>CM070571.1:57250361-67250361 GCA_036346355.1 Rhipidocladum racemiflorum
GTTATTATGCATAACATGATTGCTCGAAGATATGAGAGAGAAATGGGTCGGTAATGACGTTTCGACTTCTGATGGAGAAAATGTGAATCCTTCCACATGAACAACATCACTGATCACGGGCAAGTTCATTAAGACACACAAAAAAATTAGGGACAACGAAACTCACCATCATTTGCAAGCTAAAGAAGACCTTGTATTGAGCACCTATATGGCAACATCCATGCGAATCAATATTAAATTTTATTTGTTGTTGATGTAACTTTGTTCTTCAATATTAAGTATAAACTTATCATGTTCTATATTTCCAAATAATAGGAACCCAAATGCAAGTGAAGTTTTTGATACTTATAACGTAAAAAAGAATAACTTTTCCATTTTAGCTATTCATAAACACCGACCGCGCATGATCTCTTATCTTGCAAGCTTCTAGTAAAATCTTCTTTGAAGCATTACAGTGTGGCATCGTAAGTAATGTCCATTGACATAATTCTCTCTTCATCTACCATTTTCTTGTCTTCGTAATTCATTTTCCTTTATCTCCCGCTTTTCTTGCCTCATTTGCAACCCTCGCCTCTTCAATTCTGGCAGTCCTTTTGATTTGGTTAATGCTCTAACCTCTCTCTTTCTCTAGGGCTGCATTTGTTGAACCCATTGTATCTGTCCTCTTTCTTCCTTTTCTTTTCTCTTGCAAAAGATCAAACTCTTTTTTCCCACAAATTGTCTAAAGCATCCACGCCAAATGACATCACCTCCACTTTCTCCTCAATGCTTCTTTTGCCTTCCTTCTTACTAATTGGTCTTTTTAGGGGGGCTTCGGTCTGCGGGCGTTCATTCTCGTTGATAGGCTGTGGTGCTGCTATCAACAACGATAAATTTGTAGACGATCTCGGACTTGAATCTGCGTTGGCCTTTGATTTTTGTTGAAAGCGTGTTTCTAACTATGAGCTGCCATCCGAACTGGGCTTCTCTTGCCACTTTGGTTGATTTACGTGAATATATTCCAAAGCAATGGCATGTATTGGAATGATTTGTTGTCCTTGTCTTAGGTCTTAAACAAAGCCATCGGCTGAACAAGCTGCACATGTTAATGAAGTTACAATTACATACTACAAGTTCCCATGTGTCATTATAGCGTGTGCAAAATCATATAATTCGGAAAGAATTACCTTGTCTTGAAAAAGTAACCCCACTTTGCTTGCTTTTCACCCATCCAATCCTCGTTAGACACCCACAAAACTTGTTCACATTCTCCAAAAATACACTCCCCCATCGATGCAGAAAGTGAACTCCTGGCTTCGCTCGATGTGAAGTCTTTGCTTGGTGTGGTAGTACTCAAAGATTCTCTTCCGGAAAGTACCACCACTTTCTCCGATTAGTGCCACTCAGCTTTGGATCCGTACTAATGTTTAACCATCTTTGACACAAGCCCAGTGAATCCTCCTTTTCACTTTGAAATTTTTTTGACCTTTTACGTGGTTTGGTCTTGATGAGGGAGTACACTCAACAAAGGGTTGCTCACTCGATCAAGCTTATTGAAGATCCTCAAAAGTCATGTTATTGTTGGACTCATCCATCAAGTTAAAGTATAGTATCGGACTCCTTCCATTTGTCAATAAAGCACCTACTAGGAATTAGTAAAAAAATTTAGAATCTTTGGCAATATCAAAGAAGTTAGAATAGCATATCGACATACAATACCATCCTCAAAAGTCATGTTATTGTTGGCCTCATCCATACATGTTATCCATGTGTTATGTTAGTTCAGGAAGACCCACTTTTGATCCTATTATCAAGATTATGATATCGAGGAATGATGTGTTTCATTCAATGGCTAGTGATCATGGTACCACCTCAATAAATCGTAATAGCGAGATGGCAAGGGGTAAAAAGATTGTAGAACTCACGGTACCAGAAGTGAAGGTGGGGGTTAGCTAGCACTTATGCTTTACCTCGATCGAATCTCTTGGTCCTTCAAAGTGCTAAGCTTCTTTAAGCATCTACAGAAGAACTGATCAATGCTAGAAAATGATTCAAACCCGAAAATATTCGAGAAAGGAAACACACGTGGTGACAGCGGAATGTCGAGGACTCTAATTCGACTTTGTAGCAATCTAGTAACAATGGCAACAAATTAGCAACTAGTACTACTAATTACTAAATGAATCAAAGGAGCATTTCAATGATGAGAGTCAATGCAAAAGACTGACCACTGAGCACATGCTACCACTTTGTCATCAATCTTGACTTTCAACAATAAGTGTGGGGTGCTCAAATTCATCTTACCCATTTTGCATCTAAAGGCTATTCGGCAACAAGAGATTATATCTTTACGGCAAACCATGACTCTCGGACACTCTAACAATTGGGCGGTCCAGAGACAAGAGATGGATACCATGGCGCAATTGCCATTTGCCACTTAGTAGGCCAAGTTGGTTCTCCAAGATAAATATCCTAAATTGCAGGTTGGGTGGTCCCTGTGAAAATTCTATACTGAGAGGATCAAGCCCGTAAAACTCTTAAATAGTGAGTATATCATTTTCCATGTAACCAACAAATTTGAGGCAACATCACAAGGTCATCTCTCCAATCAAAAGTGCAAATGGAATCCTTGACAAAGATTGTATACATGTAACTAGCAAATATTATCTACATTTATTCAAAATCTACGGATATTACGCTGTATCAAAAAGAAATTTATCTACAATAGCATTCATGATAACGAATTGAGCAGTAGATGGAACATATCAATGAAACCGGATTAAACAAGATGGAACATATCTACTCGAGGAAGAGCAACTCTATGCGTTGATCGTCATCGAATGATCATTCTAGAGAATATATAGCACACCTATGTAACCACAAGCCCAGAAAATCACAAAGGGGATAGGATGAGGACCTTTTGGATGCACATGACAGAGTTCGCACGGCGGCACTTACTAGGCGCTACAATGCATTGGTATTCGATACTTTCCCTAGTGGTGGCTTGCCGACGGTGGCCCTCTCGTCAGCGGTGAGCGATGCTTCGGCCCGGTGCGGCTCACACCTCTCCCATGATACTACCCAAAACCCTCGCGCCGATGGTTGCTACTCAAGCGCCGGAAGCTTCGGGGCGTAGGGGAACACACCCAGATGGGGTGGAGGGAATAAGCTTGGCTGGATGGCTTAGGAAAAACTACCGCGATTGGAGAGCCTTGAGCAAGAAACCTGGCGAAAAACTTCGCAGCCGGCGGAGGTTTTGGGAGTCCTGCAAAGAAATTAGGGGATCGGATAGGGCATACTGGTTGGGAGAGGTAGCTTTTTAATTTATCCTTAAAAGGAGTTTTGGGAATAAGGATTGGGAAGTCAAGTTGGAGATGCTCTAAGCCCGAAGAAAAATAATCACTTGAACCAAATTCCAACCAATACCCATAGCTAGGGGTGAAAGCAGGGATAGAAAATATCCAGCCCCGATCCGGATGCGTAATCCATTTAAAAACTGCATTACCGATGTTATCCTCGTATCCGTTATCTAGAAAAGGATAAAGACTGACTTCCTCCTCCATTTAGACGAAGTTTCCCACCGCAATGAGGAGGAAAACTGGAGGAAATTCCCCCTGGACCATGTCTCCTTCGCCGAGAAAGGCTTCACATGAACCACCCAGGAGTCACACCCCCTAACAACTCCTCCCGAAATTGCACGCAAGGACGTGCTCCGGGTTAACCTGAAATCCTAACATAAGGCGAGAATTCCCATTTGAGCCCCCTCACGAAAGAGTGTACAGTAGAGGGCCAAAACACTCCGATACTGAGTGGGACGTGAGCTCAAGGAAAGAGTCAAGGTTAGTCCTTGGCAAGAAACAGGGAAGTGGAAAATGAGAGGCCGGCCAATCACGTTGAATGTCCCCAAGCCTACCCTATAAAAAGAGAGAAAAAGAAAGAAAAGAAGAGAAGAGAGTTCCCTAAGACAAGCAAAAAAATGATCTTTCTCGAAAGGAAAGGAGAGAAAGAGAGACCCACACGATTTGGCTCAACGCATGCACTACCACTAAGCGCCGGGTCTAGTGGGGAGACCCAACTCTCGCAAGAGTGAAACCACCGCTCGCGAGATCAAAACTAAGGAGTAAGTTTTCTGCAGCCATGCCACCAAAGAAAGGAAAGGCGCATGTCTAGGATCCAAGGAGGCTGCAACATCGGCCGGGAGGCGGAAGAGTCGGGATGACTTCGGGAGGGGTCAATCCGATCGGAATCCACCTGCGACCGGCACAGGTGACGGGCGCAACCGCCAGCACCGCAACGGAAGCCCGAGACGCGGGTGGGAATCCTCTACCTCCGGCTGGTACTCCTGCGGTTCGGACGCCAAACAAGCTCCAGGCACGACTGACCTCGGCCGACGAGTCGAAGCGATCTTGATGCCAGGAGGAGATGGGGCGAAGCGCACACACACCCAACCCGGCACCAAGAGAGACCCATGGGAATGAAGAGACCCACGGAGAAGGGACCGGGAGTTCAGGGGGAGCTTGGACCCCAATGTGTGAAGGCGCTGATGGAGGCTAACGAACAGCCACAGGAGGCGGAATTGAAGCGTCTACAAGGACTACGCAGAGGAGCGAGCGATACGAATCAAGATGCAAGATGAGAGCCCAAGCCGCGAAAGTGCTATCCCTGCTGGTCACTGGCATGCTTACATAGGGGAGGACAACGACCCGAACCCCTCAAAGACCCGCGTCACGGGCTAAAAACATGGCCCTCCTGGAAGTTTCAAATTCCCGGCACCGTTAAGCTTTCGTATGATGGTGAGGCACGGATCCAGGGAGAGTTCCTCCGCGTCTCGTTTACACTGGCGATGAGTCGCCAGGAGGAGGCGATGACATCAAGGCGAAGGGCTACCTTCTGGCACTTGAAGCGCATAGCTTTATCCTAGTACTCTTCAGCCGAGCCTACGATCGAGTGCACTGTTGGTTCGCAACTCCGGGCCAGTACAAGCTTGAAGGCAACTTCCAGGGGCAACTTTGGCGGAATGAAAGAGGAAAGTGACCTATTCGGGCAATGATCCAGACAAGCGCCAAGGAGAAACCCCTAAGAGTTAACTTCCGGCGCTTCTCGGTGTCAAATGCCAAATACGAGGAGTGTTTACACCACCACCATCAATGTCTGCAGACGCAAGTTGCGGCTCTTGCAAGTAGGGGACCGCGGGTAGCTTGAGAAAACCACTGCGTAAAGAGGCCAGTGCGCATTTGGAAGAACTCTTTGCGAAGATGAGGGAATACTGCCATGGGCTGAAGAAGACAACCTCCGAAGAGAAGACGGGCTGACAAGAGAATCAAGAATCCGCTCATTGCAAGCAGAGAGGGCGAGGAAGAGACCCCCACCCAACGCCAAAGCGAGAGGAACGAGTACCAGAGCCCTAGGAAGAGAGCGAAAGGAGGAGAATCCACCACATTGAAGAACCAAGAAATGTCGGCAAGCCATGGGCGACAGTGCACGCTGAGCAACAGAGCGAGGACCACCCCGAGCCGAGAGAAAGTAAGACGAAGCTGAAGCCGAGGTTAACAAGCAGGGAAGGAGACAGTAGTCTCAAGTACTTTTGTGAATATCATGGGAAAATATCACCCATGAGCACCACCCAATGCAAAGTGATCAACGGATATCTATGCTCGATTCGAAGCAAAAGCGAGAGAGAAGTCGAGGTGACGCATCACTGCCGACCGGAAGCTTACTCACTGCAGTTGGGCTGGTACAACACCTTCCTCGAGTAAAGGGATGAATCATCTCCGTCGCATTATCAGCGTCATCGCTGGGGCTCCATCGTCACATCTCTCGGGTCGAAAAGATGCAGAGGAAGGCTTATGCCCGCAACAAATTAACCACATTGTACTGATTACCTCGGCCAACCCCTCCTCCGGTAAAATCGCGAGCCAATCACCTTCGCTACAGAGGACGTAGCCATGAAGGGGTACACTTCCACGCATCAAGATTCCTTATTAATGCAGTAACCCGCCCTAATCAGCCCGATTAGCATAAGCACGCCGATATTGGTACAGATGGGGGAGGCCGCTATGATTGATTCAATCCCATGAAGGCTTCTCTGAAGCAAATGGATGGATTCCACAAAGACCTGGTTGAAGAAATTCCAAGGTCTGTCACTGAGTGGAGTTTCTGGAGGGGAAGCATGGTCAACACCACTGGGCAATTGGAGCTTGAAGTCACATTCCTCTGACGCCACAAGCCGGGCCATCGTGAGTTGTGTCTCACGCTCGACGTGGTAGACATGTATCTGCGTTCCAATACAATGCGATCCTGGCGAGGGCTCGTTGGCGACCATGGGGGCAGTGCGATTCATCACAAGGTTCTTATGCATGAAGATTCCCTATCCGCAGATGGAGTGTGGCTCATCACGCAGCGCGAGGAGACCAAGCCTTGGCAAGGAAGATAGACATGGAGAACCCACCTCAAATCAAGCACGTTTGCACTACTGCAGCCGGGACTCTCTGGCGGTGTGCAGTGAGCCAGTAGCGGTGGCTCCTTAAACCACAACCTCAGTGGAGAAACCCAACGGATACCACTCGGGCCAGGTAGCGACAAGACAGGTGATCCTCAAGACCATGTTGTCTCCCGAGGAGGAAAACGGCGATCTTTGCTCCTCCGTGGAATATGAAACCGTGTTATGCGCATGGGGGCTCAAGACCTTCCCGGAGTCCTGAGAGAAACTTATCGAACACGTCCTGCGCTATTAACCTGCCGCAGTGTGAAGCCTAAGAAGCAAAATTGAGAAAACTTGCGGTAGAAAGACAAGAAGCCGCATGAAGGTGGAGGTGACTAAACTGCTCTCCAAGGCGGGAATCATCCGCTTAGCCTGATACCCAGAGTGGTTGGCCAACATCGTCCTAGTCGGGAAGGCCGGGGCATGGAGGATGTGCATCGACTTCACTGATTTAAACAAAGCATACCCAAAGATGACTTCCTCACCAAGATCGACCACCAATTTGGTCGACTCAACCTCCGGTCGAAAGGATGAGCTTCCTTGGCGCATACTCTGGTTATTCACTGGTATACATGCAGTAAAGGAGACGAAGCGATCACAAGACGGCATTGTTACTCCCTTCGGTGCCCTCTCTTGCTTCGTGCGGATGCCCTTCGGCTCAAAAGCGAGTGCTACCTTCGCCGCGGCTCATCACGAAGATCTTCTACGATCAATTAGGAAGAAACGTGGAAGCCTATGTCGATTTATATCATTGTTAAAAGTGAAAAGAAAGAAGACCATATCGGGGACCTCAGAAACCTTCAAAAATTTGATAAAGGGAAAGGTGAAGCTCAACTTGATCAAATGTGTTTCGTGGTAGCGCAGAAAGCCGCTAGGCTTCCTGGTCTCTCAACGGGCATAGAAGCGAATCTTAAAAGATAAGAGCTATCAAGACATGGCTCCACCAAGAAACCTAAAAGAAGTACAATCTACTGGTGGCGGGGTGGATAAGCGACACTCGATCTGATTCTTGCCAAAATCAGCGGAATAACTTTGCCGTGTCTTTAAAGCCTTACGCTCAAATGACAATTTCATCACGGACAAAGGAGTGCCAGGCGCCTTCGATGACTTGAAGCAAAGCCTTATGGAATCCACTGTCTGCAAAGCTCAAGCAAGGTAGAGAGAGCTTCTACTATATCTAGCAGCTAGCCCCTTGGCCTGGCCGTCTTTCGTGCTAGTGCGACCCCAAAGCGTCAAACAACAGCGGTTTGCCAAATCTCTGAAGCCCTCCAAGGGCGAAGCTACGATACTCGGAAATGGAAAAGGCGGCATATGCTCTATTAATGGCCTCTCAGCTCGAAGGCATTATTTCGAGGCCAGCCACATCAAAGTGCCAACTACATATCCTCTAGGATCTATGCTTTCCAGCAGGGGAAAGCCTTTGAGCGCACATCGGCAAGTGGGGCGGTCGAGCTAGCTCCCTTTGAACTAACTATAGTACCTCGCTTACGGCAATCAAGAGCCAAGCCCTACGCCGATTTTATGGTGGAATGGACTTCTCGATCCGGAGGACAACAAAACCTCCTGATGTGGTTCATCAACTCCGGCGGATCTTGGGAAGCGAATGGAAGCGGGAATAAACTCTTGGTAATCTGAGGCGCCCGGCGGAGAAAAGTCAAGTTTGCAACAAGGCTGGAATTTCCCTCAACCAACAATATGGCCGAGTCTGGCGCTCTTATTGGGGCTCGGAAGCGAAGATCATGGGAGCGAGGAGTGGCGATATTGTACACCGACTCGAAACTTATTCGAGGGGCATATCGTCAAAGAATATCAGGTGAAGGATGAGCGACTCGAGAAATATGTCGAGGTGAGTCGAACCATGGAGAAGGGTTTCATCGGGTTCACCATTAATGCAATACCGAGATCCCGAGCGAGCGTCTTGGCGAGCTAGCCAAGATCGCAGCCACGGAGGAAATCTACCTTCGACAATCTTCTTTGAGACGCCGCACCTCCTCCATCCCTTCCCGGATAAATCTCATTGCTTTCGAGCAACAGGTGAGGCTGGAGGAGTGAGATATACAACTATCTCTGGAGGAGTCTTCCCGAATGATGAGGCACAAGCAAGGCGCCTCGAAAGCGGCGAAGAAATATGCAATCATTAACGGCTTCCCTATTCCTCGGCTGACCTCTGCGCTCCAAGGCTCTGTTGCATTTCGCGAGAAGAAGGGCGAGGCTTTGCGTGAAGCACACGAGGGAGATTAGGGGCACACCAGGCCCCTAGGAATCTTGTGAGAAAGATATTCCAAATGGGGCTCTCTCGGCCTTGGCGTTGCAAGATCACGGAGCAAATGGTAAAATCAACATCGCAGCGTGCCAATGGATGACCAAGCAAACAAGGGCCCTTAGCGAGCTGCATCACGGTACCCGATGTCGGCCCTTTGCCAAGTGGGAATGGATATCGTTAGGCGCTTCCTAAAGCTTCGAGCAAACCTTCAGTTCGTAATTATGCCATCGATTACTTCTCCTGGATCGAGGCGAGCCCGTCGCAAAGATAACCGCAGATGCCGCCGTCAAATTTCTATGGAAAAGCGATTATTTGCAGATATGGGAGTCCCTTTCCGGATCGTGGCCGAGCAATGGGTCCCAATTAGACTCTGGAAATTCGCGACTCTTTGTGACAATATCGGGACAAACATCTGCCGCCTCGGTGGGTCACCCTCGATCGAGCAGGCGGTGGAGCGGGCAAGCGGGTTGCTCCTTGATGGCATCAAAAAGGCTTTACGACTCTAAAAGGGACTACTGCGGCCCTACGAGCTTGATCACGTTTTATGGGCAACCCGCGCCGGCCTCAAGAGTGGCCGGGTTCTCCCCGCCAGGCTCCTCTTGAGGAAGAAGCCGTCTCGCTGAGAAGATCGCGCCAAAATCCTTGCGAGTGATCAAAACTCCGACCCACGAGGCGATCGACATCACGTGTGATCTAGAGGAAGAAACGCCAAGCTTCAAGCCTGAAGACCATAAAAGCCTATGCGAGAGGCATCAACTCGAAGCTTGACAAGAAGGTGAAGAAAGCGCTGAAATACACCAGGGGACATGGTGCTCAAGAGGGCTGCTCAGGCCTTGCATGAAGCTGGAAGCGGCGATGGGAAGGACCATACATTATCCAAGAGTCAACGGCGAAGAGCGCACAAGCTCATTACTCCCGATGGCGAGGAAATACCACGGACATGGAATACCCGGCGCTCAGAAATTTTACAGTAGAGGATGAAATCTGAAGGAAAGAAATGTACCGATCCTTATCAATAAAATAATGGGAAGACATTGTGAACCAAGGCCATCTCCGTATTCTCCAGAATTTAAATCGGAGACCCGTTGCCTCGCGCCGGGTCGGAGTTCATGAGATCTTGGTCAGACAAGCGTCCCACCCATCCCTCGCTCAGAAGACCCGTTGCCTCGCGCGGGTAGGAGTTCGTGGATGCTTGGTCGAGACAAGCGTCCCACCCATCCTCGTTCCAGGAGACCCGTTGCCTCGCGCCAGGGCAGGAGTTCACGGATGCTTGGTCGAACAAGCGTCCCACCCATCCCTCGCTCCAGAGACCCGTTGCCTCGCGCCGGTAGGAGTTAGCGGATGCTTGGTCGGGCAAACGTCCCACCCAACCCGCGCTCCGGAGACCCAGTGCCTCGCGCCGGGGAGGAGTTCGCGGATGCTTGGTCGAACAAGCGTCCACCCATCCCTCCCTCAGGAGACCCATTGCCTCGCCGGGTAGGAGTTCGCGGATGCTTGGTCGGGCAAGCGTCCACCCATCCCTCGCTCAGGAGATCCGTTGCCTCGTAGGGTAGGAGTTCGCGGATGCTTGAGTGAACAAGCGTCCCAACCATCCCTCGCTCCGGAGACCCGTTGCCTCGCGCCGGGTAGGAGTTCGCGGGATTCATGGATATTTAGTCGCACCGACACTACTATTCGTTCGTTGCCCCGGTTTGCCTTTTAGCGAAACAACCGGTCGGGCTAACGCGCCCACACTCCTCGCTCGAAGGGTAGAGTCGGCTTTGTCACGGAATTTAGCAAGAAGTATATGGAAGCTAACAAAATCTCGGTTACCCTCCTGCGGCCGGAGAACACAGCGCTACACGGCTAGGTAGTTGAGAAAATACACCCAAGCCATTACCCTATGTTTCCTTCGGCAAGGAAGGAGAGGGTGCTCATCGTCATGTGGCCATACCTATTCCCATATTCTAACCGGTCTGGTTTGACGAAGAATCGAAGTATTTTCTGACTTGATCAAGGTCAGATAAGAAGCTAAGAATGCATGACCAAGCGAATTCAAGAAAGAAGGATGAAGAAGAATAGACATGGGCGGGAATCCCTACGAGAGAGTTGCATAATATCATCCCAATCATACATAATATAGTAATCCAACGAAGCTTCTATCTGAAATGAAGTGGACTTAAGCGCGATGAGCACGCGCCCACGGCTTCCGCGAGGCATCCTTGGCCTCCGGCCAACGCGGCACCATCGATCAACATGTCGAGGTTGGCGAGGTCTAGGAGCAAGGGCCTCCTCTGCGGCCATGACCATGTCGAAATCCGCCCATAGCCCTCAGATAAAGGCCTCGAGATCGCCGTGGCTGGAGGATCCCGGGAAGCGAGGCGTCATCAGGAAAATCAAGAACCATGATAGGGGCTCCTCCTCTCCTCGGCGGCGGGATCTCCGCCACAGCGACCTCACCCCATGAGTTGGCGAAAATGGGGTCTTCCTCCATGACTTCCCGGGGATATCGGCCATTGAAAAAGCAAGGGAAAATAGAGGTAGAGAAGCGATCATCTACTACGAAACTAACAAGGTTGGTCGAGCAAAGAGGAAGGCAAAAGGCCAGGGTTAAATAAGAGCAGCGGGAGGCCAAGGGCGTCCCAGCGTCCCTCGAGAAGTTTACGAATCTTTAAGTCCTCTAACACTCGTCAGCGACACCTGGTCCTCGTCGGGAGAAATCAACGCCCTTCGGACGAAGAGACCCGTGGAATGAGCGAATCACGCACAATCATTCGATAAAATAGATAATTCAATTCAAGTGTCCACAAGGACTCCACCATACAAAAATGTTCAAACTAAGGAGGCGGCTTCTCTTTGCTTTTCCACGAGTCGCGCATTACACGGCACGAGCTCGGCGTCTTGACTCCTCGCGGTGGGCTCCGTCTGCTTCGAGGAAATCCGACATGAAGCTTGGCGATAAGCCAGAGATGCGGCGGAGGAAGGCTTCAGGCGAAGGAATATCTCCAAACCCTGGTAGCGGCGGGCGGCGAGAAGAAAAACCAAAGTGCTCGCGAATATGTGTACATCCCTTCGCCTCCAACAAGCGGCGATTTTGGCGGAGCCCGACCTCGCGCGATGTCGCCGAAGGTCAGCGCGAATCCCCAAAAATCTTAGTCGATTTCTCAAGGAAGGAGACGGCTTCGAGTGGAGAAAGGGATCGACTCGGAGTGCATCAATGCCCGAACAGGGAGCTGCTGCGAAAGGCCTCCGTAGCCCCATGAATCCCGAGACAATGGATTCCAATTCCTTAGGATCGTGTCGTGGCGGCTCCTCCGCTCTCGTTGTGCGTTCACGAATGCGTTTGAACCTCGCCAGCGCCCGTTGCAATTTGAGAAGGGAATTCTTCCACTTGCTTCTTGACATGTTCTTGCCCTCTTACGCAACCGCCAATGAGTTCTTCAATTCTTCTATCCGGTCATCTTTCTTCTTCTCGTTCCGCTCCGCTGCCATGCGAGCTCGCTCCTCTTTGGCGAGACGGTCCCGCATCAAGGAAACTACCCCCTCAAGCTCTGCGTTCTTTGTCGCCAAGTCTCGACTTTGAGATGCTTCGGCCTGCACCTTAGCCAACGAGTCCTTGGAGCCTTGGAGCGCCATTGAAAGACTAGCTTTCTCTGCTTCTAATTCCGCCACCCGTTCCTTCTCCGCATCACAATCCTGGACCCCCTTGTTAAACTTGTCCAAGTCGTCGAAATCGTAGTGATACCTTGAAGCGATGACAGCCCCTAGAAATGGAGAAGAAGGATGTTGAAAGACACAGAGATCGATAATATAAACTCAAAAGGAGAATACCTTTAAATGATGGTCCATCGAGATTTCACAAAGAGAAAGGTCATTAATTTCCTCAAATAAGGCCATGATTCTTGTAGGGAGAAAAAAGGCTGCGCATTTTTCTTAAAGGCAGGGGCCATAGCGGCCCCCTCTCAAAATCTAAAGCCAGAAAAATCGACAAGTCAAGCCCAGGACAAAGAGGAACCAACACCACCGCGAGGGTTGGTTGGTTCGAAGGTAAAGTTCCTCCACCCGAAAGGGGGTCATCTTGAAGTTGGAATCGGAGGTCCCCGATCCTCTTCCTCAGCGATAGGCGAAGGAGTGGCGGGCGCTCGATTTGGACTGCTCCAGCGGTTTTAATGCCCGCCGCCTCCGCATTATCACCTCCTGCATCGACTTCGTCAAAACACGAAAGGACACGCACCCTAGCAATTTGGCGAGGAAAAGTGTCAAAATGCGACCTTACGCCTGGTGGGGTGTCGAAGTGGAAACGTTTAACCGCAAACCACGAGTCTCCCCTGTCGCGGGGCCATACCTTCAGGCTGCTCCCGTGCGCTCTCTGAGGCTAGAAAATCATCGTCGTCCTCATCGCCCAAATCGATAGTCTCCACTCCAGGGATCCCTAAAAACGAATACCCGGGGGATTGACCCCCGCCAACACGCACGTCAACGGAAGAATCAAGTATGAGGGTCGAGGGAACCCCCCCATAGCAATTGGGACTGATGTGGTCTCGGGAAGACCCGCCTCCGGGACGGTCGGCATATTAGAGGGCTCGTCCACAACAGCCGAGGATAGCGTTTCGGAGGGCCCCACCGCGTCAGCAGGATCTGAAGGGGGCGGTGGCAGGAGAGACGTAGCCGCAACAGAGCCGGAAGAATCACCTTTGTCGTTGGATTCCTCCTCACCCCAATCCTCATCCTCGTCATCGTCATCCCCCAAATCCTCGCTCCGCTTGAAGTGGCGACAACACGAGGCGAGCCACGCGGGCTAACCTCGCCCGTTTGGTCGAGGCGAGGAACGATCGACCCTGCGGGATGAGGGCGCGGCGTCCCGATCGGTGAAAGCGAGAGCATCGGGTGATCCCAATAGCACTCATAAGCGGCCTCATACTCAAGCGCCTGGCAAGGACCCGAAGCTTGGCGAGCCAATTTCTCGGCCGCCCAGCGCCAAGATCTTGTACCCCCTCTGGCCGAACCACGAGACCTTTGTGCCTCCCGACGACCGCTCGAGTATGGCGAAACTCCTGGCTAAAGGGTCGTCGACCACGAACAATATTCTTCAACCAAATCCGCATCGTACTGCGGGCACGCGGAGAGCCTTGGATAATCAAGATGTCCAATTTCTTCCGCGATCGATCTCCAATTAGGGGATCGAATCGCGTGATTTGGACCCATCGAAGTATGAAGGAAGAGTGCGGACCCACGAGGATTTGGTAATACCACCGTGACATCCATCGAATCCCATTTCCCCTTGGCGGCGCTCTTTGGGATTTCCTTTACGAGGACCTCTTCGTCTCAAAATTGAAGAACCAGAAACATGACTTGCGGCCTTCGCTTCGTCTTCTGCTGTTTTGGTTGCCAAAATGCATCTTCTATGAGAGAAAACAAAGCGCCCGTCAATTTGATCCCAGCGGACGGGCAGCCCATTCGGCTGCCAATCGCACAATAGCGTTAGGGGTAAGTTCGCAGCTCTGCTTGGAAAACCCGAATCTTGATGCCAGCGGAGGCGGACGGAAGCGAAGGCCCGGCCGAGCGCCCGCGAATACCACGCCTTCATTCGCTTGAGGCCGAGGGTTTCCTCATCACCAGGAGGCGCATGGAAGGCGCATCACCCGAGAAGTCCGCCGCTAATGCGTCGAGATCGTGAGCTCAAGGTCGATCGCCCCAAAATGGGGATAATCCCGCGACATCCTCCTTACTCAAAACCGGCTTTATCTTAGGAGGCGCCGAGGTCCCATGGAGATCTAGATCGGTGGAAGATCAGGAAGGCAGGCGCTTGGAGAGAACATAAGCGAGGAGAAAAAGCGGAAGAAATGCGGAGCAAGAAGAACCTCCCAACCGTCGGAAAGCCCTATCTCCACGAGGATATGCGCCAGCGAGGAAGAAAAACTTGAATATTTGCTATAACATCCCGGTAGGCGAGCGATGTCTACCGACGACATGAGGCTAGTGTTGTGGACGAGCAGGCTCACCCTCCTCGGCTAGCGAAATGAAGCCCCACTTTGATGGCCCACGTGAGCGGGTCTATAATCGTTAACCTCTCCCCTCGGTAAAGCAATGAGTTCATACCTAGGAGATCATTCCCAGATAAAAGGTGGAAAAGGATAAAGACCGGACCCTCCTCCTCCGCGACAAGGGAAGTTTCCCACCAATGAGGAGGAAAAGCAGAGGAAATTCCCCTGGCCATGTCTCATACGGTAGAAACACAACGCGAACCACCAGGTGACACCCCTAACAACTCCTCCGATGCACGCAAGGGGCGTGTCGGGTTAACACGAAATCTAACATAAGCGAAATTCCCATTGAGCCCCTACGAAAGGTGTACAGGTAGAGGCCAAAACACCCCATCTGGTGGGGCGTGACTCAAGGAAAAGTCAAGTTAGTCCTTGGCAAGACACAGGAAGGGAAAAGAAGGCTGGCCAATACGTGCATGTCCCCAAGCCTACCCTATAAAAAGGAGAAAAAAGAAAGAGAAGAGAGAGGTTCCCCAAGAAAACAAAAAAAACGAGCTCTCAAAGAAAGGAGAAAGAGAGACCCCGGTGGCTCAACGCCACCACAATTGGCACTAAAAAACACTACTTTGTTATTAAGAGTGAACTTCAACAAATCTATCAACAAACAAATAGAGTGATGATATAATGCCTTTACCTAAATTGATTTGTTCAACTTATTTGATAAACTTCTTTTCTATTTAAATTACTGGAATTAGTTAGATTGAAGCATAACAAACAAATCCGAGTAGTCCTCATTATGAGAGAAGTCTGTCTTCAGTTTGTCAGAATGTGACAATTCAACACTATTTAATATCTTCAGGAATTTATTCCGTAAGGTTAAGTTTGATGGAAGAGCTCCCATTGTTCTATGTTTTCTTTATGTCTCGATCTCTTTCCTTGTATCCGACTCATTTGCACCTCTAACTATACTACTATCATACGTTGAAATAATTATGACTTGAAGCTAATGTTGTAAGGTTAATGCTTCATTCTTTCTTTTACGTACACAATTATGTATTATACTACTATCCGATTATGATATCCGATCCCGACCGAATCAAATCGGAATTATCAGCTCGTATTCGAATTACGAATAATCGAATTATTATCGTATCGGGGCATCGTATCCGACTCGAATCCGGAAAAAAATATGGGTTAAGATAAGAAAGCGAGCAATATCCATGGCAGATATCCGACCGGTTTTCACCCTACCCATAGCAAAGAGAAAAGGAATCGGAGTCCAAACAAATAATAGAGAGAGAAAAAAAAGACACCTACCGCGTATCACGATCTCCCATAAAATACAAATATATAAATACGCGAGAAAAAACTTTTTCCCAAGGAATACCACTCATTTCTACCAACTAATCATCACACGCGCCCATCACCCGCATTTCTCGCTACCAATGCTTCAGTCTTAGCGAGTCACCTTCTCGACTGTTCATGCTCGCCCGCCTCTCTTCTCTCTCTCTTCTTTTCTTCTTCTTTCATTTCTCTGTGTGCGACGGTGCGTTCGTGCGTGCGATTTGGTGGGTGTGCAGCATTGTGTCGTTCGATCCCTGAGGCGCCCGGGGATTTGAGATATGACGTCCACGGCGTACTCGCGGCCGTCGAAGCTGCCGGGCAGCGGAGGCGGCGAGCGGAGGCTGCCGCCGCGGCTGATGAGGAGCCTCACCACGAAGATCGAGCCCAAGAAGCTCGGCGTCGGCCTCGTCGCCGGCTGCTGCCTCGCTGTCCTCACCTACGTCTCCCTCGCCAAGCTCTTCGCCATCTACGCCCCTGTATTCGGTGCGCACTGCTTCCAATCCAATCCAGGGAGCTATACATTCGATTAGTCCCCAATCTTCCTCTCTAATCTAATATAATCTAATGGGGGCTGGCTGTTGAATTCGTATTCAGCCAGCACGGCCAACACGTCCGCCCTACTGCAGAACTCACCGCCGTCGTCGTCCGTCCCGGAGACGGAGGCTATTCGGCCCCAAGAAACAACATTTACTAGCGGCAACAACGACAACACCATGGATCGCGTCGATCTGCCGCAGCAGAAGCAGCCGGCGGCAGCTGGAGAGTCTCAAGAACCCGGCTTGCCGGAGGCACTCTCGAGAAAGGTAGACGCGGAGAAGGCGGCGGCGACCTCGGAGCCAAAGCCATGTAAGGAATCTTGCCTCTTTCTCTGTCCCTTTTCTTGCGCACGTTTAAATGGAAAGCAGAACAAAACTTCCGGGCAAGCAGGCAAGTTCTTTTACGGCCATCTCACAGAAATTTAAAGCTCTGTACTTTGCAATCTAAAGAATAAATTGTTGCGCCCACCACAATGCCCACTTCTTAACGCAATTAATTTGGGTTCGATTTGTTAGAAATGCGCGAGATCTGCCGTGTTTTAACGGGGATTTGTTGGTAATCTTGTTGGTTAATTCAGCTGGGAAGGTGGGGGAGAAGAAGAGCAATGTCGGCGCGGCGGAGGCCAGGGAGGGTGATGCAAAGATGACATGCGACGAGAACAGTGTGGACGAGGGCTTCCCGTACGCGCGGCCGGCGGTGTGCGAGCTCGCCGGTGACGTCCGCGTCAGTCCCAAGCAGAAGACCATGTACCTCATGAACCCGTCCGGCGCTGGCGGCTTCGACGAGAGTGGCGAAAAGCGGCTCCGCCCGTACGCCCGCAAGGACGACTTCCTCCTCCCGGGCGTGGTGGAGGTGACCGTGAAGTCCGTCCCCTCCGCGGCGGCGGCGCCGCAGTGCACGAAGCACCACCGCGTCCCAGCTGTGGTGTTCTCCGTCGCCGGGTACACGGACAACTTCTTCCACGACATGACGGACGTGATGGTCCCACTGTTCCTGACGACGGCGCACCTCAAGGGCGAGGTGCAGCTGCTGATCACCAACTACAAGCCGTGGTGGGTGCAGAAGTACACGCCGCTGCTGCGCAAGTTCTCTAACTACGACGTGATCAACTTCGACAAGGACGCTGGCGTGCACTGCTTCCCGCAGAGTACCTCGGCCTGTACCGCGACCGGGACCTGATCATCTCCCCGCACCCAACCCGCAACCCGCGCAACTACACGATGGTAGACTTCAACCGCTTCCTCCGCGGCGCACTGGCGCTGCCCCGCCAACGGCCCGCGGTGCTCGGGGAGGAGCCCGGGATGCGGCCCCGGATGCTGATCATCTCCCGCGCCGGCACGCGCAAGCTGCTGAACGTGGACGAGGTGGCCTCGGCCGCTTCGGAGCTGGGGTTCAACGTGACGGTAGCGGAGGCCGGCGCCGTGCCCACCTTTGCGGCGCAGGTGAACTCCGCGGACGTACTGCTGGCGGTGCACGGGGCCGGACTGACGAACCTGATCTTCCTGCCCACGGACGCCGTGGTGGTGCAGATCGTGCCGTGGGGGCACATGGACTGGATGGCGACCAACTTCTTCGGGCAGCCGGCGCGCGACATGCAGCTCCGGTACGTGGAGTACTACATCGGCGAGGAGGAGACGAGCCTCAAGCACAAGTATTCCAGGGACCACATGGTGTTCAAGGACCCCAAGGCGCTCCACTCGCAGGGGTGGCAGGCTCTCGCCGAGTCCATTATGAAGCAGGACGTCGAGGTCAACCTGGCCAGGTTCGGGCCGTTCCTGCTGCAGGCGCTCGACAAGCTACAGCAGTAACAGTAAACCGCAGCTCGAGTCACATAACACACAGGCAAAGAACACACACAGGAAGAACAAGGCACACTAGTACTACTACTAGAAATACCGGAAAGAGGATCTGATCAGAGGAGGAGGAGGAGGAGGCTTCAAACTGGTAATTGGTTGGTTCCTCTTTTGCTTTGTAATAATTTGGATAGTGCACTACACACGAAAAATGTTAATTTTTTGTTCTTAGCTTCGATTGCCATTCTATTGAACAGTTCTTTTTTCCCCTAGTCATATGGAGTATACCACTACCAAATGTTCATAAGTTAATCCCAGCCAAAGCAATGTGTTTTTGGTGATGTAGAGAGAATTCTATGGGGGTATTAACAGCAGTAGTATACTCTCAGTAATTGAAGATTGATGGTTGTTTCTGTACATCATCTTGTTGCAGGTGAGCACTAACAAGACTACAAGAGGTATGTGAAGGAACCTGCATTAGATCACTGTACTGCAGCATTTTACTCGGAAATTTCTGTGTGACTGCGTTCAGTTTTACATTCCATCTGCCTCTGCCTGCGAACCACCTGCTGGCGAGCTCAATAATCAAGAAATGACCCCTCTACTCGAGGATTTCTAGAGTCCGCGTATGAGTAACAGTGGATGACCCGACCCCACTTATCTCTTTATCTGAGATGAGAGAAACTACGACGGCATCTACATTCTACAAGCAGAAGTACGGAGCGCAATGTCCCCGGTACCAGCGGTGACAGAGCGCTCCATGTAGATGTAGCAACACGTATCAATTGATGAACTGCATATGTGCCTCGGGTATGCTGGAACTATATGGATGTCCGAGGCTTCTGGGAGGAAATAATTTAAAAATAATAATTGGCTTCAATCGTATAAACGTCGATAGGTGATATATATTTATTATTGGCTTCAATCGTATAAACGTAGATAGGTGATATATATTATCTACCGTATTTAGTATTGTGGTAAGATGTTGTCAACTTAACGGCAACAGACTCACCGAGCTGCCATTGCTCTACGTGAGTCCAAGTGATAAATGCATTAATTAATCACACTCACTTGAATAATCGCTAAATTAAATTGCTAATTAATCGTTTTGCTTAATTAATAACTCAATTAAACATTAAACAATTGCTAATTGCCTAACAGTGCAGCAAGGTAGGGCCTTCCGAGCATCATTTGCTCGGTAGGTGTCTACGGAGCTAGGAGTGCTCGATGGGAATTTTTTTTTTAAATAATACTTTTTTTAAATCAAATTGCGTTTTTAATATACGGAATAAAAAATTTGCAAAAATAATGTGCCGTCGCCAAACGGTATGGCGAACACCCTATTTTCGCCGAACCGTCTGGCGAATACCCTATTTTCGCCACATGGTTCGGCGAAAATAGGCTAATTGCGCTATTAATTGTCCAGAAACATGGGTTAGGCTATTTTCGCCGTACGTTGTGGCGAAAATAGGGTATTCGCCAGAACCGTTCGTGAAAATAGGTAATCGCCATACTATCTGGCGAAAATATATAGTTCGCCAAGCCGTATGGCGAAAATAGGTAATCGCCAAGCCGTGCAGCGAAAATGTATAAAATATGGAATAAAATAATTATACCACATGCATATAGTGTTGGATGTTCCATTTATGCAAAAATATGTAGGTATCGTACCATATTATGGAAAAATATTTCATCTACGCCTTTGTTCCTTTGCAAAAATATCTGTGACTGTAAAATGTCACGTTCGAATGTATTTTTGGCACGAATACATGATTTGCTCTTTGATATATGGAGTACCATATTATGGGAAAATTTTTTTCATCGCCTTTGTCCACTACAAAAATATACATACAATAACCCTAAGTACTATTGTCAACAATAACTTTTAGGCCTTTTAGTGACTGTAAAATGTCTCGTTCGAATGTATTTTTAAACCACGAATACATGAGATTTGCTCTTTGATATATGGACTACCATATTATGGGAAAATTTTCATCGCCTTTGTCCACTACAAAATATACATACAATAACCTAAGTACTATTGTCAACAATAACTTTTAGGCCTTTTAATGACTGTAAAATGTCTCGTTCGAATGTATTTTTGACACGAATACATGAATTTGCTCTTTGATATATGGACTACCATATTATGGGAAAATTTTTCATCTACGCCTTTGTCCACTACAAAAATATACCGCCACAATAACCCTAAGTACTATTGTCAACAATAACTTTTAGGCCTTTTAGTGACTGTAAAATGTCTCGTTCGAATGTATTTTTAGACACGAATACATGATTTGCTCTTTGATATATGGACTACCATATTATGGGAAAATTTTCATCGCCTTTGTCCACTACAAAAATATACCGCCACAATAACCTAAGTACTATTGTCAACAATAACTTTTAGGCCTTTTTGACTGTAAAATGTCTCGTTGAATGTATTTTTAAACACGAATACATGAGATTTGCTCTTTGATATATGGACTACCATATTATGGGAAAATTTTCATCTACGCCTTTGTCCACTACAAAAATATACATACAATAACCCTAAGTACTATTGTCAACAATAACTTTTAAGCCTTTTAGACTGTAAAATGTCTCGTTCGAATGTATTTTCGACACGAATACATGAATTTGCTCTTTGATATATGGACTTCCATATTATGGGAAAAATTTTCATCGTCTTTGTTCACTACAAAAATATACCGCCATACAATAACCCTAAGTACTATTGTCAACAATAACTTTTATGCCTTTTAACTTGTAAAATGTCTCGTTCGAATGTATTTTTAATACGAATACATGAATTTGCTCTTTGATATATGGACTTCCATATTATGGGAAAATTTTTCATCTACGCCGTTGTTTACGCTGATAGAATTAAATGGTAAGACATAATATGAGAAAGGACAATAACAAAAGCATGTAGATGCGACCGACAATCTTAATCACGCAAACTCAACCTTAGTGCAGCGGATACAGCGGATATTAAGCAGTGATGGCATTGCTAGGAGAAGTGCCAATAACTGCGATTGTAATGGTGGAACAAGTGATCGTTCCGCCTATGTTAAATAAGTGGGAATGATGCCATACATTTTCTACATATTACATCACTGTCAATCTTGTGCGATTTGTTCTCGGACACCGCTCAATCTCTCTTATGAAAGAGCTCCATGGCGTCTTGTGATGCTCCCATTTGTCGCCCGAATGGGTAGCCTATGCCATACGTCTCGGGGTGTAAGTAATTTGTTTGTGTGCATTACGTGACGAGTCCTGCCCTCCCATATGGGCATGGCTTCCCGATTTCGGCGCCCCCTATGTTAATACCAGGGGTTGCGGATGGCCTTTGTAATGCGTCAAGGATTTGTTGCGTCTTTGCGAACCTCGGCCATTGCTTCCCTTATCGAGTACCATTCGAGAGGGCGAACCCTCTTGCCCTTCCAGGAGACTTGCCGAGACGCCTCCTCTGTTTTGGCTCGCACTCCACGATATGGTCCAGGAGGTGTGTGTTGGGCTTCTTGTTGTACAACCAGCGTGCCACTGCGATCAATGCAGTATGCACATTGTGGTGGTTGGAGAATACCGTTTGCGTGCTCGGGAGTCCGGCTTTTACGGGAGGTAGTAGCACCACGGCGAGGTTGCTCTCCCGATTATCAAATCACGGGAAGTTTGAGATGTGGGTGAGTACGTCTCGGGTCCACCGATTGAAGTACCAGCACCATGCATCCTCGGACAAAGGGCACCGGTAGAATCTTCTATCCGCTAGATCCTGCGTCGCGGTATCTACCACGCCACGGAGGCCGTGGTCGCCTGATTCCTGGCTTTGCGTTGGCCCCCGAGGAGGATTTTCTTGCCTTGACTTGAGCCATTTTGCAAACTTCTTTTGAAGTCTGTATCGCGATGAATTGATTTAGAATCGGTACATCGTAGCTGAAACATGAGGCACGTGAAGCCCGGCCGATTGGTTCGTCCCTTGCCCACCGGCCCTTAACTCCGGTCGATCTAGGTAGGGGACATATCCGGCCTCTCCCACCGTGTGAAGTTCTCTGGCGAAGTGGGGTAGGCGTCGTGGCGATTGTAGAGAAATTAAGTAATCACGTCGTTCTGGCCCGTCGATCCATTGGAAAAAGCAACAACGGTCGTCGTCCTAAAAAACAAATAACGATGCATAAAATGGTACTGTTACCGTAATTAGGGTATGGACAACATTTGGTTTACCCCGAAGCCGCGAACTTTGATGAAGTGGCGCGGGAGGCCGTATCTCCGTGCGTGAAGCTGCGTAACCTTCGCGACGAGTTGCGATCACATTTCGGCGTGGCAACTCCGTGAGAATCGGGCGTCAACGCTACTCTCATCCGGGTATTGGGGGGGGTTAGCCTTCGCTTGCTGAAGAGGCGACGGTAGAACGACATCGTGGCCTACTGTGTGTGTGGGAAAAACAGAGTAAAGTTTATGGAAGTTATGGCTGTGTGATGCACATATCCCTCCCTCGGTGGGTTTATAAAGAGCCGGCGAAGGGCAACCAAAGGAGAGTCTCGCGGACTTGAGTATTTCAAATCCGCGAGCATCGGATGTACTGCAGCTCATGATGACATGGCGTGGCTATGCCCACAACTTTAAGCAGGGAATCTCTGCCATAGCCGGCTTTTGGCAGCATTATCTGTTGAAATGACAAAATTTGGAAAAGTTGATATGGCAAAAGTGAAAAGCAATAATGACAGCGGTTGATATGACTAAAGATGACAGAAATATATAATAGACCACGTATATGAGGAAGTACACAAAATAGATAGTAAAGCATAATAGGACAAAGTACCCAAAATAACGCACATCCTAAGCTGATCACCCCGGTGGTGGACCACGACCACGGCCTCGATCCTGGCCACGACCCCTAGCTCTCCTTCGCGGGCGCTTGGAAGGAGTGCATCGTCGAGAGGTCGTGGGCGAAGCACCAGCGATAGTCCCTTTGGCCGTAATCCGAAGGGCTGTCAGACCGAACCGGCGCGGGACACGCAGCGAGGAGGCAACAGTGCAGGAGGCTGCGTGATCTGCGTGGGCTGGAGGCGGCGTGTCTTCGCGTGGGTGGAGGCTGCGTGAGCGAAGCCCTGCGAAGAAGCGTCGGGCCGATGGTCGGGGGCCAGTGCCACGGCGGGTGTCAGTAGAGGCATGTCCTACGAGGCCTACGATCTGAACATTAACATTTAATTATAGTGAGAAGATTAGATTCAAAGCGGGATCAATGAATGTTTATCGGCTACCGGGTGTGGGGACCATGGTAGGCCCGCGTGGTGGCGTCTGCCAAGCTGGATCCTCGGTAGTGCACTGGAGCTGAGGCACACTGGGTGTGGAAGCTGGACCCTGGCTGTAGCGGTGGTCGAGAAGGTGGTGTCGGTGAGGCGAGGCCGGGTGGCGGCCTGAGCAGGTGCCGGTAAAAGCGATCGGGGCTGGGGCACGCCAAAGCGACACCAAGCTCCACGATCCGTCGGGAGTGCAGCTCGACATGCCCCATGGCCTCACGATAGGCTGCTGCTTGGCTGTGAAAGTGGTCCCCTGCTGCACCTGAGCGAGAAAGTCGACATCTTCTTTGCAAGCCCTCGCCTCGTCCACCTATCACGTACAAACAAACATTAAACATAACGACATAGCATTGAAATTACAATTGCATTAATGAGTAAAAATACAGCGAGACTTACCATGCAGTGCGGTGCGATCCTGCGTGGCTCGAGTACAAGTCTGCGATGCGGCAAGAAACACTGGGCATTTGCTCCTCGCGTGGGAGGCAGTGCGGTCCGGGGCACGTGCCGGGACAAGTACTCCTGGTAGGAGGAGGGTCGTGAGGCGCGACCTCCTCGACAACGTCCTCCAGCGCCCCTCCCACGGCGCAAGCCACTTGGCGCCATCCTCTGCGACAAGGTCACCATGGCCTTCTTGGGTCCTGGGTGGAGAACACGCACAAAAGACCTCATTAGTACAAATATGTCGTAAGCACTTAGCATTCTGTAGTGGCGAGTAACTCACGAGTGCACTTTCGGCCAGCATCGTTCCCAAAGGCAGGGGACCACTGGCGTAGTCAAAGCTGCACGAGGACTCGGTGCGGTAGCGTAGTCCTCTGAAGATGTCGAGACGAGCTTCCTCCTCGTCTTCGATAAAGGCTGGTCCTGTCACAGAGCATGGAGCCAGGCCCCGCGACTCTCTCTCCTACACGCTCGTCATTTGTAGGGGTCCCGAAACGACATTCCGTCCCTCGGTGGTCGAAGGCCTCGTGAAGGCGAAATCGCGCCGCGTGCCTGGACACGCCCACTGTGGGCTGCAATAGAGTAGAAATAAGCGTAGCGAGATGGCATTGAAATTACAATTGCATTAATGAGTAAGAACATGTACCGTCGCCTGGTCGGAAGCGAGCCCATCGTCGGTCGGTCCGGTAGCATCACCGCCCGTACATGTCGGTGTAGTGCTCGAGTCGACCAGGGGTCGAAACCCACGGAGAAGCGCTTTCGAATGACCAAAGCTGAAGAAGAAGCGGCATCCGGTCAGATTGGAGTTCTGCCTTTCTTCACGCCGCAGCGTCGCAAAGGCGCGATGCGTGGAAGCAAGAACCGCCGAACCAGGATACCGCCGGTACATCGTCCAGGCTCACGAGTCCGCAATAGCCCGTGCGTAGAGCTATCCAACGCGCGTCCGCGGTGTCGCCAGTGACTCGGCGTGAACATCACCCGGTAGAACAACCAAAGCGAGATAGGCCTCGAGGTGCCTAGCAACCTGGTAGTCCGTGGGCTCGGCCGCCATCCGCTGCACTGCAACAATTGAAAGAGTGTGATATCACGTTAATGCTATGCAAAGCTGGAGTAACATAGTAATATGTACAATCACTAACCTCGGCTGTGCCAACCACCTCCTCAATGGCCCGTGCCCGTCCCCTACGGTATCTACGGTCTATCTCCGCGACCGCCGAAGCGCGGCGGTAAGTCGCGTCCCACCCAACAGGAGCCACGAGGGCGATCGCTGCCGGCGATCGGCAATCCGATGAGCATGGCGGCGCCTGCGGCGTCACCGTCATCTCCCCGACGAGGCGGTGAAAAGTGTGCGTCTCCGGCCTCGATCGACCAAACACGCTAACGGTGAGTGGTCGTCATCTGAAACGCCGCGGCCGCTGTGAGTCGTCACCACGTGCCTGGGAGTCGTGCTCGCCGGGCTCGTCGGCTGAACCCTCCACCATGCGGACTAGCGGAAGCGGCGACGCGTGCAAGCCTAACGAAGAACCACGAGTTGAATTAATTGAATGTAATGAACACTAATTGTACGAACAATGGAACATGTACAAGTACCGCAACTAACTTGGTGTGGAAGCGGCGTCAACGCACCATGCCTTGTTAGGCACACGAATCCGCGATAAGGGCAACTTGTCATTCCCCTGCATGCGTGTGGGCGTGCGCCGCGATGCCGCGCATCCAAGGCAGTCGAGGAATGAGTCGACTGCTCCATCCTGCACATAGAAATGTTTCAACATAAATCATACTACACAGCGTCACGGCAAGCCACGACATATGTGAATAAAAGTACACAATGTATAATAATAAAAGACATGAGGGTTGAACATAAATAAAGGTACACAACATGTGACAAACACAACATATCAGAATAAAAGACACAACATATATGAATAAAGACAACCAATCACGTCAATATTACAATACATATATGTATAAAAGACATAAGGGGTGAACATAAATAAAAGTACACAACATGTGAGAGACACAACATACATGAATAAAAGACACCCAATCGCGTCAATATTACAATAAAAAACATCCAACGTGCATATAATAACATATTTCGATACATAGCCACCACCACTTTGAACATACACCCTCGTGCCTTTGGTTTGCCTTGTGACCATACTCGCCGCACTCAGAACACCTCCTAAGAGGGCCACCCACTTCAGATTCATCCATGTCGTTGCGAATGCGCCTAGTCTGTGGACGACCAGACTGCCCTTCCGCACACCTCCGCAAGGTTGGATCCGACAAACAGATGCCCTCATCTCTGTTAATCGCAGTGAAATCACCGTGTGCACGAAAACCACGAAACTCACCCGACCAGATATGGACAACATGATCCTTCAAGTAGAAAGGGGACATGTATTGCGACGTGTTCATCCCAATTTGCCCTGGCGGCCATCACGTGTGAGCAAGGAATATGGAGAAGTCTTGGCTTATTGCAGCTGCATTCACACCATCGGATGCCCCTTGGCCTAGATTAACCTCAAATGCGTAATAACGTGTGGCCGGTTCCCAATCCCCTTTTGCACCGAAGAGTCACCTCGAAGCGGTATTCGATGACCCGTAGCTACGCGCCATATCTTCTGCTGAGCTTTCATGGTTCGTTCCTCCATGTAGGTCATCATCCGCGAACAATACGGCGTTTGCAATGTGGAGCCATGAAGTACCGCTTCCGCATGCCTTTTGGTAGTAGCTAACGATGCCGTGCAACATGCCTTCAAGGATGGCCACAGCGGAAGCGGGCGGAGGCCTCGGATGACCCAATTGTAAACCTCGGCTATGTTCGTTGTCATCACGCCAAACCTGTTCAACGCATAAAAGCAGTTTAGAGCAACAGGCCAAATTGTTTAAGCCCATTTGTTTTGATATTTTAATGTACCATACTAACCTGGCGCCTCAGGTGTCATGGAGCAATGCCCACTTCTCTAGAGGCTCGGCCTCTATCGATCTGCGAAACACTTAATGTTCCTTGGCGTTCGTCTCCTCATATTAGGAGGATCGAGCTCCCAAGGGTGTTAGCCTTTTAGGTGGACATTCGTTCGGCGTAGGTGGTTGCTTCTTCATCTCTTCGATATGCGCCTGGTGTGCTTATCCAACTTCGGCAAATAAGCGCGTTGAACTTACGTGCCTGATTACGCTTGCATAACCTCTTAAGCATGATTCATCGGTTTCTTGCTTTTGAAGCCACTGAAGAAATTGGCACCCAAATGTCTCATGCACCACCTGCTGCAGGTCAGGCCACGAAAATGGTTCATCTCGGTCCTCCTCAGAGAGTCTTGATTGCCGAGAGGATACCTTTGTGACGATCATGAATGATGCACATCTTTGGGCGATCACCAACTACCCCACCTTGGATATGCGAAAAACCACACCAACTATCGATTCTCACCCTCAACAAAAGCAAAGGCCAATGGAAGTATGTGGTTGTTCGCATCAATTGCAATGGCTGTTAGAATCTGCCCCTTGTATTTTCGAGTCAAAAATGTGCCATCAACACAAAGCAATGGGCCTTGATACTGAATGACGCAATGCAAGGCCCCAATGAAAAGAAAGCACGACCGAAATGTCTGAGATCCCATTTGCATGCCTTCGCTTTCTTTGAAAGCGGTGTAGGTGCGAGGATTGGTTTGCTTGATTACTTCAAGCACCACGAGGTAGGTTGCAATCGATGCCTCGTATGTGCCAAACCTCTTCTCTAATGCTTTACGCCTTCATACGCCAGGCCATGGAGTAGCTTATCGATACTTAAATGTTCGTAACATTGCTTTACGAATATCTGAACACTCGATATCCGCTTCTCAATGATTTCATTAAACATCAGCTGGCTATTACGGCCGCATTCAAATTCACGGTGTTTGACAAGAACATTTTCTAGTCTGCATGTGTGCTCGTCCACTCTTGATGCAATCAATATGTCTCACACTTCGCTTGTATGCATGTACTTTAAATTCACAACCATCGATTACGCACTTCACTGTGTACTTATCTGGGCTAGACAGGACAACAGAAACTCTCTTTGCGGCGATAGTGCCCACAAGCTCACTGCCAACTTCAGTGCGAATTGTTCGTGAACATTTGATTCGGTGAATGGCACCAGTACCATACTCACAATCGAGTCATGGCCCCACAAAGCTTCCATACCGGCTTTGTTACGCTGTTCCATTCATCGGGGATGGGTACCTCCATTGGCGAGTGCTACCATGCATTTCATCATCTTCTTCGGTCATCATCTTCGGCGATGGTATCGATTGGGTCCAACATTCGGCTTCCTCTTCTGTCGCCATGCGGTCGTCTCGTTCCAATTGATCTACAAGTTGATCGATATCACTCCCCTTCATCGGCCAGAGCCTTACTGCGCTGCCGCATCCATGTGATCATCCCAGCTGCTGCTGCCTCAACTGACACAGTGGCTGAACTTGTTCCATGTGGCCAAATGTCTTGCTCTCGCTCACACGATGAGTACTCACCTCTTCCCTAGGGCAAGCTTGCACCGACATCACACAATCGAGGCTAGATCCCTTGCACCATCTTAACCATTTCGCCACAACTGTTCGATCTCATGTCTTCAACTCCCACACACCGGGTCACCCTTGCTACGGCGTGTATACGATTTGGATGCTAACAGAATAAACACTTGGATCCAGGAAAAAAATTGGGTCAACCAAAGTTTTATATCACGAATGCTAACGATGTCGAGGGACAAGTGCTCGGCCATGGTGACCGCAGCAAATTTTAAATCCACTCCATTACGCCCAATTTTTACTTCCCCATCGCCATAATATACCTGAATTTCAATGGTTCCGACATCACTGCGACGACATAGACAAAATAAATTTATGCATCCCTACTAAAATGTAAAATATGTACCGTAAATTGAACAACGATAATTACCTATCGGGATATCGATACTATAATATTATAATAATATAGCGCACGTATAACATGGCTATTTGCTACTAATATGCAATGTTCAGAAAAATCGGCCGATTAGCCGATTAGCTAGTGATCGAAGCCCTAAATATTCCATTTTTTCCCTTACGGTCAAAAAACTGGGCATAACGATTAACCGGAATTAATCGGGTCTAACTAATATCACTACTCTACATTAAACAACTACAATCGCTAATCTAAATTGCGCTACTCTAGATCGCTAATCTAAATTGCGCTACTCTAGATCGCTAATCTAAATTGCGCTACTCTAGATCGCTACTCTAAATTGCGCTACTCTAGATCGCTAATCTAAATTACATTACTCTAAATCACTCTCTACATTGAAAAATATGAAATTAAACAAAGTCGCGGTATTACCTCCTCTTTTTTCTTCTCCTCTTCTTCTTCTTCTTCTTCTTCTTCTTCTTCTTCTCTCCTCCTCCTCCTTCCTCTCCCTCTCCCTCCTTCCTCTCCCTCTCCTTCTCCTTCTCCCTCTCCTTCCTCTCCCTCTCCTTCTCCTTCTCCCTCTCCTTCCTCTCCCTCTCCTTCTCCCTCTCCTTCCTCTCCCTCTCTTCTCTTTTCTATGGCGGCGAAGTGAGCGCTCTGTTCCTTTTTGGTAGTGACGAGATCGATCGATCGATCTCTGGGCCCTTTTTACCGAGCTAATTTCGCCAAGCGGTTCGGCGACAACCTAATTTCGCCAAATGGTATGGCGAAAATAGGTTTTCGCCACACGGTTTGGATCTAAAATAGTATCTTCGCCATACCATTTGGCGAAAATAGCCTTGATACCCGTGTAGCAGCTTAATTGCGGCGGTTAAGGTATTGTCGCCGAACCGTGTGGCGAAAATAGGGTATTCGCCACACGGTTCGGCGAAAATAGGGTATTCGCCATGCCGTTTGGCGACGGCATATTATTTTTGCAAATTTTTTATTCCGTATATTAAAAACGCAATTTCATTTAAAAAAAGTATTATTTAAAAAAAAATTCTGCTCGATGGCTTTGCTGCTACAGTCAGCCGGGCTACCGACCTTCACAGCAGCATGTGGTAAATATTATTTGTCGTTTCTACTATGATTAGGGATATGACTAAATTTACAAATAATTTTGAAGAGAGGTTATATTTAAAAAAAAACATACAAAGGGGGCAGATATGCTAAGATTTATCTAGGATCTCCTGGTCTCTGCAGTAACTTGCTCGTGCATTAGTGGCCACAAGGATCTTCTAGCATGTGTGGATGTGTTAGCACTTAGCATCTAGTGCTTCCGCTAATGCAAGGGAAGGGAAAAGCATCGATGCTGTGTCGGACTCCCCTGAACTGCCGTGTAAGTAACCTGTCTGCCCACTTTACCCTTAAAAGCCACTAATAATGGAAAACAGAGACAGCTAACCGGCTGTGCAAGAAATCTGTGAGAGTGAAATACTTAATATGCACGGATGACGGACCTGCCTTGAAAAGCTGCAGGGTACCTTTCCCTCGTCTTTCACAGGAGAAAAAGATGCCGATGAAGACCGGAAAAAATACCTAATGCACCAAGTAATTATTCTATTGGTTCGTTATCAGTAGTCCTCGTCGTGTGTACGATGGCGAACTGACCAGCGAAACACTTTATAGGCTGCAGAAGTGACCCAGCAACCGCCTGAGCAGAAATCATCATGGATACAGAAGTATACGTGTTGCCATGATTGATCGCACGTCAGATGATCGGATTGTATCCTCCGCCATCACTTGGATAAGCACATATCTTGTGCCGTTTACAAAATGCAAACTCCTCGTCCTCGTGTGTATGTGATCGGAAATTGGGAGGTCTGAATAGATGGTTGATAAATTAGGCGGCAATATCCTCTTCCGGTAGGACTCCGCCTACCCAGATTGTCATGCTGGGACCGTCTTGGATGCCCATCTACGTATCTAGTGAATGTCAAAATTTCTGACCAATTTTCTTCCTTTTCTTTTTTTTTTGAAAAATTATAAAGCCTCTCTCGATTAATTCTACAAGTTATTGAAACTTCTTGACAAGAAGTAGGCTTGTTTGGATATGTAGCTATTAGTAGGTGTGAAAACGGGTTGGATATTTTCCACCCGATCCGGGACCGTATCCGGGAAAATCGGATCTGGGAGGAGGATTTCGTATCCGGTCGGATCTGGATCGGATCCGGATATTTAAATACGGATACGGATCCGGATATTTAAATACGGATACGGATCCGGATACAGGGCATCAAATATCCGTCGGATACGGATATTTTCCGTATTTACTTCGGATACTAACCCACATTCCTATCCGGATATCCGTCAACATGAGTCTATGACCTAATCGCTATTCCTTTATTCCGCTAATCCTCTATTCGGTTATTCCTCTGCTTGACTGCTCGGCTGCTCCAGTCCTCAAGTCCTCAATCTGATTCCTCCTCTCAGATCTGAATAGGGGAACACGCTGCCGCCGATGCACGCCCTCCGTCTTCATCCACCGTGCCCTCGTTCGCCTGGTGAACGTGCCCTCCCTCTCCTCCTCGCGCCCGGCCTCTCCTTCCTCCTTGCGCACTCCACGGCTCTGCCTGGCGAACACGCGGCGGCGGGAGCCCGGCCAAGCCGCGGCTGTGCGGCGCCGAGCTGCACTAGCCCTCCGCCCTCGTCCGCGGGGTGCTCTCCGCGCATGCGAGTTGGCCCAGATCTGAGCCTTCGAGGCAGGTGAGCAGCAAGCTGTCGCTTGTAGGACAATGCTTCAGTGATTATATTTCCCCAAACTTGCTTGCTACTTTCTGTTCATGAGGATGTATATGTGGTTTACGAGATCACGAGATAGACTTTAAGTATGAGACACGTTCCCTTTACTAGAGCCTATATGTCATATTTTTAGTGAATCTGCTGCTTTGAGCTTGTCAACAGAGAGGCAAACCCAAATTGTCTGACTGGAAAATGTTTCAGTTTACAACCAAACTTGTCTGCAAGTATTGCTCTCTTCTTGCTTGGTCAAGATTTATATGTACCGAGCTGGATTTATGGATGCTAGTTACTGGTGTTGTGTTAGCTTCCCTTAGATTGAAGTTGTCAGCAGATATGCTTAAGCATTCATTTTTGCAAGTTAGATATGCTCAGGGGTGATGACCAAAGTGATGCAACTTGTAGTTCGCGTTAAGTTTGACACTCATTATAGCTAGCTGTTGCCTTATGCTCATTTTCAGTCGTGGGCTATTGTCAGTTTGTTCCTATGTCCCCAAGTTCTGAATTCTTGCGTCAGCTTGAATATTCAACATGGTGGATGCACTCGTATAAGTATTGTGTACTTGCAATCTGCTACTCCTAACTTATGTATGAATCACTTATGTTGGACTTATTTATGAATTATGATCATCAATATGATCATGTATGTGTGTTATCGTGTGAGAGCTATGTTATATTGTTATGTATGTACTTATGTTGAAAAGTTCATTGGTTCATGTGAATGTTGTATGGTTCATGCATTTTTTTGCCTTACATATTATCCGACTATATTATCCGTTTCCGATCCGTATCCGTCATGTATCCGTCCCGTGTCCGAATCCGAACTACTCTGAATTCGTATCCGTATCCGGTCTATCCATATCCGACTCCGAATCCGAGATAATAATATGGGTTAGGATACGGGATAAGCAATATCCGACCGAATCCGACCCGTTTTCACCCCTAATTTTGGTGACTAAGGTAGTTTTTAAAATCGGAGAGGATAAGCCGATATGAGTTCGGATTCGACACGATGTGTACCGATAGAGGACTAAGTCCGCGAAGTAAGCCGATATGGTTTCGGATTGAGGAGTCACGATTGTTTGGCATGAAGTGTGCTAAAAGGAAACCGAGGCCGATAAGGGTGGGATCAGAGGTTGAGGAAGATACAATCAAGCTCAAGATAGAAAGAAGCTAGAGAGGCCGATACGGGCAGTTCAAGAGGTTGAAAGGAACACGATTAGGCCGAAGAGTATAAAAGAGGGTGACGGACTACGTCGAACAGATCTATACTCAACACAATCAACTAATACATTTAGTTTTCATCTTCTTTTGCATAGGAGTAGTTCATAGACTTATGATCTTTCCTTGTAATTCGATTATCAATAAAAGTCGCATCGCCAATTGTTGATCTTGTCGACTTACGCTCAACTCAGGTCTGGCCCATTCCTAATTTTGTTGCGTGTCGCCTTCTTTGGGAGAAACAGCCTTTACCCAATCCGATCGACTCAACCGAATAGATTGGATTTCAGTTATCCTTATCGACATTGGCTTGTCAAAGTCGATGAAGCCCTAAAAATCTCGCTTGATCAGTTTTTCTCCAGCCGATCAAGTCAATTACTGATATCTTACCGATTGTAGGATAAAATTGGCCGGCTCGCTCCCAACCCAAAGAATTGAAGCCGACGTTCGCGTGTGTTGGTGATTATTAACCCGTCATCAAGTTTGTGGTGCCAACACACTTTTGGCACGCCCGGTGGGACTTCGAAGCAAACGAACATGACTTCAACAGGAAAATCCATGGCTGCATCCGACATCAATGCTAACGCAATAGTCGTCCCTATAATGGACGATCTGACGCCAGAGTAGCTAAAGGAGGTTGAAGATCAAAAGGCAGCATTTGAGCAGATGGTGCTCAATTGCTACCAAAAAACCCGACGCGGTGTCACGCAAAAGGCTGCTTTACTGACGATTAGCCTCATCAATAAGGAAGTCTCTGGTGCCACCGGGCAAGCACAAGTAAGCCGATATTTACCCGCTTAGGTGAAATTATCGGATATGATTGATCAATCTATAAATTGTGCTCTGCTTAACCAGTCATCGGCCCTAGTAACCACAGTTACGTCGTTGATATGTAACAGCGTCAAAGAAGTGGCGTAGGAACTAGTGTCGGCTGGCTCTCTATTTGAGCCGCTACAACCCTTGCCAACATATCCGGTCTACTCCATAGGGCAGAACACGGAGAGCAATAAGCTTGCAGTTGAACCCACACCGCCGGCGGCTATTCTAGTTTACACCCCATCCCAACCAACCGTGATCTTACTACGGGACCTTGGTACCAGCAGAATCAGGTTAACACCTACACTGATGGTTCCAAGTTGGGCCATGCGCCAACCATGCCACAGCCTACACCATACCACGTGATGTAACACTGGGTGTCCCGATCTTTCGATGAAAATGATAACCTTCGATTTGGGTGGAGACGACTTTGACGATCCAACTACAACGTACAACTACGATGCGCCTTAGCAATCGCTAAACCAACTTCAGAGGGTTATTGACCTTGCCGTGGGCACGATCAACCTGATCACGAAGATCAATTCCTGCAAGCAATCGAAGAACAAGCAAGAACAAGGCAAAAGCAATCTAAAATTGCAAATATAGATGAAGTATAGAAAAAGTTGGGGTTCCGATACAAGGAGCTTGTTAGGCGGCCGTTGAGCACGTCTAAAAGACTCAAAATAGTAGCAAAAGGCAAAACTATCAAATAACCAAAACCCAAGTTATTTTCGGGGACTACCTAGCTATATATAGGAGAAATAGGAGGCCAAAACAGTGCTAGGGGCGTCCAAAAGACATCCATGGCCGAGTAGGACTCCTATTCCTAGTTTGACTCGGATTTGGAAAGATGATCGAACTTGTTTTGCAGATTCCCGTTGACTCGTAAGGAATTTGGACATGGGGTCGGATCCGTTTGAAAGAGGACGACAAAACCTTTCAAACCAGTACTCATAGACCTCAAACACTCTTTTGGATCAAAAGTTATGGTCGTTTTAAGTTGGTGCTATCCCGGAGGCTGAATCCGAGTTAAAGTTGTGCACCGGAAGAATTGGCTTCATGCTTGACTTTTGGGAGTCCTTCTCCTTGGTTCCTAAGGACAATAAAACCATCACAAGGATTAAATAGCATTCCATTCATTAAATTATTTGTATGCAACCCGAGGAACGCATTCACCTGGCAATTGAATTGACGTGCGCGAGCTCGAGTAATTGGCCCTTGTATTGTTGGTTTCAATTGGGTTTGTAGACATTGCCGTATCCATGGTAGTGATGTTCTCATCATCCTCCCCTTCTTGCATTTGAGTCGTCCTCGACTCAAGTTCATCATCTTCTCCCAATTATGGCTTTAGATCTGATAATTGAGTTGACGGGCTCGAGCTCGAGTCAATGGTCCTTGAACCGATGAAGATGTAGAAGGATGGCCAAGGTGGGGGCCGATAAAGCTATGCAGATTGAGCCATCGTACTAGATGTATACGAAGTAGAGGATGCCGTGAAGTGTCGCCAACTTAATGGTCCTGGCCAAGGTGGGGGTCGATGAAACCATGCGGTTGATATAATTGCAGCAACACTTGGTGATGACCATATGTATGCAGTGTTAGTTCTGTCCATGATGAGCATGGTCTCATCATCCTCCCTTTCTTGAAGTGGAGTCGTCCTCGACTCCATCATATTATCCTGCGAAATGTTAGTAATGTCAGGAAACAAAGCAATATGCACATTTGCAATAAAATCAATGGATCCAGAATTTCTATCAACCGTATTCTCCCTTTCTTGAAAACTATCATGTGACTTGTGAATGGAACCAAATGTACTTGGTCTGACATGATTAGTGATTTGGCAATTATTAAATTGATGACATTGTTGCATTGCAAACGAAGGTTTAAAATCTGAACAAATGTAATCTCGATGTGCTTTATACTCTCCTTTCTCACTATTTTTGCCAATAACATAAAAGATATTTCGCGATAACCATGACAAATCAGAATGTACAAAAAGGCTCTCCTCTAAATAATTCAGATCACACGGAACATCAAATTCAATGTAGCCTAATGTATATAAAGAAGACATCAATTTCAACTCATCATTTTCGCTTGTGATGTGTTAACAAAAGTGACATGTCTATTTGCTAGTTGTGTCATGGATATAAGTGAAGTATTATCACACAACTCTCCTTTATCACAAGAAATAGCAAGCAAATCATCTTGTAACAAAGCAAAATCAGCAATTGGTTCCACTATTAGTTCCTCTACGATAGCATGATTTGTGGATAGTTTTAGCTCTTCAAAATTATTTTCTCCATGTGTAAAGTCCATACCTTTTACATTACCTTGTAAGTTCTCATTAGCTGTTGTAGGTGTTTCTTCAACTATTATCTCTTCACATATACATGGGGTAGTACTGATCGTTTCTTTCTCCATATGCTCTTCTACATCATTCTCTCGATGGTGCTCACTTTTCAGCAAAATGTTAGCTACAAAAGAAGGTGCAACAATGGGCGCCTCAAATGAAGCTAATGATTCTTTCAAGGATTCAAAGAAGCATATTTTCAACTCTATAAGCACATACAACCAATTACGAAGAGAACTATATGTTTCATCAATAAGAGCATCTTGAATTTCTTGATTAAGTCCACGTATGAACCTAAGCTCTGTTGCTTCTTCACCTTCATCTAAACCACAACGCAACAAATGATTTTGCAATCGTTCATAGTATTCCTTAATGCACTTATTTCCTTGTTTCAAGCATTGGAGCCTAGTATATAAAAATTCAGTATGATATTCAAGAACATAATCAATTCTCATAAGTCTTTTCATGGCCTTCCAATTTTCAGGTTTCTCTCTTTTCTACAAATATGTTTCCACCATGTTAATGCATATTCATTTAACACACTAGCAAAGAATCCTAATCTTTTTCATTTTCAGACAAATCATACTTAAGCCAAATTCTTTGCTATCTCCCAATTAATATAGGCATCAGGATCATAATGACCATTAAAAGGTGGAATGGCGAATTTAACCTTACATAGGGGATCATCATCAGCAGTGCACCGAGCATGTGGTACGCCATTTTTGTTGATTGGAAGACGAGGCAGAGGACTGGAAGTTCCTGGGGAAGTTCCTACAAGCGTATCAAGTCTAGACAAAATAGTAGTAAGAGTAGTTTTAGCGATCCCTTGTGCGACCTTGATGGATCTGAGAAGGTTCTCTTGTGATGACCTAAGCTCAGTGAGCAACAATTCCCTTGGTGCGAGGAGAGTGATGCAGGGAGCCCTCGTCACCTGACATGGGTTAGTAGAAGACAAGAAAACAAAATCACAAGTATAATGTTTCTATCATCTACTAGGAGGTGGTGGCAAGTCTCTCAACACTCATGCCTATCACCAAAGCTCTTACAAGTTCTTACGTTGCAGCAGGTGTTGTCGGCCGTTGGCGTGGTCAAAAGTTCTTCGAAGCTTGGATAAAGCGATTGCAAAGGGACCGAACAAATGTACGAGGTTGGATGTGGAGCTTGGATAGGCAATATTTATTTCTTATGCAATCTGATAATTCTAGTTATTGTAATGATAAGTAATGATCCAAACTAGAATTCACAAGCCCTAGTTGCCGATCTCAAAGATATAAGTGAATTTGAAGGCAACACACACGCAAAGATAATAGCACTTAAGCAATCAAGGAATGAGCTATAAAATATAAGTGATGCACCAAAAGCTCTATTGCACAAGTCGTAGAGAGACGCTAACTTATTGCTTTGAAAATGGAAAAAGGGCACAAGATTGCTCACTAATTAATAAATTGCATAATATAAAAAGTAACAAACACAAATTAGGGTTTTGCTCAATGTAGTGCGATCGGCCACAATTTTCTTTCTTTTTTTTGCCTTTTGGCTCTTTTTCTTTTCTTTCTTTTGGTGACTTTCGGCCAACACTAGTATGAACATAGTTTTGGAATCCCTAACTCGGTGTCACAAGATAATATGATATGATAACTGAAGATTGTGCAATGTATCAAGTAGAGCAAATTTCTAAGTAATATCAACAAGCTAGTCTCAAATAGGATCAAAAGTGTTCACAAAGGATGAATTGGTTCCCAAAGGTAGGTGTACTGATGTTTTTTTAGGGCAGCAAACTTGTTGCCTAGATTAATGTTTGAAGATCACCGAATTTGATCACCGAATTTGATTGGTTGACTGTGGAAGGAATTGAAGCTTATATCCTCAGCTTTCAATAGAGTGCAAGAACATAAAAATCCGAGTTCGTATGTCAAAGTTATGCTCGAAATACCAAATTGGACAGAATTGAAGGATTGAAGCTACGCGAAGGAAAAAAAGATCAGCAACTAAAACATGGACTCTAATGGATCAAAACCTAACAAAACTCACTAAAATAACAGATTGAAACTAAAGGTTGAATTTTTGTGCAGTAGTTTTCAATTTAGGACAGAAATCAAAAACTAACCTAAGGCACTGATATTCTCACCGATCAACTGAAGCTCTGATACCACTTGATGTAACACTGGGTGTCCAGATCTTTCGATGAGAATGATAACCTTCTATTTGGGTGGAGACGACTTTGACGATCCGACTACAACGTACAACTACGATGCGCCTTAGCAATCGCTAAACTAACTCCAGAGGGTTATTGACCTTGCCGTGGGCACGATCAACCTGATCATGAAGATCAATTCCTGCAAGCAATCGAAGAACAAGCAAGAACAAGGCAAAAGCAATCTAAAATTGCAAATATAGATGAAGTATAGAAAAAGTTGGGGTTCCGATACAAGGAGCTTGTTAGGCGGCCGTTGAGCACGTCTAAAAGACTCAAAATAGTAGCAAAAGGCAAAATTATCAAATAACCAAAACCCAAGTTATTTTGGGGGACTACCTAGCTATATATAGGAGAAATAGGAGGCCAAAATAGTGCTAGGGGCGTCCAAAAGACATCCATGGCCGAGTAGGACTCCTATTCCTAGTTTGACTCGGATTTGGAAAGATGACCGAAATTGTTTTGCATATTCCCGTTGACTCGTAAGGAATTTGGACATGGGGCCGGATCCGTTTGAAAGAGGACGACGAAACCTTTCAAACCTGTACTCATAGACCTCAAACACTCTTTTGGATCAAAAGTTATGGTCGTTTTAAGTTGGTGCTATCCCGGAAGCCGAATCCGAGTTGAAGTTGTGCACCGGAAGAATTGGCTTCATGCTTGACTTTTGGGAGTCCTTCTCCTTGGTTCCTAAGGACAATAAAATCATCACAAGGATTAAATAGCATTCCATTCATTAAATTATTTGTATGCAACCCGAGGAACGCATTCACCTGGCAATTGAATTGACGTGCGCGAGCTCGAGTAATTGGCCCTTGTATTGTTGGTTTCAATTGGGTTTGTAGACATTGCTGTATCCATGGTAGTGATGTTCTCATCACCACGGCTACCATGGATCGGCTACTCAGCCGATCGATGCCGGCGTGCACCCCCAATATGTTGAACCGATCGTAGTGCAGGATCCGGTTCCGTGTTGGGTAGTCACGTACTCAAAACATTTTGTCCTACTTCCAGAGCCGATATGGCAGCAACCTATCGGTTTGCACTCGGGGGGCATCATCACAATCTCGGCTTTAATCGACACGTACCTTAGGAGCATCGTGTGCCTGCTAGGGAAATCGATTGGGCTAAAGTTACACATCGGCCCTAAGGGACCAATTCGGTATATAGACAAAAGGTCGGGCTATCGGCTATAAAAAGCCGTACCCATACTACATTGATCGAATCCCATACCCTAATGGGTATAGGGTCCCTAATTTTGCTAAGTTTTCTGGGGACAATTCTACGACCACCCTGGAGCACATCGGGCTCCTCGTAGTGCAGTGTGGGGAGACTGCACAGTCTGTGGCCTTAATGTAAAATTATACCCTTTATCGCTATTTAGAGTAGCTTTTACATGGTTCATGACACTACCCCCAAATTCGGTCAACACCTAGGCCGATTTGGAGAGTCGATTCCATGAATATTTCTTTTGCGGAAGCTTAGAATTACGGATTTTAGATCTGAGCTCCGTGCGGCAAAAATTCAGGGAATCAATGCCTGACTATATCAAGAGGTTCAAGGAAGTGTGAAACTGATGCTTCAGCGTCGCACTACCTGACAATCAATTAGCCGACTTGGCCTTTCAGGGGTTGATTCCTTCCTTAAAGGAGAAATTCGGTGGCCAAGAGTTCACCAATCTCAGCCATCTATTGCATAGGGTATCGACTCAAGAAAGCCGATTCTTCGAAAACAAGGTTTTAAGGAAATAGATTTAAGAGTAGTAAGGATAAGGAGAAGTCTAAGGTCAATCTTGTTGAGTACGAGACCGAAGAATCGTCCGACGAGGACGAGGTGGATGTGAACGTGAAGGACCATGTGGAGGTCCGTCCATATTTGTGATGAGTATTTGACTTTATTTGAGCAAGGTATGCTCGTGTTTGAGTTTGATTTGATTCAGAATTCAAAAGGAAGCAATTTGGGTTGTTGTTGGTCTCTTGTGGTAGTACCGGCCTTTGGCTGGCGGTAGAACCGATTGATGAATGAGACATGATTAATTGTAAGCATTTATGATGTTTATTGCATATTATTGGATAATGCTATGTGATGGTTTTCCTTGTCTTTGATGGTTTGCGGTGATCTGACGGTGCTAGGTCATGGTGAGGCGGATGATGACCGGGACTAGGAGAGGTGCGTCGGAGGTCCAGACGGTTGGAGATCGCCGGAAGATGATCGGAGAAGGAGTTCGGGCAAGTCAAAGAAGATATGGAAAGGGGATGATACTAGCTAGATGCCACGAGGATCAATGAGGGCCGTTGGATCGCGGTCTAGTTGATAGGATAGCGGGTCTAGTAGTATGCTTTGAAAACCGTGCAAGAAAACCCATTATGTGTGTAGGGTTTTGGGTGTCCTTTGCATGGTGGAGTGAGTGGGTTAATCCTAGCCCTTGGTGGAGTGCCCTAGGGTTTGGAGCTCATCCAAGGGTGGTAGGTGGCCCAAGAGTAGTATAAATAGAGGGGTGGAGGGAGGCCTCCATCCCCATTCATTCTTTGAGTTGTTGTGTTGCTCATTTGAGCTTTGCCCACATGAAGTGAGGCTTTGTAATCACACATCTCTGAATGAAATAGAAGTTCTAAAAGCCAAATTTATTTTCTCGCAATTTAATTCTTGCAATTTACATTATGTCTTTACTTTAGACATTTACTTTCATGTATTAAATTCAGCATTTACATTCCCGTATTTACATTTATGATTGCTGGATTTTGTTCTTGACTTGAGCGATTCGCATTCACCTCCTTCTATATTCTATTTGGATCTTCGCTCAAGATCGAGTCCATTTGCCAAAGTTTGTATGCCGCAAGAGTTTATTTGTCAAGTTTCTATCAAGACCGCAATCTGTCCCGAACTTGTTCTTCGCGCAACAATCAGTCTTTGATTTTTAGAAAAATCTAGAAAAATCCTTTTTGATTGATTCTTATTGGAGAATGTGCGTGACTCATATATCCATATGTGGAAAAATTTTGGAGTCGATTGATTACACCGTTTGGGAGCTATGACAGCATCTCCAGCAAGGGCCCCTAAAACAGGGTCCCTATTTTGGATTTAGGGACTCCCCCTATTTTTTGGGGCCCTGTTTTCAGAGCACAAGTTCAGCAATAGCCCCTAAATCTCAGCCCCTATTTTACTTTTTCTCCTATTTTGACATATCCGCTATGTATAATCTTCATTTGACACCACTAAAATTCAATCAAAAATTTTTGTAATACATAAAACATAAGGATATTAACATTTACAATTTTAAAACATGATATTTCAAATTTAAATTTAAAATTTTCAAAATATGATAAATAGATAAATAGAAACTCCGAACAATGAATCAAACTACGAAACATTGTGAATTGCCTACAAATGCTCAATAAAATCATCTCGAAACATCTCATGTATTGGTCTTCAATAATAGGGGATGTACTCATGTCCCTGGGAATTGGGGCTGAGGAGGCAAATTTAGGAGCCTCCTAATTTTAGGGGCTTGAGTTGGGGCACCCTGGGAATTGGGGCTGAGGAGGCAAATTTAGGGGCCTCCTAATTTTAGGGGCTTGAGTTGGGGCTCTACTGGATTTATTTTTTTTACTACACTCCCTATTTTAAGGTTTAGGGGCTCTGCTGGAGATGCTCTGAGGTCAAAACCGAGCCCCAAATTTCCTGATCGAAGTTCCTGATAGTCTGTAGTCCGTGATTTTTCATGATTTTTCTACAACGCTTTTAGAGGTGATTTTTGGTGGAGTTCTTTACAACTCATCTGCTCATATGGTGAAAAATTTCCAAAAATTTTAGAGCAACAGAAGTCCACCAACCACCTGCTCCAAGTGGGGACCACACTTGAAAAATCTGCTTTTGCTTTTCTAAAAGAGACTTTTTTGTGATTTGGTTTGATTTCTTTTAGAAAAGAATTATAAGAATAAATTCCTCTTTATTTTGGACACTTGACAAAATAGGGTTGTGATTTACAAATCCCTCACATGATTCATGGTCCTCATCCATGCAAGCTAGGGATACACATAGTTGTCGAGTCATTCCGATTTTTGCGGGTTTCGCGCATTTGAGGAGCAGCGGTTTCCTTGCGGAATTGTTTTGAGTACGTTGAGTAGGGGAATTGCGGAATTGCGGAATTGTTTTATTTGGGATCACTCACCCCCCCTCTGATCGTCATCTCGGTCTTTCAATTGGTATCAGAGCCAGTTTTGCTCTTTCATAGATCTTGACCGGTCTCAAGAGCCATGGCGACAGACAGATACTCTTTTAAGCCTCCAATTTTTGCTGGAGTTGATTATCAATTCTGGAAAATGCGAATGGAGTCATACATCACTGCTCAGGGCTTTATGATCTAGTAGAAGATGAAACTCTCGTATGAGGTTCCGACCGATGAGAACGTCAATGCCACGAACTTGGCTAACATTGAGGCAAATGCTAAGGCTAGGAACAATCTCATACAGGGACTTAGCCACAGTGAGTATGATCGGGTTTCTCACCTTCGGTCCGCTCACCAGATCTGGGTGATCCTCAATGCTTACCATGAGGGTACCACTCAGATCAAGTCAGTGAGGCAGGACCAATTCAAACGTGATTACAACAAGTTCGAACAACACACTGGTGAGAGCCTTGATGAATGCTTTGCTTGATTTTCTATGATTCTAAGCAATCTCCGGTCAGTTGATTGCTCATACTCTGACTCGGTGAACAATAGACACTTTTTGAGAGCACTCGATTTGAGGATTTGGGAGATGAAGGTAACCACCATCACGGACCATACTGACTTGTCGACCTTGACTCTTGACGGGTTGTACTCCCGACTCAAGACTAATGAGCTCAACATCGTCGCTCGCAAGACGAAATCTCAGTCGATGGCATTGGTTACCGATTCCATTGGGTCTTCCTCATCTAGACCTTCTCTTGATTTTTCTTCCGGTTTCTCTCTTCCGCTCTTTGTGACGTAGTTTATGAAGTTCTCGAACGCTTTAAAACGAGCTTGCCCTTGTCGCTCGCAAGTTTTCAAATATTTACAGAAGAGTAATAGATAGGAAGAGAGGTGGCAAGATCACTTGCTTTGAGTGTGGTGGCCCCAACCACATTCGGGCAAACTGCCCAAAGCTGGAGAAGGGCAAAAATGAACAAGGCGGTCCAAGCTAGAACGACTACACTGACAAGAACCACAATAAGAAGCCTCCAGCTCCTGAGCCGGCGCGAGAGAAGAAGAACCGCAAGTACGCCAAGAGCAAGAAGCTTTTTCACCGTGTACTCGCCGCGCTCGACGAACTTGATCTCTCTGACAAGGAGACTTGGAGCGACGAGGACGAGGATGAACTGCAAGAGAAGGATGATGACTTCTCCGGCATGTGCTTCATGGCCTCCAGTGCCATAGAAGTAGACGACTCCGAGCTGTACAACGACACAGAGGAGGTACTTTCCCATGACCAGCTCAATGATGCTTTTATCAAGCTAGGAAACTTTCATTCCAAGGCTAGAGCTAAGTGTGTAGAGTTAGAGAAGGAAGTAGGTACCTTGTCTCGGAAGTTAGCTTCACTTAGATTTTGTTCCTCCCGAGACTCTGATAGCTATACTCTCTGTGATGCTTTGCTTGTGGAGTTGGAGAACCTAAGGACCCTAATGATAGTGTGGTTTCTGATCTTGAGGCTCTTAGGTTGAAGGATGCTAGCACATGTTCTATTGATCCTATTCCTACTGATGCTAGTTTTCTTGCTCACACTACTGCATCTTGCCAAAATTGCCCTAAATTGCTTGTTGAAATTGATGCCATGAGCTCACATCTTACGAAGATTTCGGCTAGAAATGATGAACTTTAATCATATGCTTCTAAGGACCCAGTTAGCTTATGTGAGGGCTGTAAGCAACTAAAACTTGACAATGATGCTTTGACTGTCAGATGTGCTAAATTTGCTAAGGACTTACTAGTTAAGTCACCAACTAGTTGCTTGCTGTGTGTTGGTGTTAAGGAGGATGTGGTCAAACTCCACGAAGAGCTTAGGAAGAAGTTAGAAGCCCAGATTGGTAGAATTAGAGATGCTCCCTGTGTGTCTTGCGAGTCTCTCAATATTGAGATTGCTGTTTATAGGTAGAAATTTGCTCGTGCTGTTCGTTCTTCTCCATCTGGCTCTTCTTCTACTCCTTCCCCCTGCTCTTCTTGTGCCTCACTCTTTCGAGAGTGCCAGTACCTTATGAGCACCCTCTAGAAATTTGTGGGAGGAAAAAAGAAGCTCAATCTCATCTTAGACCAATCCAAAATTAGCAGATTCAATCAAGGTCTAGGATTTGATTCCTTAGAGCACGCACGGGCGCATCCGCCTACTATTTTGCGTGCCTCCAAGAGTGGAGAGATCGTGGTTGCTCCTCAAATGAGCACCACTGTGTTTAGGTCAGCAGGACTTGTCCACGGGATCTCTGACAAGAAGGGTGCTTCTCCTGTTGCTTTCGCCCCCAAGGCGAAGTATACATGCACCTTCTGTCAGAAGGATGGACATCTTGTTGATTTCTGCTTCAGACGCGCCAAGATCATTCAGCGTGAGCGTGTTAGTGCCCTTAGGGGTACTCAGGGTCATCCCCAGATTCTGAGTACTCCTAAGGCACCCACTGCTTCTAGTGAAAACCGAGCCCCAAATTTCCTGATAGAAGTTCCTGACAGTCTGTAGTCCGTGATTTTTCATGATTTTTATACAAGGCTTTTAGAGGTGATTTTTGGTGGAGTGCTTATAGACTCATCTGCTCATATGGTGAAAAATTCCAAAAAATGTTAGAGCAACATAAGTTCACCAACCACCTGCTCCAAGTGGGGACCACACCTGAAAAAACTGCTTTTGCTTTTCTAAAGGAGACTTTTTGTGATTTGGCTTGATTTCTTTTAGAAAAGAATTATAAGAATAAATTCCTATTTATTTTGGACACTTGACAAACCAGGATTGTGATTTACAAATCCCTCACATGATTCATGGTTCTTATCCATGCAAGCTAGGGATACACATAGTTGTCGAGTCGTTCCGATTTTTGCGGGTTTCACGAATTTGAGGAGCAGCGGTTTCCTTGCGGAATTGTTTTGAGTACGTTGAGTAGGGGATGATTTTATTTGGGATCATTCACCCCCCTCTGATCGTCATCTCGGTCTTTCAGAACATAGCTGAGTGGGTCAAGGGAAATAGAAAATCCCTAGTATGCTCTTGCCTTAAGCTGACTAAATCTAAAGTCAGAAGTCAAGTACTCATTCGACGTGACCAAATGCAACCGCATCTTTGATTTATTATTACAAGGGAGGCCGGTGCGATTGCCCGAAGGACACACCATACCATCGGTCGATGAAATCAAGCAGTGTAGGTATTGCAAGTGGCACCACTCTTTTTCACATAATACTAATGATTGCAATATCTTTTGTCAACAGATACAGTCGGCCATAGAAGATGGACGATTGAAATCTACAGAGGAGCAAACGCTGCAGGTGGACACCAACCCCTTCCCGGTCAACATGGTTAGTTGTTCATCCAAGGGAAAGGAGCTGGTGCGGGATGAGATCCGCTCACTATCATCATCGACTACGGCGAGTCGCAAGGCCAACATAAAGACAAGAAGCGACAAGGAAACAATACAAATCATGGTCGGTTCAATCCAGATCGAGATCGACTGAGAAGGAAAGAACTCGAGGACAATCAAACTGAAGGGAGAGCCTATGATCGGCAAGTGGTATAAAGCCGAAAGGCTGATACCGCCAAGGAAGCCGATATGGAAGACTAGGCCAACGTTTTCCCAATTATTGGCTAAGTACGAACGGAGAGTTCAAAGGCCCCATGTTAGACCCCAGCAGCGGCCGACAGAAGCTTATTGGCCAACAGCCCCTGAAAGGGCTCATAAATGGTGCCCTTTTTGGTAGTTTTGCTGGGAACAGGGGTTAGCATTACTGTCCCCTTATGTTTGCCTGATGTAGCACTACCATGGGCAAGATTGGGAGCCTGGGCCGACATCCAAAAGACAGGTGTCAAAACCGTACCCAAGCCGACGCCAGGAGAACCAGAGAAAACCGGTGTGAAATCATGTGCTGAAAAATTGGCTTTGAACTGAAAAATTAACTTAGAATTGGATTTGCAAAATGTGCTTGTGCATGTGTTTGACAATTTGACAAGAAACAGTAAGTTACGCATTAGCGCCGGACAAAGTTCTCAAGAAACAGTAAGTTTCCCATCTGCGACGGACAGTGTTTTTGAGTCTGTTGTGAACATGTTTTTGAGCCCATGACCGAAGTCATTTTCACATGTACAACGGACAGTTTTTCTTGGTCCGTTGTGAACAAGCTTTTTCGGTTTGGATAATTTCTTGGAACCAAGATTTTCACATGTACAACGGACTAATTCTTTTTGTCCGTCGTGAATGGACTTTTCTAGGGTTTTACTTTTGTGAAACCGAGCGTGGCACGCTTGCGGACAAGCTTCGGGGTCCGCTAGAACTTGTTTTGAGCTCATGTCCGGTTATTTAGATGTACAACGGACCAACTTTGTTTGTCCGTTGTGAACATGTTTTTCCGCTTGGTTGGCTTCTTGGAACAGAAACTTTTCCTTATACAACGGACCAACTTTGTTTGTCCGTCGTGAATGCTGCCGCCAATTAGGGTTTTGAGCGATTTGGATTTGAATTTTGAATGTAAATTTGAAATTTGTAATGATTTCATGATGCTTCTTTTGAAGTGGACTTTATGCAATACTCATGTGAGTAGTTGCATGGATTGACATTGAGTCAAGTCGTGGACTTGTGCTCGGATTTGTTTTAGGTTTGTTCATGTACGTGTATTGCTCAAAGACGAATGTGGTCGATGACGGACCGGAACTAGGTTCATGGAGGAACTGAGGTTCGGACTAGGTTCAGGAGGAACCGAGGTCTTGGTGGTCAAGGATGTCATGCGCGGACGCTCGGGCTAAGAGAATGGTGCACATGAAGAATGGTTAGTCACGTGAGAATGGCAGGAGGTCATTCGCGTGCAAAGTGTTAGTCACGTGAGTATGGCAGGTGGCCATACGCGTGCAAAGTGTTAGTCACGTGAGTATGGTAGGGTTGCCATACGCTGGCAGTAAGAGTTGTACTCGGCCTGGTTGGGCCAAGTAGAGTTGAGTTGGATACTGATTCCTTCTAGGAATAGGAATCGTATTCGTAACTCTTTGTGGGTTGGTGCTTTAAATAGGTGGGGGTCTCCTGTTGAAAGGCATCAAGTAGAGCTGAGCGCATCAAGCTTTGAGCTTGGTTTTAGGATTTGTACTCTTTGATGAGAGTATTTTAGACAAGAAATAAAGATCAATTCTTCCAAGATTTTTATGCTACAAGAACCACGTCGCTACAAAGTATTTTCTGCTTTTGGTTCTTGTTTGCATGCTTGTTCTAGTTCTAGATTGGTTTTTGTTCTTCAAGTTTTATCTTGATTTGATCCATCAAAACCTCTCTAGGATATTGATCTAGTGTTTCTCAAAGTCTAGTTGATCAATCTTTGTCGTTCTTGTTTAATCTTGAAGTTTTGATTAGATTGATTCTCGTCAAGTTCTGGATCAGCAAGCTTGCGAAGCTCATAACTTTTGATCCGTAAGTCCGATCGAGCTGATTCTTTTTGGGTTCGATTCGTATTGGAATCTAGTTTCTTGTGTCCAAATTTCAGATCGTTTCGACGGTTGGATCTCCGGGAATTCTCGTTTTACCAAACCTCTGTCATTCTGTTTTTGTCGAAAACGAGGCAATTATTTGGTTCTGTTTTGGGGTGAACTTTTAATAGGTCAAGAATTTGGTTTTAGCTTCCGCACAATCATTCACCCCCCCTCTGATTGCTATATTCGTATACTTCGATCCTACAAGTGGTATCGAGCAAGGTTTTTCTAATCTATCTTAATCGGTGATTAGATCAATGGATCATTATTCGACAAAACCTTGTGTGTTCAATGGTGTTGATTTTCAGTTTTGGAAGGCCAAGATGGAGGCGTTCATCCAAGCTCAGGGATTCGCAATTTGGGAGAAGGTCTACAAGCCATATGAAGTCCCTGCAAACGACAACGCCAACGACACCAATCGCACACATGTTGAAGCAAACAAAGAAGGCGCGCAACTTGATCATCCAAGGCTTGGGACGTAGCGACTTCGATCGTGTGATTCATCTTCGATCGCATATGAGGTATGGAAATCTCTTTGTGATTACCATGAGGGTTCTAACACTATTAAAGAGGTTCGTCAAGATCTTTACAAAAAGAATACATGCGATTTGAGATGAAACCGGTGAGTCGCTAGATGACTTCTTTGCACGCTTCAATAAAATTCTTAGTAATCTTCGTCTTTGTTGGAGTTAGCTTTGATGATGCTGCTAATGCTAGACAATTGCTTGGTGCATTAGACATGTCTATTTGGGAGATGAAAGTTACATCCATTAGAGAATCTACTATCATGAGTTCACTTACATTAGATGTTCTGATTCTAAGTTGAAAACTCATGAATTAGATGTTCTTGCTAGAAAGAATGATCATAAATCAATTGCTTTGACATCTCAATCTAGCATATCTCATAATGGTGCTGCTTCAAGTTTTGCTCTATCCTTCTTGTCTTCACTAACCGATGAACAGATTGAGCAATTCACAGAAGAAGACTTATCACTACTCTCTTCTCGCTTTAACAAAGCCTTGCAAAATGTGATAAAGAGAAAGAGAGGTGGTGGTGATCCTCCAAGATGCTATGAGTGTGGTGATCTCGACCATATTCGTCCAAACTGTCCAAAACTTGCAAGTAAAGCATCAAGGGAGGAGAAGGACAACGATGAAGAAAAGAGAAGAAGAAGTTCTCTCCAAGTGATAGAAAGAAGAAGAACTTCATCAACCGCAAAGTTGTCCATCGAGTTCTTTCCGCTCTTGAACAAGTCAATTTGAGCGATGTGGATTCGGAGAGCAGCGAGGATGATGCAACTCCAAGCAAGCATGAGTTGACGGGGTTGTGTCTCATGGCCAAAAGCAGCGACAGCTTCACCGAAGCGATCATGACAGCGACTTCAATGAGGTAGATCCTTCTTACGATGAATTAGCTATTGCTGTTGCTCGTCTTGGTAAATTGCTTGATAAACGTGACAAGAAAATTAAGAAACATGATTTTGTTGTTGAATCATTGAATGCTGAAATTGCTAGACTTAAAACTTTGATTCTGATGATGATGCTTGCAAATCATGTGACTTAATTTGGAATGAGCTTACTTCGCTTAGGAAAGAACATGCTTCCTTGATTGAGAAAATTAATGCTGAAAGTGAGAAAATGAGAAACATATTAAACATGCTAGCTGTTTCACCGATGATTTGCATGGTTTAACTTCTTGTTCTAAATGCTCAACTCTTGAATTAAAATTAAAAGATGCAAATGCTAGGGTTTCTCAATTGATTGATGATCCGCTTACACATGAGGTTCTTTCATGCTCAACTTGTCGTAAGCAAAAGGAAAAGTGAATGTTCCTTGCAATAATTGTTTAACTCTTTCTAAAAGTTAATTACTTGGACAAATCATTAGAACGTTTCACTAAAGGAAAGAAGAACCTAAACATGATTTTGGATCAATCAAAAGTCAGCACTCATAACAAAGGTTTAGGTTTTGATTCTTATGCTCATCATAAATCACATGCTCCCACCGTTGTTAAAACACTTGACGGAGGAAAATTTGAAATTGTCAATGAGCCTAAGAAAATTGTCTTTAAGTCTATTGGAGTGTTATCTTCTACTATGATGAATGCAAATGTTGCTTCTACTTCTAAAGCCAAACATCCTGTTAAATACACTTGCACTCATTGTGGTAGAGATGGACATTTAGTAGATTTTTGCTTTAGACTAGCCAAACAACAAAAGAAAGAAAGAGCTAAGGCTAGGTCTAATTTCAGAAAGGCACGCTTTGCTTCTCACTACGTGCCTAGGGTGATGCAAGCACCTTTTGTTGCTAGAAACACGGGAACAGGCAAATTTGATTTTGTGCATAAGACTGCTTGTGTTGTGCCTCATGTTGTCCGTCGTGTGTCTCAAGATCGGATTCCTAAACATCTTATTTCTAACCCCATGCATCGAGACCTCGACACTTTCTGCTTCTATGTAGGCTTCTCACGCGAGGAGGAGAACATGTGGCTAGTGAATTTCGGATGCTCACTTCATATGTTCATGATAAGATTTGGTTCTCCTTCACTCGTGCATCTCATGTCGAAAGTGTTGCCTTTGGAGATGCTTCTTCCACTTCTGTTTTCGCAAAGGCACTAGTTCAAATGATGCAGTACAAGTGCATATGTTCAGGGAGAGTGTCTTTGTTCATAAAGATGATGATAATCTTTGTTGAGGACGAGATAATTAGAGGTTTACATGAGAGACTCTTCCCACGTGCTTGTGTGTGCTTGTTTTCAAGCTTCCCACGTAAGGCCACATCGATAAGCTATCAAAAGGATTTTCAGGTATCTTCATAGAACTCAAGATTTTGGCATTTGGCTTTCTGCTTCCTCATAGATTAGTTTAAGAGCTTTTTCTGATGTTGACTTTGGAGGATGTTGATTTGATTTGGTTCGTGCCACCTCTTGAGTAATCCCTTTTCTTGAGCATATTGATATTGGATTTCACTTTCTTAAAGATCATGTTGAAAAAGAAAAAATTGTGCTTCACCATGTGGATACTGAACATCAATTGGCAGACATTTTCACAAAACATTTGTCTTCTTCTCGTTTTGCTTTTATTCGGGGAGAACTTGGAATTGTTCATCCAATGGGATTGTTTTGAGGGGGAGTTTCTTTGCCAAGTTCTTTCACTTAATGAGCTCACTTTATCATATTTCTTTATATGTTATGTAATTGAGCTAATATATGATAATCTAATTATCTCACTTGAACTAAAAATGACATTGCGGAATTCCCTGGACTGATTACCTATAGCTAAATACTCTGTGATATCTTACTCTTCTAGGCTTGATATTGAATCCTCTTGACAAATTTGGGCTATGAAGCAAGTGTGGTTTCAACTTTACTCTTTCATAAGACCTTTTAATCACTTTTGCATGTTTATAATCAAAGAAAAATGAAAAGAAAAGGGAATCAATAAAAAAAAGGTTGTTAAAAGCAAAAAACCTCAAGTTATGTGCTTCAGCTTGCTTTCCCTAAAAGATAAGATGTATGCTTCAAGCATGCCATTCCTCAAAGATAAGATGTATGCTTCAAGCATGCCACTCCTAGAAAATAAAAGAAGTATGCTTCAAGCATGCCACATGCAACTTATTGTTTAAAGATTAAATTGGTCTACTAGATTGGAGTTGAAACTACTTGCTCGCCCTAAGTTGTTAGTTGCTTCAATTTTTAAAGTCTTGCTTTTTCTGCTAAGATCTTGCTTAGTACTTGGCTATAGTTGACTAAATTGAGGTTGAGATGCATGTCATTCCCTAACTTGTTAAAATCATCAAGATCATGTATTTTTCATATTATGTGATATATAAGGTTATATGATCGAATGAGCTCATCTTTTCCTATCTTGGCACTCCTTGTTTCTCTTTGTGAAATCATTGTTTCAGGAAAAATTTTGAACCTGTTCTCTCTTTTACTCTTGATGAATCCATTGTCAAAGGGGGAGAAATTTGGGAATCATTGAAAAGCTTAAAAAAAGGGGAGAAGAAAAAGGGGGATTTGTTTCTGGCATTTTGTGAGAAGTTTGGAGATTTTTAGGAATTTTGGACACATTGCATTGGACACATTGCACATTCACACACATTTTCCTTCTCAGTGGGAGATTTTGTGTTGTTTTTGGTCAAAGGGGGAATTCTGTGTTTTCTTCCTTCGGTCTTTGATCCTTTCGATTTCAAAATCTTTTGTAAAGTGAATGCCAAATGTTCAATTCTAAGTGGTGTTGCCAATGTTTTCATCAAGGGGGAGATTGTGAAATCATGTGCTGAAAAATTGGCTTTGAACTGAAAAATTAACTTAGAATTGGATTTGCAAAATGTGCTTGTGCATGTGTTTGACAATTTGACAAGAAAGCGATAAGTTACGCATTAGCGCCGGACAAAGTTCTCAAGAAACAGTAAGTTTCCCATCTGCGACGGACAGTGTTTTTGAGTCTGTTGTGAACATGTTTTTGAGCCCATGACCGAAGTCATTTTCACATGTACAACGGACAGTTTTTCTTGGTCCGTTGTGAACAAGCTTTTTCGGTTTGGATAATTTCTTGGAACCAAGATTTTCACATGTACAACGGACTAATTCTTTTGTCCGTCGTGAATGGACTTTTTCTAGGGTTTTACTTTTGTGAAACCGAGCGTGGCACGTTTGCGCCGACAAGCTTCTGGGGTCCGTTGTGAACTTGTTTTGAGCTCATGTCCGAAGCCATTTTTGCATGTACAACGGACCAACTTTGTTTGTCCGTTGTGAACATGTTTTTCCGCGTTTGGTTGGCTTCTTGGAACAGAAACTTTTCCTTATACAACGGACCAACTTTGTTTGTCCGTCGTGAATGCGTTTTCGCTCAATTAGGGTTTTGAGCGATTTGGATTTGAATTTTGAATGTGAATTTGAAATTTGTAATGATTTCATGATGCTTCTTTTGAAGTGGACTTTATGCAATACTCATGTGAGTAGTTGCATGGATTGACATTGAGTCAAGTCGTGGACTTGTGCTCGGATTTGTTTTGTGGTTTGTTCATGTACGTATTGCTCAAAGACGAATGTGGTCGATGACGGGACCGAACTAGGTTCATGGAGGAACTGAGGTTCGGGACTAGGTTCAGGAGGAACCGAGGTCTTGGTGGTCAAGGATGTCATGCGGGACGTTCGGGCTAAGAGAATGGTGCACATGAAGAATGGTTAGTCACGTGAGAATGGCAGGAGGTCATTCGCGTGCAAAGTGTTAGTCACGTGAGTATGGCAGGTGGCCATACGCGTGCAAAGTGTTAGTCACGTGAGTATGGTAGGGTTGCCACGCTGGCGAAGAGTTGTACTCGGCCTGGTTGGGCCAAGTAGAGTTGAGTCGGATACGGATTCCTTCTAGGGAATTGGCATCGTATTCAGAACTCTTTGTGGGTTGGTGCTTTAAATAGGTGGGGGGTCTCCTGTTGAAAGGCATCAAGTAGAGCTGAGCGCATCAAGCTTTGAGCTTGGTTTTAGGATTTGTACTCTTTTGATGAGAGTATTTTAGACAAGAAATAAAGATCAATTCTTCCAAGATTTTTGCGTGCTACAAGAACCACGCCGCTACAAGATTTTCTGTTTTGGTTCTTGTTTGCATGCTTGTTCTAGTTCTAGATTGGTTTTGTTCTTCAAGTTTTATCTTGATTTGATCCATCAAAAACCTCTCTAGGATATTGATCTAGTGTTTCTCAAAGTCTAGTTGATCAATCTTTTGTCGTTCTTGTTTAATCTTGAAGTTTTGATTAGATTGATTCTCGTCAAGTTCTGGATCAGCAAGCTTGCGAAGCTCATAACTTTTGATCCGTAAGTCCGATCGAGCTGATTCTTTTTGGGTTCGATTCGTATTGGAATCTAGTTTCTTGTGTCCAAATTTCAGATCGTTTCGACGGTTGGATCTCCGGGAATTCTCGTTTTACCAAACCTCTGTCATTCTATTTTTGTCGAAAACGAGGCAATTATTTGGTTCTGTTTTGGGGTGAACTTTTAATAGGTCAAGAATTTGGTTTTAGCTTCCGCACAATCATTCACCCCCCCTCTGATTGCTATATTCGTATACTTCGATCCTACAACCGGTCCACGAGATAATTTCTAGACCAGCCCCATCCCAGGGATGTGGAGTATGTGGACCCTGGGTACATAGACGACGGGCTGCAAGGACCCACCAAGAGGGGGTGTCCCAAGACGGTTACAAAGAATCGGGTTTTACCCGAACTCTCAGCATCGTGTTCTACAAGATAGGATAAAAGATGGTAATTAACTATTGTTAGGAAGGATACAATTGTATTCTGGAGATAGAATCTCCATCATGTAACCGATTAGGAATCCACCATATACCCGACTCAGTCCCTCAGGCCCCTACCTATATAAAGGGGGCAAGAGGTACAGGGAAAGAGATAGAAAGAAAGAGACATAATAGAGATACTAGACTTACAGTACGTGAGATACATACATCTCATAATCCCAGAACACAGGACTAGGGTATTGCCTCCACTACTAAGGTCCTGAACCTGTCTAATCCCTTGTCTTGTGTTACCATTGAGTTTAGATCCAGCGCATAGCCCTATATAAATTATCGATGACAACAAACATCGGCAGTTGGCGCGCTAAGTAGAGGAAGCGCGAAGATCAATCTCAACGAGCTCGATGGCTTCCATCAACGGAAATAGCATCATCTTCGCTCCCGGTCAGGTATTCCGCTTCGAGAGTCTCCACTTCACCGCCGACAAGCTTGGCACGCCGCCCTTTCGGACTTGCATTAGATCCGATCTGGGAGGAGCTTCGACAAAGATTTCTATCGGGTGCAGTAAGGACCCGGCCAGGATGAGTCTCTTTCCTATTCCTCCAAAGCACAAAGATTGATTTCCGACGGTGTGCGTGATCGGGATGGGAGCTCTAATCACAATACCGGCAGGAGGCCAAGAAGCAACGGGGACGTAACGTCTTCACCACGAAGCCCAAGAAGCGTGCACTCCTGGCCGCCTCCACTCCAAGCCATCAATGCCAACGAGGACATCTTGCACGAAAAGGTGGGAAACTAGTAAGTTTTTCGCATTCCGCAACAAAACATCGTCACCTCCAAGACATTCTTCAACACCTTGGGCTCAATACTCGAGCCTGACAGCCCGACTACCCCGATTATGACACAAGTCAAAGCCATGGTGACGGCGCCAGTGATACAGCACAACCAGCGAGATCAGGCAGCGATAAAACCTCCTCACGTGCATGCACACACTGCGAGCAGTTGGACCGACAAAGCTGATTAGCGAGAAGCGATCGGCGTAAGCTCCCATATGGCAGGGACGCGGCGCTCGACCATCCATCATGACCTCCGCCAAGACCCCAACACCAGGAGATAAGTGTTAGTGTTATGCCCTTGAGGCAATCATATGGATGATTGTAACATGACTATGTTTATGAATAATAATATGATTATTGGTCCAATGAATGTATATCATTGTTTTGATCAACAAGTGTGTGACTTGTTTATGAAGCTCTTTACTTATTGATATAATTCGATAAATATCTTCGATCGGATATCATCGTGATAGGACAACGATGAATAGATCAAAGACATGTATTGTTCGATGATCATGTTTCATAGATCATGGGATATGGAGATATCATCAATACATTGTGGACGCATGTTGAAGAACATGTGTTAGATAGACCCACAATGGGACATCATGAGAATGTTACATTCTTATGTGTCATCGTGTATCTCATACATGGTAGATGTATGATCCTTAGACCTGAGATTGTCATATTCCCTACATGTGTAATAGTTTACCTTGGGGTTACCAAACACTATTTCCTAACCGGATAGTTATAAAGGTACCTTTCATGTTTACTATGAAACATGCAGAGGGAAGTGAGCAGTCAATATGGAATTTGCCACTCCAATGTAATGGAGATATATGTCTAGGCCACTCGTGTGATATGATTAAGGAAGTGTGTGGCCATGCCGTGATTGAGAAGTCAATCACAACTTATTAATATATCACAGATACGAGAGATGGATTGAACTGTCAAAGGATGACATGCTTCTCGCCTTGAGTTCGATCTTCATATAGTTTGGCAAAGGGATTATTACATCAGTACTTTAATCATATGCGTTTGGGAGTTGGCATGCTCTGCAAGGAGCCGCTACCGACTATTGGATTAGAAAAAGGGTTTTCCGAATCCATGTCCAAATGCGCATGAACCTACAGGGTCACACACTTAACGGGCTGGGACACATTAATTCTGATTGGATACGTAATTAATGGACCTCGTGGGTTTAGCGCGTAGATGGGCCCTGACTGCCTAGGGTTTCACCTCGTGGCTATATAAGGAGGGGAGGAGGCTAGACGCAGAATACACTTTCGTGCGGTTTAGAGGTGTTTCGCCAGAAACCCTAGCCACCTCCTCTCGTTGCCCCCGCTGAGCGACCCAGTGCTTGCACACCAACGCACGGCGTTCCATCCCCGGACGTGTGGACTGCTGTGGTGATGCTGCTGCTACTGCAGCGTGGAGAGGACAATCCGCAGCGAGGATGATCCGTGGCGAGGACGATCCGCGGCGAGGATGATCCAGCCGAGGACGATCCACTACAACGACGTGCGAAGAATTCCGCAACTGCGCGTCTAGTGGTAATAGATCTATGATCCCCTTCTTGCGAGTAGCTTTTCTGGTTTGCGGTAGAAATTTTAATTGGTGCTAGTGTAGCATACCGTGTTCCCCAACAATAAGAGCGGGAGGACGATGAGCGGCGTCGGCGCGAAGACAACCGCGAGGGCTTCGGTATCGACCACCACCGGGATAGCCAACATCGCGACGGCGACCACGAGCATCAAGACACAGGCCTCAACAGACGTAGGAACCACTAACACCCAGATCTCCATGATAATGATGATCGCCGAGTGGAATCTCCACCACACCGTCATCTACCACGCCGTGATGAGGTGCCCATTGACAGAATCCGAGCGTTCACCACTTGGCTCCGACGGTTTGAACCCCAAGGGAGATCAAGTTTGACGGAGAAAGAGATCCAGAAGCCTGGCTGCAGGTTTACGCCCTCGCAGTCAAGGCAGCCGAAGGCGATTGCAATGTAATGGCAAATTACCTGCCAGTCATGCTCACCCTATCGGCTCAATCATTGCTTACAGGGCTTTCGAGGAATTCCATAGATTCCTAGGGAGATCTCTGTGAGCACTTTATTACAAATTTTTAGGGCACTTACGAGAGGCCTGGAACCCTGTGGGGTCTGTATCAACTTCATCAGAATAAGAACGAATCCCTGCGAGAATTCATCCGATGCTTCACGCAGAAGAAGAATACGGTTCGGGATGTCTCGGATGCGGTCGTCATCGCGGCTTTCCAGAAAGGAGTCAACGATCCCGATCTCATCAAGAAGATATCTCGGAAACCCCCAGCTACGGTAAGAGAGATGTTCGCCCTAGCCAATCGATATGCTATGGCCTCAGAAGCTTTGGCCAAGCGCCGAGAGGATTGTTCACAGCAGAATGATAAAATGGACCACGTCAAGTCCTCAAAACAGAAGGACAGAAAACGGAAGGGCGATGAGCTAGTCGCTATTTAGCTATTTCTTTCCGATCTTCTAACAAGGGCTGGCACCACGAGTGGTTTTACTGCTCTAATCCCGAGCCGTGCCTTCCTACCTTTTCCGGACGGAGACCTGTGGTATCAGTTTCTTGGACTAAGCTTCCTCTCGACTCCGACGGAGACCAAGTTGGGGAACTTATGGCCATCATCCATCAATTGAAGACTGCTGGTTTGCACGGGGTTGGTGTTACTTCTAGCTTTGCCATTCGATGTGTTCAACCACTCAAGGAACGGGTCCACCCTGGGTTTGAATATTGGGGGAGGTCGGAGCCCACTCGGGAGTTGTCTACGATGGTTCCGGAGGAAGTATTGGACGGGCAATGAATGATTTCTTTGCCCTGGCACCATGTCGATCAGGGGGTGCCCAAGTCGCTCGTGTGGTGCACCCTCCTCCTGGTGATCTTCCGAGTTCTGAGTGCCTTTAATCTCCTGTCTTTAGCAGTCCTCGCCTGAATGGTTATTCTTTTCTTGTTGTAGGGACGGGAATTTTTCTTTCGATGCTCCAGCCCTGGGTACCTGACTACCCTGGGGAAAGTGACTGAGGAGACCCGTGAGACAGAGTAGCCCAGACTGCCCTCGGGTTATTTGAAGACTCGGTCGACCCCATTGATTTGGAGGCTAACAACGGACCGCTGAGGGCACTCGCAGTGTTAGCACCCAAGCCCAATCGAGACGACGGTGAGACCCTTCGAATAACTCCTCGACAACAATCCCAGTATTCCCCAGACGCGAACGAACTCGCCAGATCCCCGTGATACCGGCTTACAACGTTGTATCACACCAATTTGCACAAAGGGGGCAACAAACTCGGAACCCCACAAACAGACACGCGCGGAAGCAAGACCAACTAAACAAACCAAACAAACCCCGGCACAAAGACAAAACCCCACGATCACAACCAACAACAATAGGGCACGAAGGCCAACAAGGGCGTAAAACAAGAACACAAGCACGAGGTGAGTAACAACATACATCAAGTGTTTACTACAAAAACCAAAAATCCAAAGTGATTAAAACATCGCTTTAAACTAACTATACAACAAAAGAACCCACATCTATTAAGCTAGACCCAAAAGTAATTCGCCTCCGGAAGTGTTCTCGCCACTGAACACTCCAAGGCGTAGCGACTTGAAGGTAGCCTCTACTCGGTGCCCCGCCCGGTCACCGAGAGGCAGTACGGACAAAACTCGCATCCGTCCAGATCCTCACCTGAAAACCACAAAGCAAAAGCATGAGTATAGAAGGTACTCGCAAGACTTACCCGTGGTCCATATATGACCGACTCGAAAGGGGTATGCACTTGGACGTAGCAAGGAAATAAGCTGAAGGTAAAAGTGCGGAAAAGCTTAACTTTGTTGTTTAATTACAATCCACTACTCAATTTACAAAGTTTAGAGCACTTGTGGACAACACCTATTACTAGAGTGAAGTCTGAAACTTTACAAGTAACGTAAAGCATGTAACATCACAAACCAGTACCACCATCCAACCAACTAGCATTAAGTTCAAGTTATTACTACGTTGAAGTGTGCTAAGATCAAGCGTGCTCATATCCGAGAGCGCGGCAATTCGAATCGCTTATTCACCATGCAGGGGATCATCAATCGCATGACATGTGCCACAAGGAACCTCATGTCAACCCTCCTCCCATCCATACTAACTCGTTGGGCCATCTTCATGCGGTCCGAGCACCTAGCACCCCCTCGAGCGGCCCAAGCCGGGCTTGGCCCTCGAGAGTCGGCCTAAGCCTCGCCCTCAACCACGCCCAACCGCATGAGGGCACACCCCATCGAATTAGCATGCGATGAAAGAATAGCTTACCGGCCCATTTTCGGCATGCGACCAACAAGGTGTGCTCGATCGAAGGGCAAACAACAGATCGGTCCTCAACCGACACGAGCGAGACTACCACACTTGAGTCTCCACACCCAAGTGAACCAACCTCTCAGCCGATCTCATTTCAATTTCCATTTCTCCCCATACCCATACCCATTATAACCAATTGATTGTGAAGTAAAAACTCACAAGCGGCAGAACCATCCACCGCTTGGCCCATACCCGACACCTAAGCCAAACTAAGCTCGGACACATATAATTACCCATAAACTAGCTCCAAAGGAGATGTTTAACAAGTTCCAAGGAAGATAAGTGCAGCAATTAGGTTCTACTTTCATTTCCCCAAATCGACTCCTAATGCATACTTAAACATCCAATAAGCAATTAATTCTCAAAAATAGAATTACAAATAGGGTTGAATATGCTTAGGTGCTTGCCTTGTGCTTCTGCTTGCGTATCAACCACGACTTGCTCTTCGGCAATCCCTTCGACCACGGCCACATCAGTCACCATGGTCTCGCTCTCTACACGAGTACAATGCATAATTAAGATGCATGCCATGCAATGGAATGAAATACAATGCAAACCCTGCCGAAAAATAGCGCAACCGATTTAAAATCAAGCATGAGTTACAGACCAGCCAACCCCGACAGACAGCGTATAATATCCGAACACTCCGGATAAGCCGGACACTCCGGACATGACGCATTTCGCCCAAGGACTCAAGGGATTGGAGTGGTTTCCGAGTTCTACGGCACCACGAGAACCCGATCTACGACTTTCCTACACGAGGCCAAGCCGGAGAAGCTCCGAGCTAGCACAAACACGATGAAACGACGTTCACTTCTAAAAACTCCAACCAAAACCTAATCCGATGCTTAGAATGGCATCATCTAACCCCGATCTCTCACCCTATACCTAAGCATTGCCTAAACCACCCCAAAATCCAACCACCCACCAAAACCCTAACACCCCAAAGTTTACCCCCAACCTCAAACTACAAGACCAAGCCCCAAATCTACTCCCATGGACGCCCTAGAACCCAAGAACCACGAATCAACTCCAAGAAGAGGTCCTACCTTCAAGGAGGATGAAGGAGAGGAAGGGGAAACCGCATAGGGGAAAGAGGACGCCAGCTTGGGGAGGAGCTTGAGGTCACCCAGATGGGGAAGTCACCGGGGAGGAGCACGGGTGGTCACCGGCCGGTGGGGAGTCGTCGAAGACGAGGTTGAGGTGGAGGAGACGCACGAGATAGGTGTGGAGCAAGAGATAGGAGAAGAAATGAGGGAGAAGCCAAGAAAACGGGACTTATAACAAACCCCTCGACAAGTTCGGACTCTCTGGATGTTCAACCCGGAGACTCCGGGTTGGGGTCTTCGGTAGAATTAGCCCGGACACTCCGGACAATTAGTCCGGATACTCCGGGTTATATCCGGACATTCTGGATGTTTAATCCGGATACTCCGGATTTCCCAGAATTTTTTGAAATTGGGGCCTTGACAACCCGGTCAGCCTGTGTCCGGGGAGACCTCCGAAGACGTGGAGACGGTGGCACTAGAGACTCTAGATTCTCCAGTTCTGGTTGCTTTCCCAGAGGATGCCTCTCGCACGGGGGCGGGCTCAAAGCGGTCGGCCCCAACTTCCCCTGCTGCTCCGAGTGCAAAGAGGGGAAGACGAGCGTCTGGGCAAGGTTCCCCGAGTCCACCCCTTTCCCCTACAATCCCGAGTGACGACTCAGCCGCCGTGCCGGGTGCGAAGAAAGGGAAGGGGGTAGCAGTGCAGGGGATTTCAAGCCCCCAGGCTGCCTCTACAGCTCCCAGCGGTGGCCCGGCCATCCGAGGGCCTTCAAACCAGTCTCCAGCGCCACCGCCTCGCGGGACTCCAAGAGCCAGACTGCAAATTGCTCCTCTGGTAGTGACTCGTTCACCCGGGGCGGACCGAGGCTGAAGATAAAGAGGTCCACCAGGTAATCCTTCATCTCGCTCCTTCTGTCGATCCCTATTGGCGTGTTGACGTGAGCCTTCGACTCTCTTTTTTTTATGTCAGGAAGCCGTCAGCTGACGTCCCGGTCGGCATGCTGACTGGAACTCCTCCGGGTCCTAGCCCTGGGGATGTCTCTGCCAGATAGGTCGCCTTCTTCGAATGCAGCCGCTCTTGGGGTGCGGGGTCGTTCTCAAGCAGCCCGATCGACTGCCCTCCTGAACATCCGCCGACGCCGGTGAGTGGAATGGCTCAAGGATCGGCTAAGAGCGCCCCTCAAGTGGAGGAGATCCCGCGCTTGACCATGCGTGTTGAGCCTGCCCTTATGCTGGGTACTTGGGATAGTGAGGAGGAAGATGATGAGACCATGCTCATCATGGACAGAACTAACAATGCATACATATGGTCATCACCAAGTGTTGCCGCAATTATATCAACTGCATGGCTTCATCAGCCCCCACCTTGGCTAGGACCATTAAGTTGGCGACACTTTATGGCATCCTCTACTCCATCTGCATGGCTTCATCGGCCCCCACCTTGGCCATCCTTCTACATCTTCATCGGTTCAAGGACCATTGACTCGAGCTCGAGCCCATCAACTCAATTATCATATCTAAAGCCATACTTGGGAGAAGATGATGAACTTGAGTCAAGGACGACTCAAATGCAAGAAAGGGAGGATGATGAGACATCACTACTATGGATACGGCCAAGCCTACAAACCCAATTGAAACCAACAATGAACCAAGGAGAAGGACTCCCAAATGTCAAGCATGAAGCCAATTCTTCCGATGCACAAGTTCAACTCGAATTCGGTTTCCGGGACAGCACCAATTTAAAATGACCATAAGTTTTGATCCACAAGGGTGTTTGGGGTCTATAAGTACTGGTTTGAAAGGTTTCGTCGTCCTCTTTCTAATGGATCTGGCCTCATGTCCAAATTACTTACGAGTCAACAGGAATCTGCAAAACAAGTTCGGTCATCTTTCCAAATCCGAGTCAAACTAGGAATAGGAGTCCTACTCGGCCATGGTTGTGCTTTGGACGCCCCTAGCATGGTTTTGGCCTCCTATTTCTCCTATATATAGCTAGGAGTCCCCCAAAATAACTTGGGTTTTGGTTATTTGATAGTTTAGCCTTTTGCTACTATTTTGATTCTTTTAGACGTGCTCAACGGCCGCCTAACAAGCTCCTTGTATCGGAACCCCAAATTTTTCTATACTTCATCTATATTTGCAATTTTAGATTGCTTTTGCCTTGTTCTTGCTTGTTCTTCGATTGCTTACAGGAATTGATCTTCGTGATCAGGTTGATCGTGCCCACGGCAAGGTCAATAACCCTTTGGAGTTGGTTTAGCGATTGCTAAGGTGCATCATCGTTATACGTTGTAGTCGGATCGTCAAAGTCGTCTCCACCCAAATCGATGGTTATCATTCTCATCGAAAGGTCGGGACACCCAATGTTACATCATAAGAGTGGGACACCTTTGACGCCGCCGCCGAAGAGTACGAAATAGAGGATCTTCATGAGTACTCTGTCAGGTGCTCCCGACTAGTCCAGGTAGGCTCGTGGCCTTCTTTTGCGCTTTTGTTTCTCTGAGACGCTTTTTCACTTTCCATTTGTCTCTCTCAGACCTTGGGGGGCCATTTGAGGAAGAAAACAGACTTCTTGCGATGCATCCTACCTTCCATCAAGACGAGCAAAGGGCATAGGGATGAGCTGGCGGAGGTTCGAAACGAGCGTTCCCAGGAGCTGCAACGGCTTCGGGATGAAGTACAGTCTCTACGCCTAGAGAAACTGGACGCGTCGGGTTCCCTTCGAGGCAAGTTCTCTTTCCAGGCGACTAGCTCCCGTGGCTTTCCGTCTTCTATCCCTGACCTTGTCTAGCTTTCTCAGCTAGGGACGCCGCTATGCTGAAATCGCAGGACCAGCTTGTTGCCTCGGAGGAATGACGCTGGGCCCTGGAAGCGCAGTCCCGTGTTTTGGAGGAGAGGCTCCAAGCTGCAGAGTCCCGTGAGCGCCAGGCCCATGGGTGAGCAAGAGAGGCTGTTGGGGGAACTCAAATGTTCTCATCTGGTCTTTTTCTTCTTACTTTGTCGGCTTGTAAGGTGTCCTAGATCGTTGATCCACTCTGCTTACAGAGCACTAGAGAAGGGCGCGAGCACAATTTGACGACCTTGAAGGGCGGATCCAACGTGCTGATGCATTGCGCTTAGCTTTCCAGTAGGCTTTTGAGTCGGTGCTGGCTTTCCTGTACCCTTGCGATTCGAGTAGCGGAAACCAGGCCCTTCAACATCTGCAGGCGACCCTTGAGAGGCTTAAAGCCCATGTGCAGGACAGGGCAATCACGAGCTCCAATCAAGCATTGGCAATCGTGAAGTCGTTGTATCCCCGAGTGGAGCTTGAGGCCGTCAAGGAGGGTTTTGCCTGCACCGTGGACGACGAGCAAGCCGCTATTCTCCTGAGCGAAGTTGAGGACGTCTCAGAATCTCTGGCTGAGAACTTAGACTTAAATCCGATATAAGCATGTGTAGAACGGGAGCTTTGAAGCTCGTTAGCTGTGAATGGATGTTGATTTTGCTCAGCGTTTGCCTCCCTGATTCTTGATGAGTTGATAGCCTGCCGTCTCATCCGAATGGAACGTCGCCCGAGTTCCTTTGTCCGACCGACCTGCATTAGGTGCTTTGTCTAAGAAGTGAGGCTTCCGAGTGTTTTTCCAATCGGTGCTGAAATCATGGAGAGACAACTTGGTGGGAGCGTTTAGCGTTCACTTATTAAGTGTTGTGGCCGTTAGGCAGGATGGTTTAAGTCGGGGACTCATGCACGTGCGAACGTGCACTTATTAAGTGTAGCCCCCGGCTTACTGCCTAGTTGAGAAGCAACTAGGTCGTAAGGCAAGAGAAAATAATCTTAGTTGAAAGTGGGAGGGAATTATGACATCACCGGGCACTTTCTCTCTCCGTGACTACTCGCGCGGTCAATTCAAAACTTGGCTCGGGACCGCTGTGGAGCTGCTTTGGCTTCCCACCCATGTATTTTCTCCCGTGTTCGGCTTCTGCGCCTGTAGGTATAAGAAGGGGCGAAGAGAACCTCTACAAATGCAACCGCTCTTCTTTACACCTTCTCTCTTTCTCCTGCTCCTTTTCTCTTCATCTCTTTTGATGGTGGGATCCTTCGGTCACTAGTGGCCGGGGCCACACGGCCGCTGGTATCAGGCGCCGCCGAATGAAAAGCTGTGGCAACATTTCGATGAGGCCATGGAGGATCTTGAGGAGATGAGAGCCGTCGAGCGCGACATGGCCGCCGTCGACGCACTGTTTGAGGTCGTTCCTCGGCTCTTCAAGTTGTGGGACGCCCTCATCGCGGCAGTTGGGCGGGCGCGCCGCGGTGGGGCCTGAGAAGAAGAAGAAGAAGAAGAAGAAGTGGGTGTAATAATTTATATATATATGTGTGTGTGTGTAATGTAATGATTGGAAGACTATATTTCCTCATTTTTCCCCTGTGTGCTCTTGTTTTCTGTTTTGTATGGCTAACGAATTTACCCGAGTGTCATCTTCCTCTTTTTCGCTTACGCGTTCCGTCCGACTGGCCGAGCCCCCGAGTGCTGGAGGTCGGCTAGCGACCCCCCTTTTTTTGCGGGCATGTTTTTGTTGGTGGCTAGGGTTTGTTGTGGACGGCCCAACATTTTATGATTTGGGATTCTGACGTGCTCGATTTTCTTTGCCAATGCTTCGGGAAAACCTTCGAAAAGAATTTTATTCGAGAATGTACAGGGTTTAGGTATAGAAGCGACATAGCTATTCTACGTTCCAGGTGTTGCTGATGACCACGCCATCTTCACGTTTAAGCTGATAGGTTCCTGGCCGTACTACCTCGTTGACAACGTAGGGTCCCTCCCAGCTCGTTGAGAGTTTGTGCTCGTTTTTCTGATTATTTCTCAGAACCAGATCCCCCTTGGAAAAGGCGTGGCCCCGAACATTTCGATCGTGATAGCGGTGTAATCCCTGAAGGTATTTGGCCGAACGAATTGACACGACGTCTCTTACTTCTTCCAGTCGGTCGATGTCCTCCAGCCTGCCTTCTTCTAACTTATCTTCGTTGTGGTTCCAGACCCTCGGGGATCCGAATTCCAACTCCGTGGGTAGGACTGCTTCTGACCCATACACTAGGAAGAAGGGTGACTGCCCGGTAGCCCGACTGGGGGTGGTTCTGAGTCCCCAGAGTACTGACGGCAATTCCTTCACCCATCGGGTAGCATATGGGTTGAGACGATCAAAAATCCTTGCTTTATGTCCTTGTAGAACCATGCCGTTGGCTCATTCGACCTGACCATTACACCGCGGGTGGGCCACTGATGCGAAACAGGTCTTTATCCCTAGTTCCTCGCACCAGCTTTGGAATTCTTCCCCTCTAAACTGGGTGCCGTTGTCTGTTATGATTTTGTTCGGTGTGCCGAAACGAACCACGATTTCCTGAAATAATTCCTTGGCCTTAGCCATGGTAGTGGTGGCGACCGGCTTGGCTTCGATCCATTCGGTGAATTTGTCCACAACGACGAAAAGGTGGGTGAACCCGCCTTGAGCCTTTTTTAGGGGTCGTACCATATCTGGCCCCCAAACCGCAAACGTCCAGGTGATCGGGATGGTTTGCAGTTCCTGGGCCGGCACACGAGTTTGTCGAGCGAAGAACTGGTACCCTTCACAAGTGCGAACAATATCCTCCACGTTAGTTACTGTAGTCGGCCAAAAGAAACCTTGGCGATATGCTTTTCTAACTAGGTTTCTTGAGGCCGCGTGGTGTCCGCATACTCCTGAGTGGATTTGTTTGAGGAAATTTCTTCCTTCTTGCTTAGAGATGCACCGTCTGAGTATTCCAGAAGTGCTTTTCCGATAAAGTTCCTCCTCTACAACCGCATAGCCCTTGCTCCTACGCTGATGATGCTCCTTCAGGCGATCTTCCCGGAGTGGTCAAAAGTCTCACACCTTCGATCGCTCTGGATCATCCCGACCACATTCCCTTTCCCTGCAGATATCCCCTGGTATTGGACCCGGCCATTCACAACAGAAAGCTCAAAAGGGTCCTGATTGACGGAGGAAGCGGCTCAACATCCTATTTGCCAAAGCCTTTGATGACATGAAGATCCCATGTTCGGAGCTCAAGCAGAGTCCGTCACCATTTCACGGTGTAATTCCTGGGACTTCCTCCGTGCCACTCGGACATATTGTTTTGCCTGTTATGTTCGGTACAAAAGACAATTACCGGACAAAATACATGAACTTTGAAGTGGCCGATTTCAAGACGGCATACAACGCCATCTTGGGAATACCAGGCTTGGCAAAATTAATGGTTGTGCCGCATTACACCTACTCGGTACTCAAGATGCTGGGTCCAAAAGGCGTCATTACGATTCAGGGGGACGTCAAGTAGTCTTTCTAGTGCGATAGAGAGAGCTGTGAGTTGGCTGAAACCCTACACGCATCGGCCGACTTGGAAAAACTCCAGCTAATGGCGTCCACTCAAAGAAGACGAGGAGATCCTGGCCAAGAAGCAAGCTAAGGCAGGAATCCAACCCGATGAAGAGGTCAAGAAGAGAATACTGATCCATCCAACCCAGCCAAAATGGCTCGATTGGGATAGGGCCTGGCCTGAATAGGAAAACGCGCCGTCACCTTTCTCTGGGCAAACCAGATATCTTCGCTTGGAAGCCATCCGACATGCTTGGTGTCCCGAGGGAGGTGATAGAGCATGCTTTAAATGTTAAAGATAGCGCAAAACCGGTCAAACAGCGACTTCGACAGTTCGCCCAAGACCGTCGTGACGCAATTAGAGAGGAGATCACCAAACTATTAGCTGCAGGCTTTATAAAAGAAGTGTATCATCCCGACTGGTTAGCGAACCCAGTTCTTATTCGCAAAAAGAATAAAAGTTGGCGCATGTGCGTTGATTACACCGATCTCAACAAGGCATATCCAAAAGACCCTTTTGGGCTACCTCGTATCAATCAAGTCATAGACTCCACCGCCAGCTGCGAACTCCTAAGCTTCCTGGATGCTTACTCAGGGTATCACCAAATCAGCCTCAAGGAGGAAGATTGCATCAAAACTTTGTTCATCATGCCATTCGGAGCTTTTTGTTATGTTACAATGCCATTCGGGTTGAAGAACGCCGACGCGACTTATCAACGCGCAATACAACGGTGCTTTCACAATCAACTCGGACACAACATGGAGGCCTATGTAGACGATGTCGTGGTGAAATCTCGGTTGAAAGGGGACCTCATCTCTGACTTAACCGAGACATTCAAAAGCCTAAGAGCTTACTGGATGAAGTTCAATCCCGAGAAGTGCACTTTCGGAGTCCCTTCGGGAAAGCTTCTCGTGTTCATCGTGTCACATCGCGTCATCGAAGCAAACCCGGAGAAAGTCAACGCCATCTTGAAAATGAAGCCACCAAAGAAACCGTATGACGCTCAAAAGCTTACAGTGCTGTATGGTGGCAAAGAGGCGATTCGCTTCCCATTTGGGGATGCGGGAACACTGCTTTTTAAACTCCTCGTAAAGCAAGATCAGTTCCATGGACTCAAGCGCAACAAGCTTTCAAGACCTCAAGACCTTCTTAGCAAAGCCTCCGGTATTGGCATCCCCGATGCCGAGGAACCATCGATGCTTTACATAGCCGCGACTACCCACGTGGTCGTGGCAGCAATCGTTGTGGAGTGAGAAGAAGAGGGACACCTACAGAAGGTACAACGCCTGGCCTACTTAGTTAGTGAAGTATTAGGTGAATCTAAAGTACGGTACCCTGCATACGTAAACTTATCTATGCCGTACTAATCACCTCTCGTAAACTCAAACATTACTTCCAAGAACATGCGATTTCGGTGATTACCTCTTTCCCAATAGGAGACATACTCCATAATCGGGAGGCCACCGGGAGAATTGCTAAGTGGGCAGCCAAGCTGGGCTCTTTCAAAATAATTTTCAAGCCCCGCGACTGCCATAAAATCACAGACACTCGCCGACTTCACCGCCGAATGGATGGAACTACAAAGCCCAGCAACCAACAAGAAACTTGAGTATTGGATGATGCATTTCTACGGTTCCCTTACACTTAGCGGTGCGGGGGCTGGAGTTATGCTCACCTCTCCAAAAGGGGAAAAGCTAAAATATGTCCTGCAGATTCACTTTCCAGCGTTGAATAATGCCGCCGAATATGAAGCACTCATCCATGGACTCCGTATCGCCATATCACTTTGTATTTGGCGATTGGCGGTTCGCGGGGATTCTCATCTTGTGATCGGTACAAAAGGATTGGTCATGTGTTGATGACACAATGACTGCATACTGTCAGGAGGTGCGGAGACTAGACGACAAATTTAACGGATCGAGCTGACTCATGTGCTCCGGCGCGACAACGAGGCCACCGACGAGCTTGCCAAGCTGGGATCCAGTTGGGCCAATGCGCCGACAGGGGTTTTTATGGAAGAACTTCACAAGCCCTCGACAAGCCTACACCAAGGAGACAAGAAGACAATTCTTCCAATCAGCACGGAAGTGTTTGTCATCACCCGATCGACAAAACCTTACTTACACTACCCGCTTGGACTCATACGCTTGGGCCCCGAATATGAAGTTGAGCTCGTGCTCAATTTCTCGGGAAATCTCCTTCCGTTGAGGGGTCCGCTTTCTTCCTAGCTTCCTTCTTATCTTTGGATTCCGACCGATTCCGGTTTTCGTGTAAATCTTTTCAGGGTAAAGCAATATTTTGCCGCATGTTTTCCTTCGGATGGAAAGGGCATTGGGCATTCATTACTTCGTCGTATTCTTTGTTCTCGTGGAGCTTTCACCTTCCGCTCGTCGCCGAGACCAACTCTTCGCTTCTTCCGCTTCTTCTCTTTTTGCTTCGAGGGTTTGGTATGATATTTTTGTCCTTTTGTGGCGGTCGATCTTCTCGGCGTTCCGCTAATGCGCGTCTGATGCAGCCGCATAGCGATCAGCCAAGGCTTAACATCTCCGAGTTGTGGTAGGATGTTTTGAGACATCTTCTTGATGAGGTCGTGGTCGCCGACTCCTTTCGAAGGGCGTGACGACGACCGCATCCGAGACGCCTCGAACGGTGTTCTTTTACGTGTGAATCGCCAGATGAACTCGCTTAAAGATTCATTCTTCATTTGATGAAGTTGGTAGAGGTCCCAAGGGGTTCCAGCTTCTCAAAAATGCCCTAAAAATTCGTGAATAAATTGGTCACATAGGTCTCCCTAAGAATCGATGGAATCCCTTGAAGCCCAGTTAGCCATGCTTGGGCCAAGGGAGCCAAAGATGACCGGCAGGTAGTTTGCCATTACGTTATTTATCACCTCGAGTCGCTTTGATCGCAAGGGAATAAACTTGCAGCCAAGCTTCGGGTCTCTTTCCCCATCGAACTTAGTGATGCCTTTCGTGTCACACCGCCGCATCGAAGCAAAACCGAGAAAGTCAACGCCATCTTGAAAATGAAGCCACCAAAGAAACCGTAAGGACGCTCAAAATCTTACAGGCTGTATGGTGGCGAGGGCAGATTCGCTTTCCCATTTGGGGATGCGGGAACACTATTTTTAAACTCCTCGTAAAGCAAGATCAGTTCCAAGTGGACTCCCAAAGCGCAACAAGCTTTCAAGACCTCAAGACCTTCTTAACAAAGCCTCCGGTATTGGCATCCCGATGCCGAGGAACCACCGATGCTTTACATAGCTGCGACTACCCACGTGGTCAGGCAGCAATCGTTGTGGAGTGAGAAGAAGAGGGACACCTACAGAAGGTACAACGCCCTGGCCTACTGCTAGCGAAGGCATTAGGTGAATCTAAAGCACGGTACCCTGCAGATACGTAAACTTATCTACGCCTGCACTAATCACCTCTCGTAAACTCAAACATTACTTCCAAGAACATGCGATTTCGATGATTACCTCTTTCCCAATAGGAGACATACTCCATAATCGAGGCCACCGAGAATTGCTAAGTGGGCAGCCAAGCCGGGCGCTTTCAAAATAATTTTCAAGCCCCGTGACCGCCATAAAATCACAGACACTCGCCGACTTCACCGCCGAATGGATGGAACTACAAAGCCCAGCAACCAACAAGAAACTTGAGTATTGATGATGCATTTCGACGGTTCCCTTACACTCGCGGCGGGCTGGAGTTATGCTCAAGTCTCTAAAAGGGGAAAAGTTAAAATATGTCCTCGCAGATTCACTTTCCAGGCCGAATAATGCCGCCGAATATGAAGCACTCATCCATGGACTCAGACGCCATATCACTCAGATTCGCAATTGGCGGTTCGCGATTCTCATCTCGTGATCGGTACAAAAGGATTGGTCATGTGTTGATGACACAATGATCGCATACCGTCGAGGTGCGGAGACTAGACGACAAATTTAACGGATCGAGCTGACTCATGTGCTCCGGCGCGACAACGAGGCCACCGACGAGCTTGCCAAGCTGGGATCCGCTTGGGCCAATGCGCCGACAGGGGTTTTATGGAAGAACTTCACAAGCCCTCGACAAGCCTACACCAAGGAGACAAGAAGATAATTCTTCCAATCAGCACGGAAGTGTTTGTCATCAGCCCGATCGACAAAACCTTACTTACACTACCCGCTTGGACTCATACGCCGCTTGGGCCCCGAATATAAAGTTGAGCTCGTGCTCAATTTCTCGGGAAATCTCCTTCCGCTGAGGGGTCCGCTTTCTTCCTAGCTTCCTTCTTATCTTTGGATTCCGACCGATTCCGGTTTTCTCGTAAATCTTTTCAGGGTAAAGCAATATTTTGCCGCATGTCTTTCCTTCGGGTGGAAAGGGCATTGGGCATTCATTACTTCGTCAGATTCTTTGTTCCGTGGAGCTTTCACCTTTCCGCTCGCTGCCGAGACCAACTCTTCGCCTTCCGCTTTCTTCTTTGCTTCGAGGGTTTGGTATGATCTTTTTGTCCTTTTGTGGCGGTCGATCTTCTCGCTGCTCCGCTATTATGCGTCGATGCAGCCGCATAGCGATCAGCCAAGGTGAACATCTCCGAACTGTGGTAGGACGTTTTCGAGACATCTTCTTGATGAGATTAGGGTCGCTGACTCCTTTCTGGAAGGGCGTGACGACGACCGCATCCGAGACGTCTCGAACGGTGTTCTTTTTCTGTGTGAATCGCCAGATGAACTCGCTTAAAGATTCATTCTTCGTTTGATGAAGTTGGTAAGGTCCCAAGGGGTTCCAGGCTTCTCAAAAATGCCCTGAAAATTCATAACAAATTGGTCACATAGGTCTCCCTAAGAATCGATGGAATCCCTTGGAAGCCCAGTTAGCCATGCTTGGGCCAAGGGAGCCAACATGACCGGCAGTAGTTTGCCATTACGTTATTTATCACCTGAGCTGCTTTGATCGCAAGGGAATAAACTTGCAGTCAAGCTTTTGGGTCTCTTTCCCCACCGAACTTAGTGATGCCTTTCGGATTAAAACCGTCCGGCCACTGCACTCGGCGGAGGCGAGCGGTAAATGCTCTAATTCCGTCAAATAGGTTCTTCATCGCGTCGAGCATGGTGATAGTACGGTGAAGAGTCCACTCGGCGGTTGCCATCTTGGTGCGGGTTGTGCCTGTTTCTGTGATCGCCATGGCCGGTGGCCCGATTGCGGAAGTGCCGGTTGTCTCGGTCATGATCGATGCTGAAATGCTTGCGATCGTCATCACGGGCAGTTGTCGCTCATCATCATCCCGTTCAAATGGAACCAAATGTACTTGGTATGACATGATTAGTGATATGGCAATTATTAAATTGATGACATTGTTGCATTGCAAACAGAGGTTTAAAATCTGAACAAATGTAAACTCGATGTGCTTTATACTCTCCTTTCTCACTATTTTTGCCAATAACATAAAAAATATTTCATGATAACCATGACAAATCAGAATGTACAAAAAGTCTCTCCTCTAAATAATTTAGATCACACGGAACATCAAATTCAATGTAGCCTAATGTATATAAAGGAGACATCAATTTCAACTCATCATTTTCGCTTGTGATGTGAATGACATGTTTATTTTCAGCATAAGTGTCTAGTGTGTTAACAAAAGTGACATGTCCATTCGCTAGTTGTGTCATGGATATAAGTGAAGTATTATCACACAACTCTTCTTTATCACAAGAAATAGCAAGCAAATCATCTTGTAACAAAGCAAAATCAACAATTGGTTCCAATAATAGTTGCTCTACGATAGCATGATTTGTGGATAGTTTTAGCTCTTCAAAATTATTTTCTCCATGTGTAAAGTCCATACCTATTACATTACCTTGTAAGTTCTCATCACCTGTTGTAGGCGCTTTCTTCAACTCAAGTATCTCTTCATTTACACATGGGGTAGTACTAATCGCTTCTTTCTCCATATACTCTTCTACATCATTCTCTCGATGGTGCTCACTTTTCTCGCAAAATGTTAGCTACAAAAGAAGGTGCAACAATGGGTGCCTCAAATGAAGATAATGATTCTTTCAAGGATTCAGCAAGCATATTTTCAACTCTACAAGAACATACAATCAATTCTGAAAGAGAACTATATGTTTCACAACAAGAGCATCCTGAATTTCTTGATTAAGTCCACGTATGAACCTAAGCTCTGTTGCTTCTTCACCTTCAACTAAACCACAACACAACAAATGATTTTGCAATCGTTCATAGTATTCGTTAACGCACTTATTTCCTTGTTTCAAGCATTGGAGTCTAGTATACAAAAATTCAGTATGATATTCAGGAACATAGTCAATTCTCATAAGTCTTTTCATGACCTTCCAATTTTTAGGTTTTCTCTCTTTTCTACAAATATGTTTCCACCATGTTAATGCATATTCATTTAGCACACTACCAGCAATCCTAATCTTTTCATTTTCAAACAAATCATACTTGCCAAATTTTTTGTCTACTGCTATCTCCCAATTAATATAGGCATCAGGATCATATTGACCATAAAAGGTGGCATATTGAAATTTACCTTATGGAAAACATCATCTCGTTCTCGTTCCCTTGGTCGTGGAGGATCACGTCGCATACCTTGCTGATTGAAACGTAACCGACGATGGTCACGGTTATTATTGTAATTGACGGTGTCTTCCTCCAAATCAATGGTGTCGTCATATTGGTTCTCTTCATTTTGTTCTTCTAAGTCTGTTGGATTCCTCTCTCGTGGAGCTGAAGTGTTGTTTGGACGACACGGTGGCGGATTGAAAGCCCCAGATGCAGCAGCTGCAAAAGTATCAAGTCTACCCAAAATAGTAGCAAGAGTAGTGTTAGCAATCCCTTGTGCGGCCTCGATGGATGTGAGACGGTCCTCTTGCATCGACATACGCTCATTAGTGAGTCGTACATCCTCTCTAAGACCCTCGGTGGTCTCCCTCGTCATCCTCTCAAAGTGAGCAATGATGCCCTTAGTTCGTGGAGAGTGATGCAGCAATCTCTCGTCACCTAACATGGTTAGTAGAAGACAAGGAAAAAAATCACAAATATAATGTACCTATCAACTACCAGGAGGTGGTGGCAAGTCTCTCAATACTCGAGCCTATGACCAAAGCTCTTACAAGTTCTTACGATGCAGCAGGCGTTGTCGGCCGTTGGCGTGGTCAAAAGTTCTCCGAAGCTTAGATAAAGCAATTACAAAGGGACCGAACAAATGTACGAGGTTGGATGTGGAGCTTGGATAGGCAATATTTATTTCCTATGCAATCTGATAATTCTAGTTATTGTAATGATAAGTAATGATCCAAACTAGAATTCACAAGCCCTAGTTGCCGATCTCAAAGATATAAGTGAATTTCAAGACAACACACACGCAAAGATAAAGGCACTTATGCAATCAAGGAATGAGCCATGAAATATAAGTGAAGCACAAAAAGCACTATTGCGCAAGTCGTAGAGAGACGCTAACTTATTGCTTCTATAATGTAAAAAGGGCACAAGATTGCTCACTAATTCATAAATTGCACAATCTAAAAAAAATGACGAACACAAATTAGGGTTTTACTCAAAGTAGTGCGACCGGCCACAATTTTTTTTCTTTTTTTTCTCTCTTTTTTTTTTGGCCTTTTGGCTCTCTCTTTTCTTTTTTTTTTTGGTGACTTTCGGCCAACACTAGTATTGACAAAGTTTTAGAATCCCTAACTCATTGTCACAAGATGATATGATATGATAATTCAAGATTATGCAATGTATCAAGTAGACCAGCCCTAAGCAATATCAACAAGCTAATCTCAAATAGAATCAAAGTGTTCACAAAGGATGAATTGGTTACCAAAGGTAGGTGTACTGATGTTTTTCTAGGGCAGCAAACTTGTTGCCTAGATTAATGTTTGAAGATCACCGAATTTGATTGGTTGGCTGTGGTAGGAATTGAAGCTTATATCCTCAGCTTTCAATAGAGTGCAAGAACACAAAAATCCGAGTTCATATGTGAAAGTTATGCTCAAAATACCAAACTGGACAGAATTGAAGGATTGAGGCGACGAAGAAAGAGAAAGATCAGCAACTAAAACATGGACTCTAATGGATCAAAACCTAACAAAACTCACTAAAAACAGATTGAAACTAAAGGTTGAATTTTTGTGGAGTAGTTTTCAATTTAGGACAGAAATCAAAACTAATCTTGTGACACTACGGAATGCCGAGACTTTATAAAATGTGAAATTAGAGATTGTGGCATTACAAAATGTGAATGTTAAGGTCAAAAACATTATAAAATATGGAATTGGAGGTTGAAACCATACGTTATGAGGTTAATTTATGCTGGCCGTTTCGGGAGTTTGGGCCTTCCTGTAGTTTGGGCCTAAAGGAAAGGGTTGTGGTCTTTGGTGGGATGGAGTTTGAGTCCTAATAGGAGTAGGAGACCTGGTTGGGGGCCTCCCCAGCCCCTTTAGGCGTCCACCCCTGCTCTTGCGCCCCACAAGTCCTAGCCGCCCCACACCTCCCCACCTCCTCCTTGTGGCGCCTCCACCTCCCCATTGTTCCCCATTTCTCCACCACCTCTCCACCACCTCTCCACCTCCCTTGCTGCCCCTAGGGAGTTCTCCAGCTCTACACCTCGAAGATCCATCCGCTGAGAGCCCCGCGATGATGAGATCTGGCGGGATTGGATCGAGGAAGGATATCGCGCGAACCGGGAGGAGATCTATGGGGTTTTCGAGCGTCGGGCGAAGGTATGGCCATCGGGATCCTAGGCGTAGGGCTAGGGTATGTTCTAAGGGTGATTATCATGTTTTTAGTTCAATTGGTGGTGCTGGAATTGAGTAGATTAGATTAGATCTAGAAGTTGTCACGTTCTCTGTTTCGGGCAACTTGTGCACTCGACCTAGGGTTTCGGTTTTCGCAATTTTAGATTCTGAATTTGGTTGGCCGCCTGTTGAAGAAGTTGTAGGTAATTCCAATACCTTTCAGTGGGTATAAAGAACGTTTAATTCCAATCAGCCGTTTGAAAGTTATGGCTATTTTACCAGGCGTGTTAAAATCTGTGACGTGATTGGAACAGATCACGGTATTTTGTAGATTAAACAACTTTAGAGTCCGAATCAGTTTTTACTTATACCTAGAAAAAGTTGAGAAATTTCCTAAGCTACGCGAGGATGTACTCGTTTAATCGATTCGGAGTCTTAGAACCCGAGTTATGCCTTTTGGAAGGCTGCTGTCCCGACGGGACAGAACCTCGGTTTTTGGGTTTTGCGAGTAGTTGGCAATGTCGGGGTAGATGAGGGTTTGCGTACTGTTTTGTGGTCATGATTTTGAGTGTGTGGTACTCATGTGCAGGTGGTGTGACCCTGGGAGTGCCTTCTACGTCTCGCCAATCCGTTGCCCGTGGTTGAGGCAAGTGTATTGTAATGGATAGCGGTTTGTAGGTTGCTAGTTGAGACTAGATGGAATTGTTTTATATGATATGATCACTTGCCATGCTTTAATGATTGCCTATGATATGATGAGTATGCTTATTATGTTATGATGCCATGTGTTAATGTTCAAGTTAATTATGATGTTGGCATATTTGCATACATGGCATGTTACATGGCCCGGGCGGTGAGAAAGTCATAACTAGTCCGGGGAAGGTCGGTGAGAAAGTTATGACTATTCCGGAGAGCCAATGAGTAAGTCCTACATCGTGATTCCATCCACCGCGGTGTTTGGAAGCGAGGAGTAGGCACCCTCCATCTTCGGGATGGAAGGGGGGAGAAGGTGCACACCAACGGGTGTGTACTCAACCATACCGGTATGAGTTTCCAAGGAGACATGAGCATCGCATCGCATTGCATACATAATGATTATGATAATGATATGGGATCATGAATGAGATGAAAGTCATGATATGAGATGTTGTAGCCATATATTTGTTCTTGTGTACCATTACAATATGCTTGCTGAGTGTTGAACTCACGCTTGTGCTTTCTTGTTGTTTTAGGTACCTTGAGATTGGCATGCGGGGAAGGGAAATAGTCACACTTCTACACGTAGCTTCACTCAATTGTCCCACAAGTCGCTCATTTGGGTTTTGACAATAAACTAGTGTGATGTTTAATGCTTAATGGTTTAGCTTTTGTTCGTTTGGCTCATGGAGGCATTGAATGTTTGGATTTAGACTTATTTGGTCGTCGTACCTTTAATTATTGCTATTTTTAGATGTCTCTCATATTGCCTTATATTGCTATGCTATTGTGTTTCCTTCTATTCATGTTAAAACAAAGGAGATGCTGCCGAAATTTCGGGTTTTAGCATTTACTCCTTGCTGTAATTTACCTTAATTTTTTGTATTTAGATGTTGTTCAGCTTATGTTTGGTAGCATTCGGGCATACTAGATGCCGGGGTGTTACAAATCTAAGGCACTGATATTCTCACCAATCAATTGAAGCTCTGATACCACTTGATGTAACATTGGGTGTCTCGCTTTTCGATGAGAATGATAACCTTCGATTTGGGTGGAGACAACTTTGACGATCCGACTACAACGCATAACGACGATGCGCCTTAGCAATCGCTAAACCAACTCAGAGGGTTATTGACCTTGCCGTGGGCACGATCAACCAGATCACGAAGATCAATTCCTCCAAGCAATCGAAGAACAAGCAAGAACAAGGAAAAAGGAATCTAAAATTGCAAATATAGATGAAGTATAGAAAAAGTTGGGGTTCCGATACAAGGAGCTTGTTAGGCGGCCGTTGAGCACGTCTAAAAGACTCAAATAGTAGCAAAAGGCTAAACTATCAAATAACCAAAACTCAAATTATTTTGGGGGACTCCCTAGCTATAAATAGGAGAAATAGGAGGCCAAAACCATGCTAGGGGCATCCAAAACACATCCATGGCCGAGTAGGACTCTTATTCCTAGTTTGACTCGGATTTGGAAAGATGAGCAAATTTGTTTTGCAGATTCCCGTTGACTCGTAAGGAATTTGTACATGAGGCCGGATGCGTTGGAAAGAGGACGACGAAACATTTTAAACCAGTACTCATAGACCCCAAACACCCTTGTGGATCAAAATTATGGTCATTTTAAGTTGGTGCTGTCCCGGAGGCCGAATCCGAGTTGAACTTGTGCACCGGAAGAATTGGCTTCATGCTTGACGTTTGGGAGTCCTTCTCCTTGGTTCCTAAGGACAATAAAATCATCACAAGGATTAAATAGCATTCCATTAATTAAATTATTTGTATGCAACCCGAAGAATGCATTCACCTGGCAATTGAATTGACGTGCGCGAGCTCAAGTAATTGGCCCTTGTATTACATTGTTGGTTTCAATTAGGTTTGTAGGTATGGCTGTATCCATGGTAGTGATGTCCTCATCATCCTCCCCTTCTTGCATTTGAGTCGTCCTCAACTCAAGTTCATCATCTTCTCCCAAGTATGTCTTTAGATCTGATAATTGAGTTGAAGGGCTCAACCTCGAGTCAATGGTCCTTGAACCGACGAAGATGTAGAAGGATGGCCAAGGTGGGGGCCGATGAAGCCATGCAGATGGAGTAGAGGATGCCATAAAGTGTCGCCAACTTAATGGTCTTGGCCAAGGTGGGGGCCGATGAAGCCATGTAGTTGATATAATTGCGCAACACTTGGTGATGACCATATGTATGCATTGTTAGTTCTATCCATGATGAGCATGGTCTCATCATCCTAGCGGAGGTCATGGTGGATGGCAAGGCGACATCCCTACCACAGAGAGATTTGCGCCATCGCCTTCCGTCCGATCGCGACAGTCCGATCGCTGGCCGTGGTGTGCTTTTCTCCTGCACGTGGGGATTTCGCCTCTGGCCTCGTTGATTGTGCTGGATCGCCGCAGCCGTCACCATAGCTTTGACTTGTGCCATGATCGGAGTAGCTAGACTATTGGGTTCGATCATGGGACCCAAGGTGTCATGGAGTGCCTTGGTGGCCATGATATTTTGTCATGAGTTTGGAAAACCGATCGCTCTCTCCTAGCATGCAAGATGTCTTCATTGATGTTGCACGCCGATTTTGAAGTGACCGAGCGCGATCGCCTTGGTCTTCATGCCGAATCAACTCTGTCTCTATTTCTGGCCTCGCCGGCTCGTGATTCGGCGCACCGCCTCCGATCACAAATATCGAACGGAAGTTGGGAGAACTCTTGGACCAAAACTGATCCGAGTCCGAAGAGACAACGGTGCCGAGCTCATCGACGATGAAGTGTAGACTTTCGAAGCGAAAAACCTGGCCTGGAGAGAAGGCGCTAGATTTGTGGGCCAAGGCGCTAGATCAGAACTCGATGGTAACACAAGACAAGAGTTTAGACAAGTTCTGCCCTCTGCGGTGGAGGTAATACCCTAGTCCTGTGTTCTGGGATTATCTACCCTCTCTTTGAGGTTGTCCGGTCCCTCTAACATACGGGGGGAGGAGAGTCCAACTCGGTTACGAGGGTATGAGTCCGAGTTGATTACATGTAAAGGAATCGTATCTTTCCTTATCCAGGGTGATTTTCCTCGGTTACAATCCTTTACTTGATTACAACGGGGCAATAGGTAGACCTCCGGATATGTGCACGGGATTTGTCCATCTCGCTTCTCTCGTCCGATCTTCTTGAGTCTTTCATGCGTACACTCGGTTCCTATGTCTCCCACATGTATCATGTAGATTATTGCTAGGAGGATATTGTGGTTTGCTTTGCTAGTGATCTTAATTAAGTTGTCGATTACAAATATGATTATGTCTACGATTATGAGGTTGCTTGTGATGATAATGTTAAGTGTAGGAATTTAAAGATTATGTCAATGCTTATTGTTTGTCATGGTGATGATAATGCAATTTCCAATTTAAATCATTTCATTTGCATTTATGCATTCATAATGAAGAGGCGTCTGTCGAGACCCGAATATGCAAATCCGACCTCTCGTGAATATTCAAAGACTAGTCCAGGATCACGCTTAGTGCACACAGTCTCAACATAGATGAATATCACAATCATACAGAATAATAAAAATAGCTCAATTACAGAATATAAACTATTGAACGACCTTAAGGTCAACGTTACATTTGCGAAGCCTTGACAGCTTCAACTCAAAATAAGCAAAGAATGAACGAAAAACATCGGTGAATCCCATTAATACGCCACAGCAACCGACAGATTCGAATCATAGATAATCGCCTTTCTCACGGAACTTCTTCTTCGACGATGTAGACTTCGCCACCGGTGATTGTTTGTTTGTAAGGGGTGAGTACTTAAAGCACTCAAAGAAGTCATGCACGGAATGCAAGTCTAATAACTATATGCATGGCTTATTCCAAATAACAGTCAAGGGATTATTTTGCAATAAACAAAGATTCACAAATAAACATAATAGATTGTAAAGCAAAGAAACAAATAATGACAAGAATACATTTCACAGCTTATTTGAAGTAAACCATTCCACATCCTTAAACATTTATCACTTTTCCACAGCAAACCGCTTCCAAACCCAAGATCAATTTTATGAAAAGCTAACCCTTGATCGTAATCCCGAGCATTGTCCAAGCATCGCGACACGGCTATTCGAATAGATTTTACACTCGCAGAGGTTATACACTTTACCCACAAGATACAATCAACTAACCACGTCAGACGTGAATCGCCATACAAGAGTAAACGAATGAGTGATCATAACAAATCATTTCGGAAACTTCTAACTACACAAGTTAACCTCTCCGGTTTTTGCCATACACCATCCCTTCCTTAACAGAGGTGAAGTATGGGACCGACATACCGCTGGATCGGGTACCATGCCGCAGCCCTCGCACGCCCCTTCAAGCTACACAAAAGATGTAGTTGACACCCCGAGGTACCACATGCAAGTTATTAGTAACTTACTCAACTAGGACCATCCCACTCCAGCCATGTGGTTGTATGTTTGACTCAGTTCAAAGGCTTGCAAGGTTAAGTCCTTAGAGTGACCAGCAAGACTTCCATCAATACTCTCAAAGAAATCCATCTCACCATCACTCATACATATATCATGTTTCAAACATTCCCAACCGCCAAACTAGCCCACCATAATTCCTGCCACTTGCCCCAGCCTAAATCATTTTACCACCCTGGGCTTGATTATTGCGCAACACAATGCCAACAACAACTCACATCCTTGAAGAAGCACGGAGGCCTCCACATATCAACATCATCGTGTCGGCAACACGCCACACCATTTCAAAATACATTGCATATTCTATTAATCAATATTGACATTTGTAATTCCAAAATGATGGCACGGACTGCAAGTGTGTCTAAGCAAACTAATACATTCTATCTAACCCATGTTGGCAATTTATTAGCTACAACTATTAATCAACAAACCTAGGGTGACAAATGAATCATGTCGTACAGCTATTATAGACAAGGTGGCAATAACAAGTAGGTTAAATATCTAATCCCAAATTAATTGAAATCAGTTTATATCCAACTAGCATGCAATAATTTGAAACAACATAATTTTCGAAAAGGGGATCAACATGGTCAAAGCACAACTTGCCTAGCCCGTGCAATTTTTACTGTTCTTTACTCTTTGTCCTCGATCTTCAATCTTCAATTCCTTGATCTTCGGCTCCTTCGGACGACTTCCGGACGACGCGTCTAACAATTAAAGAAGAAGCAAATACAAACCCACTCAAAAGACAATCAAGTAAAACTCCAAATTAAGAACAAATAGCATTGGGCACAACGGCTTGGAAGAGATTAGGAACTCAAACGGATTGAATTGAAGATTAGACAAAAGAGAACGGGCTTTCGGAAAAACACCGAAAAGAGCAAGATTAATAACTGGGAAAGAAAGAATAATATTTCGAAGAATATTTCTTCCGAAGTTATTATCTTGATTGGACAAACAAGGACATATGGGCACTCGATCCATAGATCGGGTCCATAAGGATATGTTAGTTCACAATAAACTAAACCGATTCTCGAAGTTGACTTTTGTTGACCGAACGGACACAGTCAAACAAAAGAGAGAAGGTTAGGGTTTTGATTCGGCTTTGAAGATGATATGAGATGAGGCTAGGCACACATCATGATGATAGAGAAGACGAAGGCATCGCACTAGGATCTGTGCATGAATGCACGCATGCGATAACAACGAAGCGATGAGAGCCAAGCGTTAACGATGAAGCGTTAACGGCAAACGTTAACGACAAAATGTTAACGGTGGAACGTTAACGGATGAAATGTTATCGATGAAACGTTAACAGCGGAGAGTTAACGACGGAGCGTTAACGGAGAAACGTTAACGGCGAAACGTTAACGGGAACACGTTAACGGTGAAACGTTAACGGCAAAACGTTAACGGTGGAATGTTAACGGCGAACGTTAACGGCGGAACGTTAACGGCAGAGGTCAAATAATGATAGGATACTTATGGAACAAGGTAGCGACCGTCGGTGCAACAACATGGCCGCGACAAAATGCTACCAAGGACAGCTAACCGAAACGCGAACCGACAACAACGGGTTAAGCCGAAAACGACGGTTTTAGGCCGGAATCGGGCTCCAACGGCAAACGGAGACCAAAAGAATTCTAAGGATAGTCCAAAACAGTACATGATGATCCACCGGACGCGACAACATGGCCGGAGCGAGCTAAAATAGCTGGGCCAAAAGGCAACACAATGACGGCTAAACGGGCGCCTAAATATATATAAAAATTCGGAGGATGGGATGGCAAAGGGGAATGTCTATCACAGAGAACGCGAGCGAGATGAACTCAACGGTATAGGCGGATTTTGCGGCGTCCCTCCGGATTAATCACAAACTGCCGATTAACGGATTTCGGATCTAAACTTTGGACGGCCATAACTTCTATAATAATGATCGGAACTTAACGAAATTTGACCGAGAGCTAGATGGAACCAATAGGAACACCGTGACATAGGTGGCTCAGATTTTTACCTTCTGAAACAGCGGGGAACGCACGAGGATGATTGTTGTTGTCTGAAACGCAGTCTGATCGCAGTCTGATCGGAGAAAATATTTTTCTGCGCAAAATACAAAGAGTAAAACCATGAGGCAAGATGAGCATCACGTAGAGGATATCACCAGGAGTCTACACAACAAATTTAAGAACCTAACTCAAAAAATTGAGGGAGTTATGGCCTCGGCAAGATTCGAGATTGAAACGGACATATCTTTTGATTCCCTGGGCCAAATTGGATGAAATTTGGAGGGTAAACAAATAGTACCTAGGATCACATCATGGCGAAGACAGATCTCAAAAAGAGTCGACGAGCTGCCCGAGACGCGGCTCCAAAGTTTGGCCAACGTCGGGCGACGTTCGGACGATATGGCGGCGGCTCGCAAGTTTTAGAGATGATCCGGAGGTTGAAGATGCGTGGGGGAGGTCATGGGAGGTCTGCCACAGGTTGGGGTGGCGGCTAGGTCAAGAAAAATCAAGTTTTGGAGGTGTTTGAATCGGTTTGGCATTTTATCGAGTAGTTTACGTGCAATCGATTCTGACTCGTGACGTGGCTGTCTCTCGGGCCGCTCGATCGGCATCGCGCGACCGTGGGCAAGGGGCGACATGGCTCGTCTTGCCGTGGAGTGGCGCGCCCAAGAGAGGTGGCGCCCAATGGGGCGTGATGCCACAGGCAGAACGGTCGGCCTGGCCCAGCAGTGCGTGTGGAGGAGGCTACACGGCGTGGGCTGGTGGGAGGAGAGAGAAGGAATGAGGCTCAATGCCAATTTCAGAATTTCCACTCATTTTCCAAATAAAATAATTCCAGAAAATTAAAACTATTTATTTAGGGCATAAAAATACTAAAAATTCTAGAAAATATTTTGAGATATTTTGAACTCAAATAAAATATTTGCAACAAAACTTTATATAAACTTTTCCAAACAATTAATTAATTTCAATAAAAGGGCCTAATACAAATCGATTCCGAATAATCCAATAAATAGCAAACGAGCTCCGAAAAATCTCAAAAATTAGAGAAGAATTTCTTGAAGCACAAGGAACTCAAATAAAATAAAATTAATTTTATTTAAAATATAAAATAATCAAATTAAATTATTTTAGCTTTTAGAAAATTCAAATCAAGCTTTATAAACGCGAGAATATCAACGAAAATTTTTGGGAAGCTAAACTAAACCAAAATTTTTTGAAAACCCAAAATTTTGGATGTTACATGTCCCGAGGGCTTCTATGTGTGACCATGTGACTACTATGTTTTTTTAGATGTATGTGACTACCATGCCAATGTGCATGCATATTAGTATGTAACCATCTTCATCTGATTTTGGCTTTTCTCTCCCTAACAAGTAGATAATTTATAGTATCAGTGGGCAAATCCTGATTTATTTTGACTGTTCTCACCCTGACAAGTAGATAACTTATAGTATTAGTGGACAAATCCTGATTGTAACAATCAAACCAACCAAACTTGACAAATGAGATCAGTATTATTATTCTCAAACAGAGATGCTCGGGTTATCTGGAATCCAAAAGGAAACAACAAGATGTATTATGCAAAACTTTCCAAAATATGGAAACTAGAAACAAACATCAGTGTTGCAAAGCAGAAATAAGGAACTGACATCATAAAACAGAAATACGCCAGCACTATTTCCACCTTCAAGTGACATCATACATCAAGTAAAATTCGCTCCAAAGCATTTGGAGACAAAAATTAGCACTTCAATAATTACAAAATTGACCCATTTTTTCATCCTGTTTTCCTTATTAGCTAAAACCTGACTAGCATTTTCCTCAGAATCTCAGATACTAATAGGACAATTCAATTCTTCCTCCTGGGTACAGGTCAGCTAAAATCTGAAGATCATTTTCCTTAGATACTAATAGGGTCATTCTGGTCTTTCTCATATGCACAGAACATCCAACAGAAGTACTACGTAATGCAAAGGATTGTTTATAATAGCTGTCCTAAGTCCTAATATCGTGATGCACATATGTATTAGAGTTGGAAAATACTCAGCAAGGTATCAACTTAGAACCGTGTCACTGCTTTAGAAAGGAAAAGGCAGACATTTGCACAACTTCTGCTGACAAGTTCTGCAATAGAACTGTAGGTCATAAATTTTGATTGCAGTATTCCTGAAAAAAAGATAATGACTAGTTGGATGTGAAACTACCAGTCTGGCATTTATTTTGTTGCTAAGTAAGTTGTTCACAAATTAGCCAATTTGTTCACAAATTATTTTCTAATTTCTATTCATTAGTGTATTTATTCCCCTTTCTATTCAGTATCTTGTCAAACTATTGTTGCATGCATACGTAGCATGGTAGATTAATCATGACATGTGCATGCATATTAGTATCTAATAAACTGCACTCTTTCTTACTAGCATCTGCATATAGGGTAGAAATCGTTTATTGCCATGTAGTCATGATTAGTATGTTTGCATTTGAACATGGACTAGATAGATTTTTATTTAGTCGATGAAGCATGTCTTTAATTTCTTATACAGATGTGTGTATATGGCTATATATTTGTATAATATAAGTAGCTGATTATATAAATCAGAAGAGGGGCTAAGGATTAGGAAAGGTTCCTGGACACCTGATCCGTGGCATGCTTGGACACGTGCATCCAAGCGTTGCTTGAGTGTGAGGTCTCGAGGGCTGCTTGGTCCCTATCACCAAGATTTTTATTCGTTTCTTTTACTTTATTCTTTTATCGTTGTCTTTCTGTGTTTATAGAATAGCACAACTCGTGGGTGCTGGTCTCAAGGGGTTCTGAGTGCCCATATACTCAGTTTCTTTTTGTTATTCTTCTTCTTTTGTTATTAGTTACTTATTCTGAAATGGAGTGACGAACAAGAGCGAAAATATCTGATGTCTTCTCTCTTCTTTAAAAACAAAACCTGTCATGGGGGCTCCGGACTTGGAATAGCAATCGGGCTATTACTGTTGCATCAGACTGGAGATTCATGCAACCCGTAATAACATACGACCGCTAAACTAAATCCGTACTCGGATTGAGGCCAATTGCTCGGCAACACTCGAGACAAGTGTATGCACCAATCAATTGATCCCGATCCAAGCTTCCTGCAACCGTGTGCACAGTACTGGTTCCCTGGATCAGTAGCCCAGTACCCACACGTTGTCATTCAAGACAGACCATATCATTGCAGAAGTAAATATATTACATCTGAAAGGTAAAGATTATTACAAGCATTTAATAATTACAAGATACGGCTTTACAGCCTAAACAAGTCCAAAAGACCGAATGAAACCCAGCGGAAGTCCAAAAAAAAAACGTAGTGTGCCTTCCACCCTTAGGCAACTGACTGGAAAGGATGTCCAGTTAACCCTCCGCGAATTTGTCGAACTCAGCTACGAACTGCGATTCGTCAGGCACATCTTCAGTCTTACCTTCTTCTTCCCTTTCTGACCAAAATCCGTTAGAGCAAACAGTGAGTACACGTATGTACTCGCAAGACTTTAGTGTATGGAAATTGTATAAATAGAAATGCAGGTTATGACAAAAGATAATCAGGTTTCTACACTAAGTCTATTTGAGCACAAAGCAAGTTTTATTTGCAATACGATATTAGATTTGAACATCTGCACTTGTAAAGAGATTGTTGAAAAACATTTCAATGAAAGTAACAATCTTCAACCTTAAAACCGAAGCCTACACCCAACCAATCCATTTCCAACCTTTAACCACACCTTTCCATTTTCCAGAATCCGCAAACCACAAGCCATTTACCCAAACTAACCCATTCCCAACAACCGGACTCACACCAAACCAAACCCATCCAAAGCCAACCATTTTCCAAAACCGAACCAATTTTTCCAAAAGCAACCAATCCCAAAAACTATACTTGATAGTACTTTCCAAGCTGCTCTTGACCGTGAGCACGGCTAATCGATTAGTTTAGTTATCTCTGCAGAGACTGTACACTGTACCCACATGACACGTTCTAGCAATCATGTCAACCATGCCACGCGATACTAGAAGTATCCGTTTTGCTTGATAGTGACGAAACCTTTCGAGAGATCAGGGTTCAAATCTTGCATCGGCCCGGTAACATGCATCCCTAACTACAGCCACAGAGGCCGCTAGTGGTCCCTACGGGCCCCCACTAGCCCACGACCTCCCTGTAGTAGGCATTACCATTGTATTGGGTAAACTTTCCCTCGATGCCTTGACGAGAAAGTCCCTAGAATGTACCGACACCACAGATGCGTCCAAACCCCTTTGCCCTCCTTGAATGCAAGACCGGATCCTTTTCCCCGTACTAGGCTAAGGCCATCCCATACTGGCACATGTGGTTGCATGATATGACATATTAATAGCATCAAGTCCAGTCCTTAGGGTGACTCAGGCGAGATCTTCCAAACCCGCTTGCTATGGCCACAGAGGATCAGCACTAGCGGCCCCACTGAGCACACACTAGCCCGCAACCTCCCCATAGCAAGGGACCAACCCAAAACCAAACCAACACCAAGACAAGCCCCTGGCTTGTGATCCAATCCAGATCCAATCCAATCCGACCAACCGGAACAACCATACCAAACCAACTCCAATCCACCAACATCTCGCCCAGGTCTAAACTCTCCGAATTTTCCATTACTCACGAAACCATCCCTTTTTCCAAAGAAAACCCAATCACCAGCTGAATCCGTTCCAGAATCCAAATCCCAACCAAATCCAACCATCCACCAAATTAGTTCCAGGAGTTTGTAATGGCGAGTATCACGATATCCTGCAACCAATTTCCACTACTCAACTAAGCGTATGCTATTACTTCTCATTATTACCCTTTTGACATTTGTTAATATGTCTAATATGGATCTAAGTTTATCAAGGCTCACTGTTCAATTCAGATTGAGAAAGTCCACCAATTCTAGGTTTATTTACCAATTCCCACAAACTAACATTTTAATGAACATACAAGCATGCATGATAGTTTTGGCAATCAGAAATTATGATTTGCAAATATGGGATTCAAAATGATCAAAGGAGGTGCTTGCCTGTTTGCTCTTCAGTGAAATCAGTCGCCGGGACGTAGTCGGGGTCGTCGGCAACGTTCGACGCGTCTAAGTCTACAAGAAAGGTGTCAAGACCAAAACATCAATCAAAACAAGACCAGAAGCAAATAAATATCAATACGAACTGGAAACAAAAAATGAGAACTCAAACGGAAAAAGAAATCCAACTTTTTGCCCTGAGCCCGGCAGTACCGGCAGTATTCAGGCGGTAGTGCCTCTCTGGGAACAGCAGTACCAGCTGGTCTGCCCGGTAGTGCCGCTTGCCTGGGACTGATTTGGGTGCTCTCTGGAAAAAAAAGGCACTGGGGTTGCCTCCGGTACTACCGTGAGGGCGGCAGTACCGGCCTCACGGCCCGGTAGTGCCGGTCTCCAGAGTTCGAAAAGGGGACCTCTCTGGAAATTAACCGCCGACGTCATGCGAGCGGTACTGCCGGTGGCGGCAGTACCGGCCTCACACGTCGGTAGTGCCGGCCTACAGAGAGTTCCAAAATTTGCAGAAAGGGGAAATTACACGATTGAAGTCGGAACTTTGCGGCACAAGTGTGGATAGGTTCCTAGTGATGCTAGGGACTCATTCACGTCAACCACGATAAGTTTCGAGCTCAATTGCCTGAATTTTCCCTTTTTGGCCTAATGGAGGGCGAAAACAGCAAAAAATCGGATTCTACTCAAAAGGAGTCTGAATTTGATTTTTGTCGCGGCGACGGGACATCTACAGCATTGGGTACCCACACGCTTCGGACTTGAGGATTTTGGTACTTCGGAATGCGAAATTGCTCCGAATGCCCAAGATGCATCTTTTCGCAAATCTGCCGAAACAGTAGGTTTGCAATACGCGTATTGATTTCGGTAGCGCACTAAGGTCCTACGTGACCGAGAGCTCGACTACGGCCTCAGTGCACGACGATCGAACCTCTAACATCCGAAAATCCTAATTTACTCCTGAATTCAATCCTTGCCCCGAATCGAGTTCAAACTCGATTCTTCCTCAAGAATCGACCTTCGGGGCGTGGAATATATTTGCGGGTCGCTTTTTCGACTTTCTGGAGCTAGGGTTTCAAAAGGGAAGTTTCCAAAAATTCGAGAGATGACTTTTTGAGGCGAATGAACCCTACGAGAGGTAGATCGGGGTTTACAGAACGAATCGATCACGCAAAACAACTCTTATAACCCTAACCTAGGTCTAGCAACTCGAAGAATCAACGATCTACTACTAGAACTAGGGTTTTCTAGAGCTAGCTCAAAGGAAAAAAGAAGAAGAGGAAGGCTAGGGTTTAACTTTGCACCTAGGGTTTGAGCTCAACTCATGAACCTACCTCTTGAGGAGCTCCTTGATGGCTTGAAGACACTTCTCCACCCTTGCTCTTACTTCCTTTAGGCCTCCTTGAGCTCCAATCTGATTGGCTATGGCGAGGAGGAGTGGAAGCTCAGGTTGGAGGAAGAAGAAGGAGAAGGGAAGAGCAAGAGAGAGTGGGAGAGTGAGGAAATGAGGGAGAGGGAGTGAGGAGGCTTCCCCTGGCGTCTAAGAGGGAGTGGAAGGGCACAAAACCCGAGGAGAGGGGATAACCACAACTACAAAAGGAACAGGGCTCTCGCCGCTCCAGACGCTGATGGCCTGGTAGGTACCGCGTGAAGGATCATGCAGATCGCCGCCCAAAGAACAAAGCTCTGGATTCCATGATTTTCGCAACGGCTCTAGGTCAAACGTCTAGAGGACCTTTGGAATAGGTTCGAAGGATCCTAATGGCGGTTTAGAAACTTAGGTTTGGGTTCTAACTTATGTGAACCGAAGTTTCACCCGAACTCGAGTTCAAGGAGTCCGATCGCAACAAGATAATTTCTATCAGAAAACTACCCGATTTTCTAGCATTTCGTATTGGCTATCTTGCGTCCATCATTGGCTAAACAATCATTTGGTTATGCCATTTTGGTGGGGAAAACGACCGAACGAAACAATAAAAAGGAATTTGAAAGCAAATAACTCCAAATCAAGATTCGAAAACAACTCAAAGCGCTAATCAACACTTAATTAGCCTGATTAAGCTAAATTACAAAATGCGGGTGTTACAAAACCATAATGGCATCTACTCACAAAAACACTTCTCACCTTGCAATGAAATGTTGCCATTAATTAAAACTTTCAATCTTTATCTTCTCTACACAATAAGACCTCCTACCTTATAATTAAATTCTAATAATGACAATTCTACACAATAATATTCATATTTTTGGAAAAGTGCAGAAATAGGAAGACAACAACATAAATAGGAAGCACAATAATGTTCATATTAAATAGTTTTTTGTTGTGTAAAAAGACTACAACTATTTTCATTCCAATTGGATGCCACATTTCCTCAAACTAAATGGACTTTTTTTGTTCTTCTCTTTTAGTTCGCGTGAAACTATTTTAACTTACAAAGAAGATGGCATCGCCTAGACGATGAAAGGAAAATCGACCCGCGGTCCAAGAGGAGCAAACAAAAGGCCAATGGACCGATATACCATCACGCCGATCGATCCGAAGGATCGGTCCCCTACAAAGCCAAGAAAGGCAGCGAATCCATTCCGGACAATGTGTGGGATAGTCGCGCAGGAACGGGTCCCCATCACGACATCATCCTAAAAGTCGATGACTGACGAGAGTCTCAATGCCTTGTTGACAGAAATTCTTTCATCGTTCAACATCCAAGAGGAATCTGCTCTCCTAGTGCGATGGTATGCATTGCTATTGGCAGGAAAGGCGTAGAAGACCTTCAAGAGTATGCTTGTCAATGAATACGTCAAGAAGGATAGGACTCCCTACTCTAAGTATGGGTTCATTCATGAGGACGTGTGGTGGCATTTTGTTGAGATGAAGACGACGGACGAATTCGTGTGTCAAAGAGAAGCACACAAAGACCTGCAGGCAAGGAACACTCACCCCTACAGATTCGGCACTTTTGGCTATGTGGGGAAGAGGGCGCAATGGGAGAGGGAGGACAAAGAGGCCTTCACGTCATTTGCATCGATCGTAGACTAGCGCGCTAGAGACTGCCCAAGAGCGAGGTCAGGTGCCACATTTTCCTCAACCGTCTCCTTTAAAAACCCCACATATGAGGAAGTCTTCCAATGCTTGGTAATATATAAATTGAACTACCAATTTTGTACGTAATTAGTCGATAACTTCATAAGTGAAATAACTTGTTGGGATCTTGTAGGTAGCGTTGAGTACACAATCATCTGATTGCTCTTTTTTGCTAGACAGGGAGAAAGATGCACTATCCATGGCCTTGGGAAATAAGGAACACTCTGGCGCACGTGAGGCAAAGGGGTTTTTGTTCCCTGGAAAACTTGATTTCCAGACGACTCAGACAAATACCGAAGTAAGAAGAGAACGAAAGCCGAACACGAGTCATAGCTTTTACAAAATTTGGAGGCCAGGTTGAGAGAAGAATTCAATGATAGGATAAGAAGTCTCGAGGAAAGGCTCAATAATCAAGAAAGACAGCCTGCACAAGCCCCAAAAGTATGTCCTCAATTCAACCCCACTACCCGTACGAGCAGTTGTGTATCTGCTGCTCACAAAGATGAACACAGCGGGAATTTTCCTGTCTGTGATATGAAGGTACTAATATATATCTTTTGAATACTCAATAGATATAGCTGTTGGACACATTAGCTAATTGTATACCGTTGTGTAGGAGGCAACGTGGTGAAATCTCCAAGTGAGAATTGCCAATGGCTCCCTTCCTCTTACGGCTGCTTGGGGGATTGCGTACCCATCCACTAAAGGGGTGATGGTGCACGGTACCATGGTAGCGCTAGGTTTCATGAAGGTCAATGTGGACGGGGTACATGATAGTTTCAAGATTGTTGAGCTACAGAAGCCGCCAAGCGACAAGATCGTGACACTAGGGATGCCATTGGCACATTCATCCAATGGCCCAACAGCGACATCTCCCTGGCTGCCCATCCTATCAAGCACCCAAACTATCTGATTCACCTGCTGCACCTGATCAGCTAGCCATCAACTCGGCTATCGTACCCCTTAATGCACTTTTTCTATAGGACTTTGATTGATTTTTTTGCCTATTTGTCTCCCGTGAAAACTTCCTACAGTAGAAAGAAAGGAAAGGGCAAATTGAAGAAGATCATGAACACCCTTGACTATCTGATTGCCCCGTTGGCCCGGTTATACAAGCTAGGAGAGCCTTTACTAATGACAGATTGCCTAAATTCACTTTGTATGTCTTGCCTTAAATTGCATTCTTAGTACATAGAACAAGCAATCAAGCCAGAGCAAGAATGTATGACGAGTATCATGGTCAACTTCAAGCATAAGCATTTATTCAACGAGTCTTCGGGGGGCTTCTTCGTGGTTGACTTCTAGGATTTGTTCAATCTCGACGCCCTCAACGCCCGCTCTTGAGATGCCAGTCTACATTCATCTAATAGCGACAAATGTTCGCCAATATATATATATATATATGCAACGTGATACTCGAAATGACAAGGAACAAACAATCAGTAAGTTTCCTCGACCCACACATAGTCTCAAAGCAAACAATGGATGAAGATATAAACATGGCCAAAGAATACGTGAAACAGGCATTGCTAGTTCAATAAGATAAAGATTTGATACTTATACCCATAACCCAAGTGCCACACTACTTGCTATACTTTGATTTGTACTGTGCACACAACTCAGTTTTGTTCATTGGTCATTGTGACATACCTAGGTTTCACTAGGTTTTAATTGTAATTCATCTAGCCACGAACCGGGTTATTTACCTTGATTCCTTACAAAGTGGCAGCCACGACTTGAATCCTATCGCGAAATTACTCAGCAGGTAATCACATTTCCTCCATAGATAACACAGTCATGTAAGTTGTTCCAGGTTTATGTTGCTCCTGGAATGGCTGAGGCTAACCTTTTGTAATCATGTAGGACGTTCAAATGTACAAAGACGGGGCGAAACTGCAGCACGATTTTAAGTTTTTGGTATCCGCTATACACAATAATCCTATACTAAACTCTGTAATAATTCTATATTTGCAGTGCCACAACAGGGAAAGGGAAATAACCTATGTGGATTTTATGTTTGCCACAACATGGAACTCATCCTCACTACAAAAAAGAGCAATGAGGTTGTAACCTGTTAAAAGAGACTGATTTGAGCAACATTCGAGGAAAACTTTGTTTCTTCCTGCTCACTGAAGTCATAAATAAAAAAGGCGAGTTCCACGCTACTTAACTGCGGGAGTTGTACTGTGACATTATGGTAAGAGTTTATATCGTGTTTTTGGGCCCTTCAGAGTGGTCGGGCTTTTTCGGGGAAATTTTGGGCCTTGGGGGTTTGAGTTGGGCCTCCGGTGGAAAGGTTTGGGCCCAAGTGGGAAGGTTGGGCCTTAGTGGAAGGATTTGGGCCCAAGGGGGGAGCTTTTGGGCAACCAAGCTGTCGACGATCGAGGATCACCAACCGTAGAGATGAGGTCGGGTGTGTTTGTGAGTAGGGGACCCGAGGGTCAGAGGTCTTTCTCCGGGAGACTAATGGCGCTGCTTGCTAGGGTGTGGTCGAAAAACGGGCAATGGACACCAAAAATTATACTGGTTCGAGCCCCCGAGCAGGGTAATAGCTCTACTCTAGTCTTGCCCAGAGGCGGAGAGTTTGATTGAGAATGAGTACAGATGAGTGTTTCTGATGTCGTGTGTCCTCTGCTGAAGACTCTCTCATGTCTATATATATTAGTTACAAGGTACCTCCTCCAGCTCTGAGAGGCGGTTAGGAGCATCTTTCGGGTGGAATAGATCTAAACCCACTCCGATCAGATCTTAACTCCTGGTCGGAATCTACGCCCACGTCCTGACTTTCCGGATCTCGGGAACCACCGTGCCTTTGACCCGATCTCCTACCGACTGCAGGCCTTGGTCGTGGGATGGTCTTCGATCCTCCAGCTCCAGTTCGTGCGGGCCCCGACCTGGCCATCGGGTAAGGAACCCGAGGTCGAGCCCATCCTTTGTGGTCGAGCCCGAACAAGGGTCCATTCGTCCAGCCTGAGGAATGGGTAGGGTATCTCATCTCCCGACAGCTAGCCCCCGAGGTTCGAGTCTACTCTCCTCCGCCGGAGAGGGCCTCAAGCCTAAAAAGTTTTGGAGGGGAATACTCCTTGATACGGCATGATGCCAGGTGTTCCGATCTTGCCTGAGAACTCTTAGGCCCCACCACTAAGGTCTGGGTGGCGGGAGAAAACCGAGGCAGCCGTACCGTTGCCAGTTCAGCACCGACACAACTTCCCAAGCGACTAGCACACCCTTCGAGGAGTAATAACTTTTGTCCATCAGGGCCCACAGCCCCATGTATACCAGGCCATCGCGTCCTTTCAAGGGCAAGCCTCCAGAATTTTGCTGCACTCCCGAAACCTCTGACGGAACCGCTTCTCCTTCCCGGCCAAGACCTCCCTTCCTCCTTCGAGCCAAAACCTTTCGAACCCTCATGGCCAAGTTTGTGAAGTGCACTTTGACCGCGGCGAGGATGAAGGACCTCGAGGAGGCGGGACTGCTGGACCTGACGACTTGGAGGCTGCCCGGATTGGAGGTCGAGCCGCAGCCCCAATAGGACGAGCTCGTCAGCACCGAGCAATACATGCTCTTCGGCTTGCGGACACCGGAGAGTGACTTCCTGGGCTCAATCCTCACCCAATGCGGGATCGAGCTCATCAACCTGGTTCCAAACTCCATCCTTCTTCTCTCTATCTTCTCTCATCTATGCGAGGGGTACCTGGGAATCGTCCCCACCCCCTTGCTCTTTTTTCGCTACTTGTTCCGCACATAAAAAGACCCTGTGGTCGGGGCTCCCCTGGTCCTTCCCTTCGCTCCGCCTATGCGACTCCCTTGGTCCTTGGTTTGAGAGGTTGTTCTACCAATAGAGGAGGGAGGACGGCGCCCTCGCCTACGACGGGTCCCCCATCACCACCAGGCGACAGACCCCAGAACCGGGCGATCTAGGAGTGAACCAGGAGGCCATAGCCATGATCCATATTTGTGCCACACGCGGCCTCACCGGGCAGGCCATCGCCAGCAACTTCTTGCGGAACCGGGTGTGCCCTCTACGGAAGAGGCTGCACCCGTTCTTCGAGGTCGTGGGGCGAGACGACCCCACCCGTTAAGCCTCCGTGGGTAAGCGTTTTCTTCCTAGTAAGGTCTCCGCGAGCTTGGGTCAATCTGTGCATCATTCATTTCTTTCTTCGAGGTCGTGGGGCGAGACGACCCCACCCGCGAAGCCTCCGTGGGTAAGCGTTTTCTTCCCAGTAAGGTCTCCGCGAGCTTGGGTCAATCTGTGCATCATTCATTTCTTTCTTTGTTGATCCCCTCGTGACTTTCAGTAGAGCCAAAGGAGTCCTGGGTCACAGCCCGAATGAACGAGATGTTCGGGAGGGCAGCCCTCAACTATACCCTGGATGACCTGGTCCCGGGGAGCATGCTGCGCCGGAGACCCGACGTAATCCCTCCCGACCTTGTGCATTCGCCCGAGGTTTTGAGAGCTCGTGTCAACCCTGAGCGTGTTTGCAGGACTACCGGGAGCTACGCGAGGCTGCGAGGCAGATGCTGCCCCTAGCCAGAGCAGGCGGGGGTAGGTGGCCGAGCAAGAGGCCACCCCTGGACGCTCTGAGTGGCAGTGCCCCGAAGAGGCCCATGTCGATTGGGGTGATCGGAGGGTGGTAAGTTCCCTTCACCTGCTCCCAAATTGTTCTCATTTTTGCGGCTCTCCATCCTTACAACCTTCTCTTTGTTCATGAAGCAGCAACAGGCAGCTGCAGCGGCAGCCACAACTGTATCGGCCTTGATCCCGTCTGGGGCTTCAGGCCCTCAGTCCCGGGGTTCGGGGCCAAGTCCCCCCGCGGCTCCAAGACCCTCGTGATCGCCAGCGCCAGCGGCGCGGAGCGCCTAGCGCCCCAGGAGGAGCCTCGCCACTCAGGCACGCTTACGAGCTTACCCCCAAGTTCTTGATACTCTTCCCACTCAGTTCTAGTAATATTCCTACCTGCAGACATTGAGGGCTCAAGTCCTTTCACAGCCTGGCTTGACGATGGTTGTTCTCCAGGGCGAGTAGGACTCAGAGGAGGAGGAGGCTGACTTCCAGTTTGTCCGCTGGCCTCGGTCACTCGGGGACCGACCAATAGGACATTCGACCCAGCAGAATCTGTTTGACCTCTCTGGACCGGCTCCTTCGACCGAAGCCGTGCCGTCGGGCCAGACCAGGAACGCCCCAGATGTCAGGACCCCCGAGGCCGAGGCTACCAAGACGGGTGAGGCCGAGGTAGGGGTCGAGGACGAGGTCGCAGTCCTTGAGGTCCGCGTTGCCGGGTCAGACGCTGTCACGGTCGACCTCGAGGTCAAGGCCCTCGAGACTCGGACCGAGGCTGAGGGCCTCCCGGCCAGGACCTCCGAAGTGGTTGGAGCCGAGACCATTCCGGTCGCTAAAGAGGGGGTTCTCCCGGAGGTGGACCCCCGCCGCTCTCCGTCGGTCAGTGAGGGCGGCCTTCCCCTTCCTGACGTCACCGCGGGAGTCGAGGATCCCCCAACCCAAGAAGCTGAGCCCGATCAAGACGACGGAGAGGGTGACAAGGTCCATGCGACCCCGAGGCCCGGCGAAGGGGACTAAGCGGGACCTTCGTACGTCCCGGTTGGGTCGGAGGGGGGAGGCGTGTTCGGGGCCATAAGTGGCAAGAATGTCAACCCCTACCGTGCTGCCTTCGAGAATAGGCTCAGCCAGGTATGAGTCGTTGTCCCCCATTCCTTGCCATCTCTTCCTTGCTTCTTTTCCCCCGACCTTTCAGTGCTCACTTGTCATCCTTTTCAGGCCGTGGACCACGTCACCCAAGGGCTTCAAGACCTCAAGGATCACGTGGTTGTGCTATGGACCCTGCTGAACCTGTTCGAGGGGTGGGAGGACCACATGGCGTAGCTCGAAGGGATCCTCGAGGCCGAGCGAAGCGCGGCCCGGCAGAGGGCAAAGGCTGACGGAGCCGAGCTCGTCGCCCTCTGTAGTACCATGAGGGCCCTCGAGGCTTCTCATGCCACCGAAGCCAAGTTGGCCGCGGACATCGAGGGTGAGCATGGCTTCCGAGCTGTCGAGGATGAACGTGCCAGGTCATCCCGAGCACTTGAAGCCGTCCGGGCCGAGGCCTCAAAGACCCTCGAGGCCAAGCGTGCTGAAACCACCAAGACCTCAGAGGCCGAGTGGGCTAGGGTGGAGGAGCTCCGGAAGCAGCTTGCTGAGCAGGCTACCGCGCCGGCCAAGGCCTCAGCCGAGCTCGAAGCGAGGGTTGCTGAGCTCGAGGAGAAGCTTGGGCGGGCGGTGAAGACAGGCAAGACCGCCTTGACCAACTCCAAGAGGAGCAAGATCGTTCCACCAGCTCGGCCGCCGAGGAGCTCGATCTCCAAGGGGAGATCACCAGGCTGAGGGCCAGAGTTGCTGAGCTCGAGTAAGAAAAGCTCGCCCGTGAGATGTCAGATCTGTGAATAGGGAATTTGTGGTTATGTTTGTATTTTATAGGACAATGTAATTCAAGGAAACAGGAAATGGAAAAAAATAAACGGTTGATTATGGTGTATGTATGACTGAGTTTGTTTGTGACCGAGTGTCGAGTACATAGCTGTTCGTGCGGGGGTTTCTCCGCCGTCTGGCCCCGGACGCGGTCGGAGCCGAGCGGGGTACCAAACGTGGACCAGACTCGAGGTCCCGCCCCTGACGCGGTCGGAGTCGAGCAAGGCATCGAGCGTGAACCAAATACGAGGCCCAGCCCCCGACGTGGTTGGGGTCGAGTGAGACACCGAGTGCAAGCTAGACCCAAGGTTCAGCCCTTGACGCGGTTGGGATCGAGTGAGGCATAGAGCGCGGCAAAAGTTTTCACCCTCGTGATGCTTCGATTTCATTGCGTGACGTGTTAGGGAGACTGGCCTCTTGGGAAATTGGGAAAGACATCAACGAAATGCCTATTCCCGATGCGCCTTGACTCGCTTTAACCTCCATGAATAGACGTGGCCGGTTGTGACCACTGTCAATCGCCTCACCCCTGCATTTCTCCTTTGCTCCTTTGCTCTCCCCTGTGCTTCGTTCTCATGGCCGCCTCTCCCTCTCACTCTTCCCCTGTGATCGACATCCCGTCAAACGATGAGATTGACTGGGAGGCCCTTGAACTGGAGGCGGAGGAAGAGGAGCGGCAACTGGGGATGGGGGCGGAGGGGTAAGTTGGCCCCCCACCCCTCAGCGATTCCAACACCTCCTCCGAGGAGGTGCCTTTGCCGCCAGAGGGGAAGAAGGAGCTAGACACGCCTCCTCTCCTACCGCCTCCCAGTGCGGTGCGGCAGCAGGAGGATGCGGTGATGGCCGTTCCACACCGAGCTCCGTCTCCCTCAAGCAGTCTCGAGTCCACTGGCACGTCGAGGCCTGCGCTGATAGTGCTGCCGTTCTCCTCGCCGTCGGGTAATCAATGAGCTCTTGGTGCGGCGGGCAATCAAAGAGCTCGTGGTTTCCCTCCGGCCCATAAGCGCGACGACGACCAAAAGGCCGAGTAGCTCGTAGGGTTTCCGTATGTACCTGGAAAGCTTTTGTCAATGTAAATTGCATGTAATGAAAGTTCATCGTCTTTTACTTGATGCAAGTCGTGCATGGATCTTCTCGATGTGATTGACTCTTGGCGTCCTGGTCGCAAGTAGGTCCAGGTCGTGCCACCTCGATTGGTCCCTCGTTGGTTAGGGTGTCGTGCCAATGGTGTGAAGGTTGCGGGTTCGAGATCTTCCTTTGCGGGGCTTACAAAGTTGTGCTCGAGCGTAAATAGAACTCAATGCCTAGCCCCGAGCAAGACCTCATGCCGAACCCACTTTTAAGACCTGCGAAGTTACCAAGAGCAAACATCGAGGAAAGATCACAAAATAAATGCCGTCGGTCTTTATTAAAAGTCGCAGAGCGAAAAGAGGTTACGCGTAGAACTTTCGAAGTTGATCGATGTTCCACGAGCTTGCAAGCTCGCTGCCATCGGGTGACGCTAGCCGGTAAGCCCCCTTGCGATCTGTTGAGATGACTCGATAGGAGCCCTCCCACTGCGGGGATAGCTTGTTGTTGTTGGATGAGCTCTGGATTCGTCTTAGAGCTAGGTCCCCGACAAGGAGCTCCCTAGGTCGTATCGATCTGGCCGTGTGTCTGCGAAGAGCTTGCAGGTAATGTGACGTCGTAACAGCGCTCGACATCTTACTTCTTTTGCTAGGGTTAAGTTGAGTGACCGCTCTTGCTCGAAGTCGATCTGGTCAACCAAGCTGACCCTAGGAGAGCCCAGCATCACCTCCGGAGGCAAGATGGCCTCCGTACCAAAGATGAGCCAGAAGGGAGAAGACCCCGTCGCGTGGCTAGCTGTGGTGCGGATCGACCACAGGATGATGGGGAGTTCGTCGACCCAGGACCGTCCGTGTTGCTCGAGCCCTTGGGCAACTTGCCTCTTGACACCTTGGACGATTTGTCCATGGGCTCGCTCCACGGCTCCATTGCTCTGGGGGTGGCTCACCGAGGCGTAGCACACCTTGGTCCCCATGTTCTCACAGAACTCTTGGAACAGTTCACTGGTGAACTGGATGCCATTGTCTGTGATGATCTTGCAGGGGACTCCATACCTGGTGACCATTGACCCCCGGAAGAACTTAACTGCTGCCTGCGCGGTGATTGCCGAGACCGGCTCAGCCTCGACCCATTTGGTGAAAGTGTCGATAGCAACGAACAGGAACCTTTTCCCGCCAACAGCATGTGAGAAGGGACCTAGAATGTCCAAACCCCAGGTAGAGAAGGGCCAGGCGAGCGGGATGATCTGGAGGGCGTAGGCTGGCTGGTGCAACTTCTGGGCATGGAATTGACAAGCCTGGCAGGTGTTGACTATATCGTGCGCGTCCTGGAGCACCGTTGGCCAGTAAAGCCCCATGCGGAAGGCCTTCCCGACCATCGTCCTATAGGAGAAGTGTGCACCGCAAAGACCGGAGTGGATGTCTTTCAACAGATACTTTCCCTCCTCCGGTGAGACGCGTTTCGACAAGATGCCCGACACACCCCTATGGTATAGTTGGCCATCGACGATCTTGTACAAGCATGCTCGGCGCTTGACTTTGCTCCTCTCCGTGGGGTCGTCAGGCAGCCATCCTCGCTCGAGGTAGTCGTAGATCAGCTTCGTCCAGGCCAGGCCCCCTTCAAGAAAGGCGGCCAGGGGTTCTGATTCCGAGATCGAAGGGCATGTCAAGGTCTCGAGGATGACATCGGGAGGTACGTTGTCATTGGAGGACCTGAGTTTGGCAAGGAGGTCGGCGTCGGTGTTGTCCTTTTGGGGCACGTGCCTGACCTCCAGGTTTCGAAACCACTTCTCCGCCTTGCGTAACTTTGCAAGGTATTTGGTCATCGAGTCCTCCGTGCATTGGTAGTCCTTTTTATATTGATTGACGACGAGCTGGGAGTCGCCCTTCACGGTCAGGCGGCGTACACCCAGTGCCTTGCAGACTCAAAGGCTGGCGAGAAGAGCTTCATACTCTGCCCTGTTGTTGGTGGTGGGGAAGCAAAAGCGGATCACATACCTCAGCTTGTCTCCTCTTGGTGTGATGATGAAAATGCCGGTGCCTGAGCGTTCAAAGGACCTCAAGCCGTCGAAGTGCATGACACAGGGTTCCTCCCTCTCGAGTTTGGGTTCGGGGGTCAGTTGCGGCGTTTACTGGACCACAAAGTCCGCCAGTGCTTGAGACTTAATGGCCATGCACGCCACGAACTTGACGTCAAACTCGGCCAGTTCCATGGCCCACTTGGCTATCCTCCCTCTAGCTTCCGGGTTCCTCAAGATTTCGCCGAGCGGGAATCCACTCGGAACGACAATTGAGTGTGCCTGGAAGTAGTGCCGGAATTTGTGTGAAGTCATGAGGAGGGCGTACAGCAGCTTCTGGACTTGGGGGTAACGCTCCTTGGGTCCGTGGAGCACTTCACTGACATAATATATAGGCTGTTGCCGACCATGTCGATCTGCTGGCAGGACTGCACTCACAGCCTGAGCCATCGCCGCAAGATATAGCAGCAATTCCTCGTTTGGCCGCGGAGTCGTGAGCATAGGCGGGCTCGAGAGGTAGACCTTCAGCTCATCGAAGGACCATTACGCCTCGGGTGTCCATTCGAAGCCCCCGTGCTTGCGAAGTGTCTTGAAGAATGGCAGACCGCGCTCGCCGAGCCTCGAGATGAATCGACTGAGTGCGGCCATACGGCTGGTGAGGCTTTGAACTTGCTTCACCGAGGTCGGGGGCATCTTCTCTATGGCTTCAATCTTTTCTGGGTTCGGGCCGACCCCCGACCCCCCGATCATGAAACCGAGCACTTTCCCCGAGGAGGCGCTGAACACACATTTCTCGGGATTGAGCTTTATCCCGTGCTTGTTTAGGTTGGTGAAGGTCTCGGCGAGATCCCGTGCATGGTTGTGTTCGGAGGAACTTCTTCACGATGATGTCGTCCACGTAAACCTCGAGGTTGCGACTGATCTGAGGTTCGAAGGTCTTGGCCATGAGGCACTGAAATGTTGTGCCCGCATTGCGGAGGCCAAAACGACATGGTCGTGTAGCAGTATGTTCCAAACGGGGTGATGAATGCTGTCTTGTTCTCGTCGTCGACTGCCAGCTTGATCTGGTGATAACCAGAGTAGGCGTCCAGGAAACTCAGCATCTTGACGTTTGCTGTGGAGTCGACAATCTGGTCTATCCGCGGGAGGGGGAAGTTGTCCTTCGGGCATGCTGAGTTCAAGCCCGTATGGTCAACGCACATCCTCCACTTCCCACCTTTTTTCTGGACGATAACGGGGTTGGTTAACCATTCGGAATAGTTGATTTCCCGAATGAAGCCATCCCTCAAGTGTTTGTCCAGGTTTTCCTTTATTACGGCCACTTTCTCACTCGAGAAGCGGCGCAGATTCTGTCGTACGGGCCGGGAGCCGAGCCGTACCTGAAGTTTGTGCTCGATCACCTCCCTCGGGACACCTGGCATGTCTACTGGTTCCCAGGCGAAAATGTTCTTGTTGGCTCGGAGGAAGGTGACGAGCTCGAGTTCCTATTTGGGGTCCATCTCGGCTGCGACGTAGGTACTTGCTCGGGTCGGTTTCTTTGAGCTAACAGCCTTCGTTACGCTGGTGGGCTGGATCACCCCTTCTAGCGTGCATTCTTCGTGGTCTGCTCTGGGTCCGGCTTGGGTAGTAAGCCAGCGAGGGTCAAGGCCTTACTCTTGCAGCCATGCGCCGCCTTGAGGTCGCCCCGCACTGTGATGACGCCACTGGGCCCCAGAAGTTTCATACAGCGGTGGCCATAGTGGTTAGCCGCCATAAACTTGACCAAGGTCGGGCGCCCGAGGATGGCGTTGTACGGGAGATCTGCATCCACCACCTCGAAGGTGTCAGCTCGGTGGGGAAGTTCTCCGCGTCGCCGAACATGACGGGCAGGACCACTTGCCCGAGGGGCGTGGTTGAGCTGCCCGGGATGATTCTGAAGAAGGGCACCGCGATGTTCTTGATTTTCAACCAGGGAATTTGCATCCGGTCGAGAGTGCTAGCCAAGAGCAGGTTGAGGGAGCTGCCTCCATCAAGCATGACCGAGCCGAACCGTGCGACGGGTCCATGGACCCGAGGCGACGTGGCGGCCTCTGATTGGTCCACGTGTCATGCTGACGCAATAAATCTTTTTCCAAAAAAAAAATTATTTATTTAATTCGGTTTATTGATTTCAAATTTAGATTCAAACTTCAAACGCTTATAACTTTTGCATTTCAACTCCGATTTGAGTGATTCAACTTTCTAAATTTGTATAAAATTGAGATATACCTAGTGCTGAATTTTATTTAATTTTTAGACCAAAGTTTTTCCTCTGTAATATTATTTAATTGATTAATTAAACTTTAAACGCTTATAACTTTTGCATTTTAACTCCGATTTCGCCGATTCAAACTCCTAAAAATCTATAAAATTATGCTCTCTCTGTTTATGGACTTCATTTGGATGTTTGGACACTTCTTATCTACTGTTTTATTCAATTATTGCTATTTGCACGCGTTACGAGTAGACGTTGAAGTGCCCGAAGGCTTCGAAGGTGAAGTGTTGACCTAGGAGCCACCTCAGGACCAAGATCAAGTATTCTTTGAAGGCAAGTTGTGCTTTGACCATGTTGATCCCGTTTTGAAGTTAATTTGATTTAAATTATTGCATGCTAGTTCAACTATAAAATGCTTTAATTGATTTTGGGAGATTAGTTAATTACCTAGTTGCTGTATGCCACTTTGACATAGATAATTGAATGCCATGAACCCCTTGTCACCCTAGTTGAGGATTAAATAGTTGGACATTATTAAACTGCCAACATGGGTATTTAGACCGTTGTAGTATAATGCTTAGACCTGCCACGTATACCGGACATGATTTTGACAATTACTTGTTAACATTGACTTAAAGATATATGGAACACGTTTTTGAGAAGTGTCATGTGTTATTGATGATGATGTTAATGGCACGTGGTGCATGGTAATCAATTGGGGGGTTTGATAAATATTTTTCGGCTGGGTCATGTGGCAAGAATGATCGGGTGGGCCAGTGGTGGCATCGGGAGCGTTGGTTTGGTTCTTCGGGTAGTCTTGCCCTGGTCAACATAAGGACTTAACCTTGCAAGCCTTTGAACTGAGTTAATCGTGCAACCACATGTCTGTAATGGGGCGGACCTAGTTGAGTAAGTTACTAATAACTTGCATGTGATTCCTCGGGTGTCAACTACACCCTTTGTGTAGCTTGAAAGGGGAGCGTACCAGTGCGATGGCATGGTACCCGTCCAACGGTATGTCAGTCCCATACTTCGCCTTTGATAAGGGAAGGGATGGTGTATGGCAAAACCGGAAAGGTTCACTTGCGTAGTTAGCCATTTCCGAAAGGCTTTGTTACGATCATTCGCCTTTTTGGTGTTTGGCTGTATCTTGTGGGTAAAGTGCATAACCTCTGCAGAGTGAAAAATCTATTCGAATAACCGTGTCCGCGGTATTGGACAATGCTCGGGGATTACAGTCAAGGGTTAGACTTTCGTGAAAACAACTTGGACTTGGAAGGTTTGGTTTAGTTAATTGATGATGTTGATGGAAATGTGGACTAGGAGTGGGAAAGATGTTTATTTAACTCCTGGAAAAGTTATTGAAACTATACTTGTCTTTACTGCTTTCGAATCTACTTATGATACTTGTCAAATGCTGTTTTACTGCAATTATACCATGAGCCATTCCCTTGTACTAAGCCATGCATGTAGTATATTAGTTTGCATTCTGTGCATGACTTGCTGAGTACCAAGTACTCACCCTTGCCGCAATACAACATCAGTTGAAGAAGAGTCTACACCAGCTTTGGAGGAGTTTCAAGAGGAGCCGTCTAACTAGGGATCGAGTCCAGTCAGTTGCCTGTGGCATATTGGTTGGCGCCACGCGTTTTCTTTATATATTCCGCTGCAGATTTTATTTGAATAAGTCTTAGCCCTGCGAGGCGTACTTTTGTAACTTGACCATAAGGTCGAGCAACCAGTTTGGTTATCTTAATTAAAGTACTTTATTATTATCGATGTGTATGATTGTGATATTTACCAATGTTGAGACTATGTGCACTAGCGTGATCCTGGACTAGTGCTGAATACACAGAGGGTCCGGATTTGCAAATTCGGGTCCCGACACTCTTTCTCTTTGAGAGAATTTGTGGTGGTTGTGGGTGCAGATGTTTGACTTGAGGATTGATGTTCTCTTCCAAAATGTTGATTTTGGTTAAAATGCGGTGTTTTGGAAGTATCATGCAATTGTTGTTGGATTGTGATGCGACGTGGTGTTTTACTGTTAATTGTGGTGCCGACATAGTTTATATGAATTATCGCAACCATCGATGTTATTTGTGTTTCAATCATGTGATAAAGAGAATGAAGTCTCTTTGTGAATGATTATTCGGTATTGTTGTTACATGATGAAAGAATGGTGAACAGGAAACATGATATCGTTTATACCTATTTAATCATAAAAGAGTCGATGAGCCAGGTCGGTGAGAAAGTCATACATGGATATATGACTAATCCGGAGTGCTCTTGAAAAGTTTGCATTCATGTCATAAATCGAGATTTTCATGGCTTTCTAGCATGAAAAGAAAGAATGAATAATTTATGGTATTTTGGTTGTGGTGTAAGATATTTGAGTTTCCTTTGCGATTTCGCTTAGGAAAATAAAATGAGTGCTCTTTGGATGTTGTCGAATTCTTTACAAAGTGAATTTTAGCGCATTGGATTCAAAGGAATTGTACTTCTTTTGTATTCTAGATGGGGTTAAGAATAAGAATGTTCATGGTTTATGGTTGAGTACACTAAAGATTTATTCTCTTGGGCTTGATTGCTAAGTGAAAATTTGTGAGGACGAGACCCTCTTAAGAAAGGAACCAATTGTGGTTTGCTAAGGTTTTACGGTCCTAGCTTGGGGCTTGGTGTTGGACATTAGTGGTATAAGGGTGGATTATGATGGAGGTTGATGATGTTTGGGTTCAAATTTTTATTAAGAGTATCGATTGGTGGTAGTGAAGATGATAGTAATCTGTTGATAAATGTTCTGTCGTGAGCAATTGTCTTAGCTAGTTGTCTCTGGGTATGAGATATGCCTGGGAGAGGATAGAATGAAATTATAGCGTGATTGCGAATTGGATAGGCAGTTATGCCTTCGTGAGTTATTTCTTTCGATAGCATTCCCTGGTAATGGTCCGTTCGATTTAAAGGGCAATCAATTGCAAGAGTTGAGAACCAGTATTATACTGGTTCTTAGGGGGGTCACGTTTAGAACCTCAGTTATTAATAAGATACCATTGGTGATTTGGGGTAGAGAGGTTGTTAAAAGAGATATATTTCGCTTTGAATGCGTCATCTTGAGTTTAATGAATGTGGTAGACAGGTTGAGAAATAAGATTAAGGTTTTGTGAATGAAGTGGAAAAGGGAATTTAGAGTTGAGTTCGAATATTGGTGTTATGTTCTTCGGAAGGAAATTATTGATTATACGGGTCGTAACTGTAGTGCCTAAAGGGAAGTTGTCCTGAGTTCATCAGTTTGGTTACGATAGTAGTTTGAAGTGTTTGATGTGAGGATTTGGGCGTATTTAGCATTTTGATTGAGCCATTTAGTGGGTGAAATCGAAGATTTCGGTTGGGGAATTGGAGTGAAAGGTGGAACCGTGAGAGGCTGCACTTAGTTGAGCTAAGTCAACTCTTTCTCGCTAAGCGTTGGTTTTGGGAATTTGTTAGTCGTTTGGTTCGGTTTGAGTCCTTTTGTAGATGTTTTGTGTTGCAAAAAAGTTTGTCCCTTGGGGACTTTGTTTTTGTTTTTGGCATTCTTCAGATTCGAGGTTGAATCCTGTTAAGGGGGAGAGAATGTGACATTACGGTAAGAATTTATATCATGTTTTTGGGCCCTTTAGAGTGTTCGGGCTTTTCTGGGGGAATTTTGGGCCTTGGGGGTTTGTGTTCAGCCTCCGGTGGAAAGGTTTGGGCCAAAGTGGGAAGGTTGGGCCTTAGTGGAAGGGTTTGGGCCCAGGGGGGAGCTTTTGGCAGTCAACCCTAGGCCCCACACCCCTTGGTGCGCCCCCTCCCCTTCCACCCCCTAGCCGCCACCCCAACCCTCCCATGCGCCCCCCCTTGGCCGGCCCTCCCCTTGCGCCTCCCCCTCCACCCACTAGCTAGGGATTCCCTCCCCTAGCCGCCTCTCCCTCTCCCATGTCATCCCCTGCTGTTCTTGCAATTAGAGCCCATCCAACCGAGGAGAAACCTACGAATGGCTGCGGATCCGAAGGAAGGAGCGGCCGGGAGAAGGAAGGTTTTCGTCGCCCGTTCGATTCTCCAATAAGAGGTAACGAATTGTGGTTATTTTGTGGCGATCTAGGTGCTGTTAGATGGGAGAATACATTCCTAGAACCCTCAATTAGGTGCTACTATTAGATGGATTAACACGATTGTTAGATCTGTCTCGCATGATGCTCTTGGCCAGTTTAAATATCCGACTTTGGGTGTAGATTTGTGGACTTTAGAGTCATTTCCTGGGGGACCGGCTGTTGCAAAGGTTGTAGGCAATCGAATTATCTTTAATTGGGCATTAAAATCACTAAATTCCGTTTAGCCGTTTAAAAGTTATGGTCATTTTACCGAACTCTATCCAATCCATGACGTAATTGGTACAGTCTGTGTTGAACTGTAGATTAGAGGATTTTAGAGGCCAAACCAGTTTTTGCGAATGCTTACAAAACGATGGGAAATTTCATGTAGTTTGCGAAAATGTATTCGTTTACCTGATTTGGTGTTGTAGAACTCAAGTTATGCTTGTTGGAAGTCTGCTGTCCCTTTGGACAGATTTCAGGTTTTCAGGTTTTCAGAGTGACGTGTAGAATCGTTGTTGTAATGAGTTTTGTAGTTGTTTGGTTGGCATGTTTTTGAGTGGGTTATATCCATGTGCAGGTGGTGTGTCCCCGGGAGTGGCAAAATCGGCTCACCATACCGTCACGAGAGGTTGAAAGCAAGTGTATTGTAGTGGTTGTGGCTTAGTGGGCCATTATGTTACGCAATGATATTGTACTCATCTAGCATCGTCTTGGCCATCTCAACCAGGGTCCTGTTCTTCCTCTCCACTACGCCATTCTGCTGAGTGACGTATGGAGAAGAGAACTAATTCTCTATGCCTGACTCCTCACAGAAGCTGCTAAAGTAGGAGTTCTTGAACTTTGTGCCATTGTCACTGTGGATCACTCGTAAGGCACCTGGGAACTCAACGGACAACCTACGATCCAAACCCCTAAAGTGAGAAAAAGACTCATCCTTCGAGGTCATGAAGAAAACGCAAGAATACCTCAAAAAATCATCGACAATGACAAGAATATACCACTTCCCTCCCGCTGACTACACTCTAGCTGGACTAACAGTGTCCATATGCAAAAGCTATCCTGCTGCATCAGTCATCACTCGGGTGACTGGGGGATGAGAAGCCGCAACCATCTTGCCATGTCGGCATGGAGAACACACAACATCTTTGACCATCTTGAGTTTGGGCAAACCACGAATGAGATCATGGCCGCTAACTTGAGTCAAATGATCAAAGCCAAATGACCAAGTCTCCTATGCCAAAAGGAGAGATCGCGGGATTCTGAAGCAATAAGGAAATGGAGTCTCTAGAAGAGGAAGAAAAATCAGCACGAAAGACTCCCAAAACGAGAAATCCCGCAAACCAACCTCCTAAAAGAATTGAGGATCCTACAGCCACTAAAGTTAAAGCTTACCTCGAAGAGTTCATCGATAAGCTGAGTAACAAAAAGCAGATTAAAATGCACCTTACTCACTAAGGCAACGTCCTTAAGGACAAACTGATCATTAATTCAAATGACACCTTTAGCGATGACTCTACCTGACGCAGCGTCCCAAAAAGTGATCACCTCATCACCGAGAGCTCGGACTAGGGAAGAAAACCAATGGGAGTCTCCGGTCATATGGCGTGAACACCCGAAGTCTACGATCCAAACCTCCCCCTTCCCTGTCCCACGTACCTGAATCAAAGAGAGCGAAAGACAGATGTCTCAGTACTAGGACAGATCAAGGCAGATCTAGGAACCCAATACTGAGTCATCTGAGCAGAAGAAGCAGTCAAAGGAGCAGAATAATGCAATCTAGTGCCTATTCGTGACTCTACTCTCATAAGTCCAAAAATAGCTCCTTTAGAGCGTCTGTAAGCAGGTGCAGGGTTGGTCCGCCGACGTGCAAAGGCCTGACCATCCACATACTACTGTCCAAATCTCCTTCTGGAGGAAGCAAACTCACACCGTTGATATCCACCTCAATGGGAAACACGAGGAATATCATGAGGACGGCAGAAAGACTGACTGGGGATAGCTCTGGGGCAAAAACCAGAAGTAGAAGCCTGAAAACCAAGCCCCATACGCTGTCCAAAAACAGGATACTCTCTAGCCTGCCTATCCTGTCTAGAAGCAGTGTGTGCCTTAGGAGCACACAATGTCTGGGGATGACCCCGAATACCCCTAAGGAGACTCACACACTCACGCCGAATGATCTTGGCGCGTCTGAAGCAAAAATCAACAAGATGTCCATCCTTCTGACAGAAGGTGCAAGTATACTTCACCTTGGGGGTTGAAAGCAACAGGAGAATCACCCTTTTGGTCAGACATCCCGTGGACAAGTCCTGCTGACCTAAATACAGTGGTGCTCGTCTAAGGAGCAACCACGATCTCTCCACTCTTGGAGGCACGCACAACAGTAGGCGGATGCGCCCGTGCATGCTTCAAGGAATCAAATCCTAGACCATGACTAAATCTTCTAATTTTGGATTGGTCTAAGATAAGATTGAGCTTCTTTTTGCCTCCTACAATTTTCTTGAGGGTGCTCATAAGGTACTGGCACTCTCGAAAAAGTGAGGCACAAGAAGAGCAGGGGGAAGGAGTAGAAGAAGAAGAGCCAAATGGAGAAGAACGAGCAAGGCGTGAACATTTTTCCCTATAAAAAGCTGCCTCAATCTTGAGGGACTCGCAAGAAATACAAGGAGCATCTCTAAGTCTACCGATTTGGGCCTCAAGCTTCTTCCTAAGTTCCATGTGGACTCTATCCACATCCTCCTTAACCCCAACACACAGCAAGCAACCAGTTGGTGACTTAACTAGTAAGTCCTTAGCAAATTTAGCACACTTGACAGTCAAAGCATCATTGTCAAGTTTTAGTTGTTTACAGTCCTCACATGAGCTGACTGGGTCCTTAGAAGCATATGATTCAAGTTCATCATTTCTAGCAGAAAGCTTCCTAAGGTGTGAGCTCATGGCATCAATTTCTGCAAGTAATTTAGGGCAATTATCACAAGATGCAGTTGTGTGAGCATGAAGAAAACTAGCATCAGTAGGAATAGGATCAACAGAACATGTGCTAGCATTCTTTGACTTAAGAGCCTCAAAATCAGAAAGCACACTATCATGTAGGGTCCTTAGGTTCTCCAGCTCCACAAGCAAAGCATCACAGAGAGTACAGCTATCAGAGTCTCAGGAGGAACATGATATAAGTGAAGCTAACTCCCGAGATAAGGTACCTACTTCCTTCTCTAATTCTGCACATTTAGATCTAGACTTGGAATGAAATTATCCTAGCTTGATAAAAGCATCATTGAGCTAGTCATAGGAAGATAGCTCCTCCGTGTCACTGTACAGCTCAGAGTCGTCTACTTCTATGGCATTGGAGGCCATGAACTACATGCCGGAGAAGTCGTTGCCATTCTTCGCCTTCTCTTGCGGTTCATCCTCATCCCCGTCGCTCCAAGTCTCTATGTCGGAGAGGTCAAGGTCGTCGAGCGCTGCGAGTACGCGGTAAAACAGCTTCTTGCTCTTGGCGAACTTGCGGTACTTCTCTCATGCCGGCTAGCAAGCTGGAGGCTTCTTGTTGCGGTTCTTATCGATGTAGTCGATCTTGCTCGGACCGCCTTGTTCATTTTTGCCCTTCTCCAGCTTTGGGCAGTTTGCCTGAATGTGGTTGGGGCCACCACACTCAAAGCAAGTGATCTTGCCACATCTCTTTCTATCTCTCACTCTCTTGTAAATGTTTGAAAACTTGCGAGCGACAAGAGCAAGCTCGTTCTCAGGAAATTGTTCCAGAACTTCATCGCTTACGTCGCAAAGAGCGGAAAGAGAGAAACCGGAAGAGAAGTCAAGATAGGGTCTAGAAGAGGAAGACCCAATGGGATTGGTAACCAATGCCATCGACTGAGACTTCGTCTTGCAATCAACGATGTCGAGCTCATGAGTCTTGAGGCGAGAATACAACCCATCAAGAGTCAAGGTCAACAAGTCAGTATGATCCGTGATGGTGGTTACCTTCATCTCCCAAATCCTCAAATCGAGTGCTCTCAAAAAGTGCCTAGCATTCTCCGAGTCAGTGTATGAGCAACCAACAGATCGGAGATCGCTTAGGATCTTAGAAAATCGAGCAAAACACTCGTTGAGACTCTGACCAGTGTGCTGCTCAAACTTGTTGTAGTCACGCTTGAATTGGTCCTGCCTCACCGACTTAATCTGAGTGGTACCCTCATAGTAAGCATTGAGGGTCACCCAGATCTGGTGGGCGGGCCGAATGTGAGAAACCCGATCATACTCACTATGAAAGTGCATCTATGCCCCTAAATTTGTTTTGGTTATTAATGATGACACAATTAAAGAAATCTAATGTTTCAACTAAGATTGATGCAGATATCGAGAACATATCGAGTTTGGAATGAGATTGGACATCGCTACAGTATTCAAATTTGAAAAGACGGCATCAAGGCATGAATTGTATTTTCTACTTTTATTTGAGTCTTAAAGATAGCCGTACTATTAAGAGGATACGACGGGAAATCGCTTTTAGGATGTGCATGTGCTCAAAGTCAAGTCTTGCATTTAAACTAGCACTCAAACTCTTGCATTTTCCAAAAACAGTGTTTCCCAACCGAGCTATCCAACCCGGAGTGTCCGGACGTTTTGTCCGGAGTATCCGGATTCAGTCCGGAGTATCCGAATAAATAATCCAAAGTGTCCAGGTTGACCCCCTCGGCCAAAAGATGCATTTCAGCCTATCCGGATATTTTTGTCCGGATAGTCCGGATTATCCGGAGTATCTGGGTCTCTTATTCGGAGTGTCCGGACTGTTCGAAATTGAGGGTAACAGCTAGTTTTTCAAAAGAGTATTTAAAGCCTCCTCCCTCTCCCAACGGCTAGGATCTCTATTGAGCTCATTCATTGCAGCATTCAAGCCATTCCTAACACTTTCAAAGCATTCAATAGAGCCCCTTCTTCCTCCCTCCATTGATTTGGTTGTTAATCCAATTTTTGGTGAGGAGAGGAAGAAGACAAGTGCTAGGTGCATTCATTTCAAGTCTTGAGCACTAGTTCATCCTCGAAGCGATTCTCTGTGGTGTTATTACTCTTGGAGGTTGAAGGTCTCCTAGACGGCTAGGAGTCACCGGGAGCAACCAACGCTTGTGGTGTGCCCCGGTCGTTTGTGAAGGCGAGTCTCGCCTCCGAAAGGGAAGAGACAAGAAGTGAAGCCGACGAGTACATTTGTGCAACACCAGGAGGAAAGTGGGTTGAGAGACCCCGGCTCAAGTGCCACCGAGCCACCTCAACGGAGACGTAGGATTCCCTTCAAGAATCCGAACTTCGGTGAAAAATCGTGTCTCTCACTTCTTACTTTTCTTCTAGCTCATCTCGTGTTGATTTGATTTTGTGGTGCCTTGATCTAACTAGTTTCATTACCTTGCTCTAGTTCTGCACTTGCTTAAAGCTCTAGATTGTTTTTGCTACCTCTTCATTCAAGTAACTAGTTGCTAGATAGAGTAGATTTGTTTTTCTTCTTGAGCTGTCTTATCCGGAGTATCCGGATAAATTCCTGGACATTCCGGACAGGCCGGAGTATCCAGACAAAATATCCGGAGACTCTGGGTTGACCAGCTCGGGCATTTTTAATTCCGCTGTGATTTTTTAATTTGACTATTCACCCCCCTCTAGGCGACATCTCCGGTCCGCTCAATTGGTATCAGAGCCAAATCTCCATAGTTTTGGCTTAACCACTTGGAGAATTTGAGATGTCGGAAATAGATAAGGTCACCGAAACCCGTGACCAAGACAAGGCCACGGGTTCCAGTAAAGGGGTGGAAATTCCTTATGATTATTCCTCCGTTGGAGTCTCAAACTCCTCATCTTATGTTTCCGTGTCCTCCGGCCGAGCGCCTCATTTCGATGGCACTTGTTATGCCGCATGGAAACACAAGATGAAGATGCATTTGAGATCACTTCACCCTTGTATTTGGGAGATTGTTGTGACAGGTTTCAAAGCCGCGGATCCTAGCAAGCTCACTCCCGAAGAAAAGAAAGCTCAACACTTCAATAATCTAGCCGTCAATGCTCTATTCAACGCTCTAAGTGACAGTGAATTCAATCATGTTGATGGACTTGAGGATGCCAAGTCTATTTGGGAAAGACTTATGGTAACACATGAAGGCATGTCAAGTGTCCGTGAATCCAAGATAGAGCTCATCATTGGTGAACTAAGTCGATTCACATTGGAAGAAGGAGAATCATACACGAAGATGTTTGACCGCTCGATGGTGTTGGTGAATCAAGCTAAGGAACTTGGAAGTACCGAGCTCACCGACAAGGCCATAGTTAAGATCATCCTTAGAGTGATCACCCCCACCAACCGTAACCTTGTTCAACTCATTCGCAACCGGCCGAACTTCGACACACTTACTCCCCATGATGTAATCGGAAGGTTGATGATGGATGAGATGATGGTCAAGGAAGTAGAAGTGGTAGAAGAGCTCAAGTCAGGGAAGAAGAAGGGCATTGCCTTTAAAGCCGTCAAGATAGCACAAGAAGCCGAAGAAAGCTCAAGTGACGAAGAAGAGTCAAGTGAGAAGATTCAACAAGTTCCTCAAGAAAAAGGGCTACAAGCCGGGAAGTCACTCCAAGAGCTATGGCAACAAGTCGAGAGGAAGGCACTCAACAAGAAAATGCTATGAGTGTGGAGAACCCGGCCACTTCATTGTCGAGTGTCCACATAAAGAAAAGAAGGAAAACAAGCCTTACAAGAAGGACAAGTTCCGGAAGAAGGACAAGGATAAGAACAAGAAGTACAAGGGCAAGGGTCACGCTTATATTGGAAAGGAGTGGAACTCCGACTCCGACTCCGAGTCCAACTCCGACAATGAAGGACTTGCCTTCGTCGCCATTGCTACTCCAGCGACAAAGTCGAAGAGCCTCTTCGACAACTTAAGCGACGAAGATGAAGATGCTCCGATGTGCCTTATGGCAAAGGGGCTCAAGGTATCATCCAAAAGTCCTATCCCTTCCATTGTTGATTATGGTTTAGATGATTGTGGTGATGCTAGTGACGATGATGAAGTAGCATTCAAGTCGATGAACGATTTCAATATTAAGAAATTAGACTTGCTACTTAAAGATATTGAAAGATTGGAGGATGTTGTTGAACAAAAGGAGGCTACTCTCGAAGCTCAAGAGGATCTCCTCATCCTTGAGAAGGAGAAAAATCTTGAGCTAGAGAAGAAGAGCCTAGCTTTTGAAAAAAAGAAAAACGAGGAATTGGTCAAAAGCTCACATTTGACCAAGAAGGAAGTAATTAGTCTTGAGATCACCAATTCTTCACTCGTAGAGCAACTTTCTCAAGCGAAGGATGCTTGCAAGGCTCTTGAAGTGAAGCTTGTTGATCTCTCGAATAATCCTCCCACCTCGATTGACATCTCCAATACTTCAATACCCTCAACTAGCAACGGATGCGCTAGATGCTATAATGTTGATGTTGCTACTTGTGCTACTAACCGTGAGACTTTGAAAGTCTTGGCCCATGAGAATGAGAAGCTCAAGGGGATGCTTGAAGATGGACTTCAAAAGTCCTACAAGGCTAGCAAGGGTTTAAGGAGTTTCTTCGTAAGCGCCAAGGTAATCCCAAGAAGCAAGGGCTTGGATATGTTCCGCCAAAGGGCAAAAAGAGCAACATCGTGGTTGCTCCTTTAAGCAAGCATATTCACTTTGTAAAAGGCGAAGGAACATCCAAGTACAAGGCTCATTCCGAGTTCTTTGCTTCTTATGTTCTTAAAAAGACTAACCTTGGTCGTGTAGTTGCTTATCATGTTGGGCGTAAGCCTAAAGATGGTTCTTTTGTTCGCTCCATTTGGGTCCCTAAATCTCTCGTCACTAACGTGCGTGGACCTAACCAAATTTGGGTACCAAAGGGCAAAATCTAAATGTCTTTTTGTAGGCTTATATCTCCGGTGGAACAAGTTGCATTTTGGATAGCGAATGTACGCATCACATGACCGGAGAGAAAGCTATGTTCGCACATTTGGATGTTAATGGATCAAATAGCGAAAGCATTGTCTTTGGAGACAATGGAAAAGGAGAAGTAATTGGATTGGGTAAAATTTGTATCTCAAATGTTTTCCATTTGAATAATGTGTTGCTTGTTGAATCATTAAGCTACAATTTGTTGTCCGTTGCACAATTATGTGAAGCGGGCTACAATTGTTTGTTTAATGAAAAGGGTGTGGATGTCATTAAGAGGGTTGATGATTCAATAGCTTTTAAAGGGCGTTTGAAGGGTAAGCTCTATCTCGTAGACTTCAATACGGATAGGCTTAATCTTGAAACGTGCTTAATGGCTAAATCTAGCATGGGTTGGCTATGGCATCGCTGACTAGCCCATGTTGGTATGAGGAATCTTCACAAACTCGTTAAAGGCAACTACATTCTTGGACTAACCAATGCTGTCTTTGAGAAAGACAGGGTTTGTAGCGCGTGTCAAGCAGGAAAGCAAGTAGGTGCCCCTCATCTCGCCAAGAATGTAATGACGACCTCAAGACCGTTGGAAATGCTTCATATGGATCTTTCGGTCCGGTCGCCTACATAAGCATCGGGGGAAGTAAGTATGGTTTAGTCATTGTCGATGATTTTTCTCGTTTCACTTGGGTGTTTTTCTTGCATGATAAAGGTGAAGTCCAAGTGACACTGAAGAAGTTCATGAGAAGAGCTCAAAATGAGTTTGAAGTGAAGATCAAGAGAATTTGAAGTGGCAACGGTACCGAGTTCAAGAACATTGGTGTTGAGGAATTTCTCGATGAAGAAGGAATCAAGCATGAATTCTCGGCCCCCTACTCCCCTCAACAAAATGGGGTGGCCGAAAGGAAGAATCGAATCCTCATCGAGATGGCGCGGACAATGCTTGATGAGTACAAGGTTTCCGACAGTTTTTGGGCGAAAGCCATCAATACGGCATGCCACAGCACCAACCGTCTTTACCTCCACAAGATCTTGAAGAAGACGGCATACGAGTTGCTCACCGGCAAGAAACCCAATGTATCCTACTTTCGAGTTTTTGGGAGTAAATGCTATATCCTCAACAAAAGAGCTAAGTCTTCTAAATTTGCTCCTAAAGTAGATGAAGGTTTCTTACTTGGTTATGGAACTAATGCTTATGCATACCGGGTTTTCAACAACACCACCGGTGTGGTTGAAATCTCGCGTGATGTAACTTTTGATGAGACTAATGGTTCTTAAGTAGAACAAGTTGATCGTGCCGTTATTGACAGGGAAGAACCACCGTGCGAAGCTATCAAGAAATTGGCAATTGGTGAGGTGAGATCTCAAATTCCAGAACCAAACCCGAGCACACCAACCCGGAGTATCCGGACTGGAACCTGGAGTATCCGGACTGGTCCGGAGTCTCCGGGTCCAATACCGGACACTCCGGATGTGGTTGGCTCAGATGACGTTCCCTCTTCGTCCAAACAAGCTCAAGATGGTTCGAATGCTTCTCAAGATGAGGAACCCATTCAAGCCTCAAATTCAACTGTACCTGACCCAAGAGTTCATCAAAGTATTCAATGAGATCATCCGGTCGACAACATACTCGGAGACATTAACAAGAGAGTATCTACTAGATCTCGAGTTGCAAACTTTTGTGAATTTTAGTCGTTTGTGTCTTCTCTTGAGCCTCTTAAGGTAGATGAAGCACTTGAAGATCCGGATTGTGTGATGGCTATGCAAGAGGAGCTAAACAACTTCAAGCGCAATCAAGTCTGGGAGCTTGTCGAAAGACCCAAGCAAAATGTCATTGGCACAAAGTGGGTCTTTCGGAACAAGCAAGACGAAAATGGAATCGTGACAAGGAACAAAGCTCGATTGGTTGCTCAAGGTTACACACAAATCGAAGGTTTGGATTTCGATGAAACATATGCTCCAGTAGCTAGGCTTGAATCTATTAGAATATTACTTGCCTTTGCTACCCACCATGATTTCAAGTTGTATCAAATGGACATGAAAAGCGTTTTCCTAAATGGACAACTCTCCGAGATGGTCTATGTCGAGCAACCACCTGGCTTTGAAGACCCAAAACATCCGGAACATGTCTACTTCCTACACAAAGAGCTATATGGACTAAAACAAGCACCAAGAGCATGGTTCGAATGTCTACGAGACTTTCTTCTCGAACAAGGTTTTGTAGTCGGAAAGGCCGACCCTACTCTCTTTACTAAGCACATTGATAATGATTTATTTGTGTGCCAAATATATGTCGATGACATTATATTTGGATCTACTAATGAACATTTGTGTAAAGAGTTTAGCAAGATAATGACTAAAAGATTCGAGATGTCCATGATGGGAGAGTTGAAGTTCTTTCTCGGTTTTCAAGTCAAACAACTCAAGGAAGAAACTTTCATTTGTCAAACCAAGTACATTAAGGACATCCTTAAGAAGTTCGGAATGGATGACGCCAAGCCCATAAAGACACCCATGCAAGCCAACGGGCATCTAGACCTCGACAAAGAAGGTAAACCGGTCATCCAAAAGGTATATCGTTCGATGATCGGTTATCTCCTTTACCTTTGTGCATCTAGGCCCGATATCATGCTTGGCGTTTGTATGTGTGCACGTTTTCAAGCCGCTCCTAAAGAGTGCCACATGGTGGCCGTTAAGAGAATCTTAAGATAGTTAGTGCACACTCCTCATTTTGGACTTTGGTATCCGAAAGGATCATCCTTTGAATTAGTTGGCTATTCCGATGCGGATTATGCCGGTTGCGGAAGAGTACCTCGGGGACTTGCCAATTCTTGGGTAGGTCTCTAGTCTCATGGTCTTCCAAGAAACAAAATTCCGTGAGTCTATCCACTCGCCGGCCGAATATATAGTCACGGAGTTGTTGTGCCTAGTTACTTTGGATGAGACAAACCCTGAGTGATTATGGCCTAACCTACAAGAGTGTCCCACTGTTGTATGACAATGAGAGTGCCATAAAAATTGCCAACAATCCTGTCCAACACTCCCGTACAAAACATATCGATATTCGCCATCATTTTCTAAGAGACCACTCAACCAAGGTGAAATCGATATCCAACACGTGAGCACAAATGACCAATTAGCCGATATATTTACCTAGCCCCTTGATGATAAAAGGTTCTGCGAGTTGAGAAGTGGTTTAAATATTTTAGATTCTCGTAACGTGGCTTGAAGAATGCTCACAAATTGTTTGTTGAATGGAAAATGAGTTTCAAAATCTTGTTTATCTTTTTCCTTTGAATTTATCCTGTGTTTTGGTTCTTGATCCTCGGATCGCGTCATTGCTATGTGACTATAGTCTGATTGTTTGATTGTTCGCTAGTCACATAGTAAGTGGATGCTCTAGGGCCTCTCACCCTATTTTCTCTCCCCAAAATTCCAAGCCTTCCTTGTAAATCCTTAATTCTTCCCGAGCTAGGGAACCTGGAGTATCCGGGGTTTTGATCCGGACTCTCCGGATTAATTGTCCGGACTCTCCGGGTTGGGGGTTCGTTTTTTTTCGCAAAATCCCCGTGCGGTCTCTTTTCTTCTCCCATTCCCACTGCGTCTCTCCCTCTCCCGTGTTCTCCTCGTGGCTAGGGCGGTTCCCTTTCATCCTCTTCATTTCTAGGTTGCTTGAATCTCCTCCACTCCCTCGATTTTGAAGATTAAGGTAAGGAATTCTTGCCCTAACCCTCTCCATTCCGGGATTGGACTCAATCCTCCTCATCTTAGGGGATCTTGTGTGCTCCGTCTTGTCTAGGGTACGGCGCATCGTCCTCTCGGCCCTCAAGTTCGGAGGATTCTCTCTCTTACTCAACCGTGCTCCTCATACAAATTTCTTGAGGTGAGTTCCTTGTCCTGACTTTTCTCGCGAAATCTCTCGGTGGATTGTGTTTCTATCTAGTCCTTTTTCATCCTTTTGGCAACCTAGAACCAATGCATGTTGTATATGGGTTGGATTCCTTGAACTCTGTCTCGCCGTGAGCGTATTCTGGCCCTTCCGGAGTTTCCGGATATTTTATCCGGAGTCTCCGGCTGTAATCCGGAGTATCCGGACATTTTATCCATAGTCTCCAGATGAAATCCGGAGTATCCGGATAAATTATCCGGACTCTCCGGGTTGTGTGCTTCGGCTAGAATTCGTTTCTCGCTTCGATTTGAGTCGTCTCGTGGCTAATCTCTTTCATCTCTTTTTGTCTGCTCAGATGGATCCTTCTCAGGGGTCATCGGGTGGTGGTGATCTTCCCAGGGCTCACCTCCTCAGGACCCTCTTTGATGGCGCCGTGATGGCACTATGGGTGTCCCGATCTTTCGATGAGAAACACACGATCGATTTGTTAGAGTCGACTTTGACGATCCGACTACACCGTACGACGACGATGCGCCTTAGCAATCGCTAAACCAACTCCAGCGGGTTATTGATCTTGCCGTGGGCACGATCAACCTGAACACGAGGTTCAATTCCTGCAAGCAACCGAAGAACAAGCAAGAACAATAGGATAAGCAATCTGAAATTGCGGATAAAACTGGAAGCGAAACAAAGTGGAGTCTTATTGACGATCTTGACAAGGTGGCTGTCCAAAGACAACTCGCAGGATCAAGTTTGCACTTGGCTAAACTAATCAAATAAAAACCCAAAACCCTAAGGAGCCGATGTCTGGCTATTTATAAGAGGTAGGGGCGTGGGAAACACGCCCAAAGCAGTAGGATACCAACTACAACTCTATTACAAGGCCCAAAGCCCAAGTCTTCTCGATTTGGAAAAGTGACGCCAATTGTTTTGCAGATTCCCGCTGACTCGGACGGAATTTGGGGATGGGGTCGGATCCGTTGGAAAGAGGACGTCGAAACCTTTCCAACCAGTACTCATAGACCTCAAACACCCTTGTGGATCAAAAGTTATGGTCGTTTGAAGTTGGTGCTGTCCCGGAGGCCGAATCCGAGTTGAACTTGTGCACCGGAAGAATTGGCTTCATGCTTGACGTTTGGGAGTCCTTCTCCTTGGTTCCTAAGGACAATAAAATCATCACAAGGATTAAATAGCATTCCATTCATTAAATTATTTGTATGCAGCCCGAGGAACGCATTCACCTGGTAATTGAATTGTCGTGCCCGAGCTCGAGTAATTGGCCCTTGTATGATATTGTTGGTTTCCATTGGGTTTGTAAGTATGGCCGTATCCATGGTAGCGATGTCCTCATCATCCTCCCCTTCTTGCATTTGAGTCGTTCTCGACTCAAGTTCATCATCCTCTCCCAAGTATGGTTTCAAATCGGTAATGTTGAATGTGGGACTAACCCCAAAATCTGCAGGCAATTCAAGCTTGTATGCATTATCATTAATCTTTGCCAATACTTTGAAAGGACCATCAGCTCGCGGCATCAACTTAAATTTTCTTAATTCTGGGAATCGATCTTTTCGCAAATGCAACCAAACTAAATCGCCTGGTTCAAAAGTTACATGTTTCCTTCCCTTACTACCAGCAAGTTTATATTTAGCATTCATGCGTTCTATGTTTTCTTTAGTTGTCTCATGCAGTTTCATAATCAAATCAGCACGTTGTTTAGCATCAAGATTCAATTTCTCCGAAGATGGTAGAGGTAACAAATCAATTGGAGCATGAGGTACAAATCCATATACAATCTCAAAAGGGCACATCTTAGTAGTAGAATGCATAGACCGATTATAAGCAAACTCAATATGAGGCAAACATTCTTCCCACAATTTAATGTTCTTTTTCAAAACAGCCCTAAGCATAGTAGATAAAGTTCGATTAACGACCTCAGTTTGTCCATCGGTTTGGGGATGACAAGTAGTAGAAAATAAAAGTTTAGTCCCCAATTTAGCCCACAAAGTTCTCCAAAAGTGGCTTAAGAATTTAGTGTCACGATCTGAAACTATTGTGTTAGGCACACCATGTAAGCGAACAATTTCACGAAAGAATAAGTCAGCAATGTTGGTAGCGCCATCGCTTTTGTGACAAGGTATGAAGTGTGCCATTTTAGAAAATCTATCCACAACGACAAAGATACTATCCCTCCCTTCTTTGTTCTAGGGAGTCCTAAAACAAAGTCCATAGAAATATCCTCCCAAGGCACGTTAGGAACAGTGCAGAGGCATGTATAAACCATGGGGATTAAGTCGTGACTTAGCTTGTTGACATGTAGAACAGCGAGCGATGAAACGCTCCACGCCTCTGCCTCATTCTGGGCCAAAAGAAATGGCTAGCGAGTATGTCCTCCGTCCTTTTCACACCAAAGTGTCCCATCAATCCTCCTCCATGCGCTTCAGAGCAATAACAAACGAACAGAACTAGCTGGAATACATAGTTTGTTTGCTCTAAACACAAACCCATTATTGAGGACAAATTTGTTCCAAGTTTTTCCTCTTTACAATTGAGCAACACATTTTTAAAATCATCATCATGCACATATTGCTCTTTAATCGCTTTCCAAACCAAAAATTTTGAAGTCAAGTTGTGAGAGCATGGTATATCTCCTAGACAAGGCATCAGCAATGACATTATCCTTTCCCTGTTTGTGTTTGATGACATAAGGAAATGACTCAATGAATTCAACCCACTTTGCATGTCTACGGTTCAGTTTAGCTTGACTTCTAATATGTTTTAACGATTCATGATCCGAATGTATAACAAATTCCTTGGGCCATAAATAATGTTGCCATGTTTCTAAAGTTCGAACTAGCGCATATAACTCCTTATCATAAGTAGAATAATTCAAACTTGGCCCACTCAATTTTTCACTAAAATAAGCAACAGGTTTTCCTTCTTGTAACAGAACACCACCCAAACCAATTCCACTAGCATCACATTCTAGTTCAAAAGTCTTAGAAAAGTCCGGAAGCCGGAGTATGGGTGCATGGGTTAACTTAGCTTTCAGAATGTTGAAGGCATCTTCCTGCGGCTTGCCCCAAGCAAAAGGTACACCCTTCTTGGTGAGCTCATTCATGGGTGCAGCGATGGTGCTGAAGTCCTTCACAAAACGACGATAGAATCCAGCAAGTCCTAGAAAACTTCGCACCTGTGTGACCGTGTTAGAGTCGGCCAACTCAGATTGCTTCAACCTTGGCTTGGTCAACTTCAATTCCCTGTGGAGTAACAACATAGCCAAGAAAAGATACTCGATCCGTGCAAAAGGTGCACTTCTCAAGGTTACCAAATAAGCGTGCATCGCGTAAAGCATTAAAAACAGCATGTAGATGTTCAAGATGATCCTCTAAAGATTTGCTATAAATCAAGATATCATCGAAGTAAACTACCACAAATTTTCCAATGAAAACACGTAAAACCTCGTTCATCAGTCTCATGAATGTGCTAGGAGCATTAGTCAACCCGAAAGGCATTACTAACCACTCATATAACCCGAACTTAGTTTTAAATGCTGTTTTCCATTCATCTCCTAACTTCATGCGAATCTGGTGATACCCACTACGCAAATCCACTTTAGAGAACATAGTAGAGCCACTTAGTTCATTAAGCATATCGTCTAACCGAGGAATAGGATGGCGATATCTAATGGTGATATTATTAATTGCTCTACAATCCACACACATGCGCCATGTTCCATCTTTCTTAGGTACTAAAATGACCAGTACAGCACAAGGACTAAGAGATTCACGACGTACCCTTTATCAAGCAATTCGTGAACTTGGCGTTGTATCTCTTGTGTTTCTTCAGGGTTGGTTCTGTAAGGTGCTCGGTTGGGCAAAGATGCCCCTGGAATGAGATCAATTTGATGCTCAATCCTCTAATTGGCGGCAGCCCTGAGGGGATGTCCTTTGGAAAGATGTCGGTGTATTCCTCGCAAAAGGTTAGTGACAACAGGAGGCAAAGAGAGGGACATCTCCTCTAGAGAAAACAAAGTTTCTTTGCAGACCAAAGCATAGCATGTAGACCTACAAACATCCAACTCATTCAAATCAGATTTTGTTGCAAGAAAACAAGCACCTTTCAATTTAATCTCATTCGGCTTAGCACAATCAAGGTTAGATTCTTTCTGTTTATGTTGTTCAAGTCCTTTGGTGACAATCTGATTTTCACTCTTAGAATTCTCTCGATTTTTCTCTTTGCTAGATCTAGCGATTTCATCCTTTACAATGGCATCAAAGACATTGGGTGTAGCACAATTTTCTTTTCTTTATGCACAAAAGAGTATTGATTTGTTCTACCATGATGTAAACAATCCTTATCATATTGCCACGGTCTACCTAATAACATAGAACATGCTTGCATAGGTACGACATCGCAATCCACATAATCATGATAGGAACCTAAAGCGAAATGTACTCTTACCATGAGTTACCTTGAGTTTGCCGCTGTTGTTGAACCATTGAATGTGGTAGGGCTGAGGGTGTGGTCTAGTGGAGAGTGCTAGCTTCTCCACCATGTCCATGCTGGCTAGATTATTGCAACTCCCACCATCAATGATTATTCGAATGGATCGCTCCTTGATGACGCCTTTTGTGTAAAACAAGTTGTGGCGTTGATTTGGATCGGCGCGAGCAACTGAAAGCACTAAGCACACGTTGTGCAATAATACTCAAATATTGGTCAGCATCACCAGCGCCACGTGTACCTCGCCGTGCTCGGCATTTGGATCGCCGTCTTCATGTTCAGCGAGCAAAGCATATGTTTCGTCATCAAGATCACTTGCCGAGTCATACTCGCCGTCTTCACGGATTATTAGCACACGCTTGTTCGGACACTCCCTCATCATGTGACCGAAACCCTTGCAGCGATGGCACCGAACATCTTTGGTGCGCCCCGTTGATGACCTAATTTACACGAACTATTTGTAGTAGCTTGTGTGGCACTTTTCGTCGGGCGTTGGTTGTGGTACCGAATTTGCGGTGGTGGACGCTGCTCTGTTGATGGAAGAGGTCGGGCGTGGTAGTACGGCCGGCAGGGGCAGCAGGGGTGCGCGGTGTCCACGAAGTAGTTCGACCTGCAGAAAAGTTAGTCTTGGCCCTCGATTGACGACCCTGCACTTCACGCTCAGCTTTGCAAGCAAGATGGAACAACCGAGTCATCGAATTATAATCCTTATAGTCTAGAATATCCTGGATTTCTCGAGTTAAACCACCTAAGAAACGAGCCATAGAAGCTTCCTCATTCTCAATTAATCCACAACGCAACATGCCAATTTGCAATTCTTGGTAATATTCTTCCACCGAATTCTTACCTTCTTTGTAGGCGCTGCAATTTATTCAATAAATCTCTAGCATAGTATGAAGGAACAAATCTATGCCTCATTAGCAATTTCAAGGCTTCCCAAGTGGTGGGTATATTATTTGGATGAGCACGGCAATGTTCTCTCCACCAAACAGAAGCAAAATCAGTGAACTCACTTGTGGCAGCTCTAACTCTTCTATTCTCAGGGAAATCATGGCACGCAAATTTTTGATCCACAAGTAATTCCCAACTAAGGTAACCATCAGGGTCATATTTACCTTCAAACGATGGCATGTTGAAATTTACCTTAGGGAAAACATCATCTCGCTCGCTCCTTGGTCGTGGAGGATCACGTCGCATACCTTGCTGATTGAAGCGTAGTTGCTGATGGTTACGATCATTATCGTAATGGATGGGGTTGACCTCCTCCGCATCGCTGGTGTCATCATATTCGTGCTCTTCGCTCTGTTCTTCTAAATCTGTTGGGGCCTCCTGTGGAGCTGAATTGTTGCTTGACGACGGGAGGTGGATTGAAGCACCAGATGCAAAGCTGCAAAAGTATCAAGTCTAGCCAAAATAGTAGCAAGAGTAGTGTTAGCAATCCCTTGTGCGGCCTCGATGGATCTGAGACGGTCTTCTTGCATTGACATACGCTCATTAGTGAGCCGTACATCCTCGCTTAAGACCATCGGTGGCTTCCTCGTCATCTTTTGGAAGTGAGCAATGATGCCCTTGGTTCGTGGAGAGTGATGAAGTGAACTCGTCACCGACATGGTTAGTTGATGACAAGGAAACAAAAACCACAAGTATAATGTTCCTATCAACTACTAGGTGGCAAGTCTCTCAAGCGCTCAAGCCTATGACCCAAGTTCTTACAAGTTCTTACAATGCAGCGGGCGTTGTCGGCCGCTGGCGTTGTCAAAGGTTCTCCAAGTTTGTGTAGAGCGATTGCCAAGGGATCGAACGTCAGACGGGTAGAAAGTGGAGCTTGGACAGGCTTAATTCAAGAGCAAAAGGTTAGCAATAATCCAATCTGAATGCAAAATTGAAGAATTGTTCAACGTCTAGTCACTAGTTGCCGACTCGAGGCTAGCAAGGATCGTGACTCAAAACTGTGGTCGGCGACAAGACAGTTCCACAAAGAGATGAAGAACATAAAAAAAAAAAAAATTCGAAAGAAGGGAACTATCTCAAAAGATCGGGAATCTTGTGAAAACAGGTTTAGCACATAAAATTTTCTGATCTGTTCCAGACTTTTTTTTTTTTTTTTTTTTTTTTACTGAACGATCCGATTCGCTTTTCTTTCAAGTGCTATGGCAAAGGAAGACCGATCGTGTGACCAATGGACGGCCAGTGGGCGATCAACAAAGCGACTGGCTATCAGTGGCGATCACTGGCGGCGACACGGGCCGGCGACTGGCTATCAGTGGGCGACTGATCAAAGGGCGATCACGGCGACCCGACACGACTGGCGACGATGGGCGACTGGCCTATCAGGTGGGCGACAGTCAAAGGCGATCACGGGCGACGATCAGACGGCTACCACGGCGACGACTGGGCTATCGGTGGCGACGGAGGCGACTCAAAGCGGCGACTACTGAGGCGACCACGGCTAACAGAGGGCAACCTGCCGGACGACCAAGTGGGCGACTATCAAGCGGCGACGACTGGATGAAAAGAAAACTTCGGTCCAACACCTTTTTTTTTTTTCTTTTTTTCTTTTTTTTTTTTCAACGATTCGAGACCGAAACGGAAAACAACTCGAAACCGAACACAACTCAAACCTGTGGGAGACAAAAATTTCTTCCGACCTGGACTCCAACTAGACTAGAATTCAGCAACTCGACACGACGATGCAACCAAAAATTCAATAACGCAGGTGCAATCGGAAAGGAAAATGCGAGGCTCAAATTGTTTTGGTATGGGGAGATCCAACTGATGGCGTTTCTGGACTATAGGAAAGATATCAATCTACTAATCTAGGGTAAAGAATTCACCGAGCAACCTGGTTTGCTCGATACCACTTGATGGCGCCGTGATGGCACTATGGGTGTCCCGATCTTTCGATGAGAAACACACGATCGATTTGTTAGAGTCGACTTTGACGATCCGACTACACCGCATTTACGACGACGATGCGCCTTAGCAATCGCTAAACCAACTCCAGCTGGTTATTGATCTTGCCGTGGGCACGATCAACCTGAACACGAGGTTCAATTCCTGCAAGCAAATCAAGAACAAGCAAGAACAATAGGATAAGCAATCTGAAATTGCGGATAAAACTGGAAGCGAAACAAAGTGGAGTCTTATTGACGATCTTGACAAGGTGGTGTCCAAAGACAACTCGCAGGATCAAGTTTGCACTTGGCTAAACTAATCAAATAAAACCCAAAACCCTAAGGAGCCGATGCCTGGCTATTTATAAGAGGTAGGGGCGTGGGAAACACGTCCCAAAGCAGTAGGATACCAACTACAACTCTATTACAAGGCCCAAAGCCCAAGTCTTCGATTTGGAAAAGTGACGCCAATTGTTTTGCAGATTCCCGTTGACTCGGACGGAATTTGGGGATGGGGTCGGATCCGTTGGAAAGAGGACGTCGAAACCTTTCCAACCAGTACTCATAGACCTCAAACACCCTTGTGGATCAAAAGTTATGGTCGTTTGAAGTTGGTGCTGTCCCGGAGGCCGAATCCGAGTTGAACTTGTGCACCGGAAGAATTGGCTTCATGCTTGACGTTTGGGAGTCCTTCTCCTTGGTTCCTAAGGACAATAAAATCATCACAAGGATTAAATAGCATTCCATTCATTAAATTATTTGTATGCAGCCCGAGGAACGCATTCACCTGGTAATTGAATTGTCGTGCCCGAGCTCGAGTAATTGGCCCTTGTATGATATTGTTGGTTTCCATTGGGTTTGTAAGTATGGCCGTATCCATGGTAGCGATGTCCTCATCACTCTTCCTCAGGGCTCACCTCCTTAGGACCCTCCTCCTCAGGGCTCTCCTCCTCACTCTCCGCCTCCTAAGAGACAGAGGGTTGCAGTGGCCAAATAGCGAGCCGGTAGAGGTGCTGGCATTGCTATTGGTGCCCCTCCTGCTCCTCATCAGCAGCCGCAGCCCGATCCAGATGAGCATCTTGCGGATACCCATGCTACTCTGCGTGATCAGAAGAGGAGATAATTTCGTGACTCTGGGCGCTTCATTGGACCCTTGGCCAAAGCCAAGCCTATCTGGAACTATCCCGGGTCAGTAAACCCGATGCGTGTAATTGATTACAGGACTGGCTCAAGCAAGGGCAAAGCAATAGTGGATCACAGAAAGAACGATCCTTTGGAGTTCCATCAGGATGAGTACGTGGATCGTCGGTTCTGGAACAGATTTCAGTCTGATTACTATGAGACGGTCCTATATCCACTTGAGCACCCAGTAGTCAGAATGAAGACTATTGACTGGGATTACATGACTGGTGCTGAGAATGCAGTGTTTGATCAAGTCATTCAGATTTGTGAGCTGCACCAAATCAAGAATATCATGTCATTCAAGTATGATTGGAACAACGAAGTGATCATGCAGTTCTATGCCACCCTCTACTTTGACAAAAATGAGGAGGCTATCTGGTGGATGACAGATAGAGTGTAGTATGTTGCTAACAAGAAGAGGTTCGCTAGAGTGTTTGGCCTCAGATATGATGGGAGTCCTAAGCTTCATGAAAAGAAGGTCATGACTCCTAAGCAGATCGAGGCACTGTATGACACCTCACAGCGCTTCACAGTGGGGACCATTAAGGGTTTGAAAGAGGTGCCTACAGTGCTTTACAGAATGTTGAGAGTCACTCTTTGGCCTAAGGAGGGAGATGCTTCTGCCATCAATTCCTATGGTAGAAACTTGCTTTTCCACCTCGTTGAGCGCTGCCACCTGTTCGACATTGTTGATTTCTTATGGGAGACTATGAGGCAAAATGCGCAGAACAACATGAGCAGTTGCAGCTATGCCCCCCTTTGTGATGGCTTTGGTTTCTCATGTCAGTGGGCTGAAGTTTGTCAAAGACGTGGAGCATCTATCTTACAAAGTCCGACCTCCTTCTACTCCTCCTGCTCCAGCAGCCCTAGGACCTACCGCCAGGATGAGCAAAGGTCGCCCGTCCAGCACGTCTACTGCTCCAGTTGTTCCTCCTGCGGTTCCCTCTGAGCAGTCTGAGACCTCCAGCAGCATGCTCCAGAAGATGTTGAAGTACATCTTTTGTCTCTGTCGCGATATCTCTACTCAGCAAAAGGAGATTCGCTGAGAGGTTAAGAAAAATAGCAAGGGGATTCGAGACATCCGTCGCCACCTTGGTGAGGCGCTCTCTCCTAGTGATTCTTCAGGATCCTCAAAGGAGAGCAGCGAGGAGACGTCTGCCGACCAGCTGTTTGGTCTTGCCTCTTCTGCACCGTCTGCGCCTGGAGATGACAATGGTAGCGAAGGATCGCAGTATTCAGCTTCCGACGATGACGAAGACGACGAGTGATCTCTTTGTGTCCTCCCTTTTGGTGCCTTGATGCCAAAGGGGGAGTGTTAGCTTGTCCATTGTCTTAATCGTTGTCCGTAGTTTGTGGGGTGTTTTTGCTTGCTTTTGGACTTGTTATTATTTGTGGTTGTCGCTTTCATATTGTCCTGAACCTGGTTATCCTTGTTATCCATGTTATGACATTGTATTTATCTATTTTGCATGGTCCATGTCTTGTTATTCTTGCAATATATGTTTTCTCGAATACAAAGATATAGGGGGAGCTCGGGCACTTTGTCATAAATATGTGCATTTGATTCCACTCAAATTTGCTAATGCACACATTTAGGGGGAGCTCCACTATATATAAGTGTCTTGCAAAATGTTAAATCAATCTCCTGTTGTATCTAAATTTGCCTTTAATTGTGTTGTCATCAATACACCAAAAAGGGGGAGATTGAAAGTGCATCTAGGCCCCTAAATTTTTTTGGGTGATTAATGATGACACAATTAAAGAAATCTAATGTTTCAACTAAGATTGATGCAGATATTGAGAACATATCGAGTTTGGAATGAGATTGGACGTCGCTACAACTATTCAAATTTGAAAAGACGGCATAAGACATGAATTGTATTTTCTACTTTTATTTGAGTCTTAAGGATAGCCGTACTATTAAGAGGATACGACGGGAAATCGCTTTTAGGATGTGCATGTGCTCAAAGTCAAGTCTTGCATTTAAACTAGCACTCAAACTCTTGCATTTTCCAAAAACAATGTTTCCCAACCGAGCTATCCAACCCGGAGTGTCAGGACATTTTGTCCGGAGTATCCGGATTTAGTCCGGAGTATCCAGATAAATAATCCGGAGTGTCCGGGTTGACCCCCTCGGCCAAAAGATGCATTTCAGCCTATCCGGAGTATCCGGATATTTTTGTCCGGATAGTCCGGATTATCCGGAGTATCCGGCTCTCTTATCCAAAGTGTCCGGACTGTTCGAAATTGAGGGTAACGGCTAGTTTTCCAAAAGAGTATTTAAAGCATCCTCCCTCTCCCAACGGCTAGGATCTCTATTGAGCTCACTCATTGCAGCATTCAAGCCATTCCTAACACTCTCAAAGCATTCAATAGAGCCCCATCTTCCTCCCTCCATTGATTTGGTTGTTAATCCAATTTTTGGTGAGGAGAGGAAGAAGACAAGTGCTAGGTGCATTTATTTCAAGTCTTGAGCACTAGTTCATCCTCCAAGTGATTCTCCGTGGTGTTATTACTCTTGGAGGTTGAAGGTCTCCTAAACGGCTAGGAGTCACCGGGAGCAACCAACGCTTGTGGTGTGGCCCGGTCGTTTGTGAAGGCGAGTCTCGCCTCCGAAAGGGAAGAGACAAGAAGTGAAGCCGGCGAGTGCATTTGTGCAACACCGGGAGGAAAGCGGGTTGAGAGAGACCCCGGCTCAAGTGCGACCGAGCCACCTCAACGGAGACGTAGGATTCCTTTCAAGAATCCGAACTTTGGTGAAAAATCGTTTCTCTCACTTCTTACTTTTCTTCTAGCTCATCTCGTGTTGATTTGATTTTGTGGTGCCTCGATCTAACTAGTTTCATTACCTTGCTCTAGTTCAGCACTTGCTTAAAGCTCTAGATTGTTTTTGCTACCTCTTCATTCAAGTAACTAGTTGCTAGATAGAGTAGATTTGTTTTTCTTCTCGAGCTGTCTTATCCGAAGTATCCGGATAAATTCCCGGACATTCCGGACAGGCCGGAGTATCCGGACAAAATATCCGGAGACTCCGGGTTGACCAGCTCGGCCATTTTTAATTCTGCTGCGATTTTTTAATTCGCCTATTCACCCCCTCTAGGCGACATCTCCGGTCCGCTCACACTACAACTAAGTCCCTGTATGATAATGTTCCTAGCCTTAGCGTTTGCATCAATGTCGGCCAAGTTCGTGGCATTGACGTTCTCATCGGCAGAAACTTTATACGGGAGTTTCACCTTCTGCCAGATCATAAAGCCCTGAGCAATGATGTATAACTCCATTCGCATTTTCCAGAATGGATAATCAACTCCAGTAAAAATTGGAGGCTTAGAAGAGTATTTGTCCATCGTTATGGCTCTTGAGACCGGGCAAGATCTATGAAAGAGCAAAACCGGCTCTGATACCAATTAAAAGATCTGAATGGCGATCAGAGGGGGGTAAATGATCCCAAATTGGCCAAAATAAAACTTTCCCCTCTGTTTGGACAAATAACAACCAAGAAGAACTCCTCCAAAAGAATTCGGGAACTCTAGAGCAAACAGGTTGGCAAAAGATCCTAAGGCTGGCACTACCGCAGTTCAAAATGCGGTACTGCCGCTTGGCCGACACTACTGCTTTTCAAGGGCGGTACTACCGCTCGTCAGGAGCGGTACTGCCGGGCTCAAGAACAGTGCGCAGAAAAACAGCCTGAGGCCAAGACAAACATTGAGAAACAAGTTGATACAGTGGTCGACAGCTCATGAAACTTGGTAGATACCCTCTAAAGGATGTCAGGAACTTATTCCAACAATCAATCGCAAGGATTGATGTCAAAGTTCTGACCTTTAACCGTTTGAAGAGGGGAGGCACCAAGAACACAAGAAAATGCAACATCGCGATCTATCGTTGCTTGTGGGGATTTGATGATCAAGAATGACTTGGATATACTCCCACTTGTCACAGCAACCTAGAATACGCAAGAATCAACCCAAAAACTCGATCTATGAAGATTTCTCCATGACGGCTCAAGAGATCGGTTTTCCACAAAACTTGAAGAGTTGCCTAGATGATTGGGATATGATCTCAAGGAAGACTCATCCGATCAATCACTCATCATAGGCATGAAGAACCAAGAGCAAGTATAAGGAGGGGAGGCAAAATCAACTTGCAGAAATTAAATTACGAGAAAGTAAAGACTGAATTTAAATTGCAGAATATAAATACATAATGTAAATGCGGAATTTAAATTCAGAAATAAGGAAAATATTTTTGTATTTTCTTTCTTTGAAGTTTTTACAAAGCCTCACTTCATGTAGGCAAAGCTCAAAGGAGCACCAAAAATTTCTTATGAGGAAGGGCACCCCTCCCCCTCTATTTATACTACTCTAGGGCCACCTTCCACCCTAGGGCACTCCATCAAGGGCTAGGATTAACCCACTCATTCCACCTCTTGGGCTAACCTGAAACCCACTAACATAACACTACAGGAATCAGGGGAAAATTCGTGGGCCAGAAACCCACGAATTTAGGCCAAAACCCACGAATTTAATATAAATTCGTGCGCAAACCGTCGAATTTAGGCCACGAATTTAACTCGACGAAATTAATCAATTAAATTCGTGGGTGCCCACGAATTTAAGTTAAATTCGTGGGTTTCTGCCTGGCCCACGAATTTAACTGATAAATTCGTGGGTTTCTCTGGCCCCACGAATTTAATTAGTAAATTCGTGGGTCAGGAAACCCACAATTTAACTTAAATTGTGGGCCAGAAAACTCACGAATTTAACTTAAATTCGTGGCCAGAAAACTCACGAATTTAATCTTAAATTGTGGGCAAGAAACTCCACGATTTAATCTTAAATTAGGGCCAAAGAAAACCCACGAATTTAACTTAAATTCGTGGGCCAGGCAGAAACCCACGAATTTAACTGACGCTTAATATATATATATATATATATATATATCCATATGCATCACACTCAATACATTCAATCAAACTTATTCAACATTCAATCAAACACTCAATATATCGACCACGCATATATATGGATCGATATGCATGTCATTCAACACAAGCATCTTCACATTCAATCTTATTCAACACATCACAATAAGTCCATCACAAGATTCAAATATATATCGATCAAATATATGTACTCAAATATATATCGATCAAACATTCAATCAAACTTATTCAACATTCAATCAAACACTCAATATCTATATCGATCAAACACTCAATATATATCGATCGGTATGCATCTCAACATTCAATCAAACACTCAATATCAATATCTATACATTCAATCAAACATTCAATCAAACAATCAATATATATCGATTGGTATGCATCTCATTCAACATTCAATCAAACACTCAATATCAATATCTATACATTCAATCAAAACTCAATATATATCGACAACTCAAGATTCAAGAGTATTACGAACAATTCAAGAGTATTACCAACATGATTCAAGAATCAAACTCCACAACGAATAACTAAGTCACGAAATGTACAAAATTTGGCATGACCTCTCTAGTAAATAGGACATCCACTCACAGACAAAAAAAACATTTGCAGTGATAATATATATATCAATCTCTCAAACCAAAAGGAGACATTCTAGCAGATCCTTAGATAACCAATCACACATCCAACGACAATTTGTAAACTACGCATTACAATCCACATTACAATCTATCCATCACAATACAAATCCGACAGCGAAGTCATAAAGTCCAACAAGAATACACCAATCCGACTCACAATGCAATTCATGTCTCGGGGTTGTTGGAGTTGTGAGCGCTACCACCAGCGCCGGAGGGCGAGACTATGACGTCTTCTATGATGTCGTCGTTAGTACGTGCTGGAGGGCGTGACCCAGAAACCTGCAAGTTCAAGACTAGGTTGTGTTACAAGTAACATATCGTCGAACTTAGCAAATATCGAAATGATTTGTGCTAAATGTCCTAGGATCGAATCAGTTTTGCACGAATAAGGCAATTTCGTCAAGTTGACTAAGTTTGGATCACAATTGATAGAATTACCTTGTTTCGCAAACTTAGCAACCACTGAGATGAATTTGATAAGATTTAAGCTATATTTGGCTAAATGTGGTAGAATCGACTCAGTTTTGAACGAATGCCTCAATTTGACTAGGGTTTACATGTTAATTATCAATTTGATAAGAATCGAATAATTATTGCATAAATTTCTCAATTTGCTTGATTTGACTAGTATTGACTCACAAATAACAAAGTTAACTCAATTTGCAAACTTAGCAAACATTGAGATGATTTGTGCAAGGTTTAAGCATGAGTTGCCTAAGTGTCGTAAAATCGACTAAGTTTTGCACGTATAGCTGAATTTGCTCAAGTTGACTAAGTCCGGCTCAACTTTGTGAATTGAGTTTTATTTGCCTAAATGTGATATAATTGACTAAGTTTTGTGAAGGTAGCTCAATTTACTCAATTTGACTTGGTTTAGCTCACAATTGACAAACTTAGCTCGCTTCGTAAACTTAGAATGTTTTTGACATCCATACGTGGTGTTGTCTCGAGGTGGTCTGCATGGCCCAATGGTTGAAGTACATAGGCATTCCTTGGCCTGGCATAGGTGGTGGGTACATGTAGAACGGGTTTGGAGGTGGGAGCCACTGTAAGGCATAGTTAGGTACATTATGCCACATTTAAATCTTTCGTTCAAATTTTGAATATCGAATTGAACCGATCCATCTTTACCTGTGGTGCCTCTCCTACAGAAGGTAGCTGCATCTGTGGGGTGAACATGTAGAAAGGACGAGGAGGCTGGGAGCCCTATGGATCATAGTTTGTGATATCAATTATACAGAATAGAGTTTTTTAAAAATAAAGAATGCATGAGAATTTCATATAACCTGAGGTGCATCTCCTAGGGGTGGTGCCTGCATCCCAGTAGGGTTTATGAAGGACGCCGGGGGAGGTTGAGCACCCTGTGATGCTTCTCCTTGTGGTGGTGGCTGCATGTGAGGAGAAAACATGCAGAAAGGAGGTGGCTGGGAGGCCTATGACATAATAGTCAAGTTTGTCAGAAACACGATTTTATGAGCTAAGTGAGTTAGAGAGTAATGAACTCAAGTATCTTTACCTGGGGCATAATAGGAGGGCGAAACACTGGCACGTTAGGTCCAAGAGATTGTGATGATTGCTGCATATAGATTGTTTGTTAGATTTTAATCACGAGATGTACAAATGATCGATTTGTTCAAAGTTGAGATTGTACTGCAGATACATTTTCATGTATTCTCGAGTCTTCGGCTTCATGCGAGCTTCCTCTCGTGCTTGACGAGACTCTTCTCGCGCTTTGACGAGCCTCCTCGCGCTTCACGAGCCTCCTCCCGCGCTTGTGCTTCCCGTGCGGACCTCGACGAGTGAGCACTCCCCTGTGAGGAAACCGAGCCTCGTGGAAGATGATCGCATTCGACAACTCCGTCCCCCATGGCCCACCTACAAACGATATATACTGAAATGTGACCATGCAACATTTTTTTATTCATAGAGCAAAAACAATTGAAATCAGTTTTATTAACGAACCTCCCATGCTTTAGGCCCCCTCCAGCGTGGTACAAGGCTTCCACATCGACAGCGCGCCCTCCAATCAAACTCCGTCCCATGACGTTGTGTCATTTGTTCCGCATATGACGCCTGCAAAACATATTGCACAAAACATTTGGTGCTCCCGGATTTAAAATTGCACAAAACATATTGTTTCATTTATACTTACCATCCTCTCACTAGCCTCGCTGCCGCACAAAACATCCGGGTTTTGTGGATCCTCGCCTTGTGCCCCGGATGTAAACTTCCACAAAGAGGAGTACTCCCACTTTCAGCCTCCTACGGTGCAAAGTTAGAAACATAGTGACAAATTCACTAACAATTATAATACCGATATTTACCATTCGTTGCTCTAGGCCAATGTGTCCGTCATGCTGCGCAGTATTTGTGCTTCCCCAATCTACTTCTTCTGTTCCCTCGATTTCTATTTGATTTTTCTTGAAAATCCTCCGACGCCCAGTACCGGCACATCCACCTCCAAGCCTCCATGTCCTTCATTATCCAATCGACCGAGCTCTCGAGATACTCTTGTTCATCGGTGTATACTCCTCGCCTCTGGTCCTCTTCTCATGTTCACCTTCTTCACCCTCTTGTAAAAATTGATGACAGCTTGAATCCGGGCATTGCTGAACGAATCTCCGACAACCTTTTGTGCCGCCCTGTTGAAGACGCTTTTGGCCTTCTTCAAAAGGCTGTAATCGTCTTCGTTCTCAAGCCGAAACCTCTCCTACATATAATCACACATTGTCAAATTGTATTTACATTTAAAGCAATACTCAAATAGAGTAAATACATAACGCAAACTCACCCAAGCCAGCCCACATCGCGCTACGACATGTATGGCTGTCTTCGCCTCCTTCCACGTTCTCCTTCAATGCCCAAGTGCTTCCGGGCCAGGGCCGCGAATCTATCCCCACCTGACTCAACCATGCCAGGGTAGTAGTAGCGGCTAAGGGCTCCCAAAGACGGGCGTTAACCTTTGTAATGTGGCCCATCCCACCCAACCCGACTCTTTCCACCGCCTACAACAAAATACAAGACAAAGATGCATCAAAAGGTAGCTCTATCAACCTCCTATCGGCTCACGAGGCGCTTGTCACTTAGCTCATGCTAAAAGAAAAGACATGAAAGATATAATCATACTGCTCCCATGTAGCTCTATCAACCTCCTATCGGCCGGTTGCATCTCTGACGAATCGAGACGGTTTTACTTAAACCTAAAATGCAAATCATTAGTTTATAGACATTACAATGTAAATATGGACATTAAATGATAATCCAATACTACACATATACCTGATAGTACTCCGAAGAAGACCCGCCCTCTTCAATCGGGTCTAAGGTCGCCATAAGTCTGCATCGCTGTTGCCTCGGCCTCGCGTCTGCATCTGTATCTGATTCGTCCCCACCGCCACCACCCCCAACGTCGACCTCCTCGTCGTCGCCTCACCCATGTCCTCATCCTCACATCCCACCTGCCCCTCGTCCTCAACCCCCACTTGCCCTCGTCCTCAACCCCCACTTGTCCTCGCCCTCCGAGGTTGCTCCTGCGCTTTGTTCTCGTGCTCGCTCATCGAAGCACCTCTCGAGCTGCTCCCGCCATTGCCTAATCTGCGCAGCCCCAAAGAAATATGGCATCACAGCTGCCGAGTCCTGAGCATCGTAACCCCTACTCCTCGACCTTCCGGAGGACGACCCGCTGAACTTGCCTTTAAGCTTGTCAACCTCGATGCCCGAACATCAGATTCTGCTCAAATTTGACAAGAGTTAGTGAAGGAGACAACAGTAACTTGTAAAAAATGAAGGAGACAACAATAAATTGCAAAATGAATGAGACAACAATAACTTGCAAAAAATGAATGAGACAACAATAATCTTACAAAATATACATATCAAAAGTCGTCGGCGTCGGAATCTGCTTCTGCGACTCGTATTTCATTGAGACGTGCTTGAAGACGTGCAATCCTTACTGACTTTTGAGGGTGTTTTCGTGAAGGGCCTGGTTCATCTGTTATTAAGTCTATGGCATCGGTAGGTAATTGATCGAGTCCTGCCCCGTCGGAGACAAGGAAAGAATCCCCCATAGCTTCTTCTTGATATACATCACCCACATCATCTTCTACGTTGCTTTCCACATACGAAACATCCTTAGGAGGATATACTTCAGGGTTAACTTTAAATACAACCCACCAAGCCTTCAAGCTAGGGTGAGGATAGCTAAGGTAGTACACCTGCTCAACCTGATGTGCAAGCACAATGTTATTAATGTGACCCTGAAGCCGCGAACTATGCTTCACCTCCACCATCCCAAAGTCATCGACACGTGTGCCGTTGTGTGGATCGAACCAATGGCAATCAAAAACACAACCTTGGATCTTTGGCACCCCAAAGGTATACTCAATTATGTTTTGTACAACACCGTAGTAGTCTAATATATCACCGCTGGAATCGGATGACGTTGTGACTACTCCGCTGTTTGAAGTGGCCGCAAGTGGACGGCTAGCTTCTAATTTCACTGTTCAAAACGGAACCCGCTCACATCATAGCGACTATAGCTCCTTGCCGCCACATCACCATGCGAGAGCTGTCGAGAGATCCTCGAGGACGGAGGCATCACGCATACACTATATAGCAATATGCATCACTGTTAGTCTAATATTAGGTTACTACAACAATTCATTTTAAAAAATGAATAAATAGTCAAATTACATGCTGACGGAACCATTGCACGAAGCTTGGGCCGCCTTGCAACCCATCACGACGTAGGTTATCCAATTGCTTAGATGTGGGTTGTCGAGTTGACTTCCAATTTTCTTTGTCAAACACTCTGCGTCATTTAATCCTGTGTTAAAAAGGACTCTACACTCAAATGTTGAAAACATAATTCAGAAGGTCACTTACTGAAAATATTTTTCAACTTCTACCATGTTAGTGAACATGTAAAGCATGGCCAGGTTCCACTCCTCATACTCAACATGGTGTGCAGTGTACGACCCAACAGGTTGACCCTTGTATTGAAAAAGCTTAAGTTCGCACAACGGTTCTTTTTCCGCGGCACGGTACCGACCAGGGACATTCACGTTGTGATTGAGTGCGAAATACTTTGTTGAGAAGTTTGTGATCTCTTTACTTGCATAAGCCTCTGCGATACACCCTCTACCCTTGCCTTGTTGCGCCTTTGTAGCTCTAAGCTTTTTCAACTCCCTTTCACGACTATACATCCATCTGAATCAAGGCAGGACCTCCAACCTTCGCTTCCCAAGGCAGATGCACCACAGATGTTGCATCACATTCATAAAACCAGGTGGGAAAGTTTTTTCCAACTTGCATACAAGCAATGGAATTCCCTTCTAACTTCTCGTGCATCAACGTCTTCGAGATTTCCTTAGCGCATATCCGTCAGAGAAGTAATCGAGCTCGGCTAACATCCTCCACAACTCATTATCAAAATAGCCACGAAACATTACCGAACAAGTCTTTCCATGATGATATGGTAATCATGACTCTTTAGCCCGTTTAGCTTACCGGTCTTGACATTCACAGCTGCTTTTATGTTAGATGCATAGCGATCAGGAAACTTTAGAGTTTTCAACCACCTCAAAATCTGTTTACGGTCTTACGGCTTCACGGTATGGAGCTCGTGGCGGCTCTCATTTCCATTTAAACCAACTTTAACCTCTAGCCACGGCCTAGCACAATGATCACCCATGTCTTTCCTAGCACTCACGTTATCCTTTGTTTTGTCGGTTACATCAAACACCATGCTTATGATGCTTTCTGCCACATTGCGCTCTTGGTGCAGCAAATCTATTTTATGCGGCAGAATCAAAGCTTCGCGTAAGCCACCTCCCAAAGAAAAGAAATATGACTCCAGTAGTGCTCCTTTCCAAAGCCAGTGAAACCCACTACTGAAGATCGTACAAGCCGACTATGCCAAACAGCTATCTCCTCTGGTGAGTCGCCGGTGGCCCTTTTTTAACTTTCTGTCCTTTTCGAAATGCTTTGACGTCATTCCTAAAAGGGTGCCTCGCCGGAAGCCACCGTCGATGGCAATCGAAGAATGTGATCTTTTTACCGTGCGTGAGCCTGAATGCATCAGAGTCAGCCATACTAATTGGACATCACAGGCGACCATGAACTCTCGAGCCGCCCCATATGGCATATGCCAAGTAATCTTGGACCGACCTCAGGTATGCGGCTCGTATGGTAAATTCTCTACCAAAGAACGCTGTCGTATGCCTTTTCTCCTCGCCACAACTTTTTCAGCTCGTCAATTAAGGGCCGCATGAACACATTGAGATCCTTCCTGGATGCTTAGGACTGGAATGACAAGAGCAAGGAATATGAACCCTCTTTCAAGCAAATCTCAGGTGGAAGATTGTATGGCATGATGAATACCGGCCAACAAGAGTAGGGGCTAGCGCTTGTCTTTGAAAGGTGTGAAACCGTCCGTGGACAAACCAAGACGGACACTCCTAGGGTCGCTTGCAAATGCAGGATCAAATCGGTCCAATGCCCGCCATGCCTCGCCATCGACGGATGCACCATCATATCCGGTCTTGGTCCTCACGCTTACCTTCTTTGTGCCACCGCGATATGTTTATTTGTTTCTTTTGACATGTACAGCCGTTTAAGCCTATCCGTGATCGGCATGTACCGAGAAGGCTGTTTAGTTGCGACCTTTGTAGTCACCGATACCCCTTCCTCATCTACCACCTCAACGAATCTACACTTACCGCAATGCATACAATGAGTATCCTTGTCATGATCCTTCGACAAAGATGCAATTATTCTCGCACACATCAATCTTACAGTAATTCATCCCCAGGCCAGCCATCAACTTTTTCGATTGGTACAAATCCTTTGGCATCTTGTGGTTAGGCGGCAGGACATCATTCATAAGTTCAAGCAAAGCGTTGAAGCATTTGTTCGAAAAGTTGAACTTCGACTTCATCGACATAAGCCGTGTAACCGCCTGCAAGACGGTCACATTGGTCAAGTCATGCAGCTTCTCATCCGAGGCGTCAAGTAGCCTATAGAATTCCTTAACCTCCTCATTTGTGACCCCTCCCACGAGATAAATTCAATCCCCCTGCCAAGATCATCCAACATCTATTCCAACCGGTCATGATCGTCCCCATGCTCCGACTCAATGGGCTGCCTGCAGCCTCTCCATGACGGTGCCACACCAAATAGTTAGGCATGAACCCGTTTTTGCAAATGTGATACTGCACTATATCCTTGCTGTAGTAGCTGTTATTCTCGCAGAGGGTACACGGGCAATACACATATTCAGCTCCTCGAGCGAATGCTTGCTTCAAGAAAGCATCCGTGATCTGCCCCCATTCCCTTGAGTGGCCCCCATCACTCCTCCATCCGTCATACATCGCCCTTCGATCGTCACCCATTCTCAAAGCTAAACAAATGAAATGATGTCAACGTACAACCGTGGCTTAGGTGACAAAGACAACCCTGTTAGGAAAGATGTGTTCTAAACCCACCCAAGAATGGAGGCCGTTGCATGCGACCTGTGACGTGCGCTACAAACCGAACGAAATTTCGGCAAAGATAATTTGTTCTCCAAACGCACGCTGATCTTTGGTGCGTCGGAGAACAACAGGGTTATGTGGCCAAAATCACATTCGGATCGCTGACACGTCACAGGTCCCATGCAACAACCAACATTCTCGGCTGTCCAAAATACATACAATTCGGAACCGCGCACCTCACAAGTAAATGTGATATGCGCTGTTCCCGAACGGGTGACGCCTAGGCTCTCTCTGTTAAAATCAAACCCTAAATCTAACGTTATATACAATGGCAGCGAGAGAATAAAAATATATAAAATGAGATGAAATAACTTCAAACGAGCACATGTTTTTCGAGATAAGTGCAACTTGTGCAAATACAAAAAAATGATATATAGATCAGCTAGATGATGAGCATAGCATAGTAACTCAATTACATGGCCAATGTAATTAAATAACACTAACACATGTTTTTCAGATAAGATCTGTTTAGCCTAACTTGGGCTTACTGAGTTTATAAGCTTAAGAAAAGGTTTAAGTCACACATCTGGATTTTTTTTCCTGACTATCCTCATAAGATTAAGTCCCACCTCCAAATTGAAGCTTATACGAGGAGATGGTACATTATCCATCTTGTAAATTCACAACTTAAAAGTCGGGTTAACCTAAAAAAGACTTTTAGGCTTATCTGATTGGTAATTCATCACAGAGATGAAAAGAATGCTCCATTGGAGCATTCAAAACTCCTCTGTGAGCATCCTAATTTGATATTAGAAAAATAGCTCAGTACATTTTAATTTTATTTTCCCTTTAGAATACCATTGAATCATCACAAAGTTAACATGAAGGGCAAATTGGAGCATAAGGTTATCCCAACTAAACATACTAGTAGATAATCTTTAGTACTCTTTTAATCCATGTTGGTGATGGCCTAAAAGGCAATGAGTTTAGATAATTACTAATGGTCTTACTAAATTAATGTTGTTCAAGCAAGTCGAGTTCTTCTCTCTGCCAAAAAAAAACAGCGCAATACCAAGACATTTTCTTCATATGAATTGAGAACGGAAACAATAGATATGATGAAGATTGGAATTTTAAAAAATCCACGAATCACGTTGGATCACTCGCACGTCACAGGCCCCATGCAACAACCTACATTCTAGTAAATAGGACATCCACTTAGCTAAAAGACTTATTACCTCTACTAAAAGACTGAAACCAACCTTTTAACTCTTTAAAACCGGCTTAAAACTAAGTCACCGAAATGTACAAAATTTCGGCATGACCTCTCTAGTAAATAGGACATCCACTCAGCAGACAAAAAAAACATTTGCAGTGATAATATATATATCAATCTCTCAAACCAGAATGAGACATTCTAGCAGATCATTAATGCAAACACATGTGATAAGTAACTAATCAACTACAAGCATAAATAATGCAGATACTGTAAATAATTAAACAATTAATATTCAAATTTTGGGGTGTTATAGAAGCAAACAATTCAGATACTGTAATAAATAGGGATCCTTCAATTGGCAGTTTTTGGTACAAGGTTGATAGGCTTGATTAATGGATGTAGTAGTTCCAGCTTTCCATAACTAGTAGTGGGAATGGTAGATTTTAGTAATATCTAGTAAGCTGTGATGAAGTTTTTGATGAATTATTTTTTAAGAAAATGTTTTGGTCATCTCTATACTCATGAGCATAGGGTAATAAATGCGTAACATCATTTTCTAAAAATTATGTCAAGGATTTCATTTTGACAATCTGTTTGTCATTATGCCATCAAGGAAAACCCATATATGCGTGCACAAATATTCTCCGAATGACAGTAGTCGCAGAGGACAGGAAATACTTCTATTGCAATATGAAAGTACATTAAAACTGCCCATGGATTCAGAGTTTCACTGCTACTAATATGCACACAAGATACTTTATTTGAAGAAACAAATATGCACACAAGATAATTTTTTTGAAGAAACAAACATGAGTGCAAGCTTTTCAACCTGTGGTTTCAAATTCCCAAACAAGAGTCCTACATGAATCATAGGAAGGTAATCTAACCCAAGTTCTATGATTTTTCATCAAATATGGCAATTTTAGTTAGGTAAATTTCTAGAAATCACATACAGGAAGAAGAAAGCACTGCATTTCGAAAAATCACCTATAAGTTCTGTTCCAGATTTTCTAATTATGATACTGCCTGTAAATGATACAAGTCAGTCTCAGTCACTTCCAGATTAATGCCTGCAGATGATTTTACTCACTCAACTGTGCACCTGTAACACATAGTCCTTTGGTCAGGATGTTGGAATGTTTTGTCCATTATGCACGACAAACTAAGGATTAGCAAAGGTCACATTGTCTTGTGTTGTGGCTCTCACCACTAAAATTTGGCTTGTTGGTCACATGTGTTCTAAAGCATGTTTATTCTCTTGAACCTACATGAAGGGCAGTATATTACTTGCAATAACAGTGTAGCTTAAAGGCCTTTCTTGTCCACCACTACACTTTGTAGTAGTACTAGAGGCTTATTACATGCCTGTTTATTTTTCAACTGTTTTACTTGTACATTTGTCTACCAGAGTATATTACTCTGAGATTGGTGATTAAAGTCTAGCTCTCGACACAACCATGTGCTATCATATCCATTTATTTCCACCGCCATTTTACCATGCATTGTTTTCATTTTGTGAATTATCTCGTTGTTTCGAACACCTAATCGCCCTTGCCACCCTTGAATGCATAAATATTGATGTAATCTGGAAGCTAAGCTCACCTGGGGTGATCGGTGGCTTAGGGGCACGACGCCGGTGGTCGGGCGATGGAGCGGCGGCCTGGGGCGCGCAGTGGGCGGACGGGACGGCGGGCGGCGAAGCGGCGGGCGCGGCGTGGTCGGCGGGCGGAACTGCGGCGGGCGTAGTCGGCGGGCGCGGCTGGCGCTGGCGCCGATGGGCGACAGGATCGGCGGAGCAGCGTCTTTGGCCAGCGGTCGGCGCGGCGGCGCTGGGGCGCAGCGATAAGCGACGGCAACTGGGGCGCAGCGCCGGTGGCGGATGGGGACGGCGGGCGAGCCGTGGCGGGCGCGCGGCGGGCGGCGCGGGGGCGCCGGCGCCGTGGCGACGGGCACGGCGAGCGAGCAGTGCAGCGGCGGTCGGCGGGCGGAGCGAAAAGCGCGGCGACGAGGCGGGCGGAGCCGAGTGCGGGCGGACGGGGACGGCGGGGCGGAGCCGAGTGCGGGTCGGCGGGGCGGCGGCGGGTGGATGAGAGGCGAGCGAACAGAGAGAGATGGGCGCGCGGGTGGGCCGGGTGAGAGGCTAGCGAAGAGAGAGGGAGAGCTAGGTTAAGAGGCCTAAATTCGTGGGTCAGGTAAGCGAATTTAATTAAATTCGTGCGCTTGTTTGAAAACCGACGAATTTAAAATATAAATTCGTGGGTTTTTTTTGTGCCCACGAATTTAATTAAATACGTGGGCTTTTTTTAAAACCGACGAATTAAAATACATAAATTCGTGGGTTTTTTTTTGGCCCACGAATTTAAAAAAACCCACGAATTTTTCCCTGTTTCTTGTAGTGTAACGGTTTTTGCACGCTTCTCAAAGCCACTAGACTTAACCACTACACTACATGAACTGCGATCCAACAACCCTCCCTGATCCGTGCAGCGTCAAGCTAGCATCCTCATGGTTCCCTTGACCCTTTGACTTGAATCCGCTCCAACTCCGGCCATCCTCCGGCGATCACCGGCCTCCCGGACCTCCTGCGATCACCGGCCTCCCGGACCTCCTGCGCTCCTCGCCTAGTCCCGGCCTTCCTCCGCCTCACCATGACCTAGGATCGGAGCCCTGCACACATCAAAAGACAAAGAAACACATCACATAGCATTGCCCAACATTAAAGTGAAATTAATGAACCATTTAATCATTCATTAACTCATTTGTTCATTAAAAACAAAGTGCATCGCAGCTTGGCTGGCACTACCGCAGTGCAAGGGCCGAGGGCCGGTACTGCCGCTCTGCCGGCAGTACCGCCCAACCCTGGCGGTAGTGCCGCTTTGACTGCGATGAATGCACTATCTCTCGAAAAAAGCCGCTCTCCCGACAAGATCTGCCGCTTAAGGCCGGCAGATCGCTCTGGGGCCGGTAGTGTCACTTGGCACAGAAGCAATCCAAATTGCTTCAAATTGAATTCAAATTCAAATCAAATTTCAAACACGAGCAACCTAAGCTCAAATAAATGTCAAATACTCATCACAAACACGAGTGGACCTCCACATTGGCCTTCATTTTGAAATTTCCACTCTTGTGCTCTTCTAGCTTGCTGTGACAAGTGGAAAGTCATCTAAGATCAGCTTGATCATCAAAACCCCACGAGCAAGTCTAGATCACAGATTTGAATTTCTGCTTATTCTTGGTGCACTCTCTCTTTGAATGGTTAAAGGTCGAAACATTGACGCCAATCTTTGTGATTGATAGGTGAAACAAGTTTCTAACATCCTTAAAAGGGTACCTACCAAGTTTCACGGATTTTGGATCAGTCGATCATAAGTTTATATCGATTTTTGTTTCTAAGATCGTGCTGATTTTTTACTATTCACCCAACACTTTTCATTCGACCTCCAGTTAAGCAATACTATTTATTCGACCACAATTTGGTGGGGGTATTGTTCATCCAAACTCACTTTGATCGGGGTATTGTTCATCCGACCTCCAGGTCGGTGGTACTGTTCATTCCAAATACTGTTCATCCGACCTCCAGATCGATGGTACTGTTCATCCGACCTCAAATTGATCGGAGTACTGTTCATCTGACTTCTTGGTCGGTGCTACTATTTATCCAACCACAACTCTTCATATTTTACAGTTTATTCAATCTGATCTCTTGGTGGTTTAAATTTTTAGAGAAGAAATTTTATTTGACTCCTATTCAACTCCTCTCTAATCGCCTTTTTTATCCTTCAATAAGTGATAGAAAAGGAGGACAACGCAAGTGTTGTAAGCTTTACGTTCTTTCATGTTTTACACTCCATATTTAAAAAGAGGAAAGTGGAAGAGAAATGGAGTATAAGACATGTCCAACCTTAAGCACGACGAATGATGTGCCATTGGTCCTTTTCCTGAAAAGCATGCAAATAACTTCTTTGCTTAGAACATACGTGCTGTCTGCTCAAGGCATCAAGTGCTCCGGGTATTCACCTCACATTTATATGCCCTCAAAGGAAAAATTGCAAAACCGTGCCACTGGAATATCGAATTATGCAATCGGCTGTTTAAGCTGGAAAAAACAACAACAATAATAATAAAACATTTTTTGTGTCTAAAAAAGAAGGTATTGTATTAATTTCTGAAAAAAAATATTTTCCATCATTTTCCACGGTGCTAACAACTCGGACCGTTGATTATCGATCTGTTTTCATGGCGCTATAATAACACCATTTACAAAATTATGTGAGCCTTGGTGCAAGGCTCAGAGAATTTTGATTACTAGATACTCAGTATTTCATAGTCCCTTCATTCATTTTTACCAGGTATATTTTAATTTTGTATAAGGATTAAGATTGTGTTGAAATTAAAAAAGATATGAGAAAAATCACTTAGATGTCATCGCTTAATTATCTTGGAAGATGAAAGATATACTTTGTGTGGGTGGTAATAAATAAATGCATATGGTTGAGAAAGAATAAATAGTGGTATAAAAGGCAATGCTTTATTAAAATTATATACAAGTTTTATATTTATAGATAAAATTATTTTCAAAATAAGCATAATAAAAGTGAAGGGAAGGAGTACATACTTTGCATTTCGAGACCAGCAGGAACGTGCTTGTTCCTTCCTGTAAAAAAAAAAAGAAAAAAAAGAAAGAAACAGAGAAGCTTATTCCTGTTTCGTTTTAAGAGAGGTCTGAACAGCTCTCAACTTCAAAGTCCCCGGAAGGCAAACGCCGGCTGGTGTTTAAAATATTTTTTTTAAAATAATATACTGTTTAAATAATTTTATAAAAATAATACATCAAATTTTTTTTACAAAAATATACCTCTATTGTCATCTAAAATAGCTATAGATCTACAGTCACCAAATAAAATGGTGACTGAGCTTAAATTGGTAATTTCATTTGGCGACGTGCATCTATAGTCACTTCAAATGGCTATAGATGAACAATCGCCAATTAAATTAGCGACAGTCGATTGATGTCTGTTGTTATTGACTGAATTGATCGAAAGATTGTTTAGTCGTGGATTCACTTGGCTGACAAGCCTGTAGCTAATTTATTTAACAACAGAGCTTCTGTCTCCAATTGAAATGATCACAGAGATATATTTTTTAATTTTTTAATATATTATTTTTGTAAATTATTTAAATAGTATTTTTTTTAAAAAAAAAAAGTTCGTTTAAACTAGGTACAACAAAAAAGCTGTTGTTTCCATATCACACTCACATCATCCCTCCATTACACTCCGGAGGATTGCCGTCCGGTGAGGGCCCCCACGTGTCCCACCCCCTCTCTCTCCTCTTTTTGCGAAAAAGCCCCTTAGGTTCTTGAAATTACGGATAGGTCCTTTGCAATTTTTTGTGAGAGGAAGATTTTTTCCCCGGTTCGCGTTTAGGTCCCTCGTTCGCCATTTTACATAGAGACCCTCCCGTTAAATACGAATCGTAAACGAGCCCTTTTATAGTTTTTCAAAATAGCAAACAGGTCCTAAATCATAACAAATAGGTCCGTGCACTTTTTGTTCAGGTCCTTTCTCCGTTTTTCCCAAAAAAAATGTTTTTGTGGTCCTTTTTTCCTCCGGAGCATTGAAAAAATGTTTTCGTTTATCCGTTTTGCCCGAAAAAAATGTTTTTGTGATCCGTTTTCCCTCCGGAGCATAGAAAAAATGTTTTCGTTAGCCGTTTTTCCTAAAAAAAAACGGAAAAATGTTTTTGCGGTCCGTTTTTCCTCCGGAGCACGGAAAAAATGTTTTCGTTTCTCCGTTTTGCCCGGAAAAAATGTTTTTGTGGTCCGTTTTTTCTTCGGAGCATGGAAAAAATGTTTTCGTTTCTCCGTTTTCCTAAAAAAACGAAAAATATTTTGGTGATCCGTTTTTCCTCCGGAGCATGGAAAAAATGTTTTCATTTCTTCGTTTTACCCGAAAAAAATGTTTTGTGGTCCGTTTTTCCTTCAGAGTATGAAAACAATGTTTTAAAGTGTTCTCGTGGTCCGTTTTTTTTATGAAAATATTTTTTCAATTTTTTCGATCACGCCGCGCTCAATTTCCTAGTAAATACTATAGTTTGGTAGGCCTAAAAATTTAATGTACACGTTTGACACTACTGCTGTAACTTGTACGACTAGCTAGCTAGTCATTCAGAACGCAGTTCCATCAAACTTGGAAATGTGCACAACGCTGAGTCGCCCTCCTGTTGGCTCCCTGCGTCAATTATGTCTTTGACATTGATGTGCTATCTAAAATATAATTTTAATAACTAATTTTATTATAATATATTTATAAAATTAATAAAATTATCATGTAATGTATGTACTTTTTGAGATAAATATTTACATATAATTTTATGTATCTAATTTAAATATTTAAAAAGATATTAACAGTTAAAGTTTCGAAAATTTGACTGTATCTATGTTCAAAACAAAAATTATTTATGATCAGGTGGAGTATTAAACATTATAACAAGAAATTCGTCAAACTACTGAGATCAATTGATTTGCTTATGCCTCGCTCCAAAATGATTACTTTGTAGTAATTAATGAAAAGAATTGCACCACAACTTTTGGAAGTTATATAACTACGTCAATTATGCCCTAGACTTAAATGACATTTTTATTTTTTGAGGTATAGACAGGTTAGACAATATTCATTTTTTAAAACCAACAAGACAATACTCCCTCCATTATTTTTTAAGTGACGATTTTTACTTGTCGTGGTCTCCCGGACATGATTTTTGTTGGAAAATGAGCGGTATTAGCAATTTTCTCACTACTTTAATTCCAAACTTAATTGTTAAATAGAAAACATTGTTGTCCTATAATATAAATAGTAACAAAAGCATTTCTTTGGCAAATATCATACCATAATCACTACTCATGTTTACTGAACATTCAATCATGCCAATAGTCAATAAGCAGTGACATGTAACTAGCAACATAGCTCAAGTTATTTATTGAAATTTGGAAAGGGATGTTGGGCTGACTGAATAAACAGACATTCTCATCACTAGAGACACGATCACTGACAAATTTGTTATAATCCGTCTAACAGTGTTACCAATTTTAGGCTTCAAGCTCCCAAAAAATAATTTACTTCAATATCAATTTAATTAATCACTATAATAGTTCATACACACACATAAACACACATATATACATACATATATGTTAATGCAGACATCGATAGAACCACTTATCCCTGTACTCAGCGAATCGAAATTGTTTCGGTTGCCAATTGTAACATCCTAAAATTTGGTTTATTTACATTTATTAAGTTATTTGAATTTTTGAGAATTTTCTGGAATTTAACTGGAAATTTTGGAATTTATTTGAACATAGGCCTGCTTGAACTAATTGAATTAAATAAATATCATGCATTTTTGCATAAGCACAAAATCTAAAAATTTGTTTATAATTAAGATAATGGGTAGACGAGAGTGTTCTCTTCAAATATTTTCGAAAAATATGTTATATAGCGTACGTCGTTGATTTTATAAAAATCGGTACATATGTCTGATTCACGAAAAGAATTTTCGCGGAAAATCTACACGTCCAAAATTCGCGAAACCAACTTTGTTAAGTTCCAAGTAGTTCCTAATATTTTAGAGGATTTTTTTTTCCAGATATTTAGAACCTCTCTGCTATTTTTTCTATCTTCCTAAACCGGTTTCTGAGAACGTATATACGTGTATGCATCCTAGCACTACGTCCTGGCCGGTTCGATTTCCTTTTCTCCACGTATGAAGCATTATGGGAAACTCTCACGCATGGGGCTTAACTAACAATATCTTTTCTTGCCTTTTCCATTCTAGCCATTTTTCCCTTCATTTCATTTGTCCTTCCAAATGCATGCAGCAGCAATAATGGTGGAATACGTTCACGTTTTTCCCTTGATTTCAGCCGTTGCCGTTCCCAGTCGGCTCCTTCATTCATGCATGCCTGGGCCGGCTAGTAATGTAGGTGTCTCTCTATTCACTCATGCATGCGTGAAATGCCCCTTCATTCCCTACGTTTCCTCTGCCAACCATTCCCTGAGCATGAAGCCTTCCATTTTCTTGCCGTTTCCCATTGCAGTCGTTTCTTGTGCTTTTCTCCTTTCCTCAGTTTTTAATCTTGCACCATCAGCACCTTAAGTTTCTTCTTGCCTTCCCTACCGATCTCATTTTTTTCCCCTGTGTGAACCACGTCCATTTCATCTCCTCCACATAGCCGTTCGGCCGGGAATGCTACAGAAATCTTGGTTCCTTGTCGCCAACCGTGCGTCGTCACCGTCGCCCTCGCCCTCGCCGCGTTGCCATCCCGTTAGCGATGCCGCTGTCGCCGTCGTGGTCGCCGTCGCTATTGTCGCCAGCGTTCTTGCCGCCGCCGTCGCCGTTATCGTTAACGCTTTCTGCCGCCGTTGAAATCGCCTCCACCATCATCACCGTCACCGTCGCACTCTCCGGCCTCGCCTTCTTCCGCGTCGATGATCCGCGCTACTGCCCGTCGTCGATTGGTCCCTTTTTATTTCTTTTGTGCGCACTCTACCTCTATTGATCGATTGATCCTCGGCGCGTGTAATCGTGTATATATATATGTTAGTATATATACGTATAGATTAGGCGAATGTGATTCGTAGCTGCGCATATACATGTCTACGTGTAGGTATACTTGGTCGATTCACGTGTAGATATAGTCGCGCGTAGATATATTCGGTTGCTATGCATGTAAAAATATATATCGTAGCATATTGATTCGGTACTCTCTGTTATTAAACGTTAGCAGTATGTATATGTATAGATATATTCGTCGGATCTGCATAGATATATTCGGCCAATTCGCAAGTATAAATTTTCTATATGCATTTATACGGTTATATTAGGAAGAATACATGTTTAATTACGCATTGTATTAGGTGGTTTCGGTTCCTCACGTAGCTAACCGCACCAACAAGAATACGCATTTATCATGTGAACAGTGCCATGCAAAGAAGAAACAGGAAGTTAGTTTGTACATGCTTTTTTTTCCACAAATTGTAAAATTTGTCATTTTCGCTACAAATTCGTTCTAAGTCCGAATCGCTTGCAATAAATTTTGTTAATTAGTAAATATTAATACCATTCTACAGTAATTTTTGTGAAATTTTACAATTAAATTTATACTACTAAACTATTCGCGGAAAGTCCAAATTTATGAGTTTGATAGCTCCTAAACTATACGTCCAAAAATTCCAAAATAAATTTTATAAATCTTAGAAAATGCTAAACTAATTATCTGGAAGTTTTCGTGAAATTCCGAACTAGTTTGATTTGTAGCATTTCATGAATGTGTGTCGTATGTTGATTTGCGTGTTTATTTGGTTCTTCAACATTACGCAGCGTAGGCGCCGAATCGTGTGAGGGAGTAGATTCCGAGGAACAAGCTCAAGATCAAGATCTAGACCAAGACCAGCTGATATTTGAAGGCAAGTTGTGCTTTGACCATATTGCTCCTAGTTTTTGAAATGTATTTTGATTTAAATTATGCATGCTATGTTGATTAAAATGAATTAATTTAATTTGGGTAAAATAGTTAATAAACCTAATTGTTAATTCCACCCTTGATGATTAATATTCGTATGCCATGTATTCCATTGTCACCTTAAGTTGGGTTAAAATAGTTGGATGATATGATTGTGCCAACACGGGAGGCTAGACCGTGAATAGTTGCTTAGCCATGCTTATGTGAAATGTGTTTCAAATGGCAAAATAATATTGACTAATGATATACGGAATGAATTTTGGAATCAGTGTAATCTTGCTACATGATGATGTGAAGTGTAGGTACCTTTTTGGTTCTACATGGTAACTGGTATTATTGTTGGCATGTATTGCACAATAATCAAACCGGGTGGGAAAATGGTTTAGATGCAAGCCTTTGAACTGGGCCAATCATGCAACCACATGTCTGTAATGGGGCGGACCTAGTTGAGTATGATTCCGAAGTCTTAGCATGTGAGACCTCAGGTGGTTCTTGTAGCTATGAATATGGAAAGAAGGGTGTAGTGTTTACCATAATGGTCTTACATCTCTTCAACGGTATACGTTGGCCCTGTACTTCCGCTCCGCAAAAGGGAAGGGACAGTGGGAACAATATCGGGAGGTACGCATGCGAGGATGGAAGTTTCGGAAAGGCTTTGTTACTGTCACTCGCCTTCATGGTGTTTGACTGTATCGTGTGGGTAAAGTGCATAACCTCTGCAGAGTGTGTAAAAATCTATTCGAATAGCCGAGTCTACGGAACTGGACAACGCTTGGGGATTACAGTTAAGGGTTAATTTTTCTAAAATAATGTGGAAATGGGTGGCCGAGTGCCAGAGATAACTGCTGAAGTAAATTAGAGCTTTGAGCCGAATTGTTTAAAAAGATATTGATAACTTATTATATAATATGGTTTTACTGCTTTTGAATCTATTAAGGTTATTTAATTAAAGCAAAATGCTATTTGAGGCAAAACAACCACTTAAGCCATTCCTTTGGAAGAAGCCCTGCATATAGTAATAGGATTGCACTTCTGTGCATGACTTGCTGAGTATGTTGTATACTCACCCTTGCTTCCAACAAAATCATCAGCTGAGGAAAAGACTACAACTTCAAAGGAGGAGAAGTTCCGCGAGGTGGCAGTTATCTAGGAGTTGAACCTTGTCAGTTGCCTGTGGCATACTGTTGGGTGTCACCGATGTTCTTTGTTCCGCTGCTGATTATTTACTTTTGTTATTGTAAGCCTGCGTGTGAGACTATTTGTAAGTTGACCTTAAGGTCTTGTAACCAGTTTATTTAATGTTTGAAGTACTTTATTATTAATTCCGCTGTGTATGATTGTGGTACTTCATCCCTGTTTAACTGTGTGTACTAGCGTGATCCTGGACTAGTACAGAATACACAGAGGGTCCGGATTTGCATATTCGGGTCCTGACACCAATCAATACGGTGGGAAACCAACTAGTAAATGAGTTTCCTAGTTTGTACATGAAAAATATTTTTTTCTTTATTTTAGCCATAACTTTTTATTGGCAGCTTCGATTTACAAACGAATTTCACCGGTAGATTACTGACGACGAGAGGTGTTGTGGGCCCGGAGAATTCATCCCCTTCAACTGGCGGGGCGAGACCCACAAGGTGGGGTAAAGTCCCCAGTTCACCCCGGTTTGAACTAGCCCAAGGCATGACGAAAAAGTAAAATCACGTAACCGATAGGGACAATGAGAAGGCAAGGGTGCGGAGCGAAGCAACGAGAGAATCTGCGGGGGTAGACACCTTCATAGCTCAAATAGATGTGGCCGACAAGGTGGCTGGCCAAACTTGTCTCTCTGCCATAGCCTGCAAAAAGATGTCAGGCAGTGTCAGGTCAGCCTAGAACCAATAGATACCCGCAATTCCTTTTAGATCCCCGAAAAGAGCATAAGAAAAAAGGACATAGATGTAAAGAAAAAAAATATAAATGCTCCACGTAGCAGACACCTGGCCCCTGGAAGAGGACAGGTGGAGATGAAACGAATAGAACCACTGGAAAAAGATCTGTGACCCGGTCAATGCCGGTTGAAAAAGGGCCAACCTATACACGCATTTGGGGACGATTTCTCCATCCCTTCCATATAAAAGGAGGAAGAGGTCGCTCATGAGGGCGGGTGTAGGATCAAGTATATGAATATAGCAATCAGAGGGGGGGTGAATGATTGTGTGGAAGTTAAAACTAAAACTTTGATCTACTAAAAGTTCACCCTAAACCAAAACCAAATAATTGCCTCGTATTCGACAAAAACATATTGACATATGTTCGGTAAAATGCGAATTTCCAGAGGTCGAACCGTCGGATCGATATGAAATTTGGACATAAGAAACTAGAGTCTAATACGAATCGAACCCAAAAAGAATCAGCTCGATCGGACTTGCAGATCAAAAGTTATGAACCTCGCAAGCTTGTTGTGGTAGAATATGACGAGAATCAATCTAATCAAAACTTGTAGATTAATCAAGAACGACAAAAGATTAATCAACAAAACTTTGAGGAACACTAAATTGATGCCCTAGAAAGCTTTTGAATGGATCAAAACAAAAAGAAATTCAAGGAATCAAAGATCCAATCTAGAACCAGAAGATGTGCAAGAAAAGAACCCCAAAACAGATATTACTGTAGCACGTGTGTACTGTAGCTACGAGGTTACTGTAGCGCGCAAAGAATCTAGAAGAATTGATCTTTATTTCTTTTTTTGTCTAAAGTACTCCAATCAAAAGAGTACAAACCCTAAAGCTCTGCTCTATCCTTGATTGATACCCTAAACAGGAGACAACCCCTCCTATTTAAAGGAGCAACCACAAGGAGTACGCATACATGTCCACTTGGCCGAACCTAGCCCAATACATGTAAGCTACCCCAAACGATTACAACTATGCACACGTATGGCCCACTTGCCATACTCACGTGACTGACAACTCCTCATGTGCACCATTCTCTTAGCCTGAACGTCCCGCATGACATCCTTGACCACCAAGACCTCAGTTCCTCCCTAAACCTAGTCCCGAACCTCAGTTCCTCCATGAACCTAGTTCCGGTCCTATCATCGACCACGTTCGCCTTCGAGCAATACCTGCACATGAACAAAACACAAAATTCTCCGAGCATAAGTCCGCAACTTGACTCAATAATAGTCTATGCAATTACTCACACTAGCATTGCATACAAAATCAACTCAACCTGAGCATATCACGTTTACGACGGACCAAACATTGGTCCGACGTACACAGGGCAAAACCCTAGAAAAGTCCATTCACGCCGGACCAAACTTCGGTCTAGCGCAATTCACGATGGACCAAACTTTTGGTCCGGCGTACATGCGAAAATCTCGGTTCAATTCAGAGAAAACATGTTCAAAAACACGTTAACGATGGACCAAACTTTTTGGTCCGGTGTACATGCAAAGACAACGCTCAAAAATGCGTTCACGACGGACCAAGAATTTGGTCCGGCGTAACATAGAAGCTTACTATTTTTGACAAATTTTGGTCCAGCACAAGTGTTCAAAAAATCCATTCACGACGGACCAAAACTTTGGTCCGGCGTAGATGCGAAAACAGCCGTCAAAAGCTCATTCACGGCGGACCAAAAGTTTGGTTCGACATAGACTTCGAAAAATGGTCCGGCGCCAAAGCGAAACTCACTATTTTTCTGAAATCCAGTCTGGCGCTAAAAGAACCACATGCACACACATTTGCAAATTCAATTCTAAGCCAATTTTTCAGCACATGATTTCACAATCTCCCCCTTGATGAAAATATTGGCAACACCACTTAGAATTGAACATTTGGCATTCACTTCACAAAAGGATTTTTGAACAGACCAAGGAATCTCCCCCTTTGACCAACATTCAAAGTAAAAACTCTCCCTAGGTTAGAATACGAAAAATCTCCTCATAAGAAGAAAAATGTATGTGCAATGTGCCCAAAAACTCCAAACTTCTCCGAACTTCTCCCAAAATTCTCAAAATTCCAAAAACCTCTCCCCCTTTTTCCTTAGACTTCTCCCCCTTTGATAATAGATTCGTCAGGAGTACAAAAGAGAGAACAACATGTTCAGAATTTTTCCTACAGCAATGATTTCACAAGGAGAAACAAAGGAGTGCCAAGATAAGAAAAGATGAGCTCATTCGATCATATAACCTTATATATCACATAATATGCAAAATACATGAACTTGATGTGATTTTAACAAGTTAGGGAATGACATGCATCTCAACCTTAGTTCAGTCAACTATAGCCAAGTACTAAGCAAGACCTTAGCAGAAAAAATCAAGGCTCAAAACTGAAGCAACTAACAACTTAGGGCGAGCAAGTAGTTTCAACTCCAATCTAGTAGACCAATTTAATCTTTAAACAATAAATTGCATGTGGCATGCTTGAAGCATACTTCTTTTATTTCCTTGGAGTGGCATGCTTGAAGCATACATCTTGTCTTTGAGGGAATGGCATGCTTGAAGCATACATCTTAACTTTTTTAGGGAAAGCAGAAGCACATAACTTGAGGCTTTTGCTTTTAACAACCTTTCTTTTACTGATTCCCTTTTCTTTTCTTTTTCTTTGATTGTAAACATGCAAAGAGATTAAAATGTCTTTTGAAAGAGTAAAGCTAAAAACACACTTGCTTCATAGCCCAAATTTATCAAAAAGATTCAATATCAAGCCTAGAGAAGAGTAAGATATCACAGAGTATATAGCTATAGGCAATAAGACCAAGGAATTCCGCAATGTCATTTTTAGTTCAAGTGGAACAATTTAGATTATCATATATCAGCTCAATTGCATAATATATAAAGAAATATGATAAAGCAAGCTCATCAAGTAAAAACTTTGCAAGGAATACTCCCCCTCAAAATAAACCCATTAGATGAACAATCCCAAGTTCTCCCCGAATAAAAACAAAACGAGAAGAAGACAAATGTTTTGTGAGAATGTCTGCTAATTGATGTTCAGTATCCACATGGTGAAGCACAATATTTCCTTTTTCTACATGATCTCTAAGAAAGTGAAATCTGATATCAATATGTTTTGTCCTTGAATGTTGCATAGGGTTCTTAGCAATGAAAATTGCACTAGTGATATCACACAAAAGAGGAACATTATGCAAATTAACCCCATAATCTTTAAGTGTAGCTACTATCCAAAGAATTTGAGAGCAACAACTATCAGCAGCTACATATTCAGATTCACCAGTTGATTGTGCAACAGAAGATTGTTTTCAAGATGACCATGCAATAAGAGAGCCCAAGAAATGACATGTACCAGATGTACCTTTTCTATCAATTCTACATCCTTCAAAATCAGCATCAGAGAAAGCTCTTAAACTAATGCATGAGGAAACAGAAAGCTAAATGCCAAAACCTTGAGTACCATGGAGATACCTGAAAATTCGCTTAACAGCTTATCGATGTGAAGCACGTGGGGAAGCTTGAAAACAAGCACACAAGCACACAGCAGATTGTATATCCGCCCTTGATGCAGTGAGGTACAAAAGTGAACCTATCATGCTTCTATATTCTTTTTGATCAACCGGCTTACCATCTTCATCCGGATCAAGTGTGCAAGTGCTTTCCATGTGTGTCATGATCGGCTTGCTGTTTTCCATCCCAAACTGATGTAGCAAGTCTTTTGTGTATTTGCTTTGATGCACAAAAGTACCATCCTTTGTTTGCTTGATTTGCTGTCCCAAAAAGTATGTCAACTCACCCATCATACTCATCTCAAATTCGTCCCTCATGGTTTCTGAAAACTTAGACACTAAAACATGAGAGGAACCACCAAAGATTATATCATCAACATAAATCTGAAAGAACAGTTGATCATTGCCTTGCTTGAGTAAAAAGAGAGTTTTGTCAACCTTTACCATTGTAAACCCATTTTCAAGTAAAAAGGTTTTTAGCCTATCATACTATGCTCTAGGGGCTTGTTTCAAATCATACAAAGCTTTTGACAGTTTGAACACATGATCTGGAAACTTCGGATTTTCAAAACCAGGTGGTTGCTTGACATAAACCTCCTCATTTATGTAGCCATTAAGAAAAGTACTTTTCACATCCATTTGATATAACTTAAAACTTTTGGATGCAACAAATGCTAAAAGGATTCTAATGGCTTCAATTCTAGCAACAGGATCAAAGGTTTCATCAAAATCTAAGCCCTTAACTTGAGTAAAACCTTGAGCAACCAATCTAGCCTTGTTTCTAACAACAACATCATCCTCACTTTGTTTATTTTTGAAAACCCATCTAGTTCCAATAACATTAAAATCAGGAGGTGGTGATACTAGTTTCCAAACTTTATTTCGTTCAAAATTCTCTAATTCTTCATGCATGGCATTGATCCAAGATTCGTCAAATAGTGCATGAGATATATCTTTGGGTTCAAAAGAAGCAAGTAAAGCAGAATGAACATGAGTATCAGAATGAATAAACCTGGATCGGGTGATTCTCTCATTTAGGTCTCCAATTATTTGTTCAGGTGAATGCATTTTCTGATTGTGCAAGGGAGCTTTGGCTTTTGAAATTTCTCCTTCTCCTTCATTTTCAGCATGTACAAATGATGTTGTTGCTTGAGGCTGGTTAGCTGTAGGTGATGTAGTAGTAGGTGTGAAAGGTGTTACAGCTTGTTGTGCATTAGGAAGAGTCAAGACCTCATATTCAACATCAACATCATCATTGTCTTCAAAGATTTTCTCCCCTGAACATATGCACTGCACTGCATCACTTAGACTAGTGCCTGGACTAGCCTCAAATTTATCAAGATTTCCAAATTTCAAGACAAAGCATTTGCATTCAAAAACTCGAAAGTGAGAAACAGAAGGTCTATGTCCAAACCGAAGCTTATATGGAGTCTTACCCAATTTTGATCTCAAAAACACACGGTTTGAAACATAGCATGCAGTTCAAATTGCTTTAGCCCAAAATTTCCTAGGAGTATGATGTTCATCTAGCATAGTTCTAGTCATTTCAACTAATGTTCTGTTTTTCCTTTCAACTACACCATTCTGTTGAGGCACTCTAGGTGAAGAAAATTGATGATCAATTCCTTTTCCAGCACAAAAGTGATCAAAAGAAGAATTTTTAAACTCAGTTCCATTATCACTTCTAATAGCTCTAATAGCTCCTGGATGATCAACAGAAAGACTAAGCACAAGACTTCTAAAATGACTAAAAGCCTCTTCCTTAGATGCCATAAAGTATACCCAAGAGTATCTAGAGTAATCATCAACAATAACAAGAACATACCATTTGCCTCCAAAAGATTGAACTCGAGATGGTCCAACCGTGTCAAGATGTAGTAGCTGTCCTGGAGCGTTTGTCATCACCATGGTAAAAGGTGGATGTGAACCTACAATCATCTTACCATGTCTACAAGAAGAGCATACTAGATCGCTATGACCTTTAAGCTTAGGCAAACCACATATGAGATCTAATCCACTTACACGAGTAAGATGATCAAAACCAACATGACCAAGTCTATGATGCCAAAAGAATAAATCTTTAGAAAAATTGGCAACTAGACACTGATGTAACACTGGGTGTCCCGATCTTTCGATGAGAATGATAACTTTCGATTTGGGTGGGATTGACTTTGACGATCCGACTACAACGTACAACGACGATGCGCCTTAGCAATCGCTAAACCAACTCCAGATGGTTATTGACCTTGCCGTGGGCACGATCAACCTGATCACGAAGATCAATTCCTGCAAGCAATCGAAGAACAAGCAAGAACAAGGCAAAAGCAATCTAAAATTGCAAATATAGATGAAGTATTGAAAAGTTGGGGTTCGATACAAGGAGCTTGTTAGGCGGCCGTTGAGCACGTCTAAAAGACTTAAAATAGTAGCAAAGGCTAAACTATCAAATAACCAAAACCCAAGTTATTTTGGGGGACTCCCTAGCTATTTATAGGAGAAATAGGAGGCCAAAACCAGGCTTGGGGCGTCCAAAACACTTCCATGGCCGAATAGGACTCCTATTCCTAGTTTGACTCGGATTTGGAAAGATGACCGAACTTGTTTTGCAGATTCCCGTTGACTCGTAAGGAATTTGGAGGTGGGGCCGGATCCGTTGGAAAGAGGACGTCAAAACCTTTCAAACCAGTACTCATAGACCTCAAACACCCTTGTGGATCAAAAGTTATGGTCGTTTGAAGTTGGTGCTGTCCCGGAGGCCGAATCCGAGTTGAACTTGTGCACCGGAAGAATTGGTTTCATGCTTGACATTTGGGAGTCCTTCTCCTTGGTTCCTAAGGACAATAAAATCATCACAAGGATTAAATAGCATTCCATTCATTAAATTATTTGTATGCAACCCGAGGAACGCATTCACCTGGTAATTGAATTGACGTGCGCGAGCTCGAGTAATTGGCCCTTGTATTACATTGTTGGCTTCAATTGGGTTTGTAGGCATGGCCGTATGCATGGTAGTGATGTCCTCATCATCCTCCCCTTCTTGCATTTGAGTCGTCCTCGACTCAAGTTCATCATCTTCTCCCAAGTTTGTCTTTAGATCTGATAATTCATTTGACGGGCTCGAGCTCGAGTCAATGGTCCTTGAACCGACGAAGATGTAGAAGGATGGCCAAGGTGGGGGTCGATAAAGCCATGCAGATGGAGCCATCGTAGTAGTTGTATACGAAGTAGAGGATGCTGTGAAGTATCGCCAACTTAATGGTCCTGGCCAAGGTGGGGGTCGATGAAACCATGCAGTTGATATAACTGTAGCAATACTTGGTGATGACCATATGTATGCAGTGTTAGTTCTGTCCATGATGAGCATGGTCTCATCATCCTCCCTTTCTTGAAGTGGAGTCGTCCTCGACTCCATCATATTTTCCTGTGAAATGTTAGTAATGACAGGAAACAAAGCAATATGCACATTTGCAATGAAATCAATGAATCGAGAATTTCTATCAACCGTATCCTCCCTTTCTTGAAAACTATCATGTGACTTGTGAATGGAACCAAATGTACTTGGTCTGACATGATTAGTGATATGGCAATTATTAAATTGATGACATTGTTGCATTGCAAACGGAGGTTTAAAATCTGAACAAATGTAAACTCGATGTGCTTTATACTCTCCTTTCTCACTATTTTTGCCAATAACATAAAAGATATTTCGCAATAACCATGACAAATCAGAATGTACAAAAAGGCTCTCCTCTAAATAATTCAGATCACAAGGAACATCAAATTCAATGTAGCCTAATGTATATAAAGAAGACATCAATTGCAACTCATCATTTTCGCTTGTGATGTGAATGACATGTTTATTTTCAGCATAAGTTTCTAGTGTGTTAACAAAGGTGACATGTCCATTTGCTAGTTGTGTCATGGATATAAGTGAAGTATTATCACACAACTCTTCTTTATCACAAGAAATAACAAGCAAATCATCTTGTAACAAAGCAAAATCAGCAATTGGTTCCACTATTAGTTGCTCTACGATAGCATGATTTGTGGATAGGTTTTGCTCTTCAAAATTATCTTCTCCATGTGTAAAGTCCATACATTACATTACCTTGTAAGTTCTCATCAATTGTTGTAGGTGTTTCTTCAACTATTATCTCTTCACATATACATGGGGTAGTCTTGATCGTTTCTTTCTCCATATGCTCTTCTACATCATTCTCTCGATGGTGCTCACTTTTCTGCAAAATATTAGCTACAAAAGAAGGTGCAACAATGGGCGCCTCAAATGAAGCTAATGATTCTTTCAAGGATTCAGCACGCATATTTTCAACTCTATAAGCACATACAACCAATTCTGAAAGAGAACTATATGTTTCATCAATAAGAGCATCTTGAATTTCTTGATTAAGTCCACGTATGAACCTAAGCTCTGTTGCTTCTTCACCTTCATCTAAACCACAACGCAACAAATGATTTTGCAATCGTTCATAGTATTCTGAACGCACTTATTTCCTTGTTTCAAGCATTGGAGTCTAGTATATAAAAATTCAGTATGATATTCAGGAACATAATCAATTCTCATAAGTCTTTTCATGGCCTTCCAATTTTTAGGTTTTCTCTCTTTTCTACAAATATGTTTCCACCATGTTAATGCATATTCATTTAGCACACTAGCAGCAATCCTAATCTTTTCATTTTCAGACAAATCATACTTGCCAAATTCTTTGTCTACTGCTATCTCCCAATTAATATAGGCATCAGGATCATAATGACCATTAAAAGGTGGAATGGCGAATTTAACCTTATCTAGGGAATCATCATCAACATGTACCTGAGCATGTAGTATGCCATTTTTGTTACTTAGAAGATGAGGTAGAGGATTGGAAGTTCCGGGGGCAGTACCAGCAAGCGTATCAAGTCTAGACAAAATAGTAGCAAGATTAGTGTTAGCAACTCTCTGAGTGGTCTCGATAGACCGGAGGCGGTCTTCTTGCAGTGACATTCTAGCAACAATTCCCTTTGCGCGTGGAGAGTGATGCATCGAATCCTCATCACCTAACATGGTTAGTAGAAGACAAGAAAACAATATAACAAGTATAATGTTCCTATCAACTACAAGGAGGTGGTGGCAATTCTCTCAACATTCAAGCCTATAACCAAAGCTCTTACAAGTTCTTACATGCAGCAAGTGTTGACGGCCGTTGGCGTGGTCAAAAGTTCTCGAAGCTTGGATAAAGCGATTGCCAAGGGACCGAACAAATGTACGAGGTTGGATGTGGAGCTTGGATAGGCAATATTTATTTCCTATGCAATCTGATAATTCTAGTTATTGTAATGATAAGTAATGATCCAAACTAGAATTCACAAGCCCTAGTTGCCGATCTCAAAGATATAAGTGAATTTGAAGGCAACACACACGCAAAGATAATGGCACTTATGCAATCAAGGAATGAGCTATAAAATATAAGTGATGCACCAAAAGCTCTATTGCATAAGTCGTAGAGAGACGCTAACTTATTGCTTTGAGAAAGTAAAAAGGGCACAAGATTGCTCACTAATTAATAAATTGCACAATATAAAAGTAACAAACACAAATTAGGGTTTTGCTCAATGTAGTGTGACCGGCCACAATTTTCTTTTCTTTTCCTTTTTTTTTTTAGCCTTTTGGCTCTTTCTCTTTTCTTTCTTTTGGTGACTTTCGGCCAACACTAGTATGAACAAAGTTTTGGAATCCCTAACTTGGTGTCACAAGATAATATGATATGATAACTGAAGATTGTGCAATGTATCAAGTAGAGCAGCCCTAAGCAATATCAACAAGCTAGTCTCAAATAGGATCAAAGTGTTCACAAAGGATGAATTGGTTCCCAAAGGTAGGTGTAGTGATGTTTTTCTAGGGCAGCAAACTTGTCGCCTAGATTAATGTTTGAAGATCACAGAATTTGATTGGTTGACTATGGAAGGAATTGAAGCTTATATCCTCAGCTTTCAATAGAGTGCAAGAACACAAAAATCAGAGTTCGTATGTGAAAGTTATGCTATAAATACCAAACTGGACAGAATTGAAGAATTGAAGCTACGCGAAGGAAAGGAAAGATCAGCAACTAAAACATGGACTCTAATGGATCAAAACCTAACAAAACTCACTAAAATAACAGATTGAAACTAAAGGTTGAATTTTTGTGGAGTAGTTTTCAATTTGGGACAGAAATCAAAAACTAACCTAAGGCATACCACCTCTGTCGGGACCCGAATTTGCAAATCCGGACACTCTGTGTATTCAGCACTAGTCCAGGAACGCGCTAGTGCACACAGTCTCAACATTGGCAAATATCACAATCATACTCAATGAATAATAGGGTACTTTAATTAGTTAACCAAACTGGTTGCTTGACCTTATGGTCAAGTTACAAATATATGCCTCACAGGGCGAAACTTATTAAAAGAGAAATAACTGCAGCGGAAAATAAGATAACTTCGTGGCGCCATCCAGTATACCACAGGCAACTGACTGGGCTCGCTCCCTAGTTAGACGGTTCCTCTGGGAGCTCCTCCTCCTCCAAAGCTGGTGTAGATTCTTCTTCAACTGGTGTTGTATTGCAGCAAGGGTGAGTACTTGGTACTCAGCAAGTCATGCACAAAATGAAGCTAATATACTACATGCATGGCTTAATACAAAGGAGTGGCTCAAGGTATATTTGCAGTAAGAGCATTTAACAAGTATCATAAGTAGATTCGAAAGCAGTAAACACAAGTATAGCATCAATAACTTTTCCAGGAGTTAAATAACCATCTTTCCTGATTCTAATCCACATTTCCATCAACATCATTATTATACCAAACCCAACCTTTCCAAGTGATGAGGACATCACTACCATGGATACGGCCATACTTACAAACCCAATGGAAACCAACAATGTCATACAAGGGCCAATTACTCGAGCTCGGGCACGACAATTCAATTACCAGGTGAATGCGTTCCTCGGGTTGCATACAAATAATTTAATGAATGGAATGCTATTTAATCCTTGTGATGATTTTATTGTCCTTAGGAACCAAGGAGAAGGACTCCCAAACGTCAAGCATGAAGCCAATTCTTCCGGTGCACAAGTTCAACTCGGATTCGGCCTCCGGGACAGCACCAACTTCAAACGACCATAACTTTTGATCCACAAGGGTGTTTGAGGTCTATGAGTACTGGTTGGAAAGGTTTCGACGTCCTCTTTCCAACGGATCCGACCCCATCCCCAAATTCCGTCCGAGTCAACGGGAATCTGCAAAACAATTGGCGTCACTTTTCCAAATCGAGAAGACGTGGGCTTTGGGCCTTGTAATAGAGTTGTAGTTGGTATCCTACTGCTTTGGACGTGTTTCCCACGTCCCTACCTCTTATAAATAGCCAGACATCGGCTCCTTAGGGTTTTGGGTTTTATTTGATTAGTTTAGCCAAGTGCAAACTTGATCCTGCGAGTTGTGCTGGACAGCCACCTTGTCAAGATCGTCAATAAGACTCCACTTTGTTTCGCTTCCAGTTTCATCCGCAATTTCAGATTGCTTATCCTATTGTTCTTGCTTGTTCTTCGGTTGCTTGCAGGAATTGAACTTCGTGTTCAGGTTGATCGTGCCCACGGCAAGATCAATAACCCGCTGGAGTTGGTTTAGCGATTGCTAAGGCGCATCGTCGTCGTACGGTGTAGTCGGATTGTCAAAGTCGACTCTAACAAATCGATCGTGTGTTTCTCATCGAAAGATCGGGACACCCATAGTGCCATCACGGCGCCATCACCAAGACCAAGTTATTTTCAAGAAAGTCTAACCCTTAACTGTAATTTCCGAGCGATGTCCAATACCGTGGACACGGCTATTCGAATAGATTTTACACTCTGCAGAGGTTATGCACTTTACCCACAAGATACAGTCAAACACCACAAAGGCGAGTGTCCGTAACAGAGTCTTTCGAAAACTTCTAACAGTACAAGTGGTCCTCCCCGGTGATTGCACACTAACCCTTTGATGAGGACATCACTACCATGGATACGGCCATACTTACAAACCCAATGGAAACCAACAATATCATACAAGGGCCAATTACTCGAGCTCGGGCACGACAATTCAATTACCAGGTGAATGCGTTCCTCGGGTTGCATACAGATAATTTTCTGAATGGAATGCTATTTAATCCTCGTGATGATTTTATTGTCCTTAGGAACCAAGGAGAAGGACTCCCAAACGTCAAGCATGAAGCCAATTCTTCCGGTGCACAAGTTATACTCGGATTCGGCCTCCGGGACAGCACCAACTTAAAATGACCATAACTTTTGATCCACAAGGGTGTTTGGGGTCTATGAGTACTGGTTTGAAAGGTTTCGACGTCCTCTTTCCAACGGATCTGACCCCATCCCTAAATTCCGTCCGAGTCGACGGGAATCTGCAAAACAATTGGCGTCACTTTTCCAAATCGAGAAGACGTGGGCTTTGGGCCTTGTAATAGAGTTGTAGTTGGTATCCTACTGCTTTGGACGTGTTTCCCACGCCCCTACCTCTTATAAATAGCCAGACATCGGCTCCTTAGGGTTTTGGGTTTTATTTGATTAGTTTAGCCAAGTGCAAACTTGATCCTGCGAGTTGTGCTGGACAGCCACCTTGTCAAGATCGTCAATAAGACTCCACTTTGTTTCGCTTCCAGTTTTATCCGCAATTTCAGATTGCTTATCCTATTGTTCTTGCTTGTTCTTCGGTTGCTTGCAGGAATTGAACCTCGTGTTCAGGTTGATCGTGCCCACGGCAAGATCAATAACCATTGGAGTTGGTTTAGCGATTGCTAAGGCGCATCGTAAATGCGTACGGTGTAGTCGGATCGTCAAAGTCGACTCTAACAAATCGATCGTGTGTTTCTCATCGAAAGATCGGGACACCCATAGTGCCATCACGGCGCCATCACCCTTCCCTTAGCGAAGGCGAAGTTTAGGCCAATCCACCGTTAGATGGGTACACGCCGCAGCCCCAGACGCTTCGCATACAACTACACAAAGGGTGTAGTTGACATCCTGAGGTCCCACAGGTACGTTATTAGGAACTTAATCAAATAGGTCCGTCCCATTACAGACATGTGGTTGCACGTTTGACTCAGTTCAAAGGCTTGCAAGGTTAAGTCCTTAGGGTGACCAGGGCAAGACTACCCGAAGAACCAGAACAACGTTCCCGGTGCCACAACTGGCCCACCCGATCATTCTTGCCACATGCCCCGGTCGAAAACTATTTATCAAACCCCCAATTGATTACCATGCACCACGTGCCATCAACATCACATGATACCTTTCCAAAACAGGTTCAATATATCATTAAGTCAATATTAACATTTGATTGTCCAAAAATCATGTCATGAGCACGTAGTGTGTCTAAGCAATAAACTACAACGATTTAAAATCCCATGTTGGTAATTTAGTAATGTCCAACTATTTAATCCTCAACTAGGGTGACAAGGGATCAAGGCACATATTTAATTAACCAAGGTGTCATACAACAATTTGGCATCTATCTAATTCCCCATAATTAAATAAAGTATTTTCTAATTAAACTAGCATGCAATAGTTTCAAATCGAATTAATTTGAAATTGGGATCAACATGGTCAAAGCACAACTTGCCTTCAAAAAGTACTTGCTCTTGGTCCTGAGCTGGCTCCTGGGTCCACTTCACCTTCGAATCCTTCGGGCACTTCAACGTCTACTCGTGTAGCGTGCAAATAGCAAATAATAAATAAACAGTAGACAAAAAGTGTCCAAACATCCAAATAAAGTTCACAAACAGAGAGAGCATAATTTTATAAATTTTTAGAAACTGGAATCGTCAAATTCGGAGTTTAAATGCAAAAGTTACAAGCATTTAAAGTTTAAATAATCAATTAAATAATATTACAGAGAAAAACTTTAGTCCAAAAATTAAATAAAATTCCTCAATAGGTAGATCTCAATTTTATACAAATTTAGAAATTTGAATCACTCAAATCGGAGTTAAAATGCAAAAGTTATGAGCGTTTGAAGTTTGCAACAAATTCTGAAATCAATTATTCGAATTAATAAATCATTTTCTTTTTGGAAATTCATTTATTGCGTCAGCAGTGACATGTGGACCAACCAGGAGCCGCCACGTCGCCTCGGTCCATGGACCCGGCGCACGGCGCGGCTCGGTCCACCGTGGACCTGGCGCACGGCCCCACGTCTCACTGACAGGTGGGACCCATCGGGTGACGTCATTGCTGACGTCAGCGTGGCTTGGCCACAGCACTGACAGGCGGGCCCCACCGGTGATGTCATGGGTGACGTCACCGCACGCCGGGATACGGCGACACGCCGGCCCGGCGTGTCAACGCCGACGCACGCGCTGCGCTAATCATGGCGGTCGACCTCAGGGCACGTGGCTTGATCTTGGCCGTTGATTTGAAAATCAACAGCCCAGATTGGATCTGACTTAACGCGTTTGGAAAACAACTCAGCTGATCTGGACCGTTCGATCTTGATCGGACGGTCAAGATCCAATCTAACGTTTACAACGCGGCTAACCCTAACCGTTTGATCTAGATCTAACGGCTGAGAATGGATCTAGTACTGAGCGGTTTAGGCTACGTGGCACAATCTACGCCGTTGGATCTAAATCCAACGGTTGGAAATAGATCTGGGGATTTCAACGTGGAACTCACCGAGGGGTGACGTGGCGCGATCTGAGCCCTTGGATCTAGATCGGACGGCTGGTAGAGCTCGATCGACGGCGATGGCTTGCGGCGGCGCTGGGTCACCGGAGACGAGGACGACGACACTCGCGACGGCGCTGCGGGGCTCCTCCGGCGATGTGAAAGGTCCTCACCGACGCGGCTTGACCTCGCGGTTCCGGAACTGGGCTTAACGGCGGCGGAGGACGGCGGACGGCGGCGGAAACGGCGCAAAACCGCGGCGGAACGCACGGCCAACTCCGGCGAGCGATTGCGGCGGCTACACGGCGGCTTGAGCTCAGCGGGCTAGGGCTACAGGTGCGCACGGAAGTCGGCAACACGGCAGCGGCGGCGGCGCATTAAATAGGGCTCTCGACGTCCGTGAAACGCGCGGAAACCGAGGCCCACTCCGTTGCGGCGGCGGAATCCGAAAGGGATTCGGATTGGGTGACGTGGATCAACGTCAGCCGTTGGATCAAGATCCAACGGTGCGAGGGTTTGGGCTCGGGTCTGGCTCGGGCGAGCTGGCTGGCTCGGTCGGGCTCGGGCTCGGGTGACGTGGCTCAATCGTGGCCGTTGGATCAAGATCCAACGGTCACGCGGTTAGGGTTCGGCCGAGCGGGTTCGACCGAAACGGCTGGCTCGGGTCGGACTCGAGTCTGACTCGGACTCGGGTCCGGTCGGATGAACAGTACAAACCCACTCGCATTTTCCAGCGATTAAATAATCCAATAAATTCCCAGAAATTCATTTAATTCATTAAAAATAGCAAAAGACTCAGAAAAATTCCAGAAAAATTCTAGAAAATATTTTGGGTCATTTTGAACTCAAATAAAATATTTCCAACAAATTTTTATTTGCAAAGTTAAATTCTTTAATTATTTCAAAAGGGGATAAATTCCAAATAAATTCCAGAAAACTCCAAAAATTCACCAAAGTACCAAATCACACTTAAATTTAAGAAAAGCAAAATTTTGGGGTGTTACAAGCAACCACCAAGTGGTCCACTAATAATGTAATCAACCCTACCGAGGAACACCTCAATGACACAATTCTCCACGAAGGTTTGCATTGAGTCATACACAACCTTCCGCTCAAAGGACCACGATAAAGAGCACAATCATTGAGTGAGCTCAACCATAAACATGAACCCAAGTGGCCCTCATCCAACAATTCAAACCCCAAAGCGCTAAAACCACTTTGGAAAGGATTTGACAACAACCAGAGAGTATTCATTTTAATTTCCTAAGCCAAAACGCAAAGGAAACACACATCCCTTCACCACAACCAACACCAGAAATTATTCATCCTTTTCTTTTCATACTAGAAAGCAAAGGAAATCTCGTTTCATGACATGAATGCACATTTTTCAAGAGCACTCCGGATTAGTCATATCTCCATATATGACTTTCTCACCGACCTGGCTCAACGACTCTTTTATCATTTAACATCTATACACGATGTCTTGTTTACTTTTCACCATTCATTCATCATATAACAACAATACCGAAAAGTCATTCACCAAAAGACTTCTCCCTCGGTATCACATGATTGAAATACACATAACACTGACAGTTGCACTAAATCATATAGACTATGACGGCAACATCGTTAACAACAAAACACCACATCGTGTGAAAACCCATCATCCATTTAAAACTAACCTTGCAAAACCTCGCAAAATCAAACTCAACCCTTTAGAACAGAACATCGACTCCAAAGTCAAACATCTGCACACACAACCGCCATATATTTTATCAAAAGAGAGGGAAACTCAATCCCAAAAGAAAACTCTTCACTAACCAAATTCACTTATGAAACATTCATAAAAATCAGAATTGTGAAACATCCGCACACCAGACACATTTTCCAAATGATTCCAACTCTAGCCAAACAGAGTTACACATCAAGGGCTGAACTCAAAAGTTTCCAACACAACCCTTTATGACCATCTGCTTCCTTTTAAAATTAATTCCAAAGATAATTCAGTGCGAACGCGAAAGGGCGCGATCGACTCAAAAACTTTTGGGGTGTAAATCCATACTCATAGCACCAACTAAACAAATTAGCCAAAACCAAATATTTGCACCAATTTCTACGAGTTTTAGGGAAACTCTGAAACACAGCATATGGAACACCTTGACCGAAAACTCTTCAACCAAAATGGCAAACAACCAAACCAGTCCAAAAGCTTTTGAACACAAGCTCAGCATAAAAAGAACCATCTCTAGTACTCCACTACGCTTTCCATTAAAGACTTCAATAATCACTATTTACTCCCAGAGAAGCCCCAACACAATTAAACTAAAGCTTCACAACAAATTCTTCCTCTAGTTACCATTCCCAACACTTTTAATTGGGGTTTATGATGCTTATCAAAAAGGCACCCAACCAATACTATATTGACATGATCCCCACGGATCACCGAAACATAATACTTCTTATTCTAAATTTGAAACATAGTACTTTAACAAATCTTTCAGCAAGATTCAACATATAAATTTCATACCACCTATGTGTAAACGTCTCAACAATCGAACTTATTCAGTTAACAAACGACTTCAACATGTAAATATTATCTCCACAGGGTAGAATTCGCAAGTAAGACTCTAAATTATACATTCATTAAGGATAAAATCATTCATCATGTTAATTATCCAAAGCTCATTCCATCGCAACATGTTAAAATTTTCCTCTATTTAACCATGGTTTTCCAACGAGTAATCTAAACAGTTACCACCACTACTTAGTCATCAATAACAACAAAAGGGCATAATCATCAACCAACAACATTACTTTTAGCTACCCTACACAAAGGTGATAACAAAATTACCACCACACAACATACTCCAACTATTTAAAATAGATTGAATACTAGCATTAACACTGCCCTTAACAACATCATTAACAATAAGTCTTATGTCTTCTCAATTGATATCAATACTAGCATTGTAGAGACACAACTGCAGACTTCCAAATATACTAGTAGTTTGCAACAACGTAAATAGCAACTCTAATCAACTTCCAAATTAAAGTCACTAGGCAACACGATTAAATTTCTCTATTAATCCATTAGATTAGAGCATCTTTAAACAACCAGCAAAGTTTCTTTAACAATAACAAAGATCTACATCATCTTAATGTTTCAACTATGCAACAGGGTTTAAAACTTTAAACATTATCAAGGGTCATAAGCACTTTTAAAGCAAAGCAACAGATTCTAAACATGTACTTTAGCACATTCAATCATTCTCGCTAAGAGTAAACTACAACACTAGTAGTCTATTTATTCTCAAGCTAGAGATAACAACCGCATTGAATTGTTTCAACTCATAAATTAACTTAACAATGCATCATACCATAAACCACATTGGTACATGCTACATAATATGCTAAACAGCAATTCTTACTAGGGACAAACGATTTCAGTCAAAAGATTACTTACTTTGTTTGCAACATTTTAGTTTTAAAGCTCATCCCGAGTTCATAAGGAAACTTGACTCTCAAAATTGCAATGAGACAAACCCAAACTTGGTCATGCAAAAGGAATTCTCCAAAACACTTTTCAATCTCAAAGACCCCCACAGGAGGGAACCAAGCGATCAAATAAACCTTTGCAATTAAAACCTTAACACCAAACCCCAGACTTTCACAACACAAGAAGGGTTTTCAAAGATGATTTCTCAAACCAGTAAAATGACGAAATCAAACACCACTTACTCCTACAAAGCCACAGAACTTCAGCCCTGACAGCTAGGTCTGGCACAACTCCGCAAAAACTCCTTTAACCTCGGAGAAAGACAAACACAGGAATAAATTGAATGCTTCTTCCCCATAAAGCAATCAACAAACTAAGCATCAAAGCTGGAAAGGCGACCAAAAGAAGCGCAACACTAGACTCTTCTTCTTCGTCTTCAACCAAGGAAGACAAAACCACATACCGCATACGGAACGATCCGCGAAAATCCAATACCAAACACTTTTCTTTTGGTTTCCATCAACTAAAACCAAGAAAACCAACCAAGACCGACCACAGAACGATAAAGAACTTCCGAAGGAATCCACCACCAAACTCTTCTATTTGACTCCAGTCAACTACCCGATTTACGACAGAAAGGGTAAGCACTCTTCTCCTACAGGGGTTAATAGTTCTTCGGTGATGGCGCTAACCGGCCACATCGTCAAACCTCACCCTTACTATGAACCAAAAAGAGGTGACCGAAACCCTTCGGCACCACAACCCCACTTTATCACAACAACAAGATCAATTCAATCATTTATCTCATAGACATAGTAACATGCTTTATCAAATGAAGCATTTAACATCATAGCTTAAATACAACATTTAAGCGTAAAGAAACGATACCCATACCCTTTCCTACGGTGCATCCATTGTGTGTCAAATTTTTAGATTAATTATACCACTTTTGCAAGTTTTAATGTTGCTATCCTATGACAAAATTTTAGTTAATACCTAAGCCATGTTTCTAAGTTATTCCACATCACATTTTAGTTGTACCCTATAGCATGACACTAAAAATACACATTCCAAGGACCTACAGCCCGCTCTAATACCAACTGTAACACCCCGGCATTTAATATGCCCGAATGCTACCAAACATAGACTAAACAACATCTAAAAACCACAATTAAACATAAATTACAGCAAAGGCGCACATGCTAAAAACCGAAATTTCGGCAGCATCTCCTTTGTTTTAACACGAATTGAAGCAACAATAATAATAACATGTCAATATAGCATAATGAACGATAGCAATAACATGATCAAACGGACAAACAGCCACTATACCACTAAGGATATAAATTCTATCCGTCACATGACAAACATGGACTAATCATTTACTCATAATGACCAACGAATCATCGAAACCACAGTTTAGCTCAATGAATTAACCATAACCATAAGGGAAGGAACATGTCATTGTTTAAATGTGTGATGCTAAGTGATAACGTGTGACTATCTCCCTTTCCCGCATGTCAGATTCATGGTACCTAAAAGAAAACAACATAAACACAAGCGTGAGTTCATCACTCAACAAGTATATTGCAATGGTACAAACATAAACAATTACATGGCTTCAACAACTCACATCATGTATCATCTCATTCATGATCACATATCCTTTTCATCATCATTATGAATGCAATGCAATGCAATGCGATGCTCATGTCTCCTTGGAAACTCATACCGGTATGGTTGAGTACACACCCGTCGGTGTGCACCCTCTCCCCCCTTCCATCCCGAAGATGGAGGGTGCCTACTGCTCGCTTCCGTTCACCGCGGTGAATGGAATCACGATGTAGGACTTACTCATTGGCTCTCCGGATTAGTCATAACTTTCTCACCGACCTTCCCCGGATTAGTTATGACTTTCTCACCGCCCGGGCCATGTATCATGCCATGTCATGTATGCAAATATGCCAACATCATAAATCACTTTTACATTAACACATGGCATCATAACATAGTAAGCATATTCATCATATCATTGGCAATCATTAAAGCATGGCATGTGATCATATCATATAACCAATTTCATCTATTCTCAATAAGCAACCTACAAACCGCTATCCATTACAATACACTTGCCTCGACCACAAGCAACGGATTGGCGGGAAGTAGAAGGCACTTCCGGGGTCGCACCACCTGCACATAGGTACCACACACTCACAATCATGTCCACAAAATAGTAGGCAAACCCTCATCTACCCCGACATTGCCAACTACTCGCAAAACCCAAAAATAGAGGTTCTGTCCCGTCGGGACAGCAGCCTTCCAAAAGGCATAACTTGAGTTCTGGGACTCCGAATCAATTCAACGAGTACATCCTCGCATAGCTTAGGAAATTTCCCAACTTTTTCTAGGTATAGGGAAAGACTGATTCAGACTCTAAAGTTGTTTAATCTACAAAATACCGTCATCTGTTCCAATCACGTCACAGATTTTAACACGCTCGGTAAAACTGCCATAACTTTCAAACGGCTGGGCGGAATTTAAAGTTCTTTATACCCACTGAAAGGTATTGAAATTACCTACAACTTATTCAACATCTGTACGACCAAATTCTGACTCTAAATTGGAAAAAACCAAACCCTAGGTCGACTGCTCATGCTGCCCGAAACAGAGAACGTGGCAATTTCTAGATTAGTCCAATCTACTCAATTCTAGCACCACCAATTGATCTAAAAACTTGATTAACACCCTTAGAACAGTACCTAGCCCAACCCCAAGGATTCCCATGGCCATACCTTTGCCCAACGCACGAAAACTGAATGGATCTCCTCCCGGTTCGCTCCTCGCTCCTCGCTCCTTGCTCCTCGCTCCAATGGATGGATCCTCGAGTTGCAGGGGGTGGGGAGGCCACCCTAGGGCAGCAAGGGGGTGGAGGAGAGGTGGTGGAGAGGTGGGGAGCAATGGTAGCAAGGGAGAGGGGGCGCATGCAAGGGAGAGGGGAAGGTGGGGGGCGGCTAGGGCATGGAGGGAGAGGAGGGGGCGCACAAGAGGGGGGGTGGGCGCACAAGGGGCAGGGGGAGCCCCTTTTACCAGCCCCAACCTGGTTTTCTAGTCCTAAATGGACTCAAACTCCATCCCACCAAAGCCCACAACCCTTTCCCCTAGGCCCAAAACTCCCCGGAAAGGCCCAAACTCCCGGAAACGGCCCGGAAACGTTATTAAACCTCCTACCATATGGTTTTAACCTCCAACACCATATTTCATAAAGTTTTTGACCTTAACATTTACATTAAATAATGTCACACCATTCCGTAGTGTCACAAGTGCAATGAACAGGATGGCTAGAAATGGCTAAAGATATTTATATGCGTGTGGAGTGGTGAAGCATGCATGTGTGCTATAAACGCTTGGAGAGAATGAAGAGACACTAAAAACGGCTGGAGGAAATGTATGTGCGTGTAGAAACGGCTGGGAAAGTGAACGCTTCATGTGCTCCAGAGAACCGGTTGGAAAGTGAATGCCCAAGAATTCAAGTGCGCAGGAAACCTACGATGTTCCAATGCCTCACACCATGCATAAACATATACAAGCTAATTAAGAAGGCTTCGTGAAGGTCCTTCACGTGAACACATGGGATATCAATTCACACTTGCTTCAAGGGAGTAATGCACACGTAATGGGGTAGTAAATCTGGAATTGGTGCTACTAGAAAATGATGGAGGAATTTAGGTTGACTAGAAATGCTTGGAGTTAAGTGGGTATTAACTAGCAACGGCTGGAAAAACAAAACGTTCATTCAAGCACGTAGGTATATACGCATATACGTTCCAAAACATGCTGCGAAAGAAAAAAAACAGAGAGGTTATAAAAATCCGAAAAATTCCTCTAAAATACTAGGAACTATTTAGAACCTAACGAAGTTGGTTTCGTGATTTTTCAACGTATAGATTTTTCCTAAAAATTCTTTTAGTGGATCAGACACCTGTACAGATTTTTATAAAATCAACAACTTACGTTATATAACATGTTTTTCGAAAATATTTGAAAGAAACATTCTCGTCTTCCAATGATCTTAATTTAACCAAAATTTTAGATTTTATGCCTATGCGAAAAAATGCATGATCTTTATTTAACGTGATTAGTTCAATAAACTTGAGTCTAAATAAATTCCAGAAAATTCCAAATAATCCCAGAAATACACTGAATATATTACAGGCAAATTTTGGGATGTTACAAACCTCCCCCCCCTTAACAGAATCTCGTCCCCAAGATTCAAGGCTAACTAGAGAGTAGGCTCGGAAACTCCTTCACATCTGCTCCGTGTTCCCATGTCGCTTCACTTTCCGAGTGATTACTCCATTGGACTCTGCAGAAGCGAGTTGATTTGTTTCTTGTTTTACGATCCCTGGTGTCTAATATGTTCACCGGATACTCTTTATATGTCAAATCTTCTTGCAAATCGATCGCTTCCAGAGGTGTTTCTTCAGTTGGCACTCGAAGGCACTTCTTAAGTTGGGACACATGGAACACGCCATGTACTCCTGCAAGTGATTGAGGGGTGTAACTCTGAGATACACGAAATCTTCTCGCTCAAAACTCAAGTCCCTGCGACGGATAGCTGCATAAGTCTTTTGTCTTGATTGAGCAACCTTCTCATAGCTATCTTCTCCTAAGCTTCTTGAAGTATATCTGGTCCAAGCACTCGTCGTTCACCAGTTTCATTCCAATTTAATGGTGTTCGACAAGGTCTTCCGTACAGTGCTTCAAAAGGCGACATTTGCAAACTTGCCTAGTAGCTGTTTTTGTAACTGAACTCTGCATATGGTAGACACTTGTCCCACGAAGTAGTATATGCCAATGCACAAGCTCTAAGCATGCCTTCCAGAATCTGATTAACACTTTCGGTCAGACTATCTGTTTGAGGATGATAGGTTGTGCTGAAGTTTTAATCGGATTCCCATGGCCTCGTGCAGCTTGTTCTAGGACCCTGAGGTATATTGGTTACCTTTGTCCGATATATCTTCTTGGGTACTCCATGGAAGAAGACCATCCTTGACACCACTTCAGTTTCATCTTCTGAAAACCTTTGCATATCTCGTCCTGATTCTCCTTGATCAGTATCTTCACACTGTGACTCTTCCGGCTCAAGGTATCGGCTACCCCGTTAACCTTGCCGAAATGGTAATGGATTCCTATGCTGTAATCCTTGATTAATTCCAACCATCTCCCCGATCTGTTCCTTCATCTCTATCCATTTATTAATAGACCTCTGATAGGGTTTCTTAGCTATTGGAAAAATATCGGCACCCATTTGATCACAAACTGGCTATCTTTGTCTGGTGGCATACCAAGTAAGTCTTATGGATGCACTTCTGAGTATTTGTCGATTACTGATACTTCTTATCGACTAAAAACTTTCGCACCATTGACCATCAACTGGCCATCCCAAGCTACGGTTACTTGAGATTCCTCGCACTTCTGTGATTGCAAACCAAAATCGTCTCGCACACGCGTCACTAATTTAATTCCAGGGATAACATGACATGCATGGGTTTCCAATATGATAAGCTTTATTAAAAACTTAATCTTAACAAAAGACAATTTAACCCTCAACATCCTTTAGTACACATGATTTTTGATAAGTACATCATCTGATGCTTCTGAGCTTTATCAGTCTTAATGTGGTTGACTTGCTCTTTCACTAGCGCTTGTGGCAAGGCTTCATCTGAACTTCTTCACCCTTCACTTTCTGGCGTAGATGTCTTGGTAGGTGAAGGACTAGGGTTGAAGTGGACAGGTATAGCACCTCTTCTCCTAGGACAACTGTTGACGAAGTGTCCCGACTCTCTGCATCTGAAGCAGCGCTTGACTGACGTCTGTTGGCTTCTTCTTGGCTTGGCACCAATCTTCGTAGGGCCAGAGCTGAAATTCACACGGTCAAAAATGATCACTTCCTCTTGAGGGCATTGGTTAGCAAAATGTCCTGGCTGGCGTCAAGCAAAGCAATTTCTAGACAATAAACTTCGTCCTTGCGAATTTTTCTCCGGGGTGGTGTTATGAAAACTCCGACCTCCCGGGTGAAGCACGGGTGAAAGTGTCTCGAACAAGGTCTGTGTGGTATGGCATCTGAGTTGTTGAGGTGCACGCTTCTTTCGTCGTTGTGGTGGTCCCTCCGGACAAGCTTTCTGACGCTTGCGGTTGTCCTCCAATTTCTCGCGCTCGTCTTCTGGATCAAAGGTCCTGTTAACCCATTCTGCTTGCTTCAACTAACTCCTTGGGCAAGTTACCCCCTGGTATTACCACTCACTCTTGGTGCTATAAACTTAACTGATCCAATTTCCGGAATGATCATGAATTCAGAATTTGCTTGATCTTTCTGGGGACATTCCTTAACAAAATGACCTAACTCACCACAGCTGTGATAGGAATGTTTAGGTTGTCTTGTTGGATTGAGGGGACATTCTCTAGCCCAATGGCCTTTTTCACCACATAGAAAACAATTCCATGGTGACCAAGTATCACTGGCTTCTTGAGGTAGACTAATAAGGTTGACATGCTGCTTCTTCTTTTCTTCATGCGGCACCGTAAGTGCGGATGACAGTCCTTTTCTCCTTGCTAACTCTTGAGCAAAGATGGCTCGAAAATCCTCTCGCTGACGCCGAGTCACAGCGGTCACTAATGAATCCAGGGGGCATTGAGCTGGAAAATGATCCTTGCCTTCACAAAGGTAACATGTGACGTTGCTCATAGGACATTCTCCAGGTAGATGGCTTCCTTCACAGCTGGAACAATTAATTGCATGTTCATCAGCAGTGTGTCCTATTTCTCCACAACGGATACATGCACGGTCTTTTGATTTGCTTGGTTGGCAACACTTCAAAGAACAACACCCAGGTATAGTATCAGGTGCGGAGGTACCATTCTTCCTTGGTCTTACTATGGTTCCACTGTCTTCTGACGACAGGAAGTGCTGATGAAAGACGGTGGCAAACTCCATCCAAGTGATGGTATGTCCATCCTCAAAAGTGGCATAGAAATCTTTCCACCAGGTGAATGCATCTCCTTCTAACTGACAAGTAGCATAGGGAACTTTCTCTTCATCCTCACATTGCACTAAAGCTAGCTTCTCTTCTATGATGCGAAGCCAAATTTCTTCATCTCTGGAAGTGGCTGATCCATCAAACGTGGGTGGTTTAGTCTTCATGAACAAAGAGAACTTTGGTTGTGGATACGTTGTTGTGTCTGCAGTTGTAGGGATATTGATTTTAGTTCCGTTAGCGTTCATCGGTTGCATCACCATCTGCATAAGCTGGGTTTGAGCGATGAGAAACTGATCCAAGTACTGATTAGTTATTGCTGGTACGGTAGATAGCTGCTTGTTTGTCTCTGCTTTATCATTGGCAACGGTAGCAGCAACTGTACTGACTTGAACTGCTTCAGGAGCATTGGTGTAGGCGGTCCTTTCCATCTGTTGACACGCGAAGGTTTAGTTGGGAGGGAAGAACAAAGGTACGGTTCAATAATCCTAGTGCCGGGGAGCAGGTTTAACCCAAAAACTTAAACACCTATTAGTAACATCTTGGTATGGTTGCTTATACAAGCCTAAAAGCTATGCAACGCATACTGCACACCCACAAACAATGAAAAACCAAATTAACCTAAGCACACAATATTCTAACGGCTAAGAGGGTAACTCTCCTATCTTAAGAGACGCGACTCTAACACATGAGTCTCAACTGACGAGTAAAGCACTAGTTCTTCAAGCTTAAGAAACACCGCATCGATCCACTTCTCTTTGAGCTTGATGATCCCTCGCTCCATGATCTTCAGGGCTGACAGTGACATCCAGTACTTTCTCCTTAAGTGTGAAACATCGTTAACTATTCGGAATGACTCAGGTAAGATTTCCATTTAAACTAGTGGAAAGGATAGAAATTTCAGCAAAGAGGAGAGAATAGAAGAATAAGATAAGTTAAGAACTTATTATTCTTTCAAATTAAATTTTCTCTTTAGAAAATAATTTTGAAGCTCCTAAAGACGACCAATCTACCTAGGGTCAAGACCTACAGTCAGTATGGCTCTGATACCACCTCTGTTGGCACCCGAATCTGCAAATCAGGACCCTCTGTGTATTCTGTACTGATCATGCTAGTACACACAGTCAAACAGGGTTAGATATCACATCCATACACAACGGAAATAATAATAAAGTACTTCAAACATTAAATAAACTAGTTACAAGACCTTAAGGTCACCTTACAACTAGTCTGCCACGCAGGGCTTAAAATAACAAAAGTAAATAATCAGCAGCGGAATGAAGAACGTCGGTGACTCCCATCAATATGCCACAGGCAACTGACAAGGTTCAACTCCTAGACAATCGCCTCCTCCAGGAACTTCTCCTCCGTCGAAGTTGTAGTCTTCTCCCTAGGGTTAAAAATTTCGTTTTAGGGCAAATCTCGTCAACGACCGAAATCCGATTTTTCGCCGAGATCTCGTTATTTCGAACGAAATCCGAACGAAATTCAAAAAGCAAAATTTGAATCCGATTTTTTTTAACCGAAATTACCGAGATTTCGGTTCAAAAACCGAAATTTCGGTCCATTTAGCCGAGATTTCGGCCAAATTAAAATGATCTAAAAAGTGTCCAAAATTCGTTAATTATTTTTGAAATTATTTATGTATGTTTCTAACATATCATTAATATTGCCATGAAATTTGTAGATAATGATCAAGCTTGAGGAATTTATAAAAATTCATATAGTGAAAAGTACTATAAAATGGTATCCCGGAGCTAGAAAAAAATTGGAAAATTTTTGAAAATAAATTTATGTGACATTTCTATCAGTTTGAATGAAATTTACTTAGTTTTTGCACATAAAATACTGTACACAACCAAATTTGGTAGCATTTCGCCTGATTTTTGGATTTAAACACTTTAACTAGGCAACATAATAAAATCATTACATAATATGATCAGAAATGATAAATATTTAAATTACAAGAAGTGGATAATGAACAGAAATAATCTTATTAGTTATTTACTTCCGACAAACATTCAGCTCAATTTTGTATATAAGGAACGGTAGACCATTGTGCTACCTGTAATTGTTCACCTTGTTGTGCTCGGGAGTAACTCAGCTTCCTAAAACTGTACATCCATGACATTGATCATTTTCTTCAAATGTAGAATATTTGAAATTAGTCAGTCCGCCCCCATGTGTATCATAAGGCAGAACAAAAAAAATGCTGTCATTGTGGCATTTCTAGGCATACTTTGTATCTATCACTAAGTTTATCTAAACACAAATAGAACCTGTGTACTTCTGTACATTTTGAAAAGAACAGAAATGATTCTTACGGTTCCTGGAGTGATGGCTTTGATATTTTGATTGAGTAGGGGCTTGCTTGGTGGAAAAGAATCAGATGTGTGTGTGTGTGAGTGTTAGGGTTTTTGCGATTTACTCCTGAGAGAAAAACACCCAACTAGTTGAGACTGGAGGGAGTAGTACATGATCCAGGCATCCACCGCAGTAGCCAAGCGGGCTTCAACGGAGAGGAGTATTCAGATCTCTCTTCTTGGTGCAAACAATGCTAATCATCAGGCCGGCAGATTAGGATATCCCCATGTGATGAGGACATCACTACCATGGATACGGCCATACTTACAAACCCAATGGAAACCAACAATATCATACAAGGGCCAATTACTCGAGCTCGGGCACGACAATTCAATTACCAGGTGAATGCGTTCCTCGGGCTGCATACAAATAATTTAATGAATGGAATGCTATTTAATCCTTGTGATGATTTTATTGTCCTTAGGAACCAAGGAGAAGGACTCCCAAACGTCAAGCATGAAGCCAATTCTTCCGGTGCACAAGTTCAACTCGGATTCGGCCTCCGGGACAGCACCAACTTCAAACGACCATAACTTTTGATCCACAAGGGTGTTTGAGGTCTATGAGTACTGGTTGGAAAGGTTTCGACGTCCTCTTTCCAACGGATCCGACCCCATCCCCAAATTCCGTCCGAGTCAACGGGAATCTGCAAAACAATTGGCGTCACTTTTCCAAATCGAGAAGACTTGGGCTTTGGGCCTTGTAATAGAGTTGTAGTTGGTATCCTACTGCTTTGGACGTGTTTCCCACGCCCCTACCTCTTATAAATAGCCAGACATCGGCTCCTTAGGGTTTTGGGTTTTATTTGATTAGTTTAGCCAAGTGCAAACTTGATCCTGCCGAGTTGTCTTTGGCCGACCACCTTGTCAAGATCGTCAATAAGACTCCACTTTGTTTCGCTTCAGCTTTATCCGCAATTTCAGATTGCTTATCCTATTGTTCTTGCTTGTTCTTCGGTTGCTTGCAGGAATTGAACCTCGTGTTCAGGTTGATCGTGCCACGGCAAGATCAATAACCATTGGAGTTGGTTTAGCGATTGCTAAGGCGCATCGTCGTCGTGACGGTGTAGTCGGATCGTCAAAGTCGACTCTAACAAATCGATCGTGTGTTTCTCATCGAAAGATCGGGACACCCATAGTGCCATCACGGCGCCATCAAGTGGTATCGAGCAAACCAGGTTGCTCGGTGAGAATTCTTTACCCTAGATTAGTAGATTGATATCTTTCCTATAGTCCGCAGAGAACGCCATCGATTGGATCTCCCCATACCAAAACAATTTGAGCCTCGCATTTTCCTTTCCAAAGGCAATCTGCGTTATTGAATTTTTGGTTGCATCGCCGTGTCGAGTTGCTGAATTCTAGTCTAGTTGGAGTCCAGGTCGAAGAAATTTTTGTCTCCCACAGGTTTCGAGTTGTGTTCGGTTTCGAAGTTGTTTTCCGCTTCGGTCTCGAACTGTTGAAAAAGAAAAAAGAAAAAAAAGAAAAGAAAAAGAAAAGGTGTTCGGACCGAAGTTTTCTTTTCATCCGACCGTCGCCGCTTGATCGTCGCCCACTTGGTCGTCCGACCGGTTGCCCTCTGTTAGCCGATCGTCGCTTCCCGATCGCCGCCGATCGTCGCCCCGATCGTCGCCACTGATAGCCATCGTCGCCCGATCGTCGCCGTCTGATCGTCGCTCGATCGGTCGTCGCCGATCGTCGCCACTGATAGGCCAGTCGCCGATCGTAGTCGCCCGTCTGATCGGTCGCCATTGATCGTCGCCCTTGGATCGCCCACTGATAGCCCATCGTCGCCTGGTAGTCGCCCGATCGTCGCCCAGTGTCGTCGCTCGATCGTCGCCCACCCGTCTGATCGTCACACGATCGTCTTCCGCTTTGCATAGCACTTGAAAGAAAAAGCGAATCGGATCGTTCAGTAAAAAAAAAAAAAAAAAAAAAAAAAAAATGCAGAGCAGATCAGAAAATTTTATGTGCTAAACCTGTTTTCACAAGATTCCCGATCTTTTGAGATAGTTCCCTTCTTTCGCGAATTTTTTTTTTTTCGCCGTTCTTCATCTCATTGTGGAATCAGACTGTCGCCGACCACGCTTTTGAGTCACGATCCTTGCTAGCCTCGAGTCGGCAACTAGTGACTAGACGTTGAACAATTCTTCAATTTTGCATTCACTGATTGGATTATTGCTAACCTTTTGCTCTTGAATTAAGCTGTCCAAGCTCCACTTTCTACCGTCTGGGCGTTCGATCCCTTGGCAATCGCTCTACACAAACTTCGGAGAACCTTTGACAACGCTAACGGCCGATAACGCGCTGCATTGTAAGAACTTGTAAGAACTTGGGTCATAGGCTTGAGCGCTTGAGAGACTTGCCACCTAGTAGTTGATAGGAACATTATACTTGTGGTTTTGTTTCCTTGTCATCAACTAACCATGTCGGTGTGACGAGTTCACTTCATCACTCTCCACGAACCAAGGGCATCATTGCTCACTTCCAAAAGATGACGAGGAAGCCACCGATGGTCTTAGCGAGGATGTGCGGCTCACTAATGAGCGTATGTCAATGCAAGAAGACCGTCTCGAGATCCATCGAGGCCGCACAAGGGATTGCTAACACTACTCTTGCTACTATTTTGGCTAGACTTGATACTTTTGCAGCTGCTTGCATCTGGTGCTTCCAATCCACCTCCCGTCGTCCAAGCAACAATTCAGCTCCACAGGGAGGCCCCAACAGATTTAGAAGAAACGAGCGAAGAGCACGAATATGATGACACCAGCGATGCGGAGGAGGTCAACCCCATCCATTACGATAATGATCGTAACCATCAACGGCCACGCTTCAATCAGCAAGGTATGCGACGTGATCCTCCACGACCAAGGGAACGAGAACGAGATGATGTTTTCCCTAAGGTAAATTTCAACATGCCATCGTTTGAAGGTAAATATGACCCTGATGGTTACCTTAGTTGGGAATTACTTGTGGATCAAAAATTTGCGTGCCATGATTTCCCTGAGAATAGAAGAGTTAGAGCTGCCACAAGTGAGTTCACTGATTTTGCTTCTGTTTGGTGGAGAGAACATTGCCGTGCTCATCCAAATAATATACCCACCACTTGGGAAGCCTTGAAATTGCTAATGAGGCATAGATTTGTTCCTTCATACTATGCTAGAGATTTATTGAATAAATTGCAGCGCCTACATGCAACGAGATCAACCGATCGGTAGAGATAGAGTGCATACGAAGGAAAACAAAAATAGGTATACCGTCCGGCGTAGGAGATGTGAGATCAGACAGTGCGTCGAAGGCGCGGTAACCGGCGGCAACGGCGACTTCAACGGCGCGGCGACGTCGACGTGGACGACGGCGGAAGCGACGGCAACGGCGGCCAACGGCGATGGCTCCCTCCGACAATGGCGGCGACGACGGTGTACACGGTGGCAACGACGGCGACGACGATGGCGACGGCGGTGAAGGGTGGCGTGCAGTGTAGCCGGTGAGCAGTAGCGCAGATCGACAAGCGCGGAAGGAGGCGAGACGGAGGTCGGCGTCGACGACAGCTATTCCAGTACCACCGGAGCGCTCGTCGGCGTAGACAAATGAGTAACAACCAAAGGAAATACTCACTGGAATGGGGCTAGAATGAACAATGGAGAGAAGTATATGGCTGGTTGTGGCTGGAGTGCAATGAACATGATGGCTAGAAATGGCTAAAGAGATTTATATGCGTGTGGAGTGGTGAAGCATGCGTGTGTGCTAGAAACGCTTGGAGAGAATGAAGAGACACTAAAAACGGCTGGAGGAAATGTATGTGCGTGTAGAAACGACTGGGAAAGTGAACGCTTCATGTGCTCCAGAGAACTAGTTGGAAAGTGAATGCCCAAGAATTCAAGTGCGCAGGAAACCTACGACGTTCCAATGCCTCACGCCATGCATAAACATATACAAGCTAATTAAGAAGGCTTCGTGAAGGTCCTTCACGTGAACACATGGGATATCAATTCACACTTGCTTCAAGCGAGTAATACACACGTAATGGGGTAGTAAATCTGGAATTGGTGCTACTAGAAACTGATGGAGGAATTTAGGATGACTAGAAATGCTTGGAGTGAAGTGGGCATTAACTAGCAACGGCTAGAAAAACCAAACGTTCATTCAAGCACGTAGGTATATACGCATATATGTTCCAAAACATGCTGCGAAAGAAAAAAAACAAAGAGGTTATAAAAATCCAAAAAATTCCTCTAAAATATTAGGAACTATTTAGAACCTAACGAAGTTGGTTTCGTGATTTTTCAACGTATAGATTTTTCCTAAAAATTCTTTTAGTGAATCAGACACTTGTACAGATTTTTATAAAATCAACGACTTACGTTATATAACATGTTTTTCGAAAATATTTGAAAGAAACATTCTCGTCTTCCAACGATCTTAATTTAACCAAAATTTTAGATTTTATGCTTATGCGAAAAATGCATGATCTTTATTTAACGTGATTAGTTCAATAAACTTGAGTCCAAATAAATTCCAGAAAATTCCAAATAGTCCCAGAAACACACTGAATATATTAGAGGCAAATTTTGGGATGTTACACAGGTGGGCGACCGGTCGGGTGACAAGTGCGGTGACCAGTCGGGCGGCGACCAGTTCGGGCGACCAGTCAGGCGGCGACCAGTGGGGCGACCAGTGGGCGACCAAGTCGGCTATCAGGTGGACGACCGGTCGGGTGACAAGTGCGGCGACCAGTCTGGCGGTCAGTCGGGTGACCAGCGTGGCGACTAGTCAGGCGATCAGTCGGATATCAGGTGGGTAACCAGTCGGATGACAAGCGCGGTGACCAGTCGGGTGACCAAGCGCGGTAACCAGTCGGATGACAAGCGCTTTGGGTGTCCCGATCTTTCGATGAGAAACACACGATCGATTTTGTTGGAGTCGACTTTGACGATCCGACTACACCGTACGACGACGATGCGCCTTAGCAATCGCTAAACCAACTCCGGTGGGTTATTGATCTTGCCGTAGGCACGAACAACCTGAACACGAGGTTCAATTCCTGCAAGCAACCGAAGAACAAGCAAGAACAATAGAATAAGCAATCTGAAATTGCGGATAAAAGTGGAAGCGAAACAAAGTGGAGTCTTATTGACGATCTTGACAAGGTGGCTGTCCAGCACAACTCGCAGGATCAAGTTTGCACTTGGCTAAACTAATCAAATAAAAACCAAAACCCTAAGGAGCCGATGTATGGTTATTTATGAAAGCTAGGGGCATGGGAATCACGTCCAAAGCAGTAGGATACTAACTACAACTCTATTACAAGGCCCAAAGCCCAAGTCTTCTCGGTTTTGGAAAAGTGACGCCAATTGTTTAGCAGATTCCCGTCGACTCGGACGGAATTTAGGGATGGGGTCGGATCCGTTGGAAAGAGGACGTCGAAACCTTTCAAACCAGTACTCATAGACCCCAAACACCCTTGTGGATCGAAAGTTATGGTCGTTTTAAATTGGAACTATCCCGGAGGCCGAATCCGAGTTGATCTTGTGCACCGAAAGAATTGGCTTCATGTTTGACGCTTGGGAGTCCTTCTCCTTGGTTCCTAAGGATAATAAAATTATCACAAGGATTAAATAGTATTCCATCCATTAAAATATTTGTATGCAACCCAAGGAACGCATTCACCAGGTAATTGAATTGACGTGTGCGAGCTCGAGTAATTGGTCCTTGAATTACATTGTTGGTTTTAATTGGGTTTGTAGGCATGGCCGTATCCATGATAGTGATGTCCTCATCACTTCACCTCCATAGCCTTCGGGCACTTCTACATCTACTCGTAACGCGTGCAAATAGCAATAATAATTAAACAGTGGACAAAAGTGTCCAAAAATTCAAATAAAATTCATAACCAGAGAGAGCACATTTTTAGAAATTTTTAGAAATTAGAATCGTCCAAATCGGAGTTAAAACGCAAAAGTTATACCGTTTAAAATTTGAAAAATCAATTAAATAAATATAAACATAGAAAAACTCATGCCCAAAAATTAAATAAAATTGACCATTAATTAGAGCTCAATTTAATAAAAATTTAGAAATTGGAATCACCCAAATCGGAGTTAAAACACAAAAGTTATAAGCGTCCCAAATCAGAGTTAAAACACAAAAGTTATAAGCGTTTGAAGTTTAAAAAATCAAATAAAAGAATAAACCGAATTAATTCATTTATTTTTCTATTGAAAAATTGATTTATTGCGTCAGCTGACGTCAGCATGAAAATTGAATTTCCACCGAATTATTTTTCTATTGAAAAATCGAATTATGACGTCAGCATTGCGTGATCCGGTCCATAGACTCGTTCCACGTTTCGGGTTTGGTCCACCATGGATCCGGCCCACGGGTGCACGTGTCGCTGACACGTGGGATCAACTGGATGACATCATCGCTAACGTCATCACCGCTTGGCCGAACGGCTCTGACAGCTGGACCCCACCGTGACGTTAGCATGACGTCACGGATGACGTCATCGCACGGTCGGCCCAGACACTGACATGCGGGCCCATGCTGACGTCACTGCTGATGTCAGCGACGATCAGGAGTTCCCTCGTGAACCGCGTCGGCTCGGCTTCCAGACACGTGGCGCAATCTGGGCCGTCGGTTTGAAATCCGACGGTCGGGATTGGATCTGGATCTCGCACGTTTGGGTTAACGTTGCTTGATCTGGACCGCACGATTCGAATCGAATGGTTAAGATTAGATTGGGTTTCACCGCGTCATGGGGGCGACGTGGCATGTCCCGGCATGCGACACGTGGCTCGATCTACACTGTTCAATCTCGATCGAACGGTGGAGAACGCATCTAACGCTACAACACGGATTAACCCTAACCGTACGATCTAGATCTAACGGGTGATATCTACCCCCAGCACGGTGCGGTTCAAGGCTATGTGGCTCAATCCCGTGCGTTGGATCTAGATCCAATGGTTGAGATTGGATCTAAAAACCGCAACGTGGAATTACACGGGGTAGCGTGGGCGAACACGAACCCTCGGATGGAGATCGGAGGGTTCTTTGGAGCTTGGTGGCGTCGGCGATGTCGGCGTGAGCTAAGTCATCGGAGCTGGGACGATGATGAGCCCAACGACGTTCGCGCTTCTTCGGTGAGGTGAGTGGTACCCCTCAACGCGCCTTGACGCAACGGGTCTCGGATCCGCCACCAACATCTGCGGAGAACGGTGGCGAAAAAATGGAAAAACGCGCGGGCGCTCTTCCCTAATCTCGCGAGCTATTGCGGCCAAACGGGCGCGATCGACTCGATGTCCGTGAAAAACGCGGAGAACACACGCAGTGGCGGCGGACTTGGCAGCGGCTCGGATAGGTGGCGTGGCGCGATCCTAGCCATCCACGATACGCAGCGATCAACGGCCTGGATCCGGCCGGTCTGGCGAAGTTCGATCCGGCTCGGGCTCGGTGACGTGGCATTGCGATGGCCGTTGGATCTCGATCCAACGGTCCCGTGGGTTAGGGTTTGGTCCGGTTCCAGTCAGACTTGAGTCTGACTCGAGTTCGACTCGGTCGGATGAACAGTAAAACCGATTGGATTTTCCAGCGATTTAATAATTAAAATAATTTCTAGAAATTCAAATAATTCAAGAAAAATAGCAAAATAATCAGAAAAATTCTAGAAAATACTTTGAGACATTTTGGACTCAAATAAAATATTTCCAACAAAACCTTATTTAAAACTTTTAATTATTTAATTATTTCAAAAGGGAATAAATTCAAATTAAATCCAAATAAATCCCAGAAAATTCCAAAAATTATCAAAAATGCCAAATATCATTTAAATTCATGAAAAGCAAAAATCGGGTGTTACAAACCTCTCCCCTTAACGAATCTTGACCTCAAAATTCAGGTGACTAAGGAATGGGTTCGGAAATTTTTCTCAAATCCTCCTCGCATCCCAAGTCGCCTCACTCTCTGAATGGTTGCTCCACTAGACTCTGTGAAGCGGATTGATTTATTCCTTGTCTCTCGATCCATGGTGTCCAGAATCTTCACTGGGTGTTTCTTATATGTCGATCTTCCTGCAGCTCTATTAACTCTAGTGGCGTCTGCTCATTTGACACTCGGAGACACTTCTTCAGTTGGGATACATGGAACACATCATGCACTACCGCCAACGATTGCGGCAACTCCAACTGGTAAGCAACTTCTCCTCAACGACTTAGGACCTTGAACGGACCAACATATCTTGGCACAATCTTCCCTTTGGCGTGGAATCTCTTAACTCCCTTGATAGGTGTAACCCTGAGATATACGAAATCTTCCGGTTCAAAACTCAAGTCTCGACGACGGTTGCCAGCGTAACTTTTCTATCTCGACTGTGCTATCTTCAGTCTTTCCCGGATCATGGCAATATGTTCTTTTGCTTCTTAAAGAATATCCGGTCCAAAGACATGTCGTTCACCCGTCTCTTTCCAATTCAATTGTGTTCGACAAGGTCGGCCATACAGTGCCTCAAAAGGTGACATCCGCAAACTGGCCTAATAGTTGTTATTATAGCTGAACTCAGCGTACGGCAAACTCTTATCCCAAGAGATAGCGTAAGCCAATGCACAAGCACTTAGCATATCCTCCAGAATTTGGTTAACTCTTTCGGTCTATCCATCCGTCTGCAGATGATACGCTGTACTGAAGTTCAAACGGGTCCCCATGGCTTCATGCAGCTTATTCTAGAATCTCGAGGTAAATTGGGTACCTCTGTCCGATACAATCTTCTTTGGCACTCCGTGTAAACAGACGATTCCGGTCATGTACCATTCCGCTAACTTATCTCCCGAGTAAGTGGTCTTTACAGGGATAAAATGAGCGACCTTAGTCAAGCGATCCACTATAACCCATATGGAGTCGTATCCTCCTTGAGTTTAGGTAAACCGGTAATGAAATCCATTCCGATTTCCTCCCACTCAGGTATTTTTAGCAGCTGCAGCAATCCGGCTGGCCTTTGGTGCATTGCTTTAACTCTTTGTCATATATCACACAATGCGACATGCTCGGCAACTTCACGTTTCATACTTGGCCACCAGAATCTCTCCTTCAGGTCTTGGTACATCTTGGCACTTCCTGGATGAATGGAATACTTGGAATCATGAGCTTCCTCCAGAATCAACTGCTTCAAATTCTTTCTTGTTCGGTACAGATCACGGTCCTTAATCCCAATGTACCTGCTCATCCAAATTAAAGTCCTAGCCTTGCCTTCATCCATTTTGGACTTGATCCTCTGGATCTTGTCATCATCCTTCCGTTCTTCTCGGATCTGATCCTCCAAGATAGGCTTCACTTCTAGGGCGATTAGGAATCCTTCGTACAACTTCTAATTCCAGTTCACGTAACTCCTCGCATAGCTCGTCCTGGCTGTCGACTAGCAACACATTCACGGTATGGCTCTTCCGACTCAAGGCATCGGCCACCACATTGGCCTTTCCGGGATGGTAATGGATTCTGATATTGTAATCCTTGATCAACTTCAACCATCTCCTTTGCCTCATGTTCAGATCCGATTGGGTGAAAATGTACTTAAGACTCTTGTGGTCCGTGTACACTTCACATCTGTTCCCAATCAGATAATGACGCCACAACTTCAAGGCATGCACTACAGCTGCTAACTCTAGGTCATGTGTCGGGTAATTCACTTCATGCGGCCTCACCGCCTTGATGCATATGCAAGGACCTTACGGTTTTGCATCAACACACATCAAGCCCCTGGCGTGATGCATCACAATAGATATCAAAGGTTTGATTAACATCAGGTAGGACTAACACGGCGCTGAAGTCAATCGCTTCTTCAGCTCTTGGAAACCTCTCTCATATTCCGGCGTCCAGTTAAACTTCTTCTCCTTTTTCAACAATTGCGTAAGAGGTCTCGCAATTGTCGAAAAGCCTTCAATCACGCGGCGGTAGTAACCTGCCATTCCCGAGAAAACTACGAAACTGGGTCACTTGTCTTCATTTGTTCCCAATGTAACACGGCCTCCACCTTGCTTGGGTCAGCTGCAACTCCTGTTGCGATCATCACATGTTCAAGAAACTCCACCTTGTCCTTCCAATAGTCGCACTTGCTGAACTTGGCGAAGAGTTGTTGTTCCCTCAGCTTCTCCAAAACTAGCCTCAGGTGTTCTATATGCTCATCCCTTGTCTTGGAGTAGACTAAGATGTCATCTATGAATACAACAACAAATTTGTCCAAATACTCCATGAAAACCTTGTTCATCATATTCATGAAATATGCGGGTGCATTAAATCGATCCAAAGGACATAACTGTAAACTTGTAATGTCCGTATCTTGACGAGAATGCGGTTTTTGAAATATCCTCCGATCGGATCTTCAACTGATGATATCCTGACCTCAGGTCAATCTTGGAGAAAACTCTGTCTCCTCTCAGCTGGTCAAACAGGTCATCGATCCTGGGTAGCAGGTACTTGTTCTTCACGGTGACTTCATTAAGTGCACGGTAATCTATGCACATCCTGAAACTCTCATCCTTTTTGTTGATAAACAGAACTAGCGCTCCCCACGGCGATGAACTCGGTCTGATGAATCCTTTCTCCATAAACTCTTCTAGCTGTTTCTTCATCTATACCAATTCTTCGGTTGACATCCGATAGGGTCTCTTCGCTATCGGTGCTGTTCCAGGTACTAACTCAATCACAAATTCTATGTCTCTCGTGGCGGCATACTGTAAATCTTCAGGAAAAACATCGGGATACTCATTGACCACTGAGACATCCTCTATGCTGATTGCCTTCATACTGTTGACCATCAACTGTCCTTCACGAATGGCAGTCGCTTGGAATTCCTCTTTTCTTCCACAAGGGCTCTCAATAAAGATGATCCTTCTTCTACAGTAAAGCATGGCCTTGTGCTTGGACAACCAATCCATTCCCAAAATGACATCTAAGGTTTGGGTTCCCAATATAATAAGGTTCGCTAGGAACTCTATCCCATTTATTAGTATTCTCACCCCGTAAAATCATACTTCAGATCTGAGTTACGACCTGTGGGTTTGAACTATAAGCATGCATTTAAGATCCACAATCTCCAAATCATTCTTAGAAACAAAATCTCAGAGACAAACGAATGCGAAGCTCTAGAGTCAAACAAAACTGTTGCAGGTACTAAGTTGACAAGTAACTTACCCAGTACGACGTCCGTGGCATCACGTGATTGACTCGGCCTCACCTGCAGTATGGGGCGCGGCTCTGGCTGTTGTCTTTGTCATGGTTTACTCCCGGTGCAGGTGTCTGGCGGGTGTGGGGCCCAAGTTGAAGCGAATCGGGTCACTCTGCTTGCCTTCTAGGGGCGCTTGTTGGAGAAGTGCCCTGGTTCATTGCATGTATAACAACACCTCATTGTGCCTGGCTGTCTGCTCGCTGATGGCGTTCTAGCTAGAGTGGTGTCCGTAGTTCTGGTTGGTAGGTCTTGGTCTTTGGCGACGATGTTCTTGCAAAGATTCTGCAGGCTGGAATCTGAAAAATTGATTTGGTGCAACTCTCAGGCGTTGCCCTCCTTGGCGTGCTCCTGGCTGTGCCATCTGCGCTTCGGTGGTCATCCAGTTCCTTGTGCTTGTCCTCCAGGATGAGCGCCTTGTTCACAAGCTCTTGGAAGTCGTGAAAGGTGTGGGTAATTAGTCCCACTGTAGTCCGTAATTCAGTCCCTTCATGAAGCGAGACTGCCTAGCCTTATCTGTTGCTACGTCTTTAGGTGCGTAGCAGGCTAGCTGAGTAAACTTATTGAGATATTCAGCCACTGACTGGTTGCCTTGCTTTAAAGCTCTGAACTCTTCCTTGTTGAGGTCCATGATTCATTCTGGTACATGATACTGATGGAAGGCGGCGGTGAACTCCTCCCAAGTGATATCTTGTGGGTTTTCCTGTGTAGCGCAGTAATTCTCCCACCATTCTGCTGTAGTCCCTTCTAGTTGATGAGAGGCGTAAAGCACCCTCTCATTTCCCACACATTGGGTAATGTGAGGCTTCCTTTCAATTGACCTTAACCAATCATCTGCCTCTAATGGATTGGCGTTTCCGAAAAAGGTGGGCAGATGGGTCCTCATGAACTCTGATAGCCTCGAGTTTTGACACTGTCCCTGATTGACTTGATTGGTAGCGGCCTGAGTAGTGACTTGCTGCATCTGTTGCATCATAGCATGCATCAGCTAGGTCTGTGCAGCAAGGAAGCCCCAAAGTTCTGCATGTCAACTGGCGGTGCCGGCTGGGGTGCCTATCCTGCTTCAGCGGGGTTCGCTGTAGGGCGAGAACCAATTCCGTTGCCTCCAAGGTTTCCGCGAGTGTTCACCATCTGTCGATTGCTCCAAGGTTTAGAGAAGAGAGGGGAACAAGAATAGGCAAGTAGTAGAGAAACTTATGCGGGATGGAAGGTGTAACTCAAAATCCAACTTTATTATTTATTCAATAATAACTCGGTATGGTTGCTCACAATGCCTAAGGGCCTTGCAACACATACTGCACACTCAGCAATCAATGAAAATCCAACCTTGCAACACATAATGCTCACAATGCCTAAGGACTCTTATTCTCAGATGCGACTCGACGAAGGGGTCTCAACCACTAATCTGAATGCTCACTCCTCGACCCAACCTCCACTGCCTCCACGTGGCGGGTGCGGCGGCATAGGCGCAAAGCGATCACCATGCCCCACAACAACTGTAGTCGAAGAAACGGCATCCTCCTCGGGCTCGCGCGCGGCCGTGGCTCTTGCCGCGGCTCCTCGGGATCTCGCTCATGCAGCTCCAAGATCGGCTCGCCCTTGTCCATACAATGCCATTTCTAGCTCATCAATCCTAATCCTTCGCGAGAAGATGGGACATATACTCTCGAACCTCCTGCAGACTTTTCTTCTCTTTCTTGACCTCCTCACGGGCCTTCGCAGCTCTGCACCGTATCATCGAAAGTGCATCCTCCTGTGCGACGACTAAGCTCGCCAAGAGTGTGACGGTGACATCTTCATCTACTATCGGCTCCCGCTCAATCATGTTGTCTCGGCGTGGGTGGTGACGAACACCGTGCCCTCTAGCTCTGGAGTAAGTGCGGCGATGTGCCTCATAGCTCGGTGCGACACCTCCTGGATTCCCATCTCAAATGTAGACCTCCTGGCCGTGAAGTGAAAAGGACAATTGAACTTCGACTTCTCTCGAGCCGCACAATCGTGATCTTGACGTCCCATGCCTTGACCAATCCAGCCTGCACTATAGTAATCCCTGGTAAAGCGGCCTCTTGAACCCTCCAAGCACTCAGAGCATACGCCACAACTTCGCTGGCGTAGCCTCCTCTCGCTCGGCGTAGTTGTTGAGCATTTTCATCTCGCCAAAGACACTCACGTGAGAACTCAACAATTTTAAAACCAAGTGAGAACAAGAGAAATTCAGCAAAGGGGTATAAAAGAGATAAGGGGATAAGTCGAGAGTTCATTCATCATCTTGTCAAGTTTTAACTTTAGAAAATAGGTTTTATTCTCACTACGACCATTCTAACTAAGGGGTAATCCTACGGTCAAGATGGCTCGATACCACCTTCGCCGGACCCGAATTTGCAAATCCGGACCCTCTTTGTATTCAGCACTAGTCCAAGATCACGCTAGTGCACACAGTCTCAACATCGGTAAATGTCACAATCATACACATCGATAGTAGTAAAGTACTTTAATTAAAATAACCAAATGGTTGCTCGACCTTATGGTCAAGTTACAAGAGTACGCCACACAGGGCGAAAACTTATTAAAGGAAATAAACTGCAGCGGAATAAAAGCATCAACGTAGTGCCATCCAGTATACCACAGTAACCGACCGGGCTCGCCCCTAGTTTGTCGACTCCTCCTAGAAATCCTCCTCCAAGGTCAAGGCGTCGACTCTTCTTCGACTCATGATTGTATTGCGGCAAGGGTGAGTACTTGGTACTCAACAAGTCATAGACAGAATGTAACTAATATTCTATATGCATGGCTTATTACAAAGGATAGGCTAACAGGTACATTTGCAAAGAAAACAACATTTAACAAGTAGCATAAGTAGATTACGTGACACCACGGAGTGTCATAACTTTATTTTACGTGCTTGATATGGTTAAAAACAGTATGGAATGTGGAATTAAGGTTAAAACTATAGGTTATGGAGGTTAATAGCTTTTAGGGCCGTTTGGGTTTTGGGCCTTCCTGGGAGTTTTGGGCCTTGGTGGGCTTTGGTGGGATGGATTAGGTCTCCGTAACGGACTAGAATTGGGTGTGGGGGCTGGTAAAGGGGTTTCCTGCCCCTTTGGGGCGTCCACCCTGCTGCCTTTGCGCCCCTTGAGGCCTTGGTGCGCCCCTCACCTCCCCCACTTGCCAAGCCCTAGCCGCCTTCCCTTTGAGCCTTTCGCCTCCCCCTTGCTCTCCTCCATTGCCCCACCTCTCCACCACCTCTCCTCCACCCCCTTGCTGCCCTAGGGTGGTCTCCACACCTCTGCACCTTGTGGATCCATTCGTTGGAGCGAGGAGCGACGAGCGAGGAGCGTGGAGCGAGGAGCGATCCGCGAGGAGATCTATTGGAGATTCGTTCGTTGGGCAAAGGTATGATCATGGGGATCCTTGGGTTTGATCTAGGTACTGTTCTTAGGGTGTTTATGAAGTTTTTAGATCAATTGGTGGGGCTGGGTTGGAGTTCTTTGGGTTAGATCTAGATGTTGCCACGTTTCTGTTTTCGGGCAGATTGAGCAGTCGGGCTAGGGTTCAAGTTTTCGTCGATTCAGAATCCAAATCTGTCCGTACGGACTTAAAAGAAGTTGTATATAATTTAATTATCTTTCCGTGGACATAAAGCACGTTAAAATCCGATCAGCCGTTTGAAAGTTATGGCCGTTTTACCGAGCATGTTAAAATCTGTGACGCAATTAGAACAGATCGTAGTAATCTGTAGATTAAATAATTTTAGAGTCCGAATAAGTCTTTCCGTATAACTAGAAAAAGGTAGGAAATTTCCTAAGCTTCGCGATGGTGTACTCGTTTAATCGATTTGGAGTCCCAGAACTCAAGTTATGGCCTGTGCAAGGCTGCTGTCCCGCCGACAGAACCTCTGTTTTAGGTTTTGCGTAGTAGCGGGCAATGTCGGGTGAGATGGGGATTTGTGTACTGTTTTGTGGGCATTATTGAGAGTATGTGATGCCGTTGTGCAGGTGGTGTGACCCCGGGGTGCTCTCTACTTCCCACAATCCCGCCGCCCACGGTTGAGGCAAGTGTGTTGTAATGAATAAGCGGAATTGTAGGTTGCTTGTGGAGATTAGATGAAAGATTGAATACTTGCTATGATCACTTGCCATGCTTGCTGTTTTCCAATGATATATTGAGTATGATTATCATGATTCGATGCCATGTGTTAATATTTGTCATGATGAGATGCCATATGTTTATGTACATGTGAAATATGATAATTGGCATAGTTGCATGCATGACATGATATAGGGCGAGGGCGGTGAGAAAGTCATAACTAGTCCGGCAAGGTCGGTGAGAAAGTTATGACTAGTCCGGAACGCCATTGAGTAAGACCTACATCGTGATTCCATCCACGTGGTGAATGGAAGCGATGAGTAGGCACCCTCCATCTTCGGGATGGAAGGGGGGAAAAGGGTGCACACCGACGGGTGTGTACTCAACCATACCGGTATGAGTTTCCAAGGAGACATGAGCATTGCATTACATCTCGTACATATTGATGATGACAATGTTAAGTGTTTATGAATAAGATGATTTACATGAAGGGAGATGCTATTGCCATATTGTTGTTCTTGTTGTCCATTGCAATATGCTTGCTGAGTTTCGAACTCACGCTTGTGTTTTTTCTTATTGTTTTAGGTACCATGAGAACGGCATGCGGAAAAGGGAATAGACACACGCCCACACGTTGCTTCACCTTAATGTTTCCCCAAGTCAATTCTTTTAGATTGATAATAAATTGCGTGTGATGGTCATTAAATTAAGGCTTAGCTTGGTTAATGAGAGTTTTATTGTTCGTTTGACACTTGGAACTTTAAGTACTAAATGTTAGTCTTTTATTGTCGTTAAGACTCTATTTATTGCTGTTTTAGATGTTTCCCTTATTGCCATATAATGCTATATCGTTGTTGCTCCTTAAATTCATGATAAAACAAAGGAGGTGCTGCCGAAATCTCGGTTTTTAGCCTATGCGCCTTTGCTGGAATTTTATGTTAAATATGATATTTGGATGTTGTTTAGCTTATGTTTGGTAGCATTCGGGCATATTAAATGCTTAGGGTGTTACGATTACATTGGTATCGAGTTGGTCAGTAGGTCCTTGGAATAAGTATTTTAGTGTTATACCTTAAGTTGCAACTAAAATATGATGTGGAATAACTTAGAAACATGGCTTAGGTTCTAACTAAAACTTTGTTATAGGATAGCAACATTAAAACTTGCAAAAGTGGTATAACTAATCTAAAATTTGACACACTTGGTTGCACAAAGAGGATGGGGTCTTGGTTCATTATTGCATTGCGCTTAATTATTTGATGAAGACTATGCTATGATGATGTTTGATCTATGTTCTTGGTTGTGTGATGTTGTGTTTATGTTTTTGTGTTTGGATGGTTGTCTGTCTGAAGCAGCCATGCCGAGGGGTAGAGGCCGTGGACGCCGAGGCCGTGGAGGCCAGGGGCGAGGCTCCCAGGAGTTGAGGAGTCTCAAGGTCGAGGGTAGCTGCCGCTCAATGCTCGTGGACCAGCTCAGAGGAGCTTCGGCTACCTGATACTGGGGTGCCCGCCGCCAATGATGATTTAGTTCAGGCTCTGCAGAGGAGATTCAGAGCTGCGCCCGGCCATGGGCAGCCTCGCTGTGGTGCCTCCTCGCATGGCTCCAGCTTGTTGCCCCGCTGCGCCGAGCCGAGGATGAGTCTCCGAGAGTGGATGACCCTCCGCCTTGACACTTTTGACGGAGCTGGCACGCGCCCGATCCATCCAGATTGGCTGCGGTACATGGAAAGGCGTTTGAGGTCCTAGAATTGACCTCGGTCCAGAGGGTTCGCTTGTGGCCTTTCGGTGAAAGGCCAAGCCGATATCTGGTGGGAAGGGGTTATTTGCTAGAACCCCCGATCTTGGTCCACCACCGAGGACTTTGTGGCTCGCCTCCGAGCCAAGTTCTACCCGAGTCTTTCCTTGAGAGGATGGAGCATACTCACGACTCTTTCGAGGAAAGAGGTCGGTGGCAGAGAGTATGAGGTGGAGTTCAACAACAGGCGCTTCAGGCCGGGCCGTGGGCACCGACAACAGGAGAAGGCGAGGAGGTTCCAGAGGGGCCTCAACCAGAGTTCAGAGTTGTCATGGGGCGATCGCCCTCGTGACTTCTCGCTCCGTGGTGGAAGCGAGCAAAGGGCATGGAGCTCGAGTTGGAGCTCTCCGGATAAGCAAACCCGGCGGTTCAGGGTTCCTGCACAAAGCGGGGGCCGAAGAGGACCTTTGGTGGAGGAGGTGGGTCTTCTCAAAGGACTCCACCTTCAAGAAGTTCAAGGGGGACAGGGCTCCTCCTTAGGGGCTAAATGGGGCCGCCTGGCCGCCTCTTCTTCGCGAGCCATTGTTCGGCCTGTCTCGGCAGGGCATGAAGTGTTTCAAGTGCGGTGGTGAGCACCGTGCTTCAGAGTGTGGTTGGACCGGAGTTGTAACCACCGTGGCAAGCCCGGCCACATGGGACGAGTCTGCCGGATGAATCCAAGTAGCATCATCAAGTGGGAGACGGTGCCTTCTCCTCCCACTCCAGCCGGCGTCTTCCAGAGGATCGGTGCACATGATGGCTGCCCTCGCTTCTCAGCCGCCTTTGCGTGGCGCCACCAGCGCGCATCGGTGCCCGCAGCCGCCTGCTTCCTCCTCGATTGCCTCCTCCGCCCCAGCCTTGATGGGGCATCACCGAGTCGGGCTCTTCGTCCCTGCCGCCACCAGGAGTGTACGCTTTGCCGACCGCCGAGTCACCGGCATCCAGAGGTGGTTTCGTGTACTCGCTCATGGATTCCGTTGATGCCTTTGTTCTCGCTTTGATTCCGAGCATCCTATTCTTTTGTGTCGTCGAGTTTGCTAGTAGAGCTAAGTTGGGAGTTCAAATGGATTTCTCGAGTCCGTGTTAGTCGATTCTCCTGGGGTTGATTGCTAGTTCTTTGGTTTGCCTGGTTGCACCAAAGTGCCATTGATGATGAGGTTTTCTTTGCCAATCTCATGGTGATCCAATTGGCTCCTTTTGATGTCATTTTGGGCATGGACTGGCTGCATCACACCATGCTAAGATCTGTTGTTTCGAAGACAGCTTGCCTTGCAGTCTGGTCCCGGGGAAGAGTTGACCTTTCAGGGTGGTATACCCTCCAGCTTCCATCTTTGCTTTGACTAGTTTGTTTTCCTGGTCGGGCTTGAAGCTGTTGGGTTTCCTCATGACTTTGTCTCGAGAAACCATCTTCCTCGATTCCCATTGAGGAGATTTACGTAGTGAAGGAGTTCGTTGATGTGTTCCCTGACGAGTTGCCTGGTCTACCTCCCCGTGAGGAATGTGGAGTTTCGTATTGATCTTGTTCCCGGCACTCGACCTATTTCTATCTCTCCATACCGCTTGGCTCGCCCTTTTCAAGACGAGTTGAAGAAGCAGCTTGGAGGATCCATTGGCCAAGGGCTTCATTCGGCGTAAGCGTTCGCCATGGGGAGCAGCCGTCCTCTTCGCCTCAAGAAGGATGGAAGTTGGCGTATGTGCATTGATTATCGTGCTCTTAATCAAGTGACAGTCAAGAACAAGTATCCTTTGCCTCGCATCGAGGATCTGTTTGACCAACTCAAGGGAGCAAAGGTGTTCTCCAAGATTGATCTTCATCGGTACAATCAGATCCGTGTGAGGGAGCAGACATTGAGAAGACAGCTTTCTCCACTAGGTATGGGCATTATGAATTTAAAGTTATGTCTTTTGGACTAACTAATGCTCCTATTTGTCTTTATGGAGGCGATGAACAGTATGCTACACAAGTATCTTGATGAGTTTGTGGTAGTATTCATCGATGACATTCTGGTTTACTCTAAATCGAAGAGGAGCATGAGCGACATGTGAGGCTTGTGCCGAGCACCTTGAGGGAAAATCAGTTCTTTGCTAAGCTGAAAAAGTGCGAGTTCGGATTTCGTAAGTGGGTTTTCTTGGCCACATCATCAATCCAGAGGGCATATCTCAGTAGATCCTAGCAAAGTCTCGGCAGCTTTTGGATTGGAAGAAGCCTTCCAATGTCAAAGAGGTGCGTAGTTTCCTTGGGTTGGCTGGCTACTATCGGCGTTTCGTGCAGGATTTCTCTATCATTGCCAAGCCACTTTCGCACCGACTCGAAGGGGATGAAATTCCGGATCTGCAGAGTGTGAGCACAGCTTTACGCACTATGAAGGAGAAGTTAGTGATCGCCTCGTTTACCCTTCCCGAGCCTGGGAAGCGCTTCACGGTGTATTCGATGCTTCTGGTTGGGACTTGGGTGTGTGCTCATGCAAGAGGGCAAGGTGATTGCTTATGCGCCGAGGCAGCTTGAAAAAGCACGAGCGTAACTATCCCACGCATGATCTTGAGCTAGCCGCCGTGGTGTTTGCATTGAAGATATGGAGGCATTACTCAGACGGGCAGTCTTGTGACATTTTCATCGATCACAAGAGCCTCAAGTACATCTTTACTCGTAAAGATTTGAACTTGAGGCAGAGGAGGTGGCTAGAATTGATAAAGGATTATGACCTTACTATCCAAAGTATCATCCGGGAAGGCAAATGTTGTGGCCGACGCTCTCGATGCAAGACAATGCCCCTATTGTTGATTGTCTTGTTGCTGATTTTGAGCGCTTGGGGGTCTCCATCGCTTATGCGGGGACCGTGCAAGCTGAAACTCGATTGATTCTTGAGTCGGCGATTCCCGAGCGTGCAGCGGGAGGCACAAAGAAGATGACTGCTTTGCTCCAAAGAAAGTAGGAACGCTTTGAGGATGGCAAGTCTGGAGACTTTACCATTGATGATGCGGGAGTTACGAGGTTTCAGGGGCCGTCAGGCGTGCCTCGTAAATCTCAAGTGAAAGAAGACATTCGAAAGAAGCTCATCGCACTCGCACACGGTCCATCCTGGAGAGACCAAGATGTACAGGGACTTGAAGAAGAATTTCTGGTGGAAAAGGATGAGAGTGGATATTGCCAAGTATGTGGCGTCTTGTGGGATCTGTCAGAAGATCAAAGCTGAGCATAAGCGTCCCGCTGGCCTGTTGCAGCCCTTGGAGATTCCTGTATGGCCTTGGGATGACATCTCCATGGATTTTGTGGTTGGTTTACCTCGTTCTCCACGAGGGAAGGATGCTGTTTGGGTTGTGGTGGACCGTCTCAGCAAGTCTCAAGCAAGATTTCATTCCTATCCGCACGACCAATTCTGCGAGCGAGTTGGCTCCCATCTATGTGCGGGAGATTGTGAGACTGCATGGTGTACCTAAGACCATTATTTCTGATCGGGATGCGGTTCGTCTCCAAGTTCGGGAGAGTTTGCAGAGTGCTTTGGGTACGCAGCCTTCGCCTTAGTACCGCTTTTCACCCTCAGACGGATGGGCAGTCAGCGTACCATCCAGACGTTGGAAGACATGCTCAGGGCCTGTGTGATGGCTTGGAAAGGTAGCCGGGAGGATCATTTGCCTCTTGCGGAGTTTGCTTATAATAATAGCTATCATTCCAAAGATCCGGGCTGCTCCTTATGAGGTACTATATGGCCGAAGTGCAGATCGCCACTTTGTTGGGATGCAGTGGGCGAGAGAGCGATTCTTGGACCGGATTGGGTTCAGCAGAGCTGTTGATCGCGTGGCGGAGGTACGGCAGAACCTTCTCGCAGCGCAGAGCGCATGTAAGAGCTATGCTGATGTGAGGCGACGAGACTTGGAGTTTGAGGTGGGTGATAGCGTACTCTTGCGAGTATCTCCCACCAAGGGTGTGGTGCGTTTTGGCACCAAAGGAAAGCTCAGTCCAAGGTATGTTGGGCCTTTTCCTATCATCGCCCGAGTTGGTAGGTTGGCCTATCGTCTGGAGCTACCGGAAGCTATGCAAGGTGTGCATAATGTGTTCCATGTCTCGATGTTGAGGAAATACTTGCATGATCCGGAGTTGGTGGTTCCGTTGGAACCATTAGTACTTGAGCAGGACCTCACCTTCGAGTCCCGTCCTGTGGAAATTCTGGGGACTTCGGAGCGAGTGATGAAGAACCAGACGCTCAAGTTCGTTAAAGTGTTGTGGTCACATCAGACCGAGAGAGAGGCAACTTGGGAGCTGGAGTCTCGTATGCGCGAGAAATATCCCGAGCTTTTCACCTCAGGTATGTGATGTGAAAACCTAGCTATCTTCGGTTTTGCTGGGTTGCGTGTTGGTGCGTTTAGATTCGAGGTCTAATCCTGTTGAAGGGGGGAAGAATGTGACACCACGGAGTGTCATAACTTTATTTTACGTGCTTGATATGGTTAAAAACAGTATGAAATGTGGAATTAAGGTTAAAACTATAGGTTATGGAGGTTAATAGCTTTTCCGGGCCGTTTTCGGGGTTTTGGGCCTTCCCGGGGGAGTTTTGGGCCTTGGTGGGCTTTGGTGGGATGGATTAGGTCTCCGTAACGGACTAGAATTGGGTGTGGGGGCTGGTAAAAGGGGTTTCCCTGCCCCTTTGGGGCGTCCACCCTGCTGCCTTTGCGCCCCTTGAGGCCTTGGTGCGCCCCCCTCACCTCCCCCCACTTGCCAAGCCGTAGCCGCCCCTTCCCTTTGAGCCTTGCGCCTCCCCCTTGCTCTCCTCCATTGCCCCACCTCTCCACCACCTCTCCTCCACCCCCTTGCTGCCCTAGGGTGGTCTCCACACCTCTGCACCTTGTGGATCCATCCGTTGGAGCGAGGAGCGATCCGCGAGGAGATCTATTGGAGATTCGTTCGTTGGGCAAAGGTATGATCATGGGGATCCTTGGGTTTGATCTAGGTACTGTTCTTAGGGTGTTTATGAAGTTTTTAGATCAATTGGTGGTGCTGGGTTGGAGTTCTTTGGGTTAGATCTAGATGTTGCCACGTTTCTGTTTTCGGGCAGATTGAGCAGTCGGGCTAGGGTTTGAGTTTTCGTCGATTTAGAATCCGAATCTGTCCGTACGGACTTAAAGGAAGTTGTATATAATTTAATTATCTTTCCGTGGACATAAAGCACGTTAAAATCCGATCAGCCGTTTGAAAGTTATGGCCGTTTTACCGAGCGTGTTAAAATCTGTGACGCAATTAGAACAGATCGTAGTAATCTGTAGATTAAATAATTTTAGAGTCCGAATCAGTCTTTCCGTATAACTAGAAAAAGGTAGGAAATTTCCTAAGATTTGCGATGGTGTACTCGTTTAATCGATTTGGAGTCCCAGAACTCAAGTTATGGCCTTTGCAAGGCTGCTGTCCCGCCGAGACAGAACCTCTGTTTTAGGTTTTGCGAGTAGCGGGCAATATCAGGTGAGATGGGGATTTGTGTACTGTTTTGTGGGCATTATTGAGAGTATGTGATGCCGTTGTGCAGGTGGTGTGACCCCGGGGGTGCCCTCTACTTCCCACAATCCCGTCGCCCACGGTTGAGGCAAGTGTGTTGTAATGAATAGCGGAATTGTAGGTTGCTTGTGGAGATTAGATGAAAGATTGAATACTTGCTATGATCACTTGCCATGCTTGCTGTTTTCCAATGATATATTGAGTATGATTATCATGATTCGATGCCATGTGTTAATATTTGTCATGATGAGATGCCATATGTTTATGTACATGTGAAATATGATAATTGGTATAGTTGCATGCATGACATGAGATAGGGCGAGGGCGGTGAGAAAGTCATAACTAGTCCGGCAAGGTCGGTGAGAAAGTTATGACTAGTCCGGAACGCCATTGAGTAAGACCTACATCGTGATTCCATCCACGTGGTGAATGGAAGCGATGAGTAGGCACCCTCCATCTTCGGGATGGAAGGGGAAAAGGGTGCACACCGACGGTGTGTACTCAACCATACCGGTATGAGTTTCAAGGAGACATGAGCATTGCATTACATCTCATACATATTGATGATGACAATGTTAAGTGTTTATGAATAAGATGATTTACATGAAGGGAGATGCTATTGCCATATTGTTGTTCTTGTTGTCCATTGCAATATGCTTGCCGAGTTTCGAACTCACGCTTGTGTTTTTTCTTATTGTTTTAGGTACCATGAGAACGGCATGCGGAAAAGGGAATAGACACACGTCCACACGTTGCTTCACCTTAATGTTTCCTCAAGTCAATTCTTTTAGATTGATAATAAATTGCGTGATGGTCATTAAATTAAGGCTTAGCTTGGTTAATAAGAGTTTTATTGTTCGCTTGACACTTGGAACTTTAAGTGCTAAATGTTAGTCTTTATTGTCGTTAAGACTCTATTTATTGTTGTTTTAGATGTTTCCCTTATTGCCATATAATGCTATATCGTTGTTGCTCCTTAAATTCATGATAAAACAAAGGAGGTGTCACGAAATCTCGGTTTTTAGCCTATGCGCCTTTGCTGGAATTTTATGTTAAATATGATATTTGGATGTTGTTTAGCTTATGTTTGGTAGCATTCGGGCATATTAAATGCCGGGTGTTACAGATTCGAAAGAGGTAAAGGCAAGTATAATATCAATAACTTTTTCAGGAGTTAAGTAAGCACTTTCCCTTTCCTAATCCACATTTCCATCAACGCTATCAATAAACCCAACCAAACTTTTCAAGTCTAGGTTGTTTTCATGAAAGTCTAACCCTTGAGCTGGTCCAATACCGTGGACTCGGCTATTCGAATAGGTTGTACACTCTGCAGAGGTTATGCACTTTACCCACAAGATACAAGTCAAACACCACAAAGGCGAGTGATCGTGAATAAAGCATTTCAGAGACCGCAAACTATACAAGTGAACCTCTCTAGTTTTTGTCATACACCACCCTTCCCTTAACATAGGCGTAAATATGGGACCGACATACCATTGACGGGTACCATGCCATAGTCCTGGCACGCTCCCCTTTCAAGTTACACAAAAGGTGTAGTTGACACCCTCGAGGTACCACATGTAAGTTATTAGTAACTTACTCAACTAGGTCCGTCCCATTACAGACATGTGGTTGCACGCTTGACTCAGATCAAAGGCTTGCAAGGTTAAGTCCTTAGGTGACCAGGGCAAGACTACCCAAGAACCAAAACGACGCCCCCGGTGCCACTCGTGGCCCACCATATCTTTCTTGCCACTTGCCCCGGTCTAAATCTATTTATCAAACCCGCTTGATTACCATGCACCACGTGCCATCATCATCATCACAACACGATACTTCTCCAAAACAGGTTCAGTATCTCATTAAGTCAATATTAACATTTGATTGTCCAAAATCATGTCATGTGCACGAAAGGTGTCTAAGCAAAGAACTACAATGGTCTAAATACCCAATGTTGGCAATTTAATAATGTCCAACTACTTAAACCTGACTAGGGTGACAAGGGGGCATGGCATACAATTATTTATGTCAAGGTGGAATATAGCAAATTGGCATTTAACTATTTTTCCGTAATTAATCAAAGCATCTTCTAATTAAATTATCATGCAATAATATAAATCAAAATAATTTTAAAAGTGGGAGCAATATGGTCAAAGCATAACTTGCCTTCAAAAAGTACTTGTTCTTAGGTGTGTTTGTTTAGGTGGTCTGGAGGAGAAGTCACTGGAGCCGAAAGAAGCTAGTTGATCTTTGAGCCGGAAGAGACTTGATGAAGGGGATGGCAATTTTTGTAAATAAGATCAAGTTGCAAGGGTATCAGTGGAAGTGGGATTTTCATAAGCTCCACCAGCCCAAGAAGCATCAAGTTTTCCTTGCTTCTCTCGTGTAGTGCAAATTGGGTGGAGCTTCTCCTCTCAGCTAATGAAAAATTACTGCTTGTTTTGGCTTGTGACTTATGAAGGCCTAGAAGCCAAATAAGCCTGCGTAAGCCTAAACAAACACACCTTAGTCTTGAGCTGGCTTCTAGTTCAAAACTTCACCTTCGTAGCCATCGGACACTTATATGTATACTCGTAACTCGTGCAAATAGCAATAAATAATTAAATAGTGGACAAAAGTGTCAAAAATAAAAATAAAATTCATAAACAGAGAGAGCACATTTTTACTTAGCCTATCATAAGGGATCATCATCTGTTTGGAAAGCTCGGCGAAGATTATGTCCATGGCGCTTCCTCCATCTACCAGGATTCTGCTGTGATACTACGGAATGACGGTATGAGTCATTTTCGATCTCGGCCATAAGGTATGACTCTTGTAACATGTTTTTGCGCCGTGTCTGCAAGTGTGGGCCTTTCCGGGGGATTTTGGGCCTTTCCGGAGGGGAATTGGGCCTTCCGGGGGAGTTCGGGCCTTGGGGGGTCCATATGGGCCGAAGGTGGGACATATTTGGGCCTTTTGGAGGTGGTCTAGGACAGCAAAACTGCTGCCCTAGCCCTACCTGCGCCCCAAACAAGTCCCCTCCCTAGCCCTAGCCCCCACTTGTTTCCCCTCCACCCCATTGCCTCCTCCTCCCTAGCCGCCACCCCTCCCTCACCCTTGCGCCTCCCCTTGCTCCACCACGTGCCCTTGCTGCGTCCCCCTCGCTGCCATGCCACGCCATGGTGCTGCCCTCGCCGGTAGGAGGATCCGCGACGAGGAGAACCGGTGGCCACGACGCGTGGGAGCGAGATCGGGCGATCGAGAGGCATTCTTCGTGTTCGTCGTTCGTCGGACTAAGGTATGTCCATGGGGAAACCTTGGGGAAGGTCTAGGTGCTGTTCTCATGGTAGATTTGGAGTTGTTAGATCAAGAGGACGTGCTGCCATGGAGTAGATCTGAAAAGAACTAGAGTTCGTATTGTACTCAGTTTCGGGCAGATTTGGAGTCCATTTTAGGGGGTGCGATTTCGCAATTTTAGTTTCGGAATTTGGCCGACCTCCTGTTGAAGAAGTTGTAGGTATCGTCAAGACCTATTTTGTGTATTTTTTTGAGAATTTTTGGAGTTACGGTCTGAAAGTTATGGCCGTTTTGGTGGGCGCTGTCCAATCTGTGTCGAGGTTGGGACAGTCTGTGTTCAACATTAGATTAAACTAATTTAGATTTCGAATCTGACCGTACGGACTTCTAGGAAGTTGTAGATAATTTCAATATGTTTCAGTGCATATAAAGAAATTGAAATTCCGCCCAGCCGTTTGGAAGTTATGCCTGTTTTACCGAGCGCTGTCAAATCTGTGACGAGATTGAGACAGTTCGTGTTCAACGTTAGATTAAACAACATTAGAGTCCGAATCAGTCTTTACCTATAACTAGAAAAAGTTGGGAAATTTCCTAAGCTACGCGAGGATGTACTCGTTTATTCAATTTGGAGTTCTAGAGCTCAAGTTATGATTTTTCGAAGCCGCTGTCCAGAACGGGGCAAAATCTGTGATTTCGGGGTTTTGGAGTATGTATTAGGTGTAGTGGGTGCTGTTTTGAGGAGTCGAATTAAGTGTGTGGCACGTGTTTGTAGTGGATCCTGGTTTGGGCCTCTCACTGCCGAGATAATGACCCTACTCCAGTGTATTGTATTCTATTGGGGGTCCCTCCTTTGTTACAGATCCTCGGGGGGTTTAAATACTACACCTTGAGATACATAGAAGGTAACTACCCCCTGGAATTACGCCACGCAGTCATACTCGCGATCTACCGCCCTTGATCTGCGCGTTATTTGAATTTCGGGTATGATTTCCCTTGATCTTCGGCTGATTGGTCGCCACCTTCCTTCCTCGTAGCATTGACCGAGTCTACCGACCAAGTTCCTGAGTATGACGTGATCTTTACGAGCATGCTTGCTCGTGGTCGTTTTTGGAATGGTCGTGAGTAAAGGGGCGGACATGTATGCTCGGAGGTATGATGCTCGTTTCGTACTCCCGAGCATCCTCTGTCGGCATCGTATGGTCGGCGGGCTCATGATCTCCCCGGGGTACCGTGGTCTTTTGCCAGATAGTCAATCCCCGACAGTAGCTAAACCCCTTTTTCCCGCAAGTCGGTGTCATGGTACCTAAAAAAACAACAACATAAACACAAGCGTGAGTTCATCACTCAGCAAGTATATTGTAATGGTACAAACACAAACAATTACATGGCTACAACAACTCACATCATGTATATCATCTCATTCATGATCACATATCATTATCATCATCATTATGTATGCAATGCGATGCGATGCTCATATCTCCTTGGAAACTCATACCGGTATGGTTGAGTGCACACCCGTCGGTATGCACCCTCTCCCCCCTTCCATCCCGAAGATGGAGGGTGCCTACTTCGCCTCCATTCACCGCGGTGAATGGAATCACGATGTAGGACTTACTCATTGGCTCTCCGGATTAGTCATAACTTTCTCACCAACCTTCCCGGATTAGTTATGGCTTTCTCACCGCCGGGCCATGTAACATGCCATGTATGCAAATATGCCAACATCATAATAAACTTGTACATTTAACACATGGCATCATAGCATACTCATCATATCATAGGAAATCATTAAAGCATGGCAAGTGATCATGTCATATATTAGATCTCAATCAGAACCGATCTAGCAAACAATAACCTGCTACCCATTCCAATACACTTGCCTTAACCACGGGCGACGGATTGGCGAGAAGTAGAAGGCACTCCCAGGGTCACACCACCTGCACATAGGCACCACACACTCACAATCATGTCCAAAAAACAGTACGCAAACCCTCATCTATCCCGACATTGCCAACTACTCGCAAAACCCAAAAACAGAGGTTCTGTCCCGTCGGGACAGCAGCCTTCCAAAAGGCATAACTTGAGTTCTGGGACTCCGAATCAATTAAACGAGTACATCCTCGCGTAGCTTAGGAAATTTCCCAACTTTTTCTAAGTATAAGGAAAGACTGATTCAGAATCTAAAGTTGTTTAATCTACAAAATACCGTGATCTGTTCCAATCACGTCACAGATTTTAATACGCTCGGTAAAACAGCCATAACTTTCAAACGGCTGGGCGGAATTTAAAGTTCTTTATACCCACTGAAAGGTATTGAAATTACGTACAACTTCTTCATTAGCCGTACGACCAAATTCCAACTCTAAATTGGCGAAACACCAAACCCTAGGTTGACTGCTCATGCTGCCCGAAACAGAGAACGTGGCAACTTCTAGATCTAATCCAATCTACTCAATTCCAGCACCACCAATTGATCTAAAAACATGATAATGACCCCTAGAACAGTACCTAGCCCAACCCCAAGGAGTCCCATGGCCATACCTTCGCCAGACGCACGAAAACCCAATAGATCTCCTCATTCCTCGCTCCTCGCTCCAACGGATGGATCTTCGAGGTGCAGGGGTGGGGAGGCTACCCTAGGGCAGCAAGGGGTGGAGGAGAGGTGGTGGAGAGGTGGGGAGGCAAGGGGGCAAAGGGGAGGGGGCGCACGGCCAAAGGGGGAGGGGTGCGGCTAGGGCAAGGGGGGGAACTTGTGGGCGCCCAAGGGGAGAGGTGGGGCGCATAAGGGGCAGGGGGAGCCCCTTTTACCAGCCCCAACCAGGTTTCCTAGTCCTAAATGGACTCATACTCCTTCCCACCAAAGCCCACAACCCCTTCTCTTGGGCCCAAACTCCCCCGAAAAGGCCCAAAACCCCGGAAACGCGATTAAACCTCATAGAGTATGGTTTTTAACCTTAATTCCACATTTTATAATGTTTTTGACCTTAACATCCACATTATATAAGGTTACGACACTCCGTGGTGTCACATTCTCCAATTTCACCTTTTACGATGTCTCGACAACCGAACCTTATTCAGTTAAACAACGACTTCAACATGTAAATATTGTCTCCACAGGGAAGAATTCGTAAGTGAGACTCTAAGTTATACTTTCATTAAGGATAAGATCATTTATCATGTTAATTATCCAAAGCTCACTCCATCGCAACATGTTAAAAATTTCCTCTATTTTAACTAGGGTTTTCCAACGAGTAATCTAAACAGTTACCACCCCTACTTAGTCATCAATAACAACAAACGGCATAATCATCAACCAACAACATTACTTTTAGCTACCCTATACATAGGTGATAACAAAATTACCACCACACAACATACTCCCACTATTTAAAATAGATTGAATACTAGCATTAACACTGCCTTTAACAACATCATTAAGAATAAGTCTTATGTCTTCTCAATTGATATCAATACTAGCATTGTAAAGACACAACTGCATACTTCCAAATATACTAGTATTTTGCAACAACATGAATAGCAACTCTAATCAACTTCCAAGTTAGGGTCACAAGCTAGCATGATCAAATTTCTCTACTAACATGTTTAAATTAGAACATCTTTAACAACCAGCAAAGTTTCTTTAATAATAACAGCAGTCTACATCATCTTAATGTTTTAACTATGTATCAAGGTTTAAAACTTTAAACATTATCGGGGGTCATAAGCACTTTTATAACAAAGCAACAGATTCTAAGCATGCACATTAACACATTTACTCATTCTCGCTAAGAGTAAACTACAACACTAGTAGTCTATTTATTCTCAAGCTAGAGATGACAACCGCATTGAACTGTTTCAACTCACAAATTAACTTAACAATACGTCATCCCAAAAACCACATTGGTACATGCTACATAACATGCTAAACAACAATTCTTACTAGGGACAAACGATTACAATCAAAAGACTACTTACTTTGTTTGCAGCATTTTAGTTTTAAAGCTCATCCCAAATTCATAAGGAAACTTGACTCTCAAAATTGCAATGAGACAAGCCCAAACTTGGTCATGCAAAAGGAATTCTCCAAAACACTTTTAAATCTCAAGGACTCCCATAGAGGAAAATGGTTGAAAGACAATTTTCTCCAAAGGGAACCAAGCGCTCAATTAAACCTTTGCAAATAAAACCTTAACACCAAACCCCAAACTTTCACGAAACAAGAAGGGTTCTTCAAAGATGATTTCTTAAACCAACAAAATAACGAAATCAAACACCACTTACTCCTACAAAGCCACGTAACTTCAGCCCTAACAGCTGTGTCCGCACAACTCCGCCATAACTCCTTTAACCTCGGAGAAAGACAAACACAGGAATAAATTGAATGCTTCTTCCCCATAAAGCAATCAACAAACTAGACATCAAAACTGGAAAGGCGCCCAAAAGAAGCGCAACACTAGACTCCTCTTCTTCGTCTTCAACCAAGGAAGACAAAACCACACCGCATACGGAACAATCCGCGAAAATCCAATACCAAACACTTTTCTTTTGGTTTCCATCAACTAAAACTAAGAAAACCAATCAAGACCGACCACAGAACGATAAAGAACATCCGAAGGAATCCACCACCAAACTCTTCTATTTGACTCCAGTCAACTACCCGATCTACGACAGAAAGGGTAAGCACTCTTCTCCTACAGGGGTTAATAGTTCTTCGGTGATGGCGCTAACCGGCCACACTATCAAACCTCACCCTTACTATGAACAAAAAGAGGTGACCGAAAACCTTCGGTACCACAACCCCACTCTATCACAACAACAAGAGCAATTCAATCATTTATCTCATTGACATAGCAACATTCATTGTCAAATGAAGCATTCAACATCAAAGCTTAAATACAACATTTAAGCGTAAGGAAATGATACCCATACCCTTTTCCTACTGTGCATCCATGTGTGTCAAATTTTAGATTAGTTATACCACTTTTGCAAGTTTTAATGTTGCTATCCTATGACAAAATTTTAGTAAAAACCTAAGCCATGTTTCTAAGTTATTCCACATCACATTTTTAGTTGTAACCTAAGGTATGACACTAAAATACATATTCCAAGGACCTACAGCCCGCTCTGATACCAACTGTAATACCCCGGCATTTAATATGCCCGAATGCTACCAAACAAAGACTAAGCAACCTCTAAATACCACAATTACAAGTAAATTACAGCAAAGGAGAAAATGCTAATACCGAAAATTTCGGCAGCATCTCCTTTGTTTTTTTCCATGATTCGGAGCAACAACAAGATATCACAAGTTATAACATAATGGAAAGCATCTAAAACAGCAATAACATGTGACATAGCAACAATATAAGTCCAGGATAAAGCATTCAACCACTACATGAGCTAAACGAATCAAATAGTAAGACCGAGCACACATTTAAGCAATTCTCCAAGTTTCATGGCAATACTTTCATTATCATGACTCCAAATGATAACACTGTCTAATTTGTGTGGAGCTACGTGTAGATGTGTAGCTAAACCCCTTTTTCCCGCAAGTCGGTGTCATGGTACCTAAAAAAACAATAACATAAACACAAGCGTGAGTTCATCACTCACAAGTAAATTGTAATCGTACAAACACAAACAAAAACATGCCTACAACAACTCACATCATGTATATCATCTCATTCATGATCACAATAATCGTGCCATGAACTAGGTGTATAGAATAATTTTAGTGTGTTGTTGATCCTCTTTGCTTAGCTATAGATGTTGGTGTGGTTGGATTTGGTCTAATTGGTTTATGATGATGTTTTATCCATTTTTATTGCTGATTTAGTTGTCTTATGCTATGATATATGTTGCCATGATGTTGCTATCACTTTAATTCATGTTAAAACAAAGGGGATGCTGCCGAAATTTCGGTTTTTAGCATGTGCGCCTTTGCTGTACTTTATGTTTAATTATGATATTTAGATGTTGTTTAGTCTATGTTTGGTAACATTCGGGCATATTAAATGCCTGGGTGTTACAAAAGTACCTTATTATTCGTTGAGTGTGACTGTGATATTTACCAATGTTGAGACTGCGGTGCACTAGCATGATTCTGGACTAGTGTGGAATACACAGAGGGTCCGGATTTGCAAATTCGGGTCCCGGCAGAGGTGGTATCAAAGCCATACTGACTGTAGGCTCACCCATAGTTAGATTGGTTGTAGTGAAGATAAAACCTATTTTCTAAAGATAAAATTTGTCAAGATAATGAATGAATTCTCGACTTACCCTTTTCTTTCTTGTTCATACCCTTGCTAAGTTCTTTTTGTCTTCCACTTGATTTTAAAATGTTGCGTTCTTACACGAGCGCTTTTTGACAGATGATGAAGAAGAACAACTACGCCGAGCGTGAGGGAGGCTACGCTGCCGAGTTGTGGCGTATGCTTCAGTTTCTTGGAGGTTTTGAGAGACCGCTCTACCGAGGGACTACACTCGTGCAGGGAGGACTGGTCGTAGGATGGGACGTCAAGATCACGATGTATGCCCGAGAGAAAACGAAGTTCAGCCGCCCTTTTCACTTCACCGCCAGGAGGTCTACCTTTGAGATGGGAATCCAGGAGGTGTCACGTCGAGCAATGCAGCAGATCGCTCGCACCTACTCTAGGGAGCTGGAAGGCACAGTATTCATCACCACCCACGCCGAGATAATAGAGCTCAGCGAAGGCTGATAGAGGACGAGGATGCCACCGTCACTCACTTAGCCAGATTCGTTGCCGCCCAGGAGGAGCTTATCGATGACACAGTTTAGGAGTTGATGAAGGCTCGCGAGCAGGTTGAGGAAGAGAAAAAGCATTTAGAGAATGCTTGTGAGTACGTCGCCTATGCTGCGGAAAGGATCGTAGAGCTGGAGACCACACTGTATGGACAGGGCCCCGATCCAGTGTTGGAGTTGGACGCCCCAGAGCCAGAGGATGACCCAGAAGAGGCGCCACCTGCACCCGCGCCACAGCCACAGCAATAGCCAGATCCAGAGCCAGAGGAAGACGCCATGTCATCAACCACAGCTGCAGTTGCAGGGCATGGCGATTGCTTCGCGCCTATGCCGCCGCACCCGCCCCGAGGAGGCGGTGGAGGTTTTCTCGACAGTGAGCATAGGCGTTGAAGTTGTGACTCCTTCTGCCGAGTCGCGTTATAGAATAAGAGTCACCCTTAGAGGCGTTAGACTTGGTGTTAGTCGATTTGGATTTTTAATTGCTTGTTGAGTGTGCAAGATGTGTTGCAAGGCCCTTAGGCATTGTGAGTGACCATACCAAGTTATTATTGAATTAATTAATAAAAGTTGGTTTTGAGTTACACTTTCCGCATAAGTTTCCCTACTACTTGTCTATTCTTGTTCCCTCTCATCTATGAAACCTTGGAGTAACCGATGATGGTGAACACCCGTGGAAACCTCGGAGGCAATGGAAGTGGTTCTCGCCCACCGGGAACCCCAATGATGGAGCACCTGCACCCCAACCAGACACCATTGGTTGATACAGAACTTTGGAGCTTTCCTTGTTGCACTGACTCGGTTGATGCATGCAATGATGCAGCAGATGCAACAGTCACCGCTCAGACCGCTAACCAAGCAAATCGTGACAAATGACAGGAGCAAAGTTGTCGAATTTATGAGGACTCATCCACCCACATTCTCTCGGGAATGCCAATCCACCGGAGGCGAACGATTGGCTAAGGTCAATAGAAAGGAAGCTACACATTGCCCAATGCATGGGAAATGAGAATGTGCTCTACGCCTCTCATCGCTTGAAGGAACCGCCGCTGAATGGTGGGAGAACTTCTACGCCACGCAGAAAACCCACAGGACATCACATGGGAGGAGTTTACAAATGCATTTCGTCAAGATCACGTGCTGAAGGAATAATGGACTTAAAGAAGGAAGAATTCAGGCACTGAAGCATGGTAATCAACCGTGTCGAATATCTGAATAAATTCACACAGCTTGCACGTTATGCACCTGAAGACGTAGCGATAGATAAGGCCGCATACCTCGCTTTATGAAGGGACTTAACTCAGGATTGCAGTGGGACTGATCACCCACACCTTTTCAGATTTCCAGAGCTTGTGAACAAGGCGCTTATTCTAGAAGACAAGCGCAAGGAACTGGATGAGAACCGGAAGCGCAGGATGCAACAACGAGGATCGCATCAGAAGCGCAAAGAACACTTGAGGGTTGCGCCAAATCTGTTTTTCAGATTCCAGCAGAATGCAACCAGGACATCGCTACCAAAGCATTGAGACCTGTCAATCAGAATTATCAGACTCCAGCTCTAGCTGTAAACTCCGCCTCGAGCGGTCAACAGGGGACAGTGAGACACCGCTACACCTGCAACGAGCCAGGGCACTTCTATGATGCCCTAGAACTTTAGAGCGATCCTAGGGTTTTTCTTTCTCTCGTTGTTTGGAAAGAATGAGGGAAATTGTTGGGGAATTAATTAATTGAAGTTTATGCGGCGTATTAATATTATATTTGGAGTTTACGGGCTAGAAACAAAGTGGGCCGAGGAAAACTTGGGCCTGGCCGAATTCTTCTCCCACCTCCCCTCCCACGCCCTAAGTGGGCGGCCCACCTCCCCACCCCAAGCCCTAGGGCGCCTCCCCTCTCCCCTAGCAGCCCCCACTCCACCTCTTCCTCCCCTTGCGTGGTGGCTCAAGATCCACCGCGAAACGCGAAGGAGAAAACGAGAAGAGGATCCGTGGAGGCGAGGAGGACGAACAGATTTCCGTTACGGAGATCGTTGCGCGTTCTTCGTGGGTTCGCAAGGGGGAACTCAAGGTAAAATTCCCAATCTTTTACCCCTGTTCTACCTAGGGATTAGGAGTGTATTAGATCTGGTGGTGAGTGCTTTGGTTGGATCTTGATGGGGGGGAAGGGTAGATGTTCACGTGGTGCTGTTTTTGGAAGGGAAGATTGTGCAGCGCGTATTGTTTCGCGGTTTAAGTGGCATAGATGATTTTTCCTGCAAAAACCTATAACTAGAAAGTTGTAGATAACGTCGAGACCTAGCTTCTGTATTTTTTTCAGAATTTTTGGACCGTCGGACTGAGATTTATCCCTGTTGGAAGATGACGAACAGAATTTGGAAACAGATTTCGTCCACTGTGTTGGGCGGTTGTTTAGGCATATTTAACAGTGGAATTGAAATTTTTGATCTTCATGAAAGTTGTAGATCTCGTCAATATCTAGCTACTGTAATTTTTCTGTATTTTTATGAACAGTAGAAAAAAGATACGAAATTGGGAAGAGAGGTTGCTGCTGTTCGATCCGGACAGATCGGGGTTTTCGGTGTTTAAAAGGGGAACGGGTTGTAGGAAACGCGTGTTTGAATGGTGTGATCAATTGTGGTGTTATTATATACTGAAAGTATGCTTGTTCAGGTGGTGCCCCTTCTGGACGCAACTAGATTCGCCATCCACGCCGGTAAAGGCAAGTGGATGTAGCGGTCTTGCTAAACTATAACCCGCTATTTGTTTCGTCTTCAATATAAACCTTAATTGCAGCACACCTACATGGTTTAACTACTTGTTTATGAGATTGCAATATCCTATCCTGCATTGTGATGTGGTTGTTTGGCTTTTGAATCATGAGTAAGAATGAAGAAAGATGTTGTTTGCAAGATGAATTGTTGAGGTATTCTATCTCAATGATGTTCGCATTTTATCCATGTTATTTGATGGTATGCAAGCATGTGGATTCAGAGTGGGAAGTTATGAATGTATTTATGCATGAAGCATTAACTGCATAATCATGCATTGGAAGTTTGTCGACGCCAGCATGCGCGATCAAGACGCAGTACAACACCGTGTGTTCTTGAGAAAGGGCACGGTGAGGAGGATCATGGCATAAGCATGTGCACAATCATATGCATTCTACTGAGGTTGTGTGGACTCTGTAATGTGGTATTGGACATGAGGAATTTGGTATGCTAGTTTTACTGTGGCTGTGTTATTTGTTAGAAGTTGTTCCGCTTGCTGAGATTACCCAATCTCACCCCTTGTTATTTTGTTGTTTTCAGGTAGTTCTCGCGAGTCGTAAGTTTGAAGGGTGGGCTTAGTAGCACAATCAACCCTCCGGGGTCATCACGAATCACATGGACTAGTGCATTTAATAATTCATTAGCTTGCTGAAATTTTATTAATTATAGACCTGTTGATGTCCTCTTTAGAGCTGTTTTACGTTTATGTTTGTTTCCTGGTTGATTTAGACTTGTTATCTCTAGTATTGATGCTTTTATGTTATTCCTGTTTGTAATGTTTATTATGAATCTTGTTGTCGCCTGCTTTGTCCTAATTTTAGGGAGATCTGTCGAAATTTTCTTGTATGACAGTTTAGATTTGTAGGGTGTTACGGTTGGTATCGAGGCGGGCTTCAGGTCCGTGGTGTATGAACTTAGTGAAATACCATAGGTTCAACTAAAATGTGATTTGGGATAACTTAGAAACATGGCTTAGGTTATACTTTAAAAAAAAAATTGCCATAGGATAGCAACATTAAAATTTGTGTTAGTGGAATAACTAATTTAAAATTTGACACACATGGATGCACAGTAAGAAAGGGTATGGGTATCGTTGCCTCATGCTTAAAGGTTGAATTTAAGCTTTGTTGTTGAATGCTACGTTTGATAATGTATGTTACTATGATTTTGAGATGATTGATTGAGTTGTTCTTGTTATCGTGATAAAGGAGGTTGTGGTGCCGAAGGGTTTCGGTCACCTTTTGTTTGTAGTGAGGCTGTGGTTTGACGGTGTGGCCGGGTAGAGTCACCACCGAAGAACTATTAAACCCCTTTAGGGAAAGAGTACTTATCCGTGTCTGTCGTAGATCGGGTAGTGACTGGAGTCAAATAGAAGAGGTTGGTGATGGATTCCTTCGGATGTTCTTTACCGTGCTGACGGTCGGTTTTGGTTGGTTTTCTGGGTATGTGGTTGGTTCGAAACCGAGGAAAATGCTTAGTTTTGAGCACTCGGCTGATTGTCCTTTTGGCGGTTTGTGGTTTTGTCTCCTTTGAGTGAAGACACAGAAGAAGAGTTCTATGTTGCGCGTCTTTTGGTCACAATTTTGCTTTGGCACCTGATTTATTGTTATGGACTGTCGTTGGGAGGAAATTTCTGTGGTTGTTGTTTCCCCGATTTTTTTTAAAAGAAGGGGGTTGGAGTTTCTCCTGTTGCAGATCAAGCTGGATGGAGCTAAGTTTGAATCTTTATCGGAAAAATTTGGTTGGACATTTGGTCTTCCCTTATGCATCTGTCTTTCTTTGTGGAAAGTGTAGGTTTTGGATTTCTTGAAGAGTTTTGGCTACTAGGATTGAACATTTGAGGGTCGAACTCTCTTGCATTTATGTTTGGATTTTGCTTTTCTTCCTTGCCTGAGAAGAAGAAATTTTTTATCGGTGTTTGTTCTTGATCTAGAACTGTGTTTTTTTTTAATGTTTGGGATTGCCTCCTGTTTGTCAAGGGTAGGTGACCCATGACGGTGTTTAGAAATTTTATGTCTGTGTTACGTAGTATGTAACAATGTGGTTTATGGAATGATGTACTTCTAAGCTAATTTGTGAGTTGAATCAATTAAGATGTAATTGTTATCTTTAGCTTGAGATTAAATAAACTTCTAGTATTGTAGATTGCTCTATAGCGATAATGATTGAATGTGTTAATGTGCATGCTTAGGATTTATTGCATTATTTTAATGTGCCCTTGACCATGGACAATGTTTAAAGCTTTAAATCTTGATGCGTAGTTAGAACATTAAGATGATGTAAACTACTGTGAAGGTAATAGAAAATTGGTGGGTTATTTAGAGACATTTTAATATAAGGTCGGTAGAACAATTTAATTGTAATGGTGGACTACCGATATTGTTAAAGAAACCATGCTGGTTGTTTAAAGATGTTCTAATTTAATCGTGTTGGCTAGTGACTTTAACTTGGAAATTGATTAGAGTTGATATTTATGACGTTGCAAACTATTAGTAGATTCGGAAGTATGCAGTTGTGTTCCAATAATGCTAGTATCGATATCAATTGGGAAGACATAAGTTTTTGCCTTTGCCGTAAGAGCTTTGTGATGATTTAACCTATTCAGTTCACTTTAAAAAAAAAAAGCTGGAGTATGTCTTGGAGTGGCAATTTTGCTATAACCCGTGTATAGGGTAGCTAAAAAAAATTAAATTTAATTCAATGTTGTTGTTTTACAATTATGTCAATTATTGATATTGATGACTTAGTAGTGGTGGTAACTGTTTAGATTAATTGTTGAAAACCTTTGTTAAAATGGGGGGAAATTGTAACATGTGATGGAGTGAACCATGGATAGTTAGCATGACGCGTGATTTTGTCCTTAATAAATGTATGTTTTAAAGTTCTATTTACGATTTGTGCCTTGTTGAGATAATATTTACTTGTTGAGTCATCTTTTAGGTGAATAAATTTCCATTGTCGAGATGTTGACGCGTTTGTGGTATGGAATTTATAGGTTCATCATGCTGAAAGACTTGTTGAAGCACTGCCTTTCAAATTTAGAATATGATGTTATAGGTTAGGCTGCTCCGTGGGGATCTTGATGAGGTAGTGTTGGTTGGATGTGTTTTTGATAAGCACCGTGAACTTTATTTATAATTGTGGATAAGGTAATAAGAGTAAGAATTTGTTGTGTAGTTGTTGTTAAATCCTGATGGGCCTTCTCAATGAGTAAATAGGGAATATTGAAATCTAAATGGTAAGGGTAGTGGAATACTGTAGATGGCGGGAGTTATGCTGAACTTATGAAAAAAAAATTCATATGGATTGGTTTGTCTGTTTGATATTTGGGTTGAATACTTTTTGTCAAAGTATTCTTTGTGCTGTGTTTCAGAGTTTCCCTAAACTTAGAATGATTCTGACAAATGTGGGTTAATTTCGAGGCTTAAAACAAGGACAAAAGAATGATTAACCTTGAAGTAATTTGTGGAGATTTTGGAATGTTATTCTATTAAATATCGTCATTCATTCGTCTTTTATAAGAAAACTAGCTTAAGTTATGAATGCGAAATTTATGCTCAAGGATGTATGCTTTGACTGTGTCCGTAGTTTTCAAGGTCGAGTTATCGGTTGCATTGTTGATTAAAAGAAGTAGCTAATCCAATGTAAGTTTTGGAACTTCATGATCTGGAAATATTTGCATTTCTATTTTGGGCTAGAGTTGTGTTGTGGTGTGAGGTGTTTGACAGTTTTCGTTTAAGAGACGATTCTTCTGGTTGTGACATGAATGATATTTGTGGTTAAAACATTTTTTCTGTTGGGAAGTGAGTTTGGTTCCTTTTAAGGAAAAAGAGATGGTGGTTGTGTGGAAGCATTTAATTCCTTGATCGGTTTCTTTTTTCTGAATTGCTTGGCCTTGGATAAAAGTGAGATGATTTGTTTTGGTAAAAGTGAAATGCATTTGCAGAAGACTTTCGCGATGTTTCTCTTTTGAATAGAGCTTCTCCCCGAAGAAATTTTTTTTGGGTGTTTTTGGTTCTATGGAGTTCCTCTTCCAAGTTGAGTTCCCGTGTATGTGAATTTCAGCCTTTTGGTTTAAAGGTGGTGATTGTCGTTCGTGGTGTTAGTGAGAATTAAGATTTCTTTTACGTTCAAGCTTGGGGGTAAGAAAATGAATGTTTATGTTATGGTTGAGTATATTCAAGGATTGTACTCCTTGCCCTGGTCCTTGGGTGGAAGAATGTGTAGGCGAAACCTTCTTACAAGGGAAAACTAGAGTGGGTCGCTGATCGTAAGTAGTTTAAAAGTGAAGAGTAAAGGAAGGTTGTGTATGACTCAATTCAAACCTTTTTGGAGAATTGTTTTCATTGATGTGTTCCTCGGTGGGGTTGCTTAATTTAGTAGTGGACAACTTGGAAGTTGCAGGTAATTACATTAATTTTTGGAACTTTTTGTCGCTGGGTTCGAGCGAGTTTGTGTCAACCGTAGTGATTGTGTTCGGTTGTTATTATTTCTGCGGATTTACGGACCCTGGTTGTAAAGTAGGCTATCTCTGTCGTTGGTAAGAGTGGATATTGGTTCTTTTGTAAAGATCAATCACTTGTAGGAGATAGGAGTTTGTGTTTGGGTTGATTTAGAGACTTACCTAGAGCGTTGTGTCTCACATGGTTCGCGTCGTCCAGAATGCGACGAACTGTGGTAGAGGAGTTGAGATTGGAATGCGGAGTTTCGGGTTGAAGAGAGAAGTGGGAGTTGAGATTCCAGATCGATACCAGATTCACCTAATAGGTGTCCTTTATTTAATAGGGGAATAGTTCGTGTTAGAGTCCAATGAAAGATTTGTTGACCAATCAGTCTGAGTGGGAGGCAACTTGGGAACCTGAAGACCAGATGCGGAAGAAGTACCCTACGCTATTTGATGACGCTGGGGGTAAGTCGTGGTTTACCTTTTGCCTTCCTTTTCCTTTTAGGTCTGTAGCTAAAAGAAGAAGATTCGGGGACGAATCCTTTTAAGGAGGGGAGAATGTGATGCCCTAGAACTTTAGAGCGATCCTAGGGTTTTTCTTTCTCTGTTGTTTCGGAAAGAATGAGGGAAATTGTTGGGGAATTAATTAATTGAAGTTTATGCGGCGTATTAATATTATATTTGGAGTTTACGGGCTAGAAACAGTGGGCCGAGGAAAACTTGGGCCTGGGCCGGGAATTCTTCTCCCACCTCCCCCTCCCCACGCCCTAAGTGGGCCGGCCCACCTCCCCCACCCCAAGCCCTAGGGCGCCTCCCCCTCTCCCCCTAGCAGCCCCCACTCCACCTCTTCCTCCCCTTCGTGGTGGCTCAAGATCCACCGCAAACGCCGAAGGAGAAAACGAGAAGAGGATCCGTGGAGGCGAGGAGGACGAACAGATTTCCGTTACGGAGATCGCTATGCTGCGTTCTTCGTGGGTTCGCAAGGGGGAACTCAAGGTAAAATTCCCAATCTTTTACCCCTGTTCTACCTAGGGATTAGGAGTGTATTAGATCTGGTGGTGAGTGGTTTGGTTGGATCTTGATTGGGGGGAAGGGTAGATGTTCACGTGGTGCTGTTTTTGGAAGGGAAGATTGTGCAGCGCGTATTGTTTCGCAGTTTAAGTGGCATAGATGATTTTTCCTGCAAAAACCTATAACTAGAAAGTTGTAGATAACGTCGAGACCTAGCTTCTGTATTTTTTTCAGAATTTTTGGACCATCGGACTGAGATTTATCTCTGTTGGAAGATGACGAACAGAATCTGGAAACAGATTTCGTCCACTGTGTTGGGCGGTTGTTTAGGCATATTTAACAATGGAATTGAAATTTTTGATCTTCATGAAAGTTGTAGATCTCGTCAATATCTAGCTACTGTAATTTTTCTGTATTTTTATGAACAGTAGAAAAAAGATACGAAATTGGGAAGAGAGGTTGCTGCTGTTCGATCCGGACAGATCGGGGTTTTCGGTGTTTAAAAGGGGAACGGGTTGTAGGAAACGCGTGTTTGAATTGTGTGATCAATTGTGGTGTTATTATATACTGAAAGTATGCTTGTTCAGGTGGTGCCCCTTCTGGACGCAACTAGATTCGTCATCCACGTCGGTAAAGGCAAGTGGAAGTAGCGGTCTTGCTAAACTATAACCCGCTATTTGTTTCGTCTTCAATATAAACCTTAATTGCAGCACACCTACATGGTTTAACTACTTGTTTATGAGATTGCAATATCCTATCCTGCATTGTGATGTGGTTGTTTGGCTTTTGAATCATGAGTAAGAATGAAGAAAGATGTTGTTTGCAAGATGAATTGTTGAGGTATTCTATCTCAATGATGTTCGCATTTTATCCATGTTATTTGATGGTATGCAAGCATGTGGATTCAGAGTGGGAAGTTATGAATGTATTTATGCATGAAGCATTAACTGCATAATCATGCATTGGAAGTTTGTCGACGCCAGCGTGCGCGACCGTACCGGTACAACACCGTGTGTTCCTGAGAAAGGGCACGGTGAGGAGGATCATGGCATAAGCATGTGCACAATCATATGCATTCTACTGAGGTTGTGTGGACTCTGTAATGTGGTATTGGACATGAGGAATTTGGTATGCTAGTTTTACTGTGGCTGTGTTATTTGTTAGAAGTTGTTCCGCTTGCTGAGATTACCCAATCTCACCCCTTGTTATTTTGTTGTTTTCAGGTAGTTCTCGCGAGTCGTAAGTTTGAAGGGTGGGCTTAGTAGCACAATCAACCCTCCGGGGTCATCACGAATCACATGGACTAGTGCATTTAATAATTCATTAGCTTGCTGAAATTTTATTAATTATAGACCTGTTGATGTCCTCTTTAGAGCTGTTTTACGTTTATGTTTGTTTCCTGGTTGATTTAGACTTGTTATCTCTAGTATTGATGCTTTTATGTTATTCCTGTTTGTAATGTTTATTATGAATCTTGTTGTCGCTTCCGTTTTGTCCTAATTTTAGGGGAGATGCTGTCGAAATTTTCTTGTATGACAGTTTAGATTTGTAGGGTGTTACAACTTCTCCAATAGTTGCCCTAAGAAGACAGCAGGAGTGACCCCAGTCCGCTTCAATCTGGGATCCACACCAGCCAGAACGCCTGCACCAGGAGCCAACCGAGGGACACCACAGCCAGGAGCCGCGCCCCAGACCGTGGTGAGAGGCCGAGTCAACCATGTCACCGCAGAGGCACTCCAGAATGCCACGGACGTTGTGCTGGGTAAGTTACTTGTCAACTCAGTACCTGCAACAGTTTTGTTTGACTCTGGAGCTTCGCATTCGTTTGTTTCTCAAGGCTTTGCTGCTAAACATGATTTGGAGATTGTAAGACTTAAATGCATGCTTTTAGTTCAAACCCCTGGTTCCGAACTCCGAACTAAAGTAGGATGTTCTGGGGTGAGAATATTAATAGATGGGGTAGAATTCCTAGCGAACCTTATCATCATCGGGAAACCTGCACCTTAGATGTTATTTTGGGAATGGATTGGTTATCCAAGCACAAGGCTGTGCTGGATTGTGGACGAAGGATCATCTCAGTTGAGAGCCCATGTGGAAGGAAAGTGGAATTTTAAACTACCGCCGTTAGAGATGGACAATTGATGGTCAACAGTGCGAAGGCGATCAGCATACAAGATGTCTCAGTAGTGAATGAATATCCAGATGTTTTTCCTGAAGATTTACCTGGTATGCCGCCAGACAGAGACATAGAGTTTGTGATAGAGCTTGTACCTGGTACAGCGCCGATAGCAAAGAGACCCTATCGGATGTCCACCGAAGAATTGGTAGAGATGAAGAAGCAGCTTGAAGAGCTGATGGAGAAAGGATTCATCAGACCGAGTTCGTCGCCGTGGGGAGCGCCAGTTCTGTTCGTCAAGAAGAAGGACGGGAGCTTCAGGATGTGCATTGACTACCGTGCACTCAATGAAGTCACCGTGAAGAATAAGTACCCGCTACCTAGGATCGATGATCTGTTTGACCAGCTGAGAGGAGCCGGAGTCTTCTCCAAGATTGATCTGAGATCGGGATACCACCAGTTAAAGATCCGATCAGAGGATATTCTGAAGACCACATTTTCGTCCAGATACGGGCATTACGAGTTTACAGTTATGTCATTCGGTCTGACGAATGCGCCAGCATATTTCATGAATATGATGAATAAGGTGTTCATGGAATATTTGGACAAGTTTGTTGTTGTGTTCATAGATGATATGATGAGGACATCACTACCATGGATACGGCCATACTTACAAACCCAATGGAAACCAACAATATCATACAAGGGCCAATTACTCGAGCTCGGGCACGACAATTCAATTACCAGGTGAATGCGTTCCTCGGGTTGCATACAGATAATTTTATGAATGGAATGCTATTTAATCCTCGTGATGATTTTATTGTCCTTAGGAACCAAGGAGAAGGACTCCCAAACGTCAAGCATGAAGCCAATTCTTCCGGTGCACAAGTTATACTCGGATTCGGCCTCCGGGACAGCACCAACTTAAAATGACCATAACTTTTGATCCACAAGGGTGTTTGGGGTCTATGAGTACTGGTTTGAAAGGTTTCGACGTCCTCTTTCCAACGGATCCGACCCCATCCCTAAATTCCATCCGAGTCGACGGGAATCTGCAAAACAATTGGCGTCACTTTTCCAAATCGAGAAGACGTGGGCTTTGGGCCTTGTAATAGAGTTGTAGTTGGTATCCTACTGCTTTGGACGTGTTTCCCACGCCCCTACCTCTTATAAATAGCCAGACATCGACTCCTTAGGGTTTTGGGTTTTATTTGATTAGTTTAGCCAAGTGCAAACTTGATCCTCGCGAGTTGTGCCGACAGCCACCTTGTCAAGATCGTCAATAAGACTCCACTTTGTTTCGCTTCCAGTTTTATCCGCAATTTCAGATTGCTTATCCTATTGTTCTTGCTTGTTCTTCGGTTGCTTGCAGGAATTGAACCTCGTGTTCAGGTTGATCGTGCCCACGGCAAGATCAATAACCTGCTGGAGTTGGTTTAGCGATTGCTAAGGCGCATCGTCGTAAATGCACGGTGTAGTCGGATCGTCAAAGTCGACTCTAACAAATCGATCGTGGTGTTTCTCATCGAAAGATCGGGACACCCATAGTGCCATCACGGCGCCATCAAGTGGTATCGAGCAAACCAGGTTGCTCGGTGAGAATTCTTTACCCTAGATTAGTAGATTGATATCTTTCCTATAGTCCAGAGAAACGCCATCGATTGGATCTCCCCATACCAAAAAATTTGAGCCTCGCATTTTCCCTTTCCAAAGTGCATTGCGTTATTGAATTTTTGGTTGCATCGTCGTGGTCGAGTTGCTGAATTCTTGTCTAGTTCCAGGTCAGAAGAAAATTTTGTCTCCCACAGCGGTTTCGAGTTGTGTTCGGTTTCGAGTTGTGTTCGCTTTGAGTTGTGTTCCGTGTCGGTCCCGAACTGTTAAAAAAAAAAGAAAAAGGAGTTCGGACCAAGCTTTCTTCTCATCCAACTGTCGCCGTGGTCGCCCACTTGGTCGTCCGACCGGCTGCTCCTCCTGTTAGCCGATCGTCGCCTCCGATCGTCGCCCGATCAGTCGCCCATCTGTTAGCCGATCGTTACCTTCCTCGGTCGCCTCCGACCGTCGCCGCGACGATCGTCGCCCACCGTTAGCCGATCGTTCTCCCGACCGGTCGCCTCGACCGTCGCTCGATCGTCGCCCACCTGACCGTCGCCCACTGTTAGTCGATCGTCGCCGCCTGACGTCGCCCATCGTTTCGCCGATCGTCGGCGCCGACCGACGTCACTGCCGCCCGATCGTCACACGATCGTCTTCCGCCGCATAGCACTTGAAAGAAAAACGAATCGGATCGTTCGTAAAAAAAAAAAAAAAAAAAAAAAAGAGTCTCGAACAGATCCAAAAATTTTATGTGCTAAACCTGTTTCACAAGATTCCCGATCTTTTGAGATAGTTCCCTTCTTTCGCGAATTTTTTCGCGCTGTTTTTTCATCTGCTGTGGAACTGCATTGTCGCCGACCACGCTTTTGAGTCACGATCCTTGCTAGCCTCGAGTCACAACTAGTGACTAGACGTTGAACAATTCTTCAATTTTGCATTCACCGATTGGATTATTGCTAACCTTTTGCTACTAAATTAAGCCTGTCCAAGCTCCACTTTCTACCCGCATGTGCGTTCGATCCCTTGGCAATCGCTCTACACAAACTTGGAGAACCTTTGACAACGTCAACGGCCGACAACGCCTGCTGCATTGTAAGAACTTGTAAGAACTTGGGTCATAGGCTTGAGCGCTTGAGAGACTTGCCACCTAGTAGTCGATAGGAACATTATACTTGTGGTTTTTGTTTCCTTGTCATCAACTAACCAAGTCAGGTGACGAGAGTTCACTTCATCACTCTCCACGAACCAAGGGCATCATTGCTCACTTCCAAAAGATGACGAGGGAAACCACCGATGGTCTTAGCGAGGATGTACGGCTCACTAATGAGCGTATGTCAATGCAAGAAGACCGTCTCAGATCCATTTTGGCTAGACTTGATACTTTTGCAGCTGCTGCATCTGGTGCTTCCAATCCACCTCCCCGTCGTCCAAGCAACAATTCAGCTCCACAGGGGAGGCCCCCAACAGATTTAGAAGAACAGAACGAAGAGCACGAATATGATGACACCACTGATGTGGAGGAGGTCAACCCCATCCATTACGATAATGATCGTAACCATCAACGGCTACGCTTCAATCAGCAAGGTATGCGACGTGATCCTCCACGACCAAGGGAACGAGAACGAGATGATGTTTTCCCTAAGGTAAATTTCAATATGCCACCTTTTGAAGGTAAATATGACCCTGATGGTTACCTTAGTTGGGAATTACTTGTGGATCAAAAATTTGCGTGCCATGATTTCCCTGAGAATAGAAGAGTTAGAGCTGCCACAAGTGAGTTCACTGATTTTGCTTCTGTTTGGTGGAGAGAACATTGCCGTGCTCATCCAAATAATATACCCACCACTTGGGAAGCCTTGAAATTGCTAATGAGGCATAGATTTGTTCCTTCATACTATGCTAGAGATTTATTGAATAAATTGCAGCGCCTACAGCAAGGTAAGAATTCGGTGGAAGAATATTACCAAGAATTGCAAATTGGCATGTTGCGTTGTGGATTAATTGAGGCGAGGAAGCTTCTATGGCTCGTTTCTTAGGTGGGTTAACTCGAGAAATCCAGGATATTCTAGACTATAAGGATTATAATTCGATGACTCGGTTGTTCCATCTTGCTTGCAAAGCTGAACGTGAAGTGCAGGGTCGTCAATCGAGGGCCAAGACTAACTTTTCTGCAGGTCGAACTACTTCGTGGACACCGCGCACCCCTGCTGCCCCTGCCGGCCGTACTACCACGCCGACCTCTTCCGTCAACAGAACGGCGTCCACCACCGCAAATTCGGCACCACAACCAACGCCGACGAAAAATGCCACACAAGCTACTACAAATAGTTCGTCGTCGTCGGTCGCATCAACGGGACGCACCAAAGATGTTCAGTGCCATCGCTGCAAGGGTTTCGGTCACATGATGAAGGAGTGTCCGAACAGGCGTGTGCTAATAATCCGTGAAGACGGCGAGTATGACTCAGCAAGTGATCTTGATGAAGAAACATATGCTTTGCTCGCTGAACATGAAGACGGCGATCCAAATGCCGAGCACGACGAAGTGCACGTGAGCGCTGGTGATGCTGACCAATATTTGAGTATTATTGCACAACGTGTGCTTAGTGCTCAGATTGCTCGCGCCGATCCAAATCAACGCCACAACTTGTTTTACACAAAAGGCGTCATCAAGGAGCGATCCATTCGAATAATCATTGATGGGGAGTTGCAATAATCTAGCCAGCATGGACATGGTGGAGAAGCTAGCACTCTCCACTAGACCACACCCTCAGCCCTACCACATTCATTGGTTCAACAACAGCGGCAAACTCAAGGTAACTCGCATGGTAAGAGTACATTTCGCTTTAGGTTCCTATCATGATTATGTTGATTGCGATGTCGTACCTATGCAAGCATGTTCTATGTTATTAGGTAGACCGTGGCAATATGATAAGGATTGTTTACATCATGGTAGAACAAATCAATACTCTTTTGTGCATAAAGAAAAGAAAATTGTGCTACACCCAATGTACTTTGATGCCATTGTAAAGGATGAAATCGCTAGATCTAGCAAAGAGAAAAATCGAGAGAATTCTAAGAGTGAAAATCAGATTGTCACCAAAGGACTTGAACAACATAAACAGAGAGAATCTAACATTGATTGTGCTAAGCCGAATGAGATTAAATTGAAAGGTGCTTGTTTTTCTTGCAACAAAATCTGATTTGAATGAGTTGGCTATTTGTAGGTCTACATGCTATGCTTTGGTCTGCAAAGAAACTTTGTTTTCTCTAGAGGAGATGTCCCTCTCTTTGCCTCCTGTTGTCACTAACCTTTTGCAGGAATACACTGACATCTTTCCAAAGGACATCCCTCAGGGCTGCCGCCAATTAGAGGGATTGAGCATCAAATTGATCTCATTCCAGGGGCATCCTTGCCCAACCGAGCACCTTACAGAACCAACCCTGAAGAGACACAAGAGATACAACGCCAAGTTCACGAATTGCTTGATAAAGGGTACGTACGTGAATCTCTTAGTCCTTGTGCTGTACCAGTCATTTTAGTACCTAAGAAAGATGGAACATGGCGCATGTGTGTGGATTGTAGAGCAATTAATAATATCACCATTAGATATCGCCATCCTATTCCTCGGTTAGACGATATGCTTGATGAACTAAGTGGCTCTACTATGTTCTCTAAAGTGGATTTGCGTAGTGGCTATCACCAGATTCGCATGAAGTTAGGAGATGAATGGAAAACAGCATTTAAAACTAAGTTCGGGTTATATGAGTGGTTAGTAATGCCTTCGGGTTGACAAATGCTCCTACCACATTCATGAGCCTGCTGAACGAGGTTTTACGTGTTTTCATTGGAAAATTTGTGGTAGTTTACTTCGATGATATCTTGATTTATAGCAAATCTTTAGAGGATCATCTTGAACATCTACGTGCTGTTTTTAATGCTTTACGCGATGCACGCTTATTTGGTAACCTTGAGAAGTGCACCTTTTGCACGGATCGAGTATCTTTTCTTGGCTATGTTGTTACTCCACAGGGAATTGAAGTTGACCAAGCCAAGGTTGAAGCAATCTGAGTTGGCCGACTCCTAACACGGTCACACAGGTGCGAAGTTTTCTAGGACTTGCTGGATTCTATCGTCGTTTTGTGAAGGACTTCAGCACCATCGCTGCACCCATGAATGAGCTCACCAAGAAGGGTGTACCTTTTGCTTGGGGCAAGCCGCAGGAAGATGCCTTCAACATTCTGAAAGCTAAGTTAACCCATGCACCCTTACTCCAGCTTCCAGACTTTTCTAAGACTTTTGAACTAGAATGTGATGCTAGTGGAATTGGTTTGGGTGGTGTTCTGTTACAAGAAGGAAAACCTGTTGCTTATTTTAGTGAAAAATTGAGTGGGCCAAGTTTGAATTATTCTACTTATGATAAGGAGTTATATGCGCTAGTTCGAACTTTAGAAACATGGCAACATTATTTATGGCCCAAGGAATTTGTTATACATTCGGATCATGAATCGTTAAAACATATTAGAAGTCAAGCTAAACTGAACCGTAGACATGCAAAGTGGGTTGAATTCATTGAGTCATTTCCTTATGTCATCAAACACAAACAGGGAAAGGATAATGTCATTGCTGATGCCTTGTCTAGGAGATATACCATGCTCTCACAACTTGACTTCAAAATTTTTGGTTTGGAAACGATTAAAGAGCAATATGTGCATGATGATGATTTCAAAAATGTGTTGCTCAATTGTAAAGAGGGAAAAACTTGGAACAAATTTGTCCTCAATAATGGGTTTGTGTTTAGAGCAAACAAACTATGTATTCCAGCTAGTTCTGTTCGTTTGTTATTGCTACAGAAGCGCATGGAGGAGGATTGATGGGACACTTTGGTGTGAAAAGGACGGAGGACATACTCGCTAGCCATTTCTTTTGGCCCAGAATGAGACGAGACGTGGAACGTTTCATCGCTCGCTGTTCTACATGTCAACAAGCTAAGTCACGACTTAATCCCCATGGTTTATACATGCCTCTGCCTGTTCCTAACGTGCCTTGGGAGGATATTTCTATGGACTTTGTTTTAGGACTCCCTAGAACAAAGAAGGGATAGTATCTTTGTCGTTGTGGATAGATTTTCTAAAATGGCACACTTCATACCTTGTCACAAAAGCGATGACGCTACCAACATTGCTGACTTATTCTTTCGTGAAATTGTTCGCTACATGGTGTGCCTAACACAATAGTTTCAGATCGTGACACTAAATTCTTAAGCCACTTTTGGAGAACTTTGTGGGCTAAATTGGGGACTAAACTTTTATTTTCTACTACTTGTCATCCCCAAACTGATGGACAAACTGAGGTCGTTAATCGAACTTTATCTACTATGCTTAGGGCTGTTTTGAAAAAGAACATTAAATTGTGGGAAGAATGTTTGCCTCATATTGAGTTTGCTTATAATCGGTCTATGCATTCTACTACTAAGATGTGCCCTTTTGAGATTGTATATGGATTTGTACCTCATGCTCCAATTGATTTGTTACCTCTACCATCTTCGGAGAAATTGAATCTTGATGCTAAACAACGTGCTGATTTGATTATGAAACTGCATGAGACAACTAAAGAAAACATAGAACGCATGAATGCTAAATATAAACTTACTGGTAGTAAGGGAAGGAAACATGTAACTTTTGAACCAGGCGATTTAGTTTGGTTGCATTTGCGAAAAGATCGATTCCCAGAATTAAGAAAATCTAAGTTCATGAATCGAGCAGATGGTCCTTTCAAAGTATTGGCAAAGATTAATGATAATGCATACAAGCTTGAATTGCCTGCAGATTTTGGGGTTAGTCCCACATTCAACATTACCGATTTGAAACCATACTTGGGAGAGGATGATGAATTTGAGTCGAGGACGACTCAAATGCAAGAAGGGGAGGATGATGAGGACATCACTACCATGGATACGGCCATACTTACAAACCCAATGGAAACCAACAATATCATACAAGGGCCAATTACTCGAGCTCGGGCACGACAATTCAATTACCAGGTGAATGCGTTCCTCGGGTTGCATACAGATAATTTTATGAATGGAATGCTATTTAATCCTCGTGATGATTTTATTGTCCTTAGGAACCAAGGAGAAGGACTCCCAAACGTCAAGCATGAAGCCAATTCTTCCGGTGCACAAGTTATACTCGGATTCGGCCTCCGGGACAGCACCAACTTAAAATGACCATAACTTTTGATCCACAAGGGTGTTTGGGGTCTATGAGTACTGGTTTGAAAGGTTTCGACGTCCTCTTTCCAACGGATCCGACCCCATCCCTAAATTCCGTCCGAGTCGACGGGAATCTGCAAAACAATTGGCGTCACTTTTCCAAATCGAGAAGACGTGGGCTTTGGGCCTTGTAATAGAGTTGTAGTTGGTATCCTACTGCTTTGGACGTGTTTCCCACGCCCCTACCTCTTATAAATAGCCAGACATCGGCTCCTTAGGGTTTTGGGTTTTATTTGATTAGTTTAGCCAAGTGCAAACTTGATCCTGCGAGTTGTGCTGGACAGCCACCTTGTCAAGATCGTCAATAAGACTCCACTTTGTTTCGCTTCCAGTTTTATCCGCAATTTCAGATTGCTTAACCTATTGTTCTTGCTTGTTCTTCGGTTTGCTTGCAGGAATTGAACCTCGTGTTCAGGTTGATCGTGCTCCACGGCAAGATCAATAACCAGCTGGAGTTGGTTTAGCGATTGCTAAAGCGCATCGTCATGCCGTGACGGGTGTAGTCGGATCGTCAAAGTCGACTCTAACAAATCGATCGTGTGTTTCTCATCGAAAGATCGGGACACCCATAGTGCCATCACGGCGCCATCATGATATCTTAGTCTACTCCAAGATAAAGGATGAACATGCAGAGCACTTGAGGCGAGTTATGGAAAAGTTGAGGGAACAACAACTCTTCGCCAAGTTCAGCAAGTGTGACTTTTGGAAGGACAAGGTGGAGTTCCTCGGACATGTAATGACCGTAGAAGGAGTAGCCGTTGATCCGAGCAAGGTAGAAGCTGTGTTACACTGGGAGCAGCCGAAGACCGTGACCCAGATTCGTAGTTTCCTTGGTATGGCAGGTTACTACCGCCGTTTCATTGAAGGCTTTTCGACAATTGCGAGACCTCTCACGCGATTGTTGAAAAAGGAGAAGAAGTTTGCATGGACGCCGGAGTGCGAGAAACGTTTTCAAGAGCTGAAGAAGCGATTGACATCAGCCCTGGTGTTAGTTCTACCGGACGTTAATCAAAGCTTCGATATTTATTGTGATGCATCGCGCCAAGGACTTGGATGTGTGTTGATGCAGAACAGAAAGGTCGTCGCTTATGCATCAAGGCAGTTGAGACCACATGTGGAAAATTATCCGACGCATGACCTAGAGTTGGTTGCCGTAGTGCACGCCTTGAAGTTGTGGCGTCATTATTTGATCGGGAACCGATGTGAAGTATAAACCGACCATAAGAGTCTTAAGTACATCTTCACGCAATCGGACTTGAACATGAGGCAGAGGAGATGGTTAGAGTTGATCAAGGATTATAATGTTGGAATTCATTACCATCCTGGAAAGGCCAACGTGGTGGCCGATGCTCTGAGTCGGAAAAGCCATACCATGAACATGTTGATAGCCACGAGTCAGGATGAGCTATGCCAGGATTTCCAGAGAATGCACATTGAAGTAGTACCAGAAGGATTCTTGGCCGCATTGGAAGTAAAGCCTACCCTGGAGGACCGATCTGAGAAGGACAGAAGGATGATGACAAGGTCCAGCGAGTCAAGTCCAAGATGGAGGAGGACAAGGCGAGAGACTTCTGGCTGGACGAGCAAGGCACGTTATGGATGAAGGGTCGAATTTGTGTGCCGAACAAGAAGGCGCTGAAGTAGCTGATCCTAGAAGAAGCCCATGACTCCAAGTATTCAATTCATCCGGGAAGTGCCAAGATGTACCAGGATTTGAAGGAAAGATTCTGGTGGTCGAGCATGAAGCGTGAAGTTGCCGAGCATGTTGCGTTGTGCGACATATGCCAGAGAGTTAAGGCAATGCATCAGAGGCCAGCAGGACTGCTGCAGCCGTTAAGGATACCTGAGTGGAAGTGGGAGGAAATCGGAATGGACTTCATTACCGGGTTGCCGAAAACCCAGGGTGGATATGACTCCATATGGGTTATAGTGGACCGCTTGAATAAGGTTGTCCACTTTATTCCAGTAAAGATCACTTACTCGGGAGATAAGTTAGCAGAATTGTATATGACCAGGATCGTCTGTTTGCACGTAGTGCCTAAGAAGATTGTATCGGACAGAGGTACCCAGTTTACCTCAAGATTTTGGAATAAGCTGCATGAAGCCATGGGGACCCGTTTGAACTTCAGCATCGCCTATCATCAGCAGACGGATGGACAGACTGAAAGAGTTAATCAGATACTGGAGGATATGTTAAGAGCGTGTGCATTTGCTAATGCTACCTCTTGGGATAAAAGTCTGCCGTATGCTGAGTTCAGCTACAACAATAGCTATCAAGCAAGTTTGCAAATGTCGCCATTTGAGGCATTATATGGTCGACCTTATTGGACACCATTGAACTGGAATGAGACAGGTGAACACCGTGTCTTTGGGTCGGACATTCTTCAAGAAGCTGAAGAGCAGATTGCCATGATCCGGGAAAGACTGAAGATAGCACAGTCAAGACAGAAAAGCTACGCCGACAACCGTCACCGAGATCTGAGTTTTGAACCAGAAGATTTCGTGTATCTCAGAGTTACGCCACTCAAGGGAGTTAAGAGATTCCATGCCAAAGGAAAACTCGCGCCGCGGTATGTTGGACGGACCATTCAAGGTTCTCAGCCGTAGAGGTGAAGTTGCGTATCAGCTAGAGTTGCCACAGTCATTGGCAGGGGTACATGATGTGTTCCACGTGTCCCAGCTGAAGAAATGTCTTCGAGTACTGGCATTTGAGCATACCGCTGAGTCAATTGAGCTGCAAGAGGATCTGACTTACAAGGAGCACCCCGTGAAGATTCTGGACACTATGGATCGAGAGACAAGGAATAAGTCAACCCATTTCTGCAGAGTGCAATGGAGCAACCATGCAGAGAGTGAAGCAACTTGGGAGCGCGAGGAGGATTTGAAGAAAGAGTTTCCAAACCTATTCCTTAGTTAGCCCTGAATCTCGGGAACAAGATTCTGTTAGGGGGGAGGTTTGTAACACCCCATTTTTTTGGTTTTCATGAATTTAAATGTTATTTTGCACTTTTGTGAATTTTTGGAATTTTCTGGAATTTATTTGGATTTATTTGAAATTTATTTGAATTTATTCCCTTTTGAAATAATTAAATAATTAAAATTTGCAAATAAATTTTTGCGGGAAATATTTTATTTGAGTCCCAAATGTCCTAAAATGTTTTCTGGAATTTTTCTGAGTATTTTTCTATTTTCTTGAATTAAATGAATTTCTAGAAGTTAATCGGATTATTTTAATCGCTGGAAAAATTGAGTTGGTTGCACTGTTCATGCGACCGAGCCCGAGTCGGACTCGAGTTCGAGTCCAACCCGATCCCAACCGCGCCGCGTCTGAGCCTAGCCGAGCCGGACCGATCCGTGACTCGTGGACCGTTGGATCAAGATCCAACGGCCCACATTGAGCCACGTAGCCCACATGCGCCCGCACAGCACTAACCTAGAGACCAGCCGATCTGGACCATTGGATTTAGATCCAACGTTCAAGATCAACCAGTACCGGTTCGAGCCGTATCCGGTTCGGATCCTGTTTCGCCCGCACGATCGTGGCTGTTGGATGCGCCACGTGTACGGCCCAGATTGCGTCTTTCCCGTCTGAATCGCTGCCAGACTCCGCCGCCGTGTGGGCCTAGGGTTCCACCTTTTGCGCGGACGCCGAGGGTATTTAATGCCCGGGTCGCACCCCGGGGACCGCCTTGACCCCGCGCAGCCGTTGCCCTAGCCGCCGCCTGTAGTTTACTTGAAATCGGTTGAGTTTACTTGAAATCGAACGGTAATAATAGCTACGTGGCGCTATTTGGTTCCTTGGATTCGGATCGGATGGCTAGAACTTGACAAACTTCTTAGGCAGTGGAGACCTACCGGACTTGGAGAAGATGACGAAACTCGTAGTGTTTTGGTGCTCCTCCGGTGGTGCTTCAAGTTAGAGTCGATGCGACTTGTCGCAAGGATCTCAGATCTCCACTTATACGCGGTAGAAATGACATGACATCGGTGAAATCTCATGCGAACTCATGGTAGCGACCGCAAACGATAGCGAGCAATTACGGCTTAACGGCGGTGGCTCAAGCGCAATGACCTAGGGCAAAACAAGAAGAGCGAGGTGACAAACACGGGTGGGTACTTATTATGCTTCGGCGAGCACATTTGGCACGGATTCCATAGTGTAACCGACGCGGCGTTGGAGTCTGGTGGCGGCACAGTTCGGGCGACGTGGCTTAATCGTAGTCATCCACGTGGCGGCAATCGAGCGGCTAAGATGGCGTAGCTACACAGAAACATCATAAGCGTCGGATCAAGATCCAACGGTGTCTCCCTAGGACCTGAATGTGCAGTAGGTTTGGACTAGGCCGGGTCCAATAGGGTTTGGCCTACAAGCTTTTTTTTCTGAGATTTCCTAATTAATATAATTCCAAAAAATGAATTAAGTCAAAATAAATGGTAAAAATATAAAAAAATATATAAAAATTCTAGAAAATATTTTGAGACATTTTAAACTTAAATAAATAATTTCCAATAAAAATTTATAGAACTTTTCAAATATTTAGATAATTTTGAAAAAGAGGCTTTATTCAAATAATTACAAATAAATTCTCAAAAATTTACAAGGCATAATAAATTCAAGAAAAACAAAAAATGGGATGTTATAATAAGCTAATAATTCATTAATATTCTTGAGCAAATTTTAACTTTACAAATTTGTTTTATCCTCCTCAAACGGCAAGTCTAACTAGGGTTAAGACCTATAGTCAGTATGGGTCTGGTACCACCTCTGTTGGGACCTGAATATGCAAATCTGGACCCTCTGTGTATTCAGCAATGGTCTAGGATCACGTGAGTGCACACAATCTCAACATAGATGAAATATCACAATCATACACAATGGAATAATAAATAAAGATTTCAACTATTAATTAAACCTATTTGGTGGACCTTATGGTCAACATACAATAATACACCACGCATGGCAAAGACTCTGAAATTAAGAATCTGCAGTGAAAAAGAAAGACTCGTAGTAACCCATCAACTTGCTACATATACCACTAACAAGGCTCGCACCCTAATTATTTGACTCGTCTTGTAACTCCTTTTCAACAGCTGATGTAGACTCCTACTCAACTGGTGGTTTGGGAGTTGCAACTCCGAGAAGCTTGCTTCAGTCCATAAATGGACTTTGTAAGCTTGCATACCTTGCCAGCATTAGTAGGATTGACAAAACCCACAGGCTGTAGCATGTACACGTCCTCGCTTAGGTTTCCATTAAGGAAAGCTGTTTTGACATCCATTTGCCGAATCTCATAATCATGATATGCGGCAATTGCTAGCATGATCCGGATAGACTTCGCCATAGCGACTGGCGAATAAGTTTCATCATAGTCCACACCATGAATCTGCTTATACCCTTTTGCCACCAATCGTGCCTTAAAAACGTGAACGTTTCCATCGGCGTCTATCTTCTTCTTAAAGACCCATTTGCACTCGATAGTTTTTACACCATCAGGCAGATCTAACAAGTTCCAAACTTGATTATCATACGTGGACTTTAACTCAGATCTCATGGCCTCTAGCCATTTCTCAGTGTCTAGGCCCACCATAGCTTCCTCATAGTCCTTGGGCTCGTCATTTTCCAATAATAACACATCGCGTTGCTCCGTCATGAGGAACATGAAACATTTTTGGAAAACTCATTGTTCATCCTGCTGGGGACTAGCTGGAGCTAAAACATTTTTCGGCATTTCTCGAACTTCTTCAAGTTGCACCTTGCTCCCACTAGCTCTTTTGGAAAACTCATTCTCCAAAAAGACACCAATTCGGGCGACAAACACTTTGCCGTCTTCCCGGTTATAAAAATAATACCCTTTGGTTTCCCTTGGGTACCCCACAAAGAAGCATTTGTCCGACTTGGTGTGGAGCTTATCAGACGCATACGTTTTACATAAGCCTCATAGCCCCAAATTTTAAGATAAGACAAGTCGGGATGTTTCCCTTTCCATATCTCATACGGTGTCTTATCAACGGATTTAGATGGAACCCTGTTTAATGTGAACGCAGCTGTTTCTAGAGCGTGTCCCCAAAATGACAATGGAAGATTGACTTGACTCATCATAGACCGTACCATGTCCAACAAAGTCAGGTTCCTCCGTTCGGATACCCCATTCCACTGAGGCGTACCGGGCGGAGTCAATTGTGGAACAATTCCACAACTCTTTAGATGATCATTAAACTCTTGGCTCAAATATTCACCTCCATGGTCAGACCGTAGAAATTTAATTTTCTTGCCCAAATGATTTTCTACTTCATTCTGAAACTCTTTGAACTTTTCAAAAGATTCAGACTTATGCCTCATTAGATAGATATAGCCATATCTATTAAAGTCGTCGATGAAAGTAATGAAGTACTGATAACCACCACTGGCCATTGAGCCCATTGGCCCACATACATCAGTATGCACGAGAGCCAACAACTCGCGCATTCTCTCACTTGTACTAGTGAAAGGTGCCTTTGTCATCTTGCCAAGTAAACAAGACTCGCATGTTTCAAAAGATTCCAAATCTAATGAACCAAGAAGGCCATCTTTATTGAGCTTCTCCATGCATCTTTTATTTATATGGCCCAAGCGACAATGCCATAAATAAGTGGAATTATCATCACTTGTTTTGAGTTTCTTATTATTATTTATAGAAGCATTACCAAGATCTAGCACATACATTCCATTCACCAATGGACAGTTACCATAGAGCAAACCTTTGAAATAAATTGAACAATTCCTGTTCTTTATTATAAAATCATAACCATCTTCCTCTAAACAAGAAGAAGAGATAATGTTCTTACTCAAAGCAGGAATGTAAGGCGCGAACATCGAAGCAAGCGGGTGCAGTTTTAGAGGAAAACTGATGGTGATAATTACAACAAGTCCCATCTACTTATAAGCCTGCAGCCGCGTCACATTAAGCCATTACAAATTCCCAAGAAGAACAAGAAATGGCGTAAGGCGCGAACATCGAAGCGACGCCCAATTTGCCATAAAGTCTACCAGTCACACAAAAGTCAAAGCGGTATTCACACTCAAGCCCTGACCCGATGCCAACATCAGGTCGAGACTCGGGGGCTACATCGCGTGCCTTTTCGATGCTTACGCTCAAGTCCTGACCTGATGAATCCATCAGGTCGAGACTTGGGGGCTACATCGCGCGCTTTTGATGCTTATGCTCAAGTCCCGACCCGATGCCAACATCAGGTCGAGACTCGGGGGCTACATCTTGTGTTTTTGCGGTGCTTATGCTCAAGTCCCGACCCGATGCCAATATCAGGTCGAGACTCGAGGGCTACGTCACACACTTTTGACACTTTTGCCCAAGTCCCAACCCGATGCGTCCATCAGGTCGAGACTTAGGGGCTATGTCACAAGAGAACAAAACAACAAATCAAAAAAAGTCTGTAATCCAGGTAAGCACAAAATTTTTATTCAAATTATCAAAACATAAAATATTACATTGCAGGTAACTACTATTGCTGTTCGGAGTCGGTACTCCGTAGTGGCGACGAGGGATCTCCGGCAGGCTCCGTTGAGCCTCCCCTTTATCTCCCTCTGCTCCCACGGTGGTAGCACGGGGAGCGTGAGCAGGAGATGAAGCTTCAAGAGAAACTTCATCCTCTCCCCTCGTGCTATCGACCCCAGAGTAAGAAGGATAAGCGCCGGCCTCGTCGACTATGATCCGCAGTGCACTGGTAACCTCCTCCTCCTCGTATGCAACCGCCTCCTCCTCAGCTCGTCGGTCTTCTTTTGATAGCTCCCACGCGAGGGCATCCCAGTCAATCCCACTGTCTGCATTCGTGGAAGCGGTGGATCGAGCGGGAAAAACAATAGCCAGGGGCACAGAATCTGACATTTTCGAGGAGAGCGAGGAATGCGTGTCGGAAGCCATGAAAAACCTCAAGGCTGAAGGTCTTCGCACTAGCGTAGCCGAAACTGGGAAAGGTGGAAGATGAACTAAGCAAAAGCCCTCAACACGAGCCCAGTCTAATTATAGCACTAGGAACGGTTGAAGCGTGATGCTTGGTATATCGAAACACCCACTCGCATTCTGAGATAAAAAATAAACGAGCTGCAGATAAAGAGGAGTCACGCGAAAAATGAAGTGTTACCAGGGCAAACTGCCTGAGGTAGCGAGCGGTTGAGATAACGAAAACCACAACAATGCATGGCTCGACCCGGTCGCTCAATCGGCTACATCGCGCGCTTTTGGTGCTTACGCTCAAGTCCCGACCCGATGCCAACGTCAGGTCGAGACTCGGGGCTACATCGCGCTTTTTGGTGATTACGCTCAAGTCCCGACCCGATGCCAACATCAGGTCGAGACTCAGGGGCTACGTCACGAGCTCTGGGTGCTTACGCTCAAGTCCCGACCCGATGCCAACATTAGGTCAAGACTCGGGGGCTACGTCGCGTGTGGTGCTTACGCTAAAGTCCTGACCCGATGCCAACATCAGGTTGAGACTCGGGGGCTACGTCGCACGCTTTGGGTGCTTACGCTCAAGTCCTGACCCGATGCCAACATTAGGTCGAGACTCGGGGCCTACGTCGCCCGTTTTTTGCGCTTACGCTCAAGTCCCAACCCGATGCCAACGTCAGGTCGAGACTCGGGGGCTACGTCGCGTGCTTTTGGGTGCTTACGCTCAAGTGTTGACCCGATGCCAACATCAGGTCGAGACTCGGGGGCTACGTCGCGCGCTTTTGGTGCTTACGCTCAAGTCCCGACCCGATGCCAACATCAGGTCGAGACTCGGGGGCTACGTCACGCGCTTTTGGTGCTTACACTCAAGTCCCAACCCGATGCCAACATCAGGTCGAGACTCGGGGGCAACATCATGCACTTTTGGTGCTTACGCTCAAGTCCTGACCCGATGCCAACATTAGGTCGAGACTCGGGGGTTACATCGCGCGGTTTTGATGCTTATGCTCAAGTCCCGACCCGATGCATCCATCAGATCAGGACTCAGGGGCTACATCATGGAATCGCTAAGCTAAAGCTCAACCCTCTACTGGATGCGGCCATCAAGTAGAGGGTCGGGGGCTACACTCTACTTACACCATCAAGGAAATACATGGACAAAACATTGCAGAGGAAACAAAGTTGCAACAATCAGATGCATACAACTCCATTTCAGTTAAAGCCATCAAAGATGGTCGTTACACAGCAGATAGTTACAATTACTATTCTCTATCAGAATCGTTATGTCGCTTCAACAAGAAAGAAGACCTTTCAGCAAAGCTCGATTAAGCCTCCCTTTTACTCTCCACTGCTCTTACAGCAGTGTCGGCGTACTTTACACCCAGGGTACCCTCTCCGCCACGGTTAAGAAAAAGTGCCCGGCGAACAGGTGGGCGGCCATGCCCCACTCGCCGGGTGCCGGCCCACGTGGCGGTCGGGCAAGCAGGCAGAGGAGCAAGCCCCGCTCGCCGGGCACCAACCTACGTGGCGATCGGGCGAGCAGGCAAAGGAGCAAGCCCCGCTCGCCGGGCGCCAACCTACGTGTCAATTGGGTGAGCAGGCAATGGAGCAAGCCCCGCTCGCCGAGCGCCAACCTACGTGGCAGCCTAGCGAGCGGGTGAACAACCAAAAGGCGGAGACGGAGGCTGTGCCTCAAAGCCTCCCCCTGACATGCTGTGTTAGGGCCATTAATTGCAAGGACAACCCATTTTCTCTGACACCCCGCGCCTACCGAAGCTGGACCAGACGGGAGCAGGTGGCTGCAGGCGGCCGCCCAAAGAATGAGGCAAAAGATAGGACCGAAGTGACGGACATAATAAATGAACCATAGCCCAGCATGATGTAAGCTCCTCGACAGCCCTAATCCACCCCAAGTATATAAGGGGGGTTCAGGTGCATGGGAAGGGGGCTCGCTCTTTGGGGAAAAGGCGCTCAGCTCACCCGAAGAGAAGAAGTCTTGTAACCACAAAGAACTCCAACACACATAAACGAAGAATCAGCAAGACATAGGGCTATTACCCTCACTGGGGGCCCGAACCTGGGTAATTCTCCATGTCCATTTGCTCGTGAGCTGCACTGTAGGCTGCCGGGGTCGCCCGGAGAATGTCCGTCGGGGACCCGGCCGCAAAAGCACCCCCTACGAACCAATATCTCTGCCCGTGAGATATCCTGCTGGCAAAAAAAACCGACAGGGGTGCGCTAGGTAGGGGGCTAGCGGATGGTTCACCCGGACACCTTTCCGGTTGATCTCTGCCTCCTGTCGGAGAGGACCGTTCGTCCGGTGATGGCGGGTTCGCGCTCTCAGCGTCAGGAGAGGACCAAAAGGCTAGCAGCGTTCAAAACGTTTCTTGACACTCTCGTCGGACAGAGGATCATCGATTTTTTTTAAATAATATTATTTTAATCAAAATTTACAGAAATAATATGCCGAAAAAGAAAATAGCAAAACTACCACCCTGTGTCCATTTGAATTGGCGACAGGGTCCTGTCGCCATTTTAATTGGCGACAGCAGCTCCTGTCGCCAATTCAAATGGCGACAGGGGGCATCCAGCCTCTGGCTGCGTGGGAATTTTTTTTTAAAATAATATTATTTTAATCAAAATTTACAGAAATAATATGCCGAAAAAGAAAATAGCAAAACTACCACCCTGTGTCCATTTGAATTGGCGATAGGGTCCTGTCGCCATTTTAATTGGCGACAGCAGCTCCTGTCGCCAATTCAAATGGCGACAGGGGGCATCCAGCCTCTGGCTGCGTGGGACAGCAGTGGAAATGTCGAGTTTGCCCCCTGTCGCCAATTCAAATGGCGACACCCCCCTGTCGCCAATTGAAATGGACATAGGAGGGCAAACTCATAACAGTATATATATATATAAAGTAATAAAACTGAGGTAAACTAATAAAAGTTACACGATGTGCAGGCATGTATTACGGTTGAGGTATCGGTTGAGAAGCCATTTCGATGCGAGCATGAGAAAAGACAGTATTCTGGTTTTGAGGTGGCCCATCTCCACTCCTGCTCAACTCGTAATTATTTTTTGAAGACTTCGTGTAGTTATCTCCAAAGATGTGAAATATATGTACGGTACACTGTACCGATAGATGGGGAGCAATAAGAATGTACTGAATTGCATACGGCTTAGAAATGCTAAACAACAATGGCATGTACGGCACACTCTACCGAGTATACCGGACTAAACGTAACATGCCTTAGGGAGAGGAAACAGCAATAAGGGCCCTTCTCTGACACTTTACTGAGTGCAACGAGGATATTTTCCCTTACGCAACTTTTCAGCTCCTGCCGCTCTGGCCCTAGCTGCCCTCCCACGCTTTCTTTCGCACTCAGCCTCCCTCTCCGCAGCATGGCGCTGCCGTTCGGCCTCCCTCTATGCATGCATATGTTCCAAATGCTGCTGGCGCTTCTCCTCCTCATCCTGCTCACACCACTGCTGCTCCACGATAGCCCTCCGATGCGAGTACTCCCGATTCCGCCTCCTCTCCATCTCGCGAGTTTGTTCCGCGTCGTAGAATCGGATGAACTCGCACAGTGGAGGCTGCAATTAGTCACATCACACGGTGTTACAACATGTATGAATTGGGAGCAGCACCAAATGTGAGTATGAACATACTGGGCTTCTCCGCCGCATCCGCATCCCCAGCGTTGGCTCGGAGTCATGGTTGCGGCAGCTCCAGTACCTCATACCGTATGTGTATGAGTTGTCTACAGACTGCCGGAAGCGGCAAGGATCCCCGCATAGGCACATGGGGACCTCCGTGCCTTCGGGGAATGTTTCGACAACGTTGTGCCTTGGGGGCGAGGGGAACTCCATTGGTGCTGCTCGTTTGGGTTGGCGGTGATGGTTCTCTTTGTTGTATTGGAGCAGTGGTTTGGTCGATGCAACGCTGCGAAGGCAGGAAGGGGGTTAAATAGCCAGATAGAGCGACAGACTTGAAGCTTCAAAGGAATCCGCGAGCATCGGATTCCTTTGCAGCTCTGCCTGTGCTTGATACCGACATATGCACGCAGCTTTGTATCTTGGAGGGAGGTGCCAGTCAAGCTTTGCCAGCTATGCTTTGACGGGACGACTCAGGCAATATCTGGCACACATGCATTTGACATGACATTTCGGACAGGAACTGACAGACATGATTATGACATGATATATCCTACAGGCTTTGCCAGCAATGCTTTCACAGGACGTATCAGGCAGCCTTTGCTTGGATTATAAAATGCAACTGAATGGGATGAGAAAACTCATGGTGTATGGACTAAGTGCTAATATCATTGTTTGTTTATAATAATCACTGCAGTGGTAAGCGTGCGTTTGCTACGGTTTGTTGTTTGTTTTTGTTGTCATTGTTTGTTTATAATAATCACTGCAGTTTTTAAAAATTGAAAATTCGTTCTTCCTTGTATTGTTTGGTGTGCAACAAATCTGATGACAAATCTGAGTTACCAAGAAGCATGACATTCATATTACAAAGTACAATAGGGAGAACAACTACAACAGCATTTCTTGTGAACAAGAACTAACATACAAATGGATGCAAGGTTGAGCGGCTTTAGAACTTTCCAGAATCATCACTATCATAGAATTCAACACCCTCTTCTTCGAAAAACTCCCAACAGTCACGTTTGTAGTCTTCAGCGCTAGGGCCGTCAAGAGGAACAACCAAATCAGGGCTTACAGCTTCGTGGTTATCTTCTACGGCGTGCTCTAGGAAGCGATCATACGCTTCACGGTTTTCTTCTTGTTCAGGCCGAACTCCCTCTCTTTGCGGTAATTCTCGTACCGTTAGCCTGTTAAGTTCCTGCGCGAGATCCGTCCTCTGCTCTACCATTGGAAGCGTCCTGTTTAAAGATGTCGGTGTATTTATACCGTCTGCCCACTACTGATTTGGCATCCGGTAGACTACACGACAGTGTGAGCATGGCTATTTAAAACTGGAGCAAGAGAATAATCATCGAAATATGAAGATATCGAAATACATTTAGACGTACAAAGAAATTTGGGCATCTATAGAACGCTCGTCCGTTATTTGGCGCAGTGGTGGAGTAGCAGGTTTGAGCATCCACATGGCAGTTAGGGCAAATTACCCGCCCTGCATTGGCAACCACTGAGCTCGACGCCTTCGACATGGCTTTGACAGAACCGACGAACACTTAAGTCGGTATCTACACGAAGCAAAAACATCAATAAGAAGCATAAAAAGTACAAAATAATGTGTACTGAACCAAGAACACAACAATGTGACTCACCGTACAAAATAACTTTTGTAAATAATACCTGTGGAACAAGACGCCGAAATAAAATATTGGAAAAAAGGAAAGCTAAACTACCAGTTCTCCTCTTTGCGCTCTGGGTTTTCTCAACTCAATCCAAACTTTATGAACTCGGAGCAATGTATCGCTTTTGCCTGATAGAAGTGCAGGCGGCCTTGCAATTTATAGGCAGGGAGCGAGGGAGAAACGAGACAGCTGGCGGCACATCACCGTGCGGGGCGAGGGGCCAAGACAGAAAATCGGCACGTGGCGTTGCGCGCTTTCGTGGGGGGGTCTGCGCACCGGTGGCTTGGGAGTGGCCACCACGGTTGGGAGGAGCATTAGCGCGAGGTGGGGGCCTGGCTGAACAGTAACATTGCAAAACCGCGGCTTCCCGTCGCGGTATTTTTTTCATTTTGAAATTCGAATTTCCGCGGTCCCCGACAGGAAAGAAAGAATCCAGGAGCATCGGATTCCCTTGCAACTGTGGCTGTGCTTGATATCGACAGATGCATGCAGCTTTTACAGCTTTACAGATGACATCGACGGGTCCTGGCTGTGGAGTACACATCTTTGCAGATGACATCGACGGGTCATGGCAGTGGAGTACACAGCTTTGCAGATGCAATCTAGGCTGGCTTTCATGGCTCAACAGGAAAGAAAAGGACTACATGGTTTGTGCGCGACTATAAAACTTAGGGTTATTGGGCGTTGAGAATTTATATGCAAAGAGAGCTGTAACTGAGATATTTTTACATAATATGGTAGTCCGTATACCAAATAGCAAATCTGGTACATCCGGCCCAAAAAATAACTTCCAACATGCATTTCTACGGGCCGCCGAAAATCCTTCATCGTTACAGAATATAATACTTATATGCGAATATAATACTTAGGGTTGTTGGGCGTTGGGAATTTATATGCGAAGAGAGTTGTAACTGAGATATTTTTACAGAATATGGTAGTCTGTATACCAAATAGCAAATCTAACGATGAAGGATTTTCGGCGGCCCGTAGAAATGCATGTTGGAGGTTATTTTTTGGGCCGGATGTACCAGATTTGCTATTTGGTATACGGACTACCATATTCTGTAAAAATATCTCAGTTACAACTCTCTTCGCATATAAATTCTCAACGCCCAACAACCCTAAGTATTATATTCGCGCACGAACCCTAACGATGAAGGATTTTCTGCGGCCCGTAGAAATGCATGTTGGAAGTTATTTTTTGGGCCAGATGTACCAGATTTGCTATTTGGTATACAGACTACCATATTCTGTAAAAATATCTCAGTTACAACTCTCTTCACATATAAATTCTCAACGCCCAACAACCCTAAGTATTATATTCACATCTAACCCTAACGATGAAGGATTTTCGGCGGCCCGTAGAAATGCATGTTGGAGGTTATTTTTTGGGCCGGATGTACCAGATTTGCTATTTGGTATACGGACTACCATATTCTGTAAAAATATCTCAGTTACAACTCTCTTCGCATATAAATTCTCAACGCCCAACAACCCTAAGTATTATATTCGCGCACGAACCCTAACGATGAAGGATTTTCGGCGGCCCGTAGAAATGCATGTTGGAGGTTATTTTTTGGGCCGGATGTACCAGATTTGCTATTTGGTATACGGACTACCATATTCTGTAAAAATATCTCAGTTACAACTCTCTTTGCATATAAATTCTCAACGCCCAACAACCCTAAGTATTATATTCGCGCACGAACCCTAACGATGAAGGATTTTCGGTGGCCTGTTGCCGCTGTGTTGGGTCCCCGATGTTCGCATCCTGTAATCTCTCGCGCTCAAACGAGGAAGTCGTCAAACCATGAAAGGCGGATTCATTGAGATAAAACATACGAAAAGATAAACCAGTTGAACAAAATCATTGTTCCACAGAATGAACTGATAGTACTAAAAGATAAAACTAAAGCAAAAACTAGCTACGGCCCCTGCGAGGGGCGACGCCCCGTGTGGCCCCAGGCCTCCTCCGGCGCTGAACATGCCCGGCTGAATATGTCAGCGGGTCAGCAGGAACTCCGCGAGAACTCCTAGTAGTGCGACGTGGTGGAGTCGGAGTAGTGAAGGGGTCCTGCGTTGGCTGACTTGGTCCGGGCGCGGGGTCGACCTACGTCGGCTGACTGGGTCCGGGCGCGGGGTCGACCTGTGTCGGCTGACTGGGTCCGGGCGCGGAGGCGAGCTGCGAAGGACTAAGGATATCCTCCATCGTCGCCTGCTGGGGGGACTGAAGCCAGTCGTGAAGAACATCGGTGTCGTCAACGGGGCTCGAGCCGCCAGAGTGGGTCGCGCTACGGTCATCGACGGCTATTGAAAAATGTTTCACGTTAGCACACATAATGTAAAAAATGTAGTAGACAAGGGCAGAGCAGAAAGGTGTACCTGTAGTGGGCTGCTGCCACCTGGAGCCCCCGGGTACATCGGGAGGAGGGGCGAGTGGCGCAGTGCTGGGTGCGGTGTGCGAACCCCGTCGCCCACGTACAGCGGACGAACGGCCCGGGACCTGTGCCGCCACATCGTCCCTCAACCTCGTGCCCGACGTAAGGTGGACGATGCGAGCGGTCTTGTCGACAACACCCTGCAGCATCGCTCTCACCTGATGTATGGTCGCGTTGCCCGTGTCGATAGCTGCTACCATCGAGGCCGCGTCGTCGTGCACCTCCCGAGCAATGTCACCCTGTGAAAATGGCTTGTTAGTTCTATGCAGGCAGGGTATACAACTTGTGGGAGCAAGTACTAACCACGCGGTGAAAAGCAGAGTCCGGCTGTGTAGGGTAGGTGTCCGCTGTGGAGGGAACGTGCCTCGGAGGTGACTCCACCACACGCACAACTTCGAGCAGCGTGTCGTGAGCTATACCACCGGATGTAGTCGTAAATGCGTGGCGTGGTCGTGAGGCGATCTCCTCGTGCACGTCTGCCAAAGCCTGCGCCCACTGCTCAACATGAGGAATCATGCGTGTCGCCCAGCTCGTACCAGGGCCTAAGCCCTTGCGTGTCAGTCTGCATTAGTCGATTTGCAACGAAAACTTCATTAGTAAAATATGCAATTAAATGAGATATTAAATAATTGTAACAGAGATGGAAAGCAATACTAACGAGTGGACGCTAGCCGGGACGATGGCACCTGCAGGTGGGGGGAACTCCTGACGGAGGCCAAACTGCCGCATGACGCGGTGGGCCGCGTACGTCTCAACGAACACGTCGAAAACCAAGTGACGCCGTGTGAGCCAGTAGGCGGCGTCACTGGTGCACTGCAGCGAAAGTCCGTGAGGAGCTCGCGCGTCGACAAGCTCCGGAAGGTAGGGCCGCCAAATGACGCGGTCATCTGTCAGCTGGTCAAACATCGCTATGTACTCAGGGTACGAAGCGTGCGACGTAACTGGGGCGAAAGTGGGCTGCGAAAACAAGGAATACACCAACGTTAGTACAGAATAGTATTGATAAAAATTATTTCACAAACAAGGTAATATATTATGTGGTACTAACCCGTCGGCGGCACCACAAAGACCCCATGGTAGGGCGGTCGACCTCATCTCCAACTGCCCTGTAGAACTCGTCGCCATACGGCTGCAGGTCCATATGTGGACGTCCGATCTGGAACCTCTCGAAGGACCACAACTGAAGCAGTAGCGGACACCCAGCGAGAACGGATGAGTCCGAGGTGCGACGGCACCCATCGCAAAGAGCACGGTAGGTGGCCGCCAGTACTGCCGGTCCCCAAGCCAGCTGTGGGATATGATCCATGTCGGCCTCCGCGATCGTCCTGGCGAACTGGATCAAGTGCTTGTCGACGGTGTCTCCGTGGCTCGAGCTGAACATGACCCAGCCGAATAGCCAGATCAGGTACGCCTCGAAGTGGCGGGTGACGACGTAGTCCTCCGCTCCGGCCGCCATCCTCTCGGGCTGCAAAAGGCTATGGTTAGCGGCGGAACTGAAAGCGGCTAAAAAAACTACAAAATAAAGCGCAACTTACATAGAACTGAACCAGCCACTTCTGCGTAGGGCCGTGCGTAGAAGTGAAAGTGTTGTACCCTGCTGGTATCACACCTGCGAACCGGTGCAGGAGGTCCGTCTGCCAGTCAGGGTCGACGTCGACCGGCACCACTGCGTCCCCTGAGCAAGGTAGGCCCAGTAGGTAACTCACGTCCTCAAGTGTGGGCGCCATCTCGCCGCACGGAAGGTGGAACGTGTGCGTCTCAGGGCGCCAACGGTCCACCAAAGCGGTCAGTAAGCTCCGGTCGTACGGAACCTCCTGGAGGAACCTCGCATGTCCTGGTCGTCAGCCACGGTCGCCTCCACCATCCTGGCTAATGGAAGCAACCCCGCTGCCCTCAACCTGCATGAAAATATTGTAAGTACGCTGCCTGCACACATAGATGACAGACAGTACATTGAACTTATAGAACCATGTGATTAGTGTACTAACCTCGGAAGCCATCGCGGGTCAATCCTCCATGCTCTCATGGGGGTGCGCAAGCGTAGGGCGTCAAGCTCAAGAGGTAGCCGCCTGCTACGTGTGATGGCCAAGTGGCTCCGGTGACTCGCATCTATCACCGGGTCAAGCAACTCGTACGCCATACCTGCAATGTGTAACCCGACAATAGGAAAATAGAAGAACATATCGTTACAAATTGAACACAACAATTACATAAAGAAAGTGCAAACAATCATTCCATAATAAATTTGAAGTACAACAATTTAATCAGTAAGTCCATACATAAACGACGTACAACAATTTAATTGGAAAGTCCATACATTAATGACGTACAACAATTTAATTGTAAAGTCCATACATAAACGACGTACAACAATTTAATTAGAAACTCCATACATAAACGACGTACAACAATTTAATTGGAAAGTCCATACATAAACGACGTACAACAATTTCATTGGAAAGTCCTTACATAAACGACGTACAACAATTTTACTGCCTCTGAACCGTGGGACAATACTTGAAAGTGTGGCCCGTCTCCTTGCAAACTGAACATTTCTTCACACGACGTCCACTTTCCGCTGCATCCATATCGTTCCTTATACGCCTTGTCTGCCGTCGCCCAACACCCTTCAGCCTACTTAAATCCGAAACCCACCGTGTCTCCTCCCAGGTATGATGCTCCGTGAATAAACCCACCACTCGAAAACCGTACATTTCCCCACTCCAGGTTGCCATCACTTCTTCCTTGTTGAAGAAATGAGACAAGAATATACCTGGATCCATTCGGATTGTTGAGCAGGCCGCCATGACATGTGCGCATGGCCTGTGTAACAGACGAGGCTTGTTGCAGGTGCATGCACATGTTTGTCTATGCATGGTACATTCATGTGTAACTCTCCGCCGGTTTGTCCCACGCCCTGATTTATCTTTACATAGTACCTCAAATCGGAGCTCCCTCGTGCCCATCTTCAATGCTCTATGCATCTCCCCCTTCTTGCCCTTTTCCTCCATGTAGGTACAAATCATCTCGGAGTACTTCACATCAGGGGCATTCATGCGGGCGACGGCCCTAGCATAGCGATCCACAAAGTATTTCGTTATGCCACGAAGAACACCCTCCACTATAGCAACCAGGGGAAGTGGCCTCAACCCCCGCATGACCCAATTGTAAACCTCAGCCAAGTTTGTCGTCATGACCCCATACCTGGCGCCATCGGTGTCATAAAGCTGAGCCCATTTCTCCTTAGGCTCATGCTCTATCCATTCGGAGAAGCATTTCATAGCCCTTCCATTCCTCCGAACCAGGTGTGGAGGGTCTGTTGGTAACTCTGCAAGCGCTACTGGGGCCTCCCCTGCGGAAGCTGTTGGCTTCTTCGCTGCCTCGGCTGTATGCCTTGACGTTAGCTCGTCCAACTTCTTCCATAGTCTCTCAAATTTTCTTTCCTGGTTCTGGTCGCACAGCCTCTTAAAAAGCTTTGTCAGCTCTTTGTTCCTGAACTGCTTGTAAAAATTGGCGCCCATGTGCCGCTTACACCACCTACTACGCAAATCAGGCCATGGATGTGTCTCATCTTCACCTTGCTGCAATTGCACGATCGCCTTTAGCAACCCGGGATGCCGATCATGTATGACACACACACACCAGGCCGCTGTTCCACGACCCCAGCTTTCACGTTCCTTAGAAACCATAGCCAACTATCAGTGTTCTCACCCTCTACGAATGCGAGCGCAACGGGAAGAACCTGATTATTGCCATCGACTCCTATGGCAGTCAATATCTGGCCTTTGTACTTCCCGGTCAGAAAAGTCCCATCCACGCATAACAACGGACGGCAATGTCTGAATGCGTTGATACACGCACCGAAAGCAAAGAATGCCCGCTTGAGCAACATCTTCCCAGGGAAACGCTGTGAAGGTTGCTCGAAAATATCGACATAAGTCCCAGCATTCCTTTCCTTGATCACCTGAAGCAACCCTGGCAGATTCTGATAGGAGTCTTCGTACGTGCCAAACCTTGCTTCCAATGCCTTCTGCTTCGCTCTCCATGCCTTCGCATAGCTTATCGTGTACTGATACCTCTGCTCTATTGCAAGTATGATGGCACGTGGCTCTAAATCCAGGTTGCCCACAATCTCCCCGTACATTACATTGGCAACAAAGCCGGAAGATATATTTCTATGCGATTGTGTAGACTCTGTCAGCACACATGCATGCGGCACTACTATAGAACACTTCCAAATTGTGTCCCATTTAGGTTGGTAAGCATGGACACGCCATGGGCAACCTTCCATCTTGCATCTGACATCATACACCCGCTGATCTGACTTAGCAACCCAGAAGGGTCTACGCAGCGACACTGCCCATGCTGTGACTGCTTCCTGCACCTCACCTTTATCCTTGTAAATTGCATCTTGCCGCACCTCATTCCGATCGTACCCCCATTGGACATCTTCACCCTCGTTGACCATCAGTCTGTCGAACCGACACTCATCCCACTCCGCGGGGAAAGGCTCTTCATCCTCTTCATCGTTACTTAAATCCTCGTAGTCCCGGCTCTCTGCGTCCATTGATATCACCAGCGATTCAATATGTTCTCCCTCGTCTGCCACACCCATTGGTTCCTGCACGTCTGCCACACCCATTGGTTCCTGCACGTCTTCCATTGGAACACCAACTTCCTCACCTTGCACTGCCTCCTGAGCCGAACTAACATCATGCCTCACTGAGTATTCTCTTGCTTGGCTGCTCTCCCCAACTTCCTCCTCTTCGTCACCAACAACCTCCTGCTGTTCCTCACGGATGCCCTCTGCTTTCTCAAATGCTTGCGCCAACAATACTAATGGCCATCCTCTCTCAATCGCTGCTCTGACATACGAACTCCATGACTTCGGACCTGTAATTTCAACTAACTCCCAGTACGTACAGTTCCGTCTCCGACACCCTACTCCGTGCAGCTTCACACCATGCAACTCACGGTCCAACGAGAATATTTGGTATAACCATCTTCTAACTGTGCTCCATGAACGCTCCGCTGGACGTGACAGACCAACTACGACACTTGGGAAATGACTTAGTTCCACCCCTTCCACACCCATGTTCGGAATTCCCTCTCCGTAATATATTGTAAACTGCACTCGTTCTGTAACACCCCAGCTTTTACTAAGCCCAGAATGTCACCAAACATAGACCCTAACACATTTAATACCATAATTTAAGGTAAATTACAGCAAGTAATCATTTGGAATAATTGGAAATTTTGGCAGCATCTCCTTTGTTTTTGCATGAAACTTAACAGCATAGCATCATATCAATATGTAAGACAAACGAGATATCCATACGCAGCGATAAGGATAGCTAAACATCAACTAAAACATCAATAAGCATCGATAGCAAAATAATAAGCATCAATTTAAATCTAGGAAGTTAAAACAACTCCTCCATAGCCCCATATGATACACATGAGGGAGACAACCAAACATACAGACCATACACTAAAGATTATTGTAATGCTTATTGTCATGTCTCCACAACAGGTGAATTTGCTAGATTATGATACTACGTGGAGTAGTGTAGCTAAAACCCTTTCCCGCGCGCCGATTTCATGGTACCTAAAGAAAACAAACAACGAAAATACAAGCGTGAGTTCATAACTCAGCGAAGTGTAATACAATGGAAAACAGAGTGCAAGACAACAAACCATCAACTTCAATCTTCATAAGCATTACATATCACATCATTACCATTCTCACGCATACCACGACATGGTAAAAACATCATAATCATCTCTTGATCAATATGGTGTTCGTCTCCTGAACTCATGAACAATTCAACAACATTCTCATTCATAGTTTCATTCATGCAATGCAATGCACATGTCTTCTGGAATACTCATACCGGTATGGTTGAGTGCACACCCGTCGGCATGCACCCTTTTCCCCCTTCCATCCCGAAGATGGAGGGTGCCTATCACTCGCTTCCAGTCACCTCGGTCATGGAATCACGAGGTAGGACTTACTCAAACGAATGGCCCCGGACTAGTCATAACGGTTCTCACCGCCCCTACCGGAATAGTTATGACTTAACTCACCGGCCAGCCATGAAAATATGCCATGCATGCAAAATGGACAGTAACGTATTCATAAATAGAATATTGCATATCAACGTATGGCCTCTCAACATGTAAGACCGTGATCAACAATCAGCGGTAACCTTTCAAAGACATGGCATGAATCCTTTATCAACGACAAGCATTTTAATCATAGCATGAGGACCCCATATCATCGACATTATTTCAATCATGGCCTAAGGACATCCTATCCATTATAACATGTAATTCCATGGCATGGCAAGACAACATGTTAACTATTCCAAATACCATCAATCAATTCTAGCAGCACGTATAACATACAAACCACGCCAAAACACTTGCCTTCACCCACGAGTAACGGAGTGACGAGAGGTTGAGGGCACTCGAGGCACACCACCTGCAAACACGTGCCACTCACTCAAATTGGGTCCACAATACAGTACACAAATAAATCCCACTACCCGACTTAGCATACAACTCCTAAAATCAGAAAACAGCAAATCTGTCCCTTCGGGACAGCGGACTTCCAATGGGCATAACTTCTGTTCTAGGACTCCAAATTGAATAAACAAGTACATCCCCGCATAGCTTAGGAAATTTCCCAACTTTTTCTAGTTATAGGGAAAGACTAATTCGGACTCTAATGATGTTTAATCTAACGTTGAACACGAACTGTCCCAATCCTGTCACAGATTTGACAGCGCTCGGTAAAACAGCCATAACTTCTAAACGGCTGGGCGGAATTTCAATTTCTTTATATGCACGGAAAGATAAGGAAATTATCTACAACTTCCTAAAAGTCCGTACGGTCAGATTCCAACTTGAAATTGGCGAAAACGCCTGCCCTAGTTCGGGTTCCCAATCTGCCCGAACCAGAACATGAACACAACTCTAGATTTCATCAATCCTACCCCATGGAAGCACCTCCCTTGATCTAAAAACATGAAATTCATCCCTATAACAGTACCTAGACCCAAACCCAAGGATCACCCATGCCTTACCTCCTCCCGACGAACGACGAATGCCGAGATCTATCCTCCCGAGCCTCCCGAGCGTCCTCCTCGCTAGAATCGCCGGATCTCCTCGTCGCGGGGCTTCCGTTGGAGGGACAGCGAGGTTGTGTGGTGGGGATCTCCTCTTTGCAGCAAAGGAGGTGGAGAGGAGGAATTGGGGCGCACCCAAGGGGAGGGAGGAGGCGCCAAGAGGGAGAGGAGGAGGCACCCAAGAGAGATGGGGATTGGGGGAGGGGCGGCTAGGGCAGGGAGGGACGCCCCTAGCCCCCAAAATCCTGCCTCTTCTCCCTCATGGGCCCTAACTCTCTCCCACCAAGGCCCACGACTCACCCCCCTAAGGCCCAAACTCCTCCGGGAAGGCCCAAACTTCCGAAATCGGCCCGGAAACGCGATTAAACTGCATAACGTAAAGTTTTAATCTCCGATTTCATACTTTATAAGGTCACATTCTCTAATTCACATTTGTTTACGATGTCTCGGCATTCCGTGGTGTCACATTCTCCCCCCCTTAAACAGGATTCGACCTCGAATCCGAACGAACGCTAAGAACCACAACAAAGCCCCTACAGGACAAAAACTTCTGTGCAACAGAAGGCAACCACACAACACTCAAACTGAATCATCGACAAGCAACCTAGCAAACCAACACTTAACGAGAAAGAGTTGACTTAGCCCAGCTAAGTACAACCTCTCACGGTTCCACCTTTCCTTCCAATTATTTGACCCCTTTTTCGCAAGGAATCAAAATTTACTAATGTCATCTTCGCTCATAGCCTACATCGACCATACTTTCCTTTCGACTGCCAACCACATTACCCTTTTCACTCTATCCTCTCCCAGGCATAACGCACACCCAGGGACGTCTAGCTAAGACAATATCCACGAGAAAGCATTTTACATCACAATTTCTATAACATTTGCTTCCACCCAATGATACTTTCAACCAAATTCAAACCACGACGCCAACAACCTCCATCATCATCCACCCTCATACCACTAATGTCCATCACCTAGCCCCAGCTAGGATCGTAACTCACTACTAACTCTCAATTGGCACTTTTCCCCAAGAGGATGTCGCCCTCACAACCAAATCACACAAACAACGAGGACCATGAGTATAGCTCTTAGATTATGCTCAACAATAATCCGAGGCCCTTCTTATTCTCGCTCCTATCAATAGTGCAAAAGAAGTACAATTCTTTTGAATCCAAGTAGACCACATACAACAACTCGAACCTCAAAGCGCCACAAATCACTTTGGAAAGAACCCGATAACATTGAAAGACCACCCTTTTTGCTTTTCCTAAATCAAGCAGCAAAGAAAAACTCAAATCTTCAATCAACGCGATACAATTCGCATTGGGGAGCACTCAAACAAATAGAGACTCCACACAATTCTCTTGACAGAAGTTCTCAACAACTAGAGACAACTCGACTCGCTTTCACCACAGCCAAACTTTTCACTTTAACCAAAATCAACATCTTGGAAGAGAACTGCCACAAAAACTCTCGAAGAGAAAGAGAAACTCAAATCCCTTGCATAACATAGCCAAAATGCCAGCATTTATCCATTCATTCCTTTTCATGCTAGAGAGCAATGGAAATCTCGATTCATAACACGAATGCGAATTCTTCAAGAGCACTCCGGATTAGTCATATATCTCTATATGACTTTCTCATCGTTCTGGCTCAACAACTCTTTTATGCTTATAAAAACGATGTCATGAATCTTTTTCACCATTTATTCGTCATGTAACCACGATACCCATTAACCATTCACAAAGAGACTTCATTCTCTTTGTCACATGATTGACACCCAACAACATCGATGGTTGCTCAAATTCGCATAAACTACGACGGCGTTAACCGAAAAAAATACCATATCGCATCACAACCCAACAACCACTGCATGCAATGCGTGCAAAACATCGCATTTTAACCCAAGCCAATAACAGAAGATAGCATCAACTCTCAAATCAAACGTCTACGCCTAATAACCGCTACCAATTCTCTTAAAGAGAAAGGAAACACATTCCCAGCAGGGAACACCTTACCAACAAAATCACTTATGAAACAATCATAAGATTCACCTTTTTGAAACGCTCGCAAACACCACACACGTTTCCCAAATAAATCCAACTCTAGTCACGATAGAATTACAATTTAAGCGCTTAACACCAGGGTTACCAAAGATAAATCAGTTGAACGCTAAAGAGAGCGTCCCACCCCAACGCTTTGGGTGTTAAACCATACTCATAGCATAGACTAAACAGATTAGCCCAAAACCAAAGATTGGCATGGTTCAATACCACACCACATTTGGAACCCATAAGCCGGTTACTTCAAATACTACTCTTTCATCCATATTTCCAATCATCGGAGTCAAGTTTGTAACTTGAAAATGCCACTTAATCAGGGGAGATTTTATTGCACCCTAATCAAGACGCCTAAACAAAGAGGCAGGCACTCCCAGAAAATTTATACATTCATTTGAATCAGTAAAATTTCAAAAGTAATTTCGACTCAAAATCCCACCATTACTCGCATTCCAATACTCTTAGCCAATACGGATGTCATAATCACCCAAATCCCGAGAAGTCAAACACTGTTGCACACAAGCTACAACATCTGCTCTTAATAAAATCACTTTTCACTGTTCATATAACCACAATTGATTATATTACCAACGAACCATAGACCATATCTACCGTATGACAATCAACAAGGAGAACCACGTTCTCACAACTCCAGCACAATTATCTTATCAGTTAATCCAACATAAGACGCATATCAACAACTTCTTTTGGTCTACTAACCATGACGAACCATTATTCATGCAACTTATTATCCCCAAGCGTAGCACACATCTCTTTACAATTATTCCGGCGTAATCAACAATTACCCTGGGTATAACCCCTAAGTCACATATTCCATATCACCAGTTCATTCCACCAATAATTAATACTAACCACGCGACACGATCTCCACTAGACATCCCTCATAAATACAGATCCCAGACAGACATCTGTCAAGAATAATTCAACCTTTCCTACAATCATTCCATATATCCTCATTAATTGATTACACGCAATTTTAAGTCATATTGTCGACCCACAATACTAACTGACCCACCAGCTACAATAGGCAGACTTTCACACCCTCTTCTTGCTATAACAAGTTCATCAACCGAGACATTCTATGCTAAATAATCTCAAACATCCATTAGATTCCATAACCCGCATCACTTTGCACACACCACTAATCAACTTTCACTTTGGATCACCTGACGTGTCGTTTAATCATCTCTTATCAACACAATATTTTAGTTTATCTTTAAACAAACAACAAGTTTACTTTAACCGGACCACTAGCTCATATCAACCGAAAACTCTAACTTCTCGTCATACACTTAACTTCTTAAACATCCGCGTGAATCACGCACCCAACTCTTAAGGAAACCATAATTGCTCCAGAAAAGAACAACACCCAAAACACCTTTCCTTCCGGAAAGCTCAACCATAAATCACAAGAGAAGTCAACTCTTAAATTCCCAAATGCCGACACGCAACTACTTCACAACTCTCGAGATCAACAACTTCCGCGAAGGAAAATGGTTGCAAGAGGGAAAACCAAGCGATTAACCAAATCTTTTTTTTTTCAGATAAGGCCATAACCCCAAACTTCAAACTTTCACGAAACAAACGGTTTTTTTTTTTCAAAGATGAATTCCCAAGCAAGTCATCATTGCAATCAAACACCACTTAGGCCCCAACAACAAGATCTGGCACAACACCGCAATAACTCTTTTAAACCTCGGAGAAAGACAAACACAAAAATAAATTGAAACCACATCCCTTCCGACAAAACCTTGACACCTAAATCCATGCGACTTAGATTTTTTTTTCCATCGTAAATTCAATAACTTCCTTTCAAATTGGAGAATGGTAACCCAAGAATCAATCTATAAGTTTCTCTATAAGGCAAACAACAAATCGGGCGTCAAAGCTGGCAAGGCGACCAAAAGAGGCGCAACCCTAAATTCTTCTCTTGTCTTCAACAAAAGAAGACAAAACCAAAACCACCAAAAGAACTATTGGTGAGTATCCAAAACCGAACACTTTTTCTTTTATTTCAACCAACCAAAAACCAACCAAAACCGTTCGTCAAAACGGCAAAGGAAATTCGGAGGGTCAATCCACAACTCTACTACTCGACTCCAACCAACTACCCAATCTACGACAGAAAGGATAAGCACTCTCCCAACAGGAGGTTAAAAGTCCATCGGTGATGGCACTAACCGGCCACACCGTCAAACCCAACAATACTACAAACAACAGAAGGTGACCGAAACCCCTTTCGGCACCACAACCCACAAAATCTCAAATGTATCAACACAATCGATTCTTTCATAAACATAGCAACATATATTACCAAATGTAACAATCCACATAAAAGCTTAAATACAACATTTAAGCGTAAAGCAACGGTACCCATACCCATTCCCTCTTGTGCAACAGAGTGTGTCAAGTTTTAAATTAGTTATTCCACTTACACAAGTTTTAATGTTGCTATCCTATGGCAAAGTTTTAAGTAAAACCTAAGCCATGTTTCTAGGTTATACCACTTCATATTTTAGTTGAACCTATAGTATGACACTAAATACACATTCCAGGGACCTACAGCCCGCTCTGATACCAACTGTAACACCCCAGCTTTTACTAAGCCCAGAATGTCACCAAACATAGACCCTAACACATTTAATACCATAATTTAAGGTAAATTACAGCAAGTAATCATTTGGAATAATTGGAAATTTTGGCAGCATCTCCTTTGTTTTTGCATGAAACTTAACAGCATAGCATCATATCAATATGTAAGACAAACGAGATATCCATACGCAGCGATAAGGATAGCTAAACATCAACTAAAACATCAATAAGCATCGATAGCAAAATAATAAGCATCAATTTAAATCTAGGAAGTTAAAACAACTCCCTCCATAGCCCCATATGATACACATGAGGGAGACAACCAAACATACAGACCATACACTAAAGATTATTGTAATGCTTATTGTCATGTCTCCACAACAGGTGAATTTGCTAGATTATGATACTACGTGGAGTAGTGTAGCTAAAACCCTTTCAGCGCGCCGATTTCATGGTACCTAAAGAAAACAAACAACGAAAATACAAGCGTGAGTTCATAACTCAGCGAAGTGTAATACAATGGAAAACAGAGTGCAAGACAACAAACCATCAACTTCAATCTTCATAAGCATTACATATCACATCATTACCATTCTCACGCATACCGACATGGTAAAAACATCATAATCATCTCTTGATCAATATGGTGTTCGTCTCCTGAACTCATGAACAATTCAACAACATTCTCATTCATAGTTTCATTCATGCAATGCAATGCACATGTCTTCTGGAATACTCATACCGGTATGGTTGAGTGCACACCCGTCGGCATGCACCCTTTTCCCCCTTCCATCCCGAAGATGGAGGGTGCCTATCACTCGCTTCCAGTCACCTCGGTCATGGAATCACGAGGTAGGACTTACTCAAACGAATGGCCCCGGACTAGTCATAACGGTTCTCACCGCCCCTACCGGGAATAGTTATGACTTAACTCACCGCCAGCCATGAAAATATGCCATGCATGCAAAATGGACAGTAACGTATTCATAAATAGAATATTGCATATCAACGTATGGCCTCTCAACATGTAAGACCGTGATCAACAATCAACGGTAACCTTTCAAAGACATGGCATGAATCCTTTATCAACGACAAGCATTTTAATCATAGCATGAGGACCCCATATCATCGACATTATTTCAATCATGGCCTAAGGACATCCTATCCATTATAACATGTAATTCCATGGCATGGCAAGACAACATGTTAACTATTCCAAATACCATCAATCAATTCTAGCAGCACGTATAACATACAAACCACGCAAAACACTTGCCTTCACCCACGAGTAACGGAGTGACGAGAGGTTGAGGGCACTCGAGGCACACCACCTGCAAACACGTGCCACTCACTCAAATTGGGTCCACAATACAGTACACAAATAAATCCCACTACCCGACTTCGCATACAACTCCTAAAATCAGAAAACAGCAAATCTGTCCCTTCGGGACAGCGGACTTCCAATGGGCATAACTTCTGTTCTAGGACTCCAAATTGAATAAACAAGTACATCCCCGCATAGCTTAGGAAATTTCCCAACTTTTTCTAGTTATAGGGAAAGACTAATTCGGACTCTAATGATGTTTAATCTAACGTTGAACACGAACTGTCCCAATCCTGTCACAGATTTGACAGCGCTCGGTAAAACAGCCATAACTTCTAAACGGCTGGGCGGAATTTCAATTTCTTTATATGCACGGAAAGATAAGGAAATTATCTACAACTTCCTAAAAGTCCGTACGGTCAGATTCCAACTTGAAATTGGCGAAAACGCCTGCCCTAGTTCGGGTTCCCAATCTGCCCGAACCAGAACATGAACACAACTCTAGATTTCATCAATCCTACCCCATGGAAGCACCTCCCTTGATCTAAAAACATGAAATTCATCCCTATAACAGTACCTAGACCCAAACCCAAGGATCACCCATGCCTTACCTCCTCCCGACGAACGACGAATGCCGAGATCTATCCTCCCGAGCCTCCCGAACGTCCTCCTCGCGCTAGAATCGCCGGATCTCCTCGTCGCGGGGCTTCCCGTTGGAGGGGACAGCGAGGTTGTGTGGTGGGGGATCTCCTCTTTGCAGCAAAGGAGGTGGAGAGGAGGAATTGGGGGCGCACCCAAGGGGGAGGGGAGGAGGCGCCCAAGAGGGAGAGGAGGAGGCACCCAAGAGAGATGGGGATTGGGAGGGGCGGCTAGGGCAGGGAGGACGCCCCTAGCCCCAAAATCCTGCCTCTTCTCCCTCATGGGCCCTAACTCTCTCCCACCAAGGCCCACGACTCACCCCTAAGGCCCAAACTCCTCAGGGAAGGCCCAAACTTCGAAATCGGCCGGAAACGCGATTAAACTGCATAACGTAAAGTTTTAATCTCCGATTTCATACTTTATAAGGTCACATTCTCTAATTCACATTTGTTTACGATGTCTCGGCATTCCGTGGTGTCACATTCTCCCCCCCTTAAACAGGATTCGACCTCGAATCCGAACGAACGCTAAGAACCACAACAAAGCCCCTACAGGACAAAACTTACGTACCTTGAAGGCAACCACACAACACTCAAACTGAATCATCGACAAGCAACCTAGCAAACCAACACTTAACGAGAAAGAGTTGACTTAGCCCAGCTAAGTACAACCTCTCACGGTTCCACCTTTCCTTCCAATTATTTGACCCCTTTTTCGCAAGGAATCAAAATTTACTAATGTCATCTTCGCTCATAGCCTACATCGACCATACTTTCCTTTCGACTGCCAACCACATTACCCTTTTCACTCTATCCTCTCCCAGGCATAACGCACACCCAGGGACGTCTAGCTAAGACAATATCCACGAGAAAGCATTTTACATCACAATTTCTATAACATTTGCTTCCACCCAATGATACTTTCAACCAAATTCAAACCACGACGCCAACAACCTCCATCATCATCCACCCTCATACCACTAATGTCCATCACCTAGCCCCAGCTAGGATCGTAACTCACTACTAACTCTCAATTGGCACTTTTCCCCAAGAGGATGTCGCCCTCACAACCAAATCACACAAACAACGAGGACCATGAGTATAGCTCTTAGATTATGCTCAACAATAATCCGAGGCCCTTCTTATTCTCGCTCCTATCAATAGTGCAAAAGAAGTACAATTCTTTTGAATCCAAGTAGACCACATACAACAACTCGAACCTCAAAGCGCCACAAATCACTTTGGAAAGAACCCGATAACATTGAAAGACCACCCTTTTGCTTTTCCTAAGTCAAGCAGCAAAGAAAAACTCAAATCTCCAATCAACGCGATACAATTCGCATTGGGGAGCACTCAAACAAATAGAGACTCCACACAATTCTCTTGACAGAAGTTCTCAACAACTAGAGACAACTCGACTCGCTTTCACCACAGCCAAACTTTTCACTTTAACCAAAATCAACATCTTGGAAGAGAACTGCCACAAAAACTCTCGAAGAGAAAGAGAAACTCAAATCCCTTGCATAACATAGCCAAAATGCCAGCATTTATCCATTCATTCCTTTTCATGCTAGAGAGCAATGGAAATCTCGATTCATAACACGAATGCGAATTCTTCAAGAGCACTCCGGATTAGTCATATATCTCTATATGACTTTCTCACCGTCCTGGCTCAACAACTCTTTTATGCTTATAAAAACGATGTCATGAATCTTTTTCACCATTTATTCGTCATGTAACCACGATACCCATTAACCATTCACAAAGAGACTTCATTCTCTTTGTCACATGATTGACACCCAACAACATCGATGGTTGCTCAAATTCGCATAAACTACGACGGCGTTAACCGAAAAAATACCATATCGCATCACAACCCAACAACCACTGCACGCAATGCGTGCAAAACATCGCATTTTAACCCAAGCCAATAACAGAAGATAGCATCAACTCTCAAATCAAACGTCTACGCCTAATAACCGCTACCAATTCTCTTAAAGAGAAAGGAAACACATTCCCAGCAGGGAACACCTTACCAACAAAATCACTTATGAAACAATCATAAGATTCACCTTTTTGAAACGCTCGCAAACACCACACACGTTTCCCAAATAAATCCAACTCTAGTCACGATAGAATTACAATTTAAGCGCTTAACACCAGGGTTACCAAAGATAAATCAGTTGAACGCTAAAGAGAGCGTCCCACCCCAACGCTTTGGGTGTTAAACCATACTCATAGCATAGACTAAACAGATTAGCCCAAAACCAAAGATTGGCATGGTTCAATACCACACCACATTTGGAACCCATAAGCCGGTTACTTCAAATACTACTCTTTCATCCATATTTCCAATCATCGGAGTCAAGTTTGTAACTTGAAAATGCCACTTAATCAGGGGAGATTTTATTGCACCCTAATCAAGACGCCTAAACAAAGAGGCAGGCACTCCCAGAAAATTTATACATTCATTTGAATCCGTAAACCTTCAAAAGAAAGTTCGACTCAAATCCCACCATTACTCGCATTCCAATACTCTTAGCCAATACGGATGTCATAATCACCCAAATCCCGAGAAGTCAAACACTGTTGCACACAAGCTACAACATCTGCTCTTAATAAAATCACTTTTCACTGTTCATATAACCACAATTGATTATATTACCAACGAACCATAGACCATATCTACCGTATGACAATCAACAAGGAGAACCACGTTCTCACAACTCCAGCACAATTATCTTATCAGTTAATCCAACATAAGACGCATATCAACAACTTCTTTTGGTCTACTAACCATGACGAACCATTATTCATGCAACTTATTATCCCCAAGCGTAGCACACATCTCTTTACAATTATTCCGGCGTAATCAACAATTACCCTGGGTATAACCCCTAAGTCACATATTCCATATCACCAGTTCATTCCACCAATAATTAATACTAACCACGCGACACGATCTCCACTAGACATCCCTCATAAATACGGATCCCAGACAGACATCTGTCAAGAATAATTCAACCTTTCCTACAATCATTCCATATATCCTCATTAATTGATTACACGCAATTTTAAGTCATATTGTCGACCCACAATACTAACTGACCCACCAGCTACAATAGGCAGACTTTCACACCCTCTTCTTGCTATAACAAGTTCATCAACCGAGACATTCTATGCTAACTAATCTCAAACATCCATTAGATTCCATAACCCGCATCACTTTGCACACACCACTAATCAACTTTCACTTTGGATCACCTGACGTGTCGTTTAATCATCTCTTATCAACACAATATTTTAGTTTATCTTTAAACAAACAACAAGTTTACTTTAACCGGACCACTAGCTCATATCAACCGAAAACTCTAACTTCTCGTCATACACTTAACTTCTTAAACATCCGCGTGAATCACGCACCCAACTCTTAAGGAAACCATAATTGCTCCAGAAAAGAACAACACCCAAAACACCTTTCCTTAGGAAAGCTCAACCATAAATCATAAGAGAAGTCAACTCTTAAATTCCCAAATGCCGACACGCAACTACTTCACAACTCTCGAGATCAACAACTTCCGCGAAGGAAAATGGTTGCAAGAGGGAAAACCAAGCGATTAACCAAATCTTTTTTTTTCAGATAAGGCCATAACCCCAAACTTCAAACTTTCACGAAACAAACGGTTTTTCAAAGATGAATTCCCAAGCAAGTCATCATTGCAATCAAACACCACTTAGGCCCCAACAACAAGATCTGGCACAACACCGCAATAACTCTTTTAAACCTCGGAGAAAGACAAACACAAAAATAAATTGAAACCACATCCCTTCCGACAAAACCTTGACACCTAAATCCATGCGACTTAGATTTTTTTTTCATCGGAACTTCAATAACTTCCTTTCAAATTGGAGAATGGTAACCCAAGAATCAATCTATAAGTTTCTCTATAAGGCAAACAACAAATCGGGCGTCAAAGCTGGCAAGGCGACCAAAAGAGGCGCAACCCTAAATTCTTCTCTTGTCTTCAACAAAAGAAGACAAAACCAAAACCACCAAAAGAACTATTGGTGAGTATCCAAAACCGAACACTTTTTCTTTTATTTCAACCAACCAAAAACCAACCAAAACCGTTCGTCAAAACGGCAAAGGAAATTCGGAGGGTCAATCCACAACTCTACTACTCGACTCCAACCAACTACCCAATCTACGACAGAAAGGATAAGCACTCTCCCAACAGGAGGTTAAAAGTCCATCGGTGATGGCACTAACCGGCCACACCGTCAAACCCAACAATACTACAAACAACAGAAGGTGACCGAAACCCTTTCGGCACCACAACCCACAAAATCTCAAATGTATCAACACAATCGATTCTTTCATAAACATAGCAACATATATTACCAAATGTAACATTCCACATAAAAGCTTAAATACAACATTTAAGCGTAAAGCAACGGTACCCATACCCATTCCTACTGTGCAACAGAGTGTGTCAAGTTTTAAATTAGTTATTCCACTTACACAAGTTTTAATGTTGCTATCCTATGGCAAAGTTTTAAGTAAAACCTAAGCCATGTTTCTAGGTTATACCACTTCATATTTTAGTTGAACCTATAGTATGACACTAAATACACATTCCAGGGACCTACAGCCCGCTCTGATACCAACTGTAACACCCCAGCTTTTACTAAGCCCAGAATGTCACCAAACATAGACCCTAACACATTTAATACCATAATTTAAGGTAAATTACAGCAAGTAATCATTTGGAATAATTGGAAATTTTGGCAGCATCTCCTTTGTTTTTGCATGAAACTTAACAGCATAGCATCATATCAATATGTAAGACAAACGAGATATCCATACGCAGCGATAAGGATAGCTAAACATCAACTAAAACATCAATAAGCATCGATAGCAAAATAATAAGCATCAATTTAAATCTAGGAAGTTAAAACAACTCCCTCCATAGCCCCACATGATACACATGAGGGAGACAACCAAACATACAGACCATACACTAAAGATTATTGTAATGCTTATTGTCATGTCTCCACAACAGGTGAATTTGCTAGATTATGATACTACGTGGAGTAGTGTAGCTAAAACCCTTTCCCGCGCGCCGATTTCATGGTACCTAAAGAAAACAAACAACGAAAATACAAGCGTGAGTTCATAACTCAGCGAAGTGTAATACAATGGAAAACAGAGTGCAAGACAACAAACCATCAACTTCAATCTTCATAAGCATTACATATCACATCATTACCATTCTCACGTACACGACATGGTAAAAACATCATAATCATCTCTTGATCAATATGGTGTTCGTCTCCTGAACTCATGAACAATTCAACAACATTCTCATTCATAGTTTCATTCATGCAATGCAATGCACATGTCTTCTGGAATACTCATACCGGTATGGTTGAGTGCACACCCGTCGGCATGCACCCTTTTCCCCCTTCCATCCCGAAGATGGAGGGTGCCTATCACTCGCTTCCAGTCACCTCAGTCATGGAATCACGAGGTAGGACTTACTCAAACGAATGGCCCCGGACTAGTCATAACGGTTCTCACCGCCCCTACCGGAATAGTTATGACTTAACTCACCGGCCAGCCATGAAAATATGCCATGCATGCAAAATGGACAGTAACGTATTCATAAATAGAATATTGCATATCAACGTATGGCCTCTCAACATGTAAGACCGTGATCAACAATCAACGGTAACCTTTCAAAGACATGGCATGAATCCTTTATCAACGACAAGCATTTTAATCATAGCATGAGGACCCCATATCATCGACATTATTTCAATCATGGCCTAAGGACATCCTATCCATTATAACATGTAATTCCATGGCATGGCAAGACAACATGTTAACTATTCCAAATACCATCAATCAATTCTAGCAGCACGTATAACATAAAAACCACGCAAAACACTTGCCTTCACCCACGAGTAACGGAGTGACGAGAGGTTGAGGGCACTCGAGGCACACCACCTGCAAACACGTGCCACTCACTCAAATTGGGTCCACAATACAGTACACAAATAAATCCCACTACCCGACTTAGCATACAACTCCTAAAATCAGAAAACAGCAAATCTGTCCCTTCGGGACAGCGGACTTCAATGGGCATAACTTCTGTTCTAGGACTCCAAATTGAATAAACAAGTACATCCCGCATAGCTTAGGAAATTTCCCAACTTTTTCTAGTTATAGGGAAAGACTAATTCGGACTCTAATGTTGTTTAATCTAACGTTGAACACGAACTGTCCCAATCTTGTCACAGATTTGACAGCGCTCGGTAAAACAGCCATAACTTCTAAACGGCTGGGCGGAATTTCAATTTCTTTATATGCACGGAAAGATAAGGAAATTATCTACAACTTCCTAAAAGTCCGTACGGTCAGATTCCAACTTGAAATTGGCGAAAACGCCTGCCCTAGTTCGGGTTCCCAATCTGCCCGAACCAGAACATGAACACAACTCTAGATTTCATCAATCCTACCCCATGGAAGCACCTCCCTTGATCTAAAAACATGAAATTCATCCCTATAACAGTACCTAGACCCAAACCCAAGGATCACCCATGCCTTACCTCCTCCCGACGAACGACGAATGCCGAGATCTATCCTCCCGAGCCTCCCGAACGTCCTCCTCGCGCTAGAATCGCCGGATCTCCTCGTCAGCGGGGCTTCCGTTGGAGGGGACAGCGAGGTTGTGTGGTGGGGGATCTCCTCTTTGCAGCAAAGGAGGTGGAGAGGAGGAATTGGGGGCGCACCCAAGGGGGAGGGGAGGAGGCGCCCAAGAGGGAGAGGAGGAGGCACCCAAGAGAGATGGGGATTGGGGGAGGGGCGGCTAGGGCAGGGAGGGACGCCCCTAGCCCCCAAAATCCTGCCTCTTCTCCCTCATGGGCCCTAACTCTCTCCCACCAAGGCCCACGACTCACCCCCCTAAGGCCCAAACTCCTCCGGGAAGGCCCAAACTTCCGAAATCGGCCCGGAAACGCGATTAAACTGCATAACGTAAAGTTTTAATCTCCGATTTCATACTTTATAAGGTCACATTCTCTAATTCACATTTGTTTACGATGTCTCGGCATTCCGTGGTGTCACACGTTCATCCATGCCTGTCAAACATTTCATGAAATTCTTACTGTGTACGACACACACCTTTTAGACAATGTACTTATGCTACGTATAGACTTTCGATATGTGAAAATCTATTTTTCAGTCTTTAATACCTATTTTCTGAATTTATTTACTGATTTCTAAAATTTAGGAAAGAAGGAAAGGCAAAATCATAATTTTTACCTATTTTTTAGGAAATTGTTCATGGGATTTTCCCAGCCCATGCAATCATCGCCGTGCAAAGCGTCGAGGCAAGCTTGTGCGGCCGGCCAGCGAGCCAAGGCAAGTGTGACACAGCCGATGGGGCTGAGGCGAACAAGGCCGAGGCAAGCGCGGCAAACACGGCCAACGGGGCCAAAGGCGGTCGTGGCCGAGGTGAGCGCGGCGAGCAGGGCCGGCGCGGCGGGAGGTTTGTTCCTATATCGCGAAAACATCGCTAAGTCGCTAAACTAACGCTAAGTAGCATGGAGATTTGTTCCTATATCGCGAAAACAACGCTAAGTCGCTAAACTAACGCTAAGTCGCTAATTCGAAAACAACGCTAATCGCTAAATTTTTGCTAAGTCACTAAGTCGCGAAAACATGACAATACTACTCGCTAAATCACTAAATCACTAATTATCAATCTAGTCACTAAGTTAAATGAAACATACAAGAAAGAAAAAAAATTTACCTGCAGACGCGATCTTCTTCTTCCTCCTCTCCCTCTCCTTCCTCTTCTCCCTCTCCTTCCTCCCTCTCCTCCTCTTTCTCTTCTTCCTCTCCCTCTCTTTCTTTTCTCTTCTTCTTCTCCCTATCCCTCTCTTTCTTTTCTCTCGCTCTCCCTCTGTCTGCGCGTGCAAATGGCGAGATCGGTTTAGCTGACGGGTAAAGGCTCTGTCGCCATTCCATTTGGCGGCAGGAGCTCAGATCCAATTCAAATGGCGACAGGATGGGCGAAATTCCGCTTTTGCCCCCTGTCGCCATTTGAATTGGCGACAGGAGCTACTGTCGCCAATTCAAATGGCGACAGGACCCTATCGCCAATTCAAATGGACACAGGGGGGTAGTTTTGCTATTTTCTTTTTCGGCATATTATTTCTGTAAATTTTGATTAAAATAATATTATTTAAAAAAAATTCGAGGATCGTCTCACGCTGCCCCCACAGGAAGGCGGGGGCAGAACCTAGAGGTGGCCACTCCAGCCCAGAATCTACACGCAGTTCGTCTCCTCCTAGACCACCCCCGGTGGGACTCGCGGGAGACACCCTGGCGACGCCGTGGCTTCGGGACCTCGCTGGGCTTGTGGACACGGCCCAACTCCATGTAGGGGCGCCTGCTCGGTCAAGTACCGGCGGTACCTCTCAATCAGCGGTGCGTGCTGACCGCGCCCAAGCTTCCAGCCTCCCGAGCGGGAAGCACTCTGGCTAGGAGGGCCAGAGCAAAGGTAAGGGAACACAAGACATGGGTCTCGGCTCCGTGAGGAGCCGCGAGGACCTGAGGGCTCATCTGGAGGAGCATCGTTGGCGGCGTGGCGATGATCTGCGTGATCATTAGCAACGCCGCCGCGCCCAGGGGCAAGACCGCATCGGGCGGGCGACCCCTAAGGATGAGAGCTCCTCCAGTGAGCCTCACTTTTAGAAAAGGGGAGAAGTCCCCTCCTCCGACTCTTTGGGGAGTCGAGATTCACGCTCCTCAGCACGGTCCTGGCGTCGGGCTTTGGGCTAACGACACGACTCCGCCTATGGCGTTGGGTGCTAGGCATTTTCCTGATGGCTGCGCCGCGTGGCGTGGCCCGAGAGGTTTCGCCCAGCATCCCTCGAGAAGTACGATGGCACCACCAACCCCGAGGAGTTTCTGCAGATCTACACCACGGTGGTGCCGGTTGCTGGCGAATCCGAAAAGGCCATGGCCAACTACTTTCTGACAGCCCGGACCGGGTTCGCCCGGTCTTGGCTGCTGAACCTCCCGCGGGGCTCAGTGCACTCGTGGGGGGAATTGTGTGGCCTTTTTGTCACCAACTTCTAAAGGTCGTACACACAACCGAGCGTGGAGGACGATCTCCACACCCTCGAGCAGGGGGAAGGGGAATAGTTGCGCGACTTCGTCCGGCGGTTCAGCCACTGTCACAATACGATCCTCCAAATCTCTGAGCAGTTGGTCGTGATCACCTTTCGTAGATGCGTTCGGGACCGCAAGATGCGGGAGAAGATGGCCACCCGTGAGGTCACCACCACCTCCGAGCTTTTCTCCCTAACGCACAAGTGCGCTCGGGCAACGGAAGCTCGGTGACCGGATAGGAGGAACAAATCTTTTTGTGGCAAATTTTCTGGACTATAGGGATTAAATCAATCTACTAAACTAGGGTAAAAAAATTTCTCACCGAGCAACCTGGTTTGCTCTGATACCACTTGATGTAACATTGGGTGTCCCGATCTTTCGATGAGAATGATAACCTTCGATTTGGGTGGAGACGACTTTGACGATCCGACTACAACGTACAACGACGATGCGCCTTAGCAATTGCTAAACCAACTCCAGATGGTTATTGACCTTGCCGTTGGCATGATCAACCTGATCACGAAGATCAATTCCTGCAAGCAATCAAAGAACAAGCAAGAACAAGGCAAAAGCAATCTAAAATTGCAAATATAGATGAAGTATTGAAAAATTGGGGTTCCGATACAAGGAGCTTGTTAGGCGGCCGTTGAGCACGTCTAAAAGACTCAAAATAGTAGCAAAAGGCTAAACTATCAAATAACCAAAACCCAAGTTATTTTGGGAGACTCCCTAGCTATATATAGGAGAAATAGGAGGCCATAACAGTGCTTGGGGCGTCCAAAACACATCCATGGCCGAGTAGGACTCCTATTCCTAGTTTGACTCGGATTTGGAAATATGACCGAACTTGTTTTGCAGATTCCCGTTGACTCGTAAGGAATTTGGACATGGGGCCGGATCCGTTGGAAAGAGGACGACGAAACCTTTCAAACCAGTACTCATAGACCCCAAAACATCTTGTGGATCAAAAGTTATGGTCGTTTTAAGTTGGTGCTGTCCCCGAGACCGAATCCGAGTGGAACTTGTGCACCGGAAGAATTGGCTTCATGCTTGATGTTTGGGAGTCCTTCTCCTTGGTTCCTAAGGACTATAACATCATCACAATGATTAAATAGCATTTCATTCATTAAATTATTTGTATGGAACCTAAGGAACGCATTCACCTGGCAATTGAATTGACGTGCGTGAGCTCGAGTAATTGGCCCTTGTATTACATTGATGGATTCAATTGGGTTTGTAGGCATGGCCGTATCCATAGTAGTGATGTCCTCATCATCCTCCCCTTCTTGCATTTGAGTCGTCCTCGACTCAAGTTCATCATCTTCTCCCAAGTATGGCTTTAGATCTGATAATTGAGTTGACGGGCTCGAGCTCGAGTCACTGGTCCTTGAACCGACGAAGATGTAGAAGGATGGCCAAGGTGGGGGTCGATAAAGCCATGCAGATGGAGCCATCGTAGTAGATGTATACGAAGTAGAGGATGCTGTGAAGTGTCACCAACTTAATGGTCCTGGCCAAGGTGGGGGTCGATGAAACCATGCAGTTGATATAATTGCAGCAACACTTGGTGATGACCATATGTATGCAGTGTTAGTTCTGTCCATGATGAACATGGTCTCATCATCCTCCCTTTCTTGAAGTGGAGTCGTCCTCGACTCCATCATATTGTCCTGGAAAATGTTAGGAACGACAGGAAACAAAGCAACATGCACATTTGCAATCAACTCAATGGATCGAGAATCTCTATCAATCATATACTCGCTTTCTTGAAAACTATCATGTGACTTGTAGGTTGAACCAAAAGTACTTGATATGACATGATTAGTGATATGGCACTTATCAAATTGATGACATTGTTGCATAACAAGCGGAGGTTTAAAATTTGAACAAATGTAAACTCGATGCGCTTTATACTCTCCTTTCTCACTATTTTTGCCAATAACATGGAAAATATTTCGCGATAACCAGGACAAACCAGAATGTACAAAAAGTCTCTCATCTAAATAATTCAGATCACACAGAACATCAAATTCAATGTAGCCTAATGTATATAAAGAAGACATCAATTTCAACTCATCATTTTCGCTTGCAATGTGAATGACATGTTTATTTTTAGCATAAGTGTCTAGTGTGTTAACAAAAGTGACATGTCCATTCGCTAGTTGTGTCATGGATATAAGTGAAGTATTATCACACAACTCTTTTTTATCACAAGAAATAGCAAGCAAATCATCTTGTAACAAAGCAAAATCAACAATTGGTTCCATTAATAGTTGCTCTACGATAGCATGATTTGTGGATAGTTTTAGCTCTTCAAAATTATTTTCTCCATGTGTGAAGTACATACCTGTTACATAACCTTGTAAGTTCTCATCAGCTGTTGTAGGCGTTTCTTCAACTATTATCTCTTCACTTACACATGGGGTAGTACTGATCGTTTCTTTCTCCATATGCTCTTCTACATCATTCTCTCGATGGTGCTCACTTTTCTGCAAAAATGTTAGCTACAAAAGAAGGTGCAACAATGGGCGCCTCAAATGAAGCTAATGATTCTTTCATGGATTCAGAATGCATTTTTTCATCTCTACAAGCACATACAACCAATTCTGAAAGAGAACTATATGTTTCATCAACTAGAGCATCCTGAATTTCTTGATTGAGTCCACGTATGAACCTAAGCTCTGTTGCTTCTTCACATTCAACTAAACCACAACGCAATAAATGATTTTGCAATTGTTCATAGTATTCCTTAACGCACTTATTTCCTTGTTTCAAGCATTGGAGTCTAGTATACAAAAATTCAGTATGATATTCAGGAACATAGTCAATTCTCATAAGTCTTTTCATGGCCTTCCAATTTTTAGGTTTTCTCTTTTTTCTACAAATATGTTTCCACCATGTTAATGCATACTCATTTAACACACTAGCAGCAATCCTAATCTTTTCATTTTCAGACAAATCATACTTGCCAAATTCTTTGTCTGCTGCTATCTCCCAATTAATATAGGCATCAGGATCATATTGTCCATCAAAAGGTGGAATGGCGAATTTAACCTTACCTAGGGGATCATCATCAACATGTACTTGAGCATGTAGTACGCCATTTTTGTTACATGGAAGACTAGGCGGAGGACTGGAAGTTCCTGAGGAAGTTCCTGCAAGCGTATCAAGTCTAGATAAAATAGTAGCAATAATAGTTTTAGCAATCCCCTGTGTGACCTCTATGGATCTGAGAAGGTTTTCTTGCGACGATATACGCTCAGAGTGAGCAACAATTCCCTTGGTGAGAGGAGAATGATGTAGGGAGCCCTCGTCACCTGACATGGTTAGTACAAGACAAGAAAACAAAATCACAAGTATAATGTTTCTATCATCTACTGGGAGGTGGTGGAAGTCTCTCAACACTCAAGCCTATCACCAAAGCTCTTAAAAGTTCTTACGTTGCAGCAGGTGTTGTCGGCTGTTGGCGTTGTCAAAGGTTCTCCAAAGTTTGTGTAGAGCGATTGCCAAGTGATCGAACGTTTGTACGGGTAGAGAGTGGAGCTTGGGCAGGCTTAATTTAGTAGCAAGGAGAATCAATCAATTAATCTCAGAAATTACATAGAATTGAATTATAGTTCATAATTAGCACTTAGCCTAAGATGCTGATCAACCAAGGATGCATAAAAGGCTAAGGCTGATACACGGGAAACACATGCGCAAAGATGTTGGAACTTGATGCAACCAAAGAAACGAGCTAAACAAAATATAAGTGAGGCACCAAATAGCTCGTATTGCACAAGTTATGGAGAGACACTAGCTAATTGCTCAAACAAAGAATAAGGGCACTAGATTGCTCAATAATCAAAACTAGCACAATCTGAAAAATGCACAAATGCTAGGATGTACTCTCAATCAAATTCCACATTTTTTTGCGCTCTTTGCTTTTGCCCGCACTTTTCTTTTCTTTCTTTCTCTTTTTCTTTTTTTAGTGTGCGGCGGTTTTCTTTCCTTTTTTTGTGGCCAAACAAATATGAGAGTAGCACAATATATATGACTAGGTGCAATACAAGTGCAATCTAAATTATGCAACAGAATGTAACATGAGCTGCCCTAGAGCAATATCAAATAGCTAGTATCGAATAGGTTCAAAGTGTTCACAAAGAATTGGTTCCCAAATGTAGGTACTGATCGGTAATGGATGGTTTTTTTATGTGGGGACTATGATCAGCAACTAGACAATGCAAAAACGGACACAAATTCAATTTAGCAAACCGAAATTAATAGATTGAAAAGGCGCAAACTTTGTTTGGATAGGAGGAACAAATCTTTTTGTGGCAAATTTTCAGGACTATAGGGATTAAATCAATCTACTAAACTAGGGTAAAGAAATTTCTCACCGAGCAACCTGGTTTGCTCTGATACCACTTGATGTAACATTGGGTGTCCCAATCTTTCGATGAGAATGATAACCTTCAATTTGGGTGGAGACGACTTTGACGATCCGACTACAATGTACAACGACGATGCGCCTTAGAAATCGCTAAACCAACTCCAGATGGTTATTGACCTTGCCGTTGGCACGATCAACCTGATCACAAAGATCAATTCCTGCAAGCAATCGAAGAACAAGCAAGAACAAGGCAAAAACAATCTAAAATTGCAAATATAGATGAAGTATTGAAAAGTTGGGGTTCCGATACAAGGAGCTTGTTAGGCGGCCGTTGAGCACGTCTAAAAGACTCAAAATAGTAGCAAAAGGCTAAACTATCAAATAACCAAAACCCAAGTTATTTTGGGGGACTCCCTAGCTATATATAGGAGAAATAGGAGGCCAAAACAGTGCTAGGGGGGGTCCAAAACACATCCATGGCTGAGTAGGACTCCTATTCCTAGTTTGACTCAGATTTGAAAAGATGACCGAACTTGTTTTGCAGATTCCCGTTGACTCGTAATGAATTTGGACATGGGGCCAGATCCGTTGGAAAGAGGACGACGAAATCTTTCAAACCAGTACTCATAGACCCCAAAACATCTTATGGATCAAAAGTTGTGGTTGTTTTAAGTTGGTGCTGTCCCCGAGGCCGAATCCGAGTGGAACTTGTGCACCGGAAGAATTGGCTTCATGCTTGACGTTTGGGAGTCCTTCTCCTTGGTTCCTAAGGACAATAAAATCATTATAATGATTAAATAGCATTCCATTCATTAAATTATTTGTATGGAACCTGAAGAACGCACTCACTTGGCAATTGAATTGACGTGCATGAGCTCGAGTAATTGGCCCTTGTATTACATTGTTGGATTCAATTGGGTTTGTAGGCATGGCCGTATCCCTGGGCTAGATACGCCTCCCCTTCACCTTTGGGGAGGAAAGCAACTACCGCACGGAGATGCTGGACTTCGACGTCGCTGACTTCGACCTCCAATTCAACGCCCTCCTTGGTCGACCAGCATTTGCCAAATTCATGGCGGTAAACCACTATGCCTACATGGTACTGAAGATACCAGGGCCCGCTGGCCCCATAGTTATCCAGGTGGACCGGCCGAAGGCCGTGCATTGCCACAAGCATGCACAAGACCTGGCCAGCGCCACTTGCAGCAGGCAGGCCGATGCCGCCTGTCCGGGAGCCCCTCAGGGCCAGATCCGTGCCTCGCCCGGCTCATCCGGTGAGGTCAAAGTGGTTTCCCTGAGCGAGGCTGAGCCTGGGAAGACTATATCCATTGGCGCCAGGCTCAGCGCCAAATAGGAAGATGCGCTCATCACCTTCCTCTAGTCTAACTCCGACGTGTTTGCCTGGCAACCATCCGACATTACTGGGGTCCCCAGGGAGGTGATCGAGCACTGATTGGCAACGCTCTTAGACATGCACCCAGTCTGATAAAAGGTCTGGAGACAGGCACCTGAGCGGAAAGATGCCATTTGACAGGAGGTAGAGAAGCTGCTGCGCTCAGGGATCATCCCGGAAGTCTCTCACCCCAAGTGGCTTGCCAACCCTGTGCTCGTAAAGAAATCCAACGGGAAGTGGTGGATGTGTGTCGACTTCACCGACCTCAACAAGGCCTGTCCGAAGGATCCTTACCCCCTACCGCGTGTCGATCTCATCGTCGACTCGACGGTAGGATGCGAACTGCTGTGCTTTTTGGATGCGTACTCTGGGTACCATCAGATTAGCATGGTGGTGGAAGACGAAGGAAAGACAGTGTTTGTGACCCCCATGGGCATCTACTGCTATGTCAAGATGGCTTTCGGGTTAAAAAAATGCCAGTTCTACTTACCAACGTGCCATGCACATTTCTTTCCGACCACAGATAGGGCCTTGAAGTGTACATTAATGATTTGGTCGTAAAGGTCAAGAAGAGTGAGGGGATGATCGATGACCTAGAGGAAACCTTCACCAACCTCCAGAAGATATGCTTTAAGCTTAACCCCGAGAAATGCGTGTTTGGTGTGCCCTCTGGAAAGCTGTTAGGGTTCCTTGTGTCCCACCGGGGAATCGAGGCTAATCCTGACAAGATAATGGCCATCGAGCGCATGAAGCCGCCGGTTAGGCTCTAGCAGGTGCAGTGCTTTGCAGGTCGCCTAGCATCCCTGGGGCAATTCATCTCCTGGTTGGGAGAAAGGAGCCTGCTCTTGCTCAAGCTGCTGAAGGAGACCAACCATTTCGAGTGGACCGAAGAAGCCCAACGAGCGTTCGAAGACTTGAAGCAGTACCTCTCCTCCCCACTAGTACTGGTCACCCCCAGGCAGGATGAACCATTGCTCCTGTACATCGCCGCTACCCCTGCAGTGGTGAGCACGGTATTGGTGGCGGAGAGGGAAGGCGTCCAGAAGCCGATCTAGTACATAAGCAATATGCTACACGAGGCGGAAATCAGATACCCGCAAGCGCAGAAGATGTTGTATGCCATCATGGTGGCGTCCAGGAAGCTACGGCACTACTTCAAAGGTTAGGAAATTACGGTGGTCACTGGCTACCCTCTCCGAGAGATCCTCCACAACCGGGAAGTTGAAGGCCGTGTCGCCAAGTGGTCGGTGGAGTTGGGGTAATTCTGCATCAAATTCGTACCCTGCACCGCCATCAAGAGTTAGAAGCTAGTGGAGTTCATTGCAGAATGGACTCCCGCCGCTCCAGAAACTGAAGAAGTGCCCGCGCCTTCCCCCTGGACTCTATTCTTCGACAACTCCTTCAGGCTCGAAGGCGCGGGGGCTGGAGTTGTCTTGGTCTCTCCGACCGGTGACCTCCTCCAGTACGTGGTCACCTTGGACTTCAAGGCCACCAACAACATCGCCGAATATGAAGGATTGCTAGCAGGGCTGCGCGCTGCCTCGGCATTAGGCGTTCGATGCCTCCAAGTCAAAGGCAACTCCCTGCTGGTTATCAACCAAGCGTGAATGGAGTTCCATTGCCCTGACCCTGCCATGGCTGCCTACCTGGCAGAGGTCAGAAAAATGGAGCATCATTTCGAGGGATTGGGATACACCCACATCCCTCGATGTGACAACCATATGGCGGATGAACTTTCGTAGTTTGCCTCATCGAGATCTTCTGTGCTGGTCGGAGTCTTTGAGGAAAGACTATCCCGACCATCCGTCGCAGCCCTCGAAGAGGGAGAGCGCGACGGTGTGGGCGTCAAGGCTGTCGGTTCAGGCGACGGGGGCGGCGTGCTTGTCCCACCCCCGACCCTGGGATAAAGGACAGCGCGTCAGCCTCAGTCCCCTGCTCCGAGAAGGTAGACGCCGGTGCCGCCAAGGCTGCGCTAGGTGAAACGCTCGGCCAAGTGAAGTACCCAGGCCATCACCACGTGATCGCCACCCTTGGCCAGGAAGGTCAGTGGATGGACCCCATCCACGCCTTCCTACGAGACCAAGTGATCCCCAACGATGATGCCTCAGTCGAGACGGTTGCACGAATGGCCAAGTGCTATACTCTGGTAGGTGGGGACCTATATCGCCAGAGTAGACACGAGATCCTCATGAAATGCATCACTCGGGAAGAGGGGAGCAACCTACTCTCTGATATCCATGGAGGCATGTGCGGGAGCCATATGTCAGGCCGGACGCTCGTCGGCAAAGCGTTCCGCCAAGGATTTTATTGGCCTACTGCCCTCCAGGATGCCTGCGAACTGGTGAAGTGATGCGAGGCGTGCCAATTCCACGCCAAGCAGATCCACCGACCCGCCCAGGCTTTACAAACCATCCCGCTCTCCTGGCCATTCGCGGTCTGGGGGCTGGATATCCTGGGCCCGTTCACGTGGGACACAGGGGGCTTCACCCATTTGTTCGTTGCCATCGACAAATTTACTAAATGGGTTGAAGCCGACGCAGCGCGTGCCATCCCACCGCCATCTAGTTCATGCATGGGATCTTCACCCGCTTTGGAGTCGCCAACCGCATCATCACCGACAACGACACTTAGTTCACTAGCACGGCTTTCCTCGAGTTTTGCGATGAAATGGTGTAACACCCCAAATTTTGCTTTTCATGAATTTTAATGATATATTGCACTTTTGTGAATTTTTGGAATTTTCTGGGATTTATTTGGATTTATTTGGAATTTATTTGAATTTATCCCCTTTTGAAATAATTAAAGAATTTAATTTTACAAATAAATTTTTGTTGGAAATATTTTATTTGAGTCCCAAATGCCCTAAAATATTTTCTAGAATTTTTCTGGAATTTTTCTGAGTATTTTGCTATTTTTCATGAATTAAATGAATTTCTGGAAATTATTTTGAATATTTAATCGCTGCGGGTTTAGTACTGTTCCTCGGGTCCGAGTCGGATTCGAGTCCGACCCGAACCCGACCGCGCCAGCCGTCTCGGTCGAACCACGTCACCCGAGCCCAACCCTAACCCTAATCGCGTGACCGTTGGATCGAGATCCAACGGCCACGAATGCGCCATTCGCCCGAGCCAGGCTCCGATCGAGCCAGTCAGGTCACCAAGCCGGACCTGAGCCCAAACCCCATGCACGTTGGATCTTGATCCAACGGTCCACGTTGAGCCACGTCATCCAATCCGACCTCGGATTCCACCGCCGCAACCGGGTGGACCTCGGTCTCCGCGCGATACACGGAAGCCGAGGCCCCTATTTATACCGCCGCTGCCGCCACCGTGTAGCCCACCTCCGCGCGCACCCGTAGCCCTAACCCACAGTGCCTGAGCTACCATGGTTGCGCTGCTAGAGCTCGCCGTAGTTGCTTGTGCGATCCGCCGCGGATTCTTGCAATTTCCGCCGCCGTTGTGCCCAGATTCGGACTCCTCGCGTCGAGGCGCACCCAGAGCTACCACCCACTATGCCGGAGCTGCACGGAAGAGCCGAAGGCTTGGTCGTCGTCTCCGTCCCCGGTGAGCCAGCGCCTCTGTGTCGACATTAGGGTTCGCGAGCTTCGTGGACCGTCCGATCAAGATCCGAAGGCCAGGATTCGTCGACGTCACCCACGGTAAAATTTCACGTGTTAACTTTTAGATCTATTCTCGGCCGTGGGATCTAGATCCAACAGCTCAAGACTGTGCCACGTAGCCATAACCGCACCGTGCTAGGGTTAACCTCAACCGTTAGATCTAGATCGTACGGCTAGGGTTAGCTGCGTTGACAGCGTTGGATTGGATCTCGACCGTCCGATCGAGATCGAACGGCCAAGATGGACCGTGCTGTTCACAATGCGTGAAACCAAGATCTGATCTTGGCCGTTGATTTTCAAATCAACGGCCGAGATCTAGCCACGTGGTCGAAAGGCCGAATCCGCACGGCGTCACGGTGGGGCCAGCGTGTCGGCGCGCCGTTCGGTAGAAACCTGCGTGACGTCGGCCAGACGTCACCCAAGGGGTCCCACATGTCAGTGGGACATGAACTCGTGGACCGGGTCCACGGTGGACCCAAGCCGAACCGTGGACCACGTCCATGGACCGGCTGACGCAATAATACGATTTTTCAATAGAAAAATAATTCGGTGGAAAATCAAATTCCATGCTGACGTCATAATCAGATTTTTCAATATAAAAATAATTGGAATAATTTGGTTTAATGTTTTATTTGAATTTTGAAACTTCAAATGCTTATAACTTTTGCGTTTCAACTCCGATTTGAGTGTTTCAAATTTCTAAATTTTTATAAAATTGAGATCCACCTAATGAAGAATTTTATTAAATTTTTGGACCAAAGTTTTTCTCTGTAATATTATTTAATTGATTATTTAAGCTTTAAATGCTTGTAACTTTTGCGTTTCAACTCCGATTTTGACGATTCAAATTCCTAAAAATTCATAAAATTATGCCCTCTCTTTTTATGAATTTTATTTGAACTTTTGAATACTTTTGTGTACTGTTTTATTTATTTATTGCTATTTGCACGTATTACGAGTAGACATTGAAGTGCCCGAAGGCTTCGAAGGTGAAGTTTTGACCCAGGAGCCATCTCAGGACCAAGATCAGTTCTGTTTGAAAGCAAGTTGTGCTTTGACCATGTTGATCCCATTTTTGAAATTATTTTGATTTAAATTATTGCATGCTAGTTCAATTACAAAATGTTTTAATTAATTTTGGGAGATTAGTTAATTGCCCAGTTACTGTATGCCACCTTGACATAAATGATTGTATGCCATGAACCCCTTGTCACCCTAGTTGAGAATTAAATAGTTGGACATTATTGAATTGCCAACCTGGGTATTTAGACCGTTGTAGTACAATGCTTAGACCTGCCACGTATACCTGACATGATTTTGACAATTACTTGTTAACATTGACTTAATGAGATATGGAACATGTTTTTGAGAAGTGTCATGTGTTATTGATGATGATGTTAATGGCACGTGGTGCATGGTAATCAACTGGGGTTTGATAAATAGATTTCGATCGGGGCATGTGGCAAGAAATGATCGGGTGGGCCAGTTGTGGCATCGGGAAGGATGATTTGTTGTTTCTACTACTTCCATTCACCTCGCTAGCACGTCTCGGGCTCCTTTGACCTCGGGCGTTGAGCGAGATGATCATGACAGCGACCACTACTCACACCACGCTATGGAGTCGGAGGATGACTTGCTCGACCATGACCGTGATCACCGTCGACTCGATTCAACCAACAAGGTATGCGTCGTGCTCCCATACGACGTGAGGCACGTGGATCGTGACGATATGTTCTCCAAAATAAAAATCACTATACCTACTTTTGATGGCAAATATGACCCCGATGCTTACCTTAGTTGGGAGTTATTAGTTGATCAAAAGTATGCATGCCATGACTTTCCTGAAGATAAACGCGTTAGGGCTGCTACTAGTGAGTTTACAGATTTTGCTTCCATTTGGTGGAGAGAGCATTGTCGTGTCCATGCACATAATATACCCACCACTTGGGAGGCTTTAAAATTGCTCATGCGACATAGATTTGTTCCTTCCTATTATGCTAGAGATTTGCTTAATAAATTACAACGCTTTGCGCCAAGGTAAAAGCTCGGTCGAAGAATATTATCAGGAATTACAGATTGGCATGTTGCGTTGTGGTTTACTTGAAAATGAGGAAGCATCTATGGCTCGCTTTTCTAGGTGGTTTAAATCAAGAAATCCAAGACATTTTAGATTACAAAGATTACAATTCGATGACTCGATTATTCCATCTTGCTTGCAAAGCTGAGCGTGAATTGCAGGGACGACAAGCGAGGGCCAAAACTAACTTTTCTGCAGGGCGTACTACCTCCTGGACGCCGCACACCCCCGCTGCCCCGACCGCTCGTACCACAACACCAAGCCCCTCCAACAAACCGGCGACATCAACTTCAGCACCACGCACTGCACCTTCGATGACACGAACCACTCAAGCTCCTACAAACAGTTCGTCATCCATTGCTTCCACGGGGCGCACCAAAGATATTCAGTGCCACCGATGCAAAGGTTTTGGTCATATCATGCGGGATTGTCCAAATACTCGTGTGCTCATAGTTCGCGAAGATGGTGAGTATGACTCCGCTAGTGATCTTGATGAAGAAACATATGCTTTGATTGCTAACGATGCAGAAAATGACACCAACTCCGCGCTTCAAGAAGAGCACATTAGCGCGGTGACGTAACAAATTTCTAAGTATCGTCTCCCAACGAGTACTTAGCGCTCAGATTGCCAGTGGCGACCAAAATCAGCGCCACAACTTGTTTCATATCAAAGGCGTCGTGAAGGAGCGTGCCATTCGGATCATCATTGACGGTGGGAGTTGCAACAACCTCGCTAGCGTGGACATGGTTGAAAAGCTTGCACTCTCCACTAGACCACATCCTCAACCTTACCACATCCAATGGTTCACAAACAGCGGCAAACTAAAGGTAACCCGCTTGGTAAGAGTGCATTTTATTTTAGGTTCTTATCATGATTATGTTGATTGCGATGTTGTACCTATGCAAGCTTGTTCCATGCTGTTAGGTAGACCATGGCAATATGATAAAAATTGTGTACATCATGGTAGAACTAATCAATACTCTTTTGTGCACCAAGATAAGAAAATTGTCTTACATCCCATGTCTAACTATGATATTTTCAAAGATGAGATTGATAGAGCTAATAGAGAGAAGAATCTAAACAACAACAAAAGTGAAAATCAGATTGTGGTACATGATCAAAAACAGCACCTTGAGAAAAATGCTAAATCTGTTCATGACAAACCAAATGAGATTCAATTGAAGGGTGCATGTTTCCTAGCTACCAAATCTGATTTGAATGAATTACATGCTAGTGATTCTCTTTGTTACGCTCTCATTTGCAAAGAGGCTCTATTTTCATGTGAAGATCTACCTTCTCTTTTGCCTCCTGCTGTCACTAATCTTTTACAGGAGTACATGGATGTGTTTCCCAACGAGGTACCACCGGGGCTGCCACCAATGCGAGGCATTGAGCACCAAATTGACCTCATTCCCGGCGCCTCGCTACCCAATCGTGCGCCATACCGCACAAACCCGGAAGAGACTAAAGAAATACAACGCCAAGTTCAAGATCTGCTTGACAAAGGATACGTACGTGAGTCTCTTAGCCCTTGTGCTGTTCCAATCCTTTTAGTTCCAAAGAAAGATGGCTCATGGCGCATGTGTGTTGACTGTAGAGCTATTAATAATATCACCATTCGATATCGCCATCCTATTCCTCGATTAGATGATATGCTTGATGAGTTGAGTGGCTCTACTGTTTTCTCTAAAATTGATTTACGTAGTGGATATCATCAAATTCGCATGAAGCTCGGAGATGAATGGAAAACAGCCTTTAAAACTAAGTTCGGTCTATATGAGTGGTTAGTCATGCCGTTTGGTTTAACTAATGCACCTAGCACTTTCATGAGATTAATGAATGAGGTTTTGAGAGCTTTCATTGGCCGCTTTGTGGTAGTTTACTTTGATGATATTCTAATCTACAGTACATCTTTGGAGGCGCATCTTGATCACTTACGTGCTGTTTTAAATGCTTTACGTGATGCACGCGTTTATTTGGTAATCTTGAGAAGTGCACCTTTTGCACGGATCGAGTCTCTTTTCTTGGCTATGTTGTTACTCCGCAGGGCATTGAAGTTGATCAAGCCAAGGTGGTAGCAATACAGAGTTGGCCGACTCCTAAAACGGTCACACAGGTGCGGAGCTTTTTAGGACTTGCGGGATTCTACCGTCGTGTCGTGAATTAATTAAGCACCATTGCCGCACCATTGAATGAGCTCACTAAGAAGGGTGTACAATTTGATTGGAGAGATGCACAGGAGCACGCCTTCCAGCATTTAAAAGATAAGTTGACACATGCCCCACTTCTCCAACTCCCTAATTTTTCTAAGACCTTTGAACTAGAATGTGATGCTAGTGGAATTGGGTTGGGTGGTGTGCTGTTACAAGATAAAAAACCAATTGCTTATTTTAGTGAGAAGTTGAGTGGGCCTAGTTTGAACTATTCTACTTATGACAAGGAATTATATGCTCTAGTTCGAACTTTAGAAACTTGGCAACATTATTTATGGCCCAAAGAATTTGTCATACATTCTGATCACGAATCCTTAAAGCATATTCAAGTCAAGCAAAATTGAATCGTCGTCATGCCAAATGGGTTGAATTCATAGAGTCTTTTCCTATGTTATCAAACACAAGAACGGTAAAGACAATATTATTGCTGATGCTTTGTCTCGACGATATACCATGCTTACACAACTTGACTTCAAAATTTTTGGATTAGAGACAATTAAGAATCAATATGAACATGATGCTGATTTTCATGTTGTTTTGCTCAAATGTACAGAAGGAAGAGTTTGGAATAAGTTTGTCCTCCAAAATGGCTTTTTGTTTAGAGCTAACAAACTATGCATTCCCGCTTAGTTCCGTTCGCTTGTTGCTACTGCAGGAGGCGCATGGAGGTGGTCTCATGGGACACTTTGGAGTGAAAAAGACGGAGGATATTCTTGCTAACCATTTCTTTTGGCCGAAAATGAGAAGGGACGTGGAACGATTTGTCGCCGCTGCACCACATGCCAACAAGCTAAGTCACGCCTCAATCCACATGGTTTATACATGCCTCTTCCTGTTCCTAGCATGCCTTGGGAGGATATTTCGATGGACTTTGTTTTAGGTCTACCTCGAACAAAGAAGGGGAGGGATAGCATTTTTGTTGTGGTGGATAGATTTTCTAAGATGGCGCATTTTATTCCATGTCATAAAACTGATGATGCTACCAATGTGGCCGACTTGTTCTTTTCGCGAAATTGTACGCTTGCACGGTATGCCCAACACAATAGTTTCAGATCGCGATACAAAATTCTTGAGTCATTTTTGGCGAACATTGTGGGCTAAATTGGGGACTAAGCTTTTATTTTCTACTACTTGTCATCCCCAAACCGATGGACAAACTGAAGTTGTTAATCGCTCTTTATCTACCATGCTTAGAGCTATTTTAAAAAAGAACATCAAGTTGTGGGAAGAATGCTTACCTCATATTGAATTTGCTTATAATCGTTCATTGCATTCTACTACTAAGAAGTGCCCTTTTGAGGTTGTGTATGGTTTTGTTCCTCGTGCACCTATTGATTTATTACCTTTGCACTATTCTGAAAAATTACATGTTGATGCAAAACAACGTACTGATTTGATCTCCAAAATACATGAGACAACTAAAGCAAATATAGAGCTCATGAATGCTAAATACAAACTTGCTGGTAGTAAGGGAAAGAAACATGTGACTTTTGAACCCGGCGAGTTAGTTTGGCTACATTTACGAAAGGATCGATTTCCCGATTTAAGAAAATCAAAGTTGATGCCTCGTGCTGATGGTCCGTTCCAAGTTTTGGAGAGAATTAATGATAATGCATATAAGCTCGACTTGCCTGCAGATTTTGGGGTTACTCCCACTTTTAACATTGCAGATTTAAAGCCATACTTGGGCGAAGAGGATGAGTTCGAGTCGAGGACGACTCAAATGCAAGAAGGGGAGGATGATGAGGACATCTCTTCCATGCACACGATTGAGCCAAATATACAAGGACCAATTACTCGTGCCAAAGCACGACAGCTCAATTATCAGGTGAACTCGTTTCTAACTATTTATATGATTAATTCACAGAATTCATTACTATCTAATTTTTGTCATGATTTTATTATACTTAGGAACCAAGGAGAAGATCAAGCGCGTGTGCGGAATTCGGAAGGCCAAGTCAAAGACGAGCAAAGGGAATGAATGCATGGGTCTATTATTGGGCGCCACCTCCCCTGTTTGGCGTCTCCCCTCCTGGTTTTGGGCGCCCCAACATGTCCTCTTTGCTAATTTGGAAACCAAGATTCAGATCAAGGCACCATAATTGAAGATTTGATCTCTTTTGTATTTTTGGCAACTTTGTAGAGAAGGAAAGGAGGGAAGGATTGTTTCCTAATGTGTGGACATGCATGTACTAATCACGGATGAATAGTGTCCGTGAACAGTACCTCTCCTCCTTCTTCTTCTTTATATTCTCCTACCCTCCACTCTATTAGGGGATTTTGGTTGATTAGAGTTTAGCTACGCGCAAACCTATCTTCTACGAGTTGTGCAAGATCGCCACCTTGTGAAGAACATCAAATTCCACTTTTATCCGAGACTTTTTCTCTTCCTCTCAATTCTGTTTTTACACTTTGTTTATCGTGTTCTTGTTTGATTCTTCGATTACTGACAAGAATTTGAACCTCGTGTTCAGGTTGACATGCTATTTGTGTGTCAATAACCAATTCGGCGAAGGTTCTGCGATTGCTAAGGCGCCATCGAATTCGTTCGTGTGTAGTCGGATCGCGAGGGTTTTCACCATTCAATCGATAGTTATCACTCCACCGAAAGATCGGGCACTCAAGCCATATCAACCTAGCATGCCAAAATGAAATATTGCGGCACGAAACGAAAACGGTGAACGAAATGAAGCCGGGTGCCAAACACACCGAATGCAATTCATATGTGTTGTAACTCATTTAGGCATGCATTTCGAATCCGTCCGAGTCGCCGTGAAATATTCCACAACGACGAGTTCCTAAGCTGAAAAAATCAAAAGCGATGCACGAAACGAAACTGAGTGCCAAACACCCAGAATTAACTTACGATGTTCGCTTGTGCGTTTCAGCACAATTCTGCATTCATTTTGAATACGTCCGAGTGAGTGCGAAACATCCCTCCGCGACGGGTCACAAGGGGTACTGCAAGCTGCGTCCGAATGAAAACGATGCGCGAAACGAAACTCGGTGTCAAACTCCCCGAATGGGCTTCATATGCGCCCTAGCCCGTTTCAGCAAGCATTTCGAGTACATCCGGCTCGAACCGAAACATTCATGCACAATGGGTCCCTAATGGTAATGTAAACTACACGCGTACAAGAATGGTGCAAAAAAGAAAATATTGTTCCAAACACGCCGAATGAACTTCATATATGCCCAAGCACATTTCGGCTTGCGTTTTGAATCTTTCCGAGTCGTGTGCAACATTCCTCCGCGACGAGTACTGCATGGTGCAAGGATTTTCACAAGAAAACGACGCATAAGATGAAGATGAGTGTCAATCAACCAGAATGGACTTCATGTTTGCCGTAGCTCATTTTAGCGAGCAATTTGGGCTCATCCGTGTCGGTGTGAAACCTACAGGACAAATGGTACTACAAGTCACGTTCGTACCAGAACGAGTATTTAAAAGAAAGCTTGTGGCAGACACCCTGAATTGAGTTCATGTGTGCCCAAGCTCATTTCGGCATGCATTTCTGTTGCATCCGGGTCGATGCAAAACATTTCTCCGCGATAGGTGCCAACGGGTACTGCAAGCTGCGTGCGTATCAAAACGATGCACGAAAGGAAAATGTAGGACAAACTGTGCGTGTGGACTTTCCATGCATTGCTGCTACAGTTCTGCATTCATTTCGAATACGTCCGAGTGAGTGTGGAAACATCCCTCTGTGATACGGGCAGCATAACACCATCGCGATTCCTTTCCCCTAGTGCTGTTCATGAGACCCCAAATCATTTTCAAGGACCAATAACACGCGCTCGTGCAAAACAAATCAATCAACAGGTGAACTCGCTCCTTTGTAAGGATTATATTACTTATGATAATCAGCTGCTACCTAATGCAAGTAATTTCATTATTCTTTGGTATGAAGACAATGTGAGAAGGTGTGAACACCTTAGGGAAGGCCAAGAGAACCATGGACAAGTCAACATGCAAGATGTGAATGCAAAAGAACTCGGTTCGGGCTCCAGTGACCAGTCTGAAGAAAAACGGGTGCAGATAATGCAAACGGAGTCCGATTGGAGTGTTTGACCACAGCTTTGAAAGCTTGTCTCCTCAGCTTTCAAATGGATCCAGCCTCACCCTTAAATTCATTCGGAGCGAAGATATCATCAGTTTAATATGGCGGCCAGAAACAGATTCCTATGTGTTGGGTGCTGCGCCACCATTATGTCTTTGTCTTTGGCCTTTGTGCTGCGACCTGGGCTTGTCCAGCACCCCTTTTGCCTTCCTCTCATCCTCTCTTATATGTAGAAGGCACCCCCTTTGTAAAAAGAACTTTAGACCAATTGAAACTACAAACAGATCTGCTATATGCATGTTCTTGGGTATTCTAGCCACCGGCTGAATAAACTCTGAGATTATGCATTCCTTCCCGTTGCTCTTGCAAGCTCTTGTGATTGCAGCGAGGATTGTATCCGCTTGACGTGGTCGAGTGGAATCATCTTGCGTGAGGTTAGGCGAACTCGGTGTTGCAGGTTGCTGCATAGGCAGCGTATTGGCCACACTAATTTCGTCGAGTTTCATGTGTATCTTTGATTCTACGCCGTGAAGGTCGGGCACCCCTCGTATCATTTGGTATCAGAGCTTCGGTTGTCACGGTAGAATCCTTATCCCTAGTTGTAGCTTTACTTTCAGTCATATTCCAGAAAATTGCCACACAAAAAATATCATCCCTTGGGTTGGATTTGTGTTTTTCTACCTAATCTGAAACTTGCCTCACAAAAATATTGAACCTTAGTCTCAGATCTGTTGTTCTTGTGCGTTTTACTAAGTTTTTATTCATAGAATCGTGTTCTTATTGCTGAAACTGTTCATCTCCTTCGTCACTTTTTGATCCATTCTGTCCAGTCCTTTGTTTTGGCCATAACTCCCACATACGAACTCGGATTTTCGCGTTCTTGGACTTTCTGAAAAGCTTATGAATTTCTCTCCAACTTTGGTAGAGACAAGTTTTTCTGAATCGGCATAAAAAGTGGTTGAACATGTGTTTGAATCTGACTGCTACAAAGTTGCGAAAATTTTCAAATCTGTTTTGATAGCCCATCTTTCCTTTGCGAAAACTTTGCACCTTTCAAGACTAGCTATTCAATTGCATAGGGCTGCACTCATATGTTGCTATCACACGGTTGCATGAAATCAAAAGAAAAGTTGTGAATCTTTGCTGAAAATCAGTACCATAGCCATCCAAAAGAAAGAGAGCCAAAAAAAAAAAAGAAAAAAAGAAAGAAAAAATACTAAAATCTATTGCAACACTGTGATAAACGCATTCTTAATGTGCAATCTTGAGCCCTTCTTCATCTATTGCAGCTAGCTAGCGTCTTTCCATAACCATTGCAATTGAGTTGTTTATGCTATCATCATATTTTTATCGAGCTCACTCCTTTGATTGCAATTGGTTCCATCATCCTTGTGTGTGAGTTGCTGTGTTCATCAATTAAATCTTGTTTTCAGCAACTAGGCATTGTGTTCTTGGTTGGATATTTACTTATTGAAACAACATCAGGAATTCAGATTGTGTAGGTAATACACATTCCCTACCAAGCTCCACATACAAACCTGTTGTGTGCTTTAATCTCAGCTTTGAGTTCGCTTAAGCTCACATTGTGTTGCCTCACCACTCAAGTGTGAACTCCTCTATCAATCAGCCAAGGGTAAGTAAGAACTTCGGTTGTAAGGATAAGTGAGGTTGAGAGAGTTTTTCCACACCTTATATTGTTTTGTTACTCTTGCTGTTTTGCACAACTAACCATGTCAGGTCAAGGCGACAATGAGAATGATGGGCGTGCTCCAGATGCTCCAATAAATTGGACTGAATATTGTGCTTTGAGAGACACTTTACGGGCAGAGTTCAACCTTGGCAATGATCAGCTACGAGAAGAATTGAATAACTCCATACAAGATCTTCAAATTGAAGTGAATCAACAACTGAACGTGCTCCACACCAACATAGTCGCTGACATTGTACGGCAACTAGGACCACAAGCTGAACAAGAACCTTTGCTAGATGAGACCGATGAGGAAGCCACTGCACGGAGGGCTCGTGTTGCTAATGTGAACCATCAACATGCTAGGCCTGCAAGGGGTGATGACAATAATCGTGGAAGGGGACGTGGTCGTGGCATGGGTCGTGGAGGAGCTGCATTTGAGCCCATTCATGTTAATTTTCCGCCGGCGCCAGCGAAGCAAATCAACGTCATAACCACAACAACAACAATCGTCCCGAGGAAGAAAGGTTTGGTAAGCTTAAGTTTTCTATGCCTAAATTTGCAGGCACGAATAATCCTGAAGACTACTTGAGTTGGGAACTAAAAGTTGATAAGATCTTTCGGCTGCACAACTACACTGAAGAAAAGAAACTTGCAATGGCCTCTCTTGAATTTGATGATTATGCACTGATTTGGTGGGAACAAATTCAGAGCCAAAGAGTAGAACATGGCGAGAACCCCATTGCATCGTGGGCTGAGATGAAGGTTGAAATGCGAGCAAGGTTTGTCCCTCGACATTACAAACGTGATCTATTTGATAAGTTGCAGGGATTGAAGCAAGGAAGTCGCACGGTGGATGAGTACTATAAGGAGATGGAGATGGCCATGATCCGTGCTAATGTATATGAACATGAAGAGCAAACTATGGCACGATTCCTCGCTGGTTTGAACCACCCCATCAAGCGCATCACCGAATTTCAACCTTATGGCAATGTGGTGGAGTTAGTGCATCAAGCAACCAAAGCTGAAAGACAAGTGCAACAAGACACCAAAATTACAAGAACTTCTTCATTTGCTCCTCGTTCAGCACCTGCTACAGGTAAACCCACTTCCCGGTTCAATTCATTTCGTGCTAACACTTCTAGTGCAAGTATTGCTCCAAGTTCTCCTGAAGCTCGAGGTGGAAAAGTGCCATCTACTCCGAATACTAAGCATGGTCCAGCAGCTAGTGCTACATCTTCCGTGGGATCTACAGCGAAGAGTAGTGCCATTCAATGCTTCAAGTGCTTGGGGAGAGGCCATATCGCCAAGGATTGCCCAAACAACCGCACCATGCTTATAACAGAGGGAGGAGAATATGAATCTGCAAGTGAAGAAGAGGATGTCCCAATTGCTGATTTGGAAAATGAGGAAAATGAGATGACTTATTGTGACTTCGAGACAGGCCAATCTCTCATTGTCACCAAGAAAATATTGAGTGTTCAGCAAAAGGAAGATCACGAACAACGCTGCAACCTTTTCCACACCAAAGCAAAGGTCAATGACCGTGTGTGTAAGGTAATTATTGATGGGGAAGTTGTCACAATTTGGCCAGCAAACAAATGTGTGATAAACTTGGTTTGAAGCTGTTTCGCATCCGCATCCCTATCATGTGCAATGGTTGAGTGACTGCGGAGAAGTTAAAATTCAGTTCATGGTGAAAGTGCCCTTCAAGATTGGTGAGTATAGTGATATTGTGGAATGTGATGTGGTCCCAATGACGGTATGTCACTTGCTGCTCGGTCGGCCATGGCAATTTGATCGAGCAAGCCATCACAATGGTTACACAAATCAACACTCATTCAAGTGGAACAACAAGGAAATAGTTCTTCGACCAATGTCTCCTACTCAAATTCATGCTGATACAATGCAAAAGAATGAGGTACACTTTGATAGTACTAAGGAAAAAGAGAGGAAGAATACAAGTGCTCTCCACAAGGCAAATGAAAGTGGTAAGAAAGGGACTGAAGGAAACAAGCTAGTCATGTTAGCCACTAAATCTGAGATAAGGAATATGGTTGAGAACACACATTTAATGCACTTTGTGCTCCTGTACAAAGATGCATTACTTTCCACTAACGAAATAACTTCTCTTCCACATGCTATCGCAAATCTTTTGCAGGACTTTGATGACGTGTTTCCGGCGGAGGTACCGGCTGGTCTCCCACCTATTCGAGGAATTGAACATCAAATCGACCTCGTACCAGGAGCACCTCTCCCAAACCGACCTGCATCGCCTCCAATCCAGAAGAAACAAAGGAAATTCAACGCCAAGTGCAAGAACTTCTTAACAAAGGGTAATGCGTGCGTGAAAGCCTAAGCCCTTGTGCTGTCCCTGTGATTTTAGTTCCTAAGAAAGATGGTACTTGGCGATGTGTGTAGATTGTAGAGCAATTAACAACATCACTGTTAGATATCGCCATCCTATTCCAAGGTTGGATGACATGCTGGATGAATTGAGTGGTGCTGTTATTTTCTAAAATTGATTTATGTAGTGGGTACCATCAAATAAGGATGAAAGAAGGGGACGAATGGAAAACAGCATTTAAAACGAAATTTGGGTTGTATGAGTGGTTAGTGATGCCATTCGGATTAACTAATGCACCTAGTACATTCATGAGGCTAATGAACCATGTTTTGAGAGCATTTATTGGAAAATTTGTTGTTGTGTATTTTGATGATATCTTAATTTACAGCCACACTTTGGAAGAACACACTAATCACTTAAGACAAGTGCTGGAAGTGCTTAGAGCTGAAAGGTTGTTTGCAAACATAGAGAAATGCAATTTTTGCCAAGATAAAATTGTATTCTTAGGTTTCGTTGTTTCTGGAAATGGGGTAGAAGTGGATGACTCAAAAGTTGAATCAATTAAAAATTGGGCTACACCGACAAATGTTAGTCAAGTTAGAAGTTTTCACGGTCTTGCTGGTTTTTACCGTAGATTCGTGAAAGATTTTAGCACAATTGCAGCCCCTTTGAATGAGTTAACCAAGAAAGGAAGTGATTTTGTTTGGGGTGATGCTCAAGAGAATGCTTTTGCTGAATTAAAGAAGCGCTTAACTGAAGCACCATTGCTTGTTTTACCTGATTTCACTAAAGCTTTTGAAATTGAATGTGATGCCAGTGGAATAGGTATTGGTGGTGTTTTGATGCAAGAGGGCAAACCAGTAGCATACTTTAGTGAAAAGCTTGGTGGTGCTCAATTGAACTATCCTGTTTATGATAAGGAGTTGTATGCTTTGGTTCGTGTTTTGGAAACTTGGCAACATTATCTTTGGCCTAAAGAATTCATTATACATTCTGATCATGAAGCTTTAAAATATTTGAAAGGCCAATCAAAACTGAATCGTAGACATGCCAAATGGGTGGAATTCATTGAATCTTTTCCATACATTGTGAAATACAAGAAGGGTAAGGAAAATGTGGTGGCTGATGCTTTGTCTCGCAAGATTGTGCTCTTGACTCAACTTGAAATCAAGGTCCCTGGTTTAGAAAGTTTGAAAGAGTTATATGTTTTAGATAATGAGTTTGCCGAACCATATTCTAAGTGCAATGAAGGGAAAGGATGGGAAAAGTTCCATGTTCATGATGGGTTCTTGTTTCGTGCTAACAAGTTATGTGTTCCAGATTCGTCCGTGACGCTTGCTATTGTTGCAGGAATCCCATGCCGGCGGATTAATGGGACATTTTGGGAGAGAAAAGACCATGGCCATTCTGTCCGATCACTTCTATTGGCCAAAAATGCACGAGACGTCGAATCGATTTGTGCAACGATGTGTGACATGCCATAAAGCTAAGTCAAAACTTAATCCACATGGTTTGTACACTCCACTTCCTGTTCCTAGTACACCTTGGGAGGATATTAGCATGGATTTTGTTTTAGGATTGCCTAGGACCAAGAGGGGAGAGATTCTGTATTTGTGGTTGTGGATAGGTTCTCTAAAATGGCACACTTTATTCCATGTCACAAGAGCGACGATGCGTCACATATAGCTGACTTGTTTTTCAGGAGATTGTGAGATTGCATGGGATACCAAGAACTATTGTTTCAGATCGTGATGTCAAGTTCATGAGCTACTTTTGGAAGACATTGTGGGCCAAGCTTGGGACAAAGTTGTTATTTTCTACAACTTGTCACCCACAAACAGATGGACAAACGGAGGTGGTGAACCGCACACTCTCCATGTTGCTGCGCATAATGATCAAGAAGAACCTGAAGGAGTGGGAGGACTGCCTTCCTCATGTTGAATTTGCATACAACCGGGCGGTTCACTCAACAACTCAATATTGCCCTTTTGAGGTAGTGTATGGCTTTAAACCAATCACACCACTTGATTTGCTGCCACTTCCTTTTCAGGAACGAGCTAATATGGATGCAGCGAAGCGAGCTGAATTTGTCAAGTCCATTCACGTAAAAACAAAAGAAGCAATTGAAAAGAAGGCACGCTACTTCGCTGAAAAGGCAAACAAGACAAGGAAGAAAATGTTGTTTGAACCAGGTGATCTGGTTTGGGTACATCTCCGCAAAGAGCGTTTTCCAGAGAAACGTAAGTCTAAGTTGATGCCACGGGCTGATGGACCATTCAAAGTGCTTGAGAAGATCAACGACAATGCATACAAGATCGAGCTTCCTGGTGATGATTACAATGTAAGCACTACGTTCAATGTTGCTGATTTGTCACCATTCTTTGGATCAGAAGACATAGAGTCGAGGACGACTCCTTTTCAAGAGGGGGAGGATGATACGGGCAGCATAACACCATCGCGATTCCTTTCCCCTAGTGCTGTTCATGAGACCCCAAATCATTTTCAAGGACCAATAACACGCGCTCGTGCAAAACAAATCAATCAACAGGTGAACTCGCTCCTTTGTAAGGATTATATTACTTATGATAATCAGCTGCTACCTAATGCAAGTAATTTCATTATTCTTTGGTATGAAGACAATGTGAGAAGGTGTGAACACCTTAGGGAAGGCCAAGAGAACCATGGACAAGTCAACATGCAAGATGTGAATGCAAAAGAACTCGGTTCGGGCTCCAGTGACCAGTCTGGAGAAAAACGGGTGCAGATAATGCAAACGGAGTCCGATTGGAGTGTTTGACCACAGCTTTGAAAGCTTGTCTCCACAGCTTTCAAATGGATCCAGCCTCACCCTTAAATTCATTCGGAGCGCGAAGATATCATCAGTTTAATATGGCGGCCAGAAACAGATTCCAATGTGTTGGGTGCTGCGCCACCATTATGTCTTTGTCTTTGGCCTTTGTGCTGCGACCTGGGCTTGTCCAGCACCCTTATATGTAGAAGGCACCCCCTTTGTAAAAAGAACTTTAGACCAAATGAAACTACAAACAGATCTGCTATATGCATGTTCTTGGGTATTCTAGCCACCGGCTGAATAAACTCTGAGATTATGCATTCCTTCCCGTTGCTCTTGCAAGCTCTTGTGATTGCAGCGAGGATTGTATCCGCTTGACGTGGTCGAGTGGAATCATCTTGCGTGAGGTTAGGCGAACTCGGTGTTGCAGGTTGCTGCATAGGCAGCGTATTGGCCACACTAATTTCGTCGAGTTTCATGTGTATCTTTGATTCTACACCGTGAAGGTCGGGCACCCCTCGTATCACTCTGCGACGGGTCGCAAGGTGTTCTGCAAGCTGCGTCTGGACGGAAGCGAAGCACGAACGGAAAATTGGTGTCGAACTCCCCGAATGGACTTCATATATGCCCTATTGATGAGGACATCACTACCATGGATACGGCCATGTCTACAAACCCAATTGAAATCAACAATGTAATACAAGGGCCAATTACTCGAGCTCGCGCACGTCAATTCAATTGCCAGGTGAATGCGTTCCTCGGGTTGCATACAAATAATTTAATGAATGGAATGCTATTTAATCCTTGTAATGATTTTATTGTCCTTAGGAACCAAGGAGAAGGACTCCCAAAAGTCAAGCATGAAGCCAATTCTTCCGGTGCACAACTTCAACTCGGATTCGGCCTGCATGGACAGCACCAACTTAAAACGACCATAACTTTTTGATCCACAAGGGTGTTTGAGGTCTATGAGTACTGGTTTGAAAGGTTTCGACGTCCTTTTCCAACGGATCCGGCCCCACCTCCAAATTCCTACCGAGTCAATGGGAATATGCAAAACAAGTTCGGTCATCTTTCCAAATCCGAGACAAACTAGGAATACGAGTCCTATTCTGCCATGAATGTGTTTTGGACGCCCCAAGCATGGTTTTGGCCTCTTATTTCTCCTATATATAGCTAGGTAGTCCCCCAAAATAACTTGGGTTTTGGTTATTTGATAGTTTAGCCTTTTGCTACTATTTGAGTCTTTTAGACGTGCTCAACAGCCGCCTAACAAGCTCCTTGTATCGGAACCCCAACTTTTCAATACTTCATCTATATTTGCAATTTTAGATTGCTTTTGCCTTGTTCTTGCTAGTTCTTCGATTGCTTGCAGGAATTGATCTTCGTGATCAGGTTGATCGTGCCCACGGCAAGGTCAATAACCCTCTGGAGTTGGTTTAGCGATTGCTAAGGCGCATCGTCATTGTACGTTGTAGTCGGATCGTCAAAGTCGTCTCCACCCAAATCGAAGGTTATCATTCTCATCGAAAGATCGGGACACCCAGTGTTACATCAAGTGGTATCAGAGCTTCAGTTGATCGGTGAGAATATCAGTGCCTTTAGGTTAGTTTTTTTTTCTGTCCTAAATTGAAAACTACTCCACAAAAATTCAACCTTTAGTTTCAATCTGTTATTTTAGTGAGTTTTGTTAGGTTTTGATCCATTAGAGTCCATGTTTTAGTTGCTGATCTTTCCTTTCCTTCGCGTAGCTTCAATTCTTCAATTCTGTCCAGTTTGGTATTTCAAGCATAACTTTCACATACGATCTCGGATTTTTGTGTTCTTGCACTCTATTGAAAGCTGAGGATATAAGCTTCAATTCCTTCCATAGTCAACCAATCAAAATCGGTGATCTTCAAACATTAATCTAGGCGACAAGTTTGCTGCCCTAGAAAAACATCAGTACACCTACCTTTGGGAACCAATTCATCCTTTGTGAACACTTTGATCCTATTTGAGACTAGCTTGTTGATATTGCTTAGGGCTGCTCTACTTGATACATTGCACAATCTTCAGTTATCATATCATATTATCTTGTGACACCGAGTTAGGGATTCCAAAACTTTGTTCATACTAGTGTTGGCTGAAAGTCACCAAAAGAAAGAAAAGAGAAAGAGCCAAAAGGCTAAAAAAAAAGGAAAAGAAAAAGAAAATTGTGGCCGGTCACACTACATTGAGCAAAACCCTAATTTGTGTTTGTTACTTTTAATATTGTGCAATTTATTAATTAGTAAGCAATCTTGTGCCCTTTTTACTTTCTCAAAGCAATAAGTTAGCGTCTCTCTACGACTTGTGCAATAGAGCTTTTGGTGCATCACTTATATTTTATAGCTCATTCCTTGATTGCATAAGTGCCATCATCTTTGCGTGTGTTGCCTTCAAATTCACTTATATCCTTGAGATCGGCAACTAGGGCTTGTGAATTCTAGTTTGGATCATTACTTATCATTACAATAACTAGACTTATCAGATTGCATAGGAAATAAATATTGCCTATCCAAGCTCCACATCCAACCTCGTACTTGTGTTCGGTCCCTTGGCAATCGCTTATCCAAGCTTCGGAGAACTTTTGACCACGCCAACGGCCGGCAACACCTGCTGCATGGTAAGAACTTGTAAGAGCTTTGGTCATAGGCTTGAGTGTTGAGAGACTTGCCACCACCTCCTAGTAGTTGATAGGAACATTTTAATTGTGTTTTTTGTTTCCTTGTCTTCTACTAACCATGTCAGGTGACGAGAGATCGCTGCACCACTCTCCACGAACAAAGGGCATCATTGCTCACTTTGAGAGGATGACGAGGGAGACCACCGAGGGTCTTAGCGAGGATGTACGACTCACTAATGAGCGTATGTCGATGCAAGAGGACCGTCTCAGATCCATCGAGGCCGCACAAGGGATTGCTAACACTAATCTTGCTACTATTTTGGCTAGACTTGATACTTTTGCAGCTGCTGCATCTGGGGCTTCCAATCCGCCACCGCGTCATCCAAACAACACTTCAGCTCCATGGGAGAGGCATCCAGCAGACTTAGAAGAACAAAACAAAGAGAACCAATATGACGACACCACTGATTTGGAGGAAGACAACATCAATTACGACAATAATCGTGACCATCGTCGGCTACGCTTCAATCAGCAAGGTATGCGACGTGATCCTCCACGACCCAGGGAACGAGAACGAGATGATGTTTTCCATAAGGTAAATTTCAATATGCCACCTTTCGAAGGTAAATATGATCCTGATGGTTACCTTAGTTGGGAATTACTTGTTGATCAAAAATTTGCATGCCATGATTTTCCTGAGAATAGAAGAGTTAGGGCTGCCACTAGTGAATTCTCTGATTTTGCGTCTATTTGGTGGAGAGAACATTGTCGCTCTCATCCAAATAATATACCCACCACTTGGGAAGCATTAAAATTGCTAATGAGGCACAGATTTGTTCCTTCATACTATGCAAGAGATTTATTGAATAAATTGCAGCGCCTACACCAAGGTAAGAATTCAGTGGAAGAATATTACCAAGAATTACAAATTGGCATGTTGCGTTGTGGCTTAATTGAGAATGAGGAAGCTTCTATGGCTCGTTTTCTAGGTGGGTTAAATCGAGAAATCCAGGACATTCTAGATTATAAGGATTATAATTCGATGACTCGTTTATTCCATCTTGCTTGTAAAGCTGAACGTGAAGTGCAGGGTCGACAATCGAGGGCAAAAGCTAACTTTTCTACAGGACGAGCTACTACATGGGCACCGCACACCCCTGCTGCCCCATCCAGTCGTACCACTACCCCGACCCCCTCCAACAACAAAATGACGCACTCCACTTCAAATTCAGCACCCCGATCAACGCCGACGAGGAGTGCCACACAAGCCCCTACCAAAAGCTCGTCAGCATCTGTCACCTCAACGGGACGCACAAAAGATATTCAATGCCATCGCTGCAAGGGTTTTGGCCACATGATGAAGGAGTTCCAAACAAGCGCGTGCTAATAACCCGCGAAGATGGCGAGTACGATTCTGCAAGTGATCTTGATGAAGAAACATATGCTTTGCTTGCGGAACATGAAAACTGCGATCCAAACTCAAAACATGAAGAAGAGCACGTGAGCGCTGCTGATGCTGATCAATATTTGAGTATTATTGCGCACCGTGTGCTTAGTGCTCAGATTGCCCGTACCGAGCCAAATCAACGCCACAATTTGTTTTACACTAAAGGCGTCGTCAAAGAAAGATCCATTCGAATAATCATTGATGGTGGGAGTTGCAATAATCTAGCAAGCATGGACATGGTGGAGAAGCTAGCACTATCCACTAGACCACACCCTCAGCCCTACTACATTCAATGGTTCAACAATAGTGGCAAGCTCAAGGTAACACAGGCTGGTAAGAGTACATTTCGCTTTAGGTTCTTATCATGATTATGTTGACTGCGATATCGTACCTATGCAAGCATGCTCTATGTTATTAGGTAGACCTTGGCAATATGATAAGAATTGTTTACATCACGGTAGAACCAATCAATACTCTTTCATGCATAAAGAAAAGAAGATTGTGTTACATCCAATGTCGCCTGATGCCATTGTAAAAGATGAGATCGCTAGAGCTAGCAAAGAGAAAAATCGAGAGAGAACTAATAGTGAAAATCAGATTGTCGCAAAGGAGTTTGAACAAAATCAAAAGAAAGAATCTAACTCGGATGGTGATAAGAAAAATGAGATTAAATTGAAAGGTGCATGTTTTCTTGCAACAAAATCTGATGTGAACGAGTTGGATACAAGTAGTTATTCTTGCTATGCTCTGGTTTGCAAACAAACTTTGTTTTCACTAGAGGAGATGTCTCTTTCTTTGCCTCCTTTCGTCGCTAACCTTTGCAGGAATACACTGACATCTTTCCAAAGGACATCCCTCAGGGCTGCCGCCAATTAGAGGGATTGAGCACCAAATTGACCTCATTCCAGGGGCATCCTTGCCCAACCGAGCGCCATACAGAACCAACCCTGAAGAGACTAAAGAGATACAACGCCAAGTTCAAGAATTGCTTGATAAAGGGTACGTACGTGAATTGCTTGATAAAGCATGCATCAACTGAGTCTGGGCAGCGAGAAAAGCTCTGAAATTCTGCACATCCAGTGGCGGTGCTGGTGCTCCCTCATTGGGGTTTTCTGCTGGGCGAGAACCGCTTCCATTGCCTCCAAAGTTTCCAGGGTGTTCACCATCTGTCGATTTGCTCTAGGTTTAGAGATGAGAGGGAAACAAGAATAGACAAGTAATATGGAACTTATGCGAGGCGAAAGGTGTAACTTTAAGGTCCAACTTTATTATTAATAACTTGGTATGGCTGCTTACAATGCCTAAGGGCCTTGCAACACATACTGCACACTCAGCAAACAATGAAAATCCAAATCGAACTAACTCTGGAGTCTAACGCCTAAAGGGTGACTCTTTATTCTATGACGCGACTCGGCGAAGGAGTCTCACTATAGAACCTATGCTCACTCATCGAGAAAACCTCCACGGCCTGGGTACGGGTGCTGTGGCATAGGCGCGAAACGATCGCCATGTCCAGCAACTGTGTCCTCTGTGGTAGTCGAAGAAGCAGTGTCCTCATCGAGATCTGACTCCTCTGGATCTGGCTCGTGTAGCTCGAGTACTGGCTCTGGGTCTGGTCCGTACAAAGTCATCTCCAACTCGTCAATCCTTCGCAGAAGGTGTGCCACATACTCTTGAGCTTCCCGCCATCTGTTCTTCTCTGTCGTGATCTCCTTGCGGGCCTTCTGTAGCTCCTTGCTTGTATTATCTAGTACATCCTCCTGGGCGACAACAAATCGTGCCAACTGTGTAACCGTGGCATCCTCATCCTGAATCGCCTTCGGGTCAAGAAGGTTATCGCTGCGCGGATGATAACGGAACACCGTGCTCTCCAACTCTCTGGCGTAGATACGGGTAACGTGCCGCATTGCTCGTCGTGATACTTCTTGGATACCCATCTGCATTGTAGATCTCCTGGCAGTGCAGTGTATCGGGCGATTGCCTGGGCCCTTTTTCCTAGCAGGTACCTCAATCTTCACGTCACAAGCCTTGATCAATCCCGCTTGTCTGATCACTTCCACTTGGTATTGCGGCTTCTCAAAATCTCCGAGAGTTTGTAGCATATGCCAAAGTTCTGCGGCGTGACCAACTCCCAGATCAACGTAGTTGAACTCTTCCTCCATCTGTCACAAGAGTGCTTTACGTAAGAACTCGGAATTTTTAAATTGTGACATGGTGAGGAAAAATTTCAGCAAGAGACAAGAAAAGAGAGAAGGGGATAAGTCGAGATGTCATTTCTTGTCTTCACAAATTTTTAGCTTTAGAAAATAGGTTTTATCCTCACTACGACCATTCTAGCTAGGGTTGAGCCTACAGTCAGTATGGCTCTGATACCACCTCTGTCGGGACCCCGAATTTGCAAATCCGGACCCTCTGTGTATTCAGCACTAGTCCAGGAACGCGCTAGTGCACACAGTCTTAACATCGGTAAATATCACAATCATACCACTCGATACTAATAAAGTACTTTATTTAAATAACCAAACTGGTTACTCGACCTTATGGTCAAGTCACAAATGTACGCCTCGCAGGGCGAAACTTATTAAGAGAGAAATAGTAGCAGCGGAAAATCAAATAAGGTAACATCGTGGCGCCATCCAGTATACCACAGGCAACTGACTGGGCTCGCTTCCTACGTAGACGGATCCTCTTGGAGCTCCTCCTCCAAAGCTGGTATAGTCTCCTCTTCAACTGGTGTTGTATTATGGCAAGGGTGAGTACTTGGTACTCAGCAAGTCATGCACAGAATGCAGGCTAATATACTATATGCATGGCTTGGTACAAAGGAATAGCTCAAGGTATATTTGCAGTAAACAGCATTTGAAAAGTAGCATAAGTAGATTCGAAAGCAGTAAAAACAAGTAAAGCATAAATAACTTTTCAAGAAGTTTGAGTAAACATTTTTCCCATCCTAAACCACATTTCCATCAACGTCATCATTGATCCAACCCAACTTTTCAAACCAAGTTATTTTTGAGAAAATCTAACCCTTGACTGTAATTCCCGAGCGATGTCCAATACCGCGGACACGGCTATTCGAATAGATTCTAAACTCTGCAGAGGTTATGCACTTTACCCACAAGATACAGTCAAACACCACAAAGGCGAGTTCCCGTAACAAAGTCTTTCGGAAACTTCTAACAATACAAGTGGTCCTCCCGGTTATTGCACACTAACCCTTCCCTTAGCTAAGGCGAAGTCTAGGCCAATCAACCGTTAGATGGGTACCTGGCCTCAGCCCCGGTACGCTCCCCCGTACAACTTACACAAAGGGTGTAGTTGACCTCCTGAGGTCCCACAGGTACGTTATTAGCAACTTAGTCAACTAGGTCCGTCCCATTACAGACATGTGGTTGCACGTTAGACCCAGTTCAAAGGCTTGCAAGGTTAAGTCCTTAGGGTGACCAGGGCAAGACTACCCGAAGAACCAAATCAACATCCCCAATGCCACAACTGGCCCACCTGATTATTCTTGCCACATGCCCCGGTCGAAAAACTATTTATCAAACCCCAGTTGATTACCATGCACCACGTGCCATCAACATCTTTCCAAAACAGGTTCAATATATCATTAAGTCAATATTAACATTTGATTGTCCAAAATCATGTCATGAGCACGTAGCAGGTCTAAGCAGTATACTACAACGGTCTAAAACCCATGTTGGCAATTTAATAATGTCCAACTAGTAAACCACAACTAGGGTGACAAGGGGTCATGGCACATACTTAAATAATCAAGGTGTCATACAGCAAATTGGTACTTATCTAATCCCCCATGTTTAAATAAAGTATTTTCTATTTGAACTAGCATGCAATAGTTTAAATCAAAATAGATTTCGAAATAGGATCAACATGGTCAAAGCACAACTTGCCTTCAAAAAGTACTTGTTCTTGGTCTTGAGTTGGATCCTGAGTCAATACTTCTCCTTCGAATCCTTCCGGCACTTCAACGTCTACTCGTAAAGCGTGCAAATAGCAAATACACGAATAAACAATAGGCAAAAAGTGTCCAAACATCCAAATAAAATCCATAAACAGAGAGAACATAATTTTATGAGTTTTTAGAAACTGGAATCGTCAAATTTGGAGTAAAGACCTTAAAAGTTATGATTATTTAAAGTTTAAATAATCAATTAAATAATTTTGCAGAGAAAACTTTAGTCCAAAAATTAAATAAAATTCATATTTAGGTAGATCTCAATTTTATACAAATTTAGAAATTTGAATCACTCAAATCGGAGTTGAAACGCAAAAGTTATAAGCGTTTGAAGTTTGAAACAAAATCTGAAATCATTATTTCGAATTAATAAATCATTTTCTTTTTCGGAAATTAATTATTGCGTCAGCCTGGACACGTGGCAGCACTGGACTTAATGGAGCCGTGATGGCAATATGGGTGTCCCGATCTTTCGATGAGAAACACACGATCGATTTGTTAGAGTCGACTTTGACGATCCGACTACACCGTACGACGACGATGCGCCTTAGCAATCGCTAAACCAACTCCAGCGGGTTATTGATCTTGCCGTAGGCACGATCAACCTGAACACAAGGTTCAATTCCTGCAAGCAACCGAAGAACAAGCAAGAACAATAGGATAAGCAATCTGAAATTGCGGATAAAACTGCAAGCAAAACAAAGTGGAGTCTTATTGACGATCTTGACAAGGTGGCTGTCCAGCACAACTCGCACGATCAAGTTTGCACTTGGCTAAACTAATCAAATAAAACCCAAAACCCTAAGGAGCCGATGTCTGGCTATTTATGAGAGGTAGGGGCGTGGGAAATCACGTCCAAAGCAGTAGGATACCAACTACAACTCTATTACAAGGCCCAAAGCCCAAGTCTTCTCGATTTGGAAAAGTGACGCCAATTGTTTTGCAGATTCCTATCGACTCGGACGGAATTTGGGGATGGGGTCGGATCCGTTGGAAAGAGGACGTCGAAACCTTTCAAACCAGTACTCATAGACCCCAAACACCCTTGTGGATCAAAAGTTATGGTTATTTTAAGTTGGTGCTGTCCCGGAGGCCGAATCCGAGTATAACTTGTGCACCGGAAGAATTGGCTTCATGCTTGACGTTTGGGAGTCCTTCTCCATGGTTCCTAAGGACAATAAAATCATCACGAGGATTAAATAGCATTCCATTCATTAAATTTAATGTATGCAACCCGAGGAACGCATTCACCTGGTAATTGAATTGTCGTGCCCGAGCTCGAGTAATTGGCCCTTGTATGACATTGTTGGTTTCCATTGGGTTTGTAAGTATGGCCGTATCCATGGTAATGATGTCCTCATCATCCTCCTTCTTGCATTTGAGTCGTCCTCGACTCAAGTTCATCATCCTCTCCTAAGTATGGTTTCAAATCGGCAATGTTGAATGTGGGACTAACCCCAAAATCTGCAGGCAATTCAAGCTTGTATGCATTATCATTAATCTTTGCCAATACTTTGAAAGGACCATCAGCTCGCGGCATCAACTTAGATTTTCTTAATTCTGGGAATCGATCTTTTCGCAAATGCAACCAAACTAAATCTCCTGGTTCAAAAGTTACATGTTTCCTTCCCTTACTACCAGCAAGTTTATATTTAGCATTCATCGTTCTATGTTTTCTTTAGTTGTCTCATGCATTTTCATAATCAAATCAGCACGTTGTTTAGCATCAAGATTCAATTTCTCCGAATATGGTAGAGGTAACAAATCAATTGGAGCATGAGGTACAAATCCATATACAATCTCAAAAGGGCACATCTTAGTAGTAGAATGCATAGACCGATTATAAGCAAACTCAATATGAGGCAAACATTCTTCCCACAATTTAATGTTCTTTTTCAAAACAGCCCTAAGCATAGTAGATAAAGTTCGATTAACGACCTCAGTTTGTCCATCAGTTTGGGGATGACAAGTAGTAGAAAATAAAAGTTTAGTCCCCAATTTAGCCCACAAAGTTCTCCAAAAGTGGCTTAAGAATTTAGTGTCACGATCTGAAACTATTGTGTTAGGCACACCATGTAAGCGAACAATTTCACGAAAGAATAAGTCAGCAATGTTGGTAGCGTCATCGCTTTTGTGACAAGGTATGAAGTGTGCCATTTTAGAAAATCTATCCACAACGACAAAGATACTATCCCTCCCTTCTTTGTTCTAGGAGTCCTAAAACAAAGTCCATAGAAATATCCTCCCAAGGCACGTTAGGAATAGGCAGAGGTATGTATAAACCATGGGGATGAAGTCGTGACTTAGCTTTTTGACATGTAGAACAGCGGCGATGAAACGTTCCACGTCTCGTCTCATCCTGGGCCAAAAGAAATGGCTAGCGAGTATGTCCTCCGTCCTTTTCACACCAAAGTGTCCCATCAATCCTCCTCCATGCGCTTCCTGTAGCAATAACAAGCGAACAGAACTAGCTGGAATACATAGTTTGTTTGCTCTAAACACAAACCCATTATTGAGGACAAATTTGTTCCAAGTTTTTCCCTCTTTACAATTGAGCAACACATTTTTAAAATCATCATCATGCACATATTGCTCTTTAATCGTTTCCAAACCAAAAATTTTGAAGTCAAGTTGTGAGAGCATGGTATATCTCCTAGACAAGGCATCAGCAATGACATTATCCTTTCCCTGTTTGTGTTTGATGACATAAGGAAAAGACTCAATGAATTCAACCCACTTTGCATGTCTACGGTTCAGTTTAGCTTGACTTCTAATATGTTTTAACGATTCATGATCCGAATGTATAACAAATTCCTTGGGCCATAAATAATGTTGCCATGTTTCTAAAGTTCGAACTAGCGCATATAACTCCTTATCATAATGATGAGGACATCTCTTCCATGAACACAAATGAGCCATCTGTGCAAGGACCAATTACTCGTGCCAAAGCACGTCAGCTCAATTATCAGGTCAACTCGTTTCTAAGTTTGTATACAACTAATTCACAGAATGGATTGCTAGTTAATTCTTGTGATGATTTTATTGTTCTTAGAAACCAAGGAGAAGATCAAGCTCGGTCATCATGTGCGCAGGATTCCGAAGACAAAGTCAAAGAGGAAAACAAGCACATGCGAAATACTACCAAGAAGGAAAGGAGGAAAGAGTTTCCTTTCCTTTTGAAGGACCGAAATCAGATCAAGGCGCCATGAAATTCTCTTTTATTTCTTTCCTTTTGTATTTTAGGAAGCTTTGTTAAGAAGGAAAAGAGGGCGGATTTTCCTCCTGTTTTGGGCTGCATGTGCGCCCTCCCCCTTGGCTGCCATATGGGCGCCTCCCCTTCTCCCCTTTATATACCCCTGTCGTCCCTCCCTTAGAACTCAGAATTTTGTTGATTTGTGTTTAGCCTTTGTGCCAACCCTCCTTCTGCAAGTTGTGCTAGATAGCCACCTTGAGAAGAAACGAAATCCCAACTATTCTACTCTTTAATTCAGATCTGAAATTCAGTTTTCATTAAGTTCTTGTTTGTTCTTTGATTACCAACAAGAATTGAACTTCGTGTTCAGGTTGATTCTGCTATCCGGCGGAGTCAATAACCACGTGGAGGAGGTTCAGCGATTGCTAAGGCGCCATCGACGTGTTCGAAGGTAGTCGAGTCGTGAGGGTCTTCACTACAACCAATCAAAAGTATCGCTCCACCGAAAGATCGGGCACTCAAGTGCTATCAAGTGGTATCAGATTCTCCAGGTTGCTCGGTGAGAGTTCTTTAGCTTTTTGTTTACTACCTAAAGTCAGAAAACAGCCACCATCGTTTTGCTATTGTAGGATTTCCTCTTTAACCAAGACAATTTGTGCCCCGCTTTAACTACTTGTTCTTGGTTTGCTGAATCGTCGGTTACATAATTATGTGCTTGCTGGTCTTAGCGTTTTGATCTTTAGAGTTTCGAGTTCTAGTCACTTTTTCGCAGAGTCGTGTTTTTCTAGATCTATACTGCCGTCCCAAAAGAAAACAAAACCGTGCGGCACACGTGCTCTCCAGGCTAGATCGGTTTTCTTTTCCAAGTTGTGTTCCACATACCTCCATATAAAATCCACTTTCCATAGCTCGGCTGAACCAGAAAAGAAAGAGAAGAAGCAATCTACAATACTACATAAACTTCCTTTTTAGCGCTCGGTTTCTGTTCCGCGCTAGAGTCTCCTTGTCCTTTTCGGTTTCCTTTGTAGCACTAGAGATTGAGTCGGTTTAAACAGATCAAAGAGTCATCCAGCTAATTGGTTTCGGTTCCAGACAGAGAAGAGGTCGGTTCGGACCCAAAAAAAAAAAAAAAAGTCTGGAACCGCTCCGGAAATTTTATTGTCCCAAACCTATTTTTAGGTGGTTTCTACTCTTTTAAGACAATCCCCATCTTACGCAAATTTTTCGTGCTGTTTTTCATCTGCTGTTCAGACCTACTGTTCCTCTGCGGCCACTTGTTTTTGTTCGGTGGCATCGTTGGTGTTTAGGCTCGCGTCTCTAGTACGATCTAGCCTAGGACCAGCACTGTACTGATTTTGAACGACTTTTCAGCTTACTTCAGTTCAGTGGGAAAAAGCTAATCCGTGCTACATATTTTAAACCTTCCAAGCTACACATATTACTACCACGAACAGCGTTGTGACACCTGGCAATCGCTCAACTTCACCTCTTCGGGTTTCACACTCTAGGTAGCACGTCATCTCTGTTGGGTTGGTAAGAACTTACAAGAGCTTTTGGTAAAACAGTGAGTATTGAGTAATTCATAGCCACCTCCCTAGTCGATAGGACCCTCATACTTGCTGGTATTTTGCTGTTCTTATACTAACCATGTCAGGTGACGAAAGTTCTCTGCATCAATCTCCCCGCATACGAAGGGCATCGTTGCACACTTTGCGCGGATAACAAAGACCACTACCGAGGGACTTAGTGAGGATGTACGACTCACTAATGAGCGCATGTCACTCCAAGAAGATCGGCTCCGATCCATTGAGACCGCGCAAGGAGTTACTAACACTGCTTTAGCTAATATTTTGTCTAGACTTGATGTGCTTGCAGCTGCTGCCCCTGGTGTTCCCGGTCATCCACCTCGCAGCAACACCGGCACGTTACGGGCGCCCAGGACTGTTCCACCCATGCAGCATGGCCCCGCTACGTCGACTGCTTCAATACACCTCGCTAGCACATCTAGGGCTCCCTTAGCCCCGGGCGTTGAGATGGACGATCAAGATGGTGACAACGATACACACCACACCACGGAGTCAGAGGATGACTTCTTCGACCACGACCGTGACCATCGTCGACTTCGATTCAACCAACAAGGTATGCGTCGTGCTCCCATACGACGTGAGGTACGTGATCGTGACGATATGTTCTCCAAAATAAAAATCACTATACCTACTTTTGATGGCAAATATGACCCGATGCTTACCTTAGTTGGGAGTTATTAGTTGATCAAAAGTATGCATGCCATGACTTTCCTGAAGATAAACAGCGTTAGGGCTGCTACTAGTGAGTTTACAGATTTTGCTTCCATTTGGTGGAGAGAGCATTGTCGTGTCCATGCACATAATATACCCACCACTTGGGAGGCTTTAAAATTGCTCATGCGACATAGATTTGTTCCTTCCTATTATGCTAGAGATTTGCTTAATAAATTACAACGCTTTGCGCCAAGGTAAAAGCTCAGTCGAAGAATATTATCAGGAATTACAGATTGGCATGTTGCGTTGTGGTTTACTTGAAAATGAGGAAGCATCTATGGCTCGTTTTCTAGGTGGTTTAAATCGAGAAATCCAAGACATTTTAGATTACAAAGATTACAATTCGATGACTCGATTATTCCATCTTGCTTGCAAAGCTGAGCGTGAATTGCAGGGACGACAAGCGAGGGCCAAAACTAACTTTTCTGCAGGGCGTACTACCTCCTGGACGCCGCACACCCCCGCTGCCCCGACCGCTCGTACCACAACACCAAGCCCCTCCAACAACCCGGCGACATCAACTTCAGCACCACGCACTGCACCTTCGATGACACGAACCACTCAAGCTCCTACAAACAGTTCGTCGTCATCCATTGCTTCCACGGGGCGCACCAAAGATATTCAGTGCCACCGATGCAAAGGTTTTGGTCATATCATGCGGGATTGTCCAAATACTCGTGTACTCATAGTTCGCGAAGATGGTGAGTATGACTCCGCTAGTGATCTTGATGAAGAAACATATGCTTTGATTGCTAACGATGCAGAAAATGACACCAACTCCGCGCTTCAAGAAGAGCACATTAGCGCGGGTGACGCCAACAAATTTCTAAGTATCGTCTCCCAACGAGTACTTAGCGCTCAGATTGCCAGTGGCGACCAAAATCAGCGCCACAACTTGTTTCATATCAAAGGCGTCGTGAAGGAGCGTGCCATTCGGATCATCATTGACGGTGGGAGTTGCAACAACCTCGCTAGCGTGGACATGGTTGAAAAGCTTGCACTCTCCACTAGACCACATCCTCAACCTTACCACATCCAATGGTTCACAAACAGCGGCAAACTAAAGGTAACCCGCTTGGTAAGAGTGCATTTTATTTTAGGTTCTTATCATGATTATGTTGATTGCGATGTTGTACCTATGCAAGCTTGTTCCATGCTGTTAGGTAGACCATGGCAATATGATAAAAATTGTGTACATCATGGTAGAACTAATCAATACTCTTTTGTGCACCAAGATAAGAAAATTGTCTTACATCCCATGTCTCCCGATGCTATTTTCAAAGATGAGATTGATAGAGCTAATAGAGAGAAGAATCTAAACAAAAACAAAAGTGAAAATCAGATTGTGGTACATGATCAAAAACAGCACCTTGAGAAAAATGCTAAATCTGTTCATGACAAACCAAATGAGATTCAATTGAAGGGTGCATGTTTCCTAGCTACCAAATCTGATTTGAATGAATTACATGCTAGTGATTCTCTTTGTTACGCTCTCATTTGCAAAGAGGCTCTATTTTCATGTGAAGATCTACCTTCTCTTTTGCCTCCTGCTGTCACTAATCTTTTACAGGAGTACATGGATGTGTTTTCCAACGAGGTACCACTGGGCTGCCACCAATGCGAGGCATTGAGCACCAAATTGACCTCATTCGGCGCCTCGCTACCCAATCGTGGCGCCATACCGCACAAACCGGAAGAGACTAAAGAAATACAACGCCAAGTTCAAGATCTGCTTGACAAAGGATACGTGACGTGAGTCTCTTAGCCCTTGTGCTGTTCCAATCCTTTTAGTTCCAAAGAAAGATGGCTCATGGCGCATGTGTGTTGACTGTAGAGCTATTAATAATATCACCATTCGATATCGCCATCCTATTCCTCGATTAGATGATATGCTTGATGAGTTGAGTGGCTCTACTGTTTTCTCTAAAATTGATTTACGTAGTGGATATCATCAAATTCGCATGAAGCTCGGAGATGAATGGAAAACAGCCTTTAAAACTAAGTTCGGTCTATATGAGTGGTTAGTCATGCCGTTTGGTTTAACTAATGCACCTAGCACTTTCATGAGATTAATGAATGAGGTTTTGAGAGCTTTCATTGGCCGCTTTGTGGTAGTTTACTTTGATGATATTCTAATCTACAGTACATCTTTGGAGGCGCATCTTGATCACTTACGTGCTGTTTTAAATGCTTTACGTGATGCACGTTTATTTGGTAATCTTGAGAAGTGCACCTTTTGCACGGATCGAGTCTCTTTTTCTTGGCTATGTTGTTACTCCGCAGGGCATTGAAGTTGATCAAGCCAAGGTGGTAGCAATACAGAGTTGGCCGACTCCTAAAACGGTCACACAGGTGCGGAGCTGTTTAGGACTTGCGGGATTCTACCGTCGTTTCGTGAAGGATTTCAGCACCATTGCCGCACCATTGAATGAGCTCACTAAGAAGGGTGTACAATTTGATTGGAGAGATGCACAGGAGCACGCCTTCCAGCATTTAAAAGATAAGTTGACACATGCCCCACATCTCCAACTCCTGATTTTTCTAAGACCTTTGAACTAGAATGTGATGCTAGTGGAATTGGGTTGGGTGGTGTGCTGTTACAAGATAAAAAAACCAATTGCTTATTTTAGTGAGAAGTTGAGTGGGCCTAGTTTGAACTATTCTACTTATGACAAGGAATTATATGCTCTAGTTCGAACTTTAGAAACTTGGCAACATTATTTATGGCCCAAAGAATTTGTCATACATTCTGATCACGAATCCTTAAAGCATATTCGAAGTCAAGCAAAATTGAATCGTCGTCATGCCAAATGGGTTGAATTCATAGAGTCTTTTCCCTATGTTATCAAACACAAGAACGGTAAAGACAATATTATTGCTGATGCTTTGTCTCGACGATATACCATGCTTACACAACTTGACTTCAAAATTTTTGGATTAGAGACAATTAAGAATCAATATGAACATGATGCTGATTTTCATGTTGTTTTTGCTCAAATGTACAGAAGGAAGAGTTTGGAATAAGTTTGTCCTCCAAAATGGCTTTTTGTTTAGAGCTAACAAACTATGCATTCCCGCTAGTTCCGTTCGCTTGTTGCTACTGCAGGAGGCGCATGGAGGTGGTCTCATGGGACACTTTGGAGTGAAAAAGACGGAGGATATTCTTGCTAACCATTTCTTTTGGCCGAAAATGAGAAGGGACGTGGAACGATTTGTCGCTCGCTGCACCACATGCCAACAAGCTAAGTCACGTCTCAATCCACATGGTTTATACATGCCTCTTCCTGTTCCTAGCATGCCTTGGGAGGATATTTCGATGGACTTTGTTTTAGGTCTACCTCGAACAAAGAAGGGGAGGGATAGCATTTTTGTTGTGGTGGATAGATTTTCTAAGATGGCGCATTTTATTCCATGTCATAAAACTGATGATGCTACCAATGTGGCCGACTTGTTCTTTCGTGAAATTGTGCGCTTACATGGTATGCCTAACACAATAGTTTCAGATCGCGATACTAAATTCCTGAGTCATTTTTGGCGAACATTGTGGGCTAAATTAGGGACTAAGCTGTTATTTTCTACTACTTGTCATCCCCAAACTGATGGACAAACTGAAGTTGTCAATCGATCTTTATCTACCATGCTTAGGGCTATTTTGAAAAAGAACATAAAGTTGTGGGAAGAATGCTTACCTCATATTGAATTTGCTTATAATCGTTCACTGCATTCTACTACTAAGTTGTGCCCTTTTGAGATTGTATATGGTTTTGTCCTCGTGCTCCTATTGATTTATTACCTCTTCCATGTTAGAAAAATTGAATTTTGATGCTAAACAACGTGCTGATTTAATTATGAAAATGCATGAGACAACTAAAGAAAACATAGAACGCATGAATGCTAAATATAAACTTGCTGGTAGTAAGGGAAGGAAGCATTTAACTTTTGAACCTGGGGATTTAGTTTGGTTGCATTTGCGTAAAGATCGATTCCCTGAATTAAGAAAATCTAAGTTGATGCCGCGAGCTGATGGTCCTTTCAAAGTATTGGCAAAGATAAATGATAATGCATATAAGCTTGAATTGCCTGCAGATTTTGGGGTTAGTCCCACATTCAACATTGCCGATTTGAAACCATACTTGGGAGAAGACGATGAGCTTGAGTCGAGGACGACTCAAATGCAAGAAGGGGAGCATGATGAGGACATCTCTTCCATGAACACAAATGAGCCATCTGTGCAAGGACCAATTACTCGTACCAAAGCACGTCAGCTCAATTATCAGGTCAACTCGTTTCTAAGTTTGTATACAACTAATTCACAGAATGGATTGCTAGTTAATTCTTGTGATGATTTTATTGTTCTTAGAAACCAAGGAGAAGATCAAGCTCGGTCATCATGTGCGCAGGATTCCGAAGACAAAGTCAAAGAGGAAAACAAGCACATGCGAAATACTACCAAGAAGGAAAGGAGGAAAGAGTTTCCTTTCCTTTTGAAGGACCGAAATCAGATCAAGGCGCCATGAAATTCTCTTTTATTTCTTTCCTTTTGTATTTTAGGAAGCTTTGTTAAGAAGGAAAAGAGGGCGGATTTTCCTCCTGTTTTGGGCTGCATGTGCGCCCTCCCCCTTGGCTGCCATATGGGCGCCTCCCCTTCTCCCCTTTATATACCCCTGTCGTCCCTCCCTTAGAACTCAGAATTTTGTTGATTTGTGTTTAGCCTTTGTGCAAACCTCCTTCTGCAAGTTGTGCTAGATAGCCACCTTGAGAAGAAACGAAATCCCAACTATTCTACTCTTTAATTCAGATCTGAAATTCAGTTTTCATTAAGTTCTTGTTTGTTCTTTGATTACCAACAAGAATTGAACTTCGTGTTCAGGTTGATTCTGCTATCCGGCGGAGTCAATAACCACGTGGAGGAGGTTCAGCGATTGCTAAGGCGCCATCGACGTGTTCGAAGGTAGTCGAGTCGTGAGGGTCTTCACTACAACCAATCAAAAGTATCGCTCCACCGAAAGATCGGGCACTCAAGTGCTATCACATAAGTAGAATAATTCAAACTTGGCCCACTCAATTTCTCACTAAAATAAGCAACAGGTTTTCCTTCTTGCAACAGAACACCACCCAAACCAATTCCACTAGCATCACATTCTAGTTCAAAAGTCTTAGAAAAGTCTGGAAGCTGGAGTAAGGGTGCATGGGTTAACTTAGCTTTCAGAATGTTGAAGGCATCTTCCTGTGACTTGCCCCAAGCAAAAGGTACACCCTTCTTGGTGAGTTCATTCATGGATGCAGCGATGGTGCTGAAGTCCTTCACAAAACGACGATAGAATCCAGCAAGTCCTAGAAAACTTCGCACCTGTGTGACCGTGTTAGGAGTCGGCCAACTCTGTATTGCTTCAACCTTGGCTTGGTCCACTTCAATTCCTGTGGAGTAACAACATAGCCAAGAAAAGATACTCGATCCGTGCAAAAGGTGCACTTCTCAAGGTTCCCAAAGAAGCGTGCATCGCGTAAAGCATTAAAAACAGCATGTAGATGTTCAAGATGATCCTCCTAAAGATTTGCTATAAATCAAGATATCATCAAGTAAACTACCACAAATTTTCCAATGAAAGCACGTAAAACCTCGTTCATCAGTCTCATGAATGTGCTAGGAGCATTAGTCAACCCGAAAGGCATTACTAACCACTCATATAACCCGAACTTAGTTTTAAATGCTGTTTTCCATTCATCTCCTAACTTCATGCGAATCTGGTGATACCCACTACGCAAATCCACTTTAGAGAACATAGTAGAGCCACTTAGTTCATCAAGCATATCGTCTAACCGAGGAATAGGATGGCGATATCTAATGGTGATATTATTAATTGCTCTACAATCCACACACATGCGCCATGTTCCATCTTTCTTAGGTACTAAAATGACTGGTACAGCACAAGGACTAAGAGATTCACGTACGTACCCTTTATCAAGCAATTCGTGAACTTGGCGTTGTATCTCTTGTGTTTCTTCAGGGTTGGTTCTGTAAGGTGCTCGGTTGGGCAAAGATGCCCCTGGAATGAGATCAATTTGATGCTCAATCCCTCTAATTGGCGGCAGCCCTGAGGGGATGTCCTTTGGAAAGATGTCAGTGTATTCCTGCAAAGGTTAGTGACAACAGGAGGCAAAGAGAGGGACATCTCCTCTAGAGAAAACAAAGTTTCTTTGCAGACCAAAGCATAGCATGTAGACCTACAAACAGCCAACTCATTCAAATCAGATTTTGTTGCAAGAAAACAAGCACCTTTCAATTTAATCTCATTCGGCTTAGCACAATCAAGGTTAGATTCTCTCTGTTTATGTTGTTCAAGTCCTTTGGTGACATTCTGATTTTCACTCTTAGAATTCTCTCGATTTTTCTCTTTGCTAGATCTAGCGATTTCATCCTTTACAATGGCATCAGGCGACATTGGGTGTAGCACAATTTTCTTTTCTTTATGCACAAAAGAGTATTGATTTGTTCTACCATGATGTAAACAATCCTTATCATATTGCCACGGTCTACCTAATAACATAGAACATGCTTGCATAGGTACGACATCGCAATCAACATAATCATGATAGGAACCTAAAGCGAAATGTACTCTTACCATGCGAGTTACCTTGAGTTTGCCGCTGTTGTTGAACCATTGAATGTGGTATGGCTGAGGGTGTGGTTTAGTGGAGAGTGCTAGCTTCTCCACCATGTCCATGCTGGCTAGATTATTGCAACTCCCACCATCAATGATTATTCGAATGGATCGCTCCTTGATGACGCCTTTTGTGTAAAACAAGTTGTGGCGTTGATTTGGATCGGCGCGAGCAATCTGAGCACTAAGCACACGTTGTGCAATAATACTCAAATATTGGTCAGCATCACCAGCGCTCACGTGCACTTCGTCGTGCTCGGCATTTGGATCGCCGTCTTCATGTTCAGCGAGCAAAGCATATGTTTCTTCATCAAGATCACTTGCTGAGTCATACTCGCCGTCTTCACGGATTATTATTAACACACGCTTGTTCGGACACTCCTTCATCATGTGACCGAAACCCTTGCAGCGATGGCACTGAACATCTTTGGTGCGTCCCGTTGCTGCGACCGATTTAATTTACGAACTATTTGTAGTAGCTTGTGTGGCACTTTTCGTCGGGCGTTGGTCGTGGTGCCGAATTTGCGGTGGTGGATGCCGTTCTGTTGATGGAAGAGGTCGGGCGTGGTAGTACGACCAGCAGGGGCAGCAGGGTGCGCGGTATCCACGAAGTAGTTCGACCTGCAGAAAAGTTAGTCTTGGCCCTCGCTTGACGACCCTGCCCGTCACGGTCAGCTTTGCAAGCAAGATGGAACAACCGAGTCATCGAATTATAATCCTTATAGTCTAGAATATCCTGGATTTCTCGAGTTAAACCACCTAAGAAACGAGCCATAGAAGCTTCCTCATTCTCAATTAATCCACAACGCAACATGCCAATTTGCAATTCTTGGTAATATTCTTCCACCGAATTCTTACCTTGGTGTAGGCGCTGCAATTTATTCAATAAATCTCTAGCATAGTATGAAGGAACAATCTATGCCTCATTAGCAATTTCAAGGCTTCCCAAGTGGTGGGTATATTATTTGGATGAGCACGGCAATGTTCTCTCCACCAAACAGAAGCAAAATCAGTGAACTCACTTGTGGCAGCCCTAACTCTTCTATTCTCAGGGAAATCATGGCACGCAAATTTTTGATCCACAAGTAATTCCCAACTAAGGTAACCATCAGGGTCATATTTACCTTCAAAAGGAGGCATATTGAAATTTACCTTAGGGAAAACATCATCTCGTTCTCGTTCCCTTGGTCGTGGAGGATCACGTCGCATACCTTGCTGATTGAAGCGTAGCCGTTGATGGTTACGATCATTATCGTAATGGATGGGGTTGACCTCCTCCACATCAGTGGTGTCATCATATTCGTGCTCTTCGTTCTGTTCTTCTAAATCTGTTGGGGGCCTCCCCTGTGGAGCTGAATTGTTGCTTGGACGACGGGGAGGTGGATTGGAAGCACCAGATGCAGCAGCTGCAAAAGTATCAAGTCTAGCCAAAATAGTAGCAAGAGTAGTGTTAGCAATCCCTTGTGCAGCATCGATGGATCTGAGACGGTCTTCTTGCATTGACATACGCTCATTAGTGAGCCGTACATCCTCGCTAAGACCATCGGTGGTTTCCCTCGTCATATTTTGGAAGTGAGCAATGATGCCCTTGGTTCGTGGAGAGTGATGAAGTGAACTCTCGTCACCTGACATGGTTAGTTGATGACAAGGAAACAAAAACCACAAGTATAATGTTCCTATCAACTACTAGGTGGCAAGTCTCTCAAGCGCTCAAGCCTATGACCCAAGTTCTTACAAGTTCTTACAATGCAGCAGGCGTTGTCGGCCGTTGGCGTTGTCAAAGGTTCTCCGAAGTTTGTGTAGAGCGATTGCCAAGGGATCGAACGCCTGTACGGGTAGAAAGTGGAGCTTGGACAGGCTTAATTTAGTAGCAAAAGGTTAGCAATAATCCAATCAGTGAATGCAAAATTGAAGAATTGTTCAACGTCTAGTCACTAGTTGCTGACTCTAGGCTAGCAAGGACTGTGACTCAAAACTGCGGTCGGCGACAGTACAGTTCCACAGCAGATGAAAGAAAAAAATCAGCGCGAAAAAAATTCGCGAAAGAAGGGAACTATCTCAAAAGACTGGGGATCTTGTGAAAACAGGTTTAGCACATAAAAATTTTCGGATCTGTTCCAGACTTTTTTTTTTTTTTTTTTTTTTGCGGAACGATCCGACTCCTTTTTCTTTCAAGTGCTATGCAGGCGGAAGACCAGTCGTGTGACCAGTCGGACGGCCAGGTGGGCGACGATCGGCTATCGGGGAGGGCGACGATCGAGGCGACGATGGGCTATCAGTGGGCGACGATCGGCGGCGACGATCGGGCGACGATGGGCTATCAGGTGGGCGACGATCGGCGGCGACGATCAGGCGACGGTCAGACGGCGACGATCGGGCGACGATGGGCTATCAGGTGGGCGACGATCGGGCGACGATCGGCGACGATCGGAGGCGACCAGTCGGCTAACAGGAGGGCAACCGGTCGGACGACCAAGTGGGCGACCAGTCAAGCGGCGACCAGTCGGATGAAAAGAAAACTTCGGTCCGAACACCTTTTCTTTTTCTTTTTCTTTTCTTTTTTTTTTCAACAGTTCGAGACCGAAACGGAAAACAACTCGAAACCGCTGTGGGAGACAAAAATTTCTTCTGACCTGGACTCCAACTAGACTAGAATTCAGCAACTCGACACGACGATGCAACCAAAAATTCAATAATGCAGTGTACTGGAAAGGAAATTGCGAGGCTCAAATTGTTTTGGTATGGGGAGATCCAATCTGATGACGCTTCTCTGGACTATAGGAAAGATATCAATCTACTAATCTAGGGTAAAGAATTCTCACCGAGCAACCTGGTTTGCTCTGATACCACTTAATGGAGCCGTGATGGCAATATGGGTGTCCCGATCTTTCGATGAGAAACACACGATCGATTTGTTAGAGTCGACTTTGACGATCCGACTACACCGTACGACGACGATGCGCCTTAGCAATCGCTAAACCAACTCCAGCGGGTTATTGATCTTGCCGTAGGCACGATCAACCTGAACACAAGGTTCAATTCCTGCAAGCAACCGAAGAACAAGCAGGAACAATAGGATAAGCAATCTGAAATTGCGGATAAAACTGCAAGCAAAACAAAGTGGAGTCTTATTGACGATCTTGACAAGGTGGCTGTCCAGCACAACTCGCACGATCAAGTTTGCACTTGGCTAAACTAATCAAATAAAACCCAAAACCCTAAGGAGCCGATGTCTGGCTATTTATGAGAGGTAGGGGCGTGTGATGGCGCCGTGATGGCACTATGGGTGTCCCGATCTTTCGATGAGAAACACACGATCGATTTGTTAGAGTCGACTTTGACGATCCGACTACACCGTACGACGACGATGCGCCTTAGCAATCGCTAAACCAACTCCAGCGGGTTATTGATCTTGCCGTGGGCACGATCAACCTGAACACGAGGTTCAATTCCTGCAATCAACCGAAGAACAAGCAAGAACAATAGGATAAGCAATCTGAAATTGCGGATAAAACTGGAAGCGAAACAAAGTGGAGTCTTATTGACGATCTTGACAAGGTGGCTGTCCAGCACAACTCGCAGGATCAAGTTTGCACTTGGCTAAACTAATCAAATAAAACCCAAAACCCTAAGGAGCCGATGTCTGGCTATTTATGAGAGGTAGGGACGTGGGAAACACGTCCAAAGCAGTAGGATACCAACTACAACTCTATTACAAGGCCCAAAGCCCAAGTCTTCTCGATTTGGAAAAGTGACGCCAATTGTTTTGCAGATTCCCGTCAACTCGGACGGAATTTGGGGATGGGGTCGGATCCGTTGGAAAGAGGACGTCGAAACCTTTCAAACCAGTACTCATAGACCCCAATCACCCTTGTGGATCAAAAGTTATGGTCATCTTAAGTTGGTGCTGTCCCGGAGGTCGAATCCGAGTATAACTTGTGCACGGAAGAATTAGCTTCATGCTTGACGCGTTTGGGAGTCCTTCTCCTTGGTTCCTAAGGACAATAAAATCATCACGAGGATTAAATAGCATTCCATTCATAAAATTATCTGTATGCAACCCGAGGAACGCATTCACCTGGTAATTGAATTGTCGTGCCCGAGCTCGAGTAATTGGCCCTTGTATGACATTGTTGGTTTCCATTGGGTTTGTAAGTATGGCCGTATCCATGGTAGTGATGTCCTCATCATCCTCCCCTTCTTGCATTTGAGTCGTCCTCGACTCAAGTTCATCATCCTCTCCCAAGTATGGTTTCAAATCGGCAATGTTGAATGTGGGACTAACCCCAAAATCTGCAGGCAATTCAAGCTTGTATGCATTATCATTAATCTTTGCCAATACTTTGAAAGGACCATCAGCTCGCGGCATCAACTTAGATTTTCTTAATTCTGGGAATCGATCTTTTCGCAAATACAACCAAACTAAATCTCCTGGTTCAAAAGTTACATGTTTCCTTCCCTTACTACCAACAAGTTTATATTTAGCATTCATGCGTTCTATGTTTTCTTTAGTTGTCTCATGCATTTTCATAATCAAATCAGCACGTTGTTTAGCATCAAGATTCAATTTCTCCGAATATGGTAGAGGTAACAAATCAATTGGAGCATGAGGTACAAATCCATATACAATCTCAAAAGGGCACATCTTAGTAGTAGAATGCATAGACCGATTATAAGCAAACTCAATATGAGGCAAACATTCTTCCCACAATTTAATGTTCTTTTTCAAAACAGCCCTAAGCATAGTAGATAAAGTTTGATTAACGACCTCAGTTTGTCCATCAGTTTGGGGATGACAAGTAGTAGAAAATAAAAGTTTAGTCCCCAATTTAGCCCACAAAGTTCTCCAAAAGTGGCTTAAGAATTTAGTGTCACGATCTGAAACTATTGTGTTAGGCACACCATGTAAGCGAACAATTTCACGAAAGAATAAGTCAGCAATGTTGGTAGCGTCATCGCTTTTGTGACAAGGTATGAAGTGTGCCATTTTAGAAAATCTATCCACAACGACAAAGATACTATCCCTCCCCTTCTTTGTTCTAGGGAGTCCTAAAACAAAGTCCATAGAAATATCCTCCCAAGGTACGTTAGGAACAGGCAGAGGCATGTATAAACCATGGGGATGAAGTCGTGACTTAGCTTTTTGACATGTAGAACAGCGAGCGATGAAACGTTCCACGTCTCGTCTCATCCTGGGCCAAAAGAAATGGCTAGTGAGTATGTCCTCCGTCCTTTTCACACCAAAGTGTCCCATCAATCCTCCTCCATGCGCTTCCTGTAGCAATAACAAACGAACAGAACTAGCTGGAATACATAGTTTGTTTGCTCTAAACCCATTATTGAGGACAAATTTGTTCCAAGTTTTTCCCTCTTTACAATTGAGCAACACATTTTTAAAATCATCATCATGCACATATTGCTCTTTAATCGTTTCCAAACCAAAAATTTTGAAGTCAAGTTGTGAAAGCATAGTATATCTCCTAGACAAGGCATCAGCAATGACATTATCCTTTCCCTGTTTGTGTTTGATGACATAAGGAAATGACTCAATGAATTCAACCCACTTTGCATGTCTACGGTTCAGTTTAGCTTGACTTCTAATATGTTTTAACGATTCATGATCCGAATGTATAACAAATTCCTTGGGCCATAAATAATGTTGCCCACGCTTTCTAAAGTTCGAACTAGCGCATATAACTCCTTATCATAAGTAGAATAATTCAAACTTGGCCCACTCAATTTCTCACTAAAATAAGCAACAGGTTTTCCTCCTTGTAACAGAACACCACCCAAACCAATTCCACTAGCATCACATTCTAGTTCAAAAGTCTTAGAAAAGTCTGGAAGCTGGAGTAAGGGTGCATGGGTTAACTTAGCTTTCAGAATGTTGAAGGCATCTTCCTGTGACTTGCCCCAAGCAAAAGATACACCCTTCTTGGTGAGCTCATTCATGGGTGCAGCGATGGTGCTGAAGTCCTTCACAAACGACGATAGAATCCAGCAAGTCCTAGGAAACTCCGCACCTGTGTGACCGTGTTAGGAGTCGGCCAACTCTGTATTGCTTCAACCTTGGCTTGATCAACTTCAATTCTCTGTGGAGTAACAACATAGCCAAGAAAAGAGACTCGATCCGTGCAAAAGGTGCACTTATCAAGGTTACCAAATAAACGTGCATCGCGTAAAGCATTAAAAACAGCACGTAAATGTCCAAGATGGTCTTCTAAGGATTTGCTGTAGATCAAGATATCATCAAAGTAAACTACCACAAACTTTCCAATGAAAGCACGTAAAACCTCGTTCATTAGTCTCATGAAAGTGCTAGGAGCATTAGTCAACCCGAAAGGCATTACTAACCACTCATATAACCCGAACTTAGTTTTAAATGCTGTTTTCCATTCATCTCCTAACTTCATGCGAATCTGGTGATACCCACTACGCAAATCCACTTTAGAAAACATAGTAGAGCCACTTAGTTCATCAAGCATATCGTCTAACCGAGGAATAGGATGGCGATATCTAATGGTGATATTATTAATTGCTCTACAATCCACACACATGCGCCTATGTTCCATCTTTCTTAGGTACTAAAATGACTGGTACAGCACAAGGACTAAGAGATTCACGTCGCATTACCCTTTATCAAGCAATTCGTGAACTTGGCGTTGTATCTCTTGTGTTTCTTCAGGGTTGGTTCTGTAAGGTGCTCGGTTGGGCAAAGATGCCCCTGGAATGAGATCAATTTGATGCTCAATCCCTCTAATTGGCGGCAGCCCTGAGGGGATGTCCTTTGGAAAGATGTCAGTGTATTCCTGCAAAAGGTTAGTGACAACAGGAGGCAAAGAGAGGGACATCTCCTCTAGTGAAAACAAAGTTTCTTTGCAGACCAAAGCATAGCATGTATACCGACAAACATCCAACTCATTCAAATCAGATTTTGTTGCAAGAAAACAAGCACCTTTCAATTTAATCTCATTTGGCTTATCACAATCAAGGTTAGATTCTCTCTGTTTATGTTGTTCAAGTCCTTTGGCGACCGTCTGATTTTCACTCTTAGAATTCTCTCGGTTTTTCTCTTTGCTAGATCTAGCGATTTCATCCTTTACAATGGCATCAGGCGACATTGGGTGTAGTACAATTTTCTTTTCTTTATGCACAAAAGAGTATTGATTTGTTCTACCATGATGTAAACAATCCTTATCATATTGCCACGGTCTACCCAATAACATAGAACATGCTTGCATAGGTACGACATCGCAATTAACATAATCATGATAGGAACCTAAAGCGAAATGTACTCTTACCATGCGAGTTACCTTGAGTTTGCCGCTGTTGTTGAACCATTGAATGTGGTAGGGCTGAGGGTGTGGTCTAGTGGAGAGTGCTAGCTTCTCCACCATGTCCATGCTGGCTAGATTATTGCAACTCCCACCATCAATGATTATTCGAATGGATCGCTCCTTGATGACGCCTTTTGTGTAAAACAAGTTGTGGCGTTGATTTGGATCGGCGCGAGCAATCTGAGCACTAAGCACACGTTGTGCAATAATACTCAAATATTGGTCAGCATCACCAGCGCTCACGTGCACCTCGTCGTGCTCGGCATTTGGATCGCCGTCTTCATGTTCAGCGAGCAAAGCATATGTTTCGTCATCAAGATCACTTGCCGAGTCATACTCGCCGTCTTCACGGATTATTAGCACACGCTTGTTCGGACACTCCCTCATCATGTGACCGAAACCCTTGCAGCGATGGCACTGAACATCTTTGGTGCGTCCTGTTGATGCGACCGACGACGACGAACTATTTGTAGTAGCTTGTGTGGCACTTTTCGTCGGCGTTGGTCGTGGTGCCGAATTTGAGGCGGTGGACGCCGTTCTGTTGATGGAAGAGGTCGGCATGGTAGTACGGCCGGCAGGGGCAGCAGGGGTGCGCGGTGTCCACGAAGTAGTTCGACCTGCAGAAAAGTTAGTCTTGGCCCTCGATTGACGACCCTGCACTTCACGTTCAGCTTTGCAAGCAAGATGGAACAACCGAGTCATCGAATTATAATCCTTATAGTCTAGAATATCCTGGATTTCTCGAGTTAAACCACCTAAGAAACGAGCCATAGAATCTTCCTCATTCTCAATTAATCCACAACGCAACATGCCAATTTGCAATTCTTGGTAATATTCTTCCACCGAATTCTTACCTTGCTGTAGGCGCTGCAATTTATTCAATAAATCTCTAGCATAGTATGAAGGAACAAATCTATGCCTCATTAGCAATTTCAAGGCTTCCCAAGTGGTGGGTATATTATTTGGATGAGCACGGCAATGTTCTCTCCACCAAACAGAAGCAAAATCAGTGAACTCACTTGTGGCAGCCCTAACTCTTCTATTCTCAGGGAAATCATGGCACGCAAATTTTTGATCCACAAGTAATTCCCAACTAAGGTAACCATCAGGGTCATATTTACCTTCAAAAGGTGGCATATTGAAATTTACCTTAGGGAAAACATCATCTCGTTCGTTCCCTTGGTCGTGGAGGATCACGTCGCATACCTTGCTGATTGAAGCGTGGCCGTTGATGGTTACGATCATTATCGTAATGGATGGGGTTGACCTCCTCCGCATCAGTGGTGTCATCATATTCGTGCTCTTCGCTCTGTTCTTCTAAATCTGTTGGGGCCTCCCTGTGGAGCTGAATTGTTGCTTGGACGACGGGAGGTGGATTGAAGCACCAGATGCAGCAGCTGCAAAAGTATCAAGTCTAGCCAAAATAGTAGCAAGAGTAGTGTTAGCAATCCCTTGTGCGGCCTCGATGGATCTGAGACGGTCTTCTTGCATTGACATACGCTCATTAGTGAGCCGTACATCCTCGCTAAGACCATCGGTGGCTTCCCTCGTCATTTTTTGGAAGTGAGCAATGATGCCCTTGGTTCGTGGAGAGTGATGAAGTGAACTCTCGTCACCTGACATGGTTAGTTGATGACAAGGAAACAAAAACCACAAGTATAATGTTCCTATCAACTACTAGGTGGCAAGTCTGTCAAGCGCTCAAGCCTATGACCCAAGTTCTTACAAGTTCTTACAATGCAGAAGGCGTTGTCGGCCGTTGGCGTTGTCAAAGGTTCTCCGAAGTTTGTGTAGAGCGATTGCCAAGGGATCGAACGCCTGTACGGGTAGAAAGTGGAGCTTGGACAGGCTTAATTTAGTAGCAAAAGGTTAGCAATAATCCAATCAGTGAATGCAAAATTGAAGAATTGTTCAACGTCTAGTCACTAGTTGCTGACTCGAGGCTAGCAAGGACTGTGACTCAAAAGCGTGGTCGGCGACAAGACAGCTTCCACAAAGCAGATGAAAAAAACAGCGAAAAAAATTCGCGAAAGAAGGGAACTATCTCAAAAGATCGGGATCTTGTGAAAACAGGTTTAGCACATAAAAATTTTGGATCTGTTCCAGACTCTCTTTTTTTTTTTTTTTTTTTTTTTTTTTTTTTATGAACGATCCGACTCCTTTTTCTTTCAAGTGCTATGCGGCGGAAGACGATCGTGTGACGATCGGACGGCCAGGTGGAGCGACTTGATCGGCTATAAGAGGGCGACCGATCAGCGACTGGGCTATCAGTGGCGACGATCGGGCGACGATGGGCTATCAGTGGGCGACGGTTGGGCGACGATGGGCTATCAGGTGGGCGACGATCGGGCGACGATGGGCTATCAGGTGGCGACGATCGGCGGCGACGATCGGCGACGATCCAGACGGCGACGATCGGGCGACGATGGGCTATCAGGTGGGCGACGATCGGGAGGCGACGATCGGCGGCGACGATCGGAGGCGACGATCGGCTAACAGGAGGGCAACCGGTCAGACGACCAAGTGGGCGACCAGTCAAGCGGCGACCAGTCGGATGAAAAGAAAACTTCGGTCCGAACACCTTTTCTTTTTTTTTTCTTTTTTTTTTCTTTTTTTTTCTTTTTTTTTCCTTTTTTTTTCGACAGTTCGAAACCGAAACGGAAAACAACTCGAAACCGAACACAACTCGAAACCGCTGTGGGAGACAAAAATTTCTTCTGACCTGGACTCCAACTAGACTAGAATTCAGCAACTCGACACGACGATGCAACCAAAAATTCAATAATGCAGTGTACTGGAAAGGAAATTGCGAGGCTCAAATTGTTTTGGTATGGGGAGATCCAATCTGATGGCGCTTCTCTGGACTATAGGAAAGATATCAATCTACTAATCTCGGGTAAAGAATTCTCACCGAGCAACCTGGTTTGCTCTGATACCACTTGATGGCGCCGTGATGGCACTATGGGTGTCCCGATCTTTCGATGAGAAACACACGATCGATTTGTTAGAGTCGACTTTGACGATCCGACTACACCGTACGACGACGATGCGCCTTAGCAATCGCTAAACCAACTCCAGCGGGTTATTGATCTTGCCGTGGGCACGATCAACCTGAACACGAGGTTCAATTCCTGCAAGCAACCGAAGAACAAGCAAGAACAATAGGATAAGCAATCTGAAATTGCGGATAAAACTGGAAGCGAAACAAAGTGGAGTCTTATTGACGATCTTGACAAGGTGGCTGTCCAGCACAACTCGCAGGATCAAGTTTGCACTTGGCTAAACTAATCAAATAAAACCCAAAACCCTAAGGAGCCGATGTCTGGCTATTTATGAGAGGTAGGGACGTGGGAAACACGTCCAAAGCAGTAGGATACCAACTACAACTCTATTACAAGGCCCAAAGCCCAAGTCTTCTCGATTTGGAAAAGTGACGCCAATTGTTTTGCAGATTCCCGTCGACTCGGACGGAATTTGGGGGTGGGGTCGGATCCGTTGGAAAGAGGACGTCGAAACCTTTCAAACCAGTACTCATAGACCCCAATCACCCTTGTGGATCAAAAGTTATGGTCATCTTAAGTTGGTGCTGTCCCGGAGGTCGAATCCGAGTATAACTTGTGCACCGGAAGAATTGGCTTCATGCTTGACGTTTGGGAGTCCTTCTCCTTGGTTCCTAAGGACAATAAAATCATCACGAGGATTAAATAGCATTCCATTCATAAAATTATCTGTATGCAACCCGAGGAACGCATTCACCTGGTAATTGAATTGTCGTGCCCGAGCTCGAGTAATTGGCCCTTGTATGACATTGTTGGTTTCCATTGGGTTTGTAAGTATGGCCGTATCCATGGTAGTGATGTCCTCATCAGCGTGGGAAATCACGTCCAAAGCAGTAGGATACCAACTACAACTCTATTACAAGGCCCAAAGCCCATGATGAGGACATCACTTCTTCGGGTACGCCCTCAGCATCTGCTCAACCTCTACAAGGACCGATCACTCGAGCTCGTGCGCGTAAACTGAATTATCAGGTACTTTCGTTTCTTGGTATATCTAATGACTTGAAGAACTATATGATGCTGCCTGAAACGGAGTGTGTTATTCTTTTAAGGAATGAAGGTTCAAGCGCGATGATGGTGAATGGCCACGCTATTGGTGGCTGCAAGGGAAGGAGTTCTTCATTTGACCACAAGATCTTGAATTCTCCATGATTTCGGCAGCAAGGAGAGTGGTGCTGCGTCACCTATATATATATTGGCCTTTACCATGTAATAGAGTCTATATTTAGAGATAAGAATAATAGGAAAGAGCCTTCGCAAAGGATGGAAAGAATAGGAGGGAAGGTCTGATTTTTCGGCCACAAATCAAGGCATGGCCGAACAACCCTCCCCCTCCCACTTCTTTTTATGCCACGTCCAGCCTCCAAAGTAAAGGCGGATTTCATTGAGTTTAGGTTTAGCCCCGTGCAAACTTCTGTTCTTCAGTTGTGTCGGTCGACCACCTGTAAAGACAGCTTATTCGGAATCCCAACTTTGTTTTCGTAATTGCTTTCATCTTATTCTTGCTAGTTCTCGATTGCTCGCAGGGATTGAACTTCGTGTTCAGGTTGACCGTGCCTTCGGCAAAGTCAATAACCTTTTGGAGTTGGTTCAGCGATTGCTAAGGCGCAACGTCGTCGTACGGTTGTAGTCGGATCGTGAGGGTCAATGCCACCAAATCGACACTTATCTACCTCATCGAAAGATCGGGCACCTTCATCGCATCAGGTGGTATCAGAGCTTCTGGTTGCTCGGTGAGAGACTTCCCGTTTTCTTTAGTAGTAGATTGATTCATCCCTAAAGTCCAAAAAAAAAGGCCAAAAAAAAAATTAGTAGTAGGTTATCCGCTGTCCAAAACCTTCTGCGCCTTGCATTGTTCCTTTCAGTATTTGTGCTTTGAATTTTCGGTTGCATTGTCAAGTCTAGTTGCTGATTACTAGTTCTAGTCGGTGTCTAGTCCATCCCTCTTCTCTGGTGCTTCTGGATCCTTTAAGCCTTTCGCATCAATTTTTGTTCTTGATATCATGTAGATTCCGCAGCCTACCTAGTGCATCCTTGCCGTGAAACCCAACCGTGTTGTTTCCTAGCAAAAAAAAAAAAAGAAAAAAAAAAGAAAAGAAAAAGAAAGAAAAAGAAAAAAATAAAAAAAATAAAAAAAAATCCGGGAAGAGATCCTTCTATTTCCATAGTCGGTTTTGCAGGAGAAAAGGAAGGTAATTGTTTGGAAAAGGATCAGAGGGAAGGAAAGTTTTGCTGCGGTTTACCTAGCTTTGCTTTGTTACGGTTTGTCCTGGTGATAGGAAGGAAATAACTAGCCGCACCTCTCAATTTTCGGATCTACCATTCCTTTTGGTGTGGATTCGGAACCCCCTCCGGACACCTTGTACGAAAACTGCCATAACTTTTGCATACGACCACCGATTGGGCTGTTCGAGTACTCAAAACGACCGGAACAAAAAGCTATATCTGAAAATCGTTAACGGTTTGCCTTTTCAAGCCTTTCCAACTTCCGGTAGATCGCTGTTTTCGTGTGCTGCAGCCTACCCCCGTTTTGAGCCTTTCTGCTCACTGACATTGATTAGCTTTTCATCGGTCTGGACTAGGATCAGCAACATTGACTAGTACTTTGAACGAATTTTCAACTTGCAATTGCTGAATTGAACTATTGCTAATCCTTGTTACACACAGAAGCTTGTCCTAGCTCCACCTTTCTCTACACTGTGCAGACTTTTTGTTCCACCTGGCAATCGCTTTACTCAACTCTGGAGAGACATTTGACACCGCCATTGGCCGTTCACCCCCGCTTGCTAGGTGAGAATTGGTAAGAATCTGATTTAAGCGTGAGAATCGAGAGACTTGTCACCACATCCTAGTAGTGGATAGGGACTCTATAATTCAGTTTGCTGTTTCCTTTTCCACTAACAATGTCAGGGGATAACGAGCCGTTGATGAACCACTCTCCCCGCATTTAAGGGACTCATTTCCCATTTCGAGCGCTTGGTAACGCTTACGACGGACGGACTCACTGAGGATGTGCGGCTAACCAATGAGCGACTGGCTCAACTTGAGGAGTCCCAGGAAGATAGACTCAAGGCCATCGAGATGGCACAAGAAACTACTAACACTACCCTTACCACCATTTTGGCTCGTCTTGATGGACTTGCAGGTGCACGGCCAGCAGCCCCTGTTGCTGCCCCACAGATGCCAGCCGTCCGAGCTCATCGTGTGCCACGTGTTCCCCCCCTTGCTGCTCCGTTTTTCCCAGCGGTTCCTGCAGCAGCGGTCGGCGCCCCAGATCAGCACCAAACGGAAACTGTGGCTTCAGGCGGCGACATGGATGATGATGACGTTAACAACTATGCACACTATGCTGGTGACACTGAGGATGAGCATGCTGCCGACCACAACAATGATCGTGCTCACCGACAGTTGCGCTTCAACCAGCAAGGTATGAGGCGACATCCCCCGCGTCGTGAGGTACGTGATCGTGACAACTCTCATGCTAAGATTAAGTTCACTGTGCCCTTTCAATGGGAAATATGATCCTGATAGTTACCTCACTTGGGAACTACTAGTTGATCAAAAATTTGAATGCCATGATTATCCTGAGGAGGGACGAGTTAGAGCTGCCACTAGTGAGTTTACCGATTTCGCTTCTGTTTGGTGGAGAGAACATTGCCGTAATCATGCTGCTAACATACCCACCACTTGGGAAGCTCTGAAATTACTTATGAGGCATAGGTTTGTTCCATCGTATTATGCTCGTGAATTGTTAAATAAGATGCAACGCTTACAACAAGGAAACAAATCTGTGGAAGAGTACTATCAAGAGTTACAGATGGGTATGTTGCGATGTGGGTTAGTAGAGAATGAGGAAGCATCTATGGCTAGGTTTTTGGGAGGGTTGAATCGTGAAATTCAAGACATTCTTGATTATAAAGATTACAACTCCATTACTAGATTATTCCACCTTGCTTGCAAAGCTGAGCGAAGTGCAGGGCCGCAACACGAGGACACGAGCTAGTTTTTCTGCAGGTCGCGCCCAGGATCATGGACGCCCGCGCACCCGCTGTACCGTTCACCCGTCCAACCACGCCTTCATCCTCAAACAACAAACAGCGTCCCACTACATCCAATACAACACCCGAGCTCCCGAAGCAACCAAATCAGTACCACAAGCTCCCGCAAAAGTTCTTCATCGGTTGCTTCGACGGGACGAACAAAGGATGTACAATGCCATCGATGCAAGGGCTATGGACACTTGATGCGGGAATGTCCCAGCAAGAGAGTTTTGATCATACGCAGCGGCGATGGTGAGTACTCTTCTGCTAGTGATCTCGGCGATGAAGCGTTATGCTATGCTTGCAACTGACCCTGCAGGGCGAGACAACGAACCTGCTCATGAGGAGGAACATGTTGGAGCTGAAGATGCAGACAAGTATTTGAGCATTATAGTACAACGCGTGCTAAGTGCTCAGGTTCCTCACGCCGAGCAAAATCAGCGCCATAACCTATTCCAAACCAAAGGAATCGTCAATGAGCGATCAGTTCGCATCATTATCGATGGAGGAGTTGTAACAATTTGGCAAGTATGGATATGGTGGAGAAGCTTGCTTTGACGACCAGACCACATCCCCTCCGTATCATATTCAATGGTTCAACAACAGCGGTAAACTAAAGGTAACTCAAATGCGGTAAGAGTACATTTTGCTATGGGTTCATATCATGATTATGTTGATTGCGATGTTGTTCCTATGCAAGCTTGTTCAATGTTACTAGGTCGACCTTGGCAATATGATACAGATTGTGTGCACCATGGTAGGACCAACCAATACTCTCTCCTGTTTAAAGAAAAGAAAATTGTGCTGCATCCTATGAGTCCTGAGCAAATTGCTAAAGATGAACTTGCTAGAGTTAATAGAGAAAGGAATCAGGAACCATCTACTAGTGAGAACCAAATTGTGGCTAACGAGTTTGTGCAACAAACTAAAAGAAAATCTCGGGCTGTGTCGAATGAAATTAAATTGAAGGGAGTCCGTTATGCTCGCCACTAAATCTGATTTGGATGAACTAGAAACTACAGAATCTGTTTGCTACGCTCTTGTTTGCTCAAAGACCTTATTTTCCTTCGACAACATACCTTCTTCTTTTCCTTGCTCTGTCACTCACCTTTTGCAGGAATATTCAGACGTCTTTCGAAAGAAGTACCATCGGGATTGCCACCAATTCGAGGGATAGAACACCAAATTGACCTCATCCCCGGTGCTTCGCTGCCCAACCGCGCGCCATACCGTACAAACCCTGACGAGACGAAGGAGATTCAGCGACAAGTCCAAGAGCTGCTTGATAAAGGGTATGTGCGTGAATCTATTAGTCCTTGTGCCGTTCCGGTAATTTTAGTACCCAAGAAAGATGGCTCATGGCGCATGTGTGTTGATTGTCGAGCCATTAATAATATTACAATTCGATATCGTCATCCTATTCCTAGGTTAGATGATATGCTTGATGAATTAAGTGGCTCTATTGTGTTCTCTAAAGTTGACTTGCGTAGTGGGTACCACCAAATTCGCATGAAGTTAGGAGATGAGTGGAAAACAGCGTTCAAAACTAAGTTCGGCTTATATGAGTGGTTAGTCATGCCGTTTGGTTTAACTAACGCTCCTAGCACATTCATGAGACTAATGAACGAAGTTTTGCGGGCTTTCATTGGCAAATTTGTGGTAGTTTACTTTGATGATATTTTGATCTACAGCAAATCTTTGGAGGAACATTTGGACCATTTACGTGTTGTTTTGATGTTCTACGTAATGCACGTTTGTTTGGTAACCTTGAGAAGTGCACTTTCTGCACCGATCGAGTCTCGTTTCTTGGCTACATTGTTACTCCACAGGGCATTCAAGTTGATCACGCCAAAATAGAGGCAATTCAGAGTTGGCCGACTCCTAACACGGTCACGCAAGTAAGAAGTTTCCTTGGACTCGCTGGTTTCTATCGGCGTTTTGTTCGCGACTTCAGCACCATCGCTGCTCCACTCAATGAGCTCACAAAGAAGGGCATCCCATTTGCTTGGGGCCCTGCGCAAGAAGAGGCCTTCCTGATTTTAAAAGATAAGTTGACACACACTCCTTTGCTGCAACTTCCTGATTTTTCTAAGATGTTTGAGCTCGAATGCGATGCTAGTGGAATTGGTTTGGGTGGTGTGTTGTTACAAGAAGGTAAACCAGTAGCTTATTTCAGTGAGAAATTAAGTGGACCTACTTTGAACTACTCGACTTATGACAAAGAATTATATGCTTTAGTTCGAACCCTTCAAACTTGGCAACATTATTTATGGCCTAAAGAATTTGTCATTCACTCAGACCATGAATCACTTAAGCATATTCGAAGTCAATCAAAGTTGAACCGTAGACATGCGAAATGGGTGGAATTCATTGAATCTTTTCCCTATGTCATTAAGCACAAGAAAGGCAAAGAAAATGTGATTGCTGATGCTTTGTCTCGTCGATACACAATGCTTTCACAACTTGACTTTAAAATTTTTGGCTTGGAAACTATCAAAGAACAATATGTGCATGATGCTGATTTCAAGGATATATTGTTGAATTGCAAACAAGGGAGGACATGGAACAAGTATGTTATCAATGATGGATTTGTGTTCCGCGCTAACAAGCTATGCATTCCCGCTAGTTCTGTTCGACTTTTGTTATTACAGGAAGCGCACGGCGGTGGTTTGATGGGACACTTCGGTGTGAAGAAGACGGAGGACATACTTGCAGATCATTTCTTTTGGCCGAAATGCGCCGTGACATTGAAGCGGTTCGTTGCCCGTTGCCCTACATGTCAACGAGCTAAGTCACGACTTAATCCTCATGGTTTATACATGCCTCTTCCTGTTCCTAGCATTCCATGGGAGGATATTTCGATGGATTTTGTTTTAGGATTGCCTAGAACTAAGAAGGGGAGGGATAGTATATTTGTGGTCGTTGACAGATTTTCTAAAATGGCACACTTCATACCATGTCACAAGAGCGATGATGCTTCCAACGTTGCTGAATTATTCTTTCGTGAAATTGTTCGCTTACATGGTGTTCCTAATACAATAATTTCAGATCGTGACACAAAATTCCTTAGTCACTTTTGGCGAACGTTGTGGAATAAATTGGGGACTAAATTAATGTTTAGTACTACCTGTCATCCCCAAACCGATGGCCAAACTGAAGTGGTTAATCGAACTTTATCTACCATGCTTAGGGCTGTTTTGAAAAAGAATTTAAAAATGTGGGAAGAATGTTTGCCTCATATTGAATTTGCTTATAATCGTTCCGTACATTCTACCACGAAGATGTGTCCTTTTCAGATTGTGTATGGGTTTATCCCTCGTGCACCAATTGATTTGTTACCCATTCCTTCTTCCGAGAAAGTAAATTTGGATGCTAAACAACGCGCTGACTTGATTGTGGAAATACATGAGCTGACTAAAGACAACATTGAACGCATGAATGCTAAGTATAAAATTGCTGGTAGTCAGGGAAGGAAGCATGTTACTTTTGAACCGGGTGATCTTGTTTGGTTACACTTGAGAAAGGATCGGTTTCCAGATTTACGTAAGTCTAAATTAATGCCTCGCGCTGACGGACCATTCAAGGTAATTGCCAAGATTAATGATAATGCATATGAGCTTGATTTGCCTGCAGAATTTGGGGTTAGTCCAACATTTAACGTGGCGGACTTGAAGCCCTACTTGGGAGAAGAAGATGAGCTTGAGTCGAGGACGACTCAAATGCAAGAAGGGGAGGATGATGAGGACATCACTTCTTCGGGTACGCCCTCAGCATCTGCTCAACCTCTACAAGGACCGATCACTCGAGCTCGTGCGCGTAAACTGAATTATCAGGTACTTTCGTTTCTTGGTATATCTAATGACTTGAAGAACTATATGATGCTGCCTGAAACGGAGTGTGTTATTCTTTTAAGGAATGAAGGTTCAAGCGCGATGATGGTGAATGGCCACGCTATTGGTGGCTGCAAGGGAAGGAGTTCTTCATTTGACCACAAGATCTTGAATTCTCCATGATTTCGGCAGCAAGGAGAGTGGTGCTGCATCACCTATATATATATTGGCCTTTACCATGTAATAGAGTCTATATTTAGAGATAAGAATAATAGGAAAGAGCCTTCGCAAAGGATGGAAAGAATAGGAGGGAAGGTCTGATTTTTCGGCCACAAATCAAGGCATGGCCGAACAGCCCTCCCCCTCCCACTTCTTTTTATGCCACGTCCAGCCTCCAAAGTAAAGGCGGATTTCATTGAGTTTAGGTTTAGCCCCGTGCAAACTTCTGTTCTTCAGTTGTGTCGGTCGACCACCTGTAAAGACAGCTTATTCGGAATCCCAACTTTGTTTTCGTAATTGCTTTCATCTTATTCTTGCTAGTTCTCGATTGCTCGCAGGGATTGAACTTCGTGTTCAGGTTGACCGTGCCTTCGGCAAAGTCAATAACCTTTTGGAGTTGGTTCAGCGATTGCTAAGGCGCAACGTCGTCGTACGGTTGTAGTCGGATCGTGAGGGTCAATGCCACCAAATCGACACTTATCTACCTCATCGAAAGATCGGGCACCTTCATCGCATCAGCCCAAGTCTTCTCGATTTGGAAAAGTGACGCCAATTGTTTTGCAGATTCCTATCGACTCGGACGGAATTTGGGGATGGGGTCGGATCCGTTGGAAAGAGGACGTCGAAACCTTTCAAACCAGTACTCATAGACCCCAAACACCCTTGTAGATCAAAAGTTATGGTTATTTTAAGTTGGTGCTGTCCCGGAGGCCGAATCCGAGTATAACTTGTGCACCGGAAGAATTGGCTTCATGCTTGACGTTTGGGAGTCCTTCTCCATGGTTCCTAAGGACAATAAAATCATTACGAGGATTAAATAGCATTCCATTCATTAAATTTAATGTATGCAACCCGAGGAACGCATTCACCTGGTAATTGAATTGTCGTGCCCGAGCTCGAGTAATTGGCCCTTGTATGACATTGTTGGTTTCCATTGGGTTTGTAAGTATGGCCGTATCCATGGTAATGATGTCCTCATCAGGATTGGTCTGCTGACGTCAGCCGGTCCATGGACTCGGTCCACGCTCGGCTCGGGTCTACCGTGGACCCGGTCCACGGCTCACGTGAGACTGACATGTGGGACCACTCGGGTGACGTCATCGCTGACGTCAGCGGGGCTCAGCCCACGGTGCTGACAGGTGGGACCCACCGATGACGTCATGGGTGACGTCATGGTGCAGTTACGGCTAAGCCGCTGACACGCGGGCCCAGCGTGTCAGAGACACTGCCACGCTCGCAGCGGCGTGGCGTGGCTAAGCACCGCGTGGCTCGATCGTGCCCGTTGATTTGAAAATCAACGGCCGCGATTAGATCTAGAATTTACGCGTTCCAAATCAGCACCGTTGATCTGGGCCGTTCGATCTAGATCGGACGGTCCAGATCTAACCCTAAAGCTACAACGCAACTAACCTCAACCGTACGATCTAAATCTAACGGTGGAAACCTAATCAAGGACGGGAACAGTAACGGGCGACGTGGCCTCACCTCGTGCGTTGGATCTTGATCCAACGGTTCACCGAGCTCGCGGACGACGATGGCAGCGGCGGCGTGCGGCTGCGGCGCTGAGGCAGCGACCACACTAACGGCGCTTCGGGTCGTCTCCGGCCAAGTGAGTGCACCCAATAGGTGCGCGTTGACGCAAGTTTCTCAGACCCGGTCTTGAACGCGGCGGAGGATGACGAACGGCGGGAAAGCGAAGAAAACCGGCGGCACACCTAAACTTCGGCGAAATCGTGAGGCGACGGCGGCTTGGGCGTTGGAAACTAGGGCAACAGTGCGCTACGAGCGGTCCTCGGCGATAACCCACGCCTTAAATGGCCTCGGCATGCGTGCACAAAGCGGAAACCTAACCAGGGCGGCGGAGTCGGCTTTCGATCATGTATGGGAAGGCAGCGCCAATCACGGCCCGTCCGCAGCGTCCGCTCAACGGCCCAGATTTCGGCGCAGCGGATCGGACCGGATCCGGTGGATCGATGCGGCCAAATTCGGCCGTTGGATTTCGATCCAACGGTTCGGATCGATCAAGGTTGGCCGGATCCGCGTGGCTCGGGTCGGACGCGAACTCGAGTCTGACTCGGGCTCGGTCGGATGAACAGTGCAAACCCACTCGCATTTTCCAGCGATTTAATAATTAAAATAATTCCCAGTAATTCATTTAATTCATTAAAAATAGCAAAAGACTCAGAAAAATTCTGGAAAATACTTTGGATCATTTTGGACTCAAATAAAATATTTCCAACAAAATTTTATTTGCAAAGTTTAATTCTTTAATTAATTCAAAATAGAATAAATTCAAATAAATCCCAAATAAATCCAAATAAATTCCAGAAAATTCCAAAAATTCACCAAAGTGCCAAATCACACATGAATTTAAGGAAAGCAAAATTTTGGGGTGTTACATGAATGGAATGCTATTTAATCCTTGTAATGATTTTATTGTCCTTAGGAACCAAGGAGAAGGACTCCCAAAAGTCAAGCATGAAGCCAATTCTTCCGGTGCACAACTTCAACTCGGATTCGGCCTCTGGGACAGCACCAACTTAAAACGACCATAACTTTTGATCCACAAGGGTGTTTGAGGTCTATGAGTACTGGTTTGAAAGGTTTTGACGTCCTCTTTCCAACGGATCCGGCCCCACCTCCAAATTCCTACCGAGTCAACGGGAATATGCAAAACAAGTTCGGTCATCTTTTCAAATCCGAGACAAACTAGGAATACGAGTCCTATTCTGCCATGAATGTGTTTTGGACGCCCCAAGCATGGTTTTGGCCTCTTATTTCTCCTATATATAGCTAGGTAGTCCCCCAAAATAACTTGGGTTTTGGTTATTTGATAGTTTAGCCTTTTGCTACTATTTGAGTCTTTTAGACGTGCTCAACAGCCGCCTAACAAGCTCCTTGTATCGGAACCCCAACTTTTCAATACTTCATCTATATTTGCAATTTTAGATTGCTTTTGCCTTGTTCTTGCTAGTTCTTCGATTGCTTGCAGGAATTGATCTTCGTGATCAGGTTGATCGTGCCCACGGCAAGGTCAATAACCCTCTGGAGTTGGTTTAGCGATTGCTAAGGCGCATCGTCGTTGTACGTTGTAGTCGGATCGTCAAAGTCGTCTCCACCCAAATCGAAGGTTATCATTCTCATCGAAAGATCGGGACACCCAGTGTTACATCAAGTGGTATCAGAGCTTCAGTTGATCGGTGAGAATATCAGTGCCTTTAGGTTAGTTTTTTTTCTGTCCTAAATTGAAAACTACTCCACAAACACGCCGGCTCGAACCGAAACATTCATGCACAATGGGTCCCTAATGGTAATGTAAACTACACGCGTACAAGAATGGTGCAAAAAAGAAAACATTGTTCCAAACACGCCGAATGTGGAAACATCCCTCCGCGACGGGTCGCAAGGTGTTGTGCAAGCTGCGTCCGGACGGAAGCGAAGCACGAAAGGAAAATTGGTGTCGAACTCCCCGAATGGACTTCATATATACCCTATCCCATTTCGACAAGCTTTTCGAGTACGTCCGAGTCGATGCGAAATATTCGTGCACGATGGGTCCCTGACGGTACTGTAAACTACACGCGAACCAAAACGGTGCACGACACGAAACTTCGTTCCAATCATGATGCCGAATGAACTTTATATTTGCCCAAGCACATTCCGGCATGCATTTCGAGTCCGTCCGAGTTGTTGTGAAACATTTCTCCGCGTTGAGCACGAACGAATGCAACAAGCGGCGCCCGTTCGAAAACGTTGCACGAGATGGAACTGAGTGCGAAACACATCGAGTGGACTTCATATTTGCTTCCGCTCATTTCGGCATGCATTTCGAATATGTCCGAGTCGGTGTAAAATGTTCCACCACGACGGGTTCCCACAGGTAATAAAAGCTGAATACAAACGAAACCGATGCACGAAACAGAACAGAGTGCCAGACACCCCGAAAGAACTTATGATGTTTGCTAGTGCTTTTCATCATTTGTATCGAATCCATTCGAGTAGGTCTGAAGCATTCCTCCACGGCCAGCGTCCCAAGCGGGCACTGCAGCGGAAGCCATTCGAAAATGAAAATGATGCACGAAATGACACATTGTGGAAACACCACGGACGCCGAAAATGTTGCGAAATTGAACATTATGGCAAGCACCTTACACGCTGCAACCTAGCACGCCAAAATGAAACATTGCGGCACGAAGCGAAAGCGGTGAGCGAAATGAAGCCGGGTGCCAAACACACGAATGCAATTCATATGTGTTGTAGCTCATTTAGGCATGCATTTGAATCCGTCCGAGTCGCCGTGAAATATTCCACAACGGCGAGTTCCTAAGCTGAAAAAATCGAAAGCGATGCACGAAAGCGAAACTGAGTGCCAAACACCCAGAATTAACTACGATGTTAAGCGTGCGTTTCAGCACAATTCTGCATTCATTTTGAATACGTCCGAGTGAGTGCAAAACATCCCTCATGACGGGTCACAAGGGGTACTGCAAGCTGCGTCGAATTAAAGCGATCGCGAAAGCGAAACTCGGTGTCAAACTCCCGAATGGGCTTCATATGCGCCTAGCCCGTTTCAGCAAGCATTTCGAGCACGTCGGCTCGAACCGAAACATTCATGCACAATGGGTCCCTAATGTTAATGTAAACTACACGCGTATAAGAATGGTGCAAAAGAAAACATTGTTCCAAACACGCCGAATGAACTTCATATATGCCCAAGCACATTTCGCATGCGTTTTGAATCTTTCCGAGTCGTGTGAAACATTCCTCCGCGACAGTACTGTATGGTGCAAGGATTTTCACAAGAAAAGCGACATAAGATGAAGATGAGTGTCAATCAACCAGAATGGACTTCATGTCTGTCGTAGCTCATTTTAGCGAGCAATTTGGGCTCATCCGTGTCGGTGTGAAACCTACAGGACAAATGGTACTACAAGTCACGTTCGTACCAGAACGCAGTCTGAAAAAGAAAGATTGTGGCAGACACCTGAATAGAGTTCATGTGTGCCCAAGCTCATTTCGGCATGCATTTCTGTTGCATCCGGTCGATGCAAAAATTTCTCCGCGATAGGTGCCAGCGGGTACTGCAAGCTGCGTGTGTATCAAAACGATGCACGAAAGGAAAATGTAGGACAAACTGCGAGTGGACTTTCCATGCATTGCTGCTACAGTTCTGCATTCATTTCGAATACGTCCGAGTGAGTGTGGAAACATCCCTCCGCGACGGGTCGCAAGGTGTTCTGCAAGCTGCGTCCGGACGGAAGCGAAGCACGAAAGGAAAATTGGTGTCGAACTCCCCGAATGGACTTCATATATGCCCTATCCCATTTTGACAAGCATTTCGAGTACGTCCGAGTCGATGCGAAATATTCATGCACGATGGGTCCCTGACGGTACTGTAAACTACACGCGTACCAAAACGGTGCACGACACGAAACTTCGTTCCAATCATGCCGAATAAACTTCATATTTGCCCAAGCACATTCCGGCATGCATTTCGAGTCCGTCCGAGTTGTTGTGAAACATTTCTCCGCGTTGAGCACGAACGAATGCAACAAGCGGCGCCCGTTCGAAAACGTTGCACGAGATGAAACTGAGTGCGAAACACAACGAGTGGACTTCATATTTGCTTCCACTCATTTCGGCATGCATTTCGAATATGTCCGAGTCGGTGTCAAATGTTCCACCACGACGGGTTCCCACGGGTAATAAAAGCTGAATACAAACGAAACCGATGGACGAAACAGAACAGAGTGCCAGACACCCCGAAACAACTTATGATGTTTGCTAGTGCTGTTCATCATTTGTATCGAATCCATTCGAGTAGGTCTGAAGCATTCCTCCACGACGCGTCCCAACGGGCACTGCAGCGGAAGCCATTCGAAAATGAAAATGATGCACGATATGACACATTGTGGAAACACCACGGACGCCGAAAATGTTGCACGAAATGGAACATTATGGCAAGCACGTTACACGCTGCAACCTAGCACGCCAAAATGAAACATTGCGGCACGAAACGAAAACGGTGAGCGAAATGAAGCGGTGCCAAACACACCGAATGCAATTCATATGTGTTGTAACTCATTTAGGCATGCATTTGAATCCGTCCGAGTCGCCGTAAAATATTCCACAACGACGAGTTCCTAAGCTGAAAAAATCGAAAGCGATGCACGAAACGAAACTGAGTGCCAAACACCCAGAATTAACTTACGATGTTCGCTTGTGCGTTTCAGCACAATTCTGCATTCATTTTGAATACGTCCGAGTGAGTCTGAAACATCCCTCCGCTGACGGGTCACAAGGGGTACTGCAAGCTGCGTCCGAATGAAAGCGATGCGCGAAACGAGCTTCGGTGTCAAACTCCCGAATGGGCTTCATATGCGCCCTAGCCCGTTTCAGCAAGCATTTCGATGCGTCCGGCTCGAACCAAACATTCATGCACAATGGGTCCCTAATGGTAATATAAACTACACGCGTACAAGAATGGTCCAAAAAAGAAAACATTGTTCCAAACACGCCGAATGAACTTCATATATGCCCAGGCACATTTCGGCATGCGTTATGAATCTTTCCGAAGTCGTGTGAAACATTCCTCAGCGATGAGTACTGTATGGTGCAAGGATTTTCACAAGAAAGCGACGCATAAGATGAAGATGAGTGTCAATCAACCAGAATGGACTTCATGTCTGCCGTAGCTCATTTTAGCGAGCAATTTGGGCTCATCCGTGTCGGTGTGAAACCTACAGGACAAATGGTACTACAAGTCACGTTCGTACCAGAACGAGTACGAAAAGAAAGCTTGTGGCAGACACCCTGAATAGAGTTTATGTGTGCCCAAGCTCATTTCGGCATGCATTTCTGTTGCATCCGGGTCGATGCAAAACATTTCTCCGCGATAGGTGCCAACGGGTACTGCAAGCTGCGTGCGTATCAAAACGATGCACGAAAGGAAAATGTAGGAATAACTGCGCGAGTGGACTTTCCATGCATTGCTGCTACAGTTCTGCATTCATTTCGAATACGTCTGAGTGAGTGTGGAAACATCCCTCCGCGACGGGTCGCAAGGTGTTCTGCAAGCTGCGTCCGGACGGAAGCCGGCACGAAAAGGAAAATTGGTGTCGAACTCCCCGAATGGACTTCATATATGCCCTATCCCATTTCGACAAGCTTTTCGAGTACGTACGAGTCGATGCGAAATATTCGTGCACGATGGGTCCCTGACGGTACTGTAAACTACACGCGAACCAAAACGGTGCACGACACGAAACTTCGTTCCAATCATGATGCCGAATGAACTTTATATTTGCCCAAGCACATTCCGGCATGCATTTAGAGTCCGTCCGTGTTGTTGTGAAACATTTCTCCGGCGTTGAAACGCGAGCGAATGCAACAAGCGGCGCCCGTTCGAAAGCGTTGCGAGATGGAACTGAGTGCGAAACACATCAGTGGACTTCATATTTGCTTCCGCTCATTTCGGCATGCATTTGAATATGTCCGAAGTCGATTGTAAAATGTTCCACCACGACGGGTTCCCACAGGTAATAAAAGCTGAATACAAACGAAACCGATGCACGAAACAGAACAGAGTGCCAAACACCCCGAAAGAACTTATGATGTTTGCTAGTGCTTTTCATCATTTGTATCGAATCCATTCGAGTAGGTCTGAAGCATTCCTCCACGACGCGTCCCAACGGGCACTGCAGCGGAAGCCATTCGAAAATGAAAATGATGCACGAAATGACACATTGTGGAAACACCACGGACGCCGAAAATGTTGCACGAAATTGAACATTATGGCAACCACCTTACACGCTGCAACCTAGCACGCCAAAATGAAACATTGCGGCACGAAATGATGTAACACTGGGTGTCCCGATCTTTCGATGAGAATGATAACCTTCGATTTGGGAGGAGACGACTTTGACGATCCGACTACAACGTACAACGACGATGCGCCTTAGCAATCGCTAAACCAACTCCAGATGGTTATTGATCTTGCCGTGGGCACGATCAACCTGATCACGAAGATCAATTCCTGCAAGCAATCGAAGAACAAGCAAGAACAAGGCAAAAGCAATCTAAAATTGCAAATATAGATGAAGTATAGAAAAGTTGAGGTTTCGATACAAGGAGCTTGTTAGGCGGCTGTTGAGCACGTCTAAAAGACTCAAATAGTAGCAAAAGGCTAAACTATCAAATAACCAAAACCCAAGTTATTTTGGGGGACTCCCTAGCTATTTATAGGAGAAATAGGAGGCCAAAACCAGGCTTGGGGCGTCCAAAACATTTCCATGGCCGAATAGGACTCTTATTCCTAGTTTGACTCGGATTTGGAAAGATGACCGAACTTGTTTTGCAGATTCCCGTTGACTCGTAAGGAATTTGGAGATGGGGCCGGATCCGTTGGAAAGAGGACGTCGAAACCTTTCAAACCAGTACTCATAGACCTCAAACACCCTTGTGGATCAAAAGTTATGGTCGTTTGAAGTTGGTGCTGTCCCGGAGGCCGAATCCGAGTTGAACTTGTGCACCGGAAGAATTGGCTTCATGCTTGACGTTTGGGAGTCCTTCTCCTTGGTTCCTAAGGACAATAAAATCATCACAAGGATTAAATAGCATTCCATTCATTAAATTATTTGTATGCAACCCGAGGAACGCATTCACCTGGTAATTGAATTGACGTGCGCGAGCTCGAGTAATTGGCCCTTGTATTACATTGTTGGCTTCAATTGGGTTTGTAGGCATGGCCGTATGCATGGTAGTGATGTCCTCATCACGAAACGAAAACGGTGAACGAAATGAAGCCGGGTGCCAAACACACCGAATGCAATTCATATGTGTTGTAGCTCATTTAGGCATGCATTTCGAATCCGTCCGAGTCGCCGTGAAATATTCCACAACGACGAGTTCCTAAGCTGAAAAAATCGAAAGCGATGCACGAAACGAAACTGAGTGCCAAACACCCATAATTAACTTACGATGTTAAACATGCGTTTCAGCACAATTCTGCATTCATTTTGAATACGTCCGAGTGAGTGCGAAACATCCCTCCGCGACGGGTCACAAGGGGTACTGCAAGCTGCGTCGAATTAAAGCGATGCGCGAAAGCGAAACTTCGGTGTCAAACTCCCGAATGGGCTTCATATGCGCCTAGCCCGTTTTAGCAAGCATTTGAGTACGTCGGGCTCGAACCGAAACATTCATGCACAATGGGTCCCTAATGGTAATGTAAACTACACGCGTATAAGAATGGTGCAAAAAGAAAACATTGTTTCAAACACGCCCGAATGAACTTCATATATGCCCAAGCACATTTTAGGCATGCGTTTTGAATATGTCCGAGTCGTGTGAAACATTCCTCCGCGCCGAGGACTGTATGGTGCAAGGATTTTCACAAGAAAACGCCGCATAAGATGAAGCTGAGTGTCAATCAACCAGAATGGACTTCATGTCTGTCGTAGCTCATTTTTAGCGAGCAATTTGGGCTCATCCGTGTCGGTGTGAAACCTACAGGACAAATGGTACTACAAGTCACGTTCGTACCAGAGCAGTACGAAAACAAAGATTGTGGCAGACACCTGAATAGAGTTCATGTGTGCCCAAGCTCATTCGGCATGCATTTCTGTTGCATCCGGTCGATGCAAAAATTTCTCCGCGATAGGTGCCAGCGGGTACTGCAAGCTGCGTGTGTATCAAGCGATACACGAAAGGAAAATGTAGGACAAACTGCGCTGAGTGGACTTTCCATGCATTGCTGCTACAGTTCTGCATTCATTTGAATACGTCCGAGTGAGTGTGGAAACATCCCTCCGCGACGGGTCGCAAGGTGTTCTGCAAGCTGCGTCGGACGAGCGAAGCACGAAAGGAAAATTGGTGTCGAACTCCCGAATGGACTTCATATATGCCCTATCCCATTTTGACAAGCATTTGAGCACGTCCGAGTCGATACGAAATATTCATGCACGATGGGTCCCTGATGGTACTGTAAACTACACAGCGTGCCAAAGCGGTGCACGACACGAAACCGTTCCAATCATGCCGAATGAACTTCATATTTGCCCAAGCACATTCCGGCATGCATTTGAGTCCGTCCGAGTTGTTGTGAAACATTTCTCAGCGTTGAGCACGAGCGAATGCAACAAGCGGCGCCCGTTCAAAACGTTGCACGAGATGAAACTGAGTCACGAAACACAACGAGTGGACTTCATATATGCTTCCACTCATTTCGGCATGCATTTCGAATATGTCGAGTCGGTGTCAAATGTTCCACCACGACGGGTTCCCACGGGTAATAAAAGCTGAATACAAGCGAAACCGATGCACGAAACAGAACAGAGTGCGGACACCCCGAAACAACTTATGATGTTTGCTAGTGCTGTTCATCATTTGTATCGAATCCATTCGAGTAGGTCTGAAGCATTCCTCCACGGCCAGCGTCCCAGCGAACACTGCAGCGGAAACCATTCGAAAATGAAAATGATGCACGATATGACACATTGTGGAAACACCACCAGGACGCCGAAAATGTTGCACGAAATGGAACATTATTGTAAGCACGTTACACGCTGCAACCTATGCGCCAAAATGAAACATTGCGCACGAAACGAAAACGGTGAGCGAAATGAAGCCGGTGCCAAACACACGAATGCAATTCATATGTGTTGTAACTCATTTAGGCATGCATTTCGAATCCGTCCGAGTCGCGTGAAATATTCCACAACGACGAGTTCCTAAGCTGAAAAATCGAAAGCGATGCACGAAAGCGAAACTGAGTGCCAAACACCCAGAATTAACTACGATGTTAAACGTGCGTTTCAGCACAATTCTGCATTCATTTTGAATACGTCCGAGTGAGTGCGAAACATCCCTCATGACGGGTCACAAGGGGTACTGCAAGCTGCGTCCGAATGAAAGCGATCGCGAAAGCGAAACTTCGGTGTCAAACTCCCCGAATGGGCTTCATATGCGCCCTAGCCCGTTTCAGCAAGCATTTCGAGTACGTCCGGCTCGAACCGAAACATTCATGCAAAATGGGTCCCTAATGGTAATGTAAACTACACGCGTACAAGAATGGTGCAAAAAAGAAAACATTGTTCCAAACACGCCGAATGAACTTCATATATGCCCAAGCACATTTCGGCATGCGTTTTGAATCTTTCCGAGTCGTGTGAAACATTCCTCCGCGACGAGTACTGTATGGTGCAAGGATTTTCACAAGAAAGCAGCGCATAAGATGAAGATGAGTGTCAATCATCCAGAATGGACTTCATGTCTGCCGTAGCTCATTTTAGCGAGCAATTTGGGCTCATCCGTGTCGGTGTGAAACCTACAGGACAAATGGTACTACAAGTCACGTTCGTACCAGAACGAGTACGAAAAGAAAGATTGTGGCAGACACCCTGAATTGACTTAATGTGTGCCCAATCTCATTTCGGCATGCATTTCTGTTGCATCCGGGTCGATGCAAAACATTTCTCGCGATAGGTGCCAGCGGGTACTGCAAGCTGCGTGCGTATCAAAAGCGATGCACGAAAGGAAAATGTAGGACAAACTCGCGAGTGGACTTTCCATGCATTGCTGCTACAGTTCTGCATTCATTTCGAATACGTCTGAGTGAGTGTGGAAACATCCCTCCGCTGACGGGTCGCAAGGTGTTCTGCAAGCTGCGTCGGACGAGCGAAGCGCGAAAGGAAAAATTGGTGTCGAACTCCCGAATGGACTTCATATATGCCCTATCCCATTTAGACAAGCATTTCGATGCACGTCCGGAGTCGATCACGAAATATTCGTGCCGATGGGTCCCTGACGGTACTGTAAACTACACGCGAACCAAAGCGGTGCCGCGACCACGAAACTTCGTTCCAATCATGATGCCGAATGAACTTCATATTTGCCCAAGCACATTCCGGCATGCATTTCGAGTCCGTCCGAGTTGTTGTGAAACATTTCTCCGCGTTGAGCACGAGCGAATGCAACAAAGCGGCGCCCGTTCGGCGTTGCACGAGATGGAACTGAGTCACGAAACACATCAGTGGACTTCATATTTGCTTCCACTCATTTCGGCATGCATTTCGAATATGTCGAGTCGGTGTAAAATGTTCCACCACGACGGGTTCCCATGGGTAATAAAAGCTGAATACAAAGCGAAACCGATGCAGCGAAACAGAACAGAGTGCCAGACACCCGAAAGAACTTATGATGTTTGCTAGTGCTTTTCATCATTTGTATCGAATCCATTCGAGTAGGTCTGAAGCATTCCTCCACGGCCCAGCGTCCCAGCGGGCACTGCAGCGGAAGCCATTCGAAAATGAAAATGATGCGAAATGACACATTGTGGAAACACCACGGACGCCCGAAAATGTTGCACGAAATTGAACATTATGGCAAGCACCTTACGCTGCAACCTAGCAAGCCAAAATGAAACATTGCGGCACGAAAGCAAAAGCGGTGAGCGAAATGAAGCGGGTGCCAAACACACGAATGCAATTCATATGTGTTGTAGCTCATTTAGGCATGCATTTGAATCCGTCCGAGTCGCCGTGAAATATTCCACAGCAGCGAGTTCCTAAGCTGAAAAAATCGAAGCGATGCGAAGCGAAACTGAGTGCCAAACACCCATAATTAACTACGATGTTAAACGTGCGTTTCAGCACAATTCTGCATTCATTTTGAATACGTCCGAGTGAGTGCGAAACATCCCTCATGACGGGTCACAAGGGGTACTGCAAGCTGCGTCGAATTAAAGCGATGCGCGAAAGCGAAACTTCGGTGTCAAACTCCCGAATGGGCTTCATATGCGCCCTAGCCCGTTTTAGCAAGCATTTGAGTACGTCGGCTCGAACCGAAACATTCATGCACAATGGGTCCCTAATGGTAATGTAAACTACACAGCGTATAAGAATGGTGCAAAAGAAAACATTGTTCCAAACACGCATGAATGAACTTCATATATGCCCAAGCACATTTCGGCATGCGTTTTGAATCTTTCGAGTCGTGTGAAACATTCCTCCATGACGAGTACTGTATGGTGCAAGGATTTTCACAAGAAAGCAGCGCATAAGATGAAGATGAGTGTCAATCAACCAGAATGGACTTCATGTCTGTAAGTAGCTCATTTTAGCGAGCAATTTGGGCTCATCCGTGTCGGTGTGAAACCTACAGGACAAATGGTACTACAAGTCACGTTCGTACCAGAGCAGTGCGAAAAAGAAAGCTTGTGGCAGACACCCTGAATAGAGTTTATGTGTGCCCAAGCTCATTTCGGCATGCATTTCTGTTTCATCCGGGTCGATGCAAAACATTTCTCGCGATAGGTGCCAGCGGTACTGCAAGCTGCGTGTGTATCAAAAGCGATGCACGAAAGGAAAATGTAGGACAAACTGCGCAGTGGACTTTCCATGCATTGCTGCTACAGTTCTGCATTCATTTCGAATCGTCCGAGTGAGTGTGGAAACATCCCTCGCTGACGAATTATAAGGTGTTCTGCAAGCTGCGTCGGACGAGCGAAGCCACGAAAGGAAAATTGGTGTCGAACTCCCGAATGGACTTCATATATGCCCTATCCCATTTTGACAAGCATTTGAGTCGTCCGGAGTCGATCACGAAATATTCATGCTGCGATGGGTCCCTGACGGTACTGTAAACTACGCGTACCAAAGCGGTGCACGACCACGAAACTTCGTTCCAATCATGCCGAATAAACTTCATATTTGCCCAAGCACATTCCGGCATGCATTTGAGTCCGTCCGAGTTGTTGTGAAACATTTCTCCGCGTTGAGCACGAGCGAATGCAACAAGCGGCGCCCGTTCAGCGTTGCACGAGATGAAACTGAGTCACGAAACACAGCAGTGGACTTCATATTTGCTTCCACTCATTTCGGCATAAAAGTGATGATGCTACCAAAGTTGCTGATTTATTCTTTCGTGAAATTGTGCGCTTACATGGTATGCCTAACACAATAGTTTCAGATCGCGATACTAAATTCCTGAGTCATTTTTGGTGAACATTGTGGGCTAAATTGGGGACTAAGCTGTTATTTTCTACTACTTGTCATCCCCAAACTGATGGACAAACTGAAGTTGTCAATCTATCTTTATCTACCATGCTTAGGGCTATTTTGAAAAAGAACATAAAGTTGTGGGAAGAATGTTTACCTCATATTGAATTTGCTTATAATCGTTCACTGCATTCTACTACTAAGATGTGCCCTTTTGAGATTGTATATGGTTTTGTCCCTCATGCTCCTATTGATTTATTACCTCTTCCATGTTCGAAAAAATTGAATTTTGATGCAAAACAACGTGCTGACTTGATCATCAAAATGCATGAGACAACTAAAGAAAATATAGAACTCATGAATGCTAAATACAAACTTGCTGGTAGTAAGGGAAGAAAACATGTTACTTTTGAACCCGGCGAGTTAGTTTGGCTACATTTGAGAAAAGATAGATTTCCTGAATTACGAAAATCAAAGTTGATGCCTCGTGCTGATGGTCCGTTCCGAGTATTGAAAAAGATCAATGATAATGCTTATAAGCTTGACTTGCCTGCAGAGTTTGGGGTCAGTCCCACTTTTAACATTGCAGATTTGAAACCATACTTGGGCGATGAGGATGAGTTCAAGTCGAGGATGACTCAAATGCAAGAAAGGGAGGATGATGAGGACATCTCTTCCATGAACACAAATGAGCCATCTGTGCAAGGACCAATTACTCGTGCCAAAGCACGTCAGCTCAATTATCAGGTCAACTCGTTTCTAAGTTTATATACGATTAATTCACAGAATGGATTGCTATTTAATTCTTGTGATGACTTCATTGTTCTTAGGAATCAAGGGGAAGATCAAGCTCGGTCATCATATGCGCAGGATCCAGAAGACAAAGTCAAAGAGGAAAACGAGCACATGAGAAATACTACCAAGAAGGAAAGAAGGAAGGAGTTTCCTTTCTTTTTGGAAGCCCGAAATCAGATCAAGGCGCCATGACAAATCTCGTTTATTTCTTTCCTTTTGTATTTTAGGAAGCTTTGTTAAGAAGGAAAGGAGGGGCGGATTTTCCTCCTATTTTGGGCTGCATGTGCGCCCTCCCCCTTGGCTGCCATATGGGCGCCTCCCCTCAACCCTCCACTTCTCCCCTTTATATACCCCTGCCGTCCCTCCCTTAGACCTCAGATTTTGTTGAATAAGTTTAGCCGTGTGCAAACTTTCTTCTTCAAGTTGTGCTAGATAGCCACCTTGTGAAGACTTTAATAGAATCTCAATTCGTCTCCACCATCTCTCATACTTCATATTGTTTTACTTGTTCTTGTTTGTTCTTCAATTACCAACAAGAATTGAACTTCGTGTTCAGGTTGATCTCGGCTACCTATGATGAGGACATCACTACCATGGATACGGCCATACTTACAAACCCAATGGAAACCAACAATGTCATACAAGGGCCAATTACTCGAGCTCGGGCCGCGACAATTCAATTACCAGGTGAATCGTTCCGCGGGTTGCATACAGATAATTTTATGAATGGAATGCTATTTAATCCTCGTGATGATTTTATTGTCCTTAGGAACCATGGAGAAGGACTCCCCAAGCGTCAAGCATGAAGCCAATTCTTCCGGTGCACAAGTTCAACTCGGATTCGGCCTCCGGGACAGCACCAACTTCAAACGACCATAACTTTTGATCCACAAGGGTGTTTGAGGTCTATGAGTACTGGTTGGAAAGGTTTCGACGTCCTCTTTCCAACGGATCTGGCCCCATCTCCAAATTCCTAACGAGTCAACGGGAATCTGCAAAACAATTGGCGTCACTTTTCCAAATCGAGAAGACGTGGGCTTTGGGCCTTGTAATAGAGTTGTAGTTGGTATCCTTCTGCTTTGGACGTGTTTCCCACGCCCCTACCTCTTATAAATAGCCAGACATCGGCTCCTTAGGGTTTTGGGTTTTATTTGATTAGTTTAGCCAAGTGCAAACTTGATCCTGCGAGTTGTGCTGGACAGCCACCTTGTCAAGATCGTCAATAAGACTCCACTTTGTTTCGCTTCCAGTTTTATCCGCAATTTCAGATTGCTTATCCTATTGTTCTTGCTTGTTCTTGATTTGCTTGCAGGAATTGAACCGTGTTCAGGTTGATCGTGCCCACGGCAAGATCAATAACCGCTGGAGTTGGTTTAGCGATTGCTAAGGCGCATCGTCGTAAATGCGGTGTAGTCGGATCGTCAAAGTCGACTCTAACAAATCGATCGTGTGTTTCTCATCGAAAGATCGGGACACCCCTATTGCCATCACGGCGCCATCAAGTGGTATCGAGAGCAAACCAGGTTGCTCGGTGAGAATTCTTTACCCTAGATTAGTAGATTGATATCTTTCCTATAGTCGAGAGAAGCCATCAGATTGGATCTTCCCATACCAAAACAATTTGAGCCTCGCATTTTCCTTTCCGATTGCACTGCGTTATTGAATTTTTGGTTGCATCGTCGTGTCGAGTTGCTGAATTCTAGTCTAGTTGGAGTCCAGGTCGAAAGCGGTTTGAGTTGTATTCGGTTTGAGTTGTGTTCCGTTCGGTCCCGAACTGTTGAAAAAAAAAAAAAAAAAAAAAAAAAAGAAGAAAAGGTTTTCGGACCGAAGTTTTCTTTTATCCCGGTAGTCGCCGCTTTGGTCGCCCACCTGTTATGGTGATGCATCTCCTCGGCCAGTCGCCGCTTGGTGATCGTCTACTTGGTCGGCCGACCAGCTGCCCTCTGTTAGGCCCGTGGTTGCCTCCGTGATCGCCTCCCCAGTCGCCGCTTTGATGGTCGCCCACTGTTAATGATTGGTTGCCTCTCAGTCGCCTCCCGGTAGTCGCCGCTTTGGTCGCCCGCTTTGTTAGTCGTGATGCATCGTCATTGATCGCCCACTGGTCGCCTTCGATTACTTGATGGTCGTGCGCCTGGTAATCGCCCACTGGCGCTTGGTCACCTGGTAGTCTTCCGCTGCATAGCACTTGAAAGAAAAAGCGAGTCGGATCGTTCATAAAAAAAAACATTGTTCCAAACACGCTGAATGAACTTCATATATGCCCAAGCACATTTCGGCATGCGTTATGAATCTTCGAGTCGTGTGAAACATTCCTCATGACGAGTCTTGTATGGTGCAAGGATTTTCACAAGAAAGCGACGCATAAGATGAAGCTGAGTGTCAATCAACCAGAATGGACTTCATGTGTGCCGTAGCTCATTTTAGCGAGCAATTTGGGCTCATCCGGTGTCGAGTGTGAAACCTACAGGACAAATGGTACTACAAGTCACGTTCGTGCCAGAGCAGTACGAAAAGAAAGCTTGTGGCAGACACCCTGAATAGAGTTCATGTGTGCCCAAGCTCATTCGACATGCATTTCTGTTGCATCCGGTGTAAGACCCCATAAATCTCAACTGTTGTACAAGAAAAAAATTACAGCATTTCCCTAAAAGCAGGACAATACGGAAGCAATTCAAATAGGAATAATATCACGACGACATCAATACTAGAGACAACGAGTCTAATTCAACCAGGTATCAACCATAAGTATAACACATCTCTAATGGGACAATCATAAACGAGAACAAGTTAAAGGGAACAACAATGGGTCGATATGTAATAAAATTGCATCCAACTAATGAATTATTTAAAGCACTAGTTCATGTGAGTCGTGATGACACCAGAAGATTTATTGTGTTGCTAGCCCACCCTTCATGCTTACGACTCACGTGCGCTACCTGGAAACATCAAAACAGCAAGTAGTGAGATTGGGTAATCTCAGCAAAGCGGAACAACTAATACAAATAACACATCCACCATATATCTAGCATTCCACATTCCTCATATCCAATACCACATCAAGGAGTCCACACCACTTCAGTAAAATGCATATGATTGTGCACATGCTTATGCCATGATCCTCCTCACCGTGCCCTTTCTCAGGAACACACGGTGTTGTCCCGGTACGGTCGCGCACGCTGGCGTCGACAACCTTCCACTGCATGAATATGCAGTTAATGCTTCATGCATGAATTCATTCAGAATCTCCCCACACTGAGTTCACATGTTTGCCTATCATCTTATAGCATAGATAGAAAGCAAATAACATTGAGATGAAGTATTTAGACAATTCATCAGGTAAACAACATCATTCTTAACATTACTCATGATTCATAGCCAAACCACAACATCACAATGCTAGTCAAGATATTGCAATCCTCAAAGCAAGTGATTAAACCATGTATGATTGCTGTAATTGGAGTTTATAACGAAGGCGAAGCAAACAACGATGTATAGCTTAACAATACAACTACTTCCACTTGCCTTTACCGACGTGGACGATGAACCTAGATGTGCCCAGCAGTGGCACCACCTGAACAAACATTATTTCAGTACATAGCGACATCACAATTGATCACACAATTCAAACACACGCTTCCTACTCCCCGTTCCCATTTAAGCGCCAAAAAACCCCGATCTGTCCGGATCAAACAGCAGCACCCTCTCTTCCCAATTTCGTATCTTTTTTTATACTGTTCATAAAAATACAAAAAAATTACAGTAGCTAGATATTGACGAGATCTACAATTTTCATGAAGGTCAAAAATTTCAATTCCGCTGTTAAACATGCCTAAACAACCGTCCAAAACAGTGGACGAAATCTGTTTCCAGATTCTGTTCGTCATCTTCCAACAGCGATAACTCTCAGACCGACGGCCCAAAAATTCTGAAAAAATTACAGAAGCTAGGTCTCGACGTTGTCTACAACTTTCTAGTTATATGTTTTTGCAGGAAAAATAATCTATGCCACGTAAACCGCGGAACAATCCGCGCTGCACAATCTCCCCTTTCAGAAACAGCATCATGTGAACAACTACCCTTCTACCTCATCAAAAACCATCCAAATCAAACACCACCAGATCTAATACACTCCTAATCCTAGGTAGAACAGGGGGGTAAAAGATCGGGAATTTTAACTTCAGTTCTCCCTTGTGAACCCATGAAGAACGCGTGATGAACACCAAATCTGAAAATCTGCTCGTCCTCCACACCTTCTCGGATCCTCTTCTCGATTTTCCCTTCGGGTTTGTGGTGTATCCTTGAGCCTCCACGCTGGGAAGAGGGAGGAGGGGCGGCTGCCAGGGGTGGTGGGAGGAGGTGCCTAGGGTTGCAAGGCGCCACCCCCTTGAGGAAAAGTGGGCCGGCCCACTAAGGCGTGGGGAGGAGGGCGTGGGAAGGGAATTCGGCCCAGGCCCAGGTTTTCCTCGGCCCAAAGACTCCAAATTTAATATTAAATTGCAGCCTAAAACTCAATTATTTCATCTCCCAACATTTCCTTCATTCCTTCGAAACCGAAAGAAGAGAGAAAAAACCCCTACGGTCACTCCCAAATTCTAAGGCATCACGGGTCGATGCAAAACATTTCTCAGCGATAGGTGCCAGCGGGTAAGCTGTGTGCGTATCAAAGCGATGCCACGAAAGGAAAATGTAGGCCAAACTCTTGTAGTGGACTTTCCATGCATTGCTGCTACAGTTCTGCATTCATTTCGAATACGTCCGAGTAAGTGTGGAAACATCCCTCCGCGACGGGTGCAAAGGTGTTCTGCAAGCTGCGTCCGGACCAGGCGATGCACGAAAGGAAAATTGGTGTCAAACTCCCGAATGGACTTCATATATGCCCTATCCCATTTCTACAAGCATTTGATGCGTCAGTCGATCACGAAATATTCATGCCGCGATGGGTCCCTTATGGTACTGTAAACTACGGCGTACCAAAGCGGTGCACGCGACCTAAGCGTCGTTCCAATCATGCCGAATGAACTTCATATTTGCCCAAGCACATTCCGGCATGCATTTGAGTCCGTCCGAGTTGTTGCGAAACATTTCACGCGTTGAGCACGAATGAATGCAACAAAGCGGCGCCCGTTCGAAAATGTTGCGAGATGACACTGAGTGCGAAACACATCAGTGGACTTCATTTGTGCTTCCACTCATTTCAGCATGCATTTTGAATATGTCCGAGTCGGTTGTCAAATGTTCCACCACGGCGGGTTCCCACGGGTAATAAAAGCTGAATACAAAGCGAAACCGATGCACGAAATTTAGAGTCCGTCCGAGTTGTTGTGAAACATTTCTCCGGCGTTGAGCGCGAGCGAATGCAACAAGCGGTGCCCGTTCAGCGTTGCACGAGATGAAACTGAGTGCGAAACACATCAGTGGACTTCATATGTGCTTCCACTCATTTCGGCATGCATTTCGAATATATCCGACTTCGGTGTCAAATGTTCCACCACGATGGGTTCCCACGGGTAATAAAAGCTGAATACAAAGCGAAACCGATGCACGAAACAGGCCGAGTGCGGACACCGGAAGAACTTATGATGTTTGCTAGTGCTTTTCATATCATTTGTATCGAATCCATTCGAGTAGGTCTGAAACATTCCTCCACGGCCCAGCGTCCCAGCGAGCACTGCAGCATAAGCCATTCGAAAATGAAAATGATGCATGAAATGACACATTGTGGCAAATACCACCAGACGCCGAAAATGATGCGAAATGGAACATTATAGCAAGCACCTTACGGCGCTGCAACCTAGCACGCCAAAATGAAACATTGCGACGAAAGCGAAAGCGGTGAAGCGAAATGAAGCGGGTGCCAAACACACGAATGCAATTCATATGTGTTGTAACTCATTTAGGCATGCTTTTGAATCCGTCCAGTCGCGTGAAATATTCCACAGCAGCGAGTTCCTAAGCTGAAAAAATCAAAGCGATGCGCGAAGCGAATCTGAGTGCCAAACACCCAGAATTAACTTACGATGTTAAACGTGCGTTTCAGCACAATTCTGCATTCATTTTGAATACGTCCGAGTGAGTGCGAAACATCCCTCATGACGGGTCACGAGGGGTACTGCAAGCTGCGTCCGAATGAAAGCGATGCGAAAGCGAAACTTCGTTGTCAAACTCCCGAATGGGCTTCATATCGCGCCCTAGCCCGTTTCAGCAAGCATTTGAGTCGTCCAGCTCGAACCGAAACATTCGTGCACAATGGGTCCCTAATGGTAATGTAAACTACAGCGTACAAGAATGGTGCAAAAGAAAACATTGTTCCAAACACGCCCGAATGAACTTCATATATGCCCAAGCACATTCGGCATGCGTTTTGAATCTTTCAGTCGTGTGAAACATTCCTTCGCGGCCAGTACTGTATGGTGCAAGGATTTTCACAAGAAAAGCGGCATAAGATGAAGCTGAGTGTCAATCAACCAGAATGGACTTCATGTCTGTCGTAGTTCATTTTAGCGAGCAATTTGGGCTCATCCGTGTCGGTGTGAAACCTACAGGACAAATGGTACTACAAGTCACGTTCGTACCAGAGCGAGTACGAAAAGAAAGCTTGTGGCAGACACCCTGAATAGAGTTCATGTGTGCCCAACCTCATTTCGGTATGCATTTCTGTTGCATCCGGTCGATGCAAAACATTTCTCATGATAGGAGCCAGCGGGTACTGCAAGCTCGCGTCGCGTATCAAAGCGATGGACGAAAGGAAAATGTAGGCCAAACTGCTTGTGAGTGGACTTTCCATGCATTGCTGCTACAGTTCTGCATTCATTTCGAATCGTCCGGTGAGTGTGGAAACATCCCTCGCGACGAATTATCAAGGTGTTCTGCAAGCTGCGTCGGACCAGCGAAGCACGAAAGGAAAATTGGTGTCAAACTCCCGAATGGACTTCATATATGCCCTATCCCATTTCGACAAGCATTTGATGCGTCCGAGTCGATGCGAGATATTCATGCACGATGGGTCCCTAATGGTACTGTAAACTACTGCAGCGTACCAAAGCGGTTGCCGCGACACGAAACTTCTTTCCATGCATTGCTGCTACAATTCTGCATTCATTTCGAATAAGTCCGGTGAGTGTGGAAACATCCCTTCGCGACGGGTCGTAAGGTGTTCTGCAAGCTGCGTCGGACGAGGCGATGCACGAAAGGAAAATTGGTGTCAAACTCCCGAATGGACTTCATATATGCCCTATCCCATTTCGACAAGCATTTGAGTGCGTCTGAGTCGATCACGAAATATTCATGCACGATGGGTCCCTAATGGTACTGTAAACTACACGCGTACCAAAACGGTGCCCCTAATCATACGTCTTCGGTGAGGTTGCTCGGTCACACTTGAGCCAGGGTCTTTTTCAACCCTCCTTCCTCCGGTGTTGCACAAATGCACTCGCGGCTTCACTTCTAGTCTCTTTCTTTCCCCGAGTGAGACTTGCCTTCACAAGCAGTGGGGCACACCACAAGCTTTGGTTGCTCAGAGTAACTCTTAGCCATCTAGGAGACATTCAACCTCCAAGAGTAATAACACCTAGAAATCGCTTGGAGAATGAACTAGTGCTCACAAGTTGGAATGAATGCACCTAGCACTTAAATCTACTTCCTCTCCTCACCAAGATTTGAATCAAAACCCAAATTGATGGAGAGGAAGTTTTAGCTCTATTGAATGCTTTGAATGTGTAAGAGAGGGCTAGAACCTGCAATGAATGAGCATCAATAATTGTCTGGCCGTTGGGAGAGGGAGGAGGCTTTAAATAGTCTTTTGGAAAACTAGCCGTTACCCTCTTTTGAAAAAGCCTGGACACTCCGGAAACACGGATAGGCTAAAAGGCGATTCTTGGCGAGTGGGGCTACCTGGACATTAGGACAATTTATCTGGATACTCCGGACCAAATGTCCGGACATTCCGGGTTGTGTAGCTTGGTGAAAAAAGCAGTTTTCTGGAGAATGCAAGAGTTTAGATGCTAGTTTAAATGCAAGATTTGAACTTTGAGCACAAGAGCATCCTAAGATTGATTTCCCGGCGTATCCTCTTAATAGTACGGCTATCCTTAAGACTCAAATAAAATGAAAATTATAATTCTTGTCTTGATGCCGTCTTTTCAAATTTAAATATTTGTAGGGGCGCCAATCTCATTCCGAATGCAATATGTTCCCGATATCTGCATTAATTCTAGTTAAAACATTAGATCTCCCTAATTGTGTTATCATTAATTACCAAAACAATTTAAAGGGCCAAGATGCACTTTCACGATTCCCATTTTTCCAACCATGGGCCTTCTCCATTTCTCTGCCAGCTCCTTGGCGTTGGCAGCGCCACTACCGTGTATGCGACATCGCTGCCGCCGTGGACGTCGCCACCAGTACATCCCTCAGCCTCGCATTCCCCTGCGTCATTCGTCTCCTACACCGCTGCCTGCCGCCGATCAGTATTTCCGTTTCTCTTTTGCGCGCGTTCTACCTATATCGATCGGTTTATCTCGTCTATGTATTTGCGCGTGTATAAATACAGATTTATAATAGATGTATGCGTTTGCACATATATTTGTTAGCCTAGCCGTACGTGTATATATATACACATTAGGCCAAATGCTTCCTCTGCACTCGCCGGTTTGCGTGCTCACCTGGTTCCATCCAGTAGTTCTTCCTCTCCTCTCTCTGTTTCTCTATTTCTCTAAATACTTGCACACGTATATATATTCTAGATGTGAGAATATATACATATATATGGGCGTATTTGTGCATGAACCTGTGTACTTGTGCATATAGATGCGTGTGTATGTGATTGATAATTACCATCCACATTTCCATAACGCCAAATGCAAGAAGTAGTGCCATGTATGGCATCGCCAATCGCGACTCCTCTCTAGTCTGCATGCACAAGCCTTGCCCGTCGCCGTGGCCACTTTGTCTTGGCGCCGTAGTTTACCACATTGGCTGATTCCGGCTGCGTTCGCCGCCGCCATCCTTGTCTCCGGTAAGCGGCGCTTGCTGTCCTTTCTGGTCGTCAGGCCGATCTCTATTTTTTTCTCACGTAGCAAATGCCCAAACCGAACCCATATGCAACCAAGGAGTATACACATATACAAGGAGGAATAGTGCCATGCAAAAAGTTTTACGTAATTCATTTTTTTCCAAATTGCTAATTTTGTCTTTTTCACTACAAATTCGTTCCAAGTCCGGATCGTTTGTAACAAATTTTGTTAATTAGTAGAAATTAATACCTTCCTACAGTATTTTTTATGAAATTTTATAAATAAATTTGTACTGTTAAATTATTCGCGGAAAATCTAAACTTACGAATTTTGTAGCTTTTAAACTGCACGTCCAAAAATACTGTAATATCCCGAGTATTTCTATACTCGAGTCACTGTACATTTGTACTCAAACACTGTTCAATAATACACTGTTCTTGTGTGTTTCTGTATCTTGAGCGATTGTACTCGTTCGGGATCTAAAGAACCGTTCAACTTATTTAGCGTCACTCAAAATCAATTTCCCATTTGATCGCCGACAAGTGTTTTCGGTGATTGAATTCAGTTTCGAGCTCTTGCGAAAGTATCTTGTCACGTCGACTTAAATGCTCTCTTCTCTGTCCTTCTGAAATACAAGTTGCCTAGTTTAGTGGGAACTTAAAAATCTTCAAAAGGAGTTAAGGATCCGTTTAATCGGAGCTTGTAAACTTTGATCGCGGTCACATTTAAACTACCCGACTCAATTAATTTCACTCTCATGAGTAATTGCAAATTGAGTTGAATAAGTGTCAAAGTTACCTAATAGCTTCCAAAATACTTTGGAATAATTAGTGATCAACTTTGGAAGCTTTAACCTTCAAGGTTTGTCACTTGACCAAAATACCCCTTGTAAGTGCATAGTGTTTTAAGCATGTGCTCAAGCAAACCAACAGCCAACACTCATTTCCTCCATCCCTCATGTCCCAAGCAAGGAGGAGAAAGAGAAGAAGAAGGCCACCCAAATCCGCGGATTCCGGGCGATTCAACCGACGAAAATCGAATCGGAGGCTGGATTTGGCGTCCTCATCGCGTTCCCCATCTTCTCAACCCCTTCAAGTGAGTATTCCATCGAGATTCATCGATGTCTCTTGGAGTTCCCGTGGTGCTTTTGCGATCTGACCTGATTTCTTGACTCCCGGGTCGATCCTCTTGCCGTAGCTACGACTCTTTTCTCCTGTAGCTTCGCATTTCATCAAGTTTTCCCAAACCCTAGCCTAGGCCATGTCTAGGTACCATGTGTTCAACGCATCGCATAGCAATTCTGCTTTAAAATCTAGACTCAGGTCGTCGTTAGGTCCGTTTAACTCTATAGTCGACCTGGCTTTTAGCCATCTTCAAAATCGAGCATGCTCTCGCTAGGTCTTCGGTTTGTCGGAGTTCTAGTGAGGTAGAGCATGTATAGATTTTCCATAGCAGTTCTGGTGGCTAGAGTAAGCTGCGGAGGAATCGGAATTCAATTCGCTAGCCGAAATTTATTTTATTCATTTAGGTGTTAACTATTTTTACAATGGACCGAAGGTCCATAGCGTATAACGATAGCTCCATTAGCTCTTCGATAGCCCTGGTTGCGATCAGAAGAGTCAAAAATAAGTTTCGTCAAAACACTGCTACAAGTTGTTAGCTCTAGGTCTCTTTTAATTTATTTTTTATTTCATAAAATCCTAGAGCTCCGAGGCATGTATTGACTTTACCATTAGTCCCCTTAGAGGCTAAGCGATTAGAATCGCTAGATTTGCATTTTAGCACTTTGCATTTTATTTTAGTAATTATAGGCCTCACAAGCCGTTTAAGGCATTTAGCTTTGTTTAGCTTCGTTTAAGGTCACTAAGGTCGATAGCATGCTTTCGCGTGTTTTGGATCGCATTCAAGTCACTTCCGGACTTTTGCCGTTTCTCGGGTAATTCTAGGAGTTAAGCGGGCAATTGATCAAAAGTCAGAGAAGATTAAGTCATCCATGCTGGGGAATGGCTCCGATAGGTCGTACGTATCCCTAAGCAACTAGCCGAGGGCTTAAAACAAGTCTCGCGGCATTCCAGCTCAAAACGGCCCTTTTGGGCGAGATTGCTCGTTTTCGAGCAAAATAGCCATTTTGGCCATGTTCCACAATTTAGGGTTTATTCACCAGTTAGCTATCGGAATGAGTCATTTAGGGTCATATAAGCCTAGTGAAGTCGAAAACGTGCTCCTCGCGCAAGCGGAATCGAGTTTGAGCCGTTTTCGGACCTTGTGCAATCGGGAGCGTATTTAGCGACCCAAAATGCGCTTTCGATCGGAATTCGTTATAGGTTAAGTGAATTTCGGTGGGGTAAGGTCCAGATAGGTCCTAAATACCCTAGACTACCTGGTGGAACAGCCTGGAGAAATCGCAAATCGATTCTGTGCGTTCTGAACAAAAATGGCTTTTGCCCTACGGTGAATAGTGCCATTTTTCCTTTTTCTGAATTTTTCAGCTTTTCTGATTTGGTTTTTGCTGTTTTGGCTCCCGGTCGATCATTGTAATCCCAAACGAGTTGCGACAAGTCCCGTTAGGTGTGTTATACCTAATTCTAGGTGTTTAACTAAATTTATTTGAATTTTTTCTTTATTTTACGCATTTTATTCACTTTGGCGAGAATTTCACCAAGAAATCGCCTCATCGGTCAGCGATTACACCGTTTTAGCGTTTTGATCGTTTCTTTTCTTTCTTAGTATCTAGATGAGTTCTATTTGATGTTAAGTTGGTGTTTATGCTTCTAAAGTCACTCTTTGCTAAATTATTTCTCTGTTATTTGTTTTGATGTTTTTATTCGATTAGAGGCGAGTGAGTCGAGTCGCATCGAACAAACATGAGTTCGTCCCAGATCCATCAGAGCAGCAGCAGACAGGCAAGCACCTCCTTTGACCATCTTGAAACCTATATTTCACGATGTTTACTTTGATTTCTCAAACTATATGCATTGTTTATATTCAGTAAAGTGCTAGTTTGTGGGAATGAGTAGATATACCCTGATTTGGTGGTTTTTCCTCAATTAAATTCCCAGAGTTCATTGATAGCCTTAGTAGGGTTGGACAATTAATAAAATGTCACTTGGGTATAAACGACTTAGTAAATGCATATGCTTAGACAACTGCAATAGAGATGAGCAAAGTCAGTCATTTACCAAATGCTCAAAACTTATGATAATTGTAACTGGTTTTGGAAATGTTTTGGAAATGTGACTTGTAAAGGTAATTTGATAAAATGTGCAGTGTCTAGTTGGTAATTAGACTTGGCGGGAGGTATAATATGTGCTAGTTAAACATGGTGGCGATTGGTTGGCGAGTTAAGTGGAGTTCCCGCTTGAGTCACTAGGCAAAAATATAAGGACCGAACTTGTGACGGTTTTGAATGAACACCGTGCAACGCGCAAGAATGCTGGGATGGGGCAGCCTGTTTTAGTACCTGAAGTGTGAGGGATAGCCATGCCTGTTGGTAGGCGAAGTGTGGACCTTTTCCCGTGTTGAGCAGTCAAGCGCGGTGTGTGTGTCCTCACGACCCGCCGTATGCACCTTCGTGAGTGCGCTTGTACTTATGCAGCGGGAATCGCTCCAGTTCATGTTTGATTGATACAGCGGTGTGCGCCTTGCTATGGGATAATGCGCGGCAAAAACTTCGCCGTAAATCGTCACGATGGATATTCCGTGGCCGCCTGAGTGGTGGTTGGCCTCTTATCGCCATAGTAGTGGGTTTATAAATCGCCGGTGCTGGGGTGTGGCTATAACCTCAGCGATGGGAAAAGAATAAATCATTCTTGTATATCGGATACCTCGTGTATCGTGTGTACCCTGGATGACAGGGATGCAAGTCTGAGTTGTGTTTGGGTAAAGTGCGCAAACTCTGCAGAGTATCAAATAATTCTAATCGATTAGCCGTGCTCACGATTATGAGCAAATCTTCTTTAATCATATCAAGTATAGAAATTTGGTTCGGTTTTGAAAATGAAAATCTATTTTGGAGTCTATCTAAAGTATGTGGATCGATATGGTACTTGATGGATTTATGAATGAGTGAATATGGTATTTGGAGGATTTATGAATATATGAATGTCAATTCGTATCTCAACTGCGATCATGGATGGTGGCAGTTGAGAGACTCAAATATTACATATATTGTAAATATGTTTTATTCAAAATGCTGTCTTTCAAATTATGTATTACATTTCGATGAACTGTTTCAAATCCTGCTTTTACTTAATAGACTTAGTGTAGTAGCCATTTCAATAGTATCAGCCTGCGTATTAATTATAATTTAATACACTAAAGTCTTGCGAGTACATACGTGTACTCACCGTTGCTTCTAACCCTTTTTCCACAGAGGAAGGTAATGATTATGTCCCGGATGATGGCGAGCCCCAATTCTGCGAGTGTTGCGGCCGTGGAGTCTTCCCTCGATCGATGCTTTGTGGGGTGGTCAGGCCAGCTGCGCTGGTTGTCTTTCTTTTGTTTCATTTGTCCATGTACTTCTTTTGGATTCTGTAATACACTTGTACCAAGATTTATACCTAGTTATGTAAATTAAATTAGTTTATCTTTTAGTGCATTGATACTCGGGTTGTGGAGTGCGCGATCTTGGGCTCTTGATCCGGGGATCGATGTCCAGATGCGTCTGAGCACAGTCGAGAAGCTAAGTGTTCGATCCCGTCGATCGAATTTTTAGATTCGGATTTTCGATGTCGAGGCTTCCTGTTGCTATCACGGTGCTATACGCTACAGTAGACGGCGTCTGATGCGGTATAGGAAGAGGGTGCTCACAGCGTTGGTATCGAGCCAATGACTGCAGGAAGACTTAGTTAGCCTGGTCGTTAGACTTAGGAACAGATTTTCCTCTCAAAATTTATTTTGAAGTTACAAATCTTAATTGGAAAATGTAGAATGCTATTCTTGTCCATTCTATAGCTTTTCTCTTATCTACTTTTCAAAATGAATCTGATCTTAATCCAAATTTCAAAATTTGTTTCTTTCTTCTATCTTGTTCAAAAGAATTAGAAGGAACACGGGTTTAGCTCAGAATGGGTTAAGGTTAGATGTCTGTGATTGTAATTAGGGATTATTTTGTCGTTTCCCTGAGTTGGTTTTTGAATTGGTTCTTATGCTTCTTTGAATGAGGTCACTGTCAAGAACAAGTATCCTCTCCCTCGGATCGATGATTTATTTGACCAATTAGGCGGAGCTCGAGTCTTCTCCAAAATAGACTTGAGATCCGGCTATTTTCAGCTCAAGATCCGTCCTGAGGATATTGTGAAGACTGCATTCACTACTCGCTACGGTCTGTACGAGTATACAGTTGTTTCGTTTGGTCTCACCAATGCACCAGCCACCTTCATGAATCTGATGAACAAGGTCTTCATGGAGTTCCTTGATAGATTTGTGGTAGTGTTCATTGATGACATCCTCATATACTCCAAGGATGATGAAGAGCATACACTTCACTTGCATATGGTGCTTAGCAAGCTTCGCGAGCATCAGTTGTATGCCAAGTTCAGTAAGTGCGAGTTCTGGCTCAAGCAAGTGGAGTTTCTGGGGCATGTCCTGTCAGAAGGTGGGGTAGCAGTTGATCCACGCAAGGTACAGGATGTACTCAATTGGGAGCAGCCCCGCAATGTCCCGGAGATTCGGAGTTTTCTTGGTTTAGCCGGATATTATCGCCGGTTTATCGAGAATTTCTCCAAGATTGCTAAGCCACTGACAGAGCTACTCAAGAAAGACAAGAAGTATGAGTGGTCGCTTGCTTGTAGATCCAGTTTTCAGGAGCTGAAGAAGCGACTCACAACTGCTCCAGTCTTGATCCTGCCAGACATTCACAAGGCCTTTGACATTTATTGCGATGCATCTCGCCAAGGTCTTGGCTGTGTGTTGATGCAGGAAGGCAAGGTAGTGGCATATGCTTCTCGTCAGTTGAAGCCCCATGAAGCCAACTACCCGACCCATGATTTGGAGTTGGCAGCAGTGGTTCATGCACTCAAGCTGTGGCGGCATTATCTCATAGGCAACAGATGTGAGATCTATACCGACCACAAGAGCTTGAAGTACTTCTTCTCCCAACCAGATCTGAACCTGAGGCAGCGCCAGGTGGCTAGAGCTGATCAAGGATTATGATTTGGGGATTCACTATCACCCAGGCAAGGCAAATGTGGTTGCAGATGCCCTTAGTCGCAAGCTGCATACAGTGAATGCCTTGGGTGTCATCAGTCAGCCTCAATTAGTTGAGGAGTTCAGCAAGCTGAATCTGGAGGTGGTTGAACATGGCTTCATTGCAGCATTGACGGTTCAACCTACTCTAGAATCTCAAATTCTTGAGGCACAGCTCCAAGATGAGGCAATCATTGAGATTAGGCGCCAGTTGACTGAAAATGGCGCATCTCCAGGTTTTTCTGTGAAGTCCAATGGGCTGATCTTGCATGGGCAGCAGGAGTATGTCCCTGATGATGTTGAGATCAAGGGGTTGATCCTGTCAGAAGCTCATGATACTCCTCTCTCTGTTCATCCTGGCAGCACCAAGATGTACCAGGACCTTCGCAGGCAGTTCTGGTGGCCAGGAATGAAGAAAGACATTGCTGCTCATGTGGCACGTTGCGATGTGTGCCAGCGAGTCAAGGCTGAGCACCAGAGGCCAGCAGGGCTACTTCAGCCATTGCAGATCCCTGAGTGGAAGTGGGAAGAGATTGGGATGGATTTTATTACCGGTCTACCGAGGTCCTCCGCCGGTCACGACTCTATTTGGGTGATTATTGACCGTCTGACCAAGGTAGCTCATTTCATCCCCGTTCATACCACTTATTCTGGGCCCCAAGCTAGCAGAACTTTACTTGCAGAACATTGTTCGGCTCCATGGGGTTCCAAAAGTCATAGTCTCTGACCGTGGTTCGCAGTTCACCTCCAGATTTTGGGAGAGTTTGCAGTCTATTCTTGGCACTAAGCTATCTTTCAGTACTGCTTACCATCCCCAAACTGACGGACAGACGGAAAGGGTAAATCAAATTCTGGAAGACATGTTGAGGGCTTGTGTACTGTGCTACAGCAAGTCGTGGGAGAAATGCTTGCCCTTCGCCGAGTTCTCCTACAACAACAGTCACCAAATCAGCCTTCAGATGTAAGCTATTCGAGGCTCTTTATGGCAAGAAGTGCAGAACGCCCTTGTTTTGGTCCGAGGTTGGTGAGAGGCAATTCTTCGGACCAGCTATGATTGAAGAGGCTGAAAGGCAAGTTAGCTTGATTCGAGACCGGCTGAAAGAAGCTCAGTCTCGTCAGAAGAGCTACGCTGATCGCCGTCGCCGCGAGTTGAGCTTTAAGGTGGGTGACTTTGTCTACCTCAAGGTCTCACCACTCCGCGGCACTCGCAGATTACAAGTCCGCAGGAAGCTAGCTCCGCGATACATCGGTCCGTTCCAGATTCTCGAGAAGGTTGGTGTTGTAGCTTATCGACTTGAGCTACCACCACATCTTTCGGACGTTCACGATGTATTCCATGTATCCCAGCTGAAGAAGAGTCTTCGGGTTCCATCAGAGGTTACTCAAGTGGACCATCTTGATTTGCAGCCTGATCTTTCGTATCGAGAGTATCCAGTCCGTATTCTCGTGACAGCTGAGCGTCACACTCGCAGTCAGGTTATCAAGATGCTCAAGGTCCAGTGGAGCAACCATTCAGAAGATGAAGCCACGTGGGAGCGTGAAGACCATATTCAGGCAGAATACCCCGACTTTCTTCGAGAGGATTAGCAATCTCGAGGACGAGATTTTTGTAAGGGGGGTAGACTGTAATATCCCGAGTATTTCTATACTCGAGTCACTGTACATTTGTACTCAAACACTGTTCAATAATACACTGTTCTTGTGTGTTTCTGTATCTTGAGCGATTGTACTCGTTCGGGATCTAAAAGAACCCTTCAACTTATTTAGCGTCACTCAAAATCAATTTCCCATTTGATCGCCGACAAGTGTTTTCGGTGATTGAATTCAGTTTTCGAGCTCTTGCGAAAGTATCTTGTACGTCGACTTAAATGTTCTCTTCTCTGTCCTTCTGAAGTACAAGTTGCCTAGTTTAGTGGGGAACTTAAAAATCTTCAAAAGGAGTTAAGGATCCGTTTAATCGGAGCTTGTAAACTTTGATCGCGGTCACATTTAAACTACCCGACTCAATTAATTTCACTCTCATGAGTAATTGCAAATTGAGTTGAATAAGTGTCAAAGTTACCCTAATAGCTTCCAAAATACTTTGGAATAATTAGTAATCAACTTTGGAAGCTTTAACCTTCAAGGTTTGTCACTTGACCAAAATACCCCTTGTAAGTGCATAGTGTTTTAAGCATGTGCTCAAGCAAACCAACAGCCAACACTCATTTCCTCCATCCTCATGTCCCAAGCAAGGGAGAAGGAGAAAGAGAAGAAGAAGGCCACCCAAATCCGCTGGATTAAGGCGATTCAACCGGCGAAAATCGAATCGGAGGCTGGATTTGGCGTCCTCATCGCGTTCCCCATCTTCTCAACCCCTTCAAGTGAGTATTCCATCGAGATTCATCGATGTCTCTTGGAGTTCCGTGGTGCTTTTACAATCTGACCTGATTTCTTGACTCCGGGTCGATCCTCTTGCCGTAGCTACGACTCTTTTCTCCTGTAGCCGCATTTCATCAAGTTTTCCCAAACCTAGCCTAGGCCATGTCTAGGTACCATGTGTTCAGCATCGCATAGCAATTCTGCTTTAAAATCTAGACTCAGGTCGTCGTTAGGTCCGTTTAACTCTATAGTCGACCTGGCTTTTAGCCATCTTCAAAATCGAGCATGCTCTCGCTAGGTCTTCGGTTTGTCGGAGTTCTAGTGAGGTAGAGCATGTATAGATTTTTCCATAGCAGTTCTGGTGGCTAGAGTCGCTCTGGGAGGAATCGAATTCAATTTCGCTAAGCCGAAATTTATTTTATTCATTTAGGTGTTAACTATTTTTACAATGGACCGAAGGTCCATAGCGTATAACGATAGCTCCATTAGCTCTTACGATAGCCCTGGTTGCGATCAGAAGAGTCAAAATAAGTTTCGTCAAAACCTGCTACAAGTTGTTAGCTCTAGGTCTCTTTTAATTTATTTTTATTTCATAAAATCCTAGAGATCCGAGGCATGTATTGACTTTACCATTAGTCCCTTTAGAGGCTAGAAAAGCAGTTAGAATCGCTAGATTTGCATTTTAGCACTTTGCATTTTATTTTAGTAATTATAGGCCTCACAAGCCGTTTAAGGCATTTAGCTTTGTTTAGCTTCGTTTAAGGTCACTAAGGTCGATAGCATGCTTTCCGCGTGTTTTGGATCGCATTCAAGTCACTTTTCGGACTTTTGCCGTTTCTCGGGTAATTACCGGAGTTAAGCGGGCAATTGATCAAAAGTCAGAGAAGATTAAGTCATCCATGCTGGGGAATGGCTCCGATAGGTCGTACGTATCCCTAAGCAACTAGCCGAGGGCTTAAAACAAGTCTCGCGGCATTCCAGCTCAAAACGGCCCTTTTGGGCGAGATTGCTCGTTTTCGAGCAAAATAGCCATTTTGGCCATATTCCACAATTTAGGGTTTATTCACCAGTTAGCTATCGGAATGAGTCATTTAGGGTCATATAAGCCTAGTGAAGTCGAAAACGTGCTCCTCGCGCAAGCGGAATCGAGTTTGAGCCGTTTTCGGACCTTGTGCGATCGGGAGCGTATTTAGCGACCCAAAATGCGCTTTCGATCGGAATTCGTTATAGGTTAAGTGAATTTCGGTGGGGTAAGGCCCAGATAGGTCCTAAATACCCTAGACTACCTGGTGGAACAGCCTGGAGAAATCGCAAATCGATTCTGTGCGTTCTGAACAAAAATGGCTTTTGCCCTACGGTGAATAGTGCCATTTTTCCTTTTTCTGAATTTTTCAGCTTTTCTGATTTGGTTTTTGCTGTTTTGGCTCCCGGTCGATCATTGTAATCCCAAACGAGTTGCGACAAGTCCCGTTAGGTGTGTTATACCTAATTCTAGGTGTTTAACTAAATTTATTTGAATTTTTCTTTATTTTACGCATTTTATTCACTTTGGCGAGAATTTCACCGAAATCGCCTCATCGGGTCGCGATTACGCCGTTTTTCGCGTTTTGATCGTTTCTTTTCTTTCTTAGTATCTAGATGAGTTCTATTTGATGTTAAGTTGGTGTTTATGCTTCTAAAGTCACTCTTTGCTAAATTATTTCTCTGTTCGCTGTTTTTGATGTTTTTATTCGATTAGAGGCGAGTGAGTCCGGAGTCGCATCGAACAATCCTGAGTTCGTCCCAGATCCATCAGAGCAGCAGCAGACAGGCAAGCACCTCCTTTGACCATCTTGAAACCTATATTTCACGATGTTTACTTTGATTTCTCAAACTATATGCATTGTTTATATTCAGTAAAGTGCTAGTTTGTGGGAATGGTAGATATACCCTGATTTGGTGGTTTTTCCTCAATTAAATTCCCAGAGTTCATTGATAGCCTTAGTAGGGTTGGACAATTAATAAAATGTCACTTGGGTATAAACGACTTAGTAAATGCATATGCTTAGACACTGCAATAGAGATGAGCAAAGTCAGTCATTTACCAAATGCTCAAAACTTATGATAATTGTAACTGGTTTTGGAAATGTTTTGGAAATGTGACTTGTAAAGGTAATTTGATAAAAATGTGCAGTGTCTAGTTGGTAATTAGACTTGGCGGGAGGTATAATATGTGCTAGTTAAACATGGTGGCGATTGGTTGGCGAGTTAAGTGGAGTTCCCCGCTTGAGTCACTAGGCAAAAATATAAGGACCGAACTTGTGACGGTTTTTGAATGAACACCGTGCAACCGCGCAATGCTGGGATGGGGCAGCCTGTTTTAGTACCTGAAGTGTGAGGGGATAGCCATGCCTGTTGGTAGGCCGAAGTGTGGACCTTTTCCCCGTGTTGAGCAGTCGAGCGCGGTGTGTGTGTCCTCACGACCCGCCGTATGCACCTTCGTGAGTGCGCTTGTACTTATGCAGCGGGGAATCGCTCCAGTTCATGTTTGATTGATACAACGGTGTACGCCTTGCTATGGGATAATGCCGCGGCAAAAACTCGCCGTCGTCACGATGGATATTCCGTGGCCGCCTGAGTGGTGGTTGGCCTCTTATCGCCATAGTAGTGGGTTTATCGTCGCCGGTGCTGGGGTGTGGCTATAGCCTCAACGATGGGAAAGAATAGATCATTCTTGTATATCGGATACCTCGTGTATCGCGTGTACCCTGGATGACAGGGATGCAAGTCTGAGTTGTGTTTGGGTAAAGTGCGCAAACTCTGCAGAGTATCAAATAATTCTAATCGATTAGCCGTGCTCACGGTTATGAGCAAATCTTCTTTAATCATATCAAGTATAGAAATTTGGTTCGGTTTTGAAAATGAAAATCTATTTTGGAGTCTATCTAAAGTATGTGGATCGATATGGTACTTGATGGATTTATGAATGAGTGAATATGGTATTTGGAGGATTTATGAATATATGGATGTCAATTCGTATCTCAACTGCGATCATGGATGGTGGCAGTTGAGAGACTCAAATGTTACATATATTGTAAATATGTTTTATTCAAAATGCTGTCTTTCAAATTATGTATTACATTTCGATGAACTGTTTCAAATCCTGCTTTTCGCAATAGACTTAGTGTAGTAGCCATTTCAATCGTATCAGCCTGCATATTAATTATAATTGCATACACTAAAGTCTTGCGAGTACATACGTGTACTCACCGTTGCTGCTAACCCTTTTTCCACAGAGGAAGGTAATGATGATGTCCCGGATGATGGCGAGCCCCAATTCTGCGAGTGTTGCGGCTTCGTAGGTCTTCCCTCCAGTCAGTAGCCTGTGGGGTGGTCAGGCCAGCTGCGCTGGTTGTCTTTCTTTTGTTTCCGCTGTCGCTGTACTTCTTTTGGATTCTGTAATACACTTGTACAAGATTTATACCTAGTTATGTAAATTAAATTAGTTTATCTTTTCGTGCATTGATACTCGGGTTGTGGGTACGCGATACTGGGCTACTGATCCAGGGATCCAGTATCAGATGCGTACAGGCACCGGGTCCGAAGCTAAGTGTTCGATCCCGTCGATCGAATTTTTAGATTCGGATTTTCGGTGTCGAGGCTTCCTGTTGCTATACGGTGCTATACGCTACAGTAGACGGCGTACAGTACGGTATAGGAAGAGGGGGTGCTCACAGCGTTGGTATCAGAGCCAATGACTGCAGGAAGACTTAGTTAGCCTGGTCGTTAGACTTAGGAACAGATTTTCCTCTCAAAATTTATTTTGAAGTTACAAATCTTAATTGGAAAATGTAGAATGCTATTCTTGTCCATTCTATAGCTTTTCTCTTATCTACTTTTCAAAATGAATCTGATCTTAATCCAAATTTCAAAATTTGTTTCTTTCTTCTATCTTGTTCAAAAGAATTAGAAGGAACACGGGTTTAGCTCAGAATGGGTTAAGGTTAGATGTCTGTGATTGTAATTAGGGATTTTGTTGTCGTTTCCCTGAGTTGGTTTTTGAATTGGTTCTTATGCTTCTTTGAATGAGGTCACTGTCAAGAACAAGTATCCTCTCCCTCGGATCGATGATTTATTTGACCAATTAGGCGGAGCTCGAGTCTTCTCCAAAATAGACTTGAGATCCGGCTATTTTCAGCTCAAGATCCGTCCTGAGGATATTGTGAAGACTGCATTCACTACTCGCTACGGTCTGTACGAGTATACAGTTGTTTCGTTTGGTCTCACCAATGCACCAGCCACCTTCATGAATCTGATGAACAAGGTCTTCATGGAGTTCCTTGATAGATTTGTGGTAGTGTTCATTGATGACATCCTCATATACTCCAAGGATGATGAAGAGCATACACTTCACTTGCATATGGTGCTTAGCAAGCTTCGCGAGCATCAGTTGTATGCCAAGTTCAGCAAGTGCGAGTTCTGGCTCAAGCAAGTGGAGTTTTTGGGACATGTCCTGTCAGAAGGTGGGGTAGCAGTTGATCCACGCAAGGTACAGGATGTACTCAATTGGGAGCAGCCCCGCAATGTCCCGGAGATTCGGAGTTTTCTTGGTTTAGCCGGATATTATCGCCGGTTTATCGAGAATTTCTCCAAGATTGCTAAGCCACTGACAGAGCTACTCAAGAAAGACAAGAAGTATGAGTGGTCGCTTGCTTGTAGATCCAGTTTTCAGGAGCTGAAGAAGCGACTCACAACTGCTCCAGTCTTGATCCTGCCAGACATTCACAAGGCCTTTGACATTTATTGCGATGCATCTCGCCAAGGTCTTGGCTGTGTGTTGATGCAGGAAGGCAAGGTAGTGGCATATGCTTCTCGTCAGTTGAAGCCCCATGAAGCCAACTACCCGACCCATGATTTGGAGTTGGCAGCAGTGGTTCATGCACTCAAGCTGTGGCGGCATTATCTCATAGGCAACAGATGTGAGATCTATACCGACCACAAGAGCTTGAAGTACTTCTTCTCCCAACCAGATCTGAACCTGAGGCAGCGCAGATGGCTAGAGCTGATCAAGGACTATGATCTGGGGATTCACTATCACCCAGGCAAGGCAAATGTGGTTGCAGATGCCCTTAGTCGCAAGCTGCATACAGTGAATGCCTTGGGTGTCATCAGTCAGCCTCAATTAGTTGATGAGTTCAGCAAGCTGAATCTGGAGGTGGTTGAACATGGCTTCATTGCAGCATTGACGGTTCAACCTACTCTAGAATCTCAAATTCTTGAGGCACAGCTCCAAGATGAGGCAATCATTGAGATTAGGCGCCAGTTGACTGAAAATGGCGCATCTCCAGGTTTTTCTGTGAAGTCCAATGGGCTGATCTTGCATGGGCAGCAGGTGTATGTCCCTGATGATGTTGAGATCAAGGGGTTGATCCTGTCAGAAGCTCATGATACTCCTCTCTCTGTCCATCCTGGCAGCACCAAGATGTACCAGGACCTTCGCAGGCAATTCTGGTGGCCAGGTATGAAGAAAGACATTGCTGCTCATGTGGCACGTTGCGATGTGTGCCAGCGAGTCAAGGCTGAGCACCAGAGGCCAGCAGGGCTACTTCAGCCATTGCAGATTCCTGAGTGGAAGTGGGAAGAGATTGGGATGGATTTTATTACCGGTCTACCGAGGTCCTCCGCCGGTCACGACTCTATTTGGGTGATTATTGACCGTCTGACCAAGGTAGCTCATTTCATCCCTGCTCATACCACTTATTCTAGGCCCCAAGCTAGCAGAACTTTACTTGCAGAATATTGTTCGGCTCCATGGAGTTCCAAAAGTCATAGTCTCTGACCGTGGTTCGCAGTTCACTTCCAGATTTTGGGAAAGTTTGCAGTCTATTCTTGGCACCAGGCTATCTTTCAGCACTGCTTACCATCCCCAGACTGATGGACAGACGGAAAGGGCAAATCAAATCCTAGAAGACATGTTGAGGGCTTGTGTACTGTGCTACAGCAAGTCGTGGGAGAAATGCTTGCCCTTCGCCGAGTTCTCCTACAACAACAGTCACCAAATCAGCCTTCAGATGTCGCCATTCGAGGCTCTTTATGGCAAGAAGTGCAGAACGCCCTTGTTTTGGTCCGAGGTTGGTGAGAGGCAATTCTTCGGACCAGCTATGATTGAAGAGGCTGAAAGGCAAGTTAGCTTGATTCGAGACCGGCTGAAAGAAGCTCAGTCTCGTCAGAAGAGCTACGCTGATCGCCGTCGCCGCGAGTTGAGCTTTGAGGTGGGTGACTTTGTCTACCTCAAGGTCTCACCACTCCGCGGCACTCGCAGATTTCAAGTCCGCGGGAAGCTAGCTCCGCGATACATCGGTCCGTTCCAGATTCTCGAGAAGGTTGGTGTTGTAGCTTATCGACTTGAGCTACCACCACATCTTTCGGACGTTCACGATGTATTCCACGTATCCCAGCTGAAGAAGAGTCTTCGGGTTCCATCAGAGGTTACTCAAGTGGACCATCTTGATTTGCAGCCTGATCTTTCGTATCGAGAGTATCCAGTCCGTATTCTCGAGACAGCTGAGCGTCACACTCGCAGTCAGGTTATCAAGATGCTCAAGGTCCAGTGGAGCAACCATTCAGAAGATGAAGCCACGTGGGAGCGTGAAGACCATATTCAGGCAGAATACCCCGACTTTCTTCGAGAGGATTAGCAATCTCGAGGACGAGATTTTTGTAAGGGGGGTAGACTGTAATATCCCGAGTATTTCTATACTCGAGTCGCTGTACATTTGTACTCAAACACTGTTCAATAATACACTGTTCTTGTGTGTTTCTGTATCTTGAGCGATTGTACTCGTTCGAATACGTCCGAGTGAGTGTGGAAACATCCCTCCGCGACGGGTCGCAAGGTGTTCTGCAAGCTGCGTTCGGACGGAAGCGAAGCACGAAAGGAAAATTGGTGTCAAACTCCCCGAATGGACTTCATATATGCCCTATCCCATTTCAACAAGCATTTCGAGTACGTCCGAGTCGATGCGAAATATTCATGCACGATGGGTCCCTAATGGTACTGTAAACTACACGCGTACCAAAACGGTGCACAACACGAAACTTCGTTCCAATCATGCCGAATGAACTTCATATTTGCCCAGGCACATTCCGGCATGCATTTCGAGTCCGTCCGAGTTGTTGTGAAACATTTCTCCGCGTTGAGCACGAACGAATGCAACAAGCGGCGCCCGTTCGAAAACGTTGCATGAAACTGAGTGCGAAACACATCGAGTGGACTTCATATGTGCTTCCACTCATTTCGGCATGCATTTCGAATATGTCCGAGTCGGTGTCAAATGTTCCACCACGACGGGTTCCCACGGGTAATAAAAGCTGAATACAAACGAAACCGATGCACGAAACAGAACCGAGTGCCAGACACCCCGGAAGAACTTATGATGTTTGCTAGTGCTTTTCATCATTTGTATCGAATCCATTCGAGTAGGTCTGAAACATTCCTCCACGACGCGTCCCAACGGGCACTGCAGCGGAAGCAATTCGAAAATGAAAATGATGCACGAAATGACACATTGTGGCAAACACCACGGACGCCGAAAATGATGCACGAAATGGAACATTATGGCAAGCACCTACTGGCGCTGCAACCTAGCACGCCAAAATGAAACATTGCGACACGAAACGAAAACGGTGAATGAAATGAAGCCGGGTGCCAAACACACCGAATGCAATTCATATGTGTTGTAACTCATTTAGGCATGCTTTTCGAATCCGTCCGAGTCGCCGTGAAATATTCCACAACGACGAGTTCCTAAGCTGAAAAAATCGGAAGCGATGCAAGAAACGAAACTGAGTGCCAAACACCCAGAATTAACTTACGATGTTCGCTTGTGCGTTTCAGCACAATTCTGCATTCATTTTGAATACGTCCGAGTGAGTGCGAAACATCCCTCATGACGGGTCACAAGGGGTACTGCAAGCTGCGTCCGAATGAAAACGATGCACGAAACGAAACTCATTGTCAAACTCCCCGAATGGGCTTCATATGCGCCCTAGACCGTTTCGGCAAGCATTTCGAGTACGTCCGGCTCGAACCGAAACATTCATGCACAATGGGTCCCTAATGGTAATGTAAACTACACGCGTACAAGAATGGTGCAAAAAAGAAAACATTGTTCCAAACACGCCGAATGAACTTCATATATGCCCAAGCACATTTCGGCATGCGTTTTGAATCTTTCCGAGTCGTGGTGAAACATTCCTTCGCGATTTAGTACTGTATGGTGCAAGGATTTTCACAAGAAAACGACGCATAAGATGAAGCTGAGTGTCAATCAACCAGAATGGACTTCATGTCTGCCGTAGCTCATTTTAGCAAGCAATTTGGGCTCATCCGTGTCGGTGTGAAACCTACAGGACAAATGGTACTACAAGTCACGTTCGTACCAGAACGAGTACGAAAAGAAAGCTTGTGGCAGACACCCTGAATAGAGTTCATGTGTGCCCAAGCTCATTTCGGCATGCATTTCTGTTGCATCCGGGTCGGTGCAAAACATTTCTCCGCGATAGGTGCCAACGGGTACTGCAAGCTGCGTGCGTATCAAAACGATGCACGAAAGGAAAATGTAGGCCAAACTGCGCGAGTGGACTTTCCATGCATTGCTGCTACAGTTCTGCATTCATTTCGAATACGTCCGAGTGAGTGTGGAAACATCCCTCCGCGACGGGTCGCAAGGTGTTCTGCAAGCTGCGCCCGGACGGAAGCGGCACGAAAGGAAAATTGGTGTCAAACTCCCCGAATGGACTTCATATATGCCCTATCCCATTTCGACAAGCATTTCGAGTACGTCCGAGTCGATGCGAAATATTCATGCACGATGGGTCCCTAATGGTACTGTAAACTACACGCTGCACAAAACGGTGCACGACACGAAACTTCGTTCCAATCATGCCGAACGAACTTCATATTTGCCCAGGCACATTCCGGCATGCATTTCGAGTCCGTCCGAGTTGTTGTGAAACATTTCTCCGCGTTGAGCACGAACGAATGCAACAAGCGGCGCCTGTTCGAAAACGTTGCACGAGATGAAACTGAGTGCGAAACACATCGAGTGGACTTCATATGTGCTTCCACTCATTTCGGCATGCATTTCGAATATGTCCGAGTCGGTGTCAAATGTTCCACCACGACGGGTTCCCACGGGTAATAAAAGCTGAATACAAACGAAACCGATGCATCTAAACAGAACCGAGTGCCAGACACCGGAAGAACTTATGATGTTTGCTAGTGCTTTTCATCATTTGTATCGAATCCATTCGAGTAGGTCTGAAACATTCCTCCACGACGCGTCCCAACGGGCACTGCAGCGGAAGCAATTCGAAAATGAAAATGATGCACGAAATGACACATTGTGGCAAACACCACGGACGCCGAAAATGATGCACGAAATGGAACATTATGGCAAGCACCTTACGCGCTGCAACCTAGCACGCCGAAATCAAACATTGCGATTACCTAAACGAAAACGGTGAATGAAATGAAGCCGGGTGCCAAACACACCGAATGCAATTCATATGTGTTGTAACTCATTTAGGCATGCTTTTCGAATCCGTCCGAGTCGCCGTGAAATATTCCACAACGACGAGTTCCTAAGCTGAAAAAATCGAAAGCGATGCACGAAACGAAACTGAGTGCCAAACACCCAGAATTAACTTACGATGTTCGCTTGTGCGTTTCAGCACAATTCTGCATTCATTTTGAATACGTCCGAGTGAGTGCGAAACATCCCTCCGCGACGGGTCACAAGGGGTACTGCAAGCTGCGTCCGAATGAAAACGATGCACGAAACGAAACTCATTGTCAAACTCCCCGAATGGGCTTCATATGCGCCCTAGACCGTTTCGGCAAGCATTTCGAGTACGTCCGGCTCGAACCGAAACATTCATGCACAATGGGTCCCTAATGGTAATGTAAACTACACGCGTACAAGAATGGTGCAAAAAAGAAAACATTGTTCCAAACACGCCGAATGAACTTCATATATGCCCAAGCACATTTCGGCATGCGTTTTGAATCTTTCCGAGTCGTGTGAAACATTCCTTCGCGACGAGTACTGTATGGTGCAAGGATTTTCACAAGAAAACGACGCATAAGATGAAGCTGAGTGTCAATCAACCAGAATGGACTTCATGTCTGCCGTAGCTCATTTTAGCGAGCAATTTGGGCTCATCCGTGTCGGTGTGAAACCTACAGAACAAATGGTACTACAAGTCACGTTCGTACCTGATGCGCACACGGGTGCCCGATCTTCCGGTGAGGGGATAACTTCGATTTGGCGGAGGATGACTTTGACGATCCGGCTACGAACCACGCAAGGATAAGCGCCCGCAATCGCTAAACCACGCTCCTAATCGTTATCAACCATGCCAAGACACGGATGACCTGACCACGAAGGTCTATTCTTGCAAGCAACCGAAGAACTAGCAAGAACAAGAATAAAGCACACACATGAACTGAGGTTCTGAACTTGTTTACTGCTGCTCTAGCCGAGTCAGGAGAACAAGGTTAAAGTTCCACACATGGGGGCAACTAAACTTAACAAAACCTAAGGAAAGAAGTGAAGAGACAAGCCAATATAGTAGTGTGGCAGTCGTGAACAGTAGCAGGGAAGTCAAAGAGGTGGAGAATACATGGCCTAAGGCCCAAAAAACAAGGTGGTGCAACACCCAAAGTTCAAAACAGTTCTGGCCGCAACTTGTTTCGACGATTCTGGACGCTTCATTTGGTGTTTGGTATTGGGGCTGGATCCATTGGAAAGAGCACGAAAATATCTTTCAATCAAGTACTCACACGCCCCAATCGGAGTCCGTTTGCATTCTCTAGGTCCATTTGAATTCAGACTGGTCATTAAAGGCCGAGTTGAGCTCTTTTGCGTTCCCACCTTGCATGTTGACTTGGTTGGACGAAAATTGATTCCCTTGCTGATCCTTGCCATGGTTCCTAAGTATGAGAATATTATTAGGTAGCAGTCTATCCTCAAAAGTAAAATTATGCAACCCGAGAAACGAGTTCACCTGTTGATTTAGCTGCCGTGCACGTGCCCTTGTGATAGGAGGGCATAGGGGATGGTGGAGTTGAGGTCATGGGTGCATCCGGTATAGTGATGTCCTCATCATCCTCCCCCTCTTGAAAGAGAGTCGTCCTCGACTCAAGCTCATCTTCTTGACCCAAATAAGGCTTCAAATCTGCAATGTTAAAGGTGGGGCTAACCCCAAACTCTGCAGGCAGTTCAAGCTTATATGCATTATCATTTATTCGATCTAGCACCTTAAAAGGGCCATCAGCACGTGGCATCAACTTAGATTTTCTCAATTCAGGGAATCTTTCTTTGCGCAAATGTAGCCAGACAAGATCACCAGGTTCAAATGTTAAATGTTTCCTACCATGGCTACCAGCAACTCTATACTTCTCATTCATGCACTCAATGTTGTCTTTTGTAGTTTCATGCAATTTGAGAATAAAATCAGCACATTTTTTTTGCATCTAAATTCACCCTCTCGGTAGAAGGAAGAGGCAACAAGTCTATGGGAGCATGAGGGTTAAAGCCATACACTACCTGGAAAGGGCTGACCTTTGTAGTGGAATGTATTGCATGATTGTAGGCAAACTCCACATGAGGAAGACATTCCTCCCACTCTTTCAAGTTCTTTCTTCAAAATAGCCCGTAACATTGTTGACAAAGTGCGGTTGACAACTTCAGTTTGGCCATCTGTTTGGGGGTGACAGGTGGTGGAGAATAGCAGCTTGGTCCCCAATTTGTTCCATAGGGTCCTCCAAAAATGGCTTAAGAATTTGGCATCACGATCTGAAACAATAGTGGAAGGCATACCATGCAAGCGCACAATTTCTTTTAAAGAACAAATCAGCAATGTGAGTGGCATCATCGCTCTTGTGGCATGGAATGAAATGTGCCATTTTTGAGAATCTATCAACAACAACAAATATGCTATCCCTCCCCTCTTTGTCCTAGGCAATCCTAGAACAAAGTCCATTGAAATATCCTCCCATGGAACACTAGGGACAGGAAGAGGTATATACAAACCGTGGGGTTCAACTGACTTGGCCTTTTGGCATGTGGTGCAGCGTGCCACATAGCGCCGACATCGCGTCTCATCTTAGGCCAATAGAAATGAGCTGCCAGCGCATCCTCCGTCTTTTGGCTCCAAAGTGTCCCATCAATCCTCCTCCATGAGCCTCCTGTAGCAACAAAAAGTCGAACAGAGCTAGCTGGAATGCATAGCTTGTTAGCTCTAAACAAGAAGCCATCATTGTTCACAAATTTATTCCAACTCTTTCCATCCTTACAATTCAGCAAGGGTTCCTTGAATTCATTGTCTTGAGCATATAGATCCTTTATAGTTTCTAATCCAAAAATCCTACAATCAAGTTGGGACATCATTGCATATCTTCGTGACAAAGCATCAGCAATCACATTATCCTTTCCTTTCTTGTGTTTAATGACATAGGGAAAAGATTCAATGAATTCCACCCATTTAGCATGTCTACGGTTCAGCTTATTTTGGCTTCGAATGTGCTTAAGTGATTCATGATCAGAATGTATAACAAATTCTTTGGGCCATAAATAATGTTGCCACGTTTCTAAGGAACGTACAAGAGCATATAATTCCTTATCATACGTGGAGTAATTAAGAACAGGTCCACTCAATTTCTCGCTGAAATAGGCAACAGGCTTACCTTCTTGTATCAATACACCACCAATGCCGATACCGCTAGCATCACATTCAAGCTCAAAGGTCTTACCAAAATCTGGAAGTTGGAGTAGTGGTGCACTGGTAAGCTTCTTTTTCAACAGGTTGAAGGCATCTTCTTGAGCTTGTCCCCAATGGAACACAACACCTTTCTTTGTCAATTCATTCAGTGGGGCGGCTATGGTGCTGAAATCCTTCACAAAGCGGCGATAAAATCCAGCAAGTCCATGGAAGCTCCGCACTTGTGTGACCGTTTTAGGAGTCGGCCAACTCTTGATTGCTTCAATCTTGGCTTCATCTACCTCAATTCCCTGCGGGTTACAACATAGCCAAGAAAAAGAGACTCGTCGGTGCAAAAGGTGCACTTCTCAAGGTTACCAAACAAACGTGCATCACGTAGAGCATTAAAAACAGAACGTAAATGGTCAAGATGTTCAGAAAGTGACTTGCTATAAATCAAGATATCATCAAAGTACACCACCACAGATTTTCCAATGAGAGGGCGCAAAACTTCATTCATCAAACGCATAAATGTACTAGGGGCATTAGTCAATCCGGAAAGTCATAACTAACCACTCATACAAGCCAAATTTAGTTTTAAATGCTGTCTTCCATTCATCTCCAAGTTTCATTCGAATTTGGTGGTAGCCACTTCTCAAGTCAACTTTAGAAAACACCATAGAGCCACTTAACTCGTCCAGCATATCATCCAACCTAGGAATAGGGTGACGATACCTGACAGTAATATTATTGATAGCTCTGCAATCTACGCACATACGCCATGATCCATCTTTCTTTGGCACTAAAAGCACAGGAACAGCACAAGGACTAAGGCTCTCGCGTACATACCCTTTGTTAAGCAAGTCTTGCACTTGACGTTGAATTTCCTTAGTCTCCTCTGGATTTGTCCTATACGGAGCACGGTTGGGCAAAGATGCCCCTGGGATCAAGTCAATTTGATGTTCAATTCCCCTAATTGGTGGCAGCCCTGGGGGTACCTCATCGGGAAACACATCCTCAAACTCCTGCAAAAGGTTAGCAACCGCAGGAGGCAAAGAGGAAGGCATATTATCCAAGCAAAACAAAGCATTCTTGCAAATCAAAACATAGCATTCAGCATTGCTTCCTATCATGTCATTCAAATCAGATTTTGTAGCTAGCATGACAGCACCTTTCAACCTGATTTCAGTTTTCTTGGGATTAGATTCTTTCTTCCTTGGTTGTGCTAACTTGTGGGCTACACTCTGATTTTCACTTTTAGCACTTTCCTTTTCTCTTTCAGCTTTGTCCAAGTCATCTTTTAGAATTGCAGCAGGGGTCATAGGAAGCAAAACAATTTTCTTTCCTTTATGCATGAGAGTGTATTGATTAGTTCTACCATGATGGGAAGCATCTTTATCATATTGCCAAGGTCTACCTAACAGCAAAGAGCATGCTTGCATAGGGACAACATCGCAATCAGCATTATCATGATATGAACCGAAAGTGAAAAGTGCAATCTTACCATTCTTGTTACCTTAACCTTTCCACTAGAGTTGAACCACTGAATGTAGTAAGGATGTGGATGCTGTGTTGTGGTCAAGCCAAGCTTCTCGACTCATATCCATGCTAGCAAGATTATTACAACTCCCTCCATCAATGATGACTCGCACAGAGCGCTCTTTGATGACAAATTTAGTTTGGAACAAGTTGTGGCGCTGATTTTGTTCAACACTCTCCATTTGAGCGCTAAGTACACGCTTTACAATGATGCTCATGTACTTGTCTGAAATGTCAGCACCCAATTGCTGCTCCTCATTTTTATTCTCTTCATTCTCACCTGCAGGGTTAGTTGCAGCTAAAGCAAGATCTTCGTCAATATCACTAGCAGAGGTATACTCACCATCGTCCCTCACAATTAGAGCACGTTGACTTGGACAGTCACGCATCATGTGTCCAAATCCTTTGCAACGATGGCATTGCACATCGCGAAAAGCGGCCTGTGGATGCAACTGAAGAAGCACTCTTAGCAGGAGCTTGTGCCGAGGCTGATTTTGTTTCCAAAACATGCGTTGGAGTGGAAGTAGAGGTAGCAGGACGCCCACGGTTGGAATGTGGAGGTACACGACCAGAAGTGGTGGATGGAGACTTTGCTTGCACTTGGTTTGGTCGTGACGAAAGGAACCTCCAAAATTTCCTCTTAGCTTGGCATGTCGTCCCTGTACTTCCCTTTCAGCTTTACAAGCAAGATGGAACAAACGAGTGATAGAGTTGTATTCTTTGTAATCAAGTATGTCCTGAATTTCTCTATTGAGCCCACCTAGAAATCTAGCCATCTTAGCATCTTCATTCTCTTCTAGACCACATCGTAACTCACCAATTTGCATTTCTTGATAATACTCTTCTACAGATTTGCTTCCTTGGTTTAATCGTTGCAATTTGTTGAGCAAGTCACGAGCATAGTAAGAAGGAACAAATCTAGCTCTCAACATTCTTTTTAGTGCATTCCATGTTCTAGGTATGTTATCATGATTTCTACAAGCCTCACTCCACCAAATGGAGGCAAAAGCAGTGAACTCACTAGTGGCAGCCCTAACTTTTCTATCTTCAGGAAAGTCATAGCATGCAAATTTTTGTTCTACCGCTAGCTCCCAATCAAGATAAGCATCAGGGTTATATTTTCCATCAAATGAAGGTATTGTAAACTTAACATTTCCCATGGGATCATTATGTACCTCTCGAGGTCCTCGTTGATTTCTACCCATACCTTGCCGATTGTGTCGAAGTCGCCGATGATCTCGATCATTATTAGAGTTAAATCCATCATCATCCTCAGTGTCAGCAGCATAATTGTTCTCTACCTCATTTGCCCGGGCACGGGCAGCTTGTCGCGGTTGGCGTCCATGTGCGCCGTTTTGTTCTTGTGCATCATTGGCCACGTTTTCAGCAAGTGGTGGTTGTTGTCCCTCAAGATGATCAACTCGATCACGGATGGTGGCGAGGTTGTCGTTGATCTGAGCCAATGCGTTATCATGATTTTCAGCATATTCGTTGAGTAGTCGTGTGAAGTGTTGTATGATTCCTCTCGAACGGGGTGTGAGAACATCAGCTCGATTTCCCTCATTACTTCCATTGTCATCTGCCATGGTTAGTAATAAACAGGAAAACACACAAAGATATGTAGTTCCCTATCCACTACTAATTGGTGAAATTGATCAGGGCACTTCCTCTCAGGCTCTTACCAAGCTCTTACCAATTCTTACTAATGCAGCAAGCGGTGCAACCGGTGGCTGGTTCGTGATAAACTGATCTCAAGCGTGAGCAAAGCGATTGCAAGGCTATCACCTGTGAGGTTAGTAGAGAGTGGAGCTTGGACAGGCTGTGTATACTCAGTAGCAATGGAAAACAATCAATTAATCTCAGATTTGCATAAATTGAGTAATTGTTCGAAACTAGCACTTAGCCTATGTTGCTGATCAAACAAGGGTGGAAAATAGGCTAAAGCAAATGTGTGGATATGGATACAAGTGGTAAACACATAGCAACACAGAGATATGCAATTGGAAACATGAAAGCACAAAATTGATCCAACTTTGTAACTTGCTGTTTTCTGTCCACCGGACAGCAGATTGGTATTTTGGCCGTAACTTTTTGTCAGAAGCCTCTTTTGCAACGATTCTTTTTTTCTCTTCTTCTTGACAACTTTTCCAACAACTTTTATTTTGGGCGAAATTTCAGAAAACCAACTGAAAAATTCGCACAAAATTCACAAATGCGCTCAGCTGCAGATTTCAGAACAGCAACTAGGTCCAAAAGAAACACTTGCAGATTTCAGTTGCTTTCATGTATGAGTGTGGAATTTGGCAGAAAGATAGAACAATAAGTCACAAAGCTTCTCTTTTTGGTTTCACTCAAAAAGGATAAACCAAATGGGATTTATGGCATTTTTGGTGACAGCTGCGCAAATGGACAGATTCTGCCCGAGATGCAATGTTTCGATTTTGGTTCTTATGGATGGATTTTGATGTGGGGAAAAAAAGAACAAGAAGATGAACAGCAACAAGACAACGCTAGGATGAACGCAAACACAATTAAGCAAACTTAAATTAAACGATTGGATGGCACAACGGGGTTTGGACAGTGGACATCAATCTTTTTGTGGGGCAAATTTTCTGGACTATAGGAAGAACACAATCAAACAACTACAGAAGATACAAGAACTCACCGGTCAACCTCCGCTCTGATACCAAATGATGCGCACACGGGTGCCCGATCTTCCGGTGAGGGGATAACTTCGATTTGGCGGAGGATGACTTTGACGATCCGGCTACGAACCACGCAAGGATAAGCGCCCGCAATCGCTAAACCACGCTCCTAATCGTTATCAACCATGCCAAGACACGGATGACCTGACCACGAAGGTCTATTCTTGCAAGCAACCGAAGAACTAGCAAGAACAAGAATAAAGCACACACATGAACTGAGGTTCTGAACTTGTTTACTGCTGCTCTAGCCGAGTCAGGAGAACAAGGTTAAAGTTCCACACATGGGGGCAACTAAACTTAACAAAACCTAAGGAAAGAAGTGAAGAGACAAGCCAATATAGTAGTGTGGCAGTCATGAACAGTAGCAGGGAAGTCAAAGAGGTGGAGAATACATGGCCTAAGGCCCAAAAAACAAGGTGGTGCAACACCCAAAGTTCAAAACAGTTCTGGCCGCAACTTGTTTCGACGATTCTGGACGCTTCATTTGGTGTTTGGTATTGGGGCTGGATCCATTGGAAAGAGCACGAAAATATCTTTCAATCAAGTACTCACACGCCCCAATCGGAGTCCGCTTTGCATTCTCTAGGTCCATTTGAATTCAGACTGGTCATTGAAGGCCGAGTTGAGCTCTTTTATGCTCCCACCTTGCATGTTGACTTGGTTGGACGAAAATTGATTCCCTTGCTGATCCTTGCCATGAATATTTCGTGATCGACTCGGACGCACTCGAAAATGCTTGTTGAAATGGGATAGGGCATATATGAAGTCCATTCGGGAGTTTGACACCAATTTTCCTTTCGTGCTTCGGCTCCGTCCGAACGCAGCTTGCAGAACACCTTATACCCGTCGCGGAGGGATGTTTCCACACTCACTCGGACGTATTCGAAATGAATGCAGAACTGTAGCAGCAATGCATGGAATGTCCACTCGCGCAGTTTGGCCTACATTTTCCTTTCGTGGCATCGCTTTTGATACGCACGCAGCTTGCAGTACCGTTGGCACCTATCGCGGAGAAATGTTTTGCATCGACCTGGATGCAACAGAAATGCATGCGAATTGAGCTTGGGCACACATCAACTCTATTCAGGGTGTCTGCCACAAGCTTTCTTTTCGCACTGCTCTGGTACGAACGTGACTTGTAGTACCATTTGTCCTGTAGGTTTCACACCGACACGGATGAGCCCAAATTGCTTGCTAAAATGAGATACGGAAGAAATGAAGTCAATTCTGGTTGATTGACACTCAGCTACATCTAATTCGGCTGTTTCTTGTGAAAATCCTTTCAACATACAGTACACGTCGCGGAGGAATGTTTCACACGACTCGGAAAGATTCAAAACGCATGCCGAAATGTGCTTGGGCATATATGAAGTTCATTCGGCGTGTTTGGAACAATGTTTTCTTTTTGCACCTTTCTTGTTCGAGTGTAGTTTACATTACCATTATTGCCCATTGTTCATGATTGTTTCTGTTCGAGCCGGACGTACTCGAAATGCTTGCTGAAACGGTCTAGGCGCATATGAAGCCCATTCGGGAGTTTGACAACGAAGTTTCGCTTTCGCGGCATCGCTTTCATTCGGACGCAGCTTGCAGTACCCTTGTGACCCGTCGCGAGGGATGTTTCGCACTCACTCGGACGTATTCAAAATGAATGCAGAATTGTGCTGAAACGCACGTTTAACATCGTAAGTTAATTCTGGGTGTTTGGCACTCAGTTTCGCTTTCGATGCATCGCTTCGATTTTTTTCAGTTTAGGAACTCGTCGTTGTGGAATATTTCACGGCGACTCGGACGGATTCGAAAAGCATGCCTAATGAGTTACAACACATATGAATTGCATTCGGTGTGTTTGGCACCCGGCTTCATTTCATTCACCGCTTTCGCTTTCAGGTCGCAATGTTTCATTTTGGCGTGCATAGGTTGCAGCGGCGTAAGGTGCTTGCCATAATGTTCCATTTCGTGGCATCATTTTCGGCGTCCGTGGTGTTTGCCACAATGTGTCATTTCGTGCATCATTTTCATTTTCAATTGCTTCCGCTGCAGTGCCCGCTGGGACGCTGGGTCGTGGAGGAATGTTTCAGACCTACTCGAATGGATTCGATACAAATGATGAAAAGCACTAGCAAACATCATAAGTTCTTCCGGGTGTCTGGCACTCGGTTCTGTTTCGTGCATCGGTTTCGCTTTGTATTCAGCTTTTATTACCCGTGGGAACCCGTCGTGGTGGAACATTTGACACCGACTGGACATATTCGAAATGCATGCCGAAATGAGTGGAAGCACATATGAAGTCCACTCGATGTGTTTCGCACTCAGTTTCATCTCGCAACGCTTTTGAACGGGCGCCGCTTGTTGCATTCGCTCGTGCTCAACGCGGAGAAATGTTTCACAACAACTCGGACGGACTTCAAATGCATGCCGGAATGTGCCTGGGCAAATATGAAGTTCATTCGGCATGATTGGAACGAAGTTTCGTGGTCGTGCACCGCTTTGGTACGCTGCGGTAGTTTACAGTACCATTAGGGACCCATCGCGGCATGAATATTTCGTGATCGACTCGGACGCATCGAAATGCTTGTCGAAATGGGATAGGGCATATATGAAGTCCATTCGGGAGTTTGACACCAATTTTCCTTTCAGTGCTTCGCTTCCGTCCGAACGCAGCTTGCAGAACACCTTATACCCGTCGCGGAGGGATGTTTCCACACTCACTCGGACGTATTCGAAATGAATGCAGAACTGTAGCAGCAATGCATGGAATGTCCATCGCGCAAGTTTGGCCTACATTTTCCTTTCGTGGCATCGCTTTTGATACGCACGCAGCTTGCAGTACCCGCTGGCACCTATCGCGAGAAATGTTTTGCATCGACCTGGATGCAACAGAAATGCATGCCGAATTGAGCTTGGGCACACATCAACTCTATTCAGGTGTCTGCCACAAGCTTTCTTTTTCAGACTCGCTCTGAATTTAACGTGACTTGTAGTACCATTTGTCCTGTAGGTTTCACACCGACACGGATGAGCCCAAATTGCTCGCTAAAATGAGCTACGGCAGAAATGAAGTCCATTCTGGTTGATTGGCACTCAGCTTCATCTTATGCGCTGCTTTTCTTGTGAAAATCCTTGCACCATACAGTACTCGTCGCGAAGGAATGTTTCACACGACTCGGAAAGATTCAAAACGCATGCCGAAATGTGCTTGGGCATATATGAAGTTCATTCGTGTGTTTGGAACAATGTTTTCTTTTTGCACCATTCTTGTACGCTGTAGTTTACATTACCATTAGGGACCCATTGTGCATGAATGTTTCGGTTCGAGCCGGACGTACTCAAAATGCTTGCTGAAACGGTCTAGGGCGCATATGAAGCCCATTCGGGAGTTTGACAACGAAGTTTCGCTTTCGTGCATCGCTTTCATTCGGACGCAGCTTGCAGTACCCTTGTGACCCGTCGCGAGGGATGTTTCGCACTCACTCGGACGTATTCAAAATGAATGCAGAATTGTGCTGAAACGCACAAGTTTAACATCGTGAAGTTAATTCTGGGTGTTTGGCACTCAGTTTCGTTTCGTGCATCGCTTTCGATTTTTTCAGTTTAGGAACTCGTCGTTGTGGAATATTTCACGGCGACTCGGACGGATTCGAAAAGCATGCCTAAATGAGTTACAACACATATGAATTGCATTCGGTGTGTTTGGCACCCGGCTTCATTTCATTCACCGCTGCTTTCGTGGTCGCAATGTTTCATTTTGGCGTGCATAGGTTGCAGCGCCAGAAGGTGCTTGCCATAATGTTCCATTTCGTGCATCATTTTCGGCGTCCGTGGTGTTTGCCACAATGTGTCATTTCGTGCATCATTTTCATTTTCGAATTGCTTCCGCTGCAGTGCCCGCTGGGACGCTGGCCGTGGAGGAATGTTTCAGACCTACTCGAATGGATTCGATACAAATGATGAAAAGCACTAGCAAACATCATAAGTTCTTCCGGGGTGTCTGGCACTCGGTTCTGTTTCGTGCATCGGTTTCGTCTGTATTCAGCTTTTATTACCCGTGGGAACCCGTCGTGGTGGAACATTTGACACCGACTCGACATATTCGAAATGCATGCCGAAATGAGTGGAAGCACATATGAAGTCCACTGATGTGTTTCGCACTCAGTTTCATCTCGTGCAACGCTTTCGAACGGGCGCCGCTTGTTGCATTCGCTCGTGCTCAACGCTGGAGAAATGTTTCACAACAACTCGGACGGACTCAAATGCATGCCGGAATGTGCCTGGGCAAATATGAAGTTCATTCGGCATGATTGGAACGAAGTTTCGTGTTGTGCACCGCTTTGGTACGCGTGTAGTTTACAGTACCATTAGGGACCCATCGTGCATGAATATTTCGTGATCGACTCGGACGCATCAAATGCTTGTTGAAATGGGATAGGGCATATATGAAGTCCATTCGGGAGTTTGACACCAATTTTCCTTTCGTGGCTTCGCTCGTCCGAACGCAGCTTGCAGAACACCTTATACCCGTCGCGGAGGGATGTTTCCACACTCACCGGACGATTCGAAATGAATGCAGAACTGTAGCAGCAATGCATGGAATGTCCACTCGCGCAGTTTGGCCTACATTTTCCTTTCGTGCATCGCTTTGATACGCGACGCAGCTTGCAGTACCCGCTGGCACCTATCGCGGAGAAATGTTTTGCATCGACCTGGATGCAACAGAAATGCATGCCGAATTGAGCTTGGGCACACATCAACTCTATTCAGGTGTCTGCCACAAGCTTTCTTTTCGTGACTGCTCTGGTACGAACGTGACTTGTAGTACCATTTGTCCTGTAGGTTTCACACCGACACGGATGAGCCCAAATTGCTCGCTAAAATGAGCTATGGCAGAAATGAAGTCCATTCTGGTTGATTGGCACTCAGCTTCATCTTATGCGTCGTTTTCTTGTGAAAATCCTTGCACCATACAGTACTCGTCGCGAAGGAATGTTTCACACGACTCGGAAAGATTCAAAACGCATGCCGAAATGTGCTTGGGCATATATGAAGTTCATTCGGCGTGTTTGGAACAATGTTTTCTTTTGCACCATTCTTGTACGCTGCAGTAGTTTACATTACCATTAGGGACCCATTGTGCATGAATGTTTCGGTTCGAGCCGGACGTACTCGAAAATGCTTGCTGAAACGGTCTAGGGCGCATATGAAGCCCATTCGGGAGTTTGACAACGAGTTTCGTGGTCGTGCATCGCTTTCATTCGGACGCAGCTTGCAGTACCCTTGTGACCCATCGCGGAGGGATGTTTCGCACTCACTCGGACGTATTCAAAATGAATGCAGAATTGTGCTGAAACGCACAAGTTTAACATCGTAAGTTAATTCTGGGTGTTTGGCACTCAGTTTCGTTTCGTGCATCGCTTCGATTTTTTTCAGTTTAGGAACTCGTCGTTGTGGAATATTTCACGGCGACTCGGACGGATTCAAAAGCATGCCTAAATGAGTTACAACACATATGAATTGCATTCGGTGTGTTTGGCACCGGCTTCATTTCATTCACCGCTTTCTTCGTGGTCGCAATGTTTCATTTTGGCGTGCTAGGTTGCAGCGCGTAAGGTGCTTGCCATAATGTTCCATTTCGTGCATCATTTTCGGCGTCCTGGTGGTGTTTGCCACAATGTGTCATTTCGTGCATCATTTTCATTTTCGAATTGCTTCCGCTGCAGTGCCCGCTGGGACGCGTCGTGGAGGAATGTTTCAGACCTACTCGAATGGATTCGATACAAATGATGAAAAGCACTAGCAAACATCATAAGTTCTTCCGGGGTGTCTGGCACTCGGTTCTGTTTCGATGCATCGGTTTCGCTTTGTATTCAGCTTTTATTACCCGTGGGAACCCGTCGTGGTGGAACATTTGACACCGACTCGGACATATTCAAATGCATGCCGAAATGAGTGGAAGCACATATGAAGTCCACTCGATGTGTTTCGCACTCAGTTTCATGCAACGCCGAACGGGCGCCGCTTGTTGCATTCGTCGCGTGCTCAACGCGGAGAAATGTTTCACAACAACTCGGACGGACTCGAAATGCATGCCGGAATGTGCCTGGCCAAATATGAAGTTCATTCGGCATGATTGGAACGAAGTTTCGTGTTGTGCACCGCTTTGGTACGCCGTGTAGTTTACAGTACCATTAGGGACCCATCGTGCATGAATATTTCGTGATCGACTGACGCACTCAAATGCTTGTTGAAATGGGATAGGGCATATATGAAGTCCATTCGGGAGTTTGACACCAATTTTCCTTTCGTGGCTTCGCTCGTCCGAACGCAGCTTGCAGAACACCTTGCGACCCGTCATGAGGGATGTTTCCACACTCACTCGGACGTATTCAAATGAATGCAGAACTGTAGCAGCAATGCATGGAATGTCCACTCGCGCGCAGTTTGGCCTACATTTTCCTTTCGTGCATCGCTTTTGATACGCACGCAGCTTGCAGTACCCGCTGGCACCTATCGCGGAGAAATGTTTTGCATCGACCTGGATGCAACAGAAATGCATGCGAATTGAGCTTGGGCACACATCAACTCTATTCAGGGTGTCTGCCACAAGCTTTCTTTTTCGCACTCGCTCTGGTACGAACGTGACTTGTAGTACCATTTGTCCTGTAGGTTTCACACCGACACGGATGAGCCCAAATTGCTCGCTAAAATGAGCTACGGCAGAAATGAAGTCCATTCTGGTTGATTGGCACTCAGCTTCATCTTATGCGTCGTTTTCTTGTGAAAATCCTTGCACCATACAGTACTCGTCGCGAAGGAATGTTTCACACGACTCGGAAAGATTCAAAACGCATGCCGAAATGTGCTTGGGCATATATGAAGTTCATTCGGCGTGTTTGGAACAATGTTTTCTTTTGCACCATTCTTGTACGCTGTAGTTTACATTACCATTAGGGACCCATTGTGCATGAATGTTTCGTTCGAGCCGGACGCACTCAAATGCTTGCTGAAACGGTCTAGGGCGCATATGAAGCCCATTCGGGAGTTTGACAACGAAGTTTCGTGGTCGTGCATCGCTTTCATTCGGACGCAGCTTGCAGTACCCCTTGTGACCCGTCGCGGAGGGATGTTTCGCGACTCACCGGACGTATTCAAAATGAATGCAGAATTGTGCTGAAACGCACGTTTAACATCGTAAGTTAATTCTGGGTGTTTGGCACTCAGTTTCGCTTTCGTGCATCGCCGATTTTTTTCAGTTTAGGAACTCGTCGTTGTGGAATATTTCACGGCGACTCGGACGGATTCGAAAAGCATGCCTAAATGAGTTACAACACATATGAATTGCATTCGGTGTGTTTGGCACCCGGCTTCATTTCATTCACCGTTTTCGTGTCGCAATGTTTCATTTTGGCGTGCTAGGTTGCAGCGCGTAAGGTGCTTGCCATAATGTTCCATTTCGTGCATCATTTTCGGCGTCCGTGGTGTTTGCCACAATGTGTCATTTCGTGCATCATTTTCATTTTCGAATTGCTTCCGCTGCAGTGCCCGTTGGGACGCTGGCCGTGGAGGAATGTTTCAGACCTACTCGAATGGATTCGATACAAATGATGAAAAGCACTAGCAAACATCATAAGTTCTTCCGGGGTGTCTGGCACTCGGTTCTGTTTCGTGCATCGGTTTCGTTTGTATTCAGCTTTTTATTACCCGTGGGAACCCGTCGTGGTGGAACATTTGACACCGACTCGGACATATTCGAAATGCATGCCGAAATGAGTGGAAGCACATATGAAGTCCACTCGATGTGTTTCGCACTCAGTTTCATCTCGTGCAACGTTTTCGAACGGGCGCCGCTTGTTGCATTCGTTCGTGCTCAACGCGGAGAAATGTTTCACAACAACTCGGACGGACTCGAAATGCATGCCGGAATGTGCCTGGGCAAATATGAAGTTCATTCGGCATGATTGGAACGAAGTTTCGTGGTTGTGCACCGCTTTTGGTACGGCGTGTAGTTTACAGTACCATTAGGGACCCATCGTGCATGAATATTTCGTGATCGACTCGGACGTACTCAAATGCTTGTTGAAATGGGATAGGGCATATATGAAGTCCATTCGGGAGTTTGACACCAATTTTCCTTTTCGTGCTTCGCTCGTCCGAACGCAACTTGCAGAACACCTTGCGACCCGTCGCGGAGGGATGTTTCCACACTCACCCGGACGTATTCGAAATGAATGCAGAACTGTAGCAGCAATGCATGGACTGTCCACTCGCGCAGTTTGGCCTACATTTTCCTTCCGTGCATCGTTTTGATACGCACCCCGCCTCCATTACGAGCTGGCACCCTTCGGGGTGTAATGTTTTTCATCGACCCGGATTCAACAGAAATGCATGCCGAATTGAGCTTGGGCACATATGAACTCTATTCAGGGTGTCTGCCACAAGCTTTCTTTTTCGCACTGCTCTGGTACGAACGTGACTTGTAGTACCATTTGTCCTGTAGGTTTCACACCGACACGGATGAGCCCAAATTGCTCGCTAAAATGAGCTACGGCAGAAATGAAGTCCATTCTGGTTGATTGGCACTCAGCTTCATCTTATGCGTCGTTTTCTTGTGAAAATCCTTGCACCATACAGTACTCGTCGCGAAGGAATGTTTCACACGACTCGAAACGATTCAAAACGCCTGCCGAAAAGTGCCAGGGCCTATATGAAGTTCATTCGGCGTGTTTGGAACAATGTTTTCTTTTGCACCATTCTTGTACGCGTGTAGTTTACATTACCATTAGGGACCCATTGTGCATGAATGTTTCGGTTCGAGCCGGACGACTAAAATGCTTGCTGAAACGGTCTAGGGCGATATGAAGCCCATTCGGGAGTTTGACAACGAAGTTTCGCTGTCGTGCATCGCTTTCATTCGGACGCAGCTTGCAGTACCCCTTGTGACCCGTCGCGAGGGATGTTTCGCACTCACTCGGACGTATTCAAAATGAATGCAGAATTGTGCTGAAACGCATGTTTAACATCGTAAGTTAATTCTGGGTGTTTGGCACTCAGTTTCGCTTTCGTGCATCGCTTCGATTTTTTTCAGTTTAGGAACTCGTCGTTGTGGAATATTTCACGCGACTCGGACGGATTCGAAAAGCATGCCTAAATGAGTTACAACACATATGAATTGCATTCGTGTGTTTGGCACCCGGCTTCATTTCATTCACCGCTTTCGTTTAGGTCGCAATGTTTCATTTTGGCGTGCTAGGTTGCAGCGCCAGAAGGTGCTTGCCATAATGTTCCATTTCGTGCATCATTTTCGGCGTCCGTGGTGTTTGCCACAATGTGTCATTTCGTGCATCATTTTCATTTTCAATTGCTTCCGCTGCAGTGCCCGTTGGGACGCGTCGTGGAGGAATGTTTCAGACCTACTCGAATGGATTCGATACAAATGATGAAAAGCACTAGCAAACATCATAAGTTCTTCCGGGTGTCTGGCACTCGGTTCTGTTTCGTGCATCGGTTTCGCTTTGTATTCAGCTTTTATTACCCGTGGGAACCCGTCGTGGTGGAACATTTGACACCGACTCGGACATATTCGAAATGCATGCCGAAATGAGTGGAAGCACATATGAAGTCCACTGATGTGTTTCGCACTCAGTTTCATGCAACGCCGAACGGGCGCCGCTTGTTGCATTCGCTCGTGCTCAACGCGAGAAATGTTTCACAACAACTCGGACTGACTCGAAATGCATGCCGGAATGTGCCTGGGCAAATATGAAGTTCATTCGGCGTGTTTGGAACGAAGTTTCGTGTTGTGCACCGCTTTTGGTACGCGTGTAGTTTACAGTACCATTAGGGACCCATCGTGCATGAATATTTCGCATCGACTCGGACGTACTCAAATGCTTGTTGAAATGGGATAGGGCATATATGAAGTCCATTCGGGAGTTTGACACCAATTTTCCTTTCAGGCTTCGCTTCCGTCCGAACGCAGCTTGCAGAACACCTTACACCCGTCGCGGAGGGATGTTTCCACACTCACTCGGACGTATTCAAATGAATGCAGAACTGTAGCAGCAATGCATGGAATGTCCACTCAAGCAGTTTGGCCTACATTTTCCTTTCGTGCATCGCTTTGATACGCACGCAGCTTGCAGTACCCGTTGGCACCTATCGCGAGAAATGTTTTGCATCGACCTGGATGCAACAGAAATGCATGCCGAATTGAGCTTGGGCACACATCAACTCTATTCAGGTGTCTGCCACAAGCTTTCTTTTCGCACTGCTCTGGTACGAACGTGACTTGTAGTACCATTTGTCCTGTAGGTTTCACACCGACACGGATGAGCCCAAATTGCTCGCTAAAATGAGCTACGGCAGAAATGAAGTCCATTCTGGTTGATTGGCACTCAGCTTCATCTTATGCGTCGTTTTCTTGTGAAAATCCTTGCACCATACAGTACTCGTCGCGAAGGAATGTTTCACACGACTCGGAAAGATTCAAAACGCATGCCGAAATGTGCTTGGGCATATATGAAGTTCATTCGGCGTGTTTGGAACAATGTTTTCTTTTTTGCACCATTCTTGTACGCGTGTAGTTTACATTACCATTAGGGACCCATTGTGCATGAATGTTTCGGTTCGAGCCGGACGTACTCGAAATGCTTGCTGAAACGGTCTAGGGCGCATATGAAGCCCATTCGGGAGTTTGACAACGAAGTTTCGTGGTCGTGCATCGCTTTCATTCGGACGCAGCTTGCAGTACCCCTTGTGACCCGTCGCGAGGGATGTTTCGCACTCACTCGGACGTATTCAAAATGAATGCAGAATTGTGCTGAAACGCATGTTTAACATCGTAAGTTAATTCTGGGTGTTTGGCACTCAGTTTCGTTTCGTGCATCGCTTTCGATTTTTTCAGTTTAGGAACTCGTCGTTGTGGAATATTTCACGGCGACTCGGACGGATTCGAAAAGCATGCCTAAATGAGTTACAACACATATGAATTGCATTCGGTGTGTTTGGCACCCGGCTTCATTTCATTCACCGCTGCTTCGTGGTCGCAATGTTTCATTTTGGCGTGCATAGGTTGCAGCGCCGTAAGGTGCTTGCCATAATGTTCCATTTCGTGCATCATTTTCGGCGTCCGTGGTGTTTGCCACAATGTGTCATTTCGTGCATCATTTTCATTTTCAATTGCTTCCGCTGCAGTGCCCGCTGGGACGCTGGTCGTGGAGGAATGTTTCAGACCTACTCGAATGGATTCGATACAAATGATGAAAAGCACTAGCAAACATCATAAGTTCTTCCGGGGTGTCTGGCACTCGGTTCTGTTTCGTGCATCGGTTTCGTTTGTATTCAGCTTTTATTACCCGTGGGAACCCGTCGTGGTGGAACATTTGACACCGACTCGGACATATTCGAAATGCATGCCGAAATGAGTGGAAGCACATATGAAGTCCACTGATGTGTTTCGCACTCAGTTTCATCTCGTGCAACGCTTTCGAACGGGCGCCGCTTGTTGCATTCGCTCGTGCTCAACGCGGAGAAATGTTTCACAACAACTCGGACGGACTTCAAATGCATGCCGGAATGTGCCTGGGCAAATATGAAGTTCATTCGGCATGATTGGAACGGTTTCGTGTTGTGCACCGCTTTGGTACGCTGCGTGTAGTTTACAGTACCATTAGGGACCCATCGTGCATGAATATTTCTCATCGACTCGGACGCATCAAATGCTTGTTGAAATGGGATAGGGCATATATGAAGTCCATTCGGGAGTTTGACACCAATTTTCCTTTCGTGCTTCGCTCGTCCGAACGCAGCTTGCAGAACACCTTGCACCCGTCATGAGGGATGTTTCCACACTCACCGGACGTATTCGAAATGAATGCAGAACTGTAGCAGCAATGCATGGAATGTCCACTCGCGCAGTTTGGCCTACATTTTCCTTTCGTGGCATCGCTTTTGATACGCACGCAGCTTGCAGTACCCGTTGGCACCTATCGCGGAGAAATGTTTTGCATCGACCTGGATGCAACAGAAATGCATGCCGAATTGAGCTTGGGCACACATCAACTCTATTCAGGTGTCTGCCACAAGCTTTCTTTTTCGTACTTTCGTTCTGGCAATTTAACGTGACTTGTAGTACCATTTGTCCTGTAGGTTTCACACCGACACGGATGAGCCCAAATTGCTCGCTAAAATGAGCTACGGCAGAAATGAAGTCCATTCTGGTTGATTGGCACTCAGCTTCATCTTATGCGTCGTTTTCTTGTGAAAATCCTTGCACCATACAGTACTCGTCGCGAAGGAATGTTTCACACGACTCGGAAAGATTCAAAACGCATGCCGAAATGTGCTTGGGCATATATGAAGTTCATTCGGCGTGTTTGGAACAATGTTTTCTTTTGCACCATTCTTGTACGCGTGTAGTTTACATTACCATTAGGGACCCATTGTGCATGAATGTTTCGGTTCGAGCCGGACGTACTCGAAATGCTTGCTGAAACGGTCTAGGGCGATATGAAGCCCATTCGGGAGTTTGACAACGAAGTTTCGTGGTCGTGCATCGCTTTCATTCGGACGCAGCTTGCAGTACCCTTGTGACCCGTCATGAGGGATGTTTCGCACTCACTCGGACGTATTCAAAATGAATGCAGAATTGTGCTGAAACGCACGTTTAACATCGTAAGTTAATTCTGGGTGTTTGGCACTCAGTTTCGCTTTCGTGCATCGCCGATTTTTTCAGTTTAGGAACTCGTCGTTGTGGAATATTTCACGGCGACTCGGACGGATTCGAAAAGCATGCCTAAATGAGTTACAACACATATGAATTGCATTCGGTGTGTTTGGCACCCGGCTTCATTTCATTCACCGCTTTCGTTTCGTGTCGCAATGTTTCATTTTGGCGTGCTAGGTTGCAGCGCGTAAGGTGCTTGCCATAATGTTCCATTTCGTGCATCATTTTCGGCGTCCGTGGTGTTTGCCACAATGTGTCATTTCGTGCATCATTTTCATTTTCAATTGCTTCCGCTGCAGTGCCCGCTGGGACGCTGGGCCGTGGAGGAATGTTTCAGACCTACTCGAATGGATTCGATACAAATGATGAAAAGCACTAGCAAACATCATAAGTTCTTCCGGGTGTCTGGCACTCGGTTCTGTTTCGTGCATCGGTTTCGCTTTGTATTCAGCTTTTATTACCCGTGGGAACCCGTCGTGGTGGAACATTTGACACCGACTTCGGACATATTCAAAATGCATGCCGAAATGAGTGGAAGCACATATGAAGTCCACTCGATGTGTTTCGCACTCAGTTTCATGCAACGTTTTTCGAACGGGCGCCGCTTGTTGCATTCGTCGTGCTCAAACGCGGAGAAATGTTTCACAACAACTCGGACGGATCGAAATGCATGCCGGAATGTGCCTGGGCAAATATGAAGTTCATTCGGCATGATTGGAACGGTTTCGTGTTGTGCACCGCTTTGGTACGCGTGTAGTTTACAGTACCATTAGGGACCCATCGTGCATGAATATTTCGCATCGACTCGGACGCATCAAATGCTTGTTGAAATGGGATAGGGCATATATGAAGTCCATTCGGGAGTTTGACACCAATTTTCCTTTCGCGGCTTCGCTCGTCCGAACGCAGCTTGCAGAACACCTTATACCCGTCGCGAGGGATGTTTCCACACTCACTCGGACGTATTCGAAATGAATGCAGAACTGTAGCAGCAATGCATGGAATGTCCACTCGCGCAGTTTGGCCTACATTTTCCTTTCGTGCATCGCTTTTGATACGCACGCAGCTTGCAGTACCCGTTGGCACCTATCGCGGAGAAATGTTTTGCATCGACCTGGATGCAACAGAAATGCATGCCGAATTGAGCTTGGGCACACATCAACTCTATTCAGGTGTCTGCCACAAGCTTTCTTTTCGCACTCGCTCTGGTACGAACGTGACTTGTAGTACCATTTGTCCTGTAGGTTTCACACCGACACGGATGAGCCCAAATTGCTCGCTAAAATGAGCTACGGCAGAAATGAAGTCCATTCTGGTTGATTGGCACTCAGCTTCATCTTATGCGTCGTTTTCTTGTGAAAATCCTTGCACCATACAGTACTCGTCGCGAAGGAATGTTTCACACGACTCGGAAAGATTCAAAACGCATGCCGAAATGTGCTTGGGCATATATGAAGTTCATTCGGCGTGTTTGGAACAATGTTTTCTTTTTGCACCATTCTTGTGCAGCGTGTAGTTTACATTACCTTTAGGGACCCATGGTGCATGAATGTTTAGCTTCGAGCCGGACGTACTCGAAATGATTGCTGAAACGGTCTAGGGCGATATGAAGCCCATTCGGGAGTTTGACAACGAAGTTTCGCTTTCGTGCATCGCTTTCATTCGGACGCAGCTTGCAGTACCCCTTGTGACCCGTCGCGAGGGATGTTTCGCACTCACCGGACGTATTCAAAATGAATGCAGAATTGTGCTGAAACGCACGTTTAACATCGTAAGTTAATTCTGGGTGTTTGGCACTCAGTTTCGCTTCGTGCATCGCTCGATTTTTTCAGTTTAGGAACTCGTCGTTGTGGACTATTTCACGGCGACTCGGACGGAGTCGAAACGCATGCCTAAATGAGTTACAACACATATGAATTGCATTCGTGTGTTTGGCACCCGGCTTCATTTCATTCACCGTTTTCGCTTTAGGTCGCAATGTTTCATTTTGGCGTGCTAGGTTGCAGCGCCGTAAGGTGCTTGCCATAATGTTCTATTTCGTGCATCATTTTCGGCGTCCGTGGTGTTTGCCACAATGTGTCATTTCGTGCATCATTTTCATTTTCAATTGCTTCCGCTGCAGTGCCCGCTGGGACGCTGGGCCGTGGAGGAATGTTTCAGACCTACTCGAATGGATTCGATACAAATGATGAAAAGCACTAGCAAACATCATAAGTTCTTCCGGTGTCTGGCACTCGGTTCTGTTTCGTGCATCGGTTTCGCTTTGTATTCAGCTTTTATTACCCGTGGGAACCCGTCGTGGTGGAACATTTGACACCGACTCGAACATATTCGAAATGCATGCCGAAATGAGTGGAAGCACATATGAAGTCCACTGATGTGTTTCGTGACTCAGTTTCATCTCGTGCAACGTTGAACGGCGCCGCTTGTTGCATTCGCTCGCGCTCAACGCGGAGAAATGTTTGACAACAACTCGGACGGACTCAAAATGCATGCCGGAATGTGCCTGGGCAAATATGAAGTTCATTCGGCATGATTGGAACGGTTTCGTGTCGTGCACCGCTTTTGGTACGCGTGTAGTTTACAGTACCATTAGGGACCCATCGTGCATGAATATTTCGCATCGACTCGGACGCACTCAAATGCTTGTCGAAATGGGATAGGGCATATATGAAGTCCATTCGGGAGTTTGACACCAATTTTCCTTTCGTGCTTCGCTCGTCCGAACGCAGCTTGCAGAACACCTTGCGACTCCGTCGCGGAGGGATGTTACCACACTCACCCGGACGTATTCGAAATGAATGCAGAACTGTAGCATCAATGCATGGAATGTCCACTCGCGCAGTTTGGCCCACATTTTCCTTTCGTGCATCGCTTTGATACGCACGCAGCTTGCAGTACCCGCTGGCACCTATCGCGAGAAATGTTTTGCATCGACCTGGATGCAACAGAAATGCATGCCGAATTGAGCTTGGGCACACATCAACTCTATTCAGGGTGTCTGCCACAAGCTTTCTTTTCGCACTGCTCTGGTACGAACGTGACTTGTAGTACCATTTGTCCTGTAGGTTTCACACCGACACGGATGAGCCCAAATTGCTCGCTAAAATGAGCTACGGCAGAAATGAAGTCCATTCTGGTTGATTGGCACTCAGCTTCATCTTATGCGTCGTTTTCTTGTGAAAATCCTTGCACCATACAGTACTCGTCGCGAAGGAATGTTTCACACGACTCGGAAAGATTCAAAACGCATGCCGAAATGTGCTTGGGCATATATGAAGTTCATTCGGCGTGTTTGGAACAATGTTTTCTTTTTGCACCAGTCTAGTACTCGTGTAGTTTACATTACCATTAGGGACCCATTGTGCATGAATGTTTCGGTTCGAGCCGGACGCATCAAATGCTTGCTGAAACGGTCTAGGGCGCATATGAAGCCCATTCGGGAGTTTGACAACGAAGTTTCGTTTCGTGCATCGCTTTCATTCGGACGCAGCTTGCAGTACCCTTGTGACCCGTCGCGGAGGGATGTTTCGCACTCACTCGGACGTATTCAAAATGAATGCAGAATTGTGCTGAAACGCACGTTTAACATCGTAAGTTAATTCTGGGTGTTTGGCACTCAGTTTCGCTTTCGATGCATCGCTTTCGATTTTTTCAGTTTAGGAACTCGTCGTTGTGGAATATTTCACGGCGACTGGACGGATTCAAAAGCATGCCTAAATGAGTTACAACACATATGAATTGCATTCGGTGTGTTTGGCACCGGCTTCATTTCATTCACCGCTGCTTTCGTGGTCGCAATGTTTCATTTTGGCGTGCTAGGTTGCAGCGCGTAAGGTGCTTGCCATAATGTTCTATTTCGTGCATCATTTTCGGGCGTCCGTGGTGTTTGCCACAATGTGTCATTTCGTGCATCATTTTCATTTTCAATTGCTTCCGCTGAAGTGCCCGTTGGGACGCGTCGTGGAGGAATGTTTCAGACCTACTCGAATGGATTCGATACAAATGATGAAAAGCACTAGCAAACATCATAAGTTCTTTCGGGGTGTCTGGCACTCGGTTCTGTTTCGTGCATCGGTTTCGTTTGTATTCAGCTTTTATTACCCGTGGGAACCCGTCGTGGTGGAACATTTGACACCGACTCGAACATATTCGAAATGCATGCCGAAATGAGTGGAAGCAAATATGAAGTCCACTCGATGTGTTTCGCACTCAGTTTCATCTCGTGCAACGCCGAACGGGCGCCGCTTGTTGCATTCGCTCGTGCTCAACGCGAGAAATGTTTGACAACAACTCGGACGGATTCAAATGCATGCCGGAATGTGCCTGGGCAAATATGAAGTTCATTCGGCATGATTGGAACGAAGTTTCGTGGTCGCGGCACCGCTTTTGGTACGCTGCGTGTAGTTTACAGTAACATTAGGGACCCATCGTGCATGAATATTTCGCATCGACTCGGACGTACTCGAAATGCTTGTCGAAATGGGATAGGGCATATATGAAGTCCGTTCGGGGAGTTTGACACCAATTTTCCTTTCGTGCATCGTTTCCGTCCGGACGCAGCTTGCAGAACACCTTGCGACCCGACGCGGAGGGATGTTTCCACAATCACCGGGACGTATTCGAAATGAATGCAGAACTGTAGCAGCAATGCATGGAATGTCCACTCGCGCAGTTTGACCCATATTTTCCTTTCGTGCATCGATTTGATACGCACGCAGCTTGCAGTACCCGTTGGCACCTATCGCGGAGAAATGTTTCGCTCCGATCCGGATGCAACAGAAATGCATGCCGAAGTGAGCTTGGCCACACATGAACTCTATTCAGGGTGTCTGCCACAAGCTTTCTTTCCGTACTCGTTCTGGTACGAACGTGACTTGCAGTACCATTTGTCGTGTAGGTTTCACACCGACACGGATGAGCCCAAATTGCTCGCTAAAATGAGCTACGGCAGAAATGAAGTCCATTCTGGTTGATTGGCACTCAGCTTCATCTTATGCGTCGTTTTCTTGTGAAAATCCTTGCACCATACAGTACTCGTCGCGAAGGAATGTTTCACACGACTCGGAAAGATTCAAAACGCATGCCGAAATGTGCTTGGGCATATATGAAGTTCATTCGGTGTGTTTGGAACAATGTTTTCTTTTTTGCACCATTCTTGTACGCGTGTAGTTTACATTACCATTAGGGACCCATTGTGCATGAATGTTTCGGTTCGAGCCGGACGTACTCGAAATGCTTGCTGAAACGGTCTAGGGCGCATATGAAGCCCATTCGGGGAGTTTGACAACGAGTTTCGTGATGGAGCCGTGATGGCACTATGGGTGTCCCGATCTTTCGATGAGAAACACACGATCGATTTGTTAGAGTCGACTTTGACGATCCGACTACACCGCATTTATTTGACGATGCGCCTTAGCAATCGCTAAACCAACTCCAGCGGGTTATTGATCTTGCCGTAGGCACGATCAACCTGAACACGAGGTTCAATTCCTGCAAGCAACCGAAGAACAAGCAAGAACAATAGGATAAACAATCTGAAATTGCGGATAAAACTGGAAGCGAAACAAAGTGGAGTCTTATTGACGATCTTGACAAGGTGGCTGTCCAGCACAACTCGCAGGATCAAGTTTGCACTTGGCTAAACTAATCAAATAAAACCCAAAACCCTAAGGAGCCGATGTCTGGCTATTTATAAGAGGTAGGGGCGTGGGAAACACGTCCAAAGCAGAAGGATACCAACTACAACTCTATTACAAGGCCCAAAGCCCACGTCTTCTCGATTTGGAAAAGTGACGCCAATTGTTTTGCAGATTCCCGTTGACTCGGACGGAATTTGGGGATGGGGTCGGATCCGTTGGAAAGAGGACGTCGAAACCTTTCCAACCAGTACTCATAGACCTCAAACACCCTTGTGGATCAAAAGTTATGGTCGTTTGAAGTTGGTGCTGTACCGGAGGCCGAATCCGAGTTGAACTTGTGCACCGGAAGAATTGGCTTCATGCTTGACGTTTGGGAGTCCTTCTCCTTGGTTCCTAAGGACAATAAAATCATCACAAGGATTAAATAGCATTCCATTCATTAAATTATTTGTATGCAACCCGAGGAACGCATTCACCTGGTAATTGAATTGTCGTGCCCGAGCTCGAGTAATTGGCCCTTGTATGATATTGTTGGTTTCCATTGGGTTTGTAAGTATGGCCGTATCCATGGTAGTGATGTCCTCATCATCCTCCCTTCTTGCATTTGAGTCGCCCTCGACTCAAGTTCATCATCCTCTCCCAAGTATGGTTTCAAATCGGTAATGTTGAATGTGGGACTAACCCCAAAATCTGCAGGCAATTCAAGCTTGTATGCATTATCATTAATCTTTGCCAATACTTTGAAAGGACCATCAGCTCGCGGCATCAACTTAGATTTTCGTAATTCTGGGAATCGATCTTTTGCAAATGCAACCAAACTAAATCTCCTGGTTCAAAAGTTACATGTTTCCTTCCCTTACTACCAGCAAGTTTATATTTAGCATTCATGCGTTCTATGTTTTCTTTAGTTGTCTCATGCAGTTTCATAATCAAATCAGCACGTTGTTTAGCATCAAGATTCAATTTCTCCGAAGATGGTAGAGGTAACAAATCAATTGGAGCATGAGGTACAAATCCATATACAATCTCAAAAGGGCACATCTTAGTAGTAGAATGCATAGACCGATTATAAGCAAACTCAATATGAGGCAAACATTCTTCCCAAAATTTAATGTTCTTTTTCAAAACAGCCCTAAGCATAGTAGATAAAGTTCGATTAACGACTTCAGTTTGTCCATCAGTTTGGGGATGACAAGTAGTAGAAAATAAAAGTTTAGTCCCCAATTTAGCCCACAAAGTTCTCCAAAAGTGGCTTAAGAATTTAGTGTCACGATCTGAAACTATTGTGTTAGGCACACCATGTGTTCGAGTTGTGTGATCATTTGTGATGTCGCTATGTACTGAAATAATACTTGTACAGGTGGTGCCCCTTCTGGACGCAACTAGGTTCGTCATCCACGTTGGTAAAGGCAAGTGGAAGTAGCGGTCTTGCTAAACTATAACTCGCTATTTGTTTCGTCTTCAATATAAACCTTAATTGCAGCACACCTACATGGTTTAACTACTTGTTTATGAGATTACAATATCCTATCCTGCATTGTGATGTGGTTGTTTGGCTTTTGAATCATGAGTAAGAATGAAGAAAGATGTTGTTTGCAAGATGAATTGTGGAGATATTCTATCTCAATGATGTTCGTGATTCTATCCATGTTATTTGATGGTATGCAAGCATGTGAATTCAGAGTGGGAAGTTATGCATGTATTTATGCATGAAGCATTAACTGCATAATCATGCATTGGAAGTTTGTCGACGCTAGCGCAAGGCGCGATCAAGAGTCGGGTACAACACCGTGTGTTCCTGAGAAAGGGCACGGTGAGGAGGATCATGGCATAAGCATGTGCACAATCATATGCATTTTACTGAGGTTGTGTGGACTCTATAATGTGGTATTGGACATGAGGAATTTGGTATGCTAGTTTTACTGTGGCTGTGATGGCGCCGTGATGGCAATATGGGTGTCCCGATCTTTCGATGAGAAACACACGATCGATTTGTTAGAGTCGACTTTGACTATCCGACTACACCGTACGACGACGATGCGCCTTAGCAATCGCTAAACCAACTCCAGCGGGTTATTGATCTTGCCGTGGGCACGATCAACCTGAACACGAAGTTCAATTCCTGCAAGCAACCGAAGAACAAGCAAGAATAATAGGATAAGCAATCTGAAATTGCGGATAAAACTGGAAGCGAAACAAAGTGGAGTCTTATTGACGATCTTGACAAGGTGGCTGTCCAGCACAACTCGCAGGATCAAGTTTGCACTTGGCTAAACTAATCAAATAAAACCCAAAACCCTAAGGAGCCGATGTCTGGCTATTTATAAGAGGTAGGGGGTGGGAAACACGTCCAAAGCAGAAGGATACCAACTACAACTCTATTACAAGGCCCAAAGCCCACGTCTTCTCGATTTGGAAAAGTGACGCCAATTGTTTTGCAGATTCCCGTTGACTCGTTAGGAATTTGGAGATGGGGCCAGATCCGTTGGAAAGAGGACGTCGAAACCTTTCCAACCAGTACTCATAGACCTCAAACACCCTTGTGGATCAAAAGTTATGGTCGTTTGAAGTTGGTGCTGTCCCGGAGGCCGAATCCGAGTTGAACTTGTGCACCGGAAGAATTGGCTTCATGCTTGACGCGTTTGGGAGTCCTTCTCCATGGTTCCTAAGGACAATAAAATCATCACGAGGATTAAATAGCATTCCATTCATAAAATTATCTGTATGCAACCCGAGGAACGATTCACCTGGTAATTGAATTGTCGTGCCCGAGCTCGAGTAATTGGCCCTTGTATGACATTGTTGGTTTCCATTGGGTTTGTAAGTATGGCCGTATCCATGGTAGTGATGTCCTCATCATCCTCCCCTTCTTGCATTTGAGTCGTCCTCGACTCAAGTTCATCATCCTCTCCCAAGTATGGTTTCAAATCGGCAATGTTGAATGTGGGACTAACCCCAAAATCTGCAGGCAATTCAAGCTTGTATGCATTATCATTAATCTTTGCCAATACTTTGAAAGGACCATCAGCTCGCGGCATCAACTTAGATTTTCTTAATTCTGGGAATCGATCTTTTCGCAAATGCAACCAAACTAAATCGCCTGGTTCAAAAGTTACACGTTTCCTTCCCTTACTACCAGTAAGTTTATATTTAGCATTCATGCGTTCTATGTTTTCTTTAGTTGTCTCATGCAGTTTCATAATCAAATCAGCACGTTGTTTAGCATCAAGATTCAATTTCTCCGAAGATGGTAGAGGTAACAAATCAATTGGAGCATGAGGTACAAATCCATATACAATCTCAAAAGGGCACATCTTAGTAGTAGAATGCATAGACCGATTATAAGCAAACTCAATATGAGGCAAACATTCTTCCCACAATTTAATGTTCTTTTTCAAAACAGCCCTAAGCATAGTAGATAAAGTTCGATTAACGACCTCAGTTTGTCCATCAGTTTGGGGATGACAAGTAGTAGAAAATAAAAGTTTAGTCCCCAATTTAGCCCACAAAGTTCTCCAAAAGTGGCTTAAGAATTTAGTGTCACGATCTGAAACTATTGTGTGAGGCACACCATGTAAGCGAACAATTTCACGAAAGAATAAGTCAGCAATGTTGGTAGCGTCATCGCTTTTGTGACAAGGTATGAAGTGTGCCATTTTAGAAAATCTATCCACAACGACAAAGATACTATCCCTCCCCTTCTTTGTTCTAGGGAGTCCTAAAACAAAGTCCATAGAAATATCCTCCCAAGGTACGTTAGTGATGGAGCCGTGATGGCACTATGGGTGTCCCGATCTTTCGATGAGAAACACACGATCGATTTGTTAGAGTCGACTTTGACGATCCGACTACACCGTACGACGACGATGCGCCTTAGCAATCGCTAAACCAACTCCAGCGGGTTATTGATCTTGCCGTAGGCACGATCAACCTGAACACGAGGTTCAATTCCTGCAAGCAACCGAAGAACAAGCAAGAACAATAGGATAAACAATCTGAAATTGCGGATAAAACTGGAAGCGAAACAAAGTGGAGTCTTATTGACGATCTTGACAAGGTGGCTGTCCAGCACAACTCGCAGGATCAAGTTTGCACTTGGCTAAACTAATCAAATAAAACCCAAAACCCTAAGGAGCCGATGTCTGGCTATTTATAAGAGGTAGGGACGTGGGAAACACGTCCAAATCAGTAGGATACCAACTACAACTCTATTACAAGGCCCAAAGCCCACGTCTTCTCGATTTGGAAAAGTGACACCAATTGTTTTGCAGATTCCCGTTGACTCGGACGGAATTTGGGGATGGGGTCGGATCCGTTGGAAAGAGGACGTCGAAACCTTTCCAACCAGTACTCATAGACCTCAAACACCCTTGTGGATCAAAAGTTATGGTCGTTTGAAGTTGGTGCTGTCCCGGAGGCCGAATCCGAGTTGAACTTGTGCACCGGAAGAATTGGCTTCATGCTTGACGTTTGGGAGTCCTTCTCCTTGGTTCCTAAGGACAATAAAATCATCACAAGGATTAAATAGCATTCCATTCATTAAATTATTTGTATGCAACCCGAGGAACGCATTCACCTGGTAATTGAATTGTCGTGCCCGAGCTCGAGTAATTGGCCCTTGTATGATATTGTTGGTTTCCATTGGGTTTGTAAGTATGGCCGTATCCATGGTAGTGATGTCCTCATCATCCTCCCCTTCTTGCATTTGAGTCGGCCTCGACTCAAGTTCATCATCCTCTCCCAAGTATGGTTTCAAATCGGTAATGTTGAATGTGGGACTAACCCCAAAATCTGCAGGCAATTCAAGCTTGTATGCATTATCATTAATCTTTGCCAATACTTTGAAAGGACCATCAGCTCATGCATCAACTTAGATTTTCGTAATTCTGGGAATCGATCTTTTGCAAATGCAACCAAACTAAATCTCCTGGTTCAAAAGTTACATGTTTCCTTCCCTTACTACCAGCAAGTTTATATTTAGCATTCATGTTCTATGTTTTCTTTAGTTGTCTCATGCAGTTTCATAATCAAATCAGCACGTTGTTTAGCATCAAGATTCAATTTCTCCGAAGATGGTAGAGGTAACAAATCAATTGGAGCATGAGGTACAAATCCATATACAATCTCAAAAGGGCACATCTTAGTAGTAGAATGCATAGACCGATTATAAGCAAACTCAATATGAGGCAAACATTCTTCCCACAATTTAATGTTCTTTTTCAAAACAGCCCTAAGCATAGTAGATAAAGTTCGATTAACGACTTCAGTTTGTCCATCAGTTTGGGGATGACAAGTAGTAGAAAATAAAAGTTTAGTCCCCAATTTAGCCCACAAAGTTCTCCAAAAGTGGCTTAAGAATTTAGTGTCACGATCTGAAACTATTGTGTTAGGCACACCATGTAAGCGAACAATTTCACGAAAGAATAAGTCAGCAATGTTGGTAGCGTCATCGCTTTTGTGACAAGGTATGAAGTGTGCCATTTTAGAAAATCTATCCACAACGACAAAGATACTATCCCTCCCCTTCTTTGTTCTAGGGAGTCCTAAAACAAAGTCCATAGAAATATCCTCCCAAGGCATGTTAGGAACAGGCAGAGGCATGTATAAACCATGGGGATTAAGTCGTGACTTAGCTTTTTGACATGTAGAACAGCGAGCGATGAAACATTCCACGTCTCGTCTCATTCTGGGCCAAAAGAAATGGCTAGCGAGTATGTCCTCCGTCCTTTTCACACCAAAGTGTCCCATCAATCCTCCTCCATGCGCTTCCTGTAGCAATAACAAACGAACAGAACTAGCTGGAATACATAGTTTGTTTGCTCTAAACACAAACCCATTATTGAGGACAAATTTGTTCCAAGTTTTTCCCTCTTACAATTGAGCAACACATTTTTAAAATCATCATCATGCACATATTGCTCTTTAATCGCTTTCCAAACCAAAAATTTTGAAGTCAAGTTGTGAGAGCATGGTATATCTCCTAGACAAGGCATCAGCAATGACATTATCCTTTCCCTGTTTGTGTTTGATGACATAAGGAAATGACTCAATGAATTCAACCCACTTTGCATGTCTACGGTTCAGTTTAGCTTGACTTCTAATATGTTTTAACGATTCATGATCCGAATGTATAACAAATTCCTTGGGCCATAAATAATGTTGCCATGTTTCTAAAGTTCGAACTAGCGCATATAACTCCTTATCATAAGTAGAATAATTCAAACTTGGCCCACTCAATTTTTCACTAAAATAAGCAACAGGTTTTCCTTCTTGTAACAGAACACCACCCAAACCAATTCCACTAGCATCACATTCTAGTTCAAAAGTCTTAGAAAAGTCTGGAAGCTGGAGTAAGGGTGCATGGGTTAACTTAGCTTTCAGAATGTTGAAGGCATCTTCCTGCGGCTTGCCCCAAGCAAAAGGTACACCCTTCTTGGTGAGCTCATTCATGGGTGCAGCGATGGTGCTGAAGTCCTTCACAAAACGACGATAGAATCCAGCAAGTCCTAGAAAACTTCGCACCTGTGTGACCGTGTTAGAGTCGGCCAACTCTGTATTGCTTCAACCTTGGCTTGGTCAACTTCAATTCCTGTGGAGTAACAACATAGCCAAGAAAAAGATACTCGATCCGTGCAAAAGGTGCACTTCTCAAGGTTACCAAATAAGCGTGCATCGCGTAAAGCATTAAAAACAGCACGTAGATGTTCAATATGATCCTCTAAAGATTTGCTATAAATCAAGATATCATCAAGTAAACTACTACAAATTTTCCAATGAAAACACGTAAAACCTCGCTCATCAGTCTCATGAATGTGCTAGGAGCATTAGTCAACCCGAAAGGCATTACTAACCACTCATATAACCCGAACTTAGTTTTAAATGCTGTTTTCCATTCATCTCCTAACTTCATGCGAATCTGGTGATAGCCACTACGCAAATCCACTTTAGAGAACATAGTAGAGCCACTTAGTTCATCAAGCATATCGTCTAACCGAGGAATAGGATGGCGATATCTAATGGTGATATTATTAATTGCTCTACAATCCACACACATGCGCCATGTTCCATCTTTCTTAGGTACTAAAATGACTGGTACAGCACAAGGACTAAGAGATTCACGCACGCATTCCCTTTATCAAGCAATTCGTGAACTTGGCGTTGTATCTCTTGTGTCTCTTCAGGGTTGGTTCTGTAAGGTGCTCGGTTGGGCAAGGATGCCCCTGGAATGAGATCAATTTGTTGCTGAATCCTCTAATTGGCGGCAGCCCTGAGGGGATGTCCTTTGGAAAGATGTCAGTGTATTCCTGCAAAAGGTTAGTGACAACAGGAGGCAAAGAGAGGGACATCTCCTCTAGAGAAAACAAAGTTTCTTTGCAGACCAAAGCATAGCATGTAGACCTACAAATAGCCAACTCATTCAAATCAGATTTTGTTGCAAGAAAACAAGCACCTTTCAATTTAATCTCATTCGGCTTAGCACAATCAAGGTTAGATTCTCTCTGTTTATGTTGTTCAAGTCCTTTGGTGACAATCTGATTTTCACTCTTAGAATTCTCTCGATTTTTCTCTTTGCTAGATCTAGCGATTTCATCCTTTACAATGGCATCAGGCGACATTGGGTGTAGCACAATTTTCTTTTCTTTATGCACAAAAGAGTATTGATTTGTTCTACCATGATGTAAACAATCCTTATCATATTGCCACGGTCTACCTAATAACATAGAACATGCTTGCATAGGTACGACATCGCAATCAACATAATCATGATAGGAACCTAAAGCTTAAATGTACTCTTACCATGCGAGTTACCTTGAGTTTGCCGCTGTTGTTGAACCATTGAATGTGGTAGGGCTGAGGGTGTGGTCTAGTGGAGAGTGCTAGCTTCTCCACCATGTCCATGCTGGCTAGATTATTGCAACTACCAACATCAATGATTATTCGAATGGATCGCTCGTTGATGACGCCTTTTGTGTATATCAAGTTGTGGCGTTGATTTGGTTCGGCGCTTTCAATCTGATCACTAAGCGCACGTTGTGCAATAATACTCAAATATTGGTCAGCATCACCAGCGCCACGCACTTCGTCGTGCTCGGCATTTGGATCGCCGTCTTCATGTTCAGCGAGCAAAGCATATGTTTCTTCATCAAGATCACTTGCTGAGTCATACTCGCCGCCTTCACGGATTATTAGCACACGCTTGTTCGACACTCCTTCATCATGTGACCGAAACCCTTGCAGCGATGGCACTGAACATCTTTGCGCGCCCCGCTGATGCGACCGATTTACTTACGAACTATTTGTAGTAGCTTGTGTGGCACTTTTCGTCGGGCGTTGGTTGTGGTGCCGAATTTGCGGTGGTGGACGCCGCTCTGTTGATGGAAGAGGTCGGGCGTGGTAGTACGGCCGGCAGGGGCAGCAGGGGTGCGCGGTGTCCACGAAGTAGTTCGACCTGCAGAAAAGTTAGTCTTGGTCCTCGATTGACGACCCTGCACTTCACGTTCAGCTTTGCAAGCAAGATGGAACAACCGAGTCATCGAATTATAATCCTTATAGTCTAGAATATCCTGGATTTCTCGAGTTAAACCACCTAAGAAACGAGCCATAGAAGCTTCCTCATTCTCAATTAATCCACAACGCAACATGCCAATTTGCAATTCTTGGTAATATTCTTCCAATCGAATTCTTACCTTGCTGTAGGCGCTGCAATTTATTTAATAAATCTCTAGCATAGTATGAAGGAACAAATCTATGCCTCATTAGCAATTTCAAGGCTTCCCAAGTGGTGGGTATATTATTTGGATGAGCACGGCAATGTTCTCTCCACCACACAGAAGCAAAATCAGTGAACTCACTTGTGGCAGCTCTAACTCTTCTATTCTCAGGGAAATCATGGCACGCAAATTTTTGATCCACAAGTAATTCCCAACTAAGGTAACCATCAGGGTCATATTTACCTTCAAACGGTGGCATGTTGAAATTTACCTTAGGGAAAACATCATCTCGCTCCTGCTCCTTGGTCGTGGAGGATCACGCCGCATACCTTGCTTATTGAAGCGTAGTCGCTGATGGTTACGATCATTATCGTAATGGATGGGGTTGACCTCCTCCACATCAGTGGTGTCATCATATTCGTGCTCTTCGCTCTGTTCTTCTAAATCTGTTGGGGCCTCCCTGTGGAGCTGAATTGTTGCTTGGACGACGGGAGGTGGATTGAAGCACCAGATGCAGCAGCTGCAAAAGTATCAAGTCTAGCCAAAATAGTAGCAAGAGTAGTGTTAGCAATCCCTTGTGCGGCCTCGATGGATCTGAGACGGTCTTCCTGCATTGACATACGCCATTAGTGAGCCGTACATCCTCGCTAAGACCATCGGTGGTTTCCCTCGTCATCTTTTGGAAGTGAGTAATGATGCCCTTGGTTCGTGGAGAGTGATGAAGTGAACTCGTCACCTGACATGGTTAGTTGATGACAAGGAAACAAAAACCACAAGTATAATGTTCCTATCGACTACTAGGTGGCAAGTCTCTCAAGCACTCAAGCCTATGACCCAAGTTCTTACAAGTTCTTATAATGCAGCAGGCGTTGTCGGCCGTTGGCGTTGTCAAAGGTTCTCCGAAGTTTGTGTAGAGCGATTGCCAAGGGATCGAACGCCTGTACGGGTAGAAAGTGGAGCTTGGACAGGCTTAATTTAGTAGCAAAAGGTTAGCAATAATCCAATCAGTGAATGCAAAATTGAAGAATTGTTCAACGTCTAGTCACTAGTTGCTGACTCGAGGCTAGCAAGGACTGTGACTCAAAACTGTGGTCGGCGACCGTACAGTTCCGCAGCAGATAAAAAAAAAATCAGCGCGAAAAAAATTCGCGAAAGAAGGGAACTATCTCAAAAGACTGGTGATCTTGTGAAAATAGGTTTGGCACATAAAAATTTTCGGATCTGTTCCAGAGTGGGAAGTTATGCATGTATTTATGCATGAAGCATTAACTGCATAATCATGCATTGGAAGTTTGTCGACGCCAGCGTGCGCGACCGTACCGGTACAACACCGTGTGTTCCTGAGAAAGGGCACGGTGAGGAGGATCATGGCATAAGCATGTGCACAATCATATGCATTTTACTGAGGTTGTGTGGACTCTATAATGTGGTATTGGACATGAGGAATTTGGTATGCTAGTTTTACTGTGGCTGTGATGGCGCCGTGATGGCAATATGGGTGTCCCGATCTTTCGATGAGAAACACACGATCGATTTGTTAGAGTCGACTTTGACTATCCGACTACACCGTACGACGACGATGCGCCTTAGCAATCGCTAAACCAACTCCAGCGGGTTATTGATCTTGCCGTGGGCACGATCAACCTGAACACGAAGTTCAATTCCTGCAAGCAACCGAAGAACAAGCAAGAACAATAGGATAAGCAATCTGAAATTGCGGATAAAACTGGAAGCGAAACAAAGTGGAGTCTTATTGACGATCTTGACAAGGTGGCTGTCCAGCACAACTCGCAGGATCAAGTTTGCACTTGGCTAAACTAATCAAATAAAACCCAAAACCCTAAGGAGCCGATGTCTGGCTATTTATAAGAGGTAGGGGCGTGGGAAACACGTCCAAAGCAGAAGGATACCAACTACAACTCTATTACAAGGCCCAAAGCCCACGTCTTCTCGATTTGGAAAAGTGACGCCAATTGTTTTGCAGATTCCCGTTGACTCGTTAGGAATTTGGAGATGGGGCCAGATCCGTTGGAAAGAGGACGTCGAAACCTTTCCAACCAGTACTCATAGACCTCAAACACCCTTGTGGATCAAAAGTTATGGTCGTTTGAAGTTGGTGCTGTCCCGGAGGCCGAATCCGAGTTGAACTTGTGCACCGGAAGAATTGGCTTCATGCTTGACGTTTGGGAGTCCTTCTCCATGGTTCCTAAGGACAATAAAATCATCACGAGGATTAAATAGCATTCCATTCATAAAATTATCTGTATGCAACCCGAGGAACGCATTCACCTGGTAATTGAATTGTCGTGCCCGAGCTCGAGTAATTGGCCCTTGTATGACATTGTTGGTTTCCATTGGGTTTGTAAGTATGGCCGTATCCATGGTAGTGATGTCCTCATCAGGCTGTGTTATTCGTTAGAAGTTGTTCCGCTTGCTGAGATTACCCAATCTCACCCCTTGTTATTTTGTTGTTTTCAGGTAGTTCTCGCGAGTCGTAAGCTTGAAGGGTGGGCTTAGTAGCACAATCAACAATACTGGGTCATCACGAATCACATGGACTAGTGCATTTAATAATTCATTAGCTTGCTGAAATTTTATTAATCATAGACCTGTTGATGTCCTCTTTGGAGCTGTTTTACGTTTATGTTTGTTTTCTGGTTGATTTAGACTTGTTATCTCTAGTATTGATGCTTTTATGTTATTCCTGTTTATAATGGTTATTATGAATCTTGTTGTCGCTTCCGTTTTGTCCTAATTTTAGGAGAGATGCTGTCGAAATTTTCTTGTACGACAGTTTAGATTTGTAGGGTGTTACAGTTGGTATCAGAGCGGGCTGTAGGTCCTTGGAATGTCTATTTTTAGTGTCATACTATAGGATACAACTAAAATGTGATGTGGAATAACTTAGAAACATGGCCTAGGTTTTAACTAAAATTTTGTCATAGGATAGCAACATTAAAACTTATGTAAGTGGAATCACTAATTTAAAATTTGACACACATGGATGCACAGTAGGAAAGGGTATGGGTATCGTTGCCTTATGCTTAAAGGTTGAATTTAAGCTTTGTTGTTGAATGCTACTTTTGATGATGTATAATGCTATATTTATGATAGATTTGATTGAGTTGCTTCATTTGTGATAAAGTGTGGTTGTGGTGCCGAAGGGTTTCGGTCACCTTTTGTTTGTAGTGAGGCTGTGGTTTGACGGTGTGGCCGGGTAGAGTCACCACCGAAGAACTATTAAACCCCTGTAGGGAAAGAGTACTTATCCGTGTCTGTCGTAGATCGGGTAGTGACTGGAGTCAAATAGAAGAGGTTGGTGATGGATTCCTTCGGATGTTCTTTACCGTGCTGACGGTCGGTTTTGGTTGGTTTTCTGGGTATGTGGTTGGTTCGAAACCGAGGAAAATGCTTAGTTTTGAGCACTCGCTGATTTGTCCTTTTGGCGGTTTGTGGTTTTGTCTCCTTTGAGTGAAGACACAGAAGAAGAGTTCTACGTTTCGCGTGTTTTGGTCAGTATTTTGATTTGGCAAATGTTTTATTGTGATGGACTGTCGTTGGGAGGAAATTTCTGTGGTTGTTGTTTCCCCGATTTTTTTTTAAAAGAAGGGGGTTGGAGTTTCTCCTGTTGCAGATCAAGCTGGATGGAGCTAAGTTTGAATCTTTATCGGAAAATTTTAGTTGGACATTTGGTCTTCCCTTTTGCATCCGTCTTCCTTTGTGGAAAGTGTAGGTTTTGGATTTCTTGAAGAGTTTTGGCTACTATGATTGGACATTTGAGGGTCGAGCTCTCTTGCATTTATGTTTGGATTTTGCTTTTCTCCCTTGCCTGAAAAGAAGAAATTTTTATCGTTGTTTGTTCTTGATCTAGAACTGTGTTTGTTTTTTTGAATGTTTGGGATTGCCTCCTGTTTGTCAAGGGTAGGTGACCCATGACGGTGTTTAGAAATTTTATGTCTGTGTTACGTAGTATGTAACAATGTGGTTTATGGAATGATGTACTTCTAAGTTAATTTGTGAGTTGAATCAATTAAAATGTAATTGTTATCTTTAGCTTGAGATTAAATAATCTTCTAGTATTGTAGATTGCTCTATAACGATAATGATTGAATGTGTTAATGTGCATGCTTAGGATTTATTGCATTATTTTAATGTGCCCTTGACCATGGACAATGTTTAAAGCTTTAAATCTTGATGCGTAGTTAGAACATTACGATGATGTAAACTACTGTGAAGGTAATAGAAAATTAGTGGGTTATTTAGAGACATTTTAATATAAGGTCGGTAGAACAATTTAATTGTAATGGTGGACTACCGATATTGTTAAAGAAACCATGCTGGTTGTTTAAAGATGTTCTAATTTAATCGTGTTGGCTAATGACTTTAACTTGGAAATTGATTAGAGTTGATATTTACGACGTTGCAAACTATTAGTAGATTCGAAGTATGCAGTTGCGTTCCAATAATGCTAGTATCGATATCAATTGGGAAGACATAAGTTTTGCCATTGCCGTAAGAGCTTTGTGATGATTTCACCTATTCAGTTCACTTTAAAAAAAAGGCTGGAGTATGTCTTGGAGTGGCAATTTTGCTATAACCCGTGTATAGGGTAGCTAAAAAAAAATTAAAAAAAATTTAAATTTAATTTAGCGTTGTTGTTATAAGAGCTTTGGATGGCTTAAATTATTCAATCTATTTTACATAGTTGGAGTATGTTGTGTAGTGACAGTTTGTCATAGCCTATGGATAGGGTAACTAAAAGCAATGTTGTTGTTTTACAATTATGCCAATTATTGATATTGATGACTTAGTAGTGGTGGTAACTGATTAGATTAATTGTTGAAAACCTTTGTTAAAATGGTGGAAATTGTAACATGTTGTGATGGAGTGAACCAGGGATAGTTAGCATGACGCGTGATTTTGTCCTTAATAAATGTATGTTTTAAACTTCTATTTACGATTGGTGCCTTGTTGAGATAATATTTACTTGTTGAGTCATCTTTTAGGTGAATAAATTTCCATTGTCGAGATGTTGACGCATATGTGGTATGGAATTTATAGGTTCATCATGCTGAAAGACTTGTTGAAGCACTGCCTTTCAAATTTAGAATATGATGATATAGGTTAGGCTGCTCCGTGGGGATCTTGATGAGGTAGTGTTGGTTGGATGTGTTTTTGATAAGCACTGTGAACTTTATTTATAATTGTGGAAAAGGTAATAAGAGTAAGAATTTGTTGTGTAGTTGTTGTTAAATCCTGATGGGCCTTCTCAATGAGTAAATAGGGAATATTGAAATCTAAATGGTAAGGGTAGTGGAATGCTATAGATGGCGGGAGTTATGCTGAACTTATGTTTAAAAATTCATATGGATTGGTTTGTTTGTTTGATATTTGGGTTGAATACTTTCGGTCAAAGTATTCTTTGTGCTGTGTTTCAGAGTTTCCCTAAACTTAGAATGATTCTGCCAAATGTGGGTTAATTTCGAGGCTTAAAACAAGGATAAAAGAATGATTAACCTTGAAGTAATTTGTGGAGATTTTGGAATGTTATTCTATTAAATATCGTCATTCATTCATATTTGATAAGAAAACTAGCTTAAGTTATGAATTAGACATTTATGCTCAAGGATGTATGCTTTGACTGTGTCCGTAGTTTTCAAGGTCGAGTTATCGGTTGCATTGTTGATCAAAAGAAGTAGCTAATCCAATGTAAGATTTGGAACTTCATGATCTGGAAATATTTGTATTTCTATTTTGGGCTAGAGTTGTGTTGTGGTGTGAGGTGTTTGACAGTTTTTGTTTAAGAGACGATTCTTCTGGTTGTGACATGAATGATATTCATGGTTGAAACAATTTTTCTGTTGGGAAGTGAGTTTGGTTCCTTTTTAAGGAAAAAGAGATGGTGGTTGTGTGGAAGCATTTAATTCCTTGATCGGTTTTTTTTTTTCTGAATGGCTTGGCCTTGGATAAAAGTGAGATGATTTGTTTTGGTAAAAGTGAAATGCATTTGCAGAAGACTTTCGCGGTGTTTCTCTTTTGAATAGAGCTTCTCCCCGAAGAAATTTTTTTTTTGGTGGTTTTGGTTCTATGGAGTTCCTCTTCCAAGTTGAGTTCCCGTGTATGTGAATTTCAGCCCTTTGGTTTAAAGGTGGTGATTGTCGTTCGTTGTGTTAGTGAGAATTAAGATTTCTTTTACGTTCAAGCTTGGGGGTAAGAAAATGAATGTTTATGTTATGGTTGAGTATATTCAAGGATTGTACTCCTTGCCCTGGTCCTTGGGTGGAAGAATGCGAAGGCGAAACCTTCTTACAAGGGAAAACTAGTGTGGGTCGCTGATCGTAAGTAGTTTAAAAGTGAAGAGTAAAGGAAGGTTGTGTATGACTCAATTCAAACTTTTTTTGGAGAATTGTTTTCATTGATGTGTTCCTCGGTGGGGTTGCTTAATTTAGTAGTGGACAACTTGGAAGTTGCAGGTAATTACATTAATTTTTTTGGAACTTTTGTCGCTGGGTTCGAGCGAGTTTGTGTCAACCGTAGTGATTGTGTTCGGTTGTTATTGTTTCTGCGGATTTACGGACCCTGGTTGTAAAGTAGGCTATCTCTGTCGTTGGTAAGGGTGGATATTGGTTCTTTTTGTAAAAGATCAATCACTTGTAGGAGATAGGAGTTTGTGTTTGGGTTGATTTAGAGACTTACCTAGAGCGTTGTGTCTCACATGGTTCGCGTCGTCCAGAATGCGACGAACTGTGGTAGAGGAGTTGAGATTGGAATGCGGAGTTTCGCGATCGGGTTGAAGAGAGAAGTGGGAGTTGAGATTCCAGATCGATACCAGATTCACCTAATAGGTGTTCTTTTTTTAATAGGGGAATAGTTCGTGTTAGTGTCCAATGAAAGATTTGTGGACCAATTAGTCTGAGCGGGATGCAACTTGGGAACTTGAGGACCAGATGCGGAAGAAGTATCCTACACTTTTTGAGGATGCTGAAGGTAAAGTGTTGATTACCAATTTGCCTTCCTTTTTTTTAAGGTTCCGTAGCAAAGAGGAGTAGATTCGGGGACGAATCCTTTTAAGGAGGGGAGAATGTGATGCCTTAGAGCGTCAGAGCGATTCTAGGGTTCCTTTTCCTGGTTTTGTTTCGGGAGAGGAATGAAGGATTTGTCGGGGGATGAAATAATTGAAGTTTATCTGGCGTATTAATATTAAATTTGGAGTTGTCGGGCTAGAAACAGTGGGCCGAGGAAAACCTGGGCCTGGGCTGCGAATCCCCTCCCCACCTCTCTCTCTTTTCCCCTAGTGGGCCGGTCCACCATATAAAAGGGGTGTCACCCCCCAAAAGCCCTAGGGCACCCCCCTTCCTCCCCTAGCAGCCACACCACCCCTCCTCTTCCTCCCCTTGCGTGGTGGCTCAAGATCCACCGCGAAACGCGAAGGAGCAAGCGAGAAGAGGATCCGTGGAGGCGTGGAGGACGAGCAGATTTCCGTTTCGGGAATCGTCGCGCGTTTTTCGTGGGTTCTCAAGGGAGAACTCAAGGTAAAATTCCCAATCTTTTACCCCTGTTCTACCTAGGGATTAGGAGTGTATTAGATCTGGTGGTGAGTGTTTTAGATGGATCTTGATGGGGAAAAGGGTAGATGTTCACGTGGTGCTGTTTTTGGAAGGGGAGATTGTGCAGCGCGGATTATTTCGCGTTTTACGTGGCGTAGACGATTTTTCCTGCAAAAACCTATAACTAGACAGTTGTAGATAACGTCGAGATCTAGCTTCTGTAATTTTTTCAGAATTTTTGGGGCGTCGGTCTGAGAGTTATCGCTGTTGCAAGATGACGGACAGAATCTTGAAACAGATTTTGTCCACTGTTTTGGACGTTTGTTTAGGCTTATTTAACAGTGGAATTGAAATTTGTGATCTTCATGAAAGTTATAGATCTCGTCAATATCTAGCTACTGTAATTTTTTTGTATTTTTATGATCTATATAAAAAATATACGAAATTGTGAAGAGAGGGTGCTGCTGTTTGACCCGGACAGATTGGGGTTTTTGGCGCTTAAGAAGGAGCGGGATTAGGAAGCGTGTGTTCGAGTTGTGTGATCATTTGTGATGTCGCTATGTACTGAAATAATACTTGTACAGGTGGTGCCCCTTCTGGACGCAACTAGGTTCGTCATCCACGTTGGTAAAGGCAAGTGGAAGTAGCGGTCTTGCTAAACTATAACTTCGCTATTTGTTTCGTCTTCAATATAAACCTTAATTGCAGCACACCTACATGGTTTAACTACTTGTTTATGAGATTACAATATCCTATCCTGCATTGTGATGTGGTTGTTTGGCTTTTGAATCATGAGTAAGAATGAAGAAAGATGTTGTTTGCAAGATGAATTGTGGAGATATTCTATCTCAATGATGTTCGCATTCTATCCATGTTATTTGATGGTATGCAAGCATGTGAATTCAGAGTGGGAAGTTATGCATGTATTTATGCATGAAGCATTAACTGCATAATCATGCATTGGAAGTTTGTCGACGCCAGCGTGCGCGACCGTACCGGTACAACACCGTGTGTTCCTGAGAAAGGGCACGGTGAGGAGGATCATGGCATAAGCATGTGCACAATCATATGCATTTTACTGAGGTTGTGTGGACTCTATAATGTGGTATTGGACATGAGGAATTTGGTATGCTAGTTTTACTGTGGCTGTGTTATTCGTTAGAAGTTGTTCCGCTTGCTGAGATTACCCAATCTCACCCCTTGTTATTTTGTTGTTTTTAGGTAGTTCTCGCGAGTCGTAAGCTTGAAGGGTGGGCTTAGTAGCACAATCAACCCTCCGGGGTCATCACGAATCACATGGACTAGTGCATTTAATAATTCATTAGCTTGCTGAAATCTTATTAATCATAGACCTGTTGATGTCCTCTTTGGAGCTGTTTTACGTTTATGTTTGTTTTCTGGTTGATTTAGACTTGTTATCTCTAGTATTGATGCTTTTATGTTATTCCTGTTTATAATGGTTATTATGAATCTTGTTGTCGCTTCTGTTTTGTCCTAATTTTAGGAGAGATGCTGTCGAAATTTTCTTGTACGACAGTTTAGATTTGTAGGGTGTTACAGTCTCTAGTTTCGTAGTCTTCCAAGAAACAAAATTCAGTAGCCCTGTCCACTGCTGAAGCCGAATATATATCCGCCGGGAGTTGTTGTGCCCAATTACTTTGGATGAGACAAACCTTAAGTGATTATGGCCTAACCTACAAAAGTGTTCCACTATTGTGTGACAATGAGAGTGCCATAAAAATTGCCAACAATCCTGTCCAACACTCCCGTACAAAACATATCGATATTTGCCATCATTTCCTAAGAGATCACGCAACCAAAGGTGAAATTGATATCCAACATGTGAGCTCAAATGATCAATTAGCCGATATATTTACCAAGCCCCTTGACGAGAAAAGGTTCTGTGAATTGAGAAGTGGTCTAAATATTTTAGATTCTCGTAACGTGGCTTGATGAGTGCTCTCATATTGTTTGTTGAATGGAAAATGAATTTCAAAATCTCATTTATCTTTTTTTTTGAATTTATCCTGTGTTTCTAGCTCTCGATCCTCTGATCCGGTCATTGTTGTGTGACCATGGCTTATTTGCTTACTTTTTCGCTGGTCACATAGCAAGTGGACATCTTAGGGCCCCTTTCATCCTCTCATTCCACCAAATTCCAAGGTTTCTCGTGTAAATCTTCTTTTCCTACCGAGCTGGGGAACCCGGAGTGTTCAGTGTTTTCGTCCGGAGTCTCTGGATGACCCAGATTATCCGGACTAATTGTCCGGACTCTCCGGGTTGGGGGGCAGTTAAACCCCTTAATCCCGCGCGGTTTATTTTTCTCTCTTCATTCACTCCATGCGCCTCTCCCTCTCCCGTTCTCTCCTCGTGGCTAGGGCGTGTTCTCACCCTCATCTTCATCTCCAAGGGATCTTGGACCCCTCCTCTTCCTCGGTTTGGAGATCTAGGTAAGAATTGTGGTGCCCTACCTTTTCATTCTGAGATTGGATTCAATCTTGCAGTTCTTAGGGCTTCTCCTCGTGTTTCATCTCTTCTAGGGTGCGGCTTGACTCGTCGTGGCCCTCAAGATCGGAGATTCTCGATCTTCACTCACCTGTGTTCTTCACTTTCAAATTTCTTGAGGTGAGTTCTAGATTGTGCCCTAATCCCGCGAAATCTCTTGCTAGATTGTGCCATAAGTCTTCACTCCTTCATTCTTGAGGCAATCTAGATTCAATAATTGTTGTTGTGCGGGTTGGAACCCCCAATCTTACTCGCGCCGTGCGCAAAAACTGGCGCATCCGGAGTATCCGGACATTTGGTCCGGACTCTCCGGGTTGGTCCGGAGTATCCGAGTAATTTGTCCGAAGTCTCCGGATGCAATCTGGAGTATCCGGATAATTTATCCGGACTCTCCGGGTTGAGTGTCTCGGCCAGATTTCTTTTTTGTTGAAATTCAAGTCGCTTCGTGACTACTCTGTGTCTCTCTTTGTATCTGGTCAAATGGATCCTTCTCAGGGGACGTCAGGTGGTGGTGCTCCTCCTCGGGACTCTCCTCCTCCGGATACCCCTCCCGGCTCTCCATCTGCTGCTCCGGCGCCCAAAAGGCAGAGACACGCTGTGATGAAGCGGCCTACTTCAAAAGGTCCGCCGAGGATTGGTCTTCCTTCAGGCTCTCAGTCTCAGCCACAGCCACAGCCTCAGGCTCAGTCTCCTCCTCAGCCTCAGCCACAGCCTGATCCAAATGAGCACCCTGCAGACACTCATGCTACTCTGAGAGATCAGAAGAGGAGAGAGTATTGTGACTCAGGACGCTTCATTGGTCCCTTGGCCAAAACCAAGCCTGTCTGGAACTATCCCGGGTCTGTAAACCTGATGAGAGTGATTGACTACCGGACAGGCTCTGGCAAGGGCAAGTCTATTATTGAACATAGGAAGAAGGATCCCCTTGAGTTCCATCAGGATGAGTATGTGGACCGACGCTTCTGGAACAGATTCCAGTCTGACTATTATGAGACGGTCCTCTACCCGCTTGAGCATCCAGTGGTCAGGATGAAGACCATTGACTGGGACTACATGGTAGCTGCTGAGAGCCCAGTGTTTGACCAGGTCATCCAGATTTGCGAGTTGCACCAGGTCAAGAACATCATGTCATTCAAGTATGACTGGAATAATGAGGTGGTCATGCAGTTCTATGCCACTCTCTACTTTGACAAGAAAGAGGAAGCTATCTGGTGGATGACTAACAGAGTCTGGTATGTGGCCAACAAGAAGAGGTTTGCTAGAGTGCTTGGCCTCCGATATGATAACAGTCCTAAGCTTCATGCGAAGAAAGTCATGACTCCTGAGCAGATAGAGGCTTTGTATGACACTTCTCAGCGTTTCACCGTGGGGACCATCAAGGGTCTAAAGGATGTGCCTACGGTGCTCTACCGGATGCTCAGGGTCACTCTTTGGCCCAAGGAGGGAGACGCTTCTGCCATCAGTTCCTATGGAAGGAACTTGCTATTCCATCTTGTTGAGCGCACCCACACTTTTGATATTGCTGACTTCATGTGGGAGACAATGAGGCAGAATGCGCAGAGCAACATGAGCAGTTGCAGCTATGCCCCCTTTGTGATGGCCTTGGTTACTCATGTCAGTGGGCTGAAGTTCGTCAGAGATGTGGAGCACCTGTCATACAAGGTCCGACCTCCTTCTGCTCCTCCTGCTCCAGCAACCCCTGGTCCTGCTACTAGGGCACGCCGAGGTTGCCCGTCCAGCTCTTCTTCTGCTTCTGTTGTGCCTCCTGCAGTTCCTTCTGAGCAGTCAGAGATCCCGAGCATCACGCTCCAGAAGATGTTAAAGCACATCTTCTGCCTTTGTCGCGACATCTCCACTCAGCAGAAGGAGATGCGCAAGGAGATCAAGAAGAATGGCAAGGGCATTCGAGATATCCGCCGCCACAATGGTGAGGTGCTCACTCCCAGTGATTGTAACACCCCAGCTTTTACTAAGCCCAGAATGTCACCAAACATAGACCCTAACACATTTAATACCATAATTTAAGGTAAATTACAGCAAGTAATCATTTGGAATAATTGGAAATTTTGGCAGCATCTCCTTTGTTTTTGCATGAAACTTAACAGCATAGCATCATATCAATATGTAAGACAAACGAGATATCCATACGCAGCGATAAGGATAGCTAAACATCAACTAAAACATCAATAAGCATCGATAGCAAAATAATAAGCATCAATTTAAATCTAGGAAGTTAAAACAACTCCCTCCATAGCCCCATATGATACACATGAGGGAGACAACCAAACATACAGACCATACACTAAAGATTATTGTAATGCTTATTGTCATGTCTCCACAACAGGTGAATTTGCTAGATTATGATACTACGTGGAGTAGTGTAGCTAAAACCCTTTCCCGCGCGCCGATTTCATGGTACCTAAAGAAAACAAACAACGAAAATACAAGCGTGAGTTCATAACTCAGCGAAGTGTAATACAATGGAAAACAGAGTGCAAGACAACAAACCATCAACTTCAATCTTCATAAGCATTCACATCATTACCATTCTCACGTACACGACATGGTAAAAACATCATAATCATCTCTTGATCAATATGGTGTTCGTCTCCTGAACTCATGAACAATTCAACAACATTCTCATTCATAGTTTCATTCATGCAATGCAATGCACATGTCTTCTGGAATACTCATACCGGTATGGTTGAGTGCACACCCGTCGGCATGCACCCTTTTCCCCCTTCCATCCCGAAGATGGAGGGTGCCTATCACTCGCTTCCAGTCACCTCGGTCATGGAATCACGAGGTAGGACTTACTCAAACGAATGGCCCCGGACTAGTCATAACGGTTCTCACCGCCCCTACCGGAATAGTTATGACTTAACTCACCGGCCAGCCATGAAAATATGCCATGCATGCAAAATGGACAGTAACGTATTCATAAATAGAATATTGCATATCAACGTATGGCCTCTCAACATGTAAGACCGTGATCAACAATCAACGGTAACCTTTCAAAGACATGGCATGAATCCTTTATCAACGACAAGCATTTTAATCATAGCATGAGGACCCCATATCATCGACATTATTTCAATCATGGCCTAAGGACATCCTATCCATTATAACATGTAATTCCATGGCATGGCAAGACAACATGTTAACTATTCCAAATACCATCAATCAATTCTAGCAGCACGTATAACATAAAAACCACGCAAAACACTTGCCTTCACCCACGAGTAACGGAGTGACGAGAGGTTGAGGGCACTCCGGAGGCACACCACCTGCAAACACGTGCCACTCACTCAAATTGGGTCCACAATACAGTACACAAATAAATCCCACTACCCGACTTCGCATACAACTCCTAAAATCAGAAAACAGCAAATCTGTCCCTTCGGGACAGCGGACTTCCAATGGGCATAACTTCTGTTCTAGGACTCCAAATTGAATAAACAAGTACATCCCCGCATAGCTTAGGAAATTTCCCAACTTTTTCTAGTTATAGGGAAAGACTAATTCGGACTCTAATGTTGTTTAATCTAACGTTGAACACGAACTGTCCCAATCTTGTCACAGATTTGACAGCGCTCGGTAAAACAGCCATAACTTCTAAACGGCTGGGCGGAATTTCAATTTCTTTATATGCACGGAAAGATAAGGAAATTATCTACAACTTCCTAAAAGTCCGTACGGTCAGATTCCAACTTGAAATTGGCGAAAACGCCTGCCCTAGTTCGGGTTCCCAATCTGCCCGAACCAGAACATGAACACAACTCTAGATTTCATCAATCCTACCCCATGGAAGCACCTCCCTTGATCTAAAAACATGAAATTCATCCCTATAACAGTACCTAGACCCAAACCCAAGGATCACCCATGCCTTACCTCCTCCCGACCAGAGCAGCGATTTAATGCCGAGATCTATCCTCCCGAGCCTCCCGAACGTCCTCCTCGCGCTAGAATCGCCGGATCTCCTCGTCGCGGGGCTTCCCGTTGGAGGGGACAGCGAGGTTGTGTGGTGGGGGATCTCCTCTTTGCAGCAAAGGAGGTGGAGAGGAGGAATTGGGGGCGCACCCAAGGGGGAGGGGAGGAGGCGCCCAAGAGGGAGAGGAGGAGGCACCCAAGAGAGATGGGGATTGGGGGAGGGGCGGCTAGGGCAGGGAGGGACGCCCCTAGCCCCCAAAATCCTGCCTCTTCTCCCTCATGGGCCCTAACTCTCCCACCAAGGCCCACGACTCACCCCCCTAAGGCCCAAACTCCTCCGGGAAGGCCCAAACTTCCGAAATCGGCCCGGAAACGCGATTAAACTGCATAACGTAAAGTTTTAATCTCCGATTTCATACTTTATAAGGTCACATTCTCTAATTCACATTTGTTTACGGTGTCTCGGCATTCCGTGGTGTCACATTCTCCCCCCCTTAAACAGGATTCGACCTCGAATCCGAACGAACGCTAAGAACCACAACAAAGCCCCTACAGGACAAAAACTTCTGTGCAACAGAAGGCAACCACACAACACTCAAACCGAATCATCGACAAGCAACCTACCAAACCAACACTTAACGAGAAAGAGTTGACTTAGCCCAGCTAAGTACAACCTCTCACGGTTCCACCTTTCCTTCCAATTATTTGACCCCTTTTTCGCAAGGAATCAAAATTTACTAATGTCATCTTCGCTCATAGCCTACATCGACCATACTTTCCTTTCGACTGCCAACCACATTACACTTTTCATTCTATCCTCTCCCAGGCATAACGCACACCCAGGGACGTCTAGCTAAGACAATATCCACGAGAAAGCATTTTACATCACAATTTCTATAACATTTGCTTCCACCCAATGATACTTTCAACCAAATTCAAACCACGACGCCAACAACCTCCATCATCATCCACCCTCATACCACTAATGTCCATCACCTAGCCCCAGCTAGGATCGTAACTCACTACTAACTCTCAATTGGCACTTTTCCCCAAGAGGATGTCGCCCTCACAACCAAATCACACAAACAACGAGGACCATGAGTATAGCTCTTAGATTATGCTCAACAATAATCCGAGGCCCTTCTTATTCTCGCTCCTATCAATAGTGCAAAAGAAGTACAATTCTTTTGAATCCAAGTAGACCACATACAACAACTCGAACCTCAAAGCGCCACAAATCACTTTGGAAAGAACCCGATAACATTGAAAGACCACCCTTTTTGCTTTTCCTAAATCAAGCAGCAAAGAAAAACTCAAATCTCCAATCAACGCGATACAATTCGCATTGGGGAGCACTCAAACAAATAGAGACTCCACACAATTCTCTTGACAGAAGTTCTCAACAACTAGAGACAACTCGACTCGCTTTCACCACAGCCAAACTTTTCACTTTAACCAAAATCAACATCTTGGAAGAGAACTGCCACAAAAACTCTCGAAGAGAAAGAGAAACTCAAATCCCTTGCATAACATAGCCAAAATGCCAGCATTTATCCATTCATTCCTTTTCATGCTAGAGAGCAATGGAAATCTCGATTCATAACACGAATGCGAATTCTTCAAGAGCACTCCGGATTAGTCATATATCTCTATATGACTTTCTCACCGTCCTGGCTCAACAACTCTTTTATGCTTATAAAAACGATGTCATGAATCTTTTTCACCATTTATTCGTCATGTAACCACGATACCCATTAACCATTCACAAAGAGACTTCATTCTCTTTGTCACATGATTGACACCCAACAACATCGATGGTTGCTCAAATTCGCATAAACTACGACGGCGTTAACCGAAAAAAATACCATATCGCATCACAACCCAACAACCACTGCACGCAATGCGTGCAAAACATCGCATTTTAACCCAAGCCAATAACAGAAGATAGCATCAACTCTCAAATCAAACGTCTACGCCTAATAACCGCTACCAATTCTCTTAAAGAGAAAGGAAACACATTCCCAGCAGGGAACACCTTACCAACAAAATCACTTATGAAACAATCATAAGATTCACCTTTTTGAAACGCTCGCAAACACCACACACGTTTCCCAAATAAATCCAACTCTAGTCACGATAGAATTACAATTTAAGCGCTTAACACCAGGGTTACCAAAGATAAATCAGTTGAACGCTAAAGAGAGCGTCCCACCCCAACGCTTTGGGTGTTAAACCATACTCATAGCATAGACTAAACAGATTAGCCCAAAACCAAAGATTGGCATGGTTCAATACCACACCACATTTGGAACCCATAAGCCGGTTACTTCAAATACTACTCTTTCATCCATATTTCCAATCATCGGAGTCAAGTTTGTAACTTGACAAAATGCCACTTAATCAGGGGAGATTTTATTGCACCCTAATCAAGACGCCTAAACAAAGAGGCAGGCACTCCCAGAAAATTTATACATTCATTTGAATCCGTAAACCTTCAAAAGAAAGTTCGACTCAAATCCCACCATTACTCGCATTCCAATACTCTTAGCCAATACGGATGTCATAATCACCCAAATCCCGAGAAGTCAAACACTGTTGCACACAAGCTACAACATCTGCTCTTAATAAAATCACTTTTCACTGTTCATATAACCACAATTGATTATATTACCAACGAACCATAGACCATATCTACCGTATGACAATCAACAAGGAGAACCACGTTCTCACAACTCCAGCACAATTATCTTATCAGTTAATCCAACATAAGACGCATATCAACAACTTCTTTTGGTCTACTAACCATGACGAAGCCCACGGCTTGATTGTATTACGGTGACTATTATTGCTTGTAGGTGATCGCCCTCGCGATGCTCTCGGGAAGGGCAAAGGCAAGGTGGATGAAGCGGCTCCTGCGGAGGGCAAGGGAAAAGGCAAGCCGTGGAGGGGACTCGCGCACGGGAAATGTGGACATGATGAGCTCCAGCAAGTTTGTTGCCTTCATGGAGGTGACCGAGGATGATGGTGATGCCCCAGAGGAGGCGAGGGTGGACCCTGGACCCTTGGAGCTCAACGACGGGGAGAAGCTCTCTCATTCGGCGAGGGAGTCGCTTCTCCCCCGGGGATGTGGAGTTCCCGGAGCCGGGAGAGAGGCCCGATCCGCCCCCGGGGTTCATGGTGGCGCTCAAGGCTTGGGTGGATGCTGGGTTTGGACTCCCCATGCACCCTTTCATCAAGAAGTATACTCAAGCGTTCGGAGTGGAGCTCTCCCACCTTAGCCCGAACTTCGTTCGGCTGAGGATTTTCCTGTGGCTGTGAGACGGCCATTCCGGGGACGGTCGTGGAGCCAACCATCCCCCTCTTTGACTATTACTTCCGCTCCCAGCGAGGGGACGCAAAGAGGGGGCCCCTGGGGTCCATCTTCTCCATTTTGAGGCATGATGATGAGTTCCCCGTTCACACCACCAAGGACTCTTGGCCCTCTGCCACCAAGAAGTGGTTTTACTTGAAGGCGGGGGGCGACTTCGTCTACTCCGGGAGGCACCCGAGCTTGACGTCACGGACGCACCCCAAGATTGGTCGCCTTTCCAATGAGGATTGGAAGCTGCGTAGTGCGCAAAGGGCTCGGGTGCCTTTGCGATTATGCCCGCCCAAGAAGGCTTGCCGTAGGACTGGGCGACTTCACGGGGGCATGATTGTGCCTTGGCTCCCAGAAATGGGCCAAGACACGGGCGCCCACCCGGAGGGTTTTTTGGTTGCTTCCCCCCAAGGGGGAGAGCTTGTTTTGTATCATGCTATGTACGAAGGGGGCATGTCCCCTAGGTTTATAGGAAGCGAGAGAGCACGTACTTCCTCCCACAGCGGAGAGGAAGGTTGACCCCGGTGTGGCAATGACAACCTTGCCTTCGTTGAATTGCTTAGGTTCGGCGCATGGGGCCTTACTCTGAGGAGTTGGGCGTTTAGTTCGGGGCGCGGCCCCGCAGGGGAGGTTGTTGCGCCCCTTGTAATAGACTCGTGCTTACCGGGACGGGGATGTCTCCTGGGTTAGAACTCACAATGTAACGAGAATGTTTTCCGCGATGTTGCGGGGTTGACCCGGAGGTCGTTTGGCTTATCGCCAGGGGACCATGGGGGACTAGTCCACGGTGCACCCAATGACTTAGGCAACATGCCTTTTAAGTCGTTGCTTGCTCCCTGGGTCCAATAGGGAGGAGGCCCGCCCAAGGGGGACTAGAGATGTCCTGACCGCTCGGGGCTTTTTAGGGGTAAGCCTCGGAGGCTATGCGCCCTAAGGAGTGTTGCGCGGGCTGCGTGACTCCATGACGTTCCCTAACAGCAACGTGTTAGGGGTTGACCCGGAGGTCGTTCGGCTTATCGCCAGGGGACCATGGAAACATATTTGTAGAAAAGAGAGAAAACCTGAAAATTGGAAGGCCATGAAAAGACTTATGAGAATTGATTATGTTCCTGAATATAATACTAAATTTTTGTATACTAGACTCCAATGCTTGAAACAAGGAAATAAGTGCGTTAAGGAATACTATGAACGATTGCAAAATCATTTGTTGCGTTGTGGTTTAGTTGAAGGAGAAGAGGCAACTGAAAATAGATTTTTGAGTGGACTTAATCAAGAAATTCAGGATGCTCTTGTTGATGAAACGTATAGTTCTCTTTCAGAATTGGTTAAATGTGCTTGTAGAGTTGAAAATATGCTTGCTGAATCTTTGAAAGAATCATTAGCTTCATTTGAGGCGCCCATTGTTGCACCTTCTTTTTTAGCTAACATTTTGCAGAAAAGTGAGCACCATCGAGAGAATGATGAAGAGCATATGGAGAAGGAAATGATCAGTACTACCCCATGTGTAAGTGAAGAGATAATAGTTGAAGTAACACCTACAACAGCTGACGAGAATTTACAAGGTAATGTAACAGGTATAGACTCTACACATGGAGAAAATAATTTTGAAGAGCTAAAACTGTCCACAAATCATGCTATCGTTGAGCAACTATTAGTGGAACCGATTGCTGATTTTGCTTTGTTACAAGATGATTTGCTTGCTATTGTAAACGGAGGTTTAAAATCTGAACAAATGTAAACTCGATGTGCTTTATACTCTCCTTTCTCACTATTATTGCCAATAACATAAAAAATATTTCGCGATAACCATGACAAATTATAATGTAAAAAAAGCCTCTCCTCTAAATAATTCAGATCACACGGAACATCAAATTCAATGTAGCCTAATGTATATAAAGGAGACATCAATTTCAACTCATCATTTTCGCTTTGGATGTGAATGACATGTTTATTTTTAGCATAAGTGTCTAGTGTGTTAACAAAAGTGACATGTTCATTCGCTAGTTGTGTCATGGATATAAGTGAAGTATTACCACACAACTCTTCTTTATCACAAGAAATAGCAAGCAAATCATCTTGTAACAAAGCAAAATCAGCAATTGGTTCCACTAATAGTTGCTCCACGATAGCATGATTTGTGGATAGTTTTAGCTCTTATAAATTATTTTCTCCATGTGTAAAGTCCATACCTGTTACATTACCTTGTAAGTTCTCATCAGCTGTTGTAGGCATTTCTTCAACTATTATCTCTTCACTTGCACATGGGGTAGTACTGATCATTTCTTTCTCCATATGCTCTTCTACATCATTCTCTTGATGGTGCTCACTTTTCTGCAAAATGTTAGCTACAAAAGAAGGTGCAACAATGGGCACCTCAAATGAAGCTAATGATTCTTTCAAGGATTCAGCAAGCATATTTTCAACTCTACAAGCACATACAACCAATTCTGAAAGAGAACTATATGTTTCATCAATAAGAGCATCCTGAATTTCTTGATTAAGTCCACGTATGAACCTAAGCTCTGTTGCTTCTTCACCTTCAACTAAACTACAACGCAACAAATGATTTTGCAATAGTTCATAGTATTCCTTAACGCACTTATTTCCTTATTTCAAGCATTCGAGTCTAGTATACAAAAATTCAGTATGATATTCAAGAACATAATCAATTCTCATAAGTCTTTTCATGGCCTTCCAATTTTCTGGTTTTCTCTCTTTTCTACAAATATGCTTCCACCATGTTATTATTAGTGGACCATTTGGTGGTTGCTAGTAATCACTTTTCCTTTTGAAGTGTATTGGATCTTTTTGTCGTTGGGCAATGAGCGAGTTATGTCAACCGCAGAGGAATGTTCGGTCGTTTCTGTTACGCGAGTCTTACGGATCCTGGATATAAAGTAGGTTGTTCATTCTGGTGGTAATCTTATAGCGTTGTGTCTCTCCTGTTTCGCGTTGTCTTGAGTACAAGGAACCATAGAAGGGATGGTACCGTGTTGTTCTGGAGAATAGCATGAGTTAAAGGGATCGGGCACTTTAGTGCCAAGGAATGCTTAGAACAAGGAGTATGAGACCGTTTTCTTTTGTGGGCTGTTTGAGGATTTATCTTATCGCTTGGGGTCGTGCTGAGACCGTGTGTGAGTACTTTGTGTTTCAATGTTGAGTAAAGTTCTCGCAAGTTTTGATTGTGAGTTATCTTTAGAGCTGTCAGTCTTTGATCCTTAGCTCCTTGCCTCTGAGTGCTGGCTGGTGCAAATCGTAGGGGCTTCTAAGCGGGTTCTGAGGCGTGAACCATAACTCCCTTTGATTTGATTGTTTGCGAAGCGGCGTGTCTCGGATTCGGGGTCGAATCCTGTTGAAGGGGGAAGAATGTGACACTACGGAATGGTGTGACATTATTTAATGTGAATGTTAAGGTCAAAAACTTTATGAAATATGGTATTGGAGGTTAAAACCTTATGGTAGGAGGTTTAATAGCGTTTCCGGGCCGTTTCTGGGAGTTTGGGCCTTTCCGGGGAGTTTTGGGCCTAGGGGAAAGGGTTGTGGGCTTTGGTGGGATGGAGTATGAGTCAATTTAGGATTGGTAATCCTGTTTGGGCTGTTAAAAAGGGGGCTCCCCCTACTGCCATGCGCCCCCACCCCCCTCCTATGTGCGCCCCCTTCCCCTCCCTCCTTGCCCTAGCCGCCACCCCCACCTCCCCCTCTCCCTTGTGGCCGTGCGCCCCCTCCCCTTGCCCCCTTTGCTCCCCACCACTCCACCACCTCTCCTCCACCCTTTGCTGCCCTAGGGTTGCCTCCCCACCCCTGCACCTCGAAGATCCATCCGTTGGAGCGAGGAGCGAGGAGCGTTCCGGGAGGAGATCTATTTTGGGTGTTCGTGCGTCGGGCGAAGGTATGGCTGATGGAGCCGTGATGGCACTATGGGTGTCCCGATCTTTCGATGAGAAACACACGATCGATTTGTTAGAGTCGACTTTGACGATCCGACTACACCGTACGACGACGATGCGCCTTAGCAATCGCTAAACCAACTCCAGCGGGTTATTGATCTTGCCGTAGACACGATCAACCTGAACACGAGGTTCAATTCCTGCAAGCAACCGAAGAACAAGCAAGAACAATAGGATAAACAATCTGAAATTGCGGATAAAACTGGAAGCGAAACAAAGTGGAGTCTTATTGACGATCTTGACAAGGTGGCTGTCCAGCACAACTCGCAGGATCAAGTTTGCACTTGGCTAAACTAATCAAATAAAAACCCAAAACCCTAAGGAGCCGATGTCTGGCTATTTATAAGAGGTAGGGGCGTGGGAAACACGTCCAAAGCAGTAGGATACCAACTACAACTCTATTACAAGGCCCAAAGCCCAAGTCTTCTCGATTTGGAAAAGTGACGCCAATTGTTTTGCAGATTCCCGTTGACTCGGACGGAATTTGGGGATGGGGTCGGATCCGTTGGAAAGAGGACGTCGAAACCTTTCCAACCAGTACTCATAGACCTCAAACACCCTTGTGGATCAAAAGTTATGGTCGTTTGAAGTTGGTGCTGTCCCGGAGGCCGAATCCGAGTTGAACTTGTGCACCGGAAGAATTGGCTTCATGCTTGACGTTTGGGAGTCCTTCTCCTTGGTTCCTAAGGACAATAAAATCATCACAAGGATTAAATAGCATTCCATTCATTAAATTATTTGTATGCAGCCCGAGGAACGCATTCACCTGGTAATTGAATTGTCGTGCCCGAGCTCGAGTAATTGGACCATCCGGGAAAAGCCAATGTGGTGGCTGACGCATTGAGTTGCAAGGCCCGATGCAATTGCCTCACTCTTCAACCCCGAAGTGCCACCATCTATGCAGAATTATAGAAACTCAGCATAGAGATGGTTGAAGATGGTTTCTTGGCTAACCTAGAGTTGAATTCCACGCTGCTGGACCAGATTAGAGAGGCTCAAAAGAGGGACAAGGGCGTTGCCCGAATTTGTAGCAAACTGAATTCCGGCCAAGCCACTAGCTTCCATCTTGATGACGGTGGAACTTTATGGTTCGGCGAGCACCTAGTCATCCCTAAAGACCAAGTGTCGGCGTATTCTACACCGGGGTACTCTCTCCACCCTTAAAAAAGACGGGAAGGGCCCCACACAGCGACTAGCGTTCTTAAGCCCTCCTCGCGAGGCGAGGAGGCCCGCGTGGCCACGTGGCGAGCAGCGTTCCTAAGCTCTCCTCGCGGGGCGAGGAGGCTCACGTGGCCACGTGGCGAGCAGCGTTCCTAAGCCCTCCTCATGGGGCGAGGAGGCCACGTGGCCACGTGGGGAGCGGCGTTCCTAAGCCCTCCTCGCGGGGCGAAGAGGCCCACATGGCCACGCGGCGACCAGCGCTCCTAAGCCCTCCTCGCGGGGCGAGGAGGCCCACGTGGCGTCGCGAGATGCAAGGATGAAGAAGGCTTCGCCAAGAAGCCTCCCATGGGGCATGGTGTCAAAGCATTTAATGTAGGGTGTGGCGACAGGCCCTTTCCCTGACATACCATGATGAGACCATGCTCATCATGGATAGAACTAACACTGCATACATATGGTCATCACCAAGTGTTGCTGCAATTATATCAACTGCATGGTTTCATCGACCTCCACCTTGGCCAGGACCATTAAGTTGGAGACACTTCACGGCACCCTCTACTTCGTATACATCTACTACAATGGATCCATCTGCTGGATTTAAAGACCCCCACCTTGGCCATCCTTCTACATCTTCGTCGGTTCAAGGACCATTGACTCGAGCTCGAGCCCGTCAACTCAATTATCAGATCTAAAGCCATACTTAGGAGAAGATGATGAACTTGAGTCGAGGACGACTCAAATGCAAGAAGGGGAGGATGATAAGGACAACACTACCATGGATACGGCCATACCTACAAACCCAATTGAAACCAACAATGTAATACAAGGGCCAATTACTCGAGCTCGCGCACGTCAATTCAATTACCAGGTGAATGCGTTACTCAGGTTGCATACAAATAATTTAATGAATGGAATGCTATTTAATCTTTGTGATGATTTTATTGTCCTTAGGAACCAAGGAGGAGGACTCCCAAACGTCAAGCATGAAGCCAATTCTTTCGGTGCACAAGTTCAACTCAGATTCGGCCTCCGGGATAGCTCCAACTTAAAACGACCATAACTTTTGATACATAAGGGTGTTTGGGGTCTATGAGTACTGGTTTGAAAGGTTTCATCGTCCTCTTTCCAACGGATCCGGCTTCATGTCCAAATTCCTTACGAGTCAACGGGAATCTGCAAAACAAGTTTGGTTATCTTTCCAAATCCGAGTCAAACTAGGAATAGGAGTCCTATTCGGCCATGGATGTGTTTTGGACGCCCCAACCATGGTTTTGGCCTCCTATTTCTCCTATATAGAGCTAGGGATTCCCCCAAAATAACTTGGGTTTTGGTTATTTGATAGTTTAGCCTTTTGCTACTATTTGAGTCTTTTAGACGTGCTCAATGGCCGCCTAACAAGCTCCTCGTATCGGAACCCCAACTTTTTCTATACTTCATTTATATTTGCAATTTTAGATTGCTTTTGCCTTGTTCTTGCTTGTTCTTCGATTACTTGCAGGAATTGATCTTTGTGATCAGGCTGATCGTGCCCATGGCAAGGTCAATAACCATCTGGAGTTGGTTTAGCGATTGCTAAGGCGCATTGTCGTTGTATGTTGTAGTCGGATCGTCAAAGTCGTCTCCACCCAAATCGAAGGTTATCATTCTCATCGAAATATCGGGACACCCAATTTTACATCATACCATGTCTAGCCCGTCATGGGAAGCGCACAGTCCTGGCGGCTCGTGGTGTAGCGGCACAAAGAAGGAGGCCCCAAGATGGGATGGCATTAATGAAATGTAATTAATGAGCTGCGCAACGGCATAATTTTGTCCCCCCACTTGCCCAAACAAGTCGGCAGTATATAAGGGCGGTTTGGTGCATGGGAAAAGAGGGGAGAGAGGGACTTTGTTTCTTCGAGACTAACAAAGACTGAAGGCAGGACGTAGGGCTATTACCCACCTTAGGGGCCCGAACCTGGGAAAACCAAGTGTGCCTACTATTTATCTTCTCCGGGACGGCAGGGAGAGAGCGACCGGATTAAGTCTCCGCTAAGCACACCCCCAAACCGAACTAAAACCTCCCTCGCGGGAGGATCCTATCATAAAAAACGCCGACAGGGGCGCGCCAGGAAGGGGTGCACGGTTGGCGTACTTTGGTCTAACTCCAGCCATTTCCAGCGAACTTCATTGAAGGTCCGTCCATCAGGAGGTTGGCGGGTTCGCACACGACACCACCACCAGCGGCCGGAGCTGTCAGTACTTTGGTAGCAACCTCTCACTCTCCCCGGGCGAAGGGCGATTCTGCGCCACTTCCAACCGAGGGCGCTGAGGCCTCTCGAGGGGCCGTCGGACCCCCGACTCACCGTCGACTGGCGTGGGAAGAGGCCCCCCAGCTTAGAACTTGCGCGCGACGCATCTCCTGCTGAGTCATCCACCTATGGAGCTCGCTGGGGACAACCCCGATGCACCCTGGCTCCGGGATGTGGTTCGCCTTGTGGAGGCGGCCCAGCTTCGAGTGGGAACTCCCGATCGGTCTCCGACCAACTGGACTCCCCCCTCGAAGGGGCACGGTCACTCTTCCCACACCTACAAACTCCAACCAAAACTTAATCCAACAATTAGTATGGCATCATCTACCCCCGATTTCTAATCCTAGCATCCCACATTGCCTAATCCAACCCCCAAATCCGACCACCCACCTACAAACCCTAGCATTTCCAATGTTGGCCCCCAAAACACCCGATCTACAAAACCTAGCCCCCAAATTCTCCTAGGACCCAAGAACTAGAGGACCAACTCCAAGAAGAGACCCTACCTTCGAGGAGGACGAAGGGAAGGAGGAGGAACCGCGTAGGGGAAGGAGGACATCGGCTTGGGGAGGAGCTTGAGGTCACCGGGGTGGAGGAGTCGCCGGGGAGGAGCCACGGGAGGACGCCAGAGTGGGGAGCTCGCCGGTGATGAGTTTGGGGTGGAGTAGAGACGCACAAGGGTGGAGAGCACGGGAGTGGGGAGCAAGAGGTAGGGGAGAAATGAATAAAGAGCCACGAAATGGGACTTTTATATTCATCCCCCGCACAGTCCGGACACTCCAGATGTTCAACCCGAAGACTCCAGGTTGGGGTCTTCGGTAGGATTAACTCGGACACTCCGGACAATTAGTCCGGATACTCCGGGTTGAGGTGCTCGGGCGAGCTAATCCAGATAATCCGGATAATTCATCCGGACATTCCGAGTTATATCCGGACATTCCGGGTTATATTCGGACATTCCGGGTTATATCCGGACATTCCGGATGTTTAATCCGAATACTCCGGATTTCCCAGAATTTTTGAAATTAGGGCCTTGACAAACCCTCCTCCCTTAAGGGAATCTCGCCCCGAGATTCAGAACAAGCGTACAGGTGGAATGGTATGCAATTAGGTAGTACGGGCACGTACCGATCGACTTGCCTTGAACTACGAAGCATTTGTACACAAGCACTTCACAATGTACCGAAGAACTCGGGATATTCGTTCCTCAGACGATCTTCAGGCTCCCAAGTAGCTTCGTCTTTGGTGTGATTGCTCCACTGAACCTTATAAAACTTGAGAGTCTTCCGACGGGTCTTGCGTTCAGCTTCATCCAAAACCCGAATAGGATGCTCTTGGTAGGACAGATCAGGTTAGGCTGAACTTCGAGTTCGTCCACCCTCAGTGTCTCAAAGGGAGTACGGAGGCACTTCTTCAATTGGAATATATGGAAGACATTGTGGACCATCACTAGAGAAGGAGGAAGCTCCAGCTGATATGCCACTTGACCACGCCTCGCAAGGATCCGAAAAGGCCCTATATAGCAAGGTGCCAATTTCCCCTTAACTCCGAAACGACGGGTGCCCCGGAGAGGAGATACTTTCAGATAGACATGATCACCAACGTCGAAGGAAAGTGGTCTCCTACGGCGATCAGCATAGCTCTTCTGCCGCGATTGTGCTACTCTCAGATTCTCTTGAATGGTCTTTACCTTCTCTTCCGCAGCTTTAACCACATCAGGTCCAAAGAATGGTCGTTCCCCACTCTCGGACCAGTTCAGGGGTGTCCGACAGCTACGACCATAGAGTGCTTCGAAAGGAGACATTTTGATGCTGGTTTGGTAGCTGTTGTTGTAAGCGAACTCAGCATAGGGAAGACATTCATCCCATTTCTTCCCATAAGACAGAACACAAGCCCTCAACATATCCTCAAGGATCTGATTGACCCTTTCGGTTTGGCCGTCAGTTTGCGGATGATATGCTGAGCTGTGTAACAGCTTGGTGCCCAATGCCTCATGCAAACTTTTCCAGAATCGCGAGACAAACTGATAACCTCGATCTGAAACTATCCGTTGTGGCACTCCATGAAGGCATACAATCCGGGAGATGTACAACTCCGCATACCTCTTGGTTGGATAGGTGGTGCGAATGGCTAGGAAATGGGCAGACTTCGTCAACCGGTTGACTATAACCCAGATCGAGTCATGACCCGAAGAAGTCATCAGCAGGCCGGTGATGAAATCCATACCAATATCTTCCCACTTCCAGCTGGGAATGGGCAGCGGCTTAAGAGTACCGGCTGGCTTAAGATGTTCCGCCTTCACCCTTTTGCAGACGTCGCATTCAGCCACATAGAGCAATCTCACGCTTCATGCGAGTCCACCAAAACCATTGCTTCAGGTCTTGGTACATTTTGTTGCTACCCGAATGGATTGTGAGCAAGGAGTTGTGGGCTTCATCAAGAACTTTCCTTCGCAATTCTTGGTTTTCGGGGACGACCAAGCGCTCACCGAACCATAAAGTTTCACGGTCATCAAGATGGAAGTTAGTGGCTTGCCTGGAACTCAGTTTGCTGCATATTTGGGCAACGTCATTGTCCCCCTTTTGAGCTTCCCTAATCTGATCCAACAGCGTGGAATTCAACTCCAGATTAGCAAGAATCCTTCTTCGACCATCTCTAAGCCGAGTTTCTGGAATTCGGCACAGAGGGTGACACCTTGAGGTTGAAGAGTAAGGCAATCGCATAGAGCCTTGCGACTCAACGCGTCGGCCACCACACTGGGAGAAACTCCTTCACCCACTTCATAAGGAGGGAGCTGGTCAGATTCCCAGTGCCTGACCAAAAAAGAAATGGAGTCAAAAGACGAAGACGGCGAGAAGAAACCGCATGTTCAGAAGAAGACAAGGACTTACTACTCGGAAATGTCCTGGTCAGGTCGTCGTCGCCCGTGTACTGCCACACCGGGCGAACACGGAGCCGTAGAGGGCTGATTCTTCGGGACACATAGTCCCGAACCACCAGCACCCCAGTTAGGCCGGCGTCCCGCATGTGCTGAATGCGGTCCGCCATGGCCCGAAGCTCGTCCGTCTCCACGACGGCTTCATTCCAGTCCTCGTGCCCCTCCGCCGCGGCGGTGGGAAGGGCGAGGACGTCCGAGCCACTGTCGTCTGCGACGTACAGCCAGTCCTCCCTCCAGGACTTCCAGTTCGACTTCTGCTGGAAGGCAATGTAGTGGGGGACCATCCCGTCGCGAAGGCGGAAGTGGCAGCTCCCGGTGACCTCCCCGTCGCCGGCGGTGCGGAGGGTGTAGAAGTACCGGAAGAGTGGGAGGCTGGGCATCACCCCCACGAACATCTCGCACAGGTGTGCGAAGACGGCGAGGATGACGATGGAGTTGGGGGAAAGATGAAGATGGTGCACTCCATAGGAATGGAGGACCATAAGGAAGAACTCGGAGAACGGCGGGACGAGGCCCGCCATGAGCGCCCACCCGAAGAGCACAATCTCCCCTGGCTCGGGCCTGGGAGATCGTGTCCCACGGCGCACCCGGAGGGTCCCCTCCGGTGCCATCTGTGATAGGGCCTTCGCCCTGTCGTCGTTGGCCTGAGACTAAGGAAGGATCGTCATTGCAAGGAAGGAGAAAGGGAGGCTATGAGTAAAAGTGTCAAAATTCAAGAGGAAGCGTAGGAGACTCCAAGATGTTGTGAGGCATATATATATGTGCTCCCCCCCGGCGGTTCGTGAAGAAAGTTAATCATGAGTGCCGCTTCGAAAACTGAAGAAAATACGGCCGAAGTGGAGGAGTCGAAGGCGGTTCGGTACCCTAACACAATAATGATGGGCCCCTCCCGTGACAACCAGGCTTTTACTATAGTAAGTTAAAGACTGGCATGTCCCACGAAGGGCACGGGGGCTACTGTCGGCGTATTCTACACCGGGGTACTCTCTCCGCCCTTAAAAAAGACGGGAAGGGCCCCACACGTCGACTAGCGTTCTTAAGCCCTCCTAGCGGGGCGAGGAACGTTCCTAAGCCCTCCTCGCGGGGCGAGGAGGCCCACATGGCCACATGGGCAACGGCGTTCCTAAGCCCTCCTCGCGGGGCGAGGAGGCCCACGTGGCCACGCGGCGACCAGCGCTCCTAAGCCACATGGGCCACGCGGGGCGAGGAGGCCCATGTGGCATCGCAAGACGCAAGGATGAAGAAGTCTTCGCCCAAAACCCTCCCATGGGGCATGGTGTCAGGGCATTTAATGTAGGGCGTGGCGACAAGCCCTTTCCCAGACATACCACGTCTGGCCCGTCATGGGAAGCGCACAGTCCTGACGACTCGTGTTGTAGCGGCACAAAGAAGGAGGCCCCAAGATGGGATGTGATGAGGAAATCACTACCACGGATACAACCATGCCTACAAACCGAATTGAAACCAACAATGTAATACAAGGGCCAATTACTCGAGCTCGTGCACGTCAATTCAATTGCCAGGTGAATGCGTTCCTCGGGTTACATAAAAATGATTTAATGAATGGAATTCTATTTAATCCTTGTGATGATTTTATTGTCCTTAGGAACCAAGGAGAAGGACTCCCAAACATCAAGCATGAAGCCAATTTTTCCGGTGCACAAGTTCAACTCGGATTCGGCCTCCGGGACAGCACCAATTAAAACGACCATAACTTTTGATCCACAAGGGTGTTTGAGGTCTATGAGTACTGGTTTGAAAGGTTTCGACGTTCTCTTTCCAACGGATTTGGACCCACCTCTAAATTCATTACGAGTCAACGGGAATTTGCAAAACAAGTTCGGTCATCTTTCCAAATCCGAGTCAAACTAGGAATAGGAGTCCTACTTGATGTAACACTGGGTGTCCCGATCTTTCGATGAGAATGATAACTTTCGATTTGGGCGGGATTGACTTTGACGATCCGACTACAACGTACAACGACGATGCGCCTTAGCAATCGCTAAACCAACTCCAGATGGTTATTGACCTTGCCGTGGGCACGATCAACCTGACCACGAAGATCAATTCCTGCAAGCAATCGAAGAACAAGCAAGAACAAGGCAAAAGCAATCTAAAATTGCAAATATAGATGAAGTATTGAAAAGTTGGGGTTCCGATACAAGGAGCTTGTTAGGCGGCTGTTGAGCACGTCTAAAAGACTCAAAATAGTAGCAAAAGGCTAAACTATCAAATAACCAAAACCCAAGTTATTTTGGGGGACTACCTAGCTATATATAGGAGAAATAAGAGGCCAAAACCATGCTTGGGGCGTCCAAAACACATTCATGGCAGAATAGGACTCGTATTCCTAGTTTGTCTCGGATTTGGAAAGATGACCGAACTTGTTTTGCATATTCCCGTTGACTCGGTAGGAATTTGGAGGTGGAGCCGGATCCGTTGGAAAGAGGACGTCGAAACCTTTCAAACCAGTACTCATAGACCTCAAACACCCTTGTGGATCAAAAGTTATAGTCGTTTGAAGTTGGTGCTGTCCCGGAGGCCGAATCCGAGTTGAACTTGTTTTGCAGATTCCCGTTGACTCGTAAGGAATTTGGAGGTGGGGCCGGATCTGTTGGAAAGAGGACGTCGAAACCTTTCAAACCAGTACTCATAGACCTCAAACACCCTTGTGGATCAAAAGTTATAGTCGTTTGAAGTTGGTGCTGTCCCGGAGGCCGAATCCGAGTTGAACTTGTTTTGCAGATTCCCGTTGACTCGTAAGGAATTTGGAGGTGGGGCCGGATCTGTTGGAAAGAGGACGTCGAAACCTTTCAAACCAGTACTCATAGACCTCAAACACCATTGTGGATCAAAAGTTATGGTCGTTTGAAGTTGGTGCTGTCCCGGAGGCCGAATCCGAGTTGAACTTGTGCACCGGAAGAATTGGCTTCATGCTTGACGTTTGGGAGTCCTTCTCCTTGGTTCCTAAGGACAATAAAATCATCACAAGGATTAAATAGCATTCCATTCATTAAATTATTTGTATGCAACCCGAGGAACGCATTCACCTGGTAATTGAATTGACGTGCGCGAGCTCGAGTAATTGGCCCTTGTATTATATTGTTGGCTTTAATTGGGTTTGTAGGCATGGCCGTATGCATGGTAGTGATGTCCTCATCATCCTCCCCTTCTTGCATTTGAGTCGTCCTCGACTCAAGTTCATCATCTTCTCCCAAGTTTGTCTTTAGATCTGATAATTCATTTGACGGGCTCGAGCTCGAGTAAATGGTCCTTGAACCGACGAAGATGTAGAAGGATGGCCAAGGTGGGGGTCGATAAAGCCATGTAGATGGAGCCATCGTAGTAGTTGTATACGAAGTAGAGTATGCTGTGAAGTGTCGCCAACTTAATGGTCCTGGCCAAGGTGGGGGTCGATGAAACCATGCAGTTGATATAACTGTAGCAATACTTGGTGATGACCATATGTATGCAGTGTTAGTTCTGTCCATGATGAGCATGGTCTCATCATCCTCCCTTTCTTGAAGTGGAGTCGTCCTCGACTCCATCATATTGTCCTGTGAAATGTTAGTAATGACAGGAAACAAAGCAATATGCACATTTGCAATGAAATCAATGGATCGAGAATTTCTATCAACCGTATCCTCCCTTTCTTGAAAACTATCATGTGACTTGTGAATGGAACCAAATGTACTTGGTCTGACATGATTAGTGATATGGCAATTATTAAATTGATGACATTGTTGCATTGCAAACGGAGGTTTAAAATCTGAACAAATGTAAACTCGATGTGCTTTATACTCTCCTTTCTCACTATTTTTGCCAATAACATAAAAGATGTTTCGTGATAACCATGACAAATCAGAATGTACAAAAGGCTCTCCTCTAAATAATTCAGATCACATGGAACATCAAATTCAATGTAGCCTAATGTATATAAAGAACACATCAATTTCAACTCATCATTTTCGCTTGTGATGTGAATGACATGTTTGTTTTCAGCATAAGTGTCTAGTGTGTTAACAAAAGTGACATGTCCATTTGCTAGTTGTGTCATGGATATAAGTGAAGTATTATCACACAACTCTTCTTTATCACAAGAAATAGCAAGCAAATCATCTTGTAACAAAGCAAAATCAGCAATTGGTTCCACTATTAGTTGCTCTATGATAGCATGATTTGTGGATAGTTTTAGCTCTTCAAAATTATTTTCTCCATGTGTAAAGTCCATACCTGTTATATTACCTTGTAAGTTCTCATCAGCTGTTGTAGGTGTTTCTTCAACTATTATCTCTTCACTTACACATGGGGTAGTACTGATCAGTTCTTTTCTCCATATGCACTTCTACATCATTCTCTCGATGGTGCTCACTTTTCTGCAAAATGTTAGCTACAAAGAAGGTGCAACAATGGGCGCCTCAAATGAAGCTAATGATTCTTTCAAGGATTGAGCAAGCATATTTTCAACTCTACAAGCACATACAACCAATTCTGAAAGAGAACTATATGTTTCATCAATAAGAGCATCCTGAATTTCTTGATTAAGTCCACGTATGAACCTAAGCTCTGTTGCTTCTTCACCTTCAACTAAACCACAACGCAACAAATGATTTTGCAATCGTTCATAGTATTCCTTAACGCACTTATTTCCTTGTTTCAAGCATTGGAGTCTAGTATACAAAAATTCAGAATGATATTCAGGAACATAATCAATTCTCATAAGTCTTTTCATGGCCTTCCAATTTTCAGGTTTTCTCTCTTTTCTACAAATATGTTTCCACCATGTTAATGCATATTCATTTAGCACACTAGCAGCAATCCTAATCTTTTTTCATTTTCAGACAAATCATACTTGCCAAATTCTTTGTCTACTGCTATCTCCCAATTAATATAGGCATCAGGATCATAATGACCATTAAAAGGTGGAATGGCGAATTTAACCTTATCTAGGGAATCATCATCAACATGTACCTGAGCATGTAGTATGCCATTTTTGTTGCTTAGAAGATGAGGTGGAGGACTGGAAGTTCCGGGGGCAGTACCTGCAAGCTTATCAAGTCTAGACAAAATAGTAGCAAGATTAGTGTTTGCAATTCCCTGAGCGGTCTCGATAGACCGAAGGCGGTCTTCTTGCATCAACATACTAGCAACAATTCCCTTTGCGCGTGGAGAGTGATGCATCGAATCCTCATCACCTAACATGGTTAGTAGAAGAAAAGAAAACAATATAACAAGTATAATGTTCCTATCAACTACAAGGAGGTGGTGGCAATTCTCTCAACATTCAAGCCTATAACCAAAGCTCTTACAAGTTCTTACATGCAGCAGGTGTTGACGGCCGTTGGCGTGGTCAAAAGTTCTCCGAAGCTTGGATAAAGCGATTGCCAAGGGACCGAACAAATGTACGAGGTTGGATGTGGAGCTTGGATAGGCAATATTTATTTCCTATGCAATCTGATAATTCTAGTTATTGTAATGATAAGTAATGATCCATACTAGAATTCACAAGCCCTAGTTGCCGATCTCAAAGATATAAGTGAATTTGAAGGCAACACACATGCAAAGATAATGGCACTTGTGCAATCAAGGAATGAGCTATAAAATATAAGTGGTGCACCAAAAGCTCTATTGCACAAGTCGTAGAGAGACGCTAACTTATTGCTTTGAGAAAGTAAAAAGGGCACAAGATTGCTCACTAATTAATAAATTGCACAACCTAAAAGTAACGAACACAAATTAGGGTTTTGCTCAATATAGTGCGGCCAAGCCACAATTTTCTTTTTCTTTTTCTTTTCCCTTTTTTTTGTTTTTGGCCTTTTGGCTCTTTCTCTTTTCTCTCTTTTGGTGACTTTCGGCCAACACTAGTACGAACAAAAAGTTTTGGAATCCCTAACTTGGTGTCACAAGATAAGATGATATGATAACTGAAGATTGTGCAATGTATCAAGTAGAGCAGCCCTAAGCAATATCAACAAGCTAGTTAGTCTCAAATAGGATCAAAGTGTTCACAAAGGATGAATTGGTTCCCAAAGGAAGGTGTACTTGTCGCCTAGATTAATGTTTGAAGATCACCGAATTTGATTGATTGACAGTGGAAGGAATTGAAGCTTATATCCTCAGCTTTCATTAGAGTGCAAGAACACAAAAATCCGAGTTCGTATGTGAAAGTTATGCTCGAAACACCAAACTGGACAGAATTGAAGGATTGAAGCTACGCGAAGGAAAAGAAAGATCAGCAACTAAAACATGGACTCTAATGGATCAAAACCTAACAAAACTCACTTAAATAACAGATTGAAACTAAAGGTTGAATTTTTGTGGAGTAGTTTTCAATTTAGGACAGAAAAAAAACTAACCTAAAGGCACTGATATTCTCACCGATCAACTGAAGCTCTGATACCACTTGATGTAACACTGGGTGTCCCGATCTTTCGATGAGAATGATAACTTTCGATTTGGGTGGGATTGACTTTGACGATCCGACTACAACGTACAACGACGATGCGCCTTAGCAATCGCTAAACCAACTCCAGATGGTTATTGACCTTGCCGTGGGCACGATCAACCTGATCACGAAGATCAATTCCTGCAAGCAATCGAAGAACAAGCAAGAACAAGGCAAAAGCAATCTAAAATTGCAAATATAGATGAAGTATTGAAAAGTTGGGGTTCCGATACAAGGAGCTTGTTAGGCGGCTGTTGAGCACGTCTAAAAGACTCAAAATAGTAGCAAAAGGCTAAACTATCAAATAACCAAAACCCAAGTTATTTTGGGGGACTACCTAGCTATATATAGGAGAAATAAGAGGCCAAAACCATGCTTGGGGCGTCCAAAACACATTCATGGCAGAATAGGACTCGTATTCCTAGTTTGTCTCGGATTTGGAAAGATGACCGAACTTGTTTTGCATATTCCCGTTGACTCGGTAGGAATTTGGAGGTGGGGCCGGATCCGTTGGAAAGAGGACGTCGAAACCTTTCAAACCAGTACTCATAGACCTCAAACACCCTTGTGGATCAAAAGTTATAGTCGTTTGAAGTTGGTGCTGTCCCGGAGGCCGAATCCGAGTTGAACTTATTTTGCAGATTCCCGTTGACTCGTAAGGAATTTGGAGGTGGGGCCGGATCTGTTGGAAAGAGGACGTCGAAACCTTTCAAACCAGTACTCATAGACCTCAAACACCCTTGTGGATCAAAAGTTATAGTCGTTTGAAGTTGGTGCTGTCCCGGAGGCCGAATCCGAGTTGAACTTGTTTTGCAGATTCCCGTTGACTCGTAAGGAATTTGGAGGTGGGGCCGGATCTGTTGGAAAGAGGACGTCGAAACCTTTCAAACCAGTACTCATAGACCTCAAACACCATTGTGGATCAAAAGTTATGGTCGTTTGAAGTTGGTGCTGTCCCGGAGGCCGAATCCGAGTTGAACTTGTGCACCGGAAGAATTGGCTTCATGGTTGACGTTTGGGAGTCCTTCTCCTTGGTTCCTAAGGACAATAAAATCATCACAAGGATTAAATAGCATTCCATTCATTAAATTATTTGTATGCAACCCGAGGAACGCATTCACCTGGTAATTGAATTGACGTGCGCGAGCTCGAGTAATTGGCCCTTGTATTATATTGTTGGCTTTAATTGGGTTTGTAGGCATGGCTGTATGCATGGTAGTGATGTCCTCATCACTACTCGGCCATGGATGTGGTTTGGATGCCCCTAGACTGGTTTTGGCCTCCTATTTCTCCTATATATAGCTAGGGAGTCCCCCAAAATAACTTGGGTTTTGGTTATTTGATAGTTTAGCATTTTGCTACTATTTTGAGTCTTTAGACGTGCTCAATGGCCGCCTAACAAGCTCCTTGTATCGGAACCCCAACTTTTCAATACTTCATCTATATTTGCAATTTTAGATTGCTTTTGCCTTGTTCTTGCTTGTTCTTCGATTGCTTGCAGGAATTGATCTTCGTGATCAGGTTGATCGTGCCCACGGCAAGGTCAATAACCCTCTGGAGTTGGTTTAGCGATTGCTAAGGTGCATCGTCGTTGTACGTTGTAGTCAGATCGTCAAAGTCGTCTCCACCCAAATCGAAGGTTATCATTCTCATCGAAAGATCGGGGACACCCAGTGTTACATCAAGTGGTATCAGAGCTTCAGTTGATCGGTGAGAATATCAGTGCCTTAGGTTAGTTTTTGATTTCTGTCCTAAATTGAAAACTACTCCACAAAAATCCAACCTTTAGTTTCAATCTGCTATTTTAGTGAGTTTTGTTAGGTTTTGATCCATTAGAGTCCATGTTTTAGTTGCTGGTCTTTCTTTTCCTTCGCATACCTTCAATCCTTCAATTCTGCCCAGTTTGGAATTTCGAGCATAACTTTCACATACAAACTCGGATTTTTGTGTTCTTGCACTCTATTGAAAGCTGAGGATATATGATTCAATTCCTTCCACAGTCAACCACTCAAATTCGTTGATCTTCAAACATTAATCTAGGCAACAAGTCTGCTGCCCTAGAAAAAATCATTACCCTACCTTTGGGAACCAATTCATCCTTTGTGAACACTTTGATCCTATTTGAGACTAGCTTGTTGATATTGCTTAGGGCTGCTCTACTTGATGCATTGCATAATCTTCAATTATCATATCATATTATCTTGTGACATCGAGTTAGGGATTTCAAAACTTTGTTCATACTAGTGTTGGCCGAAAGTCACCAAAAGAAAGAAAAGAGTAAGAGCCAAAAGGCCAAAAAAAAAGGAAAAGAAAAAGAAAATTGTGGCCGGTCGCACTACACTGAACAAAACCCTAATTTGTGTTCATTAATTTTTATATTGTGCAATTTATTAATTAGTGAGCAATCTTGTGCCTATTTTTTTACATTCGCAAAACAATCAGTTAGCGTCTCTCTACGACTTGTGCAATAGAGCTTTTGGTGCATCACTTATATTTTATAGCTCATTTCTTGATTGCATAAGTGCCATTATCTTTGCGTGTGTGTTGCCTTCTTCAAATTCACTTATATCTTTGAGATCGGCAACTAGGGCTTGTGAATTCTAGTTTGGATCATTACTTATCATTACAATAACTAGAATTATCAGATTGCATAGGAAATATGTAGTGCCTATCCAAGCTCCACATCCTATTTCATACATTTGTTTGGTCCCTTGGCAATCGCTTTATCCAAGCTTCTGAGAACTTTTGACAACGCCAACGGCCGGCAACACCTGCTGCACGGTAAGAACTTGTGACGAGGGCTCCCTGCATAACTCTCCTCGCACCAAGGGAACTATTGCTCATTCTGAGTGTATGTCATCGCAAGAGGACTGTGTCAGATACATCGAGGTCGCACAGGGGATTGCTAAAACTACTCTTGCTACTATTTTGTCTAGACTTGATACGCTTGTAGGAACTTCCCCTGGAACTTCCAGTCCTCCACCTCGTCTTCCAAGCAACAAAAATGGCGTACTACATGCTCAGGTACATGTTGATGATGATCCCCTAGGTAAGGTTAAATTCGCCATTCGACCTTTTGATGGTCAATATGATCCTAATGCCTATATTAATTGGGAGATAGCAGACTAGCAGTAGACAAAGAATTTGACAAGTATGATTTGTCTGAAAATGAAAAGATTAGGATTGCTGCTAGTGTGCTAAATGAATATGCATTAACATGGTGGAAACATATTTGTAGAAAAGAGAGAAAACCTGAAAATTGGAAGACCATGAAAAGACTTATGAGAATTGATTATGTTCCTGAATATCATACTGAATTTTTGTATACTAGACTCCAATGCTTGAAACAAGGAAATAAGTGCGTTAAGGAATACTATGAACGATTGCAAAATCATTTGTTGCGTTGTGGTTTAGTTGAAGGTGAAGAAACAACAGAGCTTAGGTTCATACGTGGACTTAATCAAGAAATTCAGGATGCTCTTATTGATGAAACATATAGTTCTCTTTCAGAATTGGTTGTATGTGCTTGTAGGGTTGAAAAAATGCTTGCTGAATCCGTGAAAGAATCATTAGCTTCATTTGAGACGCCCAATGTTGCACCTTCTTTTGTAGCTAACATTTTGCTGAGAAGTGAGCACCATCGAGAGAATGACGTAGAAGAGCATATGGAGAAAGAAACGATCAGTACTACCCCCTGTGTAAGTGAAGAGATAATAGTTGAAGAAACGCATACAACAGCTGATGAGAACTTGCAAGGTAATGTAACAGGTATGGACTTTACACATGGAGAAAATAATTTTGAAGAGCTAAAACTATCCACAAATCATGCTATCGTAGAGCAACTATTAGTGGAACCAATTGTTGATTTTGCTTTGTTACAAGATGATTTGCTTGTTATTTCTTGTGATAAAGAAGAGTTGTGTGATAATACTTGTCGACGATTGGGGAGCAGGCCCCCGCCGAGCTTACTTGTTGGTGGAGGGACCAACTGCGACCCCTTCTCACGTGATGGGATACTCAGAGGAGTGACTCACTAGACTTCAATGGGCAAGGACACTGTGATTTACCCTGGTTCGGGCCTCTCAAGAAGGAGATAATAGCCCTACTCCAGCTCGTGTATATTTTTTGTAAAGAAATCTGTGTGTCTTTCCCTCATGGTGGGGATGCTTTTATAGCTTACAAAGGACCAAACTCCGCAGGTCCCCACTATCCGCACGATTGGACCACGTCCAATCGTGGCAACTGGCAGATCCTACAACTCCGCCATGCTCCCGCGGAGGACGCAACGGGCTAACGGAGGTTACGCGCTGGTGGTTACTCCCACCGACCTCGAGATCACGTCAGGTCGGCCAATTCCCGGCGCCGAGCTTGGTTGCCTTATGCAAGCTCGAGCTCGCTATTGGCTAGAATACGCGACCTTCTCAGATCCCAACTAGATCGTCCTTGGGAACGACCTCCTAATGGCTCGGGCGGGAGCGAGCTCGGCCGTTCGTGGCACCCGAGGTAATTTATGGGAATTACCCAACCCCCCGACAGCTAGCCCCCGAGGTTCAAGTGGGAAAAAGGCCTAAGGAAGGCCTTCCCCTTGGGCCTACCGTCCACGAGCACGTCGGATTTGCTGCGGCGAACAACTGCCGCGACCACCGAGCTATTGACCTCCTCCGGGAACGAGCCTTTTGCCTCAGCTCGTCGCGCTTCGAACGGACGTGGGCCCCTCTCAATGGTTCCTTCTCCCGGAAGCCTCATTCGGGCAGTTCGAACCGTCCTTCCTGGGGAACTGTCCTTTTGGCAGGACAGTTTCGATTCGCGTGCCCACGTGTCGTCCCCCGGGTGGCGAACGCCTCAACTGCCCTCTGCGCCTCTAGGGCTTCCTCGACCATAACGGCGGGAAGTCCCTTCGCTTTCCTGTTTCCTGGAGGGATTTTAAACACCGGTGCGAACCCTAGCTCTGCACAGTCCCCCAGCAAAGGAAACGCTTCAAATCATTCTTTGCTCCAGTGCTCGTTCCTCCGATCGCGCGCGATCGTCTCCCCCTTCGATCGCCTCCCCCGTACGAAATGGCGAAGTTTGGCGCCAGCAAGATCGATAGGCGAAAGCTGGAGCTTCTGCAACAGGCGAAGTACCTCGACGCCGGCTCATGGAGAGCCCCTGGGGCCGAGGAGAGCCCGGAGCCAGAGGAAGGGGAGATCATCTCCACCGAGCTCTACACCATAAACGGGCTCCGGATGCCTGAAAGCGAGTTTGTCGAGTCCGTCCTCGCCTTCTGTGAGTGCGAGATCGCTCACCTCCACCCTAACTCCATCCTTATCATGGCCATCTTCACCCACCTCTGCGAAGGGTATGTGGGCGTCGAGCCCACTCCCAGCCTCTTCCTCCATTTCTACACCTTATCGCGCACCGGCACGCCTTCGTCGGCCGGCTGCCTCTATTTCCGTCTCCGACCTACCCGCCCGTACGAGTATCCGAGCTTCACGCTCAAGGACTCGGTGTCGGGATGGGCCGACTCCTGGTTTTATCTGGTGGTGATGACGCCGAGGTAGAGGGGCCTGCTGCCGCGGAGATCCGGGCCCCAGAGCTCGTCTCTCCTGAGGAGGAGACGCGGAGGAAGATTGCGGCTGCCGATGCTCGGGCCGCGGCGGAGGGCATCCCCCACATCATAATTGAAGACGACGACGTGGAGGAGCATGGTGGTGCCGAGCACGCCGCTGAAGCTCCTCGCGAGGACTCCGCCGGCGCGAGCGACATCATCACCGCCACGCTCCAAGAGATCGCCGAGATCTCTCCCCGAGCCCGCGATGCTCCGCCGGACATCAACGTCGGCCCGGTATCAGGTGGGCCGGGCCAACTTCCAGGCGGAGGGGAGCCGCTGTGTACCGAGGCCGCTTTGGTCGAGGTCGACCTCGCGGCTGCCGACCCGGCGACCCCAGTCGATCTCGCGCCCGAAGACGCCGCCACGGCCCAATCTCGGGTACCCGACCTTCCGGTCGCCGACCCGGTGCCTCCAGTCGACCTCGCGCCCGGAGACGCCGCCACGGCCCAATCTCGGGTACCCGACCTTCCGGTCGCCGACCCGGTGCCTCCAGTCGACCTCGCGCCCGGAGACGCCGTCACGGCCCAAGCTCGGGTGCCCGACTCTCCGGCCGCCGACCCGGTGCCTCCAGTCGACCTCGCGCCCGGAGACACCGCCACGGCCCAGGCTTGCGAGGAGGAGGAGCCCCCGAGCGCAACTCCTGCCCGGGAGGAAGAGGAGCGGGAGGTGGTCCTTGCTCTCGAGGCCGTCCCTCCGCAGGAGATGGAGGTCGACCCTCAGGGGCAAGGTCTCCCGCCCCCAGGGGACGGGGGAGCTCGAGCTCAAGCCCCTGCCCAGGGAGTAAAAAACGGGACGGAGGACCCCGCCGAGCTGTTCCAGGAGGGGCTGGAGGCTCGGCTCTGTTGGGTAAGTCTCCTAACACTTATGTGCTTTTGTCCCAAAAATCCGGCTGCGACCCGAGACGCCTTGTTGCGCAGGTGTTGGAGACCACCATGAAGGACTTCCACGCCGCGACCGTGCCACCAGAAGTCGTCGCGAAGCACCAGGCCGAGCAAGACGCTAGGATCGCGGAGCTCGAGCGCCTGGTCGCCGAGCTGAAGTCTTCTGAGGCCGAGATCCGGCAGAAGATGGAGGAGTCCGTGCACTTTCTTAAGGAGCGCCTCGACCAGAGTGAGCAGGCGAGGTCGGGCCTTGAAGCGACGGTGGCGACCCTGCGCAACTCCGCTCGAAGCGCCGAAAGGACGATCGACCAGCAACGGGAGGAGTCCAGGCGGCTTCGTCAGGCGGCAAGCGAAGGTCGTGAAGCTCGCCGGCGGGTGCTCGACCTCGAGTCCGAGCTCGACTCCGTGCGGGAGGAGCTCGTCGCTCTGCAGGACGAGAAGCGTGCCGGCCTCCTGTAATTCCTTCTTCCCGTGTTTTACGCAGTTGGTCGATGTTCCAAGTGCTAGCTAGTTCTCGACCATCTTCCATTGCAAGGCGGACAGCCCCCGGGCGTGCTGTTGAGACGACCGTGTAAGGACCTTCCCATCTTGGCGTTAGCTTGTTGGCTTTTGACAAGTCTTGGACCCGTCGTAGAACGAGATCGCCGATGTTCAAGGTCCTTGGTCGTACCGATTTAGCGGCGTGTCTGCGAAGAGCTTGCAGGTAAACCGCGGATCGCAACAGAACTCGTTCACGAGTTGCTTCCGCGAGGTCGAGGTCGAGAAGGCGCTCGCCTTCTGCGTCGATGTTATCGGCTAGGTTCACCCTTGGGGATCCCAGGACGACCTCGACGGGTAGTACGGCTTCCGCGCCATATACGAGCTGAAAGGGGGTCTCACCCGTAGCTCGGCTCGTCGTGGTGCGGACCGACCAGAGGACGGGAGGTAGCTCGTCCACCCAGGCCTGACCATGCCGATCGAGGTTCTTGAAGACTCTCTTCTTGACTCCTTGGATGATCTGCCCGTTCGCGCGCTCGGCCGCCCCATTGCTCTGCGGGTGGGCCACGGATGCGAAGCATATCTTGGTCCCGACCTCCTCGCAATAAGCCTGAAACACCTCGCTTGTGAACTGAGTGCCGTTGTCCGTGATGAGGCGACTCGGAACGCCAAAGCGGGTCACTACGTTATTGCGGAAGAACCTTTTAGCCGCCTGTGCCGAGATGGTTGATATAGGCTCGGCCTCGATCCATTTAGTGAAGGTGTCGATTGCGACGAACAGGTATTTACAACCCTTCCTTCCCCTGGGAAATGGACCGAGTATGTCGATGCCCCAAACCGAGAACGGCCAGGTTAGGGGCATAGTCTGCAGTGCATATGCCGGCTGATGGACTTTCCGGGCATGGAACTGGCAAGATCGGCAAGCGGTCACTATTGAGCGCGCGTCGGCCAGGGCCGTCGGCCAGGGCCGTCGGCCAGTAGTAACCCAACCGGAAGGCTTTGCTCACCAAGGTCCTAAAGGACGAGTGAGCCCCACCATGGCCAGGACCATTAAGTTGGCGACACTTCACGGCATCCTCTACTTCGTATACATCTACTACGATGGCTCCATCTGCATGGCTTTATCGACCCCCACCTTGGCCATCCTTCTAAATCTTCGTCGGTTCAAGGACCATTGACTCGAGCTCGAGCCTGTCAACTCAATTATCAGATCTAAAGCCATACTTGGGAGAAGATGATGAACTTGAGTCGAGGACAACTCAAATGTAAGAAGGGGAGGATGATGAGGACATCACTACCATGGATACGGCCATGCCTACAAACCGAATTGAAACAAACAATGTAATACAAGGGCCAATTACTCGAGCTCGCGCACGTCAATTCAATTGCCAGGTGAATGCGTTCCTCGGGTTACATAAAAATGATTTAATGAATGGAATGCTATTTAATCCTTGTGATGATTTTATTTTCCTTAGGAACCAAGGAGAAGGACTCCCAAACGTCAAGCATGAAGCCAATTCTTCCGGTGCACAAATTCAACTCGGATTCGACCTCCGGGACAGCACCAACTTAAAACGACCATAACTTTTGATCCACAAGGGTGTTTGAGGTCTATTAGTACTGGATTGAAAGATTTCGATGTCCTCTTTCCAACGGATCTGGCCCCACCTCCAAATTTCTTACGAGTCAACGGGAATCGACCAAACAAGTTCGGTCATCTTCCCAAATCCGAGTCAAACTAGGAATAGGAGTCCTACTCGGCCATGGATGTGGTTTGGACGCCCCTAGACTGGTTTTGGCCTCCTATTTCTCCTATATATAGCTAGGGAGTCCCCCAAAATAATTTGGGTTTTGGTTATTTGATAGTTTAGCCTTTTGCTACTATTTTGAGTCTTTTAGACGTGCTCAACGGCCGCCTAACAAGCTCCTTGTATCGGAACCCCAACTTTTCAATACTTCATCTATATTTGCAATTTTAGATTGCTTTTGCCTTGTTCTTGCTTGTTCTTCGATTGCTTGCAGGAATTGATCTTCGTGATCAGGTTGATCGTGCCCACGGCAAGGTCAATAACCCTCTGGAGTTGGTTTAGCGATTGCTAAAGCGCATCGTCGTTTACGTTGTAGTCGGATCGTCAAATTCGTCTCCACCCAAATCGAAGGTTATCATTCTCATCGAAAGATTGGGACACCCAATGTTACATCAGGATGGCATTAATGAAATGTAATTAATGAGGCAGCGCAGCGCATAATTTTGTCCCCCACTTGCCCAAACCGGCCGAAGGTATATAAGGGCGATTTGGTGCATGGGAAAAGGGGGGAGAGAGGGACTTTGTTTCTTCGAGACTAACAAAGACTTCAGGCAGGACGTAGGGCTATTACCCACCTTGGGGGCCCGAACCTGGGAAAACCAAGTGTGTCTACTGTTTATCTTCTCCGGGACGGCAGGGATAGAGTGACCGGGTTAAGTCTCCGCTAAGCACACCCCCAAACCGAACTAAAACCTCCATCGCGGGAGGATCCTGTCATAAAAAATGCCGACAATAAGGATTATAATTCGATGACTCGTTTATGCCATCTTGCTTGTAAAGCTGAACGTGAAGTGCTGGGTCGACAATTGAGGGCAAAAGCTAACTTTTCTATAGGTCGAGCTACTACGTGGGCACTGCACGCCCCTATTGCCCCATCTAGTCGTACCACTACCCCGACCCCCCCAACAACAAAATGACGCACTCCACTTCAAATTCAGCACCCCGACCAACGCTGACGAGGAGTGCCACACAAGCTCCTACCAAAAGCTCGTTGGCATCTGTCACCTCAACAGGACGCACAAAAGATATTCAGTGCCATCGCTGCAAGGGTTTTGGCCACATGATGAAGGAGTGTCCAAACAAGCGCGCGCTAATAACCCGCGAAGATTGCGAGTACGATTCTGCAAGTGATCTTGATGAAGAAACATATGCTTTGCTTGCGGAACATGAAAACGGCGATCCAAACTCAAAACATGAAGAAGAGCACGTGAGCGCTGCTGATCAATATTTGAGTATTATTGCGCACCATGTGCTTAGTGCTCAGATTGCCCGTACCGAGCCAAATCAACGCCACAATTTGTTTTACACTAAAGGCGTCGTCAAAGAAAGATCCATTCGAATAATCATTGATGGTGGGAGTTGCAATAATCTAGCTAGCATGAACATGGTGGAGAAGCTAGCACTATCCACTAAACCACACCCTCAGCCCTACTACATTCAATGGTTCAACAATAGCGGCAAGCTCAAGGTAACACGCCTGGTAAGAGTACATTTCGCTTTAGGTTCTTATCTTGATTATGTTGACTGTGATATCGTACCTATGCAAGCATGCTTTATGTTATTAGGTAGACCTTGGCAATATGATAAGAATTGTTTACATCATGGTAGAACCAATCAATACTTGTCGACGATTGGAGAACAGGCTCCCGCCGAGCTTACTTGTTGAATGGGGGATCAACAGAGCCCCGTCGTACGGTCCGAGGGAGTCGTCCGAGCAATGCCAGGTCGGGAGAAGAGGGACGCGGTGTTTATCCTGGTTCGGGCCTCTCACTGCCGAGATAATAGCCCTACTCCAGTGTATTGTGTTCTATCTCGGGGTCCCCCTGTTACAGATCTTCAGGGGGGTTTAAATACTACAACTAGAGATACAAAGAAGGCAACTACCCCTGGGATTACGCCACGTATTCATATCCGCGATCTGCCGCCCTTGATCCGCGCGCTATTTGAATTTCGGGTAAGATTTCCCTTGATCTTCGGCTGATTGGTTGCCACCTTCCTTCCTCATAGCAGTCGCTGGGTCCACCGACCAAATATCTGAGTAGGTCGTGGTCTCCACGAGCATGCTCGCTCGTGGGGGGGGGTTCGGAATGGCCGTGAGTAAAGGCGTGGACGTGTATGCTCGGAGGAAAAAAGGGGGGATGCTCGTTTCATGCTCCCGAGCATCTTCTTTCAGCATTGCCTGGTCGGTGGGCTCGGCATTTCCCGGGGGTACCGTGGTCTTTTGCCAGATAGCCAATCCCCGACAGCTAGCCCCCGAGGTTCAAGCGGGGAACCATTGGGCTTCCCCTTGAGCCTAAGAAGACTTGAAGGGGGGATTGAATTTCTGTTGGTCGTGGCTTACGACCATTTTACGTCGGGAAGCGACCTTTTTACCCGCCGCGTGCTTGCTCCGCGTGGGCGTGTCGTTTGGTTGTTCTGCGGTTCCTTCTCTGAGAAGCCTCCCTGTAACGGTAAGGCAGTTTCTTGGAAAGTGCGCTTTTACTGGGCAGGTGTCGCTACGTGATAGGCGGCGGTTTTTAACTTGTCTCTTCGCTGCCTTTTTAACTCTGTCCACTGGGAGAGGTCGGAGTTACACTGTGTTTCTTTGCTCGCCTTTGGCCAAAAATCTTCTAGGAGCCCTAGCGCCCAAGAACCCTTTTCGCTCTCCTTCCTCCTTTGGCCATGGCGCGTTTCAAAGTTAGCCAGATGACCCGTAGGAGGCTCCAGGTGCTCACGGACGAGGGGTACATCGACCCAAGCTCGGGTCGAGTGCCTGGGAGCGACACGGCGCCGGCACCGCGGGAGGCGGAGATCGTCTCCTGCGAGCTGTATGCCGTCAACGGGCTCCGCCTGCCCGAGAGCGACTTCCTCGCCTCCGTGCTCGCCTTTTGCGGGTGCGAAATCTCTCATCTCCACCCCAACTCCATTCTCGCCCTCGCGGTCTTCTCCCACCTCTGCGAGGCGTTCGTGGGTGTGATACCCACCGCCAGCCTTTTCTTCCACTTCTACTCTCCCTTCCGCACCGGCCGGGATGGTCCCGCCGGCTGCGTTTACCTTCGTCTTCGGCCCAACCGACCATACGAGTACCCCCTCGTTTCCTTGAAGGACTCGGTGTCGGGTTGGGCCGACCTTTGGTTCTACCAGAAAAAGGCAGAGGGGTCCCAGTTGATCTATACTGGGGAGCCTGCCCCGGTCGCCGAGACGGCGCGCCCGCTCGTGCAGCCTGAGGAGGAGCGGGTGCTCAGGACGATCAGCGAGCTCGCCCAAATGGGGCTCACTGGTCGGGACATTGCCCGGGATTTTTCCTTCAACCGGGTGTCCCCCCTGCGACGCCGCGAGCATCCTTTCTTCGAGGTGACCGGGTGGAACGACATCACCCGCGAGGACAACGCAGGTACGCTTTGGTCGCTTCTTCGGGTATTGTTGTTTTCCGGCGCTTGGTCTTATTCTTTCTCCAAAATTTCTGGTTGTGTTGTAGCCCCTAGGACGGACTGGGTTGACGAAAGGGTCGCCGAGATGTTCGGCGCCCCGAAGGAGAAGGAGCTGACGCCCAATCGTCAGATCCCCAAGAACGTTTTGGACCGCAGCGACGTGGTAGGTACTTCTGTTTGCTCCTGCCCGAAGGCATGTTTCCCGAACTCATCTCTCCCTGTTTCTGTTTGCAGGAGAAGGTCGCCCTCGAGCTCGCCGTGTCGAGCACCGCGTCGCTGCCGCAAGCTGATACCCCGGCCAGGGGTTCCCGCAAGAGGTCGGCGGGTCGGACCCGCCAAGCGTCTGCCTCGCCTCCTCGCGCCAAGCGGTCGAAGCGCCGAGCTTCGACCAGGACTCCTCCCACGCAACACCTCGAGTACGCCGACCGCCGGGAGGTAAGCGAGCTTCGAATCTGGTTTGATGACTTCAAACGGAAGAGGCCGGAGCTGATGGGCCGACTGGAACAGCTCGCCGAGCAGGCGAAGAAGGCCGAGGAGGAGGCCAGGTCCCCCCCGAGCAAGGAGCAACTGGAGAGGAAAATCAAGGCTCTCCAGGACCAGCTCGCTCAGGTGGTCGAGGCCCCTGAGGAGGAGGAAGAGGAGGAAGACGCCTATGCTCTGGTCAGGAGGAGCAGGAGGTCGACTTCCCGATCAACCTCGGTATTGGAAGAAATTCGACATGGACGATGTCGACCCGGCGATGGCGCGAGCCAGCGACGCCGCGGAAGATCGCATCGTGGCCGTTGCTGAGGCCTACGAGGCCGCCGCGGGTAGGACGCCCGTGGCCCAAAGTGAGGAAACCGAGGAGGATGGTGCCGCTCACCGGGCGGAAGGTAAGTCTTATTTGGTTCCTTTGTTGGATTCCTTTTGTTCTTGTTTTGCGATCTTTTCCCGGGCTAACCCCACTCCGCTTGGCGTGGGCGTGATAGCTCGGATGTTGTCCTTGGACTTCCGTCAGATGGCTGAGGAGATTATTGACTCTGCAGTTGACGCCGAGCTCGACCGTGTCTTCGACCAAGTAATGGCCGAGGCGGAGGAGTCGGTGCCGACTGCGCCCTCAGCGGAGTCCGAGCTTCCCTTGGTGGAATCCGAGCTTCCCCCGGCGGACGTGGAACCGACTCCGGCCACGGAGGAGAAAGAGCCGCAAGGGGCCGAGGACCAAGAAGCCTTGGCCTTGGTCCCTTGTGAAGGGGCAAGAGCAAGCGAGGCCCAGACGACGGGCTCCGAGGGCCAGGGGTCGTTGGCTCTCGACCTACAGCCCTCGGCCGCGAGTCAAGGAGAGGAGTTGGTCGCCGTCGGCCAGCTGCCTCCAGCCGCGGACCAAGGGGGAGAAGTGGTCGTGATCGACCAGCTGCCCCTGGCCGGGGACCGAGGAGAAGAGGTGGTTGTCGACGACCAGTTGCCTCCAGCCGCGGACCAAGGACAGGAGGTGGTCGTCCTCGACCAATTGTCTCCGGTCGCGGAGCACCAATCGCCTCCGGCCGCGGAGGTGCAAGGGGCGGAAGTGGTCGTCCTCGACCAATCGCCCCCGGCCGCGGAGCAAGGGGCGGGTGCGCTCGCAGTTGGCGTCCAGCCCCCGAGCGCAGCGGCCGAACAGGAGGAAGGCGGCCATGAGCCGCCTGTCGTTGAGGAAGACCAACCTCAGGGCGACCTGGGGTTGGTCGAAGGAGGAGACGCCGTTGCCCTCCTGGGAGCACCGGGTGCCCAGGAGGGGCAAGATCTTGACGCGCCAGCTCGGGATCAGGATGATCCTGCGTGGGTCAATCCCTTTTTCCGAGCTGGCGCTACTGACCGCCAGCGGCTTCAGGACAAGCTGGTCAGCCGGGCTCTTCTGGTAAGTCCTTTGCTTCTATCTTTTTCCATAAGGCGAGCAATCTTCTGTGGGCCTTTTTGACTCTTCTTCCCTTTTGCCCGAAGTTCGCTGCGAAGGCCATGGAGGACATTGACGCCTCCGCAGTTCCAGCAGAGGAGTACTGGGCGTACCACCGCGAGCAAGACGCCAAGATCGCTGATCTCGAGCGTCGGGTCTCCGAGGTGCGCGAGGCCGACCTGAAGGAGCTGGAGTCGGCGAAGAGCCTCATCGTCGGGCTTCGATACCAGCTCTTCGAGAGCGAGACGGCGAAGAGCACTTCGGAACGGAAGTGTGCCGTGCTTGAGGAGGAGCTGGTGAAGCTGCGGCAGGAGGTCCCCGACCTGCGCCGCGACCTTCAACGAGCTCGGGAGCGCGAGGAGACCCAGCTCAAGGAGGTGCAACGCCTTCGGGATAGCGCGGCTGAAGGTCGCGCGGCTCGGCGGAAGGTTTTGGACCTGGAGGCAGAGGTCGACTCCCTTAAGGAGGAGCTTGCTGCCCTCCAGGCCGAGCGTAGGACTTAGCATTTCTTCTTTTTTCTTTTAGCTCGTGCAAATCCTGTAAAAAAGAACAACCTTTTTGGTTTAATGAGCAACATTACGTAAGTTTGGGACCTTGCCTGTTTTTCTCGACTCCGCTTTCAATGTGTGCTTGCACGAACCCGGCCCTGTAGAAAAAAGACCAAGTCCCTGCATAGGAGCATATAACATGAATACGAGCAAAGAATCCTCGGAAAAAAAAGGACGGAACGTTCCTATCACACGGAGCCCCCGCCATGGACAAAGGTCGTGCCCCTACTATTGTGAGCACGAGTTTGTTCATGGGAAAGCTGAGGTAGACTTTGATCGTAACACTTTTTGATCGATTAAATAGGTCGATCGAGTCGAGAGAGAGATGAGGGCGAGGATTGTTACGCGCGCAGAGCAGATGGGCTTAAGCCAACAATACGTAGAGTCGCCATACCCGAGTGGTCGCTGCACCGGGCTTAAATGGATGCTCGCGACCGACCACACATACAGCGAAGAGCTACTGTGGAAAGTGATCGGATGGGCGAGCATCCGGCCGGAGGCCAAGGGGAATGGTGCGTACATATTCGTTGGATAAGCTCGCTTGCGGTGCCGGTAGACGACGATGCTCGTTTGAAAAAGCGAGGACAAAATCCGAAGACAAGGAAATATCTTATAGGAAGGAACGCAAAGGGTGCGAGATAGGGATACGCGTCTAAACGTAGAATTTACGTAGTTGGTCAATGTTCCAGGTGCTGGCGAGCTCCCGACCGTCCTCCATCGCGAGGCGAACAGCCCCCGGGCGTGCTGTGGACACGACCGTGTAGGGTCCCTCCCATCTTGGGGTCAGCTTATTGGCTTTCGACAGGTCTTGAAGTCTTCGTAAGACCATGTCACCGACTTGCAGGGACCTTGGTCGGACTGACTTGGCTGCGTGCCTACGAAGAGCTTGTAGGTAAACCGCAGACCGGAGCAGCGCCCGTTCGCGTGTTGCTTCGACGAGGTCTAGGTCGATGAGGCGTTCGACCTCCTGATCGATGGAATCGATCAGTTGCACCCTTGGGGAACCCAGCACAATCTCGGCAGGCAAAATGGCTTCCGCACCATAGACGAGTTGGAAGGGCGTTTCGCCTGTGGCTCGACTCGTCGTGGTGCGGACGGACCAAAGAACGGCGGGAAGCTCATCCACCCACTGCTGCCTGTGCTGGTTGAGGCTCTTGAAGACCCTCTTTTTTATGCCCTGAACTAACTGCCCATTTGCTCGTTCGGCTGCTCCGTTGCTCTGTGGATGTGCCACAGAGGCGAAACAGACCTTGGTCCCGACCTCCTCGCAGTAACTTTGGAATAGTTCACTGGTGAACTGGGTCCCATTGTCTGTGATGAGACGGTTGGGTATCCCGAACCGAGTTATCACATTGCTGCGGAGGAACCTCTTGGCCGCCTGGGCCGAGATGGTTGAGACGGGCTCGGCCTCTATCCACTTAGTGAAAGTGTCGATGGCCACGAGCAAATACTTGCAGCCTTTCTGACCTCGGGGAAAAGGTCCAAGGACGTCGAGCCCCCAGGTCGAGAATGGCCACGAAAGCGGTATGGTTTGCAGAGCATACGCTGGTTGACGGGCTTTGCGAGCATGAAACTGGCATGCTCGACAGGTCGTTACGATCGACCGTGCATCCGTCAAGGCCGTAGGCCAGTAGTAACCCAATCGGAAGGCCTTGCTCACAAGCGTCCTGAACGACGAGTGAGCTCCGCACATTCCTTCATGGATGTCACGAAGAAGGTATTGGCCTTTTTGGTATAGGTCACCTTCGATCAGTTTGTACTGAGAAGATCGCCTTGTTAGCCGGGAACGCTCGGCTTCTTCCTCGGGCAACGTCCCATGCGCAAGGTATTGGATGAATGGCGTCATCCAACTTGCACTTTGCTCGAGGAAGGAGACCCTACCGTCGGCCTCTGGTGCCTCCTCTTCAGAGGGAATGGAGGGCTTATATAGGTGCTCGACAAGCACCCCCGCCGGAGCGGTAGTTTGAGAGGAACCGACCTTAGACATTTGGTCGGCCAGGGAATTGTCCTTCCTGGGGATGTAGATTACTTCGAAATTCTTGAAGTATTTCTCCATCTTCCTTACTTCGGCCAGGTACAGCGCCATTGAGGTATCGGAACACTGATACTCCTTGTTGACCTGGTTCACGACCAACTGTGAATCGCCCATCACGGTAAGCCGTTGGACTCCTAATGATTTACATGCTCGAAGTCCGGCCAAGAGGCCTTCGTATTCTGCCGCGTTGTTGGTCGCGGCAAAATGTAGTTGGATGGCGTACTGGAGTTGTTCTCCATCCGGGGAGACCAAGACGACGCCAGCCCCCGAGCGCTCATATGCTCGGGATCCATCGAAATACAAGGTCCAGGAGTTTTCCCTTGAACCGTTGGTTTCGCTGGCTGGTGGTGCTGGAGCCGACCATTCTGCCACGAAGTCAGCCAGGACTTGTGATTTGATCGCCGTGCGGGCCGAAAACATTATCTCGAATTCAGCGAGCTCCATGGCCCACTTGGCTATGCCACCACTGGCGTCCTGGTTTTTCAGGATTTCCCTGAGCGGGAAGCTGGTCGGTACCACGATTTTGTGCGCTTGAAAGTAGTGGCGCAACTTCCTGGAGGCCATCAGCAACGAGTACAGTAATTTCTGGACCTCGGTGTAACGCTCCTTTGGTCCATGAAGTACTTCGCTGACATAATAAATAGGTCGTTGGAAACCATCTCTCTCTACTGCTAGCACCGCGCTCACCGCCTGCGGGGTTGCCGCCAGGTATAGCAGCAATTCTTCCCCTGTTGCAGGTGTGACGAGGACGGGTGGCTTGGAAATGTACTGCTTCAGCTCTTTGAACGAGTGATCAGCTTCCTCCGTCCATGTAAAGCCATTGTGTTTGCGGAGGGCTTTAAAGAAAGGTAGTCCTCGTTCCCCCAGCCGGGAAATGAACCGGCTTAAAGCGGCCATTCTCCCGGTCAGAGCTTGCACTTCCTTCACGCATGTGGGCGACCTCATGTTCTCAATGGCTTTGATTTTCTCCGGGTTTGCCCCAACGCCTTGTGGTCCGACCATGTAGCCGAGCACCTTGCCGGCTTTCACACCGAACACGCATTTTTCCGGATTTAACTTTATTTGATGCTTATTGATGTTACAGAATGTTTCTTCCAAGTCAGCAACGTGACCCGAGGCGCTCTTGCTCTTCACTACTATGTCGTCGACATAGACCTCCAAATTCCGACCCACCTGATCTGCGAAAGTTTTCTGCATGAGGCGTTGAAAGGTTGCTCCCGCATTTCTTAGACCGAAAGACATGGTCGTATAGCAGAAGGTACCGAACGGGGTGATGAAGGAAGTCTTTTCTTCGTCTTCGCGCGATAGGCTGATCTGATGATAGCCTGAATAAGCATCTAGGAAGCTCATGGTTTGCGATCCCGCCGTCGCGTCGACCAATTGATCTATGCGAGGCAACGGGTAGTTGTCTTTCGGGCATGCCGCGTTTAGGCCCGTGTGATCGACGCACATGCGCCACTTGCCTCCTTTCTTTCTGACCAAGACTGGATTGGCTAGCCATTCGGAGTGTTCGACCTCCCTAATGAAGCCAGCTTTTAGGAGTTTGTCGAGTTCCTCCCGGATGATCGCCTGTTTTTCCGGGGAAAAGCGTCTAAGTTTCTGTCGCACTGGTTTTTTGTCAGGCTGAACTGCTAGCCTGTGCTCAATCACCTCCCTAGGGACCCCGGGCATGTCGGATGGTTCCCAGGCGAACGCATCCGAGCTTGCCCGGAGGAAGGTGATGAGCTCGAGTTCCTATTTGGGATCTAAGGAAGATCCCAAATGCACGACCTTGGCCGGTTCCGACTCGTTGAGCGGAACAGCCTTGGTCTCTCCCCCAGGTTGGAGGGCAAGTTTAGGTCGGGAGTGCTTTGGCTCCTGGTCGAGGCCGCGAGTGGGTAACTGACCGACCATATCCAATGCTCTTTCGTCACAATTGTGTGGACTTGTGGTTCCCCTTTACGGTTATGACCCCGTTTGGTCCGGGAACCTTCAGGCATTGATACGCGTGATGCGAAGCGGCCATGAACTTAGCCAAAGCCGGCCTGCCGAGGATGGCGTTGTAGGCCGATTCGAAGTCTACCACCTCGAAGGTGATTAGCTCCGTTCTGAAGTTACTCGGGCCGCCAAAGGTCACGGGCAGAACGACCTGCCCCAGAGGTTTGATCGAGGTGCCCGGGACTATCCCGAAGAAGGGTACGGCTATACTTTTGATTTTGGAGCGAGGAATCTGCATCTCGTCCAAAACTTTAGCTGAAATCAGGTCCAAAGAGCTCCCGGAGTCTATGAGGACCCGACCAACGACAGTGTTGCTAATGGTGGGGCTCACGACCATCGGAAGCTTCTGTGGTTTGGTCATTCCAAGGGGACAGTCGTCCTTGGAGAAGATGAGGGACAACTCGGACCATTTGAGTTGCTGCACTGGAGGCTTACCTTGGGTGACATGGTGTACTTCCCTCGCAGCGTCCTTTAAATCCCGGCGAGATTTGTAGGCGGAGGAGCCCCCGAAGATAACCGCGATGTGGTTCTGTGGTTCTTGATATTCCATGTCATCTTCGTTTTCTTCGACGGGCTGCTTGCCTTTGCCGTTTTCACCCTGTTCTGGAAGCGACGGCATGGGACCCCTGCCGTTGTAAAACTGCTCCAGGCGGTAGGTCCACGTTCGGCAATTCCGTAGGTCATGCCCGTGTGCTTGGTGAAGCGGACAGTAGAGGTCACCCCGTTGATCTGCCTGGCCACCTCGGTCGCGGGGCCTGTGTGGTTGCCCTCTTCCCCGAGCGTTAAACCCCCGGCGCTGCGGCTGGGTTGCTCGGGGCTGTTGCTGTTCCACTGCGGCAACCATGGCCGGTGGGAGCTGTTTTTTCTTCTTCTTCTTGATCTTCTTATCCACGGAGTTTGAGCCCTTTTTACTGGCGGAGGTTTCTAGCCCGGGCTGAGGCGGTAGCTTTCCTTCATCCAGCATTTTCTTCCACTGGACAGCCTCATCCGCGTTGGCATACCGGTCAGCCATTTGGAAGAGCTCGTTTGCTGTTAGATCCGGATGGATCTCCAGATCCTGCGTGAAGCGCATCCCGAACTTGAAAGCCCGGACGACAGCCTCGTCCGATATGTTCGGGATCGAGTTTCGGACTTGGATGAATCTCTGGATGAACTGTCGCAGGGTTTCTCCATCCGTCTGTATCAAGCGCTCCAGGTCACTCTCCTTTCGCGGGCGAATGTAATAGCTCTGGAAATTTGCTCGGAGCGCGGTGCTGAGCTGCCCCCAAGAACGTATGGACCCTTCCTTTTGGTTGAAGAGCCATGTACGAGCAGCTCCGTCCAAGACCGTCGGCAGATAATTCGCCATCACCCCTTCATCGCCTCCGGCGGCGAGGATGGCGGTGGTATATATCGAGAGAAATTCATCCGGGTTCTGGGTCCCGTTGAACCTCTCGATGTGGCCGGGCTTGAACCTGTTCGGCCATGCGACACTCCGGAGAGAGCTCGTGAAAGCCTGGCAGCCGAAGCTCGGAGTTTCACGGCGAAACCCTCGGTCATAACGGCCTCCGCGTGTGTCTTCCGCCCAACGCCCCGTACGCGGGCCAAGTCGAGAGAAGACTTCACGCGAAGGTCGTGCCGATGAGCGCTCGGTCGTGGAGCGTTCAGAACGCCCGTAATCTGGATGATCGTAGGTGCGTCATCCCGAGATCGCTCTGGAGCTGTTTCGGGGCCTCTCCCGGACCAGGTTAGCGGCCTGGGGCGATCTCCGAGCATGGCTCCGGGATTCATCTCTGTGCGAGCGCATAGGGGAGCGCCTGCGATGGTCCCGGGAGACACTCCGGGCATCCTGGCCGTGAGAGGGGTCCGAGACTTTCAGCTCGGCGGCAAGCCTCTCCAGATCTTCGGCCACGACCTTGCCCACGGCATCTAGGTCTACTTGTTCGGGGAAGCTGCGAAGGTCGCGCACGACCGCCGCCAAGGCCTGCAGCCGTTCTCGGTTCTGGCGAACAGGCGGCGGCGAGCTTCGGCGGCGTTCCGGGACGCGATCGGGGGTTTGGTACTCGCGAGAGTTCCTTTCCCCGGACACCCGCCTCTCTTTCGCTTGGCGGCGTATGCTCGCAAGGGTCCTCCCTAAAGACGCTTCTAGGTGGAGTCTGGCCGCCTCATAGTGGTCGTGCTTAGCAGCGTCCGAAGATCGTACTTCAGGTTCGGCACGGCTCCCAGCCATGTTGACGTGACGAGAGTGGGATGAATGTGACGGAGATATCATCGTATCCCCTTGAGACGCAGTCTCTCGATCGAACTCCAGGTCATCTATTATGTACAGGCCATCGTAGAGTCCATCATAGTCATCTTCGCGGTCTCCGAGGGTAATGTCTGGGGAACGGAGGACCTGTCCTCGCATTCCAGGGTCCAGGGAAGAGCTCCCGGACTCGGTGTGTCCGATAGGATCGGTCACATTGACCACGCCATCGCCGGCGTAGTACATGTCGTCGTCTTCGACGTCGTCGAAAACACAGAGATTCCTAGTATCCCCCGAGTTCAGCATCCTCGAGGATCCTGATCCATACGGGAATCAAGCTGTCATCCCCACGGAAGGCGCCAGATGTCGACGATTGGAGAACAGGCTCCCGCCGAGCTTACTTGTTGAATGGGGGATCAACAGAGCCCCGTCGTACGGTCCGAGGGAGTCGTCCGAGCAATGCCAGGTCGGGAGAAGAGGGACGCGGTGTTTATCCTGGTTCGGGCCTCTCACTGCCGAGATAATAGCCCTACTCAGTGTATTGTGTTCTATCTCGGGGTCCCCCTGTTACAGATCTTCAGGGGGGTTTAAATACTACAACTAGAGATACAAAGAAGGCAACTACCCCCTGGGATTACGCCACGTATTCATATCCGCGATCTGCCGCCCTTGATCCGCGCGCTATTTGAATTTCGGGTAAGATTTCCCTTGATCTTCGGCTGATTGGTTGCCACCTTCCTTCCTCATAGCAGTCTCCACCGACCAAATATCTAAGTAGGTCGTGGTCTCCACGAGCATGCTCGCTCGTGGGGGGGGTTCGGAATGGCCGTGAGTAAAGGCGTGGACGTGTATGCTCGGAGGAAAAAAGGGGGGATGCTCATTTCATGCTCCCGAGCATCTTCTTTCAGCATTGCCTGGTCGGTGGGCTCGGCATTTCCCGAGGGTACCGTGGTCTTTTGCCAGATAGCCAATCCCCGACAATACTCTTTTATGCATAAAGAAAAGAAGATTGTGTTACATCCAATGTCGCCTGATGCCATTGTAAAAGATGAGATCGCTAGAGCTAGCAAAGAGAAAAATCGAGAGAAGACTAAGAGTGAAAATCAGATTGTCGCAAAGGATTTTGAACAACATCAAAAGAAAGAATCTAACTCGGATGGTGATAAGAAAAATAAGATTAAGTTGAAAGATGCATGTTTTCTTGCAACAAAATCTGATGTGAATGAGTTGGATACAAGTAGTTATTCTTGCTATGCTTTGGTTTGCAAACAAACTTTGTTTTCACTAGAGGAGATGTCTCTTTCTTTGCCTCCTTTCGTCGCTAACCTTTTGCAGGAATACGCTGACATCTTTCCAAAGGACATCCCCTCAGGGCTGCCGCCAATTAGAGGGATTGAGCACCAAATTGATCTCATTCCAGGGGCATCCTTGCCCAACCGAGCGTCATACAGAACCAACCCTGAAGAGACTAAAGAGATACAACGCCAAGTTCAAGAATTGTTTGATAAAGGGTACGTGAATCTCTTAGTCCTTGTGCTGTTCCAGTCATTTTAGTACCTAAGAAAGATGGAACATGGCGCATGTGTGTGGATTGTAGAGCAATTAATAATATCACCATTAGATATCGCCATCCTATTCCTAGGTTAGACGATATGCTTGATGAATTAAGTGGCTCTACTATGTTCTCTAAAGTTGATTTGCGTAGTGGGTACCACCAGATTCACATGAAGTTAGGAGATGAATAGAAAACAGCATTTAAAACTAAGTTCGGTTTATATGAGTGGTTAGTTATGCCGTTTGGATTAACTAATGCACCTAGCACTTTTATGCGATTGATGAACGAGGTTTTACGTGCTTTCATTGGAAAATTTGTGGTGGTTTACTTTGATGATATCTTGATCTACAGCAAATCTTTAGAAAACCATCTTGAACATTTACGTGCTGTTTTTAATGCTTTACGCGATGCACGTTTATTTGGTAACCTTGATAAGTGCACCTTTTGCACGGATCGAGTCTCTTTTCTTGGCTATGCTGTCACTCTAGAGGGAATTGAAGTTGATCAAGCCAAGGTTGAAGCGATACAGAGTTGGCCGACTCCTAACACGGTCACACAGGTGCGGAGTTTCCTAGGACTTGTTGGATTCTATCGTCGCTTTGTGAAGGACTTTAGCACAATCGCCGCACCTTTGAATGAACTCACCAAGAAGGGTGTGCCTTTTGTTTGCGGCAAGTCACAGGAAGATGCCTTCAATGTTCTGAAAGCTAAGTTAACACTTGCACCCTTACTCCAACTTCTAGACTTTTCTAAGACTTTTGAACTAGAATGTGATGCTAATGGAATTGGTTTGGGTGGTGTTCTGTTACAAGAAGGAAAACCTGTTGCTTATTTTAGTGAGAAGTTGAGTGGGCCTAGTTGATGTAACACTGGGTGTCCCGATCTTTCGATGAGAATGATAACTTTCGATTTGGGTGGAGACGACTTTTACTATCCGACTACAACGTACAACGACGATGAGCCTTAGCAATCACTAAACCAACTCCAGATGGTTATTGACCTTGCCATGGGCACGATCAACCTGATCACGAAGATCAATTCCTGCAAGCAATCGAAGAACAAGCAAGAACAAGGCAAAAGCAATCTAAAATTGCAAATATAGATGAAGTATTGAAAAGTTGGAGTTCCGATACAAGGAGCTTGTTAGGCGGCCGTTGAGCACGTCTAAAATACTCAAAATAGTAGCAAAAGGCTAAACTATCAAATAACCAAAACCCGAGTTATTTTGGGGGACTATCTAGCTATATATAGGAGAAATAGGAGGCCAAAACAGTGCTAGGGGCATCCAAAACACATCCATGGCCGAGTAGGACTCCTATTCCTAGTTTGACTCGGATTTGAAAAGATGACCGAATTTATTTTGCAGATTCCCGTTGACTCGTAAGGAATTTGGACATGGGGCCAGATCCGTTTGAAAGAGGACGATGAAACCTTTCAAACCAGTACTCATAGACCCCAAACACACTTGTGGATCAAAAGTTATGGTCGTTTTAAGTTGGTGCTGTCCTGGAGGCCGAATCCGAGTTGAACTTGTGCACCGGAAGAATTGGCTTCATGCTTGATGTTTGGGAGTCCTTCTCCTTGGTTCCTAAGGACAATAAAATCATCACAAGTATTAAATAGTATTCCATTCATTAAATTATTTGTATGCAACCCAAGGAACGCATTCACCTGGCAATTGAATTGACGTGCGCGAGCTTGATTAATTGGCCCTTGTATTACATTGTTGGTTTCAATTGGGTTTGTAGGCATGGTCGTATCCATGGTAGTGATGTCCTCATCATCCTCCCCTTCTTGCATTTGAGTCGTCCTCGACTCAAGTTCATCATCTTCTCCCATGTATGGCTTTAGATCTGATAATTGAGTTGACGGGCTCGAGCTCGAGTCAATGGTCCTTGAACCGACGAAGATGTAGAAGGATGGCCAAGGTGGGGGTCGATAAAGCCATGCAGATAGAACCATCATAGTAGATGTATACGAAGTAGACGATGCCGCGAAGTGTCGCCAACTTAATGGTCCTGGCCAAGGTGGGGGTCGATGAAACCATGCGGTTGATATAATGCAGCAACACTTGGTGATGACCATATGTATGCAGTGTTAGTTCAGTCCATGATGAGCATGGTCTCATCATCCTCCCTTTCTTGAAGTGGAGTCGTCCTCGACTCCATCATATTGTCCTGCGAAATGTTACTAATGACAGGAAACAAAGCAATATGCACATTTGCAATGAAATCAATGGATCGAGAATTTCTATCAACCGTATTCTCCCTTTCTTGAAAACTATCATGTGACTTGTGACTGGAACCAAATGTACTTGGTCTGACATGATTAGTGATATGGCAATTATTAAATTGATGACATTGTTGCATTGCAAACGGAGGTTTAAAATCTGAACAAATGTAAACTCGATGCGCTTTATACTCTCCTTTCTCACTATTTTTGCCAATAACATAAAAGATATTTCGCGATAACCATGACAAATCAGAATGTACAAAAAGTCTCTCCTCTAAATAATTCAGATCACACGGAACATCAAATTCAATGTAGCCTAATGTATATAAAGAAGACATCAATTTCAACTCATCATTTTCGCTTGTGATGTGAATGACATGTTTATTTTCAGCATAAGTGTCTAGTGTGTTAACAAAAGTGACATGTCCATTTGCTAGTTGTGTCATGGATATAAGTGAAGTATTATCACACAACTCTTCTTTATCACAAGAAATAGCAAGCAAATCATCTTGTAACAAAGCAAAATCAGCAATTGGTTCCACTATTAGTTGCTCTACGATAGCATGATTTGTGGATAGTTTTAGCTCTTCAAAATTATTTTCTCCATGTGTAAAGTCCATACCTGTTACATTACCTTGTAAGTTCTCATCAGCTGTTGTAGGTGTTTCTTCAACTATTATCTCTTCACATATACATGAGGTAGTACTGATCCTTTCTTTCTCCATATGCTCTTCTACATCATTCTCTTGATGGTGCTCACTTTTCTGCAAAATGTTAGCTACAAAAGAAGGTGCAACAATGGGTGCCTCAAATGAAGCTAATGATTCTTTCAAGGATTCAGCAAGCATATTTTCAACTCTATAAGCACATACAACCAATTCTGAAAGAGAACTATATGTTTCATCAATAAGAGCATCTTGAATTTCTTGATTAAGTCCACGTATGAACCTAAGCTCTGTTGCTTCTTCACCTTCATCTAAACCACAACGCAACAAATGATTTTGCAATCGTTCATAGTATTCCTTAACGCACTTATTTCCTTGTTTCAAGCATTGGAATCTAGTATATAAAAATTCAGTATGATATTCAGGAACATAATCAATTCTCATAAGTCTTTCATGGCCTTCCAATTTTCAGGTTTTCTCTCTTTTCTACAAATATGTTTCCACCATGTTAATGCATATTCATTTAGCACACTAGCAGCAATCCTAATCTTTTCATTTTCAGACAAATCATACTTGCCAAATTCTTTGTCTACTGCTATCTCCCAATTAATATAGGCATCAGGATCATAATGACCATTAAAAGGTGGAATGGCGAATTTAACCTTACATAGGGGATCATCATCAACATGTACCTGAGCATGTAGTACGCCATTTTTGTTGCTTGGAAGACGAGGCAGAGGACTGGAAGTTCCTGGGGAAGTTCCTACAAGCGTATCAAGTCTAGACAAAATAGTAGTAAGAGTAGTTTTAGCGATCCCTTGTGCGACCTCGATAGATCTGAGAAGGTTCTCTTGCGATGACCTAAGCTCAGAGTGAGCAACAATTCCCTTGGTGCGAGGAGAGTGATGTAGGGAGCCCTCGTCACCTGACATGGGTTAGTAGAAGACAAGAAAACAAAATCACAAGTATAATGTTTCTATCATCTACTAGGAGGTGGTGGCAAGTCTCTCAACACTCATGCCACCAAAGCTCTTACAAGTTCTTACGTTGCAGCAGGTGTTGTCGGCCGTTGGCGTGGTCAAAAGTTCTTCGAAGCTTGGATAAAACGATTGCAAAGGGACCGAACAAATGTACGAGGTTGGATGTGGAGCTTGGATAGGCAATATTTATTTCCTATGCAATCAGAAAATTCTAGTTATTGTAATGATAAGTAATAATCCAAACTAGAATTCACAAGCCCTAGTTGCCGATCTCAAAGATATAAGTGAATTTGAAGGCAACACACACGCAAAGATAATGGCACTTGTGCAATCAAGGAATGAGCTATAAAATATAAGTGATGCACCAAAAGCTCTATTGCACAAGTCGAAGAGAGACGCTAACTTATTGCTTTGAGAAAGTAAAAAGGGCACAAGATTGCTCACTAATTAATAAATTGCACAACCTAAAAGTAACGAACACAAATTAGGGTTTTGCTCAATGTAGTGCGACCGGCCACAATTTTCTTTTTCTTTTCCTTTTTTTTTGTTTTTGTCCTTTTGGCTCTTTCTCTTTTCTTTTTTTTTGGTGACTTTCGGCCAACACTAGTATGAACAAAGTTTTGGAATCCTTAACTCGGTGTCACAAGATAATATGATATAATAACTAAAGATTATGCAATGTATCAAGTAGAGCAGCCCTAAGCAATATCAACAAGCTAGTCTCAAATAAAATCAAAGTGTTCACAAAGGATGAATTGGTTCCCAAAGGTAGGTGTACTGAAGTTTTTCTAGGGCAGCAGACTTGTCGCCTAGATTAATGTTTGAAGATCGCCGAATTTGATAGGTTGACTATGGAAGGTATTGAAGCTTATATCCTCAGCTTTCAATAGAGTGCAAGAACACAAAAATCTGAGTTTGTATGTGAAAGTTATGCTCAAAATACCAAACTGAACAGAATTGAAGGATTGAAGCTACGCCAAGGAAAAGAAAGATCAGCAATTAAAACATGGACTCTAATAGATCAAAACCTAACAAAACTCACTAAAATAACAGATTGAATCTAAAGGTTGAATTTTTGTGGAGTAGTTTTCAATTTAGGACAGAAATCAAAAACTAACCTAAGGCACTGATATTCTCACCGATCAACTGAAGCTCTGATACCACTTGATGTAACACTGGGCGTCCCGATCTTTCGATGAGAATGATAACTTTCGATTTGGGTGGAGACGACTTTGACGATTCGACTACAACGTACAACGACGATGCGCCTTAGCAATCGCTAAACCAACTCCAGATGGTTATTGACCTTGCCGTGGGCACGATCAACCTGATCACGAAGATCAATTCCTGCAAGCAATCGAAGAACAAGCAAGAACAAGGCAAAAGCAATCTAAAATTGCAAATATAGATGAAGTATTGAAAAGTTGGGGTTCCGATACAGGGAGCTTGTTAGGCGGCCGTTGAGCACGTCTAAAAGACTCAAAATAGTAGCAAAAGGCTAAACTATCAAATAACCAAAACCCGAGTTATTTTGGGGGACTACCTAGCTACATATAGGAGAAATAGGAGGCCAAAACAGTGCTAGGGGCGTCCAAAACACATCCATGGCCGAGTAGGACGCCAATTCCTAGTTTGACTCGGATTTGGAAAGATGACCGAACTTGTTTTGCAGATTCCCGATGACTCGTAAGGAATTTGTACATAGGGCCGGATCCGTTTGAAAGAGGATGACGAAACCTTTCAAACCAGTACTCATAGACCCCAAACACACTTGTGGATCAAAAGTTATGGTCATTTTAAGTTGGTGCTGTCTTGGAGGCCGAATCCGAGTTGAACTTGTGCACCGGAAGAATTGGCTTCATGCTTGATGTTTGGGAGTCCTTCTCCTTGGTTCCTAAGGACAATAAAATCATCACAAGTATTAAATAGCATTCCATTCATTAAATTATTTGAATGCAACCCAAGGAATGCATTCACCTGGCAATTGAATTGACGTGCACGAGCTTGAGTAATTGGCCCTTGTATTACATTGTTGGTTTCAATTGGGTTTGTAGCCATGGCCGTATCCATGGTAGTGATGTCCTCATCACTAGTTTGAACTATTCTACGTATGATAAGGAGTTATATGCGCTAGTTCGAACTTTAGAAACATGGCAACATTATTTATGGCCAAAGGAATTTGTTATACATTCTGATCATGAATCGTTAAAACGTATTAGAAGTCAAGCTAAACTGAATTGTAGACATGCAAAGTGGGTTGAATTCATTGAGTCAATTCCTTATGTCATCAAACACAAAAAGGGAAAGGATAATGTCATTGCTGATGCCTTGTCTAGGAGATATACCATGCTCTCACAAATTGACTTCAAAATTTTTGGTTTGGAAACGATTAAAGAGCAATATGTGCATGATAATGATTTTAAAGATGTGTTGCTCAATTGTAAAGAGGGAAAAACATGGAACAAATTTGTCCTCAATAATGGGTTTGTGTTTAGAGCAAACAAACTATGCATTCCAGCTAGTTCTGTTCGTTGTTATTGCTACAGGAAGCGCATGGAGGAGGGTTGATGGGACACTTTGGTGCGAAGAAGACGAAGGACATACTCGCTAGCCATTTCTTTTGGCCCAAGATGAGACGAGGCGTGGAGCGTTTAGGCCGCTTGCTGCTCTACATGTCAAAAAGCTAAGTCACGACTTAATCCACATGGTTTATACATGCCTCTGCCTGTTCCTAGCGTGCATTGGAAAGATATTTCTATGGACTTTGTTTTAGGACTTCCTAGAACAAAGAAGGGGAGGGATAGTATCTTTGTTGTTGTGGATAGATTTTCTAAGATGGCACACTTTATTCCTTGTCACAAAAGCGATGATGCTACCAACATTGCCGATTTATTCTTTCATGAAATTGTTCGCTTGCATGGTGTGCCAAACACAATAGTTTCGGATCGAGAAACAAAATTTTTAAGCCACTTTTGGAGAACTTTGTGGGCTAAATTGGGGACTAAACTTTTTATTTTCTGCTACTTGTCATCCCCAAACTGATGGACAAATTGAGGTCGTTAATCGAACTTTATCTACCATGCTTAGGGCTGTTTTGAAACAGAACATTAAATTGTGGGAAGAATGCTTGCCTCATATTGAGTTTGCTTATAATCGGTCTATGCATTCTACTACTAAGATGTGCCCTTTAGAGATTATATATGGATTTGTACCTCATGCTCCAATTGATTTGTTACCTCTTCCATCTTCGGAGAAATTAAATCTTGAAGCTAAACAACGTGCTGATTTGATTCTGAAAATGCATGAGACAACTAAAGAAAACATAGAGCGCATGAATGCTAAATATAAATTTGCTGGTAGTAAGGGAAGGAAGCATGTAACTTTTGAACCTAGGGATTTAGTTTGGTTGCATTTGCGAAAAGATCGATTCCCAGAATTAAGAAAATCTAAGTTGATGCCGCGAGCTGATGGTCCTTTCAAAGTATTGGCAAAGATTAATGATAATGCATATAAGCTTGAATTGCCTGCAGATTTTGGGGTTAGTCCTACATTCAACATTGCCGATTTAAAAAATGGGAAATCACTAGAAATTGGGGTTTAGCGGGCCTAAGCCCATTAGCCCAAGACAACCCGTTAGCGTCGTAACCGATCCAATCCTAAACCATAGAATCGCAACCACAGATCTTAATTCTACGGTCGAAAATTATCTGCGTGTTCACGCGTGCGGGAGCCCTAGATCAGGGACACGTGTATGCAGGAGATGAAGCCGCATCGTCATCGTCTCTGGGTATGATTCGAACTTCACCGGAATCCGCCATCTCCGTGTGGATCTCAACGTCCGAGCCGCTATAAATAGCGTCGTCTCATGCATCGGATAGCTTGTCTCGCGCCGCATTTATTGCCTCAAGTCACGCACGCCAAGAAGCCCTAGTATCATCGCAATTGCTCACCATAATTCTGTACGCCGCCACTGAGTTCTTTGAGGATTTCATCGTCGTTGAGGTCAATCCGCCACTACTGGAACTAGATCCGGGATCACTACAACGAGACGCGTCCAACCCGATATCTCATCTCGCCGGAGAGTCACGGAAACACTGTCGCAGTTGCTGCCTTCTCCAACTCTGGCAGCACCTCATCATCACGCCATCACCGGAACCCACGAGCTCTAACGATCATCCGATCAAGATCCAAAGCTCCGGGTACGACCACATAATTGCATCTCAGTGCAGCGATTATATCTAATATGGGCCATTGGATCAGGAGATGTGGGGTCTGGATTGTGCTGCGTGAATGCATTGATGGTTCACCACCTGCCCCTGATTCATCGCAGAACAGATGCAATATCATTCGCTAATTTGAATGGACGGTTAGACCTTGCCACCGGCTGAGCCAATCACAAACCGCCTCATGTTCACACGGATTACAAGGCGTCGCCTCGGTGAGCCGCACAGTTGCTAACATCAGCCGATGGGACCTGTGTGTCAGCCAGTAGTACCGCAGGTGTTACGTCACGGTGATGTCAGCGTGACATCATCCGGGTGGGACCCACATATCAACGTCGGATATGTCTCGTGGACCAGGTCCACGGTGGACCAGAACCGAGCTGTGGACTAAGTCCATGAGCCGAGCTGATGTGGCACATTCTGATTGGTCCAGAGTGATGCTGACACAAGCGTGATGCAATAATCCAGAATTTCCAGTAGAAAAATAAATAAGATAATTCGATTTATTCTTTTAAATATATTTTCAAACTTCAAATTGCTCGTTCTTGCTCATACGAACTCTAATTGAGGTGATTCAAGAGCCTAACAATTTGTAAAATTGTTCTCTATTTAATGGTGAATTTTATTTGATTTTTGGAGTTTTGTTGCTATCTATTTTAGCATTTATTTATTTATTTATCCTTTTCACGTAAACGTTGAAGTGCCTGAAGGTTACAAGGGTGAAGTGTTGACCCAAGGAGCAAGTCCAAAGTAGAATCAAGATCTTTTCCAAGACAAGTTGTGCTTCGATCATGTGGATCCCATGTTTTAAAATTATGTTGTTTCAAATTATGCATGCTAATTTAATTAAAAGTGATTTCAATTAATTTGGGAACTAGTTACATGACCTATTTGATTATGCCACCTTGTCAATATTAATTGTATGCTATGATTCATTTATCACACTAGGATGGTTGTTTATTAGTTGGAAGCTATTAATTTGCCAATATGGGTTGCTAGATCGTAACTAGATTGCGTAGACATGCAACATGTTATTGATATAATTTTGGAATACAAACTTAATATTGATTAATGGAATATGGAACTGTCGACGATTGGGAAACATGTCCCAGCCGAGCTTACTTGTTGATTGAGGGATCAACACGGTCCCCTTTTTTGATGAAGGGACTACGTCCAAAGAATGCTCGATTGATTCAGGATACTCGGAAGGTGGACACAGGAGTTTATACTGGTCCGGGCCTCTCACTGAGGAGATAATAACCCTACTACAGTGATGTTGGTATTGCTGATTATTTCAAACGGTGTTCGTGCGTGTCTATCTCTGCCCTTTTTCTGCTTTTTTCTGCCCCCCTTTTCATATAGGTACAGGAGGTATTTATAGCTTACAAAAATATCTAACCAAATTGATGCATCCCTCCCGGGTGAGCACCGTGCCCTTCGCGGCCCAGCCGTATGGCGCACGTGCCTCGCCCGGCGAGCGGACTGCCCAACTGGCCCAAGGGTGTGGGCCTTGGACCACGAGAGAAATACACACCTTGGCTGCCATAGCCAGGCCATAAGAGTCCCATGTGGCCCCCAAAAGACTAGCCTGATGGGGGGAGGGTTGCTCTCCCTTTTAAGGTGGTATTCTCTCCCCTCCACAAGCAAGGTGGTACTATCATTCTCACCCTCTTGTTTCGGAACCTAGCTCTGATACCAACTGATGCATCCCTCCCGGGTGCGCACCGTGCCCTTCGCGGCCCAGCCGTATGGCGCACGTGCCTCGCTCGGCGAGCGGACTGCACAACTGGCCCAGGGGTGTGGGCCTTGGACCACGAGAGAAATACACACCTTGGCTGCCATAGCCAGGCCATAAGAGTCCCATGTGGCCCCCAAAAGACTAGCCTGATGGGGGGAGGGTTGCTCTCCCTTTTTAAGGTGGTATTCTCTCCCCTACACAAGCAAGGTGGTACTATCACAAATATAGCCGAATAATGGGTATTTGACTGCATCAACCGTGGCTGTAACTAAATCCCTAATTTATGCCACGTTCCATCGTAGGCGTAACAGCACCACATCGTGGCATGATTAGAGCTACTCGGGCGTTACTACCGAACATGACCTTCAGACCATACATCTCGCGGGCGAGCTTGGGCCGAGCACGCTTGGTCTTGGCCGAGCATGGATGCTCATGCCTCTAGCATGGGTGCTCGAGGTTGGGTGACGAGCCTAGTCTGACCGGGCGGAACGGCCAACCAGATCATGCGTGGGTCATTGTCGGGACCCGAATTTGTAAATCCAGACCCTTTGTGTATTCTGCACTAGTCCAGGATCACGCTAGTGCACACAGTCTCAACATCGGTAAATACCACAATCATACTCAACGAAATAGTAAAGTACTTTATTGAAAGGATTGCTCGACCTTATGGTCAAGTTACAAAAGTACGCCTCGCAGGGCTTAAGTCTTACTTAAATAAACTTGCAGCGGAAAATAAAGAAACGCGTGGCGCCAACTAATATGCCACAGGCAACTGACTGGGCTCTCCCCTTAGTTCGTCGGCTCCTCTTAGAACTCCTCCTCCAGTTGTGGCGTTGATTCTTCTTCAACTGATATTGTGTTATTGCAAGGGGTGAGTACTTGGTACTCAGCAAGTCATGCACAGAATGCAGTCCAATATTCTACATGTGTGGCTTGTTACAAAGGACAGGCAAGCGGTTCTTTTGCAGTAAAGCATCAATCACAATTAACAGTATTAGATTGAAATCAGTAAAATAGTATTAACAAATATAACTTTCATCAATAGTTCTCAAGTAAAGCATTTATCATCCTAAAGCAATTTCATCATTCCTATACCAAGTAACCAAAGTCATTTTCATGAAAGTCTAACCCTTGACTGTAATCCCTGAACAGTGTCCAATATCGTGGACTTGGCTATTCGAATAGGTTGTATACTCTGCAGAGGTTATACACTTTACCCACAAGATACAATCAAACACCACAAAGGCGAATGATCGTAACAAAGCCTTTCCAAAGCTACTTCTAGACCCGGTACTGCCCGCTAAGGTTTCAACACTGATGGGACTGGTTACCACTCTCAGGGCCCCCCTCTTGCGCCATGTGAGCCTACTCATAAACTCGGCCTCACACCACCACGACAGTACCAAAGACTAGACATCATAGTTTACTCGGCCAGGTCTATCCCATTCCAGACTTGTGGCTGTATGATGGACTCAGTTCAAATTCTTGCAAGGTTAAGTCCTTAGGTTAACCAAGGCAATACTACCCAATTAGCAAAAACCAAAACGACGTTCCCGATGCCACACCTTGGCCCACCAGAACAATCTTGTCACTTGCCCCAGTCTAAATCATTTTATCATCCTGGTTGATTATCATGCACCACGTGCCATCAACTTCATCAACAACACATGTAGCAATTTCCAAAATCATGTCCCATCTCTCATTAAGTCAAGATTTATTTCCGATATTCAAAATTATATCAATAACACGATTGAATGGCTAAGCTGGCTAATTACGGTCTAATTAACCCATGATGGCAAAGTATTAGTGTCCTACTATTATTCCACATCCTAGGGTGACAAATGATTCATGACATACAATTATTATATACAAGGTGGCATAATCAGGTAGGTCACATAACTATTCCCGGAATTATTCAAAGCATTTTTAAATAAACTAGCATGCAATAATTTAAATAAACATAATTTCCAAAGTGGGATCAATATGGTCAAAGCATAACTTGCCTTCAAAAAGTATTGGTTCAGGCTCTTGCACTTGCTTTTGGGTCAAAACTTCACCTTCGAAGCCTTTGGGTACTTCAACGTCTACTAGTAACGGATAAACAAACACCAAGTAAATAAAAACAGAGAAAAACTCATGTCCAAAAATTAAATAAAATTCACCACTAAATAAAGCTCAATTTATAAAAATTTAGAAACTGGAATCGCCTCAATCGGAGTTAAAACGCAAAAGTTATAGCCGTTTGAAGTTTGAAAAAATCAATTAAAGAATAAATTGAATTAATTCATTTATTTTTCTATTGAAAAATCTGAATATGACGTCAGCATTGCGTCAGCGGCGAAATTGAATTTCCACCGAATTATTTTTCTAAAGGAAAATCGAATTATGACGTCAGCATTGCGTCATCCCGTCCATGGGCTCAGTCCACAGTTCGGTTTTGGTCCATCGTGGACCCGGTCCACGTGAATAGTCGACTTGTTCGTGCGTAGTCGGATCGTGAGAGTCTTCTCCAACACCAATCGATAATTATCACTCCGCCGAAAGATCGGGCACTCCAGGTCTATCAAGTGGTATCAGATTCTCCAGGTTGCTCGGTGAGAGTTCTTTAGCTTTTTGTTTATTACCTAAAGTCAGAAAACAGCCACCATAGTTTTGCTATTGTAGGATTTCCTCTTTAACCAAGACAATTTGTGCCCCGCTTTAACTACTTGTTCTTGGTTTGTTGAATCGTCGGTTACATAATTATGTGCTTGCTGGTCTTAGCGTTTTGATCTTTAGAGTTTCGAGTTCTAGTCACTTTTTCGCAGAGTCGTGTTTTTCCCAGATCTATACTGCCGTCCCAAAAGAAAACAAAACCGGGCGGCACACGTGCTCTCCAGGCTAGATCAGATTTCTGTTTCCAAGTTGTGCTCCACATATTTCCATATAAAACCCACTTTCCTTCGCTATGCTCCTTCTAGACCCAGTATTGCCCGCTAAGGTTTCAACACTAAAGGGACTGGTTACCACACTCAGGGCCCCAATCGTCTTGTATCCGTTCCTTCATTACTGAAATCATATTCCAACCACTTATGTCCTTAAGCCCAAAACCGTTTTGATAGCTTAGTTAAATCAACCATTGTTATGCGCAATGTGTCCAACACATCCCTATCATCTATTAAGATAGTCATTGATATACTACTTTGGCAGTCATATCAATAATGATCTAAATTCTTGATAGGTGCAACAATTGGATGGACAAGTGTGATTTAAAATTTTAACTATAGGGGTGAACAATATCTACTATGAACATGGCATCACATGCAATGAGCATAAAGAAAATAGCAAGGATTAAACGCACATCCACACATAATCAAATTAAGATGCGAAATAGTATGGCCCTTAGCATTAGGATCTCCATCATCATGCTTGATTGTTCACCTTGTCATCATGCTTAATGCCACCATCTTCATCATTGTAGATCCTTACAACTTTGATAATGAATATTACATGAGGGTTTGAAACATCACAAGTCGACACGCAGGTCGTTATACATTTTAAATTGAAATAGCCTTATGGCTTGATACGGCACGCAGGCCATGTAAATATTACATGCATCACATACACATAGGCCATACTATTTCACACAACATCCTGCAAAAACGAGTTAAACAAAATAGATTCTACGACAGCGGGGTCCAAGGGGCAGCGCCCCTGCCTGCTGGTCAGCGGGCGGGTCGAGGGCAGCGCCCTTGGAAAATTTTTTCAGAGGCATGTGTTCTGTTAAAAGAAAACGCCCTCAAAATCTCCACGGATCAATCAGATTGACCCAATCCGATTCAATCTGATTGGCTTGGTCCCATATGGTTGCGATTCGTAAACCCTGATGGCGGTAACCCGACCGGTAAGGGCAACGTCGTACCATGAACGGACTCACCCAAATCAAGATTGATTCGGTTTGCACTTTCCTCAAACCCTAAACCGATCGATCTCATCGACGGCTGCCTCCACCAATTCATCACATGAATCGGTTGAACATGTAATAGATCCAATCTACTATCCTCACATACCATATGTGCAACATCCAGATCACAAATCTACGCGAGATGGCTCTGATACCACTGTTGGGGAACGCGGTATGCTACACTAGCACAAATTAAAATTTCTACCGCAAACCAGAAAAGCTACTCGCAAGAAGGGGATCATAGATCTATTACCACTAGACGCGTAGTTGCGGAATCCTTCGCACGTCGTTGTAGTGGATCGTTCTCGGCGCGGATCGTCCTCTCCACGGATCATCCTCGCTGCGGATCGTCCTCTCCACGCCGCAGTAGCAGCAGCGTCACCACAGCAGTCCACACGTCCGGGGATGGAACGCCGTGCGTCGGTGTGCAAGCACCGGGTCGCTCGGCAGGGGCAACGAGAGGAGGTGGCTAGGGTTTCTGGCGAAACACCTCTAAACCGCACGAAAGTGTATTCTGCGTCTAGCCTCCTCCCCTCCTTATATAGCCACGAGGTGAAACCCTAGGCAGTCAGGGCCCATCTACGCGCTAAGCCCACGAGGTCCATTAATTACGGATCCAATCCGAATTAATGCGTCCCAGCCCGTTAAGTGTGTGACCCTGTAGGTTCATGCGCATTTGGACATGGATTCGGAAAACCCTTTTCTAATCCAATAGTTGGTAGCGGCTCCTTGCAGAGCATGCCAACTCCCAAACGCATATGATTAAAGTACTGATGTAATAATCCCTTTGCCAAACTATATGAAGATCGAACTCAAGGCGAGAAGCATGTCATCCTTTGACAGTTCAATCCATCTCTCGTATCCGTGATATATTAATAAGTTGTGATTGACTTCTCAATCACGACATGGCCATGCACTTCCTTAATCATATCACACGAGTGGCCTAGACTTATATCTCCGTTACATTGGAGTGGCAAATTCCATCTTTACTGTTCACTTCCCTCTGCATGTTTCATAGTAAACATGAAAGCTACTGATACGAGGGGTGCCCGACCTTCACGGCGTAGTATCAAAGATACACATGAAACTCGAATAAATTAGTGTGTCCAATACGCTGCCTATGCAGCAACCTGCAACACCGGGTTCGCCTAACCTCACGTTAGAAGATGATTCCACTCGACCACGTCAAGCGGATACAATCCTCGCTGCAATCACAAGAGCTTGCAAGAGCAACGGGAAGGAATGCACAATCTCAGAGTTTATTCAGCCGGTGGCTAGAATACCCAAGAACATGCATATAGCAGATCTGTTTGTAGTTTCAATTGGTCTAAAAGTTCTTTTTACAAAGGGGGTGCCTTCTACGTATAAGAGAGGATGAGAGGAAGGCAAAAGGGGTGCTGGACAAGCCCAGGTCGCAGCACAAAGGCCAAAGACAAAGACATAATGGTGGCGCAGCACCCAACACATTGGAATCTGTTTCTGGCTGCCATATTAAACTGATGATATCTTCGCTCGAATGAATTTAAGGGTGAGGCTGGATCCATTTGAAAGCTGTGGAGACAAGCTTTCAAAGCTGTGGTCAAACACTCCAATCGGACTCCGTTTGCATTATCTGCACCCGTTTTTCTCCAGACTGGTCACTGGAGCCCGAACCGAGTTCTTTTGCATTCACATCTTGCATGTTGACTTGTCCATGGTTCTCTTGGCCTTCCCTAAGGTGTTCACACCTTCTCACATTGTCTTCATACCAAAGAATAATGAAATTACTTGCATTAGGTAGCAGCTGATTATCATAAGTAATATAATCCTTACAAAGGAGCGAGTTCACCTGTTGATTGATTTGTTTTGCACGAGCGCGTGTTATTGGTCCTTGAAAATGATTTGGGGTCTCATGAACAGCACTAGGGGAAAGGAATCGCGATGGTGTTATGCTGCCCGTATCATCCTCCCCCTCTTGAAAAGGAGTCGTCCTCGACTCTATGTGTTTCTCTGGAAAACGCTCTTTGCGGAGATGTACCCAAACCAGATCACCTGGTTCAAACAACATTTTCTTCCTTGTCTTGTTTGCCTTTTCAGTGAAGTAGCGTGCCTTCTTTTCAATTGCCTCTTTTGTTTTTACGTGAATGGACTTGACAAATTCAGCTCGCTTCGCTGCATCCATATTAGCTCGTTCCTGAAAAGGAAGTGGCAGCAAATCAAGTGGTGTGATTGGTTTAAAGCCATACACTACCTCAAAAGGGCAATATTGAGTTGTTGAGTGAACCGCCCGGTTGTATGCAAATTCAACATGAGGAAGGCAGTCCTCCCACTCCTTCAGGTTCTTCTTGATCATTGTACGCAGCAACATGGAGAGTGTGCGGTTCACCACCTCCGTTTGTCCATCTGTTTGTGGGTGACAAGTTGTAGAAAATAACAACTTTGTCCCAAGCTTGGCCCACAATGTCTTCCAAAAGTAGCTCATGAACTTGACATCACGATCTGAAACAATAGTTCTTGGTATCCCATGCAATCTCACAATCTCCCTGAAAAACAAGTCAGCTATATGTGACGCATCGTCGCTCTTGTGACATGGAATAAAGTGTGCCATTTTAGAGAACCTATCCACAACCACAAATACAGAATCTCTCCCCCTCTTGGTCCTAGGCAATCCTAAAACAAAATCCATGCTAATATCCTCCCAAGGTGTACTAGGAACAGGAAGTGGAGTGTACAAATGTAACACCCCGGCATTTAATATGCCCGAATGCTACCAAACATAAGCTAAACAACATCTAAATACCACATTTAAACATAAATTCCAGCAAAGGTACATATGCTAAAAACCGATATTTCGGCAGCATCTCCTTTGTTTTTCTATGAATTAACACCATATCAATATCATGGCACACGACATCTAAAACATCAACATAAATGGATATATCATCAAATTACGCCAATAATACCACGCTCAACCACTTCATAAACTAAAACGAAGCAAATAAGGAATCACTAGCATGCTAAATTAAACCATACATTAAGTTTAAGGCACAACTCTTAATATCATGTCTCCAAGTGATTAATTATGGACTATGATGGTGGAGCTACGTGTAGAAGTGTAGCTAGACCCCTTTTTCCCGCATGCCGATCTCAAAGTACCTAAAAACAACATAAAACACAAGCGTGAGTTCGAAAACTCAGCAAGCATATTGTAATGGACAACAAGATCATTTACAAGACAATAATACCTTACATCACATATAACATCTCATACTTGAGCACATAACAACATCATCATCATTAAATATGTATTGCAATGCAATGCAATGCAATGTTATGCTCATATCTCCTTGGAAACTCATACCGGTATGGTTGAGTACACACCCGTCGGTGTGCACACTTTTTACCCCTTCCATCCCGAAGATGGAGGGTGCCTACTCCTCGCTTCCATTCACCACGTGGATGGAATCACGATGTAGGTCTTACTCAATGGCGTTCGGACTAGTCATAACTTTCTCACCGACCTTGCCGGACTAGTTATGACTTTCTCACCGCCTCGCCCTATCTCATGTCATGCATGCAACTATGCCAATTATCATATTTCACATGTACATAAAACATATGGCATCTCATCATGACAAATATTACACATGGCATCGAATCATGATAAGTATAGACACATAGCATCATATCATGATAATCATACTCAATATATCATTGGAAAACAGCAAGCAAGGCAAGTGATCATAGCAAGTATTCAATCACCATGAGCTGCGGAAACCATTGCTTGAGGAGACAATGAAGGAGACAGATAATTTGAGGTTGAACCACGAGGTGGCGTGGAAGCAATATGGTTGCATACTCATGTCGGATGGATGGACAGATAGAAGGGGACGCCACTTGATTAACTTCCTTGTCAATAGTCCAGACGGGACTTTCTTCTTAGAGTCTGTTGATGCATCAAGTGAATCACACGATGCAACGATGCTAGCCAACTTGCTAGAGAAGAGAATTGAGAACATTGGAAAGGACAAAGTTGTCCAAGTTGTCACCGATAATGGTGCTAACTACAAGACGGCGGGCAAGATTCTAATGGAGAGGATTCCTACTTTATTTTGGACCCCTTGTTCTGCACATTGTTTGGACCTTATGTTGGAAGACATAGGGAAGTTGAAGGAATTTAAGAAGCCTATTGCACGTGCCCGGCATGTCACCACATTCATTTATAGGCATGGGAGGCTTCTTAGTGCAATGAGGGAGAAGACTGGTGGGATGGATCTTGTGAGACCCGCAGCTACTAGGTTTGCCACAGCATTCCTTACTTTGCGGAGTTTGCACAAGCACAAAGATGCTTTGAGATTTTTATTTGTTAGCGATGATTGGACTAGGACCAAATTGGCAAAGACAGAGGCTGCAAAAAAGGTGTATGACATTGTCCTTTCTAAGGAGTTTTGGAATTCAATTGAGGATTGCCTTAGAGCTTCACAACCACTCCTTGTTGTGTTGAGGATGGTAGATGGTGATGAGAAGCCCGCCATGCCCGAGGTTGCAGCATTTATGGCTCATGCGAAGGAAAAGATCAAGGCATCCTTCCCTACCCAAAACAAGAAAGGTTTGCTCAATAACATCATGAAAATTATTGAGCAACGTTGGGTGAGGCAAATGGACACCCCCCTGTATGGCGCTGCCCTGTATTTGAACCCGGGAAAATTCTTTCCCATCCAAAAGAAGAATGATGATGCATATGTTGGGGAGCTAAGGGGTTGTTTCAATGATGTGCTCGCAAGAATGATAGAAGATGCCGATCTTCGAAATAAAATTGATAGTCAAGCAATGCTCTATGAGGACCAACGTAGAGATGTCTTTTCAAATAAAATGGCAATCCAAAATATGGATTCAAGGAGCCCTAGTAAGTTTTTTTTTAAAAAAAATCAGCAAGTTAATTTCAGCCATAAATCCTAATATATGCATGTATTCTTCATTATAGTTGATTGGTGGCGTTCTTATGGTGGCCGAGCCATTGTGATGAGGACATCTCTTCCATGAACACAAATGAGCCATCTGTGCAAGGACCAATTACTCGTGCCAAAGCACGTCAGCTCAATTATCAGGTCAACTCGTTTCTAAGTTTGTATACGATTAATTCACAGAATGGATTGCTATTTAATTCTTGTGATGATTTCATTGTTCTTAGGAACCAAGGAGAAGATCAAGCTCGGTCATCATATGCGCAGGATCCAGAAGACAAAGTCAAAGATGAAAACAAGCACATGAGAAATACTACCAAGAAGGAAAGGAGGAAGGAGTTTCCTTCCTTTTTGGAAGCACGAAATCAGATCAAGGCGCCATGAAGAAATCTCGTTTATTTCTTTCCTTTTGTATTTTAGGAAGCTTTTTAAGAAGGAAAGGAGGGACGGATTTTCCTCCTGTGTTGGGCTGCATGTGCGCCCTCTCCCTTGGCTGCCATATGGGCGCCTCCCCTCAACCCTCCACTTCTCCCTTTATATACTCCTGCCGTCCCTCCCTTAGAACGCAGATTTTGTTGATTAAGTTTAGCCGTGTGCAGGCTTTCTTCTTCAAGTTGTGCTAGATAGCCACCTTGTGAAGACTTTAATAGAATCTCAATTCGTCTCCACCTTCTCTCATACTTCAGATTGTTTTACTTGTTCTTGTTTGTTCTTCGATTACCAACAAGAATTGAACTTCGTGTTCAGGTTGATCTCGGCTACCTAGATCAATAACCACGCGGAGTAGGTTCAGCGATTGCTAAGGCGCCATCGACTTGTTCGTGCGTAGTCGGATCGTGAGAGTCTTCTCCAACACCAATCGATAGTGATCACTCCGCCGAAAGATCGGGCACTCCAGACATATCAAGTGGTATCAGATTCTCCAGGTTGCTCGGTGAGAGTTCTTTAGTTTTTTTTGTTTATTACCTAAAGTCAGAAAACAGCCACCATAGTTTTGCTTTGTAGGATTTCCTCTTTAACCAAGACAATTTGTGCCCCGCTTTAACTACTTGTTCTTGGTTTGTTGAATTGTCGGTTACATAATTATGTGCTTGCTGGTCTTAGCGTTTTGATCTTTAGAGTTTCGAGTTCTAGTCACTTTTTCGCAGTGTCGTGTTTTTCACGAATCTGTTTGTGCTGCCGTCCCAAAAGAAAAACAAAACCGTGTCGGTTGTCTTCTTCCAATCTGTGTTCCACACATCTCCATCACAAATCTTCTTTCCATAGCTTGGCTGAATCAAAGAAGCAATCTATTCTACCGCGTAGACTTCCTATATAGCGCTCGGTTTCCTGTAGCGCTAGAGTTTCCTTTGTACCGAGTTTGTTGCGGTTTCCTTTGTAGCACTAGAGATTGGTTCGTTTTAAGCAGATCAAGAGTCGGTTGGTAAGAGTTCGGTTTCGGTTCCAGACAGAGAAGAGGTTGGACCTCTAAAAAAAATCCGGAAATTTTCTTGTCCCAAACCTATTTTTAGGTGGTTTCTGCTCTTTTAAGACAATCCCCATCTTACGCGAATTTTTCGTGCTGTTTTTCATCTGCTGTTCAGACCTACTGTTCCTCTGCGGCCACTTGTTTTTGTTCGGTGGCATCGTTGGTGTTTAGGCTCGCGTCTCTAGTACGGTCTAGCCTAGGACCAGCACTGTACTGATTTTGAACGACTTTTCAGCTTACTTCAGTTCAGTGGGAAAAAGCTAATCCGTGCTACATATTTTCAACCTTCCAAGCTACACATATTACTACCACGAACAGCGTTGTGACACCTGGCAATCGCTCAACTTCACCTCTTCGGGTTTCACACTCTAGGTAGCACGTCATCACTGTTGGTTTGGTAAGAACTTACAAGAGCTTTTGGTAAAACAGTGAGTATTGAGTAATTCATAGCCACCTCCCTAGTCGATAGGAACCTCATACTTGCTGGTATTTTGCTGTTCTTATACTAACCATGTCAGGTGACGAAAGTTCTCTGCATCAATCTCCCCGCACGAAGGGCATCGTTGCACACTTTGCGCGGATAACAAAGACCACTACCGAGGGACTTAGTGAGGATGTACGACTCACTAATGAGCGCATGTCACTCCAAGAAGATCGGCTCCGATCCATTGAGACCGCGCAAGGAGTTACTAACACTGCTTTAGCTAATATTTTGTCTAGACTTGATGTGCTTGCAGCTGCTGCCCCTGGTGTTCCCGGTCATCCACCTCGCAACAACACCGGCGCTTTACGGGCGCCCAGGACTGTTCCACCCATGCAGCATGGGCCCGTTGCGTCGACCGCTTCAATACACCACGCTAGCACATCTAGGGCTCCCTTAGCCCCGGGCGTTGAGATGGACGACCAAGATGATGACAACGACGCACACCACACCACGGAGTCAGAGGATGACTTCTTCGACCACGACCGTGACCATCGTCGACTACGATTCAATCAACAAGGTATGCGTCGTGATCCCATACGACGTGAGGTACGTGATCGTGATGACATGTTTTCAAAGGTGAAAGTCACTATACCTACATTTGACGGTAAATATGATCCAGATGCTTACCTTAGTTGGGAATTATTACTTGATCAAAAGTATGCATGCCATGAATTTCCTGAGGATAAGCGAGTTAGGGCTGCTACTAGTGAGTTTACGGATTTTGCTTCTGTTTGGTGGAGAGAGCATTGCCGTGTTCATCCAAATAACATACCCACCACTTGGGAAGCCCTAAAGTTGGTCATGCGACATAGATTTGTTCCCTCCTATTATGCTAGAGATTTACTTAATAAATTACAACGCTTACGCCAAGGTAAAAGTTCAGTACAAGAATATTATCAAGAATTACAAATTGGCATGTTGCGTTGTGGTTTAATTGAAAATGAGGACGCATCTATGGCCCGTTTCTTAGGTGGTTTAAATCGCGAAATCCAAGACATTCTAGATTATAAGGATTACAATTCGATGACTCGTTTATTCCATCTTGCTTGCAAAGCTGAACGTGAAGTGCAGGGACGACAAGCGAGGGCCAAAACTAATTTTTCTGCAGGTCGTACTACCTCATGGACGCCACACACCCCTGCTGCCCCGTCAGGTCGTACCATTTCACCCAGTCCCTCCAACGACAAGACAACACCCAATTCTGCACCACGCACATCCTTTCCGACGACACGAACCACTCAAAAGAGTTCATCGTCGTCAGTTGCTTCAACAGGGCGAACCAAAGATATTCAGTGCCATCGCTGCAAGGGCTTTGGTCATGTCATGAAGGATTGTCCAAACACACGTGTGCTCATAGTTCGCGAAGACGGTGAGTACGATTCAGCAAGCGATCTTGATGAAGATACATATGCTTTGCTCGCTGACAATGCAGAGGATGATACCAATTCCGAACTTCAAGAAGAGCACATCAGCGCGGGTGACGCCGACCAATTCCTGAGTATCATTTCCCAGCGAGTACTTAGTGCCCAGATTGCCAGTGGCGAACAGAATCAGCGCCACAACTTGTTTCATATTAAAGGCGTCGTCAAGGAACGCGCAATTCGAATCATCATTGATGGTGGAAGTTGCAATAATCTCGCCAGCCAGGACATGGTAGAAAAACTCGCACTCTCCACTAGACCGCATCCTCAACCCTACCACATCCAATGGTTCACCAACAGCGGCAAGATCAAGGTAACCCGTCTGGTAAGAGTTCATTTTGTTTTAGGTTCTTATCATGATTATGTTGATTGCGATGTCGTACCTATGCAAGCTTGTTCCATGTTGTTAGGTAGACCATGGCAATATGATAAAAATTGTTTACATCATGGTAGAACAAATCAATATTCCTTTGTGCATAAAGACAAGAAAATTGTGTTACATCCAATGTCTCCTGATGCTATTTTCAAAGATGAGATTGATAGGGCTAATAAAGAGAAAAATCTAGACCATACCAAAAGCGAAAATCAACTTGTAGCGCAGGACCTTAAACCACACCTTAAAAAACAATCTACACATGTGCCTGACAAAAAGACTGAGATTCAATTGAAGGGTGCGTGCTTTCTTGCTACCAAATCTGATTTGCACGAGTTACATGTTAGTGATACTGTTTGCTATGCTCTCGTTTGCAAAGAGGCCTTATTTTCATTTGAAGATCTGCCTTCTCTTTTGCCTCCTGCTGTCACTAACCTTTTGCAGGAGTACATTGACGTGTTTCCCAAAGAGGTACCACCGGGGCTGCCACCGATTCGAGGAATTGAGCACCAAATTGACCTCATCCCCGGAGCATCGTTGCCCAATCGTGCGCCATACAGAACAAATCCGGAAGAGACTAAGGAAATACACCGCCAAGTTCAAGACCTGCTTGACAAAGGGTATGTACGTGAGTCTCTTAGCCCTTGTGCTGTTCCGGTCATTTTAGTTCCAAAGAAAGATGGATCATGGCGCATGTGTGTTGACTGTCGAGCAATCAATAATATCACCATTAGGTATCGTCATCCTATTCCTCGATTAGATGATATGCTTGATGAGTTAAGTGGTTCTAAAGTTTTCTCTAAAGTTGATTTGCGTAGTGGGTACCACCAGATTCGCATGAAGCTAGGAGATGAATGGAAAACGGCTTTTAAAACTAAATTCGGTCTATATGAGTGGTTAGTAATGCCTTTTGGGTTAACTAATGCACCTAGCACTTTCATGAGATTGATGAACGAAGTTTTGCGAGCTTTCATTGGCAAATTTGTGGTGTTTTGATGATATTTTGATCTACAGCATATCTTTGGAGGAACACCTTAACCATTTACGTGCTGTTTTTGATGTTTTACGAAATGCACGTTTATTTGGTAACCTTGAGAAGTGCACCTTTTGCACGGATCGAGTCTCTTTTCTTGGTTATGTTGTTACTCCCCAGGGCATTGAAGTTGATCAAGCCAAGGTTGTGGCAATACAGAGTTGGCCGACTCCTACCACGGTCACACAAGTGCGAAGTTTTCTAGGACTTGCTGGATTCTATCGTCGTTTCGTAAAGGATTTCAGCACCATTGCCGCACCATTGAATGAGCTTACGAAGAAGGGCGTACCTTTTGTTTGGGGAGATGCACAGGACAACGCTTTCTACACATTAAAAGATAAGTTGACACATGCACCACTTCTTCAACTCCCTGATTTTTCTAAGACTTTTGAACTCGAATGTGATGCTAGTGGAATTGGGTTGGGTGGTGTGTTGTTGCAAGATAGAAAACCGGTTGCATATTTCAGTGAGAAGTTGAGTGGGCCTAGTTTGAACTATTCTACTTATGATAAGGAATTATATGCTTTAGTTCGAACTTTAGAAACATGGCAGCATTATTTGTGGCCCAAAGAATTCGTCATACATTCTGATCACGAATCGTTAAAGCATATTCGAAGTCAAGCAACATTAAATCGTAGACATGCAAAATGGGTTGAATTCATTGAGTCTTTTCCTTATGTTATCAAACACAAGAAGGGCAAGGACAATGTTATTGCTGATGCTTTGTTGTGATGCCCTAGAACTTTTCTTCCTTGTTTTTGTTTCGGAGAGGATTGACGGAATTGTCGGGGAATGAAACAATTGAAGAAAATGCTGCATTTTAATTTTTATTTTGGGTTTTGGGCTAGGGAATAAAAGGCCGAAGAAAACCTGGGCCTGGACCGGGAATCTCTCCTCCCACCTCCACCTCCCACCCCCCCCCTAGTGGGCCGGCCCACTAGTGGTGCGCCCCCCCCATGTGGCCCGCCACACCCCCACACCCGCAGCGCCTCTCCCACTCCCCCGCCCCCCCCGCGCAGCCACCTCTCCCTCCCCGGCCTCGCCCCACGTGGTGGCTCAAGATCCACCGCGAATCGCGAAGGAGAAGGCGAGGAGCGACTCCGTGGAGGCGTGGAGGACGAGCAGATCGCCGATTCGGGGTTCTTCGCGTGTTCTTCGTGGGTTCGCAAGGGAGATCACTAGCTAAAATTCCCAAACTTTTACCTCTGTTTTACCTAGGGATTAGTAGTGTATTAGATCTGGTGGTGAGGGTTTTGGATGGATCTTGTTGGGGGAGAAGGGTAGATGTTCACGTGGTGCTGTTTCTGGAAGGGGGATTTGTGCAGCGCGGATTGTTTCGCGTTTTTCGTGGCATAGATGATTTTTCCTGCCAAAACCTATAACTAGAAAGTTGTAGATATCGTCGAGACCTAGCTTCTGTAATTTTTTCAGAATTTTTGGGGAAGTGTTCTGAGAGTTATCGCTGTTGCAAACCGACGAACAGAATCTGGGAACAGATTTCATCCACTGTGTTGGACGACTGTTTAGGCATATTTAACAGAGGAATTAGAATTTATGATCTTCTGGAAAGTTGTAGATCTCATCAATATCTAGCTCCTGTAATTTTTTCATATTTTTTTGTTCTGTAGAAAGGAAGATACGAAAAAGAGAATGGGGGTTGCTGCTGTTCGGTCCGGACAGAACGGGGTTTCGGTGTTGGAAAAGGGGAACGGGTTGTAGGAATTGCGTATTTGAGTTGTGTGATCAATTGTGGTGTTATTACATACTGAAAATATGCTTGTACAGGTGGTGCCCCTTCTGGACGCAACTAGTTCCGTCGTCTACGTCGGTAAAGGCAAGTGGAAGTAGAGTTAGGGTTGAGCTATACATCGTTGTTTTGCATTGCCTTCGTTATATTTTCCGATGACATTAATCATACATGGTTTGATCATCTGCTAGGAAGATTGCAATAATTAGATTAGCAATGTGATGATGTGTTTTGGCTTTGATCCATGAGTAAAGAGAAGAATGATGTTGCCTATTGGTTGAATTGTCTAAATAGTTCATCACAATGTTATTTGTTTTCTATCCATGTTATATGATAGCATGCAAATATGTGAACTCAATGTGGAAGTTTATGAATGAATTCATGCATGAAGCATTAACTGCATAATCATGCATTGGAAGTTTGTCGACGCCAGCGTGCGCGACCGTACCGGTACAACACCGTGTGTTCCTGAGAAAGGGCACGGTGAAGAGGATCATGGCATAAGCATATGCACAAGCATGAGCATTTTATTGAGGTTGTGGTAATCAATGTTGTGGTGTTGAAAGTAAAGCATGTGGTGTGTTAAATTCTTGATGGATGTGATGATGTGTTAATTGTTCTGCTTGCTGAGATTTCCCAATCTCACTGCTTGTGTTTTGTTGTTTTTCAGGTAGCGTGCAAGAGACATAAGCATGAGGGGTGGGCTAGCAACACAATAAACCTTCGAATGTCATCACAACTCCCATGAACTAGTGTTTATTTAATACATTAGCTTGCTGAATTTTATTTGCACTTAGACTATTTGTTGTTATGTCTAAACTTATACTTGATTACGGTTGGCTTAGACTTGTTGTCGCTAGTATTGTTGAATTGCTTATATTCTTGTTTGAATTGCTTATCATGAAATGCTTCCGTAATGTCCTGTTTTTAGGGGAGATGCTGTCGAAATTTTCTTGTTCTATAGTTTAGTTTTACGGGGTGTTACAGTTGGTATCAGAGCGGGCTTTAGGTCCTTGGTGTATGAGTTTAGGAGAGATATTCTAACATGAACTAAAATTTTGCTGTGTGAAATTAGTAACATTGCTTAGGTATAACTCTTTAAATTGCCATAGGATAATAAAACTTTTAATACGGAATAGGATTGTTAATCAACTTTAAAATTGACACACTTGCACTATTAGGATGGGATGGGCTGCATTGCATGGCATGCGTATGTTCGATTATATTTATGGTTTGATTGTTGGTGTTTCAGTTGCTTATGTTCTTGTTGGTGTGACTGTTTGTTTGCGGCTTGTTGGGTACAGTATGCCACCGAGGACGCGCGCGACAGGTCGTTCGGGAGGCGACGCTCCCGAGCCGTCGGAGGCAGCCGAGACTACCCAGGCTGAGGGTGGTGTTTCGGCGGAGTTAGTGGCCGCCATGAGAGCGATGCAGGAGGAGTTGCGGGCGCTGAGGCAGGGCGCACCGGCCGCCCCTGCTGTGGGCGCGGCTGCAGCTCCTGCGCCAGCTGTCGGCGCGGCAGGCGGTGGCATCAAGCTGCGAGAGTGGGTTGGGCTGAGACTGGACAGCTTTGATGGTGCGGGCACTCCGATCCAGGCGGCGGATTGGCTGTCCTTTATGGAGTTGCAGCTGGACGCTTTTGAGGTGGCGGCGCAAGATCGTGTTCGCTTTGTAGCACAGCTCTTGAAGGGAGAAGCCCAAATCTGGTGGAGGGGTGTGCTGTCCTCGAGGGGTGCGCAAGGTGACCCCTCTTGGGAGGAGTTTGTCCGGCAATTTGAGAGGAGGTTCTACCCCGCCACCTTCCTCGACAAGATGCAAATTGACTTGGGACAGTATGCCCAAGACAAGAAGACTGTGGCGGAGTACGAGGTTGGCTTCAACCAGATCGTACGTTTTGTGCCCCATGTGGCACGTGACGAGGTGGAGAAGGCAAGGCGGTTCCGGCAGGGACTCCGTCCTGCCATTCGCCATATGCTGGGCGCTTTCCCCATTGTCGATTTCCGGACAATGGTGGAGCAAGCTCTGGGTGTAGAGCTGCAGCTGAACTACACCGAAGAGCATCGCAAACCTGCCACAGGAGAGCAGGTTAAGGGCCCTCCAGAGAAGAAGGGCCAATCCTCTGGTACTTGGAATAAGAAGGGGAAGAATTTTCGTCACCAGCCCTATGGTGGCCGTCCTACTCAGCAGCACACCTCAGGGGGAGGTGCGCCCCAGTACCGTGCCATAGTCACTCCTGGCATGGGGATGGTATGTTTCCGTTGTGGCGATTCCCATCGCCGCAGCGAGTGCTCGTGGAAGGGAAGGTGCACCATCTGTGGTCGGGAGGATCACAAGGATGTGGTGTGCCGGAAGAACCCCAACGGCAAGCTGCGTTGGGAGCCGGTGATATCTTCACCAGGCGGACAGCGTCAGGGAGGCGTGATGCATATGTTGCCATCAGCTCCTACTTTGCAGCACCTCCCGGCGCCTACTCCGACTCCCTCGTTCTACCCGGCGCCACTCTCAGGGACTTACTGGATGCCCCAGCTTCCACCGCCACCTTCCTCCGGGACTTCGCCGTGGGTCCCTGCGCTGACGTATCCAGATGCGAGGGCTGCACCATCTCAGTCTACCCCGGGAGTCCACGCTTTGCCCTCTTCGGGGGATGCGGATCGTGGCAATGTGGTGACAGGTACTATTTCTGTTAATTCTGTGGTTGCCAGTGTGTTGTTCGACTCCGGCGCTAGCTACTCGTTTGTCTCTGTGGATTTTGTTGTTCGGGCTGGTCTGTCTGTGCAGAGTTTGGGTGATGCCGTGGTGGTTAGTGCACCGCAAGGCTTGATTTCTAGTTCGAGGGTCTGTCAGGGCTGTCAATTTCTGTTAGCTGACGAGGTGTTCATGGCGAATCTGGTGGTGATCTCCTTGGAGCCGTTTGATGTTATCCTTGGCATGGACTGGCTATCCCAGCACCAGGCGGTGATTGATTGTGCTTGGAGGACAGTTACTTTGCATGCTCCATCTGGGCAAGAAATAACTTTTCAGGGGAGTGCTATGCGGTACTCCCTCTCCTTCTTGTGTAAGCTATTCCCAAACTCGCAGATGTTGAAATCAGGGGTCCTCTGGTCCATGGTTGAGGGTCGAGAGGAAGAGAAGAGTTTGGAGGGCATTGCCATAGTTTGCCGTTATCCAGATGTGTTTCCCAGTGAGCTTCCGGGATTGCCCCCAGAGCGGGAGACTATTTTCCGTATTGATCTTGTTCCTGGTACGAGGCCAATCTATAAAACCCCGTACCGGATGGCTCCAATAGAACAAGTTGAGTTGAAGAGGCAATTGGATGAACTCCTGGCTAAGGGGTTTATTAGAGTGAGCTCGTCTCCTTGGGCGGCCCCGGTCTTGTTCGTGGAGAAGAAAGATGGCACCAAGCGGCTATGTGTGGACTACCGGGCGCTCAATCAAGTTACCATTAAGAACAAGTACCCATTGCCTCGTATTGATGATCTTTTTGATCAATTGAGGGGTGCCAAAGTATTCTCCAAGATTGATTTGCAATCTGGGTATCATCAGTTGCGGATTAAGGAGGAGGATATTGAAAAGACGGCTTTCAACACAAGGTATGGGCATTTTGAATTCGTAGTCATGTCTTTTGGACTAACGAATGCTCCTGCCGTCTTTATGGAAGCAATGAACAGGATGCTCCATGAATATCTTGATGACTTTATTGTCGTCTTCATTGACGACATTCTTGTCTACTCGAAGTCCGAGGAGGAGCACGCCGTGCATCTTGGTCTAGTTTTGGAAGCTCTTCGTAAGAATCAATTCTATGCCAAACTCAAGAAGTGCGCCTTCTGGTTGTCGGAGGTGAGCTTCCTTGGGCATGTCATCAACCAAAGTGGTGTCACAGTTGACCCAAAGAAGGTTGCCGCTGTGGTTGAATGGCGAAGACCGTCTAGTGTGACGGAAATCAGGAGTTTCCTTGGGTTGGCAGGTTATTACCGGCGCTTCGTGCATAATTTCTCTATCATAGCTAAGCCGATGACAAGGCTCACTCAGAAAGGGGTTCCTTTCATCTGGTCAGGGGAATGTGAGGCCAGTTTTCAGACGCTAAAGAGCAAACTGGTCAATGCACCTATTTTATCCTTGCCTGTGAGTGGCAAGCGTTATACAGTGTATGCAGATGCCTCCAGGATTGGTTTGGGTTGTGTGCTCATGCAAGAAGGCTGTGTCATTGCTTATGCTTCAAGACAGCTAAAGACTCATGAACAGAATTATCCCACCCATGATCTCGAGTTAGCCGCTGTGGTTTTTGCCTTGAAATTGTGGAGGCACTATCTTTATGGGGAGTCTTGTGATATTTTCACTGATCATAAGAGCCTCAAATATATATTCACCCAGCGGGAGCTGAATCTGCGGCAACGTAGATGGTTGGAATTGATAAAGGACTTCGATGTGTCGATCCAGTATCATCCCGGCAAGGCTAATGTTGTGGCGGATGCCTTGAGTAGAACGGGAGTCCCCAAGACTGCTGTGCCTTTGGTTGCAGAGTTGGAAAGAGGACAGGTCACTTACTGTTTTGCTGGGGTTGCGCAAAATGAGACTCAGATGATCATTCAGTCTTGCATACCCGAGCGAGTGCATGAGGCTCAGTTGCATGATCGTTTGCTTCAGGAGGTTCGGCGGAGGATTTCAGAGGGAAACCCTCGGGAATTCAGTATAGACGAGCATGGTTCTATTCGGTTTAGAGGCCGTCTTTGTGTGCCTCAGAAATCGGATGTGAAGATGGACATTCTAAGGGAAGCCCATAGGACTCCGTATTCCGTTCATCCTGGTGAGACCAAGATGTATCGGGATCTGAAACAGAGTTTTTGGTGGAAGAGGATGAAGGTGGATATTGCCAAGTATGTGGCTTCTTGTGGAGTGTGCCAACAGGTAAAAGCTGAGCATAAGAGACCTGCCGGTCTGTTACAGCCATTGGAAATTCCAGAATGGAAGTGGGAACACATCACTATGGACTTTGTGATTGGGTTACCCCGCTCACCGCGAGGTAGAGATGCCATTTGGGTGGTTGTGGATAGACTCACTAAGTCAGCACATTTTATTCCAATGAAGACGACCAATTCGGCACCAGATCTAGTTCCCTTGTACATGAAGGAAGTGCTTAGACTCCATGGTGTGCCTAAATCGATTGTCTCCGATCGAGACACTAGATTTGTGTCCCATTTTTGGCAGAGTTTGCATAGTGCTTTGGGAACAAAACTCTCTCTCAGCACATCTTTTCATCCTCAGACAGATGGCCAGTCTGAGCGGACCATCCAGACTCTAGAGGACATGCTTCGAGCATGTGTTCTATCTTGGAAGGGAAGTTGGGAGGATCACTTGGCCTTGGTAGAGTTTGCTTACAATAACAGTTACCAGGCTAGTATTCGAATGGCTCCATTCGAGGCGCTTTATGGTCGAAAGTGTGTTTCTCCACTTTGCTGGGATACAGTTGGAGAAAAATCATTGCAGGGTCCGGATTGGGTTCAACAGACCTTTGAGAAGGTGCAAGAGATACGGCGAAATCTCCTGGCTGCTCAGAGCCGTCAGAAGAGTTATGCCGATAACAGGAGACGAGATTTGGAGTTTGTAGTGGGTGATCAAGTCCTTCTCAAGGTATCTCCATCAAAGGGTGTTGTTCGTTTTGGTACCACCGGCAAGCTTAGCCCGAGGTACATTGGTCCGTTCCCAGTGGTGGCTCGGGTGGGCAGTTTGGCATACCGTCTGGAGTTGCCAGACTCTTTGAAGGGAGTGCATGATGTCTTCCATGTCTCTATGTTACGGAAGTATCTCCATGACCCAGAGCATAAGATTGACTTGGAACCGATTACAGTTGAGCAAGATTTGACTTTGGAGTGCCATCCACTTCGAATTTTAGACTCTTCGGAGCGAGTCATGAGGAGGAGAGCTGTCGACGATTGGAGAACGGGCTCCCGTCGAGCTTACTTGTTGAATGGGGGATCAACAGAGCCCCGTCGCACGGATCGAAGAGGGCGTTCGAGCGACGCGAGGTCGGGAGAAGGAGGCCGGAAAAAAGGGGGGACGCGGTGTTTTTTATCCTGGTTCGGGCCTCTCACCGCCGAGATAATGACCCTACTCCAGTGTATTGTGTTCTATCTTTCATGTGCCCTCCCCTGTTACAGATCTTCAGGGGGGTTTAAATACTATGACTAGAGATGCGAAAAAAGTAACTGCCTCCGGGGATCACGCTATGTATCCATATCCGTGATGCTGCCCTTGATTCCCGCGTTATTTGAATTTCGGGTATGATTTCCCTTGATCTCCGGCTGATTGGTTGCCTCCTTCCTTCCTCACAGCGCTCGCTGGGCCCTCCGACCAAAACACCCGAGCAGGTCGTGGCCTCCACGAGCATGCTTGCTCGTGGGGGGTGTGTTTGGTGCTTCTGCGAACGGAGGCGCAAACGCGTATGCTCGGAGGAGAAGGAGGGATGCTCGTTTCGTTCTCCCGAGCATCTTCCCTTAGTGCCGCTTGGTCGGCGGGTTTAGCTTTTCACGGGGGTACCGTGGTCTTTTGCCAGATAGCCAATCCCCGACAGCTAGCCCCCGAGGTTCAAGTGGGGAACCCTCGGGCTTCCCCTTGAGCCTAAGAAGACTTGAGGGGGGATTGAATTTCCTTTGGTCGTGGCTCACGACCATTTTACGTCGGGAGACGAGCTTCTTTACCCGCCGCGTGCTTGCTCTGCGCGGGCGCGTCGCTTGGTTGTTCTGTGGTTCCTTCTCTGAGAAGCCTCCCTGTAACGGTACGGCAGTTTCTCGGGAAGCGGCGCTTTTTCTGGCCAGGTGTTGCTGCGCGATAGGCGGCGATTTTTATCCCGCCTCTTCACTGTCTTTTTAACCCTTTCTACCGGGAGAGGTCGGAGTCCCATTGCGTCTCTTTGCTCGTCTTCGGCGAAAAATCTTCCAAGAGCCCTAGCGCCCAAGAACCCTTTTCGCTCTCCTTCCTTCTTCGGCCATGGCGCGTTTCAAGGTTAGCCAGATGACCCGAAGGAGGCTCCAGGTGCTCACGGACGAGGGGTACGTCGACCCAGGCTCGGGTCGAGTGCCCGGGGATGATGCGGCGCCGGCACCGCGGGAGACGGAGATCGTCTCCTGCGAGTTGTACGCCATCAACGGGCTTCGTCTGCCCGAGAGCGACTTCCTCGCCTCCGTGCTTGCCTTCTGCGGGTGCGAGATCTCTCATCTCCACCCCAACTCCATCCTTTCCCTCGCAATCTTCTCCCACCTTTGCGAGGCTTACGTGGGTGTAATGCCCACGGCTAGCCTCTTCTTTCACTTCTATTCCCCCTTCCGCACCGGCCGGGATGGTTCCGCCGGCTGCGTTTATCTTCGCCTTCGGCCCAACCGACCATACGAGTACCCCTTCGTTGCTCTGAAGGACTCGGTGTCGGGTTGGGCCGACCTCTGGTTCTACCAGAAGAAGGCGGAGGGGTCCCAGTTGGTCTACACTGGGGAGGACGCTCCGCCTACTGAGACGGCGCGCCCGCCCGTGCAACCCGAGGAAGAGCGGGTGCTCAGGACGATCGGTGAGCTTGCCCAGATGGGGCTCACTGGTCGGGATATCGCCCGGGACTTTACCTTCAACCGGGTGTCCCCCCTGAGGCGCCGCGAGCATCCCTTCTTCGAGGTGACCGGGTGGCACGACTTCACCCGCGAGGACAACGCAGGTATGTTCCTGGACCTCTTTCCCGAGCATCGCTGCTTTCTGGTGAACTGCGCTATGCATCCGTATATGCCTTTTGTCTTAGTCTTCGGTTGTGACGCAGCTCCGAGGACGGACTGGGTTGACGATAGGGTCGCCGAGATGTTCGGCGCCCCGAAGGAGAAGGAGCTGACGCCCAATCGTCAGGTCCCCAAGAATATTTTTGACCGCGGCGACGCGGTAAGTACATTTTCCCACTTCCGTTCGAGGGCATGTTTTCCGAGCTCATTCCTCCCGATTTCTGTTGGCAGGAGAAGGTCGCCCTTGAGCTTGCGGTGTCGAGCGCTGCAGCGCCGCCGCAAGCCAGCACCCCGGCCAGGGGTTCCCGTAAGAGGGCGGCGGGTCGAGGTCGCCGAGCATCCGCCTCGCCTCCCCGCGCCAAGCGGTCGAGGCGCCGAGCTTCGACCAGGACCCCTACCCCGCACCTTGAGTACGCCGACCGCCAGGAGGTAAGCGAACTCCGCATTTGGTTCGATGACTTCAAACGGAGGAAGCCGGAGCTGATGAGCCGACTGGAACAGCTCGCCGAGCAGGCGAGGAAGGCCGAGGAGGATGCCAGGTCTCTCCCGACCAAGGAGCGGCTGGAGAGGCAGATCAAGGCCCTCCAGGACCAGCTCACTCGGGTGGTTGATGCCCCCGAGGAGGAGGAAGAAGAGGAGGAGGCCGCCTATGCTCTGGTTAGAAGGAGCAGGAGGTCGACCTCTCAAACCGCCTCGACGCTGGAAGAGGTCGACATGGACGATGTCGACCCGGCGATGGCACGCGCCAGCGACGCCGCAGAGGAGCGCGCCGTGGTCGTGGCCGAGGCCTACGAGGCCGCTGCGGGCAGGTCGCCCGTGGCCCGAAGCGAGGAGGCCGAGGAGGATGGCGCCGCTCGCCGGGCAGAAGGTACGTTCTTCATTCTCTTATTCCGCTCTTGTCTTGCGACTTTCTTCGGGCTAACCCCACCCTGTTTGGCGTGGGCGTGATAGCTCGGATGTCGTTTTTGGACTTCCGCCAGATGGCTGAGGAGATTATCAACTCCGCAGTGGACGCCGAGCTCGACCGCGTCGTCGACCGGGTGATGGCCGAGACGGGGGAGGAGCCGGTGCTAGCTTCGGACTCGGTGGAGCCCGAGCTTCCTTCGGCGGGACCCGCGCTCCCTTCAGCGGCCGTGGAGCCTATCCCAGCCGCGGAGGAGCAGGAGCCGCAGGGGACTGAGGACCAAGACGCCTTGGCCTTGGCCCCTTGCGAAGAGATGACTGCGGGCGAGGCTCAAGCGCCGAGCCCCGGGGAAGGGAGCTTGGTCGCTCCCGACCAACAGCCCTTGGCCATGAGCCAAGGAGAGGAGGAGGAGGAGGTCGTCCCCGGCCTAGCTCCTTCGGTCCCGGGGCACCAGGCGCCCCCGGCCACGGAGGTGCAAGGGGCGGAGGTGATCGTACTTGATCAATCGCCTCCGGCCGCGGAGCATCGGTCGCCTCCGACTATGGAGGGACAAGAAGCGGAGGTGATCGCCCTCGATCCAATGCCTTCGGTCGGAGAGCATTGGTCGCCTCCGGCTGAAGAGGAACAGGAGGCGGAGGTGGTTGCTAACGACCAACTGCCTCCAGCCGCGGAGCATGGAGTGGCAGCGCTCGTGGTTGGCGTACAGCCCCCGAGCGCGGTGGCCGACCATGGGGAAGGCGGCCACGAGCCGCTTGCTGTGGACGAGGATCAGCTTCGGGGCGACCCGGGGTTGATCGAAGGTGGTGACGCCGTTGCTCTCCTGGGAGCACCGGGTGCTCAGGAGGAGCAAGACCTTGACGCGCCGGCCCGGGATGACTTGGTCAATCCCTTCTTTCGGGCTGGCGCGACCGACCGCCAGCGGCTTCAGGACAAGCTGGTCAGCCGGGCTCTTCTGGTAAGTTTCATGTTTCTTCTTTTTTCCTGCGATCGATCTTCTGGGAGTCTGCTCAGCTTTTTCCCTTCTCCTTTCTCTTTCTGCCCGAAGTTTGCCGCGAAGGCTATGGAGGATATCGATGCCACCTCGGTCTCAGCAGAAGAGTACTGGTCGTACCACCGCGAGCAAGACGCCAAGATCGCCGATCTTGAGCGTCGGGTCTCCGAGGTGCGCGAGGCCGACCTGAAGCAGCTGGAATCGGCGAGGAGCCTCATCGCCGGGCTCCGGGACCAGCTCTTCCAGAGCGAGACGGCGAAGAGCACTTCAGAGCAGAAGTGCGCCGAGCTTGACGAAGAGCTGGTGAAGCTTCGGCAGGACCTTCAGCGAGCTCGGGAGCGCGAGGAAGCCCAGCTCAAGGAGGCGCAGCGCCTCCGGGAAAGCGCGGCCGAAGGTCGCGCGGCCCGGCGGAAGGTCCTGGACCTAGAGGCGGAGGTCGACTCCCTTAAGGACGAGCTCGCTGCCCTCCAGGCCGGTCGTAGGACTTAGCTCTTTCTTTTTATTTTTATCTTGTGTAAAACCCTGTAAAAAAAACAACGTTTTGGATTAAATGAGCATATTCGCAGGAGTTTGGTCCTTGCCTGTTTTTTTTTTGCTTGAACTCGCTTTCAGCATATGCCCGTATGATCCCGGTTCTGCAGAAAAAGAAAGCAAGTTCCTGCATGGAGCGTAGATACGAGCAAAGAAAACAAGTTCCTGCGTAGATCAAATATCATAGACACGAGCAAAGGATCCTTGGTAAGGAGGGACGGAACGTTCCTATCATACGTAGCCCCCCTGCCATGGACAAAGGTCGTGTCCTCACTGTTGTGAGCACGAGTTTGTTCATGGGAGTTTTTAAGGGTCGCTTTGGTCGTAACGATTTTTTGAATTACTCGAATAGATCGGTTGTGTTTGAGTGAACTGTGAGCACAGAGCAGACGAGCTTTAAACCAACAATACGTAGAGCCACCATACCCGAGTGGTCACTGAACCGGGCTTAGAGTGGATGCTCGCGCCCGACCATGCATACAGCGAAGAGCTACTGTGGAAAGTGGACGATTGGGCGAGCATCCGGCCGGGGGCCAAGGGAGATGGCGTGCACATACTTGTTGGATAAGTTCGTCTGTAGTGCTGGTAGACGACGATGCTCGTTCGACAAAGCGAGGACGAAACACGAGAAAGAGGAAAATGATTTATTGGAAAGAACGCAAGGGGCGCGAGATAGGAGTACTCGTCTAAACGTAGAATTTACGCAGTTGATCGATGTTCCAGGTGCTGGTGAGCTCCCGACCATCTGGCATCGCGAGGCGAACAGCCCCCGGGCGTGCTGTAGACATGACCGTGTAGGGTCCCTCCCACCTTGGGGTCAGCTTGTTGGCCTTCGACAGGTCTTGAACTCTTCGTAAGACCATGTCGCCGACTTGTAGGGCCCTAGGTCGGACTGTCTTGGCTGCATGCCTACGAAGAGCTTGTAGGTAAATTGCAGACCGGAGCAACGCCCGTTCGCGTGTCGCTTCGACGAGGTCCAGGTCGACGAGGCGCTCAACCTCTTGATCGATGGAATCGATCAGTTGCACCCTTGGGGAACCCAGCACGATTTCGGCAGGCAGAATGGCCTCCGCACCGTAGACGAGTTGGAAAGGCGTCTCGCCTGTGGCTCGACTTGTCGTGGTGCGGATAGACCAAAGAACGGCGGGAAGCTCCTCCACCCACTGCTGCTTGTGCTGGTTGAGGGTCTTAAAGACTCTCTTTTTTATGCCCTGGACTAGCTGCCCATTTGCTCGCTCGGCTGCTCCGTTACTCTGTGGATGTGCCACAGAAGCGAAACAGACCTTGGTCCCGACCTCCTCACAGTAACTTTGGAACAGTTCACTGGTGAACTGGGTCCCATTGTCTGTGATAAGACGGTTGGGTATCCCGAACCGGGTTACCACGTTGCTGCGGAGGAACCTCTTGGCCGCCTGGGCCGAGATGGTCGAGACGGGCTCGGCCTCTATCCACTTAGTGAAAGTGTCGATGGCCACGAGCAAATACTTGCAGCCTTTCTGACCTCGGGGAAAGGGTCCAAGGACGTCGAGCCCCCAGGTCGAGAATGGCCACGAAAGCGGTATGGTTTGTAGGGCATATGCCGGTTGACGGGTTTTGCGAGCATGGAACTGGCATGCTCGGCAGGTCGTTACGATTGACCGCGCGTCCGTCAAGGCCGTCGGCCAGTAGTAACCCAATCGGAAGGCTTTGCTCACAAGCGTTCTGAAAGACGAATGAGCTCCGCACATTCCTTCGTGGATATCACGAAGAAGGTACTGGCCTTCCTCCTGGGAGACGCATTTGGAAAGGATTCCTAATGCGCCTTTCCGGTATAGGTCGCCTTCGATCAGTCTGTACTGAGAAGATCGCCTTGTTAGCCGGGAACGCTCGGCTTCTTCCTCGGGCAATGTCCCATGCGCAAGGTATTGGATGAATGGCGTCATCCAATTTGCGCTTTGCTCGAGGAATGAGACCCTACCGCCGGTCTCTGGTGCCTCCTCTTCAGAGGGAATGGAGGGCTTATGTAGGTGCTCGACGAGCACCCCGCCGGAGCGGCGGTTTGGGAGGAACCGACCTTAGACATTTGGTCGGCCAGGGAATTATCCTTCCTGGGGATGTAGATTACTTCGAAATTCTTGAAGTATTTCTCCATCTTCCTTACTTCGGCCAGGTACAGCGCCATTGAGGTATCGGAACACTGATACTCCTTGTTGACCTGGTTCACGACCAACTGTGAATCGCCCTTCACAGTGAGCCGTTGGACTCCTAGCGATTTACATGCCCGAAGTCCGGCCAAAAGGCCTTCGTACTCCGCCGCGTTGTTAGTCGCAGCGAAATGTAGTTGGATGGCGTACTGTAGCTGCTCTCCGTCCGGGGAGACCAAGATGACGCCAGCCCCCGAGCGCTCGTATGCTCGGGATCCGTCAAAATACAAGGTCCAGGAGTTTCCCCTCGAATCATTGGTCCCGCTGGCTGGTGGTGCCGGAGCCGACCATTCTGCCACGAAATCAGCCAGGACTTGTGATTTTATCGCCGTGCGGGCTGAGAATACCAGCTCGAACTCGGCGAGTTCCATTGCCCACTTGGCTATGCGACCACTGGCGTCCTGATTTTTCAGGATTTCCCTGAGTGGGAAGCCGGTCGGCACCACGATCTTGTGTGCTTGAAAGTAGTGACGCAACTTCCGGGAGGCCATCAGTAATGAGTACAGTAGTTTCTGGACCTCGGGGTAACGCTCCTTTGGTCCATGAAGTACTTCGCTGACGTAATAGATAGGTCGCTGGGTACCATCTCTTTCTACTGCCAACACCGAGCTCACCGCGTGCGGGGTTGCTGCCAGGTATAATAGCAATTCTTCCCCTGCCGTGGGTGTGACGAGGACGGGCGGCTTGGAGAGGTACTGTTTTAGCTCTTTGAACGCGCGATCAGCTTCCTCCGTCCATGTGAAGCCATCATGTTTGCGGAGGGCTTTAAAGAAAGGTAGTCCTCGCTCCCCCAGTCGGGAGACGAACCGGCTTAAGGCGGCCATCCTCCCGGTCAGAGCTTGTACTTCCTTTACGCATGTGGGCGACCTCATGTTCTCAATGGCTTCGATCTTCTCTGGGTTAGCCCCAACGCCATGTGGCCCGACCATGTAGCCGAGCACCTTGCCAGCCTTCACGCCGAATACGCATTTTTCTGGATTTAGCTTTATTCGATGCTTATTGAGGTTACAGAAAGTTTCTTCCAAGTCAGCAACGTGACCCGAAGTACTCTTGCTTTTGACAACTATGTCGTCGACATACACCTCCAAATTTCGACCTATTTGGTCTGTGAAAGTCTTCTGCATGAGGCGTTGAAAGGTTGCTCCCGCGTTTCTCAGACCGAAAGACATGGTCGTATAGCAGAAGGTACCGAACGGGGTGATGAAGGAAGTCTTTCCCTCGTCTTCGCGCGACAGGCTGATCTGATGATAGCCTGAATAGGCGTCTAGGAAGCTCATGGTCTGTGACCCTGCCGTTGCGTCCACCAATTGGTCTATGCGAGGCAACGGATAGTTGTCTTTTGGGCACGCTGCGTTCAAACCCGTGTGGTCGACGCACATGCGCCACTTGCCTCCTTTCTTCCTGACCAGAACTGGATTGGCTAGCCACTCGGAGTGCTCGATCTCTCTGATGAAGCCAGCTTTTAGGAGTTTATCAAGTTCCTCCCGGATGATTGCCTGTTTTTCCGGGGAAAAGCGTCTAAGTTTCTGTCTCACTGGTTTTTTGTCAGGCTGAACCGCTAGCCTGTGCTCGACCACCTCCCTTGGGACCCCGGGCATGTCGGATGGTTCCCAGGCGAACACATCCGACCTTGCCCGGAGGAAGGTGACGAGCTCGAGTTCCTATTTGGGATCTAAGGAAGATCCCAAATGAACGACCTTGGCCGGTTCCGACTCGTTGAGCGGAACAGCCTTGGTCTCTCCTCCAGGTTGGAGGGCAAGTTTAGGCCGGGAATGCTTCGGCTCTTGGTCAGGGCCGCGAGTGGGCAACTGACCGACCATATCCAGCGCTCTTTCGTCGCAATTGAGTGCGGACTTGTGGTTCCCATTGGCCAGTTATGACTCCGTTTGGCCCGGGAATCTTTAGGCACTGATCCGCGTGAGGCGAGGCGGCCATGAACTTGGCCAAGGCCGGCCTGCCGAGGATGGCGTTGTAGGCCGACTCGAAGTCTACCACCTCGAAGGTGATTAGCTCCGTTCTGAAGTTACTTGGGCCGCCGAAACTTACGGGCAAGACGACCTGCCCCAGAGGTTTGATCGAGGTGCCCGGGACTATCCCGAAGAAGGGCACGGCCACACTCTTGATTTTGGAACGAGGAATCTGCATCTCGTCCAATACCTTGGCTGCAATAAGGTCCAAAGAGCTCCCGGAGTCTATGAGGACCCGACCGACGACAGTATTGCTGATGGTGGGGTTCACGACCATCGGAAGCCTCTGGGGTTTGGTCATCCCCAAGGGACAATCGTCTCTGGAGAATGTGAGGGATACCTCCGACCATTTCAGCTGCTGCACCGGAGGCTTACCCTGGGTAACATGGTGCACTTCCCTTGCAGCCTCCTTTAAGTCCCGGCGGGACTTGTAGGCGGAGGAGCCCCCGAAGATGACCGCTATGTGATTCCTTGGTTCTTGATATTCCATTTCATCCTCACTTTCCTCGGCGGGCTGTTTTCCTTTGTCATTTTCACCCTGCTCTGGAAGCGTCGGCATGGGACCCCTGCCGCTGTAAAACTGCTCCAGGCGGTAGGTCCACGTTCGGCAATTCCGTAGGTCGTGCCCGTGCGCCTGGTGAAGTGGACAGTAGAGGTCGCCCCGTCGGTCCGCTTGGTCGCCTCGTCGGTCCGCTTGGTCGCCTCGTCCTCGAGGCCTGGGTGGTTGTCCTCTTCCCCGAGCATTAGGCCCACGGCGCTGTGGCTGAGTTGCCCGGGGCTGTTGTTGTTCCACTGCGGCTACCATGGCGGGCGAGGGTTGCTTTTTCTTCTTCTTCTTGATCTTCTTGTCTACAGAATTCGAACCCTTTTTGCTAGCTGAGGTCTCTAGACCAGGCTGAGGCGGCAGCTTCCCTTCATCCAGCATTTTCTTCCATTGGACGGCTTCATCTGCGTTGGCGTATCGATCGGCCATTCGGAAGAGCTCGTTCGCTGTTAGATCCGGGTGGATCTCCAGGTCCTGTGTGAAGCGCACGTCTCGTACCCCGAACTTGAAAGCTCGGACGACAGCCTCGTCCGATATGTTCGGGATCGAGTTCCGGACCTGGATGAACCTCTGGACGAATTGTCGCAGGGTTTCCCCGTCCGTCTGTATCAAGCGCTCCAGGTCGCGCTCTTTTCCCGGGCGGATGTAGCAGCTCTGGAAATTCGCTCGGAGTGCGGCGCTGAGCTGCCCCCAGGACCGTATGGATCCTTCCTTTTGATTGAAAAGCCACGTACGAGCAGCTCCGTCCAGGACCGTCGGCAGGTAATTTGCCATTACCCCCTCATCACCTCCGGCGGCGAGGATGGCGGTAGTGTATATCGAGAGGAATTCATCCGGGTTCTGGGTCCCGTTGAATCTCTCGACGTGGCCGGGCTTGAACCTGTTCGGCCATGCGACGTCCCGGAGGGAGCTCGTGAAGGCCCGGCAGCCGAAGCTCGGGGTTTCGCGACGAAAACCTCGGTCACGGCGGCCTCCACGCGGATCTTCCACCCAACGCCCCGTGCGCGGGCCGAGTCGGGAGAAAACCTCATGCGTCGGTCGTGCCGATGACCGCATGGTTGCGGAGTGCTCGGAGCGCTCGTAATCTGGGCGATTGTACAGATATCGCCCCGAGGTTGCTCTGTGACTGTTCCGGGGCCTTTCCCGGATCGGGTCGGCGACCTGGGGCGATCTCCGAGCATGGCTCCGAGATTCATCTCTGTGCGAACGCACGGGGGAGCGTTTGTGATGGTCCCGGGAAACACTCCGGGCATCCCGGCCATGGGGAGGATCCGAGACTTTTAGCTCGGCGGCAAGCCTCTCCAAATCTTCGGCCACGACCCTGCCCATGGCCTCTAAGTCTACTTGCTCGGGGAAACTGCGCAGGTCACGCACGACCGCCGCCAAGGCCTGTAGCCGTTCCTGTTTCTGGTGAACTGGCGGCGGCGAGCTTTGACGGCGCTCCGGAGTGCGATCGGGAGTTCGGTACCCGCGAGAGTTCCTTTCCGTGGAGGCGCACCTCCCCTTTGCCTGGCGGCGAATGCTCGCAAGCGTCTTTCCCAAAGACGCCTCCAAGTGGCGTCTGGCCGCCTCATAGTGGTCGTGCCTGGCGGCGTCCGAGGATCCCTCTCCGGGCTCCGCGTGGCTCCCAGCCATGTTGACTCGACGAGAGCGAGACGAAAGCGATGGGGACATCATTGTATCCCCTTGGGACGCGGTCTCTCGGTCGAGCTCTAGGTCGTCTGGTATGTCCAGGCCATCGTAGAGCTCGTTGCAGTCATCCTCGGGGTCTCCGAGGGTAATGTCTGGGGAATGGAGGATCTGCCCTCGCATTCCCGTGTCCGAGGAAAAGCTCCCAGACTCAGTGTGATCGATAGGATCGGTCACCCTGGGCACGTTGTCGGCGGCGTAGTACACGTCGTCATCCTCAACGTGGTCAAAGACACAAAGGTCCCGAGTGTCTCCCGAGTTTGGCATCCTCGAGGATCTTGATCCGCACGGGAATCAAACTGTCGTCCCCACGGACGGCGCCAGCTGTCGACGATTGGAGAACGGGCTCCCGTCGAGCTTACTTGTTGAATGGGGGATCAACAGAGCCCCGTCGCACGGATCGAAGAGGGCGTTCGAGCGACGCGAGGTCGGGAGAAGGAGGCCGGAAAAAAAAAGGGGGGACGCGGTGTTTTTTATCCTGGTTCGGGCCTCTCACCGCCGAGATAATGACCCTACTCCAGTGTATTGTGTTCTATCTTTCATGTGCCCTCCCCTGTTACAGATCTTCAGGGGGGTTTAAATACTATGACTAGAGATGCGAAAAAAGTAACTGCCTCCGGGGATCACGCTATGTATCCATATCCGTGATGCTGCCCTTGATTCCCGCGTTATTTGAATTTCGGGTATGATTTCCCTTGATCTCCGGCTGATTGGTTGCCTCCTTCCTTCCTCACAGCGCTCGCTGGGCCCTCCGACCAAAACACCCGAGCAGGTCGTGGCCTCCACGAGCATGCTTGCTCGTGGGGGGTGTGTTTGGTGCTTCTGCGAACGGAGGCGCAAACGCGTATGCTCGGAGGAGAAGGAGGGATGCTCGTTTCGTTCTCCCGAGCATCTTCCCTTAGTGCCGCTTGGTCGGCGGGTTTAGCTTTTCACGGGGGTACCGTGGTCTTTTGCCAGATAGCCAATCCCCGACAAGAACCATCCGCTTTGTGAAAGTTTTGTGGACCAATCAGTCTGAGCGGGAGGCAACTTGGGAACCTGAAGACCAGATGCGGAAGAAGTACCCTACGCTATTTGAGGACGCTGGGGGTAAGTCGTGGTTTACCTTTTGCCTTCCTTTTTCCTTTTTGGTCTGTAGCTAAAAGAAGTAGATTCGGGGACGAATCCTTTTTAAGGAGGGGAGAATGTGATGCCCTAGAACTTTTCTTCCTTGTTTTTGTTTCGGAGAGGATTGACGGAATTGTCGGGGAATGAAACAATTGAAGAAAATGCTGCATTTTAATTTTTATTTTGGGTTTTGGGCTAGGGAATAAAAGGCCGAAGAAAACCTGGGCCTGGACCGGGAATCTCTCCTCCCACCTCCACCTCCCCCCCGCCTGGTGGGCCGGCCCACTAGTGGTGCGCCCCCCCATGTGGCCGGCCACACCCCCAAACCCTAGGCGCCTCTCCCACTCCCTCTCCCTCCCCTAGCAGCCACCTCTCCCTCCCCTTCCTCTCCCCACGTGGTGGCTCAAGATCCACCGCGAATCGCGAAGGAGAAGGCGAGGAGCGACTCCGTGGAGGCGTGGAGGACGAGCAGATCGCCGATTCGGGGTTCTTCGCGTGTTCTTCGTGGGTTCGCAAGGGAGATCACTAGGTAAATTTCCCAAACTTTTACCTCTGTTTTACCTAGGGATTAGGAGTGTATTAGATCTGGTGGTGAGGGTTTTGGATGGATCTTGTTGGGGGAGAAGGGTAGATGTTCACTTGGTGCTGTTTCTGGAAGGGGGATTTGTGCAGCGCGGATTGTTTCGCGTTTTTCGTGGCATAGATGATTTTTCCTGCCAAAACCTATAACTAGAAAGTTGTAGATATCGTCGAGACCTAGCTTCTGTAATTTTTCAGAATTTTTGGGGAAGTGTTCTGAGAGTTATCGCTGTTGCAAACCGACGAACAGAATCTGGGAACAGATTTCATCCACTGTGTTGGACGACTGTTTAGGCATATTTAACAGAGGAATTAGAATTTATGATCTTCTGGAAAGTTGTAGATCTCATCAATATCTAGCTCCTGTAATTTTTTCATATTTTTTTGTTCTGTAGAAAGGAAGATACGAAAAAGAGAATGGGGGTTGCTGCTGTTCGGTCCGGACAGAACGGGGTTTCGGTGTTGGAAAAGGGGAACGGGTTGTAGGAATTGCGTATTTGAGTTGTGTGATCAATTGTGGTGTTATTACATACTGAAAATATGCTTGTACAGGTGGTGCCCCTTCTGGACGCAACTAGTTCCGTCGTCTATGTCGGTAAAGGCAAGTGGAAGTAGAGTTAGGGTTGAGCTATACATCGTTGTTTTGCATTGCCTTCGTTATATTTTCCGATGACATTAATCATACATGGTTTGATCATCTGCTAGGAAGATTGCAATAATTAGATTAGCAATGTGATGATGTGTTTTGGCTTTGATCCATGAGTAAAGAGAAGAATGATGTTGCCTATTGGTTGAATTGTCTAAATAGTTCATCACAATGTTATTTGTTTTCTATCCATGTTATATGATAGCATGCAAATATGTGAACTCAATGTGGAAGTTTATGAATGAATTCATGCATGAAGCATTAACTGCATAATCATGTGATGAGGACATCACTACCATGCATACGGCCATGCCTACAAACCCAATTGAAGCCAACAATGTAATACAAGGGCCAATTACTCGAGCTCGCGCACGTCAATTCAATTACCAGGTGAATGCGTTCCTCGGGTTGCATACAAATAATTTAATGAATGGAATGCTATTTAATCCTTGTGATGATTTTATTGTCCTTAGGAACCAAGGAGAAGGACTCCCAAACGTCAAGCATGAAGCCAATTCTTCCGGTGCACAAGTTCAACTCGGATTCGGCCTCCGGGACAGCACCAACTTCAAACGACCATAACTTTTGATCCACAATGGTGTTTGAGGTCTATGAGTACTGGTTTGAAAGGTTTCGACGTCCTCTTTCCAACGGATCCGGCCCCACCTCCAAATTCCTTCCGAGTCAACGGGAATCTGCAATACAATTTCGGTCCTCTTTCCAAATCCGAGTCAAACTTGGAATAGGAGTCCTATTCGGCCCATGGTTGTGTTTTGGCCGAATCTAACTTGGTTTTGGGCTCCTATTTCTCCTATATATAGCTAGGTAGTCCCCCAAAATAACTTGGGTTTTGGTTATTTGATAGTTTAGCCTTTTGCTACTATTTGAGTCTTTTAGACGTGCTCAACAGCCGCCTAACAAGCTCCTTGTATCGGAACCCCAACTTTTCAATACTTCATCTAAATTTGCAATTTTAGATTGCTTTTGCCTTGTTCTTGCTAGTTCTTCGATTGCTTGCAGGAATTGATCTTCGTGATCAGGTTGATCGTGCCCACGGCAAGGTCAATAACCCTCTGGAGTTGGTTTAGCGATTGCTAAGGCGCATCGTCGTTGTACGTTGTAGTCGGATCGTCAAAGTCGTCTCCACCCAAATCGAAGGTTATCATTCTCATCGAAGGATCGGGACATCCAGTGTTACATCATCATGCATTGGAAGTTTGTCGACGCCAGCGTGCGCGACCGTACCGGTACAACACCGTGTGTTCCTGAGAAAGGGCACGGTGAAGAGGATCATGGCATAAGCATATGCACAAGCATGAGCATTTTATTGAGGTTGTGGTAATCAATGTTGTGGTGTTGAAAGTAAAGCATGTGGTGTGTTAAATTCTTGATGGATGTGATGATGTGTTAATTGTTCTGCTTGCTGAGATTTCCCAATCTCACTGCTTGTGTTTTGTTGTTTTTCAGGTAGCGTGCAAGAGACATAAGCATGAGGGGTGGGCTAGCAACACAATAAACCTTCGAATGTCATCACAACTCCCATGAACTAGTGTTTATTTAATACATTAGCTTGCTGAATTTTATTTGCACTTAGACTATTTGTTGTTATGTCTAAACTTATACTTGTTTACGGTTGGCTTAGACTTGTTGTCGCTAGTATTGTTGAATTGCTTATATTCTTGTTTGAATTGCTTATCATGAAATGCTTCCGTAATGTCCTGTTTTTAGGGGAGATGCTGTCGAAATTTTCTTGTTCTATAGTTTAGTTTTACGGGGTGTTACATTTGTCTAGACGATATACCATGCTTACACAACTTGATTTCAAAATCTTCGGGTTAGAGACAATTAAGGATCAATATGAACATGATATTGCTTTTCAGGATGTGTTGCTCAATTGTAAAGATGGAAAAGCGTGGAATAAGTTTGTCCTCCAGAATGGTTTCGTGTTTAGAGCTAACAAGCTATGCATTCCAGCTAGTTCCGTTCGCTTGTTGTTACTGCAGGAGGCGCATGGAGGTGGCCTCATGGGACACTTTGGTGTGAAGAAGACGGAGGACATACTTGCTAGCCATTTCTTTTGGCCAAAGATGAGACGGGACGTGGAACGCTTTGTCGCTCGATGCACTACATGCCAAAAAGCTAAGTCACGTCTTAATCCACATGGTTTATACATGCCTCTTCCTGTCCCTACCATGCCTTGGGAGGATATTTCGATGGACTTTGTTTTAGGTCTTCCTAGAACAAAGAAGGGGAGGGATAGCGTCTTTGTTGTTGTGGATAGATTTTCTAAGATGGCACACTTCATACCATGTCATAAAAGTGATGATGCTACCAAAGTTGCTGATTTATTCTTTCGTGAAATTGTGCGCTTACATGGTATGCCAAACACAATAGTTTCAGATCGCGATACTAAATTCCTGAGTCATTTTTGGCGAACATTGTGGGCTAAATTGGGGACTAAGCTGTTATTTTCTACTACTTGTCATCCCCAAACTGATGGACAAACTGAAGTTGTCAATCGATCTTTATCTACCATGCTTAGGGCTATTTTGAAAAAGAACATAAAGTTGTGGGAAGAATGCTTACCTCATATTGAATTTGCTTATAATCGTTCATTGCATTCTACTACTAAGATGAGCCCTTTTGAGATTGTATATGGTTTTGTCCCTCGTGCTCCTATTGATTTATTACCTCTTCCATGTTCGAAAAATTGAATTTTGATGCAAAACAACGTGCTGACTTGATCCTCAAAATGCATGAGACAACTAAAGAAAATATAGAACTTATGAATGTTAAATACAAACTTGCTGGTAGTAAGGGAAGAAAACATGTTACTTTTGAACCCGGCGAGTTAGTTTGGCTACATTTGAGAAAAGATAGATTTCCTGAATTATGAAAATCAAAGTTGATGCCTCGTGCTGATGGTCCGTTTCGAGTATTGAAAAAGATCAATGATAATGCTTATAAGCTTGACTTGCCTGCAGAGTTTGGGGTCAGTCCCACTTTTAACATTGCAGATTTGAAACCATACTTGGGCGATGAGGATGAGTTCGAGTCGAGGACGACTCAAATGCAAGAAGGGGAGGATGATGAGGACATCTCTTCCATGAACACAAATGAGCCATCTGTGCAAGGACCAATTACTCGTGCCAAAGCACGTCAGCTCAATTATCAGGTCAACTCGTTTCTAAGTTTGTATACGATTAATTCACAGAATGGATTGCTATTTAATTCTTGTGATGATTTCATTGTTCTTAGGAACCAAGGAGAAGATCAAGCTCGGTCATCATATGCGCAGGATCCAGAAGACAAAGTCAAAGAGGAAAACGAGCACATGAGAAATACTACCAAGAAGGAAAGGAGGAAGGAGTTTCCTTCCTTTTTGGAAGCACGAAATCAGATCAAGGCGCCATGAAGAAATCTCGTTTATTTCTTTCCTTTTGTATTTTAGGAAGCTTTGTTAAGAAGGAAAGGAGGGACGGATTTTCCTCCTGTGTTGGGCTGCATGTGCGCCCTCTCCCTTGGCTGCCATATGGGCGCCTCCCCTCAACCCTCCACTTCTCCCTTTATATACTCCTGCCGTCCCTCCCTTAGAACGCAGATTTTGTTGATTAAGTTTAGCCGTGTGCAAGCTTTCTTCTTCAAGTTGTGCTAGATAGCCACCTTGTGAAGACTTTAATAGAATCTCAATTCGTCTCCACCTTCTCTCATACTTCAGATTGTTTTACTTGTTCTTGTTTGTTCTTCGATTACCAACAAGAATTGAACTTCGTGTTCAGGTTGATCTCGGCTACCTAGATCAATAACCACGCGGAGTAGGTTCAGCGATTGCTAAGGCGCCATCGACTTGTTCGTGCGTAGTCGGATCGTGAGAGTCTTCTCCAACACCAATCGATAGTGATCACTCCGCCGAAAGATCGGGCACTCCAGACATATCACATTGAGCTACAAAGATTTGCAAAACGTATTGTTAGTCTTTGTGCTTCATCATCCGGTTGCGAGCGAAATTGGAGTACATTTGAATTTGTAAGTCATGTTGACGAAGCATTCAACTTGAACTCACCATTTTGTAGATTCTTTTGGGCTTTTATTAATTTTGTTTGCTTCAATTGCCATGTGTAGATTCATACCAAGAAAAGGAACCGGTTGGAGCACAAAAGATTGAATGATTTGGTGTATGTTGCATACAACCGGAAGATGGCTAGTAGATTTCAAAAACGACGTGAGGAAGGGGGCAAAAGCTATGATCCTTTGGTCATAGAAGAATTTGATTGGGACAATGAATGGGTTGACCCATTGGCCGAACCACATGTGGACGTGGGTTTGTGACCGTCACCGACCTTACATGGGACCATGTTGACGAAGCCATTGGTGCATCACGTGAGCTTCATGGCCGCAATGTTCCAAGGAGAGCTCACGGTGAGCATTTGACCTACGCACGACGTGCAAGATCTTTACCAAGGGTGGTTGAAGGAGATGATTCAAGCAATGAAGAAGAAGAGGAAGAAGAGTTCATGCTTGATGACAATGATGTGGACGACTATGGTGAAGATCCAACTATGGAAGATGGTGATGGAGAGAACATGGATGCTAATGCTAATAACAATTTAGATGAGTTTGAGTTGGATGACTTTTGAGATATGAGAGTTGGATTTGGATATATGTTATTGTCTTATTGATGTGGACTTATGCTATTAGACTTTAAGTTTGTGAACTTATGTTATTGATGTGAACTTATGTTATTGGCGTGAACTATGTTGGTTATGTCGTGCTTGTTCATTGTTATGTTGCACATTGTTCATGTAATTCATATATTTAATTCTTAGTTTTTCATTTCATTGTTCTCCCATTTTCATGTAGCTTATTGCTTGGGAGAAGAGACGAGAGATTATCAACACGGTATGTCACTCATTCCTTATTTACTCAATTAATTGGAATATGGATTGGTGTAATGTTTTGTAACAAGCCACATGTTGGAACTTGCAAGGGATATGTGTGCTATATGGAGAGGAGCAATTGGAAAGAGGATGGGTGCTATATCAAGGTATGCATGTGCTACTAAATTGCTATTTAAGTTGTTGCCATACTAGGCTAGGATATGTGTATGGCGTCGCCTCGCCGCGCGCCTTATCGCTTAAAAGTTGTGAAGGTAGTCAGTCGCCTCGCCTCGCCTTATCGCCGTAACAACCATGCATTCACTGTTGTCAAAGCAAGAGTGGTGATAGCTAGGGGTGGAAAAAAACTCGAAACTCACGAGTTAAACGAGTTCTCAAAAACTCGGCTCGACTCGACTCGAACTCGTTCCTTAACGAGTCAAGTCGAGCTAGCATCTGAACTCGTTAATAAAACGAGTCGAGCTGAGCGAGTTTGCGAGTAACTCGTCAACTAGTTAGTAGGCTCGTTAGGTTATTATCAGTTTAGCACAAGTCTAAAGATGCTCAGCCCACCCGTGACCGGCCCACGGCCCACCAGCATCACTGCATCAGCCTTCAGTTCTTCACCTCAATCCCTAATCCCCTAATCTCGTGACCTCCCGACCGCCGACGCTCGTGACTCCCGTCCTCGGTCCTCCGGTCCGAGGGCTCTCCTGGCGGCCAGCGGCCCGGCGTCCCACCGCCCTCCCTCTTTTTCCTAGCGTCCTCGGTCCTCCCCTCTGGGATATACCGGCTGCCGCCCCGATCTCCTCCCCTCTGTCTCCTCCGTTCGCTTCGCTCCCACTCTGGCACGGCGACCCCTCCCACTCTGATCTCCCCTTCGCTCCGATCTACGGCCTTCCACTGCCAGATCCAGCTCCTTCTCCGCTCTGTCCGAACAGCGTGCATGGAAAATCAACCACGGAGCATGGAGTCGAAGAACAAAGGGCTAAGTCGATCTTGTGGCTCCGGTTCTGCTTCACGGTCGACATCAACGGCGGTGGCAAACCGTGGAAAGCCTCCAAGATCCGGTCCTCCACCACCTCCCCCTACATCGGTGAGTATTCATTGAAATCCAAATTTCTTTCAAGGCTATACTATTCCATTTCATCGATCAACATGTAGGAAGTACATGCATATCTAATGTTTAGAAAGTGTAGTTAATTACTTAATTTTGACAATAGCTCTATGCTTGGCAGATCTGCCAGTGGCTACAAATTTTGACAATACCTCTATGCTTGGTTGTTCTGCCATCTTTCCTCTGATAATTTGTTTACAAATATTCCTGCCATAAGCTATTTGCTGTATTTGTTGTATTCCTGTCATAAGGTATTGCTCAAGATAGTTGATGTTGGTCCCATGCTTCCAATTTAAGGGCTTTTAGAAAATGATATATGGCCTGTTGCTAATCAGAGGTGATAGTTCGTAAATTGATAAACATGGGGATAGCTTTTCTGTTAAGTGGATACTATGCTTACAAATTCCAAATTTTCAAGCAGTGATAAAGTATTATAATGATAGTATCTTGTGTCATAACTTGGTATTATGGGTTAAATTCTTAATAGATTCTGCAACCTCACCTAATACCTTGATGTCGTGGGTTAGCCTGTCTTGCATTAGTTTCTATACTAGAGCTCATCCAATGAATGCTTAGATCAGGTGGAATATATCTTGCCATCAGTAAATATATCTTACTTGTGTCCATATTGTCATTCCGGTGGTTTATATCAGTAAAGCAACCAAGGGGAGCAATAAAGCATTCTGATTTACAGCAGTTATTTTGCAACTGTAGTTGATTTTAATACAAGAGTTGAAGCTTTGACTGCCCTTTAATAGGTTTACAGTAGTTTTGTTTAAGAAAATTAAAGAGGAACAGATTGCAATATCATTGTCATGGAATGCCATATCAAGACAGCTCTACCCCCCCAAATGCATTTCAACCCCCAGGTAAACCCTTTTACACAAAGCGAGGACAAAAGCGTAAGTAGGGTTGGTGCTAGTGCGGTTTATCCGGTGTGCAGGTGGACTAAAGACTATTTGGAGCTGGGGTGTTATAAACACTAGTTACATGCCCGTGCATTGCTACGAAAAACAAAATTGATAACGAAAAATAAAGATTAAAAATAAAAAAATTATTTCACAAGATCAAACATCTATCTTTAACGCTGCTTTCTTGTAAAGCTGGCTAATTAAAGCAACGCCTGCTTTTCGCGTGAGAGCAATTAAGCAGGGCAATTAAGTAGGGCAATTAATGACGTGGGTAGAACTCACCACTGCCACCAACTGCTGTTTTATAATAGTAGAGATAGTTGTCACGGCGGTCCGGCTAGGCGTGGTGAGCCCGAGCACCTGGGCGCCCAGGCGGCTGCCCTAGGCGATGATTAGACGATGGAGCATCAAACAATAGTAGCAGCACACGCAGCAACAGCAAAGCAGCGGCAGAGCAGCAGTGGCGACGGCGGAAGAGAGGAAGAGTAGAGGAGCACTCACCTGGTTAAAGAACGAAGAGGGGCGGCGGAGGCGGGAGATCAGAGAGGGGCGGCAACGGAGGCGGAGGCAGAGCAGCTCTCTCCACCTCTCCAGATATACTCTCTCCCCCCCCTCTCTCCAGCCTTCACACCCAGCATTCTTGAACCGGTGCTCTCTTGGTCTCTCCACTCCAGGCGCTCGCCCAGCAGCGACCACAGCGACACCCAACAGCCCACGGTGACGCCTAGCTCACTCAGTTGATCGCCTAAAGAGCTCCGGCCTAGGCAACAGGCCAAGTTGTCCCCCCCACCCCCCACCACGCAACTGGACACCTAGGCATCGCCATGGCAGCTGTTCTTACAAATGGCATCAGATGCTAGTGCTAGTGCGGTTTATGTAATGCCATTGTAACAGGTCATTTGTAGTGTTACACAGGCATGTATGGGTCAAGGGCATGCCATATGTAGTGGCACTAGACACATGTACGTGTGCTTAGAGGGGTAGATCCTGATCATTTGCCCCAGCATGGGTATCTTGCAGACGAAGATGTTGGGTTCTTTGAGGGGTGGGTGTATGTGAGACCCAGCCCAAACAGAATGATGAATTGAGCCCAATTGTGGCCCATGTAAGGGCATGAGTGAATTCATTGAGATTTGCTAGTTGGGTAAGAGTTGCACCAACATATAACCCTGTTACCAAATGCATTTCAACCCTAGGGTTAACATTTTTTTACCAAAGTGAGGACGAAAGCGTAAGTGGAGGTGGTGCTAGTACGATGGTTTATCCGGTGTGTGGGTAAACTAAAGCTTTTTCAAAGCTGGGCTATTACACTATTGATAGCTGGTTTCAAATTGAGGAGTTACTCTTTTCTTTACGATTGACTTGTGTATATATATATATATATATGAAGGAATGTTCCACGGGATTGTTGTTTTCCATAATAAGCAGTGATAGCGATGACATTTAGCGTTCAATATCCTTTTACATGTTATTTATCTAATTTCGCCTCTTTGCAAGATGTTGCTAAGCTAATTTCCCCTTTTCCTTAATCGATTTACTCACAATGAACCTTCATGTAAATTAGTTTATGTGTTTTTTGTATTTTGTTAGCTCGTTACGCTTCGCATTATTAGAACTCTGAAACTTCGTAGGATATGCAACAACTGAAGATTCCCAATTATTACTCCGCCGATGATTCTCAAATAAAGAAAAAGAAAACATATTGCAATAGTCAGTCGGTAGTCGAAGTTGGTAGTTTTCTTTGGCCGAGTTAGCAGAGATCTAACCTGCGCCAGTTTCTTTTGCCGAGTTAGCAGTCGCGCGGTGCTCGGCCGGGACCAGCTCGCTCCTGCGCCGCGCGTCGACCAGGCCCATTTCCCGGAGAAGCCGCTCCTCAGTATCAGTGGAGTAGGTCCTCCCCGTGCCGAAACCGACCGGTTTGGCCGCTTCTCCAGCCAGGCATCCTCCTCAACCTCCACCTCCTCCTCCGCCGCCGCCTCTTGCTCGTCGAAGTTGGTAGTTACGGGCTCGCGATCCCGGCGGCCGTATTTTCTCAGGCGAGGGAAGGTGAAGATGCGGTGGGAAGCACGGAGCCGGGAAGGCTGGGGCCACGAGAAGGAGGCCGACGCCGGCGCAGCCGCAGCGGCGGCACACGCGGTCGGCTGTAGCAGTAGTAGGGGCATTTCGTTTCTTATCTTTTTCCAGGCCGGGTCGGATACGGTTAATTCCTCTTATCATCGCAAGAGTTCAGTGCCACTGCCACAGTCCGATCTTATCACATCATCGGCCTCTTGTCTCTATTTGCTCCGTATAGGGGTGGCAACGGGGTACGGATGCAAACGGAGCAGACGGATTCATCCCGTGTTATATTCTAAAAATTTTCTCGGATACAGACAGTGCTAGATTCGAATACGAATATAAATTACTTTGGTCACGAATACGGAGCTTAATACAGGTCGTTCGGATACGGTTAGTCTCGATCACGAATAGTTAGTCAAATAATGCGTGAAAGCCGAAACTATATATGTCACGTATATTAGGATCAATCAACCATACACAAAACTTTACTAGAACCTTCAAGACATGTAAGTATTTCAAATTCAATAATAGTTGCATTCCCTATATAAGAATAATATACATTCAAGTACAATTCCAATCAACATATGCATTTATATGATGTAGCACATCCAACTGCAATCAAGTGTTTTGTAGTGCAATTATAAGAGCTTGCTCCAGAAAGTAGTGCAATTATATTACAACTTGCTCACATTATATCACAAGCTCACAACAGCACTATGTTTCACATTATATTACAACTTACCTAATCAGATAGCACATAACCAACACGCAACATCTAAAATACAGCTAGCAACCAGTGTAATTCAAATACACACATTATGAACAATATTGCAAGGGTATCGGGCCGGATATTTACCAGGTATTGGGTCGGATATTTACCGGATATCAGGTCGAATATTGCTCTTCCCATATTCTAACCCATATTACATGAGATTTTTGGGATACGGATCGGATATTGCTCTTCCCATATCCTAACCCATATTACATGAGAATTTCCGAATACGGATATAGATAACATCGGTATGGTTTTTTTTTCGAATACAGTATCGGATCGGTCGGGAATTATTCGCTCCGTTTGCACCCCTAAACGGGGGCATTCCCCGCCGGGGAGTGCCTCCCCGTCCCCGTCCCCGCGACCTGAAATTTTTCCCGTCCCCATCCCCGTTCAGGTATCGGGGCCCCATCGGGGACCCATCCCCTACGAAAATTTCATATAAAAGAAGAGCTCTTATAGCCATTTTAACTCTAAAATCATATCAACGGGCAAGGAAAAAAAGAATGCATGCATTCATTGAAGATTATGTTGTCCCGTTTATGAAAATGTGAATATGATGGACTAGAGAATATGTTTGCAATCTAACAACTAAATTGGAAACTAAATTTGGGTCCCCGCGGGGAAAAAAATTCCTCGTCCCTGTCCCCGCCATCCCCAACAGGGGAATAATTTTCCCCGTTTCCATCCCCGCGGGGGATGATTTCTTCCCATACCCGCCCCCTAATAGAGGAATTCCCCGTCGGGGATCGGGGAACGGATCCCCATTGCCACCCCTAGCTCCGTACCCCCTACCCTCTGCTGCCATATCGCCTCCATGCCTACCACTGTTCTGAGTAGGGATGCCAACGAAGAGAATCTATGTCCCTGTTCCCGATAACAAAAAAAAACATTCCCGGCCCCAACCCCGCTATCAGGAATCACCCTAACCCTTTCCCCAACCCCATCAGAGTATCGGGTCCCCGTGGAGAGCTATACTTAGATAACAGTGCATATAAGTATGATAACATATAAGGTGAACCATGATTTCAGCAAGGCAAACTCAAAATGAAATTATTTCAATGAAAGTGAAGCTAACATGTAGTCATACACTACACAACATTCCTAAAATGCCTTATAAACTGTCATTAAGAAATGATTGTATGAACCGGTGTGAGCAACATACATTACATTATATAGTCTACAAGGGGAAGACTAATTGACCATCAAATTTCATAGAGAGAATATATGCATCATAGATAATTGTACCAATGAAGGGCTTCGCAAAACAGCCCAAAAGAAATGATGCATGTTGTCGTGGTACGTAGGTGTAGCAGTATATGTAGAATGAGAACTTAAAAGGTGATAGCGTTAAGTTATGCACGTATTAATAATTACATGAAATGCTTTACAGGTCCAAAGGGTGCAATTTAAAATACACTACGGAGAAGAGATTCCGCACATGGGTGCACAAAGGGTGGAACTAAGTCATTTTTTAAGTGTTGTGGCTAGCCTGCCACATGTAGGGGAGCATTCATGGGGCACGGTTACAAGATGTTTGTACCATATGTTCCGTTAGACTGTGAATTGCATGATATAAAGCTGTACGGAGTAGGGTATTGGAGACGGGATTGCATGTACTGAGAGTTAGTAGAACTGAGGAGGCTGAAGTCGTGGAGTTCGTATGTAAAAATGGCGATTGAGAAATAATGGCCATTAGTGTTGTTGGCGTAAGCATTTCAGAAAGCCAATACTGGCCATGTGACGCAGGAGGAGGTTGTTGGTGATGAACCGAAAGAAGTTGGGGAGAGCAGCCGAACTGGAGAATGCTTATTGAGGCAAGATGTTAGTTCGGGTTAGGAGGTAGTGCAAGGCGAGAAAGTTGATGTTCTAATGCTAGAGGTGCAGGAATCAATGGGTGTGGCAGACGAGGGAGAATATATTGAATCGTTGGTGCAAGCGATGGAGGTAGAGGGTCAGGACTACTAGGCTTTAAGTAATGATAAAGATGATGCAGAGCCTTTCTCTACGAAGTGGGGTGAGTGTCAGTTTGATAGGCTGATGGTCAATGGGGCGAACACTACGCATGGGAGTATGATAGGGATGAGGTGAGGGAAGGTACAATTTACTAGAATAAGTATGAGGTTCAGGAAGCAGTGATAACACGGTCAGTGTCGCTGTGTAGAACCTTTAATTTTGCGAAGTCAGATCAGTGGGTGTATGATACCAGATGCTAGATGGAGGGTTGCCCATGGTGTGTCCATGTGTACCAGCCTAAGTGGGACACCATTTAGAAGTGTTCTATAATCATCCCACACACACATACGTATTAATGGAGTCTACATAGTCCCATAAAAATATATCTTCAGGCTTTGTTGTGAATGCAATGTACGGGGAGATTGTTGGCAACCTAGATTTAGAGCCACATGCCATCATACTTACAATAGAGGAGAGGTTCCAGTATATTATAAGCTATGCCAAGGCATAGATAGCGAAGAAAAAAAGCATTGGAAGCAAGGTTTGGTACATAAGAAAAATTTTGTGAGCAACCTTTGCAGCGCTTCCCTGCGAAGATTGGAAGCATCGGACGTGAAGTTTAAAAGCTACAAAATTCATAAGTTTAGATTTCCCGCGAATAATTTAACAGCAGAAATTTATTTATAAAAGTTCATAAAAAATACTGTAGGAAGGTATTAATTTCTACTAATTAACAAAATTTGTTGCAAGCGATTCAGACTTAGAACAAATTTGTAGAGAAAAAGACAAAATTCGCAATTTGGAAAAAAATGAATTACGTAAAACTTTTTACATGGCACTATTCCTCCTTGTATATGTGTATACTCCTTGGTTGCATATGGGTTCGGTTTGGGCATTTGCTACGTGAGAAAAAAAACAGAGATCGGCCAGACGACCAGAGCGGGACAGCGAGCGCAGTCGGCCGGAGACAGCGACGGCGGCGGCGAACGCAGTCAGCCGGAATCAGTCGGCGGCGGCGGCGACTACGGTGCGCAGGCGGCTATGGCGATGGTGCACTTGTGCATGCAGACTAGAGAGGAGTCGTGATCGGCGATGCTATACATGGCACTACTCTACTTTGCAATTTGCGTTATGGAAATGTGGATGGTAATTATCAATCACATACACACGGTTCTCACCGCCCCTACCGGAATAGTTATGACTTAACTCACCGGCCAGCCATGAAAATATGCCATGCATGCAAAATGGACAGTAACGTATTCATAAATAGAATATTGCATATCAACGTATGGCCTCTCAACATGTAAGACCGTGATCAACAATCAACGGTAACCTTTCAAAGACATGGCATGAATCCTTTATCAACGACAAGCATTTTAATCATAGCATGAGGACCCCATATCATCGACATTATTTCAATCATGGCCTAAGGACATCCTATCCATTATAACATGTAATTCCATGGCATGGCAAGACAACATGTTAACTATTCCAAATACCATCAATCAATTCTAGCAGCACGTATAACATAAAAACCACGCAAAACACTTGCCTTCACCCACGAGTAACGGAGTGACGAGAGGTTGAGGGCACTCCCGGAGGCACACCACCTGCAAACACGTGCCACTCACTCAAATTGGGTCCACAATACAGTACACAAATAAATCCCACTACCCGACTTCGCATACAACTCCTAAAATCAGAAAACAGCAAATCTGTCCCTTCGGGACAGCGGACTTCCAATGGGCATAACTTCTGTTCTAGGACTCCAAATTGAATAAACAAGTACATCCCCGCATAGCTTAGGAAATTTCCCAACTTTTTCTAGTTATAGGGAAAGACTAATTCGGACTCTAATGATGTTTAATCTAACGTTGAACACGAACTGTCCCAATCCTGTCACAGATTTGACAGCGCTCGGTAAAACAGCCATAACTTCTAAACGGCTGGGCGGAATTTCAATTTCTTTATATGCACGGAAAGATAAGGAAATTATCTACAACTTCCTAAAAGTCCGTACGGTCAGATTCCAACTTGAAATTGGCGAAAACGCCTGCCCTAGTTCGGGTTCCCAATCTGCCCGAACCAGAACATGAACACAACTCTAGATTTCATCAATCCTACCCCATGGAAGCACCTCCCTTGATCTAAAAACATGAAATTCATCCCTATAACAGTACCTAGACCCAAACCCAAGGATCACCCATGCCTTACCTCCTCCCGACTAACCATTTAATGCCGAGATCTATCCTCCCGAGCCTCCCGAACGCCCTCCTCGCGCTTAGAATCGCCGGATCTCCTCGTCGCGGGGCTTCCGTTGGAGGGGACAGCGAGGTTGTGTGGTGTGGGATCTCCTCTTTGCAGCAAAGGAGGTGGAGAGGAGGAATTGGGGGCGCACCCAAGGGGGAGGGGAGGAGGCGCCCAAGAGGGAGAGGAGGAGGAACCCAAGAGAGATGGGGATTGGGGAGGGGCGGCTAGGGCAGGAGGGACGCCCCTAGCCCCCAAAATCCTGCCTCTTCTCCCTCATGGGCCCTAACTCTCTCCCACCAAGGCCCACGACTCACCCCCCTAAGGCCCAAACTCCTCCGGGAAGGCCCAAACTTCCGAAATCGGCCCGGAAACGCGATTAAACTGCATAACGTAAAGTTTTAATCTCCGATTTCATACTTTATAAGGTCACATTCTCTAATTCACATTTGTTTACGATGTCTCGGCATTCCGTGGTGTCACATTCTCCCCCCCTTAAACAGGATTCGACCTCGAATCCGAACGAACGCTAAGAACCACAACAAAGCCCCTACAGGACAAAAACTTCTGTGCAACAGAAGGCAACCACACAACACTCAAACCGAATCATCGACAAGCAACCTACCAAACCAACACTTAACGAGAAAGAGTTGACTTAGCCCAGCTAAGTACAACCTCTCACGGTTCCACCTTTCCTTCCAATTATTTGACCCCTTTTTTCGCAAGGAATCAAAATTTACTAATGTCATCTTCGCTCATAGCCTACATCGACCATACTTTCCTTTCGACTGCCAACCACATTACACTTTTCATTCTATCCTCTCCCAGGCATAACGCACACCCAGGGACGTCTAGCTAAGACAATATCCACGAGAAAGCATTTTACATCACAATTTCTATAACATTTGCTTCCACCCAATGATACTTTCAACCAAATTCAAACCACGACGCCAACAACCTCCATCATCATCCACCCTCATACCACTAATGTCCATCACCTAGCCCCAGCTAGGATCATAACTCACTACTAACTCTCAATTGGCACTTTTCCCCAAGAGGATGTCGCCCTCACAACCAAATCACACAAACAACGAGGACCATGAGTATAGCTCTTAGATTATGCTCAACAATAATCCGAGGCCCTTCTTATTCTCGCTCCTATCAATAGTGCAAAAGAAGTACAATTCTTTTGAATCCAAGTAGACCACATACAACAACTCGAACCTCAAAGCGCCACAAATCACTTTGGAAAGAACCCGATAACATTGAAAGACCACCCTTTTTGCTTTTCCTAAATCAAGCAGCAAAGAAAAACTCAAATCTCCAATCAACGCGATACAATTCGCATTGGGGAGCACTCAAACAAATAGAGACTCCACACAATTCTCTTGACAGAAGTTCTCAACAACTAGAGACAACTCGACTCGCTTTCACCACAGCCAAACTTTTCACTTTAACCAAAATCAACATCTTGGAAGAGAACTGCCACAAAAACTCTCGAAGAGAAAGAGAAACTCAAATCCCCAAAATGCCAGCATTTATCCATTCATTCCTTTTCATGCTAGAGAGCAATGGAAATCTCGATTCATAACACGAATGCGAATTCTTCAAGAGCACTCCGGATTAGTCATATATCTCTATATGACTTTCTCACCGTCCTGGCTCAACAACTCTTTTATGCTTATAAAAACGATGTCATGAATCTTTTTCACCATTTATTCGTCATGTAACCACGATACCCATTAACCAATTCCGTTGCCTCCAAGGTTTCCGCGAGTGTTCACCATCTGTCGATTGCTCCAAGGTTTAGAGACGAGAGGGGAACAAGAATAGGCAAGTAGTAGAGAAACTTATGCGGGATGGAAGGTGTAACTCAAAATCCAACTTTATTATTTATTCAATAATAACTCGGTATGGTTGCTCACAATGCCTAAGGGCCTTGCAACACATACTGCACACTCAGCAATCAATGAAAATCCAACCTTGCAACACATAATGCTCACAATGCCTAAGGACTCTTATTCTTAGACGCGACTCGACGAAGGAGTCTCAACCACTAATCCGAACGCTCACTCATCGACCCAACCTCCACTGCCTCCACGTGGCGGGTGCGACGGCATAGGCGCAAAGCAATCGCCATGCCCCACAACAACTGAAGTCGAAGAAACAACATCCCCCTCGGGCTCTGGCGCGGGCTGTGGCTCTGGCTGCGGCTCCTCGGGATCTGGCTTGTGCAGCTCCAGTACTGGCTCTGGCCCCTGTCCATACAATGCCATTTCCAGCTCATCAATCCTTCGTAGAAGATGGGACATAAACTCTCGAACCTCCTGCAGACTTTTCTTCTCTTTCTTGACCTCCTCACGGGCCTTCTGCAGCTCATGCACCGTATCATCGAGTGCATCCTCCTGTGCGACGACAAACCTCGCCTAGTGCGTGACAGTGACATCCTCATCCTCTATCGGTTCCCGCTCAATCATGTTGTCTCGGCGTGGGTGGTGACGGAACACTGTGCCCTCTAGCTCTCTGGAGTAAGTGCGAGCGATGTGCCTCATAGCTCGGTGCGACACCTCCTGGATTCCCATCTCAAATGTAGACCTCCTGGCCGTGAAGTGAAAAGGACAATTGAACTTCGACTTCTCTCGAGCGTACACTGTGATCTTGACGTCCCATGCCTTGACCAATCCAGCCTGCACTATAGTAATCCCCTGGTAAAGCGGCCTCTTGAACCCTCCAAGCACCTGTAGCATACGCCACAACTCAGTGGCGTAGCCTCCCTCTCGCTCGGCGTAGTTGTTGAGCATTTTCATCTGCCAAAGACACTCACGTGAGAACTCAACAATTTTAAAACCAAGTGAGAACAAGAGAAATTCAGCAAAGGGGTATAAAAAGAGATAAGGGGATAAGTCGAGAGTTCATTCATCATCTTGTCAAGTTTTAACTTTAGAAAATAGGTTTTATTCTCACTACGACCATTCTAACTAAGGGGTAATCCTACAGTCAGTATGGCTCTGATACCACCTCTGCCGGGACCCGAATTTGCAAATCCGGACCCTCTTTGTATTCAGCACTAGTCCAAGATCACGCTAGTGCACACAGTCTCAACATCGGTAAATGTCACAATCATACACATCGATAGTAGTAAAGTACTTTAATTAAAATAACCAAACTGGTTGCTCGACCTTATGGTCAAGTTACAAGAGTACGCCACACAGGGTGAAAACTTATTAAGGAAATAAATTGCAGTGGAATAAAAGCATCAACGTGGCGCCATCCAGTATACCACAAGCAACTGACTGGGCTCGCCCCTAGTTTGTCGGCTCCTCCTGGAAATCTTCCTCCAAGGCTGGCGTAGACTCTTCTTCGAATGATGATTGTATTGCGGCAATGGTGAGTACTTGGTACTCAGCAAGTCATGCACAGAATGCAACTAATATTCTATATGCATGGCTTATTACAAAGGATAGGCTAACAGGTACATTTGCAGTAAAACAACATTTAACAAGTAGCATAAGTAGATTCTGTGACACCACGGAGTGTCATAACTTTATTTTACGTGCTTGATATGGTTAAAAACAGTATGGAATGTGGAATTAAGGTTAAAACTATAGGTTATGGAGGTTAATAGCTTTTCCGGGCCGTTTTCGGGGTTTTGGGCCTTCCCGGGGGAGTTTTGGGCCTTGGTGGGCTTTGGTGGGATGGATTAGGTCTCCGTAACGGACTAGAATTGGGTGTGGGGGCTGGTAAAAGGGGTTTCCCTGCCCCTTTGGGGCGTCCACCCTGCTGCCTTTGCGCCCCTTGAGGCCTTGGTGCGCCCCCCTCACCTCCCCCCACTTGCCAAGCCCTAGCCGCCCCTTCCCTTTGAGCCTTGCGCCTCCCCCTTGCTCTCCTCCATTGCCCCACCTCTCCACCACCTCTCCTCCACCCCCTTGCTGCCCTAGGGTGGTCTCCACACCTCTGCACCTTGTGGATCCATTCGTTGGAGCGAGGAGCGACGAGCGAGGAGCGTGGAGCGAGGAGCGATCCGCGAGGAGATCTATTGGAGATTCGTTCGTTGGGCAAAGGTATGATCATGGGGATCCTTGGGTTTGATCTAGGTACTGTTCTTAGGGTGTTTATGAAGTTTTTAGATCAATTGGTGGGGCTGGGTTGGAGTTCTTTGGGTTAGATCTAGATGTTGCCACGTTTCTGTTTTCGGGCAGATTGAGCAGTCGGGCTAGGGTTCAAGTTTTCGTCGATTCAGAATCCAAATCTGTCCGTACGGACTTAAAAGAAGTTGTATATAATTTAATTATCTTTCCGTGGACATAAAGCACGTTAAAATCCGATCAGCCGTTTGAAAGTTATGGCCGTTTTACCGAGCATGTTAAAATCTGTGACGCAATTAGAACAGATCGTAGTAATCTGTAGATTAAATAATTTTAGAGTCCGAATAAGTCTTTCCGTATAACTAGAAAAAGGTAGGAAATTTCCTAAGCTTCGCGATGGTGTACTCGTTTAATCGATTTGGAGTCCCAGAACTCAAGTTATGGCCTTTGCAAGGCTGCTGTCCCGCCGGGACAGAACCTCTGTTTTAGGTTTTGCGAGTAGCGGGCAATGTCGGGTGAGATGGGGATTTGTGTACTGTTTTGTGGGCATTATTGAGAGTATGTGATGCCGTTGTGCAGGTGGTGTGACCCCGGGGGTGCCCTCTACTTCCCACAATCCCGTCGCCCACGGTTGAGGCAAGTGTGTTGTAATGAATAGCGGAATTGTAGGTTGCTTGTGGAGATTAGATGAAAGATTGAATACTTGCTATGATCACTTGCCATGCTTGCTGTTTTCCAATGATATATTGAGTATGATTATCATGATTCGATGCCATGTGTTAATATTTGTCATGATGAGATGCCATATGTTTATGTACATGTGAAATATGATAATTGGCATAGTTGCATGCATGACATGATATAGGCTTAGGCGGTGAGAAAGTCATAACTAGTCCGGCAAGGTCGGTGAGAAAGTTATGACTAGTCCGAACGCCATTGAGTAAGACCTACATCGTGATTCCATCCACGTGGTGAATGGAAGCGATGAGTAGGCACCCTCCATCTTCGGGATGGAAGGGGGGAAAAGGGTGCACACCGACGGGTGTGTACTCAACCATACCGGTATGAGTTTCCAAGGAGACATGAGCATTGCATTACATCTCGTACATATTGATGATGACAATGTTAAGTGTTTATGAATAAGATGATTTACATGAAGGAGATGCTATTGCCATATTGTTGTTCTTGTTGTCCATTGCAATATGCTTGCTGAGTTTGAACTCACGCTTGTGTTTTTTCTTATTGTTTTAGGTACCATGAGAACGGCATGCGGGAAAAGGGAATAGACACACGTCCACACGTTGCTTCACCTTAATGTTTCCCCAAGTCAATTCTTTTAGATTGATAATAAATTGCGTGTGATGGTCATTAAATTAAGGCTTAGCTTGGTTAATGAGAGTTTTATTGTTCGCTTTGACACTTGGAACTTTAAGTGCTAAATGTTAGTCTTTTATTGTCGTTAAGACTCTATTTATTGCTGTTTTAGATGTTTCCCTTATTGCCATATAATGCTATATCGTTGTTGCTCCTTAAATTCATGATAAAACAAAGGAGGTGCTGCCGAAATCTCGGTTTTTAGCCTATGCGCCTTTGCTGGAATTTTATGTTAAATATGATATTTGGATGTTGTTTAGCTTATGTTTGGTAGCATTCGGGCATATTAAATGCCGGGGTGTTACAGTTGGTATCAGAGCGGGCTGTAGGTCCTTGGAATAAGTATTTTAGTGTTATACCTTAAGTTGCAACTAAAATATGATGTGGAATAACTTAGAAACATGGCTTAGGTTCTAACTAAAACTTTGTTATAGGATAGCAACATTAAAACTTGCAAAAGTGGTATAACTAATCTAAAATTTGACACACTTGGTTGCACAGTAGGATGGGGTCTTGGTTCATTATTGCATTGCGCTTAATTATTTGATGAAGACTATGCTATGATGATGTTTGATCTATGTTCTTGGTTGTGTGATGTTGTGTTTATGTTTTTGTGTTTGGATGGTTGTCTGTCTGAAGCAGCCATGCCGAGGGGTAGAGGCCGTGGACGCCGAGGCCGTGGAGGCCAGGGGCGAGGCTCCCAGGGAGTTGAGGAGTCTGTTGCTGAGGGTAGCGTTTCGCTCAATGCTCGTGGACCAGCTCAGGAGGAGCTTCCAGCTGCACAGTCGGGGGCGGGGGTGCCCGCCGCCAATGATGATTTAGTTCAGGCTCTGCAGAGGGAGATTCAGGAGCTGCGCCAGCAGTTGCGGGCAGCCCCTGCTGTGGTGCCTCCCCCTGCAGTGGCCCCAGTTGTTGCCCCCGCTGCGCCGGAGCCGAGGATGAGTCTCCGAGAGTGGATGACCCTCCGTCTTGACACTTTTGACGGAGCGGGCACGCCGATCCAGTCCGCAGATTGGCTGCGGTACATGGAAAGGCAGTTTGAGGTCCTAGAATTGACCTCGGTCCAGAGGGCTCGCTTTGTGGCCTTTCAGCTGAAAGGCCAAGCTGATATCTGGTGGGAAGGGGTTCTGGCTGCTAGAACCCCTGATCTTGGTCCAGTCACCTGGGAGGACTTTGTGGCTCGCTTCCGAGCCAAGTTCTACCCGGAGTCTTTCCTTGAGAGGATGGAGCATACTCTGACGACTCTTTCCCAGGGAAAGAGGTCGGTGGCAGAGTATGAGGTGGAGTTCAACAGCGTGGTGCGCTTCGTGCCGGCCGTGGCAGCCGACGACAGGGAGAAGGCGAGGAGGTTCCGTAGGGGCCTCAACCAGGAGTTCAGAGTTGTCATGGGGGCGACTGTCCCTCGTGACTTCTGCTCCGTGGTGGAGCAGGCGAAGGGCATGGAGCTCGAGTTGGAGCTCTCCCGGGATAAGCAAAACCCGGGTGGTTCAGGGGTTCCTGCGGCCCCAGGCGGGGGCCAGAAGAGGACCTTTGGTGGAGGAGGTGGGTCTTCTCAGCGACCCACCTTCAAGAAGTTCAAGGGGGGACAGGGCTCCTCCTCAGGGGCTAAGATGGGGCCGCCCCAGTCGTCTTCTTCGCGAGCGGCTGTTCGTCCTGTGCCCGGGCAGGGCATGAAGTGTTTCAAGTGCGGTGGTGAGCACCGTGCTTCAGAGTGTGGTTGGACCGGGAGTTGCAACCACTGTGGCAAGCCCGGCCACATGGGACGAGTCTGCCGGATGAATCCCAGTAGCATCATCAAGTGGGAGACGGTGCCTTCTCCTCCCACTCCAGCGGCGTCTTCCAGAGGATCGGTGCACATGATGGCTGCCCCTGTTTCTCAGCCGCCCTTTGCGTGGGCGCCACCAGCGGCGTACTGGTGCCCGCAGCCGTCTGCTCCTCCTCAGTTGCCTCCTCCGCCCCCAGCCTTGATGGGGCATCAGCCTGGAGTCGGGGCTCCTTCTGTCCCGGCGCCACCAGGAGTGTACGCTTTGCCGACCGCCGAGTCAGCCGGGCATCCAGAGGTGGTTTCAGGTACTCTGCTCATGGATTCCGTTGATGCCTTTGTTCTGTTTGATTCCGGAGCATCCTATTCTTTTGTGTCGTCGGAGTTTGCTAGTAGAGCTAAGTTGGGAGTTCAGCGGATTTCTGAGTCCGTGTTAGTCAGTTCTCCTGGGGGGTTGATTGCTAGTTCTTTGGTTTGCCCTGGTTGCACCATTGCCATTGATGATGAGGTTTTCTTTGCCAATCTCATGGTGATCCAGTTGGCTCCTTTTGATGTCATTTTGGGCATGGACTGGCTGCATCAGTACCGTGCTAAGATCTGTTGTTTCTGGAAGACAGTTGCCTTGCAGGCCCCGTCCGGGGAAGAGTTGACCTTTCAGGGTGGTATACCCTCCAGTTCCGTCTTTGCTTTGACTAGTTTGTTTTCTGGTCGGCGTTTGAGGCTGTTGGGTTTCCTCATGACTTTGTCTGAGAAACCATCTTCCTCAGTTCCCATTGAGGAGATTTCTGTAGTGAAGGAGTTCGTTGATGTGTTCCCTGACGAGTTGCCTGGTCTACCTCCTGTGAGGAATGTGGAGTTTCGTATTGATCTTGTTCCTGGCACTCGACCTATTTCTATCTCTCCATACCGCTTGGCTCGTCCTTTTCAAGACGAGTTGAAGAAGCAGTTGGAGGATCTGTTGGCCAAGGGCTTCATTCGGCGTAGCGTTTCGCCATGGGGAGCACCCGTCCTCTTCGTCTCGAAGAAGGATGGAAGTTGGCGTATGTGCATTGATTATCGTGCTCTTAATCAAGTGACAGTCAAGAACAAGTATCCTTTGCCTCGCATCGAGGATCTGTTTGACCAACTGAAGGGAGCAAAGGTGTTCTCCAAGATTGATCTTCAGTCGGGGTACAATCAGATCCGTGTGAGGGAGCAGGACATTGAGAAGACTGCTTTCTCCACTAGGTATGGGCATTATGAATTTAAAGTTATGTCTTTTGGACTAACTAATGCTCCTGCTGTCTTTATGGAGGCGATGAACAGTATGCTACACAAGTATCTTGATGAGTTTGTGGTAGTGTTCATCGATGACATTCTGGTTTACTCTAAATCAGAAGAGGAGCATGAGCGACATCTGAGGCTTGTGCTGAGCACCTTGAGGGAAAATCAGTTCTTTGCTAAGCTGAAAAAGTGCGAGTTCTGGATTTCAGAAGTGGGTTTTCTTGGCCACATCATCAATCCAGAGGGCATATCTGTAGATCCTAGCAAAGTCTCAGCAGTTTTGGATTGGAAGAGGCCTTCCAATGTCAAAGAGGTGCGTAGTTTCCTTGGGTTGGCTGGCTACTATCGGCGTTTCGTGCAGGATTTCTCTATCATTGCCAAGCCACTTTCGCAGCTGACTCAGAAGGGGATGAAATTCCAGTGGACTGCAGAGTGTGAGCACAGTTTCTGCACTATGAAGGAGAAGTTAGTGACTGCTCCTGTTCTTACCCTTCCCGAGCCGGGGAAGCGCTTCACGGTGTATTCTGATGCTTCTCGGTTGGGACTTGGGTGTGTGCTCATGCAAGAGGGCAAGGTGATTGCTTATGCGTCGAGGCAGTTGAAAAAGCACGAGCAGAACTATCCCACGCATGATCTTGAGCTAGCCGCCGTGGTGTTTGCATTGAAGATATGGAGGCATTACCTGTACGGCGAGTCTTGTGACATTTTCACTGATCACAAGAGCCTCAAGTACATCTTTACTCAGAAAGATTTGAACTTGAGGCAGAGGAGGTGGCTAGAATTGATAAAGGATTATGACCTTACTATCCAGTATCATCCGGGGAAGGCAAATGTTGTGGCCGACGCTCTCAGTCGCAAGACAATGCCCCCTATTGTTGATTGTCTTGTTGCTGATTTTGAGCGTTTGGGGGTCTCCTACTGCTTTGCGGGGACCGTGCAAGCTGAAACTCGATTGATTCTTGAGTCAGCGATTCCCGAGCGTGTGCGGGAGGCACAGCAGCATGACCGTTTGCTCCAGCAGGCGAGGAAACGCCTTGAGGATGGCAAGTCTGGAGACTTTACCATTGATGATGCGGGAGTTCTGAGGTTTCAGGGCCGTCTGTGCGTGCCTCAGAAATCTCAAGTGAAAGAAGACATTCTGAAAGAAGCTCATCGCACCCCGTACACGGTCCATCCTGGGGAGACCAAGATGTACAGGGACTTGAAGAAGAATTTCTGGTGGAAAAGGATGAGAGTGGATATTGCCAAGTATGTGGCGTCTTGTGGGATCTGTCAGAAGATCAAAGCTGAGCATAAGCGTCCCGCCGGTCTGTTGCAGCCATTGGAGATTCCTGTGTGGCCATGGGATGACATCTCCATGGATTTCGTGGTTGGTCTACCTCGTTCTCCACGAGGGAAGGATGCTATTTGGGTTGTGGTGGACCGTCTCAGCAAGTCTGCGCATTTCATTCCTATCCGCACGACCAATTCTGCGAGCGAGTTGGCTCCCATCTATGTGCGGGAGATTGTGAGACTGCATGGTGTACCTAAGACCATTATTTCTGATCGGGATGCGAAGTTCGTCTCCAAGTTCTGGGAGAGTTTGCAGAGTGCTTTGGGTACGCAGCTTTGCGAGGCGTTCGTGGGTGTGATCCCCACCGCCAGTCTTTTCTTCCACTTCTACTCTCCTTTCCGCACCGGCCGGGATGGTCCCGCCGGCTGCGTTTACCTTCGCCTTCGGCCCAACCGACCATACGAGTACCCTCTCGTTGCTTTGAAGGACTCGGTGTCGGGTTGGGCCGACCTTTGGTTCTACCAGAAGAAGGCGGAGGGATCCCAGTTGGTCTATACTGGGGAGGCCGCCCCGCCAACTGAGTCGGCGCGCCCGCCCGTGCAGCCTGAGGAGGAGCGGGTGCTCAGGACGATCAGCGAGCTCGCCCAAATGGGGCTCACTGGTCGGGACATTGCCCGGGATTTTTCCTTCAACCGGGTGTCCCCCCTGCGGCGCCGCGAGCATCCTTTCTTCGAGGTGACCGGGTGGCAGGACTTCACCCGTGAAGACAACGCAAGTGCGTTCCTCGAGCATTTTTTTCAAACATTGCTGCTTCCTGGTGATTGGCGCCACTTTTTCTTCTAACACTTGGTCGTGTTGCAGCCCCGAGGACGGACTGGGTCGAGGAGAGGGTCGCCGAGATGTTCGGCGCCCTGAAGGAGAAGGAGCTGACGCCCAATCGTCAGATCCCCAAGAACGTTTTTGACCGCAGCGACGCGGTAAGTACTTTTGTTTGCTCCTGCCCGAGGGCATGTTTCCCGAGCTCATCTCTCCCTTTTTCTGTTTGCAGGAGAAGGTCGCCCTCGAGCTCGCCGTGGCGAGCGCGGAGCCGCTGCCGCAAGCCAGCACCCCAGCCAGGGGTTCTCGCAAGAGGTCGGCGGGTCGAGGCCGCCAAGCATCCGCCTCGCCTCCTCGCGCCAAGCGGTCGAAGCGCCGGGCTTCGACCAGGGCTCCCCCCGCGCAACATCTCGAGTACGCCGACCGGAGGGAGGTAAGAGAGCTTCGAACCTGGTTTGATGACTTCAAGCGGAAGAAGCCGGAGCTGATGGGCCGACTGGAACAGCTTGCCGAGCAGGCGAGGAAGGCCGAGGAGGAGGCCAGGTCCCCCCCGAGCAAGGAGCAGCTGGAGAGGAAGATCAAGGCCCTCCAGGACCAGCTCGCTCAGGTGGTCGAGGACCCTGAGGAGGAGGAAGACGCCTATGCTCTGGTCAGAAGGAGCAGGAGGTCGTCTTCCCGATCGGCCTCGGCGCTGGAAGGGGTCGACATGGACGATGTCGACCCGGCGATGGCGCGGGCTAGCGACGCCGCAGAAGGGCGCGTCGTGGCCGTTGCTGAGGCCTACGAGGCCGCCGCGGGCAGGACGCCCGCGGCCCGAAGCGAGGAAATCGAGGAAGAGGATGCCACTCGTTGAGCGGAAGGTAGGTCTTGTGTGGTTCCTTCTCCGAACTTTTTCGCTTTTGCTTGCGATTTTTACTGGGCTAACCCCACTCCGCTTGGTGTGGGCGTGATAGCTCAGATGTTGTCCTTGGACTTCCGTCAGATGGCTGAGGAAATTCTTGACTCTGCAGTTGACGCTGAGCTCGACCGCGTCTTCGACCAAGTGATGGCCGAGGTCGAGGAGGAGTCGGTGCCGGCCGCGCCCTCAGAGGGACCCGAGCTTCCCCCAGCGGATGTGGAACCGACTCCGGCCACGGGGGAGCAAGATCCGCAAGGGGTCGAGGACCAAGGAGCCTTGGCCTTGGTCCCTTGTGAAGGGGCAAGCGCAAGCGAGGCCCAGACGACGGGCTCCGAGGGTCAGGGGTCGATCGCTCTCGACCAACAGCCCTCGGCCGCGAGTCAAAGAGAGGAGGAGTTGGCCGCCGCCGGCCAGCTGCCTCCAGCCGCGGACCAAGGGGCGGAGGTGGTCGTCGTCGACCAGCTGCCCCTGGCCGAGCATCAAGGAGAGGAGGTGGTCGTCGTCGACCAGCTGCCTCCGGCCGCGGAGCAGGGAGAGGAGATGGTCGTTGTCGACCAATCGTCCCCGGCCGCGGAGCAAGGAGAGGAGACGGTCACCATCGACCAATCGTCTCCGGCTGCGGAGCAAGGAGAGGAGACGGTCGTTGTCGACCAATCCTCTCCGGCCGCGGAGCAAGGTGCGGGTGCGCTCGTAGCTGGCGTCCAGCCCCCGAGCGCAACGGCCGAGCAAGAGGATGGCGGCCGCGAGCCGCCCGTCGAGGAAGATCAGCCTCAGGGCGACCTGAGGTTGGTCGAGGGGGAAAAGGCCGTTGCCCTCCTGGGGGCACCGGGTGCCCAGGAGGGGCAAGATCTTGACGTGCCAGCTCGGGATCAGGACGATCCCGCGTGGGTCAATCCCTTTTTCCGAGCTGGCGCAACCGACCGCCAGCGGCTCCAAGATAAGTTGGTCGGCCGGGCTCTTCTGGTAAGTGCGCCGCTTCTTTCTTTCTCATAAGTCGAACAATCTTCTTGAGGCTCCTTTGACTCTTTTTCTTTCCTTTTTCGCCTGAAGTTCGCTGCGAAGGCCATGGAGGACATCGACGCCTCCTCAGTTCCAGCAGAAGAGTACTGGGCGTACCACCGCGAGCAAGACGCCAAGATCGCTGATCTCGAGCGTCGGGTCTCCGAGGTGCGTGAGGCCGACCTGAAGGAGCTGGAGTCGGCGAAGAGCCTCATTGTCGGGCTTCGAGACCAGCTCTTCCAGAGCGAGACGGCGAAGAGTACTTCAGAGCGGAAGTGCGCCGAGCTTGAGGAGGAGCTGGTGAAGCTATGGCAGGAGGTCCCCGACCTGCGCCGCGACCTCCAGCGAGCTCGGGAGCGCGAGGAGACCCAGCTCAAGGAGGCGCAACGTCTCCGGGAAAGCGCGGCCGAAGGTCGCGCGGCCCGGCGGAAGGTCCTGGACCTGGAGGCAGAGGTCGACTCCCTTAAGGAGGAGCTTGCTGCCCTCCAGGCCGAACGTAGGACTTAGCTTTTCTTCTTCTTTTTTCTTAGCTCGCGCCAAACCTGTAAAAAACAATCTTTCGGTTTAATGAGCAAAATTACAAATGTTTAGGACCTTGCCTGTTTTTCCCGACTTTGCTTTCAATGCGTGCTTGCTCGAAATCGGTCCTGTAGAGAAAAGATTAAGTCCCCGCACAGGGCAGACAATACGACCACGAGCAACCAGGTAAAAAGATAGTACGAGCAAAGAATCCCTAGTTAAAAAAAACTCGGAGAAAAGGATGGAATGTCCCTATCGCACGGAGCCCCCGCCATGGATAAAGGTCGTGCCCCAAATGTTGCGAGCACGAGTTTGCTCATGGGAGAGCTGAGGGAATCTTTGAGCGTAACGTGTTTTTGAACGATCTAAAAGGTTGCTTGAGTCGAGGAAGAGATGCACGCGAGCATTGTTACACTCGTAGAGCAGGCGGGCTTAGGCCGACAATACGTAGGGTCACCATACCCGAGTAGGTGCTGAACCGGGCTTTAGGGAATGCTCACGGCCGACCACACATACTGATGGAGCCGTGATGGCACTATGGGTGTCCCGATCTTTCGATGAGAAACACACGATCGATTTGTTAGAGTCGACTTTGACGATCCGACTACACCGTACGACGACGATGCGCCTTAGCAATCGCTAAACCAACTCCAGCGGGTTATTGATCTTGCCGTAGGCACGATCAACCTGAACACGAGGTTCAATTCCTGCAAGCAACCGAAGAACAAGCAAGAACAATAGGATAAACAATCTGAAATTGCGGATAAAACTGGAAGCGAAACAAAGTGGAGTCTTATTGACGATCTTGACAAGGTGGCTGTCCAGCACAACTCGCAGGATCAAGTTTGCACTTGGCTAAACTAATCAAATAAAAACCCAAAACCCTAAGGAGCCGATGTCTGGCTATTTATAAGAGGTAGGGGCGTGGGAAACACGTCCAAAGCAGTAGGATACCAACTACAACTCTATTACAAGGCCCAAAGCCCAAGTCTTCTCGATTTGGAAAAGTGACGCCAATTGTTTTGCAGATTCCCGTTGACTCGGACGGAATTTGGGGATGGGGTCGGATCCGTTGGAAAGAGGACGTCGAAACCTTTCCAACCAGTACTCATAGACCTCAAACACCCTTGTGGATCAAAAGTTATGGTCGTTTGAAGTTGGTGCTGTCCCGGAGGCCGAATCCGAGTTGAACTTGTGCACCGGAAGAATTGGCTTCATGCTTGACGTTTGGGAGTCCTTCTCCTTGGTTCCTAAGGACAATAAAATCATCACAAGGATTAAATAGCATTCCATTCATTAAATTATTTGTATGCAGCCCGAGGAACGCATTCACCTGGTAATTGAATTGTCGTGCCCGAGCTCGAGTAATTGGCCCTTGTATGATATTGTTGGTTTCCATTGGGTTTGTAAGTATGGCCGTATCCATGGTAGTGATGTCCTCATCACATACAGCGAAGAGCTACTGTGGAAAGTGATCGGATGGGCGAGCTTCCGGCCGGTGCCCAAGAGGAATGGTGTGTACATATTCGTTGGTTAAGCTCGCCCGCAGTGCCGGTAGTCGACGATGCTCGTTTGATAAAGCAAGGACAAAGTCGGAAGTAGGAAGGAAAATGACTTATCGGGAGAAACGCAAAGGTCGTGAGATAGGGATATGCGTCTAAACGTAGAATTTACGTAGTTGGTCGATGTTCCAGGTGCTGGCGAGCTCCCGACCGTCTTCCATCGCGAGGCGAACAGCCCCCGGGCGTGCTGTGGACACGACCGTATAGGGTCCCTCCCACCTTGGGGTCAGCTTATTGGCTTTTGACAGGTCTTGAACTCTTCGTAAGACCATGTCACCAACTTGCAGGGCCCTTGGTCGGACTGACTTGGCCGCGTGCCTACGAAGGGCTTGTAGGTAAACCGCAGACCGAAGCAGCGCCCGTTCGCGTGTTGCTTCGACGAGGTCTAGGTCGATGAGGCGCTCGACCTCCTGATCGATGGAATCGATCAGTTGCACCCTTGGGGAACCCAGCACAATTTCGGCAGGTAAAATGGCTTCCGCACCATAGACGAGTTGGAAAGGCGTTTCGCCTGTGGCCCGACTTGTCGTGGTGCGGACGGACCAAAGAACGGCGGGAAGCTCGTCCACCCACTGCTGTCTGTGCTGGTTGAGGCTTTCGAAAACCCTCTTTTTTATGCCCTGAACTAACTGCCCATTTGCTCGTTCGGCTGCTCCATTGCTCTGTGGATGTGCCACAGAGGCGAAGCAGACCTTGGTCCCGACCTCCTCGCAGTAACTTTGGAACAATTCACTGGTGAATTGGGTCCCATTGTCTGTGATCAGACGGTTGGGTATCCCGAACCGAGTTACTATGTTGCTGCGGAGGAACCTCTTGGCCGCCTGAGCCGAGATGGTTGAAACGGGCTCGGCCTCTATCCACTTGGTGAAAGTGCTTTGACCATGTTGATCCCATTTTTGAAATTATTTTGATTTAAATTATTGCATGCTAGTTCAATTAGAAAATGCTTAAATTAATTTTGGGAGATTAGTTAATTGTCCAGTTACTGTATGCCACCTTGACATAAATAATTGTATGCCATGAACCCCTTGTCACCCTAGTTGAGGATTAAATAGTTGGACATTATTGAATTGCCAACCTGGGTATTTAGACCGTTGTAGTATAATGCTTAGACCTGCCACGTATACCTGACATGATTTTGACAATTACTTGTTAACATTGACTTAATGAGATATGGAACATGTTTTTGAGAAGTGTCATGTGTTATTGATGATGATGTTAATGGCACGTGGTGCATGGTAATCAACTGGGGTTTGATAAATAGATTTCGATCGGGGCATGTGGCAAGAAATGATCGGGTGGGCCAGTTGTGGCATCGGGAAGGATGATTTGTTGTTTCTACTACTTCCATTCACCTCGCTAGCACGTCTCGGGCTCCTTTGACCTCGGGCGTTGAGCGAGATGATCATGACAGCGACCACTACTCACACCACGCTATGGAGTCGGAGGATGACTTGCTCGACCATGACCGTGATCACCGTCGACTCCGATTCAACCAACAAGGTATGCGTCGTGCTCCCATACGACGTGAGGTACGTGATCGTGACGATATGTTCTCCAAAATAAAAATCACTATACCTACTTTTGATGGCAAATATGACCCCGATGCTTACCTTAGTTGGGAGTTATTAGTTGATCAAAAGTATGCATGCCATGACTTTCCTGAAGATAAACGCGTTAGGGCTGCTACTAGTGAGTTTACAGATTTTGCTTCCATTTGGTGGAGAGAGCATTGTCATGTCCATGCACATAATATACCCACCACTTGGGAGGCTTTAAAATTGCTCATGCGACATAGATTTGTTCCTTCCTATTATGCTAGAGATTTGCTTAATAAATTACAACGTTTGCGCCAAGGTAAAAGCTCAGTCGAAGAATATTATCAGGAATTACAGATTGGCATGTTGCGTTGTGGTTTACTTGAAAATGAGGAAGCATCTATGGCTCGTTTTCTAGGTGGTTTAAATCAAGAAATCCAAGACATTTTAGATTACAAAGATTACAATTCGATGACTCGATTATTCCATCTTGCTTGCAAAGCTGAGCGTGAATTGCAGGGACGACAAGCGAGGGCCAAAACTAACTTTTCTGCAGGGCGTACTACCTCCTGGACGCCGCACACCCCCGCTGCCCCGACCGCTCGTACCACAACACCAAGCCCCTCCAACAAACCGGCGACATCAACTTCAGCACCACGCACTGCACCTTCGATGACACGAACCACTCAAGCTCCTACAAACAGTTCGTCATCCATTGCTTCCACGGGGCGCACCAAAGATATTCAGTGCCACCGATGCAAAGGTTTTGGTCATATCATGCGGGATTGTCCAAATACTCGTGTGCTCATAGTTCGCGAAGATGGTGAGTATGACTCGCTAGTGATCTTGATGAAGAAACATATGCTTTGATTGCTAACGATGCAGAAAATGACACCAACTCCGGCGCTTCAAGAAGAGCACATTAGCGCGGGTAGCGCCAACAACTTTCTAAGTATCGTCTCCCAACGAGTACTTAGCGCTCAGATTGCCAGTGGCGACCAAAATCAGCGCCACAACTTGTTTCATATCAAAGGCGTCGTGAAGGAGCGTGCCATTCGGATCATCATTGACGGTGGGAGTTGCAACAACCTCGCTAAGCGTGGACATGGTTGAAAAGCTTGCACTCTCCACTAGACCACATCCTCAACCTTACCACATCCAATGGTTCACAAACAGCGGCAAACTAAAGGTAACCCGCTTGGTAAGAGTGCATTTTATTTTAGAGTTCTTATCATGATTATGTTGATTGCGTATGTTGTACCTATGCAAGCTTGTTCCATGCTGTTAGGTAGACCATGGCAATATGATAAAATTGTGTACATCATGGTAGAACTAATCAATACTCTTTTGTGCACCAAGATAAGAAAAATTGTCTTACATCCCATGTCTCGATGCTATTTTCAAAGATGAGATTGATAGAGCTAATAGAGAGAAGAATCTAAACAACAACAAAAGTGAAAAATCAGATTGTGGTACATGATCAAAAACAGCACCTTGAGAAAAATGCTAAATCTGTTCATGACAAACCAAATGAGATTCAATTGAAGGGTGCATGTTTCCTAGCTACCAAATCTGATTTGAATGAATTACATGCTAGTGATTCTCTTTGTTACGCTCTCATTTGCAAAGAGGCTCTATTTTCATGTGAAGATCTACCTTCTCTTTTGCCTCCTGCTGTCACTAATCTTTTACAGGAGTACATGGATGTGTTTCCCAACGAGGTACCACTGGGCTGCCACCAATGCGAGGCATTGAGCACCAAATTGACCTCATTCCGGCGCCTCGCTACCCAATCGTGGCGCCATACCGCACAAACCCGGAAGAGACTAAAGAAATACAACGCCAAGTTCAAGATCTGCTTGACAAAGGATACGTACGTGAGTCTCTTAGCCCTTGTGCTGTTCCAATCCTTTTAGTTCCAAAGAAAGATGGCTCATGGCGCATGTGTGTTGACTGTAGAGCTATTAATAATATCACCATTCGATATCGCCATCCTATTCCTCGATTAGATGATATGCTTGATGAGTTGAGTGGCTCTACTGTTTTCTCTAAAATTGATTTACGTAGTGGATATCATCAAATTCGCATGAAGCTCGGAGATGAATGGAAAACAGCCTTTAAAACTAAGTTCGGTCTATATGAGTGGTTAGTCATGCCGTTTGGTTTAACTAATGCACCTAGCACTTTCATGAGATTAATGAATGAGGTTTTGAGAGCTTTCATTGGCCGCTTTGTGGTAGTTTACTTTGATGATATTCTAATCTACAGTACATCTTTGGAGGCGCATCTTGATCACTTACGTGCTGTTTTAAATGCTTTACGTGATGCACGTTTATTTGGTAATCTTGAGAAGTGCACCTTTTGCACGGATCGAGTCTCTTTTCTTGGCTATGTTGTTACTCCGCAGGGCATTGAAGTTGATCAAGCCAAGGTGGTAGCAATACAGAGTTGGCCGACTCCTAAAACGGTCACACAGGTGCGGAGCTTTTTAGGACTTGCGGGATTCTACCGTCGTTTAGTGAAGGATTTCAGCACCATTGCCGCACCATTGAATGAGCTCACTAAGAAGGGTGTACAATTTGATTTGAGAGATGCACAGGAGCACGCCATCCAGCATTTAAAATATAAGTTGACACATTCCCCACTTCTCCAACTCCTGATTTTTCTAAGACCTTTGAACTAGAATGTGATGCTAGTGGAATTGGGTTGGGTGGTGTGCTGTTACAAGATAAAAAACCAATTGCTTATTTTAGTGAGAAGTTGAGTGGGCCTAGTTTGAACTATTCTACTTATGACAAGGAATTATATGCTCTAGTTCGAACTTTAGAAACTTGGCAACATTATTTATGGCCCAAAGAATTTGTCATACATTCTGATCACGAATCCTTAAAGCATATTCTAAGTCAAGCAAAATTGAATCGTCGTCATGCCAAATGGGTTGAATTCATAGAGTCTTTTCCCTATGTTATCAAACACAAGAACGGTAAAGACAATATTATTGCTGATGCTTTGTCTCGACGATATACCATGCTTACACAACTTGACTTCAAAATTTTTGGATTAGAGACAATTAAGAATCAATATGAACATGATGCTGATTTTCATGTTGTTTTGCTCAAATGTACAGAAGGAAGAGTTTGGAATAAGTTTGTCCTCCAAAATGGCTTTTTGTTTAGAGCTAACAAACTATGCATTCCCGCTAGTTCCGTTCGCTTGTTGCTACTGCAGGAGGCGCATGGAGGTGGTCTCATGGGACACTTTGGAGTGAAAAAGACGGAGGATATTCTTGCTAACCATTTCTTTTGGCCGAAAATGAGAAGGGACGTGGAACGATTTGTCGCTCGCTGCACCACATGCCAACAAGCTAAGTCACGTCTCAATCCACATGGTTTATACATGCCTCTTCCTGTTCCTAGCATGCCTTGGGAGGATATTTCGATGGACTTTGTTTTAGGTCTACCTCGAACAAAGAAGGGAGGGATAGCATTTTTGTTGTGGTGGATAGATTTTCTAAGATGGCGCATTTTATTCCATGTCATAAAACTGATGATGCTACCAATGTGGCCGACTTGTTCTTTTCGCGAAATTGTACGCTTGCACGGTATGCCCAACACAATAGTTTCAGATCGCGATACAAAATTCTTGAGTCATTTTTGGCGAACATTGTGGGCTAAATTGGGGACTAAGCTTTTATTTTCTACTACTTGTCATCCCCAAACCGATGGACAAACTGAAGTTGTTAATCGCTCTTTATCTACCATGCTTAGAGCTATTTTAAAAAAGAACATCAAGTTGTGGGAAGAATGCTTACCTCATATTGAATTTGCTTATAATCGTTCATTGCATTCTACTACTAAGAAGTGCCCTTTTGAGGTTGTGTATGGTTTTGTTCCTCGTGGCACCTATTGATTTATTACCTTTGCACTATTCTGAAAAATTACATGTTGATGCAAAACAACGTACTGATTTGATCTCCAAAATACATGAGACAACTAAAGCAAATATAGAGCTCATGAATGCTAAATACAAACTTGCTGGTAGTAAGGGAAAGAAACATGTGACTTTTGAACCCGGCGAGTTAGTTTGGATACATTTACTGAAAGGATCGATTTCCGATTTAAGAAAATCAAAATTGATGCCTCGTGCTGATGGTCCGTTCCAAGTTTTGGAGAGAATTAATGATAATGCATATAAGCTCGACTTGCCTGCAGATTTTGGGGTTACTCCACTTTTAACATTGCAGATTTAAAGCCATACTTGGGCGAAGAGGATGAGTTCAGTCGAGGCGACTCAAATGCAAGAAGGGGAGGATGATGAGGACATCTCTTCCATGCACACGATTGAGCCAAATATACAAGGACCAATTACTCGTGCCAAAGCACGACAGCTCAATTATCAGGTGAACTCGTTTCTAACTATTTATATGATTAATTCACAGAATTCATTACTATCTAATTTTTGTCATGATTTTATTATACTTAGGAACCAAGGAGAAGATCAAGCGCGTGTGCGGAATTCGGAAGGCCAAGTCAAAGACGAGCAAAGGGAATGAATGCATGGGTCTATTATTGGGCGCCACCTCCCCCTGTTTGGCGTCTCCCCCTCCGGGTTTTGGGCGCCCCAACATGTCCTCTTTGCTGATTTGGAAACCAAGATTCAGATCAAGGCACCATAATTGAAGATTTGATCTCTTTTGTATTTTTGGCAACTTTGTAGAGAAGGAAAGGAGGGAAGGATTGTTTCCTAATGTGTGGACATGCATGTACTAATCACGGATGAATAGTGTCCGTGAACAGTACCTCTCCTCCTTCTTCTTCTTTATATTCTCCTACCCTCCACTCTATTAGGGGATTTTGGTTGATTAGAGTTTAGCTCTGCCAAGAAACCTATCTTCTACGAGTTGTGCAAGATCGCCACCTTGTGAAGAACATCAAATTCCACTTTTATCCGAGACTTTTTCTCTTCCTCTCAATTCTGTTTTTACACTTTGTTTATCGTGTTCTTGTTTGATTCTTCGATTACTGACAAGAATTTGAACCTCGTGTTCAGGTTGACATGCTATTTGTGTGTCAATAACCAATTCGGCGAAGGTTCTGCGATTGCTAAGGCGCCATCGAATTCGTTCGTGTGTAGTCGGATCGCGAGGGTTTTCACCATTCAATCGATAGTTATCACTCCACCGAAAGATCGGGCACTCAAGCCATATCAACCTAGCATGCCAAAATGAAATATTGCGGCACGAAACGAAAACGGTGAACGAAATGAAGCCGGGTGCCAAACACACCGAATGCAATTCATATGTGTTGTAACTCATTTAGGCATGCATTTCGAATCCGTCCGAGTCGCCGTGAAATATTCCACAACGACGAGTTCCTAAGCTGAAAAAATCGAAAGCGATGCACGAAACGAAACTGAGTGCCAAACACCCAGAATTAACTTACGATGTTCGCTTGTGCGTTTCAGCACAATTCTGCATTCATTTTGAATACGTCCGAGTGAGTGCGAAACATCCCTCATGACGGGTCACAAGGGGTACTGCAAGCTGCGTCCGAATGAAAACGATGCACGAAACGAAACTCGGTGTCAAACTCCCCGAATGGGCTTCATATGCGCCCTAGCCCGTTTCAGCAAGCATTTCGAGTACATCCGGCTCGAACCGAAACATTCATGCACAATGGGTCCCTAATGGTAATGTAAACTACACGCGTACAAGAATGGTGCAAAAAAGAAAATATTGTTCCAAACACGCCGAATGAACTTCATATATGCCCAAGCACATTTTAGAAACTGCGTTTTGAATCTTTCCGAGTCGTGTGCAACATTCCTCATGACGAGTACTGCATGGTGCAAGGATTTTCACAAGAAAACGACGCATAAGATGAAGATGAGTGTCAATCAACCAGAATGGACTTCATGTTTGCCGTAGCTCATTTTAGCGAGCAATTTGGGCTCATCCGTGTCGGTGTGAAACCTACAGGACAAATGGTACTACAAGTCACGTTCGTACCAGAACGAGTACGAAAAGAAAGCTTGTGGCAGACACCCTGAATTGAGTTCATGTGTGCCCAAGCTCATTTCGGCATGCATTTCTGTTGCATCCGGGTCGATGCAAAACATTTCTCCGCGATAGGTGCCAACGGGTACTGCAAGCTGCGTGCGTATCAAAACGATACACGAAAGGAAAATGTAGGACAAACTGTGCGTGTGGACTTTCCATGCATTGCTGCTACAGTTCTGCATTCATTTCGAATACGTCCGAGTGAGTGTGGAAACATCCCTCTGTGATACGGGCAGCATAACACCATCGCGATTCCTTTCCCCTAGTGCTGTTCATGAGACCCCAAATCATTTTCAAGGACCAATAACACGCGCTCGTGCAAAACAAATCAATCAACAGGTGAACTCGCTCCTTTGTAAGGATTATATTACTTATGATAATCAGCTGCTACCTAATGCAAGTAATTTCATTATTCTTTGGTATGAAGACAATGTGAGAAGGTGTGAACACCTTAGGGAAGGCCAAGAGAACCATGGACAAGTCAACATGCAAGATGTGAATGCAAAAGAACTCGGTTCGGGCTCCAGTGACCAGTCTGGAGAAAAACGGGTGCAGATAATGCAAACGGAGTCCGATTGGAGTGTTTGACCACAGCTTTGAAAGCTTGTCTCCTCAGCTTTCAAATGGATCCAGCCTCACCCTTAAATTCATTCGGAGCGCGAAGATATCATCAGTTTAATATGGCGGCCAGAAACAGATTCCTATGTGTTGGGTGCTGCGCCACCATTATGTCTTTGTCTTTGGCCTTTGTGCTGCGACCTGGGCTTGTCCAGCACCCCTTTTGCCTTCCTCTCATCCTCTCTTATATGTAGAAGGCACCCCCTTTGTAAAAAGAACTTTAGACCAATTGAAACTACAAACAGATCTGCTATATGCATGTTCTTGGGTATTCTAGCCACCGGCTGAATAAACTCTGAGATTATGCATTCCTTCCCGTTGCTCTTGCAAGCTCTTGTGATTGCAGCGAGGATTGTATCCGCTTGACGTGGTCGAGTGGAATCATCTTGCGTGAGGTTAGGCGAACTCGGTGTTGCAGGTTGCTGCATAGGCAGCGTATTGGCCACACTAATTTCGTCGAGTTTCATGTGTATCTTTGATTCTACGCCGTGAAGGTCGGGCACCCCTCGTATCATTTGGTATCAGAGCTTCGGTTGTCACGGTAGAATCCTTATCCCTAGTTGTAGCTTTACTTTCAGTCATATTCCAGAAAATTGCCACACAAAAAATATCATCCCTTGGGTTGGATTTGTGTTTTTCTACCTAATCTGAAACTTGCCTCACAAAAATATTGAACCTTAGTCTCAGATCTGTTGTTCTTGTGCGTTTTACTAAGTTTTTATTCATAGAATCGTGTTCTTATTGCTGAAACTGTTCATCTCCTTCGCGTCACTTTTTGATCCATTCTGTCCAGTCCTTTGTTTTGGCCATAACTCCCACATACGAACTCGGATTTTCGCGTTCTTGGACTTTCTGAAAAGCTTATGAATTTCTCTCCAACTTTGGTAGAGACAAGTTTTTCTGAATCGGCATAAAAAGTGGTTGAACATGTGTTTGAATCTGACTGCTACAAAGTTGCGAAAATTTTCAAATCTGTTTTGATAGCCCATCTTTCCTTTTCTAATACTTTGCACCTTTCAAGACTAGCTATTCAATTGCATAGGGCTGCACTCATATGTTGCTATCACACGGTTGCATGAAATCAAAAGAAAAGTTGTGAATCTTTGCTGAAAATCAGTAGCATAGCCATCCAAAAGAAAGAGAGCCAAAAAAAAAAAGAAAAAAAAAAGAAAGAAAAAATACTAAAATCTATTGCAACACTGTGATAAACGCATTCTTAATGTGCAATCTTGAGCCCTTCTTCATCTATTGCAGCTAGCTAGCGTCTTTCCATAACCATTGCAATTGAGTTGTTTATGCTATCATCATATTTTTATCGAGCTCACTCCTTTGATTGCAATTGGTTCCATCATCCTTGTGTGTGAGTTGCTGTGTTCATCAATTAAATCTTGTTTTCAGCAACTAGGCATTGTGTTCTTGGTTGGATATTTACTTATTGAAACAACATCAGGAATTCAGATTGTGTAGGTAATACACATTCCCTACCAAGCTCCACATACAAACCTGTTGTGTGCTTTAATCTCAGCTTTGAGTTCGCTTAAGCTCACATTGTGTTGCCTCACCACTCAAGTGTGAACTCCTCTATCAATCAGCCAAGGGTAAGTAAGAACTTCGGTTGTAAGGATAAGTGAGGTTGAGAGAGTTTTTCCACACCTTATATTGTTTTGTTACTCTTGCTGTTTTGCACAACTAACCATGTCAGGTCAAGGCGACAATGAGAATGATGGGCGTGCTCCAGATGCTCCAATAAATTGGACTGAATATTGTGCTTTGAGAGACACTTTACGGCGAGAGTTCAACCTTGGCAATGATCAGCTACGAGAAGAATTGAATAACTCCATACAAGATCTTCAAATTGAAGTGAATCAACAACTGAACGTGCTCCACACCAACATAGTCGCTGACATTGTACGGCAACTAGGACCACAAGCTGAACAAGAACCTTTGCTAGATGAGACCGATGAGGAAGCCACTGCACGGAGGGCTCGTGTTGCTAATGTGAACCATCAACATGCTAGGCCTGCAAGGGGTGATGACAATAATCGTGGAAGGGGACGTGGTCGTGGCATGGGTCGTGGAGGAGCTGCATTTGAGCCCATTCATGTTAATTTTCCGCCGCGCAACGAAGCAAATCAACGTCATAACCACAACAACAACAATCGTCCCGAGGAAGAAAGGTTTGGTAAGCTTAAGTTTTCTATGCCTAAATTTGCAGGCACGAATAATCCTGAAGACTACTTGAGTTGGGAACTAAAAGTTGATAAGATCTTTCGGCTGCACAACTACACTGAAGAAAAGAAACTTGCAATGGCCTCTCTTGAATTTGATGATTATGCACTGATTTGGTGGGAACAAATTCAGAGCCAAAGAGTAGAACATGGCGAGAACCCCATTGCATCGTGGGCTGAGATGAAGGTTGAAATGCGAGCAAGGTTTGTCCCTCGACATTACAAACGTGATCTATTTGATAAGTTGCAGGGATTGAAGCAAGGAAGTCGCACGGTGGATGAGTACTATAAGGAGATGGAGATGGCCATGATCCGTGCTAATGTATATGAACATGAAGAGCAAACTATGGCACGATTCTCGCTGGTTTGAACCACCCCATCAAGCGCATCACCGAATTTCAACCTTATGGCAATGTGGTGGAGTTAGTGCATCAAGCAACCAAAGCTGAAAGACAAGTGCAACAAGACACCAAAATTACAAGAACTTCTTCATTTGCTCCTCGTTCAGCACCTGCTACAGGTAAACCCACTTCCCGGTTCAATTCATTTCGTGCTAACACTTCTAGTGCAAGTATTGCTCCAAGTTCTCCTGAAGCTCGAGGTGGAAAAGTGCCATCTACTCCGAATACTAAGCATGGTCCAGCAGCTAGTGCTACATCTTCCGTGGGATCTACAGCGAAGAGTAGTGCCATTCAATGCTTCAAGTGCTTGGGGAGAGGCCATATCGCCAAGGATTGCCCAAACAACCGCACCATGCTTATAACAGAGGGAGGAGAATATGAATCTGCAAGTGAAGAAGAGGATGTCCCAATTGCTGATTTGGAAAATGAGGAAAATGAGATGACTTATTGTGACTTCGAGACAGGCCAATCTCTCATTGTCACCAAGAAAATATTGAGTGTTCAGCAAAAGGAAGATCACGAACAACGCTGCAACCTTTTCCACACCAAAGCAAAGGTCAATGACCGTGTGTGTAAGGTAATTATTGATGGGGGAAGTTGTCACAATTTGGCCAGCAAACAAATGTGTGATAAACTTGGTTTGAAGCTGTTTCGGCATCCGCATCCCTATCATGTGCAATGGTTGAGTGACTGCGGAGAAGTTAAAATTCAGTTCATGGTGAAAGTGCCCTTCAAGATTGGTGAGTATAGTGATATTGTGGAATGTGATGTGGTCCCAATGACGGTATGTCACTTGCTGCTCGGTCGGCCATGGCAATTTGATCGAGCAAGCCATCACAATGGAACAACAAATCAACACTCATTCAAGTGGAACAACAAGGAAATAGTTCTTCGACCAATGTCTCCTACTCAAATTCATGCTGATACAATGCAAAAGAATGAGGTACACTTTGATAGTACTAAGGAAAAAGAGAGGAAGAATACAAGTGCTCTCCACAAGGCAAATGAAAGTGGTAAGAAAGGGACTGAAGGAAACAAGCTAGTCATGTTAGCCACTAAATCTGAGATAAGGAATATGGTTGAGAACACACATTTAATGCACTTTGTGCTCCTGTACAAAGATGCATTACTTTCCACTAACGAAATAACTTCTCTTCCACATGCTATCGCAAATCTTTTGCAGGACTTTGATGACGTGTTTCCGGCGGAGGTACCGGCTGGTCTCCCACCTATTCGAGGAATTGAACATCAAATCGACCTCGTACCAGGAGCACCTCTCCCAAACCGACCGCCGTACCGCTCCAATCCAGAAGAAACAAAGGAAATTCAACGCCCAGTGCAAGAACTTCTTAACAAAGTGCGTGCGTGAAAGCCTAAGCCCTTGTGCTGTCCCTGTGATTTTAGTTCCTAAGAAAGATGGTACTTGGCGCATGTGTGTAGATTGTAGAGCAATTAACAACATCACTGTTAGATATCGCCATCCTATTCCAAGGTTGGATGACATGCTGGATGAATTGAGTGGTGCTGTTATTTTCTCTAAAATTGATTTGCGTAGTGGGTACCATCAAATAAGGATGAAAGAAGGGGACGAATGGAAAACAGCATTTAAAACGAAATTTGGGTTGTATGAGTGGTTAGTGATGCCATTCGGATTAACTAATGCACCTAGTACATTCATGAGGCTAATGAACCATGTTTTGAGAGCATTTATTGGAAAATTTGTTGTTGTGTATTTTGATGATATCTTAATTTACAGCCACACTTTGGAAGAACACACTAATCACTTAAGACAAGTGCTGGAAGTGCTTAGAGCTGAAAGGTTGTTTGCAAACATAGAGAAATGCAATTTTTGCCAAGATAAAATTGTATTCTTAGGTTTCGTTGTTTCTAGAAATGGGGTAGAAGTGGATGACTCAAAAGTTGAATCAATTAAAAATTGGGCTACACCGACAAATGTTAGTCAAGTTAGAAGTTTTCACGGTCTTGCTGGTTTTTACCGTAGATTCGTGAAAGATTTTAGCACAATTGCAGCCCCTTTGAATGAGTTAACCAAGAAAGGAAGTGATTTTGTTTGGGGTGATGCTCAAGAGAATGCTTTTGCTGAATTAAAGAAGCGCTTAACTGAAGCACCATTGCTTGTTTTACCTGATTTCACTAAAGCTTTTGAAATTGAATGTGATGCCAGTGGAATAGGTATTGGTGGTGTTTTGATGCAAGAGGGCAAACCAGTAGCATACTTTAGTGAAAAGCTTGGTGGTGCTCAATTGAACTATCCTGTTTATGATAAGGAGTTGTATGCTTTGGTTCGTGTTTTGGAAACTTGGCAACATTATCTTTGGCCTAAAGAATTCATTATACATTCTGATCATGAAGCTTTAAAATATTTGAAAGGCCAATCAAAACTGAATCGTAGACATGCCAAATGGGTGGAATTCATTGAATCTTTTCCATACATTGTGAAATACAAGAAGGGTAATGAAAATGTTGTGGCTGCTGGTTTGTCTAGCAAGAATGGGCCCTTGCCTAAAAATGAAATCCAGGTCCCTGGTTTAGAAAGTTTGAAAGAGTTATATGTTTTAGATAATGAGTTTGCCGAACCATATTCTAAGTGCAATGAAGGGAAAGGATGGGAAAAGTTCCATGTTCATGATGGGTTCTTGTTTCGTGCTAACAAGTTATGTGTTCCAGATTCGTCCGTACGTTTGCTATTGTTGCAGGAATCCCATGCCGGGCGGATTAATGGGACATTTTGGGAGAGAAAAGACCATGGCCATTCTGTCCGATCACTTCTATTGGCCAAAAATGCGACGAGACGTCGAACGATTTGTGCAACGATGTGTGACATGCCATAAAGCTAAGTCAAAACTTAATCCACATGGTTTGTACACTCCACTTCCTGTTCCTAGTACACCTTGGGAGGATATTAGCATGGATTTTGTTTTAGGATTGCCTAGGACCAAGAGGGGGAGAGATTCTGTATTTGTGGTTGTGGATAGGTTCTCTAAAATGGCACACTTTATTCCATGTCACAAGAGCGACGATGCGTCACATATAGCTGACTTGTTTTTCAGGGAGATTGTGAGATTGCATGGGATACCAAGAACTATTGTTTCAGATCGTGATGTCAAGTTCATGAGCTACTTTTGGAAGACATTGTGGGCCAAGCTTGGGACAAAGTTGTTATTTTCTACAACTTGTCACCCACAAACAGATGGACAAACGGAGGTGGTGAACCGCACACTCTCCATGTTGCTGCGTACAATGATCAAGAAGAACCTGAAGGAGTGGGAGGACTGCCTTCCTCATGTTGAATTTGCATACAACCGGGCGGTTCACTCAACAACTCAATATTGCCCTTTTGAGGTAGTGTATGGCTTTAAACCAATCACACCACTTGATTTGCTGCCACTTCCTTTTCAGGAACGAGCTAATATGGATGCAGCGAAGCGAGCTGAATTTGTCAAGTCCATTCACGTAAAAACAAAAGAAGCAATTGAAAAGAAGGCACGCTACTTCGCTGAAAAGGCAAACAAGACAAGGAAGAAAATGTTGTTTGAACCAGGTGATCTGGTTTGGGTACATCTCCGCAAAGAGCGTTTTCCAGAGAAACGTAAGTCTAAGTTGATGCCACGGGCTGATGGACCATTCAAAGTGCTTGAGAAGATCAACGACAATGCATACAAGATCGAGCTTCCTGGTGATGATTACAATGTAAGCACTACGTTCAATGTTGCTGATTTGTCACCATTCTTTGGATCAGAAGACATAGAGTCGAGGACGACTCCTTTTCAAGAGGGGGAGGATGATACGGGCAGCATAACACCATCGCGATTCCTTTCCCCTAGTGCTGTTCATGAGACCCCAAATCATTTTCAAGGACCAATAACTAGAGATAGTTCAAAACAAATCAATCAACAGGTGAACTCGCTCCTTTGTAAGGATTATATTACTTATGATAATCAGCTGCTACCTAATGCAAGTAATTTCATTATTCTTTGGTATGAAGACAATGTGAGAAGGTGTGAACACCTTAGGGAAGGCCAAGAGAACCATGGACAAGTCAACATGCAAGATGTGAATGCAAAAGAACTCGGTTCGGGCTCCAGTGACCAGTCTGGAGAAAAACGGGTGCAGATAATGCAAACGGAGTCCGATTGGAGTGTTTGACCACAGCTTTGAAAGCTTGTCTCCTCAGCTTTCAAATGGATCCAGCCTCACCCTTAAATTCATTCGGAGCGCGAAGATATCATCAGTTTAATATGGCGGCCAGAAACAGATTCCTATGTGTTGGGTGCTGCGCCACCATTATGTCTTTGTCTTTGGCCTTTGTGCTGCGACCTGGGCTTGTCCAGCACCCCTTTTGCCTTCCTCTCATCCTCTCTTATATGTAGAAGGCACCCCCTTTGTAAAAAGAACTTTAGACCAATTGAAACTACAAACAGATCTGCTATATGCATGTTCTTGGGTATTCTAGCCACCGGCTGAATAAACTCTGAGATTATGCATTCCTTCCCGTTGCTCTTGCAAGCTCTTGTGATTGCAGCGAGGATTGTATCCGCTTGACGTGGTCGAGTGGAATCATCTTGCGTGAGGTTAGACGAACTCGGTGTTGCAGGTTGCTGCATAGGCAGCGTATTGGCCACACTAATTTCGTCGAGTTTCATGTGTATCTTTGATTCTACGCCGTGAAGGTCGGGCACCCCTCGTATCACTCTGCGACGGGTCGCAAGGTGTTCTGCAAGCTGCGTCTGGACGGAAGCGAAGCACGAACGGAAAATTGGTGTCGAACTCCCCGAATGGACTTCATATATGCCCTATTGATGAGGACATCACTACCATGGATACGGCCATGTCTACAAACCCAATTGAAATCAACAATGTAATACAAGGGCCAATTACTCGAGCTCGCGCACGTCAATTCAATTGCCAGGTGAATGCGTTCCTCGGGTTGCATACAAATAATTTAATGAATGGAATGCTATTTAATCCTTGTAATGATTTTATTGTCCTTAGGAACCAAGGAGAAGGACTCCCAAAAGTCAAGCATGAAGCCAATTCTTCCGGTGCACAACTTCAACTCGGATTCGGCCTGCGGGACAGCACCAACTTAAAACGACCATAACTTTTGATCCACAAGGGTGTTTGAGGTCTATGAGTACTGGTTTGAAAGGTTTCGACGTCCTTTTTCCAACGGATCCGGCCCCACCTCCAAATTCCTACCGAGTCAATGGGAATATGCAAAACAAGTTCGGTCATCTTTCCAAATCCGAGACAAACTAGGAATACGAGTCCTATTCTGCCATGAATGTGTTTTGGACGCCCCAAGCATGGTTTTGGCCTCTTATTTCTCCTATATATAGCTAGGTAGTCCCCCAAAATAACTTGGGTTTTGGTTATTTGATAGTTTAGCCTTTTGCTACTATTTGAGTCTTTTAGACGTGCTCAACAGCCGCCTAACAAGCTCCTTGTATCGGAACCCCAACTTTTCAATACTTCATCTATATTTGCAATTTTAGATTGCTTTTGCCTTGTTCTTGCTAGTTCTTCGATTGCTTGCAGGAATTGATCTTCGTGATCAGGTTGATCGTGCCCACGGCAAGGTCAATAACCCTCTGGAGTTGGTTTAGCGATTGCTAAGGCGCATCGTCATTGTACGTTGTAGTCGGATCGTCAAAGTCGTCTCCACCCAAATCGAAGGTTATCATTCTCATCGAAAGATCGGGACACCCAGTGTTACATCAAGTGGTATCAGAGCTTCAGTTGATCGGTGAGAATATCAGTGCCTTTAGGTTAGTTTTTTTTCTGTCCTAAATTGAAAACTACTCCACAAAAATTCAACCTTTAGTTTCAATCTGTTATTTTAGTGAGTTTTGTTAGGTTTTGATCCATTAGAGTCCATGTTTTAGTTGCTGATCTTTCCTTTCCTTCGTAGCTTCAATTCTTCAATTCTGTCCAGTTTGGTATTTCAAGCATAACTTTCACATACGATCTCGGATTTTTGTGTTCTTGCACTCTATTGAAAGCTCAGGATATAAGCTTCAATTCCTTCCATAGTCAACCAATCAAAATCGGGTGATCTTCAAACATTAATCTAGGCGACAAGTTTGCTGCCCTAGAAAAACATCAGTACACCTACCTTTGGGAACCAATTCATCCTTTGTGAACACTTTGATCCTATTTGAGACTAGCTTGTTGATATTGCTTAGGGCTGCTCTACTTGATACATTGCACAATCTTCAGTTATCATATCATATTATCTTGTGACACCGAGTTAGGGATTCCAAAACTTTGTTCATACTAGTGTTGGCCGAAAGTCACCAAAAGAAAGAAAAGAGAAAGAGCCAAAAGGCTAAAAAAAAAGGAAAAGAAAAAGAAAATTGTGGCCGGTCACACTACATTGAGCAAAACTCTAATTTGTGTTTGTTACTTTTAATATTGTGCAATTTATTAATTAGTAAGCAATCTTGTGCCCTTTTTACTTTCTCAAAGCAATAAGTTAGCGTCTCTCTACGACTTGTGCAATAGAGCTTTTGGTGCATCACTTATATTTTATAGCTCATTCCTTGATTGCATAAGTGCCATCATCTTTGCGTGTGTTGCCTTCAAATTCACTTATATCCTTGAGATCGGCAACTAGGGCTTGTGAATTCTAGTTTGGATCATTACTTATCATTACAATAACTAGACTTATCAGATTGCATAGGAAATAAATATTGCCTATCCAAGCTCCACATCCAACCTCGTACTTGTGTTCGGTCCCTTGGCAATCGCTTTATCCAAGCTTCGGAGAACTTTTGACCACGCCAACGGCCGGCAACACCTGCTGCATGGTAAGAACTTGTAAGAGCTTTGGTCATAGGCTTGAGTGTTGAGAGACTTGCCACCACCTCCTAGTAGTTGATAGGAACATTTTAATTGTGTTTTTTGTTTCCTTGTCTTCTACTAACCATGTCAGGTGACGAGAGATCGCTGCACCACTCTCCACGAACAAAGGGCATCATTGCTCACTTTGAGAGGATGACGAGGGAGACCACCGAGGGTCTTAGCGAGGATGTACGACTCACTAATGAGCGTATGTCGATGCAAGAGGACCGTCTCAGATCCATCGAGGCCGCACAAGGGATTGCTAACACTACTCTTGCTACTATTTTGGCTAGACTTGATACTTTTGCAGCTGCTGCATCTGGGGCTTCAATCCGCCACCGCGTCATCCAAACAACACTTCAGCTCCATGGGAGAGGCATCCAGCAGACTTAGAAGAACAAAACAAAGAGAACCAATATGACGACACCACTGATTTGGAGGAAGACAACATCAATTACGACAATAATCGTGACCATCGTCGGCTACGCTTCAATCAGCAAGGTATGCGACGTGATCCTCCACGACCCAGGGAACGAGACCGAGATGATGTTTTCCATAAGGTAAATTTCAATATGCCACCTTTCGAAGGTAAATATGATCCTGATGGTTACCTTAGTTGGGAATTACTTGTTGATCAAAAATTTGCATGCCATGATTTTCCTGAGAATAGAAGAGTTAGGGCTGCCACTAGTGAATTCTCTGATTTTGCGTCTATTTGGTGGAGAGAACATTGTCGCTCTCATCCAAATAATATACCCACCACTTGGGAAGCATTAAAATTGCTAATGAGGCACAGATTTGTTCCTTCATACTATGCAAGAGATTTATTGAATAAATTGCAGCGCCTACACCAAGGTAAGAATTCAGTGGAAGAATATTACCAAGAATTACAAATTGGCATGTTGCGTTGTGGCTTAATTGAGAATGAGGAAGCTTCTATGGCTCGTTTTCTAGGTGGGTTAAATCGAGAAATCCAGGACATTCTAGATTATAAGGATTATAATTCGATGACTCGTTTATTCCATCTTGCTTGTAAAGCTGAACGTGAAGTGCAGGGTCGACAATCGAGGGCAAAAGCTAACTTTTCTACAGGACGAGCTACTACATGGGCACCGCACACCCCTGCTGCCCCATCCAGTCGTACCACTACCCGACCCCCTCCAACAACAAAATGACGCACTCCACTTCAAATTCAGCACCCCGATCAACGCCGACGAGGAGTGCCACACAAGCCCCTACCAAAAGCTCGTCAGCATCTGTCACCTCAACGGGACGCACAAAAGATATTCAATGCCATCGCTGCAAGGGTTTTGGCCACATGATGAAGGAGTTCCAAACAAGCGCGTGCTAATAACCCGCGAAGATGGCGAGTACGATTCTGCAAGTGATCTTGATGAAGAAACATATGCTTTGCTTGCGGAACATGAAAACTGCGATCCAAACTCAAAACATGAAGAAGAGCACGTGAGCGCTGCTGATGCTGATCAATATTTGAGTATTATTGCGCACCGTGTGCTTAGTGCTCAGATTGCCCGTGCGAGCCAAATCAACGCCACAATTTGTTTTACACTAAAGGCGTCGTCAAAGAAAGATCCATTCGAATAATCATTGATGGTGGGAGTTGCAATAATCTAGCAAGCATGGACATGGTGGAGAAGCTAGCACTATCCACTAGACCACACCCTCAGCCCTACTACATTCAATGGTTCAACAATAGTGGCAAGCTCAAGGTAACACGCCTGGTAAGAGTACATTTCGCTTTAGGTTCTTATCATGATTATGTTGACTGCGATATCGTACCTATGCAAGCATGCTCTATGTTATTAGGTAGACCTTGGCAATATGATAAGAATTGTTTACATCACGGTAGAACCAATCAATACTCTTTCATGCATAAAGAAAAGAAGATTGTGTTACATCCAATGTCGCCTGATGCCATTGTAAAAGATGAGATCGCTAGAGCTAGCAAAGAGAAAAATCGAGAGAGAACTAATAGTGAAAATCAGATTGTCGCAAAGGAGTTTGAACAAAATCAAAAGAAAGAATCTAACTCGGATGGTGATAAGAAAAATGAGATTAAATTGAAAGGTGCATGTTTTCTTGCAACAAAATCTGATGTGAACGAGTTGGATACAAGTAGTTATTCTTGCTATGCTCTGGTTTGCAAACAAACTTTGTTTTCACTAGAGGAGATGTCTCTTTCTTTGCCTCCTTTCGTCGCTAACCTTTTGCAGGAATACACTGACATCTTTCCAAAGGACATCCCCTCAGGGCTGCCGCCAATTAGAGGGATTGAGCACCAAATTGACCTCATTCCAGGGGCATCCTTGCCCAACCGAGCGCCATACAGAACCAACCCTGAAGAGACTAAAGAGATACAACGCCAAGTTCAAGAATTGCTTGATAAAGGGTACGTACGTGAATTGCTTGATAAAGCATGCATCAACTGAGTCTGGGCAGCGAGAAAAGCTCCGAAATTCTGCACATCCAGTGGCGGTGCTGGTGCTCCCTCATTGGGGTTTTCTGCTGGGCGAGAACCACTTCCATTGCCTCCAAAGTTTCCACGGGTGTTCACCATCTGTCGATTTGCTCTAGGTTTAGAGATGAGAGGGAAACAAGAATAGACAAGTAATATGGAACTTATGCGGGGCGAAAGGTGTAACTTTAAGGTCCAACTTTATTATTAATAACTTGGTATGGCTGCTTACAATGCCTAAGGGCCTTGCAACACATACTGCACACTCAGCAAACAATGAAAATCCAAATCGAACTAACTCTGGAGTCTAACGCCTAAAGGGTGACTCTTTATTCTATGACGCGACTCGGCGAAGGAGTCTCACTATAGAACCTATGCTCACTCATCGAGAAAACCTCCACGGCCTGGGTACGGGTGCTGTGGCATAGGCGCGAAACGATCGCCATGTCCAGCAACTGTGTCCTCTGTGGTAGTCGAAGAAGCAGTGTCCTCATCGAGATCTGACTCCTCTGGATCTGGCTCGTGTAGCTCGAGTACTGGCTCTGGGTCTGGTCCGTACAAAGTCATCTCCAACTCGTCAATCCTTCGCAGAAGGTGTGCCACATACTCTTGAGCTTCCCGCCATCTGTTCTTCTCTGTCGTGATCTCCTTGCGGGCCTTCTGTAGCTCCTTGCTTGTATTATCTAGTACATCCTCCTGGGCGACAACAAATCGTGCCAACTGTGTAACCGTGGCATCCTCATCCTGAATCGCCTTCGGGTCAAGAAGGTTATCGCTGCGTGGATGATAACGGAACACCGTGCTCTCCAACTCTCTGGCGTAGATACGGGTAACGTGCCGCATTGCTCGTCGTGATACCTCTTGGATACCCATCTGCATTGTAGATCTCCTGGCAGTGCAGTGTATCGGGCGATTGCCTGGGCCCTTTTTCCTAGCAGGTACCTCAATCTTCACGTCACAAGCCTTGATCAATCCCGCTTGTCTGATCACTTCCACTTGGTATTGCGGCTTCTCAAAATCTCCGAGAGTTTGTAGCATATGCCAAAGTTCCGCGGCGTGACCAACTCCCAGATCAACGTAGTTGAACTCTTCCTCCATCTGTCACAAGAGTGCTTTACGTAAGAACTCGGAATTTTTAAATTGTGACAAGGTGAGGAAAAATTTCAGCAAGAGACAAGAAAAGAGAGAAGGGGATAAGTCGAGATGTCATTTCTTGTCTTCACAAATTTTTAGCTTTAGAAAATAGGTTTTATCCTCACTACGACCATTCTAGCTAGGGTTGAGCCTACAGTCAGTATGGCTCTGATACCACCTCTGTCGGGACCCCGAATTTGCAAATCCGGACCCTCTGTGTATTCAGCACTAGTCCAGGAACACGCTAGTGCACACAGTCTTAACATCGGTAATTATCACAATCATACCACTCGATACTAAATAAGTACTTTATTTAAATAACCAAACTGGTTACTCGACCTTATGGTCAAGTCACAAATGTACGCCTCGCAGGGCGAAACTTATTAAGAGAGAAATAGTAGCAGCGGAAAATCAAAGAAGGTAACATCGTGGCGCCATCCAGTATACCACAGGCAACTGACTGGGCTCGCTTCCTACGTAGACGGATCCTCTTGGAGCTCCTCCTCCAAAGCTGGTATAGTCTCCTCTTCAACTGGTGTTGTATTATGGCAAGGGTGAGTACTTGGTACTCAGCAAGTCATGCACAGAATGCAGGCTAATATACTATATGCATGGCTTAGTACAAAGGAATAGCTCAAGGTATATTTGCAGTAAACAGCATTTGAAAAGTAGCATAAGTAGATTCGAAAGCAGTAAAAACAAGTAAAGCTTAAATAACTTTTCAAGAAGTTTGAGTAAACATTTTTCCCATCCTAAACCACATTTCCATCAACGTCATCATTGATCCAACCCAACTTTTCAAACCAAGTTATTTTTGAGAAAATCTAACCCTTGACTGTAATTCCCGAGCGATGTCCAATACCACGGACACGGCTATTCGAATAGATTCTAAACTCTGCAGAGGTTATGCACTTTACCCACAAGATACAGTCAAACACCACAAAGGCGAGTTCCCGTAACAAAGTCTTTCGGAAACTTCTAACAATACAAGTGGTCCTCCCCGGTTATTGCGCACTAACCCTTCCCTTCGCTAAGGCGAAGTCTAGGCCAATCAACCGTTAGATGGGTACCTGGCCTCAGCCCCGGTACGCTCCCCCGTACAACTTACACAAAGGGTGTAGTTGACCTCCTGAGGTCCCACAGGTACGTTATTAGCAACTTAGTCAACTAGGTCCGTCCCATTACAGACATGTGGTTGCACGTTAGACCCAGTTCAAAGGCTTGCAAGGTTAAGTCCTTAGGGTGACCAGGGCAAGACTACCCGAAGAACCAAATCAACATCCCCAATGCCACAACTGGCCCACCTGATTATTCTTGCCACATGCCCCGGTCGAAAAACTATTTATCAAACCCCAGTTGATTACCATGCACCACGTGCCATCAACATCTTTCCAAAACAGGTTCAATATATTATTAAGTCAATATTAACATTTGATTATCCAAAATCATGTTATGAGCACGTAGCAGGTCTAAGCAGTATACTACAACGGTCTAAAACCCATGTTGGCAATTTAATAATGTCCAACTAGTAAACCACAACTAGGGTGACAAGGGGTCATGGCACATACTTAAATAATCAAGGTGTCATACAGCAAATTGGTACTTATCTAATCCCCCATGTTTAAATAAAGTATTTTCTATTTGAACTAGCATGCAATAGTTTAAATCAAAATAGATTTCGAAATAGGATCAACATGGTCAAAGCACAACTTGCCTTCAAAAAGTACTTGTTCTTGGTCTTGAGTTGGATCCTGAGTCAATACTTCTCCTTCGAATCCTTCCGGCACTTCAACGTCTACTCGAAATCCCAACTATTCTACTCTTTAATTCAGATCTGAAATTCAGTTTTCATTAAGTTCTTGTTTGTTCTTTGATTACCAACAAGAATTGAACTTCGTGTTCAGGTTGATTCTGCTATCCGGCGGAGTCAATAACCACGTGGAGGAGGTTCAGCGATTGCTAAGGCGCCATCGACGTGTTCGAAGGTAGTCGAGTCGTGAGGGTCTTCACTACAACCAATCAAAAGTATCGCTCCACCGAAAGATCGGGCACTCAAGTGCTATCACATAAGTAGAATAATTCAAACTTGGCCCACTCAATTTCTCACTAAAATAAGCAACAGGTTTTCCTTCTTGCAACAGAACACCACCCAAACCAATTCCACTAGCATCACATTCTAGTTCAAAAGTCTTAGAAAAGTCTGGAAGCTGGAGTAAGGGTGCATGGGTTAACTTAGCTTTCAGAATGTTGAAGGCATCTTCCTGTGACTTGCCCCAAGCAAAAGGTACACCCTTCTTGGTGAGTTCATTCATGGATGCAGCGATGGTGCTGAAGTCCTTCACAAAACTACGATAGAATCCAGCAAGTCCTAGAAAACTTCGCACCTGTGTGACCGTGTTAGGAGTCGGCCAACTCTGTATTGCTTCAACCTTGGCTTGGTCCACTTCAATTCCCTGTGGAGTAACAACATAGCCAAGAAAGATACTCGATCCGTGCAAAAGGTGCACTTCTCAAGGTTACCAAATAAGCGTGCATCGCGTAAAGCATTAAAAACAGCACGTAGATGTTCAAGATGATCCTCTAAAGATTTGCTATAAATCAAGATATCATCAAGTAAACTACCACAAATTTTCCAATGAAAGCACGTAAAACCTCGTTCATCAGTCTCATGAATGTGCTAGGAGCATTAGTCAACCCGAAAGGCATTACTAACCACTCATATAACCCGAACTTAGTTTTAAATGCTGTTTTCCATTCATCTCCTAACTTCATGCGAATCTGGTGATACCCACTACGCAAATCCACTTTAGAGAACATAGTAGAGCCACTTAGTTCATCAAGCATATCGTCTAACCGAGGAATAGGATGGCGATATCTAATGGTGATATTATTAATTGCTCTACAATCCACACACATGCGCCATGTTCCATCTTTCTTAGGTACTAAAATGACTGGTACAGCACAAGGACTAAGAGATTCACGTCGCATTACCCTTTATCAAGCAATTCGTGAACTTGGCGTTGTATCTCTTGTGTTTCTTCAGGGTTGGTTCTGTAAGGTGCTCGGTTGGGCAAAGATGCCCCTGGAATGAGATCAATTTGATGCTCAATCCTGTAATTGGCGGCAGCCCTGAGGGATGTCCTTTGGAAAGATGTCAGTGTATTCCTGCAAAAGGTTAGTGACAACAGGAGGCAAAGAGAGGACATCTCCTCTAGAGAAACAAAGTTTCTTTGCAGACCAAAGCATAGCATGTAGACCTACAAACAGCCAACTCATTCAAATCAGATTTTGTTGCAAGAAAACAAGCACCTTTCAATTTAATCTCATTCGGCTTAGCACAATCAAGGTTAGATTCTCTCTGTTTATGTTGTTCAAGTCCTTTGGTGACATTCTGATTTTCACTCTTAGAATTCTCTCGATTTTTCTCTTTGCTAGATCTAGCGATTTCATCCTTTACAATGGCATCAGGCGACATTGGGTGTAGCACAATTTTCTTTTCTTTATGCACAAAAGAGTATTGATTTGTTCTACCATGATGTAAACAATCCTTATCATATTGCCACGGTCTACCTAATAACATAGAACATGCTTGCATAGGTACGACATCGCAATCAACATAATCATGATAGGAACCTAAAGCGAAATGTACTCTTACCATGCGAGTTACCTTGAGTTTGCCGCTGTTGTTGAACCATTGAATGTGGTATGGCTGAGGGTGTGGTCTAGTGGAGAGTGCTAGCTTCTCCACCATGTCCAGGCTGGCTAGATTATTGCAACTCCCACCATCAATGATTATTCGAATGGATCACTCCTTGACAGCGCCTTTTGTGTAAAACAAGTTGAGGCGTTGATTTGGATCGGCGCGGGCAATCTGAGCACTAAGCACACATTGTGCAATAATACTCAAATATTGGTCAGCATCACCAGTGCTCACGTGCACCTCGTCGTGCTCGGCATTTGGATCGCCGTCTTCATGTTCAGCGAGCAAAGCATATGTTTCTTCATCAAGATCACTTGCTGAGTCATACTCGCCGTCTTCACGGATTATTATTAACACACGCTTGTTCGGACACTCCTTCATCATGTGACCGAAACCCTTGCAGCGATGGCACTGAACATCTTTGGTGCGTCCCGTTGCTGCGACCGGCGGCATTTACGAACTATTTGTAGTAGCTTGTGTGGCACTTTTCGTCGGCGTTGGTCGTGGTGCCGAATTTGCGGTGGTGGATGCCGTTCTGTTGATGGAAGAGGTCGGCGTGGTAGTACGACCAGCAGGGGCAGCAGGGGTGCGCGGTGTCCACGAAGTAGTTCGACCTGCAGAAAAGTTAGTCTTGGCCCTCGATTGACGACCCTGCACTTCACGTTCAGCTTTGCAAGCAAGATGGAACAACCGAGTCATCGAATTATAATCCTTATAGTCTAGAATATCCTGGATTTCTCGAGTTAAACCACCTAAGAAACGAGCCATAGAAGCTTCCTCATTCTCAATTAATCCACAACGCAACATGCCAATTTGCAATTCTTGGTAATATTCTTCCACCGAATTCTTACCTTGGTGTAGGCGCTGCAATTTATTCAATAAATCTCTAGCATAGTATGAAGGAACAAATCTATGCCTCATTAGCAATTTCAAGGCTTCCCAAGTGGTGGGTATATTATTTGGATGAGCACGGCAATGTTCTCTCCACCAAACAGAAGCAAAATCAGTGAACTCACTTGTGGCAGCCCTAACTCTTCTATTCTCAGGGAAATCATGGCACGCAAATTTTTGATCCACAAGTAATTCCCAACTAAGGTAACCATCAGGGTCATATTTACCTTCAAAAGGTGGCATATTGAAATTTACCTTAGGGAAAACATCATCTCGTTCCCGTTCCCTTGGTCGTGGAGGATCACGTCGCATACCTTGCTGATTGAAGCGTAGCCGTTGATGGTTACGATCATTATCGTAATGGATGGGGTTGACCTCCTCCACATCAGTGGTGTCATCATATTCGTGCTCTTCGTTCTGTTCTTCTAAATCTGTTGGGGGCCTCCCCTGTGGAGCTGAATTGTTGCTTGGACGACGGGGAGGTGGATTGGAAGCACCAGATGCAGCAGCTGCAAAAGTATCAAGTCTAGCCAAAATAGTAGCAAGAGTAGTGTTAGCAATCCCTTGTGCGGCATCGATGGATCTGAGACGGTCTTCTTGCATTGACATACGCTCATTAGTGAGCCGTACATCAACGCTAAGACAATCGGTGGTTTCCTCGTCATATTTTGGAAGTGAGCAATGATGCCCTTGGTTCGTGGAGAGTGATGAAGTGAACTCTCGTCACCTGACATGGTTAGTTGATGACAAGGAAACAAAAACCACAAGTATAATGTTCCTATCAACTACTAGGTGGCAAGTCTCTCAAGCGCTCAAGCCTATGACCCAAGTTCTTACAAGTTCTTACAATGCAGCAGGCGTTGTCGGCCGTTGGCGTTGTCAAAGGTTCTCCGAAGTTTGTGTAGAGCGATTGCCAAGGGATCGAACGCCTGTACGGGTAGAAAGTGGAGCTTGGACAGGCTTAATTTAGTAGCAAAAGGTTAGCAATAATCCAATCAGTGAATGCAAAATTGAAGAATTGTTCAACGTCTAGTCACTAGTTGCTGACTCTAGGCTAGCAAGGACTGTGACTCAAAACTGCGGTCGGCGACAGTACAGTTCCACAGCAGATGAAAGAAAAAAATCAGCGCGAAAAAAATTCGCGAAAGAAGGGAACTATCTCAAAAGACTGGGGATCTTGTGAAAACAGGTTTAGCACATAAAAATTTTCGGATCTGTTCCAGACTTTTTTTTTTTTTTGCAGAACGATCCGACTCCTTTTTCTTTCAAGTGCTATGCAGGCGGAAGACCAGTCGTGTGACGATCGGACGGCCAGGTGGGCGACGATCGGCTATCGAGGGCGACGATCGGGCGACGATGGAGCTATCAGGTGGGCGACGATCGGGCGGCGACGATCGGGCGACGATGGGCTATCAGGTGGGCGCCCAGTCAGGCGGCGACGATCAGGCGACCAGTCGACGGGCGACGATCAGGCGACGATGGGCTATCAGTGGGCGACGATCCGGGGCGAGGCGATCAGCGGCGATGATCCGAGGCGACCAGTCGGCTAACAGGAGGGCAACCGGTCGGACGACCAAGTGGGCGACCAGTCAAGCGGCGACCAGTCGGAAGAAAAGAAAACTTCGGTCCGAACACTTTTTCTTTTCTTTTTTTTTTTTTTTTCAACAGTTCGGGACCGAAACGGAACACAACTCGAAACCGAACACAACTCGAAACCGCTGTGGGAGACAAAAATTTCTTCTGACCTGGACTCCAACTAGACTAGAATTCAGCAACTCGACACGACGATGCAACCAAAAATTCAATAATGCAGTGTACTGGAAAGGAAATTGCGAGGCTCAAATTGTTTTGGTATGGGGAGATCCAATCTGATGACGCTTCTCTGGACTATAGGAAAGATATCAATCTACTAATCTAGGGTAAAGAATTCTCACCGAGCAACCTGGTTTGCTCTGATACCACTTAATGGAGCCGTGATGGCAATATGGGTGTCCCGATCTTTCGATGAGAAACACACGATCGATTTGTTAGAGTCGACTTTGACGATCCGACTACACCGTACGACGACGATGCGCCTTAGCAATCGCTAAACCAACTCCAGCGGGTTATTGATCTTGCCGTAGGCACGATCAACCTGAACACAAGGTTCAATTCCTGCAAGCAACCGAAGAACAAGCAGGAACAATAGGATAAGCAATCTGAAATTGCGGATAAAACTGCAAGCAAAACAAAGTGGAGTCTTATTGACGATCTTGACAAGGTGGCTGTCCAGCACAACTCGCACGATCAAGTTTGCACTTGGCTAAACTAATCAAATAAAACCCAAAACCCTAAGGAGCCGATGTCTGGCTATTTATGAGAGGTAGGGGCATGTGATGGCGCCGTGATGGCACTATGGGTGTCCCGATCTTTCGATGAGAAACACACGATCGATTTGTTAGAGTCGACTTTGACGATCCGACTACACCGTACGACGACGATGCGCCTTAGCAATCGCTAAACCAACTCCAGCGGGTTATTGATCTTGCCGTGGGCACGATCAACCTGAACACGAGGTTCAATTCCTGCAATCAACCGAAGAACAAGCAAGAACAATAGGATAAGCAATCTGAAATTGCGGATAAAACTGGAAGCGAAACAAAGTGGAGTCTTATTGACGATCTTGACAAGGTGGCTGTCCAGCACAACTCGCAGGATCAAGTTTGCACTTGGCTAAACTAATCAAATAAAACCCAAAACCCTAAGGAGCCGATGTCTGGCTATTTATGAGAGGTAGGGACGTGGGAAACACGTCCAAAGCAGTAGGATACCAACTACAACTCTATTACAAGGCCCAAAGCCCAAGTCTTCTCGATTTGGAAAAGTGACGCCAATTGTTTTGCAGATTCCCGTCGACTCGGACGGAATTTGGGGATGGGGTCGGATCCGTTGGAAAGAGGACGTCGAAACCTTTCAAACCAGTACTCATAGACCCCAATCACCCTTGAGGATCAAAAGTTATGGTCATCTTAAGTTGGTGCTGTCCCGGAGGTCGAATCCGAGTATAACTTTTGCACCGGAAGAATTAGCTTCATGCTTGACGTTTGGGAGTCCTTCTCCTTGGTTCCTAAGGACAATAAAATCATCACGAGGATTAAATAGCATTCCATTCATAAAATTATCTGTATGCAACCCGAGGAACGCATTCACCTGGTAATTGAATTGTCGTGCCCGAGCTCGAGTAATTGGCCCTTGTATGACATTGTTGGTTTCCATTGGGTTTGTAAGTATGGCCGTATCCATGGTAGTGATGTCCTCATCATCCTCCCTTCTTGCATTTGAGTCGTCCTCGACTCAAGTTCATCATCCTCTCCCAAGTATGGTTTCAAATCGGCAATGTTGAATGTGGGACTAACCCCAAAATCTGCAGGCAATTCAAGCTTGTATGCATTATCATTAATCTTTGCCAATACTTTGAAAGGACCATCAGCTCGCGGCATCAACTTAGATTTTCTTAATTCTGGGAATCGATCTTTTCGCAAATACAACCAAACTAAATCTCCTGGTTCAAAAGTTACATGTTTCCTTCCCTTACTACCAACAAGTTTATATTTAGCATTCATCGTTCTATGTTTTCTTTAGTTGTCTCATGCATTTTCATAATCAAATCAGCACGTTGTTTAGCATCAAGATTCAATTTCTCCGAATATGGTAGAGGTAACAAATCAATTGGAGCATGAGGTACAAATCCATATACAATCTCAAAAGGGCACATCTTAGTAGTAGAATGCATAGACCGATTATAAGCAAACTCAATATGAGGCAAACATTCTTCCCACAATTTAATGTTCTTTTCAAAACAGCCCTAAGCATAGTAGATAAAGTTTGATTAACGACCTCAGTTTGTCCATCAGTTTGGGGATGACAAGTAGTAGAAAATAAAGTTTAGTCCCCAATTTAGCCCACAAAGTTCTCCAAAAGTGGCTTAAGAATTTAGTGTCACGATCTGAAACTATTGTGTTAGGCACACCATGTAAGCGAACAATTTCACGAAAGAATAAGTCAGCAATGTTGGTAGCGTCATCGCTTTTGTGACAAGGTATGAAGTGTGCCATTTTAGAAAATCTATCCACAACGACAAAGATACTATCCCTCCCCTTCTTTGTTCTAGGGAGTCCTAAAACAAAGTCCATAGAAATATCCTCCCAAGGTACGTTAGGAACAGGCAGAGGCATGTATAAACCATGGGGATGAAGTCGTGACTTAGCTTTTTGACATGTAGAACAGCGGCGATGAAGCGTTCCACGTCTCGTCTCATCCTGGGCCAAAAGAAATGGCTAGCGAGTATGTCCTCCGTCCTTTTCACACCAAAGTGTCCCATCAATCCTCCTCCATGCGCTTCCTGTAGCAATAACAAACGAACAGAACTAGCTGGAATACATAGTTTGTTTGCTCTAAACACAAACCCATTATTGAGGACAAATTTGTTCCAAGTTTTTCCCTCTTTACAATTGAGCAACACATTTTTAAAATCATCATCATACACATATTGCTCTTTAATCGTTTCCAAACCAAAAATTTTGAAGTCAAGTTGTGAAAGCATAGTATATCTCCTAGACAAGGCATCAGCAATGACATTATCCTTTCCCTGTTTGTGTTTGATGACATAAGGAAATGACTCAATGAATTCAACCCACTTTGCATGTCTACGGTTCAGTTTAGCTTGACTTCTAATATGTTTTAACGATTCATGATCCGAATGTATAACAAATTCCTTGGGCCATAAATAATGTTGCCACGTTTCTAAAGTTCGAACTAGCGCATATAACTCCTTATCATAAGTAGAATAATTCAAACTTGGCCCACTCAATTTCTCACTAAAATAAGCAACAGGTTTTCCTCCTTGTAACAGAACACCACCCAAACCAATTCCACTAGCATCACATTCTAGTTCAAAAGTCTTAGAAAAGTCTGGAAGCTGGAGTAAGGGTGCATGGGTTAACTTAGCTTTCAGAATGTTGAAGGCATCTTCCTGTGACTTGCCCCAAGCAAAAGATACACCCTTCTTGGTGAGCTCATTCATGGGTGCAGCGATGGTGCTGAAGTCCTTCACAAGCAGCGATAGAATCCAGCAAGTCCTAGGAAACTCCGCACCTGTGTGACCGTGTTAGGAGTCGGCCAACTCTGTATTGCTTCAACCTTGGCTTGATCAACTTCAATTCCCTGTGGAGTAACAACATAGCCAAGAAAAGAGACTCGATCCGTGCAAAGGTGCACTTATCAAGGTTACCAAATAAGCGTGCATCGCGTAAAGCATTAAAAACAGCACGTAAATGTCCAAGATGGTCTTCTAAGGATTTGCTGTAGATCAAGATATCATCAAAGTAAACTACCACAAACTTTCCAATGAAAGCACGTAAAACCTCGTTCATTAGTCTCATGAAAGTGCTAGGAGCATTAGTCAACCCGAAAGGCATTACTAACCACTCATATAACCCGAACTTAGTTTTAAATGCTGTTTTCCATTCATCTCCTAACTTCATGCGAATCTGGTGATACCCACTACGCAAATCCACTTTAGAAAACATAGTAGAGCCACTTAGTTCATCAAGCATATCGTCTAACCGAGGAATAGGATGGCGATATCTAATGGTGATATTATTAATTGCTCTACAATCCACACACATGCGCCATGTTCCATCTTTCTTAGGTACTAAAATGACTGGTACAGCACAAGGACTAAGAGATTCACGTACGTACCCTTTATCAAGCAATTCGTGAACTTGGCGTTGTATCTCTTGTGTTTCTTCAGGGTTGGTTCTGTAAGTTTCTCGGTTTGGCAAAGATGCCCTGGAATGAGATCAATTTGATGCTCAATCCCTCTAATTGGCGGCAGCCCTGAGGGATGTCCTTTGGAAAGATGTCAGTGTATTCCTGCAAAGGTTAGTGACAACAGGAGGCAAAGAGAGGGACATCTCCTCTAGTGAAAACAAAGTTTCTTTGCAGACCAAAGCATAGCATGTATACCGACAAACATCCAACTCATTCAAATCAGATTTTGTTGCAAGAAAACAAGCACCTTTCAATTTAATCTCATTTGGCTTATCACAATCAAGGTTAGATTCTCTCTGTTTATGTTGTTCAAGTCCTTTGGCGACCGTCTGATTTTCACTCTTAGAATTCTCTCGGTTTTCTCTTTGCTAGATCTAGCGATTTCATCCTTTACAATGGCATCAGGCGACATTGGGTGTAGTACAATTTTCTTTTCTTTATGCACAAAAGAGTATTGATTTGTTCTACCATGATGTAAACAATCCTTATCATATTGCCACGGTCTACCCAATAACATAGAACATGCTTGCATAGATGCGACATCGCAATTAACATAATCATGATAGGAACCTAAAGCGAAATGTACTCTTACCATGCGAGTTACCTTGAGTTTGCCGCTGTTGTTGAACCATTGAATGTGGTAGGGCTGAGGGTGTGGTCTAGTGGAGAGTGCTAGCTTCTCCACCATGTCCATGCTGGCTAGATTATTGCAACTCCCACCATCAATGATTATTCGAATGGATCGCTCCTTGATGACGCCTTTTGTGTAAAACAAGTTGTGGCGTTGATTTGGATCGGCGCGAGCAATCTGAGCACTAAGCACACGTTGTGCAATAATACTCAAATATTGGTCAGCATCACCAGCGCTCACGTGCACCTCGTCGTGCTCGGCATTTGGATCGCCGTCTTCATGTTCAGCGAGCAAAGCATATGTTTCGTCATCATGATGAGTTGGCGTGTCATACTCGCCGTCTTCACGGATTATTAGCACACGCTTGTTCGGACACTCCCTCATCATGTGACCGAAACCCTTGCAGCGATGGCACTGAACATCTTTAGTGCGTCCTGTTGATGCGACCGGCTGACGGCGAACTATTTGTAGTAGCTTGTGTGGCACTTTTCGTCGGCGTTGGTCGTGGTGCCGAATTTGAGGTGGTGGGCGCCCGTTCTGTTGATGGAAGAGGTCGGCATGGTAGTACGGCCGGCAGGGGCAGCAGGGTGCGCGGTGTCCACGAAGTAGTTCGACCTGCAGAAAAGTTAGTCTTGGCCCTCGATTGGCGACCCTGCACTTCACGTTCAGCTTTGCAAGCAAGATGGAACAACCGAGTCATCGAATTATAATCCTTATAGTCTAGAATATCCTGGATTTCTCGAGTTAAACCACCTAAGAAACTTGAGCCATAGAAGCTTCCTCATTCTCAATTAATCCACAACGCAACATGCCAATTTGCAATTCTTGGTAATATTCTTCCACGAATTCTTACCTTGCTGTAGGCGCTGCAATTTATTCAATAAATCTCTAGCATAGTATGAAGGAACAAATCTATGCCTCATTAGCAATTTCAAGGCTTCCCAAGTGGTGGGTATATTATTTGGATGAGCACGGCAATGTTCTCTCCACCAAACAGAAGCAAAATCAGTGAACTCACTTGTGGCAGCCCTAACTCTTCTATTCTCAGGGAAATCATGGCACGCAAATTTTTGATCCACAAGTAATTCCCAACTAAGGTAACCATCAGGGTCATATTTACCTTCAAAAGGTGGCATATTGAAATTTACCTTAGGGAAAACATCATCTCGTTCTCGTTCCCTTGGTCGTGGAGGATCACGTCGCATACCTTGCTGATTGAAGCGTAGCCGTTGATGGTTACGATCATTATCGTAATGGATGGGGTTGACCTCCTCCGCATCAGTGGTGTCATCATATTCGTGCTCTTCGTTCTGTTCTTCTAAATCTGTTGGGGGCCTCCCCTGTGGAGCTGAATTGTTGCTTGGACGACGGGGAGGTGGATTGGAAGCACCAGATGCAGCAGCTGCAAAAGTATCAAGTCTAGCCAAAATAGTAGCAAGAGTAGTGTTAGCAATCCCTTGTGCGGCCTCGATGGATCTGAGACGGTCTTCTTGCATTGACATACGCTCATTAGTGAGCCGTACATCCTCGCTAAGACCATCGGTGGCTTCCCTCGTCATTTTTTGGAAGTGAGCAATGATGCCCTTGGTTCGTGGAGAGTGATGAAGTGAACTCTCGTCACCTGACATGGTTAGTTGATGACAAAAACCACAAGTATAATGTTCCTATCAACTACTAGGTGGCAAGTCTCTCAAGCGCTCAAGCCTATGACCCAAGTTCTTACAAGTTCTTACAATGCAGAAGGCGTTGTCGGCCGTTGGCGTTGTCAAAGGTTCTCCGAAGTTTGTGTAGAGCGATTGCCAAGGGATCGAACGCCTGTACGGGTAGAAAGTGGAGCTTGGACAGGCTTAATTTAGTAGCAAAGGTTAGCAATAATCCAATCAGTGAATGCAAAATTGAAGAATTGTTCAGCGTCTAGTCACTAGTTGCTGACTCGAGGCTAGCAAGGACTGTGACTCAAAAGCGTGGTCGGCGACGATGCAGTTCCACAGCAGATGAAAAAACAGCGAAAAAAATTCGCGAAAGAAGGGAACTATCTCAAAAGACTGGGGATCTTGTGAAAACAGGTTTAGCACATAAAAATTTTCGGATCTGTTCCAGACTTTTTTTTTTTTTGCAGAACGATCCGACTCCTTTTTCTTTCAAGTGCTATGCAGGCGGAAGACCAGTCGTGTGACCAGTCGGATGGCCAGGTGGACGACCAGTGGGCTATCAGGTGGGCGACCAGTCGAGCGACGAAGTTGGCTATCAGGTGGGCGACCAGTCGGGTGACCAGTGGGCTATCAGGTGAAGCGACGGTTGGGCGACGATGGGCTATCAGGTGGGCGACGATCGGGCGACGATGGGCTATCAGTGGCGACGATCGGCGGCGACGATCAGGCGACGATCCAGGCAGCGACGATCGAGCGACGATGGGCTATCAGGTGGGCGACGATCGGGAGAAGCGACGATCGGCGGCGACGATCGGGAGGCGACGATCGGCTAACGAGAGGAGGCAACGGTCGAGGCGACCAAGTGGGCGACCAGTCAAGCGGCGACGGTCGGATGAAAAGAAAACTTCGGTCAGAACACCTTTTCTTTTTTTTTTTCTTTTTTTTCTTTTTTCCTTTTTTTTCAACAGTTGAAACCGAAGCGGAAAACAACTCGAAACCGAACACAACTTCGAAACCGCTGTAGGAGACAAAAATTTCTTCTGACCTGGACTCCAACTAGACTAGAATTCAGCAACTCGACACGGCGATGCAACCAAAAATTCAATAATGCAGTGTACTGGAAAGGAAATTGCGAGGCTCAAATTGTTTTGGTATGGGGAGATCCAATCTGATGGCGCTTCTCTGGACTATAGGAAAGATATCAATCTACTAATCTCGGGTAAAGAATTCTCACCGAGCAACCTGGTTTGCTCTGATACCACTTGATGGCGCCGTGATGGCACTATGGGTGTCGATCTTTCGATGAGAAACACACGATCGATTTGTTAAAGTCGACTTTGGCGATCCGACTACACCGTACGACGACGATGCGCCTTAGCAATCGCTAAACCAACTCCAGCGGGTTATTGATCTTGCCGTGGGCACGATCAACCTGAACACGAGGTTCAATTCCTGCAAGCAACCGAAGAACAAGCAAGAACAATAGGATAAGCAATCTGAAATTGCGGATAAAACTGGAAGCGAAACAAAGTGGAGTCTTATTGACGATCTTGACAAGGTGGCTGTCCAGCACAACTCGCAGGATCAAGTTTGCACTTGGCTAAACTAATCAAATAAAACCCAAAACCCTAAGGAGCCGATGTCTGGCTATTTATGAGAGGTAGGGACGTGGGAAACACGTCCAAAGCAGTAGGATACCAACTACAACTCTATTACAAGGCCCAAAGCCCAAGTCTTCTCGATTTGGAAAAGTGGCGCCAATTGTTTTGCAGATTCCCGTCGACTCGGACGGAATTTGGGGATGGGGTCGGATCCGTTGGAAAGAGGACGTCGAAACCTTTCAAACCAGTACTCATAGACCCCAATCACCCTTGTGGATCAAAAGTTATGGTCATCTTAAGTTGGTGCTGTCCCGGAGGTCGAATCCGAGTATAACTTGTGCACCGGAAGAATTGGCTTCATGCTTGACGTTTGGGAGTCCTTCTCCTTGGTTCCTAAGGACAATAAAATCATCACGAGGATTAAATAGCATTCCATTCATAAAATTATCTGTATGCAACCCGAGGAACGCATTCACCTGGTAATTGAATTGTCGTGCCCGAGCTCGAGTAATTGGCCCTTGTATGACATTGTTGGTTTCCATTGGGTTTGTAAGTATGGCCGTATCCATGGTAGTGATGTCCTCATCAGCGTGGGAAATCACGTCCAAAGCAGTAGGATACCAACTACAACTCTATTACAAGGCCCAAAGCCCATGATGAGGACATCACTTCTTCGGGTACGCCCTCAGCATCTGCTCAACCTCTACAAGGACCGATCACTCGAGCTCGTGCGCGTAAACTGAATTATCAGGTACTTTCGTTTCTTGGTATATCTAATGACTTGAAGAACTATATGATGCTGCCTGAAACGGAGTGTGTTATTCTTTTAAGGAATGAAGGTTCAAGCGCGATGATGGTGAATGGCCACGCTATTGGTGGCTGCAAGGGAAGGAGTTCTTCATTTGACCACAAGATCTTGAATTCTCCATGATTTCGGCAGCAAGGAGAGTGGTGCTGCGTCACCTATATATATATTGGCCTTTACCATGTAATAGAGTCTATATTTAGAGATAAGAATAATAGGAAAGAGCCTTCGCAAAGGATGGAAAGAATAGGAGGGAAGGTCTGATTTTTCGGCCACAAATCAAGGCATGGCCGAACAACCCTCCCCCTCCCACTTCTTTTTATGCCACGTCCAGCCTCCAAAGTAAAGGCGGATTTCATTGAGTTTAGGTTTAGCCCCGTGCAAACTTCTGTTCTTCAGTTGTGTCGGTCGACCACCTGTAAAGACAGCTTATTCGGAATCCCAACTTTGTTTTCGTAATTGCTTTCATCTTATTCTTGCTAGTTCTCGATTGCTCGCAGGGATTGAACTTCGTGTTCAGGTTGACCGTGCCTTCGGCAAAGTCAATAACCTTTTGGAGTTGGTTCAGCGATTGCTAAGGCGCAACGTCGTCGTACGGTTGTAGTCGGATCGTGAGGGTCAATTCCACCAAATCGACACTTATCTACCTCATCGAAAGATCGGGCACCTTAATCCCATCAGGTGGTATCAGAGCTTCTGGTTGCTCGGTGAGAGACTTCCCGTTTTCTTTAGTAGTAGATTGATTCATCCCTAAAGTCCAGAAAAAAAAGGCCAAAAAAAAATAGTAGTAGGTTATCCGCTGTCCAAAACCTTCTGCGCCTTGCATTGTTCCTTTCAGTATTTGTGCTTTGAATTTTCGGTTGCATTGTCAAGTCTAGTTGCTGATTACTAGTTCTAGTTGGTGTCTAGTCCATCCCTCTTCTCTGGTGCTTCTGGATCCTTTAAGCCTTTCGCATCAATTTTTGTTCTTGATATCCTGTGGATTCCGCAGCCTACCTAGTGCATCCTTGCCGTGAAACCCAACCGTGTTGTTTCCTAGCAAAAAAAAAAAAAAAAAAGAAAGAAAGAAAAAGAAAAAAAAGAAAAAAATCCGGGAAGAGATCCTTCTATTTCCATAGTCGGTTTTGCAGGAGAAAAGGAAGGTAATTGTTTGGAAAAGGATCAGGGGGAAGGAAAGTTTTGCTGCGGTTTTACCTAGCTTTGCTTTGTTACGGTTTGTCCTGGTGATAGGAAGGAAATAGCTAGCCGCACCTCTCAATTTTCGGATCTACCATTCCTTTTGGTGTGGATTCAGAACCCCCTCCGGACACCTTGTACGAAAACTGCCATAACTTTTGCATACGACCTCCGATTGGGCTGTTCGAGTACTCAAAACGACCGGAACAAAAAGCTATATCTGAAAATCGTTAACGGTTTGCCTTTTCAAGCCTTTCCAACTTCCGGTAGATCGCTGTTTTCGTGTGCTGCAGCCTACCCCCGTTTTGAGCCTTTCTGCTCACTGACATTGATTAGCTTTTCATCGGTCTGGACTAGGATCAGCAACATTGACTAGTACTTTGAACGAATTTTCAACTTGCAATTGCTGAATTGAACTATTGCTAATCCTTGTTACACACAGAAGCTTGTCCTAGCTCCACCTTTCTCTACACTGTGCAGACTTTTTGTTCCACCTGGCAATCGCTTTACTCAACTCTGGAGAGACATTTGACACCGCCATTGGCCGTTCACCCCCGCTTGCTAGGTGAGAATTGGTAAGAATCTGATTTAAGCGTGAGAATCGAGAGACTTGTCACCACATCCTAGTAGTGGATAGGGACTCTATAATTCAGTTTGCTGTTTCCTTTTCCACTAACAATGTCAGGGGATAACGAGCCGTTGATGAACCACTCTCCCCGTACGAAGGGAATCATTTCCCATTTCGAGCGCTTGGTAACGCTTACGACGGACGGACTCACTGAGGATGTGCGGCTAACCAATGAGCGACTGGCTCAACTTGAGGAGTCCCAGGAAGATAGACTCAAGGCCATCGAGATGGCACAAGAAACTACTAAGACTACCCTTACCACCATTTTGGCTCGTCTTGATGGACTTGCAGGTGCACGGCCAGCAGCCCCTGTTGCTGCCCCACAGATGCCAGCCGTCCGAGCTCATCGTGTGCCACGTGTTCCCCCCCTTGCTGCTCCGTTTTTCCCAGCGGTTCCTGCAGCAGCGGTCGGCGCCCCAGATCAGCACCAAACGGAAACTGTGGCTTCAGGCGCCGACATGGATGATGATGACGTTAACAACTATGCACACTATGCTGGTGACACTGAGGATGAGCATGCTGCCGACCACAACAATGATCGTGTTCACCGACAGTTGCGCTTCAACCAGCAAGGTATGAGGCGACATCCCCCGCGTCGTGAGGTACGTGATCGTGACAACTCTCATGCTAAGATTAAGTTCACTGTGCCCCCTTTCAATGGGAAATATGATCCTGATAGTTACCTCACTTGGGAACTACTAGTTGATCAAAAATTTGAATGCCATGATTATCCTGAGGAGGGACGAGTTAGAGCTGCCACTAGTGAGTTTACCGATTTCGCTTCTGTTTGGTGGAGAGAACATTGCCGTAATCATGCTGCTAACATACCCACCACTTGGGAAGCTCTGAAATTACTTATGAGGCATAGGTTTGTTCCATCGTATTATGCTCGTGAATTGTTAAATAAGATGCAACGCTTACAACAAGGAAACAAATCTGTGGAAGAGTACTATCAAGAGTTACAGATGGGTATGTTGCGATGTGGGTTAGTAGAGAATGAGGAAGCATCTATGGCTAGGTTTTTGGGAGGGTTGAATCGTGAAATTCAAGACATTCTTGATTATAAAGATTACAACTCCATTACTAGATTATTCCACCTTGCTTGCAAAGCTGAACGAGAAGTGCAGGGCCGCAACACGAGGACACGAGCTAGTTTTTCTGCAGGTCGCGCAGGATCATGGACGCCGCGCACCCCCGCTGTACCGTTCACCCGTCCGACCACGCCTTCATCCTCAAACAACAAACAGCGTCCCACTACATCCAATACAACACCCCGAGCTCCCGAAGCAACCAAATCAGTACCACAAGCTCCCGCAAAAAGTTCTTCATCGGTTGCTTCGACGGGACGAACAAAGGATGTACAATGCCATCGATGCAAGGGCTATGGACACTTGATGCGGGAATGTCCCAGCAAGAGAGTTTTGATCATACGCGACGATGGTGAGTACTCTTCTGCTAGTGATCTCGACGATGAAACGTATGCTATGCTTGCAACTGACCCTGCAGGGCGAGACAACGAACCTGCTCATGAGGAGGAACATGTTGGAGCTGAAGATGCAGACAAGTATTTGAGCATTATAGTACAACGCGTGCTAAGTGCTCAGGTTCCTCACGCCGAGCAAAATCAGCGCCATAACCTATTCCAAACCAAAGGAATCGTCAATGAGCGATCAGTTCGCATCATTATCGATGGAGGGAGTTGTAACAATTTGGCAAGTATGGATATGGTGGAGAAGCTTGCTTTGACGACCAGACCACATCCCCTCCCGTATCATATTCAATGGTTCAACAACAGCGGTAAACTAAAGGTAACTCGTACGGTAAGAGTACATTTTGCTATGGGTTCATATCATGATTATGTTGATTGCGATGTTGTTCCTATGCAAGCTTGTTCAATGTTACTAGGTCGACCTTGGCAATATGATACAGATTGTGTGCACCATGGTAGGACCAACCAATACTCTCTCCTGTTTAAAGAAAAGAAAATTGTGCTGCATCCTATGAGTCCTGAGCAAATTGCTAAAGATGAACTTGCTAGAGTTAATAGAGAAAGGAATCAGGAACCATCTACTAGTGAGAACCAAATTGTGGCTAACGAGTTTGTGCAACAAACTAAAAGAAAATCTCGGGCTGTGTCGAATGAAATTAAATTGAAGGGGTCCGTTATGCTCGCCACTAAATCTGATTTGGATGAACTAGAAACTACAGAATCTGTTTGCTACGCTCTTGTTTGCTCAAAGACCTTATTTTCCTTCGACAACATACCTTCTTCTTTTCCTTGCTCTGTCACTCACCTTTTGCAGGAATATTCAGACGTCTTTCCGAAAGAAGTACCATCGGGATTGCCACCAATTCGAGGGATAGAACACCAAATTGACCTCATCCCCGGTGCTTCGCTGCCCAACCGCGCGCCATACCGTACAAACCCTGACGAGACGAAGGAGATTCAGCGACAAGTCCAAGAGCTGCTTGATAAAGGGTATGTGCGTGAATCTATTAGTCCTTGTGCCGTTCCGGTAATTTTAGTACCCAAGAAAGATGGCTCATGGCGCATGTGTGTTGATTGTCGAGCCATTAATAATATTACAATTCGATATCGTCATCCTATTCCTAGGTTAGATGATATGCTTGATGAATTAAGTGGCTCTATTGTGTTCTCTAAAGTTGACTTGCGTAGTGGGTACCACCAAATTCGCATGAAGTTAGGAGATGAGTGGAAAACAGCGTTCAAAACTAAGTTCGGCTTATATGAGTGGTTTAGTCATGCCGTTTGGTTTAACTAACGCTCCTAGCACATTCATGAGACTAATGAACGAAGTTTTGCGGGCTTTCATTGGCAAATTTGTGGTAGTTTACTTTGATGATATTTTGATCTACAGCAAATCTTTGGAGGAACATTTGGACCATTTACGTGCTGTTTTTGATGTTCTACGTAATGCATGTTTGTTTGGTAACCTTGAGAAGTGCACTTTCTGCACCGATCGAGTCTCGTTTCTTGGCTACATTGTTACTCCACAGGGCATTCAAGTTGATCACGCCAAAATAGAGGCAATTCAGAGTTGGCCGACTCCTAACACGGTCACGCAAGTAAGAAGTTTCCTTGGACTCGCTGGTTTCTATCGGCGTTTTGTTCGCGACTTCAGCACCATCGCTGCTCCACTCAATGAGCTCACAAAGAAGGGCATCCCATTTGCTTGGGGCCCTGCGCAAGAAGAGGCCTTCCTGATTTTAAAAGATAAGTTGACACACACTCCTTTGCTGCAACTTCCTGATTTTTCTAAGATGTTTGAGCTCGAATGCGATGCTAGTGGAATTGGTTTGGGTGGTGTGTTGTTACAAGAAGGTAAACCAGTAGCTTATTTCAGTGAGAAATTAAGTGGACCTACTTTGAACTACTCGACTTATGACAAAGAATTATATGCTTTAGTTCGAACCCTTCAAACTTGGCAACATTATTTATGGCCTAAAGAATTTGTCATTCACTCAGACCATGAATCACTTAAGCATATTCGAAGTCAATCAAAGTTGAACCGTAGACATGCGAAATGGGTGGAATTCATTGAATCTTTTCCCTATGTCATTAAGCACAAGAAAGGCAAAGAAAATGTGATTGCTGATGCTTTGTCTCGTCGATACACAATGCTTTCACAACTTGACTTTAAAATTTTTGGCTTGGAAACTATCAAAGAACAATATGTGCATGATGCTGATTTCAAGGATATATTGTTGAATTGCAAACAAGGGAGGACATGGAACAAGTATGTTAATAAACTTCATATTTGCCCAAGCACATTCCGGCATGCATTTCGAGTCCGTCCGAGTTGTTGTGAAACATTTCTCCGCGTTGAGCACGAACGAATGCAACAAGCGGCGCCCGTTCGAAAACGTTGCACGAGATGAAACTGAGTGCGAAACACAACGAGTGGACTTCATATTTGCTTCCACTCATTTCGGCATGCATTTCGAATATGTCCGAGTCGGTGTCAAATGTTCCACCACGACGGGTTCCCACGGGTAATAAAAGCTGAATACAAACGAAACCGATGGACGAAACAGAACAGAGTGCCAGACACCCCGAAACAACTTATGATGTTTGCTAGTGCTGTTCATCATTTGTATCGAATCCATTCGAGTAGGTCTGAAGCATTCCTCCACGACGCGTCCCAACGGGCACTGCAGCGGAAGCCATTCGAAAATGAAAATGATGCACGATATGACACATTGTGGAAACACCACGGACGCCGAAAATGTTGCACCTAAATGGAACATTATGGCAAGCACGTTACACGCTGCAACCTAGCACGCCAAAATGAAACATTGCGGCACGAAAGCGAAAACGGTGAAACGAAATGAAGCCGGGTGCCAAACACACGAATGCAATTCATATGTGTTGTAACTCATTTAGGCATGCATTTCGAATCCGTCCGAGTCGCCGTAAAATATTCCACAACGACGAAGTTCGTAAGCTGAAAAATCAAAGCGATGCACGAAAGCGAAACTGAGTGCCAAACACCCAGAATTAACTTACGATGTTAAACGTGCGTTTCAGCACAATTCTGCATTCATTTTGAATACGTCCGAGTGAGTGCGAAACATCCCTCCGCGACGGGTCACAAGGGGTACTGCAAGCTGCGTCCGAATGAAAACGATGCGCGAAACGAAACTCGGTGTCAAACTCCCCGAATGGGCTTCATATGCGCCCTAGCCCGTTTCAGCAAGCATTTCGAGTACGTCCGGCTCGAACCGAAACATTCATGCACAATGGGTCCCTAATGGTAATATAAACTACACGCGTACAAGAATGGTCCAAAAAAGAAAACATTGTTCCAAACACGCCGAATGAACTTCATATATGCCCAGGCACATTTCGGCATGCGTTATGAATCTTTCCGAGTCGTGTGAAACATTCCTCAGCGATGAGTACTGTATGGTGCAAGGATTTTCACAAGAAAACGACGCATAAGATGAAGATGAGTGTCAATCAACCAGAATGGACTTCATGTCTGCCGTAGCTCATTTTAGCGAGCAATTTGGGCTCATCCGTGTCGGTGTGAAACCTACAGGACAAATGGTACTACAAGTCACGTTCGTACCAGAACGAGTACGAAAAGAAAGCTTGTGGCAGACACCCTGAATAGAGTTTATGTGTGCCCAAGCTCATTTCGGCATGCATTTCTGTTGCATCCGGGTCGATGCAAAACATTTCTCCGCGATAGGTGCCAACGGGTACTGCAAGCTGCGTGCGTATCAAAACGATGCACGAAAGGAAAATGTAGGAATAACTGCGCGAGTGGACTTTCCATGCATTGCTGCTACAGTTCTGCATTCATTTCGAATACGTCTGAGTGAGTGTGGAAACATCCCTCCGCGACGGGTCGCAAGGTGTTCTGCAAGCTGCGTCCGGACGGAAGCGAAGCACGAAAGGAAAATTGGTGTCGAACTCCCCGAATGGACTTCATATATGCCCTATCCCATTTCGACAAGCTTTGATGCGTCTGAGTCGATCACGAAATATTCGTGCACGATGGGTCCCTGACGGTACTGTAAACTACACGCGAACCAAAACGGTGCACGACACGAAACTTCGTTCCAATCATGATGCCGAATGAACTTTATATTTGCCCAAGCACATTCCGGCATGCATTTCGAGTCCGTCCGAGTTGTTGTGAAACATTTCTCCGCGTTGAGCACGAACGAATGCAACAAGCGGCGCCCGTTCGAAAACGTTGCACGAGATGGAACTGAGTGCGAAACATATCGAGTGGACTTCATATTTGCTTCCGCTCATTTCGGCATGCATTTCGAATATGTCCGAGTCGGTGTAAAATGTTCCACCACGACGGGTTCCCACAGGTAATAAAAGCTGAATACAAACGAAACCGATGCACGAAACAGAACAGAGTGCCAAACACCCCGAAAGAACTTATGATGTTTGCTAGTGCTTTTCATCATTTGTATCGAATCCATTCGAGTAGGTCTGAAGCATTCCTCCACGACGCCAGCGTCCAACGGGCACTGCAGCGGAAGCCATTCGAAAATGAAAATGATGCACGAAATGACACATTGTGGAAACACCACGGACGCCGAAAATGTTGCACGAAATTGAACATTATGGCAAGCACCTTACACGCTGCAACCTAGCAAGCCAAAATGAAACATTGCGGCACGAAATAAAACGGTGAGCGAAATGAAGCCGGTGCCAAACACACCGAATGCAATTCATATGTGTTGTAGCTCATTTAGGCATGCATTTCGAATCCGTCCGAGTCGCCGTGAAATATTCCACAACGGCGAGTTCCTAAGCTGAAAAATCGAAGCGATGCGAAGCGAAACTGAGTGCCAAACACCCATAATTAACTTACGATGTTCGCCAGTGCGTTTCAGCACAATTCTGCATTCATTTTGAATACGTCCGAGTGAGTGCGAAACATCCCTCCGCGACGGGTCACAAGGGGTACTGCAAGCTGCGTCCGAATTAAAACGATGCGCGAAACGAAACTCGGTGCCAAATTCCCCGAATGGGCTTCATATGCGCCCTAGCCCGTTTCAGCAAGCGTTTCGAGTACGCCCGGCTCGAAGCGAAACATTCATGCACAATGGGTCCCTAATGGTAATGTAAACTACACGCGTACTAGAATGGTGCAAAAAACAAAACATTGTTCCAAACATGCCGAATGAACTTCATATATGCCCAAACACATTTCGGCATGCGTTTTTAATCTTTCCGAGTCGTGTGAAACATTCCTCCGTGACGAGTACTGTATGGTGCAAGGATTTTCACAAGAAAACGATGCATAAGATGAAGATGAGTGTCAATCAACCAGAATGGACTTCATGTCTGTCGTAGCTCATTTTAGCGAGCAATTTGGGCTCATCCGTGTCGGTGTGAAACCTACAGGACAAATGGTACTACAAGTCACGTTCGTACCAGAACGAGTACGAAAAGAAAGATTGTGGCAGACACCCTGAATAGAGTTCATGTGTGCCCAAGCTCATTTCGGCATGCATTTCTGTTGCATCCGGGTCGATGCAAAAATTTCTCCGCGATAGGTGCCAACGGGTACTGCAAGCTGCGTGTGTATCAAAACGATACACGAAAGGAAAATGTAGGACAAACTGCGCGAGTGGACTTTCCATGCATTGCTGCTACAGTTCTGCATTCATTTCGAATACGTCCGAGTGAGTGTGGAAACATCCCTCCGCGACGGGTCGCAAGGTGTTCTGCAAGCTGCGTCCGGACGGAAGCGAAGCACGAAAGGAAAATTGGTGTCGAACTCCCCGAATGGACTTCATATATGCCCTATCCCATTTTGACAAGCATTTCGAGTACGTCCGAGTCGATACGAAATATTCATGCACGATGGGTCCCTGATGGTACTGTAAACTACACGCGTACCAAAACGGTGCACGACACGAAACTTCGTTCCAATCATGCCGAATGAACTTCATATTTGCCCAAGCACATTCCGGCATGCATTTCGAGTCCGTCCGAGTTGTTGTGAAACATTTCTCCGCGTTGAGCACGAACGAATGCAACAAGCGGCGCCCGTTCGAAAACGTTGCACGAGATGAAACTGAGTGCGAAACACAACGAGTGGACTTCATATATGCTTCCACTCATTTCGGCATGCATTTCGAATATGTCCGAGTCGGTGTCAAATGTTCCACCACGACGGGTTCCCACGGGTAATAAAAGCTGAATACAAACGAAACCGATGCACGAAACAGAACAGAGTGCCAGACACCCCGAAACAACTTATGATGTTTGCTAGTGCTGTTCATCATTTGTATCGAATCCATTCGAGTAGGTCTGAAGCATTCCTCCACGACGCGTCCCAACGGGCACTGCAGCGGAAACCATTCGAAAATGAAAATGATGCACGATATGACACATTGTGGAAACACCACGGACGCCGAAAATGTTGCACGAAATGGAACATTATTGTAAGCACGTTACACGCTGCAACCTAGCACGCCAAAATGAAACATTGCGGCACGAAACGAAAACGGTGAACGAAATGAAGCCGGGTGCCAAACACACCGAATGCAATTCATATGTGTTGTAACTCATTTAGGCATGCATTTCGAATCCGTCCGAGTCGCCGTGAAATATTCCACAACGACGAGTTCCTAAGCTGAAAAAATCGAAAGCGATGCACGAAACGAAACTGAGTGCCAAACACCCAGAATTAACTTACGATGTTAAACGTGCGTTTCAGCACAATTCTGCATTCATTTTGAATACGTCCGAGTGAGTGCGAAACATCCCTCCGCGACGGGTCACAAGGGGTACTGCAAGCTGCGTCCGAATGAAAACGATGCGCGAAACGAAACTCGGTGTCAAACTCCCCGAATGGGCTTCATATGCGCCCTAGCCCGTTTCAGCAAGCATTTCGAGTACGTCCGGCTCGAACCGAAACATTCATGCAAAATGGGTCCCTAATGGTAATGTAAACTACACGCGTACAAGAATGGTGCAAAAAAGAAAACATTGTTCCAAACACGCCGAATGAACTTCATATATGCCCAAGCACATTTCGGCATGCGTTTTGAATCTTTCCGAGTCGTGTGAAACATTCCTCCGCGACGAGTACTGTATGGTGCAAGGATTTTCACAAGAAAACGACGCATAAGATGAAGATGAGTGTCAATCATCCAGAATGGACTTCATGTCTGCCGTAGCTCATTTTAGCGAGCAATTTGGGCTCATCCGTGTCGGTGTGAAACCTACAGGACAAATGGTACTACAAGTCACGTTCGTACCAGAACGAGTACGAAAAGAAAGATTGTGGCAGACACCCTGAATAGAGTTAATGTGTGCCCAAGCTCATTTCGGCATGCATTTCTGTTGCATCCGGGTCGATGCAAAACATTTCTCCGCGATAGGTGCCAACGGGTACTGCAAGCTGCGTGCGTATCAAAACGATGCACGAAATGAAAATGTAGGACAAACTGCGCGAGTGGACTTTCCATGCATTGCTGCTACAGTTCTGCATTCATTTCGAATACGTCTGAGTGAGTGTGGAAACATCCCTCCGCGACGGGTCGCAAGGTGTTCTGCAAGCTGCGTCCGGACGGAAGCGAAGCACGAAAGGAAAATTGGTGTCGAACTCCCCGAATGGACTTCATATATGCCCTATCCCATTTCGACAAGCATTTCGATGCACGTCCGAGTCGATCACGAAATATTCGTGCACGATGGGTCCCTGACGGTACTGTAAACTACACGCGAACCAAAACGGTGCACGACACGAAACTTCGTTCCAATCATGATGCCGAATGAACTTCATATTTGCCCAAGCACATTCCGGCATGCATTTCGAGTCCGTCCGAGTTGTTGTGAAACATTTCTCGCGTTGAGCACGAACGAATGCAACAAGCGGCGCCGGATTCAAAACGTTGCACGAGATGGAACTGAGTGCGAAACACATCGAGTGGACTTCATATTTGCTTCCACTCATTTCGGCATGCATTTCGAATATGTCCGAGTCGGTGTAAAATGTTCCACCACGACGGGTTCCCATGGGTAATAAAAGCTGAATACAAACGAAACCGATGCACGAAACAGAACAGAGTGCCAGACACCCCGAAAGAACTTATGATGTTTGCTAGTGCTTTTCATCATTTGTATCGAATCCATTCGAGTAGGTCTGAAGCATTCCTCCACGACGCGTCCCAACGGGCACTGCAGCGGAAGCCATTCGAAAATGAAAATGATGCACGAAATGACACATTGTGGAAACACCACGGACGCCGAAAATGTTGCACGAAATTGAACATTATGGCAAGCACCTTACACGCTGCAACCTAGCAAGCCAAAATGAAACATTGCGCACTAAAGCGAAAGCGGTGAGCGAAATGAAGCCGGTGCCAAACACACCGAATGCAATTCATATGTGTTGTAGCTCATTTAGGCATGCATTTCGAATCCGTCCGAGTCGCCGTGAAATATTCCACAACGACGAGTTCCTAAGCTGAAAAAATCGAAAGCGATGCACGAAACGAAACTGAGTGCCAAACACCCATAATTAACTTACGATGTTCGCTTGTGCGTTTCAGCACAATTCTGCATTCATTTTGAATACGTCCGAGTGAGTGCGAAACATCCCTCATGACGGGTCACAAGGGGTACTGCAAGCTGCGTCCGAATTAAAACGATGCGCGAAACGAAACTCGTGTCAAACTCCCGAATGGGCTTCATATGCGCCCTAGCCCGCTTTTAGCAAGCATTTCGAGCACGTCCGGCTCGAACCAAACATTCATGCACAATGGGTCCCTAATGGTAATGTAAACTACACGCGTATAAGAATGGTGCAAAAAAGAAAACATTGTTCCAAACACGCCGAATGAACTTCATATATGCCCAAGCACATTTCGGCATGCGTTTTGAATCTTTCCGAGTCGTGTGAAACATTCCTCCGCGACGAGTACTGTATGGTGCAAGGATTTTCACAAGAAAACGACGCATAAGATGAAGATGAGTGTCAATCAACCAGAATGGACTTCATGTCTGTCGTAGCTCATTTTAGCGAGCAATTTGGGCTCATCCGTGTCGGTGTGAAACCTACAGGACAAATGGTACTACAAGTCACGTTCGTACCAGAACGAGTACGAAAAGAAAGCTTGTGGCAGACACCCTGAATAGAGTTTATGTGTGCCCAAGCTCATTTCGGCATGCATTTCTGTTGCATCCGGGTCGATGCAAAACATTTCTCCGCGATAGGTGCCAACGGGTACTGCAAGCTGCGTGTGTATCAAAACGATGCACGAAAGGAAAATGTAGGACAAACTGCGCGAGTGGACTTTCCATGCATTGCTGCTACAGTTCTGCATTCATTTCGAATACGTCCGAGTGAGTGTGGAAACATCCCTCCGCGACGGGTCGCAAGGTGTTCTGCAAGCTGCGTCCGGACGGAAGCGAAGCACGAAAGGAAAATTGGTGTCGAACTCCCCGAATGGACTTCATATATGCCCTATCCCATTTTGACAAGCATTTCGAGTACGTCCGAGTCGATGCGAAATATTCATGCACGATGGGTCCCTGACGGTACTGTAAACTACACGCGTACCAAAACGGTGCACGACACGAAACTTCGTTCCAATCATGCCGAATAAACTTCATATTTGCCCAAGCACATTCCGGCATGCATTTCGAGTCCGTCCGAGTTGTTGTGAAACATTTCTCCGCGTTGAGCACGAACGAATGCAACAAGCGGCGCCCGTTCGAAAACGTTGCACGAGATGAAACTGAGTGCGAAACACAACGAGTGGACTTCATATTTGCTTCCACTCATTTCGGCATAAAAGTGATGATGCTACCAAAGTTGCTGATTTATTCTTTCGTGAAATTGTGCGCTTACATGGTATGCCTAACACAATAGTTTCAGATCGCGATACTAAATTCCTGAGTCATTTTTGGTGAACATTGTGGGCTAAATTGGGGACTAAGCTGTTATTTTCTACTACTTGTCATCCCCAAACTGATGGACAAACTGAAGTTGTCAATCTATCTTTATCTACCATGCTTAGGGCTATTTTGAAAAAGAACATAAAGTTGTGGGAAGAATGTTCACCTCATATTGAATTTGCTTATAATCGTTCACTGCATTCTACTACTAAGATGTGCCCTTTTGAGATTGTATATGGTTTTGTCCCTCATGCTCCTATTGATTTATTACCTCTTCCATGTTCCGAAAAATTGAATTTTGATGCAAAACAACGTGCTGACTTGATCATCAAAATGCATGAGACAACTAAAGAAAATATAGAACTCATGAATGCTAAATACAAACTTGCTGGTAGTAAGGGAAGAAAACATGTTACTTTTGAACCCGGCGAGTTAGTTTGGCTACATTTGAGAAAAGATAGATTTCCTGAATTACGAAAATCAAAGTTGATGCCTCGTGCTGATGGTCCGTTCCGAGTATTGAAAAAGATCAATGATAATGCTTATAAGCTTGACTTGCCTGCAGAGTTTGGGGTCAGTCCCACTTTTAACATTGCAGATTTGAAACCATACTTGGGCGATGAGGATGAGTTCAAGTCGAGGATGACTCAAATGCAAGAAAGGGAGGATGATGAGGACATCTCTTCCATGAACACAAATGAGCCATCTGTGCAAGGACCAATTACTCGTGCCAAAGCACGTCAGCTCAATTATCAGGTCAACTCGTTTCTAAGTTTATATACGATTAATTCACAGAATGGATTGCTATTTAATTCTTGTGATGACTTCATTGTTCTTAGGAATCAAGGGGAAGATCAAGCTCGGTCATCATATGCGCAGGATCCAGAAGACAAAGTCAAAGAGGAAAACGAGCACATGAGAAATACTACCAAGAAGGAAAGAAGGAAGGAGTTTCCTTTCTTTTTGGAAGCCCGAAATCAGATCAAGGCGCCATGATAAATCTCGTTTATTTCTTTCCTTTTGTATTTTAGGAAGCTTTGTTAAGAAGGAAAGGAGGGGCGGATTTTCCTCCTATTTTGGGCTGCATGTGCGCCCTCCCCCTTGGCTGCCATATGGGCGCCTCCCCTCAACCCTCCACTTCTCCCCTTTATATACCCCTGCCGTCCCTCCCTTAGACCTCAGATTTTGTTGAATAAGTTTAGCCGTGTGCAAACTTTCTTCTTCAAGTTGTGCTAGATAGCCACCTTGTGAAGACTTTAATAGAATCTCAATTCGTCTCCACCATCTCTCATACTTCAGATTGTTTTACTTGTTCTTGTTTGTTCTTCAATTACCAACAAGAATTGAACTTCGTGTTCAGGTTGATCTCGGCTACCTATGATGAGGACATCACTACCATGGATACGGCCATACTTACAAACCCAATGGAAACCAACAATGTCATACAAGGGCCAATTACTCGAGCTCGGGCACGACAATTCAATTACCAGGTGAATGCGTTCCTCGGGTTGCATACAGATAATTTTATGAATGGAATGCTATTTAATCCTCGTGATGATTTTATTGTCCTTAGGAACCATGGAGAAGGACTCCCAAACGTCAAGCATGAAGCCAATTCTTCCGGTGCACAAGTTCAACTCGGATTCGGCCTCCGGGACAGCACCAACTTCAAACGACCATAACTTTTGATCCACAAGGGTGTTTGAGGTCTATGAGTACTGGTTGGAAAGGTTTCGACGTCCTCTTTCCAACGGATCTGGCCCCATCTCCAAATTCCTAACGAGTCAACGGGAATCTGCAAAACAATTGGCGTCACTTTTCCAAATCGAGAAGACGTGGGCTTTGGGCCTTGTAATAGAGTTGTAGTTGGTATCCTTCTGCTTTGGACGTGTTTCCCACGCCCCTACCTCTTATAAATAGCCAGACATCGGCTCCTTAGGGTTTTGGGTTTTATTTGATTAGTTTAGCCAAGTGCAAACTTGATCCTGCGAGTTGTGCTGGACAGCCACCTTGTCAAGATCGTCAATAAGACTCCACTTTGTTTCGCTTCCAGTTTTATCCGCAATTTCAGATTGCTTATCCTATTGTTCTTGCTTGTTCTTCGGTTGCTTGCAGGAATTGAACTTCGTGTTCAGGTTGATCGTGCCCACGGCAAGATCAATAACCCGCTGGAGTTGGTTTAGCGATTGCTAAGGCGCATCGTCGTCGTACGGTGTAGTCGGATAGTCAAAGTCGACTCTAACAAATCGATCGTGTGTTTCTCATCGAAAGATCGGGACACCCATATTGCCATCACGGCGCCATCAAGTGGTATCAGAGCAAACCAGGTTGCTCGGTGAGAATTCTTTACCCTAGATTAGTAGATTGATATCTTTCCTATAGTCCAGAGAAACGCCATCAGATTGGATCTTCCCATACCAAAACAATTTGAGCCTCGCATTTTCCTTTCCAGTGCACTGCGTTATTGAATTTTTGGTTGCATCGTCGTGTCGAGTTGCTGAATTCTAGTCTAGTTGGAGTCCAGGTCAGAAAGCGGTTTCGAGTTGTATTCGGTTTCGAGTTGTGTTCCGTTTCGGTCCCGAACTGTTGAAAAAAAAAAAAAAAAAAAAAAAAGAAGAAAAGGTGTTCGGACCGAAGTTTTCTTTTCTCCCGATCGTCGCTACCGATCGTCGCCCACCGTTAGCCGATCGTCGCCTCCCGATCGTCGCCGCTTGATCGATCGTCTACTTGGTCGGCCGACCAGCTGCCCTCTGTTAGCCGACTGGTTGCCTCTCGATCGTCGCCTCCCGACCGGTCGCTCGACCGGTCGCCCACTGTTAGCCGATGGTTGCCTCCCAGTAGTCGCCTCCCGACCGTCGCCGCTGACCGTCGCCACTGTTAGTCGATCGTCGCTGCCTGGATCGTCGCCCACCTGGTCGCCATCGTTTCGCCTCGACTGGTCGGCGCGCCGATCGATCGCCCACCTGGCCGCTCTGATCGTCACACGATCGTCTTCCGCCTGCATAGCACTTGAAAGAAAAACGAGTCGGATCGTTCCGCAAAAAAAAACATTGTTCCAAACACGCTGAATGAACTTCATATATGCCCAAGCACATTTCGGCATGCGTTATGAATCTTTCCGAGTCGTGTGAAACATTCCTCCGCGACGAGTACTGTATGGTGCAAGGATTTTCACAAGAAAACGACGCATAAGATGAAGCTGAGTGTCAATCAACCAGAATGGACTTCATGTGTGCCGTAGCTCATTTTAGCGAGCAATTTGGGCTCATCCGTGTCAGTGTGAAACCTACAGGACAAATGGTACTACAAGTCACGTTCGTACCAGAACGAGTACGAAAAGAAAGCTTGTGGCAGACACCCTGAATAGAGTTCATGTGTGCCCAAGCTCATTTCGGCATGCATTTCTGTTGCATCCGGGTGTAAGACCCCATAAATCTCAACTGTTGTACAAGAAAAAAATTCGACAGCATTTCCCCTAAAACAGGACAATACGGAAGCAATTCAAATAGGAATAATATCACGACGACATCAATACTAGAGACAACGAGTCTAATTCAACCAGGTATCAACCATAAGTATAACACATCTCTAATGGGACAATCATAAACGAGAACAAGTTAAAGGGAACAACAATGGGTCGATATGTAATAAAATTGCATCCAACTAATGAATTATTTAAAGCACTAGTTCATGTGAGTCGTGATGACACCAGAAGATTTATTGTGTTGCTAGCCCACCCTTCATGCTTACAACTCACGTGCGCTACCTAGAAACATCAAAACAGCAAGTAGTGAGATTGGGTAATCTCAGCAAGCGGAACAACTAATACAAATAACACATCCACCATATATCTAGCATTCCACATTCCTCATATCCAATACCACATCAAGGAGTCCACACCACTTCAGTAAAATGCATATGATTGTGCACATGCTTATGCCATGATCCTCCTCACCGTGCCCTTTCTCAGGAACACACGGTGTTGTACCGGTACGGTCGCGCACGCTGGCGTCGACAAAACTTCCAATGCATGATTATGCAGTTAATGCTTCATGCATGAATTCATTCAGAATCTCCCACACTGAGTTCACATGTTTGCCTATCATCTTATAGCATAGATAGAAAGCAAATAACATTGAGATGAAGTATTTAGACAATTCATCAGGTAAACAACATCATTCTTAACATTACTCATGATTCATAGCCAAACCACAACATCACAATGCTAGTCAAGATATTGCAATCCTCAAAGCAAGTGATTAAACCATGTATGATTGCTGTAATTGGAGTTTATAATGAAGGCGAAGCAAACAACGATGTATAGCTTAACAATACAACTACTTCCACTTGCCTTTACCGACGTGGACGATGAACCTAGATGCGCCCAGCAGTGGCACCACCTGAACAAATATTATTTCAGTACATAGCGACATCACAATTGATCACACAATTCAAACACACGCTTCCTACTCCCCGTTCCCATTAAAGCGCCAAAAACCCCGATCTGTCCGGATCGAACAGCAGCACCCTCTCTTCCCAATTTCGTATCTTTTTTATACTGTTCATAAAAATACAAAAAAATTACAGTAGCTAGATATTGACGAGATCTACAACTTTCATGAAGGTCAAAAATTTCAATTCCGCTGTTAAACATGCCTAAACAACCGTCCAAAACAGTGGACGAAATCTGTTTCCAGATTCTGTTCGTCATCTTCCAACAGCGATAACTCTCAGACCGACGGCCCAAAAATTATGAAAAATTACAGAAGCTAGGTCTCGACGTTTTCTACAACTTTCTAGTTATATGTTTTTGCAGGAAAAATAATCTATGCCACGTAAACCGCGGAACAATCCGCGCTGCACAATCTCCCCTTTCAGAAACAGCATCATGTGAACAACTACCCTTCTACCTCATCAAAAACCATCCAAATCAAACACCACCAGATCTAATACACTCCTAATCCTAGGTAGAACAGGGGGGTAAAAGATCGGGAATTTTAACTTCAGTTCTCCCTTGTGAACCCATGAAGAACGCGTGATGAACACCAAATCTGAAAATCTGCTCGTCCTCCACACCTTCTCGGATCCTCTTCTCGATTTTCCCTTCGGGTTTTGTGGTGTATCCTTGAGCCTCCACGCTGGGAAGAGGGAGGAGGGGGCGGCTGCCAGGGGGTGGTGGGAGGAGGTGCCTAGGGTTGCAAGGGGCGCCACCCCCCTTGAGGGAAAAGTGGGCCGGCCCACTAAGGCGTGGGGAGGAGGGCGTGGGAAGGGGAATTCCCGGCCCAGGCCCAGGTTTTCCTCGGCCCAAAGACTCCAAATTTAATATTAAATTGCAGCCTAAAACTCAATTATTTCATCTCCCAACATTTCCTTCATTCCTTCCGAAACCGAAAGAAGAGAGAAAAAACCCCCTACGGTCACTCCCAAATTCTAAGGCATCACACCGGGTCGATGCAAAACATTTCTCCGCGATAGGTGCCAACGGGTAAGCTGTGTGCGTATCAAAACGATGCACGAAAGGAAAATGTAGGCCAAACTGCGCGAGTGGACTTTCCATGCATTGCTGCTACAGTTCTGCATTCATTTCGAATACGTCCGAGTAAGTGTGGAAACATCCCTCCGCGACGAATTATAAGGTGTTCTGCAAGCTGCGTCGGACGGAAGCGATGCACGAAAGGAAAATTGGTGTCAAACTCCCGAATGGACTTCATATATGCCCTATCCCATTTCTACAAGCATTTGATGACGTCCGAGTCGATGCGAAATATTCATGCACGATGGGTCCCTTATGGTACTGTAAACTACACGCGTGCCAAAACGGTGCCGCGACACTAAACGTCGTTCCAATCATGCCGAATGAACTTCATATTTGCCCAAGCACATTCCGGCATGCATTTCGAGTCCGTCAGAGTTGTTGCGAAACATTTCACCGCGTTGAGCACGAATGAATGCAACAAACGGCGCCCGCTCAAAATGTTGCACGAGATGACACTGAGTCGCGAAACACATCGAGTGGACTTCATTTTGTGCTTCCACTCATTTCAGCATGCATTTTGAATATGTCCGAGTCGGTGTCAAATGTTCCACCACGACGGGTTCCCACGGGTAATAAAAGCTGAATACAAAGCGAAACCGATGCACGAAATTTAGAGTCCGGTCCGAGTTGTTGTGAAACATTTCTCCGCGTTGAGCACGAACGAATGCAACAAGCGGTGCCCGTTCGAAAACGTTGCACGAGATGAAACTGAGTGCGAAACACATCGAGTGGACTTCATATGTGCTTCCACTCATTTCGGCATGCATTTCGAATATATCCGACTCGGTGTCAAATGTTCCACCACGATGGGTTCCCACGGGTAATAAAAGCTGAATACAAACGAAACCGATGCACGAAACAGAACCGAGTGCCAGACACCCCGGAAGAACTTATGATGTTTGCTAGTGCTTTTCATATCATTTGTATCGAATCCATTCGAGTAGGTCTGAAACATTCCTCCACGACGCGTCCCAACGGGCACTGCAGCATAAGCCATTCGAAAATGAAAATGATGCATGAAATGACACATTGTGGCAAACACCACGGACGCCGAAAATGATGCACGAAATGGAACATTATGGCAAGCACCTTACGCGCTGCAACCTAGCACGCCGAAATCAAACATTGCGACACGAAACGAAAACGGTGAACGAAATGAAGCCGGGTGCCAAACACACCGAATGCAATTCATATGCGTTGTAACTCATCTAGGCATGCTTTTCGAATCCGTCCGAGTCGCCGTGAAATATTCCACAACGACGAGTTCCTAAGCTGAAAAAATCGAAAGCGATGCACGAAACGAAACTGAGTGCCAAACACCCAGAATTAACTTACGATGTTCGCATGTGCGTTTCAGCACAATTCTACATTCATTTCGAATACGTTCGAGTGAGTGCGAAACATCCCTACGTGACGGGGCGCAAGGCATACTGCAAGCTGCGCCCGAATGAAAATGATGCACGAAACGAAACTGGGTGTCAAACGCCCCGAATGGGCTTCATATGCGCCCTAGCCCGTTTCGGCAAGCATTTCGAGTACGTCCAGCTCGAACCGAAACATTCGTGGCACAATGGGTCCCTAATGGTAATGTAAACTACACGCTGCATAAGAATGGTGCAAAAAAGAAAACATTGTTCCAAACACGCCGAATGAACTTCATATATGCCCAAGCACATTTCGGCATGCGTTTTGAATCTTTCCGAGTCGTGTGAAACATTCCTTCGCGACGAGTACTGTATGGTGCAAGGATTTTCACAAGAAAACGACGCATAAGATGAAGCTGAGTGTCAATCAACCAGAATGGACTTCATGTCTGTCGTAGTTCATTTTAGCGAGCAATTTGGGCTCATCCGTGTCGGTGTGAAACCTACAGGACAAATGGTACTACAAGTCACGTTCGTACCAGAACGAGTACGAAAAGAAAGCTTGTGGCAGACACCCTGAATAGAGTTCATGTGTGCCCAACCTCATTTCGGTATGCATTTCTGTTGCATCCGGGTCGATGCAAAACATTTCTCCGCGATAGGAGCCAACGGGTACTGCAAGCTGCGTGCGTATCAAAACGATGGACGAAAGGAAAATGTAGGCCAAACTGCGCGAGTGGACTTTCCATGCATTGCTGCTACAGTTCTGCATTCATTTCGAATACGTCCGAGTGAGTGTGGAAACATCCCTCCGCGACGGGTCGCAAGGTGTTCTGCAAGCTGCGTCCGGACGGAAGCGAAGCACGAAAGGAAAATTGGTGTCAAACTCCCCGAATGGACTTCATATATGCCCTATCCCATTTCGACAAGCATTTCGAGTACGTCCGAGTCGATGCGAGATATTCATGCACGATGGGTCCCTAATGGTACTGTAAACTACACGCGTACCAAAACGGTGCACGACACGAAACTTCTTTCCATGCATTGCTGCTACAATTCTGCATTCATTTCGAATAAGTCCGAGTGAGTGTGGAAACATCCCTTCGCGACGGTCGTAAGGTGTTCTGCAAGCTGCGTCCGGACGGAAGCGATGCACGAAAGGAAAAATTGGTGTCAAACTCCCCGAATGGACTTCATATATGCCCTATCCCATTTCGACAAGCATTTCGAGTACGTCTGAGTCGATGCGAAATATTCATGCACGATGGGTCCCTAATGGTACTGTAAACTACACGCGTACCAAAACGGTGTCCCTAATCCTACGTCTTCGTTGAGGTGGCTCGGTCACACTTGAGCCAGGGTCTTTTTCAACCCTCCTTCCTCCCGGTGTTGCACAAATGCACTCGCCGGCTTCACTTCTAGTCTCTTTCTTTCCTGAGGCGAGACTTGCCTTCACAAACGACTGGGGCACACCACAAGCTTTGGTTGCTCCGAGTAACTCTTAGCCATCTAGGAGACATTCAACCTCCAAGAGTAATAACACCCCGAGAAATCGCTTGGAGAATGAACTAGTGCTCACAAGTTGGAATGAATGCACCTAGCACTTAAATCTACTTCCTCTCCTCACCAAGATTTGAATCAAAACCCAAATTGATGGAGAGGAAGTTTTAGCTCTATTGAATGCTTTGAATGTGTAAGAGAGGGCTAGAACCTGCAATGAATGAGCATCAATAATTGTCCTGGCCGTTGGGAGAGGGAGGAGGCTTTAAATAGTCTTTTGGAAAACTAGCCGTTACCCTCTTTTTCGAAAAAGCCTGGACACTCCGGAAACACCGGATAGGCTAAAAGACGATTCTTGGCCGAGTGGGGCTACCTGGACATTCCGGACAATTTATCTGGATACTCCGGACCAAATGTCCGGACATTCCGGGTTGTGTAGCTTGGTGAAAAAAGCAGTTTTCTGGAGAATGCAAGAGTTTAGATGCTAGTTTAAATGCAAGATTTGAACTTTGAGCACAAGAGCATCCTAAGATTGATTTCCCGGCGTATCCTCTTAATAGTACGGCTATCCTTAAGACTCAAATAAAATGAAAATTATAATTCTTGTCTTGATGCCGTCTTTTCAAATTTAAATATTTGTAGGGGCGCCAATCTCATTCCGAATGCAATATGTTCCCGATATCTGCATTAATTCTAGTTAAAACATTAGATCTCCCTAATTGTGTTATCATTAATTACCAAAACAATTTAAAGGGCCAAGATGCACTTTCACGATTCCCATTTTTCCAACCATGGGCCTTCTCCATTTCTCTGCCAGCTCCTTGACGTTGACGACGCCACTACCGTGTACGACATCGCTGCCGCCGTGGACGTCGCCACCAGTACATCCCTCAGCCTCGCATTCCCCTGCGTCATTCGTCTCCTACACCGCTGCCTGCCGCCGATCAGTATTTCCGTTTCTCTTTTGCGCGCGTTCTACCTATATCGATCGGTTTATCTCGTCTATGTATTTGCGCGTGTATAAATACAGATTTATAATAGATGTATGCGTTTGCACATATATTTGTTAGCCTAGCCGTACGTGTATATATATACACATTAGGCCAAATGCTTCCTCTGCACTCGCCGGTTTGCGTGCTCACCTGGTTCCATCCAGTAGTTCTTCCTCTCCTCTCTCTGTTTCTCTATTTCTCTCGTACGCAGCACACGTATATATATTCTAGATGTGAGAATATATACATATATATGGGCGTATTTGTGCATGAACCTGTGTACTTGTGCATATAGGTACGTGTGTATGTGATTGATAATTACCATCCACATTTCCATAACGCAAATGCAAAGAGTAGTGCCATGTATGGCATCGCCAATCGCGACTCCTCTCTAGTCTGCATGCACAAGCGCGCCGTCGCCGTAGCCGCTTTGTGCGTCAGTGGTTGCCACCGCTGACTGATTCCGGCTGACTGCGTTCGCCGCCGCCGTCACTGTCTCCAGCCGACAGCGCTTGCTGTCCCGCTCTGGTCGTCTGGCCGATCTCTATTTTTTTTCTCACGTAGCAAATGCCCAAACCGAACCCATATGCAACCAAGGAGTATACACATATACAAGGAGGAATAGTGCCATGCAAAAAGTTTTACGTAATTCATTTTTTTCCAAATTGCTAATTTTGTCTTTTTCACTACAAATTCGTTCCAAGTCCGGATCGTTTGTAACAAATTTTGTTAATTAGTAGAAATTAATACCTTCCTACAGTATTTTTTATGAAATTTTATAAATAAATTTGTACTGTTAAATTATTCGCGGAAAATCTAAACTTACGAATTTTGTAGCTTTTAAACTGCACGTCCAAAAATACTGTAATATCCCGAGTATTTCTATACTCGAGTCACTGTACATTTGTACTCAAACACTGTTCAATAATACACTGTTCTTGTGTGTTTCTGTATCTTGAGCGATTGTACTGCTCGGGATCTAAAAGAACTGCTCAACTTATTTAGCGCCACTCAAAATCAATTTCCCATTTGATCGCCGACAAGTGTTTTCGGTGATTGAATTCAGTTTTCGAGCTCTTGCGAAAGTATCTTGTACGTCGACTTAAATGCTCTCTTCTCTGTCCTTCTGAAATACAAGTTGCCTAGTTTAGTGGGGAACTTAAAAATCTTCAAAAGGAGTTAAGGATCCGTTTAATCGGAGCTTGTAAACTTTGATCGCGGTCACATTTAAACTACCCGACTCAATTAATTTCACTCTCATGAGTAATTGCAAATTGAGTTGAATAAGTGTCAAAGTTACCCTAATAGCTTCCAAAATACTTTGGAATAATTAGTAATCAACTTTGGAAGCTTTAACCTTCAAGGTTTGTCACTTGACCAAAATACCCCTTGTAAGTGCATAGTGTTTTAAGCATGTGCTCAAGCAAACCAACAGCCAACACTCATTTCCTCCATCCCTCATGTCCCAAGCAAGGGAGAAGGAGAAAGAGAAGAAGAAGGCCACCCAAATCCGCGGATTCCGGGCGATTCAACCGACGAAAATCGAATCGGAGGCTGGATTTGGCGTCCTCATCGCGTTCCCCATCTTCTCAACCCCTTCAAGTGAGTATTCCATCGAGATTCATCGATGTCTCTTGGAGTTCCCGTGGTGCTTTTGCGATCTGACCTGATTTCTTGACTCCCGGGTCGATCCTCTTGCCGTAGCTACGACTCTTTTCTCCTGTAGCTTCGCATTTCATCAAGTTTTCCCAAACCCTAGCCTAGGCCATGTCTAGGTACCATGTGTTCAACGCATCGCATAGCAATTCTGCTTTAAAATCTAGACTCAGGTCGTCGTTAGGTCCGTTTAACTCTATAGTCGACCTGGCTTTTAGCCATCTTCAAAATCGAGCATGCTCTCGCTAGGTCTTCGGTTTGTCGGAGTTCTAGTGAGGTAGAGCATGTATAGATTTTTCCCATAGCAGTTCTGGTGGCTAGAGTCGCTACCGGAGGAATCGGAATTCAATTTCGCTAAGCCGAAATTTATTTTATTCATTTAGGTGTTAACTATTTTTACAATGGACCGAAGGTCCATAGCGTATAACGATAGCTCCATTAGCTCTTCTGATAGCCCTGGTTGCGATCAGAAGAGTCGAAATTAAGTTTCGTCAAAACCTGCTACAAGTTGTTAGCTCTAGGTCTCTTTTAATTTATTTTTATTTCATAAAATCCTAGAGCTCCGAGGCATGTATTGACTTTACCATTAGTCCCCTTAGAGGCTAGAAAAGCAGTTAGAATCGCTAGATTTGCATTTTAGCACTTTGCATTTTATTTTAGTAATTATAGGCCTCACAAGCCGTTTAAGGCATTTAGCTTTGTTTAGCTTCGTTTAAGGTCACTAAGGTCGATAGCATGCTTTCCGCGTGTTTTGGATCGCATTCAAGTCACTTTTCGGACTTTTGCCGTTTCTCGGGTAATTACCGGAGTTAAGCGGGCAATTGATCAAAAGTCAGAGAAGATTAAGTCATCCATGCTGGGGAATGGCTCCGATAGGTCGTAAGTATCCCTAAGCAACTAGCCGAGGGCTTAAAACAAGTCTCGCGGCATTCCAGCTCAAAACGGCCCTTATTTCTCCGCGTTGAGCACGAACGAATGCAACAAGCGGCGCCCGTTCGAAAACGTTGCACGAGATGGAACTGAGTGCGAAACACATCGAGTGGACTTCATATTTGCTTCCGCTCATTTCGGCATGCATTTCGAATATGTCCGAGTCGGTGTAAAATGTTCCACCACGACGGGTTCCCACAGGTAATAAAAGCTGAATACAAACGAAACCGATGCACGAAACAGAACAGAGTGCCAGACACCCCGAAAGAACTTATGATGTTTGCTAGTGCTTTTCATCATTTGTATCGAATCCATTCGAGTAGGTCTGAAGCATTCCTCCACGACGCGTCCCAACGGGCACTGCAGCGGAAGCCATTCGAAAATGAAAATGATGCACGAAATGACACATTGTGGAAACACCACGGACGCCGAAAATGTTGCACGAAATTGAACATTATGGCAAGCACCTTACACGCTGCAACCTAGCACGCCAAAATGAAACATTGCGGCACGAAACGAAACGGTGAACGAAATGAAGCCGGTGCCAAACACACCGAATGCAATTCATATGTGTTGTAGCTCATTTAGGCATGCATTTCGAATCCGTCCGAAGTCGCCGTGAAATATTCCACAACGACGAAGTTCCTAAGCTGAAAAATCGAAAGCGATGCATCGAAACGAAACGGAGTGCCAAACACCCAGAATTAACTTACGATGTTCGCCAGCGTTTCAGCACAATTCTGCATTCATTTTGAATACGTCCGAGTGAGTGCAAAACATCCCTCCGCGACGGGTCACAAGGGGTACTGCAAGCTGCGTCCGAATTAAAACGATGCGCGAAACGAAACTCGGTGTCAAACTCCCCGAATGGGCTTCATATGCGCCCTAGCCCGTTTCAGCAAGCATTTCGAGTACGTCCGGCTCGAACCGAAACATTCATGCACAATGGGTCCCTAATGTTAATGTAAACTACACGCGTATAAGAATGGTGCAAAAAAGAAAACATTGTTCCAAACACGCCGAATGAACTTCATATATGCCCAAGCACATTTCGGCATGCGTTTTGAATCTTTCCGAGTCGTGTGAAACATTCCTCCGCGACGAGTACTGTATGGTGCAAGGATTTTCACAAGAAAACGACGCATAAGATGAAGATGAGTGTCAATCAACCAGAATGGACTTCATGTCTGTCGTAGCTCATTTTAGCGAGCAATTTGGGCTCATCCGTGTCGGTGTGAAACCTACAGGACAAATGGTACTACAAGTCACGCTCGCATCAGAACGAGTAATTTAAAAGAAAGATTGTGGCAGACACCCTGAATAGAGTTCATGTGTGCCCAAGCTCATTTCGGCATGCATTTCTGTTGCATCCGGGTCGATGCAAAAATTTCTCCGCGATAGGTGCCAACGGGTACTGCAAGCTGCGTGTGTATCAAAACGATGCACGAAAGGAAAATGTAGGACAAACTGCGCGAGTGGACTTTCCATGCATTGCTGCTACAGTTCTGCATTCATTTCGAATACGTCCGAGTGAGTGTGGAAACATCCCTCCGCGACGGGTCGCAAGGTGTTCTGCAAGCTGCGTCCGGACGGAAGCGAAGCACGAAAGGAAAATTGGTGTCGAACTCCCCGAATGGACTTCATATATGCCCTATCCCATTTTGACAAGCATTTCGAGTACGTCCGAGTCGATGCGAAATATTCATGCACGATGGGTCCCTCGACGGTATCGTAAACTACACGCTGCACCAAAACGGTGCACGACCACGAAACCGCTCCAATCATGCCGAATAAACTTCATATTTGCCCAAGCACATTCCGCATGCATTTCGAGTCCGTCCGAGTTGTTGTGAAACATTTCTCCGCGTTGAGCACGAACGAATGCAACAAGCGGCGCTTCGCTCAAAACGTTGCACGAGATGAAACTGAGTCGCGAAACACAACGAGTGGACTTCATATTTGCTTCCACTCATTTCGGCTTGCATTTCGAATATGTCCGAGTCGGTGTCAAATGTTCCACCACGACGGGTTCCCACGGGTAATAAAAGCTGAATACAAACGAAACCGATGGACGAAACAGAACAGAGTGCCAGACACCCCGAAACAACTTATGATGTTTGCTAGTGCTGTTCATCATTTGTATCGAATCCATTCGAGTAGGTCTGAAGCATTCCTCCACGACGCGTCCCAACGGGCACTGCAGCGGAAGCCATTCGAAAATGAAAATGATGCACGATATGACACATTGTGGAAACACCACGGACGCCGAAAATGTTGCACGAAATGGAACATTATGGCAAGCACGTTACACGCTGCAACCTAGCACGCCAAAATGAAACATTGCGGCACGAAACTAAAACGGTGAACGAAATGAAGCCGGGTGCCAAACACACCGAATGCAATTCATATGTGTTGTAACTCATTTAGGCATGCATTTCGAATCCGTCCGAGTCGCCGTAAAATATTCCACAACGACGAGTTCGTAAGCTGAAAAAATCGAAAGCGATGCACGAAACGAAACTGAGTGCCAAACACCCAGAATTAACTTACGATGTTCGCTTGTGCGTTTCAGCACAATTCTGCATTCATTTTGAATACGTCCGAGTGAGTGCGAAACATCCCTCCGCGACGGGTCACAAGGGGTACTGCAAGCTGCGTCCGAATGAAAACGATGCGCGAAACGAAACTCGGTGTCAAACTCCCCGAATGGGCTTCATATGCGCCCTAGCCCGTTTCAGCAAGCATTTCGAGTACGTCCGGCTCGAACCGAAACATTCATGCACAATGGGTCCCTAATGGTAATATAAACTACACGCGTACAAGAATGGTGCAAAAAAGAAAACATTGTTCCAAACACGCCGAATGAACTTCATATATGCCCAGGAACATTTCGGCATGCGTTATGAATCTTTCCGAGTCGTGTGAAACATTCCTCAGCGATGAGTACTGTATGGTGCAAGGATTTTCACAAGAAAACGACGCATAAGATGAAGATGAGTGTCAATCAACCAGAATGGACTTCATGTCTGCCGTAGCTCATTTTAGCGAGCAATTTGGGCTCATCCGTGTCGGTGTGAAACCTACAGGACAAATGGTACTACAAGTCACGTTCGTACCAGAACGAGTACGAAAAGAAAGCTTGTGGCAGACACCCTGAATAGAGTTTATGTGTGCCCAAGCTCATTTCGGCATGCATTTCTGTTGCATCCGGGTCGATGCAAAACATTTCTCCGCGATAGGTGCCAACGGGTACTGCAAGCTGCGTGCGTATCAAAACGATGCACGAAAGGAAAATGTAGGAATAACTGCGCGAGTGGACTTTCCATGCATTGCTGCTACAGTTCTGCATTCATTTCGAATACGTCTGAGTGAGTGTGGAAACATCCCTCCGCGACGGTCGCAAGGTGTTCTGCAAGCTGCGTCCGGACGGAAGCGGCTACCTAAAGGAAAATTGGTGTCGAACTCCCGAATGGACTTCATATATGCCCTATCCCATTTCGACAAGCTTTTCGATGCACGCATTTAGTCGATGCGAAATATTCGTGGCATCGATGGGTCCCTGACGGTATCTGTAAACTACACGCGAACCAAAACGGTGCACGCGACTTAAACTTCGTTCCAATCATGATGCCGAATGAACTTTATATTTGCCCAAGCACATTCCGGCATGCATTTCGAGTCCGTCCGAGTTGTTGTGAAACATTTCTCCGCGTTGAGCACGAACGAATGCAACAAGCGGCGCCTGCTCAAAACGTTGCACGAGATGGAACTGAGTGCGAAACACATCGAGTGGACTTCATATTTGCTTCCGCTCATTTCGGCATGCATTTCGAATATGTCCGAGTCGGTGTAAAATGTTCCACCACGACGGGTTCCCACAGGTAATAAAAGCTGAATACAAACGAAACCGATGCACGAAACAGAACAGAGTGCCAAACACCCCGAAAGAACTTATGATGTTTGCTAGTGCTTTTCATCATTTGTATCGAATCCATTCGAGTAGGTCTGAAGCATTCCTCCACGACGCGTCCCAACGGGCACTGCAGCGGAAGCCATTCGAAAATGAAAATGATGCACGAAATGACACATTGTGGAAACACCACGGACGCCGAAAATGTTGCACGAAATTGAACATTATGGCAACCACCTTACACGCTGCAACCTAGCACGCCAAAATGAAACATTGCGGCACGAAACGAAAACGGTGAACGAAATGAAGCCGGGTGCCAAACACACCGAATGCAATTCATATGTGTTGTAGCTCATTTAGGCATGCATTTCGAATCCGTCCGAGTCGCCGTGAAATATTCCACAACGACGAGTTCCTAAGCTGAAAAAATCGAAAGCGATGCACGAAACGAAACTGAGTGCCAAACACCCATAATTAACTTACGATGTTCGCTTGTGCGTTTCAGCACAATTCTGCATTCATTTTGAATACGTCCGAGTGAGTGCGAAACATCCCTCCGCGACGGGTCACAAGGGGTACTGCAAGCTGCGTCCGAATTAAAACGATGCGCGAAACGAAACTCGGTGTCAAACTCCCCGAATGGGCTTCATATGCGCCCTAGCCCGTTTTAGCAAGCATTTCGAGTACGTCCGGCTCGAACCGAAACATTCATGCACAATGGGTCCCTAATGGTAATGTAAACTACACGCGTATAAGAATGGTGCAAAAAAGAAAACATTGTTTCAAACACGCCGAATGAACTTCATATATGCCCAAGCACATTTCGGCATGCGTTTTGAATCTTTCCGAGTCGTGTGAAACATTCCTCCGCGACGAGTACTGTATGGTGCAAGGATTTTCACAAGAAAACGACGCATAAGATGAAGATGAGTGTCAATCAACCAGAATGGACTTCATGTCTGTCGTAGCTCATTTTAGCGAGCAATTTGGGCTCATCCGTGTCGGTGTGAAACCTACAGGACAAATGGTACTACAAGTCACGTTCGTACAGAACGAGTAATTAAAAGAAAGATGGTGGCAGACACCCTGAATAGAGTTCATGTGTGCCCAAGCTCATTTCGGCATGCATTTCTGTTGCATCCGGGTCGATGCAAAAATTTCTCCGCGATAGGTGCCAACGGGTACTGCAAGCTGCGTGTGTATCAAAACGATACACGAAAGGAAAATGTAGGACAAACTGGCGCGAGTGGACTTTCCATGCATTGCTGCTACAGTTCTGCATTCATTTGAATACGTCCGAGTGAGTGTGGAAACATCCCTCCGCGACGGGCATAAGGTGTTCTGCAAGCTGCGTCCGGACGAAGCGAAGCACGAAAGGAAAATTGGTGTCGAACTCCCGAATGGACTTCATATATGCCCTATCCCATTTTGACAAGCATTTCGAGTACGTCTGGAAGTCGATACGAAATATTCATGCACGATGGGTCCCTGATGGTACTGTAAACTACACGCTGCGTACCAAAGCGGTGCACGCGACACGAAACCGTTCCAATCATGCCGAATGAACTTCATATTTGCCCAAGCACATTCCGGCATGCATTTCGAGTCCGTCCGAGTTGTTGTGAAACATTTCTCCGCGTTGAGCACGAACGAATGCAACAAGCGGCGCCCGCTCAAAACGCGTTGCACGAGATGAAACTGAGTCACGAAACACAACGAGTGGACTTCATATATGCTTCCACTCATTTCGGCATGCATTTCGAATATGTCCGAGTCGGTGTCAAATGTTCCACCACGACGGGTTCCCACGGGTAATAAAAGCTGAATACAAACGAAACCGATGCACGAAACAGAACAGAGTGCCAGACACCCCGAAACAACTTATGATGTTTGCTAGTGCTGTTCATCATTTGTATCGAATCCATTCGAGTAGGTCTGAAGCATTCCTCCACGACGCGTCCCAACGGGCACTGCAGCGGAAACCATTCGAAAATGAAAATGATGCACGATATGACACATTGTGGAAACACCACGGACGCCGAAAATGTTGCACGAAATGGAACATTATTGTAAGCACGTTACACGCTGCAACCTAGCACGCCAAAATGAAACATTGCGGCACGAAACGAAAACGGTGAACGAAATGAAGCCGGGTGCCAAACACACCGAATGCAATTCATATGTGTTGTAACTCATTTAGGCATGCATTTCGAATCCGTCCGAGTCGCCGTGAAATATTCCACAACGACGAGTTCCTAAGCTGAAAAAATCGAAAGCGAAACGAAACTGAGTGCCAAACACCCAGAATTAACTTACGATGTTCGCTTGTGCGTTTCAGCACAATTCTGCATTCATTTTGAATACGTCCGAGTGAGTGCGAAACATCCCTCATGACGGGTCACAAGGGTACTGCAAGCTGCGTCCGAATGAAAACGATGCACGAAACGAAACTCGTTGTCAAACTCCCCGAATGGGCTTCATATGCGCCCTAGACCGTTTCAGCAAGCATTTCGAGTACGTCCGGCTCGAACCGAAACATTCATGCACAATGGGTCCCTAATGGTAATGTAAACTACACGCGTACAAGAATGGTGCAAAAAAGAAAACATTGTTCCAAACACGCCGAATGAACTTCATATATGCCCAAGCACATTTCGGCATGCGTTTTGAATCTTTCCGAGTCGTGTGAAACATTTCCTCCGCGACGAGTACTGTATGGTGCAAGGATTTTCACAAGAAAACGACGCATAAGATGAAGATGAGTGTCAATCATCCAGAATGGACTTCATGTCTGCCGTAGCTCATTTTAGCGAGCAATTTGGGCTCATCCGTGTCGGTGTGAAACCTACAGGACAAATGGTACTACAAGTCACGTTCGTACCAGAACGAGTACGAAAAGAAAGATTGTGGCAGACACCCTGAATAGAGTTAATGTGTGCCCAAGCTCATTTCGGCATGCATTTCTGTTGCATCCGGGTCGATGCAAAACATTTCTCCGCGATAGGTGCCAACGGGTACTGCAAGCTGCGTGCGTATCAAAACGATGCACGAAAGGAAAATGTAGGACAAACTGCGCGAGTGGACTTTCCATGCATTGCTGCTACAGTTCTGCATTCATTTCGAATACGTCTGAGTGAGTGTGGAAACATCCCTCCGCGACGGGTCGCAAGGTGTTCTGCAAGCTGCGTCCGGACGGAAGCGAAGCACGAAAGGAAAATTGGTGTCGAACTCCCCGAATGGACTTCATATATGCCCTATCCCATTTCGACAAGCATTTCGAGTACGTCCGAGTCGATGCGAAATATTCGTGCACGATGGGTCCCTGACGGTACTGTAAACTACACGCGAACCAAAACGGTGCACGACACGAAACTTCGTTCCAATCATGATGCCGAATGAACTTCATATTTGCCCAAGCACATTCCGGCATGCATTTCGAGTCCGTCCGAGTTGTTGTGAAACATTTCTCCGCGTTGAGCACGAACGAATGCAACAAGCGGCGCCTGCTCAAAACGTTGCACGAGATGGAACTGAGTGCTAAACACATCGAGTGGACTTCATATTTGCTTCCACTCATTTCGGCATGCATTTCGAATATGTCCGAGTCGGTGTAAAATGTTCCACCACGACGTGTTCACATGGGTAATAAAAGCTGAATACAAACGAAACCGATGCATCGAAACAGAACAGAGTGCCAGACACCCTAAAAGAACTTATGATGTTTGCTAGTGCTTTCATCATTTGTATCGAATCCATTCGAGTAGGTCTGAAGCATTCCTCCACGACGCGTCCCAACGGGCACTGCAGCGGAAGCCATTCGAAAATGAAAATGATGCCGCGAAATGACACATTGTGGAAACACCACTGACGCCTAAAATGTTGCACTAAATTGAACATTATGGCAAGCACCTTACACGCTGCAACCTAGCAAGCCAAAATGAAACATTGCGGCATCTAAACTAAAACGGTGAACGAAATGAAGCCGGGTGCCAAACACACGAATGCAATTCATATGTGTTGTAGCTCATTTAGGCATGCATTTCGAATCCGTCCGAGTCGCCGTGAAATATTCCACAACGACGAGTTCCTAAGCTGAAAAATCGAAAGCGATGCACTAAACGAAACTGGAGTGCGAAACACCCATAATTAACTTACGATGTTCGCCGTGCGCTTTCAGCACAATTCTGCATTCATTTTGAATACGTCCGAGTGAGTGCGAACATCCCTCCGCGACGGGTCACAAGGGGTACTGCAAGCTGCGTCCGAATTAAAACGATGCGCGAAACGAAACTCGGTGTCAAACTCCCCGAATGGGCTTCATATGCGCCCTAGCCCGTTTTAGCAAGCATTTCGAGTACGTCCGGCTCGAACCGAAACATTCATGCACAATGGGTCCCTAATGGTAATGTAAACTACACGCGTATAAGAATGGTGCAAAAAAGAAAACATTGTTCCAAACACGCCGAATGAACTTCATATATGCCCAAGCACATTTCGGCATGCGTTTTGAAATCTTTCCGAGTCGTGTGAAACATTCCTCCGCTGACGAGTACTGTATGGTGCAAGGATTTTCACAAGAAAACGACGATAAGATGAAGATGAGTGTCAATCAACCAGAATGGACTTCATGTCCTGTCGTAGCTCATTTTAGCGAGCAATTTGGGCTCATCCGTGTCGGTGTGAAACCTACAGGACAAATGGTACTACAAGTCACGCTCGTACCAGAACGAGTACGAAAAAGAAAGCTTGTGGCAGACACCCTGAATAGAGTTTATGTGTGCCCAAGCTCATTTCGCATGCATTTCTGTTGCATCCGGTCGATGCAAAACATTTCTCCGCGATAGGTGCCAACGGGTACTGCAAGCTGCGTGTGTATCAAAACGATGCACCTAAAGGAAAATGTAGGACAAACTGCGCGAGTGGACTTTCCATGCATTGCTGCTACAGTTCTGCATTCATTTCGAATACGTCCGAGTGAGTGTGGAAACATCCTCCGCGACGGGTCGCAAGGTGTTCTGCAAGCTGCGTCCGGACGGAAGCGGGCACGCGAAAGGAAAATTGGTGTCGAACTCCCGAATGGACTTCATATATGCCCTATCCCATTTTGACAAGCATTTCGAGCACGTCCGAGTCGATCACGAAATATTCATGCACGATGGGTCCTCGACGGTACTGTAAACTACACGCTGCATTCAAAACGGTGCACGGCACACGAAACTTCGCCCAATCATGCCGAATAAACTTCATATTTGCCCAAGCACATTCCGGCATGCATTTCGAGTCCGTCCGAGTTGTTGTGAAACATTTCTCCGCTGCTGAGCACGAACGAATGCAACAAGCGGCGCCCGTTCGAAAACGTTGCACGAGATGAAACTGAGTGCGAAACACAACGAGTGGACTTCATATTTGCTTCCACTCATTTCGGCATAAAAGTGATGATGCTACCAAAGTTGCTGATTTATTCTTTCGTGAAATTGTGCGCTTACATGGTATGCCTAACACAATAGTTTCAGATCGCGATACTAAATTCCTGAGTCATTTTTGGTGAACATTGTGGGCTAAATTGGGGACTAAGCTGTTATTTTCTACTACTTGTCATCCCCAAACTGATGGACAAACTGAAGTTGTCAATCTATCTTTATCTACCATGCTTAGGGCTATTTTGAAAAAGAACATAAAGTTGTGGGAAGAATGTTTACCTCATATTGAATTTGCTTATAATCGTTCACTGCATTCTACTACTAAGATGTGCCCTTTTGAGATTGTATATGGTTTTGTCCTCATGCTCCTATTGATTTATTACCTCTTCCATGTTAGAAAAATTGAATTTTGATGCAAAACAACGTGCTGACTTGATCATCAAAATGCATGAGACAACTAAAGAAAATATAGAACTCATGAATGCTAAATACAAACTTGCTGGTAGTAAGGGAAGAAAACATGTTACTTTTGAACCCGACGAGTTAGTTTGGCTACATTTGAGAAAAGATAGATTTCCTGAATTACGAAAATCAAAGTTGATGCCTCGTGCTGATGGTCCGTTCCGAGTATTGAAAAAGATCAATGATAATGCTTATAAGCTTGACTTGCCTGCAGAGTTTGGGGTCAGTCCCACTTTTAACATTGCAGATTTGAAACCATACTTGGGCGATGAGGATGAGTTCAAGTCGAGGATGACTCAAATGCAAGAAAGGGAGGATGATGAGGACATCTCTTCCATGAACACAAATGAGCCATCTGTGCAAGGACCAATTACTCGTGCCAAAGCACGTCAGCTCAATTATCAGGTCAACTCGTTTCTAAGTTTATATACGATTAATTCACAGAATGGATTGCTATTTAATTCTTGTGATGACTTCATTGTTCTTAGGAATCAAGGGGAAGATCAAGCTCGGTCATCATATGCAGGGATCCAGAAGACAAAGTCAAAGAGGAAAACGAGCACATGAGAAATACTACCAAGAAGGAAAGAAGGAAGGAGTTTCCTTTCTTTTGGAAGCCCAAATCAGATCAAGGCGCCATGATAAATCTCGTTTATTTCTTTCCTTTTGTATTTTAGGAAGCTTTGTTAAGAAGGAAAGGAGGGGCGGATTTTCCTCCTATTTTGGGCTGCATGTGCGCCTCCCCTTGGCTGCCATATGGGCGCCTCCTCAACCCTCCACTTCTCCCTTTATATACCCCTGCCGTCCCTCCCTTAGACCTCAGATTTTGTTGAATAAGTTTAGCCGTGTGCAAACTTTCTTCTTCAAGTTGTGCTAGATAGCCACCTTGTGAAGACTTTAATAGAATCTCAATTGCCTCCACCATCTCTCATACTTCAGATTGTTTTACTTGTTCTTGTTTGTTCTTCAATTACCAACAAGAATTGAACTTCGTGTTCAGGTTGATCTCGGCTACCTATGATGAGGACATCACTACCATGGATACGGCCATACTTACAAACCCAATGGAAACCAACAATGTCATACAAGGGCCAATTACTCGAGCTCGGGCACGCATAATTCAATTACCAGGTGAATCGTTCCTCGGGTTGCATACAGATAATTTTATGAATGGAATGCTATTTAATCCTCGTGATGATTTTATTGTCCTTAGGAACCATGGAGAAGGACTCCAAACGTCAAGCATGAAGCCAATTCTTCCGGTGCACAAGTTCAACTCGGATTCGGCCTCCGGGACAGCACCAACTTCAAACGACCATAACTTTTGATCCACAAGGGTGTTTGAGGTCTATGAGTACTGGTTGGAAAGGTTTCGACGTCCTCTTTCCAACGGATCTGGCCCCATCTCCAAATTCCTAACGAGTCAACGGGAATCTGCAAAACAATTGGCGTCACTTTTCCAAATCGAGAAGACGTGGGCTTTGGGCCTTGTAATAGAGTTGTAGTTGGTATCCTTCTGCTTTGGACGTGTTTCCCACCCCCTACCTCTTATAAATAGCCAGACATCGGCTCCTTAGGGTTTTGGGTTTTATTTGATTAGTTTAGCCAAGTGCAAACTTGATCCTGCGAAGTTGTGCTGGACAGCCACCTTGTCAAGATCGTCAATAAGACTCCACTTTGTTTCGCTTCCAGTTTTATCCGCAATTTCAGATTGCTTATCCTATTGTTCTTGCTTGTTCTTCGGTTGCTTGCAGGAATTGAACTGGTGTTCAGGTTGATCGTGCCCACGGCAAGATCAATAACCCGCTGGAGTTGGTTTAGCGATTGCTAAGGCGCATCGTCGTCAGACGGTGTAGTCGGATAGTCAAAGTCGACTCTAACAAATCGATCGTGTGTTTCTCATCGAAAGATCTGACACCCATATTGCCATCACGGCGCCATCAAGTGGTATCAGAGCAAACCAGGTTGCTCGGTGAGAATTCTTTACCCTAGATTAGTAGATTGATATCTTTCCTATAGTCCAGAGAAACGCCATCGATTGGATCTTCCCATACCAAAACAATTTGAGCCTCGCATTTTCCTTTCCAAAGGTAATCTGCGTTATTGAATTTTTGGTTGCATCGTGCGTGTCGAGTTGCTGAATTCTAGTCTAGTTGGAGTCCAGGTCGAAAGCGGTTTCGAGTTGTATTCGGTTTCGAAGTTGTGTTCCGTTTCGGTCCCGAACTGTTGAAAAAAAAAAAGAAGAAAAGGTGTTGGACCGAAGTTTTCTTTTCTCCCGATCGTCGCTACCGACCGTCGCCCACCATTAGCCGATCGTCGCCCCGATCGGGTCGCCGCTTGATCGATCGTTTACTTGGTCGGCCGACCCGCCTGCCCTCTGTTAGCCGATCGTTGCCTCCTCGATCGTCGCCTCCGATCGTCGCCGCCGACTGGTCGCTTCACCTGTTAGCCGATGGTTGCTCTCCGACCGTCGCTTCCCGATCGTCGCCACCGACCGTCGCCCACCTGTTAGTCGATCGTCGCCGCCTCGATCGTCGCCCACTGTCGCCATCGCTCGGCCTCGATCGGTTTGGCTACCGACCGATCGCTTCACCTGGCCGCCCGACTGGTCACACGACTGGTCTTCCGCCTGCATAGCACTTGAAAGAAAAACGAGTCGGATCGTTCCGCAAAAAAAAAACATTGTTCCAAACACGCTGAATGAACTTCATATATGCCCAAGCACATTTCGGCATGCGTTATGAATCTTTCCGAGTCGTGTGAAACATTCCTCCGCGACGAGTACTGTATGGTGCAAGGATTTTCACAAGAAAACGACGCATAAGATGAAGCTGAGTGTCAATCAACCAGAATGGACTTCATGTGTGCCGTAGCTCATTTTAGCGAGCAATTTGGGCTCATCCGTGTCAGTGTGAAACCTACAGGACAAATGGTACTACAAGTCACGTCAGATCGTAATCTAGTACTAAAAGAAAGCTTGTGGCAGACACCCTGAATAGAGTTCATGTGTGCCCAAGCTCATTTCTAAGATGCATTTCTGTTGCATCCGGTGTAAGACCCCATAAATCTCAACTGTTGTACAAGAAGAAAAAATTCGACAAAGCATTTCCCTAAAACAGGACAATACGGAAGCAATTCAAATAGGAATAATATCACGGCATTTACATCAATACTAGAGACAACGAGTCTAATTCAACCAGGTATCAACCATAAGTATAACACATCTCTAATGGGACAATCATAAACGAACAAGTTAAAGGGAACAACAATGGGTCGATATGTAATAAAATTGCATCCAAATAATGAATTATTTAAAGCACTAGTTCATGTGAGTCGTGATGACACCAGAAGATTTATTGTGTTGCTAGCCCACCCTTCATGCTTACGACTCACGTGCGCTACCTAGAAACATCAAAACAGCAAGTAGTGAGATTGGGTAATCTCAACAAGCGGAACAACTAATACAAATAACACATCCACCATATATCTAGCATTCCACATTCCTCATATCCAATACCACATCAAGGAGTCCACACCACTTCAGTAAAATGCATATGATTGTGCACATGCTTATGCCATGATCCTCCTCACCGTGCCCTTTCTCAGGAACACACGGTGTTGTACTGACTCTTGATCGCACGCCGAAGGCGTCGACAAAACTTCCAATGCATGATTATGCAGTTAATGCTTCATGCATGAATTCATTCAGAATCTCCCACACTGAGTTCACATGTTTGCCTATCATCTTATAGCATAGATAGAAAGCAAATAACATTGAGATGAAGTATTTAGACAATTCATCAGGTAAACAACATCATTCTTAACATTACTCATGATTCATAGCCAAACCACAACATCACAATGCTAGTCAAGATATTGCAATCCTCAAAGCAAGTGATTAAACCATGTATGATTGCTGTAATTGGAGTTTATAATGAAGGCGAAGCAAACAACGATGTATAGCTTAACAATACAACTACTTCCACTTGCCTTTACCGACGTGGACGATGAACCTAGATGCGCCCAGCAGTGGCACCACCTGAACAAACATTATTTCAGTACATAGCGACATCACAATTGATCACACAATTCAAACACACGCTTCCCTACTCCCGGTCCCATTTAAGCGCCAAAAAACCCCGATCTGTCCGGATCGAACAGCAGCACCCTCTCTTCCCAATTTCGTATCTTTTTTATACTGTTCATAAAAATACAAAAAAAATACAGTAGCTAGATATTGACGAGATCTACAACTTTCATGAAGGTCAAAAATTTCAATTCTGCTGCTAAACATGCCTAAACAACCGTCCAAAACAGTGGACGAAATCTGTTTCCAGATTCTGTTCGTCATCTTCCAACAGCGATAACTCTCAGACCGACGGCCCAAAAATTATGAAAAATTACAGAAGCTAGGTCTCGACGTTTTCTACAACTTTCTAGTTATAGGTTTTTGCAGGAAAAATCATCTATGCCATGTAAACTGCGGAACAATCCGCGCTGCACAATCTCCCCTTTCAGAAACAGCATCACGTGAACAACTACCCTTCTACCCCATCAAAAACCATCCAAATCAAACACCACAAGATCTAATACACTCCTAATCCTAGGTAGAACAGGGGGTAAAAGATCGGGAATTTTAACTTCAGTTCTCCCTTGTGAACCCATGAAGAACGCGTGATGAACACCAAATCTGAAAATCTGCTCGTCCTCCACACCTTCTCGGATCCTCTTCTCGATTTTCCCTTCGGGTTTTGTGGTGTATCCTTGAGCCTCCACGCTGGGAAGAGGGAGGAGGGGGCGGCTGCCAGGGGGTGGTGGGAGGAGGTGCCTAGGGTTGCAAGGGGCGCCACCCCCCTTGAGGGAAAAGTGGGCCGGCCCACTAAGGCGTGGGGAGGAGGGCGTGGGAAGGGGAATTCCCGGCCCAGGCCCAGGTTTTCCTCGGCCCAAAGACTCCAAATTTAATATTAAATTGCAGCCTAAAACTCAATTATTTCATCTCCCAACATTTCCTTCATTCCTTCCGAAACCGAAAGAAGAGAGAAAAAACCCCCTACGGTCACTCCCAAATTCTAAGGCATCACACCGGGTCGATGCAAAACATTTCTCCGCGATAGGTGCCAACGGGTAAGCTGTGTGCGTATCAAAACGATGCACGAAAGGAAAATGTAGGCCAAACTGCGCGAGTGGACTTTCCATGCATTGCTGCTACAGTTCTGCATTCATTTCGAATACGTCCGAGTAAGTGTGGAAACATCCCTCATGACGGGTCGCAAGGTGTTCTGCAAGCTGCGTCGGACCAGGCGATGCACGAAAGGAAAATTGGTGTCAAACTCCCCGAATGGACTTCATATATGCCCTATCCCATTTCTACAAGCATTTCGAGTACGTCCGAGTCGATGCGAAATATTCATGCACGATGGGTCCCTTATGGTACTGTAAACTACACGCGTACCAAAACGGTGCACGACACGAAACGTCGTTCCAATCATGCCGAATGAACTTCATATTTGCCCAAGCACATTCCGGCATGCATTTCGAGTCCGTCCGAGTTGTTGCGAAACATTTCACCGCGTTGAGCACGAATGAATGCAACAAACGGCGCCCGTTCGAAAATGTTGCACGAGATGACACTGAGTGCGAAACACATCGAGTGGACTTCATTTGTGCTTCCACTCATTTCAGCATGCATTTTGAATATGTCCGAGTCGGTGTCAAATGTTCCACCACGACGGGTTCCCACGGGTAATAAAAGCTGAATACAAACGAAACCGATGCACGAAATTTAGAGTCCGTCCGAGTTGTTGTGAAACATTTCTCCGCGTTGAGCACGAACGAATGCAACAAGCGGTGCCCGTTCGAAAACGTTGCACGAGATGAAACTGAGTGCGAAACACATCGAGTGGACTTCATATGTGCTTCCACTCATTTCGGCATGCATTTCGAATATATCCGACTCGGTGTCAAATGTTCCACCACGATGGGTTCCCACGGGTAATAAAAGCTGAATACAAACGAAACCGATGCACGAAACAGAACCGAGTGCCAGACACCCCGGAAGAACTTATGATGTTTGCTAGTGCTTTTCATATCATTTGTATCGAATCCATTCGAGTAGGTCTGAAACATTCCTCCACGACGCGTCCCAACGGGCACTGCAGCATAAGCCATTCGAAAATGAAAATGATGCATGAAATGACACATTGTGGCAAATACCACGGACGCCGAAAATGATGCACGAAATGGAACATTATAGCAAGCACCTTACGCGCTGCAACCTAGCACGCCAAAATGAAACATTGCGACACGAAACGAAAACGGTGAACGAAATGAAGCCGGGTGCCAAACACACCGAATGCAATTCATATGTGTTGTAACTCATTTAGGCATGCTTTTCGAATCCGTCCGAGTCGCCGTGAAATATTCCACAACGACGAGTTCCTAAGCTGAAAAAATCGAAAGCGATGCACGAAACGAATCTGAGTGCCAAACACCCAGAATTAACTTACGATGTTCGCTTGTGCGTTTCAGCACAATTCTGCATTCATTTTGAATACGTCCGAGTGAGTGCGAAACATCCCTCCGCGACGGGTCACGAGGGGTACTGCAAGCTGCGTCCGAATGAAAACGATGCACGAAACGAAACTCGTTGTCAAACTCCCCGAATGGGCTTCATATGCGCCCTAGCCCGTTTCAGCAAGCATTTCGAGTACGTCCAGCTCGAACCGAAACATTCGTGCACAATGGGTCCCTAATGGTAATGTAAACTACACGCGTACAAGAATGGTGCAAAAAAGAAAACATTGTTCCAAACACGCCGAATGAACTTCATATATGCCCAAGCACATTTCGGCATGCGTTTTGAATCTTTCCGAGTCGTGTGAAACATTCCTTCGCGACGAGTACTGTATGGTGCAAGGATTTTCACAAGAAAACGACGCATAAGATGAAGCTGAGTGTCAATCAACCAGAATGGACTTCATGTCTGTCGTAGTTCATTTTAGCGAGCAATTTGGGCTCATCCGTGTCGGTGTGAAACCTACAGGACAAATGGTACTACAAGTCACGCTCGCATTTCAGAACGAGTACGAAAAAGAAAGCTTGTGTCAGACACCCTGAATAGAGTTCATGTGTGCCCAACCTCATTTCGGTATGCATTTCTGTTGCATCCGGGTCGATGCAAAACATTTCTCCGCGATAGGAGCCAACGGGTACTGCAAGCTGCGTGCGTATCAAAACGATGGACGAAAGGAAAATGTAGGCCAAAAATCGCGAGTGGACTTTCCATGCATTGCTGCTACAGTTCTGCATTCATTTCGAATACGTCCGAGTGAGTGTGGAAACATCCCTCCGCGACGGGTCGCAAGGTGTTCTGCAAGCTGCGTCCGGACGGAAGCGAAGCACGAAAGGAAAATTGGTGTCAAACTCCCCGAATGGACTTCATATATGCCCTATCCCATTTCGACAAGCATTTCGAGTACGTCCGAGTCGATGCGAGATATTCATGCACGATGGGTCCCTAATGGTACTGTAAACTACACGCGTACCAAAACGGTGCACGACACGAAACTTCTTTCCATGCATTGCTGCTACAATTCTGCATTCATTTCGAATAAGTCCGAGTGAGTGTGGAAACATCCCTTCGCGACGGGTCGTAAGGTGTTCTGCAAGCTGCGTCCGGACGGAAGCGATGCACGAAAGGAAAATTGGTGTCAAACTCCCCGAATGGACTTCATATATGCCCTATCCCATTTCGACAAGCATTTCGAGTACGTCTGAGTCGATGCGAAATATTCATGCACGATGGGTCCCTAATGGTACTGTAAACTACACGCGTACCAAAACGGTGTCCCTAATCCTACGTCTTCGTTGAGGTGGCTCGGTCACACTTGAGCCAGGGTCTTTTTCAACCCTCCTTCCTCCCGGTGTTGCACAAATGCACTCGCCGGCTTCACTTCTAGTCTCTTTCTTTCCTGAGGCGAGACTTGCCTTCACAAACGACTGGGGCACACCACAAGCTTTGGTTGCTCCGAGTAACTCTTAGCCATCTAGGAGACATTCAACCTCCAAGAGTAATAACACCCCGAGAAATCGCTTGGAGAATGAACTAGTGCTCACAAGTTGGAATGAATGCACCTAGCACTTAAATCTACTTCCTCTCCTCACCAAGATTTGAATCAAAACCCAAATTGATGGAGAGGAAGTTTTAGCTCTATTGAATGCTTTGAATGTGTAAGAGAGGGCTAGAACCTGCAATGAATGAGCATCAATAATTGTCCTGGCCGTTGGGAGAGGGAGGAGGCTTTAAATAGTCTTTTGGAAAACTAGCCGTTACCCTCTTTTTCGAAAAAGCCTGGACACTCCGGAAACACCGGATAGGCTAAAAGACGATTCTTGGCCGAGTGGGGCTACCTGGACATTCCGGACAATTTATCTGGATACTCCGGACCAAATGTCCGGACATTCCGGGTTGTGTAGCTTGGTGAAAAAAGCAGTTTTCTGGAGAATGCAAGAGTTTAGATGCTAGTTTAAATGCAAGATTTGAACTTTGAGCACAAGAGCATCCTAAGATTGATTTCCCGGCGTATCCTCTTAATAGTACGGCTATCCTTAAGACTCAAATAAAATGAAAATTATAATTCTTGTCTTGATGCCGTCTTTTCAAATTTAAATATTTGTAGGGGCGCCAATCTCATTCCGAATGCAATATGTTCCCGATATCTGCATTAATTCTAGTTAAAACATTAGATCTCCCTAATTGTGTTATCATTAATTACCAAAACAATTTAAAGGGCCAAGATGCACTTTCACGATTCCCATTTTTCCAACCATGGGCCTTCTCCATTTCTCTGCCAGCTCCTTGACGTTGACGACGCCACTACCGTGTACGACATCGCTGCCGCCGTGGACGTCGCCACCAGTACATCCCTCAGCCTCGCATTCCCCTGCGTCATTCGTCTCCTACACCGCTGCCGCCCGATCAGTATTTCCGTTTCTCTTTGGCGCGTTCTACCTATATCGATCGGTTTATCTCGTCTATGTATTTGCGCGTGTATAAATACAGATTTATAATAGATGTATGCGTTTGCACATATATTTGTTAGCCTAGCCGTACGTGTATATATATACACATTAGGCCAAATGCTTCCTCTGCACTCGGTTTGCGTGCTCACCTGGTTCCATCCAAGAGTTCTTCCTCTCCTCTCTCTGTTTCTCTATTTCTCTCGTACGCAGCACACGTATATATATTCTAGATGTGAGAATATATACATATATATGGGCGTATTTGTGCATGAACCTGTGTACTTGTGCATATAGGTACGTGTGTATGTGATTGATAATTACCATCCACATTTCCATAACGCAAATGCAAAGAGTAGTGCCATGTATGGCATCGCCAATCGCGACTCCTCTCTAGTCTGCATGCACAAGCGCCATTGCCGTCGCCGTAGCCGCTGCGGCGCTGTAGTTGCCACCGCTGATCGATTCCTACCGATCATAAGTCATCGTTTCCACCGTAAAATCGCTTTGTCGTCCAGCCTGGGCCTCGGGTCGTCTGGCCGATCTCTGTTTTTTTTCTCACGTAGCAAATGCCCAAACCGAACCCATATGCAACCAAGGAGTATACACATATACAAGGAGGAATAGTGCCATGCAAAAAGTTTTACGTAATTCATTTTTTTCCAAATTGCTAATTTTGTCTTTTTCACTACAAATTCGTTCCAAGTCCGGATCGTTTGTAACAAATTTTGTTAATTAGTAGAAATTAATACCTTCCTACAGTATTTTTTATGAAATTTTATAAATAAATTTGTACTGTTAAATTATTCGCGGAAAATCTAAACTTACGAATTTTGTAGCTTTTAAACTGCACGTCCAAAAATATCAGTAATATCCCGAGTATTTCTATACTCGAAGTCATCAGACATTTGTACTCAAACACTGCTCAATAATACATCGTTCTTGTGTGTTTACGTATCTTGAGCGATTGTACTCGTTCGGGATCTAAAAGAACCGTTCAACTTATTTAGCGTCACTCAAAATCAATTTCCCATTTGATCGCCGACAAGTGTTTTCGGTGATTGAATTCAGTTTTCGAGCTCTTGCGAAAGTATCTTGTACGTCGACTTAAATGCTCTCTTCTCTGTCCTTCTGAAATACAAGTTGCCTAGTTTAGTGGGGAACTTAAAAATCTTCAAAAGGAGTTAAGGATCCGTTTAATCGGAGCTTGTAAACTTTGATCGCGGTCACATTTAAACTACCCGACTCAATTAATTTCACTCTCATGAGTAATTACAAATTGAGTTGAATAAGTGTCAAAGTTACCCTAATAGCTTCCAAAATACTTTGGAATAATTAGTAATCAACTTTGGAATCTTTAAACTTCAAGGTTTGTCACTTGACCAAAATACCCCTTGTAAGTGCATAGTGTTTTAAGCATGTGCTCAAGCAAACCAACAGCCAACACTCATTTCCTCCATCCCTCATGTCCCAAGCAAGGGAGAAGGAGAAAGAGAAGAAGAAGGCCACCCAAATCCGCGGATTAAGGCGATTCAACCGATTTAAAATCGAATCGGAGGCTGGATTTGGCGTCCTCATCGCGTTCCCCATCTTCTCAACCCCTTCAAGTGAGTATTCCATCGAGATTCATCGATGTCTCTTGGAGTTCCCGTGGTGCTTTTACAATCTGACCTGATTTCTTGACTCCCGGGTCGATCCTCTTGCCGTAGCTACGACTCTTTTCTCCTGTAGCTTCGCATTTCATCAAGTTTTCCCAAACCCTAGCCTAGGCCATGTCTAAATCTAGACTCAGGTCGTCGTTAGGTCCGTTTAACTCTATAGTCGACCTGGCTTTTAGCCATCTTCAAAATCGAGCATGCTCTCGCTAGGTCTTCGGTTTGTCGGAGTTCTAGTGAGGTAGAGCATGTATAGATTTTTCCCATAGCAGTTCTGGTGGCTAGAGTCGCTACCGGAGGAATCGGAATTCAATTTCGCTAAGCCGAAATTTATTTTATTCATTTAGGTGTTAACTATTTTTACAATGGACCGAAGGTCCATAGCGTATAACGATAGCTCCATTAGCTCTTCTGATAGCCCTGGTTGCGATCAGAAGAGTCGAAATTAAGTTTCGTCAAAACCTGCTACAAGTTGTTAGCTCTAGGTCTCTTTTAATTTATTTTTATTTCATAAAATCCTAGAGCTCCGAGGCATGTATTGACTTTACCATTAGTCCCCTTAGAGGCTAGAAAAGCAGTTAGAATCGCTAGATTTGCATTTTAGCACTTTGCATTTTATTTTAGTAATTATAGGCCTCACAAGCCGTTTAAGGCATTTAGCTTTGTTTAGCTTCGTTTAAGGTCACTAAGGTCGATAGCATGCTTTCCGCGTGTTTTGGATCGCATTCAAGTCACTTTTCGGACTTTTGCCGTTTCTCGGGTAATTACCGGAGTTAAGCGGGCAATTGATCAAAAGTCAGAGAAGATTAAGTCATCCATGCTGGGGAATGGCTCCGATAGGTCGTACGTATCCCTAAGCAACTAGCCGAGGGCTTAAAACAAGTCTCGCGGCATTCCAGCTCAAAACGGCCCTTTTGGGTGAGATTGCTCGTTTTCGAGCAAAATAGCCATTTTGGCCATGTTCCACAATTTAGGGTTTATTCACCAGTTAGCTATCGGAATGAGTCATTTAGGGTCATATAAGCCTAGTGAAGTCGAAAACGCGTGCTCCTCGCAAGCGAATCGAAGTTTGAGCCGCTGACCTTGTGCAATCGGGAGCGTATTTAGCGACCCAAAATGCGCTTTCGATCGGAATTCGTTATAGGTTAAGTGAATTTCGGTGGGGTAAGGTCCAGATAGGTCCTAAATACCCTAGACTACCTGGTGGAACAGCCTGGAGAAATCGCAAATCGATTCTGTGCGTTCTGAACAAAAATGGCTTTTGCCCTACGGTGAATAGTGCCATTTTTCCTTTTTCTGAATTTTTCAGCTTTTCTGATTTGGTTTTTGCTGTTTTGGCTCCCGGTCGATCATTGTAATCCCAAACGAGTTGCGACAAGTCCCGTTAGGTGTGTTATACCTAATTCTAGGTGTTTAACTAAATTTATTTGAATTTTTCTTTATTTTACGCATTTTATTCACTTTGGCGAGAATTTCACCGAAATCGCCTCATCGGTCGCGATTACAACCGCTGCGTTTTGATCGTTCTTTTCTTTCTTAGTATCTAGATGAGTTCTATTTGATGTTAAGTTGGTGTTTATGCTTCTAAAGTCACTCTTTGCTAAATTATTTCTCTGTTCGCTGTTTTTGATGTTTTTATTCGATTAGAGGCGAGTGAGTCCGGAGTCGCATCGAACAATCCGGAGTTCGTCCCAGATCCATCAGAGCAGCAGCAGACAGGCAAGCACCTCCTTTGACCATCTTGAAACCTATATTTCACGATGTTTACTTTGATTTCTCAAACTATATGCATTGTTTATATTCAGTAAAGTGCTAGTTTGTGGGAATGGTAGATATACCCTGATTTGGTGGTTTTTCCTCAATTAAATTCCCAGAGTTCATTGATAGCCTTAGTAGGGTTGGACAATTAATAAAATGTCACTTGGGTATAAACGACTTAGTAAATGCATATGCTTAGACACTGCAATAGAGATGAGCAAAGTCAGTCATTTACCAAATGCTCAAAACTTATGATAATTGTAACTGGTTTTGGAAATGTTTTGGAAATGTGACTTGTAAAGGTAATTTGATAAAAATGTGCAGTGTCTAGTTGGTAATTAGACTTGGCGGGAGGTATAATATGTGCTAGTTAAACATGGTGGCGATTGGTTGGCGAGTTAAGTGGAGTTCCCCGCTTGAGTCACTAGGCAAAAATATAAGGACCGAACTTGTGACGGTTTTTGAATGAACACCGTGCAACCGCGCAATGCTGGGATGGGGCAGCCTGTTTTAGTACCTGAAGTGTGAGGGGATAGCCATGCCTGTTGGTAGGCCGAAGTGTGGACCTTTTCCCCGTGTTGAGCAGTCAAGCGCGGTGTGTGTGTCCTCACGACCCGCCGTATGCACCTTCGTGAGTGCGCTTGTACTTATGCAGCGGGGAATCGCTCCAGTTCATGTTTGATTGATACAACGGTGTACGCCTTGCTATGGGATAATGCCGTGGCAAAAACTCGCCGTCGTCACGATGGATATTCCGTGGCCGCCTGAGTGGTGGTTGGCCTCTTATCGCCATAGTAGTGGGTTTATCGTCGCCGGTGCTGGGGTGTGGCTATAACCTCAACGATGGGAAAGAATAGATCATTCTTGTATATCGGATACCTCGTGTATCGCGTGTACCCTGGATGACAGGGATGCAAGTCTGAGTTGTGTTTGGGTAAAGTGCGCAAACTCTGCAGAGTATCAAATAATTCTAATCGATTAGCCGTGCTCACGGTTATGAGCAAATCTTCTTTAATCATATCAAGTATAGAAATTTGGTTCGGTTTTGAAAATGAAAATCTATTTTGGAGTCTATCTAAAGTATGTGGATCGATATGGTACTTGATGGATTTATGAATGAGTGAATATGGTATTTGGAGGATTTATGAATATATGGATGTCAATTCGTATCTCAACTGCGATCATGGATGGTGGCAGTTGAGAGACTCAAATGTTACATATATTGTAAATATGTTTTATTCAAAATGCTGTCTTTCAAATTATGTATTACATTTCGATGAACTGTTTCAAATCCTGCTTTTCGCAATAGACTTAGTGTAGTAGCCATTTCAATCGTATCAGCCTGCATATTAATTATAATTGCATACACTAAAGTCTTGCGAGTACATACGTGTACTCACCGTTGCTGCTAACCCTTTTTCCACAGAGGAAGGTAATGATGATGTCCCGGATGATGGCGAGCCCCAATTCTGCGAGTGTTGCGGCTTCGTAGGTCTTCCCTCCAGTCAGTAGCCTGTGGGGTGGTCAGGCCAGCTGCGCTGGTTGTCTTTCTTTTGTTTCCGCTGTCGCTGTACTTCTTTTGGATTCTGTAATACACTTGTACAAGATTTATACCTAGTTATGTAAATTAAATTAGTTTATCTTTTCGTGCATTGATACTCGGGTTGTGGGTACGCGATACTGGGCTACTGATCCAGGGATCCAGTATCAGATGCGTACAGGCACCGGGTCCGAAGCTAAGTGTTCGATCCCGTCGATCGAATTTTTAGATTCGGATTTTCGGTGTCGAGGCTTCCTGTTGCTATACGGTGCTATACGCCACAGTAGACGGCGTATAGTACGGTATAGGAAGAGGGGGTGCTCACAGCGTTGGTATCAGAGCCAATGACTGCAGGAAGACTTAGTTAGCCTGGTCGTTAGACTTAGGAACAGATTTTCCTCTCAAAATTTATTTTGAAGTTACAAATCTTAATTGGAAAATGTAGAATGCTATTCTTGTCCATTCTATAGCTTTTCTCTTATCTACTTTTCAAAATGAATCTGATCTTAATCCAAATTTCAAAATTTGTTTCTTTCTTCTATCTTGTTCAAAAGAATTAGAAGGAACACGGGTTTAGCTCAGAATGGGTTAAGGTTAGATGTCTGTGATTGTAATTAGGGATTATTTTGTCGTTTCCCTGAGTTGGTTTTTGAATTGGTTCTTATGCTTCTTTGAATGAGGTCACTGTCAAGAACAAGTATCCTCTCCCTCGGATCGATGATTTATTTGACCAATTAGGCGGAGCTCGAGTCTTCTCCAAAATAGACTTGAGATCCGGCTATTTTCAGCTCAAGATCCGTCCTGAGGATATTGTGAAGACTGCATTCACTACTCGCTACGGTCTGTACGAGTATACAGTTGTTTCGTTTGGTCTCACCAATGCACCAGCCACCTTCATGAATCTGATGAACAAGGTCTTCATGGAGTTCCTTGATAGATTTGTGGTAGTGTTCATTGATGACATCCTCATATACTCCAAGGATGATGAAGAGCATACACTTCACTTGCATATGGTGCTTAGCAAGCTTCGCGAGCATCAGTTGTATGCCAAGTTCAGCAAGTGCGAGTTCTGGCTCAAGCAAGTGGAGTTTTTGGGACATGTCCTGTCAGAAGGTGGGGTAGCAGTTGATCCACGCAAGGTACAGGATGTACTCAATTGGGAGCAGCCCCGCAATGTCCCTGAGATTCGGAGTTTTCTTGGTTTAGCCGGATATTATCGCCGGTTTATCGAGAATTTCTCCAAGATTGCTAAGCCACTGACAGAGCTACTCAAGAAAGACAAGAAGTATGAGTGGTCGCTTGCTTGTAGATCCAGTTTTCAGGAGCTGAAGAAGCGACTCACAACTGCTCCAGTCTTGATCCTGCCAGACATTCACAAGGCCTTTGACATTTATTGCGATGCATCTCGCCAAGGTCTTGGCTGTGTGTTGATGCAGGAAGGCAAGGTAGTGGCATATGCTTCTCGTCAGTTGAAGCCCCATGAAGCCAACTACCCGACCCATGATTTGGAGTTGGCAGCAGTGGTTCATGCACTCAAGCTGTGGCGGCATTATCTCATAGGCAACAGATGTGAGATCTATACCGACCACAAGAGCTTGAAGTACTTCTTCTCCCAACCAGATCTGAACCTGAGGCAGCGCAGGTGGCTAGAGCTGATCAAGGATTATGATCCGGGGATTCACTATCACCCAGGCAAGGCAAATGTGGTTGCAGATGCCCTTAGTCGCAAGCTGCATACGTGAATGCCTTGGGTGTCATCAGTCAGCCTCAATTAGTTGAGGAGTTCAGCAAGCTGAATCTGGAGGTGGTTGAACATGGCTTCATTGCAGCATTGACGGTTCAACCTACTCTAGAATCTCAAATTCTTGAGGCACAGCTCCAAGATGAGGCAATCATTGAGATTAGGCGCCAGTTGACTGAAAATGGCGCATCTCCAGGTTTTTCTGTGAAGTCCAATGGGCTGATCTTGCATGGGCAGCAGGTGTATGTCCCTGATGATGTTGAGATCAAGGGGTTGATCCTGTCAGAAGCTCATGATACTCCTCTCTCTGTTCATCCTGGCAGCACCAAGATGTACCAGGACCTTCGCAGGCAGTTCTGGTGGCCAGGAATGAAGAAAGACATTGCTGCTCATGTGGCACGTTGCGATGTGTGCCAGCGAGTCAAGGCTGAGCACCAGAGGCCAGCAGGGCTACTTCAGCCATTGCAGATTCCTGAGTGGAAGTGGGAAGAGATTGGGATGGATTTTATTACCGGTCTACCGAGGTCCTCCGCCGGTCACGACTCCATTTGGGTGATCATTGACCGCTTGACCAAGGTAGCTCATTTCATCCCCGTTCATACCACTTATTCTAGGCCCCAAGCTAGCAGAACTTTACTTGCAGAACATTGTTCGGCTCCATGGGGTTCCAAAAGTCATAGTCTCTGACCGTGGTTCGCAGTTCACCTCCAGATTTTGGGAGAGTTTGCAGTCTATTCTTGGCACTAAGCTATCTTTCAGTACTGCTTACCATCCCCAAACTGACGGACAGACGGAAAGGGTAAATCAAATCCTAGAAGACATGTTGAGGGCTTGTGTACTGTGCTACAGCAAGTCGTGGGAGAAATGCTTGCCCTTCGCCGAGTTCTCCTACAACAACAGTCACCAAATCAGCCTTCAGATGTCGCCATTCGAGGCTCTTTATGGCAAGAAGTGCAGAACGCCCTTGTTTTGGTCCGAGGTTGGTGAGAGGCAATTCTTCGGACCAGCTATGATTGAAGAGGCTGAAAGGCAAGTTAGCTTGATTCGAGACCGGCTGAAAGAAGCTCAGTCTCGTCAGAAGAGCTACGCTGATCGCCGTCGCCGCGAGTTGAGCTTTAAGGTGGGTGACTTTGTCTACCTCAAGGTCTCACCACTCCGCGGCACTCGCAGATTACAAGTCCGCAGGAAGCTAGCTCCGCGATACATCGGTCCGTTCCAGATTCTCGAGAAGGTTGGTGTTGTAGCTTATCGACTTGAGCTACCACCACATCTTTCGGACGTTCACGATGTATTCCATGTATCCCAGCTGAAGAAGAGTCTTCGGGTTCCATCAGAGGTTACTCAAGTGGACCATCTTGATCTGCAACCTGACCTTTCGTATCGAGAGTATCCAGTCCGTATTCTCGAGACAGCTGAGCGTCACACTCGCAGTCAGGTTATCAAGATGCTCAAGGTCCAGTGGAGCAACCATTCAGAAGATGAAGCCACGTGGGAGCGTGAAGACCATATTCAGGCAGAATACCCCGACTTTCTTCGAGAGGATTAGCAATCTCGAGGACGAGATTTTTGTAAGGGGGGTAGACTGTAATATCCCGAGTATTTCTATACTCGAGTCACTGTACATTTGTACTCAAACACTGTTCAATAATACACTGTTCTTGTGTGTTTCTGTATCTTGAGCGATTGTACTCGTTCGGGATCTAAAAGAACCCTTCAACTTATTTAGCGTCACTCAAAATCAATTTCCCATTTGATCGCCGACAAGTGTTTTCGGTGATTGAATTCAGTTTTCGAGCTCTTGCGAAAGTATCTTGTACGTCGACTTAAATGTTCTCTTCTCTGTCCTTCTGAAGTACAAGTTGCCTAGTTTAGTGGGGAACTTAAAAATCTTCAAAAGGAGTTAAGGATCCGTTTAATCGGAGCTTGTAAACTTTGATCGCGGTCACATTTAAACTACCCGACTCAATTAATTTCACTCTCATGAGTAATTGCAAATTGAGTTGAATAAGTGTCAAAGTTACCCTAATAGCTTCCAAAATACTTTGGAATAATTAGTAATCAACTTTGGAAGCTTTAACCTTCAAGGTTTGTCACTTGACCAAAATACCACTTGTAAGTGCATAGTGTTTTAAGCATGTGCTCAAGCAAACCAACAGCCAACACTCATTTCCTCCATCCCTCATGTCCCAAGCAAGGGAGAAGGAGAAAGAGAAGAAGAAGGCCACCCAAATCCGCGGATTCCGGGCGATTCAACCGACGAAAATCGAATCGGAGGCTGGATTTGGCGTCCTCATCGCGTTCCCCATCTTCTCAACCCCTTCAAGTGAGTATTCCATCGAGATTCATCGATGTCTCTTGGAGTTCCCGTGGTGCTTTTACAATCTGACCTGATTTCTTGACTCCCGGGTCGATCCTCTTGCCGTAGCTACGACTCTTTTCTCCTGTAGCTTCGCATTTCATCAAGTTTTCCCAAACCCTAGCCTAGGCCATGTCTAGGTACCATGTGTTCAACGCATCGCATAGCAATTCTGCTTTAAAATCTAGACTCAGGTCGTCGTTAGGTCCGTTTAACTCTATAGTCGACCTGGCTTTTAGCCATCTTCAAAATCGAGCATGCTCTCGCTAGGTCTTCGGTTTGTCGGAGTTCTAGTGAGGTAGAGCATGTATAGATTTTTCCCATAGCAGTTCTGGTGGCTAGAGTAAGCTACGGAGGAATCGTTATTCAATTTCGCTAAGCCGAAATTTATTTTATTCATTTAGGTGTTAACTATTTTTACAATGGACCGAAGGTCCATAGCGTATAACGATAGCTCCATTAGCTCTTCTGATAGCCCTGGTTGCGATCAGAAGAGTCAAAATTAAGTTTCGTCAAAACCTGCTACAAGTTGTTAGCTCTAGGTCTCTTTTAATTTATTTTTATTTCATAAAATCCTAGAGATCCGAGGCATGTATTGACTTTACCATTAGTCCCTTTAGAGGCTAGAAAAGCAGTTAGAATCGCTAGATTTGCATTTTAGCACTTTGCATTTTATTTTAGTAATTATAGGCCTCACAAGCCGTTTAAGGCATTTAGCTTTGTTTAGCTTCGTTTAAGGTCACTAAGGTCGATAGCATGCTTTCCGCGTGTTTTGGATCGCATTCAAGTCACTTTTCGGACTTTTGCCGTTTCTCGGGTAATTACCGGAGTTAAGCGGGCAATTGATCAAAAGTCAGAGAAGATTAAGTCATCCATGCTGGGGAATGGCTCCGATAGGTAAATGACGTATCCCTAAGCAACTAGCCGAGGGCTTAAAACAAGTCTCGCGGCATTCCAGCTCAAAACGGCCCTTTTGGGCGAGATTGCTCGTTTTCGAGCAAAATAGCCATTTTGGCCATATTCCACAATTTAGGGTTTATTCACCAGTTAGCTATCGGAATGAGTCATTTAGGGTCATATAAGCCTAGTGAAGTCGAAAACGTGCTCCTCGCGCAAGCGGAATCGAGTTTGAGCCGTTTTCGGACCTTGTGCGATCAGGAGCGTATTTAGCGACCCAAAATGCGCTTTCGATCGGAATTCGTTATAGGTTAAGTGAATTTCGGTGGGGTAAGGCCCAGATAGGTCCTAAATACCCTAGACTACCTGGTGGAACAGCCTGGAGAAATCGCAAATCGATTCTGTGCGTTCTGAACAAAAATGGCTTTTGCCCTACGGTGAATAGTGCCATTTTTCCTTTTTCTGAATTTTTCAGCTTTTCTGATTTGGTTTTTGCTGTTTTGGCTCCCGGTCGATCATTGTAATCCCAAACGAGTTGCGACAAGTCCCGTTAGGTGTGTTATACCTAATTCTAGGTGTTTAACTAAATTTATTTGAAATTTTCTTTATTTTACGCATTTTATTCACTTTGGCGAGAATTTCACCGAAATCGCCTCATCGGGTCGCGATTACACCGTTTTTCGCGTTTTGATCGTTTCTTTTCTTTCTTAGTATCTAGATGAGTTCTATTTGATGTTAAGTTGGTGTTTATGCTTCTAAAGTCACTCTTTGCTAAATTATTTCTCTATTCGCTGTTTTTGATGTTTTTATTCGATTAGAGGCGAGTGAGTCCGGAGTCGCATCGAACAATCCTGAGTTCGTCCCAGATCCATCAGAGCAGCAGCAGACAGGCAAGCACCTCCTTTGACCATCTTGAAACCTATATTTCACGATGTTTACTTTGATTTCTCAAACTATATGCATTGTTTATATTCAGTAAAGTGCTAGTTTGTGGGAATGGTAGATATACCCTGATTTGGTGGTTTTTCCTCAATTAAATTCCCAGAGTTCATTGATAGCCTTAGTAGGGTTGGACAATTAATAAAATGTCACTTGGGTATAAACGACTTAGTAAATGCATATGCTTAGACACTGCAATAGAGATGAGCAAAGTCAGTCATTTACCAAATGCTCAAAACTTATGATAATTGTAACTGGTTTTGGAAATGTTTTGGAAATGTGACTTGTAAAGGTAATTTGATAAAAATGTGCAGTGTCTAGTTGGTAATTAGACTTGGCGGGAGGTATAATATGTGCTAGTTAAACATGGTGGCGATTGGTTGGCGAGTTAAGTGGAGTTCCCCGCTTGAGTCACTAGGCAAAAATATAAGGACCGAACTTGTGACGGTTTTTGAATGAACACCGTGCAACCACGCAATGCTGGGATGGGGCAGCCTGTTTTAGTACCTGAAGTGTGAGGGGATAGCCATGCCTGTTGGTAGGCCGAAGTGTGGACCTTTTCCCCGTGTTGAGCAGTCAAGCGCGGTGTGTGTGTCCTCACGACCCGCCGTATGCACCTTCGTGAGTGCGCTTGTACTTATGCAGCGGGGAATCGCTCCAGTTCATGTTTGATTGATACAACGGTGTACGCCTTGCTATGGGATAATGCCGCGGCAAAAACTCGCCGTCGTCACGATGGATATTCCGTGGCCGCCTGAGTGGTGGTTGGCCTCTTATCGCCATAGTAGTGGGTTTATCGTCGCCGGTGCTGGGGTGTGGCTATAGCCTCAACGATGGGAAAGAATAGATCATTCTTGTATATCGGATACCTCGTGTATCGCGTGTACCCTGGATGACAGGGATGCAAGTCTGAGTTGTGTTTGGGTAAAGTGCGCAAACTCTGCAGAGTATCAAATAATTCTAATCGATTAGCCGTGCTCACGGTTATGAGCAAATCTTCTTTAATCATATCAAGTATAGAAATTTGGTTCGGTTTTGAAAATGAAAATCTATTTTGGAGTCTATCTAAAGTATGTGGATCGATATGGTACTTGATGGATTTATGAATGAGTGAATATGGTATTTGGAGGATTTATGAATATATGGATGTCAATTCGTATCTCAACTGCGATCATGGATGGTGGCAGTTGAGAGACTCAAATGTTACATATATTGTAAATATGTTTTATTCAAAATGCTGTCTTTCAAATTATGTATTACATTTCGATGAACTGTTTCAAATCCTGCTTTTCGCAATAGACTTAGTGTAGTAGCCATTTCAATCGTATCAGCCTGCATATTAATTATAATTGCATACACTAAAGTCTTGCGAGTACATACGTGTACTCACCGTTGCTGCTAACCCTTTTTCCACAGAGGAAGGTAATGATGATGTCCCGGATGATGGCGAGCCCCAATTCTGCGAGTGTTGCGGCTTCGTAGGTCTTCCCTCCAGTCAGTAGCCTGTGGGGTGGTCAGGCCAGCTGCGCTGGTTGTCTTTCTTTTGTTTCCGCTGTCGCTTTACTTCTTTTGGTTTCTGTAATACACTTGTACAAGATTTATACCTAGTTATGTAAATTAAATTAGTTTATCTTTTCGTGCATTGATACTCGGGTTGTGGGTACGCGATAATGGGCTCTTGATCCAGGGATCGATATCAGATGCGTCTGAGCACCGGGTCCGAAGCTAAGGGTTCGATCCCGTCGATCGAATTTTTAGATTCAGATTTTCGGTGTCGAGGCTTCCTGTTGCTATACGGTGCTATACGCTACAGTAGACGGCGTACAGTACGGTATAGGAAGAGGGGTCCTCACAGCGTTGGTATCAGAGCCAATGACTGCAGGAAGACTTAGTTAGCCTGGTCGTTAGACTTAGGAACAGATTTTCCTCTCAAAATTTATTTTGAAGTTACAAATCTTAATTGGAAAATGTAGAATGCTATTCTTGTCCATTCTATAGCTTTTCTCTTATCTACTTTTCAAAATGAATCTGATCTTAATCCAAATTTCAAAATTTGTTTCTTTCTTCTATCTTGTTCAAAAGAATTAGAAGGAACACGGGTTTAGCTCAGAATGGGTTAAGGTTAGATGTCTGTGATTGTAATTAGGGATTATTTTGTCGTTTCCCTGAGTTGGTTTTTGAATTGGTTCTTATGCTTCTTTGAATGAGGTCACTGTCAAGAACAAGTATCCTCTCCCTCGGATCGATGATTTATTTGACCAATTAGGCGGAGCTCGAGTCTTCTCCAAAATAGACTTGAGATCCGGCTATTTTCAGCTCAAGATCCGTCCTGAGGATATTGTGAAGACTGCATTCACTACTCGCTACGGTCTGTACGAGTATACAGTTGTTTCGTTTGGTCTCACCAATGCACCAGCCACCTTCATGAATCTGATGAACAAGGTCTTCATGGAGTTCCTTGATAGATTTGTGGTAGTGTTCATTGATGACATCCTCATATACTCCAAGGATGATGAAGAGCATACACTTCACTTGCATATGGTGCTTAGCAAGCTCATGAGCATCAGTTGTATGCCAAGTTCAGTAAGTGCGAGTTCTGGCTCAAGCAAGTGGAGTTTCTGGGGCATGTCCTGTCAGAAGGTGGGGTAGCAGTTGATCCACGCAAGGTACAGGATGTACTCAGTTGGGAGCAGCCCCGCAATGTCCCGGAGATTCGGAGTTTTCTTGGTTTAGCCGGATATTATCGCCGGTTTATCGAGAATTTCTCCAAGATTGCTAAGCCACTGACAGAGCTACTCAAGAAAGACAAGAAGTATGAGTGGTCGCTTGCTTGTAGATCCAGTTTTCAGGAGCTGAAGAAGCGACTCACAACTGCTCCAGTCTTGATCCTGCCAGACATTCACAAGGCCTTTGACATTTATTGCGATGCATCTCGCCAAGGTCTTGGCTGTGTGTTGATGCAGGAAGGCAAGGTAGTGGCATATGCTTCTCGTCAGTTGAAGCCCCATGAAGCCAACTACCCGACCCATGATTTGGAGTTGGCAGCAGTGGTTCATGCACTCAAGCTGTGGCGGCATTATCTCATAGGCAACAGATGTGAGATCTATACCGACCACAAGAGCTTGAAGTACTTCTTCTCCCAACCAGATCTGAACCTGAGGCAGCGCAGGTGGCTAGAGCTGATCAAGGATTATGATTTGGGGATTCACTATCACCCAGGCAAGGCAAATGTGGTTGCAGATGCCCTTAGTCGCAAGCTGCATACAGTGAATGCCTTGGGTGTCATCAGTCAGCCTCAATTAGTTGAGGAGTTCAGCAAGCTGAATCTGGAGGTGGTTGAACATGGCTTCATTGCAGCATTGACGGTTCAACCTACTCTAGAATCTCAAATTCTTGAGGCACAGCTCCAAGATGAGGCAATCATTGAGATTAGGCGCCAGTTGACTGAAAATGGCGCATCTCCAGGTTTTTCTGTGAAGTCCAATGGGCTGATCTTGCATGGGCAGCAGGTGTATGTCCCTGATGATGTTGAGATCAAGGGGTTGATCCTGTCAGAAGCTCATGATACTCCTCTCTCTGTTCATCCTGGCAGCACCAAGATGTACCAGGACCTTCGCAGGCAGTTCTGGAACAGATCCGAAAATTTTTATGTGCCAAACCTATTTGCACAAGATCACCAGTCTTTTGAGATAGTTCCCTTCTTTCGCGAATTTTTTTCGCGCTGATTTTTTTTATCTGCTGCGGAACTGTACGGTCGCCGACCACAGTTTTGAGTCACAGTCCTTGCTAGCCTCGAGTCAGCAACTAGTGACTAGACGTTGAACAATTCTTCAATTTTGCATTCACTGATTGGATTATTGCTAACCTTTTGCTACTAAATTAAGCCTGTCCAAGCTCCACTTTCTACCCGTACAGGCGTTCGATCCCTTGGCAATCGCTCTACACAAACTTCGGAGAACCTTTGACAACGCCAACGGCCGACAACGCCTGCTGCATTGTAAGAACTTGTAAGAACTTGGGTCATAGGCTTGAGTGCTTGAGAGACTTGCCACCTAGTAGTCGATAGGAACATTATACTTGTGGTTTTTGTTTCCTTGTCATCAACTAACCATGTCAGGTGACGAGTTCACTTCATCACTCTCCACGAACCAAGGGCATCATTACTCACTTCCAAAAGATGACGAGGGAAACCACCGATGGTCTTAGCGAGGATGTACGGCTCACTAATGAGCGTATGTCAATGCAGGAAGACCGTCTCAGATCCATCGAGGCCGCACAAGGGATTGCTAACACTACTCTTGCTACTATTTTGGCTAGACTTGATACTTTTGCAGCTGCTGCATCTGGTGCTTCCAATCCACCTCCCCGTCGTCCAAGCAACAATTCAGCTCCACAGGGGAGGCCCCCAACAGATTTAGAAGAACAGAACGAAGAGCACGAATATGATGACACCACTGATGTGGAGGAGGCCAACCCCATCCATTACGATAATGATCGTAACCATCAACGGCTACGCTTCAATCAGCAAGGTATGCGACGTGATCCTCCACGACCAAGGAGCGAACGAGATGATGTTTTCCTAAGGTAAATTTCAATATGCCACCTTTTGAAGGTAAATATGACCCTGATGGTTACCTTAGTTGGGAATTACTTGTGGATCAAAAATTTGCGTGCCATGATTTCCCTGAGAATAGAAGAGTTAGGGCTGCCACAAGTGAGTTCACTGATTTTGCTTCTGTTTGGTGGAGAGAACATTGCCGTGCTCATCCAAATAATATACCCACCACTTGGGAAGCCTTGAAATTGCTAATGAGGCATAGATTTGTTCCTTCATACTATGCTAGAGATTTATTGAATAAATTGCAGCGCCTACAGCAAGGTAATAATTCGGTGGAAGAATATTACCAAGAATTGCAAATTGGCATGTTGCGTTGTGGATTAATTGAGAATGAGGAAGCTTCTATGGCTCGTTTCTTAGGTGGTTTAACTCGAGAAATCCAGGATATTCTAGACTATAAGGATTATAATTCGATGACTCGGTTGTTCCATCTTGCTTGCAAAGCTGAACGTGAAGTGCAGGGTCGTCAATCGAGGGCCAAGACTAACTTTTCTGCAGGTCGAACTACTTCGTGGACACCGCGCACCCCTGCTGCCCCTGCTGGCCGTACTACCACGCCGACCTCTTCCATCAACAGAACGGCGTCCACCACCGCAAATTCGGCACCACGACCAACGCCGACGAAAAGTGCCACACAAGCTACTACAAATAGTTAGGTAAGTAGTCGGTCGCATCAACGGGACGCACCAAAGATGTTCAGTGCCATCGCTGCAAGGGTTTCGGACACATGATGAAGGAGTGTCCGAACAAGCGTGTGTTAATAATCCGTGAAGACGGCGAGTATGACTCAGCAAGTGATCTGGATGAAGAAACATATGCTTTGCTCGCTGAACATGAAGACGGCGATCCAAATGCCGAGCACGACGAGGTGCACGTGAGCGCTGGTGATGCTGACCAATATTTGAGTATTATTGCACAACGTGTGCTTAGTGCTCAGATTGCTCGCGCCGATCCAAATCAACGCCACAACTTGTTTTACACAAAAGGCGTCATCAAGGAGCGATCCATTCGAATAATCATTGATGGGGGGAGTTGCAATAATCTAGCCAGCATGGACATGGTGGAGAAGCTAGCACTCTCCACTAGACCACACCCTCAGCCCTACCACATTCAATGGTTCAACAACAGCGGCAAACTCAAGGTAACTCGCATGGTAAGAGTACATTTCGCTTTAGGTTCCTATCATGATTATGTTGATTGCGATGTCGTACCTATGCAAGCATGTTCTATGTTATTAGGTAGACCGTGGCAATATGATAAGGATTGCTTACATCATGGTAGAACAAATCAATACTCTTTTGTGCATAAAGAAAAGAAAATTGTGCTACACCCAATGTCGCCTGATGCCATTGTAAAGGATGAAATCGCTAGATCTAGCAAAGAGAAAACTCGAGAGAATTCTAAGAGTGAAAATCAGATTGTCACCAAAGGACTTGAACAACATAAACAGAAAGAATCTAACCTTGATTGTGCTAAGCCGAATGAGATTAAATTGAAAGGTGCTTGTTTTCTTGCAACAAAATCTGATTTGAATGAGTTGGCTGTTTGTAGGTCTACATGCTATGCTTTGGTCTGCAAAGAAACTTTGTTTTCTCTAGAGGAGATGTCCCTCTCTTTGCCTCCTGTTGTCACTAACCCTTGCAGGAATACACTGACATCTTTCCAAAGGACATCCCCTCAGGGCTGCCGCCAATTAGAGGGATTGAGCATCAAATTGATCTCATTCCAGGGGCATCCTTGCCCAACCGAGCACCTTACAGAACCAACCCTGAAGAGACACAAGAGATACAACGCCAAGTTCACGAATTGCTTGATAAAGGGTACGTACGTGAATCTCTTAGTCCTTGTGCTGTACCAGTCATTTTAGTACCTAAGAAAGATGGAACATGGCGCATGTGTGTGGATTGTAGAGCAATTAATAATATCACCATTAGATATCGCCATCCTATTCCTCGGTTAGACGATATGCTTGATGAACTAAGTGGCTCTACTATGTTCTCTAAAGTGGATTTGCGTAGTGGGTATCACCAGATTCGCATGAAGTTAGGAGATGAATGGAAAACAGCATTTAAAACTAAGTTCGGGTTATATGAGTGGTTAGTAATGCCTTTCGGATTGACTAATGCTCCTAGCACATTTATGAGACTGATGAACGAGGTTTTACGTGTTTTCATTGGAAAGTTTGTGGTAGTTTACTTTGATGATATCTTGATCTACAGCAAATCCTTAGAAGACCATCTTGGACATTTACGTGCTGTTTTTAATGCTTTACGCGATGCACGTTTATTTGGTAACCTTGATAAGTGCACCTTTTGCACGGATCGAGTCTCTTTTCTTGGCTATGTTGTTACTCCACAGGGAATTGAAGTTGATCAAGCCAAGGTTGAAGCAATACACAGCTGGCCGGTTCCAACAACGGTCACACAAGTGCGAAGTTTCTTAGGACTTGCTGGATTCTATCGTCGCTTTGTGAAGGACTTCAGCACCATCGCTGCACCCATGAATGAGCTCACCAAGAAAGGTGTACCTTTTGTTTGGGGCAAGTCACAGGAAGAGGCCTTCAACATTCTGAAAGCTAAGTTAACCCATGCACCCTTACTCCAGCTTCCAGACTTTTCTAAGACTTTTGAACTAGAATGTGATGCTAGTGGAATTGGTTTGGGTGGTGTTCTATTACAAGAAGGAAAACCTGTTGCTTATTTTAGTGAGAAATTGAGTGGACCAAGTTTGAATTATTCTACTTATGATAAGGAGTTATATGCGCTAGTTCGAACTTTAGAAACATGGCAACATTATTTATGGCCCAAGGAATTTGTTATACATTCGGATCATGAATCGTTAAAACATATTAGAAGTCAAGCTAAACTGAACCGTAGACATGCAAAGTGGGTTGAATTCATTGAGTCATTTCCTTATGTCATCAAACACAAACAGGGAAAGGATAATGTCATTGCTGATGCCTTGTCTAGGAGATATACCATGCTCTCACAACTTGACTTCAAAATTTTTGGTTTGGAAAGCGATTAAAGAGCAATATGTGCATGATGATGATTTTAAAAATGTGTTGCTCAATTGTAAAGAGGGAAAAACTTGGAACAAATTTGTCCTCAATAATGGGTTTGTGTTTAGAGCAAACAAACTATGTATTCCAGCTAGTTCTGTTCGTTTGTTATTGCTACAGGAAGCGCATGGAGGAGGATTGATGGGACACTTTGGTGTGAAAAGGACGGAGGACATACTCGCTAGCCATTTCTTTTGGCCCAGGATGAGACGAGACGTGGAACGTTTCATCGCTCGCTGCTCTACATGTCAAAAAGCTAAGTCACGACTTAATCCACATGGTTTATACATGCCTCTGCCTGTTCCTAGCGTACCTTGGGAAGATATTTCTATGGACTTTGTTTTAGGACTCCCTAGAACAAAGAAGGGGAGGGATAGTATTTTTGTCGTTGTGGATAGATTTTCTAAAATGGCACACTTCATACCTTGTCACAAAAGCGATGACGCTACCAACATTGCTGACTTATTCTTTCGTGAAATTGTTCGCTTACATGGTGTGCCTAACACAATAGTTTCAGATCGTGACACTAAATTCTTAAGCCACTTTTGGAGAACTTTGTGGGCTAAATTGGGGACTAAACTTTTATTTTCTACTACTTGTCATCCCCAAACTGATGGACAAACTGAAGTCGTTAATCGAACTTTATCTACTATGCTTAGGGCTGTTTTGAAAAAGAACATTAAATTGTGGGAAGAATGTTTGCCTCATATTGAGTTTGCTTATAATCGGTCTATGCATTCTACTACTAAGATGTGCCCTTTTGAGATTGTATATGGATTTGTACCTCATGCTCCAATTGATTTGTTACCTCTACCATATTCGGAGAAATTGAATCTTGATGCTAAACAACGTGCTGATTTGATTATGAAAATGCATGAGACAACTAAAGAAAACATAGAACGCATGAATGCTAAATATAAACTTGCTGGTAGTAAGGGAAGGAAACATGTAACTTTTGAACCAGGAGATTTAGTTTGGTTGCATTTGCGAAAAGATCGATTCCCAGAATTAAGAAAATCTAAGTTGATGCCGCGAGCTGATGGTCCTTTCAAAGTATTGGCAAAGATTAATGATAATGCATACAAGCTTGAATTGCCTGCAGATTTTGGGGTTAGTCCCACATTCAACATTGCCGATTTGAAACCATACTTGGGAGAGGATGATGAACTTGAGTCGAGGACGACTCAAATGCAAGAAGGGGAGGATGATGAGGACATCACTACCATGGATACGGCCATACTTACAAACCCAATGGAAACCAACAATGTCATACAAGGGCCAATTACTCGAGCTCGGGCACGACAATTCAATTACCAGGTGAATGCGTTCCTCGGGTTGCATACAGATAATTTTATGAATGGAATGCTATTTAATCCTCGTGATGATTTTATTGTCCTTAGGAACCATGGAGAAGGACTCCCAAACGTCAAGCATGAAGCCAATTCTTCCGGTGCACAAGTTCAACTCGGATTCGGCCTCCGGGACAGCACCAACTTCAAACGACCATAACTTTTGATCCACAAGGGTGTTTGAGGTCTATGAGTACTGGTTGGAAAGGTTTCGACGTCCTCTTTCCAACGGATCTGGCCCCATCTCCAAACTCCTAACGAGTCAACGGGAATCTGCAAAACAATTGGCGTCACTTTTCCAAATCGAGAAGACGTGGGCTTTGGGCCTTGTAATAGAGTTGTAGTTGGTATCCTTCTGCTTTGGACGTGTTTCCCACGCCCCTACCTCTTATAAATAGCCAGACATCGGCTCCTTAGGGTTTTGGGTTTTATTTGATTAGTTTAGCCAAGTGCAAACTTGATCCTGCGAGTTGTGCTGGACAGCCACCTTGTCAAGATCGTCAATAAGACTCCACTTTGTTTCGCTTCCAGTTTTATCCGCAATTTCAGATTGTTTATCCTATTGTTCTTGCTTGTTCTTCGGTTGCTTGCAGGAATTGAACCTCGTGTTCAGGTTGATCGTGCCTACGGCAAGATCAATAACCCGCTGGAGTTGGTTTAGCGATTGCTAAGGCGCATCGTCGTCGTACGGTGTAGTCGGATCGTCAAAGTCGACTCTAACAAATCGATCGTGTGTTTCTCATCGAAAGATCGGGACACCCATAGTGCCATCACGGCTCCATCAGTGTGTGTCCTCACGACCCGCCGTATGCACCTTCGTGAGTGCGCTTGTACTTATGCAGCGGGGAATCGCTCCAGTTCATGTTTGATTGATACAACGGTGTACGCCTTGCTATGGGATAATGCCGCGGCAAAAACTCGCCGTCGTCACGATGGATATTCCGTGGCCGCCTGAGTGGTGGTTGGCCTCTTATCGCCATAGTAGTGGGTTTATCGTCGCCGGACGTTGCACGAGATGAAACTGAGTGCGAAACACATCGAGTGGACTTCATATGTGCTTCCACTCATTTCGGCATGCATTTCGAATATGTCCGAGTCGGTGTCAAATGTTCCACCACGACGGGTTCCCACGGGTAATAAAAGCTGAATACAAACGAAACCGATGCACGAAACAGAACCGAGTGCCAGACACCCCGGAAGAACTTATGATGTTTGCTAGTGCTTTTCATCATTTGTATCGAATCCATTCGAGTAGGTCTGAAACATTCCTCCACGACGCGTCCCAACGGGCACTGCAGCGGAAGCAATTCGAAAATGAAAATGATGCACGAAATGACACATTGTGGCAAACACCACGGACGCCGAAAATGATGCACGAAATGGAACATTATGGCAAGCACCTTACGCGCTGCAACCTAGCACGCCAAAATGAAACATTGCGACACGAAACGAAAACGGTGAATGAAATGAAGCCGGGTGCCAAACACACCGAATGCAATTCATATGTGTTGTAACTCATTTAGGCATGCTTTTCGAATCCGTCCGAGTCGCCGTGAAATATTCCACAACGACGAGTTCCTAAGCTGAAAAAATCGGAAGCGATGCAAGAAACGAAACTGAGTGCCAAACACCCAGAATTAACTTACGATGTTAAACGTGCGTTTCAGCACAATTCTGCATTCATTTTGAATACGTCCGAGTGAGTGCGAAACATCCCTCCGCGACGGGTCACAAGGGGTACTGCAAGCTGCGTCCGAATGAAAACGATGCACGAAACGAAACTCATTGTCAAACTCCCCGAATGGGCTTCATATGCGCCCTAGACCGTTTCGGCAAGCATTTCGAGTACGTCCGGCTCGAACCGAAACATTCATGCACAATGGGTCCCTAATGGTAATGTAAACTACACGCGTACAAGAATGGTGCAAAAAAGAAAACATTGTTCCAAACACGCCGAATGAACTTCATATATGCCCAAGCACATTTCGGCATGCGTTTTGAATCTTTCCGAGTCGTGTGAAACATTCCTTCGCGACGAGTACTGTATGGTGCAAGGATTTTCACAAGAAAACGACGCATAAGATGAAGCTGAGTGTCAATCAACCAGAATGGACTTCATGTCTGCCGTAGCTCATTTTAGCGAGCAATTTGGGCTCATCCGTGTCGGTGTGAAACCTATAGGACAAATGGAACTACAAGTCAGGTTCGTACCAGAACGAGTACGAAAAGAAAGCTTGTGGCAGACACCCTGAATAGAGTTGATGTGTGCCCAAGCTCAATTCGGCATGCATTTCTGTTGCATCCGGGTCGATGCAAAACATTTCTCCGCGATAGGTGCCAACGGGTACTGCAAGCTGCGTGCGTATCAAAACGATGCACGAAAGGAAAATGTAGTCCAAACTGCGGAGTGGACTTTCCATGCATTGCTGCTACAGTTCTGCATTCATTTCGAATACGTCCGAGTGAGTGTGGAAACATCCCTCCGCGACGGGTCGCAAGGTGTTCTGCAAGCTGCGTCCGGACGGAAGCGAAGCACGAAAGGAAAATTGGTGTCAAACTCCCCGAATGGACTTCATATATGCCCTATCCCATTTCGACAAGCATTTCGAGTACGTCCGAGTCGATGCGAAATATTCATGCACGATGGGTCCCTAATGGTACTGTAAACTACACGCGTACCAAAACGGTGCACGACACGAAACTTCGTTCCAATCATGCCGAACGAACTTCATATTTGCCCAGGCACATTCCGGCATGCATTTCGAGTCCGTCCGAGTTGTTGTGAAACATTTCTCCGCGTTGAGCCGCGAGCGAATGCAAAAAGCGGCGCCTGTTCGAAAACGTTGCACGAGATGAAACTGAGTGCGAAACACATCGAGTGGACTTCATATGTGCTTCCACTCATTTCGGCATGCATTTCGAATATGTCCGAGTCGGTGTCAAATGTTCCACCACGACGGGTTCCCACGGGTAATAAAAGCTGAATACAAACGAAACCGATGCACGAAACAGAACCGAGTGCCAGACACCCCGGAAGAACTTATGATGTTTGCTAGTGCTTTTCATCATTTGTATCGAATCCATTCGAGTAGGTCTGAAACATTCCTCCACGACGCAGCGTCCCAACGGGCACTGCAGCGGAAGCAATTCGAAAATGAAAATGATGCACGAAATGACACATTGTGGCAAACACCACGGACGCCGAAAATGATGCACGAAATGGAACATTATGGCAAGCACCTTACGCGCTGCAACCTAGCACGCCAAAATGAAACATTGCGACACGAAAGCGAAAGCGGTGAATGAAATGAAGCGGGTGCCAAACACACCGAATGCAATTCATATGTGTTGTAACTCATTTAGGCATGCTTTTCGAATCCGTCCAGTCGCCGTGAAATATTCCACAACGACGAGTTCCTAAGCTGAAAAATCGAAAGCGATGCACGAAAGCGAAACTGAGTGCCAAACACCCAGAATTAACTTACGATGTTCGCTTGCGTTTCAGCACAATTCTGCATTCATTTTGAATACGTCCGAGTGAGTGCGAAACATCCCTCCGCGACGGGTCACAAGGGGTACTGCAAGCTGCGTCCGAATGAAAACGATGCACGAAACGAAACTCATTGTCAAACTCCCCGAATGGGCTTCATATGCGCCCTAGACCGTTTCGGCAAGCATTTCGAGTACGTCCGGCTCGAACCGAAACATTCATGCACAATGGGTCCCTAATGGTAATGTAAACTACACGCTGTACAAGAATGGTGCAAAAGAAAACATTGTTCCAAACACGCCGAATGAACTTCATATATGCCCAAGCACATTTCGGCATGCGTTTTGAATCTTTCCGAGTCGTGTGAAACATTCCTTCGCGACGAGTACTGTATGGTGCAAGGATTTTCACAAGAAAACGACGCATAAGATGAAGCTGAGTGTCAATCAACCAGAATGGACTTCATGTCTGCCGTAGCTCATTTTAGCGAGCAATTTGGGCTCATCCGTGTCGGTGTGAAACCTACAGGACAAATGGTACTACAAGTCACGTTCGTACCTGATGCGCACACGGGTGCCCGATCTTCCGGTGAGGGGATAACTTCGATTTGGCGGAGGATGACTTTGACGATCCGGCTACGAACCACGCAAGGATAAGCGCCCGCAATCGCTAAACCACGCTCCTAATCGTTATCAACCATGCCAAGACACGGATGACCTGACCACGAAGGTCTATTCTTGCAAGCAACCGAAGAACTAGCAAGAACAAGAATAAAGCACACACATGAACTGAGGTTCTGAACTTGTTTACTGCTGCTCTAGCCGAGTCAGGAGAACAAGGTTAAAGTTCCACACATGGGGGCAACTAAACTTAACAAAACCTAAGGAAAGAAGTGAAGAGACAAGCCAATATAGTAGTGTGGCAGTCGTGAACAGTAGCAGGGAAGTCAAAGAGGTGGAGAATACATGGCCTAAGGCCCAAAAAACAAGGTGGTGCAACACCCAAAGTTCAAAACAGTTCTGGCCGCAACTTGTTTCGACGATTCTGGACGCTTCATTTGGTGTTTGGTATTGGGGCTGGATCCATTGGAAAGAGCACGAAAATATCTTTCAATCAAGTACTCACGCCCCAATCGAGTCCGTTTGCATTCTCTAGGTCCATTTGAATTCAGACTGGTCATTAAAGGCCGAGTTGAGCTCTTTTGCGTTCCCACCTTGCATGTTGACTTGGTTGGACGAAAATTGATTCCCTTGCTGATCCTTGCCATGGTTCCTAAGTATGAGAATATTATTAGGTAGCAGTCTATCCTCAAAAGTAAAATTATGCAACCCGAGAAACGAGTTCACCTGTTGATTTAGCTGCCGTGCACGTGCCCTTGTGATAGGACCTCGCATAGGGGATGGTGGAGTTGAGGTCATGGGTGCATCCGGTATAGTGATGTCCTCATCATCCTCCCCCTCTTGAAAGAGAGTCGTCCTCGACTCAAGCTCATCTTCTTGACCCAAATAAGGCTTCAAATCTGCAATGTTAAAGGTGGGGCTAACCCCAAACTCTGCAGGCAGTTCAAGCTTATATGCATTATCATTTATTCGATCTAGCACCTTAAAAGGGCCATCAGCACGTGGCATCAACTTAGATTTTCTCAATTCAGGGAATCTTTCTTTGCGCAAATGTAGCCAGACAAGATCACCAGGTTCAAATGTTAAATGTTTCCTACCATGGCTACCAGCAACTCTATACTTCTCATTCATGCACTCAATGTTGTCTTTTGTAGTTTCATGCAATTTGAGAATAAAATCAGCACGTTTTTTTGCATCTAAATTCACCCTCTCGGTAGAAGGAAGAGGCAACAAGTCTATGGGAGCATGAGGGTTAAAGCCATACACTACCTGGAAAGGGCTGACCTTTGTAGTGGAATGTATTGCATGATTGTAGGCAAACTCCACATGAGGAAGACATTCCTCCCACTCTTTCAAGTTCTTCTTCAAAACAGCCCGTAACATTGTTGACAAAGTGCGGTTGACAACTTCAGTTTGGCCATCTGTTTGGGGTGACAAGTGGTGGAGAATAGCAGCTTGGTCCCCAATTTGTTCCATAGGGTCCTCCAAAAATGGCTTAAGAATTTGGCATCACGATCTGAAACAATAGTGGAAGGCATACCATGCAAGCGTACAATTTCTTTAAAGAACAAATCAGCAATGTGAGTGGCATCATCGCTCTTGTGGCATGGAATGAAATGTGCCATTTTTGAGAATCTATCAACAACAACAATTATGCTATCCCTCCCCCTCTTTGTCCTAGGCAATCCTAGAACAAAGTCCATTGAAATATCCTCCCATGGAACACTAGGGACAGGAAGAGGTATATACAAACCGTGGGGGTTCAACCGGGACTTGGCCTTTTGGCATGTGGTGCAGCGTGCCACATAGCGCTCGACATCGCGTCTCATCTTAGGCCAATAGAAATGAGCTGCCAGCGCATCCTCCGTCTTTTTGGCTCCAAAGTGTCCCATCAATCCTCCTCCATGAGCCTCCTGTAGCAACAAAAAGTCGAACAGAGCTAGCTGGAATGCATAGCTTGTTAGCTCTAAACAAGAAGCCATCATTGTTCACAAATTTATTCCAACTCTTTCCATCCTTACAATTCAGCAAGGGTTCCTTGAATTCATTGTCTTGAGCATATAGATCCTTTATAGTTTCTAATCCAAAAATCCTACAATCAAGTTGGGACATCATTGCATATCTTCGTGACAAAGCATCAGCAATCACATTATCCTTTCCTTTCTTGTGTTTAATGACATAGGGAAAAGATTCAATGAATTCCACCCATTTAGCATGTCTACGGTTCAGCTTATTTTGGCTTCGAATGTGCTTAAGTGATTCATGATCAGAATGTATAACAAATTCTTTGGGCCATAAATAATGTTGCCACGTTTCTAAGGAACGTACAAGAGCATATAATTCCTTATCATACGTGGAGTAATTAAGAACAGGTCCACTCAATTTCTCGCTGAAATAGGCAACAGGCTTACCTTCTTGTATCAATACACCACCAATGCCGATACCGCTAGCATCACATTCAAGCTCAAAGGTCTTACCAAAATCTGGAAGTTGGAGTAGTGGTGCACTGGTAAGCTTCTTTTTCAACAGGTTGAAGGCATCTTCTTGAGCTTGTCCCCAATGGAACACAACACCTTTCTTTGTCAATTCATTCAGTGGGGCGGCTATGGTGCTGAAATCCTTCACAAAGCGCGATAAAATCCAGCAAGTCCATGGAAGCTCCGCACTTGTGTGACCGTTTTAGGAGTCGGCCAACTCTTGATTGCTTCAATCTTGGCTTCATCTACCTCAATTCCCTGCGGGGTTACAACATAGCCAAGAAAAGAGACTCGATCGGTGCAAAAGGTGCACTTCTCAAGGTTACCAAACAAACGTGCATCACGTAGAGCATTAAAAACAGAACGTAAATGGTCAAGATGTTCAGAAAGTGACTTGCTATAAATCAAGATATCATCAAAGTACACCACCACAGATTTTCCAATGAGAGGGCGCAAAACTTCATTCATCAAACGCATAAATGTACTAGGGGCATTAGTCAATCCGAAAGGCATAACTAACCACTCATACAAGCCAAATTTAGTTTTAAATGCTGTCTTCCATTCATCTCCAAGTTTCATTCGAATTTGGTGGTAGCCACTTCTCAAGTCAACTTTAGAAAACACCATAGAGCCACTTAACTCGTCCAGCATATCATCCAACCTAGGAATAGGGTGACGATACCTGACAGTAATATTATTGATAGCTCTGCAATCTACGCACATACGCCATGATCCATCTTTCTTTGGCACTAAAAGCACAGGAACAGCACAAGGACTAAGGCTCTCGCGTACATACCCTTTGTTAAGCAAGTCTTGCACTTGACGTTGAATTTCCTTAGTCTCCTCTGGATTTGTCCTATACGGCGCACGGTTGGGCAAAGATGCCCCTGGGATCAAGTCAATTTGATGTTCAATTCCCCTAATTGGTGGCAGCCCTGGGGGTACCTCATCGGGAAACACATCCTCAAACTCCTGCAAAAGGTTAGCAACCGCAGGAGGCAAAGAGGAAGGCATATTATCCAAGCAAAACAAAGCATTCTTGCAAATCAAAACATAGCATTCAGCATTGCTTCCTATCATGTCATTCAAATCAGATTTTGTAGCTAGCATGACAGCACCTTTCAACCTGATTTCAGTTTTCTTGGGATTAGATTCTTTCTTCCTTGGTTGTGCTAACTTGTGGGCTACACTCTGATTTTCACTTTTAGCACTTTCCTTTTCTCTTTCAGCTTTGTCCAAGTCATCTTTTAGAATTGCAGCAGGGGTCATAGGAAGCAAAACAATTTTCTTTCCTTTATGCATGAGAGTGTATTGATTAGTTCTACCATGATGGGAAGCATCTTTATCATATTGCCAAGGTCTACCTAACAGCAAAGAGCATGCTTGCATAGGGACAACATCGCAATCAGCATTATCATGATATGAACCGAGTGAAAAGTGCAATCTTACCATTCTTGTTACCTTAACCTTTCCACTAGAGTTGAACCACTGAATGTAGTAAGGATGTGGATGCTGTGTTGTGGTCAAGCCAAGCTTCTCGACCATATCCATGCTAGCAAGATTATTACAACTCCCTCCATCAATGATGACTCGCACAGAGCGCTCTTTGATGACAAATTTAGTTTGGAACAAGTTGTGGCGCTGATTTTGTTCAACACTCTCCATTTGAGCGCTAAGTACACGCTTTACAATGATGCTCATGTACTTGTCTGAAATGTCAGCACCCAATTGCTGCTCCTCATTTTTATTCTCTTCATTCTCACCTGCAGGGTTAGTTGCAGCTAAAGCAAGATCTTCGTCAATATCACTAGCAGAGGTATACTCACCATCGTCCCTCACAATTAGAGCACGTTGACTTGGACAGTCACGCATCATGTGTCCAAATCCTTTGCAACGATGGCATTGCACATCGCGAGTGCGGCCGGTGGATGCAACTGAAGAAGCACTCTTAGCAGGAGCTTGTGCCGAGGCTGATTTTGTTTCCAAAACATGCGTTGGAGTGGAAGTAGAGGTAGCAGGACGCCCACGGTTGGAATGTGGAGGTACACGACCAGAAGTGGTGGATGGAGACTTTGCTTGCACTTGGTTTGGTCGTGACGAAAAGGAACCTCCAAAATTTCCTCTTAGCTTGGCATGTCGTCCCTGTACTTCCCTTTCAGCTTTACAAGCAAGATGGAACAAACGAGTGATAGAGTTGTATTCTTTGTAATCAAGTATGTCCTGAATTTCTCTATTGAGCCCACCTAGAAATCTAGCCATCTTAGCATCTTCATTCTCTTCTAGACCACATCGTAACTCACCAATTTGCATTTCTTGATAATACTCTTCTACAGATTTGCTTCCTTGGTTTAATCGTTGCAATTTGTTGAGCAAGTCACGAGCATAGTAAGAAGGAACAAATCTAGCTCTCAACATTCTTTTTAGTGCATTCCATGTTCTAGGTATGTTATCATGATTTCTACAAGCCTCACTCCACCAAATGGAGGCAAAAGCAGTGAACTCACTAGTGGCAGCCCTAACTTTTCTATCTTCAGGAAAGTCATAGCATGCAAATTTTTGTTCTACCGCTAGCTCCCAATCAAGATAAGCATCAGGGTTATATTTTCCATCAAATGAAGGTATTGTAAACTTAACATTTCCCATGGGATCATTATGTACCTCTCGAGGTCCTCGTTGATTTCTACCCATACCTTGCCGATTGTGTCGAAGTCGCCGATGATCTCGATCATTATTAGAGTTAAATCCATCATCATCCTCAGTGTCAGCAGCATAATTGTTCTCTACCTCATTTGCCCGGGCACGGGCAGCTTGTCGCGGTTGGCGTCCATGTGCGCCGTTTTGTTCTTGTGCATCATTGGCCACGTTTTCAGCAAGTGGTGGTTGTTGTCCGTCAAGATGATCAACTCGATCACGGATGGTGGCGAGGTTGTCGTTGATCTGAGCCAATGCGTTATCATGATTTTCAGCATATTCGTTGAGTAGTCGTGGTGAAGTGTTGTATGATTCCTCTCGAACGGGGTGTGAGAACATCAGCTCGATTTCCCTCATTACTTCCATTGTCATCTGCCATGGTTAGTAATAAACAGGAAAACACACAAAGATATGTAGTTCCCTATCCACTACTAATTGGTGAAATTGATCAGGGCACTTCCTCTCAGGCTCTTACCAAGCTCTTACCAATTCTTACTAATGCAGCAAGCGGTGCAACCGGTGGCTGGTTCGTGATAAACTGATCTCAAGCGTGAGCAAAGCGATTGCAAGGCTATCACCTGTGAGGTTAGTAGAGAGTGGAGCTTGGACAGGCTGTGTATACTCAGTAGCAATGGAAAACAATCAATTAATCTCAGATTTGCATAAATTGAGTAATTGTTCGAAACTAGCACTTAGCCTATGTTGCTGATCAAACAAGGGTGGAAAATAGGCTAAAGCAAATGTGTGGATATGGATACAAGTGGTAAACACATAGCAACACAGAGATATGCAATTGGAAACATGAAAGCACAAAATTGATCCAACTTTGTAACTTGCTGTTTTCTGTCCACCGGACAGCAGATTGGTATTTTGGCCGTAACTTTTTGTCAGAAGCCTCTTTCGCAACCATTCTTTTTTTCTCTTCTTCTTGACAACTTTTCCAACAACTTTTATTTTGGGCGAAATTTCAGAAAACCAACTGAAAAATTCGCACAAAATTCACAAATGCGCTCAGCTGCAGATTTCAGAACAGCAACTAGGTCCAAAAGAAACACTTGCAGATTTCAGTTGCTTTCATGTATGAGTGTGGAATTTGGCAGAAAGATAGAACAATAAGTCACAAAGCTTCTCTTTTTGGTTTCACTCAAAAAGGATAAACCAAATGGGATTTATGGCATTTTTGGTGACAGCTGCGCAAATGGACAGATTCTGCCCGAGATGCAATGTTTCGATTTTGGTTCTTATGGATGGATTTTGATGTGGGGAAAAAGAACAAGAAGATGAACAGCAACAAGACAACGCTAGGATGAACGCAAACACAATTAAGCAAACTTAAATTAAACGATTGGATGGCACAACGGGGTTTGGACAGTGGACATCAATCTTTTTGTGGGGCAAATTTTCTGGACTATAGGAAGAACACAATCAAACAACTACAGAAGATACAAGAACTCACCGGTCAACCTCCGCTCTGATACCAAATGATGCGCACACGGGTGCCCGATCTTCCGGTGAGGGGATAACTTCGATTTGGCGGAGGATGACTTTGACGATCCGGCTACGAACCACGCAAGGATAAGCGCCCGCAATCGCTAAACCACGCTCCTAATCGTTATCAACCATGCCAAGACACGGATGACCTGACCACGAAGGTCTATTCTTGCAAGCAAATCAAGAACTAGCAAGAACAAGAATAAAGCACACACATGAACTGAGGTTCTGAACTTGTTTACTGCTGCTCTAGCCGAGTCAGGAGAACAAGGTTAAAGTTCCACACATGGGGGCAACTAAACTTAACAAAACCTAAGGAAAGAAGTGAAGAGACAAGCCAATATAGTAGTGTGGCAGTCATGAACAGTAGCAGGGAAGTCAAAGAGGTGGAGAATACATGGCCTAAGGCCCAAAAAACAAGGTGGTGCAACACCCAAAGTTCAAAACAGTTCTGGCCGCAACTTGTTTCGACGATTCTGGACGCTTCATTTGGTGTTTGGTATTGGGGCTGGATCCATTGGAAAGAGCACGAAAATATCTTTCAATCAAGTACTCACACGCCCCAATCGGAGTCCGTTTGCATTCTCTAGGTCCATTTGAATTCAGACTGGTCATTGAAGGCCGAGTTGAGCTCTTTTGCGTTCCCACCTTGCATGTTGACTTGGTTGGACGAAAATTGATTCCCTTGCTGATCCTTGCCATGAATATTTCGCATCGACTCGGACGTACTCGAAATGCTTGTTGAAATGGGATAGGGCATATATGAAGTCCATTCGGGGAGTTTGACACCAATTTTCCTTTCGTGCTTCGCTTCCGTCCGAACGCAGCTTGCAGAACACCTTGCGACCCGTCGCGGAGGGATGTTTCCACACTCACTCGGACGTATTCGAAATGAATGCAGAACTGTAGCAGCAATGCATGGAATGTCCACTCGCGCAGTTTGGCCTACATTTTCCTTTCGTGCATCGTTTTGATACGCACGCAGCTTGCAGTACCCGTTGGCACCTATCGCGGAGAAATGTTTTGCATCGACCTGGATGCAACAGAAATGCATGCCGAATTGAGCTTGGGCACACATCAACTCTATTCAGGGTGTCTGCCACAAGCTTTCTTTTCGTACTCGTTCTGGTACGAACGTGACTTGTCCTGTAGGTTTCACACCGACACGGATGAGCCCAAATTGCTCGCTAAAATGAGCTACGGCAGAAATGAAGTCCATTCTGGTTGATTGGCACTCAGCTTCATCTTATGCGTCGTTTTCTTGTGAAAATCCTTGCACCATACAGTACTCGTCGCGAAGGAATGTTTCACACGACTCGGAAAGATTCAAAACGCATGCCGAAATGTGCTTGGGCATATATGAAGTTCATTCGGCGTGTTTGGAACAATGTTTTCTTTTGCACCATTCTTATGCAGCGTGTAGTTTACATTACCATTAGGGACCCATTGTGCATGAATGTTTCGGTTCGAGCCGGACGTACTCGAAATGCTTGCTGAAACGGTCTAGGGCGCATATGAAGCCCATTCGGGGAGTTTGACAACGAGTTTCGTTTCGTGCATCGTTTTCATTCGGACGCAGCTTGCAGTACCCCTTGTGACCCGTCGCGGAGGGATGTTTCGCACTCACTCGGACGTATTCAAAATGAATGCAGAATTGTGCTGAAACGCACAAGCGAACATCGTAAGTTAATTCTGGGTGTTTGGCACTCAGTTTCGTTTCGCTTTCGATTTTTTCAGCTTAGGAACTCGTCGTTGTGGAATATTTCACGGCGACTCGGACGGATTCGAAAAGCATGCCTAAATGAGTTACAACACATATGAATTGCATTCGGTGTGTTTGGCACCGGCTTCATTTCATTCACCGTTTTAGTTTAGGTCGCAATGTTTCATTTTGGCGTGTTAGGTTGCAGCGTGTAAGGTGCTTGACATAATGTTTCATTTCGTGCATCATTTTCGGCGTGCGTGGTGTTTGCCACAATGTGTCATTTCGTGCATCATTTTCATTTTCAATTGCTTCGCTGCAGTGCCCGTTGGTACGCGTCGTGGAGGAATGTTTCAGACCTACTCGAATGGATTCGATACAAATGATGAAAAGCACTAGCAAACATCATACGTTCTTTCGGGGTGTCTGGCACTCGGTTCTGTTTAGATGCATCGGTTTCGTTTGTATTCAGCTTTTATTACCGTGGGAACCCGTCGTGGTGGAACATTTGACACCGACTCGGACATATTCGAAATGCATGCCGAAATGAGTGGAAGCACATATGAAGTCCACTCGATGTGTTTCGCACTCAGTTTCATCTCGTGCAACGTTTTCGAACGGGCGCCGCTTGTTGCATTCGTTCGTGCTCAACGCGGAGAAATGTTTCACAACAACTCGGACGGACTCGAAATGCATGCCGGAATGTGCTTGGGCAAATATGAAGTTCATTCGGCATGATTGGAACGAAGTTTCGTGTCGTGCACCGTTTTGGTACGCGTGTAGTTTACAGTACCATTAGGGACCCATCGTGCATGAATATTTCGCATCGACTCGGACGTACTCGAAATGCTTGTCGAAATGGGATAGGGCATATATGAAGTCCATTCGGGGAGTTTGACACCAATTTTCCTTTCGTGCTTCGCTTCCGTCCGAACGCAGCTTGCAGAACACCTTGCGACCCGTCGCGGAGGGATGTTTCCACACTCACTCGGACGTATTCGAAATGAATGCAGAACTGTAGCAGCAATGCATGGAATGTCCACTCGCGCAGTTTGGCCTACATTTTCCTTTCGTGCATCGTTTTGATACGTACGCAGCTTGCAGTACCCGTTGGCACCTATCGCGGAGAAATGTTTTGCATCGACCTGGATGCAACAGAAATGCATGCCGAATTGAGCTTGGGCACACATCAACTCTATTCAGGGTGTCTGCCACAAGCTTTTTCGTACTCGTTCTGGTACGAACGTGACTTGTAGTACCATTTGTCCTGTAGGTTTCACACCGACACGGATGAGCCCAAATTGCTCGCTAAAATGAGCTACGGCAGAAATGAAGTCCATTCTGGTTGATTGGCACTCAGCTTCATCTTATCGTCGTTTTCTTGTGAAAATCCTTGCACTATACAGTACTCGTCGCGAAGGAATGTTTCACCACGACTCGGAAAGATTCAAAGCATGCGAAATGTGCTTGGGCATATATGAAGTTCATTCGGTGTGTTTGGAACAATGTTTTCTTTTTGCACCATTCTTATGCAGCGTGTAGTTTACATTACCATTAGGGACCCATTGTGCATGAATGTTTCGGTTCGAGCCGGACGTACTCGAAATGCTTGCTGAAAGCGGTCTAGGGCGCATATGAAGCCCATTCGGGAGTTTGACAACGAGTTTCGTTTAGTGCATCGTTTTCATTCGGACGCAGCTTGCAGTACCCCTTGTGACCCGTCGCGGAGGGATGTTTCGCACTCACTCGGACGTATTCAAAATGAATGCAGAATTGTGCTGAAACGCTGGCGAACATCGTAAGTTAATTCTGGGTGTTTGGCACTCAGTTTCGTTTAGATGCATCGCTTTCGATTTTTCAGTTTAGGAACTTCGTCGTTGTGGAATATTTCACGCGACTCGGACGGATTCGAAAAGCATGCCTAAATGAGTTACAACACATATGAATTGCATTCGGTGTGTTTGGCACCGGCTTCATTTCATTCACCGTTTTCGTTTCGTGTCGCAATGTTTCATTTTGGCGTGCTAGGTTGCAGCGGCGTAAGGTGCTTGCCATAATGTTCCATTTCGTGCATCATTTTCGGCGTCCGTGGTGTTTGCCACAATGTGTCATTCGTGCATCATTTTCATTTTGAATTGCTTCGCTGCAGTGCCCGTTGGGACGCGTCGTGGAGGAATGTTTCAGACCTACTCGAATGGATTCGATACAAATGATGAAAAGCACTAGCAAACATCATAAGTTCTTCCGGGGTGTCTGGCACTTTCGGTTCTGTTTAGATGCATCGGTTTCGTTTGTATTCAGCTTTTATTACCCGTGGGAACCCGTCGTGGTGGAACATTTGACACCGACTTCGGACATATTCGAAATGCATGCGAAATGAGTGGAAGCACATATGAAGTCCACTCGATGTGTTTCGCACTCAGTTTCATCTCGCAACGTTTTGAGCGGGCGCCGCTTGTTGCATTCGTTCGTGCTCAACGCGGAGAAATGTTTCACAACAACTCGGACGGACTCGAAATGCATGCCGGAATGTGCCTGGGCAAATATGAAGTTCATTCGGCATGATTGGAGCGAAGTTTCGTGTTGTGCACCGTTTTGGTACAGCGTGTAGTTTACAGTACCATTAGGGACCCATCGTGCATGAATATTTCGCATCGACTTCGGACGTGCTCGAAATGCTTGTTGAAATGGGATAGGGCATATATGAAGTCCATTCGGGAGTTTGACACCAATTTTCCTTCGTGCTTCGCTTCCGTCCGAGCGCAGCTTGCAGAACACCTTGCGACCCGTCGCGGAGGGATGTTTCCACACTCACTTTCGGACGTATTGAAATGAATGCAGAACTGTAGCAGCAATGCATGGAATGTCCACTCGCGCCAGTTTGGCCTACATTTTCCTTTCGTGCATCGTTTTGATACACGCAGCTTGCAGTACCCGTTGGCACCTATCGCGGAGAAATGTTTTGCATCGACCTGGATGCAACAGAAATGCATGCGAATTGAGCTTGGGCACACATCAACTCTATTCAGGGTGTCTGCCACAAGCTTTCTTTTCGTACTCGTTCTGGTACGAGCGTGACTTGTAGTACCATTTGTCCTGTAGGTTTCACACCGACACGGATGAGCCCAAATTGCTCGCTAAAATGAGCTACGGCAGAAATGAAGTCCATTCTGGTTGATTGGCACTCAGCTTCATCTTATCGTCGTTTTCTTGTGAAAATCCTTGCACCATACAGTACTCGTCGCGAAGGAATGTTTCACACGACTCGGAAAGATTCAAAGCATGCGAAATGTGCTTGGGCATATATGAAGTTCATTCGGCGTGTTTGGAACAATGTTTTCTTTTGCACCATTCTTATGCAGCGTGTAGTTTACATTACCATTAGGGACCCATTGTGCATGAATGTTTGATTCGAGCCGGACGTACTCGAAATGCTTGCTGAAAGCGGTCTAGGCGCATATGAAGCCCATTCGGGAGTTTGACAACGAGTTTCGTGGTCGTGCATCGTTTTCATTCGGACGCCAGCTTGCAGTACCCCTTGTGACCCGTCGCGGAGGGATGTTTCGCACTCACTCGGACGTATTCAAAATGAATGCAGAATTGTGCTGAAAGCGCCTGGCGAACATCGTAAGTTAATTCTGGGTGTTTGGCACTCAGTTTCGTTTCGTGCATCGCTTTTCGATTTTTCAGCTTAGGAACTCGTCGTTGTGGAATATTTCACGGCGACTCGGACGGATTCGAAAAGCATGCCTAAATGAGTTACAACACATATGAATTGCATTCGGTGTGTTTGGCACCCGGCTTCATTTCATTCACCGTGTTCGTTTAGGTATCGCAATGTTTCATTTTGGCGTGCTAGGTTGCAGCGCGTAAGGTGCTTGCCATAATGTTCCATTTAGTGCATCATTTTCGGCGTCGTGGTGTTTGCCACAATGTGTCATTTCGTGCATCATTTTCATTTGAATTGCTTCGCTGCAGTGCCCGTTGGGACGCGTCGTGGAGGAATGTTTCAGACCTACTCGAATGGATTCGATACAAATGATGAAAAGCACTAGCAAACATCATAAGTTCTTCCGGGGTGTCTGGCACTTCGGTTCTGTTTCGATGCATCGGTTTCGTTTGTATTCAGCTTTTATTACCCGTGGGAACCCGTCGTGGTGGAACATTTGACACCGACTTCGGACATATTCGAAATGCATGCGAAATGAGTGGAAGCACATATGAAGTCCACTCGATGTGTTTCGCACTCAGTTTCATGCAACGCGTTTTGAACGGGCGCCGCTTGTTGCATTCGTTCGTGCTCAGCGGAGAAATGTTTCACAACAACCGGACGGACTCGAAATGCATGCCGGAATGTGCCTGGGCAAATATGAAGTTCATTCGGCATGATTGGAATGAAGTTTCGTGTTGTGCACCGTTTTGATGCAGCGTGTAGTTTACAGTACCATTAGGGACCCATCGTGCATGAATATTTCGCATCGACTCGGACGTACTCGAAATGCTTGTTGAAATGGGATAGGGCATATATGAAGTCCATTCGGGGAGTTTGACACCAATTTTCCTTTCGTGCCGCTTCCGTCCGAGCGCAGCTTGCAGAACACCTTGCGACCCGTCGCGGAGGGATGTTTCCACACTCACTCGGACGTATTCGAAATGAATGCAGAACTGTAGCAGCAATGCATGGAATGTCCACTCGCGCAGTTTGGCCTACATTTTCCTTTCGTGCATCGTTTTGATACGCCGCGCAGCTTGCAGTACCCGTTGGCACCTATCGCGGAGAAATGTTTTGCATCGACCTGGATGCAACAGAAATGCATGCGAATTGAGCTTGGGCACACATCAACTCTATTCAGGGTGTCTGCCACAAGCTTTCTTTTATTACTCGTTCTGGTGCGAGCGTGACTTGTAGTACCATTTGTCCTGTAGGTTTCACACCGACGGATGAGCCCAAATTGCTCGCTAAAATGAGCTACGGCAGAAATGAAGTCCATTCTGGTTGATTGGCACTCAGCTTCATCTTATCGTCGTTTTCTTGTGAAAATCCTTGCACCATACAGTACTCGTCGCGAAGGAATGTTTCACACGACTCGGAAAGATTCAAAGCATGCGAAATGTGCTTGGGCATATATGAAGTTCATTCGGCGTGTTTGGAACAATGTTTTCTTTTTGCACCATTCTTATGCAGCGTGTAGTTTACATTACCATTAGGGACCCATTGTGCATGAATGTTTCGATTCGAGCCGGACGTGCTCGAAATGCTTGCTGAAAGCGGTCTAGGGCGCATATGAAGCCCATTCGGGAGTTTGACAACGAGTTTCGTGTCGTGCATCGTTTTCATTCGGACGCCAGCTTGCAGTACCCCTTGTGACCCGTCGCGGAGGGATGTTTCGCACTCACTCGGACGTATTCAAAATGAATGCAGAATTGTGCTGAAAGCGCTGGCGAACATCGTAAGTTAATTCTGGGTGTTTGGCACTCAGTTTCGTTTAGATGCATCGCTTTCGATTTTTCAGTTTAGGAACTTCGTCGTTGTGGAATATTTCACGGCGACTGGACGGATTCGAAAAGCATGCCTAAATGAGTTACAACACATATGAATTGCATTCGGTGTGTTTGGCACCGGCTTCATTTCATTCACCGTTTCGTTTAGTGTCGCAATGTTTCATTTTGGCGTGCTAGGTTGCAGCGCGTAAGGTGCTTGCCATAATGTTCCATTTATTGCATCATTTTCGGCGTCCGTGGTGTTTGCCACAATGTGTCATTTCGTGCATCATTTTCATTTTCGAATTGCTTCGCTGCAGTGCCCGTTGGGACGCGTCGTGGAGGAATGTTTCAGACCTACTCGAATGGATTCGATACAAATGATGAAAAGCACTAGCAAACATCATAAGTTCTTCCGGTGTCTGGCACTCGGTTCTGTTTAGATGCATCGGTTTCGTTTGTATTCAGCTTTTATTACCCGTGGGAACCCGTCGTGGTGGAACATTTGACACCGACTTCGGACATATTCGAAATGCATGCGAAATGAGTGGAAGCACATATGAAGTCCACTCGATGTGTTTCGCACTCAGTTTCATCTCGTGCAACGTTTTGAGCAGCGCGCTTGTTGCATTCGTTCGTGCTCAGCGGAGAAATGTTTCACAACAACTTTCGGACGGACTCGAAATGCATGCCGGAATGTGCCTGGGCAAATATGAAGTTCATTCGGCATGATTGGAGCGAAGTTTCGTGTTGTGCACCGTTTTGAATGCGCGTGTAGTTTACAGTACCATTAGGGACCCATCGTGCATGAATATTCGCATCGACTCGGACGTACTCGAAATGCTTGTTGAAATGGGATAGGGCATATATGAAGTCCATTCGGGAGTTTGACACCAATTTTCCTTCGTGCTTCGCTTCCGTCCGAGCGCAGCTTGCAGAACACCTTGCGACCCGTCGCGGAGGGATGTTTCCACACTCACTTTCGGACGTATTCGAAATGAATGCAGAACTGTAGCAGCAATGCATGGAATGTCCACTCGCGCAGATTTGGCCTACATTTTCCTTTCGTGCATCGTTTTGATCATACGCGGCTTGCAGTACCCGTTGGCACCTATCGCGGAGAAATGTTTTGCATCGACCTGGATGCAACAGAAATGCATGCGAATTGAGCTTGGGCACACATCAACTCTATTCAGGGTGTCTGCCACAAGCTTTCTTTTCGTACTCGTTCTGGTACGAGCGTGACTTGTAGTACCATTTGTCCTGTAGGTTTCACACCGACACGGATGAGCCCAAATTGCTCGCTAAAATGAGCTACGGCAGAAATGAAGTCCATTCTGGTTGATTGGCACTCAGCTTCATCTTATCGTCGTTTTCTTGTGAAAATCCTTGCACCATACAGTACTCGTCGCGAAGGAATGTTTCACCACGACTCGGAAAGATTCAAAAGCATGCGAAATGTGCTTGGGCATATATGAAGTTCATTCGGCGTGTTTGGAACAATGTTTTCTTTTGCACCATTCTTATGCAGCGTGTAGTTTACATTACCATTAGGGACCCATTGTGCATGAATGTTTCGGTTCGAGCGGACGTACTCGAAATGCTTGCTGAAAGCGGTCTAGGGCGCATATGAAGCCCATTCGGGAGTTTGACAACGAGTTTCGTTTAGGTGCATCGTTTTCATTCGGACGCAGCTTGTAGTACCCCTTGTGACCCGTCGCGGAGGGATGTTTCGCACTCACTCGGACGTATTCAAAATGAATGCAGAATTGTGCTGAAACGCAAGCGAACATCGTAAGTTAATTCTGGGTGTTTGGCACTCAGTTTCGTTTCGTGCATCGCTTCGATTTTTCAGTTTAGGAACTCGTCGTTGTGGAATATTTCACGGCGACTCGGACGGATTCGAAAAGCATGCCTAAATGAGTTACAACACATATGAATTGCATTCGGTGTGTTTGGCACCGGCTTCATTTCATTCACCGTTTTCGTTTAGGTGTCGCAATGTTTCATTTTGGCGTGCTAGGTTGCAGCGGCGTAAGGTGCTTGCCATAATGTTCCATTTCGTGGATCATTTTCGGCGTCCGTGGTGTTTGCCACAATGTGTCATTTCGTGCATCATTTTCATTTTAATTGCTTCGCTGCAGTGCCCGTTGGGACGCGTCGTGGAGGAATGTTTCAGACCTACTCGAATGGATTCGATACAAATGATGAAAAGCACTAGCAAACATCATAAGTTCTTCCGGGTGTCTGGCACTCGGTTCTGTTTCGATGCATCGGTTTCGTTTGTATTCAGCTTTTATTACCCGTGGGAACCCGTCGTGGTGGAACATTTGACACCGACTCGGACATATTCGAAATGCATGCCGAAATGAGTGGAAGCACATATGAAGTCCACTCGATGTGTTTCGCACTCAGTTTCATCTCGTGCAACGTTTTCGAACAGGCGCCGCTTGTTGCATTCGTTCGTGCTCAACGCGGAGAAATGTTTCACAACAACTCGGACGGACTCGAAATGCATGCGGAATGTGCCTGGGCAAATATGAAGTTCATTCGGCATGATTGGAGCGAAGTTTAGTGTCGTGCACCGTTTTGATGCAGCGTGTAGTTTACAGTACCATTAGGGACCCATCGTGCATGAATATTTCGCATCGACTCGGACGTACTCGAAATGCTTGTCGAAATGGGATAGGGCATATATGAAGTCCATTCGGGGAGTTTGACACCAATTTTCCTTTCGTGCTTCGCTTCCGTCCGAACGCAGCTTGCAGAACACCTTGCGACCCGTCGCGGAGGGACGTTTCCACACTCACTCGGACGTATTCGAAATGAATGCAGAACTGTAGCAGCAATGCATGGAATGTCCACTCGTGCAGTTTGGCCTACATTTTCCTTTCGTGCATCGTTTTGATACGCACGCAGCTTGCAGTACCCGTTGGCACCTATCGCGGAGAAATGTTTTGCATCGACCTGGATGCAACAGAAATGCATGCGAATTGAGCTTGGGCACACATCAACTCTATTCAGGGTGTCTGCCACAAGCTTTCTTTTCGCACTCGTTCTGGTGCGAGCGTGACTTGTAGTACCATTTGTCCTGTAGGTTTCACACCGACACGGATGAGCCCAAATTGCTCGCTAAAATGAGCTACGGCAGAAATGAAGTCCATTCTGGTTGATTGGCACTCAGCTTCATCTTATCGTCGTTTTCTTGTGAAAATCCTTGCACCATACAGTACTCGTCGCGAAGGAATGTTTCACCACGACTCGGAAAGATTCAAAAGCATGCGAAATGTGCTTGGGCATATATGAAGTTCATTCGGCGTGTTTGGAACAATGTTTTCTTTTGCACCATTCTTATGCAGCGTGTAGTTTACATTACCATTAGGGACCCATTGTGCATGAATGTTTCGGTTCGAGCCGGACGTGCTCGAAATGCTTGCTGAAAGCGGTCTAGGGCGCATATGAAGCCCATTCGGGGAGTTTGACAACGAGTTTCGTTTCGTGCATCGTTTTCATTCGGACGCAGCTTGCAGTACCCCTTGTGACCCGTCGCGGAGGGATGTTTCGCACTCACTCGGACGTATTCAAAATGAATGCAGAATTGTGCTGAAACGCACAAGCGAACATCGTAAGTTAATTCTGGGTGTTTGGCACTCAGTTTCGTTTCGTGCATCGCTTTCGATTTTTTCAGTTTAGGAACTCGTCGTTGTGGAATATTTCACGGCGACTCGGACGGATTCGAAAAGCATGCCTAAATGAGTTACAACACATATGAATTGCATTCGGTGTGTTTGGCACCCGGCTTCATTTCATTCACCGTTTTCGTTTCGTGTCGCAATGTTTCATTTTGGCGTGCTAGGTTGCAGCGCGTAAGGTGCTTGCCATAATGTTCTATTTCGTGCATCATTTTCGGCGTCCGTGGTGTTTGCCACAATGTGTCATTTAAATTGCATCATTTTCATTTGAATTGCTTCGCTGCAGTGCCCGTTGGGACGCGTCGTGGAGGAATGTTTCAGACCTACTCGAATGGATTCGATACAAATGATGAAAAGCACTAGCAAACATCATAAGTTCTTCCGGGTGTCTGGCACTCGGTTCTGTTTAGATGCATCGGTTTCGTTTGTATTCAGCTTTTATTACCCGTGGGAACCCGTCGTGGTGGAACATTTGACACCGACTTCGAACATATTCGAAATGCATGCGAAATGAGTGGAAGCACATATGAAGTCCACTCGATGTGTTTCGCACTCAGTTTCATCTCGTGCAGCGTTTTGAGCGGGCGCCGCTTGTTGCATTCGTTAGTGCTCAACGCGGAGAAATGTTTGACAACAACTCGGACGGACTCGAAATGCATGCGGAATGTGCCTGGGCAAATATGAAGTTCATTCGGCATGATTGGAGCGAAGTTTCGTGTCGTGCACCGTTTTGAAATGCAGCGTGTAGTTTACAGTACCATTAGGGACCCATCGTGCATGAATATTTCGCATCGACTTCGGACGTGCTCGAAATGCTTGTCGAAATGGGATAGGGCATATATGAAGTCCATTCGGGAGTTTGACACCAATTTTCATTTCGTGCATCGTTTCCGTCCGGACGTAGCTTGCAGAACACCTTGCAACCCATCGCGGAGGGATGTTTCCACACTCACTCGGACGTATTCGAAATGAATGCAGAACTGTAGCAGCAATGCATGGAAAGTCCACTCGCGCAGTTTGGCCTACATTTTCCTTTCGTGCATCGTTTTGATACGTCGCAGCTTGCAGTACCCGTTGGCACCTATCGCGGAGAAATGTTTTGCATCGACCTGGATGCAACAGAAATGCATGCGAATTGAGCTTGGGCACACATCAACTCTATTCAGGGTGTCTGCCACAAGCTTTCTTTCGTACTCGTTCTGGTACGAGCGTGACTTGTAGTACCATTTGTCCTGTAGGTTTCACACCGACACGGATGAGCCCAAATTGCTCGCTAAAATGAGCTCACGGCAGAAATGAAGTCCATTCTGGTTGATTGGCACTCAGCTTCATCTTATGCGTCGTTTTCTTGTGAAAATCCTTGCACCATACAGTACTCGTCGCGAAGGAATGTTTCACCACGACTCGGAAAGATTCAAAGCATGCGAAATGTGCTTGGGCATATATGAAGTTCATTCGGCGTGTTTGGAACAATGTTTTCTTTTGCACCATTCTTATGCAGCGTGTAGTTTACATTACCATTAGGGACCCATTGTGCATGAATGTTTGATTCGAGCCGGACGTACTCGAAATGCTTGCTGAAGCGGTCTAGGCGCATATGAAGCCCATTCGGGAGTTTGACAACGAGTTTCGTTTCGTGCATCGTTTTCATTCGGACGCCAGCTTGTAGTACCCCTTGTGACCCGTCGCGGAGGGATATTTCACACTCACTCGGTCGTATTCAAAATGAATGCAGAATTGTGTTGAAACGCGCAAGCGAACATCGTAAGTTAATTCTGGGTGTTTGGCACTCAGTTTCGCTTTAGTGCATCGCTTTTCGATTTTTCAGTTTAGGAACTCGTCGTTGTGGAATATTTCACGGCGACTCGGACGGATTCGAAAAGCATGCCTAAATGAGTTACAACACATATGAATTGCATTCGGTGTGGTTGGCACCCGGCTTCATTTCATTCACAGTTTTCGTTTAGTGTCGCAATGTTTCATTTTGGCGTGCTAGGTTGCAGCGCGTAAGGTGCTTGCCATAATGTTCCATTTCGTGCATCATTTTCGGCGTCCGTGGTGTTTGCCACAATGTGTCATTTCGTGCATCATTTTCATTTTCGAATTGCTTCCGCTGCAGTGCCCGTTGGGACGCGTCGTGGAGGAATGTTTCAGACCTACTCGAATGGATTCGATACAAATGATGAAAAGCACTAGCAAACATCATAAGTTCTTCCGGGGTGTCTGGCACTCGGTTCTGTTTCGTGCATCGGTTTCGTTTGTATTCAGCTTTTATTACCCGTGGGAACCCGTCGTGGTGGAACATTTGACACCGACTCGGACATATTCGAAATGCATGCCGAAATGAGTGGAAGCACATATGAAGTCCACTCGATGTGTTTCGCACTCAGTTTCATCTCGTGCAACGTTTTCGAACGGGCGCCGCTTGTTGCATTCGTTCGTGCTCAACGGAGAAATGTTTCACAACAACTCGGACGGACTCGAAATGCATGCGGAATGTGCCTGGGCAAATATGAAGTTCATTCGGCATGATTGGAGCGAAGTTTCGTGTCGTGCACCGTTTTGATGCGCGTGTAGTTTACAGTACCATTAGGGACCCATCGTGCATGAATATTTATCGACTCGGACGTGCTCGAAATGCTTGTCGAAATGGGATAGGGCATATATGAAGTCCATTCGGGAGTTTGACACCAATTTTCCTTTCGTGCTTCGCTTCCGTCCAACGCAGCTTGCAGAACACCTTGCGACCCGTCGCGGAGGGATGTTTCCACACTCACTCGGACGTATTCGAAATGAATGCAGAACTGTAGCAGCAATGCATGGAATGTCCACTCGCGCAGTTTGGCCTACATTTTCCTTTCGTGCATCGTTTTGATACGTACGCAGCTTGCAGTACCCGTTGGCACCTATCGCGGAGAAATGTTTTGCATCGACCTGGATGCAACAGAAATGCATGCCGAATTGAGCTTGGGCACACATCAACTCTATTCAGGGTGTCTGCCACAAGCTTTCTTTTCGTACTCGTTCTGAATGCGAGCGTGACTTGTAGTACCATTTGTCCTGTAGGTTTCACACCGACACGGATGAGCCCAAATTGCTCGCTAAAATGAGCTACGGCAGAAATGAAGTCCATTCTGGTTGATTGGCACTCAGCTTCATCTTATGCGTCGTTTTCTTGTGAAAATCCTTGCACCATACAGTACTCGTCGCGAAGGAATGTTTCACACGACTCGGAAAGATTCAAAACGCATGCCGAAATGTGCTTGGGCATATATGAAGTTCATTCGGTGTGTTTGGAACAATGTTTTCTTTTGCACCATTCTTATGCAGCGTGTAGTTTACATTACCATTAGGGACCCATTGTGCATGAATGTTTCGGTTCGAGCCGGACGTACTCGAAATGCTTGCTGAAACGGTCTAGGGCGCATATGAAGCCCATTCGGGGAGTTTGACAACGAGTTTCGTGATGGAGCCGTGATGGCACTATGGGTGTCCCGATCTTTCGATGAGAAACACACGATCGATTTGTTAGAGTCGACTTTGACGATCCGACTACACCGTACGACGACGATGCGCCTTAGCAATCGCTAAACCAACTCCAGCGGGTTATTGATCTTGCCGTAGGCACGATCAACCTGAACACGAGGTTCAATTCCTGCAAGCAACCGAAGAACAAGCAAGAACAATAGGATAAACAATCTGAAATTGCGGATAAAACTGGAAGCGAAACAAAGTGGAGTCTTATTGACGATCTTGACAAGGTGGCTGTCCAGCACAACTCGCAGGATCAAGTTTGCACTTGGCTAAACTAATCAAATAAAACCCAAAACCCTAAGGAGCCGATGTCTGGCTATTTATAAGAGGTAGGGGCGTGGGAAACACGTCCAAAGCAGAAGGATACCAACTACAACTCTATTACAAGGCCCAAAGCCCACGTCTTCTCGATTTGGAAAAGTGACGCCAATTGTTTTGCAGATTCCCGTTGACTCGGACGGAATTTGGGGATGGGGTCGGATCCGTTGGAAAGAGGACGTCGAAACCTTTCCAACCAGTACTCATAGACCTCAAACACCCTTGTGGATCAAAAGTTATGGTCGTTTGAAGTCGGTGCTGTCTCGGAGGCCGAATCCGAGTTGAACTTGTGCACCGGAAGAATTGGCTTCATGCTTGACGTTTGGGAGTCCTTCTCCTTGGTTCCTAAGGACAATAAAATCATCACAAGGATTAAATAGCATTCCATTCATTAAATTATTTGTATGCAACCCGAGGAACGCATTCACCTGGTAATTGAATTGTCGTGCCCGAGCTCGAGTAATTGGCCCTTGTATGATATTGTTGGTTTCCATTGGGTTTGTAAGTATGGCCGTATCCATGGTAGTGATGTCCTCATCATCCTCCCCTTCTTGCATTTGAGTCGTCCTCGACTCAAGTTCATCATCCTCTCCCAAGTATGGTTTCAAATCGGTAATGTTGAATGTGGGACTAACCCCAAAATCTGCAGGCAATTCAAGCTTGTATGCATTATCATTAATCTTTGCCAATACTTTGAAAGGACCATCAGCTCGCGGCATCAACTTAGATTTTCGTAATTCTGGGAATCGATCTTTTTGCAAATGCAACCAAACTAAATCTCCTGGTTCAAAAGTTACATGTTTCCTTCCCTTACTACCAGCAAGTTTATATTTAGCATTCATCGTTCTATGTTTTCTTTAGTTGTCTCATGCAGTTTCATAATCAAATCAGCACGTTGTTTAGCATCAAGATTCAATTTCTCCGAAGATGGTAGAGGTAACAAATCAATTGGAGCATGAGGTACAAATCCATATACAATCTCAAAAGGGCACATCTTAGTAGTAGAATGCATAGACCGATTATAAGCAAACTCAATATGAGGCAAACATTCTTCCCAAAATTTAATGTTCTTTTTCAAAACAGCCCTAAGCATAGTAGATAAAGTTCGATTAACGACTTCAGTTTGTCCATCAGTTTGGGGATGACAAGTAGTAGAAAATAAAAGTTTAGTCCCCAATTTAGCCCACAAAGTTCTCCAAAAGTGGCTTAAGAATTTAGTGTCACGATCTGAAACTATTGTGTTAGGCACACCATGTGTTCGAGTTGTGTGATCATTTGTGATGTCGCTATGTACTGAAATAATACTTGTACAGGTGGTGCCCCTTCTGGACGCAACTAGGTTCGTCATCCACGTTGGTAAAGGCAAGTGGAAGTAGCGGTCTTGCTAAACTATAACTCGCTATTTGTTTTGTCTTCAATATAAACCTTAATTGCAGCACACCTACATGGTTTAACTACTTGTTTATGAGATTACAATATCCTATCCTGCATTGTGATGTGGTTGTTTGGCTTTTGAATCATGAGTAAGAATGAAGAAAGATGTTGTTTGCAAGATGAATTGTGGAGATATTCTATCTCAATGATGTTCGCATTCTATCCATGTTATTTGATGGTATGCAAGCATGTGAATTCAGAGTGGGAAGTTATGCATGTATTTATGCATGAAGCATTAACTGCATAATCATGCATTGGAAGTTTGTCGACGCCAGCGTGCGCGACCGTACCGGTACAACACCGTGTGTTCCTGAGAAAGGGCACGGTGAGGAGGATCATGGCATAAGCATGTGCACAATCATATGCATTTTACTGAGGTTGTGTGGACTCTATAATGTGGTATTGGACATGAGGAATTTGGTATGCTAGTTTTACTGTGGCTGTGATGGCGCCGTGATGGCAATATGGGTGTCCCGATCTTTCGATGAGAAACACACGATCGATTTGTTAGAGTCGACTTTGACTATCCGACTACACCGTACGACGACGATGCGCCTTAGCAATCGCTAAACCAACTCCAGCGGGTTATTGATCTTGCCGTGGGCACGATCAACCTGAACACGAAGTTCAATTCCTGCAAGCAACCGAAGAACAAGCAAGAATAATAGGATAAGCAATCTGAAATTGCGGATAAAACTGGAAGCGAAACAAAGTGGAGTCTTATTGACGATCTTGACAAGGTGGCTGTCCAGCACAACTCGCAGGATCAAGTTTGCACTTGGCTAAACTAATCAAATAAAACCCAAAACCCTAAGGAGCCGATGTCTGGCTATTTATAAGAGGTAGGGGCGTGGGAAACACGTCCAAAGCAGAAGGATACCAACTACAACTCTATTACAAGGCCCAAAGCCCACGTCTTCTCGATTTGGAAAAGTGACGCCAATTGTTTTGCAGATTCCCGTTGACTCGTTAGGAATTTGGAGATGGGGCCAGATCCGTTGGAAAGAGGACGTCGAAACCTTTCCAACCAGTACTCATAGACCTCAAACACCCTTGTGGATCAAAAGTTATGGTCGTTTGAAGTTGGTGCTGTCCCGGAGGCCGAATCCGAGTTGAACTTGTGCAACGGAAGAATTTGCTTCATGCTTGACGTTTGGGAGTCCTACTCCATGGTTCCTAACGACAATAAAATCATCACGAGGATTAAATTGCATTCCATTCATAAAATTATCTTTATGCAACGCGAGTCTATCATTCACCTGGTAATTGAATTGTCGTGCCCGAGCTCGAGTAATTGGCCCTTGTATGACATTGTTGGTTTCCATTGGGTTTGTAAGTATGGCCGTATCCATGGTAGTGATGTCCTCATCATCCTCCCCTTCTTGCATTTGAGTCGTCCTCGACTCAAGTTCATCATCCTCTCCCAAGTATGGTTTCAAATCGGCAATGTTGAATGTGGGACTAACCCCAAAATCTGCAGGCAATTCAAGCTTGTATGCATTATCATTAATCTTTGCCAATACTTTGAAAGGACCATCAGCTCGCGGCATCAACTTAGATTTTCTTAATTCTGGGAATCGATCTTTTCGCAAATGCAACCAAACTAAATCGCCTGGTTCAAAAGTTACATGTTTCCTTCCCTTACTACCAGTAAGTTTATATTTAGCATTCATGCGTTCTATGTTTTCTTTAGTTGTCTCATGCAGTTTCATAATCAAATCAGCACGTTGTTTAGCATCAAGATTCAATTTCTCCGAAGATGGTAGAGGTAACAAATCAATTGGAGCATGAGGTACAAATCCATATACAATCTCAAAAGGGCACATCTTAGTAGTAGAATGCATAGACCGATTATAAGCAAACTCAATATGAGGCAAACATTCTTCCCACAATTTAATGTTCTTTTTCAAAACAGCCCTAAGCATAGTAGATAAAGTTCGATTAACGACCTCAGTTTGTCCATCAGTTTGGGGATGACAAGTAGTAGAAAATAAAAGTTTAGTCCCCAATTTAGCCCACAAAGTTCTCCAAAAGTGGCTTAAGAATTTAGTGTCACGATCTGAAACTATTGTGTGAGGCACACCATGTAAGCGAACAATTTCACGAAAGAATAAGTCAGCAATGTTGGTAGCGTCATCGCTTTTGTGACAAGGTATGAAGTGTGCCATTTTAGAAAATCTATCCACAACGACAAAGATACTATCCCTCCCCTTCTTTGTTCTAGGGAGTCCTAAAACAAAGTCCATAGAAATATCCTCCCAAGGTACGTTAGTGATGGAGCCGTGATGGCACTATGGGTGTCGATCTTCGATGAGAAACACACGATCGATTTGTTAGAGTCGACTTTGACGATCCGACTACACCGTGACGACGACGATGCGCCTTAGCAATCGCTAAACCAACTCCAGCGGGTTATTGATCTTGCCGTGAGGCACGATCAACCTGAACACGAGGTTCAATTCCTGCAAGCAACCGAAGAACAAGCAAGAACAATAGGATAAACAATCTGAAATTGCGGATAAAACTGGAAGCGAAACAAAGTGGAGTCTTATTGACGATCTTGACAAGGTGGCTGTCCAGCACAACTCGCAGGATCAAGTTTGCACTTGGCTAAACTAATCAAATAAAACCCAAAACCCTAAGGAGCCGATGTCTGGCTATTTATAAGAGGTAGGGACGTGGGAAACACGTCCAAAGCAGTAGGATACCAACTACAACTCTATTACAAGGCCCAAAGCCCACGTCTTCTCGATTTGGAAAAGTGACACCAATTGTTTTGCAGATTCCCGTTGACTCGGACGGAATTTGGGGATGGGGTCGGATCCGTTGGAAAGAGGACGTCGAAACCTTTCCAACCAGTACTCATAGACCTCAAACACCCTTGTGGATCAAAAGTTATGGTCGTTTGAAGTTGGTGCTGTCCCGGAGGCCGAATCCGAGTTGAACTTGTGCACCGGAAGAATTGGCTTCATGCTTGACGTTTGGGAGTCCTTCTCCTTGGTTCCTAAGGACAATAAAATCATCACAAGGATTAAATAGCATTCCATTCATTAAATTATTTGTATGCAACCCGAGGAACGCATTCACCTGGTAATTGAATTGTCGTGCCCGAGCTCGAGTAATTGGCCCTTGTATGATATTGTTGGTTTCCATTGGGTTTGTAAGTATGGCCGTATCCATGGTAGTGATGTCCTCATCATCCTCCCCTTCTTGCATTTGAGTCGTCCTCGACTCAAGTTCATCATCCTCTCCCAAGTATGGTTTCAAATCGGTAATGTTGAATGTGGGACTAACCCCAAAATCTGCAGGCAATTCAAGCTTGTATGCATTATCATTAATCTTTGCCAATACTTTGAAAGGACCATCAGCTCGCGGCATCAACTTAGATTTTCGTAATTCTGGGAATCGATCTTTTGCAAATGCAACCAAACTAAATCTCCTGGTTCAAAAGTTACATGTTTCCTTCCCTTACTACCAGCAAGTTTATATTTAGCATTCATCGTTCTATGTTTTCTTTAGTTGTCTCATGCAGTTTCATAATCAAATCAGCACGTTGTTTAGCATCAAGATTCAATTTCTCCGAAGATGGTAGAGGTAACAAATCAATTGGAGCATGAGGTACAAATCCATATACAATCTCAAAAGGGCACATCTTAGTAGTAGAATGCATAGACCGATTATAAGCAAACTCAATATGAGGCAAACATTCTTCCCACAATTTAATGTTCTTTTTCAAAACAGCCCTAAGCATAGTAGATAAAGTTCGATTAACGACTTCAGTTTGTCCATCAGTTTGGGGATGACAAGTAGTAGAAAATAAAAGTTTAGTCCCCAATTTAGCCCACAAAGTTCTCCAAAAGTGGCTTAAGAATTTAGTGTCACGATCTGAAACTATTGTGTTAGGCACACCATGTAAGCGAACAATTTCACGAAAGAATAAGTCAGCAATGTTGGTAGCGTCATCGCTTTTGTGACAAGGTATGAAGTGTGCCATTTTAGAAAATCTATCCACAACGACAAAGATACTATCCCTCCCCTTCTTTGTTCTAGGGAGTCCTAAAACAAAGTCCATAGAAATATCCTCCCAAGGCATGTTAGGAACAGGCAGAGGCATGTATAAACCATGGGGATTAAGTCGTGACTTAGCTTTTTGACATGTAGAACAGCGAGCGATGAAACGTTCCACGTCTCGTCTCATTCTGGGCCAAAAGAAATGGCTAGCGAGTATGTCCTCCGTCCTTTTCACACCAAAGTGTCCCATCAATCCTCCTCCATGCGCTTCCTGTAGCAATAACAAACGAACAGAACTAGCTGGAATACATAGTTTGTTTGCTCTAAACACAAACCCATTATTGAGGACAAATTTGTTCCAAGTTTTTCCCTCTTTACAATTGAGCAACACATTTTTGAAATCATCATCATGCACATATTGCTCTTTAATCGTTTCCAAACCAAAAATTTTGAAGTCAAGTTGTGAGAGCATGGTATATCTCCTAGACAAGGCATCAGCAATGACATTATCCTTTCCCTGTTTGTGTTTGATGACATAAGGAAATGACTCAATGAATTCAACCCACTTTGCATGTCTACGGTTCAGTTTAGCTTGACTTCTAATATGTTTTAACGATTCATGATCCGAATGTATAACAAATTCCTTGGGCCATAAATAATGTTGCCATGTTTCTAAAGTTCGAACTAGCGCATATAACTCCTTATCATAAGTAGAATAATTCAAACTTGGCCCACTCAATTTTTCACTAAAATAAGCAACAGGTTTTCCTTCTTGTAACAGAACACCACCCAAACCAATTCCACTAGCATCACATTCTAGTTCAAAAGTCTTAGAAAAGTCTGGAAGCTGGAGTAAGGGTGCATGGGTTAACTTAGCTTTCAGAATGTTGAAGGCATCTTCCTGCGGCTTGCCCCAAGCAAAAGGTACACCCTTCTTGGTGAGCTCATTCATGGGTGCAGCGATGGTGCTGAAGTCCTTCACAAAACGACGATAGAATCCAGCAAGTCCTAGAAAACTTCGCACCTGTGTGACCGTGTTAGGAGTCGGCCAACTCTGTATTGCTTCAACCTTGGCTTGGTCAACTTCAATTCCCTGTGGAGTAACAACATAGCCAAGAAAAGATACTCGATCCGTGCAAAGGTGCACTTCTCAAGGTTACCAAATAAGCGTGCATCGCGTAAAGCATTAAAAACAGCACGTAGATGTTCAATATGATCCTCTAAAGATTTGCTATAAATCAAGATATCATCAAGTAAACTACCACAAATTTTCCAATGAAAACACGTAAAACCTCGTTCATCAGTCTCATGAATGTGCTAGGAGCATTAGTCAACCCGAAAGGCATTACTAACCACTCATATAACCCGAACTTAGTTTTAAATGCTGTTTTCCATTCATCTCCTAACTTCATGCGAATCTGGTGATAGCCACTACGCAAATCCACTTTAGAGAACATAGTAGAGCCACTTAGTTCATCAAGCATATCGTCTAACCGAGGAATAGGATGGCGATATCTAATGGTGATATTATTAATTGCTCTACAATCCACACACATGCGCCATGTTCCATCTTTCTTAGGTACTAAAATGACTGGTACAGCACAAGGACTAAGAGATTCACGTCACGCACCCTTTATCAAGCAATTCGTGAACTTGGCGTTGTATCTCTTGTGTCTCTTCAGGGTTGGTTCTGTAAGGTGCTCGGTTGGGCAAGGATGCCCCTGGAATGAGATCAATTTGATGCTCAATCCCTCTAATTGGCGGCAGCCCTGAGGATGTCCTTTGGAAAGATGTCAGTGTATTCCTGCAAAAGGTTAGTGACAACAGGAGGCAAAGAGAGGGACATCTCCTCTAGAGAAAACAAAGTTTCTTTGCAGACCAAAGCATAGCATGTAGACCTACAAATAGCCAACTCATTCAAATCAGATTTTGTTGCAAGAAAACAAGCACCTTTCAATTTAATCTCATTCGGCTTAGCACAATCAAGGTTAGATTCTCTCTGTTTATGTTGTTCAAGTCCTTTGGTGACAATCTGATTTTCACTCTTAGAATTCTCGATTTTTCTCTTTGCTAGATCTAGCGATTTCATCCTTTACAATGGCATCAGGCGACATTGGGTGTAGCACAATTTTCTTTTCTTTATGCACAAAAGAGTATTGATTTGTTCTACCATGATGTAAACAATCCTTATCATATTGCCACGGTCTACCTAATAACATAGAACATGCTTGCATAGGTCCGACATCGCAATCAACATAATCATGATAGGAACCTAAAGCGAAATGTACTCTTACCATGCGAGTTACCTTGAGTTTGCCGCTGTTGTTGAACCATTGAATGTGGTAGGGCTGAGGGTGTGGTCTAGTGGAGAGTGCTAGCTTCTCCACCATGTCCATGCTGGCTAGATTATTGCAACTCCCCCCATCAATGATTATTCGAATGGATCGCTCCTTGATGACGCCTTTTGTGTAAAACAAGTTGTGGCGTTGATTTGGATCGGCGCGAGCAATCTGAGCACTAAGCACACGTTGTGCAATAATACTCAAATATTGGTCAGCATCACCAGCGCTCACGTGCACTTCGTCGTGCTCGGCATTTGGATCGCCGTCTTCATGTTCAGCGAGCAAAGCATATGTTTCTTCATCAAGATCACTTGCTGAGTCATACTCGCCGTCTTCACGGATTATTAGCACACGCTTGTTCGGACACTCCTTCATCATGTGACCGAAACCCTTGCAGCGATGGCACTGAACATCTTTGGTGCGTCCCGTTGATGCTAATTCGGATTTACTTACTTAACTATTTGTAGTAGCTTGTGTGGCACTTTTCGTCGGCGTTGGTTGTGGTGCCGAATTTGCGGTGGTGGACGCCGTTCTGTTGATGGAAGAGGTCGGCGTGGTAGTACGGCCGGCAGGGGCAGCAGGGGTGCGCGGTGTCCACGAAGTAGTTCGACCTGCAGAAAAGTTAGTCTTGGTCCTCGATTGACGACCCTGCACTTCACGTTCAGCTTTGCAAGCAAGATGGAACAACCGAGTCATCGAATTATAATCCTTATAGTCTAGAATATCCTGGATTTCTCGAGTTAAACCACCTAAGAAACGAGCCATAGAAGCTTCCTCATTCTCAATTAATCCACAACGCAACATGCCAATTTGCAATTCTTGGTAATATTCTTCCACCGAATTCTTACCTTGCTGTAGGCGCTGCAATTTATTTAATAAATCTCTAGCATAGTATGAAGGAACAAATCTATGCCTCATTAGCAATTTCAAGGCTTCCCAAGTGGTGGGTATATTATTTGGATGAGCACGGCAATGTTCTCTCCACCACACAGAAGCAAAATCAGTGAACTCACTTGTGGCAGCTCTAACTCTTCTATTCTCAGGGAAATCATGGCACGCAAATTTTTGATCCACAAGTAATTCCCAACTAAGGTAACCATCAGGGTCATATTTACCTTCAAACGGTGGCATGTTGAAATTTACCTTAGGGAAAACATCATCTCGTTCCCGTTCCCTTGGTCGTGGAGGATCACGTCGCATACCTTGCTTATTGAAGCGTAGCCGTTGATGGTTACGATCATTATCGTAATGGATGGGGTTGACCTCCTCCACATCAGTGGTGTCATCATATTCGTGCTCTTCGTTCTGTTCTTCTAAATCTGTTGGGGGCCTCCCCTGTGGAGCTGAATTGTTGCTTGGACGGGAGGTGGATTGGAAGCACCAGATGCAGCAGCTGCAAAAGTATCAAGTCTAGCCAAAATAGTAGCAAGAGTAGTGTTAGCAATCCCTTGTGCGGCCTCGATGGATCTGAGACGGTCTTCCTGCATTGACATACGCTCATTAGTGAGCCGTACATCCTCGCTAAGACCATCGGTGGTTTCCCTCGTCATCTTTTGGAAGTGAGTAATGATGCCCTTGGTTCGTGGAGAGTGATGAAGTGAACTCTCGTCACCTGACATGGTTAGTTGATGACAAGGAAACAAAAACCACAAGTATAATGTTCCTATCGACTACTAGGTGGCAAGTCTCTCAAGCACTCAAGCCTATGACCCAAGTTCTTACAAGTTCTTACAATGCAGCAGGCGTTGTCGGCCGTTGGCGTTGTCAAAGGTTCTCCGAAGTTTGTGTAGAGCGATTGCCAAGGGATCGAACGCCTGTACGGGTAGAAAGTGGAGCTTGGACAGGCTTAATTTAGTAGCAAAAGGTTAGCAATAATCCAATCAGTGAATGCAAAATTGAAGAATTGTTCAACGTCTAGTCACTAGTTGCTGACTCGAGGCTAGCAAGGACTGTGACTCAAAACTGTGGTCGGCGACCGTACAGTTCCGCAGCAGATAAAAAAAAATCAGCGCGAAAAAAATTCGCGAAAGAAGGGAACTATCTCAAAAGACTGGTGATCTTGTGAAAATAGGTTTGGCACATAAAAATTTTCGGATCTGTTCCAGAGTGGGAAGTTATGCATGTATTTATGCATGAAGCATTAACTGCATAATCATGCATTGGAAGTTTGTCGACGCCAGCGTGCGCTGATCGTGGCCGTGCAGTACAACACCTTGGGTTCCTGAGACAGTGCTCGGGGAGGATGATCATGGCATAAGCATGTGCACAATCATATGCATTTTACTGAGGTTGTGTGGACTCTATAATGTGGTCTTGGACATGAGGACTTTGGTATGCTCGTTTTACTGTGGCTGTGATGGCGCCGTGATGGCAATCTGGGTGTGATCTTTCGATGAGAAACACACGATCGATTTGTTAGAGTCGACTTTGACTATCCGACTACACCTGCATTTACGACGATGCGCCTTAGCAATCGCTAAACCAACTCCAGCGGGTTATTGATCTTGCCGTGGCACGATCAACCTGAACACGAAGTTCAATTCCTGCAAGCAACCGAAGAACAAGCAAGAACAATAGGATAAGCAATCTGAAATTGCGGATAAAACTGGAAGCGAAACAAAGTGGAGTCTTATTGACGATCTTGACAAGGTGGCTGTCCAGCACAACTCGCAGGATCAAGTTTGCACTTGGCTAAACTAATCAAATAAAACCCAAAACCCTAAGGAGCCGATGTCTGGCTATTTATAAGAGGTAGGGGCGTGGGAAACACGTCCAAAGCAGAAGGATACCAACTACAACTCTATTACAAGGCCCAAAGCCCACGTCTTCTCGATTTGGAAAAGTGACGCCAATTGTTTTGCAGATTCCCGTTGACTCGTTAGGAATTTGGAGATGGGGCCAGATCCGTTGGAAAGAGGACGTCGAAACCTTTCCAACCAGTACTCATAGACCTCAAACACCCTTGTGGATCAAAAGTTATGGTCGTTTGAAGTTGGTGCTGTCCCGGAGGCCGAATCCGAGTTGAACTTGTGCACCGGAAGAATTGGCTTCATGCTTGACGTTTGGGAGTCCTTCTCCATGGTTCCTAAGGACAATAAAATCATCACGAGGATTAAATAGCATTCCATTCATAAAATTATCTGTATGCAACCCGAGGAACGCATTCACCTGGTAATTGAATTGTCGTGCCCGAGCTCGAGTAATTGGCCCTTGTATGACATTGTTGGTTTCCATTGGGTTTGTAAGTATGGCCGTATCCATGGTAGTGATGTCCTCATCAGGCTGTGTTATTCGTTAGAAGTTGTTCCGCTTGCTGAGATTACCCAATCTCACCCCTTGTTATTTTGTTGTTTTCAGGTAGTTCTCGCGAGTCGTAAGCTTGAAGGGTGGGCTTAGTAGCACAATCAACCCTCCGGGGTCATCACGAATCACATGGACTAGTGCATTTAATAATTCATTAGCTTGCTGAAATTTTATTAATCATAGACCTGTTGATGTCCTCTTTGGAGCTGTTTTACGTTTATGTTTGTTTTCTGGTTGATTTAGACTTGTTATCTCTAGTATTGATGCTTTTATGTTATTCCTGTTTATAATGGTTATTATGAATCTTGTTGTCGCCTGCTTTTGTCCTAATTTTAGGAGAGATGCTGTCGAAATTTTCTTGTACGACAGTTTAGATTTGTAGGGTGTTACAGTTGGTATCAGAGCGGGCTGTAGGTCCTTGGAATGTCTATTTTTAGTGTCATACTATAGGATACAACTAAAATGTGATGTGGAATAACTTAGAAACATGGCCTAGGTTTTAACTAAAATTTTGTCATAGGATAGCAACATTAAAACTTATGTAAGTGGAATCACTAATTTAAAATTTGACACACATGGATGCACAGTAGGAAAGGGTATGGGTATCGTTGCCTTATGCTTAAAGGTTGAATTTAAGCTTTGTTGTTGAATGCTACTTTTGATGATGTATAATGCTATATTTATGATAGATTTGATTGAGTTGCTTCATTTGTGATAAAAGTGTGGTTGTGGTGCCGAAGGGTTTCGGTCACCTTTTGTTTGTAGTGAGGCTGTGGTTTGATGGTGTGGCTGGGTAGAGTCACCACCGAAGAACTATTAAACCCCTGTAGGGAAAGAGTACTTATCCGTGTCTGTCGTAGATCGGGTAGTGACTGGAGTCAAATAGAAGAGGTTGGTGATGGATTCCTTCGGATGTTCTTTACCGTGCTGACGGTCGGTTTTGGTTGGTTTTCTGGGTATGTGGTTGGTTCGAAACCGAGGAAAATGCTTAGTTTTGAGCACTCGCTGATTTGTCCTTTTGGCGGTTTGTGGTTTTGTCTCCTTTGAGTGAAGACACAGAAGAAGAGTTCTACGTTGCGCGTCTTTTGGTCACAATTTTGCTTTGGCACTTGATTTATTGTGATGGACTGTCGTTGGGAGGAAATTTCTGTGGTTGTTGTTTCCCCGATTTTTTTTTTAAAAAAAGAAGGGGGTTGGAGTTTCTCCTGTTGCAGATCAAGCTGGATGGAGCTAAGTTTGAATCTTTATCGGAAAATTTTAGTTGGACATTTGGTCTTCCCTTTTGCATCCGTCTTCCTTTGTGGAAAGTGTAGGTTTTGGATTTCTTGAAGAGTTTTGGCTACTATGATTGGACATTTGAGGGTCGAGCTCTCTTGCATTTATGTTTGGATTTTGCTTTTCTCCCTTGCCTGAAAAGAAGAAATTTTTATCGGTGTTTGTTCTTGATCTAGAACTGTGTTTGTTTTTTTGAATGTTTGGGATTGCCTCCTGTTTGTCAAGGGTAGGTGACCCATGACGGTGTTTAGAAATTTTATGTCTGTGTTACATGGTAGTATGTAACAATGTGGTTTATGGAATGATGTACTTCTAAGTTAATTTGTGAGTTGAATCAATTAAAATGTAATTGTTATCTTTAGCTTGAGATTAAATAATCTTCTAGTATTGTAGATTGCTCTATAACGATAATGATTGAATGTGTTAATGTGCATGCTTAGGATTTATTGCATTATTTTAATGTGCCCTTGACCATGGACAATGTTTAAAGCTTTAAATCTTGATGCGTAGTTAGAACATTACGATGATGTAAACTACTGTGAAGGTAATAGAAAATTAGTGGGTTATTTAGAGACATTTTAATATAAGGTCGGTAGAACAATTTAATTGTAATGGTGGACTACCGATATTGTTAAAGAAACCATGCTGGTTGTTTAAAGATGTTCTAATTTAATCGTGTTGGCTAATGACTTTAACTTGGAAATTGATTAGAGTTGATATTTACGACGTTGCAAACTATTAGTAGATTCGGAAGTATGCAGTTGCGTTCCAATAATGCTAGTATCGATATCAATTGGGAAGACATAAGTTTTTGCCATTGCCGTAAGAGCTTTGTGATGATTTCACCTATTCAGTTCACGTTAAAAAAAAGGCTGGAGTATGTCTTGGAGTGGCAATTTTGCTATAACCCGTGTATAGGGTAGCTAAAAAAAAATTAAAAAAATTTAAATTTAATTTAGCGTTGTTGTTATAAGAGCTTTGGATGGCTTAAATTATTCAATCTATTTTACATAGTTGGAGTATGTTGTGTAGTGACAGTTTGTCATAGCCTATGGATAGGGTAACTAAAAGCAATGTTGTTGTTTTACAATTATGCCAATTATTGATATTGATGACTTAGTAGTGGTGGTAACTGATTAGATTAATTGTTGAAAACCTTTGTTAAAATGGTGGAAATTGTAACATGTTGTGATGGAGTGAACCAAGGATAGTTAGCATGACGCGTGATTTTGTCCTTAATAAATGTATGTTTTAAACTTCTATTTTCATTTATTGGTGCCTTGTTGAGATAATATTTACTTGTTGAGTCATCTTTTAGGTGAATAAATTTCCATATGTGGTATGGAATTTATAGGTTCATCATGCTGAAAGACTTGTTGAAGCACTGCCTTTCAAATTTAGAATATGATGATATAGGTTAGGCTGCTCCGTGGGGATCTTGATGAGGTAGTGTTGGTTGGATGTGTTTTTGATAAGCACTGTGAACTTTATTTATAATTGTGGAAAAGGTAATAAGAGTAAGAATTTGTTGTGTAGTTGTTGTTAAATCCTGATGGGCCTTCTCAATGAGTAAATAGGGAATATTGAAATCTAAATGGTAAGGGTAGTGGAATGCTATAGATGGCGGGAGTTATGCTGAACTTATGTTTAAAAATTCATATGGATTGGTTTGTTTGTTTGATATTTGGGTTGAATACTTTCGGTCAAAGTATTCTTTGTGCTGTGTTTCAGAGTTTCCCTAAACTTAGAATGATTCTGCCAAATGTGGGTTAATTTCGAGGCTTAAAACAAGGATAAAAGAATGATTAACCTTGAAGTAATTTGTGGAGATTTTGGAATGTTATTCTATTAAATATCGTCATTCATTCATCTTTGATAAGAAAACTAGCTTAAGTTATGAATGCGACATTTATGCTCAAGGATGTATGCTTTGACTGTGTCCGTAGTTTTCAAGGTCGAGTTATCGGTTGCATTGTTGATCAAAAGAAGTAGCTAATCCAATGTAAGATTTGGAACTTCATGATCTGGAAATATTTGTATTTCTATTTTGGGCTAGAGTTGTGTTGTGGTGTGAGGTGTTTGACAGTTTTTGTTTAAGAGACGATTCTTCTGGTTGTGACATGAATGATATTCATGGTTGAAACAATTTTTCTGTTGGGAAGTGAGTTTGGTTCCTTTTTAAGGAAAAAGAGATGGTGGTTGTGTGGAAGCATTTAATTCCTTGATCGGTTTTTTTTTCTGAATGGCTTGGCCTTGGATAAAAGTGAGATGATTTGTTTTGGTAAAAGTGAAATGCATTTGCAGAAGACTTTCTAGGTGTTTCTCTTTTGAATAGAGCTTCTCCCGAAGAATTTTTTTTTGGTGGTTTTGGTTCTATGGAGTTCCTCTTCCAAGTTGAGTTCCGTGTATGTGAATTTCAGCCCTTTGGTTTAAAGGTGGTGATTGTCGATTCGTTGTGTTAGTGAGAATTAAGATTTCTTTTACGTTCAAGCTTGGGGGTAAGAAAATGAATGTTTATGTTATGGTTGAGTATATTCAAGGATTGTACTCCTTGCCCTGGTCCTTGGGTGGAAGAATGCGAAGGCGAAACCTTCTTACAAGGGAAAACTAGTGTGGGTCGCTGATCGTAAGTAGTTTAAAAGTGAAGAGTAAAGGAAGGTTGTGTATGACTCAATTCAACCTTTTTGGAGAATTGTTTTCATTGATGTGTTCCTCGGTGGGGTTGCTTAATTTAGTAGTGGACAACTTGGAAGTTGCAGGTAATTACATTAATTTTTGGAACTTTTGTCGCTAGGTTCGAGCGAGTTTGTGTCAACCGTAGTGATTGTGTTCGGTTGTTATTGTTTCTGCGGATTTACGGACCCTGGTTGTAAAGTAGGCTATCTCTGTCGTTGGTAAGGGTGGATATTGGTTCTTTTTGTAAAAGATCAATCACTTGTAGGAGATAGGAGTTTGTGTTTGGGTTGATTTAGAGACTTACCTAGAGCGTTGTGTCTCACATGGTTCGCGTCGTCCAGAATGCGACGAACTGTGGTAGAGGAGTTGAGATTGGAATGCGGAGTTTCGCGATCGGGTTGAAGAGAGAAGTGGGAGTTGAGATTCCAGATCGATACCAGATTCACCTAATAGGTGTCCTTTTTTAATAGGGGAATAGTTCGTGTTAGTGTCCAATGAAAGATTTGTGGACCAATTAGTCTGAGCGGGATGCAACTTGGGAACTTGAGGACCAGATGCGGAAGAAGTATCCTACACTTTTTGAGGATGCTGAAGGTAAAGTGTTGATTACCAATTTGCCTTCCTTTTTTTTAAGGTTCCGTAGCAAAGAGGAGTAGATTCGGGGACGAATCCTTTTAAGGAGGGAGAATGTGATGCCTTAGAGCGCCAGAGGCGATTCTAGGTTCCTTTTCCTGGTTTTGTTTCGGGAGAGGAATGAAGGATTTGTCGGGGGATGAAATAATTGAAGTTTATCTGGCGTATTAATATTAAATTTGGAGTTGTCGGGCTAGAAACAGTGGGCCGAGGAAAACCTGGGCCTGGGCTGCGAATCCCCTCCCCACCTCTCTCTCTTTCCCCTAGTGGGCCGCCCACCATATAAAAGGGGTGTCACCCCCAAAAGCCCTAGGGCACCCCCTTCCTCCCCTAGCAGCCACACCACCCTCCTCTTCCTCCCTTGCGTGGTGGCTCAAGATCCACCGCTAAACGCGAAGGAGCAAGCGAGAAGAGGATCCGTGGAGGCGTGGAGGACGAGCAGATTTCCGTTTCGGGAATCGTCGCGTGTGGGTTCTCAAGGGAGAACTCAAGGTAAAATTCCCAATCTTTTACCCCTGTTCTACCTAGGGATTAGGAGTGTATTAGATCTGGTGGTGAGTGTTTTAGATGGATCTTGATGGGGGAAAAGGGTAGATGTTCACGTGGTGCTGTTTTTGGAAGGGGAGATTGTGCAGCGCGGATTATTTCGCGTTTTACGTGGCGTAGACGATTTTTCCTGCAAAAACCTATAACTAGACAGTTGTAGATAACGTCGAGATCTAGCTTCTGTAATTTTTTCAGAATTTTTGGGGCGTCGGTCTGAGAGTTATCGCTGTTGCAAGATGACGGACAGAATCTGGAAACAGATTTTGTCCACTGTGTTGGACGTTTGTTTAGGCTTATTTAACAGTGGAATTGAAATTTGTGATCTTCATGAAAGTTATAGATCTCGTCAATATCTAGCTACTGTAATTTTTTTTGTATTTTTATGATCTGTATAAAAAAATATACGAAATTGTGAAGAGAGGGTGCTGCTGTTTGACCCGGACAGATTGGGGTTTTTGGCGCTTAAGAAGGGAGCGGGGATTAGGAAGCGTGTGTTCGAGTTGTGTGATCATTTGTGATGTCGCTATGTACTGAAATAATACTTGTACAGGTGGTGCCCCTTCTGGACGCAACTAGGTTCGTCATCCACGTTGGTAAAGGCAAGTGGAAGTAGCGGTCTTGCTAAACTATAACTCGCTATTTGTTTCGTCTTCAATATAAACCTTAATTGCAGCACACCTACATGGTTTAACTACTTGTTTATGAGATTACAATATCCTATCCTGCATTGTGATGTGGTTGTTTGGCTTTTTGAATCATGAGTAAGAATGAAGAAAGATGTTGTTTGCAAGATGAATTGTGGAGATATTCTATCTCAATGATGTTCGCATTCTATCCATGTTATTTGATGGTATGCAAGCATGTGAATTCAGAGTGGGAAGTTATGCATGTATTTATGCATGAAGCATTAACTGCATAATCATGCATTGAAGTTTGTCGACGCTAGCGCGCGCGATCAGAGTGATACAACACCGTGTGTTCCTGAGAAAGGGCACGGTGAGGAGGATCATGGCATAAGCATGTGCACAATCATATGCATTTTACTGAGGTTGTGTGGACTCTATAATGTGGTATTGGACATGAGGAATTTGGTATGCTAGTTTTACTGTGGCTGTGTTATTCGTTAGAAGTTGTTCCGCTTGCTGAGATTACCCAATCTCACCCCTTGTTATTTTGTTGTTTTTAGGTAGTTCTCGCGAGTCGTAAGCTTGAAGGGTGGGCTTAGTAGCACAATCAACCCTCCGGGGTCATCACGAATCACATGGACTAGTGCATTTAATAATTCATTAGCTTGCTGAAATTTTATTAATCATAGACCTGTTGATGTCCTCTTTGGAGCTGTTTTACGTTTATGTTTGTTTTCTGGTTGATTTAGACTTGTTATCTCTAGTATTGATGCTTTTATGTTATTCCTGTTTATAATGGTTATTATGAATCTTGTTGTCGCTTCCGTTTTGTCCTAATTTTAGGAGAGATGCTGTCGAAATTTTCTTGTACGACAGTTTAGATTTGTAGGGTGTTACAGTCTCTAGTTTCGTAGTCTTCCAAGAAACAAAATTCAGTAGCCCTGTCCACTGCTGAAGCCGAATATATATCCGCCGGGAGTTGTTGTGCCCAATTACTTTGGATGAGACAAACCTTAAGTGATTATGGCCTAACCTACAAAAGTGTTCCACTATTGTGTGACAATGAGAGTGCCATAAAAATTGCCAACACCAAGGGCCAATTACTCGAGCTCGCGCACGTCAATTCAATTGCCAGGTGAATGCGTTCCTCGGGTTACATAAAAATGATTTAATGAATGGAATGCTATTTAATCCTTGTGATGATTTTATTTTCCTTAGGAACCAAGGAGAAGGACTCCCAAACGTCAAGCATGAAGCCAATTCTTCCGGTGCACAAATTCAACTCGGATTCGACCTCCGGGACAGCACCAACTTAAAACGACCATAACTTTTGATCCACAAGGGTGTTTGAGGTCTATTAGTACTGGATTGAAAGATTTCGATGTCCTCTTTCCAACGGATCTGGCCCCACCTCCAAATTTCTTACGAGTCAACGGGAATCGACCAAACAAGTTCGGTCATCTTCCCAAATCCGAGTCAAACTAGGAATAGGAGTCCTACTCGGCCATGGATGTGGTTTGGACGCCCCTAGACTGGTTTTGGCCTCCTATTTCTCCTATATATAGCTAGGGAGTCCCCCAAAATAATTTGGGTTTTGGTTATTTGATAGTTTAGCCTTTTGCTACTATTTTGAGTCTTTTAGACGTGCTCAACGGCCGCCTAACAAGCTCCTTGTATCGGAACCCCAACTTTTCAATACTTCATCTATATTTGCAATTTTAGATTGCTTTTGCCTTGTTCTTGCTTGTTCTTCGATTGCTTGCAGGAATTGATCTTCGTGATCAGGTTGATCGTGCCCACGGCAAGGTCAATAACCCTCTGGAGTTGGTTTAGCGATTGCTAAAGCGCATCGTCGTTTACGTTGTAGTCGGATCGTCAAATTCGTCTCCACCCAAATCGAAGGTTATCATTCTCATCGAAAGATTGGGACACCCAATGTTACATCAGGATGGCATTAATGAAATGTAATTAATGAGCCGCGCAGCGGCATAATTTTGTCCCCCCACTTGCCCAAACCGGCCGAAGGTATATAAGGGCGATTTGGTGCATGGGAAAAGGGGGGAGAGAGGGACTTTGTTTCTTCGAGACTAACAAAGACTTCAGGCAGGACGTAGGGCTATTACCCACCTTGGGGGCCTGAACCTGGGAAAACCAAGTGTGTCTACTGTTTATCTTCTCCGGGACGGCAGGGATAGAGTGACCGGGTTAAGTCTCCGCTAAGCACACCCCCAAACCGAACTAAAACCTCCATCGCGGGAGGATCCTGTCATAAAAAATGCCGACAATAAGGATTATAATTCGATGACTCGTTTATGCCATCTTGCTTGTAAAGCTGAACGTGAAGTGCTGGGTCGACAATTGAGGGCAAAAGCTAACTTTTCTATAGGTCGAGCTACTACGTGGGCACTGCACGCCCCTATTGCCCCATCTAGTCGTACCACTACCCCGACCCCCAACAACAAAATGACGACTCCACTTCAAATTCAGCACCCCGACCAACGCTGACGAGGAGTGCCACACAAGCTCCTACCAAAAGCTCGTTGGCATCTGTCACCTCAACAGGACGCACAAAAGATATTCAGTGCCATCGCTGCAAGGGTTTTGGCCACATGATGAAGGAGTGTCCAAACAAGCGCGGCGCTAATAACCCGCGAAGATTGCGTAGTGCGATTCTGCAAGTGATCTTGATGAAGAAACATATGCTTTGCTTGCGGAACATGAAAACGGCGATCCAAACTCAAAACATGAAGAAGAGCACGTGAGCGCTGCTGATCAATATTTGAGTATTATTGCGCACCATGTGCTTAGTGCTCAGATTGCCCGTACCGAGCCAAATCAACGCCACAATTTGTTTTACACTAAAGGCGTCGTCAAAGAAAGATCCATTCGAATAATCATTGATGGTGGAGTTGCAATAATCTAGCTAGCATGAACATGGTGGAGAAGCTTAGCACTATCCACTAAACCACACCCTCAGCCCTACTACATTCAATGGTTCAACAATAGCGGCAAGCTCAAGGTAACACGCCTGGTAAGAGTACATTTCGCTTTAGGTTCTTATCTTGATTATGTTGACTGTGATATCGTACCTATGCAAGCATGCTTTATGTTATTAGGTAGACCTTGGCAATATGATAAGAATTGTTTACATCATGGTAGAACCAATCAATACTTGTCGACGATTGGAGAACAGGCTCCCGCCGAGCTTACTTGTTGAATGGGGGATCAACAGAGCCCCGCCGTGACTGTCCGAGGGAGTCGTCCGAGCAATGCCAGGTCGGGAGAAGAGGGACGCGGTGTTTATCCTGGTTCGGGCCTCTCACTGCCGAGATAATAGCCCTATTCCAGTGTATTGTGTTCTATCTCGGGGTCCCCCTGTTACAGATCTTCAGGGGGGTTTAAATACTACAACTAGAGATACAAAGAGGGCAACTACCCCCTGGGATTACGCCACGTATTCATACCCGCGATCTGCCGTCCTTGATCTGCGCGCTATTTGAATTTCGGGTAAGATTTCCCTTGTTCTTCGGCTGATTGGTTGCCACCTTCCTTCCTCGTAGCAGTCGCTGGGTCCACCGACCAAATATCTGAGTAGGTCGTGGTCTCCACGAGCATGCTCGCTCGTGGGGGGGGGGGTTCGGAATGGCCGTGAGTAAAGGCGTGGACGTGTATGCTCGGAGGAAAAAAGGGGGATGCTCGTTTCATGCTCCCGAGCATCTTCTTTCAGCATTGCCTGGGTGGTGGGCTTGGCATTCCCCGGGGGTACCGTGGTCTTTTGCCAGATAGCCAATCCCCGACAGCTAGCCCCCGAGGTTCAAGCGGGAACCATTGGGCTTCCCTTGAGCCTAAGAAGACTTGAAGGGGGGATTGAATTTCTGTTGGTCGTGGCTTACGACCATTTTACGTCGGGAAGCGACCTTTTTACCCGCCGCGTGCTTGCTCCGCGTGGGCGTGTCGTTTGGTTGTTCTGCGGTCCGTCTCTGAGAAGCCTCCCTGTAACGGTAAGGCAGTTTCTTGGAAAGTGCGCTTTTACTGGGCAGGTGTCGCTACGTGATAGGCGGCGGTTTTTAACTTGTCTCTTCGCTGCCTTTTTAACTCTGTCCACTGGGAGAGGTCGGAGTTACACTGTGTTTCTTTGCTCGCCTTTGGCTAAAAATCTTCTAGGAGCCCTAGCGCCCAAGAACCCTTTTCGCTCTCCTTTCTCCTTTGGCCATGGCGCATTTCAGAGTTAGCCAGATGACCCGTAGGAGGCTCCAGGTGCTCACGGACGAGGGGTACATCGACCCGAGCTCGGGTCGAGTGCCTGGGAGCGATGCGGCGCCGGCACCGCGGGAGGCGGAGATCATCTCCTGTGAGCTGTATGCCGTCAACGGGCTCCGCCTGCCCGAGAGCGACTTCCTCGCCTCCGTGCTCGCCTTTGGCGGGTGCGAAATCTCTCATCTCCACCCCAACTCCATTCTCGCCCTCGCGGTCTTCTCCCACCTCTGCGAGGTGTTGGTGGGTGTGATACCCACCGCCAGCCTTTTCTTCCACTTCTATTCTCCCTTCCGCACCGGCCGGGATGGTCCCGCCGGCTGCGTTTACCTTCGTCTCCGGCCTAACCGACCATACGAGTACCCCCTTGTTTCCTTGAAGGACTCGGTGTCGGGTTGGGCCGACCTTTGGTTCTACCAGAAAAAGGCAGAGGGGTCCCAGTTGATCTATACTGGGGAGCCTACCCCGGCCGCTGAGACGGCGCGCCCGCTCGTGCAGCCTGAGGAGGAGCGGACGCTCAGGACGATCAGCGAGCTCGCCCAAATGGGGCTCACTGGTCGGGACATTGCCCGGGATTTTTCCTTCAACCGGGTGTCCCCCCTGTGGCGCCGCGAGCATCCTTTCTTTGAGGTGACCGGGTGGAACGACATCACCCGCGAGGACAACGCAGGTACGCTTTGGTCGCTTCTTCGGGTATTGCTTTTTTCCGGCGCTTGGTCTTATTCCTTCTTCAAAATTTCCGGTTGTGTTGTAGCCCCTAGGACGGACTGGGTTGACGAAAGGGTCGACGAGATGTTCGACGCCCCGAAGGAGAAGGAGCTGACGCCCAATCGTCAGGTCCCCAAGAATGTTTTGGACCGCAGCAACGTGGTAGGTACTTCTGTTTGCTCCTGTCCGAAGGCATGTTTCCCGAACTCATCTCTCCCTGTTTCTGTTTGCAGGAGAAGGTCGCCCTCGAGCTCGCCGTGTCGAGCACCGTGTCGCTGCCGCAAGCTGATACCCCCGCCAGGGGTTCCCGTAAGAGGTCGGCGGGTCAGACCCGCCAAGCGTCTGCCTCGCCTCCTCGCGCCAAGCGGTCGAAGCGCCGAGCATCGACCAGGACTCCTCCCACGCAACACCTTGAGTACGCCGACCGCCGGGAGGTAAGCGAGCTTCGAATATGGTTTGATGACTTCAAACGGAAGAGGCCGGAGCTGATGGGCCGGTTGGAAGAGCTCGCCGAGCAGGCGAAGAAGGCCAAGGAGGAGGCCAGGTCCCCCCCGAGCAAGAAGCAACTGGAGAGGAAAATCAAGGCTCTCCAGGACCAGCTCGCTCAGGTGGTCGAGGCCCCTGAGGAGGAGGAAGAGGAGGAAGACGCCTATGCTCTGGTCAGGAGGAGCAGGAGGTCGACTTCCCGATCAACCTCGGTATTGGAAGGGGTCGACATGGACGATGTCGACCCGGCGATGGCGCGAGCCAGCGACGCCGCGAAAGATCACGTTGTGGCCGTTGCTGAGGCCTACGAGGCCGCCGTGGGTAGGACGCCCGTGGCCCAAAGTGAGGAAACCGAGGAGGATGGTGCCGCTCGTCGAGCGGAAGGTATGTCTTATTTGGTTCCTTTGTTGGATTCCTTTTGTTCTTGTTTTGCGATCTTTTCCCGGGCTAACCCCACTCCGCTTGGCGTGGGCGTGATAGCTCGGATGTTGTCCTTGGACTTCCGTCAGATGGCTGAGGAGATTATTGACTCTGCAGTTGACGCCGAGCTCGACCGTGTCTTCGACCAAGTAATGGCCGAGGCGGAGGAGTCGGTGCCGACTGCGCCCTCAGCGGAGTCCGAGCTTCCCTTGGTGGAATCCGAGCTTCCCCCGGCGGACGTGGAACCGACTCCGGCCACGGAGGAGAAAGAGCCGCAAGGGGCCGAGGACCAAGAAGCCTTGGCCTTGGTCCCTTGTGAAGGGGCAAGAGCAAGCGAGGCCTGCACGACGGCCCGAGGGCCAGGGTCGTTGGCTCGACTCCACATCCTCGGCCGCGAGTCAAGGAGAGGAGTTGGTCGCCGTCGGCCAGCTGCCTCCAGCCGCGGACCAAGGGGGAGAAGTGGTCGTGATCGACCAGCTGCCCCTGGCCGGGGACCGAGGAGAAGAGGTGGTTGTCGGCGACCAGTTGCCTCCAGCCGCAGACCAAGGACAGGAGGTGGTCGTCCTCGACCAATTGTCTCCGGTCGCGGAGTACCAATCGCCTCCGGCCGCGGAGGTGCAAGGGGCGGAAGTGGTCGTCCTCGACCAATCGCCCCTGGCCGCGGAGCAAGGGGCGGGTGCGCTCCCAGTTGGCGTCCAGCCCCCGAGCGCAGCGGCCGAACAGGAGGAAGGCGGCCATGAGCCGCCTGTCGTTGAGGAAGACCAACCTTAGGGCGACCTGGGGTTGGTCGAAGGAGGAGATGCCGTCGCCCTCCGCGAGCACCGGGTGCCCAGGAGGGGCAAGATCTTGACGCGCCAGCTCAGGATCGGGATGATCCTGCGTGGGTCAATCCCTTTTTCCGAGCTGGTGCTACTGACCGCCAGCGGCTTCAGGACAAGCTGGTCAGCCGGGTTCTTCTGGTAAGTCCTTTGCTTCTATCTTTTTCCATAAGGCGAGCAATCTTCTGTGGGCCTTTTTGACTCTTCTTTCCTTTTGCCCGAAGTTCGCTGCGAAGGCCATGGAGGACATTGACGCCTCCGCAGTTCCAGCAGAGGAGTACTGGGCGTACCACTACGAGCAAGATGCCAAGATCGCTGATCTTGAGCGTCGGGTCTCCGAGGTGCGCGAGGCCGACCTGAAGGAGCTGGAGTCGGCGAAGAGCCTCATCGTCGGGCTTCGATACCAGCTCTTCGAGAGCGAGACGGCGAAGAGCACTTCGGAACGGAAGTGTGACGAGCTTGAGGAGGAGCTGGTGAAGCTGCGACAGGAGGTCCCCGACCTGCGCCGCGACCTTCAGCGCGCTCGGGAGCGCGAGGAGACTCAGCTCAAGGAGGTGCAACGCCTTCGGGACAGCGCGGCTGAAGGTCGCGCGGCTCGGCGGAAGGTTTTGGACCTGGAGGCAGAGGCCGACTCCCTTAAGGAGGAGCTTGCTGCCCTCCAGGCCGTGCGTAGGACTTAGCTTTTCTTCTTTTTTCTTTTAGCTCGTGCAAATCCTGTAAAAAAATAACCTTTTTGGTTTAATGAGCAACATTACACAAGTTTGGGACCTTGCCTGTTTTTCCCGACTCCGCTTTCAATGTGTGCTTGCACGAACCCGGTCCTGCAGAAAAAAGACCAAGTCCCTGCATAGGAGCATATAACATGAATACGAGCAAAGAATCCTCGGAAAAAAGGGACAGAACGTTCCTATCACACGGAGCCCCCGCCATGGACAAAGGTCGTGCCCCTACTATTGTGAGCACGAGTTTGTTCATGGGAAAGCTGAGGTAGACTTTGATCGTAACGCTTTTTGATCGATTAAACAGGTCGATCGAGTCGAGAGAGAGATGAGGGCGAGGATTGTTACGCGCGCAGAGCAGATGGGCTTAAGCCAACAATACGTAGAGTCGCCATACCCGAGTGGTCGCTGCACCGGGCTTAAATGGATGCTCGCGACCGACCACACATACAGCGAAGAGCTACTGTGGAAAGTGATCGGATGGGCGAGCATCCGGCCGGAGGCCAAGGGGAATGGTGCGTACATATTCGTTGGATAAGCTCGCTTGCGGTGCCGGTAGACGACGATGCTCGTTTGAAAAAGCGAGGACAAAATCCGAAGACAAGGAAATATCTTATAGGAAGGAACGCAAAGGGTGCGAGATAGGGATACGCGTCTAAACGTAGAATTTACGTAGTTGGTCAATGTTCCAGGTGCTGGCGAGCTCCCGACCGTCCTCCATCGCGAGGCGAACAGCCCCCGGGCGTGCTGTGGACACGACCGTGTAGGGTCCCTCCCATCTTGGGGTCAGCTTATTGGCTTTCGACAGGTCTTGAAGTCTTCGTAAGACCATGTCACCGACTTGCAGGGACCTTGGTCGGACTGACTTGGCTGCGTGCCTACGAAGAGCTTGTAGGTAAACCGCAGACCAGAGCAGCGCCCGTTCGCGTGTTGCTTCGACGAGGTCTAGGTCGATGAGGCGTTCGACCTCCTGATCGATGGAATCGATCAGTTGCACCCTTGGGGAACCCAGCACAATCTCGGCAGGCAAAATGGCTTCCGCACCATAGACGAGTTGGAAGGGCGTTTCGCCTGTGGCTCAACTCGTCGTGGTGCGGACGGACCAAAGAACGGCGGGAAGCTCATCCACCCACTGCTGCCTGTGCTGGTTGAGGCTCTTGAAGACCCTCTTTTTTATGCCCTGAACTAACTGCCCATTTGCTCGTTCGGCCGCTCCGTTGCTCTGTGGATGTGCCACAGAGGCGAAACAGACCTTGATCCCGACCTCCTCGCAGTAACTTTGGAATAGTTCACTGGTGAACTGGGTCCCATTGTCTGTGATGAGACGGTTGGGTATCCCGAACCGAGTTATCACATTGCTGCGGAGGAACCTCTTGGCCGCCTGGGCCGAGATGGTTGAGACGGGCTCGGCCTCTATCCACTTAGTGAAAGTGTCGATGGCCACGAGCAAATACTTGCAGCCTTTCTGACCTCGGGGAAAAGGTCCAAGGACGTCGAGCCCCCAGGTCGAGAATGGCCATGAAAGCGGTATGGTTTGCAGAGCATATGCTGGTTGACGGGCTTTGCGAGCATGAAACTGGCACGCTCGACAGGTCGTTACGATCGACCGTGCATCCGTCAAGGCCGTAGGCCAGTAGTAACCCAATCGGAAGGCCTTGCTCACAAGCGTCCTGAACGACGAGTGAGCTCCGCACATTCCTTCATGGATGTCACGAAGAAGGTATTGGCCTTTTTGGTATAGGTCACCTTCGATCAGTTTGTACTGAGAAAATCGCCTTGTTAGCCAGGAACGCTCGGCTTCTTCCTCGGGCAACATCCCATGCGCAAGGTATTGGATGAATGGCGTCATCCAACTTGCACTTTGCTCGAGGAAGGAGACCCTACCGTCAGCCTCTGGTGCCTCCTCTTCAAAGGGAATGGAGGGCTTATATAGGTGCTCGACAAGCACACCCGCCGGAGCGGTAATTTGAGAGGAACCGACCTTAGACATTTGGTCGGCTAGGGAATTGTCCTTCCTGGGGATGTAGATTACTTCGAAATTCTTGAAGTATTTCTCCATCTTCCTTACTTCGGCCAGGTACAGCGCCATTGAGGTATCGGAACACTGATACTCCTTGTTGACCTGGTTCACGACCAACTGTGAAACGCCCATCACGGTAAGCCGTTGGACTCCTAATGATTTACATGCTCGAAGTCCGGCCAAAAGGCCTTCGTATTCTGCCGCGTTGTTGGTCGCAGCAAAATGTAGTTGGATGGCGTACTGGAGTTGTTCTCCATCCGGGGAGACCAAGACGACGCCAGCCCCCGAGCGCTCATATGCTCGGGATCCATCGAAATACAAGGTCCAGGAGTTTTCCCTTGAACCGGTGGTTTCGCTGGCTAGTGGTGCTGGAGCCGACCATTCTGCCACGAAGTCAGCCAGGACTTGTGATTTGATCGCCGTGCGGGCCGAAAACATTATCTCGAATTCGGCGAGCTCCATGGCCCACTTGGCTATGCGACCACTGGCGTCCTGGTTTTTCAGGATTTCCCTGAGCGGGAAGCTGGTCGGTACGACGATCTTGTGCGCTTGAAAGTAGTGGCGCAACTTCCTGGAGGCCATCAGCAACGAGTACAGTAGTTTCTGGACCTCGGGGTAACGCTCCTTCGGTCCATGAAGTACTTCGCTGACATAATAAATAGGTCGTTGGAAACCATCTCTCTCCACTGCTAACACCGCGCTCACCGCCTGCGGGGTTGCCGCCAGGTATAGCAGCAATTCTTCCCCTGTTGCAGGTGTGACGAGGACGGGTGGCTTGGAAATGTACTGCTTCAGCTCTTTGAACGAGTGATCAGCTTCCTCCGTCCATGTAAAGCCATTGTGTTTGCGGAGGGCTTTAAAGAAAGGTAGTCCTCGTTCCCCCAGCCGGGAAATGAACCGGCTTAAAGCGGCCATTCTCCCGGTCAGAGCTTGCACTTCCTTCACGCATGTGGGCGACCTCATGTTCTCAATGGCTTCGATTTTCTCCGGGTTTGCCCCAACGCCTTGTGGTCCGACCATGTAGCCGAGCACCTTGCCAGCTTTCACGCCGAACACGCATTTTTCTGGATTTAACTTTATTTGATGCTTATTGAGGTTACAAAATGTTTCTTCCAAGTCAGCAACGTGACCCGAGGCGCTCTTGCTTTTTACTACTATGTCGTCGACATAGACCTCCAAATTTCGACCCACTTGATCCGCGAAGGTTTTCTGCATGAGGCGCTGAAAGGTTGCTCCCGCATTTCTTAGACCGAAAGACATGGTCGTATAGCAGAAGGTACCGAACGGGGTGATGAAGGAAGTCTTTTCTTCGTCTTCGCGCGACAGGCTGATCTGATGATAGCCTGAATAAGCATCTAGGAAGCTCATGGTTTGCGATCCCGCCGTCGCGTCGACCAATTGATCTATGCGAGGCAACGGGTAGTTGTCTTTCGGGCATGCCGCGTTTAGGCCCGTGTGATCGACGCACATGCGCCACTTGCCTCCTTTCTTTCTGACCAAGACTGGATTGGCTAGCCATTCGGAGTGTTCGACCTCCCTAATGAAGCCAGCTTTTAGGAGTTTGTCGAGTTCCTCCCGGATGATCGCCTGTTTTTCCGGGGAAAAGCGTCTAAGTTTCTGTCGCACTGGTTTTTTGTCAGGCTGAACTGCTAGCCTGTGCTCAATCACCTCCCTAGGGACCCCGGGCATGTCGGATGGTTCCCAGGCGAACGCATCCGAGCTTGCCCGGAGGAAGGTGATGAGCTCGAGTTCCTATTTGGGATCTAAGGAAGATCCCAAATGCACGACCTTGGCCGGTTCCGACTCGTTGAGCGGAACAGCCTTGGTCTCTCCCCCAGGTTGGAGGGCAAGTTTAGGTCGGGAGTGCTTTGGCTCCTGGTCGAGGCCGCGAGTGGGTAACTGACCGACCATATCCAACGCCCTTTCGTCGCAATTGAGTGCGGACTTGTGGTTCCCCTTTACGGTTATGACCCCGTTTGGTCCGGGAACCTTCAGGCATTGATACGCGTGATGCGAAGCGGCCATGAACTTAGCCAAAGCCGGCCTGCCGAGGATGGCGTTGTAGGCCGATTCGAAGTCTACCACCTCGAAGGTGATTAGCTCCGTTCTGAAGTTACTCGGGCCGCCAAAGGTCACGGGCAGAACGACCTGCCCCAGAGGTTTGATCGAGGTGCCCGGGACTATCCCGAAGAAGGGTACGGCTATACTTTTGATTTTGGAACGAGGAATCTGCATCTCGTCCAAAACTTTAGCTGAAATCAGGTCCAAAGAGCTCCCGGAGTCTATGAGGACCCGACCAACGACAGTGTTGCTAATGGTGGGGCTCACGACCATCGGAAGCTTCTGTGGTTTGGTCATTCCAAGGGGACAGTCGTCCTTGGAGAAGATGAGGGACAACTCGGACCATTTGAGTTGCTGCACTGGAGGCTTACCTTGGGTGACATGGTGTACTTCCCTCGCAGCGTCCTTTAAATCCCGGCGAGATTTGTAGGCGGAGGAGCCCCCGAAGATAACCGCGATGTGGTTCTGTGGTTCTTGATATTCCATGTCATCTTCGTTTTCTTCGACGGGCTGCTTGCCTTTGCCGTTTTCACCCTGTTCTGGAAGCGACGGCATGGGACCCCTGCCGTTGTAAAACTGCTCCAGGCGGTAGGTCCACGTTCGGCAATTCCGTAGGTCATGACCGTGTGCTTGGTGAAGCGGACAGTAGAGGTCACCCCGTTGATCTGCCTGGCCACCTCGGTCGCGGGGCCTGTGTGGTTGCCCTCTTCCCCGAGCGTTAAACCCCCGGCGCTGCGGCTGGGTTGCTCGGGGCTGTTGCTGTTCCACTGCGGCAACCATGGCCGGTGGGAGCTGTTTTTTCTTCTTCTTCTTGATCTTCTTATCCACGGAGTTTGAGCCCTTTTTACTGGCGGAGGTTTCTAGCCCGGGCTGAGGCGGTAGCTTTCCTTCATCCAGCATTTTCTTCCACTGGACAGCCTCATCCGCGTTGGCATACCGGTCAGCCATTTGGAAGAGCTCGTTTGCCGTTAGATCCGGATGGATCTCCAGATCCTGCGTGAAGCGCACGTCCCGCACCCCGAACTTGAAAGCCCGGACGACAGCCTCGTCCGATATGTTCGGGATCGAGTTTCGGACTTGGATGAATCTCTGGACGAACTGTCGCAGGGTTTCTCCATCCGTCTGTATCAAGCGCTCCAGGTCGCGCTCCTTTCCCGGGCGAATGTAACAGCTCTGGAAATTCGCTCGGAGCGCGGTGCTGAGCTGCCCCCAAGAACGTATGGACCCTTCCTTTTGGTTGAAGAGCCATGTACGAGCAGCTCCGTCCAAGACCGTCGGCAGATAATTCGCCATCACCCCTTCATCGCCTCCGGCGGCGAGGATGGCGGTGGTATATATCGAGAGAAATTCATCCGGGTTCTGGGTCCCGTTGAACCTCTCGATGTGGCCGGGCTTGAACCTGTTCGGCCATGCGACACTCCGGAGAGAGCTCGTGAAAGCCTGGCAGCCGAAGCTCGGAGTTTCGCGGCGAAACCCTCGATCATAACGGCCTCCGCGTGTGTCTTCCGCCCAACGTCCCGTACGCGGGCCAAGTCGAGAGAAGACTTCACGCGAAGGTCGTGCCGATGACCGCTCGGTCGTGGAGCGTTCAGAACGCTCGTAATCCGGATGATTGTAGGTGCGTCGTCCCGAGATCGCTCTGGAGCTGTTCCGGGGCCTCTCCCGGACCAGGTTAGCGGCCTGGGGCGATCTCCGAGCATGGCTCCGGGATTCATCTCTGTGCGAGCGCATAGGGGAGCGCCTGCGATGGTCCCGGCAGACACTCCGGGCATCCTGGCCGTGAGAGGGGTCCGAGACTTTCAGCTCGGCGGCAAGCCTCTCCAGATCTTCGGCCACGACCTTGCCCACGGCATCTAGGTCTACTTGTTCGGGGAAGCTGCGAAGGTCGCACACGACCGCCGCCAAGGCCTGCAGCCGTTCTCAGTTCTGGCGAACAGGCGACGGCGAAGCAGCGCGTTCGGACGCGATCGAGGGTTTGGTACTCGCGAGAGTTCCTTTCCCGAACACCCGCCTCTCTTTAAGCGCGGCGTATGCTCGCAAGGGTCCTCCCTAAAGACGCTTCTAGGTGGAGTCTGGCCGCCTCATAGTGGTCGTGCTTAGCAGCGTCCGAAGATCGTACTTCAGGTTCGGCACGGCTCCCAGCCATGTTGATGTGGCGAGAGTGGGATGAATGCGACGGAGACATCATCGTATCCTCTTGAGACGCAGTCTCTCGGTCGAACTCCAGGTCGTCTGGTATGTCCAGGCCATTGTAGAGTCCGTCATAGTCATCCTCGCGGTCTCCGAGGGTAATGTCTGGGGAACGGAGGACCTGTCCTCGCATTGCAGGGTCCGGGGAAGAGCTCCCGGACTCGGTGTGTCCGATAGGATCGGCCACATTGACCACGCCGTCGCCGGCGTAGTACATGTCGTCGTCTTCGACGTCGTCGAAAACACAGAGATTCCTAGTATCCCCCGAGTTCGGCATCCTCGAGGATCCTGATCCGTACGGGAATCAAGCTGTCGTCCCCACGGACGGCGCCAGCTGTCGACGATTGGAGAACGGGCTCCCGCCGAGCTTACTTGTTGAATGGGGGATCAACAGAGCCCCGTCGTACGGTCCGAGGGAGTCGTCCGAGCAATGCCAGGTCGGGAGAAGAGGGACGCGGTGTTTATCCTGGTTCGGGCCTCTCACTGCCGAGATAATAGCCCTACTCAGTGTATTGTGTTCTATCTCGGGGTCCCCCTGTTACAGATCTTCAGGGGGGTTTAAATACTACAACTAGAGATACAAAGAAGGCAACTACCCCCTGGGATTACGCCACGTATTCATATCCGCGATCTGCCGCCCTTGATCCGCGCGCTATTTGAATTTCGGGTAAGATTTCCCTTGATCTTCGGCTGATTGGTTGCCACCTTCCTTCCTCATAGCAGTCTCCACCGACCAAATATCTAAGTAGGTCGTGGTCTCCACGAGCATGCTCGCTCGTGGGGGGGGTTCGGAATGGCCGTGAGTAAAGGCGTGGACGTGTATGCTCGGAGGAAAAAAGGGGGGATGCTCATTTCATGCTCCCGAGCATCTTCTTTCAGCATTGCCTGGTCGGTGGGCTCGGCATTTCCCGAGGGTACCGTGGTCTTTTGCCAGATAGCCAATCCCCGACAATACTCTTTTATGCATAAAGAAAAGAAGATTGTGTTACATCCAATGTCGCCTGATGCCATTGTAAAAGATGAGATCGCTAGAGCTAGCAAAGAGAAAAATCGAGAGAAGACTAAGAGTGAAAATCAGATTGTCGCAAAGGATTTTGAACAACATCAAAAGAAAGAATCTAACTCGGATGGTGATAAGAAAAATAAGATTAAGTTGAAAGATGCATGTTTTCTTGCAACAAAATCTGATGTGAATGAGTTGGATACAAGTAGTTATTCTTGCTATGCTTTGGTTTGCAAACAAACTTTGTTTTCACTAGAGGAGATGTCTCTTTCTTTGCCTCCTTTCGTCGCTAACCTTTTGCAGGAATACGCTGACATCTTTCCAAAGGACATCCCCTCAGGGCTGCCGCCAATTAGAGGGATTGAGCACCAAATTGATCTCATTCCAGGGGCATCCTTGCCCAACCGAGCGTCATACAGAACCAACCCTGAAGAGACTAAAGAGATACAACGCCAAGTTCAAGAATTGTTTGATAAAGGGTACGTGAATCTCTTAGTCCTTGTGCTGTTCCAGTCATTTTAGTACCTAAGAAAGATGGAACATGGCGCATGTGTGTGGATTGTAGAGCAATTAATAATATCACCATTAGATATCGCCATCCTATTCCTAGGTTAGACGATATGCTTGATGAATTAAGTGGCTCTACTATGTTCTCTAAAGTTGATTTGCGTAGTGGGTACCACCAGATTCACATGAAGTTAGGAGATGAATAGAAAACAGCATTTAAAACTAAGTTCGGTTTATATGAGTGGTTAGTTATGCCGCTTTGGATTAACTAATGCACCTAGCACTTTTATGCGATTGATGAACGAGGTTTTACGTGGCTTTCATTGGAAAATTTGTGGTGGTTTACTTTGATGATATCTTGATCTACAGCAAATCTTTAGAAAACCATCTTGAACATTTACGTGCTGTTTTTAATGCTTTACGCGATGCACGCTTATTTGGTAACCTTGATAAGTGCACCTTTTGCACGGATCGAGTCTCTTTTCTTGGCTATGCTGTCACTCTAGAGGGAATTGAAGTTGATCAAGCCAAGGTTGAAGCGATACAGAGTTGGCCGACTCCTAACACGGTCACACAGGTGCGGAGTTTCCTAGGACTTGTTGGATTCTATCGTCGCTTTGTGAAGGACTTTAGCACAATCGCCGCACCTTTGAATGAACTCACCAAGAAGGGTGTGCCTTTTGTTTGCGGCAAGTCACAGGAAGATGCCTTCAATGTTCTGAAAGCTAAGTTAACACTTGCACCCTTACTCCAACTTCTAGACTTTTCTAAGACTTTTGAACTAGAATGTGATGCTAATGGAATTGGTTTGGGTGGTGTTCTGTTACAAGAAGGAAAACCTGTTGCTTATTTTAGTGAGAAGTTGAGTGGGCCTAGTTGATGTAACACTGGGTGTCCCGATCTTTCGATGAGAATGATAACTTTCGATTTGGGTGGAGACGACTTTTACTATCCGACTACAACGTACAACGACGATGAGCCTTAGCAATCACTAAACCAACTCCAGATGGTTATTGACCTTGCCATGGGCACGATCAACCTGATCACGAAGATCAATTCCTGCAAGCAATCGAAGAACAAGCAAGAACAAGGCAAAAGCAATCTAAAATTGCAAATATAGATGAAGTATTGAAAAGTTGGAGTTCCGATACAAGGAGCTTGTTAGGCGGCCGTTGAGCACGTCTAAAATACTCAAAATAGTAGCAAAAGGCTAAACTATCAAATAACCAAAACCCGAGTTATTTTGGGGGACTATCTAGCTATATATAGGAGAAATAGGAGGCCAAAACAGTGCTAGGGGCATCCAAAACACATCCATGGCCGAGTAGGACTCCTATTCCTAGTTTGACTCGGATTTGAAAAGATGACCGAATTTATTTTGCAGATTCCCGTTGACTCGTAAGGAATTTGGACATGGGGCCAGATCCGTTTGAAAGAGGACGATGAAACCTTTCAAACCAGTACTCATAGACCCCAAACACACTTGTGGATCAAAAGTTATGGTCGTTTTAAGTTGGTGCTGTCCTGGAGGCCGAATCCGAGTTGAACTTGTGCACCGGAAGAATTGGCTTCATGCTTGATGTTTGGGAGTCCTTCTCCTTGGTTCCTAAGGACAATAAAATCATCACAAGTATTAAATAGTATTCCATTCATTAAATTATTTGTATGCAACCCAAGGAACGCATTCACCTGGCAATTGAATTGACGTGCGCGAGCTTGATTAATTGGCCCTTGTATTACATTGTTGGTTTCAATTGGGTTTGTAGGCATGGTCGTATCCATGGTAGTGATGTCCTCATCATCCTCCCCTTCTTGCATTTGAGTCGTCCTCGACTCAAGTTCATCATCTTCTCCCATGTATGGCTTTAGATCTGATAATTGAGTTGACGGGCTCGAGCTCGAGTCAATGGTCCTTGAACCGACGAAGATGTAGAAGGATGGCCAAGGTGGGGGTCGATAAAGCCATGCAGATAGAACCATCATAGTAGATGTATACGAAGTAGACGATGCCGCGAAGTGTCGCCAACTTAATGGTCCTGGCCAAGGTGGGGGTCGATGAAACCATGCGGTTGATATAATGCAGCAACACTTGGTGATGACCATATGTATGCAGTGTTAGTTCAGTCCATGATGAGCATGGTCTCATCATCCTCCCTTTCTTGAAGTGGAGTCGTCCTCGACTCCATCATATTGTCCTGCGAAATGTTACTAATGACAGGAAACAAAGCAATATGCACATTTGCAATGAAATCAATGGATCGAGAATTTCTATCAACCGTATTCTCCCTTTCTTGAAAACTATCATGTGACTTGTGACTGGAACCAAATGTACTTGGTCTGACATGATTAGTGATATGGCAATTATTAAATTGATGACATTGTTGCATTGCAAACGGAGGTTTAAAATCTGAACAAATGTAAACTCGATGCGCTTTATACTCTCCTTTCTCACTATTTTTGCCAATAACATAAAAGATATTTCGCGATAACCATGACAAATCAGAATGTACAAAAAGTCTCTCCTCTAAATAATTCAGATCACACGGAACATCAAATTCAATGTAGCCTAATGTATATAAAGAAGACATCAATTTCAACTCATCATTTTCGCTTGTGATGTGAATGACATGTTTATTTTCAGCATAAGTGTCTAGTGTGTTAACAAAAGTGACATGTCCATTTGCTAGTTGTGTCATGGATATAAGTGAAGTATTATCACACAACTCTTCTTTATCACAAGAAATAGCAAGCAAATCATCTTGTAACAAAGCAAAATCAGCAATTGGTTCCACTATTAGTTGCTCTACGATAGCATGATTTGTGGATAGTTTTAGCTCTTCAAAATTATTTTCTCCATGTGTAAAGTCCATACCTGTTACATTACCTTGTAAGTTCTCATCAGCTGTTGTAGGTGTTTCTTCAACTATTATCTCTTCACATATACATGAGGTAGTACTGATCCTTTCTTTCTCCATATGCTCTTCTACATCATTCTCTTGATGGTGCTCACTTTTCTGCAAAATGTTAGCTACAAAAGAAGGTGCAACAATGGGTGCCTCAAATGAAGCTAATGATTCTTTCAAGGATTCAGCAAGCATATTTTCAACTCTATAAGCACATACAACCAATTCTGAAAGAGAACTATATGTTTCATCAATAAGAGCATCTTGAATTTCTTGATTAAGTCCACGTATGAACCTAAGCTCTGTTGCTTCTTCACCTTCATCTAAACCACAACGCAACAAATGATTTTGCAATCGTTCATAGTATTCCTTAACGCACTTATTTCCTTGTTTCAAGCATTGGAATCTAGTATATAAAAATTCAGTATGATATTCAGGAACATAATCAATTCTCATAAGTCTTTCATGGCCTTCCAATTTTCAGGTTTTCTCTCTTTTCTACAAATATGTTTCCACCATGTTAATGCATATTCATTTAGCACACTAGCAGCAATCCTAATCTTTTCATTTTCAGACAAATCATACTTGCCAAATTCTTTGTCTACTGCTATCTCCCAATTAATATAGGCATCAGGATCATAATGACCATTAAAAGGTGGAATGGCGAATTTAACCTTACATAGGGGATCATCATCAACATGTACCTGAGCATGTAGTACGCCATTTTTGTTGCTTGGAAGACGAGGCAGAGGACTGGAAGTTCCTGGGGAAGTTCCTGCAAGCGTATCAAGTCTAGACAAAATAGTAGTAAGAGTAGTTTTAGCGATCCCTTGTGCGACCTCGATGGATCTGAGAAGGTTCTCTTGCGATGACCTAAGCTCAGAGTGAGCAACAATTCCCTTGGTGCGAGGAGAGTGATGCAGGGAGCCCTCGTCACCTGACATGGGTTAGTAGAAGACAAGAAAACAAAATCACAAGTATAATGTTTCTATCATCTACTAGGAGGTGGTGGCAAGTCTCTCAACACTCATGCCACCAAAGCTCTTACAAGTTCTTACGTTGCAGCAGGTGTTGTCGGCCGTTGGCGTGGTCAAAAGTTCTTCGAAGCTTGGATAAAACGATTGCAAAGGGACCGAACAAATGTACGAGGTTGGATGTGGAGCTTGGATAGGCAATATTTATTTCCTATGCAATCAGAAAATTCTAGTTATTGTAATGATAAGTAATAATCCAAACTAGAATTCACAAGCCCTAGTTGCCGATCTCAAAGATATAAGTGAATTTGAAGGCAACACACACGCAAAGATAATGGCACTTGTGCAATCAAGGAATGAGCTATAAAATATAAGTGATGCACCAAAAGCTCTATTGCACAAGTCGAAGAGAGACGCTAACTTATTGCTTTGAGAAAGTAAAAAGGGCACAAGATTGCTCACTAATTAATAAATTGCACAACCTAAAAGTAACGAACACAAATTAGGGTTTTGCTCAATGTAGTGCGACCGGCCACAATTTTCTTTTTCTTTTCCTTTTTTTTATTTTTTCCATTTTGGCCTTTTATCTTTTTTTTTTTTTTGGTGACTTTCGGCCAACACTAGTATGAACAAAGTTTTGGAATCCTTAACTCGGTGTCACAAGATAATATGATATAATAACTAAAGATTATGCAATGTATCAAGTAGAGCAGCCCTAAGCAATATCAACAAGCTAGTCTCAAATAAAATCAAAGTGTTCACAAAGGATGAATTGGTTCCCAAAGGTAGGTGTACTGAAGTTTTTCTAGGGCAGCAGACTTGTCGCCTAGATTAATGTTTGAAGATCGCCGAATTTGATAGGTTGACTATGGAAGGTATTGAAGCTTATATCCTCAGCTTTCAATAGAGTGCAAGAACACAAAAATCTGAGTTTGTATGTGAAAGTTATGCTCAAAATACCAAACTGAACAGAATTGAAGGATTGAAGCTACGCCAAGGAAAAGAAAGATCAGCAATTAAAACATGGACTCTAATAGATCAAAACCTAACAAAACTCACTAAAATAACAGATTGAATCTAAAGGTTGAATTTTTGTGGAGTAGTTTTCAATTTAGGACAGAAATCAAAAACTAACCTAAGGCACTGATATTCTCACCGATCAACTGAAGCTCTGATACCACTTGATGTAACACTGGGCGTCCCGATCTTTCGATGAGAATGATAACTTTCGATTTGGGTGGAGACGACTTTGACGATTCGACTACAACGTACAACGACGATGCGCCTTAGCAATCGCTAAACCAACTCCAGATGGTTATTGACCTTGCCGTGGGCACGATCAACCTGATCACGAAGATCAATTCCTGCAAGCAATCGAAGAACAAGCAAGAACAAGGCAAAAGCAATCTAAAATTGCAAATATAGATGAAGTATTGAAAAGTTGGGGTTCGATACAGGGAGCTTGTTAGGCGGCCGTTGAGCACGTCTAAAAGACTCAAAATAGTAGCAAAAGGCTAAACTATCAAATAACCAAAACCCGAGTTATTTTGGGGGACTACCTAGCTACATATAGGAGAAATAGGAGGCCAAAACAGTGCTAGGGGCGTCCAAAACACATCCATGGCCGAGTAGGACGCCAATTCCTAGTTTGACTCGGATTTGGAAAGATGACCGAACTTGTTTTGCAGATTCCCGATGACTCGTAAGGAATTTGTACATAGGGCCGGATCCGTTTGAAAGAGGATGACGAAACCTTTCAAACCAGTACTCATAGACCCCAAACACACTTGTGGATCAAAAGTTATGGTCATTTTAAGTTGGTGCTGTCTTGGAGGCCGAATCCGAGTTGAACTTGTGCACCGGAAGAATTGGCTTCATGCTTGATGTTTGGGAGTCCTTCTCCTTGGTTCCTAAGGACAATAAAATCATCACAAGTATTAAATAGCATTCCATTCATTAAATTATTTGAATGCAACCCAAGGAATGCATTCACCTGGCAATTGAATTGACGTGCACGAGCTTGAGTAATTGGCCCTTGTATTACATTGTTGGTTTCAATTGGGTTTGTAGCCATGGCCGTATCCATGGTAGTGATGTCCTCATCACTAGTTTGAACTATTCTACGTATGATAAGGAGTTATATGCGCTAGTTCGAACTTTAGAAACATGGCAACATTATTTATGGCCAAAGGAATTTGTTATACATTCTGATCATGAATCGTTAAAACGTATTAGAAGTCAAGCTAAACTGAATTGTAGACATGCAAAGTGGGTTGAATTCATTGAGTCAATTCCTTATGTCATCAAACACAAAAAGGGAAAGGATAATGTCATTGCTGATGCCTTGTCTAGGAGATATACCATGCTCTCACAAATTGACTTCAAAATTTTTGGTTTGGAAACGATTAAAGAGCAATATGTGCATGATAATGATTTTAAAGATGTGTTGCTCAATTGTAAAGAGGGAAAAACATGGAACAAATTTGTCCTCAATAATGGGTTTGTGTTTAGAGCAAACAAACTATGCATTCCAGCTAGTTCTGTTCGTTGTTATTGCTACAGGAAGCGCATGGAGGAGGGTTGATGGGACACTTTGGTGCGAAGAAGACGAAGGACATACTCGCTAGCCATTTCTTTTGGCCCAAGATGAGACGAGACGTGGAACGTTTCGTCGCTTGCTGCTCTACATGTCAAAAAGCTAAGTCACGACTTAATCCACATGGTTTATACATGCCTCTGCCTGTTCCTAGCGTGCATTGGAAAGATATTTCTATGGACTTTGTTTTAGGACTTCCTAGAACAAAGAAGGGGAGGGATAGTATCTTTGTTGTTGTGGATAGATTTTCTAAGATGGCACACTTTATTCCTTGTCACAAAAGCGATGATGCTACCAACATTGCCGATTTATTCTTTCATGAAATTGTTCGCTTGCATGGTGTGCCAAACACAATAGTTTCGGATCGAGAAACAAAATTTTTAAGCCACTTTTGGAGAACTTTGTGGGCTAAATTGGGGACTAAACTTTTTATTTTCTGCTACTTGTCATCCCCAAACTGATGGACAAATTGAGGTCGTTAATCGAACTTTATCTACCATGCTTAGGGCTGTTTTGAAACAGAACATTAAATTGTGGGAAGAATGCTTGCCTCATATTGAGTTTGCTTATAATCGGTCTATGCATTCTACTACTAAGATGTGCCCTTTAGAGATTATATATGGATTTGTACCTCATGCTCCAATTGATTTGTTACCTCTTCCATCTTCGGAGAAATTAAATCTTGAAGCTAAACAACGTGCTGATTTGATTCTGAAAATGCATGAGACAACTAAAGAAAACATAGAGCGCATGAATGCTAAATATAAATTTGCTGGTAGTAAGGGAAGGAAGCATGTAACTTTTGAACCTAGGGATTTAGTTTGGTTGCATTTATAAAAGATCGATTCCCAGAATTAAGAAAATCTAAGTTGATGCCGCGAGCTGATGGTCCTTTCAAAGTATTGGCAAAGATTAATGATAATGCATATAAGCTTGAATTGCCTGCAGATTTTGGGGTTAGTCCTACATTCAACATTGCCGATTTAAAAAATGGGAAATCACTAGAAATTGGGGTTTAGCGGGCCTAAGCCCATTAGCCCAAGACAACCCAAGAAGGCGTCAGAATCGATCCAATCCTAAACCATAGAATCGCAACCACAGATCTTAATTCTACGGTCGAAAATTATCTGCGTGTTCACGCGTGCGGGAGCCCTAGATCAGGGACACGTGTATGCAGGAGATGAAGCCGCATCGTCATCGTCTCTGGGTATGATTCGAACTTCACCGGAATCCGCCATCTCCGTGTGGATCTCAACGTCCGAGCCGCTATAAATAGCGTCGTCTCATGCATCGGATAGCTTGTCTCGCGCCGCATTTATTGCCTCAAGTCACGCACGCCAAGAAGCCCTAGTATCATCGCAATTGCTCACCATAATTCTGCGCCGCCACTGAAGTTCTTTGAGGATTTCATCGTCGTTGAGGTCAATCCGCCACTACTGGAACTAGATCCGGGATCACTACAACGAGACGCGCCCAACCCGATATCTCATCTCGCCGGAGAGTCACGGAAACACTGTCGCAGTTGCTGCCTTCTCCAACTCTGGCAGCACCTCATCATCACGCCATCACCGGAACCCACGAGCTCTAACGATCATCCGATCAAGATCCAAAGCTCCGGGTACGACCACATAATTGCATCTCAGTGCAGCGATTATATCTAATATGGGCCATTGGATCAGGAGATGTGGGGTCTGGATTGTGCTGCGTGAATGCATTGATGGTTCACCACCTGCCCCTGATTCATCGCAGAAAAGATGCAATATCATTCGCTAATTTGAATGGACGGTTAGACCTTGCCACCGGCTGAGCCAATCACAAACCGCCTCATGTTCACACGGATTACAAGGCGTCGCCTCGGTGAGCCGCACAGTTGCTAACATCAGCCGATGGGACCTGTGTGTCAGCCAGTAGTACCGCAGGTGTTACGTCACGGTGATGTCAGCGTGACATCATCCGGGTGGGACCCACATATCAACGTCGGATATGTCTCGTGGACCAGGTCCACGGTGGATCAGAACCGAGCTGTGGACTAAGTCCATGAGCCGAGCTGATGTGGCACATTCTGATTGGTCCAGAGTGATGCTGACACAAGCGTGATGCAATAATCCAGAATTTCCAGTAGAAAAATAAATAAGATAATTCGATTTATTCTTTTAAATATATTTTCAAACTTCAAATTGCTCGTTCTTGCTCATACGAACTCTAATTGAGGTGATTCAAGAGCCTAACAATTTGTAAAATTGTTCTCTATTTAATGGTGAATTTTATTTGATTTTTGGAGTTTTGTTGCTATCTATTTTAGCATTTATTTATTTATTTATCCTTTTCACGTAAACGTTGAAGTGCCTGAAGGTTACAAGGGTGAAGTGTTGACCCAAGGAGCAAGTCCAAAGTAGAATCAAGATCTTTTCCAAGACAAGTTGTGCTTCGATCATGTGGATCCCATGTTTTAAAATTATGTTGTTTCAAATTATGCATGCTAATTTAATTAAAAGTGATTTCAATTAATTTGGGAACTAGTTACATGACCTATTTGATTATGCCACCTTGTCAATATTAATTGTATGCTATGATTCATTTATCACACTAGGATGGTTGTTTATTAGTTGGAAGCTATTAATTTGCCAATATGGGTTGCTAGATCGTAACTAGATTGCGTGAGACATGCAACATGTTATTGATATAATTTTGGAATACAAACTTAATATTGATTAATGGAATATGGAACTGTCGACGATTGGGAAACATGTCCCAGCCGAGCTTACTTGTTGATTGAGGGATCAACACGGTCCCCTTTTTTGATGAAGGGACTACGTCCAAAGAATGCTCGATTGATTCAGGATACTCGGAAGGTGGACACAGGAGTTTATACTGGTCCGGGCCTCTCACTGAGGAGATAATAACCCTACTACAGTGATGTTGGTATTGCTGATTATTTCAAACGGTGTTCGTGCGTGTCTATCTCTGCCCTTTTTCTGCTTTTTTCTGCCCCCCTTTTCATATAGGTACAGGAGGTATTTATAGCTTACAAAAATATCTAACCAAATTGATGCATCCCTCCCGGGTGAGCACCGTGCCCTTCGCGGCCCAGCCGTATGGCGCACGTGCCTCGCCCGGCGAGCGAACTGCACAACTGGCCCAAGGGTGTGGGCCTTGGACCACGAGAGAAATACACACCTTGGTTGCCATAGCCAGGCCATAAGAGTCCCATGTGGCCCCCAAAAGACTAGCCTGGTGGGGGGAGGGTTGCTCTCCCTTTTAAGGTGGTATTCTCTCCTCTCTACAAGGAAGGTGGTACTATCATTCTCACCCTCTTGTTTAGGAACCTGGCTCTGATACCAACTGATGCATCTCTCCCGAGTGCGCACCGTGCACTTCGAGTGGCGCACGTGCCTCGCTCGGCGAGCGGACTGCACAACTGGCCTAGGGGTGTGGGCCTTGGACTACAAGAGAAATACACACCTTGGCTGCCATAGCCAGGCCATAAGAGTCCCATGTGGCCCCCAAAAGACTAGCCTGATGGGGGGAGGAGGGTTGCTCTCCCTTTTAAGGTGGTATTCTCTCCCCTCCACAAGCAAGGTGGTACTATCACAAATATAGCCGAATAATGGGTATTTGACTGCATCAACCGTGGCTGTAACTAAATCCCTAATTTATGCCACGTTCCATCGTAGGCGTAACAGCACCACATCGTGGCATGATTAGAGCTACTCGGGCGTTACTACCGAACATGACCTTCAGACCATACATCTCGCGGGCGAGCTTGGGCCGAGCACGCTTGGTCTTGGCCGAGCATGGATGCTCATGCCTCTAGCATGGGTGCTCGAGGTTGGGTGACGAGCCTAGTCTGACCGGGCGGAACGGCCAACCAGATCATGCGTGGGTCATTGTCGGGACCCGAATTTGTAAATCCAGACCCTTTGTGTATTCTGCACTAGTCCAGGATCACGCTAGTGCACACAGTCTCAACATCGGTAAATACCACAATCATACTCAACGAAATAGTAAAGTACTTTATTGAAAGGATTGCTCGATCTTATGGTCAAGTTACAAAAGTACGCCTCGCAGGGCTTAAGTCTTACTCAAATAAACTTGCAGCGAAAAATAAAGAAACTCGTGGCGCCAACCAATATGCCACAGGCAACTGACTGGGCTCTCCCCCTAGTTCGTCGGCTCCTCCTAGAACTCCTCCTCCAGTGCTGGCGCTGATTCTTCTTCAACTGATGTTTTGTTGTTGCAAGGGTGAGTACTTGGTACTCAGCAAGTCATGCACAGAATGCAGTCCAATATTCTACATGTGTGGCTTGTTACAAAGGACAGGCAAGCGGTTCTTTTGCAGTAAAGCATCAATCACAATTAACAGTATTAGATTGAAATCAGTAAAATAGTATTAACAAATATAACTTTCATCAATAGTTCTCAAGTAAAGCATTTATCATCCTAAAGCAATTTCATCATTCCTATACCAAGTAACCAAAGTCATTTTCATGAAAGTCTAACCCTTGACTGTAATCCCTGAACAGTGTCCAATATCGTGGACTTGGCTATTCGAATAGGTTGTATACTCTGCAGAGGTTATACACTTTACCCACAAGATACAATCAAACACCACCAAGGCGAGTGATCGTAACAAAGCCTTTCCAAAGCTACTTCTAGACCCGGTACTGCCCGCTAAGGTTTCAACACTGATGGGACTGGTTACCACTCTCAGGGCCCCCCTCTTGCGCCATGTGAGCCTACTCATAAACTCGGCCTCACACCACCACGACAGTACCAAAGACTAGACATCACAGTTTACTCGGCTAGGTCTGTCCCATTCCAGACTTGTGGCTATATGGAGGACTCAGTTCAAATTCTTGCAAGGTTAAGTCCTTAGGGTGATCAAGGCAAGACTACCCAATTAGCAAAAACCAAAACGACTCTCCCGGTGCCTCCCTTGGCCCACCAGAACAATCTTGCCACTTGCCCAGTCTAAATCATTTATTCACCCAGTTGATTATCATGCACCACGTGCCATCAACATCATCAACAACACATGTAGCAATTTCCAAAATCATGTCCCATCTCTCATTAAGTCAAGATTTATTTCCGATATTCAAAATTATATCAATAACACGATTGAATGGCTAAGCTGGCTAATTACGGTCTAATTAACCCATGATGGCAAAGTATTAGTGTCCTACTATTATTCCACATCCTAGGGTGACAAATGATTCATGACATACAATTATTATATACAAGGTGGCATAATCAGGTAGGTCACATAACTATTCCCGGAATTATTCGAAAGCATTTTTTAAATAAACTAGCATGCAATAATTTAAATAAACATAATTTCCAAAGTGGGATCAATATGGTCAAAGCATAACTTGCCTTCAAAAAGTACTGGTTCAGGCTCTTGCACTTGCTTTTGGGTCAAAACTTCACCTTCGAAGCCTTTGGGTACTTCAACGTCTACTAGTAACGGATAAACAAACACCAAGTAAATAAAAACAGAGAAAAACTCATGTCCAAAAATTAAATAAAATTCACCACTAAATAAAGCTCAATTTATAAAAATTTAGAAACTGGAATCGCCTCAATCGGAGTTAAAACGCAAAAGTTATAGCCGTTTGAAGTTTGAAAAAATCAATTAAAGAATAAATTGAATTAATTCATTTATTTTTCTATTGAAAAATCTGAATATGACGTCAGCATTGCGTCAGCGGCGAAATTGAATTTCCACCGAATTATTTTTCTAAAGGAAAATCGAATTATGACGTCAGCATTGCGTCATCCCGTCCATGGGCTCAGTCCACAGTTCGGTTTTGGTCCATCGTGGACCCGGTCCACGTGAATAGTGTCACTGACACGTCGGTCCCGCTCGGATGACGTCATCACCACTCGACCGAGGGGACGGCTAACACGCAGGCCCCACGTGACGTCAACATGACGTCACGAATGATGTCATCGTACGGGTGACCGGCCGCTGACACGCGGGCCCCACGCTGACGTCAGCGACAACCGAGCGTTGCCTGCGTGGACCGCGGTGCATCGGCTCCCGGCCACGTGGCGTAATTTGGGCCGTCGGTTTGGAATCCGACGGTCAAGATTGGATCTGGATCCGCACGTTTGGATTAACGCGGTTGATCTGGACCGTTCGATTTAGATCGAACGGTCGAGATCTGATTGGGTTTTCGCTTCACCGTGGGGGTGACGCGGCATGTCCCGGTGGCTGACACGTGGCACAATCTACACCATCCGATCTTGATCGGACGGCTGAGATTACATCTAGCGCTACAACGCGGTGAACCCTAACCGTACGATCTAGATCTAACGGTTGAGATTACATCTAGCATAGTGCGGTTTGGGGGCTACGTGGATTAAGCTGGTGTGTTGGATCTAGATCTGACAGTTGCTAATAGATCTACACAGTACTACGTGATCTAACCCTAGCCGTTCGATTTAGATCTAACCCTAGCCAATACAATACCATATCAAAATGGGCCCAAACATGTTGAAAGAAGGAGGCACCAACCACGATGGGCCAAGGAAGCGCCAAGGCCCATGGGCCAGAATATGTTTAAAGAAGGAGGCACCAACCATGATGGGCCAAGGAGGTGCCAAGGCCCACGGGCCACAACATGTTGAAACAAGGAGGCCCAACCATGATGGGCCAAGGAGGCACTAAGGCCCATTATGGCACCACTCCTTCTCAGGCCAACCCATGAAGTGTGGCACCACTTCCTCCCTCCACCGGCCCACGAAGGCCCAAGTTGCATGACTACAACTTTAGTACCACCTTGCTTAGTGTTTAGTTTTTTGCTACACCCCTCCACTATATAATAGAGGCAATAGGCCACCTAAGAGACTTGAGTTTTGCTTTGTAAATCACTTTAGCCTTTGCTACTGTACGTGCAAGCGCGTGTCGATTAGACCGCCCGCGCACGTGTTTGCAAGACTCCAAATTTTAGATTGGAAATTAAATTATCATATTAGCAATTTCAGATTGCTTGTTATCTTGTTTTGGCTAGTTCTTCAATATTTTGCAGGAACCCAGACCTTGTGGTCAGGTTGATCACTCACCGACGAGATCAATAACCCTCTGGAGTTGGTGTATCGGTCGCTAAGGCGCAACGTCCTGGACGGTTGTAGTCGGGCCGCTAACGTTGACTCTCCACAGAAGTCAAGATTTATCCTTCTCATCGAAAGACCGGGACCGTTGCTTCTATCAAGTGGTATCAAAGCGCCAGTTTGATCGGTGAGAGATTTCTAGTTCTGCATTTTTTTACCTATAGTCCAGAAAATCCAAAAAAATATATATAGGGATTAGTTTTACTGTCCAAAACAATTTGGGCCTTTCGCTATTTCTGCTTAGTTTTTACTTGTTGAGTTTTCGGTTGCGTCGATAAGTCGGTTGCTGGTCTTAGTGTCTAAGCCCTTAGAGTTTCGAGTTCTTGTCATGTTTTTCATCACCACTGCCATCACTGTCACGTTGAGTTTAAGTTGTTTTGGTTGGGGAGGAAACTGAGTTAGATCTGTTTTACATTCTGATATTAGAGGGGTTATTTCCTTTGTTTCCGGTATCTACCAATTCAATTGTAAAAGAAAAAGGCAAGTGCAAAAAAAAAAAAAAGAGCCGCACAAAAAAAAAACAAAGTTGTGAATTAGAAAGATTGGCAAGAACCGTCCCCTCTACTTGGAATGTGATTCGTGTATTCCGCACAAGTTCTTCTAATTACCTTTATATCCTTGGTCAAAAAAATTCAAAAAAATTATAAAACAAAGAAGAAAAAAGAAGAAGAGGAGCCCTAGCTATTTGCTTTGTGTTTTAGCGTGTCAATTGGATCCGTGATTTCTCTTGTGTCCAGGCTCGCGTCTCTAGTACGGTCTAGCCTAGGACCAACACGGTACCATCGTTGAACGATTACTCAGATTGTTTTGACTAACACGGTTCTAGCATTCCATTGTACTGTTTCAGCCACCTATAGCTCCACAAATACTACTACCAACCAGGTACTAGTGATTGGCATCGATACACCATATTTCTAGGGGTTGTTGCCTTGTCGGTTGCGGTCACCATCTGCTAAGCTTGGTAAGAATTGGTAAGAACTTGACAAAACAAGTGGAGTGTGAGTGACTTAGCCACGTCCTAGTAGTTGCTAGGGGTATATTCTCTGTGATTGCTGGCTCCATTGTTTTGTTTAGCCATGACAGGTTCTAGAGACAATAGCGAGCAACATTCTCCTCGGACCAAAGGCATCATCCAACACTTTGAACGCCAAGTGATGCTACGCACAGAAGGCCTTGATGAGGATGTGCGGGTTACTAATGAGCGCCTAGGTGGTTTGGAGGCGGTTCAAATCAACACCAACGATAAGCTTGCAACGGTGGAGACGTCTCTCGCTGAGATTTTGAGGCGGCTTGATGTCATTGGGCGTGCACCTCCTGCTGATGATGTTGATGTTCAACGAGGCCACCACAACCATGGTGCCCTGGGCAGTACAGCAGGTGAGAACGAGGATGACTATTCTGCTAACACCGAGGTTGATGATTTAAACACTCGTCCACGGCGTCAGCTCCATCGCAATCGCCATGGCATGGTGGACTTTGCCACTGCACCGTGAGGTACGTGACCGTGATGATTCACTAGGAAAGATTAAATTCACCATTCCACCTTTTGATGGTAAATACGATCCTGATGCATACCTCACTTGGGAATTAGCTACTGATCAAAAATTTACTTGCCATGAATTTCCTGAGAACAAAAGGGTTAGGGCTGCTACCAGTGAATTCACTGATTTTGCTTCGATTTGGTGGAGTGAGTATCGCCGTAAACATCCAAATGCTGGTCAAACCTGGGATGATTTGAAAAGAATCATGCGAGCTAGATTTGTTCCATCATATTATGCGTGTGATCTGTTAAATAAATTGCAACAATTAAGACAAGGTAGTCAAAGTGTAGAAGATTATTACCAGCAGTTGCAAATAGGAATGCTTCGTTGTGGATTAGAGGAAAATGAGGAGGCTTCTATGGCTAGATTCATGCGTGGGTTGAACCGTGAAATTCAGGACATTCCAGATTACAAAGAATACAATTCTATCAATCGTTTATTTCATCTTGCTTGCAAAGCTGAAAGAGAAGTGCAGGGACAATGCGCAAACACCAGGATTAACGTCTCTGCAGGCCGTGCTAGCACTTGGTCTCCCCATACATCTGCTGCTCCCACGAGTCGCCAAACTATAGGACTTCCCCCCAACAATAAGTGATGGCGCCGTGATGGCACTATGGGTGTCCCGATCTTTCGATGAGAAACACACGATCGATTTGTTAGAGTCGACTTTGACGATCCGACTACACCGTACGACGACGATGCGCCTTAGCAATCGCTAAACCAACTCCAGCGGGTTATTGATCTTGCCGTGGGCACGATCAACCTGAACACGAGGTTCAATTCCTGCAAGCAACCGAAGAACAAGCAAGAACAATAGGATAAGCAATCTGAAATTGCGGATAAAACTGCAAGCAAAACAAAGTGGAGTCTTATTGACGATCTTGACAAGGTGGCTGTCCAGCACAACTCGCAGGATCAAGTTTGCACTTGGCTAAACTAATCAAATAAAACCCAAAACCCTAAGGAGCCGATGTCTGGCTATTTATGAGAGGTAGGGACGTGGGAAACACGTCCAAAGCAGTAGGATACCAACTACAACTCTATTACAAGGCCCAAAGCCCACGTCTTCTCGATTTGGAAAAGTGACGCCAATTGTTTTGCAGATTCCCGTCGACTCGGACGGAATTTAGGGATGGGGTCGGATCCGTTGGAAAGAGGACGTCGAAACCTTTCAAACCAGTACTCATAGACCCCAATCACCCTTGTGGATCAAAAGTTATGGTCATCTTAAGTTGGTGCTGTCCCGGAGGCCGAATCCGAGTATAACTTGTGCACCGGAAGAATTGGCTTCATGCTTGACGTTTGGGAGTCCTTCTCCTTGGTTCCTAAGGACAATAAAATCATCACGAGGATTAAATAGCATTCCATTCATAAAATTATCTGTATGCAACCCGAGGAACGCATTCACCTGGTAATTGAATTGTCGTGCCCGAGCTCGAGTAATTGGCCCTTGTATGACATTGTTGGTTTCCATTGGGTTTGTAAGTATGGCCGTATCCATGGTAGTGATGTCCTCATCAATAAGCCGCGTCCTTCGTCGTCCGATCCAACACCTAGGCCCTCCGAGGCGTTAAAGGGGCCCGTCCAAACACCCGCCAAGAGTTCTTCTGTTGCTTCAACAGGGAGAATGAGAGATGTTCAATGTCACCAATGCAAAGGGTATGGCCATATGAGGAGTGAATGTCCAAGCAAACGAGTACTGATTGTGTGGGATAATGGTGAGTTTTCCTCTGCTAGTGATTTAGACGAAGATACCTATATGCTATGCTTGCAGCTAACCATGCAGGAAGTGAAGATGAGCTTAATCAAGCAGAAGAGCACACTGACGCTGAGCATGCAGATCACTATGAGAGTCTCATTGTGCAACATGTGTTGAGCGTACAAATGGGCAAGGCGGAGCAAAATCAACGATACAATTTGTTCCAAACCAAATGTGTGGTGATCAAGGAACGCGCATGCCGTGTGATTATTGATGGTGGAAGTTGCAATAACCTTGCCAACTCCGACATGGTCGAGAAGCTCTCACTTAACACCAGACCGCATCCTCAGCCTTATTACATTCAATGGTTCAACAACAGTGGTAAGGTAAAGGTAACACGGTTGGTGAGAGTACAATTTGCTATTGGTTCATATCATGACTTTGTTGATTGCGATGTCGTACCTATGCAAGCATGTTCTATGTTGTTAGGTAGACCTTGGCAATATGATAAGGACTCTATGCATCATGGTAGAACCAATCAATATTCTTTTGTGCATAAAGAAAGGAAAATTGTGTTGCATCCTATGACTCCTGAGGCTATTATAAAAGATGAGATTGCTAGGGCTAGCAAAGAGAAAATTCGAGAGAATGCAAAGAGTGAGAATCAAATTGTAGCAAAAGGGATTGAGCAACCTAAAAAGAAAGAATTTAACTCTGATGTTGAGAAGACAAATGAGATTAAATTGAAAGGTGCTTGCTTTCTTGCGACTAAATCTGATGTGAATGAGTTGTATGCAAGTATTTTCATTGCTATGCTTTGGTTTGCAAAGAAACTTTATTTTCACTGCAGGATATGTGTTCTTCTTTGTCTCCTGTCGTCGCTAACCTTTTGCAGGAGTATGCTGACGTCTTCCCGAAGGACATTCCTCCAGGACTGCCACCAATCCAGGGGATTGAGCACCAAATTGATCTCATTCCAGGAGCATGTTTGCCCAATCGAGCACCATATAGAACCAATCCAGAAGAAACTAAAGAGATACAATGCCAAGTTCAAGAATTGTTAGATAAAGGGTATGTACGTGAATCTCTTAGTCCTTGTGCTGTTCCAGTCATTTTAGTGCCTAAGAAAGATGGAACATGGCGCATGTGTGTTGATTGTAGAGCAATTAATAATATCACCATTAGATATCGTCACCCTATTCCTAGATTAGATGATATGCTTGATGAATTAAGTGGCTCTATTATGTTCTCTAAAGTTGATTTGCGTAGTGGGTACCACTAGATTGGCATGAAGTTAGGATATGAATGGAAGACGGCATTTAAAACTAAGTTCGGACTATATGAGTGGTTAGTAATGCCTTTTGGGTTAACTAATGCACCTAGTACCTTCATGAGATTGATGAACGAGGTTTTGCGTGCTTTCATTTGAAAAATTGTGGTGGTATATTTTGATGATATTTTGATCTACAGCAAGTCATTAGAGGAACATCTTAACCATTTGCGTGCTGTATTTAATGTTTTACGAGATGCACGTTTATTTGGTAAACTTGAGAAGTGCACCTTTTGCACGGATCGAGTCTCTTTTCTTGGCTATGTTGTTACTCCACAGGGAATTGAAGTTGATCATGCCCAGGTTGAAGCAATATAGAGTTGGCCGACTCCTAACATGGTCACACAGGTGCGAAGTTTTCTAGGACTTGCTGGGTTCTACCGTCGCTTTGTGAAGGATTTCAGCACAATCGCTGCACCGTTGAATGAACTCACCAAGAAGGGTGTGCCATTTGTTTGGGGTAAAGTACACGAAGATGACTTCAATACCTTAAAAGATAAGTTAACACATGCACCCTTACTCCAACTACCAGACTTTTCTAAGACTTTTGAATTAGAATGTGATGCTAGTGGAATCGGGTTGGGTGATGTGCTCATACAGGGAGGAAAACCTATTGCATATTTCAGTGAAAAGTTAAGCGGGCCTAGTTTGAACTATTCTACTTATGATAAGGAATTATATGCTCTAGTTCGAACTTTGGAAACATGGCAACATTATTTATGGCCAAAAGAATTTGTCATTCACTCTGATCATGAATCATTAAAGCATATTCGAAGTCAAGCTAAACTAAATCGTAGACATGCAAAATGGGTTGAATTCATTAAATCTTTTCCTTATGTCATAAAACACAAGCAGGGAAAAGATAATGTTATTGCTGATGCTTTGTCTCGAAGATATACCATGCTTTCACAGCTTGATTTCAAAATCTTTGGATTAGAGACGATTTGATGAGGACATCTCTTCCATGAAGACAAATGATCCATCTGTGCAAGGACCAATTACTCGTGCCAAAGCACGTCAGCTCAATCATCAGGTCAACTCGTTTCTAAGTTTATATACGATTAATTCACAGAATGGATTGCTATTTAATTCTTGTGATGACTTCATTGTTCTTAGGAACCAAGGAGAAGATCAAGCTCGGTCATCATATGCGCAAGATCCAGAAGACAAAGTTAAAGAGGAAAACGAGCACATGAGAAATACTACCAAGATGGAAAGGAGGAAGGAGTTTTCTTTCTTTTTGGAAGCCCGAAATCAGATCAAGGCGCCATGACAAATCTCGTTTATTTCTTTCCTTTTGTATTTTAGGAAGCTTTGTTAAGAAGGAAAGGAGGCGGATTTTCCTCCTGTTTTGGGCTGCTTGTGCGCCCTCCCCTTGGCTGCCATATGGGCGCCTCCTTCTCCCCTTTATATACCCCTGTCGTCCCTCCCTTAGAACTCAGATTTTGTTGATTAAGTTTAGCCGTGTGCAAACTTTCTTCTTCAAGTTGTGCTAGATAGCCACCTTGTGAAGACTTTAATAGAATCTCAATTCGTCTCCACCTTCTCTCATACTTCAGATTGTTTTACTTGTTCTTGTTTGTTCTTCGATTACCAACAAGAATTGAACTTCGTGTTCAGGTTGATCTCGGCTACCTAGATCAATAACCACGCGGAGTAGGTTCAGCGATTGCTAAGGCACCATCGACTTGTTCGTGCGTAGTCGGATCGTGAGAGTCTTCTCCAACACCAATCGATAATTATCACTCCGCCGAAAGATCGGGCACTCCAGGTCTATCAAGTGGTATCAGATTCTCCAGGTTGCTCGGTGAGAGTTCTTTAGCTTTTTGTTTATTACCTAAAGTCAGAAAACAGCCACCATAGTTTTGCTATTGTAGGATTTCCTCTTTAACCAAGACAATTTGTGCCCCGCTTTAACTACTTGTTCTTGGTTTGTTGAATCGTCGGTTACATAATTATGTGCTTGCTGGTCTTAGCGTTTTGATCTTTAGAGTTTCGAGTTCTAGTCACTTTTTCGCAGAGTCGTGTTTTTCCCAGATCTATACTGCCGTCCCAAAAGAAAACAAAACCGGGCGGCACACGTGCTCTCCAGGCTAGATCGGATTTCTGTTTCCAAGTTGTGCTCCACATATTTCCATATAAAACCCACTTTCCTTCGCTCGGTTTGAATCAGAACAGAAAGAGCAGCAGCAATCTTTAATACCGAATAGACTCCTTTTATAGCGCTCGGTTTCCTGTTAAGCGCTAGAGTTTCCTTTTCTATTTCGGTCTCCTTTGTAGCACGAGAGTTTGTTTAGGTTTAAACAGATCAAAGAGTCAGCTAGCTAGTTCAGTTTCGGTTCCAGACAGAGAAGAGGTCGGGTCGGACCAAAAAAAAAAAAGAGTCTGGAACCGCTCCGGAAATTTTCTTGTCCCAAACCTATTTTTAGGTGGTTTCTACTCTTTTAAGACAATCCCCATCTTACGCGAATTTTTCGTGCTGTTTTTCACCTGCTGTTCAGACCTACTGTTCCTCTGCGGCCACTTGTTTTTGTTCGGTGGCATCATTGGTGTTTTAGGCTCGCGTCTCTAGTACGATCTAGCCTAGGACCAGCACTGTACTGATTTTGAACGACTTTTCAGCTTACTTCAGTTCAGTGGGAAAAAGCTAATCCGTGCTACATATTTTAAACCTTCCAAGCTACACATATTACTACCACGAACAGCGTTGTGACACCTGGCAATCGCTCAACTTCACCTCTTCGGGTTTCACACTCTAGGTAGCACGTCATCTCTGTTGGTGTGGTAAGAACTTACAAGAGCTTTTGGTAAAACAGTGAGTTTTGAGTAATTCATAGCCACCTCCCTAGTCGATAGGAACCTCATACTTGCTGGTATTTTGCTGTTCTTATACTAACCATGTCAGGTGACGAAGGTTCTCTGCATCAATCTCCCCGCACGAAGGGCATCGTTGCACACTTTGCACGGATAACAAAGACCACTACCGAGGGACTTAGTGAGGATGTACGACTCACTAATGAGCGCATGTCACTCCAAGAAGATCGGCTTCGATCCATTGAGACCGCGCAAGGAGTTACTAACACTGCTTTAGCTAATATTTTGTCTAGACTTGATGTGCTTGCAGCTGCTGCCCTGGTGTTCCCGGTCATCCACCTCGCAACAACACCGACTCCTTACGGGCGCCCAGGGCTGTTCCACCCATGCAGCATGGCCCCGTTGCGTCGACTACTTCAATACACCTCGCTAGCACATCTAGGGCTCCCTTAGCCCCGGGCGTTGAGATGGACGACCAAGATGGTAACAACAACGCACACCACACCACAGAGTCAGAGGATGACTTCTTCGACCACGACCGTGACCATCGTCGACTACGATTCAATCAACAAGGTATGCGTCGTGATCCCATACGACGTGAGGTACGTGATCGTGATGACATGTTTTCAAAGGTGAAAATCACTATACCTACATTTGATGGTAAATATGATCCAGATGCTTACCTTAATTGGGAATTATTACTTGATCAAAAATATGCATGCCATGATTTTCCTGAGGATAAGCGAGTTAGGGCTGCTACTAGTGAGTTTACGGATTTTGCTTCTGTTTGGTGGAGAGAGCATTGCCGTATTCATCCAAATAACATACCCACCACTTGGGAAGCCCTAAAGTTGGTCATGCGACATAGATTTGTTCCCTCCTATTATGCTAGAGATTTACTTAATAAATTACAACGCTTACGCCAAGGTAAAAGTTCAGTACAAGAATATTATCAAGAATTACAAATTGGCATGTTGCGTTGTGGGTTAATTGAAAATGAGGACGCATCTATGGCTCAAGTTTCTTAGGTGGTTTAAATCGCGAAATCCAAGACATTCTAGATTATAAGGATTACAATTCGATGACTCGTTTATTCCATCTTGCTTGCAAAGCTGAGCGTGAAGTGCAGGGGCGACAAGCGAGGGCCAAAACTAATTTTTCTGCAGGTCGTACTACCTCATGGGCGCCACACACCCATGCTGCCCGTCAGGTCGTACCATTTCACCAAGTCCCTCCAACGACAAGACGACACCCAATTCTGCACCACGCACATCCCTTCCGACGACCACGAACAACTCAAACGCCTACAAAGAGTTCATCGGCGTCAGTTGCTTCAACAGGGCGAACCAAAGATATTCAGTGCCATCGCTGTAAGGGCTTTGGTCATGTCATGAAGGATTGTCCAAACACACGTGTGCTCATAGTTCGCGAAGACGGTGAGTACGATTCAGCAAGCGATCTTGATGAAGATACATATGCTTTGCTCGCTGACAATGCAGAGGATGATACCAATTCCGAACTTCAAGAAGAGCACATCAGCGCGGGTGACGCCGACCAATTCCTGAGTATCGTTTCCCAGCGAGTACTTAGTGCCCAGATTGCCAGTGGCGAACAGAATCAGCGCCACAACTTGTTTCATATTAAAGGCGTCGTCAAGGAACGCGCAATCCGAATCATCATTGATGGTGGGAGTTGCAATAATCTCGCCAGCCAGGACATGGTAGAAAAACTCGCACTCGACACTAGACCGCATCCTCATCCCTACCACATCCAATGGTTCACCAACAGCGGCAAGATCAAGGTAACCCGTCTGGTAAGAGTTCATTTTGTTTTAGGTTCTTATCATGATTATGTTGATTGCGATGTCGTACCTATGCAAGCTTGTTCCATGTTGTTAGGTAGACCATGGCAATATGATAAAAATTGTTTACATCATGGTAGAACAAATCAATATTCCTTTGTGCATAAAGACAAGAAAATTGTGTTACATCCAATGTCTCCTGATGCTATTTTCAAAGATGAGATTGATAGGGCTAATAGAGAAAAAAATCTGGACCACACAAAAAGCGAAAATCAACTTGTAGCACAGGACCTCAAACCGCACCTTAAAAAACAATCTACACCTGTGCCTGACAAAAAGACTGAGATTCAACTGAAGGGTGCATGCTTTCTTGCTACCAAATCTGATTTGCACGAGTTACATGTTAGTGATACTGTTTGTTATGCTCTCGTCTGCAAAGAGGCCTTGTTTTCATTTGAAGATCTGCCTTCTCTTTTGCCTCCTGCTATCACTAACCTTTTGCAGGAGTACATTGACGTGTTTCCCAAAGAGGTACCACCGGGGCTGCCACCGATTCGAGGAATTGAACACCAAATTGACCTTATCCCCGGAGCATCGTTGCCCAATCGTGCGCCATACAGAACAAATCCGGAAGAGACTAAGGAAATACACCGCCAAGTTCAGGACCTGCTTGACAAAGGGTATGTACGTGAGTCTCTTAGCCCTTGTGCTGTTCCGGTCATTTTAGTTCCAAAGAAAGATGGCTCATGGCGCATGTGTGTTGACTGTCGAGCAATCAATAATATCACCATTAGGTATCGTCATCCTATTCCTCGATTAGATGATATGCTTGATGAGTTAAGTGGTTCTACAGTTTTCTCTAAAGTTGATTTGCGTAGTGGGTACCACCAGATTCGCATGAAGCTAGGAGATGAATGGAAAACGGCTTTTAAAACTAAGTTCGGTCTATATGAGTGGTTAGTAATGCCTTTTGGGTTAACTAATGCACCTAGCACTTTCATGAGATTGATGAACGAAGTTTTGCGAGCTTTCATTGGCAAATTTGTGGTGGTTTATTTTGACGATATTTTGATCTACAGCATATCTTTGGAGGAACACCTTAACCATTTACGTGCTGTTTTTGATGCTTTACGAGATGCACGTTTATTTGGTAACCTTGAGAAGTGCACCTTTTGCACGGATCGAGTCTCTTTTCTTGGTTATGTTGTTACTCCCCAGGGCATTGAAGTTGATCAAGCCAAGGTTGTGGCAATACAGAGTTGGCCGACTCCTACCACGGTCACACAGGTGCGAAGTTTTCTAGGACTTGCTGGATTCTATCGTCGTTTCGTGAAGGATTTCAGCACCATTGCCGCACCATTGAATGAGCTTACGAAGAAGGGCGTACCTTTTGTTTGGGGAGATGCACAGGACAACGCTTTCTACACATTAAAAGATAAGTTGACACATGCACCACTTCTTCAACTCCCTGATTTTTCTAAGACTTTTGAACTTGAATGTGATGCTAGTGGAATTGGGTTGGGTGGTGTGTTGTTGCAAGATAGAAAACCGGTTGCATATTTCAGTGAGAAGTTGAGTGGGCCTAGTTTGAACTATTCTACTTATGATAAGGAATTATATGCTTTAGTTCGAACTTTAGAAACATGGCAGCATTATTTGTGGCCCAAAGAATTCGTCATACATTCTGATCACGAATCGTTAAAGCATATTCGAAGTCAAGCCACATTAAATCGTAGACATGCAAAATGGGTTGAATTCATTGAGTCTTTTCCTTATGTTATCAAACACAAGAAGGGCAAGGACAATGTTATTGCTGATGCTTTGTCTCGACGATATACCATGCTTACACAACTTGATTTCAAAATCTTCGGGTTAGAGACAATTAAGGATCAATATGAACATGATATTGCTTTTCAGGATGTGTTGCTCAATTGTAAAGAGGGAAAAGCGTGGAATAAGTTTGTCCTCCAGAATGGTTTCGTGTTTAGAGCTAACAAGCTATGCATTCCAGCTAGTTCCGTTAAGCTTGTTGTTACTGCAGGAGGCGCATGGAGGTGGCCTCATGGGACACTTTGGTGTGAAGAAGACGGAGGACATACTTGCTAGCCATTTCTTTTGGCCAAAGATGAGAAGGGATGTGAACGCTTTGTCGCTCGCTGCACTACATGCCAAAAAGCTAAGTCACGTCTTAATCCACATGGTTTATACATGCCTCTTCCTGTCCCTACCATGCCTTGGGAGGATATTTCGATGGACTTTGTTTTAGGTCTTCCTAGAACAAAGAAGGGGAGGATAGCGTCTTTGTTGTTGTGGATAGATTTTCTAAGATGGCACACTTCATACCATGTCATAAAAGTGATGATGCTACCACAGTTGCTGATTTATTCTTTCGTGAAATTGTGCGCTTACATGGTATGCCTAACACAATAGTTTCAGATCGCGATACTAAATTCCTGAGTCATTTTTGGCGAACATTGTGGGCTAAATTGGGGACTAAGCTGTTATTTTCTACTACTTGTCATCCCCAAACTGATGGACAAACTGAAGTTGTCAATCGATCTTTATCTACCATGCTTAGGGCTATTTTGAAAAAGAACATAAAGTTGTGGGAAGAATGCTTACATCATATTGAATTTGCTTATAATCGTTCACTGCATTCTACTACTAAGATGTGCCCTTTTGAGATTGTATATGGTTTTGTCCCTCGTGCTCCTATTGATTTATTACCTCTTCCATGTTCCGAAAAATTGAATTTTGATGCAAAACAACGTGCTGACTTGATCATCAAAATGCATGAGACAACTAAAGAAAATATAGAACTCATGAATGCTAAATACAAACTTGCGGGTAGTAAGGGAAGAAAACATGTTACTTTTGAACCCGGCGAGTTAGTTTGGCTACATTTGAGAAAAGATAGATTTCCTGAATTACGAAAATCAAAGTTGATGCCTCGTGCTGATGGTCCGTTCCGAGTATTGAAAAAGATCAATGATAATGCTTATAAGCTTGACTTGCCTGCAGAGTTTGGGGTCAGTCCCACTTTTAACATTGCAGATTTGAAACCATACTTGGGCGATGAGGATGAGTTCGAGTCGAGGACGACTCAAATGCAAGAAAGGGAGGATGATGAGGACATCTCTTCCATGAAGACAAATGATCCATCTGTGCAAGGACCAATTACTCGTGCCAAAGCACGTCAGCTCAATCATCAGGTCAACTCGTTTCTAAGTTTATATACGATTAATTCACAGAATGGATTGCTATTTAATTCTTGTGATGACTTCATTGTTCTTAGGAACCAAGGAGAAGATCAAGCTCGGTCATCATATGCGCAAGATCCAGAAGACAAAGTTAAAGAGGAAAACGAGCACATGAGAAATACTACCAAGATGGAAAGGAGGAAGGAGTTTTCTTTCTTTTTGGAAGCCCGAAATCAGATCAAGGCGCCATGACAAATCTCGTTTATTTCTTTCCTTTTGTATTTTAGGAAGCTTTGTTAAGAAGGAAAGGAGGGGCGGATTTTCCTCCTGTTTTGGGCTGCTTGTGCGCCCTCCCCCTTGGCTACCATATGGGTGCCTCCCCTTCTCCCCTTTATATACCCCTGTCGTCCCTCCCTTAGAACTCAGATTTTGTTGATTAAGTTTAGCCGTGTGCAAACTTTCTTCTTCAAGTTGTGCTAGATAGCCACCTTGTGAAGACTTTAATAGAATCTCAATTCGTCTCCACCTTCTCTCATACTTCAGATTGTTTTACTTGTTCTTGTTTGTTCTTCGATTACCAACAAGAATTGAACTTCGTGTTCAGGTTGATCTCGGCTACCTAGATCAATAACCACGCGGAGTAGGTTCAGCGATTGCTAAGGCGCCATCGACTTGTTCGTGCGTAGTCGGATCGTGAGAGTCTTCTCCAACACCAATCGATAATTATCACTCCGCCGAAAGATCGGGCACTCCAGGTCTATCACGATTAAACAACAATACGTGCATGATGATGATTTTAAAGATGTATTGTTGAATTGTAAAGAAGGAAAAACTTGGAACAAATTTTTCATTAATGATAGATTTGTATTTAAAGCTAACAAGCTGTGCATTCCAGCTGGGTCCGTTCATTTGTTACTTTTGCAGGAAGCACATGGAGGTGCTTTGATGGGACACTTTGGTGTCAAAAAGACAGAGGATTTACTTGCTAGCCATTTTTATTGGCCCAAGATGAGAAGAGACGTTGAAAGGTATGAAGCTCGCTGCATAACCTGTCAGAGAGCAAAATCTAATCTTCAACCCCATGGTTTGTATATGCCTCTCCCTGTTCCTTCTTTACCTTGGGAAGACATTTCAATGGACTTTGTTTTAGGATTGCCTAGAACTAAGAAGGGGAGGGATAGTATATTTGTGGTGGTTGATAGATTATCTAAGATGGCTCATTTCATACCATGCCATAAAACTGATGATGCTACACATATTGCTGATCTTTTCTTTCATGAAATTGTTCGCTTGCATGGTGTGCCAAATACAATTTTTTCAGATCGAGATGCTAAATTTCTTAGCCATTTTTGGAGAATTCTATGGGCTAAAATTGGGGAATAAATTATTATTCTCAACTACTTGTCATCCCCAAACTGATGGACAAACTGAGGTTGTTAATAGAACACTATCTACCATGCTTAGGGCTGTGTTAAAAAAGAACATTAAAATGTGGGAAGAATGCTTGCCTCATGTTGAGTTTGCTTACAATAGATCAAAGCATTCTACTACCAAGATGTGCCCATTTGAGATTGTATATGGTTTTGTGCCTCGTGCTCCAATTGATTTATTGCCACTACCATCTTTTGAAAGGATTAATTTTGATGCTAAGCAACGTGCTGATTTAATGATAAAAATGCATGAGTCCACAAAAGAGATCATTGAAAGAATGAATGCTAAATATAAACTTGTTGGTAGTGAAGGAAGAAAGCAATTAAAATTTGAACCTGGTGATCTTGTTTGGCTGCATTTGCACAAAGATCGTTTCCCTGAGTTACGGAAATCTAAATTAATGCCACGAGCTGATGGTCCATTTAAAGTACTTGAACGGATTAACGATAATGCATATAAGCTTGAGTTGCCTGCAGACTTTGGGGTTAATCCCACATTTAACGTTGCAGATTTGAAGCTATACTTGGGTTCTGAGGAGGAGCTTGAGTCAAGAAGAAATGATGAAAGGACCAATTACGCGAGCTCGTGCACGCTAGCAAATGGTCAACATGGTGCTCACAAATTATGGAGAAGTGCCAATACAATACCAGATCAAAATGGGCCCAAACATGTTGAAAGGAGGCACCAACCATGATGGGCCAAGGAAGCGCCAAGGCCCATGGGCCAGAATATGTTGAAAGAAGGAGGCACCAACCATGATGGGCCAAGGAGGCACCAAGGCCCACGGGCGAAAACATGTTGAAACAAGGAGGCCCAACCATAATGGGCCAAGGAGGCACTAAGGCCCATCATGGCACCACTCATTCTCAGGCCAGCCCATGAAGTGTGGCACCACTTCCTCCCTCCACCGGCCCACGAAGGCCCAAGTTGCATGACTACAACTTTAGTACCACCTTGCTTAGTGTTTAGTTTTTGGCTACATCCCTCCACTATATAATAGAGGCAATAGGCCACCTAAGAGACTTGAGTTTTGCTTTGTAAATCAGTTTAGCCTTTGCTACTGTACGTGCAAGCGTGTGTTGATTAGACCGCCCACGCACGTGTTTGCAAGACTCCAAATTTCAGATTGGAAATTAATTTTTCATATTAGCAATTTCAGATTGCTTGTTATCTTGTTCTTGCTAGTTCTTCAATTGCTTGCAGGAACCCAGACCCTCGTGGTCTGGTTGATCACGCACCAGTGAGATCAATAACCCTCTGGAGTTGGTGTATCGGTCGCTAAGGCGCAACGCCCTGGACGGTTGTAGTCGGGCCGCTAACATTGACTCTCCACAGAAGTCGAGATTTATCCTTCTCATCGAAAGATCGGGACCGTTGCTTCTATCAGCGTGTCAGCGGCAGCGGCAACGGCAGCGTAGCAGTGTCAGCGGCAGCGTCAGCGTAGCAGTAGCAGTAGCAGTCAGTAACTTGCACAATTCATTTCCGAGTAAAGCATTTATCCTCCTAAATCAATTTCAGCAATTTCATACCAAGTATCCAGAATCCCAAACTCATTTTATGAAAGTCTAACCCTTGACTGTAATCCCCGAGCCATGTCCAATACCATGGACTCTGCTATTCGAACGGGTTGTACACTCTGCAGAGGTTATACACTTTACCCACAAGATACAGTCAAGCACCACCATGGCGAGTGACTGTAACAATGCCTTTACAATGCTCCTTCTAGACCCAGTATTGCCCGCTAAGGTTTCAACACTAAAGGGACTGGTTACCACACTCAGGGCCCCCATCTTGCACCTTGTGAGTCCAATCGTACACCCGGGTCTCCCACCACCACGACAGTACCGAAATCTAGGCATCAAAAATTAATCAGCTAGGTCTGTCCCATTCCAAACTTGTGATTGTATGTTAAACCCAGTTCAAATTCTTACAAGGTTAAGTCCTTAATGTGACCAAGGCAAGACTGCCCGAAGAATTCACAAGTATCCAAATCAACAAGAACCAAATACGACCACCCATGTGCCACTCTTGGCCCACTAGAGAACATTCTTGCCACTTACCTCAGTCTAAATCATTTTATCACCCAGTTGATTACCATACACCATGTGCCATCATCATCACCAATAACACGTCACATTTTCATAAACATGTTCCACATCTCTTTAAGTCAATATTAATTTCGTCATTCAAAAATTATATCAATAACACGATGCATGGCTAAGCAAACTATTCACGGTATAATTAACCCAGGTTGGCAATTTATTAGTATCCCACTAATATTCCATAATCTAGGGTGACAAATGAATTAGGGCATACGATTAATAAATACAAGGTGGCATAATTCAATTAGGTCGCATAACTATTCCCAGAATTATTTGAAAGCGATTTAATTAAACTAGCATGCAATAATTCAAATCAACATAGTTTTCAAAATTGGATCAATATGGTCAAAGCACAATTTGCCTTGGAAAAGGTCATGTTCCTGGTCTTGAACTTACTCTTGGGTCAAGACCTCTCCTTCGAAGCCTTCGGGCAGTTCAACGTCTACGTGAAATGAATAAATAAACAACAAATAAGTAAAAACAGAGAGCAAATCAAGTCCAAAAATTAAATAAAATTCACCATTAAATAGATATCAATTTTAAAAAAATTTAGAAACTGGAATAACCTCAATCGGAGTTCCAATGCAAAAGTTATAGTGATTTGAAGTTTGAAAATACATTTAAAATAAAAATCAGAATTAATTGAATTATTTTTATTTTGGAAATTCAGAATAATTGCGTCACGCTTGCGTCAGCATAGCCCTGGACCAATCAGAGCTCGCCACGTTATCCCAGTCTATGGACTGGGTCCACGGTGCGGTTTGGGTCCACCATGGACTTGGTCCACGGGACCCAACGGTCGCTGACACATGGGCACGCTCGGATGACGTCACACTGACGTCATCAAAGCCCGGCTCGACTCGGCTGATAGGTGGGCCCCCATCGTGAAGCCACTGTTGACATCACGCTGACGTCATCCACGCACGGGTCGTGCCGCTGACATGTGGGCCCGACGCTGACGTCAGCAACGACCGAGCGGTTCGACTGCGATGCCTTGGAACCCGCGCACACGTGGCGGCGTCCGATTGGCTGGCGCTGCTGCGCGATTCGAACTGTAAATTCAAAATTCGATGACCAAAATTCATCCGAATCTACACTACGTGAATTGATCTGAGCCATTCAAATCTAATCGTACAGTCCAAAATAGATCTAATCTCCCGATTTAAGTTCTACGTGGCAGAGTAACACTATGGCTATGTGGCTCAATCTACGCCGCACGCTCCAAGATCTAACGGCTGAGATCAGATCAGATCTACGGTGATTCAGTGGTGCAAATGGACACACATGGACTTACCTCGCGCGTGCGATCCCAATCTGACGGTCCATAGAGTCTGTGAGGTTCTAGCGAGGGCGTAGTGAGGTTGGCTGCCAGACTTGGGAATGATGACTATCTCCTCGGCGTCTTGAGCGTTTCCCGGCGAAGTGAAATAGTGGCCCAGACACATCTCATGGCAACGAACCCAGATACAAGATCGATTACCTCTGGGACTATCCAACGACGCCGGGAAAAGGCAAAGGCGGTGGTACTCGTGAACTTCGGCGAGGAATTCAGCGGCAAAGGCGATGGTCAGGGTTAGAGCTCCTAGGGCAAGATGAATAGCGCGAGCCAGCGGATTAGGTGGGGTATTTAAAGGCCTCAGCTTTCGTGCGATTCGCGAACCCATAACGAATGCGACGGTGACACGGCAGAGGTCTCCGCTTCGGACTCGGTAAGGACGAAGAAATCCTGACCGTCCACATGCCCCCATCGGACGGCTCCAAATCGATCAACGCGACTCAATCCAGGTCGTCCGCAATGAGGTCACGTGGTACAATCCAGATCGTCCACGTACTTCGCGACCAATGACTTGGATGATCGCGCGACGTGGCACGCTGACAACCGTTGGATCATGATCCAACGGCGTTGGATCATGATCCAACGGCCCAACGGTTCGCGTGATTAGGGTTAGGGTTAACGGCGCGCGCGGGTTAACTGGTTGCGAGTTGAGTTAACGTGTCGAGCAGCGCGGGTTGGACCCATTAGGGTTTTTCGAATTTCTTTTTTGTTTTTATTATTTAGAAATACTTCCAGTAATTCAAATAAAGCAAGAAAAATACCAAAAATGTCAGAAAAATTCTGGAAAATACTTTGAGACATGCTGGACTCAAATAAAATATTTCCAATAAAATTTTATATGAAACTTTTAAATATTTAAATAATCCAATAAAGGACTTAATTCAAATTAAAACCAAATAAATTTCATAAAATTTCAAAAATTCCAAATAACTCAGTAAATTCAATAAAAGCAAAATTTTGGGATGTTACAGGTGTTGGGGAACGCGGTATGCTACACTAGCACATTAAAATTTCTACCGCAAACTAGAAAAGCTACTCGCAAGAAGGGTATCATAGATCTATTACCACAAGACGCGCAGTTGCGGAATCCTTCGCACATCGTTGTAGTGGATCATTCTCGGCGTGGATCGTCCTATCCACGCCGCAGAAGCAGCAGCGTCACCACAGCAGTCCACATGTCCGGGGATGGAACGCCGTGCGTCGGTGTGCAAGCACCGGGTCGCTCGGCAAGGGCAATGAGAGGAGGTGGCTAGGGTTTCTGGCGAAACACCTCTAAACCACACGAAAGTGTATTATGCGTCTAGCCTCCTCCGCTCCTTATATAGCCACGAGGTGAAACCCTAGTCAGTCAGGGCCCATCTACGCGTTAAGCCCACGAGGTCCATTAATTATGGATCCAATCCGAATTAATGCGTCCCAGCCCGTTAAGTGTGTGACCCTGTAGGTTCATGCGCATTTGGACATGGATTCGGAAAACCCTTTTTCTAATCCAATAGTCGGTAGCGGCTCCTTGCAGAGCATGCCAACTCCAAAACGCATATGATTAAAGTACTGATGTAATAATTCCTTTGCCAAACTATATGAAGATCGAACTCAAGGTGAGAAGCATGTCATCCTTTGACAGTTCAATCCATCTCTCGTATCCGTGATATATTAATAAGTTGTGATTGACATCTCAATCACGGTATGGCCATGCACTTCCTTAATCATATCACACGAGTGGCCTAGACATATATCTCCGTTACATTGTGATGCATCCCTCCCGGGTGCGCACCGTGCCCTTCACGGCCCAGCCGTATGGCGCACGGGGCTCGCCCGGCGAGCGGACTGCCCAACTAGCCCAGGGGTGTGGGCCTTGTAACACGAGAGAAATACACACCTTGGCTACCATAGCCAGGCCTTAAGAGTCCCATGTGGCCCCCAAAAGACTAGCCTGATGGGGGGAGGGTTGCTCTCCCTTTTAAGGTGGTATTCTTTCCCCTCCACAAGAAAGGTTGTACTATCATTCTCACCCTCTTGTTTCGGGACCTAGCTCTGATACCAACTGATGCATCCCTCCCGGGTGCGCACCGTGCCCTTCGCGGCCCAGCCGTATGGCGCACGTGCCTCGCCCGGCGAGCGGACTGCCCAACTGGCCCAGGGGTGTGGGCCTTGGACCACGAGAGAAATACACACCTTGGCTGCCATAGCCAGGCCATAAGAGTCCCATGTGGCCCCCAAAAGACTAGCCTGATGGGGGGAGGGTTACTCTCCCTTTTAAGTTGGTATTCTCTCCCCTCCACAAGCAAGGTGGTACTATCACATTGGAGTGGCAAATTCCATCTTTACTGCTCACTTCCCTCTGCATGTTTCATAGTAAACATGAAAGCTACCTTTATAACTATCCGGTTAGGAAATAGTGTTTGGTAACCCCAAGGTAAACTATTACACATGTAGGGAATATGACAATCTCAGGTCTAAGGATCATACATCTACTATGTATGAGATACACTGATGACACATAAGAATGTAAAATTCTCGCAGTGTCCCATTGTGGGTCTATGTAACACATGTTCTTCAACATGCGTCCACAATGTATTGATGATATCTCCATATCCCATGATCTATGAAACATGATCATCGAACAATACACGTGCTGATCTATTCATCGTTGTCTTATACGATAATATCCGATCAGAGGTATTTATCGAATTATATCAATAAGTAAAGAGCTTCATAAACAAGTCACACACTTGTTGATCAAAACAATGATATACATTCATTGGACCAATAATCATATTTTTATTCATAAACATAGTCATGTTACAATCATCCATGTGATTGCCTCAAGGGCATAACACTAACAATCTCCCACTTGCACTTGAGTCAATCAATTAAGTATCTAATACCAATAGACCTCGTGTGCGCCTCATGCTTAGGCTGTGGTAGTGGCTTTGTCAACGGATCAGCCACATCAACGGATCAGCCACATTGGCTTCCGTATGTACTTTGCATATCTTCACGTCACCTCTATCCATAATTTCGCGAATAAGGTGAAAGCGTCGGAGTATATGTTTGGACTTCTGATGTGATCTAGGCTCTTTTGCTTGTGCAATGGCACCACTATTATCGCAATAGATGTCCATTGGACTAGAGGCACTAGCGAGCACACCAAGCTATGAGATAAACTTCTTTATCCATACAGCTTCTTTTGCGCCATCCGAAGCCGCAATGTACTCCGCTTTTGTCGTAGAGTCAGCCACCGTGCTTGATGAGGACATCACTACCATGGATACGGCCATGCCTACAAACCCAATTGAAACCAACAATGTAATACAAGGGCTAATTACTCGAGCTCGCGCACGTCAATTCAATTACCAGGTGAATGCGTTCCTCGGGTTGCATACAAATAATTTAATGATTGGAATGCTATTTAATCCTTGTGATGATTTTATTATCCTCAGGAAACAAGGAGAAGGACTCCCAAACGTCAAGCATGAAGCCAATTCTTCCGCTGCACAAGTTCAACTCGGATTCGGCCTCCGGGACGGCACCAACTTCAAACGACCATAACTTTTGATCCACAAGGGTGTTTGGGATCTATGAGTACTAGTTTGAAAGTTTTCGTCGTCCTCTTTCCAACGGATCTGGCCTCACCTTCAAATTCCTTACGAGTCAACGGGAATTTGCAAAACAAGTTCAGTCATCTTTCCAAATCCGAGTCAAACTAGGAATAGGAGTCCTACTCGGCCATGGATGTGGTTTGGACGCCCCTAGCCTGGTTTTGGCCTCCTATTTCTCCTATATATAGCTAGGGAGTCCCCCAAAATAACTTGGGTTTTGGTTATTTGATAGTTTAGCCTTTTGCTACTATTTGAGTCTTTTAGACGTGCTCAACGGCCGCCTAACATCCTCCTTGTTTCGGAACCCCAACTTTTCAATACTTCATCTATATTTGCAATTTTAGATTGCTTTTGCCTTGTTCTTCGATTGCTTGCAGGAATTGATCTTCGTGATCAGGTTGATCGTGCCCACGGCAAGGTCAATAACCATCTGGAGTTGGTTTAGCGATTGCTAAGGCGCATCGTCGTTGTACGTTGTAGTCGGATCGTCAAAGTCGTCTCCACCCAAATCGAAGTTTATCATTCTCATCGAAAGATCGGGACACCCAGTGTTACATCAGTGCTTTGGTTGGAACTCTTCCAGCTTACTGCTCCTCCATTTAGTGTAAACACAAAACCGGATTGTGATCGAAAATCATCTTTGTCAGTTTGGAAGCTTGCATCGGTGTAACCTTTTACAACCAGTTCTTCCTCACCTCCAAAGACTAGGAACATACCCTTAGTTCTTCTCAAGTACTTTAGGATGTTTTTCACGGCTATCCAATGACCATCACCGGGATCCGCTTGGTATCTACTTGTGACACTTAGAGCATATGAGACATCTGGGCGCGTACAGATCATGGCATACATGATAGATCCAATAGCCGAAGCATATGGAATCTTGCTCATCCTGTCTCGCTCATCAGTTGTCGAAGGACACTGATTCTTGCTTAGACTGATGCCATGTGACATTGGCATGAAACCTCTCTTAGATTCATGCATATTGAACCTTTTCAATACTTTGTCAATGTACGTTTCCTGGCTTAATCCAATCAACCTTTTTGATCTATCTCTATAGATCTTTATGCCCAAGATATAACATGCTTCTCCCAAGTCCTTCATTGAGAAACTCCTTTTCAACGAAGTCTTAACGTCTTCAAGCATAGGAATATCATTCCCGATCAATAATATGTCATCCACATACAAGATCAGAAACACAAGTGCGCTCCCACTAGCCTTCTTGTAAACACAAGGCTCTTCTTCATTTTTGATAAAGCCAAATCCTTTGACCACTTCATCAAAACGAATGTTCCAACTCCGAGATGCTTGCTTTAACCCATAAATGGATCTCTGAAGCTTGCATATTTTTTTAGCATTTTTAGGATCAACAAAACCCTCAGGTTGTATCATGTATACATCCTCAGATAGATTCCCATTAAGGAAAGCTGTCTTGACGTCCATCTGCCATATTTCATAATCAAAATATGCAGCAATTGCTAAAATGATCCGGACAGACTTGAGCATGGCTACCGGTGAAAAAGTTTCATCATAGTCAATTCCTTGAACTTGTTTGAAACCCTTTGCCACCAACCGTGCCTTATAGATCTGAACATTTCCATCTACGTCTGTCTTCTTCTTGAAAATCCATTTGCATTCTATGGTTTTTACACCATCAGGAGGATCGACCAAGTTCCAAACTTGATTGTCATGCATGGATTGAATTTCGGATCTCATGGCTCCAAGCCATTTTTCGGAGTTTGGGTCCATCATCGCTTCTTTGTAAGTCGTGGGCTCATCTTTGTCCAATAATAATATGTCATGTCCATATCTTATGGGTTCATGATGCGGCCTCCCCGACCTACGTAGGGCTGGTGTCTCTTCCACAGGTTGTACAACACTTTGTACATCTTGTGAAGGTTCAGTGGTAGCTTGAACATATTCATGCGATTCTCGAATTTCATCGAGATGCACATCACTCCCACTGATTTCTTTGGAAAGAAACTCTTTCTCCAAAAAGACACCATTTCGAGCAACAAAAACTTTGTTCTCGTTTCTTTTATAAAAGTAATATCCTTTTGTTTCTTTAGGATACCCCACAAAGAAGCATTTTTCTGATTTAGGTGCGAGTTTATCTGATTGCAAACGTTTTACATAAGCCTCGCATCCCCATATCTTGAGAAATGACAATATGGGACTTCTCCCGGTCCATATCTCATATGGTGTCTTCTCAATGGATTTTGATGGGACCCTATTTAATGTGAACGCAGCTGTCTCTAGAGCGAACCCCCAGAAGGATAATGGCAGATCTGTTTGGCTCATCATTGACCGAACCATATCCAATAAAGTTCGATTCCGTCGTTCGGATACGCCATTCCATTGAGGCGTTCCTGGCGGAGTAAGTTGTGGAACGATTCCACATTGCTTTAGATGATCACCAAACTCTTGGCTCAAGTATTCGCCACCACGATCTGATCGTAAGTGTTTTATTGATTTGCCAAGTTGATTTTGTACTTCGTTCTGAAACTCTTTGAACCTTTCAAAGGTTTCAGACTTATGCCTCATTAAATAGATATATCCATATCTACTAAAGTCATCAGTAAAAGTTACAAAGTACTGAAACCCACCTCTAGCAATCGAGCTCATTGGTCCACATACATCTGTATGTATTAGGGCCAACAATTCACTCGCCCTCTCACTGAAACCTGTGAAAGGGGTTTTTGTCATCTTGCCAAGTAAACAAGACTCACATGTTTCAAATGATTCAAAATCAAATGAGGTGAGAAGTCCATCACCATGGAGCTTCTTCATGCGCTTCTCATTTATGTGACCCAAGCGACAATGCCATAAAAAGGTAGGGTTCAAATCATTTGGTCGAGGCCTTTTGACATTAATGTTATAGACATGTTTTTCTTTGAGTTCAAGGACGTATAACCCATCCACCATGGGACAACGACCATAATACATATCATTCAAAAATATTGAACAAACAAAGTTCTTTATTCTGAATTCATAACCTTCATGTTCCAAACAGGAAGATGAAATAATGTTTCTACTCATAGATGGAACAAAATAACAATTATTAAGTTCTAAAACTAATCCTGAAGGCAAATGCAATGGGTAGGTGCCAACGGCAAGACCAGCAACTCTTGCTTTATTCCCCACGCGAATATCCACTTCTCCCTTTGCCAAGTCTCTACTCTTTGTCAGCCCCTGCATCGAATTGCAAATGTGAGCAACCGATCCGGTATCATATACCCAAGAGCTGGAATAAGAAGTAGCAAGATTAATTTCTATAACATTAATACCTGAAGTGGAAGTCACACTCCCATTCCTTTTATCTGCCAGGTACTTCTCGCAGTTCCGTTTCCAATGTCCTGACTTCTTGCAATAGAAGCACTGGGTTTCGGGTTGAGGGCCGACTTTGAGCTTCTGAAGCTTAGTTTTGAGGCTCGTGATCTCATCTTGAGCCTTGCCCTTGCCCTTTCCCCAAGCCTTGGCTTTCTTCTTTTTGAAGGTAGTTGTCTTCTGAACCATCATCACATGATTGGGTTTCTTCTTAATGCTTTCCTCGGCAGCCTTGAGCATCCCATGTAGCTCGGTCAGGCTCTTCTCCATGCTATTCATATGAAAATTCATAATGAATGGCTCAAAGCTCTGAGGCAGAGACTGGAGAATTACGTCTGTAGCCAGACCAATGCTAAGGGGAAACTCAAGCTTTTCCAATCTCCCAATGTAGCCAATCATCTTGATTACATGTGGGCTGACCGGACTGCCTTCAGCCAGCTTACAAGCAAACAGAAGCTTTGAGATACCATACCTCTCAGCCCTTGCTTGATTCCCAAACATGCCCTTCAAGCCCACAATCATATTGTAAGCATCCTGGTCCTCATATTGCTTTTGCAGCTCAGAGTCCATGGTGACAAGCATGAGACAGCTGACCTCTACAGAGGCATTAACATGTTTTTCATAGTCAGCCTTCAAATTCCGAGGAGCATTTTCGGCTGGTTCATCAGGAATCGGACTCTCTAGAACATATTCTTTCTTTTCATGTTTGAGAACAATTCTCAAGTTGCGATACCAATCCACAAAATTTGTTCCATTTAGTTTTTCTCTTTCCAAAACCGATCTCAAAGCAAAACCAGGTGCAGCAGGAGGTGCCATTGAACTACAACAAAAACATGCAAAGTTTCTAAGCACTATGTTTCTGTAATACTTTTATTAAACATTTTAACAAAAGAAACTCCTATCATGTGCCCCCTTTATGGACACATGGTGAGTATTCAAGATCCATATTCATCAAACACTAGTGAGCTTTGGCATCACTGCTAGAAATCTAATGACATAGGTAAGCAACATCTTTGCTAATTACATCTTATGTAACTCTTGTTGGTTGAGCATGAAAACAAGTAATGAATGCCTCTGTCAACTTGAGTCATGGCCAGGTCAACTCGCCCCTAGGGCTCACATGAGGGAGGGAGCACTTCCCATTTCCGGGTGCCAATTAAGAAACCTAGCCTCATGTGTGTTTTCCTAGACACCAATCGTCTTGTATCCGTTCCTTCATTACTGAAATCATATTCCAACCACTTATGTCCTTAAGCCCAAAACCGTTTTGATAGCTTAGTTAAATCAACCATTGTTATGCGCAATGTGTCCAACACATCCCTATCATCTATTAAGATAGTCATTGATATACTACTTTGGCAGTCATATCAATAATGATCTAAATTCTTGATAGGTGCAACAATTGGATGGACAAGTGTGATTTAAAATTTTAACTATAGGGGTGAACAATATCTACTATGAACATGGCATCACATGCAATGAGCATAAAGAAAATAGCAAGGATTAAACGCACATCCACACATAATCAAATTAAGATGCGAAATAGTATGGCCCTTAGCATTAGGATCTCCATCATCATGCTTGATTGTTCACCTTGTCATCATGCTTAATGCCACCATCTTCATCATTGTAGATCCTTACAACTTTGATAATGAATATTACATGAGGGTTTGAAACATCACAAGTCGACACGCAGGTCGTTATACACTTTAGATTGAAATAGCCTTATGGCTTGATACGGCACGCAGGCCATGTAAATATTACATGCATCACATACACATAGGCCATACTATTTCACACAACATCCTGCAAAAACGAGTTAAACAAAATAGATTCTACGACAGCGGGGTCCAAGGGGCAGCGCCCCTGCCTGCTGGTCAGCGGGCGGGTCGAGGGCAGCGCCCTTGGAAATTTTTTTCAGAGGCATGTGTTCTGTTAAAAGAAAACGCCCTCAAAATCTCCACGGATCAATCAGATTGACCCAATCCGATTCAATCTGATTGGCTTGGTCCCATATGGTTGCGATTCGTAAACCCTGATGGCGGTAACCCGACCGGTAAGGGCAACGTCGTACCATGAACGGACTCACCCAAATCAAGATTGATTCGGTTTGCACTTTCCTCAAACCCTAAACCGATCGATCTCATCGACGGCTGCCTCCACCAATTCATCACATGAATCGGTTGAACATGTAATAGATCCAATCTACTATCCTCACATACCATATGTGCAACATCCAGATCACAAATCTACGCGAGATGGCTCTGATACCACTGTTGGGGAACGCGGTATGCTACACTAGCACAAATTAAAATTTCTACCGCAAACCAGAAAAGCTACTCGCAAGAAGGGGATCATAGATCTATTACCACTAGACGCGCAGTTGCGGAATCCTTCGCACGTCGTTGTAGTGGATCGTTCTCGGCGTGGATCGTCCTCGCCGCGGATCGTCCTCGCTGCGGATCGTCCTCTCCACGCCGCAGTAGCAGCAGCGTCACCACAGCAGTCCACACGTCCGGGGATGGAACGCCGTGCGTCGGTGTGCAAGCACCGGGTCGCTCGGCAGGGGCAACGAGAGGAGGTGGCTAGGGTTTCTGGCGAAACACCTCTAAACCGCACGAAAGTGTATTCTGCGTCTAGCCTCCTCCCCTCCTTATATAGCCACGAGGTGAAACCCTAGGCAGTCAGGGCCCATCTACGCGCTAAGCCCACGAGGTCCATTAATTACGGATCCAATCCGAATTAATGCGTCCCAGCCCGTTAAGTGTGTGACCCTGTAGGTTCATGCGCATTTGGACATGGATTCGGAAAACCCTTTTTCTAATCCAATAGTTGGTAGCGGCTCCTTGCAGAGCATGCCAACTCCCAAACGCATATGATTAAAGTACTGATGTAATAATCCCTTTGCCAAACTATATGAAGATCGAACTCAAGGCGAGAAGCATTTCATCCTTTGACAGTTCAATCCATCTCTCGTATCCATGATATATTAATAAGTTGTGATTGACATGTCAATCACGACATGGCCATGCACTTCCTTAATCATATCACACGAGTGGCCTAGACATATATCTCCGTTACATTGGAGTGGCAAATTCCATCTTGACTGCTCACTTCCCTCTGCATGTTTCGTAGTAAACATGAAAGCTACTGATACGAGGGGTGCCCGACCTTCACGGCGTAGAATCAAAGATACACATGAAACTCGACGAAATTAGTGTGGCCAATACGCTGCCTATGCAGCAACCTGCAACACCGGGTTCGCCTAACCTCACGCAAGATGATTCCACTCGACCACGTCAAGCGGATACAATCCTCGCTGCAATCACAAGAGCTTGCAAGAGCAACGGGAAGGAATGCACAATCTCAGAGTTTATTCAGCCGGTGGCTAGAATACCCAAGAACATGCATATAGCAGATCTGTTTGTAGTTTCAATTGGTCTAAAAGTTCTTTTTACAAAGGGGGTGCCTTCTACGTATAAGAGAGGATGAGAGGAAGGCAAAAGGGGTGCTGGACAAGCCCAGGTCGCAGCACAAAGGCCAAAGACAAAGACATAATGGTGGCGCAGCACCCAACACATTGGAATCTGTTTCTGGCTGCCATATTAAACTGATGATATCTTCGCGCTCCGAATGAATTTAAGGGTGAGGCTGGATCCATTTGAAAGCTGTGGAGACAAGCTTTCAAAGCTGTGGTCAAACACTCCAATCGGACTCCGTTTGCATTATCTGCACCCGTTTTTCTCCAGACTGGTCACTGGAGCCCGAACCGAGTTCTTTTGCATTCACATCTTGCATGTTGACTTGTCCATGGTTCTCTTGGCCTTCCCTAAGGTGTTCACACCTTCTCACATTGTCTTCATACCAAAGAATAATGAAATTACTTGCATTAGGTAGCAGCTGATTATCATAAGTAATATAATCCTTACAAAGGAGCGAGTTCACCTGTTGATTGATTTGTTTTGCACGAGCGTGTTATTGGTCCTTGAAAATGATTTGGGGTCTCATGAACAGCACTAGGGGAAAGGAATCGCGATGGTGTTATGCTGCCCGTATCATCCTCCCCCTCTTGAAAAGGAGTCGTCCTCGACTCTATGTGTTTCTCTGGAAAACGCTCTTTGCGGAGATGTACCCAAACCAGATCACCTGGTTCAAACAACATTTTCTTCCTTGTCTTGTTTGCCTTTTCAGTGAAGTAGCGTGCCTTCTTTTCAATTGCCTCTTTTGTTTTTACGTGAATGGACTTGACAAATTCAGCTCGCTTCGCTGCATCCATATTAGCTCGTTCCTGAAAAGGAAGTGGCAGCAAATCAAGTGGTGTGATTGGTTTAAAGCCATACACTACCTCTGATGAGGACATCTCTTCCATGAACACAAATGAGCCATCTGTGCAAGGACCAATTACTCGTGCCAAAGCACGTCAGCTCAATTATCAGGTCAACTCGTTTCTAAGTTTGTATACAACTAATTCACAGAATGGATTGCTAGTTAATTCTTGTGATGATTTTATTGTTCTTAGAAACCAAGGAGAAGATCAAGCTCGGTCATCATGTGCGCAGGATTCCGAAGACAAAGTCAAAGAGGAAAACAAGCACATGCGAAATACTACCAAGAAGGAAAGGAGGAAAGAGTTTCCTTTCCTTTTGAAGGACCGAAATCAGATCAAGGCGCCATGAAATTCTCTTTTATTTCTTTCCTTTTGTATTTTAGGAAGGTTTGTTAAGAAGGAAAAGAGGCGGATTTTCCTCCTGTTTTGGGCTGCATGTGCGCTCCCCTTGGCTGCCATATGGGCGCCTCCTTCTCCCCTTTATAAACCCCTGTCGTCCCTCCCTTAGAACTCAGATTTTGTTGATTGAGTTTAGCCGTGTGCAAACTTTCTTCTTCAAGTTGTGCTAGATAGCCACCTTGTGAAGACTTTAATAGAATCTCAATTCGTCTCCACTTTCTCTCATACTTCAGATTGTTTTACTTGTTCTTGTTTGTTCTTCGATTACCAACAAGAATTGAACTTCGTGTTCAGGTTGATCTCGGCTACCTAGCAGGATCAATAACCACGCGGAGTAGGTTCAGCGATTGCTAAGGCGCCATCGACTTGTTCGTGCGTAGTCGGATCGTGAGAGTCTTCTCCAACGCCAATCGATAGTTATCCCTCCACCGAAAGATCGGGCACTCCAGACATATCAAGTGGTATCAGATTCTCCAGGTTGCTCGGTGAGAGTTCTTTAGCTTTTTGTTTATTACCTAAAGTCAGAAAACAGCCACCATAGTTTTGCTATTGTAGGATTTCCTCTTTAACCAAGACAATTTGTGCCCCGCTTTAACTATTTGTTCTTGGTTTGCTGAATCGTCGGTTACATAATTATGTGCTTGCTGGTCTTAGCGTTTTGATCTTTAGAGTTTCGAGTTCTAGTCACTTTTTCGCAGAGTCGTGTTTTCCTAGATCTATACTGCCGTCCCAAAAGAAAACAAAACCGTGCGGCACACGTGCTCTCCAGGCTAGATCGGTTTTCTTTTCCAAGTTGTGTTCCACATACCTCCATATAAAATCCACTTTCCATAGCTCGGCTGAACCAGAAAAGAAAGAGAAGAAGCAATCTACAATACTACATAAACTTCCTTTTTAGCGCTCGGTTTCCTGTTCCGCGCTAGAGTCTCCTTGTCCTTTTCGGTTTCCTTTGTAGCACTAGAGATTGAGTCGGTTTAAACAGATCAAAGAGTCATCCAGCTAATTGGTTCCGGTTCCAGACAGAGAAGAGGTCGGTTCGGACCCAAAAAAAAAAAAAGCTTGCGGCAAAAAAAAAAAAAAGTCTGGAACCGCTCCGGAAATTTTATTGTCCCAAACCTATTTTTAGGTGGTTTCTACTCTTTTAAGACAATCCCCATCTTACGCAAATTTTTCGTGCTGTTTTTCATCTGCTGTTCAGACCTACTGTTCCTCTGCGGCCACTTGTTTTTGTTCGGTGGCATCGTTGGTGTTTAGGCTCGCGTCTCTAGTACGATCTAGCCTAGGACCAGCACTGTACTGATTTTGAACGACTTTTCAGCTTACTTCAGTTCAGTGGGAAAAAGCTAATCCGTGCTACATATTTTAAACCTTCCAAGCTACACATATTACTACCACGAACAGCGTTGTGACACCTGGCAATCGCTCAACTTCACCTCTTCGGATTTCACACTCTAGGTAGCACGTCATCTCTGTTGGTTTGGTAAGAACTTACAAGAGCTTTTGGTAAAACAGTGAGTATTGAGTAATTCATAGCCACCTCCTAGTCGATAGGAACCTCATACTTGCTGGTATTTTGCTGTTCTTATACTAACCATGTCAGGTGACGACGAAAGTTCTCTGCATCAATCTCCCCGCACGAAGGGCATCGTTGCACACTTTGCGCGAATAACAAAGACCACTACCGAGGGACTTAGTGAGGATGTACGACTCACTAATGAGCGCATGTCACTCCAAGAAGATCGGCTCCGATCCATTGAGACCGCGCAAGGAGTTACTAACACTGCTTTAGCTAATATTTTGTCTAGACTTGATGTGCTTGCAGCTGCTGCCCCTGGTGTTCCCGGTCATCCACCTCGCAGCAACACCGGCGCTGCTACGGGCGCCCAGGACTGTTCCACCCATGCAGCATGGCCCCGCTACGTCGACTGCTTCAATACACCTCGCTAGCACATCTAGGGCTCCCTTAGCCCCGGGCGTTGAGATGGACAATCAAGATGGTGACAACGATACACACCACACCACGGAGTCAGAGGATGACTTCTTCGACCACGACCGTGACCATCGTCGACTCCGATTCAACCAACAAGGTATGCGTCGTGCTCCCATACGACGTGAGGTACGTGATCGTGACGATATGTTCTCCAAAATAAAAATCACTATACCTACTTTTGATGGCAAATATGACCCCGATGCTTACCTTAGTTGGGAGTTATTAGTTGATCAAAAGTATGCATGCCATGACTTTCCTGAAGATAAACGCGTTAGGGCTGCTACTAGTGAGTTTACAGATTTTGCTTCCATTTGGTGGAGAGAGCATTGTCGTGTCCATGCACATAATATACCCACCACTTGGGAGGCTTTAAAATTGCTCATGCGACATAGATTTGTTCCTTCCTATTATGCTAGAGATTTGCTTAATAAATTACAACGTTTGCGCCAAGGTAAAAGCTCAGTCGAAGAATATTATCAGGAATTACAGATTGGCATGTTGCGTTGTGGTTTACTTGAAAATGAGGAAGCATCTATGGCTCGCTTTTCTAGGTGGTTTAAATCGAGAAATCCAAGACATTTTAGATTACAAAGATTACAATTCGATGACTCGATTATTCCATCTTGCTTGCAAAGCTGAGCGTGAATTGCAGGGACGACAAGCGAGGGCCAAAACTAACTTTTCTGCAGGGCGTACTACCTCCTGGACGCCGCACACCCCCGCTGCCCCGACCGCTCGTACCACAACACCAAGCCCCTCCAACAACCCGGCGACATCAACTTCAGCACCACGCACTGCACCTTCGATAACACGAACCACTCAAGCTCCTACAAACAGTTCGTCGTCATCCATTGCTTCCACGGGGCGCACCAAAGATATTCAGTGCCACCGATGCAAAGGTTTTGGTCATATCATGCGGGATTGTCCAAATACTCGTGTGCTCATAGTTCGCGAAGATGGTGAGTATGACTCCGCTTAGTGATCTTGATGAAGAAACATATGCTTTGATTGCTAACGATGCAGAAAATGACACCAACTCCGGCTTCAAGAAGAGCACATTAGCGCGGTGACGCTAACAAATTTCTAAGTATCGTCTCCCAACGAGTACTTAGCGCTCAGATTGCCAATGGCGACCAAAATCAGCGCCACAACTTGTTTCATATCAAAGGCGCCGTGAAGGAGCGTGCCATTCGGATCATCATTGACGGTGGGAGTTGCAACAACCTCGCTAAGCGTGGACATGGTTGAAAAGCTTGCACTCTCCACTAGACCACATCCTCAACCTTACCACATCCAATGGTTCACAAACAGCGGCAAACTAAAGGTAACCCGCTTGGTAAGAGTGCATTTTATTTTAGGTTCTTATCATGATTATGTTGATTGCGATGTTGTACCTATGCAAGCTTGTTCCATGCTGTTAGGTAGACCATGGCAATATGATAAAAATTGTGTACATCATGGTAGAACTAATCAATACTCTTTTGTGCACCAAGATAAGAAAATTGTCTTACATCCCATGTCTCCCGATGCTATTTTCAAAGATGAGATTGATAGAGCTAATAGAGAGAAGAATCTAAACAACAACAAAAGTGAAAATCAGATTGTGGTACATGATCAAAAACAGCACCTTGAGAAAAATGCTAAATCTGTTCATGACAAACCAAATGAGATTCAATTGAAGGGTGCATGTTTCCTAGCTACCAAATCTGATTTGAATGAATTACATGCTAGTGATTCTCTTTGTTACGCTCTCATTTGCAAAGAGACTCTATTTTCATGTGAAGATCTACCTTCTCTTTTGCCTCCTGCTCACTAATCTTTTACAGGAGTACATGGATGTGTTTCCCAACGAGGTACCACCGGGGCTGCCACCAATGCGAGGCATTGAGCACCAAATTGACCTCATTCCCGGCGCCTCGCTACCCAATCGTGCGCCATACCGCACAAACCCGGAAGAGACTAAAGAAATACAACGCCAAGTTCAAGATCTGCTTGACAAAGGATACGTACGTGAGTCTCTTAGCCCTTGTGCTGTTCCAATCCTTTTAGTTCCAAAGAAAGATGGCTCATGGCGCATGTGTGTTGACTGTAGAGCTATTAATAATATCACCATTCGATATCGCCATCCTATTCCTCGATTAGATGATATGCTTGATGAGTTGAGTGGCTCTACTGTTTTCTCTAAAATTGATTTACGTAGTGGATATCATCAAATTCGCATGAAGCTCGGAGATGAATGGAAAACAGCCTTTAAAACTAAGTTCGGTCTATATGAGTGGTTAGTCATGCCGCTTTGGTTTAACTAATGCACCTAGTACTTTCATGAGATTAATGAATGAGGTTTTGAGAGCTTTCATTGGCCGCTTTGTGGTAGTTTACTTTGATGATATTCTAATCTACAGTACATCTTTGGAGGCGCATCTTGATCACTTACGTGCTGTTTTAAATGCTTTACGTGATGCACGTTTATTTGGTAATCTTGAGAAGTGCACCTTTTGCACGGATCGAGTCTCTTTTCTTGGCTATGTTGTTACTCCGCAGGGCATTGAAGTTGATCAAGCCAAGGTGGTAGCAATACAGAGTTGGCCGACTCCTAAAACGGTCACACAGGTGCGGAGCTTTAGGACTTATGGATTCTACCGCTGCTTCGTGAAGGATTTCAGCACCATTGCCGCACCATTGAATGAGCTCACTAAGAAGGGTGTACAATTTGATTGGAGAGATGCACAGGAGCACGCCTTCCAGCATTTAAAAGATAAGTTGACACATGCCCCACTTCTCCAACTCCCTAATTTTTCTAAGACCTTTGAACTAGAATGTGATGCTAGTGGAATTGGGTTGGGTGGTGTTTGCTTATTTTAGTGAGAAGTTGAGTGGGCCTAGTTTGAACTATTCTACTTATGACAAGGAATTATATGCTCTAGTTCGAACTTTAGAAACTTGGCAACATTATTTATGGCCCAAAGAATTTGTCATACATTCTGATCACAAATCCTTAAAGCATATTCGAAGTCAAGCAAAATTGAATCGTCGTCATGCCAAATGGGTTGAATTCATAGAGTCTTTTCCCTATGTTATCAGACACAAGAACGGTAAAGACAATATTATTGCTGATGCTTTGTCTCGACGATATACCATGCTTACACAACTTGACTTCAAAATTTTTGGATTAGAGACAATTAAGAATCAATATGAACATGATGCTGATTTTCATGTTGTTTTGCTCAAATGTACAGAAGGAAGAGTTTGGAATAAGTTTGTCCTCCAAAATGGCTTTTTGTTTAGAGCTAACAAACTATGCATTCCCGCTAGTTCCGTTCGCTTGTTGCTACTGCAGGAGGCGCATGGAGGTGGTCTCATGGGACACTTTGGAGTGAAAAAGACGGAGGATATTCTTGCTAACCATTTCTTTTGGCCGAAAATGAGAAGGGATGTGGAACGATTTGTCGCTCGCTGCACCACATGCCAACAAGCTAAGTCACGTCTCAATCCACATGGTTTATACATGCCTCTTCCTGTTCCTAGCATGCCTTGGGAGGATATTTCGATGGACTTTGTTTTAGGTCTACCTCGAACAAAGAAGGGGAGGGATAGCATTCTTGTTGTGGTGGATAGATTTTCGAAGATGGCACATTTTATTCCATGTCATAAAACTGATGATGCTACCAATGTGGCCGACTTGTTCTTTCGTGAAATTGTGCGCTTACATGGTATGCCTAACACAATAGTTTCAGATCGCGATACTAAATTCTTGAGTCATTTTTGGCGAACATTGTGGGCTAAATTAGGGACTAAGCTGTTATTTTCTACTACTTGTCATCCCCAAACTGATGGACAAACTGAAGTTGTCAATCGATCTTTATCTACCATGCTTAGGGCTATTTTGAAAAAGAACATAAAGTTGTGGGAAGAATGCTTACCTCATATTGAATTTGCTTATAATCGTTCACTGCATTCTACTACTAAGTTGTGCCCTTTTGAGATTGTATATGGTTTTGTCCCTCGTGCTCCTATTGATTTATTACCTCTTCCATGTTCCGAAAAATTGAATTTTGATGCTAAACAACGTGCTGATTTAATTATGAAAATGCATGAGACAACTAAAGAAAACATAGAACGCATGAATGCTAAATATAAACTTGCTGGTAGTAAGGGAAGGAAGCATGTAACTTTTGAACCTGGGGATTTAGTTTGGTTGCATTTGCGTAAAGATCGATTCCCTGAATTAAGAAAATCTAAGTTGATGCCGCGAGCTGATGGTCCTTTCAAAGTATTGGCAAAGATAAATGATAATGCATATAAGCTTGAATTGCCTGCAGATTTTGGGGTTAGTCCCACATTCAACATTGCCGATTTGAAACCATACTTGGGAGAAGACGATGAGCTTGAGTCGAGGACGACTCAAATGCAAGAAGGGGAGCATGATGAGGACATCTCTTCCATGAACACAAATGAGCCATCTGTGCAAGGACCAATTACTCGTGCCAAAGCACGTCAGCTCAATTATCAGGTCAACTCGCTTTCTAAGTTTGTATACAACTAATTCACAGAATGGATTGCTAGTTAATTCTTGTGATGATTTTATTGTTCTTAGAAACCAAGGAGAAGATCAAGCTCGGTCATCATGTGCGCAGGATTCCGAAGACAAAGTCAAAGAGGAAAACAAGCACATGCGAAATACTACCAAGAAGGAAAGGAGGAAAGAGTTTCCTTTCCTTTTGAAGGACCGAAATCAGATCAAGGCGCCATGAAATTCTCTTTTATTTCTTTCCTTTTGTATTTTAGGAAGCTTTGTTAAGAAGGAAAAGAGGGCGGATTTTCCTCCTGTTTTGGGCTGCATGTGCGCCCTCCCCCTTGGCTGCCATATGGGCGCCTCCCCTTCTCCCCTTTATAAACCCCTGTCGTCCCTCCCTTAGAACTCAGATTTTGTTGATTGAGTTTAGCCGTGTGCAAACTTTCTTCTTCAAGTTGTGCTAGATAGCCACCTTGTGAAGACTTTAATAGAATCTCAATTCGTCTCCACTTTCTCTCATACTTCAGATTGTTTTTACTTGTTCTTGTTTGTTCTTCGATTACCAACAAGAATTGAACTTCGTGTTCAGGTTGATCTCGGCTACCTAGCAGGATCAATAACCACGCGGAGTAGGTTCAGCGATTGCTAAGGCGCCATCGACTTGTTCGTGCGTAGTCGGATCGTGAGAGTCTTCTCCAACGCCAATCGATAGTTATCCCTCCACCGAAAGATCGGGCACTCCAGACCTATCAACCTCAAAAGGGCAATATTGAGTTGTTGAGTGAACCGCCCGGTTGTATGCAAATTCAACATGAGGAAGGCAGTCCTCCCACTCCTTCAGGTTCTTCTTGATCATTGTACGCAGCAACATGGAGAGTGTGCGGTTCACCACCTCCGTTTGTCCATCTGTTTGTGGGTGACAAGTTGTAGAAAATAACAACTTTGTCCCAAGCTTGGCCCACAATGTCTTCCAAAAGTAGCTCATGAACTTGACATCACGATCTGAAACAATAGTTCTTGGTATCCCATGCAATCTCACAATCTCCCTGAAAAACAAGTCAGCTATATGTGACGCATCGTCGCTCTTGTGACATGGAATAAAGTGTGCCATTTTAGAGAACCTATCCACAACCACAAATACAGAATCTCTCCCCTCTTGGTCCTAGGCAATCCTAAAACAAAATCCATGCTAATATCCTCCCAAGGTGTACTAGAACAGGAAGTGGAGTGTACAAATGTAACACCCGGCATTTAATATGCCCGAATGCTACCAAACATAAGCTAAACAACATCTAAATACCACATTTAAACATAAATTCCAGCAAAGGTACATATGCTAAAACCGATATTTCGCAGCATCTCCTTTGTTTTTCTAGGAATTAACACCATATCAATATCATGGCACACGACATCTAAAACATCAACATAAATGGATATATCATCAAATTACGCCAATAATACCACGCTCAACCACTTCATAAACTAAAACGAAGCAAATAAGGAATCACTAGCATGCTAAATTAAACCATACATTAAGTTTAAGGCACAACTCTTAATATCATGTCTCCAAGTGATTAATTATGGACTATGATGGTGGAGCTACGTGTAGAAGTGTAGCTAGACCCTTTTTCCCGCATGCCGATCTCAAAGTACCTAAAAACAACATAAAACACAAGCGTGAGTTCGAAAACTCAGCAAGCATATTGTAATGGACAACAAGATCATTTACAAGACAATAATACCTTACATCACATATAACATCTCATACTTGAGCACATAACAACATCATCATCATTAAATATGTATTGCAATGCAATGCAATGCAATGTTATGCTCATATCTCCTTGGAAACTCATACCGGTATGGTTGAGTACACACCCGTCGGTGTGCACCCTTTTCCCCCCTTCCATCCCGAAGATGGAGGGTGCCTACTCCTCGCTTCCATTCACCACGTGGATGGAATCACGATGTAGGTCTTACTCAATGGCGTTCCGGACTAGTCATAACTTTCTCACCGACCTTGCCGGACTAGTTATGACTTTCTCACCGCCCTCGCCCTATCTCATGTCATGCATGCAACTATGCCAATTATCATATTTCACATGTACATAAAACATATGGCATCTCATCATGACAAATATTACACATGGCATCGAATCATGATAAGTATAGACACATAGCATCATATCATGATAATCATACTCAATATATCATTGGAAAACAGCAAGCAAGGCAAGTGATCATAGCAAGTATTCAATCACCATGAGCTGCGGAAACCATTGCTTGAGGAGACAATGAAGGAGACAGATAATTTGAGGTTGAACCACGAGGTGGCGTGGAAGCAATATGGTTGCATACTCATGTCGGATGGATGGACAGATAGAAGGGGACGCCACTTGATTAACTTCCTTGTCAATAGTCCAGACGGGACTTTCTTCTTAGAGTCTGTTGATGCATCAAGTGAATCACACGATGCAACGATGCTAGCCAACTTGCTAGAGAAGAGAATTGAGAACATTGGAAAGGACAAAGTTGTCCAAGTTGTCACCGATAATGGTGCTAACTACAAGACGGCGGGCAAGATTCTAATGGAGAGGATTCCTACTTTATTTTGGACCCCTTGTTCTGCACATTGTTTGGACCTTATGTTGGAAGACATAGGGAAGTTTAAGGAATTTAAGAAGCCTATTGCACGTGCCCGGCATGTCACCACATTCATTTATAGACATGGGAGGCTTCTTAATGCAATGAGGGAGAAGACTGGTGGGATGGATCTTGTGAGACCCGCAGCTACTAGGTTTGCCACAGCATTCCTTACTTTGCAGAGTTTGCACAAGCACAAAGATGCTTTGAGATTTTTATTTGTTAGCGATGATTGGACTAGGACCAAATTGGCAAAGACAGAGGCTGCAAAAACGGTGTATGACATTGTCCTTTCTAAGGAGTTTTGGAATTCAATTGAGGATTACCTTAGAGCTTCACAACCACTCCTTGTTGTGTTGAGGATGGTAGATGGTGATGAGAAGCCCGCCATGCCCGAGGTTGCAGCATTTATGGCTCATGGGAAGGAAAAGATCAAGGCATCCTTCCCTACCCAAAACAAGAAAGGTTTGCTCAATAACAACATGAAAATTATTGAGCAACGTTGGGTGAGGCAAATGGACACCCCCCTGTATGGCGCTGCCCTGTATTTGAACCCGGGAAAATTCTTTCCCATCCAAAAGAAGAATGATGATGCATATGTTGGGGAGCTAAGGGGTTGTTTCAATGATGTGCTCGCAAGAATGATAGAAGATGCCGATCTTCGAAATAAAATTGATAGTCAAGCAATGCTCTATGAGGACCAACGTAGAGATGTCTTTTCAAATAAAATGGCAATCCAAAATATGGATTCAAGGAGCCCTAGTAAGTTTTTTTTTTAAAAAAATCAGCAAGTTAATTTCAGCCATAAATCCTAATATATGCATGTATTCTTCATTATAGTTGATTGGTGGCGTTCGTATGGTGGTTTGAGCCATTGTGATGAGGACATCTCTTCCATGAACACAAATGAGCCATCTGTGCAAGGACCAATTACTGTGCCAAAGCACGTCAGCTCAATTATCAGGTCAACTCGCTTTCTAAGTTTGTATACGATTAATTCACAGAATGGATTGCTATTTAATTCTTGTGATGATTTCATTGTTCTTAGGAACCAAGGAGAAGATCAAGCTCGGTCATCATATGCGCAGGATCCAGAAGACAAAGTCAAAGATGAAAACAAGCACATGAGAAATACTACCAAGAAGGAAAGGAGGAAGGAGTTTCCTTCCTTTTGGAAGCACGAAATCAGATCAAGGCGCCATGAAGAAATCTCGTTTATTTCTTTCCTTTTGTATTTTAGGAAGCTTTTAAGAAGGAAAGGAGGGACGGATTTTCCTCCTGTGTTGGGCTGCATGTGCCCTCTCTCCTTGGCTGCCATATGGGCGCCTCCCTCAACCCTCCACTTCTCCCTTTATATACTCCTGCCGTCCCTCCCTTAGAACGCAGATTTTGTTGATTAAGTTTAGCCGTGTGCAAGCTTTCTTCTTCAAGTTGTGCTAGATAGCCACCTTGTGAAGACTTTAATAGAATCTCAATTGCCTCCACCTTCTCTCATACTTCAGATTGTTTTACTTGTTCTTGTTTGTTCTTCGATTACCAACAAGAATTGAACTTCGTGTTCAGGTTGATCTCGGCTACCTAGATCAATAACCACGCGGAGTAGGTTCAGCGATTGCTAAGGCGCCATCGACTTGTTCGTGCGTAGTCGGATCGTGAGAGTCTTCTCCAACACCAATCGATAGTGATCACTCCGCCGAAAGATCGGGCACTCCAGACATATCAAGTGGTATCAGATTCTCCAGGTTGCTCGGTGAGAGTTCTTTAGTTTTTTGTTTATTACCTAAAGTCAGAAAACAGCCACCATAGTTTTGCTTTGTAGGATTTCCTCTTTAACCAAGACAATTTGTGCCCCGCTTTAACTACTTGTTCTTGGTTTGTTGAATTGTCGGTTACATAATTATGTGCTTGCTGGTCTTAGCGTTTTGATCTTTAGAGTTTCGAGTTCTAGTCACTTTTTCGCAGTGTCGTGTTTTTCACGAATCTGTTTGTGCTGCCGTCCCAAAAGAAAAACAAAACCGTGTCGGTTGTCTTCTTCCAATCTGTGTTCCACACATCTCCATCACAAATCTTCTTTCCATAGCTTGGCTGAATCAAAGAAGCAATCTATTCTACCGCGTAGACTTCCTATATAGCGCTCGGTTTCCTGTAGCGCTAGAGTTTCCTTTGTACCGAGTTTGTTGCGGTTTCCTTTGTAGCACTAGAGATTGGTTCGTTTTAAGCAGATCAAGAGTCGGTTGGTAAGAGTTCGGTTTCGGTTCCAGACAGAGAAGAGGTTGGACCTCTAAAAAAAAAAAGTCTGGAACCGCTCCGGAAATTTTCTTGTCCCAAACCTATTTTTAGGTGGTTTCTGCTCTTTTAAGACAATCCCCATCTTACGCGAATTTTTCGTGCTGTTTTTCATCTGCTGATCAGACCTACTGTTCCTCTGCGGCCACTTGTTTTTGTTCGGTGGCATCGTTGGTGTTTAGGCTCGCGTCTCTAGTACGGTCTAGCCTAGGACCAGCACTGTACTGATTTTGAACGACTTTTCAGCTTACTTCAGTTCAGTGGGAAAAAGCTAATCCGTGCTACATATTTTCAACCTTCCAAGCTACACATATTACTACCACGAACAGCGTTGTGACACCTGGCAATCGCTCAACTTCACCTCTTCGGGTTTCACACTCTAGGTAGCACGTCATCACTGTTGGTTTGGTAAGAACTTACAAGAGCTTTTGGTAAAACAGTGAGTATTGAGTAATTCATAGCCACCTCCCTAGTCGATAGGAACCTCATACTTGCTGGTATTTTGCTGTTCTTATACTAACCATGTCAGGTGACGAAAGTTCTCTGCATCAATCTCCCCGCACGAAGGGCATCGTTGCACACTTTGCGCGGATAACAAAGACCACTACCGAGGGACTTAGTGAGGATGTACGACTCACTAATGAGCGCATGTCACTCCAAGAAGATCGGCTCCGATCCATTGAGACCGCGCAAGGAGTTACTAACACTGCTTTAGCTAATATTTTGTCTAGACTTGATGTGCTTGCAGCTGCTGCCCCTGGTGTTCCCGGTCATCCACCTCGCAACAACACCGGCGCTTTACGGGCGCCCAGGACTGTTCCACCCATGCAGCAGGGGCCCGCTGCGCCGACCGCTTCAATACACCACGCTAGCACATCTAGGGCTCCTTAGCCCCGAGCGTTGAGATGGACGACCAAGATGATGACAACGACGCACACCACACCACGGAGTCAGAGGATGACTTCTTCGACCACGACCGTGACCATCGTCGACTACGATTCAATCAACAAGGTATGCGTCGTGATCCCATACGACGTGAGGTACGTGATCGTGATGACATGTTTTCAAAGGTGAAAGTCACTATACCTACATTTGACGGTAAATATGATCCAGATGCTTACCTTAGTTGGGAATTATTACTTGATCAAAAGTATGCATGCCATGAATTTCCTGAGGATAAGCGAGTTAGGGCTGCTACTAGTGAGTTTACGGATTTTGCTTCTGTTTGGTGGAGAGAGCATTGCCGTGTTCATCCAAATAACATACCCACCACTTGGGAAGCCCTAAAGTTGGTCATGCGACATAGATTTGTTCCCTCCTATTATGCTAGAGATTTACTTAATAAATTACAACGCTTTACGCCAAGGTAAAAGTTCAGTACAAGAATATTATCAAGAATTACAAATTGGCATGTTGCGTTGTGGTTTAATTGAAAATGAGGACGCATCTATGGCCCGCTTCTTAGGTGGTTTAAATCACAAATCCAAGACATTCTAGATTATAAGGATTACAATTCGATGACTCGCTTATTCCATCTTGCTTGCAAAGCTGAACGTGAAGTGCAGGGACGATGTTTAGGGCCAAAACTAATTTTTCTGCAGGTCGTACTACCTCATGGACGCCACACACCCCTGCTGCCCCGTCAGGTCGTACCATTTCACCCAGTCCCTCCAACGACAAGACAACACCCAATTCTGCACCACGCACATCCTTTCCGACGACACGAACCACTCAAAAGAGTTCATCGCCGCCAGTTGCTTCAACAGGGCGAACCAAAGATATTCAGTGCCATCGCTGCAAGGGCTTTGGTCATGTCATGAAGGATTGTCCAAACACACGTGTGCTCATAGTTCGCGAAGACGGTGAGTACGATTCAGCAAGCGATCTTGATGAAGATACATATGCTTTGCTCGCTGACAATGCAGAGGATGATACCAATTCCGAACTTCAAGAAGAGCACATCAGCGCGGGTGACGCCGACCAATTCCTGAGTATCGTTTCCCAGCGAGTACTTAGTGCCCAGATTGCCAGTGGCGAATAGAATCAGCGCCACAACTTGTTTCATATTAAAGGCGTCGTCAAGGAACGCGCAATTCGAATCATCATTGATGGTGGAAGTTGCAATAATCTCGCCAGCCAGGACATGGTAGAAAAACTCGCACTCTCCACTAGACCGCATCCTCAACCCTACCACATCCAATGGTTCACCAACAGCGGCAAGATTAAGGTAACCCGTCTGGTAAGAGTTCATTTTGTTTTAGGTTCTTATCATGATTATGTTGATTGCGATGTCGTACCTATGCAAGCTTGTTCCATGTTGTTAGGTAGACCATGGCAATATGATAAAAATTGTTTACATCATGGTAGAACAAATCAATATTCCTTTGTGCATAAAGACAAGAAAATTGTGTTACATCCAATGTCTCCTGATGCTATTTTCAAAGATGAGATTGATAGGGCTAATAAAGAGAAAAATCTGAACCACACCAAAAGCAAAAATCAACTTGTAGCGCATGACCTTAAACCACACCTTAAAAAACAATCTACACATGTGCCTGACAAAAAGACTGAGATTCAATTGAAGGGTGCGTGCTTTCTTGCTACCAAATCTGATTTGCACGAGTTACATGTTAGTGATACTGTTTGCTATGCTCTCGTTTGCAAAGAGGCCTTATTTTCATTTGAAGATCTGCCTTCTCTTTTGCCTCCTGCTGTCACTAACCTTTTGCAGGAGTACATTGACGTGTTTCCCAAAGAGGTACCACCGGGGCTGCCACCGATTCGAGGAATTGAGCACCAAATTGACCTCATCCCCGGAGCATCGTTGCCCAATCGTGCGCCATACAGAACAAATCCGGAAGAGACTAAGGAAATACACCGCCAAGTTCAAGACCTGCTTGACAAAGGGTATGTACGTGAGTCTCTTAGCCCTTGTGCTGTTCCGGTCATTTTAGTTCCAAAGAAAGATGGATCATGGCGCATGTGTGTTGACTGTCGAGCAATCAATAATATCACCATTAGGTATCGTCATCCTATTCCTCGATTAGATGATATGCTTGATGAGTTAAGTGGTTCTAAAGTTTTCTCTAAAGTTGATTTGCGTAGTGGGTACCACCAGATTCGCATGAAGCTAGGAGATGAATGGAAAACGGCTTTTAAAACTAAATTCGGTCTATATGAGTGGTTAGTAATGCCTTTTGGGTTAACTAATGCACCTAGCACTTTCATGAGATTGATGAACGAAGTTTTGCGAGCTTTCATTGGCAAATTTGTGGTGGTTTATTTTGATGATATTTTGATCTACAGCATATCTTTGGAGGAACACCTTAACCATTTACGTGCTGTTTTTGATGTTTTACGAAATGCACGTTTATTTGGTAACCTTGAGAAGTGCACCTTGGCACGGATCGAGTCTCTTTTCTTGGTTATGTTGTTACTCCCCAGGGCATTGAAGTTGATCAAGCCAAGGTTGTGGCAATACAGAGTTGGCCGACTCCTACCACGGTCACACAAGTGCGAAGTTTTCTAGGACTTGCTGGATTCTATCGTCGTTTCGTAAAGGATTTCAGCACCATTGCCGCACCATTGAATGAGCTTACGAAGAAGGGCGTACCTTTTGTTTGGGGAGATGCACAGGACAACGCTTTCTACACATTAAAAGATAAGTTGACACATGCACCACTTCTTCAACTCCCTGATTTTTCTAAGACTTTTGAACTCGAATGTGATGCTAGTGGAATTGGGTTGGGTGGTGTGTTGTTGCAAGATAGAAAACCGGTTGCATATTTCAGTGAGAAGTTGAGTGGGCCTAGTTTGAACTATTCTACTTATGATAAGGAATTATATGCTTTAGTTCGAACTTTAGAAACATGGCAGCATTATTTGTGGCCCAAAGAATTCGTCATACATTCTGATCACGAATCGTTAAAGCATATTCGAAGTCAAGCAACATTAAATCGTAGACATGCAAAATGGGTTGAATTCATTGAGTCTTTTCCTTATGTTATCAAACACAAGAAGGGCAAGGACAATGTTATTGCTGATGCTTTGTTGTGATGCCCTAGAACTTTTCTTCCTTGTTTTTGTTTCGGAGAGGATTGACGGAATTGTCGGGGAATGAAACAATTGAAGAAAATGCTGCATTTTAATTTTTATTTTGGGTTTTGGGCTAGGGAATAAAAGGTCAAGAAAACCTGGGCCTGGACCGAATCTCTCCTCCCACCTCCACCTCCCACCCCCTAGTGGGCCGGCCCACTAGTGGTGCGCCCCATCTGGCCCGCCACACCCCCAAACCCTAAGCGCCTCTCCCACTCCCTCTCCCTCCCCTAGCAGCCACCTCTCCCTCCCCTTCCTCTCCCCACGTGGTGGCTCAAGATCCACCGCGAATCGCGAAGGAGAAGGCGAGGAGCGACTCCGTGGAGGCGTGGAGGACGAGCAGATCGCCGATTCGGGGTTCTTCGCGTGTTCTTCGTGGGTTCGCAAGGGAGATCACTAGCTAAAATTCCCAAACTTTTACCTCTGTTTTACCTAGGGATTAGTAGTGTATTAGATCTGGTGGTGAGGGTTTTGGATGGATCTTGTTGGGGGAGAAGGGTAGATGTTCACGTGGTGCTGTTTCTGGAAGGGGGATTTGTGCAGCGCGGATTGTTTCGCGTTTTTCGTGGCATAGATGATTTTTCCTGCCAAAACCTATAACTAGAAAGTTGTAGATATCGTCGAGACCTAGCTTCTGTAATTTTTCAGAATTTTTGGGGAAGTGTTCTGAGAGTTATCGCTGTTGCAAACCGACGAACAGAATCTGGGAACAGATTTCATCCACTGTGTTGGACGACTGTTTAGGCATATTTAACAGAGGAATTAGAATTTATGATCTTCTGGAAAGTTGTAGATCTCATCAATATCTAGCTCCTGTAATTTTTTCATATTTTTTTGTTCTGTAGAAAGGAAGATACGAAAAAGAGAATGGGGGTTGCTGCTGTTCGGTCCGGACAGAACGGGTTTCGTGTTGGAAAAGGGGAACGGGTTGTAGGAATTGCGTGATTTGAGTTGTGTGATCAATTGTGGTGTTATTACATACTGAAAATATGCTTGTACAGGTGGTGCCCCTTCTGGACGCAACTAGTTCCGGCTGCCTACGCCGGTAAAGGCAAGTGGAAGTAGAGTTAGGGTTGAGCTATACATCGTTGTTTTGCATTGCCTTACGTTATATTTTCCGATGACATTAATCATACATGGTTTGATCATCTGCTAGGAAGATTGCAATAATTAGATTAGCAATGTGATGATGTGTTTTGGCTTTGATCCATGAGTAAAGAGAAGAATGATGTTGCCTATTGGTTGAATTGTCTAAATAGTTCATCACAATGTTATTTGTTTTCTATCCATGTTATATGATAGCATGCAAATATGTGAACTCAATGTGGAAGTTTATGAATGAATTCATGCATGAAGCATTAACTGCATAATCATGCATTGGAAGTTTGTCGACGCTAGCGTGCGCGACCGTACCGGTACAACACCGTGTGTTCCTGAGAAAGGGCACGGTGAAGAGGATCATGGCATAAGCATATGCACAAGCATGAGCATTTTATTGAGGTTGTGGTAATCAATGTTGTGGTGTTGAAAGTAAAGCATATGGTGTGTTAAATTCTTGATGGATGTGATGATGTGTTAATTGTTCTGCTTGCTGAGATTTCCCAATCTCACTGCTTGTGTTTTGTTGTTTTTCAGGTAGCGTGCAAGAGACATAAGCATGAGGGGTGGGCTAGCAACACAATAAACCTTCGAATGTCATCACAACTCCCATGAACTAGTGTTTATTTAATACATTAGCTTGCTGAATTTTATTTGCACTTAGACTATTTGTTGTTATGTCTAAACTTATACTTGTTTACGGTTGGCTTAGACTTGTTGTCGCTAGTATTGTTGAATTGCTTATATTCTTGTTTGAATTGCTTATCATGAAATGCTTCCGTAATGTCCTGTTTTTAGGGGAGATGCTGTCGAAATTTTCTTGTTCTATAGTTTAGTTTTACGGGGTGTTACAGTTGGTATCAGAGCGGGCTTTAGGTCCTTGGTGTATGAGTTTAGGAGAGATATTCTAACATGAACTAAAATTTTGCTGTGTGAAATTAGTAACATTGCTTAGGTATAACTCTTTAAATTGCCATAGGATAATAAAACTTTTAATACGGAATAGGATTGTTAATCAACTTTAAAATTGACACACTTGCACTATTAGGATGGGATGGGCTGCATTGCATGGCATGCGTATGTTCGATTATATTTATGGTTTGATTGTTGGTGTTTCAGTTGCTTATGTTCTTGTTGGTGTGACTGTTTGTTTGCGGCTTGTTGGGTACAGTATGCCACCGAGGACGCGCGCGACAGGTCGTTCGGGAGGCGACGCTCCCGAGCCGTCGGAGGCAGCCGAGACTACCCAGGCTGAGGGTGGTGTTTCGGCGGAGTTAGTGGCCGCCATGAGAGCGATGCAGGAGGAGTTGCGGGCGCTGAGGCAGGGCGCACCGGCCGCCCCTGCTGTGGGCGCGGCTGCAGCTCCTGCGCCAGCTGTCGGCGCGGCAGGCGGTGGCATCAAGCTGCGAGAGTGGGTTGGGCTGAGACTGGACAGCTTTGATGGTGCGGGCACTCCGATCCAGGCGGCGGATTGGCTGTCCTTTATGGAGTTGCAGCTGGACGCTTTTGAGGTGGCGGCGCAAGATCGTGTTCGCTTTGTAGCACAGCTCTTGAAGGGAGAAGCCCAAATCTGGTGGAGGGGTGTGCTGTCCTCGAGGGGTGCGCAAGGTGACCCCTCTTGGGAGGAGTTTGTCCGGCAATTTGAGAGGAGGTTCTACCCCGCCACCTTCCTCGACAAGATGCAAATTGACTTGGGACAGTATGCCCAAGACAAGAAGACTGTGGCGGAGTACGAGGTTGGCTTCAACCAGATCGTACGTTTTGTGCCCCATGTGGCACGTGACGAGGTGGAGAAGGCAAGGCGGTTCCGGCAGGGACTCCGTCCTGCCATTCGCCATATGCTGGCGCTTTCCCCATTGTCGATTTCCGGACAATGGTGGAGCAAGCTCTGGGTGTAGAGCTGCAGCTGAACTACACCGAAGAGCATCGCAAACCTGCCACAGGAGAGCAGGTTAAGGGCCCTCCAGAGAAGAAGGGCCAATCCTCTGGTACTTGGAATAAGAAGGGGAAGAATTATCGTCACCAGCCCTATGGTGGCCGTCCTACTTCAGCAGCACACCTCAGGGGAGGTGCGCCTGATACCGTGCCATAGTCACTCCTGGCATGGGGAGGGTATGTTTCCGTTGTGGCGATTCCCATCGCCGCAGCGAGTGCTCGTGGAAGGGAAGGTGCACCATCTGTGGTCGGGAGGATTACAAGGATGTGGTGTGCGGTAAGAACCCCAAGGGCAAGCTGCGTTGGGGAGCCGGTGACATCATCACCATGCGCACAGCGTCAGTGGGGCGGGATGCATATGTTGCCATCAGCTCCGGCTTTGCAGCACCTCCCGGCGCCTACTCCGACTCCCTCGTTCTACCCGGCGCCACTCTCGGGGACTTACTGGATGCCCCAGCTTCCACCGCCACCTTCTTCCGGGACTTCGCCGTGGGTCCCTGCGCTGACATATCCAGATGCGAGGGCTGCACCATCTCAGTCTACCCCGGGAGTCCACGCTTTGCCCTCTTCGGGGGATGCGGATCGTGGCAATGTGGTGACAGGTACTATTTCTGTTAATTCTGTGGTTGCCAGTGTGTTGTTCGACTCCGGCGCTAGCTACTCGTTTGTCTCTGTGGATTTTGTTGTTCGGGCTGGTCTGTCTGTGCAGAGTTTGGGTGATGCCGTGGTGGTTAGTGCACCGCAAGGCTTGATTTCTAGTTCGAGGGTCTGTCAGGGCTGTCAATTTCTGTTAGCTGACGAGGTGTTCATGGCGAATCTGGTGGTGATCTCCTTGGAGCCGTTTGATGTTATCCTTGGCATGGACTGGCTATCCCAGCACCAGGCGGTGATTGATTGTGCTTGGAGGACAGTTACTTTGCATGCTCCTTCTGGGCAAGAGATAACTTTCCAGGGGAGTGCTATGCGGTACTCCCTCTCCTTCTTGTGTAAGCTATTCCCAAACTCGCAGATGTTGAAATCAGGGGTCCTCTGGTCCATGGTTGAGGGTCGAGAGGAAGAGAAGAGTTTGGAGGGCATTGCCATAGTTTGCCGTTATCCAGATGTGTTTCCCAGTGAGCTTCCGGGATTGCCCCCAGAGCGGGAGACTATTTTCCGTATTGATCTTGTTCCTGGTACGAGGCCAATCTATAAAACCCCGTACCGGATGGCTCCAATAGAACAAGTTGAGTTGAAGAGGCAATTGGATGAACTCCTGGCTAAGGGGTTTATTAGAGTGAGCTCGTCTCCTTGGGCGGCCCCGGTCTTGTTCGTGGAGAAGAAAGATGGCACCAAGCGGCTATGTGTGGACTACCGGGCGCTCAATCAAGTTACCATTAAGAACAAGTACCCATTGCCTCGTATTGATGATCTTTTTGATCAATTGAGGGGTGCCAAAGTATTCTCCAAGATTGATTTGCAATCTGGGTATCATCAGTTGCGGATTAAGGAGGAGGATATTGAAAAGACGGCTTTCAACACAAGGTATGGGCATTTTGAATTCGTAGTCATGTCTTTTGGACTAACGAATGCTCCTGCCGTCTTTATGGAAGCAATGAACAGGATGCTCCATGAATATCTTGATGACTTTATTGTCGTCTTCATTGACGACATTCTTGTCTACTCGAAGTCCGAGGAGGAGCACGCCGTGCATCTTGGTCTAGTTTTGGAAGCTCTTCGTAAGAATCAATTCTATGCCAAACTCAAGAAGTGCGCCTTCTGGTTGTCGGAGGTGAGCTTCCTTGGGCATGTCATCAACCAAAGTGGTGTCACAGTTGACCCAAAGAAGGTTGCCGCTGTGGTTGAATGGCGAAGACCGTCTAGTGTGACGGAAATCAGGAGTTTCCTTGGGTTGGCAGGTTATTACCGGCGCTTCGTGCATAATTTCTCTATCATAGCTAAGCCGATGACAAGGCTCACTCAGAAAGGGGTTCCTTTCATCTGGTCAGGGGAATGTGAGGCCAGTTTTCAGACGCTAAAGAGCAAACTGGTCAATGCACCTATTTTATCCTTGCCTCGTGGAGTGGCAAGCGTTATACAGTGTATGCAGATGCCTCCAGGATTGGTTTGGGTTGTGTGCTCATGCAAGAAGGCTGTGTCATTGCTTATGCTTCAAGACAGCTAAAGACTCATGAACAGAATTATCCCACCCATGATCTCGAGTTAGCCGCTGTGGTTTTTGCCTTGAAATTGTGGAGGCACTATCTTTATGGGGAGTCTTGTGATATTTTCACTGATCATAAGAGCCTCAAATATATATTCACCCAGCGGGAGCTGAATCTGCGGCAACGTAGATGGTTGGAATTGATAAAGGACTTCGATGTGTCGATCCAGTATCATCCCGGCAAGGCTAATGTTGTGGCGGATGCCTTGAGTAGAACGGGAGTCCCCAAGACTGCTGTGCCTTTGGTTGCAGAGTTGGAAAGAGGACAGGTCACTTACTGTTTTGCTGGGGTTGCGCAAAATGAGACTCAGATGATCGTTCAGTCTTGCATACCCGAGCGAGTGCATGAGGCTCAGTTGCATGATCGTTTGCTTCAGGAGGTTCGGCGGAGGATTTCAGAGGGAAACCCTCGGGAATTCAGTATAGACGAGCATGGTTCTATTCGGTTTAGAGGCCGTCTTTGTGTGCCTCAGAAATCGGATGTGAAGATGGACATTCTAAGGGAAGCCCATAGGACTCCGTATTCCGTTCATCCTGGTGAGACCAAGATGTATCGGGATCTGAAACAGAGTTTTTGGTGGAAGAGGATGAAGGTGGATATTGCCAAGTATGTGGCTTCTTGTGGAGTGTGCCAACAGGTAAAAGCTGAGCATAAGAGACCTGCCGGTCTGTTACAGCCATTGGAAATTCCAGAATGGAAGTGGGAACACATCACTATGGACTTTGTGATTGGGTTACCCCGCCACCGCGAGGTAGAGATGCCATTTGGGTGGTTGTGGATAGACTCACTAAGTCAGCACATTTTATTCCAATGAAGACGACCAATTCGGCACCAGATCTAGTTCCCTTGTACATGAAGGAAGTGCTTAGACTCCATGGTGTGCCTAAATCGATTGTCTCCGATCGAGACACTAGATTTGTGTCCCATTTTTGGCAGAGTTTGCATAGTGCTTTGGGAACAAAACTCTCTCTCAGCACATCTTTTCATCCTCAGACAGATGGCCAGTCTGAGCGGACCATCCAGACTCTAGAGGACATGCTTCGAGCATGTGTTCTATCTTGGAAGGGAAGTTGGGAGGATCACTTGGCCTTGGTAGAGTTTGCTTACAATAACAGTTACCAGGCTAGTATTCGAATGGCTCCATTCGAGGCGCTTTATGGTCGAAAGTGTGTTTCTCCACTTTGCTGGGATACAGTTGGAGAAAAATCATTGCAGGGTCCGGATTGGGTTCAACAGACCTTTGAGAAGGTGCAAGAGATACAGCGAAATCTCCTGGCTGCTCAGAGCCGTCAGAAGAGTTATGCCGATAACAGGAGACGAGATTTGGAGTTTGTAGTGGGTGATCAAGTCCTTCTCAAGGTATCTCCATCAAAGGGTGTTGTTCGTTTTGGTACCACCGGCAAGCTTAGCCCGAGGTACATTGGTCCGTTCCCAGTGGTGGCTCGGGTGGGCAGTTTGGCATACCGTCTGGAGTTGCCAGACTCTTTGAAGGGAGTGCATGATGTCTTCCATGTCTCTATGTTACGGAAGTATCTCCATGACCCAGAGCATAAGATTGACTTGGAACCGATTACAGTTGAGCAAGATTTGACTTTGGAGTGCCATCCACTTCGAATTTTAGACTCTTCGGAGCGAGTCATGAGGAGGAGAACCATCCGCTTTGTGAAAGTTTTGTGGACCAATCAGTCTGAGCGGGAGGCAACTTGGGAACCTGAAGACCAGATGCGGAAGAAGTACCCTACGCTATTTGAGGACGCTGGGGGTAAGTCGTGGTTTACCTTTTGCCTTCCTTTTTCCTTTTTGGTCTGTAGCTAAAAGAAGTAGATTCGGGGACGAATCCTTTTAAGGAGGGGAGAATGTGATGCCCTAGAACTTTTCTTCCTTGTTTTTGTTTCGGAGAGGATTGATGGAATTGTTGGGGAATGAAACAATTGAAGAAAATGCTGCATTTTAATTTTTTTTTTGGGTTTTGGGCTAGGTAATAAAAGGCCTAAGAAAACCTAGGCCTGGCCCGGTAATCCCCCCCCCCACCCCCCCCCCCCCCCCCCCCGCGGGGGCCGCCCCACTAGTGGTGCGCCCCCCCCCATGTGGCCGGCCACACCCCCAAACCCTAGGCGCCTCTCCCACTCCCTCTCCCTCCCCTAGCAGCCACCTCTCCCTCCCCTTCCTCTCCCCACGTGGTGGCTCAAGATCCACCGCGAATCGCGAAGGAGAAGGCGAGGAGCGACTCCGTGGAGGCGTGGAGGACGAGCAGATCGCCGATTCAGGGTTCTTCGCGTGTTCTTCGTGGGTTCGCAAGGGAGATCACTAGGTAAAATTCCCAAACTTTTACCTCTGTTTTACCTAGGGATTAGGAGTGTATTAGATCTGGTGGTGAGGGTTTTGGATGGATCTTGTTGGGGGAGAAGGGTAGATGTTCACTTGGTGCTGTTTCTGGAAGGGGGATTTGTGCAGCGCGGATTGTTTCGCGTTTTTCGTGGCATAGATGATTTTTCCTGCCAAAACCTATAACTAGAAAGTTGTAGATATCGTCGAGACCTAGCTTCTGTAATTTTTTCAGAATTTTTGGGGAAGTGTTCTGAGAGTTATCGCTGTTGCAAACCGACGAACAGAATCTGGGAACAGATTTCATCCACTGTGTTGGACGACTGTTTAGGCATATTTAACAGAGGAATTAGAATTTATGATCTTCTGGAAAGTTGTAGATCTCATCAATATCTAGCTCCTGTAATTTTTTCATATTTTTTTGTTCTGTAGAAAGGAAGATACGAAAAAGAGAATGGGGGTTGCTGCTGTTCGGTCCGGACAGAACGGGTTTCGGTGTTGGAAAAGGAACGGGTTGTAGGAATTGCGTGATTTGAGTTGTGTGATCAATTGTGGTGTTATTACATACTGAAAATATGCTTGTACAGGTGGTGCCCCTTCTGGACGCAACTAGTTCCGTCGTCTATGTCGGTAAAGGCAAGTGGAAGTAGAGTTAGGGTTGAGCTATACATCGTTGTTTTGCATTGCCTTCGTTATATTTTCCGATGACATTAATCATACATGGTTTGATCATCTGCTAGGAAGATTGCAATAATTAGATTAGCAATGTGATGATGTGTTTTGGCTTTGATCCATGAGTAAAGAGAAGAATGATGTTGCCTATTGGTTGAATTGTCTAAATAGTTCATCACAATGTTATTTGTTTTCTATCCATGTTATATGATAGCATGCAAATATGTGAACTCAATGTGGAAGTTTATGAATGAATTCATGCATGAAGCATTAACTGCATAATCATGTGATGAGGACATCACTACCATGCATACGGCCATGCCTACAAACCCAATTGAAGCCAACAATGTAATACAAGGGCCAATTACTCGAGCTCGCGCACGTCAATTCAATTACCAGGTGAATGCGTTCCTCGGGTTGCATACAAATAATTTAATGAATGGAATGCTATTTAATCCTTGTGATGATTTTATTGTCCTTAGGAACCAAGGAGAAGGACTCCCAAACGTCAAGCATGAAGCCAATTCTTCCGGTGCACAAGTTCAACTCGGATTCGGCCTCCGGGACAGCACCAACTTCAAACGACCATAACTTTTGATCCACAATGGTGTTTGAGGTCTATGAGTACTGGTTTGAAAGGTTTCGTCGTCCTCTTTCCAACGGATCTGGCCCCACCTCCAAATTCCTTCCGAGTCAACAGGAATCTGCAATACAATTTCGGTCCTCTTTCCAAATCCGAGTCAAACTTGGAATAGGAGTCCTATTCGGCCCATGGTTGTGTTTTGGCCGAATCTAACTTGGTTTTGGGCTCCTATTTCTCCTATATATAGCTAGGTAGTCCCCCAAAATAACTTGAGTTTTGGTTATTTGATAGTTTAGCCTTTTGCTACTATTTGAGTCTTTTAGACGTGCTCAACAGCCGCCTAACAAGCTCCTTGTATCGGAACCCCAACTTTTCAATACTTCATCTAAATTTGCAATTTTAGATTGCTTTTGCCTTGTTCTTGCTAGTTCTTCGATTGCTTGCAGGAATTGATCTTCGTGATCAGGTTGATCGTGCCCACGGCAAGGTCAATAACCCTCTGGAGTTGGTTTAGCGATTGCTAAGGCGCATCGTCGTTGTACGTTGTAGTCGGATCGTCAAAGTCGTCTCCACCCAAATCGAAGGTTATCATTCTCATCGAAAGATCGGGACACCCAGTGTTACATCAAGTGGTATCAGAGCTTCAGTTGATCGGTGAGAATATCAGTGCCTTAGGTTAGTTTTTGATTTCTGTCCTAAATTGAAAATTACTCCACAAAAATTCAACCTTTAGTTCAATCTGTTATTTTAGTGAGTTTTGTTAGGTTTTGATCCATTAGAGTCCATGTTTTAGTTGCTGATCTTTCTTTTCCTTCGCGTAGCTTCAATCCTTCAATTCTGTCCAGTTTGGTGTTTGAGCATAACTTTCACATACGAACTCGGATTTTTGTGTTCTTGCACTCTATTGAAAGCTGAGGATATAAGCTTCAATTCCTTCCACAGTCAAACAATCAAATTCGGTGATCTTCAAACATTAATCTAGGCAACAAGTTTGCTGCCCTAGAAAAACATCAGTACACCTACCTTTGGGAACCAATTCATCCTTTGTGAACACTTTGATCCTATTTGAGACTAGCTTGTTGATATTGCTTAGGGCTGCTCTACTTGATACATTGCACAATCTTCAGTTATCATATCATATTATCTTGTGACACCAAGTTAGGGATTCCAAAACTTTGTTCATACTAGTGTTGGCCGAAAGTCACAAATAGATAGAAATGAGATAGAGCCAAAAGGATAAATAAAAAGGAAAAGAAAAAGAAAATTGTGGCCGGGTCACACTACATTGAGCAAAACCCTAATTTGTGTTTGTTACTTTTTATATTGTGCAATTTATTAATTAGTGAGCAATCTTGTGCCCTTTTTACTTTCTCAAAGCAATAAGTTAGCGTCTCTCTACGACTTGTGCAATAGAGCTTTTGGTGCATCACTTATATTTTATAGCTCATTCCTTGATTGCATAAGTGCCATTATCTTTGCGTGTGTGTTGCCTTCAAATTCACTTATATCTTTGAGATCGGCAACTAGGGCTTGTGAATTCTAGTTTGGATCATTACTTATCATTACAATAACTAGAATTATCAGATTGCATAGGAAATAAATATTGCCTATCCAAGCTCCACATCCAACCTCGTACATTTGTTCGGTCCCTTGGCAATCGCTTTATCCAAGCTTCGGAGAACTTTTGACCACGCCAACGGCCGTCAACACCTGCTGCATGTAAGAACATGTAAGAGCTTTGGTTATAGGCTTGAATGTTGAGAGAATTGCCAACACCTCCTTGTAGTTGATAGGAACATTATACTTGTTATATTGTTTTCTTGTCTTCTACTAACCATGTTAGGTGATGAGGATTCGATGCATCACTCTCCACGCGCAAAGGGAATTGTTGCTAGTATGTTGATGCAAGAAGACCGCCTTCGGTCTATCGAGACCGCTCAGGGAGTTGCAAACACTAATCTTGCTACTATTTTGTCTAGACTTGATAAGCTTGCAGGTACTGCCCCCGGAACTTCCAGTCCTCCACCTCATCTTCTAAGCAACAAAAATGGCATACTACATGCTCAGGTACATGTTGATGATGATTCCCTAGATAAGGTTAAATTCGCCATTCCACCTTTTAATGGTCATTATGATCCTGATGCCTATATTAATTGGGAGATAGCAGTAGACAAAGAATTTGGCAAGTATGATTTGTCTGAAAATGAAAAGATTAGGATTGCTGCTAGTTTGCTAAATGAATATGCATTAACATGGTGGAAACATATTTGTAGAAAAGAGAGAAAACCTGAAAATTGGAAGGCCATGAAAAGACTTATGAGAATTGATTATGTTCCTGAATATCATTCTGAATTTTTGTATACTAGACTCCAATGCTTGAAACAAGGAAATAAGTGCGTTAAGGAATACTATGAACGATTGCAAAATCATTTGTTGCGTTGTGGTTTAGTTGAAGGTGAAGAAGCAACAGAGCTTAGGTTCATACGTGGACTTAATCAAGAAATTCAGGATGCTCTTATTGATGAAACATATAGTTCTCTTTCAGAATTGGTTGTATGTGCTTATAGAGTTGAAAATATGCTTGCTGAATCCTTGAAAGAATCATTAGCTTCATTTGAGGCGCCCATTGTTGCACCTTCTTTTGTAGCTAACATTTTGCAGAAAAGTGAGCACCATCGAGAGAATGATGTAGAAGAGCATATGGAGAAAGAAACGATCAGTACTACCCCATGTATATGTGAAGAGATAATAGTTGAAGAAACACCTACAACAGCTGATGAGAACTTACAAGGTAATGTAACAGGTATGGACTTTACACATGGAGAAGATAATTTTGAAGAGCAAAAACTATCCACAAATCATGCTATCGTAGAGCAACTAATAGTGGAACCAATTGCTGATTTTGCTTTGTTACAAGATGATTTGCTTGCTATTTCTTGTGATAAAGAAGAGTTGTGTGATAATACTTCACTTATATCCATGACACAACTAGCAAATGGACATGTCACCTTTGTTAACACACTAGACACTTATGCTGAAAATAAACATGTCATTCACATCACAAGCGAAAATGATAAGTTGCAATTGATGTCTTCTTTATATACATTAGGCTACATTGAATTTGATGTTCCTTGTGATCTGAATTATTTAGAGGAGAGCCTTTTTGTACATTCTGATTTGTCATGGTTATCGCGAAATATCTTTTATGTTATTGGCAAAAATAGTGAGAAAGGAGAGTATAAAGCACATCGAGTTTATATTTGTTCAGATTTTAAACCTCCGTTTGCAATGCAACAATGTCATCAATTTAATAATTGCCATATCACTAATCATGTCAGACCAAGTACATTTGGTTCCATTCACAAGTCACATGATAGTTTTCAAGAAAGGGAGGATACGGTTGATAGAAATTCTCGATCCATTGATTTCATTGCAAATGTGCATATTGCTTTGTTTCCTGTCATTACTAACATTTCACAGGACAATATGGAGTTGAGGACGACTCCACTTCAAGAAAGGGAGGATGATGAGACCATGCTCATCATGGACAGAACTAACACTGCATACATATGGTCATCACCAAGTATTGCTACAGTTATATCAACTGCATGGTTTCATCGACCCCCACCTTGGCCAGGACCATTAAGTTGGCGACACTTCACAGCATCCTCTACTGTGATACAACTACTACGATGGCTCCATCTGCATGGCTTTATCGACCCCCACCTTGGCCATCCTTCTACATCTTCGTCGGTTCAAGGACCATTGACTCGAGCTCGATCCCGTCACATGAATTATCAGATCTAAAGACAAACTTGGGAGAAGATGATGAACTTGAGTCGAGGACGACTCAAATGCAAGAAGGGGAGGATGATGAGGACATCACTACCATGCATACGGCCATGCCTACAAACCCAATTGAAGCCAACAATGTAATACAAGGGCCAATTACTCGAGCTCGCGCACGTCAATTCAATTACCAGGTGAATGCGTTCCTCGGGTTGCATACAAATAATTTAATGAATGGAATGCTATTTAATCCTTGTGATGATTTTATTGTCCTTAGGAACCAAGGAGAAGGACTCCCAAACGTCAAGCATGAAGCCAATTCTTCCGGTGCACAAGTTCAACTCGGATTCGGCCTCCGGGACAGCACCAACTTCAAACGACCATAACTTTTGATCCACAATGGTGTTTGAGGTCTATGAGTACTGGTTTGAAAGGTTTCGACGTCCTCTTTCCAACGGATCCGGCCCCACCTCCAAATTCCTTCCGAGTCAACGGGAATCTGCAATACAATTTCGGTCCTCTTTCCAAATCCGAGTCAAACTTGGAATAGGAGTCCTATTCGGCCCATGGTTGTGTTTTGGCCGAATCTAACTTGGTTTTGGGCTCCTATTTCTCCTATATATAGCTAGGTAGTCCCCCAAAATAACTTGGGTTTTGGTTATTTGATAGTTTAGCCTTTGCTACTATTTGAGTCTTTTAGACGTGCTCAACAGCCGCCTAACAAGCTCCTTGTATCGAACCCCAACTTTTCAATACTTCATCTAAATTTGCAATTTTAGATTGCTTTTGCCTTGTTCTTGCTAGTTCTTCGATTGCTTGCAGGAATTGATCTTCGTGATCAGGTTGATCGTGCCCACGGCAAGGTCAATAACCCTCTGGAGTTGGTTTAGCGATTGCTAAGGCGCATCGTCGTTGTACGTTGTAGTCGGATCGCCAAAGTCGTCTCCTCCCAAATCGAAGGTTATCATTCTCATCGAAGGATCGACATCCAGTGTTACATCATCATGCATTGGAAGTTTGTCGACGCCAGCGGCGCGACCGTGGGTACAACACCGTGTGTTCCTGAGAAAGGGCACGGTGAAGAGGATCATGGCATAAGCATATGCACAAGCATGAGCATTTTATTGAGGTTGTGGTAATCAATGTTGTGGTGTTGAAAGTAAAGCATGTGGTGTGTTAAATTCTTGATGGATGTGATGATGTGTTAATTGTTCTGCTTGCTGAGATTTCCCAATCTCACTGCTTGTGTTTTGTTGTTTTTCAGGTAGCGTGCAAGAGACATAAGCATGAGGGTGGGCTAGCAACACAATAAACCTTCGAATGTCATCACAACTCCCATGAACTAGTGTTTATTTAATACATTAGCTTGCTGAATTTTATTTGCACTTAGACTATTTGTTGTTATGTCTAAACTTATACTTGTTTACGGTTGGCTTAGACTTGTTGTCGCTAGTATTGTTGAATTGCTTATATTCTTGTTTGAATTGCTTATCATGAAATGCTTCCGTAATGTCCTGTTTTTAGGGGAGATGCTGTAAATTTTCTTGTTCTATAGTTTAGTTTTACGGGTGTTACATTTGTCTAGACGATATACCATGCTTACACAACTTGATTTCAAAATCTTCGGTTAGAGACAATTAAGGATCAATATGAACATGATATTGCTTTTCAGGATGTGTTGCTCAATTGTAAAGATGGAAAAGCGTGGAATAAGTTTGTCCTCCAGAATGGTTTCGTGTTTAGAGCTAACAAGCTATGCATTCCAGCTAGTTCCGTTCGCTTGTTGTTACTGCAGGAGGCGCATGGAGGTGGCCTCATGGGACACTTTGGTGTGAAGAAGACGGAGGACATACTTGCTAGCCATTTCTTTTGGCCAAAGATGAGACGGGACGTGGAACGCTTTGTCGCTCGATGCACTACATGCCAAAAAGCTAAGTCACGTCTTAATCCACATGGTTTATACATGCCTCTTCCTGTCCCTACCATGCCTTGGGAGGATATTTCGATGGACTTTGTTTTAGGTCTTCCTAGAACAAAGAAGGGGAGGGATAAGCGTCTTTGTTGTTGTGGATAGATTTTCTAAGATGGCACACTTCATACCATGTCATAAAAGTGATGATGCTACCAAAGTTGCTGATTTATTCTTTCGTGAAATTGTGCGCTTACATGGTATGCCAAACACAATAGTTTCAGATCGCGATACTAAATTCCTGAGTCATTTTTGGCTAACATTGTGGGCTAAATTGGGGACTAAGCTGTTATTTTCTACTACTTGTCATCCCCAAACTGATGGACAAACTGAAGTTGTCAATCGATCTTTATCTACCATGCTTAGGGCTATTTTGAAAAAGAACATAAAGTTGTGGGAAGAATGCTTACCTCATATTGAATTTGCTTATAATCGTTCATTGCATTCTACTACTAAGATGAGCCCTTTTGAGATTGTATATGGTTTTGTCCCTCGTGCTCCTATTGATTTATTACCTCTTCCATGTTCCGAAAAATTGAATTTTGATGCAAAACAACGTGCTGACTTGATCCTCAAAATGCATGAGACAACTAAAGAAAATATAGAACTTATGAATGTTAAATACAAACTTGCTGGTAGTAAGGGAAGAAAACATGTTACTTTTGAACCCGGCGAGTTAGTTTGGCTACATTTGAGAAAAGATAGATTTCCTGAATTATGAAAATCAAAGTTGATGCCTCGTGCTGATGGTCCGTTTCGAGTATTGAAAAAGATCAATGATAATGCTTATAAGCTTGACTTGCCTGCAGAGTTTGGGGTCAGTCCCACTTTTAACATTGCAGATTTGAAACCATACTTGGGCGATGGGGATGAGTTCGAGTCGAGGACGACTCAAATGCAAGAAGGGGAGGATGATGAGGACATCTCTTCCATGAACACAAATGAGCCATCTGTGCAAGGACCAATTACTCGTGCCAAAGCACGTCAGCTCAATTATCAGGTCAACTCGTTTCTAAGTTTGTATACGATTAATTCACAGAATGGATTGCTATTTAATTCTTGTGATGATTTCATTGTTCTTAGGAACCAAGGAGAAGATCAAGCTCGGTCATCATATGCGCAGGATCCAGAAGACAAAGTCAAAGAGGAAAACGAGCACATGAGAAATACTACCAAGAAGGAAAGGAGAAAGGAATTTCCTTCCTTTTTGGAAGCACGAAATCAGATCAAGGCGCCCGCGCCATGAAGAAATCTCGTTTATTTCTTTCCTTTTGTATTTTAGGAAGCTTTGTTAAGAAGGAAAGGAGGGACGGATTTTCCTCCTGTGTTGGGCTGCATGTGCGCCCTCTCCCTTGGCTGCCATATGGGCGCCTCCCCTCAACCCTCCACTTCTCCCTTTATATACTCCTGCCGTCCCTCCCTTAGAACGCAGATTTTGTTGATTAAGTTTAGCCGTGTGCAAGCTTTCTTCTTCAAGTTGTGCTAGATAGCCACCTTGTGAAGACTTTAATAGAATCTCAATTCGTCTCCACCTTCTCTCATACTTCAGATTGTTTTACTTGTTCTTGTTTGTTCTTCGATTACCAACAAGAATTGAACTGTGGTTCAGGTTGATCTCGGCTACCTAGATCAATAACCACGCGGAGTAGGTTCAGCGATTGCTAAGGCGCCATCGACTTGTTCGTGCGTAGTCGGATCGTGAGAGTCTTCTCCAACACCAATCGATAGTGATCACTCCGCCGAAAGATCGGGCACTCCAGACATATCACATTGAGCTACAAAGATTTGCAAAACGTATTGTTAGTCTTTGTGCTTCATCATCCGGTTGCGAGCGAAATTGGAGTACATTTGAATTTGTAAGTCATGTTGACGAAGCATTCAACTTGAACTCACCATTTTGTAGATTCTTTTGGGCTTTTATTAATTTTGTTTGCTTCAATTGCCATGTGTAGATTCATACCAAGAAAAGGAACCGGTTGGAGCACAAAAGATTGAATGATTTGGTGTATGTTGCATACAACCGGAAGATGGCTAGTAGATTTCAAAAACGATGTGAGGAAGGGGGCAAAAGCTATGATCCTTTGGTCATAGAAGAATTTGATTGGGACAATGAATGGGTTGACCCATTGGCCGAACCACATGTGGACGTGGGTTTGTGACCGTCACCGACCTTACATGGGACCATGTTGACGAAGCCATTGGTGCATCACGTGAGCTTCATGGCCGCAATGTTCCAAGGAGAGCTCACGGTGAGCATTTGACCTACGCACGACGTGCAAGATCTTTACCAAGGGTGGTTGAAGGAGATGATTCAAGCAATGAAGAAGAAGAGGAAGAAGAGTTCATGCTTGATGACAATGATGTGGACGACTATGGTGAAGATCCAACTATGGAAGATGGTGATGGAGAGAACATGGATGCTAATGCTAATAACAATTTAGATGAGTTTGAGTTGGATGACTTTTGAGATATGAGAGTTGGATTTGGATATATGTTATTGTCTTATTGATGTGGACTTATGCTATTAGACTTTAAGTTTGTGAACTTATGTTATTGATGTGAACTTATGTTATTGACGTGAACTATGTTGGTTATGTCGTGCTTGTTCATTGTTATGTTGCACATTGTTCATGTAATTCATATATTTAATTCTTAGTTTTTCATTTCATTGTTCTCCCATTTTCATGTAGCTTATTGCTTGGGAGAAGAGACGAGAGATTATCAACACGGTATGTCACTCATTCCTTATTTACTCAATTAATTGGAATATGGATTGGTGTAATGTTTTGTAACAAGCCACATGTTGGAACTTGCAAGGGATATGTGTGCTATATGGAGAGGAGCAATTGGAAAGAGGATGGGTGCTATATCAAGGTATGCATGTGCTACTAAATTGCTATTTAAGTTGTTGCCATACTAGGCTAGGATATGTGTATGGCGTCGCCTCGCCGCGCGCCTTATCACTTAAAAGTTGTGAAGGTAGTCAGTCGCCTCGCCTCGCCTTATCGCCGTAACAACCATGCATTCACTGTTGTCAAAGCAAGAGTGGTGATAGCTAGGGGTGGAAAAAAACTCGAAACTCACGAGTTAAACGAGTTCTCAAAAACTCGGCTCGACTCGACTCGAACTCGTTCCTTAACGAGTCAAGTCGAGCTAGCATCTGAACTCGTTAATAAAACGAGTCGAGCTGAGCGAGTTTGCGAGTAACTCGTCAACTAGTTAGTAGGCTCGTTAGGTTATTATCAGTTTAGCACAAGTCTAAAGATGCTCAGCCCACCCGTGATCGCCCACGGCCCACCAGCATCACTGCATCAGCCTTCAGTTCTTCACCTCAATCCCTAATCCCCTAATCTCGTGACCTCCCGACCGCCGACGCTCGTGACTCCCGTCCTCGGTCCTCCGGTCCGAGGGCTCTCCTGGCGGCCAGCGGCCCGGCGTCCCACCGCCCTCCCTCTTTTTCCTAGCGTCCTCGGTCCTCCCTCTGGGATATACCGCTGCCGCGCCCGATCTCCTCCTCTGTCTCCTCCGCTTCGCCGCTCCCACTCGCACGGCGACCCCTCCCACTCTGATCTCCCCTTCGCTCCGATCTACGGCCTTCCACTGCCAGATCCAGCTCCTTCTCCGCTCTGTCCGAACAGCGTGCATGGAAAATCAACCACGGAGCATGGAGTCGAAGAACAAAGGGCTAAGTCGATCTTGTGGCTCCGGTTCTGCTTCACGGTCGACATCAACGGCGGTGGCAAACCGTGGAAAGCCTCCAAGATCCGGTCCTCCACCACCTCCCCCTACATCGGTGAGTATTCATTGAAATCCAAATTTCTTTCAAGGCTATACTATTCCATTTCATCGATCAACATGTAGGAAGTACATGCATATCTAATGTTTAGAAAGTGTAGTTAATTACTTAATTTTGACAATAGCTCTATGCTTGGCAGATCTGCCAGTGGCTACAAATTTTGACAATACCTCTATGCTTGGTTGTTCTGCCATCTTTCCTCTGATAATTTGTTTACAAATATTCCTGCCATAAGCTATTTGCTGTATTTGTTGTATTCCTGTCATAAGGTATTGCTCAAGATAGTTGATGTTGGTCCCATGCTTCCAATTTAAGGGCTTTTAGAAAATGATATATGGCCTGTTGCTAATCAGAGGTGATAGTTCGTAAATTGATAAACATGGGGATAGCTTTTCTGTTAAGTGGATACTATGCTTACAAATTCCAAATTTTCAAGCAGTGATAAAGTATTATAATGATAGTATCTTGTGTCATAACTTGGTATTATGGGTTAAATTCTTAATAGATTCTGCAACCTCACCTAATACCTTGATGTCGTGGGTTAGCCTGTCTTGCATTAGTTTCTATACTAGAGCTCATCCAATGAATGCTTAGATCAGGTGGAATATATCTTGCCATCAGTAAATATATCTTACTTGTGTCCATATTGTCATTCCGGTGGTTTATATCAGTAAAGCAACCAAGGGGGAGCAATAAAGCATTCTGATTTACAGCAGTTATTTTGCAACTGTAGTTGATTTTAATACAAGAGTTGAAGCTTTGACTGCCCTTTAATAGGTTTACAGTAGTTTTGTTTAAGAAAATTAAAGAGGAACAGATTGCAATATCATTGTCATGGAATGCCATATCAAGACAGCTCTACCCCCCCAAATGCATTTCAACCCCCAGGTAAACCCTTTTACACAAAGCGAGGACAAAAGCGTAAGTAGGGTTGGTGCTAGTGCGGTTTATCCGGTGTGCAGGTGGACTAAAGACTATTTGGAGCTGGGGTGTTATAAACACTAGTTACATGCCCGTGCATTGCTACGAAAAACAAAATTGATAACGAAAAATAAAGATTAAAAATAAAAAAATTATTTCACAAGATCAAACATCTATCTTTAACGCTTCGTTTCTTGCGAAAGCTGGCTAATTAAAGCAACGCTTCGTTTTTTGCGTAGAGCAATTAAGCAGGGCAATTAAGTAGGGCAATTAATGACGTGGGTAGAACTCACCACTGCCACCAACTGCTGTTTTATAATAGTAGAGATAGTTGTCACGGCGGTCCGGCTAGGCGTGGTGAGCCCGGAGCACCTGGACGCCTAGGCGGCTGCCCTAGGCGATGATTAGACGATGGAGCATCAAACAATAGTAGCAGCACACGCAGCAACAGCAAAGCAGCGGCAGAGCAGCAGTGGCGACGGCGGAAGAGAGGAAGAGTAGAGGAGCACTCACCTGGTTAAAGAACGAAGAGGGGCGGCGGAGGCGGGAGATCAGAGAGGGGCGGCAACGGAGGCGGAGGCAGAGCAGCTCTCTCCACCTCTCCAGATATACTCTCTCCCCCCCCTCTCTCCAGCCTTCACACCCAGCATTCTTGAACCGGTGCTCTCTTGGTCTCTCCACTCCAGGCGCTCGCCCAGCAGCGACCACAGCGACACCCAACAGCCCACGGTGACGCCTAGCTCACTCAGTTGATCGCCTAAAGAGCTCCGGCCTAGGCAACAGGCCAAGTTGTCCCCCCCACCCCCCACCACGCAACTGGACACCTAGGCATCGCCATGGCAGCTGTTCTTACAAATGGCATCAGATGCTAGTGCTAGTGCGGTTTATGTAATGCCATTGTAACAGGTCATTTGTAGTGTTACACAGGCATGTATGGGTCAAGGGCATGCCATATGTAGTGGCACTAGACACATGTACGTGTGCTTAGAGGGGTAGATCCTGATCATTTGCCCCAGCATGGGTATCTTGCAGACGAAGATGTTGGGTTCTTTGAGGGGTGGGTGTATGTGAGACCCAGCCCAAACAGAATGATGAATTGAGCCCAATTGTGGCCCATGTAAGGGCATGAGTGAATTCATTGAGATTTGCTAGTTGGGTAAGAGTTGCACCAACATATAACCCTGTTACCAAATGCATTTCAACCCTAGGGTTAACATTTTTTTACCAAAGTGAGGACGAAAGCGTAAGTGGAGGTGGTGCTAGTACGATGGTTTATCCGGTGTGTGGGTAAACTAAAGCTTTTTCAAAGCTGGGCTATTACACTAGTGATAGCTGGTTTCAAATTGAGGAGTTACTCTTTTCTTTACGATTGACTTGTGTATATATATATATATATATATGAAGGAATGTTCCACGGGATTGTTGTTTTCCATAATAAGCAGTGATAGCGATGACATTTAGCGTTCAATATCCTTTTACATGTTATTTATCTAATTTCGCCTCTTTGCAAGATGTTGCTAAGCTAATTTCCCCTTTTCCTTAATCGATTTACTCACAATGAACCTTCATGTAAATTAGTTTATGTGTTTTTTGTATTTTGTTAGCTCGTTACGCCGCATTATTAGAACTCTGAAACTTCTGAGGATATGCAACAACTGAAGATTCCCAATTATTACTCCGCCGATGATTCTCAAATAAAGAAAAAGAAAACATATTGCAATAGTCAGTCGGTAGTCGGTTGGTAGTTTTCTTTGGCCGAGTTAGCAGAGATCTAACCTGCGCCAGTTTCTTTTGCCGAGTTAGCAGTCGCGCGGTGCTCGGCCGACCAGCTCGCTCCTGCGCGCTGGCCGACCAGGCCCATTTCCGAGAAGCCGCTTCCTCAAGATCAGTGGAGTAGGTCCTCCCGCGCCGAAACCGACGGTTTGGCCGCTTCTCCAGCCAGGCATCCTCCTCAACCTCCACCTCCTCCTCCGCCGCCGCCTCTTGCTCGCCGGTTGGTAGTTACGGGCTCGCGATCCCGGCGGCCGATTTTCTCAGGCGAGGAAGGTGAAGATGCGGTGGGAAGCACGGAGCCGGGAAGGCTGGGGCCGCGAGAAGGAGGCCGACGCCGGCGCAGCCGCAGCGGCGGCACACGCGGTCGGCTGTAGCAGTAGTAGGGGCATTTCGTTTCTTATCTTTTTCCAGGCCGGGTCGGATACGGTTAATTCCTCTTATCATCGCAAGAGTTCAGTGCCACTGCCACAGTCCGATCTTATCACATCATCGGCCTCTTGTCTCTATTTGCTCCGTATAGGGGTGGCAACGGGGTACGGATGCAAACGGAGCAGACGGATTCATCCCGTGTTATATTCTAAAAATTTTCTCGGATACAGACAGTGCTAGATTCGAATACGAATATAAATTACTTTGGTCACGAATACGGAGCGAATACAGGTCGTTCCGGATACGGTTAGTCTCGATCACGAATAGTTAGTCAAATAATGCGTGAAAGCCGAAACTATATATGTCACGTATATTAGGATCAATCAACCATACACAAAACTTTACTAGAACCTTCAAGACATGTAAGTATTTCAAATTCAATAATAGTTGCATTCCCTATATAAGAATAATATACATTCAAGTACAATTCCAATCAACATATGCATTTATATGATGTAGCACATCCAACTGCAATCAAGTGTTTTGTAGTGCAATTATAAGAGCTTGCTCCAGAAAGTAGTGCAATTATATTACAACTTGCTCACATTATATCACAAGCTCACAACAGCACTATGTTTCACATTATATTACAACTTACCTAATCAGATAGCACATAACCAACACGCAACATCTAAAATACAGCTAGCAACCAGTGTAATTCAAATACACACATTATGAACAATATTGCAAGGGTATCGGGCCGGATATTTACCAGGTATTGGGTCGGATATTTACCGGATATCAGGTCGAATATTGCTCTTCCCATATTCTAACCCATATTACATGAGATTTTTGGGATACGGATCGGATATTGCTCTTCCCATATCCTAACCCATATTACGTGAGAATTTCCGAATACGGATATAGATAACATCGGTATGGTTTTTTTTTCGAATACAGTATCGGATCGGTCGGGAATTATTCGCTCCGTTTGCACCCCTAAACGGGGGCATTCCCCGCCGGGGAGTGCCTCCCCGTCCCCGTCCCCGCGACCTGAAATTTTTCCCGTCCCCATCCCCGTTCAGGTATCGGGGCCCCATCGGGGACCCATCCCCTACGAAAATTTCATATAAAAGAAGAGCTCTTATAGCCATTTTAACTCTAAAATCATATCAACGGGCAAGGAAAAAAAGAATGCATGCATTCATTGAAGATTATGTTGTCCCGTTTATGAAAATGTGAATATGATGGACTAGAGAATATGTTTGCAATCTAACAACTAAATTGGAAACTAAATTTGGGTCCCATGGGAAAAAATTCCTCGTCCCTGTCCCCGCCATCCCCAACAGGGAATAATTTTCCTCGTTCCATCCCGCTGAGGGATGATTTCTTCCCATACCCGCCCCCTAATAGAGGAATTCCCCGTCGGGGATCGGGGAACGGATCCCCATTGCCACCCCTAGCTCCGTACCCCCTACCCTCTGCTGCCATATCGCCTCCATGCCTACCACTGTTCTGAGTAGGGATGCCAACGAAGAGAATCTATGTCCCTGTTCCCGATAACAAAAAAAAACATTCCCGGCCCCAACCCCGCTATCAGGAATCACCCTAACCCTTTCCCCAACCCCATCAGAGTATCGGGTCCCCGTGGAGAGCTATACTTAGATAACAGTGCATATAAGTATGATAACATATAAGGTGAACCATGATTTCAGCAAGGCAAACTCAAAATGAAATTATTTCAATGAAAGTGAAGCTAACATGTAGTCATACACTACACAACATTCCTAAAATGCCTTATAAACTGTCATTAAGAAATGATTGTATGAACCGGTGTGAGCAACATACATTACATTATATAGTCTACAAGGGGAAGACTAATTGACCATCAAATTTCATAGAGAGAATATATGCATCATAGATAATTGTACCAATGAAGGGCTTCGCAAAACAGCCCAAAAGAAATGATGCATGTTGTCGTGGTACGTAGGTGTAGCAGTATATGTAGAATGAGAACTTAAAAGGTGATAGCGTTAAGTTATGCACGTATTAATAATTACATGAAATGCTTTACAGGTCCAAAGGGTGCAATTTAAAATACACTACGGAGAAGAGATTCCGCACATGGGTGCACAAAGGGTGGAACTAAGTCATTTTTTAAGTGTTGTGGCTAGCCTGCCACATGTAGGGGAGCATTCATGGGGCACGGTTACAAGATGTTTGTACCATATGTTCCGTTAGACTGTGAATTGCATGATATAAAGCTGTACGGAGTAGGGTATTGGAGACGGGATTGCATGTACTGAGAGTTAGTAGAACTGAGGAGGCTGAAGTCGTGGAGTTCGTATGTAAAAATGGCGATTGAGAAATAATGGCCATTAGTGTTGTTGGCGTAAGCATTTCAGAAAGCCAATACTGGCCATGTGACGCAGGAGGAGGCTGTTGGTGATGAACCGAAAGATGTTGGAGAGTGCAGCTGAAGTGCAGAATGTTTAGTGAGGTAGGATGTGAGTTCTGATCAGGAGGGAGTTCAAGATGAGAAAGTTGATGTTGCAATGCCGGAGGTGTAGGAACTAATAGGTGTGTTAGACGAGGGAGAATATATTGAAGTATTGGTGCAAGCGATGGAGGTAGAGGGTCAGGACTACTAGGCTTTAAGTAATGATAAAGATGATGCAGAGCCTTTCTCTACGAAGTGGGGTGAGTGTCAGTTTGATAGGCTGATGGTCAATGGGGCGAACACTACGCATGGGAGTATGATAGGGATGAGGTGAGGGAAGGTACAATTTACTAGAATAAGTATGAGGTTCAGGAAGCAGTGATAACACGGTCAGTGTCGCTGTGTAGAACCTTTAATTTTGCGAAGTCAGATCAGTGGGTGTATGATACCAGATGCTAGATGGAGGGTTGCCCATGGTGTGTCCATGTGTACCAGCCTAAGTGGGACACCATTTAGAAGTGTTCTATAATCATCCCACACACACATACGTATTAATGGAGTCTACATAGTCCCATAAAAATATATCTTCAGGCTTTGTTGTGAATGCAATGTACGGGGAGATTGTTGGCAACCTAGATTTAGAGCCACATGCCATCATACTTACAATAGAGGAGAGGTTCCAGTATATTATAAGCTATGCCAAGGCATAGATAGCGAAGAAAAAAAGCATTGGAAGCAAGGTTTGGTACATAAGAAAAATTTTGTGAGCAACCTTTGCAGCGCTTCCCTGCGAAGATGGTACTCAAGAGGGCATTCTTTACTTTCGGTGCATGTATTAACGCATTCAGACATTGCTGCCTGTTGTTGTCGGGACTCGAATCTGCAAATCTGGATCCTCTGTGTATTCTGCACTAGTCCAGGATCCCGCTAGTGCACACAGTTAAACAGGGTTGAATATCACAGCCATACACAGCGGAAATATAAATAAGTACTTCAATAATTAAAATAAACTGTTGCAAGACCTTAAGGTCACCTTACAATATTTAGCCACGTAGGGCTTACTCAAATAGGGACAAGTAAACAGAAGTAGCAGAAAATAAAAGTCTTGAAAAGCTCCACAACGCCACAAGCATCTGACGAAGGTTGCCTCCTAGTTCTCCTGGTCCTCAACATACTCCTCCTCCCATGCGAGTGTAGACTCTTCTTCTGATGTTTTGTGGATGGTAAGGGTGAGTATAAAACATACTCAGCAAGTTATGCACAAAGGTGCAATCCTATTACTATATGCATGGCTTCTTCCAAAGGAAGGGCTTAATTGGTTCCTTTGCATTAAACAGCATTTTGCTTTAATTGAATAACTATAATAGCTTCAAAAACAGTGAAATCATATTATATTATATTAAGTTCTCAATCTTATTTCATAAGCATGGCAAAAAGCCTAAGTCAATTTATCATCATCTCTAGCACTCAGCCAATCTTCCCACATTTTATTTTAGAAAATCTACCCCTTGACTGTAATCCCCGAGCTTTGTCCAGTACCGTGGACTCGGCTATTCGAATAGTTTTGACACACTCTGCAGAGGTTGTACACTTTTCCCACATGATATTGTCGCACACCACAAAGGCGATTGACCGTAACGAAGTTTTTCAGAAACCTTCATCTACACCTATGACCCTCTCCGGTATTGCCTTCACTACCACTTCCCCCACGAAGGATCGAAGTGTAGGACCGACAATCACCGTTGGATGGGCACCAAGCCGTAGCTCTGGTACGCTCCCCCACGCAGTTAGCCCAATGTAACTGTCACCCTGAGGTATCAAAGGTAAGATCTCAGAATCCTACTAAACCAAGACCGTCCCACTCCAGTCATGTGGTTGCACGAAAGGCCCAGTTCAAAGGCTGCAAGGTGAAGTCCTTAACTGTCCAGGGAAAGACACCCTTCTCTCAAGTTTTGGCACAAAGCCCTCACATCACTCATCCCGTTGCCACGAAGGCCCACCGGCACGAAGCCATCTTGCCACTTGCCCCAGTCTAAATATTTTCCCACCCTAGTTTGATTATTGTGCAACACATGCCAACAATAATATCAATTACCATGTAGAACCACAAAGGTACCTACACTTCACATCATCACATGGCAATATTACAACCTTTCCAAAATTCGTTCCATATATCATTAGTCAATATCATTTTTCTATTTGAAACACGTTTCGCGTATAAGCAAGACTAAGCAACTAGTCACGGTCTAGCCTACCGTGTTGGCACAATATTGACATCCAACTATTTTAAACCAAACTTAAGTTGACAATTGATACATGGCATAAAAATATTAACATCAAAGGGGGAAAAATTAGGTTGTTTAGCTACTTTACCCAAATTAAATTAATTCATTTTAACAATATAGCATGCATAATTTAAATCAAAATATAGTTCAAAAATTAGGAACAACATGGTCAAAGCACAACTTGCCTTCAAAAAGCTGATGATCTTGATCTATGGCTTGAGCTTGGTCTTCAACTTCTGCACTCTCGCACAGTTCAACGTCTACGCGTAGCAAACAACCAATTAAACACACATTCGGAAAATACCACAGATCAAACTAGTTCGTAATTTCATGAAAATTTCCAGATAATTAGTCTAGCATTTTCTAAGATTTATAAAATTTATTTTGGTACTTTTGGACGTGAAGTTTAAAAGCTACAAAATTCATAAGTTTAGATTTCCCGCGAATAATTTAACAGCAGAAATTTATTTATAAAAGTTCATAAAAAATACTGTAGGAAGGTATTAATTTCTACTAATTAACAAAATTTGTTGCAAGCGATTCAGACTTAGAACAAATTTGTAGAGAAAAAGACAAAATTCGCAATTTGGAAAAAAATGAATTACGTAAAACTTTTTACATGGCACTATTCCTCCTTGTATATGTGTATACTGCTTGGTTGCATATGGATTCGGTTTGGGCATTTGCTACGTGAGAAAAAAAACAGAGATCGGCCAGACGACCAGAGCGGGACAGCGAGCGTAGTCGGCCGGAGACAGCGACGGCGGCGGCGAATGCAATAAATCAATCGGCCGGCGGCGGCGGCGATTACAGTCTTGTGAGCGGCTATGGCGATGGTGCACTTGTGCATGCAGACTAGAGAGGAGTCGTGATCGGCGATGCTATACATGGCACTACTCTACTTTGCAATTTGCGTTATGGAAATGTGGATGGTAATTATCAATCACATACACACATACCTATATGCACAAGTACACAGGTTCATGCACAAATACTGTGACACTACGGAATGGTGTGACATTATTTAATGTGAATGTAAGGTCAAAAACTTTATGAAATATGGTATTGGAGGTTAAAACCATATGATAGGAGGTTTGATAGCGTTTCCGGGGTTTTGGGCCTTTCCGGGGGAGTTTGGGCCTAAAGGAAGGGATCATGGGCTTTGGCGGGATGGAGTTTGTGTCCATTTAGGACTAGGAGAGTTGTGTGGGCTGGTAAATAGGGCTCCCCCTGCCCCCTTGTTGCGCCCCATCCAGCCCTAGGGCGCCTCCCACCACCCCTTATGCCCTAAGCCGCCCCCACCTCCCCTCCTTTGGCCGTGCGGCCCACCTCCCCATTGCCCCCATTGCCTCCCCACCTCTCCACCACCTCTCCTCCACCACTTGCTGCCCTAGGGTAGCCTCCCCACCCCTGCACCTCGAGGATCCATCCATTGGAAACGAGGAGCGAGGAGCGAGGAGCGAACCGGGAGGAGATCCATTCAGATTTCATGCGTTGGGCAAAGGTATGGCCATGGGAATCCTTGGGATTGATCTAGGTACTATTCTAAGGGTGTTTATCAAGTTTTTAGATCAATTGGTGGTGCTGGATTTGATTAGATTAGATGGATTCTTGAGTTGGTCACGTTCTCTGTTTCGGACTGCATGAGCAGTCGATCTAGGGTTTGGTTTTTTGCCAATTTAGAGTCCGAATTTGGTCGTACGGATGTTGAAGAAGTTGTAGATAATTTCATTATCTTTCCGTGGATATAAAGAACGTTAAATCTGCCCAGCCATTTGAAAGTTATGGCTGTTTTACCGAGCGTGTTAAAATATGTGACATGATTGGGACAGATCACGGTATTTTGTAGATTAAACAACTTTAGAGTCCGAATCAGTCTTTCCCTATACCTAGAAAAAGTTGGGAAATTTCCTAAGCTACGCGAGGATGTACTCGTTTAATTGATTCGGAGTCTTAAAACCCTAGTTATGCCTTTTGGAAGACTGCTGTCCCGACGGGACAGAACCGCTGTTTTCGGGTTTTGCGAGTAGTTGGTAATGTCGGGGTAGATGAGGGTTTGCGTACTGTTTTGTGGACACGATTGTGAGTGTGTGGTACCTATGTGCAGGTGGTATGACCCCGGGAGTGCCCTCTACGTCTCGCCAATCCGTCGCCGTGGTTGAGGCAAGTGTATTGCAATGGGTAGCGGATTGTAGGTTGTTGATTGATTGAGATTGAAGTTTGAATATATGATATGTTCACATGCCACGCTTTAATGTTTGCCATTGATATGATGAATATGTTTATTATGTGATGATGCCATGTGTTAATGTACAAGTTATCCATGATGATGCCATGTGTTATCGTACAAGTTAACTATGATGTTGTCATATTTGCATACATGGCATGATTACATGGCCCGGGCGGTGAGAAAGTCATAACTAGTCCGGGAAGGTCGGTGAGAAAGTTATGACTAATCCGGAGAGCCAATGAGTAAGTCCTACATCGTGATTCCATTCACCGCGGTGAACGGAAGCGAGGAGTAGGCACCCTCCATCTTCGGGATGGAAGGGGGGAGAGGGTGCACACCGACGGGTGTGTACTCAACCATACCGGTATGAGTTTCCATGGAGACATGAGCATAGCATCGCATTGCACTTCATACATATTGATGAGGATGATAATATGTGACCATGAGTGAGATGGTTTACATGATGTGAGATATTATTGCTATGTAATTGTTTATGTTTGTACCATTGCAATATACTTGCTGAGTGATGAACTCACGCTTGTGTTTATGTTGTTTTCTTTTAGGTACCATGAATCCGACATACGGAAAAGGGAGCTAGTCACACGTCATCACTTAGCATCACACATTTAAACAATGACATGTTCCTTCCCTTATGGTTATGGTTAATTCATTAAGCTAATCTATGGTTTCGATGATTTGTTGGTCGTTATGAGTAATTGATTAGTCCATATTTGTCATGTGACGGATAGAATTTATATCCTTAGTGGTATGGTGGCTGTTTTTCCGTCTAATCATGTTATTGCTATTGTTCATTATGCTATATTGACATGTTATTATTGTTGTTGCTTCAATTCATGTTAAAACAAAGGAGATGCTGCCGAAATCTCGGTTTTTAGCATGGCGCCTTTGCTGGAATTTATGTTTATTTGTGGTATTTAGATGTTGTTTAGTCTATGTTTGGTAGCATTAGGGCATATTAAATGCCGGGGTGTTACAAATACGCTCATATATATATGTATATATTCTCATGTCCAGAATATATATGCGTCTACTGCGTACGAGAGAAATAGAGAAACAGAGAGAGGAGAGGAAGAACTACCGGATGGAACCAGGTGAGCGCGCAAACCGGCGAGTGCAGAGGAAGCGTTTGGCCTAATATATATATATATATATATATATATATATATATATATATATATATATATATATATATATACACGTACGGCTAGGCTAACAAATATACGTGCAAATGCATACATCTATTATAAATTTGTATTTATACACGCGCAAATACATAGACGAGATAAACCGATCGATAGAGGTAGAACACGCGCAAAAGAGAAACAGAAATACCGATCAGCGGAAGAGCATGTGGAATATGGTTGAGAACACACATTTAATGCACTTTGTGCTCCTGTACAAAGATGCATTACTTTCCACTAACGAAATAACTTCTCTTCCACATGCTATCGCAAATCTTTTGCAGGACTTTGATGACGTGTTTCCGGCGGAGGTACCGGCTGGTCTCCCACCTATTCGAGGAATTGAACATCAAATCGACCTCGTACCAGGAGCACCTCTCCCAAACCGACCGCTGTACCGCTCCAATCCAGAAGAAACAAAGGAAATTCAACGCCAAGTGCAAGAACTTCTTAACAAAGGGTACGTGCGTGAAAGCCTAAGCCCTTGTGCTGTCCCTGTGATTTTAGTTCCTAAGAAAGATGGTACTTGGCGCATGTGTGTAGATTGTAGAGCAATTAACAACATCACTGTTAGATATCGCCATCCTATTCCAAGGTTGGATGACATGCTGGATGAATTGAGTGGTGCTGTTATTTTCTCTAAAATTGATTTATGAGTGGGTACCATCAAATAAGGATGAAAGAAGGGGACGAATGGAAAACAGCATTTAAAAACGAAATTTGGGTTGTATGAGTGGTTAGTGATGCCATTCGGATTAACTAATGCACCTAGTACATTCATGAGGCTAATGAACCATGTTTTGAGAGCATTTATTGGAAAATTTGTTGTTGTGTATTTTGATGATATCTTAATTTACAGCCACACTTTGGAAGAACACACTAATCACTTAAGACAAGTGCTGGAAGTGCTTAGAGCTGAAAGGTTGTTTGCAAACATAGAGAAATGCAATTTTTGCCAAGATAAAATTGTATTCTTAGGTTTCGTTGTTTCTGGAAATGGGGTAGAAGTGGATGACTCAAAAGTTGAATCAATTAAAAATTGGGCTACACCGACAAATGTTAGTCAAGTTAGAAGTTTTCACGGTCTTGCTGGTTTTTACCGTAGATTCGTGAAAGATTTTAGCACAATTGCAGCCCCTTTGAATGAGTTAACCAAGAAAGGAAGTGATTTTGTTTGGGGTGATGCTCAAGAGAATGCTTTTGCTGAATTAAAGAAGCGCTTAACTGAAGCACCATTGCTTGTTTTACCTGATTTCACTAAAGCTTTTGAAATTGAATGTGATGCCAGTGGAATAGGTATTGGTGGTGTTTTGATGCAAGAGGGCAAACCAGTAGCATACTTTAGTGAAAAGCTTGGTGGTGCTCAATTGAACTATCCTGTTTATGATAAGGAGTTGTATGCTTTGGTTCGTGTTTTGGAAACTTGGCAACATTATCTTTGGCCTAAAGAATTCATTATACATTCTGATCATGAAGCTTTAAAATATTTGAAAGGCCAATCAAAACTGAATCGTAGACATGCCAAATGGGTGGAATTCATTGAATCTTTTCCATACATTGTGAAATACAAGAAGGGTAAGGAAAATGTGGTGGCTGATGCTTTGTCTCGCAAGATTGTGCTCTTGACTCAACTTGAAATCAAGGTCCCTGGTTTAGAAAGTTTGAAAGAGTTATATGTTTTAGATAATGAGTTTGCCGAACCATATTCTAAGTGCATTGAAGGAAAGGATGGGAAAAGTTCCATGTTCATGATGGGTTCTTGTTTCGTGCTAACAAGTTATGTGTTCCAGATTCGTCCGCACGTTTGCTATTGTTGCAGGAATCCCATGCCGGGCGGATTAATGGGACATTTTGGGAGAGAAAAGACCATGGCCATTCTGTCCGATCACTTCTATTGGCCAAAAATGCGACGAGACGTCGAACGATTTGTGCAACGATGTGTGACATGCCATAAAGCTAAGTCAAAACTTAATCCACATGGTTTGTACACTCCACTTCCTGTTCCTAGTACACCTTGGGAGGATATTAGCATGGATTTTGTTTTAGGATTGCCTAGGACCAAGAGGGGAGAGATTCTGTATTTGTGGTTGTGGATAGGTTCTCTAAAATGGCACACTTTATTCCATGTCACAAGAGCGACGATGCGTCACATATAGCTGACTTGTTTTTCAGGGAGATTGTGAGATTGCATGGGATACCAAGAACTATTGTTTCAGATCGTGATGTCAAGTTCATGAGCTACTTTTGGAAGACATTGTGGGCCAAGCTTGGGACAAAGTTGTTATTTTCTACAACTTGTCACCCACAAACAGATGGACAAACGGAGGTGGTGAACCGCACACTCTCCATGTTGCTGCGCATAATGATCAAGAAGAACCTGAAGGAGTGGGAGGACTGCCTTCCTCATGTTGAATTTGCATACAACCGGGCGGTTCACTCAACAACTCAATATTGCCCTTTTGAGGTAGTGTATGGCTTTAAACCAATCACACCACTTGATTTGCTGCCACTTCCTTTTCAGGAACGAGCTAATATGGATGCAGCGAAGCGAGCTGAATTTGTCAAGTCCATTCACGTAAAAACAAAAGAGGCAATTGAAAAGAAGGCACGCTACTTCGCTGAAAAGGCAAACAAGACAAGGAAGAAAATGTTGTTTGAACCAGGTGATCTGGTTTGGGTACATCTCCGCAAAGAGCGTTTTCCAGAGAAACGTAAGTCTAAGTTGATGCCACGGGCTGATGGACCATTCAAAGTGCTTGAGAAGATCAACGACAATGCATACAAGATCGAGCTTCCTGGTGATGATTACAATGTAAGCACTACGTTCAATGTTGCTGATTTGTCACCATTCTTTGGATCAGAAGACATAGAGTCGAGGACGACTCCTTTTCAAGAGGGGGAGGATGATACGGGCAGCATAACACCATCGCGATTCCTTTCCCTAGTGCTGTTCATGAGACCCCAAATCATTTTCAAGGACCAATAACACGCGCTCGTGCAAAACAAATCAATCAACAGGTGAACTCGCTCCTTTGTAAGGATTATATTACTTATGATAATCAGCTGCTACCTAATGCAAGTAATTTCATTATTCTTTGGTATGAAGACAATGTGAGAAGTGTGAACACCTTAGGGAAGGCCAAGAGAACCATGGACAAGTCAACATGCAAGATGTGAATGCAAAAGAACTCGGTTCGGGCTCCAGTGACCAGTCTGGAGAAAAACGGGTGCAGATAATGCAAACGGAGTCCGATTGGAGTGTTTGACCACAGCTTTGAAAGCTTGTCTCCACAGCTTTCAAATGGATCCAGCCTCACCCTTAAATTCATTCGAGCGAAGATATCATCAGTTTAATATGGCGGCCAGAAACAGATTCCAATGTGTTGGGTGCTGCGCCACCATTATGTCTTTGTCTTTGGCCTTTGTGCTGCGACCTGGGCTTGTCCAGCACCCCTTTTGCCTTCCTCTCATCCTCTCTTATACGTAGAAGGCACCCCCTTTGTAAAAAGAACTTTTAGACCAATTGAAACTACAAACAGATCTGCTATATGCATGTTCTTGGGTATTCTAGCCACCGGCTGAATAAACTCTGAGATTGTGCATTCCTTCCCGTTGCTCTTGCAAGCTCTTGTGATTGCAGCGAGGATTGTATCCGCTTGACGTGGTCAAGTGGAATCATCTTGCGTGAGGTTAGGCGAACCCGGTGTTGCAGGTTGCTGCATAGGCAGCGTATTGGCCACACTAATTTCGTCGAGTTTCATGTGTATCTTTGATTCTACGCCGTGAAGGTCGGGCACCCCTCGTATCATCTTGGCCCCTTAAATTGTTTTGGTAATTAATGATGACACAATTAGGGAGATCTAATGTTTTAACTAGAATTAATGCAGATATCGAGAACATATTGCGTTCGGAATGAGATTGGACGCCCCTACAAATATTTAAATTTGAAAAGACGGCATCAAGACAAGAGTTATAATTTTCATTTTATTTGAGTCTTAAGGATAGCCGTACTATTAAGAGGATACGCCGGGAAATCAATCTTAGGATGCTCTTGTGCTCAAAGTTTAAATCTTGCATTTAAACTAGCATCTAAACTCTTGCATTCTCCAGAAAACTGCTTTTTTCACCAAGCTACACAACCCGGAGTGTCCGGACATTTGGTCCGGAGTATCCAGATAAATTGTCCGGAATGTCCAGGTTGCCCCACTCGGCCAAGAATCGTCTTTTAGCCTATCCGGTGTATCCGGAGTGTCCGGACTTTTTCGAAAAAGAGGGTAACGGCTAGTTTTCCAAAAGACTATTTAAAGCCTCCTCCCTCTCCCAACGGCCAGGACAATTATTGATGCTCATTCATTGCTGGTTCTAGCCCTCTCTTACACATTCAAAGCATTCAATAGAGCTAAAACTTCCTCTCCATCAATTTGGGTTTTGATTCAAATCTTGGTGAGGAGAGGAAGTAGATTTAAGTGCTAGGTGCATTCATTCCAACTTGTGAGCACTAGTTCATCCTCCAAGCGATTTCTCGGGGTGTTATTACTCTTGGAGGTTGAATGTCTCCTAGACGGCTAAGAGTTACTCGGAGCAACCAAAACTTGTGGTGTGCCCCGGTCGTTTGTGAAGGCAAGTCTCGCCTCAGGAAGGAAAGAGACTAGAAGTGAAGCCGGCGAGTGCATTTGTGCAACACCGGGAGGAAGGAGGGTTGAAAAAGACCCCGGCTCAAGTGTGACCGAGCCACCTCAACGAAGACGTAGGATTCCCTTCAAGAATCCGAACTTTGGTAAAAAATTGTGGTCTTCACTCTTTCTTTCTACTCTTGCGTAATTTGTGTTGCCTTGATCTTGTGGAGCCCCGATCTACTTTTCTATATTGTTTAGCTCCAAATCTCTGCTTGCTTAAGGTACTTGACTGCATTTAGATTATTCTCATTCAAGTAGCTTATTGCAAATCTGAGTAGATTCATTTTCTAGCTGTGCTCGAGCTGGTTTATCCCGGACTATTCGGATAAATACCCCGGATACTCCGGAATATCCGGACAATTCATCCGGAGTCTCCGGGTTGACCTGCTCGGGTAGATTTAATTCCGCTACAAATTTCGAAAACGCCTATCACCCCCCTCTAGGCGACATCTCCGGACCGTTCAATTGGTATCAGAGCCAAATCTCCGTAGTTTTGCTTAACCGCTTGGAGAATTTGAGATGTCGGAAATAGAGAAGGTTACCGAAACCCGTGACCAAGATAAGGCCACGGGTTTCGGTAAAGGGGTTGAAATTCCTTATGATTATTCCTCCTTTGGAGTCTCAAGCTCCTCATCTTACGTTTCCGTGTCCTTCGGCCGAGCGCCTCACTTCGATGGCACTCGCTATGCCGCTTGGAAACATAAGATGAAGATGCACTTGAGATCACTTCACCCTTGTATTTGGAAGATTGTAGAAACAGGTTTCAAGCCCTCCGACCCAAACAACCTCACACCCGAAGAGGACAAAGCTCAACACTTCAATGACTTCGCCGTCAATGCCTTATTCAACGCTTTAAGTGATACAGAATTCAATCTGGTTGACGATCTAGACAACGCCGAGGACATATGGGAAAGACTCATGGTCACAAATGAAGGCGTGTCAAGTGTTCATGAATCGAAGATTGAGCTAATCATTGGTGAGCTAAGTCGGTTCACCTTGGAAGATGGTGAGAGCTACACCAAAATGTTTGATCGGCTAATGGTATTGGTGAATCAAGCAAAAGGTCTTGGATGCACCGACCTCACTGACAAGGCCATAGTCAAGATCATCCTTCGTGTCATCACTCCAACCAACCGCAACCTAGTTCAACTAATCCGAGATTGGCCAAACTTCGATACTAATCCGCTTGACTTGGTTGAGTGGACAACATGAGGTTGGACGAACTCGGTGCTGCAGGTTGTTGTGTTTGCAACGGTTGGCCGCACAAGATTCATCAGGTTTCGCGAGTATCTTCGATCCTACGCCGTGAAGGTCGAGCGCACCCTCGTATCATTTGGTATCAGAGCCCTGGTTGTCACGACAGGATCTTTATCCCCTAGTTCTAGATTTACCTTTTAGCCATATGCTAGAAAATTGCCACATAAAAATATCATCCCTTAGTTTGGATTTATGTTTTTCTACCTAATCTGAAAACTTGCCTCACAAAAATATTGAACCTTAGTCTCAGATCTGTTGTTCTTGTGCGTTTTACTAAGTTTTTACTCATAGAATCGTGTTCTTGTTGCTGAAACTGTTCATCTTCCTTCGCGTCACTTTTTGATCCATTCTATCTAGTCCTTTGTTTTGGCCATAACTCCCACATACGAACTCGGATTTTCGCGTTCTTAGACTTTCTGAAAAGCTTATGAATTTCTCTCCAACTTTGGTAGAGACAAGTTTTTCTGAATCGGCATAAAAAGTGGTTGAACATGTGTTTGAATCTGACTGCTACAAAGTTGCGAAAATTTTCAAATCTGTTTTGATAACCCATCTTTCCTGCGACACCACGAAGTGTCATAACCTTATTTAATGTGAATTTAAGGTCAAAAACTTTATGAAATATGGTATTGGAGGTTAAAACCATATGATAGGAGGTTTAATAGCGTTTCCGGGGTTTTGGGCATTTCTGGGGGAGTTTGGGCCTAAAGGAAGGGATCGTGGGCTTTGGTGGGATGGAGTTTGAGTCCATTTAGGACTAGAAGAGTTGTGTGGGCTGGTTTAAGGGGCTCCCCCTGCCCCTTGCTGCGCCCCCTCCTCATTGGTGCGCCCCCACCTGATGAGGACATCACTACCATGGATACGGCCATACTTACAAACCCAATGGAAACCAACAATGTCATACAAGGGCCAATTACTCGAGCTCGGGCACGACAATTCAATTACCAGGTGAATGCGTTCCTCGGGTTGCATACAAATAATTTAATGAATGGAATGCTATTTAATCCTTGTGATGATTTTATTGTCCTTAGGAACCAAGGAGAAGGACTCCCAAACGTCAAGCATGAAGCCAATTCTTCCGGTGCACAAGTTCAACTCGGATTCGGCCTCCGGGACAGCACCAACTTCAAACGACCATAACTTTTGATCCACAAGGGTGTTTGAGGTCTATGAGTACTGGTTGGAAAGGTTTCGACGTCCTCTTTCCAACGGATCCGACCCCATCCCCAAATTCCGTCCGAGTCAACGGGAATCTGCAAAACAATTGGCGTCACTTTTCCAAATCGAGAAGACGTGGGCTTTGGGCCTTGTAATAGAGTTGTAGTTGGTATCCTACTGCTTTGGACGTGTTTCCCACGTCCCTACCTCTTATAAATAGCCAGACATCGGCTCCTTAGGGTTTTGGGTTTTATTTGATTAGTTTAGCCAAGTGCAAACTTGATCCTGCGAGTTGTGCTGACAGCCACCTTGTCAAGATCGCCAATAAGACTCCACTTTGTTTCGCTTCCAGTTTCATCCGCAATTTCAGATTGCTTATCCTATTGTTCTTGCTTGTTCTTCGTTGCTTGCAGGAATTGAACTGTGTTCAGGTTGATCGTGCCTACGGCAAGATCAATAACCCGCTGGAGTTGGTTTAGCGATTGCTAAGGCGCATCGTCGCCGTCAGACGGTGTAGTCGGATTGTCAAAGTCGACTCTAACAAATCGATCGTGGTGTTTCTCATCGAAAGATCGACACCCATAGTGCCATCACGGCGCCATCAAGTGGTATCAGAGCAAACCAGGTTGCTCGGTGAGAATTCTTTACCCTAGATTAGTAGATTGATATCTTTCCTATAGTCCGCAGAAGCGCCATCAGATTGGATCTCCCATACCAAAACAATTTGAGCCTCGCATTTTCCTTTCCAAAGTGCAATCGCTGCGTTATTGAATTTTTGGTTGCATCGTCGTGTCGAGTTGCTGATTTCTAGTCTAGTTGGAGTCCAGGTCGAAAGCGGTTTCGAGTTGTATTCGGTTTCGAAGTTGTGTTCCGCTTTCGGTCCTGAATCACAAAAAAAGAAGAAGAAAAGGTGTTCGGACCGAAGTTTTCTTTTCATCCGTGATCGTCGCCGCTTGATCGTCGCCCACTTGGTCGTCCGACCGATTGCCTCCTGTTAGCCGATCGTCGCCTCCCGATCGTCGCCGCCTGATCGTCGCCTCCCGATCGTCGCCCACCTGATAGCCCATCGTCGCCCGATCGTCTCCGTCGATCGTCGCCTGATCGTCGCCGCCGATCGTCGCCCACCTGATAGCCCATCGTCGCCTCGATCGTCGCCGCCCGATCGTCGCCCACTGATAGCCCATCGTCGCTCGACCGTCGCCTCCTCGATAGCCGATCGTCGCCCACCTGGCCGTCCGATCGGTCACACGATCGTCTTCCGCCGCATAGCACTTGAAAGAAAAACGAATCGGATCGTTAGTAAAAAAAAAAAAAAAAAAAAAAAAGAGTGGAACAGATCCGAAAATTTTTATGTGCTAAACCTGTTTTCACAAGATTCCCAGCCTTTTGAGATAGTTCCTTCTTTCGCGAATTTTTTTCGCGCTGCTTTTTTTTCATCTGGTGGAACTGCATCGCCGCCGACCACGCTTTTGAGTCACGATCCTTGCTAGCCTCGAGTCAAGAACTAGTGACTAGACGTTGAACAATTCTTCAATTTTGCATTCACCGATTGGATTATTGCTAACCTTTTGCTACTAAATTAAGCCTGTCCAAGCTCCACTTTCTACCCGCAGACAGCGCTCGATCCCTTGGCAATCGCTCTACACAAACTTCGGAGAACCTTTGACAACGCCAACGGCCGACAACGCCTGCTGCATTGTAAGAACTTGTAAGAACTTGGGTCATAGGCTTGAGCGCTTGAGAGACTTGCCACCTAGCAGTCGATAGGAACATTATACTTGTGGTTTTTGTTTCATTGTCATCAACTAACCATGTCGGTGACGAGTTCACTTCATCACTCTCCACGAACCAAGGGCATCATTGCTCACTTCCAAAAGACGACGAGGGAAACCACCGATGGTCTTAGCGAGGATGTACGGCTCACTAATGAGCGTATGTCAATGCAAGAAGACCGTCTCAGATCCATCGAGGCCGCACAAGGGATTGCTAACACTACTCTTGCTACTATTTTGGCTAGACTTGATACTTTTGCAGCTGCTGCATCTGGTGCTTCCAATCCACCTCCCCGTCGTCCAAGCAACAATTCAGCTCCACAGGGGAGGCCCCCAACAGATTCAGAAGAACAGAACGAAGAGCACGAATATGATGACACCACTGATGCGGAGGAGGTCAACCCCATCCATTACAATAATGATCGTAACCATCAACGGCTACGCTTCAATCAGCAAGGTATGCGACGTGATCCTCCACGACCAAGGGAACGAGAACGAGATGATGTTTTCCCTAAGGTAAATTTCAACATGCCACCGTTTGAAGGTAAATATGACCCTGATGGTTACCTTAGTTGGGAATTACTTGTGGATCAAAAATTTGCGTGCCATGATTTCCCTGAAAATAGAAGAGTTAGAGCTGCCACAAGTGAGTTCACTGATTTTGCTTCTGTTTGGTGGAGAGAACATTGCCGTGCTCATCCAAATAATATACCCACCACTTGGGAAGCCTTGAAATTGCTAATGAGGCATAGATTTGTTCCTTCATACTATGCTAGAGATTTATTGAATAAATTGCAGCGCCTACAGCAAGGTAAGAATTCGGTGGAAGAATATTACCAAGAATTGCAAATTGGCATGTTGCGTTGTGGATTAATTGAGAATGAGGAAGCTTCTATGGCTCGTTTCTTAGGTGGGTTAACTCGAGAAATCCAGGATATTCTAGACTATAAGGATTATAATTCGATGACTCGGTTGTTCCATCTTGCTTGCAAAGCTGAACGTGAAGTGCAGGGTCGTCAATCGAGGGCCAAGACTAACTTTTCGCAGGACGAACTACTTCGTGGACACCGCGCACCCCTGCTGCCCCTGCCGGCCGCACTACCACGCCGACCTCTTCCATCAACAGAACGGGCGCCCACCACCGCAAATTGAACCACGACCAACGCCGACGAAAAGTGCCACACAAGCTACTACAAATAGTTCGCCGTCAGTTTGGCCGTGATCAACGGGACGCACCAAAGATGTTCAGTGCCATCGCTGCAAGGGTTTCGGTCACATGATGAAGGAGTGTCCGAACAAGCGTGTGCTAATAATCCGTGAAGACGGCGAGTATGACTCAGCAAGTGATCTTGATGAAGAAACATATGCTTTGCTCGCTGAACATGAAGACGGCGATCCAAATGCCGAGCACGACGAAGTGCACGTGAGCGCTGGTGATGCTGACCAATATTTGAGTATTATTGCACAACGTGTGCTTAGTGCTCAGACTGCTCGCGCCGATCCAAATCAACGCCACAACTTGTTTTACACAAAAGGCGTCATCAAGGAGCGCTCCATTCGAATAATCATTGATGGGGGGAGTTGCAATAATCTAGCCAGCATGGACATGGTGGAGAAGCTAGCACTCTCCACTAGACCACACCCTCAGCCCTACCACATTCAATGGTTCAACAACAGCGGCAAACTCAAGGTAACTCGCATGGTAAGAGTATATTTCGCTTTAGGTCCCTATCATGATTATGTTGATTGCGATGTTGTACCTATGCAAGCATGTTCTATGTTATTAGGTAGACCGTGGCAATATGATAAGGATTGTTTACATCATGGTAGAACAAATCAATACTCTTTTGTGCATAAAGAAAAGAAAATTGTGCTACACCCAATGTCGCCTGATGCCATTGTAAAGGATGAAATCGCTAGATCTAGCAAAGAGAAAAATCGAGAGAATTCTAAGAGTGAAAATCAGATTGTCACCAAAGGACTTGAACAACATAAACAGAGAGAATCTAACCTTGATTGTGCTAAGCCGAATGAGATTAAATTGAAAGGTGCTTGTTTTCTTGCAACAAAATCTGATTTGAATGAGTTGACTATTTGTAGGTCTACATGCTATGCTTTGGTCTGCAAAGAAACTTTGTTTTCTCTAGAGGAGATGTCCCTCTCTTTGCCTCCTGTTGTCACTAACCTTTTGCAGGAATACACTGACATCTTTCCAAAGGACATCCTCAGGGCTGCCGCCAATTAGAGGGATTGAGCATCAAATTGATCTCATTCCAGGGCATCCTTGCCCAACCGAGCACCTTACAGAACCAACCCTGAAGAGACACAAGAGATACAACGCCAAGTTCACGAATTGCTTGATAAAGGGTACGTACGTGAATCTCTTAGTCCTTGTGCTGTACCAGTCATTTTAGTACCTAAGAAAGATGGAACATGGCGCATGTGTGTAGATTGTCGAGCAATTAATAATATCACCATTAGATATCGCCATCCTATTCCTCGGTTAGACGATATGCTTGATGAGTTAAGTGGCTCTACTATGTTCTCTAAAGTTGATTTGCGTAGTGGGTACCACCAGATTCGCATGAAGTTAGGAGATGAATGGAAAACAGCATTTAAAACTAAGTTCGGGTTATATGAGTGGTTAGTAATGCCTTTCGGGTTGACTAATGCTCCTAGCACATTCATGAGACTGATGAACGAGGTTTTACGTGCTTTCATTGGAAAATTTGTGGTAGTTTACTTCGATGATATCTTGATTTATAGCAAATCTTTAGAGGATCATCTTGAACATCTACGTGCTGTTTTTACTGCTTTACGCGATGCACGCTTATTTGGTAACCTTGAGAAGTGCACCTTTTGCACGGATCGAGTATCTTTCCTTGGCTATGTTGTTACTCCACAGGGAATTGAAGTTGACCAAGCCAAGGTTGAAGCAATACAGAGTTGGCCGACTCCTAACACGGTCACACAGGTGCGAAGTTTTCTAGGACTTGCTGGATTCTATCGTCGTTTTGTGAAGGACTTCAGCACCATCGCTGCACCCATGAATGAGCTCACCAAGAAAGGTGTACCTTTTGCTTGGGGCAAGCCGCAGGAAGATGCCTTCAACATTCTGAAAGCTAAGTTAACCCATGCACCCTTACTCCAGCTTCCAGACTTTTCTAAGACTTTTGAACTAGAATGTGATGCTAGTGGAATTGGTTTGGGTGGTGTTCTGTTACAAGAAGGAAAACCTGTTGCTTATTTTAGTGAGAAATTGAGTGGGCCAAGTTTGAATTATTCTACTTATGATAAGGAGTTATATGCACTAGTTCGAACTTTAGAAACATGGCAACATTATTTATGGCCCAAGGAATTTGTTATACATTCGGATCATGAATCATTAAAACATATTAGAAGTCAAGCTAAACTGAACCGTAGACATGCAAAGTGGGTTGAATTCATTGAGTCATTTCCTTATGTCATCAAACACAAACAGGGAAAGGATAATGTCATTGCTGATGCCTTGTCTAGGAGATATACCATGCTCTCACAACTTGACTTCAAAATTTTTGGTTTGGAAAGCGATTAAAGAGCAATATGTGCATGATGATGATTTTAAAAATGTGTTGCTCAATTGTAAAGAGGGAAAAACTTGGAACAAATTTGTCCTCAATAATGGGTTTGTGTTTAGAGCAAACAAACTATGTATTCCAGCTAGTTCTGTTCGTTTGTTATTACTACAGGAAGCGCATGGAGGAGGATTGATGGGACACTTTGGTGTGAAAAGGACGGAGGACATACTTCGCTAGCCATTTCTTTTGGCCCAGGATGAGACGAGACGTGGAACGTTTCATCGCCGCTGTTCTACAAGTCAAAAAGCTAATTCAAGACTTAATCCCCATGTTTTATAAATGCAACTGCATGTTCCTAACATGACTTGGGAGGATATTTCTATGGACTTTGTTTTAGGACTCCTAGAACAAAGAAGGAGGGATAGTATCTTTGTCGTTGTGGATAGATTTTCTAAAATGGCACACTTCATACCTTGTCACAAAAGCGATGACGCTACCAACATTGCTGACTTATTCTTTCGTGAAATTGTTCGCTTACATGGTGTGCCTAACACAATAGTTTCAGATCGTGACACTAAATTCTTAAGCCACTTTTGGAGAACTTTGTGGGCTAAATTGGGGACTAAACTTTTATTTTCTACTACTTGTCATCCCCAAACTGATGGACAAACTGAAGTCGTTAATCGAACTTTATCTACTATGCTTAGGGCTGTTTTGAAAAAGAACATTAAATTGTGGGAAGAATGTTTGCCTCATATTGAGTTTGCTTATAATCGGTCTATGCATTCTACTACTAAGATGTGCCCTTTTGAGATTGTATATGGATTTGTACCTCATGCTCCAATTGATTTGTTACCTCTACCATCTTCGGAGAAATTGAATCTTGATGCTAAACAACGTGCTGATTTGATTATGAAAATGCATGAGACAACTAAAGAAAACATAGAACGCATGAATGCTAAATATAAACTTGCTGGTAGTAAGTGAAGGAAACATGTAACTTTTGAACCAGGAGATTTAGTTTGGTTGCATTTGCGAAAAGATCGATTCACATAATTAAGAAAATCTAAGTTGATGCATGAGCTGATGGTCCTTTCAAAGTATTGGCAAAGATTAATGATAATGCATACAAGCTTGAATTGCCTGCAGATTTTGGGGTTAGTCCCACATTCAACATTGCCGATTTGAAACCATACTTGGGAGAGGATGATGAACTTGAGTCGAGGACGACTCAAATGCAAGAAGGGGAGGATGATGAGGACATCACTACCATGGATACGGCCATACTTACAAACCCAATGGAAACCAACAATGTCATACAAGGGCCAATTACTCGAGCTCGGGCACGACAATTCAATTACCAGGTGAATGCGTTCCTCGGGTTGCATACAAATAATTTAATGAATGGAATGCTATTTAATCCTTGTGATGATTTTATTGTCCTTAGGAACCACGGAGAAGGACTCCCAACCGTCAAGCATGAAGCCAATTCTTCCGGTGCACAAGTTCAACTCGGATTCGGCCTCCGGGACAGCACCAACTTCAAACGACCATAACTTTTGATCCACAAGGGTGTTTGAGGTCTATGAGTACTGGTTGGAAAGGTTTCGACGTCCTCTTTCCAACGGATCCGACCCCATCCCCAAATTCCGTCCGAGTCAACGGAATCTGCAAAACAATTGGCGTCACTTTTCCAAATCGAGAAGACGTGGGCTTTGGGCCTTGTAATAGAGTTGTAGTTGGTATCCTACTGCTTTGGACGTGTTTCCCACGTCCCTACCTCTTATAAATAGCCAGACATCGGCTCCTTAGGGTTTTGGGTTTTATTTGATTAGTTTAGCCAAGTGCAAACTTGATCCTGCGAGTTGTGCTGGACAGCCACCTTGTCAAGATCGTCAATAAGACTCCACTTTGTTTCGCTTCCAGTTTCATCCGCAATTTCAGATTGCTTATCCTATTGTTCTTGCTTGTTCTTCGGTTGCTTGCAGGAATTGAACTTCGTGTTCAGGTTGATCGTGCCCACGGCAAGATCAATAACCCGCTGGAGTTGGTTTAGCGATTGCTAAGGCGCATCGTCGTCGTACGGTGTAGTCGGATTGTCAAAGTCGACTCTAACAAATCGATCGTGTGTTTCTCATCGAAAGATCGGGACACCCATAGTGCCATCACGGCGCCATCACCACCTCCCCCTCCATGCCCTAGTCGCCCCCCCCCCACCTTCCCCTCCCCTCTTGTGCGCCCCCTCTCCTTTGCCCCCATTGCTCCCCACCTCTCCACCACCTCTCCTCCACCCCTTGCTGCCCTAGGGTAGCCTCCCCACCCCCTGCACCTCGAGGATCCGTCCATTGGAGCGAGGAGCAAGGAGCGAGGAGCGAACCGGGAGGAGATCCATTCAGATTTCATGCGTTGGGCAAAGGTATGGCCATGGGAATCCATGGGGTTGGTCTAGGTACTGTTCTAAGGATGTTTATCAAGTTTTTAGATCAATTGGTGGTGCTGGATTTGATTAGATTAGATGGATTCTTGAGTTGGTCACGTTCTCTGTTTCGGACAGCATGAGCAGTCGACCTAGGGTTCGGTTTTTCGCCAATTTAGAGTCCGAATCTGGTCGTACGGATGTTGAAGAAGTTGTAGATAATTTCATTATATTTCCGTGGATATAAAGAACGTTAAATTCCTCCCAGCCGTTTGAAAGTTATGGCTGTTTTACCGAGCGTGTTAAAATCTGTGACGTGATTGGAACAGATCACAGTATTTTGTAGATTAAACAACTTTAGATTCCGAATCAGTCTTTCCCTATACCTAGAAAAAGTTGGGAAATTTCCTAAGCTACGCGAGGATGTACTCGTTTAATTGATTTGGAGTCTTAGAACCCGAGTTATGCCTTTTGGAAGGCTGCTGTCCCGACGGGACAGAACCGCTGTTTTTGGTTTTGCGAGTAGTTGGCAATGTCGGGGTCGATGAGGGTTTGTGTTCTATTTTGTGGACATGATTGTGAGTGTGTGGTACCTATGTGCAGGTGGTGCGACCCCGGGAGTGCCTTCTACTTCCCGCCAATCCGTTGCTTGTGGTTGAGGCAAGTGTATTGTAATGGATAGCGATTTGTAGGTTGCTTGTTGAGACTAGATGAAAATGGATTATATGATATGATCACTTGCCATGCTTTAATGATTGCCAATGATATGATGAGTATGTTTATCATGTTAAGATGCCATGTGTTAATGTACAAGTTAATTATGATGTTGGCATATTTGCATACATGGCATGATTACATGGCCCGGGCAGTGAGAAAGTCATAACTAGTCCGGGAAGGTCGGTGAGAAAGTTATGACTAATCCGGAGAGCCAATGAGTAAGTCCTACATCGTGATTCCATTCACCGCGGTGAACGGAAGCGAGGAATATGCACCCTCCATCTTCGGGATGGAAGGGGGGAGAGAGTGCACACCGACGGGTGTGTACTCAACCATACCGATATGAGTTTCCAAGGAGTCATGAGCATCGCATTGCACTTCATATATATTGATGATGATGATAGTATGTGACCATGAATGAGATGGTTTACATGATGTGAGATATTATTGCTATGTAATTGTTTATGTTTGTACCATTGCAATATACTTGCTGAGTGATGAACTCACGCTTGTGTTTATGTTGTTTTCTTTTAGGTACCATGAATCCGACATGCGGGAAAGGGAGCTAGTCACACGTCATCACTTAGCATCACACATTTAAACAATGACATGTTCCTTCCCTTATGGTTATGGTTAATTCATTGAACTAAACTATGGTTTCGATGATTCGTTGGTCGTTATGAGTAATTGATTAGTCCATATTTGTCATGTGATGGATAGAATTTATATCCTTAGTGGTATGGTGGCTGTTTTTCCGTTTGATCATGTTATTGCTATCGTTCGTTATGCCACATTGACATGTTATTATTGTTGTTGCTTCAATTCATGTTAAAACAAAGGAGATGCTGCCGAAATCTCGGTTTTTAGCATGTGCGCCTTTGCTGGAATTTATGTTTAATTATGGTTTTTAGATGTTGTTTAGCTTTTGTTTGGTAGCATTCAGGCATAGTAAATACCGGGGTGTTACATTTCCTTTGCGAAAACTTTGCACCTTTCAAGACTAGCTATTCAATTGCATAGGGCTGCACTGATATGTTGCTATCACACGGTTGCATGAAATCAAAAGAAAAGTTGTGAATCTTTGCTGAAAATCAGTAGCACAGCCATCCAAAAGAAAGAGAGCCAAAAAAAAAAAAGAAAAAAATTACTAAAATCTATTGCACCACTGTAAAAAGGGCACAAGATTGCTCACTAATTAATAAATTGCACAATATAAAAAGTAACGAACACAAATTAGGGTTTTGCTCAATGTAGTGCGACCGGCCACAATTTTCTTTTTCTTTTCCTTTTTTTGTTTTTGGCCTTTTGGCTCTTTCTCTTTTCTTTCTTTTGGTGACTTTCGGCCAACACTAGTATGAACAAAGTTTTGGAATCCCTAACTCGGTGTCACAAGATAATATGATATGATAACTGGAGATTATGCAATGTATCAAGTAGAGCAGCCCTAAGCAATATCAACAAGCTAATCTCAAATAGGATCAAAGTGTTCACAAAGGATGAATTGGTTCCCAAAGGTAGGTGTACTGATGTATTTCTAGGGTAGCAGACTTGTCGCCTAGATTAATGTTTCAAGATCACCGAATTTGATTGGTTGACTGTGGGAGGAATTGAAGCTTATATCCTCAGCTTTCAAAAGAGTGCAAGAACACAAAAATCCGAGTTCGTATGTCAAAGTTATGCTCGAAATACCAAACTGGATAGAATTGAAGGATTGAAGCTTCGTGAAGGAAAAGAAAGATCAGCAACTAAAACATGGACTCTATTGGATCGAAACCTAACAAAACTCACTAAAATAACAGATTGAAACTAACGGTTCAATTTTGGTGGAGTAGTTTTCAATTTAGGACAGAAATCAAAAACTAACCTAAGGCATTGATATTCTCACCGATCAACTGAAGCTCTGATACCACTTGATGTAACACTGGGTGTCCCGATCTTTCGATGAGAATGATAAACTTCGATTTGGGTGGAGACGACTTTGACGATCCGACTACAACGTACAACGATGATGCGCCTTAGCAATCGCTAAATCAACTCCAAAGGGTTATTGACCTTGCCGTGGGCACGATCAACCTGATCACGAAGATCTATTCCTACAAACAATCAAAGAACAAGCAAGAACAAGGCAAAAGCAATCTAAAATTGCAAATATAGATGAAGTATTGAAAAGTTGGGGTTCCGATAAAAGGAGCTTGTTAGGCGGCCGTTGAGCACGTCTAAAAGACTCAAAATAGTAGCAAAAGGCTAAACTATCAAATAACCAAAACCCAGTTATTTTGGGGGACTCCCTAGCTATATATAGGAGAAATAGGAGACCAAAACCAGGCTAGGGGCGTCCAAACCACATCCATGCCCGAGTAGGACTCCTATTCCTAGTTTGACTCGGATTTGGAAAGATGACCGAACTTGTTTTGCAGATTCCAAAATCATCACAAGGATTAAAATAGCATTCCATTCATTAAATTATTTGTATGCAACCCGAGCATTCACCTGGCAATTGAATTGACGTGCGCGAGCTCGAGTAATTGGCCCTTGTATTACATTGTTGGCTTCAATTGGGTTTGTAGGCATGGTCGCATCCATGGTAGTGATGTCCTCATCAGTGTCATCTCGTGCAACGTTTTCGAACAGTGCTTGGGCAAATATGAAGTTCATTCGGCGTGATTGGAACGAAGTTTCGTTTCGTGCACCGTTTTGGTACGCGTGTATTTTACAGTACCATTAGGGACCCATCGTGCATGAATATTTCGCATCGACTCGAACGTACTCGAAATGCTTGTCGAAATGGGATAGGGCATATATGAAGTCCATTCGGGGAGTTTGACACCAATTTTCCTTTCGTGCATCGCTTCCGTCCGGACGCAGCTTGCAGAACACCTTGCGACCCGTCGCGGAGGGATGTTTCCACACTCACTCGGACGTATTCAAAATGAATGCAGAACTGTAGCAGCAATGCATGGAAAGTCCACTCGCGCAGTTTGGCCTAAATTTTCCTTGCGTGCATTGTTTTGATACGCACGCAGCTTGCAGTACCCGTTGGCACCTATGCTTTGCATCGACCCGGATGCAACAGAAATGCATGCCGAAATGAGCTTGGGCACACATGAACTCTATTCAGGGTGTCTGCCACAAGCTTTCTTTTTGTACTTGTTCTAGTACGAACGTGACTTGTAGTACCATTTGTCCTGTAGGTTTCACACCGACACGGATGAGCCCAAATTGCTCGCTAAAATGAGCTACGGCAGACATGAAGTCTATTCTGGTTGATTGACACTCAGCTTCATCTTATGCGTCGTTTTCTTGTGAAAATCCTTGCACCATACAGTACTCGTCGCGGAGGAATGTTTCACACGACTCGGAAAGATTCAAAACGCAAGCCGAAATGTGCTTGGGCATATACGAAGTTCATTCGGCATGTTTGGAACAATGTTTTCCTTTTTGCACCATTCTTAGGGACCCATTGTGCATGAATGTTTCGGTTCGAGCCGGACGTACTCGAAATGCTTGCTGAAACGGGCTAGGGCGCATATGAAGCCCATTCGGGGAGTTTGACACCGAGTTTCGTTTCGTGCATCGTTTTCATTCGGACGCAGCTTGTTACTCCTTGTGACATGGCATAAGCATATGCACAAGCATGAGCATTTTATTGAGGTTGTGGTAATCAATGTTGTGGTGTTGAAAGTAAAGCATGTGGTGTGTTAAATTCTTGATGGATGTGATGATGTGTTAATTGTTCTGCTTGCTGAGATTTCCCAATCTCACTGCTTGTGTTTTGTTGTTTTTCAGGTAGCGTGCAAGAGACATAAGCATGAGGGGTGGGCTAGCAACACAATAAACCTTCGAATGTCATCACAACTCCCATGAACTAGTGTTTATTTAATACATTAGCTTGCTGAATTTTATTTGCACTTAGACTATTTGTTGTTATGTCTAAACTTATACTTGTTTACGGTTGGCTTAGACTTGTTGTCGCTAGTATTGTTGAATTGCTTATATTCTTGTTTGAATTGCTTATCATGAAATGCTTCCGTAATGTCCTGTTTTTAGGGGAGATGCTGTCGAAATTTTCTTGTTCTATAGTTTAGTTTTACGGGGTGTTACATTTGTCTAGACGATATACCATGCTTACACAACTTGATTTCAAAATCTTCGGGTTAGAGACAATTAAGGATCAATATGAACATGATATTGCTTTTCAGGATGTGTTGCTCAATTGTAAAGATGGAAAAGCGTGGAATAAGTTTGTCCTCCAGAATGGTTTCGTGTTTAGAGCTAACAAGCTATGCATTCCAGCTAGTTCCGTTCGCTTGTTGTTACTGCAGGAGGCGCATGGAGGTGGCCTCATGGGACACTTTGGTGTGAAGAAGACGGAGGACATACTTGCTAGCCATTTCTTTTGGCCAAAGATGAGACGGGACGTGGAACGCTTTGTCGCTCGATGCACTACATGCCAAAAAGCTCCACATCCCTCCGCGACGGGTCGCAAGGTGTTCTGCAAGCTGCGTCCGGACGGAAGCGAAGCACGAAAGGAAAATTGGTGTCAAACTCCCCGAATGGACTTCATATATGCCCTATCCCATTTCGACAAGCATTTCGAGTACGTCCGAGTCGATGCGAAATATTCATGCACGATGGGTCCCTAATGGTACTGTAAACTACATGCGTACCAAAACGGTGCACGACACGAAACTTCGTTCCAATCATGCCGAATGAACTTCATATTTGCCCAGGCACATTCCGGCATGCATTTCGAGTCCGTCCGAGTTGTTGTGAAACATTTCTCCGCGTTGAGCACGAACGAATGCAACAAGCGGCGCCCGTTCGAAAACGTTGCACGAGATGAAACTGAGTGCGAAACACATCGAGTGGACTTCATATGTGCTTCCACTCATTTCGCATGCATTTCGAATATGTCCGAAGTCGGTGTCAAATGTTCCACCACGACGGGTTCCCACGGGTAATAAAAGCTGAATACAAACGAAACCGATGCATCTAAACAGAACCGAGTGCCAGACACCGGAAGAACTTATGATGTTTGCTAGTGCTTTTCATCATTTGTATCGAATCCATTCGAGTAGGTTCGACACATTCCTCCACGACGCGTCCCAACGGGCACTGCAGCGGAAGCAATTCGAAAATGAAAATGATGCACGAAATGACACATTGTGGCAAACACCACGGACGCCGAAAATGATGCACGAAATGGAACATTATGGCAAGCACCTTACGCGCTGCAACCTAGCACGCCAAAATGAAACATTGCGACACGAAACGAAAACGGTGAATGAAATGAAGCCGGGTGCCAAACACACCGAATGCAATTCATATGTGTTGTAACTCATTTAGGCATGCTTTTCGAATCCGTCCGAGTCGCCGTGAAATATTCCACAACGACGAGTTCCTAAACTGAAAAAATCGAAAGCGATGCACGAAACGAAACTGAGTGCCAAACACCCAGAATTAACTTACGATGTTCGCTTGTGCGTTTCAGCACAATTCTGCATTCATTTTGAATACGTCCGAGTGAGTGCGAAACATCCCTCCGCGACGGGTCACAAGGGGTACTGGAAGCTGCGTCCGAATGAAAACGATGCACGAAACGAAACTCGTTGTCAAACTCCCCGAATGGGCTTCATATGCGCCCTAGACCGTTTCAGCAAGCATTTCGAGTACGTCCGGCTCGAACCGAAACATTCATGCACAATGGGTCCCTAATGGTAATGTAAACTACACGCGTACAAGAATGGTGCAAAAAAGAAAACATTGTTCCAAACACGCCGAATGAACTTCATATATGCCCAAGAACATTTCGGCATGCGTTTTGAATCTTTCCGAGTCGTGTGAAACATTCCTTCGCGACGAGTACTGTATGGTGCAAGGATTTTCACAAGAAAATGACGCATAAGATGAAGCTGAGTGCCAATCAACCAGAATGGACTTCATGTCTACCGTAGCTCATTTTAGCGAGCAATTTGGGCTCATCCGTGTCGGTGTGAAACCTACAGGACAAATGGTACTACAAGTCACGTTCGTACCAGAACGAGTACGAAAAGAAAGCTTGTGGCAGACACCCTGAATAGAGTTGATGTGTGCCCAAGCTCAATTCGGCATGCATTTCTGTTGCATCCAGGTCGATGCAAAACATTTCTCCGCGATAGGTGCCAACGGGTACTGCAAGCTGCGTGCGTATCAAAACGATGTACGAAAGGAAAATGTAGTCCAAACTGCGCGAGTGGACATTCCATGCATTGCTGCTACAGTTCTGCATTCATTTCGAATACGTCCGAGTGAGTGTGGAAACATCCCTCCGCGACGGGTCGCAAGGTGTTCTGCAAGCTGCGTCCGGACGGAAGCGAAGCACGAAAGGAAAATTGGTGTCAAACTCCCCGAATGGACTTCATATATGCCCTATCCCATTTTGACAAGCATTTCGAGTACGTCCGAGTCGATGCGAAATATTCATGCACGATGGGTCCCTATGGCAAGCACCTTACGCGCTGCAACCTAGCACGCCAAAATAAAACATTGCGACACGAAACGAAAACGGTGAATGAAATGAAGCCGGGTGCCAAACACACCGAATGCAATTCATATGTGTTGTAACTCATTTAGGCATGCTTTTCGAATCCGTCCGAGTCGCCGTGAAATATTCCACAACGACGAGTTCCTAAGCTGAAAAAATCGAAAGCGAAACGAAACTGAGTGCCAAACACCCAGAATTAACTTACGATGTTAAACGTGCGTTTCAGCACAATTCTGCATTCATTTTGAATACGTCCGAGTGAGTGCGAAACATCCCTCCGCGACGGGTCACAAGGGGTACTGGAAGCTGCGTCCGAATGAAAACGATGCACGAAACGAAACTCGTTGTCAAACTCCCCGAATGGGCTTCATATGCGCCCTAGACCGTTTCAGCAAGCATTTCGAGTACGTCCGGCTCGAACCGAAACATTCATGCACAATGGGTCCCTAATGGTAATGTAAACTACACGCTGCACAAGAATGGTGCAAAAGAAAACATTGTTCCAAACACGCCGAATGAACTTCATATATGCCCAAGCACATTTCGGCATGCGTTTTGAATCTTTCCGAGTCGTGTGAAACATTCCTTCGCGACGAGTACTGTATGGTGCAAGGATTTTCACAAGAAAACGACGCATAAGATGAAGCTGAGTGTCAATCAACCAGAATGGACTTCATGTCTGCCGTAGCTCATTTTAGCAAGCAATTTGGGCTCATCCGTGTCGGTGTGAAACCTACAGGACAAATGGTACTACAAGATACGTTCGTATCAGAACGAGTACGAAAAGAAAGCTTGTGGCAGACACCCTGAATAGATTTCATGTGTGCCCAAGCTCATTTCGGCATGCATTTCTGTTGCATCCAGGTCGGTGCAAAACATTTCTCCGCGATAGATGCCAACGGGTATTGCAAGCTGCGTGTGTATCAAAACGATGTACGAAAGGAAAATTTAGGCCAAACTGCGCGAGTGGACTTTCCATGCATTGCTGCTACAGTTCTCCATTCATTTCGAATACGTCCGAGTGAGTGTGGAAACATCCCTCCGCGACGGGTCGCAAGGTGTTCTGCAAGCTGCGTTGGACGGAAGCGAAGCACGAAAGGAAAATTGGTGTCAAACTCCCGAATGGACTTCATATATGCCCTATCCCATTTCGACAAGCATTTCGAGCACGTCCGAGTCGATCACGAAATATTCATGCACGATGGGTCCCTTAATGGTATCTGTAAACTACACGCTGCGTACCAAAAGCGGTGCACGACACGAAACTTCGTTCCAATCATGCCGAATGAACTTCATATTTGCCCAGGCACATTCCGGCATGCATTTGAGTCCGTCCGAGTTGTTGTCAAACATTTCTCCGCGTTGAGCACGAACGAATGCAACAAGCGGCGCCCGTTCGAAAACGTTGCACGAGATGAAACTGAGTGCGAAACACATCGAGTGGACTTCATATGTGCTTCCACTCATTTCGGCATGCATTTCGAATATGTCCGAAGTCGGTGTCAAATGTTCCACCACGACGGTTCCCCACGGGTAATAAAAGCTGAATACAAACGAAACCGATGCACGAAACAGAACCGAGTGCGGACACCGGAAGAACTTATGATGTTTGCTAGTGCTTTTCATCATTTGTATCGAATCCATTCGAGTAGGTCTGAAACATTCCTCCACGACGCGTCCCAACGGGCACTGCAGCGGAAGCAATTCGAAAATGAAAATGATGCACGAAATGACACATTGTGGCAAACACCACGGACGCCGAAAATGATGCACGAAATGGAACATTATGGCAAGCACCTTACGCGCTGCAACCTAGCACGCCAAAATGAAACATTGCGACACGAAACGAAAACGGTGAATGAAATGAAGCCGGGTGCCAAACACACCGAATGCAATTCATATGTGTTGTAACTCATTTAGGCATGCTTTTCGAATCCGTCCGAGTCGCCGTGAAATATTCCACAACGACGAGTTCCTAAGCTGAAAAAATCGAAAGCGAAACGAAACTGAGTGCCAAACACCCAGAATTAACTTACGATGTTAAACGTGCGTTTCAGCACAATTCTGCATTCATTTTGAATACGTCCGAGTGAGTGCGAAACATCCCTCCGCGACGGGTCACAAGGGGTACTGCAAGCTGCGTCCGAATGAAAACGATGCACGAAACGAAATGATGAGGACATCACTACCATGGATACGGCCATACTTACAAACCCAATGGAAACCAACAATATCATACAAGGGCCAATTACTCGAGCTCGGGCACGACAATTCAATTACCAGGTGAATGCGTTCCTCGGGTTGCATACAAATAATTTAATGAATGGAATGCTATTTAATCCTTGTGATGATTTTATTGTCCTTAGGAACCAAGGAGAAGGACTCCCAAACGTCAAGCATGAAGCCAATTCTTCCGGTGCACAAGTTCAACTCGGATTCGGCCTCCGGGACAGCACCAACTTCAAACGACCATAACTTTTGATCCACAAGGGTGTTTGAGGTCTATGAGTACTGGTTGGAAAGGTTTCGACGTCCTCTTTCCAACGGATCCGACCCCATCCCCAAATTCCGTCCGAGTCAACGGGAATCTGCAAAACAATTGGCGTCACTTTTCCAAATCGAGAAGACGTGGGCTTTGGGCCTTGTAATAGAGTTGTAGTTGGTATCCTTCTGCTTTGGACGTGTTTCCCACGCCCTACCTCTTATAAATAGCCAGACATCGGCTCCTTAGGGTTTTGGGTTTTATTTGATTAGTTTAGCCAAGTGCAAACTTGATCCTCGCGAGTTGTCTTTGGACAGCCACCTTGTCAAGATCGTCAATAAGACTCCACTTTGTTTCGCTTCCAGTTTTATCCGCAATTTCAGATTGTTTATCCTATTGTTCTTGCTTGTTCTTCGGTTTGCTTGCAGGAATTGAACCTCGTGTTCAGGTTGGATCGTGCCTACGGCAAGATCAATAACCAGCTGGAGTTGGTTTAGCGATTGCTAAGGCGCATCGTCGCCGTAAATGCGGTGTAGTCGGATCGTCAAAGTCGACTCTAACAAATCGATCGTGGTGTTTCTCATCGAAAGATCGGGACACCCATAGTGCCATCACGGCTCCATCAAGTGGTATCGAGCAAACCAGGTTGCTCGGTGAGAATTCTTTACCCTAGATTAGTAGATTGATATCTTTCCTATAGTCCAGAAGAAGCGCCATCAGTTGGATCTCCCCATACCAAAACAATTTGAGCCTCGCATTTTCCTTTCCAAAGGTAATCGCGTTATTGAATTTTTGGTTGCATCGTCGTGTCGAGTTGCTGAATTCTAGTCTAGTTGGAGTCCAGGTCGAAGCGGTTTCGAAGTTGTATTCGGTTTCGAGTTGTGTTCCGTTCGGTCCCGAATCGTTAAAAAAAAAAAAAAAAAAAAAAAAGAAGAAGAAAAGGTGTTGGACCAGAAGTTTTCTTTTCTCCCGATCGTCGCCGCTACCGACCGTCGCCACTGTTAGGCCGATCGTCGCCCCGATCGGTCGCCGCTTGATCGATCGCCTACTTGGTCGTCCGACTACCGCCTCCCCGTTAGCCGATCGTTGCCTCCCGACCGTCGCCGCCGATCGGTCGCTTCACTGTTAGCCGATCGTTGCTCTCCGATCGTCGCTTCCCGACCGTCGCCGCTCGATCGACGCCCACCGATCCGTCGCCCACTGTTAGTCGATCGTCGCTGCCTGACCGTCGCTTCACCTGTCGCTTCATCGTCGCCTGACCGGGTTTGCCGCCGATCGACGCTTCACCTGCCGCCTCGACTCGTCACACGATCGGGTCTTCCGCCAGCATAGCACTTGAAAGAAAAACGAGTCGGATCGTTCCGCAAAAAAAAAAAAAAAAAAAAAAAAAAAAAAAAAAAAAGAGAGTGGAACCCATCCGAAAATTTTTATGTGCCCAACCGGTTTGCACAAGATCACCGATCTTTTGAGATAGTTCCCTTCTTTCGCGAATTTTTTTCGCTGATTTTATCTGCTGCTGAACTGCACGGTCGCCGACCACGCTTTTGAGTCACGATCCTTGCTAGCCTCGAGTCAGCAACTAGTGACTAGACGTTGAACAATTCTTCAATTTTGCATTCACTGATTGGATTATTGCTAACCTTTTGCTACTAAATTAAGCCTGTCCAAGCTCCACTTTCTACCCGTACAGGTGTTCGATCCCTTGGCAATCGCTCTACACAAACTTCGGAGAACCTTTGACAACGCCAACGGCCGACAACGCCTGCTGCATTGTAAGAACTTGTAAGAACTTGGGTCATAGGCTTGAGCGCTTGAGAGACTTGCCACCTAGTAGTTGATAGGAACATTAAACTTGTGGCAACTAACCATGTCGGGTGACGAGAGTTCACTTCATCACTCTCCACGAACCAAGGGCATCATTGCTCACTTCCAAAAGATGACGAGGGAAGCCACCGATGGTCTTAACGAGGATGTACGGCTCACTAATGAGCGTATGTCAATGCAAGAAGACCGTCTCAGATCCATCGAGGCCGCACAAGGGATTGCTAACACTACTCTTGCTACTATTTTGGCTAGACTTGATACTTTTGCAGCTGCTGCATCTGGTGCTTCCAATCCACCTCCCGTCGTCCAAGCAACAATTCAGCTCCACAGGAGGCCCCCAACAGATTTAGAAGAACAGAGCGAAGAGCACGAATATGATGACACCACTGATGCGGAGGAGGTCAACCCCATCCATTACAATAATGATCGTGAATCCATCAACGGCTACGCTTCAATCAGCAAGGTATGCGACGTGATCCTCCACGACCAAGGAACGAGAACGAGATGATGTTTTCCTAAGGTAAATTTCAACATGCCACCGCTTTGAAGGTAAATATGACCCTGATGGTTACCTTAGTTGGGAATTACTTGTGGATCAAAAATTTGCGTGCTATGATTTCCACGAGAATAGAAGAGTTAGAGCTGCCACAAGTGAGTTCACTGATTTTGCTTCTGTTTGGTGGAGAGAACATTGCCGTGCTCATCCAAATAATATACCCACCACTTGGGAAGCCTTGAAATTGCTAATGAGGCATAGATTTGTTCCTTCATACTATGCTAGAGATTTATTGAATAAATTGCAGCGCCTACAAAGCAAGGTAAGAATTCGTGGAAGAATATTACCAAGAATTGCAAATTGGCATGTTGCGTTGTGGATTAATTGAGAATGAGGAAGCTTCTATGGCTCGTTTCTTAGGTGGGTTAACTCGAGAAATCCAGGATATTCTAGACTATAAGGATTATAATTCGATGACTCGGTTGTTCCATCTTGCTTGCAAAGCTGAGCGTGAAGTGCAGGGTCGTCAATCGAGGGCCAAGACTAACTTTTCTGCAGGTCGAACTACTTCGTGGACACCGCGCACCCTGCTGCCCCTGCCGGCCGTACTACCACGCCGACCTCTTCCATCAACAGAACGGCGCCCACCACCACAAATTCGGCACCACAACCAACGCCGACGAAAAGTGCCACACAAGCTACTACAAATAGTTCGCCGTCGTTCGGTCGCATCAACGGACGCACCAAAGATGTTCAGTGCCATCGCTGCAAGGGTTTCGGTCACATGATGAAGGAGTGTCGAACAAGCGTGTGCTAATAATCCGTGAAGACGGCGAGTATGACTCAGCAAGTGATCTTGATGAAGAAACATATGCTTTGCTCGCTGAACATGAAGACGGCGATCCAAATGCCGAGCACGACGGCGCACGTGGCGCTGGTGATGCTGACCAATATTTGAGTATTATTGCACAACGTGTGCTTAGTGCTCAGATTGCTCGCGCCGATCCAAATCAACGCCACAACTTGTTTTACACAAAAGGCGTCATCAAGGAGCGATCCATTCGCATAATCATTGATGGGGGGAGTTGCAATAATCTAGCCAGCATGGACATGGTGGAGAAGCTAGCACTCTCCACTAGACCACACCCTCAGCCCTACCACATTCAATGGTTCAACAACAGCGGCAAACTCAAGGTAACTCGCATGGTAAGAGTACATTTCGCTTTAGGTTCCTATCATGATTATGTTGATTGCGATGTCGCATTACCTATGCAAGCATGTTCTATGTTATTAGGTAGACCGTGGCAATATGATAAGGATTGCTTACATCATGGTAGAACAAATCAATACTCTTTTGTGCATAAAGAAAAGAAAATTGTGCTACACCCAATGTCGCTTTGATGCCATTGTAAAGGATGAAATCGCTAGATCTAGCAAAGAGAAAACTCGAGAGAATTCTAAGAGTGAAAATCAGATTGTCACCAAAGGACTTGAACAACATAAACAGAAAGAATCTAACCTTGATTGTGCTAAGCCGAATGAGATTAAATTGAAAGGTGCTTGTTTTCTTGCAACAAAATCTGATTTGAATGAGTTGGCTGTTTGTAGGTCTACATGCTATGCTTTGGTCTGCAAAGAAACTTTGTTTTCTCTAGAGGAGATGTCCCTCTCTTTGCCTCCTGTTGTCACTAACCTTTTGCAGGAATACACTGACATCTTTCCAAAGGACATCCCCTCAGGGCTGCCGCCAATTAGAGGGATTGAGCATCAAATTGATCTCATTCCAGGGGCATCCTTGCCCAACCGAGCACCTTACAGAACCAACCCTGAAGAGACACAAGAGATACAACGCCAAGTTCACGAATTGCTTGATAAAGTGTAAGTACGTGAATCTCTTAGTCCTTGTGCTGTACCAGTCATTTTAGTACCTAAGAAAGATGGAACATGGCGCATGTGTGTGGATTGTAGAGCAATTAATAATATCACCATTAGATATCGCCATCCTATTCCTCGGTTAGACGATATGCTTGATGAACTAAGTGGCTCTACTATGTTCTCTAAAGTGGATTTGCGTGAGTGGGTATCACCAGATTCGCATGAAGTTAGGAGATGAATGGAAAACAGCATTTAAAACTAAGTTCGGGTTATATGAGTGGTTAGTAATGCCTTTCGGATTGACTAATGCTCCTAGCACATTTATGAGACTGATGAGCGAGGTTTTACGTGTTTTCATTGGAAAGTTTGTGGTAGTTTACTTTGATGATATCTTGATCTACAGCAAATCCTTAGAAGACCATCTTGGACATTTACGTGCTGTTTTTAATGCTTTACGCGATGCACGTTTATTTGGTAACCTTGATAAGTGCACCTTTTGCACGGATCGAGTCTCTTTTCTTGGCTATGTTGTTACTCCACGAGGAATTGAAGTTGATCAAGCCAAGGTTGAAGCAATACAGAGTTGGCCGACTCCTAACACGGTCACACAGTGCGGAGTTTCCTAGGACTTGCTGGATTCTATCGTCGTTTTGTGAAGGACTTCAGCACCATCGCTGCACCCATGAATGAGCTCACCAAGAAAGGTGTACCTTTTGTTTGGGGCAAGTCACAGGAAGAGGCCTTCAACATTCTGAAAGCTAAGTTAACCCATGCACCCTTACTCCAGCTTCCAGACTTTTCTAAGACTTTTGAACTAGAATGTGATGCTAGTGGAATTGGTTTGGGTGGTGTTCTATTACAAGAAGGAAAACCTGTTGCTTATTTTAGTGAGAAATTGAGTGGACCAAGTTTGAATTATTCTACTTATGATAAGGAGTTATATGCGCTAGTTCGAACTTTAGAAACATGGCAACATTATTTATGGCCCAAGGAATTTGTTATACATTCGGATCATGAATCGTTAAAACATATTAGAAGTCAAGCTAAACTGAACCGTAGACATGCAAAGTGGGTTGAATTCATTGAGTCATTTCCTTATGTCATCAAACACAAACAGGGAAAGGATAATGTCATTGCTGATGCCTTGTCTAGGAGATATACCATGCTCTCACAACTTGACTTCAAAATTTTTGGTTTGGAAACGATTAAAGAGCAATATGTGCATGATGATGATTTTAAAAATGTGTTGCTCAATTGTAAAGAGGGAAAAACTTGGAACAAATTTGTCCTCAATAATGGGTTTGTGTTTAGAGCAAACAAACTATGTATTCCAGCTAGTTCTGTTCGCTTTGTTATTGCTACAGGAAGCGCATGGAGGAGGATTGATGGGACACTTTGGTGTGAAAAGGACGGAGGACATACTCGCTAGCCATTTCTTTTGGCCCAGGATGAGACGAGGCGTGGAGCGTTTCATCGCCGCTGCTCTACATGTCAAAAGCTAAGTCACGACTTAATCCACATGGTTTATACATGCCTCTGCCTGTTCCTAGCGTACCTTGGGAAGATATTTCTATGGACTTTGTTTTAGGACTCCCTAGAACAAAGAAGGGGAGGGATAGTATTTTTGTCGTTGTGGATAGATTTTCTAAAATGGCACACTTCATACCTTGTCACAAAAGCGATGACGCTACCAACATTGCTGACTTATTCTTTCGTGAAATTGTTCGCTTACATGGTTCCTAATCCCCGCTCCCTTCTTAAGTGCCAAAAACCCCAATCTGTCCGGGTCAAACAGCAGCACCCTCTCTTCACAATTTCGTATATTTTTTATATAGATCATAAAAATACAAAAAAATTACAGTAGCTAGATATTGACGAGATCTATAACTTTCATGAAGATCACAAATTTCAATTCCACTGTTAAATAAGCCTAAACAAACGTCCAACACAGTGGACAAAATCTGTTTCCAGATTCTGTCCGTCATCTTGCAACAGCGATAACTCTCAGACCGACGCCCCAAAAATTCTGAAAAAATTACAGAAGCTAGATCTCGACGTTATCTACAACTGTCTAGTTATAGGTTTTTGCAGGAAAAATCGTCTATGCCACGTAAAACGCGAAATAATCCGCGCTGCACAATCTCCCCTTCCAAAAACAGCACCACGTGAACATCTACCCTTTTCCCCCATCAAGATCCATCTAAAACACTCACCACCAGATCTAATACACTCCTAATCCCTAGGTAGAACAGGGGTAAAAGATTGGGAATTTTACCTTGAGTTCTCCCTTGAGAACCCACGAAAAACGCGCGACGATTCCCGAAACGGAAATCTGCTCGTCCTCCACGCCTCCACGGATCCTCTTCTCGCTTGCTCCTTCGCGTTTCGCGGTGGATCTTGAGCCACCACGCAAGGGGAGGAAGAGGAGGGGTGGTGTGGCTGCTAGGAGGAAGGGGGTGCCCTAGGGCTTTTGGGGGGGTGACACCCCTTTTATATGGTGGGCCGGCCCACTAGGGGAAAAGAGAGAGAGGTGGGGAGGGGATTCGCAGCCCAGGCCCAGGTTTTCCTCGGCCCACTGTTTCTAGCCCGACAACTCCAAATTTAATATTAATACGCCGGATAAACTTCAATTATTTCATCCCCCGACAAATCCTTCATTCCTCTCCCGAAACAAAACCAGGAAAAGGAACCCTAGAATCGCTCTGACGCTCTAAGGCATCACAGAGACCTACCCAAGAATTGGCAAGTCCCCGAGGTACTCTTCCTATCCACTTTACAACCGGCATAATCCGCATCGGAATAGCCAACTAATTCAAAGGATGATCCTTTCGGATACCAAAGTCCAAAATGAGGAGTGTGCACTAAGTATCTTAAGATTCTCTTAACGGCCACCATGTGGCACTCTTTAGGAGCAGCTTGAAAACGTGCACACATACAAACGCTAAGCATGATATCATGCCTAGATGCACAAAGATAAAGAAGAGAACCGATCATCGAACGATATACCTTTTGGATGACCGGTTTACCTTCTTTGTCGAGGTCTAGATGCCCGTTGGCCTGCATGGGCGTCTTTATAGGCTTGGCGTCCTCCATTCCGAACTTCTTGAGCATGTCCTTGATGTACTTGGTTTGACAGATGAAAGTTCCTTCCTTGAGTTGTTTGACTTGAAATCTGAGGAAGAACTTCAACTCTCCCATCATGAACATCTCGAATCTTTTAGTCATTATTTTGCTAAACTCTTTACACAAATGTTCATTAGTAGATCCAAATATAATGTCATCGACATATATTTGGCATACAAATAAATCATTATCATTGTGCTTAGTAAAGAGAGTAGGGTCGGCCTTTCCGACTACAAAACCTTGTTCTAGAAGAAAATCTCGTAGACACTCGAACCATGCCCTTGGTGCTTGCTTAAGTCCATAAAGCGCATTGTGAAGGTAGTAGACATGGTCCGAATGTCTTGGATCTTCAAACCCGGGTGGTTGCTTGATGTAGACCATCTCGGAGAGTGGTCCATTTAGGAAGGCGCTTTTCACGTCCATTTGGTACAACTTAAAATCATGGTGAGTAGCAAAGGCAAGTAATATTCTAATAGATTCAAGCCTAGCTACTGGAGCATATGTTTCATTGAAATCCAAACCTTCGATTTGTGTGTACCCTTGATCAACCAATCGAGCTTTGTTCCTTGTCACGATCCCATTTTCATCTTGCTTGTTCCGGAAGACCCATTTTGTACCGATCACGTTTTGCTTGGGTCTTTCGACAAGCTCCCAGACTTGATTTCGTTTGAAGTTGTTGAGCTTCTCTTGCATAGCCATCACCCAATCCGGATCATCAAGTGCTTCATCTACCTTAAGAGGCTCAAGAGAAGACACAAACGAGTAAAATTCACAAAAATTTGCAATTCGAGATCTAGTAGATACTCCCTTGTGAATGTCTCCGAGTATGTTGTCGACCGGATGATCTCGTTGGATACTTTGATGAACTCTTTGATGAGGTACAGTTGAATTTGAAGCTTGGATGGGTTCCTCATCTTGAGAAGCATTCGAACCATCTTGAGCTTGCTTGGATGAGGAGGGAATATCACCTAAGCTATTCCCATCCGGAGTATCCGGTATTGGACCCGGAGACTCCGGGTTGGGGTGCTCGGGTGGGTTTCCAGATTTTGAGGTTTCACCTCCCCAATCGCCAATTTCTTGATAGCTTAGCACGGTGGTTCTTCCCTGTCAACAACGGCACGATCAACTTGTTCTACTTGAGAACCGTTAGTCTCATCAAAAGTCACGTCACGCGAGATTTCAACCACACGGTGGTGTTGTTGAAAACCCGGTACGCATAAGCATTAGTCCCATAACCAAGTAAGAAACCTTCATCTACTTTAGGAGCAAATTTAGAAGACTTAGCTCTTTTGTTGAGGATATAGCATTTACTCCCAAAGACTCGAAAGTAGGATACATTTGGTTTCTTGCCGGTGAGCAATTCGTATGCCGTCTTCTTCAAGATCTTGTGGAGGTAGAGGCGGTTGGTGCTGTGGCATGCGGTGTTAATGGCTTCCGCCCAAAAACTATCAGAAACCTTGTACTCGTCTAGCATTGTCCGCACCATCTCGATGAGGGTTCGATTCTTCCTTTCGGCCACCCCATTTTGTTGAGGGGAGTAGGGGGCCGAGAATTCATGCTTGATTCCTTCTTCATCGAGATACTCCTCAACACCAATATTCTTGAACTCGGTGCCATTGTCGTTTCGGATTCTCTTGATCTTCACTTCAAACTCGTTTTGAGCTCTTCTCATGAACTTCTTTAGAGTCACTTGGACTTCTCTTTTATCATGCAAGAAAAACACCCAAGTGAAGCGAGAAAAATCATCGACAATAACTAAACCATATTTACTTCCTCCGATGCTTATGTAGGCGACCGGACCGAAAAGATCCATATGAAGCATCTCCAATGGTCTTAAGGTCGTCATCACGTTCTTGGCGGGATGGGGGCACCGACTTGCTTTCCCGCTTGACAAGCGCTACAAACTCTATCTTTCTCAAAGACAACATTGGTTAGTCCAAGAATGTGGTTGCCTTTAACGAGTTTGTGAAGGTTCCTCATACCGACATGGGCTAGTCGGCGATGCCAAAGCCAACCCATGCTAGATTTAGCCATTAAGCACGTTTCAAGATTAAGTCTATCCGTATTGAAGTCTACGAGATAGAGCTTACCCTTCAAACGTCCTTTAAAGGCTATTGAACCATCAACCCTCTTAATGACCTCCACACCCTTTTCATTAAACAAACAATTGTAGCCCGCTTCACATAATTGTGCAACGGACAACAAATTGTAGCTTAATGATTCCACAAGCAAAACATTATTTAAATGGAAATCATTTGAGATAGAAATTTTACCCAATCCTATTACATCTCCTTTTCCATTGTCTCCAAAGACAATGCTTTCGTTATTTGCTCCATTCACGTCCAAATGTGCGAACATTGCCTTTTCTCCGGTCATGTGATGCGTGCAACCGCTATCCAAAATCCAACTTGTTCCACCGGAGATATAGGCCTATAAAAAGACATTTAGTTTTTGTTCTTTGGTACCCAAACTTGGTTAGGTCCCGCACGTTAGCAACAAGCGACTTTGGGACCCAAATAGAACGAACAAAAGAAGTATTTCTTGGCTTACGCCCAATATGATAAGCAACTACATGACCAAGGTTAGTCTTTTTAAGAACATAAGAAGCAAAGAACTCGGAGTGAGCCTTGTACTTGGATGTTCCTTCACTTTTTACAAAGTGAATAGGCTCGCTTAAAGGAGCAACCGCAATGTTGCTCTTTTTGCCCTTTGGCGGAACATACCCAAGCCCTTGCCTCTTAGGATTACCTTGGCACTTACCGAGAAACTCCTCTAAACCCTTGCTAGCCTTGTAGGACTTTTGAAGTCCATCTTCAAGCATCACCTTAAGCTTCTCATTTTCATGAGCCAAGACTTTCAAAGTATCACGGTTAGTAGCACAAGTAGCAACATCAATATTATAGCATCTAGCACAACCGTTGCTTGTTGAAGGCATTGAAACTTTGGAGTTGTCAGTTGAGGTAGAAGCATTATTCGAAAGATCAACAAGCTTCACTTCAAGGGCCTTGCAAGCATCCTTCGTTTGAGCAAGTTGCTCTAAGAGTGAAGCATTGGTGATCTCAAGACTAATCACTTCTTTCTTGGTCAAATTTGAGCTTTTGACCAAGTCCTCATTTTTCTTTCTTTCAAAAGCTAGGCTCTTCTCTAGCTTTTTTTCTCTTTTTCAAAAATGAGGAGATCTTCTTGAGCTTCAAGAATAGCCTCCTTTTGTTCGACTACCTCCTCCAACTTTTCAATATCTTTAAGTAGCAAGTCTAATTTCTTAATATCAAAATCATTTATCGATTTGAATGCTACTTCTTCATCATCATTACTAGCGTCATCGCAATCATCTAAGCCATAATCAACAATAGAATGGATAGGACTTTTAGATGATACCTTGTGCCCCTTTGCCATAAGGCACTGATGGAGCCGTGATGGCACTATGGGTGTCCCGATCTTTCGATGAGAAACACACGATCGATTTGTTAGAGTCGACTTTGATGATCCGACTACACCGTACGACGACGATGCGCCTTAGCAATCGCTAAACCAACTCCAGCGGGTTATTGATCTTGCCGTAGGCACGATCAACCTGAACACGAGGTTCAATTCCTGCAAGCAACCGAAGAACAAGCAAGAACAATAGGATAAGCAATCTGAAATTGCGGATAAAACTGGAAGCGAAACAAAGTGGAGTCTTATTGACGATCTTGACAAGGTGGCTGTCCAGCACAACTCGCAGGATCAAGTTTGCACTTGGCTAAACTAATCAAATAAAACCCAAAACCCTAAGGAGCCGATGTATGGCTATTTATAAGAGGTAGGGACGTGGGAAACACGTCCAAAGCAGTAGGATACCAACTACAACTCTATTACAAGGCCCAAAGCCCACGTCTTCTCGATTTGGAAAAGTGACGCCAATTGTTTTGCAGATTCCCGTTGACTCGGACGGAATTTGGGGATGGGGTCGGATCCGTTGGAAAGAGGACGTCGAAACCTTTCCAACCAGTACTCATAGACCTCAAACACCCTTGTGGATCAAAAGTTATGGTCGTTTGAAGTTGGTGCTGTCCCGGAGGCCGAATCCGAGTTGAACTTGTGCACCGGAAGAATTGGCTTCATGCTTGACGTTTGGGAGTCCTTCTCCTTGGTTCCTAAGGACAATAAAATCATCACAAGGATTAAATAGCATTCCATTCATTAAATTATTTGTATGCAACCCGAGGAACGCATTCACCTGGTAATTGAATTGTCGTGCCCGAGCTCGAGTAATTGGCCCTTGTATGATATTGTTGGTTTCCATTGGGTTTGTAAGTATGGCCGTATCCATGGTAGTGATGTCCTCATCAGGCACATTGGAGCATCTTCATCTCCGTCGCTTAAGTTGTCGAAGAGGCTCTTCGACTTTGTCGGTGGAGTAGCAATTGCGACGGTGGCATGTCCTTCTTCATTGTCGGAGTTGGACTCGGACTCGGACTTAGAGTCGCAGTCGGAGTTCCACTCCTTGTCGATGTAAGCGTGACCCTTGCCCTTGTACTTCTTGCTCTTATCTTTGTCCTTCTTCCGGTACTTGTCTTTCTTGTAAGGTTTCTCTTCCTTCTTCTCTTTGTGTGGACACTCGGCAATGAAGTGGCCGGGTTCTCCACACTCATAGCACTTCCTTGTCGAGTGTCTCCCTCTTGACTTGTTCCCGAAGCTCTTGGAATGACTTCCCGGCTTGTAGCCTTTCTTCTTCAAGAATTTGTTGAATCTTCTTACTAGTAGGGCCATGTCTTCATTTGTGAGCGGCCCATTTGACTCTTCTTCATCACTTGAACTTTCTTCTACTTCTTGAGCTACTTTGACGGCCTTCAAAGCACTTCTTGCCGGACTTGAGCTCCTCTACCACTTCCGCTTCTTTGACCATCATCTCATCCATCATCAACCGGCCAATCACGTCATGAGGAGTGAGTGTGTCGAAGTTTGGCCGGTCGCGAATGAGTTGAACGAGATTGTGGTTGGTGGGGGTGATCACTCGGAGGATGATCTTGAATATTGCTTTGTCAGTGAGATCGGTGCTTCCAAGTCCCTTAGCTTGATTCACCAACACCATCAAGCGGTCAAACATCTTTGTGTAAGATTCACCTTCTTCCAAAGTGAATCGGCTTAGTTCTCTAATGATAAGCTCGATCTTGGATTCACGGATACTTGACATACCTTCATGTGTTACCATTAGTCTTTCCCAAATTGCCTTGGCGTTGTCAAGACCATCGACTCGGTTGAACTTCGGATCACTCAAAGCATTGAACAAGGCATTGACGGCCAAGTCGTTGAAGTGTTGAGCTTTGTCTTCTTCGGAAGTAAGATTGTTTGGATCAACGGGCTTGAAACCTGTTTCAACAATCTTCCAAATGCAAGGATGAAGTGATCTCAAATGCATCTTCATCTTATGTTTCCATGCCGCATAGCGAGTGCCATCGAAATGAGGCGCTCAGCCGGAGGAGACGGAGACATAAGATGAGGTGTTTGAGACTCCAAAAGAGGAATAATCGAATGGAATTGCAACCCCTTTACCGGAACCTGTGGCCTTCTCTTGGTCATGGGTTTCGGTAATCTTTTCTATTTCCGACATCTCAGATTCTCCAAGCGGTTAAGCTAAAACAATGGAGATTTGGCTCTGATACCAATTGAAAGGACCGGAGATGTCGCCTAAAGGGGGGGAGGTGAATAGGCGAATTAAAAATTACGCAGCGGAATTAAACTGCCCGAGCAGGTCAACTCGGAGTCTCCGGGTATTAAATCCGGATACTCCGTGTTGTCCGGACTGTCCGGTATTTTACCCGGACACTCCGGGTTAGAGGGCTCGGGAACGGAATTGAAACTACTTAAACTTGCAACTAATTACTCAAATAGAAGATAGCAAAAGCAACCTAGAACTTTAAGCACGAGCGGATCTAGAGCAAAGTAGTGACACAAACTAGATCTAAGCTCTAAGAGAATAAATCTACACAAGTTAAGGAAGAACCAAGAAAGGAAGTTGGAGACTTGATTTTTCACCGAAGTTCGGATTCTTGAAGGGAATCCTACGTCTCCGTTGAGGTGGCTCGGTCGCACTTGAGCCGGGGTCTTTTTCAACCCGCTTTCCTCCCGGTGTTGCACAAATGCACTCGCCGGCTTCACTTCTTGTCTCTTCCCTTTCGAAGGCGAGACACGCCTTCACAAACGACCGGGGCACACCACAATCCTTGGTTGCTCCCGGTAACTCCTAGCCGTCTAGGAGACCTTCAACCTCCAAGAGTAACAATACCACGAGAGATCGCTTGGAGGATGTACTAGTGCTCAAGGACTTGGATTGAATGCACCTAGCACTTTCCTTCTTCCTCTCCTCACCAAGAATGGATCAACAACCAAATCAAGAGGTGGGAGGTAGTGAGGGCTCTATTGAATGCTTGGAGTGTGTTAGGAATGGCTTGAATGCTGCTATGAATGAGCTCAATAGAGATTCTAGCCGTTGGTGGAGAGTAGAGGCTTTAAATACTCTTTTGGAAAACTAGCCGTTACTCCCAATTTCGAACTGTCCGGACATTCCGGACAATTTAACCCGGACACTCCGGATAATCCGGACTATCCGGACAAAATGTCCGGATACTCCGGATAAACTGGAATGTGACCTTTTTGGCCGAATGGGTTAACCCGGATACTCCGGACAAATTGTCCAGATACTCCGGACTGAGTTCGGACACTCCGGACTAAATGTCCGGATACTCCGGGTTGGATGGCTCGGTTGGAAATTGCTGTTTTTGGGAAATGCAAGTATTTGAGTGCTAGTTTATATGCAAGACTTGACCTTGAGCACGTGCACATCCTAAAAACGATTTTCCATCGTATCCTCTTAATAGTACGGCTATCCTTAAGACTCAAAAAGAAAATGGAAATTACAAATCTCGTCTTGATGCCGTCCTTTTGAATTTTAATGTACGTAGAGGCGTCCAATCTCATTCCAAGCTTGATGTGTTCTCGAGATCTGCATTATTCTTAGTTGAAATATTAGATCTCTTTAATTGTGTCATCATTAATCACCAAAATAAATTGAGGGGCCTAGATGCACTTTCAAACCTGAAGAACTGATTAGGCGCAGCCCTCAACCTTTGTGCTCCTTGGTGAGCTCCCTGTTGTGCCATTCGGCGCTTCCGATTGTCCTCCAACTCTTTACGCTTGTCTTCCAAAATTAAGGCCTTGTTCACTAATTCTTGGAAGTCAAGGAAAGTATGGGTGATTAGTCCCACTTGCAGGCCTGAGTTCAGTCCCTTCATAAAGCGAGACTGTCTTGTTTTATCCATCACTACATCTTCAGGTGCATAGCGAGTAAGCTGTGTGAACTTGTTTAAATAGTGAGCTACTGACTGAATGCCTTGCTTCAACGCTCTGAATTCTTCTTTCTGCAACTCCATGATTCCTTCAGGTACGTGGTATTGGCGTAATGCGGTAGTGAATTTCTCCCAAGTAATCTCCTGTGGATTCTCATACGAAGCACATAAATTCTCCTACCATTCTGTTGTGGTTCCCCCTAGCTGATGAGAAGCATAGAGTACCTTCTCATTCCCAGTGCATTGGGTGATGTGTAGCTTCCTCTCGATAGACCTCAGCCAATCGTCTGCCTCCAATGGATTGGTGTTCCCAAAAAATATAGGCGGACGGGTCCTCATGAATTATAATGGTTGTCCAGTATGGGGGCTGTCCCTAGTTAGATTGAGTGGCTTGGTTGGCAGCGGCTTGATTCGTGATGTGCTGCATCTGCTGCATCACGGCATTATCAACTGCATCTGAGCAGCTAGGAAAGCTCTGGAGTTCTGCGTATTAACTTGGGTGCAGGCTAGGGAACATGCCTTCTATCATCAGGGCTCCCACCGAGGCGAGAACCACTTCCATTCGCTCCATTGTTTCCGCGGGTGTTAACCATCTGCTGATCACTCCAATGTTTAGAGATAAAAGGGAAATAGAATAGACAAGTAGTAAAGAAACTTATGTGGGGTTAACGTATGTAACTCAAAATCCAAATCTTATTAATTCTTTATTAATAACTTGGTATGGTTGCTCACAATGCCTAAGGGCTTTGCAACTCATACTGCACACTCAGCAATCATGAAAATCTAAATTAAACTAACACACCAAAATCTAACGCCTAAAGGGCGACTCCTACTAACTTAAAGACGCGACTCAAACACTTGAGTCCCAACTACTAGACCTGACTCTATCACTCATCCAGCCAACCCAGCTGGGGTCCTCCCGGCAGGTACACTGGTGGGTGCGGTGGAATCGACACGAATTGATGTCCATGGCCTCTAACTGCTGTGGTAGACGAAGCCACGTCCTCTGCCTCCTGCTCTGGCTGTAGCTCTGGCTCAGGCTCTGGCTCGGGCTGTACCTCCTCATTGTCCTCCTCGTCCAGCTCTAGCTCAGCCTCCTGCCCTTTGATGTACAGGGCCTCTCGAGCTCCCGATACTCTGTGAAGCTAAGGCTCTGGTCTCCTGTAGCCTCCAAAGCATTGTACACCTCCTCCATCTCCTAAACTGTGCGATCCATCACCGCAATCGATGCGACAGGAGACAACGTTGCTCTCCAGGTCAATCGGAGCACTAGTGACACCTCCCTCCTAGGGATGGAGACGAAACACCGACTGCTGTAGCTCCTCCGAGTAGTCATGGCTGATCCACCGCAGTGCAAGGCGGGCGGTCTCCTGGATACCGGCCTCGAAGGTGGCTCCCCTCATGGTGATGTTAATGGGGCAGCTTGCCTTCGTGTCCTCGCAAACATAGATTGTGACTTTGGTGATCATGCCCCGGGCCTTCCCGTTCACAATCCAAGTGTTGGCCCTATAGATTGGCCTGTCGAAACCTCCCAACACTTGGAGCATCCTCCATAGCTCCACGGCATAGCCTCCCTCACACTCCCCGTAGGTGTGGGTCATCCTCATTTGCCAAAAGACACTCTCATGAGGTCGTAACATTTTGAAACAAAGTAAGAACATGAAAAATTCAGCAAGGGGTATGAAACATGAAGGAAGGATATGTCAAGAATTCATTCATTATCTTAGCAAATTTTAACTTTTAGAAAATAGTTTTATCCTCTCTAACGTCCATTCTAACACGGCAAATCCTACAATCAGTATGGTTCTGATACCACCTCTGTCGGGACCCAAATATGCAAATTTGGACCCCTTGTGTATTCCGCACTAGTTCAGGATCACGCTAGTGCACACAATCTGAACATAAATGAATATCACAATCATGCACAATAGAATAATAAAACTCCATCTATTAATATAACCTGTTGATGAGGACATCCCAACCATGGATGTGACCGCTGCCCTTCCTCTCCCGGCAACACCTTCGTTGCCAAACTTCTGTGTTTCGGCCGCCACTTCGTCTATGTTGCATGGAGGGCTTAATCTAGAAGCACGATCTTTCCATCCATCTTTGCCGGCACAGCACATCGAGACCACTCACCAAGGATAGCCCATATGCCAAGGAAGGCCCATGTTGAAGCCCAATTCGTCGCTGAGTCCGGTTCGGCCATCCAGCAGCACCTCAACTTCAAACCGGCATAACTCAGGCTCCCGAACTCCGTTTTTGACGTGCGACCACTCGTTGGAAAGCTTAGGTGATAAGATTTCCAATGGATCCATCCCCACATCCAAATTCCCTCCAGATCGATGGGAAATTGCAGAAGAGTGCCACAGGCCAGAAACTCAGGGTGCTGTGTCACCGTATTTTTTGGCCTATGGCCCATGTATCTTTAGGGATTGATTGGTCGTAGCCGACCCTAACTCTGGTTTTGGCGCCCCTCCCCTAGCCGCCCCTTTATATATGGTGCCACCCCCATACGTTGTTCTTTAGGTTTTGTTGTGTTTTGCTAGACCCCTCGCGCGTCCCTCCTCGTGCTTGCGCGTGTCGACTAGACCGTTCTAGATGAGAAATAGAACCTCACCTTTGTGTTCGTGATTTTAGATCAATATAGTTATCAGATTGCTTCCTCACTTTGTTCTTGCAAGTTTCTCGATTGCTACCAAGGATAAATATCCATCATGTCTAAGCGTGGTTTATCGACTCGCGTTGGTGGCGTTGCGATTGCCGGTTTCCTATCCTCGCTGGTTGGAAGCCAAGATCACGAGTTCATCAACTCTCCAAATCGATGTATCATTCTCATCAGAAGATTGGGCACCCCCGTGTGCGCATCACCTGTTGAGTCAACCTTATGGTCAACTTACAATAATACGCCTCGCAGGGCAAAGACTCAAAAGAAAGAAGACTGCAGTGGAAATAAATAAGACTTGTAGTGACCAATCAATATGCCACAGGCAATTGATTGGGATCGCACCCTAACTTGACGGCTCCTCCTGGTACTCCTCCAAATCTGGCATTGATTCCTCCTCAGCTGATGTTTGTATTATTGCAAGGGGTGAGTACATAAAGCACTCAACAAGTTGTGCACAGAATGCAAGTCTAGTTCTACATGCCTAGTTTATTCCAATGGAATGGTTGTAATGGTTATTTGGCAAAAAAAAAGCGGCATTCACAGATAATCATAATAGATTGAAAAGCAGTAAAACAATAATAGCAATAATAACTTCCACAATTGTTTCTCAAGTAAAGCATTTATCATCCTTAATCAATTTTCATACTTGCAAACCACAATGTTCACCTTCCCAAGTTCATTTTATGAAAACCTAATCCTTGACTGTAATCCTTGAGTATTGTCCAATACCGCGTACATGCCTATTTGAATAGTTTTGACACTCTGCAAAGGCTATACACTTTACCCACAAGATACAGTCAAACACCACCAAGGCAAGCGATTGTAACAAAGCCTTTACAATGCTCCTTCTAGACCCAGTACGGCTAAGGTTTCAACACTGAAGGGACTGGTTACCACACTCATAGCCCTCCTCTTGCGCCATGTGAGTCTACCCGTACACCCGGAACTCACACCACCACGACAGTACTGAAATCTAGACATCACAAATTAATCTGCTAGGTCTGTTCCATTGCAGACATGTGGTTGTATGATAGACTCAGTTCAAACTTTTGCAAGGTTAAGTCCTTTATTGACCAAGGCAAGACTTCCAGAAAGAAATTCACAAATATTCAAATCATCAAAACCAAATGTGACCGCCCAAGTGCCACACCTGGCTCACCGATAAACATCTCTTGCCACTTGCCCCAATCTAAATCATTTTATCACCCCAATTGATTACCATGCACCACGTGCCATAAACATCAACAATAACACATGACACATCTTTCATAAACATGTACCATATCTCTTTAAGTCAAGATTGGCATTTTATAGTCCAAAATGATGTCAGTAACACGTTGCAAAACTAAGCACACTACATACGATCTACTAGCCCATGTTGGCAATTATGCTAGTGTCCAACTATTATTCCATAGCCTATGGTGACAAATGATTCATGGCGTGCAAGTAATAAAGACAAGGTGGCATAATTCAAATAGGTTGTTTATCTATTCCCAAATTAATTGAAATCATTTTAATTCAAATTAGCATGCAATAATTTAAAGCAACATAATTTTAAAAGTGGGATCAACATGATCAAGCACAACTTGCCTTGGAAAAGGTATTGATCTTGCTCTAGACCTGCTTCTTGTGTTAGCACTTTACCCTCGTACCCTTCTGGCACTTCAACGTCTACGTGAAATGAGTCAAGAAGCCAAAAATTAAATAAAATTCACCATTAAATAGAGCATAATTTTACAAATTTTTAGGCTCAGGAATCACCTCAATCGGAGTTCGTATGAGCAAGAACGAGCAATTTGAAATTTGAAAATATATTAAAAAGAATAAATCGAATTAAATGAATTATTCTTCTACTGGAAATTCCGAAATAATGTGTCATGCTTGCATTAGCATCGATGTGGCCCAATCAAAAAGTGCCACGTTAGCGTGGTCTATAGACTGGGTTTTCGGATTGGTGCTGGTGGTGAACCCGGCTTACGGAACCCTATCGCCAATACATGTGGGCTCGACGCCATGATGTCACGCTGACATTAGGGCACCCGTGCGGCCCAGCTTACAGGTGGGACCCTCTCAGATGACGTCATCGCGACCGGCACTGGCCAGTGGTGCCTCGATTCCCGTGCTCAACGTGGCGCGCATTGATTGGTTTGGGTGGCGACTAAATCCTGATCGTTAATTCAAAATCCAATGGATCCGATTAGCTCTACTACACAGCACCTAGGTCCTGACGTGGATAGTCCCAATGGAAGCCATGTGCACGCCTCTGGACCATTGGATCTAATCTAACGGCTAAGAATTACTCTATCCAGAACTACGCAAATCAATCCTGATCTCACATACTAGATCCAACGACTCAGATTAACTTTAGTTCCTCACGGTGAATGACTACATGGCCTAATCTCGAGTGCTGATTCTAGATTCAAGAGCTCATATCTAATTTGAGAATCACAGTCAATCGCAACATGGACTCACCTAGATCGTCGGATCGGGATCTAACGGCTAACGAAGTTCGCGAACCTTGGTGATGGCACGGTGGCGAGTAGCTACCGGATGTGAAGACGACGACGTGCGAAACAGCAGTTCTGGCCTCCCCCAATGAGATGAAGTATCCCTCCAGGAGTGCCCGGTTACGCCGATCTCTATCCTGGGTCCCGCTGCGACCGGTGACGGTGGATGATGGTGAAATCTCGTGAAGAAGACGGCAGTGCTCCTCCAGTCATCGGTGAGCAATTGCGGGGGCTAGGACACGGGTCAAGCTGCAATTTCTGAGGCAAAACACGTAGCACGAGGCGACGATCATGGCTGGGGTATTTATAGCACCTCAACGGCCGTGTAGGGCATAGATTCCATGGCACGAATCATGGCGGTGGTGGAATCTAGCGATGAAACAGAGAGGCGACGTGGATGCATCTGGTTCACCCATCCATCGCCGATCCAACTGTCCACCACTCGTAGAGATGTGGTTCAATCCTTGGCGTTGGATTGGATCCAACGGTTCGGATCTGGTCGGGGTTAGCGTCTAGGGCGAGCGGCGCGGGCTTGGGCCGACTATTAGGGTCTAGGGCGAGCGGCGTGGGCTTCGGCTCATTAGGGTTTCTAGATTTTTCAGCTATTTTACTAATTAACAATAGTTCTAGTAATTCAATTAACGCGAGAAAAATAGAAAAAATTCCAGAAAAATTCTGAACAATATTTTGAGAAATTTTGAACTCAAATAAAATATTTCCAATAAAAATTTATATGTGTAGGATCGAAAAGATGAATATAGCAATCAGAGGGGGGTGAATGATTGTGCGGAAGCTAAAACCAAATTTTTGATCTACTAAAATTTCACCCCAATTCGGACTCAACTAATTGCTTCGGATCAAGCAGAAATAGATTGACAAACATTCGGTAAAACGCGAATTCCTAGAGATCCAACCGTCGGATTGACTTGACATTTGGACACAAGAATCTAGATTCCAATACGAATCTAACAGAAAAATAATCAGCTTGATCGGAATTACGGATCAAACGTTATGAACCTCTCAAGCTTGCTGTGATAGAATATGACGAGAATTGATATAACATCAATTTCGTGATTAAGCAAAATCTTCAAAAGATTAACCAGCAAGACTTTGAGGAACTCTAAATCAAAGCCCTAGAAAGGTTTTGGATGGATCAAATCAAGATGGAACTCAAGAATCCAATCTAAAACCAGAACAGATGAGCCAACGAACACTCAAAACAGAGAATATTGTAGCAACGCGTGTACTATAGCTTCGAGATTACTGTAGCATGCAGAGGATCTGGAAGGAATTGATCTTTTTTTCTTTTTGTCTAAAGTACTCCCATCAAAAGAGTACAAACCCTAAAACACAGCACAAGATTGTTTCCTGCGCTTTGCACGATTGCACACCCATAAACAGGGGACACCTCCCCCTATTTATAATAGGCAAACCTAACAGGGTACGCATGCATGTCCACTTGGTCAAGCATGGCCCAATACATGTAAGCTACCCCCAAACGATTACAACTCTACATGCGTATGGCTCAACTGCCATATCACGTGACTAACCAGCCTCCATGTGCACTGTTCTCTCGCCCGAACGTCTCGCATGACATCCTTGACCACTAGGACCTCAATTCCTCCCTGAATCTAGTCTTGAACCTCAGTTCCTCCATGAACCTAGTTACGATCCCATCATCGACAACGTTCGCCTTCGAGCAACACCTGCACATGAACAAACCACAAAAATTATGAGCACAAGTATGCGACTTGACTCAACATTAGTCCATGACACTACTCACACGAGCATTGCATACAAAACAATCCAATTTCAAAATTACATTCACGACGGACCAAATACTTGGTCCGGCTCACAAAACCCTAGAAAATCACATTCACGCTGGACCGAAACTTTGGTCCGGCGCCACTCACGACGAACCAAAAAATTGGTCCGGCGTACACGTGGCACGCTCGGTTTCAAAAGAAAATGATCCAGCGCAAAGCCCTCAAAATCACATTCACGACGGACCAAAGAAATTTGGTCTGGCGTACATGCAAAACTTACTTTTTTTTTGTAAAACTCAGTCCAGTGCATATACGAAAACAAACCTCAAAACGTTGTTCACGACGGACCAAAATTTGGTCCGGCGCACATGTAAAACTTTCTATTTTTCAAGAAACTTGGTCCGACACATATACGAAATCAAACCTCAGAACGCCTTTCACGACGGACCAAAAATTTGGTCCGCCGTACATAAGAATTAAACGTTCAAGAAAGAGCCATTCAAGGTACGCACGAATTCAAGTCTTCAATAAGGAACCATTCACGTTCACGGCGGACCGAAAATCTGGTCTGGCGTCGTTCACAACGGACTGAAAAGTTAGTCCGGTGCAAACGTCCAACACTCGGTCTCTTCGAGAAATTAGACCAGCAAAAACACATTCATAACGGACCGAAACACAGTCTGTCTGGCGTAAACGTCCAACTTTCTGGAACTTGAAAATCAGTCCGGCGCAAGGAGAAAAAACCTCTGTAGCTTGAAAGCACTTAACCATGCTATCACAAGCATATCAAAAGATCATATGAGACAGCACATGCACAATCACCACACATGCCATGAGCACAAACACTTTGCAATGCCAAATGCATCATTTGCAATTTGATGTACCAACTTGATTGTAGATCACATGATTTCGCGATCTTCCACTTGATGAAAACATTGGCAACACCACTTAGAACTGAACATTTGCAATTGCCATTTACTTCACAAGAAAATTTTTTTTTTAAATCAAGAAGTTAAAAAAACAAAAGCCAAAGTGAAAAACACAAAATCTCCTCCTTTGATAAAAATGCAAAGTGAAAAACTCCCCCTATGTGAAAATAAGAAAAATCTCCCCCTAAGAAGAAAAAAATGAGTGAATGTGCAATGTGCCCAAAACTCTCCAAAATTTTCCCAAGATTCTCCAAAATTCTCCCCCTTTGACAATGGATTCACCAAGAATACAAAAGAGAACAAAATCTTTTTTTGTTTTGAATTTGTCATTTTTTTATGTAATGAGCATTAAAGTCATCCACAAATGTAATTCATCTCCAGGTTATGCTATCAAAAGTACTTGCACCCTCAAAGCTACACATAGACAAAGTAGAGTAAGCACAACTAGAAATCAAGTACTATTAATGATTTTTTTGCATGGCATGATCTCCCTTTCTCAACTATCTCAAAACCTGAAAACATTGAATTTTTTTGTGCACTTCTTTGGTGCTTGAAAAACTGATTTATTGATTCTTTTTGCAACAAACTATAAAAATGTAAGGAATTATATGCACCATCAGCCTTACTTTTCAACCATGCCAAGCAATGAGCTTAAGGTTTCATGGTTTCGGTCATACACAACTTCTTCCAAGTTCATATCAAAGTGCAATGATAAGCAATCTCGTAAAGAAGAAGTGCGACAGTGCATAACCTTGATCTTGCATCTATCAAATATCACTTTTTGAGCTTTTAGCTCTTTAACTTTGAAAATTTTCACATTGAGCACTTTTTGAGCAGGATTAAGATAGCTAGGAAAGTTCAATCATGACAAGATTTAATTCAAATTTTCATTCCATTTAAACAGTCATGCCATAAACTACACCACATATGCATAAAGATAAAGTTGCAACGACCTTGTAGCATAATCATGGCTTCAAGTAACATATGCGAATAAAAAATGATGCTCATTACTTTTTCAATATTTTTCTTTTTATTTGGTTTTTCATTTAAGAAATACAAAGAAAAATGTGTAAACAAAGAATCAAAAAGTCTTCACAAACTCCCCCTCAAAACAAGCATGTTGGGTGAACAACCCCAAGTTCTCCCAGAATAAAAGCAAAATGAGAAGAAGACAAAGGTTTTATGAAAATGTCTGCCAATTGATGTTCAGTATCCACATGATGAAGCACAATATTTCCTTTTTCTACATGATCTCTGATGAGGACATCACTATACCGGATGCACGCATGACCTCAACTCCACCATCCCCTATGCAAGGTCCTATCACAAGGGCACGTGCACGACAGCTAAATCAACAGGTGAACTCGTTTCTCGGGTTGCATAATTTTACATTGGAGAATAGACCACTACTTAATAATATTCTTGTGCTTAGGAACCTGGGCAAGGATCACAAAGGGAGCATTAATCTGCCAACACAAGTCATAAAGCAATGTGGGAATGCGAAAGGTTTCAGCTCGGCCTCCAATGACCAGTCTGACTTTAAACGCTTATAGAAAATGCAAACGGACTCCGATTGGGGCGTGTGAGTACTTGATCAAAAGATAATTTCGTCCTCTTTCCAATGGATCCGGCCCCACTTTAAAATTCCACGCGAATCAATCACAGCAAGCAAAACACTCCAGCTGTCTCAGACTCTTCGGTTGCTGCGCCACCAATAATGTTGGGCTAAGTTCCCATGTAACTTAAAGTGGTGTAAAAGCACCCCCCTAGCAGCCAACTCGTGGGTATATGTATCTTGGACCAGATCCATCTTATTTTTCTTAGGTTTTGTTAAGTTAGTTGCCCCCATGTGTGGAACTATAACCTTGTTCTCCTGACTCGGCTAGAGCAGCAGTAAACAAGTTCAGAACCTCAGTTCATGTGTGTGCTTTATTCTTGTTCTTGCTAGTTCTTCGGTTGCTTGCAAGAACAGACCTTCATGGTCAGGTCATCCGTGTCTTGGCATGGTTGATAACGAATAGGAGCGTGGTTTAGCGATTGTGGGCACTTATCCTTGCGTGGTTCGTAGCCGGATCATCAAAGTCATTCTCCGCCAAATCGAAGTTATCCCCTCACCAGAAGATCGGGCACCCGTGTGCACATCAATCTCTAAGAAAGTGAAATCTGATATCAATATGCTTAGTCCTAGAATGTTGCACAAGGTTCTTAGCAATGCATATTGCACTAGTGTTATCACACAAAAGAGGAACACTATCCAAATTAACCCCATAATCTTTAAGGGTAGCTACTATCCAAAAAATTTAAGAACAACAACTAGCAGCAGCTATATATTTAGATTCAGCAATTGATTCTGCAACAGAAGATTATTTTCTAGATGACCATGCAACCCAAGAAATGGCATGAACCAGATGTACTCTTTATGATGTAACATTGGGTGTCCCGATCTTTCGATGAGAATGATAACCTTCGATTTGGGTGGAGACGACTTTGATGATCCGACTACAACGTACAACGACGATGCGCCTTAGCAATCTCTAAACCAACTCCAGAGGGTTATTGACCTTGCCGTGGGCACGATCAACCTGATCACAAAGATCAATTCCTGCAACCAATCGAAGAACAAGCAAAAACAAGGCAAAATCAATCTAAAATTGCAAATATAGATTAAGTATAGAAAAAGTCGGGGTTCCAATACAAGGAGCTTGTTAGGCGGCCGTTGAGCACGTCTAAAAGACTCAAAATAGTAGAAAAAGGCTAAACTATTAAATAACCAAAACCCAAGTTATTTTGGGAACTCCCTAGCTATATATAGGACGTAGGGCTATTACCCACCATGGGGGCCCGAACCTGGGAAAACCAAGTGTGTCTAGTGTTTATCTTCTCCAAGACGGCAGGGAGAGAGTGACCGGGTTAAGTCTCCGCTAAGCACATCCCCAAACCGAACTAAAACCTCCCTCGCGGGAGGATCCTGTCGTAAAAAACGCCGACAGGGGCGCGCCAGGTAGGGGTGCGCGGTTGGCTTACCTCGGTCTGACTCCAGCCGTTTCCGATGAACTTCATTGAAGGTCCGTCCATCAAGAGGATGGCGGGTTCGCACACGACACCACCACCAGCGGACGGAGCTGTCAGTACTCCGGTAGCACCCCCTCGCTCTCCCCGGGCGAAGGGCGATTCTGCGCCACTTCCAACCGGGGGCGCCGAGGCCTCTCGAGGGGCTGCCGGGCCCCCGGCTCGCCGTCGACTGGCATGGGAAGAGGCCCCCCGGCTCAGAACTTGCGCGCGGCGCGTCTCCTGCTGAGTCATCCACCTGTGGAGCTCGTTGGGGACAACCCTGCTGCACCCTGGCTCCGGGATGTGGTTCGCCTTGTGGAGGCGGCCCAGCTTCAAGTGGGAACTCCCGATCGGTCTCCGACCAACGGGACTCCGCCCTCGAAGGGGCACGGTCACTCTTCCCACACCTCAAGCCGCCCGGGCGAGAGACGTGTCGGCCAGGAGGGCCCAAGCAGGCACCCCAACCCCGTTTGGGGCCGCGGGGTTTCGGGGGATCATCACAGCGGGCTTCGGCGACGGCGCAGCGGCGATTCTCCCGGCCGCTCCCGTGGTCATTTTTCCCAAGATTCTGAACGCACTCTGCGTACAGTTTCCGGGAGATGGACCCCCTCCCGGGATTCCCCCATCCGGAGTTCGGAGGAAGTTCATTCCTCCTGCTCCCCGGGGACTCGTCTTCAGCGGACCTCCGCGCATTCTGTGCTTCGAGACACCGGAGCTGAGGATGATTCCCCTTACAGCGCGAGATGCCAGGCGTTCACCCAACAGCTACGTCGCGTGGCGTGGCCCAGCAGGTTTCGCCCCGGCGTCCCTCGAGAAGTATGACGGCACCACCAATCCGGAGGAGTTCCTGCAAATTTACCCCACGATGGTGCGTGCCGCGGGCGGGTCCGGCAGACGTTTTTCGGCGAGCACGTTCAACTTCGCCGAACAGTTCAGGAGCTGGTCGTCCATCATCAAAATTAAGCAATATGCGCAAGCAGAGTTGGCATGCAAGAAGGTAACATGAAATGCTTTAATGGTACCCAAAAGTACTGATAAGTTTCATGATTACAGACTATGAAACAAAGGAAGATTAAGCCAGCAGCCTTTGAAAGGCTACTGGCCGTCGGCACCGCGTGTCCCCGGCGCGCGCACCCTCATCGTCCCCGGCATCTCCGGCTGCCGGGTTGAGGCCCGCTGGGGGCTGAACCTGCATCAGCCCGGCGACGAACTCCGCAGCCTCCTGCACGCGTGTTCGCGCCTCCTCCTCGTCTCCTTCAATGCCCCCACTGTCGCTAGGGCATTGAAGGAAGCGTCGCGGCTGGCGCAGCACGCCAGCACATAGGAAGCTGCCCCGATGGCCACTGCCCGCCCCTCGACGGCCGAACGCTCGGCAAGGGTGGTGGGCAGATTCTGGAGGGCCTCCGCAGCACGGTTCACCCCCGCAGCGTACTACGCAGCGGTGGACTCCTGCGGAGGCGCAAGCACCACACCGAGTGGCACCAAGCTCGCCCTCATGCTCCGAAAGGCGTCGCGGAGTGTGGCGGTGATGTTGTGGAGCACCCGTTGGTACTCCGCGACCATCATGTCTCGCATCGCCTCGGTTGCCCGGGCCCGGACGACCGAGGCAGCATTCTCTTGAGCTAATGCCGCCTCGGTCCTCTTCTTCTCCTCCCGCAAAGCTACCAACTGCTGGGGGTACCAGGCTAGTTGGGTCGCGGTTGTGGCGAGAAGAGTGCCAATACCCGTGTGCACTCGCTGAAGATCCACGAGCACTCGGGCGTGGTCTGGACCCTGGGCTGGAGGAACGACCGCCGCAGGAGCGGCAGGGGCATCGCTTGGGCCACCCGATGAAGATGTTCCAGTCCCAGCAGGTGCAGGAGGCACCACTGGGACTGGATCCGCCTGAACAGCTGCCCTCGTAGGCGACTGGAAGGCGAACCCCAACGTCGGGAGGGTGACTGAACGAGGGCGCGCGGGCACCGCGCTGCCCGAACCCGGGAGTGCCGGGTAGAAGAAGAAGATGCCGCAGGAGGCGGCATCAAAACTGTTAGCACCGGCGGGGCCGGCGCCACCTCCGGGGCAGTGGTCGTCGGCAACCCGGAGGTGAAGCCTACTCCCCCTAGTGTCGCAGGAGGAGTAGCAGGGATGGCGCTGCTGGAAGCGTCGCCCGAAGTGTGGAGCCTTTTCGGATCCGTGGCCGGGGAATCGTCGATCATTGGGCGTTTCCCGGCGACGTGATCGTTAGAAGCCGCTGGGTCCCTGATCACCACAGGACCCCTAGGTGGTACCACCGCAAGACCGGTGGGGTCCATTGGTGGAAACCCCCAGGTAATCTGGTTCCGCTCCAAGGGGTCCATGTCGGCCAGAGGCCGGACCACATCAGAGAACACCGGATCACCAGCGGGGACTGGGAGCAACTCCCTCGCCCATTTCATGAGGAGGGAGTTGGTCAGATTCCCATCGCCTGATAAAAAAGGAGAGAGAGGTCAAAAGGCGAAGATTAAAAGAAGAAGCTGTATCTGCCAAAGAAGACAAGTCGTCGTCCTGGTCAAGTCGTCGTCGCCCGTGTAGTGCCACGCCGGGCGAACTCAGAGATGCAGGGGGGCTGATCCTTTGGGACACATAGTCCCGAACTACCAGCACCCCAGTTAGGCCAGCGTCCCGCAGATGTTGAATGCGGTTCGCCATGGCTCGGATCTCGGCTGTCTCTTCGACAGCCGCATTCCAGTCCTCATTCCCCTCCGCCACGACGGATGGAATGGCGAGGACGTCTGCGCCACTGTCGTCGGCTACGTATAGCCAATCCTCCCTCCATGCCCTCCAGTTCAACTTCTGCTGGAAGGCAATGTAGGGGACCATCCCGTCGCGAAGCCGGAAGTGGCAACTCCCGATGACCTCCCCATCGCTGGTGATGCGGAGGGAGTAGAAGTACCGGAAAAGGGGGAGGCTGGGCTTCACCCCCACAAACATCTCACACAAGTGTGCGAAGACGGCGAGGATAACAATGGAGTTGGGGGAAAGGTGGAGATGGTGCACTCCATAGAAATGGAGGACCATGAGGAAGAACTCAGAGAACGGCGGGACTAGGCCCACCGCAAGAGCCCACCCGAAGAGCACGATCTCCCCGGGCTCGGGCCTGGGAGATCGTGTCCCGCGGCATAGCCGGAGGGTTCCCTCCGGCGCCATCTGCGATAGGGACCGTACCCTATCGTCGCTAACTTGGGATGGAGGAAGGACTACCATTTGCGAGAAAGAAGGAAGGGGAGACTGCAAGTAAAAGCGTTAAGATTCAAGAGGAAGCGTGGAAGACTCCCGGGCGTGGGGAGGCATATATATATCCTCCCCCCCCGGCAGTTCGCGAAAAGGATTAATCATGAGCGTCACTTCGGAAACCGTAGAAAAGGTAGCCGAAGCAGAAGAGTCGAAGGCGGTTCGGTACCCTGACACAATAATGGTGGACCCCTCCCGAGGCAGCCAGTCTTTTACTATAACGAGTGAAAGATTGGCACGTCTCACGAAGGGCCCGGGGGCTACTGTCGGCATATTCTACACCGGGGTACTCTTCCCGCCCTCAAAAAAGGTATGGAGGGCCCCATGTGGCTACGTGGCGAGCAGCGTCCTTAAGCCCTCCTCGCGGGGCGAGGAGGCCCACGTGGCAACATGGCGAGCAGTGCTCCCTAAGCCCTCCTCGCGGGGCGAGGAGGCCCACGTGGTGACGTGGCAAGCAGCATCCCTAAGCCCTCCTCGCTGGGCGAGGAGGCCCACGTGGCAACGTGGCGAGCAGCGTCCTTAAGCCCTCCTCGCGGGGCGAGGAGGCCCACTTGGTAACGTAGCGAGCAGTGTCCAAGAGCCCTCCTCGCGAAGCGGGGAGGCTCGCGTCACAAGGCGCAAGGGTGAAGAAGGCTTCGGCCGGAAGCCTCCCATGAGGCATGGTATCAGGGCATTTAATGCGGGGCATGGCACTAGGCCCCTTTTCCTGACATGCCACAACTGGTCTATCATGGGAAATGCACAGTCCTGACGGTCCGTGATGTAGCGGCACAAAGAAGGAGGCCTCAAGATGGGATGGCATTAATGGAATGTAATTAATGAGCCATGTAGCGGTGTAGTTTTGTCCCCCCCCACTTGCCCAGGCCGACCAGAGAAATATAAGGGCGGATGGGTGTACGTGGGAAAGGGAGAGGAGAGGACGATGAGAGGAAAAGGAGGGCACGAACGAGAGCTTTGGCTAAGATTAACAAAGACCTCAGACAGGACGTATGATGAGACCATGCTCATCATGGACAGAACTAACACTGCATACATATGGTCATCACCTTGGCCAGGACCATTAAGTTGGCGACACTTCACAGCATCCTCTACTTCGTATACAACTACTACGATGGCTCCATCTGCATGGCTTTATCGACCCCCGCCTTGGCCATCCTTCTACATCTTCGTCGGTTCAAGGACCATTGACTCAGTGGAGCCCGAATCAAATGAATTATCGATCTAAAGACAAACTTGGGAGAAGATGATGAACTTGAGTCGAGGACGACTCAAATGCAAGAAGGGGAGGATGATGAGGACATCACTACCATGCATACGGCCATGCCTACAAATCCAATTGAAGCCAACAATGTAATACAAGGGCCAATCACTCGAGCTCGCGCACGACAATTCAATTACCAGTTGAATGCGTTCCTCGGGTTGCATACAAATAATTTAATGAATGGAATGCTATTTAATCCTTGTGATGATTTTATTGTCCTTAGGAACCAAGGAGAAGGACTCTCAAGCGTCAAGCATGAAGCCAATTCTTAGGTGCACAAGTTCAACTCGGATTCGGCCTCCGGGACAGCACCAACTTCAAACGACCATAACTTTTGATCCACAAGGGTGTTTGAGGTCTATGAGTACTGGTTGGAAAGGTTTCGACGTCCTTTTTCCAACGGATCCGACCCCATCCCCAAATTCCGTCCGAGTCAACGGGAATCTGCAAAACAATTGGCGTCACTTTTCCTTATCGAGAAGACGTGGGCTTTGGGCCTTGTAATAGAGTTGTAGTTGGTATCCTACTGTTTTGGACGTGTTTCCCACGCCCCTACCTCTTATAAATAGCCAGACATCGGCTCCTTAGGGTTTTGGGTTTTATTTGATTAGTTTAGCCAAGTGCAAACTTGATCCTGCGAGTTGTCCGACAGACCACCTTGTCAAGATCGTCAATAAGACTCCACTTTGTTTTGCTTGCAGTTTTATCCGCAATTTCAGATTGCTTATCCTATTGTTCTTGCTTGTTCTTCGGTTGCTTGCAGGAATTGAACCTCGTGTTCAGGTTGATCGTGCCTACGGCAAGATCAATAACCCGCTGGAGTTGGTTTAGCGATTGCTAAGGCGCATCGTCGTCGTACGGTGTAGTCGGATCGTCAAAGTCGACTCTAACAAATCGATCGTGTGTTTCTCATCGAAAGATCGGGACACCCATATTGCCATCACGGCTCCATCAACGTAGGGCTATTACCCACCTAGGGGGGCCGAACCTAGGAAAAATCAAGTGTGTCCACTATTTATCTTCTCCGGGACGGCGAGGAGAGAGTGACCGGATTACGTCTCCGCTAAGCACACCCCCAAACTGAACAAAAACCTCCCTCGCAGGAGGATCCTGTCGTAAAAAACGCCGACAGAAGGAGAACCAAATCTTATCACCGAACATGTGGCGTGAGCATCCGAAATCCACTAGCCATATGTTCTCCTTCCTCACGTGAGAAGCCTACATAGAAGCATAAATTGTCGAGGACTCGGTACTGGGGTTAGAAATAAGATGTTTAGGAATCCAGTACTGAGACACACGACGCACAAAAGTAGACACAACACGAGTATTCTTATGCACAAAAATATATTTGTCTTTTCTCGTGTTCTTGGTAACAAAAGGTGTTTTCATCACTCTAGGCGCATGAGAAGTAAAATGTGCTTTGCTGAAATTTGACCTAGCCTTAGTCATTTCCTTCTTTTGTTGTTTGGCTAGTCTAAAGCAAAAATCTACTAAGGGTCCATCTCTACCACAATGAGTGCAAGTGTACTTGACATGGTGTTTAGCTTTAACAGTAGAAGCACATTTTGCATTTATCTTAGTAGAAGATAAAAAACCAGCAGATTGAAAAGCAATTTTCTTAGGCTCATTAGGAAACTTCTCATAAGAAGAAAAATGTGTGTGAATGTGCAATGTGCCCAAAAATTCCAAAATTCTCAAAATTCTCCAAAAATTCTCAAAATTCCAAAAACTTCTCCCACTTTTTCCTTAAACTTCTCCCCCTTTGACAATGTATTCATCAAGAATACAAAAGAGAGAGCAACATCATGTTCAAAAATTTTCCTGTAGCAATGATTTCACAAAAGAGAAACAAAGGAGTGCAAATTCGATGAATTTTGCTCGTCCCATAGGCTTCGTCAGTATATCTACTAACTGGTCTTCAGACCTAACGAACTCAACATCTATGCTTCCCGACTCCACACATTCCCTGATAAAATGGTACCGGGTATCGATATGTTTGCTTCGGTCATGCAGAACTGGGTTCTTGCATAATGAAATAGTTGACTTATTATCAATCTTCAGAACCGGCTTCATAGTTCCTTTCTTCAACAGCTCATCTAGCAAACGCCTAATCCATATTCCTTGACAGGCTGCTGTTGTCGCTGTAATGAATTCGGCTTCACATGAGGATAAAGCAACCACTTTCTGCTTGATCGACTACCAACTGACCAAGCTGCTTCCTAGTTTAAATAGCACACGAGTGGTACTTTTCCGATCATCCACATCACCGACCATGTCGTTGTCACTAAAGGCAATCAACTGTGGTTCATCCTTCCTCCTCTGGTACTCGCACCTAAAACTCACGGTTACGGCAATATACCAAAGAACCAAAGAATATGCTTCACCACTGCCAAATGCTCAATTGTTGGTGCTTCCATAAAGCGACTTGCATAACCAATCGAATAAGCAATATCTGGCCTAGTGTTCACCAAGTATCTGAGACTACCAACTATGCTTCTATAGTAAGTAGGATCCACTGGAGGTTCATTACTTTCCTTGCTCAATTTTTGTCTTGCATCCATCAGAACTTGACAGGGATTGCAATATGACATTCCACACTTCTCCAAAATTTTCTTAGCATATGCTTTTTGTGTGAGCAAAATACCTTCAGAATTTTGAGAGACCTCCAACAAACAGTTTTTCAAAGATGAATTCCCAAGCAAGTCATCATTGCGATCAAACACCACTTAGACCCCGACAACAAGGTCTGGCACAACACCGCAATAACTCTTTTAAACCTCGGAGAAAGACAAACACAAGAATAAATTGGAAACTTTCTCCGTAAAGCAACCGATCAACCACATCCTTTCCGACAAAACCTTGACACCTAAATCCATGCGACTTAGATTTTTCATCGAAACTTCAATAACTTCTTTTCAAATTGGACAATGGTAACCCAAGAATCAATCTATAAGTTTCTCTATAAGGCAAACAACAAATCGGGCGTCAAAGCTGGCAAGGCGACCAAAAGAGGCGCAACCCTAAATTCTTCTTTTGTCTTCAACCAAAGAAGACAAAACCAAAACCACCAAAAGAACTATCGGTGAGTATCCAAAACCGAACACTTTTTCTTTTATTTCAACCAACCAAAAACCAACCAAAACCGTTTGTCAAAACGGCAAAGGAAATTCGGAGGGTCAATCCACAACTCTACTACTCGACTCCAACCAACTACCCAATCTACTTACGAGAAAGGATAAGCACTCTCCCAACAGGAGGTTAAAGTCCATCGGTGATGGCACTAACCGCCACACCGTCAAACCCAACATTACTACAAACAACAGAAGGTGACCGAAACCCTTTCAGCACCACAACCCACATAATCTCAAATGTATCAACACAATCAATTCTTTCATAAACATAGCAACATATATTACCAAATGTAACATTCAACATCAAAGCTTAAATACAACATTTAAGCGTAAAGCAACAGTACCCATACCCATTCCTACTGTGCAACAGAGTGTGTCAAGTTTTAAATTAATTATTCCACTTACACAAGTTTTAATGTTGCTATCCTATGGCAAAGTTTTAAGTAAAACCTAAGCCATGTTTCTAGGTTATCCCACTTCATATTTTAGTTGAACCTATAGTATGACACTAAATACACATTCCAGGGACCTACAGCCCGCTCTGATACCAACTGTAACACCCCGGCTTTTACTAAGCCCAGAATGTCACCAAACATAGACCATAACACATTTAATACCATAGTTTAAGGTAAATTACAGCAAGTAATCATTTAGAATAATTGAAAATTTTGACAGCATCTCCTTTGTTTATGCATGAAACTTAACAACATAACATCATATCAATATGTAGGACAAACAAGATCTCCATACGCAGCGATAATGATAGCTAATCATCAACTAAAACATCAATAAGCATCGTTAGCAAAAGAATAAGCATCAATTTAAGTCTAGGAAGATAAAACAACTCACTCCATAGCCCCACATGATACACACGAGGGAAACAACCAAACATAAAGACCATACACTAATGATTATTGTAATACTTATTGCCGTGTCTCCAAAACAGGTGAATTAGCTAGATTATGATACTACGTGGAGGAGTGTAGCTAGATCCCTTTCCCGCGCGCCGATTTCATGGTACCTAAAGAAACAAACAACGTAAACACAAGCGTGAGTTCATAACTCAGCAAAGTGTATTGTAATGAATCAACAAGGATCAAGACAACAAACCATCATCCCAGTCTCCATAGTTATATCACAACACATCATATTTAACATTATATGCATCCTTTAAAACAACCTGATAATCATCTCATGAGCATCTCATGAGTACTCTCATCTTCATCTCATAAACATCTTCATTTATGTATGTCATTCATGCAATGCAATGCACATGTCTCCTGGAATACTCATACCGGTATGATTGAGTGCACACCCGTCGGTATGCACCCTTTTCCCCCTTCCATCCCGAAGATGAAGGGTGCCTATCACTCGCTTCCATTCACCTCGGTGATGGAATCACGATGTAGGACTTACTCAAAAGAATAGCCCCGGACTAGTCATAACTGTTCTCACCGACCCTACCGGAATAGTTATGACTTATCTCACCGGCCGGCCATGAAAATATGCCATGTATGCAAAATGGACAGCAACGTATACATAAATACAAATATTGCATATCAACACATGGCATCTCAACATGTAGGACCGTATTCAACAATCGACGATAACCGTTCAAAACATGGCATGCGAATCATTTATCAACAACAAGCATTTTTTAATCATGGCATGAGGACACCATATCATCGACAACATTTAAATCATGGCCTAAGGACATCCTATCAATTATAACATGTAATTCATGGCAAGACAACATGTTATCTATTCCAAATACTATCAAGCAATTCTAGCAACACGTATAGCATACAATCCACGCAACACACTTGCCTTCAACCACGGGCAACGGAGTGACGAGAGGTTGAGGGCACTCCCGGAGGCACACCACCTGCAAACACGTGCCACACACTCAAATCGAGTCCACAAAACAGCACACATATATCCCACTACCCCGACTTTGCTTACAACTCCTAAAATCAGAAAACAGCAAATCTGTCCCTTCCCCTTCAGGACAACAGCCTTCCAATGGGCATAACTTCTGTTCTAGGACTCCAAATTGAATAAACAAGTACATCCTCGCGTAGCTTAGGAAATTTCCCAACTTTTTCTAGTTATAGGGAAAGACTGATTCGGACTCTAATGTTGTTTAATCTACAAAATACCGTGATCTATTCCAATCACGTCACAGATTTTAACACGCTCGGTAAAACAGTCATAACTTTCAAACGGCTGATCGGAATTTAACGTTCTTTATGTCCACGGAAAGATAATTAAATTACCTACAACTTCTTCAACGTCCGTACGACCAGATTCCAACTCTAAATTGGCGAAAACGCCTGCCCTAGTTCGGGTTCCAAATCTGCCCGAACAGAACGTGAATACAATCCAAGTTTTCATCAATTCTACCCCATGGCAGCACCTCCCTTGATCTAAAAACATGGTAATCCCCCTCTACAGCAGAAAGAGATCTACCCCACAGGATCCCCCCATTACCTTCTTGGAGAATCACCAATCGACGACCTTTTCTTCACGATCTCCACCCGATCTCCTCCCACGCGACGTTGCCACCGGTTCTCCTCGTCGCGGATCCTCCCACCGGCGAGGGCAGCACCGTGGCGTGGCGTGGCAGCGATGGCGTCACAGCACGGCAAGGGATTGTGGAGGGGGAAGGCGCAAGGAGAGGGGGAGGTGGTTTGCAAGATGTGAGGAGGGAGGGGCGGTTTGGGGGAGATGGAGGAGAGGGGTGGCGGCTTGGGGGCAAGGGAGGGGCGCACCAAGGAAGGCAGGGCAGCAGGGTGTGCTGCCCTAAAGCTCTCCCTCATGGGCCCAATTCATTCCACCTTCGGCCCAATTGCTTTCCCCCACGGCCCGGTCACCCAGAAAACAGCCCGAACCTCCCGGAAACGACCCAAAACGACATAGAAATATGGTTTAATCTCATGCCGCAAAGTTTTACTCCCAAATATCATATTTTATAATATCACACCATTCCGTAGTGTCACAGCCCCACCAGCCCACACAAGTTCGAAAATCTAGATTTAGGTATTACATTCTTCCCCCTTTCACAGAATTCAGCCCCGAGCTCACGTTTCTACACAACCACAAATATCTCATAAGAATCAACACAACAAAACATACGTACCCGAAGAAAACGAGTTTGGATAATTCTTGCGCATGCGAGGTTCCAGCTCCCACATCACTTACCACTCCGACTGATGCGACCATAAGACCTTGACGAACTTCAAGGTTCTGCTCTTCAATACTCATTTAGATTCCTCTAAAATCCTCACTGGCTGGGACTTGAAAGAATCTATAAGTCGCATCCTAATCGCATTCTCATAACCATCGACATATCCATCGCCATTCCCTTAGGCAACCCAATTAACCATCAATACGAATGATACATTTGCTTCGCTCCCTTATGGCACAGGATAGCACAAATCAAAAGTAAAACACACTCCCATAAAACAAATATATCACAAGATCAAGATAATAGTTCTAAAGTTACCACCACCACCACAACAACTTATCTGGCCATACCATGGCACTCATGGCAATTCACTCCCATCAATTCCCATAATCGAACGCTCAATTCAACTTTACAAGAACCAACCAAGAGGACTTACGACACATTCACACAAAAAGGCAACATGAAAGAAAATGCTAGACACGGTCATCAGTATGGTTACCACCAATATCCTACCTAGTGAACATCCAACCAAGATACTCAAAAAGAGAGTATCACTTTCCATAACTCCCTCGTAGCTAGAGTGAGTAGTACAAGTAATTGTCATGGTTGATCAGGTCAAGAATTACTCACACTACATACCTAATACGGGAGATATGATCAACACAATTCAATATCATGAAGAGGATACATGGGCACGAACAAAAGTTTGAGGTTGACCCCCATGTCGCCAATCTGGCAACACACCCAAGACAACTCTTAACTCAAGTATTTCATAGCACAGAGAATCCAAAGAAAGGAGTCTTAAAATATTACAAAATAAAACACAAGGCAAAACCACGGCTACCATCCTCGGTAACAAATTTCTACCTCTCCCTTCAGTGAAATCAAGAATGTTCCAAAGAAATACACTGCTAGAAATTCGTCGCATCTCAACAACAGCACTAAATGCCGAGAAGAGAACAATCAAAAGTACTACAAACCGAACAAAAGCAAACCTGAGTAGGACCCCACCCAAAGCCATGACCACCAATTTGCATGATCCGCTTAAGGCCAGGTATGATCCGCTTAAGGCCAGGTACAAACAAGGCCCCAAAGCAAACAATCATTTATATAAATATATCAACTTACTTTAGGAAAACCAACCACAAAATAAAAAGTTACTCCCTCTTCTTTCAGGCCTATCTCACATCTAGGGACAACTACCCTATATAAGTGTTCATAACCGAATATTTCACTTCAAATTGTTATAATGTTAGCTACGCCCCGTAATATCAAATTACTCAGACACTCCCAAGAAGATTTGGACCATGACATGCAAGAATCTTCATTACTCCTCACTATTTAGCCGTTTACGATTAACACCTAGCAAGGAACAAGGTCAAAGAGTACAATCCTTAAATGTACTCAACAATAAAAACCAATGTTCATTCATTCTGTTTTTCTAAAAATAGGATGCAAGGGAACATTCGATTCTCTAAAACAATATAAGCAACTTTTATCACTTTAAAACCAAGGCACCAAGATGGACTACGGGAAGAAAACCTCAATTAAAAGAGAAACACCGCATAACCTTTAATAAATGCATTACACCTCTACTAAAACAGATCATTCTTACTTTTACCAAGGCCAACTTTCAAAAGTGGAATCCGATCCAGGAATCAAATATATCCACAAAACAACCTCACATTTTTTAAGAGAATGGGAAAACTCATTTCCCGGCATAAACTTGCTTTACCAACAAAAGGCACTTACGAATCAATCATAACAATCATCTTTTTGAGAAATAATCAAAATACCTCACACATTTTTAATAATTTCACTCTAGTCAAACTAGAGATACACATATCTCCAAATCACACACTTCATATTATGAACGATTGCAAAATCATTTGTTGCGTTGTGGTTTAGTTGAAGGTGAAGAAGCAATAGAGCTTAGGTTCATACGTGGACTTAATCAAGAAATTCAGGATACTCTTGTTGATGAAACATATAGTTCTCTTTCAGAATTGGTTGTATGTGCTTGTAAAGTTGAAAAAATGCTTGCTGAATCCTTTAAAGAATCATTAGCTTCATTTGAGGTGCCCATTGTTGCATCTTCTTTTGTAGCTAACATTTTGCAGAAAAGTGAGCACAATCGAGAGAATGATGTAGAAGAGCATATGGAGAAAGAAACGATCAGTACTACCCCATGTGTAAGTGAAGAAATAATAGTTGAAGAAACGCCTACAACAGCTGATGAGAACATGATGGCGCCGTGAAGGCACTGTGGGTGTCCCGATCTTTCGATGAGAAACACATGATCGATTTGTTGGAGTCGACTTTGACGATCCGACTACACCGTACGACGACGATGCGCCTTAGCAATCGCTAAACCAACTCCAGCGGGTTATTGATCTTGCCGTAGGCACGATCAACCTGAACACGAGGTTCAATTCCTGCAAGCAACCGAAGAACAAGCAAGAACAATAGGATAAGCAATCTGAAATTGCGGATAAAACTGGAAGCGAAACAAAGTGGAGTCTTATTGACGATCTTGACAAGGTGGCTGTCCAGCACAACTCGCAGGATCAAGTTTGCACTTGGCTAAACTAATCAAATAAAACCCAAAACCCTAAGGAGCCGATGTCTGGCTATTTATGAAAGCCAGGGGCGTGGGAATCACGTCCAAAGTAGTAGGATACCAACTACAACTCTATTACAAGGCCCAAAGCCCAAGTCTTCTCGGTTTGGAAAAGTGACACCAATTGTTTTGCAGATTCCCGTCAACTCGGATGGAATTTGGGGATGGGGCCGGATCCGTTTGAAAGAGGACGTCGAAACCTTTCAAACCAGTACTCATAGACCCCAAACACCCTTGTGGATCAAAAGTTATGGTCGTTTTAAGTTGGTGCTGTCCCGGAGGCCGAATCCGAGTATAACTTGTGCACCGGAAGAATTGGCTTCATGCTTGATGTTTGGGAGTCCTTCTCCTTGGTTCCTAAGGACAATAAAATCATCACAAGGATTAAATAGCATTCCATTCATTAAATTATTTGTATGCAACCCGAGGAACGCATTCACCTGGTAATTGAATTGACGTGCGCGAGCTCGAGTAATTGGCCCTTGTATGAAATTGTTGGTTTCCATTGGGTTTGTAGGTATTCATGGTAGTGATGTCCTCATCATCCTCCCCTTCTTGCATTTGAGTCGTCCTCGACTCAAGTTCATTATCTTCTCCCAAGTATGGTTTCAAATCGGCAATGTTGAATGTGGGACTAACCCCAAAATCTGCAGGCAATTCAAGCTTGTATGCATTATCATTAATCTTTGCCAATACTTTGAAAGGACCATCAGCTCGCAGCATCAACTTAGATTTTCTTAATTCTGGGAATCGATCTTTTCGCAAATGCAACCAAACTAAATCGCCTGGTTCAAAAGTTACATGTTTCCTTCCCTTACTACCAGCAAGTTTTTATTTAGCATTCATGCGCTCTATGTTTTCTTTAGTTGTCTCATGCATTTTCATAATCGAATCAGCACGTTGTTTAGCATCAAGATTCAATTTCTCCGAAGATGGCAAAGGTAACAAATCAATTGGAGCATGAGGTACAAATCCATATACAATCTCAAAAGGGCACATCTTAGTTGTAGAATGCATAGACCGATTATAAGCAAACTCAATATGAGGCAAGCATTCTTCCCACAATTTAATGTTCTTTTTCAAAACAGCCCTAAGCATGGTAGATAAAGTTCGATTAACGACCTCAGTTTGTCCATCAGTTTGGAGATGACAAGTAGTAGAAAATAAAAGTTTAGTCCCCAATTTAGCCCACAAAGTACACCAAAAGTGGCTTAAGAATTTAGTGTCACGATCTGAAACTATTGTGTTTGGCACACCATGTAAGCGAACAATTTCACGAAAGAATAAGTCAGCAATGTTGGTAGCGTCATCGCTTTTGTGACAAGGTATGAAGTGTGCCATTTTAGAAAATCTATCCACAATGATAAAGATACTATCCCTCCCCTTCTTTGTTCTAGGAAGTCCTAAAACAAAGTCCATAGAAATATCCTCCCAAGGCACGTTAGGAACAGGCAGAGGCATGTATAAACCATGTGGATTAAGTCGTGACTTAGCTTTTTGACATGTAGAACAGCGAGCGATGAAACGTTCCACGTCTCGTCTCATCTTGGGCCAAAAGAAATGGCTAGCGAGTATGTCCTCCATCCTCTACACACCAAAGTGTCCCATCAATCCTCCTCCATGCGCTTCCTGTAGCAATAACAAGCGAACAGAACTAGCTGGAATACATAGTTTGTTTGCTCTAAACACAAACCCATTATTGAGGACAAATTTGTTCCAAGTTTTTCCCTCTTTACAATTGAGCAACACATTTTTAAAATCATCATCATGCACATATTGCTCTTTAATCGTTTCCAAACCAAAAATTTTGAAGTCAAGTTGTGAGAGCATGGTATATCTCCTAGACAAGGCATCAGCAATGACATTATCCTTTCCCTTTTTGTGTTTGATGACATAAGGAAATGACTCAATGAATTTAACCCACTTTGCATGTTTATGGTTCAGTTTAGCTTGACTTCTAATATGTTTTAACGATTCATGATCAGAATGTATAACAAATTCCTTGGGCCATAAATAATGTTGCCATGTTTCTAAAGTTCGAACTAGCGCATATAACTCCTTATCATAAGTAGAATAATTCAAACTTGGCCCACTCAACTTCTCACTAAAATAAGCAACAGGTTTTCCTTCTTGTAACAGAACACCACCCAAACCAATTCCACTAGCATCACATTCTAGTTCAAAAGTCTTAGAAAAGTCTGGAGCTGGAGTAAGGGTGCATGGGTTAACTTAGCTTTCAGAATGTTGAAGGCATCTTCCTGCGACTTGCCCCAAGCAAAAGGTACACCCTTCTTGGTGAGCTCATTCATGGGTGCAGCGATGGTGCTGAAATCCTTCACAAAACGACGATAGAATCCAGCAAGTCCTAGAAAACTTCGCACCTGTGTGACCGTGTTAGGAGTCGGCCAACTCTGTATCGCTTCAACCTTGGCTTGGTCAACTTCAATTCCCTGTGGAGTAACAACATAGCCAAGAAAAGATACTCGATCCGTGCAAAAGGTGTACTTCTCAAGGTTACCAAATAAGCGTGCATCGCGTAAAGCATAAAAAACAACACGTAGATGTTCAAGATGAGCCTCTAAAGATTTGCTATAAATCAAGATATCATCGAAGTAAACTACCACAAATTTTCCAATGAAAGCACGTAAAACCTCGTTCATCAATCTCATGAAAGTGCTAGGAGCATTAGTCAACCCGAAAGGCATTACTAACCACTCATATAACCCGAACTTAGTTTTAAATGCTGTTTTCCATTCATCTCCTAACTTCATGCGAATCTGGTGATACCCACTACACAAATCCACTTTAGAGAACACAGTAGAGCCACTTAATTCATCAAGCATATCGTCTAACCGAGGAATAGGATGGCGATATCTAATGGTGATATTATTAATTGCTCGACAATCCACACACATGCGCCATGTTCCATCTTTCTTAGGTACTAAAATGACTGGTACCGCACAAGGGCTAAGAGATTCACGTACGTACCCTTTATCAAGCAATTCTTGAACTTGGCATTGTATCTCTTGTGTCTCTTCAGGGTTGGTTTTGTAAGGTGCTCGGTTGGGCAAGGATGCCCCTGGAATGAGATCAATTTGATGCTCAATCCCTCTAATTGGCGGTAGCCCTGAGGGGATGTCCTTTGGGAAGATATCAGTGTATTCCTGCAAAAGGTTAGTGATAATAGGAGGCAAAGAGAGAGACATCTCCTCTAGTGAAAACAAAGTTTCTTTGCAGACCAAAGCATAGCATGTATACCTACAAACATCCAACTCATTCAAATCAGATTTTGTCGCAAGAAAACAAGCACCTTTCAATTTAATCTCATTCGGCTTGGCACAATCAAGGTTAGATTCTCTCTGTTTATGTTGTTCAAGTCCTTTGGCGACAATCTGATTTTCACTCTTAGAATTCTCTCGATTTTTCTCTTTGCTAGATCTAGCAATTTCATCCTTTACAATGGCATTAGGTGACATTGGGTGTAGCACAATTTTCTTTTCTTTATGCACAAAAGAGTATTGATTTGTTCTACCATGATGTAAACAATCCTTATCATATTGCCACAGTCTACCTAATAACATAGAACATGCTTGCATAGGTACGACATCGCAATCAACATAATCATGATAGGAACCTAAAGCGAAATGTACTCTTACCATGCGAGTTACCTTGAGTTTGCCGCTGTTGGTGAACCACTGAATGTGGTAGGGCTGAGGGTGTGGTCTAGTGGAGAGTGCTAGCTTCTCCACCATGTCCATGCTGGCTAGATTATTGCAACTCCCACCATCAATGATTATTCGAATGGATCGCTCCTTGACGACGCCTTTTGTGTAAAACAAGTTGTGGCGTTGATTTGGATCGGCGCGAGCAATCTGAGCACTAAGTACACGTTGTGCAATAATACTCAAATATTGGTCAGCATCACCAGCGCTCACGTGCACCTCGTCATGCTCGGCATTTGGATCGCCGTCTTCATGTTCAGCGAGCAAAGCATATGTTTCTTCATCAAGATCACTTGCTGAGTCATACTCGCCGTCTTCACGGATTATTAGCACACGCTTGTTCGGACACTCCTTCATCATGTGACCGAAACCCTTGCAGTGATGGCACTGAACATCTTTGGTGCGTCCCGTTGATGCGACTGATGACGACGAACTATTTGTAGGAGCTTGTGTGGCACTTTTCATCGGCGTTGGTCGTGGTGTCGAATTTGCGTTGGCGGACGCCGTTCTATTGATGGAAGAGGTCGGCGTGGTAGTACGGCCGGCAGGGGCAGTAGGGGTGCGCGGTATCCACGAAGTAGTTCGACCTGCAGAAAAGTTAGTCTTTATCCCTCGATTGACGACCCTGCACTTCACGTTCAGCTTTGCAAGCAAGATGGAACAACCGAGTCATCGAATTATAATCCTTATAGTCTAGAATATCCTGGATTTCTCGAGTTAAACCACCTAAGAAACGAGCCATAGAAGCTTCCTCATTCTCAATTAATCCACAACACAACATGCCAATTTCCAATTTGTAATTCTTGGTAATATTCTTCCACCGAATTCTTACCTTGGTGTAGGCGCTGCAATTTATTTAATAAATCTCTAGCATAGTATGAAGGAACAAATCTATGCCTCATTAGCAATTTCAAGGCTTCCCAAGTGGTGGGTATATTATTTGGATGAGCACGGCAATGTTCTCTCCACCAAACAGAAGCAAAATCAGTGAACTCACTTGTGGCAGCCCTAACTCTTCTATTCTCAGGGAAATCATGGCACGCAAATTTTTGATCAACAAGTAATTCCCAACTAAGGTAACCATCAGGGTCGTATTTACCTTCAAAAGGTGGCATATTGAAATTTACCTTAGGGAAAACATCATCTCGTTCTCGTTCCCTTGGTCGTGGAGGATCACGTCGCATACCTTGCTGATTGAAGCGTAGTCGATGATGGTCACGATCATTATCGTAATGGACGGGGTTGACCTCCTCCACATCAGTGGTTTCATCATATTCGTGCTCTTCGTTCTGTTCTTCTAAATCTGCTGGGGGCCTCTCCTGTGGAGCTGAATTGTTGCTTGGACGACGGGGTGGTGGATTGGAAGCACCAGATGCAGCAGCTGCAAAAGTATCAAGTCTAGCCAAAATAGTAGCAAGAGTAGTGTTAGCAATCCCTTGTGCGGCCTCGATGGATCTGAGACGGTCTTCTTGCATTGACATACGCTCATTAGTGAGCCATACATCCTCACTAAGACCATCGGTGGTTTCCTTCGTCATCTTTTGGAAGTGAGCAATGATGCCCTTGGTTCGTGGAGAGTGATGAAGTGAACTCTCGTCACCTGACATGGTTAGTTGATGACAAGGAAACAAAAACCACAAGTATAATGTTCCTATCAACTACTAGGTGGCAAGTCTCTCAAGCGCTCAAGCCTATGACCCAAGTTCTTACAAGTTCTTACAATGCAGCAGGAGTTGTCGGCCGTTGGCATTGTCAAAGGTTCTCTGAAGTTTATGTAGAGCGATTGCCAAGGGATCGAACGCCTGTACGTGTAGAAAGTGGAGCTTGGACAGGCTTAATTTAGTAGCAAGAGGTTAGCAATAATCCAATCAGTGAATGCAAAATTGAAGAATTGTTCAACGTCTAGTCACTAGTTGCTGAGGCTAGCAAGGACTGGTGACTCAAAACTGCGGTCGGCGACAGTACAGTTCCACCGCAGATGGAAAATCAGCGCGAAAAAATTCGCAAAAGAAGGGAACTATCTCAAAAGACTGAGGATCTTGTGAAAACAGGTTTGGCACATAAAAATTTTCGGATCTGTTCCAGACTCTTTTTTTTTGTAAAACGATCCGACTCGTTTTTCTTTCAAGTACTATGCAGGCGGAAGACCAGTCGTGTGACCAGTCGGACGGCCAGGTGGGCGACCAGTCGGCTAACAGGAGGGCGACCGGTCGGGCGACCAAGTGGGTGACGATCGGCGGCGACGATCGGGCGACGATGGGCTATCAGTGTGCGACGATCGGGTGACAAGCACGGGCTAGTCGGCGGCGACGATCGGCTAACAGAGGGCGACGGTCGAGCGACCAAGTGGCCGACGATCAAGCGGCGACGATCGAACAAATCGGCTATCAGGTGAAGCGTCGATCGGTTGACAAGCGCGGCGACCAGTTGGGCGATCAGTTAGATGAAAAGAAGCTTCGGTCCGAACACCTCTTTTTTTTTCAACAGTTCGGGACCGAAACCGAACACAACTCGAAACCGCCGTGGGAGACAAAAAAAATTCTTCTGACCTGGACTCCAACTAGAACTAGAATTCAGCAACTCGACACGACGATGCAACCAAAAATTCAATAACGCAATGCACTGGAAAGGAAATTGCAAGGCTCAAATTGTTTTGGTATGGGGAGATCCAATCTGATGGCGCTTCTCTGGACTATAGGAAAGATATCAATCTACTAATCTAGGGTAAAGAATTCTCACCGAGCAACCTGGTTTGCTCTGATACCACTTGATGGCGCCGTGATGGCACTGTGGGTGTCCCGATCTTTCGATGAGAAACACACGATCGATTGTTAGAGTCGACTTTGACGATCCGACTACACCGTACGACGACGATGCGCCTTAGCAATCGCTAAACCAACTCCAGCGGGTTATTGATCTTGCCGTAGGCACGATCAACCTGAACACGAGGTTCAATTCCTGCAAGCAACCGAAGAACAAGCAAGAACAATAGGATAAGCAATCTGAAATTGCGGATAAAACTGGAAGCGAAACAAAGTGGAGTCTTATTGACGATCTTGCAAGGTGGCTATCTAGCACAACTCGTAGGATCAAGTTTGCACTTGGCTAAACTAATCAAATAAAACCCAAAACCCTAAGGAGCCGATGTCTGGCTATTTATGAAAGCTAGGGGCGTGGGAATCACGTCCAAAGTAGTAGGATACCAACTACAACTCTATTACAAGGCCCAAAGCCCAAGTCTTCTCGGTTTGGAAAAGTGACGCCAATTGTTTTGCAGATTCCCGTCGACTCGGATGGAATTTGGGGATGGGGCCGGATCCGTTTGAAAGAGGACGTCGAAACCTTTCAAACCAGTACTCATAGACCCCAAACACCCTTGTGGATCAAAAGTTATGGTCGTTTTAAGTTGGTGCTGTCCCGGAGGCCGAATCCGAGTATAACTTGTGCACCGGAAGAATTGGCTTCATGCTTGACGTTTGGGAGTCCTTCTCCTTGGTTCCTAAGGACAATAAAATCATCACAAGGATTAAATAGCATTCCATTCATTAAATTATTTGTATGCAACCCGAGGAACGCATTCACCTGGTAATTGAATTGACGTGCGCGAGCTCGAGTAATTGGCCCTTGTATGACATCGTTGGTTTCCATTGGGTTTGTAGGTATGGCCGTATTCATGGTAGTGATGTCCTCATCAGAACATACAAGGTAATGTAATATGTATGGTCTTTACACATGGAGGAAATAATTTTGAAGAGCTAAAACTATCCACAAATCATGTTGTCATAGAGCAACTATTAGTGGAACCAATTGCTAATTTTGCTTTGTTACAAGATGATTTGCTTGCTATTTCTTGTGATAAAGAAGAGTTGTCTGATAATACTTCACTTATATCCATGACACAACTAGCGAATGGACATGTTATTTTTGTTAACACACTAGACACTTATGCTGAAAATAAACATGTCATTCACATTGCAAGCGAAAATGATGAGTTGAAATTGATGTCTTCCTTATATACATTAGGCTACATTGAATTTGATGTTCCGTGTGATCTGAATTATTTAGAGGAGAGACTTTTTGTACATTCTGATTTGTCATGGTTATCGCGAAATATTTTTTATGTTATTGGCAAAAATAATGAGAAAGGAGAGTATAAATCGCATCGAGTTTACATTTGTTCATATTTTAATCCTCCGTTTGCTATGCAACAATATCATTAATTTGATAATTGCCATATCACTAATCATATCATATCATGTACATATGGTTCAGTTTACAAGCCACATAGTAGTTTTCAAGAAAGGGAGTATATGGTTGATAGAAATTCTCGATCCATTGATTTGATTGCAAATGTGCCTATTGTTTTGTTTCCTGTCGTTACTAATATTTGTAGGACAATATGATGGAGTTGAGGACGATTCCACTTCAAGAAAGGGAGGATGATGAGACCGTGCTCATCATGGACCGAACTAACAATGCATACATATGGTCATCACCAAGTGTTGTTGCAATTATATCAACTGCATGGCTTCATCGACCCCCACCTTGGCCAGGACCGTTAAGTTGGCTACACTTTATGGCATCCTCTACTTCGTTTGCATTGCTTTATCGACCCCTACCATGGCCAGATTTAAAGCCATACTTGGGAGAAGATGATTAGCTTAAGTCGAGGACGACTCAAATGCAAGAAGGGGATGAGAACATCACTACCATGTATACGGCCACACTTACACATCCAATTGAAACCATTGATGTAATACAAGGACCAATTACTCGAGGTCGTGCACGTCAATTCAATTACCAGGTGAATGCGTTCCTCGGGTTGCATACAATAATTTAATGGATGGAATACTATTTAATCCTTGTAATGATTTTATTGTCCTTAGGAACCAAGGAGGCGCCAAGGCCCATGGGCCAAAACATGTTGAAAGAAGGAGGCGCCAAGGCCCACGTGATTTAGACGAAGATACGTATGCTATGCTTGCAGCTAACATGCAGGAAGTGAAGATGAGCTTAATCAAGCAGAAGAGCACATTGACGCTGAGCATGCAGATCGCTATGAGAGTCTCATTGTGCAACGTGTGTTGAGCGTACAAATGGGCAAGGCGGAGCAAAATCAACGATACAATTTGTTCCAAACCAAATGTGTGATCAAGGAATGTGCATGCCGTGTGATTATTGATGGCGGAAGCTGCAATAACCTCGCTAGCTCCGACATGGTCGAGAAGCTCTCACTTAACATCAGACCGCATCCTTAGCCTTATTACATCCAATGGTTCAACAACAGTGGTAAGGTAAAGGTAACACGGTTGGTGAGAGTACAATTTGCTATTGGTTCATATCACGACTTTGTTGATTGCAATGTCGTACCTATGCAAGCATGTTCTATGTTGTTAGGTAGACCTTGGCAATATGATAAGGACTCTATGCATCATGGTAGAACCAATCAATATTCTTTTGTACATAAAGAAAGGAAAATTGTGTTGCATCCTATGACTCCTGAGGCTATTTTAAAGGATGAGATTGCTAGGGCTAGCAAAGAGAAAATTCGAGGGAATTCTAAGAGTGAGAATCAGATTGTAGCAAAAGGGATAGAGCAACCTAAAAAGAAAGAATCTAACTCTGATGTTGAGAAGAAAAATGAGATTAAATTTTGGTGCTTGTTTTCTTGCGACTAAATCTGATGTGAATGAGTTGGATGCTAGTACTTCTCGTTGCTATGCTTTGGTTTGCAAAGAAACTTTGTTTTCACTGCAGGATATGTCTTCTTCTTTGTCTCCTGTCGTCGCTAACCTTTTGCAGGAGTATGCTGACGTCTTCCCGAAAGACATTCCTCCAGGGCTGCCACCAATCTGGGGGATTGAGCACCAAATTGATCTCATTCCAGGGGCATCTTTGCCCAATCGAGCACCATATAGAACCAATCCAGTTCAAGAATTGCTAGATAAAGGGTACGTACGTGAATCTCTTAGTCCTTGTGCTGTTCCGGTCATTTTAGTGCCTAAGAAAGATGGAACATGGCGCATGTGTGTTGATTGTAGAGCAATTAATAATATCACCAATAGATATCATCACCTATTCCTGGGTTAGACGATATGCTCGATGAATTAAGTGGCTCTATTATGTTCTCTAAAGTTGATTTGCGTAGTGGGTACCACCAGATTCACATGAAGTCAGGAGATGAATGGAAGACGACATTTAAAACTAAGTTCGAACTATATGAGTGGTTAGTAATACTTTTTGGGTTAACTAATGCACCTAGTACCTTCATGAGATTGATGAACGAGGTTTTGCGTGCTTTCATTGGAAAATTTGTGGTGGTATATTTTGATGAAATTTTGATCTACAGCAGGTCATTAGAGGAACATCTTAACCATTTGTGTGTTGTTTTTAATGCTTTGCGAGATGCGCGTTTATTTGGTAACCTTGAGAAGTGCACCTTTTCACGGATCGAGTCTCTTTTCTTGGCTATGTTGTTACTCCACAGGGGATTGAAGTTGATCATGCCAAGGTTGAATCAATACAGAGTTGGCCGACTCCTAACACGGTCACACAGGTGCGAAGTTTTCTAGGACTTGCTGGGTTCTACCGTCGCTTTGTGAAGGATTTCAGTACAATCGCCGGACCGTTGAATGAACTCACCAAGAAGGGTGTGCCATTTGTTTGGGGTAAAGCACACGAAGATGCCTTCGATACCTTCATGCACCCTTACTCTAACTACCAGACTTTTCTAAGACTTTTGAATTAGAATGTGATTCTAGTGGAATCGGGTTGGGTGGTGTGCTCATACAGGGAGGAAAACCTGTTGCATATTTCAGTGAAAAGTTGAGTGGGCCTAGTTTGAACTATTCTACTTATGATAAGGAATTATATGCTCTAGTTCGAACTTTGGAAACATGGCAATATTATTTATGGCCTAAAGAATTTGTCATTCACTCTGATCATGAATCATTAAAGCATATTCGAAGTCAAGCTAAACTAAATCGTAGACATGTAAAATGGGTTGAAATCATTGAATCTTTTCCTTATGTCATAAAACACAAGCAGGGAAAAGATAATGTTATTGCTGATGCTTTGTCTCGAAGATATACCATGCTTTCATAGCTTGATTTCAAAATCTTTGGATTAGAGACGATTAAACAACAATACGTGCATGATGATGATTTCAAAGATGTATTGTTGAATTGTAAAGAAGGAAAAACTTGGAACAAATTTTTCATTAATGATGGATTTGTATTTAGAGCTAACAAGCTGTGCATTCCAGCTGGGTCCATTCATTTGTTGCTTTTGCAGGAAGCACATGGAGGTGCTTTGATGGGACACTTTGGTGTCAAAAAGACAGAGGATTTACTTGCTAGCCATTTTTATTGGCCCAAGATGAGAAGAGACGTAGAAAGGTATGTAGCTTGCTGCATACTTGTCAGAAAGCAAAATCTCATCTTCAACCCCATGGTTTGTATATGCCTCTCCCTGTTCCTTCTTTACCTTGGGAAGACATTTCAATGGACTTTGTTTTAGGATTGCCTAGAACTAAGAAGGGGAGGGATAGTATATTTGTGGTGGTTGATAGATGGTTGATAGATTCTCTAAGATGGCTCATTTCATACCATGCCATAAAACTGATGATGCTACTCATATTGCTGATATTTTCTTTCGTGAAATTGTTCGCTTGCATGGTGTGCCAAATACAATTGTTTCAGATAGAGATGCTAAATTTCTTAGCCATTTTTGGAGAATTCTATGTGCCAAATTGGGGACTAAATTATTATTCTCAGCTACTTGTCATCCCCAAACCGATGGACAAACTGAGGTTGTTAATAGAACCCTATCTACCATGCTTAGGGCTGTGTTAAAAAGAACATTAAAATGTGGGAAGAATGCTTGCCTCATGTTGAGTTTGCTTACAATAGATCAAAGCATTCCACTACCAAGATGTGCCCTTTTGAGATTGTATATGGTTTTGTGCCTTGTGCTCCAATTGATTTATTGCCACTACCATCTTCTGAAAGGATTAATTTTGATGCTAAGCAACGTGCTGATTTAATGATAAAAATGCATGAGTCCACAAAAGAGAACATTGAAAGAATGAATGCATAAACTTGCTGGTAGTGAAGGAAGAAAGCAATTTAAATTTGAACCTGGTGATCTTTGGCTACATTTGCGCAAAGATCGTTTTCCTGAGTTACGGAAATCTAAATTAATGCCACGAGCTGATAGTCCATTTAAAGTACTTCAACGGATTAACGATAATGCATATAAGCTTGAGTTGCATGTAGATTTTGGGGTTAGTCCCACATTTAACGTTGTAGATTTGAAGATATACTTGGGTTCTGAGGAGGAGCTTGAGTCGAGGACGACTCCAATGCAAGAAGGGGAGGATGATGAGGACATCACTCTCTTCGATGTAGCCATGCCAACACCTACACGTCAAGAGGAAATGATGAAAGGACCAGTTACGCGAGCTCGTGCACGCCAGCAAATGGTCAACATGGTGCTCACAAATTATGGACAAGTGCCGATACAATACCAGATCAAAATGGGCCCAAACATGTTGAAACAAGGAGGCGCCAACCATGATGGGCCAAGGAGGCACCAAGGCCCACGGGCCAGAACATGTTGAAACAAGGAGGCCCAACCATGATGGGCCAAGGAGGCACTAAGGCCCATCATGGCGCCATAGAGGAGGGGGCACCACTCCTTCTCAAGCCGGTCCATGAAGTGTGGCACCACTTCCTCCCTCCACCGGCCCACGAAGGCCCAAGTTGCATGACTACAAGTTTAGTACCACCTTGCTTAGTGTTTAGTTTTTTGCTACATCTCTCCACTATATAATAGAGGCAATAGGCCACCTAAGAGACTTGGGTTTTGTTTAGTAAATTAGTTTAGCTTTTATGCTACTGTCCGTGCAAGCACGTGTCGATTAGACCGTCTGCTCCCGTGTAAACAAGACTCCGAATTTCAGATTGGAAATTAAATATTCATATTCGCAATTTTAGATTGCTAAATCTTGTTCTTGCTCGTTCTTCGATTGCTTGCAGGAACCTAGACCCTCGTGGTCAGGTTGATCGCGCACCGGCGAGATCCATAACCCTTTGGAGTTGGTGTATCGGTCGCTAAGGCGCAGCGTCCTGGACGGTTGTAGTCGGGCCGCTAACGTTGACTCTCTACAAAAGTCAAGATTTATCCTTCTCATCGAAAGATCGGGACCGTTGTTGCTATCAATTGGTTTCAATTGGATGTGTAAGCGTGGCTGTATCCATGGTAGTGATGTCCTCATCATCCTCCCCTTCTTGCATTTGAGTCGTCCTCGACTCAAGCTCATCATCTTCTCCCAAGTATGGCTTTAAATCTGGCCATGGTGGGGGTCGATAAAGCAATGCAAACGAAGTAGAGGATGCCATAAAGTGTAGCCAACTTAATGGTCCTGGCCAAGGTGGGGGTCGATGAAGCCATACAGTTGATATAATTGCAGCAACACTTGGTGATGACTATATGTATGCATTGTTAGTTCTGTCCATGATGAGCATGGTCTCATCAACTTTGGCGCTTCACGTGCGCCATCCACTCCTCCTCGGTTAGCAGCAACTGCCCTCTGTGCTCGCTGGACTTGCCCAGCCCATATCGCTCCTCGACAGATCGCAGGCGGCCGGTGAGCTCCTCCACCGTCAGTGTGGACAGATCAACTGTAGATTCGATGGCGATGGCGACTTGCATCAACCTCGGTGTCACTCCTCGCAGGAATTTTTTTATGACCTTGTCCTTCTCAACCGGGTCGCCGAGAGCTGCGAGACTGCCGACGACGCATGTGATCCTCATGGCAAAATCATCAACAGACTCACCATCCTTCATACGGATCAGTTCGAAATCACGCCGGAGTGTTTGCGCCTTCGCCTCACGTCCACGTTCCGCGCCGAGCCTCATGGCCTTGATCGCATTCCACGCCTCCTGCGCGGAGTCCTTCGCCGCAAGCGACACCACCATCTTCGGTGGGACGGCTTGCAATATGGAATTTTTTTTATTTAATATTTATTTTTAAACCTTTTTTCGAAAATGTACGACGGAGATTCAAAATAGCATAAAAGGGCGTCCGTCGCCGCTGTATGGGGCGATCGCCCCATACACAGGCGATTGGTCGCTTAATTCACGTGCTAGTTGAAGCGCCGTAACGAGTAACGAGTCGCCGTCACGGGTGGGAAGCACCTGTCGCCCGCATTTATGGCGATCGCCTGGAGTCTGGGCGACAGGCTCCATACATATACGACCAAGCGGCTCTACTCCCTCATTCGGCCAAGCGCAGGAGCAGAAGGAGAAGAGGAGCAAGAGAGGAGAAGAAAGGAAAGGAAAAAGAAGAGGAAAGAAAAAGAGAGGAAAGGAAAAAGAAGAGGAAAGGAAAAAAGAGAGAAAAAGTTTGGTTCGTCATTTTTGTGAGGTATGTTTGAAAATTTTGTATTTCGAAATGTAGTATAAAAGTTTATTTTTGTATGTTGTTTAGTATTTAGAAATATTAGGATTGTGTAATATTTAGTCTTTAGAAATCTAATGTAGGTTAGTCTTAGGTGTAGAAACCTAATTTAGGATTTGTTAGAAATGTAATGTAGGATTGTTAGAAATGTAATGTAGAAAATGTAATGTGGTAATATTTAGAAATTAGTACAATAAAAAAACTTTGGAAATATCATGCACATGTTAGAAATATAGGGTAATGCACGATGCGGTTAGATGACAACTGATGAAATTTTTGGTCCGACGTTGTAGGCAGCATGTTGGAGATGAAATATTTTCAAATATTTTATGGAGATGGGGAGATAGCAGAGGGCCCGACCGGCATAGATTTGTCATCATTTTCAATGGTCGTACAAGGCATGTCTAGACCGAGGGATAGGACATATAAAGTTTTGCTAGAGTGGATGTTTCGGATGTTCAGTTTGGGTGCGGATGTAGTTCGGCTACAGATTAGAGCAGTAGTCAGCCGTGCGCAACACTGTTTTTTTGGGGAGTTGATTCCTATTAACGGGACAACTTTGTTGAGGAGCTATGTTGGGTATGCTGTGGAGCGGAGCTGGCCGCTCACGTTGCTGGTACAGTGGTACCCGGTAGCTCCGTCGGTGTCGGAAGTTGGTGATGTCGAGGTAGATATTGTGGAGGAGGGGAGGACAAACATGCAGGAATGTGATGCTGAAGGTGCCGAGGAGCTCGGAGATGGCGAGGGGATCGACGGGGGCGAGGAGACTGCCGTGGAGGCGCGGGGGGTGGCTGACGAGGGGGAGGAGGTGGAGTTGACCTGATGGAGGAGGAGGACCGTGCGGATGATGAAGTCCCTGATTGCGAAGAGTCGGATGATGAGGACAATACTACTGAGGTGACAGTCCCCGGTGCGTGGAGTGTAACACCTCGGCATCGAGTATGCCTAAATGTTACCAAACATAGACTAAACAACATCTAAATACCACAAATAAAGATAAATTACAGCAAAGGTGCGAATGCTAAAACCGAAAATCATTATTATCATGACTCCAAATGATTAAATTGTTTATAAGTGTGAAGCTACGTGTAGAAGTGTAGCTAATGCCCTTTCCCGCATGCCGGTTTCATGGTACCTAAAAACAACATAAAACACAAGCGTGAGTTCATCACTCAGCAAGTATATTGCAATGATACCAAAACAATAACAACTCACATACTTAATGCCATTCACATAACCTGAGAATCAACTCATGAATTTCATTTATGCTCTCATATAACACCATCATAAACATCTCAAATAAACATATTCATATGCATTTCATAGAACATCATAATCATCTCATAAACCACTTCATTCATGCAATGCAATGCACATATCTCTCTGAAGCACATACCGGTATTGCCGAGTGCACACCCGTCGGTGTGCACCCCCTTTCCCCTTCCATCCCGTAGATGGAGGGTGCCTACTCTTACTGACTCGCTCCCATGCGCAACCGTGGATGGGACTACAAGGTAGGTCTTTTGTGTTCACTACGTGTGAACACAGAGGCCCGCATCAGCATGGGATGCCTCTTCCATTATGAATACACATATGACATAAACATGTAAAGATTGGCATAAACATTTAATACAACGAAAGCATGATCAATATGAAATCATGTTCATCATGTCATAGGCAAACATCAATCATGGCATCATATCATAAAATATGTGTAAACCATTTCATATTCAAACATTACGGCTCCCTAAGCCGCAACCACTACAATACACTTGCCTTAACCGCGGGCGACGGGTTGGTGAGAGGATGAGGGCACTCCCGGGGTCACACCACCTGCACATAGATACCACACACTCAAACCGTGCCCACAAAACAGTACACAATCGCTCATCTACCCCGACTTCGCAAACTACTCCCAAAGCCGAAAAACAGAGAATCTGTCCCTTGGGACAACAAGCTTCAAACTAACATAACTTGAGTTCTAGGTCTCCAAATTAAGTAAACGAGTACATCATCGCGAAGCTTAGGAAATTTCCTAGCTTTCTCTAAGTATTGGGGAAAGCTGATTCAACATCTAAAATTGTTTAATCTACAAAAAAATTACGTTATGTCTCAATTACGTCACAGATTTGAACACGTTCGGTCAAACGACCATAACTTTCAAACGGCAGGGAGGAATTGGACGTTATTGGTGTCCAATTAAAGGTATTGAAGTTATATACAACTTCCTCAATAGGCAGCCGACTCTAAAATTACGAAAACTCAAACCCTAGGTCGTGTGCCCAATCTGCCCGAAGCAGAACGTGGGACAACCATTGCAAACTCCCTAATCTCAACTAGGAATAGCACCTAAACACCAATATTAACCATGGAATTACCCATATAACAGCACCTAGACCACCCCGAATAAGACCCCAAATCCGTACCTCTTCTTGACGGATCACCCGGTCGACGAACGCCTCCTCCTTGCGACCCGATCTCTCCTCCAATCGCCGGGAACGCCGGAATCGCCGGGAACGCCGGATCCTCTTGGACGGAGAGCTCCCGGACAGCAAGATCGCGTGAAGGGAGAGGCTCTAGGGCCAGCTAGAGGAGGGGAGGGAGGTGGAGAGGAAGGGGGAGGGGTGGAGGCGCAAGGGAGGTGCTAGGGGGTGGTGGCTAGGGTTGGGGAAGGGGTGGGAGGCACACAAGCAAGGGGTGGGGCGCCCCTAAGGCAGGAAATTCAGGGTCCCCCCCCATGGGCCCAAAACTCCCCCACCAACGGCCCACTTCAACCCCCTAAGGCCCAAACTAGCTCCCGCTAGGCCCAAACTTCCCCGGAAGGCCCAAATTCTCCCCCGGAAAGGCTCAAACTCATGGGGAAGGCCCAAAAACATGATACTAAAGTCGTATCGTCATACCGACATCGGAAATGACTAACACCGTCGATCCGTAGTGTCACATGGAGTAATTTTAATTTCGAAGACTTAGCAATGAATGAAGGGAACGTTGATGCATGGGAGTATCATGAGAACGAGGTAACGCAGGGAGCCATATATAAAGACAAGGAGGCTGTGATGGATGCGGTGAAATACTGGGCAATGTCTCTTCGGCGGCAATTCAGGGTAGTGAAGTCCAGCAAAAAAGAGTACGACGTGAAGTGTGCAGTTGATTCGTGCCCATGGCGGGTGCATGCATACAAGGGGAAGTGGAAGGACTACTGGAAATGTCCCATAGTGACGGAGCATAACTGTGAACTGGAGGAAGCGGAGCAGGAACACCGCAATCTGTCGTCCACTTGGGTGGCAAACATGTTTTATGGTCAGATTGTGGACATCCGCACCTGCAGCCTTGATTCATTATCACAGCTGTCGAGGAGAGGTTTCAGTACAAGATTAGCTATGGGAAAGCATGGAGAGCAAAAAGGACAGCCTTGCAAATACGGTTCGGGACGTACGAGGCTTCGTATGAGAATATTCCCCACCTGCTCAGGGCAATATTGAATAGGAACCCCGGTACATCCATCGACCTTTTGGAGTTTCCCGCGGGTGGTCCGTGTGCGAGTAAGTGGGTCTTGCAGCGGGCCTTCCTCGCCCTTGGCGCATGCATTAGTGCGTTCCGACACTATCGTCCGGTCATTTGCATGGACGGCACATTCCTCACTGGGAAATACAAGGGTAAGATTCTAACTGCGATTGCGGTGGACGCCAACAATGAGGTTCTACTGGTCGCATTAGCCTTCATGGAGGGGGAAAACACTGACAGCTGGTATTGGTTCCTTGAGAGAGTCAACCTTGCAGTTGTGCAGGATCGGCCCGATGTTTGTGTCATCCATGATCGGCATGCAGGGTTGCTGAGGGCGATCGCGGATATGCAGGAAGGGTCTTATGTCGTGGGAGCAGCAAAGTGGCCAGACCTGAAGAGCAGGTGGTGCATGAGGCACATGGGTGCTGTCGGCGTTTTTTTACGACAGGATCCTCCCGCGAGGGAGGTTTTAGTTCGGTTTGGGGGTGTGCTTAGCGGAGACATAGCCCGGTCGCTCTCTCCCTGCCGTCCCGGAGAAGATAAACAGTAGACACACTTGGTTTTTCCAGGTTCGGGCCCCCAAGGTGGGTAATAGCCCTACGTCTTGCCTGAAGTCTTAGTTAGTCTCGAAGAAGACCTGTCGTCCCCCTCCTCCCCATGCACCCAACCGCCCTTATATATCCCTGGTCGGCCTGCGCAAGTGGGGAGACAAAACTACGCCACTCCGCGGCTCATTAATTACATTTCATTAATGCCATCCCATCTTGGGGCATGTTATCAAAGCGCTTCAGGAGGCGACGATGCCAGGGTGTGTCCTCCTTCTGCAATTGTGGTCGTGGGAGCGCTTCTCCATCGGCAGGCCTGTTGTTGACACCGCGCCGTACTCACAGGACTTGTACCACGGGGACTTGATGGACTGGCCCACCATGGGCCACTACTGGATTCGACGACAGGTACACCCCCTCGTATATTGCTCCCGTACTTGCGCACTTTGATAACATGCACCGTTTTTTATTTCCGCACAGTGCTTGTACGCCCACCGACAGGTGAGGAGGTCGTACCCCGAGTTCGTTCGGGAGTTCGACAGCCTCCACGAGGAGGACGTGCGGTGGACCCCGTATGACGCGTACGACGTACACGTCCGAGCACCGTTGGGGATCGCCACGCTTTGCACACGCGATGACCAATACTGGCTGACCCGTAAGGTCAACATCTTTGACCTGTGCGTGGAGGAGTACTCGCCGCACAGGGTGCTGCGGCAGTTCGGCCTGTTCCAGATTTTCCCATTACAGCCTACCCACGTTGTCTCATGGGCCGCTCACAGGTACGTCTGCCGACCGCACCGCTTACAATTCCGTCGGATTGGATGTTGAATCTAAATGCCATTTTGTTTTTGCGTTGCAGGATGTCCCGGATGGGGGTTGTAGCGGGAACTCCCTTCGCGCATCGCATGACGATATGGGTACTGCAGTGGGATGATGCACTTTCGGATAGGGTCACCGAGACGCGCCCATACGACCACTCCACGTACGACGAGTACATGGAGTGGTTCCAGCCGCGCACAAGGCTCAAGGTGGGGTACACACCACCACCACCGTATGTCCCCCGTCAAGCATCGGTGTCGGACACGTACCCTTCACAGATGTCTGAAAAGGGACAACTTCATGGTAAGTTTCACAATCGAATCTCTATCTCTAGGTCATTTCCGTGTAAAATACCTCAAACCAATCTTGCATTGCATGCAGGCACAGCGTGTCATGGAGTTGGACGTCGAGGCGACGTCCATGCTAGCGCGCCTCGACGCGGGCATCCAGGTTACCGTCGATGAGGCCAGGCCAGCTTGGGAGCGGGTCCGTCAGGCTGCTAGGTTGTTCTTTCTCACTTTGACCTGTCAAGGGCGTGGTGACGCTGTCCGACGCAGCGCACCGGTGCAACGTTGCCCAGCACGTCACCCTCGTGGAGCAGCACCTGCACCTCTCGCTGGCAGTCGTCTCACACCGCCCGACGTCGGCTACTGCGAGCCCTCGTGGCGTCCCACACAGCCGCACTGGGGTCACGAGGGGCAGTCTTCGTCTCGCGCCCCAGCAGGCCCTAGCCGTGGTTTCGGCGACGCACGCTATCACGACGCACGCTACGATGACCAGATGGAGGCAGAGATTGACGTGACTCAGTTCCAGTCGAGTGAGTTCTTTGGCCCCCCTCCTCAATCAGCAACGCTCGACTCGCCGACAGCCGGCGTTACCCCTGTGCCACAGGGTCGGCCTAGTAGGGTAGTTCATCCTCCGTCACCGCTCACGTACCCCACGGGACAAATCAGGAGGCGTCCACGTGACTGACTTGTTCTACATCTATGCTTTTGTAATGACTTTACATTCATCATCTTGTTATACAACTAGCTGAACTCAATGCATGTTTTTTTTAATCTATCTTAATTAGTATCATGTGTGCCTGCATTATTCGATTTGAGTTGCCACGATTTCACGGTAGGGCGAAAATGCTTACAAATAACATAAAGGTTACAACGAACAACAAGGGCCGTTCTGGTACACTACTGAGTGCACCGGGGATATTTCCCCTTGCGCAACCCATCGGTGCCTGCGGACCTGGCCCTAGCCACCCTCTCGCGCTTCCTCTCACGATCGGCCTCCCGCTCGGCTGCCAGACGATATCGTTCGGCCTCCCTCTTTGCACACATTTCTTCATGATGCTTTATGCGCTTCTCCTCCTGTTCCTGCTCACGCCACTTCTCGTCTACCATAGCTCTTCGATGCGAGTACTCCCAATCACGCATCCTCTCCATCTCGGCAGTCTGCTCCGTGTCGTAGAATTTGATGAACTCGCACAGTGGAGACTGCAATTTGTCACAAAAGATGATATTACAGTATTAAGTTTTCACATTTTGATGTAATATCAAATGCGAGTACGAACATACCAGACTTTTCTGGCCCATCCGCATCTCCAGCTTTGGCTCGGAGTCGTGGTTGCGGCAGCTCCAGTACCTCATACCATATGTGTATGAGTTCTCTACAGACTTTCGGAACCGGCAAGGATCCCCGCATAGGAACATAGGGACCTACGTGCCTTCGGGGATGTCTTCGCGAAGGCTGTGCCTTGGGGGCGAGGGGAACTCCATTGCCACTCGTTGCTTGGCTGCACTTACTTGTGCTCTGTGTTTCGTCTTCCCTCGTAATAGCCCAAAGCTTTCGCGCTTCTGCCTGTGGTTATAAAGAGGACCAAGCGACCGGATTTAGAGCGATCGCCCTATATTTGGGCGATCTCCCCATATTTGGGCGATCGCCCCTTATTCTGGCGATATTAACCTCGAACAATGTGCTTCGTCGCTTGGTGGTGTACACAGTGTTGTCCAATTACTCTGGCAAAGTTGACAGCAGCATGGTGTCACATCACACTACCGAGGTAATTGTATCTGATACCATCTTTCGCGACCAAACCAAACCATGATCCAATCACTCTGGCAAAGTTGACAGCAGCGTGGTGTTACATCACACGTTTTTGTATGTTTACTTCAAAGCTCTTTTGTATAGAATTGAAAATACGACGACTCTTTTGTATGCTTACTTCAAGGTTAGGCTCTCTCCTCATGGCCTTCGTTTCGATCTGGAGGTGTGGGCGCCTGCCTGTATTGCCCGCCACGTTGGTGGGGTTAGGGTTTTGTGTGGTGTGGGTGCGGCGATTTGCGGATCTACTTCGATGGAATGGGGTCGCCGTTGTTGAACAAATGACGGTGTTTAGGTTCCTTGTTGTTCTACCGTCTATGAGGATGCAAATTAGTGTTTGCATTGTTTAAATTATCATATAAGCTCTTGCACTAGCAATTGAGCAAGATGTATGTTTGCAACCATACGCCTCTTTCAATGAATCTAATGTTTTGTTTCGCTGGTACAGGAATGATGGTGGCAACTATTTGAATCACGTACGCAACATGGCATAAACCGCAAAAAGGACTAATGGAGGTGCCTTGATTTATTTTCGTTAGTCAGAGAATTAACAAGCAAATTTAAAAATTTGCAGGCAAATCGCCCCTGTCTTGGGCGATCTCTCCGCACCATTTTCCATTTTCGAAAAACGAGGGGCCTGTCGCCCTGAACGCGGGCGATTGCTCCTGTCGCCCTGAACCCGGGCGATCGCTGCTAATGCCGTTTCCCCGCCGTTGCGCATTAACGTGCTGCCGTGAGGTGGGGCACCAATCGCCTGTGTATGGGGCGATCGCCCCATACAGCGGTGACGGACGCCCTTTTATGCTATTTTGAATCTCCATCGTACATTTTCGAAAAAAGGTTTAAAAACAAATATTAAATAAAAAAAAATTCATGCAATATGGCCACGAGCACAATGCGATCGACTCGGTACTCGACATTGCCGGGCTCAATCGCCTCCCACACTCCTTGCGCTTGCATGTTCACTCGCATTAGCACCGCCCACTCCGCGTAGTTTGTCCGCGAGAGCGTGGGGTATCGTATCTGCACCCTAGTCTCCTTGACGACAACTTCACGCCCTGCAGCGTCACGGTACCACAGCTGTCGCGGCTGCGGTGACGACGACCGGTGACGCCCACGATGTGGAGGAGTCCTCGAGAACCCATTCGACGGAGCCGACGACATGATCACTAGGACTAGGACTACTATACCGCTCTGATACTAAATGTTGGAAATCAAAAGCTAACACGTACGCCAACTCTGGACGCACACGAGCAAGAACAACCACAAGTTTGGAACACACGCACGTATGCGAGAACACAGACAAGAGACTTTGGTGCCGCGCTACAACCACGGCTTTTCAGGTTGTTTTCTTTTTATTCAGCTTGTAAGCAACGGAAAAACTGAATTAGTTACATCGTCACTCCAAGTAAGTGCGAGATCCGGAAAGAACTACTTGCTAACTGAAAGGTAAAAACAAACATGTAGATGCAGACGCGCACGCGAGCTAATCGCACAGGAGAGCTCAACGTGCTCTTGAACCGGACTTGAAATAAAAACACTAACTTACTGACTTAAGCGACAAGATTACTTCATCAGATATTGTGGCGATGCGTTGGACAACGGCTGGGGTGACCTCGGGCCGTGCGACCCTCGACGACGTGGTACTAGTCAGCCGCCTCGTCGTACTCCTCCAAGGTCAGTCTCAAATCAATTTGTTACAATAAGTATTTTTCTTTGTTGTAATAGGCCTTTTCCATTGTCGCATGAAGCCTTCATTTTGTTTGCATAGATTTGTTGATTTGTTGTGCCAGTATTTATTTTTGTTGCGCCATCAAAAATTGCAGCCGTACAAAGGGGGGGCATTTGATCATTTGCCCTGAAGTTGATGGGTGTTTGATCATTTGCCCAAAGTTGATAGGCGTTTGATTATTTGCCCTATCATGTCTCACTGACATGTGGCCCTATGACCCACATGTCAATGAGACATCGTAGGATAAATAATCAAATACTCACCAACTTTGAACAAATGATCAAATGCCCATCAACTTCAGGGCAAATTATCAAATTTTCCTACAAAGGGATAGTTGTTTTTGTTGCGGATGGATAATTTGAAGGTGTGGATTCTCGATTTCTCGAATCAAGCAAACCAACGGAGGAAGGATAAAATAATCGAGGTAGTGGTGATGCCCTGGCATTGTTGAAGACGGCCTCCACAGGTGTGCACAATAATACAAAGAAACAACGAGAGGAGCCGAGAAGGGTGTTCGTTGTGATGTGATTTTTAGCTGCAATCTGTGAGTCATTAATTGTGCTACTTAGGATGTGAATCAGACAAGTAGATATTGAGTCGACTTTTAATCTGATTGTTCACGGACCCTACGATGCTAGCACCTGGATCGTATGTCCAGATGCTAATAGTTCCCAAATAATAATAACTATTTTTCTAAGACATGTTAGATGTACACAAACTTTTGCCACTGGCGCCGGCCGGCCATTGCTCAGCCGAATTGGGGCGAAGCGTGGTAGTGCGACGTCACGCGAGAGGGAAGATTTGAAAATTTTGGGGGCAATTGACAGGCGGCATCCGCTGCTAGCTTCCTCCCCATTTGCTTGGACGTGCGGCGCCATGATCTGTCCGTTCCTCCCATTCTTCCAAAATTGTCACATTAAACACCTTCCTTCCGTCGTGAGGCACCCCCAAAACGGAAAAAATCGCAGTACAAGCCTTTCACACCCAAGCAATTAAGCATATATACGTATCCTTTGAGCTATCGGAAGCATTTCATTCCATTTTACATCTGAGAGTCGCGAGCGAGTTGCGAGTTCTTTTCTCCTTCCTCGAGCGCGTCTTCCATGGAAACCGCCATGGCTGGCTCGCCGGAGAGGAACGGCGCCGGCGGCGAGGAGAGCGTCGCCGTCCCGCAGCTGCAGGAGGTCAAGGCGCCGAAGCCCAAGAAGCACAACCCGTCCCCCGGAGTCCGTGCTGTCGGCGGCCGGATCTATGATCCGGAGAACGGGAAGGCCTGCCACCAGGTGAGCACCTTCCGTCGCCCATCTCCTCCTCCCTCTAGCTTCTGCGGTCTCCTTTCTGGTGGTTGGGTTTGATTCTTTTTTTTTTTGGTTCATCTGCTGTTCCTCTCGCAGTGCCGTCAAAAAACCAGAGATTTCGCGGCTGCTTGCAAGCAGCTCAAGAAGAAGGGGCTGTGCCCAATCAAGTATTGCCACAAATGCCTGCTTAACAGGTGTGATTTCGTTCTTAGTTTTAGGCAATCCTCATCTCCGTAGTCGAGCAAGCTGATCATCTGATGGATTGTTTAGGTATGGTGAGGATGCTGAGGAGGTGGCGCAGAAGGAGGACTGGACCTGCCCCAAGTGCAGGGGCATCTGCAACTGCAGCTTCTGCAGGTGAGCCGTGCGAAGCTGATGCGGGAAGGTGCTCATGGTCATCGGGGATTATGAATATTTGGTTGTTAGATTTGATTTTCTGGTTTCGTTTGGCAGAAAGAAGAAAGGGGAGTTGCCGACGGGGATACTGGCACACGCTGCCAAGGCGTCGGGGTGCACCTCCGTCCATGAATTATTGAACAAGGGGTCAGACGCGGTGGCTGCTGCGCAGATGTTGAGATCAACCCCTCTGAAGGTGAATGGAACTGAGAAGGTACTAGTTTTGATTTGCAATTCCTTGGTGTATCATGCAATTGTTCATTCTGGTTGATATGTTTTGCCGACCCCTTTGTGAACAAGCAGGGCAACCCAAAGAGGGCGCTAGGGACAGAGGATGCTGCCGATGAATTGTCGGCTGAAGGGGATGAGAATATAGGCATTGATCTCAATTCAATTTCTTCTGTTCCTATCAACAAGAGGCTGAAGGGCAACTGCAGGGTAAACGACAGTCCTGCTAATCCAAAATGCTCTGTTGAAAACAACGGTGAACCTCTGCTGAGAGATGAGAGCCCTGGTGCTCTCGAGAATAAAGTTGTGCTACCCAGGGGTACTCCATTTACTAACGTTGCAGGCGCAGAGCTGGAGGCTGAAGATGTTGGGCCTGCAATTCAGTTTTATGAGTTCTGCCGCACATTTGCTGAGGTAGTTAAGGAAAAGAAAGAACAAGGTTTATTTTGCAGTATAATAGTGCATGCCTTGTTATAATAGCATCTTGCTAGCATCTGCGAGAAAGTAACTGGTCAGATTTGTATTTAGATGTCTGACAATTTGAACAGCACCATGATATGTCATCTCATGAACTGTTCTATATGGTATGTTCACAAATTCATTTGTTGTTGGTAAGCACAATCATCAGCGTTCACATTAGAGTTTGCTACAAGTTGGGAGTCCAAAGTAGACAAGGTGTGAAATATGAGGGCGATGTGTTGAGGTAGGCAGAGCAGAACACAGAGATGGTGAGGGGATTATATCATTAAGTGGGAAATGAATATTTAGATTAGGGGGTTGAGAGGGACATGGTGGGGTGATAGAGCAAGATGAAAAAGAGAGGTATGTGAATCTCTTGTGATCACCGGTCCTAAGAATTTGGAAAGTATTGTTTCCAGAGAATCGACGATAGTAAACGCTACAAAATAAAATAAAATTTTCTAGGTTAAGGAAACCTATAATGTTCCAATCTGCACTTTTGTATTGTTGAATCCTTAGAGAATAGTATAATTGTAATTTTTGCTTTGGTCAAATAATTCAATAAAACTATATTACATCCTAAAATGATCAGTTTTCTAAATATAGTAAATAGTAGTTACATCTTGAGATTTCTCTTGTGTGTAACGTACTAACCCTTTCATCGTTCAATTAGATAGGGGTCATCTGTTATTTGGCCATTTTAATGCATAGCATGATGAAATGACTCTTATTTGTTAGCTGGAAAGTTGCACTTTTATTAGGTCCATATTAGGAGCCCGTGAGCCGCAAAAGCACTGTGCAAATACAAGTAGTCTAGGTTGAGTGGTCACTCTGTCAAGGCAGTGTACCTGCAGTGGGGCACACGTCCAGCATGGATGAAGCACACATAACTAGGAAGTGGCCAATAATTTACAACCGAAAATATCTAAAATTTTATCTGCACACAGTCGGACACAATCTGGACATAGAATGGATGCAGCGCTTTGGGGATATCCTATTTAAGGCAACTATATTTCTGTTTTATTCCTCTCTGGTGTATGCTAATTTTGTGTTTTAAGAATGCACTGTAGTATTTTAGTTCTAAAAGCTGTGTATGAGCTTTTATTTACTAATATGTATATCTATGTCTCTGTTAGTATTTTTTTGTCTCCCATTCGTGTGTCCATGTAAACTTGCAAGTAGTGTTTTCATTCAAGTGTCAATCACTAGATGGAGCTATTCATATTGAGAGAATTTGTTCAAAGATACAGTAAATGAAGTAGCAATGTTGAAAATCCTATGGTATGTAAAATGCAAAACATAATCTATCATTTTTCCTGCTATCTATGTGATATCTAATATCGCTTTCATTATCAATTGTCTTACATTGTCATTTTAAAATAGTTTTAAATATCATTGAGCAGAATTGTATAGATGAAGTATTTTTACAATAGGTGCATATAGTGACACTATTGTGGGTTCAACGCACTTGCCCATATTTGCCAATCTGGCTACAGCATAGATATATAATAACATCAAAATATAGAATATGATATAGTGATTTTGCAAGTTAATTGTCATCCTTCAATGAAGATGGTGAACCAAAATCTTGTTCATTCATCATTTTTTTGTCCGTACTCAGTGTCTGATGTTGCAATTTGCTCCACGTCCTTTGCTAACAAAAATTACCTTGTGTTAGAACTTGTTGGTCCGCCCTTCTCACATCTTAAAAGAATTCGTGCTGACAAAAGGCTGGAATATGCGATAGTGGCTCATATGGAAACCTAGAAATATATTTGTACCAATCGTCGTGACACTAGTGGCTGTAGCCTGCCACTAAGGTGCTGCAATTGTGTGGAGACACTGCAGCAACAACTACGTAGTGGCTACGAACCCTTGTCTATTATAATGTCACAATGGTGCACTATATAGAAAATGATAGTAACGAAATGTTGGTGTAGTTGAGAAACTGCTAAAGCACGAAATATGCAATAACAAAAACAATTTCTTTTGAAAATATTTTGCATTATGAAGATACTTTTTTTACATTTAATTTTTTTGAAGGACTTTTTTACATTTATAGTAGCACAAGAATAATACATAAGTTGATATATTGAGACATGTTTTAATGACAAGTTCATTATCTTATTATATTTTATAGACATGAAGCAAGCATTTATTGTCCTGATGGCATGAATAACCGGAGAAAGTAATCATTCGTTGCTTCAAGCATTACATGCTTTTAATTGAATCAGGATGATTTGTTAATTTAGTCTCATAACTCATTTCTTGTTTCCATTATTTAAAATGTTAATTTGCTCTTACATATCCACATGCTTTCTTGAGATTATTTTCCATATTGTAAATGGAATAACATAGCAATTGTTTTTTACAAAGATTTTTCAAATACGGAAAGGGCAACCAGAAAGAATTCTCCAAGACATAGCTGGAGGTCGTGGACTTCGAGTGGTGTCTTCACTTGTTGCTGAGTTCCACATAAATTTGTTGTCTGTCATCCAAGAAGACAGAGGGGAGAAGTAAATACATCCCAAATTGATATTTCCTTGTCTTTTTCTTCAAATGCAGTTAATAAATGAGGTTATCTTGTTCCTAGGCCTTTGACATATTCAAGAGATGGAGATGCATGGATAATTGATATTGGCAAATATATAAGCGAATCAACGTTCATCTCAAAGGAATTGCCCCTTGACTGTTTAAATCAGGGAGTGTTGGGATATAAAAACTTGAGTCCTTCTTGTAAGCTGTTTGTACTGAATTTTCTGTGTGATGAGACCCTCTCTACTGAGTAAGTACTGTACCACTTTGGTGGTTGTTGTTGTTGTTGTTATTTTGTATTAATTATCTCTTAAGTTTGTTCAGTAAGTTGAGGAACTGCATGGCAGCTGAAACAAAGAATGTTGGCAGAAAAAAAGTTCTTGCTGCAAAAGCAAAGGTTTTGAGCTTGGCAAGCCTTTTTTTCCCCTCCTGTCACATGGTCTTACAGTAATGAACCAAACTTTCCTCTTGTATCGCAGGAAAAGGAGCTAAAAGAAGGACTAAAGAATGACATGGCTGAAACAACACTTTCGAAAAATGATGGAGCAACTCTTAGCATTGAAGAAAATAAGTATCTCATTTCTCAAATAAAGGAGGCAAAGATTGTCGAACATGCAGCCATACATGGTCTGAACTCTGAACAATATAACTGGACATATCTACATCTTTCCGCTATGCATTTTTTTTTAATCTTGTCTACAATTTCTCATTTTTCGCATTCCATGTGGTTTAACCCTCTGCATTGTTTCCAAGCTTTTTGCTTGAATTTGTATTCAACAAATGTTCTAGGTCCATATATACTCCATCTATGGGACATTTACTTTCAAAATTTGTTAATTACAGCATTAGGCATGTATATATTCTCATTTTGGTTATAGAGCGCAATGGAATTATGTATGCAGTTGCTAAATTTTCTTAGTTGCAGGTAGCCACTTCATGGATATGGTCAAACTAGTCCTACTCAGTATATTACGCATAAGATGGATTGGCTTTACAAGTTTATTAACTAGTGCTATTCCAACTTTAGACCATTCCTAATAAAGATTATTACTACAAACATCATGGAAATTATTACCACACAATAACCACATAGCCTAGTGGTAGAGCACTAGATTGGTGGTTGAGTTTGTGGGTTCGAAGCCAATCTTCCTTTTTAAAAATAGTCTAAGGTAATATTTCATTGCTGTTTCTGTTAGAACATAATCACATACTAAATGTCCTCTAAAAACTACTAGAAAAAGCCGAGCACTCAAAACTGAAGTGGATTCTTGAACTGGTAGTTCAGAAATTCAAAATTACTAATGAAGATTGATGAGTGAGTGATAAACATTGCTATATATTTATGCTAATATTTGTTTGAATGCACTTCACACTTGCATACAACAACAACAACCAAGCCTTTGTCCCAAAGTTGTACTTTACATTTACATGATGTTAATATATTCACAAGGACATCATGGAGATTGGTGAGAAGTATATGTTTTGTTTATGATAGATATGCTATCCAGGTCGCCAGCTTTGGATCCAAACCAGTAATTGTCAGCCCTGTTGAACATTTTTCTCGGTCACTGATATGTTCATGTTCCTACGTTGTTGTAACCTGTAAATGATCGATGCTATATCACATCAGACATTCTTGATGTGATATACAACTATTTCTGAAGTTGAGTTTAGATGCAACTAATGTGGGTGTCTCTTACCACAAGGTGTATGTGCTGCAATGTTTGGGGGAGGGGTTTCACTTTCAGTATCTTAATAATTTAAATCACGCATATGCACTCCTTTAACGCTTGTATTTAGTCCCAGCTAACATTATGTGCATAATGTGTACACGTCACATTTTGAAAATTGTGCTGCTGATTGTAATATATAAACATGAAATTGAAGTTTCTAAAATGCAAACATAGTTGACAGTGGAAATAATCTTTTTACATTTTCCATACTGTTTATCCTGCCCGAGTTTAAGATATTTCATATTCGAAGTTTGAATGTGTGTTGACTTTCTTGTAAATAAATTGTAGAAGTAGAACACATCTAGAAGATTGACACTACTAACATACATGTACCTATTTTGAACCAAAACCGATGAACAAAAACAAATCTACAATGCAAGCAATGAAGTTGCAGCCGACCAATGCACAATAGTATAGTAGTAGCACTAGCACTCACCAGAGATCATGCACGGCCAGCACCCCAGTTGGAAGAAGAGCACCAGCAGTCTGCTCCAATAGGATGTGATTTGCGAATGTTCTTCCCCGTTCATTTGTTTATACATATGTTCTTCCTCTTTTGAGGATGCCCATGTGTAGTAAAAAGACGCAACGGCTTTGAAATTTATGCTGATAGACATGACATGTTGCAAAAGGTGGGTAGTGCATGTGGGTTGTTCTTTGGGTTAGTTTAATGAAATTATGGATTGGTTGCTGAATTCTTCTCTTGTACATTTGTTAGTATTTTAAGAGAGCGCTATGATAGGATAGTTTCCTTTTGTGAGTCACCATGCAAGGAGTTGTTGCTATCTACATAGAATGTGAGATTTTTCAGCAAACTTGACGTGTGTAAATTTGGCAATGGAAAAGGGACAGACTTCTTATTTTACGTGAACTAGGAAACTAAGGCCATGTTTGGATGGACTAAAACTAATTGTTAGCTGGCTAATGGTTAGAGCTAATTGTTAGCCAGCTAATAATTAGTCCATCTAAAATTAGTCCAGGGTTGTTTGGATACATGACTAATGGTTGGACTAATTTCTTAGAAAAGTCATGTCTACCCCTCATAATGGGTGAGGAAATGAGGATAAGGCCAGCGCGAGGGTATTTCAGGCTTTTCCCAGCATGTTACATGCTATTAGCCCAAATTAGCTCCTTTCTACCAACTAATGGACTAATTGTTAGCTAAGGGGTTGGCTAAAAATTAGCCCACCTATTAGTCTTCCTGTTTGGATAGACTATGACTAATTTTTAGCCAGCTAACAATTAGTCCAGGGATCCAAACATGGCCTAAGAAACAATATATAACCAAAGAAAGAAGAAAGCATAGTAATAAATACCAAAAGATGCGATTGACGAACATACTAGGAAACAATGTGACCTAGTGGTGCTCAATTTTTGGATGGTTTTTGTTCATAAACAACAAACAACATTTAAAATCAAATTTGCAATTTGAACATTTTTACATGTTCCCACTGGTAACCGGTCGAAAACTTGTACCAGCCACCTGACGGGAATTGGTCCATTAATGAAATCATAAACCTTGTCGTCAGGCAAGGGCGATCGGACCACCGTTAGCTACTACTTTGCTAGCAATAGCATGCATGAATGGGCCATGAATGACTGAAAATAGGTGGTGCCAACACTTGGAGCCTTCGAGTATGTGCTTTCCTGAGCAGTAAACTGAGTCTGAGAAGACTCCACAGTATCAGCATAATCATCAGAGGCCTTCTGGCGAGTAGTATCATCAGCCTCCTTGGGAATAACATGCGTGGCAGGGGGAGCAGGACAAGGCGGACATGATAGTTCGCTGGTAAAAAACTCCCACAGGCGCTAACCACGCATGTGAAGGCGCATACGAAGAACCCAGTCTCGATAATTGAGACCATCGAAGGTAACAGGGCAGCGAGGAGCAGAAACAGTCCCCGAAGAAAAGCTTAAAGATGACATTTTTTTAACGGCGGCTAAAGCCCCAAGCCACTAGAGCCAGACCCGAATGGTTTGAAAACCGATTCGCAAAAGAGGGGGGGGGGGCAAGTCCGATCGAAGCAGCTCAGCGGCGTCGGTCGGGAAGACGAGAAGGCCGGGCGTCGCGGAGGCTTGGCAGGTGGAGGCGTCGGTCGGCGGTGATGCACCAAGCAGCGATCGGCCCAAGCAGTGTCGACGGGACCTGAGCGCGGCGCGAGCGAGTCCTATCGGCAGTAGAGCCGAACGGCGGCGACGGGACCTGAGCGCGGCGTGGGTGAGTCCGATCGGCAGCAGAGCCGAAGGGCGGCACAGTTGACGCGACTCAATGCTTCCTCCACTGCGACGGAAAGGAGGAGAGCCAAAAGGGCTAGCACAAAGAACCGACGGCGCCGGAGGACGAAAGGCCAGAGGAGAGGAAAGATGGAGCGCAAGTGCAAGGCCCGTAAGAGAACCCTAACCCTAACCTGGCTGCTCTGATACCATGTTATGAATAGCACTTGTATTCAATATGGGGCCAATGGGCCAGTATATATACATGTACATGAGGGTATAACGGGAAAATCTATATTAGGCATTATCTATACAAGGATATAAAGGGATACTGTCTAACATCCTTGAGTTGATGCTGGGTTGAGTCACTTCTGTTGGGCTAAGAGGGGAAAGTTGATTGGGGGCCTGTGCCCTTAACGTGCCCTTAATGGGTGTCGAGCGCTGCGAGCGGATCGGCCCTTATGGCAAATGTTACTGAACTGAGTTTCAGGTCTGTTAGATATTGATCTAATGGTCAATTGGTCATAACTTGTCATGTTGAAAGATGGGGATGAGATACAGTTCACTAGAACTGCCATATATTTATAGGAAAAGTGTCATGGGAAAACAGCACGTTTGACTGCAAATTGAGGAGGATTTTTTTTATGAAATTCTTTTTTCCTTTTATATGATGTAAATATTTCTTGAATCAGAATTGAATTAATAAATTCTTGTTATAATCAATAAATCTGAACTGCAGCATACACGAGGCACCTCTTTGAACCTCACTTAATCTTTCATTGGTAGCATTAGTTTTTCAACAAAAGCAGTTTTACCCTTGAGAAAAGCGTGCTACGTGACTATTTATGATTAGTTTAGTCTGCCACGTCTTTTTTTGTTTGCATTTGATATATTGTTTAACTGGACTTATTGGTTTCTTTTGATCTTCATAATTAGAACGGTGTAACCTAACTAGGAAGTTTACTTTTTGTGAATCTAAATTCACTAGAAAGTTTTGTCTTAGCTTTTCAAACAAAACACTACTCGGCATCAGCAGTGTGTCATCATCTCCTGCACCGTTTGTTTATCTTACTCTGTAATGTGTAAGAAATTATTGAGCTAATTGTGCGGTGTTAATATTCTTTTACGTCTCAATTATGGCAACAACAGAGAAGAAGCTGGGAGGTGCCCTTAGGACCAAGCCTGTCATGGTAGGCAAGGGTGTAGCATATTGGAAGCTGGACGGCTATAGTAATAACACATCAATAATGCTCCAAGGTTTGTTTGAAATTATTATGTAACAAGATTTCGTTTCACTTTTTTGCAATCTAATATTATTAACTTGTAATACCATGTTTGTATCAGAGGTTGATAGTGATGATTTAATGGGGAACAAAGACAAGTGGTTTATGTTTACTGAAGATGAAAAGAAAGTAATTGAAGACCATATAGCTACAAGGTAAGGAGTTTGTCATGCCAATTTATTTGGATGTGACTTTATCTTTTCTAAGGTAGGTATACATGCTGTATTGGTGCGTTTATGTCGCCAAAGTTATTTGGTAGAAACCAAACCTGATATTTTATTCTGCAGTAGATCCACTAATTATGATAACAAATTTCATTTTTTGATGAGGTGTTATGATTGGACAATCTGACACTGTAGTATTGTAATTGAAGCAAGTTTCTTTTGAAGTAGCATTCTAAAAAATGATTACACATTTGCTGTATCTTAGATTTTGTAGATTATATTTTGTACACTCAATTTGTGGCCTTGCAGATTCATCCTTTTTAAGCAAAAGTGTGGATACTTGTTGCTGGTTAGTAGCAACTAGCAACCTATTCTCTGGTATTTTCAGCTAGTCTGAAAAAGTACTGGTTCCAACTTCTAAATACCTCATTCGCCGGGACTTTTATGTTATCAATTTAATAGCTTTGTTACAGCCAGTTTATTTATAACATGCCATTGCTTTCCTCAAAACAATGTTTTACTACCTAGTATTGCTTTCGATCACTTATTATTTTCCCTTTTTTATCCAAGAATATATACCAGCTTAGTAAGTTGGCCTTGTAGTAGAAATCATTGTTGTTGACCTTATCATCACTAATCTGCCATCTTGTTGTAACTGGTTAATATAGGTCCAAACATCAGACGAGAAAACATGCGTGGGTATAATAGTCTACTGGGATCTTTAGGTTGTTCAGCTGGCAGGTGTATATGTTATCCTCTATATATGCATTTTTTATTGAGGGTATACCCCATTTCCATTTATTAAGAGGAGTACCATTTTTGGTATAGTTATATATTGGTTTGGAAAAATGTCCATATTTGATACCTCTACTTTTAAGTTGTTTGATTTAGATCAGTAAAACCGGTAATTTTACCCCCTCTACTTTGAAAACCACATCAAATAAGCCCTTGAAAGTGGTATTGAGGGTGGTTTTGCCATATCATCTGTTGACATCATTAAACATTGCCACATTAGCAACCAAGTCAGCAAAAAAGAATTAACAACTTGGATCTCCTCGCTTTCTCATGCATGGACAGCATGGTAAAACTAGGATTATATGGCAAAACCAATGTTCCCCTAGGCGCCAATCCTATCCCTTCCGCCTAGCCACCTAGGCGGCAATTAAATGCTAGGCGTCGGTCTGCCTCTAGACTAGCGCCTAGCGCCTAAGGCAACACTAGGCAAAATTGTCCTCAATACCATCCTCAAGTGATTATTTGATATGGTTTTTAACATAGAGGGGGTAAAATGACTAGTTTTAATTTAGAAGTCTAGATTAAACCAATTTGAAAGTAGATATACCAAATATGTAGTTTTTCCTAACAGATTTGCATTAGGGCATTCTATTCTAGGAGTGCTGATGTACTCTATATATTTTTTGTCAGCCGGACCGCCACACGTAGCGCGTTCGGATCCCAGGCCGTTGTGCTGCAGTACACTTGCAGGCCTAACCAGAGCAGCGGGCCAAGGTCTCTTGGGCCATCTCCCTCCCAAAAAGCTAGCTCAATGAGGGGTGCTCCCTCACCCTTATAAACCATGCTCAAACCCTCCCAACAATCGATGTGGGATGTACTTAGCTCACCAAGAATACAAGGAACACACCTTTAGAGACACCTACCGACTCAAGATTATAACGGATTTGAGTTAGTGCCTTTCTTCTTTGTTCCTAGCTACGCTCTCTACCTTAAGCATCTCATGTACAAGATTATATAGACACATGCACAAGCTGCACAGCTCTCGTCCACGACCTCGCGTTGGATCAGAGAGAAGTGCGCAGGCCACTTCACTGAAGACCCGGCCATCCATTGAACGTGCGCTCCTGAGGACCCGGTCATCCAGTGAAGCGGTCATTCAGTGAAGCAGCCATCCACTCGTGCATGCATCACATTAATGCACCGTTGGATCAGAGAGAAGTGCGCAGGCCACTTCACTGAAGACCCGGCCATCCATTGAACGTGCGCTCCTGAGGACCCGGTCATCCAGTGAAGCGGTCATTCAGTGAAGCAGCCATCCACTCGTGCATGCATCACATTAATGCACCTACCACTAATGGCTCAACTACTCACGCATGCACCCAACGTCTCTGCACTATGTGCCTCACGCACTTGCACTGCTAATTACTACCCAGTGACCAGGTTACAAACTCACTCGTGCATGTGACTAGATAACCAATAACAAAAAAAACAAACACATGCATGTACACGTTCTAACGTGTACAACTATTCTAACAACAAGATTAACACTAACATTTTTGGCCCCTTGCCCTACACGAGCAAGCTTCTTTTTCATGGCATTGCTCATTTAGTGCAGGACATATCTTACTCAGATATTTGTCCCCTATCCACCATTCCTCCCTAGCTTAGTGTTAGCGCTTAAGTACCATCACAACCAGGATAATCATCCTGCTTAGGAGTGACTTGCAAAAATAAAGTACCACATATGTACCTTTTCTTTACAATATCTTACCAAAGACCTTTCCTATGTTCTACCCCCACCCCCACCACACCACCACACAAAACTGGGAGGACGGCGGAGAGGGTGGCAAGGCAATGGTAAGGCCAGCGATCTAGGTTTTAGGGGTGGTGGGCAGGGGAAAAAAGTGAGGTGGCCAAGGTGCTGCCACCTTGGCAGGTGGTGGCGGCGAAAGCGCGCCCCTGCACCGAAAGCCCTGAGGGGAGGCAGAGATGTCGAGTGCCTGAGCTCGAGAAGACGAGCTGCAGGAGGTGGTCGCGCTAGCACACTGTCGTTGTAATCCTAATTAGTTAACTGTAGAGGCCAGCCTGCAACCTGTCCTCATAGATAGTGAACTATCTAATTAGCATGGATTTTAGTCATTTTTTAACCACCGTATCTATACTTCTATAGACTATTGGCACGAGCTATGAGTCTGACTAATATATAACTACTTGTGCTGTGTACTGATACCATTATTATTTGAAATAATATTACAATGTCATCAAACTACCAAAGTATTTCTGCTCTTAGTATTCAGTTCAGCGTGGCAGCTATGAAATTATTGATGTTCTGTTTTTGCAGGTGGGTGGACTGACAAGGCAGCGTTTGTAGAGGCCACAAGGCGATGGTATTTTTTGCTATAAAAAGTTATACAATTACAGTGGAACCAACAATTATTGAAGATTCAGTCGCAGCATTTGAATCGTAAACTTGTGACATGTTTTGTCCCGATGGCAATACAGGAAGCTTTTGTAACACCCTTGCAGTTTCCTAGATGCTCTGAAATTGATGGAAAAGCTTGCAGTATATGGCGCTGTATGCTGAAATGTAGCATTATAACTTGTATTTAGTATAGTCAATTATCCCCGTTGCATAGTTAACTGTTCTATAGTGACAAATGACTATCGATGTTGTTGAATCTTTCCTTCAGTTTAGAAATATAGATGCTTTAATTGATTTTTCTTCTTCTTTAGGGCTTCACTTAGCTATCAGCGTTAGCACAGTTCAAGTACGGGTGACCCTGATAAGGCAATTGCCTTGTGTTGTGTACTTGTGTTACAAGATTATCCCCTTGCTGGAACTGTATACTCGGTGCGATTTTTTTAAATAATATTTTTTAATGAAAAATTATAGAAATAATACGCCGGTTAAAAAAACAACAAAAATACCTCTCTGTAGCTATTTGGAATGGTGACACTTTGTCGTCATTTCAGAAATTGACTTTGTCACTATTTTAAATGGCGACAAAGGGTCGCTATTCTAAATGGCGACAGAGAACTGCAAGCAAAAAAAAAGAGGGGAAGAGAGGGGGGAAGAAAGAAGAGGGGAGCATATATGAATTTTGTTAAAATAAAAAATCAAAAAATAAGAATACCGAAAATAGGGGAGTGCGGCCTAGGTTTTAAAAAAAATACAGAAATAATACACACGTTAAAAAAATTTGATAGAAATTCGAGAGGGAGGTTTGTTAAGTAGAAAATAACAAGGCGAGAAATTAGTAAAGAAAAATTTGTAGAAGTGACGTTTAATGTTGGTAGAAACGGAATGAAGGCAGGGAGTACATAACATTTTTGAATTTTTTTGGTTCACTGATGTAGCAGAAAATGAGTGAATTTGAATCGATAATTTTTGATTTTTTTTGGTTCACTGATGTACAGTAAAATTGTAGAATTTTAATTGATAGTTATTGCTTTTTTGTTGAGTGTTGTAGTCCAAAATTGTGGAATTATAATCAAATCGATGTACACGTGATAAACATGAAGATACACAAAAGGCGTACAAAATGAGAGAAGATAGATGGCGCATATGGAACCGTTGCATTGCATGATATAGAAAAACAAGTTAACATATGTGACGCAAACAGTTCGGTTCATTGCCTAGGTTAGCTAACGTACTTGTACATTACAAATGGTGATACGGATGAACGATGAACGGGAGTACAACTACAATACATGTGTGCCTTGTGGAAATGTAAAGAAGTCATGCTGCCTATCGTAGACCATACACAGAAGAATCCATCGGTGCCGTCCCCTTTGATTTGCCAAGGATGTTGGCCTTGTCTTTCTCCCAATTAGGCCTGTATATATCGACTCAATAATAGTCTTTAGGGGCAATCTTCAGCTCCTCCTGGAAACGAGACGCCTCGGCTTGCTCCTTTAGCTTTTTTTCTTGCTCCTGACGCTTATACAGGGGCTTCCAGAAGTATGCTTCTTCTAGGCGATAGGGTCGGTGTTTTAGTTTCTCTTCTATAGTCTTAGGGGAAGGTTTCCACCGGGTGTAGCGCTCGGGCGCAACTGTATAGTGCAATTTGCGCTGGAAGTACTCCCTATCGTACTTGTCGGGGCTATCGATCCATGGAAGAAGTAACATGGACAATCGTCTGGCTACTATCATGCATGGATGAAGTTAAAAGTATGAAAAACGCATTATGGAATGTACATGCATGTCATTAACTTACGTGATTTGTGTAGCGGCACGTGTAGTGTGCCCGGATAGCGGTGTCGAGATGTGTGGACTGCATTATCTATGTCGAGCACCACAATAGCAGTTTTGGCGCGGGGAAACTCGAGTGGCACAGGAGCATCCTTGCAAGAAATATCCAGGTACATTTTCATGTTCTCGGCAAGTCACTTTCACTTACGAAGAATCGCTACATAGTCGATCATTGTGAACCCGCCGGTGAAGAGGTCTGTCACGGCGGTAGAGATGTGGTGTTCGGTGTGGGGGTTGGCTTGGTGTAGCATGGAATGTATATGCTGGGCATGGCTCTGTATTTATAGTAAGTTTTCGGTCGAAGCACGCTATCCAAGCGGCCTGAGAAAGCTACAGCCCATGAGTTTTAAATCGGTCTGACAAAGTACATGGCATTGTATTATCAATTTTGTCTAAAAAGTAGCTACTAGTGTGTTGCCAAATTGGGCTAACAAAGCTGCTGGCAGTGTGTTGTCAAATCATGGCGATGTGTTGTCACTTAGCTCTGAGAAAGCGAGGCAGAGTTGGTAGTGTTATGCCCTTGAGGCAGTCATATAGATGATTGTAGCATGACTGTGTTTATGAATAATAATATGATTATTGGTCCAATCAATATATATCATTATATTGATAAGCAAGTATGTGACCTGCTTATGAAACTCTTTACTTATTGATATAATTCTATAAATATCTCTGATCGGATTCATCGTAGAGGACAATGATGAATAGATCAGCACATGTACTGATCGATGATCATGTTTCATAGATCATGGGATATGGAGATATCATCAATACATTGTGAACACATGTTGAAGAACATGGGTTAGATAGACCCAAAATGAGATACTGTGAGAATGTTACATTCTTATGTGTCATTAGTGTATCTCATACATAGTAGATGTACGATCCTTAGACCTGAGATTGTCACATTCCCTACATGTGTAATAGTTTACCTTAGGGTTACCAAACACTATTTCCTAACCGAATAGTTATAAAAGTAGCTTTCATATTTGCTATGAAACATGCAAAGGGAAGTGAGCAGTCAAGATGAAATTTGGCACTCCAGTGTAACAGAGATATATGTTTGGGCCACTCATGTGATATGATTAAGGAAGTGCATGGCCATGCCGTGATTGATGAGTTAATCACAACTTATTAATATATCACGGATACGAGAGATGGATTGAATTGTCAAAGGATGACATGCTTCTCGCCTTGAGTTCAATCTTCATAGAGTTTGGCAAAGGGATTATTACATGAGTACTTTTGATAGGTTGTGTCCGATTTGATCATGGTGCGTTTGGGAGTTGGCATGCCCTGCAAGGAGCCGCTACCAAATATTGGATTGGAAAAGAGTTTTCCGAATCCATGTCCAAATGTACATGAACCTGCAGGGTCACACACTTAACGGCTGGGTCCTATTAATTCGAATTAGATCCGTAATTAATAGACCTCGTGGGCTTAGCACGCTAATGTGCCCTGGCTTAGAGTTTCATCTCATGGCTATATAAGGAGAGGAAAAGGGGTGGCGAGATGAGTTTTTTCCCACACCAACGCACGTCGTGTCATCCCCGGACGTGTGTATACCGTAGACGCGTTGCTATGGTTGCTACGACGCTAATCGTCAAGGAGGAGTACGTGCGACGACGTGCTACGGTGGTGATCGGTGAGGAGGAGATGTTCAATACGATGTGAACGACTACTTCCTGTACCTCGATGCGCATAACGTGAGAACCGGCTTCTCCTACTCATCTTCCGCTGCTTCTGTGCGTCAAGGGTAACGATCCATGATCTCCTACTTGCATGATGTCCTGGGTGATCGCGGTAGAATTTTAAAGTTGTGCTATCATAGCCTACTCGTTCCTCAACAAGAGTGTTGTCAATCAGGCTGATAAAGCTGCTAGCAGCGTGTTGTCAAATCACACTGCAAAATAGCATAGCACAATGTAGAAAACAATGACAGCAAATGTGCATAAATATGATGACCTCCTCATTGTTCCTCTCCTTAAGCCTTTGATGGCGTAGGTCATCGTTCTAGGTTTGGAATTCAAAGTTCTGCTTGTGGAGCTGTTCGTTCTCATTCTTGATCTCGGTGAGTTACTCTTCCTTGTCATCAAGGCATTCAAACAATTTGTGGATGTAACATTTAGCTGGTATGAGAAATGGTTTGTCTAGCCATTCAATGTATTTGCAATCCTCGGTCTGTAAGTAAGAGTAAGTGTCATATAGCATGTAGGATCGAAGTATATGAATATAGCAATCAGAGGGGGGTGAATGATTGTGCGAAAGTAAAACCAAATTCTTGATCTACTAAAAGTTCACCCCAAAATAGAACCAAATAATTGCCTCGTATTCGACAAAAACAGAATGATAGAGGTTCGGTAAAACGCAAATTCCTGGAGATCCAACCGTTGGATCAATCTAAAATTTGGATACAAGAAATTAGATTCCAATACAAATCGAATCCAAAAGGAATCAGCTCGATCGGACTTACGGATCAAAAGTTATGAACCTCGCAAGCTTGCTATGACAAAAGATGACGAGAATAGATCTTACTAGAATTGTAGCTCGCCGAAAGATTTGAAGAACTTGATCTTTATTTCTCCTTTCTGTTGTATAAAGTACTCCAAACAGAAGAGTACAACCTTAAAGCTTGCTCAAAACTTCATGCATAAACAGGAGGCGCCTCCCCCTATTTATACAGAGCAAACACATGGAGTTCTGAATACAATTCCTACTCCTAATCCTAGAAGGAGTCCCACTCCTAATCCTAGAAGGAGTATGTATTCAACACAACTCCACTTGGCCCAACCTGGCCGAGTACAACTCTTGCACGCGTATGGCAACCCTACCATACTCACGTGACTAACCCTTTGCACACGCATGGCCACCTGCCATTCTCACGTGACTCACCATTCTTCATATGCACCATTCTCTTAGCCCAAACGTCCCGCATGACATCCTTGACCACCAAGACCTCAGTTCCTCCTGAACCTAGTCCCGAACCTCAGTTCCTCCATGAACCTAGTTCTGATCTCGTCATCGACCACATTCGCCCTCGAGCAATACCTGCACATGAACAAACCACAAAACGAATCTGAGCACAAGTCCGCAACTTGACTCAACATTAGTCCATGCAAATACTCACACGAGCATTGCATAAAGTCCACTTAAAAACAAACATCATGAAATTCTCATGAATTTCATAATCTCAAATTCAAACCAAAATTCAATTCCAAAATTGCTCAAAACCCTAATCGAGCAAAAGACCATTCACGCCGGACCAAACATCGGTCCGGCGCAGCTCACGACGGACCAAACTTTTGGTCCAGCATACATGCGAAAGTCTTGGTTCAATTCAGAGAAAACATGTTTCAAAAACACGTTCACGACGGACCAAATAATTGGTCCGGCGTACATGCAAAAACAACGCTAAAAAATGCGTTCACGACGGACCGAAAATTTGGTCCGGCGTAACATAAAAGTTTATTGTTTTTGTAAAACTTGGTCTGGCACAAAACATGTTCACGACGGACTAAACAAAAATCAGTCTGGCGTAGATGCCATAAACGGTCCGGCGCAGATGGGAAACTTACTGTTTTTGCGAAATTCAGTCCAGCGCTAAAAGAACCACATGTACACACATTTGCAAATTCAATTCTAAGCCAATTTTTTAGCACATGATTTCACAATCTCCCCCTTGATGAAAACATTGGCAACACCATGTAGAATTGAACATTTGGCATTCACTACACAAAAGGTGTCGGGGATTGACTATCTGGCAAAAGACCACGGTACCCCCTGGTGATTCTGAAGCCCGCCGATCATACAGTGCCAACAGAGGATGCTCGGGAGTTCGAAACGAGCAGCACACCTCCCGAGCATACATGTCCGTCCCTTCATTCACGACCATTCCTAACGATCACGAGCAAGCATGCTCGTAAAAACCACGTCATACCCGGGTACATGGTCGGTGGACTCGGTCATGCTACGAGGAAGGAAGGCAGCAACCAACCAGCCGAAGATCAAGGGAAATCGTACCCGAAATTCAAATAACGCGCAGATCAAGCGCAGCAGATCATGGATATGGTTGCATAGCGTAAATCCAGGGGGTAACTACCTTCTATGTATCTCTAGGCATAGTATTTAAACCCCCCTGATATCTGTAACAAAGGACACGCCCTATATAGAACTCAATACACTGGAGTAGGGCTATTATCTCAGCAGTGGGAGGCCCGAACCAGGATAAACACCGCGTCCCTCTTCTCCTGACCCCGCGTCGGTCGGATGATTTCCTCGGTTCGTACGACGGGGCTCTATTGATCCCCCATTCAACAAGTAAGCTCGAGGGGAGCCCGTTCTCTAATCGTCGACAGCTGGCGCCGTCCGTGGGGACGACAGCTTGGTTCCCGTACGGATCAGGATCCTCGAGGATGCCGAACTCGGGAGATACTAGGAATCTCTGCGTTTTCAACGACGTTGAAGACGGCGACATGTACTACGCCGGCGACGGCGTGGCCAATGTGACCGATCCTATCGGTCACACCGAGTCCGGGAGCTCTTCCCCGGACCCTGGAATGCGAGGACAGGTCCTCCGTTCCCCAGACATTACCCTCGAAGACCACTAGGATGACTATGGCGGACTCTACGATGGCCTGGATATACCAGACGACCTTGAGTTCGACCGAGAGACTGCATCTCAAGGGGATACGATGATGCCTCCATCGCATTCATCCCACTCTCGTCACGTCAACATGGCTGGGAGCCGTGCCGAGCCCGAGGTACGATCCTCGGACGCTGCTAAGCGCGACCACTATGAGGCGGCCAGACTCCACCTAGAGGCGTCTTTGGGAAAGACCCTTGCGAGCATACGCCGCCAAGCGAAAGAAAGGCGAGTGTCCGGAGGAAGAAACTCTCGCGAGTATCGAACCCCCGATCGCGTCCCAGAACGCCGCCGAAGCTCGCCGCCGCCTGTTCGCCAGAACCGAGAATGGTTGCAGGCCTTGGCGGCGGTCGTACGCGACCTTCGCAGCTTCCCCGAACAAGCGGATCTGGATGCTGTAGGCAAGGTCGTGGCCGAAGATCTGGAGAGGCTTGCTGCCGAGCTGAAAGTCCTAGATCCCCCTCACAGCCAGGATACCCGGAGTGTTTCCCGGGACCGCCGCGAATGTACACCCGAGCGTTCGCACAGGGGTGAATCTCGGAGCCATGCTCGGAGATCGCCCCAGGCCGCTAACCTGGTCCGTGAGAGGCCTCGGAATAGCTCCCGAGCAACCTCGGGACGACATACCTACAACCGTCCGGATTACGAGCGTTCCGAATGCTCCACGACCGAACGGTCGTCGGCACGACCTCCGCGCGAAGTCTTCTCTCGACTTGGCCCACGCACGGGACGTTGGACAGGGGACACACGCAGAGACCATTATGGTCGGGGATTTCATCGTGAAACTCCCAGCTTCGGCTGCCAGGCTTTCACGAGCTCTCTTCGGAATGTCACTTGGCCAAGCAGGTTCAAGCCCGACCACATCAAGAGATTCAACGGGACCCAGGACCCGAACGAGTTCCTCTCGATATATACAACCGCCATCCTGGCCGCCGGGGGCGATGAAGGGGTGATGGCGAATTATCTGCCAACGGTCTTAGACGGAGCTGCTCGTACATGGCTCTTCAACCAAAAGGAAGGGTCCATACGATCTTGGGGGTAGCTCAGCGCCGCGCTCCGAGCAAATTTCCAGAGCTGTTACATTCGCCCGGGAAAGGAGCGCGACCTTGAGCGCTTGATTCAGACGGATGGGGAAACCCTGTGACAGTTCGTCCAGAGATTCATCCAAGTCCGAAACTCGATCCCGAACATATCGGACGAGGCTATCGTCCGGGCTTTCAAGTTCGGGGTACGAGATGTGCGCTTCACGCAGGATCTGGAGATCCATCCTGATCTGACGGCAAACGAGCTCTTCCGGATGGCCGACCGGTATGCCAACGCAGATGAGGCCGTCCAGTGGAAGAAAATGCTAGATGAGGGGAAGCTACCACCTCAGCCTGGGCTAGAGACCTCCGCCAGCAAAAAGGGCTCGAACTCCGTGGATAAGAAGATCAAGAAGAAGAAGAAAAAACAGCCCTCACCGGGCATGGTTGCAGCGGTAGAGCAGCAACAGCCCCGAGCATCCCAGCCGCAGCGCCGGGGGTTTAACGCTCGGGGAAGGGGGCAGCTACACAGGCCCCGTGATCGAGGCGACCAAGTGGATCAACGGGGCGGCCTCTACTGTCCGCTTCACCAGGCACACGGGCATGACCTACGGAATTGCCGAACGTGGACCTACCGCCTGGAGCAGTTTTACAACGGTAGGGGTCCCATGCCATCGCTCCCAGAGCAGGGTGAGAATGGCAAAGGCAAACAGCCCGCCGAAGAAAACGAAGATGACATGGAATATCAAGAACCCCAGAAGCACATTGCGGTTATCTTCGGGGGCTCCTCCGCCTACAAATCCCGCCGGGATTTAAAGGACACTGCGAGGGAAGTACACCATGTCGCCCAAGGTAAGCCTCCAGTGCAGCAACTCAAATGGTCCGAGCTGTCCCTCACTTTCTCCAAGGACGACTGTCCCCTTGGAATGACCAAACCACATAAGCTTCCGATGGTCGTGAGCACCACCATCAGCAACACTGTCGTTGGTCGGGTCCTTATAGACTCCGGGAGCTCCTTGGACCTGATCTCAGCTAAGGTTTTGGACGAGATGCAGATTCCTCACTCCAAGATCAAAAGTATAGCTGTACCCTTCTTCGGGATAGTCCCGGGCACCTCGATCAAGCCTTTGGGCCAGGTTGTTCTGCCCGTGACCTTCGGCGGCCCAAGTAACTTCAGAACGGAGCTAATCACCTTCGAGGTGGTAGACTTTGAATCGGCCTACAACGCCATCCTTGGCAGGCCGGCTTTGGCCAAGTTCATGGCTGCCTCGCATCACGCATATCACTGCCTGAAGGTTCCCGGGCCAAACGGGGTCATAACCGTGAAGGGGAACCACAAGTCCGCGCTGAATTGCGATGAAAGGGCGTTGGATATGGTCGGGCAGTTACCCACTCGTGGTCCCGACCAAGAGCCGAAGCACTCCCGGCCTAAACTTGCCCTCCAACCTGGAGGAGAGACCAAGGCTGTTCCGCTCAACGAATCGGAACCCGCCAAGGTCGTACATTTGGGATCTTCCTTAGATCCCAAATAGGAACTCGAGCTCATCACCTTCCTCCGAGCAAGCTCGGATGCGTTCGCCTGGGAACCATCCGACATGCCTGGGGTCCCTAGGGAGGTGATCGAGCACAGGCTAGCAGTTCAGCCTGACAAAAAGCCAGTGCGATAAAAACTTAGATGCTTTTCCCCGAAAAAACGGGCGATCATCCGGGAGGAGCTCGACAAACTCCTAAAGGCTGGCTTCATTAGGGAGGTCGAACACTCTGAATGGCTAGCCAATCCGGTCTTGGTCAGAAAGAAAGGGGGCAAGTGGCGCATGTGCGTCGATCGCACGGGCCTAAACGCGGCGTGCCTGAAGGACAACTACCCGCTGCCTCGCATAGACCAATTGGTCGACGCAATGGCGGGATCGCAAACCATGAGCTTCCTAGACGCTTATTCGGGCTATCATCAGATCAGCATGTCGCGCGAGGACGAAGAAAAAACCTCCTTCATCACCCCATTCGGTACTTTCTGCTATACGACCATGTCTTTCGGTCTAAGAAATGCGGGAGCAACCTTTCAGCGCCTCATGCAGAAAACCTTCGCAGACCAAGTGGGTCGAAACTTGGAGGTCTATGTTGACGACATAGTGGTAAAAAGCAAGAGCGCCTCGGGTCACGTTGCTGATTTGGAAGAAACATTTTGTAACCTCAATAAGCATCAAATAAAGTTAAATCCAGAGAAATGCGTGTTCGGTGTGAAAGCTGGCAAGGTGCTTGGCTACATGGTCGGACCACAAGGCGTTGGGGCAAACCCAGAGAAAATCCAAGCCATTGAGAATATGAGGCCACCCACATGCGTAAAGGAAGTGCAAGCTCTGACCGGGCGAATGGCTGCTTTAAGCCGGTTCATTTCCCGGCTGGGGGAGTGAGGACTAACTTTCTTTAAAGCCCTCCGCAAGCACGATGGCTTTACATGGACGGAGGAAGCTGATCACTCTTTTAAAGAGCTGAAACAGTACATTTCCAAACCACCCGTCCTCGTCACACCTGCATCGGGGGAAGGATTGCTACTATACCTAGCGGCAACCCCATAGGCTGTAAGTGCAGCACTAACGGTGGAGAGGCATGGTGTCCAACAACCCATCTATTATGTCCGCGAAGTACTGCATGGACCAAAGGAGCGTTATCCTGAAGTTCAAAAGCTCCTGTATTCGTTGTTGATGGCTTCCAGGAAGTTACGACACTACTTTCAAGCCCACAAGATCATGATACCAACCAATTTCCCGCTCAGAGAAATCCTGAAAAACCAGGACGCCAGTGGTCGTATAGCCTTGGTCCACGGCCAGGGGCAGCTGGTCAACGACGACCACTTCATCCCCTTGGCCCGCGGCTAGAGGCAGCTGCACGGCAGCGGCTAACACCTCCTCTCCTTGACTCGCGGCCGGGGGCGGTTGGTCGAAAGCAATCGACCCCTGGCCCTCGGAGCCCGTTGTCTGGGCCTCGCTCACGCTCGCCCCTTCACAAGGGACCAAGGCCATGTCTCCTTGGTCCTCGGCCCCTTGCGGGTCTGGCTCCTCCACGGCCGGAGTCGGCTCCACATCCGCCGGGAGAAGCTCGGGTTCCTCCGGAAGCGCGGCCGGCACCGACTCCTCCTCGGCCTCGGCCATCACTTGGTCGAAGACGCGGTCGAGCTCGGCGTCAACTGCAGAGTCGAGAATCTCCTTAGCCATCTGACGGAAGTCCAAGGATAACATCCGAGCTATCATGCCCACACCAAGCGGAGTGGGGTTAGCCCGGAGAAACCGCAACAAAAAAAAAGAACAAAGAAATTTAGCAGAGGAACCACACGAGACTTACCTTCCGCCCGGCGAGCAGCGTCCTCTCCCTCGGCTTCCTCGCTTTGGGCCATAGGCGTCCTGCCCGCGGTGGCCTCGTAGGCCTCAGCAACGGCCACGACGCGCTCTTCTGCAGCGTCACTAGCTCGTGCCATCGCCGGGTCAACATCGTCCATGTCGACCCCTTCCACCGCCGAGGTCGATCGAAAAGACAACATCCTGCTCCTCCTGACCAGAGCATAGGCGGCTTCCTCCTCTTCCTCCTCCTCAGGGTCCTCGACCACCTGAGCGAGCTGGTCCTGGAGGGCTTTGATCTTCCTCTCCAACTGCTCCTTGCTCGGGGGGGACTTGGCCGCCTCCTCGGCCTTCTTCGCCTGCTCGGCAAGCTGTTCCAATCGGCCCATCAGATTCGGCTTCTTCCGCTTGAAGTCAGCGTACCAGGTGCGAAGCTCTCTTACCTCCCTCCGGTTGGTGTACTTGAGATGCTGCGTGGAGGGAGCCCTGGCCGAAGCTCGGCGCTTCGAACGCTTGGCGCGAGGAGGCGAGGCAAATGCTTGGCGGCTCCGACCCGCCGTTCTCTTGCGGGCACCCCTGGCTGGGGTGCCGCCTTGCGGCAGCGGCTCCGCGCTCGCCACGGCGAGCTCAACGGCGACCTTCTCCTGCAAACAGAAACAGGGAGACATAAGCTCGGTAAAATGCGCCCTCGGACAGGAAGCAAGTAGAAGTACTTACCGCGTCGTTGTGGTCGAAAACATTCTTGGGGATCTGGCGATTGGGTTTCAGCTCCTTCTCCTTCAGGGCGCCAAACATCTCGGTGACCCTCTCGTCAACCCAGTCCGTCCTTGGGGCTACAACACGATCAAGAGTTTGAAGAAAGAATAGCGCCAATCACCGGGAAACAACAATGCTCGAAAGAGCACTCGGGGAACGTACCTGCGTTATCCTCACGGGTGAAGTCCTGCCACCCGGTCACCTCGAAGAAAGGATGCTCGCGGCGCCGCAGGGGGGACAACCTGTTGAAGGAAAAGTCCCGGGCAACGTCCCGACCAATGAGCCCCATTTGGGCGAGCTCGCTGATCGTCCTGAGCAGCCGCTCCTCCTCAGCCGCACGGCGGGCGCTGCCTCGGCGGGGCGGTCTCCCCAGTATAGACCAACTGGGACCCCGCCTTCTTCTGGTAAAACCAAAGGTCGGCCCAACCCGACACCGAGTCCTTCAAAGGAACGAGAGGGTACTCGTATGGTCGGTTTTGCTGAAGGCGAAGGTAGACGCAGCCTGCGGGACCATCCCGGCCGGTGCGGAAGGGAGAGTAGAAATGAAAGAAAAGACTGGCGGTGGGTATCACGCCCACGAACGCCTCGCAGAGATGGGAGAAGATCGCAAGGGCGAGAATGGAGTTAGGGTGGAGGTGAGAAATCTTGCACTCGCAAAAGGCAAGTACGGAGACGAGAAACTCACTTTCGGGCAAGTGAAGCCCGTTGATGGCGTACAGCTCGCAAGACACGATCTCTCCGCCCCTCGGTGCCGGCGCCGCATCACCCCCAGGCGTCCGACCAGAGCTCGGGTCGACGTACCCCGCGTCCACGAGCACCTAGAGCCTCCTCCGGGTCATCTGGCTAACCCCGAAACGCGCCATGGCCAAAGGGAGAAAGAGGGTGAAGGAGATTCTAGGACGTTGCGGCTCTTGGAAAAATCTGGCCGAGGACGAGCAAATGCGCAATGTAGCTCCGTCCCTTCTCAGCGGACGGGGTTAAAAAGGCTGCGAAGGGGCACGTTAAAAGCCGCCACCTATCGCATAGCGACACCTATCCAGTACGGCGGGAAACTGCCCAGTAAAGCGCACTTTCCAAGAAACTGCTTTACCGTTACAGGGAGGCTTCTCGGGGAAGGAATCGAAAAACAACCAAACGTCGCGCCACCACAGAATGAACACGCGACAGGCAAAAAGGTCGCCTCCCGACATAAGATGGTCGTAGGTCACGACCAAAGGGAATTCAATCCCTCCTTCGGGTCTTCTTAGGCTCAAGGGGAAGCCCGAGCTCGGATGGTTCCCCGCTTGAACCTCGGGGGCTAGCTGTCGGGGATTGACTATCTGGCAAAAGACCACAGTACCCCCGGGTGATTCTGATGCCCGCCGATCATACAGTGCCAACAGAGGATGCAGGGGAGTTCGAAACGAGCAGCACACCTCCCGAGCATACATGTCCGTCCCTTCACTCACGACCATTCCTAACGATCACGAGCAAGCATGCTTGTAAAAACCACATCATACCCGGGTACATGGTCGGTGGACTCGGTCATGCTACGAAGAAGGAAGGCAGCAACCAACCAGCCGAAGATCAAGGGAAATCGTACCCGAAATTCAAATAACGCGCAAATCAAGCGCAGCAGATCACGGATATGGTTGCATAGCGTAAATCCAAGGGGTAGTTACCTTCTATGTATCTCTAGGCATAGTATTTAAACCCCCCTGATATCTGTAACAAAGGACATGCCCTATATAGAACTCAATACACTGGAGTAGGGCTATTATCTCAGCAGTGGGAGGCCCGAACCAGGATAAACACCGCGTCCCTCTTCTCCCGACCCCGCGTCGCTCGGACGATTTCCTCGGTTCGTACGACGGGGCTCTGTTGATCCCCCATTCAACAAGTAAGCTCGACGGGAGCCCGTTCTCCAATCGTCGACAAAAGGATTTTTGAAAAGACCAAGGAATCTCCCCCTTTGACCAATATGCAAAGTAAAAAACTCTCCCTGGTGAAAATACGAAAAATCTCCTCATAAGAAGAAAAATGTGTTTGAATGTGCAATGTGCCCAAGAATTCCAAAATTATCCAAACTTCTTCCAAAATTCTCAAAATTCCAAAAACTTCTCCCCCTTTGACAATGGATTCATCAAGAATACAAAGGAGAGAAAAACAAGTTCAGAATTTGTCCTGTAGCAATGATTTCACAATAAAAAACAAAGTAGTGCCAAGATAGGAAAAGATGAGCTCGTTCGATCATATAACCTTATATATCACATAATATGCAAAATACATGATCTTGATATGATTTTAACAAGTTAGGGTATGACATGCATCTCAACCTCAAGTCAGTCAACTATAGCCAAGTACTAAGCAAGACCTTAGTAGAAAAGCAAAGGCTCAAAACTGAAGCAACTAACAACTCAGGGCGAGCAATTAAGTAGTTTCAACTCCAATATAGTAAACCAATTTAATCTTTAAACAATAAACTGCATGTGGCATGCTTGAAGCATACTTCTTTTTATTTTCTTGGAGTGGCATGCTTGAAGCATACATCTTATTTTGAGGGAATGACATGCTTGAAGCATATACATCTTATCTTGTTAGGGAAAGCATGCTTGAAGCATATAACTTGAGGCTTTTGCTTTTAACAACACTTTTTTTTTACTGATTCCCTTTTCTTTTCTTTTTCTTTGATTGTAAACATGCAAAGAGATTAAAAGGTCTTTTGAAAGAGTAAAGCTGAAAACACACTTGCTTCATAGAGGCATCACCCATCACCAACTAAATCATCATCAACCACTGAACTCAACAGTATTAATAATTTGACATAAAAAACAATAGTGAACTTCCCGTTCACTTCCAACAAACCCAACCTTCAACATTTTCTAAAAACACTATACCCCGTGTGAAATTCCCAGGCACATCCATGACCATGGACACGGCTATTCGAATAGATTAACACACACTCTGCAGAGGTTGTACAGCTTTACCCACAAGATATGACCAACTCTTATTGCCATACGTAATTAACACACTTCCTATGGTGTGTCAGCAGAGAGGTCATAACAAGGCCTTTACAATGCTCTGTATAAACCCAGTACTGCCCGCTAAGGTTTCACCCCTCAGGGCCCCCTCTTGCGCCTTGTGAGTCTACCCGTCTGTCCCGGAACCCACACAACCACAACAGTACTTAAATTTAGACATTACAAATTAATCAGCCAGGTCTGTCACCAGACATGTGGTTGTACAGTTAGGCCCAGTTCAATGGCGCACAAGATTAAGTCCTTAAGTATACTCAGGCAAGACAACCACATCCCAAATATGCTAAAAGCATCCCCTTTACTGCACGATCACTTGCCCGAGTGAAAACAATTTTGTATAACCAAGACCAATGGCACACCCTGCCATGGTACAACAAATTTTACAACAGTGGCTACCCGCCACAATTCCATATCTCATTAAGTCAATATTATTAATTCATCATGTGACATGAACCCATAGTACAACTAAGCATGTCTAAGCATAGTTACGATAACCCAATGTTGGTACTACAATCATATCCAACTAGTAAATGACCCAACCTAGGGTGACAATGGGTACATGGCATTTCAATGATTCAAGGTGTCATTATGGCAATCAGGTATTTAACAATTCCCGTAAATAATACTTGTAAACAAATAGCATGCATTTGTATAAAATAAAAATATTTTTGCAAACATGGGTCCAACATGGTCAAGGACTATGACTTGCCTTCACCAGCAGCTAAGATATTGAAGACTTGATGCTCAATGACGGCGTCGGCGGCTTCGATGGATTCTTCGGCTACGCGCAAAACGAGACACAAATAAATAACCAAAAATAAAATAAAATATAAAAATTATAAAAAAATTATACTGGCAGGTAGATCTTGAATTTAGATGAATTTAGGAATTTGAACGGAGTGAATCAGAGTTCAGACGCAAAAGATATAAGCGTTCGAAGTTGGAAAATGATGGAAAATCAATAAAAAGAGAAAAGTTACTGTAGCTATAGTAAAATCGCGAATTTTGTGTCAAGAACAGAGCAGTATGAACTATGGTTTGAAAAAAAAATGATGTTGCAATGGAAGGGTTTGCAGGATTAGAGAAGGTGTGCACCGGAAAGGTCTCGGCGACGCGAATCCACCGGTGGTGTCAGATTTCGAAGAGGACTACCGGATTGGAAGTAATCGAGGTCGCAAGCTCTTCAGTTGATGATGAACAAACCCGAAATTCGTCGAAACGAAGCTGAAGTAGCACAAGGGAAGTGGAGGGGCGGGTTGGCGACGAGTAGAGGCAACAAAGCCCCCTTTTTATAGGGCAAGAGGAGGTCCGTAGTGGGTGTATTCATGGGAGTAACGGAAACACGTTCTTGCACGAGAGTAAGTTGCAATTCATGAAGGATTTAATTAAGGAATTAACTTTGGAACATTACAAATGCAACGAGGATTACGAATATCATTTTTCCGGAATTTTTGGTGCATTAATCGGAAGGGAAATGAAGCTTTTGTTGTACTACAATGGTGGAGAGAGAGAGAGGTGATGTTCTCTGGAACTTTGGCTGGAGGTGGAAGACAAGTGAACAGTAGCATCACATGTGGTGGCTTTTCGTTGGTTGATAAATAGTGTAGAACCAATGGCGCACAAGATAAAATAGTAAAAAGGGTGTAAAAATCGCGGAAAAATTCCTAAAAATACTAGGGAATATTTGGAACCCAAAAAAATTGGTTTCATTGAATTTGGATAAAATTTGGAATTTAGAAAATTCCAGGATGAATAAAGGGCTTTTTGTGACACTACGGTATGGTGTGACATTATAAAATGTGAAATTAGAGAATAAAACCTTACGGCTTGAGGTTTACTCGTTTTTTTGGGCCTTATGAAGTGATGTGACACCACGGAGTGTCGTAACCTTATAAGTGGTGCATGATAAGGTCAAAAACAGTATGAGATGTGGAAATAAGGTTAAAACCATAGGGTATGGAGGTTAATAGCGTTGTCGGGCCGTTTCCGGGCCGTTTCCGGGGTTTTGGGCCTTCCCGGGGGAGTTTGGGCCTTAAAGAGGGGGTTGTGGGCTTTGGTGGGATGGAGTGGGAATCCATTTAGGATTAGGAAAGGGGCTTAGGGCTGGTTAAAGGGGGGTTTCCCTGCCCTTTTGGGCGTCCTCCCCCTGCCCCTTGCGCCCCCAAGTGCCCTAGCCGCCTCCCACACCTCCCCACCTCCTCCTTGGGCGCCTCCACCTCCCCCAAGCCTCTCCCCTTGCGCCACCACCCTCTCCACCACCTCTCCACCTCCCTTGCTGCACCTAGGTGAGTTATTGACCTCACCACCTCGAAGATCCATCCATTGGAGCGCTCCGCGACGAGGAGATCCGGTGGATTTGGAAGCGAGGAAGGGGATCGCGCGAACCGGGAGGACATCTATTGGGTTTTCGTGCGTCGGGCAAAGGTATGTCCATGGAAATCCTTGGGGTTGATCTAGGTATTGTTCTAAGGGTGTTTATCAAGTTTTTAGATCAATTGGAGGTGCTGGATTTGAGTAGATTGGATTAGATCTAGAAGTTGCCACGTTCTCTGTTTCGGGCAGCATGAGCAGTCGATCTAGGGTTCGGTTTTTTGACAAATTAGAGTCGGATTCTGGTCATACGGACGTTGAAGAAGTTGTAGATAATTTCATTATCTTTCCGTGGATATAAAGAACTTTAAATTCCGCCCAGCCGTTTGAAAGTTATGGCTGTTTTACCGAGCGTGTTAAAATTTGTGACGTGATTGGAACAGATCACGGTATTTTGTAGATTAAACAACTTTAGATTCCGAATCAGTCTTTCCCTATACCTAGAAAAAGTTGGGAAATTTCCTAAGCTACGCTAGGATGTACTCGTTTAATTTATTCGGAGTCTTAGAACCCGAGTTATGCCTTTTGGAAGGCTGTTGTCCTGACGGGACAGAACCACTGTTTTCGGGTTTTGCGAGCAGTTGGTATCAGAGCGGGCTGTAGGTCCTTGGAATATGTATTTTTAGTGTCATACCTTAGGTTACAACTAAAATGTGATGTGGAATAACTTAGAAGCATGGCTTAGGTTCTAACTAAAATTTTGTCATAGAATAGCAACATTAAAACTTGCAAAAGTGGTATAAATAATCTAAAATTTGACACACAATGGATGCACAGTAGGAAAGGGTATGGGTATCGTTTCCTTACGCTTAAATGTTGTATTTAAGCTTTGATGTTGAATGCTTCATTTGACAATGCATGATGCTATGTCAATGAGATAAATGATTTAATTGTTCCTGTTGTGGTGATAAAAGTGGGGTTTTGGTGCCGAAGGGTTTCGGTCACCTCTTTTTGGCTCATACTAAGGGTGAGGTTTGACGGTGTGGCCGGTTAGCGCCATCACCGAAGAACTATTAACCCCTGTAGGAGAAGAGTGCTTACCCTTTTCTATCGTAGATCGGGTAGTTGACTGGAGACAAATAGAAGAGTTGATGGTGGATTCCTTCGGATGTTCTTTATCGTTCTGTGGTCGGTTTTGGTTGGTTTCCTTGGTTTCAGTTGATGGAAACCAAAAGAAAAGTGTTTGGTATTGGATTTTCGCGGATCGTTCCGTATGTGGTGTGTGGTTTTGCCTTCCTTGGTTGAAGACGAAGAAGAGGAGTCTGGTGTTGCATTTCTTTTGGGCGCCTTTCCAATTTTGATGCCTAGTTTGTTGATTGCTTTATGGGGAAGAAGCATTCAATTTATCCATGTGTTTGTCTTTCTCCGAGGTTAAAGGAGTTATTGCGGAGTTGTGCCAGACCCGACTGTCAGGGCTGAAGTTCTGTGGCTTTGTAGTAGTACGTGGAGTTTGATTTCATTATTTTACTGGTTTAAGAAATCATCATTGAAAAACCCTTCTTGTTATGTGAAAGTTTGGGGTTTGGTGTTAAGGTTTTATTTGCAAAGGTTTATTTGATCGGTTGGTTCCCTCCTGTGGGAGTCTTTGAGATTGAAAAGTGTTTTGGAAAATTCCTTAGTTTGGGGGTTGGTCTCATTGCGATTTTGAGAGTCAAGTTTCCTTATGAATTTGGGATGAGCTTTAAAACTAAAATGTTGCAAACAAAGTAAGTAGTCTTTTGACTGAAATCGTTTGTCCCTAGTAAGAATTGCTGTTTAGCATGTTATGTAGTAGGTACAATGTGGTTTATGGAATGACGTGTTGCTAAGTCAAATTTTGAGTTGAATCAATTCAATGTGATTATCATCTCTAGCTTGAGAATAAATAGACTACTAGTGTTGTAGTTTACTCTGTAGCGAGAATGATTAAATGGGTTAATGTACATGCTTAGAATCTGTTGCCTTGCTTTAAAAGTGCTTATGATCCTTGTTAATGGTTAAAGTTTTAAACCCTGATGCATAGTTAAAACTTTAAGATGATGTAGACTACTGTTATTGATAAAGAAACCTTGCTGGTTGTTTAAAGATGTTCTAAACTAATGGATTAATAGAGAAATTTAATCGTGTTGCCTAGTGACTTTAATTTGGAAGTTGATTAGAGTTGCTATTTATGTTGTTGCAAACCATTAGTATATTTGGAAGTATGCGTATGTGTTCCTATAAATGCTAGTATTGATATCAATTGAGAAGACATAAGACTTATTGTTAATGATGTTGTTAAGGGCAGTGTTAATGCTAGTATTTAATCTATTTTTTTAAATAATTGGAGTATGTTGTGTGATGGTAATTTTGTTATCACCTATGTATAGGGTAGCTAAAAGTAATGTTGTTGGTTGATGATTATGCCGTTTGTTGTTATTAATAACCTAGTAGTGGTGGTAATTGTTTAGATTACTTGTTGAAAACCTTGGTTAAATAGAGGAAAATTTTAACATGTTGCGATGGAGTGAGCTTTGGATAATTAACATGATAAATGATCTTATCCTCAATAAAAGTATAACTTAGAGTCTCACTTATGAATTCTTCCCTGTGGAGATAATATTTACATGTTGAAGTCGTTGTTTAACTGAATAAGGTTCGGTTGTCGAGACGTGAATATATAGGAGGTATGAAATTTATATGTTGATCTTGCTGAAAGATTTGTGGAAGTACTATGTTTCAAATTTAGAATAAGAAGTATTATGATTCGGTGATTCGTGGGGATCATGTCATTATAGTCTTGGTTGGGTGCCTTTTTGATAAACATCATAAACCCTTATTAAAAGTGTTGGGAATGGTAACTAGAGGAAGAATTTGTGGTGAAGCTTTTGGTTGAATTGTGTTGGGGCTCCTCAGGGAGTAAAAAGTGATTATTAAAGTCTTTTAATGGAAAGCGTAGTGGAGTTCTAGAGATGGTTCTTTTTATGCTGAGCTTGTGTTTAAAAGCTTTTGGACTGGTTTGGTTGTTTGCCATTTTGGTTGAAGGGTTTTCGGTCAAGGTGTTCCTTATGATGTGTTTCAGAGTTTCCCCAAAACTCGTAGTGTTTGGTGTCGACCTTTGATTTTGGCGAATTTGTTTAGTTCGTGTTGTGTGTTTGGATTTACATCCAAAAGTTTTTGAGTCGATCGCGCCCTTTCGCGTTCGCACTGAATTATCTTTGGAATTAATTTTAAAAGGAAGCAGATGGTCATAAAGGGTTGTGTTGGAAACTTTTGAGTTAAGCTCTTGATGTGTAACTCTATTTGGCTAGAGTTGGAGTCATTTGGAAAATGTGTCTGGTGTGCGGATGTTCCACAAGTCATTCTATTAGTTTGATAATAAATTGCGGGTGATGATCATTGATTTAAGGCTTAACTTTGCTTTATGAGAGTTTTATTGTTCGTTTGACACTTGGAGATATTAAGTGCTTGATAATAGTCTTATATTGTCATTAAGACTTTAATTATTGCTGTTTTAGTTGTCTCTCTTATTGCCTTATATTGCTATAATATTGTTGTCTCTTCGTAGCATGTTAAAACAAAGGAGATGCTGCCGAAATCTCGGTTTTTAGCATAGGTACCCTTGCTGGAATTTTATGATAATTGTGGTATTTAGTTGTTGTTTAGCTTATGTTTGGTAGCATTCAGGCATATTAAATGCCGGGGTGTTACACTTTTAACGCAAGGCCGCAAGCGATAAAATACCAAAGTGTTTCCAAAAATCTTGGGAAAATTCCCAAAATTATTTTGGAATATTTGGAACATAATGCAATAGGTTTTGGGATTTTTGGAGCATTTTGGGACTTGGGTGAAATTTCGAGCAAGGATAGGAATTTGAAAATTCGACTTTTAGGACGATTCGAAATTAAGCTCCAATTTCGGAAGGATAAGGATGCCAGGTTAATTAGAACTCCAATTAAAATCCAAAACTTTAAATTAATTAATTTAATTTTTTTTTGAAAACCAAAAATAGGGATGTTACATGACGCGACTTTCGGTTCCTTAAATAGACGTGACCTGTGGAGGATACGAGGACTGGGTATGCAGGCATGGAAGTTCAAGAGGACCGTTCAAGAGAAGAGAGCGCACCCGGTCCATTCGACTATGTTGTAACTAAAAGAAGGAATTGTAACCGTAAAGGAAGCTATCCTAGATAAGGAAGGATACGATCCCTTTACTTGTAACCAACTCAAACTCACGCTCTAGTAACCGAGTTGGATTCCACCCCCCTCCCTGTATATAAGAAAAGGGAGAGGGAGGACAGGGGAGGAGATAATATGACACGACACAACATATAATCCCAGAACACAGGACTAGGGTATTACCTCCACCGTCGAGGGCCTGAACCAATATAATTCTTTGTCTTTGTTACCATTGAGATCCTAATCCAGCGCCTTGCCCCACAAATTCACACCCCTCTAAGATTATTGCCGACACAAAACGTTGACAATTGGAGCATTAAGTAGGGGCAGCGCGAAGATCAATCCGAGTGATTTCGATGGCTTTCGAAGATGGCATCACCTTCGCCCCAGGCCAGGGTTTTTGCTTCAGAAGTCTACACTTCATTGCCGACGAGCATGGCGCCCTCACCCTTTTAGGCCTAGATCAAATCCGGTTCGAGAGCCTCCCCAATTTCCGTTCGGTATTTGTGATCGGAAGCAGTCTTCCTGAATCACAGAATCGGCGGGGACCTAGAGAGACCGAGACAGAGCCTACTCGACATGAAGACCCAGACGACCGCGCCACTTCAAAATCGGGCACACAACATCAACGACAACATCTTGCATGCTAGAACAGGAAACTAGTTGGTTTTTTAAACTCCGCAGCAAAACATCATGGCCACCAAGACACTCCTTGACCCCTTGGGACCCATGATCGAGTTCAATAGCCCAGCAGCACCGATCATGGTGCAAGTCAAAGCTATGGTGACAGCTGCGGCGATTCAACACAACCAGCGGGGCAAGACGACGAAGCCCCCATGTACAGGGGAAGAAGCTCACACGGCTAGCAATCAGACTAGCCGCAGTCGGCACAGGTCCCCCTGCCACAGGGACGTACGCTCCACCATCCACCGTGACCTTCGCCAAGACCTCGATGCTAGGAGAAGAGAATGAGACGATGATGAGCGGCGCCACCGGGAAGACGACCACGAACGTTTTAGTATTGAACGTGAGCATAATAGTCGGCATCTCCGCAACTAGACCTCTGTGTTGGGTTATGGGTAGGCTACGCGAGCATAAAATCAAAATTTCTACCATGAACACCCAAGATCACATGGAAGTAAAGGATCACAGATCGTTACCCTTGTCGCGCAGATGCAGCGGAAGCAGATTCACGCGCGTTGAGGAAGTAGTTGATCACCTCCCGATCGGCACCGATCTCCACCGAGTTGTTGCCGTCCTCGTCCGAGTGGTCGCCGATCTCGTCCGAGTGGTCGCCGACCTCGTCCGAGTGGTCGCCGATCTCGTCCGCGTAGTCGCCGACCTCGTCCGCGTGGTCGCCGATGAAAGTCGTCGGAGATCCAACCGGTGCGGCGTCCACGGATGGCGGCGCCTCTAACGATATCCACACGCATCGGCGAGAACGCCGTGCGGTGTGCTAGCACCTCACCGCACGACTTGGGTTTCGGGAGCAGGAGGGATGCACGGCGGTGAACGTGGTGAGGGTTCTAATCCGTGCCATGCACTTGTTCTCGGCCTCCTTTTATAGACACGCTAGTGGGCCGAAGCCCGCTAGGTTTCCATCTCCAATGCGGATCCTATCCATGCACAAACCCGTAAACTATTCCAACTCGTTAAGTGTGTGACCCGTTAGGTTCGGTGCAAGTCGGTTATGAATTCGAACCCGTTTCCAATTCATTGATCAACAGCGACACCTAGCGATGCGTATTGACCCCGGATGCATAGAATCAATATTCGGCTGAACCTTGATACACTCACATACCGATCCCTTCGCCACACGATACAGTCAAGCTCAAGGCGAGATGCGTGCCACCCTTGTTGATAGCTCGACCACTTCACTCGGCGATTGTGATGGATACAAACCATGACCAACTCTTTAGTCATATTAGCACGGTCGTGCGTTTTCCTTATCCATCCACTCGAGGGGCCCAGAGGTATCTCTCCCATTATCTAGGAGGGGCAAATCCCATCTTGATCATCACACCCTTGGCAATGTATCGTGGCATACCCAGTATTTCATCTTTATGACTACCCTGTTACGGTGTAGCGTTTGATGATACCAAAGCATACAAGTCTACATGCTAGGCATCCATGACAATCTCAGGTCTAAGGACCATATAGGCGTACCACTCGAGACTATACGCTGATGGCACTATAAGAGATAACAACTCACAGCGTCTCGGAGTGGGTCTTGTCCGACTACCCATGTTCTCTAACATGTGTCCACATTATTGGTTTGATATCTCCATATCTATGGTATGCGAAACATTACCATCAACCAATACATGTGCTGATCAAATTATCACCGCTCCTCGTAATGATATGGATCAGGGACCCGTTTAGAATAATGTCACTTGACAATGTGTTTCACAATCAGATCGTATCCAATGAACAAAGTCGTAACATATATTCAGGGAACCGATAAACAAAGTTATCATTATTACATGAACAAAGACGTATTACAATCATCACCATAATTGATCTAGGGCATATTCCCTTCAATCTCCCACTTGCACTAGAGTCAATCATATAGGTACCGAATACCCATTGCTCTTGTGTGCGCCTCATGCTTTGGTTGTGGAAGGGGCTTTGTCAACGGATCAGCCACATTTAGATCCGTGTGCACTTTGCTTATCTTCATATCACCTCTCTCAATGATCTCTCGGATCAGGTGGTATCGCTGAGTATATGTTTGGATTTTTGGTGAGATCTAGGCTCCTTTGCTTGTGCAATGGCACCACTATTGTCACAATAGAGGTCCACCGGAAAGGATGCACTAGTGACCACTCCCAATTCAGAAATAAATTTCTGATCCAAACTGCTTCCTTTGCCGCTTGAAGCCGCAATGTACTCGGCCTCCGTTGTGGAATCACCATCGTCTCTTGCTTGGAACTTTTCCAGCTCAACGCCCCACCGTTGAGACAGAATACAAACCCGGATTGCGATCGCGAATCATCTCTATCGGTTTGGAAGCTAGCATCGGCGTAACCTTTACGACGAGCTCCTCCTCTCCTCCAAAGACCAAGAACATCTCCTTAGTCCTTCGTAAGTATTTGAGGATGTTCTTCTGACCACCCTGTGACTATCACCAGGATTCGATTGGTACCGCTCGTGACACTCGAGCATATGACACATCTGGGCGCGTACACAACATGGCATACATGATGGATCCAATAGCCGAAGCGTATGGGATCCGACTCATTCTCTCTTGCTCATCAGGTGTCGAAGCACACTGAGTCTTGCTAAGACTTACACCATGTGACATTGGCAAGAAACCTTTCTTGGAATCATGCATGTTGAACCGCTTTTAGTATCTTGTCAATGTACGTACTTTGGCTCAATCCAATTAGCCTTTTTGATCTATCTCTATAGATCTTTATGCCCAAAATATATGCTGCATCTCCCAAGTCTTTCATCGAGAAACTCTTTCTCAGATAAGATTGTGCAGCATCCAACATCGGAATATCATTTCCGATCAATAGTATGTCATCCACATACAAGACCAGAAATTCAAGTGCGCTCCCACTAGCCTTCTTGTAAATACAAGGCTCTTCCTCATTTTTGATGAAGCCAAACTGTTTGATCACTTCATCAAACCGAAGGTTCCAACTCCGAGATGCTTGCTTCAGTCCATAAATGGACTTCCTAAGCTTGCATACTTTGCCAGCATTAGTAGGATCGACAAAACCCTCGGGCTGTACCATGTACACATCCTCGCTTAGGTTTCCATTTAGGAAAGCCGTTTTGACATCCATTTGCCGAATCTCATAATCATGATATGCGGCAATTGCTAGCATGATCCGGATAGATTTTACCATGGCGACTGGCGAATAAGTTTCATCATAGTCCACACCATGAATCTGCTTATACCCTTTTGCCACCAATCGTGCCTTAAAAATGTGAACATTTCCATCGGCGTCTATCTTCTTCTTAAAGACCCATTTGCACTCGATAGTTTTTACACCATCAGGCAGATCAACCAAGCTCCAAACTTGCACTATGGGTGTCCCGATCTTTCGATGAGAAACACACGATCGATTTGTTAGAGTCGACTTTGACGATCCGACTACACCGTACGACGACGATGCGCCTTAGCAATCGCTAAACCAACTCCAGCGGGTTATTGATCTTGCCGTAGGCACGATCAACCTGAACACGAGGTTCAATTCCTGCAAGCAACCGAAGAACAAGCAAGAACAATAGGATAAACAATCTGAAATTGCGGATAAAACTGGAAGCGAAACAAAGTGGAGTCTTATTGACGATCTTGACAAGGTGGCTGTCCAAAGACAACTCGCAGGATCAAGTTTGCACTTGGCTAAACTAATCAAATAAAACCCAAAACCCTAAGGAGCCGATGTCTGGCTATTTATAAGAGGTAGGGACGTGGGAAACACGTCCAAAGCAGTAGGATACCAACTACAACTCTATTACAAGGCCCAAAGCCCACGTCTTCTCGATTTGGAAAAGTGACGCCAATTGTTTTGCAGATTCCCGTTGACTCGGACGGAATTTGGGGATGGGGTCAGATCCGTTGGAAAGAGGACGTAGAAACCTTTCCAACCAGTACTCATAGACCTCAAACACCCTTGTGGATCAAAAGTTATGGTCGTTTGAAGTTGGTGCTGTCCCGGAGGCCGAATCCGAGTTGAACTTGTGCACCGGAAGAATTGGCTTCATGCTTGACGTTTGGGAGTCCTTCTCCTTGGTTCCTAAGGACAATAAAATCATCACAAGGATTAAATAGCATTCCATTCATTAAATTATTTGTATGCAACCCGAGGAACGCATTCACCTGGTAATTGAATTGTCGTGCCCGAGCTCGAGTAATTGGCCCTTGTATGATATTGTTGGTTTCCATTGGGTTTGTAAGTATGGCCGTATCCATGGTAGTGATGTCCTCATCACCATAGCTTCCTCATAATCCTTGGGCTCGTCATTTTCCAATAATAACACATCGCGTTGCTCCGTCATGAGGAACATGAACCTCTCAGGAGCGCGGCTTGCCCGTGAGGACCTCCGTGGGGCTGGCACCTCATCAACAGGTTCAACAACACGTTGCTCATCCTGCTGAGGACTAGCTGGAGCTGAAGCATTTTCAGGTATTTCTCGAACTTCTTCGAGTTCCACCTTGCTCCCACTAGCTCTTTTGAAAAACTCATTCTCCAAAAAGACACCAGTCCGGGCGACAAACACTTTGCCTTCTTCCCGGTTATAAAAATAATACCCTTTGGTTTCCCTTGGGTACCCCACAAAGAAGCATTTATCCGACTTGGAGTAAAGCTTATCAGACGTCATACGTTTTACATAAGCCTCACAAATTTCAAATTTTAAGAAAAGACAAGTCAGGATGTTTCCCTTTCCATAACTCATATGGTGTCTTATCAACGGATTTAGATGGAACCCTATTCGAACATGAACTAATCGCTTTCTAGAGCGTGTCCCCGAATGACAATGGAAGATCGACTTGACTCATCATAGACCGTACCATGTCCAACAAAGTTCGGTTCCTCCGTTCGGATACCCCATTCCATTGAGGTGTCGGGCGAGTCAATTGTGGAACAATTCCACAACTCTTTAGATGATCACTAAACTCTTGGCTCAAATATTCACCTCCACGGTCGGACCATAGAAATTTAATTTTCTTGCCCAAATGATTTTCTACTTCATTACGAAACTCTTTGAATTTTTCAAAAGATTCAGACTTATGCCTCATTAGATAGATATAGCCATATCTACTAAAGTCATCGGTGAAAGTAATGAAATCGATAACCACCTCTGGCAATTGAGCTCATTGGTCCACATACATCAGTATGTATGAGAGCCAACAACTCGCGCATTCTCTCACTTGTGCTAGTGAAAGGTGCCTTTGTCATCTTGCCAAGTAAACAAGACTCGCATGTTTCAAAAGATTCCAAATCTAATGGACCAAGAAGACCATCTTTATGGAGCTTCTCCATGCGTCTTTTATTTATATGGCCCAAGCGATAATGCCATAAATAAGTGGAATTAGCATCATTTGTTTTGAGTCTTTTAGTATTAACATTGTTTATAGAAGCATTACCAAGATCTAGAACATACAACCCATTCACCAATGGACAGTTACCATAGAGCAAGCCTTTGAAATAAATAGAACAATTCACATTTCTTTATTACAAAATCATATCCATCTTCCTCTAAACAAGAAGAAGAGATAATGTTCTTACTCAAGGCAGGAATGTAATAACAATTATTCAATTCCATGACTAAACCAGAAGGTAATGACAAGGGATAGACACCAACGGCCTTCGCGCAACCATTGCTCCATTGCCGACGCGAATTTCCAACTCGCCAATCTTGCAATCTCTAGTCCTTCGTAACCCTGCAACGATTTGCAAGTATGAATCATTGATCCGGTATCAAATACCCAAGACTCGGTACGACAAGTTGCAAGATTAACTTCTATAACATTAATACCTGAAGTAGAAGGAACCTTTCCTTTCTTTACATCTTCCGTACTTTAGACAGCTTTCTCTTCCAATGCCCACAACCCTTGCGGTAGTGACATTTATCGAAGCATTAGGGCCAAACTTTGGCCTTTCTTTGAAACTTTGGTTTTGGGTCTTGGATCTTATCCTCACCACAACTTATAGCCTTGCGCTTCCTTTTCTTATCCTTTTGAATCATCATCACATGATTTGTGCCTTTCTTTATGCTCTCTTCCATGATTTTCAGCATTCCATGCGATTCGGTCGATTCTTCTCCAGTCGTTTCATATGAAAGTTCAGAATGAACGGTTCATAGCTCGCAGGAGCGACTGGAGAATCACATCTGTGGCCAACTCATTTTGCAAGGAAACCGAAGCTTCTCCAAGCTCTCAATGTAACCAATCAACTTGATTACATGAGGGCTATGAAGCACCCTCACCGACTTTGCACGCAAAACAATGCTTTAGATATCGAATATCTTTCACCCTTGCTTGGTTCTCAAACATGCCTTTAAGGCCTACAATCATAGTGTAGGCATCGGCGTGCTCATATTGCTTTTGAAGCTCGAGTTCATTGTGGCAAGCATGAGGCGGTGACATCTAGGGCGTCGTTAGTGTGCTTCTCATAAGCACGCTTATCGCCAGCCGGAGGCATTTTCAGGCAATTCATCAGGATATGGACCGTCTAGAACATATTCCTTCTTTTCAGCCTTGAGAACAATTCTCAAGCTTCGATACCAATCCATAAAATTCGTCCCAGAGAGTTTTCCCTCTCTAGAATCGATCGCAAGTTAAAACCAGAGTTTGCATTGACGGCGTTTGGTGCCATCTACAACATAAATAAGCAAAGTTTCAGCACTATGTTCATGTTAATCTCTTATTAAATAATTTTAATAAAAGATGCTTCCATTAAGATCACTTTCCCTCTGGCGATCTCCATGGAACAAGATCCATGGTCACTACGATTCGGGTAATGACTTGTCAATACCACTTGAACCCGTGACATAGGTAGGCAACACCTTGCCAATCACATCATATGTGACTCTTGCTTGTTGGGGTGGCATCATATGCCCCGGCGCTAACATCGATGCCCCAAGTCCCAAATCCTATTTGGATGACTCCGTTAAGCAAACCAATACTATGCTCGTGAGTGCACGGGTTAGGCTACACTCACTCTATTGTACAAGTAAGAGGGTGGCGTTCTGACTTGTCAAGACCTTATCCACCATCGTACAAGACAAGTGAAGCGGCCTATTGAAAAAGGGCATCTTACTCTTAATTTTCGAGGGAAACTATTCAATCAGATTAACATATTCACCACATATGACGTGAAAGAATAGCAATGCAAGGTAAATCATCACAGGCAAAGCAAATAGGCGTGAACTAGTATGGCCTATGGCGTGGCGATCTCCATCTTCCACGACCTTCCTTGCACACCCGGCCATCGTAATTGAAGCCTCCAAGAACATGTACTAAACTACTACATCTAGCGACTAGTAGCAAAATTACATGAGGATTCAAGGCATCACATGCCAAGACGCAGCCGTTAATTTTACAATCATGCATCAAATACACAAAGGGTCCATACTGTTCACAACATACCCATAAAAACAAGTTAGGCGCTGGATCGATTCTAGCGCTGAAGTGAACAAGTTTTTAATTTATGGACACTATGCCGACTATCACGGCGGTCCCGCTTAGCGGTTAGCGGGCGGGGTTCGAAGGCGGCGCCCTTGCTGGTGTGCGGCCCAGAGAAAATTTTGGGGCACGTAGATCGCATCTATGAAAACGCTTATGGAAATTCAATCGGATTGATCTCATCAAGCCGATTCCGAGCCATCGAATGTCTCGGTTTCCATAGGATCGATCTTCATCGATCCATCGCGCGAGGTCCCCTTGAGAGGGTGGCGACCACACCGATCTCGATCTGTTGGTTCGATATGTTCGGCACTTGCTACTACCCCGATGGTGTTACCAGCCGGTAGGGGTAATGCATGGCACGAATCAAAGCGAGCACGAACTAATCTTTTGATCGTGTAGAGCCACCAACTCATACCTCATACTTCCCCAATACCGATTGATCCAATCAACCCGTGATAAACATAACAAAGACATCGACGTATGCGCGTGATCCAGATCCAAAACTACACATGATCGGCTCTGATACCACTGTTGGGTTATGGGTAGGCTACGCGAGCATAAAATCAAAATTTCTACCACGAACACCCAAGATCACATGGAAGTAAAGGATCACAGATCGTTACCCTTGTCGCGCAGATGCAGCGGAAGCAGATTCACGCGCGTTGAGGAAGTAGTTGATCACCTCCCGATCGGCACCGATCTCCACCGAGTTGTTGCCGTCCTCGTCCGAGTGGTCGCCGATCTCGTCCGAGTGGTCGCCGACCTCGTCCGAGTGGTCGCCGATCTCGTCCGCGTGGTCGCCGATGAAAGTCGTCGGAGATCCAACCGAAAAGCGCGTCCACGGATGGCAGCGCCTCTAACAGTATCCACACGTACCGAGCAGGAACGCCGTGCGGGGTGTGCTAGCACCTCGCCGCCTTTGGGTTTCTGGGGAGCAGGAGGGATGCACGGCGGCTGAACGTGGTGAGGGTTCTAATCCGTGCCATGCACTGTTCCTGGCCTCCCCTTTTATAGACACGCTAGTGGGCCGAAGCCCGCTAGGTTTCCATCTCCAATGCGGATCCTATCCATGCACAAACCCGTAAACTATTCCAACTCGTTAAGTGTGTGACCCGTTAGGTTCAGTGCAAGTCGGTTATGAATTCGGAACCCGTTTCCAATTCATTGATCAACAGGCACCTAGCGATGCGTATTGACCCTGATGCACGTAATCAATATGCGGCTGAACCTTGATACACTCACATACCGATCCCTTCGCCACACGATACCAGTCAAGCTCAAGGCGAGATGCGTGCCACCCTTGTTGATAGCTCGACCACTTCACTCGACAGTGTGATGGATACAAACCATGACCAACTCCTTAGTCATATTAGCACGGCCGTGCGTTTTCCTTATCCATCCACTCGAGGGGCCCAGAGGTATCTCTCCCGTTATCTAGGAGGGGCAAATCCCATCTTGATCATCACACCCTTGGCAATGTATCGTGGCATACCCAGTATTTCATCTTTATGACTACCCTGTTACGGTGTAGCGTTTGATGATACCAAAGCATACAAGTCTACATGCTAGGCATCCATAACAATCTCAGGTCTAAGGACCATATAGGCGTACCACTCGAGACTATACGCTGATGGCACTATAAGAGATAACAACTCACAGCGTCTCGGAGTGGGTCTTGTCCGACTACCCATGTTCTCTAACATGTGTCCACATTATTGGTTTGATATCTCCATATCTATGGTATGCGAAACATTACCATCAACCAATACATGTGCTGATCAAATTATCACCGCTCCTCGTAATGATATGGATCAGGGACCCGTTTAGAATAATGTCACTTGACAATGTGTTTCACAATCAGATCGTATCCAATGAACAAAGTCGTAACATATATTCAGGGAACCGATAAACAAAGTTATCATTATTACATGAACAAAGACGTATTACAATCATCACCATGATTGATCTAGGGCATATTCCCTTCACTCTGACTATCACAAAAGACGACACAACCCACACCGGGACGAAGACCGCCGAGTGGATTCGTCGCGCCACCATCGTACTCAGCGCGACGAAGGCCCTATTGACAGGATCAGAACATTCACTGCTCGCCTTCGCCGAGTGCAGTGGCCGGATGGTTTTAATCCAAAAGGCATTGCCAAGTTTGATGGAGAAAGAGACCCGGAAGCCTAGCTACAGGTCTACTCCCTCACAGTCATAGCAGCCGGAGGTGACCACAAAGTGATGGCTAATTATCTGCCGGTCATGTTGGCACCTTTGGGCCAAGCATGGCTTATAGGGCTTCCAAGAGATTCCATCAACTCTTGGGGAGACCTTTGTGACCAGTTTATCAAAAATTTCCAGGGCACTTTCGAGAAGCCTGGAACCCCCTGGGACCTCTACCAACTCCATCAGAAGAAAAATGAATCCCTGAGGGAGTTCATCCGACGATTCACGCAGAAAAAGAATACTGTTCGAGATGTCTCTGATGCGGTCGTCATCGCGGACTTCTAGAAAGGCGTCAGCGACCCCGATCTCATCAAGAAGATGTCCCGGAAACCTCCGACCACAACTAGGGAGATGTTCGCCCTGGCTGATCGCTATGCAGCCGCATCGGATGCATTAGCAGAACACCGGGAGGATCGACCCCAGCAAAAAGACAAAAAAGATCATACCGAACCCCGAAACAAAAGGAGAAAAAGCGGAAGGGAGAGGATCTGGTGGCTGCGGCCGAGCATGGAAGGGAGAGAGCTCCCCAGAACAAAGGGTACGATGAAGTAATGAATGCCCAATGCCCTTTCCACCCGACGGGAAAGCATGCGGCGAAAGATTGCTTCACTTTGAAAAGATTTGCACGAGAAAATTGGAGCCAGTCAGAACCCAAAGATAAGAAGGAAGCTGGGAAGAAAGACAACCCCTCCGTTCCTAGAAATCGAACAAGAGCTCAACTTCATATTCAGGGGCTTGGGCACATATGAGTCCAAGCGGAAGCAAAAGCTTACCTCTCGGGATATCAATGCGATCGCACCGGCGACCCCCCAATACCTGAAGTGGTCAGAAGCTCCCATCACCTTCGATCGCTCTGATCATCCCGACCATATACCTTTTCCGAGAAAATATCCCTTGGTGCTGGATCCAGTCATCCGCAGTGTAAAACTCAAGAGGGTGCTGATCAATGGAGGTAGTGGGCTCAATATTCTATTTGCCAAAACCCTCGACGACATGAAGATCCCTCGGACCGAACTCAAGCAAAGTTCATCACCTTTCCATGGAGTGATTCCTGGGACTTCCTCTGTACCACTCGACCAGATTGTTTTGCCCGTCACGTTTGGCACAAAAGACAATTACAGGATGGAATACATGAACTTTCATGGCAGTTCCACATGTCGCGTCGGTCTTGGGCGAATCGTCTAAGCCGCTGCTTGACGGGTTTGGCATTCTTGTTGACGTTGAGTGAGTGCTCGATCACCTTCCTCGGGACACCAGGCATGTCGGCCGGCTTCCAAGCAAAGATGCCCTGGTTTGCCTGGAGAAAAGTGACGAGCACGCTTTCCTATTTCTGATCGAGCCTTGTCCTAATCAAGGCCGTTTTGGCCGAGTTGGACGAATCGAGCACCATTTTCTTGACCTCTTTGCCAGGTTAAATCCCTTTGGCTTGCTTCATGGCCAGGACTTCCACGTCCTGCGAAGAGGGGGCTGCTAACCGGAGCTTTTGTAAGTCGGCGAAAGCTTGTAGGGCTTCGGCCAACTCACAGCTTTCCTTATCACATTCCAAAGACTGTCATACGTCTCCCTAAATCGTGATGATGCCTCTGGGTCCTGGCATTTTAAGCACCGCATAAATGTAGTGCGATACTGCCATGAATTTCACCAAGCCGGGTTGTCCCAAGATGGCGTGATACGCTGTCTCGAAATAGGCTACCTCGAAATTCATGCACTCTGTTCTTGTAACACCCCAAATTTTGCTTTTCATGAATTTAAAAGAAATTTTGCACTTTGGTGAATTTTTGGAATTTTCTGGAATTTATTTGGATTTAATTTGAATTTATTCCCTTTTGAAATATTAAAGAATTAAAAGTTTTAAATAAAATTTTGTTGAAAATAATTTATTTGAGTCCAAAATGTTTCCAAGTATTTTCCAAAATTTTTTGGAATTTTTCTGATTATTTTGCTATTCTTGAATTATTTGAATTTTTAGAAATTATTTTAATTATTTAATCGCTGGAAAAACCCTAATGGGTTTCACTGTTCATGCGACCGAACCCGGGTTACACTCGAGTCTGAGTCAGACTCGAGTCCGACCGAGCCACGTTTGAGCCGGACCCGAACCCAACCAAACCCTAACCCGCTCAACCGTTGGATCTTGATCCAATGGCCGAGATTGTGCCACGTCACCCACGTGCGATCCGAGCCGAACCCGTCCGCGCCTGTGCAATCTAAGCCGTCCATCACGGACACGTGGATGGTTGTGATGCAGCCAAGTCACCTCTCCGTGTCGCCGTCGGACTCTGCCGCCGCAGCCGAGTGGGCCTCGTTTCGCGCGAGTTTCACGGAAGCCAAGGCCCCTATTTAATGCGCCGCCGCCACCAAACGTGAAGCCCTCTTCCGTGCGCACCCATAACCCCAAGTCTCCAAGCTCAAGCCGCCGCTGTTCGCCCGCAGGAGCTCGCCGGAGTTGGAATTGCATTCCGCCACGGTTCTTCGCCATTTACCGCCGCGTCCGTCGTTCTCCGCCGTGAACATGCCCAGATCTGGAATCGCAAGGACGAGGCGCATCAGGCCGCACCATCCACTTCGCCGGAGCACGCCGCAACGCCGTTACCCATGTCGTCGTCTTCGTCCCCGGTGACCTAGCCCCGCCGCAACGCCATCGCCGACCCCGAGCTCCACCCACCGTCCGATCGAGATCGAACAGCCACGGTGAGTCCAAATCATCCCGCACCCGTAGAAAACAGGACTAGATCTAGACCGTTGGATCCAAATCCAACGATCCACATTCGTCCACGTCACCGTGCGAAATTCACGTTACGGTGATTAGATCCGTTTTCAACCGTTGGATCTAGATCCAACGGCTTTGATCGAGCCACGTAGCTGTAAACCGCACCGTCCTCGGGTGCGATAGCAGCCGTTAGATCTAGATCGAACGGTCCAGATTGACCGCGTCATTTCCAAACGCGTGAGGGTAGATCTAATCTGGATCGTTGATTTTCAAATCAACCTCCCAGATCGTGCCACGTGGCCGGGAGCTGGAGCGACGCGGTCCATGCGGGTCAGCTGCGGTCGTCACTGACGTCACGCGCGGGCCCGCGTGTCAGCGGGACAACCAACCGCACCATGATGTCATCTGCTGACGTCACGGTGGGGCCCGCATGTCAGTGCCGCTGGCCGAAGCGCGGTGACATCAGCACTAACGTCATCCGATGGGTCCCACATGTCAGTGAGACATGTACCCGTGGACCGGGTCAACGTTGAACCGAACCCGAGCCGTGAACAAAGTCCATGGACCCGCTGACGTCATATTTCGATTTTTCAATTGAAAAATAATTCGGTGGAAATTCAAAATCCACGCTGACGTCATACTGACATCATAAATAGGATTTTTCAGTAGAAAAATAAGTGAATCAATTCGGTTTATTCTTTTATTTGAATTTTCAAACTTCAAACGCTTATAACTTTTGCGTTTTAACTCCGATTTGAACGATTCAAATTTCTAAATTTTTATAAAATTTAGATCTACTTAAATATGAATTTTAAATAATTTTTTAATATGAAAGTTTCTCTGTTTATAATTAATTAATAGATTCTTTAAACTTTAAACAATTGTAACTTTTCCATTTTAACTCCGATTTGGGCGATTCAAATTTCTAAAAATTTGTAAAATTATGCTCCTCCTTTTTATGGATTTTACTTGAATTTTTGAGCAATGTGCATGTACTATTTTATTTATTATTGCTATTTGCACGCGTTACGAGTAAACGTTGAAGTACCCGAGGGCTTCAAAGGTGAAGTGTTGACCTAAGAGCCAGCTCAAGATCAAGAACAAGTACTTTTTGAAGGCAAGTTATGCTTTGACTATTTTGATCCCACTTTTGAAATTAATTTAATTTAAACTATTGCATGTAATTTAGTTAGAAAATGGTTTAAATTATTTCGGGGAATTAGATAAATGCCAAATTGCAGTATGACACCTTGACTATTTAATTGTGTGCCATGAACCCTTGTCATCCTATTTGTGGAATATTTAGTTGGACATTATTAAAATTCCCAACATTGGGTATTTAGATCGTTGTAGTCATTGCTTAGACCTGCTACGTGCACATGACATGATTTTGGACAATCAAATGTTAATATTGACTTAATGAGATATTGAACCTATTTTGGAGAAGTATCATGTGTTGTGATTGATGATGGCACGTGGTGCATGGTAATCAACTGGGTTGATAAATAGATTTAGACCGGGGCAAGTGGCAAGAATGATATGGTGGGCTATGAGTGGCACCGGGGATGTCGTTTTGGGTCTTCTGGTAGTCTTACCCTGGTCATCCTAAGGACTTAACCTTGCAAGCCTTTGATCTAAGTCAAACGTGCAACCACATGTCTGTAATGGGACGGACCTAGTTAAGTAAGTTACTAAAAACTTGCATGTGATACCTCGAGGTGTCAACTGCACCTTTTGTGTAGCTTGAAAGGGGAGCGTACCAGTGCTATGGCATGGTACCCGTCGGTCCCATACTTCGCCTTTGTTAAGGGAAGGGATGGTGTATGACAAAAGCAGGAAAGATTCACTTGTATAGTTTGCAGTCTCTGAAATACTTTGTTACGATCACTCGCCATTGTGGTGTTCGATTGTATCCTGTGGGTAAAGTGCATAACCTTTGCAGAGTGTAAAGTCTATTCGAATAGCCGTGTCCGCAGCACTGGACATTGCTCAGGGATTACAGTCAAGGGTTAGACTTTCATAGAAACAACTTTGTCTTGGAAAGATTGGTTGAGTTAAAATAATGACGTTGATGGAAATGTGGATTAGGAAAGGAAAAGTGTCTACTTAACTCCTGGAAAAGTTATTGTTATTATCTTTACTTTTACTGCTTTTGAATCTACTTATGCTACTTGTTAACTGCTGTTTTACTGCAAATGTACACGTTAGCCTATTCTTTGTAATAAGCCATGCATATAGAATATTAACTGCATTCTGTGCATGACTTGCTGAGTACCAAGTACTCACCCCTGCCACAATACAGCATCAGTTGAAGGAGAAGCGACGCCAGCTTTGGAGGAGGAACTTCAGGAGGAGCCGTCTACTTAGGGAGCGAGCCCAGCCAGTTGCCTGTGGTATACTGGATGGCGCCACGTTGATACTTATATTCCGCTGCTATTTATTTCCTTAAATAAGATTTCACCCTATGTGGCATACTCTTGTAACTTGACCATAAGGTCGAGCAACTAGTTTGGTTATCTTAATTAAAGTACTTTATTACTATCGATGTGTATGATTGTGATATTTACCGATGTTGAGATTGTGTGCACTAGCTTGATCCTGGACTAGTGCTGAATACACAGAGGGTCCGGATTTGCAAATTCGGGTCCCGACAGAGGTGGTATCAGAGCCATACTGACTGTAGGCTCACCCATAGTTAGAATGGTCGTAGTGAGGATAAAACCTATTTTCTAAAGTTAAAATTTGACAAGACAATGAATGAAATATCGACCTATCCCCTTCTCTCCTTTCATACCCTTTTGCTGAATTTCTCTTGCTATCCCTTGGTTTTAAACTTTTGAGTTCTTACGTGAGTGTCTTTTGGCAGATGTTGATGAAGAACAACTACGCCGAGCGTGAGGGAGGTTACGCTGCCGAGTTGTGGCGTATGCTGCAGTTGCTTGGAAGCTTTGAGAGACCGCTCTACCGAGGGACCACCATCGTGCAGGAAGGACTGGTCATAGGATGGGACGTTAAAATCACGATGTAATCTCGAGAGAAGACGAAGTTCAGTCGTCCTTTTCACTTCACCGCTAGGAGGTCAACATTTGAGATGGGAATCCAGGAGGTGTCTCGTCGAGCGATGCAGTAGATTGCTCGCACTTACTCTAGAGAGCTGGAGGGCACAGTGTTCTGTCACCACCCACGCCGAGACAACAGAGCCCAGCGAAAGCCGACAGAAGATGAGGATGCTACCGTCACTCACTTGGCCAGATTCGTCGTCGCATAGGAGGAGCTTATCGACGACACAGTCCAGGAGTTGATGAAGGCTCGTGAGCAGGTCGAGGAAGGGAAAAAGCACCTGGAGAATGCTCGTGAGTACGTCGCCTATGCTGCGGAGAGGATCGCAGAGCTGGAGACCGCACTGTATGGGCAAGGCCCGGAGCCAATGTTGGAGTTGGACGCCCTAGACCCGGAGGAACCAACACTTGAGCAGGAGCACCAGCCAGCACCACAGCCGGAGCCTGAGCCTGACGATGATGCCGCTTCTTCGACAACTGCCGTTGTGGGGCATAGCGATCGCTTCGCACCTAGGCCGCCGCACCCGCCGCGAGGAGGCAGTGGGGGTTTTCTCAACGAGTGAGCGTAGGTTTTGCAGTTGAAACTCCTTCGTCGAGTCGCGTTATAGAATAAGAGTCACCCTTAGTGATGCATCCCTCCCAGGTGCGCAGATAGTACCACCTTGCTTGTGGAGGGGAGAGAATACCACCTTAAAAGGGAGAGCAACCCTCCCCCATCAGGCTAGTCTTTTGGGGGCCACATGGGACTCTTATGGCCTGGCTATGGTAGCCAAGGTGTGTATTTTCCTCGTTGGGCCAAGGCCCACGCCCACTGGCTTGGGCGATCAGCTCACGAGGCGAGGCACGTCGCCATACTGGTGGGCCGCGAAGGGCACGCAGTCTTGCCGGGAGGGATGCATCACTTAGAGGCGTTAGACTCCAGTGTGTTAGTCGATTTGGATTTTCATTGCTTGCTGAGTGTGCAGTATGTGTTGCAGGGCCCTTAGGCATTGTAAGTCCCCATACCAAGTTATTACTGAATAAATAATAAAGTTGGATTTTGAGTTATACCACCCCGCATCAGTTTCTCTACTACATGTCTATTCTTGTTCCCTCTCGTCTCTAAAACATGGAGCACTCGATAGATGGTGAACACCCACGGAAACCTTGGAGGCAACGGAAGTGGTTCTTGCCCAGCTGGGAACCCTAATGATGGAGCACCTGCACCCCAACCAGCACCGCCAGTAGACATGTAGAACTTTGGAGCCTTCCTTGCTGCACAAACTCAGCTGATGCATGCCATGATGCAACAGTTGCAGCAAGTCACTGCTCAGGCCACCGCTAATCAAGTCAATCAAGGACAGCGTCAGGGCTCAAGGTTGTCAGAGTTCATGAGGACTCATACACCCACATTCTCTGGGAACTCCAATCCACTCGAGGCGGATGACTGGCTAAGGTCAATTGAGAGGAAGCTGCACATTACCCAATGTGTAGGAAATGAGAGGGTGCTCTACGCCTCTCATCAGTTAGAAGGGACCGCAGCAGAGTGGTGGGAGAACTTCTGCGCCACGCGGGAGAACCCACAGGATATCACCTGGGAGGAATTTACTGCTGCCTTTCGCCAGTATCACGTACCAGAAAGAATAATGGACTTAAAGAAGGAAGAATTCAGGGCGCTGAAGCAAGGTAATCAACCGTACTAGTAGATGGGGTAGAGTTCTTAGCGAACCTTATTATATTGGGAACCCAGACCCTAGATGTTATCTTGGGGATGGTTTGGTTATCCAAGCACAAGGCCGTGTTGGACTGTGGACGAAGAGTCATATCAGTTGAGAGCCTGTAACACCCCAAAATTTTGCTTTTCTTGAATTCATGTGTGATTTGGCACTTTGGTGAATTTTTGGAATTTTCTGGAATTTATTTGGATTTATTTGGAATTTATTTGAATTTATTCCATTTTGAAATAATTAAAGAATTTAATTTTTGCAAATAAAATTTTGTTGGAAATATTTTATTTGAGTCCAAAATGATCCAAAATATTTTCCAGAATTTTTCTGGAATTTTTCTGAGTCTTTTGCTATTTTTAATGAATTAAATGAATTACTGGGAATTATTTTAAATATTAAATCGCTGGAAATTGCGAGTGGGTTTGTATCGTTTCACTCGATCGAAGCCCGAGTCGACTTCGAGTTCGAGTCCAACGAGCCACGTGGTCGAGCCGAACCCGCCGTCTCCGAACCCTAGCCACACGACCCTTGGATCAAGATCCAACGGTTGTGATTGCGCCACGTCACCGAACCCGAGTCCGACCGAGCCAGCCAGCTCGCCGAGCCGGACCCGAGTCCAACTCACGCGACCGTTGGATCGAGATCCAGCAGTTCACGCTGCGCCACGCCGCCTTTTCTGCCGCGCCGGACTCATGCCGAAATCAGCAGTGTCGACCTCGGTCTCCGTGCGTTTACCGACGCCGAGACCCCTATTTAATGCGCCGCCACCACGGCCGTGACTTAGACTTCCGCGGCGCACTGCCCCAAGCCATCTCGCTGAGCCGCCGTTTGCCGTCTGAGCTCGCCGGAGTTGGAATTCCGTTCGCCGCGGTTAACGCCGATATCGCCGCCGTCCGTCGTCCTCCGCCGTCATCAAGCCCAGATCCGGATTCCCCAAGACGAGGCGCGTTCGAGTACCCTTCACTTCGCGGAGAAGCCGAAGCGCCCGTTGGACTCGTCGTCGTCTTCATCTCCGGTGGCCTTCGCTTCCGCTGCGTCGCCATCGCCGTCCGCGAGCTACGCTAGCCGTCCGATCGTAATCCAAGGGCTCGGATCGCGCCACGCCACACCGCGGTGAGATCTCACGTGCAACCTGCGGATCTATTTTCAACCAGTCGGATCTAGATCCAGCGGCTTAGATTGTGCCACGTAGCTAGAAGCGCACCAGGCTAGATTGGATCTTGACCGTCCGATCAAGATCGAGCGGTCTGGATCGGCGGAGTTGTTTTTCCAAAGCACTACGCTAGATTTAATCCGCTAGTTGATTTTCAAACCAACGCCGTGATTGCGCCACGTGTCGGGAAGTTGACCGACGCGGTCGGCGTGACGCTGCTGGCAGCGTGGTCACTGACACGCGGGGCCCGCGTGTCAGCGACTGCACCGTGACGTCACCCATGACGTCACAGTGGGTCCCACATGTCAGCACCGTGGGCTGAGTCCCCGCTGACGTCAGCGATGACGTCACCCGAATGGGCCCACATGTCAGTCTCACGTGGAGTCGTGGACCGAGTCCACGGTGGACCCGAGCCGAGCGTGGACCACGTCCATGGACCGGCTGACGTCAGCCGCCCAATCAGAGGCTGCCACGTGTCCTTGCTGACGCAATAATTAATTTCCGAAAAAAGAAAATGATTTAATAAATCGGTTTAATAATTGATTTGAATTTCAAAACTTCAAACGCTTATAACTTTTGCGTTTCAACTCCGATTTGAGTGATTCAAATTTCTAAATTTGTATAAAATTGAGATCTACCTAAATATGAATTTTATTTAATTTTTGGACTAAAGTTTTTCTCTGTAATATTATTTAATTGATTATTTAAACTTTAATAAATCATAACTTTTATGCTTTAACTCCAAATTGTGATTCCAGTTTCTAAAAATCCAGAAAATTATGTTCTCTCTGTTTATGGATTTTATTTGGAGTTTTGGGATGTTTTTGCCTATTGTTTATTTGTGTATTGCTATTTGCACGCTTTACGAGTAGACGTTGAAGTGCCGGAAGGATTCGATGGAGAAGTGTTGACTCAGGATCCAACTCAAGACCAAGAGCAAGTGCTTTTTGAAGGCAAGTTGTGCTTTGACCATGTTGATCCTACTTCGAAATCTATTTTGATTTAAACTATTGCATGCTAGTTCAATTAGAAAAATACTTTGTTTAAACACAGGGATTAGATAAATACCAATTTGCTATATGACACCTTGATTACTTAAGTATGTGCCATGACCCTTTGTCACCCTAGTTGTGGATTACTAGTTGGACATTATTAAATTGCCAACATGGGTTTTAGACCGTTGTAGTATCGCTTAGACACCTACGTGCTCATGACATGATTTTGGACAATCAAATGATAATATTGAATTAATGATATATTGAACCTAGTTTGGAAAGGTATCATGTGATGTTGATGGCACGTGGTGCATGGTAATCAACAGGGGTTTGATAAAAAGATTTCGACAGGGGCATGTGGCAAGAGTAATCAGTGGGCGATTGTGGCATTGGGGATGTTGATTTGGTTCTTTGGGTAGTCTTGCCCTGGTCACTCTAAGGACTTAACCTTGCAAGCCTTTGAACTGGGTCATACTTGCAACCACATGGCTGGAATGGGACGGCCCTAGTTGACTAAGTCGCTAAGGACTCACTTGTGGAGCCTCAGGGTGTCAATTACACCGTTTGTGTGATTGTGCGGGGAGCGTATCGTGGCTGTGGCCAGATACCCATCTAATCGGTGTGTTGGTCCCATACTTCGCCTTGGCTAAGGGAAGGGATGGTGTAGAAACCTGACAGGAGAGGACCACCTGTGTTGTTTGAGGCTTCCGAAAGGCTTTGTTACGGGAACTCGCCTTTGTGGTGTTTGACTGTATCTTGTGGGTAAAGTGCATAACCTCTGCAGAGTGTAGAATCTATTTAAATAGCCGAGTCCGCGGTACTGGACAATGCTCGGGAATTACAGTCAAGGGTTAGATTTTCTCAAAAATAACTTTGGTTTGAAAGTTGGGTTGGTTTAACGATGAAATTGATGGAAATATGGTTTAGGATGGGGAAAATGTTTATTAAACTTCTTGAAAAGTTATTCATGCTCTACTTATTTCTACTGCTTTCGAATCTACTTATATTACTTGTCAAATGCTGTTTACTGCAAATATTCCTTAAGCTATTCCTTTGTACCAAGCCATGCATATAGTATATTAGCTTGCATTCTGTGCATGACTTGCTGAGTACCAAGTACTCACCCTTGCCTCAACACAATACCAGTTGAAGAGGAGACTACGCCCGGCCGGAGAAGGAATTCCAAGAGGACCCGTCTACTTAGGGATGCGAGCCCGATCGGTTGCCTGTGGTATCTTGGATGGCGCCACGGGTTATTTGATTTTCATTTGCTATTATTTCTCTTTTAATAAGTTTCGCCTCGCAAGGCATATATTTGTAACTTGGCCATAAGGTCGAGTAACCTGTTTGGTTATTTAAATAAAGTACTTTGATAATATCGATTGGTATGATTGTGATATTTACCGATGTTAAGACTGTGTGCACTAGCGCGTTCCTGGACTAGTGCTGAATACACGAGAGGGTCGGATTTGCAAATTCGAGGTCCCGGCAGAGGTGGTATCGAGCCATACTTGACTCAGAGGCTCAACCCTAGCTAGAATGGTCGTAGTGAGGATAAAACCTATTTTCTAAAAGCTAAAAGTTGTCAAGATAAGAAATGACATCTCGACTTATCCCCTTCTCTCTTTTCTTGTCTCTTGCTGAAATTTTCCCTTACCTTGTCACAATTTAAAAATTCCGAGTTCTTACGTAAAGCACTCTTGTGACAGATGGAGGTTTTCTCGATGAGTGAGCATAGGTTCTATAGTGAGACTCCTTCGCCGAGTCGCGTCATAGAAGAAAGAGTCACCCTTTAGGCGTTAGACTCCAGAGTTATTTCGATTTGGATTTGCTTTGTTTGCTGAGTGTGCAGTATGTGTTGCAAGGCCCTTAGGCATTGTAAGCAACCATACCAGGTTATTAATAATAAAGTTGGACCTTAAAGTTACCCCTTTCGCCCCGCATAAGTTCCATATTACTTGTCTATTCTTGTTTCCCTCTCATCTCTAAACCTAGAACAAATCGACAGATGGTGAACACCCGTGGAAACTTTGGAAGCAATGGAAGTGGTTCTCGCCCAGCAGAAAACCCCAATGATGGAGCACCAGCACCGCCACTGGATATGCAGAATTCGAGCTTTTCTTGCTGCCTGACTCGATTGATGCATGCTATGATGCAACAAATGCAGCACGTCCTTCGCTCAGGCCACCGCTAATCAAGTTAATCAGGGCCACGCTTGAGAATACAAAGGCTGTCGAGTTCATGAGAACTCACCCACCCACTTTCTCTGGGAATGCCAATCCATTGGAGGCCGATGATTGGTTAAGATCAATTGAGAGGAAGCTACACATAGCTCAATGCATAGGAAATGAGAAGGTACTCTACGCTTCTCATCAATTTGGAAGAGCAATGCGAATGGTGGGAGAACTTCTGTGCCACGCAGAGAACCCTCAAGATATCACTTGGGAAGAGTTCACGGTGCATTCGGCGGTATCACGTGCCTGAAGGAATCATGGACCTTAAGAAGGAGGAGTTCAGAGCATCGAAGCAAGGTAATCACCGATGGCCGACTACGAACAAATTCACACGGCTAGCACGCCACGCACCTGAGGATGTAGCGACAGATAAATCCAGGCAGTCTCGTTTCATGAAGGGACTTAACTCAGGATTGCAAGTAGGGTTGATCACCCACACCTTTCCAGATTTCCAAGAGTTGGTGAATAAGGCACTTATTCTTGAGGACAAGCGCAAGGAACCGGATGAGAACCGGAGCGCAGGATGCAACAAAGAAGGATTACGCCAGTGAACGCAACAACGCTTGAGAGTTGCACCAAATCAATTCTTGATTTCAACCACGAATCGCGACAAGGACACCATCCTCAAAGACCAAGACTCGCCAATCGAACTACTGCACCCAGCCCCGCTAGAAACGCTACCCCAGGCGATAAGGAACAGTGAGAGACATTACAAGCGCAATGAGCCAGACACTTTGCCATGATTGTCCAAAGAAGACAGCGAGAGTGACCCCGATTCGCTTCAACCTAGGAACCACCCAGCTAGGACGCCAAAGACCAGGAGCCACACCCCAGGCCGTGGTGAGAGGTGAGTCAACCATGTCACCGCAGATGCAACTGCAGAATGCTACTGACGTCGTCTTGGGTAAGTTACTTGTTAACTCGATACACCTGCTTGATTTTGTTTGACTCGGAGCTTCGCATTCGTTTGTTTCACAAGGCTTTGCTACTAGAAATGATTTGAGAATTGCAAGACTTAAGTGCATGCTTTTAGTTCAAACCCTCGTTCGAACTCGAGCGAAAGTAGGATGTTAGGGGTGAGAATACTAATAGATGGAATAGAGTTCCTAGCAAACCTTATAATTTTGGAGACCAGGACCTTAGACGTTATATTGGGAATGGATTGGTTATCCAAGCACAAGGTCAGTATTGGATTGTGGACGAAGGACTATCTCGATTGAGAGCCCGTGTGGGAAGAAAGTGGAATTTCAAGCCACTGCAGATTAGAGATGGACAGTTGATGGTTAACAGTACCAAGGCAATTAGCATAGAGGATGTCCCAAGAGTGAATGAGTACCCGATGTTTTTCCCGAAGATCTACCGGTATGCCGCTGACGAGGACATAGAGTTTGTGATAGAGCTTGTACCTGGTACAGCACCGATAGCAAAGAGACCCTATCGGATGTCTACCGAGGAGTTGGTAGAGATGAAGAAACAGCTGGAAGAGTTAATGGAGAAAGGATTTATCAGACCAAGTTCGTCACCATGGGGAGCACCAGTTTTGTTTGTCAAGAAGAAGGACGGGAGTTTCAGGATGTGCATCGACTACCGTGCACTCAATGAGGTCACCGTGAAGAATAAGTATCCGCTACCCAGGATTGATGATTTGTTTGATCAGTTAAGAGGAGCCGGAGTTTTCCAAGATTGATCTCGAGATCGGGATACCATCGATTGAAGATTCGATCGGAAGATATTCAAGATCGCATTCTCGTCAAGATATGGACATTACGAGTTTCTGATTATGTCCTTTGGGTCGATTTAATGCGCCAGCTTATTTCATGAATATGATGATAAGGTGTTCATGGAATATTTGGACAAGTTTGTCGTCGTGTTCATAGACGATATCCTAGTCTACTCCAAGACAGAGGATGAACATGCCGAACACTTAAGGCGAGTTTTGGAAAAGCCGAGGAACAAAGCAACTTTTCGCCAAGTTCGGCAAGTGTGATTTTTGGAAGGACAAGGTGGAGTTTCTTGGACATGTAATGACCGCAGAAGGAGTCGCCAGTAGATCCAAGCAAAGTAGAAGCTGTGTTACATTGGGAGCGACCAAAGACGGTGACCCAGATTCGAGTTTCCTTGGAATGGCAGGATACTACCGCCGTTTCATCGAAGGCTTCTCGACAATTGCGAAGCCTCTTACGCAATTGTTTGAAGAAGGAAAAGAAGTTTGCATGGACGCCGTAATGTGAGAAAGGATTTCAGGAGTCAAGAAGCGATTGACATCAAGACCGGTGTTAGTTCTACCGGATGTTGCTCAAAGCTTCGATATTTATTGTGACGCATCGCGCCAAGGACTTGGATGTGTCTTTGTCTGAGAATGGAAAGGTCGTCGCTTATGCATCAAGGCAGTTGAGGCCGCATGAGGAAAATTATCCGACACATGACCTAGAGTTAGCTGCCGTAGTGCATGCTTTAAAGATATGGCGTCACTATCTGATTGGAAACAGATGTGAAGTATATACGGATCATAAGAGCCTTAAGTACATATTCACCCAGTCGGACCTGAATATGAGGCAGAGAAGATGGTTAGAGTTGATCAAGGACTACAATGTTGGAATCCATTACCATCCCGGGAAGGCCAACGTAGTAGCCGATGCTCTGAGTCGGAAAAGCCATACCGTGAGTACGTTGCTAGCCACAAGTCAGGATGAGTTATGTGAGGATTTTCAGAAAATGAAGATTGAGGTAGTACCTAGCGGATTCTTGGCCGCATTAGAAGTAAAGCCTACCCTAGAGGATCAGATCCGAGAAGGACAGAAGGATGATGACAAGATCCGCAGGATTAAGTCCATCAAGGAGGAAGGCAAGGCAGAGGACTTCAAGTTGGATGAGCAAGGCACGTTGTGGATGAAGGATCGCATTTGTGTGCCTAACAACAAGGAGTTAAAGCAACTGATTCTGGAAGAAGCCCATGACTCCAAGTACTCAATTCATCCTGGAAGCGCCAAGATGTATCAGGATCTGAAGGAGAGATTCTGGTGGCCGAGTATGAAACGTGAAGTTGCCGAGCATGTTGCATTGTGCGACGTATGCCAGAGAGTCAAGGCAATGCATCAGAGACCAGCAGGATTGCTACGGTAGCTAAAAATACCCGAGTGGAAGTGGGAGGAAATCGGAATGGATTTCATTACCGGTTTGCCGAAGACTCAAGGAGGTTATGACTCCATATGGGTTATAGTGGATCGCTTGACTAAAGTAGCCCATTTTATCCCCGTGAAGACCACTTACTCGGGGGATAAATTAGCAGAATTGTACATGATCAGGATTGTCTGTTTGCACGGAGTGCCAAAGAGGATTGTATCAGACAGAGGTACCCAATTTACCTCAAGGTTACGGAATAAGTTGCATGAAGCCATGGGAACCCGCTTGAACTTCAAGATCTGACTTATCATCCATGCACGGATGGACAGATCGAAAGAGTCAACCAGATTCTGGAGGATATGTTGAGAGCTTGTGCATTAGCTTATGCTACTTCTTGGGATAAGAGTTTACCGTATGCCGAGTTCGATTACAACAATAGTTATCAGGCTAGTTTACTGAGATGTCACCTTTTGAGGCCTTGTATGGTCGACCTGTCGGACGCCATTGAATTGGAATGAGACCCGGCGCCCGTGTCTTTGGGCCTGATATTCTTCAAGAGGTCAAGAGCGGTCGCCATGATTAGGGAAAGGTTGAAGATAGCCCAATCTCGAGAAGAGTTATGGCCGACAATCGTCGCCGAGACTTGAGTTTTGAACCAGAAGACTTTGTATACCGCAGAGTTACGCCTCTTAGGGGAGTTAAGAGGTTCCATGCCAAAGGGAAACTCGCACCCCGTTATGTTGGACCATTTAAGATTTTGAGCCGCAGAGGCGAAGTTGCTTACCAGCTGGAGTTGCCACAAGATCGTTAGCAGGAGTACATGATGTATTCCATGTGTCCCGCTTGAAGAAGTGTCTCCGAGTTCACGAGGAATGCATAATCGTTAGAATCAATTGAGTTGCAAGAGGATTTGACTTATAAGGAGTATCCGTGAGGATTACGGACACAATGGATCGAGAAACTAGAAGCAAGTCAACCCGTTTTTGTAGAGTTCAGTGGAGCAACCATGAAGAAAGCGAAGCGACTTGGGAGCGCGAAGAGGATTTGAAGAAAGAGTTTCCAAACCTATTCTGTAGTGAGCCCTGAATCTCGGGGACGAGATTCTATTAAGGGGGGGAGGTTTGTAACACCCCAAAATTTTGCTTTTCTTGAATTCATGTGTGATTTGGCACTTTGGTGAATTTTTGGAATTTTCTAGAATTTATTTGGATTTATTTGGAATTTATTTGAATTTATTCCATTTTGAAATAATTAAAGAATTTAATTTTTGCAAATAAAATTTTGTTGGAAATATTTTATTTGAGTCCAAAATGATCCAAAATATTTTCCAGAATTTTTCTGGAATTTTTCTGAGTCTTTTGCTATTTTTAATGAATTAAATGAATTACTGGGAATTATTTTAAATATTAAATCGCTGGAAATTGCGAGTGGGTTTGTCTTGTTCACCCGATCGAAGCCCGAGTCGACTCGAGTTCGAGTCCGACCAAGCCACGTGGTCGAGCCGAACCCGCCGTCTCAACCCTAGCCACACGACCCTTGGATCAAGATCCAACGGTTGTGATTGGCGCCACGCCACCGAACCCGAGTCCGACCGAGCCAGACTCGCCGAGCCGGACCGAGTCCAACTCACGCGACCGTTGGATCGAGATCCAACGGTTCACGCTGCGCCACGCCGCTTTCCGTGCCGCCGGACTCGCTGGCCGAAACCGGCGTCGACCTCGGTCTCCGTGGCGTTTACGACGCCGAGACCCCTATTTAATGCGCCGCCACCACGGCCGCGTGACCTAGACTTCCGTGGCGCACTGCGTTCCCCAAGCCATCTCGCCGAGCCGCTGCTTGCCGTCTGCACGAGCTCGCCGGAGTTGGAATTCCGTTCGCCGCGATTAACGCCGATACTGCCGCCGTCCGTCGTCCTCCGCCGTCATCAAGCCCAGATCCGGATTCCCCAAGACGAGACGCGTTCGGGAGTACCCTTCACTTCGCCGGAGAAGCCCCGAAGCGCCGTTGGACTCGTCGTCGTCTTCATCTCCGGTGGCCTCTGCTCCGCCGCGTCGCCATCGCCGTCCGCGAGCTACGCTAGCCGTCCGATCGGAATCCAAGGGCTCAGATCGCGCCACGTCACACCGCGGTGAGATCTCACGTGCAACCTCTGGATCTATTTTCAACCGTCGGATCTAGATCCAACGGCTTAGATTGTGCCACGTAGCTAGAACTGCACCAGGTTAGATTGGATCTTGACCGTCCGATCAAGATCGAACGGTCTGGATCAGCGGAGTTGTTTTTCCAAAGCACTACGCTAGATTTAATCCGCGCCGTTGATTTTCAAACCAACGGCCGTGATTGCGCCACGTGTCGGGAAGTTGGACCGACGCGGTCAGCGTCGTACGCGCGCGTGCGTGGTCACTGACACGCGGGGCCCGCGTGTCAGCGACTGCACCGTGACGTCACCCATGACGTCACAGTGGGTCCCACATGTCAGCACCGTGGGCTGAGTCCCCGCTGACGTCAGCGATGACGTCACCCGAATGGGCCCACATGTCAGTCTCACGTGGAGTCGTGGACCGAGTCCACGGTGGACCCGAGCCGAGCGTGGACCACGTCCATGGACCGGCTGACGTCAGCCGCCCAATCAGAGGCTGCCACGTGTCCTTGCTGACGCAATAATTAATTTCCGAAAAAAGAAAATGATTTAATAAATCGGTTTAATAATTGATTTGAATTTCAAAACTTCAAACGCTTATAACTTTTGCGTTTCAACTCCGATTTGAGTGATTCAAATTTCTAAATTTGTATAAAATTGAGATCTACCTAAATATGAATTTTATTTAATTTTTGGACTAAAGTTTTTCTCTGTAATATTATTTAATTGATTATTTAAACTTTAATAAATCATAACTTTTGTGTTTTAACTCCAAATTTGTGATTCAGTTTCTAAAAATCCAGAAAATTATGTTCTCTCTGTTCATGGATTTTATTTGGAGTTTTGGGATGTTTTTGCCTATTGTTTATTTGTGTATTGCTATTTGCACGCTTTACGAGTAGACGTTGAAGTGCCGGAAGGATTCGATGGAGAAGTGTTGACTCAGGATCCAACTCAAGACCAAGAGCAAGTGCTTTTTGAAGGCAAGTTGTGCTTTGACCATGTTGATCCTACTTCGAAATCTATTTTGATTTAAACTATTGCATGCTAGTTCAATTAGAAAAATACTTTGTTTAAACCTGGGGATTAGATAAATACCAATTTGCTATATGACACCTTGATTACTTAAGTATGTGCCATGACCCTTTGTCACCCTAGTTGTGGATTACTAGTTGGACATTATTAAATTGCCAACATGGGTTTTAGACCGTTGTAGTATCGCTTAGACACCACGTGCTCATGACATGATTTTGGACAATCAAATGATAATATTGACTTAATGATATATTGAACCTGTTTTGGAAAAGTATCATGTGATGTTGATGGCACGTGGTGCATGGTAATCAACTGGGGTTTGATAAACAGATTTCGACTGGGGCATGTGGCAAGAGTAATCAGGTGGGCCAGTTGTGGCATTGGGGATGTTGATTTGGTTCTTTGGGTAGTCTTGCCCTGGTCACTCTAAGGACTTAACCTTGCAAGCCTTTGAACTGGGTCATACTTGCAACCACATGGCTGGAATGGGACGGCCCTAGTTGACTAAGTCGCTAAGGACTCACTTGTGGAGCCTCAGGTGTCAATTACACCGTTTGTGTGATTGTGCGGGGAGCGATCGTGGTCGTGGGCCGATACCCATCTAACGGTGTGTTGGTCCCATACTTCGCCTTGGCTAAGGGAAGGGATGGTGTAGAGCACGAACCTGAGAGGACCACTGTGTTGTTTGAGGCTTCCAAAGGCTTTGTTACTGAACTCGCCTTGGTGGTGTTTGACTGTATCTTGTGGGTAAAGTGCATAACCTCTGCAGAGTGTAGAATCTATTTAAATAGCCGAGTCCGCGGTACTGGACAATGCTCGGGAATTACAGTCAAGGGTTAGATTTTCTCAAAAATAACTTTGGTTTGAAAGTTGGGTTGGTTTAACGATGAAATTGATGGAAATATGGTTTAGGATGGGGAAAATGTTTATTAAACTTCTTGAAAAGTTATTCATGCTCTACTTATTTCTACTGCTTTCGAATCTACTTATATTACTTGTCAAATGCTGTTTCATCGCAAATATTCCTTAAGCTATTCCTTTGTACCAAGCCATGCATATAGTATATTAGCTTGCATTCTGTGCATGACTTCTTTGAGTACCAAGTACTCACCCTTGCCTCAACACAATACCAGTTGAAGAGGAGACTACGCCACCGGAGAAGGAATTCCAAGAGGACCCGTCTACTTAGGGATGCGAGCCCGATCAGTTACTGTGGTATCTTGGATGGCGCCACGAAGTTATTTGATTTTCCGCTGCTATTATTTCTCTTTTAATAAGTTTCGCCTCGCAAGGCATATATTTGTAACTTGGCCATAAGGTCGAGTAACCTGTTTGGTTATTTAAATAAAGTACTTTGATAATATCGATTGGTATGATTGTGATATTTACCGATGTTAAGACTGTGTGCACTAGCGCGTTCCTGGACTAGTGCTGAATACACAGAGGGTCCGGATTTGCAAATTCGAGGTCCCGACAGAGGTGGTATCAGAGCCATACTTGACTGTAGGCTCAACCCTAGCTAGAATGGTCGTAGTGAGGATAAAACCTATTTTCTAAAAGCTAAAAGTTGTCAAGATAAGAAATGACATCTCGACTTATCCCCTTCTCTCTTTTCTTGTCTCTTGCTGAAATTTTCCCTTACCTTGTCACAATTTAAAAATTCCGAGTTCTTACGTAAAGCACTCTTGTGACAGATGGAGGTTTTCTAGATGAGTGAGCATAGGTTCTATAGTGAGACTCCTTCGCCGAGTCGCGTAATAGAAGAAAGAGTCACCCTTTAGGCGTTAGACTCCAGAGTTATTTCGATTTGGATTTGCTTTGTTTGCTGAGTGTGCAGTATGTGTTGCAAGGCCCTTAGGCATTGTAAGCAACCATACCAGGTTATTAATAATAAAGTTGGACCTTAAAGTTACCCCTTTCGCCCCGCATAAGTTCCATATTACTTGTCTATTCTTGTTTCCCTCTCATCTCTAAACCTAGAACAAATCGACAGATGGTGAACACCCGTGGAAACTTTGGAAGCAATGGAAGTGGTTCTCGTGAAAACCCCAATGATGGAGCACCAAAGACCGCCACTTGGATATGCAGAATTTCGAGCTTTTCTTGCTGCCTGGACTCGATTGATGCATGCTATGATGCAACAAATGCAGCACGTCCTTTGCTCAGGCCACTGCTAATCAAGTTAATCAGGGGCCACGCCAGAATACAAGGCTGTCAGAGTTCATGAGAACTCACCCACCCACTTTCTCTGGGAATGCCAATCCATTGGAGGCCGATGATTGGTTAAGATCAATTGAGAGGAAGCTACACATAGCTCAATGCATAGGAAATGAGAAGGTACTCTACGCTTCTCATCAGCTGGAAGGAACATTGCCGAATGGTGGGAGAACTTCGTGCCACGCAGAGAACCCTCAAGATATCACTTGGGAAGAGTTCACGGTGCATTCGACAAGCGGTATCACGTGCCTGAAGGAATCATGGACCTTAAGAAGGAGGAGTTCAGAGCACTGAAGCAAGGTAATCAGCCAGTGGCCGACTACCTGAACAAATTCACACAGCTAGCACGCTACGCACCTGAGGATGTAGCGACAGATAAATCCAGACAGTCTCGTTTCATGAAGGGACTTAACTCAGGATTGCAAGTAGGGTTGATCACCCACACCTTTCCAGATTTCCAAGAGTTGGTGAATAAGGCGCTTATTCTTGAGGACAAGCGCAAGGAACTGGATGAGAACCGGAAGCGCAGGATGCAACAGCAAGGATTACGCCAGGGAACGCAACAACGCTTGAGAGTTGCACCAAATCAATTCTTCAGATTTCAACCACAGAATGCGACAAGGACACCATCCTCAAAGACCAAGACCTGCCAATCGAACTACTGCACCCCACCCGCTAGAAACGCTACCTCGTGCAACAAGAAGGAACAGTGAGACGTTACATAACCGCAACGAGCCAGGACACTTTGCCAACAGCTTGTCCAAAGAAGACAGCGAGAGTGACCCGATTCGCTTCAACCTAGGAACCACCCAGCTAGGACGCCAAAGATCAGGGAGCCACACCCAGGCCGTGGTGAGAGGCCGAGTCAACCATGTCACCGCAGATGCACCGCAGAATGCTACGGACGTCAGATCGGGTAAGTTACTTGTTAACTCGATACACCACTTGATTTTGTTTGACTGAGCTTCGCATTCGTTTGTTTCACAAGGCTTTGCTACTAGAAATGATTTGAGAATTGCAAGACTTAAGTGCATGCTTTTAGTTCAAACCCACAGTTCCGAACTCCGAGCGAAAGTAGGATGTTCCGGGTGAGAATACTAATAGATGGAATAGAGTTCCTAGCAAACCTTATAATTTTGGAGACCTGCACCTTAGACGTTATATTGGGAATGGATTGGTTATCCAAGCACAAGGCTGTATTGGATTGTGGGCGAAGGACTATCTCGATTGAGAGCAGTGTGGGAAGAAAGTGGAATTTCAAGCCACTGCGATTAGAGATGGACGATTGATGGTTAACAGTACCAAGGCAATCAGCATAGATGATGTCCCAAAGAGTGAATGAGTACCCGATGTTTTTCCCGAAGATCTACCTCGGTATGCCGAGACAGGACATAGAGTTTGTGATAGAGCTTGTACTGCACAAAGACCGATAGCAAAGAGACCCTATCGGATGTCTACCGAGGAGTTGGTAGAGATGAAGAAACAAATGGAAGAGTTAATGGAGAAAGGATTTATCGAGACCAAGTTCGTCGCCATGGGGAGCACCAGTTTTGTTTGTCAAGAAGAAGGACGGGAGTTTCAGGATGTGCATCGACTACCGTGCACTCAATGAGGTCACCGTGAAGAATAAGTATCCGCTACCCAGGATTGATGATTTGTTTGATCAGTTAAGAGGAGCCGGAGTTTTCTCCAAGATTGATTCGAGATCGGGATACCATCGATTGAAGATTCGATCGTAAGATATTCAAGATCGCATTCTCGTCAAGATATGGACATTACGAGTTTACTGATTATGTCCTTTGGGCCGATTTAATCGCGCCACTTATTTCATGAATATGATGAATAAGGTGTTCATGGAATATTTGGACAAGTTTGTCGTCGTGTTCATAGACGATATCCTAGTCTACTCCAAGACAGAGGATGAACATGCCGAACACTTAAGGCGAGTTTTGGAAAAGGCGAGGAACGACAACTTTTCGCCAAGTTCAGCAAGTGTGATTTTTGGAAGGACAAGGTGGAGTTTCTTGGACATGTAATGACCGCAGAAGGAGTCGCCGTAGATCCAAGCAAAGTAGAAGGCGTGTTACATTGGGAGCGACCAAAGACGGTGACCCATTCGGAGTTTCCTTGGAATGGCAGGATACTACCGCCGTTTCATCGAAGGCTTCTCGACAATTGCGAAGCCTCTTACGCAATTCTTTGAAGAAGGAAAAGAAGTTTGCATGGACGCTTGAGAATGTGAGAAAGGATTTCAGAGTGAAGAAGCGATTGACATCAAGACCGGTGTTAGTTCTACCGGATGTTGCTCAAAGCTTCGATATTTATTGTGACGCATCGCGCCAAGGACTTGGATGTGTCGATGCAGAATGGAAAGGTCGCCGCTTATGCATCAAGGCGCTTGAGGCCGCATGAGGAAAATTATCCGACACATGACCTAGAGTTAGGCTGCCGTAGTGCATGCTTTAAAGATATGGCGTCACTATCGATTGGAAACAGATGTGAAGTATATACGGATCATAAGAGCCTTAAGTACATATTCACCCAGTCGGACTGAATATGAGGCGAGAAGATGGTTAGAGTTGATCAAGGACTACAATGTTGGAATCCATTACCATCCGGGAAGGCCAACGAGTAGCCGATGCTCGAGTCGGAAAAGCCATACCGTGAGTACGTTGCTAGCCACAAGTCGGGATGAGTTATGTGAGGATTTTCAGAAAATGAAGATTGAGGTAGTACCTAGCGGATTCTTGGCCGCATTAGAAGTAAAGCCTACCCTAGAGGATCAGATCCGAGAAGGGCGAAGGATGATGACAAGATCCGCGAGATTAAGTCCATCAAGGAGGAAGGCAAGGCAGAGGACTTCAAGTTGGATGAGCAAGGCACGTTGTGGATGAAGGATCGCATTTGTGTGCCTAACAACAAGGAGTTAAAGCAACCGATTCGGAAGAAGCCCATGACTCCAAGTACTCAATTCATCACTGGAAGCGCCAAGATGTATCAGGATCTGAAGGAGAGATTCGGTGGCCGAGTATGAAGCGTGAAGTTGCCGAGCATGTTGCATTGTGCGACGTATGCCAGAGAGTCAAGGCAATGCATCGAGAGACCAGCAGGATTGCTACGGTAGCTAAAAATACCTCGAGTGGAAGTGGGAGGAAATCGGAATGGATTTCATTACCGGTTTGTCGAAGACTCAAGGAGGTTATGACTCCATATGGGTTATAGTGGATCGCTTGACTAAAGTAGCCCATTTTATCCCGTGAAGACCACTTACTCGGGGATAAATTAGCAGAATTGTACATGATCGATTGTCTGTTTGCACGGAGTGCCAAAGAGGATTGTATCGGACAGAGGTACCCAATTTACCTCAAGGTTACGGAATAAGTTGCATGAAGCCATGGGAACCCGTTTGAACTTCAAGATCTGACTTATCATCCACAGACGGATGGACAGACCGAAAGAGTCAACCAGATTCTGGAGGATATGTTGAGAGCTTGTGCATTAGCTTATGCTACTTCTTGGGATAAGAGTTTACCGTATGCCGAGTTCAGTTACAACAATAGTTATCAGGCTAGTTTACAGATGTCACCTTTTGAGGCACTGTATGGTCGACCCTGTCGGACGCCATTGAATTGGAATGAGACCGGCGAGCGCCGTGTCTTTGGGCCTGATATTCTTCAAGAGGCTGAAGAGCAGATCGCCAGACAGAGTGATGTAACACTGGGTGTCTCGATCTTTCGATGAGAATGATAACTTTCGATTTGGTGGAGATGACTTTGACGATCCGACTACAACGTACAACGACGATGCGCCTTAGCAATCGCTAAACCAACTCCAGATGGTTATTGACCTTGCCGTGGGCACGATCAACCTGATCACGAAGATCAATTCCTGCAAGCAATCGAAGAACAAGCAAGAACAAGGCAAAAGCAATCTAAAATTGCAAATATAGATGAAGTATTGAAAAGTTGGGGTTCCGATACAAGGAGCTTGTTAGGCGGCTGTTGAGCACGTCTAAAAGACTCAAAATAGTAGCAAAAGGCTAAACTATCAAATAACCAAAACTCAAGTTATTTTGGGGGACTACCTAGCTATATATAGGAGAAATAGGAGGCCAAAACAGTGCTAGGGGCGTCCAAAACACATCCATGGCCGAGTAGACCTCCTATTCCTAGTTTGACTCGGATTTGGAAAGATGACCGAACTTGTTTTGCAGATTCCCATTGACTCGTAAGGAATTTGGACATGGGGCCAGATGCGTTTGAAAGAGGACGACGAAACCTTTCAAACCAGTACTCATAGACCCCAAACACACTTGTGGATCAAAAGTTATGGTCATTTTAAGTTGGTGCTATCCTGGAGGCCGAATACGAGTTAAACTTGTGCACCGGAAGAATTGGCTTCATGCTTGATGTTCGGGAGTCCTTCTCCTTGGTTCCTAAGGACAATAAAATCATCACAAGTATTAAATAGTATTCCATTCATTAAATTATTTGTATGCAATGCAAGGAAAGCATTCACCTGGCAATTGAATTGACGTGCGCGAGCTTGAGTAATTGGCCCTTGTATTACATTGTTGGTTTCAATTGGGTTTGTAGGCATGGCCGTATCCATGGTAGTGATGTCCTCATCATCCTCCCCTTCTTGCATTTGAGTCATCCTCGACTCAAGTTCATCATCTTCTCCCATGTATGGCTTTAGATCTGATAATTGAGTTGACGGGCTCGAGCTCGAGTCAATGGTCCTTGAACCGACGAAGATGTAGAAGGATGGCCAAGGTGGGGGTCGATAAAGCCATGCAGATGGAGCCATCATAGTAGATGTATACGAAGTAGACGATGCCGCGAAGTGTCGCCAACTTAATGATCCTGGCCAAGGTGGGGGTCGATGAAACCATGCGGTTGATATAATTGCAGCAACACTTGGTGATGACCATATGTATGCAGTGTTAGTTCTGTCCATGATGAGCATAGTCTCATCATCCTCCCTTTCTTGAAGTGGAGTCATCCTCGACTCCATCATATTGTCCTGCAAAATGTTAGTAATGACAGGAAACAAAGCAATATGCACATTTGCAATGAAATCAATGGATCGAGAATTTCTATCAACCGTATTCTCCCTTTCTTGAAAACTATCATGTGACTTGTGACTGGAACCAAATGTACTTGGTCTGACATGATTAGTGATATGGCAATTATTAAATTGATGACATTGTTGCATTGCAAACGGAGGTTTAAAATCTGAACAAATGTAAACTCGATGTGCTTTATACTCTCCTTTCTCACTATTTTTGCCAATAACATAAAAGATATTTCGCGATAACCATGATAAATCAGAATGTACAAAAAGTCTCTCCTCTAAATAATTCAGATCACACGGAACATCAAATTCAATGTAGCCTAATGTATATAAAGAAGACATTAATTTCAACTCATCATTTTCGCTTGTGATGTGAATGACATGTTTATTTTCAGCATAAGTGTCTAGTGTGTTAACAAAAGTGACATGTCCATTTGCTAGTTGTGTCATGGATATAAGTGAAGTATTATCACACAACTCTTCTTTATCACAAGAAATAGCAAGCAAATCATCTTGTAACAAAGCAAAATCAGCAATTGGTTCCACTATTAGTTGCTCTACGATAGCATGATTTGTGGATAGTTTTAGCTCTTCAAAATTATTTTCTCCATGTGTAAAGTCCATACCTGTTACCTTGTAAGTTCTCATCAGCTGTTGTAGGTGTTTCTTCAACTATTATCTCTTCACATATACATGAGGTAGTACTGATCGTTTCTTTCTCCATATGCTCTTCTACACCATTCTCTTGATGGTGCTCACTTTTCTGCAAAATGTTAGCTACAAAAGAAGGTGCAACAATGGGCGCCTCAAATGAAGCTAATGATTCTTTCAAGGATTCAGCAAGCATATTTTCAACTCTATAAGCACATACAACCAATTCTGAAAGAGAACTATATGTTTCATCAATAAGAGCATCTTGAATTTCTTGATTAAGTCCACGTATGAACCTAAGCTCTGTTGCTTCTTCACCTTCATCTAAACCACAACGCAACAAATGATTTTGCAATCGTTCATAGTATTCCTTAACGCACTTATTTCCTTGTTTCAAGCATTGGAGTCTAGTATATAAAATTCAGTATGATATTCAGGAACATAATCAATTCTCATAAGTCTTTTCATGGCCTTCCAATTTTCAGGTTTTCTCTCTTTTCTACAAATATGTTTCCACCATGTTAATGCATATTCATTTAGCACACTAGCAGCAATCCTAATCTTTTCATTTTCAGACAAATCATACTTGCCAAATTCTTTGTCTACTGCTATCTCCCAATTAATATAGGCATCACGATCATAATGACCATTAAATGGTGGAATGGCGAATTTAAGCTTACATAGGGGATCATCATCAACATGTACCTGAGCATGTAGTACGCCATTTTTGTTGCTTGGAAGACGAGGCAGAGGACTGGAAGTTCCTGGGGAAGTTCCTACAAGCGTATCAAGTCTAGACAAAATAGTAGTAAGAGTAGTTTTAGCGATCCCTTGTGCGACCTCGATGGATCTGAGAAGGTTCACTTGCGATGACCTAAGCTCAGAGTGAGCAACAATTCCCTTGGTGCGAGGAGAGTGATGCAGGGAGCCCTCGTCACCTGACATGGGTTAGTAGAAGACAAGAAAACAAAATCACAAGTATAATGTTTCTATCATCTACTAGGAGGTGGTGGCAAGTCTCTCAACACTCATGCCACCAAAGCTCTTACCAGTTCTTACGTTGCAGCAGGTGTTGTCGGCCGTTGGCGTGGTCAAAAGTTCTCCGAAGCTTGGATAAAGCGATTGCAAAGGGACCGAACAAATGTACAAGGTTGGATGTGGAGCTTGGATAGGCAATATTTATTTCCTATGCAATCTGATAATTATAATTATTGTAATGATAAGTAATGATCCAAACTAGAATTCACAAGCCCTAGTTGCCGATCTCAAAGATATAAGTGAATTTGAAGGCAACACACACGCAAAGATAATGGCACTTGTGCAATCAAGGAATGAGCTATAAAATATGTGATGCACCAAAAGCTCTATTGCACAAGTCGTAGAGAGACGCTAACTTATTGCTTTGAGAAAGTAAAAAGGGCACAAGATTGCTCACTAATTAATAAATTGCACAACCTAAAAGTAACGAACACAAATTAGGGTTTTGCTCAATGTAGTGCGACCGGCCACAATTTTCTTTTTCTTTTCCTTTTTTTTTTGTTTTTGTCCTTTTGGCTCTTTCTCTTTTCTTTTTTTTTGGTGACTTTCGGCCAACACTAGTATGAACAAAGTTTTGGAATCCTTAACTCGGTGTCACAAGATAATATGATATAATAACTAAAGATTATGCAATGTATCAAGTAGAGCAGCCCTAAGCAATATCAACAAGCTAGTCTCAAATAGGATCAAAGTGTTCACAAAGGATGAATTGGTTCCCAAAGGTAGGTGTACTGAAGTTTTTCTAGGGCAGCAGACTTGTCGCCTAGATTAATGTTTGAAGATCACCAAATTTGATAGGTTGATTGTGGGAGGTATTGAAGCTTATATCCTCAGCTTTCAATAGAGTGCAAGAACAGAAAAATCCGAGTTTGTATGTGAAAGTTATGCTCAAAATACCAAACTGAACAGAATTGAAGGATTGAAGCTACGCCAAGGAAAAGAAAGATCAACAACTAAAACATGGACTCTAATAGATCAAAACCTAACAAAACTCACTAAAATAACAGATTGAAACTAAAGGTTGAATTTTTGTGTAGTAGTTTTCAATTTAGGACAGAAATCAAAAACTAACCTAAGGCACTGATATTCTCACCGATCAACTGAAGCTCTGATACCACTTGATGTAACACTGGGTGTCCCGATCTTTCGATGAGAATGATAACTTTCGATTTAGTGGAGACGACTTTGACGATCCGACTACAACGTACAACGACGATGCGCCTTAGCAATCGCTAAACCAACTCCAGATGGTTATTGACCTTGCCGTGGGCACGATCAACCTGATCACGAAGATCAATTCCTGCAAGCAATCGAAGAACAAGCAAGAACAAGGCAAAAGCAATCTAAAATTGCAAATATAGATGAAGTATTGAAAAGTTGGGGTTCCGATACAAGGAGCTTGTTAGGCGGCTGTTGAGCACGTCTAAAAGACTCAAAATAGTAGCAAAAGGCTAAACTATCAAATAACCAAAACCCAAGTTATTTTGGGGGGCTACCTAGCTATATATAGGAGAAATAGGAGGCCAAAACAGTGCTAGGGGCGTCCAAAACACATCCATGGCCGAGTAGGACTCCTATTCCTAGTTTGACTCGGATTTGGAAAGATGACCGAACTTGTTTTGCAGATTCCCGTTGACTCGTAAGGAATTTGGACATGGGGCCGGATCCGTTTGAAAGAGGACGATGAAAACTTTCAAACCAGTACTCATAGACCCCAAACACGCTTGTGGATCAAAAGTTATGGTCGTTTTAAGTTGGTGCTATCCTGGAGGCCGAATCCGAGTTGAACTTGTGCACCGGAAGAATTGGCTTCATGCTTGATGTTTGGGAGTCCTTCTCCTTGGTTCCTAAGGACAATAAAATCATCACAAGTATTAAATAGTATTCCATTCATTAAATTATTTGTATGCAACCCAAGGAACGCATTCACCTGGCAATTGAATTGACGTGCGCGAGCTTGAGTAATTGGCCCTTGTATTACATTGTTGGTTTCAATTGGGTTTGTAGGCATGGCCGTATCCATGGTAGTGATGTCCTCATCACAGAGACATAGAGTTTATATTAGAGCTAGTACCCAGAACAACACCGATAGCAAAGAGACCCTATCGGATGTCAACCGAAGAATTGGTGGAGATGAAGAAACAACTTGAAGAGTTGATGGAGAAAGGATTCATCAGACCGAGTTCGTCGCCTTGGGGAGCGCCAGTTCTGTTTGTCAAGAAGAAGGATGGGAGTTTCAGGATGTGCATTGACTACCGTACGCTCAATGAAGTCACCGTGAAGAAGAAGGATGGGAGTTTCAGGATGTGCATTGACTACTGTACGCTCAATGAAGTCACCGTGAAGAACAAGTACCCGCTACCCAGGATCGATGATCTGTTTGATCAGTTGAGAGGAACCGCAGTTTTCTCCAAGATTGATCTGAGATCAGGATATCACCAGTTGAAGATCCGATAAGAAGATATTTCGAAGACCGCATTCTCGTCAAGATACGGACATTACGAGTATATAGTTATGTCCTTTGGTCTGACGAATGCGCCAGCTTATTTCATGAATATGATGAATAAGCTATTCATGGAGTATTTGGACAAGTTCGTTGTTGTGTTCATAGATGATATCTTAGTCTACTCCAAGACGAGGGATGAACATGCAGAACACTTGAGGCTAGTTTTGGAGAAACTAAGAGAACAGCAGCTCTTCGCCAAATTCAGCAAGTGTGATTTTTGAAAAGACAAGGTGGAATTTCTTGGACATGTGATGACCGCAGCAGGAGTCGCTGTTGACCCAAGCAAAGTTGAAGCAGTGTTACATTGGGAATCGCCGAAGACAGTGACCCAGATTCCGAGTTTCCTTGGGATGGCTGATTCCTACCGCCGGAATGTGAGAAAGGTTTTCAGGAGCTGAAAAAGCGATTGACATCAGCGCTGGTGTTAGTCCTACCGGATGTTAACCAAAGCTTTGATATATATTGTAATGCATCGCGCCAAGGACTTAGATGTGTGCTGATGCAGAACCGGAAGGTCGTCGCATATGCGTCAAGGCAGCTGAGGCCGCATGAAGAGAACTACCCGACGCATGACCTAGAGCTAGCAGCTGTAGTGCATGCCTTGAAGTTGTGGCGACACTACCTGATTGGGAATAGATGCGAAGTGTATACGGACCATAAGAGTCTTAAATACATCTTCACCCAATCGGACCTGAACATGAGGCAGAGGAGATGGTTGGAGTTGATCAAGGACTACAATGTTGGAATCCATTACCATCCCGGAAAGGTGAATGTGGTGGCCGATGCCTTGAGTCGGAACAGCCACACTGTGAATATGACGATATCATGAAGTCCGGATGAGCTATGCAAGGAGTTTCAGAGGATGCAGATTGAAGTGATACCGGAGGGATTCTTGGCCGCATTGGAGGTGAAGTCTACCTTAGATGACCAGATCCGAGAAGGACAGAAGGACGATGACAAGGTCCAGCGAATCAAGTCCAAGATGGGGGAAGGCAAGGCAAAAGGTTTCAGACTGGATGATCAAGGCACATTGTGGATTAAGGATCGCATCTATGTGCCGAACAAGTAGGAGCTGAAGCATTTGATATTGGAAGAAGCCCATGACTCCAAGTATTCCATTCATCCGGGAAGTGCCAAGATGTATCAAGACCTGAGGGAAAGATTCTGGTGGCCGAGCATGAAACATGAAGTTGCCGAACATGTTGCGTTGTGCGACATATGCCAGAGAGTCAAGGCAATGCATCAGAGGCCAGCAGGATTACTGCAGCCGCTAAGAATACCTGAGTGGAAGTGGGAGGAAATCGGAATGGACTTCATTACCGGTTTGCCGAAGACTCATGGAGGATATGACTCCATATGGGTTATAGTGGACCGCTTGATTAAAGTCACCCATTTTATCCCTGTAAAGACTACTTACTCGGGAAACAAATTAGCGGAATTGTACATGACCAGGATTGTCTATTTGCACGGAGTGCCGAAGAAGATTGTATCAGACAGAGGTACCCAATTTACCTCAAGGTTTTGGAATAAGTTGCATGAAGCCATGGGAACCCGTTTAAACTTCAGTACTGCATATCACCCGCAGACGGATGGGCAAACTGAAAGAGTTAATCAGATTCTGGAGGATATGCTACGAGCTTGTGCATTGGCTTACGCTACCTCTTGGGATAAAAGTCTGCAATATGCTGAGTTCAGCTACAACAATAGTTATCAGGCCAGTCAACAGATGTCACCTTTTGAGGCACTATATGGTCGACCTTGTCGGACACCATTGAACTGGAATGAGACAGGTGAACGCCGTGTCTTTGGGCCGAACATTCTTCAAGAAGCCGAAGAGCAGATTGCCATGATCCGGGAAAGACTGAAGATAGCTTAGTCAAGACAGAAAAGTTACACGGATAACCGTCGCCGAGACTTGAGCTTTGAACCGGAGGATTTCGTGTACCTTAGAGTTACACCCCTCAAGGAAGTTAAAAGATTCCATGCCAAAGGGGAACTCGCACCACGTTATGTTGGGCCATTTAAGATTTTGAGCCGCAGAGGCAAAGTTGCTTACCAGTTGGATTTACCGCAGTCATTGGTAGGTGTGCATGATGTGTTCCATGTGTCACAACTGAAGAAGTGTCTTCGAATACCAGACGAGCAGGCACCGTTAGAGTCAATAGAGCTGCAGGAGTACCTTACCTACAAGGAGCATCCTTTGAAGATTTTGGACACCATGGATCGAGAGACGAGAAATAAGTCAACCCATTTATGCAGAGTCCAGTGGAGCAACCATGCAGAGAGTGAAGCGACTTGGGAGCACGAGGAGGATTTGAAGAAAGAATTTTTGAACCTATTCCTTAGTTAGCCCTGAATCTCGGGGACGAGATTCTGTTAAGGGGGCAGGTTTGTAACACCCCAATTTTTTCTTTTCATGAATTTAAATGAAATTTTGCACTTTGGTGAATTTTGGAATTTTCTGGAATTTATTTGGATTTATTTGGATTTAATTTGAATTTGTTCCCTTTTGAAATAATTAAAGAATTAAAAGTTTTAAATAAATTTTGATGAAAATAATTTATTTGAGTCCAAAACGTCTCCAAGTATTTTCCAGAATTTTTCTGGAATTTTTTTGATTTTTTTGCTATTTTTCTTGAATTATTTGAATTTCTAGAAATTATTTTAATTATTTAATCGCTGGAAAAACCCTAATGGGTTTCACTATTCATGCGACCGAACCCGGGTCATACTCGAGTCCGAGTCAGACTCAAGTCCGACCGAACCACGTTTGAGCCGGACCCGAACCCAACCAAACCCTAACCCGCTCAACCGTTGGATCTTGATCCAACGGCCAAGATTGCGCCACGTCACCCACGTGCGATCCGAGCCGAACCCGTCCGTGCCCGTGCAGTCTGAGCCGTCAATCGCGGACACGTGGACGGTTGCGATGCAGCCACGTCACCTCTCCTTGTCGCCGTCGGACTCCGCCGCCACAGCCGAGTGGGCCTCGTTTCGCGCGAGTTTCACGGAAGCCGAGGCCCCTCTTTAATGCGCTGCCGCCACCAACGTGAAGCCCTCTTCCATGCGCACCCATAGCACCAAGTCTCCGAGCTCAAGCCGCCGCCGTTCGCCCGCAGGAGCTCGCCGGAGTTGGAACTGCGTTCCACCGCGGTTCTTCGCCGTTTCCCGCCGCGTCCGTCGTTCTCCGCCGTGAACGTGCCCAGTTCTGGAACCGCAAGGACGAGGCGCATAGGACCGCACAATCCACTTCGCCGGAGCACACAGCAACGCTGTTCCCCGTGTCGTCGTCTTCATCCCCGGTGAGTCCACATCATCTCGCACCCGTAGAAAACCGGATTAGATCTAGACCGTTGGATCCAGATCCAATGATCCACGTTCGTCCACGTCACTGTGCGAAATTCACGTTACGGTGATTAGATCCGTTTTCAACCGTTGGATCTAGATCCAACGGCTTTGATCGAGCCACGTAGCCGTAAACTGCACCGTCCTCGGGTGCGATAGCAGCCGTTAGATCTAGGTCGAACGGTCCAGATTGACCGCATCATTTCCAAACGCGTGAGGGTAGATCCAATCTGGACCGTTGATTTTCAAATCAACGGCCCAGATCGTGCCACGTGGCCGGGAGTTGGAGCGACGCGGTCCACGCGGGTCAGCTAAGGTCGTCGCTGACGTCACGCGCGACGTCAGCGCGGGCCCACGTGTCAGCGGGACAACCAACCGCACCATGACGTCATCTGCTGACGTCACGGTGGGGCCCGCATGTCAGTGCCGCTCGGCCGAAGCGCGGTGACGTCAGCGCTGACGTCATCCGAGGGGTCCAACATGTCAGTGAGACATGTACCCGTGGACCGGGTCCACGGTGAACCGAACCCGAGCCGTGGACCAAGTCCATGGACCCGCTGACGTCATGCTGACGTCATATTTCGATTTTTCAATTGAAAAATAATTCGGTGGAAATTAAAATTCCACACTGACGTCATGCTGACGTCATAAATAGGATTTTTCAGTAGAAAAATAAGTGAATCAATTCGGTTTATTCTTTTATTTGAATTTTCAAACTTCAAACTCTTATAACTTTTGCGTTTTAACTCCGATTTGAACGATTCCAATTTCTAAATTTTTATAAAATTGAGATCTACTTAAATATGAATTTTTTTAAAAAAATTAATATGAAAATTTCTCTGTTTATAATTAATTAATAGATTCTTCAAACTTTAAACAATTATAACTTTTGCATTTTAACTCCGATTTGGGCGATTCAAATTGCTAAAAAATTTGTAAAATTATGCTCCTTATTTTTATGGACTTTACTTGAATTTTTGAGTAATGTGCATGTACTATTTTATTTATTATTGCTATTTGCACGCGTTACGAGTAGACGTTGAAGTACCCGAGGGCTTCGAAGGTGAAGTGTTGACCCTGGAGCCAGCTCAAGATCAAGAACTTTTTGAAGGCAAGTTATGCTTTGACCATTTTGATCCCACTTTTGAAATTAATTTAATTTAAACTATTGCATGCTAATTTAGTTAGAAAATGGTTTAAATTATTTCGGGGAATTAGATAAATGCCAAAATGCAGTATGACACCTTGACTATTTAATTGTGTGCCATGAACCCTTGTCATCCTAATTGTGGAATATTTAGTTGGACATTATTAAAATTGCTAACATTGGGTATTTAGATCGTTGTAGTCATTGCTTAGACCTGCTACGTGCACATGACATGATTTTGGACAATCAAATGTTAATATTGACTTAATAAGATATTGAACCTATTTTGGAGAAGTATCATGTGTTGTGATTGATGATGGCACGTGGTGCATGATAATCAACTGGGTTGATAAATAGATTTAGACCGGGGCAAGTGGCAAGAATGATATGGTGGGCCATGAGTGGCACTGGGGATGTCGTTTTGGGTCTTCGAGTAGCCTTGCCCTGGTCATCCTAAGGACTTAACCTTGCAAGCCTTTGATCTGAATCAAACGTGCAACTACATGTCTGTAATGGGACGGACCTTGTTGAGTAAGTTACTAAAAGCTTGCATGTGATACCTCGGGGTGCCAACTGCACCTTTTGTGTAGCTTGAAAGGGGAGCGTACCAGTGCTATGGCATGGTACCCGTCGGTCCCATACTTCGCCTCTGTTAAGGGAAGGGATGGTGTATGACAAAAGCCAGAAAGGTTCACTTGTATAGTTTGCGGTCTCTGAAATGCTTTGTTACGATCACTCGCCATTGTTGTGTTTCACTGTATCTTGTGGGTAAAATGCATAACCTCTGCAGAGTGTAAAATCTATTCGAATAGTCGTGTCCGTGGCACTGGACATTGCTCAGGGATTACAGTCAAGGGTTAGACTTTCATGAAAACAACTTTGTCTTGGAAAGAATGGTTGGGTTAAAAAAATGACGTTGATGGAAATGTGGATTAGGAAAGGAAAAGTGTCTGCTTAACTCCTGGAAAAGTTATTGTTATTATCTTTACTTTTACTTCTTTTGAATATACTTATGCTACTTGTTAACTGCTGTTTTACTGCAAATGTACATGTTAGCCTATTCTTTGTAATGAGCCATGCATATAGAATATTAGCTGCATTCTGTGCATGACTAGCTGAGTACCAAGTACTCACCCCTGCCACAATACAACATCAGTTGAAGGAGAAGCAACGCCAGCTTTGGAGGAGGAACTTCAGGAGGAGCCGTCTACTTAGGGAGCGAGCCCAGCCAGTTGCCTGTGGTATACTGGATGGCGCCACGTAGATACTTATATTCCACTGCTATTTATTTCCTTAAATAAGATTTTTCCCTGTGTGGCGTACTCTTGTAACTTGACCATAAGGTCGAGCAACCAGTTTGGTTATCTTAATTAAAGTACTTTATTACTATCGATGTGTATGATTGTGATATTTACCGATGTTGAGACTGTGTGCACTAGCGTGATCCTGGACTAGTGCTGAATACACAGAGGGTTCGGATTTGCAAATTTGGGTCCCGAAAGTTCTGTAGTTGTCCTTTGTGCCGAACGTGACGGGCAAGACGATTTGCCCAAGTGGCACAGAGGAGGTCCCTGGAATCACGCCATGGAAGGGTGATGAACTCTGCTTGAGCTCTGACCGTGGTATCTTGATGTCGTCGAGGTTTTTGGTGAACAAAATGTTGAGCCCACTTCCCCCATCGATTAGCACTCTCTTGAGCCTCACGCCGCGGATAACTGGGTCTATCACCAGGGGGTACCTGCCGGGGAAAGGTATGTGGTCGGGATGATCTGAGCTATCAAAGGTGATGGAGGTTTCTGACCATCTTAGATACTAGGGAGCAGCGGGCGTGATTGCATTGATGTCCTGAGCGGTAAGCTTCTGCTTCCGCTTGGACTCATACACGCCCAAACCCCCAAATATGAAATTGAGCTCTTGCTCGATCTCTAGGAATTCTTCCCCTGCTGAGGGGTCGTCTTTTTTATCTGACTGGCTACGGTTCTCTCACGCGAATCTTTTCAAGGTGTAGCAATCTTTCGCCGCATGCCTCCCCTTCGGGTGGAAAGGACATGGTGCGTTCATCACCTTGTCGTAGTAGTCTTTGCCCTGTGGGGCCTTGGTTTTTCCGCGCTCGGTCGCCGCAACCAGCTCTTCGCCCTTCCGCTTCTTTTCTTTTTCGACCTTGAGGATTCAACATGATCTCTTCTATCTTTCTGCGGGGGTCGGTCCTCTCGGCGTTTCGCCAGCGCGTCCGAGGCGGCCGCATAGCGGTCGGCTAGAGCGAACATCTCGCGAGCAGTGGTCGGTGGCTTCCGGGACATCTTCTTGATGAGATCAAGATCACTGACCCCCTTCTGGAAGGCACAATGACGACCACATCAGAGACGTCCCGGACAGTGTTCTTCTTTTGTGTGAATCTTCATATGAAGTCTCTCAAAGACTCGTTCTTCTTTTGATGAGGCTGGTATAGGTCCCAAGGAGTTCCAGGCATCTCGAAAGTGCCCTGAAAGTTCGCAATGAACTGGTCACAAAGGTCACCCCAAGAGTCGATGGAGTCTCTTGGAAGCCTTGTAAGCCATGCCTGTGTTGAAGGGACGAGCATGAATGGCAAGTAATTTGCCATTACATTACGGTTACCTCCTGCTGCTTTTACCGCAAGGGAACAAACTTGCAACCAAGTCTCCGAATCTCTTTCTCCGTCGAATATGGTGATGCCCTTTGGATTGAATCCATTAGGCCACTGCACTCGGTGGAGGCGCGCCGTGAACGCCTTGATTCCATCTATGGGCTCCTCATCGCGCCTAAGGTGGCGATGTGGTGGAGAAACCACTTGGCTGTCACTACTCTGCTGTGTGCTTCATCGTTTTCTGCGATCATCACGTCCAGTCACTGGTTCTCGGTGGTGTCTCCTGTCTTGGCTATGATTGATGCCAAAACGCTCGTACTCGTCTTCGCAGAGCCGGCGCTCGTCCTCCTCCCTCTCTTGCCTCCTGGCATCCAGGTCTCGACGAAGGTCACGATGGATGGCGGAGCGGACATCTTTGTCGCAAAGAGGTCTATGCCGACTGCTTCCCGTTCGACTGCTACTAGTCTGGCTGTCGGCCGTGACTGCCTCTTCCCCTCCGTGAAGGGTTTTGGTCACCTGGCTGTGCTGGTTCTGCTGTATCTCAGCGGCCGTTACCATGGCCTTGACTTGGGCCATGATCGGCGCAGTCGGACTGTGAGTCAGAGTCGAGTCCGAGTCCGACTCGAACCCGACCTAGCCCTAATCGCGCAAACGTTGGATCAAGATCCAACGGCCCGCGTGCGTCGATGTCACCCACGTGGGGATCGGATTGGATCCGTTCGCCCCGCGCGATCCCGGGCGTTGACTGTGCCACGCGGACTGCTAGGATTGCGCCACGTCACCCTCTCCGTGTCCCGGTCGGAGTCCGCCGCCACCGCGGCCGTTCCGCGAATCCCGTGCCGAATCCAGACGTCGAGGCCGGTATTTAATGCGTGGGTGCGTGCCCGAGGATCGCCTTCACCTTGCACGCAATTTGCCCTAGCCGCCGCCTGTAGAGCTCCACCGCGCCCGCGATTGCTCGCCGTAGTGCCTTAGGGTTTGCTTCGGGTTTTCGCGTCGTTTCGCCGCCGTCCGCCGTCCTCCGTCGCGTTGGTGCTCAGATTCAGGACCGTTGCGGCGAGGCTCATCTGGAGGTACCATTCACCTCGTCGGAGGGCAACGGGAGCGCCGTCTAGGTGGTCGTCGTCTTCGTCTCTGGTCAGCCAGCTCCGCTGTGGACGTCGCCGACCTCGTGAGCTTCGTGAACCGTCCGATCAAGATCCAAAGGCCCAGATTCATCCACGTCGTCCGAAGGTAATCCGCATGTTTCGGTTTTTAGATCTAATCCCAACCGTTGGATCTAGATCCAACGGCTTAGATTGAGCCACGTAGGCGTACGCTGCACCGTGCTTGGGTAGATCTCAGCCGTTAGATCTAGATCGTACGGTTAACGTTAAACTGCGTTATAGCGTTAGATGTAATCCCAGCCGTTCAATCTAAATCGAACGGCGTAGGTTGAGCCACGTGTCGTCACCCGGGACATGCCACGCCACACCACGGTGAGGCGAAACCCGATCGAATATGGACCGTCTGATCAAAATCGTACGGTCCAGATCAGCCACGTTGTCTACAACATGATTTTGGATAATTAGACCATCGTAGTATATTGCTTAGACCTGCCACGTAGTCACAACATGATTTTGGATAATTACATGTTAACATTGACTTAATGACATATGGAACATGTTTTTGAGAAGTGACATGTGTTATTCATGTTGTTATCGATGGCACGTGGTGCATGGTAATCAACTGGGGGTTTGATAAATAGATTTAGACCGGGGCACGTGGCAAGAATGATATGGTGGGCCATGATTGGCACCGGGAAAGTTGATTTGGTTCTTCGGGTAGTCTTGCATGTAGAATATTAGCTTGCATTCTGCGCATGAATTGCTGAGTACCAAGTACTCACCCTTGCCACAATACAACACCAGTTGAAGAAGAGTCGACGCCAGCTTTGGATGAAGACTACCAGGAGGAGCCGTCTAACTAGGGAGCGAGCCCAGTCAGTTGCCTGTGGTATACTGGATGGCGCCGCGAATTCCATTTTATTCCGCTGCAGTTATTTCTCTTTTAATAAGTCTTCGCCCTGTGAGGCGTATCTTTGTAACTTGACCATAAGGTCGGGCAACCAGTTTGGTTATTTAATTAAGGTACTTTACTATTTTGATTGGGTATGATTGTGATATTTACCGATGTTGAGACTGTGTGCACTAGCGTGATCCTGGACTAGTGCTGAATACACAGAGGGTCCAGATTTGCAAATTCGGGTCCCGACAGAGGTGGTATCAGAGCCATACTGACAGTAGGCTCACCCATAGTTAGAATGGTTGTGTTGAGGATGAAACCTATTTTCTAAAAGTTAAAACTTGACAAGATGATGAATGAAATCTCGCCTCATCCCTTCTCTCTTGTTCGTACCCCCTTGCTGAATTCATTTTGTCTACACTTTGGTTTTAAATGTTACGATCTCACGTGAGTGTCTCTTGGCAGATGAAGATGCTCAACAACTATGCCGAGCGTGCAGGAGGCTATGCCGCTGAGTTGTGGCATATGCTGCATGTACTTGGAGGTTTCAAGAGGCCACATTACCAGGGGACCACCATAGTGCAGGCTGGATTGGTCACAGCATGGGACGTCAAGATCACAGTGTACGCTCGAGAGAAGACGAAGTTCAGTCGCCCATGCTACTTCACAGCCAGGAGGTCTACATTTGAGTTGGGAATCCAGGAGGTGTCACGCCGAGCTATGAGGCACATTGCTCGCACCTATTCCCGAGAGCTGGAAGGCACAGTGTTTCGTCACCACCCACGCCGAGACAACAGGATCGAGCGGGAGCTGATTGAAGATGAAGATGTCACCGTCACACACTTGGTGTGGTTCGTCGTTGCGTAGGAGGATGCACTTGATGATACGGTGTAGGAGCTGCAGAAGGCACGTGAGGAGGTCAAGAAAGAGAAGAAAAGTCTGCAGGAAGTTCGAGAGTATATGTCTCATCTTCTGCGAAAGATTGAAAAGCTAGAAATGGCATTGTACGGATAGGAGCCAGCGCCAGTACTGGAGCTGCACGAGCCAGATCCCGAGGAGCCGCAGCCCGAGCCACAGCCGGAGCCTGAGCCTGAGGATGATGCCGTTTCTTTGACAACTGCCGTTGTGGGGCATGGTGATCGCTTAGCACCTATGCCGCCGCATCCACCAAAAGGAGGCAGTGGAGGTTTTCTCGAGGAGTGAGCGTTTGGATTAGTGGTTGAGACTCCTTCGTCGAGTCGCGTTATAGAATAAAGAGTCACCCTTAGAGGCGTTAAACTCCAGTGTTAGTTTAATTTGGATTTGCATTGCTTGCTGAGTGTGCAGTGTGTGTTGCAAGGCACATAGGCATTGTAAGCAACCATACTTAGTTATTACTGATTAGTTAATAAAGTTGGATTTTGAGTTACATCTTTTCCCCGCATAAGTTTCTCTACTACTTGTCTATTCTTGTTCCCTCTCGTCTCTAAAACTTGGAGTAATCGACAGATGGTGAACACCCGCGGAAACCTTGGAGGCAACGGGAGTGGTTCTCGCCCCGCAGTAAACCCCAATGATGGAGCACTGCACCCGGCCGGCATCGCGATTGACATGCGAGAACTTTGGAGCATTTCTTGCTGCCTGAGACCAGTGATGCATGCCATGATGCAGCAAATGCAGCAAGTCACTGCTCAGGCTGCTGCTAATCAAATCAATCAAGGACAGAGTCAGGGCTCAAGGTTGTCAGAATTCATGAGGACTCATCCGCTCACCTTCTCTGGAAATGCCATAGAAGCTTCCTCATTCTCAATTAAGCCACAACGCAACATGCCAATTTGTAATTCTTGGTAATATTCTTCCACTGAATTATTACCTTGGTGTAGGCGCTGCAATTTATTCAATAAATCTCTTGCATAGTATGAAGGAACAAATCTGTGCCTCATTAGCAATTTTAATGCTTCCCAAGTGGTGGGTATATTATTTGGATGAGCGCGACAATGTTCTCTCCACCAAATAGACACAAAATCAGAGAATTCACTAGTGGCAGCCCTAACTCTTCTATTCTCAGGAAAATCATGGCATGCAAATTTTTGATCAACAAGTAATTCCCAACTAAGGTAACCATCAGGATCATATTTACCTTCGAAAGGTGGCATATTGAAATTTACCTTATGGAAAACATCATCTCGTTCTCGTTCCGTGGGTCGTGGAGGATCACGTCGCATACCTTGCTGATTGAAGCGTAGCCGACGATGGTCACGGTTATTGTCGTAATTGATGGTGTTGTCTTCCTCCAAATCAGTGGTGTCATCATATTGGTTCTCTTCATTTTGTTTTTCTAAGTCTGCTGGATGCCTCTCCCGTGGAGCTGAAGTGTTGTTTGGATGACGCGGTGGCGGATTGGAAGCCCCAGATGCAGCAGCTGCAAAAGTATCAAGTCTAACCAAAATAGTAGCAAGAGTAGTGGTTAGCAATCCCTTGTGCGGCCTCGATGGATCTGAGACGGTCCTCTTGCATCGACATACGCTCATTAGTGAGTCGTACATCCTCGCTAAGACCCTCGGTGGTCTCCCTCGTCATCCTCTCAAAGTGAGCAATGATGCCCTTTGTTCGTGAAGAGTGGTGCAGCGATCTCTCGTCACCTGACATGGTTAGTAGAAGACAAGGAAACAAAAATCACAATTAAAATGTTCCTATCAACTACTAGGAGGTGGTGGCAAGTCTCTCAACACTCAAGCCTATGACCAAAGCTCTTACAAGTTCTTACCATGCAGCAGGTGTTGCCGGCCGTTGGTGTGGTCAAAAGTTCTCCGAAGCTTGGATAAAGCGATTGCCAAGGGACCGAACAAAAGAATGAGGTTGAATGTGGAGCTTGGATAGGCAATATTTATTTCCTATGCAGTCTGATAATTCTAGTTATTGTAATGATAAGTAATGATCCAAACTAGAATTCACAAGCCCTAGTTGCTGATCTCAAAGATATAAGTGAATTTGAAGGCAACACACGCAAAGATAATGGCACTTATGCAATCAAGGAATGAGCTATAAAATATAAGTGATGCACCAAAAGCTCTATTGCACAAGTCGTAGAGAGACGCTAACTTATCGCTTTGAGAAAGTAAAAAGGGCACAAGATTGCTCACTAATTAATAAATTGCACAATATAAAAAGTAACAAACATAAATTAGGGTTTTGCTCAATGTAGTGTGACCGGCCACAATTTTCTTTTTCTTTTCCTTTTTTTTAGCCTTTTGGCTCTTTCTCTTTTCTTTCTTTTGGTGACTTTCGGCTAGTATGAACAAAGTTTTGGAATCCCTAACTCGGTGTCACAAGATAATATGATATGATAACCGAAGATTGTGCAATGTATCAAGTAGAGCAGCCCTAAGCAATATCAACAAGCTAGTCTCAAATAGGATCAAAGTGTTCACAAAGGATGAATTGGTTCCCAAAGGTAGGTGTACTGATGTTTTTCTAGGGCAGCAAACTTGTCGCCTAGATTAATGTTTGAAGATCACCGAATTTGATTGGTTGACTATGGAAGGAATTGAAGCTTATATCCTCAGCTTTCAAAAGAGTGCAAGAACACAAAATCCAAGTTCGTATGTGAAAGTTATGCTTGAAATACCAAACTGGACAGAATTGAAGGATTGAAGCTACGCGAAGGAAAGGAAAGATCAGCAACTAAAACATGGACTCTAATGGATCAAAACCTAACAAAACTCACTAAAATAACAGATTGAAACTAAAGGTTGAAATTTTGTGAAATAGTTTGAGCTCATGAGCCGAACTCAATTTTCCAAGAAACCAGTAAGTTTTGCATGTACGTCGGACCAATTTCTTTGGTCAGTCGTGAACGGCCTTTTTGAGGATTGATTTCGCATGTACGACGGACTGATTTCTTTTAGTCTGTCGTGAACGTGTTTTCGCCGGAATGATTTATTCTTGAAACCGAGATTTTCACTTGTACACCGGACCGATTTTGTTGGTCCGTCGTGAATGGTTTTTTGAGTGATTTTTTCATGTGTACACCGGACCATATTTTTTGGTCCGTCGTGAATGCGTTTTTGCTCGATTAGGGTTTTGAGCAAAATTGGAATTATGTTTGATTTGTTTTTGAGATTATGAAATTTGTGAGAATTTCATGATGCTTGAAGTGGACTTTATGCAATGCTCGTGTGAGTATTTGCATGGATTGATGTGAGTCAAGTCGTGGACTTGTGCTCGAAATTGTTTTGTGGTTTGTTCATGTGCAGGTATTGCTCGAAGACGAACGTGGTCGATGGCGGGACCGGAACTAGGTTCATGGAGGAGCTGAGGTTCGGGACTAGGTTCAGGGAGGAACTGAGGTTTTGGTGGTCAAGGATGTCATGCAGGACGTTCGGGCTAAGAGAATGATGCACATGAAGAATGGTTAGTCACGTGAGAATGGCAGGAGGTCATTCGCGTGCAAAGTGTTAGTCACGTGAGTATGGCAGGTGGCCATACGCGTGCAAAGTGTTAGTCACGTGAGTATGGTAGGGTTGCCATACGCGTGCAAGAGTTGTACTCGGCTAGGTTGGGCCAAGAGGAGTTGTGTTGAATACATACTCCTTCTAGATTAGGAATTGTATTCAGAACTCTTTGTGTTTTGCTCCTTTAAATAGGAGGGGTGTCTCCTGTTGAAGGGCATCAATCGGAGCTGAGCGCATTGAGAGCCTCAAGCTCAGTTTTAGGGTTTGTACTCTTTTGATGAGAGTACTTTAGACAAAAGAAATAAAGATCAATTCTTCTAGATCCTTGCGTGCTACAAGAATCAGCGTTGCTCTGATGTTTCCTGTTAAGGTTCTTGTTTGCATGCTTGTTCTTTTCTAGATTGGTTTTTGTTCTTTGAGTTTTATCTTGATTTGATCCATCAAAACCTTTCTAGAGAATTGATTTAGGGTTTCTCTAAGTTTAGTTGATTAAACTTTTGTCGTTTCTGTTAAACCTTCAAGTTTACGTTAGATCAATTCTCGTCATCTTCTGTCACAGCAAGTTTTCGAGGTTCATAACTTTTGATCTGTAAGTCCGATCGAGCTGATTCATCTTTGGTTCGAAGCGTGTTAGAATCTAGTTTCTTGTGTCCAAATTTCAGATCTAGCCGACGGTTGGATCTCCGGGAATTCGCATTTTACTAAACCTCTGTCATTCTGTTTTTATCGAAAACGAGGCAATTATTTGGTTCTGTTTTGGGGTGAACTTTTAATAGATCAAGAATTTGGTTTTAGCTTCCGTACAATCATTCACCCCCCCTCTGATTGCTATATTCGTATACTTCGATCCTACACAATTTGCTTGTGGAGGGAAGAGAATACCACCTTAAAAGGGAGAGCAACCCTCCCCCCATCAAGCTAGTCTTTTGGGGGCCACATGGGACTCTTATGGCCTGGCTATGGTAGCCAAGGTGTGTATTTCCCTCGTTGGGCCAAGGCCCATGCCCCTGGTCCAGTTGGGCAGTCCGCTCGCCGGGCGAGGCACGTGCGCCATACGGCTGGGCCGCGAAGGGCATGGTGCGCACCCGGGAGGGATGCATCACACCGCGCCTGCGATTGCTCGCCATAGTGCTTTAGGGTTTGCTTCGGGTTTCCGCGTCGTTTCGCCGCCGTTCACCGTCCTCCGTTGCGTTGGTGCTCAGATTCGGGACCGTTGCGGCGAGGCGCGTCTGGAGGTACCATCCACCTCGTCGGAGGGCCACGGGAGCGCCGTCCGGGTGGTCGTCGTCTTCGTCTCCAGCTAGCCAGCTCTGCCGTGGACGTCGCCGACCTCGCGAGCTTCGTGAACCGTCCGATCAAGATCCAAAGGCCTAGATTCATCCACGTCATTCGAAGGTAATCCACACATTTCGGTTTTTAGATATAATCCCAACCGTTGGATCTAGATCCAACGGCTTAGATTGAGCCACGTAGGCGTACGCTGCACCGTGCTTGGGTAGATCTCAACCATTAGATCTAGATCGTACGGTTGACGTTAAACTGCGTTATAGCATTAGATGTAATCCCAGCCATTCGATCTAAATCGAACGGCGTAGGTTGAGCCACGTGTCGTCACGCCGGACATGCCACGCCACCCCACGATGAGGCAAAACCCGATCGGATATGGACCGTCCGATCAAAATCGTACAGTCCAGATCAGCCACCTTGTCTACAACGTGCGCGGCCCAGATCCAATCTAGACCGTTGATTTTTAAATCAACGGCCCGGATCAAGCCACGTGTGTGGGAGCTGGACCGGCGCGGTCCACACGGACGCGCCCGGTCGTCACTGACGTCACGCGTGACGTCAGCAAGGGGCCCGCGTGTCAGCGGTAAGCCCAACAGCTCCATGACATCATCTGTGATGTCATGCTGACGTAGTGGGTGGGGCCCGCATGTCAGTCCACTCGGCCGAGCCTTGCTGACGTCAGCGATGACGTCAGCAGTGCGTCCCACGTGTCAGTGACACGTGAACCCATGGACTGAGTCCACGGTGGACCAGGCCCGGGCCGTGGACCTAGTCTATGGACCGGCTGACGTCATGTTGGCGCAATAATTCGATTTTTCAATAGAAAAATAATTCGGTGGGAATTCAAATCCATGCGGACATCATGCTGATGTCATTTTTCGGATTTTTCAATAGAAAAATAAATGAATTAATTCGGTTTATTGATTTATTTGAATTTTCAAACTTCAAACGCTTATAACTTTTGCGTTTCAACTCCGATTTGAACGATTCCAATTTCTAAAATTTTATAAAATTGAGATCTACTTAAATATGAATTTTAATTAATTTTTGAATATGAAATTTTCTCTGTTATTATTTAATTAATATATTCTTTAAACTTTAAACAATTATAGCTTTTGCATTTTAACTCCGATTTGGGCGATTCCAATTTCTAAAAATTCGTAAAATTATGCCCTTTCTGTTTATGGACTTTATTTGATGTTTTGAGCAATGTGCATGTACTGTTTTATTTATTTATTGCTATTTGCACGCATTACGAGTAGACGTTGAAGTACTCGAGGGCTTCGAAGGAGAAGTGTTGACCCAGGAGCCAGCTCAAGACCAAGAACAAGTATTCTTTGAAGGCAAGTTATGCTTTGACCATATTGATCCCATTTTTGAAATCTATCTAATTTAAATTATTGCATGCTAATTCAATTAGGAAATGCTTTAAACAATTCTGGGAAATTAGATAAATGCCAAATTGCAGTATGACACCTTGATTAATTACTTATGTGCCATAAACCCTTGTCACCCTAGTTGTGGTTTATTTAGTTGGACATTATTAAATTGCCAACATAGGTAATTAAACCGTCGTAGTATATTGCTTAGACCTGCCGCGTAGTCACAACATGATTTTGGATATTTACATGTTAACATTGACTTAATGACATATGGAACATGTTTTTGAGAAGTGTCATGTGTTATTGATGTTGTTATCGATGGCACGTGGTGCATGGTAATCAACTGGGGTTTGATAAAAAGATTTAGATCGGGGCATGTGGCAAGAATGATATGGTGGGCCATGATTGGCACCGGGGAAGTTGATTTGGTTCTTCGGGTAGTCTTGCCCTAGTCACCCTAAGGACTTAACCTTGCAAGCCTTTGAACTGAGTCAAACGTGCAACCACATGTCTGTAATGGGACGGACCTAGTTGATTAAGTTGCTAATAACGTACCTGTGGGACCTCGGGGTGTCAACTATACCTTTTGTGTAGTTATGCGGGGAGCATCGAGGCTGCGGCCAGGTACCCATCTAACGGTTGATTGGCCTAGACTTCGCCTTTGCTAAGGGAAGGGTTAGTGTGCAATAACCTGGGAGGCCCACTTGTGCTATTAGAAGTTTCCAAAAGACTTTGTTACGGACACTCGCCTTTGTGGTGTTTGGCTGTATCTTGTGGGTAAAGTGCATAACCTCTGCAGAGTGTAATTTCTATTCGAATAGCCGAGTCCGCGGCATTGGACATTGCTCGGGAATTACAGTCAAGGGTTAGACTTTCATTAAAATGATGTGACTTTGGAAGAATGGTTAGTTTGAAATGATGAGTTGGACCTAGGGTTGGGAACTGCTTTATTTGCGAGATCATTGTGAAAAGTACTCTATTCACTATCGTTTTACCGCTTTGCAATCTACTATTGTATTTACTCATGCTACTTTACTGCAAATGAACCTGTTAGCCTATCCTTTGTAATAAGCCATGCATATAGAATATTAGTTTGCATTTTGTGCATGACTTGCTTAGTACCAAATACTCACCCTTGCCACAATACAACATCAGTTGAAGAAGAGTCGACTCCAGCTTTTGAGGAAGAGTACCAGGAGGAGCCGTCTAACTAGGGAGTGAGCCCAGTCAGTTGCCTGTGGTATACTGGATGGCGCCACGAATTCCATTTTATTCCGCTGTAGTTATTTCTCTTTTAATAAGTCTTCGCCCTGTGAGGCGTATCTTTGTAACTTGACCATAAGGTCGGGCAACCAGTTTGGTTATTTAATTAAGGTACTTTACTATTTTGATTGGGTATGATTGTGATATTTACCGATGTTGAGACTGTGTGCACTAGCGTGATCCTTGACTAGTGCTGAATACACAGAGGGTCTGGATTTGCAAATTTGGGTCCCGACAATTATGATGGAAAAAGAAATTGTGCCATGGTGGACTATTCATTTCGTTGGTATTGGTCATTTTGTTAAAAGTAAACCAGTTGTAATATATGGGAATTTGTGTTTTAGTTTTTGGGGGTACATGTTGGGAACCCTAGAGGTTCAAATGGATGGTTTTGGTGATTGGTTGAGAATATTTGGTTCAAAGGCGTGTTAGGGTGAAGTTTCTTGTGTTGTTCTTATCGTCTTGAGTACAACGAACCATGGTAGAGAGGTTGAGAGTGAAGACTAGAGTTCTGCATTTGAGTCAATGATGGAAATTGTAGTTGAGTTTAGAGATTGGTACTATGTTCACCTAAGAAGTATCCTTGGGTTAAAAAAAGGGGATTGTACACTTTAGTGCCAAAGGAAAGCTTAGTCTGAGGTATGTCAGACTATTTCCATTAGTGGCATGAAATGGGAAGTTGGCTTATCACTTAGACCTTTCGGATTTTTGTGAGGAGTGCACAAGGTGTTCTTATTGTTTCTTGAGAAAAATTGTATGGATTTTTGAACGTGCGATGTCGTTAGAGCTATTTATCTATAGGTCTAGGTACCTTGCCATCGAGTCCCAAGCTGCGCGGATAGAGGAGTCAAAGCGAGTATCAAAGTTTATACCCCTGAAGTTTGTCAAAGTGTTATGGTCGCATTAATCTGAGAGGGAAGCAACTTGGGAATTGGAGTCTCACAAGTGTGAGAAATATCCCGAGTTGTTCATTTCAGGTATGTTATAAGATTTAATTTCCTGGAAGTTTGTGTAAGCGCTTAGTTAGTGTGCCCAAAATTCGGGGACGAATTTCTTTAAGGGGGAAGAATGTAATATCCTAAATTGTTTTGATTTAGGGCTAAAGCGGGGTGTGTGGGTTGTTTTGGGGTCTAGCGAGCTTATTTTTGGGCCATCTGTTGTTGGTTTGGTCCAGGTGGAGGGGGAGCTCCTGGTCTAACCCTAGCCCACTCCCCTCCCACCCTACCCTTGTGCCTCCTAACTCCCTAGCCTCCTCCCTAGCGCACAATAGCAGCACCCTGCCTACTTTCTCCCTGGGCGCCTCCTCCCCTCCCTAGATCATAGCAACCTCTGCCTCCCTGCGGCACCCTCATCCTAGGGCTCTGCCCCCATGTGTCCCCTGTGGCTGCCTCCTATATTGCTTGCCTTGGTGAGATCTTGGCTGTGAGTTGAGGAGTAATTTGCGCGATCTGAGGGAAGGTTTCTATGTTCATTGTTGATCTCGCTATTGTTTAGGAAGGTATATTTATTTGTTTAGGTTTGTGGTGGTGTTGGCTCTGTAATTTTGGTGATGCCATGTTAAAGTTCATTGTCCTAATTGTTACGATTAGGTTTGGTTGGGGGGAAGTCTAGATGTGGGGCGAAATCCGAATTTAGGCAATGTAGATAATGATCTTAGGGCTGTAATTCATGGAACCTAGATTCATTTTTAGAGGGGTTGGATGTTGTGAAAGTTTCAGATCGTCGTCTTACATTTAATTAGAGATCAAGAACATGAATTTTGGTTTAGCCGCTTAAAAGTTATGGCCGATTGGTTGCCTGCTATCCAGAATCTGTTTTGGTTGGCAGCAGCTACGATAATTCACGAATTAGGGCTATTTTGATGCATAATTAAAATTTATCAATAAATAGAGAAAGATGGTAAATTTTCTGTAGATTTCAAAAATAACATCTTTTTCTTAATTTGGAGTTGTATAAAAATTGTTATGAGTTTTTCAAACCTGGTATCCTAAGGGTGGATAGAGCAATCTTCGGAGTTATGTTCGAGAGGCGAGATGAACTAATAAAAAATAGTGGAAAACAGGGAAACTATAGGTTATTACCTATAATTGCTTAAAATCTTATGGTTTCTTAAGTTTGGGCTCTAGAGGTCGAAATTGTGGTGTTTTGACCATTGGGACAGCAAGGGTGTAATTCTGAGGTTGCTTTGTTTTGTGTTTAAATTGTTGTTGCATGATTTCTTTTGGATGAATGTTTTTATATATTAACTACAGGAGGTGCGACTTCTAGAGTGGCTTTCAACCTCACGCCACTACGCTTCTCATGGTAAAGAGGCAAGTACATCGTGCAATTGAGGATGGTTTGTGTTGAGATGTGGTATTCATTATTATATTTGCTACCATGATAACTTATATGGATTATTGCAATTGTTGGTATTGTTTGTGTTCCACTCATGTGATGATGAGAATGAGTTCTTATTGAGAATGGTCATTCAATATTGTTGATACATGGAAAATGATAAATGGAAAGAAAACGTGGCATCATTTGCATACGTATCATAAAAGTGTTGATGAGCCAAGTCGGTGAGAAATGTCATATGTGGTTTATGACTAATCCGGAGTGCTCTTGAGAAGTCTTACCACATAGTCCCATTCATAGCGATGGATGGGAGCGAGACCTTAATAGTAGGCCCCTCCACAGGGATGGAAGGGGATTAAAGGGTGCGACACTGACGGGTGTGCACTCAAAACTATATCGGTATAAGCTACAAAAAGGTGCATAAAAAGGTGCATTTGAGCATGAAAGCATATTGCATTGCATAGCACTGCTATTGTTGGTTGATGACTAATGTGATGAAGGGATAAGTCATTGAGTCGTAGATACAGTCAAAGATGATCAATGAGTTTAATTTGATAAATGGTTATGTTATTACTATTTTATGTACTTGCCGAATTTAAATAAGAAAAACTATTATGTTATTGTTTTAAATTTGTTAAATGGTTATGATACTTTTCTTTGATGTACTTTGCTGAGTCTTGGACTCGTGCTTATTTGTTTAATATTTTTAGGTAATTTGGGGCCATCATGATAGGATGGGAAATAGCACAAACACGACACTAATCACCACTTTACCCTCATGATGATGTTTATCACTTTGAATATGCTTAGCATTTGAATAATCAGATAGACTCAGTTTTGTTAAATTTTGTTTGTGGTGGGTCATTTTAATATTTGTATGCGCTTTGTTGGTAACCTTGTCTAGTGTAAGTTGGAGGAAAGGTTGTTTCTTGATGCTTGGGTTTCTTGTAAATTAGTGTGGTTATTATTGTGGTTGTGGTCGTTGTTGTTGTTGTTTTTTGTTTCCTAACGTCGTTTATAACTTGTAGTTGGTGTTTATTGTCTAAAGTTGAAATTTGATGGTTGCTGAAATTATAGTATAAAATGGCTATGTTATTGATGTTAAATTATTAACGGAATGCCCAACATGCCAAATGAATTTTTTCAAACATAGCAGTGGGAGGAAAATAAATCAAAATAACCATCCATGATTTGTCACACGCAATCGACTAGGACTAAATCTAGTTTTGGCCATCGTAATCACCTTCATAGACGAATGCATAGAAGTATTCATACACCGGACTTTCGTTTCCGTCATCTAAATCCACATATTAAGCAACCATAAGTACAAAAATACTTAACAAGCCCTTATGCCAAATGTAAGTATATATATGTAGGGCTTGACAAGAGAGGGTTTTAAAGTTCTTTCAGCAGGAAGCAATTTCACTGTAAATAACATAGTTAATTTCCATACCTACGAGTCCTTTTTTTACTTAAAATCAAGTGACCAGTTTAAGTGAATTTATCATGAGTACGAACTTTCCTCACATTTATCAACCATATCCTCCTCATAAACATCACATCATGTCCACCTCTTCACATTTGTCATACCATATCCACCATTACCCACCATTTTATGAAAACTAACCAAGTGTGACCTTTCTTCACGATGCTCTTAACTATGGGCATAGCTGATCGAATAGATTATATACATCCTATAGAGCTTCTACAGTTTTACCTATAAGATATGATCAACTCATAATGTCACCTAGTGACACACTTCCGTAGGCATGCTACTACAATGATCATAACAACACCTTTACAATACCTAGTTCCGACACTTCTCCCTCTCTGGAGTGAAACCCCTCGATATTTAGATAGTGACCGTTACGGGTCACCCTCAGAACGCTACCATTACAAGCAATGTTTTCAATGAGGGACCACCGTTGTGAGTCTGCCGTCCATGATATTAATAGAAAATTCCATCCTACATCTATGCACGGGAGTCACACCAAAACTAGACAAATTAGTTGGCTAGTTGTGCCCATAGTTGACTTATGGTTGCACGATTGATAGTTTAGAAATGTGGCATGATACAATCCTTAATCGACTTAGGTGAGACAACCAACAAACCCAATCCTCACGCATTCCTGAACTGATCTCATACCACTATTTTCCGAAGTCTACCCCATTTTCCCATTTCCAGAGGTAACCCATGTTACTGTTAGTGTTATGCCCTTGAGGCAGTCATATAGATGATTGTAACATGACTATGTTTATGAATAATAATATGATTATTGGTCTCATGAATATATATCATTATATTGATCAGTAAGTATGTGACTTGCTTATGAAACTATCTACTTATTGATATAATTCTGTAAGTATCTCTGATCGGGTATCATCGTATAAGACAACAATGAATAGCTCAGTGCATGTATTGATCGATGATCATGTTAAATAGATCATGGGATATGGAGATATCATCAATACATTGTAAACGCATGTTGAAGAACATGTGTTAGATAGACCCGCAATGGGATACTGCGAGAATGTTACATTCTTTTATGTCATCAGTGTATCTCATACATAATAGATGTATGATCCTTAGACCTGAGATTGTCACATTCTCTACATATGCAATAGTTTACCTTGGGGTTACCAAACACTATTTCTTAACCGGATAGTTATAAAGGTAACTTTCATGTTTACTATGAAACATGCAGAGGGAAGTGAGCAGTCAAGATGGAATTTGCCACTCCAGTGTAACAGAGATATATGTCTAGGCCACTCATGTGATATGATTAAGGAAGTGCATGGTCATGCCGTGATTGAGAAGTCAATCACAACTTATTAATATATCACGGATATGAGAGATGGATTGAACTGTCAAAGGATGACATGCTTCTCGCCTTGAGTTCGATCTTCATATAGTTTGGCAAAGGGATTATTACATCAGTACTTTGATCATATGCGTTTGGGAGTTGGCATGCTCTACAAGGAGCCGTTACCGACTATTGGATTAGAAAAGGGTTTTCCAAATCTATGTCCACATGTGCATGAACCTACAGGGTCACACACTTAACGGGCTGGAACGCATTAATTCGGATTGAATCCGTAATTAATGGACCTCGTGGGCTTAACACGCTGATGGGCCCCTTGCTTAGGGTTTCGTCGTGTGGCTATATAAGGAGAGGATAAGGGTGGACGTCACATAGATCTTTCATCCAGAACCCTAGCCTCCACCTCTTGTTGCCCCTGCCGAGCGACACGGTGCTTGCACGCCGACGCACGGCGTTCCATCCCCGGACGTGTGGACTGCTGTGATGACGCTGCTGCTACTATGGCATGGAGAAGACGATCTGCGGCGAGGACGATCCACGCCAAAAACGATCCACTACATTAACGCACGAAGGATTCCGCAACTGCTCGTCTAGTGGTAATCTAATCTGTGATCCACTTCTTGCGAGTAGCTTTCTGGTTGTACGGTAGAAATTTTAATTTGCGTTAGAGTAGCATACCGCGTTTCTCTACAGTTACCGCAACAATTATCACACAAATGTCCCAATTATTGGTTGGCAATGTTTGTGTCATATTCAAATTTACCACTATGCATTTCTAGGCGTAACCATTGTTCATACAAGATTAACCAAAGGTGGAATATTATGATAATTACCCTAGGTGACATGGAAAAGGTAATATGAACTATCATGGGAATAATAAGTATCAATTGTATGGTATAGCTAAGCATCAACATTTAACATAAAATTTAATAATCAATAATAAGCATGCAATTTGTATTTGAAGCAAAGTAGTCGAGTTTAAAAACTAGGTTCAATATAATCAATCATAGGAGCTTGTCTTGCTCAATAGTGGATAGCGTTGGTCCTTGATTGGTAGCGACAGTGGTGTCCAAAGCGTCAAATTAAATAAATACACAAACATCTATATTCAACACAAATACAAATAAGTTCAATACAAATTCAAATGAACTACAAAAATTATATTGTTGTGTAGTTTTGTACTCAGGACGCACTAGGGGTGCTATTGGTCTTGTCGATCTTGTGGGGACCTAACTTTCAATCATTTGCCAGTCATGTTACTGCTAGTGGAACTGGGGTTTTGGCCTTGTTTTTCTAAAAAAACAAATGTCCTTTATGCTATTATACATATTGCCGGCCAATGTACTATGCAAGTCAGAATTATTGGCAATAAGAAACTCTCTTTGATCTGCAATTATCCACAACTAAACTTTGCAAGAAAGGAATATTAGTACATATAGCATCGCCCAATCGCGGCAAGACGCACCAACGAGCAAATTAATTTTGAGAGTTGTAAGCCCCAGCCGCCAATTATTTTTCTACACACAGGAGGCGCCATACAATGCTTAATTGCATAGTAGATGTTTCAGTCTTCCTTCGAAAAATCTACCAAACAGTAAAATTTTATATCAAAATCCTAACTTGGCTCTGTCAAAACGCTAGATCTTCCAGACACTTGCCGTGTCCAAATAAGCCGTGGCTTTAATTCTCCACAGGTATTTAACTTTGACTTAGGGAACTCTTAAAACAACAGGGAGCGAGTTCATACACCCTTGGAACCAGGGACGTCGACCCACTGAAGCTGGAGCTCGATTTCACCGCACTCCACATTCTTCAGTCTGAGAACAAGGTCTTGCTTCACCTTCCCCTCAGATATATATATGGTGCTCTCCTCAGCTAGCCAGTTCTGTCTGTTTGGCACCAGTTTCTTCACAACGGTGTTGTCGGCAACATCCTGAAGCTTCATCTTCACAACCTCCACCAACGGCCGGATGTCCAGCTCTGCATTGCCCATTGGATCGTCAATGAACGTGTCCTTGTCAAACACTTCCTGAAAAGGAGCAAGGATCATCACTTATCAGTGCTTGACAACCAAGAATTAAGTTTTCAGATTTCTTTCATTCAGAGCAAAATGGTTATTGAAATCACATGGTGTAGTCCTCGGATAGTGAACTAATAATGTCCTAGAAAATAGCAAATATGTTGACGAAACCACCGACGAACCAAAGATACTACAGTGTGACCGATACAAGGGCACTAACTTCCCCATGGTAGGCCGCTTATCTCTGACCACCGACCTCTCCCTCTCCAGCAGACCAGACATGAAACCACTCTCCTTCTAGAATAGGGAAGAAGAGAGGAATATCTCTGCTGCATACCTATTCTCCAGGACAGAGGAGACTGGAAATATGCAATTGTGAATTTGTGATGTTAACAATAGGTACTGTTGCACTCGAGGTTGTCAGAACCGTGATCCTGAATCGGATCGGAGACACTCCAGAAGGATTGCATTCTAGGATTGAATTGTAGAATCTATTTTTTTTTTTCAATTTATTGTGTATTCCAAGATAGAAATTGTAACACCCTGACCCAAATTTCGCTTAAAACCCAGCCCACTATGGCCAGACCTAGCATGCATAGCACCCCCCTTACACTATCGTCCTCGTTTTGTGTAAACGGGTTAACTCGAGTTGCTATGTTTTGACCTAACAGTCATTATATATTACTACAACTCACTTTAGAGAAAGTAATGTGAAATTAATCCCACCACCGCTCCACCTGGGCCACACAGGCCTTCACATTAACGCGACGGGGTATTACACTCACCATCCTTTAAGGGTTGATGCGGTAGTACATCGTATATGTGGTAAATGCCAAGAACTACTCGGTATACGTCCGCATGTCCAGCATGTCCAGCGCCTACACATATGCCATATTGTGTGGCCACTCCGAGTCCATTCGCACCATGAGCCATATACCCACGCCCCTATCCCACACGCGCCCGTGCAGCGAAGTTTCATGCTCTCATACCAGTTATTACACCCTGGCCATGCCCCGGTGACACCCTCTTGTCAATCCGTGCATCCGATTTGAAATCCGTTCGCATCACTGTGTGCAGGTGACAAGGATCTTGAAGGACGTTGTGCGGGGAAGCATGGAGGGAGAAACGCGTGGGAACTGTTAGAGATATGCCCAGAAGGCAATCATAGAAATGATTATATTTCCTTATGTTCATGATTTATTATCTTGTTCTTTGAATAATGTTATTATTATTTATTAGCAAGTATGTGACCTGTTTGTGAAACTCTATATACGACTTTGTGATGATTATTCTAAAGTGATCACTAGTCGATAAACATATGAGGGCACATGTGCATAGACTAGCATATATATTAGTTGATGACCATATTTCACGGCTCATAGATATGGAGATATCAAACCAATAACATGGACACATGTTAGAGAACATAGAGTTTGGATCGACCCATCTTGAGACACTGTGAGAACGTTGTATTCTTACTTATCATCAGTTGGTCTCATATACAATGTGTATGTTATATCCTTAGACTTGAGATTAACGCATGTACTCGAGATGTGAAATGACTTACTTAGGAGTAGCCAAACGCTACTATGTAACTGGGTAACTATAAAAGTGGCTATCGAGTTTGTCAGGAAGCATGTTGCGAGGCATAGTCGATCAAGATGGGATTTGCCCCTCCGTACAACAGGAGATATATCTCTAAGCCTCTCGAGTGGTCGGATTCCGAAAATGCATGTCCATGATACTAGCGGTTAAAAGTGTTAACCGTAGTCAAGGATTCCAAGTCACGTAATCGAGAAAGAGTGGTCGAGCTATCTAAATAAGGATGGCACATACTCGCCTTGAAGTTGACCGATATCATGAGGCAAAGGGAAATGCATATAACTAAGCATTGTTAAGTTCGTCCGATGTGAACTTTACATATACTCAGGAGTCGGCACGTTCTGCTAGGGACAGCTACAGATTTATTGTCGAGTAAGAGTACTCGGGCCATGTCCAAGTATAAGTGAACCTTCGCACGCTTAAATGGTTGGAATTTAATTCGGATGGTGATCTGAATTATAATGGGCACCGAGTTCCTAATGGGCCTCTAATATAGAGACCCATTGTGGGGCTTTAGGGTTACGAGATAGAATAGGAATTCAGAATTCTAGAAACCATAGCCGCCGCCACTCCTTCACCCAGAACTGCGCAGCCAGCTCTAGCACTCCAGTGTGTAGTTTTCCTGCCTGTACGTGTGGAGATACCTTGGAGGCGTTGCTGCGGCTTCAACGCTAGGACGATCCACAACATATGACGGTCACAAGGAGCTATTGGAGGAGGCGCGAGGCTAGTACGATTACAACCGCACCAACACGCTACACATTGACTCTACTTCTGCTATGGGTCTCTATGCGTGTAGTGGTAATTCCGTGATCTATAACTTGCAGTGGTTTTGGTTACGTGGTAGAAACTTTTTTTTGAATTTATGCTAGTGTAGTCGACCCATTCTTCTACAGGAACCAAGGAGGATCGCCGACATCGTTTTTTCTAGCGGATCTTCGAGATGCAAGTATAAACCACAGATTGGGCTTAGTTATGTTGGCATTGTAGTAGAGCGATGTTATAGTCATTTCATTGTTAGATGTGGTGGTTAGAGAGAACCGGGGTAGAATTTGGGAGAGTTTGACATATGTTTAGTTGTTGTCTCTGTTTTCTGGTTGAATTTTGGGTACCTACGATCAGTTTGGTGACCTATGCAAGTTATGATAAATGTCGATAACTAGAAATTGTAGATAATCTCGTGTAATTTTCAGAAAATATATAATTTGCTATGTTTGGACTTCTGAGCTAGAAGTTAGTCTTTCGACTGCTGGGACAACAAGGGGTAAATTATTCGGCGAGGGAGAAAGTTAAGTCCTGGGATGTGCAAAGGAGCGATGTTGTTATGCTTGATATATGTAATTTTATGGCATGTTTTTGAGATGATTTACGTACTGCAGGAGGTCTGACTCCAGGTTTGGCTTCATCCGCCCATCACTTCGTTTCACGCGATAAAAAGGCATGTGAATGGTAGAATGGTAGGCAGCTGGTGAAATTGTTATCTAATGATTATGGATGATTTATGATGTTAATTTATGAGTACTGTCATATTGTTGCTTTATTATCGATATTTCATCCATGAAAACTGAATAGCACAATACGAGTACAATGATTAATATGTTGAAAGGTAAATGTGTCATTATATGAATCATGAGAAAGAGATAGATGGAATGAGTGGCATCTATAGCCTATTTGTAGGTGAACCCACAGGAGTGGGAAGATGAAATACCTACGGAGGTAGGCACTCTACGGGAGAGGAGGTTGGACCCTATATGAGAAAGGATAGGGCGGGACCCATATGAAGGACGGAGCATGAGTAGTTAATCGACGGGTGGACACTCCACTATACTAGTATAAGCTAAAGAGAGAGATGTGCATGACCATTTGCATTTTAAAGGAAGATAAAGTTCATTGATTAATGTGGAGAATGATATAACTGAGTTAGCGATGATGGAATTGCTATTGTTTACTTTTTTAATATGTACTTGCTATGTCATGGCTCACCCTTGCTTATCTAATGTTTTAGGTGAACGTTGAAGATGGCATGCATGGGATGGGAGTAGCGCCATCATCTCACTTGTCACACCGCCACCCATAATTATTTAGTATTAATAATCACTCTTGTAATAATCAAATATTTATTTAGTTTAGTGTAGGACTTTCATATCAATCTTTTAGTCATGTGGACTTATTTAATGTAATACTTAAATAAGAAGTTTAGTTGTTGTTTATCTATCCTTGTTCATCGTCGACACCGAAGAGGTCAAGATTGCTCCTGGACGCATGTGGTCCGGGCGTACCCAAGTGCGAAGACTTGGGCATGCTTGGGCGCGTGGTTCCAAGGTTTATTATTGTTTTGTTATCATTTATGTGAGTATGCAAATATTGTATTATTTGTTTATTATAGGTGATAATTGCTTATGATACTTGTTGAAATTAAAGTTAAAATCATGGTAAAAGTGATAAAATCTGCTAACGGTGGTAATATCTTAAGCACGAGATATGCTGGGGTGTTAGAAATGGTATATCTGTAACACCCTAACCCAAATTTGCTCAAAGCCCAGCCCACCGTGGGGCAGGCCCAAGCATGCATAGCACCTCACTTACACTTTGATACTCACTTTGTGTGTTGGACCCAATAGGCATTATATACTACTACAACTCACTTCAGATAGCAATATGGGACTAATGACACCACTGCTTCACATGTGCCACATGAGCCTTCACATTAACGCGTCAAGGTGTTACATTCACACCCTTTAAGGGTTGCCGCCATCGACACCACACCACAAACACAGCAGGTACCCAAAACCACCCCTTGGTACAAGTCCCTGCATCCAACGCCAGCACATATGCCATGCCATGTGTCCACTCTGGGCCCAAATGCACCATTCGCCATATGCCCGTGCCCCTGTCCCAAAAGCGCCTATGCAGCGAAGGTTAATGCTTTGATACCATGTATAACACCCTGGTCCAAATTTGCTCAAAGCCAAGTTCACCGTGGGGCGGACCCACGCATGCATAGCACCTCACTTACACTTTCGTCCTCACTTCATGTAAAAGGGTTAATCCAGATGTGCTATGTTTAGACCCAAAATACATTATATACTACTACAACTTACTTTAGATAAGTAATGGGGGGCTAATCCGACAATCCCACCACTGCTCCACTTGTACCATATGGGCCTTTACATTAACGGGTCAGGGTATTACAGATATGAGTGTATTTTTGGTCATTTGGCATCAAATTTGATTATTAAATTCCATCTTATTCATGACTAGAATCATGGTTCCGATTGTATGTCGTTGAGAGCTACAACTAGAATAATAATTCATGAAAATTGCCATTATGGGATAGGACACAACCAATCTAAAATGATGTGTTATTCCATACGATTCAACCATGATTCTGCACAATTCTACCAGTAGGAGCGTGATCAACCAGGTACGACTTAGGATATGGTTTGAGTTTATTGGTGTTTGTGGTCGCGATTTTAACAAGGTTGATTGCACTGATATTCCAGTAGCTGTGATGAAGTTCAAATGAGAGTCTCAGTGAGAATCTAAAACAAATTTACCTTGAGCTGCTCTTTACTCATCATTGCCCAAATATTCAGGAACCATGACTCTCTGTTTAATGTCTTCCGCTGTGCTGAAACTATGATAGCTTAAAGTGCTAATTAAAATAATTTGTGCTCTACTCTGTACTTGTTCAAGTAACTTGTGACCTTTCTGTGTTAAAACTTTCATAGATGAAACTCTTTTTCTCAGCACTTTGCTAATTGGTCCATTTGTTTTCAGAAAAATCATACTCTAAAATGATAGTATCCTTGATAATTTACCCAGAGAAAATTTGACCTTCCTATCCAAGATTGGCTCCTTTAGATCCAAATCCATTAACAGCTTTAGACAATAGCAAGACTTTTAGTAGAGTAGGAGATAGGTACATTTAACTTAAGAAGCTAAGATTACCAAAATGTTTCTTACATTTCAAATTTATTTTGCTAAAATAAACAAGTTTCAATAAAACAATTAGTTCCATGCAAGAACAAATACACAAGTTAATTCTATATACATGATAGTATGCAAAACAGATATTTACTCAGCTCAGAGTGACAGCTGGCATATGAAATTGCTTTATCTGTATGGCAAAACCAACGAATGATCCATACAACTGATTCAATATATAATGGCTACACTGCAAATATCAAATGCCCAATATACATTTCTGTTTGGGAAATGGCATGATAGCGAGGTATAGGCAAATAGTCAGGAATAATTGATTATTTGCCACAACGTTGATGTGCATTCGATGTGATGAGTACTTATACCAGGGGTACCCCCAGCGGGCCGCCCCAGGCCCAACTTCGGCCGAAGGCCTCGCCGGGCCACAAGGGACACTCGTCCCTGACCAAGCCAGCCGGGGATCGGTCCGACCCCCGTAGGTCGGACATCTCGATGGCGCCAAGCGAGCCAAGGCCGACTTCGCCTAAGGGGAGCTCGACACCCCCGCCTGCAACTGGCCGCCTGACCAACGGACACGACGGCTCAGGGCGACTACACGTGGGCAGGTGGCTCCCCTGCAAGAAAGGCACCAAAGTCAAGACACCGGTCATGTCGCCCAGACGGGCGCGGCAGACGGACGCACACCCTCCCGAGACGGCGCCAGAGTCAAAGCCCTACCTCAGCATCTGGCAAATGTGCATGGGGTAGGTACGCCACTTCCCAATGGGGCAAAAAACCACGCCACCCAGTGTGTCTACCGACCCACCACAGGACGAACAGACACCGGTCAATCGCTGGAAACCAGGACTCCCAGGCTAGGGACACTCCATCCTTTTCTTTTTCTCTTTTTAGACCCCCCATGTCGCCTGCCCCCCCCCGGCTATATAAAGGGAGGTAGGGCCCTCGAAGGGGGGAGATCCACGCACCAACTGGAGTAGGGACATTCGGCCCGAACCAGTATACATCTTGGGCTCCCTGAGTCAGGCCATTCGAGGAGTGGGGGCGCGCGATCCCTCTAGACTTACAAATCGTATTGCCGGCACTCGAAACCCCGACAGTTGGCTCGCATCTGGGCTCGCACCTGGGTTCGCGATTCTACTAGTAGGAGCGTGGTCCGTCGGTCGTCTTGACCAGGTGCGCGCGAGCGCACCCGGTGGGTGTAGCCCTCGAGCCTCCGAGCGGGTCGAAGAGCCGGTTGGGGGGCTACCCGGTCGACAAGAACCCGACCGAGTGCGTGCGGGAGCACTTAGTCGGTTGCTTTTGTCCGGGTGAGCGCGAGTGCACTCGATGGGTGTAGTCCCCGAACCCTCGAGCGGGTCGAAGAGCCGGTCGGGGGGTTACCCGGTCGAAGCGGACAAGTGCGTCTGGGCGCGACTTAGTTCATCGGTGCGCGCCGAGCGCAATGGCTGGTGTAGCCCCGAGCGAGTCGAAGAGCCGGTCGAGGGGTTAACCAGTCGAAGCGGGCCCGACCAAGTGCGCGGCGAAAGACTTAGTTTCGAGCTGTCTGGCAAGAAGCGCACCGGCTGGTGTAACCCCAGCGGTCGAAGAGCCGGCTGGGGTTACCTGGCTGAAGCGGACACTGACCAAGTGCGTGAGCGCACTTAGTTTAAGATTGTTCTGTCGGCAAGGCGGCCGGTGTAGCTCTTAGCGGGTCGAAGAGCCGGTCGGGGGGTTACCCGGTCGAAGCGGTCATCCGGACTCCTTCGGTTGGGCTTCCAGCGTCTGGACGCCTAGCTTCTGGTTGGAAGTTGGTGACGACCGCAATCAGGAGTGAGCTACTGGGCGTCTAGTCTTTTTGTAGTCTTGGCGGCCCATCAAGCTTCTCTTGTCGGCGGTGGTACGGCTGGCCCGGCCTAGGAGTTGAAGCCGAGGGGTCGTGCAGCGCTTCGTTTGAAGCGGCGTCTTTCCGCCTCCTGCCGTCTTGTCGCGATTTTAATGCGGTGGGGGGGGGGGGAGCCGAAGCGACAACGTTTGCGCGGTTCTTTATATATATATATCAAGGTAGGGGAGCAAAGATGGCCATGCCTGGCCAGTTCGAGTTCGCTCCCCCGCCTTTGTCGCTTAGTCTTCGTTCCGGCTTCGAAGTTTTATTCAGATAGTCGATGGCGAGCGGCGGTGATGATGCCGGCGATCGGGGGTAGGGGTGGCAATCATACCCGCGGGTTCGGGTACCCGCGGGTTCTGCACCCGTCGGGTTCGGATTCGGGTCTTATTTTTTACCCGTGGGGTTTTCGGGTCGGGTACCCGTTTCGAGTCGGATCGGATTCGGGTTTAGAAAATCACCCACGGGTACCCGTCGGGTATCCGAAATTAGCTGGCGCCGGGTACCAGTACCACGTTGCCCTCTTGGATCATGCCATCCTACCCAATGGCCCATCGCCCCATCCCATTTCCTTCCCTCGTGCGGGTGCGGCGCATGCGGCTAGGGCTCCGTTCAGCATCGGGCGACTTCCCGAGGTGAATCCGGAATCCCCACCCTAATCCCGCCGGCGGCGGCGGCTGCCGGCTAGGGCGCCTCCGTGCATCTTCTTGGCCTCCTTCTTCGGCCTCCAGCCGCGCCCTCCTCCCGCTCTGTGGCGCTGCGGCCGACGCTTCGACGCCAAAGAAGCCGGCGCTGGAGGAAGCGGCGACAAAGCACCAAGGTCCAAGGGGTCCAGGCCATCTACATCTTCTTCCGCCTCCGCGCCCTTCCTCCCGCTCTGTAGCGCGACTCGGCAATGACATGGCGGTGAAGGGGCAGCAGAGAGCACAAAGGGGTTCGGCCATCTCCATCTTCTTTGGTGAGTTCCTCATATTATTCATCCACATAGTGACATCGATTTGCCATTAAGGCATTAAGCATTGATTGATTTTCAAATCAAGCATAATGACAATGAACCGATGATCCACAATGAAGTAATGAATCGACATGTCCATTCATTGATTGGATGATCCATGAACTGAAATTAATGACAATGAGCGGACATAGATCCAATCAATGAACCGATGATCCACAATGGAGACATGGAGTTGTGTTGATCGCTCAATGCTTAATGACAATCTTTAGTTTGAATGGCTTATATGTGCATAGCTTGCTTGGATTCATGGAATGATGGAACTTCTCTGTAAATGAATGGACCATGTAGTAAATCGAATGTAGTAAAGATATGTGGACAGCTTGCTTGGCTTATATAGTGTATTGGCTTGTTGCAATTGTCAATTTGATGGACCATGTAGTAAACTGAATGGCTTGTTGTTGACTGCATACCTTGATTGTATTGAAATTCTCTGTTTCGTAGAGTAAAACAACTAGCTTTTGGTTATGTTGTTTATTGGCTTGTTGCAATTGTCAAGTTAGACTCTTTAGTCTGCTCATAAACCAAACTGGCAAAGACATAGAACATTAGAACATTTCAATTGAATTTAAACTATGTTTGATTCTCGTCGAATTGCAGTCGGGTTTGAGTGCCGTTGGGTTCGGGTTCGGGTACATGTTTCTACCCGAAAGGTTATTCGGGTTCGGATCGGGTATCCCGAATCGGGTTCGGGTTCGGGTCGGATTTTGTAAAACCCGCACCCGACCCGACCCGTTGCCATCCCTAATCGGGGGGTCGGGAAGCGACCGATGGCCGGGGGCTCCTGGGGTTCGGACCCCAAGAAGCCCCGCGTCGGCGCCGGTTCCTCCACCTCCGCAGTGTGAGTCTTTATTACTTCGTCTTCGGGACGGGTCTGTTCCTCCCCTTGCTGACAGCGACTCGCTTTTTCCTGTCCTTTCAGCGCTTGCCGCCCGTGGGGCCCGCGCCGGTCGTTCCGGGGGGTTCGAGCGCTGCTACTCGCGCTCCTCCGCCCGCTCACGATGGGCTCGCCGCGGCAAGGCGAGCGGCGGACTGTCGGTAGTCTTGATGAGGTTGCAAGCCTCGGCCTTGAGCGCCAGCGGCAGCGCCGCCGGAGGAGGCGGCGGCGGCCCTACGGTCTCGGGCCCAGGCCGCCGAGTGGGAGCTACTCAGGGCGCGTGCCGACCTCGTCGCCATGCTCACTTTGGCCTACGAGTATGGCCAGAGCTTGGAAGCGATTGAAGTGCGGTGGCGCCACTGGAGCATACCACGGCCCAGTACGCTTTCCATCTCACCGGGGCGGACGAGGCGGAGCGCGATGGGAACGCGGTGGTCGGCACCACCCGTGGCCCCACCGGCCTCTTATACGTGCATGCGGCGGCCCATGAAAGAATCAACGAATCGCTTGCTAGTAGTTGGCTAGTCCTCGCGTATACGTCGCTTTCCCTCCTCGGCTCCTCGCGTACGCAGCCGTCCACGGTCCGCATGCCCTCCTCGCATGGCGGCCATCCGTTGCGGCGTGCGGTGTGCCGGCGTTGCCCACTTGCCCTTCTCGCCTACGCGATGCGCGGTTAAATGCGGTTCCCTGGTAGCGGCAGTCAGCAGTCGGCCGTCGAGCGGTTCCTTAGTAGCGATTAGCGATGGCGTTTCTTCATACTTTGCACTAAGCACTAAGCACATCCATGATCAGATCATTGTCATTGATGATTGATCCATTCATTCCCATGTGTTCCAGTTCTATCATGATGCAAAGTTGCAAACTAGTTCATCGGTCGTCAGTTTATAGATTAGTTTACAGAGTACTAGATTAGTAATTAATTTACACAATTTCGCCCATGGCTCCATGAGTCCATGAAGATTAGTTTACACTTTATAGATTAGTTTACATATTAGTAAATTAGTTTACACACCCATGTTTATACTTTATTGGCAACGAAGATTATCAAGACATATTTGCGTAATAAGATAAGTGATGATTGGCTAAATGATCTCATGGTATACTATATTGAGCGGGACATATTTTTAAAGATAGACATAGAAGATATTTTGCAGCGTTTTCAGAACATGAAAACCCGTAAATATCAATTATCAACTCTTCAGAAGTAATGATCGGTACGTTTGTTTCTTTGTATTGTTATATATTTACATTATATGCGATTGTTCTATGTTCTGGAAAATTTATATTATATATATTAACTTTAAAGGTCTCAGTTTTAGCCCCCCTCATATCAATTTTCTGGATACGCCACTGACGGCGGAGGCCCTGGCTGGTTTGGAAGGGCAGCTGCGCATGGATCCCCCGGGGGCGGGCGATGCCTCCCAGTAAGGTCCTCCCGGGCGGCCGGCGAATTTTATTCTTCCTGTATTTTTCACCCCCCCCCTCTTGTGGACAATATACTTTATGTAAATTTTGGTGGTTGGTCGGAGGGGGCGAGCTGCCTCCTTCGAGTTTTATCCTTTCTTCTCTCTCTCTTTGTGGCGATCGCTTGCCGAATGACCGCTGCTTTCGTGAACCATTAGGATCGCTAGAGAGTAGGTCAGAGCGTTCCGGGGGAGCACGTTCCCGACTGGTTGGCTTGGTCGGAGTTCGGCCGACTTAGCTGGTGAGTCCCGACTCCGTCTTGTGGGGGAGTGCGACCATTTGTGCGCTAGTTTTAGGTCGTAGCTCGACGTTGCCATGATTGGCACGGGCGCCCGGATGCCTTTAGCAAGGTTCCGGTGCTAGGGCTAGTTTTTGTAGCTTGATGCCGCTCTTTTGGGGTATGTCCCCCATCTTTGCCGTTTCCTACTCTGATGCCAACCGGGTATCGCCATAAGATACTCTTCTACCAAGAGCAGGAATAGAGTTAGACAGTTTTTTATTTTTAGTCTAGCGATTTTAGTGCGTAATGAACTAAAGTTTTACTGGACTTGGCCGGTCGGATCGATCGTGAGTTCGGTCTGTCTTTTTGCGCTTGCTTGCTGTGGCAAGCACCCGGCAACCGTAGCCCTGGGGACCGCAGGGGTTGGACGTAGGCTGGCGTGCTGACACTTTTTAGCCAAGCGTAAAAAGAAACAAGAACTCGAGCGCAAAACACTTACTCGTGCTTGCATGGAGGAGGTGGGTCCCAAGCAACTACGGGTTGTCCCGCACGGGTGCCTCCTCCCACGAAGCGCTACTTAACAACCATAGCCGCTGGGGCGTAGGCCATAGCGCTCGGGTCGAGAGGGTTACCGCTAGGGGGAAGTCCGGTAGTCGGCCGCGTCACCGACCCGTGCAAGTGTGAGAAACGACTACCAATTTCGTGCTTGCATGGGTAAGGAGTGTTTCCGACCGACCGTGAACTGTTCCGCACGGGCACTTCCTTCTTCCGCGAAGCACTACTTAGCAACCGTAGCCGCTGGGGCGTAGGCCGTAGCGCTCGGGTCGAGAGGGTTCCCGTTAGGGAAAATTCGACGACCGGTCGGATCACCAACCCTTGCGAGCGCGAGGAAGGCCTTCGTAGAGTTGCAATAAACTTTAGTATGCGACGGACTAAAGTTTATTATCGATTCGACCGATCGGGCCGACCATTAGTTTGCCCGTCTTTTTGTACTTGCTTGCCGTGGTAAACACTCGACGATCATATCCTTTGGGGACCGCGGGGGTCGGGCGTGGATCGGAGTATTAACACTTTCGGGCGAAGTATGAAAAAGAGGGGCACAAGCCCAGGTGCGAAGTGTTTGCTTGTGCTCACACGGGAAAGGAATGTTTCCGACCGACTACGGATTGGTCCGCACAGGTACTTCCTTCTTCCGCGAGGCACTACTTCGCAACCGTAGCCGCTGGGGCGTAGGCCGTAGCGCTCGGGTCGAGAGGGTTACCGCTTGGGAAGAATCCGATAGCCGACCGGGTCACCAGGCCGTGTGTGCTGTGTGTGTGTGCTAAGGACTGGTAGCCCCCGAGCGGTGCACGGCGACCAAGCTGTGGTCATCATGCAGCGATTAAATTCGGGAGACAGGACGGAGGAGAAAAACACGAAAACTGAGAAGAGGTTCGGACAGAAAAGTCTTACCTTTCGAGTAGTCAAGTTTTGTTGGAATTGGTGCTGCGTCGCTTCGGCTTCTGGTCCCTGCATTTATTACGGCCCTCCTCGTCTTCCGCGCCTTGGGGTATAAGAGGGGGCGAGGGGTGCGTTAGTAAACGCAACCACTCGCCTCCTCCCTCCTTCTCCAAGCCTTGCTTCGCCCCCCTTACCTTCTTCATGGCAGATCTCCAGCCTTTCGGCTGGCAGGCAAGGTACTCCGAGGGGGAGGCGTGGAGGATGATCGTGGAGGCGGTGGAGGTCGTTCGGGTCAGGCAGGACACTGCGCTGGTTGACGCGCTCATGGTTATTAAAACGTCGTGTAACACGTCGTTTACACGATAAAACGCTCGGGAGATGCAGAACGTCCGGTCGTTCTGCAGACCACCCGTAGAACGTCGTTGAACGTCGTTCAAACGCCGGGAGAACGTCCGGAACGTCCGATTTGGACGTTCTAGCTAACCCTAAGCCGTCGGGTCCATCGCTATTTGGGGGGGAATCGGGAGAAATCGGGGAAACGGGAGAAAAGCTAACCCGTCGCCGCCGCTGTGCCGGGCCGCGTCGTTGCCGCCACGTCATCGACTCCGCATCATCCGCCGTTGCCCGTTCCGTCGTCGCCGCGCCCGCTCCATCGTCGTCGCTCTCTCTCTATCTCTTGTCTCTGTCTTTTTGGTTCGCTCGCTCTCTCCCTGTCTCTCTCTATCGCTCGCTCTCTCTCTCGATCTCTCTCTCTGAGTCTCTGTCGCTCTCGCTCTCTCTCTGGTTGGGCTAGGGTTGGAGGTGGGGTGGGCCGGATGGGCCGGAGTGAACATGCAGATATTGAGATGAGAGTTGAGAGATGAGAGATGAGACAGATGAGATATTGAGATGGCATATGGCCTCAAATTATATGGAAAAAGACTACAAAATCAAGGTACATATATGAATATATGCTATATCTTTGCTCTTATATTCGTTTTACAATTGTGCCTAAAACTACGTTTCAACGTCCGTTTAAACGTTTAAAAGTTAAAAAGGGGATGGGTCGTTTCGTTCACGTTTTACGTTTTAATAACCTTGGACGTGCTTATCCGTGGCATCCCCTACCTCTACGAGGCCAGGTCTGCTCTTGTCGAGGCGGTCGTGAGGATGATCGTGGAGGCGCCACGAGGTGGATGGCTCGGGTTGGGGGGCGTGACGATACTGTAGGCCTCTACCCCCCTCCCGCAATGTAAATGTTTTTTGACGAAATAAAGTCTTCGTTTTGCTGGGAAGTTGCCCCTTGCTCTTTTTGCATTTTGCTTGCTTGTTGCGTGGTACATTCAGCGACCGTAGCCTTTAGGAACCTCAGGGGTTGGGCGTGGGTCGGAGTGTCAACATTCCCGCGCAAGCTAGTGATCTCGTGTTCCCAGGCGGCGCGTGGACAGGAAAGAGCCTCAGGGATAGAATCGCCTCAGCTTTTCTATGTTCCACGCATTGGGGATGTCGTTGCCGTCTGCGTCCTTGAGTCGGAAAGTTCCTGGTCGAATGATCTCCGCGACGGTGAACGGGCCTTCCCACAGCGGAGAGAGCTTGTGCCTTCCCTTGTTGGACTGGACTTGGCGCAGGACTAGGTCGCCGATGTTGAAGGACCGACCACGAATCTGGCGACTGTGGTACCGCCGCAGTGTCTGCTGATACTTGGCCGATCGGAGGACTACTACGTCATGCGCCTCGTCGAGCTGGTCGATGGTGTCCTGTTGTGACTCGAGCCCCCGTGCCTCGTTGAAGGCTTGGAGTCTCGGGGAGCCGTACTCCAGGTCGGTGGGCAAGACGGCTTCGGCACCGAACACCATGAAGAACGGTGTAAACCCGGTCGATCGGGTCGGCGTGGTTCGCAGACTCCAGAGGACAGAGGGTAGCTCGGCCACCCATCGCCCCGCGAAGTTCTTCAGCCGACTGAAGATTCGCGGTTTGAGCCCTTAGAGAATCATACCGTTTGCCCGCTCTGCTTGGCCATTGGCTCGAGGATGAGCCACTGCCGCCCAATCGATGCGAATGTTGAAGTCGTCGCAAAACTCGACGAACTCCTTCCCCGTGAACTGCGTTCTGTTATCGGTGATGATGGAGTTCGGGACCCCGAACCGATAAACGATGTCACGGAAGAAGTTGGCCGCCTGCGCTAACGTGATGGTCGCGACTGGTTTGCCTCTATCCACTTGGTGAATTTATCCACCGCGACAAGCAGATGGGTGAAGCCCCCGGGTGTCTTTCTGAAGGGCCCGACTAGATCGAGTCCCCAAACCGCGAACGGCCACGTGATGGAGATCGTCTGCAGGGCTTGGCTGGAAGGTGCGTCTGCCGGGCGAGGAACTGGCATCCTTCGCAGGTGCGCACGATTTGCTCGGCGACGGCAGTCGGCCAGTAGAAGCCTTGACGAAAGGCCTTCCCGACGAGGGATCGTGGTGCGGCGTGTTGACCGCAAATTCCGCCGTGGACGTCGAGCAGCAGCTGCCTTCCTTGGTTGGCTGGGATGCATTTTTGGAAGACTCCAGAAGGGCTCCTCTTGTATAGGTCCTTTTCGACCAGGACAAAGGATTTCGCCCGTCGGGCGAGTCGTCGGGCCTCGGTCGGGTCGGCGGGGAGCGATCCATCAGTCAATCGGTCGACGAAAGGCTGCCTCCAGTCGGAATCGGTTGCGAGCACATTGCGGTCCAACCCAGGCGGGCCCGTGTCCGACCGTTCGACGGTCGGGGCGGTCGCTTTCAGGGGGTCGGATTTGTCCCCAATCGCCGAGTCCAACCGGATGGAAGGTTTGTGGAGGTCGGAGATGAAGATCCCTGGGGGAACCGGTCCCTTGCTGGAGGCAAGGTTGGCCAAGGAGTTGGCCTCACCGTTGAAGCATCTGTAGCTATGGTGAAGTTCGAAACCTTTGAACCTTTCCTCGAGTTTGCGCACTTCCAAGCAGTAGGCCGCCATGCGGGCGTCGCGTGGCTCCGTGGCCTTCATGACTTGGTCGACGACAAGCTTGGAGTCGCCGTGTACGTAGAGTTGCCGGGCGCCGAGGTCGGCGGCGATCCGGAGACCGTTGACGAGGGCTTCGTACTCGGCGACGTTGTTGGTCGCGTCGAAGAGTAGTCAGATGGCGTACTGAAGCTTGTTTCCAAGCGGGGAGACGATGATGACTCCAGCACCCGCTCCATTCTTGGTGGAGGACCCGTCGAAGTACATCATCCAGTACTCGGGATCTTCGAGGGCAGGTGGCTCCTGTGCTTCGGTCCACTCGGCGACGAAGTCGGCTAAGACTTGTGACTTGATCGCCGTTCTAGGAATGTACGATACGTCGTGGCCGTTGAGCTCGAGCGCCCACTTGGCTATCCTCCCTGAGGCGTCGCGGTTGCAGACGATCTCGCCGAGTGGTGAGGTCACCACGGAGACGGGGTGTCGGTCGAAATAGTGGAGCTGCTTCCTCTTCGTGATGAGCACCGCGTACAGCAACTTCTGTACCTGTGGGTACCGGGCCTTAGTCTCGGAGAGTACTTCGCTGACGAAGTAGACCGGTCGTTGTACTTTGAGCACACGGTCTTCTTCTGCCCGCTCCACGACTAGCGCTGCGCTGACGACCTGGGTCGTGGCGGCGATGTAGAGGAGCTGTTCCCCTGGCGCTGGGGCGACCAGCACCGGGGGGGAGGTCAGGAAAGCCTTTAGTCGACTGAGGGCTTCCTGGGCTTCCTGCGTCCAAGTGAACTGCTGGGATTTCTTGAGCAGCTTGTAGAGCGGCATCCCGCGTTCGCCGAGGCGGGAAACGAAGCGGCTTAGGGCCGCAAGGCATCTCGTCAGCCTTTGGACTCCCTTCAGGTTGCTGATCGGCCCCATCCTCATGATGGCAGAGATGTTCTCCTGGTTGGCTTCGATGCCAAGCTCGGAGACGAGGAAGCCAAGCAGCTTTCCCTTGGGGACCCCGAAAACACACTTCTCGGGGTTGAGCTTTATGCGAAACCGGCGGAGGTTCGCGAAGATTTCTTCCAGGTCGGTGACGAGGTCGTCGACCTTCCTCATCTTGACAACGATGTCGTCGATGTACGCCTCGATGTTACGGCCTATTTGGTCGATGAAACACGTTTGCATACATCGTTGGTATGTAGCGCCCACATTCTTCAGACCAAACGGCATTGTTAGATAACAGAACGAGCCAAACGGAGTGATGAAGGAAGTTGCGAGCTGGTCGGACTCCTTCATCGCTATCTGGTGGTAGCCTGAGTAGGCATCCAGAAAAGACAGGGACTAGCACCCGGCGGTTGAGTCGACGACTTGGTCGATGCAGGGCAAAAGAAAGGGTCTTTGGGACACGCCTTGTTCAGACTCGTGTAATCAACACACATCCTCCATTGCCCATTTTTCTTCTTTACAAGGACAGGGTTTGCCAGCCACTCGGGGTGGCGCACTTCTTTTACAAACCATGAGGCCAAAAGTTTGGCGATCTCCTCCCCAATGGCCTTGCGCTTCTCGTCGTCGAAGCGTCGCAGGCATTGGGCGACCGGCCTCGAGCCTGGTCGAATGTTCAAGGAGTGCTCGGCGACCTCCCTCGGAATCCCCGGCATGTCAGAAGGCTTCCATGCGAAGACATCCCGATTGGCGCGGAGGAAGTCGACGAGCGCGCTTTCCTATTTGGGGAGGAGCGCGGCTCAGACCCGCACGGTTTTTGCGGGATCCACGGGATCAACCGCGACATCCTTCGTGTCTTCGGCGGACTTGAAGGTGCTTGGCCCGGACTTGCTGGAGTCGGGGGTGGAGTCGAAGACCCTCGCGTGGAGGTTGGTGAGCTCGGTGGACGCTGTTAGAGATAGAGTCATGTTATTCTAGTCTCTATATTAGAGATATATTAGAGATAGAGTCCTGTTATTCCTTTCCCTTATGTACTCTATATATTGTGGCCATTGGCCCCCATATTCAATACAAGTCCTATTCATAACATGGTATCAGAGCACTAGGTTTTTTCCTAGCCTCTCGCTTCCGCTGTTTTAGATCTAATCCATTGCGAGGAGAGACTCGGTGGCACCACTGCAACAGATCGGTTCCAATCTACTGTCGACCTCCGGTCTCCGCCGCTGTTCGCCTTGTCGCCGCTTTGACGTCCCGTTCGGCGCTCCTGTGCCTTGGGCCTCGGCGTGTCGTGCCGCATCCGGCCTTCGTCGGCTCTGGCTCTTGGCAAACTCTGTCCAGCGCTTGATATTGGCTGCCACCACCCATCCGCGCCGGCTGCCGTGCCACCTCCGGCCGCTCGCGTTGGTTTTGCTGCGCCGACTCTCGACGCCTCGACCTGTGAGCCGATCCGACCGTCTTCTCGCGCCAGGTTCTCCCGTTGGTTGTACAGATCGGGTCCTGTGAAGTTTGGTTCCATCCACTCTACGTCTGCACGTGAAGCTTTTTAGCTTTCAAGTGCATCCTTTCATCACGTGAAGGTTTTCTAGGCTTTCATCACGTGAAGGAATTTCAGGCTTTGAGTCCGTCTCAAAAAAAAAAAATGTGTCGCCGTCTACAGTATCTTCTTTGGGGACCGTTTTTGTTCCTCGCTGCCCTATTCGCTCGGCTCGGCTTCGGTTCTTTTCAGCTAGGCTCAGCTCATTCAGCATAGTTCTGTCATCTTGGCTTGATGGCTTTCGAGCTACTGCATTTTAGTGCTGCGGCTAGTAATTCCTAATATTTTCTTTAGTCTTTCGTTGCGTCCATTCAAGTCTTTAGCATCTTGATTCTGTCATCGCTCGGCTCTTTTATCGTCTTGGCTCATTCCCTCAACTCCGATTACCTCGGCACGGCTTCGTCGGCTTTCATTTGTCGGTTTCATCTCATAGCCGATTTCAGCTCGGCTCGTTTTGTCGACCTCGTCGGTTCTTCTTCGTTGATTCAGCTTTACCGTCGGCTCTTCTTCGTCGACTCGACCCTACCTTCGACTTTCGTTTGTCGATTTGGCTTCTTCATCGACTTTTCTTCACCGACTTGGTTCTTCGTTGGCTGTTCTTCGTCAGCTCGATTTTTCAAGAGTTACATGCTACGACGGCTACTTCAAGACTATGACTTTGGATTTTCCCTATTTTAGTTCATCCCTTCCAAATGCAATGCTATTGCATACGCCTTGCATTTGTGGGGGGGGTGTTAGAGATAGAGTCATGTTATTCTAGTCTCTATATTAGAGATATATTAGAGATATATTAGAGATAGAGTCCTGTTATTCCTTTCCCTTATGTACTCTATATATTGTGGCCATTGGCCCCCATATTCAATACAAGTCCTATTCATAACAGACGCGATGATCGCGACGCCTTGACCAGAAATCGCTTCGCTTGATTGTAGGCGAGTGAAAAGACGGCTACCTGATGACTCCCTGTGGTCCCGGCATCTTCAGCTTCAGGTAGGTGTAGTTAGAGATCGCCATGAACTTGGCATAGCATGGCCTCCCCAAGATGGCGTGGTAGGAGCCAGGAAAGTCCACAACCTCAAAGGTGAGGTTTTCTGTGCAGAAGTTGTCCGGGCTCCCAAAGGTGATGGGCAGGTCGACCTGCCCGAGCGGATGAGGCTGTTGGCCCAGGACGACGCCATGGAAAGGCGCTTTGCTCGGTCGGAGACTTGAGCGGGGGACCCCCATGGCGTTGAAGGTCTCAACATACAGGATGTTGAGGCCGCTGTCGCCGTCCATGAGCACCTTGGTCAGGCGTTTCGTCCCTACGATGGGGTCGACGACGAGCGGGTAGCGTCCCGGCTGCGGGACATGATCGGGTGGTCGGTCCGATCGAACGTGATCGGGGACTCCGACCACCGAAGGTAGCTGGGTACAGCAGGGGCCACAGTGTGGACCTCGCGGAAGGCGATCTTGAGCCGTCGCTTGTCGGCGTAGGACGTTGGTCCGCCGAAAATCATGAGGCAGCCGTCGAGCTCCGGGAACTCGTCGCCTGCCTCCTCTTTGCCCCTGGCGTCAGGGGCTGGGTCACGCTTCTTCCCTTTGCCCCGCGACGTCGTGGGGTTTCCCGAGAGGAAGCGCTTCAGGACTTCGCAGTCCCGGTACTTGTGCTTGACGGGGTAGCCGTGGTTCGGACACAGGCTATCCATCAACTTTTCGAAGTGGTCGGGTGCCTGCCGAGCCTGCTGCTTGGCAGGGCGGTCGGCGGTGGCAACCATGCGGCCTTGCCTCCCCTTCCGCCTCCGCTTGTCGGAGCGGTCGGAGGTGGCGCCGGCTTCGTCGCCGGGCGCACGCTTGGCCTTCTTCTCGTTGAAGATGGCCCCCACAGCCTCTTCGCTGGAGGCGTGGTTGGTCGCGATGTCAAGGAGCTCCTTGGTGGTCCTGGGCTTCGCACAGCCCAGTTTGTGTACCAAGTCCTTGCAGGTAGTGCCGTAGATGAATGCCCCGACGACGTCGGCGTCGCGGATATCGGGGAGCTCGTTACACTACTAGGAGAAGCGCCGGATGTAGTCCCGGAGGGTCTCCCCTGGCTGTTGTTTGCAGCTCTTCAAGTCCCAGGAGTTGCCAGGGCGTTTGTACGTGCCCTGGAAGTTGCCGACGAAGAGGTTCGTCAGCTCCGTCCAACTCCTGATGGTGTCCGTGGGCAAGTATTCGAGCCAGGCTCGAGCAGAGTCCGCGAGGTAAATGGGGAGGTACTGGATGATGAAGAGATCATCAACAGCGCCCCCCGCCCGGCAGGCGAGCCGATAGTCTTCTAGCCAGACACTGGGGTTTGTCGCCCCCGTGTACTTGGCTATGTTGACCGGGGCCCGAAATTTGGCCGGGAAGTCTGCATTGCAGATGGCGTGACTGAATGCCCGTGGTCCCGGGCCATTGGGGCTCAGACCGCAGTCGTCGCGCCGTCCGCTGTCCCCAGCATGTGATTGGGCTGCCGCGTCGACCGCTCTTCTCCGCGCCTCGAGGGTGGCACGGGCATCGCGGTTGTTCCCCAGGCGATGGCGCACCGGAGTGCGTGACGCCTGGGGCTGCTCGAGTTGCAACGCCGTCCTTGCCGGGCTTTGTTGATCCTGCGAGGACGGAGGACCCGGGCGACTTGAGGATGCGCCCGAGTGGTGGGTGCCAGAGCCCTGTATGTGCTGGGTGGTAGCACGTTCCATCAGCCCCCGGAGGTTTTGGTACGTGACCTTGGCCTCTGGGTCCGCCGGCTCTAGGAGCCCGCGGAGCAGCATCGCAGCTGCGGTGATGTTTTGGCTCGCGTGGGGGAAGAAGTGAAGCCCGTCCAACCCCCTGGCAAGCTGATGGTGAACCTGGCGCGCGCGTGCGCGCGCGCCGGATGCGAGCGGGGGCTCAAGCTGACGCTGCTCCAAGTCGGCCTGGAGTTTATCGAGCTCAGCCCTGCGGGCCTCCAGCTCATTGCGTTGCTACTGGAGCTCGGCGCGACGAACTAGGAGGCGCTCGGTGCGAAATGCTCTGCCTCCTGCGCTTCAGTGCGCGGGAGGAGAGTTCCGGGAGTGACAGGGGTCGCGGGCAGGTCCGTCACGCCCGCCATGTTGCACTCGCGGGAGTGTGATCTGCCCGCGACATGCTCCTTGTCGAAGCTAGAGTCGCGGCTGGAGGAGTCCTCCAGCAAGTCGTGGATGGACGTCGGCACATAACCGGTCATCGCCACGAGTTGTGAGCCCGTGGGTGTCGACGTGCGTCCGCTGGGGGAAGCATGGCTCGCGACGTGCCTCGGCGTCGAGGCCCGTACGGAGGCCTCGAGCCGAAGGTTGCCGAGGATGTCGGCGACGGTATCCAGGCTCCGGGGGGGGCCTGGTCCCAGAACACGGCGGGGATGAGCATGAGCTCTCCTGCCGATGTGACGATGAAGTCAAGGGCGCCGAAGCGGATCCAGCCCCTCAACGCGGGTGAGTCGCCGCTGACGGAAGAAGCCATCGAGGAGATGAACTGGGAGACGATGTCGATGCGCGAAGCCCCTACCTGGCGCGCCAACTGTCGGGGTTTCGAGTCCCGGCAATACGATTTGTAAGTCTAGAGGGGTCGCGCGCCCCCACTCCTCGAATGGCCTGACACAGGGAGCCCAAGATGTATACTAGTTTGGGCCGAATGTCCCTACTCCAGTTCGTGCGTGGATCTGTATTACTTTCGGTTGTGAGGTTACAAGCGTTTTTTGCCTTAGGAGGAAAAAGAGTTCCTATGTCGGTCGATTCGTTCTCACCCTTTCGAGGGCCCTGCCTCCCTTTATATAGCCGGAGGGGGCAGGCGACATGGGGGGTCTAAAAAGATAAAAAGAAAAAGAAAAGGATGGAGTGTCCCTAGCCTGGGAGTCCTGGTTTCCAGAAATTGACTGGTGCCTGTTCGTCCTGTGGTGGGTCGGTAGACACACTGGGTGGCGTGGTTTTTTGCCCCGTTGGGAAGTGGCGTACCTACCCCCTGCACATTTGCCATATGCTGAGGTAGGGCTTTGACTCTGGCGCCGTCTCGGGAGGGTGCACGTCCGTCTGCTGCGCCAGTCTGGGCGACGTGACCGGTGTCTTGACTTTGGTGTCTTTCTTGCAGGGGAGCCACCTGCCCACGTGTAGTCGCCCTGAGCCGTCGTGTCCGTTGGTCAAGCGGCCAGTTGCAGGCGGGGGTGTCGAGCTCCCCTTAGACGAATCGGCCTTGGCTCGCCTGGCGCCATCGAGATGTCCGACCTACGGGGGTCGGACCGATCCCCGGCTGGCTCGGTCGGGGACGAGTGTCCCTTGTGGCCCAGTGAGGCCTTCGGCCAAAGTTGGGCCTGGGGCGGTCCGATTGCCTTCTCGAGCCGCTGGGGTACTCATGGTATAAGTACTCGTCATGATGATTTGTCATGCCTCACTGACATTTGGGCCCAAGAGCCATATGTCAATGAGACACATAGCATGGTAAATCATGAAATGTGCATCAACTTTGTGGCAAATAATCAAATCTTCCCCAAATAGTTTGTTTTTCCTTTTTACATTGTAATGAATACCGTTACAATTTCGAAGAGTACATATACAAAAGAAGTGAACACGAACACTATTTTTGTTTTGTGTGGTATGAGAAAAAAAAGGGGAGATGAAAAGAGAGAGAACACATACCAGTCTAACAGGAGCTGCAGGATCCTCAATAGAGAGGGTCAATTCATCGTTCCACTCCGGATTGGTACTCTTTTTGATCACTCGTGTCTTCAACTTCTGTGAAATGTCGAGAAGATAATTACAATTAGCGCGCCAATAACCTATGCTAATATCAAAAGACAGGCATAAACAGCGCAACTGTAAACAGGTATAGAATAGGTACTTCCATCTGCAACCTGAAGAAAGAGGGCAGATATGAAAATGACAAGAGAGAGAGGTAGAAACAAGAGGCCGATTAATTCTTTCTAAAATATCGCTATTTTGTCCACCTCTTTCCAGCAAGAAAATAAAATTCACCTTTACTTTTTTAAAAAAAATGAAATTCACAAAACTGACAGATTAATCAACCTCTGGATCGGCGCTCGATAAGAACGATTTCGATAAATCGCTTGCACAAGGAAACAGCTGCAATCGCATCTACATAACGAACAACAGGCAAACAAAGAAGATGCAACAAGAAGAAGAACAACTAGCTGCAAAATTTCCAACCTGCTTGCCCAAGCGGATGACGACATAGGGATCGCTGGAGCGGATGTCGCGGATGGCCAGGTTCACCCCCCTCACCACCCGCACCTTCACCAGCCCAACGAGATGCCCCAACATGCTGGAATCTCTGTTCCCCTCTGGTCTCGATGAATGGAATGTGTTCCTTTCGGAATAGTAGTAAAGTGCCCGTGCGTTGCAACGGATCCTAAATAGATGATGACACCATAAGTTCTAAACTCTTAAAAACAAAAAAAAACAAGAATTTAAAACTTGAGCTATCACTTATTTGAGATCCAAACAAAGAAATAGCTGCTCTCACCCATCGAGCCTCGCCTCACTGTTATAAATTTCAAAATGGCCTGGCAGACTCACCATCACCACCAACTCATTCTTATAATAGTTAAGATAAGCACCCCCGCTTCAACTGCTGTTGTTGGTCAAGTCAGAAATAATGGCGACTGGCTGCTTTCTCTCTTCCCCTCCCCCCATTAATACTCCCCCGAGTGCCTATCCCACGGGGGGCTTTGCCTCTGATGATGCTGCAGTGGGTGGACTACTACTCTACTAGTGTAGTAGTTCTTTGGGTTCACTTTGTTTACATTTTCCCGTGCCGTCTCCATGTCTTGAGTCTCGACTATATTGAGCCTTTGACCGCGCGGTGGTTGAAGCGTCAGAGCTAGCGATTTGTTTGGTTTGCTTTCCTGCTGCTGGTTTGATCCCGTCGTTGCCTGCGCTGCGCGTCCCCTACAGCTGGGACGGCATGGAGACGGACACCGTTAGGGGCTGCTTGAGACGGCAGTTTTTGGACGGAACAATGGGAGGCATCCAAAGGACGGCGTCGGCTGACGCAGACTGTTTCCGACTTTCCTTCCAATGTTCCCGGTTTATTCTGTATCCTCATTCATGACGCGTCTTGCTGTCAAAAATAAGAAAAACAAAATCTGACGCGCCTTTCCTTGTACGTAACATAGCGTCCAGTATGCAAACCATTGCATATGGATCTGCCCGGAATCCGGACTACGGAGGCTGTTCTAGAATCTAGAGACTGATGTTTGATCACCGTTTTGCATTTCCAAGAAGTTCTTGTGAAAGATCAAGTTGCCCTTGTAATCCTCGATGATAGTGTTGAAAATATGCGTAATATTTTTATTCTGAATTTTATTTTGAGGCAATTGTAACAAAAGACTAGAGATACATAAATCACCAGGTAACATATTGTACTTAGAATATGCTCAAGTACTAAAAATTAGCAAGTCAATCAACCATATAAACGACTTACAGTTTGGCCTAATAAGGAACAAGAAGCAACACAGCACAAACACGGTCGTGGAAGTAGTCGATATCGAGGTAAAGGTAGAATGGTCATACGGATGCACTGCCCAGAAACCTTATTACCGCGCTGTGCAGGTGATCCCAGCAGCAACTGCTTGGAGATACTGCTCACCCTCCTTCATGATTCACGCTAAGGAGGAAGGCCAGTGAGGTTAAACTGCTCAACACCATAGTAGAGCAATCCAAATAGGAAGAATGAAGTAGGAATCCAGTGTCTTTTGGCCTGGACATCTCCAGGTCTTTTATAGATACGCGTCAGTTATTCACTAGTAATTGATGTCATTATATCATTAAATGCATTAATTACTCACTAGTAACTGATAGCCTAATGACAATTAAAAGTATTAATTACTCACTAGAAACTAACGGCAATATGACAATCAAACCCAATTGAAATAGATGTTTAAATTGTATTTAAATAGAATGAATAGAGATAATTGCATGGTTCAACAAAACAAAAGGTTGATTCAATGTGCTAGGAGACACTCTACAAAGTGGCGTGGTTGCTCGTTGCAAGTGACAAGTCATATGAATTGTCACATGAAAATACGTGAATGTGCGTGCACGTACCTATGTGTTTAGCCAATGTACACCCCAGGCCATCCTCATGCCATGTGTTAAATTATTCAAGAAGTGGCCAGACTCCACCTTATATAAATTACCTTCCCTCTACTTGGCTAGGCAATGTAGTACTAAACCATGCATGCTTTGGAATTAAAGAAAATGTCCCTCCTATGGACTAATTTCTAATAATCCCCCACCAATTCCAAATCAAACAATAGAAAAGATATCAAATATCATTGTACTAAAGTGTTGTAAATATACCAGTCTTTTGGTGTAAGTACTGTAGTTGAATTTGCTCATAGATTAGCAAGATTCATCCTCTCACAGCTAATGAATGGACTACAGCTTGAATTCGCAACTTTTTGTGATCAAACTTCACTTGAAATCACAATAGATACTAGGTTGCCAATGAACCATACATAAATGGAGTGTTATGTGGTCATGCTCCCTTATTTCCTCATAAGCTTTCTAGAGAATACCCCATTCTCATGAATTGTGACCTCATAGCTATACTCAAGTGGTGTATGTCGGCGTACTAGCCAACAGACACCTCCGAGTCGGGTGCTTATAAGGTTCAGACGGGGGGCTTTCGGGGTAATCGCCGGTGGAAGGAAGATGAACGGGGTGCCGGTGAAGCTCAGAGGAATGGGGACGCTAGGGTTTACCCAGGTTCAGGCCCTCCGGAGAATAATAGCCCTAGTCCTGCCTTTCTTGCTATTGCTTGTGTTCTAGCTTGAGAGTATGAAACCTATTAACAATGGGTCGAACCCCCTCTCCCATGCACCCCGGCCCCCTTTTATACTTGGGCTCCCGGGGGCACATGGGAGGCTTACACGGCAAGGCACACTCATTACCCTGCCACGGGCGCATTTAATGCGCCTGTCACTGTTCTTACACCCCGGTAACATCTGCCGCACTGGCCACACTTCGCCGGCCCCACGTCCACCAACGCCACCCGTTCCGTCAAGGGGTGGGGTACTGCCATGATGTCGTACGTAATTAATGCGCGCCTGGGGAAGACGCGCCGCCATACCGTATCCTCCATGCTTTGCATTTAATGCGCACGCCTCGCATTAAATGTCCTTGATCAGGGCGCTGCAGCTTTGGGGGTGGACGCCAGGGGAGTGGCCTGCATGCCACGCGTCCACTGGGCGACCACCTCGCTAGTCGCCCAGTGGTGTGGCCTTTGACGCCACACATCCACTGGCGACCACCCCCGTCGCCCGGTGGTGGCTCGACCGCCACGCGTCCACTGGGCGACCACCTTCCTGGTCGCCCAGAGGTGTGGCCTGATCGCCACCTGTCCGCTGGGGCGACCATGCTGGGGAGTTGCTGCTTGCCGTGGCAGTGTGCCCGGACACGCCCTGCCCGCCCGGCGGTCTCTTTTATTGCGGGGGAGTGGGGACCCTGGTGTAAAATACGCCGACAGTGTATTCATTATAGGTATCCTATAGATCAAAACCTTTTTCTTTCATTTTGATACTAGAATACATTAAGGTTTTAAGCCAAGCTTCCATACAATTGTGAGTATTTTGCCTATTAGAACACATGTACAATTTAATTATTTGTATTCTCTTGTTACAACATCAATTTACTTTTATTATTACCTAATTCACGAGATCTCCGATCAAGAGAATAGGGGTTACCATTGTGGTGTAACTCAAATGGGCCTCATACCCATATCCATAGACACAACGAAAATCGTCTTACATGCAAGTCCTTTCTTAAAAGGATCGGCCAAAATTTTCTCAATACAAATATAATTCACAGCAATTACTTTGGAGTTTCTCAATTTTCTAATAGATTTAAGCCTACGCTTCACATGTCTGGAGGACTTCATGTTATCCTTAGTACTCATAACCTTAGGCAACACTATTTGGTTATCGCAGTACATTTGGATCGCTGGTATTGGTTTCTCAACCAGTGGCAAATCTAATAGTAGCTCTCTAAGCCATTCAACCTCAACAGTGGTTGTGTCTAGTGCTACGAGTTCAGCTTCCATGGTTGACCTCGTTAATATGGTCTAATTGCAAAACCTCCATGAAACTGCAGCACGAGCTAAGGTAAAAAAATAACCACCTGTAGCTTTGATTTTATCCGCATCAAAGATCCAATTTGAATCACTATATCCTTCTAATACAGATGGCTACCTAGTATAGTGAATTCCATAAGATGTTTTGACTCTCATGTAGCGCAACACTCACTCAAGTGCTTCCCAATGATCATCCCCTTGGTTATATGTAAACTGGCTTAATTTGCCCATAGCAAATGAGATGTCAGGTCTTGTGGCACTAGTTAATACATAAGGGATAAAATAATTTGTGAATACCTCAATTGATCTTTCCCTAACCCTTGATTCTTTGAAGCTTAACACTTGCATCATAAGGTGCTGAGGAAATTTTGCAATTCTCAAAGCCGAACCGGCTCAATATCTCCTTAGTATAATGGGATTGGTGTAAAATGGTCCCGAGTAATGTCCAATACCGCGGACTCGGCTATTCGAATAGGTTGTACACTCTGCAGAGCTTATGCACTTTACCCACAAGATACAGTCAAACACCACAAAGGCGAGTGCACGTAACAAAGTCTTTCGGAAACCTCTAACTATACAAGTGGACCTCCCCGGTTGTTGCACACTAACCCTTCCCTTAGCAAAGGTGAAGTCTAGGCCAACCAATCGTTAGATGGGTAGCTAGCCACATCCCCGGTACGCTCCCCCGTACAACTACACAAAAGGTATAGTTGACACCCCAAGGTTCCACAAGCAAGTTATTAGCAACTTATTCAACTAGGTCCGCCCCATTACAGACATGTGGTTGCATGATGAGCTCAGTTCAAAGGCTTGCAAAGTTAAGTCCTTAAGTTGACCAAGGCAAGACTACCAAAGAACCAAAACGACTTTCCCAATGCCACTCATGGCCATCCAGATCATTCTTGCCACTTGCCCCGGTCTAAAACATTTATCAAACCCCTAGTTGATTACCATGCACCACGTGCCATCAACATCAGCATCAATAACACATGACACTTCTCCAAAACATGTTCCATATCTCATTAAGTTAATATTAACATTTAATTATTCAAGATAATGTCATGACTACGTAGCAGGTCTAAGCATTATAGTACAACAGTCTAAATACCCATGTTGGTGATTTAATAATGTCCAACCAATAATCCAAGTCCTAGGGTGACAAATTATTTATGGCATACAAATATTATCGACAAGGTGGCATAATCAAATAGGTCACATAACTATTCCCAGAATTATTCAAAAGCATTTTTAAATAAACTAGCATTCAATAATTTTAATAAACATAATTTCAAAAGTGGAATCAATATAGTCAAAGCATAACTTGCCTTCAAAGAATACTTGGTCAGGGTCTTGAGCTGGCTCCTGGGTCAAAACTTCACCTTCGAAGGCTTCGGGCACTTCAACGTTTACTCGTAACGGATAAATAAACACCAAATAAATAAAAATAGAGAAAAACTCATGTCCAAAAATTAAATAAAATTCACCATTAAATATAGCTCAATTTTATAAAAATTTAGAAACTAGAATCGCCTCAATCGGAGTTAAAACGCAAAAGTTATAGCTGTTTGAAGTTTGAAAAATCAATTAAAAGAATAAACCGAATTAATTCATTTAGTTTTCTATTGAAAAATCCGATTATGACGTCAGCATTGCGTCAGCGGCGAAATTGAATTTTCACCGAATTATTTTTCTAAAGGAAAATTGAATTATGACGTCATGCTTGCGTCACCCGGTCCACGTGCTCAGTCCACGGCTTGGGCTCGGTCCACCGTGGACCCGATCCACGGGTACACGTGTCACTGACACGTGGGACCCACTGCTGACGTCATCGCAGATGTCAGCGAGGCTCGGCCGAATGTCTCTGACACGCGGGCCCCACCGTGACGTCGCGGATGACGTCATCGAGCGGTTGGGCCAAACGCTGAAACGCGGGCCCATGCTGACGTCACGTGTGACGTCAGCGACGACCGGGCTGACCCCGTGGACCGCGTCGGTTCAGTTACCGAACACGTGGCTTGATCTGGGCCGTCGGTTTGAAATTTGACGATCCAGATTAGATCTGGATCCCGCGCGTTGTGATCAACGCGGTTGATCTGGACCGTATGATTTGAATCGGACGGTTGAGATCCAATCGGATTTTCACCACATCATGGAGGTGACGTGGCATGATCCGGTGCTCGACACGTGGCTCAATCTTCACCGTTCGATCTCGATTGAACGGCTGAGATTGCATCTAACACTACAACACGGGCCAATCCTAACCATACGATCTAGATCTAACGGCTTAGATCTAATCTAGCACAGTGCGGTCAAAGGGGCTACGTGGCTTAATCTAAGGCATTGGATCTAGATCCAACGGTTGATATTAGATCCAAAACCGTAACGTGGATTTCATAGGGGTGACGTGGATGAACCTAGGCGGTCAGATCTTGATCGAACGGCTGGTAGAGCTCGTGGGTTTTGGCGATGTCGCGGTGGAGCTGGGCTACCGGAGCTGGGGATAAAGACACGGCCGACGGCGTTTGGGCGTGAATCCGGCGAGGTGAGTGGTGCTCCCAGATGCGTCTCGTCGCGACGGTTCAGGATCTGGGCACCAACGCGGCGGGGGACGACGGAAACGATGGGAAACGGTGGAAAACCGTGGCGGCGCGCACTTCCAACTTAGGCGAGCGATTGTAGGCGGGCAGCGGCGGCTAGATCTCGGTGACCTAGGGCTACGGGTGCGCACGGAAGCGACGATCATGACACGGGTGGCGGCGCATTAAATACCATCGTCGGCGTCCGTGAAATCCACGGAAAACGAGACCCACACGCGCACGGCGACGGAATCTTGTGATGTGGCCGCATCCGGGCCTTACACGTGTGCACGATCAACGGTCACAATCGCGTCGTGCGCGAACGGGTCCGCACGGGCACGAGCTCAGGTGACGTGGCGCAATCTCGACCGTTGGATCAAGATCCAACGGTCACGCGGTTAGGGTTTGGGATCCGGCTCGGGTCTGGCTCGGACCGGCTCGGTCGGACTCGAGTCAGACTCGAGTCTAACTCGGTCGGATGAACAGAGGAATCCGTTAGGGTTTTCCAACGATATAATATTTAAAATAATTCTAGTAATTCAAATAATTCAAGAAAAATAGCAAAATAATCAGAAAAATTCTGGAAAATACTTTGAGACATTTTGGACTCAAATAAAATATTTCCAACAAAATTTTATTTAAAACATTAATTATTTAATTATCTCAAAAGGGAATAAATTCAAATTAAATCCAAATCAAACCCAGAAAATTCCAGAAATTCTCAAAAATGCCAAATACCCTTTAAATACAAGGAAAGCAAAAATTGGGATGTTACAAACCTCCCCCCTTAACAGAATCTCGACCCCGAGATTCAGGGCTTACTAAGGAATAGGTTCGGAAACTCTCTTCTCAAATCCTCTTCACGCTCCCATGTCGCTTCACTTTCCGAATGGTTGCTCCATTGGACTCGGCAGAAACGGGTTGACTTATTTCTTGTCTCTCGATCCATCATGTCCAGAATCTCCACGAGGTGCTCCTTGTATGTCAGATCTTCTTGCAGCTCGATCAACTCCAAAGGCGTCTGTTCATCCGGCACTCAGAAGCACTTTTTCAGTTGGGACACATGGAATATACATCATGCACTCCCGCCAACAATTGCGGTAACTCCAACTGGTAAGCAACTTCACCCTTTCGGCTCAAAATCTTAAATGGTCCAATGTAACGCGGTGCAAGTTTCCCTTTGGCATGGAACCTTTTAACTCCCTTGAGAGGTGTAACTCGGAGGTATGCGAAATCTTCCGGTTCAAAACTCAGGTCTCGGCGTCGGTTATCAGCGTAAATCTTTTGTCTCGACTGAGCTATCTTTATTCTTTCCCAGATCATGGCAATCTGCTCTTCGGCTTCTTTACACCAAAATGTCCCATCAACCCACCTCCATGCTCTTCCTGTAGCAACAACAAACGAACAGAACTAGTTGGAATGCATAGTTTGTTTACTCTAAACACAAACCCATTATTGAGGACAAATTTGTTCCATGTTTTTCCCTCTTTACAATTTACCAACACATCTTTAAAATCATTATCAAGCACATATTGCTCTTTGATCATTTCCAATCCAAAAATTTTGAAGTCTAGTTGTGAAAGCATGGTATATCCCTAGACAAGGCATCAGCAATAACATTATTCTTTCCCTTTTTATGTTTCATGACATAAGGAAATGTCGGGACCCGAATGTGCAAATCTGGACTCTCTGTGTATTCAGCACTAGTCCAGGATCACGCTAGTGCACACAGTCTCAACATCGGTAAATACCACAATCATACTAAATGAAATAGTAAAGTACTTTATTGAAAGGGAAATATAACCGGTTGCTCGACCTTATGGTCAAGTTACAAAAGTACACCTCGCAAGGCAAAGTCTACAGTTGGGCGGGTGCGACAGCATCGGCGCGAAGCGGTCTCCGTGCCCAACAACAGTTGTGGTCAATGAAGCAATGTCCTCCTCCAACTCGGGCGCTGGCTGCTGCTTTGGCTACTCAGGGTCTGGGTCGTGTAGCTCCAACACTGGCCCGGTGTTGGCCCGTACAGTGCCATCTCCAACTCGTCGATCCTCTGTGAAGAGTGGGCATACTCCCGAGCCTCTCGCAGCTGCCTCCTCACATCCTCGACTTCATCGTGGGCCTTCTGTAACTCCTGAATTATCTTGTCGATAACATCCTCCTGGGCGACAACAAACCTCGATAGGTGTGATCGTAGCGTCCTCCTCTGCTATCAACTCCCGATCGAGGCGGCTGTCTCAGCACGATGGTGACGAAACACAGTGCCCTCTAAATCTGAAGAGTAGGTGCGAGCGATCTGCCACATTTCCTGACGCGATGTCTCTTAGATCCCAGCATCAAACGAAGACCTCCTCGTGGTGATGTGGATAGGACGACTCACCTTGGTCTTCTCTCTGGCATACATAGTGATCTTGACGTCCCATGCTTGGACCAGTCCTGCCTTCACTATGGTGGTTCCCCGGTAGATCGGTCTGTCAAAACCTCCAAGTAGCTGCATCATGCGCCACAACTCAGTGGCGTAACCTCCCTGACGTTCGGCATAGTTGTTGATCATCTTCATCTGTCAAAGATACTCATGTGAGAACGCAACATTTTAAATCAAAGTGGAGACAAAAGAATTTAGCAAGGGGTATGAACAAGAGAGAGGGGATAAGTCAAGAATTCATTCAATATTTTGGCAACTTTTAACTTTTATAAAAATAGTTTTGTCCTCACTACGACCATTCTATCTAAGGGTAGGTCCTACAGTCAGTATGGCATTGATACCACCTCTGTCGGGACATGAATGTGCAAATCCGGACCCTCTGTGTATTCAGCACTAGTCCAGGATCACGTTAGTGCACACAGTCTCAACATCGGTAAATACCACAATCATACTCAACAAAATAGTAAAGTACTTTATTGAAAGGGAAATATAACCGGTTGCTCGACCTTATGGTCAAGTTACAAAAGTACGCCTCGCAGGGCAAAGTCTTAATAATAAACTTGCAGCGAAAAAATAAAGAAACGCGTGGCGCTAACCAATATGCCACAGGCAACTGACTGGGCTCGCCCCTAGTTCGTCGGCTGCTCCTAGAACTCCTCCACCAGTGCTGGCGTTGATTCTTCCTCAACTGATGTTTGTATTGTGGCAAGGGTGAGTACTTAAAAGCACTCAGCAAGTCATGCACAGAGATGCAGTCTAATATTCTGTATGCATGGCTTGTTACAAATGACAGGCTAAGTGGTTCTTTTGCAGTAAAGCATCATTTACAAATAACAGTAATAGATTTAAAGCAGTAAAACAGTAATAACAATAATAACTTTCATAAACAGTTCACAGGTAAAGCATTTATCCACCTAAAGCAGGTTCATCATTTCCATACCAAGTAACCCAAGTCATTTTCATGAAAATCTAACCCTTAACTGTAATCACCGAGCAATGTCCAATACCGTGGGCTCGGCTATTCGAATAAGTTGTACACTCTGCAGAGGTTATACACTTTACCCACAAGATACAACCAAACACCACAGAGGCGAGTGATCGTAACAAAGCCTTTCCAAAGCTACTTCTAGACCCGATACTGCCCACTAAGGTTTCAACACTGAAGGGACTAGTTACCACACTTAGGCCCCCCCTCTTGCGCCATGTGAGCCTACCCATAAACTCGGCCTCACACCACCACGACAGTACCAAAGACTAGACATCACAGTTTACTCAGCTAGGTTTGTCCCATTCCAGACTTGTGGCTGTATGAAGGACTCAGTTCAAATTCTTGCAAGGTTAAGTCCTTGGGGTGACCGAGGCAAGACTACCCAATAATGCACAAGTAACCAAAGTAATAAAACCAAATGCGACCTCCCAAGTGCTACATCTGGCCCACCAGAACAATCTTGCCACTTGCCCCAGTCTAAATCATTTAATCACCCATTTGATTACCATGCACCACATGCCATCAACATCATCAACAACACATGTCGCAATTTCCAAAACCATGTTCCATCTCTCATTAAGTCAAGATTAACTTCCAGCATTCAAAATTATATCAATAACACGATTGCATGGCTAAGCTGGCTAATTACGGTCTAATTAACCCATGTTGGCAAAGTATTAGTGTCCAACTATTAATCCACATCTAAGGGTGACAAATGATTCATGGCATACAATTATTGTAGGCAAGGTGGTATAATCAGATGGGTCACATAACTATTCCCGGAATTATTCAAAAGCATTTTAAATAAACTAGCATGCAATAATTTAAATAAACATAGTTTCAAAAGTGGGATCAACATGGTCAAAGCATAATTTGCCTTCAAAAAGTACTGGTTCTTGGTCTTGAACTTGCTCCTAGGTCAAAACTTCTCCTTCAAAGCCTTCGGGCAGTTCAACGTCTATGTGTATCAGATAAATAAACAACAAATAAATAAAATAGAGGAAAAACCCATGTCCAAAAATTAATTAAAATTCACCTTTAAATAGAGCTCAATTTTATAAAAATTTAGAAACTAGAATCACCTCAATCGGAGTTAAAACGCAAAAGTTATAGCCGTTTGAAGTTCAAAAAATCAATTAAAAGAATAAACCAAATTAATTCATTTATTTTTCTATCGAAAAATCCGAAATATGATGCAACACGAATTTTGGATTTCGGCCGAATTAATTTTCTAAAGGAAAATCGAATTATTGCGTCATGCTTGCGTCATCCGGACTATAGACAAAGTCCACGCTCACGCTCGGGGCCACGGTGGACTCGATCCACGGGCGCATGACTCGCTGACATGTGGGCCCAGCTTGATGACGTCATCGCTGACGTCAGCACAGCTCGGTCGAACAGCTCTCACAGCTGGACCCCACCGTGACATTAGCATGACGTCACGGGTGATGTCATCGTGCGGGTGGTCGAGCAGCTAACATGCGGGCCCCACGCTGACATCACGCGTGACGTCAGTGATGACTGGGCGCTGACCGCACCGGTTCGGCTCCCGGCCACGTGGCACGATCTGGGCCGTCGGTTTGAAATTCGATGGTCAAGATTGGATCTGGATCCTGCACGTTTGGGTTAACGCGGTTGATCTGGACTGTTCAATCCAAAATCAATGGCTGAGATTAGATCTAGCTTTTTCGCTGCGAAGGGGCTACGTGGATAGTCCCGGGTGGTGACACGTGGCAAGATCTAAGCCATACAATCTCGATCGGATGGCCACGATTGCATCTAGCGCTACCACATGAACCTAATCTAACCGTATGATCTAGATCTAACGGCTGAGATCTAATCTAGCACGGTGCAGTACAAGTCGACGTGGCTAAATCTGGTGCGTTGGATTTGGATCTAACGGTTGCTAATGGATCTAACCCGTGATACGAAATTTTCGCACGGGTGACATGGATGAATCTGTATGCTAGGATCTAGATCTAACGGTCTAGATCTAATCTGGGAGTTTTCACAGAGACGGTGACGTGGACGAACCTGAGCGCTCGGATGATGATAGAACGACTGGTGGAGCTCACGAGCGTCGGTAATGGCGCTGCAGATAGAGGTGGCCGGGGCCCAGGAAGACGACCAATCGGACGACGTTTTGGGGGGTCTGCGGCGAAGTGAGTCCTTGGTCTGGGTTCTCCTTGTCACGAGGATCTCGGATCTGTCCTTGTTTGCACCGGAGAACGACGGAGGACGGCGTTTCATGCGGAGGACCTTGGCAGCGCTAGCGAACTTCGGCGAGCGATTGCGGTGGCTCTAGGGTTCCCCTGCAGACGTGGGCTAGGGCAACAGGTGCAGCGTCAAACGGCGATTCTCGGGAGGGGATCCACGCAATAAATAGCGCGGAAGTCGAGTCCGACTCGGCGGTAGAGAGCAACGACCGCTACAAGGTTTCCGGATAGGAGACGATGACGCGCAGTCGTCCACGTGGCGCGATCAATGGCCCAGATCTGATCCGGCGTGGCTCGATCCGAACCACTCATCGCGGGGCGACGTGGCGCGATCTCGGCCGTTCGATCAAGATCGAACGGTTGCACGCAAATAGGGTTTGGCCCGGTCGTACGAGCTCGGGTCAGGCTCGGGTCTGGCTCAGTCGGACTTGAGTCTTACTCGGTCGGTCCAACAGTGCAACCCATTAGGGTTTTTCTGATTTTTCAAATTAAAATAATTATAGAAATTGAAATAAATCAAGAAAAATAGGAAAATGCTTAGAAAAATTCCAAAAAAAATCTGGAAAATACTTTGAGACATTTTGGACTCAAATAAAATATTTCCAACAAAATTTTATTTGAAACTTTTAAATATTTAAATAACTCAAAAAGGAATTAATTCAAATTAAATCCAAATAAATTCTAGAAAATTCCAAAAATTCCATTAACCCAATAAATCAAATGAAAGCACAAATTTGGGTTGTTACAGGAAAAGATTCAATGAATTGAACCCATTTTGCATGCCTACGATTCAGTTTTCCTTGACTTCGAATATGCTTTAACGATTCATGATCAAAATGAATGACAAATTCTTTGGGCCATAAATAATGTTGCCATATTTTCAAAGTTTGAACTAGTGCATATAACTCCTTATCATAAGTAGAATAGTTCAAACTAGGCCCACTCAACTTCTCAATAAAATATGCAACAGGTTTTCCTTCTTGTAACAGAACTCCACCCAAACCAATTCCGCTAGCATCACATTCTAATTCAAAAGTCTTGGAAAAATCGGGTAGTTGGAGTAAGGGTGCATATGTTAACTTATCTTTTCAAGGCATTGAAGGCATCTTCCTGTGCTTTGCCCCATACAAAAGGCACACCCTTCTTGGTGAGTTCATTCAATGGTGCGGGGATTATGCTGAAGTCCTTCACAAAGCAACGATAGAACCCAGCAAGCCCTAGAAAACTTCGCACCTGTGTGACCGTGTTAGGAGCTGGCCAACTCTGTATTGCTTCAACCTTGGCTTGATCAACTTCAATTCCCTGTGGAGTAACAACATAGCCAAGAAAAGAGACTCGATCCGTGCAAAAGGTGCACTTCTCAAGGTTACCAAATAAACGTGCATCGTGTAAAGCATTAAAAATAGCACATAAATGTTCAAGATGATCTTGTAAAGATTTGCTATAGATCAAGATGTCATCAAAGTAAACCACCACAAATTTCCTAATGTAAGCACGTAAAACATCGTTCATCAATCTCATGAAAGTGCTAGGTGCATTAGTCAACCCAAAAGGCATTACTAACCACTCATATAAACTAAACTTAGTTTTAAATGCTGTTTTCCATTCATCCCCTAACTTCATACGAATTTGGTGGTACCCACTACGCAAATCCACTTTAGAGAACATTGTAGAGCCACTTAGTTCATTAAGCATATCATCTAACCTAGGAATAGGATGACGATAATGGATAGTAACATTATTAATGGCTCGACAATCCACACACATACGCCACGAACCATCTTTCTTGGGTACCAAAATAACGGGAACAACACAAGGGCTAAGCGATTCACGTACGTACCCTTTATCTAGCGGGTCTTGAACTTGGCGTTGTATCTCTAGTTTCTTCTGGATTGGTTCTATATGGCACTCAATTGGGCAAACATGCCCCTGGAATGAGATCAATTTGGTGCTCAATCCCTCTGATGGACAGCAACCCGGAAGGAATGTCCTTTGGAAAGACGTCAATGTACTCCTACAAAAGGTTAGCGACGACAGGAGACAAAGAGAGACATATCCTCCATTGAAAACAAAGTTTCTTTGCAGATCAAAGCATAGCAAGGATAACTACTAGCATCCAACTCATTGACATCATATTTTATCGCAAGAAAACAAGCACATTTCAACTTAATCTCATTTTTCTTGTCACAATCAAATTTAGATTCTTACTTTTTATGTTGCTCAAGCCCTTTTGCGACAATCTGATTTTCACTCATAGAATTCTCTCAATTTTTCTCTTTGCTAGCTCTAGCGATCACATCTTTAACAATAGCATCAGGAGACATTAGATGTAACACAATTTTCTTCTCTTTATGCACAAAAGAGTATTGATTGGTTCTACCATGATGTAAACAATCTTTATCATATTGCCATGGTAACCTAATAACATAGAACATGCTTGCATAGGTACGATATCACAATCAACATAATCATGATAAGAACCTAAAGCGAAATGTACTCTTACCAGACGAGTTACCTCACTTGCTGCTGTTGTTGAACAATTGAATGTAGTAGGGCTGAGGGTGTGGTCTAGTAGAGAGTGCTAGCTTCTCCACCATATCCATGTTGCATAGATTATTGCAACTCCCACCATCAATGATTATTCGAATGGATCGCTCCTTGACAACGCCTTTAGTGTGAAACAAGTTGTGGCATTGATTCGGATCGGTGCGAGCAATCTGAGCGATGCACAATCATACTCAAATATTGGTCAGCATTACTAGCGCTCACGTGCACTTCTTCATGTTCTGAATTTGGCTCACCGTTTTCATGTTCAGCAAGCAAAGCATACGTTTCTTCGTCAAGATCGCTTACTGAATCGTACTCACCATCCGCGCGGATTATTAACATGCATTTGCTTGGACACTCCTTCATCATGTGACCGAAACCCTTGTAGTGATGGCACTGAATGCCTTTTGTGCGTCCCATTGAGGCGACAGAGGATGACAAGCTTTTTGTAGAAGCTTGTGGGGCGCTTTTCGTCGGCGTTGGTCGTGGTGCCAAATTTGGAGTAGAGGACGTCATTTTGTTGTTGGAGGAGGTCGGTGGAGGGGTACAACCGGAAGGGGCAGTAGGGGTGTGCGGTGTCTACGAAGGAGCTCGACCTGCAGAAAAGTTAGCTTTCATCCTCGATTGTCGACCCTGCATTTCACGTTCAGCTTTACAAGCAAGATGGAATAAACGAGTCATCGAATTATAATCCTTATAATCTAGAATGTCCTAGATTTCTCAATTTAAACCTCCTAAGAAATGAGCCATAGAAGCTTCCTCATTTTCAATTAAACCACAACACAACATGCCAATTTGCAATTCTTGGTAATATTCCTCTACTGAACTCTTACTTTGGTTTAGGCGTTGCAATTTATTTAATAAATCTCTAGCATAATATGAAGTGACAAATATATGTCTCATGATCAACTTTAATGCTTCCCAAGTGGTGGGTATATTATTTGAATGAGCGTGGCAATGTTCTCTCCACCAAACAGAAGCAAAATCAAAGAATTCACTAGTGGCAGCCCTAACTCTTCTATTCTCATGAAAATCATGGCATGCAAATTTTTGATCAACAAGTAATTCCCAACTAAGGTAACCATCAGGATCATATTTACCTTCGAAAGGTGGCATATTGAATTTACCTTATGGAAAACATCATCACGCTCATGTTCCCTGTGTCGTGGGGGATTGAAAGGACCGGAGATGTCGCCTAGAGGGGGGGGTGAATAGGCGAATTAAAAAATTGCAGCGGAATAAAAACTACCCGAGCAGGTCAACTCGGAGTCTCTGGATATATTGTCCGAATACTCCGGGTTGTTCGGACTATCCGGGATTTTATCCGGATACTCCGGGTTAAGCAGTTCGGGAACGAAACTAAAGCTTCTCTAACTAGCAACTAGATACTCAAATAAAAGAGAGCAAAAGTAACCTAGTACTTTAAGGAAGTGCGGATCTAGAGCAAAGTAGTAAAACAAGCTAGATCGAAGCTCTACGAGAGCAAATCCACACAAGTTAAGTTAGAACAAAGAAAGGAAGTTGGAGACTTGATTTTTCACCGAAGTTCGGATTCTTGAAGGAAATCCTACATCTCTGTTGAGGTGGCTCGGTCGCACTTGAGCCGGGGTCTCTTTCAACCCGGTTTCCTCCCGGTGTTGCACAAATGCACTCGCCGGCTTCACTTCTTGTCTCTTCCCTTTCGGAGGCGAGACTCGCCTTCACAAATGACCGGGGCACACCACACGCTTCGGGTGCTCCCGGTGACTCCTAGCCGTCTAGGAGACCTTCAACCTCCAAGAGTAACAACACCACGGAGAATCGCTTGGAGGATGAACTAGTGCTCAAGAACTTGGAATGAATGCACCTAGCACTTTTCTTCTTCCTCTCCTCACCAAATATGGATCAACAACCAAATCAAGAGGTGGAAGGAAGTGAGGGCTCTATTGAATGCTTGGAGTGTGTTAGGAATGGCTTGAATGCTGCTATGAATGAGCTCAATAGAGATCCTAGCCGTTGGGAGAGGGAGGAGGCTTTAAATACTCTTTTGGAAAACTAGCCGTTACCCTCAAATTCGAACAGTCCGGACACTCCGGACAATTGACCCGGACACTCCGGATAATCCAGACTATCCAGACAAAATGTCCGGATACTCTAGATAGGTTGGAAAGCGACTTTTGGCCGAATGGGTTAACCCGGACACTCCAGACAAATTATCCGGATACTCCGGACTGAGTTCGGATACTCCGGATCAAATGTCCGGACTCTCCGGGTTGGATGGCTCGGTTGGAAAATGCTGTTTTTGGGAAATGCAGGTATTTGAGTGCTAGTTTAAATGCAAGACTTGACTTTGAGCACATGCACATCCTAAAAGCGATTTTCCGTCGTATCCTCTTAATAGTACGGCTATCCTTAAGACTCAAATAAAATGGAAATTACAATTCTTGTCTTGATGCCGTCTTTTCAAATTTTAATGTCTGTAGGGGCGTCCAATCTCATTCCAAGCTTGATATGTTCTCGATATCTGCATCAATCTTAGTTAAAACATTAGATCTCTTTAATTGTGTCATCATTAATCACCAAAATAAATTGAGGGGCCTAGATGCACTTTCAGGGATCATGTCGCATACCTTGCTGATTGAAGCGTAGTCGATGATGGTCACGGTCATGGTCGTAGTTGACGGTGTTGTCCTCCAAATCAGTGATGTAATCATCTTGGTTCTCACCGTTTTGTTCTTTTACGTCAGCTGTATGCCTAGCCTGTTGAATTGAAATGTTGGTGAGTTCCAGTTGGCTAGCAGTACTGGGGACCCGTTGAGCACGTAGTACACCGTTGTTGTTGCTCGGAAGACAAGGTGGAGGATTGGAAGTCCCAGAGGTAAAAGCTGCAATAACATCAAGTCTAGACAAAATAATAGCAAGAGTAGTTTTAGCAATTCCCTGTGCTGCCTCGATGGATCTGAGACGGTTCTCTTGCATCGACATATGCTCATTAGTGAGTTGTACATCCTCACTAAGACCCTCGGTGGTGACCCTCGTCATCCTCTCAAAGTGAGCAACAATTCCATTTGTGCATGGAGAGTGATGCAGCGATCCCTCGTCACCTGACATGGTTAGTAGAAGACAAGAAAACAAAAATCACAGGAATAATGTTCCTATCAACTACTAGGAGGTGGTGGCAAGTCTCTCAACACTCAAGCCTATATCCAAAGCTCTTACAGGTTCTTACGGTGCAGTAGGCGTTGCCGGCCGTTGGCGCTATCAAAAGTTCTCCGAAGTTTGTGTAGAGCGATTGCCAAGTGATCGAATGCCTGCACGGGTAGAGAGTGGAGCTTGGATAGGCTCAATTTAGTAGCAAGGATTAGCAATAATCAAATCAGAGAATGCAAAATTGAAAGATTGTTCAACGTTCTAGTCACTAGTTGCTAACTCTAGGCTAGAAAGAACTAGTGACTCAAAGTCTCTACAGTTGACAACAATAGGGCTTGACAGCAGATGAAATACCAGCACGAAAAAATCGCAAAAGATGGGAACTGTCTCAAAAGACTAGGGACCACGTAAGAACAGGTCTGACACAAATTTTTTTTAAATCAAGTTCAGAGAGGTCCGAACTTGATCGCTCCCAAACAAGTTCGGAGAGGTCCGAACTTAACCTGCCTCAAACAATTTTTCTCAAACAAGTTCAGACAGGTCCGAACTCTATCTCTGTTCGGCACGGTCCGAACTGAACGCCTGCCTTCTTCAGAGCGGTCCGAACTGATCGCTTTCTCGGAGTGGTCTGAACTTGCCCCCTTTTTTTCTCCTCTTTTTTTTGATTAGTTCAAAGCGGTCCAAACTCACCTCCTTCTTCGGAACGATCCAAGCTGATCTCGGAACGGTCTGAACTGATCTCGGCGCGGTCCAAACTCGCCTATCTCTTCGGACGGTCTGAACTGAGCTCTTTCTTTGGACGGTTCGAACTGATCTTGGAGTGGTCTGAACTGGCTTTGTCTAGATTGACACGGACTCCTTTGCTTGACCGAAACCAAGAGCAAAACAACTTGGTTCGGACCGACTTCTTGGCAGGTGCAAATATGCACGGGAACTAGACACCAACTAGAACTAGAAATCAGCAACTCGACACGATGATGCGACCAAAAATTCAATAATGCAATGCACTAAAAGAAAATTGTGAGGCTCAGATTATCTTCGGATGGGAGACTAATCCTAGTTTTCTTTTCTTCTTTTGGGTTGTACTGGACTCTAGGAAAATAAAATTGAGATCTACTACTATGGGTACATCATTTCCTCACCGAGCAACCTAGTTTGCTCTGATACCACTTGATAGCACTTTGGGTGTCCCGATCTTTCGATGAGAAAACACACGATCGAATTGGGTGGAGACAACTTTGACGATCCGACTACACCGTACAACGATGATGCGTCTTAACAATCGCTAAACCAACTCCAGAGGGTTATTGATCAACCTGAACACGAGGTTCAATTCCTGCAAGCAACCGAGAACAAGCAAGAACGATAGTATAAGCAATCTGAAATTGCGGATAAAAGTTGAAGGCAAAACAAGATAGAGTCTTATTGATGATCTTGACATGGTGGCTGTCCAGCACAACTCGTAGGATCAAGTTTGCACTTGGCTAAACTAATCAAATAAAACCCAAGACCTAAGAGGGACAGCGGCTGGCTATTTATGAGAGATAGGGGCGTGGGAAGCACGTCCAAAACAGGTAGAGGCTAATTATAACTCAATTTACAAGGCCCATGGACCATGTCATCTCGGACTAGAAAAGTGACATCACTTGTTTGGCAGATTCCCGTCGACTTAGATGGAATTTGAAGATGAGACCGGATCCATTAGAAAGAGGACGAAGAAACCTTTCAAATAAGTACTCATGGACCCCGAACACCACTGTGGATCAAAAGTTATAATCATTTTAAGTTGGTGCTATCTAGGAGGCCGAATCCGAGTAGATCTCGTGCACTTGAAGAACTGGCTTCATACTTGACGTTTGGAGGTTCTTCTCCTTGGTTCCTAAGGACAATAAAATCATCACAAGAATTAAATAGTATTCCATTCATTAAATTATTTGTATGCAACCCAAGGAACGCATTCACTTGATAATTGAATTGACGTGCACGAGTTCGAGTAATTGGTCCTTGTGTTACATCATTGGTTTCAGTTGGATATGTAGGCGTGGCCGTATCTATGGCAGTGATGTTCTCATCAACTGCCAAACCCTCAGGAAATGGATCTAAAGTCCCCTTATACCAGCCCTAACAGAGGGGTGAGTTCTCAACTCAATACATCACAAATCACCCCTCCCCTTTCAGTTGGGGAATGAAACCAAAAGGAAGGAGGAAAGATCCAAGGGTTTGTGCTCAGCAGGAGGAAGTTCCATGCGCTTGCTCCACAGGAAGGGAGGAGCCTGGGCGCATGGAGAAGAGCTTGAGGTGAGGAAAGCCAAGAGCTAATGAGGGGGAGGTGATCGGCTCAAGAGAGGAGGTCGGCAGGAGGAAGTGAGGGAAAAAGAATTGGCTGGGAGATTAGGTGGGCCCGGCTGCAAGTGGAAAGGATAGAATTTGGGAAAAAGAGAAATCCCCTCCCCGCAGGCACAAAACCACCAGGCCTGATGATCCAGAGTCTAGCCCAAACCCGACAATTTATGTCCCAACAACAGGTTTTCTCCTTAAGAAACCCGAATATTACAATATTTTATGTTTTAAAGTCCTGTAAATATATCTGTGTAATTGAAATCATGGACAGTTGCGGACTACTACTACACACCATAATAATCTCAGGTGAAGTCCTCACAACAGGCAACAATGCAACTGCGGACGATAGGTTTGTAATTTCGCTTGTACCACATGCCTAGATAAGTATCGAAATGGCCCCAACTGTGATGCTTCGTAACGGGGATCAAAGTTGCTCCAAAGCAGGACTTTACAGTATTCTTATAATAATTGTATTAGTTGTTGCATAATTCTTTCTACATTTCAAGCAGGTCCAAAGTAAACTGCTCAGTAAATCTTGACCCGTGACAGCATATACTTCACTGCACCCAATAATAAAAAAAAAATCAGGACAACATATGATTAGCCATTTCCCAAAAAGAATAAAAAAACTAATTTAGACCTTTGGGAACGCATTCTTCGAAATCAGGACAACATATGATTAGCCATTTCCCAAAAAGAATAAAAAAACTAATTTAGACCTTTGGGAACGCATTCTTCAACCATATTCTTTTGCTTCATCCACAAACAATGTCAGAGGTAATGAGCTTTTCTTTACACTATTTCCCAATTTTCACCACTGAATGGATATATCTTTGACATGCATCCTGGTGCACCAAGTAACCCATTTTGAGCTGCAACTTAACATGAGATATGCAGCTGATTCATTTATGTGATTTTCAGTTCTTACAGTCAAAGGAGTGCTATATGCGTCGAACATGATGATGTGGGAGTTTTGATTAATCCTAGTGGAGTCGTTCATCTTATTTACAGTCTGCTGCTGAACTGTCATCAACAGTCTCTTCAGAGGCCGAATTTTGGTTCATTACAAACATCAGGCTGTCACCTTCTTCAAGCTCCCACTGCTTTCTGAGTTCATTGATGGCTCGTGCTGCAGCCCTAGCTACAGCATAATTGGAATCTTGTGCTAACCTCTGCTTATTAAAAGAAAGACATTGAAACAACATTACATTCCCAAAGTAATTTTAAAGAAATGCAGCGCATGTAACATGTTCAACAATCAAGTGAGCATCAGGCAGAAATGGTTTCAGTTTGTTTGGGCTTGTAATTTCGATGATGGAAAATGAATAATGAAGTGCAAATTTGATTGTGGGACATAATTCTCAGATCTCAGAGATTCAGACATGACTAATACATAAATTCAGATGTGAAAAACTTAACAGTTGTCTATGGTTCTCACTTTATGATTAATAGGAGAGATTTATGTTAACCTGTAACGCGCCCATCCCAGCATTCCCTAGAGTCCACATGGACGGAGCTGCAGCCAATGCATTAGCTAAAGCTTTCCTACAAGCAGTAGAAATATATAATGGTCATTTATAATGCAATATAAATGAAAAACAATATAGAAACACAACATAGGTACAAGGAAATGCATATACATGCTCTGTTAATCTAGGAGCAATATGGTTGGGCCAGAAATAAATGAACATTCTGTTTCTATGTCTGTCAAAAACACAAATCCTATTTATTTGTATGAAAACAATAGGTCATCTCCCTGTATAGTAGAACAAAAACAATGAGTGACAAAGTACAATAGAATATGCAGGTAGGCAGGTATAAACAAGTAGACGGACGTAAACCAATTTTTTAATAAAACCATGAAAGCACAAATTTTTTTTCTCGTACTGTCTAATCATCACACTGTCTGCAAAATAGTTACAATCAATGCTCAATGTTGTCCTTTTTGGTTGCATATATGCAAACATGGATCTAGGTCTCTTAACATGATTTGGCAATTCTGGAATGATAAGCTCAAGCTGCACAGTTATCTGCGTATTTTCTGTATACTCCCTTGTTACAAATTAGCGCCTCAAGATAACTGTACTGCAAAATAGATTTGATCTTGCCAACAAGACAGAAGCAGCATTTTGGACATTGCTCAGAGGTTGGATATGATGAATCAATGATGGCAAAAGCAGCTCTAAGGACTGGTTTTGGCTAAAATACTTATCGCGATGTTTGTAAAGAATGCGACAAAGGCCCCTGTTTGGGCATGCTTTACAATGTGATCGTGCTGAAAACATATGGGGTGATGCATGGAGTGGACAAATCATGATTCTATAAAACCTTGCAATATCTTCTTGGTCTTGGTACATATAATTCATTATGAGAAGATCAGCATAAAATACAAATAGTATCTGAGGCTTAATTGAACTATTGTCTTGGGCACTTGGCATGCAACGGATGTAGCTATAAGAAAGGAAAACACAATGAAATCAATTCATTAATCAAGAGGAACATGCTGCTATATACCTGGTATTAACATCTGGAGAGCTTGAACATTCAGCTATCAAGGAAACACTCTTTTTCCCATCCATGGCATCCAGGTCAATAAGAGTTGCTACTAACAACTCAAGCTTCACAAACAGAAAAGAGAGTTGGAAAATGAAGATAGAAAGGTTCATGTTGATCAGATGGGTTTAAAGATGGTTCACCTCCTCAGGATCTGTGTAGTCGATACCATCAGCCTCAGACAAGGCTGATGCCATACTCAAGTATGCATCCTGCGAAGAATACATTAAATAAAAAATAGCAATCCAACGAGTGCACTGCTAAACAATGTAATCTTGACAGAACCTCTATGGCAGTAATCTGATCAGTAGAAACTTCACGAGGAAACAGCTCAATAGTCTTCCCATTTTTCTCGAGTGTGATGAACCTTGTTGAATTAGTGGGAGAAAATGAACCATCCTTAGGAAGCCTACGAGTAAACTTTAGCTTAACTCAGACTGATCCACAGTGAATAAGAAACAGGGCAAAATTAAACTAGTGTGCTCTTTAATTAAACATCGATTTGCTCTAAGAAAATTAGCATTTGGAAGTATGTATTAAAAACTTACTGCTCCTGTAATTTGTTTGCCATCATGTCATGTATGTCCCGAACAAACTGCACTAAATATTAGAGGATTACGTACAAGTATAAGAATTTATAATCAGTATATTATAGGAGCAATAACGATATTAGGCAATTCAGGTTCGAAATTGATCAAACTAGTTAGTATGTAATGTAGATTTAACTTCCAAGTTTTGAAGTTTTTTTTTCTTCATCAACAAATGTCAAAAGCTTTCATTATATAACAGTCAGTCTGTTGTGATCACATGTTGAATTAAAATACATGGACTAAAAGTTATCCTGCAGACTAAAAAAATGCAATACTTATCCCAACAACCTCCCTTTGCTCCCTTTATGGTGTGCGGTGGAGATGCAATACTTAGAACAGCGGCAAAGCTAAGGGTGTGGTGTAAGCCAAGCTCAATAGCAGAGACACGGTGTGGGCTAAGACAGAGCTCGACCAGGCACTACGGCGAAGCCGAGAGCATGACGCGAACTAAGCCCAACAACAATAACTTAACATGTTAGGTAATATTAATTTTATCCGTAACAAAGCAGGACATTCGGCTAGTTGGTTCAAAAATAGCTTTCATATACAAAGGCCCAAGAAGTTATACATCCTATTTACAAAATTGAAGATTATTGAATGTGCTTCTTTCTTCATCCTAAAATTTGTACTGAATACAGGCTTTGCACACAGCCACCAGTTCCTGATTATCCTTTTATTTAACTTGTAACTACGTCAGATGTCTCCTTGGTATGTTATTTAGTATACTTTCATTAGTACGTCCAATAATGAGAACAACAAGCGCGCAAGAAGGTTGGTTGGCACTGATGGATTACCCAATTGTAAAGATCTCAGTACATATCACCATGTAATAAAAAAATGAAATCAACATACGGGACTAAAGATATTAGAGCTAGGTGAACAACTAGTCAAGCTACCTTTAATGCCATGAAAGCATCCTCCATGGCACGTCGTCTAACAACCAAGTCAGCTCGTCGCAGATCTGCCTGGGTTGCACTAAGCACAGTATTAGATCAGCATAAAGACATGAATTCAACTTACCATACAAATAGCATGGATATTCAATAACATAGATAGAATGCTTGCAGTCTTATCTACGGTATATTGATCAGATGTTTCAATTAGTTCCAACAAACTGAAAGGAAGGAAGAACTAGCACACACCTCTAAAGCACCATCACTCCAATGTTGATCTGCTGCTTTCTTTAAGTCCGACTGAGCCCTCTCCTTTAATATCTGAATATGTATACAGAGGTCACAGATTACAGTAGATAGAAGTAGAAAGAAACCAAGAGTAACATAATAGGCAAATAATTCAATATCCAATGAACACAGTAAATACATACTCTAGCAAAATGGGTAAGGCGTGCTGCCCTTTCCTTCACACTGTGGTCAATCTTTTGAGTGTCCTTCCTTGCACGAGCTTCCAGGCAATCATAATTTTATATGAAACGAAATCATAAGGAAAAAAAATCTAAGAGCTTATAATGGAAAAGAAGAAAGCATGTACCATCAAGCTTGAGAAACCCCAGCCCTAAAACAGCAACATCCTGGCATGCACGTCTGTTCAGTCTTGTTATGCCACTAGGATTAGAAGGATATCAAAGATCAGATTATTTGGAGATATTATGAAAATGATTATGCAAAATGCACAGGAGTACCGTGAAAGCAAGAGAATATCACTTTGAGCCCTTTCATTCACAAACTTGGCATCATTGTAAACAAATTTGCAAGCTTCAGACAATCCTCGACTAGAATAGACTGATTTTTTCTCAGCTGCAACTTGATTATCTGACAATTTAGAAATTCCTCTTGCATGCTCTTCAAATTCCCTGCAACAATTATGAATGGATTATATCCACTTCAAAAATGATCATTTGCATCTTAGCACATAGGCTGGTGTAATCCTGGTACAAAACTTCAGTTTATGTTGGAAGAAACTAGATATGTATGAAAATAATGAAAGCCACTATGTGAAACAAGAGGAATTCTTCTATGGCACTAAGTCCTATAAATCTTCAGCTGACTGAGTAGGATATTTTACATCAATTTCTTTAGGCATCCTGAGAGCAGGCATTAGCTTTACAATCATATATGAATTTACTATAAATGAAGTGAAATAAAGTAACAAACACTCAAGCTAAAAGACAAAACTTTTAAAATATGTATATAAAAGGCATAAGGGTAAAATGAAGAATAGATGCCTAGTATGCGAACTACCCAGGTATTCCTTAGCTTGATTATTATTCTTTAGATTTGAACATGACATCATCTGATCATTGAAACTGGGCAGCATTATTTTATATGACGTGCAGGACAATGACCAATAAATGTACCAAGGCCATGGCCCTTGGGATATCCAGCAAACCACAACAACTTGACTGCCAAAAATGTCATAAGACATGTCAAATTTAATGACAGTGGGAACATAGGAAGACAGTGTATTTTCCATGCTCTAAAATATACACAGATTCTTAAGCATACATTTGATTTAAAAATAAGCTCACAGACCAGTATATGTAGTTCAAAATTAACCTGTAAGGATTGATGCCATCTTCAGAACTCTTGTATTCTTTAGTTTCACTGCTATTATGAGAACCATAAGAATGACACCAAACAATCTGGCCTTGTCGGAACAGGGAACCATTGGACTTCCCATTGGTTTGTCCATGTCTATCACTCGGACAGAGCCTGAAGACTAAGTGATATCCATTCATCCACTTCCTTACCTCTACTTTTTGGGGTATACAATTCAATGCCATGCAATGCAGTCCTTTCAGCTTACATGGCATTCCATATTGATCATTATAGCAAACGCCACTAGCTGCTACAGTACCAGAGATATGGCTAGCCATATGAGCAAAAGCTGTATGTTTACTGTAAATTATGAGACTTAAGCCCTACAAAAAAAATTCCAATTTTGCCTTCATTAAGCAGATTTCCCAGCCAGTTTGAAGTTCTGATCAGTAATCTTTTCAGTACCTGATGTCAAATATGGACATTAGTTTCATGTCACAATAAGTGGACACATATAATATGTTTAGTGCAAAAACTGATGGTTATATCACACAGATATTGGTAATCATTTCTAGAGAAAAAAGAATTTAATAAGTGCATCAAGAATAGCATGTAAGATGTATGTCCACTAATAAATATATGCACCAATTGTTTGTTGAACAGACCATAAAAGATGATCAGGTCAGAATTATTCTAAAACATCATGCCTTGTTAGATCAATAATATAGTTGGTAACTGTTACCAATCGTATAGTTCCCCTTTTCAATAACTGTCGTGCATTGCTATGTCAGGATTACAACTACTTTTGGAATGAAGTCATACGCTTTCTGCCACATTCAGCAATTATCTCTATTAACTTGATAACATACTGTTATCATAACTGGGAGTGTGTCATGAATTGCCTATAAGGTGAACATGAATTGCCTACTAGTACATCCACATTTCTTGTAGTATCAGTTGAAATTCTAACATCTAACCCAGATCAAATACAGTTGAGAACGACAACAAGAGACTCTAAAAAATGGTACTTGTAGTAACAGTGCTTCGAAACTCTACAGAGGAAAGCCAAAGTAAAGAAGAAGCAAATCGTACCTAGAGAAGTGCAAGGTGTGTTTGTGCAAGATGCATACCAAGCATATGGAAGATGAGTGATTCAAGAGTTGATGAGTGATTCAAGAGTTTCACAATTCCAAAAGTATTAGAATAAAAGATTTCATTCATCCCAAGTCAGTATTTCCATGGAAACATCTAACATCTTCAAAACAGAACCAAATTATGAGCTTCGATAATTTACTGAGGCTTTTGACTGACAAACTAGTTAGCAAACAAGCTCAGCAGCTTCGAAACATATCCCAGTCCTTTTTACAACTTATACTAAACAGAAAAGCATGTACAAAATAATCGAACGGGACAGGTATACAGCTAGACACTAGCTAAGCATTGTAAAAAACAACATAAACAGCCCCACGTTTTGATTCCCGCAATTTGATTTAAGTTGTAAGAACTGCATAACATTTTCCCTCAGTTAAGTATAACTGGACCATAATATTTGTTAATTCACCCCGTAAAAAGCCCAAGACTCATCCATCAATTTCCCTCGTAGCGCTTCCAGTAGACATTTCAGTGAACAAGTAGTCGGCGTCTCACAAAACACGCCCCAAGAACATCATTACAGAGCACTCCTCAATCCAGACCGGATCAGACCAGACACACACACACACACACACACACACACACACACACACACTGCAACACTGCACACTCAGGCGGGACGACGCCCGTGGCATACAGGATTAGCAAACCAAAGAACGATAGGAAGTGTAGTGCCTGCACTTACTGTTTCATGTGAAGGAGGAGAAGGCCAGAGAAGGGAGGAGAGAGGGGCGTGCGAGGAGCAAGGCGGTGGATGTTACGAAGCGGAGTAGGGGAAGGAGATTCTGGAAGGAGAGCGACGCGGGGCCACAAGTTCGGGCAGCGAAGCGGCAGCCACCAGTTGCCCCTACGGCGGAAGGGCTGCCAACGGGCCGGGGGGACTTTCAATCGGATCTTCTGTGGTAACGATGCGTTGCCCGTAGGGGCACGTACAACTGCTGTGTAGACAACGCTATAATTATTTATATAAATTTCTGCATTTGTACGATACTTGGAAACATAAATAATCAATAAAAAAATTATAACCTATAGTCTGTTGTGCTGCTTTTTTACTAAAACATAAAAAACATGCATGATTAATATTATGGATGTACTACACTAGCATATAAGAATACGATTATTTCACACTCATTTACATGTGTTAGAAATTGTCATTACGAGTGAAATATATAAAATGTGATAACATTTATTCCAAATTGAATTTGTAGAAATGATTCATATGGAAAGTTTCTACTAACAAAAGAAATGAAACAGAATGGGTAGGCTATCTAGCATAAATTTAAAATTTTCTACCGCGTAATCAAGAAACTACCACGAGTTACAGATCACAGAATTACCACTAGACGCGCAAATCTGTAGTGAAAGTAGAGTCGATGTAGTGCGTTGGTGCGGTTGTAGTCTACTAGTCTGGCACCTCCTTCAACAGCTCCTTGTGATCGTCACAAGTTGCGGATCATTCTAGTATTGAAGCCTTGCAGCAACGCCTACAAGGTATCGACACATATGGGACAGAAACACCATGTGATGGAGTGCTAGCGCCGGTTGTGCAGTTCTGGGCGAAGGACGGGTGACAGATAGGGTTTTGGGAATTCTGAATTTCTATTATATCTCGTAACCCTAAAGACAGCACCCCCCTTCCCTTGAAATAGACACCCCACAATAGGTCCCTACATTAGAGGTCCATTAGGAACTCATGGCCTATTAGAATGATACGAGGGTGCGCCCGACCTTCACGGCGTAGGATCGAAGATACTCGCGAAACCTGACGAATCTTGTGCGGCCAACCGTTGCAAACACAACAACCTGCAGCACCGAGTTCGCCCAACCTCACGTTGTCCACTCAACCAAGTCAAGCGGATTACAATCCTCGCTGCAATCACAAAGAGCTTGCAAGAATAACGGGAAGGAATGCACAATCTCAAGTTCATTTCAGCCAGTGGCTTGAAATCTCAAGAATATGCATATAGCAAATCTATTATCAAAGTTTAACAACCTGTCTTTTGTTTCAAAAGTGGTCTCCTCTTATAGATAAGAGAGGAAAAGAAGCTAAGGAGATGGCTGCAGGTAAACCTTAATGTTTACATGGGAACCAAAGCCCAGAATTAATGGTGGCGCAACACCCAATGTATTGGAAATAGTTTCTGGACGCCAAAGTGTTTTGATGATATCTTTGTGCTCGCTTGGAATTTGAGGGTGAGGCCAAATCCATTGGAAAGCTGAGCTCGATATCTTTTCAGGCTGTGGTCGAACGCCTCAAACGGATTCCGTTTGTATCCTCTATGCCCGTTTTTCTCCAGGCTGGTCATTGGAGGCCGAACTGAGCTCTTCTGCATTCACATCTTGCATGTTGACTTGTCCATGCGCCTCTTGATCTTCCCTAAGGTGTTCACACCTCCTTGTATTGTTTTCATACCTGAGAGTAATCAAATTACTTGAATTAGATAGCAGCTGACTCTCACAAGTAATAGGATTCATAAAAAGGAGCGAGTTCACCTGCTGATTGATTTGTTTAACTCGTGCATGTGTTATTGGTCCTTGGAAAAGATTTGGAGTTTCTCGAACAATAGTAGGGGAAGTGAATGTTGATGGTGTTATGTTGCCCGTATCATCCTCCCCCTCTTGGAAAGGAGTCGTCCTCGACTCTATTTCTTCTGGCCCAAAGAATGGTGATAAATCAGCAACATTGAAGGTTGTACTCACATTGTAATCATCCCCGGGAAGCTCGATTTTGTATGCATTGTCATTGATCTTCTCAAGAACTTTGAATGGACCATCAGCTCGAGGCATCAACTTAGATTTGCGCTTATTTGGAAAGCGCTCTTTGCGTAGATGTACCCAAACCAGATCACCTGGTTCAAATAGCATCTTCTTCCTTGTTTTGTTCGCCCTTTCAGCGAAGTAGTGCGCCTTCTTCTCTATCTCTTCCTTGGTCTTTGCATGAATAGCTTTCACAAACTGAGCACGCTTTGTAGCCTCCATATGAGTCCTCTCTTGAAGTGGAAGTGGCAACAAATCAAGTGGCGTGATTGGTTTAAAACCATACACCACCTCAAATGGGCACAATTGTGTTGTTGAGTGAACTGCCCTATTGTAGGCAAATTCAACATGTGGAAGGCAGTCCTCCCACTCTTTCAGGTTCTTCTTGATCATCGTACGCAAAGAACATGGAGAGTGTGCGGTTCACCACCTCCGTTTGTCCATCTGTTTGTGGGTGACAAGTTGTAGAAAATAACAACTTTGTCCCGACTTTGCCCACAATGTCTTCGAGAAATAGCTTATGAATTTGGCATCACGATCTGAAACAATGGTTCTTGGCATCCCATGTAGTCTCACAATTTCACTGAAAAACAAATCGGCTACATCGGCGACGCATCGTCGCTCTTGTGGCAGGGGATGAAGTGTGCCATTTTGGAGAACCTATCCACAACTACAAATACAGAGTCCCTCCCATTCTTAGTCCTAGGCAATCCTAAAATAAAATCCATGCTAATATCCTCCCAAGGTGCATTAGGAATAGGAAGTGGAGTATACAAACCATGTGGATTAAGTTTGGACTTAGCTTTATGGCATGTGACACATCATTGCACAAGTCTCTCAACATCTCTTCTCATTTTTGGCCAATAAAAGTGATCGGACAGCATGGCCAAAGTCTTTTCTCTTCCAAAATGCCCCATTAAGCCACCTGCATGTGATCCCTGCAACAATAGCAAACGAACAGACGAATCTGGAACGCATAGCTTGTTAGCACGAAACAAGAATCCATCATGAACATGGAACCTTTCCCAGCCTTTCCCATCTTTGCATTTAGAGTATGGTTCAGCAAATTCTTTATCTGAAGCATATAACTCTTTCAAACCCTCCAAACCAGGAACCTTGATTTCAAGTTGTGTTAAAAGCACACTCTTTCGAGACAAAGCATCAGCAACAACATTCTCTTTACCCTTCTTGTATTTCACAATGTATGGAAATGATTCAATGAATTCCACCCATTTGGCATGCCTACGGTTCAGTTTAGCTTGGCCTTTCAAATATTTCAAAGCTTCATGATCAAAATGTATAATGATTTCTTTAGGCCAAAGATAGTGCTGCCAAGTTTCTAAAACACGAACCAAAACATACAACTCCTTATCATACACAGGGTAATTCAATTGAGCACCACCAAGTTTCTCACTAAAGTATGCTACTGGTTTGCTCTCTTGCATCAAAACACCACCAATACCTATTCCACTAGCATCACACTCAATTTCAAAAGCTTTAGTGAAATCAGGTAGAACAAGCAAAGGAGCTTCAGTTAAGCGCTTCTTTAATTCAGCAAAAGCTTTTTCTTGAGCAACACCCCAAACAAACTCACTTCCTTTCTTTGTTAGCTCATTCAAAGGGGCAGCAACTGTGCTAAAGTCTTTCACAAATCTACGGTAAAAACCAGCAAGTCCGTGAAAACTTCTAACTTGACTAACATTAGTCGGAGTAGGCCAATTTTTAATTGATTCAACTTTTGATTCATCCACTTCTACCCCATTTCCGGAAACAACAAACCCCAAGAACACAACTTTATCTTGGCAAAAAGTGCATTTCTCTAGGTTTGCGAACAATTTTTCAGTTCTAAGCACTTCTAGCACTTGTCTAATGTGATCAGTGTGTTCTTCCATGGTGCGGCTGTAAGATGTCATCAAAATACACCACAACAAATTTACCAATGAAGGCTCTCAAAACATGGTTCATTAATCTCATGAAGGTACTAGGTGCATTAGTTAAACCAAAAGGCATTACTAACCACTCATACAATCCAAATTTTGTTTTAAAGGCTGTTTTCCACTCATCCCCTTCTTTCATCCTTATTTGATGGTACCCACTCATAAATCAATTTTAGAGAAAATAACGACACCACTCAATTCATCCAAAGATGTCATCCAACCTAGGAATAGGATGGCGATATCTATGATGATGTTGTTAATTGCTCTACAATCTACACACATGCGCCATGTACCATCTTTCTTAGGGACTAAAATCACAGGGACAGCACAAGGACTTAGGCTCTCACGTACGTACCCTTTGTCAAGAAGTGCTTGCACTTGTCGCTGAATTTCCTTGGTTTCTTCGGGATTGGTTCGGTATGGTGGACGGTTTGGAAGTGAAGCTCCTGGTATGAGGTCAACTTGATGTTCAATGCCACGGGTCGGAGGAAGTCCAGCAGGTATCTCCTCCGGAAAGACATCTTTAAAGTCCTGCAAAACACTTGATACAACACTTGGAAGGGAGGTTATGTCGTTAGTAGAAAGTAGCACATCTTTGTACAAGAGTACAAAATATGCTAAACAGGGGTTTGCATGCATCTCTCTTATTTCAGATCTTGTAGCTAACATTACTAGCTTGTTTCCCTCATCGTTTCCTTTTCCACTCCTATTTGTCTTGTGGCTCTCACTTACCAAAGTGGTTTTCTCACTTGTAGTCCTTTTCTCCTGTTGTTTGACACTCCCAAGGTTTACGTCATTCTTTTGCATTGTATCAGCATGAATTTGAGTGGGAGTCATTGGTCTAAGAATAATTTCTTTGTTGTTCCACTTGAATGAATGTTGGTTAGTGAGACCATTGTGATGACTTACACGATCAAATTGCCATGGTCGGCATCGAAAGCGACAAGTGACATACCGTCATTGGGACAACATCACATTCAACAGTATCACTATACTCACCAATTTTGAAGGGAACCTTCACCATGTGCTGAATTTTCACTTCTCCACCATCATTCAGCCATTGCACATGATATGGATGTGGGTGTCGCAGCTGCTTCAACCCAAGCTTTTCACACATTTCTTTACTAGCCAAATTGTGACAACTTCCACCATCAATTATTACCTTGCACACACGACCATTTACCTTTTCCTTGGTGTGAAAAAGGTTGCATCGCTGTTCATGTTCTTCCTTTTGCTGTACACTCAAGACTTTCTTGGTGACAATAAGAGATTGACCTGTTTCAAAGTCGCAATAAGTCGTCTCATTCTCTTCATCTTCCAAATTAGTGATTGGGGTATCTTCTCCTTCACTTGCAGATTCATATTCTCCTCCTTCTGTGAAAAGCATGGTGCGGTTGTTTGGACAATCTTTTGCAATATGGCCACGTCCCAAACACTTGAAGCATTGAATTGCACTACTCTTTGCTGTTGAACCCACAGAAGAAGTAGTACTAGCTGCTGGACCTTGCTTAGTATTTGGAGTAATTGGCTCTTTTCCACTTCGACCTACATGTGAACTAGAAGCAACACTAGTACTAGAATTGTTAGCGCGAAATGAATTGAACCGAGAAATGGATTTACCTAATGTAGGTGCTGAACGGGGAGCAAATGAAGTGCTCTTTGTTATCTTGGAGTCTTGCTGCACTTGCCTCTCAGCCTTGGTTGCTTGATGCACTAATTCCACCATATTGCTATAAGGCTGAAATTCAGTGATGCGCTTGATGGGATAATTCAATCCAGCGAGGAATCGTGCCATGGTTTGTTCTTCATGTTCATAAACGTTGGCACGGATCATGGCCATCTCCATCTCTTTGTAGTACTCATCAATCGTTCGATGTCCTTGTTTTAATCCCTGCAGGTTATCAAAAAGATCACGCTTATAATGTCGAGGGACAAACCTGGCTCTCATCTCCACCTTCATCTCAGCCCACGATGCAACGGGATTCTCGCCATGCTCTATTCTTTGGTTTTGAATTTATTCCCACCAAACCAGTGCATAATCATCAAATTCAAGCGATGCCATGGCAAGCTTCTTTTCTTCGGTGTAGTTGTGTAGGCGGAAGATCTTGTCAACTTTCAACTCCCAAGTAAGATAATCCTCCGGATTATTGGATCCTGCAAACTTAGGCATAGAAAACTTTAGTTTGCCATACCTTTGCTCCTCATGACGATCATTGTCATTGCGGTTGTTGCGTTGATTTCTTTCATTGCGTGGCTGCAAATTGAGACGAATTGGTTCATGTGCAGCACCGCCACGACCCATACCACGTCCCCTTCCTAGACCACGATCATCACCACCTCTAACTGGCCCAAGGGGGGACGAATTGCATTAGCAGCACGAGCCCTTCGTGCAGCAGCTTCCTCATCAGTCTCATCAAGTGGAGCACCATCTTGAGCTTGTGGTCGCAATTGTCGTACAATGTCATTAACTATGTTGGTGTGAAGTACGGCGAGTTGCTGATTCACATCAATTTGGAGATCTTGGATGGAGTTATTTAGTTCTCCCCTTAGCTGGTCATTTCCTATGTGGAGCTCTCGGCGTAATGTGTCTCGCAAGGCACAATACTCCGTCCAGGTTACTGGAACTTCAGGATCATGCCCATCATTCTCCACATTGTCTCCTTGACCTGACATGGTTAGTTATGCAAAACAACAAGATAAACACAATATGATGAGTGGGAAATTCTCTCAACCTCACATATCCTTACCAACGATGTTCTTACTCACCCTTTGCTGATTAACAGAGGAGCTCGCGCTTGAGTGGTGAGGCAACACGAAGTGAGGTTAAGCGAACTCACAGCTGAGATTAAAGCACACAATGGATTATATGTGGAGCTTGGTAGGGAATGTGTATGACCTACACAATCTGAATTCCTGATGTTGTTTCAATAAGTAAATATCCAACCAAGAACACAATGCCTAGTTGCTGAAAACAAGATTTAAGTGATGAACACAACAACTCACACACAAAGATGATGGAACTAATTGCAATCAAAAGGAGTGAGCTAGATAAAAATATGATGATAGCACAAACAACTCAATTGCAATGGTTATGGAAAGACGCTAGCTAGCTGCAATAGATGAAGAAGGGCTCAAGATTGCACATCAAGAATGCGTTTATCACAGTGTTGCAATAGATTTTTGTAATTTTTTTCCTTTTTTTTTTCCTTTTTTCTTTTTTTTTTTGGCTCTCTTTCTTTTGGATGGATGTGCTACTGATTTTCAGCAAAGATTCACAACTTTTCTTTTGATTTCATGCAACCGTGTGATAGCAACTTATGAGTGCAGCCCTATGCAATTGAATAGCTAGTCTTGAAAGGTGCAAAGTTTTCGCAAAGGAAAGATGGGCTATCAAAACAGATTTGAAAATTTTTGCAACTTTGTAGCAGTCAGATTCAAACACATGTTCAACCACTTTTTATGCCGATTCAGAAAAACTTGTCTCTACCAAAGTTGGAGAGAAATTCATAAGCTTTTCAGAAAGTCCAAGAACGCGAAAATCCGAGTTCGTATGTGGGAGTTATGGCCAAAACAAAGGACTGGACAGAATGGATCAAAAAGTGACCTTGAAGGAGATGAGCAGTTTCAGCAACAAGAACACGATTCTATGAATAAAAACTTAGTAAAACGCACAAGAACAACAGATCTGAGACTAAGGTTCAATATTTTTGTGAGGCAAGTTTTCAGATTAGGTAGAAAAACACAAATCCAAACTAAGGGATGGTATTTTTATGTGGTAATTTTCTAGCATATGGCTGAAAGGTAAATCTAGAACTAGGGGATAAAGATCCTACCATGACAACTAGGGCTCTGATACCAAATGATACGAGTGCGCTGAGCCTTCACGGCGTAGGATCGAAGATACTCGCGAAACCTGACGAATCTTGTGCGGCCAACCGTTGCAAACACAACAACCTGCAGCACCGAGTTCGCCCAACCTCACGTTGTCCACTCAACCAAGTCAAGCGGATTACAATCCTCGTTGCAATCACAAAGAGCTTGCAAGAACAACGGGAAGGAATGCACAATCTCAAGTTTATTTCAGCCAGTGGCTTGAAATCTCAAGAATATGCATATAGCAAATCTATTATCAAAGTTTAACAACCTGTATTTTGTTTCAAAAGTGGTCTCCTCTTATAGATAAGAGAGGAAAAGAAGCTAAGGAGATGGCTGCAGGTAAACCTTAATGTTTACATGGGAACCAAAGCCCAGAATTAATGGTGGCGCAACAACCAATGTATTGGAAACAGTTTCTGGACGCCAAAGTGTTTTGATGATATCTTTGTGCTCGCTTGGAATTTGAGGGTGGGGCCAGATCCATTGGAAAGCTGAGCTCGATATCTTTCAGTGTGGTCGAACGCCTCAAACGGATTCCGTTTGTATCCTCTATGCTTTCGTTTTTCTCCAGGCTGGTCATTGGAGGCGGCCCGAGCTCTTCTGCATTCACATCTTGCATGTTGACTTGTCCATGCGCCTCTTGATCTTCCCTAAGGTGTTCACACCTCCTTGTATTGTTTTCATACCTGAGAGTAATCAAATTACTTGAATTAGATAGCAGCTGACTCTCACAAGTAATAGGATTCATAAAAAGGAGCGAGTTCACCTGCTGATTGATTTGTTTAGCTCGTGCACGTGTTATTGGTCCTTGGAAAAGATTTGGAGTTTCTCGAACAATAGTAGGGGAAGTGAATGTTGATGGTGTTATGTTGCCCGTATCAGAATTCGCATCACCATCCAAATTAAGTCCTAGTCTTTTAAGCATGCAACCTTATAAGTTCACGTGTACTTGGACATCGCCTGAGTACTCTTACTCGACCATTAATCGGTAGCAGTCCCTAGCAGAATGTGCTGACTCCCGAGTATGTAAAGATCACATCGGACGAACCTTAACAATGCTTAGTTAAATGCATTTTCTTTTGCCTCATGATATCGGTCAAACTCAAGGAAAGTATGTGACATCCTTGTTTAGATAACTCGACCACTCCTTCTCGATTATGTGACGCGGAATCCCTGATTACGGTTAACTCTTTTAACCACGAGTAGCGTGGCCATGTATTTCCGGAATCCAACCACTCAAGAGGTCTAGAGATATCTCTCCCATTGTACGGAAGGGCAAATCCTATCTTAATCGACCATGCCTCACAGCATGCTTCACGACAAACCCGAAAGCCACCTTTATAACTACCTAGTTACGGAGTGGGAGAACTGATCATTTGCCCATTCTAGTTGGTGCAATTGATCATTTGCTTCGTATGTCTCACTAACATGTGGTCCCAGGGTCTGTATGTTAGTGAGATATCTCAGGGCAAATGATCAATCGCACAAGTAAATGAGGGCAAATAATCAATTATTCCTTATGGAGTAGAGTAGTACCACATCTTGAGTACATGTGTCAACCTCAAGTTTAAGGATACAACATTCACATTGTATATGAAACTAACTGATGACAAGTAAGAATACAACATTCTCACAGTGTCTCAAGATACGTTGATCTAACTCTATGTTCTCTAACATGTGTTTATATTATTGGTGAAGGACCTAAATAGAGATCAGAGGGGGGAGGGTGAATGATCCCAATTAAATTTTGCCCCCAAGAAATCTGAAGGACCATGTGGGGGTCCATCCATATTTGTGATGAGTATTTGACTTTGTTTGAGCAAGGTGTGCTGAGGTTTAAGTTTGATTTGACACGGAATTGCATGTTTGAATTTATGATAAATGTGGACTAACATGCAGGAAGAAAAATGTAAGAGTGTATTTTGGAATGTGCAAAATGGTTTGGTCCTTGTGGTACAAGTTATTGAGGCAGTTGTGGTCGTTGGTGAGTACCGGGACTAGATTGGGAGAACCGAGGTCTGGAACGGTCGAGGATGTCGACGAGATGGTTGGGCTCAAACCAGGATCACTTGGACATCATGGGAATGGACTTGAGGTAGCTCAAGGTTTCCGGTTTGGGTTGGAGGCTCGAAGAGGCGGAAACAGAGTGGTCAAGTCCGGCGGATGAAGGCCCGTTGCATCGGGTTGACCGGGTTTTGTTTAAAACCCATGTATGGCCTATGTGGCCCATGTAAAGCCCATGTGGGGGGGGATGACTGGGTTAATCCTAGCCCTTGATGGAGTGCTATAGATTTTGGGACTCATCCAAGGGTGGTAGGTGGCCCAAGAGTAGTATAAATAGAGGGGAAGGGGTGCCCTCCCTCACTTGAAGGTTTGAGTTGCTCCTTTGAGCTTTGCTCACATGAAGTGAGGCTTTGTAAACCTTCTAATCAGAAAATAAAAAGATTTTCTTTACATTCTTGTGAATTTAAATCCCGCATTTACTTTATGCAATTTAAATTCAGCATTTACTTTCCCGCATGTAAATTCTCGCAATTTACTTTCTCACAATTTGTATTTGCCTCCTCTCCTTCTAAATGCTATTGATCAAGGATGTCCTGAGGGTGCTCATTTGGTTTTACATCTTTCTTGCACCCTAGGATAGACTAGAGATCAAGTTTCTATCAAGACTGCAAATATGTCCTGAACTTGTTCTCCATGCAGTAGCCAGTCTTTGATTTTTAGAAAAAAAATAGAAAAATCCTTTTTGGGAGATTCTTGTTGGAGAAGGTGCATGAATCATATAAACATCTGTGGAAAAATGTTTGAGTCCACTGGTTGCACCATTTGGGAGCTATGAGGTGAAAACCGGGCCCCAAACTTCCTGATTGAAGTTCCTGATTGTCTATAGTTATTGATTTTTCATGATTTGTCTACAAGGTTTTTGGAGGTGATTTTTGGTGGAGTATTTCAAGACTCATATTCTCATGGGGTGAAAAATTCCTAAAAATTTTAGAGCAATAGAAGTCCACCAACCACCTGCTCCAAGTGAGGACAATTCTTGAAAAATCTGATTTTACTTTTCTAAAAGAGGCTTTTGTGATTTGGATTGATCTCTTTTAGAAAGAAGTATTTGAATTGATTCCTCTTTGTTTTGGACACTTGACAACCAGGATTGTGATTTAAAAATCCCTCACATGATTCATGGTTCTCATCCATGCAAGCTAGGGATACACATAGTTGTCTAGTCATTCCGGTTTTTGCGGGTTTTGTGAATTTGAGAAGCACCGGTTTCCTTGAGGGATTGTCTGGAGTACGTTGAGTGGGGGACAATTTTATTTGGGATCATTCACACCCCTCTGATCGCCATCTCGATCCTTCAAAATCAGCCAAAAACCTCTCAGGATTAAAGAGCAATAGAAAATAAAATTTTCTAAACACTCAACTCGAAATCGGCACTACCACTCCCATAAATTGGTAATGCCATGAAATCGGCACTACCACTACCTGAAATCGGTAGTGCTGATTTTCCTGGCCAAAGTAAAATCAGCACACATCAAAAACAAAAATTAATGCATCTTATGATATAATGATCCAAAACTCCTGAAACATAGTAGGCACCTTCTTATGGAGGTCAAAAACCAATTCGAACCTTCAATCCAAGGGATTGATGTCAAGGTTATGGTCTTTCTCCAATTTAAGGAAGAGTGCACCAAGTTTGAGCAAAAACAAAATCTTGATCCTGTACTTGCTCATAGGGTTTTAATGATCAAGATGATTTTGGGTAACCTCCCACACATCAAAGCAAGCAAGAACACAAGAGAAAAACCCTAGAAACATGATCTACCAAGATTTCTTCATTTCAAGTGAAAAGGTTGATTTCTTGCAAAGATCAAGAGGGGATTTGCCTAGATGATCGGGATATGATCTAAAATAGATTCATCCATCAATCATACATCCTTGGCACAAGAAACACAAGCATGTAAAAGGAGGGGAGGCAAATCCAACTTAAAAGAATGTAAATTGCATGAATTTAAATTTGTAGAATTTGAATGCTGAATTTAAGACATGATGTAAAATGTAACACCCGAGCACCTCACATGTCCTAAATGTTACTACTACAAGCTCAAACGCTGACAGATGCTAAAATTATTGTAATATCGCAAATCTTTCTCCAAGATGTGGAAATTTCAGTTGGGTGTGTGTGGGTTCCTCTTACAGATAGTCTCAGGAATTGGTGGATCTATTTGTGAGTTTCGGGATTTGATTTTGTAGTTGTGTGGGAGAGAATCACATGGTATTTCTTTTTCCACTCACCTAATCTACCCCTCCCTCCACCCGACTGCTCTCCCCACCCCCATTCGGTTTTTCCTGCTCCTCCAAGCAGCTCCTCTCCTCTCCAAGTCTCCTCCTACAGCAAGCCCCTCCATGGCCCTCCCATGGCAGCAAGTCCCTCCTTTGGCGCCTTCTTCCCCTTGGAGCTTCCCCAAGCCGGCGTCCTCCTCCTCCTCCTCCTCCCTGCAGTGGCAACAGCAGCTCCCTCCTTTTCCTCTTGGTGGGCAATGGAGGTGAGGGTTTTTGACTATTAGGTTTTGTGTGCTGCTCTTAGGGAGGGAGTTCCTGGGTTTTGGGTGTTCTAGGGTTCCTAAATCTAAGTTTTTTGGAGGGAAACTAGCTCTAGAATGGAGGGAACACTGTGTTGTTTTTCGAGTTGAGTTTTCCCCTCTCTTGGAGCTGCGATTTGGGCAAGATAAAGTCATCCCATGAATCTTTGACTGTAGAAGAAGTTGTAGCTTATCCTTTCCCCTTTAATTTGAGCATAAGAATATAAAAATATATTCAGCCAATCAAAAGTTATGCCCTTTTTAGTACGGGTTGTCCAGAGTGAGTTTGTGTTCATAGATGTAATGTTCAAGTGCAATTTAAGGCTAGTTTCAAGCCAAATTAGAATTTTCATTTGCCTAGAGATAGCTAGGAAATTTCTTGTAGATTGAGAAAATATATATTTTTTTGCTTGATTTGGGTTCTAGAATCAAAATTTATGCTATGTTGAAGTGGGCTATCCCCCCAAACTGCAATTTCCTGAAAAATTCAGAAGTTGAGGTAGATCGAGTTTGATGTTCATTTGAAATCTGGTATTGATTGAAGTACAACCAGCATGAATGGGTATGATATATTAGTAGATGATCTTATTGTGTCCATTTAGAGCACAATAACTCTAATCTTGGTTTAGCCAATTAGGAGATGCTAATTTGAATGTGGACTGTCCGAAATTGGAGTTAATACAAATGATCTCTGTTCATTTGAAATCTGGTATTTACTGAAGTACAACCAGCATGAATGAGTATGATATATTGGTATATGATCTTCTTGTGGTCATTTAGAGCATAAGAACTCTAAATTTGGTTTAGCCATTTGGGAGATATGCTAATTTTGGTGTAGACTATCAAGAATTAGAGTTAGCACAATTGATTGATGTTCATTGTAAATCTGGGATTGAATGAAGAAGTTCCAAATTGAATGGTATGATATATTGGTAGATTATCTTCTTGTGGTCATTTAGAGCACAAGAACTTCAAATTTGATTTCGCCATTTGGGAGATAAGTGGTGTTGATGCTATTGGTTTATGTGCTTATTGAAGAGTGGAAATACAAATTTTGGAGAGTGAAAGTACAGATTAGGGAGAGTGAAAATACATATTACGAAGAGTGAAAATACAGATTGCGGAGAGTGAAAATACAGATTATGGATAGTGGAAATACATATTACGAAGAGTGGAAGATACAGATTATGAAGTGTGGGAATACATATTACAAAGAGTGAAAATATAGATTATAAAGAATGGAAATACAGATTATCAAGAGTGAAAATACATATTATATTCAGAATGAACTCGGATTACGAACAAAAAAAGTACGTATTGTGAAGAGTGATCATGTTATTGTTATTTATCGCTTGAATCTGTCGAATACCTAAATATGGGATATGCACGCGTATTGGAAAGACGGAAATTATACCGTATACCCCGGACGCCAAGAGCCCTATCTCTACGGAAGACAAGGTTAACGGAAAGGGTATATATACGTTAGGAAGGACTCAATCCTGCTCCCGTAATGAGGAGACCAGATCGAGTACGTCGAATAGATAAGGAAAATCAGTTCCCTACGAGGATCTCGGAACGAACATCCCCGATCGGGAATGATACAGAGTCCTCATCCGGCGACATCTTGAGAAGATGGTGTACCCAGCTATAAATACATGAGAGATGCACGGAGAAAAGGGACTGAAAAAGGAGCAATTAGAGCATACGCAAGAAGAAGCCCGAGGAGAGAACTTACTAGACCTTAATCTCCAGATTAGATCTAGCTATAGGTTTCCCGTCTGGTAACCACAGATTACACCCCCCAGATTTGTACTCCGCATTCAGCGATCCAATAGTGCAAAACAACTGAATAGGGTATTACTCTTCCAAGGGCCCGAACCTGTCTAAATCTTGCCTCATATGTGTCTGTTGATCTTGCGAACCCCGAAGGTACCCGTTACAAATTTATCGTCGATTTCCTAACCTTTGACAATTGGCGTGCCAGGTAGGGGACTTCAACTATTTTTGTAGATCGACTACGGCGATGACGAGCATTTCCTGTGGAGCCGGCAACAGCGTTAGCGTCAACTCCAACACCTTCATCGACCAAGTTCCCACCGTTGGGTCCCAGATCGCGTTTGGGATAATGCTCTACTAGTGGGGACCCAGAGGCACGCTCGAGCATCTTGGCTTTATCGAGTCCCGATCTTGGGATCCAAGCCGAGTAGTGTCCTTTCTCGATTTCGATCCTATGGGAGATAATCTCCTAAAGTGCATCGAAATGGATAGCGACAACTCTAGTAGCAGCAAGGATAGCAGCAGCCACGGCAGTAGCAATCAAGCAGATCGCTACATGTATTTAACCAGTCTACTTTGTGAGCGAAGTTCTGCATGACGCAAAGCTTCGATATCCCGAGATCCAGAAGATGCTTTATGCAGTCTTGATGACGTCCAGAAAGCTGCGGCACTACTTCCAGGTGCACAAAATCACCATGATGACGGCTTTTCTGCTCAAGGAGGTAATCCAAAACCGAGAAGCCACTGGACGAGTAGTCCAATGGGCCGTCGAGCTCAATGAGTTCAGGGTTGACTTCGCCCCAAGAACCAGCGTCAAATCAGGAATGCTAGTGGACTTCGTGGCAGAATGGACGCACGTCGAGGAGAAGCCTGAAACCTCCAATGACTACTGGATGATGTTCTTTGATGGCTCGCTCAGCCTGCAAGGCGCGGGCTCCGGCATCTTGTTCAAATCTCCGACAGATGAGGAACATAGGTATGTCATACAACTCGATTTTCAAGCTTCGAATAACATTGCAGAATACGAGGGACTATTCAACGGGCTTCGGATAGCCACTTCGCTTAGGATAAAACGACTGCTCGTGAAAGGGGACTCATAGTTAGTTGTAAACCAAGTGCAGAGAGATTACCAGTGTGCGGATGACAACATGGTAGCATACCTAAGTGAGGTTTGCAACTTAGAGCACAAGATCGAAGGCTCGGAAGTGAAACACATCTAACGGGGTGATAACTCCATAGCTAATGAACTTGCTAGGCTCGCTTTGTCCCAATCGCCTGCTCCCTTAGGGGTATTTGTGGATAAGCTCCTCAAACCTTCTGCCTCCCCCAAACAGGAGACAGAAGCCGCCCAACTCAACCAGCAGCCTAGTCGAGTCAGGGAGACGAAAAATGCAGACGCGGAAGATGCACTACTAGAACACGAGCCAACTTGGATGACCCCATTCCAAGCTTACCTCGAAGGTCGAGAGATCCCTGATGATGATGCTTCAGCAGAGAAAATTGCTCGTAAGGTCAGGCTATACACATTGGTAAACGGCAAGCTCCACCGAAAGGGGAGTAACGGAATCATGATGAAATGCATCACTCAGGAAGAGGGCAATAAAATATTGCTCGATATCCATGGAGGCTTCTATGGCAATCATGTGTAATATCGCACCCTGATCGAAAAGGCCTTCCGGCAAGGGTTCTATTAGTCAACTGCCCTCCAGCATGCTTGCGAGCTGGTAAAAAAGTGCGAAAGCTGCCAATTTTTCGATAAGCAAACTACCAGACTAGCCCAAGCACTGCAAACTATTCCTCTATCTTGGTGAAAGCATCTAGGCCCCTTAATTGGTTATTTAAATTGATTATGGGTTTTGGTATTTGATGATCAATTCTTATACCCTTGTTGAAGTGGGAAATTTTCTGATAGAAGGACAAAGGCTAAGGTTTATTTGTTCCTAGTTTGACTTGGGAGTTGATTCAAGTCTTGTAGCTAGGTTTATTTTGGTTTTTGCCGTACTATAAAGAGGGATTATGCATAAGTTCAAAATCTTGGTTCATAAGCTAAATGATAAGACTACTTGGAGCAAAACTTATTTCTTTTCCCTCAAAAGTTGATGAAATTCAGTCCTGTCGTCAGTTCAGTCTGGCGCTAATGTCTTTTCATCTGAACTCAACCGAGCGCTCACCATTTACGACGGACCAGCTTTTTCGGTCCGGCGTAAACGTGAAACTTACTAGTTCTTGCTGTCAAAACCAATCTCTTCTTGAATCAATACTAGTAAGTTTGCCTTCTACGACAGACCAAGTTTTTCGGTCCGTCACAAATGTGCCTTTCATTGTTTCACGACGGACTAGTTTTTGCTCGAACCATGTGTACGACGAACCAACTCTTTTTGGTCTGGCGCAAATGTAATGTTCACTAAATTCGGTCCGGCGTGCATTGAGTCTATTGTAAACTATTTCAAACCTTGTCAGATGCAATCATTTTGACTTGTCTTTTCAATCTAACAATGGCAAACGGCTACTTTTTTTGCCAATAACGGCTATATCCAATATGTAGCCTATATAAGCCATTCAAGGGCTTACCAGAACTAGAATGTTTTCATCTCTTTGACACCTTAGCATCCCAAGAGCTCCAAAGCCTTCAAAGAGACCAAGCTTAAACTCTGTTCATTCAAATTCAACACTTTTCATTGCTCCAAGTGCAGTCTAGTTTCAGAGTGTCTAGTGAACCAAGAGACAGGGTTTGTGGATGGTCTATTACTCTTGGAACTAGCTGTTCCTAGACGGCTGGGTGGTGATTATAGTGCGACATGTCCAACTGTGCTTGTGGAAGGCCACTATCTTTGTGAGAGGTTGGGACTCACCTCACCAGAGTGGTGAAAGAGTTACACTAGTGACAACCAGAACTGCAGCTGTCAGTGGCTGGTGGAGCAATACTTCTGAGGAAGTGCTCTAACGGGGACGTAGGAGATTTATCTCTGAACCTCGGTGAAAAATTCTCTTGTCCCTGTGGTTTATTTGTTTATGCATTTATTTCTGCATCTTGATACTTGTTCTCTGCAAATTGGTGCTTAATCAGTTTTATCTGATCTTATCTATCAATTAATTGCTTAGTTCAGTGTTAAGTTTTTAAAGTTGCCTATTCACCCCCTCTCTAGGCCAACCCGATCCTTTCAAGTGGTATCAGAGCCAGGTTTTACCCTGTTCAAGCTTAATCAGTTTGGGTAATGGCCGAGGGAAATGGGTCTACTACTGTTAGTGTAGGAAGAGTTCCTGTGTTCGATGGCATAAATTATGCTTACTGGAAAATTCGTATGAGGTGCTCTCTTGAGGCTGTAGGATATGACGTGTGGAGGGTTACTGAAAAACCTCTACCTCCACAGGTCATACCTGAAGGACAGCCCACTTCCTCGGAACCCACACCCGGGGAAATTAAAAATTTGCAGTATGATGCTCAGGCTAGAAATGCCATCTTTTCCTGTCTTAGCATAGAAGTCTTTGACAGAGTTAGTAATCTTTCTACTGCTTATGACATTTGGACCACTCTTCAAGAAATTCATGAGGGTACCTCTGATGTAAAAGAGGAGAAGTATTTTGTTGTCAGAGAAAAGTTTGATCAGTTTAAAATGCATCCTCATGAAAATGCTAATGAAATGTTCTTTAGACTTAATCATATTGTTAATGAGCTTAAAGGTCTTGGAACTAAAGTTGATGATGTTGAGGTGTGCAGGAAGATGATAAGAGTGCTGCCTCGAGCATATCACAGTTTGATCACCCATCTATCTAATAGTGGGGATCTCAAAAAGCCAACCCCCACTGAGCTGTTGGGTAAGATTTCTGCTCATGAGCTCACCTTGGCAGAAGAAGATGCTCCAAAGAAGAAATCTATTGCTCTCAAGGCCAAGGAGAAAGTACAAGAATCCTCTAGCGAAGAAGATGATGATTCAAGCTGTGAGGAGGATGAAGATGTGAAGAAATTGGCTTTGCTCATGAGATCAGCAAACAAAATCATGAGAAGAGTCAATACTAGAGACAGAGGGAAAACATTCAATCAGTTTTCCAAGAAGAAACCTTTTTCAAACATCACTTGTTTTGACTGCAATGAGAAAGGACATATAGCTGCTCGGTGTCCCAACAAGAGCAAGAAAAAGGGCAACTGTAAGAGCAAAAATGAAGATGATGAAGAAAATACCCACAACCGTCATAAGAAAAGTCATGACAAGAAGAGATACTCCAAGAAATATTGGAGAAAAGGAAAGAAGGAGGCACACATTGGTGAATGGGTCACTGATGAGGAGAGCTCAAGTGATGAATCCTCCTCCTCCTCCTCCGATGATGAAGAATGCTGAAGATCCAAAGGATTGGCTGGATTGGCTTTGGATGAGTCTACTCCATCATCACCCTCTCTATCACTTTGTCTTATGGCTAGAGGAGACGAGGATAAGGTAAATTGACTCTCCTTCTTATGATGAGTTAGTTGAAATCATTGAAGAGCTTAATGATGCCTTATGTGCTAAAACTTCTAAAAGATAAAGCTCTTAAGAAAACCATTTCTAGTTTAAATGATAATAATGACTTGCTTGTCTCTAAGCTTAAAGTGCTTGAATCTAGCTATGAAGAATTGCAAGATAAGTTTTTACTGTTTGGAAACTAGCCATAATGAGCTGATTGCTGTTCATGATAGTCTTACTCTTGCTCGTAATGCCCTAGTCATTAATCTTGATTTACTTACAAATGCTCATGATTCCTTGAATGCAACTCATGCTTTACTTGTTAAGAATCATGATGATTTGCTTGATGGACACAGTGAGTTAGAAATAAGTGAGGAGTTAATTGCTAGCAAATCAAAGATTGTTTCTACTTGTGATGCATCTATTGCTTGTGATTTGCTGAGTAATGAAGTTTTGTGTGCTAAAGAGCTTATGTTGGAAAATGTCGCGCCCAGAATTGGAATTCCGAACACTCTGTGTGACACACCAGTCCAGGACCACGCTGGTGCTCACAGTTAAACAGGGATGAAGTACCACAATCATACACAGCGGAAATAATAATAAAGTACTTCAAACATTAAATAAACTGGTTACAAGACCTTAAGGTCAACTTACAAATAATCTGCCACGCAGGGCTTACAATAACAAAAGTAATTAATCAGCAGCGGAACGAAGAACGTCGGTGACTCCCATCAGTATGCCACAGGCAACTGACAAGGTTCAACTCCTAGATAATCGCCTCCTCATGGAACTTCACCTTCTTTGAAGTTGTAGTCTTCTCCTCAACTGATGATTGTGTTGAAAGCAAGGGTGAGTATACAACATACTCAGCAAGTCATGCACAGGGGTGCAATCCTATTACTATATGCATGGCTTCTTCCAAAGAGATGGCTTAAGTGGTTGTTTTGCATCAAACAACATTTTGCTTTGATTAAATAATCTTAATAGATTCATAAGCGGTAAAACCATATTATATAGTAAGTTATCAATCTCTTCTCAAGCAGTTTGGCACAAAGCCCTAAATCACTTTAGCAATTATCTCTGGCATACAGCCACCCATTCCACATTTTATTTTAAAAGATCTAACCCTTGACTGTAATCCCCGAGCTTTGTCTAGTACCGTGGACTCGGCTATTCGAATAGTTTGTACACTCTGCAGAGGTTATACACTTTACCCACACGATATAGTTAAACACCACATGGGCGAGTAACCATAACAAAGTGTTTTCGAAACCTCTATCCTCGCATGCGTACCTTCCGGTATAGTTCCCGCTGTCCCTTCCCTTTTGCGGAGCAGAAGTACAGGGCTAACGTATACCGTTGAAGAGATGTAAGACCAATCGGTAAACACTACACCCTTCTTTCCACATTTACAGATACAAAAACCACCTGAGGTCTCACATGCTAAGACATCGGAATCGTACTCAACTAGGTCTGTCCCACTCCAGACATGTGGTTGTATGTTAGGCCCAGTTCAAAGGCTTGCAAGGTTAAGTCCTTAGGTTGACCGTGGCAAGACTACCCAAAGTTCACAAAACCAAATTCAATCAACATCTCTCCCATGTGCCACATCGGGCCCCCCATTAATCACTTGCCACTTGCCACCGTCTAAATATTTTCCCACCCCAGTTTGATTATTGTGCAATACATGCCAACAATAATACCAGTTACCATGTAGAACCAAAAAGGTACCTACACTTCACATCATCACGTGGCAAGATTACACTGATTCCAAAATTCATTCCGTATATCATTAGTCAATATTATTTTGCCATTTGAAACACATTTCACGTAAGCATGGCTAAGCAACTATTCACGGTCTAGCCTCCCGTGTTGGTGAGATATTAACATCCAACTAAATAAACCAACTTAAGGTGACAATGGATACATGGCATACAAATATTATCATCAAGGGTGGAATTAACAATTAGGTTTATTAACTATTTTACCCAAATTAAATTAATTCATTTTAATCAACATAGCATGCATAATTTAAATCAAAATACATTTCAAAAACTAGGAGCAATATGGTCAAAGCACAACTTACCTTCGTAAAGCAGTGAGTCTTGGTCTGGAGCTTGATCTTGGTCCTGACCTTCGCTTCCGACAGCGTCACACAACTCGACGTCCACGCGTAGCAAATAAAGAACCAAATAAACACTCGGAATAACGTATAAACACACATTCGAAAGAAATACTACAAATCAAACTAATGCATAATTTGATGCAAACTTCCAAATAATTAGTTTAGCACATTCTAAGATTTAAAAAATTTATTTCAACATTTTTGGGCGTATAGTTTAAGAGTTACAAAATTTGTAAATTTAGACTTTTCGCGAATAATTTAACAATATAAATTTATTTATAAAATTTCATAAAAATTACTGTAGAAAGTTATTAATTTATACTAATTAACAAAATTTGTTGCAAGTGATTCGGACGTAGAACGAATTTGTAGCGAAAAAGACAAAATTCGCGATTTCTAGAAATTGCTACATACAACTAGCTTTCGTTTCTCTCTCCTGCATGGCACTGTTCCACGTATATAAGTGTATACTTCAGTGCGGCAAGGCTACGTGAGAACCCAAAACAACATATAAATTACGTATTTGAATACGTATACCTCTTAATACAACCTTATAAATGCATATAGAAAAATTATACACGCTAGTATTTCTAGTATATACATACTAGATCGACTGATCGACGGAACAGAGTGCGCGTAAAAGACAATTAAGAGAAGTACCAGACGATGCTAAGCAGCAGTGCAGACCGTTGGGCTTAGAAAACGCGAGATTGGAGAGTGCGTCGACGGCGCGGTAATCGGTGGCAGCGGCGATGACGGCGTCGGTGGCGACTTTAACGGTGGCGGCAACTTTAACGGCGGCGAAGGCGATGGCGACTACGGCTGCGACATAAACGGCGACGGTTCGTCGGCGCGGAAGAATGCGAGGCCGAAGAGGGCGCTGGCATTGCTAGTTCAAGCAAACGCAGAGAACGGTGAAATGGTGCTAGAGAAGGGAAATGGCTGGAGGTTTACTCACTAGGAATGAAATGGAAGGCAATTGGAAGTGTTTGCGTGGTGGACTAAATGAGAATGGCTGGAAAGGAGACGTCAGGCTCCACACGTTGCTTTAGAGGATGGAAACTGCTGGGAGAAACGAAGCATTAATTCATGCTTTGCTGGGAAAATGGAAATGACTGGAGGAATGAAGCGTTGCAGGAAATGGGAACGTGGCTAGAAAATGAAGATGGAGAATCACACGGAGAGACTGGAGAAACGCATGGAGGATCAGCTGGAGAAATAAAGAAAAATGCACTAAAATAAAAACAGCTAGAATGAAGTATCGGCTGGGAATAAATGGAAACGTGAAGGAAATAGTTGAAGTACGAAAGCTTCATGTGCAGGAAAATGGAAACGGCTGGGCATGAATGGCTAGCAGTGGAAATGGCTGGAAGGAAAAGGTTCCAAGCGCATGAGAAATGGAACGGCTAGAGTGCATGGCATAGAAACAGCCAAGACATGATGCGTTGCTAATAGAGCAAAACAGCTAACAATTCAAGCACTGCTATTAATGCATCATACAAAGAAATAAAACGGCTGGGAAGTAAATGGAGAAACGGCTGGGAAGTAAATGCTTCATGTGCTCAGGAGAATCGTACAACATTTCAATGCCTCCACTAGAAACGGCTCCAATGCATTAAGAAAAAAAACAAGAACCGGCTGGAAATTTGAAGTGCTACTACGTGCATGCATGGGTGTGCACTTGGAGTGCTGGGAGGAAACGTAATGCATACACGCACACAATGGAAACGGCTGGCATTAATAATTTTGTTGTTGCACGCACCTCCTAGCCGAAATGATGGCCAGTTACTAGTTAACATATAGAGATTAGATAAGTAACGATGGAACAGGGAACGGCTAGAAGTTGGAAGCGGCAGGGTCATGAATTGCTAGTAAATGGTAAAGTGCAAGTAGTGCAAAACGGCTAGCACCACAGACATTGCCTAAAAATGAAACGTCTTGGAGATCCCATCGTCCACACATGGAAAAGGAAGGCAACAGTCACGTATACATGTATACGCATATACGTTCTCAAAAACGTGCTGCGAAAAAAACAGGTAGGTTCTAAAAATCTGAAAAATTACTCTAAAATACTAGGAACTGTTTGGAACCTAACGAAGTTGGTTTCGCAATTTTTCGACGTATAGATTTCTCGCAAAAAATTCTTTTCGTGAATCAGTCACCTGTACCGATTTTTATAAAATCAACAACTTAAGCTATATAACAGGTTTTTCGAAAATATTTGAAGCGAACACTCTCGTCTACCAACTATCTTAATTATCAACAAAATTTTAGATTTTACGCTTATACAAAAATGCCTGATCTTTATTTAATGTGATTATTTCAATAAACTTGGCACCGAATTACTTGCGAGGCTTCCAAGTAAATTTCAAAAAATTACAAATATTTCAGAAAAACACTAATATATTAAAAGCAATTTTTGGGATGTTACAAACCTCCCCCCCATAACAGAATCTCGTCCCCGAGATTCGAGGCTAACTATAGAATTGGTTTGAGGAGACTCGACCTTCGAGGCTTTCTGCACCTACACACTTGACGAGATTGCTTCAGGGTCAAACGCTGGATAACATCCGAAAATTGATAGGTTGTTCCTTGCTGGTAAGATCCTTTGGCAACTCGATTGGCTTCGACAGGGTATGCTTTCTGGCACACCAGACACTTCTTCCACATGACCTTGATGTTATTCTTCAAAAATGGTTGCCTTTTTTTTTCTACAAACATTGCAAACGTGCACTGAGAACACACTATTGAATCTTCAACCGGTGGAACAATGCTATCGATTTCATTATTGTCCATATTTTGTATCATCGTCTGCCTAAGCTGAGTCTGGTTGACAAGGAACTAGTTCAAATCCTAATATGACACTGCTGGTACTGGAGATTGCAGTTGATCATTCACTATTCTGACACTGAAACTGGCGACAACAACTAAGCTGGCTTGGTCTACTTCGGAAATACTGCCAAAGCAGACACGGGGACACTTTTCCATCTATTGACTGGCCAAGGTTAATAGGCAAGAGGGAAAAGCATAGATAAGTACCCAAGGATCCTAGTGCGGGGAGAACAGGTTTAACCCAAAAACTTATACAAACAACTATTAATAACTTGGTATGGTTGCTTACAGAAGCCTAAAAGCTATGCAACGCATACTGCACACCCAGCAACCAAGGAAGATCCAAATTCCAAAGCACACAATGATCTAGCGTCTAAAAGGGGAACTCTCCTATCTTAAGAGACGCAGCTCTCACACATGAGTCTTAACGGACTACTAAAGCACTGGTTCTTCAAGATTCAGAAACACCGCATCGATCCACTTCTCCTTGAGCTCGACAATTCTTGACTTCATGATCTTTAGGGTTGATAGCGGCATTCAGTACTTCCTCCCTAAGTATGAAACATCGTTGACAATTCAGAATGACTTAGGTAAGATTTCCATTTAAACCAGTGGGGAAGAATAGAAATTTCAGCAAAGGGGTAAGAATAGGAGAATAAGACAAGTCAAGAACTTATTATTCCTTCAAGTTAAATTTTCTCTTTAGAAAATAATTTTGAAGCTCCTAAAGACGGCCAATCTATCTAGGGTCAAGACCTACAGTCAGTATGGCTCTGATACCACCTCTGTCGCGCCCAGAATTGGAATTCCGAACACTCTGTGTGACACACCAGTCCAGGACCACGCTGGTGCTCACAGTTAAACAGGGATGAAGTACCACAATCATACACAGCGGAAATAATAATAAAGTACTTCAAACATTAAATAAACTGGTTACAAGACCTTAAGGTCAACTTACAAATAGTGCACGCACGCAGGCTTACAATAACAAAAGTAATTAATCAAGAATGAACGAAGAACGTCGGTGACTCCCATCAGTATGCCACAGGCAACTGACAAGGTTCAACTCCTAGATAATCGCCTCCTCATGGAACTTCACCTTCTTTGAAGTTATAGTCTTCTCCTCAACTGATGATTGTGTTGAAAGCAAGGGTGAGTATACAACATACTCAGCAAGTCATGCACAGGGGTGCAATCCTATTACTATATGCATGGCTTCTTCCAAAGAGATGGCTTAAGTGGTTGTTTTGCATCAAACAACATTTTGCTTTGATTAAATAATCTTAATAGATTCATAAGCGGTAAAACCATATTATATAGTAAGTTATCAATCTCTTCTCAAGCAGTTTGGCACAAAGCCTAAATCACTATAGCAGTTATCTCTGGCGTACAACCACCCTTTCCACATTTTATTTTCAAAAATCTAACCCTTAACTGTAATCCCCGAGCTTTGTCTAGTACCGTCGACTCGGTAATTCGAATAGTTTGTACACTCTGCAGAGGTTATACACTTTACCCACACGATATAGTTAAACACCACATGGGCGAGTAACCATAACAAAGTGTTTTTGAAACCTCTATCCTCGCATGTGTACCTTCCGGTATAGTTCCCGCTGTCCCTTCCCTTTTGCGGAGCGGAAGTACAGGGCTAACGTATACCGTTGAAGAGATGTAAGACCAATCGGTAAACACTACACCCTTCTTTCCACATTTACAGATACAAAAACCACCTGAGGTCTCACATGCTAAGACATCGGAATCGTACTCAACTAGGTCTGTCCCACTCCAGACATGTGGTTGTATGTTAGGCCCAGTTCAAAGGCTTGCAAGGTTAAGTCCTTAGGTTGACCGTGGCAAGACTACCCAAAGTTCACAAAACCAAATTCAATCAACATCTCTCCCATGTGCCACATCGGGCCCCCCATTAATCACTTGCCACTTGCCACTGTCTAAATATTTTCCAACCCCAGTTTGATTATTGTGCAATACATGCCAACAATAATACCAGTTACCATGTAGAACCAAAAAGGTACCTACACTTCACATCATCACGTGGCAAGATTACACTGATTCCAAAATTCATTCCGTATATCATTAGTCAATATTATTTTGCCATTTGAAACACATTTCACGTAAGCATGGCTAAGCAACTATTCACGGTCTAGCCTCCCGTGTTGGCAAGATATTAACATCCAACTAAATAAACCAACTTAAGGTGACAATGGATACATGGCATACAAATATTATCATCAAGGGTGGAATTAACAATTAGGTTTATTAACTATTTTACCCAAATTAAATTAATTCATTTTAATCAACATAGCATGCATAATTTAAATCAAAATACATTTCAAAAACTAGGAGCAATATGGTCAAAGCACAACTTACCTTCGTAAAGCAGTGAGTCTTGGTCTGGAGCTTGATCTTGGTCCTGACCTTCGCTTCCGACAGCGTCACACAACTCGACGTCCACGCGTAGCAAATAAAGAACCAAATAAACACTCGGAATAACGTATAAACACACATTCGAAAGAAATACTACAAATCAAACTAATGCATAATTTGATGCAAACTTCCAAATAATTAGTTTAGCACATTCTAAGATTTAAAAAATTTATTTCAACATTTTTGGACGTATAGTTTAAGAGTTACAAAATTTGTAGATTTAGATTTTTCGTGAATAATTTAATAATATAAATTTATTTATAAAATTTCATAAAAATTACTGTAGAAAGGTATTAATTTATACTAATTAACAAAATTTGTTGCAAGTGATTCGGACGTAGAACGAATTTGTAGCGAAAAAGACAAAATTCGCGATTTCTAGAAATTGCTACATACAACTAGCTTTCGTTTCTCTCTCCTGCATGGCACTGTTCCACGTATATAAGTGTATACTTCAGTGTGGCAAGGCTACGTGAGAACCCGAAACAACATATAAATTACGTATTTGAATACGTATACCTCTTAATACAACCTTATAAATGCATATAGAAAAATTATACACGCTAGTATTTCTAGTATATACATACTAGATCGACTGATCGACGGAACAGAGTGCGCGTAAAAGACAATTAAGAGAAGTACCAGACGATGCTAAGCAGCGGTGCAGACCGTTGGTCGTAGAAAACGCGAGATTGGAGAGTGCGTCGACGGCGCGGTAATCGGCGGCAGCGGCGATGACGGCGTTGGTGGCGACTTTAACGGTGGCGGCAACTTTAACGGCGGCGAAGGCGATGGCGACTACAGCTGCGACATAAACGACGACGGTTCGTCGGCGCGGAAGAATGCGAGGCCGAAGAGGGCGCTGGCATTGCTAGTTCAAGCAAACGCAGAGAACGGTGAAATGGTGCTAGAGAAGGGAAATGGCTGGAGGTTTACTCACTAGGAATGAAATGGAAGGCAATTGGAAGTGTTTGCGTGGTGGACTAAATGAGAATGGATGGAAAGGAGACGTCAGGCTCCACACGTTGCTTTAGAGGATGGAAACTGCTGGGAGAAACGAAGCATTAATTCATGCTTTGCTGGGAAAATGGAAATGACTGAAGGAATGAAGCGTTGCAGGAAATGGGAACGTGGCTAGAAAATGAAGATGGAGAATCACACGGAGAAACTGGAGAAACGCATGGAGGATCAGCTGGAGAAATAAAGAAAAATACACTAAAATAAAAACAGCTAGAATGAAGTATCGGCTGGGAATAAATGGAAACGTGAAGGAAATAGTTGAAGTACGAAAGCTTCATGTGCAGGAAAATGGAAACGGCTGGGCATGAATGGCTAGCAGTGGAAATGGCCGGAAGGAAAAGGTTCCAAGCGCATGAGAAATGGAACGGCTAGAGTGCATGGCATAGAAACAGCCAAGACATCATGCGTTGCTAATAGAGCAAAACAGCTAACAATTCAAGCACTGCTATTAATGCATCATACAAAGAAATAAAACGGCTGGGAAGTAAATGGAGAAACGGCTGGGAAGTAAATGCTTCATGTGCTCAGGAGAATCGTACAACATTTCAATGCCTCCACCAGAAACGGCTCCAATGCATTAAGAAAAAAAAACAAGAACCGGCTGGAAATTTGAAGTGCTACTACGTGCATGCATGGGTGTGCACTTGGAGTGCTGGGAGGAAACGTAATGCATACACGCACACAATGGAAATGGCTGGCATTAATAATTTTGTTGTTGCACGCACCTCCTAGCCGAAATGATGGCCAGTTACTAGTTAACATATAGAGATTAGATAAGTAACGATGGAACAGGGAACGGCTAGAAGTTGGAAGCGGCATGGTCATGAATTGCTAGTAAATGGTAAAGTGCAAGTAGTGCAAAACGGCTAGCACCACAGACATTGCCTAAAAATGAAACGTCTTGGAGATCCCATCGTCCACACATGGAAAAGGAAGGCAACAGTCACGTATACATGTATACGCATATACGTTCTCAAAAACGTGCTGCGAAAAAAACAGGTAGGTTCTAAAAATCTGAAGAATTACTCTAAAATACTAGGAACTGTTTGGAACCTAACGAAGTTGGTTTCGCAATTTTTCGACGTATAGATTTCTCGCAAAAAAATTCTTTTCGTGAATCAGTCACCTGTACCGATTTTTATAAAATCAACAACTTAAGCTATATAACAGGTTTTTCGAAAATATTTGAAGCGAACACTCTCGTCTACCAACTATCTTAATTATCAACAAAATTTTAGATTTTACGCTTATACAAAAATGCCTGATCTTTATTTAACGTGATTATTTCAATAAACTTGACACCGAATTACTTGCGAGGCTTCCAAGTAAATTTCGAAAAATTACAAATATTTCAGAAAAACACTAATATACACTACAAGATAACATGGATTTCCCGGCGTTTATTTTACACGGCGTTTAATCTAAACGCCCCTAATAAGGCTAAAGCCGGCGTTTTTTATCATTCGAGGCATTTAATTACCCGGCAATTATAAATGCCGGGTTAGATCTACCAGGCGCTTATAAATGACGAATTCCACTCTATACCGGCGTTTATAAATGCCGGGTTAGAATCTTCACGGCGTTTATAAACGCCGAGTCCACTCTATACGGCGTTTATAAGCGGATTCTGATCTTCAGCGCTTATAAGCGGGAATTCACTCTATACCGGCGTTTATAAGCGCGGTTCTGATCTTCCACGGCGCTTATAAACGCCAGGAATTCCACTCTATACCGGCGTTAATAAGCGCCGGTTCTGATCTTCACGGTGCTTATAAGCCGGGAATTCCACTCTATACTGGCGTTTATAAACGCCGTTCTGATCTTCACGGTGCTTATAAACGCGGTATAGAGTGGAATTCGGCGTTTAAGACTGTAACTCTACGGCATTTATAAGCGTGAATTAGTGAATACCACGGGAATTTGAAAGAATTGAAATTAAATAATATTATATTTCAAATAATTGAAACTAATATTCCATTTGCAATAATTTCTGTCCAAATATTTCATTTTCGATGATATTTTGTCTAAAATTTCAAATTTTGTCCGAAAATTCAATTTTTGTTGATATTTTGTTTGAAAATTCAAATTTTTTGAACATCCGATTTTGTGACACTTATCAATTTCAGATGCTACTTTTAGTTATCTTTCCAATTAGCCTAAGAACGCCCCAATTGGAGTGCGAGTCAAAAGTTATGTCTATTTTAAGAAATATGCTCGGATTTCGTATTTGCAAACTAGAATTGGTGCCCAAAAGAATATAATTGGAGATCTTATCATATGATGATTTTGCTTAATTACCTCAATAATTTGCTAATTTGAAATAATTGAAAAATCGGTGTTCAGGTGTTTAACGGGGTTAAGGGGAGGAGGGACGCATTATATATCAGATGTGATCATACCACCACTAAAGTACTAGATCTTATAAAAACTCTGAAGTTAAGCGTGCTTGGACAAGAGTAGTAATAAGATGGGTGACCTCTGGGAAGTCATTGTGCACCTCGATTTTAAATGCCACGAATAGAGGATCGGCGCTTGTAAACGCCATAAATCAGAAGAACCCCGGCACTTATAAAGTGCCATGATAGAGGAAACCCCGGCACTTATAAACGCCGGGTTATAGGCTTCCATGGCACTTATAAACGCCGGGTTATAGAGGCGTCCACGGCACTTATAAACGCCGGGTTAGAGGCTTCCACGGCACTTATAAACGCCGAGTTAGAGTCTTCCACGGCACTTATAAACGTCGTGGATAATTAAGCGCCGCCAATTACTTTTCCTGACGCCATTTTTCTTGACGCCATGTAAACGCCATCTAAAATCTTTTTAAGGCATTTATAAGGTTTTAAAGGCATTTATAGGCGCCATTAGAAGCCCGACGTGTTGTAGTGATATTAAAAGCAATTTTTGGGATGTTACAGAAAACCATGAATTGAAAACAAAGATAGCTAAGTTTGACAAAGGACTAGAAAAGTGCTTTCTTGGCAGTATTATGCTTGATAGAATTCTTGAAGAGCAAAAAGTCACCTTGGGCAAGAAAGGTATTGGATACAAAACAAACAATGTGCCCAAGAAAGATGGACTGCTAAGACCCAAGATAAACTTTCAAGAAAGGCACTCAGTGCTACTACTGTCACAGAATTGACCATAGTTCAAAAGAATGCACTTTTGCTAGTACTTCCAAAGCAAAGGTAAAGAGAAACTGCATGGTTGATGCACACTATATGTTGTTGAAAGATTTCGGAGGTAAGATGAATGTGAAGTTTGTTGGTCCCTCAAATCTTGATAGGAAGCTTAAAGCTGTTTGGGTGCCTAAGTCTTTGCTTGTTAATCCTTTTGGCCCCAAAATTGTTGAAACTAACATCAACGGACCCAAAAGCATTTGGGTACCTAAGATCAAGAAATAAATCTGTTTGTTTAGGTGAACTACAAGAGTGGTGGTCGGCATTGGGTAATTGACAGTGGTTGCACTCAACACATGACCGACTCACCCAGGATGTTCACCTCAGTTGAAAAGGAAGGTAATCCTAGTCACAAAATCACCTTTGGAGATAACAGCAAGAGAAAGGTAAAAGGTAATGGTAAGATTGCTATTTCTAATGATCATTCCATTGATAGTGTACTGCTAGTTGATTCTTTGGATTTTAACCAACTGTCAGTTGCTCAGCTGTGTGATCTCGGATTCCATTGTACTTTTTTTTCCTGATGGAGTAACTGTTGTTGACAAAAATGAAAAATTTATTTTCAAAGATTTTAGATTTCAAAACCTTTATCTTGTTGATTTCAATTCTAACTCCTCATGCATCTCGACTTGTCTGTTAGCAAAAGCTTCTCTTGGTTGGCTTTGGCATAGACGTCTTGGGCATATAGGTATATCTAATCTTAAAAAGCTTTTCAAAAATGAGCTAGTGGTGGGACTGAAAGATGTCAAATTCGAAAAGGATAGATTATGCAGAGCTTGTCAAGCTGGCAAGCAAGTTGCAAACTGTGGAGGCGACAAAGACCAGGTATGCACGCGTGTGGATTCTAGATGTCCGGTCAAGAGAAGAACGCATGTGTGGATCCGATTGTGTCAATTAGAACGGAAAGATTGTAACCGTAAAGGAAGCTATCATAGATAAGGAAGGATACGGCCCCTTTACTTGTAACCAACTCGGACTCATGTTATAGTAACCGAGTTGGATTCCACCCCTCCTCCTTCCTATATATAAGGGAAGGGAAGAGACGAGACGCAACAGAGAATCCCAGAACACAGGACTAGGGTATTACCTCCTCCGTCGAGGGCCTGAACCTGTATAATCCCTTGTCTTGTGTTACCATCGAGATCCCGATCCAGCGCCTTGCCCCACAAATTCACACCCCCTAAGATTATTGCCGACACCAAACGTCAACAGTTGGCGCGCTAGGTAGGGGTAGCGTGAAGATCAGTCCGAGTGATTTCGATGGCGTTCGAAGATGGCATCACCTTTGCTCCAGGCCAGGGTTTTTGATTCGGAAGTCTGCACTTCATCGCCAACAAACACGGCGCCCTCATCCTCTCGAACTTAGATCAAATCAGGTCCGAGAGCTTTTCCAGTTTCCGTTCGGTATTTGTGATCGGAAGCAGTCTTCCCGAATCACAGAATCGACGGGGACCTGGGGAGACCGAGACAGAGCCTGTTCAGCATGAAGACCCGGACGATCACGTTCAGTCACTCCAAAATCGAGTGCACAATGTCAACGACGACATCTTGCATGCTAGAGTGGGGAACCAGTCGGTTTTCCAAACTCCGCAGGAAAACATCATGGCTACCAAGACACTCCTTGATACCTTGGAACCCATGATCGAATCCGACAGCCCAGTCGCGCTGATCATGGCATAGGTCAAAGCCATGGTGACAGCCGTGGCGATCTAGCACAACCAGCGGGGCAAGACGACGAAGCCTCCACATAATGGAGAAGAAACTCACACGGCTAGCAGTCGGACGGGTCGCAGTCGGACAAGAGGCAGTCGGCGCAAGTTCCCCTGCGAAAGGGACATCCGCTCCACCATCCACCGTGACCTTCGCCAAGATCTCAATGATAGAAGGCGGGAGCGGGAGGATGTCGAGGAGCGCCACCGGGATGATGAACATGAACGCTTTGGCATCAACCATGGGAATAGCAGTCGGCATCCTCGTGATCAGGCCTCCGACCACAGCCATCGCAAAGGCCAGCGCAGTCCACACCAGGATGAAGATCGCCGAGTGGGTCTTCCCCCGCATCGCCGCCACGCTCAGTGCGATGAAGGCCCTATCGATGGGATCAGGGCATTCACTGCTCGTCTCCGCTGAGTGCAATGGCCGAACGGTTTTAATCCGAAATGCATTACCAAGTTTGATGGAGAAAGAGATCCGGAAGCTTGGCCGCAGATCTACTCCCTTGCAGTCAAAGCGGCCGGAGCAGACCACAACGTGATGGCAAATTATCTTCCAGTGATGTTGGCCCCTCGGCTCAAGCATGGCTCACAGGGCTTCCAAGAGATTCCATCGACTCCTGGGGAGACCTCTGTGACCAGTTCATCATGAATTTTCAGGGCACTTTTGAGAAGCCTGGAACCCCTTGGGACCTCTACCAGCTCCATCAGAAGAAAAACGAATCCTTGAGAGAGTTCATTCAGTAATTCACGCAGAAAAAGAATACTGTTTGAGACGTCTCAGATGCGGTCGTCGTCACGGCCTTCCAAAAGGGCGTCAACGATCCCGATCTCATCAAAAAGATGTCCCGGAGACCCCCAGCCACAGCTAGGGAGATGTTCGCCTTGGCCGATCGCTATGCAGCTGTAGGATCGAAGTATACGAATATAGCAATCAAAGGGGGGTGAATGATTGTGCGGAAGCTAAAACCAAATTCTTGATCTACTAAAAGTTCACCCCAAAACAGAGCCAAATAATTGCCTCGTATTCGGCAAAAATAGAATGATATATGTTTGGTAAAACGCAAATTCCCGGAGATCCAACCGTCGGATCGATCTAAAATTTGGATACAAGAAACTAGATTCCAATACAAATCGAACCCAAAAAGAATCAGCTCGATCGGACTTACGGATCAAAAGTTATGAACCTTTTGAACTTGCTGTGATAGAAGATGACGAGAATAGATCTTACTAGAATTGTAGCTCGCCGAAAGATTTGAAGAACTTGATCTTTATTTCTCCTTTCTTTTGTCTAAAGTACTCCAAACAAAAGAGTACAACCCTAAAGCTTGCTCAAAACTTGATGCATAAACAGGAGGCACCTCCCCTTATTTATACAGAGCAAACACATAGGTCCTGAATACAATTCCTACTCCTAATCCTAGAAGGAGTCCCACTCATAATCCTAGAAGGAGTATGTATTCAACACAACTCCACTTGGCCCAACCTGACCGAGTACAACTCTTGCACGCGTATGGCAACCCTACCATACTCACGTGACGAACCCTTTGCACGCGCATGGCCACTTGCCATACTCACGTGACTAACCATTCTTCATGTGCACCATTCTCTAGCCCGAACGTCCCGCATGACATCCTTGACCACCAAGACCTCGGTTCCTCCAGAACCTAGTCCCGAACCTCAGCTCCTCCATGAACCTAGTTCCAGTCCTGTCATCGACCACATTCGCCCTCGAGCAACACCTGCACACGAACAAACCACAAAACAATCCGAGCACAAGTCCGCGACTTGACTCAACATTAGTCCATGCAAATACTCACACGAGCATTGCATAAAATCCACTTAAAAACAAACATCATGAAATTCTCACAAATCTCAAATTCAAACCAAAGTTCAATTCCAATTCTTGCAAAACCCTAACCGAGCAAAATGCATTCACGACGGACCAAAAATATGGTCCGGCGTACACATGAAAAAATCACTCGAAAACCCATTCACGACGGACCAAAAATTTGGTCTGGCGTAGATGCGAAAGAAACCCTAATTTGGTTCGGCGCTGATGCAAAGGAATGATCCAGTGCAATTTGCTTTGGAACTTTTGGTCCGGCGCCAATAGGAAAATTTGGTCCGGCATAAAGTACCTCGAGAACACGTTCACGCCAGACTAAAAGTTTAGTCCGGCCAGAGTAGCTAAACCGGTCCGCGCAAAAAGGGAAACTTCTTGTTTTACGAAACTCAGTGCTGGCGCTAATGCGAATCTTACTGTTTCTTGTCAATTTGTCAAACACATGCACAAACACATTTTGCAAATTCAATTCTAAGCCAATTTTTCAGCACATGATTTCACAATCTCCCACTTGATGAAAGCATTGGCAAGATCACTTAGAATTGAACATTTAGCATTCACTTCACAAAAGATTTTGAAAACCAAAGGATTAAAATCAAAGACCGTAAAAACACAAAATCTCCCCCTTTGACCAATATGCAAAGTGAAAAAACTGAAAAACTCCCCCTAAGAAGTAAAATGTGTGTGAATGTGCAATGTGCCCAAAAGTCCAAAATTCTCCAAACTTCTTCCCTTTTTTCCTTAAACTTCTCAAAGATTCCCAAACTTCTCCCCCTTTGACAATGGATTCATCAAGAGTACAAAATAGAGAATATGTTCAAAAATTTCCCTGTAGCAATGATTTCACAAGAAGAAACAAAAGGAGTGCCAATATAGGAAAAGATGAGCTCATTCGATCATATCACCTTATATATCACATAATATGCAAAATACATGATCTTAATGTGATTTTAACAAGTTAGGGAATCACATGCATCTCAACCTCAATTCAGTCAACTATAGCCAAGTACTAAGCAAGACCTTAGTAGAAAAGTAAAGGCTCAAAATTGAAGCAACTAACAAGTTAGGGCGAGCAAGTGGTTTCAACTCCAATCTAGTAGGCCAGTTTAATCTTTTAACAATAAACTGCATGTGGCATGCTTGAAGCATACTTCTTTTATTTTCTTGGAGTGGCATGCTTGAAGCATACATCTTGTCTTTGAGGGAATGGCATGCTTGAAGCATACATCTTAACTTTTTAGGGAAAGCATGCCTAAAGCATATAACTTGAAGCTTTTGCTTTTAACAACCCTTTTATTTTCCTTTTTCTTTAATTATAAACATGCAAAAGTGATTAAATGGTCTTGTGAAAGAGTAAAGCTGAAAACACACTTGCTTCATAGCCCAAATTTGTCAGGAAGATTCAATATCAAGCCTAGAAGAGTGATATCACAAAGTATTTAGCTATAGGCAATCAGACAAAGGAATTCCGTAATGTTATTTTTAGTTCAAGTGGAACAATTTAGATTATCATATATTAGCACAATTACATAATATATAAAGAAATATGATAAAGTAAGCTCATCAAGTAAAAACTTGGCAAGGAAAACTCACCCTCAAAACAAACCCATTGGATGAACAATCCCGAGTTCTCCCCGAATGAAAGCAAAACGAGAAGAAGACAAAGGTTTTGTGAAAATGTCTGCCAATTATGTTCAGTATCCACATGGTGAAGCACAATGTTGCCTTTTTCAACATGATCTCTAAGAAAGTGAAATCTGATATCAATGTGTTTTGTTCTAGAATGTTGCACAGGGTTCTTAGCAATGCAAATTGTACTAGTGTTATAACACAAAAGAGGAACACTATCCAAAATAACCTCATAATCTTTAAGTGTAGCTACTATCCAAAGAATTTGAGAGCAACAACTAGCAGCAGCCACATATTCAGATTCAGTAGTTGATTGTGCAACAGAGGATTGCTTTCTAGATGACCATGCAATGAGAGAGTTACCCAAGAAATGGCATGTTCCAAATGTGCTTTTTCTATCAATTCTACATCCTCCAAATTCAGCATCAGAGAAAGCTCTTAAACTAATGCATGAGGAAGCTGAAAACCAAATGCCAAAATCTTGAGTATCACGGAGATACCTTAAAATTTGCTTGATAGCTTGTCGATGTGAAGCACGCGGGTAAGCTTGAAAACGAGCACACAAGCACACAACAAACTCCAATTATCTCATCCTCAACATCATCATCATCATCATCATCATCATCATCTTCATCAACAAAGATACTCTCCCCCTGAACATATGCACCTGTACCTGCACTATTTGGACTAGTGCCTTTTGCGAAAATAGAGGTGGAAGAAGCATCTTGAAAAATAACACTTTTAGCACGAGATGCACGAGTGAAGGAGGAGAACCAATTCTTATCATCGGACATGTGGCGTGAGCATCCGGAATCCACTAGCCATATGTTCTCCTTCCTCGCGTGAGAAGCCTACATAGAAGCAAAAAGTGTCGAGGTCTTGGTACTGGGGTTAGAAATAAGATGTTTAGGAATCCAGTACTGAGACACACGACGCACAATAGTAGGCACAACACGAGCATTCTTATGCACAAAGATAGATTTGTCTTTTCCCGTGTTCTTAGCAACAAAAGGTGTTTGCATCACCCTAGGGCACATAATGAGAAACAAAGCGTGCCTGTCTGAAATTAGACCTAGCCTTAGTCATTTTCTTCTTTTGCTGTTTGGCTAGTCTAAAGTAAAAATCTACTAAGTGTCCATCTCTACCACAATGAGTGCAAGTGTACTTGACATGATGTTTAGCTTTAACAGTAGAAGCATATTTTGCATTTATCATAGTAGAAGATAAAAAGCCAGCAGATTGAAAAGCAATTTTCTTAGGCTCATTAGGAAACTCAATTTTGCAAGGAGTCTAAACAACAGTGCGAGGTTTAGTTTCATATGAAGCATGAAGATCAAAACCTAAACCTTTCTTGTTTGAGCTAACCTTAGATTGATCCAAACTCATGTTCAATTTTTTCTTGCCATTAGTGAATCGTTCCAAAGAACTTTGCAAGTAATCAACTTTCTTAGCAAGAGTTAAACAATTGTTGCAAGGAATATCAACCTTCCCTTTTTGCTTACAACAAGTAGAGCATAAAAGTTGAGCATTTAGAACAAGAAGTTGAACCATGCAATTCATCAGTGGAATAGCTAGCATTTTTAACATGTTTCTCATTTTTCTCATTTAGATGTAACAGAAGAACATGTTCTTTCCTAAGTAAGGTGAGCTCATTGTAAATTAAGTCACATGATTTGCAAGTATCATCATCAGGAATCAAGGTCTTAAGTCTAGCAATTTCAGCATTCAATGACTCCACAAGAATATCATGTTTCTTAATTTTTCTATCACGTTTGTCAAGCAATTTTCCAAGACGGGCAACAGCATTGGCTAATTCATCATAAGAAGGATCTACCTCATTGAAGTCACTGTCGTTGCTGTCCTCGGTGAAGCTATCCTTGCTGCTTGCCATGAGACACAATCCCGTCAACTCATGCTTGCTTGGAGTTGCATCGTCCTCGCTGCTCTCCGAATCCACATCGCTCAAATTGACTTGTTCAAGAGCAGAAAGAACTCGGTGGACAACTTTACTGTTGATGAAGCTCTTTTTCTTTTTATCATTTGATGAGAACTTCTTCTCTTTTCTTTTATCATTGTCCTTCTCCTCCTTTGATGCTTTACCTGCAAGTTTAGGACAATTTGGACGAATATGGTCGAGATCTCCACACTCATAGCATCTTGGAGGACCACTACCACCTCTCTTCCTCATTCTCACATTCTGCAAAACTTTGTTAAAGCGAGAAGAGAGTAGTGACAAGTCTTCTTCTGGGAATTGCTCAATCTGTTCATCGGTTAGTGAAGACAAGAAAGATAGAGCAAAACTTGAAGCAGCACCATTATGAGATATGCTAGATTGAGATGTCAAAGCAATTGATTTATGATCATTCTTTCTAGCAAGAACATCTAATTCATGAGTTTTCAACTTGGAATAAAGAACATCTAATGTAAGTGTACTCATGACAGTAGATTCTCTAATGGATGTAACTTTCATCTCCCAAATAGACATGTCTAATGCACCAAGCAATTGTATAGCATTAGCAGCATCATCAAAGCTAACTCCAACAGCACGCAAATTGCTAAGAATTTTATTAAAACATGCAAAGAAGTCATCTAGCGACTCACCGGGTTTCATCTCAAATCGCATGTAATCCTTTTTGTAAATATCTTGGCGAACCTCTTTGACAGTGTTAGAACCCTCATGGTAATCACAAAGAGATTTTCATACCTCATATGCGGATCGAAGATGAACCACTCGATCAAAGTCGCTTCGTCCCAAGCCTTGGATGATCAAGTTGCGCGCTTTGCTATTTGCTTCAACATGTGCGCGATTGGCGTCGTAGACGTTGTCGTTTGCAGGGACTTCATATGGCTTCTAGACTTTCTCCGAAATTGTGAAGCCCTGCGCTTGAATGAACGCCTCCATCTTGGCCTTCCAAAACTGAAAATCAACACCATCGAACACACATGGTTTTGTCAAATAACGATCCATTGATCTAATCACCGATTAAGATAGATTAGAAAAACCTTACTCTGATACCAATATAGCAATCAGAGGGGGGGGTGAATGATTGTGCGGAAGCTAAAACCAAATTCTTGATCTACTAAAAGTTCACCCCAAAACAGAGCCAAATAATTGCCTCGTATTCGGCAAAAATAGAATGATAGATGTTTGGTAAAACACGAATGCCTGGAGATCCAACCGTAGGATTGATCTGAAATTTGGACACAAGAAACTAGATTCCAATACAAATCGAACTCAAAAAGAATCCGCTCGATCGGACTTACGGATCAAAAGTTATGAACCTCGCAAGCTTACTATGACAGAAGATGACGAGAATAGATCTTACTAGAATTGTAGCTCGCCGAAAGATTTGAAGAACTTGATCTTTATTTCTCCTTTCTTTTTTTCCAAAGTACTCCAAACAAAAGAGTACAACCCTAAAGCTTGCTCAAAACTTGATGCATAAACAGGAGGCACCTCCCCCTATTTATACAGAGCAAACACATAGAGTCCTGAATACAATTCCTACTCCTAATCCTAGAAGGAGTCCCACTCATAATCCTAGAAGGAGTATGTATTCAACACAACTCCACTTGGCCCAACCTGGCCGAGTACAACTCTTGCACGCGTATGGCAACCCTACCATACTCACGTGACTAACCCTTTGCACGCGCATGGCCACCTACCATACTCACGTGACTAACCATTCTTCATGTGCACCATTCTCTAGCCCAAACGTCCCTCATGACATCATTGACCACCAAGACCTCGGTTCCTCCAGAATCTAGTCCCGAACCTCAGCTCCTGCATGAACCTAGTTCCGGTCCTATCATCGACCACATTCGCCCTCGAGCAACACCTGCACATGAACAAACCACAAAACGAATCCGAGCACAAGTCCGCGACTTGACTCAACATTAGTCCATGCAAATACTCACACGGGCATTGCCTAAAATCCACTTAAAGACAAACATCATGAAATTCTCACAAATCTCAAATTCAAACCAAAGTTCAATTCCAATTCTTGCAAAACCCTAACCGTGCAAAATGCATTCACGACGGACCAAAAATATGGTCCGGCGTACACATGAAAAAGTCACTCGAAAACCCATTCACGACGGACCAAAAATTTGGTCCGGTGTAGATGCGAAAGAAACCTTAATTTGGTTCGGCGTTGATGCAAAGGAATGATCCAGCGCAATTTGCTTTGGAACTTTTGGTCTGGCGCCAATTGGAAATTTTGGTCCAGCATAAAGTACCTCGAGAACACGTTCACGCCAAACTAAAAGTTTAGTCCGGCGCAAAAGGGAAACTTACTGTTTTCTGAAACTCTGGTCTGGCGCTAATGCGAATCTTACTGTTTCTTGTCAATTTTTCAAACACATGCACAAACACATTTTGCAAATTCAATTCTAAGCCAATTTTTCAGCACATGATTTCACAGCAGCCGTGTCGGACGCATTAGCAGAACACCGGGAGGATCAACCCCAGCAAAAGGACAAAAAAGACCATACAGAACCCTCGAAGCAAAAGGAGAAAAAGTGGAAGGGAGAGGATCTGGTCGCTGCGACCGAGCGAGGAGGGGCAAGGGCTCCCCAAAACAAAGAATACAACGAAGTAATGAAGGCTCAATGCCCTTTCACACCAAAGGAAGGCATGCAGCAAAGGATTGCTTCACTTTGATATGATTCGCATGGGAAAATTCGAGGCGATCAGAACCTAGAGATAAGAAGGAAGCTTGGAAAAAAGATGGCCCCTCGGATGAGAGCGAGTTCCCAGATATCGAACAAGAGCTCAACTTCATATTCGGAGGCTCGGGTGCATATGAGTCCAAGTGAAAGCAAAAGCTTACCGCTCGGGACATCAATGCGATCGCACCAGGGACCCCCCAATATCTGAAGTGGTCGGAAGCTCCCATCACCTTCGATCGCTCAGACCTCCCCGACCACGTACCTTTTCCAGGCAGATATCCCCTGGTGCTAGATCCAGTCGTTCGCAGCATAAAACTCAAGAGGGTGCTGATCGATGGAGGTAGTGGGCTCAATATCCTGTTTGCCAAGACCCTCGATGACATGAGGATACCATGGACCGAGCTCAAACAAAGCTCATCACCCTTCCATGGGGTGATTCCTGGGACATCCTCCGTGCCACTCAGGCAGATTGTTTTGCCTATCACGTTCGGCATGAAAGACAATTACAGGACGGAGCACATGAACTTCGAAGTAGCCGATTTCGAGATGGTGTACCACGCTATCTTGGGAAGGCCCGGTTTAGCAAAATTCACGGCAATTCCACACTACACTTACTCAATGCTCAAGATGCCAGGACCTAAAGGAGTCATCACAATTCGTAGAGATGTACAACAATCTTTCTAATGCGACAAGGAGAGTTGTGAGTTGGCCGAGGTCCGCGGGCATCGACCGACTTGCAAAAAATCCAACTAGCAGCATCCGTTTCACAGGACGAGGATGTGCCAGCCAAGAAGCAAGCAAAGGCAGGGATCCGACCTGGCGAACAAGTTAAGAAAATAACACTCGACCCATCCGATCCGGCCAAAACAGCCTTGATTAGGATAGGGCTCGATCAGGAATAGGAAAGCGCACTCATCACCTTTCTCCGGGCAAACCAAGACATCTTCACCTAGAAGCTTTCAGACATGCCTGGTGTCCCGAGGGAGGTGATCGAGCACACGTTAAATGTAAATCAGGGCACAATGCCGATCAAGCAGCGCCTTCGACGCTTTGCTTAAGATCGACGGGACGCAATTAAAGAGGAGATCACCAAACTCTTAGCCGCTGGCTTTATAAGAGAGGTGTATCATCCCGACTGGTTGGCGAAACCAGTTCTAGTTCGCAAAAAGAACAAAAGCTGGCGCATGTGCGTTGATTATACCGACCTCAACAAGGCATGCCCTAAGGATCCGTTCGGGTTACCTCGCATCGACCAAGTTGTGGACTCCACCGCCGGCTGCGAACTCTTGAGCTTTCTGGACGCCTACTCAGGGTACCACTAGATTAGTCTCAAGGAGGAAGATTGCATCAAGACTTCATTCATCATGTCGTTTTGAGCTTTCTGCTACGTCAGAATGCCATTCGGGTTGAAGAACGCCGGCGCGACTCAATACAACGGTGCTTTCACAATCAACTCGGACGCAACATGGAGGCATATGTGGATGACGTTGTGGTGAAATCTCGGTTGAAAGAAGACCTCATCTCCGACTTAACCGAAATGTTCGAAAGCCTGAGGGCCTACCGAATGAAACTCAACCCCAAGAAGTGCACTTTCGGAGTCCATTCGGGAAAGCTTCTCAGGTACATCGTGTCGCATCGCGGCATCGAAGCAAATCCGGAGAAGGTCGCCGCCATCCTAAAGATGAAGCCACCAACAAATCAAAAGGACGTCCAGAAGCTCACAGGGTGCATGGTGGCACTCAGAAGATTTGTCTCTCGCTTAGGGATGCGGGGAACACCGTTCTTAAAACTCTTAAAAAAGCAAGACCGATTCGAATGGACCACCGAAGCACAGCAAGCCTTCGACGACCTCAAGACCTTCTTGACAAAGCCTCCGGTACTAGCATCCCCGTTGCCGAAGGAACCACTCATGCTCTACATAGCTGCAACAACCCATGTGGTTAGCATGGCGATTGTCGTCGAGCGCAAGGAGGACGGGCACCAGTAGAAGGTACAACGTCCGATCTACTTCATCAGCGAAGTATTGGGCGAATCTAAAACATGGTACCCACAAGTCCAAAAGCTCATCTACGCGGTGCTAATCGCCTCCCGAAAGCTCAAACATTACTCCCAGGAACACGTGATTTCGGTGGTTACCTCTTTCCCGATCGGAGACATACTCCATAACCGGGAGGCCACTGGGAGAATCGCCAAGTGGGCAGCCGAGCTGGGAGCCTTCGAAATTACGTTCAAACCGCGCACAGCCATAAAGTCACAAGCACTAGCCAACTTCACCACCGAGTGGACGAAACTACAAAAACCATCAACCAGCAAGGAAATTGAGCACTGGACAATGCACTTCGACGGTTCCCTCACGCTCAGCGGCGCGGGGGATGGCGTCGTGCTCACATCCCCAATAGGAAAAAAGCTGAAATACGTCTTGCAGATCCATTTTCCAGCATCAAACAACGCCACCGAGTACGAAGCGCTCATCCACGGGCTCCGTATCGCCATATCACTCAGAGTTCGAAGGTTGGCGGTTCGCGGAGATTCCCAACTCGTGGTCAACAAGGTACAAAAATATTGGTTGTGCGTTGACGACATAATGACTGCGTACTGCCAAGAGGTGCGTAGACTAGAGGACAAGTTCGCTGGACTAGAGCTGACCCATGTGCTCAGACGGGATAATGAGGCCGCCGACGAGCTCGCCAAGCTCGGTTCCAGTAGAGCGGAGTTACCAGCTGACGTGTTTGTGGAAGAACTTCACAAGCCCTCAGCCACCTTACGCCAAAAGAACGAGGAGACATCCCTCCCAGCTGACGCAGAGGTGTTGGTCATTAACACTGACTGGACGAAACCCTACCTCAATTACCTGGTAAGAGATGAACTGCTAGAGGACCGCACCGAAGCAGAGCGCATTACACGTAGAAGCAAAAGTTACGCAGTCGTCGAAGGGGAGCTCTTCCGGAAGAGCACCTCTGGAATACTTAGACGCTGCATCTCGGAGCAAGAAGGAAAGGATCTCCTCAAGGAAATCCACGCGGGAATCTGCGGACACCACACGGCCTCAAGACCCTAGTCGGGAAGGCTTACTGCCAAGGATTCTTCTAGCCGACCATAGTAACAGACGCAGAAGGCATCGTTTGAGCCTGTGAGGGCTACCAATTCTTCGCTCAGCAAATCCACATGCCGTCTCAAGAGTTGCAGACAATACCAATCACTTGGCCATTCGCAGCTTGGGAGCTGGACATGGTAGGACCACTGAAAAAAGCACAAGGAGGATTTACACACCTCTTTGTCGTTGTGGACAAGTTCACAAAGTGGATCGAGGCCAAGCCAGTCACCACCGTAACAGCAGCAAAGGCCAAGGACTTCTTCCAAGACATTGTGGTTCGCTTTGGCACGCCAAACAGAATCATCATCGACAACGGTACCCAGTTTAGAGGAGAGGAATTCCAGAATTAGTGCGGGGAACTAGGAATTAAAATCTGCTTTGCTTCCGTGGCACACCCGCAGAGCAATGGCCAGGTCGAACGAGCAAACGGCATGGTACTTCAAGGACTGAAAGTAAGGATCTTTGATCGCCTTAATCCCTATGCCACCCGATGGGTGAAGGAATTGCCCTCGGTGCTCTGGGGCTCAGCCACCACCCGATCGAACAGCGGGCAGTCACCCTTCTTCCTGGTATATGGGTCTGAGGCGGTCCTACCCACTGAGCTTAAATTCGGGTCCCCAAGGATTCGGAACTACAACGATGACAAATCAGAGGAAAGCAGACTGGATGACCTCGATCGATTGGAAGAAGCAAGGGATGTAGCTGCAACCCGATCGGCCAAATATCTCCAAGGCTTGCACCGCTATCATGACAGCAACATCAGGGGCTGCGCTTTCTCCAAGGGAGATCTAGTTTTAAGAAAAAAATCAAAAAAGTGAGCACAAGCTTTCCCCATGCTGGGAGGGTCCCTATATTGTCGGTGAAGTGGTACGACCTAGAACGTATCGACTTAAACAAGAAGACGGAATAGCAATCAGCAACACTTGGAACATAGAATAGCTACATCACTTCTACGCTTAAATCTTGTATTTTCATTACATCTTTTTAAATGAAATATTTCATGAATTTCATGAGCACTCCTTTTCCTTGAGGCGTCGGCAAAAACTTCCAAGCACGCGTAAATCCTAAGTCACGAGAACGCAAAACCATATGCGATCAAGCCCGAACCCCCCGCAAGAAGTGCCTAGGGAAAAAGAGCAACTAGCAAACTATCGGCACTCGGGGGCTGGGCACAGTCGGTGGGAACGCATAAGTGACCAAGGGCGCAGTGCTTGGACTAATTCGAAAACCACGCTGAATAGAAAAAAGGGATGTGCATAGGACAATTCTAGAGGAATATATCATTTCATTTCATTTCTTTTTACTACATATTTATATGTACAAAAGGGGGAAAGCAGTAGGAGGTCCAGCAGCGCCGCCCGCTCAGACTTCACCGCAGCGCACCCGCCCGCCCGCCTCAATGAGGGCATCCCGCACCTTGAAAAGGCGAGGAACGACCTCTACGGCAGCGGTGTTGCGCTCGAAGGCCACCCTCTCCACCGCCGCCTCGATCACCCTCCACACCGCCTCGTGGAGCAACTCCAAGTACCAGGGGACAGGAAGGTCCGCCATGGCAGGGCGCGATATGCACAACGGGCTTCCCCCAACCCTTCTTATACGAAGAGGCCCGGAAGACGAAGCGCATAGGATAAAGGAAGGGGCCGGAAGCCAGAACGACTAGGCACGCAAGCAGTACGACGAAAACAGCCCGGTGATGTCATAATCCCTCTCCACTCTTAATTACTCTATTTTTTGCCTTATGACCTAGTTGCTTCCCAACTAGGCAGTAAGCCGGGGGCTACACTTAATAAGTGCACGTTCGCACGTGCATCAGTCCCCTACTTAAACCACTCGACCTAACGATCGTAACACTTAATAAGTGAATGCTAAAATGCTCCTGCAAGTTGTTTGTCCTTAATTCCAGGGACGCATGGAAAAGAACTCGGGCAACACTCCCGGTTAGAAGAAGCACCAGACCGCTGGTCCGCGAAGCACTCGGGAACCCCATCACTCGGAGGATCTCTCAATCGAGCGAAGGAACTCGGGCAACGCTCGCCAGACCGTTGGTCCACGAAGCACTCGGGAACCGTGTCACTCGGATGATCTCTTAATCGAGCGAAGGAATTCGGGCAACGCTCCGGCCGAAAGAAGTGCCAGGCCGTTGGCCCGCGAAGCACTCGGGAACCCCATCACTCGGATGATCTCTCAATCGAGCGAAGGAACTCGGGCAACGCTCCCGGCCGTTGGTCCGTGAAGCACTCGGGGATTCCACCACTCGGACGATCTTTCAATCGGGCGACTTCACGACCGCCAACGCTTGTTTGGAGCTCTTAATCGCCAATCTTCCGCACATGGGACCTATGCCCCTCGGAGGCTGGTCGCAGCCGCTGAAGAACCTAGTTCCCTCTGCTCGGGTTGCCAGGGTGCAGGAAGGCCAGCACTGGATAGAGTCCCGTGGAAGCAGCATCCCTAGCTACGGAGACCGGACAAGGTCAGGGACAAAAACAAGAAGACGGCGTAAGTCATTCACCCACAAAGAGAACTCGTCTTGGAGAGATCCCAACATATCCAGCTTCTCCAAGCGAAGAGGATGAACTTTGTGTCAAAACCACTGCAGCTCCTGGGAGCACTCACTCCGAACCTCCACCGGCTCGGCTCATCTTGACGAAAGGAAGGACACGACGCAGAAAGTCGGTCTTCGCCCTCAAACAGCCTCCTAGAGACTAAAGGTAGCAGAAGAAGAGTGAGCAAGCATCCCTATTGGAAGATCGAAAGGGGACACTAAAACCACTCCTAGTGCCAACCCTTGTCGGAAGATCAGAAGGGAATGGCGAAATAAGATTTCCTCGACCCATCCCACAATTGAAGACCAGCACCCCCGACCAGATTGGGGGCATCCTTGTTCGGCAAGGGCTTGAGAAGAAGGAAGTGCCATAAAAGAAACAATGCGGACCTATAGACGCATTTCCAATTCGGATCCAGTTCAAGGTCGTGGGTCCGGACGAAGTCAAAAGCTTCTAGTGTACGCCCCTGACCGGGTATGGTTACCAATCGGCCAGGGTCCTACTAGAGGCGACCCAGGTGTGCCCCAGGTCGGGCTAATCACCAGTGTTTTGCAGGATGCGACCTAGGTGCGCCCCAAGTTAGGCTGATGACCAGTGTCCTGTAGGATGCGACCCAGGTGTGCCCCAAGTTGGGCTGATCACCAACGTCCTAATGGATGCAACCCAGGTGCACCCCAAGTCGGGATGATCACCAGCGTCCTAATGGATGAGACCCAGGTGCGCCCCAAGTCGGGCTGATCACCAGTGTCCTATAGGATGCGACCCAGGTGCGCCCCCAGTCGGGCTGATCACCAGCAACACATCAGATGCCATGCAGGTACGCTCCAAATCGAGCTGATCACCGACCTACCGCAAGGAAGGTCTCCCAAAGAAGTCCGAGGAATAAGTCGAGTCCTTTGCAAACTCCTTGCCTGCTATCAAGCATTCGGACAATGTGGACAAGAGGACCGGAGGGCCACACCCTCGACACGAACGAAAATCAAAAGCAACTGATTGCAAAGCACTCGGGGGCTACTGTGGAGGCGACAAAGACCGGGTATGCACACATCTGGATTCTAGATGTCCGGTCAAGAGAAGAACGCGCGTGTGGATCCGATTGTGTTAATTAGAACGGAAAGATTGTAACCGTAAAGGAAGCTATCCTAGATAAGGAAGGATACGACCCCTTTACTTGTAACCAACTCGGACTCATGCTATAGTAACCGAGTTGGATTCCCAGAACATAGTACTAGGGTATTACCTCCTCCGTCGAGGGCCTGAACCTGTATAATCCCTTGTCTTGTGTTACCATCGAGATCCCGATCCAGCGCCTTGCCCCACAAATTCACACCCCCTAAGATTATTGCCGACACCAAACGTTGACACAAACTCTCATCCTACTAAAAACTTCATGTCCACCACTAGGCCACTAGAGCTGCTGCATATGGATGTGTTTGGCCCAACCTCATATGCTAGTCTAGGTGACAACTCATACTGTTTAGTCATTGTGGATGAGTTCTCTCGCTTCACTTGGGTATTCTTTTTACCAAATAAAAGTGTAGTTGGAAAAGCCTTTAAAAGCTTTACAAAAAGGGCCCAAAATAAATTTGATTGCCCCATCAAGAAAATCAGGAGTGACAATGGAACTGAGTTTGTTAATACTAACAGCATTGATTTTTGTGATGAGTTAGGAATTAAACATGAACTTTCAGCCACATATACTCCTCAACAGAATGGTGTGGTTGAAAGGAAAAATAGAACTCTCATTGAAATGGCAAGAACAATTATGGATGCGTATGGGACTCCTGATGCTTTTTGGGCTGAAGCTATCAACACGGCATGTCATTCTACCAACCAGCTTTATCTTCATCGACTACTCAAGAAAACATCTTATGAGCTGCTGGTAGGAAGAAAACCAAATGTTACTTACTTTCGTGTGTTTGGATGCAAAGTATAAATCTACAAAAAGAGGACACACTTAGGTAAATTTCAAAGAAGGTGTGACATTGGTATTATGTTAGGTTACTGTTCTAAATCTAAAGCCTATAGAGTTTTCAATAATTCAACTAGTTTAGTTGAAGAAACCTATGATGTAAAATTCGATGAATTTAATAGCTCACAAGGTGAGCATGAGAATCTAGCTGATGCAGGTGAAGATGACTTAATAGAAGCAATGAAGAAGATATACGTTGGTGAAGTCAAACCTAAAGAAGACAATAATGAAAAACCAACAACTTCTATGATGCCACAAGATGGATCACAACAAGAAGAGGATGAAAAGAATCAAGAAGGATTGAATCTAATAAAGAGCCATCATACCATTGGCAAAGATCATCCCATGGACCAAATCATTGGGGATTTTAGTAAGGGTGTTCAAACTTGATCTAGGCAAGTTTCTTTTTGTGAACATTACTCTTTTGTTTCTTGTGTTGAGCCCAGGACTATAGATGAAGCCTTAAATGATGCTGATTGGATCATTGCCATGGAAGAAGAGCTCAACAACTTCAAAAGAAACAAAGTATGGAACCTGGTGGAACGTTCTAAAGACCACAATGTCATTGGGACAAAGTGGGTATTTAGAAACGAGCAAGAGAAAATGGAGTTGTTACTCACAATAAAACAAGACTAGTGGCTCAAGGATTTACTTAAATTGAAGGGTTGGATTATGGAGAAACTTATGCCCCTATTGCTCAACTTGAAGCTTTCCTTCTAGCCTTTGCTTGTCATTTCAATATAACTCTATTTCAAATAGATGTGAAAAGTGCTTTTCTTAATGTAATCATTGAAGAAACTGTTTATGTTGAGCAACCTCCCTGTTTTTAAAATATAAAACATCCAAATCATGTATGTAAGTTATCTAAGGCTCTTTATGGACTGAAACAGGCCCTGTCGATGTTTGGTATCGGCAATAATCTTAGGGGGTGTGAATCTACAGGGCAAGGCGCTAGATCAAAAGCTCGATGGTAACACAAGACAAGGATTTATACAGGTTCAGTCCCTCGAGGAGAGGTAATACCCTACGTCATGTGTTCGATGGTATGTATTGATGGGTGTAGATCGAGAGATTGGATGAGATATCCCGTGATTATCAGATCCCCCGTCTAAGGCTCCCGCCCCCTTTATATAGTCAAGGGGTTAGGTTACATGGAGGAGTCCTAGTCTGATACAAGGAGGCAATCCTAGTCGGTTACAAGGTTGATTCCCATATCCGATCATGCCGTGTACTACAGGATTACAATCATGCTTTCCTTATCGATATGGAACTCTATCTCTTCCCTTTCTTGCGGATACCCGAGGACTGTATATTCCACAGTAGCGCCTGAGTGCTTTACAGTCGAGTTGTTGTTTCCCTGGTCGCCTTTCACCGAGTCATGCTCTGCTGCCGAGTGTTCCCAGTTTGTTGCTGCTTCATCCGACTGGTATTGACATTTGATGCACAGTGCTCCGTTGTATGCAAGGAGACTGTGAAGAACTCTTATACCCGGAAAGAATTTGCCGACTGGTATCCGTACCCGTCTGTTGCGGTGCACAACTTTCGACCCTCATGGAGCATACCCTTCGGACTTGGCTTCTCACGATACCTAATTCCGACTTGCGGTAACCAGCTGTTGGCCTGACGTGAGGCATATCAGAGAAGTTTTGAATGTTAGGCACCTAGTGTCCTACTAAAAGTGGTAACCAGTAGTAGGCCTAGCTTGACGCGTGCCTTATCCTAAATAGGTTTTACCCGAGTGGTATGAACCAAGCTGGCGTGGAGCTCAGCTGGTACACCTTCTAGGTGTATACCTCCGGAACCTTTAAACCAACTTGTAATATCTGATTCCGTCATGTGGCAACCAGCAATAGGCCAAGCATGAAGCATATCACAAGAGGAACTTTTGATTTTTTGTCCAGTAGACACCCAGGTTCTGTTTGAAAATAGTAACTGGCAGTCGGCCCATCGTGGGGCATGCCTTTGCCCAAATCAGGTTTATCCGAGTGGTACTTGAGCCTAGCTGGTGCCGAGCACAGCTGGCACACCTTTTAGGTGTATACCCTCGAAACCTAAATCTGGGTCCAAACTTTTTGCGAAAGCTGGAACACCATTCTTGCTCAAGGTGAAATGTTGTGCCGTCTCGACTTAGCTGGTTTGTGTCCCATGAGTTGTTGCTCTCGGCGGATGGTGTGTGATGGCGCATAACGGGTGTGTCGACGCAAAGGTTCATGACCTTGCCCCGTCCCTTGGCCGCTTTTGGCGAGCTCTCTGAGCTGCAAATCCCTGGAACATGTATATGTAGGATTGTGGCAGTATCTGAATATGAAAACATTTGGTCGGATGTAAAGTCCGACTATTTTTGTTTGTGAACTAGCCTTTTTTAATCCTTTTACTCATTGATTTTTGTTAGTCCGAGTGGTTTTTTCTTCTTTTTGTTATGCACTCTGTTGGGACCCGAATTTGCAAATCCGGACCCTCTGTATATTCAGCACTAGTCCAGGATCACGCTAGTGCACACAGTCTCAACATTGGTAAATATCACAGTCATACCCAACGAATAATATGGTACTTTAATTAGTTAACAAAAACTGGTTGCTCAACCTTAAGGTCAAGTTAAAAATATACGCCGCGTAGGGCGAACACTTAATAAAAGAGAAATAACAACAACGAAAAATAAGATAACTTCGTGGCGCCATCCAGTATACCACAGGCAATTGACTGGGCTCGCTCCCTAGATAGACGGTTCCTCTTGGAGCTCCTCCTCCAAAGCTGGTGTAGACTCTTCTTCAACTGATGTTGTATTGCGGCAAGGGTGAGTACTTGGTACTCAGCATGTCATGCACAGAATGCAGCTAATATACTACATGCATGGCTTAGTACAAAGGAGCAGCTCATGGTATAATTGTAGTAAAACAGCATTTGACAAGTAACATAGGTAGATTCGAAAGCAGTGAAAACAAGTATAAGATCAATAACTTTTCCAGGAGTTAAATAAACATCTTTCCCATTCCTAATCTACATTTCCATCAACATCATTATTAAACCAAACCAGTCCTTTCAAGTTCAAGTCATTTTCAAGAAAGTCTAACCCTTGACTGTAATTCCCGAGCAATGTCCAATGCCGCAGACACGGCTATTCGAATAGATTTTACACTCTGCAGAGGTTATGCACTTTACCCACAAGATACAGCCAAACACCACAAAGGCGAGTGTCCGTAACAAAGTCTTTCGGAAACTTCTAACAGCACAAGTGGGCCTCCCCGGTTATTGCACACTAACCCTTCCCTTAGTGAAGGCGAAGTTTAGGCCAATCAACCGTTAGATGGGTACCTGGCCACAGCCTCGGTACGCTCCCCCGTACAACTACACAAGGTATAGTTGACACCCCGAGGTTCCACAGGTACGTTATTAGCAACTTAATCAACTAGGTCCGTCCCATTACAGACATGTGGTTGCACGTTTGACTCAGTTCAAAGGCTTGCAAGGTTAAGTCCTTAGGATGACCAGGGCAAGACTACCCAAAGAACCAAATCAACGTTCCTGGTGCCACAACTGGCCCGCCCGATCATTCTTGCCACATGCCCCGGTCGAAATCTATTTATCAAACCCTCAGTTGTTTACCACGCACCACGTGCCATCAATATCATCATCAATAACACATGACACTTCTCAAAACAGGTTCCATATCTCATTAAGTCAATGTTATCAAGTATTTGTCAAAATCATGTTAGGTATACGTGGCAGGTCTAAGCATTATACTACAACGGTCTAAATACCCAGGTTGGCAATTTAATAATGTCCAACTAGTTAATATACAACTAGGGTGACAAGGGGGTCATGGCATACTATCATTTATATCAAGGTGGCATACAGCAACTAGGCAATTAACTATTCTCCCAAAATTAATTAAAGCATTTTCTAATTTAACTAGCATGCAATAATTTCAATCAAATTAATTTCAAAATGGGATCAACATGGTCAAAGCACAACTTGCCTTCAAAGAGTACTTGTTCTTGGTCTTGGGCTGGCTCTTGGGTCAACACTTCTCCTTCGAAGCCCTCGGGTACTTCAACGTCTACTCGTAACGCGTGCAAATAGCAACTAATAAGTACAAAAGTACACAAAAAGTATCCAAACATACAATTAAAGTCCATAAACAGAGAGAGCATAATTTTATGAATTTTTAGGAATTTGAATCGTCAAAATCGGAGTTAAAATGCAAAAGTTACAAGCGTTTAAAGTTTTAAATAATCAATTAAATAATATTACAAAGAAAAACTTTGGTCCAAAAATTAAATAAAATTCACCATTAGGTAGATCTCAATTTTATGAAAATTTAGAAATTTGAATCACTCAAATCGGAGTTAAATTGCAAAAGTTATAAGCGTTTGAATTTTTAAAATTCAAATAAATCAATAATCCGAATTAATCCATTTATTTTTATACTGAAAAACCCGATTATGATGTCAGCTTGACATCAGCGTTGGATTTGATTTTCCACCGAATTATTTTTATATTGAAAAATCGATTTATTGTGTCAGCCGGTCCATGGACGTGGTCCACGGTTCGGTTTGGATCCACCGTGAACCCGGTCCACGAGTACATGTCTCACTGACATGTGGGCCCCATCGGATGACGTCAGCGGTGACGTCATCATGCTCGGCTGAGGACGGCTGACAGCTGGGCCCCACCGTGATGTCAGCATGACGTCAGGTGCGGTTCGGCTGGGCCGCTGACACGCGGGTCCCATGCTGACGACACGCTGCGGACGCCGGGCCGCGATCGGCTGCGGACTGCGCCGACCGCGACGGCCGCCTCTTCCGACGTGGCTAGATCTCGGCCGTTGATTCGAAAATCAACGGCCCAGATCGGATCTGGGTTTCACGCGTTAGGAAACTACACGGTCGATTTGGACCGTTCGATCTTGATCGGACGGTCAAGATCCAATCTAAAGCTACAACGCGGTTTAACCCTAGCCGTACGATCTAGATCTAATAGCTGAGATCTATCCAAGCACGGTGCAGTTACAGCTACGTGGCGCGATCTAAACCGTTAGATCTAGACGGCTGGTGGAGCTCGCGAGACGGTGATGGCGTGCGGCGCCGCTAGCAGACCGGAGTTGGGGACGACAACCAAGCGAACGGTGCTGCGGGGCTCCTCTGGCGAGGTGAGTGGTAGTCTTTGACGCCTCTCGTCCTTGCGGTTCCAGATTTAGGCTCGGTGGCGGCGAAGGACGGCGGACGACGGCGGAAACAACGAAGAACCGCGGCGGAAGCCTAACCCAACTACGGCGAGCGATTGCGGCGCAACCACGGCGGCTCAGGCGTGAAGGTCTAGGGCTACGGGTGCGCACGGAAACGGGCTATAAGCTGGCGGCGGCGACGCAATAAATACCCCCTCGACGTCCGTGTTATGCGCGAAAAACGAGGGCCCACGCACGGGCGGCGGCGGAATCCGAATCCATTTCGGATTGGGTGACGTGGCTCAACGTGGACCATTGGATCTTGATCCAACGGGCACGGGGTTTGGGCTCGGGTCTGGCTTGGCGACCTGGCTGGCTCGGTCGGGCTCGGGTTCGGGTGACGTGGCACAATCGTGGCCGTTGGATCTCAATCCAACGGTCACGCGGTCAGGTTAGGTTGGGCTCGGGTCCGGCTCAAACGCGGCTCGGGTCGGACTCGAGTCCGACTTGGTCGGATGAACAGTGAAACCAACTCAATTTTCCAGCGATTAAAATAATCCAATTAATTTCTAGAAATTCATTTAATTCAAGAAAAATAGCAAAATACTCAGAAAAATTCCAGAAAAATTCCAAAAAATATTTTAGGACATTTGGGACTCAAATAAAATATTTCCAGCAAAAAATTATTTGCAACTTTTAATTCTTTAATTATTTAAAAAGTGAATAAATTCAAATAAATTCCAAATAAATCCAAATAAATTCCAGAAAATTCCAAAAATTCACAAAAGTGCAAAATAACATTTAAATTCATGAAAACCAAAAATTGGGGTGTTACAAACCTCCCCCCCTTAACAGAATCTCGTCCCCGAGATTCAGGGCTAACTAAGGAATAGGTTTGGAAACTCTTTCTTCAAATCCTCCTCGCGCTCCCAAGTTGCTTCACTCTCTGCATGGTTGCTCCATTGCACTCTGTAGAAACGGGTTGACTTATTCCTTATCTCTCGATCCATAGTGTCCAGAATCTTCACGGGGTGCTCCTTGTAAGTCAGATCCTCTTGCAGCTCAATCGACTCCAGCGGTGTCTGCTCATCTGGTACTCGAAGACAATTTTTCAGCTGGGACACGTGGAACATGTCATGTACCCCTGCCAACGACTGCGGCAACTCCAGCTGATACGCAACTTCACCTCTACGGCTGAGAATCTTGAATGGTCCAACATATCGTGGTGTGAGTTTTCCTTTGGCATGGAATCTCTTAACTCCCTTGAGTGGCGTAACTCTGAGATACACGAAATCTTCTGGTTCAAAACTCAGGTCTCGCCGACGGTTGTCAACGTAGCTTTTCTGCCTTGACTGTGCTATCTTCAGTCTTTCCCGGATCATGGCAATATGCTCTTCAGCTTCTTGAAGAATGTCCGGCCCAAAGACACGGCGTTCACCTGTCTCATTCCAGTTCAACGGTGTTCGACAAGGTCGACCATATAATGCCTCAAATGGTGACATTTGCAAACTTGCTTGATAGCTATTGTTGTAGCTGAACTCAGCATACGGCAAACTTTTATCCCAAGAGGTAGCATAAGCCAATGCACACGCTCTTAACATATCCTCCAGTATCTGATTAACTCTTTCAGTCTGTCCATCCGTCTGCGGATGATAGGCAGTGCTGAAGTTCAAACGGGTCCCCATGGCCTCATGCAGCTTATTCCAGAATCTCGAGGTAAACTGGGTACCTCTGTCCAATACAATCTTCTTTGGCACTCCGTGCAAACAGACGATCCTGGTCATATATAATTCTGCTAACTTATCTCCCGAGTAAGTGGTCTTTACTGGAATAAAGTGGGCGACCTTAGTCAAGCGGTCCACTATAACCCATATGGATTCATACCCACCCTGGGTTTTCGGCAACCTGGTAAAGAAGTCCATTCCGATTTCCTCCCACTTCCACTCAGGTATCCTTAACGGCTGCAGCAGTCCTGCTGGCATCTGATGCATTGCCTTGACTCTCTGGCATATGTCGCACAGCGCAACATGCTCGGCAACTTCACGCTTCATGCTCGGCCACCAGAATCTTTCCTTCAAATCCTTATACATCTTGGCACTTCCCGGATGAATTGAATACTTAGAGTCATGGGCTTCTTCTAGGATCATCTGGTTCAGCGCCTTCTTGTTCGGCACACAAATTCGATCCTTCATCCATAACGTGCCTTGCTCGTCCAGCTTGAAGTCTTTCGCCTTGCCCTCCTCCATCTTGGACTTGACTCGCTGGACCTTGTCATCGTTCTTCTGTCCTTCTCTGATCTGGTCCTCCAGGGTAGGCTTTACTTCCAATGCGGCCAAGAATCCTTCTGGTACTACTTCAATGTGCATTCTTTGGAAATCCTTGCATAGCTCATCCTGACTCGTGGTTATCAACATGTTCGTGGTATGGCTTTTCCGACTCAGAGCATTGGCCACCACGTTGGCCTTTCCAGGATGGTAATGAATTCCAACATTATAATCCTTGATCAACTCTAACCATCTCCTCTGCCTCATGTTCAAGTCTGATTGGGTGAAAATGTACTTAAGACTCTCATGGTTCGTGTATACTTCACATCGGTTCCCGATCAAATAATGACGCCACAACTTCAAGGCGTGCACTACGGCAGCCAACTCTAGGTCATGCGTCGGATAATTCTCCGCATGTGGTCTCAACTGCCTTGTTGCATAAGCGACGACCTTCCCGTTCTGCATCAGCACACATCCAAGTCCTTGGCGCGATGCATCGCAATAGATATCGAAGCTTTGATTGACGTCCGGTAGAACTAACACCAGGGCTGATGTCAATCGCTTCTTCAGCTCTTGAAAACCTTTATCGCATTCCGGCATCCATGCAAACTTCTTCCCCTTTTTCAACAATTGCGTGAGGGGTCTCGCAATTGTCGAAAAGCCTTCAATGAAGCGGCGGTAGTAACCTGCCATACCCAGAAAACTACGAATCTGGGTCACGGTCTTCGACTGCTCCCAGTGTAGCACAGCTTCTACCTTGCTTGGATCAACAGCGACTCCTTCTGCGGTCATTACATGTTCGAGGAACTCCACCTTGTCCTTCCAAAAGTCGCACTTGCTGAACTTGGCGAAGAGTTGTTGTTCCCTCAGCTTCTCCAATACTCGCCTCAAGTGCTCTGCATGTTCATCCTTTGTCTTGGAGTAAACTAAGATGTCATCTATGAACACAACGACAAACTTGTCCAAATATTCCATGAACACTTATCCATCATATTCATGAAATACGCTGGCGCATTCGTCAGACCGAATGACATAACTGTAAACTCGTAATGTCCGTATCTGGACGAAAACGCGGTCTTCGGGATATCCTCTGATCGGATCTTCAACTGGTGGTATCCCGATCTCAGATCAATTTTGGAGAAGACTCCGGCTCCTCTCAGCTGATCAAACAGGTCATCGATCCTAGGTAGCGGGTACTTATTCTTCACGGTGACTTCATTGAGTGCACGGTAGTCAATGCACATCCTGAAACTCCCGTCCTTCTTTTTGACGAACAGAACTGGTGCTCCCCACGGCGACGAACTCGGTCGGATGAATCCTTTCTCCATCAACTCTTCAAGCTGCTTCTTCATCTCTACCAATTCTTCGGTGGACATCCGATAGGGTCTCTTTGCTATCGGCGCTGTACCATGTACAAGTTCTATCACAAACTCTATGTCTCTGTCTGGCGGCATACCAGGTAGATCTTCAGGAAAAACATCTGGATACTCATTCACTACTGAGACATCTTCTATGCTGATCGCCTTCGCACTGTTAACCATCAACTATCCATCTCTAACGGCGGTGGCTTGTAATTCCACTTTCCTTCCACACGGGCTCTCAACTGAAATAATCCTTCATCCACAATCCAGCACAGCCTTGTGCTTGGATAACCAATCCATTCCCAAAATAACATCTAAGGTTTGGGTTTCCAGTAAAATAAGGTTTGCTAGGAATTCTACCGCATCTATTAATATTCTCACCCCAGAACATCCTACTTTAGTTCAGAGTTCGGAACCAAGGGTTTGAACTAAAAGCATGCATTTAAGTCTTGCAATCTCCAAATCATTTTTAGCAGCAAAGCCTTGAGAAACAAACGAATGCGAAGCTCTAGAGTCAAATAAAATTGTTGCAGGTACTGAGTTGACAAGTAACTTACCCAGCACGGCGTCCATGGCATTCTGGAGTGCCTCTGCGGTGACATGGTTGACTCGGCCTCTCACTACGGTTTGGGGCGTGGCTCCCGGCTGTGCTGTCCCGCGGTTTGCTCCGGTGCAAAGGCCCCGTCTGGTGTGTGGATCCTGTGATTGAAGCGGACCGGGGTCACTCCTACTATCTTCTTGGGGCAACTGTTGGAGAAGTGCCCTGGTTCGTTGCATGTGTAGCAGCGTCTCACTGTCCCCTGTTGAATGCCTAGAGCGGCGTTCCTGGTTGGAGTTGGGGGTCTGATAATTCTGGTTGATGGGTCTTGATGCTGGTGACGGTGTCCTTATTGCATTCTGCGGCTGAAATCTAAAAAACTGATTTGGCGCAAACCTCAAGCGTTGCTGCGCTCCCTGACGCGATCCCTGCTGTTGCATCCTTCGCTTCCGGTTTTCATCCAGTTCCTTGCGCTTGTCCTCAAGAATAAGCGCCTTGTTCACAAGTTCCTGGAAATCTGGAAAGGTGTGGGTGATCAGTCCCACCTGCAGTCCTGAGTTAAGTCCCTTCATAAAGCGAGACTGTCTGGCCTTATCTGTCGCTACGTCTTCAGGTGCGTAACGTGCAAGCTGCGTGAACTTATTTAGATATTTTAACACCGGTTGATTACCTTGCTTCAGTGCCCGGAATTCTTCCTTCTTTAAGTCCATTATTCCTTCCGGCACGTGATACTGACGAAATGCGGCTGTAAACTCCTCCCAAGTGATGTCCTGAGGGTTCTCCCGCGTGGCGCAGAAGTTCTCCTACCATTCTGCGGTGGTACCTTCCAACTGATGAGAGGCGTAGAATACCTTCTCATTTCCCATGCATTGGGCAATGTGTAGCTTCCTCTCAATTGACCTTAACCATTCATCGGCCTCCAACGGATTGGCATTTCTAGAAAAAGTGGGCGGATGAGTCCTCATGAACTCCGACAACTTTGCTCCCTGTCGCTGTCCCTGATTTGCTTGGTTAGCGGCGGCCTGAGCAGTGACCTGCTGCATCTTCTGCAGCATTGCATGCATCAACTGAGTCTGTGCAGCAAGGAAAGCTCCAAAGTTCTGTATATCAACAAGCGGTGCTGGCTGGGGTGCAGGCGCTCCATCATTAGGGTTCCCAGCTGGGCGAGACCCACTTCCATTGCCTCCAAGGTTTCCGCGGGTGTTCACCATCTGTCGATTACTCCAAGGTTTCAGGGATGAGAGGGAATAAGAGTAGACAAGTGGTAGGGAAACTTATGCGGGGAAAAGTGTAACTCAAAAAATCCAACTTTGTTATCTAATAACAATAACTTGGTATGGTTGCTTACAATGCCTAAAGGCCTTGCAACACATACTGCACACTCAGCAAGCAATGAAAATGCAAATCGTCTCACACTGGAGTCTAACGCTTAAAGGGGTGACTCTTATTCTATAACGCGACTCGACGAAGGAGTCTCAACTTAAACGCCTACGCTCACTCGTCGAGAAAACCTCCACTACCTCCTCGGGGCGGGTGCGGCGGCATAGGCGTGAAACAATCGCCATGCCCTGCAACTGCAGCTGTGGTTGACGATGCGGCGTCTTCCTCTGGCTCGGGATCTGGCTGTTGCTGTGGCTGTGGCGCGGGTGCAGGTGGCGCCTCTTCTGGGTCCTCCTCTGGCTCTGGGGCGTCCAACTCCAACACTGGATAGGGGCCCTGTCCATACAGTGCAGTCTCCAGCTCTGCGATCCTTTCTACAGCATAGGAGACGTACTCACGAGCATTCTCTAAATGCTTTTTCTCTTCCTCAACCTGCTCGCGAGCCTTCTCCAACTCCTGAACTGTGTCATCGATAAGCTCCTCCTGTGCGGCGATGAATCTGGCTAAGTCAGTGACGGTGGCATCCTCATCCTCTATTAGTCTTCGCTGAGCTCTGTTATCTCGGCGTGGGTGGTGACGGAATACTGTGCCTTCCAGCTCCCTGGAGTTGGTGCGAGCGATCTGTTGCATTGCTCGACGCGACACCTCCTGGATTCCCATCTCAAAGGTAGACCTCCTGGCGGTGAAGTGGAAAGGGCGACTGAACTTTGTCTTCTCTCGGGCATACACCGTGATCCTGACGTCCCATCCTATGACCAGTCCGGCCTGCATGAGTGTAGTCCCTCGGTAGAGTGGTCTCTCAAAACCTCCAAGAAACTGAAGCATACGCCACAACTCAGCAGCGTAGCCACCTTCATGGTTGGGCCTCCTTGGCCCATCATGGTTGGTACCTCCTTCATGGGCCAACTTGGGCCAACTTGGGCTACCATTTTCTCCTCCTTCATGGGCCAACTTGGGCTAACATGGGCCAACATGGGCCACCATTTTCTCCTCCTTCATGGGCCAACTTGGGCCACCATTTTATCCTCCTTCATGGGCCAACTTGGGCCAACATGGGCTACCATTTTCTCATAATTTGTGAGCACTATGTTGACCATTTGCTGGCGTGCACGAGCTCGCGTAACAGGTCCTTTTATCATTTCCTCTTGACGTGTAGGTGACGTCATGGCTGCATCAAAGAGAGTGATGTCCGCATCAAATAGTATTCCATCCATTAAAATATTTGTATGCAACCCGAGGAACGCATTCACCTGGTAATTGAATTGACGTGCACGAGCTCGAGTAATTGGTCCTTGTATTATATCGTTGGTTTCAATGTGATGGGTAGGCATGGCCGTATCCATGGCCAAGGTGGGGGTCGATGAAGCCATGCAGACGAAGTAGAGGATGCCATAATGTGTTGCCAACTTAATGGTCCTGGCCAAGGTGGGGGTCGATAAAGCCACACAGTTGATATAATGGCAGCAACACTTGGTGATGACCATATGTATGCATTGTTAGTTCGGTCCATCATGAGCATGGTCTCATCAGATACTTCTCCAAAATAGGTTCAATATCTCATTAAGGCAATATTAACATTTGATTGTCCAAAATCATGTCGTGTGCACGTAGCAGGTCTAAGCAATATACTACGACGGTCTAAGTACCCAATGTTGGCAATTTAATAATGTCCAACTAATAATCCACAACTAGGGTGACAAGGGTCATGGCACATAATTAATAATCAAGGTGTCATTGAGAAAAGCTGGCATTTAACTAATTCCCCAAAAATTAGTTAAAGCATTTTCTAATTAAACTAACATGCAATAATTTAAATCAAATTAATTGCAAAATGGGATCAACATGGTCAAAGCACAACTTGCCTTCAAAAAGCACTTGTTCTTGATCTTGAGCTGGCTCCTCGGTCAAAACTTCACCTTCGAAGCCTTCGGGCACTTCAACGTCTACTCGTAATACGTGCAAATAGCAATAAATAAAAAAAAACAGTACACGAAAGTGTTCAAAAGTTCAAACAAAATCCATAAACAGAGAGGGCACAATTTTACAAATTTTTAGAAATTTGAATCGCACAAATCGGAGTTGAAATGTAAAAGTTATAATTGTTTAAAGTTTAAAGAAACCATTAAATAATTATAAACAGAGAAAAATTCATATTTAAAAATTAATTAAAATTCATATTCAAGTAGATCTCAATTTTATAAAAATTTAAAAACTGGAATCGTTCAAATCGGAGTTAAAATGCAAAAGTTATAAGAGTTTGAAGTTTGAAAATTCAAATAAATCAATAAACGGAATTAATTCATTTATTTTTCTATTGAAAATTCCGATTAATGACGTCAGCATGACGTCAGCATGGGATTTGATTTTCCACCAAATTATTTTTCTATTGAAAAATCGAATTATAGCGTCAGCCGATCCATGGACTCGGTCCACGGTTCGGGCTTGGTCCACCGTGGACCCGGTCCATGGGCGCACGTGTCATTGACATGTGGGACCCACGAGGACGTCAGCTGCTGACGTTAGCAACCCTTGGCCGAGGCGTTTGACAGGCGGGACCCACCGATGACGTCATCATGACGTCGTCGCTGACGTCACACGCGCACGGACCCAGCCGCTGACACGCGGGCCCGACCTGTCAGCGACCCACGCCCACGCCCGCACGGTGCGACTAAAGCGACGTGGCAAGATCTAAGCCACTCGTTTGAAAATCGACGGCGCGGATCGAATCCAACCTCGCGTAACAGTGTTGCTACGTGGTTCGGTCTCGACCTTCAGATCTAAATCTAACGGTCCTAAACCTACCCAGTTCATCCTCTACGCGCTACGTGGCACCTCCAAATCCATTCGATTTAAATCCTACGGTCCCGAATAGATCTAGATCACTACTATTGCGGATCATGTGAACTCACCTCAACCGTTCGATGGAAACCCCACGGAGCTCGGAGCGACAATGGCGGCGCGGTGGGCTTGCGGTACCGAAAACGAGGACGACGACACTCCAACCGGCATTCCGATGCCACCCTTGCGAGATGAGACGTCCCACCCGACATGGCTTGAGCTTGCGCACCTGAATCCGGGCTCGGAGGCAACCGGAACGGCTTGACGGTAGCGGAAGGGACCAAAACCTGCGGCGTCTCTCGCGTGCTACTCTGGCGAGCAATTGGCGGCTGAAGGCGGCGGCTCGGGCACTAAAAGCTAGGGCGAAAGGTGCGGTATCAAACGACAGTCCTCGGGGTGGGGACCCCCCCTTAAATGCTGCCTCGGCGTGCGAAAAATCCGCGAACCCTAACCGAGTTCGGTTACGGCGCGGCGGCGCTATCCGAGTCTGACTCGGGGTAGGGGACTAAGTCCCTACTGTCCACGCGTCCCAATCGGACGGTCCCCACGCGAGCGCGACGCGGCTCAAGCACGGCCGTTGGATCAAGATCCAAGGTCGGCGTTTGGGGTTCGGGTTAAACCGCGATGCGGTGGAGCCAAGCCAAGTGGCGCGGGTCCGGCTCGGGTCGGACTCGGACTCGAGTCTGGCTCGGGCCCGGTCGCTTGAACAGTACTCGACCCGAGTTGGATTTTTCAGCGATTAAATAATTAAAACAATTCCCAGAAATTCATTTAATTCAAGAAAAATAGCAAAATACTCAGAAAAATCCCAGAAAAATTCTAGAAAATATTTTAGGGCATTTGGGATTCAAATAAAAATATTTCCAACAAAACTTTATTTGAAACTTTTTTCTTTAATTATTTCAAAAGGGAATAAATTCAAATTAAATCCAAATAAATTCCAGAAAATTCCAAAAATTCATAAAAGTGCCAATTTTCATTTAAATTCATGAAAAGCAAAAATTGGGGTGTTACAATAAGTCTAAATTTAGAAGAGATTTTGAATAATTTTTCAAATTTAGATGAGCATTTTTTTAATTAAGAGGAAAACTTTTGAATTATGTTAAGAAAATAGAAACTAAAAGTTGCAAGTGCACGCCGAACCGTTTTTCGTAAAAAATAGTAAGTTCTCCATTTGCGCCGGACCAGTTTTGCACCGAGCAACACTCACGCCGGACTAATTTTCTTCAGTCCGTCGTAAACGTGCTATGAGCAAAAGTGGTCCGCCGTAGATGGGAAACTCTCTGTTTTCTCGTAGTCCATCGTGTAAGAGCAAATTTTAGTTATCAAGGTAAGAAATAGCTAAACTCTTTAGAGATTTTCAAGATCCTCTTAAAAGAAGGAAGTAAGAGCAGATAAGATGGATCTTAGAATAATCTTAACTTTAAAAGCAAATAATAAACATCATGAGAGATGGAAGGATTTTGGAACCCTTGATTTGTATGAGTTCTTCCTTTTAAGCATGAATATGGGCAAATTCAAGCTTGTTAATAAGAACTCATGCTGAGTGGCTAGATAATTTTGAGTTTTAGTAAATAACACATTGAACAAGAATCTATCTTCTAAGTTTTAGATGAGATAAGTTTGAGAGATAGAAAGATAAGTCATTCAGCAGTAATTTTAGCATTTTTCAGTTTCTAAATATTATTCTTAAAAATAGTTAACCTACATCAGCACAATCAATTAATATGATCACAAATGGGTAACAAGAGATGCATTTAAGGCATTCTTGACTCCCCCTTAATGTGATAACTTCCAACAAGTAACATTAAGCAATCTTTGCAAGATAATAAAGACCAGTTTTAAGCAACATTAGAAAGATCAATGATATTCAATTCATTTCTCAGTTTTGAAAACCTAGCATCATCCAGTGGTTTGGTGAAAATATCAGCCAATTGATCCTCAGTTCTAACATAACTAAGCATAATGTCACCTTTAGCAACATGATCTCTGATAAAGTGATGTCGGATCTCAATATGCTTAGTTCGTGAATGTTGGATCGGATTGTTTGCTATTTTCACATAGGAGAGGTATGTTTTCAAACTTAATGCTGTAATCAAGGAAAGTTTATTTAATGAATAATATTTGAGCACAGCAACTTCCTGCAGCAACATATTCAGCCTCGGCAGTGGAAAGTGCTACAAAATTGTGCTTTTTCGAACACCAAGATACTAAAGACCTTCCAAGCAAATGACAACCCCCAGTGGTGCTCTTTCGATCTATTTTGCAACCGACAAAATCGGAGTCCGAATAACCAAGAAGTTCAAAAAGAGCACCTTTAGGGTACCACAAGCCAATGCTTGGAGTGTGCTTTAAATATCTAAAAATCCTTTTTACGGCACTGTCGGGACCCGAATTTGCAAATCCGGACCCTCTGTGTATTCAGCACTAGTCCAGGAATGCGCTAGTGCATACAGTCTTAACATCGGTAAATATCACAATCATACCACTCGATATTAATAAAGTACTTTAATTAAATAGTCAAACTGGTTGCTCGACCTTATGGTCAAGTTACAAATATACGCCACGCAGGGCGAAACTTATTAAGAGAGAAATAATAGCAGCGGAAAATAAGATAACTTCGTGGCGCCATCCAGTATACCACAAGCAACTGACTGGGCTCACTCCCTAAGTAGACGGTTCCTCTTGGAGCTCCTCCTCCAAAGCTGGTGTAGTCTCCTCTTCAACTGGTGTTGTATTGCGGCAAGGGTGAGTACTTGGTACTCAGCAAGTCATGCACAGAATGCAGCTAATATACTACATGCATGGCTTGATACAAAGGAATAGCTCAAGGTATATTTGCAGTAAACAGCATTTGACAAGTAGCATAAGTAGATTCGAAAGCAGTAGAAACAAGGGTAACATTAATAACTTTTCCAGGAGTTTAATCAACATCTTTCCCATTCCTAATCCACAATTCCATTGACAACATTATTTTAACCAAACCCAACCTTTCAAGTCCAAGTTATTTTTGAGAAAATCTAACCCTTGACTGTAATTCCCGAGCGATGTCCATTACCGCGGACACGGCTATTCGAATAGATTGTACACTCTGCAGAGGTTATGCACTTTACCCACAAGATACAGTCAAACACCACAAAGGCGACTTCCCGTAACAAAGTCTTTCGGAAACTTTTAACAATACAAGTGGTCCTCCCCGGTTGTTGCACACTAACCCTTCCCTTAGCTAAGGCGAAGTTTAGGCCAACCAACCGTTAGATGGGTACCTGGCCGCAGCCTCTCAGACGCTCCCCGTACAACTTACACAAAGGGTGTAGTTGACCTCCTGAGGTCCCACAGGTACGTTATTAGCAACTTAATCAACTAGGTCCGTCCCATTACAGACATGTGGTTGCAAGATTAACTCAGTTCAAAGGCTTGCAAGGTTAAGTCCTTAGGGTGACCAGGGCAAGACTACCCGAAGAACCAAACCAACATTCCCGGTGCCACAACCGCCCACTGATCATTCTTGCCACATGCCCCGGTCAAAAGCTATTTATCAAACCCCAGTTGATTACCATGCACCACGTGCCATCAACATCACATGATACCTTTCCAAAACAGGTTCAATATATCATTAAGTCAATATTAACATTTGATTGTCCAAAATCATGTCATGAGCACGTAGCAGGTCTAAGCCATATACTACAACGATCTACAAACCCATGTTGGCAATCTAGTAATGTCCAACTAATAATCTACAACTAGGGTGACAAGGGGTCATGGCACATATTTAAGTAATCAAGGTGTCATACAGCAATTTGGCATTTATCTAATTTCCCATATTTAAATAAAGTATTTTCTAATTGAACTAGCATGCAATAATTTGAACCAAAATAGATTTCAAAATGGGATCAATATGGTCAAAGCATAACTTGCCTTCAAAAAGTACTTGTTCTTGGTCTTGAGTTGGATCCTGAGTCAATACTTCTCCTTCGAATCCCTCCGGCACTTCAACGTCTACTCGTAAAGCGTGCAAATAGCAATACACGAATAAACAATAGGCAAAAAGTGTCCAAACATCCAAATAAAATCCATAAACAGAGAGAACATAATTTTATGAATTTTTAGGAACTGGAATCGTCAAATTCGGAGTTAAAATGCAAAAGTTATGATTATTTAAAGTTTAAATAATCAATTAAATAATTTTACAGAGAAAAACTTTAGTCCAAAAATTAAATAAAATTCATAATTAGGTAGATCTCAATTTTATACAAATTTAGAAATTTGAATCACTCAAATCGGAGTTGAAACGCAAAAGTTATAAGCGTTTGAAGTTTGAATCAAAATCTGAAATCATTATTTCGAAATAATAAATCATTTTCTTTTTCGGAAATTAATTATTGCGTCAGCGAGGACACGTGTCAGTATCCGATTGGTCCACGTGGACTTGCTGACGTCACCACCGAACGGGTCCCGTGATGACGTCAGCATGACACATTGCACTTCCCGGGCGCTGCCACGTGTCCGGTCCATGGACTGGGTCCACGGGCGGCACGGGTCCACGGTGGATCAAGCGACGGCAGTGCGGCTGACATGCGGCTCAAGATGTCAGCGTGCCACGTGCGCCCGCACGGTGCAGCGCGGCTAGGCTACGTGGCACAATCGTGTCCGTTGATTTGAAAATCAACGGCCGCGATTAGATCCAGGGTTAACACGTTGAAAACTACACGGTGATCGTGGGCCGTTCGATCTAGATCGGACGGTCCAGATCTAACCCTACGTTAACGCTGCTACGGCATGAGGTGATCGTGGGCCGTTGGATCTTGATCCAACGGTCCAGATCTAATCGGGTTTGGAAACACGTGAACTCACCTCAACCGCACGATCAAGATCGGACGGCGCACAGAGCTCGCGAGGCTGATGGCGGTGCGGTGGTCGGGACGAACGGAGCTGGGGAAGGCGACCTACGGAGCGGCGTTGCGGTGCTCCTCCGGCGAGATGGGTGCACGGCTCGGGCGCGTCTCGGCGAGGGGTTTTCAGATATGGGCTCGGTGTCGACGGAGCGGTTACGACACTGGCGGAAGACGGCAGAAACCACCGTGGAGACCCAACCAACTCCGACGAGCAATCGGGCACGAACGGCGGCGGCTAGGGTTTCGGGAGGTGGGGCAAAAGGTGCGCACGGTTGAAGCGAACCTCGGATGATGACCCACGCCTTAAATGGCCTCGACATGCGCGCACAAAACGGAAACCTAACCAGATGCGGCGGCTACGAGGCGGCGGAGTCCGGCTCGGATTCGGCGGAGACGACGACGCACGGCCGTCCACGTGGCACGATCGACGGTCACGATCGCGTGGGTGCGATCGGATCCGACCCGGACTCAGCTCGAACTGGTGCGGTCCAATTTGGACCGTTGGATCTCGATCCAACGGTCGGGATCGAATGGGGTTTGGTCAAGTCACGTGGCTCAGGTCGGACTCGAGTCGGACTCGGACTCGGGTCCGGTCGGATGAACAGTACTTGACCCGACTCGATTTTCCAGCGATTTAATATTTAAAATAATTCCCATAAATTCATTTAATTCATTAAAAATAGCAAAAGACTCAGAAAAATTCCAGAAAAATTCTGGAAAATATTTTGGGACATTTTGGACTCAAATAAAATATTTCCAACAAATTTTTATTTGCAAAGTTTAATTCTTTAATTATTTCAAAATGGAATAAATTCCAAATAAATCCAAATAAATCCCAGAAAATTCCAAAAAAAATTCACCAAAGTGCCAAATCACACATGAACTTAAGAAAAGCAAAATTTTGGGGTGTTACAAACCTCCCCCCTTAACAGAATCTCGTCCCCGAGATTCAAGGCTTACTAAAGAATAGGTTCGGAAACTCTTTCTTCAAATCCTCTTCGCGCTCCCAAGTTGCTTCGCTCTCTGCATGGTTGCTCCATTGAACTCTACAGAAGCGGGTTGACTTGTTCCTCATCTCTCGATCCATTGTGTCTAGAATCTTCACGGGGTGCTCCTTGTAAGTCAAATCTTCTTGCAACTCAATTGACTCTAGCGGTGTCTGTTCCTCAGGGACTCGGAGACACTTCTTCAACTGGGACACGTGGAACACGTCATGAACTCCTGCTAATGACTGCGGTAACTCCAGCTGGTAAGCAACTTCGCCTCTGCGGCTCAAAATCTTAAATGGTCCAACATAACGGGGTGCGAGTTTCCCTTTGGCATGGAACCTCTTAACTCCCCTGAGAGGCGTAACTCTGAGGTATACATAGTCTTCTGGTTCAAAACTCAAATCCCGACGACGATTGTCAGCATAACTCTTCTGTCGTGATTGGGCTATCTTCAACCTTTCCCTAATCATGGCAATCTGCTCTTCCGCTTCTTGAAGAATATCAGGCCCAAAGACACGGCGCTCACCGGTCTCATTCTAGTTCAATGGCGTCCGGCATGGTCGACCATACAGTGCCTCAAACGGTGACATCTGTAAACTAGCCTAGTAACTATTATTGTAACTGAATTCGACATACGGCAAACTCTTATCCCAAGAGGTAGCATAAGCCAATGCACACGCTCTTAACATATCTTCCAGAATCTGATTGACTCTTTCAGTCTAGCCATCCGTCTGTGGACGATAAGCTGTACTGAAGTTCAAACGTGTTCCCATGGCTTCATGTAGCTTATTCCAGAACCTCGAGGTAAACTGGGTACCTCTATCCGACACGATCTTCTTTGGCACTCCGTGCAAACAGACGATCCTGATCATATACAACTCTGCTAACTTATCTCCCGAGTAAGTGGTCTTCACGGGGATAAAATGGGCTACTTTGGTCAAGCGATCCACTATAACCCATATGGAGTCATAACCTCCCTGAGTCTTGGGTAAACCGGTGATGAAATCCATACCGATTTCCTCCCACTTCCACTCAGGTATCTTCAACGGCTGTAGCAATCCTGCTGGTCTCTGATGCATTGCCTTGACTCTCTGGCATATGTCGACAAACAAGAACATGCTCGACAACCTCACGCTTCATGCTCGGCCACCAGAATCTTTCCTTCAAATCCTGATACATCTTGGCGCTTCCTGGGTGAATTGAATACTTGGAGTCATGGGCTTCCTCCAAAATCAGTTGCTTTAATTCCTTCTTGTTGGGCACACAAATCCGATCCTTCATCCATAACGTGCCTTGCTCATCCAACTTGAAGTCCTCTGCCTTGCCTTCCTCCTTGATGGACTTAATCCTGCGGATCTTGTCATCATCCTTCTGTCCTTCTCGGATCTGATCCTCTAGGGTAGGCTTCACTTCCAATGCGGCCAAGAATCCGCTAGGTACCACCTCAATCTTCATTCTTTGGAAATCCTCACATAGCTCATCCTGACTTGTGGCTAGCAACATACTCACAGTATGGCTTTTCCGACTCAGAGCATCGGCTACTACGTTGGCCTTTCCAGGATGGTAATGGATTCCAACATTATAGTCCTTGATCAACTCTAACCACCTCCTTTGCCTCATATTCAGATCCGACTGGGTGAATATGTACTTAAGGCTCTTATGATCCGTGTACACTTCACATCTGTTCCCGATCAGATAGTGACGCCATATCTTCAAGGCATGCACTACGGCAGCTAACTCTAGGTCATGCGTCGGATAATTTTCTTCATGCGGCCTCAACTGCCTTGATGCATAAGCGACAACCTTTCCATTCTCAGACAAAGACACATCCTATCCTTGGCGCGATGCGTCACAATAAATATCAAAGCTTTGATTAACATCCGAGAACTAACACCGGCGCCGATGTCAATCGTTTCTTGATTCTTGAAAACCTTTCTCGCACTCTGGCGTCCATGCAAACTTCTTCTCCTTTTTCAGCAATTGCGTGAGGGGTTTCGCAATTGTCGAAAAGCCTTCAATGAAACGGCGATAGTAACCTGCCATTCCAAGAAAACTCCGGATCTGGGTCACAGTCTTCGGCTGCTCCCAATGTAACACAGCTTCTACCTTGCTTGGATCAACGGCGACTCCTTCTGCGGTCATTACATGTCCGAGGAATTCCACTTTGTCCTTCCAAAAATCACACTTACTGAACTTAGCGAAGAGTTGCTATTCTCTCAGCTTTTCCAAAACTCGCCTCAAGTGTTCGGCATGTTCATCCTCTGTCTTGGAGTCGATTAGAATATCATCTATGAACACAACAACAAACTTGTCCAAATATTCCATGAACACCTTATTCATCATATTCATGAAATATGCTGGTGCATTCGTCAGACCAAAGGACATAACAGTAAACTCGTAATGTCCATATCTTGACGAAAATGCGGTCTTCGGAATATCCTCCGATCGGATCTTCAACTGATGGTATCCCGATCTCAGATCAATCTTGGAGAAAACTCCGGCTCCTCTCAGCTGGTCAAACAAATCATCAATCCTGGGTAGCGGATACTTATTCTTCACGGTGACTTCATTGAGTGCACGGTAGTCAATGCACATCCTAAAACTCCCGTCCTTCTTCTTGACGAACAAAACTGGTGCTCCCCACGGCGACGAACTCGGTCTGATAAATCCTTTCTCCATTAACTCCTCAAGTTGTTTCTTCATCTCTACCAATTCCTCGGTGGACATCCGATAGGGTCTCTTTGCTATCGGTCTTTGTACTGTACAAGCTCTATCACAAACTCTATGTCCCTGTCTGGCGGCATACCAGGTAGATCTTCTGGAAAAACATCTGGGTACTCATTCACTACTGAGACATCTTCTATGTTGATTGCCTTGGTGCTGTTAACCATCAACTGTCCATCTCTGACGGTGGTAGCTTGAAATTCTACTTTCTTTCCACACGGGCTCTCTACTGAAATAGTCCTTCGTCCACAATCCAATACGGCCTTGTGCTTGGATAACCAATCCATTCCCAAAATGACATCTAAGGTCTGGGTCTCCAAAATAATAAGGTTCGCTAGGAACTCTATCCCATCTATTAATATTCTTACCCCAGAACATCCTACTTTCGTTCGGAGTTCGGAACCAGGGGTTTGAACTAAAAGCATGCATTTAAGTCTTGCAATTTCCAAATCATTTTTAGCAGCGAAGCCTTGGGAAACAAACGAATGCGAAGCTCCAGAATCAAATAGAACTGTTGCAGGTACTGAGTTGACTAGTAACTTACCCAGTACGACATCCGTGGCATTCTGCAGTGCATCTGCGGTGACATGGTTGACTCGGCCTCTTACCACAGTCTGGGGTGTGGCTCCTGGTGTTGGCGTCCTAGCTGGTGTGGATCCCAAGTTGAAGCGGACTGGGGTCACTCCTGCTGTCCTCTTAGGACAACTGTTGGCAAAGTGTCCGGGCTCATTGCAATTGTAGCAGCGTCTCACTGTCCCCTGTTGATCGCTCAAGCGGCGTTTTCGGGCCGGGCTGGGGTCCGATAGTTACGATTGACGGGTCTTGGTGCCGTGACGGTGTCCTTGTAGTATTCTGCGGCTGGAATCTGAAGCTGATTTGGCGCAACCCTCAAACGTTGCTGCGCTCCCCGACGCGATCCACGATCTTTGCATCCTGCGCTTCGTTTCGTCCGGGCCTTGCGCTTGTCCTCAAGAATAAGCGCCTTATTCACCAACTCTTGGAAATCTGGAAAGGTGTGGGTGATCAATCCCACCTGCAATCCTGAGTTAAGTCCCTTCATGAAACGAGACTGTCTGGCTTTATCTGTCACTACGTCTTCAGGTGCGTAACGTGCAAGCTGTGTGAACTTGTTCAGGTATTCGGCCACCGGCTGATTACCCTGCTTCAGTGCCCTGAACTCCTCCTTCTTGAGATCCATGATTCCTTCAGGCACGTGATACTGACGAAACGCAGCTGTGAACTCCTCCCAAGTGATATCCTGAGGGTTCTCTTGCGTGGCACAGAAGTTCTCCCACCATTCGGCGGCTGTCCCTTCCAACTGATGAGAAGCGTAGAGTACCTTCTCATTTCCCATGCATTGAGCGATGTGTAGCTTCCTCTCAATTGACCTTAACCAATCATCAGCCTCCAACGGATTGGCATTCCCAGAAAAAGTGGGTGGATGAGTCCTCATGAACTCTGACAGTTTGGTATTCTGGCGTTGTCCCTGATTGACTTGATTGGCAGTGGCCTGAGCAGTGACGTGTTGCATCTGTTGCATCATAGCATGCATCAACTGAGTCTGAGCAGCAAGAAATGCTCCAATATTCTGCATGTCCAGTGGCGGTGCTGGTGCTCCATCATTGGGGTTTTCTGTTGGGCGAGAACCACTTCCACTGCCTCCAAGGTTTCCACGAGTGTTCACCATCTGTGGTTTGCTCTAGGTTTTTAGAGATGAGAGGGAAACAAGAATAGGCAAGTAATATGGAACTTATGCGGGGCGAAAGGTGTGACTTAAGGGTCCAACTTTTTTTTTATTTTAATCAATAGTAACTTGGTATGGTTGCTTACAATGCCTAGGGGCCTTGCAACACATACTGCACACTCAGCAAGCAATGAAAATCCAAATCGAACTAACACTGGAGTCTAACGCCTAAAGGGTGACTCTTTATTCTATGACGCGACTCGGCGAAGGAGTCTCACTATAGAACCTACGCTCACTCATCGAGAAAACCTCCACGGCCTGGGTACGGACGCTGCGGCATAGGCGCGAAACGATTGCCATGTCCAGCAACTGTGTCATCTGTGGTAGTCGAAGAAGCAGTGTCCTCCTCAAGCTCCGGCTCCTCCGGGTCTGGCTCGTGCAGCTCGAGCATTGGCTCTGGCTCTGGTGCGTACAATGCCGTCTCTAACTCTCCAATCCTTTGCAGGAGGTGTGACACATACTCTTGAGCTTCCCGCCATCTGTTCTTCTCCGTCGTGATCTCCTTGCGGGCCTTTTGTAGCTCCTTGCTTGTATCATCGAGTACATCCTCCTGGGCGACAACAAGTCGTGCCAACTGTGTAACCATGGCATCCTCATCCTGAATCGCCTTCGGGTCAAGAAGGTCATTGCTGCGCGGATGATATCGGAACACCGTGCTCTCCAATTCTCTGGCGTAGATACGGGTAATGTGCCGCATTGCTCGTCGTGACACCTCTTGGATACCCATCTGCATTGTAGACCTCCTGGCAGTGCAGTGTATCGGGCGATTGCCTGGGCCCTTCTTCCTAGCAGGTACCACAATCTTCACGTCACAAGCCTTAATCAATCCTGCCTGTCTGATCACGTCCACTTGGTATTGCGGCTTCTCAAAATCTCCGAGAGTCTGTAGCATACGCCAAAGTTCCGCGGCGTGACCAACCTCCAGATCGACGTAGTTGAACTCTCCCTCCATCTGTCACAAGAGTGCTCACGTAAGAACTCGAAATTTTTAAATCGTGACAAGGTAAGAAAAAATTCAGCAAGAGACAAGAAAAGAGAGAATGGGATAAGTCGAGATGTCCTTTCTTGTCTTGACAAATTTTATCTTTTTAGAAAATAGGTTTCATCCTTACTACGACCATTCTAGCTAGGGTTTAGCCTACGGTCAACCTGGCTCTGATACCACCTCTGTCGGGACCCGAATTTGCAAATCCGGACCCTCTGTGTATTCAGCACTAGTCCAGGAACGCGCTAGTGCACACAGTCTTAACATCGGTAAATATCACAATCATACCACTCGATATTAATAAAGTACTTTAATTAAATAGTCAAACTGGTTGCTCGACCTTATGGTCAAGTTACAATTATACGCCACGCAGGGCGAAACTTATTAAGAGAGAAATAATAGCAGCGGAAAATAAGATAACTTCGTGGCGCCATCCAAGATACCACGTGCAACCGATCGAGCTCACTCCCTAAGTAGACGGTTCCTCTTGGAGCTCCTCCTCCAAAGCTGGTGTAGTCTCCTCTTCAACTGGTGTTGTATTGCGGCAAGGGTGAGTACTTGGTACTCAGCAAGTCATGCACAGAATGCAGCTAATATACTACATGCATGGCTTGATACAAAGGAATAGCTCAAGGTATATTTGCGAAACATTTGACAAGTAGCATAAGTAGATTCGAAAGCAGTAGAAACAAGGGTAACATTAATAACTTTTCCAGGAGTTTAATCAACATCTTTCCCATTCCTAATCCACAATTCCATTGATAACATTATTTTAACCAAACCCAACCTTTCAAGTCCAAGTTATTTTTGAGAAAATCTAACCCTTGACTGTAATTCCCGAGCGATGTCCATTACCGCGGATACGGCTATTCGAATAGATTGTACACTCTGCAGAGGTTATGCACTTTACCCACAAGATACAGTCAAACACCACAAAGGCGAGTTCCCGTAACAAAGTCTTTCGGAAACTTCTAACAATACAAGTGGTCCTCCCCGGTTGTTGCACACTAACCCTTCCCTTAGCTAAGGCGAAGTTTAGGCCAACCAACCGTTAGATGGGTACCTGGCCGTAGCCCCGGTACGCTCCCCCGTACAACTTACACAAAGGGTGTAGTTGACCTCCTGAGGTCCCACAGGTACGTTATTAGAAACTTAATCAACTAGGTCCATCCCATTACAGACATGTGGTTGCAAGATTAACTCAGTTCAAAGGCTTGCAAGGTTAAGTCCTTAGGGTGACCAGGGCAAGACTACCCGAAGAACCAAACCAACATTCCCGGTGCCACAACTGGCCCACCTGATCATTCTTGCCACATGCCCCGGTCAAAAGCTATTTATCAAACCCCAGTTGATTACCATGCACCACGTGCCATCAACATCACATGATACCTTTCCAAAACAGGTTGAATATATCATTAAGTCAATATTAACATTTGATTGTCCAAAATCATGTCATGAGCACGTAGCAGGTCTAAGCCATATACTACAACGATCTACAAACCCATGTTGGCAATCTAGTAATGTCCAACTAATAATCTACAACTAGGGTGACAAGGGGTCATGGCACATATTTAAGTAATCAAGGTGTCATACAGCAATTTGGCATTTATCTAATTTCCCATATTTAAATAAAGTATTTTCTAATTGAACTAGCATGCAATAATTTGAACCAAAATAGATTTCAAAATGGGATCAATATGGTCAAAGCATAACTTGCCTTCAAAAAGTACTTGTTCTTGGTCTTGAGTTGGATCCTGAGTTAATACTTCTCCTTCGAATCCCTCCGGCACTTTAACGTCTACTCGTAAAGCGTGCAAATAGCAATACACGAATAAACATTAGGCAAAAAGTGTCCAAACATCCAAATAAAATCCATAAACAGAGAGAACATAATTTTATGAATTTTTAGGAACTGGAATCGTTAAATTCGGAGTTAAAATGCAAAAGTTATGATTATTTAAAGTTTAAATAATCAATTAAATAATTTTACAGAGAAAAACTTTAGTCCAAAAATTAAATAAAATTCATAATTAGGTAGATCTCAATTTTATACAAATTTAGAAATTTGAATCACTCAAATCGGAGTTGAAACGCAAAAGTTATAAGCGTTTGAAGTTTGAATCAAAATCTGAAATCATTATTTCGAAATAATAAATCATTTTCTTTTTCGGAAATTAATTATTGCGTCAGCGAGGACACGTGTCAGTATCCGATTGGTCCACGTGGACTTGCTGACGTCACCACCGAACGGTCGTGATGACGTCATGCGCGACGCCGCGATGACACGTGGCACTTCCCGAAGCGCCGCCACGTGTCCGGCCCATGGATCGGGTCCACGGCGCAGACGGGTCCACGGTGGATCGGCGCCTGACTTGGTGCGGTGACATGCGAGCTCGCATGTCGGGCCGCCCACGCGGCGCCGCGCGCGGCGCGCGCTTAGGCTTACGTGGCACAATCGTGTCCGTTGATTTGAAAATCAACGGCCGCGATTAGATCCAGGGTTAACACGTTGAAAACTACACGGTGATCGTGGGCCGTTCGATCTAGATCGGACGGTCCAGATCTAACCCTACGTTAACGCTGCTACGGCATGAGGTGATCGTGGGCCGTTGGATCTTGATCCAACGGTCCAGATCTAATCGGGTTTGGAAACACGTGAACTCACCTCAACCGCACGATCAAGATCGGACGGCGCACAGAGCTCGCAAGGCTGATGGCGGTGCGGTGGTCGGGGACGAACGGAGCTGGGGAAGGCGACCTTCGGAGCGGCGTTGCGGTGCTCCTCCGGCGAGATGGGTGCACGGCTCGGGCGCGTCTCGGCGAGGGGTTTTCAGATATGGGCTCGGTGTCGACGGAGCGGTTCTGGACACGGCGGAAGACGGCAGAAACCACCGTGGAGACCCAACCAACTCCGACGAGCAATCGGGCACGAACGGCGGCGGCTAGGGTTTCGGGAGGTGGGGCAAAAGGTGCGCACGGTTGAAGCGAACCTCGGACGATGACCCACGCCTTAAATGGCCTCGACATGCGCGCACAAAATGGAAACCTAACCGGACGCGGCGGCTACGCGGCGGCGGAGTCCGGCTCGGATTCGGCGGAGACGACGACGCACGGCCGTCCACGTGGCACGATCGACGGTCACGATCGCGTGGGTGCGATCGGATCCGACCCGGACTCAGCTCGAACCGGTGCGGTCCAATTTGGACCGTTGGATCTCGATCCAACGGTCGGGATCGAATGGGGTTCGGTCAAGTCACGTGGCTCGGGTCGGACTCGAGTTGGACTCGGACTCGGGTCCGGTCGGATGAACAGTACTTGACCCAACTCGATTTTCCAGCGATTTAATATTTAAAATAATTCCCAGAAATTCATTTAATTCATTAAAAATAGCAAAAGACTCAGAAAAATTCCAGAAAAATTATGGAAAATATTTTGGGACATTTTGGACTCAAATAAAATATTTCCAACAAATTTTTATTTGCAAAGTTTAATTCTTTAATTATTTCAAAATGGAATAAATTCCAAATAAATCCAAATAAATCCCAGAAAATTCCAAAAAAAATTCACCAAAGTGGCAAATCACACATGAACTTAAGAAAAGCAAAATTTTGGGGTGTTACAGGCACTAAGATGCACTTCTTTAGGTACAGCCTGAAATCTAGCACACATACAAACACTAAATATGATATCGGGCCTAGATGCTGTTAAATAAAGTAGAGACCCTATCATGGATCTAAATAGTTTTTGATCAAAAGGCTTACCTCCCACATCTTGATCAAGATGTGTGTTTGTTGCCATAGGTGTCTTGAGTGGCTTGTATTTATCCAATTTGAAGCACTTGAGGAGATCCATGGTGTATTTTTCTTGTGAAATAAAAGTCCCCTCCTTCAATTGCTTGATTTGAAATCCAAGGAAGAATGTAAGTTCCCCTATCATTGACATCTCAAATTCCTTTGCCATTAGATCATTGAATTCCTTGCAAAGAGAGTTATTAGTGCAACCAAAAATGATATCATCAATATAAATTTGGCAAATCATTAATGCACCATTGAAGTCTTTTAAGAATAGTGTTGGGTCAACCTTTCCAATTTTGAAGTTCTTTTCTAGTAAGAAGTTTCTAAGTCTCTCATACAGTCCTTGGGTATCCGCAAGAAAGGGAAGAGATAGAGTTCCATATCGATAAGGAAAGCATGATTGTAATCCTATAGTACATGGCATGACCAGATATGGGAATCAACCTTGTAATCGACTAGGATTGCCTCCTTATATCGGACTAGGACTCCTCCATGTAACCCAACCCCCTGACTATATAAAGGGGGCGGGTTCCTTAGACGGGGGATCAGGTAATCACGGGATATCTCATCCAATCTCGCGATCTACACCCACCAATACGTACCACCGAACACAGGACGTAGGGTATTACCTCTCCTCGAGGGCCTGAACCTGTATAAATCCTTGTCTTATGTTACCATCGAGCTTCTGATCTAGCACCTTGCCCTGTAGATTCGAACCACCTAAGATTATTGCCAATACCAAACGTCGACAATTGGCGCGCCAGGTAGGGGCTGCGCAAAGATCAACCCAGAAGAACTCGATGGCTTTCGAAGACGGCATCACCTTCGCTCCAAGCCATAAATTCTGCTTCGAAAGTCTCCGCTTCGCTGTCAATAAGCTTGGTACCCTTGTCCCTTCAGACTTGGATCAGATTCCATCTGAAAGTTCTCCCACTTTCCGCTCGGTATTTGTGATTGGAAACGGATTGCCTGAATCACAAAACCGACGGGCAGCCGAAGAAACAGAGATGGAGCCTGTTCGACATGAAGCCCAAGATGTGCGCACTCGGTCACTACAAAATCGAGCACGCAACGACAATGAAGATATCTTGCATGCAAGCATGGGGAGCCAGTCGGTTTTCCGAACACTGCAGCAAAACATTATTGCCACAAAGACACTCCTCGGTACCTTGGGTCTGATGATCGAGCCCAACAGTCCGGCTACCCCGATCATGGAACAAGTTAAAGCCATGGTGACGGCTGCGGCAATCCAGCACAACCAGCAAGGCCATGACGGACCTCGACCACAAGACGGAGCTCATCCCGGAGATAGCGACAAAGCTCGGCGACTACCGTATGACTACATTGATGAACCAGCTTCATCGACTATGGGAACAACCACGCTGACTTGCAGTTCCGACGACGACGACCGCTGCGCCAACTCGCAGCATCGGCAACAATGAGGAGGACCACACCTATTCGTTGCTCCATCGACGCCAAGGACATCCACATCAATTTCTCACGCTGGCTTCTTGCGCGCATGACGCTAACGACAGTCGTGCTGACTTTTTAGGCCAGGTTCTCGCGCACAACATCGAGGACAGCCATGCTGACTTCTTACGTCGGCTCCTCGCGCGCGTGACACCGAGGAAAGCCTTGCCGACTTCTTACACCGGCTCGTCAACATGTCATGGCACATAAAGCAGCTAAGTTGGCATCATCCCGATCTTTCTAATCATCAATTTTATTTATTGACCTACTCCTTAGTCATTTCTCGACTAAGCAGTATGTCGGGGGCTACACATAATTGTGTGCGCTCGCGCGCCCCCGTTCTTTTTCAGCATCATGATCTTTTCACATATAAATTCATGTTATTTCTTGACTTGCTCCTTAGTTGTTTCTCGACTAAGCAGTAAGTCGGGGGCTACACATAACTGTGTGCGCTTGCGTGCACCCCTCTTTTCATAGTTGTTTTTTGCTTCTGTTACTTAGTGATTTAAGTGAAATCCAAGTGCGCCATAATTCTGAGTAGTGAAGGTCTGGACCCACAACATGGCGAACCCTAAGTCACCCAAACGTGTGCCTGGGATAAACAGCCATGAGCTAACTCCCTACGCTTGGGGGCTAGATTATTCGGGCAGAGTGTGTAACACCCCAATTTTTGGTTTTCATGAATTTAAATGTTATTTTGCACTTTTGTGAATTTTTGGAATTTTCTGGAATTTATTTGGATTTATTTGGAATTTATTTGAATTTATTCCCTTTTGAAATAATTAAAGAATTAAAAGTTGCAAATAAATTTTTGCTGGCAATATTTTATTTGAGTCCCAAATGTTCTAAAATATTTTTTGGAATTTTTCTGGAATTTTTCTGAGTATTTTGCTATTTTTCTTGAATTAAATGAATTTCTAGAAATTAATTGGATTATTTTAATCGCTGGAAAATCGAGTTAGTTTCACTGTTCATCAGACCGAGTCGGAACCCGAGTCGGACTCGAGTCCGACCCGAGCCGCGTTTGAGCCGGACCCGAGCCCAACCTAACCTTACCGCGTGATCGTTGGATTGAGATCCAACGGCCACGATTGTGCCACGTCACCCGAGCCCGACCGAGCCAGCCAGGTCGCCAAGCCGGACCCGAGCCCAAACCCCATGCCCGTTGGATCAAGATCCAACGGTCCACGTTGAGCCACGTCACCCAATCCGAAATGGATTCGGATTCCGCTGCCGCCAGCTTGTAGCCTGTTTCCGTGCGCACCCGTAGCCCTAGACCTTCATGCCTGAGCCGCCGTGGTTGCGCCGCAATCGCTCGCCGTAGTTGGGTTAGGCTTCCACCGCGGTTCTTCGTTGTTTCCACCGCCGTCCGCCATCCTCCGCCGCCACCGAGCCCAGATTCGGAACCTACCACTCACCTCGCCGGAGGAGCCCCGCAGCGCCGTTCGCTTGGTCGTCGTCCCCAACTCCGGTCTGCTAGCGCCGCCGCACGCAATCGCCGTCTCACGAGCTCCACCAGCCGTCCGATCAAGATCCAGCGGCCAGGATTCGTCGACGTCATCCCTGGGTAAAGTTTCACGTTTTAGTTTTTAGATCTGTTTCCAACCGTTGGATCTAGATCCAATGGTTTAGATCGCGCCACATAGCCGTAACTGCACCGTGCTTGGATAGATCTCAGCCATTAGATCTAGATCGTATGGCTAGGGTTAAACCGCGTTGTAGCTTTAGATTGGATCTTGACCGTCCGATCAAGATCAAACGGTCCAGATCGACCGTGTAGTTTCCTAACTTGTGAAACCCAGATTCGATCTGGGCCATTGATTTTCAAATCAACGGCCGAGATATAGCCACGTGGCTGGAAGACTGACCGTCGCGGTCAGCGCGGTCACGCCGGTCGCCGCTGACATCACACGTGACGTCAGCATGGGACCTGCGTGTCAGCGGCCCAGCCGAACCGCACCATGACGTTAGCATGGGACCCGCGTGTCAGCGGCCCAGCCGAACCGCACCATGACGTCATGCTGACGTCACGGTGGGGCCCAGCTGTCAGCCATCCTCAGCCGAGTGTGATGACGTCACCGCTGATGTCATCCGATGGGGCCCACATGTCAGTGAGACATGTACTCGTGGACCGGGTTCACGGTGGACCCAAACCGAACCGTGGACCACGTTCATGGACCGGCTGACGCAATAAATCGATTTTTCAATAGAAAAATAATTCGGTGGAAAATCAAATCCAACGCTGACGTCATGCTGACGTCATAATCGGGTTTTTCAGTATAAAAATAAATGGATTAATTTGGATTATTGATTTATTTGAATTTTGAAACTTCAAACGCTTATAACTTTTGCAATTTAACTCCGATTTGAGTGATTCAAATTTCTAAATTTTTATAAAATTGATATCTACCTAATGGTGAATTTTATTTAATTTTTGGACCAAATTTTTTCTCTGTAATATTATTTAATTGATTATTTAAAACTTTAAACGCTTGTAACTTTTGCGTTTTAACTCCGATTTTGATGATTCAAATTCCTAAAAATTCATACAATTATGCTCTCTCTATTTATGGACTTTATTTGTATGTTCGGATACTTTTTGTGTACTGTTTTACTTATTGGTTGCTATTTGCACGCGTTACGAGTAGAAGTTGAAGTACTCGAGGGCTTCGAAAGAGACCCAGGAGCCAGCCCAAGACCAAGAACAAGTACTCTTTGAAGGCAAGTTGTGCTTTGACCATGTTGATCCCATTTTGAAATTAATTTGATTGAAATTATTGCATGCTAGTTAAATTAGAAAATGCTTTAATTAATTTTGGGAGAATAGTTAATTGCCTAGTTGCTGTATGCTACCTTGACATAAATGATCATATGCCATGACCCCCTTGTCACCCTAGTTGTAGATTAACTAGTTGGACATTATTAAATTGCCAACCTGGGTATTTAGACCGTTGTAGTATAATGCTTAGACCTGCCACGTATACCTAACATGATTTTGACAAATACTTGCTAACATTGACTTAATGAGATATGGAACCTGTTTTGAGAAGTGTCATGTGTTATTGATGATGATATTGATGGCACGTGGTGCGTGGTAAACAACTGAGGGTTTGATAAATAGATTTCGACCGAGGCATGTGGCAAGAATGATCGGGCGGGCCAGTTGTGGCACCAGGAACGTTGATTTGGTTCTTCGGGTAGTCTTGCCCTAGTCATCTTAAGGACTTAACCTTGCAAGCCTTTGAACTGAGTCAAACGTGCAACCACATGTTTGTAATGGGACGGACCTAGTTGATTAAGTTGCTAATAATGTACCTGTGGAACCTCGGGGTGTCAACTATACCTTTTGTGTAGTTGTACGGGGGAGCGTACCGGGGCTGCGGCCAGGTACCCATCTAACGGTTGATTGGCCTAAACTTCGCCTTCACTAAGGGAAGGGTTAGTGTGCAATAACCGGGGAGGCCCACTTGTGCTGTTAGAAGTTTCCGAAAGACTTTGTTACGGACACTCGCCTTTGTAGTGTTTGGCTGTATCTTGTGGGTAAAGTGCATAACCTCTGCAGAGTGTAAAATCTATTCGAATAGCCGTGTCCGCGGCATTGGACATTGCTCGGGAATTACAGTCAAGGGTTAGACTTTCTTGAAAATGACTTGAACTTGAAAGGACTGGTTTGGTTTAATAATGATGTTGATGGAAATGTAGATTAGGAATGGGAAAGATGTTTATTTAACTCCTGGAAAAGTTATTGATCTTATACTTGTTTTCACTGCTTTTGAATCTACCTATGTTACTTGTCAAATGCTGTTTTACTGCAATTATACCATGAGCTGCTCCTTTGTACTAAGCCATGCATGTAGTATATTAGTTGCATTCTGTGCCTGACTTGCTGAGTACCAAGTACTCACCCTTGCCGCAATACAACATCAGTTGAAGAAGAGTCTACACCAGCTTTGGAGGAGGAGCTCCAAGAGGAACCGTCTATCTAGGGAGCGAGCCCAATCAGTTGCCTGTGGTATACTGGATGGCGCCACGAAGTTATCTTATTTTTTGCTGCTGTTATTCTCTTTTATTAAGTGTTCGCCCTGCGCGGCGTATATTTGTAACTTGACCTTAAGGTTGAGCAACCAGTTTTGGTTAACTAATTAAAGTACCATATTATTCGTTGGGTATGACTGTGATATTTACCAATGATGAGACTGTGTGCACTAGCGTGATCTTGGACTAGTGCTGAATACACAGAGGGTCTGAATTTGCAAATTTGGGTCCCGACAGAGGTGGTATCAGAGCCATACTGACTATAGGCTCACCCATGGTTAGAATGGTCGTAGTGAGGATAAAACCTATTTTCTAAAGATAAAATTTGTCAAGATAATGAATGAATTCTCGACTTACCCCTTTCTTTCTTGTTCATACCCCTTGCTGAGTTTTTTTTGTCTTCCACTTCGATTTTAAAAATGTTGCGTTCTTACGCGAGCGTCTTTTGACAGATGATGATGAAGAACAAACCATGATGGGCCAAGGAGGCCCAACTATGATGGGCCAAAACATGTTGAAACAAGGAGGCCCAACCATGATGGGCCAAGGAGGCACTAAGGCTCATCATGGCACCACTCCTTATCAGGCCAACCCATGAAGTGTGGCACCACTTGCTCCCACTTGCTCCCTCCACCGGCCCACGAAGGCCCAAGTTGCATGACTACAAGTTTAGTACCACCTTGCTTAGTGTTTAGTTTTTGGCTACATCCCACCACTATATAAGAAAGGCAATATAGGCCACCTAAGAGACTTGAGTTTTGCATTGTAAATCAGTTTAGCCTTTCCTACTGTCCGTGCAAACGCGTGTCGATTAGACCGCCTGCGCACGTAATTGCAAGACACCAAATTTCAGTTGGAAATTAAATATTCATATTAGCAATTTCAGATTGCTTGTTATCTTGTTCTTGCTCGTTCTCGATTGCGTGTAGGAACGTTGGTCGCGCCCCGGCAAGATCAACACTTCGGAGATTGGTGTACCAGTCGCTAAGGCGCAACGTCGTTGACAGTTGTAGTCGGACCGCCAACGTCGAACTCCAACCCAAATCGTGGTTATCATTCTCTCATCGAAAGAACGGGCCACCGTCCCTATCAGTATCATGTGTTGTGATGATGATGATGGCACGTGGTGCATGGTAATCAACTGGGTTTGATAAATAGATTTAGACCGGGACAAGTGGCAAGAATGATATGGTGGGCCATGATTGGCACCAAGGATGTCGTTTTGGTTCTTCGGGTAGTCTTGCCCTGGTCACCCTAAGGACTTAACCTTGCAAGCCTTTGATTTGAGTCAAGCGTGCAACCACATGTCCGCAATGGGACGGACCTAGTTGAGTAAGTTACTAATAACTTGCATGTGGTACCTCGGGGTGTCAACTACACCTTTTATGTAGCTTGAAAGGGGAGCGTACCAGTGCTATGGCATGGTACCCGTCCAACGGTATGTCGGTCCCATACTTCGCCTCCATTAAGGGAAGGGATGGTGTATGACAGAAGCCGGAGAGGTTCACTTGTGTAGTTTGCAGTCTCTGAAATGCTTTGTTACAATCACTCGCCTTTGTGGTGTTTGGCTGTATCTTGTGGGTAAAGTGCATAACCTCTGCAGAGTGTAAAATCTATTCGAATAGCCGTGTCCGCGGCATTGGATATTGCTCGGGAATTACAGTCAAGGGTTAGACTTTCATGAAAACAACTTGGATTTGGAAAGTTTGGTTGGGGTTTAATGATGACGTTGATGGAAATGTGGATTAGGAAAGGGAAGTTTTTTATTTAACTCCTGGAAAAGTTATTGATAATATATTGCTTCTACCGCTTTCGAATTTACTTATGTTACTTGCTAATTATTGTTTACTGCAAATGAACCATGAAACATTCCTTGAACTAAGCCTTGCATGTAGAATATTAGTTTGCATTCTGTGCATGACTTGTTGAGTACCAAGTACTCACCCTTGCCACAATACATCATCAGTTGAGGAGGAATCCACGCCAGCACTAGAGGAGGAATTCCAGGAGGAGCCGACAAGCTAGGGGGAGCCCAGTCAGTTGCCTGTGGCATATTGGTTGGCGCCATGCGTTTTCTTTATTTTCCGCTGTAGATTTTTTTTGAATAAGTCTTTAGCCCTGCGGGGCGTACTTTTGTAACTTGACCATAAGGTCGAGCAACCAGCTATATTTACTTTTAATAAAGTACTTTAATATTTCGTCAAGTATGATTGTGATATTTACCAATGTTAAGACTGTGTGCACTAGCGTGATCCTAGACTAGTGCTGAATACACAGAGGGTCCGGATTTGCAAATTCGGGTCCCGACAAAGGTGGTATCAGAGCCAGGTTGACTGTAGGACAACCCTTAGTTATAATGGTCGTAGTGAGGATAAAACCTATTTTCTAAAGCTAAAAGTTTGTCAAGATAATGAATGAATTCTCGACTTATCCCCTTCTTTCTTTTTCATACCCCTTGTTGAATTTTCTCGTACTCCCATCACGATTTGAAATTTTTGAGTTCTTACGTGAGTGTTTTGTGGCAGATGGAGGGAGAGGTCAACTATGTCGATCTTGAGGTTGGCTACGCTGTGGAGCTTTGGCGTATGCTGCAGCTTCTCGGAGGTTTTGAGAAGCCGCAGTACCAAGTGAACATCATCAGACAAGCGGGATTGATTAAGGCTTGTGATGTGAAGATTACGGTACATGCCAGGAAGAAGGGCAAGGGCAGTCGTCCGATATACTGCACCGCCAGGAGGTCTGCAATGCAGATGGGGATCTAGGAGGCGTCACGACGAGCAATGCGGCACATTACCCGCATCTACGCTAGCGAGCTGGAGGGCACGGTGTTCCGCTACCACCCGCACAGCAATAACCTTCTCGACCCTAGACTGGTTCAGGATGAGAATGCCACGGTCACACAGTTGGCATGACTCGTCATCGCCCAGGAGGATGTGCTCGATGATACGAGCCAGGAGCTACGGAAGGCTCGCGAGGAGGTCACAGTAGAGAAGAACAGATGGCGGGAGGCTCAAGAGTATGTGTCCCACCTTCTGTGAAGGATTGACGAGTTGAAGATGGCGTTGTACGGACCGGGACCAGAGCCAGTACTTGAGCTACACGAACCGGACCCAGAGGGGCCAAAGCTTGAGGAGGACACCGCTTCTTCGACTACCACAGTTGCAGGGCATGGCGATTGCTTCACGCCGATGCCGCCGCACCCGCCAAAAGGAGGCAATGGAGGTTTTCTCGACGAGTGAACATAGGTTTCATAGTTGAGACTCCTTCGTCGAGTCGCGTTATAGAATAAGAGTCACCCTTAGAGGCGTTAGACTCCAGTGTGTTAGTCGATTTGGATTTTCTTTGCTTGCTGATTGTGCAGTTTGTGTTGCAAGGCCCTTAGGCATTGTGAGCAACCATACCAAGTTATTATTACATAATAAAGTTGAATTTTGAGTTACACCCTCCCCGCATAAGTTTCTCTACTACTTGTCTATTCTTGTTCCCTCTCGTCTCTAAAACTTGGAGCAATCGACAGATGGTGAACACCCGCGGAAACCTCGGAGGCAACGGAAGTGGTTCTCCCGTCGCAGTAAACCCTAATGATGGAGCACCCGCACCCCAAACGGCACCGCCAGTAGACATGCAGAACTTTGGAGCTTTTCTTATTGCACAGACCCAGCTGATGCATGCCATGATGCAGCAGATGCAACAAGTCACCGCTCAAGCCGCTGTTAACCAAGCAAATCAGGGGCAGCGTCAGGGAGCCAAGTTGTCAGAGTTTATGAGGACTCATCCACCCACATTCTTAGGGAACACTAATCCACTGGAGGCGGATGATTGGCTGAGGTCAATTGAGAGGAAGCTACACATTACCCAATGCATGAGAAACGAGAAGGTTCTCTATGCCTCTCATCAGTTGGAAGGGACCGCCGCTGAATGGTGGGAGAACTTTTGCGCCACACGAGAGAACCCACAGGACATCACATGGGAGGAGTTTACGGCTGCGTTTCATCAGTATCATGTGCCAGAAGGGATCATGGACCTTAAGAAGGAGGAGTTCAGGGCATTGAAGCAAGGTAATCAACCGGTGTCTGAATATTTGAACAAGTTCACATAGCTTGCACGCTATGCACCTGAAGACGTAGCAACAGACAAGGCCAGACAGTCTCGTTTCATGAAGGGACTTAACTCTGGACTGCAGGTGGGACTAATCACCCACACCTTTCCAGATTTCCAAGAACTTGTGAACAAGGCACTTATTCTTGAGGACAAGCGCATGGAACTGGAAGAGAACCGGAAGCGCAGAATGCAATAGCAGGGATCACGTCAGGGAACGCAGCAGTGTCTGAGGGTTGCGCCGAATCAGTTTTTCAGATTCCAGCCACAGAATGCATCAAGGACACCATCACCAGCACCGAGACCCGTCAGTCAGAGCTATCAGGCACCAGCTCCAGCCAGAAATGCCACATCAAGTAGTCAACAGGGAATAGTGAGACGCTGCTATACATGCAATGAGCCAGGGCACTTCTCCAACAACTGTCCCAAGAAGACAGCAGGAGTGACCCCAGTTCGCTTCAACTTGGGATCCACACCAGCTAGGACACCCGCACCAGGAGCAAACCGCGAGCAAAGACACCAGGAGCCGCGCCTGCAGGCCGTGGTGAGAGGTGAGTCAATCATGTGACATCAGATGCACTTCATAATGCCACGGACGTCATACTGGTTAAGATACTTGTCAACTCAAGACTGCATAGCTTTGTTTGACTCTGGAGTTTCGCATTCGTTTGTTTCCTGAGATTTTGTTTCTAAGAATGATTTGGAGATTGTGAATCTTAAATGCATGCTTCTAGTTCAAACCCCTGTGTCAGAACTCTGATCTCAAGTAGGATGTTCTGGGGTGAGAATACTAATAGATGGGGTAGAGTTCCTAGCGAACCTTATTATATTGGGAACCCAGACCCTAGATGTTATCTTGGGAGTGGATTGGTTATCCAAGCATAAGATCGTATTGGACTGTGGACGAAGAGTCATATCAATTGAGAGCCCGTGTGGAAGAAAAGTGGAGTTTCAAGCGACCGCCATTCGAGATGGATAGTTAAGGGTCAACAGTGTAAAGACAGTCAACATAGAAGATGTTACAGTGGTAAATGAATATCCAGATGTTTTTCCTGAAGATTTGCCAGGTATGCCGCTAGACAGGGACATAGAATTTGTGATTGAGTTAGTACCTGGTACAGCACCGATAGCGAAAAGACCTTACCGGATGTCCACTGAAGAATTGGTAGAGATGAAGAAACAGCTTGAGGAGCTAATGGAAAAAGGATTCATCAGACTGAGTTCGTCGCCGTGAGGAGCGCCAGTTCTGTTCGTCAAGAAGAAGGATGGGAGTTTTAGGATGTGCATAGATTATCGTGCACTCAATGAAGTCACCGTGAAGAACAAATATCCACTACCCAGGATCGATGATCTATTTGATCAGTTGAGAGGAGCCGGAGTTTTCTCCAAGATTGATCTGAGATCGGGAAACCACCAGCTGAAGATTCGATCAGAGGATATTCCGAAGACCGCATTCTCGTCAAGGTATGGACATTACGAGTTTATTGTTATGTCCTTCGGTCTGACGAATGCGCCAGCCTATTTCATGAATATGATGAATAAGGTTTTCATGGAGTACTTGGATAAGTTCGTCGTCGTGCTCATAGATGACATTCTCATTTACTCCAAATCAAGAGAAGAGCACGTAGAACATTTGAGGCTACTTCTGGAGAAGCTGAGGGAACAGCAACTCTTCGCCAAGTTTAGTAAGTGCGATTTTTGAAAAGACAAGTGGAATTCCTTGGACATGTAATGACCGCAGAAGGAGTCGCCGTTGATCCAAGCAAGGTAGAAGCTGTGTTACATTGGGAGCAGCCAAAGACCGTGACCCAGATTCGGAGCTTCCTTGGGATGGCAGGTTACTACCGCCGTTTTATTGAAGGCTTTTCGACAATTGCGAGACCGCTTACGCAATTGTTGAAAAAGGAGAAGATGTTTAATTGGACGCCGGAATGTGAAAGAGGTTTCCAAGAGCTGAAGAAGCGATTGACATCAGCACCGGTCTTAGTTCTACCGGATGTTAATCAGAGCTTTGATATATATTGTGATGCGTCGTGTCAAGGACTTGGATGTGTACTGATGCAGAACAGAAAGGTCATCGCATATGCATCAAGGCAGTTGAGGCCGCATGAGGAGAATTATCCGACGCATGACCTGGAGTTAGCTGCCGTAGTACATGCCTTGAAGTTATGGCGTCACTACCTGATTGGGAACAGATGTGAAGTGTACACGGATCATAAGAGTCTTAAGTACATCTTCACCCAATCGGACTTGAACATGAGGCAGAGGAGATGGTTAGAATTGATCAAGGATTACAATGTCGGAATCCATTACCATCCCGGAAAGGCCAACGTGGTGGCCGATGCCTTGAGTCGGAAAAGCCACACCGTGAACATCTTGATAGCCTCGAGTCAGGACGAGCTATGCAAGGATTTTCAAAGAATGCAGAATGAGGTGGTACCAGAAGGATTCTTGGCCGCACTGGAGATAAAGTCTACCCTGGAAGACCAGATCCGAAAAGGACATAAAGATGACGACAAGATTCGTAGGATTAAGTCCAAGATGGATGAAGGCAAGGAAAAAGACTTCAAGCTGGACGAGCAAGGCACGTTATGGATGAAGGATCGAATCTGTGTGCTGAACAAGAAGGAACTGAAACAGCTGATTCTGGAAGAAGCCCATGACTCCAAGTATTCAATTCATCCGGGAAGTGCCAAGATGTACCAAGATCTGAAGAAAAGATTCTGGTGGCCGAGCATGAAGCGTGAAGTTGCCGAGCATGTTGCGTTGTATGACATATGCCAGAGAGTCAAGGCAATGCATCAAAGGCCAGCGGGACTGCTGCAGCCGCTAAAAATACCTGAGTGGAAGTGGGAGGAAATCGGAATGGACTTCATTACCAGTTTGCCAAAAACTCAAGGAGGATATGACTCCATATGGGTTATAGTAGATCGCTTGACTAAGGTCGCCCATTTTATCCCAGTAAAGACCACTTACTCGGGAGATAAATTAGCAGAGTTGTATATGACCAAGATGTCTGTTTGCACGGAGTGCCGAAGAAGATTGTTTCGGACCGAGGTACCCAATTTACCTCGAGATTCTGGAATAAGCTGCACGAAGCCATGGGGACCCGTTTGAACTTCAGTACGGCATATCATCCGCAGACGGATGGGCAGACTGAAAGAGTTAATTAGATTCTGGAGGATATGCTAAGAGCTTGTGCATTGGCTTATGCTACCTCTTGGGATAAGAGTCTGCCGTATGCTAAGTTCAGCTACAATAATAGCTATCAGGCCGGTCTACAGATGTCGCCTTTTGAGGCATTGTATGGTCGACCCTGTCGAACACCATTGAACTGGAATGAGACAGGTGAACGACATGTCTTTGGACCGGATATTCTCCAAGAAGCCGAAGAGCAGATTGCCATGATCCGAGAAAGACTAAAGATAGCTCAGTCAAGACAGAAGAGTTACGCTGATAACCGTCGCCGAGACCTGAGTTTTGAGCTGGAAGATTTTGTTTACCTCAGAGTTACACCTCTCAAGGGAGTCAAGAGATTCCATGCAAAAGGAAATCTCGCACCACGCTACATGGGCCCGTTCAAGATCCTAAGCTGCAGAGGTGAAGTTGCTTACCTGTTGGAGTTACCGCAGTCATTGGCAGGTGTGCATGATGTGTTCCATGTGTCACAACTGAAGAAGTGTCTCCAAGTACCAGATGAGCAAACACCGCTGGAGTCAATAGAGCTGCAAGAGGATCTGACTTATAAGGAGCACCCCGTTAAGATTCTGGACACCATGGATCGAGAGAGAAGGAATAAGTCAACCCGCTTCTGTAGGGTCCAGTGGAGCAACCACGCGGAAAGCGAAGCGACTTGGGAGCGCGAAGAGGATTTGAAGAAGGAGTTTCCGAACCTATCCCTTAGTTAGCCCTGAATCTCGGGGACGAGATTCTGTTAAGGGGGGGGAGGTTTGTAACACCCCAATTTTTGCTTTTCATGAATTTAAATGAAAATTGGCACTTTTGTGAGTTTTTGGAATATTCTGGAATTTATTTGGATTTAATTTGAATTTATTCCCTTTTGAAATAATTAAAGAATTAAAAGTTTCAAATAAAGTTTTGTTGGAAATATTTTAATTGAATCCCAAATGCCCTAAAATATTTTCTAGAATTTTTCTGGGATTTTTCTGAATATTTTGCTATTTTTCTTTAATTAAATGAATTTCTGGGAATTGTTTTAATTATTTAATCGCTGGAAAATCCAACTCGGGTCGAGTACTGTTCAAGCGACCGGGCCCGAGCTAGACTCGAGTCTGAGTATGACTCGAGTCCGACCCGAGCAGGACCCGCGCCACTTGGCTTGGCTCCATTGCATCGCGGTTTAACCCGAACGCCAACCGCCGACCGTTAGATCTTGATCCAACGGCCGTGCTTGAGCCGCGTCGCGCTCGCGTGGGGACCATCCGATTGGGACGCGTGGACAGTAAGGACTTCTTCCCCTACCCCGAGTCAGACTCGGATAGCGTCGCCGCGCCGTAACCGAACTCGGTTAGGGTTCGCGGATTTTCCGCACGCCGAGGCAACATTTAAGTGGGGGACCCCACCCCGAGGACTACCGTTTGACACCGCACCTTTCGGCTTAGCTTTTATTGCCCGAGCCACCGCCTTCAGTTGCCAATTGCTCGCTGGAGTAGAACGCGAGAGACGCCACGGGTTTTGGTCCTTTCCGCCACCGTCAAGCCATTCCGTTTGCCTCCGAGCCCGGATTCGGGTGCGCAAGCTCAAGCCGCGTCGGGTGGGACGTCTCATCTCGCTAGAGCGGCCTCGGAACGCCGGTTGGAGTGTCGTCGTCCTCGTTTCCGGTACCGCAAACCTGCCATGCCGCCATTGTCGCTCCGAGCTCCGTGGGATTTCCATCAAACGGTTGAGGTGAGTTCACGTGATCCGCAATAGTAGCGACCTAGATCTATTCGAGACCGTAGGATTTAAATCGAACGGATTAGGAGGTGCCACGTAGCGCGTAGCGGATGAACTAGGTAGGTTTAGGACCGTTAGATTTAGATCTGAAGGTCGAGACCGAACCACGTAGCAACACTGTTACACGAGGTTGGATTCGATCCGCGCCGTCGATTTTCAAACGAGCGGCTTAGATCTTGCCACGTCGCTTTAGTCGCACCGTGCGGGCGTGGGTGTGGGTCGCTGACTGGTCGGGTCCGCGTGTGTCGGGCCGGGTCGTCTTGGCGCTGTGGCGTCGGGCCGACGACGTCATGATGACGTCATCGGTGGGTCCCGCTTGTCAGACACCTCGGCCAAGGGTTGCTAACGTCAGCAGCTGATGTCCTCGTGGGTCCCACGTGTCAGTGACACGTGTGCCCGTGGACCGGGTCCCCGGTGGACCGAGCCCGAACCGTGTACCGAGTCCATGGACCGGTTGACGCAATAATTCAATTTTTCAATAGAAAAATAATTTGGTGGAAAATCAAATCACGTACCGATGTCATGCTGACGTCATTAATCGGAATTTTCAATCGAAAAATAAATGAATTAATTCGGTTTATTGATTTATTTGAATTTTCAAACTTCAAACGCTTATAACTTTTGCATTTTAACTCCGATTTGAACGATTCCAGTTTAAATTTTTTATAAAATTGAGATCTACTTGAATATGAATTTTAATTAATTTTTGAATCTGAATTTTTCTCTATTTATAATTATGTAATGGTTTCTTTAAACTTTAAACAATTATAACTTTTACATTTCAACTCCGATTTGTGCGATTCAAATTTCTAAAAATTTGTAAAATTGTGCCCTCTCTGTTTATGGATTTTGTTTGAACTTTTGAACACTTTCGTGTGCTGTTTTATTTATTTATTGCTATTTGCACGTATTACGAGTAGACGTTGAAGTGCCCGAAGGCTTCGAAGGTGAAGTTTTGACCCAGGAGCCAGCTCAAGATCAAGTACAAGTTCTTTTTGAAGGCAAGTTGTGCTTTGACCATGTTGATCCCATTTTGCAATTAATTTGATTTAAATTATTGCATGTTAGTTTAACTAGAAAATGCTTTAACTAATTTTGGGGGAATTAGTTAAATGCCAGCTTTGCGCTATGACACCTTGATTATTAATTATGTGCCATGACCCTTGTCACCATAGTTGTGGATTATTAGTTGGACATTATTAAATTGCCAACATTGGGTACTTAGACCGTCGTAGTATATTGCTTAGACCTACTACGTGCATACGACATGATTTTGGACAATCAAATGTTAATATTGCCTTAATGAGATATTGAACCTGTTTTGGAGAAGTATCATGTGTTGTGATGATGATGATGGCACGTGGTGCACGGTAATCAACTGGGTTTGATAAATAGATTTAGACTAGGGCAAGTGGCAAGAATGATATGGTGGGCCATGATTGGCACCGGGGATGTCGTTTTGGTTCTTCGAGTAGTCTTGCCCTGGTCACCCTAAGGACTTAACCTTGCAAGCCTTTGATCTGAGTCAAGCGTGCAACCACATGTCCGCAATGGGACGGACCTAGTTGAGTAAGTTACTAATAACTTGCATGTGGTACCTCGGGGTGTCAACTACACCTTTTGTGTAGCTTGAAACGGGAGCGTACCAGTGCTATGGCATGGTACCCATCCAACGGTATGTCGGTCCCATACTTCGCCTCCGTTAAGGGAAGGGATGGTGTATGACAGAAGCCGGAGAGGTTCACTTGTGTAGTTTGCAGTCTCTGAAATGCTTTGTTACAATCATTCGCCTTTGTGGTGTTTGGCTGTATCTTGTGGGTAAAGTGCATAACCTCTGCAGAGTGTAAAATCTATTCGAATAGCCGTGTCCGCGGCATTGGACATTGCTCGGGAATTACAGTCAAGGGTTAGACTTTCATGAAAACAACTTGGATTTGGAAAGTTTGGTTGGGGTTTAATGATGACGTTGATGGAAATGTGGATTAGGAAAGGGAAGATGTTTATTTAACTCCTGGAAAAGTTATTGATAATATATTGTTTCTACCGCTTTCGAATTTACTTATGTTACTTGCTAATTGCTATTTACTGCAAATGAACCATGAAACATTCCTTGAACTAAGCCTTGCATGTAGAATATTAGTTTGCATTCTGTGCATGACTTGCTGAGTACCAAGTACTCACCCTTGCCACAATACATCAACAGTTGAGGAGGAATCCACGCCAGCACTGGAGGAGGAATTCCAGGAGGAGCCGACAAGCTAGGGGGGAGCCTAGTCAGTTGCCTGTGGCATATTGGTTGGCGCCACAAGTTTTCTTTATTTTCCGGTGCAGATTTTATTTGAATAAGTCTTTAGCCCTGCGGGGCGTACTTTTGTAACTTGACCATAAGGTTGAGCAACCAGCTATATTAATCCTTTTAATAAAGTACTTTAATATTTCGTCGAGTATGATTGTGATATTTACTAATGTTAAGACTGTGTGCACTAGCGTGATCCTGGACTAGTGCTGAATACACAGAGGGTCCGGATTTGCAAATTCGGGTTCTGACACTTATCCCTGCTAATCAAACTTTATTTCTGAAACCCATATTCTGCCTTGAATCCTTCTTGATGGGTTTCACCAACCAGAGTAAAATAAAGGAGGTTGCCCTTCAACTACCAACCAAACTCTTAAAGGCACCTCTTTCCTATGTGTTGTTACTGTTCTCTGCAACAATTACTCCTTTGATAGTCTTTTCTCCAGAATTCCTCAAATTCCTCAAGTCACCAAAAGTTCAGCCCCAAAACCATTTTCATTTGCGCTTAATCTCTCGAGCAGCATTTCTCTCCTCTCCGAAGCAAACCCTAACCGGGTGGTGGCGACGGTGCTCCTGTCTGCTCGGTGAAGTGCTTCTAGGCTTTGGTAAGTTTTCTGACAAATCCTTTCCTCTTTGCGCTTTGCTAAACCCTAGAGTTAGAAATCTTGTCTTATGGTCTTTCATCCCTTCTTTGTAGACCTAGTCAGTTCTTGCGCTTGTTCTTGGTTAAAGGATTAAAGTGAGTCTATGGTGTTCGACAAAATGCCTAGGAGAAAAGATACTGATAAAAGAGGTCTGTTGGACAAATTGGTAGATAAAGTAAAAGGGAAGAAACAAAAATCCACTAGTTCAAGTCAACCTCAAAACCTCCAAGAAAAGATAAACAACTTGTTCAGTCAATCCATGACTCTTCCTGGCAGAGTTACAAAAGTGCCAACCTCAAAAGCGCTTTGCTAAACCCTAGCCAGTACACTTAGAGGATACCCACACACCTGGCAGAGTTACAAAAGTGCCAACCTCAAAACATCCAAGAAAAGACAATCTATTCAGTCAGTCCATGACTCTTCCTCTTCAGAGTCAGATGATAGTGATTATAGGCATTGTGCTAGTTCCAGTTCTATGGAAGAAGAACTAAGTACTGAAGTTGACATGTTAGCAGGAAATAAGTTAGCCACTCTTGGAGGCAAAAAGATGAGATCTGTCAGACTAGTTAATGAGAAAAACTGGTTTCCCTTCAATTGTCCTCCCTTGGATGAAAAATTCATTACACCTCTGCCGAAAAAACAACTTTTTGGGATATAAGAACAGATGTAACAAAAAGGGGAAACCATTCTCTGCCTTGAGAAAACATCAATTTGTAGATTGGAATCAAATCTGCTCCATAACTGGATCATATCATCTACTTGATTGTATCAGATCCACTCCTGGCTTAGATGAAATGATGTCAGGAAGAAGTGCATCATGGAATGAAGAAAGAATCCTAGAATTCTATGCTTCTCTGCTAGTACACAAGAGAAGGCACTACTTACTATTTTCAATAGATGGAAAAATAAAAAAAGGTGCGATCACCTCATTTTGAAGCAGCATTAGGAGCCTCTAGTCCTCAGGTCAATTGGACTAGAATTCATGATAGAATGTTCCCTCGGAACAGATGGAGGCAAATAGGAGACACGCCAGATCTTAGCCTATCGGCTCATATATACAGGAACATCAATGAGGATGGCTTCAATGCAAATAGAGTCAGCTAGTTGTAAGCTGAAGCTAAGATGCTTTTACTGATGCTTAGGCATACAATTTTTCCAAAGTCTGGATATAAAGAAGGTGTAACTCCAACCTTGGCATGGTTGCTGCACTTAATCCTTTCCAAACAGCCCATAGATCTAGTGGACTATTTGTTTGGAGAAATGGAGGAAGCCATATACAGAAGAATGGACAGTCCCTTACCGTTTGCTCAGTAGATCTCTCAAATGCTTTCGGCACAAGGGATAGTTTCTCAGCAAGAAATGAGCAGATCTTTCGACTGTCATCCAAAACAGTACAAATTACACAAGTTGTTCTCTGAAGAAAATGCTAGAAGATTGAGAATGCCAACACCACCTCCAGGACCACAAGAAAATGAGCCAAGTAATTCTGATGGAAATGATAATGATAGCTCTGATGATGATAATGGGGATGATGGACTTGCTCCAAGCTATCACAGCTTAAGTCACCATGGTAGTCACAGTCATAGTCATCATGATCCCAGTCATCATACTCCAAGTTATCACTCCCCCAGCTATCATAGCCATCCTTCTGTTCCCCACTCACCAATTCCAAAACCTCCTTAATTAGTTCGAAGTAGATGAAGATACAGAAGTAATAGGAGGCAATCCTTTAACTGAACATCATGAAGAAGAGGAAGGGACTTGCATTGTTCCAAGCTCAGAATCGCATAGAGAGGAAGATCCAGAGATTCAGAAGCTTCAAGAACTTGCAGCCGCAGCAAGATTTTTGGAATCTCAATCCTTTAGGCCTGCAGCCCATGACCATGAAGCAGGAGGATCAGCCTATCCTCAAGAGAAGACATCTTCACATCATTCTCTTGGAGAAGAAGAACCTGCATTTCAGCAGGATTATGCTGCCTCTCACAATTCTCTCCCTGAGCAAAATTTTGGATAGCATCAAGATTGGAACAATCAACCCGAGTGGTTTGGAGTATTTGAACTTGTATAATGCTGATCTTACAGCTGCTCAAGCAAGATTTGAAGAAGAAAGAAATTTGGCTGCCCTCAGACACAATGAACACATGGCTGCTCTAGAACATTACCATGATCAAGCTCAACAGACTCATGAGATGTTGAATATGATGTATCAAGAACAGGGTAGAATAAAGGATGAAAGCTATAAACGCTTTGAGATGATCAGAAGCAATCAATGGGATTTAAGGAAATGGATCCATCAACTCGGTATAGACCAAACTCTGCTCAAGGATAGACTATATGATATGAATATTAAGCTAGATGCTCAAGCAGCTAAATTTGATAAGTTTGTTAAATCCACCGAGAACTATCTAGACACTCATAGTAACGCCATAGATTGGATTGGACATTCCCTTGATGATTATCTAGATCATTTTGATGATACTAGGAAGAATCTTATCTCCAACCAAGAGCAGCTGGGTCAAATTATCCTTGATCAGACAAATCCTGTACTTGACTCTCTTCATCACCTTCAAGAGGATTTTCAGAATTGGACAGTTGGTTTACAACCTGGGGATCCTGGTTATCCTAGTTGGCATGACAGAGCAATGGGTTTTCAAAGGCATTCTGTGGAAGAAGAATAAGCTCATTCATCTCCAAGACACTCACACCAAGAGGCTCCAGCATAGTGTCGGGACCCAAATCTGCAAATCCGGACCCTCTGTGTATTCTGCACTAGTCCAAGATCTCGCTAGTGCACACAGTTAAACAGGGTTGAATATCACATCCATACACAGTGAAAATATAAACAAGTACTTCAATAATTAAAAATAAACTGTTGCCAGACCTTACGGTCGCCTTACAATATTCAGCCACGCAGGGCTTACTTAAATAAAGATAAGTAAACATAAGCAGCGGAAAATAAAAGTTTTGATAAGCTCCACAACACCACAAGCATCTGACGAAGGTTGCCTCCTAGTTCTCTTGGTCCTCAACGTACTCCTCCTCCCATGCGGGTGTAGCCTCTTCTTCTAAGGTTTTGTTGATTGGCAAGGGTGAGTATACAACATACTCAGCAAGTCATGCACAGAGGTGCAATCCTATAGTCTATATGCATGGCTTCTTCCGAAGGAATGGCTTACTTGGTTTGTTTGCATTAAACAGCATTTTGCTTTGGTTAAATAGCAACAATAGATTCAAAAACAGTGAAGCCATATTATATTATATTATATTAAGTTCACAATCTCATTTCATAAGCATGGCACAAAGCCTAAGTCAATTTATCATCATCTCTGGCACTCAGCCAACCTTCCCACATTTTATTTTTAGAAAATCTACCCCCTGACTGTAATCTCCGAGCTTTGTCCAGTATCGTGGACTCGGCTATTCGAATAGTTTTGACACACTCTGCAGAGGTTGTACACTTTACCCACATGATAGAGTCTCGCACCACAAAGGCGATTAACCGTAACGAAGTTTTTCAGAAACTTCCATCTACACCTATGACCCTCTCCGGTATTGCCTCCACTATCACTTCCCCCACGAAGGATCGAAGTGTAGGACCGACAAACACTGTTGGATAGGGTACCAAACTGTAGCACAGGTACGCTCCCCCACACAGTTACCCCGATGTAACTGTCACCCTGAGGTATCAAAGGTAAGACTTCAGAAACCTACTAACCTAAGACCGTCCCACTCCAGTCATGTGGTTGTAAGAAAGGCCCAGTTCAAAGGGTTGCAAGGTGAAGTCCTTAACTGTCCAGGGCAAGACATCCTTCTCTCAAGTTTTGGCACAAAGCCCTCACATCACTCATCCCATTGCCACGAAGGCCCACTTGGCACGAAGCCATCTTGCCAGTTGCCCCAGTCTAATATGAAAACATGCATGCGCCTAGCGAGTAGTTATATATGTGTATATATGCATCTGTTCGACCAAAAATCTACGTTCATCCGGCCAATCTATATATGCACGTATGCTAAGCAAATAAAGAAAAAGTACCGAACGATGCTAAGCAGCGACGCAGACCGTTGCGCACAGGAAGAAGGCGGCATGGCTGGAAAGTGCGCTCGCGACGGCGACAGCGATGATGATGGTAACGGTGGCGGCGACGAGGGAAGCACGCGGTCAGCCGGACGAGCAGCGGCGGTTAGACGACAGTCGGTCGGCTGAGTCAGCAATGGCAACGGCGATGCGACGGCGAAACAAAAGACTAGTGGAAGAGTGGACGTAGGGCAGAAAAAAAATGGCTGTGAAAGAGAGAAGGAAAAACAAATGGAGATGTTGTTGTGGAGGTCTAATTGCAGAATGACGTGTAGGAGCTTGATGGGTGGAAGGGAGGCACGAACGGCTAACAATGAAATCTCATTAGGGTGTCTAGTAACTGATGGGTGCATTCACGTGAGTGGAGAAACTTTTGGGTGCATGGCTAGTAACTGATGGATGTGAAAAGAGCAGTCACTAGTAAATGGAACATCACACAGCTAAATGCTTGGAAACTGAAGAATGCAAAACGTCCACACCTTGCTTCGTGCATACCTCCACAAAAACAGTACGTATACACATATATACACACACGCATACACACTCTCAAAACGAGGTTAGGAAAAAAATAACAGGGAGGATCTAAAAAAATCTGGAAAATTCCTCTAAAATACTAGGAACTATTTGGAACCTAACGAAGTTGGTTTCGTGATTTTGCGACGTATGGATTTTTCCGCAGAAATTTATTTAGAGAATCAGAAACCTGTACAGATTTTTGTAAAATCAACGACTTAAGTTATATAACATGTTTTTCGAAAATATTTGCAAAGAACACTCTCGTCTACCCATTATCTTAATTATAAACAAAATTTTTAGATTTTATGCTTATTCGGAAATGCAGGATTTTTTTTAACGTGATTAGTTCAATAACTTGAATCCGAATGACTCGCGAGGGTTCCAAATAAATTTCAAAAAAAAATTACAAATAATTCCAGAAACACACAAATATATTTAAAAGAAATTTTTGGGATGTTACAAACCTCCCCCCTTAGCAGAATCTCGTCCCCGAGATTCGAGGCTAACTAGAGAATAGGTCGGGAAGCTCCTTCTTCAAATCTTCTCCGCGTTCCCAAGTCGCTTCACTTTCGGAATGGTTACTCCAGTGGACTCGGCAGAAGCGGATTGATTTGTTTCTTGTTTCACGGTCCGTTGTATCTAGAATCTTCACAGGATATTCTTTATATGTCAAATCTTCTTGCAAATCGATGGCTTCCAGAGGTGCTTGTTCCTCAAGTACTCGCAGACATTTCTTTAACTGTGAGACATGGAATACATCATGTACTCCTGCTAGCAATTGCGGCAATTCCAGCTGGTAAGCAACTTCACCCCTGCGACTTAGGATCTTGAACGGTCCAACATATCTTGGTGCGAGCTTCCCCTTGGTATGAAACCTTCTGACTCCTTTGAGGGGTGTAACTCTGAGATATACATAGTCCCCCGGCTCAAAGCTCAAATCTCTGCGTCTATTGTCAGCATAGCTCTTCTGCCTTGACTGAGCAATGTTTAATCTTTCTTTGATTACAGCTATCTTCTCCTTAGCTTCTTGCATTATATCTGGTCCAAATATTCGTCGTTCACCAGTCTCATTCCAATTTAATGGTGTTCGACAAGGTCTTCCATATAATGCTTCAAAAGGTGACATTTGCAGACTTGCTTGGTAGCTGTTGTTATAGCTGAATTCTGCATAGGGTAAGCACTTGTCCCACGATGTAGTATATGCTAATGCACAAGCTCTAAGCATATCTTCAAGAATCTGGTTGACTCTTTCAGTCTGACCATCTGTTTGTGGGTGGTACGCCGTGTTGAAGTTCAATCGAGTTCCCAATGCCTCATGCAGTTTACCCCAGAACCTCGAGGTAAATTGGGTGCCCCTGTCGGAGATTATCTTCTTTGGTACTCCATGTAGACAAACAATTCTTGACATGTATAACTCTGCCAATCGATCTCCTAAGTAAGTTATCTTCACCGGTATAAAATGTGCAACTTTGGTTAGATGATCCACTATGACCCATATGGAATCGTAACCAGCTTGTGTCCTGGGCAAACCGATTATGAAGTCCATACTGATTTCCTCCCACTTCCACTCTGGAATCTGTAGAGGTTGTAGCAGTCCTGCCGGCCTCTGATGCATAGCCTTGAGTCGCTGACAAACATCGCATAATGCAACATGTTCAGCAACTTCTCTTTTCATGCCTGGCCACCAGAACCTTTCTTTCAAATCCTGGTACATCTTCGCACTTCTTGGATGAATTGAATACTTGGAATCGTGAGCTTCTTCTAGTATCAACTGCTTCAGCTCCTTCTTGTCAGGTACACATATACGCTCCTTCATCCACAAGATACCTTGGTCATCCAACCGGAAATCTTTGGCTAGGCCTTCCTCCACCTTGGATTTGATTTGCTTGATCTTCTCGTCATCCTTCTGGCCTTCCTTAATCTGATCTTCTAAAGTGGGCTTTACCTCTAGAGTAGCTAAAAATCCTTCTGGCACAACCTCCAGTTTCAATTTCTGAAAATCCTTGCATAACTCTGTTTGACTGAATTCCCTTAACATATTTACACTCTGGCTTTTTCGGCTCAAGGCATCAGCCACCACATTAGCCTTACCTAGGCGATAATGAATTTCCACATTATAATCTTTGATTAACTCCAACCACCTTCTTTGTCTCATATTCAAGTCTGGCTGGGTGAAAATATACTTGAGATTCTTGTGGTCAGTATATATTTCACATCTGTTACCGATAAGGTAGTGACGCCACAGCTTTAGAGCATGCACGACAGACGCTAATTCCAAGTCATGCGTTGGATAGTTTTCCTCATATGGCCTTAATTGCCTCGACGCATAAGCAACTACCTTTCCATTCTGCATCAACACACACCCGAGTCCCTAGCGTGACGCATCACAGTAAATGTCAAAACTCTTATGAACATCCGGTAGAACAAATACTGGTGCCGATGTCAGCCTCTTCTTTAACTCTTGGAAACTCTTTTCACATTCAGGTGTCCAAGTAAACTTCTTTTCCTTTTTCAACAACTGCGTGAGAGGTTTAGCTATTGTGGAGAACCCTTCTACAAATCGACGGTAATAACCTGCCATACCAAAGAAACTTCAGTTGCTCCCAGTGTAATACTGCTTCAACTTTACTTGGATCTACTGCCACTCCTTCGGCTGTCATGATGTGTCCGAGGAATTCCACTTTACTTTTCCAGAAATCACATTTGCTGAACTTAGCAAATAACTGATGTTCTCTTAACTGCTCTAATACCACTCGCAGATGTTCAGCATGCTCCTATCTGGTTTTGGAATATACCAGAATATCATCTATGAACACCACTACAAACTTATCAAGGTATTCCATGAAAACCTTGTTCATCAAATTCATGAAGTATGCGGGTTGTCGGGACCCGAATCTGCAAATCCGGAGCCTCTGTGTATTCTGTACTAGTCCAAGATCATGCTAGTACACACAGTTAAACAGGGTTGTACATCACATCCATACACAACGAAAATATAAATAAGTACTTCAATAATTAAAATAAACTGTTGCAAGACCTTAAGGTCATCTTACAATAATTCAGCCATGCAGGGCTTACTCAAATAAAGATAAAGGAAAACATAAGCATAAATGTAAATAAAACAGCGGATATTCAAAGTCTTGGTAGCTCCAACACTCCACAGGCCACTGACGTGGTCTGCACCTTAGTTCTCCTGGTCGTCAGTATACTCTTCCTCCCAAGCCGGTGTAGACTCTTCTTCTGATGTTTTGTTTATAGCAAGGGGTGAGTATACAACATACTCAGCAAGCCATGCACAGATGTGCAAACCTATTACTATATGCATGGCTTATTCCAAAGAAAGGCTTAGTTGGCTATTTTGCATTAAACTGCATTTTGCTTTGATTAAATAGTCTTTATAGATTCAAAAGTGGTAAACCATACTATATAATAAGTTGTTAAACCCTTTTCAACATTTTGGCACAAAGCCCTAATCAGTTCATTGCTCAGGCCCTCCAATCCCACATTTTATTTTATAAAGTCTACCCCTTGACTGTAATCCCCGAGCTTTGTCCAGTACCGTGGACTCGGCTATTCGAATAGTTTTGACACACTCTACAGAGGTTGTAAACTTTACCCACATGATACCGTCGCACACCACAAAGGCGATTGACCATAACGAAGTTTTTCAGAAACCTCCATCTACACCGATGACCCTCTCCGGTATTGCCTTCACTACCACTTTCCCCACGAAGGATCGAAGTGTAGGACTGACAATCACCGTTTGATAGGGCACCAAGCCGTAGCCCAGGTACGCTTCCCCGCACAGTTACCCCGGTGTAATTGTCATCCTGAGGTATCAAAGGTAAGACTTCAGAATCGTACTAAACTAAGACCGTCCCACTCCAGTCATATGGTTGTACGAAAGGCCCAGTTCAAAGGCTTGCAAGGTGAAGTCCTTAACTGTCCAGGGCAAGACATCCTTCTCACAAACCCTGACCCAAATCTTCTCACATCACTCATCCCATTGCCGCAAAGGCTGTTATCTCAAAACCTGTGCCATAAAGGCCCACCTGGCATAAAGCCTCATACAACTTGCCCCAAACTAAATCCTTTCCCACCCCTGTCCCATTATTGTGCAATACATGCCAACAATAATACCAGTTACCATGTAGAACCACAAAGGTACCTACACTTCACATCATCACGTAACAAGATCACACTTAACTTCCAAAATCATTCCATTTGTCATTAATCAATATTATTTTGCTATTTGAAATATATTTCGCGCAAGCATAGCTAAACAACTAGTCACGGTCTAGCCTCCCGTGTTGGCACAATCATATCATCCAACAATTAATCCCGACTTAAGGTGACAATGGAACATATGGCATACAAATAATATTAACAAGGGTAAAGTTAACAAGGAGGTTGATTAAGTAATTATCCCAAATTAAACTATTCGTTTTAATCAACATAACATGCATAATTTGAATCAAAATATATTTAAAGATAACTAGGAACAATATGATCAAAGCACGACTTGCCTTCAAACAGCTGAAGATCTTGATCTAGGGCTTGAGCTTGGTCTTCAACTCCCGCACTCTCATACAGTTCAACGTCTACGCGTAGCAAACAACCAATTAAACACACATTCGGAAAATTACTACAAATCAAACTAGCTCGTAATTTCACAAAAACTTCCAGACAAATACTTTAGCATTTTCTAAGATTTATAAAATTTATTTCAACATTTTTGGACGTGTAGTTTTTGAGATACAAAATTCGTACGTTTTGACTTTCCGCAAATAATTTAACAGTGTAAATTTAATTATAAAATTTCATAAAAATTACTGTAGAAAGGTACTAATTTGTACTAATTAACAAAATTTGTCGCATACCATTCGGACTTAGAACGAATTTGTAGGTAAAAAGACAAAATTCACAAAATCTGGAAATTTGCACATATAACTAGCTACCTAGTTTTTCTAGTGCATGCTACTGTTCACGTGCATAGCACTGTACGGCGTAGGAGGTCTGCACGTAGTACTGGTTCGGCTGATACACACTAACAAATAAAATATATACTCACATATATACACGTATACATACATATGGAAAGTGATACTAACGAATCTGTCGAACATATCTACATGCAGATCAACCAAATATAACCGCAGATACACACAGACATATATATACACGGGTATAACAACCGAATATAACTGTAGGTACACATATATATGTACAACACAGTGTATATATATATGTATACATGCTACGACTAATATAGAAATATGCGTGCGCCTAGCGAGTATTTTATATACATGTATATATGCGTATGTTATACTATATACCTATGTATATATATACCTACGCGAATACATAAACGAGATAAAAATAGGAACAGAGCGCGCGCAAGAGAGATGAGGGACTACCGGTCGGCGGCGGCAGTAGTGCACACCGTCGACGCAGGAGAAGGCGTCCAAGAAAGTGCACCGGCGACGGCGGCGACCAACGGCGACAGCGAGACGACGGCGGCTTCAACGGCGACGAGGAAGCAATGGAAATGGCTGGAACAAGCTTTGCAAGAAATGGAGAGTTCCTGCGTGGCTTAAGACTTGAAGGACGTGCGTGCTGCTGGTAAACGAAGAGACGGCTGGGAATGCAAAGTGCTTAGTGACAAACAACTGCACGCCCCACTAGTGGCTGGAGTGATTAGAGGAAGTGCAAAGAGTCTAGCAACGGCTGGAAGAGGAAAAGGTTGTACTAATAAATCGTGCATGCATTCAAGAAGAAATGGAACGACTTGTTCGTTGGTAGGAACCGTGGGCAAAAGTGCAAGTGATCTCACGCATGCATGCCTTTCCAAAGGCCATGACGTGCATGCATTTCCACATGCATGAATGCAATGCTATAAAATGGGAATGGCTGCGTTACTCGTGCCTGCATGTAACGGCTGGAAGGAACACTCCCACGAGAGTACATGCTGAGCAATTAACAACCAATGTCTTGCTTTGGAAATGAACCGACTAGCAACCGTGCAAGACTCAAGCCTCTTATACACGTATACTTAGGTACATGCACACATGTTCTCCAAACATGCTGCGGGAAAAAAAATAACCGGGAGGTTCTAAAAATCCGGAAAATTACTCTAAAATATCAGGAACTATTTGGAACCTAATGAAGTTGGTTTCGTGATTTTTCGACGGGTAGATTTTCCGTAAAAAAATTTTCAGTGAATCAGACACCTGTACGGATTTTTGTAAAATCAATGACTTACGTTATTTAACATGTTTTTCGAAAATTTTTGAAGTGAACAATCTCGTCTACCAACTATTTTAATTATCAATAAAATTTTAGATTTTACGCTTAATCGACAATGCCTGATCTTTATTTAATACGATTAATTCAATAAACGTGACTCCGACTTACTCGCGAGGCTTCCAAGTAGACTCCGGAAAATTACAAATAATCCCCGAAACACACTAAATATATTAAAAGAAATTTTTGGGATGTTACACGGGTGCATTTGTCAATCCGAAGGACATAACTGTGAACTCATAGTGTCCATATCTTGATGAAAATGATGTTTTCGGTATGTCCTCAGATCTGATCTTCAGTTGATGATATCCCAATCGAAGGTCGACCTTGGAGAATACTCCTGCTCCTCTTAGCTGATCAAATAAGTCATCTATTCTGGGTAGTGGATACTTGTTCTTACTCGTCACATCATTGAGTGCCCGATAATCTATACACATACGAAAACTTCCATCCTTCTTCTTGACAAACAACACCGGTGCTCCCTGAAAGACCGAGATGGCGATCAGTGGGGGGGGTGAATGATCCCAAATAAAATTTGCCCCACTCAAAGTACTCAAAATAATCCCGCAAGGAAACCAGTGCTCCTCAAATTCGCGAAACCCGCAAAAACCAGAACGACTCGACAACTATGTGTATCCCGAGTTTGCATGGATGAGAACCATGAATCATGTGAGGGATTTGTAAATCAAAATCCTGGTTTTTATGTGTCCAAAATAAAGAGGAATTAATTCAAAGATTTCTTTTCTAAAAGAGATCAAGCATAATCACCAAAAAGCCTCTTTTAGAAAAGCAAAAACAGATTTTTTTTAGAAGTGGACCCCACTTGGAGCAGGTGGTTAGTGGATTTCTCTTGCTTCAAAATTTTTGGGAATTTTTCACCTTATTAACAGATGAGTCGTGAAACACTCTATCAAAAATCACCTCCAAAAGCCTTGTAGAAAAATCATGAAAAATCACATACTACAGACAGTCAGGAACTTGGATTAGGAAATTTGGGGCTCGGTTTTCACCTCATAGCTCCCAAACGGTGCAATCAATGGACTCCAAAATTTTTCCACAGATGGATATATGAGTCATGCACCTTCTCCAACAATAATCAAGCAAAAAAGGATTTTTCTAAATTTTTCAAAAATCAAAGACTGACTGCTGCGCGAAGAACAAGTTCTGGACAGATTCGCGATCTTGATAGAAACTTGACAAATAAACTCTTGCGGCATACAAACTTTGGCAAATGAACTCGATCTTGAGCAAAGATCCAAATACAGTATAGAAGGAGGTGAATGTGAATCGCTCAAGTCAAGAACAAAATCCAGCAATCATAAATGTAAATGCTGAATTTAATACATGAAAGTAAATGCCGAAAGTAAAGACATAATGTAAATTGCAAGAATTAAAATGCGAGAAAATAAATTTGGCTCTTGGAACTTCTATTTCATTCAGAGATGTGTGATTACAAAGCCTCACTTCATGTGGGCAAAGCTCAAAGGAGCAACACAACAACTCAAAGAACGAATGGGCATGGAGGCCTCCCTCCACCCCTCTATTTATACTACTCTTGGGCCACCTACCACCCTTGGATGAGTCCCAAACCCTAGGGCACTCCACCAAGGGCTAGGATTAACCCACTCACTCCACCATGCATGGGACACCCAAAACCCTACACACATAATGGGTTTTCTTGCATGGTTTTCAAAGCATACTACTAGACCCGCTATCCTATCAACTAGACCGCGATCCAACGGCCCTCATCGATCCTCGCGGCATCTAGCTAGTATCATTCCCTTTCCTTATCTTCTTTGACTTGCCCGGACTCCGTCTCCGATCATCTTCCGGTGATCTCCAACCGTCTGGACCTCCGACGCACCTCGCCTAGTCCCGGTCATCATCGCCTCACCATGACCTAGCACCATCGTCCTGCAACCATCAAAGACAAGGAAAACCATCACATTGCATTGTCCAATAATAAGCATCACAAATGCTCATAATTAATCATGTCTCATTCATCAGTCGGTTCTACCGCCAGCCAAAGGCTGGTAGTACCACAAGAAACCAACACAACCCAAATTGCTTCCTTTTGACTTTTGATTCAAATCAAACTCAAACATGAGCACACCTTGCTCAAATGAAGTCAAATACTCATCACAAATATGGATAGACCTCCACATTGTCCTTCACTCCCCACGGCGATGAACTTGGTCTTATAAAACCTTTTTCCAATAACTCCTCGATCTGCTTTTCATCTCTATCAGCTCGTCAGTAGACATCCGATAGGATCTCTTTGCTATCGGTGCAGTTCCAAGTACCAGTTCAATTACAAACTCGATGTCTCTATCCGGTGGCATTCCTGGTAGATCATCTAGAAATACGTCCGGATACTCTCGCACAACTGGCACATCTTCTAGGTTAGTTGTCTTCAAGCTGTTGTCCATCAGTTGACCATCTCGTGTAGCGGTTGCTTGAAACTCCACCTTTCTACCATCTGGGCTTTCAACTGATACTACCCTTCGTCCACAGTCTAGTACCACTTTATGTTTGGACAACCAATCCATCCCTAATATAACATCTAGGGTCTGGGTATCCAATATAACCAAGTTCGCTAGGAACTCTACTCCATTTATTATTAGTTTCACTCCAGAACATCCTACCTTGGATCGGAGCTCTGATCTAGGGGATTGAACCAAGAGCGTACACTTAAGATTCACCACAGGCAAACTATTCTGAATAGCAAATTCTCAGGAAACAAATGAATGCGATGCTCCTGAATCAAATAAAATTGTAGCAGGTACAGAGTTGACCAGAAATGTACCTAGCATGACATCAGCGGCTTCCTGCACTCCTTCAGCAGTGACATGGTTGACCCGGCCTCTTGTAACTGGCTGAGTCTGAGTTCCAGCTGGTACATCTCCGCGGTTCACATTCTGAACTGGTGTCTTGGTGGGGGTGTTTCCAAGGTTAAGACATACCGGTGTCACTCCTCCTTTCTTAGGAAAATTATTGGCAAAATGTCCTACCTCATGGCAGTGGTAGCAACGTCTTCCTGCCATCTGTGAACTACCTCCGGCTTGGTTTCCTGCTTGTGTGGGGGTCTGGAAATTCTGAACTGGTGGACGAGGTGCCGGCACTGGCGCACGGGTGTTGACTCTGGGCTGAAACCTCGCTAGTTGTTGTGGTACCACCCTCGCTCTCTGTTGTCCCGAGCGACCACTCTGCTGCGCCATCCTGCGCTTGCGGTTGTCATCTAGCTCGCGTCTCTTGTCCTCAAGAATCAAGGCTTTGTTGACCAGCTCCTGGAAATCCGGGAATGTGTGGGTTATCAATCCCGTCTGTAATCCGGTGTTCAATCCCTTCAGAAAACGAGATTGTCTAGCCTTGTCGGTGGTTACGTCCTCTGGAGCGTAATGTGCCAACTGAGTAAACTTATTCACATAATCGGCCACAGACTGGCCTCCTTGCTTCAGTGATCTGAATTCCTCTTTCTTCAGGTCCATGATACCTTCGGGCACATGGTATTGGCGAAAAGCAGCTGTAAACTCTTCCAATGTTATGTCCTGGGGATTCTCCTGTGTAGCACAGTAATTCTCCCACCATTCCACCGCTGTGCCCTCTAACTGATGAGAGGCATAGAGTACCCTCTCATTTCCATGGCACTGAGTAATATGCAGTTTCCTTTCAATTGACCTAAGCCAATCGTCAGCCTCCAAAGGGTTGGCATTGCCTGAAAAGGTTGGTGGGCGGGTTCTCATAAACTCTGACAGCCTGGTCTGGTGCTGAGGCCCCTGATTGATTGTTGGATTGACATTGTTGGCGGCCTGGTTGGCAATCTGCTGAACCGTCTGCATCATCGTTTGCATCAACTGCGTCTGGGCAGCAAGGAAAGCTCCCAGGTTCTGCATATCAACTGGTGGTGCATTGGGTTCGTCATTCTGGTTTCCTCCCTGGTGAGATCCACTTCCTCCAGCTCCAGCATTTCCACGAGTGTTCACCATCTGTTGGTTACTCCAACAGTTTAGAGAAGAGAGGGAAAAAGAATAGATAAGTAGATGAAAACTTATGCAGGGGAGAACAGGTGTAACACAACTCCAAACCAGCAACTGATTATTAATATTAGTATGGCTGCTTACAAGTGCCTAAGGGCAATGCAGCGCATACTGACACACACAAACATAACACCAGACAACCAGACACGAGACCACTTCACACACGGTGACTCACACCTAAGGCCGACTCTTGGAATACTAAAGACGCGACTCTAACAACTGAGTCTCAACATGAACCAACAACACCCTCACTCATTGATAAAACCCGGCTGCGGACCTCCTGGCGGATACACCGGTGGATGAACTAGCATCAGAGCAAACTGATCCCCGTGCCCTACTACTATCGGAACAATAGACCCAACCGACTCGTCAAGTCCCGAGTCAGCCTGCTCCTGGACCAGTGGCTCTGGCTCCTGTGCGGGTGCCTCCTCCTGAGCTGGTGCCTCCTGCACCTCCTCTGGATCCTCTTCCGGCTCCTCTGGATCCTGCTCGTGCAGCTCCAAGACTGGCTCTGGCCCTTGTCCATAAAGAGCCTCCTCCAGCTCATGAACCCTCGTAAGGGAGTGAGCTGCGAGCTCCCGGGCCTCCCGCAGTTGAGTCTTCAACCCCTGGACCTCATCTCGAGCCCTCTGAAGCTCCTCCACTGTCTCATACATGGCCTCCTCCTGGGCAACCACAAACCTGGCCAGGTGAGTAACGGTGACATCTTTATCCTCAATCGGCCTCCGGTCTGCATGGGTGTCTCGGCGTGGGTGATGGAGAAAGACCGTGCCCTCCAGCTCCCTGGAGTACAAGAGGGCAATCCTCATCACCAAACGCGATGTCTCCTGGATCCCTGCCTCAAAGGTAGATCTCCTAACATTGAATTACATGGGACGACTCCCCCTTGTCCCTTCTCGGGCGTACACCATCAGCCTGGTCTTCCACATTCTGACCTGTCCTGCTTCGTCGATGGTGGTTCCGGTGTAAATTGGATGGTCGTATCCTCCCAGCACTTGCATCATGCGCCACATCTCCGCAGCATACCCTCCAAGGCGCTCTCCGTTGGTGTTGTACCTCCTCATCTGCCAACAACGAAATGCGTAAGAACACAACATTTTCTAAACAAGGTGAGAACAAAGAAAATGCAGCATAGGACACGAATCAGAAGAGAGGGGATAAGTCGAGAGTCTATTTATTTTTTGGATAAATTTTAACTTTAGAAAATAGTTTTGTCCTGCTATCGGCCATTCTAAACTAAGGGCAATCCTACAATCAGTATGGCTCTAATACCACCTCTGTCGGGACCCGAATCTGCAAATCCGGACCCTCTGTGTATTCTGCACTAGTCCAAGATCTCGCTAGTGCACACAGTTAAACAGGGTTGAATATCACATCCATACACAGTGGAAATATAAATAAGTACTTCAATAATTAAAAATAAACTGTTGCCAGACCTTAGGGTCGCCTTACAATATTAAGCCACGCAGGGCTTACTTAAATAAAGATAAGTAAACATAAGCAGCGGAAAATAAAAGTTTTGATAAGCTCCACAACGCCACAGGCATCTGACGAAGGTTGCCTCCTAGTTCGCTTGGTCCTCAACGTACTCCTCCTCCCATGCGGGTGTAGCCTCTTCTTTTGAGGTTTTGTTGATTGGCAAGGGTGAGTATACAACATACTCAGCAAGTCATGCACAGAAGTGCAATCCTATAGTCCATATGCATGGCTTCTTCCGAAGGAATGGCTTACTTGGTTTGTTTGCATTAAACAACATTTTGCTTTGGTTAAATAGCAATAATAGATTCAAAAACAGTGAAGCCATATTATATTATATTAAGTTCACAATCTCATTTCATAAGCATGGCACAAAGCCTAAGTCAATTTATCATCATCTCTAACACTCAGCCAACCTTCCCACATTTTATTTTTAGAAAATCTACCCCTTAACTGTAATCCCCGAGCTTTGTCCAGAACCGTGGACTCGGCTATTCGAATAGTTTTGACACACTCTGCAGAGGTTGTACACTTTACCCACATGATACAGTCTCACACCACAAAGGCGATTAACCGTAACGAAGTTTTTCAGAAACTTCCATCTACACCTACGACCCTCTCCGGTATTGCCTCCACTATCACTTCCCCCACGAAGGATCGAAGTGTAGGACAGACAAACACCATTGGATAGGGTACCAAGTCGTAGCACATGTACGCTCCCCCACACAGTTACCCCGATGTAACTGTCACCCTGAGGTATCAAAGGTAAGACTTCAGAATCCTACTAAACTAAGACCGTCTCACTCTAGTCATGTGGTTGTACGAAAGGCCCAGTTCAAAGGCTTGCAAGGTGAAGTCCTTAACTGTCCAGGGCAAGACATTCTTCTCTCAAGTTTTTGCACAAAGCCCTCACATCACTCATCCCGTTGCCACGAAGGCCCACTTGGCACGAAGCCACCTTGCCAGTTGCCCCAGTCTAAATCTTTTCCCACCCCTGTTCAATTATCGCACAACACATGCCAATAATAATATCAGTTACCATGTAGAACCAAAAAGGTACCCACATTTCACTTTGTCACGTGGCAAGATTACACTTAATTTTCCCAAAATTCATTCCATTTGTCATTAGTCAATATTGTTTTGCCATTTGAAATATATTTCACGCAAGCACGGCTAAGCGACTAGTCACGGTCTAGCCTTCCGTGTTGGCACAATCATATCATCCAACAATTAATCCCGACTTAAGGTGACAATGGAACATATGGCATACAAATAATATTAACAAGGGTGAAGTTAACAACTAGATTGATTAACTAATTATCCCAAATTAAACTATTCATTTTAATCAACATAACATGCATAATTTGAATCAAAATATATTTAAAGATAACTAGGAATAATATGATCAAAGCATGACTTGCCTTCGTAAAATAGCGAGTCTGGGTCTTGGTCTGGAGCTTGATCCTTGAAACCCGCGTCCTCACACAACTCGACGTCTAGGCGTAACAGGTAAAGAACAAGATAAGCACGCGAAATAACGTACAAAACACACATTCAGGAAAATGTTACAAATCAAACTAGCTCGTAATTTCATGAAAATTTCTAGATAATTATTCTAGCATTTTCTCAGATTTATCAAATTTATTTCGGAATTTTTGAATGTATAGTTTAAGAGATATAAAATTCGTAAGTTTGGACTTTCCATGAATATTTTAATAGTATAAACTTATTTACAAAATTTCAGTAAAATTACTGTAGATAGGTATTAATTTTTACTAATTAACAAAATTCGTTGCACGCAGCTTGGACTTAAAACGAATTTGTAGCAAAAAAGACAAAATTCACAACTTCTGGAAATTGCTACACACAATGCAACTTGTAGTTTTGCATGGCACTGTTCACGTTGGTTTTCCACGGCTGAGCAAAACTTCTCGCATGCGCACTAGCGACTTGGATACACATTCGAATAAGTATATATATATATATATATATATATATATCTGTGGCTATATATATATATATACATGCGACGACTAATATGAAAACATGCATGCGCCTAGCGAGTAGTTATATATGTGTATATATGCATCTGTTTGACCAAAAATCTACGTCCATCCGGCCAATCTATATATGCACGTATGTATATATATACATCTACCGACCAGTGCATGGGTTCATGCATGAACACATGTGTCCGACGGCTATATTGGAAAATCCTCCTAATATAAACATGCAAACTATTCAATCGCATAGTAATTATTTATATAGATGCATGCTAGTATAGGTACATGCGTGCATGCATTCGGTCAAATATATATACAGGCGGATTAACCAAATACATCTACAAACACAAATACACACAGACTAGATCAACTGATCAACGGAACAGAGCACGCGCAAAAGAAAATAAAGAAAAAGTACCGGACGATGCTAAGCAGCGACGCAGACCGTTGCGTACAGGAAGAAGGCGGCATGGCCGGAAAGTGCGCTCGCGACGGCGACAGCGATGATGATGGTAACGGTGGCGGCGACGAGGGAAGCACGCGGTCAGCCGGACGAGCAGCGGCGGCTAGACGACAGTCGGTCGGCTGAGTCGGCAACGGCAACGGCGATGCGACGGCGAAACAAAAGACCAGTGGAAGAGTGGAGGTAGGGCAGAAAAAAATGGCTGTGAAAGAGAGAAGGAAAAACAAATGAAGATGTTGTTGTGGAGGTCTAATTGCAGAATGACGTGCAGGAGCTTGATGGGTGGAAGGGAGGCACGAACGGCTAACAATGAAATCTCATTAGGGTGGCTAGTAACTGATGGGTGCATTCACGTGAGTGGAGAAACTTTTGGGTGCATGGCTAGTAACTGATGGATATGAAAAGAGCAATCACTAGTAAATGGAACATCACACAGCTAAATGCTTGGAAATTGAAGAATGCAAAATGTCCACACCTTGCTTCGTGCATACCTCCACAAAAACAATACGTATACACATATATACACACACCGTACATGCTCTCAAAACGAGGTTAGGAAAAAAAATAACAGGGAGGATCTAAAAAAATCTGGAAAATTCCTCTAAAATATTAGGAACTATTTGGAACCTAACGAAGTTGGTTTCATGATTTTGCGACGTATGGATTTTTCCGCAGAAATTTATTTAGAGAATCAGAAACCTGTACAGATTTTTGTAAAATCAATGACTTAAGTTATATAACATGTTTTTCGAAAATATTTGGAAAGAACACTCTCGTCTACCCATTATCTTAATTATAAACAAAATTTTTAGATTTTATGCTTATTCGGAAATGCAGGATTTTTTTTAACGTGATTAGTTCAATAACTTGAATCCGAATGACTCGCGAGGGTTCCAAATAAATTTCAAAAAAAAATACAAATAATCACAGAAACACACAAATATATTTAAAAGAAATTTTTGGGATGTTACACTCAGCCTTCTCCAAGGCATAGTGTCAGCCACAGGGCCTCAAACTTGTTCAAGAGAACCTTTTCCAGGCGTAGGAAATGATCACTTTTTTGCAATTGATGCCAAAGGGGGAGAAAATGGAGATATTTAAAATAGAGATTAAAAAATAGAGATTATTCTAGAACTATTAAGTCTATGTGTTCTGTGCTCTGTGTTTGGTGTTATCTGTGGTTTGCTACTTCTTTTGACAGTTTTTATAACTCTGAATATGTTTACTGCTTGAATGATCAGTTATATTCTGTCTTCTTATATCTCCTCATATTCATAATATGTTGTTGGTGCTTAAATTTTCTTAAATTTTCTTTAAAATTCTAAGCACATATTTAGGGCGAGCATATTCTACCAAATTATGTATTTGTTCTGTCAGACTAACAAACTTTTGCAGAAGAAGATAAGATTCTCCTTTGTAAAATCAAGGGTGTTGCCATCAATCACCAAAAAGGGGGACATTTGAATTAATTATGGGTTTTGGTATTTGATGATCAACTCTTATACCCTTGTTGAAGTGGAAAATTTTCTGATAGAAGGACAAAGGCTAAGGTTTATTTGTTCCTAGTTTGACTTGGGATTTGATTCAAGTCTTGTAGCTAGGTTTATTTTGGTTTTTGCCATACTATAAAGAGGGATTATGCATAAGTTCAAAATCTTGGTTCATAAGCTAAAACTTATTTCTTTTCCCCTCAAAAGTTGATGAAATTCAGTCCTGTCGTCAGTTCAGCAAATTTTCATTCATGCTGGACCAAGTCCTTTTTAGTCCAGCGCTAATGTCTTTTCATCTGAACTCAACCGAGCGCTCACCGTTTAAGACGGACCAGCTTTTTCGGTCCGGCGTAAACGTGAAACTTACTGGTTCTTGCCGTCGAAACCAATCTCTTCTTGAATCAATACCAGTAAGTTTTCCTTCTACGACGGACCAAGTTTGTCGGTCCGTCGCAAATGTGCCTTTCATTGTTTCACGACGGACCAGTTTTTGCTCGAACCATGTGTACGACGGACCAACTCTTTTTGGTCCGGCGCAAATGCAATTTTCACTGAATTCGGTCCGACGTGCATTGAGTCTATTATAAACTATTTCAAACCTTGTCAGATGAAATCATTTTAACTTGTCGTTTCAATCTGATAATGGCAAACGGCTACTTTTTATGCCAATAATGGTTATATCCAATCTATAGCCTATATAAGCCATTTAAGGGCTTACCAACACTAGAACTTTTTCATCTCTTTGACACCTTAGCATCCCAAGAGCTCCAAAGCCTTCAAAGAGACCAAGCTTAAACTCTGTTCATTCAAATTCAACACTTTTCATTGCTCCAAGTGCAATCTAGTCTCATAGTGTCTAGTGAACCAAGAGACAGGGCTTGTGGATGGCCTATTACTCTTGGAACTAGTTGTTCCTAGATGGTTGGGTGGTGATTATAGTGCGACCTATCCAACTGTGCTTGTGGAAGGCAACTATCTTTGTGAGAGGTTGGGACTCACCTCACCGGAGTGGTGAAAGAGTTACGCTAGTGACAAAACCAGAACTACAGCTGTCAATGGCTGGTGGAGCAATACTTCTGAGGAAGTGCTCTAACGGGGACGTAGGAGATTTATCTCTGAACCTCGGTGAAAAATTCTCTTGTCCCTGTGATTTATTTGTTTATGCATTTATTTCAGCATCTTGATACTTGTTCTCTGCAAAATTGGTGCTCAATCAGTTTTATCTGATCTTATCTATCAATTAATTGCTTAGTTCAGGAAGATGCTCTATGAGCTTTCGCTCTGGTGCGGGTCATCGTCATGCCTGCCCCTCACCCGCGGGGACTCGAAGGAGGACGAGATCATCCCCGGGATTTTCCTCCGCCGTTGGGAGGGATCAGCAAAAACTCGGTCGCACGTAGACAACGAGAACGACGGCTTAATCGACCTGGGCCTCGAGGCGCCAGTGGACTCCAAGCTACCGGCGGGGGAAGGGACTTTGTCGCCCTCCTGGGCATCTCCTCCTTCCCCCGGTCTGTCGGCGGTAGCCGCAGCGCCCTCCCACTGTGCAATAGAAAAATGCCCCAGACAAGGGGCAGCGTCAAGCCTCCTCCTCTTCTCTGGGGGTGGCGGGGCATCCTCTCTGTGGAGGATCTCGAGTCGCTGGGAGTCCATGGCCCACCGGCTGCCCTTTTCCCCCACCCTCGCCCTCCTCTCCTCTCCTCCTCCATGGCCTCCTCCTCTGCCTCTTGTTCGGGAGCATCCCAGTCGATCTCGTCGTCGTCGTCCGACGAGATGGTGATCACGGGAGGAGAGCAAGGAGGAGGGGAAGCCATGAGTGCACTATAGCTATAGATGCGAAAGCGGGAGAGCGCAGTGACAGAGGAAGACTGGTGGCGAAAGGTGCAACGAGATTCGTCTATTTATAGCCCTGCGACCACATCATATCAAGCCTTTCCAAATTCCTAGAAAAAACAGCAAGCGGCGTTAGGTGCGGATGTCGAAGTGGCACCCGAAACGCTGTGAGAACTAAAATCACGCAGAAGTCGAAGCGGTGCTTACGCTCAAGTCCTGACCCGATGCCAACATCAGGTCGAGACTCGGGGGCTATATCACGCGTTTTCGCGGTGCTTATGCTCAAGTCCTGACCCGATGCGTCCATCAGGTCGAGACTCAGGGGCTACATCACGCATTTTTGATGTTTATGCTCAAGTCCTGACCCGATGCATCCATCAGGTCGAGACTCGGGGGCTACATCTTGCATTTTTAATACCTATGCTCAAGTCCCGACCCGATGCGTCCATCAGGTCGAGACTCGGGGGCTACATCACGTGTTTTTGATGCTTATGCTCAAGTACCGACCCAATGCATCCATCAGGTCGAGACTCATGGGCTACATCGCGCGTTTTTGATGCTTATGCTCAAGTCCCGACCCGATGCATCCATCTGGTCGAGACTCGGGGGCTACATCGCGCATTTTTGATGCCTGTGCTCAAATCCCGACCCGATGCATCCATCAGGTCAAGACTCGGGGGCTACATCGCTTGTTTTTTATGCTTATGCTCAAGTCCTAACCCAATGCATCCATCAGGTCGAGACTTGGGGGCTACATCGCGCGTTTTTTATGCTTATGCTCAAGTCCCGACCCGATGCGTCCATCTGGTCGAGACTCGGGGGCTACATCGCGCGTTTTTGATGCCTATGCTCAAGTCCTGACCCGGTTCGTCCATCAGGTCGAGACTCAAGGGCTATATCGCGTGTTTTTTAATGCTTACGCTCAAGTCCTGACCCGATGCGTCCATCAAGTCGAGACTCAGGGGCTACATCGCGCATTTTTTTGATGCTTATGCTTAATTCTCGACCCGATGCGTCCATTAGGTCGAGACTCGGGGGCTACATCATAGAATCACTAAGCTAAGCTCAACCCTCTACTGGATGCAGCCATCGAGGGTCGGGGGGCTACACTCTAGTTTCATCAGCAAGGAAATACGAGGACAAACATTGCAGACAAAACAAAGTTGCAATAATCAGATGAGTAGATTTCTATTCAGTTAACGCCATCGAAGATGGTCGTTACACAGCAGATAGTTACAATTACTATTCTCCCTCGGAATCGGTACTTCGCTTCAACAAGAAATAAGACCTTCTGGCAAGGCTTTGTTAAGCCTCCCCTTTACTCTCCCTTTCCCTTTCTCCCGTGGCGGCAATCCTCGAAGCACAGTGAAGAGATGAAATCCCAGAAGCAGAAACTTCACCTTCTCGAGCTCACCCCGCTTTGAGCTCCCAGAAGCTGAAATTTCGCCTTCTTCTCCTCGTGTGCCTTTATCGGCTCAGGAGTAAGAGGGGGAAGAAGCTCTCTTCTCCAGGATCACGCGCAAGAGATGAAGTTCCAAGAAAAAGAATAAAGGTCGATAAATCAGTAGAGTCCTTGATGGTGTCACCTTCATCTCCCAAACACGAAGATTGAGTGTCGTCAGAAAATGCCTAGCGTTCTACGAGTTAGAGTATGTGCAACGAACTGATCGACGATCATTAAGGATCTTAGTGAAGCAAGCAAAGCACTCATCAAGACTCACCAACGTGCTGCTCAAACTTGTTGTAGAGCTTGTACAGGTCCTGACTCACCGGCTTGATCTGAGTGGTGCCCTCATGATAAGCATTGAGCATCACCCAGATCTGATGGGTAGATCGTAGGTGAGAGATCCATTCATACTAACTGCGGCTAAATCCCTGTATGAGAATGTTCCTTGTCTTAGCGTTTGCCTCAACATCAACCATATTTGCGGCATTGACGTTCTCATCAACAGGAACCTCATAAGGGAGCTTCTCCTTCTGCCAAATCAGCAAGCCTTGGGTAGTGATGTATGACTACATCCTTGACTTCCAAAATGGATATGTGAAATCATGTGCTGAAAAATTGGCTTAATGATGCATTTGGCATTGCAAAGTGTTTGTGCTCTGGCATGTGTGGTGCTTGTGCATGTGTTGTCTCTTTTGATCATTTGATACACTTGTGCATGCAGGATACATAGAATTTTGCATTTGCGCCGGACTGAGTTTTGGAAAAACAATGTTTTCCTTTTGCGCCGAACCATTTTTCGCATCTACGCTGGACCAAGTTTTTGGTCCGCCGTGAATGTGTTTTTGAGGGAATTGCGTCGGACCAAGTTTCTTGAAAAATAGAAAGTTTTACATGTACGCCGGACCAAATTTTTAGTCCGTCGTGAATGGCGTTTTGAGGTTTGATTTCTTTTGTCCCGGATTGTTTTTCGCATTTGTGCCGGACCAAATTTTCAGTACGTCGTGAACGGCGTTTTGAGGTGTGATTTCGCATGTATGCCGGACCAAATTTTTAGTCCATCGTGAACGTGACTTTGAGATCTTTTGCGCCGGACCAAGTGGTAATGCAAACCGAGTGTAGCACATGTACGCCGGACTGATTTTCTTTTAGTCCATCGTGAACGTGATTTTTGCCGGACCAAATCTTCAAGAAATAGAAGGTTTTACATGTACGCTGGACCAAATTTTTGGTCCACCTTGAACATGAATTTGAGGCTTTTTCGTCGGACCAAATTCTTCATTTAACCGAAAGTTTGACGTGTACGTCAGACCAAGTTTTCGGTCCATCGTGGATTGCGCCGGACCAAGGTTTCGGTCCGGCGTGAATGTGATTTTCTACGGTTTAGTCCATGTGTGCGCCGGACAAGGATTTAGTCCGCCGTGAACGTGATGAGCTCGGGATAGGTTTTTGCAATTTTGAAATTGAGTGTTAGGAGCCGCCCAGACCATCCTCGGGTTATTGAATGCTCAGTCACCCTCATCAGATTTGGAGGCTAGCAACGGATCGCCAATGGCGCTCATAATGCTAGCACCCAAGCCCAATTGACGCAACAGTGAGACTATTCGAATAACTCGACAACAATCCCGGTATTCCCCCGGTATGCAACCCGAAGCTCGCCCAGGATCGCCTCGCATACCGGATTCCATTGCCATATCAACTCAATTTGCATAAAGGGGGCAACGAAACCAAAACTTTACGACAAGAAACGCAACCGCGGAAGCACAACAAAACGACTAAAAACCAAACCACAAAGACAAACCAGACAACCACACATGGCAAGGACTCACAACAATAGATTCTAACTTGCAAAACAGACAATAATAAGATCCTACCAAAACTCAGGATTTCTACAAAATTTCAGCATGATGCCTCTAAAAGTGAGGACATCCACTCAGCAGACAGAAGAACAATTAACTTGACCACACATGACACCACAACAACAACATAGCATTATAATCGACATGGATAGGAGCAACATGCAAAGCATGAGATGAGCACCATAATACATCAAGGTTCAACAACAGAAATAGCCAAGTATTCAAGCCTAGACATGACATAGTTTAAGGCTAACTATACAACAAAATGAATGCACAACCACCAAATTAAACAAAAAGTATGACATCTCCGGAAGGGTCCTGCCCCTGAACACTTCCAGGTGTTTGTATCGTCGAGCTTAGCCTCTATTCGGTGCCCCGCCCGGTCACCGAGAGGCAATACAGACAGAACTCATATCCTTCTTCGTCCTCACCTGAAAACCACAAAGCAGAAGCATGAGTACAAAAGGTACTCGCAACTTACCTGTGGTCCAAATATGACCGACTCGAAAGAATATGCATTTGGATGGAGCAAGGAGTAAGCTTAAGGTAACAGTTGCGAAAAAGCTTAACCTTTGTATCACGATCACATTAACTAGTCAATTATCAAGTTTCATAGCATTTATAGACCGCACCTATTACTAGAGTGAAATCTGAAATTTTAACATTAAAGAGTAAAGCAAGTATCATCATGAATAAGTATAATCATCAACATACCAACTAGCATCAAGTTTAAGTTATTACTACGTTGAAATGTCGGATGATACAAGCGTGCTCATATCCGAGAGCGCGGCATTTCGAATCGCTTTCTCAACCCTGTAGGGGATCATCAATCACACGACATGTGCCACAAGGGAACCTCATGTCAACCCTCCTCCCATCCATACATATTCGTTGAGCCATCTTCATGTGGTTCGAGCACCTAGCACCCCCTCGAGCGGCCCAAGCCTCGCTTGGCCCTCGAGAGTCAGCCTAATCCTCGCCCTCAACCACGTCCAACCGCATGAGAGCATGACCAATTGAACAGTATGTGACAAAAGAATGGCTTATCGTACCATTATATCGGGCATGTGATCAATAAGGTGTGCTCGATCAACATGGCAAACAACGGATCGGTCCTTAACCGACACAGGCAAGACTACAACACTTGAGTCTCCACACCCAAATGATCCCCAACTCTCTCGCCCGGTCTCAAATTCAACATTCTAGAACATAACCATAACCATTGCAGCCCAACATTTGTGAAGTAAATAATCTCAAGCGATGGAACCCTCCACCACTTGGCCCACACCCGACATTTAAGCAAACTAAGCATGGACACAATATAATTACCCATAGACTAGCTCCAAAGGAGGTGTTCAACAAGTTCCAATGAATGTAAATGCAGCAATTAGGTTCTAACTCCAATCCCAATATTCGACTCCTAATGCATAACTTAAACATCCAATAAGCAATTCATTCTCCAAAATACAAATATACATAAGGTTGAATATGCTTAGGTGCTTGCCTTGAGCTTCTGCCGGATTCTCAATCACAATTCTCTCCTCGTGTTCCCCCTCGGCCATGGCCACGTCACCCTCCGCGTGATCATTCTCGACACGATAACAGTGCACATGGAATGAGATGCATGCAATGCATATGAGATGGAATAACAATTTAAGACCCATGATAGCTCCAGAAATGCAAACACTCATCAAACCAAAACTGAAAATACAATACTAATACTCCACATTAATAGCCAAGCACTATTTTGAAATGCTCAACACTTCTGCAACAAAAATCCTAACCTTTGTATCAAACTCTGAAATCTGAAACAACAATACACTCCTCTTTTGGTTTTTAACTACAAACTCTGAATTTCTATATTAGCATGAACTTCAAATGAGCATATCTATTTATCTACTCAACCTATTGGAGTAATTCCAGTTCATAATTGAACAAAAGGACAATACCTACTCATACCTCTACTCCCAATTGACTACACATTGCTTTAACTTGCCCAAAAACTGTAACACCCCAAATTTTGCTTTTCATGTATTTGAATGCTATTTCACACTTTTGAGAATTTTTGGAATTTTCTGGAATTTATTTGGGTTTATTTGGATTTAATTTGAATTTATTCCTTTTGAAATAATTAAAGAAATGAAAGTTTCAAACAAAATTTTTTTGGAAATATTTTATTTGAGTCCAAAATATCTCAAAGTATTTTCCAAAATTTTTCTGGAATTTTTCTGTTTATTTTGCTATTTTTCTCGAATTATTTGAATTACTAGAATTATTTTCAAATATTAAATCGTTGCAAAATAACGAGTGGGTTAGTACTGTTCATCCGACCGAGTCCGACCCGAGTCTGACTCGAAACGGACTCAAGCCCGACCCGAGCCAACCGAACCCTAACGCGTGTGACCGTCGGATCTTGATCCAACGGCCACGATCGCGCCACGTCGCTTAATCCGAATTCCCATCGAATTCCGCCGCTGCAGCCGAGTGGGCCTCGATTTCTGCGGATTTCACGGACGCCGAGGCCACTATTTATTGCGCCGCCACCCCCACCGTGTAGCCCTCTTCCGTGTGCACCTGTAGCCCTAGGTCAACGAGCTCAAGCCGCCACCGTCCACCTGCAATCGCTCGCCGTAGTTGGTTGTGCGCGTCGCCACGGTTTTTCACCGTTTCCCGCCGTCTTCGCCGGGAACAAGCCCAGATCCGGAACCGTCGCGACGAGACGCGTCGGAGGGTACCACTCACCTTGCCGGAGGAGCCCCGTAGCGCCGCGCTGTAGGTCATCTTCCTCAGTGCCGGCAACCTAGCTCCGCCATGGACAACGCTGAACCCGCGAAGCTTCTCCGCCGTTGGATCTTCATTGCACAGCCAGGATTTGTCCACGTCACCACGGGTAAGTTCCACGTTTTATTCTTTAGATCTATTTCTAGCCGTTGGATCTAGATCCAACGCTCTAGATTGAACCACATAGCCGTAAACTACACCGTGCCTAGATTAGATCTCAGCCGTTAGATCTAGATTGTACGGTTAGCGTTAACCCGCGTTGTAGCGTTAGATGCGTTCTCAGCCGTTCGATCGTAGTCGAACGGTGTAGATTGCGCCATGCGTCGAGCGCCGGGTCATGCCACGTCACCCCCAGCGACGCGGTTAGACTAAATCGGATCTTGACCGTCCGATCTAAATCATACGGTCCAGATCAACCGCGTTGCACCGCAACGTGCGAGATTAGATCTGATCTAGACCGTTGGATTTCAAACCAACAGCCCAGATCGTGCCACGTGTCCGGTAGCCGAACCGGCGTGGTCCACGTGGGCGCGCCCGGCTGTCGCTAACGTCAAGCGTGACGTCAGCATGGGGCCCACGTGTCGGGCCGCTCACCCACCGCGGCGGTGGCGTCATCCGTGACGCCACGCCGACGCCACGGGGGCCCACGGCCGTAACCGTTTGGCCGAGCGTCGACGCTGGCCGGGCGTCATCCGTGGGGTCCCACATGTCATTGAAACATGTACCCGTGGACCGGTTCCACGGTGAATTGAACCCGAGTCGTGGACCAAGTCCATGGACCCGCTGCCATCATGCTGATGTCATAATTCGAATTTTCAATAGAAAAATAATTCGGTGGAAATTCAAATTCCACGCTAATGTCATGCTGACATCATAAATCAGGTTTTTCAATAGAAAAATAAATGAATTAATTCGGTTTATTCTTTTATTTGAATTTTCAAACTTCAAACGCTTATAACTTTTGCATTTTAACTCCGATTTGGGTAATTCCAATTTCTAAATTTTTATAAAATTAAGCTCTACATAATGGTGAAATTTATTTAATTTTTGGACATGAGTTTTCTCTGTATATATTTATTTAAATGATTTTTCAAACTTTAAACGAGTGTAACTTTTGCGTTTTAACTCCGATTTGGACGTTTCAAATTTCTAAAAATGTATAAAAATGTGCTCTCTCTGTTTATCAAGTGTATTTGAATTTTTGGACACTTTTTTCCTACTGTTTATTTATGTTATTTCTTTTTGCACGCGTTACGAGTAGACGTTGAAGTGCCCGAAGGCTTCGAAGGTGAAGTTTTGACCTAAGAGCCAGCTCAAGATCAAGAAAAAGTACTTTTTGAAGGCAAGTTATGCTTTGACCATTTTGATCCCATTTTTGATATTAATTCAATTTAAATTATTGCATGCTAATTTAATTAGAAATTGTTTTAATTATTTCTAAAAATTAGATAAATGCCGAATTGCAGTACGACACCTTGGTTATTTAATTATGTGCCATGAACCCTTGTCACCCTAGTTGTGGAATATTTAGTTGGACATTATTAGATTGCCAACATTGGGTACTTAGACCGTCGCAGTATATTGCTTAGACCTGCTACGTGTACATGACATGATTTTGGACAATCAAATGTTAATATTGACTTAATGAGATATTGAATGTTTTGGAGAAGTATCATGTGTTGTGTTTGTTGATGGCACGTGGTGCATGGTAATCAACTGGGTTTGATAAATAGATTTAAACCGGGACAAGTGGCAAGAATGATATGGTGGGCCATGAGTGGCACCGGGAATGTTGTTTGGTTCTTCGGGTAGTCTTGCCCTGGTCACCCTAAGGACTTAACCTTGCAAGCCTTTGATCTGAGTCAAGCGTGCAACCACATGTTTGTAATGGGACGGACCTAGTTGAGTAAGTTACTAATAACGTGCATGTGGTACCTCGGGGTGTCAACTACACCTTTTGTGTAGCTTGAAAGGGGAGCGTACCAGGGCTATGGCATGATACCCGTCCAACAGTATGTCGGTCCCATACTTCGCCTCTGTTAAGGATAGGGATGGTGTATGACAAAAGCCGGAGAGGTTCACTTGTTTAGTTTGCGGTCGCTGAAAGGCTTTGTTACGATCACTCGCCTTTGTGGTGTTTGACTGTATCTTGTGGGTAAAGTGCATAACCTCTGCAGAGTGTACAACCTATTCGAATAGCCGAGTCCACGGTATTGGACACTGCTCAGGGATTACAGTCAAGGGTTAGACTTTCATGAAAACAACTTGGACTTCAAAAGTTTGGTTGGGTTTAATGATGATGTTGTTGGAAATGTGGATTAGGAAAGGGAGAAATGTTTATTTAACCCCCTGAAAAAGTTGTTGTTATTATCTTTACTTTTACTGCTTTCGAATCTATGTATGCTACTTGTTAAATGCTGTTTACTGCAAATGAACCTGCTAGCCTATCCTTTGTATCAAGCCTTGCATGTAGAATATTAGCTTGCATTCTGTGCATGACTTGCTGAGTACCAAGTACTCACCCTTGCCACGATACAACATTAGTTGAAGAAGAGTCGACGCCAGCTTTGGAGGAAGAGTACCAGGAGGAGCCGTCTAAGTAGGGAGCGAGCCCAGTCAGTTGCCTGTGGTATACTGGATGGCGCCACGTTGATGCTTTCATTCCGCTGTAGATTATTTCATTTAATAAGTTTTCGCCCTGTGTGGTGTACTCTTGTAACTTGACCGCAAGGTCGAGCAACCAGTTTGGTTATTTCTAATTAAAGTACTTATTATTCCGATGTGTATGATTGTGATATTTACCGATGTTGAGACTGTGTGCACTAGCGTGATCCTGGACTAGTGCTGAATACACAGAGGGTCCGGATTTGCAAATTCGGGTCCTGACAAAAACATAAAAGAACAGTGTTCTGTACAAATGCAGCAATTTCGGGACAGATTTCACCAAAATGCTCCTAACTTTCACAAGGTTTAACGAAATTGAGTGCTTCCAAGTTCTGATGAAGCTTAAAAGGCATATCTACAATTTAGATTTGGCCAATTATCCATACATTGCATGCACAACTCCCAGTTCGGCCAGGAACAGATAGCAAGTTTCAGCATCCACAATATTCAGAGTTTTCAGGACAACTAGCATTCAATTGGGCATAACTTTTTAATCCCACAACCAAATTGAGCTCTCCCAGTTTCTACTTGAGCATAAGAACCCTAACTACAATTCCCACTACCCCCATTTGGACAAAAACCAGTTTAGCTCACCCAAACACTGAGCAAACAGCAGCTCTGTCGACTTTTCCCCAAATCTGGACAGCCGGTAGTAAAACGGGGATATATTTTGATTGGCTTAGCCAAATTTTGACTTCTTATGCTCTAAACGACCATAAGAGACCTAGCTAAAACTTCCTCCACAGGAGGCTGGGGAGATGAAGCCCCTAACTTGCCCAAAAACGCACAAAACAACAGCTTTGTAATCACCTCGAAAATCACATAACATCTAGAAACCCTAGATGCAAAGTTTCCCTCCAAATCTTTCTTCCAAATCCAGCCCTAGGGCGCCCAAGACATCATGAACTCCACCGAAACCAGGAAATTACAAACCCTAACCATTGGGGGGGAGCTTACCTTGGCCTCCCTCAAGGAGGAGCCATGGGGAAGGAAGAGGAGGAGCTTGGCTAGGAGTGGAGGGCGCCGGCTTGGAGGGTTGGGGCGACTTGGAGGAGATGGGGAGGAGCTTCAAGGTGCTGCAATGGAGGAGGGCCTCCCCCCACAAGAGGAGCCAACCAAGAGCTACACGATTTGGGGAGAAAGAACTGGTGGCCTGCTGTTTTGTGTGCTGCACGGTTGGGAGAAAAGGGACTTGGTTTGGTGGCTTGCTGTTTTGGGGCTAGTGGCTGCTGTTGTGTGGATGGGATGCCTGCTGTTTTGTGTCCACTAGCCATCACACAAGGAGACTAAGTGCTAAGTCTAAGTCCCCAAGTAACTCTAGTACTGGATTCAATCTTTGAGCCATGGTTTAAATTAGTGTTTGATGTTGGATCGGTGAGAGAACTCAACCATTGTATAGAGGAAAGTTCTAAGTTTGCAATCAATCAACACGCGCATTTTAGATCGTTATCGATCTCCAAATTATGAAGCTCTAAACTTTGATGAAACTCACATTTGCCTTCTAAAATTTCTAGCTCTGAACTTTTGGTTAAGTCCGGGATATTCCTAAGTGGTAGTTTAGGATATGCTCGGGAGCTAGCAATCGATCTCGAATGCGGCTAAGGATTGGCTTGTGCTAATGCTAGCTGCACGAGTCGAACTCGGATTCGGGGCCTTGACAAATCCTCCCCCCTTAAAAGAATCTCGCCCCGAGATTCGAAAATGAGAGCATAGACAGATGGAGTCCATATGGACAATGCAGCCACATACAAAGGATATGACTTAAATTGTGAAGAGAATGGATGGTAGTACTCACATGCTATGGAAGAACTTGGGATACTCAGTTTTCAAACGGTCTTCCCGCTCCCATGTGGCTTCATCTTCAGTGTGATTGCTTCACTGAATTTTATAGAATTTGAGAGTTCTCCGACGAGTCTTGCGTTCAGCTTCATCAAAACTCGAATAGGATACTCTTGGTAAGATAGATCGGGCAGAACTTCAAGTTCATTCACTTCAAGAGGTTCGAAGGGAATACGGAGGCACTTCTTCAATTGCGACATATGGAAGACATTGTGGACCATTGCTAGAGAGGGAGAAAGCTCCAACTGATATGCCACTTGACCGCGTCTTGCAAGGATCCGAAAAGGTCCTATATATCGAGGTGCCAACTTTCCCTTAACTCCGAAACGAGTGGTGCCCCGGAGGGGAGATACCTTCAGATAGACATAATCACCAACGCTAAAGGAGAGAGGTCTCCTACGATGATCAGCATAGCTCTTCTGCCGTGATTGTGCTACCCTCAAATTTTCTTGAATGGTCTTCACCTTCTCTTTTGCCTTCATGACCACTTCGGTTCCAAAGAATGGTCGTTCCCCACTCTCGAACCAGTTCAGGGGTGTCCGACAGCTACGACCATAGAGTGCTTCGAAAGGAGACATATGGAAGACATTCATCCCATTTCTTCCCATAAGATAGAACACAAGCCCTCAACATATCCTCAAGGATCTGATTGACCCTCTCAGTTTGGCCGCCAGTTTGTGGATGATATGCTGAGCTGTGAAGTAGCTTGGTGCCCAATGCCTCATGCAAACTTCTCCAGAATCAAGAGACAAACTGAGAGCCTCGATCTGAAACTATCCGCCTTGGTACTCCATGAAGACATACAATCCGAGAGATGTACAACTCCGCATACCTCTTGGCTTGATATGTGGTGCGAACGGCTAGAAAATGTGCGGACTTCGTCAACCGGTCGACTATAACCCATATCGAGTCATGACCCGAAGAAGTCGTTGGCAGGCCGGTGATGAAATCCATGCCAACCTCTTCCCACTTCCAACTCGGAATGGGCAGCGGCTGAAGAGTGCCAGCCGGTTTGAGGTGTTCGGCCTTCACCCTTTTGCAAACATCACATTCGGACACATAGCGAGCAATCTCACGCTTCATGCGAGTCCACCAGAACCGATGCTTCAAGTCTTGATACATTTTGTTGCTGCCCGGATGGATTGTGAGTAAAGAGTTGTGGGCCTCATCGAGAATCTTTCTTCTCAATTCTTGGTCCTTAGGGACGACTAGACGCTTGTCGAACTATAAAGTTCCTCGGTCATCAAGATGGAAGCTAGTAGCTTGGCCGGAATTCAATTTGCTACAAATTCGGGCAACACCCTTGTCCCTCTTTTGAGCCTCTCTAATCCGGTCCAACAGCATGGAATTCAATTCTAGATTAGCCAAGAAACCTTCTTCAACCATCTCTATGCTGAGTTTATGTAATTCTGCACAGATAGTAGCACTTCGGGGTTGAAGAGTGAGGCAATTGCATCGGGCCTTGCGACTCAATGCATCAGCCACCACATTGGCTTTTCCCGGGTGGTAATGCACTTCCAAATTGTAGTCTTTGATCAGTTCAAGCCACCTTCTTTGCCTCATATTCAAATCTGCCTGAGTGAATATGTACTTGAGACTCTTGTGATCGGTATAAATGTTGCACTTGTTCCTAAGAAGATAGTGGCGCCAAATTTTTAAAGCATGGACCACCGCAGCAAGCTCTAAATCATGAGTTGGGTAGTGCTCTTCATGGCATTTCAATTGCTAAGACGCATAGGCGACAACCCAGCTTTCTTACATAAGCACACAGCCAAGGCCGATACCTGATGCATCGCAATAGAATCAAATGGCTTGTGAATATCAGGTTGTGTGAGGACAGGAGCTGTAGTAAGGCGCTGTTTCAAGGTCTAAAATGCTTGCTCACAGCCCACTGACCATTTAAATTCAGCACCCTTCTTCAGTCTTGAATGGGTTTGGCAATCTTTGAGAAGTCTTTAATGAATCGGCGATAATAGCCTGCAAGCCCAAGAAAACTACGGATCTCCGTGACAGTTTTGGGCTGCTCCCACTTGAGAACATCTTGTACTTTACTTGGATCGACAACAACACCTTGCTCGGAGAGGACATGTCCCAAGAAAGATACCACCTTCAGCCAAAACTCGCACTTGCTGAATTTGGCGTAAAGGCGATATTCCCGGAGTCTCCCGAGAATGATGCGAAGATGCATTGCATGCTCTTCTTCATTTTCTGAGTAGATGAGGATGTAGTTAATGAAGATGACCACAAAGGAGTCAGTTCCTCCATGAAGATGGAATTCATAAGGTACATGAAGTATGCCGGTGCATTCGTCAATCCGAATGACATGACGGTATACTCATATAAGCCATAACAAGTGGAGAATGCTGTCTTTGGAATATCTTCCGCTCAAATCTTGATCTAATGATACCCGAGCCTCAAATCGATCTTGGAGAACATCCGTGCACCAGCAAGCTGATCAAAGAGGATGTCGATCCGAGGAAGAGGGTACTTGTTCTTTATGGTGACTGCGTTCAAGGGATGATAATCAACACACAGACAAAGAGAACCGTCCTTCTTGGTCACGAAGAGAGCCGAGCAGCCCCAAGGTGAGGAGCTCAGGCGAATGAATCCCTTATCCATTAGTTCCTTTAATTGCTTCTTCAATTCGGCCAATTCATTTGGCGGCATCCGATACGGCTGCTTGGAAACTGGAGCAGTCCCGGGCTGAAGCTCAACTACGAACTCAATATCCCGATCGGGCAGCATCCCCAGCAATTCCGCTGGGAACACATCCGGGTATTTAGAAACCACGGGAATGGACTCTAACTCCCCAATTTTAGCACCATTCAAGGAGCATAGAGTGGCCTTGCCATCATCTAGAAGTAGAGTTAACCAACCGCCCTTCGGTCCCTTGAGAGCGATGGAGCGTCAAGAACAATATAGAATAGCCTACTGCCGTGTTAGCCAATTCATGCCCAAGATAACATCCATCCCACGAAGATCGAGGAGCAGCAAGTTGACAAAGAATGGAACTCCTTGGATTAGCACAGATGCTTTTTGAACTACTTGATTAGCGATAATTTTTGAACCCAGTGCTTCAATGAGGAAAGAGGTGTTGCTGCAACTCACTCTCATTTGATGATGCATAGCAAAATTAGTGCGAATAAAAGAATGAGAAGCCCCTGAATCAAATAAAACCCTAGCAGCATGATGAGGACATCACTACCATGGATACGGCCATACTTACAAACCCAATGGAAACCAACAATGTCATACAAGGGCCAATTACTCGAGCTCGGGCACGACAATTCAATTACCAGGTGAATGCGTTCCTCGGGTTGCATACAAATAATTTAATGAATGGAATGCTATTTAATCCTTGTGATGATTTTATTGTCCTTAGGAACCAAGGAGAAGGACTCTAAATGTCAAGCATGAAGCCAATTCTTCCGGTGCACAAGTTCAACTCGGATTCGGCCTCCGACAGCACCAACTTCAAACGACCATAACTTTTGATCCACAAGGGTGTTTGAGGTCTATGAGTACTGGTTGGAAAGGTTTCGACGTCCTCTTTCCAACGGATCCGACCCCATCCCCAAATTCCGTCCGAGTCAACGGGAATCTGCAAAACAATTGGCGTCACTTTTCCAAATCGAGAAGACGTGGGCTTTGGGCCTTGTAATAGAGTTGTAGTTGGTATCCTACTGCTTTGGACGTGTTTCCCACGTCCCTACCTCTTATAAATAGCCGACATTGGCTCCTTAGGTTTTGGGTTTTATTTGATTAGTTTAGCCAAGTGCAAACTTGATCTGCGAGTTGTGCCGACAGCCACCTTGTCAAGATCGTCAATAAGACTCCACTTTGTTTAGCTTCCAGCTTTTATCCGCAATTTCAGATTGCTTATCCTATTGTTCTTGCTTGTTCTTCAGCTTGCAGGAATTGAACCTCGTGTTCAGGTTGATCGTGCCCACGGCAAGATCAATAACCTACCGAGTTGGTTTAGCGATTGCTAAGGCGCATCGTCGTCGCACGGTGTAGTCGGATCGTCAAAGTCGACACTAACAAATCGATCGTGTGTTTCTCATCGAAGATCGGGACACCCATAGTGCCATCACGGTTCCATCAAGTGGTATCGTGAGCAAACCGGGTTGCTCGGTGAGAATTCTTTACCCTAGATTAGTAGATTGATATCTTTCCTATAGTCCGTAGAAGCGCCATGATTGGATCTCCCATACCAAAACAATTTGAGCCTCGCATTTTTCCTTTTCCAAAGTGCAACTGCGTTATTGAATTTTTGGTTGCATCGCTGTCGAGTTGCTGAATTCTAGTCTAGTTCGGAGTCAGAAGAAAATTTTGTCTCCCACAATGTTTCGAAGTTGTGTTCGGTTTGAGTTGTGTTCGTTGAGTTGTGTTCCGTGTCGGTCCCCGAATTGAAAAAAAAAAAAAAAAAAAAAAAGGAGTTCTGGACAAGCTTTCTTCTCATCCGAGTCGCCGCTTGATCGTCGCCCACTTGGTCGTCGACCGGTTGCCCTCTGATGGCCATTGGTATCGCTTCCGACCGGGTCGCCACTGAGTAGCTGTCGCCCGACCGTCGCCGATCATGCCTGACCGTCACCGTCGACCGGTCGCTTCATACGATAGCCCAGTCGCTCGACTGGTCGCCGACCGTTGGTCGCCCAATCGATCAGCTATCGTCGCCTGTTGACTGTCGCCCTGCTTTGTCATCGCCGACTGTCGCCATGGATAGCCGATCGCCCACTGGCCGTCCATTGATCGTCACACGATCGTCTTCCGCCGCATAGCACTTGAAAGAAAAAGTGAGCCTCGGATCGTTCATAAAAAAAAAAAAAAAAAAAAAAAAAAAAAAAGAGTCCGGAAGCAGATCAAAATTTTATGTGCTAAACCTGTTTCACAAGATTCCAAGTCTTTTGAGATAGTTCCCTTCTTTCGCGAATTTTTTTTTTTCGCTACTGCTTTTTTTTCATCTGTTAGGAAGCATCTTGTCGCCACCACGATTTTGAGTTCTGATCCTTACTAGCCTCGAGTCAAGAACTAGTGACTAGGACGTTGAACAATTCTTCAATTTTGCATTCACCGATTGGATTATTGCTAACCTTTTGCTACTAAATTAAGCTGTCCAAGCTCCACTTTCTACCCGTGACAGCGGCTCGATCCCTTGGCAATCGCTTCTACACAAACTGAGAACCTTTGACAACGCCAACACGACAACAGCACACGATTGTAAGAACTTGTAAGAACTTGGGTCATAGGCTTGAGCGCTTGAGAGACTTGCCACCTAGTAGTTGATAGGAACATTATACTTGTGGTTTTTGTTTCCTTGTCATCAACTAACCATGTCGTGACGAGTTCACTTCATCACTTCCCACTAACCAAGGGCATCATTGCTCACTTCCAAAAGATGACGAGAAACCACCGATGGTCTTAGCGAGGATGTACGGCTCACTAATGAGCGTATGTCAATGCAAGAAGACCGCTCAGATCCATCGAGGCGCATACGGGATTGCTAACACTACTCTTGCTACTATTTTGGCTAGACTTGATACGCTTTCTGCATCCGGTGCTTCCAATCCACCTCCCGTCGTCAAGCAACAATTCGCTCCACAAGGGAGGCCCCCAAAGTGATTTAGAAGAAAACGACGGCAGCACGAATATGATGACACCACGATATGGAGGAGGTTAACCCCATCCGTTCTGATAATGATCGTGAACCATCAATCTGCCTACGCTCAATCAGCAAGGTATGACGCGTGACCCTCCACGACCAAGGGAACGAGAACGAGATGATGTTTTCCTAAGGTAAATTTCAATATGCCACCTTTGAAGGTAAGGTAAATATGACCCTGATGGTTACCTTGGTTGGGAATTACTTGTGGATCAAAAATTTATGCCATGATTTCCCGAGAATAGAAGAGTTAGGCTGCCACAAGTGAGTTCAGATTTTGCTTCGCTTTGGTGGAGAGAACATTGCCGTGCTCATCCAAATAATATACCCACCACTTAGGAAGCCTTGAAATTGCTAATGAGGCATAGATTTGTTCCTTCATACTATGCTAGAGATTTATTGAATAAATTGCAGCGCCTACAGCCAAGGTAATAATTCGGTGGAAGAATATTACCAAGAATTGCAAATTGGCATGTTATGCTGTGTGGATTAATTGAGAATGAGGAAGCTTCTATGGCTCGTTTCTTAGGTGGTTTAACTCGAGAAATCCAGGATATTCTAGACTATAAGGATTATAATTCGATGACTCGGTTGTTCCATCTTGCTTGCAAAGCTGAACGTGAAGTGCGGTCGTCAATCGAGGGCCAAGACTAACTTTTCGCAGGTCGAACTTCTGCGGACACCGCGCACCCCTGCTGCCCCTGCTGGCCGCATACTACCACGCCGACCTCTTCCATCAACGTAACAGGCGCCCACCACCGCAAATTCGCACCACGACCAACGCCGACGAAAAGTGCCACACAAGCTACTACAAATAGTTCGAAGCCGGCCGTGATCAACGGGACGCACTAAAGATGTTCGATGCCATCATGCAAGGGTTTGGACACATGATGAAGGCGTGTCCGAACAAGCGCAGTGTTAATAATCCGTGAAGACGCCGTAGTATGACTCAGCAAGTGATCTGGATGAAGAAACATATGCTTTGCTCATTGAACATGAAGACGGCGATCCAAATGCCGAAAGCACGACAGTGCACGTGAGCGCTGGGTGATGTCGACCAATATTTGAGTATTATTGCACAACGCGTGTGCTTAGTGCTCGATTGCTCGCCGATCCAAATCAACGCCACAACTTGTTTTACACAAAAGGCGTCATCAAGGCGCAATCCATTCGAATAATCATTGATGGGGAGTTGCAATAATCAGCTAAAGATGGACATGGTGGAGAAGCTAGCACTCTCCACTAGACCACACCCTCGACCCTACCACATTCAATGGTTCAACAACACAAACTCAAGGTAACTCGCATGGTAAGAGTACATTTCGCTTTAGGTTCCTATCATGATTATGTTGATTGCGATTATGTCGTACCTATGCAAGCATGTTCTATGTTATTAGGTAGACCGTGGCAATATGATAAGGATTGCTTACATCATGGTAGAACAAATCAATACTCTTTGTGCATAAAGAAAAGAAAATTGTGCTACACCCAATGTCGCTTTGATGCCATTGTAAAGGATGAAATCGCTAGATCTAGCAAAGAAAAAACTCGAGAGAATTCTAAGAGTGAAAATCGATTGTCACCAAAGGACTTGAACAACATAAACAGAAAGAATCTAACCTTGATTGTGCTAAGCCAATGAGATTAAATTGAAAGGTGCTTGTTTTCTTGCAACAAAATCTGATTTGAATGAGTTGGCATTTGTAGGTCTACATGCTATGCTTTGGTGCAAAGAAACTTTGTTTTCTCTAGAGGAGATGTCCCTCTCTTTGCCTCCCTATTGTCACTAACCTTTGCAGAATACACCGACATCTTTCCAAAGGACATCCCCTCAGTGGCTGCCGCCAATTGGAGGGATTGAGCATCAAATTGATCTCATTCCAGGGGCATCCTTGCCCAACCGAGCACCTTACAGAACCAACCCTGAAGAGACACAAGAGATACAACGCCAAGTTCACGAATTGCTTTGATAAAGGGTCAATGCACGTGAATCTCTTAGTCCTTGTGTCGTACGAGTCATTTTAGTACCTAAGAAAGATGGAACATGGCGCATGTGTGTGGATTGTAGAGCAATTAATAATATCACCATTAGATATCGCCATCCTATTCCTCGGTAGACGATATGCTTGATGAACTAAGTGGCTCTACTATGTTCTCTAAAGTGGATTTGCGTAGTGGGTATCACCAGATTCGCATGAAGTTAGGAGATGAATGGAAAAACAGCATTTAAAACTAAGTTCGGGTTATATGAGTGGTTAGTAATGCCTTCGGATTGACTAATGCTCCTAGCACATTTATGAGGCGATGAAGCGAGGTTTTACGTGTTTTCATTGGAAAGTTTGTAGTTTACTTTGATGATATCTTGATCTACAGCAAATCCTTAGAAGACCATCTTGGACATTTACGTCTTGTTTTTAATGCTTTACGCGATGCACGCTTATTTGGTAACCTTGATAAGTGCACCTTTTGCACGGATCAGTCTCTTTTCTTGGCTATGTTGTTACTCCACAGGGAATTGAAGTTGATCAAGCCAAGGTTGAAAGCATCTGAGTTGGCCGACTTCTAACACGGTCCACGGTGCGGAGTTTCCTAGACTTCTGGATTCTATCGTCGTTTTGTGAAGGACTTGACCATCGCTGCACCCATGAATGAGCTCACCAAGAAAGGTGTACCTTTTGTTTGGGGCAAGTCACAGGAAGAGGCCTTCAACATTAAAGCTAAGTTAACCCATGCACCCTTACTCCAGACTTCGGACTTTTCTAAGACTTTTGAACTAGAATGTGATGCTAGTGGAATTGGTTTGGGTGGTGTTCTATTACAAGAAGGAAAACACATTGCTTATTTTAGTGGAGAAATTGAGTGGACCAAGTTTGAATTATTCTACTTATGATAAGGAGTTATATGCGCTAGTTCGAACTTTAGAAACATGGCAACATTATTTATGGCCCAAGGAATTTGTTATACATTCGGATCATGAATCGTTAAAACATATTAGAAGTCAAGCTAAACTGAACCGTAGAGACATGCAAAGTGGGTTGAATTCATTGAGTCATTTCCTTATGTCATCAAACACAAACGAGGAAAGGATAATGTCATTCCGGATGCCTTGTCTAGGAGATATACCATGCTCTCACAACTTGACTTCAAAATTTTTGGTTTGGAAACTTGATTAAAGAGCAATATGTGCATGATGATGATTTTAAAATGTGTTGCTCAATTGTAAAGAGGGAAAAACTTGGAACAAATTTGTCCTCAATAATGGGTTTGTGTTTAGAGCAAACAAACTATGTATTCCACTAGTTACGTCTCGCTTGTTATTAAGCTGCTGAGGCATGGAGGAGGATTGATGGGACACTTTGGTGTGAAAAGGACTGAGGACATACTCGCTAGCCATTTCTTTTGGCCCAGGATGAGACGAGACGTGAACGTTTCATCGCCGCTGCTCTACATGTCAAAAAGCTAAGTCACGACTTAATCCACATGGTTTATACATGCCTCATTTGTTCCTAGCGTGCCTTGGGAAGATATTTCTATGGATTTTGTTTTAGGACTCCTAGAACAAAGAAGGGGAGGGATAGTATTTTTGTCGTTGTGGATAGATTTTCTAAAATGGCACACTTCATACCTTGTCACAAAAGCGATGACGCTACCAACATTGCTGACTTTATTCTTTCGCGGAAATTGTTCGCTTACATGGTGTGCCTAACACAATAGTTTAGGATCGTGGACACTAAATTCTTAAGCCACTTTTGGAGAACTTTGTGGGCTAAATTGGGGACTAAACTTTTATTTTCTACTACTTGTCATCCCCAAACTGATGGACAAACTGAGGTCGTTAATCTAACTTTATCTACTATGCTTAGGGCTTTTTTGAAAAAGAACATTAAATTGTGGGAAGAATGTTTGCCTCATATTGAGTTTGCTTATAATCGGTCTATGCATTCTACTACTAAGATGTGCCCTTTGAGATTGTATATGGATTTGTACCTCATGCTCCAATTGATTTGTTACCTCTCACCATATTCGGAGAAATTGAATCTTGATGCTAAACAACGTCTTGATTTGATTATGAAAATGCATGAGACAACTAAAGAAAACATAGAACGCATGAATGCTAAATATAAACTTGCCGGGTAGTAAGGGAAGGAAACATGTAACTTTTGGAACCAGGAGATTTAGTTTGGTTGCATTTGCGAAAAAGATCGATTCCAATTAAGAAAATCTAAGTTGATGTCATGATGATGGTCCTTTCAAAGTATTGGCAAAGATTAATGATAATGCATACAAGCTTGAATTGCTGCAGATTTTGGGGTTAGTCCACATTCAACATTGCCGATTTGAAACCATACTTGGGAGAGGATGATGAACTTGAGTCGAGGACGACTCAAATGCAAGAAGGGAGGATGATGAGGACATCACTACCATGGATACGGCCATACTTACAAACCCAATGGAAACCAACAATGTCATACAAGGGCCAATTACTCGAGCTCTGGCGACAGTAATTACCAGGTGAATCGCGTTCCTCGGGTTGCATACAAATAATTTAATGAATGGAATGCTATTTAATCCTTGTGATGATTTTATTGTCCTTAGGAACCAAGGAGAAGGACTCCCCAAACGCGTCAAGCATGAAGCCAATTCTTCCGGTGCACAAGTTCAACTCGGATTCGGCCTCGGGACAGCACCAACTTCAAACGACCATAACTTTTGATCCACAAGGGTGTTTGAGGTCTATGAGTACTGGTTGGAAAGGTTTCGACGTCCTCTTTCCAACGGATCCGACCCCATCCCCAAATTCCGTCCGAGTCAACGGGAATCTGCAAAACAATTGGCGTCACTTTTTCCAAATCGAGAAGACGTGGGCTTTGGGCCTTGTAATAGAGTTGTAGTTGGTATCCTATCGCTTTGGACGCGTGTTTCCCACGTCCCTACCTCTTATAAATAGCCGACATTGGCTCCTTAGGGTTTTGGGTTTTATTTGATTAGTTTAGCCAAGTGCAAACTTGATCCTCGCGAGTTGTCTTTGGGCCGAGCCACCTTGTCAAGATCGTCAATAAGACTCCACTTTGTTTCGCTTCCGCTTTATCCGCAATTTCAGATTGCTTATCCTATTGTTCTTGCTTGTTCTTGGTTGCTTGCAGTGAATTGAACCTCGTGTTCAGGTTGATCGTGCCACTTAAAGATCAATAACTACCGAGTTGGTTTAGCGATTGCTAAAGCGCGCATCGAGTCAGACGGTGTAGTCGGATCGTCAAAGTCGACACTAACAAATCGATCGTGTGTTTCTCATCGAAAGATCGGGACACCCATAGTGCCATCACGGCTCCATCACAGCATGCCCATCGATGCATAACATACCCGTCAACATTTGGTCGCCCTCCAGAATCTCCTCGGCGTTGGTGTAGTTGACTCGGCCATGATTCGACACTTGAGGTGCCTTCCCATTGGGACGTGGAGGCGGTGCAGTAGTGCCTTGAGGCTTTGGAGCATTAGAGTTGTTGCCCCGCCTTGGAAAAGGGCAATTCCTGATGAAGTGTCCCGCGCGCCCACAATTGTAGCAAGGGCCTGGACCTGAATTCGCCCCCACTCTCACTCCCGGCTGCAGCTGTGGGGGTTGGGGAGCAACAACAGGAGGCCGGGCCATCCCAGCCTAGGGGAGGTGCAGGAGAAGGTGCCCTAGGTGGAGGAAGGAGGACAGCTCGAGCACGCTGCGAACTGCCACCTATCGAAAACTGTGCAACCCGCTTCCGCTTCTTTTCTTCCTGGTGGCTCTTCATTTTGTGCTCCACTGTGATCACCCGACTCACCAAAGCATTGAAATCAGGGAAGTCGCACACGAAGAGCTTGTCTTGCATCCTGGCTGACAGCCCATTCATGAAGCGATCTTGCTTCTTCTGATCAGTGTTCACCTCTTCGGGTGCATACTGGGCCAAATAGTTTTACTCGCGAGAGTAGTCCATCACGGACTTGTTCAACTGCCTAAGGAAGAGGAACTCCTGCCTCTTGATGTCCATGAGCCCCTTCGGGATATGATATGCCCGAAAGGCCTCACGGAACTCTGCCCATGACACCTGGTGACCGGCAGGCTGCATGACAAGGAAATTGGCCCACCAAGCACTAGCAGGACCCTGAAGTTGTTGAGCAGCGAAGAGTGCCTTCTCATGGTCCTCGTAGCGAATGAGAGGAAACTTCTGCTCAATAGTGCGCAACCAATCGTCAGCCTCTAGTGGCTCGCTGGCGCGAGATAAGGTGGGTGGTTGTGTATGCAAGAAATCCATATAACCATTGGGGCGGTCTCGCCCTTCACGGCCACCTCGAGGAGCCTGATTCTGAACAAGCATCTCAAGGATTCGATTGGTTGCCTGTTGATTCTGCTCAGACCTCAGCAACACATCCAAGAGGTTGGGAGGAGGAGGCGGATCGCCATCGTGGGGCTGCAATCACCCCGCGCTATCATCACCTCCCGTACCCCCGCGGGTCCTCATTCTGTCGTCAACCAAAGTCAGACGACAAGAGTTAGACTCCACAAGGAAGGGATAGGTTCTCAGACTTAGCAAAAATTCAAATCAAAACACGATCTAGACAACAGCACAAGACAACGGGATTTACAAATTCAACATACATAAAAGCATAGATGAAGATGCAAAATGACATGGCAAAACATATGCGTGCATGGTATGACATGGACCTTACATGCATGGCATGAAATGCACGATTCCAACGTGATCGTTTCTCCCACACCATTCAACCTACACAATCCCAATTATAGACATAGGGCGGGTAATATAGCGCTAACTACTACTAGAAGGCTAAGTAAACCACAATCAATCACCTAAGTGGTTGTCAAGTTTACAGTTCGTCTTTATGCACCTCGCTCTAATACCAGCTTTGTCAGGAGCCGCCCAGACCGTCCTCGGGTTATTGAATGCTCGGTCACCCTCATCGGATTTGGAGGCTAGCAGCGGATCACCGATGGCGCTTGCAATGCTAGCACCTAAGCCCAATTGAGGCAACAGTGAGACCATTCGAATAACTCGACAACAATCCCGGTATTCCCCTTGTATGCGACCCGAAGCTCGCCCAGGATCGCCCCGCATACCGGATTCATTGCCATATCATCTCAATTTGCATAAAGGGGGCAACGAAACCAAAACTTTACGACCAGAAATGCAACCGCGAAAGCACAACAAAACGACTAAGAACCAAAGCTCAAAGATAAACCAGACAACCACACATGGCAAGGACTCACAACAACAGATTCTAACTTGCAAAACAGACAATAATAAGATCCTACCTAAACTCACGATTTCTACAAAATTTCAGCATTATGCCTCTAGAAGTGAGGACATCCACTCAGCAGACAGAAGAACAATTAACTTATCCACACATGACACCACAACAACAACATAGCATTATAATCGACATGGATAGGAGCAACATGCAAAGAATGAGATGAGCACCATAATACATCAAGGTTCAACAACAGAAATAGCCAAGTATTCAAGCCTAGACATGACATAGTTTAAGGCTAACTATACAACAAAATGAACGCACAACCACCAAATTAAACCAAAAGTATGACATCTCCGGAAGTGTCCTGCCCATGAACACTTCCGGGTGTTTGTATCGTCGAGCTTAGCCTCTATTCGGTGCCCCGCCCGGTCACCAAGAGGCAATACGAAAAGAACTCACATCCTTCTTCGCCCTCACTTGAAAACCACAAAGTAGAAGCATGAGTACAAAAGGTACTCGCAAGACTTACCCGTGGTCCAAATATGACCGACTCGAAAGAATATGCATTTGGATGTAGCAAGGAGTAAGCTTAAGGTAACAGTTGCGAAAAAGCTTAACCTATGTATCACGATCACATTAACTAGTCAATTATCAAGTTTTATAGCATTTATAGACCGCACCTATTACTAGAGTGAAATCTGAAATTTTAACATTAAAGAGTAAAGCAAGTATCATCATGAACAAGTATAATCATCAACATACCAACTAGCATCAAGTTTAAGTTATTACTACGTTGAAATGTCGGATGATACAAGCGTGCACATATCTGAGAGCGCGGCAATTCGAATCGCTTTGTAAACCCTGCAGAGGATCATCAATCGCACGACATGTGCCACAAGGGAACTCCATGTCAACCCTCCTCCCATCCATACATATTCGTTGAGCCATCTTCATGCGGTTCGAGCACCTAGCACCCCCTCGAGCATCCCAAGCCTCGCTTGGCCCTCGAGAGTCGGCCTAAGCCTCGCCCTCAACCACGTCCAACCGCATGGGGGCATGACCCATCGAACAGTATGTGATGAAAGAATGGCTTACCGTACCATTATATCGGGCATGTGATCAACAAGGTGTGCTCGATCAACATGGCAAACAACGGATCAGTCCTTAACCGACACAGGCAAGACTACAACACTTGAGTGTCCACACCAAAATGATCCAACTCTCTCACCCAGTCTCAAATTCAACATTCCAGACCATAACCATAACCATTGCAGCTCAACATTTGTGAAGTAAATAATCTCAAGCGATGGAACCCTCCACCACTTGGCCCACACCCGACATCTAAGCAAACTAAGCATGGACACAATATAATTACCCATAGACTAGCTCCAAAGGAGGTGTTCAACAAGTTCCAATGAATGTAAATGCAGCAAATAGGTTCTAACTCCAATCCCAATATTCGACTCCTAATGCATAACTTAAACATCCAATAAGCAATTCATTCTCCAAAATACAAATATACATAAGGTTGAATATGCTTAGGTGCTTGCCTTGAGCTTCTGCCGAATTCTCAATCACAATTCGCTCCTCGTGTTCCCCCTCGGCCACGGCCATGTCACCCTCTACGTGATCGTTCTCTACACGATAACAATGCATATGGAATGAGATGCATGCAATGCATATGAGATGGAATAACAATTTAAGACCCATGATAGCTCCAAAAATGCAAACACTCATCAAACTAAAACTGAAAATACAATGCTAATACTCCACATTAATAGCCAAGCACTATTTTGAAATGCTCAACACTTCTCCAACCAAAATCCTAACCTTTGTAGCAAACTCTGAAATCTGAAACAACAATACACTCCTCTTTTGGTTTTTAAGCACAAACTCTGAATTTCAGATTAGCATGAACTTCAAATGAGCATACCAATTTATCTACTCAACCAATTGGAGTAATTCCAGTACATAATTGAATATAAGGACAATACCTACTCACACCTCTACTCCCAATTGACTACACATTGCTTTAACTTGCCCAAAAACATAAAAAGAATAGTGTTCTGTACAAATGCAGCAATTTCGGGACGGATTTCACCAAAATGCTCCTAACTTTCACAAGGTTTAACGAAATTGAGTGCTTCCAAGTTCTAATGAAGCTTAAAAGGCATATCTAAAATTCAGCTTTGTCCAATTTATCTACTCAACCAATTGGAGTAATTCCAGTACATAATTGAATATAAGGACAATACCTACTCATACCTCTACTCCCAATTGACTACACATTGCTTTAACTTGCCCAAAAACATAAAAAGAATAGTGTTCTGTACAAATGCAGCAATTTCGGGACGGATTTCACCAAAATGCTCCTAACTTTCACAAGGTTTAACGAAATTGAGTGCTTCCAAGTTCTAATGAAGCTTAAAAGGCATATCTAAAATTCAGCTTTGTCCAATTTATCTACTCAACCAATTGGAGTAATTCCAGTACATAATTGAATATAAGGACAATACTTACTCATACCTCTACTCCCAATTGACTACACATTGCTTTAACTTGCCCAAAAACATAAAAAGAATAGTGTTCTGTACAAATGCAGCAATTTCGGGACGGATTTCACCAAAATGCTCCTAACTTTCACAAGGTTTAACGAAATTGAGTGCTTCCAAGTTCTAATGAAGCTTAAAAGGCATATCTAAAATTCAGCTTTGTCCAATTATCCATCCATTGCATGCACAACTCCCAGTTCGGCCAAGAACAGAGAGCAAGTTTCAGCATCCACAATATTCAGAGTTTTCAGGACATTCAATTGGGCATAATTTTTTAATACCACAACCAAATTGAGCTCTCCTAGTTTCTACTTAAGCATAAGAACCCTACCTACAATTCCCACTACCCCCATTTGGACAACAACTAGTTTAGCTCACCCAAACACCGAGCAAACAGCAGCTCTGTCGACTTTTCCCCAAATCTGGACAGCCGGCAGTAAAACGGGGATATCTTTTGATTGGCTTAGCCAAATTTTGACTTCTTATGCTTTAAACGACCGTAAGAGACCCAGCTACAACTTCCTCCACAGGCGGCTGGGGAGATGAAGCCCCTAACTTGCCCAAAAACACACAAAACAGCAGCTCTGTAATCACCTCGAAAATCACATAACATCTAGAAACCCTAGATGCAAAGTTTCCCTCCAAATCTTTCTTCCAAATCCAACCCTAGGGCGCCCAAGACATCATGAACTCCACCCTAACCAGAAAATTACAAACCCTAACCATGGGGGGGGAGCTTACCTTGGCCTCCCTCAAGGAGGAGCCATGGGGAAGGAAGAGGAGGAGCTTGGCTAGGAGTGGAGGGCGCCGGCTTGGAGGGCTGGGCGACTTGGAGGAGCTGAGGAGGAGCTTCAAGGTGCTGCAATGGAGGAGGGCTTCCCCCCCACAAGAGGAGCCAACTAGGAGCTACACGATTTGGGGAGAAAGAACTGGTGGCCTGCTGTTTTGTGTGTCGCACGGTTGGGAGAAAAGGGACTTGGTTTGGTGGCTTGCTGTTTTGGGGCTGGTGGCTGATGTTGTGTGGATGGGATGCCTACTGTTTTGTGTCCACTAGCCATCACACAAGGAGACTAAGTGCTAAGTCTAAGTCCCCAAGTAACTCTAGTACTGGATTCAATCTTTGAGCCATGGTTTAAATTAGTGTTTGATGTTGGATCAGTGAGAGAACTCAACCATTGTATAGAGGAAAGTTCTAAGTTTGCAACCAACCAACACGCGCATTTTAGATCGTTATCGATCTCCAAATTATGAGGCTCTAAACTTTGATGAAACTCACAATTGCCTTCTAAAATTTCTAGCTCTGAACTTTTGGTTAAGTCCGGGATATTCTTAAGTGGCAGTTTAGGATATGCTCGGGAGCTAGCAATCGATCTCGAATGCGGCTAAGGATTGGCTTGTGCTAATGCTAGCTGCACGAGTCGAACTCGGATTCGGGGCCTTGACATTGAGTTGATTTGCATGCAATGCTCGTGTGAGTAGTTGCATGGACTAATGTTGAGTCAAGTCGCGGACTTGGGCTCGGAATCGTTTTGTGTTTTGTTCATGTGCAGGTGTTGCTCGAGGGTGAACGTGGTCGATGACGGGACCGAAACTAGGTTCATGGAGGAACTGAGGTTCGGAACTAGATTCTGGAGGAATCGAGGTCTTGGTGGTCAAGGATGTCATGCGGGACGTTCGGGCTAGAGAACAATGCACATGAAGTCTAGTCAGTCACGTGAGTATGGCAAGTGAGCCATACACGTGCAGAGTTGTAATCGTTTGGGGTAGCTTGCATGTATTGGACCATGTTGGACCAAGTGGACATGCATGCATACTCTGTTAGGGTTGCTCATTATAATTAGGGGGAGGTGTCCTCTGTTTATTCATTGAGTAGAGCGCAGAGCCAGGGCGTTGTTTGCTTGAGCAGTGTTTTAGGGTTTGTACTCTTTTGATGGTAGTATTTTAGACAAAAAGAAATAAAGATCAATTCCTTCAAGATCCTCTGCGTGCTACAGTAATCTCTAAGCTACAGTGCACATGTTGCTACAATATTCTCTGTTTTGGTTTTTGTTTGCATATCTGTTCTGGTTCTAGATTGGTTCTTTATCTACTTTGATTCTTTGAGTTTCGTCTTGATTTGATCCATCCAAAACCATTCTAGGGCTTTGATTTAGAGTTCCTCAAAGTTTAGTTGGTTGATCTTTTGAAGATTTTGCTTAATCACGAAATTGATGTTAGATCAATTCTCGTCATATTCTGTCATAGCAAGCTTGCGAGGTTCATAACTTTTGATCCGTAAGTCCGATCGAGCTTATTCTTTTTCTGTTAGATTCGTATTAGAATCTAGTTTCGCGTGTTCAAATTTCAGATCAATCCGACAATTGGATCTCTGGGAATTCATATTTTACCAAATGTCTATCAATCTATTTTTTCTTGATCCGAAGCAATTATTTGATTCCGAGTTGGGGTGAACTTTTAGTAGATCAAAATTTTGATTTTAGCTTCCGCGCAATCATTCACCCCCTCTGATTGCTATATTCGTATATATCGATCCTACAGGATAATCGATTCCCGAGATGATTGAAGGTTTGGTGGAATACTTGTCTATCGCCATGGCTCTTGAGACCGGTTAAGATCTAAAAAGAGCAAAACCGGGCTCTGATACCAATTGAAAAATCAAGATGGCGATCAGAGGGGGTGAATGATTATAATTTCAAAATTTCCACCTCTTGGACAAGATTGATGATTTCTTTAAAGTCCCAAGAACCAAGTTAAATAATCAAACCAAGCAAAAAACTCTCAAGAATCAAGAGCAACCATGGATCATCTTAAAGACAGCAGCACATCCCGCTGATAAAATTTCCATGAATAAAAATTCGTGGCTCATATGGTTATGGGGATTATTCATTTGGTACTACTGGTTGTTGAAAGTCCACCAAAAAGAAATCAATTCAAAATCACCTTTAGAAAAAAAAGGATATATAAGGCAAGATCTCCTTCTTCTGAAAAGCAAAAGTGAATTTTCAGTACAAAAGTAACTCAGTCAAAAGGTGATCTCTCCAAATCTGTGACTCATTTGAATTTTAAAATTTTTATCTGATGAGATAATAGAGTCATAAAGCTACCCACCAAAATTCATATCCAAATAAAGCATAGTAAAATTATGATTAAAATAACAAGCTCTACCACACAATGAACTCAAACAAAATATTTGAGGCTCGGTAAAAACCTCATGGCTCTAAAACCATAATACATATAAACTTCCCACTTGGAAGGATAATAGGTATGAAAGTCACGCAACTTGTCTAACAAGAATCACCCCAATATCAGATCATATGAATTTTCTATAAAATAAACAAGGACTGCTGCACAGAGAGAACTAACTTGAGCAAGAAATCAAGAAAGAAACTTTAAGAACACAACCTTCAAGATTTCTCAAAGATTAAACATAGAACATGTTTGAGAGAGAAATCGAAAGAAGTAAAGCCTAGATGATTGAAGTATGATCTAAGAAGATTCATCCATCAATCATTCATCCTTGGCTCAGGAACCACAAGTATTTAGAAGGGGAGTCAAATGAGCAGAATTTAAATTGCGTAAAATAAAGACATAATGTAAATACGAAATTTAAATTCATAAGCAAAGTAAAGAAATTCTTTATATTTCTAGTGGGAAGGTTTACAAAGACTCACAACAAGTGGGCAAAGCTCAAAGGAGCACACAAAACTTTAAGTGGGGAGGCTACCTCTACCCCTCTATTTATAGTGTCCATGGGTCATCCTTTGCCCTTGAATGAGTTGCTTCTATCCTAAGCTACCCTCCAAAGACCATGATTTGGTCCCACACAATTACCCATTGGGCTAACCAGAAACCCAATAACATAACGGGTTTTGCACTCTTATCAAAGCAAACTAGACTTAACCACTACTCTATTATACAACATATCATCCTATGCCTAAAGCAAATGTCAAGATGAATGATAAATACATATGCAATGCATACACATTATCCTCTTTGTTTTGTATATTTTTAGATTAGCAGAAATTGAGGCCAAAGCCGAGGATGACTTTTTCTTTAAGAAGAGGAGGATGATACGAATATGCATATGTCCAATACTTTTCAGTCCAACACATTAATTAACTGAAAAGAATTACGAAGCCATATCAAATATCAAGGATCTTTTCCTTAAGCAATCTTCGTTATATTTACATGAGAAATATGTACTTACCCAATAGTGGGTTCTTGCTTGTTATTGGGTATGATATTATCACATGGAGGTGAATTGCATCGATGAATCATTAGTGAAACCCAGCGGGGGTGGAGGAGGATAGTTGCCACGTGGGGATCAACAAGGCAACTATGACCACATGGGCCACCCCATGCAACGAGGGTGCCAAGCCTATACGACCACGTGGCCACTTCATGCAGTTGGCACAAGAGGGGAGGCGCATGAGCCCAAGTGAGAACCAAGGTCACTTACCAAGGTGCAAAGAGGCAAGGGTCAAATCCAATTCGGACAAGACAGTAAGCAAAGGAAGAGAAGGCCAAATTGAATTTGGAGAGCAAAACAATCCAATTCAGAGTGCCAAACCAATCGGACTTAAAAATGCCATAACTCACATACAAACTTGGATTGCGGTATTTTTGGACTTGTTTGAAAGCTTGAAATGTCATCTCTATATCACTCCAGTACGATACCTCTAAAATCGAATTCCTACTATTTTTAAATTGGCCGACAATTATCAACTTCCAAATTAGCCAATTGGATTAGAAATTTGAGTTAGAGTCAAGTAGGTGGGATCCACCTTGGCCAACCCTAGGCCATGCTACACACCCCGTCTCTCTTTTATATTATTATATTTGTGTTGTTCTTTTTTGTAAAAGAAAACCGCTATTGATAATATACAATAGATACGCTTGTTCTTTATCATTGATGTTGCATACACAATAGACGGGTTCGTTCCATCTTTCCACTGGAAATTGAAATTGATACTTCACTTGGTGGTCTCATGCTATCCAACACGCGTGATCTTAGCAAATAAAGAGTTACAAGCCCATTATATTTGGTTGCTAAGAATCAACTAGTATTCATCATATAATTGCACAAGTTATCTTAATTCTACGTCATAAAAATCACACTCCCATATCACAAGGGATTGCACGAGCCCAACGTTCTGCCAGACGTTGGACTAGGTTAAACTCTGTAAATGTGGAGCCAAAAGTGTACCGGATTGAGGTTCGAGTAGTTAAATGACACTTTAGAAGGATAGTGTGAACTTTTTACTAACTGAAATGGAAATGTAAATGCGTACTTCTATGCAATTACAGATCATCCCGCCTGACAAGCTGCTATTCTAGTAACGGTACCACCAGAGCAGCCTGTAAGAAACTTCTATCTCAATTTACCTTTAAATAATCGTGAGATAATCACCACTGCGACCACATAATGGTCGAGCGAAATCCAATAGCAAAAATACAAGGAACAGTACAGAAGCCATTCTAGTTACAACACTGGCAAGATTGACCATGCAAATCCTCTTTCTATTTTTCCAGCAAGTACAATGCACAAATTGAAGCAACTGAATCTGATGAAACAGACGAGGGCACGCATGAGCCTCGAGGTACGTGAACATTAATGTCACAGTGGCGACTACCCAGAAGTTCATCTCTAATGTTAATTATATCACCAGCAGGAAACAAGCATCCAGATTAACACTTATGTTGCTTTATTTGTAGAAGTCAAAGTCCGTCTCCGGCTTCTTCACGTTGGTTCGGTAACCCTTCTCGAAGTCCTTGGGGAGGATAACATACCGGTTTTTGCGGACAGCATGCATTCCAGCTTCTTGACAGATAGCAGCTATCTGAAAGGCAAATGACGCTGTGAATATTAAGATAGGATGCACAAAAACGAGTATCTGATTTACACCACCAATTCTATAACTTGTCGTAAAACATATTATATATCTACTACTACTGAATAGGACAAGGAGGAAAGCAAAATTTCTTTATGATTATACTATTATATTGAGCAGTGTAAGGCAGAGCAGAAGGTATTCAAGTGTGGCCACCAGCAGAACTTTTTTTGTCGTGCCATACAGATGTGAAAAGAGATGTACAAAATTACAATTAGATTGTGAATTGAACTACAGAACTTTATAATTACTAGAGTTAATACAAACAGCCAAGATTTGTAAGGTTATTTAAATCTAATAATCTCTTGGAAATGTCACGTTTAAAGCAATGACCATATAAAATCCAGCACAGTAATAAGCTGAACCCATTGCTGTCATTGCTGAGGATTATTTAAATGAAATCATCTCAATAAGCCACGTCTGACTTGCTCAGTAGGGGAAATCAGTATAAAAAGAATCTTTCTGAAACGCAATGATATTTCAATTTGAAACAATTAACTATGATGTTATCTTATTTATGGTCAGGGAGTTCGACTAAAGCTATTTAACCACCTGACATTTAACTGTGATGTTGTCTTATTTAGGGGCAGGGAATTCGACTAAAGCGATTTAACCACCAGACGTGCCATGAAACTGCATGCTTATTTACCAAGGTAACCAACAAGTAGCATCAGCGCTGGATGTGCTTTGTCCATTTCCCGTGAGCACATGTTTCCGTGTGTGCATAGCATGGTTATCACGGCGCCCCGGCGAGGCGAGTCGCCTCCGGGGCGCCTGGACGCCTAGGCACCTAGGCGGGCGCCTAGGCGAAGATTAGGCGACCAAAAAAACCTCCATTAATAGCAGTATATTACCCAATATATTCCTCTTTTCTTCTTGAAATCCTTTTCGGCCTATTTTTTGGCCCACTTGGCCAGCCCAGCCCAGTGACTCCCAACCCTAACCCTACTTTACGCCTCCCCATCGTCCCGGTCTCTCCACTCTCCATCCGCCGCCTCCCCTGCGATTCGTATGCAGCCGATGCCGCCTCCCCAGCCGACGCCGCCTCCCCAGCCGACGCCGCCTCCTCTGCACCTCGTCTCGGCCGGCGCCCGCCTCCCTGCGCGCCGCCTCCTCGCACCTCGTCTCGGTAGCGCCGCCTCCCCTGCGCCTCGTCTCCCCCGTGCGCCTCGTCTCCAGCCGCCATCGCCTCCCCTGCGCCTCGTCTCTCCCGTGCGCCTCGTCTCCAGCCCCCGCGCGCCTCGTCTCCAGCCACCACCGCCTTCCCTGCGCGTCGTCTCCCCCTGCGCTTCGTCCCCTTCCTCAGTGGCGGCGGGGGATCTCCGGTTCAGGCGAGGCGAGCTGGCACGGCGAGCTCCAGCCGCCGACTGGACGCCTAGGCGGCGCCTAGGCGACGCCTTAATAACAGTGGTGCATAGATCATCCTTAGTGCCTAGTGGATCACAAGTGTTGAACCATGCGCTCAAGTGTACTAGCCTACCCAGCAACAACCGCTTAAGCAATGGTGCTCCAGCAGTACATGTGCAGATTTAGGGATTATGATAAGACTCAGGTCATAATGAACAGATGCTTACATCAGCAGCACTGATTTTATCTGGTCTGGAAACATAATCTTCCAAATCAACCTCGTCACTCAAGTTCATTTTAGCAGTACATACCTGAAGAGAGAGGAAGTCAAACCAAATGAGAACAAAAAATATAATCTCAGAAAGGATCTAGCAGCTAAGAATTCATCAGTAACACCCCAAAATGGCAGATGGATTGGAAACAGAAAGTTAATAAAAAAACAAAGTTATTCATAAGCTTAAGGATACAATACAAACTTGTGTGCAAACCACAGGTATTCCGTATCATAAGATATTAACCCTATATCAATTGTTTACTTTCATGTGTAAAATATGAAGACCATCTAAAGATGAGCATGTTCATCAGTGCAAACTTCTGACTTGTTAGATAGTTGTTGGTGTGATCTGATGGACCCATGTTATATGTCAATTTATCCCCAATAACTGCAACTCACAGTATTATCTGAGCAACCGAAAGAGGATGTGTCTGGTTAAGCTTCATTTAAAGAGCAAATTTTAGCAGCTGCTTACAAGTCCACAGATAATAACTACAAGTGAAGGAACAACAATGGAATACCAGACCATCAATGTGATCTAGAGCATTCAAATTGTTATGCAACATGCGATACTAGTACTTCAAAAGTTGTACAAAAGAAGAACTACCAGTCTACTATCTGGTAAAGGCATACCACACAAGTCTTTACAAAACAAAAACTTACTTGGAAAACAAGCCTCTTCTGCCTCCGGTCAGGTAGAGGGAACTCAATTTTCCTGTCCAATCTACCTGGACGCAACAGAGCAGGGTCAAGAGTATCTGCCCGGTTGGTCGCCATTATAACCTTCACATTCACTGTTTGATCAAATCCATCCATCTGCATTACATACAACAAGCGCAGTGATAAATAATCAGACCCATCAAGCATTTAGGACGTTGCACATAGTATTATTAACAATTATTTTAAGAAACAGTCGTTTTCAGACTTCAAAATTTTCATTTTCCACACCTCAAATGCCTACCTATAATAATTCTAGGAGGATAAAGAAATTGCAGATTAGAACAAAGACATGTGAGCTTTACAAATTTAAGTCATCAATTATTTTTTTTATTTTACCATCTAAATGCAGGTTCCTCTTTTAGGTATTTCATGGTTTTCTAAGACTAGAATGGCAAACTACAAAAGTTCCAAAAAATTTAACAATGACCTTACCTGGTTGAGCAGCTCCATGAGAATGCGCTGAACTTCTCGATCAGCACCAGTCTGAGCATCAAAACGAGCAGTGGCTATAGCATCAACCTCATCAATGAATATGATAGCTGGGGCATTCTCCTTAGCCAAACGGAATACGTCTCGAACCATCCTTGGGCCCTGAGAATGAGATAAATGAATACAGTGCATCAAGAATGGAACCGACAAATCTTGAAAAAAGAAAGAAAAGCCTCACATGGCAAATTCTTCTGCAAACCATAAGAATGTATGGACAATCACTTAATACCCAAAACATTAAGCAAGACATGAAGCATAACATTAGTGAAGGCATGTAGTGTAAGAACGATTAACAGTAGTTAACTTGGCTTGGTAACGCACGTTACCAAAATATAATTCCCATGCAAGATATGTAGTTGTACACAGAATACATAAACAGTTGTGTGCAGCGAGATCTTCACAGACACCGCATAGGTAGTTATTATAGTTATGCCCTTGCTACTGGTCACAAGAATGCTTCAGTAGAAACAGAGTCAATTTCAAGTTCAACAAACAGGGCAACTTCTTGAGAATATACTAGGCAACCTAACCAACTGTTAACACATTCTGCTTAGCATTTTAACTTTTTGTATACGAGACACATTTTGTTTCATGGGCAGACTTTTGAGCATACCTAAAACACTCAAATTGCTGTTGCTGGGAAGCATTTAGCATTTGGTCATAACCAAATAAGGTTAGAAACAAAATTGTTTAAATGTTAAGGAGTCAAAGCTTGATGCATTCAACAAAAAGTTCTGTTATTGGTAAGAAAAAAAGGATTGAAAGGAGAGATCAGGGTTATAAATTCATCCTGCAATACTTCCCAACTTACCTCACCCAAATACTTCTGCACAAACTCTGAGCCAACGACTCTGATAAAAGCAGCAGTAGTGTGATGCGCCACAGCTTTCGCAAGCATGGTCTTGCCAGTTCCTGGAGGACCATACAGAAGCACCCCTCTTGGAGGATCAATACCAATCTGTTTGTACAACTCATGATGTGTCAAGGGTAACTCAACAGCCTCCCGAATTTCCTGTTTTTGGATGTCACAGCCTCCAATATCCTGAACATAATCAGAAAGCAACAAATTGTTAAGATTTCATTTATTTACTGTACGAATCAACTACAGTAAGTAACAAAGATATACAATCCGCAACATGCAAAGTTTATATCACATCAAGTGCACAGTTTTTAGTCTAGTGAAATTGAGATAAACTGTCCAATCTTGGTTGACTTCAAATATTAATTGTCGATAGTTACACATCTCTGTCATACCCTAAAACAATAAAAAGGAAAGGGGTTAAGAGGCTAACCCCTTTCGAAATTAGTTCAAATGGTAACATTGACAGAAACATGTTGAAAGCAAAAAGATCAAAAAACCCAAACAGTATAAAAGCAAAACCATTACATACATCTATGTATGACACGGAGAGAAGTGCACTAGTAAGAGTACTAAACTGTCAGAAATCTTAAATTTCAACTGTCAGCCTAACTACAACAGAGTTCCAAAACTGATCCCAGCATCTTATGGACTGTGTTGCTAGAACACTGTTTGTGAAAGTAAGTCTCACAAATGAAAAAATATTTTTCCACTTACACCAAGAACATGGCACTTTTACATACCAATATTTAAACGGCAAAGTAGGCAATATCTCTTTGCTTATGAAGAGAATTGGCAAAAAAAACTGAAAGCACACTTCAAATGTCTTAATACATCAACTCCCTCACATTAACAAAGCATCTAAAAACTTCCACCGAAACTACCAATTCAAAATAAAATCAAAGTTGTCCCTTACCACTAAGTTCAATACACTACATTAAATCAGCCCAAATTGTACAAAGCCCACAGGTGGATCAAAGTTTCAACCAATCCTCCAGCTCAAATTTGCACTGTTTACTCAACAATTATGCTAGTACCCCATTATTATCTCCAAAATTTGGTATGGAAAGAAAATTATGTTTTCCCACCGGGTTGAGACCCAACTAGTCAGAATCCTACCGTAATCAACAGCACCGACAAATCTAGGTTTTCAAGCTGACGGATCAACTAATAAACACATCTTGGATTTGGAACAACAAAGCATCCTAGAACACATCTATATACAGATCCATAACACATCAAATCAACCTAAGGTGATACGGATCAGAGAAATTGCCGCAGAAACTCACAGTATACGTGACGTTGGGCTTCTCCGATGAACCGAGCAGCGAGATGCTGGAGTCCGCCTCGGGCGGCAGCACGTCCACGAGGGCGTTGGAGTGGCGGTGAAGGGCCACGGATGCCGACGGCTTGAGCAGCTCGCGATTGATGGTGCTCAGGATCCGCACGTAGTAGTTGCTCCCGGTGGTAGATCCCACGATGCCGTTGTTGCCGTCGACCATCTCCATGAACTGGCCGATGACGAGTGGCACGGACTGAATCCGCTTCACTTCCTCCTGCGCGCGCAGCAGCTCGCGCTTCAGGTTCTTCTGCTCGTCCTTGACATACTCCTCCTGTATGTCAACGAATTCCATGTGGCGCTGGAGCGACTTGAGGCGACCGTAGAGGTCATCGTCGTCCTCTGCAGTGGCGGCGGAGGCTGAGGGAGTGGAGCTGGCAGGGTAGGACGGCGGGGGCACCGCCGGGAGGGTCGGGGCAGGGGCGCCCACGGCGGCCGACATCGCGGAGGTTAGGGTTACGGTTTCGAGAGAGGGTGGGAGGCGATGCGGGTGGAATAAAAGAGGGGCTTTGCTTGGAGTCAGGGAAAGTGTGTGCGGCGGCTGCGGATAGAGGTGGTTCTGCGCCGGCCCCCGAGCCCCGGCACTACGGGTATAGACCGAATGGTCGTGCTGCTACCACCTAAGAGCAAGTACAATAAGACCACGTCACCGATTTCTTAAGCGCATACGTGTCGGCGTTAATCATGTGGAAGAGTGAGAAGCGATGAGAGAAGATAAATGGCTCTTATTTAAGAAATTGACTTTGTACAGATGCATAGGTAAATCATTTATGTACAAGAGAGAAGAGGTAGTTATTGCACAACATCTAGAGACAACTTTTAGAGACAGTTATTGTATAAGCTGGCTTTTAACTTACTATTAGCCTGCAGTGGGCTTTACTATTGTACTTGCTCTAATACGCCGAATCGTCTTTGGTGGCACCTTAGCATGGCACACACGTACACTGTGCTGTGGCACGATCTTGTTCATCCTTTTTATTCAAAAATTTAAGCATTTATAATCATTAGAGGCTCAAAAAAATTCAAAAAAATCCAAAACAATTCTGAAAAATTCTGAATTATTTTTCTATAAATAAGATAACAGCTTCCCTCATTTCTCTATCAGTAAACTTCTAATATCATCTCTACATTCTCTTACTCTTGGTGATAATTTGGCAAAAACCAAAATAATTTTGTCAAACTTCCAAAAATCTGAAATTCCGCTTCCGGCTTCTGTCAAGAAATCAAGGTAAGAATAGTGACTAAATTTTTCAGTATTATTATTATTTTCAATAAGATGAAATGACTAATTATTTCTTGCAGTTTTCTTCATGGAGAACCAGGATTTTGCGTTCTTCCCAACTTGTGATTTCAGGATTTCACCCGAGGAGTTTCTTGCATCCTATCAAACTGAAGAAGCTGCAGTACCTGTATCATTCTCAAGATCTACAAGTGCGACTGCATCGGCAAGCACCATGGCAAAAAGATCAACGCAGTACATCGAGTCTAGGAAGATTTTGAGCAATTTTCGAGACATCATATGATGTTTAGAGTAAGTACGCTATTTGTAAATATTATAATAATAAATTAACTATGAAATCTACAAGTGGAACTAAGCACTTGAAGAGGCGGACTGAGAGCTGTAGAAAAAAAAAGCAAGAGTGGCTATGAGCAAGAGTATAACCCCGACGATACGGTACGTCACTAGGACTACAATATCGAGGTAGCTCGTGAATCTCTATCATTTAATCGCTTCTTAAGATCTACCTTCAGACTTTGGTGAGTCAACCTTGACAGATAATTGACGTAGCGCACACTAGTGAGAATATTGCAGATTGTATTATGAAAGTTGTGGAAGATTTTGGCATGAGAGATAAAATTTTTGCAATAACATTTGATAATGCCGCAGCAAACACTTTTGTAATAAACATTTTAACTCCTATTTTTAATATGTATGCCGAATCTTTCTTGTTACATCAGCGTTGTTCTTACCATATTATTAATCTTACAGTTAAATCTGGTTTGAAGTGGTTAAACCCGTATATTGAACCTTTTTGCACTGCAATATCTTTTTAAAATAATTCTAATCAATGAGTAGCTGCATATAGGAACTATTGTGTTGCAATAGATGTACGTCCACATAAGTTTGGGGTGGATATGCCAGTTAGATAGAACTCTACTTACTTCATGCTTAAGTCACTTTTACCCTACAAGGACACATTTTATATTTTTATTATCACACTATCGTACCTGGGATGATCAACGACTACTCACAGAGTAACATTCGTATGTTGCTAATTATTTTCTATCATTTTTGGAACTTTTTTATGATTCCACTATTGCTTTATCAAGAGTTTATTACTTAATCTCTTCTTTAATTATGCATCAAATTCTAGAAATTGCTACTCATTTAAGGCACCACGAAAATGATAGTATTTTGTGTGAAACTATTTATGCTATGAAAACTAAATTTTTGAAATATTAGAAAGAAATTCCTATGTTATATGCATTCGAATTTATTTTAGATCCTAGAGCTAAAGTTCGAGGATTTGGTAATGTTCTTCCACTTCTAAGTGATGCGGTGGGCATTGATTATTCTAGTTGTTTTTTAAATGTTCGTACTAACTTATTGAAGTTTATGCTGAGTACGATCATAAGTGTGACTTCCATCAGCACCCACAATAGGTAAGAAGAAAATTGCGTGGGGCATGCAGTGTAGGTGGCTCTACCTTAAAGAGTTTGAGTACAACAACATCAAGTGCGGACACAACAACAGGTGGTCGGAAGCTAGCTGCCTATCTCAACAGCGACACTATCAACTACCGAGAGCAGCAAGAGGATGACTTTAGCATTTTGCAGTTGTGGCATGAGAACAAAATAATATATCTGGTGCTTTTCATATTAGCATGAAATGTGTTACTAGTTTGTCTCCACGGTGTCTTTAGAGTATGCTTTTAGTCTATCTGGAAGAATAATCAAGGAGAGAAAAACAAATCTAACAAATAAGATGGTGAAAATACTTCTCACTATGAAAGATTAGGAACAAGCTAAGCAACAAGCACAACACACTACAAAAAATGTTGAGCTGGCGGTGATGTTTGAAATCTTTATCTAGATAATCAGGAAGAATAATTGTAATCTTCACTTTTATCCTGTATTACGGAGCTATAGGTTGTACTCTTTTTTCTATGCAAAGATTTTCTCATGTTGAGTTTTGGCAAAGTTTTTACGAGGCAACCAAACATTAATAAAGTTCATTATTTAATTCAAGATATTTGTCATATTTAATAATTTTATTTCATATTTTTAGCTTTTTTCCTAATTTACATATATTTTAAAAAAAATTTGTAAATTCCTTTGAGTTTTCTAATTATTCTAGATTTTTCTGCATTTTTTCAAACTTTTCTGATTTTTCAATTTTCAAAATTTTTTATTTTTCTTGAATTTTTGGTGCCAAACGGGTCGACATTTGCCCGACATGGCCTGTCAGCCCATGATGGCCCTACCAACATAGCATGACAGCCCACCGGGCCGTGCTTGGGCCACAACCTAGTCATCCTAGTCATCACTAGTGTAATATAACTTTTCCTCTAAAACAACAAAATAAAAGCAAGGTAAGTACTAGAAATTCTCCATAAGTTACACAGCTGAAGGACCATGAGGAGGTCCATCCTGATTGTAATGAGTATTTGACTTTATTTGAGCAAGGTGTGCTCAGGTTTGAGTTTGAAAACAAAGAAAGAAAAGCAATTTGATTGCAAAAATCATATTTGGTCCAATTGAAAGAGAAAGAAAGCTCATGACCAAATAGATCAGAAGATTTTTAGAGCTCAACACAAGTGTCGGCGTACTTTACGCCAGGGTACCCTCTCCACCACGAACAAGTCAGATGGCCCGGCGAGCAAGCGGGCGACCAGGCCCCTCTCGCTGGGCGTCGGCCCACGTGGCGACCTGGCGACCAGGCGGGCGACCAGGCCCCTCTCGTCGGGTGACCAAAAGGATGAGAAGGAGGCTTTGCCCCGAAGCCTCCACCCTCTGACATGCTATGTTAGGGCCATTGATTGCAACGACTGCCCATCACTCTAACGCCTCACACCTAACCCGGGCGGATCGGGTGAAGTCGTACAACAACACGAAGAATGAGGCTGGGAGACAAGACTGAAGTGACGGGTGTAATAATGAATCGTAGTTCAGCATGATGTCATCCTCTCACCTGCCCGAGCCAGCCCCATCTATATAAGGGAGCTCCAATGCATGGAGAGGGGGTGGAAGCTCTGGTTTTCCCTTGTGAGGAAGAAGCCTTGTAACCACTCCGATATACTTCAACAACGGCCTATTAGGATGTAGGGCTGTTACCCACACCGAGGGCCTGAACCTGGGTACATCGGTGTGCTCCTTCTTCTCGCCCTCTGGTGTTGTGTGTTCCTTGGTCTGTCGACCGCCGGGATCCCCCAAAAGAGTACCGTAGGGTGTCCCGCTGTGAAAGCACCCCCTACCAGACCAAATTTCTCCATCCGGGAGATATCCTGCCGGCCAAAAACACCGACAGGGGCGCGCCAGGTAGGGGGCTAGTGGTTGGCTCACCCGGACATCTCTCCGGCTGATCCCGGTCTCCCGTTGGGAAGGACCACACATCTGGTGATGGCGGGTTCGCACTCACAGCACTAAAAGGCGGCAAAGGCTAGCAGCGCTCAGGGCATGTCATGGCACTCTCGCCGGGCAAGGGATCGTCTTACGCCACCCCGGCAGGGAGGCGATGGTGCCCCCCCTAGCAGGGGCGAGACATCCGGTTCGGCGACGGTTAGCCATGGAGGCGGCCACTTAGACCCAGAACCTGCATGCAGTCCGTCTCCTCCTGGACCATCCTCCGGTGGAACTCACGGGAGACACCGTGGCGGCGCCGTGGCTTAGGGATATTGCTGGACTTGTGGATGTGGCCCAGCTCCATGTGGGGACGCCTGCCCGGTCGGGTACCGTCGGTACCCCTCGATCAAGGGCGCGTGCTAACCGCACCCAAGCTTCCAGACTCCCGAGCGGGAAGCGCTCTGGCCAGGAGGGCCAGAGCAAAGGAAAAGGCGTACAAGACGCAGGTCCCGGTTCTGCGGGGAGCCATGAGGACCTAAGGGTTCATCTGGAGGAGCATCATCGATGGCGTGGTGATGATTTGCGTGATCATCTGCAGCGCCGTCGCGCTCAAGGGCAAGGCCGCGATAGGCGGACGGCTCCTGGGGATGAAAGCTCCTCCCATGAATCTCACCTTCGGAGGAGGGAGGAGGTCCACTCCTTCGGTTCTTTGGGGAGTCAAAATCCGCGCTCCCCAGCACAGTCTTCCCACCGGGGTTCAGGTGGACGGCATGACTCCCCCTACAGCGTCGTGTGCTAGCCATTTTCCCGAAGCCTATGCCATGTGGCGTGGCCCGAAAGGTTTCACCCGGCATCCATCGAGAAGTATGATGGCACCACCAACCTGGAGGAATTCTTGCAGATCTACACCACGGTGGTGCGGGCTGCTGGCGGATCCGGAAAGGCCATGGCCAACTATTTTTCCAATGGCCTTGACGGGGTCCGCCGGTCCTGGCTGTTGAACCTCCCACGAGGGTCGGTGCACTCGTGCGAGGGGTTGTGCGGCCTCTTCGTCGCCAACTTTCAAGGTTCATACACGCAGCTGGGCGTGGAGGACGATCTCCATGCCCTCGAGCAGGGGAGAGGGGAATCGTTGCGTGACTTCATCCGGCGCTTCAGCCATTGTCGCAATATGATCCCCCGGATCTCCGAGCAGTCAGTCGTCATCGCCTTTCGGAGAGGCATTCGGGACCACAAGATGAGGGAGAAAGATGGCTACCCGTGACATCACCACTACCTCCGATCTTTTATCCCTAGCGCACAAGTGCGCGTGAGCGGCGGAAGCTCGGGGGCCGGTGTCCGGTTCTACGGGTGGCCGTGGCAGAGATGAGGCCGAGACTTCGAGGGGTCTCGGTCCTACAAACAAGAAGGCAAGGAGGCGTGAGGAGGATGAGACCAGGCGGGTCTTGGCCGCTGAACACGAGCGAAGGTGATGTAACACTGGGTGTCCCGATCTTTCGATGAGAATGATAACTTTCGATTTGAATGGAGACGACTTTGACGATCCGACTACAACGTACAACGACGATGCGCCTTAGCAATCGCTAAACCAACTCCAGAGGGTTATTGACCTTGCCGTGGGCACGATCAACCTGATCACGAAGATCTATTCCTGCAAGCAATCGAAGAACAAGCAAGAACAAGGCAAAAGCAATCTAAAATTGCAAATATAGATAAAGTATTGAAAAGTTGGGGTTCCGATACAAGGAGCTTGTTAGGCGGCCGTTGAGCACGTCTAAAAGACTCAAAATAGCAGCAAAAGGCTAAACTATCAAATAACCAAAACCCAAGTTATTTTGGGGGACTCCCTAGCTATTTATAAGAGAAATAGGAGGCCAAAACCAGGCTTGGGGCATCCAAAACACCTCCATGGCCGAGTAGGACTCCTATTCCTAGTTTGACTTTGATTTGGAAAGATTACAGAACTTGTTTTGCAGATTCCCGTTGACTCGTAAGGAATTTGGAGGTGGGGTCAGATCCGTTGGAAAGAGGACGTCAAAACCTTTCAAACCAGTACTCATAGACCTCAAACACCCTTGTGGATCAAAAGTTATGGTCGTTTTAAGTTGGTGCTGTCCCGAAGGCCGAATCCGAGTTGAAGTTGTGCACCGGAAGAATTGGCTTCATGCTTGACTTTTGGGAGTCCTTCTCCTTGGTTCCTAAGGACAATAAAATCATCACAAGGATTAAATAGCATTCCATTCATTAAATTATTTGTATGCAACCCGAGGAACGCATTCACCTGGCAATTGAATTGACGTGCGCGAGCTCGAGTAATTGGCCCTTGTATTAAATTGTTGGTTTCAATTGGGTTTGTAGACATGGCTGTATCCATGGTAGTGATGTCCTCATCATCCTCCCCTTCTTGCATTTGAGTCGTCCTCGACTCAAGTTCATCATCTTCTCCCAAGTATGGCTTTAGATCTGATAATTGAGTTGACGGGCTCGAGCTCGAGTCAATGATCCTTGAACCGACAAAGATGTAGAAGGATGGCTAAGGTGGGGGTCGATAAAGCCATGCAGATTGAGCCATCGTAGTAGATGTATACGAAGTAGAGGATGCCGTGAAGTGTCGCCAACTTAATGGTCCTGGCCAAGGTGGGGGTCGATGAAACCATGCGGTTGATATGATTGCAGCAACACTTGGTGATGACCATATGTATGCAGTGTTTGTTCTGTCCACGATGAGCATGGTCTCATCATCCTCCCTTTCTTGAAGTGGAGTTGTCCTCGACTCCATCATATTGTCCTACGAAATGTTAGTAATGACAGGAAACAAAGCAATATGCACATTTGCAATGAAATCAATGGATCGAGAATTTCTATCAACCGTATCCTCCCTTTCTTGAAAACTATCATGTGACTTGTGAATGGAACCAAATGTACTTGGTCTGACATGATTAGTGATATGGCAATTATTAAATTGATGACATTATTGCATTCCAAACGGAGGTTTAAAATCTGAACAAATGTAAACTCGATGTGCTTTATACTCTCCTTTCTCACTATTTTTGCCAATAACATAAAAGATATTTTGCGATAACCATGACAAACCAGAATGTACAAAAAGGCTCTCCTCTAAATAATTCAGATCACACGGAACATCAAATTCAATGTAGCCTAATGTATATAAAGAAGACATCAATTTCAACTCATCATTTTCGCTTGTGATGTGAATGACATGTTTATTTTCAGCATAAGTGTCTAGTGTGTTAACAAAAGTGACATGTCCATTTGCTAGTTGTGTCATGGATATAAGTGAAGTATTATCACACAACTCTTCTTTATCACAAGAAATAGCAAGCAAATCATCTTGTAACAAAGCAAAATCAGCAATTGGTTCCACTATTAGTTGCTCTACGATAGCATGATTTGTGGATAGTTTTAGCTCTTCAAAATTATTTTCTCCATGTGTAAAGTCCATACCTTTTACATTACCTTGTAAGTTCTCATCAGCTATTGTAGGTGTTTCTTCAACTATTATCTCTTCACATATACATGGGGTACTGATAGTTTCTTTTTCCCTATGCTCTTCTACATCATTCTCTCGATGGTGCTCACTTTTCTGCAACATGTTAGCTACAAAAGAAGGTGCAACAATGGGCGCCTCAAATGAAGCTAATGATTCTTTCAAGGATTCAGCAAGCATATTTTCAACTCTATAAGCACATACAACCAATTACGAAGAGAACTATATGTTTCATCAATAAGAGCATCTTGAATTTCTTGATTAAGTCCACGTATGAACCTAAGCTCTGTTGCTTCCTCACCTTCATCTAAACCACAACGCAACAAATGATTTTGCAATCGTTCATAGTATTCCTTAACGCACTTATTTCCTTGTTCAAGCATTGGAGTCTAGTATATAAAAATTCAGTATGATATTCAGGAACATAATCAATTCTCATAAGTCTTTTCATGGCCTTCCAATTTTCAGGTTTTCTCTCTTTTCTACAAATATGTTTCCACCATGTTAATGCATATTCATTTAGCACACTAGCAGCAATCCTAATCTTTTCATTTTCAGACAAATAATACTTGCCAAATTCTTTGTCTACTGCTATCTCCCAATTAATATAGGCATCAGGATCATAATGACCATTAAAAGGTGGAATGGCGAATTTAACCTTATCTAGGAAATCATGATCAACATGTACCTGAGCATGTAGTATGCCATTTTTGTTGCTTGGAAGACGAGGCGGAGGACTGGAAGTTCCTGGGGAAGTTCCTGCAAACGTATCAAGTCTAGATAAAATAGTAGCAAGAGTAGTGTTAGCAATCCCCTGTGCGACCTCGATGGATCTGAGACGGTCCTCTTGCGATGACATACACTCAGAGTGAGCAATAGTTCCCTTGGTGCGAGGAGAGTGATGTAGGGAGCCCACGTCACCTGACATGGTTAGTATAAGATAAGAAAACAAAATCACAAGTATAATGTTTCTATCATCTACTAGGAGGTGGTGGCAAGTCTCTCAACACTCAAGCCTATCACCAAAGCTCTTACAAGTTCTTACGTTGCAGCAGGTGTGTCGGCCGTTGGTGTTGTCAAAGGTTCTTCGAAGTTTGTGTAGAGCGATTGCCAAGTGATCGAACGCTTGTACGGGTAGAGAGTGGAGCTTGGACAGGTTTAATTTAGTAGCAAGGAGAATCAATCAAATAATCTCAGAAATTGCATAGAATTGAATTATAGTTCATAATTAGCACTTTGCCTAAGATGCTGATCAACCAAGGATGGATAAAAGGCTAAGGCTGATACACGGGAAACACATGCGCAAAGATGTTGGAACTTGATGCAATCAAAGGAACGAGCTAAAAAAATATAAGTGAGGCATCAAAAAGCTCGTATTGCATAAGTTATGGAGAGACGCTAGCTAATTGCTCAAATAAAGAACAAGGGCAATAGATTGCTCTAAATCACAAACTAGCACAATATGAAAAATGCACAAATGCTACGATGTACTCTCAATCAAATTCCACTTTTTATTTTGCACTCCTTGCTTTTGCCCACACTTTTCTTTTTCTTTTTCTTTTTTTTTAATGTGCGGCGGTTTTCTTTCCTTTTTTGTGGCCAAACAAATATGAGAGTAGCACAATATATATGACTAGGTGCAATACAAGTGCAATCCAAATTATGCAATAGAATGTAACAAGAGCAGCCCTAGAGCAATATCAAAAAGCTAGTCTCGATTAGGTTCAAAGTGTTCACAAAGGATGAATTGGTTCCCAAAGGTAGGTGTACTGATCGGTAATGGATGTTTTTTTTTGATGTGGGGACTATGATCAGCAACTAGATAATGCTTAAACGAACACAAATTCAATTTAGCAAACCGTAATTAATAGATCGAAAAGGCGCAAACTTGGTTTGGATAGGAGGAACAAATCTTTTTGTGGCCAATTTTCTGGACTATAGGCATTAAATCAATCTACTAAACTAGGGTAAAGAAATTTCTCACCGAGCAACCTGGTTTGCTCTGATACCACTTGATGTAACACTGGGTGTCCCGATCTTTCGATGAGAATGATAACTTTCGATTTGAGTGGAGATGACTTTGACGATCCGACTACAACGTACAACGACGATGCGCCTTAGCAATCGCTAAACCAACTCCAGAGGGTTATTGACCTTGCCGTGGGCACGATCAACCTGATCACGAAGATCTATTCCTGCAAGCAATCGAAGAACAAGCAAGAACAAGGCAAAAGCAATCTAAAATTGCAAATATAGATAAAGTATTGAAAAGTTGGGGTTCCGATACAAGGAGCTTGTTAGGCGGCCGTTGAGCACGCCTAAAAGACTCAAAATAGTATCAAATAACCAAAACCAAAGTTATTTTGGGGGACTCCCTAGCTATTTATAGGAGAAATAGGAGGCCAAAACCAGGCTTGGGGCATCCAAAACACCTCCATGGCCGAGTAGGACTCATATTCCTAGTTTTACTTTGATTTGAAAAGATTACCGAACTTGTTTTGCAGATTCCCGTTGACTCGTAAGGAATTTGGAGGTGGGGCCAGATCCGTTGGAAAGAGGACGTCGAAACCTTTCAAACCAGTACACATAGACCTCAAACACCCTTGTGGATCAAAAGTTATGGTCGTTTTAAGTTGGTGCTGTCCCGGAGGCCGAATCCGAGTTGAAGTTGTGCACCGGAAGAATTGGCTTCATGCTTGACTTTTGGGAGTCCTTCTCCTTGGTTCCTAAGGACAATAAAATCATCACAAGGATTAAATAGCATTCCATTCATTAAATTATTTGTATGCAACCCGAGGAACGCATTCACCTGGCAATTGAATTGACGTGCGCGAGCTCGAGTAATTGGCCCTTGTATTAAATTGTTGGTTTCAATTGGGTTTGTAGACATGGCTGTATCCATGGTAGTGATGTCCTCATCATCCTCCCCTTCTTGCATTTGAGTCGTCCTCGACTCAAGTTCATCATCTTCTCCCAAGTATGGCTTTAGATCTGATAATTGAGTTGACGGGCTCGAGCTCGAGTCAATGATCCTTGAACCGACAAAGATGTAGAAGGATGGCCAAGGTGGGGGTCGATAAAGCCATGCAGATTGAGCCATCGTAGTAGATGTATACGAAGTAGAGGATGCCGTGAAGTGTCGCCAACTTAATGGTCCTGGCCAAGGTGGGGGTCGATGAAACCATACGGTTGATATAATTGCAGCAACACTTGGTGATGACCATATGTATGCAGTGTTTGTTCTGTCCATGATGAGCATGGTCTCATCATCCTCCCTTTCTTGAAGTGGAGTTGTCCTCGACTCCATCATATTGTCCTGCGAAATGTTAGTAATGACAGGAAACAAAGCAATATGCACATTTGCAATGAAATCAATGGATCGAGAATTTCTATCAACCGTATCCTCCCTTTCTTGAAAACTATCATGTGACTTGTGAATGGAACCAAATGTACTTGGTTTGACATGATTAGTGATATGGCAATTATTAAATTGATGACATTGTTGCATTCCAAACGGAGGTTTAAAATCTGAACAAATGTAAACTCGATGTGCTTTATACTCTCCTTTCTCACTATTTTTGCCAATAACATAAAAGATATTTTGCGATAACCATGACAAACCAGAATGTACAAAAAGGCTCTCCTCTAAATAATTCAGATCACACGGAACATCAAATTCAATGTAGCCTAATGTATATAAAGAAGACATCAATTTCAACTCATCATTTTCGCTTGTGATGTGAATGACATATTTATTTTCAGCATAAGTGTCTAGTGTGTTAACAAAAGTGACATGTCCATTTGCTAGTTGTGTCATGGATATAAGTGAAGTATTATCACACAACTCTTCTTTATCACAAGAAATAGCAAGCAAATCATCTTGTAACAAAGCAAAATCAGCAATTGGTTCCACTATTAGTTGCTCTACGATAGCATGATTTGTGGATAGTTTTAGCTCTTCAAAATTATTTTCTCCATGCGTAAAGTCCATACCTTTTACATTACCTTGTAAGTTCTCATCAGCTATTGTAGGTGTTTCTTCAACTATTATCTCTTCACATATACATGGGGTACTGATAGTTTCTTTTTCCCTATGCTCTTCTACATCATTCTCTCGATGGTGCTCACTTTTCTGCAACATGTTAGCTACAAAAGAAGGTGCAACAATGGGCGCCTCAAATAAAGCTAATGATTCTTTCAAGGATTCAGCAAGCATATTTTCAACTCTATAAGCACATACAACCAATTCTGAAAGAGAACTATATGTTTCATCAATAAGAGCATCTTGAATTTCTTGATTAAGTCCACGTATGAACCTAAGCTCTGTTGCTTCCTCACCTTCATCTAAACCACAACGCAACAAATGATTTTGCAATCGTTCATAGTATTCCTTAACGCACTTATTTCCTTGTTCAAGCATTGGAGTCTAGTATATAAAAATTCAGTATGATATTCAGGAACATAATCAATTCTCATAAGTCTTTTCATGGCCTTCCAATTTTCAGGTTTTCTCTCTTTTCTACAAATATGTTTCCACCATGTTAATGCATATTCATTTAGCACACTAGCAGCAATCCTAATCTTTTCATTTTCAGACAAATAATACTTGCCAAATTCTTTGTTTACTGCTATCTCCCAATTAATATAGGCATCAGGATCATAATGACCATTAAAAGGTGGAATGGCGAATTTAACCTTATCTAGGAAATCATGATCAACATGTACCTGAGCATGTAGTATGCCATTTTTGTTGCTTGGAAGACGAGGCGGAGGACTGGAAGTTCTGGGAAGTTCTGCAAGCGTATCAAGTCTAGATAAAATAGTAGCAAGAGTAGTGTTAGCAATCCTGTGCGACCTCGATGGATCTCGAGACGGTCCTCTTGCGATGACATACACTCAGAGTGAGCAATAGTTCCCTTGGTGCGAGGAGAGTGATGTAGGAGCCCACGTCCACTGACATGGTTAGTATAAGATAAGAAAACAAAATCACAAGTATAATGTTTCTATCATCTACTAGGAGGTGGTGGCACGTCTCTCAACACTCAAGCCTATCACCAACGCTCTTACCAGGTCTGACGTTGCAGCAGGTGTGTCGGTAGTTGGTGTTGTCAAAGGTTCTCGAAGTTTGTGTAGAAGCGATTGCCAAGTGATCGAACGCATGCGGGTAGAGAGTGGAGCTTGGACAGGTTTAATTTAGTAGCAAGGAGAATCAATCAAATAATCTCGAAATTGCATAGAATTGAATTATAGTTCATAATTAGCACTTTGCCTAAGATCTTTGATCAACCAAGGATGGATAAAAGGCTAAGGCTGATACACGGGAAACACATGCGCAAAGATGTTGGAACTTGATGCAATCAAAGGAACGAGCTAAAAAAATATAAGTGAGGCATCAAAAAGCTCGTATTGCATAAGTTATGGAGAGACGCTAGCTAATTGCTCAAATAAAGAACAAGGGCAATAGATTGCTCTAAATCACAAACTAGCACAATATGAAAAATGCACAAATGCTACGATGTACTCTCAATCAAATTCCACTTTTTATTTTGCACTCCTTGCTTTTGCCCACACTTTTCTTTTCTTTTTCTTTTTTTTAATGTCAGTGTTTCTTTCCTTTTTGTGGCCAAAAAAATATGAGAGTATCACAATATATATGACTAGGTGCAATACAAGTGCAATCCAAATTATGCAATAGAATGTAACAAGAGCAGCCCTAGAGCAATATCAAAAAGCTAGTCTCGATTAGGTTCAAAGTGTTCACAAAGGATGAATTGGTTCCCAAAGGTAGGTGTCTTGATCGGTAATGGATGTTTTTTTGATGTGGGGACTATGATCGCAACTAGATAATGCTTAAACGAACACAAATTCAATTTAGCAAACCGTAATTAATAGATCGAAAAGGCGCAAACTTGGTTTGGATAGGAGGAACAAATCTTTTGTGGCCAATTTTACGGACTATAGGCATTAAATCAATCTGCTAAACTAGGGTAAAGAAATTTCTCACCGAGCAACCTGGTTTGCTCACGATACCACTTGATGTAACACTTTGGGTGTCGATCTTTCGATGAGAATGATAACTTTCGATTTGAGTGGAGATGACTTTGGCGATCCGACTACAACGCATTACAACGACGATGCGCCTTAGCAATCGCTAAACCAACTCCAGGAGGGTTATTGACCTTGCAGTAGCACGATCAACCTGATCACGAAGATCTATTCCTGCAAGCAATCGAAGAACAAGCAAGAACAAGGCAAAAGCAATCTAAAATTGCAAATATAGATAAAGTATTGAAAAGTTGGGGTTCCGATACAAGGAGCTTGTTAGTAGTTGAGCACGTCTAAAAGACTCAAAATAGTAGCAAAAGGCTAAACTATCAAATAACCAAACCCAAGTTATTTTGGGGGACTCCCTAGCTATTTATAGGAGAAATAGGAGGCCAAAACCAGGCTTGGGGCATCCAAAACACCTCCATGGCCGAGTAGGACTCCTATTCCTAGTTTGACTTTGATTTGGAAAGATTACCGAACTTGTTTTGCAGATTCCCGTTGACTCGTAAGGAATTTGGAGGTGGGGCCAGATCCGTTGGAAAGAGGACGTCGAAACCTTTCAAACCAGTACTCATAGACCTCAAACACCCTTGTGGATCAAAAGTTATGGTCGTTTTAAGTTGGTGCTGTCCCGGAGGCCGAATCCGAGTTGAAGTTGTGCACCGGAAGAATTGGCTTCATGCTTGACTTTTGGGAGTCCTTCTCCTTGGTTCCTAAGGACAATAAAATCATCACAAGGATTAAATAGCATTCCATTCATTAAATTATTTGTATGCAACCCGAGGAACGCATTCACCTGGCAATTGAATTGACGTGCGCGAGCTCGAGTAATTGGCCCTTGTATTACATTGTTGGTTTCAATTGGGTTTGTAGACATGGCTGTATCTGTAACACCCCGGCATTTAATATGCCCGAATGCTACCAAACATAAGCTAAACAACATCCAAATATCATATTTAACATAAAATTCCAGCAAAGGCGCATAGGCTAAAAACCGAGATTCGCGACACCTCCTTTGTTTTATCATGAATTTAAGGAGCAACAACGATATAGCGTTATATGGCAATAAGGGAAACATCTAAAACAACAATAAATAGAGTCTTAACGACAATAAAAGACTAACATTTAGCACTTAAAGTTCCAAGTGTCAAACGAACAATAAAACTCTCATTAACCAAGCTAAGCCTTAATTTAATGACCATCACATGCAATTTATTATCAATCTAAAAGAATTGACTTGGGGAAACATTAAGGTGAAGCACCGTGTGGGCGTGTGTCTATTCCTTTTCCGCATGCCGTTCTCATGGTACCTAAAACAATAAGAAAAAACACAAGCGTGAGTTCGAAACTCAAAGATGCATATTGCAATGGACAACAAGAACAACAATATGGCAATAGCATCTCCCTTCATGTAAATCATCTTATTCATAAACACTTAACATTGTCATCATCAATATGTATGAGATGTAATGCAATGCTCATGTCTCCTTGGAAACTCATACCGGTATGGTTGAGTACACACCGTCGGTGTGCACCCTTTTCCCCTTCCATCCCGAAGATGGAGGGTGCCTACTCATCGCTTCCATTCACCACGTGGATGGAATCACGATGTAGGTCTTACTCAATGGCGTTCCGGACTAGTCATAACTTTCTCACCGACCTTGCCGGACTAGTTATGACTTTCTCACCGCCCTCGCCCTATCTCATGTCATGCATGCAACTATGTCAATTATCATATTTCACATGTACATAAACATATGGCATCTCATCATGACAAATATTAACACATGGCATCGAATCATGATAATCATACTCAATATATCATTGGAAAACAGCAAGCATGGCAAGTGATCATAGCAAGTAATCAATCTTTCATCTAATCTCCACAAGCAACCTACAATTCCGCTATTCATTACAACACACTTGCCTCAACTGTGGGCGACGGGATTGTGGGAAGTAGAGGGCACCCCCGGGGTCACACCACCTGCACAACGGCATCACATACTCTCAATAATGCCCACAAAACAGTACACAAATCCCCATCTCACCCGACATTGCCCGCTACTCGCAAAACCTAAACAGAGGTTCTGTCCCGGCGGGACAGCAGCCTTGCAAAGGCCATAACTTGAGTTCTGGGACTCCAAATCGATTAAACGAGTACACCATCGCGAATCTTACGAAATTTCCTACCTTTTTCTAGTTATACGGAAAGACTGATTCGGACTCTAAAATTGTTTAATCTACAGATTACTACGATCTGTTCTAATTGCGTCACAGATTTTAACACGCTCGGTAAAACGGCCATAACTTTCAAATGGCTGATCGGATTTTAACGTGCTTTATGTCCACGGAAAGATAATTAAATTATCTACAACTTCTTTTAAGTCCGTACGGACAGATTCGGATTCTAAATCGACGAAAACTCGAACCCTAGCCCGACTGCTCAATCTGGCCGAAAACAGAAACGTGGCAACGTCTAGATCTAACCCAAAGAACACCAACCCAGCACCACCAATTGATCTAAAAACTTCATAAACACCCTAAGAACAGTACCTAGATCAAACCCAAGGATCCCCATGATCATACCTTTGCCCAACGAACGAATCTCCAATAGATCTCCTCGCGGATCGCTCCTCGCTCCACGCTCCTCGCTCCTCGCTCCTCGCTCCTCGCTCCAACGGATGGATCCACAAGGTGCAGAGGTGTGGAGACTACCCTAGGGCAGCAAGGGGGTGGAGGAGAGGTGGTGGAGAGGTGGGGCAATGGAGGAGAGCAAGGGGGAGGCGCAAGGCTCAAAGGGAAGGGGCGGCTAGGGCTTGGCAAGTGGGGGGAGGTGAGGGGGGCGCACCAAGGCCTCAAGGGGCGCAAAGGCAGCAGGGTGGACGCCCCAAAGGGGCAGGGAAACCCCTTTTACCAGACCCCACACCCAATTCAAGTCCGTTACGGAGACCTAATCCATCCCACCAAAGCCCACCAAGGCCCAAAACTCCCCCGGGAAGGCCCAAAACCCCGAAAACGGCCCGGAAAGGTTATTAACCTCCATACCTTATGGTTTTAACCTGCCATACCATATTTCATAAAGTTTTTGACCTTAACATGCACCATTTAAAAGGTTACGACACTCCGTGGTGACACATCACTTCAAACGGCCCAAAAACGCGAGTAAACCTCAAGCCGAAAGGTTTTATTCTCTAATTTCACATTCTATAATGTCACACCATACCGTAGTGTCACAGTATCCATGGTAGTGATGTCCTCATCATCCTCCCCTTCTTGCATTTGAGTCGTCCTCGACTCAAGTTCATCATCTTCTCCCAAGTATGACTTTAAATCTGATAATTGAGTTGACGGGCTCGAGCTCGAGTCAATGGTCCTTGAACCGACAAAGATGTAGAAGGATGGCCAAGGTGGGGGTCGATAAAGCCATGCAGATTGAGCCATCGTAGTAGATGTATACGAAGTAGAGGATGCCGTGAAGTGTCGCCAACTTAATGGTCCTGGCCAAGGTGGGGGTCGATGAAACCATGCGGTTGATATAATTGCAGCAACACTTGGTGATGACCATATGTATGCAGTGTTTGTTCTGTCCATGATGAGCATGGTCTCATCATCCTCCCTTTCTTGAAGTGGAGTTGTCCTCGACTCCATCATATTGTCCTGCGAAATGTTAGTAATGATAAGAAACAAAGCAATATGCACATTTGCAATGAAATCAATGGATCGAGAATTTCTATCAACCGTATCCTCCCTTTCTTGAAAACTATCATGTGACTTGTGAATGGAACCAAATGTACTTGGTCTGACATGATTAGTGATATGGCAATTATTAAATTGATGACATTGTTGCATTCCAAACGGAGGTTTAAAATCTGAACAAATGTAAACTCGATGTGCTTTATACTCTCCTTTCTCACTATTTTTGCCAATAACATAAAAGATATTTTGCGATAACCATGACAAACCAGAATGTACAAAAAGGCTCTCCTCTAAATAATTCAGATCACACGGAACATCAAATTCAATGTAGCCTAATGTATATAAAGAAGACATCAATTTCAACTCATCATTTTCGCTTGTGATGTGAATGACATGTTTATTTTCAGCATAAGTGTCTAGTGTGTTAACAAAAGTGACATGTCCATTTGCTAGTTGTGTCATGGATATAAGTGAAGTATTATCACACAACTCTTCTTTATCACAAGAAATAGCAAGAGTAGTGTTAGCAATCCCCTGTGCGACCTCGATGGATCTGAGACGGTCCTCTTGCGATGACATACACTCAGAGTGAGCAATAGTTCCCTTGGTGCGAGGAGAGTGATGTAGGGAGCCCACGTCACCTGACATGGTTCGAGGGGTTAGCGACACAACCATTATCAACGCCGCGCGTTTTGGGTTGCGAAGGGGGCCGTTGGCGGAGAGACTTGCACGCAAGGAAGTACGCTCTGTGGAAGAGCTATTCGCAAAGATGAGGGAATACGCCAGGGCAGAGGAAGATCATCTCCGGAGAGAGGGTGGGCCGCTGCGAGAAACAGAAGAGATGGGCCCACGCAAGAGGGACCGGAGGAGAGATCCTCCCCTAAGGGCCGCGGCGAAGGAACGACGCGCAGAACCAGCCAGAAGAGACAAGGGAAGGAGGATTCACTATGTGGAAAATCGGGCGAATCAAGGAAGGTTTGGAGGACAGCAAAAATGGAGTTCACCAATGGAGCAGGGGAGGCCAAAGGGAGGAATCCATTTGGACAGCAGGGAGGAGCAAAGCCAAAAAGGGTATACCTGTGAATATCATGGCGACAACAACACACACGACACCGCACATTGTAAGGTAATTGAAGGCTATCGTCGCTTCGAAAGAAAGCGAAGGTACGCGGTGTTCACCCCAGGTTAGCATCGCTTCCCGGAGCACCGTCCTTCCTCCTCCCCCTCGGGGTAAATCAGCCCGACGCAGCGTAATTAACGTTATTGCCGGGGTCATCCTCACACCTCTCGTCGAAAAGGCAAAGGAAGGCTTACGCAAGGCAAATTAACCACGAGGACTCAGCCGTCGGCCCCGAGAAGGAATTTGAACCAATCACTTTTACACAAGAAGATGCGTGAGTGCATTTCCCACATCAAGACTCTTTGGTCGTAACGGCGATCATCGCCGAAAGTGCGGTTCATCGAGTGTTGATTGGCGGGGAAGTGCTGCGGACATTCTCTCGGCGGAGGCTTTCGACAAATGATACCTCGCGATCGATCAAGAAGTCGGAGGTACCATTGGTGGGCTTTGGGGCCACGTGATTAACACCCTTGGACAAGTGGAGTCGGGCGGTCACCTTCGCGACGCCACGCAGTCGATATCCAACCTAGTCACATTCGGCGTAGTGGATATACCCTTCAATATAACGCCATCCTCGGTCGGGATCATTGACGGCCATGGCGTGATTATCCACCACGGATTCCTATGTATGAAGATCCCGTCGAAGTGGCGTTATCACGGTCAAAGGAGACCAAGCCTCGCCAGGAAAATAGACATGGAAAATCCTTCGGGTTAGGTATGTTCGTACCACCGAGCAGGACCTAACGACAATGCCTCGTGGGAAATGGCTCCCCAAACCGCAACCCCAGTGGTGAAACAAGATGAGTGCCCTCCACCCAGGAGGAGAGAGGATTATAACTCTCGGCGCCACCCTCACCCCCAACAAGAAAAATACTTAATGCAGCTTCTCCAGGAATACGAGACAAGATTCGTGGGGACCGGAGGACCTTCCGGGGTTAAAAGGGAAACCGTCGAGCACGCCTTGGCAACCAAATAAAGTGTCAAACCAAAGAAGCGAGAAGCTCGGAAGCTTTCCACCGAGAGGCAAGCTGCGGCCAAGGCAGAAGGTGGTGAAGCTCCTCCAAGCGAGAATCGTGACGGAGGCGATCCATACGGATTGGTTGGCCAATGTGGTCTGGTCAAAAAAGCCGGCGGGCTTGGAGGATGTGTATCGATTTCACCGACCTCAACAAGGCGTGCCCTAAAGATGACTTCCTCCCCGCATCGATCAACTCGTTGACTCAACCTCCGGTCGAGAAAGGATGAGTTTCCTTGATGCTTATTCTGGGTATCACCAAATTTACATGCGGAAGGAGGACGAGGACAAGACGGCGTTCATCACCCCCTTTGGCACTTATTGTTTTATTCGGATGCCATTCGGTCTTAAAAATGCAGGTGCTACCTTCGCACGTCTTATCGCCAAGGTTTTCGCGGACCAATTAGGAAAGAACGTGGAAGCTTACGTCGATGATATCATCGTTAAAAGCGAGAAGAAGGAAGACCATTTAACCGATCTCAGGGAGACTTTCCAGCGACCTAAGAGCTGAGAGGATGAAGCTCAACCCGAACAAGTGCGTCTTCGGCGTAGATGCGGGAAAATTGCTGGGATTCCTGGTGTCACAACGAGGCATCGAAGCGAACCCCGAGAAGATAAGAGCTATCCAAGACATGGCCCCACCCAGGAATGTGAAAGAGGTACAACGCTTAGCAGGGAGGCTTGCCGCCCTCAACCGCTTCCTCCCTAAGTCCGCGGAGGCGAAGTCTACCCATCTTCAAAGCAACTGCGACACAGCGCACCTTCGCTGGACGGAGGAATGCCACCGCCTTCGACAAATTGAAGCAAAATCTTATGGAAGTGCCAACCCTACGGCCCGAAGCAAGGCGAGGAGCTTTTATTGTATTTGGCAGCAAGCCCAATTTGTCGGTGCGATCTTGGTGCAACCGCAAGGCGCAAAGCAACAACCAATATACTTCGCCGTCGAGGCGACTGCGAGGCGAGGTTGCGATACACGGAAATGGAGAAGTTGATGTACGCGTTGCTAATGGCATCCGGAAGCTCCGCCATTATTTCCAAGCCAACCGTATCAAAGTACCAACGGCATATACCCTCGGCTCGATGTTGACCAACAGGAGAGCACGGGCGCATCAAAGAAATGGGCGGTCGAACTAGCATCTTTTGAGTTGGGGATAATCCCACGTTGCCATCAAGAGTCAAGTTTTGGCCGACTTCGTGGTAGAATGGACGTCTCCGACCTTCGAAGAGGGAGGATTCCGACGGTATGGACCATCAATTCGGATGGATCATGGGGAGTAAAGGGAGCTGGGATTGCGGCGATCGTGAGAGCCTCCGGGAGCTGGCTGAGTTCGCGGCAAGACTTGATTTCCCTCGACTAACAACATGGCGGAGTATGAAGCAGCATTGCTTGGGGCTACGAAGGCAAAAACCATGGGGGCAAGAAGAGCCATCTTGCAGATCGACTCAAAATTGGTCCAAGGACAAATCTCCAAAGAATATCGTAAAGGACGAGCAACTCCAAAAGTATGTGGAAGCAGTTCGCGCACTAGAAAAAGGCTTTGAGGGGTTCACTTGTCCTCGCTATTCCAAGAGCCCGAATACAAGAGCAGATGAATTGGCAAAGATCGCTGCGAACGGAGGGACCCTACCACCCACGGTTTTCTTCGAGGAACTCCAAGCCGCCTCAATTTCTTGGCATGTGAATGTAGTCACCAGAACGAGGGTCGAGGACTGGAGAAGCGAAGTGTACGATTACCTTCTTACAGGGAAGCTACCTCATGACGAGGCATCTTCAAGGCGTGTGGAAAGGCGAGCAAAGAAATATGCCATAATAGAGGGGTTGCTTTTCCGTAATGGACTTTGCGCTCCATGGCTTTGTTGCATTTCACGCGAAGAAGGGATACAAGCCCTACAAGAGGCGCACCAGGGGACCTGTGGAGCACACCAAGCCCCCAGAAGCCTCGCTGGAAAGGTCTTCCGGATGGGATTCTATTGGCCTTCGGCGTTAAAAGACGCGGAAGAGGTGGTCCGGCATTGCCACGCATGCCAGTGGATGTCGAGGCGTAAGAAGGCACCACCCAAATGAGTTGCACCCGACACCGCCTAATCGGCCCTTCGCCAAGTGGGGAATGGACATAGTGGGAGCATTGCCCAAAGCTCGAGCGAGTCTCCAGTTCGTGATCGTCGCGATTGACTATTTCTCTAGGTGGATCGAAGCGGAGCCGGTGTCGAAGATCACGGCTGAGGCGACGGTAAAATTTCTGTGGAAAACAATCATATGCAGGTACGGGGTCCCTTTTCAGATCGTCACCGACAACGGGTCTCAATTCGACTCCCGGAGGTTCAAAGAGTATTGCGAGGGTATCGGGTAGAAATCTGTTTTGCTTGATCGGACATCCACAATGAACGGGCTGTTGAAAGAGCAAATGGGTTGATCCTCGGCGGCATTAAAAGACTCCACGATTCGCCAAGGGTTCGTGGCGGACGAGCTCCCCAATGTTTTATGGGCCCTTCGGACATCGACCTCGCGAGCTTTAAATTCTCTCCATTTCGACTCGTATTTAGAGAAGAAGCCGTTTCCCCCGCCGAGATACAAGCCAAATCGCTCCGCGTGATTAAAGCTCCAGCACAAGAAGATATAGAGGATACTTGCGACTTGAGGGAAGAACAGAAACTTCAAGCCCTAAACACCATACAAGCATACGCGAAAGCCTCAACCCAAGTTTCAACAAGAAGGTCCAGAAGCGGAGCCTAGCCCCCGGAGACATGGTGCTAAAGAAAGCGGCACCAGCCTTTGCCAAGCTGGAAACAACGTGGGAAGGACCATATATCATCCAAGAATCCACGACAAAAGGGGCGCACAAGCTCGTTACGCTGCAAGGCAAGGAGGTGCCAAGAACTTGGAATACGGACGCTCTGAAAAGGTTCTACCCGTAGTTACTCTTTACGAAATGTGTGTGCGTGTGTACGAAACTGTGTCTCCATCAATAAAGAAGAAAAAGTCCCCCTCAAGCAAAGGTTTCGGCAGCCTCGCGCCGGGTAGGAGCCTACGAACGCTTGGTCGGGCCAAAGCCCACCCGTTCCCTCGCTCCGGAGACCCGCAGCCTCGCGCCGGGTAGGAGCCTACGAACGCTTGGTCGGGCCAAAGCCCACCCGTTCCCTCGCCCGAGACCCGCGACCTCGCCAGGGTAGGAGCCTCTGAACGCTTGGTCGGGCCAAAGCCCACCCGTTCCTCGCTCAGGAGACATGACCTCGCGGGTAGGAGCCTACGAACGCTTGGTCGGGCCAAAGCCCACCCGCTCCCTCGCTCCGGAGACCCGCAGCCTCGCGCCGGGTAGGAGCCTACGAACGCTCGGTCGGGCTAAAGCCCACCCGTTCCTCCGCTCCAGGGAATCGCAGCCTCGCGTCGGGTAGGAATCTATGGATGTAGAATAAAGTTAACTGCCTACCTGTCCAATCGTCCTAAATGCTCGGGGCTACGATCAAAGACGAATGCGGAGAAGTTAGGTGCAAGCATAACCCTCCCCCGATGAGCTCTTACGGCCCGGGGCTCAGCCCCGAGGGGAATTTGACAAGCGATGAGTTAGGCTTATACTTTGCTTCGTCTTTCCAAGGAACCCAAGGTTCTGCCCCCAAGCCTACGGCTAAAAGCCCCTGGAAAAACCCCGAAAATAGGCCGGCGACCATGACCCCGTCCTATTCCATGGGTAATCGGGACCCTCAGATCCCTAGACAATAACAACCGCTGGAACAATGCGACACGACAAGCTTCAAAAAATATACATGTATATGTATATACATGTATATATAGATCAACATGGATGATCACGTTGCTGATCCCAGTCTCAAGAATGAAGCAGGAACGGCAAAAAGAGATAAAAAAGCGATCTGAGAAAATGATATTCTTTTTATATACCGGTACCACCGGAAGCAGGGTCCATTACATATACGACCACTATTACTCGTTGTACGCACGGTGTACTGCTGCAACAAGAGCATCCGTCACCTCGTAGAGCTGCGGGAACGCCGCCACCAGAAGGTGAACGCCTGAAATATCGCGAGCGATGGCCTCCTCCCGCGCCAGCTCCTCCAGGGCCAAATCGTATGCCATCCAGAGTTCATCTTCTTCGTCGGCCACGGTAGGGGTGGCGGAGCCTCGTCCAGTTGAAAACTAAGGGCGTCGTCGGCGACGAGCGAACTTGGCCATCCATCTCGGAATGTTGGGCGCTAGGAAGAACAAAGTATGCGAGGGAGAAAAGAGTGCTCGAGGACCCCAAATGATGATCGTTATCGTATATACACTACGGAAGCAACGAAGTTCGAGGCCAAGTAAATGTCAACCCAGGAAACCGAAGAGACGAGAAGGCAGAAGGTCTGAAATAAATGCAACACGATAATTTGAAGCGTTTACATTCCCAAAGTCAGTGAAGTGTATAGCGATAATGCGAGAAGCAGGCAAACTAAGTGGATGGCGGTTTTTCCGCTCCCTTCGCTAACTCGACCATCGAAGCCCGAGCACGACGCACTGATTCCTTCGCAACATTATCGCCATGCTGCCTCCGTAAATCGACATAAAGCTCGAGGACAACCGGAATGCAGCGGCGGAGGGCTTCACGGAGGAAGGAGGTCACCAAATCCGGGCGAAGATGCGAAGCGGAGGAGAACCAAAATGTTTGCGAACATGTGTGCATCCCTTCGCCTCCAACAATGAGCGATCTTCACGAGCCTAGCCTCGCATGATAGTCCCGAAGGTTAACGCGAGTCCCGAAAATTTTAGTAGACTTCATGAGAAAAGAAATAGCTTCCAGGGTGAGAAGGGGGAATGCGGCTCGAGGCGTCGATGCCAAATCGAGGAAGCTGTTGCAAAAGGCTTCGATCGCTCCATGAAGCTGCGAAGCGATGGAATCCATTTCCTTCCGGATCGCTTCGTAACTCTCCTCTGCACGTCGAGCGTTGCGGAGGTGCATCTGAGCCTCGCCCCGCGCCGTCGCGAGCTGGGAAGGAAACTCTTCTGCTTGCTTCTTCAGCATATTCTTGGCCTCATCCGCCACAGCTAAGAGGCCCTTCAACTCTTCTATACGATCTTCCTTCTTTTTCTCATTCCGCTCGGCTGCTAAGCGAGCACGTTCTTCTTCGGCCAAGCGGCTCCGCATCATGGAGATAGCCCCTTCAAGTTCGGCGTTTTTAGCCAAGTCTTGGCTTTGTGCCGCCTCGACTTGGGCCCTAGCCAAGGACTCACTAGAAGCTGCGAGCGCCTCGACAAATGGACCTTCTTCGCTTCGGCTCCTCTACTCGTTTCTTAGCCGCCTGTAATCTGAACCCCTTCGTTGAATTTATCAAAATATGCCCAAAGCGGCGAACCATTTAAAGCCACGACAGCCCCTGTAGAAAAGAGATATCACGGGGTGAAGAAGTTGCCGGTAGGAATCTGAGATAAACGGAACAACGGAAATAAATAAACACCTTCAGATGATGATCCATCGACATCTCGCAAAGGGCAAGATCGTTAACCTCCCCAAATAAATTTATGGATTTACTATAAGGAGAAAAGGCGGCACGCATTTTCTTGAGGGTCCGCAAATGTCCCTCCTTCAAATCAAGCCACAAAGTTTGACAGGTCGAATCGACGAAGGAAGAACCAGGCTGCCTGTGGTCGCGCTGACGCGAGGATAAAGCCCTCCGCTTTGAGGAAGGAGCCTCTGGGGTAGCATCGCCGGGATCATACCCCTTCCTTCATGTGAGCCAGAGAAATCGGAGGCGTCTTGCCCGGTCCTGTTCGATGGCTCTAAAGTTTTCCCGCCTCCAGCGTTATCACCCCTGCACTGCCGTCAAGCCCTAGAGAGACATCATACCCTAATGAGTGGCGGAAAAGTATCGGAGTAAGACCTTACGCCCTACAGGTATCGGGAGTAGAAATGTTTAGCTGAAGGTCGCGAGCTTCACAGCCGGCGGCTTCAAAGAACCCACGAAGGAGCGCAAATTCCCTCCGCCGCCACGCGACCACGTTCGGCGATCAGCGCATCCTCCATAACCAAAGTATCACCTTCATCGTCGCCCGACCAAGTCAACAAGATCGGCGCCAGGATGGCCAAGAAAGAATATCCAGGAGATTGCTCCTCGTCACCTTGCTTACTCGCCAACGGAGTTGGAAACGAGGACCGGAAGTGTCATATCGGCGAAACCGGGACGGGGCGGTCTCGAGCAATCCGCCGGAGGCGAGAGACCGGGAGTCGGGAAGGGGCGAGAGGCTCAGCCCCAACCAAAGAATGTAACCAGATTATAGCCTCACGGCGGGCGGAGAATCGAAGCAAGAGGTGTCCTCGGGATTTACTCTCCTCGATCGTGGCAATGTTCGAGAAGTCCGTGGTGCAAACCAGATCAGATGGAGCCGGCGGGGGCGAGAGATGTGGCGGCAGCAGATTCGGAGGAATCACCTTCATCACTTGGACTCCTCGTTCGATCCGCCTCCTCATCGCCATCGTCTTCGAGCCCCACTTCCCGGAGGTATTGGTGGCCTGAGGTGGAGCAAGGCGAATCAATCTCGCTCGCTTCCGGCGGGGCGAGGGAACTCGCCGATCCTGCAGGATGAGGAGCGGCTCAAGCCCCCATTCGGCGAAGCGAGGGCATCGTCGGCCCCAATGGCACTCATAGTAGCCTCATATTCGGCCGTCTTGCACGGACCAAGGAGTCTGCGAGCCAATTTTTCCGCGGCTCCGCGCTTCTAAGTCTGCATCCCTCGGGCGGACCACGGAGATATCTCCTCCAGAGGACCAATCCAAAGTAATCGCAGGTTCCTTGCCGAGAGGATCGATGCGACATAAACAATACTCCTCCACCAAGTCGCGCATAGAGCTTTGATGTCGAAGGGCCCTCAGGAAATTGAGCGATCGGGCCTCCTCTGCGATCAGCGTCCCAATTAGCTGAGCGGATAGTCCTCACAAGCCCTGGGAAGTGCGAAGGGAGTCCGAGCCGTCTAGCTCTGGTAGTACCACGGTGCATCCAACCCGACTCCCATTTACCTTTAGCGGCGGCCACGGGGATCTCTTTGGCCAAAGATCTCTTCGTCTGGAAGTTTAAGGAGCCGAAGAAAGATCGGTGGTCCTCCTCTCCAACCCGGTGAAATTTAGGCTGCCAAAATGCATCCTCTATAAGAGAAAACAAACGGCCAGTCAATCTGAATCCACCGGCTCGAAATGCCCAATCTAACACCGCCATCCGGACAATAGCATTCGGAGTGACTTGTGAAAGCTCCGCTTGAAAGGCCCGCAATATAGATCCCACTAGAGGGGAAGCAGGGAATCGAAGTCCGGCTTCTAAGAAGGCGGCGAACACGACCGCCTCCGTGGCTCGTGGACGGGGGACTTCATCCGCGCCAGGGAACGCATAGATATGCGGGCTATGCCGGTTCGGGCCATAAGATCTAGCTCGCGGAAGTCAAAGCAGGCCCCAGGGAAGGGACAAAGTTCCGCGTCCCTCTCGCTTAAAACCAATTTCGCTCGAGGGGCGTCGAGGACCCATTGGATGGAAAAGCTACGAAGATGAAGAAGAGGATGGAGTCGGGAGGAGCCAAAAATGCCGAAAGCTTAGTGGAATAAGCCCAATGGAACCTCCCCACTACTATCCTTATCCTCACCAAAAGGAAACCGCTTGTCTTCTATAAACCGAAAAGAAGGCCCTCCTTCATACACCGAACAGCCAATGGATAATATTTGGGCCTCGAATGTCATTCTTGAGGAAAAGATGAAATCAATCCACGACCATGCGAGGCTATTGTAGTGGCTCAGTTACAAAGTCCAGCCCATCATATCCCGAGCCATCGGGTGAATGAAGCATGGCCCATGTTTTATCCGAGGCAGAGTTGAGCAAACGAGGCATTGCTTCGGCCGAACCTACAATGCGGAGCGAAGCAGGATAGTGGCAAAGGCAACGGAGGAACGCACCCTCGCAGTCCACAAAGACACACCCGACAACACCATCAAATAAATCTGACATCCTGCAAAAAGAGAAGAAGAAAACGACAAGATCACATCGCTGACCTGGCCGGGAAGAGTAAAATGGGACGCGCACAAAGGGATGGTTCCCCCATGTTCCCCTCCTATAAAAAAGAGAGGAAAGAGCCCACAAAAAACACACACCCGTGTGCGTTCCTTGGATATCAAGGTTATGGGGCTTGGTTGGGCAACAGCGTCCTAAGTAAACGAAACCTATTGACTCCGGCCTTTGATAACAATGGAAATAGCTGGTCTGATGTCAATGTCCAGATAACCAGATGACGATGGAATTATTACAATGGACATATTTCTACGGGTGTGTGTTTTTTGTGGGCTCTTTCCTCTCTTTTTTATAGGAGGGGAACATGGGGGAACCATCCCTTCGTGCGCGTCCCATTTTACTCTTCCCGACCGGTCCCGACAGGATCTTGTCGTTTTCTTCTTCTCTTTTTGCAGGATGTCAGATTTATTTGATGGTGTTGTCGGGTGTGTCTTTGTGGACTGCGAGGGTGTGTTCCTCCGTTGCCTTTGCCACTATCCTGCTTCGCTCCGCATTGTAGGTTCGGCCGAAGCAATGCCTCGTTTGCTCAACTCTGCCTCGGATAAAACATGGGCCATGCTTCATTCACCCGATGGCTCGGGATATGATGGGCTGGACTTTGTAACTGAGCCACTACAATAGCCCCGCATGGCTGTGGATTGATTTCATCTTTTCCTCAGCAATGACATTCGAGGCCCAAATATTATCCATTGGCTGTTCGGGTGTATGAAGGAGGGCCTTCTTTTTCGGTTTATAGAAGACAAGTGGTTTCCTTTTGGCTGAGGATAAGGATAGTAGTGGGGGGAGGTTCCATTGGGCTTATTCCACTAAGCTTTACGGCATTTTGGCTCCTCCCGACTCCATCCTCTTCTTCATCTTCGTAGCTTTTTCCATCCAATGGGTCCTCGACGCGCCTCGAGCGAAATTGGTTTTAAGCGAGAGGGACGCCTAACTTTGTCCCCTTCCTCGACGCCTGCTTTGACTTCCGGTGAGCTAGATCTTATGGCCGAATCCGGCATAGCCCGCATATCTATCGTTCCTTGGCGCGGATGAAGTCCCCCGTCCACGAGCCACGGAGGCGGTCATGTTCGCCGCCTTCTTAGAGGCCGGACTTCGATTCCCTGCTTCCCCTCTAGTGGGATCTATATTGCGGGCCTTTCAAGCGGAGCTTTCACAACTCACTCCGAATGCTATTGTCCGGATGGCGGTGTTAGATTGGGCATTTCGAGCCGGTGGATTCAGATTGATTGGCCATTTGTTTTCTCTTATAGAGGATGCATTTTGGCAGCCTAAATTTCACCGGGTTGGAGAGGAGGACCACCGATCTTGCTTCGGCTCCTTAAACTTCCAGACGAAGAGATCTTTGGCCAAAGAGATCCCCGTGGCCGCCGCTAAAGGTAAATGGGAGTCGGGTTGGATGCACCGGTGGTACTACCAGGAGCTAGACGGCTCGGACTCCCCCCTTCGCACTTCCCTGGGGCTTGTGAGGACTATCCGCTCGCCGAATTGGGACGCGACTGCAGAGGAGGCCCGACTGCTCAATTTCCTGAGGGCCCTTCGACATCAAAGCTCTATGCGCGACTTGGTGGAGGAGTATTGTTTATGTCGCATCGATCCTCTGGCAAGGAACCCTGCAGTTACTTTGGATTGGTCCCCCGGAGGAGATATCTCCGTGGTCCGGCCCGAGGGGATGCAGGACTTAGGGCGCGGAGCCGCGGAAAAATTGGCTCGCAGACTCCTTGGTCCGTGCAAGACGGCCGAATATGAGGCTACTATGAGTGCCATTGGGGCCAGACGATGCCCTCGCCGCGAATGGGGCTTGAGCCGCTCCTCATCCCGGAGGATCGGCGGGTTCCCCTAAATCCCGCCGGGCGAGCGAGATTGATTCGTCTTGCTCCACCTCAGGCCACCAATACCTCCGGGGGAAGTGGGGGCTCAGAAGACGATGGCGATGAGGAGGCGGACTGGAACGAGGAGTCCAGTGATGAAGGTGATTCCTCTGAATCTGTTGCCGCCACATCTCTGTCCCCGCCGGCTCCATCTGATCTGGTTTGCACCACGGGACTTTCTGGAACATTGCCGGCGATCGAGGAGAGTAAATCCCCAGGGACACCTCTTGCTTCGGATTCTCCGCCCGGCCGTGAGGCTATAACTGGGTTACATTCTTTGGTTGGGGCTGAGCCTCGCCCCTTCCCGGACCCCGGTCTCTGCCTCCGAAGCGGGATTGCCTGAGACCGCCCCCGTCCCGGTTTCGTCAGATATGACACTTCCGGTCCCTGTTCCAACTCCGTTGGCGAGTAAGCAAGCTGACGGGGAGCAATCTCCTGGATATTCTTTCTTGGCCATCCCTGGCGTCGATCTTGTTGACTTGGCTGGCGACGATGAAGGTGATACTTCGGTTATGGAGGATGCGCTGGGATCGCCCGGGAACGTGGCTGGCGTGGCGGCGGAGGGAATTTGCGCTCCTTCGGCGGGTTCTTTGGCCAGCCGCTGCTGAAGCTCGCGACCTTCAGCTAAACATTTCTACTCCCGATACCCCCGTAGGGGCAGAAGGTCTTACTCCCGATACTTTTCCCGCCAGCTCATTAGGGTATGATGTCTCTCTAGGGCTTGACGAAGCTGGTGCAGGGGGTGATAACGCGGAGGCGGGGAAAACTTTAGAGCCATCAGAACAGGACCGGGGCAAGACGCCTCCGATTTCTCTGGCTCACATGAAGGAAGGGGGTATGATCCCCGCGGATGCTACCCCCCAGGAGGCTCCTTCCTCAGGCGGAGGGGCTTTATCCTCGCGTCAGGCGACCCCTGGGGGCAGCTCTGGTTCTTCCTTCGTCAGGTTCGACCTGTCAAACTTTGTGGCTTCAGATTTCGAAGGAGGGACAGCTGCGGACTTACTGAAGAAAATGCGTGCCGCCTTTTCTCCTTATAGTAAATCCATAAATTTATTTGGGGAGGTTAACGATCTTGCCCTTTGCGAGATGTCGATGGATCATCATCTGAAGGTGTTTATTTATTTCCGTTGTTCCCGTTTATCTCTGTATTCCTACTGGCAACTTCTTCACCCCGTGTGATATCTCTTTCTGGGGGCTGTGGCTTGAGAAATGGTTCGCCGCTTTCGGGCATATTTTGATAAATTCAACGAAGGGGTTCGATGTGCAGGCGGCTAAGAAACGAGTAGAGGAGCTGAAGCGGAGAAGGTCCATTTGTCGAGGCGCTCATGATTCTAGTGAGTCCTTGGCTAGGGCCCAAGTCGAGGCGGCACAAAGCCAAGACTTGGCGTAAAAACGCCGAACTTGAAGGGGCTATCTCCATGATGCGAGCTGCTTGGCCGAAGAAGAACGGGCTCGCTTAGCAGCCGAGCGGAATGAGAAAAAGAAGGAAGATCGTATAGAAGAGTTGAAGGGCCTCTTAGCTGTGGCGGATGAGGCCAAGAATATGCTGAAGAAGCAAGCAGAAGAGTTTCCTTCCCAGCTCGCGACGGCGCGGGGCGAGGCTCAGATGCACCTCCGCAACGCTCGACGTGCAGAGGAGAGTTACGAAGCGATCCGGAAGGAAATGGATTCCATCGCTTCGCTTGATTCATGGAGCGGCCAAGCCTTTTGCAACGACTTCCTCGATTTGGCATCGACGCGCCTCGAGCCGCATTCCCCCTTCTCACCTGGAAGCTATTTCTTTTCTCACGAAGTCTACTAAAATTTTCGGGACTCGGCGTTAACCTTCGGGGACTATCGCGAGGCTAGGCTCGTGAAGACTGCTCGCTTGTTGGAGGCGAAGGATGCACACATGTTCGCGAACATTTTGGTTCTCCCTCTGCTTCTGCATCTTCGCCCGGATTTGGTGACCTCCTTCCCTCCGTGAAGCCCTCCGCTGCTGCATTCCGGTTGTCCTCGAGCTTTATGTCAGATTTCTGGAGGCAGCATGGCGATAATGTTGCGAAGGAATCAGTGCGTCGTGCTCGGGCTTCGATGGTTGAGTTAGCGAAGGGAGCAGAAAAACCGCCATCCACTTAGTTTGCCTGCTTCTCGCATTATCGCTATACACTTCACTGACTTTGGGAATGTAAACGCTTCGAATTATCGTGTTGCATTTATTTCAGACCTTCCGCCTTCTCGTCTTTTCGGTTTCCTGGGTTGACATTTACTTCGGTTCCTCGAACTTTGTTGCTTCCGTAGTGTATATACGCATAACGACTGTATCATTTGGGGTCCCCTCGAGCACTCTTTCTCTCCCTGCATACTTTGTTCTTCCTAGCGCCCAACATTCCGAGATGGATGGCCAAGCTCCGCTCCCTGCCGTCGACGACGCCCCCCCCTTAGTTTTCAACTTCGGGGACGAGGCTCCGCCACCCCCACCAGCGGTGGCCGACGAAGAAGATGAACTCTGGATGGCATACGATTTGGCCCTGGAGGATGATGAGGACATCACTACCATGGATACGGCCATACTTACAAACCCAATGGAAACCAACAATGTCATACAAGGGCCAATTACTCGAGCTCGGGCACGACAATTCAATTACCAGGTGAATGCGTTCCTCGGGTTGCATACAAATAATTTAATGAATGGAATGCTATTTAATCCTTGTGATGATTTTATTGTCCTTAGGAACCAAGGAGAAGGACTCCCAAACGTCAAGCATGAAGCCAATTCTTCCGGTGCACAAGTTCAACTCGGATTCGGCCTCCGGGACAGCACCAACTTCAAATGACCATAACTTTTGATCCACAAGGGTGTTTGAGGTCTATGAGTACTGGTTGGAAAGGTTTCGACGTCCTCTTTCCAACGGATCCGACCCCATCCCCAAATTCCGTCCGAGTCAACGGGAATCTGCAAAACAATTGGCGTCACTTTTCCAAATCGAGAAGACGTGGGCTTTGGGCCTTGTAATAGAGTTGTAGTTGGTATCCTCTTTGCTTTGGACGTGTTTCCCACGTCCCTACCTCTTATAAATAGCCAGACATTGGCTCCTTAGGAGTTTTGGGTTTTATTTGATTAGTTTAGCCAAGTGCAAACTTGATCCTGCGAGTTGTCTTTGGGCCGACCACCTTGTCAAGATCGTCAATAAGACTCCACTTTGTTTCGCTCAGCTTTTATCCGCAATTTCAGATTGCTTATCCTATTGTTCTTGCTTGTTCTTCGGTTGCTTGCAGGAATTGAACCTCGTGTTCGAGTTGATCGTGCTCACGGCAAGATCAATAACCAGCTGAGTTGGTTTAGCGATTGCTAAGGCGCATCGTCGTCGTACGGTGTAGTCGGATCGTCAAAGTCGACACTAACAAATCGATCGTGTGTTTCTCATCGAAAGATCGGGACACCCATAGTGCCATCACGGCTCCATCAAGTGGTATCGAGCAAACCAGGTTGCTCGGTGAGAATTCTTTACCCTAGATTAGTAGATTGATATCTTTCCTATAGTCGAGAAGCGCCATCAGATTGGATCTCCCCATACCAAAACAATTTGAGCCTCGCATTTTTCCTTTCGATTACCTGCGTTATTGAATTTTTGGTTGCATCGTCGTGTCGAGTTGCTGAATTCTAGTCTAGTTCAGGTCGGAAGAAAATTTTGTCTCCCAAGGTTTCGAGTTGTGTTCGGTTTGAGTTGTGTTCCGTTTGAGTTGTGTTCCGTGTCGGTCCTATTGAAAAAAAAAAAAAAAAAAGGAGTTCGGACCAAGCTTTCTTCTCATCAGTAGTCGCACTTAGTCGTCCGTTGCCCTCTGTTAGCCGATCGCCTCGGTATCGCCCACGATATTGCCCAGTCGCCTGATCTCGCTTGATCGTCGCCATCGTGTATCGTAGTCGCCTGAGTCACCGCTTTGACTGATCGCCCACACTGATAGCCCATCGTCGCTGATGTCGCCGCCGATCGTGATAATAGCCATGTCGATCGTCGCATCGATCGTCGCCTGATCGTCACGCTTTGATCGCCACTTTGATAGCCGATGTGGTCGCCCACCTGGCCGTCATTGGTCACGATCCCAGTCTTCACTTTGCATAGCACTTGAAAGAAAAAGGAGTCGGATCGTTCCGCATAAAAAAAAAAAAAAAAAAAAAAAAAAAAAAAAAAAAAACTATTGTCAGTTTGTCCATCAGTTTGGGGATGACAAGTAGTAGAAAATAAAAGTTTAGTCCCCAATTTAGCCCACAAAGTTCTCCAAAAGTGGCTTAAGAATTTAGTGTCACGATCTGAAACTATTGTGTTAGGCACACCATGTAAGCGAACAATTTCACGAAAGAATAAGTCATGTTGGTAGCGTCATCGCTTTTGTGACAAGGTATGAAGTGTGCCATTTTAGAAAATCTATCCACAACGACAAAAATACTATCCCTCCCTTCTTTGTTCTAGGAGTCCTAAAACAAAATCCATAGAAATATCTTCCCAAGGCACGCTAGGAACAGGCAGAGGCATGTATAAACCATGTGGATTAAGTCGTGACTTAGCTTTTTGACATGTAGAGCAGCGGCGATGAAGCGTTCCACGTCTGCGTCTCATCCTAGGCCAAAAAGAAATGGCTAGCGAGTATGTCCTCCGTCCTTTTCACACCAAAGTGTCCCATCAATCCTCCTCCATGCGCTTCTCGTAGCAATAATAACAAGCGAAGCAGAACTAGCTGAATACATAGTTTGTTTGCTCTAAACACAAACCAATTATTGAGGACAAATTTGTTCCAAGTTTTTTCCTCTTTACAATTGAGCAACACATTTTTAAAATCATCATCATGCACATATTGCTCTTTAATCGTTTCCAAACCAAAAATTTTGAAGTCAAGTTGTGAGAGCATGGTATATCTCTAGACAAGGCATCAAAGAATGACATTATCCTTTCCTGTTTGTGTTTGATGACATAAGGAAATGACTCAATGAATTCAACCCACTTTGCATGTCTACGGTTCAGTTTAGCTTGACTTCTAATATGTTTTAACGATTCATGATCAGAATGTATAACAAATTCCTTGGGCCATAAATAATGTTGCCATGTTTCTAAAGTTCGAACTAGCGCATATAACTCCTTATCATAAGTAGAATAATTCAAATTTGGTCCACTCAACTTCTCACTAAAATAAACAACGAGTTTTCCTTCTTGTAATAGAACACCACCCAAACCAATTCCACTAGCATCACATTCTAGTTCAAAAGTCTTAGAAAGTCTGGAAAATTTGGAGTAAGGGTGCATGGGTTAACTTAGCTTTGAGAATGTTGAAGGCCTCTTCTGTGACTTGCCCCAAACAAAGGTACACCTTTCTTGGTGAGCTCATTCATGGGTGCGGCGATGGTGCTTGAAGTCCTTCACAAAGCGACGATAGAATCCAGCCAAGTCCTAGGAAACTCCGCTTTGTGTGACCGTGTTAGGAGTCGGCCAACTCTGTATTGCTTCAACCTTGGCTTGATCAACTTCAATTCCCTGTGGAGTAACAACATAGCCAAGAAAAGAGACTCGATCCGTGCAAAGGTGCACTTATCAAGGTTACCAAATAAGCGTGCATCGCGTAAAGCATTAAAAACAGCACGTAAATGTCCAAGATGGTCTTCTAAGGATTTGCTTTGTAGATCAAGATATCATCAAAGTAAACTACTACAAACTTTCCAATGAAAACACGTAAAACCTCGTTCATCAGTCTCATAAATGTGCTAGGAGCATTAGTCAATCCGAAAGGCATTACTAACCACTCATATAACCCGAACTTAGTTTTAAATGCTGTTTTCCATTCATCTCCTAACTTCATGCGAATCTGGTGATACCCACTACGCAAATCCACTTTAGAGAACATAGTAGAGCCACTTAGTTCATCAAGCATATCGTCTAGCAGGAATAGGATGGCGATATCTAATGGTGATATTATTAATTGCTCTACAATCCACACACATGCGCCATGTTCCATCTTTCTTAGGTACTAAAATGATGGTAAAGACACAAGGACTAAGAGATTCACGTCGTTATCCTTTATCAAGCAATTCGTGAACTTGGCGTTGTATCTCTTGTGTCTCTTGAGGGTTGGTTCTGTAAGGTGCTCGGTTGGGCAAGGATGCCCCTGGAATGAGATCAATTTGATGCTCAATCCCTCTAATTGGCGGCAGCCACGAGGGGATGTCCTTTGGAAAGATGTCGGTGTATTCCTGCAAAGGTTAGTGACAACAGGAGGCAAAGAGAGGGACATCTCCTCTAGAGAAAACAAAGTTTCTTCTGAGACCAAAGCATAGCATGTAGACCTACAAACAGCCAACTCATTCAAATCAGATTTTGTTGCAAGAAAACAAGCACCTTTCAATTTAATCTCATTCGGCTTAGCACAATCAAGGTTAGATTCTTTCTGTTTATGTTGTTCAAGTCCTTTGGTGACAATCTGATTTTCACTCTTAGAATTCTCTCGAGTTTTCTCTTTGCTAGATCTAGCGATTTCATCCTTTACAATGGCATCAAAGGCGACATTGGGTGTAGCACAATTTTCTTTTCTTTATGCACAAAGAGTATTGATTTGTTCTACCATGATGTAAGCAATCCTTATCATATTGCCACGGTCTACCTAATAACATAGAACATGCTTGCATAGGTGCGACATCGCAATCAACATAATCATGATAGGAACCTAAAGCGAAATGTACTCTTACCATGCGAGTTACCTTGAGTTTGCCGCTGTTGTTGAACCATTGAATGTGGTAGGGTGAGGGTGTGGTCTAGTGGAGAGTGCTAGCTTCTCCACCATGTCCATCTTTGGCTAGATTATTGCAACTCCCCATCAATGATTATTCGAATGGATCGCGCCTTGATGGCGCCTTTTGTGTAAAACAAGTTGTGGCGTTGATTTGGATCGGCGCGAGCAATCGAGCACTAAGCACACGTTGTGCAATAATACTCAAATATTGGTCGACATCACGGCGCTCACGTGCACCTCGTCGTGCTCGGCATTTGGATCGCCGTCTTCATGTTCAGCGAGCAAAGCATATGTTTCTTCATCGGATCACTTGCTTTGAGTCATACTCGCCGTCTTCACGGATTATTAACACACGCTTGTTGGACACGCCTTCATCATGTGTCCGAAACCCTTGCAGCGATGGCCTGAACATCTTTAGTGCGTCCGTTGATCGGCCAAGCGGCGACGAACTATTTGTAGTAGCTTGTGTGGCACTTTTCGTCGGCGTTGGTCGTGGTGCCGAATTTGCGGTGGTGGACGCCCGTTACGTTGATGGAAGAGGTCGGCGTGGTAGTACGGCCAGCAGGGGCAGCAGGGTGCGCGGTGTCCACGAAGTAGTTCGACCTGCAGAAAAGTTAGTCTTGGCCCTCGATTGACGACCACGCACTTCACGTTCGGCTTTGCAAGCAAGATGGAACAACCGAGTCATCGAATTATAATCCTTATAGTCTAGAATATCCTGGATTTCTCGAGTTAAACCACCTAAGAAACGAGCCATAGAAGCTTCCTCATTCTCAATTAATCCACAACGCAACATGCTAATTTGCAATTCTTGGTAATATTCTTCCACCGAATTATTACCTTCTTTGTATGCGCTGCAATTTATTCAATAAATCTCTAGCATAGTATGAAGGAACAAATCTATGCCTCATTAGCAATTTCAAGGCTTCCCAAGTGGTGGGTATATTATTTGGATGAGCACGGCAATGTTCTCTCCACCAAGCAGAAGCAAAATCAGTGAACTCACTTGTGGCAGCCCTAACTCTTCTATTCTCGGGAAATCATGGCACGCAAATTTTTGATCCACAAGTAATTCCCAACCAAGGTAACCATCAGGGTCATATTTACCTTCAAAGGTGGCATATTGAAATTTACCTTAGGAAAACATCATCTCGTTCTCGTTCCTTGGTCGTGGAGGGTCACGTCGCATACCTTGCTGATTGAAGCGTGGCGCTTGATGGTTACGATCATTATCGTAACGGATAGGGTTAACCTCCTCCATATCGGTGGTGTCATCATATTCGTGCTTTCGTCGTTACTGTTCTTCTAAATCTGCTTTGAGGGCCTCCTTGTGGAGCTGAATTGTTGCTTGACGACGGGAGGTGGATTGGAAGCACCAGATGCAGCGGTATAAGCGTATCAAGTCTAGCCAAAATAGTAGCAAGAGTAGTGTTAGCAATCCCTTGTGCGGCCTCGATGGATCCGAGACGGTCTTCTTGCATTGACATACGCTCATTAGTGAGCCGTACATCCTCGCTAAGACCATCGGTGGTTTCCCTCGTCATCTTTTGGAAGTGAGCAATGATGCCCTTGGTTCGTGGAGAGTGATGAAGTGAACTCTCGTCACCTGACATGGTTAGTTGATGACAAGGAAACAAAAACCACAAGTATAATGTTCCTATCAACTACTAGGTGGCAAGTCTCTCAAGCGCTCAAGCCTATGACCCAAGTTCTTACAAGTTCTTACAATGCAGCAGGCGTTGTCGGCCGTTGGCGTTGTCAAAGGTTCTCCGAAGTTTGTGTAGAGCGATTGCCAAGGGATCGAACGCCTGTACCAGTCATTTTAGTACCTAAGAAAGATGGAACATGGCGCATGTGTGTGGATTGTAGAGCAATTAATAATATCACCATTAGATATCGCCATCCTATTCCTCGGTTAGACGATATGCTTGATGAACTAAGTGGCTCTACTATGTTCTCTAAAGTGGATTTGCGTAGTGGGTATCACCAGATTCGCATGAAGTTAGGAGATGAATGGAAAACAGCATTTAAAACTAAGTTCGGGTTATATGAGTGGTTAGTAATGCCTTTCGGATTGACTAATGCTCCTAGCACATTTATGAGGCGATGAGCGAGGTTTTACGTGTTTTCATTGGAAAGTTTGTGGTAGTTTACTTTGATGATATCTTGATCTACAGCAAATCCTTAGAAGACCATCTTGGACATTTACGTCTGTTTTTAATGCTTTACGCGATGCACGTTTATTTGGTAACCTTGATAAGTGCACCTTTTGCACGGATCGAGTCTCTTTTCTTGGCTATGTTGTTACTCCACGAGGAATTGAAGTTGATCAAGCCAAGGTTGAAGCAATCTGAGTTGGCCGACTCCTAACACGGTCACACAGTGCGGAGTTTCCTAGGACTTGGCTGGATTCTATCGTCGTTTTGTGAAGGACTTGACACCATCGCTGCACTCCATGAATGAGCTCACCAAGAAAGGTGTACCTTTGTTTGGGGCAAGTCACAGGAAGAGGCCTTCAACATTAAAGCTAAGTTAACCCATGCACCCTTACTCCGGCTTCAGACTTTTCTAAGACTTTTGAACTAGAATGTGATGCTAGTGGAATTGGTTTGGGTGGTGTTCTATTACAAGAAGGAAAACACATTTGCTTATTTTAGTGAGAAATTGAGTGGACCAAGTTTGAATTATTCTACTTATGATAAGGAGTTATATGCGCTAGTTCGAACTTTAGAAACATGGCAACATTATTTATGGCCCAAGGAATTTGTTATACATTCGGATCATGAATCGTTAAAACATATTAGAAGTCAAGCTAAACTGAACCGTAGACATGCAAAGTGGGTTGAATTCATTGAGTCATTTCCTTATGTCATCAAACACAAACAGGAAAGGATAATGTCATTCTTGATGCCTTGTCTAGGAGATATACCATGCTCTCACAACTTGACTTCAAAATTTTTGGTTTGGAAACGATTAAAGAGCAATATGTGCATGATGATGATTTTAAAAATGTGTTGCTCAATTGTAAAGAGGGAAAAACTTGGAACAAATTTGTCCTCAATAATGGGTTTGTGTTTAGAGCAAACAAACTATGTATTCGACTAGTTCTCGTTGCGTTTGTTATTGCTACAGAAGCGCATGGAGGAGGATTGATGGGACACTTTGGTGTGAAAAGGACGGAGGACATACTCGCTAGCCATTTCTTTTGGCCAGGATGAGGCGAGGCGTGGAGCGTTTCATCGCTCGCTGCTCTACATGTCAAAAGCTAAGTCACGACTTAATCCACATGGTTTATACATGCCTCTGCCTGTTCCTAAGCGTGCCTTGGGAAGATATTTCTATGGATTTTGTTTTAGGACTCCTAGAACAAAGAAGGGAGGGATAGTATTTTTGTCGTTGTGGATAGATTTTCTAAAATGGCACACTTCATACCTTGTCACAAAAGCGATGGCGCTACCAACATTCTTGACTTATTCTTTCGTGAAATTGTTCGCTTACATGGTGTGCCTAACACAATAGTTTCAGATCGTGACACTAAATTCTTAAGCCACTTTTGGAGAACTTTGTGGGCTAAATTGGGGACTAAACTTTTATTTTCTACTACTTGTCATCCCCAAACTGATGGACAAACCGAGGTCGTTAATCGAACTTTATCTACTATGCTTAGGGCTGTTTTGAAAAAGAACATTAAATTGTGGGAAGAATGTTTGCCTCATATTGAGTTTGCTTATAATCGGTCTATGCATTCTACTACTAAGATGTGCCCTTTTGAGATTGTATATGGATTTGTACCTCATGCTCCAATTGATTTGTTACCTCTACCATATTCGGAGAAATTGAATCTTGATGCTAAACAACGTCTTGATTTGATTATGAAAATGCATGAGACAACTAAAGAAAACATAGAGCATGAATGCTAAATATAAACTTGCTGGTAGTAAGGAAGGAAACATGTAACTTTTGAACCAGGAGATTTAGTTTGGTTGCATTTGCGAAAAGATCGATTCGAATTAAGAAAATCTAAGTTGATGCCATGAGCTGATGGTCCTTTCAAAGTATTGGCAAAGATTAATGATAATGCATACAAGCTTGAATTGCCTGCAGATTTTGGGGTTAGTCCCACATTCAACATTCCCGATTTGAAACCATACTTGGGAGAGGATGATGAACTTGAGTCGAGGGCGACTCAAATGCAAGAAGGGAGGATGATGAGGACATCACTACCATGGATACGGCCATACTTACAAACCCAATGGAAACCAACAATGTCATACAAGGGCCAATTACTCGAGCTCGGGCACGACAATTCAATTACAGGTGAATCGTTCCTCGGGTTGCATACAAATAATTTAATGAATGGAATGCTATTTAATCCTTGTGATGATTTTATTGTCCTTAGGAACCAAGGAGAAGGACTCCCAAACGTCAAGCATGAAGCCAATTCTTCCGGTGCACAAGTTCAACTCGGATTCGGCCCCGGGACAGCACCAACTTCAAACGACCATAACTTTTGATCCACAAGGGTGTTTGAGGTCTATGAGTACTGGTTGGAAAGGTTTCGACGTCCTCTTTCCAACGGATCCGACCCCATCCCCAAATTCCGTCCGAGTCAACGGGAATCTGCAAAACAATTGGCGTCACTTTTCCAAATCGAGAAGACGTGGGCTTTGGGCCTTGTAATAGAGTTGTAGTTGGTATCCTACTGCTTTGGACGTGTTTCCCACGTCCCTACCTCTTATAAATAGCCAGACATTGGCTCCTTAGGGTTTTGGGTTTTATTTGATTAGTTTAGCCAAGTGCAAACTTGATCCTGCGAGTTGTCTTTGGCCGATGTACCACCTTGTCAAGATCGACAATAAGACTCCACTTTGTTTCGCATCCAGTTTTATCCGCAATTTCAGATTGCTTATCCTATTGTTCTTGCTTGTTCTTCGGTTGCTTGCAGGAATTGAACCTCGTGTTCAGGTTGATCGTGACAACGGCAAGATCAATAACCATGGAGTTGGTTTAGCGATTGCTAAGGCGCATCGTCGTCGTACGGTGTAGTCGGATCGTCAAAGTCGACACTAACAAATCGATCGTGTGTTTCTCATCGAAAGATCGGGACACCCATAGTGCCATCACGGCTCCATCAGAGGAGCTGGCGCGGGAGGAGGCCATCGCTCGCGATATTTCAGGCGTTCACCTTCTGGTGGCGGCGTTCCCGCAGCTCTACGAGGTGACGGATGCTCTTGTTGCAGCAAGACACCGTATGCATAACGAGTAATAGTGGTCGTATATGTAATGGACCCTGCTTCCGGTGGTACCGGTATATAAAAAGAATATCATTTTCTGTACTGCTTCTTTTATCTCTTTTTGCCGTTCCTGCTTCATTCTTGAGACTGGGATCAGCAATGTGATCATCCATGTTGATCTATATATACATGTATATACATATACATGTATATTTTTTGAAGCTTGTCGTGTCGCATTGTTCCAGCGGTTGTTATTGTCTAGGGATCTGAGGGTCCCGATTACCCATGGAATATGACGGGGTCATGGTCGCCAGCCTATTTTCGGGGTTTTTCCAGGGGCTTTTAGCCGTAGGCATGGGGGCAGAACCTTGGGTTCCTTGGAAAGACGAAGCAAAGTATAAGCCTAACTCATCGCTTGTCAAATTCCCCTCGGGGCTGAGCCCCGGGCCGTAAGAGCTCATCGGGGGAGGGTTATGCTTGCACCTAACTTCTCCGCATTCGTCTTTGATCATAGCCTCGAGCATTTAGGACGATTGGACAGGTAGGCAGTTAACTTTATTCTACATCCATAGATTCCTACCCGGCGCGAGGCTGCGATTCCCCGGAGCGGAGGAACGGGTGGGCTTTAGCCCGACCGAGCGTTCGTAGGCTCCTACCCGGCGCGAGGCTGCGGGTCTCCGGAGCGAGGGAACGGGTGGGCTTTGGCCCGACCAAGCGTTCGTAGGCTCCTACCCGGCGCGAGGCTGCGGGTCTCCGGAGCGAGGGAACGGGTGGGCTTTGGCCCGACCAAGCGTTCGTAGGCTCCTACCCGGCGTGAGGCTGCCGAAACCTTTGCTTGAGGGGGACTTTTTCTTCTTTATTGATGGAGACACAGTTTCGTACACACGCACACACATTTCGTAAAGAGTAACTACGGGTAGAACCTTTTCAGAGCGTCCGTATTCCAAGTTCTTGGCACCTCCTTGCCTTGCAGCGTAACGAGCTTGTGCGCCCCTTTTGTCGTGGATTCTTGGATGATATATGGTCCTTCCCACGTTGTTTCCAGCTTGGCAAAGGCTGGTGCCGCTTTCTTTAGCACCATGTCTCCGGGGGCTAGGCTCCGCTTCTGGACCTTCTTGTTGAAACTTCGGGTTGAGGCTTTCGCGTATGCTTGTATGGTGTTTAGGGCTTGAAGTTTCTGTTCTTCCCTCAAGTCGCAAGTATCCTCTATATCTTCTTGTGCTGGAGCTTTAATCACGCGGAGCGATTTGGCTTGTATCTCGGCGGGGGAAACGGCTTCTTCTCCAAATACGAGTCGAAATGGAGAGAATTTCGTCGCCCGCGAGGTCGATGTCCGAAGGGCCCATAAAACATTGGGGAGCTCGTCCGGCCACGAACCCTTGGCCGAATCATGGAGTCTTTTTTTAATGCCGTCGAGGATCAACCCATTTGCTCTTTCAACAGCCCGTGCTCGATTTGTGGATGTCCGTGAAGCAAAGCGATTTCTACCCGATACCCTCGCAATACTCTTTGAACCTCCGGGAGTCGAATTGAGACCCGTTGTCGGTGACGATCTGAAAAGGGACCCCGTACCTGCATACGATTGTTTTCCACAGAAATTTTATCGTCGCCTCAGCAGTGATCTTCGACACCGCCCGCCGATCCACCTAGAGAAATAGTCAATCGCGGCGATCACGAATGGAGACTCGCTCGAGCTTTGGGCAATGCTCCCACTATGTCCATTCCCCACTTGGCGAAGGGCCAGATTGGCGGTATCGGGTGCAACTCGCTGGGTGGTGCCTTCTTCTGCCTCGACATCCACTGGCATGCGTGGCAATGCCGGACCACCTCTTCCGCGTCTTTTAACGCCGAAGGCCAATAGAATCCCATCCGGAAGACCTTTCCAGCGAGGCTTCTGGGGGCTTGGTGTGCTCCACAGTCCCACAGTGCGCCTCTTGTAGGGCTTGTATCCCCTCTTCGCGTGAAATGCAACGAAGCCATGGAGCGCAGAGTCCATTACGGAAAAGCAACCCCTCTATTATGGCATATTTCTTTGCTCGCCTTTCCACACGCCTTGAAGATGCCTCGTCATGAGGTAGCTTCCCTGTAAGAAGGTAATCGTACACTTCGCTTCTCCAGTCCTCGACCCTCGTTCTGGTGACTACATTCACATGCCAAGAAATTGAGGCGGCTTGGAGTTCCTCGAAGAAAACCGTGGGTGGTAGGGTCCCTCCGTTCGCAGTGATCTTTGCCAATTCATCTGCTCTTGTATTGCAGGCTCTTGGAATAGCGAGGACAGTGAACCCCTCAAGCCTTTTTCTAGTGCGCGAACTGCTTCCACATACTTTTGGAGTTGCTCGTCCTTTACGATATTCTTTGGAGATTTGTCCTTGGACAAATTTTGAGTCGATCTGCAAGATGGCTCTTCTTGCCCCCATGGTTTGCCTTCGTAGCCCGACAACGGTGCTTCATACTCCGCCATGTTGTTAGTCGAGGGAAAGCGAAGTCTTGCCGCGAACTCGGCCAGCTCCCAGGGCTCTCACGATCGCTGCAATCCCAGCTCCCTTTACTCCCCATGATCCATCCGAATTGATGGTCCATACGTCGGAATCCTCCCCTCTTCGAAGGTCGGAGACGTCCATTCTACCACGAAGTCGGCCAAAACTTGACTCTTGATGGCAGTACGTGGGATTATCCCCAACTCAAAAGATGCTAGTTCGACCGCTCATTTGCTGATGCGCCCGTGCTCTCCTGTTGGTCAACATCGAGCCGAGGGGTATGCCGTTGGTACTTTGATACGGTTGGCTTGGAAATAATGGCGGAGCTTCCAGGGATGCCATTAGCAACGCGTACATCAACTTCTCCATTTCCGTGTATCGCAACCTCGCCCCCTGCAGCGCCTCAGAGACGAAGTATATTGGTTGTTGCTTTGCGCCTTGCGGTTGCACGATCTTTGCATCGACAGCCGAGGGGCTTCTTTGCCAAATACAATAAAAGCTCCTCGCCTTGCCGGGCCGTGAGGGTTAGCACTTCCATAAGATTTTGCTTCAATTTATCGAAGGCGGTGGCATTCCTCTGTCAAGCGAAGGTGCCATTGTCGCAGTTGCTTTGAAGATGGGTAGACTCTGCTCGCGGTTAGGGAGGAAGCGGTTGAGGGCGGCAAGCCTCCTGCTAAGCGTTGTACCTCTTTCACATTCTGGGTGGGGCCATGTCTTGGATAGCTCTTATCTTCTCGGGGTTAACCCGATGCCTTGTTGTGACACCAGGGAATCCCAGCAATTTTCCCGCATCTACGCCGAAGACGCACTTGTTCGGGTTGAGCTTCATCCTCTCAGCTCTTAGGCTGTTGAAAGTCTCCCTGAGATCGGTTAAATGGTCTTCCTTCTTCTCGCTTTTAACGATGATATCATCGACGTAAGCTACCACGTTCTTTCCTAATTGGTCCGCGAAAACCTTGGCGATAAGACGTGCGAAGGTAGCACCTGCATTTTTAAGACCGAACGGCATTCTAATAAAACAATAAGTGCCAAAGGGGGTGATGAACGCCGTCTTGTCCTCGTCCTCCTTCCGCATGTAAATTTGGTGATACCCAGAATAAGCATCAAGGAAACTCATCGCTTTACGACCGGAGGTTGAGTCAACGAGTTGATCGATGCGGGGGAGGGGGAAGTCATCTTTAGGGCACGCCTTGTTGAGGTCGGTGAAATCGATACACATCCTCCAAGCCCCGCTGGCTTTTTTGACCAGGACCACATTGGCCAACCAATCCGTATGGATCGCCTCCGTCTGATTCTGCTTGGAGGAGCTTCACCACCTCTGCCTTGGCCGCAGCTTGCCTCTCGGTGGAAAGCTTAAGAGCTTCGCTTCTTTGGTTTGACACTTTCATTTGGTTGCCAAGGCGTGCTCGGCGGTTTCCTTTTAACCCCGGAAGGTCCTCCGGTCCCCACGCGAATCTTGTCTCATATTCTGGAGAAAATTTGCATTAAGTATTTTTCTTATTTGGGGGTGAGGGTGGCGCTGAGAGTTATAATCCTCTCTCCTCTGGGTGGAGGGGCACTCGTCTTGTTTCACCACAGGGTTGCGGTTTGAGGAGCCATTTCCCACGAGGCATTGTCGTTAGGTCTGCTCGGTGGTACGAACATACCTAACCCGCGAAGGATTTTCCATGTCTATTTTCCTAGCGAGGCTTGGTCTCCTTTGACCGTGATAACGCCACTTCGACGGGATCTTCATACATAGGAATCCGTGGTGGATAAGCTGCCGCCATGGCCGTCAATGATCCCCGACCGAGGATGGCGTTATATTGGAAGGGTATATCCACTCGTCGAATGTGACTAGGTTGGATATCGACTCTGTGGCGTCGCGAAGGTGACCTCGGCTCCACTTGTTCAAGGGTGTTAAGCTGCGTGGCCCCCAAAGCCCACCAATGGTACCTCCGACTTCTTGATCGATCGCGAGGTATCATCATTTGTCGAAAAGCCTCCGCCGAGAGAATGTCCGCGACACTTCCCCGTCAATCAACACTCGGCGAACCGCACTCGGCGATGATCGCCGTTACGACCAAAGAGTCTTGATGTGGGAAATGCACTCATTGCATCTTCTTGTGTAAAAGTGATTGGTTCAAATTCCTTCGGGGCGGGGCCGACGGGGCTGAGTCCTACGTGGTTAATTTGCCTTGCGTAAGCCTTCCTTTGCCTTTTCGACGAGAGGTGTGAGGATGACCCCCCGGCAATAACGTTAATTACGCGTCGGAGCTGATTTACCCCCCCGGGAGGGGGAGGAGGAGGACGGTGCTCCGCTGGGGCGATGCGCAGACTTTGGGGTGAACACCCGCGTACCTTTGCTTTCTTTCGAAGCGACGATAGCCTTCAATTACCTTACAATGTGCGGTGTCGTGTGTGTTGTTGTCGCCATGATATTCACAGGTATACCCTTTTTGGCTTTGCTCCTCCCTGCTGTCCAAATGGATTCCTCCCTTTGGCCTCCCCTGCTCCATTGGTGAACTCCATTTTTGCTGTCCTCCAAACCTTCCTTGATTCGCCCGATTTTCCACATAGTGAATCCTCCTTCCCTTGTCTCTTCTGGCTGGTTCTGCGCGTCGTTCCTTCGCAGCGGCCCTCGAGGAGGATCTCTCCTCCGGTCCCTCTTGCGTGGGCCCATCTCTTTTGTTTCGCATGGCCCGCCCTCTCTCCGGAGATGATCTTCCTCCGCCTGGCGTATTCCCTCATCTTTGCGAATAGCTCTTCCACAGGCGTACTTCCTTGCGTGCAAGTCTCTCCGCCTAACGGCCCCTTCATAACCCAAAGCGGCGTTGATTATGGTTGTGTCGCTAACCCCTCGAACTTGGCATTTGACTCGAGAAAATCGCTGGAAATAGCTCTTTAGGGTTTCGCCTTCACGTTGTTTAATTGCAAATAGGTCGCTTTCCTCTTTAGTCCCGTCAACGTTGCCTTGAAAATTGCCTTCAAGTTTCGCCGGAGCTGCTTGATTGGTGATAGAATTTGGCTCCAAGGAAGAATACCAGGATAAGGCTATCCCCTCCAATGCCAATAGCAATCCTTTGGCTTTAATATCGTCATCACCTCCGGCGGCTTCCATGGCCGTAAAATAGACACGGAGAAATTCTCTTGGGTTGGTTTTGCCATCATACGGTTTTACTGTGGGGAGTTTGAAGCTTCCTGGTGAGGGCCACCTTTTTGTTCGAAGCCTGACGCTGAGAGGGTTCAAATCGCTTTCCTCCCTTTCCGTTCTCATGTATGTTGGAGAAGATACCTCCCGGCTTGGGCTGTAATCTTGAGATTCCTCACACCTCCATTCTTGTTGTTCCTGCAAGCGTTTTACTTCGGCCATAAGCCTTTCGTTGGCCTCCATCAGCGCCTGTATGTTAGGGTCGATCGCCTCCTGACTCCCGGTCCCCCCTTCGAAGCCCCCTTTCCGCCCTTTGCCGACTTGGCGACGAGCTGGGGGGGTTGAAGCCTCTGCTATGTCTCCTCCCATCGTCGAAGCGTGTACACCTGCAGTTGGGGGACGCCGTTTGGGGGCGCGCTTGCGCGCCGTCGCCGGAGTTTGGGGAGGTGGCGCCCCTGGAGCTTCCCTTGTTGTTGCTGGGGCCAAAACGCGATCCTCCTCGTTCAGAAGCTGAAGTTGTCCGCGCGATTGACTCCTGGTGGATCGTCTGGATCCGCTCGCTCCAGCCGTCGCCGTTGCTCCCGTCGGCGGCGTCTCCTTAGACGCTGCCTCTGCTCCCTTCTTTGGTGGCATGGTTTTTTGGAAATCGTGTTCGTCATCTAGACTGGTGAGCTTCACATTCTTCCGCTCCCCACGGACGGCGCCCGATGTTGTGAATTCACGACCACACGGGTGTGTGTTTTTTGTGGGCTCTTTCCTCTCTTTTTTATAGGAGGGGAACATGGGGGAACCATCCCTTCGTGCGCGTCCCATTTTACTCTTCCCGACCGGTCCCGACAGGATCTTGTCGTTTTCTTCTTCTCTTTTTGCAGGATGTCAGATTTATTTGATGGTGTTGTCGGGTGTGTCTTTGTGGACTGCGAGGGTGCGTTCCTCCGTTGCCTTTGCCACTATCCTGCTTCGCTCCGCATTGTAGGTTCGGCCGAAGCAATGCCTCGTTTGCTCAACTCTGCCTCGGATAAAACATGGGCCATGCTTCATTCACCCGATGGCTCGGGATATGATGGGCTGGACTTTGTAACTGAGCCACTACACATACCTTTGCCCAACGAACGAATCTCCAATAGATCTCCTCGCGGATCGCTCCTCGCTCCACGCTCCTCGCTCCTCGCTCCTCGCTCCAACGGATGGATCCACAAGGTGCAGAGGTGTGGAGACCACCCTAGGGCAGCAAGGGGGTGGAGGAGAGGTGGTGGAGAGGTGGGGCAATGGAGGAGAGCAAGGGGGAGGCGCAAGGCTCAAAGGGAAGGGGCGGCTAGGGCTTGGCAAGTGGGGGGAGGTGAGGGGGGCGCACCAAGGCCTCAAGGGGCGCAAAGGCAGCAGGGTGGACGCCCCAAAGGGGCAGGGAAACCCCTTTTACCAGACCCCACACCCAATTCAAGTCCATTACGGAGACCTAATCCATCCCACCAAAGCCCACCAAGGCCCAAAACTCCCCCGGGAAGGCCCAAAACCCCGAAAACGGCCCGGAAAGGTTATTAACCTCCATACCTTATGGTTTTAACCTGCCATACCATATTTCATAAAGTTTTGACCTTAACATGCACCATTTAAAAGGTTACGACACTCCGTGGTGACACATCACTTCAAACGGCCCAAAAACGCGAGTAAACCTCAAGCCGAAAGGTTTTATTCTCTAATTTCACATTCTATAATGTCACACCATACCGTAGTGTCACAGTATCCATGGTAGTGATGTCCTCATCATCCTCCCCTTCTTGCATTTGAGTCGTCCTCGACTCAAGTTCATCATCTTCTCCCAAGTATGACTTTAAATCTGATAATTGAGTTGACGGGCTCGAGCTCGAGTCAATGGTCCTTGAACCGACAAAGATGTAGAAGGATGGCCAAGGTGGGGGTCGATAAAGCCATGCAGATTGAGCCATCGTAGTAGATGTATACGAAGTAGAGGATGCCGTGAAGTGTCGCCAACTTAATGGTCCTGGCCAAGGTGGGGGTCGATGAAACCATGCGGTTGATATAATTGCAGCAACACTTGGTGATGACCATATGTATGCAGTGTTTGTTCTGTCCATGATGAGCATGGTCTCATCATCCTCCCTTTCTTGAAGTGGAGTTGTCCTCGACTCCATCATATTGTCCTGCGAAATGTTAGTAATGACAGGAAACAAAGCAATATGCACATTTGCAATGAAATCAATGGATCGAGAATTTCTATCAACCGTATCCTCCCTTTCTTGAAAACTATCATGTGACTTGTGAATGGAACCAAATGTACTTGGTCTGACATGATTAGTGATATGGCAATTATTAAATTGATGACATTGTTGCATTCCAAACGGAGGTTTAAAATCTGAACAAATGTAAACTCGATGTGCTTTATACTCTCCTTTCTCACTATTTTTGCCAATAACATAAAAGATATTTTGCGATAACCATGACAAACCAGAATGTACAAAAAGGCTCTCCTCTAAATAATTCAGATCACACGGAACATCAAATTCAATGTAGCCTAATGTATATAAAGAAGACATCAATTTCAACTCATCATTTTCGCTTGTGATGTGAATGACATGTTTATTTTCAGCATAAGTGTCTAGTGTGTTAACAAAAGTGACATGTCCATTTGCTAGTTGTGTCATGGATATAAGTGAAGTATTATCACACAACTCTTCTTTATCACAAGAAGTAGCAAGAGTAGTGTTAGCAATCCCCTGTGCGACCTCGATGGATCTGAGACGGTCCTCTTGCGATGACATACACTCAGAGTGAGCAATAGTTCCCTTGGTGCGAGGAGAGTGATGTAGGGAGCCCACGTCACCTGACATGGTTAGTATAAGACAAGAAAACAAAATCACAAGTATAATGTTTCTATCATCTACTAGGAGGTGGTGGCAAGTCTCTCAACACTCAAGCCTATCACCAAAGCTCTTACAAGTTCTTACGTTGCAGCAGGTGTGTCGGCCGTTGGTGTTGTCAAAGGTTCTCCGAAGTTTGTGTAGAGCGATTGCCAAGTGATCGAACGCTTGTACGAGTAGAGAGTGGAGCTTGGACAGGTTTAATTTAGTAGCAAGGAGAATCAATCAAATAATCTCAGAAATTGCATAGAATTGAATTATAGTTCATAATTAGCACTTTGCCTAAGATGCTGATCAACCAAGGATGGATAAAAGGCTAAGGCTGATACACGGGAAACACACGCGCAAAGATGTTGGAACTTGATGCAATCAAAGGAACGAGCTAAAAAAATATAAGTGAGGCATCAAAAAGCTCGTATTGCATAAGTTATGGAGAGACGCTAGCTAATTGCTCAAATAAAGAACAAGGGCAATAGATTGCTCTAAATCACAAACTAGCACAATATGAAAAATGCACAAATGCTACGATGTACTCTCAATCAAATTCCACTTTTTATTTTGCACTCCTTGCTTTTGCCCACACTTTTCTTTTTCTTTTTCTTTTTTTTTAATGTGCGGCGGTTTTCTTTCCTTTTTTGTGGCCAAACAAATATGAGAGTAGCACAATATATATGACTAGGTGCAATACAAGTGCAATCTAAATTATGCAATAGAATGTAACAAGAGCAGCCCTAGAGCAATATCAAAAAGCTAGTCTCGATTAGGTTAAAAGTGTTCACAAAGGATGAATTGGTTCCCAAAGGTAGGTGTACTGATCGGTAATGGATGTTTTTTTTTTGATGTGGGGACTATGATCAGCAACTAGATAATGCTTAAACGAACACAAATTCAATTTAGCAAACCGAAATTAATAGATCGAAAAGGCGCAAACTTGGTTTGGATAGGTGGAACAAATCTTTTTGTGGCCAATTTTCTGGACTATAGGCATTAAATCAATCTACTAAACTAGGGTAAAGAAATTTCTCACCGAGCAACCTGGTTTGCTCTGATACCACTTGATGTAACACTGGGTGTCCCGATCTTTCGATGAGAATGATAACTTTCGATTTGAGTGGAGACGACTTTGGCGATCCGACTACAACGTACAACGACGATGCGCCTTAGCAATCGCTAAACCAACTCCAGAGGGTTATTGACCTTACCGTGGGCACGATCAACCTGATCACGAAGATCTATTTCCTGCAAGCAATCGAAGAACAAGCAAGAACAAGGCAAAAGCAATCTAAAATTGCAAATATAGATAAAGTATTGAAAAGTTGGGGTTCCGATACAAGGAGCTTATTAGGCGGCCGTTGAGCACGTCTAAAAGACTCAAAATAGTAGCAAAAGGCTAAACTATCAAATAACCAAAACCCAAGTTATTTTGGGGGACTCCCTAGCTATTTATAGGAGAAATAGGAGGCCAAAACCAGGCTTGGGGCATCCAAAACACCTCCATGGCCGAGTAGGACTCCTATTCCTAGTTTGACTTTGATTTGGAAAGATTACCGAACTTGTTTTGCAGATTCCCGTTGACTCGTAAGGAATTTGGAGGTGGGGCCAGATCCGTTGGAAAGAGGACGTCGAAACCTTTCAAACCAGTACTCATAGACCTCAAACACCCTTGTGGATCAAAAGTTATGGTCATTTTAAGTTGGTGTTGTCCCAGAGGCCGAATCCGAGTTGAAGTTGTGCACCGGAAGAATTGGCTTCATGCTTGACTTTTGGGAGTCCTTCTCCTTGGTTCCTAAGGACAATAAAATCATCACAAGGATTAAATAGCATTCCATTCATTAAATTATTTGTATGCAACCCGAGGAACGCATTCACCTGGCAATTGAATTGACGTGCGCGAGCTCGAGTAATTGGCCCTTGTATTACATTGTTGGTTTCAATTGGGTTTGTAGACATGGCCGTATCCATTGTAGTGATGTCCTCATCATCCTCCCCTTCTTGCATTTGAGTTGTCCTCGACTCAAGTTCATCATCTTCTCCCAAGTATGGCTTTAGATCTGATAATTGAGTTGACGGGCTTGAGCTCGAGTCAATGGTCCTTGAACCGACGAAGATGTAGAAGGATGGCCAAGGTGGGGGTCGATAAAGCCATGCAGATTGAGCCATCGTAGTAGATGTATACGAAGTAGAGGATGCCGTGAAGTGTCGCCAACTTAATGGTCCTGGCCAAGGTGGGGGTCGATGAAACCATGCGGTTGATATAATTGCAGCAACACTTGGTGATGACCATATGTATGCAGTGTTTGTTCTGTCCATGATGAGCATGGTCTCATCAGATACCAAGACGCGAGGGTGCGACCGGCGAGATGATCGCCGGGAACGGAGGAATGATGGCCGCGAGGAGAAGGAGGGCAGACCCTTCTGCCCGATCCACAGGTCCAACACCCACGACCTGACCAGCTTCCAGGTTGTGAGCAAGATGGTGGAGCAGCAGCTCAAGGAGCACCGCCCCCCGCGATGACGACCAATACGAAGACCTTGCCCCGCTGGCCTTTCAGCGTGCAGATCACACCGTGGCATACATCCATGGTGGCTCGGCCACCTACCCCTCCAACACGACGTACAAGCGACTAAGGAGGGAGGTCTGCGCCACGGTGCCGAGCTCAGGGGCGGGTCGGATGCTGAAGTGGTCGGAAGAGCCGATCACCTTCAGTCGGTCCAACCACCTTGAGAGCACTACCGGCCTAGGTCGCCTTCCGATCATGGTCCTGCCCTTCAAATATCACGGCAGGAGTTGCGCCCGGCCCTGCCCTTTTATGGAATCGCCCCAGGGGCTGGCTCGGTGCCCCTAGGCCAGGTGCGCCTCCCCGTCACCTTCGGGGAGGAAAGCAACTACCGTAAGGAGAAGGTAGATTTTGAAGTCGCAGATTTTAACCTCCCGTACAACGCCTTTCTTGGCCGACCGATGTTGGCCAAGTTCATGGCGGTGACCCACTATGCCTACATGGTGGTAAAGATGTCAGGGCCTAGTGGCCCCATAGTGATCCAGGTGGACAGACCGGAAGCCCTGCGTTGCCATAAGCATGCATTGGACCTAGCCGACACCACCTTCAGTAGGCAGGTTGATGCCGCCTGTCCAGGAGCCCCTTTGGCGAAGACCCATGCCTCGCCCGGCTCGGTCGGTGAGGTTATGGTGGTCTCCCGGAGTGAGGGCGAGCCTGGGAAGACCATCTCCATTGGCGCCAACCTCAGCGCGCAAATAGGAAGATGCGCTTGTCACCTTCCTCCAGTCTAACTCCGACATGTTTGCCTTGGCAACCGTCCATATGACTGGGTCCCCAGGGAGGTGATCGAGAACTGATTGGCAACACTCTCAAGAGTGCGCTCGGTCCGACAAAAGGTCTAGAGACAGGCACCAGAGCAGCAAGATGCCATTCGGGAGGAGGTGGAGAAGCTACTGCACGCAGGGATTATCAGGGGAGTCTCTCACCCCGAGTGGCTTGCCAACCCTGTGCTTGTCAAGAAATCCAATGGGAAGTGGCGGATGTGCATCGACTTCCCCGACCTCAACAAGGCCTACCCAAAGGATCCTTACCCCCTACGGCGCGTCGATCTCATCGTCGACTCGACGGCGGGATGTGAGCTGCTGTGCTTTCTGGACGCGTACTCCGGGTACCACCAGATTAGCATGGCGGCGGAAGACAAAGAAAAAACCACTTTTGTAACCCCCATGGGTGTTTATTGCTATATCAGAATGGCTTCTGGGTTAAAGAATACTGGTTCTACTTATCAATGCGCCATGCATATTTCTTTCCGTCCACAGATAGGCGAAATTTGGAGGTGTACATCGACGACTTAGTTGTGACGGTCAAGAAGAATGAAGAAATCATCGAAGACTTGGAAGAAACCTTCACTAACCTCTAGAAGGTCTATTTGAAGCTCAACCCTGAGAAGTGTGTGTCCATTCAGGGAATTGAAGCCAATCCTGACAAGATAGCAGCCATCGAATGCATGAAGCCGCCAGGTCGACTCAAGCAGGTGTAGTACCTTGCTGTTCGCTTGGCATCTCTTGGGCGATTTATCGCTCGGTTGGGAGAAAGAAGCTTGCCCCTGTTCAAGATGCTGAAGAAGACCAACCACTTCGAGTGAATTGAAGAGGCCCAGCGAGCATTCAAAGACTTGAAGCAATACCTCTCCTCCCCGCCAATACTGGTCGTCCCTAGGCCCAGCGAACCGTTGCTCCTGTACATCGCCGCTACCCCTGTGGTGGTGAGGGCGGTACTGGTGGCAAAGAGGGAGGGCGTCCAGAAGCCGGTCTACTACATCAGCAAGGTGCTGCACGAGGCGGAGACCAGGTACCCGCAAGCACAGAAGATGCTATACGCTGTCCTGGTGGCGTCCAGGAAGCTGCGGCACTACTTTCAGGGATGAGATATCATGATGGTTACGACCTACCCTCTGCGAGAGATCCTCCACAACTGGGAAGCTGAAGGTCGTGTTGCCAAGTGGTTGGTGGAGCTAGGGGAATTCTGCCTTAAGTTTGTACCCCGCACCGCCATTAAAAGCCAAAAGCTGGCGGAGTTCATTGCCGAGTGGACTCCCACCACTCCTAAAGCTAAAGGGATACCCGCACCTTCCCCCTGGACTTTGTTCTTCGATGGCTCCTTCAGGCTCGAAGGCGCGGGGGCTGGAGTTGTCTTGGTCTCCCCAACCGGTGACATCCTCCTATACGTGGTTGCCTTAGACTTTAGGGCCACCAACAACATCACCGAATACGAAGATCTGTTAGCAGGGTTGCGCGTCGCCTCGGCGTTAGGCGTTGGGCGCCTCCAAGTCAAAGGTGACTCCCTGCTGGTCATCAATCAGGCGCGAAAGGAGTTCCAATGTTCTGACCCACCATGGCTGCCTACCTGGTGGAGGTCAGGAAAATGGAATTCCACTTCAAAGGACTGGGATAACTCCATATCCCTCGACGCGACAACCATATGGAGGACGAGCTTTCGCAGCTCGTGTCATCAAGATCTGCTGTTTCGGTCGGGGTCTTTGAAGAAAGGCTATCTCGAGCATCCGTCGCAGCCCTCGAACATGGAGGTAACGACGGTGTGGGCGTCTCGACCTTCGATTCAGGCGGGGAGGGCAGCGTGACTGTCCCAGCCCCCAATTCTGGAGGGGAGGACAGCGCGCCAGCCTTAGCCCCCAGTTCCGGGAGGGAGGATGCCGGCGCCGCTGGTGCGGTGCCATGGGAAATGCTTGGCTAGGAGAAGTACCCGGGTGATCACCCCGTGATCGCCGCACTTGGTAGGGAAGGTCAGTGGATGGATCTGATCCAAGCCTTCCTGCGGGACCAAGTGATCCCCGACGATGTTGCCTCAGCCGAGAAAATTGCACGAAAGGCCAAGTGCTACTCTGGTAGGTGGGGACCTATATCGCCGGAGTAAAAACGGAATTCTTCTGAAGTGCATCACTCGGGAAGAGGGGAGCACTTTGTTCTCTGATATCCATGGAGGCATGTGCAGGAGCCATATGTCCGGCCGGACGCTAGTCGGCAAAGCATTCCACCAAGGATTTCATTGGCCTACTACCCTCCAAGATGCCTGCGAGCTGGTGAGGAGATGCGAGGCGTGCCAGTGTCATACCAAGCAGATCCACCGACCAGCCCAGGCACTACAAACTATCCCACTCTCTTGGCCGTTCGCGGTCTGGGGGCTGGATATCCTGGGCCCGTTCCCACGGGCCACAGGGGGCTTCACCCATCTGTTCGTCACCATCGACAAGTTTACCAAGTGGGTTGAAGCCGACGCAGTGCGCGCCATCACGGCAACCGTTGCTATCAAGTTCATGCATAGAATCTTCCCCGCTTTGGAGTCGCCAATCGCATCATCACGGACAACAGCACTCAATTCACCGGTGCGGCATTCCTGGAGTTTTGTGACGAGATGGGCACCAAGGTGTGCTTCGCTTTGGTGGCCCATCCGAGGAGCAACGGCCAAGCGGAGCGCGCCAAGGCGCTGGTGTTTAAGGGCCTTAAAACCAGAGCATTTGATCCGCTCTGTAAGCGGGGGGGCGGTGGATGGAAGAACTCCCAGGATAGATGAGAAGATTTTTAGAGCTCAACACAAGAAAGAACAATTTCTCTATAAAAGCTCCAAAAACCAAGAAATTCTCCGAAAAAGCTCAAAATTACTCATGATCCAAATGCAAGGACAATTGTTCAACATGATCATGAGAAAACATTTTTTAATTTTCTTCCCTCTAAGATGTCTTTTCTATGTTTTCTCCCCTTTTGGCAATATAGGCATCAAGAGAGCATTTTTTGGATGAAATGCAACCTAGAAGAGCTTTGAGAATTATGCAAGTGACCACTTAGACAAAGTATGACACTAAGCTACTCAAGTTCGGATTATGTCATCCTAATTCATATGCAATGGCATATTTCGATTTTTGCTAACTAGCTCGAAAGGTGTTATGTTACTTTTGCATGATTTCAACAATAGCAACACAGCATAATTTCAAGACTAGAAGCAAAGCCAACCTAACAAGCAAATAGACCACCCCCCCCTTGCTGCCCTAAGGGAGATTCCCACCTCGCCACCCCGCTGATCCATCCTTCGGGAAGCCCCGCGATGAGGAGATCCGGCGGTTCCGGCGCGAGGAGGACGATCGGGGACCCAGGAGGAAGGATTTCGACGTTCGTTGTTCGTCGGGCTGAGGTATGGTATGGGTGTTCCTTGGGTATGGTCTAGGTGCTGTTCTAGAGGTAGATTTGATGCTTTTAGATCAAGTGGTGGTCTGTGATTGGGTAGTTTGGTTGAAAATTAGAGTTTGCCATGTTCTCTGCTTCGGGCAAATTGTGCAGTCGACCTAGGGTTTGAGTTTTCGCGACTTTAGATTTGGAATTTGATCGTCCGCCTGTTGAAGAAGTTGTAGGTAACTTCAATACCTTTCAGTGGACATAAAGAACGTCCAATTTCTCCCAGCCGTTTGAAAGTTATGCTCGATTTACCTAACGTGTTCAAATCTGTGACGTAGCTGGGACAGAACGTAGTGTTTTGTAGATTAGACAACTTTAGAGTCCGAATCAGCTTTTCCCAATACTTAGAAAAGGTTAGGAAATTTCCTAAGCTTCGCGATGATGTACTCGTTTACTTGATTTGGAGACCTAGAACTCAAGTTATGCTAGATTGAAGTCTGCTGTCCCGGGAGGACAGATTCTCTGTTTTTCGATTTTGGTAGTAGTTTGTGAAGTCGAGGTAGACGAGCTTTTGCATACTGTTTTGGGGGCACGTTTTGTGTGTGTGGTATGTATGTGCAGGTGGTGTAACCCCGGGAGTGCCCTCATCCTCTCGCCAATCCGTCGCCCGAGGTTAAGGCAAGTGTATTGTAATGGGTAGTGTAATGTATGTTGCTAGTTGTGACTAGATGCAAATTGCTTACATGTTGTGATATCTTGCCATGATTAGTGCTTGCCTATGTTATGATGAAAATGGACTATTATGATGCTATGCCATATTTAGTTCAGTTTGATGCAAGATGTTTATGTTTATGGCATATGTTGCATACATGGCATGAAAGCTGGCCCGGTCGGTGAGAACGTCATAACTAGCCCGGTAAGGTCGGTGAAAAAGTTATGATTAATCCGGAGCGCCATGGTTGTAAGACCTACCTCGTGATTCCACCCACGTGGTAAGTGGAAGCGATGTGTAGGCACCCTCCATCTACGGGATGGAAGGGGGAAGAGGGTGCATGCCGACGGATGTGCACTCAGCAATACCGGCATATGCTTCCATGAGACATGTGCATTGCATTACATTGCATACATGATGATGATTATGAGTTGTGTACAATGTGCTTTGTCATGGCTATGATGTTGTAGATGAGATTATGATTTGATCATGATGTTAAAGTATGGTATGTATTGCTGTTGGCATTAATCTATTCTTTATGATCCATTGCAATATGCTTGCTAAGTGATGAACTCATGCTTGTGTTTATGTTGTTTTTCTTAGGTACCTTGACACCGACATGTGGGAAAGGGGCTTAGCGGCATGACATCACATAATTTCCACACAATTATACAATATTTAACTTTCGGATTTGTGATCATGAATCTAGGGTGATAAAACTAGAATTATGATTTGTTCATGTGCTTGTTTACATCCTTTACTTTGATTTGGTTCATGAAGTGGTTAAATTCATTATGTTAGACTTAAATTGCCGTTATAATACCTGTTATTGCTGCTTTGGATGTTTTTCCATTATGATATATCATGTGGTATTTTGTTGTTGCTTCGAATCATGATAAAACAAAGGAGATGCTGCTGAAATTTTCGGTTTCAGCATTTGTGCCTTTGCTGTAATTAATCCTAAATTGTGGTATTTTAGATGTTGTTTAGTCTATGTTTGGTAGCATTCGGGCATACTAGATGCCGGGGTGTTACAAATACCGTAGGGTTAACTAAAATTTTAATTTGGAATAATCTAGAAACATGGCATAGGTTATACCTAAAATTTTGCCATAGGCTAGCAACATTAAAATTTGTGTAAGTGGAATAACTAATTTAAAAATTTGACACACATGGATGCACAGTAGGAAAGGGGATGGGTATCGTTGCTTACGCTTAAATGTTGCATTTAATCCTTGTTGTTGAATGCTATATTTGATAGTGTATGCCGCTATGCTTATGAGATAATTGATTGAATTGTTTTTGTTAACGTGATAAAGTGGGGTTGTGGTGCCGAAGGGGTTCGGTCACAATTTTTGTTTATAGTAAGGTTGTGGTTCGACGGTATGGCCGGTTAAAGCCATCACCGAAGAACTATTAACCCCTTGTGGGGAAAGAGTGCTTACCTTTTCTGTCGTAGATCAGGTAGTTGACTGGAGGCAAATAAAAGAGTTGGTGGTGGATTTCTTTGGATGTTCTTGATCATTCTGACGGTTGGTTTGGGTTGGTTTCCTTGGTTCTAGTCGATTTAAATCAAAAGAAAAGTGTTGGTATTTGATTCTCGCTGATGGTTCATTTGGCGATTGTGGATTTTGTCTTCTTTGGGTGAAGATTAAGAAGAGGAGTTTTATGATGCGCATCTTTTGGTCGCAATTTTTGCTTTGACACCCGGTTTTGTTGATTATTGTGGATTGTCTTGGGGAGGAAACTTATATGGTTGTTGTTCTCCCTATTTAAGAAAAGTGTTGGAGTTTCTCCTTGTGCAGACCTTAAGATTGGGTGAAGCTAAGTTTGAATCTCTATCGGAAAAGATTTAGTGAACATTTGATTTTCCCTGGTGCATCCTTCTTCCTTCTTGGAAGTTGTAGACCTTGAGATTTCTTTAAGAGTTTTGGCTATCAGAGTTGGAAATTTGAGAGTTGAGCTCTCCTATATGTCTGTTGGAGTTTTGTTTTTCTTCCTTGCCTGGAAAGGAGAAATTGCTTATCGGTGATCATTCTTGTTCTTGAGCTGTGGTTTATGGAATGACGTGTTGCTAAGTTAAATTGTGAATTGAATCAATTCAATGTGATTATTATCTCTAGCTTGAGAATAAATAGACTACTAGTGTTGTAGTTTACTCTGTAGCGAGAAAATTAAATGGGTAATTGTAACATCCCAAAATTTGCTTTTAATATATTTAGTGTGTTTTTGGGATTATTTGGAATTTTTGGAGCTAATTTGAATTCAAACCTTATCGAACCAATTGCGTTAAATAGAAATCATGCATTTTTGCATCAGCCTAAAATCTAAAATTTTGTTTAAAATAAAGATAATTGGAATGCGAGGGTGTTCTCTTCAAATATTTTCTAAAAACGTGTTTTATAACTTGAGTCGATCATTTTACAAAAATTTGTACAGGTGTCTGATTCACTAAAAGAATTTTTGCGAAAAATCTATACGTCAAAAAATCACGAAACTAACTTCGTTACGCTCCAAATAGTTCCTAGTATTTTATAGGAATTTTCCAGATTTTTAGAACATCTGTTAATTTTTTTCTCGACACGTTTTGAAAACATATACGCGTATATATTTGTATACATAATATTGGACGTTTCATTCAAGGAGGACGATTACTCTTTGGCCGTTGCATGCATGTGTGTACACCAGGGGACATTGCCTCTTCTAGCCATTCCATTTACTAGCACATGAATGCTTCTTCAGTTTCCAGCCGTTCCCATCTCCAATGCATGCACGTTTCTTCATTACTAATTAAGCCACGTAGTGAATGGGAACCTTCAATCCTGTACGCACGAATTGCTCTTCCAACCGAACGGTTCCTTTCCATTTGCACTACTAGTTGTTTGCACTACTAGTCGTTCTTCCGCATGCGTGGGGTCATTTTCCATTCGAGCCATTTCCATTTCTCTAGTGATCTTTTGTTCCGCTGTTGACGCCGCTGTTGTCGATGCCGTCTACGTCGTCACCGCCGCTACCGTCTCGTCTTCGTCATCGTCGCGGCCGTTGGTCGTCGCCTTCGCCGCCGCCGCCGCCGCTGTCGTTGTCACCGTCGCCATTGACGTTGCCGCCGCCGCCGTTTACCTCGCCGTCGACGCACTCTCCGATCTCGCATCCCCTGCGCCGGACGGTATACCTGTTTTTCCTTTCCTTCGTGTGCGCTCTATCTCTATCAATCGGTTGATCTCGTTGCATGTATAAGTAGTACGTACGCATGTATATCTATTGGTACTAGGATCTATGGTTGTATACGTATTTTATATGGTTGATTCGCATATGTATTTGGATGCATGTTTTTCTACCGATTGTAGCCCAGTCGTTCATCCCAGCCGAACAACCAGCAGAGAAGAATACGCGTATACACCCTCAACAGTACCATGGAAGGAGGACTAGAAGTAGTTTGTACATGTTAGTTTCAAGAAATTGTGAATTTTGTCTTTTTCGCTACAAATTCATTTTAAGTCCAAATCGCTTGCAACAAATGTTGTTAATTAGTAAAAATTAATACCTTTCTACAGTAATTTTTATGAAATTTATAATTAAATTTATACTGTTAAATTATTTGCGGAAAGTCCAAACTTACAAATTTTGTATCTCTTAAACTATACCTTCAAAAATTCCAAAATAAATTTTATAAATCTTAGAAAATGCTAAAATAATTATCTAGTAATTTGCATGGGGATTATAAGCTAGTTTGATTTGTAGTATTTTTATGAGTGTGTGTTTATACGTTGTTCCGAGTGTTTATTTGGTTCTTTATTTGCTACACGTAGACGTCGAGTTGTGTGACGCTGTCGGAAGTGAAGATCAGGACCATGATCAAGATCTAGACCATAGCCAGCTGATCTTTGAAGGAAAGTTGTGCTTTGACCATATTGCTCCTAGTTTTTGAAATGTATTTCGATTTAAATTACGCATGCTATATTGTTAAAATGATTTAAATTAATTTGGGATAAAGTAGCTAATTCACCTATTTGCTAATTCCACCCTTGATGTTAAAATTTGTATGCCATGTATCCATTGTCAACTTAAGTTGGGTTTAAAATAGTTGGATGAAATAATTGTGCCAACACGGGAGGCTAGACCGTGAATAGTTGCTTAGCGATGCTTACGTGAAATGTGTTTCAAATGGCAAAATAATATTGACTAATGATATACGGATTGAATTTTGGAACCAGTGTAATCTTGTCACGTGATGATGTGAAGTGTAGGTACCTTTGTGGTTCTACATGGTAACTGATATTATTGTTGGCATGTATTGCACAATAATGGAATAGGGGTGGGAAAAGATTTAGTCTGGGGCAAGTGGTATGTGGCTTTATGCCAGGTGAGCCTTCATGGCATAGATTTTGAGATAACAGCCTTTGCTGCAATGGGATGAGTGATGTGAGAAGATTTGGGTCAGGGACTGTGAGAAGGATGCCTTGCCCTGGACAGTTAAGGACTTCACCTTGCAAGCCTTTGAACTGGGCCTTACGTACAACCACATGACTGGAGTGGGACGGTCTTAGTTTAGTAGGATTATGAAATCTTACCTTTGATACCTCAGGGTGACAGTTACGTTGGGGTAACTATGTGGGGGAGCGTACCGGAGCTACGGCTTGGTACCCTATCCAACGGTGATTGTCGGTCCTACACTTCGATCCTTCGTGGGGGAAGTGATAGTGAAGGCAGTACCGGAGAGGGTCATAGGTGGAGATCGAGGTTTCCGAAAAGCTTTGTTATGATCACTCATTCGCATACTCTTGTAACACCCCGGCATCTAGTATGCCCGAATGCTACCAAATATAGACTAAACAACACCTAAATACCACTAATAATGATAAATTACAGCAAAGGAGCAAATGCAAAAAACCCGAAAATTTCGGCAGCATCTCCTTTGTTTTAACATGAATTGAGACAATAGCAATAACAGGCAAGTAATATCATAAGGCATCTAAAGAAGCAATGTAAATGGATATAACAACAACATAAGGCAATAATATCAAGTCCAACCACTCCATAAACTATAACGAAGCAAGTAAGGGACACGACCACACAATTTAATCCATACACCAAGATTCATGGCACTATTATTATGATCATGACTTAAATTGGTAAATGTGACTGGAACTACGTGAAGATGTGTAGCTATTGCCCCTTCCCACATGCCGGTGTCATGATACCTAAAACAACATAAAACACAAGCGTGAGTTCATCACTCAGCAAGTATATTGCAATGGGTCATACAGAACAATTCAATATTATCATCACTACATAACAAACTTAACATCATGATCAAGTCATACTTCATATGCAACATCATATTCATGTCTCAACCTCATTGAGATCATTTCATCATCATCATCATGTATGCAATGCAATGCAATGCACATGTCTCCTCGACGCAAATACCGGTATTGCCGAGTGCACACCAATCGGCGTGCACCCACGTCCCCCTTCCATCCCGTAGATGGAGGGTGCCTACTCCTCGCTTCCACTCACCGCGTGGGTGGAATCACGAGGTAGGTCTTACATCCATGGCGCTCCAGATTAGTCATAACTTTCTCACCGACCTTACCGGAATAGTTATGACGTTCTCACCGACCGGGCCAAGTTTCATGCCATGTATGCAACATATGCCATCATCATTAACCATAAACCATTGCATAGCATCTTAACATACCCTTTTTATGATATCATGGCAAACACTAAGCATGGCAAGATAGCATAACATGGAAACAATTGCATCTAGTCAAGACAATCAAATAAACCACATGCTACCCATCCCAATACACTTGCCTTAACCTCGGGCGATGGATTGGCAGGATGAGGAGGGCACTCCCGGGGTCACACCACCTACACATAGATGCCACACAATCACAACGTGCCCACAAAACAGTACGCCCTCGCCCATCTACCCCGATTTCGCAAACTACTCCCGAAAACGAAAAACAGAGAATCTGTCCCCCCCCCGGGACAGCAGACTTCGATCTAGCATAACTTTAGTTCTAGGACTCCGAATCGATTAAACGAGTACATCCTCTCATATCTTAGGAAATTTCCTAACTTTTTATAAGTATATGGAAAAACTGATTCGGCCTCTAAAGTGGTTTAATCTACTGAATACCGTGATCTGTTCCAATCTCGTCACAGTTTTGAACACGTTCGGTAAAACGAGCATAACTTTCAAACGGCTGGGCAGAATTGGACGTTCTTTATGTCCACCGAAAGGTATTGATGTTACCTACAACTTCTTCAACAGGCGGATGACCAAATTCCGAATCTAAGGTCACGAAAACGTAAAGCCTAGGTCCACTACACAATCTGCGCGAAGCAGAGAACGTGGCAAACTCTAGTTTTCATCTAATCTACCCAATGACAGCATCACCCCTTGATCTAAAAGCATCAAATCCCCCTCTATAGCAGTACCTAGACCATCCCCATGTATTCCCCTAGCCATACCTTAGCCCGACGAACGATGGACCGACGAATCTCCTCCCGGATTCACCCGATCTCCTTCCTCGCTCCAAATCCATCTGATCTCCTCATCGCGGAGCGCTCCAATGATGAAAACAGCGGGATGGCGAGGTGAGGGGCTCCACTAGGGCAGCAAGGATGGTGGAGATGGGAGGGGAGGGGAGGGGTGGTGGCTAGGTGGGGAGAGGAGAGGGCGCATGGAGGGGAGAGGGAGGGGTGCACCATGGGGGCGGCGGCTAGGAGGGGATGGGAGATGGGAGGGCGCACCACATGTGGAGGGGGCGCAAGGGGGTAGGGTTTGCTGCCCCCTCCTCCCCCACATGGGCCAGGAACTCCACCCTCGGCCCAACAAGGTCCCTCCAAGGCCCACGCTTCCCCGGAAAGGCCCAAACACCCGAAAACGGCCCGAAAATGCATTAAAACTGCATAACGTAAAGTTTTAAACTCCGATTTCATATTTTTATAATGTTTTGACATCCCGTAGTGTCACAACTCTTGTATGGCGATTCACAGCTGACGTGGTGAGTTGATTATATCTTGTGGGAAAAGTGTACAACCTCTGCAGAGTGTGTCAAAACTATTCGAATAGCCGAGTCCACGGTACTGGACAAAGCTCGGGGATTACAGTCAAGGGGTAAACTTTATAAAATAAAATGTGGGATTGGAGGGCCTGAGCAATGAACTGATTAGGGCTTTGTGCTAAAATGTTGAAAAGGGTTTAACAACTTATTATATAGTATGGTTTACCACTTTCGAATCTATTAAGATTATTTAATCAAAGCAAAATGCTACCTGATGCAAAGTAACCAATTCAGCCATTTCTTTGGAATAAGCCATGCATGTAGTAATAGAACTGCATTTTGTGCATGACTTGCTGAGTACTGTTTGTACTCACCCTTGCTTTCAACACCACCATCAGTTGAAGAGAAGACTACAACTTTGAAGGAGGAGAAGTTCCACGAGGAGGCAATTATCTAGGAGTTGAACCTTGTCAGTTGCCTGTGGCATATTGATGGGAGTCACCAACGTTCTTCATTCCGCTGCTGTTTATTCTCTTTTGTTGTTGTAAGCCCTGCGTGGCAGACTATTTGTAAGGTGACCTTAAGGTCTTGTAACCAGTTTATTTAATAATTGAAGTACTTTATTATTAATTCTGTTGTGTATGATTGTGGTACTTCATCCCTGTTATTACTGTGTGCGCTAGCGTGATCCTGGACTAGTGCAGAATACACAAAGGGTCCGGATTTGCAGATTCGGGTCCCGACAGAGGTGGTATCAGAGCCATACTGACTGTAGGTCTTGACCCTAGGTAGATTGGCCGTCTTTAGGAGCTTCAAAATTATTTTTAAAGAAAAAATTTAACTTGTAAGAATAATATGCTCTTGACTTATCTTATTCTTCTATTCTCTCCTCTTTGCTGAAAATTCTATGCTTCCCTTCGGTTTAAATGGAAATCTTACCTGAGTCGTTCCGAATAGTTAAGGATGTTTCACTTAAGAAGAAAGTACTGGATGCCGCTGTCAACCCTGAAGATCATGAAGTAAGGGATCATCAAGTTCGAAGAGAAGTAGATTGATGAAGTCTTCCCGAAGGTTGAGGAACCACCGCTTTAGTAGTCAGTTGAGACTCATGTGTGAGAGTCGCGTCTCTTAAGATAGGAGAGTTACCCTTTTAGCCGATAGATTATTGTGTGCTTAGGTTAATTTGGTTCTTCAATGTTTTCTGGGTGTGCAGTATGCGTTGCATAAGCTTTTAGGCTTTTGTAAGCAACCATACCAAGTTATTAATGTTCTGTGCTTAAGTTTTTGGGTTAAATCTGCTCCCCTGCACTAGGATTCTTGAACCTTACCTCTGCTCTCCCCTCTCAACTAAACCTTAGTGTGTCAACAGATGGAAGGACCGACCACACCAGTGTTTCTGAAGCAATTTCTGAAGTCATGATCATTCCGAAAATTGGATCAGTTAAGTTTATAGCACCAAGAGTGGGTGGTAATACCATGACAGCAACTCGCTCAAAGGAATCAAAAGGTTTTACGCAAAAGGGAAGCTCGCACCAAGATATGTTGGACCGTTCAAGATCTTGAGACAAAGAGGTGAAGTAGCTTATCAGCTGGAGTTGTCGCAATCATTAGCAAGAGTACATGATGTATTTCATGTTTCGCAGTTGAAGAAATGTCTGCGAGTACCTGAAGAACAAGCACCGCTGGAAACCATCGATCTACAAGAAGATTTGAAGTATAAAGAACATCCAGTGAAGATTCTAGACACTTTGGACCATGAAACCAGAAACAAATCAACCCGTCATACTTGAAGGGAAGTCATTCAAGTTCTGTTGATCTCTTCTTTTATGAGGATTCCAGTTTAGCACTTATAGCTCTGCAGAGTCCAGTGGAGTAATCATTTAGAAAGTGAAGCGACTTGGGAACGCGAAGAAGAGTTGAAGAAGAAGTTTTCGAACCTATTCTCTAGTTAGCCTCGAATCTCGGGGACGAGATTCTGTTAACGGGGGGAGGTTTGTAACATCCCAAAATTTGCTTTTAATATATTTAGTGTGTTTTGGGGATTATTTGGAATTTTTGGAGCTAATTTGAATTCAAACCTTATTGAACCAATTGCGTTAAATAGAGATCATGCTTTTTTGCATCAGACTGGTGCTCTATCATTGGGGTTTTCTGCTGGGCGAGAACCACTCCCATTGCTTCCAAAGTTCCCACGGGTGTTCACCATCTGTCGATTTGCTCTAGGTTTAGAGATGAGAGGGAAACAAGAATAGACAAGTAGTATGGAACTTATGCGGGGCGAAAGGGATAACTTTAAGGTCCAACCTTATTATTAATAACTTGGTATGGCTGCTTACAATGCCTAAGGGCCTTGCAACACATACTGCACACTCAGCAAACAAAGCAAATCCAAATCGAACTAACTCTGGAGTCTAACGCCTAAAGGGTGACTCTTTATTCTATGACTCGACTCGACGAAGGAGTCTCACTATAGAACCTATGCTCACTCATCGAGAAAACCTCCACGGCACAGTACGGGTCGTGGCATAAGCGCAAACGATTGCCATGTCCAAAGAATCGTGTGTCATCCGTGGTAGTCGAAGAAGCGGTGTCCTCATCGAGATCTGACTCTTCCGGATCTGGCTCGTGTAGCTCAGTCATCGGCTGGGTCCGGGTCCGTACAAAGTCATCTCCAACTCGTCAATCCTTCGTAGAAGGTGTGCCACATACTCTTGAGCTTCCCGCCATCTGTTCTTCTCTGCCGTGATCTCCTTGCGGGCCTTACTGAGCTCCTTGCTTGTATTATCTAGTACATCCTCCTGGCGGCGACAAATCGTGCCAACCGTGTAACCGTGGCATCCTCATCCGAATCTCCCGGTCGAGAAGGTTATCGCTGCGGATGGTAGCGGAACACCGTACTCTCCAACTCTCGGGCGTGAATACGGGTAATGTGCCGCATTGCTCGTCGTGATACTTCTTGGATACCCATCTGCATTGTAGATCTCTGGCGGTCAGGATGTATCGGCGATTGCCTGGGCCCTTTTCCTAGCAGGTACCTCAATCTTCACATCACAAGCTTTGACCAATCCCGCTTGTCCGATCACTTCTACTTGGTATTGGGGCTTCTCAAAATCTCAGAGTCTGAGCATATGCCAAAGTTCATGGCGTGACTAACTCCTAGATCAACGTAGTTGAACTCTTCCTCCATCTGTCACAAGAGTGCTTTACGTAAGAACTCGGAATTTTTAAATTGTGACAAGGTAAGGGAAAATTCCAGCAAGAGACAAGAAAAGAGAGAAGGGGATAAGTCGAGAGGTCATTTCTTATCTTGACAACTTTTTAGCTTTAGAAAATAGGTTTTATCCTCACTACGACCATTCTAGCTAGGGTTGAGCCTACAGTCAAGTATGGCTCTGATACCACCTCTGTCGGGACCCCGAATTTGCAAATCCGGACCCTCTGTGTGTTCAGCACTAGTCCAGGAACGCGCTAGTGCACACAGTCTTAACATCGGTATATATCACAATCATACCAAACGATACTATCAAAGTACTTTATTTAGATAATCAAAGGGTTACTCGACCTTATGGCCAAGTTACAAATATATGCCTCGCTAAACTTATTAAAAGAGAAATAACGAGCGGAAAATCAAATAACCCGTGGCGCCATCCAAGATACCACAGGCAATGGGCTCGCATCCCTAAGTAGACGGGTCCTCTTGGAACTCCTCCTCCGAAACTGGCGTAGTCTCCTCTTCAAGCGGTATTGTGTTGAGGCAAGGGTGAGTACTTGGTACTCGACAAGTCATGCAGAATGCAAGCTAATATACTATATGCATGGCTTGGTACAAAGGAATAGCTCAGGGTATATTTGCAGAAATGACTTTTGACAAGTAATAAAAGTAGATTCACGGTAGAAATAAGTAAAGCGTAAATAACTTTTCAAGAAGTTTAATAACCATTTTTCCCCATCCTAAACCACATTTCCATCAACTTCATTACTAAACCAACCCCACTTTTCAAATCCAAGTTATTTCAGAAAGTCTAACCCTTGATTTGTAATTCCCGAGCATTGTCGATCACTGTGGACTCGGCTATTCAAATAGATTCTACACTCTGGCAGAGGTTATGCACTTTACCCACAAGATACAGTCAAACACCACAAAGGCGAGTTCAGTAACAAAGCCTTTGGAAGCCTCAAACAACACAGGTGGTCCTCTCAGGTTCGTGCTCTACACCATCCCTTCCCTTAGCTAAGGCGAAGTATGGGACCAACACACCGTTTAGATGGGTATCGGCCACAGCCACGTCGCTCCCGCACAATCACACAAGCGGTGTAATTGACACCCTGAGGCTCCACAAGTGAGTCCTTAGCGACTTAATCAACTAGGGCCGTCCCATTCCACCATGTGGTTGCAAGTATGACCCAGTTCAAAGGCTTGCAAGGTTAAGTCCTTAGAGTGACCAGAGGCAAGACTACCCAAGAACCAAATCAACATCCCGATGCCACAATGGCCCACTGATTACTCTTGCCACATGCCCTGGCCGAAATCATTTTATCAAACCCGATTGATTACCATGCACCACGTGCCATCAACATCACATGATACTTTTCCAAAACAGGTTCAATATATCATTAAGTCAATATTAGCATTTGATTATCCAAAATCATGTCATGAGCACGTGCAGTCTAAGCGATACTACAACGCGTTCTAAACCCATGTTGGCAATTTAATAATGTCCAACTAGTAAACCACAACTAGGGTGACAAAGGGTCATGGCACATACTTAAGTAATCAAGGTGTCATATAGCAAATTGGTATTTATCTAACCCCCATGTTTAATCAAAGTATCTTTCTACTTGAACTAGCATGCAATAGTTTAAATCAAAATAGATTTCGAAATAGGATCAATATGGTCAAAGCACAACTTGCCTTCAAAAAGTACTTGCTCTTGGTCTTGAGTTGGATCTGAGTCAACACTTCTCCTCGAATCCTTAGGCACTTCAACGTCTACTCGTAAAGCGTGCAAATAGCAAATACACAAATAAACACTAGGCAAAAACATCCCAAAACTCCAAATAAAATCCATAAACAGAGAGAACATAATTTTCTGGATTTTTAGGAACTGGAATCGTTCAAATCGGAGTTAAAATGCAAAAGTTATGATTATTTAAAGTTTAAATAATCAATTAAATAATTTTACAGAGAAAAACTTTAGTCCAAAAATTAAATAAAATTCATATTTAGGTATATCTCAATTTTATACAAATTTAGAAATTTGAATCACTCAAATCGGAGTTGAAGCATAAAAGTTATAAGCGTTTGAAGTTTTGAAATTCAAATCAATTATTAAACCGATTTATTAAATCATTTTCTTTTGGAAATTAATTATTGCGTCGGCAGGAGACACGTGGCAGCCTCGATTGGGCGGTGGCGTCGGCGATCCATGGGCGTGGTCCACGCTCGGCTCGGGTCCACAGTGGACTCGGTCCCACGACTCACGTGAGGCCCGACATGTGGGCCCGCTCGGGTGGCGTCATCGCCGACGTCGGCGGGGACTTCGGCCGCAGTCTTGACATGTGGGACCTTTGTGACGTCATGGGTGGCGTCCACGGTGCGATCCGACACGGGCCCCGCGTGTCGGTGACCTGACGCAGCGTCTGACGCCGCGTCGGTCCAACTTCCCGACACGTGGCGCAATCACGGCCGTTGGTTTGAAAATCAGCGGCGGATTAAATCTAGCGTAGTGCTTTGGAAAAACAACTCCGATCCAGGCCGTCGATCTTGATCGGACGGTCAAGATCCAATCTAACACAGTGCGATTCTAGCTACGTGGCACAATCTAAGCCGTTGGATCTAGATCAAGACGGTTGAAAATAGATCCAGAGGTTGCACATGAGATCTCAGCGGTGTGGCGTGCGCGATCCGAGCCCTTGATTACGATCGGACGGCTAAGCGTAGCTCGCGGACGGCGATGGCGAGCGGGAGCGAAGGCCACCGGAGATGAAGACGATAGCGAGTCCAACGGCGCGGGCTTCTCGGCGAAGTGAAGGTACTCGAACGCGTCGTCCTTGGGGAATCGGATCCGGGCTTGATGAGCGGAGGGCGACGGCCAGCGATATCGGCGTTTAACCGCTGACGGAATTCCAACTCCGGCGAGCTCGACGGGCAAACGGCGGCGGCTCAGCGAAGATGGCTTGAACGCAGTGCGCCACGGAAGTCAAGTTCAGGTCAAGTGTGGCGGCGCATTAAATAGGGTCTCGCGTCAGTGAAACGCACGAGACCGAGGTCGCATTCGGCAGCGAGTCGGCGGCGGCACGAGGCGGCGTGGCGCAGCGTGAGCCGTTGGATCTCGATCCAACGGTCGCGTGAGTTGGACTGGTCCGACTCGGCGAGCTGGCTTTCGGTCGGACTTCGAGTTGATGGCGTGCGCGCAATCACAACCATTGGATCTTGATCCAAGGGTCGTGGCTAGGAGTTCGGAGACGGCGGGTTCGGCTCGACCACGTGGCTCAGTGGACTCGAACTCGAAGTCGACTCGGGCTCGATGGGTGAGCATACAAACCCACTCGCATTTTCCAATGATTTAATATTTAAAATAATTCGATAATTCATTTAATTCATTAAAAATAGCAAAAGACTGAGAAAAATTCGGAAAAATTGGAAAATATTTTGGAACATTTTGGACTCAAATAAAATATTTTCAACAAAATTTTATTTGCAAAATTAAATTCTTTAATTATTTCAAAATGGAATAAATTCAAATAAATTCCAAATAAATCCAAATAAATTCAGAAAATTCCAAAAATTCACCAAAGTGCCAAATCACACATGAATTTAAGAGAAGCAAAATTTTGGGGTGTTACAAACCTCCCCCTTAATAGAATCTCGTCCCGAGATTCGGGCTTACTAAAGGAATAGGTTTGGAAACTCTTTCTTCAAATCCTCTTCGCTCCCAAGTCGCCGCTTTCTTCATGGTTGCTCCACTTTGAACTCTCTGAAGCAGGTTGACTTGTTTCTAGTTTCTCGATCCATTGTGTCAGAATCCTCACGGGATACTCCTTATAAGTCAAATCCTCTTGCAACTCAATTGACTCAGGTGTATGCATTTCCTCGAGAACTCGGAGACACTTCTTCAACCAGGACACATGGAATACGTCATGCACTCCTAACGTAGGCAACTCGGTGATAAGCAACTTAGCCTCTGCGGCTCAAAATCTTAAATGGTCCAACATAACGAGTGCGAGTTTCCCTTTGGCATGGAACCTCTTAACTCCACGAGGCGTAACTCGAGGTATACAAAGTCTTACGTTCAAAACTCAAGTCTCGGCGACAATTGTTAGCATAACTCTTTTGTAAGTGATTGGGCTATCTTCAACCTTTCCCTAATCATGGCGATCTGTTCTTGACCTCTTGAAGAATATCAGGCCCAAAGACAGCTCGCGAGTCTCATTCCAATTCAATGGCGTCACGGGTCGACCATCTGATGCCTCAAAAGGTGACATCGTAAACTAGCCTGATAACTATTGTTGTAAGCCGAACTCGGCATACGGCAAACTCTTATCCCAAGAGGTAGCATAAGCCAATGCACAAGCTCTCAACATATCCTCGAATCTGGTTGACTCTTTGGTCTGTCCATCCGATGCATGGATGATAAGTCATCTTGAAGTTCAAGCGGGTTCCCATGGCTTCATGCAACTTATTCGAACCTTGAGGTAAATTGGGTACCTCATCCGATACAATCCTCTTGGGCACTCGTGCAAACAGACAATCTGATCATGTATAATTACGCTAATTTATCTCAGTAAGTGATCTTCACGGGGATAAAATGGGCTACTTTAGTCAAGCGATCCACTATAACCCATATGGAGTCATAACCTCCTTGAGTCTTGACAACCGGTAATGAAATCCATTCCGATTTCCTCCCACTTCCACTTTGGTATTTTCGGTTGTAGCAATCTGCTTGGTCTCTCGATGCATTGCCTTGACTCTACGGCATACGCCGTGACAATGCAACATGCTCGGCAACTTCACGTTTCATACTCGGCCACGAGAATCTCTCCTTGAGATCTGATACATCTTGGCGCTTCGGGATGAATCGAGTACTTGAGTCATGGGCTTCTTCGAGAATCGATTGCTTTAACTCCTTTTTGTTAGGCACACAAATGCGATCCTTCATCCACAACGTGCCTTGCTCATCCAACTTGAAGTCCTCTGCCTTGCCTTCCTCCTTGATGGACTTAATCCTGCGGATCTTGTCATCATCCTTACGTCCTTCTCGGATGATCCTCTAAGGTAGGCTTTACTTCTAATGTGGCCAAGAATCCGCTAGGTACAACCTCAATCTTCATTTTACGAAAATCCTCACATAGCTCATCCGACTTGTGGCTAGCAACGTACTCACGGTATGGCTTTTCCGACTCGAGCATCGGCTACTACGTTGGCCTTCCCGTGATGGTAATGGATTCCAACATTATAGTCCTTGATCAACTCTAACCATCTCCTTTGCCTCATATTGGATCCGACTGGTGAATATGTACTTAAAACTCTTATGATCCGTATATACTTCACATCTGTTTCCAATCGAGATAGTGACGCCATATCTTCAAAGCATGCACTACGGCTAACTCTAGGTCATGTGTCGGATAATTTTCCTCATGCGGCCTCAAGCGCCTTGATGCATAAGCGACAACCTTTCCATTCTGCATCAAGACACATCCAAGTCCTTGGCGCGATCGTCACAATAAATATCGAAGCTTTGAGCAACATCCGGTAGAACTAACACCGGTCTTGATGTCAATCGCTTCTTGAGCTCTGAAATCCTTTCTCACATTAAGCGTCCATGCAAACTTCTTTTCCTTCTTGACAATTGCGTAAGAGGTTTTGCAATTGTCGAAAAGCCTTCCGATGAAACGCGGTAGTATCCTCGCCATTCAAGGAAACTCCGAATGCAGGTCAGTGTCTTCTACGCTCCCAATGTAACACGCCTTCTACTTTGCTTGGATCTCTGGCGACTCCTTCTGCGGTCATTACATGTCCAAGAAACTCCACCTTGTCCTTCCGTAAATCACACTTGCTGAACTTGGCGAAAAGTTGCTGTTCCTCGGCTTTTCCAAAACTCGCCTTAAGTGTTCGGCATGTTCATCCTCTGTCTTGGAGTAGACTAGGATATCGTCTATGAACACGACGACAAACTTGTCCAAATATTCCATGAACACCTTATTCATCATATTCATGAAATAAGTGGCGCGATTCGTCGATCCCAAAGGACATAAGCGTAAACTCGTAATGTCCATATCTTGATGAGAATGCGAGTCTTGAATATCTTACGATCGGATCTTCAAGCGATGGTATCCCGATCTCGGATCAATCTTGGAGAAAACTCCGGCTCCTCTTAATGATCAAACAAATCATCAATCACTGGGTAGCGGATACTTATTTTTCACGGTGACCGTTGAGTGCACGGTAGTCAATGCACATCCTGAAACTCCGTCCTTCTTCTTGACAAACAAAGCGGTGCTCTATCATTGGGGTTTTCTGGGGCGAGAACCACTCCCATTGCTTCCAAAGTTCCCACGGTGTTCACCATCCGTCGATTTGCTCTAGGTTTAGAGATGAGAGAAACAAGAATAGACAAGTAGTATGGAACTTATGCGGGCGAAAGGGATAACTTTAAGGTCCAACCTTATTATTAATAACTTGGTATGGTGCTTACAATGCCTAAGGGCCTTGCAACACATCTTGCACACTCAAGAAACAAAGCAAATCCAAATCGAACTAACTCTGAGTCTAACGCCTAAAGGGTGACTCTTTATTCTATGACTCGACTCGGCGAAGGAGTCTCACTATAGAACCTATGCTCACTCATCGAGAAAACCTCCACGGCACGATGCAGGTCTTTGTGGCATAAGGCGCGATTGCCATGTCCAAAGAATCGTGTCATCCGTGGTAGTCGAAGAAGCGGTGTCCTCATCGAGATCGACTCTTACGGATCTCGGCTCGTGTAGCTCGATCCGCTCGGGTCTGGTCCGCATACAAAGTCATCTCCAACTCGTCAATCCTTCGTAGAAGGTGTGCCACATACTCTTGAGCTTCCCGCCATCTCGTTCTTCTCTGCCGTGATCTCCTGCGGGCCTTCTGTAGCTCCTTGCTTGTATTATCTAGTACATCCTCTGGCGGCGACAAATCGTGCCAAGCTGTGTAACCGTGGCATCCTCATCTGAATCTCCTTGGTCGAGAAGGTTATCGCCGCGCGGATGGTAGCGAACACCGTACTCTCCAACTCTCGGGCGTAGATACGGGTAATGTGCCGCATTGCTCGTCGTGATACTTCTTGGATACCCATCCGCATTGTAGATCTCTGGCGGTCGGTGTATCGAGCGATTGCACAGGCCCTTTTTCCTAGCAGGTACCTCAATCTTCACATCACAAGCTTTGACCAATCCCGCTTGTCGATCACTTCTACTTGGTATTGGGGCTTCTCAAAATCTCCGAAGTGTAGCATATGCCAAAGTTAGCGGCGTGACCAACTCCTAGATCAGCGTAGTTGAACTCTTCCTCCATCTGTCACAAGAGTGCTTTACGTGAAGAACTCGGAATTTTTAAATTGTGACAAGGTAAGGGAAAATTCCAGCAAGAGACAAGAAAAGAGAGAAGGGATAAGTCGAGAGGTCATTTCTTATCTTGACAACTTTTTAGCTTTAGAAAATAGGTTTTATCCTCACTACGACCATTCTAGCTAGGGTTGAGCCTCTGATCAAGTATGGCTCGATACCACCTCTGTCGGGACCCCGAATTTGCAAATCCGGACCCTCTGTGTGTTCGACTAGTCCAGAACGCAGCTAGTGCACACAGTCTTAACATCGGTATATATCACAATCATACCAAGCGATACTATCAAAGTACTTTATTTAGATAATCAAAGGGTTACTCGACCTTATGGCCAAGTTACAAATATATGCCTCGCGAAAGTAAACTTATTAAAAGAGAAATAACAGCAGCGAAAATCAAATAACTCGTGGCGCCATCGATATACCACAGTGCAACCGCTCGCATCCCTAAGTAGACGGGTCCTCTTGGAACTCCTCCTCCGAAATGGCGTAGTCTCCTCTTCAATCGGTATTGTGTTGAGGCAAGGGTGAGTACTTGGTACTCAAGAAGTCATGCCTGTAATGCAAGCTAATATACTATATGCATGGCTTGGTACAAAGGAATAGCTCAGGGTATATTTGCGATAAGCAAACTTTTGACGAGTAATAAAAGTAGATTCGAAAGCAGTAGAAATAAGTAAAGCGTAAATAACTTTTCAAGAAGTTTAATAAACATTTTTCCCCATCCTAAACCACATTTCCATCAACTTCATTACTAAACCAACCCAACTTTTCAAATCCAAGTTATTTCAGAAAGTCTAACCCTTGACTGTAATTCCCGAGCATTGTCGATCAAGTGGACTCGGCTATTCAAATAGATTCTACACTCTGCAGAGGTTATGCACTTTACCCACAAGATACAGTCAAACACCACAAAGGCGAGTTCCCGTAACAAAGCCTTTCGGAAGCCTCAAACAACACAGGTGGTCCTCTCCGGTTCGTGCTCTACACCATCCCTTCCCTTAGCTAAGGCGAAGTATGGGACCAACACACCGTTAGATGGGTATCGGCCAGCCACGATACGCTCCCCGCACAATCACACAAACGGTGTAATTGACACCTGAGGCTCCACAAGTGAGTCCTTAGCGACTTAATCAACTAGGGCCGTCCCATTCCAGCCATGTGGTTGCAAGTATGACCAGTTCAAAGGCTTGCAAGGTTAAGTCCTTAGAGTGACCAGGGCAAGACTACCCGAAGAACCAAATCAACATCCCGATGCCACAACGGCCCTGATTACTCTTGCCACATGCCCGATCAGCGTTTTATCAAACCCCGGTTGATTACCATGCACCACGTGCCATCAACATCACATGATACTTTTCCAAAACAGGTTCAATATATCATTAAGTCAATATTAGCATTTGATTATCCAAAATCATGTCATGAGCACGTAGCAGTCTAAGGATACTACAACGTTCTAAACCCATGTTGGCAATTTAATAATGTCCAACTAGTAAACCACAACTAGGGTGACAAAGGGTCATGGCACATACTTAAGTAATCAAGGTGTCATATAGCAAATTGGTATTTATCTAACCCCATGTTTAATCAAAGTATCTTTCTACTTGAACTAGCATGCAATAGTTTAAATCAAAATAGATTTGAAATAGGATCAATATGGTCAAAGCACAACTTGCCTTCAAAAAGTACTTGCTCTTGGTCTTGAGTTGGATCTGAGTCAACACTTCTCCTCGAATCCTTGACTTCAACGTCTACTCGTAAAGCGTGCAAATAGCAAATACACAAATAAACACTAGGCAAAAACATCCCAAAACTCCAAATAAAATCCATAAACAGAGAGAACATAATTTTCTGGATTTTTAGGAACTGGAATCGTTCAAATCGGAGTTAAAATGCAAAAGTTATGATTATTTAAAGTTTAAATAATCAATTAAATAATTTTACAGAGAAAAACTTTAGTCCAAAAATTAAATAAAATTCATATTTAGGTAGATCTCAATTTTATACAAATTTAGAAATTTGAATCACTCAAATCGGAGTTGAAGCATAAAAGTTATAAGCGTTTGAAGTTTTGAAATTCAAATCAATTATTAAACCGATTTATTAAATCATTTTCTTTTGAAATTAATTATTGCGTCGAAGGACACGTGGCGACCTCGATTGGCGGCTGACGCCGATCCATGGGCGTGGTCCACGCCGGCTCAGTCCGTGGACTCGGCCCACGACTCCACGTGAGGCCCGACATGTGGGCCCACTCGGGTGGCGTCATCGGCCGACGTCGGCGAGGACTCACCACGGCCGACATGTGGGGACCTTTGTGACGCGTCATGGGTGGCGTCACGGCGCCGCCGACACGGGCCCCGCGTGTCGGTGACCACGACCTGCCAGCAGTCTGGCCACGACCGCGTCGGTCAACTTCCGACACGTGGCGCAATCACGCCGTTGGTTTGAAAATCAGCGGCGCGGATTAAATCTAGCGTAGTGCTTTGGAAAAACAACTCGCTGATCCAGGCCGTTCGATCTTGATCGGACGGTCAAGATCCAATCTAACCTGGTGCGATTCTAGCTCATTGGCACAATCTAAGCCGTTGGATCTAGATCCGACGGTTGAAAATAGATCCGAGAGGTTGCACATGAGATCTCACCGCGGTGTGGCGTGGCGCGATCTCGAGCCCTTGGATTCTCGATCGGACGGCTAAGCGTAGCTCGCGACGGCGATGGCGACGCGGCGGAGCGAGGCCACCAGGAGATGAAGGCGATAGCGAGTCCAACGCTGGCCGGGCTTCTCGTGAAGTGAAGGGTACTCCGAACGCAGCGTCTCGTCTTGGGGAATCGGATCTGGGCTTGATGACGGCGAGGACGACGGACGGCGATATCGGCGTTGCCGCGGCGAACGGAATTCCAACTCCGGCGAGCTCAGACGGCAAACGGCGGCTCAGGCGAGATGGCAGAACGCAGTGCGCCGACGAAGTCAGGTCACGACCGTGGTGGCGGCGCATTAAATAGGGGTCTCGGCGTCCGTGAAACGCACGGAGACCGAGGTCGACACGGTTTCGACGGCGGAGTCCGGCGGCGGCACGGAGAGGCGACGTGGCGCAACGTGAGCCGTTGGATCTCGATCCAACGGTCGCGTGAGTTGGACTCGGTCGGCTCGGCCGGGCTGGCTCGGTCGGACTCGGGTTCGGTGACGTGGCGCAATCACAACCGTTGGATCTTGATCCAAGGGTCGTGTGGCTAGGGTTCGGGACGAGCGGGTTCGGCTCGACCACGTGGCTCGGGTCGGACTCGAACTCGAGTCTGACTCGGGCTCGGTCGGGTGAACAGTACAAACCCACTCGCATTTTCCAGCGATTTAATATTTAAAATAATTCCCAGTAATTCATTTAATTCATTAAAAATAGCAAAAGACTCAGAAAAATTCCAGAAAAATTCTGGAAAATATTTTGGAACATTTTGGACTCAAATAAAATATTTTCAACAAAATTTTATTTGCAAAATTAAATTCTTTAATTATTTCAAAATGGAATAAATTCAAATAAATTCCAAATAAATCCAAATAAATTCCAGAAAATTCCAAAAATTCACCAAAGTGCCAAATCACACATGAATTTAAGAGAAGCAAAATTTTGGGGTGTTACAAAGAGCCACGCCGATAACCGTCGCCGAGACCTGAGTTTTGAATCGGAAGATTTCGTGTATCTCAGAGTCACACCACTCAGAGGAGTTAAGAGATTCCATGCCAAAGGAAAACTCGCGCCGCGATATGTTGGACCATTCAAGGTTCTCGGTCGCAGAGGAGAAGTTGCGTACCAGCTAGAGCTACCGCAATCACTAGCCGGGGTACATGACGTGTTTCACGTGTCCCAGTTGAAGAACTGTCTCCGAGTACCTGAGGAACAGACGCCGCTTGAGTCAATCGAGTTACAAGAGGATCTTACTTACAAGGAGCACCCCGTGAAGATTTTGGACACCATGGATCGAGAGATGAGAAACAAGTCAACCCGCTTCTGCAGAGTTCAATGGAGCAACCACGCGGAGAGTGAAGCAACTTGGGAGCGCGAAGAGGACTTGAAGAAAGAGTTTCCGAACCTATTCTTTAGTAAGCCCTGAATCTCGGGGACGAGATTCTTAATCGGGGAGGTTTGTAACACCCCAAAATTTTGCTTTTCTTAAATTCATGTGTGATTTGGCACTTTGGTGAATTTTTGGAATTTTCTGGAATTTATTTGGATTTATTTGGAATTAATTTGAATTTATTCCCTTTTGAAATAATTAAAGAAATAAAAGTTTCAAATAAAGTTCTATTGGAAATATTTTATTTGAGTCCCAAATGCCCTAAAATATTTTCTAGATTTTTTCTGGAATTTTTCTGAGTATTTTACTATTTTTCTCGAATTAAATGAATTATCGAATTATTTTAAATATTAAATCTCTGGAAAATCCAACCGGTTTGCCTTTGTTCATCGGCCGAACCCGAGTCGGACTTCGAGTCCGACCCGAGCCACCGACCGACCGCACACTCTAACCCTAATCGATCCCGACCGTTGGATCGAGATCCAACGGTTAGGATCAATCCGCGCGAGACAACGGCCGCACCCGAGCGATCCCGGCCATCCATCGTGCCACGTGGATGGCTAAGATCAAGCCACGTCACCTCGACGTGTCCGGGACGGACTCCGCCGCCCGTACCAGCTCCGCCACGGATTCCGTGGGGATCTCGGCGTTCGGGCCGGTATTTAATGCCCAGACCCGCGCCCGAGGTTCGCCTTTGCCTCGTGCGTCGATTGCCCCACGTGCCCTAGCCCTAGCCGCCGCCGTCTTCCCGCTATTGCTCGCCGTAGTGGCCTTGAGTTTGCTTCGGGTTTTGGCCGCCCGCCGCCGTCCGTCCTTCGCCGCGATCGAGCCTAGCCTCAATTCCCAGGCCAAGGCGACTGGTGGTATATCTCACTCCGCCGGAGAAGCCCCGAAGCGCCGTTGGGCTCGTCGTCGTCTTCGTCTCCGGTGGCCTCTGCTCCGCCGCGTCGCCATCGCCGTCCGCGAGCACCGCCAGCCATCCGATCAGAATCCGACGCCCAGATCTCGCCATGTCATCCCACGGTGAGATTCCGTTCAAACCCCAGATCCAATCTCGACCGTTGGATCTAGATCCAATGGTCCAGATTAAGCGCGTTCACCCCAAACGCATGAGACCAGATCCAATCTGGGCCGTTGATTTTCAAATCAACGGCCGAGATCGAGCCATGTGTAAGGAAGTTGGACCGGCGCGGTCGGCCGCCGACGCTGGCGTGTGTGACGCCGACATGCCGCCCGCGTGTCGGCCAGCGGCCAAACCGCACCATGACGTCACGCCGACGGCGTCATGGGGCCCACTGTTAGCGGCCACGCTGCAAGTGCGGTAGCGTCGGCAATGACGTCACGGTGGTCCCACCCGCCTATGATGTCTTTGAGTCCTCACGACGTCGCAATGACGTCACCCGTAGGGTCCCACATGTCAGAGACACGTGAGCCGTGGACCGGGTCCACGGTGGACCCGAGCCGAGCCGTGGTCGAGCCGTGGATCGGTGACGCCACCGCCCAATCGAGAGGTTGACACGTGTCCTTCTGACGCCAATAAATTACTTTAGAAAAAAAAATGAAATATTAATTCGGTTTAATGTTTAATTTGAATTTCAAAACTTCAAATGCTTATAACTTTTGCATTTTAACTCCGATTTGAGTGATTCAAATTTCTAAATTTGTATAAAATTGAGATCTACCTAATGATGAATTTATTTAATTTTTGGACCAAAGTTTTTCTCTGTAATATTATTTAATTGATTATTTAAACTTTAAACGCTTATAACTTTTGCGTTTTAACTCCGATTTCGCCGATTCAAATTCCTAAAAATTCATAAAATTATGCTCTCTCTGTTTATGGACCTCATTTGGATGTTTGGACACTTTTTTTCTACTATTTTATTAATTTGTTGCTATTTGCACGCGTTACGAGTAGACGTTGAAGTGCCGGAAGGATTCGAAGGTGAAGTGTTGACCCAGGAGCCCGCTCAGGACCAAGAGCAAGTACTTTTTGAAGGCAAGTTGTGCTTTGACCATGTTGATCCCATTTTGAAATTAATTTGATTTAAAATTATTGCATGCTAGTTCAATTATAAAATGCTTTAATTGATTTTGGGAGATTAGTTAATTGCCTAGTTGTTGTATGCCACCTTGACATAGATAATTGTATGCCATGAACCCCTTGTCACCCTAGTTGAGGATTAAATAGTTGGACATTATTAAATTGCCAACATGGGAATTTAGATCGTTGTAGTACATTGCTTAGACCTGCTACGTGCTTATGACATGATTTTGGTCAAACAAATGTTAATATTGACTTAATGATATATTGAACCTGTTTTTGAAAAGGTATCATGTGTTGTGATGTTGATGGCACGTGGTGCAAGGTAATCAACTGGGGGTTTTAATAAATAGATTTGGACCGGGGCATGTGGCAAGAATGATCGGGTGGGCCTGTTGTGGCACCAGGAACGTTGATTTGGTTCTTCGGGTAGTCTTGCCCTGGTCACCCTAAGGACTTAACCTTGCAAGCCTTTGAACTGAGTCAAAACGTGCAACCACATGTCTGTAATGGGACGGACCTAGTTGATTAAGTTGCTAATAACGTACCTGTGGGACCTTAGGATGTCAACTACACCCTTTATGTAGTTGTACGGGGGAGCGTACCGGGGCTGCGGCCAGGTACCCATCTAACGGTTGATTGGCCTAAAACTTCGCCTTAGCTAAGGGAAGGGTTAGTGTGCAATAACCGGGGAGGACCACTTGTGCTGTTAGAAGTTTCCGAAAGACTCTGTTACGGACACTCGCCTTTGTGGTGTTTGGTTGTATCTTGTGGGTAAAGTGCATAACCTCTGCAGAGTGAAAAATCTATTCGAATAGCCATGTCCGCGGTATTGGACATTACTCGGGGATTACAGTCAAGGGTTAGACTTTCGAGAAAATAACTTGGACTTGGAAGGTTTGGTTTGGTTAATAGCTGATGTTGATGGAAATGTGGACTAGGAATGGGGAAGATGTTTATTTAACTCCTGGAAAAGTTATTGATGTTATACTTGTTTCTACTGCTTTCGAATCTACTTATGATACTTGTTAAATATTGTTTACTGCAAATATACCTTGAGCTATTCCTTTGTATTAAGCCATGCATGTAGTATATTAGCTGCATTCTGTGCATAACTTGCTGAGTACTAAGTACTCACCCTTGCCACAATACAACACCAGTTGAGGAAGAGTCTACACCAGCGTTGGAGGAGGAGCTCCAAGAGGAACCGTCTAACTAGGGAGCGAGCCTGGTCGGTTGCACGTGGTATCTTGGATGGCACCACGAAGTTATCTTATTTTCCGCTGCAGTTATTTCTCTCTTATTGAGTTTCGCCCTGCGTGGCATATATTTGTAACTTGACCATAAGGTCAGGCAACCAGTTTGGTTAACTATTTAAGTACTTTATTAATTCGTTGAGTATGATTGTGATATTTACCAATGTTGAGACTGTGTGCACTAGCGCGTTCCTAGACTAGTGCTGAATACACAGAGGGTCCGGATTTGCAAATTCGGGTCCCGACACCTATCCAACGGTGATTGTCGGTCCTACACTTCGATCCTTTGTGGGGGAAGTGATAGTGAAGGTAGTACCGGAGAGGGTCATAGGTGGAGATCGAGGTTGCCGAAAAGCTTTGTTATGATCACTCATTCGCATACTCTTGTATGGCGATTCACGGCTGACGTGGTGAGTTGATTATATCTTGTGGGAAAATTGTACAACCTCTGCAGAGTGTGTCAAAACTATTCGAATAGCCAAGTCCACGGTACTGGACAAAGCTCGGGGATTACAGTCAAGGGGTAGACTTTATAAAATAAAATGTGGGATTAGAGGGCCTGAGCAATGAACTGATTAGGGCTTTGTGCCAAAATGTTGAAAAGGGTTTAACAACTTATTATATAGTATGGTTTACCACTTTCGAATCTATTAAGATTATTTAATCAAAGCAAAATGCTACCTGATGCAAAGTAACCAATTGAGCCATTTCTTTGGAATAAGCCATGCATGTAGTAATAAAACTGCATTTTGTGCATGACTTGCTGAGTACTGTTTGTACTCACACTTGCTTTCAACACCACCATCAGTTGAAGAGAAGACTACAACTTTGAAGGAGGAGAAGTTCCACGAGGAGGCAATTATATAGGAGTTGAACCTTGTCAGTTGCCTGTGGCATATTGATGGGAGTCACCAACGTTCTTCATTCCACTGCTGTTTATTCTCTTTTGTTGTTGTAAGCCCTGCGTGGCAGACTATTTGTAAGGTGAGCTTAAGGTCTTGTAACCAGTTTATTTAATAATTGAAGTACTTTATTATTAATTCTGCTGTGTATGATTGTGGTACTTCATCCCTGTTATTACTGTGTGCACTAGCGTGATCCTGGACTAGTGCAGAATACACAAAGGGTCCGGATTTGCAGATTTGGGTCCCGAAAGTAATGTACATGCTTAGAATCTGTTGCTTTGCTTTAAAAATGCTTATGATCCTCGTTAATGTTTAAAGTTTAAACCCTGATGCATAGTTAGAACATTAAGATGATGTAAATTACTGATATTGTTAAAGAAACCTTACCGGTTGTTTAAAGATGTTCTAATCTAACGGGTTAATAGAGAAATTTAATCGTGTTGGCTAGTGGCTTTAACTTGGAAGTTAATTAGAGTTGCTATTCATGTTGTTGCAAAATATTAGCAAGATTAGAAGTACGCAGTCGTGTTCCTAAAATGCTAGTATCGAGGCCAATTGGAAAGATATAGGTTTTGTTATTTGATGATATTGTAAGAGCTTCGTGAAGGTCTAACTTATTAAATTTAATTTAATAGTTGGAGTATGTTGTGTAGTGACAATTTTGTTGTAACCTATGTATATGGTAGCTAAAAGCAATGTTGTTGATTGATGATTATGCAAATTATTGATATTGACGACTTAGTAGTGGTGGTAATTGCTTAGATTAATTGTTGAAAGTCCTTGTTAAAACGGAGGTTATTGTAACATGTTGTGATGGAGTGGACCATGGATAATTAACATGATGTAGAATTTTATCCTTAATGAATGTATGTCTTAGAATCATAGTTACGAGCTTTGCCTTGTAGAGATAATATTTACTTGTTGAAGTCATTTATTGATTGAACAAGTTCCAATTGTTAAGATGATGGCGTATGGATGGTATAAAAATTGATAGGTTGATCATGCTTAAGTATCTGTTGAAGTACTATGTTTGAAATAGAGAATACGTTGTTATATGATGTGTTGGTTTGTAGGGATCATTATGAGGTAGTATTGGTTAGTTGTCTTTTGATAATCGTCATAAACTTTATTTATAAGTGTTCGGAAAGGTAACTAGAGGAAGATTGGTTATGTAGCTTTTGGTTGAATTATGATGGGGTTTCTTGATGAGTAAATAGTGAATATTGAATGTTTAAAAGGTAAGTATAGGGTTCAGCTGAGCTTGTGTCTAAAACCTTTCGGACTGGTTTGGTTGGTTGCCATTTTGGTTGAAGGGTTTTCGGTCAAGGTGTTCCTTATGTTGTGTTTCCGAGTTTTCCTAAAACTCGTAGAGATCATTGCCAATATTTGGTGTTGGCTAATTTGTTTAGGTTGTGCTATGAGTATGGAATTACACCCAAAAGTCTTGAGTGGATCGCGCTCCTTCACATTCGCACTGAATCATCTTTGGAGTAAATTTTAAAGGAAGCAGAAGGTCTTAGTGGGATGTGTTGGAGATTCTTGAGATTCAATTCGTAACTCCATTTGGCTAGAGTTGGACATGGAGAAGGTAGTCCAAAGGCTGGACATGGAACTCCCGCGAAGACCAAGGAAGGTGACACCTCAACGTCATCGTAGGGAGCTCAAATTCCTTTTAATTACGAAAAATTAAATACTTCTTCTTGGCATTCCTATATTACTGTGCCCTCCGGGCGTGCACCATTTTTCGATGGCACGTACTATTCCGCTTGGAGGCACAAAATGAAAATGCATTTGATGTCTCTCCATCCTAGTGTTTGGAAGATTGTGTGTACAGGCTTAGATATGCTGGAAGATGACATGGAGCTTACACCAGAACAAGAACAGAACATCCACCGAAATGCTCAAGCCGCGAGCGTGTTACTTGGAGCGTTGAGTCTCGAGGAGTTCAACAAAGTGGATGGCTTAGAAGAAGCCAAAGAAATATGGGACACACTCCAAGTAGCTCACGAAGGAACTTCAAGTGTAAGAGAATCAAAAATCGAGTTGTTAGAAGGAAAGTTGGGGAGATTTGTCATGAATGATGACGAGACACTTCAACAAATGTATGATCGATTGATGATTCTTGTGAACAAGATAAGAGGGCTTGGAAGCAAGGACATGACTGACCATGTAGTGGTGAAGAGGATGTTGAGAGCCTTTGCTCCAAGGAATTCGACTCTCGTAACACTTATACGAGAGCGAAAAGATTCTAAAAGGCTTACTCCTAATGATGTGCTAGGAAGAATTCTATGACATGATCTTATGGAGGAAGAAGCAAAAGAAGTGAAGAACCTTGCCAAGCAAAGCTCAAGCTCAAGACCGAAGCAAATAGCTTTGAAGGCAAGCAAAAAGGAAGAATCTACATCAAGTGATGGTGAGGAAGATGAAAGCGAAGATGAGGAAGATTTGGCATTGTTTGTAAGAAAATTCAAAAAATTCCTTAAGTATGATGGTTCAAGCAAATACAAGAAGAACTACAACGACAAATCAAGAGGAAGAAGAAACACTAAGAGGGCTTGCTATGAGTGCGGTGAAGTTGGACACTTCATCGTCGATTGTCCAAAGAAGAAGAACAACCCAAATGAGACCAAGAAGAATGAGCCGCATAAGAAGAACAAGACCTACAAGAAGTACTCGGGGCGAGCTCACATTGGAGAAGAATGGGATTCAAACGACTCCGACTCCGACACCGATGAAGAAGGAGTCGCCACCCTCGCCATTGAAGCCGCTCCACCAACCAAGTCACTCTTCGGGGAATTGAGCGACAACGACTCCGACCACGACGCGCCTATTTGTCTTATGGCTAAAGGGCGCAAGGTAATGGCTAAAACAAAACCCCCTAGTAGTGATAGTGAATTAGATAGTGATGATAATGATGATGATGCTCTACTTTGTGATTTGAGCAAATCGGCTATTGCAAAGATTCATAAGCTATTGAAAAGAATAGATAGCCAAGAGGAGACTCTCGAGAAGCAAGAAGAGTTGCTAATTTGTGAAAAGAAGAAAACTCTTGCTCTCGAGAAGATCCTCACAAAAGAAAAGGAGACTATTGAATTGTTAACCAAAAAGCTTGATTTGGCTAATAATTCAATTGAAATGCTTAAGGGTTCAAATGAGTCACTTCAAGAGAATGTTGTAAGTCTGGAAAACAATCTTCAGGCTCTTGAAGTGCAAATTGAATCTCTTAATGATATTAACTCTCCAATTGTTGATTCACCGTTAGCATCTATTCCTTCCACTAGCAATGGTTGCTCTCGTTGCTACAATATTGATGTTAATGCTTGCACTACTAACTACTTAATTTGTGCAAGTATTAAAAAGCGAAAACGAGAGATTAAGTGCCTTGGTAAGATACGGTTGCATGAAAACTTATCAATCCAAGGATGCCCTATATAAGACCATAAATGGTCGAGGCAACAAAAACAAAGAAGGGCTTGGATATGATAAGTACGAGTGCAAAGGAAATGACCGTGTGGTGGTAAGAGGTAAGGAATGCATCAAGTTTGTCAAAGGAAATGACAAACAACCATTGACCACCACACATGTCATCAAGATCGGGCAAGAATCTAAGAAGCATCTTCAACATCATACATCTCATTCTATTCACTTTGCTTCTTATATATTGAAGAGAAACCACCGTGGTAAAGTGGTTGCTCATTTTGTCGGTGCCCGCCACTCTATTGATGCAAGCAAAAAGAAGGTGTGGGTACCGAAAGTATTGATCACTAACATGCAAGGACCCAAAAGGATTTGGGTACCTGAAAACAAAGTCTAATGTTATCTTGTAGGATTATACCTCCGGTGGATCAAGTTGGGTGCTTGATAGTGGTTGCACAAACCACATGACCGGAGAAAAGAAAATGTTTTCATCTTTTGATGAGAAAGGGTCACAATATGAAAATATTGTGTTTGGTGACAATGTTAAAGGTGAGGTAATGGGATTAGGTAAAATTGTTATTTCTAATGATCATTCCATTTCAAATGTTCTTCTAGTTAAATCTTTAAATTACAACTTGTTGTCCGTATCGCAATTGTGTGAAATGGGCTACAATTGTCTATTTACTAATGTGGATGTGACCGTCTTGAGAAGAGATGATTCCTCAATTGCCTTTAAAGGATATTTGAAGGGTAAGCTCTATTTGGTTGATTTCAATGCAAATAGCGCTAAACTTCAAACATGCCTTATGGCAAAGTCTAGCATGGGTTGGTTGTGGCATCGCCGGCTAGCCCATGTTGGCATGAGAAATCTCTACAAACTTCTCAAAGGTGATCACATCATCGGACTAACCAATGTTGAGTTTGAGAAAAATAGAATTTGTAGCGCGTGTCAAGCCGGAAAGCAAGTTGGAGCACGACATCCCGCGAAGAACATCATGACGACGACAAAACCATTGGAGCTTCTACACATGGACCTCTTCGGACCCGTTGCTTATATAAGCATCGGAGGTAACAAATATGGTTTGGTCATCGTTGATGATTTTTCACGCTTCACGTGAGTATTCTTTTTGCAAGAGAAAAGTGAAACACAAGGGTTAATCAAGAAGTTTGCAAGAAGAGCCCAAAATGAATTCGAGTTGAAGATCAAGAAGATTCGAAGCGATAATGAGAGTGAATTCAAGAATACTCAAGTCAAAGAATTCCTTGATGAAGAAGGAATCAAGCACGAGTTCTCCGCTCCATACTCCCCTCAACAAAATGGAGTGGTAGAAAGAAAGAATCGGACATTGATCGAGATGGCAAGAACAATGCTTGATGAATACAAGATCTCCGACCATTTTTGGGCGGAAGCCGTCAACACCGCTTGTCATGCCATCAACCGATTATATCTCCACAAGATATTGAAGAAAACGGCATACGAACTTCTCACCGGTAACAAACCAAACATTTCATATTTTAGAGTTTTTGGTAGTAAATGCTTTATCCTAAACAAGAAGCCTAAGAACTCCAAATTCGCTCCAAAGATCGATGAAGGTTTCCTGCTAGGATATGGATCAAATGCTTACGCTTATCGTGTTTTCAACAAAACTTCGGGTTGTGTTGAAATAGCGAGAGACGTGACATTTGATGAATCTAACGGGTCTCAAGTAGAGCAAGTTGATTTGAATGTATTAGAAAATGAGGAAGAGCCAAGCATTGCAATCAAGAAGATGGCAATAGGTGAAGTGAGGCCACAAGAAAAGGTGCACCAAGACAATTCATCTACACAAGTCGAGCCTCCTACTTCAAGCCAAAGTCAAGACATTCCTCAAGGGAGTACAAGCAAACTCGTGGAGGATGATCAAATTGAAGATAATGAGCCAATTCAACATACCTCTCAAATGCCGCATCCAAGAGTGCATCAAAGTGTCCAAAGAGATCATCCCGTCGATAACATTCTCGGTGACATCCAAAAGGGGGTAACTACACGCTCAAGAGTATCTAATTTTTGCGAATTTTACTCTTTTGTGTCTACTTTGGAACCTTTGAAGGTAGAAGATGCATTGAAGGATCCGGATTGGGTGATGGCAATGCATGAAGAGCTCAACAACTTCGTTAGAAACAAAGTGTGGTCACTAGTGGAAAGACCTAATCAAAACGTGATAGGAACCAAATGGGTCTTCCGCAACAAACAAGACGAGAATGGAGTTGTTATAAGAAATAAGGCTCGGTTGGTAGCTCAAGGATTCACTCAAATTGAAGGTTTGGATTTTGGTGAGACTTATGCTCCCGTTGCTAGATTAGAATCAATTCGTATATTGGTTGCATTTGCTACTCACCATGATTTCAAGCTTTATCAAATGGACGTCAGAGTGCTTTCCTAAATGGTCCAATCGCCGAATTAGTCTATGTTGAGCAACCGCCGGGAATGGAGGACCATAAGAACCCTACTCATGTCTACAAACTCCATAAGGCGCTCTACGGGCTTAAGCAAGCACCTAGAGCATGGTATGAATGCCTTAAGGATTTTCTTATTAAAAAGAGATTCGTAATTGGTAAAGTTGATCCTACTCTCTTCACTAAATATGTTGATAATGATTTATTTGTGTGCCAAATATATGTCGATGACATTATATTTGGCTCCACTAACAAAAACTTTTGTGAGGAGTTTAGTAGGTTGATGACGAAGAGATTTGAGATGTCAATGATGGGTGAATTGAAATTCTTTCTCGGATTTCAAATCAAACAACTCAAGGAAGGGACGTTCTTATGTCAAACAAAGTACATAAAGGATATGCTAAAGAAGTTTGATATGGAGAATGCCAAGCCAATTCATACACCAATGACAACTAATGGACATCTTGGTCTAAATGAAGAAGGTAATCCCGTGGATCAAAAGGTATATCGATCCATGATAGGTTCATTGCTTTACCTTTGTGCATCTAGGCCTGATATTATGCTTAGTGTGTGTATGTGTGCAAGATTTCAAGCCGCTCCGAGAGAGTGTCACCTAGTAGCCGTGAAAATAATTCTTAGATATTTAATTCACACACCTAATCTAGGGCTTTGGTATCCTAAAGGATCAAAATTCGATTTGATTGGTTATTCGGATGCTGATTATGCGGGTTGCAAAGTGGATAGAAAAAGCACTTCGGGGACTTGCCAATTTCTAGGTAGATCACTAGTATCTTGGTCCTCAAAGAAACAAAATTCAGTGGCTCTGTCCACCGCGAAAGCCGAATACATTGCCGCAGGAAGTTGTTGTGCACAACTGTTATGGATGAGGCAAACCTTGAAGGATTTTGGATTTAATATGGAAAAGGTACCACTCTTATGTGACAATCAGAGTGCGATTAAAATAGCCAACAATCCCGTTCAACACTCTCGGACCAAGCACATAGATATCCGACACCACTTCCTTAGAGATCACTCTCTTAAGGGAGATATAGATATTACCTATGTGAGAACCGAAAAACAATTGGCCGATATCTTTACCAAGCCTCTAGATGAGAAACGCTTTTGCGAGCTTAGAAGCGAGCTAAATGTCCTAGACTATCGGAATGTGTCTTGAAAGATTGCACTCATTGATTGCTACTAGTTAGCTCAATTCCAAAACAAAACGATTGAAAAACTTATTGAGTGAATTACAAAATGTTTTCGTTGGATCTTAATCTCGGATCAATCCACTTGTAATCATAGTTTTGATTGCTTGGATGCTTGCTGATGACAAGTGGAGTGATCCTCCTTAAGTTCACATGACTCAGAGTTTTCAGACTTCACTCAAATTCCTTGTTTCTTTCTCTGTTTGCTGGAAAAATCAACACATCGGAACATCCGATCAAATCATCGGAATATCCGATGTCTGGCAGTTTTTCCACATCGGAACTTCCGATGTCTCCTCCGCACTTAAGAAAGTGCCCGTACCCTTTCACTTTCTTTTGTCCTCTTCTTCTTGTCTCTTAGGTCTCTCCTTCCCTTTTCGCCTTTTTGCCGTTATCGGAGATTCCGACCTCTCGGAACTTCCGATCTTCGCCTGGGAAGGACTCCATCTTGAAGAGGACCCTCCTCTCCGTGCGATTTTTCCTTGTTCTTCGTGAAGCTAAATGGATCCTGATCAAGGTGGCTCCCAGCCGCAACCGGACCCGACTGTCTTAGGCGCTAAGAGGCCAAGATAGACTCCGACAGGTGCAAGAACTAAAAAGGCTGCGGGTAGAGGAAGAGGTAGAGGCAGTGGAGGCCCAGGCATTCAGATCAGTGACCCTCCACCTGATCCTCCTGCTCAGACTGTGAATGTACCTCGAGGAGCGCCATTGCCTTCTAGGAAGGGCAAAGCTGTGGCATGGGCTTCTCAATCTCAGCCAGTTCCAGACCCAGCAGTTCCAAAGCTCAGACAGGCAGAGAGGAATCCTCGTCTCAAGAGGAAACCCATGAGCTATAAAGGGAAAGCCGCCAAAGTGCGCGAAGCCAGAGAGCAGAACCCCAGGGCAAGTGCACAGTTCTCGACTGACTATCGCTTCTGGACTTTCTTCCAGCAGGACTTCTATGAGTCTGTCATTCTGACTAGGAAGAATCCAATCATTCTGATGCAGTAGGTCGACTGGGACTACATGGCCACAGCTGATGATGCCACCTTCACTGAGGTCATTGCAGCGTGTGAGAGAACTGGGACAAAGAGGATAATGAGTTTTCAGCACGACTGGAACGTTGAGATCATAGCTCAGTCTACTCCACCCTGTACATCTCCAGGGACAGAGTCTCCACCTTGCATTGGATGACGGAAGGAGCATGGTATGAAATCTCCTATGTCAATTTTGCTCGCTGTCTTGGATTCACCGAAGCTGACTGCCGTGACAAGGATCAAATTCACAATGAAGCTTCTCTCGGTGCCTCCAACTTGAATTTTCTCTATGATGAAGATGCAGACTTTGAGGAGGGAAGCACAAAAGGCATGAAGCCTTTCTTTGCCTGTCTCAACAGGCTTTTCAAAAAGACGCTAGCTCCCAAAGAAGGTGATGCTTCTCATGTTCTATCTTATACAAGAAATCTGCTGAGTAGGATGCGAGATGGACAACGTCCTTTTGATGTGTTTGATTTCATTTGGAATGAGATCCGCTTGACTGCTCAGGAGCCAAAGAGAAGCTGTGGTTATACTCCTTTCATCATGCATATGATCAAGCACATAACTCATCAGCACTTTGAGTATGATGCAAGACACTCTGGAGTGCAGATTAGGGCAATTAAGGCCCCAGCTCAGCCTACGAGACGTGCTTCGACCAGAGCTGCTTCCTCCTCCACCACTGCTCCCTCCACTGCAGCCTCCAGTGGATCATCCTCTCCAATTCTCCGCGCTTTGAAGTCTATCTTTGTCCTGTGCAAGGGCAATGCAGCAGCGCACAAGAAGAACACCAAGAGACTGAAAGATATTCAGAGGCATTTAAATCTGGAGTGTTCAGAGGATGAGGACAGCGAAGAAGAAGTTGAGGATCCTTTTGCTCCAGCTCCTGCAGCTTCAGATGAGTCTGAGGACGATGAAGAGTGCAGTTACGATGTCGCCTCCGAGGAGTCGGACTAGTTCTCTCTCTCTCTCCTTTTGTTTTTCCTTTCTGGTGCTTGATGCCAAAGGGGGAGAAGAGAAAGCTTACCTTCGTTTAGTATCATCCTTCGTTTAGCGTTGTTTCTACTTTGCTTGATGTGAACTTGGGACTTATTGCTTACTGCTTACTGCTTTACTTATGCTATGATGGATGATTGTTACTCATATCATGGATGCTTTAATATTAATGGTTACTCAAATGTTAGCCTCCATATTGTTTGTTTCATTATATGCTCAGTTTTAGGGGGAGCTCCTGCAAAATTCTTTTCAAAATTGTGCATTCGCGATCTTTTCCTATTCAATGCACAACTTCAGGGGGAGCTAAACCTAGACTAATCTTTCATTATATCCTTTTAATTGTAAGCTTTAATCGGGTTGTCATCAATCACCAAAAAGGTGGAGATTGAAAGTGCATCTAGGCCCCCAAATTAGTTTTGGTTGATTAATGACAAACGATTAAAGAGACTAATGTCTTCAATGAGCTTATGAGCAGGTTAAAGGTTAAATGTGAGATCTTCTACATGCGAAGGACACCCTCAAACGATTTTAAGCGAGTAAAACGGCAGTGTATTTTTATTTTCTATGCTTTGTGTCGTAGGAATGCCGTACTATTAAGAGGGATGCATCGTAAATGATCTAGGATAGTCTCTATGCTCAGATGAATGCTACTTTATTTCTTGTTGAGACCCTAAGTCACCGCGCATGCACCGGAATGTGTTTTTATCAAAGTTCAAGTCGGACATTCCGATATTACATCGGAAGTTCCGATGTGACCGGACATTCCGATGTGCATGCTTGCTTTAGTCCGATGCGTGGAACATGTATCGGAAGTTCCGATATTTTCGATCGGAAGTTCCGATACGTTGCTACAGCTTTCTAGGGTGCTCTCTGTAAATATCGGAAGTTCCGATATTTGACATCGGAAGTTCCGATGTGTTCAAACCTGAAAAAGGGAACTCTCTGGAATTATCGGACATTCCGATAGATTAGATCGGACATTCCGATGTTAAGTCGGAAGTTCCGATGTTTATATCGGACAGTCCGATATGGACTTAGAAGCATTTGTCAAGGTGCTTTTCTGGGAACATCGGAAGTTCCGATGCTGACATCGGAAGTTCTGATGCATCTTTTTCGACAGTTGAAGTGCGCTCGAGTTCAGATTGTTTGCGTATATCGAACATTCCGATGTTGACATCGGAAGTTCCGATATGCAGCTGAGTGGGTGTATAACGGCTAGTTTTTGCAAGAATCTATAAATACCCCACTCCTCTCTCATTTGAGGGTTACACACTCTAATTGGCAGAACTCTAGAGAACTTTGAGTCCTCTCTAGTCTACTTTTGAGCCCTCCTCTTTGATCTTAGGGATCATCTAAGGAGTGAGGACTAGAAGTGAGATTTGGAGCTAGAGTAAAAAGCAAGTGTCTTTCATCTCGAGCTTTAGAGTGTTCCTCCAAAATCGATCAACGGTGCATTTGTTTCTCTTGGAGGTTGAAGGACTCCTAGACGGCTAGGGGTCGCTCACGAGCTCCCAAGGATTGTGGGACGCCGTGAGAAGTTTGTGAAGACCGGCTCCGCCTCCGAAAGGAAAGGAACCAATAGTGGAACCAAGCCTCAAATGTGACCGAGGTTTGGGAGGAAAGGGTTGGAAAAGACCCGGCTCTTTGGAGCCTCCTCAACAGAGACGTAGGATTCCCTCAAGAATCCGAACTCCGGGAACAAATCCGTGTCTTTACTTTACTTTACTTTACTTAAGCTTGTTTCCGTATTTCGTTGATCTATCTTTCTCAGATTGCTTCTCAAGTTCATTACTTTCAGCTGCTAATTGTTCGTGTCTAAAGTCGATCGGACATTCCGAACTGGTATCGGAAGTTCCGATCCAATACCGGAAGTTCCGATACTCTTTCCGCTGTGACAAATTGAGTTTAATTTTTAAATTGCCTATTCACCCCTCCCCTCTAGGCAACCTTCTCATCTTTTCAGAGTTGTGTGATAATACTTCGCTTATATCCATGACACAACTAGCGAATGGACATGTCACTTTTGTTAACACACTAGACACTTATGCTGAAAATAAACATGTCATTTACATCACAAGCGAAAATGATGAGTTGAAATTGATGACTCCTTTATATACATTTGGCTACATTGATGTTCCGTGTGATCTGAATTATTTAGAGGAGAGACTTTTTGTACAATCTGATTTGTCATGGTTATCGCGAAATATTTTTTATGTTATTAGCAACAATTGTGAGAAAGGAGGGTATGAAGCGCATCGAGTTTACATTTGTTCAAATTTTAAACCTCCACTTGTTATGCAACAATGTCATCAATTTGATAAGTGCCATATCACTAATCATGTCATATCAAGTACTTTTGGTTCAACCTACAAGTCACATGATGGTTTTCAAGAAAGGGAGTATATGATTGATAGAGATTCTCGATCCATTGATTTGATTGCAAATTTGCATGTTGCTTTGTTTCCTGTCGCTCCTAACATTTTCCAGGACAATATGATGGAGTCGAGGACGACTCCACTTCAAGAAAGGGAGGATGATGAGACCATGCTCATCATGGATAGAACTAACAATGCATACATATGGTCATCACCAAGTGTTGCCACAATTATATCAGCTGCATGGTTTCATCGCCCCCCACCTTGGCCAGGACCATTAAGTTGGCGACACTTCACGGCATCCTCTACTTCGTATACATCTACTACGATGGCTCCATCTGCATGGCTTTATCGACCCCCACCTTGGCCATCCTTCTACATCTTCGTCGGTTCAAGGACCATTGACTCGAGCTCGAGCCTGTCAACTCAATTATCAGATCTAAAGCCATACTTGGGAGAAGATGATGAACTTGAGTCGAGGATGACTCAAATGCAAGAAGGGGAGGATGATGAGGACATCACTACCATGGATACAGCCATGCCTACAAACCGAATTGAAACCAATAATGTAATACAAGGGCCAATTACTCGAGCTCGCGCACGTCAATTCAATTGCCAGGTGAATGCGTTCCTCGGGTTACATACAAATGATTTAATGACTAGAATGCTATTTAATCCTTGTGATGATTTTATTGTCCTTAGGAACCAAGGAGAAGGACTACCAAACGTCAAGCATGAAGCCAATTCTTCCGGTGCACAAGTTCAACTCGGATTCGGCCTCCGGGACAGCACCAACTTAAAACGACCATAACTTTTGATCCACAAGGGTGTTTGAGGTCTATGAGTACTGGTTTGAAAGGTTTCGACGTCCTCTTTCCAACGGATCTGGCCCCACCTCTAAATTCCTTACGAGTCAATGGGAATCTGCAAAACAAGTTCGGTCATCTTTCCAAATCCGAATCAAACTAGGAATAGGAGTCCTACTCGGCCATGGATGTGGTTTGGACGCCCCTAGACTGGTTTTGGCCTCCTATTTCTCCTATATATAGCTAGGGAGTCCCCCAAAATAACTTGGGTTTTGGTTATTTGATAGTTTACCCTTTTGCTACTATTTTGAGTCCTTTAGACGTGCTCAACGGCCGCCTAACAAGCTCCTTATATCGGAACCCCAACTTTTTCTATACTTCATCTATATTTGCAATTTTAGATTGCTTTTGCCTTGTTCTTGCTTGTTCTTCGATTGCTTGCAGGAATTGATCTTCGTGATCAGGTTGATCGTGCCCACGGCAAGGTCAATAACCCTCTGGAGTTGGTTTAGCGATTGCTAAGGCGCATCGTCGTTGTACGTTGTAGTCGGATCGTCAAAGTCGTCTCCACCCAAATCGAAGGTTATCATTCTCATCGAAAGATCGGGACACCCAGTGTTACATCACTTGGTCATGTTGGCTTTGATTATCTTACTCGTGTAAGTGGTTTAGATCTCATACGTGGCTTGTCTAAGCTTAAAAGTGATAGCGATATAGTATGCTCTTATTGTAGACATGGTAAGATGATTTCAGGTTTACATCCACCTCTTACCATGGTGATGACAAACGCTCCAGGACAGCTACTACATCTTGACATGGTTGGACCATCTCAAGTTCAATCTTTTGGAGGCAAATGGTATGTGCTTGTCATTGTTGATGATTTCTCTAGATATTCTTGGGTGTACTTTATGGCATCTAAGGATGAGGCTTTTAGTCATTTTAGAAGTCTTGTTCTTAGGCTTTCTGTTGATCATCCAGGAGCTCTTAGAGCTATTAGAAGTGATAATGGAACCGAGTTTAAAAATTCTTCTTTTGATCACTTTTGTGCTGAAAAGGAATTGATCATCAATTTTGTTCACCTTTAGTGCCTCAACAGAATGGTGTAGTTGAAAGGAAAAACAGAACATTAGTTCAAATGGCTAGAACTATGCTAGATGAACATCACACCTAGGAATTTTTGGGCTGAAGCGATTTCAAATGCATGTTATGTTTCAAACCGTGTGTTTTTAAGATCAAAACTGAGTAAAACTCCTTATGAACTTTGGTTTGGGCATAGGCCTACTGTTTCTCACTTTAGAGTTTTTGGATGCAAATGCTTTGTCTTGAAATCTGGAAATCTTGATAAATTTGAAGCTAGATCAATGGATGGTATTTTTCTTGGATATCCTGCTCATACTCGTGGCTATCGTGTGCTTGTTTCGGAGACTAAAAAAATTGTGGAAACTTGTGAAGTTACTTTTGATGAGGCTAGTCTGGCACTAGTCCAAGTGATGCAGGTACAGGCGCATATGTTCAGGGGGAGAAAATCTTTAAAGATAATGATGATGTTGAAGATGAGGTCTTGACCCTTTCCAATGCACAACAAGCTATAGCACCTTTGGCACCTACTACTACATCACCTACAGCTAATCCTCAAGCTACAACATCATCTATACATGCTGAAAATGAAGAAGAAGAAGAAGTTTCAAAAGCCAAAGCTCCCTTGCACATTCAGAAAATGTATCCATCTGAACAAATAATTGGAGATCTAAATGAGAGAATCACCCGATTCAGGTTTATTCATTCTGACACCCATGCTCATTCTGCTTAGAAAGGGAGATCATGCCATGCAAAAAATCGTTAATAGTACTTGATTTCTAGTTATGCTTACTCAACATTGTTTATGTTTAGATTTGAGGGTGCAAGTACTTTTGATAGCATAACTTAGAGGAAATTACATTTGTGGATGACTTATAAAGCTCATTACATAAAAAATGACAAATCCAAAACAAACAAAAAGATTTTGTTCTCTCTTTTGTATTCTTGATGAATCCATTGTCAAAGGAGGAGAATTTTGGGCACATTACACATTCAAACACACATTTTCCTTCTTAGGGGTAGATTTTTCTTATTTTCAACTAGGGGAGTTTTTCACTTTGCATATTTGTCAAAGGGGGAGATTTTGTGTTTTTCACTTTGGTTTTTGTTTTCAAACTTTTCGATTTCAAAAACTTTTGTGAAGTGAATGCCAATATTCAATTCTAAGTGGTTTTGCCAATGTTTTCATCAAGGGGGAGATTGTGAAATCATGTGATGAAAAATTGGCTCAGTGATGAATTTGATATTGCAAAGTGGTTGTGCTCATGGCATGTGTTGTCTCTTTTAACCATTTGATACACTTGTGCACGTGCTTAAGTAAGTTTCCAAGATACAGAGAATTTTACATTTGCGTCGGACTGAGTTTTGGAAAAACAGAGTGTTTTACTTTTGCGCCGGACCATTTTTCGCATTTGCGCCGAACCAATTTCTTAATTCGACGTGAACGTGTTTTTGAGGGAATTGCGCTGGACCAAGTTTCTTGAAAAACAGTAAGTTTTACGCCGGACCACATTTTTTGGTCCGTCGTGAACGGCGTTTTGAGTTGTGATTTCGCATGTACGCTGGACCAAATATTTTGGTCCGTCGTGAACGGCGTTTTGAGGTGTGATTTCGTATGTACGCCAGACCAAATTTTTAGTCCGTCGTGAACATGCATTTGAGGTCTTTTGTGCTAGACCAAGTGGTAATGCAAACCGAGTGTAGCATATGTACGCCAAACTGATTTCCTTTCAATTCGTCGTGAACATGATTTTTGCCAGACCAAATCTTCGAGAAACAGAAGGTTTTACATGTACGCCGGACCGCCGTGAACATGAATTTGAGGTTTCTTCGCTGGACCAAATTATTCATTTAACCGAGAGTTTGACGTGTACGCCGGACCATGTTTTCGGTCCGCCGTGGATTGCGCCGGACCAAGGTTTCGGTCCGGCGTGAATGTGATTTTCTAGGGTTAACTTCTTGTGTTTGAATCAAATTGGTATTGGTTCGATTTCGTGATTATGAAATTCGTGTGGATTTCATAATGCTTGTTTTGATCTTATGCAATGCTAGTGTGAGTAGTTGCATGGACTAATGTTGAGTCAAGTCGTGGACTTGTGCTCGGAATTGTTTTATGGTTTGCTCATGTGCAGGTGTTGCTCGAGGGCGAACGTGGTCGATGACGGGACCCGAACTAGGTTCATGGAGGAATTGTGGTTCGGGACTAGGTTCAGAGAGGAATCAAGGTCTAGTGGTCGAGAATGTCATGCGGGACTTTCGGGCTAGAGAACGGTGCACATGAAGACTAGTCAGTCACGTGAGTACGGTCGGTGGGCCGTACGCATGCAGAGTTGTTAGTCACGTGAGTACGGCAGGTGGGTCGTGCGCGTGCAGAGTTGTTAGTCACGTGAGTATGGCAGGTGAGCCATATGCGTGCAGAGTTGTAATCGTTTGGGGTAGCTTGCATGTATGGGGCCATGTTGGACCAACTGAACATGCATGCGTACTCTGTTAGGGTTGCTCATTATAAATAGGGGGAGGTGTCCTCTGTTTATTTATTGAATAGTGCTTAGGGCAAGGGCGCAGAGCCAGAAGCTAGGCTTTAGGGTTAGTACACTTTTGATGGGAGTATTTTAGACAAAAAGAAATAAAGATCAATTCCTTCCAGATCATCTACGTGCTACAGTAATCTCGAAGCGACAGTGCACGCATTGCTACAATATTCTCTATTTTTGAGTGTTCGTTTGCTAATCTGTTTTAGTTCTAGATTGGTTCTTTGTCTACTTTGATTCTTTGAATTATGTCTTGATTTGATCCATCCAAAATCTTCATAGGGCTTTGATTTAGAGTTCCTCAAAGTTTTGTTGGTTAGTCTTTTGAAGTTATTGTTTAATCTTGAAGTTAGGGTTGATCAATTCTCGTCATATTCTGTCACAGCAAGCTTGCGATGTTCATATATTTTGATCCGTAAGTCCGATGGAGCTGATTCTTTTGCTGTTAGATTCGTATTGGAATCTAGTTTCTTGTATTCAAATTTTAGATCAATCCGACGGTTGGACCTCCGGGAATTCGCGTTTTACTGAACGTCTGTCAATTTGTTTTTACTTGATCCGAAGCAATTATTTGATTCCGAGTTGGGGTGAACTTTTAGTAGATCAAAATTTTGATTTTAGCTTTCGTGTAATCATTCACCCCCCCCTCTGATTGCTATATTTGTATATATCGATCCTACAGCGTTCATAATTGTATTTAATTACATCAATTTCGTAATTTTATTTATTCTCTTTTTTTCCTTTCACTTTTTCTTCTTCTTCTTTTCACCTATTTTCCCTTCTTTTTTCCTTTTCACCTTTTCCCTCCAATTTTTTCCACTACCCGCTCTTTTCCCTGCCACCTTTTTTCCCATCGACGCGGTCACACGGCACCTCTCCCCCCCCCCGTTCCGTCTCTCTTCCCCCCTCTCTCCCTTTCTCTCACCGAACACCAATCGCCCTGTCCCGGCCTTGCTGCTCTCTGGGTTCAGCGTGGCGCAAGCGCGAGCGTGGGCAATGGCGAGCACGGCAGGTGACGGCGCATCCCCTCCCCCCTCCAGCACTCGCCCGCTCCCCACCTCCCCATCGCCTCCCTCCGCCTCCACCTCCCCACCACCTCTGACCCCATCCTGGCCCACTCCTCTTCGGCCTCCTCCACGGCGCGGCTGCGTCTTCCTCCACGACGCCGGCACGGCGAGGGTGCGACCAAGGGCGATGGCTCGGGTGACAGTATGGCACAGCGGGCGATGACGGCAGCGCGACCGTGGGGCGTGAGCTCGACGTGGCACAGGCCGCCGTCAACAGCGGGCGCAGGCAACTATGCAGCACGATGGGTGATGTCGCGGCACGAGCTCGACACGGCCACCGCATGTACACTCCCCTCACGCCGCTCCTCCCCTGCTGTGGCCCGCGGTAGTGCGTTGTGCTCAATTCCGCGGCCCACGGCCGTGGCTCCGTACCCATCCCGTCCGTGCTGTGTCGTCACAGGCCCAGCACAACGACCGTGTCGAATCGTGCCACTGATGATCATACACGGTTCTTAGACCCGATATGACTCAGGCTACAATTATGTATCGGCCTAACACAACACGAAGTGGTACCATACCAAACTTTGAACCGGATCATCCCATGTTCCTTGGACCGAAAAAAAAAGCTTATTCCACAATTCTTATAAAATTCCAGTGAAAATTGAACTGTTCCTTGTAAAATTTATAAAAAAAATTCGTGCCTTCCAAACGGTACTAAACCTTCAGTAAAACGCGTAAGAACACACATGTAAACTAGAATTAGTAATCCACGACAACGAATAGCACGCAAAAATTTAGCATCTGACCAGAGTGAATGTATTCATAATTCCAATGATAATCTCATCCAAGTAACAAGAAGATCGCCAAAAGAACAAAAAAGCATACGCCTAGATTAGAGAAAACAAAACTAAATAACGAAGCAACTGACTAAGCCAAAATGCAGGACAAATTACCAGCGAATTACACCGAGGATTCACTGCCAGTACTCCATCCGACAAGACGGCAAGGAACTTAAAATCCAATAGGCAATCGTGCGTGCTGGATTGCATTTTATTCGTTCCGATGCCGACACCAAGAAATCTGATCAATGGCTCACACCTTGAAGCTGAAGCTCAGAATCTTGTTGAGCCCACCCTTCCAGCCGCCGCTCCCCTTCATGCCCGGGCTAGAATTCGCCGCCATCGTCGCCACCGCCGGCTCCAACGCGGAGTCATTGGCGACCGCCTCGCGCGCGGCCTTCTGCCAGAGCAGGAAGCTCCTGCACCCGTTGAAGCTGATCCTCTCATCGGCCTTGAGCGCTGCACGGCAGGAAAGATCAAATCGAGAAGAGGTCAGAGCCAAGAAACAGCGCAGATTGTGACTGCTTAAGCAGAGAAGAACTAGCGTTGTTGGTGCCGTACCGTCGGATCTGCCGTTGGAGGTGTACAGGAGGAAGTTGGCGGAGTCGGCGTCGAGCAGCGGCATGCGGCCCTCGCGCGTGTAGCAGCGAAGCGCGGCGCGGATGAGGCCAGTGACCGACTCGCCCTCGTCAACCAGGAACCGCAGCGGCCCGGCGCTGCCGAGCACGGTCACCGTTACCAGCACGCGCGACCGGCCTCCGGCTCCCGCCGCCGCGGCCTTGCCGCGGGGCTCCACCTTCCTGAGCTTCATCGGCAGCGTCGATGGCACCGCAACAGCCATATTAACGAACCAATCGAATCAAAACTAAAAAACCAAAATCGCTGCTTCTGTTTTTTTTCCCTCTCTTTTCTTGGCAAAGAAAAAACTATAAAAAAGAATGGAAGAATCGTCCGTTCGTCGGTGAGCAGTTCACGGGTCGAGGCCGATGCAGCGGTGGTACCAGCCCTGCATGCAGGATCCGAAGCCGCGTGAGGAGGCAGAGGTGGCCCTCTCCGACAGCGGCGGCAAGGAGGGCGAGGCGGATGTCGTGAGGGCTCCCACCATTCACAAGGGTGGACTCGTCTTCGCGCGGCGGTTGGTGAGATCTGGAGGTGCTTCTCGGCTCCCTGCCTTTCGGCGGCCGTGAGGGCTGGAGGACGACGCGGTGGGTTCGATGAGGGTTAGGGGTCCTTGGGGATTCGAGGGCCCGAGGCAGGCCGTTAATAAGCAGGGCGCCGCTGTGATTATTCACTTCGGCGGCCGCGTGGTGGGTTGGGCTGGGGTTTCCTAATCTTTCTTGGCCGTTGGTGGGAAGAGATGGACGATGGATGCTCGTCTACTGTGGGGGAAATAAATTCTATGCAACGGTGTTGTATATCAGGGTCTGTGCAACACCGTGTGGATTGACGCCATGTGTCCCGCTTTCTCAATCTATAGAACCTAACGTTTCGTCTCCCGAGCTGGCTGCTTGGGATTGAGGAAGTGAGACATATGGCGTCAATCCGCATGGTGTTGCACAGCCCATGATATACAACACCGTTGCATAGAATTTATTTACCTACTGTGTGCACGAGGTGGGTAGTTCGGATCTGTCGCGCTGCTTGCTGGCTAGTTTTTTTTTTCGTTTCTTTTTTCTTATTGGAGGTGTGTGTGGAAGGTGTTGTGGATCTTACTTGAGGCTACGAAGAAATCCCGTTTTTGGAACGTGCGTGTAGTCCTTCCTCCATCATTGCCTCGTAGGTGAGCCCTAAGGATTTATGGCGTATTGAAGATATTATTAATGGCGTAACAACGCTTCTGACTGTAGAAGTGTAGATGGAAATCTTATGCTATGACTGACCAGCAAAAAAACGCTGGCCTCCGAAGACACCCTAAGGAGACTCCGGAGGTGACCTGAAGCCCCTAGCTGAGACCTTCCTCCACCTAATCTCTCTCTCGCCGCTGGCGACTGCTGGCTAGCCGAGAGCGGCAGTGGGGCTTTTCACAGCAGCTTTCCCTCTAAATTTCTTTAGCTCCAACTTCCATATCTAAGCGCTGGTGTCCGAGGAAAAGGCTGTCGAATCTATTGACGAGCTTGGGTTGGTGATGACACGCGGCGAGGGCACCGCGGCTGGTGGTGAAGACCCGGACGACCAGCATTGGGGTTGGCTTTGCATCTCCCTGCTCTGGTCTACGCTGGTTCCGACCAAGCCATGCTTCTATTTGCACCAAAATTTGACGTGTATGGAAAGTATCGGATCAATGTGAAATATGGAAAGTTTGGTGAACAAACGGTGGCTGTGATTTTGAAGCCGAATCGTGACTGGCACGGATTTTGTTAGCATAGCGGGTTTGGAAACCGAAGATTAGATCGTGATCGACACAGGTTCGTTTACCAAAACAAGAGTTTGGGAATCAGAGATCGGATCATAGCCGACACGGATCTGGTTACCATATCCACGGAGGATTCGGATCGGCCGAGGCATATAAAAGAGGAACGAGCCAGGAGGAGACAGGGATCAATCCAACACAACCATACATTACTTTTACAGCTTTTTTCGTTATTCTTTAGTTTTGTAAGCTTTCCTCTGTAAGTCGACGAGATCAATAAAGAGTTGCGCATCGCTAATTTGTTGATTTTGCCGATTTCATCTCAGGTTTGCTTTGCTTTGTTTTGTTGCGCATCACCTCTCAAAGCCGATCTAACTTTACCCTTGGATTAGTCTTGATCGGTTAATCTAGTTATCCCCTGATCGGCTTTTAGCCGACTAGAGATACGCCGATAATTGCCTGTTATCGGCTTCGATCGATTTTACGATCTTTTACCTTGTCAATTTCAGGTCAAATTGACTGGCACGCTCGAACCCGGCATTTGTCTTGTGTGTTTGAGGCTAAGAATCCTACCTCAATTTTTTAGCGCGAACACATTTTGGCACGCCCGGTGGGATAGATCAGGAAAGATGGCCGCAGGAAAATCTATCCCTCCGGCCGATGTCGACACTGAAGCCATCATCGTCCCAACATTGGACGATTTGACTCCAGAACAACGCAAAGAGATTGAAGATCGAAAGGCTGCGTTGGAAGGGATGATGTTAGGCTGCTATCAGAAAACCCGACGAGGGGTCACACAGAAGGCTGCACTCCCAACACTCAACTCGATCGGTAATGATGGCGCCCCACTAAACCCGGTAAGCCGATACGTGCCGGCTCAAGCTGAGTTATCCGTTATGATTGAGCAATCTGTGCACCATGCATTGATCAATCAATCATCGGCTTTGGTTACAACGTTAAAGCCGATGATTGAGAATAACGTCAAGACGATTGCTTAGGAGATGGCTTCGACTGGGGGTCTTCTTGACCCATTACAGCTGTTCCCAACGTTCCCCGTATACTCGATAGCACAAAACACCAGCACTGTAAAAGGGTCGGCTCCAATACCTTCGTTAATGCCGACCCAGCCCACCGTGTTGACACCAAGTGCCCATGTAGACGGGATCACCCATTATCACGCATACACCGATGCCGCAAAACTGTGCACCACGGCAAACGTAACCCCTGTAGGCACTTTCGGGCAATCGGTCCCTCGAACGATTGTATCAGACCAAAATCCCCAAGGGCCGATTCCATCAAGGAATCCGGTCCCGCATAAAGTGGTTACTTACAATGAACCTTTTATCCCTGCGCTTGATGATTATGATCAATCGCCCCAACAGTAGCCGACTCGGCCTTGCCGACAGCCCGAGTTTGCGCTTGGGGGGGGCAGGGTACCAATCTACCCAATTGGCAAAATCCTAATCCCCCGTCGGCCCGTTTTCACCGACAACCCGAGTTAGCACTCAGGGGGCAAGATGCCAGTAACCTTAATTGGCAGAACCATGGCGCCATGTCGGCTGGTGGTGTTAATTGGGCCGATCAAATCTCTACCGTGCTGAGGGAGCAATTCGGCCTACAGCCGAAAGGCAAGACCATCAGTTATAAAAAGTCGTATCCAGATTACATAGATCGGATGGCTTACCCGCACAACTACAGAATTCCTAACTTCGCCAAGTTTTCAAGAGATGACTCTGTTTCTACCCTTGAACACGTCGGACGGTTCATCGCCCAATGCAGCGAAGCCGCTCAGTCCGACGGGTTAAAAATCAGGTTGTTTCCCTTGTCTCTGTCGGGAATCGCTTTCACATGGTTCAAAAACTTACCCCCAAATTCAGTCCACTTTTGGAGCGATTTGGAAAGCCAATTCCATGAATATTTCTTTTCTGGAAGTCCTGAACTCAGAATTTCTGATCTTAGCTCAGTCCGACAGAAATTTGGTGAGCCAGTATCGGACTACATCAGGAGGTTTAGGGACATACGAAATCGGTGCTTCAGTGTCACATTGCCAGACGATCAACTGGCCGATTTGGCGTTCCAAGGCTTGATTCCCGCACTTAAGGAAAAATTTGCGGGACAAGAATTCTCCAATTTAGGTCATCTCCTCCACCGTGTATCGGCACAAGAAAACCGATATTCTGATAGTAAAGGATTTAAAGATAGATCTAAAGCAAATGGGAACAAAACGGCCAAAGTAAACATGGTCGATTGCAGCTCTAGCGAGACCTCTAACGACGACAAAGCCGATGTAAACGTAGCTGAGTGGGCAAAGGGTCCTAAAAAATCACTTGTTTGCTCATGGCTTAAGCCAACTAAAAATAAGTCGGAGGTCAAATATGCTTTCAATGTGTCCAAATGCGATCGTATATTTGATTTATTCTGCGGGAAAAATTGATACGATTACCAGAAGGACACATTATCCCATCTGCCGAAGAAATCAAGAAACAAAGACGACTAAAGTTTGCCGAAGGGCCAGCCATGCAGGTGGACGTGAACCCTTTTCCGATCAGCATTGTGCAATGCTCACGAAAAGGAAAAGAACCAATGAACGAGCCAATTCGGCAGGTCAATGTTCAATCAAGTTTCGATGGCGGCGAAACGTTGAAGATAACGATCGGCTCGGTACAAATAGAAGCCAATCGGGATGGCCGGAACTCAAGGACCATTAAAATTCGGGGTGAACCGCAAATCGGACAATGGTATAAGGCCGAGAAGACTCCACCGAAATGGAGGATTATGAGAGCCAAGCCAACGTTCTCCCAACTCCTGGAAAAATATGAGAAGATTAGCCGCCGACACGAATAGCGTCCTCGTCGGCCCGACAACCTGTATTGGGCGGATGATGAAGAAAGTGCTCACTGACGGTGCCCCTTCTGGAAGTTTTGCTGGGAAAGAAGAATGCCGTTGCCATCGGTAAAAACATGTCCAATGGGTCATCTCCCCCAAGATCGGCCATGGCAACCGATCAGAGAGAGACTGACTAGGCCGATCCGTGATCAGCTAGGACCGCGGATCGAGGAACCAATGCGAGGGAAAATTCTGGCAATAGAACAGATTAAGCCCTCAGAAGAGCAACCCGAGTCATCTGGGTCTGAGGACAAAATCGGCAATCTGGCCAGAAAAATCCATAAGCCGATCAAACCAAAGCCGAGATGGTATCCTTCTGGGCTTAGTCGATCCCAGCGTAGGCGGCTGCAACGGTTGATGACACTAGAAATAAGGGAAGCCAAGCAATAAGAACAACGAGAATGGATATTCAATGAGTTGTGACCAGTACAAGTCGCAAAGCAAGAGTGGTGGCGGAAAGATCCGATCGAAGAGGATTTAGACTAATCAGTCGATTCCGGATCACCAATTGTAGGATCGATATTTACGGATATAGCAATCATAAGGGGGTGAATGATTGTGCAGAAGCTAAAACCAAATTTTCGATCTACTAAAACTTCACCCCAATTCGGATTCAAAAAGGCTGCTTCATAATCAACAAAAACATATTAGATACGTTCGGTAAATCACAAATTTCCAAAGATCCAACCGTCGGATCGATCTGAAATTTGAACACAAGAAACTAGATTCCAATACGAATCTAACAGAAAAGGAATCAGCTCGATCGGACTTATGGATCAATAGTTATGAACCTCGTAAGCTTGCTATGACAGAATATAATGAGAATTGATCTAACCAAAACTTGTAGGTTAAACAAGAACAACAAAAGATTAACCAGCAAAACCTTGAGGAACTCTAAATCAATGCCCTAGAAAGGTTTTGGATGGATCAAATCAAGAAGAAACTCAAAGAATCAAGATAGACAATAGATTAATCTACTAAACCAAAAGACGTGCAAGAGAAAACCCCAAAACAGATATTACTGTAGCAACGCGTGCACTATAGTTTCGAGATTACTGTAGCACGCAAAGGATCTTTGAAGAAATTGATCTTTATTTCTTTTGTCTAAAGTACTCCATACAAAAGAGTACAAACCTTAAAACACAAGCACTGGTTCCCAGCGCACATACAAAAACAGGGGACACCTCCCCCTATTTATAATGAGCAAACACACGGAGCCTGAATACAACTTCCACTCCAAACATGGAAAGAGTTTATATTCAACACAACTACACTTGGCCCAATCTGGCCGAATACAACTCTTGCACGCGTACGGCCACCCTACCATACTTACGTCACTAACAGCTCTGCACGCGTACGACCCACCTGCCGCACTCACGTGACTAGCCAGTCTCCACATGCACCGTTCTCTAGCCCGAACGTCCCGCATGACATCTTGACCACCAAGACCTCGATTCCTCCCGAACCTAGTCTTAAACCTCAGTTCCTCCATGAACCTAGTGCCGGTCCTGTCATCGACCACATTCGCCCTCAAGGAACACCTGCACATGAACAATCCACAAAACAATATTCCGAGCACAAGTTCTTCCCTACTTGGATCAATTAGTCCATGCAACTACTCACATGAGCATTGCATAAAATCAAAACATGCATTATAAAATCCATATGAATTTCATAATCATCAATCAGAACCAAAAATCGAATTGATCCAACTCACACAAGTTAAACCCTAGAAAAAGCCATTCACGCCGGACTAAAACACCTAGTCTGACGCACACATGAAACTAACCCTTGAAAATCACATTCACGTCGGACCGAAACTTTGGTCCGACGCAATCCACGACAGACCAAAAATGTGGTTCAACGTACACGTCAAACTCTCTGTTAAATGAAGAATTTGGTTTGGCGAAAAATCCCTTTTTCACGTTCACGACGGACCAGAAAATTGGTCCGGCGCAAATGTGCCACACTCGGTTTCATTACCACTTGGTCCGGCAAAAGACCTCAAAAGCACGTTCACGACGGACCAAATAATTTTCAAGAAGAAAACAGATGTAGATGGAAATGTTCAGATCTATAAGGCACGGTTGGTGGCAAAGGGTTTCAAACAAGTTCAAGGAATTGCCTATGATGAAACTTTTTCACCGGTAGCCATGCTCAAGTCTGTCCGGATCATTTTAGCAATTGCTGCATATTTCGATTATGAAATATGGCAGATGGACGTCAAAACTGCTTTCCTTAATGGGAATCTATCTATGGATGTATACATGATACAACCTGAGGGTTTTGTTGATCCTAAAAATGCTAAACAGATATGCAAGCTTCAGAGATCCATTTATGGGCTAAAGCAAGCATCTCGGAGTTGGAACATTCGTTTTGATGAAGTGGTCAAAGGATTTGGCTTTCTCAAAAATGAAGAAGAGCCTTGTGTTTACAAGAAGTCTAGTGGGAGCGCACTTGTGTTTCTGATCTTGTATGTGGATGACATATTATTGATCGGGAATGATATTCCTATGCTTGAAGACGTTAAGACTTTGTTGAAAAGGAGTTTCTCAATGAAGGACTTGGGAGAAGCATGCTATATCTTGGGCATAAAGATCTATAGAGATAGATCAAAAAGGTTGATTGGATTAAGCCAGAAAACGTACATTGCAAAAGTATTGAAAATGTTCAATATGCATGAATCTAAGACAGGTTTCATGCCAATGTCACATGGCATTAATCTAAGCAAGAATCAGTGTCATTCGACAACTGATGAGCGAGACAGGATGAGCAAGATTCCATATGCTTTGGCTATTGGATCTATCATGTATGCCATGATCTGTACACGCCCAGATGTCTCATATGCTCTAAGTGTCACAAGTAGATACCAAGTGGATCCCTGTGATAGTCATTGGATAGCCGTGAAAAACATCCTAAAGTACTTGAGAAGAACTAAGGGTATGTTCCTAGTCTTTGGAGGTGATGAAGAACTTGTTGTAAAAGGTTACACCGATGCAAGCTTCCAAACTGACAAAGATGATTTTCGATCACAATCTGGTTTTGTGTTTACACTAAAAGGAGGAGCAGTAAGCTGGAAGAGTTCCAAGCAAAGCACGGTGGCTGACTCTATGACAGAAGCGGAGTACATTGCGGCTACGGATGCCGCAAAAGAAGTTGTATGGATAAAGAAGTTTATCTTAGAACTTGGTGTGGTCGCTAGTGCCTCTAGTCCAATGGACATCTATTGTGATAATAGTGGTGCCATTGCACAAGCAAAAGAGCCTAGATCACATCAGAAGTCCAAACATATACTCCGACGCTTTCACCTTATTCGCGAGATTGTGGATAGAGGTGACGTGAAGATATGCAAAGTACATACGGAAGCCAATGTGGTTGATCCGTTGACAAAGCAACTGCCACAGCCTAAGCATGAGGTGCACACGAGGTCTATTGGTATTAGATACTTAATTGATTGACTCAAGTGCAAGTGGGAGATTGTTAGTGTTATGCCCTTGAGGCAATCATATGGATGATTGTAACATGACAAAGCCACTGCCACAGCCTAAGCATGAGGCGCACACGAGGTCTATTGGTATTAGATACTTAATTGATTGACTCAAGTGCAAGTGGGAGATTGTTAGTGTTATGCCCTTGAGGTAATCATATGGATGATTGTAACATGACTATGTTTATGAATAATAATGTGATTATTAGTCCAATGAATGTATATCATTGTTTTGATCAACAAGTGTGTGACTTGCTTATGAAGCTCTTTACTTATTGATATAATTCGATAAATATCTCTGATCGGATATCATCGTATCGGACAACGATGAATAGATCAACACATGTATTGTTCGATGATCATGATTCATAGATCATGGGATATGGAGATATCATCAATACATTGTGGATGCATGTTGAAGAACATGGGTTAGATAGACCCACAATGGGACACTGCGAGAATGTTACATTCTTATGTGTCATCAGTGTATCTCATACATAGTAGATGTATGATCCTTAGACCTGAGATTGTCATATTCCCTACATGTGTAATAGTTTACCTTGGGGTTACCAAACACTATTTCCTAACCGGATAGTTATAAAGGTAGCTTTCATGTTTACTATGAAACATGTAGAGGGAAGTGAGCAGTCAAGATGGAATTTGCCACTCCAATGTAACGGATACTCGTGTGATATGATTAAGGAAGTGCATGGCCATGCAGTGATTGAGAAGTCAATCACAACTTATTAATATATCACGGATACGAGAGATGGATTGAACTGTCAAAGGATGACATGCTTCTCGCCTTGAGTTCGATCTTCATATAGTTTGGCAAAGGAATTATTACATCAGTACTTTAATCATATGCGTTTCGGAGTTGGCATGCTCTGCAAGGAGCCGCTACCGACTATTGGATTAGAAAAGGGTTTTCCGAATCCATGTCCAAATGCGCATGAACCTACATGGTCACACACTTAACGGGCTGGGACGCATTAATTCGGATTGGATCCGTAATTAATGGACCTCGTGGGCTTAGCGCGTACATGGGCCCTGACTGCCTAGGGTTTCACCTCGTGGTAGATAAGGAGGGGAGGAGGCTGGACGCAGAACAGACTTTCGTGCGGTTTAGAGGTGTTTCGCCAGAAACCCTAGCCACCTCCTCTCGTTGCCCCTGCCGAGCGACCCGGTGCTTGCACACCGACGCACGACGTTCCATCCCCGGACGTGTGGACTGCTGTGGTGACGCTGCTGCTACTGCGGCGTGGAGAGGTCGATCCGCGGAGAGGACAATCCACGCCGAGGATGATCCATGCCGAGAACGATCCACTACAACGACGTGCGAAGGATTCCGCAACTGCGCATCTAGTGGTAATAGATCTATGATCCCCTTCTTGCAAGTAGGTTTTCTGGTTTGCGGTAGAAATTTTAATTTGTGCTAAAGTGGCATACCACGTTCCCCAACAGTGGTATCAGAGCCATCTCGCGTAGATTCATGATCTGGATGTTGCACATATGGTATGTGAGGATAGTAGATTGGATCTATTACATGTTGCATAGATGGGCCCTGACTGTCTAGGTTTTCACCTCGTGGCTATATAAGGAGGGGAGGAGGCTGGACACAGAACAGACTTTCGTGCGGTTTAGAGGTGTTTCGCCAGAAACCCTAGCCACCTCCTCTCATTGCCCCTGCCGAGCGACCCGGTGCTTGCATACCGACGCACGGTGTTCCATCCCCGGACGTGTGGACTGCTGTGGTGACGCTACTGCTACTGCAGTGTGGAGAGGACGATTCGCAGCAAGGACGATCCGCGGCGAGGACGATCCGCGGTGAGGACGATCCACGGCGAGGACGATCCATGCCGAGAACGATCCACTACAACAACATGCGAAGGATTTCACAACTGCGCGTCTAGTGGTAATAGATCTATGATCCCCTTCTTGCGAGTAGCTTTTCTGGTTTGCGGTAGAAATTTTAATTTGTGCTAGAGTAGCATTCCGCGTTCCCCAACAATCCCTACCGACGCACCACCTCCCACCACCTTGCCAGCGCCACCATCAATGTCAACAATGCTCGTCGACCACCACCACTTGCTGCCACTTCCACCGCCCATTGAGGCTACATGCACCACCCACTACCTTGTCCTTTGGCCTACATGAACCTCAACCCATTGTCTCCTACCACATCTCCAGTGGTGGTGCTCGCTATCAGTAACCTCTCTTCCTTCCTCGTCATCGACGTGTCCATCGGCATAGCCCACCGCCCTCCTCTGTCTTGCGGCCAAGGCAGTGCCACCACTGGTAAGCGCCAACCACCATCAAGTATCGCCCCTCCCTCTAAGCTTGGGGATCAAGTGAACCCATGCCCTAACCCAGTAGACCTAAAGCCCTAAACCGGCAGCGATGAGTGGATGTGGCATAGAAGAGGTAAAGGATGAGTTTGTTGGAGCACAAATCTCCATGCCAATACATTTCAACTGAAACTTCAAAAATTTTTACTTTCGCGTGAGTTAGCACTTATGTAGAGAAAAATGGGTGTATACCACTGAAATGTTTCCATAGTTTGGTTCATTTTAATACCAACGAAAATTTCCAAATCTCCCTGTTATACCACACTATTTGCTTCCATCACTCCTCTATACTCCTATCAAGACTCAATTTGACACACTCGCTCGCTCTTATCTGACTCGACTAGACCCGCTTGTTCCTATCTAGCTCGAGAAGACCAGCTCCTTCTCGTCTCATTCGCTCCTCATCGTGTCCCCACGCTGAGCTTGTGCAACCCTCCTCTGTGTTGCCAATGCCCAGCTAGAAATCATAGGATAAAATTCACTCCCAGCCAACCAGATACAAAGATTGGATACATAACTTCTCAAGTTTGCAGCTACTATCAGCAGAAAGAGGAACACAACAAGGACAATTTTATTCGTCTCCAATGTAGCCCCAATCTGCTCACAACATCACCTGCTTTTGCATCCACAAGCTAAACCTGGAGATCTCAAAAAATTGCAGTTGCATAATTATGAACACACATAAGGAAAAAAAATCAACTGCAAATGCATTGAGCCAAGGTTGACCAGTTGAGGCCTCCCCTTATTGTGTGTTAGAGGTGGGCACTTGGGCCGTGCCTATGTGGGTCGGCCCAAGGTACAACAGCATAGCTCGGCACATCATGAGCTGGGTTGTGCCGTGTTGGCCCATTACTGTGCATCGGGCCATGCCGGGCCGAGAAATCAAGCACGATGGGTGGCACGTGGCCCGGTACGACTATTTGGGCCGTGCCCATGCCGGTGGCACGCTGGCATGGCTGGGCACGGTGGCACAGAGGATGGCTGTGGGTCGTGGCAGGGCATGGTGCACTGTCGTGGGCCACAGCAATGCGCCGCGCCCTGTCGCGGCCCGCGGCAGTGGAGGAGCGAAGTTCGGGGGAGACTGAGAGAGCGTACCTACGCCAGCGCTGCCTTGCAAATTGTCATCACACGTCATAGCTACCACCCGCACCCGCACCATTGCTGCTCCTTGACCTGACCCATTGCCACACCTTGCCCGCGTTGCTTCGCGTCCTGCACCACGCCACTACTGTTTCCCGCGGCCATGCCACGGCCGACCTCGCTCGTCATGCTTGCCTCTCCATGCCGAACCACTGGAGGAGAGCCGAGGAAGTCAGAGGGCAGGAGTATCTAGGAGGGGAAAATCCCATCTTGATCATCACACCCTTGGGCGATGTATCGTGGCATACCCAGTAGTCATCTTTATAACTACCCTGTTACGGTGTAGCGTTTGATGATACCAAAGCATACAAGTCTACATGCTAGGTATCCATGACAATCTCAGGTCTAAGGACCATATAGGCGTACCACTCGAGACTATATGCTGATGGCACTATAAGAGATAACAACTCACAGCGTCTCGGAGTGGGTCTTGTCCGACTACCCATGTTCTTCAACATGTGTCCACATTGTTGGTTCGATATCTCCATATATGTATGGTATGTGAAACATTACCATCAACCAATACATGTGCTGATCAAATCATCACCGCTCCTTGTAATGATATGGATCAGGGACCCGTTTAGAATAATGTCACTTGACAATGTGTTTCACAATTAGGTCGTACCCAATGGACAAAATTGCAACATTTATTCAGGGAACCGATAAACAAAGTTATCATAATTACATGAACAAAGACGTGTTACAATCATCACCATGATTGGTCTAGGGCATATTCCCTTCACTCCAGGCTTATAAGGCGATCCTATCCATACAAGCTAATTGAGGGCGCCTTATACCGCAATGGAGCACTGGGAGTCCTCTCCAACTGCATCTCTCAAGAAGAAGGCAAATTACCTTCTTAGAGACTTCCATGGAGGAATGTGTGGAGCTCACTCGTCTTTCAGAACGTTGGTGAGCAAGGCCTTCCGATTGGGTTACTATTGGCCAACGGCATTAGCCGATGCCCGCTCGATTGTGACCTCTTACCGAGCATGCCAGTTTCACGCTCGCAAAGTTCATCAGCTGGCATACGCGCTTCAAACCATTCCCTTATCGTGGCCATTCTCGGTCTGGGGGATCGATATACTTGGGCCTTTTTCTCGAGGCCAGAAGGGCTGCAAGTACTTGCTCGTGGCTATCGATAGTTTCACTAAGTGGATCGAAGCTGAACCTGTGTTAACCATTTTGGCCCAGGCGGCCAAGAGGTTTTTTCGCAGTAATATGGTGACGCGTTTTGGCATTCCCGACCACCTCATTACGAACAACAGCACTCAATTCAACAGTGAACTGTTTCAAGCCTACTGCGAAGACATCGGGACCAAGGTCTGCTTCGCATCTGTGGCACATCCGCAGAGCAATGGGGTGGCCGAGCGAGCAAATGGGCAAATAATCCAATAAATTAAGAATAGGGTTTTCAAAAACCTCAACCAGCACGGGCAGTGATAGGATATGTGGCCCGATCTTTCCATGAGAGAAAAGGCAACTCTCGATTTGATTCGGAGTTCAACGTTAGCGGTCCGACTACAACCGTCCACAACACTTGCGTCTTAGCAATCGGTACACCAATCTCCTGTTTTGTTGATCTTGCCGGAGCACGAACAACGATCCTGAACGCAATTGAGAATAAGCAAGAACAAGATAACAAGCAATCTGAAATTGCGAATATGAATATTTAAATTTAGGCAAACCAATCTGAAATTTGGAGTCTTGTTTACACATGCGCAGACAGTCTAATCGACACATGCTTGCACGGACAGTAGCAAAGAAGCTAAACTGATTCTAAAACAAAACCCAAGTTATTTTGGGGACTCTCTAGCTATATATAGGAGAAATAGGAGGCCAAAACTATGCTAGGGTTGGCCAAAACACAACCATGGCCGAGTAGGACTCCTATTCCTAGTTTGACTCGGATTTGGAAAGATAACCGAAATTGTTTTGTAGATTATTGTTGACTCGTAAGGAATTTGGACATGAGGCTAGATCCGTTAGAAAGAGGATGATGAAACCTTTCAAACCTGTACTCATAGACCCCAAACACCCTTGTGGATCAAAAGTTATGGTCATTTTAAGTTGGTGCTGTCCAGGAGGCCGAATCCGAGTTGATCTTATGCACCGGAAGAATTGACTTCATGCTTGACATTTGGAGGTCCTTCTCCTTGGTTCCTGAGGATAATAAAAACATCACAAGGATTAAATAGTATTCCATCCATTAAAATATTTGTGTGCAACCCGAGGAACACATTCGCCTGGCAATTGAATTGACGTGCACGAGCTCGAGTAATTGGTCCTTGTATTACATCATTGGTTTCACTTGGATGTGTAGGCGTGGCCGTATCCATGGCAGTGATGTCCTCATCATCCTCCCCTTCTTGCATTTGAGTCGTCCTCGACTCAAGCTCATCATCTTCTCTCAAGTATGTCTTTAAATCTGGCCAAGGTGAGGGTCGATAAAGCCATGCAGATGGAGCCATCGTAGTAGATGCGTACGAAGTAGAGGATGTCATGAAGTGTCACCAACTTAATGGTCCTGGCCAAGGTGGGGGTCGATGAAGCCATGCAGTTGGTATAATTGCAGCAACACTTGGTAATAACCATATGTATGCATTGTTAGTTCTGTCCATGATGAGCATGGTCTCATCATCCTCCCTTTCTTGAAGTGAAGTCATCCTCGACTCCATCATTTTGTCCTGCAAAATGTTAGTAATGATAGGAAACTAAGCAATATGCACATTTGCAATCAAATCAATGGTGTGAAATCATGTGCTGAAAAATTGGTTTTGAACTGAAAAATTAACTTAGATTTGAATTTGCAAAATGTGTTTGTTCATGTGTTTTGACAATTGACAAGAAACAGTAAGTTTTGCCTTGGCGCCGGACCAATCCTAAAGAAAACAGTAAGTTTCCCATCTACGACGGACAAACTTTCTTGGTCCTTTGTAAACATGCTTTTTGACAACCTCTTTCTCCTATGTACGACGGACAAAGTTTTTGGGTCTGTCGTGAACGGCTTTTTGAGGTTTGATTTCGCATGTACAACGGACAAAGTTTTTGGGTCCGTTGTGAACGTGTTTTCACCGGAATGTTTTCTTCTTGGAACTGAGAGTTTCACATGTACGCCGGACAGAGATTTCTTGTCCGTCGTGAATGGACTTTTTCTAGGGTTTTTATTTCTTGTCCGTTGTGAACGTGTTTTGCTCAGTTTGGATGTTTTGCAAGAATTGAAATGGTTTGACCTTGAGATTATGAAATTTGTGATGATTTCATGATGTGTGTTTTGAAGTGGACTTTATGCAATGCTCATGTGAGTAGTTGCATGGATTGACATTGAGTCAAGTCGTGGACTTGTGCTCGGAATTGTTTTGTGGTTTGTTCATGTGCAGGTATTGCTCGAAGACGAACATGGTCGATGACGGGACCGGAACTAGGTTCATGGAGGAGCTGAGGTTCGGGACTAGGTCCAGGAGGAACTGAGGTCTTGGTGGTCAAGGATGTCATACGGGACGTTCGGGCTAGGAGAATGGTGCACATGAAGAATGGTTAGTCACGTGAGAATGGCAGGAGGTCATTCGCGTGCAAAGTGTTAGTCACGTGAGTATGGCAGGTGGCCATACGCGTGCAAAGTGTTAGTCACGTGAGTATGGAAGGGTTACCATACGCGTGCAAGAGTTGTACTCGGCCAGGTTGGGCCAAGTAGAGTTGTGTTGGATACGGATTCCTTCTAGGGAATAGGAATCGTATTCAGAACTCCTTGTGGGTTGGTGCTTTAAATAGGTGGGGGGTCTCCTGTTGAAAGGCACCAAGTAGAGCTGAGCGCATCAAGCCTTGAGCTTGGCTTTAGGGTTTGTACTCTTTTGATGAGAGTATTTTAGACAAGAAATAAAGATCAATTCTTCCAAGATTTTTATGCTACTGATAACCACGTCGCTACAGTGTTTTCTGTTTTGGTTCTTGTTTGCATGCTTGTTCTAAATCTAGATTGGTTTTTGATCGTTGAGTTTCATCTTGATTTGATCCATCAAAAACCGTTCTAGGGTATTGATTTAGAGTTTCTCAAAGTCTAGTTGATTAATCTTTTGAAGATCTTGTTTAATCTTGAAGTTTTGATTAGATTGATTCTCGTCAAGTTCTGAAACAGCAAGCTTGCGAAGCTTATAACTTTTGATCCGTAAGTCCGATCGAGCTGATTCTTTTTGGGTTCGGTTCGTACTGGAATCTAGTTTCTTGTGTCCAAATTTCAGATCGATCCTATGGTTGGATCTCCGGGAATTCACGTTTTACTAAACCTCTGTCTTTCTGTTTTTGTCGAAAACGAGGCAATTATTTGGTTCTGTTTTGGGGTGAACTTTTAATAGGTCAAGAATTTGGTTTTAGCTTCCGCACAATCATTCACCCCCCCTCTGATTGCTATATTCGTATTCTTCGATCCTACAAATGGATCGAGAATTTCTATCAACCATATACTCCCTTTCTTGAAATCTATCATGTGACATGTAAGCTGAACCAAATGTACTTGATATGACATGATTAGTGATATGGCAAGTATCAAATTGATGATATTGTTGCATAGCAAATAGAGGTTTAAAATCTGAACAAATATAAACTCGATGCGCTTTATACTCTCCTTTCTCACTATTTTTGTCAATAACAGAAAAAATATTTCGCGTTAACCATGACAAATCAGAATGTACAAAAAATCTCTCCTCTAAATAATTCAGATCACATGGAACATCAAATTCAAGGTAACCTACTGTATCTAAAGAAGACATCAATTTCAACTCATCATTTTTGCTTGCGATGTGAATGACATGTTTATTTTCAGTATAAGTGTCTAGTGTGTTAACAAAAGTGACATGTCCTGTCGATGTTTGGTATCGGCAATGAATGTGGGGGTGTGTGTTTGCGGGGTTAGGTGCTAGATCAGGAACTCGATGGTAACACAAGACGAAGGTTTAGATAGTGGAGGTAAAACCCTAGTCCTGTGTTCTAGAATTGCTTGACGTTGATGTTGTTTTTTGTTGTTCGTTCCCTCCTCTACACCTCCCTATCTCTCTTATATAAAGGAAGAGATAGTAGAGTCCAACTCGGTTACAATAGGGAGGAGTTCGAGTTGGTTACAAGCCCATGGATCCCGTCCTTCCTTATCTAGGACGGTATCCTTTTCGGTTACAATATTATCTATAAGGGGATGATTTCCTTCTGTTATTCCTTCACGGACTCCAGCGGGATGGCTCGCATGACGCCAGATCCACTCGCCTACCCCCACCGGTCTCTTCTCGCCGGGTCCTCTTTAACTCTCATGAGTATACCCGGTAGCCGTGTTCTCCACAATAGCCCCCGAGTGTTTTGCAATCGAGTCGCTTGCGATGAGGCCCCGTTTGCGGGCGAGGGATGCATTCAGTCGCCTGATCGGTAGCTCCTTTAGAGTACTCGGCTGCAAGCAGGGAGTTTGCAATGGACTCAAAATTATCTTGCTCATCGCATGATCCGAACAGTTTTTCAATAGGGGTGCCCACGTTCGGCCCGTTGTGAGGACGCGCTGGCGAAAGCATTGGAGGTCGGCTCAACTTGGAGCTCTCCAAGTTTGTGTCCCGGAGGACAATGGTGGTCAGCCTAACTTGGGGCGCACCTAAAGAGCATCCCGTAGGATGCCGGTGATCATTCCCATTCGTGGCGCACCTGAGGAGCATCCAAGTGGACGCCGGTGATCATCCCCATTTTGGGGCGCACTTGAGAAGCATCCAGTTGGACGCTAGTGATCAGCCCCATTCGGGGCGCACTTGAGGAGCATCCAGGTGGACGCCGGTGATCATCCCCATTTTGGGGTGCACCTGGGAAGCATCCAGTTGGATGCCGGTGATCATCCCCATTTTGGGGCGCACCTGAGGCGTGTCCATTAGGACATTGACCGAGTGGTTTTCACGCGGTCTAGCCAGTGGTGTTCCCCCGAAGCTTTGACTTGGTCCGGGCTCGAGATTCTCGGATAAACCCAAACCAAGAGCGCTCCGTGGGGTCTGCACTGCCCTTTCGCTGAAAAAGAGGGATTTTCATCCCACCCAGAGATTCTCGGATTTTCTAGCCTCTAAGGGGACTAATGGTAAAGTCAATACATGCCTCGGAGCTCTAGGATTTTATGAAATAAAAATAAATTAAAAGAGACCTAGAGCTAACAACTTGTAGCAGGTTTTAACGAAACTTAATTTCGACTCTTCTGATCGCAACCAGGGCTATCAGAAGAGCTAATGGAGCTATCGTTATACGCATGGACCTTCGGTCCATTGTAAAAATAGTTAACACCTAAATGAATAAAATAAATTTTGGCTTAGTGAAATTGAATTCCGATTCCTCCTGAGTTTACTCTAGCCACAGGCTGCTATGGGAAAAATCTATACATGCTATGCACCACTAGACCTCTGATAAATTGAAGACCTAGCGATGGACTTGAGCGAATACGAGGGTGACTAAAAGCTAGGTTGGCTATAGGATTAAATGAGCCTAACGATGATATGAGTCTAGATTCTAAAGCACAATTGCCATGCGACGTGTCTAACACATGGAACCTAGTTTTGACCTAGGCTAAGGTTTGAGGGACATGATGAAATGCGGAGCTACAGGAGGGGAAACTCGTAGCCACGCGACGAGGGACGTCCCGGGAGCCGAGAAATCAAGTCAGATCGCAAAAGCACCACGGGAACTCCAAGAGACATCGACGAATTTCGATGGAATACTCACTTGAAGGGGTTGAGAAGATGGGGAACGCGATGGAGAGGATGAATCCGGCCTCCGTGTCAGTTTCCGTCGGTCAGATCGCCTCCAATCCGCGGGTTTGGGTGTCCTAGGGCTTGGGCTCCCACTCTTCTTGCTCTCACGGTTGGGGAGAGGCAAATGGCTGGTTTGGGAAGATGGCTTGGAGACTTGCACCCTTTTATACACTATGCACTTATGGAGGGCAATTTGGTCCAATGCCAAAACTTGAAGATTCAAACATCTAAAGCTGATTTTGAATACTTCTAAGATATTTTGGATAGTTTTTGAAGACTTTTAGACATTTAATTTCCTAAATTTCCAATTTGTCCAAAAGGACAATTACGAACCGCAATTGAACTCGATTTGATTTTGAGTGAGTTTAATTAAGTTAAAGGGTTCTTTTGGATCCCAGTCGAGTCTACTCAGCTCAAAATACAGAAATACACAAACTTGATGTATTGTTGAACAACGTTTGTGTACAATGGTACAGTGCTTCGAGTATAAAAATACTTGGGATATTACATGTCCTCCATTTGGGCGCTACACGATTTATAGATGAAAGAAATATAATTCCAATCAGACAGTGACAAAATAATTTAAACATTGCTTGCAAATATAGAATACTGGAATAAAAAATAAATTGCAATTCTTATTCATGAGAAGATGTATGCTCTTCTAGAGCTTACAATTCATTATTCAAAATTAACTAATCAACCACAATCTAAAGAAAATACTAATAATGCTTATTCATGCATTAAACAGAATCTGTAAAGTATGCATTCACTTCTGCCTCTATATCATCAACAGAGGTATTTTGTTCATTATCCAAGAGTTTGGCTGCTTCATCGATGTTTAGGTTAGGCTGCGAGGATGAAGCAAGTTGGGTGTCTACATCCATGACATTATTATTGCCCACCTCGGCGAAATGTGCCTCTGCCGGTGCATTTCCTTTGGCCTTCTTCTTGGCCTGATATGCATTGACCACTTTCTTGGATTCCCGGCATATCTTTGACCAATGCCCCCAAGTGCCACACTTGAAGCACGTTTGGTTCTGCTATCCATACGGCTTAGCATGCAACTTCTCCTTGTCATCCTTCTTCTCTTGGGCTATGGACTTTCCTTTGGCCTGATGTCTCTCTTTTCCACCCTTCTTGCCCCTCTTCCAATGGGCGGGCTTTTTCACCTTATAGCTATTGGCATTGACTTCTGGTCCAATGCCTCTTCCAGGTGGTTGTGAGATGAAGTTCTTACGAAGATCCTCATCTTGTGACTCCGCAACTTGCAAAACATCAATCAGTTCGCTATACTCCTTGTATGCGTCCTGACAATAGCTGCGGGTGCTCTGAATAGCATTAGGGTGAAAAGTGGAAAGAGTTTTCTCAATCTTCTCCTCATCAGTGATCTTCTTGCCACATAGGGAGAGATTGGTACAAATTCTGTGCAAGGCAGAATTGTATTCGGCCACTATTCTGTAGTCCGCAAACCTCAGGTGAACCCAAACTTGCTGTGCTTGGGGCAAGATTATGTACTTGAGCTTCTCGAACCGCTTCTGAAGTGCAGTCCATAGCTCAAGTGCACTCTCCTCAGCCATGTATTCATTCTTCAGGGTGACTGAGAGGTGGTGCCTGATGAAGTGCAAAGCTTGATCATTCTACTCGGCGGTAGGTTGTGCGTCCTTGGAGGACCCTAAGCCGATGGCAGCTCGGAGCTTCTTGCTGCCGAGTACGATCTTCACATCGGATGCCCAAGTGAGGTAGTTCTCACCATGCTGGGCCAGTTCTTCAAACTGACGGTTCACAATGCCAGACATCTGCATGTTTACAAATTCCGTCATTAGATTACTACGTGTAATCTAATAGAATGTGGTTGCAAAATTCATAAAGTGCGGAAAATAAATTCTCATGAATTTCTAGTAATCTAAACAAAGCAATCATTGTAAAAATACGTGCAAATACTCATAAATGCAGAAAAGAAGGCTAGGAAAAATTAAAACCATAGCCAAATAATTTTCTTGAATTTTCTGGAATTTTCAAATCAAATTTCTGAATTCTTGATCAATTTTCTGAATGTTGTAATTGATTTTTGGAAAAGAAAGGAAATAAAATAGAAAGGAATATTCGACGGGGGGTAAAAGGGGTATTTCGCCTCCCCGTGCCATTAACCGGCTATAATTCGGATTAAAATCCGATTCGGTCCCGATCGGGACAGAGGGCGCGCAATCCCAATGGCCGGGCAGGGCACTGACGGGCGGCAACGCTAGGTGCAAGCGGGCGACAGTGTGAGGCGTCGTGGTTTCAAGCTCGAGTCAGCGGCGTTGTGGGGCCAGCGTCGACGGCCGGGCGTGCAAGGCGCGGCGGTGGTGCGTCAAGCGCTGGCTAGCGCGGCGGCGATGTGTCGCCCGTCGGGCCGAGGCAACGCGACAATGGGCGGGCGGCGGCGTTGAGCAAGGCGCTCGGCAGTGTTTAGGTGGGTCATCTTGTTTACATTTTAGAACAAAAATATAAACTTAATTCACTTTATTTTAGCCTACAAGTTTCAGATCTAAGGTAGAGCTGGAATCTAAAGCTCTGCCAAATAGGGCCTTACATCTATTATATTGTACAACTTAGACACCAGATTAATAAGATAGCTATTTGCATCTACTAGCGTTCTTCGCTTGTTCTTCCTCATTGCATGGGCATATAGAGGAAATTGGGTGACATCTTCTGAAGATTATTCTGTATTTCTACTGGGAATTGGGAGATTGATATACTTTACTCGGTGTCCGCGAAGTCCAGTACACGTGTGATCTTGGCGAATCAAAAAGTTACGAACCATTGCATCTGGCCCGAGGGATCCGCTAGTGTTCATCAAGAGAGCACGTTAGTATTCAAATCTCATGTCGTGAAGATCGGGCAAACCCGTAACACTATTAGGATTTGCCTCCCCATTGAGGACCATCAGCAAATTCTCAAATACCAATGAATTGTTTGGTAAATTCTAAAATTCCCAGTAATTATTACTCCCTCTAGTCATAAATAGTTGTCATTTAGTACATCGACACGGTCTCCAAAACAAATCTTTGACTACTAATTTCTATTATAATATATTCATAAAATCCAATAAAATTGTAATATTATGAAAGTACTTTTTAAGACAAATCTACTCATATGATCCAATAAAATAATATTGACAGTCAAAATTTGACTGTAACTATATTCAAAATGACAACTATTTGTAACTGGAGGGAGTATTACTCAAATCCTCTGAAAGATGCATTAATTTTGTTTTAAAAATTATAAAGAAAAGAAAATTAGGTGTAATCAGCACACAATTCCTACATTCCAAGTAGTTTCTTAAGGCATTATGGTAACCAAACAAAAATTCTGTATGAATTTTATTTTATAGAATTAAACATCGCATTTCCTTCTGAAAGTCATGCTAAAATTAAACCTACATCGTCACCAACAGGGTCTTAGGTTACATCAAGGTAAAGATTGTGGGTAGTTCTGGTGAATATATTCTGTAATTAACACCCAATATTTTACATGCTTTGACGACATCCTAAGCTACACTATACCCTCTCTGAACCAACCACATGTTTTAGCAACTGGAAGGCGTCGTTGTGACAACAATTACCCTTTGCTTTTCACCCAGTTTGGTCCAGTGTCACATCATTCCCTTGATCCCCTACTTATCCCATGCCCACCTTATTTGACACGATACCGCATAATTAAACACCAACTGCCATCACACAAAATACCCCCTTTTATACTACACAAACTTCTCCTTTAATGTAGCCTCTTATGCACACAAGCAATGTACTAGTGCATGTGCCAAGTGCGTTTCCTGCTGCATCATGTGCCCTAAAGTCAGATGGGCGCCAAGTCAAAACCGGCTTATTATATTGGCTCCATGCACTTGGTGCCAAAACTATCATGGGTATCAAGACCTGGGGAAAAGGGTAATATATGTGGTGATCTGTGTCATGTACCCATACAAATGCGCTGCGATGCCGTGCCGTCACGGCTACTCTTTTGCGTGGATTTTTACAGCCTATCTATTCAGCTCTTGCGACGTAGGACTCAACAAGCAGACGCATGCATTTCCCAAGAAGTGAAGCAAAAACCAGCAGAGGATTAGTTACAGTTTACTGCAAGTTTACAGTAATTGCACCTCTCGTGTGCATTGATCTTATTCATGCCAAGATTTGATCATGTAGGATCGGGAGAAATCAAATGAAGAACAAATAAGAAAGAATGAAGTAGAAACTGGAAAGAAACAACAAACCATGCAAGCATATCCATTCTCTCCTCAAGTTAACTTATATGTACTATAGCTAGTAAAATTTTGCTTTGTTTCGTCTCTCGTTCTTGTTTTCCAGCTTCTGATCTCATCAAGGTACATACGTACATGAACACACCGCTACTAGGTATACGTGTGACGATCACAGCAATGCTCTCTGGATCCACAATGAAATAATACTGGACTCGATCAACACAACAAGATGATGTGCGCCACTCACAATGAAAACCAGGACCATGAACTGCACCATATACTATTCATCTCTCCCTCAATGATGCAAGGGGTTTGGGCCTGTTGGGACTAGCCTCTTTTGCACGCCGTACCGCGGGTCGATCTCCTCGCCCTTGCCCGCAGATGGTGGAGTTCCCTGCCTGTTCCATTGATCATGGTGGCTATGATGCCGATGGTGATGGTGGTGCTGGTGGTGGTGGTGATGATGCCGCTGCTGCGGATGGTGATCTGTGGCTGATGAGGCGTCGACGCTCGTCACGGCGAGAAGCACCTTCCTCGGGAGGGAGACCGAACTTCGCCTCACGGAGCTTCCACAGCCGAGGCGGCTACACCTGTGGAACGCCAAGGTGAGCACGGCAAGCCACAAGAGGAGAATGACAACGGCGGCGGCGTGAGGTCGTCTCATGGCCACCGTGCTGGCAGGCAGACGAGAGTAGTAGTCATGGACGATGGGAGCGAGCGAGCTATAGCTACCAAGCTATCGAGCCACAGACAGAATAGAATGATACGAAGATGCGACTCCAGTACACAGAGAGAGAAGGGAGGAAGGTTTTATGTAGCTAGCTAGCTAGCTAGCTAACTGGGGTAGGAAACTTGCGAGATTGGTTCTGGGGAAGCTAAGGGATGGACAGGAGGAGGGTGCTGGCGTTAAGATGGCGGAGTTGAAATGTGGGGGTGTTGGCGTTAAGAGGGCGGAGTTGCTTCCATGGGACTCCTATTGCTGGGTTCGATCCATCGCCCCGAGTTGATGGCGCTTGCGTAAACCAACACTCGGCGAGTCGATCTTGAACCCGGATGGACTCCAACTCCCGGCTTCCCCGGACACGGGGGAGGGGTGTAAATGGGCCGGTGGTGTTGCTAACTTCACGTTCAAGGAAGACGGGATGGGATGGATTTTTGTTACTCGATAACTGGAGGACTAGTAGTAGCTTAGAAGCCGGGCAAACCGGCTGGTCTTTACAAGGCTCATGATATGATTAACTATAGCGTTCGTGCATTTTTCTTCCATTGTTTCTCTTCTGTGGAAACTTGGGACTACTATCGATTTTGGTATGGATGGATGAATGGATGCAAGTTGTTCGAGGGTACCTTTTGGGGTTGGGTCAATTGAAGGTACGAGACGCTCTAATAAATTTTTCATTTTGTTTCTCACTCTTGAAGGAACTGTTGGCTTTTCACCCAACGTCCGGTATTGACTTTGGGAGGAGCAAATGAGAAAGAGCGAGAAGTGGCGAACATGCCCACGAAGCTAGCTGCGAGTAAGGAGCACTATGACAGATGGAGGATAAGAAGCTCAGGTAGGTTTCTGAGCTGAGCTCCACAAAGTGAACAAAGTGAGGTGCCATGTTCAAGTCATACGCGCCATCACGAGTGTCAAAGCATTCACGTTGATTCACTCACACGACACACCAATTCACGTTCTAAATTGCGGTTTTTGAGTCATTGAAACGGTCAGAGGATTGTTAATTTCAAACGGGCGTCACAACTACTCCGTAGAACACACTGCGGTTGTGGTTGTTGATTTGTGTTTTGAGGGATTTGATTAATGCTAGTCAAAAAAGTTATGCTGGCAACCTGTAGTAGATACGTTGCGCTACCGAAGGTCGTCGTGATGCACAAGAAAGACATGGGACAGCGAATGCCCAGCTCACCGTTGACAGCAAGCACATACAAAATATCGGCTACTACCGGATCGCAGTGCTAAACCAGTGTTGTCTCCATGGTTGCAGTATGCAGTTGTTGGAGGCTTGTCATGTTTTGATTGTCTCTACACTGATTGCGACCAATTTAGTTGAACGGTGCTTGTGCCAATCCAAGTATGCAAACAATTAGCACGGGAGTTCAGAATTGTTCAGCGTCAATTGGCATAAAGCAATTCAGTTTTTCATCTTGTGATTTAAGAAGCACATCGTTCCTGTCTGCAAGCATATACCGCGACCATCATCATATGTACAGAAGAAAACATTTTTTTTTCTTTGTGCACATAATGTCATGACCCCACCCACACCAGCGGGAAATCAGACTGCATCGAGCCAAAATCACGCCGAAGTTACACCACCCACATTCACATAGAGCAAGGAAACTACCACGACGAATGGGTTTTACAGGGTAGCTAATCAGATAAGCTTTTAATTGTACAGCCACAACTTTCTTTGGACGCGTTCTTCTTTGGGGTGGCTACTTGCGTGTTGCCATAATCGGCAACTGAGTCGAGTTTCCAGAACCGACGCTATGCCAATAATGCCATGAGGACGGCTTCACCTTACCTGCCAAGCGCGGAGGCTGTCCTGGCTTTTATATTTTGCCTCTTCAGTGCAAGGTCTACTTTGTTCTTTGAAGCTGAGCTTGATGAGACTGGGAAGATCGAGGAGGCCTTGATTGCTGCTCTCTTGTCATTTCCGCTCTTCTCAAATTTTGATGCAAACTTCACAGAAGCTGCTGCAGAGGCATCATCTGCAGAGGGTGTGGTAAAAGCCGTACTCCAAGTCCCATCGTTCTCGCTGATTTCTTCTCCTCAGCAACTCTCTTCTTTTGGCTCTACAAAAATAGGACAACAAGTGGATAAGAATCTTGACGATTAAACAAGGTACTGTGGAGGAATTACTAAAATAGGAATTCATTGGATGACCCTAAGACGATCATGGAGGGCTCTGTTCAGAGCATAATCATCAAAATGCCGGCTATCAGAAAGTCGCTGAAGGCGAACTAAAACAGGCTCGATCAGCTTCTTTCTTGCATAGATCCTCTTCCTGGTGTTCAAGCCTATACATAGGATCCGCAAGCTTGTCTCTTTCTGAAGAAAGATTCATAATAGAACATTAAGCATTTGAAAACAAGGGATTAATGAATAGAAAATAAAAAAAATTGTACAGGTGTTATAACTTTCATCTGCAGGAAGCAGCAGCGTCTCTGCATCTTCAAGATCAAAATCTTAGGTCTTCCGCTGAGCACCACTGATTATAACATATTCAGTGTTCTTAGGGTCTGTCTGTATAACTATTTCATGCTTGCAACATGGTGACTTCATAGTGAAGCACCATATCTGACACAAAACATATGGTGAAACAATGTCAGAGCAACATAATGTTATATGATTCAAACAAAATGTACGAGAGTTATGCAATACGAAAAACTCTAGTTTCCTATGAAAGGAGACGTAAAAATATTGAGGGCTCTAGTCTAGACCAATAAGAACTTCGGAGATTTTTATGAACACAATAAAGAATTAGTGCACACGAGTCGCATGCAGTTCTTGTCCAGTCATATGGCTGAGGTAGCAACATACAACGACACAATGTATTTAATGCACCTAAAGAATTTGAAAACTGAAAGTAAATATAACATAAGCATTTTCTACTTCTCTCTCCCCTTCTCAACACACATTTCTAATACTGAAACAGGCATTTCTTCACCATTTCTAAGGCCACTTAGACAATATTTATCATGTAATGTAATATCTCCCTAAGAACCAGTATGAACCTTTAACCAACTCAAATTTTGCTTACACTATTTATGTTCTACACAAGATGGAGCAGGAATAATAAGTTGCTATCACTTGCGCTCAACCAGACAACAGAAAGTTCCATTGTTTTCAAGATCAAAAAGGCAAATTGACAACAGAAGTGTAACATCCCTATTTTCGGTTTTCTTGAAAATAAATTTAAATTTAAATTAATTAATTTAAAGATTTGGATTTTAATTGGAGTTCTAATTATTCTAACATCCTTTCTCATCCGAAAATGGAACTTATTCCATTAACATCCGAAAAGTTAAAATTCAAATTCCAAATCTCATTTGAAATTCCTTCCAATTTCTAAATTCTTCAAAAATCCCGAAACCTATTGCAGTAGGTTCCAAATATTTTATAATATTTTTGGAAATTTTTCCAAGATTTATAGAGTCTCTTTGCTATTTTATCTTCCACGCTTTTCCTCAAAACACTTTTCAAATTCAATTTATTTGTTTCAGTGTCATTCAAAATTCCAAAGTTCATCCAAAAATCTTGAAACCAATTTTATTTGGTTCCAAATATTTCATAGTATTTTAGAGAATTGTTCTAGGATTTTTAGATCCTTTTTACTATTTTATCTCTCGCGCTTTGGTTGTAACACTATTTAAGGACCAATGAATAGCTACCACCTGTCATGCACTATAGCAGCGTCTCCAACCTCCAGCCAAGGTGTTAGGGAAGGCTCCCTCTCTCTCCTCCATTGAAGCACTAAAGGAAGCTCTATTTCCCTTCCGATTTGTGCACCAAAAATTCCGGAAAAATAATATTTGAGATCCTCGTTGCATTTGTAACGTTTCAAAGTTAATTCTCAATTAAATCCCGTGTTAATTGCTCTTAAATCACATAAGAACATTTTTCCATTTCTCCCATGAATGCACCCACTCCGGTCCTTCCCTTGAGGTAAAAGGGGGCTCGGGTGCCTCTCTTCGCTGCCAATCCATCCCTCAACTCCTCTTAAGCTCCCTCGCCTTCGTTTCGACGAATTTCGCGTTTGTTCATCGTCAACCGAAGAGTTTGCGATCTCGATTGCTCTCAATTCGGTAATCCCCTTCAAGATCCGACACTACCGTTGGATTCGCGTCGTCGAGACTTTTCCGGTACTCACCTTCCCCAACCCCACCCACTATTCCTTCACCTACAAGCCTTTAGGCATTTCTAGTTTTCTCTACGTTGCTTCAGTTCCGGAGGTCGAAGAGAACTGTAGCTCGTTGAGTACTGTAGCTATAGTGTTATTTTCCTTTTTCTGGATTTTCTTTGCGATCCAACTTCGAAATGCATGTTCTCTTCCGTCGTAACCCCGAATCGAGTGATTCAAATTTCTAAATTCATCTAAAATCATCATCTATCTGCCAGTACTAATTTTATAATTTTTAGATTTTATTTTATTTTTGGTTATTTATTTGTGTCTCATTTTGCGCGTAGCCGAAGAATCCATTGAAGCCGCCGACGCCATCGCTAAGCATCAAGTCTTCGATACCTTAGCTGCTGGTGAAGGAAAGTCGTAGTCCTTGACCATGTTGGACCTATGTTTGCAAAAGTATTTTTGTTTCATACAAATGCATGCTATTTGTTTACAAGTATTATTTACAAGAATAGTTAAATACTTGATTGCCATTATGACACCTTGAATCATTGAAATGCCATGTATCCATTGTGACCATAGGTTGGGTCATTTACTAGTTGGACATGATTGTAGTACCAACATTGGGTTATCGTAACTATGCTTAGACATGCTTAGTTGTACGATGGGTTCATGTCACATGATGAATTAATAATATTGACTTAATGAGATATAGAATTGTGGCCGGTAGCCACTGTTGTAAAAATGGTTGTACTATGGCGGGGTGTGCCATTGGTATTGGTTATACAAAGTTGTTTTCACTCGAGCAAGTGATCATGTAGTAAAGGGGGTGTTGTTAGCACATTTGGGATGTGGTTGTCTTGCTTGAGTATATTTAAAGACTTAATCTTGTGCGCCATTGAACTGGGCCTAACCGTACCACCACATGTCTGGTATGGGACAGACCTGGCTAATTAATTTGCAATGTCTAAAATTTGAGTACTGTCGTGGTTGTGTGGGTTTCGGGATAGACGGGTAGACTCACATGGCGCAAGAGGGGGGCCTGAGGGGTGAAACCTTAGCGGGGCAAGTACTGAATTTAGACAGAGTATTGTAAAAGCTTTGTTATGATCTCTCTGCCGACACACCAAAAGAAGTGTGCTAATTATGTATGGCAATAAGAGTTGATCATATCTTGTGGGTAAAGCGGTACAACCTCTACAGAGTGTGTTAAACTATTCGAATAGCCGTGTTCGCGGTCAAGGATGTGCCTGGGGATTTCACACGGGATATAGTATTTTCAGAAAATGTTGAAGGTTGTATTGTTGGAAGTGAATTCACTATTGTTTTCGATGTCAAATTATTAATACTGTTGAGTTTAGTGGTTGATGATGATCTAGTTGGTGATGGGTGATGCCTCACCAATCTTGTGTTGTTGTTTACCATTGATTTACCAGTTATTATTATCTTTGTCAATTATGCTTTGAATCTATACATTGTATTTACATTCAAGATATCGCTTTTTGCAAAATAACCAATGGTTATCCTTTGTCAAGCCGTACATTATTTGCATCATTCCCTGCAGCTTGCTGAGTACTTTTTGTACTCACGGCTTTATGCCTTTGTTGATCAGTTGCTAAAGAAGAACAAGGAAATACCGAGTTCTGAGGAGTATTATGAAGACTACGTGAACTAGGATGGCGTTTCCCAAGACGATTGCTTGTGGCATGTCGTATGGCCCAAGTTATTTTTATTTTTCCGCTGCAAGAATGTTATTTTCTTCTTAAGCCATTAAGGCATTGTTATGTAAACTTTGACCATAAGGTCCGTTGTTACTATTTGCGACCTTCTTAGTTAATTCGATGAATGGAATGATATGTCAATTTTGTTGCCACTGTGTGCGCTAGCGTGATCCGGGACTAGTGTGGTATACACAGAGGGTTTCGAATTCATAAATCCGGATCCCGACAAGATGGTACTTTTTTCTCATTGTAAAAACACTCCCTGATTACTAGAAAATCATCTTGAAAGAAATATAGAGCAAGAGCATAAAAGAAAGAAGCATGTTATTGGATACACAATCTGGACTAAAAATAAGGTCGCACAAAGCTCATGATCAATAGTACCGAGAGTAATATGTCTGTGTTGGTTGTATTACTGATGTAAACTTAGCCAATTAACAACATAACTAAGACGTTACATTCTGAAGGGTTTTGAAGATGTCCAAAGCACCCACGTTGTAAATTGATATTACAACAACAACCAAGTCTTCTGTCCCAAACAAGTTAGGGACCCCTAAACCTTCGATCTTAGGTTATGGTTCCAGTAAGTGGATCACTAACTTCCGTGCACTCCTATCCAACGCCAAGTCTTTGGATATATTCCAATCCTCAAGTCTCTTTTAGCAATTCTTGTTAGAGACTTAATTTAGTTAGTGCACTAGTGAGTCTAGTTGACTTAGGTCTTCATTGTCAAAACATTAGGTACTCGCTTCCGCATATTATTTAGGTTTTGACATAGGGTTGATTAGCGCGCATTCGTTAGTGAGAAGATTTTATAAATGCCTATTCACCCTCTCTAGTCGTATCCTTGACCCTACATGTGGTATCAGAGCCCGGTCACTCTCATTTATTATGCTTTACTACTTAAAGAATAAAAAGGATGGCGACTAGAGGTTTAGTGCACTACACCGATTCACCTATGCTTATTGGTTCAAATTATGACTCATGGAAATTATTTATGATTTCGTATTTTAAATACATGAGCCCCTAAATATGGTGGATTGTAGATGTAGGCTTTTATCTTCGGTTAAACGAAGTTGCTCCAACTAAAGGAGAAGAAAAATGCTTACATCTTGATGCTCAAGCTACTAATGGTTTATTTAGTTTTTTGAGTGTAGAAATTTTTAGTGAAATATGCAACCTCAAGAGTACTCATGAAATATGGACAAAACTTCAAGATCTATATGAGGTGTCCATATCCCCAAGTGTGGTTTGCATAGAAGAACAGGTGTCAGTTGATGATGATTCAAGTTTCATATCAATGGATCAAGAACTAACAACATCGCCTACATCTACTTCCGCCTTAAACAATGATGAGCACTCAATTCCAACATGAATTCGTTGCTTTATGGTGAAAGGTAGTAATGAGGTAAGCGATGACGAAGGTAAGCCCTCTTATGATGATTTAATGGATATGTTAGAGGAGCTCAATGAATTTCTTAGGACAGAGAAAGCAAAATATAAGATTTTGAAGTTGGAGAATGATTCACTTCAAAATGATTATAATGTGCTTAAAGAAAATCACAAAAATATCCTTCTCAAAGAATTCACTAAGCCTATAGTGGACGTTAGTATTCAATGTGATATAGTAGATGAATTGCATTGCCTTAATTCCATTTCTACTTCATACAATTCATCTAATATTAGTATGTCCACCTCTAGCAATAATATTCCTTATTGCTCTAATGATATTGCTTCTAGTTTCTCTTTGTGTTTGAAGACTAATCTTGTAGCAGAGAATAAAGAGCTCAAGGCCCAAGTCATTCAATTGAAAAATGACTTGAAGAAGTGTTACAACAGGAAGGTTACCCTTGACAAAGTCTTGAGCGAGCCACATGCGCCTCAAGACAAGCGAGGACTCGGCTACATCTCCAAGAGGGAGAAGAACATGAAGGGCCACCACGCCCTTAGTGCATGCTCATAAAGTTGAGAACAAGTCCACAACATCAACCATGAGGCAAACCAGCATTGAGCACAACAAAAGAGTCAAGAGAAGACCAAATGGTATAATGTCCTTCAATTGCTGTGAAAAGGGACATTTCAGTAAGGATTGTCCCAACAGTAACACTCCTAAGTCCACTCTAGTAAATGATCATTATTTGCTTAGGAAGAATAAAAATGGCAATATGTTTGCCAAGTTAGTAAATTCTCCTAAGTGCTCGAAAAATAATGAAATTCATATGCCTAGGAGAAATATATCTAGAAATGTGTTTGCTAGAAATACTAGATTTCCTAAGCCAATTCGAAACAATGTTCATCATGTGCTTAGGAAAAATAAATATCACAAACCATTTGCTAGATATACTAGATCCTCTAAGCCTTTTCATTATGATGATCATATATGCTTAGAAAGGATCAAACTAGAAATGTGTTTGCAAAATATGTTTGTCCTCCTAAGTTCTCTCAATACAATTCTAATGCATTGCTTAGGAGGAATAATTATCGCAAACCTATTCCTAGTCATGTTAGTCCTTCTAATAATGTTAAAATTAGGGCCATTTGGGTCCCTAAATCTTTTGTGACTAACCTTATTGGACCCAACAAAGATTGGGTACCAAAAATGCCTAAAAGGATTTTATGTACATGGAGATGGATTAGACGTTTGGCTCCTTCAAGAAAAAACTTCATCATTTACAAAAGGATGCCAAGCATGAAGACGATCACTTAAATCTTGAGCCACTGCTAATTTTAGCTTCTAGCCTTGTGTAGGTTAAGTTGCATTACCATAAAAATTCAATTCATGTGCATGTTTATTGTTCTTGCTCTTGCTTTTATTATTGTTCGTTATTGCAATCTTGAGCAAGTTAGTATTGGCACATTAGGGGGGTGCTATATCTTGTTCACATATATCACATCCCAACTTGTGCCCATAGTTATTATAAGTGCTATATATTTTCAAAATCAAGCCATTTTGCCAAAACTCAAAATTTGCATAATTATTAGTAATCTTTTGTAAAACTAGTTGAAAAAGGTATACAAATGCTTTCAAACTATTCTTCAATGATTTTGGCTTCACAAAATATAGAAAATAAAATGAGTTTCAAGCCCAAAATCTAGATAGTAGTATCTTGTTTTGGATTTAAACTTATAATTTTAATAGAATTAAAAGTAAAAATATTTTAAAAATAATTTCAAATAAAAAATCCCTAGTGTTGGCCATTCTTAACAATTTTCATGCCCAAAAGTTTCTCAAAAGACCGGCCTAGCAAAAGTTATTTGATTTTGAAACTCACCGAAAAACTTGCCTTGACCTATATTGGTTATACTATTGCACTTTGTGTGTTTTACCTTTTGGACTGGATCAATTGCTATATCTAGGTTCTAAATAGCCTTTTAGACTCATAATTTTTTTTTCAAAAGTTCTTATCTGTTTTGTTGCTTCTTTTGGATTTTGTGTGTTGAGAGTTGACTTTGTTGGATTTCATTTGGTTCCTCCAAGAACCCTCTTTGGACAAAAGTCAAAAATCACATTTAAAAGGCCCAAATTTGTAAAAAGCTTTGTAAAAATATTATACTATGTATTTCAAAAGGTTTTACAAGCTTGCAAAATGAAAATATCTATTTTGGAAAATAATTTGGCCAAAACATTTGTGTGTACCTAAAACGCCTATCCTATGCTTATTATTAGATTTTGGTATTCAAGTTGGATTTCATTGTTTTTATAAGTGGTCATGACTTTTAAAAGTATTTCAAATCCTTCAAGCCATGAAGGTTCAATTGTCGATGAAATCGACGTTGAAGTTGCACTTTGAGGATTTTTCAAGTTTGTTTTCACTTTTATGCCTCAAAGCGTGTTTTGCCAAAATTGAGCTAAAAGAAAATTCTTTCAAAGAAAATCTATTTCAAAATGTTCAAATTAGTCCAAAGTTGGTTTCTTGAAAGTTTCAAATCAGTTGGACTTCATTTGAAAAAGATTTTGAAGAATTTGCAAAGTTTTCGCTGCTCAGCCTGTCGAAGTCGGCACTACCGCAACTGAACGGCGGTTGCACCGAAGCTTGGCACTACCGTACCTGAATAGTGGTAGTATCGGACCCCCATTTTTTCTAAATATGTGTGATTTAGATTTTCAAACCAAAAATTGAGATAAGGGATTTTGTTTCTTTACCAAGTGGTATTCTTTTCATCCCTTATGCCTTTTGTGAGCTTTTTGTGTTTACTCTTATACCCTTTAGTTTTCTTTTGGTTTCTTCAAGTGGTATCAATATTTGTGATTTGGTTTTACAAGTAGTATCCATTCCTTTATGAAGCTTTGCTCTTATACCCAAAATCATTTGGTTGAATTCTCCTTTCAAGCTCAAATTGTATGTTCAATCACTCAAGAATTCTCTGTGTGAGATCTTTTGTACAATTGAAATACATAAAGAGGAGAATTCCCTGTTGAGCATTGTTTATCAATAAATTTTTTAATGCATATCTTCCAAGCTCCATTGGTTTTGGTGATTGGTTTTAGATTAATGCTTAATCCTTGTTTAATGATAAATCTAATCTTTTATGAGACTAACATGTTTATTGAGCTTGTTGTTAGTAGTCTCAAATTTGGAAGAAAAATGAAAAACCCAAGGTATGCACTTGTATTAATGTTCATTATCTTAATGCATACTTAGGATTCAAGTTAAAATATGAATTTCTCCATTGCTTTCAAACAAAAAATGTGCATCATGTCGCAAATCCATATATTACATAGATGCACATATCTAGGTTGTAACACCCCGGCATCTAGTATGCCCTGGATGTCACCAAACATAGACTAAACAACATCTAAAGGTAAATTACAGCAAGGGAGTAAATGCAAAAATCGAAAATTTCGACAGCATCTCCTTTGTTTTTCCATGGTACGGAGCATCAACAATAATATCACAAGATATATCACAATGGGAAGCATCTAAAGCAGCAATAACAGGTGACATAGCAACTATTTAAATCTAGCATAATGAATTTAACCACTACATGATCTAAAACGAAGTAAATAATATGACCAAGCACACAAATAAGGCATACTCCAAGTTCTCAACGCATTAACTTATAATCACAACTACAAATGGCAAAAATTGTGTATGTCTTAATGAGTGAAACTTTGTGAAGATGTGCCACTAAGCCCCTTTCCCGCATGCCGATTTCATGGTACCTAAAAACAACATAAAACACAAGCGTGAGTTCATCACTCAGCAAAGTGTATTGCAATGGAACAAGAAAACATATTCCAATACCTTCATCACTACTTTTCATATTCAACATCATAATCATCTCATATTCACATTGTATGCATCTCATTGACCTTATCATATAACATCATCATATAATGCAATGCAATGCAATGCACATGTCTCCTTGAAGCACATACCGGTATTGCCGAGTGCACACCCGTCGGCGTGCACCCTCTTTCCCCTTCCATCCCGTAGATGGAGGGTGCCTACTCCTCGCTTCCATTCACAACCGTGTATGGAATCACGAGGTAGGACTTACTCAATGGCGCTCCGAATTAGTCATAACTTTCTCACCGACTTTACCGGACTAGTTATGACTTTCTCACCGACCGGGCCAGTTTTCATGCCATGTATGCAACGTATGCCATAAACATAAACAACTAATCATTGCATAGCATCATAACGTACCATATTCATCACATCATGGGCAAACACTAATCATGGCAAGATAGCACATTATGTAAACAATTTGCACTTAATCAGGACTAGCAAACATACAACACATTCACCATTCCAATACACTTGCCTTAACCGCGGGCGACGGATTGGCGAGATGATGAGGGCACTCCCGGGGTCACACCACCTACACATAGGTACCACATACTCAAAACGTGCCCACAAAACAGTACGCAATCGCTCATCTACCCCGACTTTGCAAACTACTCCCAAAATCGAAAAACAGAGAATCTGTCCCGACGGGACAACAGGCTTCAAACTAGCATAACTTGAGTTCTAGGACTTCAAATCAAGTAAAAGAGTACATAATCGCGAAGCTTAGGAAATTTCTTAGCTTTTTCTTAGTATTGGGAAAAGCTGATTCGGCCTCTAAAATTGTCTAATCTACAAAACATTACGTTCTATCCCAATTACGTCACAGATTTGAACACGCTCGGTAAAACGATCATAACTTTCATACAGCTGGGCGGAATTGGACGTTCTTGCTGTCCAATTAAAGGTATTGAAGTTATATACAACTTTCTCAACAGGCAGCCAACCAAATTCCGACTCTAAAATTGCGAAAACTCAAACCCTAGGTCGTGTGCCCAATCTCCCCGAAACATAGAACTATGAAATATCTAGTTTTCATCCAATCTACCCAATCACAGCACCACCTCTTGATCTAAAAGCATCAAAACACCCTCTAGCACAACACTTAGACCATCCCCAAGGATCACCCATAGCCATACCTTTGCCCGATGAACGATGAATGCCAAAACTTCTCCTCCCGGTTCCCCGATCTTCTTCCTCGCGCTGGAACCGCCGGATCTCCTCGTCGCGGATGTAACACCCCGGCATTTATTATGCCCAAATGCTACCAAACATAAGCTAAACAACATCTAAATACCACAATTAAACATAAATTCCAGCAAAGGCGCACATGCTAAAGATCGAAATTTCGGCAGCATCTCCTTTGTTTTAACATGAAACGAAGGAACAACAACAATATAGCAATATGAGAGACAACTAAAACAGCAATAATTAACGACTTAGCAACAATATAAGTCTAGTTTCAAACACATAATGTCTCCAAGTGTCAACGAACAATAAAACTCTCATATAGCAAAGTTAAGCCTTAAAGCAATAATCATCACACGCAATTTATTATCAAAACTAATAGAATGACTTGTGGAATCAAAAATGGGTGAAGCTACGTGCGGACGTGTGACTATTTCCCTTCCCCGCATGCCGTTCTCATGGTACCTAAAACAACAAGAAAACACGAGCGTGAGTTCGAAACTCAGCAAGCATATTGCAATGAATACAACAAGAGCAATTACATGGCAATAATAACTCATATCATGTAAACCATCTCATCCATAATCACATAACATTGTCATCCTCAATATGTATGCAATGCGATGCTATGCTCATGTCTCCTTGGAAACTCATACCGGTATGGTTGAGTACACACCCGTCGGTGTGCACCCTCTCCCCCCTTCCATCCCGAAGATGGAGGGTGCCTACTCCTCGCTTCCGTTCACCGCGGTGAATGGAATCACGATGTAGGACTTACTCATTGGCTCTCCGGATTAGTCATAACTTTCTCACCGACCTTCCCGGACTAGTTATGACTTTCTTACCGCCCGGGCCATGTAATCATGCCATGTATGCTATTATACCAACATCATAATTAACTCGTACATTAACACATGGCATCATAACATGATAAACATACTCATCATATCATTGGAAAGCATTAAAGCATGGCAAGTGATCATCTCATATAATCAATCTCATCTAGTCTCAACTAGCAACCTACAAATCGCTATCCATTACAATACACTTGCCTCAACCACGGGCAACAGATTGGCGGGAAGTAGAAGGCACTCCCGGGGTCGCACCACCTGCACATAGGTACCACACACTCACAATCATGTCCACAAAACAGTACGCAAACCCTCATCAACCCCGACATTGCCAACTACTCGCAAAAACCTAAAAACAGAGGTTCTGTCCCGTCGGGACAGCAGCCTTGCAAAAGGCATAACTTGAGTTCTGGGACTCCGAATCAATTAAACGAGTACATCCTCGCGTAGCTTAGGAAATTTCCCAACTTTTTCTAGTTATAGTGAAAGACTGATTCGGACTCTATAGTTGTTTAATCTACAAAATACCGTGATCTGTTCCAATCACGTCACAGATTTTAACACGCTTGGTAAAACAGCCATAACCTTCAAACGGCTGGGCGGAATTTAACGTTCTTTATATCCACGGAAAGATAATGAAATTATCTACAACTTCTTAAACATTCGTACGGACAGATTCGGATTCTAAATTGACGAAAACTGCAACCTTAGGTCGACTGCTCATGCTGTCCCAAAACAGAAACGTGGCAACATCTAGATCTAATCCAATTTACGCAATTCCAGCACCACCAATTGATCTAAAAACTTGATAAACACCATTAGAATAGTACCTAGCCCAACCCCAAGGAATCCCATGGCCATACCTTCGCCCGACGACCGAATTCCCAACGAAACTCCTCCCGGATCGCTCCTCGCTCCACGCTCCTTGCTCCTCGCTCCTCGCTCCAATGGATGGATCCACGAGGTGCAGGGGTGGGGAGGCCACCCTAGGGCATCAAGGGGGTGGAGGAGAGGTGGTGGAGAGGTGGGGGGGCAAGGGGACAAGGGGGGGGCGCACGGCTCTAGGGGAGGGGAGGCTAGGGCCAAGGGAGGGGGGAGGGCGCCCAAAGGGGTGGTGGGGCGCAAGGGGTAGGAGGGAGGCCTTTTACCAGCCCCCACACCCAATCCTAATTCTAAATGGATTCCCACTCCATCCCACCAAAGCCCACAACCCCCTCTTTTAGGCCCAAACTCCCCTGGGAAGGCCCAAAGCCCCGAAAACGGCCCGAAAACGCTATTAACCTCCAATACCATATTTCATAATATTTTTAACCTCATTATTCACTTTTTATAAGGTTACGACATTCCGTGGTGTCACAGCGGAGCTTCCCGATGGAGAGGACAATGGTGTGGAAGGGTGTGGCAGCAAGGGATGGGGGTGGATCTCTCCTAGGTCCGGCTAGGGGAGGTGGGGAGGTGGGGGAGGAAAGGGGAAGGGGTGGAGGCGCAAGGAGGGGTGACGGCTAGGAGTGGGAGGAGGAGGAGGGGGGCACCCTAGGGTTTGGGGGGGCGCATGGGCAGGCTATGCTGCCCCCCCATATTCCCCACATGGCCCAATAGCCTCCCCCAACGGCCCAAATTGTTCCCCAGGGCCCAAAGACCCCCGGAAGGGCCCAAACACCCTGAATTGGCCCGGAAACGCGATTAATCCTCATACCGTAAAGTTTTAATCTCCAATTTCACATTTTATAAAGTCACGACATTCCGTAGTGTCACATAGGCGGAGTTCACAATCTAACTCGATGTTTCATAGTATTGATCCATGTCTAATTGCCACATATAAAGGATCAAGACTTTCAGACATAACCTTGAGTATATGATTTAAATTGTCTAATTCTAGTATACTCATGGTATCTTAGGATAAACTCCAATGCAATCAAAATTGAATATGTGCATATTAATTCCTAGTCAATTATATTTATGCACATATTCTTGTGGAGTTTATTCTATAGTTGATGACTTAGAGTAATGATCATTTCCATATATTCCACAAATTATAGATTATTACTTACCATTAACATGAGTATATGAAAACTTGCGTAGTTAATAAACTTACTTATATCAATTTAAATAAAAATTTAAATTGAGGTCGATTGTCTTCTAATCATCAAAGAGCATGTCATCATGTGTTGATGGTGTTTCCTTGATCTATTAAGAGTAATCGATAGTTCCTGAGTTTAACAAAGTACTAGTTGCATCGATACTCTCAAGACACATTTAATTCATTCAAATTGATTAGGGTTGTGCTCAATCGATCCTGCAGGCATTCATTATGTGTTAATGGATTGCGAGAGATGATTGAGACAACCATGTTTATTGGACTAATGTTTTCCTTGAGGTTGTGGATATAGGTTTTGTCCAACAAGGTTGAGGTGAAGAAAACGGGACAAGGTTTCTACTTCCACTTTTCTGGGAGAGAGATTTAGAAGATGCATCGTCGTCATCTGACTTTGGTTCTTGGCCTCCTTCTGAAACATAAGTGATTCCCCATGCTAGACCCATCTGGTGTATGTGCTTGACATACCATGAATGTAGATGTGATCCTCCACTTCTTGAGATTTGAGCTTATGATTAAGGCATTAACGACATGGATAAAATATATATCTTATCGTTTTCTCTCAAATTTGGCAAGATAGATTGCTCGAATTCGTTCACCCCTTTGATAGAGGAAGGAGTAAACGGCCGGAAGTTCATTATAGGGGTGACTACTACAAGAAATCGCAATATTGGTGACTAAACGTAGTATGAAAGTCTATTTCATCGTTATTAACTAGATTTATAGTGACTAAATTTTTTTCCAGAATTTTCCTCACTACTTTATTGATTATTAGTGACCAAATAGTAAACTACCACAAAATATTACAATTGTGACAATTCTACTGTGACAAGCTATCATGTTGTCACTAATTCATTTAAAATAGTGACTAAATGTTATGCATCACAAGACACCCTAGTAAGTGACGATTTTATAGTGATGAACTACAATGTTGTCACTACTTTATAAACAAATAGTGGATATTATGCTGTCACAAGACACCATAGCAGTGATGACTTAATAGTGACAAATTATCACTTTGTTAAAACTTAATTTATCATTAGTGGCAAACCACTAGGTGGACATAAGAAATCTTGATAATGACAACTTTATATTGGCTACAAGAATTTTGCTTAATACTTTGTCAATTATTAGTGATAAAAAATTAAATTGCCACAAGATATTATAGTAGTGATGATTCTACGGAGACAGACTATCTTGTTGCGACTACTTCATTTGTAATTAGTGACCATATGTTTTGGCATCATGACATCTTAGTAGTGACGACTTTACAGCGATGAACAATAATGTTGTCACTACTTCATTAACAAATAGTAAGAAAATGTTATGCCATTGGAAGGCACCCTAGTAGTGGTGATTGTATAGTGACGAATTTGTGACACTACGTTTTGGTGTGACATTACAGATTGTGAAATTAGAGAAGAAAATCTTACGGCTAGAGGTTTACTCGCGTTTTTGGGCCTTTTGAAGTGTTGTGACACCACGGAGTGTCGTAACCTTATTTAACGTGCATGATAAGGTTAATAACATTATGAGATGTGGAATTAAGGTTAAAACTATAGGATATGGAGGTTAATAGCTTTTCCGGGCCGTTTCCGGGGTTTTGGGCCTTCCCGGGGGAGTTTGGGCCTTGGTGGGCTTTGGTGGGATGGAGTAGGTCTCCGTAACGGACTAGGTTTGGGTGTGGGGGCTGGTAAAAGGGCTCCCCACCAGCCCTTGGGGCGTCCACCCCTGCCCCATGCGCCCCTAACCCAAGCCGCCACCCTTCCTCCTCCCTCCACCTCCTAGCCGCCCCCTCTCTTGCCCCCATGGCGCCCCCATTGCTCCCCATTGCACACCACCTCTCCTCCACCCCCCTTGCTGCCCTAGGGTGACCTCCCCACCCCTGCATCCTCATGGATCCATCCGAGGAGCGAGGAGCGAGGTGCGAGGAGCGAGGTGCGAGGAGCGAGGAGCGAGGTCCGAGGAGCGAGGTGCGAGGAGCGAGGAGCGAGGAGATCGATTGGAGTTTTCGTGCGTCGGGCAAAGGTATGATCATGGGGCTCCTCGGGGATGAGCTAGGTACTGTTATTAGGGAGTTTATCAAGTTTTTTGATCAATTGGAGGCGCTGGATTTGAGTAATTTGGGTTAGATCTAGATGTTGCCACGTTTCTGTTTTCGGGCAGATTGAGCAGTCGAGCTAAGGTTCGCGTTTTCGCCAATTTAAATTTGGAATATGGCCCTACGGACTTCTAAGAAGTTGAAGATAATTTAATTATCTTTCTGTGTACATAAAGCACGTTAAATTCCGATCAGCCGTTTGAAAGTTATATCTGTTTAACCGAGCGTGTTAAAATCTGTAACGTAATTGGAACAGATCACGGTAATCTGTAGATTAGACGACTTTAGAGTCCGAATCAGTCTTTCCATATACCTAGAGAAAGTTGAGAAATTTCCTAAGCTACGCGAGGATATACTCGTTTAATTGATTCGGAGTCCCAGAACTCAAGTTGTGCCTTTTGCAAGGCTGCTGTCCCGGCGGGACAGAACCTCTGTTTTTTAGGTTTTGCGAGTAGTGGGCAATGTCGGGTTAGATGGGGTTTTGCGTACTGTTTTGTGGGCATTATTGTGAGTGTGTGATGCCTATGTGCAGGTGGTGTGACACCGGGAGTGCCCTCTACTTCCCACAAATCCGTCGCCCGCGGTTGAGGCAAGTGTGTTGATGAGGACATCACTATACCGGATGCACCCATGACCTCAACTCCACCATCCCCTATGCGAGGTCCTATCACAAGGGCACGTGCACGGCAGCTAAATCAACAGGTGAACTCGTTTCTCGGGTTGCATAATTTTACTTTTGAGGATAGACTGCTACCTAATAATATTCTCATACTTAGGAACCATGGCAAGGATCAGCAAGGGAATCAATTTTCGTCCAACCAAGTCAACATGCAAGGTGGGAACGCAAAAGAGCTTAACTCGGCCTTCAATGACCAGTCTGAATTCAAATGGACCTAGAGAATGCAAACGGACTCCGATTGGGGCGTGTGAGTACTTGATTGAAAGATATTTTCGTGCTCTTTCCAATGGATCCAACCCCAATACCAAACACCAAATGAAGCGTCCAGAATCGTCGAAACAAGTTGCGGCCAGAACTGTTTTGAACTTTGGGTGTTGCACCACCTTGTTTTTTGGGCCTTAGGCCATGTATTCTCCACCTCTTTGACTTCCCTGCTACTGTTCACGACTGCCACACTACTATATTGGCTTGTCTCTTCACTTCTTTCCTTAGGTTTTGTTGAGTTTAGTTGCCCCCATGTGTGGAACTACAACCTTGTTCTCTGACTCGGCTAGAGCAGCGATAAACAAGTTCAGAACCTCGATTCATGTGTGTGCTTTATTCTTGTTCTTGCTAGTTCTTCGGTTGCTTGCAAGAATAGACCTTCGTGGTCAGGTCATCCGTGTCTTGGCATGGTTGATAACAACTAGGAGTGTGGTTTAGCGATTGCGGGCACTTATCCTTGCGTGGTTCGTAGCCGGATCGTCAAAGTCATCCTCCACCAAATCGAAGTTATCCCCTCACCGGAAGATCGGGCACCCCCGTGTGCGCATCATTTGGTATCAGAGCGAAGGTTTGACCGGTGAGTTCTTGTATCTTCTGTAGTTGTTTGATTGTGTTCTTCCTATAGTCCAGAAAATTTGCCCCACAAAAAGATTGATGTCCACTGTCCAAACCCCGTTGTGCCATCCAATCGTTTAATTTAAGTTTGCTTAATTGTGTTTGCGTTCATCCTAGCGTTGTCTTGTTGCTGTTCATCTTCTTGTTCTTTTTTCCCCACATCAAAATCCATCCATAAGAACCAAAATCGAAACATTGCATCTCGGGCAGAATCTGTCCATTTGCGCAGCTGTCACCAAAAATGCCATAAATCCCATTTGGTTTATCCTTTTTGAGTGAAACCAAAAAGAGAAGCTTTGTGACTTATTGTTCTATCTTTCTGCCAAATTCCACACTCATACATGAAAGCAACTGAAATCTGCAAGTGTTTCTTTTGGACCTAGTTGCTGTTCTGAAATCTGCAGCTGAGCGCATTTGTGAATTTTGTGCGAATTTTTCAGTTGGTTTTCTGAAATTTCGCCCAAAATAAAAGTTGTTGGAAAAGTTGTCAAGAAGAAGAGAAAAAGAATCGTTGCAAAAGAGGCTTCTGACAAAAAGTTACGGCCAAAATACCAATCTGCTGTCCGTGGACAGAAAACAGCAAGTTACAAAGTTGGATCAATTTTGTGCTTTCATGTTTCCAATTGCATATCTCTGTGTTGCTATGTGTTTACCACTTGTATCCATATCCACACATTTGCTTTAGCCTATTTTCCACCCTTGTTTGATCAGCAACATAGGCTAAGTGCTAGTTTCGAACAATTACTCAATTTATGCAAATCTGAGATTAATTGATTGTTTTCCATTGCTCTTGAGTATACACAGCCTGTCCAAGCTCCACTCTCTACTAACCTCACAGTGATAGCCTTGCAATCGCTTTGCTCACGCTTGAGATCAGTTTATCACGAACCAGCCACCGGTTGCACCGCTTGCTGCATTAGTAAGAATTGGTAAGAGCTTGGTAAGAGCTTGAGAGGAAGTGCCCTGATCAATTTCACCAATTAGTAGTGGATAGGGAACTACATATCTTTGTGTGTTTTCCTGTTTTTACTAACCATGGCAGATGAAGGCGGAAGTAATGAGGGAAATCGAGCTGATGTTCTCACACCCCGTTCGAGAGGAATCATACAACACTTCACACGACTACTCAACGAATATGCTGAAAATCATGATAACGCATTGGCTCAGATCAACGACAACCTCGCCACCATCCGTGATCGAGTTGATCATCTTGAGGGACAACAACCACCACTTGCTGAAAACGTGGCCAATGATGCACAAGAACAAAACGGCGCACATGGACGCCAACCGCGGTACGCTCCCCGTGCCTGTGCAAATGAGGTAGAGAACAATTATGTCGCTGAGCATCGAGGATGATGATGGATTTAACTCTAATAATGATCGAGATCATCGGCGACTTCGACACAATCGGCAAGGTATGGGTAGAAATCAACGAGGACCTCGAAAGGTACATAATGATCCCATGGGAAATGTTAAGTTTACAATACCTTCATTTGATGGAAAATATAACCCTGATGCTTATCTTGATTGGGAGCTAGCGGTAGAACAAAAATTTGCATGCTATGACTTTCCTGAAGATAGAAAAGTTAGGGTCGCCACTAGTGAGTTCACTGCTTTTGCCTCCATTTGGTGGAGTGAGGCTTGTAGAAATCATGATAACATACCTAGAACATGGAATGCACTAAAAAGAATGTTGAGAGCTAGATTTGTTCCTTCTTACTATGCTCGTGACTTGCTCAACAAATTGCAACGATTAAACCAAGGAAGCAAATCTGTAGAAGAGTATTATCAAGAAATGCAAATTGGTGAGTTACGATGTGGTCTAGAAGAGAATGAAGATGCTAAGATGGCTAGATTTCTAGGTGGGCTCAATAGAGAAATTCAGGACATACTTGATTACAAAGAATACAACTCTATCACTCGCTTGTTCCATCTTGCTTGTAAAGCTGAAAGGGAAATCTGAGGACGACATGCCAAGCTAAGAGGGAATTTTGGAGGTTCCTTTTCGTCACGACCAAACCAAGTGCAAGCAAAGTCTCCATTCACCACTTCTGGTCGTGTACCTCCACATTCCAACCGTGGGCGTCCTGCTACCTCTACTTCCACTCCAACGCATGTTTTGGAAACAAAATCAGCCTCGGCACAAGCTCCTGCTAAGAGTGCTTCTTCGATTTGCATCCACAGCCGCACTCGCGATGTGCAATGCCATCGTTGCAAAGGATTTGGACACATGATGCGTGATTGTCCAAGTCAACGTGCTCTAATTGTGAGGGACGATGGTGAGTATACCTCCGCTAGTGATATTGAGGAAGATCTTGCTTTAGCCGCAACTAACCCTCGCAAGTGAGAATGAAGAGAATAAAAATGAGGAGCAGCAATTGGGTGCCGACATTTCAGCAGAAGTACATGAGCATCATTGTAAAGCGTGTACTTAGCGCTCAAATGGAGAGTGTTGAACAAAATCAGCGCCACAACTTGTTCCAAACTAAATTTGTCATCAAAGAGCGCTCTGCGAGTCATCATTGATGGAGGGAGTTGTAATAATCTTGCTAGCATGGATATGGTCGAGAAGCTTGGCTTGACCACAACACAGCGTCCTCATCCTTACTACATTCGGTGGTTCAACTCTAGTGGAAAGGTTAAGGTAACAAGAATGGTAAGATTGCACTTTTCACTCGGTTCATATCATGATCATGCTGATTGCGATGTTGTCCCTATGCAAGCATGCTCTTTGCTGTTAGGTAGACCTTGGCAATATGATAAAGATGCTTCCCATCATGGTAGAACTAATCAATACACTCTTATGCATCAAGGAAAGAAAATTGTTTTGCTTCCTATGACCCCTGCTGCAATTCTAAAAGATGACTTGGAGAGAGCTGAAAGAGAAAAGGAAAGTGCTAAAAGTGAAAATCAGTGTAGCCAACAAGTTAGCACAACCAAGGAAGAAAGAATATAATCCTAAGAAAACTGAAATCAAGTTGAAAGGTGCTTTGTCATGCTAGCTACAAAATCTGACTTGAATGACATGATAGGAAGCAATGCTGAATGCTATGTTTTGATTTGCAAGAATGCTTTGTTTTGCTTGGATAATATGCCTTCCTCTTTGCCTCCTGCGGTTGCTAACCTTTTGCAGGAGTTTGAGGATGTGTTTCCGATGAGGTACCCCTGTGGCTGCCACCAATTAGGGAATTGAACATCAAATTGACTTGATCTCAGGGGCATCTTTGCCCAACCGTGCGCCGTATAGGACAAATCCAGAGGAGACTAAGGAAATTCAACGTCAAGTGCAAGACTTGCTTAACAAAGGGTATGTACGCGAGCCTTAGTCCTTGTGCTTGTTCTGTGCTTTTAGTGCCAAAGAAAGATGGATCATGGCGTATGTGCGTAGATTGCAGAGCTATCAATAATATTACTGCAGTATCGTCACCCTATTCCTAGGTTGGATGATATCTCGGACGAGTTAAGTGGCTCTATGGTGTTTTCTAAAGTTGACTTGAGAAGTGGCTACCACCAAATTCGAATGAAACTTGGAGATGAATGGAAGACAGCATTTAAAACTAAATTTGGCTTGTATGAGTGGTTAGTTATGCCTTTCGGATTGACTAATGCCCCTAGTACATTTATGCGTTTGATGAATGAAGTTTTGAGCCTCTCATTGGAAAATCTGTGGTGGTGTACTTTGATGATATCTTGATTTATAGCAAGTCACTTTCTGAACATCTTGACCATTTACGTTCTGTTTTTAATGCTCTACGTGATGCACGTTTGTTTGGTAACCTTGAGAAGTGCACCTTTTGCACCGATCGAGTCTCTTTTCTTGGCTATGTTGTAACCCAGAGGAATTGAGATAGATGAAGCCAAGATTGAAGCAATCAAGAGTTGGCCGACTCTAAAACGGTCACACAAGTGCGGAGCTTCCATGGACTTGCTTTGGATTTTATCGCCGCTTTGTGAAGGATTTCAGCACCATAGCCGCCTAATCGAATGAATTGACAAAGAAAGGTGTTGTGTTCCATTGGGGACAAGCTCAAGAAGATGCCTTCAACCTTGTTGAAAAAGAAGCTTACCGGTGCACCACTACTCCAACTTCCAGATTTTGGCAAGACCTTTGAGCTTGAATGTGATGCTAGCGGTATCGGCATTGGTGGTGTATTGATACAAGAAGGTAAGCCTGTTGCCTATTTCAATGAGAAATTGAGTGGACTTGTTCTTAATTACTCCACGTATGATAAGGAATTATATGCCCTTGCACGTTCCTTAGAAACGTGGCAACATTATTTATGGCCCAAAGAATTTGTTATACATTATGATCATGAATCACTTAAGCACATTCGAAGCCAAAATAAGCTGAACCGTAGACATGCTAAATGGGTGGAATTCATTGAATCTTTTCCCTATGTCATTAAACACAAGAAAGGAAAGGATAATGTGATTGCTGATGCTTTGTCACGAAGATATGCAATGATGTCCCAACTTGATTGTAGGATTTTTGGATTAGAAACTATAAAGGATCTATATGCTCAAGACAATGAATTCAAGGAACCCTTGCTGAATTGTAAGGATGGAAAGAGTTGGAATAAATTTGTGAACAATGATGGCTTCTTGTTTAGAGCTAACAAGCTATGCATTCCAGCTAGCTCTGTTCGACTTTTGTTGCTACAGGAGGCTCATGGAGGAGGATTGATGGGACACTTTGGAGCCAAAAAGACGGAGGATGCGCTGGCAGCTCATTTCTATTGGCCTAAGATGAGACGCGACGTCGAGCGCTATGTGGCACGCTGCACCACATGCCAAAAGGCCAAGTCCCGCTTGAACCACCACGGATTGTATATACCTCTTCCTGTCCCTAGTGTTCCATGGGAGGATATTTCAATGGACTTTGTTCTAGGATTGCCTAGGACAAAGAGGGGAGGGATAGCATATTTGTTGTTGTTGATAGATTCTCAAAAATGGCACACTTCATTCCATGCCACAAGAGCGATGATGCCACTCACATTGCTGATTTGTTCTTTAAAGAAATTGTACGCTTGCATGGTATGCCTTCCACTATTGTTTCAGATCGTGATGCCAAATTCTTAAGCCATTTTTGGAGGACCCTATGGAACAAATTGGGGACCAAGCTGCTATTCTCCACCACTGTCACCCCCAAACAGATGGCCAAACTGAAGTTGTCAACCGCACTTTGTCAACAATGTTACGGGCTGTTTTGAAGAAGAACTTGAAAGAGTGGGAGGAATGTCTTCCTCATGTGGAGTTTGCCTACAATCATGCAATACATTCCACTACAAAGGTCAGCCCTTTCTGTAGTGTATGGCTTTAACCCTCATGCTCCCATAGACTTGTTGCCTCTTCCTTCTACCGAGAGGGTGAATTTAGATGCAAAAACGTGCATGATTTTATTCTCAAATTGCATGAAACTACAAAAGACAACATTGAGTGCATGAATGAGAAGTATAGAGTTCTTTGGAAGCCATGGTAGGAAACATTTAACATTTGAACCTGGTGATCTTGTCTGCTACATTTGCGCAAAGAAAGATTCACTGAATTGAGAAAATCTAAGTTGATGCCACGTGGCCGATGGCCCTTTTAAGGTGCTAGATCGAATAAATGATAATGCATATAAGCTTGAACTGCGCAGAGTTTGGGGTTAGCCCCACCTTTAACATTGCAGATTTGAAGCCTTATTTGGGTCAAGAAGATGAGCTTGAGTCGAGGACGACTCTCTTTCAAGAGGGGAGGATGATGAGGACATCACTATACCGATGCACCCATGACCTCAACTCCACCATCCCCTATGCGAGGTCCTATCACAAGGGCACGTGCACGGCAGCTAAATCAACAGTGAACTCGTTTCTCGGGTTGCATAATTTTACTTTTGAGGATAGACTGCTACCTAATAATATTCTCATACTTAGGAACCATGGCAAGGATCAGCAAGGGAATCAATTTTCGTCCAACCAAGTCAACATGCAAGGTGGGAACGCAAAAGAGCTCAACTCGGCCTTCAATGACCAGTCTGAATTCAAATGGACCTAGAGAATGCAAACGGACTCCGATTGGGGCGTGTGAGTACTTGATTGAAAGATATTTTCGTGCTCTTTCCAATGGATCCAGCCCCAATACCAAACACCAAATGAAGCGCCCAGAATCGTCGAAACAAGTTGCGGCAGAACTGTTTTGAACTTTGGGTGTTGCACCACCTTGTTTTTTGGGCCTTAGGCCATGTATTCTCCACCTCTTTGACTTCCTCACTACTGTTCACGACTGCCACACTACTATATTGGCTTGTCTCTTCACTTCTTTCCTTAGGTTTTGTTGAGTTTAGTTGCCCCCATGTGTGGAACTACAACCTTGTTCTCTGACTCGGCTAGAGCAAAGAAAGAAACAAGTTCGTAACCTCGATTCATGTGTGTGCTTTATTCTTGTTCTTGCTAGTTCTTCGGTTGCTTGCAAGAATAGACCTTCGTGGTCAGGTCATCCGTGTCTTGGCATGGTTGATAACAACTAGGAGTGTGGTTTAGCGATTGCGGGCACTTATCCTTGCGTGGTTCGTAGCCGGATCGTCAAAGTCATCCTCCACCAAATCGAAGTTATCCCCTCACCGGAAGATCGGGCACCCCCGTGTGCGCATCATGTGTTGTAATGAATAGCAGATTGTAGGTTGCTTGTGGAGATTAGATGAAACATTGAATACTTGCTATGATCACTTGCTATGCTTGCTGTTTTCCAATGATATAATGAGTGTGAATATCATGATATGATGCTATGTGTCTTTATTTATCATGATTCGATGCCATGTGTTTATGTGTACTATGACATGATGCCATATGTTTATGTACAAATGAGATATGATATTTGGCATAGTTGCATGCATGTCATGAGATGGGGCGAGGGCGGTGAGAAAGTCATAACTAGTCCGGGGAAGGTCGGTGAGAAAGTTATGACTAGTCCTAACGCCATTGAGTAAGACCTACATCGTGAGTCCTTCCACGTGGTGAATGGAAGCGAGGAGTAGGCACCCTCCATCTTCGGGATGGAAGGGGGAAAAGGGTGCACACCGACGGGTGTGTACTCAACCATACCGGTATGAGTTTCCAAGGAGATATGAGCATATGAGCATTGCATTGCATTACATGCATATTGATGATGATATTATTAAGTGTTCATGATTGAGATGATATACATGATGGGAGATGTTTTTGCCATGTTATTGCTCTGGTTGTCCATTACAATATGCTTGCTGAGTTTCGAACTCACGCTTGTGTTTTATGTTGTTTTTAGGTACTTTGAGATCGGCATGCGGGACAAAGGGGTTTAGCTACACTTCTACACGTAGCTCCACCATCATAGTCTATAACTAATCACTTGGAGACATGATATTAAGAGTTGTGCCATAAACTTAATGTATGGTTTAATTTAGCATGCTCGTGATTCCTTATTTGCTTCGTTTATAGTTTATGAAGTGGTTGCGCGTGGTATTATTGGCGTAATTTGATGATATGTCCATTTATGTTGATGTTTTAGATGTCGTGTGCTATGTTATATCTTGCCATGATTTTGTTATTTTGTTAATTCATGGAAAAACAAAGGAGATGCTGCCGAAATATCGGTTTTTAGCATATGTACCTTTGCTGGAATTTATGTTTAAATGTGGTATTTAGATGTTGTTTAGCTTATGTTTGGTAGCATTCGGGCATATTAAATGCCGGGGTGTTACAGAATTGTCATGGTATCATACCTTCATATATAATGAGTCCAAATTATTATATGACTTTTCGGTCACAAACTACTCTCTAATTGGTGGCAAAATATTATGTCACTCCAATACTTAGTAGTGATGATTCTACATTAACGAACTATGATGTTGTTAATACTTTATTTATAATTAGTGGAAAAATATTATATCATCACATCCTTTTTTTCATCTCCGACAATCAATAGACTCACGCAGCTGTCGCCACTCCCACCTCCTGTACCGTGAATCGTGCCCCTTCGCCTCCTAATGTTGCATTGCCTAGCAAGCTTACTAGCACCATTCCTGGTGTCAACGAGGCCTGTAATACTGCAGATTTTTTTCAGTCGGGTGTGTGTGTGGGTCCGTCTTTCAGGCGATCTCAGTGCTGGATCTGTCTGGGAGATTCTGGACTGGAGTAGTGGTGTGGGAGAGAAACTTTACCTTTTTTCCCACAACTACTCCTCCCCACCCATTTCTTTTTTTCTCTCCCTCTCTTCTTGGCTCCACCCCGCTGCCCCTTTTGGCTTCACCTGAGCACCCCTTCCTCGTTTTCTTCTCCCAGCCGGTTTGGGCAGGAGCAAGAGCTCCTCCTCCCCTTCCTTGGACAGCCGCAGCCTCCCCATAGGAGCTACTCCTCCCTAGCCCCCCTCCATGGCCGGCGTCGCCCGAAACCTCCATCCAAGCCAGCGCCTCTCGTCCCTACTGCAGCCAAGCAGCTCTCCCCATTCCTCCCTCTTCTTTGTTTTGGATGTAAGCTTTGCAACTTGCTTGTGCTCAGCTATGGTTGGGTGAGCTCTAGGGTTCTTAGGGTTGAAATTTTTGGCCGGAAACTAGCTCTTCTTTAGAGGGAACCTTTTCTGTTTTTCAGGCAATTTCTGTCCGATTCTTTGAGCTGCGGGTCGAGCTAGTTAGAGGCTTTTTCTAGGGGCCCGAATGTTGCAAAAGTTGTAGATAATAAAATTATCTTTCAATAGAGACTAAAATAATTAAATTTCATTAAGCCAATAGAAAGTTATGCATTTTTAGTAAGGACTGTCCAGATTGTGTCTTTGCTTGTACCCGAAATGTTCAACTGAGGATTTGAGCTAGCTATAGGCCGAATTAGGATTTTTGGCTGCCTAGAGAAATGTAGAAAATTTCCTGTAGATTTAGAAAATATATTTTTTTTCTTGATTTGGAGTTAGGAATCAAACATTATGTTGAGTTGAAGTTGCTGTCCAGAACTGAATTTATGCTGAAAGTTCAGAGTTTGGTCTAAGTTTCAGATTGCAGTTTGAAGACTTAAATTCAATTGATGAACAAATGGCTGTGGGGTAACTCTAGGTTATCCCCTTGTGGTCGTTTAGAGTAAAATAACATGACTTTTGGTTAAGCCCGTGGTTGAGGCAAGTGTATTGTAAAGGATAGCGATTTGTAGGTTGCTAGTTGAGACTAGATGAGATTGATTATATGTGATGATCACTTGCCATGCTTTAATGATTGCCATTGATATGATGAGTATGTTTATCATGTTATGATGCCATGTGTTAATGTACAAGTTGATTATGATGTGGCATATTTGCATACATGGCATGATTACATGGCCCGGGCGGTGAGAAAGTCATAACTAGTCCGGGAAGGTGGGTGAGAAAGTTATGACTAATCCGGAGAGCCAATGAGTAAGTCCTACATCGTGATTCCATTCACCGCGGTGAACAGAAGCGAGGAGTAGGCACCCTCCATCTTCGGGATGGAAGGGGGGAGAGGGTGCACACCGACGGGTGTGTACTCAACCATACCGGTATGAGTTTCCACGGAGACATGAGCATAGCACCGCATTGCATACATAATGATATGTGATCATGAATGAGATGGTTTACATGATGTGAGATGATATTGCCGTGAAATTGTTCTTGTTGTACCATTGCAATATGCTTGCTGAGTTTTGAACTCACGCTTGTGTTTTCTTGTTGTTTTAGGTACCATGAGACCGGCATGCGGGGAAGGGAACTAGTCACAACTACACACGTAGCTTCATTCAGTTGATTCCACAAGTCATTCAATTAGTGTTTGATAATAAATTGCGTGTGATGATTATTGCTTTAAGGTTTAGCTTTGCTTATGAGAGTCTTATTGTTCGTTTGGCTCTTGGAGACATTAAATGCCGGAAAGTAGACTTATATTGATGTTCTTTAATTATTGCTATTTTAGTTGTCTCTCATATTGCCTTATATTGCTATATTGTTGTTGCTCCTTCAAATCATGTTAAAACAAAGGAGATGCTGCCGAAATCTCGGTTTTTAGCATTTACTCCTTTGCTAGAATTTACCTTAATTCATGGTATTTAGATGTGGTTCAGCTTATGTTTGGTAGCATTCAGGCATATTAGATGCCGGGGTGTTACAGAACGTGATCATGATGATGTTTTCCATAAGGTAACTTTCAATATGCCACCTTTCGAAGGTAAATATGATCCTGATGGTTACCTTAACTGGGAATTACTTGTTGATCAAAAATTTGCATGCCATGATTTTCCTGAGAATTGAAGAGTTAGGGCTGCCACTAGTGAATTCTCTGATTTTGCTTCTGTTTGGTGGAGAGAACATTGCCACGTTCATCCAAACAATACACCCGCCACTTGGGAAGCATTAAAGTTGATCATGAGACATAGATTTGTCCCCTCATATTATGCTAGGATTTATTAAATAAATTGTAGAGCCTGCGCCAAGGTAAGAGTTTAGTAGAGGAATATTACCAAGAATTGCAACTAGGCATGTTGCGTTGTGGTTTAATTGAAAATGAGAAAGCTTCTATGGCTCTTTTTCTAGGTGGTTTAAATCGAGAAATCTAGGACATTCTAGATTATAAGGATTATAATTCGATGACTCGTTTATTCCATCTTGCTTGTAAGGATGAATGTGATGTGTAGGGTCGACAATCGAGGACAAAAGCTAACTTTTTTGCAGGTCGTGCTACTTCGTGGATGCCGAACACCCCTGTTGCTCCTTCCAGTCGTACCACTACACCGACCTCCTCCAACAACAAGTTAACGTCCTCCACTCCAAATTCAGCACCACGACCAACGCCGACGAAAAGCGCCACACAAGCTCCTACAAAAAGCTCGTCGTTGTTCGTCACCTCAACGGGACGCACAAAAGTCATTCTGTAACATCGCTTAATTTTATTCCCAGAGCTAGCATTCTTATCTGGTTTGTGGAGGGCCAGTCTGGTGTTTGGCAGGCTATCAATTCATCTGTTGTGCGAGAGTGAGACCTAGTGCACTCACTCACCTAATCCCCCACTCCCCTCACTCCTCTCTCTCTCTCCTCTTGGGACCACCCAACAGCCCACTCTTTTCTTTTTTCGACAGCACACTTCCTTCAAAGCAAGAACTCGAAATATCTAGAGTTCCTAGGCTAGATATTTTGGAGGGAAACTCGTTTTGGAGGAAAAACCATAGCATCTGTTTTCGAGCAGATTTTTGGTCTGTTTTGCAGCTCGATTTTAGGGTACCTAGGCTGGTCAAATGAGTTTTCGGATGTAGGCATTATTGTAGATATTTCTTTCCCCTTTAATTTGAGCACAAGAACTCGAAACTCCATTAAGCCAATTAAAAGTTATGCCACTTTTAGTGCTTGCTGTCCCGAGTAGGAGGTTCTGAAAGCTGTAATGTTCAACGGCTGTTTTGAGCTTCTTGCAGACCGATTCAGCTTCTCCACTTGCCTAGAGAAATGTAGGAAATTTCCTTTAGTTTAATAAAATGTATTTGTTTTCTTGATTTGGAGTTAGGAATCAAAAGTTATTGGTTGTTGAAGTTGCTGTCCAGAATGCTGATTTCTGCTGTACGGTTCAAAGTTTAGATTGAAGTTAGAAGGCAAATTGAGGACTTTAAATTGAGTTAATGAACAAATGGCTGTGGTGTAACTCTAGGTTATCCTATTTTTCTCATTTAGAGTCCAAGAACTTGAATTTTGGTTTGACCATTAAAAAGTTATGCAAGTTTTCCCTTTTGCTGTCCAAATTGCAACTATTAGTAGATTCAATTTTGTGCTGCGATTTAGAGTAAGTTGGAGGCCAAATTGGGATTTAAAATTGCCTAGAGATAGATAGGAAATTCTTAGTAGATGTTTAAAATGTATTTGTTTTCTCAATTTGAAGTTGTATAGAAATAGTTATGCTATGGCGAAGTAGGCTATCCAACTAGTTTGTATGAAATTCAGAGTTTCGGGTTGTTTTGGGGCAAAGTTTGTAGTAGTAAGTGAAAAGGGTTGTTTGTTGTGTTGTTGGCTATAGTTTGTATGAAATCGATTATGCGGTGATTATTTCAGGAGGTGTCGCTTCGGAGGTGGCTTCAACCCCGCGCCACATCACTTTGTGAGGCTAAAAGGCAAGTGTATCATATCGATTAAACGCTAAAAAGGAATGAGGCAAGCTTTGCTTTGTGATTTTGATAATGTTGATAATTATTGATGATGAAAATGCTAACTTCATAGATATATAGGTATGTTGTATGTGTGTGAATCGATTAAATGATTATGAATGTTAAGTATTGGATGTGAGTATGGTTGATGATTATGTATTTAAATTTGGCTATGTGGAATGATAGAAATGATTGTAGATGCAATTTAATGGTGTTAATTGCATTTGTGCATTCATAATGGAAGAGGCGACCCATTCTGATGCGGGCCTATGTGTTCACATGTAGTGAACACGAAAGTCCTACCTCGTAGTCCCATTCATCGAGGTGAATGGGAGCGAGACAGTAAGAGTAGGCACCTTCCACGGGATGGAAGGGATGTGAGGTGCACACCGACGGGTGTGCACTCGGCAGTACCGGTACGTGCATCGAAAAGAGCATTCATGTCGCATTACATCACTAACAATGAGTTTTGTGTGTGTAATGGTAATGTAAGGAGTTGGGATTGAGTCGTGGACTCATCCGAAGGAGGTTGAATGAGGTATGTGTGTGAAATAAACAATGAGGTAGATGGTAGCATTATAATTGTTTTATGTATTGGCTGAGTCTTGTAAGAATTTGATCTTGTTGTTGATTTGAAAATGTTAATTGGTTAATCCTATTGATTTGATGCACTTTGCTGAGTCTTGGACTCACGCTTGTTTGTTTAATGTTTTTAGGTACTCTGAGGTCAGCTCGCCAGGTCGGGAAATAGCATCACGTCACTCACATTTGCCATGCTCAAATAGCAAATTGGAGGAATGTTCACTTGTTAACTAGTTGAATTAATTGTGTAATTGTGTTGTAGTTAAGTTTAATTGATGTTGAATGATATTATGCTTCGTTGTTTATGCTCACATGTCATGATGGTTGATTGATTCCATGACATGTTGATTTTGTTGCTATTATGTTAATTGTCTTCTCTTTGCCTGCTGAGTGGATGTCCATTTAGCAGGAGAGATCTTGCCTTTTTTTTAGAATATTTGGATAGGTTTTGGTAGCACTTCGGGCACGTTAGGTGCCGAGGTGTTACACATTCAGTGCCATCACTGCAAGGGTTTTGGCCACATGATGAAGGAGTGTCCGAGCAAGCGTGTGCTAATAATCCGCGAAGATGGCTAGTATGATTCAGCAAGTGATCTTGATGAAGAAACGTATGCTTTGCTTGCTGAACATGAAGACGGCAATCCAAATTCAGAACATGAAGAAGAGCACGTGAGCGATGGTGATGCCGACCATTACTTGAGTATTATTGCGCACCATGTGCTTAGTGCTCAGATTGACCGTATCGAGCCAAATCAACACCACAATTTATTTCACACTAAAGGCGTCGTTAAGGAGCGAGCCATTCGAATAGTCATTGATGGTGGGAGTTGCAATAATCTAGCCAGTATGGACATGGTGGAGAAGCTAGCACTCTCCACTAGACCACACCTTTAGCCCTACAACATTCAATGGTTCAACAACAGCGGCAAGCTCAAGGTAACTCGTCTGGTAAGAGTACATTTCGCTTTAGATTCTTATCATGATTATGTTGATTGCGATGTCGTACCTATGCAAGCATGTTTGATGTTATTAGGTAGACTGTGGCAATATGATAAAGATTGTTTACATCATGGTTGTGACACTACGGTTTGGTGTGACGTTATAGAAGGTGAAATTAGAGAATAAAACATTTCGGCTTGAGGTTTACTCGCGTTTTTGGGCCTTTTGAAGCGTTGTGACACCACGGAGTGTCGTTACCTTATTTAACGTGCATGATAAGGTTAATAACATTATGATGTAGAATTAAGGTTAAAACTATAGGATATGGAGGTTAATAGCTTTTTCGGGGCGTTTCCGGGGTTTTGGGCCTTCCCGGGGGAGTTTGGGCCTTGGTGGGCTTTGGTGGGATGGAGTAGGTCTCCGTAACGGACTAGGATTGGGTATGGGGGCTGGTAAAAGGGCTCCCCACCAGCCTTTTGGGCGTGCTCCCCCTGCCCTTGGGCGCCCCCACCTCTCCCTCCAAGCCCTAGCCGCCACCCCCAACTTCCCCTCTCCCTTCCTTGCGCCTCCACCTCCCCCATTGCTCCCTATTGCACACCACCTGCACACCAGACACATTTTCCAAATGACTCCAGTCAACTACCCGATCTACAACAGAGAGGGTAAGCACTCTTCTCCTACAGGGGTTAATAGTTCTTCGGTGATGGCGCTAACCGGCCATACCGTCAAACCTCGCCCTTACTATGAACAAAAAAGGTGACCGAAACCCTTCGGTACCACAATTCCACTCTATCACAACAACAAGAGCGTATTAAAATCTGTGACGCGATTGGAACAGATCGTAGTAATCTGTAGATTAAACAATTTTAGAGTCCAAATCAGTCTTTCCGTATAACTAGAAAAAGGTAGGAAATTTCCTAAGCTTCGCGAGGGTGTACTCGTTTAATTCATTCGGAGTCCCAGAACTCAAGTTATGCCTTTTGCAAGGCTGCTGTCCCGACGGGACAGAACCTCTGTTTTAGGTTTTGCGAGTAGGGAGCAATGTCGGGTTAGATGGGGGTTTGCGTACTATTTTGTGGTTATGATTGTGATTGTGTGATACCCCTGTGCAGGAGGTGTGACCCCGGGAGTGCCTTCTACTTCCCGCCAATCCGTTGCACGTGGTTGAGGCAAGTGTGTTGTGATGGATAGCGAGTTGTAGGTTGCATGTTGAGATTAGATGGAATTGTTTACATGATATATGTCCACTTGCCATGTGTTAATGATTGCTATGATATGATGAGCATGTTTAAGATGTTATGACGCCATGTGTTAAAATATGAGTTTTATATGATGTTGGCATGCTTGCATACTGTGAAATCATGTGCTGAAAAATTGGCTTTGAACTGAAAAATTAAACTTAGAATTGGATTTGCAAAATGTGCTTGTGCATGTGTTTGATAATTTGACAAGAAACAGTAAGTTTCACTTTTGCGCCGGACCTAGCTCTCAAGAAACAGTAAGTTCCCCATCTGCGACGGACAATGTCTTTGGGTCCGTCGTGAACGTGTTTTGAACTCTTTGAGCCAAACTCTTTTTTCCTCAAAACGATCGATTTAAGCTTGTACGACGGATAATGTTTTTGTCCGTCGTGGACTTGCTTTTGGCGCTTGAATCTAACTCTTTCTCCAAGATTTCAGAAACCTTTGCATGTACAACGGACAGTTTTTCTTGGTCCGTTGTGAACTTGTTTTGAGCTCATGACCGAAGTCATTTTTGCATGTACAACGGACCGATTTTCTTTGTCCGTTGTGAACGTGTTTTTGTCCGTTTGGTTTTCTTCTTGGAACCGAAACTTTCACTTGTACAACGGACCGATTTTGTCTGTCCGTTGTGAATGGTTTTTTTGAGTGATTTTTCATGTGTACGCCGGACCATATTTCCTTGTCCGTCGTGAATGCGTTTTTGCTGAATTAGGGTTTTGAGCAGAATTGAAATAATTTGAATTTGAGATTATGAAATTTGTGATGATTTCATGATGCTTCTTTTGAAGTGGACTTTATGCAATGCTCATGTGAGTAGTTGCATGGATTGACATTGAGTCAAGTCGTGGACTTGTGCTCGGATTTGTTTTAGGTTTGTTCATGTGCGGTATTGCTCAAGACGAATGTGGTCGATGACGGACCGAACTAGGTTCATGGAGGAATCGAGGTTCGGGACTAAGTTCAGGAGGAACCGAGGTCTTGGTGGTCAAGGATGTCATGCGGGACGCTCGGGCTAAGAGAATGGTGCACATGAAGAATGATTAATCACGTGAGAATGGCAGGAGGTCATTCGGCGTGCAAAGTGTTAGTCACGTGAGTATGGCAGGTGGCCATACGGCGTGCAAAGTGTTAGTCACGTGAGTATGGTAGGGTTGCCATATGCGCAGTAAGAGTTGTACTCGGCCAGGTTGGGCCAAGTAGAGTTGTGTTGGATACTGATTCCTTCTAGGGAATAGGAATCGTATTCGTAACTCTTTGTGGGTTGGTGCTTTAAATAGGTGGGGGTCTCTGTTGAAAGGCACCAAGTAGAGCTGAGCGCATCAAGCTTTGAGCTTGGTTTTAGGGTTTGTACTCTTTTGATGAGAGTATTTTAGACAAGAAATAAAGATCAATTCTTCCAAGATTTTTTGCGTACTACAAGAACCACGTTGCTACAAAGATTTTCTCGCTTTGGTTCTTGTTTGCATGCTTGTTCTAGTTCTAGATTGGTTTTTGTTCTTCAAGTTTTATCTTGATTTGATCCATCAAAAACCTCTCTAGGGTATTGATCTAGTGTTTCTCAAAGTCTAGTTGATCAATCTTTTGTCGTTCTTGTTTAATCTTGAAGTTTTGATTAGATTGATTCTCGTCAAGTTCTGGATCAGAAAGCTTGCGAAGCTCATAACTTTTGATCCGTAGGTCCGATCGAGCTGATTCTTTTTGGGTTCGATTCGTATTGGAATCTAGTTTCTCGTGTCCAAATTTCAGATCAATCTAACGGTTGGATCTCCGGGAATTTGCATTTTACCGAACCTCTGTTATTCTGTTTTTGTCGAAAACGAGGCAATTATTTGGTTCTGTTTTGGGGTGATCTTTTAATAGATCAAGAATTTGGTTTTAGCTTCCGCACAATCATTCACCCCCCTCTGATTGCTATATTCGTATACTTCGATCCTACAAGTGGTATCAGAGCAAGGTTTCTCTAATCTATCTTAACCGGTGATTAGATCAATGGATCGTTATTCGACAAAACCATGTGTGTTCGATGGTGTTGATTTTCAGTTTTGGAAGGCCAAGATGGAGGCGTTCATCCAAGCACAGGGCTTCACAATTTGGGAGAAGGTCTACAAGCCATATGAAGTCCCTGCAAACGACAACGTCAACGACACCAATCGCACACATGTTGAAGCAAATAGCAAGGCGCGCAACTTGATCATCCAAGGCTTGGGACGCAACGACTTTGATCGTGTGGTTCATCTTCGATCCAGCATATGAGGTATGGAAATCTCTTTGTGATTACCATGAGGGTTCTAACACCACAAAGAGGTTCGCCAAGATATTTACAAAAAAGAATACATGCGTTTTGAGATGAAACCTATTGAATCTGTAGATGACTTTTTGCACGTTTCAATAAAATTCTTAGCAATCTACGTCTTTGTTGGAGTTAGCTACACCGATGCTGAAAATGCTCGACAATTGCTTAGTGCTTTGGACATGTCGGTGTGGGAGATGAAAGTAACATCTATACAAGAATCTACTACCATGAGCACACTCACATTAGATGTTCTTTACTCTAAGTTGAAAACTCATGAGTTGGATGTTCTTGCCAGGAAGGGTAACATTAAATCAATTGCTTTGATCTCTAACCCTAACATGTCAAATGCAAATTCTTCTTCTAGCTTTGCCTTGTCTTCCATGTCTTCTTTAACAGATGAGCAACTTGAAGAGTTTCTGAAGAAGATCTGGCACTACTCTCTTCTCGCTTTAACAAAGCTTTGCGAGAATGTGAGAATGAGAAAGAGAGGTGGTCCTCCAAGATGCTATGAGTGTGGTGACCTCAACCATATTCGTACAAATTGTCCTAAGCTTGCAGGAAAAACATCAAAGGAGGAGAAGGACAACGATGAAGGAATGAGAAGAAAAGGTTCTCGTCAAATGATAGGAAGAAGAAGAGCTTCATCAACCGCAAGGTGGTTCACTGAGTTCTTTCCGCTCTTGAACAAGTCAATTTGAGCGATGTGGACTCAGAGAGCAAATAAGATGATGCAACTCCAAGCAAGCATGATTTGATAGGATTATGTCTCATGGCAAGCAAAGCAAGGATAGCTTCACCGAGGACGACCACGACAAATGACTTCCAATGAGGTAGATCCTCTTATGATGAATTAGCTATTGCTGTTGCTCGTCTTGGAAAATTGCTTGACAAACGTGATAAGAAAATTAAGAAACATGATTTCATTATTGAATCATTGAATGCTGAAATTGCTAGACTTAAGACTTTGATTCCTAGTGATGATACTTGCAAATCATGTGACTTAATTTACAATGAGCTCACCTTGCTTAGGAAAGAACATGCTCTTTTGTTGCATCTAAATGAGAAAAATGAGAAACATGTTGTACATGCTAGCTGTTCCAATCGATGATTTGCATAGTTCAACTTCTTGTTCTAAATGCTCAACTCTTGAATTAAAATTGAAAGATGCAAATGCTAGGGTTTCTCAATTAACTGATAATTTGCTTTCACATGAAATTCTCTCATGCTCAACTTGTCGCAAGCAAAAGGAAAAGTAGATGTTCCTGCAATAATTGTTTAACTCTTGCTAAGAAAGTTGATTACTTGCAAAATTCTTTGGAACGCTTTTACTAATGGCAAGAAGAAGTTGAACATGATTTTGGATCAATCTAAGGTTAGCACAAACAAGAGAGGTTTAGGTTTTGATCCTTATGCCACATATGAAACTAAACCTCGCCTTGTTGTTCAGGGCTCCTTGCAAAATTGAGTTATCTAATGAGCCTAATAAAATTGCTTTTCTATTGGCTGGTTTTTTATCTTCTACTATGATGAATGCAAAATGTGCTTTTACTGTTAAAGCTAAACATCATGTCAAGTACACTTGCACTCATTGTGGTAGAGATGGACACTTAGTAGATTTTTGCTTTAGACTAACCAAACAGCAAAAGAAGGAAAGAACAAAGGCTAGGTCAAATTTCAGCAAAGCACATTTTTATGCACCTAGAGTGATGAAAACACCTTCTGTTTCTAGAAACATGGGAAAAGGCAAATCTGATTTTGTGCATAAAAATTATCGTGTTGTACCTATCAAGCAGCGTCGTGTGTCTCAAGATCTTGGATTCCCAAAAATCTCATTCCTAACCCCAAAGATCTTGAGACCTCGACATGTTTTGCTATGTAGGCTTCTCGCGAGGAAGGAGAACATATGGCTAGTGGATTCGGATGCTCACGCCACATGTCCGGTGATAAGAATTGGTTCTCCTCCTCACTCGTGCATCTCGCTATTTGAAAGTGTTACTTTTGGAGATGCTTCTTCCTCTTTTGTTGTGGCAAAGGTACAATAAAGGTAAGTGACAAGTTTATGTTCAAGGATGTGGCTCTTGTTGAAAACTTGAAATATAACTTGCTTTCTGTCTCTCAAATGCTTGATGAAGATCTTGAGATAAGCTTTAAGAAAAATGAATGCAAAGTGCTAGATGCTTCAGGTGATCTTGTGTTCAAAATTTCTCGTTTTGGAAGAGTCTTTAAAGCTGATTTTGATGCATCACCTTCTTCTAAGCATAGGTGTCTAATTGCCAATGTTTCTAAAGATTTATTCTTTTGGCATCGTAGACTTGGTCATGTTGGTTTTGATCATCTTACTCGTGTAAGTGGTTTAGATCTTATACGTGGCTTGCCTAAGCTTAAGGGTGATAGCAATCTAGTATGTTCTTCTTGTAGACATGGTAAGATGATTGCAGGTTCACATCCACCTCTTACCATAGTGATGACAAACGCTCCAGGACAGCTTCTACATCTTGATACAGTTGGACCATCTCGAGTCCAATCCTTTGGAGGCAAATGGTATGTACTTGTGATTGTTGATGATTTTTCTAGATACTCTTGGGTATACTTTATGGCATCTAAGGATGAGGCTTTTAATCATTTTAGAAGTCTTGTTCTTAGGCTTTCTATTGATCATCCAGGAGCTCTCAAAGCTATTAGAAGTGATAATGGAACTGAATTCAAAAATGCTTCTTTTGATCACTTTTGTACTGAAAAAGGAATTGATCATCAATTTTCATCTCCTAGAGTGCCTCAACAAAATGGTGTAGTTGAAAGGAAAAATAGAACGTTAGTTGAGATGGCTAGAACCATGTTAGATGAACATCACACTCCTAGAAACTTTTGGGTGAAGCGATTTCAATCGCATGTTATGTTTCAAACCGTGTTTTTGAGATCAAAATTGGGTAAGACTCCATATGAGCTTCGGTTTGGACACAGGCCTCTTGTTTCTCACTTTAGGTTTTTGGATGCAAATGCTTTGTCTTGAAATCTGGAAATCTTGATAAATTTGAAGCTAGATCAATGGATGGCTTTTTCCTTGGATATCCTGCTCATACTCGTGGCTATCGTGGTGCTTGTTTTGGAGACTAACAAAATTGTGGAAACTTGTGATGTTACTTTTGATGAGGCTAGTCCAGGCAATAGTCCAAGTGATGCAGGTCCTGACGCATATGTTCAGGGGGAGAAAATCTTTGAAGATAATGATGATGTTGAAGATGAGGTCTTGACTATTTCTAATGCACAACAAGTTGTAGCACCTTTGGCACCTACTACTACATCACCTACTGACTAACCATCCTCAAGCTACAACATCATCTGTACATGCTGAAAATGAAGAAGGAGAAGGAGAAGTCTCAAAAGCCAATGCTCCCTTGCACATTCAGAAAATGCATCCATCTGAACAAATGATTGGAGATCTAAATGAGAGAGTCACTCGATCCAGGTTTATTCATTCTGACACTCATGCTCATTCCGCTTTAGTTGCTTCTTTTGAACCCAAAGATATATCTCATGCATTATCTGACGAATCTTGGATCAATGCCATGCATGAAGAAATAGAGAATTTTGAACGAAATAAAGTTTGGAAACTTGTCTCACCTCCTCCAGATTTTAATGTTATTGGAACTAGATGGGTTTTCAAAAATAAACAAAGTGAGGATGGTGTTGTTGTTAGAAACAAGGCTAGATTGGTTGCTCAAGGTTACACTCAAATTGAAGGCTTAGATTTTGATGAAACCTTTGCTCCTGTTGCTAGAATTGAAGCCATTAGAATCCTTTTAGCTTTTGCTGCATCCAAAGGTTTCAAATTGTATCAAATGGATGTGAAAAGTGCTTTTCTTAATGGCTACATAAATGAGGAGATTTATGTCAAGCAACCACCTGGTTTTGAAAATCCAAAGTTTCCAAATCATGTGTTCAAACTATCAAAAGCTTTGTATGGTTTGAAACAAGCCCCTAGAGCATGGTATGATAGGTTAAAAACCTTTTTACTTGAAAAAGGCTTTTTAATGGGAAAGGTTGACAAAACTCTCTTTTTACTCAAGCAAGGCAATGATCAACTATTCGTTCAGATTTATGTTGATGATATTATCTTTGGTGGTTCATCTCATGTTTTAGTGTCTGAAGTTTTGAAACAATGAGGAAGGAGTTTGAGATGAGTATGATGGGTGAGTTGACATACTTTTTGGGATTTCAAATCAAGCAAACAAAGGATGGTACTTTTGTGCATCAAAGCAAATATACAAGAGACTTGCTACATCGTTTTGGGATGGAAAACAGCAAGCCGATCATGACACCTATGGAGAGCACTTGCGCACTTGACTCGATGAAGATGGTGAGCCGGTTGATCAAAAGGAATATAGAAGCATGATAGGTTCACTTTTGTACCTCAACGCATCAAGGCCGGATATACAATTTGCTGTGTGCTTGTGTGCTCGTTTTCAAGCTTCCCACGTGCTTCACATCGATAAGTCACAAAAGGATTTTCAGGTATCTTCATGGAACTCAAGATTTTGGCATTTGGCTTTACTGCTTCCTCATGCATTAGTTTGAGATCTTTTTCGATGCTGATTTTGGAGGATGTAGAATTGATAGGAAAAGCACTTACGGTTCATGTCACTTCTTGGGAAATTCTCTCATTGCATGGTCATCTAGAAAGCAATCTTCTGTTGCACAATCAAGCTGCTTTGAATCTGAATATGTGGTTGCCGCTAGTTGTTGTTCTCAAATTCTTTGGATAGTAGCTACACTTAAAGATTATGGGGTTAATTTGGATAGTGTTCCTCTTTTGTGTGATAACACTAGTGCAATTTGCATTGCTAAGAACCCCGTGCAACACTCTAGAACAAAACACATTGACATCGATTTCACTTTCTTAGAGATCATGTTGAAAAGGCAACATTGTGCTTCATCATGTGGATCTGAACATCAATTGGCAGACATTTTTACAAAACCTTTGTCTTCTTATCGCTTTTGCTTTCATTCGGGAGAACTTGGAATTGTTCATCCAATGGGATTGTTTTGAGGGAGTTTCTTTGCCAAGTTCTTTCACTTGATGAGCTCACTTTATCATATTTCTTTATATACTATATAATTGAGCTAATATATGATAATCTAAATTGTCTCACTTGAACTAAGAATGACATTGCGAAATTCTCGATCCGATTGCCTATAGCTAAATACTGTGATATCTTACTCTTCTAGGCTTGATATTGAATCCTCTTGACAAATTTGGGCTATGAAGCAAGTGTGGTTTCAACTTTACTCTTTCATAAGACCATTTAATCATTTTTGCATGTTTATAATCAAAGAAAAAAAAAGAAAAGGGAATAAAAAAAAGGGGTGTTAAAAGCAAAAGCTTCAAGTTGTATGCTTCAGGCATGCTTTCCTTAAAAAATAAGATGTATGCTTCAAGCATGCCATTCCCTCAAAGATAAGATGTATGCTTCAAGCATGCCACTCCTAGAAAATAAAAGAAGTATGCTTCAAGCATGCCACATGCGATTTATTGTTTAAAGATTAAATTGGTCTACTAGATTGGAGTTGAAACTACTTGCTCGCCCTAAGTTGTTAGTTGCTTCAATTTTTTTTTTAAAGCCTTGCTTTTTCTACTAAGATCTTGCTTAGTACTTGGCTATAGTTGACTAAATTGAGGTTGAGATGCATGTCATTCCCTAACTTGTTAAAATCACATCAAGATCATGTATTTTTCATATTATGTGATATATAAGGTTATATGATCGAATGAGCTCATCTTTTCCTATTTTGGCATTTCCTTGTTTCTCTTTGTGAAATCATTGTTTCAGGAAAAATTTTGAACCTGTTCTCTCTTTTGTACTCTTGATGAATCCATTGTCAAAGGGGGAGAAATTTGGGAGAAGTTTGGAGAATTTTGAAATTTTTGGGCACATTGCACATTCACACACATTTTCCTTCTCAGGGGGAGATTTTGTTTTGCATTTTGGTCAAAGGGGGATTTCTGTGTTTTCTTACTTTGGTCTTTGATCCTTTGGATTTCAAAATCTTTTGTAAAGTGAATGCCAAATGTTCAATTCTAAGTGGTGTTGCCAATGTTTTCATCAAGGGGGAGATTGTGAAATCATGTGCTGAAAAATTGGCTTTGAACTGAAAAATTAAACTTAGAATTGGATTTGCAAAATGTGCTTGTGCATGTGTTTGATAATTTGACAAGAAACAGTAAGTTTCACTTTTGCGCCGGACCTAGCTCTCAAGAAACAGTAAGTTCCCCATCTGCGACGGACAATGTCTTTGGGTCCGTCGTGAACGTGTTTTGAACTCTTTGAGCCAAACTCTTTTTTCCTCAAAACCCGATCGATTTAAGCATACGACGGATAATGTTTTTTGTCCGTCGTGGACTTGCTTTTGGCGCTTGAATCTAACTCTTTCTCCAAGATTTCGTAAACCTTTGCATGTACAACGGACAGTTTTTCTTGGTCCGTTGTGAACTTGTTTTGAGCTCATGACCGAAGTCATTTTTGCATGTACAACGGACCGATTTTCTTTGTCCGTTGTGAACGTGTTTTTGTCCGTTTGGTTTTCTTCTTGGAACCGAAACTTTCACTTGTACAACGGACCGATTTTGTCTGTCCGTTGTGAATGGTTTTTTGAGTGATTTTTCATGTGTACGCTGGACCATATTTCCTTGTCCGTCGTGAATGCGTTTTTGCTGAATTAGGGTTTTGAGCAGAATTGAAATAATTTGAATTTGAGATTATGAAATTTATGATGATTTCATGATGCTTCTTTTGAAGTGGACTTTATGCAATGCTCATGTGAGTAGTTGCATGGATTGACATTGAGTCAAGTCGTGGACTTGTGCTCGGAATTGTTTTGTGGTTTGTTCATGTGCAGGTATTGCTCGAAGACGAATGTGGTCGATGACGGGACCGGAACTAGGTTCATGGAGGAACTGAGGTTCGGGACTAAGTTCAGGAGGAACTGAGGTCTTGGTGGTCAAGGATGTCATGCGGGACGTTCGGGCTAAGAGAATGGTGCACATGAAGAATGGTTAATCACGTGAGAATGGCAGGAGGTCATTCGCGTGCAAAGTGTTAGTCACGTGAGTATGGCAGGTGGCCATACGCGTGCAAAGTGTTAGTCACGTGAGTATGGTAGGGTTGCCATATGCGTGCAAGAGTTGTACTCGGCCAGGTTGGGCCAAGTAGAGTTGTGTTGGATACGGATTCCTTCTAGGGAATAGGAATCGTATTCAGAACTCTTTGTGGGTTGGTGCTTTAAATAGGTGGGGGGTCTCCTGTTGAAAGGCACCAAGTAGAGCTGAGCGCATCAAGCTTTGAGCTTGGTTTTAGGGTTTGTACTCTTTTGATGAGAGTATTTTAGACAAGAAATAAAGATCAATTCTTCCAAGATTTTTTGCGTGCTACAGTAACCACGTTGCTACAGTATTTTCTGTTTTGGTTCTTGTTTGCATGCTTGTTCTAGTTCTAGATTGGTTTTTGTTCTTCAAGTTTTATCTTGATTTGATCCATCAAAAACCTCTCTAGGGTATTGATCTAGTGTTTCTCAAAGTCTAGTTGATCAATCTTTTGTCGTTCTTGTTTAATCTTGAAGTTTTGATTAGATTGATTCTCGTCAAGTTCTGGATCAGAAAGCTTGCGAAGCTCATAACTTTTGATCCGTAGGTCCGATCGAGCTGATTCTTTTTGGGTTCGATTCGTATTGGAATCTAGTTTCTCGTGTCCAAATTTCAGATCAATCTAACGGTTGGATCTCCGGGAATTTGCATTTTACCGAACCTCTGTCATTCTGTTTTTGTCGAAAACGAGGCAATTATTTGGTTCTGTTTTGGGGTGATCTTTTAATAGATCAAGAATTTGGTTTTAGCTTCCGCACTATCATTCACCCCCCCTCTGATTGCTATATTCGTATACTTCGATCCTACACATACAGGACATGTTACATGGCCCGGGCGGTGAGAAAGTCATTAACTAATCCGGGAAGGTCGGTGAGAGAGTTATGACTAATCCGGAGAGCCAATAGAGTAAGTCCTACATCGTGATTCCATCTACCGTGGGTTGTGGAAGCGAGGAGTAGGCACCCTCCATCTTCGGGATGGGGGGAGAGGGTGCACACCGACGGGTGTGTACTCAACCATACCGGTATGAGTTTCCAAGGAGATATGAGCATTGCATTGCATTGCATACACAATGATGATGATTTTGTTAAAGTGTTCATGATTGAGATGATATACATGATGTGAGATGTTATTTTCTATGATATTGTTATTGTTGTCCATTACAATATGCTTGCTGAGTTTCGAACTCACGCTTGTGTTTTATGTTGTTTTTAGGTACTTTGAGATTGGCATGCGGGAAAAAGGGATCTAGCTACACTTCTACATGTAGCTCCACCATCATAGTCCATAATTAACCACTTGGAGACATGATATTAAGAGTTGTGCCCTAAACTTAATGTATGGTTTAATCTAGCATGCTTGTGAATCCTTATTTGCTTCGTTATAGTTTATGAAGTGATTAAGCGTGGTATTATTGGCGTAACTTGATGTTATGTCCATTTATGTTGTTGTTTTAGATGTCGTGTGCTATGATATATATCTTGCCATGATATTGAGATTGTGTTAATTCATGGAAAAACAAAGGAGATGCTGTCAAAATATCGGTTTTTAGCATATGAACCTTTGCTGGAATTTATGTTTAATTGTGGTATTTAGATGTTGTTTAGCTTATGTTTGGTAGCATTCGGGCATATTAAATGCCGGGGTGTTACAATGGTAGAATCAATCAATACTCTTTTGTGCATAAAGAGAAGAAAATTATGTTACATCCAATGTCTCCTGATGCTATTGTAAAAGTTGATATTGCTAGAGCTAGCAAAGAGAAAAATTGAGAGAATGCTAAGAGTGAAAATCAGATTGTCACAAAAGGGCTTGAGCAACCTAAAAAGAAAGAATCTAGCTTTGATTGTGACAAGAAAAATGAGATTAAGTTGAAAGGTGCTTGTTTTCTTGAGACGAAATCTGATATGAATGAGTTGGATGCTTGTAGTTATCCTTGCTATACCTTGATCTGCAAAGAAACTTTGTTTTCACTAGAGGACATCTTTTTCTTTGTCTTCTATCATCGCTAACCTTTTGCAGGAGTACGCTGACGTCTTTCCAAAGGACATTCCTCCAAGGTTGCCACCCATCAGAGGGACTGAGCACCAAATTGATCTCATTTCAGGGGCATCTTTGCCCAATCGAGCGCCATATAGAACCAATCCGAAAGAAACTAAAGAGATACAACGCCAAGTTAAGTTCAAGACTTGCTTGATAAAGGGTACGTATGTGAATCTCTTAGTCCTTATGCTGTTCTAGTCATTTTAGTGCCTAAGAAAGATGGAACATGGCGCCTGTGTGTGGATTGTAGAGCAACTAATAATATCACAATTAGATATCGTCATCCTATTCCTAGGTTAGACGACATGCTTGATGAATTAAGTGGCTCTACTATGTTCTCTAAAGTTGATTTGCGTAGTGGGTACCACCAGATTCGCATGAAGTTAGGAGATGAATGGAAGACAGCATTTAAAACTAAGTTCGGACTATATGAGTGGTTAGTAATGCCTTTTGGGTTAACTAATGCACCTAGTACCTTTATGAGATTGATGAACGAGGTTTTGCATGCTTTCATTGGAAAATTTGTGGTGGTTTATTTTGATGACATTTTGATCTATAGCAAATCATTAGAGGAACATCTTGACCATTTGCGTGCTGTTTTTTATGCTTTACGAGTTGCACGTTTATTTGGTAACCTTCAGAAGTGCACCTTTTGCACGGATCGAATCTCTTTTCTTGCCTATGTTGTCACTCCACAGGGAATTGAGTGGTTCTATTGTCGCTTTGTGAAGGACTTCAGCACAATCGCCGCACCGTTGAATGAACTCACCAAGAAGGGTATGTTATTTATTTGGGGCGAGGCATAGGAAGATGCCTTCAATGTCTTGAAAGATAAGTTAACACATGCACCCTTACTCCAACTACCAGATTTTTCTAAGCCTTTTGAATTAGAATGTGATGCTAGCGGAAGTGGTTTGGGTGGTGTTCTGTTACAAGAAAAAAAAACCTGTTGCGTATTTTAGTAAGAAGTTGACTGGGCCTAGTTTGAATTATTCTACTTATGATAAGGAGTTATATGCACTAGTTCGAACTTTGGAAATATGGCAACGTTATTTATGGCCCAAGGAATTTGTTATACATTTCGATCATGAATCATTAAAACATATTCGAAGTCAAGCAAAACTAAATCGTAGGCATGCAAAGTGGGTTGAATACGTTGAGTCTTTTCCTTATGTCATCAAACACAAAAAGGGAAAGGATAATGTTTTTGTTGATGCCTTGTCTAGGAGATGCACCATGCTATCCCAACTTGATTTCAAAATTTTTGGATTGGAAATGATTAAAGAGCAATATGTGCATGATAATGATTTTAAAGATGTGTTGCTAAATTGTAAAGAGGGAAAACATGGAACAAATTTGTCCTCAATAATAGGTTTGTGTTTTGAGCTAATAAACTATGCATTCCAGCTAGTTCTGTTCATTTGCTGTTGCTACAGGAAGTGCATGGAGGTGGGCTGATGGGACATTTTGGTGTAAAGAAGACAGATGACATACTTGCTAGCCATTTCTTTTGGCCCAAGATGAGATGGGACGTGGAACATTTCGTCGCTCGCTGCATGACATGTCAAAAAGCTAAGTCACGACTTAATCCACATGGTTTATATATGCCCCTTCCTGTTCCTAGCGTGCCTTGGGAGGATATTTCTATGGATTTTGTTTTAGGATTTCCTAGAACAAAGAAGGGGAGGGATATCATCTTTATTGTTGTGGATAGATTTTCTAAGATGGCACACTTCATACCTTGTCATAAAAGCGATGACGCTACCAACATTGCTGACTTATTTTTTCGTGAAATTGTTCGCTTGCATGGTGTGCCAAACACAATAGTTTCAGATCGTGACACTAAATTCCTAAGCCACTTTTGGAGAACTTTGTAGGCTAAATTGGGGACTAAGTTTTTATTTTCTACTACTTGTCATCCCCAAACAGATGGACAAACTGAAGTTGTTAATAGAACTTTATCTACCATGCTTAGGGTTATTTTGAAAACGAACATAAAATTGTGGGGAGAATGCTTGCCTCATATTGAGTTTACCTATAATCGATCAATGCATTCTACTACTAAGATGTGCCCTTTTGAGATTGTATACGGATTTTTGCCTCGTGCTCCTATTGATTTGTTGCCTCTTTCATCTTCGGAGAAATTGAATTTTGATGCTCAAGAACGTGCTGATTTGATTATGAAAATGTATGAGACAACTAAAGGAAATATAGAGCGCATGAATGCTAAATATAAACTTGCTAGTAGGAAGGGAAGGAAGCATGTAACTTTTGAACCTGGAAATTTAGTTTGGTTGCATCTGTGAAAAGATCAATTCCCTGAATTGAGAAAATCTAAGTTGATACCTCGAGCTAAAGATCAATTCCCGGAACCCTTAATTTTTGTTTTTATTCGCAATTGTGGGAGGGATTATTTCTAGCATACATATGTTATCTGCATTGACATTTTGATTATCTACTAATTTGTGTGATATTTTGTGTGATCAATATCTCATTTTCCTAAGTGATATGTAGCTGAATCCATGCAATACAAATGTTAAGTGATATCTGGGGCCTCTGACAACAATAAGACAGTTTTTTCAAATTCTATCAGTTTTATTTTTTTTGTGTGACATTAAGAATGTAATTTTGTTTCCAGATTCACCACTTGTGACTATTGAGTATTTTGTTCCCCAATTGATTGTTATAACATCCAAACAAAGACCAAGAAAACTGACAATTCATGGATGTGATGGCAATGATTATGCATTCTTACTTAAAGGTCATGAAGATTTAAGGCAAGATGAACGCGTAATGCAGGTCTGTATTTGGATTACAATTCTCTTTTACACTTCTTTGGATGGTTGTTTTGGTAGCAATAGAGTGTGGAGTAACAAGCATATCTTTATATTTTGTGAGAGTAAATGTTTTTATTCTCCATTCTTTTCCCACCACCCTTGTAGTTTACCATCTGAATACCTTATGCCTCATCACTATGCATCTTTTTTTTCTTATTGAATTTGAAATAGTTCCCTGAAAAAGTAAGTTCCCTGAAAAAGTAAGTTGGCCTTATTCTGGGCATTATTCCTCGCCAATTATTTGATAATTCGATGCTATATTTTTGTACGGTCTTGCCTACATTTTTCCTTGTGAGATTGTCATTGACTGCTTATAACTGCATGAATTGTCCATTTTTGTTTGAGACTGTCACTTACATATTTTTAATGTATGGTATAGGTATCATTCCGTTTGACTAGAATGCTTGTGAAAGCTATGGAAGTTAGTGGTATTGAGGGTACTTTCAGAACAACTTGTGAAAATGTGATGCAAGTCCTTCGAACAAACAAGGATAGCGTCATGGCTATGATGGAGGTAAGGAAACTTGTAACAACACAAAATTTTGCTTTTCTTAAATTCAAGTGTAATTTGGCACTTTGGTGAATTTTTGGAATTTTCTGGAATTTATTTGGATTTATTTGAATTTATTCCATTTTGAAATAATTAAATAATTTAACTTTGCAAATAAAATTTTGTTGGAAATATTTTATTTGAGTCCAAAATGTTCCAAAATATTTTCCAGAATTTTTCTGGAATTTTTCTGAGTATTTTGCTATTTTTAATGAATTAAATGAATTTCTGGGAATTAATTGAATTATTTAATCGCTGGAAATTAGCGAGTGGGTTTTACTGTTCATCCGACCGAGTCGAAACCCGAGTCAGACTCGAGTCCGACCCGAGCCAGCCGACTCGACCGAACCCAATCCTAACCCTAATCGATCCCGACCGTTGGATTGGGATCCAACGGTCCGGATTGGACCGCACCGGTTCGAGCCGAGACCGGGCCGGATCCGGTCCCGCTGGGCGATCGTGGCCGTCGATCACGCCACGTGGACGGCCACCCGTCATCGTCTCCACCGAGTCCGAAACGGACTCCGCCTCCGCGCTCGCCGCCGTGTGGGCCTAGGGTTCTGTTTTCCGCGCGGACGCCGAGGGCATTTAAAGCCCGGGACATGCCCCGAGGTTCGCCCCCACCCCGCATGCATTTTAACCTAGCCGCCACGCTCAGAAGCGCATCAGAGCGCCCGCGATTGCTCGCCAGAGTTGGAAAAGCTTTCGCGCGGTTTTGCTTCGCCGCCGCCCGTCGCGCCCTCCGCCGCCGACGACCCCAGATTCGAACTCCCCACGACGAGCCGCACCCGAAGGGAGAACTCACCTCGTCGGAGCGCGCCCGAAACGCCGTTGCCCGTGTCGCCGTCCCCAGCTCCGGCAAGCCAGCACCGTCTCACGCCATCGCCGGGACTCGAGCTCCCTCAGCCGTCGGATCGCAATCGCACGGCTAGGATTGCGCCACGTCACCCGCCGGTGAGATTCCATTCCAAACCCCAGATCTACTCCCACTACTAGAATTAAGAGTATTAACGACCAATAAATAACAACCACGAGAAAATTTTGGTCGTTAATTGATTTTGTCAAGTGGCCCTTCTTAAAAGTTAGATAGATAACTACCACTATTTTTCCCCTCATTACCATAGCGTAGAAAAAAAAGCGGGAGTACCAATTTTCTTGGCGCAAACTCTCCGCTCGTGGCTTTTCTTGTGCTGGTCATATTGTTCCTGATAAAAAAAACTATCTCCTTCCAGAGCCGGCGCCTCCCCTTCCTCGATCCCCTCCTAGAGGCGGCGCCCTCCCTTCACCACTTCCCCCGTTCCCCTCCCAGAGCCGGCACGGTTGCGCCCTTCCGTTCGCCCCTTCCCCGATCCCCTCCCAGAGCCGGCGCCCTCCCTTCGCCCCTTCCCCCGTCCCCCTCCCAGAGCCGGCGCGGCGGCACCCTTCCCTTCGCCCCTTTCCCGATCCCTCTCGAGCCACATGCAAGGGCGCCTTCCCGCAATCCCCTCCCAGAGCCGGCGCGGCGACGCCCTTCCCCCGATCCCTTCCCAGAGCCGGCGCCCTTCCTCCTGATCTCCGTCCCCAGAGCAAGCGCCCTGCATCGTCCCCTCCAGCACGCTTGCTCCTTCCTCCGGTTCAACATCTCCCCAGCGTCCGCAGCTCCCTTTTTCTCGACGGCCAATTCACAGTGACGCTAAGGTTGGTTCACTTTTCCATCTATGTGCCCTAAGTTTGTTACTATTATTGGTTGTGCAAATGGAAAAATTGGAGAACCTGTGATGCTTAGGTTTTGAAGCAAATATTTTGTGATGTTTGTTCTAAATGTTTAGCTTAGTGGGTAGGAATAATGATCATTTGTGCCTGTGGTGTGCTTGCTCCAGTTTGGGGATGGATTTGTGGTTTCTGGCACCTCTCTGTTTCTTTCACCATTGTTGATCTATTGGTCTAAATACCAGTGTATGTGAGCTTCTATATTTGTTGGATACTGAATGGGTGTGAAATATGTGATCTGCCCATTCGGTTATTATTCTGGACATGTATGCTAATTAATTATTTTGTAAATTCATCTAATCTATGTTTTCTGACTGTTAGTTCATTGGATTTCATCCTTTCAGGCCGCTATGTTACTATTTAACCAATGCAATGTGTTTTTTCTTTTGTCAATAACTGTACTCTTGATGCAACTTGAGTGAATCCAGGTGATAAGTGCTTGCATAGGTTAGGTTGAGATAAGACCTAATCTTAGGCAGAAAAGCTGGTAAAGACCTACTCTTAGGCATCGATAGTAGGTATTGTCAATTTATTCATTTTTCAAATATCCTCAACCACATGGCCAGAGAAGGGAAGTAAGGAAGAGGATTTGGTTCTGCCACATATCAATCCTAAATAGTTTAAATCGATTGATTGATCCTGTAATCTCATTTTCTTGTTATCCTTCCTTTTTGTATAATTTCAGATAAAAAACAAAGCTACTGCTGAACGAACCCTTCTAACTAAGAATTGGGACACTAAGCCGCTCTTTCCTTTACCGGAAACTGTCAAGACAAGGTGTGTGCTTCTCTAACACCCCCTCGTCCTGCCAAAAAAAAAGAATCTGGACGGTGACAATGTTGATAACTTAAATAGATTGGTTAATGCAACTTTGTAGTCTGTTGTTTTAGAGTTTTGGTACTATCCTGCTCTGCATAATGAATGAAATTTCATATCACACCTTTTCAACAGTATCATCTTTTGATTAATTTGTATTATATGGTGATGACACCTTAAAAAATGCTCCAATCTAAGCAAATCATAGCCTATTTCATTTATTTGTAATAGCAGTGAGATGACTTCAAATTTATACAATTGCTTGGGCTTACACATTTTGTGCACATTTCTAACAATGATAATTCTCACAGGAATTATACAATGGAACATTTAATTATCAATTATCAAAATTGAACCACTTTTCGGATTACTAAGCATAATGCAGTATAATAATCCTAATGGAATAAGAGAAGATAATGAGGCTGTATTGCATATTTCATGAGATTATCGGAAATCAGTTCCTTAAGCACCAAAAGGTTCACTCACATGCTTACGCAATTGACTGCATTATTTAGTTGCTCACTGAAAGGTGATCCATCTAATTTGCTGCCAACATTATGCTCTCCATTAGTTGGCGCAAATTTATGTTATAAACTTGTTATTTGAATTTCTTCATTTTACTCAAGAAATTAGTAGTCCTTGTTGTTTCTGTCATTTTAGTTAGCACATTCCTAAAACTCGAACTTCTTACTTACTACATAGCTCTCAGCTCAGTTCAACTGCTTACAGTGGTTCTTGAACAGTTCAACTCCTTGAACCCCATGAGGCAAAACTGATTTTCAAAAGAAGTAGATATCATTCTTCTTAGTCCATTATGGGATTTTAGAAAGCATGTCAAAAGAGCTCGGATTATGCATGCATTGGAGAACTCTTGTTTTTTGCCCAAAACGTTTTCTGATTGCATTGATTAGAATAATTGATTTGCCTTGAAAGAACCACGTAGCAAATAAAATGATATAGAATTAACTTGGCTAACAGTTTAAGCTAAAGGGCAGCTATATCCTATGGTACTTTGATCCTATTGCTCAGATTCGACATTGTCTGATTTGATGATGCCGTATTTAGTAACCAAACTTTTTGATTATTTACATAATAAAAATTACAAAATTATGCAGATGGCTCCATGTAAGACTTGGATGGGTCTGGTTAATGATCGATTAAATAAGGAGTACTTGGATGGGGTAGAGAGTTTCCTCAACTATGCCTTTAGTAGGTTGGGTGGTGTGGTAGACATTCGATGTCCATGCATCCGATGCTGCAATACGTACTCTAGATCACGTGAGGTTGTGTCTTCTTATTTGAAAGTGTATGGTATCCTTGAGAGCTATACCTTTTGGTATCATCATGGTGAAGTTGTAGCGGAACCTCAAACAGATTTAGATGTTGGAGAGGACAACTCGCAAGAAGCCAGTGAAGAAGGATATGATGGAATGCAAGAGTTGATGATGGATTTATTTCCTCAGTATAACGATACAAACAAACAAACAAACATCGACTCCACCATCTACTGATGAGGGATTCGAAGAGGAACCAAATGCTGAAGCTGCAGATTTCTATAGTTTACTTGAAAACTATAGTCAACCACTTTACCAAGGCTCTAGTACCTCTAAATTGTCTGCTCTAGTAAACTTACTTCATATTAAGAATTTGGGAAAGTGGAGCAATAAGTCCTTCACCATGTTGTTGGAGTTACTTTGCAAGGACTTTCTACCACATGACTTTGCTAGTGATGGTTTCCAACCATTTGCTAACATGCGTACGTCATATAGCATTTGGCCTATATTCCTTGTTCCTCTCAATTTGCCTCCTTGGATGTGCATGAAGCAGGAAAATGTAATGTTATCCATGTTGATTCCAGGACCAGATGGTCCCGGGGATGCAATTGATATTTACTTGCAACCACTAATAGAGGAACTTATTGAACTTTGGGAGGATGGAGTTAACACTTATGATGCATCAACCAAAACAAATTTTAACCTACGTGCAGCCATTCTTTGGATGGTCCATGACTTCCCTGCTTATGCGAACCTATCAGGTCATAGCACTAAGGGAAGGTTGGCATGTCCTGTTTGCCACAAAGAAACTTGTTCATTGTGGCTTACGAAAGGTGGGAAGTTTTGCTACATGGGTCATCGACGCTTTCTTCCCAAAGGTCATAGATGGAGAAATGAAAAAGATACTTTTGACGGTTGTCAAGAGAGTCGAGGACCACCAAGACCACTCACTGGAAATGATGTTCTACAACATGTGCATGATCTAGAGGGGATTATCTTGTCGAAGGATACAAGTAAGAAGACCAAGATATCACACAGTGATAGGGGAGATAATTGGAACAAAAAGAGCATATTTTTTGATTTACCGTACTTCAAAACCCTTTTGCTACGTCATAATCTTGATGTGATGCATATAGAGAAGAACATATGTGATAGTATCATCGGAACAATTATGAATATCAATGGGAAGACGAAGGATAATATTAATAGCCGTCTTGATTTGCAATTGATGAACCTAAGGTCTCATCTGCATCCTGTACATGATGGAGGGAAGATAATTTTGCCACCTGCAGCTTACACTTTGTCTCCTGAAAAAAAAGAATTTACTGCTCATGTTTTTAAAAGATCTGCGTGTTCCAGATGGATTTTCTTCGAATATTAGCCGCTGCATTAATATGAAAGAGCGAAAAATATCAGGATTGAAGAGCCACGACTGCCATGTTATATTAAATCATATACTTCCTCTTGCACTACGTGGACTTGTCCCTCAAAATATTTATGAACCTTTGCTAGAACTTTCGCAATTCTTTTGCAAATTAAACTCCAAAGCACTTTCAGTTGAACAACTTAATGCATTGGAGGCTCAAATACCACAAACACTATGTAAGCTTGAAAAGGAATTTCCCCCATCCTTTTTTGATATCATGATGCATTTGCCTATTCATCTGGCTAATGAGGCTCTTATTGGTGGACCTACAATATATCGTTGGATGTATCTCTTTGAGAGACATATACATTGTTTGAAATCGCTAGTACGCAACATGGCTCGCCCTGAGGGTTCCATTGCCGAGGGCTACATTGCAGATGAGTTTATGACACTGTGCTCTAGGTACTTGGATGATGTGGAGACCAAACACAATCGCCCCGGAAGAATCCAGGATGCATCAATTGATGTGAATTTTTATTTGTCAATATTTTCATATGCTGGAAGACCATTAGGTGCTCGTAAAACTCGAGATCTTGATATGCTTGAAGCAGAACAAGCTCATATATATGTTTTGAAAAATTGCGACGAAGTTCAACCATACATCAGGTATTAGCTAGTGATATCTTTTCTTATTTTATGTTCTACACATGTTACAATTCCTCTTTCATAATCATATAAATTCTCTTTTATAATGTTGTAGTGAGTACTCCAGTACTCAAGAAGGCTCTTCAGTACAATCTTTTACTACCAAATGGAACCGAAACTTCATTAAATGGTTTAAAGAGAAGGTAAAATAAATAATTTGCTAAAGACGAGTACATTTCAAATCTATCTATTTCTTGATATTACATGGTTATATTTTAACTCTCCAGGTACACCACTTGTATGAAAATGATAATAGTGAGCTAATGGAAGACCTTCTGTCTCTTTCACGTGGTCCATTAAAAAATATAACAAGTTTTACTGGCTATGATATTAATGGATTCAGATATCGCACAGAGAGTCGAGACAGATTTCGCTGCACGCAGAATAGTGGGGTGGTGGTTCTTTCAGAAGAAACAAGTGATGGTGATGATGTGGAATATTATGGTGTATTAACAGATATACTTGAGCTGCAGTTTTTAGGTGGAAGACGTGTGCCATTATTTCGTTGCAACTGGATGGACGTGTTTAACAAGAATAATGGGATAAAGAAAGATAAATATGGGCTCATTAGTGTGAACCTGCAGCGCATACTTCGAACTAATGAGCCATTTATCCTAGCTAGCCAAGCTGCTCAAGTTTTTTTTGTGAAGGACAACCAAATCAAAGGATGGCACTTGGTTGTAAAAATGCAACCACGTGATACTTATGATGTACCGGGTGGACATTCAGATGATGAAAGCAATTTTTCTGAGGCTGGTCATGCAGACGAAGAAGATATACTTGAACCTCCAACAACATCCTCAAAGAGAAAGAGAAAATCATGATCCAACCTGTTTATTAGAGTGTTGGCCTCAAGCCATTCATTTCCATTTTGCATGTTTTTACACCTTATGAAGGAACCATGAAATTATTAGTCTTTTAGTCATATATAGAAAATTTGTATAGTTAATGATAAAGCATGTCCTTTATCATTCAATAGTTATTTTCTCCACATTTTTATTTGATTTTCTTTTTTTTGCATTCTTGTACCGTCTTTGGCCATATAATGACGCTATTAGTCTCATAGTTATGTAAACTTTCAAGTACTTAACAATAATGTTATTTGTGCAGGTTGTCGCAATGCAAGGGTCTAGGTATGGAAGAGTCAAAGCCTCGGTTTGGGATAGGAGCGCTTCACAATTTATTAGTCCTGGATTGCTTGGCAAAGAACATGCGAGGCGGACATTTCTAACGGCTAGAAGTGATTCAATAGAGTACACCAATAACATGGCTACAGGCACACATTATGGAAAACATACTGCAACACCAAATGGTAATGTTATTACTAGCCATGCTCTCGAAAACTAAATAGTAGTATTGAAGTTAATGTTTTATTTAAAATGCAAAACCTTTAGTACATTGTATATGTTGATATGCTTATTTTTGTAGATAAGAATGATGTCTCCGAAGAAGAAGATACCGTAGAAGGATGGTTCAATAAGTTTCGCAATGCTAAAAAATCCAAAAGTCATACTCTTCTCTCTTCTCTCTTCAATATCTTGAATAATAATTATGTATTTCACTGGCCTTTTAAGATATTAATAATTTTCTTCAGCAATGAATGATGATAATGATGCCAATGACAAGGGTGACCAAGGAAATGATATGCATGCTGAAGAGGATCAAAAAAACAAACCCATATATAGAAGGCAGACAACACGTTATGGAAAACATACTGCAACACCAAATGGTAATGTTATTAGTGGCCATGCTCTCGAAAACTAAATGGTAGTATTGAAGTTAATGTCTTATTTAAAATACAAAACCTTTAGTACAGTGCATATGTTGATATGCTTATTTTTGTAGATAAGAATGATGTCTCCGAAGAAGATGATACCGTAGAAGGATGGTTCAATAAATTTCGCAATGCTAAAAAATCCAAAAGTCATACTCTTCTCTCTTCTCTCTTCAATATCTTGAATAATAATTATGTATTTCACTGGCCTTTTAAGATATTCATAATTTTCTCCAACAATTAATGATGATAATGATGCCAACGACGAGGGTGACTTAGGAAATGATATGCATGCTGAAGAGGGGCAAAGAAACAAATCCATATATAGAAGCCAGACAACACATTATGGAAAACATACTAGAAATGATTATCTGTTTCTCAAACATTTAAAACAGTTTTTGCTACATACTTACATTACCTTGAACTTGAATCTTCTTAGCAGATGTAAAAGAACTGATATGCCTATCAAGTATTTGGACAGTTGTTTCCCCTGTAGACTGCATGCAAATATTAGTGGCTGCTGGTTAAGTTATCAGAAAAGTTGTTTCCCCTGTAGAAATGTTGTTAATATTGTATTTATCCTATAACTTTTGGCCTTGTCACATTAATCATTGCAGTCAAGCTTTGTGTAGGTGGCTTTAGTATGGGTGCTCCTACTGCCCTTTACTCAGCAACGTGCTTTGCTCATGGAAAATATGGAAATGGCAATCCATATACCGTGAACCTAAGTGAGGCTGTTGGTCTGAGTGGCTGTCTTCCATGTGCCAGGTTTGTCCTATATGTCAGTGTGCATAATTTTCACTGAAACTGCTGCCTGGTGGCTGATGTACTTCGTGCTGTGTGGTTGCCTCAGGTCCTTGAAGAACAAAATTGAGAGCTCACAGGAGGCTGCACAAAAGGCTTCATCCTTACCTTTTCTGCTTTGTCATGGAAAAGGTGCATATCTATTCTATGATCTTCCTTCAGCGTGCCAAGTACATGTTACGATTACGTGCTTAGAATGATAACATCTCATTGGGTGAGCATCAATGTGGGCTTTATTTTCCATGTCGCTTTCCCCTGCTATTTTCCATGTTCACTGGAATGATAACATGAAAACTGTGATCTTGTTCAATGAATGATACCTACTTTTGTTGTTCTGGCATTAGCATGTATATCAATTGCTTATTTTTCATATTCAAAAACTGATATGCAATGAGGCAATGAGGCAAAAACTAATATGCAAAAGAAGTAGATAGCATTCTTCTTAGTCCATTATGGGATTTTAGAAAGCATGTCAAAAGAGCTCGGATTAGGCATGCATTGGAGAACTCTTGTTTCTTTGCCCAAAACATTTTCTGATTACATTGATTAGAAATAATTGATTTGACTGGAAAGAACCACATAGCAAACACCATGATATAGAATTACCTTGGCTAACATTTTAAGCTAAAGGGCAGCTATACTATGATAATGAAAATCTATTGTTCAGATTCGACATTGGCTTATTTTATGATGCTGTATTTAGTAACCAAACTTTGTGATTATGTAGGATTCCTTAACTGATATGATTTTTTAATGTAACTTGACCCAATATATTCCTGGTACTTATACCTACTTGACATGATAGTGCATATTTTCTCTCTATTTTTACATCATATTTACTTCACACAGCATTATTTAGAAAATATGCTAGTAACATTTTCCTAAATGCTAGCATATTTTCTCTCTGTTTTTACATCATATTTACTACTTGACATGATAGTGCCCACCAAATGCTAGTTTTTATGTTCCATCTTTTCCTAAAAAATGTCTAGTAACATTTTCTGATTGCTTTTAATTGTGAATGCTACAGGCTGTTGCCAATTGCAAATCGGCAACATGCTTGCGTGTTGTTGGGAGTAAGTTGATCCAAAAGTACCTTTGTGATGGCCCCAAGCTTGTAAGAGAACTGTTTAGAGTGGCTAATGATCTTTCTCCTTCAAGCAGAGCAAAGTCATGTTGGACGAGTCCTTCAGTGCCAAGCTACATGGACCCTCAAAATAGCTTTGCGTTTTACTCTGGTCATTACTGAACTGAACTTGTTCATATTTCTTTTCGCATTATATACTGTGCTTTATCTTTCAGGCTCTAGATTTCCATAGAATTGTCATGGAGTTAATATTTCTTACAATACTTTTCAGATCGTATATGACATGACAGATATGGAAAGCTTCAATAATGTCAAGCAATGGTTGAGTGAGATTGATAGGTATGCGGTGATGGTGTATGCAAGCTTCTAGTTGGGAACAAGTGTGATTTGGTTGATAGTAAGGTTGTTGCTACAGAGCAGGCCAAGGTAAATATCTTTCTTCTTCTTCTTCTTTTTTTACTTTCACAGATAATTTTAGCCATAGTCCAAATAATATATCCCTGTGGCCATGCTACAGTTCTAATGTGAATTGCACTGACTGTTGTTGTCACCTATTGTGGAATGTCTTTGTAAATATTTAGAAACTAATGTGGTTTCCCTTGTGTTGGCTAACATCTAATTGCAACTATCATTTGAACACAACTGACAAGGAATATTCATAATGGAAGGAACATTTCGTCTCTGGTTGTCACAAAAAATTCAATAACCATTATGAACCTGTTTCATTCTTGATAGTTCTTGATATACTACTTCCTAATGCGGTTTCAATCTTGGCTCTTGAGGACTAATGACTCTATATATGGTAATGAAATGACTAAAATATCTATGGTTAATTGTAGGCTTTTGCAGAATCATTAGGAGTTCCTTTTCTTGAGACAAGTGCAAAGGATTCCATCAATGTGGGTTGCTACTCAGCAGTGTTGAACGAGTCCTTCAGTGCCAAACTAGGCGACTTCAAGCCAAGCAAAGTCATGCTAGACGAGTCCTTTAGTGCCAAGCTACATGGACCCTCAATGCTTCATCATTGGCCATGACCGTTTGGCTGATTTCAGAAGACAGATGGTGACCATGCATGCATGATGGACATCCTAGAATCTCAACCAATCCAGTTCTGTAACCATTCTCAGTTATTGGAGGATTGTTAGTCCAGTTCTGTTAGTAGATCGTTACTGTTTTTAGGCAAAGCTCGTCTAGATCTGTCTGTGAGCTTTTAATTGATATGAACGTGTGTGATCTGATTGTACTTTTGGATTGCAATAAAAAGGAATTTTGTTCATGGTTGTGGATCGTCGATGTTTCGACATAAAAAATGTTGTCTTAAACATATAGAAGTGTTCATTATTTCTGAATGATCAAGACTAAATATATATAGCTAGGACTATTCTTGTACACTAAAAATGTGGTCGTTAATACTGTAGAGTGGTCGTTAATGCTACAACAGTGGTAGTCTGAATGTTAGCTATCCATGACCAAAGAGTGGTCGTTAATACTAGAAATGTGGTTGTTGATAGTACATAATTAACGATGACACACCATCTCGTCGTTAAAAATATTAACGATGGGAAATTGTATGTGGTCGTTAATACTATTAACGACGAAGCCTTTAACGACGGCTAACGACCACAATTTTGTGGTCGTTAATGACTTTTAGCGACCACATGTGGACTTTTAACGACCGTATCTTCCGTTGTTGATAATCGTTTTTCTAGTAGTGTCCCAACCGTTGGATCTAGATCCAACGGTCCAGATTGGCCACGTTCACCCCAAACGTGCGTCACCAGATCCAATCTGGGCCGTTGATTTTCGAATCAACGGCCGAGATCGCGCCACGTGGCTGGAAGTCTGACCGTCGCGGTCAGCACCGCGCGTGAGAGCGTGTCTCTGACACGCGGGGCCCGCGTGTCAGAGGGCCCACCTGTCAGCCACGCCGTGCGCGCGTGAACCCAGCCGCTGACAAGGCAGGCCCACACGTCAGTGACCGCACCGTGACGTCACCCATGACGTCACCAGTGGGTCCCACCTGTCAGCTGTGGGCTGAGTCCCCGCTGACGTCAGCAATGACGTCACCCCCGTGGGTCCCACCTGTCAGTCACACGTGAGCCGTGGACCGGGTCCACGGTGGACCCGAGCCGAGCCGTGGGCTGAGCCCGTGGTCCGGCTGACATCAGCCGCCCAATCAGAGGCTGCCACGTGTCCTCGCTGGCGCAATAAATGAATTTCCGAAAAAGAAAATGATTTATTAATTCGAATTATTGATTTCAGATTTTTGATTCAAACTTCAAACGCTTATAACTTTTGCGTTTGAACTCCGATTTAAGTGATTCAAATTTCTAAATTTGTATAAAATTGAGATCTACCTAATGATGAATTTTATTTAATTTTTGGACTAAATTTTTTCTCTGTAATATTATTTAATTGATTAATTAAACTTTAAATACTTATAACTTTTGCAATTCAACTCCGAATTTGACGATTCCAGTTTCTAAAAATTCATAAAATTATGCTCTCTCTGTTTGTGAACTTTATTTGGATGTTTGGACAATTTTTATCTACTGTTTATTTATTTATTGCTATATGCACGCTTTAGGAGTAGACGTTGAAGTGCCCGAAGGCTTCGAGGGAGAAGTGTTGACCCAGGAGCCAGCTCAGGACCAAGAGCAAGTACTTTTTGAAGGCAAGTTGTGCTTTGACCATGTTGATCCCAATTTCAAATTAATTCGATTCAAAACTATTGCATGCTAGTTTAATTAGAAAATACTTTATTTAAATTATGGGAATTAGATAAATGCCTAATTGCTGTATGACACCTTGGTTAATTAAATATGTGCCATGACCCTTGTCACCCTAGTTGTGGTTTACTAGTTGGACATTATTAAATTGCCAACATGGGAATTTTAGACCGTTGTAGTATATTGCTTAGACCTGCTACGTGCTCATGACATGATTTTGGACAATCAAATGTTAATATTGACTTAATGATATATTGAACCTGTTTTGGAAAGGTATTATGTGATGTTGATGGCACGTGGTGCATGGTAATCAACTGGGGTTTGATAAATAGTTTTCGACCGGGGCACGTGGCAAGAATGATCGGGTGGGCCAGTTGTGGCACCGGGAACGTTGTTTTGGTTCTTCGGGTAGTCTTGCCCTGGTCACCCTAAGGACTTAACCTTGCAAGCCTTTGAACTGAGTCAATCGTGCAACCACATGTCTGTAATGGGACGGACCTAGTTGATTAAGTCACTAATAACGTACCTGTGGGACCTCTGGGTGTCAACTATATCTTTTGTGTAGTTGTATGGGGGAGCGTACCGAGGTTGCGGCCAGGTACCCATCTAAAGGTGGATTGGCCTAAACTTCACCTTCGCTAAGGGAAGGGTTAGTGTGCAATCACCGGAGAGGACCACTTGTGTTATTAGAGGTTTCCGAAAGACTCTGTTACGGACACTCGCCTTTGTGGTGTTTGACTGTATCTTGTGGGTAAAGTGCATAACCTCTGCAGAGTGAAAAATCTATTCGAATAGCCGTGTCCGCGGTATTGGACATCGCTCGGGAATTACAGTCAAGGGTTAGACTTTCTCAAAAATAACTTGAACTTGAAAGGTTGGGTTTGGTTTTGATGGGAAATGTGGATTAGGAATGGGAAAGATGCTTATTAAACTTCTAGAAAAGTTATTTATGCTTTACTTGTTCTACTGCTTTCGAATCTACTTATGATACTTGTTAAAATGCTGTTTACTGCAAACAAACCTTGAGCTATTCCTTTGTATTAAGCCATGCATATAGTATATTAGTTGCATTCTGTGCATGACTTGCTGAGTACCAAGTACTCACCCTTGCCGCAATACAACACCAGTTGAAGAGGAGACTACACCAGCTTTGGAGGAGGAGCTCCAAGAGGAACCGTCTAACTAGGAATCGAGTCCCAGTCAGTTGCCTGTGGTATACTGGATGGCGCCACGATGTTATCTTATTTTCCGCTGCTATTATTTCTCTTTTAATAAGTTTCGCCCTGCGAGGCGTATATTTGTAACTTGACCCTAAGGTCAAGCAACCAGTTTGTTTATCTAATTAAAGTACTTTATTAGTATCGAGTGGTATGATTGTGATATTTACCAATGTTGAGACTGTGTGCACTAGCGCGTTCCTGGACTAGTGCTGAATACACAGAGGGTCCGGATTTGTAGATTTGGGTCCCGACAAAACTGCATTGTATAGCATGTGGCATCTTGCCTGGACAAATATTTATTAATTGAAAATATATTTTGTAAGACATACTGTCACAAATTTAGAAAAAAGTCAAGCAGCACCTACATGTAGTTTGCTAATGAATACATTTAGGTTTTTATCCGTGTCATATACCAGCTGTTTTTTTATCATATTTGAATCTTGTCAGATTCTTATGCCATTCCAACCATCTGATTTATACCCAGGTCCTGCCTTGAATATATTGAACTTTTGCTTCACCTATACCTAATCGATATAATTGATTGATGTAAATTACTGATTGAACAAGTGTTGGAGTTCCTATTCGGTAGGCCAGTGCTTGATCTTCATATGATGGGGCCTCCAGATTTTTGTGGTCTCGTAATGTAGTGGTTTTAGATCTCTATTTCGCCAAGTTGGGTTGAGATATAGAAAACGGTTCTGTTGACACCAAATGTGAAGCCTGTTGCTGCTTGTTTTACTTTCAACTCTAGTTTGGAGATATGAACTCATGCCTGTTTTAGTTACAAATATGGAAGAATCACAAGCAAATAAAGACATTCAGACATATGATTTTTTAACTCATTAGGGGCTCAACGTTGCACATGATCATATGTATTTTTGTTATCCTTTTGGTTCAAAATCTAGTATTATACTCTTATTGCTGAGTACACATTGGAGTCATTAATGTTGTACTTCTTGAAAACAATTCGAAGTCATTGTGTATTGAAAACAATCATTGGTCACGCATATTTTAAGATCTCAAGTCATGGTTGTTATTTGTGTGCTGTTTTAGAGGGCATGGCTAGCACTTTTCTGAGGCTAGCCAGAAATGCGCCGGTTTTTTTTATTGTCAGACGGGGTTATCAGTGGCGGTTCCAAATAACAAACCGCCACTGATAATGGTAATACCAGTGGCAGTTCCAATTAAAAACCACCACGGATATTATCATTATCAGTGGCGGTTTTTAATTGGAACCACCACTGGTATTACCATTATCAGTGGCGGTTTGTTATTTGGAACCGCCACTGATATTACCATTATCAGTGGCGATTTTTCTCTCCAACCGCCACTAATGAGTATTATCAGTGGCGGTTTTCCAACCGCCACTGAAAATCTCCAATTATTAGTGGCGCTTAATATGTGGCGGTTCAAAAACCGCCACTGAAGTCTCTTCCGAACCGCCACTGATGTCCGTCTCCATAGTAGTGATTAATGATAATGCATATAAGCTTGAGTTGCCTGCAGATTTTGGGGTTAGTCCCACATTCAATATTGCAGATTTAAAACCATACTTGGAAGAAGATGATAAGCTTGAGTCGAGGACAACTCAAATGCAAGAAGCTAGTAGAGGATGATGAGGACATTACAGTCACATCAACACATAAAATTGAAACCGATGATGTAATTCAAGCACCAATTACTCGAGCTCGCGCACGTTTATTCAATTACCAGGTGAATGCGTTCCTTGGATTGCATAAAGATATTTTAATGAATGAAATTTAGCCAATGTTGCATATTTTTTCTGTTGAATGATGTATATTGATTCCTTAAAATAATATGGTATGGAAAATTTTGTTCTATTTATATTTTGTTGCAAATAATTATGTTGTTTGACACTGCTAAAGGTTGCTTCCAACTGACCCAACATGCTACTAGGACTCACCCGCTAGCTAGTAGAATGTTGCAAAGTTAATATTTTCTTATCGTATCAGTGCGTTAATTCGCGGTGTGAACCAAGTCAGAAGGAGCAATTGTAACAATCCTAGGAATAAAATATTCTACAAAATGTGTACATAAACTTGGCCAAAGAAGACTCCATCTAATTCTCTACTGTCCTCACGTAATTATCTCTTCCTCCTGTTATATCTTGGCATCGTTCCGAACTTCCCATCATCTTCTAGATGCTTATCCGTCTATGACCAGGCTTTGTGCCATGACTGCACTCGTGACATCACACCTATAACACATCTTGCTCTTCTGGTAACCGCTGGGGTTTAGGGCCTACGAAGGAGCACGTACGGCCACCCCGCACGTCAACCATGTCGGTATCTTGGATGACGGTGTGGCTCTTCCTTCTCAGTGACATGGATCATCAACACCTCCGTTAGCTTCCTTGAGTTCTTGATAAAGGTCGGCCTTGTCAAGTACTCCATAAAACACTTTCGGGAGCTTCCCTCAAACGTCCGGGTGCCCACGTGTCCAGCCGGCTGTTTTGCAAAAGAGCCCGCCAGTTTTACAAAAAAGCCCCTCCATTTCTTCAAATTACGTATAGGTCCCTGCAAATTTGCGAATAGGTCCTTCGCGATATTTTGTGAGGGGAAGAAAAATTTTCTTGGTTTGCGTTTAGGTCCCCGGTTCGTTACTTTACGGAAAGAGGCTCCCGTTAAATGCGAATCGTGAGCGATCCATTTTCTAATTTTTCGGGGTAGCGATGAAGTCCAAAAATATAGCGAATAGGTCCCCGCTCCTTACGTTCAGGTCCTTTCTCCGTTTCCCCTGAAAAAAATATTTTTGTGAACGGAAATAAGTGTGCATCTCTATCGCTATGCCTTTTCCTTTAACTCAACTTCTAATATTTTTCCGTTTTCCGTTCGCGCGCGACGTGCGCCGCGCTTGCTCTTCTAGTTCTTATACATTCCCAGGTAACACTTCGTGGATGGTCACAACTAGATATGGGTCCCTTTTGCGCAATCCTTAGGTCATTTCGCAATTAGTTTTTCCCACTCGCATAATCTGACCGATGATCTCATTGGGGATCGAACTAGAGGTATTTCTTTAATACGAATTTAACTTACTTTTTTATTTATAAATTCTCCTATCCATCATATATAATTATTCAGTTGATCCTTTCTAGATTAAGTTAAATGCCCTTGTCTAGATTTTAATTAATTGGCTCAATATTCCTTCCTTGCAACCAGTTTACATAGCCGTACTTTTGTTATAGGCATTCTTCAATGAATTGCTGTGTTACATAGGGGTGGGCATTCGGTTTTTTCGGTTTTTACGGTTCGGTTTTTTCGGTTTCAAAAAATTTCGGTTTTTGCATTTTGAAAACCGAACCGAACCGATTTAGAGGTTAAAACCGAACCGATTTAACCGAAATTTTTTCGGTTCGGTTATTCGGGAATTCGGTTAACCGAATTTGCGCAACACAGCAACACTGCAACAACACAGTCGGGAGGCGGCCACTCGGACAGGCAATTAGCAAAGGCGCAAAGCTAAAGATAGTCAGACAGAGCATAGCAGTTATAGCAGCATAGCAGTTGTACAACATCACATAAACTTATACAACAGCACAACATGACAGCAGTTATACAACAGCACGCACAGCAGCTACAGAGAAATTATACAACTACATCGAAGCTTGTAATATCAAGGCTTTGCATCCATGATCCAACACAACACAGTACAAGTACATAGAAGATTAAATTCATCCAGACATCAAGTATTCAAAGTACAAAATGCCACAAACCAGTTCAACATAAACTTACATTAGGACAAGCACTAAAGCACATAGCACTAGCACATAGCAGATTTAATTCATCTAGTAGATTAAATTCATCCCAGATAACTAAACCTAAAACAGGACAAGAACTTCAGTCATCATCATTCATACCAGCTACAAACAACGAACCCCATATATATCTTCTCAGCTCATCATTTGACAACACTATAAATTCAGCTTGGTGTGCAATTCAACACTATAAATTCAACACTATACAGTATGTCATATTGAATGTCAGCGTCGTTGTGTCTTCTGAAAATAGACAGTACCGCTCGTAGACAATAGCCAGTATTGACAACACAATTAGACAATAGACAGTACCACTCGTTGTGTCTTCTGACAATCAGCACCAAGCAAATTGCACATATGTCATATTGAATGTCAGCGCCGCATGTATGAAATAGCGAATCCCTGTCACAACGAGAAGAAAACTAGATAGATAAGAAGAAATAAACTAATACGATGCTAGTACTCCACAACTGATGAACATCTCTTCAGACTTACATTTTGCTGCTTAATTCCAGTGCCTGACAGAGTAGATCTGAGTGCCGAGGGACAACCGGACGAGGCGTCGACGTCGGGGAGGAGGTGGCGGCGCTGACGGAGTGACGGCGCCGAATCAAACTCGATTAGGGCGAGCCGGCGAGTCGACGGCGGAATCGCAGTCACTGAATCGAGGGCGAAGCCGCGAAGGCCCGAAGGGGGGTGATGGGGAAATCGCCGTCTCGCCGGACTGCCGGAGAGTCGATGCTTGATGGCGATGGGGGGAATCGGGCAAGATTGGGGATCTAACTCGGGGAGACGCCGAGACGGGGAGTCGCCGAGTCGATGGGGATTGGGGATTTGGGGGCTCGGCCGCTCGGGAAGTTCGGGGCCTTCGGGCTGTAAACCTGTAACAGGAGTCAGGCACTAGCAAGGCAGCATGGCACATTGGCACTCATACTCGGCATCGACAGAAGGGACAAATCGGTTTTGCGGTTTGTTCGGTTTCTGTTGATCCAAAACCGAACCGAATACCGAAAACCGAATTAGACCGAAATAAAAACCGAACCAAAAACCGAAAACCGAAAAAACCGAAATAATCGGTTAATTCGGTTCGGTTCGGTAATTCGGTTTCAGTTTAAAAATGCCCACCCCTAGTGCTACATGAGCCCCAATTCTTATTATGTTTAGATTTGCTTGTACGTAGTAAGACTGTAATAGTATATATTTGTCATTCTTATTTCACTGAAATAAATATTTTGTTCATAATGAACTATACAGCAACAAGCACTGATTTGAGTAACCAGCTGACAGGAACAAAGAATCTATCAAGTGAATATGGTCTTTAAGATTTTGACATTAATCATGCAGCACTTTTGCATTTTTCATAAATCGTAAACCTGTCCAATGTTGCCATTTAAGATTTTTACATTAATCTGAACTGCAGGGATATCAACTCTTGCAACTGGAGATGGCAGTACACACTACTGTGGAAAGGGCCTTTAGTACCGGTTTAAAACAACCTTTAGTACCGGTTTTTGAACTAGTACAGGCCATCCGGGACTGATGCCCTTGATCTTATCAGTACCGGTTGGAAGTCACACGTGCAGCACATCGTGAACCCCTGTGGATCTTATCAGTACCGGTTGGTTTCTCCAACCGGTACTGATGAGGCCCTCATCAGTACCAGTTGGTTTGTCTAACCGGTACTGATGGGCTTTATATAATATATATATATATATATATGTGTGTGTGTGTGTGTGTGTGTGTGTTAAATCACAACGAATTAAAGCACATATAATCAATCATGCACATTTGCCTGATAATTAAATCACTGAATATTAATTAACAAATTTAATTACATCTAATGTATTACAATATGTTCACATATTTGTTCTTCTGTTCATCGTATAATGTATTATAATATGTACACAACTTGAATTACAACTCCGGTATTTCTTTTCCTTCTGTTCATCGAGATCTTTTACGTGCATCACTCTTTCTAGCCGTAGATGTCGACCCCGACAGTTCACTGGTCATTATCGAAGGGCCCCACCTGTTTAAATTTGGTTCATGAAACTCGTCTTTTGGATTTACAACCTCATCGTAAATGAAGCCGACGAGTTGGTCTTGGATTGCTCTCACTTGCGCCGGCGAGAGTTCCAAACCTTGTTCCGCCAAATATTGAGGCACCTGTCGTTAAGTCATTAACTAATCAATCCTTGAATTGGTACAAGATGTAAGGAGTACCTATACATCATTAAAGCTAGTAATTATATTTACTCACCCCCTTGTCGCCTTTTAGCACGAGGTCAGCGGCTCCAGTTTGGGTTTGCATAAACTTACATACGTAGTAACCGCATAAATTATTGCCCGGCTGCTGACTCAAGATCTGCGGTGGAAAAAGTTGAAAGCGTGAAATGGATGCAAGGAAATTAAGTTAACTCACTGAAAAGTTAGCATTATGATATACGTACTTGAGAGGCAATTGTAATATCAAATTTCTCCTTGAATACGCCCCTGTTTTTAGCACGGAACCGTGCGAATGCACTACACATGTGATTACGAATTGTACATAATTAGAATTTGTTTCAAATGGAAGGAAATAGAACTAATACAATAATAAAAGGAACAAGAATTAATACCGGTTGAGCACATCGATAAAGTTTTGATACGTTTGAACTAGTTTCCTTCTTGAGTCCATAATTGTGATCAGACTATGACCTGGCTCCATCATAAGAAGAATCCAGTGAAAACTGTACATAGATATGTCAGCGCAGATAACTAATTAGTTCTAACATCGTGTTATGAAAAAGAGTAGAACAAGGCGGTACAAAAACACGTACTCAAATGTGTAGGGTAGATATATCTTTGATTTATATTGTTGTCACATTAGCGCATTGTATACGTTAGTCTCTGTATTGCTTGGGTGGTCTCTAACGGTTGTCTCGTTGATAACTATTGGGTCCATGAAGCCTATGTCAAAAATACGATTCCTTCGGCATCTTTGTATCTCCATGCTACATAAGAAGAAATTAGTTATGCTTGCAAGGTAGCACTGTACAAGGGGTACGCACGATGGTTTTTTGTAAATAAGACACTTACAGAGTCCAGCAACCCAGCAAGGACACGCTGAGGGCGTCTATCTGGTATAGATCATATATGACGTGCCATTCGACAAAAAATTCACCGTCACCGTGAAAAAAAATCTTGTTCCTTGTACTTGATAGCAAACAACTCTAGACCATGCTTGGTCGTGTCCAAGTACCATTCATGGAATTGCCGCATCTTTGTCGTTAGCTGGAGTAGCTCCTCACGCCTGACCAATGATCCACCCAACGTAAATGGCCATCTTATTACTTGGGCATACTCAATCTTTGCCGTGCCTAATATTTGATTTGTGTCAAGGCCAGTTTCATTGAAGAATTGTAGCATCTCCTTAGCCTTCTCCTCAGTTGACGTCTTCTTCTTGTGGCATTCCTTAACCAATGTGCGCTCGTAGTTTGATTGGCGAGGCATTTCTTTTTTATCCTTCAAATTTGTAATAGTCCTCAAGTCTTTGTGAAATTCTTCCATGCTAGGTTGAACCTTCTTCTCTGGTGACTTGGGTTTAAAAAATTTAGTTACCTCGCCTTGTACTATCTTCTTGGTGTCCTCCTCGGTCATATCATACGTCAGCTTCGAAGTGGACCCAACTTCTTGGATTGGGTGGAGGACCTCGTCTTCTTGGGAGCTGCTGGTTGAGCTGGCTTGTTTCCTTTGGCCGGCGCCTTCTTGGGAGGAGATGGGCTTCTTGTGGGGCTTATGTGCACGGGAGGTGGTGTAGGAGTCGGCGCCTTCTTGGGAGGAGACGGGCTTCTTCTAGGGCTTATGTGCGCGGGGGGTGGTGTAGGAGTCGACGCCTTCTTGGAAGGAGACGAGCTTCTTCTTGGGCTTGTGTGCGCGGGAGGTGGTGTAGGAGTCGGGCTTCTTCGCAGAGGGGACACTTCCATGTTATCTCGAAAAATTATGTGTCATTTGCGCCACAGGATGAAATTGTGTACCGCCTCTCCTAGCTTCGTAGTCCCGTCACCTCCATGAATTTCGAGCTCAAGGTCCTCGTACCCTGGGCAAACCTCCTCCACCGAGAACTTAGAGTAGTTTGACGATATCTATTGGCCATGGATGAGCTGCCCCGACTCCACTGGGTGAGCCATGCCGTGGGCTGCCTTGAAGGAGAGGTTCCGCGCTTGGACGTGCAGCTCACAAGGTGTCCGCTGCCTGATGTCGTCTACAGGATACCTGTCCAAGTCCGCTTCGGGCAGCCCACCGGAAGCGCAGCTGCTCCGCTGCCCGGAGGGGCTGATGATGTTAGGATTACTTGGAGGTTCCTGGCACGTCTCCTACTGTTGGCTCAAGGCTAACTGCATCTCTATTTGATCCATGCGTTCTTCAAGCGCACTAAGCTGTTATGTCTGTCGAGCCTTGCTTCTCATCCGACTCCTATAAGTCTCGGCGTCCTGAGTGAAACCAACCTTCCACGGGACGACGCCAACGCCTCGTGTACGTCTAGGGTGTTTTGGGTTTTGTAGAGCCCTTGTTAGCTCATCGTTCTCCCTGTTTGTCACGAAGCTACCTTGGGAAGACTCCTCGATGGACTGTACAAGCCTTATGGCCACATCTCTCAGCACCTCCCCAAACACCGCATTGCCGTTATCATCGAGGCCGCCACCGTGACCATAGAACCATTGCCTTGCTCTGTCGGGCCATTCCATTATTGCGGGTGCGATACCCTTCGCTAGCAGGTCCTGTTCCCTCTTCTCCCATCGCCACTGTGACCATAGAACCATTGCCTTGCTCTGTCGGGCCATTCCATTATTGTGAGTACGATACCCTTCGCTAGCAGGTCCTGTTCCCTCTTCTCCCATCTGGGTATTGCTTGGCGGTAACCACCAGGGCCGAGTCGGTGGTGGTAATTCTTCTTTTGTGCATTCAGCTTGATCTTCTCACTCAAACTTTGACCTTTGTCCGAAGTCTTGTAGTTCACAAACGCATCCCAGTGATCTTGCAACTTTGGGTACTTGTTGAAGTTAGGCGTTCGATTCTTCTTGATAAACTCCATGTTCAACTTCTTTTTATAAGTCTGGAATGCGATGGCCATCTTCTTGAGAGTGTAACTCTTCACCTTCTCTTCGGTCCCTTGGGGGAAGGTGAATTTCTCCTTCACATCGTTCCAAAGCATGTTCTTCGTATCTTCAGGGACCTGATCCCATTTTGCTATGCTAATGGGCACGCGGTCCCTAACGTGGACGCCGCATGCCGAATTGAACGGCCCAAGCACCGTCAAGGGTTTCTGAGGTTGGCCGTTCTCGTCGACTTCGGTGACAATATATCTTGCCTTTGACTTCTTGGTCAGACCTTGCTAACGTGATTGTCCGCTTGGTTGGCCGATCTGAAAGCATGGTACAATCATGAACGGGTCAAAATGTTGGCTTAGCATGATAATGGAATCAACAATTATGAATATGACTGATTGTTACCTCGCCGGCCTCATCGTGGTCTGCAGCCTCATCGGCCTCGGTGGCCTCGCCGGCCTCACCGTGCTCTACGGCCCCAGGCTCCCCCGCCTCATGACCAGCATCTTTCGCAATCAAATTTATCATAAATTCTTCTTGATCAAATCCTTCGTCGTCCATCGTTGTTTCCTAGGCTAGAAGAAGGCACTGAAAATTAATGAAAATAGATCAACAAAAGCTGATGGTACTACTCTAGAATGGCATGGAAGACGGTGGGGAAGAGAAGGTAGAGAGGATGGGCGGCGACGCCGAAGATGATCTTAACTCAAGTCGGCCAAATACTATCGACAAGTATACTTATACATTTGACATTTCACATATACTTACACATCTCACATGATACTTATACATTTCACATGATACATATACATTTCAAAATTCAATTACATAACATTTTACATATACTTATACATAGAAATTGCTTCAAACTTCACATATACATAGAAATTGCTTCAAAATCAACCTAATACAAGTCATGGTATCCACAGATGTGATGATTCTTACATTTGATGCTTTCTGAGTGATGCTCCCACGCTTGCAAACTAGATCCAAAGGCCTTTTCAACAATTTTGAATGCTAAAAAAATTATCAATTTACAAATTATTGATTTGAATCATCATGGTAACAATTAAAAAAGTTGAAATGAACTGATAATCTAGGACACTTGATGATCTTGATGTTATTGTCTGGATGTGAACTCATGGTAACAATTAAAAAAGTTTCGATGATTTGAATGATGGATATTGAGAGATGAGAGTTGGACCTTGGACCTATGCTTTTATGTTGATTTATGCTTTTGTGTGGACTTATTTAGTTAATTTGTTAACCATCGTCTATGTTATTGTTTGGATTTGAACTCATATCGTAATGTATCTTGTTTTTAATTTTAGTTTTCAATTCATTCATTTCATTAATGTGCAATTTTCTTGTAGTTTGTGGATTGGAAGGAGAGAAGAGGGGGATCATCAAAAGGGTATACAACATCAAGACCGAATGCTTGCAACTTAAGTTATTAATTTACGCTTAAAAGAGTTACTAATTTGGATTCTTCGTCAAACAATGTACCTCGAGGGGAAAAGAGAGAAACTGTGCTTTATTGGTTAGATGTATAGGAGAAGAGGTTGCTAGTGTAAGAAAGATACTTCTTTACGATGCCCATGTACCTCTCGAAAGGGAACATATTGTGGAGGAACACGGGTCCGAGAATTTCTCTCTTTAACAATGTGGACCATGAGATGGACCATAATATCAAAGAATGATGGAGGGAAGATCATCTCAAGGCTAACCAGACTATTGACCATGTCATCTTGCAGATTAGATACTTATTCGGCTCGATGACCTTCTACGACACCACGTTGAAGAACGAGCACAACTTTATGATTGTCCCTCGTACCCAGTCCGGCAGAATACCTCGCACCACCACTGGGAGCAACTGTGTCATCAACACGTGATAATCATGGGATTTTATGTGTACGATTTTATTCTCTTTTATGTTTATGAGTCTCCTTATGTTCGAGGAGTATCCAGAAGGGACCTTCACACTGTTCAAGAACTTAATCATGTTTTTTCTCTTCCTTGCTCAAAGTGTAGCTCGCGGGGTGGAGGTAATGCTGTCCTTCTGCTCTCTTTTCCGGATGTAGGTCGTTCCTGATTCCTAGTAGCTGTAGGTCCTTTCATGCTTGAAGTGTATCTTTTGATTTGCCATACATATCTAGGAAGCCTAGCAGGTTCACGCAGACATTCTTTGTGATATGCATGAAGTCCAGTGAGTGGCGGACCTCTAAGTCTTTCCAGTAAGGTAAGTCCTAAAATATTGACTTCTTCTTCCAAATGGGCTTCGTGTGACCTTGTTCGGTCGGGACAAGTTTGCTACCTGGACCTTTTCCAAATACTACTTTCTTATCCTTTACCAAAGAAAATACAAGAGCCCCACTGCGATGCAAGGGCTTCTTACGTTTCTCTTCTGTCCCATCAAAATTCTCACCCTTCCTCCCTAACGGGTCCTTCGTATGGAGGAACCTAAGGTGGCCCATGTACACAACCTTTCGAGAGTTTTTTAGGTATTTGCTGTCCGTTTCCTGTAAGCAGTGGATGCAAGCTTTATATCCTTTGATAGATAGGCCCGACAGGTTACCAAGTGCAGGCCAGTCGTTGATGGTTACGAATGCAATGCACGTAAAATGAAGTGCTCTCTTTTGTACTCATCCCATACACGTATACCATCGTTCCACAATGTTAGCAGATCTTCAACCAACGGTTTAAGGTACACATCGATGTCGTTTCCAGGTTGCTTCGGGCCTTGGATAAGCAACGGTATCATAATGTACTTCCGCTTCATACACAACCAAGGAGGAAAGTTGTAGATACATAGAGTCACAGGCCAAGTGTTGTGACTGCTGCTCATCTCGCCGTACGGGTTCATCCCATCCGTACTCAACCCAAACCTTATGTTCCTTGCATCCTCAGCAAAGTCCGGGTATGTTCTATTGACTTTCCTCCACTGGGCATCAGCAGGGTGCCTTAGCCTTCCGTTGTCCTTACGGTCTTCTTTGTGCCAGCACATCATCTAGGCATGCGCTTTGTTCGCAAATAAACGCTTCAACCAGGGTATTACAGGGAAATACCACACCACCTTAGCAGGGGGTCTCTTCTTCTTACGCTGGCCCTCTACCTCACCAGGTCATCACGCCTGGTCTTATACCATGAAGTTTTGCACACCGGACAAGCTTTCAAATCCTCGTACTTATTGCGATAAAGGATACAATCGTTACGACATGCATGTATCTTTTGTACCTCCAACCCCAAAGGGCAGACAACTTGTTTGGTATCGTACGTAGTTTTGGGCAGTGTGTTCCACTCTGGAAGTAACTTCTTGATGAGGCATAACAACTCGTCAAATCCCTTATCAGACAATCCATTGGTCGCCTTCTATTGCATCAGTTCTAGTATGGTACGCAACTTTTTGTAGCTCTGTTGGCAGTTTGGGTACAACAGTTGTCGGTGCTTCGAGCACCGGCAATACGATTTTTTAGTCTAGGGGTTGTGCACTCCCTCTCCTCAAATGGTTAGACTCAGGGGGTCCAAGATGTATACTGGTTCGGGCTGAACGTCCCTACTCTAGTTCGTGCGGTGGATCTGTATTGCTTTCAGGGGCAGGAGACTACGTGGTGTTACAAGCGGGGGCCAAGGGTCGGTTCTGAGCGCCCCGTATGTGTGGGAGTGTCAATGCTGTCTACTAGGAAGAAGAAGAAGTCCCCAAAAAATATCTCTCCCTCCCCTGAGGGTCCTGCCTCCTCTTATATCGATGGAGGGTGCAGGTTACATAGGAGTTTTTAAAAGAAAAGGATGGGGTGTCCTATGCCTTGGAGTCTTGGTCTTCGCCTTGGGCGTCTGTCCAGCGTCTGTACATCCATGCCGGGTTGGTAGACTCATCGAGCGGTGTGGATCTCTGTCTCATCGGGAAGCAACGTACCTAACCTCTGTGCGTTGGCCAGGTGCTGACGCAGTAGCGTGCGGCCCTGGTGTTGCCTCGGGAGGGAGCGCTTCCTCCCACTGTGTACGATTGGGTGACAGGGCTGGTGCTTAACTTTGGAAACCCTCCTACCGCCTTGGGAAGGAGCCACCTACCCTGGTGCGGTCGCTCCGTGCCGTCGTGTCTGTAGGGCAGGTGGCCAGCTACTAGCGAGGGCCCGGCGTCTTGATCTTTGGCGGAGGCTGCCTTGGTTGGGTCGGAGCTCTGCATGACGTCCGGCCCACGGGGGTCGGACCGCCCCCTGGCCAGTTTGGTCGGGGAGTAGTCCGAGGACTCGAATTTGCAAATCCAGGACCCTCGTGTATTCAGCACTAGTCGAGAACGCTTAGTGCACTGATCTTAACATCGGTATATATCACAATCATACCAAGCGATACTATCAAAGTACTTTATTTAAATAATCAAAGGGTTACTCGACCTTATGGCCAAGTTACAAATATATGCCTTGCAAGCGAAACTTATTAAAAGAGAAATAACGGCGGAAAATCAAATAAACTTCGTGGCGCCATCCAAGATATACCACGTAACCTGGCGGCCAGGCTCGCATCCTAAGTGACGAGATCCTCTTGGAACTCCTCCTCCCGTGGCGTAGTCTCCTCTTCAACTGCGGTATTGTGTTGAGGCAGGGTGAGTACTTGGTACTCAGACAAGTCATGCAATGCAAGCTAATATACTATATGCATGGCTTGGTACAAAGGAATAGCTCAGGAGTATATTTGCGAAAGAAATGACTTTTGACAAGTAATAAAAGTAGATTCGAAAGCGGTAGAAATAAGTAAAGCATAAATAACTTTTCAAGAAGTTTAACAAACATTTTTCCCATCCTACACCATATTTCCATCACCTTCCTTGTTAAACCAACCCATCTTTTCAAAACCAAGTTATTTTGAAAGTCTACCCCTTACTGTAATTCAGAGCATTGTCGATCACGTGACTCGGCTATTCAAATAGATTCTACACTCTGCAGAGTTATGCACTTTACCCACAAGAATCTGAGTCAAACACCACAAAGGCGAGTTCCGTAACAAAGCCTTCGGAAGCCTCAAACAACACGGTGGTCCTCTCAGGTTCGTGCTCTACACCATCCTTCCTTAGCCAAGGCGGTATGGGACCAACACACCGTTAGATGGGTGCACTGCCACGCCACGATCACGCTCCCAGTACAATCACACAAGCAGTGTAGCGACACTGAGGCTCCACAAGTGAGTCCTTAGCGACTTAGTCAACTAGGGCCGTCCCATTCCGACCATGTGGTTGCAAGTATGACCCAGTTTCAAAGGCTTGCAAGGTTAAGTCCTTAGAGTGACCAGGCAAGACTACGAAAAACCAAATCAACACTCCCAATGCCACAATGGCCCTGATTACTCTTGCCACATGCCGATCGCTTTATCAAACCCAGTTGATTACCATGCACCACGTGCCATCAACATCACATGATACTTTTCCAAAAACAGGTTCAATATATCATTAAGTCAATATTAATATTTGATTGTCCAAAATCATGTCATGAGCACGTGAGTCTAAGCGAAGATACTACAGCGGTCTAAACCCATGTTGGCAATTTAATAATGTCCAACTAGTAAACCACAACTAGGGTGACAAAGGGTCATGGCACATACTTAAGTAATCAAGGTGTCATCTGACAAATTGGTATTTATCTAACCCCATGTTTAAACCAAGTATTTTTCTAATTGAACTAGCATGCTAATAGTTTAAATCAAAATAGGTTTCAAAAATGGGATCAATATAGTCAAAGCACAACTTGCCTTCAAAAGTACTTGCTCTTGGTCTTGAGTTGGATCCTGAGTCAACACTTCTCCTCGAATCCTTCCTAAAAGCACTTCAACGTCTACTGCGTAAAGCGTGCAAATAGCAAATACACAAATAAACACTAGGCAAAAGATCCCAAAACTCCAAATAAAATCCATAAGCAGAGAAGAACGTAATTTTCTGGATTTTTAGAAAGCTGGAATCGTCAAATTTGGAGTTAAAATGCAAAGTTATGATTATTTAAAGTTTAAATAATCAATTAAATAATATTACAGAGAAAAACTTTAGTCAAAAATTAAATAAAATTCATATTTAGGTAGATCTCAATTTTATACAAATTTAGAAATTTGAATCACTCAAATCGGAGTTGAAAGCATAAAAGTTATAAGCGTTTGAAGTTTGAATCTAAATTTTGAATCAATATTTCGAATTAATAAATCATTTTCTTTTAGGAAATTAATTATTGCGTCGGCATGGACACGTGGCAGCCTCACGATTGGGTGGTGGCGTCGGCAGGTCCATGGACTTGGTCACGCTTGGCTCGGGTCTACGGTGGACTCGGTCCACGGCTTCCACGTGAGGCGACATATGGGTCCACTCGGGTGGCGTCATTCTTGTCGGCCGTGCTGGCGGCCAGCGTACGACATCTTGGAGCCCTCGACACGCGGGCCCCGCGTGTCCGGCGTCCTGCAGCGTGCGTGGCCAGCGGCCGCGGTCAGTCCAACTTCGACATTAATGGCGCAATCACGGCCGTTGGTTTGAAAATCAGTGCGCGATTAGAATCGGTGTTGACGCGTTTGGGTTAACGCATTGATTTGGACCGTTGGATCTAGTCCAGGTATTCGAGATTAAATCCGATAATCGCAATCTCACCGTGCGATGGACGTGGGCGTGATCTCGGCGTTGGATCTTGGACGGACACAGAGAAACTCGTCGGCGATGGCTTGCGGTAGTGGTGGCCGGGGCCGGGGCCAGCGACCAAGACCAGCGTTCGCGCTTCCGAAGTGAGAGATCCCCTCAGTGCGTCTTCGTCGCGGTGAGTCCGGATCTGAGTCAACGGCGAGGGACGGCCCGGGCAAGCGAAAGGCAAGACTGCGGGCGGCGCGCCTTACGGCGAGCTCGCCGCAGCTAAACGGCGGCTTTGCCTCGGTGAAGTAGAGAAGGGCGCGGATCACGGCGGTCCTAAAGGTGCGCCGGGCTTTAAATAGCCTCGTCCGTCGGTGAAAACGGAGACCTAGTTTTCCACGCAGGCGAGTCCGGCTTCGGTTTCGGGCGAGACGGCGACGGAGAGCCGTACATGGCGCGATCAAGCGGCCCCGATCGCAGGCGCGTCGGATCCCGGCCGAGACGGCTCGGTCGAAGTCGGCGGATCTCGGCCGTTGGATCTTGATCCAACGGTTGGGATTGATTAGGGTTAGGAGTGGGTTCGGTCGAGTCACGTGGCTCGGTCGGACTGAGTCCGACTGTTCCAATTCGGTCGGATAAACGATGACCAGGTTTGATTTTCCAGCGATTTAATATTTAAAATAATTCCTAGTAATTTATTTAATTCATTAAAATAGCAAATGACTCGAGAAAAATTCGAGAAAAATTAAAATACTTTGGATCATTTTGGACTCAAATAAAATATTTCCAACAAAATTTTATTTGCAAAATTAAATTCTTTAATTATTTCAAAATGGAATAAATTCAAATAAATTCCAAATAAATCCAAATAAATTCCAGAAAATTCCAAAAATTCACCAAAGTGCCAAATCACACATGAATTTAGGAAAAGTAAAATTTTGGGGTGTTACACGAGCCGTCCTCGGTGGCCAAATGAGGCCTCACGTGAAGTTGAGCTTCAAAGTGGCCCACTCGTTTTTCTCATTGAGGTACCCATGGTATGAGTACTCGTCAACAGTGTTCTGTGGTCCTCCCATAGGCACTGAAACTTTTCGTAATGCCTTTCATCGATATATTCTCCCTCTTCATCAAGCAGTATCTGGTTTAGGTTATCATCACTAAACTCCCCCAATGTATCTTCACAAGAGCCGTGTTGGCCAGCGTCTAGGATATTGATCTCCGCCTCTTCTTCTTCACCATCTTCATGTATAATCTCTTCTTCACAGTGCTTGATCCAACAGGTATAGTTTTGTGAGCAAATGGAAGTGAAGGTGGCTGAATTTTGGCCACTCCTTCTCATTCTTGCAATCAATGCATGGACAACATATGTAGCCTGACGTCGTGTATGCATCGACCGCATGAAGAAAATCTTGCAAACCCTGCAAGAACTCCGGGGGAGCGTCGGTCCATGTACATCCATCGCTGGTCCATCTACATTATGTTACATCAAGGTAACTTTTAGCTCATTTTTCCGATAATGAATTGTTGAACATTTCCCAAAATCCAAATCAAGACAACTATATTTTTATAATGACTTTATTTCATTAAATGTTTTTAAAGGCACTATATTTCATTACATATTTTTCTATAAAATGATTATTTGCTCCGGTATTCATATTCAACAAGTTTTTGCAACCTACTAAAAGAATTGGTCAATCAAAATTTATGATTCTAAATTCTTCATCAATCGATGGAACCAAAACCTAAATATTTAGCTAGATCCACACATTCAATTCGAGCTAAATATTAATGCAAGAAAAATATAAACTTACACAATAAGTTTTTTCAACCTACAAAAAGAATTGGTCGATCATAGTCTAGATTCAAAATTCTAAACAAATTTCATGACAGCTTTGCTCAAATTTTGAAAACTTTTTCACAAAATTTTTGAAAACTTTTCTCAAATTTTGAACTCATTTTATATTTTCTATAAAGACATTTATATCACTGATATTATTTTAATTCGCAAATGAATTTAAATTTCTTCTTTTCCACATAACTATTCCCATTTGAAGATCCCAAACTCCATGATTTTTATGTACCATTCTTAATTTCCCTAACTACGTGCAACCAAACCCCATCCTTCATCGATCGATGGAACTAAAATATAAATTTGAGCTAGATCCATACCTTAAATGCGAGCTATATTATTATTCAAGCAAATTCTAAGCTTACGCAACAAGTTTTTGTATCCTACTTGAAAAGATCGAGCTAGATCTTTACATTCATAATCTTTCATCCATTATGGGAAAAGATCAAATTTTCTTCATAATTCAAGCAAAGAAGAGGCTCCATTTAACACCAAATGTAGTGAGGAATGATGTTACTAACCTTAGTTACCTTGGTTGCGAGTAAAATGACCAAAAATTTCAAATTTGGGCATCACCTCCCCTCCCTTGAAGCTCTTGGCCGAAGCTCCTGTTCTTCTCGCGCTATGAACTGTTCTTCCTCTAGCAGAGAGCGGGAGGACGAAGAAGTTTAAATTGATCTAACATCAGTACCGATTCAAGGTACCAACCGGCACTGATGGGCTCACATCAGTACCGGTTCGTCTCCCGAACCGGTACTAGTGAGACACAGCAAAATAGTACCGGTTTGTGTCACGAACCGGTACTGATATCCCCCGCAGCCGTTTAGCCGTTGAACATCGAGATAGTACCGGTTCGGGAGACGAACCGGTACTGATGTGAGACCATCAGTACCGGTTGGAACTTGGAACCGATACTGATCTCCCTCCGAACCGGGCTGTTGTAACTATCAGTCCCGGTTTGTGCCCAACCGGTACTAATGGGCCGATATCAAAGGTCGATTCTGTTACGAGTTCTACTACTATTACTACCATAGGAAGTATAATTGATCCGTTAGATCAAATAGAATGAACGGCTAATATTTAATATTGTCCACCGTTAAAGTGCTCAAATATATAATGAGATTACATAGTGGATGGATAACATTACATAATTAAAAAGATAAACATTATGTGGCTCATTCCCACCACTCGTCACTGCTACCCGGAGGGCTGCCGCTGTCACTGCTGTCACCGCTGTCGTCGTCGTTGTCATTGTCATCGTCGGCAGCGGCGAGGTGAACGTCGTCCTCGGAGGAGGAGGAGGATGTGCTCCCCCAGCGGAAGACAGTGACCTTCTTGTCCTCCTCCTCCTCCTCCTCATTGTCGGCGGCGGCGGCGGCGCGCTTTCTTTTGTTGGTGGCGGTGGGAGGCGCTTGGAGTTGAAGCAGCACCGGGGGCAATGGTAGAGAGTCGGAGGAGTCGGCAGAGCTGGCGGGAGACACAGGCTCTGCCATGAAGGATTGAGATTGCGAAGACAGACGAAGAGAACACTTCAATTCAGTGGCTAACTATAGGTCTCACCGGTCTCTGTCAATGCAGTTTCTCCTAATCTCACCATGTCTTGCTTTTTATAAATCGCCAGGATCGGAAGACGAAGAGAACACTTCAATTCTGATGATGAACACGAAGAGTTGTCCCGCAGGATCGAGGCGATGCGCGGGAGACTGTGTCAGTCGCAGTTGAATACACCAACCGGTGTTGATCAATACCGGTTGGTTACACCAACCGGTGCTGATGTGGGATCATCAGTACCGGTTGGTTACACCAACCCGTACTAAGCAGCCCCGGTTGGTTACATGAACCGGTACTAAGCAGCCTGCTCTGCTCTTGGGCTGCTTAGTACGGGTTTGGTTACGGTACTAAGCAGCCTGCTCTGCTCCGGGGCTGCTTAGTACGGGTTTGGTTACATGAACCGGTACTAAGCAGCCTGCTCTGCTCTGGGGCTGCTTAGTACGGGTTGGTGTAACCAACCGATACTGATGATCTCACATCAGCACCGGTTGGTCTTTCAAACCGATACTAATGATCCCCAGGACTAATGTAAATATCAGTCCCGGTTCATGCATAATCGGTACTGATGGGCCGGTATGGAAGGTCAGATCTGTAGTAGTGACAAATTATTGCCTCACTAATCTTGATCTCAGTGGAGTCATTTAGCTTAAGGCTTATTTTGGATCTTGTTCTTTTTCTTTTATTTGTACTTATTTTATCAGAGAGAGAGAGAGAGAGAGAGAGAGAGAGAGAGAGAGAGAGAGAGAGAGAGAGAGAGAGAGATTTTGGAACTCAATATACTTGTCAGCCTGACCAAGTAAATTTCAAATTTTGTTGAAGTGTTGCACATTGGGAGGATGGTATTATCATAAATATGTTTTGCTGCATTACTTTTACCACTGTACCATTGAGAATCTAGGAGAAATTTTGTTGTGAAAAAGTATTTTGGGATGATAAAGGTCATTACATTTACAAAATATAATTGTGACGATTTAGTGGTAACAAATGTTCATAAATTGTGGAAAATTTTGCGTCACTACAAGCACAATGAGTGACTATTTTAAATCTATTTGTGACGATGTATATCACTTGTAATGTGCTAGTTATTAGTGGTACTTTTTACCATTACTAATGTACATATATAGTTATTTGTGGGAAATGAAAATTCATCACTATATTAGTTGTGACTTCAGTATTAGTGACGACTAGTGACGAACTGGAAAAGCGCCACAAGCACTCATTTGTGATGAAAATAGACCTTCTGTAACGAAAAATTTCACCACAAAAACTGATATCCGTTGTGGTATCCAGCTCCGATCCATCTGATCCAAAATTAATTTAAGTAATTAGCTGCTTTCTTTGATGCAGCAAATTATTAAGTGTGAAAGTAGTTACTAGTCAGAATGTATCAAATAAATCACAAATTCCAACCTATCTATCTGGCTTACTTTCCATACTAATTATCCTATTATTAAGATCCGGAGGTTTGGAGCCCTCCGGTTGCATCCACGTCGTGTTCTTCGCCCGAATATAATATAAAGATATAAAACATCTCATGTAGGCATTTATCAAGCATGTTACTTGCATGAATTAAAGAGACACGTTTTCAGCAATTTACTTCAGAGAAATGTTTAGAAACACGTAAGTAGTACTCGAAAGAAATGCAATATGGAAAGAATATCGCATACTAATAAGAAAATTTTTACTACATACAAACTCAAAGAAAGGGTGGTAGACTTCAATCGCATCCCAGGAGCAGTCGGTAGGTGCTCTTGATGCTACTCACAATGGCAAGGTGAATTAGGAAATTAGTAATACCTTTCAGTAGGATACTTCCCAAACGATAGAATCGCAAGAGAGATGGACACCCTTCCCAGTTCTCACCACCGTTGGAGTCTCTAGATCTAGATAAGAATGGGGAAATTTCGGTCCGGGTGGGGTATTTCTCCATTTTCTTACTATGACGAACAAGTAATTCGGCATAGATAATACAATTTCTTATAGGATAAGATATTGTGATGAAATAAAATCGTCACAAACTAAAATTATGTTATATCCTATGGCCATCCATCAGTGAAGAACAAAATTTTCAAAAATGTTTCTTTCCTGGTTGTCCACCTCAACTCAGTTTTTGTGTGTGTGACATTTAATGATGCTTTCTTGCATACCAACATAAATGATAGCACGAGATCAAACTCCATGGTTGCATAATTCAGTAGCTAAGAATTTTTACTATGTTTTAGGACCTCTTTGGTTCAAATGAATTTTTTTTTGCAAAAGGTGATTCAAAGGAAAAATAGAGGAATTCAATTCAAATAAAAAATCCCTATGTGGATGTTTAATCGGAATTTTTTTTAAATATACTATATTTTATTCCAAATTGCAGAAATAAATGTCAGTCGCAAGAAATTTCAGTTTTATACGTCTATCGCCTGTCCATCGGGCGATATAAGCCTATCGCCCGATGGACGGGCGACAGGAGACCTTTCGTGTTTTCTGTCGCACGTTAGACGGGCGACAGCCTTCTGTCACCCGATGAACAGGCGACAGATTAAAAATCCCCCGTTGGACGGGTGACATTATTGTTGTCGCCCGTCCATAGGGCGACATATACCATTTTTGATATTTTTGTTAGTTTTTATGAGAATTTTTTTAAAAAAATATATTATATTTTATTCCAAATTGCAGAAATAAATGTCGCAAGAAATTTCAGTTTTACACGTCTGTCGCAAGAAATTTTCGCTTTTATGATCTAGAAAAAATAATGTATAAATTATTAAGTAAGGAAAATAGGAATCGCAATAACCCTAAGATTGTCAACGATAACTTCTAACCCTTTTCGGCAGCCCGTAAAATATCTGGTTCGGATGTAATTTTCCGCAACAGTCCAACATGTTGATGGTTTGCTGCGGGCGCCACGCAGGGTCGACGTCGTGTGGCACCACAGCGTCGCCGGCGATCGGGAGGCCGAGCAGGTACGACACGTCCTGCAGAGTGATCGCCATCTCCCCAACGGGTAGGTGGAAGGTGTGGGTCTCTGGCCTCCACCGATCCACCAGAGCGGTGATCAGGGACCTATCGAACGGAAACCGGCGACCCACATCCCGCACCATCCGGGCGAAAGGGAGCAATCCTGAAGCTCGAAGCCTACGAAAGGAAAAACATGTAATTTATTTCAGTACAACACCAGTAAGAACACTACCACAAACATATTAAGAAATCTGAATTGTAATATGTTACCTGGTGACCCAACGAGGATCGATCTCCCAGCCGTACTGCGGTGTCCTCGGTCGAAGGACGCCCAGCGTGTGCGGCTCGCCTCCCTCCTCTGGAAAAGCGGTGGCGATGTGGGCACGGTGACTACCATTGACCACCGGATCCAGCAACTCGAAGGGCCACTCGTCATCTCTGGCCGGGTCGACCATACTGTAAATAACAAATTGTGAGTTACATTTCAAAACCATATGAAAAGAAAATCGTCCGAATACTATAGGTTTCTCACAACAATGTGTTCAAACAAACACTCACGTAAAATTGTTCAAGCATCATAAATATTCGAAAGCTTGATTACAATAATTTTTCGATTGCACAACACTCACGACCACATGCAAGAGGCTTACACACAGGGTTCACACAACACACAGCACATCAATTACATTGCGATTAAATTGCTTCTCATGTGGTACGTTGGCATCGTGCACCACTCGTCGCACAGGACGATCCACCCGCCACCGTCGGATTGCCATCTCCTCCTTCATCTCCTTCGTTTTGTGCGTGGCAATTCTTGAACGTATGTCCTGTTTGCTTGCACAATGAACATTTCTTCACGCGCTTGCCAGCTTCTGACTCATCCATGTCATTTCTGATACGTCTTGTCTTCCGACGCCCTGCTTTCCATCTACCTGCATTAAAATCTGGGACCCAGAACCTTTCATCAGCACTAGGAGTTGTGGTGAAAGAACCCACAACACCGTAACCATACAGCTCCTCGCTCCAAGTTGCCATCACCCTTTCCTTCCTAAAATATTCAGATAGATAGGTACCAGGTTGCATTCCAAATAAAGCACATGCGGCTATCACATGAGAATACGGCTGTGCAAAGGTGGGGCTTGTTACACGAGCATTTGCAGATGTCTGTAATCGCACTCTGAATGACAACCCATTTGGTTGGTTCCACGCCGTCCTTTATCCTTACAGATCACCTCGAGCGCAGTTGTTCGTGCACCAACTTTAATAGCTCTATGCTTGGCCGCCTTCGACTCTTCTCTTCCATGTATTTATCGATCATGGAGGAGTACAGAGCTTCTCATCTCTCAGACTATCTCAGGCCGCTTGATGATTGTCGGCGAAGTACTTGGTTGTGCCCCGCAAAGACTCCTCAACAATTCCCACCAATGGGAGACACCTCATCCCTCTCATTACCCGATTGTAAACTTCGCAAAGTTCTTGGTCATCACACCGTATCGGCACCATGTGTGTCATGTAACGATGCCCACTTTTCCTTCGGTTCGTGCTTGATCGGTCAGAAACATTTGATTGGCCTTTGCCTTCGACGACGATTAGTCGTGTCATCTTCTGTTGGCAGTGGGGGAAGAGGCTCCGCCTCATCGTGTCCTTCGCTGGCAGTACTCTTGTTCGCCGTCTCCTCTTTGTGTTTTCTTGTCACCATCGATATTTTTCCACAGAGTCCGGAACTTGCTCTCCTGGTTCTGCTTACATAGTCTTTTGAACATGTTCATGAGTTCCTTGTTCCTGAATTGCTTGTAGAAATTTGCGCCCAAATGCCTCATGCACCATCGGCTCTGCAAGTCAGGCCATGGAAATGGCTCATCTGCCCCTGTTTGCAACTGGTTGATCGCACTAAGCAGACCAGCATGCCTGTCGTGCAGCACGCACACATCCTGACGAGTTTTGACCACCCCAATCTTCAAGTTCCGTAGGAACTAGCCAACTCTCATAGTTCTCACTTTCTACAAAGGCGAATGCAACAGGCAGAATCTGGTTGTTTCCGTCAACACCCACAGCTGTCAAAATTTGCCCTTTGTATTTCCCGGTCAAGAATGTGCCGTCCACGCACAGCAATGGACGACAGTGATAGAACGCCTTAATGCAAGCTCCGAATGCGAAGAACACTCTCCTCAGATGCCTTTTAGTTGGCCACTTGATTGACGGACAATCTTGATAATCATAGTAAGTGCCGGGATTTCTTCCCTGAATGCAACTGAGCAGTGCGGGCAGATTGTGGTACGAGTCTTCAAACTTCCCAAACCTCGTTTCTAAGGCCTTCTGTTTCGCCCTCCAAGCCTTCCCATAGCTAATTGTGTACTGATATCTGTTCTCGAGAGCTCGGATAATAGCACGGGGCTCATAAGTCAGGTTCTCCACTATCTCTGAGTACATGATATTCGCGACAAACCCAGATGATAGGTTCTGTGAGCCATCATTGTTTCCTCAATCATACAAATTGTCTTTGCTCAACCTTCGAGCATAACCAATGGGTGCCCCACTTCGGCTTGTACGCGTGCACTCTCCACGGATAGCCATGTATCTCACACACCACGTCGTAGCAGGTCGGCGTGGATTTCTTAACCCTGAAAGTCCTTCTTAATGATAAGGCCCAATCTTTCACAGCATCCTGCACAGCCTCCTTTGTCGCGTACATACTGTCAGGCCTAACCTCGTTGGGGTTGTACTGCCAACGTATGTCGTTGGTTTCATTAACAACCAACCTATCAAATTGATGTGTGCTCCACTCGGCACAGCGCTCCGTACCTCCATCTTCCTCATCAGACTCATCGTCGTCTTCCACTTCTGCTATGCCGTACTCACGGTCTTCCTCTTCCATCCTAACTGTTATTTCATCAATTTGCTCACCTTCGTCTGCTAGTCCCAGCGCTACTTGTCCAACATTTGTTTCGTCCTCCCCAAATTCAGATTGTTCGCCACTTTGGCAAATAATGTCCTCGTTCGTTGTCTGGATGTACTGCCCACGGCTAGATCCCCCAATTTCGGTGTCACCAAAACTTAACTCATTTTGAGCCTGACTACACTCACCACCGTCCGGCTGCTGCTGGGGGGCTACATCCCGGGCATAGGCTTGCACTAAAAGCACCCAGTTCCATCCCCGTTGCTCTGTCCCCCTCACATATGATCTCCACGATGCGGTTCCTTTCAACTCAACTAGCTCCCAACAAAATGGATTGTTCTGCATACTACAGAGGCAAAATACCTTCAGCTGCCACTTCTCTTCTTCCATCCGAAAAGTATAATACAACCACTTCATCACTAAAGAAAATGTGCGCTCTTCGATCCTACTCAAACTTCTGTCTACATACTGGAAGTTACTTAGATCTGCACCCTCCGAACCATACATTACAACCCCTTCGCCATAATATATTCTAAATTGAACTCGATTACGCCATATCTGCAAATCCATTCATTCACCCACGAATTAAATACTTTCCGTAAAAAATATTACGACCCCCAACTTTGCTTTGGTATATCTATATGCTACAAAAATACATATTTATTCGTACAAAAATTTGCTACATTTCTAACAATACATATCTAGGATCGTAACAATCGCTATCTCTGCCGTAGTACATTCGTAAGAATTGAATATGTATATGGATGTATTCGTATCGGTATACAATATCTACATTCAATAGATCTACTACTAAAAAATTAAACAACTACTCTAACTACATTCTCTACGATTAATTTCTACTCGACATACATCAAACTACTTTCGCTATATGTACCCAACTGCATTCCTAAGAAATGAATACTTCTATCCGTTCAAAGTATCTACATTCGATATATCAACGCACACAAAACAAGATCTAAAATCATTTCTACTAAATCATAACCTACTGCTACAAAAATTAAAACGAGTACTGCATACCTAGAAACTAGGTTTGCTAAATCTACCTACACCTAACTAGATTTGCTATGTCTGTACTACATATAACTACAAACTAGGTTTGCTAAATCTTTCTACATCTGACTACATTTCCTAACTACATCTAACTACATTTCTTAACTAGATTTTCTAACTACATTTCTTAACTAGATTTTCTAGATCTACAAATACAAAAACTAAAGAACGAGAAATTACCTGAATATGAAGTGACGGGCTCAAAAATCGCGCTCTATTTTTCTTCCCTCTCTCTTTTTTCCTCTCTTCTTCTCCTCTTTTCTCTCCTCTTCTTTTCGTTCTTTTCCTCGTTCTGCTGCTTTTGCCGGCCGGTGAACGCACGCGGCGATTATAAAATATACCTATCGCCCATCCATCGGGCGACAGGAACCCTGCATGCTATATATCGCCCGTCCAACGGGGGATTTTTAATTTGTCGCCTGTTCATCGGGCGACAGAAAGTCGCCGCTCGCCTAACGTCGCATAAAAACACGAAAGGTCTCCTGTCGCCCGTCCATCGGGCGACAGGCTTATATCGCCCGATGGACAGGCGACAGACGTATAAAACTGAAATTTCTTGCGACTGACATTTATTTCTGCAATTTGGAATAAAATATAGTATATTTTAAAAAAAAATCATGTTTAATCCGTCAAAGGAATTCCATACAACTGGAAAATGCCTATATATTTTGAAGGAATTCTTGCATGAGGTCTAGCTCATGTTAGCAATTGCGTTGAGAGTTGTGATGCATCTTCTCTCTCCCTTCTCTCTCCAATCAATTAGCATTTAAACTCAAAATTCGTGTATTTTTCCTGAGGGGCAACTAAACACATCCCTTGAACAATTCCTGTGTTTTTGTTTCCTATGTGATTTAACAAGTCATGGCATTTCAATCATGTGTTTTTTTTTTTCATATTCCTTCGTTTTTAGAGTCCAACGAATCAAATAGGCCCTTATAATGTATTTCTTCACACAATATAATGAACTCAAGATCATTCATTGCCCTTCAATTTCCTTTCTTTTAAGTTCTAATCGTTCATATTTGTTGTTTGCACTCTATTCTCATTGTTTCTACCATGGATGGACTGTGGCATTACATCTTGAGTTTTTGATGATTTGATATGACAGGCATCACACCGCAGAGTACAGGATATTATGAATATGAAGTCATCAACCTATTCACAGTCCAATTAACAGATCGGTCAATTAATCTCGAAGTTTTACAGCACATCTCATAAGAAGTATACAATGTTCGGGTCTCCTCTGCAGAACCAGTTTCACATGACTAGCATTCCCTCTCATATTAGTCTTGGACATAAAAAGAAGTTAGGGTCTTACCGCATACTTGTAGTTTACGCCATTTCTGAAGACAAACCCTTTTCGTGCTCTCCACTGTTGAGCTCAGAATACCATACTTCAAGAACGGGAATATGCCGGGACCCCATGAACATATAAATGTAGCTTCGCATGTTCACTGACGCCGATGATACTGCATTTGCATTTCTACCTCTGTTGCATTGCAGTGATTCAGTTATGCTTCATGGTTGATGGCTTTGAGTTTGAGTCTCAATCTTTTTAATCACATTTCAGTTTCATATGAAATCTGATCAAACTCATCAAATGTATGCAATTTCACCTCACCTAGTTCAACAAACCAAACATTGCACATTGCCCCGAATAAGGATATCAAGAATGAATTCTGTTTTTTTTAACCGGAAAGGAATTTCCGATTTCATTTAAATAAACCTAAGTTTCACAATGAAAGGTTACACATAAGGAAACATTATACACAAGCCACACTTCACAACTACAGGTTTTGGCTTACGTCATGGCACGCTACTTTTAAGCCTAACTCTAGAGACTAAGGGCTAACGTTTAACCAATTGACAGTATATCCATTTTTATTAGAAACAGGGAACGTCATGTAAAGACTTACCATCCGGCAACAGATATTTTGCTACAGACGCTTCAGATCAGTTCAGAAATCGAGTTCTGGTGCCCATCCTCTAGTCATCTCGAACACTTCCCACGTCATCCGCTGTAATCTCTCGACTCCTTGCTGAAATGCTTCTCGATCGCCCTCGTTCTACAAAACAATCCATGAACCAATCCAATAGCAACTAAGATTGATTAGGTCAGTAGGATCGAGAAGCATCTTGTTCTGGAAACAAGCCGCATTGCTTGATTTCCACAAAGACAAGCGGAAGGCTGCACAGCGTATCATCACTAGCTTTTTCTGTCTCTTGGAAAACTGATCCATCAATGTACCATAAATGGTTAATATCAGTGGGGAGAGAATTGAACTTAAAGGCACAAGCAAAAAAGGCACAAGCAACCACATTCCAGGCAAACCTTGCCAAAGGACAAGCAAAAATGAGATGATTAATACTTTCACAACCCCCACAGAACATACAAGTGTAAAAACCTTTCCGTCCTCTTTTGAATCTATCCTTAATATGCTCTTTTTCAATACTAACCAAAGGAAAACTTTCAGTTTTAGAGGAAGTTTCAATTCCCAGATAAATCTGTAGGGGAATTGAATTGAGTGAGTTTTCAAAGCACAGTAACAAGGAATGGATTGTAAAATTTGCTATTTTTCAATACTAACCAAAGGAAAACTTTCAGTTTTAGAGGAAGTTTCAATTCCCAGATAAATCTGTAGGGGAATTGAATTGAGTGAGTTTTGAAAACACAGTACAAGGAATGGATTGTAAAATTGGCTTTGTTGCCCAGTAGCCAAACTGCTGTATCTTCGCATAAGCAGAGTTTTCATTTGCACCGATATTTTTTTTACTGTCACCCCACACAGTCCTTTCGAATTTTATGCACCCGCACCCTTCTTCCATAACCTTAGCAACAGAAATATGTTCACTAAAGGTAAGGTTATAGAGCCTGGGAAGTTGATGGGCAAGGGGAGACCCATTGATCCAGTTGTCTTCCCAAAATCAAGAATGAACTGAACTGAACACAAACACAATTATGAGTATGCCTTATCTGAACCATATATCTTGTTGCACCGAACATCAAGTTGCCGTGAATTAACTAGCGCTGCAACAATCATCTGTCACATACTCACATGTAACCTTAAGGAAAATTCGGTATATGCCACCGGTTATTTTGCAGTTTTGGTTTTTATCATTACTTTTTGCTTAGTTGGTTCGATGCCATTAAAATCACAAACTTCTCTGGATTTTGCCATTGTTGACCTACTCGTTATCAAAATTCCGGAATTGCCCATCCTCTCTCTTCTCCCCATTTCTTCCAAAAATGTGTATGTGTCTGTGCCCTTGTTACATTAGCGCAAGTTAATATACATGACAGTTTCTACTGCAAAAATATGATTACTAGGGGACACAGATCCACATCCAACATGAAGATGACAAGGTCCTGGAGGAATTGAAGACAATATTGGAGTACAGCACATGCATAGCATTCACTACAGTGTTGGTGTTTTTGGCTTTTCCCCAAATTTATCAAAAGAAAAAAGGGGGGGCCAACTGGGCCAGCAGGTCCTTGAAACCGAGCCAGCCCAGCCAGCCCATGAGAGCAAGATAAGGCACCTCAGTGTAGGGTTCACAAAACCGATGAAAACCGTTCAAAAACCGCCATATCGAGTCGGTTCGAAACCCTAAACCGATCGGTAAACCGATCGAATTCAAAAAAAAATTATGTGATGTAAACCGGTCAAAAACCGGTGAAAACCGAGCGGTTTTCGACAAAAATCGACGAAAAGAGCTCCAAAAATTAACCGCCCAAAAGATTCAACTCGCCGACCGGTTTTTCGAGAAAACCGACCTGTTTTCGTTTTTTTGGAATTTGTTTTGAATTTTTTTGTTCAAACGTTTGGTTTTGAAACTATTCGATTTTTGACAATTTTCGCTCGGTTTTCGCGAAAAACCGGTACCGCTGGGACCTCGATTTTCAATTCGAAAACGGTTTTATTAACCTTGCCTCAGTGCCTTATCTCACGAGAGAAGACGAGTGAGGAAAAGGAGGGCTTCGAGCACATGGCGGCGGCGACCGCGTCTTCCGGGACATCCCCTCCACTTGCGCCAGGCATGGCCTCGCAAGCAACGGGAAGGCGTGGTTCTTCCGGTGTCTGTTGGCTTCACTTCCTCTCTAGGCTGCTCCTTAAGGGTGCGTTTGGTTGCACCAAGTGGTACATGTATGAGATGGTTCAAGAAAAAAGTTATCCATACGTTTGGTTACTTGAATGGAACCATCACATCCTGCATCAAGTGATACAAATTTAAGGAATATTCCCTCTAGATGCTGAACCATCTCATTCACCCAAAATAATGGAACCAAATGGTACAGAACTATCTTATCCTATTCAACCTCATCCTATGAACTAAACACACCCTAATTGGCCGGCCGTGTGGGCTTCCAGATACGGCTCATTCTTTAATCCCCATCATAGCCGATTTGATTCTAAAAATACTCCGGTGGATATGTGCTTAGTTCTTGCCTTAGTCGTCCGTGTGTGATCCTTTTGGCTCTGATCTAACCCAGTCTCAACTAGTGGATGCCACTTTGTGAGTAACCCTAGTTGATGCTCGGGTTCTTGATCTTTGACCGAACTGATTGCTTTGAGGTTCGATTGGAGGCAATCACAGGAAGTATCTCAGTTGCTTGACTTGATATTCTCATTGTCTGGCTGCTTGATCTGGTGTGGTGTGAGGAGCAGTTCGACTGCTTGTCTTGGTGCTGATTCTGGTACTTGTGACGACCATTGATTGAATTGCCTCATTCGCTGGTTTGTGGCTTTGTATCTCCGGATCAATCGCCTCATTCACTGGTCTGTGGCTTTGTATCTCCGGATCAATCGCCTCATTCACTGGTCTGTGGTTCTGCGGCTTTGCAGCGGCGTATTGTTTTCTGGGACGGCGTCAACGACGTGCCTAGCCTGCTGTACTAACAATCAGTTGGTGCTTTGTGAGTATTCCTCATATTTTTACCTGTCTGTGTTCTAATCTGACCTTGCAAGTTGAGGGGCTGTAGTTCTATGAGGATTGGCCTAGCTAGACTGATTGTGACAACGTGACTAATACTCAGTTTTCCTTTATACAATTGAATAGCTCGTTTGATATCTTCTTGTATGTTCAGGTTGTGATTCAATAGTTCACTGTTTGTTGGTTGTTCTCTGTTTACGGCGTCAACGACGTGCCTAGCCTGCTGTACTAACAATCAGTGCTTTGTGAGTATTCCTCATATTTTTACCTGTCTGTGTTCTAATCTGACCTTGCAAGTTGAGGGGCTGTAGTTCTATGAGGATTGGCCTAGCTAGACTGATTGTGACAACGTGACTAATACTCAGTTTTCCTTTATACAATTGAATAGCTCGTTTGATATCTTCTTGTATGTTCAGGTTGTGATTCAATAGTTCACTGTTTGTTGGTTGTTCTCTGTTTATTTGTTGTCAGCCAACATTGTTCTAGCTCTGTTAGCTATCTCCTTTTTACTCTATTAAGCTATCTTCTTGTTGTTTCACTATTATCTGCATCATACTTGAAGATTTTCAATTGTTTAAGTCTACATATTCTGTCAAGTGTAAGAAAATTGACAAGTTCATTTCGATTGAGTTTGGGTTGTCACAAAATCAGTATAGTCCCTAGCGGCGAGGAAGCCTCTTTGAAGGGACCCGACATCTGAGAACACTGTTATCAACCTGAGCTTTATGCTAGTTGCTATGCCTATTCGTTCTAGTCGTTCTATTCTAACTCTATTCGTTCTAATCATACTTTGCATTTTATAAAATCAAAATACATCAATTAATACTCTAATTAGTACTCCCTCCAGTTTGATAATAGATATCGTTTTGGACATCGACACGGTCTTCAAAACACAACTTTAACCGCTAATTTTTATTATAATATATTTATAAAACCCAATAAAATTATAATATTATGAAAGTACTTCTCGAGACAAGTCTACACATATAATTTTCATTTATCCAATTTAAATATTTAAAAATATATTGATAGTCAAAGTTTTAGAAGTTTGACCATCACTATATCTAAAACGACATCTATTATCAAACTGGAGGGAGTAGCTACTAATATTATTTGCCTAATTGATATTATAGGGCATTTCAGTTGCTCCAACAACTTGGTTTAAGAGGCTCAGAACACATCTCTGTACTGAACCTCGCAACCCAAGTTCACGTAATGAAGACCCCAAGTTGAGCTTATAACTTTATAATCCTCTGTGCAGACCAAACTTGCAAGTCTGGTCACTTTCGATAATCGGGCCTTTTCCACAAGACATGGCGGGCGAATTGTCAGAACTAACGGTTAACTGTTGTTCATCTTAGCAACATTAATGGGGCAACCAGCCAAAAATGATTGCTAAGAGATTAAATGCACTGAACTAATCAATTATTGTTTTATAGGTTGCTTGAAAATTGAAACATATGTTCAAATGCTAAGGCATCAATATGAGTCTAAACTCTAAACTAACAAACAAAAATTACCAGCAGTTTGACTGTAAACAACACCATGGCTGTTACAATAAAAAAATTCATATAAATAAACTGAACAGTAAACATTACTTCGATCAATACTTAAAGGAAAGCATTACATGCCAGTACTGCAAAGGAAAACCACCCAAAATTGATTATTCCTGGGTGAATACTCAATACATTAGAACTTAATACAAATAACAATCCAGTAAAAATACAACTGTGCATTTGAATAAGGTGAATGTGAAGCTATATTTCAGCAAGCAGAATTCATGAGATGAGGCATTCATCTCATGCCCCTTGTGTCGATTGCGACTAATTCGCTGCCCCCTCAGTCCCTACACAAAAGTGCAGTTTGATATATGTCCAATAAAACTTCCACATGATTTGCATCTACCCAATCTAGCTTTTTTTTCAAGTTAGGTCGAATTTGGATTGCACACACTTCGAACTACACTTACTGTAGACTGTAGATAGGTAGGATATTTCAAAAGTAAGTTCAGAAATGACATTCACATGTTGGAAGTCACATGTACTCTAAAAACACACAGTTATAACAGTTCTTCAATATATCAAGCGGAAACATAATAACGCTGGTAAGAAGGATGGTATACCACATAAAAGGTTCAACAACACCACGATGGTTTAGTCCAGCAATCCTATCAACATGTTGGCCACCTCCTCCTTTGTGTCAGCTCGACGGATCTGCATCTTCACCTCTGCTACATTTTGCTTCTTGATCTTGGATTCCAGAGCATGAGCCTTCTCATCGCCAATGAACTCAAATGCTCTTTTCAGTGTCTCCCCACACGGATGCTGTGCCTCTATCCTCTCCACATAAAAAGCAAGGTTGGGATACAAGCTCTGCAACTCATCAAAATCCTTGTGGATGCCTTGCACATTAGCATCTCTGTCCGTTTCCTCTTTCTGAATTTCCCCTTTCTTACGCTTAGCCGGAGTGCCACCATTTTGAGTGGCAGTTGTGTCCTCCTTTGGCATGACACTCTCTGTATCTCCATCCATTTTCTCTTTGTCAGCTTCCCCCCTCTTTGATGTGCCACTCTTTGCATCTTCGCCCATTTCCTCTTTGTGATTTCCCCACTTCTTACTCTCAGCTGGAGTAGTGGTAGTGGTAGCCTGCTTTGACGACTTGGTCTTTGTGTCTTCGTCTATTTTCTCTTTGGAGGCCTGCCCCCTCTTACTCCCTGTCAGACTATCACCATTTTCATTGGCAATAGTCCGTACCTTCTTACTCTTTGACAGAGCACCATTATTTCGCGATATGGAGGCGGAGGCAACCTCCTTTGCATTCTCTCCCCAGACTGTCTCCGAGAGCTTGTAAATCCGGAGGTCATCATCTTTGTCTGGCAAGGCACCTGTGCTCGCTACTTTCTTGGTTGTGACCTCATACCGCTGCTTGAGTCTTCGCACCTTCTCGTACATTCCCGTCCGGCTGCAATCCTTCCTGTCGAGGCTTTCACCTACAGCAGCAATAAGATCATCAGCCCTCGGATACACGCCCTGATTCTTGACATGCGCGACAATGGCTCCCAGGATCTTGATCTCGTCCTTCGTCTTCCAACGTGTGGGCTTCTCAGACTTGCTGGATGGTGAGGGATCCGGTGCCGCCTTCTCCGGCGCGGGCCTGGGCTTCTTCGCCTTGCTGGCCGGAATGGACTCACGGGCCACCTTCTCCGCCCCGGCCTTAGCCTTCGTCGCCTTGCTGGACGGAGTGGGCTCAGGCGCCGCTTTCTCCACCTCGGCCTTGGCCTTCTTTGCCTTAGCGGGCAAAATGGGCTCAGGCGCGGGCCTCTTCTTCTCTTCCTTCTTCTGGACGGGCTCCAGGTTGGCGGGCTCGGGCTCCGACGAGTCGCCGTCCTCCTCCTCCTCATCGGCGTCGGATTCGGGTTTGGAGAACGAAGCCGGTGGCTTTCTAGGGGAGCGGGCAACCTGGCGCAGCTGGAAAACTTGGGCGTCAACTTCCGATTCGGAGGAATCCTCCGCCTCCTGCTCCTCGTCGCCCCCCTCCGACGAGTCGGCGTCAGCATCGTCGGGTGCGGCGGCGTAAGGGGGTTTAGGGTTTTGTGGGGGCCTTTGGATTGCGAGGGTGCCTTGTGCCTCCTCCTCCTCCTCGTCAGAGCTGGACTCTGCTGAGGACTCCTCTTGCGGAGGCGGCGGCGGCGGCTCGCGGCGCTTGCGGGCCATGGCTCGCCACTGGGGTTTGCTCGTGGGGAGCAGGAATGGGAGGGAGGGAGCCACGGAGGTGCGGCGGTGTGTGCCGCTTCGTGGAGATGGCCTTTTGATGAAGGCCTGTTGGTTGGGTGAGTCGAGTGGATTCTCTTGCGCTGGGTCTCCGTTAAATATTGTGCAAGTTTGGTGGCGTATGTATATATTTTTGGATTTGATAAACTTTATTCGGATGTTTTTATTGATGAAATCACCCAAATCTAGGACCATCGGATCATTATTGAGATTCGGGAGTATCGATTACATCCGATCCTATTATTTAATCTAACGGCCCGGTGATATCCGGGTGAGGTATTCAACGGTTCAAAATTTGGATGTTAGCTAAAGCAAAAACATTCGGATGATACATATACACTCCCTATATTTTTTATGGTTTTTAAGGAGTAGTAATTGTAGTTTTCGGTGGTTTGGGAATACTACCTCCCTTAGGCTTTGTTTGGATGTCAGGGGAGAAAATCCTAGGGAATAAAATCCCTAAGGGGGTGCTTGGATTAGGGGTATTTCATTGGAATGGTTTAGGATTTAGTTCAAATTTGAACTAAATCCCAAAACCTCCCAAGAAATTACCACTCATCCAAGCAGGGCCTAAGGGGATTTTGAAGGGCATATTAAATCCCTCTCAATTCCTTGGGTAAATAAACACCCTTGGAAAATATTCCCTGCTATCATTTAGAAGGCATAGGAATAAAAATCCCGAAAATTTAAAAATATCAAGTTAGCAAGATAACAACCTTGGTGTGATAAAGAAGACGTAGTAAACACAGCAAGCACTTTGCCCAATATCAAGTTATATATCTGTAAACGTGTTAAAATAGTTAACAAATGTGTTTGCGCAAAAAACGTGAAGTATGGTTTCTTGCCTCAAGCACCGGGTTTGAGACCGTGCCAGTCAATTTGACCTGAAATTGACAAGGTAGCGAAAAACGTGAATCTAAGCAGCCGATAACGACAACTATCGGCTTGACACTGATCGGCTAAGGGCCGATAAGGAGATAACTAGACTAGCTGATTAAGACTAATCCGAGGGTAAAGGTAGATCGACTTTGAAAGGCGATGCGCAACAAGCAAAGTAGATCGAACCTGGAATCAAGTCGACAAGAACAACAAATTGGCGATGCGCAACTCTTTATTGATCTCGACGGCTTACAGAGGAAAGATTGCTACGAAACTAGAAAAGCGTAAAACAAAGTGTATTGGTTGGTTGATGTGTTGATTGATTGTCCGTCGCCTCCTGGTCCGTCCTATTTTATATTGCTTGAGCCGATCCGAGTACTTCCTGGATACGGTAACTGAACCCGTATCGGTTTTTGATTCAAACCTTTCACATTTTTGGCAACCGAATCCATGTTGGTCACGGGATATAATCAAATTTTAACCGCATAGCTCCTTCCATCCCAAATTGGACCGATATTATCTACACATGCCAAATTTTGGTGCAAACAAAATGTCCAATCGTTCATACTTGCAGGAAGAAGGGATACTTAAACGAAAATGGTTTTTGATGACAGATCGATGACCACGAACAAGCAGTATGCAATTTAGCAGGAAAAAACAATTTGTTCACACCGAACAAGAGATGTTAGATCATTCATCATTGTGGTCGGTGTCTTCAGACCGTCTCAGACCCCTCAGCAACTAACAGTGCTGCGAGTTCTCTTCGTTTCTCCAGCTCCTGAAACACCAACCCAGCTCCTGAAACACAAACTAAGAAGCAGTTTTGCTAATACATACAAATATAACATATTGTGAATTAGTATAGATGCTAACTTTATATACTATATACTATATGTTTAGAATAAACCATGCACCTATAAACTAGCAACACAAAATAACAGAGGAAATAGAACATAGCTCAATTTTGTCCTTTATGCAAAACTTAAGATTTCCTAGCTATGTTGTGTCGAATATATCGATGTTATCACTGCTTATTTCATTACATCAAGGTGGTCTTGATGTGAATTATAGTAGTGGAGCTAATTAAGATGAATCACATTGTTTGTTGGATGTGTTATATCCTACGTTGTAAAGCATATATTTGAAAGCATTTGGATATAATTCATCATGCCTGGTCTGATCGTTCGGGTCAACCTAGTACATGACGACATGCTCCAGCATAGTCAAATGTTGTACTAAAATAATGTTGGCTACGGCTGCAAGTCACAGGCGCTAGTGCAGAAGCTAATGTGATATTATAGACAATGATCCTACTGACAAACAACACAACATAAACATCAGAAAAAGGGTTTTGTTTCTACGGTTTAGCATTAGGCCATACATATCCAAAATCTAACCCATGGCTGAAGAAACATTATAGGAGCACGCTCTATCCTCTCAAATAGCAACCTCTAGGCTCTAGCCAGCAATTGAACATACAGGATCACTCAAATAGAAATCGTTGGTTGAAAAATACCCAACAGTGCATCATAAAAAATATCACAAATAAATTAACCAAAATTATGTATGCAAAATCGATCCAATATTTTAGGAGTTAATAAAAAGGTCCGCATTTAGATATCACAACCTAGCAGTACCCATTTTAACACAACTAATTAAACTATATGAATGATTTCAAAAAATGTTATATGAAATTCAAGAAGTTACAAGTAGTTGTAGCATAAGTAATCAAAGTTTTATAGAAACACACAAAAAATGGAGACCATGAAATTTGTCTGAGCTTTGACATATTTAGATTGAGTTGATCAGTGATACCATTCTATTCATAGGCTTCAATATGGATGAATGATCAGGTATAGAATGGAGAAAGTGAAGGTAAAGGTTGAGTGCCATGCCGGCTTCCTAGCAGGCAAATTGTTGCCTCTTCTTGATGTATCGAACTTAAATAAAAAAAACAAAACATACATTTGTGATACCAATATTGGTTGTACGTCTATTTTGGTTCAATAAATCATTCATTCAAACTATCAGCTGATAGGAAATGCTTGTAATGTTAAACCCCACTGATGCTAGACTGCAAGTCTACAACTCTGCTACTATTTATTCAGATAGGGATATGATAAAATGATTTGTTGAAATGAGCTGTAAGAAATGATTTCCATAAATTGATTGTTCGTTGAATTATATTACCTGCAACTTCTCAGAATGATGGATTGCTGCATACAACCTGTGGTAGCCCCAACTAACAGATCTGAGAAAGAAAGAACAAAATGAAATCTCAGCACAAAACCTCACCATGAATAGATCTGAGCAACGAAACTAGAGAGGATACATACCCGAGCTTTCAATTCCTTTCTCCACCTTCTCCCTCGCCACCAGATCGAATAGAAAATGGGCCCAGATCAGGGATCGACGAAACCTAGAAAGAGGATAAGAGATTGGGAAGAGGACAAGGTAGAACTAACTGAGTCGACAGCGGTGATGGAGACGCGATGTCGACGGGACGAGCCGGCGCTGATGGAGAGGAGGTAGCGCCGTCGCGCGGCGCGAGACGACGCCGATGGAGTGGAGGTCGCGCTGTCACGCTGCGCGAGGCGATGCCGATGGACTGGAGGTCGCGCCATCGCGCGAGGCGGCACCGATGGAGAGGAGGTCGCGATGGGGTGGGGAGAAAAATTCACGCCTAGCGATGGGTGGTTTTCTTCCCCAGGGGTTTTGGGTGGATCGGGTGCGAGAGCCCCGCCTCCTGGAGCTCCCAAACGGAAGTTCGGGCTGTGTAGGGAAATGTTTCCATGAGAGCGTTCAGCCCCGGGAATCGGCCGGGATCCCAGCGGGGATTGATGTTTCCAAACAAGCCCTTATAGTCGGGAGGTTTCCCGTGAGTGCAGTGAGCCACGTCGCCTCTCCCCTCTCTCTCCGCCATTTTCCAAGAAGGTCCTTTATTTTGTTTGAATTGCGGATAGGTCCTTGGCTGATTTTCTGTGAGAGGATAGTTGGGAGGTTTCCCGTGAGGGCAGTGAGCCACGTCGCCTCTCCCCTCTCTCTCCGCCATTTTCCAAGAAGGTCCTTCATTTTCTTTGAATTGCGGATAGGTCCCTGGCTGATTTTCTGTGAGAGGAAAAAAAAATTTCTAGTTCGCATTTAGGTCCCTTGTTCGGCATTTTACAGAAAGAAGCTCCCATTAAATATGAATCGCGGATGAGTCTTTTTCTAATTTTTCAAAATAGCGAACAAGTCCAAAATTATGACAAATAGGTCCCCGCACTTTACGTTCAGGTCCTTTCTTCGTTTTGCCCGGAAAAAATGTTTTCATGACCCGTTCTTTCTCCAGAGCATGGGAAAAATGTTCTCGTTTGCCATTTTTACTAAAAAAAAATAGAAATCCGTTTTTCGTCTGTCATTTTTTCATTTTTGTTGGAAAAAATATTTCTGTTGTCCGTTTTTTCTTCAGAGCATGGTAAAAATATTTTTTTCCCCGAAAAAAATGTTCCCGTTGTCTGTTTTTTTTCCGGAGCATGGGAAAAATGTTTTCGTTGATCATTTTCCCTAAAAAAAAATATGGAAATTCGTTTTTCGTCCGTCGTTTTTTCGTTTTTGTTGGAAAAAATATTTTCGTTGCCCGTTTTTTTTTCCAGAGCATGGGAAAAATATTTTTCGTTGACCGTTTTCCCTCAGAAAAAATGCAAATTCGTTTTTCGTTCGTCGTTTCTCCGTTTTTGTTGGAAAAAATGTTTTTGTGGTCTGTTTTTTCTCCAGAGCCCAAAAAAAATATCTTCGTAGCCCATTTTCCCCTAATTTTTCATTCGTCGTTTCTTCGTTTTTGTAGGAAAAAATGTTTTCGTGGTCTGTTTTTTCTCCAGAGCCCAAAAAAAATATCTTCGTAGCCCATTTTTCCCTAAAAAAAATGCAAATTCGTTTTCCATTCACGCATGCGGTTCGATCACTACGGTTTCTCGAGCCTCCAAAATTTTTGAAGATACGTCTAAGTCATTTTTTTCACACGAAAAAAACACAAAGTTTTTCTCGTTCACGCGTGCAGCATGTTCGGTTTTCGTTCACGCACGCGTCATACGCCGAGTTTTCGTAGTCTATTTTTACTCCGAAAAAATTTTTCCGTTCTGCTCAGAAAAAATGCTTTCGTATCCCGTTTTTCGTTTTCCCCGAAAAAAAAGTTTCCGTAGTTCGTTTTTCTACGAAAAAAAATTGCACGAATTCATTTTTATTCACGCACGTGTCGTGCGCCGCGTGTATTTCGTGCATCGTGGGCCGCGGTTTTTACACCAGAAAATGTTTTTGTAGTCCGTTTTTTCTCATTTCCCCGAAAAAAGGTTATGTGGTCCGTTTTTTCTCCGAAAAAAACCTCTTCGTTTTCCCCAGAAAAAAATGTTTTCGTATCCCGGTTTTTCTTGTTTTACCCGGAAAAAATATTTCTATGGTTCGTTTTTTCTCCGAAAAAAAAAACACAAATTCGTTTTCCGTTCACGCGCGCGGCGTGCGCCGCGCGTATTTTCCTAGGTGTATTTATTGGGAATAGGGTGAAAAAAAACTTGAAATTCGCGAGTTGAATGAGTTTTCGAAAACTCGGCTTGACTTGACTCAAACTCATCTCTTAACGAGTCGAGTCGAGCTGACATATGAACTCATTAACAAAATGAGTTTAGTCGAGCGAGTTTTCGAGTAACTCATGAACGCGTTAGGCTCGTTAATTTATTAGCAATAGGCTGACTCGAGCAGGCAACGACGAGTACCAGACCAATACTACCTCCCTTATCCCTCTTGACCTCCCCTCTTGGGTTCCCTCTCCTTTCGGCGGTCGGAATGTGGAAATTAGCACATGTAAGGAGTAGTATATCATGATTCCTTTTATTCTAGAACTGGTACAACATTTTAGAACTTACAACGCTTTGCTTGATAGGTCTATCCAATCCTAGGTTTAAACTTGTTGAAACTGGGAGTTGTCTGTTCCAGAATGTTCAATTCTCATTAGAGTAAAGAATAATCTTGTCATGTTTTAGATTTTTTGGACTACGAAGTCTCTACTGTCTACTTGAGTTTATTTGATTTGCGTGTAGAGATTTAGGGTAGAAAGGAAGCCAAACAAGAAACGATTTGGTGCTTAGAAGTGATGCCGCAAGATCAAGGTAGACCTTTTCCATTTTTATTTTCTTTTATCTGTTTCAAACTCTTCTGTCTACATAGTTCTCAAGAATTATTTTCCTCTTTATAGGAATTGTATAAAGCCAATGCTCCTACCTTACAGCCACAGGTACACAATCCTGCAATTTCAGGCGTGTATTCGTAGTCTATTCACTTTTTTAATTTTGTGTACTTCCCTCTTTTCCATTTTGTAGTATTTTCTTTGTGTAAAAGCGATGTCAAAGAACTATGCTCAATTAGCTAATCTTTTCCTAATTTCCACCTTTCGTGACAAGATAAGGAAGCCATCTAATCTGTATGCAATGTTTCGCCCATTAGAGCTAACCATGCTTATAGCTTTTATATTTGCCATTATTATCTCTTAGTTACTATACTTGCATATGCCCATACATTATATAACAATTTTTTGTTGCATAATTAGGATCAGTGCAGTTTTGTAAGCTGTGACGTTATTAATGTCATTATAATTATATAAGCTCAATGTTTTTCCAAATAAAATCTACATTTATAGTGCTGATAAGATATCCCGGATATAGGTTATCTTTCTTAGGTACTTGCACTATACTGGATGTATGTTAATTGTCTGGGCCTCTTGCTCAATAGCACACAATGCATTGGAGCATCAGGAAGTCTTGGTTCTTTTGAAATAACGATGGATTGCATACAAGACACTTTATGATGAAAACAAAAAGATAGGAGTGCTTATGCTGGTTACATCAACAATGTGCTCTTCCACTTTATCAATATTTTACTCTCTCCAGTTCTCAAGAATTCATACCAGATATTTTGCTTAGCTAGAACTTCTCAAAAGTGATTTTTTCTAGATTTTGTAACTAATATGTAAATCGTTAGTGAGAGGACAGAGGATAGATAGGAATTTATGTTTATGTTTATCTTGTGAGATACTACGTTGTGTTAGGCTGCAATTTGTTTCTATGCTTGGCTGCTTGCCAGTCCATTAACGTCATTTCCTACCGGATCAGTATGTAGTGTGGTTATATCTGAAGAAGAGGTGAAATCAACTTGATCTATTATACCATCTTGGAAATGCACAAATCAATTGTATTTTGACTAATAATTTGTGCCTGGTGTTTTAATGGTTGATTAGGTTGGATATGAGGAGCACCACAAAAGATTCTACAGTATCAACCAATTAACTGACAAGTAGGTTTGTACCATTTACACGCTCATGTAATATATCCACACATCTATACTAAACTCTACACAAATTTCTTATTCCTAATTCTATTGCTACATGATGTTCCCCAGAATGTTGTGTCATTTTTTAGTTAAATAATATATTTAAGCCTATGAAAGGATCTCTGACTCTAGGAAGCATAGCAGGATATTGATTGGAAGCCCTTGTGCTTGCTTAAATTCTAATGGTTCATGCTGACCTGTAGATGAAAAATAAAGGGGAGCCTAAGGAGCCAAGCAAGAGAGTCATTGTTCCGTTGGTAAGGTGGTCTTTAATTTATTTTGGTCTGCAAATTAGCCATTCACATGATTGATATGTGAACTTTTTATGCAAAATTTTGATTGACATCCTAGTAGCATTGCGTGTCATTTTTTTAATTGAGAACTTAGCTTTTCACTTTTGTTTTATTAGATAAGTTAAGGAGCATGCATCTAAATGTTATCATACCACATGCTCCTTATTCTTGATCCATTGGCTTATTTATACACACATCTATGCTTCTCTATGCAAATTTCTTATTCCTACTATTGCTACATAATGTTTCCCCTAAATGTTGTGTCAATTTTTACTTGAACAATATTTAAGCCCATAAGAAGGAACTCCAGCTCTAGGAAGCAAAGTAGGATTTGATTGGAAGACCTTGTGCTTGCTAAAATTCTAATGATTCATGCCGATATGTAGATGAGAAGTATACGGGAGATTGAGGAGCCAAGCAAGAGAGTCAGGTTCCGTTGGTAAGGTGGTCTTCAATTTATTTTGGTATGTAAATTATGTATCGCGTAATTGATATATGGCCTTTTTATGAAAAAATTTGATTGATATCCTGGTAGCATTACACGTCATTTTAAAAAAAAAAATTGGGAACTTAGCTTTTCACTTTTGTTTTTTGAGATAAGTCGAGGAGCATGTGTTTGAATGTTATCATACAACTCTTGCATCTTCTCGATCGTGCTTGCAAAGCTGTGCCATGATCATCAAATGGAATTATTTACAGGTGTGAAAATAAGTAGCATGTGGTACTTGATCTATTGGCTTCTCAGCATCACAATATGCATCGTGGGCATTGATAACTTCTAAGAGGACCACGAAGAGAGCACATCCATATTGTTGTGCGTGGGGATTGTTGGAATTGGCCCATGAGTATGGCCCACTTCCTTTAATTTCAAAGATTGCATGGTTAATACCATATTGCTTAGGCAAGTGGAAGGAAGATAATTTATAAGGTGGAGTCCTTGCCACTTCTTGATTTATGAGGAGCATGACATAAGGATGGTATGAGAAGGACTTTGGAGAAACACGCGCGCGTATTCGCGTATTTTCGCGTGATGAAAATCCGCGTGACTTGTGACTTGCGCGTATTTTTGTAGTGTGTCTCCTAGCACTATGAATTCACATTTTATTTTGCTTAATCATGCAATTGTTTAACTTTCTGTACTGGTCAGGAGACTGCATAATGACCATTATTTGTGTTTGAATTGGCAGTTACCAGTGCATTAAGTCTGTTTAATTGATCGATTACGATTGCTTATTTATCGATTACCAGTGAGTAATGGAGGCAGTTACTGGTAAGAGGCTATATAAGACCTGGAGACGTCCAGGCCAAGGCATTGAGTTTTTCCAATTCCACACTTTCTTCTTCATCCTGCGAGAGCTGTACTGAGGTGTTGAGCAGTTGGACCACACCAGCCTTCCTACTCGGCGTGCACCGTGAAGGAGGGTGAGCGGTATCTCCGAGCCGTTGCCGCAGAGTTCACCTGCACGGGGCGGCAATAAGGTTTCTGGGCAGCGCATCTGCGCGACCGCTCCTGCGTTACTTCCTCGACTTCGATTTCTTCCACAACCATTTCAGCGCATCGTTTTGTTCTTCATCAAGCCTAACTGTAAGTTGTTAGTGATCGTTCAACTATGTTTCTTCAAGTATATATGTTTGGAAGTACAATGTGTAGCCTGCTGTTATATCTATTGTGTGCATCACTATTTATCTGTGATATTTGTCTCCTGTTAAAATCTAGAATTAAAATATTGCACACATTTCCAACTGGGCTGTGGTGTGCCGCAACTGCACATGACCATTGATATATGTTCTAAGAAGATTGTCAATTGTGAGTCTACGTGGCCATTATTTGTACAAAATACATCCTCTTCTTTAATTGTTTCTAAATTCTAACTCCCTAACTCTTTCTCTTCTTGTAGGTCAAGGAGCATCATAGAGCAACTGCAATTGGAGCAGGACGTGGATGATGTCAATGCTCGGCTCACTCGATGATAGGTGACGGGGACGCTTGTGCCTTCGTAGTGTTTGATATAATGCCCATCATGATATGTAGCCTTGTGATTGCCATTACCGATAGATCGATTACTGTGATGTAGAAAGGAGCATCCAAACTTCTTGTTATTGCCTTTGTTATTTTAGCACATATTTCATATTCCTTGCTATGGCTGGAGATTTCGACATATTCTATTGTTTTTTATTGGAGCTAATTTATTTTAGAAGATTTGATTTGGCTAAATAAGTTATGAGAAATCTCAATTCCTTCAATTTTGTTTCTAAATGATTTACTGTATTTGGTATGCTTCTTTATGCTTTAAGAAATAGTGGATCCCGACTAAGATTAATTTAGTCATGCTTCTTGTGTGTGGTTAAATGTGATAGATGGTAAGATGACAACTCAAAAATCAATTGATGACTCTCAAGCATGCGTTTCAAGTTGGTGATAAGGTTCTACATGGTAATGTTGGGTTGTCTTAACAAATAGTTATATAAACGTTCGTGGAAGGTTTCCTGCCCGGTCCGGCTATCCACCTGTTGCGTCCATGTGCGTCCGATGCGCTGCGCTCCGCCGTTCGTTCCACGCGTGCTCTCGTCGTCATCGCTCTCTCGCTCGACGCGTGCGCGTGCTCGTGAAGCTTCCGGCGCTCATCCTTTTTTGGCCTTCGGTCGATCCGCTCTACCTCCGTTGCTCCGTCGGCGTGCGTTTTGTGCCTCGCTGTTCCTCCCCGCGATGTCTTCCGCTTCCTCGCGCCTTCGTTCGTCCTCTTGCCGCATCTGTGGCTCTGTGCTCTTCTCCGTTGTGCCTCGTTTATGTTGTATGTACATGATTCTCAAGGATGCTAGATCCAGCGATGATTGGCTCCGTCACGCTCAGATCCGATGGCAATGACCTCAAGGACGCCGGATCTGGCTGTGGTGGGCTTTGGCATGCCCGTATTCAATAGCATCGTACTGCTCGAATGTTGTCCTCTTCCCCACACCACAGTCACCGCATGGAGGGGGTTCGACTCCAGAGACACGTCGGAGCAGCGGTGATGTGTGAAGGTGGGGAAGTAGAATGGCAGCGATATGTGGTATGTGGTGGTGGGGAAGGGGATGGCGTCACCATGGATTTAGCGAGCGGGGTGTTGTGGGTGGTGATTAATATAGACCAAGAGCTACGGTGGTTCAAGGATTTAGAGGCATGCCAGTGAGATGCAAAGGATGTCTCCAAACCATGGCAGGGATGACCAGGGCCGGTCCTGGTATTTTGGGGGCCCAGGGCGAAAGCTTATATGGAGGCCCCATCGATCTCTTCATATATATATATATATATATATATATATATATATATATATATATATATATATATATATATATATATATATATATCTTATAAGCACACATTATTGAAGAAATTAATATTCGATGCACAAAAATTACTTCTATGTAACACTTTAAAGTTTATGAAATGACAAATGTAAATTGTAATCATAAACACTTACTTGGCACTTGGCATCATCTTAAAAAATTTCTTCTAACATTTTGTGATACAAAATCATCAATTATACTATTGATATCAATCTCGTCCAATAACTTCTTCTCGATGCATAAAGTCGCCAAATCATTTAACCTTTCTTGAGTCATTGTTGATCTCAAATAGTTCTTCAACAATTTCAATTTTGAAAAGCTTCTTTCAGCCGATGCAATGATCCACGAGCACAAGAAATAAGATTCGATAAGCAATGGAGACATTAGGATAACAATCCACATCTCTAGCATGCTCGAAAATCTCCATAGCAGACAATGCACCATCTGGCAAAGTGAATTTTATAATCTTTAATTCAGAAATAAGATCATATACCTCAACATCAGATGAACCATCATGAGAGAAAGTGTCTGCAAATTTAGTGCAACACTCTTCAAGTTCACAATCATTTAATGACTTCAGGGTGCTTGAGCTCAATAAAAATCCGAATATATCTTTAAACATCATGAGTTCTTCGAATCTGGTCTTCAAAGAAGTGATCGCCATATCAACCAAAACCAAAAAATATTTAACTTCAAAAGCCCTCTCAGTTTCTAGGATTTCTTCTTGGCAATTATTTTCATCAAATTGTTTCTTTCTCACGGCACGACGCTTTACTGGAAACGATGCCTCTACACCCATGTCATCTGCAATACCTTTTGCAATGTTCAGACAAGAAGAAAACCCCACATTTCTGTAGTTCTCAAAGTATTCCATTATACCTTGTATTTGCTTCAAAGTAGATTCAATGCACATGGCTGGTGATTGTAGCTTTTTACTCACTTTATTCTGACAAAGAAATAAAACATCATGCCAGATAACCATACCAAGTATAAACTCAAAGCTGCCAAGTGCATCAAATAAATTTTTTGCATCACTTTTGTCCTTAGGTTCAATGTCAGAAGCATGACGTAACTCAAACAAAGTTGACGTTATCTCAGTTGCTTGATATCTTATTGCTGTAACACTTTTGATTCGACTCTCCCACCGAGTATTTGACAATGATTTCACAGTTAAACTAGGAACATGTTTAAGCAAAACATTCCACCTTTTCGTAGAACCAGCAAATAATACATATATGCGCTGAACAATTCCAAAAAATGAAACAGCTTTCCCACAAAATTTTGCCATATCACAAAGAGTAAGATTGAGACTATGGCAAGCACATGGCATATACAATGCTCTTGGATTGATATCAATTAACCGTTTTTGTACCCCTTGGTGTTTTCCTTTCATATTGGAACCATTGTCATAGCCTTGACCCCTTATATCATTAATATTTATGCCAAAGGACTTCATAGCATCAAGTAATACATTAAAAAGCCCTAAACCAGATGTGTCATCCACCTTCAAGAACCCCAAAAAGTACTCCTCAATATTTATCTTTCCATCAGACAAATTAACACAACGAACTAATAATGTCATTTGTTCTTGATGACTGACATCAGGGGTACAATCTAGGATAATAGAGAAATACTTGGCCTCTTTAACAACCTTTATGATAGAACTTGTAATATCAGAAGCCAAAAGTGATATCAGCTCATTCTGAATTTTATGACTGAGATAATGATAATGAATTTCTTTCTTCTGCACACGTCTAAGATGGTCTTGCATTACCAAGTCAAATTCTGCAATCATCTAAGCACAAGCTAAGAAATTACCATTACTATTGTTGTAAAGCTGCTCACTGCTTCCTCTAAAAGCCAAGTTGCGTTTACTAAGAAATTTCACAAATGCTATTATTCTTAACAAAACTTGCCTCAAACGTTCTTTCTCCTTTGTGATTTGCTTCTGCAAGTATTTGTCAATAGTTTCCTCTTTCTGCAATCTAGTCCTCAATTCATTCCACTTGTTCATATTACTAATATGCTCAACACTATTTTCATGTTCTCTAAGCTTCTCACTAATATGCCTCCAATTTCTATATCCATCATATGCTAAGGAACTCGGACTCTTATTAGTGCTAGACTTAAAGATCTTGCAGCAGAAGCAAAAAACTTTGTCAACATGCTTTGAATAAACTAGCCATTTTCTATCATGTACCTCTCCATTGCTTAATTTCTATAATAATGAGCATATGCAAAATGTCTGGAGGCATCATCTAGAGGGAATTCCATACCTTCCTCTCTTATAGGCCCTTTCTCAACTAATATGTCTCTTGCTTTATTATCAAGATTATCCCAATTTCTTGGATCATAAATATCAGAAGTATAAACTGGCTGTTCATCAACACTAGCAAACTGTGCATGTGCACCTGATGAATTAGCTAGATTCTCAGGGCCACTTACATTGTTATCGTCGACGTTGATGCCAATATTTTCCTCTTCTTCAGAAATCCCAATAGCTGGTTCCTCTTCCTCCACGGCAACTATCGCCAACTCATCATTTCGGTTCGGCGAAGCACTTGTATTACTCTTTAAAAATTTGTCCATAGCTTCTCTCTGCGTTTCTATAAAGTCATCCGCACGTCTTTTTCTTTTTCTTTTTTCGTTACCGGATGGATACCTTCTAGATGACATGATAAGTTGATAATGCACGGCGCTGAAAATAATAATAAATGTATCAAAGATTAAATAGTGTAAGACTAATAGAAAAAAGAGATCAAGGAAGATTAATATTCTATACCTCGGATTAGGGACGATCACGGACTCACGGTGAATTGCCCAGACACAAGCTGTTCCGGTCCAGGCCAGCCGATCGGCACCACGAAGCAGCCTTTTTTTTCTTTCTCTATGCGCGGCACGCGCCGCCACGTCTAGCGAATAGCGATCGGCCCCAGTGGCCCAGTTCAGCGATCAAGCCTTCAACTTCAAGTCTTCAAGCGAATAACTGAATAAGCAATGTGTTTTTTTGGATGTTCGGCACGCCGCATGCGCATAAGCGAATAAGCCTTCACCGCTCCACCTCCACGTCCAGAACTCCAGGCCTCCAGTGAATAAGCGAATTGCCTCCGGCTCCACGTCCAGCGATCGGCAGACGGCAGTTCGGAACTTCGGCACGCGCCGCCAGGAAGTTCAGGAACCGAATTGGAAGTTTTTATTTTGTTGGAACTTGGAAACCCTTATTCCCTTAATCCTTAATGCTCAGGTCTTAGTTGCTTACGGCGCTTTCCGAGTCTAGTTGCTTACGGCAAAATCACATAATCCGGAACTAGATCACGTAATCCTAGTTGCTTACAGCTTACGGGCCTACGGCGCTTTCCGAGTCCTTGTTGCTTACGTGAGCATTAAGAATTGGCTCTTTCCGAGTGCTAGACTCCTAGTTGCTTACGGCGCTTATTAGTTATTATGTGATTACTTCCTGGGCCTCTGGGCGTCCTGCTGCTGCACACCTGGGGGGGGGCCTTGACTTTGGGGGCCCGGGGCGGCCGCCCACCCCCCCCCCCCCCCCCCCCCCCCCCAGGGCCAGGGATGACTAGCGAGGTAGGGCCCAGACCTCACCGGTGCTGGTGGTCGAAAAGAGGGTAGGAGGAGGGGGGAGAACTATTGGGATAGGAGGAGAAACAAACTGGGCTCAAAGAAATCACTATGTCAGTTATGGTTGAATCTGGATCTTGGCATTTTTTCATGAAGCACCTTGATTTGTACAATACTTTCTTATAAGCCCCTAGCTGCATTGACTTATTGTGTTCAGCACCCATAAAGTCCAAGTTGACCATGAAAAGATTGTACATACGATTATATGTAAAGGGCGTAAAAATGGGCAGCATGATTGGGGATCTGGCTTTACCTGCTATGCCTCTCACTCGATGTGCTAGTGACATCACCTATATGGTCGGCATGTCACCATCCATTGTTAGCCTCTGCACTGCTGCCAATTCCTGTTGATCACCGGGTCTGCTCCACTGCTTAACGGTGAAGATAGAGGTAGGGAGACTGGTGGAGAGAGAGAGAGAGAGAGAGAGGATGATATTTTTATGTGTCATGGTGTTCCTGTGAGCCTATCACAACACAGATTCATTCGGCTATGAATATATTCTTGCATCCTAGATGTCTTATGTACTAATTAGGATATTTTCTTTGTATTCATGTTGGACAAGAAATGATGTCAATTACTAAATGTGTACTTTGCTTGATATGTGTGTATAAGAATTTTAATGTTTATTGTACGGTTTTGGTCATGTTACATGATATGTATCACCTTTTTTTTGGACATCGTTACAACTCATGGGCACCTTACTAGTTCACCTAAAGTAACAATGAGTCTATCCCCTCACAGCATTTATTGGGGTCTCCTCAAATCAAAACATTGATTCTCTATTTAATTCTTTCTTTTACAGAAAAAAGATTATTTTTTTCTCATTGAATAATATTAGACAATGTATCTTCTCAGTTTGTCTCATTGCAAAATCTATAAAAAAAAATAGCTAGATAATGTTAATTACATTGTACAGCAGCCATATATGCAAAGTAAACGATGACAAAATTGGGGATTGCAGTAGCTATGCAGAAAATAATACTTTTTTTAAGGCTGGGTGTGCAAGATTTGTTTTTGTTTTCCAAAAGGGAAAATGCTCGGAGTGTGTTATACGAGGCCAAATACTACCTTACAAAAAACACTGAGAAAATGAAATTTGGCTGGTCAGAGACTCACATAGCCTGTGTAACAACTCATAAGAACTCCCATTCAAAAACAGCTTATAAGAACCACGCATAGAAACTTTTATAGTTTTGTTGTCAGTACTACACACTTTCTACAAATAGCTTAAACGCTTGAGGATATTTTTGTAAAGATTATTTCACTACAAAAATCTACATTCCCCTTAGGGTGCGTTTGGTATGCATAATTTCACATTCCTTAGTAATATAATATTCCTCTCAATTTGATTACCGGTAAACATGTTATCAATAATCTAACATTTCAAAGTTTATTTGGTTTGGATGAAACTACAAAATGGTCTTTGTAAAAGTACAAATATTTCATAACTGGAACCAACAATCTAAAAATATAAATTACATCATTTAAAATTTCAAACCTTGAAGGTTAACATTTATAAATGTTAAATTTAAAATAAATATTTTGAATTTTACAATTTAATTTCTTAAATTTTAAAATTACAAATTTAGAATTTTAATTACTATGATTCAAAAGTTGAAATTTAGGATTTTTTAAATTTTAAAATTTGAGTTTTGAATTTAAATTATCATAATTTAAGAGTCTAAAATTAAAAAAGTAAAGCTTAAAAAAAATTAAATTCCCTGAACTAGAATTTTTGGTAGTCAAAATTTTAAATTGTAAAATTCAAAATTAAAAAAAAAATGGAATTTTGAAATCACAATGTGAAATTTTGAATTTTGTGATTCAAATTATCTCAATTTAAGATTCCAAAATTCAGGATTCAAATTTTGATATTTTGTTTCAATATTCATATTTTGAAGAAGTTTGAATTTTTTTATTTTGAATTCTTAAAGTTCAAAACTTTGACTTTGAATAATTAAAGCAAATGAAAAAAAGTAGTAGCAAATATTCCTTTCTAATCTAAGATAGACACCATTTTCTATGGGAAACAAATTCCTGTAATTGGTAGTAATCTAGTTCACAAGGTAATCTTTTACCAACCAAGGTAATTTCATAAGATTACTCAAGGATTCTTAGGAAACGAGGATTCAAATTTGCATCCTGTTGACACTGAAAAATATGACGAGGGATTGATCGATAATCAGTACACGCAAGCACCATGTTTAGTTTGGGTACGGGTATGCTAGTCAATTTGATTCTGCCATTGGTAAGAAAATATATATAATCTAAATGACTATCTTAGCTGATTAGTTTCTCAATGATAATCTGATCTAAATAGCTATCCAAGCCGATTAGACCATAAGTAACAGTAAATCTAAACAGCCTGATTGAGCTGAGTAGAAGATAAAGGTAATTTTTTTTCCAAAAAAAGACGATGCGCAACAAGATTGGAGAAAAAGCAAACCTGGGTGATGTATATTGACAATTGATTAAAATTGGTGATGTATAACTTTATTGATCAAAAAGAATTATAGAGGAAATATTCTAAATCTATAAGCTACTCCTAGTCGATGAAAAAGTAGATAAAAAGTAAAGCCAGTTGGTTAATCGTTAAATGTCTTTTCTGTCTTGCCCGTTGATGCTTTTTATAGCATCTAGGTTGATCGTATCCATCTCCAACTCTTGTAGAAATACGTATCAGCCTTAATCTTTAAAAATAACTTTTTCCTAAATAGATTGTCAACTTTAATCTCGCATATTTAACCATAATTTTCCAAATTAACTACAACTACGAAACCGGTCATATTGCATAATCGTCTGTGAGCACCAAATTTTGGTATCAACATATGCCCCTATTTCTGGGAGATTATATGAATCTTCCAAAAATCTCCTTCGTTGGCCATTCCATGTATTTTCCTTCTATCGGCTTTACTGAGATATCCTCTTTTTTCCTTGCCATTTTTCACGATAAGTTCCCATGCAAATCGTGTGAAGCATGAAAATCTTTGCAAGATTTACCCACCAATGCCACTGAGTTTACCCCTATAAGTATTCGCCATTCACCACTGTCATTTTCATGCTCTCAAGATCTTGCTTCCCTCATCATTGGCTTCATCCTGCCTTTAGACTCTAGAGTTCAGTGTTGCCGTCTGCATCAGCTTGTTAGATTTCTCTCCTTGGCTCGGAGACATGGACGCAAATCAGGTACTCATCCCCGTATCCAATACATTGGTTTGTACTACTTAGGTCTAGTAGGCAACCTTGATCCATTAGCTGTCATAAAGCAGGATATTCCTAGGCTTCCCCTAAATGATCCTGAGTACAACATAGAGGGATGGAACAAGAATTTGAGGGCTTGGTCAACGACATTAAAGGGCTAGAGTGATTAGTTTAATCAGATAGTAGCGCAAACATTGCTAGTGTAGGAGAAATTGGGAATTGCAGAGTGTCTTCCCTTGTCTCTAGCTGATCCAAAAGCCAAAGAGCCCTTAGTGGCCACGACGTGTTACTTCTGGTTGAACACGTTTAATGTTTTTCTATTTAGAATGGGTCCTATTGGCCCAACTCTTATGGATGTAGCCCAACTATGTTGTTTGAGGTTAGACGGGGAAAAAGTATCGACCTTCAGTGCAAAAACCCAACACAAGCTATTCTCCTCCAAGGGGGAAGGGTGGAGCACATATATCAGTGATAACAAGGGAGTTGGCCTAGTGTCTGATAAAGAACATATGGCATTCCTTATTATGTGGCTTGATCGATTCCTGTCTTGTTGCGCTTCTTTGGATCCAACTCAAACTTACTAGTTTATAGCCGAACAGTGGGTTCAAGGTCGTTAGCTTGGCCTAGGAAAAATGTTTCTAGGAGTAGTTTTTCAGATGATGCATGTAAATCGAAGTTGAATATTCATGGGGATGGGTTCACACAGTCGACAATGTTGGTGGCCCACTGTGGTTCATCTAAATCTGGCTCTATTGTATGTTCAGCTGACTATTCAAAATCGACTCTTCTGAGATGACACCTTTTCCTTCCGAAGAAACTCTTGAAAACCAAAAAATAGGATACAGACATAGCCAATCATTTGGCGAAAGATTCATCCTCTACTCCTCTATTGAAGTCAAGATTACTCCCATCGGAGCAAGAAAATATCAGGCTTTCTTCCTTCAGTTTGATCAAGACAATTTCAGCAGCAATGATTTTTCAGCTATTGAGAAACTAACAATTACCCATGCCCGTCTTTCTTACACCTTACACCTGATAGTGATAATATGCTCGAAGACACTCTTGACATGTATAAGAGTTTTTTTTCACCTAGCGTATTGTCTGTCGTCTTACATTCAAAAAGTCATACTTACCAACCATCATATGAACTCTACCGCCTGTTAGTATATGCAATGCAACTAGGTTTTGGCAAAGCGCCCCCAAGTTTCAAACTTTTTGATCGCTTTCGTCCTAGGGATAGAGTGTGCTGCTCATCATCGGCTGAGATTGTATTGCACATAGTCGATGACCTTCAACTTCAAGATTTTCCACACTTTATTTTGTATACCAACTAGTGGTCGGCTATTTCTACGATCTTATTTCAAGTAGAGCAGACTCCATCGGCAGTCATCGTAGAATTCTTCTCCAATCTTGCTACAAAGTCAACGATAACTAACTCTTCCAATACAACTCGAGTTATGACAGTGATGCCAGTTCATTGGGTTACTAACACAAGTTTAGCCAATATTACGAGTGAGGTATCAGCTAAAGTAGATTTTTCATTCTATAACTTTCAAGTATTGGTGAATTTCTCTAATCAGCTATTATTCTATTTGCAAACCAAAGTAGCTAGTAAGATACCCATCAAAAGCTCCTCTAGTGTCGATAAACCGAGTGAACGGTCACGCCCAACCAGAATAGCCTTGTTAGACTATTCATCTACCACCTTGGGGATCCAATCTCCTCTCTCTGATTTAGAGAGGCAACAACCATGTAAGCTCATACCAATTCTATCAAGATTGTTTTTGGCTTATTTTTGTTTTAAATCATATTAAGCTTATTCCTTTTGCAGAAAAGAAGCGTCGACACCCACACAAAAGGGTCATCAAAAGGGGTGCCCCTCAAGGGCAAGGACAATCATCCAAAGAGGAATCAACTGAAAGTTCACCTCGATCTTTTGCTATCGATCAGGTAAAGAATATTATACATCAACTTTGAACTTACCAAATTTACTTGGCACAAGTTACCAAATTCTATATTCTTGTATCACATGCCTTCATCGCCTCCTTTCTCTCCCGACGCTAACACTCTTTAAGAGTGTGACTTTGTTGGGACCCCGAATTTGCAAATCCGGACCCTCTGTGTATTCAAACTAGTCCAGGAACGCGCTAGTGCACACAGTCTTAACATCGGTAAATATCACAATCATACCACTCGATACTAATAAAGTACTTTATTTAATAGTCAAACTGGGTACTTGACCTTATGGTCAAGTCACAAATGTACGCCTCGCAGGGCGAAACTTATTAAGAGAGAAATAGTAGCAGCGGAAAATCATAGAAGGTAACATCGTGGCGCCATCCAGTATACCACAGGCAACTGACTGGGCTCGCTTCCTACGTAGACGGATCCTCTTGGAGCTCCTCCTCCAAAGCTGGTATAGTCTCCTCTTCAACTGGTGTTGTATTATGGCAAGGGTGAGTACTTGGTACTCGGCAAGTCATGCAGAATGCGAGCTAATATACTATATGCATGGCTTAGTACAAAGGAATAGCTCAAGGTATATTTGCGAAATGACATTTGAAAAGTAGCATAAGTAGATTCGAAAGCAGTAAAAACAAGTAAAGCTTAAATAACTTTTCAAGAAGTTTGAGTAAACATTTTTCCCATCCTAAACCACATTTCCATCAACGTCATCATTGATCCAACCCAACTTTTCAAACCAAGTTATTTTTGGAGAAAATCTAACCCTTATTTGTAATTCCCGGCGATGTCCAATACCGCGGACACGGCTATTCGAATAGATTCTAAACTCTGCAGAGGTTATGCACTTTACCCACAAGATACAGGTCAAACACCACAAAGGCGAGTTCAGTAACAAAGTCTTTCGGAAACCTCTAACAATACAAGTGGTCCTTCAGGTTATTGCACACTAACCCTTCCCTTCGCTAAGGCGAAGTCTAGGCCAATCAACCGTTAGATGGGTACCTGGCCTCGGCCAGACGCTCCCCTGCACAACTTACACAAAGGGTGTAGTTGACCTCCCGAGGTCCCACAGTGCACGTTATTAGCAACTTAGTCAACTAGGTCCGTCCCATTCTGAGACATGTGGTTGCACGTTAGACCCAGTTCAAAGGCTTGCAAGGTTAAGTCCTTAGGGTGACCAGGGCAAGACTACCCGAAGAACCAAATCAACATCCCCAATGCCACAAGCTGGCCCACTGATTACTCTTGCCACATGCCCTGGCCGAAAATCGTTTATCAAACCCCGCTTGATTACCATGCACCACGTGCCATCAACATCACATGATACTTTTCCAAAACAGGTTCAATATGTCATTAAGTCAATATTACCATTTGATTGTCCAAAATCATGTCATGAGCACGAAAGTGTGTCTAAGCAAAGATACTACAACGGTCCTAAACCCATGTTGGCAAGTTAATAATGTCCAACTAGTAAACCACAACTAGGGTGACAAGGGGTCATGGCACATACTTAAATAATCAAGGTGTCATACAAAGAAATTGGTACTTATCTAATCCCCATGTTTAAATAAAGTATTTTCTATTTGAACTCGCATGCAATAGTTTAAATCAAAATAGATTTTGAAATAGGATCAACATGGTCAAAGCACAACTTGCCTTCAAAAAGTACTTGTTCTTGGTCTTGAGTTGGATCCTGAGTCAACACTTCTCCTTCGAATCCTTCCGACACTTCAACGTCTACTCGTAAAGCGTGCAAATAGCAAATACACGAATAAACAATAGGCAAAAAGTGTCCAAACATCCAAATAAAATCCATAAACAGAGAGAACATAATTTTATGAGTTTTTAGAAACTGGAATCGTCAAATTTGGAGTTAAGACGCAAAAGTTATGATTATTTAAAGTTTAAATAATCAATTAAATAATTTTGCAGAGAAAAACTTTAGTCCAAAAATTAAATAAAATTCATATTTAGGTAGATCTCAATTTTATACAAATTTAGAAATTTGAATCACTCAAATCGGAGTTGAAACGCAAAAGTTATAAGCGTTTGAAGTTTGAAACAAAATCTGAAATCATTATTTCTAATTAATAAATCATTTTCTTTTTCGGAAATTAATTATTGCGTCAGCATGGACACGTGTCCGCCTCTGATTGGCCTGCTGACGTCAGCCGGTCCATGGACTCGGTCCACACTCGGCTCGGTCTCAGTGGACCCGGCCCACTCCACGTGAGGCCGACATGTGGGACCACTCGGGTAGCGTCATCGCCGGCGTCGGCGGGGCTCAGCCGCAGTGGCGACAGGTGGGACCCACCGATGGCGTCATGGGTGGCGTCATGGTGCGCTTTGGTTGTCCCGCCGACACGCGGGCCGCGTGTCGAGACACGCGCCACGCTGGCGTGGCGTGGCTAAGCACACGTGGCTCGATCGTGCCCGTTGATTTGAAAATCAACGGCCGCGATTAGATCTAGAATTTACGCGTTCCAAATCAGCACCGTTGATCTGGGCCGTTCGATCTAGATCGGACGGTCCAGATCTAACCCTAAAGCTACAACGCAACTAACCTCAACCGTACGATCTAAATCTAACGGTGGAAACCTAATCAAGGACGGGAACAGTAACGGGCGACGCGGCCTCACCTCGTGCGTCGGATCTTGATCCAACGGTTCACCGAGCTCGCGGACGACGATGGCACGCTGGCGCGGCGCGGCTGCCGGCCGAGGACGGCGACCACACTAACGGCGCTTGGGCGTCTCCGGCCAAGTGAGTGCACCCAATAGGTGCGCCTTGGACGCAAGGTTCTCGACCGGCTTGAACGCGGCGGAGGATGACGAACGGCGCCGAAGCGAAGAAAACCGCGCGGCACACCTAAACTTCGGCGAAATCGTGAGGCGGCAGCGGCGCTTGGGCGTTGGAAACTAGGGCAACAAAGACACCTAACGGCGGTCTCGGCGATAACCCACGCCTTAAATGGCCTCGGCATGCGTGCATAAAGGCGGAAACCTAACCGGGCGCAGCGGCTACGGCGGCGGCGTGAGTCCGGCTTCGATCACGGGAAGACGACGCCAATCACGGCCGTCCACAGCGTCCGCTCAACGGCCCGAATTTCGGGCGCAGCGGATCGGGCCGGATCCGGTTGGATCGATGCGGCCAAATTCCGGCCGTTGGATTTCGATCCAACGGTTCGGATCGATCAAGGTTCGACCGGATCACGTGGCTCGGTCGGACTCGAACTCGAGTCCGACTCGGGCTCGGTCGGATGAACAGTGCAAACCCACTCGCATTTTCCAAATGATTTAATAATTAAAATAATTCCCGATAATTCATTTAATTCATTAAAAATAGCAAAAGACTTCGAAAAATTACGAAAATACTTTGGATAATTTTGGACTCAAATAAAATATTTCCAACAAAATTTTATTTGCAAAGTTTAATTCTTTAATTAATTCAAAATGGAATAAATTCAAATAAATCCCAAATAAATCCAAATAAATTCCAGAAAATTCCAAAAATTCACCAAAGTGCCAAATCACACATGAATTTAAGGAAAGCAAAATTTTGGGGTGTTACAAACCTCCCCTTAATAGAATCTCGTCCTCGAGATTGGGGCTCACTCTGAGAATAGGTTTGGAAACTCTTTCTTCAAATCCTCTTAGCGCTCCCAAGTCGCTTCGCTTTCTTCATGGTTGCTCCACAGAACTCTCTGAAGCGGGTTGACTTGTTTCTAGTTTCTCGATCCATTGTGTCTAGAATCCTCACGGGATGCTCCTTATAAGTCAAATCCTCTTGCAACTCAATTGACTCTAGCGGCGTCTGTTCCTCAGGAACTCGGAGACACTTCTTCAACTAGGACACATGGAATACATCATGCACTCCTGCCAACGACTATGGCAACTCCAGCTGGTAAGCAACTTCGCCTCTGCGGCTCAGAATCTTAAATGGTCCAACATAACGGGGTGCGAGTTTCCCTTTGGCATGGAACCTCTTAACTCCCCTGAGAGGCGTAACTCGAGGTATATAAAGTCTTAGGTTCAAAACTCAAATCCTCGCGACGATTGTCAAGATAACTCTTCTGTCGAGATTGGGCGATCTTCAACCTTTCCCTAATCATGGCGACCGCTCTTGACCTCTTGAAGAATATCAGGCCCAAAGACACGGCGCACGGTCTCATTCCAATTCAATGGCGTCCCGACAGGTCGACCATCTGAGGCCTCAAAGGTGACATCGTAAACTAGCCTGATAACTATTGTTGTAATCGAACTCGGCATACGGTAAACTCTTATCCCAAGAGGTAGCATAAGCCAACGCACAAGCTCTTAACATATCCTCCAGAATCTGATTGACTCTTTCGGTCTGTCCATCCGTGCATGGATGATAAGGTATCTTGAAGTTCAAGCGGGTTCCCATGGCTTCATGCAACTTATTCCGAACCTTGAGGTAAATTGGGTACCTCTCGTCCGATACAATCCTCTTTGGCACTCCGTGCAAGCAGACAATCGATCATGTACAATTACGCTAATTTATCTCCCGAGTAAGTGGTCTTTACGAGGGGATAAAATGGGCTACTTTAGTCAAGCGATCCACTATAACCCATATGGAGTCGTAACCTCCTTGAGTCTTCGACAAACCGGTAATGAAATCCATTCCGATTTCCTCCCACTTCCACTCGAGTATTTTCGTAATTGTAGCAATCCTGCTGGTCTCGATGCATTGCCTTGACTCTACGGCATACGTCGCACAATGCAACATGCTCGGCAACTTCACGTTTCATACTCGGCCACCGAATCTCTCCTTGAGATCTGATACATCTTGGCGCCCCAGGATGAATTGAGTACTTGGAGTCATGGGCTTCTTCGAATCAGATTGCTTTAACTCCTTCTTGTTAGGCACACAAATGCGATCCTTCATCCACAACGTGCCTTGCTCATCCAACTTGAAGTCCTCTCGCCTTGCCTTCCTCCTTGATGAACTTAATCCTGCGGATCTTGTCATCATCCTACATCCTTCTCGGATCGATCCTCTAGGGTAGGCTTTACTTCTAATGCGCCAAGAATCCGCCAGTACCACCTCAATCTTCATTTTACGAAAATCCTCACATAACTCATCACGACTTGTGGCTAGCAACGTACTCACGGTATGGCTTTTCCGACTCAGAGCATCGGCTACTACGTTGGCCTTCCCGGATGGTAATGGATTCCAACATTATAGTCCTTGATCAACTCTAACCATCTCCTCTCGCCTCATGTTCAGATCCGATTGGGTGAATATGTATTTAAGGCTCTTATGATCCGTATATACTTCACATCTGTTTCCAATCGATAGTGACGCCATATCTTCAAAGCATGCACTACGGCAGCTAACTCTAGGTCATGTGTCGGATAATTTTCCTCATGCGGCCTCAAGCGCCTTGATGCATAGCGGCGACCTTTCCATTCTGCATCAAGACACATCCAAGTCCTTGGCGCGATGCGTCACAATAAATATCGAAGCTTTGAGCAACATCCGGTAGAACTAACACCGTGTCGATGTCAATCGCTTCTTGACTCTGAAATCCTTTCTCACATTCGGTGTCCATGCAAACTTCTTTTCCTTCTTCAAAGAATTGCGTAAGAGGTTTCGTAATTGTCGAGAAGCCTTCGATGAAACGGCGGTAGTATCCTGCCATTCCAAGGAAACTCCGAATCTGGGTCACGGTCTTTGGCTGCTCCCAATGTAACACAGCTTCTACTTTGCTTGGATCTACGGCGACTCCTTCTGCGGTCATTACATGTCTAAGAAACTCCACCTTGTCCTTCCAAAAATCACACTTGCTGAACTTGGCGAAAAGTCGCTGTTCCCTCAGCTTTTCCAAAACTTGCCTTAAGTGTCCGGCATGTTCATCCTCCGTTTTGGAGTAGATTAGAATATCATCTATGAACACGACGACAAACTTTTCCAAGTATTCCATGAACACCTTATTCATCATATTCATGAAATAAGCTGGCGCGTTAAATCGATCAAAGGACATAATCGTAAACTCGTAATGTCCATATCTTGACGAGAATGCGATCTTGAATATCTTACGATCGGATCTTCAATCGATGGTATCCCGATCTCGAGATCAATCTTGGAGAAAACTCGGCTCCTCTCGGTGATCAAACAAATCATCAATCCCGGGTAGCGGATACTTATTCTTCACGGTGACTTCATTGAGTGCACGGTAGTCGATGCACATCCTGAAACTTCCGTCCTTTTTCTTGACAAACAAAACTGGTGCTCCCCACGGCGACGAGCTCGACCGATAAATCCTTTCTCCATTAACTCTTCTATTTGTTTCTTCATCTCAACCAACTCCTCGGTGGACATCCGATAGGGTCTCTTTGCTATCGATCTTTGTGCAGTACAAGCTCTATCACAAACTCTATGTCCTGTCTGGCGGCATACTGTAGATCTTCAGGAAAAACATCACGGGTACTCATTCACTACGGAGACATCCTCTATGATGATTGTCTTGGTACTGTTAACCATCAAGCTGTCCTTCTAACAAAGCAGTAGCTTGAAATTCCACTTTCTTTCCACAAGGGCTCTCAATCGAGACAGTCCTTCGTCCACAATCCAATACGGCCTTGTGCTTGGATAACCAATCCATTCCCAATATGATGTCTAAGGTGCAGGTTTCCAAAATAATAAGGTTTGCTAGGAATTCTATTCCATCTATTAGTATTCTCACCGGAACATCCTACTTTCGTTCGGAGTTCGGAACTGTGGGTTTGAACTAAAAGCATGCATCTAAGTCTTGCAATCCTCAAATCATTTCTAGTAGCAAAGCCTTGCGAAGCGAGCGAATGCGAAGCTCCGTAATCAAACAAAACCGCTGCAGTGCGAGTTAACAAGTAACTTACCCAAGACGACGTCCGTAGCATTCTCGCAGTGCATCTGCGGTGACATGGTTGACTCGGCCTCTCACCACGATGCAGGGGTGTGGCTCTGATCTTTGGCGTCCTAGCTGGGTGGTTCCTAGATTGAAGCGAATCGAGTCACTCCTGCTGTCTTCTTCGGACAAGCTGTTGGCAAAGTGTCTGGCTCGTTGCCGATTGTAGCAGCGTCTCACTTGTTCCTTCTTGATTGCTCGAGTAGTGTTTCTAGCGGGGCCGGGTGCAGTAGTTACGATTGATGGTCTTGGTGCTTTGGGGATGGTGTCCTTGTTGCATTACGTGGTTGGAATCGAAGAATTGATTTGGTGCAACTCTCGGTATTTGTTGCGTTCTGGCGTGATCCTTCTTTGTTGCATCCTGCGCTTCTGTTCTCATCCAGTTCCTTGCGCTTGTCCTCAAGAATAAGTGCCTTATTCACCACTCTTGGAAATCTGAAAGGTGTGGGTGATCAATCCTACTTGCAATCCTGAGTTAAGTCCCTTCATAAAACGAGGTATCTGGATTTATCTGTCGCTACATCCTCGGTGCGTGGCGTGCTAGGCTGTGTGAACTTGTTCAGGTAGTCGACCACCGGTGATTACCTTGCTTGATGCTCTGAACTCCTCCTTCTTAAGGTCCATGATTCCTTCCAGGCACGTGATCTGTCGAATGCACGGTGTGAACTCTTCCCAAGTGATATCTTGAGGGTTCTCTTGCGTGTACGAAGTTCTCCCACCATTCGGCCGTTGTTCCTTCGGTGATGAGAAGCGTAGAGTACCTTCTCATTTCCTATGCATTGAGCTATGTGTAGCTTCCTCTCGATTGATCTTAACCAATCATCGGCCTCCAATGGATTGGCATTCCCGAGAGAAAGTGGGTGGGTGAGTTCTCATGAACTCGGCAGTCTTGTATTACGGCGTGGTCACGATTAACTTGATTAGCGGTGGCCTGGCGGTGACGTGTTGCATTTGTTGCATCATAGCATGCATCAAGCGAGTGCAGGCGGTGAGAAAAGCTCAGAAATTCTGCACATCCATGGCGGTCTTTGGTGCTCCCTCATTGGGGTTTTCTTCGGGCGAGAACCACTTCCATTGCCTCCAAAGTTTCCACGGGTGTTCACCATCTGCCGATTTGCTCTAGGTTTAGAGATGAGAGGGAAACAAGAATAGACAAGTAATATGGAACTTATGCGAGGCGAAAGGTGTAACTTTAAGGTCCAATTTTATTATTAATAACTTGGTATGGCTGCTTACAATGCCTAAGGGCCTTGCAACACATCTGCACACTCGACAAACAATGAAAATCCAAATCGAACTAACTCGAGTCTAACGCCTAAAGGGTGACTCTTTATTCTATGACGTGACTCGGCGAAGGAGTCTCACTATAGAACCTATGCTCACTCATCGAGAAAACCTCCACGGCCTGGTACGGGTCTTTGTGGCATAGGCGTAAACGATTGCCATGTCCAAAGAATCGTGTCCTCTGTGGTAGTCGAAGAAGCGATGTCCTCATCGAGATCGACTCCTCTGGATCTCGCTCGTAGCTCGAAATCTTGGCTCGGAGTGCAGTCCGTACAAAGTCATCTCCAACTCGTCAATCCTTCGCGAGAAGGTGTGCCACATACTCTTGAGCTTCCCGCCATCTGTTCTTCTCTGCCGTGATCTCCTTGCGGGCCTTACGTAGCTCCTTGCTTGTATTATCTAGTACATCCTCTGGGCGACAACAAATCGTGCCAAGCGTATGGCAAGTGGCATCCTCATCTGAATCGCCGGGTCAAGAAGGTTATCGCTGCGCGGATGATAACGGAACACCGTGCTCTCCAACTCTCTGGCGTAGATACGGGTAACGCGTGCGAATTGCTCGTCGTGATACCTCTTCGATACCCATCTGCATTGTAGATCTCTGGCGGCAAAGGTATCGAGCGATTGCCTGGCCCTTTTTCCTAGCAGTACCTCAATCTTCACGTCACAAGCCTTGATCAATCCCGCTTGTCCGATCACTTCCACTTGGTATTGCGGCTTCTCAAAATCTCCGAGAGTTTGTAGCATATGCCACAGTTCATGGCGTGACCAACTCCCGAGATCAACGTAGTTGAACTCTTCCTCCATCTGTCACAAGAGTGCTTTACGTAAGAACTCGGAATTTTTAAATTGTGACAAGGTGAGGAAAAATTTCAGCAAGAGACAAGAAAAGAGAGAAGGGGATAAGTCGAGATGTCATTTCTTGTCTTCACAAATTTTTAGCTTTAGAAAATAGGTTTTATCCTCACTACGACCATTCTAGCTAGGGTTGAGCCTACAACAAGTATGGCTCGATACCACCTCTGTCGGGACCCGAATTTGCAAATCAGGACCCTCTGTGTATTCAACACTAGTCTAGGAACGCAGCTAGTGCACACAGTCTTAACATCGGTAAATATCACAATCATACCACTCGATACTAATAAAGTACTTTATTTAATAGTCAAGCGGGTACTTGACCTTATGGTCAAGTCACAAATGCGCCTCGCAGGCGAAACTTATTAAGAGAGAAATAGTAGCAGCGGAAAATCATAGAAGGTAACATCGTGGCGCCATCCAAGATACCACAGGCAACCGATCGGCTCGCTTCCTACGTGAAGCGGATCCTCTTGGAGCTCCTCCTCCAAAGCTGGTATAGTCTTCTCTTCAGCGGTGTTGTATTATGGCAAGGGTGAGTACTTGGTACTCGGCAAGTCATACAGAATGCAAAGCTAATATACTATATGCATGGCTTAGTACAAAGGAATAGCTCAAGGTATATTTGCGAAACAAAGATTTGAAAAGTAGCATAAGTAGATTCGAAAGCAGTAAAAACAAGTAAAGCTTAAATAACTTTTCAAGAAGTTTGAGTAAACATTTTTCCCATCCTAAACCACATTTCCATCAACGTCATCATTGATCCAACCCAACTTTTCAAACCAAGTTATTTTTGGAGAAAATCTAACCCTTGACTGTAATTCCCGAGCGATGTCCAATACCGCGGACACGGCTATTCGAATAGATTCTAAACTCTGCAGAGGTTATGCACTTTACCCACAAGATACAGTCAAACACCACAAAGGCGAGTTCCCGTAACAAAGTCTTTCGGAAACCTCTAACAATACAAGTGGTCCTTCCCGGTTATTGCACACTAACCCTTCCCTTCGCTAAGGCGAAGTCTAGGCCAATCAAATATTTGCAATCAGATAAACTCGCATCTAAATCAGAAAAATGCTTCTTTGTGGGGTATCCTAAAGAAACAAAAGGATATTACTTTTACAAAAGAAACGAGAACAAAGTTTTTGTTGCTCGAAATTGTGTCTTTTTGGAGAAAGAGTTTCTTTCAAAAGAAATCAGTGGGAGTGATGTGCATCTCGATGAAGTTCGAGAATCACATGAACATGTTCAAGCTGCCACTGAACCATCACATGTGTACAAAATGTTGTACAACCTGTGGAAGAGACACCAGCCCCACGTAGGTCGGGGAGGCCGCGTCATGAACCTATAAGATATGGACATGACGTATTATTGTTGGACAATGATGAGCCCATGGCTTATGAAGAAGCCATGATGGACCCAGACTCCGAAAAATGGCTTGGAGCCATGAGATCCAAAATTCAATACATGCATGACAATCAAGTTTGGAACTAGGTCGATCCTCCTGATGGTGTAAAAACCATAGAATGCAACTGGATTTTCAAGAAGAAGACAGACGTAGATGGAAATGTTCATATCTATAAGGCACGGTTGGTGGCAAAGGGTTTCAAACAAGTTCAAGGAATTGACTATGATGAAACTTTTTCACCGTTAGTCATGCTCAAGTCTGCCCGGATCATTTTAGCAATTGCTGCATATTTCGATTATGAAATATGGCAGATGGATGTCAAAACAGCTTTCCTTAATGGGAATCTATTTGAGGATGTATACGTGATACAACTTGAGGGTTTTGTTGATCCTAAAAATGCTAAACAGATATGCAAGCTTCAGAGATCCATTTATGGGTTAAAGCAAGCATCTCGGAGTTGGAACATTCGTTTTGATGAAGTGGTCAAAGGATTTGGCTTTATCAAAAACGAACAAGAGCCTTGTGTTTACAAGAAGGCTAGTGGGAGTGCACTTTTGTTTCTGATCTTGTATGTGGATGACATATTATTGATTGGGAATGATATTCCTATGCTTAAAGACGTTAAGACTTTTGTGATCGGGAATATAAGGAGGGGGGAGGCTGGACGCAGAACAAACTTTCGTGCGGTTTAGTGGTGTTTCGCCAGAAACCCTAGCCACCTCCTCTCGTTGCCCCTGCCGAGCGACCCGGTGCTTGCACATCGATGCACGGCGTTCCATTCCCGGACGTGTGGACTGCTGTGGTGACGCTGCTGCTACTGCGGCATGGAGAGGACGATCCGCAGCGAGGACGATCCATGGCAAGGACGATCCGCGGTGAGGACGATCCACGCCGAGAACGATCCACTACAATGACGTGCAAAGGATTCCGCAACTGCGCGTCTAGTGGTAATAGATCTATGATCCCCTTCTTGCATGTAGCTTTTCTGGTTTGCGGTAGAAATTTTAATTTGTGCGAGAGTAGCATACCGCGTTCCCCAACAAATACGTACTACTAGGTGCCGCTGTTGATCAGTGGATTGGAAACAGGTTTCCGGATCCACGTCCGACTTGCATTGAACCTAATGGGTCACACACTTAACGAGTTGGAACTGTTTAATGAGTTTGCACGTGGATGAGATCCGTGTTGGAGATGGAACCCTAGCGGGCTTCGACCCACTAGCTCTCTATAAAAGGCGAGGCTAGGAACAGTGCGTGGTGTTATTAGAACCCTCACCACGTTTAGCCGTCGCACACCCTTCCTGCTCCCCGGAAACCCTAGCCGTGTGGCGAGGTGCTAGCACACCTCACACGACGTTCCTGCTTGGTACGTGTGGATACCAGTAGAGGTGCTGCCGCACGCGGAAGCGCTGTTCGGTTGGATCTCCGGCGACGTTCGGTGAAAGACTACTTCCTCTACGCGCACATATCTACTTCCACAGCATCGACGCGTCAAGGGTAACGATTCATGATCCCCTACTCGCATGTGATCTTGGATGATTCATAGTAGAGAAAATTTGTTTTATGCTCGCGTAGCCTACCCATAAACCTACACAAGAACCATGGTGAAAAGCGGAAGAGTGATTCTACCATCGTCGCGGTCGAGAGGAGCAAGACATGGAATACTAGCGACAACAGGGGTCGGAGTCGTGGAGGTAAGAAGTACTTCCCTATCCACCACACGAACAAGTATGAATTTGATGAGTGCTAAGTGATCGGCAAGAAAGTCAAAGAAAAACTCAAGGCTGCCCTCGCCGAATGCGGCATCGAGCAAGCCAAGGAGAAGACCGACGATGATAAACCTGAGTACCACGGGGCCGAACACAAGCTGGCCCATATCTTCGGTGGATCTGCCACATATGAGTCCAAGCAACAGTACAAAGCAGTCGAAAGAGAGGTTAGTCTAATCACTCCACCCCTTCCCCATTTTCTTAAATGGCCAGAGGTACCAATTACCATCGACCAGCGAGATCACCAGCCGTGATCCCCAACCCAGGTCGATACCTTGTGGTGGTCGAGCCCACCATACTCAACATCCGGGTGGCTCGAGCCCTAGTCGATGGGGGCAGTTCGTTAAACCTTATCTTCGCCAAGACATTGGATAAGATGGGTATCTCTTGAACAGAAATAAAAGCTAGAGCATCGCCTTTTCATGGCATAACTCCGCATTCATCATCAATGCCGCTTGGCTAGATCGAGTTACCCGTCAAGTTTGGCATGCCAGAAAATTTCTGCAAAGAAAAGATACTTTTCGATGTGGCGGATTTCGAAACCGCATACAACGTGATCCTGGGCCGACCAATGCTGGCCAAATTCATGGCTGTAGTGCGCTACGCCTATCAAACCATCAAGATGTGATGAGGACATCACTACCATGGATACGACCATGCCTACAAATCCAATTGAAACCAACAATGAAATACAAGGGCCAATTACCCGAGCTCGTGCACGTCAATTCAATTACCAGGTGAATACATTCCTCGAGTTGCATACAAATAATTTAATGAATAGAATGCTATTTAATCTTTGTGATGATTTTATTGTCCTTAGGAACCAAGGAGAAGGACTCCCAAATGTCAAGCATGAAGGCAATTCTTCCGGTGCACAAGATCAACTCGGATTCGGCCCCCGGGACAGCACCAACTTAAAACGACCATAACTTTTGATCCACAAGGGTGTTTAGGGTCTATGAGTACTGGTTCGAAAGGTATCGTCGTCCTCTTTCCAACGAATCTGGCCCCATCTCCAAATTCCGTCCGAGTCGATAGGAATCTGCAAAACAAGTAGCGTCACTTTTCCAATCCAAGAAGACTTGGGCTTTGGGCCTTGTAATAGAGTTGTAGTTGGTGTCCTACTATTTTGGACGTGTTTCCCACATCCTTAACTCTCATAAATAGCCATCCATTGGCTCTTTAGGGTTTAGGGTTTTATTTTATTAGTTTAGCCAAGTGCAAACTTGATCTTGCGAGTTATGTTGGAAAGCCACCTTGTCAAGATCGTCAATAAGACTCTATCTTTGTTTGCCTTCAACTTTTATCCGCAATTTCAGATTGCTTATACTATTGTTCTTGCTTGTTCTTCGGTTGCTTGCAGGAATAGAACCTCGTGTTCAAGTTGATCGTGCCCGCGGCAAGATCAATAACCCTTCGGAGTTGGTTTAGCGATTGCTAAGGCGCATCGTCGTCGTACGGTGTAGTCGGGTCGTCAAAGTCATCTCCACCCCAAACCGATCTTGTGTTTCTCATCGAAAGATCGGGACACCCAAAGCGCCATCAAGTGGTATCAGAGCAAACTAGGTTGCTCGGTGAGATTTCTTAACCCTAGATTAGTTGATTGATTTCATCCCTATAGTCCAGAGAAACACCCAAACAGATTGGATCTCCCCATACCAAAACAATTTGAGCCTCGCAATTTCCTTTTCCAGTGCACTGCGTTATTGAATTTTTGTTGCATCGTCGTGTCGAGTTGCTGAATTCTAGTTCTAGTTGGAGTCTAGGTCAGAAGAGTTTTTGTCCACCTAGCCAAAAACGCCGGATTCAAGTCGTGTTGTCTTCGGTTGTCGGATAAAAAAAAGAGAATCCGAGTCGGTTCCAGAGAAGCCTTCCCGAATTGTTAAAGAAAGAGTTCGGGCCGAAGTTTCTTTCTCGCCGACTGGTCGTCGCTTGGTCGCCCGACTGGCCACCCACCTGCTAGCCGATTGGTCGCCCCTTGATCGCCGACTGGTCGCCCACCTAGTCACCGCCTGATCGCTTGACTGGTTGCCCCCCTCCCCCCGCGATCGCCTGACTGGTCGCCGCCTGATAGCCGTCTGATTGTTAGGCCGCTCCTTGGATTGGTCTCTGTGAAATCATGTGTTGAAAAATTGGCTTAGAATTGAATTTGCAAATGTGTTTGTTCATGTGTTTTGTCAATTTGACAAGAAACAGTAAGTTTCGCTTTGGCGCCGGACCAAACTTAAAGAAAACAGTAAGTTTCCCATCTATGACGGACAAATTTTGTTGGTCTGTCAAAAACATGCTTTGGCAACCTCACTTTCCCATGTACGACGGACCGATTTTGTTTGTCTGTCGTGAACGTGTTTTTGAGCTCATGAGTCGAACTCAATTCTCCAAAAAGCCAGTAAGTTTTGCATGTACGACGGACCAAGTTTTTGGGTCTGTCGTGGACATGCTTTTTGAGCTTATGTGCCAAACTCTTTTCCAAAGGAACCGATATTTTCACTTGTACAACAGACTGATTTTGTTGGTCCGTTGTGAACGTGTTTTGCTCGGTTTTGATTTCTTCTTGAAACCGAGACTTTCATGTGTACACCGGACCGATTTTGTCACCGTTGTGAATGGTTTTTGAGTGGTTTTTCATGTGTACGCGGACCATATTTGTTTGTCCGTCGTGAATGCGTTTTCTTTGAATTAGGGTTTTGAGCAAAATTGGAATTGTGTTTGATTCATTTTTGGGATTATGAAATTTGTGAGAATTTCATGATGCTTCTTTGAAGTGGACTTTATGCAACGCTCATGTGAGTAGTTGCATGGATTGACATTGAGTCAAGTCGTGGACTTGTGCTCGGATTTGTTTTGTGGTTTGTTCATGTGCAGTATTGCTCGAAGACGAATGTGGTCGATGACGGACCGAACTAGGTTCATGGAGGAACCGAGGTTCGGGACTAGGTTCGAGGAGGAACCGAGGTCTTGGTGGTCAAGGATGTCATGCGGACGTTCGGGCTAAGAGAATGGTGCACATGAAGAATGGTTAGTCACGTGAGAATGGCAGGAGGTCATTCGGCGTGCAAAGTGTTAGTCACGTGAGTATGGCAGGTGGCCATACGCGTGCAAAGTGTTAGTCACGTGAGTATGGTAGGGTTGCCATACGCGTGCAAGAGTTGTACTCGGCCAAGTTGGGCCAAGTAGAGTTGTGTTGGATACAGATTCCTTCTAGGGAATAGGAATCGTATTCAGAACTCCTTGTGGGTTGGTCCTTTAAATAGGAGGGGTGTCTCCTGTTGAAGGGCATCAATCGCATCAAGCAGAGCTGAGCGCATTGAGAGCCTCAAGCTCAGTTTTAGGGTTTGTACTCTTTTGATGAGAGTACTTTAGACAAAATAAATAAAGATCAATTCTTCTAGTTCCCGCATTGCTTCAACGTTCTCTTTTTGGTTCTTGTTTGCATGCTTGTTCTAGTTCTAGATTGGTTTTTGTTCTTTAAGTTTTACCTTGATTTGATCCATCAAAAACCTCTCTAGGGTATTGATCTAGTGTTTCTCAAAGTCTAGTTGATCAATCTTTTGTCGTTCTTGTTTAATCTTGAAGTTTTGATTAGATTGATTCTCGTCAAGTTCTGGATCAGCAAGCTTACGAAGCTCATAACTTTTGATCCGTAAGTCCGATCGAGCTGATTCTTTTTGGGTTCGATTCGTACTGGAATCTAGTTTCTTGTGTCCAAATTTCAGATCGATCCGACGGTTGGATCTCCGGGAATTCGCATTTTACCGAACCTCTGTTATTCTGTTTTTGTCGAAAACGAGGCAATTATTTGGTTCTGTTTTGGGGTGAACTTTAAATAGATCAAGAATTTGGTTTTAGCTTCCGCACAATCATTCACCCCCCCTCTGATTGCTATATTCGTATATTTCGATCCTACAGTCTCCCGCCTGCAGCACGCTTGAAAGAAAAACAAGTCAGATTGTTCCGGACTAAAAAAAAGTCTGGAATCGTTCCGAAAATTTTTCTGTGCCAAACTTGTTTTCACAAGGTTCCCAGTCTTTTGAGATAGTTCCCTTCTTAAGCGAATTTTTTTCACGCTGGTTTTCCATCTGCTGTCAAACTGTACTATCGCCGACTGCACAGTTTTGAGCCACTAGTTCTTACTAGCCTAGAGTCAGCAACTAGTGACTAGACGTTGAACAATTCTTCAATTTTGCATTCACTAATTGGATTATTGCTAACCTTTGCTACTAAATTAAGCCTATCCAAGCTCCACTTTCTACCCGTACAGGCGTTCAAGCCCTTGGCAATCGCTCTACACAAACTTCGGAGAACCTTTGACAACGCCTACCGCTGACAACGCCTGCCGCATTGTAAGAAATTGTAAGAGCTTGGGTCATAAGCTTGAGTGCTTGAGAGACTTACCACCACTTCTAGTAGTTGATAGGAACATTATACTTGTGGTTTTTGTTTCCTTGTCGTCTACTAACCATGTCAGGTGACGAGAGTTCACGACATCACTCTCCACGAACCAAGGGCATCATTGCTCACTTTCAAAGGATGACGAGAGATACCACCGAGGGTCTTAGCGAGGATGTACAGCTCACTAATGAGCGTATGTCAATGCAAGAGGATCGTCTCAGATCCATCGAGGCCGCATAAGGAATTGCTAACACTGCTCTTGCTACTATTTTGGCTAGACTTGATACTTTTGCAGCTGCTGCATCTGGGGCTTCCAATCCGCCACCCCGTCGTCCAAGCAACACTTCAGCTCCACGGGAGAGGCATCCATCAAATCTAGAAGAACAAAACGAAGAGAACCAATATGACGACACTACTGATGTGGAGGAGGACAACACCGTCAATTACGACAATGATCGTGACCATCATCGGCTACGTTTCAATCAGCAAGGTATGCGGCGTGATCCTCCATGACCAAGGGAATGAGAACGAGATGTTGTTTTCCCTAAGGTAAATTTCAATATGTCACCATTTGAAGGCAAATATGATCATGATGGATACCTTAGTTGGGAATTACTTGTTGATCAAAAATTTGCATGCCATGATTTCCCCTGAGAATAGAAGAGTTAGGGCTGCCACAAGTGAATTCACTGATTTTGCTTCTATTTGGTGGAGAGAACATTGCCGTGCTCATCCAAATAATATACCCACCACTTGGGAAGCATTAAAATTGCTAATGAGGCATAGATTTGTTCCTTCATACTATGCTAGAGATTTATTAAATAAATTGCAGTGTCTACACCAAAGTAAGAATTCGGTGAAAGAATATTACCAAGAATTGCAAATTGGCATATTGCGTTGTGGATTAATTGAGAATGAGGAAGCTTCTATGGCTCGTTTCTTAGGTGGTTTAAATCGAGAAATCCAGGACATTCTAGACTATAAGGATTATAATTCGATGACTCGTTTATTCCATCTTGCTTGCAAAGCTAAACGTGAAGTGCAGGGTCGTCAATCGAGGGCAAAAGCTAACCTTTCTGCAGGTCGAGCTACTTCATGGATGCCTCACACCCCTGTTGCTCCATCCGGTCGTACCCCCACACCGACATCTTCAAACAACAAAATGACATCCTCTACTCCCGCTTTAGCACCATGACCAACTCCGACGAAAAGTGCCACACTAGCTCCTACAAAAAGCTCGTCGTCGTCGGTCACCTCAACGGGACGCACCAAAGATATCCAGTGCCATCGCGGCAAGGGTTTCGGCCACATGATGAAGGAATGTCCAAACAAGCGCATGCTAATAGCCCGCGAAGATGGCGAGTACGATTCCGCAAGCGATCTTGATGAGGAAACATATGCTTTGTTTGCTGAACATGAAGAAGGCGATCCGGATTCAAAACATGAAGAAGAGCACGTGAGCGCTACTGATGCTGAACAATATTTGAGTATTATTATGCACCGTGTGCTTAGTGCTCAGATTGCCCGAACCAAGCCAAATCAACGCCACAACTTGTTTTACACTAAAGGCGTCATCAAGGAACGATCCATCCGAATAATCATTGATGATGGGAGTTGCAATAATCTAGCAAGCATGGATATGGTGGAGAAGCTCGCACTACCCACTAGACCACATCCTCAACCCTACTACATTCAATGGTTCAACAACAGCGGCAAGCTCAAGGTATCATGCCTGGTAAGAGTACATTTTGCTTTAGGTCCTTATCATGATTATGTTGACTGCGATGTCGTACCTATGGAAGCATGCTCTATGTTATTAGGTCAACCTTGGCAATATGATAAAAATTGTTTACATCATGGTAGAACCAATCAATACTCTTTTATGCATAAAGAAAAGAAGATTGTGTTACATCTAATGTCGCCTGATGCCATTGTAAAAGATGAGATCACTAGAGCTGGCAAAGAGAAAAATCGAGAGAATTCTAAGAGTGAAAATCAGATAGTCGCAAAGCCGTTTGAACAACATCAAAAGAAAGAATCTAACTCTGATGGTGACAAGTAAAATGAGATTAAGTTGAAAGGTGCATGTTTTCTTGCAACAAAATCTGATGTGAATGAGCTAGATACAAGTAGTTATTCTTGCTATACTCTGGTTTGCAAACAAACTTTGTTTTCACTAGAGGAAATGTCTCTTTCTTTGCCTCCTGTCATCGCTAATCTTTTGCAGGAATACACTGACATCTTTCCAAAGGACATCCCCTAATGGCTACCGCCAATTAGAGGGATTGAGCACCAAATCGATCTCATTCCAGGGGTATCCTTGCCCAACCGAGCGCCATACAGGACCAACCCTGAAGAGACTACAGAGATACAACGCCAAGTCCAAGAATTGCTTGATAAAGGGTACGTACGTGAATCTCTTTGTCCTTGTGCTGTTCCAGTCATTCTAGTACTAAGAAAGATGGAACATGGCGAATGTGTGTGGATTGTAGAGCAATTAATAATATCACCATTAGATATCGCCATTAATAATATCACCATTAGATATCGCCATCCTATTCCTAGGTTAGACGATATGCTTGATGAATTAAGTGGCTCTACCATGTTCTCTAAAGTTGATTTGCGTAGTGGGTACCACCAGATTCGCATGAAGTTAGGAGATGAATGGAAAACAACATTTAAAACTAAGTTCGGTTTATATGAGTGGTTAGTAATGCCTTTCAGGTTGACTAATGCTCCTAGCACTTTCATGAGACTGATGAACGAGGTTCTACGTGTTTTCATTGGAAAGTTTGTGGTAGTTTACTTTGATATATTGATTTATAGCAAATCTTTAGAGGACCATCTTGAACATTTACGTGCTATCTTTAATGCTTTACGCGATGCACGCTTATTTGGTAACCTTGAGAAGTGCACCTTTTGCACGGATCGAGTCTCTTTTCTTGGCTATGTTGTTACTCCACAGGGAATTGAAGTTGACCAAGCCAAAGTTGAAGCAATACAGAGTTGTAACACGGTCACACAAGTGCGAAGTTTTCTAGGACTTGCGGGATTCTATCGCCGCTTTGTAAAGGACTTTAGCACAATCGCCGCACCGTTGAACGAGCTTACCAAGAAGGATGTGCCTTTTGTTTGGGGCAAGTCGTAGGAAGATGCCTTCAATGTTCTGAAAGCTAAGTTAACACATGCACCCTTACTCCAACTTCCAGACTTTTCTAAGACTTTTGAACTACAATGTGATGCTAGTGGAATTGGTTTGGGTGGTGTTCTGTTACAAGGAGGAAAACCTATTGCTTATTTTAGCGAGAAGTTGAGTGGGCCTAGTTTGAACTATTCTACGTATGATAAGGAGTTATATGCGCTAGTTCGAACTTGTCGACGATTGGAGATCGGGCTCTCCGCCAAGCTTACTTGTTGAATGAGGGATCAACAGGGGCCCCCTCGTACGAGCAGGGGGAACGTCCGAGCAATGCCCACACGGGAGACACGCGGTGTTTATCCTGGTTTGGGACTCTCACTACCGAGATAACAACCCTACTCCAGTGTATTGTGTTTATGATTGGTCAAAAAATGGGGTCTCCCCCATACAGGTGTTTTCGGGGGGATTAAATACAGAACCTTGCGCTGTACACAAGGTAACTACCCCTAGATTGGCGCCACACTTCCATAACCGTAGCGCCCACGATCTGGGGCCCTTGATCCGCGCAATTAACTTGCATTTCCGGTGCATCTGCCCTTGATTTCCGGCGGATTAATAGCCAACTTCCTTTCTGGTATCATGACCGGGTCCCCGGACCATTCACCTGGGTAACGGCGTGGCCTCTGCGAGCATGGTTGCTCGTATTCGTCCGGTATGGTCATAGGCGGATGGGTAGATACACATGTTCGTGAGTTATGTTGCTCGGAGGGTCTTCCGAGCATCTCCTGCTGGTGCTGTATGGTCGGTAGCTTCAAGATCTTCCCGGGGTACAACGGTCTTCTATCAGATAGTCAATCCCCGACATCTAGCCCCCGAGGCTCAATTGGGGAACGTCTTGTCTCGGGCTTCCCCTTGAGCCTAAAAAGACTCGAAGGAGGGATTAGGTTCCTGCTGGCGCTTGCTCGTGTCTTGCGACCATCTTGCGCCAGGGAACGGACTTGTTACTGGGGGCGAGCGTCGACTTGCTCGTCGCCCGAGCGACCACGCCATGGTTAGGTTATTTATGGTTCCTTCTCCAAGAAGCCTTGTTGTAACGGTAAAGTAGTTTCTCGGGAGTGGTGCATTTACTGGGCGGTTTTCACCGTAACGGACAGACGCCGTTTCACGAACGGTCGCGGCAGTGTTAAATGCGCCCTTTTACGGGCTTTTTTAACCTCGGCCGTCGCGAGGGACAGAGCCACCTTGTGTTTTTGCTCGATCTTGCCCAGAACTTCCCCAAGAGCCCTAGAGCCCTCTTCGGTCTCCTTCTCTCCTCAGCAATGGCGAGTTTTGGAGTTAGTCAGATGAATCGGAGGAGGCTCCGAGCGCTCATGGACGACGGCTACGTTGATCCAGACTCCAGCCGGTCGCCTGGGAGTGACGAGACACCGACGCCGCGGGAGGGAGAGATCGTCTCGTGCGAGCTATACGCCGTCAATGGACTTCGCCTGCCTGAGAGCGAGTTTCTCGTCTCCGTGCTTGCCTTCTGCGGATGCGAGATCTCTCATCTCAACCCCAATTCCATCCTTGCCCTCACGATCTTCTCCCACCTTTGCGAGGCGTATGTGGGCGTGACACCCACTGCTAGCCTCTTCTTCCACTTCTACTCCCCTTTCCGCACCGGCAGGGGTGGTCCAGCCGGCTGCGTCTACCTTCGTCTCCGGCCCAACCGACCATACGAGTATCCTCTTCTTTCTTTGAAGGACTCGGTGTCGGGCTGGGCTGACCTTTGGTTTTACCAGCAGAAGGCGGAGGGGAGCCAACTGATCTATACTGGGGAGGTTGCCCCGGCAGCCGAGACGACACACCCTTGCAGCCCGAGGAAGAGCGGGTCCTCAGGACGATCAGCGAGCTCACCCAGATGGGGCTCACTGGTCGGGACATTGCCCGGGACTTCACCTTCAACCGGGTGTCCCCCTTGCGGCGCCGCAAGCATCCGTTCTTCGGGGTGACCGAGTGGTAAGACATCACCCGAGAGGACAACGCAGGTATGCTCTTTGGTCCTTCCTTCGACCATCGTGGCCACCCGGGTGTTGGCCTTATTTTTCTTTTCAATCCTTGTTCGTTTTGCAGCCCCGAGGATGGACTGGGTCGATGAAAGGGTCGCCGAGATGTTCGGCGCCCCGAAGGAGAAGGAACTGAGGCCCAATCGTCAGTTCCCTAAGAATGTCTTCGACCATAGTGACGCGGTAAGTATTTATGCTTGCTCTCTGCTCGAGAAGCTCTTTCCGAGCTTATCCCACTTGGTTTTTGTTCGCAGGAGAAGGTCGTCCTCGAGCTCGCCGTGTCGAGTGCCGCTTCAACGCTTCTAGAAGACACCCCGGCCCCTACCAGGGGTCCTCGCAAGAAGGTGGCCGGTCGAAGCCGCCGACCTCCCGCCTCGCCTCCTCCCGCCCGGCGCTTAAAACGCCAAGTCACGTCCAAGCCCCCGAGCAAGCGCCACTTGGAGTACGCTGACCGGAAAAAGGTAAGGAAACTCCGACAGTGGTTTGCTGATTTCAAGCAGAAGCTGGAGTTGATGGGTCGATTGCAACAGCTGGCCGAGGAGGTGAAAAAGGCTGAGGAGGCAGCCAAGTCCGCCGCGAGCAAGGAGCAGTTGGAGAGGCAGATCAAGGCCCTCCAAGATCAACTTGCTCAGGTGGTCGAGGACCCCGACGAGGAGGAAGAGGAGGAAGACGCCTTTGCCCTGGTTAGGAGGAGCAGAAGGTCGTTGCCTCAACCAACCTTGGCGCTGGAGGGGGCCGACATGGACGAGGTCGACCCTATGATGGCCAGGGCCAGCGACGCAGCCGCGCAACGTGCCGAGGCAGTTGCCGAGGCCTATGAGGCCGCCGCGGGCAGGGCGCCCGTGGCCCAAAGCGAGGAGACTGAGGACGAGGGAGCTCGCCTGGCAGAAGGTAACTCTCGCGTCACTTCCTTGTTTTCATTTTCCTTTACAATTTCCCGAGCTAACCCCACTCCGCTTGGCATGGGCGTGATAGCTCGGCTGCTGTCCTTAGATTTCTAGCAAATGGCTGAGTGGATTCTCGACTCCGCAGTTGATGCTGAGCTGGAACGCGTTGTCGACCTGGTGATGAGCGAGGGCTTAGAGGAAACTCCAAGGGTCGAGCTCCCTGCGGCCACCGAGCTCCCTCCGGTCTCAGTGGAGCAAGGGGTTTCCGAGCAAACACCTGCAACCACCGAGCTCCCTCCGGTCCCAGTAGCGCAAGATCGGCAAGGGACCGAGGAGGCTATGGCCTTGGTCCCTTATGAGGGGACGAGCGCGGCGCCGAGCACCGGGGAGGCTCAGGAGACGCGCCTCGAGGCCCAAGAGTCGGTCGCGGCCAATGCTCAGCCCTCGAGCGTGGAGGCCGAGCTGGGAGATGATCGCCAAGCGCTGCAAGCCCTGGGGGAAGTTCATCCTCAGGGTGAGGAGGTCCCGGAGGTCGAGCGTCCTCCGGGGTTGATCGAGGAAGGAGCTGCTCTCGCCCTCCTGGGTACATCAGGTACCCAAGAGGAGCAAGACCCCAGTCTAAGGGACGCGCCTGCTCAGATCGAGGATGACCTTGCGTGGGTCAATCCGTTCTTCTGAGCCGGCGCGACCGACCGCTAGAAGCTCCAAGACAAGCTGGTCAGCCGTGCTCTTCTGGTGAGCTTTCTATTTCTGAGTCATACTTCATCTTTTCTTCTACACAAAGACCCTTAAGGTGGTTTGACCTTTCCTTCTTTGTTCACAGTTTGCGGCCAAGGCAATGGAGGACATCGACGCCTCCACGGTCTCGGCGGAGGAGTTCGCGGGGTACTACCGTGAGCAAGATGCCAAGATCGCCAATCTTGAGCGTCGTGTCTCCAACGTGCACGCCGCTGACCAAAAGGAGCTGGAGTTGATGAAGGGTTCCATCGCCGAGCTTCGAGGCCAACTCTCTCAAGGAAGGGCTTGCCGCCTTCCAAGCCGGCCGTCGGGACCACCCGTAGACAGCCTTTTTTCCTTTCTCTCTTTTTTTTTCTTTTTCCTCCACCTGTAAACTTTTGCATGTAATTTCGAAATGAAAAAGGCTGATCTTGTCTTCTTTCCTCCTTGTTTTGGATGCTCTTATGTTTGCTCGACAGTTGTTCTGTAAAAAAGGAAAGCAACCACGGGAGAGAACAAGAGCAAAATCTTGGAAAAAGGCGCGGTTAGCCCTTACGCGTATGAGCCCCCGCTATGGACAAAGGTCGTGCCCCTAAACTTGCGAGCACGGGTTTGTTCATAGGAGGACACTAAAAGATGTGCTCGTGTTTGTTCGTTTGGACGACCGGAACTATCAATAGATGTGTTTTGAGAACTTAGGTCGTACGCGCATAGTGTGTTCTGCTCATGGTGCGGTCGAACCGTGCCTCTAGCTTGTGAGCAAAGTTGCGCGTGTGGCTTGAAGCTAACGGGCACAGTGTCACCAATGCTCGTGATGAACCACCGAGCCCAGCTTGGAGCCGAGCTTGAACTGAGGATGAGGATGCGTTGTGCGTGATCGTTCATGCAGTGTAGAGCTACTGCGAAAGGAGATCAGCACGAGCAAACGGCCTGCGGGTTTCCGAGCTTGGCTTCAAAGGGAATGGTACACGTGCATTGTTCGGTCGTGCCCATTCAAAAGGAAAGGGAATTTCGAAGCGTTTGGGATATAAGTTTTTCGAAAAAGAGATGCAAACGAAGCGGAAAGCAGATAATTTAACTGGAAAGGTGCTTAAACATAGAACTTACGCAGTTGATCGATGTTCCAGGTGCTGGCGAGCACTCGACCGTCCTCCATCGCTAGGCGAGCAGCCCCCGAGCGTGTTACAGATACGACCGTGTAGGGTCCCTCCCATCTGGGGGTTAGCTTGTTGGCTTTTGACAGGTCCTGAACCCGTCGTAAGACCAAGTCGCCGGCTTGCAGGGTCCTTGGTCGAACTGACCTGGCCGCGTTCCTACGAAGTGCCTGTAGGTAAACCGCGGACCGAAGTAACGCCCGTTCTCGTGTTGCCTCTGCGAGGTCTAGGTCGACGAGTTGCTCGATTTCCTGGTCGACGGAATCGACCAGTTGCACCCTTGGGGAACCCAGCACAATTTCTGCAGGCAAAATGGCCTCTGCACCGTAGACAAGTTGAAATAGGGTTTCACCCGTGGCCCGACTCGTGGTGGTGCGAACTGACCAAAGAACAGCGGGTAGCTCGTCTACCCATTCCTGCTTGTGCTGGGTGAGGTTCTTGAAGACCCTCTTTTTTATGCCTTGAATTAACTGCCCATTTGCTCGTTCGGCTGCCCCATTGCTCTGTGGATGTGCCACAGAGGCGAAGCAGACCTTGGTCTCGACCTCCTCGCAGTAGCTTTGGAACAACTCACTAGTGAATTGGGTTCCGTTGTCTGTGATAAGACGGTTGGGTATCCCAAACCGGGTTACCACATTGCTTCGGAGGAACCTCTTGGCCGCTTGGGCCGAGATGGTCGACACGGGCTCGGCCTCTATCCACTTGGTGAAAGTGTCGATGGCCACGAGCAAGTATTTGCAGCCTTTCCGACCTCGGGGAAAAGGCCCTAGGATATCGAGCCCCCAGGTCAAAAACGGCCATGAAAGTGGGATCGTCCTTGGAGAAGGTAAGAGATAGCTCGGACCACCTGAGCTCTTGCACTGGGGGCTTCCCCTGGGTGACATGGTGTACCTCTCGTGAAACGTCCTTCAAATCTCGTCGAGATTTGTAGGCGGAGGAACCCCCAAAGATAACCGCGATGTGGTTCTGGGGTTCTTGGTATTCCATGTCCGCCTCATTATCCTCGATGGGTTGTTTGCCTTTTCTATTTTCGCCCTGCTCTGGGAGCGACGGCATGGGACCCTTGCCGCTGTAAAATTGCTCCAAGCGATAGGTCCATGTCCGGCAATTCCGTAAATCATGCCCGTACGCCTGATGGAGCGGACAGTAGAGGCCGCCCCGTTGTTCTGCTTGGTCGCCTCGATCGCGGGGCCGGTTCTGTTGTCCTCTCCCCCGAGCATTAAACCCCCGGCGCTGTGGCTGGGATGCTCAGGGCTGTTGCTGCTCTATCGCGGCGACTATTCCCGGCGAGGGTTTTTTCTTTTTCTTCTTGATCTTTTTGTCCACAGAGTTCGAGCCCTTTTTGCTGGCGGAGGTTTCCAATCCGGGCTGAGGCGGTAGCTTTCCTTCGTCCAGCATTTTCTTCCACTAGACGGCCTTGTCGGCATTGGCGTACCTATCGGCCATGCGGAAGAGCTCGTTGGCCGTTAGATCTGGATGGATCTCCAGGTCCTGCGTGAAACGGGTGTCCCGCACCCCGAACTTGAAAGCCCGGACGGCGACCTCGTCCGATATGTTCGGGATCGAATTTCAGACTTGGATGAACCTCTGGACAAACTGTCGCAAGGTCTCACCCTCCGTCTAAATCAGGCGCTCGAGGTCGCGCTCCCTTCCTGGGCGAGTGTAGCAGCTCTGGAAATTTGCTCTGAGGCATACCGAAATGACCCCAAGAACGTATAGACCCTTCTTTTTGGTTGAAGAGCCAAGTGCGAGCGGCGCCATCCAGGACCATTGGAAGATAGTTTGCCATCACCCCCTCATCGCCCCCGGCAGCCAGGATAGCGGTGGTATAGATCGAGAGAAATTTGTCCGGGTTCTGGGTCCCGTTGAATCTCTCAATGTGCCCGGGCTTGAACTTGTTCGGCCATGTGACATTCCGAAGGGAGCTCGTGAAGGCCTGGCAACCAAAGCTCGAGGTCTCACGGTGGTGTCATCGGCCATAATGGTCATTGCGAGCGCCCTTCGTCCATCGCCCCACGCGTGGGCCAAGCCGAGAGAAGACTTCGCGAGGACGGTGCGCTGACGACCGCTCGGTCGTGGAGCGTTCGGAATGCTCGTAATCCGGGTGGATGTAAGCATGTCGCTCCGAGATTGCTCGGGAGTCGCCCCGAGGCTTCTCGCGGACCGGATTAGCAGTCTGGGGCATCCTCCGAGCATGGCTTCGGGATTCATCTCTGTGTGAGCGGACGGGTGTATGCCCTCGATGGTCCCGGGAAACACTCCGGGCACTCTGGTCGCAAGGAGGATCCGGGACCTTTAGATCGGCAGCAAGCTTCTCCAGATCCTCGGCTACGACCATGCCTACGGCCTCTAAGTCCAGTTGATCGGGGAAGCTGCGAAGGTCGCGCACGACCGTCGCCAAAGCCTGCAACCGTTCTCGGTTTTCGCGAAGAGAGCTCCGACGGCGTTCTGGGACGTGGTCGAGGGTACGACGATCGCGAGAGTTTCCCCGGGAGGAATTCCTCTACCTGGAAACCCGCCTCTCTCTTGCTTGGCGGCGTATGCTCGCCAGAGTCTTTCCCAAAGACGCCTCCAGGTGGTGCCTGGCCGCTTCATAGCGATCCCGCTTAGCAGCCCCCGAGGATTGCACCTCGGGCTCGACACAGCTCCCAGCCATATTGACCTGGCGAGAATGAGACGAGCGTGACGGGGACATCATCGTATCTCCTTGGGATGCCATCTCGCGGTCGAACTCGAGATGATCTGGTATGTCCAAACCATCATAGAGTCCGTCATAGTCATCCTCATCGTTAGCGAGGGCAATGCACGGGGAACGGGGGACCCATCCTCGCGCTCCAGACTCCGGGGAAAAGCTCCCGGACTCGGTGTGGCCTGCGGGGTCGGTCACACCGGCTACACCGTCGCCGGCGTAGTACATGTCATCATCATCAACGTCGTTGAAAGCACAAAGACTCCTAGTGTCTCCCGAATTCGACATCCTCGAGGATCCCAATTCGCACGGGAATCACACTGTCGGTCCCTACGGACGGCGCCAACTGTCGACGATTGGAGATCGGGCTCTCCGCCGAGCTTACTTGTTGAATGAGGGATCAACAGGGGCCCCCTCGTACGAGCAGGGGGGAACGTCCGAGCAATGCCCAGACGGGAGACACGTGGTGTTTATCCTGGTTTGGGCCTCTCACTACCGAGATAACAGCCCTACTCTAGTGTATTGTGTTTATGATTGGTCAAAAAATGGGGTCTCCCCCTTACAGTTGTTTTCGGGGGAATTAAATACAGAACCTTAAGCTGTACACAAGGTAACTACCCCCTAGATTGGCGCCACACTTCCATAACCGTAGCGCCCACGATCTGGGGCCCTTGATTCGCGCAATTAACTTGCATTTTTGGTGCATCTGCCCTTGATTTCCGACGGATTAATAGCCAACTTCCTTTCTAGTATCATGACCGGGTCCCCCGACCATTCACCCGAGTAACGGCGTGGCCTCTGCGAGCATGGTTGCTCGTGTTCGTCCGGTATGGTCGTAGGCGGATGGTTAGATACGCATGTTCGTGAGTTATGTTGCCCGGAGGGTCTTCCGAGCATCTCCTGCTGGTGTTGTATGGTCGGTAGCTTCAAGATCTTCCCAGGGTACAACGGTCTTCTATCAGATAGTCATCCCCGGTCACTTTCGGCACGAGAGAGAACTACTGGACCGAGAACCTCAGCTTCGAAGTGGCTGATTTCGCTACTGCGTATCACGCCATCTTGGGGAGGCCGGCGCTAGCCAAATTCATGGCGGTGCCCCATTACGCGTATCTGGCATTAAAAATGCCAGGGCCGAATGGCATTATTGAAGGGAATATGCCTGAGAGGCAATAATAAATTGTTTATTATCTTATTCCATGTTTACAATAGATGTTTATTTCTCATGCTAAAATTGTATTAACCGGAAACGTTGATACATGTGTGTTTAATAAACAAAAAGGTTTCTAGTAAAGCCTCTCTTTTAAACTAGCTCGTTGATTAACTGATGATCAAGGTTTCCTGATAATGAACATTGGATGTTGTTAATAACGGGGTCACATTATTAGAAGAATGATGTGATGAACACACACCCAAGTTGGTATAGCAAATTCGATCAAGTCATTAAAGTTTGTTCTTTATCTTGAACATATACAAAATAGCTCTTTTCCTTAGACCATGAGATGATGTCAATCACTAACTCCGGAAGAGTACTTTGATGACATCAAACGTCGCTCCGTAACACGGTGACTATAAAGATGGATTTGGGTACTATGAAAGTATTAGTTGAGGCTCATGCATCAAGAGTGGGATTTGTCCATCCAGATGATGGAGAGATATACTCTGGGCCCTCTCGGTGATATCACATTGACATCGCTTGCAAGCACGTGACTAGGTCAAAAGAATGTCATATCACTAACGAGTAAAGAGTACTTGTCGGTAACAGGATCGAACTAGGTATAGTTGATACCAATGATCGGATCCCGGATAAGTAATATATCGCGAGACAAAAGGAATTGGTTATGTTGTTTTTGGTTCACACGATCACTAGTTCATCGTTGAGTAAGTGGGAGTCATTATGGATCTCCAGATCCCGCTGATGATTATTGATCAGAGAGGTGTCTTGATCATGTCCATTTTATTCAGGAACCGTAGGGTGACACACTTAAGGTTCATCGACGCTTTTGAGTGGATACGGAACACCGGAGAAAAGTTTGGACAGCACCGGAATAGTTTTGGGATATCGGAATAGTTCAAGGGGGTATGTGTTAATTTTTGTTAATTAAAAGAATTAACAAATATTAAAATAACAGAAATAAAATTGTTTATTTATTTAATGGAGAGTCCATTCACATGAAGAGAATGGAGAGTCCATTCACATGGAGAGAGTGGCGAGTCCACTCACTCCTATAAAAGGGAGGGTGGAGCTCCTCTCTCATGGACTAATCTCCATAACCCTTTGGTTGGTCCTTTCTCCCTCCTCCTGCTGTTCCACCTTTCAAGCAGTAGCTTAAGCGGCCCTTGAAATAGTTTCTCCACCACCACCACTAAGTCGTAGTGTTGTTGGAGTTTCCGTGGATCCTCTACTTCCGCCTACTGGATCAAGGGATTGGAGGTCGTCGTTGTTCCGTACGTGTGACCAAGTACGGAGGCGCTGCCGTTTGTGGCGCTCATCTTCGCGACTTTGAAGTCGGGCGTGTACCTCTACTTCAACCACGTTTGTTTGCGGGAACATTATTCCCGCTTTCGGTCTACGAGGGTGAGTCCTTCTGAAACCGTTTGCATGCATCTCCTAGATATGATCTTGGTGTTTGGTTGCTTTCGTAGGAAAATTTTTTGTTTTCCATGCTTAGAACCCATCAATTATCACGCTGTGTGGTGATGTCAAGCGGTCTTTTTCCTGTGACAGGGAGAACTGCGAGATGGCCGAGTCATTGGGAGCACAAGCTGATCGCCAACGAATCCGGCTAGTGGCACAATCTTGCGAGGAAGCAAGCATCCCGACTCGGAAGGCGCCGAAGCCCGGGATGAGTCCTGAAGAAGGCGTCAAGATGATCACCCTCGACCCGTCCGACTCGACTCAAACAGACAAGATCGGGACAGGGCTCGGAGAAAAATAGGAAGACGCGCTCGTCACCTTCCTCCGGGCAAACAAGGACGTCTTTGCTTGGAAGCCGTTTGATATGCCTGGAGTTCCCAGGGAGGTGATCGAGCATGCGCTAAACGTGGACGAAGCGGCCAAGCCCGTCAAGCAGAGGTTGCGGCGATTCGTCCAAGATCGCCGAGATGCCATCAGGGAAATCACGAAACTCTTAGCTGCAGGCTTCATCAGAGAAGTGTATCACCCCGACTGGTTGGCGAACCCTGTACTCGTCCGCAAAAAGAATAAAAGTTGGCGCATGTGTGTTGATTACACCGACCTCAACAAGGCATGCCCAAAGGATCCTTTCGGGTTGCCTCGTATCGACCAAGTGGTAGACTCCACCGCCGGGTGCGAACTCCTTAGCTTCCTGGACGCCTATTCGGGCTATCATCAAATCCAGCTTCAAGGCGAAGACTGCGAGAAGACATCGTTCATCACTCCGTTCGGAGCGTATTGCTACGTCACGATGCCGTTTGGGTTGAAAAACGCTGGTGCAACTTATCAACGCACGATACAGCGTTGTTTTCACAATCAGCTCGGACGCAACGTGGAGGCCTACGTGGACGATGTAGTGGTCAAGACGAAATCGAGAGGGAACCTTACCTCTAATCTCGCCGAGACGTTCGATAGCCTAAGAGCGTTCCAGATGAAACTAAACCCTGAGAAATGTGTCTTCGGGGTCTCCTCCGGGAAACTACTCGTGTTCATCGTCTCTCATCGCGGGATCGAGGCAAATCCAGAAAAGATCAGGGCCATCATGAGGATGGCACCCCTCCAAATGTATGACGCCCGTAAGCTTACTGGATGCATGGTGGTGCTTGGTAGGTTCATCTCTCGACTGGGGACTCGAGGGATGCCCTTCTTTAAACTCCTCAAGAAGCAGGATCGTTTCGAATGGACGGTGGAGGCGCAACAAGCTTTCGAGGAGCTCAAGGCGTTCCTCTCCACCCCTCCGATCCTGGTTTCGCCAATGCCAGAGGAGCTTCTCCTACTTTACATATCGGCAACGACCCATGTGGTCAGCGCCGCGATAGTCGTAGAACGGGAGGAGCCAGGGCACCGCTACGGGGTGCAGCGCCCGGTCTACTTCGTCAGCGAAGTGTTGGGCGAATCCAAGGTACGGTACCCTCAAGTCCAGAAGTTGCTATACGTCGTGCTGGTCGCATCGTGGAAATTGAAGCATTACTTCCAGGGGCACCACATTTCAGTAGTGACCTCATTCCCGATAGGAGATATTCTCCATAATCGGGAAGCTACTGGAAGAATTTCGAAATGGGCGGCCGAGCTTGGAGCCTTTGATATCTCGTTCAAGCCGCGCACCGCCATTAAGTCACAGGCCCTGGCCGACTTCACGGCCGAGTGGACCGAGCTCCAGGACCCCCTCGTCAAGCAGGAGCTGGAGTACTGGACGATGTACTTCGACGGGTCTCTCATGCTCAGCGGCGTAGGAGCCGGAATTCTGCTCATTTCACCGAAGGGAGATCAGCTCAAGTACGTTCTCCGCATCCATTTCCCGGCCTCGAACAACGCCGCAGAATATGAGGCACTCATTCATGGGCTCCGCATCGCCATATCATTCGGTGTCCGACGATTGACGGTTCGCGGAGACTCCCAATTAGTGAACCAAGTGCAGAAGGACTGGTCGTGTGTCATCGGACTATGACGGCGTATTGTCAGCAAGTCCGAGAATTGGAGAACAAGTTCGATGGATTGGAGTTAGTTCACGTCCTGCGCCGTAACAATGAAGTGACAGACGAGTTGGCAAATATGGGAGCCACTCGGGCGGAGGTCCCAAGTGGCGTGTTCGCCCAAGAACTTTATGAGCCCACGGCGATCAAGCGACAAGAGCTGAGCAAGATCCTCGAGGCGGAAGTCCTCGTCGTCAACCCCGACTGGACGACCCCGTATTTGGATTATCTCTTGAAAGGCGAGCTTCCCGAAAACTCCACTCTGGCCAAGCGCATTTCGCAACAGGTCAAGTCCTACGTGGTTATCGGAGAAGAGCTCTTTCGAAAGAGCGCGTCCGATGTCCTCAGGCGGTGCGTCTCGGAGCAAGTGGGAAGAGAGTTGCTCGGGGAAATCCACTCGGGAGTGTGCGGCCACCATGCCGCGTCGAGTGCTTTGGTCGGCAAGGCATACCGTCAAGGTTTCTTCTAGCCCACGGCAGTAATAGACGCCAAAGAAATCGTACGCACATGTGAAGGCTGCCAGTTCTACGCCCGGTAGACGCATTTGCCAGCACAGGAACTGCAAACCATCCCTATCTCCTGGCCCTTCGCTGTCTGGGGGCTCGACCTAGTTGGACCCCTCAAGAAGGCCCAGGGCGGCATCTCCTACCTCTTCGTGGCCATCGACAAATTCACCAAGTGGATCGAAGCCAAACCAGTCGCCACGATCACGGCGCTTAAGGCCAAGGAATTCTTTCAAGATATTGTAGTCAGATTTGGTGTGCCTAACCGCATCATCACGGATAATGGCACACAATTCCGTGGTGAAGAATTTCAAGAGTGGTGCGACGACATGGGAATAAAAATCTGCTTCGCGTCGGTGGGTCATCCGCGAAGCAATGGGCAAGTCGAGCGGGCCAATGGTTTAGTCCTTCAGGGACTGAAAACCAGGATTTTCGATCGCCTCAAACCATACGCAGCGCGATGGGTGAGAGAATTGCCGTCAGTACTCTGGGGGCTCAGAACTACTCCTAGCAGAGCAACTGGGCGATCTCCCTTTTTCCTGGTGTATGGATCGGAGGCGGTTCAACAGAAATGGAATTCGAATCCCTAAGGGTCCGGAGCTATAAAGAAGCCGAGTCGGAGGGAAGCCAATTGGTAGAGCTCGACCAACTCGAGGAAGCCAGAAATGTTGCAGCAATTCGGTCGGCCAGATACCTCCAGGGCCTTCGGCGCTATCATTCTCGCAATGTCCGAAATCGTATCTTCTCAAAGGGAGATTTGGTCCTCAGGAGAGGAGCCAAAAGAGTGAGCATAAGCTCTCCCCGATCTGGGAAGGACCTTACATTGTGGAGGAGGTAGTCCGTCCGGGAGCCTATCGGCTCAGGCGCGAAGACGGCGCAGTCTTGGTGAACACTTGGAACGCCGAACAGCTACGTCGCTTCTACGCTTAAGCTATGTATCCAGCTCCCATGCATTAAATAAAGTTGCCGACTATCTGGTTTTTTGATCTGTCTTACTATACTGTGACCGAGTCAATCCCGAGTGGTCGTCACCTTACTAGCGTAGCGTCTAATCCAAATCGTGCCAATACAAATTATGCGGAAATGCACACGTTCGAGGTGAGACCGCGACAAGCGGCGAGATCCAAACGTTTGTATCCGCGCACGAAATAGGAAAGACGAAGCTAGAAGAAGGCGCTAACCACTCGGGAACGACGATCTGTAGTTCCGTGAATACTTCTGAACACAAAAATCGGAGTCACTAGTCCCTAATCGGTAGAAATTCGACCCTCCAGCACCTCGCTGCAGGGGCTGAAGCTATTGACTAGAGCAAACAATCTAGAGAAAGACGATCAAACTCAGAAAGATATAAACGGCACCGATCTCATATTTTATTTCACGGTATTAGTAATTTACATTGCTAATCTTTTTTTCCTTTTTCTTTTTTCTCGCGTTAAAAAAAAAAAAAGGAACCAAGGTGCAGGGAGATCAGGTGCAGGGAGCCAAGGTGCAGGGAGCCAGGTGCAGGGAGCTAGCCGCGGCGCGCCCGGCCCAGGGCCTCGCGGATCAGGTCCGCGACGACCCAAAGGGAGAGGACAACCCAAAGAAGGGCCTCCACGGTTGCGGCATCGTGACGCTCGCGCCCAAGGATTTCCTTGAGCACGTCCGTCACCTCCCCCAGTGCTGGCACAGCCTCAACAAGGGCGGCAACCGCGGCAGCATCTTTTGCCGCCGCCTTCTCTGCCCACTCCATCTTGGCGAACTCTAAGTCCTGATATAGCTCCCCGTACTCGTCGAAGTCGCTGTCCCCAAATGACGACATTACAGACTGCCAAGGAATATCTCAGAGAAGAGGAAAGAAGCTTAAGAAAGGGATGATCGCTTTATCGGCGGTGACATTCTATTTATAAGCCAACCCCAGCTCCGAAAATCGAAGCGTCTCCAAGAGCATTCAAGCGCGCTCCCCGCAATCAATGAAGCACAAAATACAAAGCGGCTGCACAAATACCAAAGAAGATCAACACGTTGAACAGAGTCAAAAGATATTTCGCCAGACACGTGTCAAGTACAGACACGTTGTTCAACTTGGTTCAACTTAGTTCAGCCTTCCCGCTCACTTGGTTCAACTAAGCGGCAAGCCGGGGGCTGCACACCAGCCACTCAGAAAAGCGTGCCTGGGGCGAGAAGGCTACGAGTTAAGTCCCGGCGCTTGGGGGCTGGACACCAGCCACTCGGAAGAGCGCGCCTGGGATGAGAAGGCTACGAGCTAAGTCCCGACGCTCGGGGGCTGAACCACTCAGCTAGGAGAGCGACTCGGATAAATGCTATCCCGAGTGCTAGATTAGTTGGGGAGAGCTTTGGAACAGTCATTCGACCCAACAAAATGCAGATGAGACAAATCATATGAAAATATCAGACAATGTCTCAGACAAGGGGCAGCGTGCGACACGAGAATTTACGTCAAACTCAGAACTCAAGATTCTCCAGTAAAGCATGTGAGGTACTGGAAACCTCTTCAAGGAGCGCGTGGGCCTTATCTTCGTCACAAGAAAAACCCTCCCTAACAGCTTCAAGGTCAACTCTCGGATAATGAGATTTGACCACTGCCAACGCCTGATTCGCACTCATAGTCGCCGACTCCTTTGCGTAAGCCTTGATCTTGTCAGCTCCTCCCGAAAGGAGCGGAACGACGTCGTCCCCCTGGTTCGGTTCGGCTCCCTCGAAACGCAGAAGGTGTAGGACTGGCTCGCAGGCGACGCGGAGCTCGGCACGGCTTCGTTCGGCAGCGGTCACCTTCTCCTTGTACTCTGCACGAAAGCCAAGCTGTCACCAGAGAGCACATCCGGCTCGAAGCAAGTCCAGTCGGAATTGAGAAGCTTACCCTCCAGTTCTCGCTGAGTCTTCTCCAACTTAGTCTGAGTTTGAAGGTTATAGTTCTTTGAAGCCTCCAGCTGTGTCTTGAGCTCGGCGATTGTCGAATCGTGCTCTGAAAACATGGAAAGTCAGACATGTCTCTGACCGCTCAAGAAGAAAGCACCCGCCTTAGGCCCGAGGAGGTTCTTACCTTGCAGTGACCACTCAAGTTCCGACTTCTCCTCACGTAGGGCCATGCATTGAGCCTCAAGCGCGTGGACTTCCTTCCACCGCATTTGACTAAGCTCATTTAGCTCGTCTTCGTACTTTTGGTAATCCTTGAGCTTGGGCAACACCTTTTGGAAGAAGTCAGACCTCTTTTCGGAGCGGGTTCCCATATCCTGGGCATCACGGCAGAGCACCGGCAAGGGGTCAACGCTTCAAAGATATACTGAGGAGGGGGAGATCAAAGGACTCACCCGGACCAGCCGGCTACACTTCACTGTGAGCTCATACAACTCCTTTCGGGCTGCTACCTCCGCTTTTTCATCCTCCTCCATCCCATCCCAGTCGGAATCTCCTCCCCACCACATCGTCCGAGTCGGTGGTTCCGGGAGAGGACCAAGCGGTGGGGGTTCTCGATGAATCTCCTCCACTTCAGGGGCTGAACGACCGACAGGATCTTCGCAATCAGGGCCTCTGGACGGCCAAGCGGTTGAACGCGTCTCCTCCGCCGGCACATCCCCTGCCGGTGAGGCAGCGAGCGAAGCGGCCCTCCCAGGAGAAGCCGACCCTGAGGCATCCCTCTCAGAAGATGCCCCCACTGGAACGTCCGTAGAGGGAGCCCTAACTCACCAAAGGGCCAGTAGGTCGGCACGCATACAAAGAGACAAGAACAAGAGTCAAGGAGTAACATACCTTTTGGACTTCTTGAATTTCATCCCAGGCTTCCTACGGACCCCAGCACCACCCAGAGGAGAGCCTAAATCTACGCCAACATTCGGGGCAGGCGCTAGCTCGGAAGATGGAGCTCCCGAACCTTCCTCCCCGGGGCTAACAGCAGCTGATGGCCCAGCCGGGGAGGGGACAGGAACCTCCTCCTCCGACGTTTTTTCCCTCTTAGAGGACTGCGGCCCCTCAGCCGAAGAATCCGCCGGCCGCTTGGTCGGAACATTCCTCAGCCGAGAGAGGCCGACAACCGGAGCATCAGAAAGGAAGGCTTCACGCTCCTGAAAAGTGAACGATTACATATCATCAGAACCACAAACCAGACGAAAACAACAAAGCAACTTCTCAGAGGTGGGGAATACTCACACGAGGGGCCTTTTTCGCCGAGAACTTGCCTGAACAACCCCTATTGGTGATCTCGGCGCCCGGAGCAAATAAATCGATCAACCGCGCCCCCAAGACGTCTCTTGGGAGGGGTGCATTCGACTCCCGGGTGGGATCCTGAGTCCCACCATACCGGAAACCCAAATGGATTCGCTCCTTCAAGGGCTGCACCTGGCGCTTGGCAAAGCTGACGGCGACCCCAATGCCGGTCAAGCCCCGACTTTTCAGGTCACCGATCAACGCCAGAAGCTCAGTGACTTGATCCAATCCGGGCCCTTGCGGGGGATCGCTCCAGCATCGGAGGACTACAGGAGCACGGCCGGCGAAGGGAGCAAGGAAAGGCTCTGCGTTGGCGCAGTAGAACCATTCCCGCTTCCAACCTTTGAGGGAGGTTTTGAAGGGGATGAAGAAGTAATGCCTCTTCAGGCCCTCCCGCAACTGAAACCCAGCTCCTCCGATGGCACTTGGAGCGTTCCGATTCGGATGGGGTTTGAGCAAGAAGAGGGAGCGAAACAAATCAAAATGAGGACGGATCCCAAGATACGCCTCACAGAGTTGAACAAATATGGCGATTTGAAGAATGGAGTTGGGGTTTAGATTGGTCAGCTCAATCCCGTAGAAATGAAGAAGCCCCCGAAAGAAGGCGCTCCCTGGAACACTAAACCCCCGCCAAAAGAAGGATTCGAAGACTACGATTTCATTGGTTTGAGGAGTGGGGTAGGGTTCACCTGCCGCCGGCCGAGCGAAAATCAATTCAAGAGGAGGGAGAACGCCGCTGGCGACCATTTCCTCCAGGCGAGCCCCCGTCGACACGGAGGCCTCCCACCCTGCGGCCGCCAAGTCTGTGCTCGCTTCCGGCGATGAAGAAGAAGACATCTTGGCGAAGCGGGATTTCCGAGGAGTTCTGGGCGTGAAACCGGAAACCCTAAGTTACCAAGGTCGCCCGTGAGGTTTTGGAGATCTCGCGACTGCGGATGAAGGGGTAAAGGTGTCTTTCCCTCAACAAGGGTTCCTCCGTTTATAGGAAGTAAGTCCCAGTTTTCGCCTTGCGGCGGGAAAACAGTAAGAGCTCCCGTACTTAATTCTAAGCCAGATCTAGGGCATGCCCCACGTTGGGCCGTTCGCTGTGTCGCGCAAGCCGCGACCAGATGTCAAGTCTGGCTCGAGGTTTGGGATAGAGTGCGCCCCATGATGGGCCTGAACGCTAGTCGCCACGGAAGATTGGGACCAAGCACTTTCCGAACGTCCTCTAGCGGTACATCCCATAATTTGGGGTCAATTGCTGGTCTCTGCTACTCGGCGTGATTGGGTACCGCGGGAGGATTTAACCAAAACGGTCTTGAGAATGCGCTCCATGAGAGTCTGAAGCTGTGCGTCGTAAACGGGCACGGGCATTACTCTGAATGGCCAAGGTATGCCCCATGAGGGTCAATTGAGCTCTACCAGCCAATTGCCGCACACCGTAAATGGGTGCGGGTACCACTCGGCCACGAGCCAACCAACTATGGTATGCCCCATGAGGGTCAATTGAGCTCTACCAACCAATTGCCGCACACCGTAAACGGGTGCGGGTATCACTCGGCCACGAGCCAACCAACTATGGTATGCCCCATGAGGGTCAATTGCGCTCCACGAGCCAATCGCCGCACACCGTAAACGGATGCGGATACCACTCGGCCGCGAGCTAACCCGTTTTTCGGTATGTCCTGCGAGGGTCAATAAACGTGCGCAAGCGCTACTCGGACATGAGCCGGGAAACGCCGACAACTGACAAGTCCTTTATGATCTCCTTTCCTCCAGAAATGTTTTTGACACGACGGGAAGAGGGAATCCGATCTTAAAGCACTTGGGGGCTACTGTGGATGTCCGAGACCGGGGTCCCGCAGGGAAGCTCATGCCCGACTGGGCTAGGACGGTGCTCCGGGCCTAAAGTTCGAGAGCGCCACAAAGAGCCCATGGCCACGGCCCAACTTCTTCTCCAAGGCAGCCGGTCGCCTCCTCGGCGAAGCTTCGTGCCGCGTCAGGACAACCCCGCCTAAAGTAAAGCCTGCAACCTGGCGCCCGCAGCCTGCTGCCACCAGACCCTGGCGGATCGGCAGGCGCGGGTCGGGAAAGAGACGACCAAATCCCCTGGACACATTTGGGTTCGGCGGACAGGGACAAACAACGTACTCATGAATACCTCTGGTCCAAGGCCAGGTGGCACCCCTTTGTAACGTGCCCTTCCCCCAGTATATAAGGGGGGAGGGAACAACCCTGTAAGAGGGGGAGAGGAAAACAAAAGAAAAAGAGAGGAACACGCTCATATATCCAAGAACACAGGACTAGGGTATTATCTCCTCCGTGAGAGCCCGAACCTGTCTAAAAAGATTGCCCTCGCATCCTGTGTTGCCATCTAGCTTCCATCACGCACGAGCCCCCCTCGAATCACAAATCTCATTGCCGGCGGAACCACTCGTTGACACTACCCAGCCACCCTTCGCCTATCTTAGCACAAAAGTATGCAGCACTGTTCTTAAAAAAACAGTCATTTACAAGGTAAAAGTGGTCTGGCCGTTTATACAGTGACAGAAATGAACTATTTATTAAACCCATTTTGCAGTACACAAAGCTTATGAAGCCATCTAGCAAGCATATGAAATTTGTCAAATTCCAGTCATCTCCTATCTGTTGTTATTGTGGACAGCTGCAAAGAGTGTCAGTCAATGAATTTGAAAGAAAATGTCTTTGATGTTTGTTTTTGTTACAGTATAAATACATATATATTTATCAGAATTTTGAATAGTAAAACCAATTACAGGGCTGTCTACCATATAAACGCTAACAGTTGTTAGCCTTTTACTGCTATTTAGAACACCGGCAATCTGAACTTCACAACCAAAGAATTCCAGTTGTAATTGCTCGTAGCATCCTGAGCATGTTCTACAGTTCTAGCTGCATCTCTTAATGTAAATTTGATAAGAAAAGGATTATACCTTTGACTTGTATTCACCTTCTATAGTTTTATGAGGAGCTCCATGAACCTAGAGTAACCCCAACTCCGGGTGCTATATGCAATCTACCTTTTGCAGATATAGAAGAAGAATGTGCTGAGCAACAATAATACCTCACCCTACTTATTCAACGTGATCTAGATCCAGACTACAAGAAGCCTATCAAACAAATAATAACTCATTAATAGGTAGGAAAAACTTTGAAAATATCAATACTTCCAAATAAGATAGCAATAAATCTAAAAACAACAAAAATAATATTAGTTTTCAAAATTCCATCACCAACTGAATCCTGTCATGTGGCTCCTTCACAAATCACAAAAAAGACCTTGATACCCAGTGTGACTGCACTCACAAATATGGGTGAAAACAGATCGGATACGGACGGATATAGTTCTACCATATGTTTTTATATTTTTTTCTCGGATGCAGATACGGATAATCTAGATACGAATACGGATAATGTTGATTATAGATACAGATCGAATACGAATCGAATCAGATATGGTTACGAATATTTATCAAAAAAAAATTCAACCAAAACACATAACTAGTTAATTTGATCAAAACATTATTGAAAATTGAACAAATATAAGCATTTCCATTCACTTCGATAATAGTTAGATACCATGTCACAAACAAAATTACGTAAGACTTAGTTCATCATACACATACGATTAGTTCATCATACATGTAGATCAAAACACAAAATGAAGGTGATCCTTGCTCAGAGATACAAATGGAAGCAAACACAGAACACACTAAAAGTTTAATAATACTTAGATACTATCTCTAGAAAAAGTATATAACACATACATGTAATGACCCAAGATTTGTATTCTTTGTTGAATTATGTTTAAAATAATAAATTATGTATTTATGAGTTTTTATGCATTTTTAACTAATTTAAAATATTTTCCTATTAAGGGATAGGGCAGCAGTGTTTGAATTTTTGAGAAAATTTAAAATCTTATAAAATCTTGAGAATAATTTTTTTAAATGATAGATTGTATCAAGAACTTTCCAAAAAATTTTGTAATTTCTGGAGCTAGGTTGCCAATTTTAATAATTGAAACTTGATTTGTGGATTAATTAAATTTGAAAATGATTTTAAAATTCAGTAACCTTTTTGGGCCAAAAGAGTAGCCTTGGCCCAGCCCGCATGCATATCCATATATCCGACCCATCAATATCCGATAATCCAAATCCGTATCCGTATCCAACGGATAATGAGCTACCGAATCTGTATCCGTATCCGACAAAAAAAAAAAAAAACAGTACTCGTATTCGATCCGATACTATTCGATAAATATCCAATCTGACAGAATCCGTATCCGAAAATTATCCAGATCGGTTAGAAACTATCCGATCCATTTCCATCCCTACTCACAAAGGACTGGTCCATTGAAGCACTGATGTGAAGTGACACTGGCCACATCCCATCTATGCAACAGCTTGCTGATTGCAAGCTTCCAGAAGAGAAAAGGTTAGAGAAGTGCAGGTATACCCAGGGTTCAGAGTTCAAAGAGTAAAACATAGATGCGGAAAACAAAATAGGCATTAGGGGAAATTCAGTATCATAGTATTTCAAATATTCGTATATTTTATCCACATTGCATATAGATATAGATAATGTAACTTTACATAACATGCATAAGATTCAAAGAGACAATAATACCAATGTACTAGAAAATTGTGATATGCTTCAGCATACAAATATTTTTGCTTATAGTTACTACCTGTTTACAAAACTAAATACAAAATACCACCATTTTTTTTGCAAATCCATATAATTAATCTGATTTTCAATTAAGTAGCAACTACAAAATCTTTATATTTTGGCAACTAAGACAGGGAATCTTCCCAGATCACACCAATTGAATTCCTTCTGTAGTGACTTAGAACTTTCACAATGACGATGATGTGAAATATGACATGGTGGAGTATGTTAACATGAACAGACATGTGGCCATCTGTGACCATGTGAGGAATGCTAGAAAAGAACACCACATGAATGTTCGTGTCAGCATCTTTGGGCACGTCAAAACTTCATGCCATTCACATGGCTGGAAGGAATTAATTGAAAAAGAAACAGAAAGAGCAAATCAAATGAAAATTCCAGTGCAAGAAAGGAGCAATGCTGAAAAAACTTACTACTTTGTGACCATTTAACTGCAAGCATGTCAGCAACTCAAACTTGCTCCTTTACTGTTGAACAAAACAAAAATGATAATTCTTAAAGATAGTATTCCCTAATGTTTCCTTTTCAGAAAGACCTGTTGCATTTGGGCAAGAAGGCCAGGAAATTGAACATTTCGAGTCAAATAGCTTTAATGGTACCCAGAGGAATACAATTAATATTTCGTACAAACCTTGGGTAAAATTTTGGCAAATTTCAACAAGATTTGAAGATTTCAGATATGGTGATTATGTTCCTGCATCAGAAAATTTCACATAGATGTGCAGGATGTAAAATTGGATATAATAGTTTAGGAGGAATGCCAAAGAGAAAAAGGGTATTTCAGTTACCAAAATATCTAAAAAATAATTGGCCTCAATATTTATCAGACTAAATTTTAACTTCATATTAGTATTGGTTCCAAGTCCGTACAGATAAAAACCTATGATTGACTAAAAAATCAGAAAATAAAACAAAATCACTGAAATTCACTAAGATTGGTTTTATGGCACATTGACCTAAGAAAGGAATATAAGCGCTACAGCAAGATTATGTGGTATAAAGCAAACTATTCTTTAGGCGCAAGGAGATTCATTTTTCCTCAGAAGCAAACATTGTTGATAACTCAGAAATAAAATATGGCTAGTAGAAGATCTAATGATAATTCTTTGGAACAAAGAGCACTGAGAAGCCGTTGACAAGTATAGAGCACAACAATTTGGTATTTCACAGTTATAGATTCCATAATTCCAATGCTGATCTAAATTATTAGAAGAAATTGCAAGTTCAGCCTAGAATGTACTGTTATTATTCATCTGGAAGCACCCATTAGTAAGGACCATGCCGATCCATTTAAAAGTTGAGTTTCTTTGACAAAAAATTAGAAAGAATTGGTTACCCGTTGTCATCTTGCCTGCATTCACCGATCTCTTTCCTCAATACACAAGTGTTCGGTTTACTTCCTTCCCAACATCGTATCCAGAATAAGGTTCAGGTTACAAATGTGTCTGTCGTGACAAAAACCAGCCCTACAGAATGATCTAATTGTGAGGTCAAATATATCGTAATCAAGCAGAATTTTTTTTATTCTGATTCCTTCAAAAACACGAAAGGTCTCCCATATTCTATCACTGTGAGCAAGCCTCTTTATAAGTAAAGAAAGAAGATCCCTTGACAGTCCACTCTCAAGCGATTCTAGAAAACAATCAGAAGCCTTGTCAAATTTTCCTTCTCTGCATAATCCATCAACCCTTATAGTGTAGGTGACTTCATCTTGAGTAATGTTCTCTACTTTCATGTCCGAAATTAGGTGCTCCACCTCACTAACCTTTCGACAGTAGTAAAACCCCTGAATGAGTGTATTGTATGTCACAACATTTGCGGCAAACCCTTGACTATGCACCAGCCTCTTGGCTCTGGAAGACATTCCCCCGATGCAAAGACTACGAATCAAAATGTTAAACGTCCTTGTGTTTGGCATGATACCTTTCTTGATCATGCCTGTCAAGAGTTTTGGAACATCCCTCCACATGCCCAATTTACATAACTTGCTCATCACAGTGTTATACGCACCAACACCAGCATACCATTTCAATTCTGCACACCTCTCTAACAAGTATATAGCATCTGAAATTGAGTCATGGCAGAGGCAATTCAGAAGAATACTGAAAGTAAAATCTGTGGGATCCAACCCTTCACCTAGCATAACATCCAGCTGCTCAAGTGCTTCCTCAGTCATACCAAACTTGCAGAGACCATTCATATATGTATTGTAGGTGACCGTACTGGGCTTCCAGCCCTTGGTTCTACTCTCCGATAAAACCTGCTCGACCTCATCAAATCTGGCAACATCACACAACGCCGTGATCAGAACATTGTAGGTGACAACATTGGGAGGACAACCAGCACGTTCCATCAGGGTCATCACCTCCTTGGCCTCCTCCACACGGCCCTCGCGGCAATATCCCTGTACGATGGGCGTGTAAGTGTGCACCATCGGGCGGCAGTCCCGTTCCAGCATCCAGTCGAGCACGCCCCACGCCTCCCTGAACTCCCCCGCGCGGCATAGCCCCGTAATGAGCGTGGAGTACGTGCCGACATCGGCCTCCAACCCGAGCTTCCGCATCTCGATGATTGCCTCGTACGCGAGGTCGAACCGCGCGCCCCGCCACGCGTGCAGCTTGACGAGGATGTTGAGGGAGGACATGTTGAGCGCCACTCCCGCCGCGCGCATTTCGCCGAGCGCGTTTAGGGCCTCCCCCACGCGACCGGCCTCCACGAGCGCGTTGAAGAGCGTGTTGTAGCAGAGCACGCTTGGGTGCACGCCGCCATCGTCGGCGGAAAAGGAGCGCCTGAGCTCGGCGAAGAGGGCGAGCACCTGGTCGACGTCACCCGCGCGAGCCAGGGACTTCATGGCCACGTTGTAGTCGCGCTCCAGCTGCCGCCGCCGCCTCCGCTGCTCTTCCTGCGTAGTTAGGGAGGTTGTCTCCGGTGCGAGCAGGGGCAGGAGGGGCTTGTCGTCGTCAGAGTCCTCGGATCTGGACGAGGAGGAGGGGGAGGGAAGGGGAAGGAGCGCGGTTGCGGAGGCGGAGGAGGCCATGCGTCCGCGCAGGAGGAGCCGAGCGGTGGGGAGGGCGACGGGGCGCGCGATGGTCGCCAACAGAGGGGGTCACCGGCGGCCGCCGCTGCGGTGGACGTGGCGGCGTAGGGAGGAGATTGGTTTGGGGTGCGGGAAGGGTGGGGGTAAAACGGCGGCGGGGCCGCGGGCGAAGGGGTAACCCTTTTGGGCATGGGTGAGGAGGGGGTTTGCGTGGGGTTTTGGGGGAGGCGAGTCGGAGCCGCCTGATCTGCATCAAGATCTGCGTCGTATCGTTCACTCCTTCAGTTCAGCCTACTGGTGTTTTTGTCTCTGGTTTAACTATGCGCTTCAGTAGGTTTCTTAAACACATATGTACTTGCAAAATGTTATGCAAATATATGATCATATGTGCACTTTGGAAAAATAACAAAGAAACGAACTTAAATTACAAAAGATGTGTACAAACTTTTGCCATTTTATTGTGCACATAATTTGTATAGTGCACATATGATCATATTTTTGCACAAACTTTTTCAAGTGCACACATTCCAACATGTTCTACATGTCTGAAATTTCTTTATATGTGCTTAAGTAAAAAAAAACTAAAACATAGATGTAGGTGCAGATTTTTATTTCCCCATGTGGGATCACATTCTGTACGAGATGGAGCGTTTGGTAGTGTACACTACTACAGAATGGCACATTACTATCGCTTCATCTGTGTCGGTTCTAAACTTTTGACTAAAAAACCGATTGTGATAAGTATATTCCATTTGAAAATCTTGGTAACAGGTTATCACAATCGGTTCTTAGAAGTAACCGATTGTGATACGATAATAATCCCAATCAGTTCTAGATAAGAACCGATTGTGATAATCATTTTGTTATCACAATCGGTTTTTATCTAGAACCGATTGTAATGAGTAGGTATTATCACAATCGGTTTTGGGAAAAAACCGATTGTCCTGAGCACAGGGGTTATCACAATCAGTTCTTTTCCAGAACCGATTGTAATGAGTAGGTATTATCACAATCGATTTTGGGAAGAAACCGATAGTTCTTTTCCAGAACCGATTGTGATGATTTTTAGATGGCAATAGAATGCCCCAGTTCCATTAATAGATGAAACCAAGAACAGTTCAACAGAAACATAGTTTTTGTGAGATCCTCCACTCACACATTTCCCCTTCAGGGAACAAGAAAAAAACAAACTCCAACACAGACCAACCATAGAAAAACTACAACATACGCAAAATATATAACATCATCTCACGAGCGCAACAACATCTGCAAAAACAAAACTAATAGTAACATAATTCAGCTCCAGGAGTTTTGTCTTCTTTTCTTCGGCAAAGTTCTTTCTCCCACATATGCAATGTGTCCATTCACTTCTCACGTCCAGCAGGAAAGGACTTTGGTTTGGCATCTAGGCCAATCGTAGAACTGCATCATACGCAACATCATCACTTCTTTGAAGATCGGGTTCCAATTCCTTAGAGTGACAAGAATCACCGATCAACTGTGATGATGGAACGCGCGCACGTACGTACTAAGAACAAAAAAAAAAGCCGCCGCCACATGAAAAAAATAGATATATATATAATGAAAGCACAACTGACTTTCAGCACAGATATATATATATTGTTCACAGATCACATGTATGCATTTAATTTACTTAATTATAGAACAACAGGCCATGGCTATCACCGCTAGGGCTGTCGCTACCGTCGGAGTCGAAGAAGGGCGACTGATCATCGTCGTTGCCTAGGTGATCATCCTCCGACGATGACGACCCAGAAGAGACACCGGTGCCCCAACGGGTGATCTCCTCCTCGTCGTCGTCGTCCTCCTCCTCCTCCTCCTCCTCCTCGTCCTCTCTGGGGCGCTTCCTGCTGGCGTTGGAGGCGCCCGGCCGGGGTGAGGCACCGGGAGAGACGTCGGGAGACAACTGGGCGCACCGCCGGCGAGGCACCGGCCGAGGCAGCCGGCCGTGGCGGCGGTGAGGATGCTGGAGAATGGAAGCTAGGTGACTCCACGGTGGAGTCAGACCCTGCCGGAGAAGGAGGCGCTGCCATTGCTGCGGTCAAAGAGGCAGAGAAGACAGGAGCTATATGGAAGCTAGACTACCGATGACCAGGAGGCACTGCCATTGCTAGCTGCTGCGTACTTTTATATATTGATCGGGGAACGCGATGGTGATCAATGCTACGTTTGAACGGTCAAATTGGCGGGGAAGACGAAGGGGGTGGATGAATATCCGTGTCAGTTCTTATATAGAACCCACTAAGATGACTAATATTATTACAGTCGGTTCATTTTAAGAACCGACTGTGATATGTTATCTGTGTCGATTCTGTAAAGAAATCGACAGTGATGAGGATACAAATTATCACAGTCGGTTTTATATATAAGCGACGGTGATAACTATTTAATCACAAACGGTTCTTGTATAGAACCGATTGTGATGAAGTTTTCATGTATATATATATGTGCCGTTGGGACTCGGGATGAACTTATTAACTCTCGTCGAGTAGGTGTTCTGGAGCCAAATAAAATCCGCCGTTGCCTCAAAAACTATTACTCTGGTTTAAACTTATATTTGGATGAGAAAATATGAAAGTCTTGAGGTTGTGTGTGAAGAGGGTAATTTGATGCATTGAGGGGATTTCTCTATTTTCCTGCCTAGCTTATTTGTGGCTTTCTTCAAAAGGTGGGCGCCATTCCTTCAAATCCATCGTATTTTGTATTAATGTACATTTTTCGATTTTGATTTGGTGATTGTGTTATCTGTCATTAGCAGAGTGTATGGTTGAGAAATTAAATCGTGGAGGAGATCATTAGTGGGTTGAAGGTTAAAGTTAATTGAAACCCTAGGTAGCTTGATTAGGAGCTAGATTTCCCCTCATTTGTGGTTTTCCTCAAAAGGTGATCAGCATTAATTCGTACAAATCCCTTCAATATTGCAGTAGGAATTAAATTAAATTCTTTATTTCATGAATGTGTACATTAGATGTCATAATTGTTTTAAGATAATTAATATGATCAATGGTATAGTATAGCAAATTTGAAAAGATTTGACTTTTCGACTCTTTTGAATGAAGACCCTGTTTTAAAAAAATTAAAAATTGGATCATAGTCATCACAATCGGTTCTTTTAGGAAACCGATACAAATAGTATATATTGCGATCGGTTTTTGTATAGAACCGACACAGATAGTATATATTGCGATCGGTTTATTTAGAGAACCGATACAGTTAGTATACATATTGCGATCGGTTGTTTTAAAGAACCGACACAGATATTAAATATTGCGATCGGCGGGCATATACATTTCGGCGCGCACACTCTCATTTCGGCGCGCACTGATTTCGTTTCATCCTCATTTCCACAACCCTAGTTCGACCACCTCCCCCTCCGGCGCCTCCCCCTCCGGCTCCTCCCCCCCGGCACCTCCCCCATCGGCGGGTACCCCGTGGGCGCCTCCCCCCGGCTCGTCCCCCTCCGGCGCCTCCCCCTCGGTGCCTCCCCCATCGGCGGCTCTCCCCCCACCTCCCCCATCGGCGTCCCCCCAGTAGCTCCTCCCCATCCGGCCCCCTGCTCCTCCCCATTGCCGACTTCGGTTCGGGACCGTAAGAACGATATCGGACTGTGGGCTGTTATTGGTTGTAAATAGCTCGATGATGATTGCTTAAAATTGAGGCTTGATTAATCTGATCATTAAAGGAACTTGCTAGCCTAGATAAGTACTGCTCCTAGCTGACATTTTGGTGGCACTTGCTCTTAATGCATTGTTCTAGGGTTAGAGCAGTGCTGTGCTTATTCATTTCTGCTCTTAGCTGACAATTTGGTGGCACTTGCTCTTAATGCATTGTGGTAGGGTTAGAGCAGTGCTATATTCCTTCTGTGCTAGAGCAGTGCTGTTCTAGGGTTGTAATCCTGAAATTTTCAGATGTAATAGCCTGTGATATATTGGCCATCTAGAAGTTGGACGGCTAATTAATTTAGCAACCCTTCTATAGCAATCTGAGAGCAATCCATGTCGGCTAATTAATTTAGCAACCCTTCTATAGTAATATGTGCAGATTATATTCTCAGTGCAATTTGAAACTTGTAACATCTGCTATATTATCGCACTTTATTATCGAGTTTAGTTGCGTAACCTATGTGTCTCCCGTTTGAGGGTGCTTGTTTATAAGTATGCTAAAATGGCATATTTATAAATAAGCAGTCTCAAATTGTCCACGTTTTTTGGACAGTTCAAGGATATGTGGCTCGGGCAAGTCTTAAGCTGTTGTACAAACTCTAGAGAAAGTTTCGGCCGCATCTCCCTGGTGTTCTCTGAATACACACCCTCTTGACCTGTTGTCGAGACGTGTATTTGGAGAACAGCGGGGAGATGCTGCCGAAATTTTCTCTAGAGTTGTACAACAGCTTAGGAACTTGCCCGAGCCATATATCCTCGAATGGGATTGGACCTAACCTAATTAGAGATAAGGAGTCATCGTTGAATGCGTGCATGCTTAGATGGTCTCTGAGATAGACATTTGAATTGCTTTCTCTTATGTGAAATATAATCATGTCAGAAATTTGAATTGCTTTCTCTCATGAAGTTTAGGTTTGACCTATACGTACTTAGTTCGGAATGTCGCAAAGAGAGAGCACCGGCTCAACGCCAGAGAGAGAAGAAGGTGCTGCTACCCCATCGAGGAAGGTCAGAAAGGGTAGAGGACCGAATAAAGGAGCCACAGGGAGAACGCCGCAAGTCCTCCACTTCAATGCCATAGGGGTTTGCACGGGTCCTAGCAAGTTTAAGGGGCGCTACTCCTCTTTTCTCGGCCAATTGGTGAGGGAGAGAGTGCCGATCACAGTTAAGGACTGGAGGAAGGAAGTAAGCGACGAGCAGAAGAACCGACTGTGGGACGAAGTTAAGGGGAAATGGATTATACCAGAGGAAGATGAAATCAATGCGAGACGGTACATCTTGAAGAGAATGGGTGTGGCTTTGAGGCATTTTAGGGTTACCAAGCATGCCGAGTTCGTGTTGAAAAACCGTACTCCCTTCGAAAGGTATCCATTTGTTACTCCCGAGGTTTGGGAGGAGTTCGCAAGGATGAGGAATACGCCCGAGGCGGAGGAGCTGAGAGAGAAGAATATCGCTATACAGAGGTGTAACACACACGCGCACCACCTCGGTTCCAGTGGGTATGTAGGGAAGAAGGCAGAGTGGGCGCGACTAGCCGAGGAGTGTGCAACCTCTGGGACAACGATGCCTTACTCCCACATATGCGAGGAGCGGGCACGCGACTGGGTATTAGCAAGGACGAAGAAAACCTCTAACGGTCAGATTGTCGTTCCAAACCCCGCGACGGCACAGATCGTCACGACCATCGTAAGATATCTAACATAGTACATTGCATCTGACCCTTCCCATTGTATTTTAGCAATAATTTATATTTGCGACCTGCAGGAGGAGGTAAGCCAGCAGAAAGAGCAAGGAGCATTTCAAAGCCAAGGGTCAAGGGACATCCTGTGTTCGACAATCGGGAAGCCCGATCATAAGGGTCGGGTGCTTGCTGCAGGTGCGGGGCATCCGAAGAGGTCCTTCTTTGTAGAGGAGAGCGTTTCCAGTGCCAGGGCAAGATCATGGGAAGCACGTGAGGCGCGGATTAGGGCGCAGATGAAGGAGGAGTTGAAAGAGGAGTTAAAGGCTGAGATGATGGCGATGTTCTCCCAGAATCAGAGTCCTAAACCATCACCTATGCTACGCCCTAGCAGCTGCGCTTCCAATAAGAAACTGCGCATTCCACACCTCAAGGTAATAACTGTTTCGGACCGAAAGGTACATCAGTAAGCTTAATAAAGATTATGATGAAGATGCTGATCACTTCTTGCAGGGTCCTGCCAAGTGCCAGCTAGTCCTGATCGACGACGGAATACAAACTGAGGCTGCGCGCGGGGTTGCATTTCCCAGCAAGGAGGATGACACGGTGCATGGTATACCTTTGGGGAAGGGCTACATGAGGGTGCAGGTGGACTATGTCCACGATGTTTACCTGTCTCATGCCCTGGAGTTCCCCCCGAACGAAGATATCACCACTCTCGGGCAAGCACGGATGTCGTTCATCAAGTGGCCCGCGACGGGTGTCGTAGTGCAAGCACCTCCTCCTGCTGCTGGTACTGCTACTGCTACTGGTACTACTGCTACTGCTGCTACTACTGCTACTGCTGCTACTGCTACTGCACCTGCTCCTGCTTCTCCTGCTCCTGCTGCTACTGCTACACCTACTGCTCCTGCTCCTGCTTCTCCTGCTCCTGCTACTGCTACTATTGGTGCTGCACTTTGCTCACATTCTGCTACTCCTCCCTCACTGCACTGCACTTTGCTCCTCCTCCTCCTCCTACTGCTCCTGCTCCTGCTACTACTGCTACACCTGCTCTTGTTGCACATGCTCCTGCCCCTGCTACACAACCTGCACCTAGGCCTGCAGCTGCACCTCCTGCACCTACGACTGCAGCTACAAATGCTGGTGCGCAGGTGGTGCGCAAAAGGACTTCTACCACGCGGACTAAAGACACAAAGCAGAGTTCAGAGAGTTCCTACGTGAAGAAGGCAAAGTTGTCAGAGGACACAGAGCACCCTGATGATCACAAGCGGTACATACATGGAAAGCCCTTTCTCGCAAGCCATGAATTGAATACTTTAGGCTTGTTCACTCGCCACCTACATGGATGGTACATCGATAAGTCACATGAGGCTGAGCCTCGCCACGATTTCATAGTGAAGTATCGAGGGGGACAATTCCACCGCAAAGAGGATGGGACCTTCCTAGTCGGTTTTGAGGATCTGTACTTTATGTACAGCTTGAAAGCCGTCGATATTTCTACCATACGATCCTGGACGCTGTGAGTATCGCACCATACTCATTCATATGACTTTTTACTGATTTTGTATTATATTTTTTAACAATTGACATGAATTGCAGGATCATGAGACAGCGAGCCGTGACGGGTCGACACCCTGTCGGGTTTGTCGATCCTGAGATGGTGTCTGCGACCATGGCTAGGCTTCAATCGGAGTTCCTTGCAGGATACATCAACCAGTCATTGCATGACGAGGCGAAAAAGGATGTCATTCTCTTCCCGTACCACCAGGAGTATGTACTACTATACAATTCAATTACATGTACACACTTCAACCGTATATGAACTTATTCTCTTGCACTATGTACCGTGTAATAAGCAACCATTGGGTTCTACTTGTGGTTGTTCCGAGTCAAAACAAGGTCTACACGTTGAACTCACTTGAAAATAGACCGATGGACTATGCGATCGAGCTTGTTTTGCAGAAGTAAGTACATTCCTCTAACCTAACACTTTACATATTGAACTACGTTAGATATTTTTTACCTCAATGGCATCTCTCCAATGTATAGGGCTTTCTTGTCTTACGTTGCTGAACATGGCCGACACAATGATAAATAAGGCACCAAACTGGAGTGGAAGCGCTTCAAGGTACAAGTGTCTATCATAGGATTTATTTCTGACACCTATTTTTAATTCGTCTCCTAATTTAAGTTTCTTTGTTCACAGTGTCATCAACAAGGGTGCGATGATCTGTGTGGCTTTTATGTGATGCATCACATGCTCATTTTGGTTGGTCGTGCAGATCGTTTCCCTAAGGTATAGAGCTGATTATTTGCACTACTGTCAATGTGATATTTGTTTACAAGCATAATACTATCAGTCTTTTACAAGCAAAATTTAAGACTTAAATATATTAATGCACTACTATCTATTTTGCAGGACCTTGATATCCTCCGGAAGAGCCTAACCAACACTGATCTCAAGAAATTACGAGACCATTTATGCCAAGTGGTAATCGACAGTTATAACGGAGGATGGTAGATATAGAGACCATTCAAGCAAATACTAGTCCATAAAGTGTAAACAAAATTTATGTGAATGTGATCTCTACATGAGTTGTAAACAATATTAATGTGAATGTAATGTGTGTAGATTGTGATGTATATATGTTCTGTGATATTGTGGATTGTGATGAATGTGTCATATTGTGAATGCGAGGCTATTTGTGTTATATTGTGAATGCGAGGCTATTTTCGGACGGTGGACAGTAACATCATCACAATCGGTTCTTTCTTGAAACCGATTGGGATAGGTCTGATATCACAATCGGTTCTTACTGGAACCGATTGGGATATTTAATAATATCTGTCGGTTCTAATAAAGAACCGATTGTGATAATATACTTATCCCCATCGGTTCCAATAAAAAACCGATTGTGATAATGTAATCATTTGAATCGGTTCTGAAAAAGAACCGATTATGATATTATACTTATCTCAATCGGTTCTACAAGAAAACCGATTGTGATAAGTTTATTATCCTGATCGATTCGAAAAAGAACCGACAGTGATAAGATATTATTAGTGTCGGTTAAAAACCGACTGTGATATATCTACCTTATCACTATCGTTGGACTTTCTTTCGCCTACAAAATCGACTGTGATGACCAAAAAGAACCGATTGTGATGTACGAATCTGTAGTAGTGGCAAGACCTATAGTGGTATGAAAAATAGTAATTGCAACAACAATGAGTTTCGTAATAGGACTATGGGATATTTGACACTCTAAATATTGGCATTATTGATATGCCACTGTATAGTTGCAAAACTACCATGAAAATAGATGATAGATTCAAAAGACTAAACTAAATTGAAATAAACATAGCAAATATCGCCTTTCACTACACAATTGAAATCCATATATGGATAAAAGAGATGTATAGCAAGAAAGCAAAATGCAATGAAGATACCTTGCTAATAGAAAAGCATAAAAAACACATAAATATGTATATAAAGGAATCTATATATCAAAATGTGTAAATTAGTACTACAATAGTAAATTATAAATGATTGTAAACATTCAAAATAAAAGAAATATACCCTAAGGTGCTAGCCTGAAACACGAGGCAAATTCATTATATGATCATCAATGCTTGTAAATACCACTCACATGGTGTAGCACACTATCAAGTTATTGAGCTAGTCATCCGCTAAACTTGAGCATATCTATTTTGATAATATTCATTGCAAAAAATATTCTCTTGACATTTGTCGTTGCTACTGGAAGGATCAATGTCAACTCAATGAGGTGATATACTAACGGGAAAGTTCTATCTTTTTTGTTTGAACCATTATTTTGAGCAAGTTTTGAAATATCACGACATACATGAAATCCATCACTTCTCCTAATATTGAGAATGAAGATTTGAAGTTGACTTCTTAACAAGAACCGGTTAGCTACCGTGAAAACATCAGCATAAATCTCAGCAAGTCGAATAATTTATCGACATCAAACTTAGAGGAGTTGCTTGGACCAAGATAGGACATGCTTGCCAATAACACCAAGGAAACATAATTAAAGCGATGATTAATATCATTCATAGTTGCATCAAGATCAACATTGGAATAATTATGTTGAGTCACTACATGCTTCCGACGTACAATTTAGCCATAACTCTGGCACAACAATCCCATAGTCCTCACAAAAGCTTTTGATTTGGTTGAACAATGGCTCCCACCCATTATCCCTTATATCTTGCAAGCGTTCTTTCGTATCTTTGTATCAAAGCAAGTGATAGCTCAATTATAATGCTCAACAAGGTTATTAAGAAATGCATAATGAATATAAGTTGAAAGCATCCCATCTTTTTTAACAAACATGCTGCTCCATCATGACTTGAGTTTGGACAAGTATCTTCAATTATAAGCTCTAGACCATCCACCATTGGCTTCCACATTTAGTAAATACGAAGCAAGGTTTTGAGGTATGAGCCCTACCGAGTATCTCCATGTTCAGCTAGGCGAGTTTCTTGATGCAACACTACCATAGTTGAAATCAACAAGATAACCTTCTTTTTTCTTGCAAGAGGCACTCGCAGTAATCAATATGTGGGGGGGGGAGGGACATGGTTGAAGAAATAAGCAATAACTCCACTACAACTTGTGACAGTGACTTGTGGACAAAGTAGGGGGCATAGAAAGCCAATGGATTCTTATCAGGATCTGAATATGCAAATCCAGACCCTCTGTGTATACAACAGTAGTACAAGATCACTCTAGTGCACACAGTGGTAACATAGATATAATATCACAATCATATATGGTGATCATGAAGTTTTTGAAAGTTAACGAAGCAGGGGAGTATACTGCTGTAGTCCAAGAAACCAACAACAATAACTTGTGGGTGAAGCATGGGACATAGAAAGCCAATGGATTCATGTCGGGATCTGAATATGCAAATCTGGACCCTCTATGTATACTGCAATAGTCCAAGATCACTTTATTGCACATAGTGGCATCATAGATATAATATCACAATCATATAATGCAAAAACATAATAAAAACTATATTTATTGAATAAGATTGTTGAAAAGGCCTTAAGGTCAACTTTACACTTATTAGGTCTCACAGAGCTTTGACTCTTAATAAACAGTAGCGGAACAAAAAATTCAATGAATCCCATCAACATACCACAGGCATCTAATAAGGTTCGACTACTATACTTGCCTCTCCATAGAACTCCAAAGAAGATGTAGACTCCTCTTTAACCGTTGGATTTATTGTGGCAAAAGTTATTACATAAAGCACTCAACAAGTTATACACAAAATGCAAATTTATTACAAATAGAATGAATGATATGGCTATTTTGTAGTAAAGCAGCATTTCAATTGAATATAGTAATTAGATTAAAGCAATAGTAAAACAAATAGCAATAATAATAAATTTTTTAGATATTTCTCAAAGTAAACAGTCACACAACCTAAACTAAATTACATTATGTTAACGCTAAAAAACGTGACAAAGGGTTGATCGGCAGTCAGCACATGCAAACATTGGGTTTAATCTTGGGTGCGGGTGTGCCAGCAGATTTGATCCTGTAATCGGCAAGAAGATAGTATGTAATTCAATCGGCTATTAATCCGATCTAATATCAACGGCGATTTAGCCTGATCGGCTTGTTCGAGCCGATTTAGATAAAAGTGACTGATAGATCTAATCAACCTGATTGAGTTGATCAGATGGGGGTAAAAGCTGTTTTTCCTGAAGAAGGCAATACGCAACAAAATTGGAGAAAAAGAGAACCTGAATTGGCATAAGTCGATGGAATCAACAATCAGCGATGCGCAACTTTATTGATTGAGCAAATTACAAATGAAAGATTACAAAGCTAAAAGCTACTCCTAATCGACGGAAAGTAAAGTAAAAAGTAGAACAACTTGTTTAATTTTTTGTTGGTTCCCTCTTTAATGCCCGCTCATCGGCCCCTTTTATAGCATCCGATCCGATCGTGTCCTCCTTGGTCTCTTCACGACTGTCCGTATCAGCTTCAACCAACCCTACGATATCTTCCTTTAGGATAAATTTTGGTTACAATTCGATAAATCCGTATCGGCTTATGGCTTCTCAACTCAATACTTTCCTTAACAAACTGACTATGCCAAACCGATTTTTACAAAATCGTCCATACGCCAAATTCTGGTGTCAACATATGCCCCCCTATTGTTGGGAGATTGCGTGAATCTCGCAAAAATCACTAATATTGGCTTAAGTACAGAATATGAACCGACTCAAGATTACCGTTCAAATTCCTCTCGATTTTCGCGCCACCTGCAGTAATTTTCCCATGCAGCCATGTGAACGCATGATCTTGTGCATTAACTGTAGCAAAAAGTGTGCAAAAATTACCCACTAGTTGATGTAACATTGGGTGTCCCGATCTTTCGATGAGAATGATAACCTTCGATTTGGGTGGAGACGACTTTGACGATCCGACTACAACGTACAACGACGATGCGCCTTAGCAATCGCAAAACCAACTCCAGAGGGTTATTGACATTGCCGTGGGCACGATCAACCTGATCACAAAGATCAATTCCTGCAAGCAATCGAAGAACAAGCAAGAACAAGGCAAAAGCAATCTAAAATTGCAAATATGGATAAAGTATTGAGAAGTTGGGGTTCCGATACAAGGAGCTTGTTAGGCGGCCGTTGAGCACGTCTAAAAGACTCAAAATAGTAGCAAAAGGCTAAACTATCAAATAACCAAAACACAAGTTATTTTGGGGGACTACCTAGCTATATATAGGAGAAATAGGAGGCCAAAACAGTGCTAGGGGCGTCCAAAACACATCCATGGCCGAGTAGGACTCCTATTCCTAGTTTGACTCGGATTTGGAAAGATGACCGAATTTGTTTTGGAGATTCCCGTTGACTCGTAAGGAATTTGGACATGGGGCCGGATCCGTTTGAAAGAGGACGACGAAACCTTTCAAACCAGTACTCATAGACCCCAAACACACTTGTGGATCAAAAGTTATGGTCGTTTTAAGTTGGTGCTGTCCTGGAGGCCAAATCCGAGTTGAACTTGTGCACCGGAAGAATTGGCTTCATGCTTGATGTTTGGGAGTCCTTCTCCTTGGTTCCTAAGGACAATAAAATCATCACAAGTATTAAATAGCATTCCATTCATTAAATTATTTGTATGCAACCCAAGGAACGCATTCACCTGGCAATTGAATTGACATGCGCGAGCTTGAGTAATTGGCCCTTGTATTACATTGTTGGTTTCAATTGGGTTTGTAGGCATGGCCGTATCCATGGTAGTGATGTCCTCATCATCCTCCCCTTCTTGCATCTGAGTCGTCCTCGACTCAAGTTCATCATCTTCTCCCAAGTATGGCTTTAGATCTGATAATTGAGTTGACGGGCTTGAGCTCGAGTCAATGGTCCTTGAACCGACGAAGATGTAGAAGGATGGCCAAGGTGGGGGTCGATAAAGCCATGCAGATGGAGCCATCGTAGTAGATGTATACGAAGTAGAGGATGCCGTGAAGTGTCGCCAACTTAATGGTCCTGGCCAAGGTGGGGGTCGATGAAACCATGCAGTTGATATAATTGCAGCAACACTTGGTGATGACCATATGTATGCAGTGTTAGTTCTGTCCATGATGAGCATGGTCTCATCATCCTCCCTTTCTTGAAGTGGAGTCGTCCTCGACTCCATCATATTATCCTGGGAAATGTTAGTAATGACAGGAAACAAAGCAATATGCACATTTGCAATGAAATCAATGGATCGAGAATTTCTATCAACCATATCCTCCCTTTCTTGAAAACTATCATGTGACTTGTGAATGGAACCAAATGTACTTGGTCTGACATGATTAGTGATATGGCAATTATTAAATTGATGACATTGTTGCATTGCAAACGGAGGTTTAAAATCTGAACAAATGTAAACTCGATGTGCTTTATAATCTCCTTTCTCACTATTTTTGCCAATAATATAAAAGATATTTCGCGATAACCATGACAAATCAGAATGTACAAAAAGGCTCTCCTCTAAATAATTCAGATCACACGGAACATCAAATTCAATGTAGCCTAATGTATATAAAGAAGACATCAATTTCAACTCATCATTTTCGCTTGTGATGTGAATGACATGTTTATTTTCAGCATAAGTGTCTAGTGTGTTAACAAAAGTGACATGTCCATTTGCTAGTTGTGTCATGGATATAAGTGAAGTATTATCACACAACTCTTCTTTATCACAAGAAATAGCAAGCAAATCATCTTGTAACAAAGCAAAATCAGCAATTGGTTCCACTATTAGTTGCTCTACGATAGCATGATTTGTGGATAGTTTTAGCTCTTCAAAATTATTTTCTCCATGTGTAAAGTCCATACCTGTTACATTACCTTGTAAGTTCTCATCAGCTGTTGTAGGCGTTTCTTCTACTATTATCTCTTCATTTACACATGGGGTAGTACTGATCGTTTCTTTCTCCATATGCTCTTCTACATCATTCTCTCGATGGTGCTCATTTTTCTGCAAAATGTTAGCTATAAAAGAAGGTGCAACAATGGGCACCTCAAATGAAGCTAATGATTCTTTCACAGATTCAGCAAGCATTTTTTCAACTCTACAAGCACATACAACCAATTCTGAAAGAGAACTATATGTTTCATCAACAAAAACATCCTGAATTTCTTGATTAAGTCCACGTATGAACCTAAACTCTGTTGCTTCTTCACCTTCAGCTAAACCACAACGCAACAAATGATTTTGCAATCGTTCATAGTATTCGTTAACGCACTTATTTCCTTGTTTCAAGCATTGGAGTCTAGTATACAAAAATTCAATATGATATTCAGGAACATAATCAATTCTCATAAGTCTTTTCATGGCCTTCCAATTTTCAGGTTTTTTCTCTTTTCTACAAATATGTTTCCACCATGTTAATGCATATTCATTTAGCACACTTGCAGCAATCCTAATCTTTTCATTTTCAGACAAATCATACTTGCCAAATTCTTTGTCTACTGCTATCTCCCAATCAATATAGGCATCAGGATCATATTGACCATTAAAAGGTGGAATGTTGAATTTAACCTTACCTAGGGAATCATCATCAACATGTACCTGAGCATGTAGTACGTCATTTTTGTTGCTTGGAAGACGAGGCGGAGGACTGGAAGTTCCTGCAAGCGTATCAAGTCTAGACAAAATAGTAGCAAGAGTAGTTTTACCAATCCCCTGTGCGACCTGGATGGATCTGAGAAGGTTCTCTTGCGATGACATACGCCCAGAGTGAGCAACAATTCCCTTGGTGCGAGGAGAGTGATGTAGGGAGCCCTCGTCTCCTGACATGGTTGGTAGGAGACAAGAAAACAAAATCACAAGTATAATGTTTCTATCATCTACTAGGAGGTGGTGGCAAGTCTCTCAACACTCAAGCCTATCACCAAAGCTCTTACAAGTTCTTACGTTGCAGCAGGTGTTGTCGGCCGTTGGCGTTGTCAAAGTTTCTTCGAAGTTTGTGTAGAGCGATTGCCAAGTGATCGAACGCTTGTACGGGTAGAGATTGGAGCTTGGACATGCTTAATTTAGTAGCAAGAAGAATCAATCAATTAATCTCAGAAATTGCATAGAATTGAATTATAGTTCATAATTAGCACTTAGTCTAAGATGCTGATCAACCAAGGATGGATAAAAGGCTAAGGCTGATACACGGAAAACACACGCGCAAAGATGTTGGAACTTGATGCAATCAAAGGAACGAGCTAAAAAAATATAAGTGAGGCATCAAAAAGCTCGTATTGCATAAGTTATGGAGAGACGCTAGCTAATTGCTCAAACAAAGAACACGGGCAATAGATTGCTCAAAATCACAAACTAGCACAATATGAAAAATGCACAAATGCTAGGATGTACTCTCAGTCAAATTTCACTTTTTTTTGGCGCTCTTTGCTTTTGACCGCACTTTTCTTTTCTTTTTTTTGTGTGGCGGTTTTCTTTCCTTTTTTTTGTGGCCCAAACAAATATGAGAGTAGCACAGTATATATGACCAGGTGCAATACAAGTGCAATCCAAATTATGCAATAGAATGTAACATGAGCAGCCCTAGAGCAATATCAAATAGCTAGTCTCGATTAGGTTCAAAGTGTTCACAAAGGATGAATTGGTTCCCAAAGGTAGGTGTACTGATCTGTAATGGATGGTTTTTTTTGTGGGGACTATGATCAGCAACTAGACAATGCTAAAACGAACACAAATTCAATTTAGCAAACCGAAATTAATAGATCGAAAAGGCGCAAACTTGGTTTGGATAGGAGGAACAAATCTTTTTGTGGCAAATTTTCTGGACTATAGGGATTAAATCAATCTACTAAACTAGGGTAAAGAAATTTCTCACCGAACAACCTGGTTGGCTCTGATACCACTTGATGTAACATTGGGTGTCCCGATCTTTCGATGAGAATGATAACCTTCGATTTGGGTAGAGACGACTTTGACGATACGACTACAACGTACAACGACGATGCGCCTTAGCAATCGCTAAATCAACTCCAGAGGGTTATTGACCTTGCCGTGGGCACGATCAACCTGATCACGAAGATGAATTCCTGCAAGCAATCGAAGAACAAGCAAGAACAAGGCAAAAGCAATCTAAAATTGCAAATATGGATAAAGTATTGAGAAGTTGGGGTTCCGATACAAGGAGCTTATTAGGCGGCCGTTGAGCACGTCTAAAAGACTCAAAATAGTAGCAAAAGGCTAAACTATCAAATAACCAAAAACCAAGTTATTTTGGGGGACTACCTAGCTATATATAGGAGAAATAGGAGGCCAAAACAGTGCTAAGGGCGTCCAAAACACATCCATGGCCGAGTAGGACTCCTATTCCTAGTTTGACTCGGATTTGGAAAGATGATCGAATTTGTTTTGGAGATTCCCGTTGACTCGTAAGGAATTTGGACATGGGGCCGGATCCGTTTGAAAGAGGACGACGAAACCTTTCAAACCAGTACTCATAGACCCCAAACACACTTGTGGATCAAAAGTTATGGTCGTTTTAAGTTGGTGCTGTCCTGGAGGCCAAATCCGAGTTGAACTTGTGCACCGGAAGAATTGGCTTCATGCTTGATGTTTGGGAGTCCTTCTCCTTGGTTCCTAAGGACAATAAAATCATCACAAGTATTAAATAGCATTCCATTCATTAAATTATTTGTATGCAACCCAAGGAACGCATTCACCTGGCAATTGAATTGACATGCGCGAGCTTGAGTAATTGGTCCTTGTATTACATTGTTGGTTTCAATTGGGTTTGTAGGCATGGCCGTATCCATGGTAGTGATGTCCTCATCATCCTCCCCTTCTTGCATCTGAGTCGTCCTCGACTCAAGTTCATCATCTTCTCCCAAGTATGGCTTTAGATCTGATAATTGAGTTGACGGGCTCGAGCTCGAGTCAATGGTCCTTGAACCGACGAAGATGTAGAAGGATGGCCAAGGTGGGGGTCGATAAAGCCATGCAGATGGAGCCATCATAATAGATGTATACGAAGTAGAGGATGTCGTGAAGTGTCGCCAACTTAATGGTCCTGGCCAAGGTGGGGGTCGATGAAACCATGCGGTTGATATAATTGCAGCAACACTCGGTGATGACCATATGTATGCAGTGTTAGTTCTGTCCATGATGAGCATGGTCTCATCACTAGTGCCGCTAGTTTACGCCTTATAAATATGAGGCCCATTCATCCATCGATTTCATGTGGCCGAGCTCTCCACTCCTCCTTCATCGGCTTTGGATTTCCTTTCTTCCGTCATCTCATCGGCTCAACCAAACCATCGGCTCAGTTAAACCCATTGGATCCCAATCAGGTATTGTACCATGTTCCCCACTGTGATACTCAATTCTATCTAGGTCCACTAGGCGACCTTGATTCATCGGCTATTATAGAAAATATCTTCCCAAACTTCCTTTGAACGCACCGGGTGTGGAGTACGTGGACCCCGGGTATCTACATGGCGGGCCGCGAGGACCAACCAAGAGGGGACAGGCCGAACCAGCTACATGAGACCGGGCACCATCCAAACTATCATCACCGTACCCAACAAGGAAGTCCAGAAGATGGTAATCGACCCTTGTTAGGAAGGATACGACTGTAATCTCGGAGGATAGCGTATCTAGCAGGAAAGGTCAAAGATAGAATCTCCACCCTGTAACCAACCGAGATTCTACCATGTAAGCAACTCGGACTCTTCCGCCCCTTCCCTATATAAGGGGGGCGGGGGCCCTAGAGAGGGGGGGTCAGGCACTCATAATTCCAAAGCACAGGACTAGGGTATTACCTCCATCGCTGAGGGCCCAAACCTATATAAACCTTTGTCTTGTGTTACCATCGAGTTGGATCCAGTGCCTAGCCCCGTATTCATTATTGACGACAACAAACGTCGATAGTTAGCATGCCAGGTAGGGGCCCATGCGAAGATAAATCTCGTCAAGCTCGATGGCTTCCTTCAACGGAATCAACGTTACCTTTGCTCCCGGCCAGGTTTTCTGTTTCGGGAGCCTGAGCTTCAACACTGACAAACTCGGCAAGCTCGCTCTTTTAGACTCGGACTAGATCCAATCTGGGAGGGTCTTCAATAGCGCTTTTGTTCCCTTGAACTCGAATAACTGATCTGGGAGAGACTCCAACGGTGCTTCTTCTGGACTCTCGTTTGGGTTGGGGAGGCCATGGCCATCTACTCACGAGTAGAACGCTAGGGGCCTGCTTCTCGACTCGGATACGGTGAGAGCCCAACCAGGGACGAATCTCAGGTGGTGGGCGTTATTAACAGTAGCCCACCCAGATTTGAAAACCAACTCGGCTTATCTCCTTTCCACTCCTTTGGCTCGGAGACCGAACCGGAGAGCAACATGGGGAGTCGCCATGTTTTCTGTGGAATTTGCATAATTGAGGACGAATGGACCGAATCACAATGCTAACGGGATGCTGAAGAAGCGGTGGAGGCAGATCGTCTTTGTCGTGGGGCCCAAGAAGCGTGCACTCGGTCTTTCCAAACCTAAGCTCGCAACATCAATGAGGACATCTTGCATGTAAGAATGGGGAGCCAAGCCATTTTCCATACACCGCAGTAGAACATCATCGCTTCCAAGACACTCCTTGACACCTTGGGCCCAATGCTCGAGGCCGACAGCCCAACCGCCCTAATCATGGCCTATGTTAAGGCCATGGTGATGGCGGTGGCAATTCAGCACAACCAACGAGATCAGGCAGTGACAATGCTCCCTTGCACTCATGCAATCGCTCAGACTGCAGTAGTCAGATCGCTCGACTGAGCGTAGTCGGCACAAGTCCCATCATGATAAGGGCGCGCGCCCAACCATCCATCGCGACCTCCGCTAGGACCTTAATACCAAGAGGCGAGAGCGAGAAGATGAAGAGCAGCGCTGGCGCGATGACGACTATGAGCGTTTCGGTATCGACCGCGATCGAGGCAGCAGCCGCCGCGACGGTGGCCGAGACAACCATGACAATCGGAGCACAGATCATAGCGAACGTGGGAACCAACACCACCCTGGGTGGCACAACGATGATAACCACTGGGTTAGATCTCGACCACACCATGATAAGGAACCCATTGATGGGGTCTGTGCGTTTACCACTCGGCTCTGCCGAGTGGTATGGCCCGATAGCTTCAACCCTAAGGGCATTGTCAAGTTTGACGGGGAGAGAGATCCAGAAGCTTGGTTGTAGGTTTACGCCCTTGCAGTCAAGGCAACCAGAGGCGACCACATCGTGATGGCAAATTACTTGCCGGTCATGCTTGCCCCATCGGCTCAAACCTGGCTCATAGGACTTCCAAGGAACTCAATAGATTCCTGGGGAGATCTTTGTGAGCAGTTCATCGCAAGCTTCCAGGGCACTTATGAGAGGCCTGGGACCCCATGGGATTTATACCAACTTCATCAAAAGAAGAATGAGTCTCTTCGGGAATTCATCCGATTCTTCATGCAAAAGAAAAACACGATTCAGGATGTCTCGGACACGATTGTCATAGCAACTTTTCAGAAAGGAGTCAGTGACCCCGATCTGATCAAGAAGATGTCTCGGAAGCCACTGACCACGGTGAGGGAGATGTTCACCCTAGCAGACTGCTACGCCATGGCCTCAGATGCCCTGGCCAAGCGCCAAGATGATTGTCCGCGACAGAAGGACAAAAAGGACCACACCGAGTCCTCAAGGCAGAAGGACAAGAAGCGGAAGAGCGAGGAGCTGGTCGCGGTAGCAGATCACGACCAGACAAGGGCACTACAAACAAGAGACTACGACAAGGTAATGAACGCGCCATGCCCTTTCCATCCCAAGGGTAAGCATGCTGCCAAAGACTGCTTCACTCTAAAAAGATTTGCATGAGAAAACAACAAGCAGTCGGAGCCCAAGGATAAAGGTGAGGATGGCAAGAAAGGGGACCCCCCCGAAGAGGGTGACTATCAGGAGATCGATCACGAACTCAACTGCATATTCGGGGGCTCGGATGAGTATGAGTCCAAGAGGAAGCAAAACCTTACCTCTCGGGATATCAATGCAGCCAGCGACCCCCTGATACTTGAGGTGGTCCGAGGTCCCAATCACATTTGACCGCTCGGATCATCCTGACCACATACCATACCCAGGTAGGTATCCTTTGGTTTTGGACCCTGTTATTCACAGCGTGAAGCTCAAGAAAGTGTTGGTCGACGGAGGGAGCGGGCTTAACATCCTCTTCTCCAGAACCTTCGATGACATGAAGATCCCTCGCTTTGAGATGAAGCGAAGCTCGTCACCATTCCATGGGGTAATCCCCAAGACATCATTGGTACACATGGGCAGATCACCTTGTCTGTTACATTCGGTTCAAAGGAGAATTACTGTACCGAGTACCTGCATTTCAAAGTGGCTAATTTTGAGATGGTGTATCATGCCATCTTGGGAAGACCAGCCTTAGCCAAATTCATGGCAGTGCCACATTACACTTATTTGGCGCTAAAAATGCCGAGCCCAAAGGGCGTTATCATAGTCTGTGGTGATGTCAAGCAGTCCTTCTTATGTGGCAGGGAGAGTTGCGAGCTGGCTAAGAAGCTACGAAGACATCCCCGCTAAGAAGCAGGCCAAGGCGGGAATCAAGCTTGATGAGGAAGTAAAAAAGATAGCACTCGACCCGTCCAACTCAGCCAAGCGACCCTGATTGGGACTGGGCTCGACCAAAAATAGGAAGACGCACTCGTCACCTTCCTCCAAGCGAATAGGGACATCTTCGCTTGGAGGCCATCCGATATGCCTAGTGTCCCAAGGGAGGTGATTGAGCACTCTCTAAACGTTGACGAGAAGGCGAGACCAATCAAGTAACGACTCCAGCGGTTTGCCCAAGATCACCGCGATGCAAATAGGGAGGAAATCACTAAACTTTTAGCTGTAGGCTTCATGAAAGAAGTGTATCATCCCGACTGGCTAGCGAACCCAGTTCTTGTTCGCAAAAAGAATAAAAGTTGCGCATGTGTGTTGATTATACTGATCTCAACAAAGCATGCCCAAAAGATCCATTCGGGTTGCCTCGCATCGACCAAGTGGTGACTCCATTGCCGGGTGTGAGCTCTTGAGTTTCCTAGATGCCTACTCAGGGTATCACCAGATCAACCTCATGGAGGGAGACTGTATTAAGACTTCATTCATCATGTCGTTTGGGGCTTTCTGCTACGTCATAATGCCATTCGGGTTGACAAATGCTAGCGCAACCTATCAGCACGCGATACAGTGGTGTTTTCACACTGAACTTGGACGCAATGTGGAGGCTTACATGGACAATATTGTTGTCAAGTCTCGAATGAAGAAGGACCTCGTCTCTGATCTAGCTGAGATGTTCAAAAGCCTAAGGGTTTACAAGATGAAGCTTAACCCCGAGAAGTGTGTTTTCGGAGTCCCTTCGGGAAAACTACTCGGATTTATTGTGTCCCACCATGGTATCGAGGCAAAACCAGAGAAGATCAACACCATCATGAAGATGAAGCAGCCGATTTGCCAGAGGATGTCCTGAAGCTCATATGATTCATGATCGCACTCGGCAGCTTTATTTCTCGCCTAGGAATGTAGGGGATGATGTTCTTCAAGCTCCTCAAGAAGCAGGACAAAATTCAATGGACTCCCGAGGCACAACAAGCTTTTGAGGATCTTAAGACATTCCTAACCACACCTCCAGGATTGGCTTCACCAATGACTGAGGAGCCTCGTATGCTTTACATATCAGCGATGACCCATGTAGTCAGCGTGGCAATCGTTGTAGAGCGAGAGGAAGCAGGACATCTATAGAAGGTGCAGCGCCCAGTTTACTTCGTCAGCGAGGTATTGGGCGAGCCCAAGGTACGGTACCCGCAAATACATAAATTACTGTACGTCGTACTAATTACTTCCCGTAAGCTCAATCATTATTTCCAAGAACACACGATTTCAGTGGTCACTGCTATAGGATCGATATATATGAATATAGCAATCAGAGGGGGGTGAATAATTGTACGGAAGCTAAAACCAAATTTTTGATCTACTAAAAATTCGCCCCAAATCGGAATCAAATAATTGCCTCGTATTCAACAAAAATAGATTAATAGATGTTCGGTAAAATGCAAATTCCCAAAGATCCAACCGTTGGATTGATCTAAAATTTGAACACAAGAAACTAGACTCCAATACGAATCTAACAGAAAAAGAATCAGCTCAATTGGACTTACGGAGCAAAAGTTATGAACCTCGCAAGCTTGTGTGACAGAATATGACGAGCATTGATCTAACATCAATTTTGTACATTGACAAGATACTAAAACGGTTCAACATGCATGATTCCAAGAAAGGTTTCTTGTCCATGTCACATGGTGTAAGTCTTAGCAAGACTCAGTGTGCTTCGACACCTTATGAGCAAGAGAGAATGAGTCGGATTCCATACGCTTCGGCGATTGGATCCATCATGTATGCCATGATATGTACGCGCCCAGATGTGTCATATGCTCTGAGTGTCCCTAGCAGGTACCAATCGAATCCTGGTGATAGTCACTGGGTGGCTGTAAAGAACATCCTTAAATACTTACGAAGGACTAAGGAGATGTTCTTGGTCTTTGGAGGAGAGGAGGAGCTCGTCGTAAAGGGTTACGCCGATGCTAGCTTCCAAACCGACAAAGATGATTCGCAATCGCAATCTGGGTTTGTATTTGTCTCAATGGTGGGGCAGTGAGCTGGAAAAGTTCCAAGCAAGAGACAATAGTTGATTCCACAACGGAGGCCGAGTACATTGCGGCTTTTGAAGCAACAAAGGAAGTAGTTTGGATCAGGAAATTTGTTTTTGAATTGGGCGTGGTCACTAGTTCATCCTGTCCAATGGACCTCTATTGTGACAATAGTGGTGCCATTGTACAAGCGAAGGAGCCTAGGTCTCACCAAAAATCCAAACATATACTCAGGCGGTACCACCTGATCCGGGAGATCATTGAGAGAGGTGATGTGAAGATAAGCAAAGTGCACACGGATCTAAATGCAGCTGATCCGTTGACAAAGCCCCTTCCACAACCAAAGCATGAGGCGCACATAAGAGCGATGGGTGTTTGGTACCTATATGATTGACTCTAGTGCAAGTGGGAGATTGAAGGGAATATGTCCTAGATCAATCATGGTGATGATTGTAATACGTCTTTATTCATGTAATTATGATAACTTTGTTTATCGGTTCCCTGAATAAATGTTACGACTTTGTTCATTGGATACGATCTGATTGTGAAACACATTGTCAAAGTGACATTATTCTTAACGGGTCCCTGATCCATATCATTACGAGGAGCGGTGATGATTTGATCAGCACATGTATTGGTTGATGGTAATGTTTCACATACCATAGATATGGAGATATCGAACCAATAATGTGGACACATGTTGAAGAACATGGGTAGTCGGACAAGACCCACTCCGAGACGCTGTGAGTTGTTATCTCTTATAGTGCCATCAGCGTATAGTCTCGAGTGGTACGCCTATATGGTCCTTAGACCTGAGATTGTCATGGATACCTAGCATGTAGACTTGTATGCTTTGGTATCATCAAACGCTACACCGTAACAGGGTAGTTATAAAGATGACTACTGGGTATGCCACGATACATCGCCAAGGGTGTGATGATCAAAATGGGATTTGCCCCTCCTAGATAACAGGAGAGATACCTCTGGGCCCCTCATGTGGATGGATAGGGAAAGCGCACGACCATGCTAATATGACTAAGGAGTTAGTCATGGTTTGTATCCATCACACTGTCGAGTGAAGTGGTCGAGCTATCAACAAGGGTGGCACGCATCTCGCCTTGAGCTTGACTGGTATCGTGAGGCAAAGGGATCGGTATGTGAGTGTATCAAGGTTCAGCCGAATACTGATTCTGTGCATTCGGGGATCAATATGTACTGCTAGGTGCCGCTGTTGATCATTGAATTGGAAACGAGTTTCTGGATTCATGTCCGACTTGCACTGAACCTAATGGGTCACACACTTAACGAGTTGGAATGGTTTAACGGGTTTGTGCGTGGATGATATCTGCGTTCACCAATAATGGCATGTAATGTACACATTCACCAAATAAAAAAATAAATTTAATTCGTACTACAATATTGAAGGGATTTGTAGGAATGCTGATCACCTTTTGAAGAAAACCACAAATGAGGGGAAATCTAGCTCCTGATTAGGCTAGCTAGGGTTTCAATTAACTTTACCCTCAACCCACTGATCTCCTCCATGATTTAATTTCTCAACCATATTGGTTTAACCATATCACTAATGACAGATAACACATTCACCAAATCAAAATCGAATGTATTAATGCAAAATCGAAGTGATTTGAAGGAATGCCCACCATTTGAAGAAAGCCACAAATAATCTAGGCAAGAAAATAGAGAAATTTCCTCAATGTATCAAATTACCCTCTTCACATACATCCTCTAGACTTCATATTTTCTCATCCAAATATAAGTTTAACCGAAGTATGCGTTTTTTGAGGCAATGGCGGTATTTTTTTGGCTCCAGATAACCAACTCGAGGAGAGTTATAAGTTCATCCCGACGGTACACACACACACATATATATATATATAACCTAGCGATCCTCATCACAATCGGTTCTATACAAGAACCGTTTGTGATTCAATGGTTATCACAATTGGTTCTATATAGAACTGACTGTGATAATTTGGATCCTCATCACTGTCGGTTCCTTTATAAAACTAACACAGGTAAAATATTATCACAGTCGGTTCTGAGAAAGAACCGACTGTAATAAGAACTCCAGTCATCACAGTCGGTTCGGGATAAGAACTGACACTGATATTCATCCATCCCTTTGTCTTCCCCGCCAATTAAACCGTTCAAACATAGCATTCACACCATCGCATCAACTCTTTGTGTTCCCCGATCGATCAAGCAGCCTATATATAAAAGTATGCTAGGTCTCTCTGGTCATCGCGTAGTCTTCCATAGCTCTTGTCCTCTCCGTGTCTTCGAGCGTAGTGTGGCAGCACTTCCTTCTTCGGTAATGTCGGGACCCGAATATGCAAATCCGGACCCTCTGTGTACTCAGCACTAGTCCAGGATCACGCTAGTGCACACAGTCTCAACATCGGTAAATACCACAATCATACTCAACGAAATAGTAAAGTACTTTATTGAAAGGAAATATAACCGGTTGCTCGACCTTATGGTTAAGTTACAAAAGTACGCCTCGTAGAGCTTAAGTCTTACTCAAATAAACTTGCAGCGGAAAATAAAGAAACGCGTGGCGCCAACCAATATGCCACAGGCAACTGACTGGGCTCGCTCCCTAGTTCGATGGCTCTCCTGGAACTCCTCCAATGCTGGCGTTGATTCTTACTCAATTGGTGTTTTGTTGTTGCAAGGGTGAGTACTTAAAGCACTAAGCAAGTCACGCACAGAATGCAGCCTAATATTCTATATGGATGGCTTATTACAAAGGATAGGCTAAGAGGTTCATTTGCAGTAAAGCAACGTTCACAATATCAATAATAGATTGAAAGCAGTAAAACAGTTATAACAATAATAACTTTCATAAACAATTTCATAAATAAAGCATTTACCAACCTAAAGCAAGTTCATCATTTCCAACACCAAGTATCCAAGAATATTTTCATGAAAGTCTAACCCTTGTTGTAATCACCGAGCAATGTCCATTACCGTGGACTCGGCTATTCGAATAGGTTGTACACTCTACAGAGGTTATACACTTTACCCACAAGGTACAATCAAACACCACCAAGGCGAGTGATCATAACAAAGCCATTCCAAAGCTACTTCTAGACCCGGTACTGCTCGCTAAGGTTTCAACACTGAAGGGACTGGTTACCACACTCAGGGCCCCCTCTTGCGCCTGTGAGTCCACCCGTTAACCTGGGGCTCACACCACAATGACAGCACCGAAATCTAGACATCACAGTTTACTCGACCAGGTCTGTCCTATTCTAGACTTATGGATGTATGTTAGACTCAGTTCAAATTCTTGCAAGGTTAAGTCCTTAGGGTGACCAAGGCAAGACTACCCAAAGAGTTCGCAATGACCAAAACAGCAAAACCAAACACGACCTCCCATGTGCCATACCTAGCCCACCAGAAATAATCTTACCACTTGCCCCAATCTAAATCATTTTATCACCCCGGTTGATTACCATGCACCACGTGCCATCATCAACATCAATAACACATGTCGCATTTTCCAAAAACAAATTCCATCTCTCATTAAGTCAAGATTAATTTCTGATCTTCAAAATGATATCAATAAAATGATTGCATGGCTAAGCTGGCTAGATACGATCTAATTAACCCATGTTGGCAAAGTATTAATGTCCAACTAATATTCCACAATCTATGGTGACAAATTATTCATGGCATATAATTATTGTAGACAAGGTGGCATACATCAAGTAGGTCACAAAACTAACCATAGAATTATTCAAAAGCATTTTAATTAAATTACCATGCAATAATTTGAATCAACATAGTTCAAAAATGCGATCAATATGGTCAAACCATAACTTGCCTTGGAAAAGGTCCTCTTCCTGGTCTTGGATTTGTTCCTGGGTCAAGACCTCTCCTTCGAAGCCTTCGGGCAATTCAACGTTTACGCGAATCGGATAAATAAACAACAAATAAATAAAACAGAGAAAATCTCATGCCCAAAAATTAAATAAAATTCAACATTAAATAGAACTCAATTTTACAAAAATTTAGAAACTAGAATTACCTCAATCGGAGTTAAAACGCAAAAGTTATAGACATTTGAAGTTTGAAAATACGTTAAAAAGAATGAACCGAATTATCCGATTTATTTTTCTATTGGAAATTCGGAAATATGACGTCAGCACGCAAATTCATTTTCAGCCGAATTATTTTTCTAAAGGAAAATCGATTTATTGCGTTATGCTTGTGTCAGCCGGTCCATAGACCCGATCCATGGCTTAGGCTCGGTCCACTATGGACGCAATCCACGGGTGCACGTGTCAGTGACATGTGGGACCCATTAGATGACGTCATTGCTAATGTCATCGTAGCTCGGCCGAACAGAACTGACAGCTGGACCCCACCGTGACATCAGCATGACGTCACGGCTGACGTCACACGTGAGCGGGCGCAGCGGCTGACATGCGGGCCCGTTGCTGACGTCACGTATGACGTCAGCGACGACCGGTTCTGACCGCACCGTTTCAGCTCCCGCATGATGTGGCACGATCTGGACTGTTGGTTTGAACTCACTCATGTTGGATCTACGCGAATCAATCCGGTCCGTTCGATTTGGATCGGACGGTTGAGATTGGATCTGGTTTGCCGCGTCACTAGGGGTGTCGTGGCATGACCCAGCGCCCGACGCGTGGCACGATCTAGACCGTACACCGCAGATCAGATGACTATGATTCCATCTAGTGCTAACGCGTGAAACGAATCCAACCATACGATCTAGATCTAACGGCTGAGATCTAATCTATCACGGTGTAGTGTGAATCTACGTGGCTAAATCTTTACCGTGGGATATAGATCCAACGGCTGCTAATAGATCTACACAGTAACACTAGATCTAATCCGAACCACACGATCTAAATCTAAGGACTCAGGTCTAATCTGGGGATTTTGCTCGGGGTGGCGATGTGGACGATCCTGGGCGGTTCGATCTGGATCGGACAGCTGAGAAAGCTCAATGGCGTCGGCGATGGCACTGCGAGTCTAGTTGGCCGGGGCTGAGGACGAGGACCACCCGCGCAGTGCTTGGACGCGTTCCCAGTGAAGTGAATGGTACTCCTAGGTGCGTCTTGACGCAACGGCTCCGGATCTGGCCTCAGTCGCGGCGAAGAACTGTGGAGAACGACGAAAACCTCGGCGGATTCTTCTTCCACTCCGACGAGCAATCGTGGGCATGGTAGAGCTCCACGGGTGGCGGCTAGGGCAAAAGGTGCGCGAGGCGAAGACGAACCTGCCATTAAATACCGACCCAGACGCCGAGGTAGGCGCGAAAATCGTGGCCAGGTCGGTACGGGCGGCGGAGTCCAGCAAAGACACGAAGAGATGACGTGGCATCATCCTAGTCATCCATGCGGCGCGATCAATGGCCCAGATCCAACGGCTTGCCTGGATCAGGACAGAACTCGACCGGGTGATGTGGCACAATATGGCGCGTCCATCCGGACCGGATCCGACGGTCGCGCGGATATGGTTCAGTTCGGGTCCTGCGCGATTTGGGCTCGGTTGGTCTAACAGTGCAAACCCGTTAGGGTTTTTTTTATTCTCTTTTTCATTTAAATTCTTTAAAATAATTCTAGGAATTCAAATAAATCGAGAAAAATAGCAAAATGCTCAGAAAAGTTCCAGCAAAATTTTGGAAAATACTTTGAGACATTTTGGACTCAAATAATGTAACAGCCCAAATCGAATTACGAGTAATATTGTGCATGGCATGCTCATATCATTCATGTTAGTGGCACAATTAACATTTAAAGAAGACTATAGAAATGATAGCATCATTTTAATTAAATGAATACGAAATTTATAGTGTCCTTGAAACCTAAAAACTGCTTCTTATTGAACCATGTCTCATTTCTACCTTAGGCAATGACATATGGACCCCACTAGTAAGTGAGAGGATAAAAATTCAGCACAACCATCATGTCTTCTCTCACTTTATTCCCCTCTACCCACACTCCCACCCACTCCATGACATGTGGGACCTTGGCCCACATGTAAGAGAGCAAGTTGGCAACCATATATAAGGGTTTTCACCTCTTTTTCTCCTCCCACTCACCTCATTTACTCCCACTCCACCAGAATTTCTGCTCAAAGGGGGAGCAAGAACACCTCCACCCTTCCCATTTCATCTCCTCAAAATCCCCACCAAACCTTAGTTTTGGCTTGTGCATGTTATACCATTGGATTCTCCTCATCAAGAGCTTCAATTCCATCCAATTGGATCCTTGAGGCACCAAGATTTGGGTGAGTTCTAATCATTACTTTGCTTTCCTTTTTCTGAAATTTTTGATGGCATTGAGCTCATTCCATTCCTCTTCCTTGAGATCATCTCCAAGCGAGGATCGGACCGTGCATGTCACATTGCTAGCTTAAGGAGGAGAAGGTGAAGTCGTTGCAAGCACTAGGAGGAGAAGGGGTCATCTCCAAGCACTAGGAGCAAGAGTTGACACCGGGGGGAAACGACGAAGATCGCCATCTCAACGTCATTCTTGATATCTTCTTCGAACCAGCCTTCCATCAAGTGCAAGAGTATCCCCATAGTGGTAAGGTTATACCCTAGTTGTCATTTTTGAAGCATAGGAGCACATGCACCATACCCATTTTCCAGACAGAGCAGTCAACCCGGATACTACGGGGTTTTAGTCCGGACACTCCGGATTCGTTAGGGCCTACGAGTAATCTGGGACCGAGCAACCCAGCCCGGAGGGTTCGGGAAGTTATTCGAACACTCCGAATGGGTTGGAAATATTGAGACCGAGAGAGTCAACCCGGACACTCCGGGTCATGTCCGGACACTCCGGATGTGTCAGGCGAAACCAGAAAAGTAACAGAGAGACCCAACCCGGACACTCCGGATATTTAACCCGGATAGTCCGGATTACCCGGACACTCCGGATATATATAACCCGGATACTCCGGATGTACAGGGATGAGTTGCTTCTCATATACATGCTAGGATTAGGAATATAACCATGATGCATTTCATGCATGATTGTGCATGCTCTTGTGTTGTTTATTATTGGTTTCTTGATTTGTATTCCTTTGGAATTGGATTTCTCATTAGGTGCCGATGCTTCGGAAGACAATCCTGAGTACGACTACGCCTACGACGTCAAAAGCGAGCAGCAAGGCACTACCTTACCCCTTGAACATACTTGATCCTATTAATTGTGGATTATGTTGAAGTTTTTTTGTCAATTGCATGCTTACTTTCCATTACAAGTATATTTTGGGTAGAATGCTTAGTTACTACCTTGTTGACATGTTATCCTCTTACCATGTTCCTTTCGTATACCATTGTCGCCCTAGGTGGTTGGCTTATTATTATGTATGGGTTCGTACGAGTTGCTTAGCCATGCTTAGAACATCGTTAGGAACCGCGATAGATGGATTTAGTTCATCGGTCGCGATGATCAAAGCTGATTATGATAACGATGGTTCAATTGTGGTTATTTTGTAGCAATGTCGGTTAAGGATTTTAAGGATCAAATCCTGGTGACGTCTTTTTGAGTAACTATCGTGCGAACCACACGCCGTTTATGGGGCCGGCTTAGCCAAGTACTTGTGTATGGCTAGGACATTTAAACCACGTGCACTCGGAATTTCTTGAACTTTGGAGAGTGTCAAGGAATGTCCGCGGGATCTCCTCGAACTTTGTAGAGTGTCGGGAGTATCCTTTGAAATCCCTCGAACTTTGTGGAGTTAGGGATGTTCAATAACGGGTGTACTCCTTGATCCACATACACAGAGCACTGGGCACGCGGGATCGAAGGTCACAGTCACCCGGGTGGTTTAGATGCACTTCCATGCATGCTGGAAAATGGTTTTGTCACGTTTACCTCGGCCGGCACATCAAAGGAAAGGTGCTCATAGCTTGGCTTACGAGTGTGGCGTGTCGTGTGGGTAAAGTCGTACCTCTGCAGAGAATAAACTATTCGAATAGCCGCGTCCATGGTTAAGGACGATCACTTGAGTTGTCAGTCACTGGGCGAGTGCTAAGGACCGGGTAAGAATGGATGGTTTGGGAAAAACCGAGTCTCATGAGTATTGGAGTACTCATGGGGAGAACTTCGCGAGTATTGGGGTACTCGTGGAAGGATCTTCACGGATATTGGAGTATCCGTGGGCGTAAGCGAACATGAGCGTCGAACTCATGGTTCGGAAAATGCTTGAAGGCATGAGATAATGATGATGATGCTATACTATGTATTAGATTTTGTAAATGTTTAGCAAACCGCAATTTCAATCTATACGTGTCTATGTCTTTACTCCAAATAGTGCTTTATGCTAAAATTAACCTGGTGCCTTTCTTGGGATGAAGCCATCACATGCAGTTAGAATCAGCACACCACTTATAATATTGTGCGAGTACACTCCTTGTACTCAAACGGATTGTCCACTTGCTGCAGGTGAGGACGAGGCACTGTCCGGAGATCTTTATCGGGCAGATTTCGATGATGCTAACGCTTAGGGGCACGTTCTTACTTCCAGTCAGTTGCCTGAGGGTCTATGGCATACTACGCTGGCCTTTTGTCGTTCATTTATGTTTTCCGCTGCTACTTTGATGTAAAACTACAATGTATGTTGTTTTGGACAACGGTCCTGCTTTTGTATGTAATTATGCTTATGTTTTCGTTAATTATGTATGAGTTGTGATACAAACTGTTATACATTGCCGTATGTGTTGGTGAACTTTCCTGGGGCCAACACGGGCATATAGGCGGGCCACTCAAGGTTCCCTTGATTTACTTGGGCTGTGCGGTGCTACCGAGTGAATGAGTGGAATCTCGGGGACGAGTCCCCACAAATAAAATATTTCTAGCATACTTAAAAATTTTAAATATTTAGATAACTCAAGAGAGGAATTAATTCAAATTAAATCCAAATAAATTCCAGAAAATTCCAAAAATTCAAATAACTCAATAAATTGAATAAAAGCACAAATTTGGGATGTTACAAACCTCCCCCCTTAACGGAATCTCAACCCCGAGATTTAGGGCTAACTCAGGAATAGGTTTGGAAACTCCTGCTTCAAATCTTCTTCGCGCTACCATGTCGATTCACTTTCTGCATGGTTGCTCCACTGGACTCTGCAGAAGCTGGTCGATTTGTTCCTCATCTCTCGATCCTTTGTGTCCAAAATCTTCACAGGGTGTTCCTTGTACGTCAGATCTTCTTGTAGCTCGATCGATTCCAATGGCATTTGCTCATCTGGCACTTGAAGACACTTCTTTAGTTGGACACATGGAACACATCATGCACTGCCGCCAATGACTGCGGCAATTCCAACTAATAAGCGACTTTACCTCTACGACTTAAGATCTTAAAGGGTCCAACATATCGCGGTGCGTGTTTCCCTTTAGCATGGAATCTAATAACTCCCTTGAGAGGTGTAACTCTGAGGTATACGAAATCTTCCGGTTCAAAACTTAGCTCTTGGCGATGGTTATCGGCGTAACTCTTCTATCTTGATTGACCTATCTTCAATCTTTCCCGGATCATGGCTATCTGCTCCTCAGCTTCTTGGAGAATATCTGGTCCAAAGACATGACGTTCACCTGTCTCATTCCAATTCAATGGCGTTAGACAAGGTCGACCATACAAAGCTTTAAATGGTGACATCTGTAAACTAGCTTGGTAACTATTATTATAGATGAACTCGGCATACAGCAAACACTTGTCCCACGAAGTAGCGTATGCGAGAGCACAAGCTCTTAGCATATCTTCCAAAATCTGGTTGACTCTTTCTGTCTAACCATCTGTCTGCGAATGATATGCGGTACTGAAATTCAGACGGGTCCCCATGGCTTCATGCAGCTGATTCCAGAATCTTGAGGTAAATTGGGTACCTCTGTCCGACACTATCTTCTTTGGCACTACATGCAAACAAACAATCCTTAACATATACAGTTCTGCAAATCGGTCTCCTGAATAAGTAGTTTTCACAGGTATTGTCGACATTTGGTATCGGCAATGAATGTGGGGGTGTGTGTTTGCGGGGTTAGGCGCTAGATCAGAAGCTCGATGATAACACAGGAGAAGGATTTATACAGGTTCAGGCCCTCAAGGAGAGGTAATACCTTACGTCCTGTGTTCGGTGATATGTATTGATGGGTGTAGATCACGAGATTGGATGAGATATCCCATGATTGGATGCCCCGTCTAAGGCTCCCACCCCCCTTTATATAATTAGGGGGGTTGGGTTACATGGAGGAGTCATAGTCCGATACAAGGAGGCAATCCTTGTCGGTTACAAGGTTGGTTCCCATATCCGGTCATGCCGAGTACTACGGGATCACAATCATGCTTTCCTTATCGATATGGAACTCTATATCTTCCCTTTCTTGTGGATACTCGGGGACTGTATGTAACACCCCAATTTTTGCTTTTCATGAATTTAAATAAGATTTGGCACTTCTGTGAATTTTTGGAATTTTCTGGGATTTATTTGGAATTTATTTGAATTTATTCCCTTTTGAAATAATTAAAGAATTTAATTTTGTAAATAAAATTTTGTTGGAAATAATTTATTTGAGTCCAAAATGTTCCAAAATATTTTCTAGAATTTTCCTGGAATTTTTCAGAGTGTTTTGCTATTTTTAATGAATTAAATGAATTTCTGGGAATTAAATTGATTATTTAATCGCTGGAAAAACCCAAACCGGGTTTTACTGTTCATCCGACCGAGCCCAAACCCGAGTCAGACTAGAGTTCGACCTGAGCCGCGTTCGAGCCGAACCCGGTTCCAACCTAACCTAGACCGCGTGACCGTTGGATCAAGATCCAACGGCCACGATCGCGCCACGTCGCCCGAGCCCAACTCCGACCGAGCCAACCAAGTCGCCGAGCCAGACCCGAGCCCAAACCCCGCAACTGTCGGATCTTGATCCAACGATCCACGTTGAGCCACGTCACCGAATCCGAATTGGATTCGGATTCCGCCGTCGTAACCGGGTGGACCTCGGTCTCCGCGCAATACACGGAAGCTGAGGCCCCTATTTAAGGCACCGCCACCGCCAACGGGTAGGCGACTCCCGTGCGCACTTGTAGCCCTAGCCCACGTCACCTGAGCTGCCGCCGTTCGCCCGCTAGAGCTCACCGTAGTTGCGCTAGGTCTCCGCCGCGGTTATTCGTCGATTCCGCCGCCGTCCGCCGTCCTCCGCCGCCGTTGAGCCCAGATCCAGAACCGCAAGGACAAGCCTCGTCGGAGGGTACCATTCATCTCACCGGAAGCGCGAAGAAACGACGTTCGGGAGGTCGTCGTCACCGTCTCCGGCCGCCGTGAACCACCCCAGTGCCATCGTCATCCGCGAGCTTGGTGCACCATTGGATCTTCCTCAGACGGTCCAGATTGCGCCACGTCGCCCAAAGGTAATCACGTTGTGATTTCTAGATCTGTTTCCAACCGTTGGATCTAGATCCAACGGCTTAGATTGAGCCACGTAGCCTATGACCGCACCGTGCTAGGGATGATCTCAGCCGTTAGATCTAGATCGTACGGTTAGGGTTAGCCATGTTGTAAACTCTAGATTGGATCTTGACCGTCCGATCAAGATCAAATGGTCCAATGGACCGAGCCGTTTTACACGCGTGAAACCCAGATCCGATCTGGGTCGTTGATTTTCAAATCAACGGCCGAGATCCAGCCACGTGGCCGGAAGGTGGCCGTCGCGATCGCTGCCGCCGCCGCCGATCCGCCCGACGCCACGGCGTGACGCGTCGGCGTGAACCGCGTGTTAGCGGCCCGACCAAACCGCACCATGACGTCACCGTGGACGTCCGCGGTGGGGCTCAACCGGTATCTCGGCCGGCGTGATGACGCCATCGGCCGACGTCATCCGAGGGGCCCACCTGTCAGTGAGACACGTGCGCCGTGGACCGGGTCCACGGTGGACCGAGCCAAACCGTGCACCGGGTCCATGGACCCGAGGCGACGTGGCGGCCTCTGATTGGTCCAGGTGTCATGCTGACGCAATAAATCATTTTCCGAAAAAGAAATTATTTATTTAATTCGGTTTTTTGATTTCAAATTTAGATTCAAACTTCAAACGCTTATAACGTTTGCGTTTCAACTCCGATTTGAGTGACTCAAATTTCTAAATTTTCATAAAAATGAGACCTACTCAAATATGAAATTTAATTAATTTTTGACTATGAATATTTCTCTGTTTATATTTAATTAATGTTTTCTTTAAACTTTAAACGGTTATAACTTTTGCATTTTAACTCCAATTGGGACGATTCCAATTTCTAAAAATTCATAAAATATGCTCTCTCTGTTTATGGACTTCATTTGGATGTTTGGATAATTTTTATCTACTGTTTTATTCATTTATTGCTATTTGCATGCGTTATGAGTAGACGTTGAGGTGCCCGAAGGCTTCAAAGGTGAAGTGTTGACCCAGGAGCCACCTCAGGACCAAGATCAAGTATTCTTTGAAGGCAAGTTGTGCTTTGACCATGTTGATCCCATTTTGAAATTAATTTGATTTAAATTATTGCATGCTAGTTCAATTATAGAATGCTTTAATTAATTTTTGGGAGACTAGTTAATTGCCTAGTTGCTGTATGCCACCTTGACATAGATAATTGAATGCCATGAACCCCTTGTCACCCTAGTTGAGGATTAAATAGTTGGACATTATTAAATTGCCAACATGGGAATTTAGATCGTTGTAGCATATTGCTTAGACCTGCTACATGCTCATGACATGATTTTGGACAATCAAATGTTAATATTGACTTAATGATATATTGAACCTGTTTTGGAAAGGTATCATGTGTTGTGATGTTGATGGCACGCGGTGCATGGTAATCAACTGGGGGTTTGATAAATAGTTTTCGGCCGGGGCATGTGGCAAGAATGATCGGGTGGGCCAGTTGCGGCATCGGGAGCATTGGTTTGGTTCTTCGGGTAGTCTTGCCCTGGTCAACATAAGGACTTAACCTTGCGAGCCTTTGAACTAAGTTAATCGTGCAACCACATGTCCGTAATGGGACGGACCTAGTTGAGTAAGTTACTAATAACTTGCATGTGATACCTCGGGTGTCAACTACACCTTTTGTGTAGCTTGAAAGGGGAGCATACCAAGGCAATGGCATGGTACCCGTCCAATAGTATGTCGGTCCCATACTTCGCCTTTGTTAAGGGAAGGGATGGTGTATGGCAAAAACCGGAAAGGTTCACTTGTGTAGTTAGCCGTTTCCGAAAGGTTTTGTTACGATGACTCGCCTTTGTGGTGTTTGGCTGTATCTTGTGGGTAAAGTGCATAACCTCTGCAGAGTGTAAAATCTATTCGAATAGCCGTGTCCGCGGTATTGGACATTGCTCGGGGATTACAGTCAAGGGTTAGATTTTCTTGAAAATAACTTGAACTTGAGAGGTTTGGTTTGGTTAAATGATGATGTTGATGGAAATGTGGATTAGGAATGGGACAGATGTTTATTTAACTCCTGGAAAAGTTATTGATATTAAACTGTTTCTATCGCTTTCGAATCTACTTATGTTATTTGTTAAATGCTGTTACTGCAAATGAACCATGAGCTATTCCTTTGAATTAAGCCATGCATGTAGAATATTAGCTTGCATTCTGTGCATGACTTGCTGAGTACCAAGTACTCACCCTTGCCACAATACGACACCAGTTGAAGAAGAGTCTACACCAGCTTTGGAGGAGGAGCTCCAAGAGGAACCGTCTAACTAGGGAGCGAGAGCCCAGTCAGTTGCCTTTGGTATACTGGATGGCGCCACGAAGTTATTTTATTTTTCGCTGCTATTATTTCTCCTTTATTAAGTTTCACCCTGCGTGGCGTATATTTGTAACTTGACCCTAAGGCCGAGTAACCAGCTTGATTAACTATTTAAAGTACCTTATTATTTCATTGAGTATGATTATGATATTTACCAATGTTGAGACTGTGTGCACTAGCGTGTTCCTGGACTAGTGCTGATTACACAGAGGGTCCGGATTTGCAAATTCGGGGCCTGACACTGTACATTCCATAGTAGTCCCCGAGTGATTTACAGTCGAGTTGTTGTTGCTCTGGTCGGCTTTCGCCGAGTCATGCTCTGCTGCCGAGCGCTCCCAGTTTGTTGCTGCTGCATTTGACAGGCATTGACATTTGGTGCTGAGTGCTCCGTTGCATGTAAGGAGATTGTGAAGAACTATAAAGCCCCTCATTGAATTACTCGAGTGGTACCCAGCTCAACTTGGTTGAAAACTGGTAGTTGGCCTAGCTTGGAGCGTACCTTATACCAGGAAAGGATTTGCCGAGTGGTATCCATACCCGTCTATTGTGGTGCACAGCTTTCGACCCTCATGAAGCATACCCTTCGGACTTGACTTCTCACGGTACCTAATTCCGACTTGCGGTAACCAGTTGTTGGCCTGACATGAGGCATATCGAAGGAGCTTTGGATGTCAGCACTCAGTGTCCTTTTAAAAACGGTAACCGACAAAGGTCTAGCAAGAGGCACGCCTTATCCTAGATAGGCTTTACCCGAATGGTATGAACCAAGCTGGCACGGAGCTCAGCCGGCATGCCTTTTAGGCGTATACCTCCAAAACCTTTAACCATCCTACAATACCTGATCCCGTCATGCGGTGACCAGCAATTAGGCCTACTTGAGGCATATCGCAAGTGGAACTTTTGATCTTTCATCTAGTAGACACCTAGCTTCTATTTGAAAACAGTAACTGGCAGTCGGCCCATCGTGGGGTGTGCCCTTGCCCAAATTAGGTTTATCCGAGTGGTATTTGAGCCCAGCTGGCGCGGAGCGCAGTAGGTACGCCCATTAGTTGCATACCCTCGAAACCTAAACTTGGGTCTGAACTTTTATAGGAGTCGAAACATCGTTCCCACTCAAGGCGAAATATGGCTCCGCTCCCTGCAACATGAACATATGGGATTAAGTAGTATCTGAACATGAAAAGTTCTACTACCTTTGTGTGTGTAAATTAGCCTTTTTTTACCCCTCTTACTCTTTGATTTTCGTTAGTCCGAGTGGTTCTTCCTTCCTTTTGTTAAACACTCTGCCCGACTAGTCTAGCCCTCGAGCGCAGGGAGTTAGCTCATGGCTGTTTTTCCCATGCACGCATTTGGGTGACTTATAGTTCGCCTGTCATAGGGGCTAGAGCTTCACTACTCGGAATTATGATACACTCGTATTTCACTTAAATCACTAAGTAATAGAAGTAAAATACAACTAATAAAAAAGACGGGAGAGCGCAAACGCACACAATTATGTGTAGCCCCCTGACTTATTGCTTAGTCAGAAAACGACTAAGGAGCAAGTCAAATTGATCGGGAATTAAATGTAGAAGAACTACAATTAATGAAATTGGAGGCACACAGTGACACAATTATGTGTAGCCCCCGACTTACTGCTTAGTTGGAAAACAATTAAGTAACAAGTCAAGAAATAACATGAGAAAGATCATGATGATGAAAACTTAGCCGCTTTATGTTTTTTGAGTTGCCGCTCTCTGCGGATGGTGCTTGATGGCGCGTAACGGGTGTGCCGACGCAAAGGTTCATGACCTTGCGCCGTTCCTTGGCCGCTCTTGGCGAGCTCTCCAAGATGTAAATACTTAGCTGGTTTGTGTCCCAAGAGTTGTTAACGACCGTGCCATCCTCGCGTCTCAGTCTGTAAGTCCCTACACATGTCACCTTGTCTACACGGCAGTCCTTGTCACCGTGCGCAAGAAGCCGGCGTAAAAAGTCGGCGCGGCTGTCCTCGGTGTAGTGCGCGCAAGGAGCCGGCGTAAGCAGTCGGCGCATTTATCCTCGACGTCATGCGCGAGAAGCCGGCCTAAAAAAGTGAGCGCGACTGTCCTCAGCGTCGTGCGCACGAGGAGCCGGTGCAAGCAATCGATGCGGTTATCCTCGACGTCGTGCGCGAGAAGCCAGCCTAAAAAAGTGAGCACGGCTGTCCTCGGCGTCGTGCGCGTGAGAAGGCGGCGAATAGGTGTGGTCCTCCTCGTCATTGCTGAAACTGCGAGTCAGCGCAGCGGTCGTCGTCGTCGTTGTTGGAACCGCAAATCGGCGTGGTCGTTCCCATAGTCGATGAAGCTAGTTTATCAATCTGTATGTAGTCGTACGGTAGTCGCCGAGCTTTGCCGCAATCTCCGGGATGAGCTCTGTCTTGTGGTCGAGGTCCGCCATGGCTTTGCTGAGGTGCGCCAAGGATCGCCGAGGTACTGGGCGAAATCCACGTCGAGCTCTGAAATTCCTTTCGAGTTAATGGGAAATTGCGACACAAGTTCCGCCCAGATTATGGATGCGAACAGATCGCTCCTTCTCTTCGCGTTGCTTCGCGGATGAAGTTGTCTTCCGATCAGATCTAATCCGATTCTTTAGGGGCAAGTTTGCCGAGGTTGAAGCTCCCGAAATAGAAAGCAAATCCGGGAGTGAAGGTGGCGATGATGCCGTTGATCGCTACCATCAAACTCAACGAGGTTGATCTTGACGCTGCCCCTACCTGGTGCGCCAATTGTCGACGTTTGGTATCGGCAATGAGTGTGGGGGTGTGTGTTTGCGGGGTTAGGCGCTAGATCTAAAGCTCGATGGTAACACAAGACAAGGATTTATACAGGTTCAGGCCCTCAAGGAGAGGTAATACCTTACGTCCTATGTTCGGTGGTATGTATTGATGGGTGTAGATCACGAGATTGGATGAGATATCCCGTGATTGGATGCCCCGTCTAAGGCTCCCGCCCCCCTTTATATAATTAGGGGGGTTGGGGTACATGGAGGAGTCCTAGTCCGATACAAGGAGGCAATCCTAGTCGGTTACAAGGTTGGTTCCCATATCCGGTCATGCCGAGTACTACGGGATCACAATCACGCTTTCCTTATCGATATGGAACTCTATCTCTTCCCTTTCTTGTGGATACCCGGGGACTGTATATTCCACAGGTATGAAGGGAGCGACCTTGGTCAAATGATCCACTATGACCCATATAGAATCATATCCACTCTGAGTTTTAGGCAAACCGGTAATGAAGTCCATACCAATTTCCTCCCACTTCCATTCAGGTATCTTCAGTGGCTGCAGCAATCCAGCTGGTCTCTGGTGCATTGCCTTTACCCTTTGACATATGTCGCATAAAGCAACATGCTCGGCAACCTCACGCTTCATGCTTGGCCACCAAAATCTCTCTTTCAGGTCTTGATACATCTTGGCACTTCACGGGTGAATTGAGTACTTGGAGTCATTGGCTTCTTCCAGAATCAACTACTTCGGCTCTTTGTTGTTCAGCACACAGATACGGTTTTTAATCCACAATGTACCCTGCTCATCCAACTTGAAGTCCTTAGCCTTTCCTTCATCCATCTTGGACTTAATTCTCTTTATCTTATTGTCCTTCTTCTGACCCTCCCTGATCTGGTCTTCTAAGGTAGGCTTCACTTCTAAGGCTACTAGAAATCCTTCTTGTACAACTTCCAGCTTCATTTTCTGAAAGTCCTTGCATAGTTCAGCCTGACTCTCTTCTACAAGCATATTCACGGTGTGGCTCTTCCGACTCAAGGCGTCGGCTACTACATGAGCCTTGCCAGGATGGTAGTGGATTCCGACATTATAGTCCTTGATCAATTCCAACCATCTCCTTTGCCTCATATTCAAATCTGACTGAGTGAAGATATATTTAAGACTCTTGTGGTCCGTATAAACTTCACATCTGTTTCCAATAAGGTAATGACGTGTCGGGACCTGAATTTGCAAATCCGGACCTTTTGTGTATTCAGCACTAGTCCAGGAACGCGCTAGTGCACACAGTCTCAACATTGGTAAATATCACAATCATACTCAACGAATAATAAGGTACCTTAAATAGTTAACCAACGGGTTGCTCGACCTTATGGTCAAGTTACAAATATATGCCACGCAGGGCGAAAACTCAATAAGAGAGAAATAACTGCAGCAAAAAATAAGATAACTTCGTAGCGCCATCCAGTATACCACAGGCAACTGACTGGGCTCACTCCCTAATTAGATGGTTCCTCTTGGAGCTCCTCCTCCAAAGCTGGTGTAGACTCTTCTTCAACTGGTGTTGTATTGTGGCAAGGGTGAGTACTTGGTACTTAGCAAGTCATGCACAGAAATGCAAACTAATATACTACATGCATGGCTTAGTACAAAGGAGTAGCTCAGGGTATATTTGCAATAAAACAACATCTTGACAAGTAACATAAGTAGATTCAAAAGCAGTAAAAACATGTTCAAGAGCAATAACTTTTTCAGCAATTAAATAAACATCTTTCCCAATTCCAATCCTCATTTCCATCAACATCATTATTAAACCAAACCAACCTCCCAAGTCCAAGTTATTTTCAAGAAAGTCTAACCCTTGACTGTAATTCCCGAGCGATGTCCAATGCCGTGGACACGGCTATTCAAATAGATTTTACACTCTGCAGAGGTTATGCACTTTACCCACAAGATACAACCAAACACCACAAAGGCGAGTGTCCATAACAAAGTCTTTCGGAAACTTCTAACAGCACAAGTGGTCCTCCCCGGTGATTGCACACTAACCCTTCCCTTAGCGAAGGTGAAGTTTAGGCCAATCCACCGTTAGATGGGTACTGGCGCGACCCCAGACGCTCCCCCGTACAACTACACAAAAGGTATAGTTGACATCCTGAGGTCCCACAGGTACGTTATTAGCAACTTAATCAACTAGGTCCGTCCCATTACAGACATGTGGTTGCACGTTTGACTCAGTTCAAAGGCTTGCAAGGTTAAGTCCTTAGGGTGACCAGGGCAAGACTACCCGAAGAACCAAATCAACGTTCCCGGTGCCACAACTGGCCCACCCGATCATTCTTGCCACATGCCCCGGTCGAAAACTATTTATCAAACCCCCAGTTGATTACCATGCACCACGTGCCATCAATATCACAACACATGATACCTTTCCAAAACAGGTTCAATATATCATTAAGTCAACATTAACATTTGATTGTCTAAAATCATGTCATGAGCATGTAGCAGGTCTAAGCAATATACTACAACGATCTAAATTTCCATGTTGGCAATTTAATAATGTCCAACTATTTAAACCTCAACTAGGGTGACAAGGGGTCATGGCACATATTTAATTAACCAAGGTGTCATACAGCAATTTGGCATTTATCTAATATCCCATAATTAAATAAAGCAATTTCTCATTAAACTAGCATGCAATAATTTAAACTAAAATAATTTGAAAATGGGGTCAACATGGTCAAAGCACAACTTGCCTTCAAAGAGTACTTGTTCTTGGTCCTGAGCTGGCTCCTGGGTCAACACTTCACCTTCGAAGCCTTCGGGCACTTCAACGTCTACTCGTAAAGCGTGCAAATAGCAATAAATAAGTAAATAGTAGACAAAAAGTGTCCAAACATCCAAATAAAGTTCACAAACAGAGAGAGCATAATTTTATGAATTTTTAGAAACTGGAATCGTCAAATTCGGAGTTTAAATGCAAAAGTTATAATAGTTTAAAGTTTAAAGAAAGCATTAATTAAATAAAAACAGAGAAATATTCATAAACAAAAATTAATTAAAATTCATATTTGAGTAGGTCTCTTTTTTATGAAAATTTAGAAATTTGAATCACTCAAATCGGAGTTGAAACGCAAAAGTTATAAGCGTTTGAAGTTTGAATCCATTTGTGAAATCAATAATTCGAATTAATAAATCATTTTCTTTTTCGGAAATTAATTTATTGCGTCAGCATGACACGTGGACCAATCAGAGGCCGCCACGTCGTCTCGGGTCCATGGACCCGGCGCACGGCGCGGCTCGGTCCACCGTGGACCCGGTCCACGGCTCACGTGTCTCACTGACAGGTGGGCCCCTCGGATGACGTCAGCAGTGACGTCATCACGCACGGCTGAGGGACGGCTGATAGCTGGGCCCCACCGTGACGTCAGCGGTGACGTCATGGTGCGGTTAGCTGGGACGCTGACACGCGGGCCCCACGCTGATGTCACGCGTGACGTCAGCGGCGACCGCGGTCGACCGCGCTGACCGCGACGGTCCAAGTTCTGGACACGCGGCACGATCTGGGCCGTTGATTTGAAAATCAACGGTCCAGATCAGATCCAACCTCACGCGTTTAGAAACTACTCGGCTGATCTGGACCGTTCGATCTTGATCGGACGGTCAAGATCCAATCTAACGTTTACAACGCGGCTAACCCTAACCGTTCAATCTTGATCTAACGGCTGACATCTATCCAAGCACGATGCGGGTCTAGCTACGTGGCACAATCTAAGCCGTTGGATCTAGATCCAACGGTTGGAAATAGATCTAGAGGTTAGCACGTGGATCTCACCGGGGGGTGACGTGGACGAATCTGGGCCCTTGGATCTGGATCGGACGGTGGAGCGAGCTCGGGGTCCGGCGATGGTTTGCGGCGGCGCAGGCTCACCAGAGACGGGGACGACGACCACCCGAACGGTGCTACGGGGCTCCTCCGGCGAAGTGAAGGGTACACTCCGACGCGGCTTGACCTTGCGGTTCCGGATCTGGGCTCAACGGCGGCGGAGGACGGCGGACGACGGCGGAAACGGCGATTAACCGCGGCGGAACGCCAAACTAACTACGGCGAGTGATTGCGGCGCAACCATGGCGACTCAGGCGACGTTGTCTAGGGCTATGGGTGCGCACGGAAACGGAGCACACGCTGGTGGCGGCAGCGCATTAAATAGGCCTCTCGGCGTCCGTGAAACTCGCGGAAACCGAGGCCCACACGGCTGCGGCGGCGGAATCCGAATTGGATTCGAATTGGGGTGACATAGCTCAACGCGAGCCGTTGGATCAAGATCCAACGGTGCGGGGGTTTGGGCTCGGGTCCGGCTCGGGCGACTTGGCTGGCTCGGTCGGGCTTGGGTTCGGGCGACGTGGCGCGGTTGTGGCTGTTGGATCTCGATCCAACGGTCACACGCGTTAGGGCTTGGTGACTGGGTTCAACCGGAACGGCTGGCTCGGGTCGGACTCGAGTCTGACTTGGACTCGGGTCCGGTCGGATGAACAGTACAAACCAACTCGGTTTTTCCAGCGATTAAATAATCCAAATTAATTCCCAGAAATTCATTTAATTCATTAAAAATAGCAAAATACTCAGAAAAATTCCAGAAAAATTCTAGAAAATATTTTGGAGCATTTTGGACTCAAATAAAATATTTGCAACAAAATTTTATTTGTAAAGTCAAATTCTTTAATTATTTGAAAAGGGAATAAATTCCAAATAAATTCCAGAAAATTCCAAAAATTCACCAAAGTGCCAAATCTTATTTAAATTCAAGAAAAGCAAAATTTTGGGGTGTTACATGACGCCACAACTTTAGATTATGCACTACGGCAGCTAACTCCAAGTCATGCGTCGGGTAATTCTCCTGATGCAGCCGTAACTGCCTTGATGCATAAGCGACTACCTTTCTATTCTGCATCAACACGCATCCAAGTCCTTGGCGCGATGCATCACAATAAATATCAAAGCTGTAACACCCCGGCACCTAGTATGCCACGAATGTCACTCAAACATTACTAGAAGCAACCAAAACACATATTTAACAATAAATTACCGCAAATACGATAAATGCTTAACCGAAATTTCGGCAGCATATCCTTTGTTTTTCCATGGTTCGAAACAACAATATTAATATCATAACACAATAGCAAACTAGTGGACATATATAGCATGAATAATAGTAATTTCAGCATCAGTTCAAGCCAAGACTATAATCTCAAATGTTTCATGTATTAATACGAAAAGAACAATTAATCATAGCAAATGATACGTCATAAACCAGATCTAGTTCAACAAAGTAATCCATCACAACTATCGAATAGGTATGAAACTATCGAGGATTGACTATTCACTAAAAACGACCATTTTACCCCTAGGGATCCAAGAGCACAGACCACGCGGTCCTCCGCGGAAGATGCTCGGGAAACATGCCCGGGCAGCCAAGGCGCCCGAGCTTGCATGCTCGGGAACTCGCCCACGACCATGCAAAGGACCACGTGCGTGTGTACTACACAGATGGTCGGGGCATTTGGTCAAACTATTGAAAGGAAGGTGGCAACTAATCCGCCAGAGATCAAGGGAAGACGCGCCCGAAATTCAAATAAGGCGCAGATCAAGGGCGCCGGATCATGGGCGCTATGGTTATGGAAGCACGGCGTAAATCTAGGGGGTAGTTACCTTGTATGTATCTTCAGCTTCTGTATTTAAACCCCCCAAGAGCATCTGCGAGGGGGGACTTTTTTTCACCTATCATAAATACAATACACTAGAGTAGGGCTGTTATCTCGGCGGTGAGAGGCCCGAACCAGGATAAACACCACGCGCCTTTCTCCCGAATTCGCGTTGCTCGGACGAACACCCCGGCTCGCACGAAGGGCCCTGTTGATCCCTCGTTCAACAAGTAAGCTCGGCGGGAGCTCGTTCTCCAATCGTCGACAGCTGGCGTCGTCCGTGGGGACGACAGTGTGATTCCCGTTCGAACTGGGATCCTTGAGGATGTCGAATTCAGGAGACACTAGGAGTCTGTGTGCCTTCAATGATACTGATAATGATGGTGTGTACTACGCCGGCGACTGTGAAGCTGGCGCAACCGACCCTGCAGGCCACACCGAGTCCGGAAGCTTTTCCCCGGAGTCTGGGGCGCGAGCACGGGGCCTCCGTCCCCCGCGCATTACCCTCGCTGACGATGAGGATGACTATGACGGGCTCTATGATGGTTTGGACATACCGGATCATCTTGAGTTTGATCGCCAAACAGCGTCCCAAGGAGACACGATGATGTCCCCATCGCGCTCGTCCCACTCTCGCCGCGTTAATATGGCCGAAAGTCGTATTGAGCCTGAGGTACAATCCTCGGGGGGTGTTAAGCGGGATCGCTACGAAGCAGCCAGGCACTACCTGGAGGCGTCTTTGGGAAAGACCCTGGCGAGCATACGCCGCCAAGCAAGAGAGAAGCGGGTTTCCAGGGAGAGGAATTCCTCCTAGGGAAACTCTCGCAATCGTCGTACCCTCGACCACGTCCCAGAACGCCGTCGGAGCTCCCCGCCGCCCGTTCGCCAAAACCGAGAACGGTTACAGGCCCTAGCGGCGGTCGTGCGCGACCTTCGCAACTTCCCCGATCAACTGGACTTAGAGGCCGTAGGCATGGTCGTGGCCGAGGATCTGGAGAAGCTTGCTGCTGATCTAAAGGTCCCGGATCCTCCTCGCGATCCGAGTACCCGGAGTGTTTCCCGGGACCGCCGAGGGTATACACCCGTCCGCTCGCACAGGGATGAATCCCGAAGCTATGCTCGGAGAATGCCTCCGACTGCTAACCTAGCCCGAGAGAAGCCTCGAGGAGATTCCCGAGCAACGTTGGAGCGACATGCTCACATCCACCCGGATTACGAGCATTCCGAACGCTCCACGACCGAACGGTCGTCGGCGTACCGTCCTCGCGAAGTCTTCTCTCGGCTTGGCCCACGTGTGGGGTGATGGGCGGGAGACGCTCACAGGGACCATTATGGCCAAGGGTTCCACCGTGAAACCCCGAACTTCGGTTGCCAGGCATACATGAGCTCTCTTTGGAGTGTAAGGTGGCCGACCAAGTTCAAGCCCGGGCATATTGAGAGATTCAACGGGACTCAGAACCCGGACGAGTTTCTCTCCATCTATACCACCGCCATCCTGGCTGCCGGGGGCGATGAGGGGGTGATGGCAAACTATCTTCCAACGGTCCTGGATGGCGCCACTCGCACTTGGCTCTTCAACTAAAAAGAAGGGTCTATACGTTCTTAGGGACAGCTCAGCGCAGCGCTCCGAGCGAATTTCCAGAGCTACTACACCCGCCCAGGAAGGGAACGCGACCTCGAGCGCCTGATCCAGACGGAGAATGAAACTCTGCGACAGTTTGTCCAGAGGTTCATCCAAGTCTGAAACTCGATCCCAAACATATCGGACGAGGCCGTCGTCCGGGCTTTCAAGTTCGGGGTGTGGGACGTACGTTTCACGCAGGACCTGGAGATCCATCCAGACCTAACGACAAACGAGCTCTTCCGCATGGCTGACAGGTACACCAATGCCGATTAAGCCGTCTAGTGGAAGAAAATGCTGGACGAAGGGAAGCTACCACCACAGCCCGGGTTGGAAACCTCCGCCAGCAAAAAGGGCTCGAACTCTGTGGACAAGAAGATCAAGAAGAAGAAGAAAAAGCAACCCTCGTCAGGCATAGTCGCTGCGGTAGAGCAGCAACAGCCCTAAGCATCCCAGCTGCAGCATCGGGGGTTTAATGCTCGAGGAAGGGGACAGCAGAACAGGCCCCGTGATCAAGGCGACCAAGCGGACCAACGGGGCGGCCTCTACTGTCCACTCCATCAAGCGTACGGGCATGATCTACGGAATTGCCGAACATGGACCTACCGCCTGGAGCAATTTTACAACGGCAAAGGTCCCATGCCGTCACTCCCGGAACAGGGCGAGAATAGCAAAGACAAACTGCCCGTTGAAGACAATGAGGATGATATGGAGTATCAAGAGCCCCAGAACCACATCGCGGTTATCTTTGGGGGCTCCTCTGCCTACAAATCTCGCCAGGATCTAAAGGATACCGCGCGGGAAGTACACCATGTTACCCAAGGTAAGCCTCCTGTGCAGCAGCTCAAGTGGTCCGAGCTGTCTCTTACTTTTTCCAAGGAGGACTGTCCCCTCGGAATGACCAAACCACAGAGGCTTTCGATGGTAGTGAGCCCCACCATCAGCAACTCCATCGTCGGTCGGGTTCTCATAGATTCCGGAAGCTCCCTGGATCTGATTTCCACCAAGGTCTTGGACGAGATGCAGATCCCTCGCTCCAAGATTAAGAGCATAGTGGTACCATTCTTCGGAATAGTCCCGGGCACCTCGATCAAGCCTTTGGGCCAGGTCGTTTTGCCTGTTACCTTTGGCAATCCAAGTAACTTCCGTACAGAATTGATCACCTTCGAAGTGGTCGACTTCGAATCAGCCTACAACGCCATCCTCGGCAGGCCAGCTTTGGCCAAATTTATGGCCGCCTCACATCACGCGTACCAATGCCTGAAGGTTCCTGGGCCAAACGGAGTCATAACCGTAAAGGGGAACCACAAGTCCGCATTAAATTGCGACAAAAGGGCGTTGGATATGGTCGGTCAGCTGCCTACGCGCGGTGCTGACCAAGAGCCAAAGCACTCCCGGCCCAAAGTTGCCCTCCAACCTGGAGGAGAGACCAAGGCTGTTCCACTCAACGAGTCGGAACCTGGCAAGGTCATGCATTTGGGATCTTCCCTAGATCCCAAATAGGAACTCGAGCTCATCACCTTCCTCCGAGCAAATTCGAATGCGTTCGCCTGGGAACCATCCGACATGCCTGGGGTCCCAAGGGGGGTGATCGAGCACAGGCTAGCGGTTAGCCTGACAAAAACCAGTGTGACAAAAACTCAGGCGGTTCTCCCTGGAAAAACAAGCGATTATCCGGGAAGAACTCGACAAGCTACTTAAGGCCGACTTCATCAGGGAGATCGAGCACTCGGAATGGCTGGCCAATCCGGTCATAGTCAGAAAGAAAGGAGGCAAGTGGCGCATGTGCGTCGACCACACGGGATTAAACGTAGAATGCCCAAAGGACAACTACACGCTGCCTCGCATAGACCAGTTGGTCAATGCGACGGCGGAGTCGCAGGTCATGAGCTTCCTGGATGCTTATTCGGGATATCATCAGATCAGCATATCGCACGAAGATGAAGAGAAGACCTCCTTCATCACCCCGTTCGGTACGTTCTGCTACACGACCATGTCTTTCGGTCTGAGAAACGCTGGAGCAACTTTTCAGCGCCTCATACAGAAAACCTTTACGGACCAAGTAGGTCGGAACTTGGAAGTTTATGTCGACGACATAGTTGTCAAAAGCAAGCTCGCCTCAAGTCATGTCGCTGACCTAGAAGAAACATTTTGTAATCTCAACAAGCATCGAATAAAACTGAATCCGGAAAAATGCGTCTTTGGTGTAAAGGCCGGCAAGGTACTCGGCTACATGGTCGGTCCGCAAGGCGTGGGAGCAAATCCAGAGAAGATCGAAGCCATCGAGAACATGAGGTCGCCCACATGTGTGAAGGAAGTACAAGCCCTGATCGGACTAATGGCCGCCTTGAGCCGCTTTATTTCCCGGCTGGGTGAGTGAGGGCTACCTTTCTTCAAAGCCCTTTGAAAGCACGACGGTTTCATATGGACAAAGGAAGCCAATCGCTCCTTCGAAGAGCTAAAACAATACCTGTCTAAACCACCCATCCTGGTCACACATAAAATAGGGGAAGAATTGCTGCTATATCTAGCGGCGACCCCACAGGCCGTGAGTGCGGTACTGACGGTAGAAAGGGATGGTGTCCAATGACCTATCTATTATGTTAGTGAAGTACTACACGGACTGAAGGAGCGTTACCCTGAGGTCCAAAAACTCTTGTACTCACTACTGATGACTTCTAGAAAGCTGGACCATTACTTCCAAGCGCACAAGATCGTGATACCGACCAATTTTTCGCTAAGAGAAATCTTGAAAAACCAGGACGCCAGTGGCCGTATATCTAAGTGGGCCATGGAGCTGGCCAAATTTGAGATAACGTTCTCGGCTCGCACGACGATCAAGTCCCAGGTTCTGGCCAACTTCGTGGTAGAATGGTCGGCTCCAGCTCCGCCAGCAAGCAAGCCAGCCAGATCGAGGGAAAACCACTAGACCATGTATTTTGACGGATCCCGAGCATACGAGCGCTCGAGGGCTGGAGTCGTGTTGGTCTCCCCGCATGGAGAACGACTCCAGTACACCGTGCAATTGCACTTTGTCGCAACCAACAACATGGCAGAGTATGAAGGCCTCTTGGCCGGACTACGAGCGTGCAAATCGCTAGGAGTCCAGCGGCTTACTGTGATGGGCGATTCATAGTTGGTCGTGAACCAGGTCAACAAGGAGTATCAGTGTTCCGATACCTCAATGGCGCTTTACCTAATCGAAGTAAGGAAGATGGAGAAGTACTTCAAGAATTTCGAAGTACTCTACATCCCCAGGAAGGACAATGCCCTGGCTGACCAATTATCAAAGGTTGGTTCCTCTCAAACTACCGCTCCGGCGGGGGTGCTCATTGAGCACCTGTACAAGCCCTCCATTCCCTCTGTAGAGGAGGCACCAGAGATAGGCGGTACAGTCTCTCTCCTCGAGCAAGGTGCGAGTTGGATGACGCCATTTGTCCAATACCTCGCGCACGGGACATTGCCCGAGGAAGAAGCCGAGCGTTCCCGGCTTACGAGGCGGTCTTCTCAGTACAGACTGATCGAATGCGACCATACCGCAAGGGCGCATTAGGAGTCCTCTCCAAGTGTGTCTCCCAAGAAGAAGGCCAGTACCTTCTTCGTGACATTCATGAAGGAATGTGCGAGGCTCACTCGTTGTTCAGAACACTTGTGAGCAAAGCCTTCCGATTGGGTTACTATTGGCCTACGGCCTTGGCGGATGCGTGGTCGATCGTGACGACCTGTCGAGCATGCCAGTTTCATGCTCACAAAGTCCATCAACCAGCATATACGCTACAAACCATACCACTTTCGTGGCCGTTCTCGACCTGGGGACTCGATATCCTCGGACATTTCCCTCTAGGTCGGAAAGGCTGCAAGTACTTGCTCGTGGCCATCGACACTTTCACCAAGTGGATCGAGGCCGAGCCCGTATCAACCATCTCGGCCCAGGAAGCCAAGAGGTTCCTCCAAAGCAACGTGGTGACAAGGTTTGGGATACCCAATCGTCTCATCACGGACAACGGAACTCAATTCACCAGCGAATTGTTCCAGGCTTATTGCGAGGAAGTCAGGATCAAGGTCTGCTTCGCTTCTGTGGCACATCCACAGAGCAACGGAGCAGCCGAATGAGCAAACGAGCAAATAGTCCAAGGTATAAAAAAGAGAGTCTTTAAGAATCTCAGTCAGCACAAGCAAGAGTGGGTGGACGAGCTACCCTCCGTTCTTTGGTCAGTTCGCACCACCACAAGTCGGGCCACGGGCGAAACCCCATTCCAACTTGTCTATGGTGCAGAGGCCATTTTGCCTGCAGAAATTGTACTAGGTTCCCCAAGAGTACGACTAGTCGATTCCATCGACCAGGAAATTGAGCGGCTCGTCGACCTAGACCTCGTAGAGGCAACACGAGAACGGGCGTTGCTCCGGTCCGCGGTTTACCTACAAGCCCTTCGTAGGCACGCGGCCAAGTCGGTTCGACCAAGGACCTTGCAAGTTGGCGACATGGTCTTACGAAGAGTTCAGGACCTGTCGAAGGCCAACAAGCTAACCCCAAAATGGGAGGGCCCTTACACGTTCGTATCCGCAACACGCCCGGGGGTTGTTCGCCTGGCGATGGAGGACGGTCGGGAGCTCGCCAGCACCTAGAACATTGACCAACTGCGTAAGTTCTACGTTTAGGCGTGTATCTCTTTTTCGCGCCCACAACACTGCCTTTGGCAAACCGGCTTTTTCTCCCTCTGTCATTTTTCCCTCGTGTGTACCTCGATCATTTACAACGCCAGTACGGCAAACGAGCTTAGCCGACAACACGTGTGTACCATCCCCTTTGGGCACCGGCTGAGTGTTCGACCGCGCCGATCACCTTCCGCAGTAGCTCTTCGCTGCATGAACGGTCGTGCGCAGACATCCTCTAGCCCGGTACAAACTCAGTCCCTTCTTGGGTTCGGCAACTCTACGTATTGTCAGACCAAGCCTGTCTGTCCTACACGCATGACCATGCTCAAACGCGTCCCTCCCTCGACTCGAGCGACATATTCGATCGTTTACAACGCGATACGCTTAAGGATTCTTTCAACTCTCCTATGAACAAACTCGTGCCCGCAACTTTAGGGGCACGACCTTTGTCCATAGCGGGGGCTCCGTACAATAGGGGCTAATCGTTCTTTTCAGTTTTACTCTTGATCGGAATTTGTGCTCGCAGTACCTTACCTTTGTACGGGAAACAAGTTTATACCTTTGTTCTCTCCTGCGGTTGTTTTTCTCTGCAGGTCGAGCTTCGAGCAAACAAAAGTACATCTAGAGCAAGCACGAGAAAAAGAGGACAAGGTTCTAATTCTTATATTCTTGTTCTTTAAACCGAAAGTTTTCTACAGGTCGACACAAGCAAAAAGAAAAAGAAAAGAAAAAGCTAACTCCTACGCTAGGCATGGAGGGCAGCAAGCTCCTCCTTGAGGGAATCTACCTCGGCCTCGAGGTCCAGGACCTTTCGCCGGGCCGCACGACCTTTGGCCGCACTTTCCCGAAGGTGCTGCACCTCCTTGAGCTGGGCCTCCTCGCGTTCCTGAAAGGACCGAAGATGTTGCCTAGAGGGGGTGAATAGGCGGATTAAAAAATCGTAGTGGAATAAAACTGGCCGAGCAGGTCAATCCGGAGTCTCTGGGTATTTTATTCGGATACTTCGGGTTGTCCGGAGTGTCTGGTATTTTATCCGGATACTCCGAGTTAGCTGGCTCGGGAACGCAATTAAAGTTACTCTAACTAGCACAAGAAATAACAATAAATAGATAGCACGAGCAATCTAGATCAAGAGCTAGTATGGATTTGAATTAAAGCTAAGTAACAAGCTAGATCTAAGCTTTACAAAGACAAATCCACACAAGCCAAGCTAGGAAGTAAAAGAGAAAGTGAGAGACGCGATTTTTCACCGAAGTTCGGATTCTTGAAGGGAATCCTACGTCTCCGTTGAGGTGGCTCGGTCGCACTTGAGCCGGGGTCTCTTTCAACCCGCTTTCCTCCCGGTGTTGCACAAATGCACTCGCCGGCTTCACTTCTTGTCTCTTTCCTTTCGGAGGCGAGACTTGCCTTCACAAACGACCGGGGCGCACCACAAGCGTCGGTCGCTCCCGGTGACTCCTAGCCGTCTAGGAGACCTTCAACCTACAAGAGTAATAACTCCACGGAAGATCGCTTGGAGGATGAACTAGTGCTCAAAGACTAGAATTGAATGCACCTAGCACTTCTCTTCTTCCCCACCACACCAAAAGAGATCAAACAACAAATCAAATGGTGGGGGGAAGTATGAGCTCTATTGAATGCTTGGAAGAGGTTAGGAATGGCTTGAATGCTGCTATGAATGAGCTCAATAGACATTCTAGCCGTTGGAGGGGAGTGGTGGCTTTAAATACTCTTTTTGAAAACTAGCCGTTATTCCCCTTTTTGAACTGTCCAGAGACTCCGGACAATTTAACCCGAACACTCCGGATGGTCCGGACTCTCCGGACAAAATGTCCGGATACTCCGGACTCTCTGGAATTCGCATTTTGGCCGAAAGGGTTAACCCGGAGACTCCGGACAAATTGTCCGGATACTCCGGACTGAGTCCGGATACTCCGGACTAAATGTCCGGACTCTCCGAGTTAGATGGCTCGGTTGGAAAAACTGTTTTTGGAAAATGCAAGTATTTGAGTGCTAGTTTGTATGCAAATTTTGACCTTGAGCACATGCACATCCTAAAAACAATTTTCCATAGAATCCTCTTAATAGTACGGCTATTCTTAAGACTCAAAACAAAATAGAAATTACAAGTCTTCGTCTTGATGCCGTTTTCTTGAATTTTAAAGTACGTAGGAGCGTCCAATCTCATTCCGAGCTTGATGTGATCTCGAGATCTGCATTATTCTTAGTTGAAACATTAGATCTCTTTAATTGTGTCATCATTAATCACCAAAACAAAATGAGGGGCCTAGATGCACTTTCAGTTCCCGAGCTCCTTGGGCGGCGCGGAGCAGGTCGGGGACTTCCTGCCGTAGCCTCCCCAACTCCTCCTCAAGCTAGGCACACCTTCGCTCTCAGGTGGTCTTCGCCGTTTCGCTCCGGAGGAATTGGTCCCGAAGCTCGGCGACAATGCCCTTCGCCGATTCCAGCTCCTGCCGGTCGGAGGCTTGCACCTTGGAGATCCGACGCTCAAGATCGGCTATCTTGGCATCTTGATCGCTGTGGTACCTCTGATGCTCTTCCTTGAAACCGTGGAGGCATCAATGTCCTCCATGGCCTTGGCAGCAAACTACGAGCAAAGAAGAAGAAGGGTTAAAAACGCCTTAAAAAGGTTTTTTATGCAGAAGAAAGGAGTGAAGCACTCACCAGAAGAGCCCGGCTGACCAGCTTGTCCTGGAGCTGCTGACGGTCGGTCGCGCCAGCTCGGAAAAAAGGATTGACCCACGCGGGATCATCCTGGCCCCGAGCTGGCACGTCAAGATCTTGCCCCTCCTGGGCACCTGGTGCACCCAAGAGAGCAGCGGTGGCCTCTTCCTCGGCCAACTCCTGGTCGCCCCGGGGTTGATCTTCCCCGAGGGCTAGCAGCTCGCGGCCGCCTTCCCCCTGCTCAGCTGCTATGCTCGGGGGCTGGACGCCAACCATGGCCGCATCCGCTCCTTGGTCCGCAGCCGGAGGTGATTGGTCGACGACGACCAGTTCCACTGCTCCTTGGTCCCGGGCTGGAGACGGCTGGTCGAGGACGGCCAACTCATGGCCTTCGGAGCCGGCCACCTGGGCCTCCCCCGTGCCTGGCACCACGCTCATCCCTTCACAAGGGACCAAGACCACGGCTCCTTAGTCCTCGGCCCCTTGCGGGTCTTGCTCCTCTACGGCCAGAGCAGGCTCGACGTTCGCCGTGCGAAGCTCGGGTTCCTCCGGAAGCGCGACCCGTGGCGGCTCCTCCTCATCCTCGGCCATCACTTGGTCAAGGATGCGGTCGAGCTCGGCACCAACTGCAATGTCGAGAATCCCCTCAGCCATTTGCTGGAAATCCAAGGACAGCAGCCGAGCTATCACGCCCACACCAAGCGGAGTGGGGTTAGCCTGGAAAATCGCAAACAAGAACAAATGACTCAACGAAGAGACTACGCGAGGATTACCTTCCACCAGGCGAGCAACATCCTCGTCCTCGGCTTCCTCGCCCTGAACGACGGGCGCCCTACCCGCGGCGGCCTCGTAGGCCTCGGTGACGGCCTCGATGCGCTCCGTGGCAGCGTCACTCGCCCGTGCCATCGCCGGGTCGACCGCGTCCATGTCGACCCTCTCCAGCGCCAAGGTCATCGAAGGCGATGACCTTATGCTCCTCCTAACCAGGGTGAAGGCGCTTTCCTCCTCCTCCTCCTCCTCCTCAGGGTCCTCGACCACCTGAGCAAGTTGGTCTTGGAGGGCCTTGATTTGCCTCTCCAGCTGCTCCTTGCTCGCGGTAGACTTGGTCGCCTCCTCGGCCTTCTTCGCCTACTCGGCCAGCTGTTGCAGACGACCCATCAGCTCTGGCTTCTTCCGCTTGAAGTCATCAAACCATTTTCGGAGCTCTCTTACCTCCATCCGGTCGGTGTACTCCAGGTGTTGCGCGGTCGGGGCCCTGGCCGAAGCTTGGCGCTTCGAGCGCATGGCACGAGGAGGCGGCGTGGATGGTCAGCGGCTTCAGCCTGCCGTCTTCTTGCGAGGACCCCTGGTTGGGGGATCTCCTTGCGGTAGCGGCGCCGCACTCGACACTGCGAGCTCAAGGGCGACCCTCTCCTGCAACCAGAAATCAGATTAGACAAGCTCGGAATGGGTTCTTCATGCGAGAACAAGCACGGATACTTACCGCATCGCTACGGTCGAAAACATTTGTGAAATCATGTGTTGAAAAATTGGCTTAGAATTGAATTTGCAAAATGTGTTTGTTCATGTGTTTTATCAATTTGACAAGAAACAGTAAGTTTCGCTTTGGCGCCGTACCAAACTTAAAGAAAACAGTAAGTTTCCCATCTACGACGGACAAATTTTGTTGGTCTGTCGAAAACATGCTTTGGCAACCTCACTTTCCCATGTACGACAGACCGATTTTGTTTGTCTGTCGTGAACGTGTTTTTGAGCTCATGAGTCGAACTCAATTCTCCAAGAAGCCAGTAAGTTTTGCATGTACGACGAACCAAGTTTTTGGGTCTGTCGTGGACATGCTTTTGAGCTTATGTGCCAAACTCTTTTCCAAAGGAACCGATATTTTCACTTGTACAACAGACTGATTTTGTTGGTCCGTTGTGAACGTGTTTTGCTCGCTTTTGATTTCTTCTTGAAACCGAGACTTTCATGTGTACAGGACCGATTTTGTCTGTCCGTTGTGAATGGTTTTTTGAGTGGTTTTTTTCATGTGTACGCCGGACCATATTTGTTTGTCCGTCGTGAATGCGTTTTTGTTGAATTAGGGTTTTGAGCAAAATTGGAATTGTGTTTGATTCATTTTTGGGATTATGAAATTTGTGAGAATTTCATGATGCTTCTTTTGAAGTGGACTTTATGCAATGCTCATGTGAGTAGTTGCATGGATTGACATTGAGTCAAGTCGTGGACTTGTGCTCGGATTTGTTTTGTGGTTTGTTCATGTGCGGTATTGCTCGAAGACGAATGTGGTCGATGACGGACCGGAACTAGGTTCATGGAGGAACTGAGGTTCGGGACTAGGTTCAGGAGGAACTGAGGTCTTGGTGGTCAAGGATGTCATGCGGGACGTTCGGGCTAAGAGAATGGTGCACATGAAGAATGGTTAGTCACGTGAGAATGGCAGGAGGTCATTCGCGTGCAAAGTGTTAGTCACGTGAGTATGGCAGGTGGCCATACGCGTGCAAAGTGTTAGTCACGTGAGTATGGTAGGGTTGCCATACGCGTACAAGAGTTGTACTCGGCCAGGTTGGGCCAAGTAGAGTTGTGTTGGATACAGATTCCTTCTAGGGAATAGGAATCGTATTCAGAACTCCTTTTGGGTTGGTCCTTTAAATAGGAGGGGTGTCTCCTGTTGAAGGGCAATCAATCGAATTGAGGAGAGCTAGGCGCATAGAGCCTTGGGCTCAAAGTTTAGGGTTTGTACTCTTTTGATAGGAGTACTTTAGACAAAAGAAATAAAGATCAATTCTTCTAGTTCCCGCATTGCTTCAACGTTCTCTTTTTGGTTCTTGTTTGCATGCTTGTTCTAGTTCTAGATTGGTTTTTGTTCTTTAAGTTTTATCTTGATTTGATCCATCAAAAACCTCTCTAGGGTATTGATCTAGTGTTTCTCAAAGTCTAGTTGTTCAATCTTTTGTCGTTCTTGTTTAATCTTGAAGTTTTGATTAGATTGATTCTCGTCAAGTTCTGGATCAGCAAGATTGCGAAGCTCATAACTTTTGATCCGTAAGTCCGATCGAGCTGATTCTTTTTGGGTTCGATTCGTATTGGAATCTAGTTTATTTTGTCCAAATTTCAGATCAATCTAACGGTTGGATCTTTGGGAATTATCTTTTTACCAAGCGCCTGTCAATCTGTTTTTGTTGATTATGAGGCAATCTTTTGAATCCAAGTTGGGGTGAACTTTCAATAGATCAAGAATTTGATTTTAGCTTCCGCACAATCATTCACCCCCCTCTGATTGCTATATTCGTATACTTCGATCCTACAACATTCTTCGGGAACTGACGGTTGGCCTTCAGTTCCTTCTCCTTTGGGGCGCTGAACATCTCGGCGACCCTTTCATCGACCTAGTCCATCCCTGGAGCTGCGATTCGAGCAAAAAAGAGCACGGGATCAAACCCATGCCCGGCCAGAGACGAAAACCGAGGAATGGACCAAAATACTTACCCGCATTGTCCTCACGGGTGATGTCTTGCCACCCGGTCACTTCGAAGAATGGGTGTTCCCGACGCCGCAGCGGGGACACCCGGTTGAAGACAAAGTCACGCGCGATGTCCCGACCAGTGAGCCTCATCTGGGTGAGCTCATTGATGGTCCTAAGGATGCGCTCCTCCTCGGGCTGGACGAGCGGGCGCGTGGTGTCGTCCGCCGGAGCGACCTCCCCGGTATATACCAGTTGGCTCCCTTCGGACTTTTGCTGGTAGAACCAAAGGTCGACCCAACCCGACACCGAGTCCTTCAAGGAAAGAAGAGGGTACTCGTATGGGCGGTTGGGCCGGAGACAAAGATAGATGCAACCGGCGGGGGTATTCCCGCCGGTGCGGAAAGGAGAATAGAAGTGAAAGAAGAGGCTGGCCGTGGGCGCTACGCCCACGTACGCCTCATAAAGGTGGGCGAAGATTGTGAGAGCGAGGATAGAATTGGGGTTGAGGTTAGAAATCTCGCACCCGCAGAAGGCGAGCACAGAGACGAGAAACTCACTCTCGGGCAAACGGAGCCCGTTGACGACGTAGAGCTCGCAGGAGATGATCTCTCCCTCCCACGGCGCTGGCGCCTCTTCATGGCCAGGAGCTCGGGCGGTGTCAGGGTCGACGTGACCGTCGTCCACGAGCGCCTGGAGTCTCCTCCGGTTCATCTGGCTGACTCCGAAGCGCGTCATTGCTATGGAGTGGCAAGGAGTAAAGGTCGCAGAGGAGCAGAAGGTGATGAGGAGGAAAGGGCGCCAAAGGCTTGGAAAAGGGTTCAAGCAAAGTGCCGAGCAAAGCGCGAAGTGACCTCATCTGAGCAGTGTCCGGGGTTAAAAACGTTGCGAAAGGGCGCATTAAATGCCGCCACGACCTTTCACGAAAAGGCACACATCCGTTACTGGAAATCGCCCGATAAATGCACGCTTCCGATAAAGCGATTCTGAATTCTGAAAGGCTTCTCAGAGAAGGAATCGAAATAACCAAACGTCGCGCCACCACGGCATGAACGTGTGACCAGCAAGACAAGACAATGAGGTCGTCTCCCGACATGGGATGGTCGTGAGCCGCGATCAAGGAAATCAGACCCCTCCTTCGAGTTTTTCAGGCTCAAGGGGAAACACGAGCTTAGGTAACTCCCCGCTTGAGCCTCGGGGGCTAGCTGTCGGGGATTGACTATTCACTAAAAATGACCATTTTACCCCTAGGGATCCAAGAGCACAGACCATGCGGTCCTCCGCGGAAGATGCTCGGGAAACTTGCCCGGGCAGCCAAGGCATCCGAGCTTGCATGCTCGGGAACTCGCCCGCGACCATGCAAAGGACCACGTGTGTGTGTACTACACAGATGGTCGGGGCATTTGGTCAAACCATTGAAAGGAAGGTGGCAACTAATCCGCCGGAGATCAAGGGAAGATGCGCCCGAAATTCAAATAAGGCGCGGATCAAGGGCGCCGGATCGTGGGCGCTACGGTTATGGAAGCACGGCGTAAATATAGGGGGTAGTTACCTTGTATGTATCTTCAGCTTCTGTATTTAAACCCCCCCCCCCAAGAGCATCTGCGAGGGGGGACTTTTTTCACCAATCATAAATACAATACACTGGAGTAGGGCTGTTATCTCAGCGGTGAGAGGCCCGAACCAGGATAAACACCATGTGCCTTTCTCCCGAATTCGTGTTGCTCGGACGAACACCCCAGCTCGCACGAAGGGGCCCTGTTGATCCCTTGTTCAACAAGTAAGCTCGGCGGGAGCCCGTTCTCCAATCGTCGACAGAAACTTTCTATTCGGGTGATGCCAAGTGAAGGCTTGTGTCTAGCTCCCATTCCCAAATGCTGAACTCAAGGTACCTAAAAAACATTAAGCAACAAGCATTAGTTCATCACTCAGCAAAGTGTATTGCAATGGAATAAAACAATAACAGTATTCATTAACATCTTCACTAACATCACATGAAACATCTTCAGTAACATCTCATAAAACATCTTTGCCGCAGAAGGAACAATCAGCGAGTACTCAAAACCAAACACTTTTCCTTGGTTCCCAACCAACTAAAAACCAAGAAAACCAACCAAAACCGATCGTCAGAACGGTAAAGAAAATCCGAAAGGGACTACCACCAACTCTTCTATTTAACTTCAACCAACTTCCCGATCTATGATAGAAAAGTCAAGCACTCTCCCCCACGGGAGGTTATTAGTCCTTCGGTGATGGCTCTAACCGGCCACACCGACAAACCACAACCTTTCTATGAACAAAAGCTGGCCAAAACCCTTCGGCACCAGAATTCACTTAATCACAAATATAGCAACTCAACCAATTCTTTCATAAACATAGCATCATACATTATCAAATGTAGCATCAACATCAAGGCTTAAATACAACATCTAAGCGTAAAGCAACGATACACATACCCCTTTCCTACTGTGCATCCACGTGTGTCAAATTTTAAATTAATTATTCCACTTACACAAGTTTTAATGTTGCTATCCTATGGTAAAATTTTAAGTATAACCTAAGCCATGTTTCTAGGTTATCCCGCATCATATTTTAGTTGAACCTATGGTATGACACTAAATACATGTTCCACAGACGTAAAGCCCGCTATGATACCAACTGTAACACCCCGACACCTCGTATACTACGAATGTCACCCAAACGTTACTAGAAGCAACCAAAACACATATTTAACGATAAATTACAGCAACTACGCTAAATGCTTAACCGAAATTTCGGCAGCATATCATTTGTTTTTACATGGTTCGAAACAACAATATTAATATCATAACAAAATAGCAAACTAGAGGACATCTATAGCATGAATAATAGTAATTTCAGCATCAGTTCAAGCCAAGACTATAATATCAAACATTTCATGTACCAATACGGAAAGAACAATTAATCGTAGCAAATGATACGTCATAAACCAGATCTAGTTCAATAAAGTAATCCATCACAACTATCGAATAGGTATGAAACTTTCTATTCGGGTGATGCCAAGTGAAGGCGTGTGTCTAGCTCCCTTTCCTAAAGGCCGAACTCAAGGTACCTAAAAAAAACATTAAGCAACAAGCGTGAGTTCATCACTCAGCAAAGTGTATTGCAATGGAATAAAACAATAATAATATTCATTAACATCTTCACTAACATCGCATGAAACATCTTCATTAACATCTCATAAAGCATCTTCATCAACTTTCTCATTCATGCAATGCAATGCACATGTCTCTTTGCTTAGCATATACCGGTATTACCGAGTGCACACCCGTCGGTGTGCACCCTCTTTCCCTTCCATCTCGTGGAAGGTGCATACTCTTACTGACTCGCTCCCATTCACAACTGTGGATGGAACTACGAGATAGGTCTTTCTCAGTGGTGCTCCGGATTAGTCATAACTTTCTCATCGACCTTACCGGATTGGTTATGACTTTCTCACCGTCCTGCCCTGTCCTCATGCCATGAATGCACACATGCCATAAACATGAATAAACTTTCATATGCACTCAATTCAACAATTGCATAGCCATAATTAGATACCTAATCATCCTCACATCCATAACATAGCATTTCATAATCATATAATAAATTGCAAGAACAATTCATAGTAAAGCAACACATCATAAAGTTGAATAGCATCTATATCAATTCATATGGCCACCAAGCCATATTCACCACAATACACTTGCCTTCAACCACGCGAGACGGAGTGGCGGAATGTGGATGGCACTCCCGGGATCACACCACCTGCACATAGGTATAATAAACTCAAAAATATGCCCACAAAACAACACAAGAACATCGACTTCGCAACCCACTCCTAATACCCGAAAAACAGAGAATCTGTCCAACGGGATAGCAGGCTTCCAACAAGCATAACTTGAGTTATACAACTCCAAATCAGGTAAAAGAGTACATTTTCTCGAACCTCGGGAAATTTCTCAACTTTTTCTAAGTATTCGCAAAAACTGATTCGGCTTCTAAAATCCTCTAATCTACAATTGATCACAGACTGTATCATTCGCATCACAGATTGGACAGCATTCGGTAAAACAGTCATAACTTTTAAATGGATGAACAGAATTTAACGTTTTTAGTGCCCAATTAAATATATTCCAAATATCTACAACTTTCTCAATAGCCGGCCAACCATATCATGATTCTAAAATCCTCAAAAATGCGCCCCAACGCCGACTGTCTAACCTGGTCGAAAGCCACTCGTGAGACAGATCTAGAATCCAACTTAACCCATCTAATCTCAGCACCTAAAACAGAGTTCTAGGCATGGATTCTCCCATCTAACAGCACCTAGACCACCCCAAAAGAAACACAAACCCTTACCTCTTCTTGGAGAATCGAAGAACCGACGAAAACCTTCCTTCTCCCGGCCGCTCCTTCCTTCGAATCCGCAGCGAAACACCGGAGGTCTCTAGATGGACGATCCTCTGCGTGGGGCAACGACGATAACTGGGGAACGGGAAGGAGAGGGTGGTTGCGTGGGGGAGGGAGGGTGGCAGCTAGGAGAGGGAAACCCTAGAGGGGAAGGGTGAGGCGCATAGGGGAGGCATGTAACATCTTGAGTTTGTAATTGTGTTTTAAATGTTAATTAATCCCTTGAGAGTTATTTGGATTTCAATTTGGAGTTAATTGTGTTTGGATTTGTTTGTTCGAGCCGTTTCATTTTAGTTTTTGCTCCAAAATCTTATTTCCTGTTGCGGTTAGAAATTTCCGAGCAACTGTAGTTTCCAAACCTTCTCTAGCTATCTTAGAACCCATGCCAAAAGTACCGCCGGCCTTAGGCCGGTACTGCCGGCTGAGGCGACCGGGCAGGGGGCAGAGCCCTCGCTGCTACCCGTTGCCCTGCCACCTCCTCTATTTCTAGAGGCTTCCCCTCTACGCCTCCTCCCCCAACCAAACACTCCCTCTCCCTCTCTTCCTCCCTCCAGCTCTCTCACTCCCTCTCCTTCTCTCTCTCCCATGGATGTCTCTCCCTCTCCCTCAGGGATCCCCTCCATCTAAACTACTCTCTCCGGTGTTCTGGAGCTCGAGGAGAAGCAAGCTACGGTGGATATCGTCGTCCTAAAACCCTACCAGCTTTTCTAGGTGAGTGGAAGCAAGTTAGATGCAACTCTTCGTGTTTGAGCTCATCCTTTCATTGTTTTTCTTTTCCTTTAGTTGAACCCTAGAAAACCTAGTTGTAGTGCTCAATCTCTAGTTAGCTGAGTTTCTAAACCTAGGTTAGGTGCTAGAGTTCTCGTTAGCGCGAAAACTGAGATCGGAAACCCTAAATACGTTTTTATCGGATATATTTGGTTAAATGTCGTTTTCGTAACTTTTGGAAAATAACCTTGAAACCCTAGTTCCAAAACCTGGGAAAATGACACTAGAATGTATTCCATACCGTTGAAGTTCGAGTTTCGCGAAGAGAATCAAGTTTGAATTCGATTCGGGTCGAAAGTCGAAATTTAGCGTAAATTAGGTTTCTCGAGTTTCTCGAATGAGAAATTAGGTCAAACAAAGTCGGAACCTCGAGTGGTTCGCGTGAATGGGTCCTTACCATCTCTGAGAACCCATCCATGCAATCACCGCGAAGTTCTGAAGTCGTTTGCGCAAAAACCCAATTTTTGGAAACCCTAGTCGTTCAGTGGCCGGCACTACCGACGTGGTGAGGCCGGTACTGCCGCTCTGGCCAGCACTACCGCCCCCACACCATCGGTAGTTATTTTCCAGTAGGACCCCTCTTCGGGTGTTGTCCGCCAGCACTACCGCAGTTCATGTCCGGTATTGCCGCTTGACCGGAGCTACCGGGCATAAGCCTCCGGTAGTTATTTTCCAAAGAGGTCCGATTTTGGGTTCGTAGCCTCCGGCACTACCAATTTTAAAGGCCAGTACTGCCGACTTAGGGCGGTACTACCGGGCTTTAGATGCCGGTACTACCGGGATTCAGTTAAAAATCTGGATTTGTTCGATTGTTCTTCCTCGTGTTCTTCTATTTGGGGTTATATAATTTTGAGAGTTTAATGATTTGGTTTTCAATGGATCTTATTCATCTTCTTGTTGTTTCTTTTGTTGCCCGTTCGAGTAGACGTTAACGCTTCGGGAGCAGTCGACGAGGATCCGGACTACAACCCCGAGATTTCGTGTGGCGCAGAAGCAGAGCAAACAGGCAAGCAACCCCTTTGAACATATTGCTCCTATAATTGCAAAAGTATTTGATGATTTGCAAAACTATTATGCATGCATATGATTATTACAAGTATTTGAATGGTGGGAAATGGTAGTTACCCTAATGGTTGGATGGCTTATCTTAATCTCGTTGTTACCCTTAAATCCTTGAGTAACCCTAGATTAAGGAAAGCCGCTATATTAAGTGTCACTAGGGAATATAAGTCTAATAGTTACATACGCTTAGCCCAGCCGTAGACTGATTGAATATCGATCGGTGGACTCAGTCAATCAAAGTCTCTCGATACGTTATCAGGATTTCTGAAATGATGATTTTGGAAAATAAAGGCTATGTTGGCAAAAGATGAAAAAGGAAAAGGTGTACAGTGGTTTATGCCGGACGGATGATGAGAGGTCTCGTCTGTGCAATTCTAAGGACTGAACTTGACGCTTATAACTGAGTCTTTTCGTACAACCACATGTGCTAGTATGGGATAGCCTAAACCCAGTATAGGAGTTGGAAATTGGTCTTGCGCCATGGTAGGTCGAAGTAGTTGGGCAATACCGACGTGCTGGTGTTGCTTAGAATACTCCCTCACCTCGCGCAGGTGTTGGAGACTTTCGTGAAACAACGGTGGATGCTTTGCTGAGGGTAAAAGGCACGATGGGGAACTAGCCATCATTGGATCCATGTGGGTGAATCAGGTTTGGAGTTTAGGGTACCCAAACACCATCAATTGGGGGTACTCTCGCCTGGCCCGGGGGTACTCTGTGTGGGTGTGTGGAGCCCTCACCCAAAGCAAAGAGCGCACATCGCCGGGGCTGACGCAAGACTATGTGCCGACAATTGGAAAAGTTTCGTCACAATCTAGCAAAACGGATACAGTATGTATCGCGTGGCATGGTTGACATGATTGCTAGAGCGTGTCATGTGGGTAAAGTGTACCTTCTCTGCAGAGATTAATTAAACTAATCGATTAGCCGTGCTCACGGTCACGAGCAACTTGGGTATCTGATGTCAAGTATAGCAATTTGGGTTTTGTTTTCGGAAAATGATTTGGAAATGGTAAATCTTTTAAATGTTGGGTTGAAATGAGCGAAATGTTGAGTCGTTGGACTCAATGACTGATTGGACTGGTGATTCGATCGTGCTGGTGGTGATTCTTGATGTCGTTGGTTGGTTAAGTTGGATATGGTGGAGGAAATTGAGTATGATATGAAATGTACACTATATGTTGAATTACTTTCTTTTACTAAATGCTTTATAAACTGTGCAGCATTTCGAATCTATTAGCCTATTGCAAATAAATTCTGCTTCATGCAAATCTGAACTAGAATAGCAACCCTCTTCATTGATTAGCCTGCATTATTAATATACTTGCAAACAATAAAGTCTTGCGAGTACATACGTGTACTCACCGTTTGCTCCAAAAACCTGCGCAAGGAGCAGAAAGTGCAGGTGAAGACGGAGGTGATCAGGAGTTTAGAGATCCAGACGCAGGTGGGGCGTTTGATGGCTAGCGGAGTGACATGCTCGCCGGTTGCCTGTGGGAATGGAGGCACACCGTGGCCGCTTTGCTTTTATTTCTTTTTATGCTCTTCTCTTCAGTTTACTTTGAGCCAGTCGGCCTTTTGTAAACAAGAACAAGTTGCAATATTGTTATCTATCATTGTAATATATTACTTCTACTCTCAACTTGTGATTGCATGGAACGATACTACCTATCACAATATGTGACACTAGCCTACTGATCCAGGGACTAGTGATAATCACATATCTGCGGGAAGCTCGGGTTGGAACCAATTGGGTGGCATATGACCTCATGAGTCGAGTGTCATGCCGACCAAGTGGTTTCAATCTGAGTCGGTCGTGATTCCGTGATCAGTAACTATACTGGTTGCGCAATTAACCATGCCAGTGCAACAGTAGAGGTGGAATCATTGTATCAAGACCGGAGCCCCCACAAGGCAAGGGGGCGGCGGCCACTAGGGGGAAGGGGGAAGGGGGGCGCACCAAGGAGGTGGGGGCTACGGTTGGCTGCCCAAAAGTTCCCCCTCTTAGGCCCAAACCCTTCCACTTAGGCCCAATCCTTCCCACTTGAGCCCAATTCAAACCCCCAAGGCCCAGAAATCTCCCGAAAAAGCCCAAACAACCTGAAAAACCAAAAATATGACATAACCTCTTTACCATAATGTCACAAAAGCTCTGGTGAACATCAGGTAAGACTAACACTGGCGCTGATGTTAATCGCTTCTTCAACTCTTGAAAACTCTTCTCGCACTCTAGCGTCTATGCAAACTTCTTCTCCTTCTTCAACAATTGCGTCAAGGGTCTTGCAATCGTTAAGAATCCTTCAATGAATCGACGGTAATATCCCGCCTTTCTAAGAAAACTGTGGATCTGGATCACTGACTTCGGTTGCTCCCAATGCAATACTGCTCTACTTTGCTCGGATCAACTGCAACTCCCTCAGCGGTCATCACATGTCCAAGAAATTCTACTTTACTCTACCAAAAGTCACATTTGCTAAACTTAGCAAATAACTGCTGCTCTTGCAACTTCTCAAGAACTAGCCTCAGATGTTCTGTGTGTTCTTCTCTCGTCTTGGAGTAGACAAGGATGTCATCAATGAACACGACGATAAACTTATCCAGGTATTCCATGAAACCTTATTCATCAGGTTCATGAAATATGCGGGTGCATTAGACCAAAAGACATAATTGTAAACTCATAGTGTCTGTATCTCGATGAAAATGCGGTCTTTGGTACATCTTCTGATCAAATCTTCAGTTGATGATACCCTGATCGCAGGTCGATCTTGGAGAAAACTCCAGCTCCTCTTAACTGATCAAACAAGTCAACGATCCTGGGTAACAGATACTTATTCTTTATCGTCACATTATTGAGTGCACGATAATCAATGCATATCCTAAAACTTCCATCCTTCTTCTTGACGAACAGGATAGGCGCTCCCTACGGCGACGAACAGGGTCTAATAAATCCTTTCTCCAACAGCTCCTTGATCTGCTTCTTCATCTCCACTAACTCATCGATGGACATCCGATAAGGTCTCTTGGCTATTAGGGCTGTACCGGGTACTAGCCCGATCATGAATTCAATGTCCCTATCTGGCGGCATGCCGGGTAAATCTTCAAGAAAAACATCCGGATACTCACTAACCACTGGTACATCTTCAATGATAACTGCCTTCACGCTGTTGACCATCAGTTGTCCATCTCGAATGGCAGTTGCTTTAAACTCCACCTTTCTACCATCTGGGCTTTCTACTGATACTACTCTTCGTCCACAGTCTAACACAGCCTTCTGCTTGGACAACCAATCCATTCCCAGAATAACATTTAGGGTCTGGGTATCCAATATAATAAGGTTCACTAGGAACTCTACCCCATTAATTAGTAACTTTACCCCAGAACATCCTACATTAGATCGGAGTTCTGATCCAAGGGATTGGACTAGCAACACATGTCTAAGGTTCACCATTCTTAACCCATTTACAACAGCAAAATTCCGAGATATAAAAGAATGTAAAGCTCCAGAATCAAACAAAACTATTGCAGTCTTGAGTTAACGATAACTTACCCGATTATGATGTCGATGTGTTACGGTTTGTCTTGCGGCGGTGACGTGGTTGATTCGACCTCTCACTGTAGCTTGGGGTGTAGCTCTAGCTTGAGCAGCTCCACGGTTTCCTCCTGGTGCGGGTGTCTGTGCAGGCGTGGTTCCAAGGTTAAAGCGAACATGTGTCACACCTCCTCGTCACTTCGGACACTGGTTGGCGAAGTGCCCTGGCTCATTGCAGCTATAGCAATGTCTCACTGTCGCTGGCTGGCTTCCTGCTGGTGCAATTCTGGCTTGTGCTGGTGTCTGGTAACTCTGACCGGCAGGCCTTGGTGCTGTCGACAGTGTCTTTGCGATGTTCTGAGACTGAAATCTGAAGAACTGATTGGGTGCAACTCTCAGCCTTTGCGCTCCTGGACGGGCTCCCTACTGTGCCATTCGGCGCTTCCTGTTGTCGTCCAACTCCTTACGCTTGTCCTCCAAGATAAGAGCCTTATTCACCAACTCCTGGAAATCAAGGAACGTGTGGGTGATCAGTCCCACCTGTAGTCCTGAGTTCAGTCCCTTCATGAAGCGAGACTGTCTGGCCTTGTCTGTCGCTACATCTCTCAGGTGCGTAGCGAGCCAACAGGGTGAACTTGTTCAGATAGTTAGCCACTGACTGGCTGCCTTGTTTCAAAGCTCGAAACTCTTCCTTCTTCAAGTCCATAATTCCTTCGAGCACATGGTACTGGCGAAAAGCAGTTGTGAACTCCTCCCAAGTGATCTCCTGTGCATTTTCATGCGAGACGCAGAAATTCTCCCACCATTCAGTTGCAGTTCCTTCCAGCTGATGAGAAGCATAGAGTATTCTCTCATTCCCAATGCACTGAGTAATGTGCAACTTCCTCTCTATTGACCTCAACCAGTCATCTGCCTCAAGTGGGTTGGCATTCCCAGAGAATGTGGGCGGATGGGTCCTCATGAACTCTGAAAGCCTGGAGTTCTGACGGTATCCCTGATTAGCTTAGTTGGCCTGATTAGCAGCGGCTTGGGCAGTGATTTGCTGCATTTGTTGCATCATAGCATGCATCAACTGTGCCTGAGCGGCAAGGAACGCTCCAAAGTTTTGCATATCAACTGGCGGTGCTGGCTGTGGCGCGGGTATTCCCTCATTGGGGTTTCCAGCCGGGCGAGAACCACTTCCTCCGTTGTTCCCACGGGTGTTCACCATCTGCTAAGCACTCTAAGGTTTAGAGATGAGAGGGAAACAAGAATGGACAAGTAGTAGAGAAACTTATGTGGGGGTAGCGTATGTAACTCAAAGTCCAACTTTATTAATTATTCAATAATAACTTGGTATGGTTGCTCACAATGCCTAAGGGCTTTGCAACACATACGACACACTCAGCAATCAAAAAGATCCAAATTAAACTAACACACTGGAGTCTAATGCCTAAAGGGTGACTCTTATTATTCTAAGACGCGACTCAACACTCAAGTCTCAACCACTAAGCCTACGCTCACTCGTCGATCCACCCTGAATGGGAACATCCTGGTAGACACTTGGGCGGGTGTGGCAGCATTGGCGCGAAACAATCTCCATGACTCTGAACTACCGTAGTCGACGAAGCAACATCCTCCTCCAACTCTGGCACTGGCTGCTACTCCGATTCATGCTCCGGCTCTGGCTGCACCTCCACTGGGTCCTCCTCATGTAACTCTAGCACTGCCTCCGGCTCAGGCAGTCCTCCATACAAAGCTTCCTCCAGTTCTTCGATCATCTGGATGGCCCACATCCTGACATCCTGCAGATCCTTCTCGGTGGTCTCCAAAGCAGTGTAAGTGGAACCCAACTCTTGCACAGTTTGGTCCATCACCGCATCCTGCGCGGCAGCGAACCTAGCCAAGTGCACAACAACGGCGTCGCTCTCCAAGTTGATCGATGCACTAGTGACTCCTCCTTTCTGTGGGTGAAGGCAAAAAACAGACTCCTGCAACTCCTTGGCATAAGTGGCAGAGATCTTCCTCATCGCAAGACGTGATGTCTCCTGAATGCCGGCTTCGAATGTAGCCCTCCTGATAGTGATGTTGATGGGGCGACTCGCCATGGTCTTCTCCCGAGAGTAGACAGTGATCCTGGTGACCATGCCTCGGGCATGCTGGTTCACAATCCAAGTGCTGGCTCTGTAGATCGGTCTCTCGAAACCTCCCAACACTTGAAGCATCCTCCATAGCTCTACGGCATAGCCTCCCTCACTCTCACCATAGGTCTGGATCATCCTCATCTATCAAAAGACACTCGTGTAAGAACGCAACATTTTAAAGCAAGGGAGAACAAAAAGAATTCAGTAAGGGGTATGAACAAGAGAGAGGGGATAAGTCGAGAGTTCATTCATTATCTTGGCAACACTTTAAAAAATAGTTTTATCCTCACTACGACCATTCTAACTAGGGTAGTCCTACAGTCAGTATGGCTCTGATACCACCTCTGTCGGGACCCGAATATGCAAATTCGGACCCTCTTGTACTCAGCACTAGTCTAGGATCACGCTAGTGCACACAGTCTCAACATCGGTAAATACCACAATCATACTAAATGAAATAGTAAAGTACTTTATTGAAAGGAAATATAACTGGTTGCTCGACCTTATGGTCAAGTTACAAAAGTATGCCTCGCAAGGCTTAAGTCTTACTCAAATAAACATGCAACGGAAAATAAAGAAACGCGTGGCGCCAACCAATATTCCACAGGTAACTGACTGGGCTCACTCCCTAGTTCGATAGCTCCTCCTGGAACTCCTCCTCCAGTGCTGGCGTTGATTCTTCCTCAAGTTGTGTTTTGTTGCTGCAAGGGTGAGTACTTAAAGCACTCAGCAAGTCATGCACAGAATGCAGCCTAATATTCTATATGCATGCTTATTACAAAGGATAGGATAAGAGGTTCATTTGCAGTAAAGCAACAATCACAATATCAATAATAGATTGAAAGCAGTAAAACAGTTATAACAATAATAACTTTCATAAATAAAGCATTTACCAATCTAAAGCAAGTTCATCATTTCCAACACCAAGTATCCAAGAATATTTTCAAGAAAGTCTAACCCTTGACTGTAATCACCGAGCAATGTCCATTACCGTGGACTCGGCTATTCGAATAGGTTGTACACTCTGCAGAGGTTATACACTTTACCCAAATGGTACAATCAAACACCACCAAGCCGAGTGATCGTAACAAAGCCTTTCCAAAGCTACTTCTAGACCTGGTACTACCCGCTATGGTTACAACACTGAAGGGAATGGTTACCACACTCAGGGCCCCCCTCTTGCGCTTGTGAGTCCACCCGTTAACCCGGGGCTCACACCACCATGACAGCACCGAAATCTAGACATCACAGTTTACTCGTCCAGGTCTGTCCCATTCCAGACTTGTGGCTGTATGTTGGACTCAGTTCAAATTCTTGCAAGGTTAAGTCCTTAGGGTGACCAAGGCAAGACTACCCAAATAGTTCACATGGACCAAAACAGCAAAACCAAATATGACCTCCCATGTGCCATACCTAGCCCACCAGAAATAATCTTACCACTTGCCCCAATGTAAATCATTTTAGCACCCCGGTTGATTACCATGCACCACGTGCCATCATCAACATCAATAACACATGTCGCATTTTCCAAAAACAAGTTCCATCTCTCATTAAGTCAAGATTAATTTCTGATCTTCAAAATGATATCAATAAAACGATTACATGGCTAAGCTGGCTAGTTAAGATCTAATTAACCCATGTTGGCAAAGTATTAATGTCCAACTAATATCCACAATCTAGGGGAATGATTCATGGCATACAATTATTGTAGGCAAGGTGGCATACATCAAGTAGGTCACATAACTACCCCCAGAATTATTCAAAAGCATTTTAATTAAATTAGCATGCAATAATTTGAATCAACATAGCTCAGAAGTGGGATCAATATGGTCAAAGCATCATCCTAGCCGCGGGTGGAGACGAAGGAGTCATGGCTAACTTTCTGCCCACGGTACTAGATGGTCTAGCCCGGACATGGCTCTTCAACCAAAATGAGGGGTCCATCCAGTCTTGGGGGCAGCTGAGCAGTGCTCTCCGGGCAAACTTCCAAAGTTGCTATGTCCGCCCGGGTAAGGAGCGTGATCCCTAGCGCCTGATCCAGACGGAGAGCGAAACTCTATGCTAGTTTGTCCAACGGTTCATGCAAGTACAGAACTCCATCCCGAGCATTTTGGACGAAGCGGTGGTCCGAGCATTTAAGTTCGGAGTCTGAGACGTCCATTTCACATAGGATCTCGAGAGCCATCCAGACATCACAGCCAACGAGCTGTTCCGTATGGCTGATCGGTATGCCAATGCCGATGAGGCAGTCCAGTGGAAGAAGATGCTAGACGAGGGCAAGCTCCCGCCTCAACCTGGCTTGGAGGCCTCCGCGAGTAGGAAAATCGCGAGCTCGGTCAAAAAGAAGATCAAGAAGAAGAAGAAAAAGCCCTCTCCGCCGAATGAGCCCCCACCGAGCTTACTTAGTTGATTGTTGGATCGCAGGCTGTCTAGCAGCATCAGCAATCGAGCTCGCAGGCACAAGTGCGCAAAGGTTTCAGCACGAGAGGCAAGGGCCGACCGCCCCAACGTCGCAGCGATCAAGGTCGGGATGACCAGGATCGTGGTGATCAACGTGGTCTGCCGAGCAGTCATTTCTGCCCACTCCATCAGGCGTACGGGCATGACCTTCGCAATTGCCAAACCTGGACTTTCCATCTGGAACAATTCTATAACGGCAAGGGTCATATGCCCATGCTCTCAGAGCATGGAGAAACCAGTAAGGGCAAGCAGCCCGTCGATGAGGACGAGGACATGGAGTACCAGGAGCCCTAGAATCACATTGCGGTAATATTTGGAGGGTCCTCTGCTTACAGATCCCACCGCGAGTTGAAGGAGGCAGCACGAGAAGTGCATCATGTCACTCAGGGCAAGCCTCCCGTACAGCAGCTCAAGTGGTCCGAGCTGCCTCTCACCTTCTCTAAGGAGGATTGTCCCTCGAGGATGACTAAACCCCAAAGGCTCCCAATGGTCGTGAGTCCCACAATCAGCAATACTGTAGTGGGATGGGTGCTCATCGATTGTGGGAGTTCCCTGGATCTCATATTTGCTAGGGTCTTGGACGAGATGCAAATCCCTATGACCAAGATCAAGAGCATAGTAGTCCTATTTTACGGGATAGTCCTGGGTACCTCAATCAAGCCCCTCAGCCAGATCGTTTTACCGGTAACGTTTGGGAGTCCGAGCAACTTCCGGATAGAGCTGATCGCATTCGAAGTGGTCGATTTCGAGTTGGATTACAATGCCATCCTCGGCAGGCCGGCACTCGCTAAGTTCATGGCCGCCACGCACCATGGATACCAGTGTCCGAAAGTACCCGGACCTGGTGGTGTGATCTATGTTAAAGGTAATAAGAAAGCAGCCTTGAATTGCGACAAAAGGGCGCTAGACATGGTCGAGCAACTGCCTCAGCACGGGCCTGAGCAAGAGCCGAAGAATTCCCAGACAAAGAATGCCCTCCAACCCGGAGGAGAGACCAAAACGGTTCCATTGTGTCACACAGACCCAACGAAGGTCGTGCACTTGGGGTCTTCACTAGACCCTAAATAGGAACTCGAGCTCGTGACCTTCCTCCGGAAGAATGCGGATGTGTTCACCTGGGAACCATCCGACATGCTCGGAGTCCCAAGGGAGGTCATCGAGCACAAGCTAGCGGTTCAACTTGATAAAAAACCTGTGCGGTAAAAGCTCAGGCATTTTGCCCCGGAAAAGCAAGCCATTATCCGGGAAGAACTTGACAAGCTCCTCAAGGCCAGCTTTATTCGAGAAGTTGACCACTCAAAATGGCTAGCTAATCCGGTCATCGTAAAGAAAAAGGGGGGCAAATGGTGCATGTGCGTCGACCATACAGGTTTGAACGCTACGTGCCCTAAAGACAATTTCCCGCTACCCCGCATAGAGCAGATGGTCGATGCGACAGCAGAGTCCCAGGTGATGAGCTTTTTGGACGCCTATTCTGGCTACCACCAAATTGGCATATCGCCTGAAGATGAGGAGAAAACTTCCTTCATCATGTCGTTTGGTACTTTCTGCTATACGACCATGTCCTTCGGTCTTAGGAACGATGGAGCAACTTTCTAGCATCTTATGCAGAAGACCTTCTCGGACCAAATAGGCCAAAACCTGGAGGTTTATGTAGACGACATAGTAGTCAAGAGCAAGCTTGCCTCGGGTCATGTTTCCGACATAGGGAGACCTAACCTCAATAAACATCTAATAAAACTCAATCCAGAGAAATATGTGTTCGGTGTGAGGGCAGGAAAGGTGCTTGACTACATGATCGGGCCACAAGGTATCGGGGTGAACCCAGAAAAAATTGAAGCCATCGAGAGCATGCGACCACCCACTTGCGTGTGGGAAGTCCAGGCACTAACCAGGAGAATGGTAGCTCTTAGCCGCTTCATTTCTCGGCTTGGCAAGCGAGGGTTACCCTTCCTCAAGGCGCTCCGCAAGCACGATGGGTTCATGTGGACAAAAGAGGCCAACAAATCTTTTGAAGAGCTTAAGCAGTACTTGTCCAAACCCCCGATCCTAACCATACCGAAAACAGGGGAAGTCCTATTGTTGTATTTGTCCGCAACGCCACAAGCAGTAAGCACCGTCCTCACGGTGGAAAGGGACGGAGTGCAACGACCAATCTAATATGATAGCAAGGTCTTGCACGGACTAAAGGAGCGCTACCCCGAGGTCCAAAAACTCTTGTATTCATTGCTCGTGGCTTCCAGAAAGTTGCGACACTGTTTTCAATCGCATAAGATCCAAGTCCCAACCAACTTCCCGCTTAGGGAGATCCTAAGAAACCAAGATGTCGGTGGTCAAATAGCAAAATGGGCCATGGAGCTCGCTGAGTTCGAGATTGAGTTCTTAGCCCGCACAGCGATCGAATCCCAAGTCTTGGTAACTTCCTGGCAAAATGGACGAACCCCGCGCCACCCGACGTGAAGCCCGACCAACCCGGGGAAGGACGCTGGACAATGTACTTTGATGAGTCCCGAGCTTACGAACGCTCGGGGGCTGGTGTTGTCTTGGTCTCTCCGCAAGGAGAACGGCTCTAGTATGCCCTCCAATTACATTTCGCTGCAACGAACAACGCAGCAGAATATGAAGGCCTTTTGGCCGGACTTTGAGTGTGCAGGGCGCGTGGAGTCCAACGGCTTACTGTGAAAGGCGATTCACAGTTGGTCATCAACCAGGTCAACAAGGAGTATCAGCGTTCCGATAACTCAATGGCGCTTTACCTGGTTGAAGTTAGGAAGATGGAAAAGTACTTCAAGAATTTTGAGGTACTCTACATCCCCAGGAAGGACAATTCCCTGGCCGACCACCTCTCAAAGGTCGGTTCCTCCCAATCCCCTGCCCCGGCAGGAGTGCTCGTCGAGCACCTACACAAGCCTTCCATTCCCTCTGTAGAGGAGGCACCTGAGGCGTGCGGTAACGTCTCTCTCCTCGAGCATGGTGCAAGTTGGATGACGCTATTCGTCCAGTATCTCGCACATGGGACACTGCCCGAGGAAGAAGTCGAGCGCTCCCGGCTCATAAGACGATCCTCTCCGTACAAGCTGATCGAGGGCATCTTATACCGCAAAGGAGCACTAGGAGTCCTCTCCAGGTGCATCACCAAGGAAGAAGGACAATACCTTCTCAAGGACATCCATGAAGGAATGTGCGAGGCTCACCCGTCTTTCAAAACGTTGGTGAGCAAGGCCTTCTGATTGGGTTATTACTGGCCAACAGCCTTAGCCGACGCTCGTTCGATACTAACCTCTTACCGAGCATGTTAGTTTCATGCCCGCAAGGTTCATTAGCCGGCGTACGCGCTCCAGACCATTCCCTTAACATGGCCATTCTCGGTCTGGTGGGTCGATATACTCGGACCTTTTCCCCGAGGCTGGAAGGGTTACAAGTACTTGCTCGTGGCTATCGACACTTTCATTAAGTGGATCGAGGCGGAGCCCTTGTCAACCATCTCGGCCCAAGCGACCTAGAGGTTTTTTCGCAATAACATAGTGACACACTTCGGTATACCGAATCGTCTCATAACGGATAATGGTACCCAGTTCACAAGCGAACTGTTCTAGGCCTATTGTGAGGACATTGGGACTAAGGTATGCTTCGCCTCTGTGGCTTACCCACAGAGCAACGGAGCGCCCGAGTGAGCAAACGAAAAAATCGTCCAAGGAATCAAGATGAGGGTTTTCAAAAACCTCGACCAACGCGGGCAGGCCTGGGTGGACGAGCTTCCTTCCGTCCTGTGGTCGGTCCGCACCACGACCAGCCGAGCAACGAGAGAAATTCTTCCAGCTTGTCTACGGTGTGGAGGCCATCTTGATTGCAGAAATCATGTTGGGTTCCCCAAGTGTGCAGCTGGTCGACGACATCGACTAGGAGGGCGAGCGCCTCTTAGACCTCGACCTTGTAGAGGCAACACGCGAACGGGCTTTGCTCCTATCCGCGGTTTACTTGCAAGCTCTTCGCAGGCACGCGGCCAAATCAATTCGACCAAGGACCCTGCAAGTCAGCGATCTCGTCCTACGTCGAGTCCAGGATTTGTCAAAGGCCAACAAGCTAACCCCAAGATGGGAGGGTCCTTACACGGTCATATCCGCAACACGCCCGGGGGCTGTTCGCCTCGCGATGGAGGATGGTCGAGAACTCGCCAGCACTTGGAACATCGACCAACTATGTAAGTTCTTTGTCTAGTCCCCCTTGTCGTATTTTTTCCCTTCGCAACTTTCAAAGGTTTTTTCCTTCAATAAAATTCGGTTCTTTGCCCGCCCTTTGATTCCCATTCTTCGCAAGATCTTGTGAATGACCCCAAAGTCTCTGCCTTCTGGTAAGCTGACTCAGTCTCGCTCGGGGGCATACTTTTCTCCTCATGATCTTGACGACGGGGTGAGCACGAGAGGTAAGAACGCTATAATTGCATTCTTTTCTAAGGATCGGCTAGCATGTGCACGAACGACCTATAGTGTAATGGCCAGCACCAGACCACTAAGCTCGCCTCTTGAGGTCTTAGTCCGCATAAGCTGATTGTCTTCCGCAGTAGTACTCCACTGCAAGTCACAATCGCACATACACCCTCTCAGATGGTCCTAAGGCTTAGTTGGTCCGCTCGTGCACAGCCGTTGTGCACCGAGTCATGCAACCACGTGACTTCCCTGCCGTCGTCGAAACCATGCTCGCAACTCAGGGGCATGGACCAAGACGCTCGGGGGGATAAGGTCGCGCGTGCCATTCTCTTAGCGACATGGCCCATGCTTGCAATTCAGAGAAGGTCATTGGGCCGTTAAGCGGAGGCAACGCGATTTTTCTATCTCTCCTGTTAATGAGCTCGTGTTCACAATCTAGGAACACGACCTTCATTTACAGCGGGGGCTAGTAGGATGACGAACTACCGTGCTTTTTCTAAAAATGCGCTTGTACTTTCATCGTCTCCTATACTTAAGTGTTATTTGCTTGACCTACTTGTTGTTATCTTGTTCGTTTTACAGGGCAATTATCGAAAGCAAAAGGAGCACAATACACAGAACAAAACAAACGAACTTCTTTGATTAAAAGAGATTCGGGTTTGTACATTGCAAAGCTATACAACTTAAAACTTCTCGGTGCGCTTGGCGTCCTGGAGGATGGTGAGTTCTTCTCGAACGGTGTCAAGCTCAAACTCGAGGTCGAGCACCTTCCTCCGAGCTTCACGCCCTTCGCTCGCCACCTAGCGGAGTCGCTTCACCTCCTCCTTTTGCTGCTCGGCCGACTCTGGGGCAGCGAGCACGGAGTGGCGCAGCTCCTTCACCGTTTCCTCCAAGGATGCCCTGGCCCGCTCGCTTTGCTCGAGGAGCTTCTTGACGACCAAGACGGACTCCTCGGTCTTCCGATGGATCTCCGCGTCTGAGGCCTTTAGCTCCACCAGTTTTTGCTCGAGCTCTATGACCTTCGCATCCTGCTCGGCACTGTGCCTGGTCGCCAGCCAAACTTGAGTAACCTCGAGCACCTACACGAAGGAATGCATCAGATCCTTGCTCAGCTCACAAAGAAAAGAAAAGTGATCCCCTAAACTTACCCAGCGAAGGTGCTCCTGTAGGCCTTCCTGGAAAAGCTCGGCTGGAACCTCTAGGCGAGGATCCGGCTGCGCATCTTCCCCCTGAGCAGGCATTACGCTCGGAGGCTCCTTCTCCTCCTCTTGGCCCCGGGCTTCTTCAGCGCCCGGGAGTACAAGAGCCTGCGTTGGTGGGACGACCTCCACCAGGCAAGCTCCTCCCAGGGACGTTCTTCCCCCGGGATCTTAGGACCCGGCCCTAGAGCCAACTCTTCACTCGGGGACGGGTCTCGCTCACCAACCAAACTCGGGTCTAGCACCACGAGTGGCAGGTCCTCCGGTTCGTCTTCCCGGGGATGCTCTCCCCCTGGGGTAACGCGCCCCAAGCTTAGACTTTCCTTTCTGCTCGGGGACGGGTCCCACTAGCTGACCGAACTTGGGTCCGAAACCACGAGCGGTGGGTCTTCCAGTCTGTCATCCCGGGAATGCTCTTCCCCCGGGGAGACACGCCCCGAGCCCAAAGCTGCACCTCTGCTCGGGGGCGAGGCCTGGTCGCTAGCCAAACTTGTGTCCAGCACCGCGAGCGACTGGACTTGCGAGGGGTCCCCCTCAAGCTCCTGGAGCGTCTCGACGATGATGTCGCTGGCCTCGACCTCCTCGAGACCCTCGGGCTTCTCCTCGGCCCCCACGGGATCCTCAGGCTTGACCTCCTTGACCCCTTCGTCGCTAACCTCAATGATGATGTGGGGATCCCCACCCTCACTGCTCGGGCGTCCTCAGCCGCGCCCTGCTTGGGCGCAACTTCCTCGGACGTCACGGTTTCAGTGGCCCGAGCAAGCTCATTCTCTATTACAGAATTGAGCACATCATCAACCATGGCCTCGAAATCCCATACTTCCCTACTAGCTATAGCGCCCACAATAACAATGTGGGGTTAGCGTAGCGTCCGAAAGGGAAAAGACCTGGAAGGAAGAGATAGATATTTACCTTGCTCGGACTTCGCTACGGAAGCTCAAGCTCAGGCCAGGAGATTGGCCATGTCTTCGGCCGCCTTACTGGCCTTCGCCACCGCAGGGTCAACCTCCTCCAAATAAACCTCCATTAGGGTCTGTAGGATCGAAGTATACGAATATAGCAATCAGAGGGGGGGTGAATGATTGTGCGGAAGCTAAAACCAATTTCTTGATCTACTAAAAGATCACCCCAAAACAGAACCAAATAATTGCCTCGGATTCGAAAAAAACACAATTATAGACGTTCGGTAAAATGCTAATTCCTGGAGATCCAACCGTCGGAACGATCTGAAATTTGGACACAAGAAACTAGATTCCAATACAAATCGAAGCCAAAAAGAATCACCTCAATCGGACTTACAGATCAAAAGTTATGAGCTTTGAAAGCTTGCTGTTCCAGAACTTGACGAAAATAAATCCAATCAAAACTTGAAGATTAATCAAGAACAACAAAAGATTAATCAACAACACTTTGAGGAACAATAGATCAATACCATAGAGAGGTTTTTGATGGATCAAATCAAGATGAATCTCATAGAACAAAAACCAATCTAGAATTAGAACAAGCATGCAACCAAGAACCAAAACAGAAAATACTGTAGCAACGTGGTTACTGTAGCACGCAAGGGTATGAAGAATTGATCTTTATTTCTTTTGTCTAAAGTACTCCCATCAAAAGAGTACAAACCCTAAAACAAAGCTCTAAGCTTTCAATGCGCTCAGCTCTATTTTATGCCCTTCAACAGGAGACAACCTCTCCTATTTAAAGGAGCAAACCACAGAGAGTCCTGGATACAATTCCTACTCCTAGAAGGATTCCCACTCCTAATCCTAGAAGGAGTATGTATCCAACATAACTCCACTTGGCCCAACCTGGCCAAGTACAACTCTTGCACGCGTATGGCAACCCTACCATACACATGTGACAAACACTTTGCACGTGCATGGCCACCTGCCATACTCACGTGACTAACCATTCTTCATGTGCACCATTCTCTTAGCCCGAACGTCCTGCATGACATCCTTGACCACCAAGACCTCAGTTCCTCCCTGAACCTAATCCCGAACCTCAGCTCCTCCATGAACCTAGTTCCGGTCCCGTCATCGACCACGTTCGTCTTCGAGCAATACCTGCACACGAACAAACCACAAAACAATTCCGAGCACAAGTCCACGACTTTACTCACATTAATCCATGCAACTACTCACACGAGCATTGCATAAAGTCCACTTCAAAACATGCATCATGAAATTCACACTAATTTCATAATCTCAAATTCAAACCAAGATTCAATTCCAAATTTGCTCAAAACCCTAACTGAGCAAAAAGACATTCATCACGGACCAAAATCCAGTCCAGCGCACACATGTCTCAAAACCCTAGAAGAATTAGTTCATGGCGGACCAAAAAATTTGGTCCGTCATACATGGCGAAAACAAGCATCAAAAATCCCGTTTGCGACGGACCAAAAAATTTGGTGCATCGTGCATATGGAAAAAACCAGGTCGCCAAAAAACATGTTTATGACAAACCAAAAAATTTGGTTTGTCATACATGGGAAAAACGAGGTCGCCAAAAACATGTGTATGACAGACCAAAAAATTTGGTTTGTCATACATGGGAAAAACAAGGTCGCCAAAAACATGTGTATGACAGACCAAAAAATTTGGTTTGTCATACATGGGAAAAACGAGGTCGCCAAAAGCATGTGTATGACAGACCAAAAAATTTGGTTTGTCATACATGGGAAAAACGAGGTCGCCAAAAACATGTGTATGACAGACCAAAAAATTTGGTTTGTCATACATGCGAAAAACACGATTTCTTGAACAAGCGTAAAAACATCAAAATCACGTTTATGACAGACCAAAAAATTTGGTCCGTCATACATGCGAAACTCACTGTTTTTGGATGTTTGGTCCTTCATATAAGCAATTTTGTAAGATTAATCCTAACCAATTTTTCACAAGCCAATTTTTCATCATATGATTTCACAATCTCCCCCTTGATGAAAACATTGGCAACACCACTTTAGATTTGAACATTGGCATTCTCTTTTACAAAAGATTTTGAGATACAAAAGATTAACACCAAAACCAAAGTGAGAAGGCAGAGAAACTCCCCCTTTGACAAAAAAGAAAAACAAAATCTCCCCCTGAGAATAAAAATGTGTGTGAATGTGCAATGTGTCCAAGAATTCCTAAAATTTCCAAAAAAGACTTTTTCCCTTTTTCTTTGAACTTCTCAAAAATTCCCAAAATTTCTCCCCCTTTGACAATGGATTCATCAAGAGTACAAAAGAGAGAATTTGTTCAAAATTTTCCTGCAGCAATGATTTCACAAAGAGAAACAAGGGAGTGCCAAGATAGGAAAAGATGAGCTCATTCGATCAAATAACCTTATATATCACATAATATGCAAAATACATGATCTTAATGTGATTTTAACAAGTTAGGGAATGACATACATCTCAACCTCAATTCAGTCAACTATAGCCAAGTACTAAGCAAAACCTTTAGTAGAAAAACAAAGGCTCAAAGTTGAAGCAACTAACAAATCAGAGCGAGCAAGTAGTTTCAACTTCAATCTAGTGGACCAAATTAATCTTTAAACAGTAAACTGCATGTGGCATGCTTGAAGCATACTTCTTTTATTTCCTTGGAGTGGCATGCTTGAAGCATACATCTTGTCTTTTGAGGGAATGGCATGCTTGAAGCATACATCTTATCTTTTAGGGAAAGCATCCTGAAGCACATAACTTGAGGTTTTTGCTTTTAACAACCCTTTTTTTTAAACTGATTCCCTTTTCCTTTACTTTTTCTTTGATTGTAAACATGCAAAAGTGATTAAAAGGTCTTTTGAAAGAGTAAAGCTGAAAACGCACATGCTTCATAGCCCAAATTTGTCAAGAAGATTCAATATCAAGCCTAGAAGAGTAAGATATCACAGAGTATTTAGCTATAGGCAATCAAACCAAGGAATTCCGCAATATCATTTTTAGTTCAAGTGGAACAATTTAGATTATCATATATTAGCAAAATTACATAATATATAAAGAATATGATTTGAGCTCATTAAGTGAAAGAACTTGGCAAGGAAACTCCCCCTCAAAACAAACCCATTGGATGAACAATCCCAAGTTCTCCCCGAATGAAAGCAAAACGAGAAGAAGACAAAGGTTTTGTAAAAATGTCTGCCAATTGATGTTCAGTATCCACATGATGAAGCACAATGTTGCCTTTTTCAACATGATCTCTAAGAAAGTGAAATCTGATGTCAATGTGTTTTGTTCTAAAGTGTTGCACGGGGTTCTTAGCAATGCAAATTGCACTAGTGTTATCACACAAAAGAGGAACACTATCCAAATTAACCCCATAATCTTTAAGTGTAGCTACTATCCAAAGAATTTGAGAACAACAACTAGCAAAGACCACATATTCAGATTCAGCAGCTTGATTGTGCAAATGAAGATTGTTTTCTAGATGACCATGCAATAAGAGAATTGCCCAATAAATGACATGTACCAGATGTACTTTTTCTATCAATTCTACATCCTCCAAAATCAGCATCGAAAAAGGCTCTTAAACTAATGCATGAGGAAGCAGAAAGCCAAATGCCAAAATCTTGAGTTCCATGAAGATACACGAAAATTACGCTGACTTGTCGATGTGAAGCACGTGGGGAAGCTTGAAAGCGAGCACACAAGCACACAAAGAAATTGTATATCCGGCCTTGATGCGTTGAGGTACAAAAGTGAACCTATCATGCTTCTATATTCCTTTTGATCAACCGGCACACCATCTTCATCAGGATCAAGTGTGCAAGCGCTCTCCATGGGTGTCATGATCGGTTTGTCGCTTTTCCATCCCAAATCTATGCAACAAGTCTTTTGTGTATTTGCTTAGATGAACAAAATTACCATCCTTTTTTTGCTTGATTAGAAATCACAAAAAGTATCTCAACTAACCCATCATACTCATCACAAACTACTTCCTAATTATAACAGAAAACAAAGACACTAAAACCTGACAGGAACCAACAAAAATAATATCATAAACATAAATCTGAGCGAATAGTTGATCATTGCCTTGCTTGAGTAAAAGAGAGTTTTGTCAACCTTTCCCATTGAAAACCCCTTTCAAGTAAAAGGTTTTTAGCCTATCATACCATGCTCTAGGGGCTTGTTTCAAACCATACAAAGCTTTTGATAGTTTGAACACATGATTTGGAAACTTTGGATTTTCAAAACCAGGTGGTTGCTTGACATAAACCTCCTCATTTATGTAGCCATTAAGAAAAGCACTTTTCACATCCATTTGATACAATTTGAAACCTTTGGATGCAGCAAATGCTAAAAGGATTCTAATAGCTTCAATTCTAGCAACAGGAGCAAATGTTTCATCAAAATCTAAGCCTTCAATTTGAGTGTAACCTTGAGCAACCAATCTAGCCTTGTTTCTAACAACAACACCATCCTCACTTTGTTTATTTTTGAAAACCCATCTAGTTCCAATAACATTAAAATCTGGAGGTGGTGAGACAAGTTTCCAAACTTTATTTCGTTCAAAATTCTCTAATTCTTCATGCATAGCATTGATCCAAGATTCGTCAGATAATGCATAAGATATATCTTTGGGTTCAAAAGAAGCAACTAAAGCAGAATGAGCATGAGTGTCAAAATGAATAAACCTGGATCGAGTGACTCTCTCATTTAGGTCTCCAATCATTTGTTCAGATGGATGCATTTTCTGAATGTGCAAGGGAGCATTGGCTTTTGAGACTTCTCCTTCTCCTTCTTCATTTTCAGCATGTACAGATGATGTTGTAGCTTGAGGATGGTTAGTCAGAATCGATGTAGTAGTAGGTGCCAAAGGTGCTACTGACTTGTTGTGCATTAGGAAGAGTCAAGACCTCATCTTCAACATCATCATTATCTTTGTCGACACTAACCAACGGGCACCCTAAGGTAGGTGCTTGAGAGATTTGGGGGGCTTTTGTAGCACCGCTCCAAAGGCAGGAAGCCCCGGATGTTGGAAGCAAGCAAGAAGGCAGATCGAGTTTACTGATTCGGGCCCTCCACGGAGAGTAATGACCCTAGTCTGCTTGGTGGTTTCCTCGAGTTCAAAGGTTCTTACAAAGTTTTGGGAAGAAGACCCTCTCGAGGTTCTGACCATGATAATCAACAACCTTCTCCCATGCATCCTAGTTCCCTTTTATAGGGCTGGGTGAGGCGCATGGGGCTTACAAGCTGCGTAAAGCAAGCGTCGACCCGTTACTACAGTTACATTTAATGCACCCGTCATATTCTCTTACATCATTTAATGTCTTGTCCTAAGCGACTTAGACTTCGCCTTGGGCCCGCTGTCTGTCACTGCATGCTCGCCAGGAAGAGGATGTCGGTCGGCGCCACCCATCATTAATCGCGCCTAGGGAAGACGCGCCGCCATACCACAGCTTCACCACCACGCAGTGTCACGCCGTCTACGCATTAAATACCGTCTCGCATTAAATATCCTTGACCCTTCGCCCTGTACGATTACGGGGTTGATTCTTGGGAACTACGCCCGAGGTGTGGCTGGCGCCACTGTCCTCTTAGCGAGCACCTTTGCTGGTCGCCGAGGAGTGGCCTGGGCGCCACACATCCTGGCGAGCACCTTATTTGGTCGCCCACAGGAGGCCTGACGCCACTGTCCCGAGCGAGCAACTTGGTGGTCGCCTCGAGAGCTGGGCGCCATCTGTCCCCAGCGACACCTTTATTTGTCGCGAGGTGGCTGGGCCACTTTGTCCTGGTGAGCACAGCCATTTGAGTCGCCACAGGAGCGGCCTGAGCACGCCCTGTCCCCGGCGAGCAACTTGGCTGAGTCGCCTCGAGCTGGGCGCCACATCCTGGCGAGCACCTTTCTTGGTGCGCCCAGGTGAGCGGCACAGGCATGTCCCAGGCGAGCAACTTGGGTACAGTCGCCAGGAGTGGCTGAGCATACACATGTCCTGGCGAGCACCTTGGTTGGTCGCCAGAGAATGGCTTTGAGCCACTGTCCCACTGGCGAGCACCTTAGCTGTCGCCCGAGGAGCTTGACTGAGCCACACTGCCCTCTGGCGGCGCCTTAGGTGGTCGCCTCGGAGTGTGGCACAACGCCACTGTCCTCTTGGCGACTTAATCATGCGTGGGTACCCAGCGCTTATCGTAACTGATGGCCGGGCCCACCAGTGTCTTTATTCTTTCTTTTTCTTCGATCGAGCGGTTCAATCTCGGGTGGGGCCATAAATGCCCACATGCGCGCGGTCTTTAAAAACTTGCCTCTTTTTCGGTCCGAGGTGAATCTGCGGCCCGTTTCAGTAACCGTGGGGCGTGCCTACTTCCTTGAAAAATGCTTTGGTTTTCCGCATCCGAACCGCGCGTCTCTTGACTTTTTCCCGCCGAGGCTCTCCTTGAATTCTTATAAATAAGCGGCGACAGAGGCATGTTCCCGTTTAAGCTTTTCAGCCTCTGCTCCTTCTGCCTTAGCTTCTTTTCACCTTTAGGCGGATTACGATGGCCTCTCGACTCTGTCCTCCCTCCTTCAGCTGTGGAAGAGAACGCCCGCGCTAAATGCTCCAAGGTGATCGCCAGCGCTCTCCGCATGCGGTAGGACCAGCAGCTCCTCATTGCCCGGTCAGAAGTCATCTTCTTTGTCTGAAGCGATGATGGCGGGCTTGGTCGCCCCATCTCGAACTTCTATCGCCGTCCTCAACTTCTATGACATTCACAACATCCACCTTCCCCTAACTCCATTGTGCTCCTCTCGTCTTTGCCATGCGTGAGATGTTCATAGGGGTAATGCCCAATCTCCTCCTTTAGCTACTTCTTCGCTCGCGTCGGCCCAGGGCTCCGGCATCTCGGGTGCTTTGCCATGCGACTTAGAGGCGGGGCCGTTGCGTATATTCCAATGGAGAACCGATCAATTTGGAAAATGTGGCGCCACGAATGGTTATGCGTTGAAGGCGATAAGCGGCATTGAAGCCATGGGGCTTCCACCAGACGGTGGGCGGCAAATCGAGAGATCTCCGATTAGCGCCGACACGCCAGAGCTACTTGCAATGTTGGCTCGGGTTGATCGAGCTGCGGGCAGCCGAGGCTGGCCGGAGAGCATGGTTCTCGGGACTTGTGTCAGGAGGATTAGTCCTTTGCGCGCCCACGTCGACTGGCACTATCTGGGCGTGGATGACGGGACTCGGACGATTCCTGGAGGTGAGCTTTATACCTTCCTTCTTCATCATCATCATTCTCTCATCATTCATTTTTTTTTTTTTGTGCCGGTAGTAGGAAAGCTGGGCCCGCCTGAATCGCTTCTGGATGGGGCGCAGGCGATTGGCGGCGTTCCACCTTCCCGAGGCTGCGCTTCCACTCTGCGACATGCAGCCTGGGATCGGCGGAGATCGTCAGCGTGCCCAAGATGGGCGCCATGGGGGCGCCCATCATCGTCCATCAGAGGCCCACGATAATCGCGGCACTCCTGGTAGGCGACGAGAGGGAGGAACAAAGCGTCTGCCGGCGACAACATGTCCCCGCTGGAGCGTCCGGCCCGACCACGGCTATCGGGGAGCCATCTTCGTCGGCGGCGGCTGGATCTTCCTGCCAGCCCGCCCTCTGGAGGACTTCCTCCTGCGGGAGGCTCTTCATCAACGATCGCGGCACGCTTCCGCCTCGCCATCACCTTTGCGCATACGGATTATTTGGCGCCCGCCCGGACGGCCGACCCGCCGTGGCGCCTTCCTCCACCACCGCCCGCACCGGGCGGTGACCCGCCGGCGCTGCGATGGCGTTGGACCGGCCACGGCGCTACGGCCTCGCCATCTCGCCACCGCCAGCCCGGGCGATCGCCGGCTGCCGATGGCGGACCCACCGGCCGACATCCTCCACCGCCGTGACATCCTCCACGCGTCGATCCGCCGTCGCGATGCGGCGCGCCGTACGCCCGACATCCTCGCCTTCGGGCCGTGGCCGGCGACGCCGGCACTTGCCGCGATGGCGGACCCACCGTGATTGACCGCCAGCGCTCCCAGAGTGGACCACCGAGGCGCCCAGTGCCTCGAGGGGCTAGTTCTCACTCCGGGAGTGCCTCGGTTTCGAGCCTCGGCCAGTGCGAATCCTTGAAACACAAAAAAGGGCGGTAAAAATTTTTAACCTTGAATGGAGCCTTACCTTTGCTTGCTTTTGCTTGTTCCAGGCACCGCGCGAGCCCCAGTAGCTCTGGCCGTTGCTGACCGGTGAGGAGTAGCGATGAGCGGCCAGTTGATCCGCCAGGCGAGAAGAAGCGGCGATCGACATCTGGCCGGCAGCCAGTGCTTCTTTGTGCAGCCCGAGGCCGGCGGCACGGCCTGACTCCGGATCCTCGCGGACTCCGTTCCTCGGCGGTGACGCAGATGCACTTCTTGGCCGCCCTTGGGCAGCTCTCCCACACCGACCACGCCTTTAGTCGGCGAGCGGTGGCGGCAGCCGCCAGGTCGGCCGCCTCCCGGCGGGGTGGGTGATTATATGTCAGTGGAAAGGGAAGGCGGGAGGCGGTGGGGAGCGAGCGAGGGCCACTCGCGCGCCGAGGCTCATGGAAGAGCTCGAGCGCGGCGATGAACGCATCGATCCGGCGGAACACTCTGCGGATCTTTGAGGTACACCTTCGGCCGGATGGAGGAGCGACCTCGCTCCTTTGGGGTTGGTGCAGCAAAGCGCCAGCTGGAAGCGGCCGGCGCACTCGCCTTACGCCTCGGTCGGATCGCGGACTTCACCGCCCGACTTCCGCCGCCACTGGCGGCAAGTCCACCGGAGGAAGAGCGCGCGATGGCGGTACTGCTGCGGCGTTCGTTTTAGCGTCTTTGCGCGTCGGGGACGCCAACTTTGATCCTCGGCTGCCGTCGAGTTGAAGAAGCCCGGAGGCGGGGGCGCGGGTGCGCGGCGACACGCCCGACCACGTCATTTGCTCATTTGGAGATAGTCAACCCAGGCTGAAGCGGCAGAGAAACGTGGCAGTGGGCTGGGCGTTTGGACCCTTTCGCGGAAGACCTGTAATGCTTGGCACGCGTGGCGACGAGGAGGAAGAAGGATAGGATAGCCTAGACCCTTCTTCCCTTTCTCCCTTTTTCCTTTTAACTTCTTTGTCCGCAACAACTTTGTAAAGCACTTTCATGGAATAGACATGACATTTTTAGACTTATTCAGCAATGTTTAACTTGTCTTCTTAGCCTTCCACCTTCTTGATCGCGACGTGGCAGTGCTCTTTGCTCGGCTTAAGGCTTAGAAGGAAAAAGAAGGAGTAAAACACCTTGCAATGTCGAGCGATTCTTTTCTCGTTGCTTTCTGATCCGCACGCAAGCGACCGCGTACCCTCGTGGCCTCGCGAAGCGGACCGCAGTGTAGGCGTGACAGGATGTAGGCTTTTGATAGCGATGTTTAATCGCCGACCCCAGGGGACACGGAGTGTCATGACCGTGTCGGAGGCCGAGTTCAACGGCCGCCCAATTGCCCAATCTGTTCGCCGCTACGAGTGGTCCGCCTTTGCCAGCTGAGCTCACGGCTGAAGCGGACTAAGTGAGTGACGCGAACACTTTGCCATGAAACTCTGAACCAGAAAGGCATCGTAGTAACCGCTAAAGAAAACAACGGAACGTAATACTTAATTCTGAACAACGGTGTTCTGACTAGTCGAGCGTACAGACATGATTCGGCCAGGCGCGAGAACAAAACACGAAACTTACAACCGTTCAAAGAGGTAGAACTTACGCTTGAGTTCTCTATATTCTGCGAGTTCGCGGTTCCTCCCGCCCTCGTGGCCAACGGCCGCCCGGGTCGAGGCCGAAACCACCTTAAAGAGGCCTCCCACCGGGGAGAGCAGTTTGTACCCGACTGAATCTTCGCAAGACCGGGTCGCCCCTGCCCGATATTCTCTCATGACCGGCACGGCGTGGTACCTCTGAGCTTTGCGTCTGGCGGCGGCGTGCGCCATACGATCGAGGCTTCTTCGGAGATTGACATCGTCTTGGCGCATCTCTTCTGATCTTCTTCGCTGTCGCGGCCGCGCGGCGACCCAAATGTCAGTGCGAAGGGAGGACATGACCTCGCTCCATAAACCGAGAAGAATGGAAGTCTCTCCGTGGTTTGAGAGTATCAGGAGTGACCAGCCTTGCCGAGAGTTCTTCAACCACCCCGTGAGCCACGGTGAAGTCGATCAAGCGAGTCTTGAGGAAGCGCCGGCTGAGTGCATTGGCTCAGCTCAACAGCGTTGCTTCTTGGATGAGCAGCGGAGGCAGCAGACCGTGCCCATTTCTTCACAAAGTCGAGCGGTAGCGGCCAGTGGTAGGCGCCATTATGTCGATGATGATACGGTTGGCGACCCGAAGCGGCGAAGATCCGCGCATGAACTTAGCGGCCCAGCTGCGGCGGTAATGGTTCTCACGGCCCGACTTCCACCCACTTGGTGAACTTGTCAATGGCGGCGAATAGATGAGTGTAGCCTCCCGTGGCCCGAGCGGACCGGAGATATCAACCCCCTGAGCGAAGGGCCATGAGTGGAATGGTTTGCGAGCTTGGGCTGGTTGGTGGATTCTTGGCGTGGAAGCGCGCGCCTCGCATCTCCTCACCATAAGCATCTGGAGGCGGTTGGCCAATAGAACCCGTGGCGGAAAGCTTTTCCCACGAGTTGCATTGGAAAAATGGCTCCCGCGCGCCTCCATGGATATCGAGAAAGCAAAATGCTTCCCTCTTCGAGTGATGCACTTGGAAGAACTCCGTTTCCACCCGGCGATACGAGTCCCCATCTACCAGGGTGTGGCGGCTTGGCCTTCGCGCTATCTTCTCGGTGGCGCATCATCGTCAGGGGCATACTTGATCCGCGGTAGGCGGGATCGGGTCCATCCATGTGCCTTCCGGTCAAGCACGCGACCACGAGTGATCGTCCGGGTACTCCAGCCAAGCGTTTCCACGGTGCCACCTTTCCTCATAGCGTGTCGGGGCGGCGCCACCATCGTCCCCACCGAAAGCGGGGGTTGCAATAGGCGTCGCCTTCCCATCGGCGTGGTGGCTGACAGCATCACCATCCTCCCCCACCGAGGCAGAAATTTGAGATGGGCGGTCGCGGAAGCCTTTCTTCAAAGACTCCGGCCGAACAGGGGCTCTTGTCGGCCCGGTGGCGAGCTCGTCAGCTAAATAATTGTCGCCCGGGGTATGTGTGTATACCCTAGCCCTTCGAAGTGTCTCCATCTTTCTAACCTCGCCAGGTAGCTGCCATGCGGGATCGAAGCGAGGTGAAGTCCTTCCTTGCCTGGTTGATGACCGGCAAAGAATCGCCTTTAATCTGTGGCGCTGAATGCGATGGCATGGCGGCTGAGACCCGACCAGCAATCGCCGTATTCATAACATTGTTGGTAGCTTTAAAGTCAAGGCGACTATATATTTGAGGGTCCCGGTCGAGACCAGGAGAACCCAGCCCGCGCCTTGAGCTGAAGGATCCATCGAAGGCGTCCAAGGCGTAGCACGGGGACTTCCTTATCTTCCCATCTGCGGCGAGTCCATTCAGCAATGAAGTCCGCTTGATCTTTGACTCTTGATAGCGATCTGCGGGAGCAAATTTGAAGCCAAATTCCCCATTTCGGCCAGACCACTTAGCGTCGACCTTGACTTCACGATTGTGAAGGATCTCCTGAGAGAAGTGCGAGGAGACCACGGTGATCTCCTTCCTTGGAAATAATGTCGCGGCTTTCTTGATGCCACCGGCCACGGCATACACCATTTTACGGGCCTGGGGATACCTAGTTTCAGCATCATGCAGCACCTTGCTCACATAATAGACCGGCCAGCTGCCTCCTCCGCTCTGCTACTAGTCTTTGCACTCACTGTAGAGGCTTGCCGCTACATAAAGGAGAAGCGGCTCACGGGCTCGGGGCGACCGGCCACGGAGGCGAGGAGAGATACTTCTTGAGATCTTCAAATACTTTCGGGCTTAGGGTCCATTCGAAGGAATTAGTCTTCTTCATCACCTTGAACAATGGGAGACTTTTTCTCCCCGGGCAGACTATGAATCGTAGGGAGGCAGGCGACAGCTAAGCAAATTTGTGGCGGACAGGTGGCTTCATTCGTTCAGTGCTTCAATCTTTATCTGGATTGGCTTGATCTACATGGTGGAGACCAGGAAGCCAAGCAACTTCAGTGACCGAACACGCACTTCTCGAGGATTCGACTTTTGCGGTAGTCTTGGAGATGGGAGAAAGTTTCCTCCAGGATCTTCAACCAACCCATCAGTGACCTTAGCTTTTATCACCAAGTCATCAACATATACCTCCGAGGTTCTTCCCAATTTGTGACTTGAATACAATATGCATGGCTCATTGGTAGGTAGATCGGCATTCTTCAACCCAAAGGGCATTCGAACATAGCGTACACACCAAAAGAGGTGACAAGGCCGTCTTTTCTTCGTCTTCTGCGCCATTCTAATCGATGATATCTGGTAGGCGTCTAGGAAACATAGAGCTTCACATCCTGCCAGTGGAATGACCAGCGAGGTCAATCCTTGGCGGTAGGAGGTCCTTAGGCGAGGCTTTATTGAGGTCGGTAAAGTCTATACACATTCGCCACTTCCCATTGGACTTCTTTGAAGTACGGGTTAGCGACCACTCGGGAGTAGGCGGCTTCCCGCACAACTCCGGCTTGCAATAAGCTTCTCCACTTCTTCGAATGGCTTCTTGTCCAGCTCTGGCGCTGCCTCCGGATCTTACTTCTGGATGGAGTGCGCTCAGTGCGTTATTGTCGGTGCTCGATCACCTCCTAGGACCGGTCATTTGAGATGGTTCCCGAGCGAACACATCTGGAATTAGGCCAGGAGGAAGGTGACAGCGGCGTCTTCTGTTGGCGAGATCGGCGCCAATTCTCACAACCTTGCCCGAGCCTTCCCTGCACCACGCAGGACCACCTTCACCTCACCCAAGGGGTGGGTGAAGCGCGCGAGCCTTGGCCGAGGAGCACTCGAGGGTCTTCGTACTGCCCGAGCAGGCGGCTCAATGATCTTGCACTTCTTGGGCGCAAGGCTTGAGCTTGTCCACCTTTACCACAATTGGGCCCTCACGGCCCGAGGGATCTTCATCGGCAAATAAGCATGATCGTAAGCGCCATGAATTTGACTAAGCGGCCCAAGCCAGCGTTGTAAGGGAGGTCGGAAGTCGACCTCGAAGTTGATGAGCCGTCAGGAAGTTTTCAGCCCGAACGTGGCCAGGCTTGGACTTGTCCCAGGCATTAGGCCCATCGGGCAATTCCATAAAAAAGCGGTGCGGTATGATTCTTCATAAGGTATTTGGAGTGCTTGTCGCCGAAGCCAAAGCCCAGGTTGATGGCACTTCCTCCATCAACTAGTACTACTTAACCGCATTCACGGCCAGTAGGCGACCACGATCGGAGATGGTTTGGGCTGAAGTGTTCGCGGGTGGTCGGCCAGTGAAAGTGATCGATTGATCACCATGGCCAGTGACCAGGCTCGTCGGCTCTGGCATGGTGGCACACACTGTCGACTCGCTTATGCTGCGAGTTGGAAGAGTAGGTGGCAACCCCATGAATGTATGCCGTGTGCTCGGCTTGTTGGAAAGCCGGTGGGGTGTCATCTTAAATGCCGTCATTATCTTAGCGATCCTTTGCGCGCTTGAGTAGCTTTTCCACCAACGGATACAACCTGGCAATCTTCCGTCATTGCCCATTTTGTGCGGTGGATGGGCGTGTAAGCTTGCCCTGTCGTCTTCACTGGCGGGAGAAGCAGCGATCCCAGCGATTGTCTCGGCGGTCGGCGATCTCTCCTTCGCTCCTGATCGTCGTCGCGCCCGGCTGAGGCTTGAGCCTGGATCGGCCACCAAAACCTCTCAGAGCGGCCTCCTTGCGCTTCTTCTTTTCACGGTCGGAGGACTTGACGCGCTAAACGTCAGGAGTTTGAGGGCCCTGGCGCACCCTCCGAAACCTCTCCATTGCCGGGCACACTTGTGAGCCAGGGAGAAAGCTTCGGAGTAGTAGCGGCTGATCTGGGTAGCCATCTTCTCCGCATCTTCGATCCCTAACCCCCTCAACGCTTAATAATAACCCGGCGCTCGAGAGATCAGGGGGATCGTGTTGCGGCAATGCCAGCTAAACCCGAATAAACTCCCTCGGACTCCACCTCCCTCTGCTCCAGCGTGGAAGGTGCGTCCTCCACACGGTTGAGCGTAGGAGCCCTGAAAGTTGGCGACAAAAATGTCGCCATGATTCCTCACGAGTGTACGAACCGAGGAAGGTTCCAGGCGGCCCGAGGAAGCGGGCGGAGCTGTCGGCGACATCGGGGAAATAGTTAGCCATAACTCTCCCCGGCCCCGGCGTACGCACCGTCGTATAAATGCGAGGAATTCTTGAGTTAGGTGGCGGCAGTCATACTTCTCGATAGGCGGCGGGGCGAAATCTTTACGCCACGCCGATTGGCGTGAGACGGAGGAAACGCACGGCACCCAACATTATATGGGGTAGTGATGCCCACCAGCCCACGACCCTGAGATGGGGGTGAGTGCAGTCTACACTCTCCCAGTGGAAGGAAGCCCCCCATTGGCACGGCAGAGGTTCGGCGCGTTGTTGCGGATAGCGCCTCAGAAGAACTTGGCGCAGATCGTCGCCCAGACCGAGCCCCCTCATTGAGGCGTGCCCTTAGATCCCAGCGGTTCTCCTCGGCATGTCTGGCGAAGAAGATGCGAAGCTTGTGCCTGCGTCCCCTGTGCGGAGAAATGCGGCCCGATACTCCCTTCCCTTTATCCGGCTCTGCGGGGGAGAAGTCGCCAAGCGTGGAAGCTTGTGCATCCACCATACGAACTCCTTAGCGGAGGCCAGGAAGCCCCGGCTGAAATGCCCTGAGCAACCTCTTTCTTGGTGATCCTAAACGGGCAATGTCACCGGAGCGAGGCCAAGGGTGGTGAGGTGTCGCCGTCCCGGTTGGGCCGAGATGATCCGAGAGCAGCGGGCCGCATGAAGGCTTTGCATGGGGTATCTTCCCCCAGCCAAGCAGCCCATTGGCCCGGCTGAACTCAGGGCTTGGATGTGACTCGCCCCTCCCGCATGAAGGACCGGGCGACAAGCTCCCTTCATAAGGCCGAGATCGGCCGGTAGCCACTTTCCTCGGGAGGAAGCGCTACGTGGCGATGAGATTCATCATAGGATGATCTTGATTCTTGCAAACTCCTCAAAAGGAATGGAAGAAAGGGACGATCTAACCACTAAGCCCCTACCAGTGCGCCATGTTACTAACCAGCAGGCACCCTAAGGCGGGTGCTTGAGAGATTCGGTTGGGGGCTTTTGTGGCAACGCTCCAAAGGCAGGAAGAGCCCCGGATGTTGGAAGCAAGCAAGAAGGCAGTCGAGTTTACCCAGGTTGGGCCCTCCAGGAGTAATGACCCTAGTCCTGCTTGGTGGTTTCCTCACGAGTTCAAGGTTCTTACAAAGGTGCAGGAAAAGACCCTCTCGAGGTTACTGACCCAAATAATCAACAACCTTCTCCCATGCATCCTAGCTCCTTTTATACTCGGTGCGTGGAGGCGCATGGGGCTTACAAGCTTCGTAAAGCAAGCATCGACACGTTACTACAGTACATTTAATGCACCGTCATATTCTCTTACATCACATTTAATGTCTTGTCCTAGCGACTTAGACTTAGCCTTGGGCCCCTTTGTCTGTCACCCTGCATGCTCGCGAGAGGGGATGTCGGTCGGCGCCACCATCATTAATGCGCGCTGGGAAGGCAGGCGCGCCATACCACAGCCTTCACACCACGCAATTAATCGCCGTCGCATTAAATACACGTCTCGCATTAAATATCCTTGACCCTTCGCAGTAGCACGGATTACGGGGTTGATTCTTGGGAACTCGCCCCGAGGTGTGGCTGGCGCCACATCCTCTTGGCGAGCACCTTTCTGATGCGCCAGGAATGGCTGGGCGCCACCTGTCCACCTGAAGCGAGCACCTTGGCTGAGTCGCCGAGGCGGCTGAACGCCACCTGTCCCAGGGCGAGCAACTTGTTGGCAGTCGCCTCGAGGAGTGGCTGGGCGTCACACATCCCCTGGCGAGCACCTTTCTTTAGGTCGCCAGGAAGTGGCTGGGCCCTGTCCTGGCGAGACACCTTCGGCCAGTCGCCCGTGAGCGACTGAGCAGCCACTGTCCAGGCGAGCAACTTGGCAGTGGTCGCCTCGAGTGGGCTGGGCCATCTGTCCTGGCGAGCACCTTCTTCAGTGCGCCCAGGAGCCGACACAGGCGCCATGTCCCCGGGCGAGCAGCAGGTGGTCGCCACAGGAGGTGGCCTGGCCACTTTGAGCACCTGTCCTGGAAGCAGGAGTGGCTGAGCATTTGAGCACTCCCTGGCGACACTATTTGAGTCGCCCAGAGGGAGGCGACTGAGCATGCCCTCGCCCTCGGGCGGCGCCTTGGTAGTCGCCTCGGAGTGTATGGCAACGCATCATCCTCTTGGCGGAATGATGCTTAATGCATTCGCGTGGGTACCCAGCTTAATCTGGCTGACAATCTTCAAGATTTTCTCCCCTGAACATATGCGCCAGCACTGCATCACTTAGACTAGTGCCTGGACTAGACTCATCAAAAGTAACTTCACAAGTTTCCACAATTTTGTTAGTCTCAAAACAAGCACCACGATAGCCTCGAGTATGAGCGGGACATCCAAGAAAAATGCCATCAGTTGATCTAGCTTCAAATTTATCAAGATTTCCAGATTTCAAGACAAAACATTTGCATCCAAAAACTCGAAAGTGAGAAACAGAAGGTCTATGTCCAAACCGAAGCTCATATAGAGTCTTACCCAATTTTGATCTCAAAAACACACGGTTTGAAACATAACAAGCAGTTGAAATCGCTTCAGCCCAAAAATTTCTAGGAGTGTGATGCTCATCTAGCATAGTTCTAGCCATTTCAACTAACGTTCTATTTTTCCTTTCAACTACACCATTTTGTTGAGGCACTCTAGGAGATGAAAATTGATGATCAATTCCTTTTTCAGCACAAAAGAGATCAAAGAAAGCATTTTTGAATTCAGTTCCATTATCACTTCTAATAGCTTTGAGAGCTCCTGGATGGTCAACAGGAAGCCTAAGAACAAGACTTCTAAAATGACTAAAAGCCTCATCCTTAGATGCCATAAAATACACCCAAGAGTATCTAGAAAAATCATCAACAATCACAAGCACATACCGTTTGCCTCCAAAGGATTGAACTCGAGATGGTCCAACTGTATCAAGATGTAGAAGCTGTCCTGGAGAGTTTGTCATCACCATGGTAAGAGGTGGATGTGAACCTGCAATCATCTTACCATGTCTACAAGAAGAACATACTAGATTGCTATCACCCTTAAGCTTAGGCAAGCCACGTATGAGATCTAAACCACTTACACGAGTAAGATGATCAAAACCAACATGACCAAGTCTACGATGCCAAAAGAATAAATCTTTAGAAACATTGGCAATTAGACACCTATGCTTAGAAGAAGGTGATGCATCAAAATCAGCTTTAAATACTCTTCCAAAACGAGAAATTTTGAACACAAGATCACCTGAAGCATCTAGCACTTTGCATTCATTTTTCTTAAAGCTTATCTCAAGATCTTCATCAAGCATTTGTGAGACAGAAAGCAAGTTATATTTCAAATTTTCAACAAGAGCCACATCTTTGAACATAAACTTATCACTTACCTTTATTGTACCTTTTGCCACAACAGAAGAGGAAGAAGCATCTCCAAAAGTAACACTTTCAGCACGAGATGCACGAGTGAGGGAGGAGAACCAATTCTTATCACTGAACATGTGGCGTGAGCATCCGGAATCCACTAGCCATATGTTTTCCTTCCTCGCGCGAGAAGCCTACATAGCAAAACATGTCGAGGTCTCAGTACTGGGGTTAGAACTCAGATTTTTGAGAATCCAGTACTGAGACACACGACGCAACAAAGTAGGCACAACACGAGTATTCTTATGCACAAAATCAGATTTGCCCTTTCTCGTGTCTTTAGCAACAAAAAGTGTTTGCTTCACCCTAGGCACATAATGAGAAATGAAACGTGCCTGTTTGAAATTAGACCTAGCCTTAGTACTTTCTTTCTTTTCTTGTTTGGCTAGTCTAAAGCAAAAATCTACTAGATGTTCATCTCTACCACAATGAGTGCAAGTGTACTTAACATGAGGTTTTGCTTTAACAGTAGAAACACATTTTGCATTCATCATAGTAGAAGAAAGAAAACCAGCAGATTTAAAAGCAATCTTTTTAGGTTCATTGAGAATCTCAATTTTGTCATTGCGAGGAGCATGAATAACAGTGCAAGGTTTAGTTTCAAATGACGTATGAAGATCAAAACCTAACCCTTTCTTGTTTGAGCTAACCTTAGATTGATCCAAAATCATGTTTAATCTTTTCTTGCCATTAGTGAATCGTTCCAAAGAACTTTGCAAGTAATCAACTTTCTTGGCAAGAGTTAAACAATTATTGCAAAGATTATCAACCTTCTCTTTCTGTTTACAACAAGTAGAGCATGAAAGAACCTCATGTGTAAGCAGATTATCAGTTGTTTGAGTAACCCTAGCATTTGCATCTTTTAACTTCAATTCAAGAGTTGAGCATTTAGAACAAGAAGTTGAACCATGCAATTCATCAGTGGAACAGCTAGCATTTTTAACACTTTTCTCATTTTTCTCATTTAGATGTAACAGAAGAGCATGTTATTTCCTAAGCAATGTGAGCTCATTGTAAATTAAGTCACATGATTTGCAAGTATCATCATCAGGAATCAAGGTCTTAAGTCTAGCAATTTCAGCATTCAATGACTCCACAATAATATCACGTTTCTTAATTATTCTATCACGTTTGTCAAGCAATTTTCCAAGACGAGCAACAGCAATAGCTAATTCATCATAAGAAGGATCTACCTCATTGAAGTCGCTGTCGTTGCCGTCCTTAGTGAAGCTATCCTTGCTGCTTGCCATGAGACACAATCCCATCAAATCATGCTTGCTTGGAGTTGCATCATCTTCGCTGCTCTCCGAGTCCACATCGCTCAAATTGACTTGTTCAAGAGCGGAAAGAACTCGGTGGAAAACTTTGCGGTTGATAAAGTTCTTCTTCTTTCTATCACTTGAAGGGAACTTCTTCTGCTCTTTTCTTCTGTCGTTGTCCTTCTCCTCCCATGATGTTTTACCTGCAAGTTTTGGACAATTTGATCTCATGTGGTTGAGATCACCACACTCATAGCACCTTGGAGGACCACCTCTCTTTCTCATTCTCACATTCTGCAAAGCTTTGTTAAAGCGAGAAGAGAGTAGTGCCAAGTCTTCTTCAGGAAATTCTTCAATTTGCTCATCTGTTAAAGAAGACAAGGAGGACAGGGCAAAGCTAGAAGAAGAATTTGCATTTCACATGTTAGGATTAGAGATCAAAGCAATTGATTTAATATTACCCTTCCTGGCAAGAACATCCAACTCATGAGTTTTCAACTTAGAATACAGAACATCTAATGTAAGTGTACTCATGATAGTAGATTCTCTAATGGATGTAACTTTCATCTCCCAAATAGACATGTCTAATGCACCAAGCAATTGTCTAGCATTAGCAGCATCATCAAAACTAACTCCAACAGCACGCAAATTGCTAAGAATCTTATTAAAACGTGCAAAGAAATCATCTAGTGACTCACCAGGCTTCATCTCAAATCGCATGTATTCTTTTTTGTAAAGATCTTGACGAACTTCTTTGATAGTGTTAGAACCCTCATGGTAATCACAAAGAGATTTCCATACCTCATATGCGGATTTGGGATCGATCACACGGTCAAAGTCGCTGCGTCCCAAACCTTGGATGATCAAGTTGCGCGCCTTGCTGTTTGCTTCAACATGTGTGCGATTGGTGTCGTTGACGTTGTCATTTGCAGGGACTTCATATGGCTTGTAGATTTTCTCCCAAATTGTGAAGCCCTGTGCTTGGATGAACGCCTCCATCTTGGCCTTCCAAAACTGAAAATCAACACCATCAAACACACAAGGTTTTGTCGAATAACGATCCATTGATCTAATCACCGATTAAGATAGATTAGAAAAACCTTGCTCTGATACCACTTGTAGGATCGAAGTATACGAATATAGCAATCAGAGGGGGGGTGAATGATTGTGCGGAAACTAAAACCAATTTCTTGATCTACTAAAAGATCACCCCAAAACAGAACCAAATAATTGCCTCGGATTCGACAAAAACACAATTACAAAGGTTTGGTAAAACGTTAATTCTTGGAGATCCAACTGTCGGAACGATCTGAAATATGGACACAAGAAATTAGATTCCAATACGAATCGAACCCAAAAAGAATCAGCTCGATCAGACTTACGGATCAAAAGTTATGAGCTTCGCAAGCTTACTGTTCCAGAACTTGACGAAAATAAATCCAATCAAAACTTGAAGATTAATCAAGAACAACAAAAGATTAATCAACAACACTTTGAGGAACAATAGATCAATACCATAGAGAGGTTTTTGATGGATCAAATCAAGATGAATCTCAGAGAACAAAAACTAATCTAGAATTAGAACAAGCATGCAACCAAGAACCAAAACAGAAAATACTGTAGCAACGTGGTTACTGTAGCACGCAAGGGTATGAAGAATTGATCTTTATTTCTTTTGTCTAAAGTACTCCCATCAAAAGAGTACAAACCCTAAAACAAAGCTCTAAGCTTTCAATGCGCTCAGCTCTGTCTTATGCCCTTCAACAGGAGACAACCTCTCCTATTTAAAGGAGCAAACCACAGAGAGTCCTGGATACAATTCCTACTCCTAGAAGGATTCCTACTCCTAATCCTAGAAGGAGTATGTATCCAACATAACTCCACTTGGCCCAACCTGGCCAAGTACAACTCTTGCACGCGTATGGCAGCCCTACCATACTCACGTGACTAACACTTTGCACGCGCATGGCCACCTGCCATACTCACGTGACTAACCATTCTTCATGTGCACCATTCTCTTAGCCCGAACGTCCCGCATGACATCCTTGACCACCAAGACCTCAGTTCCTCCCTGAACCTAGTCTCGAACCTCAGCTCCTCCATGAACCTAGTTCCGGTCCCGTCATCGACCACGTTCGTCTTTGAGCAATACCTGCACATGAACAAACTATAAAACAATTCCGACCACAAGTCCACGACTTTACTCACATTAATCCAAGCAACTACTCACACGAGCATTGCATAAAGTCCACTTCAAAACATGCATCATGAAATTCACACTAATTTCATAATCTCATATTCAAACCAAGATTCAATTCCAAATTTGCTCAAAACCCTAACTGAGCAAAAAGACATTCATCACGGACCAAAATCCAGTCCAGCGCACACATGTCTCAAAACCCTAGAAGAATCAGTTCATGGCGGACCAAAAAATTTGGTCCGTCATACATGGCGAAAACAAGCATCAAAAATCCCGTTTGCGACGGACCAAAAAATTTGGTCTGTCATACATGGAAAAAACAAGGTCGCCAAAAAACATGTTTATGACAAACCAAAAAATTTGGTTTGTCATACATGGGAAAAACGAGGTCGCCAAAAACATGTGTATGACAGACCAAAAAATTTGGTTTGTCATACATGGGAAAAACAAGGTCGCCAAAAACATGTGTATGACAGACCAAAAAATTTGGTTTGTCATACATGGGAAAAACGAGGTCGCCAAAAGCATGTGTATGACAGACCAAAAAATTTGGTTTGTCATACATGGGAAAAATGAGGTCGCCAAAAGCATGTGTATGACAGACCAAAAAATTTGGTTTGTCATACATGCGAAAAACGCGATTTCTTGAACAAGCGTAAAAACATCAAAATCACGTTTATGACAGACCAAAAAATTTGGTCCGTCATACATGCGAAACTCACTGTTTTTGGATGTTTGGTCCTTCATATATGCAATTTTGCAAGATTAATCCTAACCAATTTTTCAGCACATGATCAAGCCAATTTTTCATCATATGATTTCACAGGGTCGCGGCCGAGCCCCCCCCCCCGGGGCACGCCCGACGACCTCCGACTCCTCGTAGTCAGTGGCGTCGGATCTTCCTCCTCCTTCTCCTCGAGCTCGGGCAGGTCACCCGCGCGAGCTCGGCCTGGAGGGCGGTGATCTTGCTCTCCAGCTCCTCCTTGCCCGCGGGTCTTTTCACCGCAGCCGCCGCCTCCTTCTTCGCCCTCTCGGCGAGCTGGTGCAAACGAGCCATCAGCTCTAGTTTTTTCCTGGTGTGCTCGGCCAACCATAGCTTTAGCTCGCTTACCTCCCTCTGGTCGGTGTACTCCAAGTGCCACCGAGGGAGAGTCCTGCTTGAGCTGGCTCGCCTCCTCGGGCGCCTGGAAGGGGACAGCGATGGCAACAGCGACCGGCCATGTCGCTTGCGGCCTGCCAGCCTCTTGGTCCTGGGACCAAGAGTCGGGGCCATGAGGTTGGCCGGCAGTGGCTTGATCGCTGCCACTGCGGCCTTAAGGGCGACCTTCTCCTGTAGGACCGAGTAGGCAACTAGAGGGGGGGTGAATAGATGCCGAATAAAATTCAACTATTTCTTTCTGAAAATAAAAGACCCCTAAATAAACTAAAGAGAGCACAAAAGCTTTTCTTTGTTGTAGGCACCTTTTGCTTCTTGCCCTTTTCATTGGATGAGTTCTAAGCCCCTAGAACCCCCTATTTAAAGGGCTCCATAGCAGTTGATTCCTTCTTGTATACAGATCAATCAATTAGTCTCCATACCAAACTCCTGACAACCGCACTTTGCCAAGCAAACGCCTGCCAAACTCAGACTCGGAAACCACTCGGACATGGCATCGGATGTCCTCTCGGACAATGCAAAATAGTTAGTCCGACGCTGGTTCCTGTCGGACGATCTGCACATGCCACCACAAGCCAACCGATCTGACTAAAGACCAGCCATTAATGACTGTGTCGGCAGGCTCATAACACACACATGCATCTCACGCATACACATATGCACTCGACACCACACGTTAGCACACACATGCACTCCATGTGCACTACTACACACACACGTAATGCAACCACACAGCACACATGCATACTCACACATGCAAAGCACACACGCACACACCATGCATGGCATTAAATGCACACACACTCACTTGCATGCACACACACACTTGCATATAAAAAAAATCGTAAACACGCGTACGGCCCGCCTGCCGCTACGCTGCAACGAACTCGACCTCACGTGCACTGTCCTCTAGTCCGAACGTCTCGCATGACACCCTCGACCCTCACGACCTTAGTTCCTCCCTTGAACCTAGTCTCGGTCCTGTCACCGACCACGTTCGACCTCAAGCAACACCTGCACATGAACAAAAACACACAAACAATTTCCGAGCCCAAGTCCGCGACTTGACTCACATTAATCCATACAACCACTAAATAATCAAACCACTTTCAAATCTTATCAAATAATCAAATCAATTTCAACTCTTTTCAAATACTCATCATCAAAAACAATTGGATCAAAAACAATGATCCTTCATCTCCGGTCAAATTCAAACAAGTAAATCAGAAGAGCGCTCGAACGTTATTCCCCGAGCACGGCTTTCTCGACACAGTGATTTTTGAGCGTGGCCCGCTCAGGAAGGGATACCCTGAACTAGATCAAGTGATTACTTACCGCTTTGCCCCGATCGAGCACATTCTTCGGGACTTGGCGGCCATCCTCGAGCTCCTTGCCCTTGGGAATGCCAAACATCTCGGCGACCCTCGAGTCTGCCCAGTCGTCAGGCGGAGTTGCATTTTGACCAAGGAAAGCGGTAGGCACGAGCAGCACTAGTAAGCAAAGTAAAGAGCTCGGCTCCGAAGCGTACCTATGAGGGACTCTCGGGTGAAGTCTTGCCACCCGGTGATCTCGAAGAAGGGGTGGTCCCTCCTCCTGAGGGGCGCCACCCGGTTCCGGAGGTAGTCCCAGGCGACGTCGCGATCGGTGAGCCCCATGTTGGTGAGCTCACTAATCATCATGAGCACCCATTCCTCCTCGGCTTGAACCGGAGGTCGGGGCGTCTCAACACACGGAGCGCTTGCTCTGGTGTAACGGAGGGAATTACCAGCCGTCTTCCTCAGATAAAACCAGGAATCGGCCCACCCGGCCACTGAGTCCTTGAGCGTGAAGCTCGGGTACTCGTACGGTTGGTTGGTTCGGAGATGGAAATAGACGCAACCAGCCGGAGAAGCCGTGCTTGTGCGGAACAAGGAATAAAAATGAAAAAAGAGGCTGGCCGTGGGCAAGACGCCCACGAACCCCTCGCATAGATGTGAGAAAATGGAAAGAATGAGGATGGAGTTAGGGTTGAGGTTGGAGACCTCGCAATCGCAGTGAGCGAGCACCAATTCGAGGAACTCGCCCTTGGGCATCCGAAGCCCATTGATAGCATACAACTCGCAGGAGACAATCTCTTCGTCCTGTGGCTGTGGTTCCTGCTTGTCACCCGCGACCCTCCATGATCCCGCGTCGAGGTACTTGAGCTTTTGGAGCAACTCAAGCCGCTCTTGACTAAGCTTGCTCACGCCGAACTTGGCCATCGGAGCAAAGGGGAAAAGGTCGAGAGGAGAGGCGAAGACAGGAACGAGGAGTTTGGCAAGTTTTGAATAGGGAAGGTGAGCAAAGAGGGTCCTAGCGGCTGCTTAAAAAACCGATTTTGGGGGGAAAGCGAAAAGTGTTCCTACCGTTGCGCTTGGGAAGCCCTAAGGGCACAGGAGCAGGTGGAGAGTCCACCATTCCCGAGCTGACGCATGGACGCACGGTTTTTGAAACTGTCCCGTTATGGATCAGTTCCCAAAAATGGCTCGCACTATTGCCGCCAGGCTTCTCCAAGAAGGAACCGCGACAACTGCTCACATTCTCTTACCCGAGTGCACCATGGTCGCGGGGCCGAGTCGTTTGCTTGTCCTCGGAAGAGTCATGCTCGGATGCTGCAGCAGTGGTTCGCTGCAAGATTTCAATCCCTCCAATTGAGTCAATAGGCTCAAGGGGAAGGCCCCTTCGAGCGGTTCCCTACTTGAACCTCGGGGGCTAGCTGTCGGGGATTGGATAATTCTCATAATTACCATAATGCCCCGGCGGCCGGGCCCGTCCCGACCATGCGTGCCCTCGGAGGTCGTTCCCGAGGATGGCCCAAGAATATCAAGTATCGTTGCTCGGCCAGCCCGTCCGACACGAGTTCCTTGCCCGGCTAGTGTCCGAGCACGGGACCCGAGCATACCTAGCTCGTGCGCGGGATGCATGGTCGGACGGTCGTGGTCGACGGTTACGCCAGAGTAGCGATAATCGCGCCACTACATTGGGCCGTTGCGCACATGACAAAGACGTGGCATAGATTTAGGATTCGGTTACAGCCACGATAGCCGCAATCAAACGTTCATGGCTTGGGCTGTAATCAACGGGATACCCCTATAAACTATAAATACCTCTTAAGCATGTACGAGGGGGGATTCATCTCGACACTTAGACACACCTTCTTTGAAATATACATAATACACACCACGCTGGAGTAGAGTTATTATCTCCCCAGTGAGAAGCCCGAACCAGGATAAATCTCCGTGCCGTTCCGTGAGTGTTCTTAGTCCCGGGCTATTAGAGCATCCTTTGGAAGCAACCCTTCACACGAGAAGGGGATAGGATTGATCCTCCAATCAATTAAGTAAACTCGGCGGTAGCCCGTTCTTCAATCGTCGATAATACTAAAAGGAGATGAACCCACTCTGGTCTTAGCCTTCTCGCCCATAATTTTCAGGTATTAGAAAGTGTACTTTTGTTTTTCTTGCTGTCTCTCCTCTGCTTTTATTTCGCTTCAGACTAGTTTCCTTTGATGTGCATACGAAGACTTCCTGCAGTGGATGGTATTGTAGGTTGTGAATGTGTAGCACCTTGTGTTGCTTTTTTTTTTCTCCAATTGCGTCAGCTTGCTACTCCGCTGGTGCACGACGCCGACGCCTCTCGATCCTCGGCCACATAACGTGACTTGCCTCTGAGCACGCACGACTCACTGCCAAACACCCGGCCTCCTGGCTCCTATTGCCTTCTTTCCTTGCGTCAGCTGCCGAAGCTTTTTCACGCCACGTCGCCTTCGCTCGGGATTTCGCCGCAGTTCCTGTGCTTGTTCTACACAGCCGACGTCCCGGAGCTTCGCTGGTTCACCTCGCCTTGTCACGTGGCCTCCTGCTACGCCAAGTACACCTCCACGCACGGGAGCTCTGATGGCTTCACGTGCATGGAGTTCCTCAGCCCGTGACGTTACTCCGCGTCGGTTTTTCAATCCGACGAAGATCGCTGTGTCGCCGGAAAATAACTCGATGATGAATCCCTGCTGCCTTCTTTGTTAACAGTGTGCTGTAAAGGCTGTTCGCAGATTTTTATGACCGGTCAGTGTTGATTTCCTCTGTTTTTGCATTTCTTCTTAATTTTCGTGATTTCTTTTTAAGTATAATAAGGACGCACACAGTACACTCATACTACACACGTGCACACACACGAGTGGACGTTCATTACACAAGTTAGAAAATTTTGCAGAGGCTCTACTGTCTCATGGAATACGGGCATACTTATTCCCATTAAATATACACACATGTGTACTCTAAATAAATATGGTACACCACGTCAATCCTAGAATCAAATCCGGGTAGGTAGGAAAACACCCTTGCTCCCACCATTAGTCCACGTGCCCATCCGTATTTTTGCATTTGTTCTTTAACTTGTTTTTCTTTAGTAGTTGAAAATTCTAAGCAACTTTGAGAAAAACAAGTCGTGCTTCTATGCTGTAGTGAAAACTAAATTTCACAAATGTCAATGCAATTTTGTAGTGCAGTGGTAGGTAGATGCAAATCAAGCCCTCTACTTGTTTCGAAATTGTGCGTTTTGTTACTTATTAGGAATGCGTTGAAGCCCGTCCCATTTCCAAAATTTCAAGGCTTATGGATAGAGACTGCTAACTTTTGGTGAAGAAGTGCGACTACGGGCTCCATGAGATTTTTTTTTGTCTCCAATCGTCCTCAATGTTGCCTTGTGAAATTTCAGGTACTAGTTAAGATCTGTGAGGGCAGACCAGGCTTTAAAGTTTAAAGATGGATCCCATCATCAGATTGCTTTTTTAAGGCATTTAAATCGTAATTAATTCAACTATGATCGATGCAGTAACAATCTTTTATGGGTTTCGAAATGTAGTTTTTCTCCGCAAAGAAGAAGAAGAAGATAGTTATAATCTAAAGATGCCCCATTCTGAATTCCAGTATTCTACATATTTCATATGGTTTCAGATGTGTTCCTGCACCATCTTTCCACAGTTTTGCTTCTTCTTTTTTATTAACATGACACTCTTTTTTCAGCTAAGACAAACCCGAGCCAAAACTCCATCAGAACTTGTACCAACTTTCACTGCTACCTGCCTGTGAGCTCAAGCAATTAACCACCTCTGCCACCACAGCAACACCGCACATGAATCACCACCAACCTTACCACTCCTATGATCACCATCATCCGCCACCTCCTTGTGAAGATTACTCCAATCTGAAGTATACCACCGCCACTACTTGCCAAGCCGGGCATGCTTCACATGTACACACGCGGATTGCGGCCACTCACGCATCAGCCAAAGAACGGTGAAACGTAAATGAGCGTCCAAGAGGCGCTCGCTCGCTCGCTAGTCGCTACAAACGGCAGGGCTCACGGGCAGCCTGTGCATGCATTGGCTGGTTTTTGGCACCACTCGCCGTAAGAAGCCCACCACACAGCCCTAGTGGCTACTGCTAGTACGTACGCAGGTACGCTGCTCTCTGCGTCCTGATCCACTGCTGGCGTTGCTTTGCGTTAGGCCGTTAGCTCTCATGGGAATCTGCCTGTCTGTGGCCCTGTGGAAGGAGAAGGTCTACGCCGACGGCCGGGTGGTGCAGCGAGGCAATGTCGCGATCGACGAGGTTGCTGGCGTGATGGGTGGCGGTGACTGCGAGTATGGGCTACTGGGGGGTGAAGTGTTGGAGATGGAGGAAGTGGTGGCGGCGCCGGCGGCTGCGGGTGTGAAATGTGGAGAAGAGGGGGCTGCCGCCGGTGGCACGCCGGCGCGGCCGATATGGCAGAGGAGGGTGCTGATGGGAGTCAAGTGCCAGATGCCAAGGTTCAGCGGGATGATACTGTACGATGAGCGTGGCCGGCCGGTGTGCAGCGGCGTCCGGGACAGGGCTCGTGACCAGGTGAGCATATCATCTATTATTAACTATAACTAGCTGATTGAGGTCACTGAAATGTACCGCTGAAAAAATCTTAGATCCAGCGGTACTAGTAGCAGTATTGTCGTCTGCACATAGATGAATCCGAATTCGCGATCTTAACGGTTTAATTGGCCTGAGAATGGATCACATTCGTCCAACCGAGCATATCATCTATTATTAACTATAACTAGCTGATTGAAGTCACTGAAATGCACCGCTGAAAAAAATATCTTAGATCGAGCGGTACTAGTAGCAGTGTTGTCGTCACATAGATGAATCCGAATTCGCGATCTTAACGGTTTAATTGGCCTGAGAATGCATCTCATTCGTCCAACCCACTACTATGATGAATGGGATCAGGGATGATAATATCGCCATTGAAACGCTGAGATCATCAGCTCGCATTGCTCTCATTTGAAAGGCGTTTCTTTGTTCAATACATATCCATCCATCTCGTACTGAATACGTGACTGCTCGTGTCTGCAGGAGAAGCATGCTGCGGCTATCACCGTGCTGAGGGACATGCTCTAGTCTAGCCTAGCCGGTGACTGGGCAGTGATATATGTGCTCTTCTGCTTCCTGTTTAGTAGTTAACTATATGTGAGCATCTTTATTTTTCGATTTGATCAACTGCATGTGTTTCAGTTTTATGGGGAGGCAATAAGATTTTTCATCGGATATTCAGTGAAGTTATTACTGCCTGAACAGAAACTCCTAGTGATATTGATGCGCCAGAAGTTTAGGATCGAAGTAGGGTGTTACAAAGTCGGATGATCATTTCGTCCAAACGCTCTCTGGTACAAGAGTGGAGAAGACAACCTCCGTTGATGTTTGATTGGCCCTCGAGTCTGGAGTATTCATGTATTGTTTTCTCTAAAAAAGAATCTAAAAGTACGTTAATTGTTGTCGACTTATAATGCAAAAGGATAATGATACCACGCAGATGTACCATGCCAGGAAAAAAATCAGACGCCCATCGCTCCTGTAGCCGGAAGTTAAGTCGCCACCATCCTTGTCTGATTAGGCCATTCCAGCATCTCATCTTCTTTATCCCGTAGACCCATACGCTCACCCTTCTCTCTCCTAGCTATCTCAGCTCCCATCCACTCCCCTAATTTCTTCCCTGATCTAGTGCTCCCAATCTCTAGCACCCACTTTGGCGCCAACGAGGCACTCCACCGGCACTTCAGTTCACTAAATTGGGTGCGACCTTCCAAAGCCATGGCTTCCCATCGTCTTCAATGTCCCCGTCAGAGACAGAGATGAAGTATGCCGCCACCGACCACCGGTGCCACCCGTCCCCCTCTCCCTCGATGGGGATCCAGAATTTGCATTTCAATCCCCGATTTGTATACCATAATAATTTCATGGTCAATAACTGGCATATACATCCAACATTCATATTTCACATCTATGCACGAGAGGAAAGAGAGAGTAGCATATAATAGTAAACATCCAAAGTTAAGTCATACATGACTAGTTCTGCAACAAAGTCAACGGGCCAAATAGTTCACATGGCAAAAGATTATAACGGAAGCAAAATAATGAGGCAACAATATCTAGCTAGTATACCTTAGCCCATCCACATGCAACTAACTGGGTAGGATCCTTAGAAATCGCTATCATCGAAACCCACAACATAAAAGTAACCGTACGACATATCTTCTTCCTCATCCTCGGAATAAGTTCAACAAGCAATGGTGAGTATGGAAAATCAAATTCCCTAAGGCATCTAAACAAATGTTATATAGTATGCAAGGCTATATTAATGGAATGACTATTCAACCAGGTTTTCAGTTTTGCATAAAGCAAACTTTCATTTGCAATATCGAATAGAAGATGGCAAACGGGAAGTTATAAGAGCATTTGACATTGGATAACAAGTAGTAACAGAGCATAAGTAACATGAGTAGACAAGTGGCTTGCTGTCATAAACATTTAAGCCCTATTTGTTTAGGCTGGGGCTTTTTGGTTTAAAGATTAAGCCAACTTTTGGTCTTAAATAGCTTAAAAGTTAACGACTTTTATACATGGTAGAGAGTAGGTAATTTTATCTAACTTCAGCTGTATTAATATAAAACTAGCCATCAATAAGCCAAAAAAAAAAAGTACCTCTGTGGTGGCTTTTGGCTTTTAGTTATATGAAGGGTTATGCCTTTTGAAAAAGCCCAGATAAAAAGCTATCAATTTATTTAGGCTTTGAATTTTTGGCTTTTAAGCCGATGAAAAAGTCAAAACAAACAGGGCCTTAGAATCCAATCAAATTGTGCATGGTCTCCCTATCCACACACTTTCCAACAAATTTTCCAAACACATAAAGAGACTTATTGTGGGATATAACAAAGCAATGTCCATGACCGAGGACACGGTTGTTTAAATAGATTTACGCTCTATAGAGATTGTACAATTTTACCCACACGATATAAACATCCCTTCATGTCAAACACATCATGCAATACTGAAGGTTTCCGTTTGAGAGTTCCATGACAAAGCTTTTACGTCGCTGGTTATAACAATCAACACTCTATGATCTGCATCCAAGGTGTCAAGTGCACTCCAACCTTAATACTTGTGTTGGTAAGCTTCACATATGATTTTACAAAGGGAAGAAGGTAATGCTTCTATTGCGCAAATGAAATTTACTATGCTTCCTTTTGATGGTAAATATGACCCTGATGCTTATCTTGATTGGGAGTTGGTTGTAGATCAAAAATTTTCTTACTATGATTTTTCTGAGCGTAAGAGGGTTCAGGCTACCACTAGTGAATTTATGGGTTTTGCATCTGTTTGGTGGCGAGAAACTTGTAGAATCAATCGGGAGGTGCCTACAACTTGGGATGGGTTGAAGTGATTAATGCATGCTAGATTTGTTCCATCATATTATGAACGTGAATTGCTTAATAAATTGCAACGCTTCAATCAAGGTAGTAAATCTGTTGAAAAATATTATCAGGAATTGCAAATGGGCATGTTACAATGTGGTTTAGAAGAGGGTGAAGATGCAAAAATGGCAAGATTTTTGGATGGGCTTAATCGAGAAATGCAGGACATACTTGAGTATAAAGAATACAATTCTATCACTCATTTGTTCCATCTTGCTTTGAAAGCAGAAAGAGAGGTACATGGGCGAAGATTGATGACAAGAAGCAATTTTGGAGGCTCTTCTTCATCACGAATGGTAGAGAACTATACCAAGGCATTATCTTCCACTCCAGGACGTGCTCCTTCACCTGCTGCCCCTACTTCCTCTACACCAACACACATCCCGGAGTCAAGCAAATCAGTCGCAAGACAAGCTCCGGCAACGAGTGCATCATCTATTGCATCTACTGGACGTACAAGAGAGGTACAATGTTTTCAATGCAAGGGACATGGCCATGTGATGCACGATTGCCCAAACCAACATGCTCTCATAATACGAGAAAATGGTGAGTACTCCAGTGCTAGTGACATTGATGAAGATGAATATGCTCTTGTTGTTACTAACAATGCAGAACAAGAAGAGGAGATTTGTGACGCTGCCTCGGCAGAAAGATACCCAGCTCTTGTTGTCACACGTGTACTGCATGCGCAACCCACACGTGATGAGCCAAATAAGCGCCAAACCATCTTCCAAACAAAGTTTGTAGTCAATGAACGAACAGTGCATGTCATTGTTGATGGTAGCAGTTGCAACAACCTTGCTAGTGTGGACATGGTCGAGAAGCTTGGCTTGGCCACATGTCCGCTACAACAACCATACGAGATCGAGTGGCTCAACTCTAATGGTAAGGTTATGGTAATAAAAACTGTTCGAGTACCTATTTCCATCGGTTCATATCATGATCATGTTGTTTGCGATGTTGTACCCATGGATGCTTGTTCTCTTTTGTTGGGTAGACTGTGGATATATAATGTAGATGCCACACATTATGGTAGGACCAATCAATACACTTTCATGTTTAAGGGAAAGAAAATAATTTTGGAACCAATAACACCTGCTGAGTTATTTAAGGTTGCTGCACAACATGCTAAGAGAGAGCACGATAGTAATGATACTAAAATGAAAAGTGTAGCTAAAGAAGTACCCATGCCTAAAGAAACTATTGTGCAAAAACTTGATCTTAAGTTGAAAGGTAAAGTTTTCTTAGCTACAAAAGTTATCTCACGTGATGACATGAATAGTCTAGAATCAATGCAACTATCTGTTGATTTGCCTCCTGTTGCCACTAAGCTTTTGCAGGACCATGACAAGGAGTCGAGGACGACTCCAATTCAAGAAGGGGAGGATGATGAGGACATCAACCCCAAGGATACAATCGCTGCCACTACTTCCTCTCCGACCGTGCCGTCTTCATCACCTACACTCGACACTGCGACATCTTTGTCGCCAAAGGGCCTTAATCCAGAAGCTCAGCCTTTCAAGCCCATGAAAAAGGACCAACGCCTCAAGCATGTACCCCGAGGATGGCCCACGCACCAAGGAAGGCCCACATAGAAGCCCAAGTTGCCAAAAAGGCCGGTTCAGCCATCCAACAGCACCTCAACATCAAACGGGCATATCTCGGGCTCTCGAACTTCGTTTTTGGCGTACGACCACTCGTTTGAAAGATTAGGAGATAAGATTTCCAATGGATCTAGCCCCATGTCCAAATTCGCTCCAGATCAACAGAACAACGCAGAAGAGTGTCACGGGCCAAATCTGTCCGGTGCTGCGTCACCTTATTTTTGGGCATTTGGCCCATGTATCTTTAGGGTTTGGTGGTGGACGCCCCTAGCTTGGGTGCCTCACCCCTGGCCTCACCTATTTATATGGCCGCCACCCCCATACGTTGTTCTTCAGGTTTTGTTGTGTTTGGTAGACCCCGTGTGCGTCCCTCCTCGTGCTTGCGCGTGTCGACTAGACCGCCCGAGACGAGAAACAAAACCTCACCCTTGTTTTTCATGAGTTGAATTATCAGATTGTGCTTCACTTGTTCTTGCAAGTTTCTTGATTGCTAGCAGGGAAAAAGATCCATCACATCTAAGCATGGTTTATCGACTCGCGTTGGTGGCATTGCGATTGCCAGTTTCCTTTTCCTCGCTGATGGTCTTAGGTTAATAAAGGCTAGCTCTAGTCCTTCTGATGTCATTCCTGCTAATGCTAGTTTTCTTCATGCTCACACAGTTGCATCTTTGTAATAATTGCCCTAAACTTCTTGCTGAGATTGATGCCATAAGCTCACACCTTATAAAGTTTTCTGCTAGGAATGATGAACTTGAATTGCATGCATCTAAGGACCTAGTCAGCTCATGTGAGGGTTGTAAGCAACTAAAACATGAAATGATGTTTTAAATGTCAAGTGTACTCAACTTGCTAAGGACTTACTAGTTAAGTCACCAAATGGTAGCTTGATGTATGTTGGGGTTAAGGAGGACGTGGATCAAACCCATGTAGATCTTAGGAAGAAGAAGCTTGAGGCCCAGATTGGTAGAATTAGAGGTGCTCCATGCGTTTCTTGTGAGTCCTTCAAAATTGAGGCAGCCATGCATAGGGAGAGATATGCACGCATTGTTTGTTCATCTTCTTCTGGCTCTTCTTCTACTCCTCCCCCCTGCTCTTCATATGCCTCACTTTTCCAGGAGTGTCAGTACTGTTGGGGAATGGGTAGGTTACACGAGCATAAAATCAAAATTTCCTACCACGAATCATCCAAGATCACATGCGAGTAGAGGATCATGAGTCATTACCCTTGAAGAGTCAATGCAGCGAAAGCAGATACGTGCGCGTAGAGGAAGTAGTCGTTCATGTCCCGATCAACGCCGAGTGGTTCCTGACCTCTACCGAGTGCTTCTCGACCTCCGCGATTGGTTCTCGACGTGCGTCGAGTGCTCCTCAACCTCCGCCGGTTGGTTATCGACCTGCGCCGAAGGCTTGTCGATAGATGCCCAATGCTTCCCGATCTACGCCGAAAGTCACCGGAGATCCAACCGAACAGCGCATCCGCAAGAGGCAGCGCCTCTACCGGTATCCACACGTACTGAGTAGGAACGCTGTGCGGGGTGTGCTAGCACCTCGTCACACGGCTAGGGTTTTTGGGGAGTAGGAAGGGAGCATGATAGCTGAATGTGGTAAGGGTTCTATCTCTTGCGCACACTGTTTCTGGCCTCGCCTTTTATAGATAGGCTAGTAGGCCGAAGCCCACTAGGGTTCCATCTCCAACACGGATCTCATCCATGCACAAACCCATTAAAAGTTTCCAACTCATTAAGTGTGTGACCCGTTAGGTTCAGTGCAAGTCGGACGTGAATCCGGAAACCCATTTCCAATTCACTGATCAACAGCGGCACCTAGCAGTACGTATTGACCCCCGAATACATAGAATCAATATTCGGCCGAACCTTGATACACTCACATACTGATCCCTTTGCCACACGATACTAGTCAAGCTCAAGGCGAGATGCACACCACTGTTGTTGATAGCTCAACCACTTCACTCGACAGTGTGATGGATATAAACCATGACTAACTCCTTAGTCATCTTAGCACGGCAGTGCGCTTTCCCTATCCATCCACACGAGGGGCCCAGAGGTATCTTTCCCGTTATCTAGGAGGGGCAAATCCCATCTTGATCATCACACCCTTAGCGATGTATCGTTGCATACCCAGTAGTCATCTTTATTACTACCCTATTATAGTGTAGTGTTTGATGACACCAAAGCATACAAGTCTACATACTAGGCATCCATGACAATCTTAGGTCTAAGGACCATATAGGCGTACCACTCAATACTATACGTTGATTGCACTATAACAGATAATAACTCACAGCGTCTCGGAGTGGGTCTTGTCCGACTACCCATGTTCTTCAACATGTATTCACATTATTGGTTCGATATCTCCATATCTATGGTACATGAAACATTACCATCAACCAATACATGTGCTGATCAAATCATCACTGCTCCTCGTAATGATATGGATCAGGGACCCGTTTAGAATAATGTCACTTGACAATATGTTTCACAATCAGATCGTATCTAATGAACAAAAGTCGTAACATTTGTTCAGGAAACCGATAAACAATGTTATCATAATTACATGAACAAAGACGTATTACAATCATCACCATGATTGATCTAGAGCATATTCTCTTCAAGTACCTTATGAGCACTCTCGAGAAATTTGTTGGAGGCAAGAAGAAACTCAATCTCATCTTACACCAGTCTAAGATTAGCAGATTCAATTAAGGTCTAAGATTTGATCACATCGAGCACGCACGGGAGCATCCGCCTACAGTTGTGCGTGCCTCCAAGAGTGGAGAGATCGTGGTTGCTCCACAATTGAGCACTACTATGTTTAGGTCAGCTGGGGTGGTCCACATGATTTCCGACGAGAAGGTGACACCACTTGCTACTTCAGCTTCTAAGGCGAAGTATACTTGCACCTTCTGTCAGAAGGATGGACAACTTGCTGATTTCTGCTTTAGATGCGCCAAGATCACTAGGCATAAGCGTGTTCATGCCCTTAGGGGTATTTAGGGTCATCCCTAGACTCTGAGTGCTCCTAAAGCACACATTGCTCCTAGATAAGTTAGATAGTTGCCTGTTTTTGAACAGCATATAGGGCTTGGTTTTCAGGCTTCTACCTCTGGTTTTTGCCCTAGAGCTATCCCAAGTCATTCCCTCTACCATCCTCTTCCTCGTTCTTCCCATTGAGGTAGATATCAGCGGCGTAAGTTTGCTTCCTCCAGCAGGAGGTCTAAGCAGCAGCACCAGTATGGTCTAACCTTTGCACGCCAGCGCACCAACCCTACACATGCTTCTAGGCATCATATAGGAGTTGTCTCTGAGTTTGTGAGAGTAGAGTCATGCAGAGGCGCTAGATTGCATTCTCCTGCTCCTTTGACTGTTTCTTCTTCCGCTTAGGTGACTCAGTATTGGGTTCCTAAATCTGCACTGACCTATCCTAGTACTGAGACATCTGTCTTTCACTCTCATTAATTTAGGTCCGTAGGATAGGGACGGGGGGGCGTTTTGATCGTAGACTCCGGTTATTCATGCCATATGACCGGAGACTCCCATTGGTTTTCTTCCCTAGTCCAAGCTCCCGGTGATGAGGTGATCACCTTTAGGGATGCTTCGTCAGGTGGAGTCATCGCTAAAGGTACCATTTGCATTAATGATCATTTCATTCTTAAGAATTCGCCTTAGTTAGTAAGCTGCAATACAACTTGCTCTCTGTTTCACAGCTTATCAATGACGACTTCGAGGTAAGCTTTAAGAGCAACACTTGTAGGATCCTTGATTCTTCTGGGGAGTTAGTTTGCGGGATTTCGCGTTTTGGGAGAGTCTTTCGTCCTAATTTTTCCTCCTCTTCTGGAGATTCTCTCCGTTGCCTTATTGTTTCAGAGTCCCATGATATCTTCTTCTAGCATAGGATACTTGGTTATATTGGCTTTGATCATTTGACTTGAGTTAGCAGCCATGTTCTCATTCGTGATCTGCTCAAACTCAAGATGGTCAAAGATATCGTGTGTTCTCCTTGCCAGCATGGCAAGATGGTTGCTGCTTCCCATCACCCAGTCACTCGAGTGATGACTGATGCACCAGGATAGCTTTTGCACATGGACACAGTTGGTTCGGCTAGAGTGCAGTCAACGGGAGGGAAATAGTACATTCTTTCCATTGTCGATGATTTTTTGAGTTATTCTTGGGTGTTTTCATGGCCTCGAAGGATGAATCCTTTTCTCACTTTAGGGGTTTGGTCCGTAGGTTGTCCATTGAGCTCCCAGGTGCCTTATGAGCTATCCGCAGTGACAATGGCACAGAGTTCAAGAACTCTTACTTTAGCAGCTTCTGTGAGGAGTTAGGCATAGAGCATCAATTCTCTTCTCCATACATCCTCAGGAGAATGGCGTAGTGGAAAGGAAGAATAGGACCCTGGTTGAGATGGCCAGGACGATGCTAAATGAATACAATACACCTAGGAAGTTTTGGGCTGAGGCTGTAGCTACGACATGTCATGTTGCTAACCGAGTCTTTCTTAGGGCACACCTACACTACACTTCTTATGAGTTAAGATATGGGCAAAAGCCTAGTGTATCTCATTTTTGTGTTTTTGGTTGCAAGTGCTTTTTTCTGAAGTCTAGGAACCTAGATAAGTTCGAGTCATGCTCTGTTGACAGGATCTTTCTGGGTTACTCAACTTCTGCCCGTAGCTATAGGATTTGGGTTGTAGACTTGGGTAGGATGATAGAGACCTGTGATGTGACCTTTGATGAGGCTAGTCCCGGTGGTAGTCCAGACATCTCTCTCCCTATCTGTAACATCCCAAATTTGTGCTTTTATTCAATTTACTGAGTTAATCGAATTTTTGGAATTTTCTGGAATTTATTTGGATTTAATTTAAATTAAGTCCTTTATTGAATTATTTAAATATTTAAAAGTTTTTAATAAAATTTTGTTGGTAATATTTTATTTGAGTCCAAAATATCTCAAAGTATTTTTTCAGAATTTTTCTGGAATTTTTCTGAGCATTTTGCCATTTTTCTGGATTTATTTGAATTTCTGGAATTATTTTAAAATTATTAAATCACTGAAAACCCTAATGGGTTTGAACTATTGGTCCGAATTAAGTTCGACCCGAGTCCGACCGAGCCGAACCGCGCCCGACGAACCCTAATCGCGCCGGCCGTTGGATAGCTATCCAACGGCTGCGATACGTCCGCGTCGCGTGCGTGTGCGAGCCACCGGATCCGAACACGTGTGCGATTGGGATTTCATCGTCCTCGCCGAGTTCGGATCGGACTACGCCGTCGTGTCGTTTCTGAGTTAGTTAGGGTTCGCGAAAAGCACGAACGCCGATGCCCTATTTAACGACTTGACCCCACCGTCGTTTTGCGCATCTTTCGCCCTAGTTTTTCGCGCCCGACCCATCGTCTCCTGTGCTGAATCGCTCGCTGTACTTCATAGAGTTGCCGCCACGGTATTTCTTCGTTTCCGTCGCCGTCCGCCGTCCTCCACCATGTTGGACCGTAGATCCGGAATCCCTGCGTTGAGCTGCGCCGGTGAGGACCCTTCTTCTCGCCGGATTCGCACGGGAATGCCGCGCGGGAAGTCGTCATCTTCAGCCCCAGTGAACCCAAGCTGCCGTGACATCGTCGGAATCTGCGAAGCTTCTCTGCTGTCCGATCGTCATCCTACGGCCGAGGTGAGCCCACATACCATAGATCTAAATTGACCTAGACTATCCGATCGGAATTCAGTGGTCCAGATTAGATCTAGCTTATAGATCTAGATGTGATTTCAACCGTTAGATTTAGATCAAATGGCTTAGATTGGATCGAGTAATTTTGCGTAAATCTATTTCGGACCGTTGGATCGTAGATGAACGGCATAGATCGAGCGACATGGCAAGCGGTCATGCCACGTCGTCCTCATGATGCGGCAAACCCGATCGAATCTCAACCATCCGATCCAAATCAAACAGTCCAGATCAAATCGCGTTGATCCAAAACGTGCGGGATTAGATCCAATCTTGATCGTTGGATTTCAAATCAACGGCCCGGATTGTGCCACGTCGCGGGAAGTTGAACCGGCATGGTCAGCGCCCGGTCATCGCTAACGGCACTGTGACGTCAGCGTCTGGCCCGCGTGTTAGTAGCTCGGTCGCACCGTGCGATGACGTAATCCGTGATGTCATGCTGACATCACGGTGGGACCCGCGTGTTAGTCCGTTCGGCCGAGCCATGTTGACGTCAGGAGCTGACGTCACTCGATGGGTCCCACGTGTCAGCAACACGTGCACCCGTGGACCAGGTCCACGGTGGACCAAGCCCGAGTCGTGGACCGGGTCTATGGACTAGCTAACGCAAGCATGACGTCATAATTCAATTTTCCTTTAGGAAAATAATTCGGCCGAAATTCAAAATGCGTGCTGACGTCATATTTCCGGTTTTTCAGTAGAAAAATAAATGAATTAATTCGGTTTATTGTTTTAATTGATTTTTTCAAACTTTAAACGACTATAACTTTTGCGTTTTAACTCCGATTGAGGTGATTCTAGTTTCTAATTTTTTATAAAGTTGAGCTCTATTTAATGGTAAATTTCATTTAATTTTTGGACATGAGTTTTTCTTTATTTTTATTTATTTGTTGTCTATTGATCCGATTCGTGTAGATGTTGAATTGCCCGAAGGCTTTGAAGGAGAGGTTTTGACTTAGGAACAAGTCCAAGACCAGGAACATGACCTTTTCCAAGCAAGTTATGCTTTGACCATATTGAACCCACTTTTTTAAACTATGATTATTTAAAGTATTGCATGCTAATTTAATTAGAGATGCTTTCAATTAATTCAAGGAATTAGATAAATGACCTATTTGTTGTATGCCATCTTGTCTATAGTAATTGTATGCCATGAATCATTTGTCACCCTAGAACGTGGAATATTAGTTGGACATTATTAATTCGCCAACATAGGTTATATAGATCGTATGTAATATGCTTAGCCCTACAACGTGTCAATGACATCATTTTGGAATGTTAAATGTTAATCTTGACTTAATGAGAGATGGAACATGCTTCTGGAATTGCGACATGTGTTATTGATGTCGGTGATGGCACGTGGTGCATGGTAATCAACCGGGGTGATAAAATGGTTTGGATTGGGGCAAGTGGCAAGATTGTTTCTGGTGGGCCAAGGGTGGCACATGGGAGGTCGTATTTGGTTTTTGCTGACTTGAACATCGTGAATTCTTGGGTAGTCTTGCCTCGGTCACTTTAAGGACTTAACCTTGCAAGAATTTGAACTGAGTCCAACATACAACCGCCACAAGTCTGGAATGGGACAGACCTAGCCGAGTAAATTGTGATGTCTAGATTTTGGTGCTGTCATGGTGGTGCGAGCCTTGAGTTAACAGGTGGACTCACAGGCGCAAGAGGGGGCCCTGAGTGTGGTAACCAGTCTCTTCAGTGCTGAAACCTTAGCGGGCAGTACCGGGTCTAGAAGTAGCTTTGGAAAGGCTTTATTACGGTCACTCGCCTTGGTGGTGTTTGATTGCATCTTGTGGGTAAAGTGTATAACCTCTGCAGAGTGTACAACCTATTCGAATAGCCGAGTCCACGGTATTGGACATTGCTTGGTGATTACAATCAAGGGTTAGACTTTATGAAAATGAACTTGGTTTTGGTTACTTGGTATGGATTTGATAAATTTGCCTTAGGTTGATAAATGCTTTACTTGTAAAATTGCTTATGAAAGTTATTATTGTTATTACTGTGTTACTGCTTTCAATCTATTATTGATATTGTGAATGTTGCTTTACTGCAAATAAACCTTTTGGCCTATCTTTGTAATAAGCCATGCATATAGAATATTAGACTGCATTCTGTGCATGACTTGCTGAATGCTTTTAAGTACTCACCCTTGCCACAATACAAACACCAGTTAAAGAAGAATCGACGCCTGCATTGGAGGAAGAGTTCCAGGAGGAGCCGACGAACTAGGGGTGAGCCCAGTTAGTTGCTTTTGGCATATTGATTGGCGCCATGTGTTTCTTTATTTTCCACTGCAAGTTATTTTATTAAGACTTTGCCCTACGAGGCGTACTTTTGTAACTTGACCATAAGGTCGAGCAACCAGTTATATTTCCCTTTCAATAAAGTACTTTACTATTTCATTGAGTATGATTGTGGTATTTACCGACGTTGAGACTGTGTGCACTAGCGTGATCCTGGACTAGTGCTGAATACACAGAGGGTCCGGATTTGCACATTCGGGTCCCGACACAGTCTATCTTTGTAGAGGATGAGGATGACAGAGATGAAAGTGTCTTGCCTGATCCAGTCTCCATTCCTGTCCATGAGGTACCTCCAGTTTCTATCTCTGCACCTAAGGGAAATCAACCCTTACCCTCAGACTCTTCAGCAGCCAGTGGCTCTGTTCTTAGTTCTCCCACGCGAGGAGTAGAGGTCACTTCTACTTTTGGACCTTCCCATCACATTCAGCGGGCTCATCCACCTAACCAGATTATTGATTCTATTTGAGCGAGTCGCCCACTCTAAGTCGGGTCTGTCCACTTTCTGCCTTCACTCTGCCTTTGTTGCCTCTTTTGAGTCGAAGGACATTTCTCATGCATTATCCGATGAATCTTGGATTAATGCTATGCATGAGGAACTTGAAAACTTTGAAAGGAACAAAGTTTGGAAGCTTGTCGAGCCCCCTCTGGTCACAACATCATTGGGACCAAATGGGTGTTCAAAAACAAGCAGAGTGAGGATGGGGTTGTAATTCGAAACAAGGCTAGGCTAGTCGCTTAGGGTTTCACTCAGGTCGAGGGTCTCGACTTCGAGAAATTTTTTTGCCCCTGTAGCAAGACTAGAGGCCATCACGATCCTGCTCGCATTCGCGGCATCCAAGGGCTTCAAGCTTTATTAAATGGATGTTAAGAGTGCATTCCTTAATGGTTTCATTGAGAAAAAGGTGTATGTTCGACAGCCTCTAGGATTTGAGAACCCCAAGTACCCTAATCATATTCAAACTTTCCACGGCTTTGTATGGACTTAAGAAAGCTCCACGAGCTTGGTATGAGAGGCTTAAGTCCTACCTCTTGAGTCATGGTTTTCATATAGGTCAAGTGGATAAGACTCTGTTCGTCAGACATTCCAATTTGGACTTTCTCCTAGTCCAAATCTATGTCGATGACATCATTTTCAATGGTTCCTCGCATTCGCTCATTACTCAGTTCTCAGATGTGATGAGTACTAAATTCGAGATAAGCATGATGGGCGAGTTGAGCTACTTCCTTGGCTTCCAGATCGGGCAGACTTGGGAGGGTACATTCTTGCATCAAGGCAAGTACACACGAGACCTCTTGAAGCGCTTTGATATGTCTGACGGGAAGCTAGTCATGACTCCTATGGCCACCACTACTGTCCTCGAGCCTGACGAGGATGGTGGCCAGTTGATCAAAAGGAGTTTTGGAGCATGATCGTCTCCCTCTAGTATCTCACTGCTTTGAGACCTGACATACACTTCTCTTTATATCTTTGTGCTCGATTTTAGGCTTCTTCTCATGCCTCTCACTTCCAGGTAGTGAAATGCATCTTCAGGTACCTTCGAGCTACCATTGATTATGGTATCAGGTACTCGTCCTCCTATTGTCTGTCCCTTAGAGCCTTTTTGGATGCAGACTTTGCTAGTTGTAGGACAGATAGGAAGAGCACATCTGGCACTTGCCAATTTATTGGCAATTCTCTTGTTTCTTGGTCTTCCAGGAAGCAGTCCGGAGTTGCTCAGTCCACCGCAGAGGCCGAGTATGTCGCCGTAGCCAGTTGCTGTAGCCAGGTGCTCTATATGAGATCGACCCTACGGGACTATGGGTTAGCAGCAGAGTGTGTTCCACTTTTGGTGATAACACATCTGCCATTGCTAAGAACCCAGTGCAGCATTTTCGGACCAAACACATTGATATTTGATATCACTTCCTTAGAGACCATGTGGAGAAGGGTAACATAGTGCTTCAGTTTGTGGAGAGTGACCACCAGTTGGCTAACATCTTCACCAAGTCTTTGGATAGCTCTAGGTTTGTTGCCTTGAGAGGGGAACTTGGGATTATGAGCCCATATGGCATAGCTTGAGGGGGAGCTGACTTGTATTATATGTTTATATGTGTATATTCAGCACTTCCCTTCTATTTCTTCTGGGTATCTTTGGGTTTTTTTTTTTTTGAGTCCACTTCAGCTAGACTTATGGCATGCTTCGGTATGGACCTCTCATCTTGTGCTTTAGGATGCTATTCTCTTCTTCTTCTCGGTTGAGCTCACTCACAGTCTTGTAGGTCTAGAAAGTGTTGGCCCCCCTGGGTAGACAGGGTATGTGTTTGCTCCTGGCTGGAGTTTGAGAGCTAATTTTTCTTTGTAATTCATATGGGGAAGATGAGAGCGAGTCTAAGCTTTAGTATCTCCACCATCTTTTCTATGCTCTTAGATCACCCAATTATCTGTTTCTTATTTCCCTCTTCTCATTTCTATCTTTTTGGTTTTAGTTGAGTTCTTCTTTATTTCTTGGAATCAAAATTGCTAATAACTCAACTTGAATCAGATTTGTGCTTAAAATTGACTCACCTGTTGAGGGGGAGTTCTTGAAACTGATTTTCTTGCATTGCATATAGACTTGTTTTCATTTTTTGAGCTTTATCATTTATGCAACTAATAAATTTAAGATATGTTGCACCTAGATACTTTCATGGAGATCTTTGCTAGTCTAGGTCATATCTAATCTTGTGTATCATATTTAAACTAGCCAACATTTAAAATTGATCATTCTTGAAAAACTTGATGAAACTTAGGTTTTACTTGCTATATTTCTTCAGTAGATGCTTATGCCATGTTTACTAAAATAGTGGGTTTCTACTGGAGTCCCTAGAGCAACGTGGTTAGCTATATTGTTTCATTATAGAATCCTCAACATGCTGCATGAATCTAAGTGCTAAAATGATTAAAAAAAAATTGACTTGTTTGTGCTAAAACTGAACTCAACACTTTACATTCTCGAGACCGCTTCTTATTGCACTAGGGATGAACTTGGAGTGTATCGTGTATGACCAAGACTACTCTTTTAATCGTTGTGCTTCAGATGGTCGAATAGGGCTTGAGTCAATAAATTAAAAAATGCAAAATAAACTAGAGGAAGAGTGACACCTAGGATACCTATGTCGATGGCTCCTAGTCGAGGTTGTGTTTCTCTAGGATAAACTCTCTAAGCCTCAAAGGTTTGCGGAAGAAAGTGAAGCTTATGAAGCCTTTGTCGATGGCTCATATACGAGGATGTGCTTCACTAGGCCTAACTCTCTATACCGTTTTGTGCGTGTTAATATCAAAAATTAGCATTTAAAGAGATGTTTGAGCATGAGGGTTCTCTAATGGTCTTGTAGCTTCCCAAAGTGTTGACTAGGTTGAACTCTACTATATCCATTTGCTCTTTAGGTTGGCTTTGTTTTTAGTTTTGCAATTAACTAAGTGTTGCTATTGTTGGAATCATGCAAAAGTAACATAACTTCTTTTGAGCTAGTTAGCAAAAATTGAAATATGACTTTGGATGTGACTTAAGATGACATAATTTGAACTTGAGTAGCTTGGTGTCATACTTTGTCTAAAAGGTCACTTGCATAATATTCAAAACTCTTCTAGGTTACATTTCATCCAAAAATTGCTCTCTTGATACCTATATTGCCAAAAGGGGGAGAAAATGTAGAAAAGGCATCTTAGAGGGAAGAAAATTAAAAAAAATGATTTCCCATGATCTTGCTGAACAATTATCCTTGTTTTTGGATCATGAGTAATATTGAGCTTTTTGAGAGATTTCTTGGTTTTTGGAGTTCTAGTCAAAAAATTGTTCTTTCTTATGTTGAGCTCTGAAAATTTTCTACTTGGTCATGGACTTGCTTTCTTTTTCAATTGGACTAAGTATGATATTTGGCAATCAAATTGCTTTTCTACTTTTATTTTCAAACTCAAATTTATGCCTTTTGTGTAATTTGTCAATATACTCATCTAGGGGGAGATTGAAGGATTATGTGGAGGTCCATCCATATTTGTGATGAGTATTTGATTTTATTTGAGTAAGGTGTGTTTAGGTTTGAGTTTGATTTGAATTGAAGTTCAAAAGGAAGCAATTTGAGTTTTGTTAGCTTCTTGTGGTACTACGATGTCAAGGCCCCGATCCAAAAATTCGACTCACGCGACGATTGGATCCTGTGCCGAAATTCTGCGTAATCCGGAGTATCCGGACAAAATATCCAGAATGTCCGGATAGAACCTGGAGTATCCGGATGAACATCCGGAGTGTCCGAACTGGGTCTACTCGAAAGCTCTAACCCGGAATGTCCGGATTAAATGTCCGGAGTGTCCGGGTTAATTCTACCGAAGACCCCAACCCGGAGTGTCCGGACTAATTATACAGAGAGTCCGGACTTTGCGATGGTTGAGTATAAAAGTCCGATTTCGTGGCTCTTTGTTCATTTCTCCCCTATCTCCTGCTCCCTACTCCCGTGTTATCGTTCACCGAGCTCATCTCCGGCGACTCCCCGTCAGGCCGGCGTCCTCCCGTGGCTCTTCCCCCGGTGACTCCCTACCCCGGTGTCCTCAAGATCCTCTCCAAGCCGACGTCCTCCTTCCCCTACGTGGTTTCTACTCCTTCCTCTTCATCCTCCTTTGTCGGGACCCCGAATTTGCAAATCCGGACCCTCTGTGTATTCAGCACTAGTCCAGGAACGCGCTAGTGCACACAGTCTTAACATCGGTATATATCACAATCATACCAAACGATACTATCAAAGTACTTTATTTAAATAATCAAAGGGTTACTCGACCTTATGGCCAAGTTACAAATATATGCCTTGCAAGGCAGAACTTATTAAAAGAGAAATAATAGCAGCGGAAAATCAAATAAACTTCGTGGCGCCATCCAAGATACCACAGTAACCGATCGGGCTCGCATCCCTAAGTAGACGGGTCCTCTTGGAGTTCCTCCTCTAAACCGGCGTAGTCTCCTCTTCAACTGGTATTGTGTTGAGGCAAGGGTGAGTACTTGGTACTCGACAAGTCATGCAATGAATGCAAGCTAATATACTATATGCATGGCTTGGTACAAAGGAATAGCTTAAGGTATATTTGCTAAACAAAGATTTGACAAGTAATATAAGTAGATTCAAAGCGGTAAAAACAAGTAAAGCATAAATAACTTTTCAAAAGTTTAAATAACATTTTTCCCCATCCTAAACCATATTTCCATCATCTTCTTTGTTAAACCAACCCAACTTCTCAAATCCAAGTTATTTTGGAAAATCTAACCCTTATTGTAATTCCCGAGCATTGTCGATCACGTGGACTCGGCTATTCAAATAGATTCTACACTCTGCAGAGGTTATGCACTTTACCCACAAGATACAATCCACTCACCACGTCGGTAGTGAATCGCCATACAAGAGTATGCGAATGAGCGATCATAACAAAGCCTTCGGAAGCCTCAAACAACACAGGTGGTCCTCTCAGGTTCGTGCTCTACACCATCCCTTCCCTTAGCCAAGGCGAAGTATGGGACCAACACACCGTTAGATGGGTACCTGGCCCACGACCACGATACGCTCCCCGCACAATCACACAAACGGTGTAATCGACACTCGAGGCTCCACAAGTGAGTCCTTAGCGACTTAGTCAACTAGGGCCGTCCCATTCCGACCATGTGGTTGCAAGTATGACCCAGTTCAAAGGCTTGCAAGGTTAAGTCCTTAGAGTGACCAGGGCAAGACTACGAAAAACCAAATCAACACTCCCAATGCCACAACGGCCCACTGATTACTCTTGCCACATGCCCTGGCCGAAATCGCTTATCAAACCCCGCTTGAGTACCATGCACCACGTGCCATCAACATCACATGATACTTTTCCAAAACAGGTTCAATATATCATTAAGTCAATATTAACATTTAATTATCCAAATTCATGTCATGAGCACATAGCGTGTCTAAGCGTTATACTACAACGATCTAAACCCATGTTGGCAATTTAATAATGTCCAACTAGTAAACCACAACTAGGGTGACAAAGGGTCATGGCACATACTTAAGTAATCAAGGTGTCATATATCAAATTGGTATTTATCTAGCCCCAGTGTTTAAACAAAGTATCTTTCTAATTGAACTAGCATGCAATAGTTTAAATCAAAATAGATTTGAAATAGGATCAATATGGTCAAAGCACAACTTGCCTTCAAAAGCACTTGCTCTTGGTCTTGAGTTGGATCCTGAGTCAATACTTCTCCTTCGAATCCCTCCCAGACTTCAACGTCTACTCGTAAAGCGTGCAAATAGCAAATACACAAATAAACACTATGCAAAAGATCCCAAAACTCCAAATAAAATCCATAAACAGAGAGAACATAATTTTCTGGATTTTTAGAAACTGGAATAAATCAAATTTGGAGTTAAAAGCATAAAAGTTATGATTATTTAAAGTTTAAATAATCAATTAAATAATATTACAGAGAAAAACTTTAGTCCAAAAATTAAATAAAATTCATATTTAGGTAGATCTTAATTTTATACAAATTTAGAAATTTGAATCGCTCAAATCGGAGTTGAAACGCATAAAAGTTATAAGCGTTTGAAGTTTGAATCTAAATTTGAAATCATTATTCGAATTAATAAATCATTTTCTTTTTTGGAAATTAATTATTGCGTCGGCATGGACACGTGGCAGCTCCGATTGGCCTGCGGCGTCGGCGATCCATGGGCTCGGTCCATGCTCGGCTCGGGTCCACGGTGGACTCGGTCCCACGGCTCACGTGGATCGACATGTGGGCTCACTCGGGTGACGTCATCGCCGACGCCGGGGCTCACCACGGCGCCGACAGTGGGACCCACTGTGGACGTCATGGGTGACGTCGGCGCTCGCTGGTGGGTTAGCCAGCGACATGCGGCCCTCGACACGCGGGCCCAGCGTGTCGGCGTCACGCGACTGCTGCAGCGTGGGCCGGCGGCCCGGCGCGTCGGTCCAACTTCCCGACACGCGTGGCGCCAATCTCGTCCGTTGGTTTGAAAATCAGCGGCGCGGATTAGATCCAGGGTTAACACGTTGAAACTACTCGATGCTCGTGGGCGTTCGATCTAGATCGGACGGTCGGATCTAATCCTATAATCGCCTTTGCTACAAAGACGTGGCGATTGTGAACCGTTGGATCTTGATCCAGCGGTCCCGAATCTAATCGGGTTTCTAGGGTTTGGGAAACACGTGAACTCACCGCTGCCGTCCGATTCGGATCCAACGGTGCACGAAGCTCGTGGATCGTGATGGCACGCCATGGCTAGCCGGGCTTGACCGGGAGACGGACGACGCACCTTGCCGTTGGCAAGCTTCGGGCGCGCCCGGGCGAGGAGGTACTCCCGAACGCCGCCTCGCCTGGGGAATCCGGATCTGGGCTTGATGACGCGGAGGGCGACTGACGGCAGCAATATCGGCGTTTAATCGCGGCGGAGCAGACTTCCAACTCCGGCGAGCAATAACGGCGAGCGGTGGGATCCTAGCGGCGCGAGCTAGGTTTCGGGCGGCGTGGGATGGCGATCCTCGGGTATGCCGGGCATTAAATAGCCTCGGCGTCTGCGTAAAAACGGAGACCTAGCTCTCCGCGGCGGCGGACCGCGGCGGAGTCGGCTTCGGACTCGGCGGAGACGATGAAATCGTGGCCGTCCACGTGGCACAACCAACGGCCCACGATCGCGGCGACCGGGTCCGGCCCGGACACGGCCGGTGCTGGTCTGACGGATCTCACCGTTGGATCTTGATCCAACGGTTGGGATTGATTAGAGTTAGGAGTGGGTTCGGTCGAGTCAATCGGCTCGGTCGGACTCGAGTCCGACTTCGATCGGATGAACGATACTTGACCGAGTTGGATTTTCCAGGTAATTAATATTTAAAATAATTCCCGATAATTCATTTAATTCATTAAAAATAGCAAATGACTCAGAAAAATTCCAGAAAAATTCTGGAAAATATTTTGGATCATTTTGGACTCAAATAAAATATTTCCAACAAAAATTTATTTGCAAATTTAAATTCTTTAATTATTTCAAAATGGAATAAATTCAAATAAATTCCAAATAAATCCAAATAAATTCGAAAATTCCAAAAATTCACCAAAGTGCCAAATCACACATGAATTTAAGAAAAGCAAAATTTTGGGGTGTTACAAACCTCCCCTTAATAGAATCTCGTCCCGAGATTCAGGGCTTACTAAAGGAATAGGTTTGGAAATTCTTTCTTCAAATCCTCTTCGCTCCCAAGTCGCTTCACTTTCTTCATGGTTGCTCCACTGAACTCTACAGAATCGGGTTGACTTGTTTCTAGTTTCTCGATCCATTGTGTCTAGAATCCTCACAGGGTGCTCCTTATAAGTCAAATCTTCTTGCAACTCAATTGACTCTAGCGGTGTCTGTTCCTCAGGAACTCGGAGACACTTCTTTAACTGGGACACATGGAATACGTCATGCACTCCTGCCAACGACTGTGGCAACTCCAGCTGGTAGGCAACTTCACCTCTGCGACTCAAAATCTTAAATGGTCCAACATAACGGGGTGCGAGTTTCCCTTTGGCATGGAACCTCTTAACTCCCGAGAGGCGTAACTCGAGGTATACAAAGTCTTCCGGTTCAAAACTCAAATCTCGGCGACGATTGTCAGCATAACTCTTCTGTCGAGATTGGGCTATCTTCAACCTTTCCCTAATTATGGCGATCTGCTCTTCAGCCTCTTGAAGAATATCAGGCCCAAAGACACGGCGCTCGCCGGTCTCATTCCAATTCAATGGTGTCCGACAGGGTCGACCATACAGTGCCTCAAAAGGTGACATCTGTAAACTAGCCTGATAACTATTGTTGTAACTAAACTCGGCATACGGCAAACTTTTATCCCAAGAGGTAGCATAAGCCAATGCACAAGCTCTTAGCATATCCTCCAAAATCTGGTTGACTCTTTCGGTCTGTCCATCCGTCTGTGGATGATAAGCTGCATCTTGAAGTTTAAACGGGTCCCCATGGCTTCATGCAACTTATTCCGGAACCTTGAGGTAAATTGGGTACCTCCGTCCGATACAATCCTCCTTGGCACTCCGTGCAAACAAACAATCCCGATCATGTACAACTCGCTAATTTATCTCCGAGTAAGTGGTCTTCACGGGATAAAATGGGCTACTTTAGTCAAGCGATCCACTATAACCCATATGGAGTCATAACCTCCTTGAGTCTTTGGCAAACCGGTAATGAAATCCATTCCGATTTCCTCCCACTTCCACTCAGGTATTTTTAGCTACTGTAGCAATCCTCGCTGGTTTCGATGCATTGCCTTGACTCTCCGGCATACGTCGCACAATGCAACATGGCTCGGCAACTTCACGCTTCATACTCGGCCACGAGAATCTCTCCTTGAGATCTGATACATCTTGGCGCTTCGGGATGAATCGAGTACTTAGAGTCATGGGCTTCTTCCAAAATCAGTTGCTTTAACTCCTTTTTGTTAGGCACACAAATGCGATCCTTCATCCACAACGTGCCTTGTTCATCCAATTTGAAGTCCTGCGCCTCGCCTTCCTCCTTGATGGACTTAATCCTGCGGATCTGTCATCATCCTTACGTCCTTCTCGGATCTGATCCTCTAGGGTAGGCTTTACTTCCAATGCGGCCAAGAATCCGCTAGGTACAACCTCAATCTTCATCTTTGAAAATCCTCACATAACTCATCCTCGACTTGTGGCTAGCAACGCACTCACGGTATGGCTTTTCCGACTCGAGCATCGGCTACCACGCTGGCCTTCCCGGGATGGTAATGGATTCCAACATTATAGTCCTTGATCAACTCTAGCCATCTCCTTTGCCTCATATTCAGATCCGATTGGGTGAATATGTACTTAAGGCTCTTATGATCCGTATACACCTCACATCTGTTTCCAATCGATAGTGACGCCATATCTTCAAAGCATGCACTACGGCTAACTCTAGGTCATGTGTCGGATAATTTTCCTCATGCGGCCTCAATCGCCTTGATGCATAAGCGGCGACCTTTCCATTACGCATCGGCACACATCCAAGTCCTTGGCGCGATGCGTCACAATAAATATCGAAGCTTTGAGCAACATCGGTAGAACTAACACGGTCTTGATGTCAATCGCTTCTTGACTCCTGAAATCCTTTCTCACATTAAGGCGTCCATGCAAACTTCTTTTCCTTCTTCAAAGAATTGCGTAAGAGGTTTCGCAATTGTCGAAAAGCCTTCGATGAAACGGCGGTAATATCCTGCCATTCCAAGGAAACTCCGAATGTCAGGTCCACAGTCTTGGTGCTCCCAATGTAACACGGCTTCTACTTTGCTTGGATCTACTGGCGACTCTTACTGCGGTCATTACATGTCCAAGAAACTCCACCTTGTCCTTCCAAAAATCACACTTGTTTGAACTTGGCGAAAAGTTGCTTTGTTCCCTCGACTTTTCCAAAACTTCGCCTTAAGTGTTCGGCATGTTCATCCTCTGTCTTGGAGTAGACTAGGATATCGTCTATGAACACGACGACAAACTTGTCCAAATATTCCATGAACACCTTATTCATCATATTCATGAAATAAGTCGGCGCGATTAAATTTCAAAAGGACATAGCGTAAACTCGTAATGTCCATATCTTGACGAGAATGCGATCTTGAATATCTTACGATCGGATCTTCAATCGATGGTATCCCGATCTCGAGATCAATCTTGGAGAAAACTCCGGCTCCTCTTAATCGATCAAACAAATCATCAATCCTGGGTAGCGGATACTTATTTTTCACGGTGACTTCATTGAGTGCACGGTAGTCAATGCACATCCTGAAACTCCCGTCCTTCTTCTTGACAAACAAAAGCGGTGCTCCCCACGGTGACGAACTTGGTCTCGATAAATCCTTTATCCATTAACTCTTCCAAAGTTTCTTCATCTCTACCAACTCCTCGGTAGACATCCGATAGGGTCTCTTTGCTATCGGTCTTGTGCAGTACAAGTTCTATCACAAACTCTATGTCCCTGTCTGGCGGCATACTGTAGATCTTCGGGAAAACATCGGGTACTCACTCACTCTGGAACATCCTCTATCTTGATTGCCTTGGTATGCTGTTAACCATCAACTGTCCATCTCTAAGCTGCGGTGGCTTGAAATTCCACTTTCTTCCCACACGGGCTCTCAATCGAGATAGTTCTTCGCCCACAATCCAATACTGACCTTGTGTTTGGATAACCAATCCATTCCCAATATAACATCTAAGGTGCAGGTCTCCAAAATTATAAGGTTTGCTAGGAACTCTATTCCATCTATTAGTATTCTCACCGGAACATCCTACTTCCGTTCGGAGTTCGGAACCAGGGGTTTGAACTAACAAAGATGCACTTAAGTCTTGCCATTCTCAAGTCATTTCTAGTAGCAAAGCCTTGCGAAACAAACGAATGCTGAAGCTCCGAGTCAAACAAAATCAAGCAGTGTACCGAGTTAACAAGTAACTTACCCAAGACGACGTCTGTAGCATTTTGCGGTGCATCTGCGGTGACATGGTTGACTCGGCCTCTCACCACGATGCGGGGTGTGGCTCCTGCGCCGGGCGTCCCTAGCTGGGTGGTTCCTAGATTGAAGCGAACCGGGTCGCTCCTCGCTGTCTTCTTCGGACAAGCTGTTGGCAAAGTGTCACGGCTCGCTGGTTGTAGCGGCGTCTCTCACTTTGTTCCTTCTTTGTTTGCTGGGGTAGCGTTTCTAGCAGGGGCTGGGGTGCAGTAGTTTTGATTGGCGTGTCTTGGTGCCGGGATGGTGTCCTTGTTGCATTCGTGGTTGGAATCAAGAATTGATTTGGTGCAACTCTCAGCGCTTATGCGTTCCTCGACGCGTGATCCTTCTTTGTTGCATCCTGCGCTTCTGTTCTCATCCAGTTCCTTGCGCTTGTCCTCAAGAATAAGCGCCTTATTCACCAACTCTTGGAAATCTGGAAAGGTGTGGGTGATCAATCCTACTTGCAATCCCGAGTTAAGTCCCTTCATGAAACGACTGCCTGGATTTATCTGTCGCTACATCCTCAGGTGCGTAGCGTGCTAGTTGTGGTGAACTTGTTCGTAGCTCGGCCAGCGGCTGATTACCTTGCTTCAGTGCTCTGAACTCCTCCTTCTTAAGGTCCATAATTCCTTCAGGCACGTGATCTTTGTCGGAATGCATTGTGAACTCCTCCCAAGTGATATCTTGAGGGTTCTCTGCGTGGGCACGAAGTTCTCCCACCATTCGTAATGTTCCTTCCAAGCGATGAGAAGCGTAAAGTACCTTCTCATTCCCTATGCATTGAGCTATGTGTAGCTTCCTCTCAATTGATCTTAACCAATCGTCGGCCTCCAACGGATTGGCATTCCCGAAGAAAGTGGGTGGGTGAGTCCTCATGAACTCGGCGGCCTTGTATTCTGGCGTGGTCCCCGATTAACTTGATTAGCAAAGTGGCCTCGAGCGATGACGTGCTGCATTTGTTGCATCATAGCATGCATCAACTGGGTCTGAGCAGCAAGAAATGCTCCAAAATTCTGCACATCGATGGCGGTCTGGTGCTCCATCATTGGGGTTTTACATTGGGCGAGATCCACTCCCATTGCTTCCAAAGTTCCCACGGGTGTTCACCATCTGTTGATTGCTCTAGGTTTAGAGATGAGAGGGAAACAAGAATAGACAAGTAATATGGAACTTATGCGGGCGAAAGGGGTAACTTTAAGGTCCATCTTTATTATTAATAACTTGGTATGGCTGCTTACAATGCCTAAGGGCCTTGCAACACATACTGCACACTCAGCAAACAAAGCAAATCCAAATCGAACTAACTCTGGAGTCTAACGCCTAAAGGGTGACTCTTTATTTTACGACGTGACTCGGCGAAGGAGTCTCACTATAGAACCTAAGCTCACTCATCGAGAAAACCTCCACGGCCTGGGTACGGGTGCTGCGGCATAGGCGCGAAACGATCGCCATGTCCAGCGACTATGTCATCTGTGGTAGTCGAAGAAGCAGTGTCCTCATCGAGATCTGACTCCTCTGGATCGGCTCATGTAGCTCGAAATCGCTCGGGTGCAGTCCGCATACAAAGTCATCTCCAACTTCGTCAATCCTTCGTAGAAGGTGTGCCACATACTCTTGAGCTTCCGCCATCTGTTCTTCTCTGTCGTGATCTCCTTGCGGGCCTTCTGTAGCTCCTTGCTTGTATTATCTAGTACATCTTCCTGGCGACGCATTTACGAATCGTGCCAACCGTGTAACCGTGGCATTCTCATCTGAATCGTCTTGGTCAAGAAGGTTATTGCTGCGCGGATGATAACGGAACACCGTGCTTTCCAACTCTCTGGCGTGGATACTGGTAATGTGCCGCATTGCTCGTCGTGAAACTTCTTGGATACCCATCTGCATTGTAGATCTTCTAGCAGTGCAGTGTATCGGGCGATTGCCTGGGCCCTCTTCCTCGACAGTACCTCAATCCTCACGTCACAAGCCTTGATCAATCTCGCTTGTCCGATCACTTCCACTTGGTATTGGGGCTTCTCAAAATCTCCGAGAGTTTGTAGCATGTGCCAAAGTTCGCTGGCGTGACCAACTCCTAGATCAACGTAGTTGAACTCTTCCTCCATCTGTCACAAGAGTGCTTTTCGTAAGAACTCGGAATTTTTCGATCGTGACGAGGTAAGGAAAAATTTCAGCAAGAGGCAAGAAAAGAGAGAAGGGGATAAGTCGAGAGGTCATTTCTTGTCTTCACAAATTTTTAGCTTTAGAAAATAGGTTTTATCCTCACTACGACCATTCTAGCTTAGGGTTGAGCCTACAAGTCAAGTATGGCTCGATACCACCTCTGTCGGGACCCGAATTTGCAAATCCGGACCCTCTGTGTATTCAAAGACTAGTCCAGAACGCAGCTAGTGCACACAGTCTTAACATCGGTATATATCACAATCATACCAAACGATACTATCAAAGTACTTTATTTAAATAATCAAAGGGTTACTCGACCTTATGGCCAAGTTACAAATATATGCCTTGCAAGGCGTAACTTATTAAAAGAGAAATAATAGCGGCGGAAAATCAAATAAACTGTGGGCGCCATCCAAAGATACCACAGTAAATCGATCGGGCTCGCATCCCTAAGTAGACGGGTCCTCTTGGAGTTCCTCCTCCGAAGCGGCGTAGTCTCCTCTTCAAGCGGTATTGTGTTGAGGCAAGGGTGAGTACTTGGTACTCGACAAGTCATGCACTGAATGCAAGCTAATATACTATATGCATGGCTTGGTACAAAGGAATAGCTTAAGGTATATTTATGTAAACAAGATTTGACAAGTAATATAAGTAGATTCGAAAGCGGTAAAAACAAGTAAAGCATAAATAACTTTTCAAAAAGTTTAAATAACATTTTTCCCCATCCTAAACCATATTTCCATCATCTTCTTTGTTAAACCAACCCAACTTCTCAAATCCAAGTTATTTTGAGAAAATCTAACCCTTGATTTGTAATTCAGAGCATTGTCGATCATCGTGGACTCGGCTATTCAAATAGATTCTACACTCTGCAGAGGTTATGCACTTTACCCACAAGATACAATCCACTCACCACGTCACCGTGAATCGCCATACAAGAGTATGCGAATGAGCGATCATAACAAAGCCTTTGGAAGCCTCAAACAACACAGGTGGTCCTCTCCGGTTCGTGCTCTACACCATCCCTTCCCTTAGCCAAGGCGAAGTATGGGACCAACACACCGTTAGATGGGTACTGGCCACGACCACGATACGCTCCCCCGTACAATCACACAAACGGTGTAACTGACACCCTGAGGCTCCACAAGTGAGTCCTTAGCGACTTAGTCAACTAGGGCCGTCCCATTCCAGCCATGTGGTTGCAAGTATGACCCAGTTCAAAGGCTTGCAAGGTTAAGTCCTTAGAGTGACCAGGGCAAGACTACCCGAAAAACCAAATCAACACTCCCAATGCCACACTGGCCCACCTGATTACTCTTGCCACATGCCCCGGTCGAAAACTGTTTATCAAACCCCAGTTGAGTACCATGCACCACGTGCCATCAACATCACATGATACTTTTCCAAAACAGGTTCAATATATCATTAAGTCAATATTAACATTTAATTATCCAAATTCATGTCATGAGCACATAGCAGGTCTAAGCAGTATACTACAACGATCTAAACCCATGTTGGCAATTTAATAATGTCCAACTAGTAAACCACAACTAGGGTGACAAAGGGTCATGGCACATACTTAAGTAATCAAGGTGTCATATATCAAATTGGTATTTATCTAACCCCCAGGTTTAAACAAAGTATCTTTCTAATTGAACTAGCATGCAATAGTTTAAATCAAAATAGATTTCGAAATAGGATCAATATGGTCAAAGCACAACTTGCCTTCAAAAAGCACTTGCTCTTGGTCTTGAGTTGGATCCTGAGTCAATACTTCTCCTTCGAATCCCTAGGCACTTCAACGTCTCACTGTAAAGCGTGCAAATAGCAAATACACAAATAAACACTATGCAAAAGATCCCAAAACTCCAAATAAAATCCATAAACAGAGAGAACATAATTTTCTGGATTTTTAGAAACTGGAATCAATCAAATTTGGAGTTAAAGCATAAAAGTTATGATTATTTAAAGTTTAAATAATCAATTAAATAATATTACAGAGAAAAACTTTAGTCCAAAAATTAAATAAAATTCATATTTAGGTAGATCTTAATTTTATACAAATTTAGAAATTTGAATCGCTCAAATCGGAGTTGAAACGCACAAAAGTTATAAGCGTTTGAAGTTTGAATCTAAATTTGAAATCATTATTCGAATTAATAAATCATTTTCTTTTGGAAATTAATTATTGCGTCGGCATGGACACGTGGCAGCTCCTCGATTGGCCTCGGCCGACGTCACCGGTCCATGGGCTCGGTCCATGCTCAGCTCGGGTCCACGGTGGACTCGGTCCACGGCTCACGTGACTGACATGTGGGCCCACTCGGGTGACGTCATCGGCCCGACGTCGGCGAGGCTCGACCACGGCCGACAGTGGGACCGTGACGTCATGGGTGACGTCGGCGCTGGCTGGGTTAGCCATCGACATGCGGCCTCGACACGCGGGCCGGCGTGTCGGTCTACGCTGCCAGGCTGATGGGCGCCGGCGCGTCGGTCCAACTTCCCGACACGTGGCGCAATCTCGTCCTGGCTGGTTTGAAAATCAGCGGCGCGGATTAGATCCAGGGTTAACACGTTGAAACTACTCGATGCTCGTGGGCCGCTCGATCTAGATCGGGCGGTCGAGATCTAATCCTATAATCGCCTTTGCTTTCTGACGCGTGGCGATTGTGAACTTGGATCTTGATCCAACGGCCCGAATCTAATCGGGTTTCTAGGGTTTGGGAAACACGTGAACTCACCGCTGCCGTCCGATCTGGATCCAGCGGTGCCTGGCTTCGTGGGCGGTGATGGCACGCGGCGGCTACGGCTTGACCAGGAGACGGGACGACGACCTTGCCGTCGGCGTTTCGGCGCCCGCCGGCGAAGTGAGGGGTACTCCGACGCCGCCTCGCCTTGGGGAATCCGGACCGGGCTTGATGGCGGAGGGCGACGGACGGCAGCAATATCGGCGTTTAATCGCGGCGAAGCAGACTTCCAACTCCGGCGAGCAATAACGGCGAGACGGTGGGATCCTAGCGGCGCGAGCTAGGTTTCGGAACCGGCGTGGGATGGCGATCTCGGGGTATGCTCGGGCATTAAATAGCCTCGGCGTCCTGCGTAAAAACGGAGACCTAGCTCTCACGGCCATGACACGGCGGCGAGTCCACTTCGGACTCGGGCGGAGACGATGAAATCGTGGCGTCCACGTGGCACAACCAACGGCCACGATCGCGGCGCTGACCGGTCCGGCCCTGGACATCGGCTTCGTCTGGTTTGACGGATCTCACCAGTTGGATCTTGATCCAACGGTTGGGATTGATTAGGGTTAGGAGTGGGTTCGGCCGAGTCAATCGGCTCGGTCGGACTGAGTCCGACTTCGGTCGGATGAAACGATACTTGACCCGAGTTGGATTTTCCAGCGAATTAATATTTAAAATAATTCCCAAGAATTCATTTAATTCATTAAAAATAGCAAATGACTCGAGAAAAATTCGGAAAAATTCGGAAAATATTTTGGATCAATTTGGACTCAAATAAAATATTTCCAACAAAAATTTATTTGCAAATTTAAATTCTTTAATTATTTCAAAATGGAATAAATTCAAATAAATTCCAAATAAATCCAAATAAATTCCAGAAAATTCCAAAAATTCACCAAAGTGCCAAATCACACATGAATTCAATAAAAGCAAAATTTTGGGGTGTTACAAACCTCCCCCCTTAATAGAATCTCGTCCACGAGATTCAGGGCTTACTAAAGGAATAGGTTTGGAAATTCTTTCTTCAAATCCTCTTCGCGCTCCCAAGTCGCTTCGCTTTCTTCATGGTTGCTCCACTGAACTCTACAGAAACGGGTTGACTTGTTTCTAGTTTCTCGATCCATTGTGTCTAGAATCCTCACAGGGTGATCATTATAAGTAAAATCTTCTTGCAACTCAATTGACTCTAGCGGTGTGTTCCTCAGGAACTCGGAGACACCTCTTTAACTGGGACACATGGAATACGTCATGCACTCCTGCCAACGACTGTGGCTACTCCATCTGTGAGGCAACTTCACCTCTGCGAATCAAAATATTAAATGGTCCAACATTACGGGGTGCGAGTTTACATTTTTCATGGAACATCTTAACTCCCCCGAGAGGCGTAACTCGAGGTATACAAAGTCTTACGGTTCAAAACTCAAATCTCGGCGACGATTGTCGGCATAACTCTTACGTCGAGATTGGGCTATCTTCAACCTTTCCCTAATTATGGCGATCTGCTCTTCACCTCTTGAAGAATATCAGGCCCAAAGACACGGCGCCACGGTCTCATTCCAATTCAATGGTGTCCGACAGCGGTCGACCATACATGCCTCAAAAGGTGACATCGTAGAACTAGCTTTGATAACTATTGTTGTAACTAAACTCGGCATACGGCAAACTCTTATCCCAAGAGGTAGCATAAGCTAATGCACAAGCTCTTAGCATATCCTCCAAAATCTGGTTGACTCTTTCTTGCCTGGCCCATCCGTCTGCGTGGATGATAAGTCATCTTGAAGTTTAAACGGGTCCCCATGGCTTCATGCAACTTATTCCGTAACCTTGAGGTAAATTGGGTACCTCGTCCGATACAATCCTCCTTGGCACTCCGTGCAAACAAACAATCCCGATCATGTACAACTCGCTAATTTATCTCCCGAGTAAGTGGTCTTCACTGGGATAAAATGGGCTACTTTAGTCAAGCGATCCACTATAACCCATATGGAGTCATAACCTCCTTGAGTCTTTGGCAAACCGGTAATGAAATCCATTCCGATTTCCTCCCACTTCCACTCGTATTTTTAGCTACCGTAGCAATCCCGCCGGTTTCGATGCATTGCCTTGACTCTCTGGCATACGCCGCACAATGCAACATGGTCGGCAACTTCACGTTTCATACTCGGCCACCGTAATCTCTCCTTGAGATCTCCGATACATCTTGGCGCTTCAGGATGAATCGAGTACTTAGAGTCATGGGCTTCTTCCAAAATCGCTTGCTTTAACTCCTTTTGTTAGGCACACAAATGCGATCCTTCATCCACAACGTGCCTTGTTCATCCAATTTGAAGTCCTCTGCCTCGCTTTCCTCCTTGATGGACTTAATCCTGCGGATCCCGTCATCATCCTTCGTCCTTCTCGGATTCGATCCTCTAGGGTAGGCTTTACTTCCAATGCGGCCAAGAATCCGCTTAGGTACAACCTCAATCTTCATCTTCCGAAAATCCTCACATAACTCATCCGACTTGTGGCTAGCAACGCACTCACGGTATGGCTTTTCCGACTCAGAGCATCGGCTACCACGTTGGCCTTCCCGGGATGGTAATGGATTCCAACATTATAGTCCTTGATCAACTCTAGCCATCTCCTTTGCCTCATATTCAGATCCGACTGGGTGAATATGTACTTAAGGCTCTTATGATCCGTATACACCTCACATCTGTTTCCAATCAGATAGTGACGCCATATCTTCAAAGCATGCACTACGGCGGCTAACTCTAGGTCATGTGTCGGATAATTTTCCTCATGCGGCCTCAACTGCCTTGATGCATAAGCGACGACCTTTCCATTCTGCATCGTGACAAGACACATCCAAGTCCTTGGCGCGATGCGTCACAATAAATATCGAAGCTTTGAGCAACATCAGGTAGAACTAACACCGGTCTTGATGTCAATCGCTTCTTCACTCCTGAAATCCTTTCTCACATTCGGCGTCCATGCAAACTTCTTTTCCTTCTTCAAAGAATTGCGTAAGAGGTTTCGCAATTGTCGAAAAGCCTTCGATGAAACGGCGGTAATATCCCGCCATTCCAAGGAAACTCGAATGCGGGTCACAGTCTTGTTTGCTCCCAATGTAACACGCCTTCTACTTTGCTTGGATCTACTGGCGACTCCTTCAAGGGTCATTACATGTCCAAGAAACTCCACCTTGTCCTTCCAAAAATCACACTTGCTGAACTTGGCGAAAAGTTCTTTGTTCCTCGCCTTTTCCAAAACTCGCCTTAAGTGTTCGGCATGTTCATCCTCTGTCTTGGAGTAGACTAGGATATCGTCTATGAACACGACGACAAACTTGTCCAAATATTCCATGAACACCTTATTCATCATATTCATGAAATAAGTGATTCGCATTAAATCGACCCAAAGGACATAATCAGAACTCGTAATGTCCATATCTTGACGAGAATGCGATCTTGAATATCTTCTCGATCGGATCTTCAATCGATGGTATCCCGATCTCAGATCAATCTTGGAGAAAACTCCGGCTCCTCTTAATCGATCAAACAAATCATCAATCTCGGGTAGCGGATACTTATTTTTCACGGTGACTTCATTGAGTGCACGGTAGTCAATGCACATCCCGAAACTCCCGTCCTTCTTCTTGACAAACAAAGCGGTGCTCCCCACGGTGACGAACTTGGTCCGATAAATCCTTTATCCATTAACTCTTCCAGATTTTTCTTCATCTCTACCAAGTACTATGTAGACATCCGATAGGGTCTCTTTGCTTTCGGTCGCATCTGCACAAGTTCTATCACAAACTCTATGTCCTGTCTCAAGGCATACTGTAGATCTTCGGGAAAACATCGGGTACTCACTCACTCTGGAACATCCTCTATGCCGATTGCCTTGGTATGCATTAACCATCAACTGTCCCATCTCTAAGCTGCAGTGGCTTGAAATTCCACTTTCTTCCCACACGGGCTCTCAATCGAGATAGTTCTTCGTCCACAATCCAATACGACCTTGTGTTTGGATAACCAATCCATTCCCAATATAACATCTAAGGTCCGGGTCTCCAAAATTATAAGGTTTGCTAGGAACTCTATTCCATCTATTAGTATTCTCACCGGAACATCCTACTTCCGCTCGGAGTTCGGAACTGTGGGTTTGAACTAACAAAGATGCACTTAAGTCTTGCCATTCTCAAGTCATTTCTAGTAGCAAAGCCTTGCGAAACAAACGAATGCGAAGCTCGAGTCAAACAAAATCGCAGGTGTATCGAGTTAACAAGTAACTTACCCAAGACGACGTCTGTAGCATTTTGCAAAGTGCATCTGCGGTGACATGGTTGACTCGGCCTCTCACCACGGCCTGCAGGGTGTGGCTCTGTGTTTGGCGTCCTAGCTGGGTGGTTCCTAGATTGAAACGAACAGGGTCGCTCTGCTTTGTCTTCTTGGACAAGCTGTTGGCAAAGTGTCCTGGCTCGTTGCGATTGTAGCAGCGTCTCACCGTTCCTCTTGCCGCTGCCTGGGGTAGCGTTTCTAGCGGGGCTGGGTGCAGTAGTTTTGATTGGCGTGTCTTGGTGCTTTGGGGATGGTGTCCTTGTTGCATTCGTGGTTGGAATCACGAAGAATTGATTTGGTGCAACTCTCGCGCCGGTATGCGTTCCTCGACGTGATCCTTGCTTTGTTGCATCCTCGCGCTTCTGTTCTCATCCGGTTCCTTGCGCTTGTCCTCAAGAATAAGCGCCTTATTCACCAACTCTTGGAAATCTGGAAAGGTGTGGGTGATCAATCCTACTTGCAATCTGAGTTAAGTCCCTTCATGAAACGAGACTGCCTGGATTTATCTGTCGCTACATCCTCAAGTGCGTAGCGTGCTAGCCGTGTGAACTTGTTCAGGTAGTCGGCCATCGGTCGATTACCTTGCTTCTGCTCTGAACTCCTCCTTCTTAAGGTCCATAATTCCTTCAGGCACGTGATCTTGCTGGAATGCAAATTGTGAACTCCTCCCAAGTGATATCTTGAGGGTTCTCTGCGTGGGCACGAAGTTCTCCCACCATTCGTAATGTTCCTTCCAAGCGATGAGAAGCGTAAAGTACCTTCTCATTCCCTATGCATTGAGCTATGTGTAGCTTCCTCTCAATTGATCTTAACCAATCGTCGGCCTCCAACGGATTGGCATTCCCGAAGAAAGTGGGTGGGTGAGTCCTCATGAACTCGGCGGCCTTGTATTACGGGCGTGGTCACGATTAACTTGATTAGCAAAGTGGCCTCGAGCAAAGGACGTGCTGCATTTGTTGCATCATAGCATGCATCAACTGGAGTCTGAGCAGCAAGAAATGCTCCAAAATTCTGCACATCCAGTGGCGGTCTTTGGTGCTCCATCATTGGGGTTTTGCTGGGCGAGATCCACTCCCATTGCTTCCAAAGTTCCCACGGGTGTTCACCATCTGTTGATTGCTCTAGGTTTAGAGATGAGAGGGAAACAAGAATAGACAAGTAATATGGAACTTATGCGGGTAAAGGGGTAACTTTAAGGTCCATCTTTATTATTAATAACTTGGTATGGCTGCTTACAATGCCTAAGGGCCTTGCAACACATAATGCACACTCAAGAAAACAAAGCAAATCCAAATCGAACTAACTCACGGAGTCTAACGCCTAAAGGGTGACTCTTTATTTTATGACGCGACTCGGCGAAGGAGTCTCACTATAGAACCTAAGCTCACTCATCGAGAAAACCTCCACGGCCTGATGCGGGTCTTTGCGGCATAGGCGCCAAACGATCGCCATGTCCAAATGACTATGTCATCTGTGGTAGTCGAAGAAGCGGTGTCCTCATCGAGATCGACTCCTCACGGATCGGCTCATGTAGCTCGAATCTTGGCTCTGGTGCAGTCCGTACAAAGTCATCTCCAACTCGTCAATCCTTCGTAGAAGGTGTGCCACATACTCTTGAGCTTCCCGCCATCTGTTCTTCTCTGTCGTGATCTCCTTGCGGGCCTTCCGTAGCTCCTTGCTTGTATTATCTAGTACATCTTCCTGGCGATTTACGAATCGTGCCAACCGTGTAACCGTGGCATTCTCATCCTGAATCGTCTTCGGTCAAGAAGGTTATCGCTGCGCGGATGATATGGAACACCGTGCTTTCCAACTCTCTGGCGTGGATATCGGTAATGTGCCGCATTGCTCGTCGTGAAACTTCTTGGATACCCATCCGCATTGTAGATCTTCTAGCGGAAAGGTGTATCGAGGCGATTGCACAGGCCCCTCTTCCTGACAGTACCTCAATCCTCACGCCACAAGCCTTGATCAATCACAGCTTGTCCGATCACTTCCACTTGGTATTGGGGCTTCTCAAAATCTCCGAGAGTTTGTAGCATGTGCCAAAGTTCATGGCGTGACCAACTCCTAGATCAACGTAGTTGAACTCTTCCTCCATCTGTCACAAGAGTGCTTTTCGTAAGAACTCGGAATTTTTCGATCGTGACGAGGTAAGGGAAAATTTCAGCAAGAGGCAAGAAAAGAGAGAAGGGGATAAGTCGAGAGGTCATTTCTTGTCTTCACAAATTTTTAGCTTTAGAAAATAGGTTTTATCCTCACTACGACCATTCTAGCTTAGGGTTGAGCCTACAGTCAAGTATGGCTCTGATACCACCTCTGTCGGGACCCCGAATTTGCAAATCCGGACCCTCTGTGTATTCAGCACTAGTCCAGGAACGCGCTAGTGCACACAGTCTTAACATCGGTATATATCACAATCATACCAAACGATACTATCAAAGTACTTTATTTAAATAATCAAAGGGTTACTCGACCTTATGGCCAAGTTACAAATATATGCCTTGCAAGGCGAAACTTATTAAAAGAGAAATAGCAGCGGAAAATCAAATAAACTTCGTGGCGCCATCCAGTATACCACAGGCAACTGACTGGGCTCGCATCCCTAAGTAGACGGGTCCTCTTGGAGTTCCTCCTCCGAAACTGGCGTAGTCTCCTCTTCAACTGGTATTGTGTTGAGGCAAGGGTGAGTACTTGGTACTCAAAGAAGTCATGCGTAATGCAAGCTAATATACTATATGCATGGCTTGGTACAAAGGAATAGCTTAAGGTATATTTGCGTGAAACAAGATTTGACAAGTAATATAAGTAGATTCAAAGCAAGAAAAACAAGTAAAGCATAAATATCTTTTCATTAAGTTTATATAACATTTTTCCCCATCCTAATGCATATTTCCATAATCTTCTTTGTTAAACCAACCCAACTTCTCAAATCCAAGTTATTTTGGAAAATCTAACCCTTATTTGTAATTCAGAGCATTGTCCATCACAGTGGACTCGGCTATTCAAATAGATTCTACACTCTGCAGAGGTTATGCACTTTACCCACAAGATACAATCCACTCACCACGTCACCGTGAATCGCCATACAAGAGTATGCGAATGAGCGATCATAACAAAGCCTTCTAAGCCTCAAACAACACGAGGTGGTCCTCTCAGGTTCGTGCTCTACACCATCCCTTCCCTTAGCCAAGGCGAAGTATGGGACCAACACACCGTTAGATGGGTACCTGCCACGCCACGATACGCTCCCCGCACAATCACACAAACGGTGTAATCGACACTCGAGGCTCCACAAGTGAGTCCTTAGCGACTTAGTCAACTAGGGCCGTCCCATTCCACCATGTGGTTGCAAGTATGACCCAGTTCAAAGGCTTGCAAGGTTAAGTCCTTAGAGTGACCAGGGCAAGACTACCGAAAAACCAAATCAACACTCCCAATGCCACACTGCCCACCTGATTACTCTTGCCACATGCCCCTGGCCGAAATCAGCGTTTATCAAACCCGGTTGAGTACCATGCACCACGTGCCATCAACATCACATGATACTTTTCCAAAACAGGTTCAATATATCATTAAGTCAATATTAACATTTAATTATCCAAATTCATGTCATGAGCACATAGCGAGTCTAAGCGTTATACTACAACGATCTAAACCCATGTTGGCAATTTAATAATGTCCAACTAGTAAACCACAACTAGGGTGACAAAGGGTCATGGCACATACTTAAGTAATCAAGGTGTCATATATCAAATTGGTATTTATCTAACCCCCAGGTTTAAACAAAGTATCTTTCTAATTGAACTAGCATGCAATAGTTTAAATCAAAATAGATTTCGAAATAGGATCAATATGGTCAAAGCACAACTTGCCTTCAAAAAGCACTTGCTCTTGGTCTTGAGTTGGATCCTGAGTCAATACTTCTCCTTGAATCCCTCCAAGGCACTTCAACGTCTACTCGTAAAAGCGTGCAAATAGCAAATACACAAATAAACACTATGCAAAAGATCCCAAAACTCCAAATAAAATCCATAAACAGAGAGAACATAATTTTCTGGATTTTTAGAAACTGGAATCGTCAAATTTGGAGTTAAAAGCATAAAGTTATGATTATTTAAAGTTTAAATAATCAATTAAATAATATTACAGAGAAAAACTTTAGTCCAAAAATTAAATAAAATTCATATTTAGGTAGATCTTAATTTTATACAAATTTAGAAATTTGAATCGCTCAAATCGGAGTTGAAACGCAAAAGTTATAAGCGTTTGAAGTTTGAATCTAAATTTGAAATCATTATTCGAATTAATAAATCATTTTCTTTTTCGGAAATTAATTATTGCGTCAGCATGGACACGTGGCAGCTCCTGATTGGCCTGCGGCGTCGGCCGATCCATGGGCTCGGTCCATGCTCGGCTCGGAGTCCACGGTGGACTCGGCCCACGGCTCACGTGGATCGACATGTGGGCCCACTCGGGTGACGCGTCATCGGCCGACGTCGGCGGGCTCACCACGGCCGGCAGTGGGACCCACCGTGACGTCATGGGTGACGTCGGCGCTTGGTGGGTTAGCCAGCGACATGCGGCCCTTCGACCGACACGCCCCGGCGTGTCGGCGTCTACACGCCAGCGCTGCGGCGCTACCGGCGCGTCGGTCCAACTTCCCGACACGTGGCGCAATCTCGTCCGTTGGTTTGAAAATCAACGGCGCGGATTAGATCCAGGGTTAACACGTTGAAACTACTCGATGCTCGTGGCCGTTCGATCTAGATCAGGCGGTCCGTATCTAATCCTATAATCGCCTTTGCTACAAAGACGTGGCGATTGTGAACCGCTGGATCTTGATCCAACGGTCGAATCTAATCGGGTTTCTAGGGTTTGGGAAACACGTGAACTCACCCGTTGCCGTCCGATCTGGATCCAGCGGTGCAAGGCTTCGAGGATTCGGTGATGGCACGCGGCGGCCGGGCTTGGCCGGAGACGGGGCGACGACCTTGCCGTCGGCGTTTCGGGCGCTTCCGGCGAAGTGAGGGGTACTCGAACAGCGTCGTCTTGGGAATCCGGATCCGGGCTTGATGGCGGCGGAGGACGACGGACGGCAGCAATATCGGCGTTTAATCGCGGCGAACAGACTTCCAACTCCGGCGAGCAATAACGGCGAGGCGGTGGGGATCCTGAAGGCGCGAGCTAGGTTTCTAACGGCGTGGGATGGCGATCTCGGGTATGCCGGGCATTAAATAACCTCGGCGTCTGCGTAAAACGGAGACCTAGCTCTCGGCGGCGGACCGCAGGCGGAGTCAGCTTCGGACTTCGGCGGAGCGATGAAATCGTGGCCGTCCCACGTGGCACAACTAACGGCCCACGATCGCTGGCGGCCGGTCCGGTCGGACACGGCTCGTGCTGGTCGGACGGATCTCGGCCGTTGGATCTTGATCCAACGGTTGGGATTGATTAGGGTTAGGAGTGGGTTCGGTCGAGTCAACTGGCTGGTCGGACTCGAGTCCGACTTCGGTCGGATGAGCGATTACTTGACCCGAGTTGGATTTTCCAAATAATTAATATTTAAAATAATTCGATAATTCATTTAATTCATTAAAAATAGCAAATGACTCAGAAAAATTCCAGAAAAATTCTGGAAAATATTTTGGATCATTTTGGACTCAAATAAAATATTTCCAACAAAAATTTATTTGCAAATTTAAATTCTTTAATTATTTCAAAATGGAATAAATTCAAATAAATTCCAAATAAATCCAAATAAATTCCAGAAAATTCCAAAAATTCACCAAAGTGCCAAATCACACATGAATTTAAGAAAAGCAAAATTTTGGGGTGTTACATCCTTGAAGGTGAGACCTCTTCTTGGAGCTTGATTCGTGGGTTCTTGGGTTTTAGGGCGTCCATGGGGTGGGATTTGGGACTTGGTCTTGTAGATTGAGGTTTGGGGGTGACTTTGGGAGTGTTAGGGTTTTGGTGGGTGGTTGGATTTGGGGTGGATTAGGCAATGTAGGGTGTAGGGAGAGAGATCGGGGGTAGATGATGCCATTCTAAGTGTGGGATTAAGTTTTGGTTGGAGTTTTTAGAAGTGAGCCTCATTTCGTCGTGTTTTGGGCTAGCTCGAAGCTTCTCCTCCTTGGCCACATGTAGAAAAGTTATAGATCGGGTCCTCGCGGTGTCGTAGAACTTGGCGGCACCTCGATCCCTCGTGTCTTTTAGGCTGGTTGCGCGGCGTCCGGAGTGTCCGGACAAATTGCCCGGAATGTCCGGCTTATCCGGACTGTCCGTATGAAACATCCGGACTATCCGGATGAAACATCCGGACTATCCGGGTTTACCTGGTCTGTTTCGTTGGGGAATGCAATGTATTTCGTTTCTTTTGCATTGCATGCATCTCATTCATACATTGTGTCCGTGTAAAGAACGAGACCGCGGTGACCGACGTGACCGTGGTTGAGGGGATTGCCGAGGAGCAACTTGTGGTCGATACTCAAGCAGAAGCACAAGGCAAGCAACTAAGCATATTGAATCCCATCTGTAATCTTATATTAATGAATAAATTGCTTATGGGGTGATTAAGTCATGCATTAGGAGTTGAATTGTGAGAATGGCACTAGATCCTAATTGTTGCATTCACACCTTTTGATATTTGTTGGACACCCCCTTTGGAGCTACTATATGGGTAGTAATATGGTGTCCACGCTTAGTTTTGCTTAGACGTCGGGTACGGGCCAAGTGATGGATGGTTCCATCGCTTGAGATTGTTACACTTCACAAATACTGGGTTGCAATGGTTATGGTTATGATTGAGTAGAAATGGAATGTAAATTGAGACCGGGCGAGAAAGTTGGATCACTTGGGTGTGGAGACTCAAGTGTTCTAGTCTCGTCCGTGTCGGTTGAGGACCGATCCGTTGGTTGCCATGTTGATCAAGCACATCTTGTTAGTCGCAAGCCGGAATGGGACGGTAAGCTATTCTTTCATCGCATGCTATTCGATGGGGTGTGCCCTCATGCGGTTGGGCGTGGTTGAGGGCGAGGCTTAGGCCAACTCTCGAGGGCCAAGCCGGGCTTGGGCCGCTCGAGGGGGTGCTAGGTGCTCGGACCGCATGAAGATGGCCCAACGAGTATGTATGGATGGGAGGAGGGTTGACATGAGGTTCCTTGTGGCACATGTCGTGCGATTGATGATCCCCTGCTGGGTGAATAAGCGATTCGAATTGCCGCGCTCTCGGATATGAGCACGCTTGTATCATCCGACACTTCAACGTAGTAATAACTTGAACTTGATGATAGTTGGATATGGTTGTGATACTTGTTTATGTTGACACTCGCTTTACTCTAATTGTAAAGTTTCAGAATTCACCCTAGTAATAGGTGCTGTCCACAAGTGCTATAAAATCTGTGAAATTGAGTAGGGGAACGAAAATAAACAACAAAGTTAAGCTTTTCCGCACTCTTTACTGTAAAGCTCGATTCCTTGCTACATCCAAATGCATATTCTTTCGAGTCGGTCATATATGGACCACGGGTAAGTCTTGCGAGTACCTTCTGTACCCATGCTTCTGCTTTGTGGTTTTGAGGTGAGGATCCGGACGAATGTGAGTTCTGTCCGTACTGCCTCTCGGTGACCGGGCGGGGCACTGAGTAGAGGCTACCGGCGGTGTGGCTTACGCGCGGGAGTGTTCAGGGCAGGACACTTCTGGAGGAATTGTATTTTTGTTTTAGTTTAGTAGTCGTGTGCCACTTTTGCTGTATAAGTTGGTCTTAAACTCTGTTATGTCTTTAATTAAACACTTGGTTACTGCGTTGCAACTCTTTAAATGTGCTGTTGTACTTTCTTGCTGGTTGGGGCATGTTGCTTGGTGGTTGTCGGGTTGTTGTTTGGTGTTGTTCGTGTTCCTTGTCGGGTTTTGTCTTTGTGCGTGTGTGTGTTGGTTGTAGTGCTTCCGCGTTGCGTACTTTGGTTGTGGGGTTTCGAGTTCGTTGCCCCCTTTATGCAAATTGAGCTGATATGGCATTGGAAACCGGTATGCGGGGATCCTGGGCGAGCTTCGGGTCGTATACCAGGGGAATACCGGGATTGTTGTCGAGTTATTCGAAGAGTCTCACCGTTGGCCCAATTGGGCTTGGGTGCTAACACTGCGAGCGCCCTCGGCGATCCGTTGTTAACCTCCAAATCTGATTAGGATAACCGAGTCTTCAAATAACTCGAGAACGGTCTGGGCGGCTCCTCTCAAGGCTGGTATCAGAGCAAGGTGCATGAAGACGAACCCAAACTTGACAGCCACTTAGGGATTTCATAGGACTTGTATAATGCATTAGGTAAAAGGTAATGCTTATATCCCGCCCTATTTTATAAATGGTGAGTGTGGGGAAAAAGGGTTATGTTGGAATCGTGCATTTCATGTCATATCATGCATGTGCCATGCCATTTTGCATCATGAGTTGTGTTAGGGGTATGTTGGACTTGTGGCACCCCACAATAGAGTTAGTTTGAAATGCTATGGTATGAATTGCGTAGTTCATAGTTTTGCTAAGTCTAAGGACCTATCCATTCCTTGTGGTGTCTAACTCTGGTCTTCTGACTTTGGTTGACGACAGAATGAGGACCCGCGGGACTTCAGGAGATGATGGGGGTGCTGGGCGATCGCAGCCTGGCGGTAGCGATCCGCCTCCTCCTCCCAACCTCTTTGGATGTATTCTCGCGATCGAGCGTAACCAGCAGACTACCAACAGGATCTTGGAGATGTTGGTCCAGAATCAGGCCACTCCAGATGGCCGCGGTGAAGGGCGAGGCCGACCGAATGGCTATCTGGATTTCCTGCACACCCAGCCGCCGACCTTCTCCCGGGCCAGTGATCCGTTAGAGGCTGACGATTGGTTGCGTACGATAGAGCAGAAGTTTGCTCTCATCCACTGTGAGGACCTTCAGAAGGCTCCCTTCGCAGCTTAGCAGCTTCAGGGCCCTGCTGGGGCATGGTGGGCCAACTTCGTGGTGATGCAGCCCGCCAGTCACTAGGTGACTTGGGCGGAGTTCCGTGAGGCTTTCCGAGCGTACCATATCCCGAAGGGGCTCATGGATATCAAGAAGCAGTAATTTCTTGCCCTCAAGCAGTTGAGCAAGTCCGTGATGGACTACTCGCAGGAGTTCTACTATTTGCCCCAATATGCGCCGGAGGAAGTCGATACCGATCAGAAGAAGCAGAGTCGGTTCATGATTGGGCTATCCGCCAAGATGCAGGACAAACTTTCAGTGTGTGACTTCGCCAACTTCAATGCCTTGGTGAGTCAGGCGATCACTGTAGAGCACAAGATGAGGAACCATCAAGAGGAGAAGAAGCGGAAGCGGGCAGTGCAGTACTCGGCGGGTGGCAGTTCGCAATGGGCCCGAACTGTTCCTCTTCCACCACCGAGGGCCCCTACTCTTGTGCCTCCCCTACCAGCTGGGATGACCCGTCCTCCTGTCGCTACTCCTCGGCCTCCGCTGCCACAACCCGGAGTGCGTGTGGTGACGAACTCTAGACCGGGCCCATGCTACAACTGTGGGCGTGCGGGGCATTTCATCCGCGATTGTCCCTTTCCAAGGAGGGGCAACAATTCCAACTCCCCAAGACCTTAAGGCGCGACTACACCACCTCCACTTCCTATGCCGAACCGTGGCCGAGTCAACTACGTCGATGCTGAGGCGATTCCCGAGGGCGCCACCGTGTTGACTGGTACGTTGTGCATTGAGGGAAATGCTGCCAGTGTTTTGTTTGATTCGAGGGCTTCCCATTCTTTCGTTAGAAAGGAATTCGCCGTGCAACATCAAATGAGGGTGAGCTGCAGCCACACCTCTTTCCTAATTGAAGCACCGGGTTCTAAGATAGTTGCGAGTCTAGTAGTCCAAGAAGCAACTGTGATGATCCAAGGGGTTCCCTTCCCTGTCAATCTGCTGCTCCTTGATCTTCGTGGGATGGATGTCATCTTGGGCATGAATTGGCTCACACGGTAGAAGGCCATCCTAGATTGTTCTCATCACTCCATCTCGCTCAAGGGACCGAAGGGCGACTAGCTGACTCTGCTCCTCGAGGATGGCGAGGCCGCTCTTTGCTCCCTGAATGGCGCTGAAGTTGGAGAATTAGAATCCATTTATGTGGTTTCTGAATACCCGGACGTGTTCTCGGCGGAACTGCCAGGGATGCCGCCCGATCGGGACATTGAGTTCGTAGTTGAGCTTCAGCCTGGGACTGCCCCAGTTTCCAAGCGGCCGTATAGGATGCCGCCAAATAAATTGGCCGAGCTAAAGACTCAACTGAAGGAACTAATGGACAAATGATTCATTCGCCCGAGCTCCTTACCTTGGGGCTGCTCGGCTCTGTTCGTGACCAAGAAGGATGGCTCCCTTCGACTCTGTGTTGATTATCGACCGCTGAATGCCGTCACTGTCAAGAACAAGTACCCTCTACCTCGGATCGACATCCTCTTTGATCAGCTTGCTGGTGCATGGGTGTTCTCCAAGATTGATTTGAGGCTTGGGTACCATCAGATCAAGATTCGGGCCGAGGATATCCCAAACACAGCATTCTCCACCCGATATGGCTTATATGAGTACACCGTCACGTCGTTCGGTCTTACGAATGCACCTGCATACTTCATGTACCTCATGAACTCCATCTTCATGGAGGAGCTCGATTCTTTTGTGGTCATCTTCATTGATGAGATCCTAGTCTATTCAGCCAATGAGGAAGAACATGCAAAACACCTTCGCATCGTTCTCGAGCGACTCCGGGAACATCGCCTGTACGCCAAATCCAGCAAGTGCGAGTTTTGGCTGAAGGAGGTATCTTTCTTGGGACATATCCTTTCCGAGCAAGGCGTTGCTGTTGACCCAAGTAAAGTGCAAGATGTTCTCAAGTGGGAGCAGCCCAGCACTGTCACGGAGGTCCGCAGTTTTCTTGGGCTGGCCGGCTATTATCGCCGGTTCATTCAGGACTTCTCAAAGATTGCCAAGCCTATGACAGAGCTACTGAAGAAGGGTGCGGAATTCAAATGGTCAGTAGGCTGTGAGCAAGCATTCCAGACCTTGAAACAGTGCCTGACTACAGCTCCTGTCCTCACCCAACCTGGTATTCACAAGCCGTTCGATGTGTATTGCGATGCATCAGGTATCGGCCTTGGCTGTGTGCTTATGCAAGAAAGCCGGGTTGTCGCCTATGCGTCTCGGCAATTGAAACGCCATGAAGAGCACTACCCAACTCATGCTTTGGAGCTTGCTGCAGTGCTCCATGCCTTAAAAATCTGGCGCCACTATCTCCTTGGGAACAAGTGCAATATCTATACTGATCACAAGAGTCTCAAGAACATCTTCACGCAGGCAGATTTGAATATGAGACAAAGAAGATGGCTTGAGTTGATCAAAGACTACAGCCTGGAAGTGCATTACCATCCGGGGAAAGCTAATGTGGTGGCTGACGCATTGAGTCGCAAGGCTCGATGCAATTGCCTCACTCTTCAACCCCAAAGTGCCACCATCTATGCCGAATTCCAGAAACTTGGCTTGGAGATGGTTGAGGAAGGGTTCTTGGCTAATCTAGAGTTGAATTCCACGCTGTTGAATCAGATTAGAGAAGCTCAACAAAAGGACGAGGGCGTTGCCCGGATTTGCAGCAAACTGAATTCCGGCCAAGCCACTGACTTCCATCTTGATGACCATGGAACTTTGTGGTTTGGTGAGCGCTTGGTCATCCCCAAAGACCAAGAATTGAGAAGAGAGATTCTCGGTGAAGCCCACAACTCTTTGCTCACAATTCATCCGGGCAGCAACAAAATGTATCAAGACTTGAAGCAACGGTTTTGGTGGACTCGCATGAAGCGCGAAATTGCTCGCTATGTGTCTGAATGCGATGTCTGCAAAAGGGTGAAGGCCGAGCATCTTAAGCCAGCTAGCACTCTTCAGCCGCTGCCCATTCCAAGTTGGAAGTGGGAAGAGATTGGAATGGATTTCATTACCGGCCTGCCAACAACCGCTTCGGGCCACGACTCGATATGGGTTATAGTTGACCGGTTAACCAAGTCTGCCCATTTATTAGCTGTTCGCACCACCTATCGAGCCATGAGGTATGCAGAGTTGTACATCGCTCGGATCATATGCCTTCATGGAGTGCCAAAGCGCATAGTTTCAGATCGAGGCTCTCAGTTTGTTTCTCGATTCTGGAAAAGTTTGCATGAGGCACTGGGCACCAAACTACTCCACAGCTCGGCATATCATCCGCAAACTAACGGCCAGACCAAGAGGGTCAATCAGATCCTTGAGGATATGCTGAGGGCTTGTGTTCTGTCTTATGGGAAGAAATGGGAGGAATGTCTCCCATATGCCGAGTTTGCTTACAACAACAGCTATCAAACCAGCATCAAAATGTCTCCTTTCGAGGCACTTTATGGTCGTAGCTGTCGGACACCCCTGAACTGTTCCGAGAGTGGGGAACGACCATTCTTTGGACCTGATGTGGTTAAAGCTGTAGAAGAAAAGGTGAAGACCATTCAAGAAAACCTGAAGGTAGCACAATCACGGCAAAAGAGTTATGCTGACCGTCGTAGGAGACCTCTCTCCTTCGATGTGGGTGATTACGTCTATCTGGAAGTGTCTCCCCTCTGGGGCACCCGTCGTTTCGGAGTTAAGGGAAAGCTGGCACCTCGCTACATAGGACCTTTTCAGATCCTTGCGAGGCGCGGTCAAGTGGCATATCAGCTGGAGCTTCCTCCTTCTCTAGCAATGGTCCACAACGTTTTCCATGTATCTCAATTGAAAAAGTGCCTCCGTACTCCCTTCGAGTCACTGGAGGTGGACGAACTCGAAGTTCTGCCTGAACCTGATCTATCCTACCAGGAGCATCCTATTCGGGTTTTGGATGAAGCTGAACGCAAGACCCATCGACGGACTCTCAAGTTCTACAAGATTCAGTGGAGCAATCACACCGAAGACGAAGCCACTTGGGAACCTGAAGATCGTCTGAGGACCGAGTATCCCGAGTTCTTCCATACCATGTAAGTTGCTAGTAAGCAATTCTTCGCAATTCCAGGCATGTCGATTAGTGTGTGACTATACTATTTATCTGCGTTCTGTTCTGCTTACGCGTTTGTTATGAATCTCGGGGCGAGATTCCTTTAAGGGGGAGGGTTTGTCAAGGCCCCGATCCAAAAATTTGACTCACGCGACGATTGGATCCTGTGCCGAAATTCTGGGTAATCCGGAGTATTCGGACAAAATATCCGGAATGTCCGGATAGAACCCGGAGTATCCGGATGCAACATCCGGAGTGTCCGAACTGGGTCTACCCGAAAGCCCTAACCCGGAATGTCCGGATTAAATGTCCGGAGTGTCCGGGTTAATTCTACCGAAGACCCCAACCCAGAGTGTCCGCACTAATTGTCCGGAGAGTCCAGACTTTGCGGGGGTTGAGTATAAAAGTCCCATTTCATGGCTCTTTGTTCATTTCTCCCCTACCTCTTGCTCCCCACTCCCGTGCTCTCCTTCACCGAGCTCATCTCCGGCGACTCCCCGTCAGGCCGGCGTCCTCCCGTGGCTCTTCCCCCGGTGACTCCCTACCCCGGTGTCCTCAAGATCCTCTCCAAGACGACGTCCTCCTTCCCCTACGCGGTTTCTCCTCCTTCCTCTTCATCCTCCTTGAAGGTGAGACCTCTTCTTAGAGCTTGATTCGTGGGTTCATGGGTTTTAGGGCGTCCATGGGGTGGATTTGGGACTTGGTCTTGTAGATTGAGGTTTGGGGGTGACTTTGGGAGTGTTAGGGTTTTGGTGGGTGGTTGGATTTGAGGTGGATTAGGCAATGTAGGGTGTAGGGTGAGAGATCGGGGGTAGATGATACCATTCTAAGTGTTGGATTAAGTTTTGGTTGGAGTTTTTAGAAGTGAGCCTCGTTTCGTCGTGTTTTGGGCTAGCTCGGAGCTTCTCCTGCTTGGCCACGTGTAGAAAAGTTATAGATCGGGTCCTCGCGGTGTCGTAGAACTTAGCAGCACCTCGATCCCTCGTGTCGTTTAGGCGGGTTGCGCGGCGTCCGGAGTGTCCGGACAAATTGCCCGAAATGTCCGGCTTATCCGGACTGTCCGGATGAAACATCCGGACTATCCGGGTTTACCTGGTCTGTTTCGTTGGGGGAATGCATTGTATTTCATTTCTTTTGCATTGCATGCATCTCATTCATACATTGTGTCCGTGTAGAGAACGAGACCGCGGTGACCGACGTGACCGTGGTTGAGGGGATTGCCGAGGAGCAACTTGTGGTCAATACTCAAGCAGAAGCACAAGGCAAGCACCTAAGCATATTGATCCCATATGTAATCTTATTTTAGTGAATAAATTGCTTATGGGGTGATTAAGTCATGCATTAGGAGTTGAATTGTGAGAATGGTACTAGAGGAAATTGTTGCATTCACACCTTTTGATATTTGTTGGACACCGCCTTTGGAGCTAGTATATGGGTAGTAATATGGTGTCCACGCTTAGTTTTGCTTAGACGTCGGGTACGGGCCAAGTGATGGATTGTTCCATCGCTTGAGATTGTTACACTTCACAAATACTGGATTGCAATGGTTACGGTTATGATTGAGTAGAAATGGAATGTAAATTGAGACCGGGCAAGAAAGTTGGATCACTTGGGTGTGGAGACTCAAGTGTTGTAGTCTCGCCCGTGTCGGTTGAGGACCAATCCGTTGTTTGCCATGTTGATCAAGCACATCTTGTTAGTCGCATGCTGGAATGGGACGGTAAGCTATTCTTTCATCGCATGCTATTCGATGGGGTGTGCCCTCATGCGGTTGGGCGTGGTTGAGGGCGAGGCTTAGGCCGATTCTCGAGGGCCAAGCCGGGCTTGGGCCGCTCGAGGGGGTGCTAGGTGCTCGTACCGCATGAAGATGGCCCAACGAGTATGTATGGATGGGAGAAGGGTTGACATGAGGTTCCTTGTGGCACATGTTGTGCGATTGATGATCCTCTGCAGGGTGAATAAGCGATTCGAATTGCCGCGCTCTCGGATATGAGCACGCTTGTATCATCCGACACTTCAACGTAGTAATAACTTGAACTTGATGATAGTTGGATATGGTTGTGATACTTATTTATGTTGACACTCGCTTTACTCTAATTGTAAAGTTTCAGAATTCACCCTAGTAATAGGTGCTGTCCACAAGTGCTATAAAATCTGTGAAATTGAGTAGGGGAACGAAAATAAACAACAAAGTTAAGCTTTTCCGCACTCTTTACTGTAAAACTCGATTCCTTGCTACATCCAAATGCATATTCTTTCGAGTCAGTCATATATGGACCACGGGTAAGTCTTGCGAGTACCTTCTGTACTCATGCTTCTGCTTTGTGGTTTTCAGGTGAGGATCTGGACGGATGTGAGTTCTGTCCGTACTCCCTCTCGGTGACCGGACGGGGCACCGAGTAGAGGCTACCGGCGGTGTGGCTTACGGTCGGGAGTGTTCAGGGCAGGACACTTCCAGAGGAATTGTACTTTTGTTTTAGTTTAGTAGTCGTGTGCCACTTTTGTTGTATAAGTTGATCTTAAACTCCGTTATGTCTTTAATTAAACACTTGGTTACTGCGTTGCAACTCTTTAAATATACTGTCGTACTTTCTTGCTGGTTGGGGCGTGTTGCTTGGTGGTTGTCGGGTTGTTGTTTGGTGTTGTTTGTGTTTCTTGTCGGGTTCTGTCTTCGTGCGTGTGTGTGTTGGTTGTAGTGCTTCCGCGTTGCGTACTGTTGTTGTGGGGTTTGGAGTTCGTTGCCCCCTTTATGCAAATTGAGTTGATATGGCATTGGAAACCGGTATGCGGGGATCTGGCGAGCCGGTCGCATCTGGGGAATCTGGGATTGTTGTCGAGTTATTCGAAGGGTCTCACCGTTGCCCCAATTGGGCTTGGGTGCTAACACTGCGAGCGCGCTCGGCGATCCGTTGTTAGCCTCCAAATCCGATTAGGATAACCAAGTCTTCAAATAACCCGAGAACGGCCTGGGCGGCTCCTCTCATACGGGCCTATGGCTAGCGGTAGAACTGACTGATGAATGAGATATGATTAATTGTTAGCATTTGTGATGATTATTGGACAATGCTACGTGATGGGTTTTCCTTGTCTTTGATGGTTGCAGGACAATGGTGCTAGGTCATGGTGAGGCGGAGGATGACTAGGACTAGGCGATATGCGTTGGAGGTCTAAACGGTTAAAGATTGCCGGAAGATAATCAGAGACGGAGTCCGGGCACGTCAAAAAGACAAGGAAAGGCGATGATACTAGCTAGATGCCACGAGGATCGATGAGGGCCGTTGGATCGCGGTCTAGTTGATAGGTTAGCGGGTCTTGGTAGTATGTTTTGAAAACCGTGCAAAAAAACCCATTATGTGTGTAGGGTTTTGGGTTGCCCTTGCATGGCTGTGTGAGTGGATCATAGCTCTTGGTGGAGTGCTCTAGAGTTGAGAGACTCATCAATGGGTGGTAGGTGGCCCAAGAGTAGTATAAATAGAGGGGGAGGGGTGCCCTCCCTTATAAAAAGTTTGTAGAGGTTTTTATGCTCTTTTGAGTTTTGCCCACTTTGTTGTGGGACTTTGTAAACCTCCCCTTCATACAATAAAAATTATTTTCATTTATGCTTGAATTTACATTACGCATTTACTTTATGTCTTAAATTCAGTATTTCGATTCCGCATTTAAATTCCTGTAATTTACTTTCTCACAATTTGGATTTGCCCCCTCCTTCTAAATGCTATTAATCTAGGATGTCTTGAGGGTGCTCATATGGTTTTTATATCTCTCTTGCACCTTAGGATAGACTAGAGATCAAGTTTATATCAAGTTGTAAATCTGTTCTGAACTTGTTTTTCGCGCAACAATCATTATTTGATTTTTAGAAAAATCTAGAAATATCCTTTTTGGGTGATTCTTGTTGGAGAAAGTGCGTGACTCATAAATCCACTGATTGCAACGTTTGGACGCTGTGAGGTGAAAACCGAGCATCAAACTTTTCGATCGAAGTTCCTGACTGCTTGTGGTGTTTAATTATTTCTGATTGTTCTACAGGTTTTTTTGAGGTGGTTTTTGGTGTACTTTATGACTCAATTGTTCATAGGGAGAAAATTTCTCAAAAATTTTAGAACAGAAGAAATCCACTAACCACCTGCTCGAAGAGAGGACAATTTCTGAAAAATCTGCTTCTGCTTTTCTAAAAAAGATTTTGGTGAGTTCGCTTGATCTCTTTTAAAAAAAGAAGTATTTGGATTGATTCTTTTTTGTTTGGACACTTGACAATCAGGATTGTGATTGAAAAATTCCTTACATAATTCATAGTTCTCATCCATGCAAGTTAGAGATACACATAGTTGTCTAGTTGTTTGGGTTTTAGAGGGTTGGTGATTTTGGGGAGCAGTGGTCTGAAGAAAATTTTTCAAGTTATTTGGATTTTCTTTATTGAATTGTTTGAAGTATTTTGAGTAAAGAAAATTTTATTTAGGATCATTCACCTCTCTCTGATCGCCATTTCGATCCTTCACATCGAGTAAAAGTTTTTTATTCCAACCTTTTGGAGTGGAACAGCGTTCTCTAATTTTTCTATAAATTTTTAGTTTAAGGGTAATGCGTACAACCACTTTTGCCAAAATTAACACCGAAATTTATACCACTAAGGCCCTGCTTGGATGAGTGGTAATTTCTTGGGAGGTTTTGGAATTTAGTTCAAATTTGAACTAAATCCTAAAACATTTCAATGAAATACCCCTAATCCAAGCACCCCTTAAATATAATCTAGTCAAAGTCAAGTAAATAAATTCAAGCATGGAAACGTTCTGGTTCTCATTTACCCGCTCCATAGACTTATGCGAGAAGGAAAAACAAATCGAAAATTCAGATCCCCACTCCTCCGAAACCCCAAAGGGCCCAAACCACCAATCGCCTCGTCGACCTCGATCCCATCGAATCGAACCAGCCAGCAGCAGCAGCGATGATCCAACTGCTGTTCGTGGTGCTCGTGGCGGAGGCGGCCGTGGCGGCGGTGCTGCTCTTCAAGACGCCACTGCGGAAGCTCGTCGTGCTGGGCCTCGACCGCCTCAAGCGCGGCCGCCGCGCGCCCGTCGCAGTCAAGACCGTCGCCGGCGTCGTATTCACCCTGCTCGCCTCCACGCTCTACAGCATGGCCGAGATCAGCGGTCACGCCGGGGACCCCGAGTCAGGCGGCGGGGGAGCCCTCTCGCCCACCGACCAGGTCCTCTTCTCGCGCCACCTCCTCGAGGCGTCCCTCATGGGTAGGTCTTGGTAATGCACATCCCACCACATGATTGGAATTGTCTCTGTGTTTGCTTCATTCTTGCTAGTTCTGTTGGATTAAACTGTAGAAAGATTTGGTGATGTAGAAATCCATCTCGTACAGATATTTGTTCTGTTCGCAACGCGCTTAAAATAACTGAAAATACCAGGCAGAAGATATGATGGGTTAAACTCTAGAAAATTGTAGCTGGTCTGGGAACCCATTCCCTTCATCATTCCAAAAGGATGAAAGCACAAGGACAACGTAAAGACTTAGAGCATCCGTTTATATTCACAAGTGAACAAATGGAAATTCTTATGGTCCAATTTTTTCTTCTCTTGTTCAAATGAAACCTCAGAAGTTCAAGCAAGAGGTTCAAATTGGTTAGCTGTAGCAAACTCAGTCTTCTCTAATTATTTATGAGTCCACCATCCCTCAATTTAGACTTGCTCCCCATATACAAGTGTACAACTCAATTTGGCCGTTGGAGCTATTTCCCATTTTGGCATTGTGATTATTTATATATTTTAATTGTATTTCTCAGCCCAATGTAAAAATCACTACAAATTCACGCCGAACTGCTCTGCATCTGTAGTGTTGTGACTTGCGAGGGGCAATGTGCTTTTTCTCTCAGTGTGAACTTGGATGGATAATATAATAGTGTTTCTTATTTACGCACATGACTCTATTAGGGTGCGTTTGGTTGCCTGTATCAAATGGTACACGTATGAGATGGTTCAAGAAAAAATTCATCAATGCGTTTGGTTGCTTGAATGGAACCATCCCATCCTGGATCAAGTGATACAAATTTAAGGAATATTCTCTCTAGATGCTGAACTATCTCATTCACCTAAAATAATGGAACCAAATGGTACAGGACCATCCCATCCCATTCAACCTCATCCCATGAACCAAACGCACCCTTAGTCTATTCACTCTACTGCATCTATTGCATGCTTTCATTCTTTTTGTAATTTGGTAATATGTATTCTAAGTGTGGTCTAATTCATCGAAAGTTTAGGGGTCTTTTGACTTTGATTGAGTTTCATTCCTAGTCTACTCCCAACTTATTTGGGACAAAAGGCTTGGTTGTTGTTGTTGTTATACTTTTAAATATGTGACTTCATAGGCCAAATGATGCTATTAGCTTGTATCTATAGGTTCTATATTGAATGAGGTAGTACTTTATGGTTTGAAGTTATACCTATTGTAATGTTTTTTTGTAAGTAAAAAGTGTGCTGCCAATGCTATGCAGAAATAAGGTTTTCTTTTTACTAAAAATTAATAAATTGTTTTGTGTCAAATACGAAGATACAAGAATTCTTACTTCGATACAAGAAGAATTGGCAGTTTGACACTGCCGGGGGGGGGGGGGGTGGTTTGCCTCTTACTTGTGGGGTGTGGGCTGTACTTCTCAATTGCTGGACCTTGGCTCTTAAATATATATTTTTAATTTCACAAAAATGAAAATGGGAAAGAACAGCACCCACCTTAGTTGGATGCCCAGGGTGTCTGCATGGACTCTAGCTTGCTATTTAGTGTATATTATGGCTACACTTTTTGCTGCTTCTCTAGAAGGATAGGACTAGTGTTCAGCAGGGTGGTGGCATGAGTGATGGCCCTAGTGTGATTTGGGGTGGTAAAGCCCCAGTAAATTTCAAAAAATTATCGTCTTCCCGGATCCATCGCATGCATTAGAATCAAGATTTAGAAAATACTAAAAGCAATAAATGCGTACCGTAGTCTTGGGAGTGCAAATATAAAGCTTTTTGCATAAGCTCTCAGCGAAGCTCACAGCTTCAACGTTTGGACGTAGCAGCGAAAATGGATACGTTAGATCTTCGTGACAGTAGCAGCCACGACCTTTAGGTATCCACACGAACAAGCGAACGACACCGTAAGCCTGTATGCTAGTACCGCTCAATACGACTCTTATGATCTTTTATCTGGTTTAAGTGAAACTTTTTCACCATCTTTTTCATTCTCTCAATTTTTTCATTAATATTCTGAACTGAAAACCAAATTCATAGCCAAAAACACTGTTCATAAGATCATTGCTACAGTACCAACACCTGTCATTGTTTACATGCTGGTGCTACAGTGCCTGCCAGCATGCTACCCTACTTTCAAACACATGAACAGTGTTTTCAGCACTACTACAGTTTTTTTCCAGCAAAAAGCTACATTGTTTTCAGCACAAAACTCATATTTTTGCACACGGGGTTCACAATCTTTTCGGAGCAACCAGATATGATGTTTAATCACATTGAACATATGTCACGAGAGAAGATTTCATGAATTTGTCTTAAGCAATGTTGGCAATAAACTGGAAACTCCTTTTCGATTCATGTCACAAGCGGCTCCTAGCAGAATATAACAACTACCCAAATTGCATGAATGTCTTTTATCCGACAAACCTTCAACGAATACATGTCGATCCCTTTGTCACTTTTATATCATGGTTGAACTCAAGTTTGAGATGTGTAATCCTTGCATTGTTAAACCGATTTTCTCGATTCTCTGAAGGAGACTAACAAGATCGATCGATTAACACCTTAATCGTTCGGGCATGACCATGCACATTCTTTAGTCTATTTCATCGAGTGGCCGATCGATATCATACCCTCAGTATGAGGAGGACAAATTCTATCTTGATCATACACTTTCCTCTACATGATTCAAAGCATATTCGAGTGTTGTCGTTATGATTATCCAGTTACGGACAACGTTAGACAACATCAAAGCATACCATCATCATGTAGGAAACTGTGTTGATCTCAGGTCTAAGGATTGATGATTATCATTGTATGAAACAACTTATGATATTGATCAAGGTTATTAAAACGTAAAACGAGAACGAAACGACCCACCCCCTTTTTAACTTTTAAACGTTTAAACGAACGTTGAAACGTAGTTTTAGGCACTATTGTAAAACGAATATGAGAGCAAAGATATATCACATATGTACCTTGATTTTGTAGTCTTTTTCCATATAAGTTGAGGCCATATGCCATGCATCTCTCCCATGTATGATGTATCCATTTCCTTGCACATTGCAACATATGAATTACTATAACAAGAAATTATAATTCAATTTAATAAGTAAATATGGTTTGTAACTTTGTATCACATACCCTTTTGATGATCCCCCTCTTCTCTCCTTCCAATCCACAAACTACAAGAAAATTGCACGTCAATGAAATGAATGAATTGAAAACTAAAATTAAAGACAAGATACATTATGACACGAGTTCACATCCAGACAATAACATAAGTTCATACAATAACATAGACGATGGTTAACAAATTAACTAAATAAGTCCACACAAAAGCATAAATCCACATAATAGCATAGGTCCAACTCTCATCTCTCAATATCCATCATGCAAATCATCGAAACTATTAGTAGCATTGACATCTTGATCATCGCCATCTTCGTGGTTGCTTGAGTTGTCATCGTCATCCACATCAAGATCATCAAGTATGAGCTCTCTTCTTCCTCTCCATTGCTTGAGTCCGAATGCGATGCCTCCTCTATGACTTCCTCTTCTCTTCTCGCACGACGTGTATAGCAATGCTCAAAATGAGCTCTCCTAGGAAGATTGCTGATATAGATAGAGTTTATTATAGAAAGGGAAGAGGGTCAGGTCTTGCCGCATAAGCCCATGCTGTGCATGTGTAGGCGCCAGGGCAGTTCTGTTCCACATCTTTTCGGTTTTATCCTTTCCGTTTTGGTAGTTAGTATCCTTTCAGGATTAGTAGTTTCAATCAGATTATGATTGCTATCTTTAGTTGGTTACTTTCCTTGTACCTTACTATATAAAGGGAAGAGAGAAATAAGAAAAGGCATGCAGGATTTGCCACAGATTAAGACTAAGGCGGTGGCTCCGAAAACAGCCAAGTTACCTCTGCCGGCGGAATCGTCGGCGAGCAATCCTCGTCCGGGATCCGTAGGGCACCTGAAGCGTCTGCGCAATCTCTGGCGAACGTGCTCATATCAATTTGGTATCGAGGCGATTCGGCCCTGGCACTAGCGCAGCCATGGAGGATCGAGTTGGTAAGGTGGAGGAGGAAATTTCCAATCTGAAGACCATGATGGAAGAAATGATGAAGGTGATCAAGGGAAAGGCGACGGCGGAGGATCCCGAGCAGAGCGGGGCAGCAGTATACCCGCGCGAGCCGGCGCCGGGGTTAAGAAGAGCCCAGGAGGACGCGCGGGCAAATGAAAGAGCTCAGGGCGAGGATCAAGGCCGCACCTGGAGACATCCACGTGGGGAGAACGACCGCAACTGGGGGCGGGGCGCACGAAGAGATCGAGATGCAGAGGACGATCGTCGGTGGGTACCACGCCCGCCACGATTCGATCTCCCCGATTATGATGGGTCGCAAGATCCACTGGGATGGTTGAGGAAGTGCGAGCGGTTCTTCCGCATGCATCGTATTCCCGAGGAAGAGTATGTGGAGGTAGCAGGGCTTCATCTCCAAGGCGAAGCTCAGGAGGTGCTGGACAATTGGCAACAAGATACACCCTGGATTCCATGGGAAGAATTTTACGACACCTTCATCCACCGGTTCACCCGACATTCTTCAGTCGGTCCTCTGGGAGACCTCGTGAACTTGAAACAGGGCGGAAGCAGAGTAGATGAGTACGCTGTAGCGACTTTCCAATGCATTAGCGCAAGACGCCAAGAATGAAGAGAACTGACCAAATTGAGACCTTCATCGCAGGACTGACGGTTGCCTTGGCCGCCGATGTCCGCCGGGAGAGGCCCCGTGACTTGGCGGAAGCAATTGGTTTTGCGAGGGAGGCAGAAGTAAGGCAAGAAGCGTGGGTCTCTGCAGCCATACAGGGCATGTCCAATACAGGGCGGTCCAGACCTCCATTCAGCCGCGGCTTGGCGTCGACTACAACTTCGTCAGCCGTCGCCTCGGCGAATGCCTCAGAAGGTCGAGCAATGCACTCAGGGGCCTCCACGGCACTGGGCATGCCATCTAAAGCACAACAGCAGAGCCGCTCGGGACCCATGCCGGCAACGTCGGTGGGCTCCCTGGTCAGTTCGGCAGCAACCCCAGTAAAGCGACGACTAAGTGCGGACGAAATAGCAGAGCGAAGGGCAAAAGGATTATGTTACAATTGCGACGAGGTATACAGCCGCAATCATCGGTGCAAACGACTGTTCCACCTTGAGGTGGATGAACAAGAAGAGGAAGCGGAGGAGGATGGATCACCAGAAGATGAGCCATCTATCTCCATGATCGCCATGTTGGAGCCCAAACACGGCGATACAATGCAAGTCCTACTCACGATCCAAGGGAACGTGCTTCATGGTCTCATTGACAGTGGGAGTACACATAATTTTGTGAGCGGACATGCGGCAGGTGTTTTGGAGTGGAAGCATTCAGTCAACAAGTCCATGCAGGTCAGAGTAGCAGGAGGGGGAAAATTACCTTGTCTGGGCTCTGTAAACAAGGTGGAATTTTCCATTGAAGGGCATCAGTTTGAAGCACCATTCCTCGTCATTCCCTTGGGAAGTTTTGATGTCGTGCTGGGAGTTCATTGGCTACAACTGTTGGGTGATATTCAGTGGAATTTTGGAAATCTCACCATGTCCTTCCAGCATAAGGGGTCTTTGGTGCTCCTTCGGGGCATGCAACGGAAGTCACCACATCTGTGGGACATGGAACTCCAGGAGGAACCGGAAATACAAAGACTTCTCAATGACTACAGTGATCTTTTTCAAGAACCACAAGGGTTGCCGCCACCCAGACATTGTGAGCATCACATTTGTCTAGCAGAAAGAACCAATCCCATCGTTGTGCGACCTTATCGATATCCGTACCGTCAGAAGGACGAGATTGAGCGGCAGTGTGCGACCATGCTCAGCCAGGGAATTATCCGGCCGAGTCGTTCTCCTTTCTCGTCGCCAGTATTGTTAGTCAAGAAGGCGGACGGCACATGGAGATTCTGCGTGGACTATCGGGAGTTGAATTCTCACACCATAAAAGATAAGTTTCCCATACCAGTGGTGGAGGAACTCCTGGATGAACTAAGGGGGGCTCGCTTCTTCACCAAGTTGGACCTTCGGTCAGGCTTCCATCAGGTCCGTGTACATGAGGACGACATTCCAAAGACTGCCTTTCGCACTCATCACGGTCACTATGAGTTTCTGGTGATGCCATTCAGGTTGTCCAACGCGCCCTCCACATTCCAGGCATTGATGAATGAGCTGTTAAAAGAATACTTGCGCAAGTTTGTGTTAGTTTTTTTTGATGATATCCTCGTGTATAGTCGTTCTGCTGATGAACACACCCAACACCTACAGCTGGTGTTTAGTCTGCTCAGGCACCATCGACTCTACCTCAAGCGATCCAAGTGTGCGGTTGCTCAAGGGCGCATTGGCTATTTGGGACACATCATTTCCTATAATGGAGTGTCTCATGATCGGCAGAAAACTTCGTGCAAGAGCAGATTGGCTGAGACCTACCTCAGTGACGGCATTACGGGGATTTTTGGGGCTCACAGGATACTACCGGCGTTTCATCCAGCATTATGCGGTTGTGGCTGAGCCCCTGACATCTTTGTTACACCGCAATGGATTCCACTGGAATGGCGTGGCCGAGCATTCTTTTGTCCGTCTTAAGGAAGTGATGATGACAGCACCCGTACTTCAGATGCCCGACTTCACCAAGCCATTCGTGGTGGAATGTGACGCGTCGGGAATTGGCATCGGCGCGGTGTTACAACAAGAAGGTCACCCCATTGCTTATTATAGCCGTAAATTGGCTGAGAGGCACATGAAGCTCGCAGCTTACGAGCGAGAGCTCATTGGGTTGTCTAAGGCGGTTCGCCATTGGCGACCATATCTATGGGGACAGCAGTTCATCGTCCGCACGGACCACGGCAGTCTCAAATTCTTGCTTAACCAGGCACTGGTCACTCCTCCGCAACAGCACTGGCTTAGCAAGTTGAGTACAAGCCAGGCAAGGTGAATCAAGCGGCGGACGCTCTGTCACGTGTATCCCAGGAGGACCTGACTTGTGCAGCTTTGTCTGCGTACGTAACGCCACCCAGGCAGTTATGAGGCGCCAGCCGCCGACCCATCTGGCGCAGCCGATGCAAGGCAGTTCAGAACCAGGCCATAGCGGCACCACCACCACCTCCACAAGCCGCGACACCAGCAGCACCCGTGGCACCTCAGGAGGACACAGCCGGGATGGCTGAACAGTCAGAAACACAACCAGGAGCTTGGGCGGTTCGGGAAGGGCTGCTGTACTTCAACAACCGACTATTTGTGCCGCCCGATTCTCCATTGCTTGGCCCCATCATTGCTTCGATCCACGATCTGACTCATGAAGGCATACAAAAGACGCTTCACCGCCTAAAGCTCTCCTACTTTTGGCCGAATCAACGCCAGACAGTGGAGCGCCAGAGCACAAAGGCGTCGTTTGTCGCAAGAACAAGACCAGCTCATTATCACCAGCGGGCTTGCTGCAACCCTTGAAGATACCTCAACAGATTTGGGCTGATCTCTCCATGGATTTTATCACTTGTCTGCCGAAGGCGTCCGGCAAAACAACGCTGTTAGTGGTGGTTGACCGGTTCTCAAAGTATGCCCACTTTATTGCCTTAGCCCGTCCGGCCACAGCATCCACCGTCGCCAAGGCGGCCAAGCTCTTGTTTGATCAGGTGGTCCGGCTCCATGGCATTCCCGAGTCCATCGTCTCGGATCGAGATCCGGTTTTCCTCAGCGCGTTTTGGCAGGGCTTGTTCAAACGTAGTGGTACTGCCCTCTTGCTGTCGTCCGCTTACCACCCTCAGACGGATGGTCAAACCGAGGTTGTCAATCGGACTATTGAAATGTACCTGCGCTGCTTGGTGGCGGACAATCCTACTACTTGGTTCCAGTGGCTTCCATGGGCAGAGTTTTGCTACAACTCTTCCTTCCATTCTGCTCTTCGCATGACACCATTTGAGTTGGTCTATGGGAGGTCTCCGCCATCCTTGCTGCCTTACCAATCAGGAGCTACAACCATTGATTCAGTTGATTGTCAGTTAGTGGATCGTGATTCCTTGCTGGCCTTCGCCAAGGCACACCTCTCCCAGGCTCAAAACAGAATGAAACAACAGTATGATCAACATCATCGTGAGGTCCAGTTCGAGGTTGGCTCGTGGGTATGGTTGAAGCTCGTAAACATCGTCAAGCCACCGCCCGCAATGGTCCTTCTCACAAGTTGTCCCCTCGCTTCTACGGACCCTACTTGGTTGAGGCCCGTGTTGGTACGGTGGCATATCGCCTCACACTTCCAGCCACAGACGCATCCATAATGTCTTCCACGTCTCTCTTGAAGCAAGACAAGGGCGACCCTTCGTCCCCAGCCGGAATTGCCGCCCGATTTGGGCTCCTTCAAGCTGCTCGGCCGCCTGCGGCCGCACCGACTCCTCGCTCAACGATTTGTCAAAGGCCACCGTGATTCTTAGTCCATTGGACCGTGAACCGCGAGGAAGAAGCAACTTGGGTTGATGCGCTTGTCTTACTGCTAGCCCTATCTCGATTGCAAGCTTGAGGACAAGCTTGTTTTTCGTGAGGGGAGTAATGATATAGATAGAGTTTATTATAGAAAGGGAAGAGGGTCAGTCTTGCCGCATAAGCCCATGTCGTGCATGTGTAGGCGCCAGGCGATTCTGTTCCACATCTTTTCGGTTTTATCCTTTCCGTTTTGGTAGTTAGTATCCTTTCAGGATTAGTAGTTTCAATCAGATTATGATTGCTATCTTTAGTTGGTTACTTTCCTTGTACCTTACTATATAAAGGGAAGAGAGAAATAAGAAAAGGCATGCAGGATTTGCCACAGATTAAGACTAAGGCGGTGGCTCCGAAAACAGCCAAGTTACCTCTGCCGGCGGAATCGTCGGCGAGCAATCCTCGTCCGGGATCCCGGCCGGGCACACGGGCGTACGCGCAATCTCTGGCGGAACGTGCTCATATCAATTGCGGCGTCGAAGATTGCTTGATGCACCAATAGCTTCGTCAACTTGGTCCCATGTCAAGTCATCTTCACCCCTTATACACCCATTTGAGTTGGATTGGCCGATGGATTGACCCATTCATTATCCCAATCAAAGTCTTCTAAAACCAAAGGATCAAAGTTTTTACCCTCCTCACGTATTCTTTGGAACCTACTAGCCATCTTTCTATTGTATGAGACATAGACCAAGTCATTTAATTTTTGGTGCTTCAACCGGTTCCTTTTCTTGGTATGAATCTACAAGTGGGAATAAAAACAATTAATTAGAACCAAAATAAAGGACTTACAATTTACATAATTAGATGATTAAATTCACTTACAAATTCAAATGCACTCCAATTGCGCTCACAACCGGATGATGAAGCGCAAAGACTAACTATTCTTCTTGCAAACTTGTGAAGCTCAACGGTTCGACCACCATATGCAAGCCACCAATCAACTAAAAGAACAAATAAGGTGAACTTTACATGGCGAAAAGTAAAAAATTACTTGCTGAAATTTAGATTACTTGGATTTCTTGTGTGTGCGTGTTTTATTGCCGTGTTTTATTGCCATTTGGTTTGCAAATACATCTCTTTGATTCTCATATAGAACAGCTTGGCTATCAATCTTATCTCGAAGAGCCTCATCTTGTACCATTTTTACAAACACGTCATTGAAGCAAGCTCTTAGCTCTCCAACATGTCCTTCATCATCACCCTTCTTGATGTTATAGAACTTTCTAGGGTTCAAGTAGAGAGCCGCTCCATATAGTGGGGGTGTCCATTTGCCTCGTCCAACGTCCATCAATAATCTTCATGATGCGATTAAGAAAAGGTTGTTTTGAGTGCAGAACGATGAGGTGATCTTTTCCTTTGCTAGGGATGTGATCGGATCGGATACGGTCGAATATCGTCCTATTCATATCTGTATCCGTATTTTTTATCGAATACAGAATCGAATACGAATAGTGTCGAACACAGAATCGAATACGAATTATACAGGATAATATCGATTCTGAATCTGGTCGAATACGGATCGGAATCAACATGGATACGAATAATATTAGTCGGATATTTTAAAATCCAATTTCAGTTTTTTTTCCAAAATCGGTCCAAATTTAAATTCAAAATTCCAAAAGAAATATATTTGTATGTCTTTTTTTTGCCTTTTTATCCCTAGCTTGTCATACATGTGACTCTGTGAGTAACAATGTACCCCATTGCAATAATTGAACCAAATGATTTGCGGTGACATATCTTCTTTGAATCCTAAGTAGCCCTCCTGAAACGCCACTTGCCAATTTCTGTACCACCTTTACCCAAATATCTCCAAATTAGCATCTAGCACACATGAACACATTATATCTTGTCATCTAATGCAGACCCCAGTCTATGAAACAGTGAAACGTGTTAAATTGTTAATGTGTTATTCTAAAACGTGTTATTCGGATAATATCCGTATGTCATATTCGGATATTATCCGAACAAAAACTCGGATATTCCGTATCCATCGGATAATCAGTGTTCCATATCCGTATCCGTATCCATGTAAATTATCTGTATCCATATCCTTATCCGAGAAATCAACTGGATATCCGTGAAACTATCCAAATCATCATCCAAATCAATTCGGTCGGTCGGTCGGAAAATATCCGTACCAGTTCCATCCCTATCCTTTGCTAAGTTCATGGCCGATGCAACCTCCGGCATAGCCGGCTTTTCATCACCATCAACCAACCTCAGCACAATAAGGAGTGAAAGCGAAGCTCTTATACAATCCTCAACTGAATTCCAGAACTGTCCCGAAATAACAATGTCATACACTGCTCTTCCTGCCTCAGTCTTAAACAACTTGTTCCTAGTGAAGACATCACCTGTCACTAGGAGCTTCAATGCTTCTTTGTGCTTGTGCAAACTACGCAACGTAAGGAATGCAGTGGCAAACCTAGTCGCTGCGGGCCTCACAAGATCCATCCCACCTGTTTTCTCCCTCATTTCACTAAGAATCCTCCCATGCCTATAAATAAAGTTAGTGATTTGTCGAGCACGTGAAATTGGTTTCTTGAAATCCTTTAGCTTCCCTATGTCTTCCAACATAAGATCCAGGCAGTGTGCAGCGCAAGGGGTCCAGAACAAGGTAGGAATCCTCTCCATTAGTAGCCTGCCAGCTGCCTTGTAGTTAGCACCATTGTCTGTGACAACCTGAAAAACTTTGTCTTTGCCAATCATCTCAATCATTTTCTCTTGCAAGTTAGCAAGCATCATGGCATCATGTGATTCACTAGATGCATCGACTGACTCCAAGAAGAAAGTCCCTTCAGGACTATTAACCAGGAAGTTGATCAGCGGCGACCCTCCTATCACCCATCCGTCTGACATGAGAGAGCAACCATATTGCTTCCATGCCTCTTCATGCTTCTTCTCGCCATCCTGCCTCCTTAACTACCTTCAAGCAATGGCTCGTAGCTCATGGAAACTAGGAGGCTTGAAACCAGAACCATACTGTGCAATGGCCTCTACTGCTATCTCAAATTGTCTTGAATTTGCAACATTAAATGGTACACCACACTCATAGAAAAACTTAGCTATCTCTATACGGACAGCTTCTCTTTCTTCCTTGGTCCTCATGCCAGCTTCTATGGTAGTTTGATGCGGCCCCTTTGCATGTCTTTGCTCTACAACCTCTCTAGGCGTTCGTCGAAGCATAGCAGTTATAGGTTTTTTTGGTGGTGCTGGCACCTTGAACTGAAATGCTGCCGACTTCATTTTTTTGGAGGCTGTCCCAGAACTTGGATGGACACTCACATTGCTATTAGAGGCTTCCGACTCCTTGCTAGATGCCTCTATTGCCACATAATCATCTTGTTCATCATCTAGAAACAGTGGTCTACCCCTCTTGCCCTTCTCTAAAGCCTCTTGCATCTCTTTCATGATGGATGAGGTTGTTTTGGGACACTTCGTCACATCTCCATACCCACCCGCGAGATGTTGTTTCACCCTCTTGATTCCTCCTTTTATCTTCCTCTGATAAAGATTGCATTGGATCAGCTCTCGCTTGTTAGGCTCTGCATAATATGCATACTTCCATTCCGGATCATCGGACTTCGGCTTTCGACTAGGATCATCCAATGGATTATAATTTGTGGGAGGGGGAGGTGCACTGCCACTTGCACTTGAACTTGCACTTGCCATTTCAATTTCGGCTGCAATTCTACAATCAATTCAATATGCTACAATCAACATTCAATATACCAAGAGACAGAGACAGAGAGACATCAGACAGAGAGACACAGAGAGGGGGATCGACCAAGAGACAGAGAGACATTCAATATACCTCTGTCCCTCATCTCATGGTCTCACCCGAACCAAGAGACAGAGACATCAGACCGAGAGACAGAGAGAGAGGGGGATCCGACCTGGCGCTGGCGGCTGGACGACGCGGCGACGACGGCGCGGGCGCTGGATTCAGATCTTGCGCCAAGCGGCCGACAAATACAGCGCTGGGCGAAGAACGGCTTAGGGTTAGCTTCCTTCCCCGATTCCTCTCGATCCTTTTCTCCCGAGCCGTTTCCCCTCCAAATGAGACTCCATATGTACGGGACCCCACTAATGTCACCACCTGAAACGTTCTAGAACGTGCAGAACGTCCGAATCGGACGTTCCGGACGTTTTCCCGTCGTTTGAACGACGTTCAAGGACGTTCTACGCCCTTGTGGCAGAACGACCGGACGTTTAAACGTCGTTTACACGACATTTTAATAACCATGATATTGATTAAATCCTCAAAAGATGTTTCATAAGCGGGTCAGTCCAATAGCATGTACACTTACATGTATTTACGTGATTGAATTGTATCACATACCCATAATCCGTGAAACATGATTATTAAACAATTCATGTGCTCGTTTTTGAATAATTATTATTGGTGTCCCAACCAATAAAAAAATAATGGACAATTTATAATAATGTCATAATTAAATTACAGAGTTTCACGATCAAGTCACATACTTGATGATCTATAATATGACATTATTAAAGGAACAAAATAAGCATAAATACAAGGTAATCATCTTCATGATTGGCCTCTTGGACATATTTCCAACAGGCACAAAGGAGCAGAGCCTAAGGCACAAAGGTGCAGAGCCGAAAGTTGGCGATGCTGACTGCAACGGCAGTTGAGGAAAAGGCATGTGGTGTTTGTAGTGGGAGTGGGCACACCAGAAGCAAGCTCGAGGATAGTTGTTATGTCAATGTGAGGGTAAACACAGAAACAGTCAGTTGCATGAGCACATTCCATTGATGAAGATTGCATTATCTAATGTTTTAGCTGCCGGCATCTTCTCTACTTAGCTATTTTCTTTTCCATCTAATGTGGACTTTATTTTCCTTCCAAAATGTAAAGCAATTCATACTTTTTCTTCAAACGACATCTCATCCTCTGGCCTCTTCGCTTTTGTATTCCATCTATAGGAACCTATTTTCTCTGTTAATGCCAAGGCAGCACTAACCACAGAATTCACCGCAACTTCTGGCTCCACTGTACTGCCCCTGTTTTTACTGCTGCCCTATGCTGCTTCCTGTTTTGAATGGCTAGTTCTGCCATGTGCCTGGCTGCTTAGGTGCACTATGGCACGCCGAGCTGCTAACTGACTGTACCTTGCAGTACCACTTTCTGATCCAGTGACAAATGTCCCCACTCTTGTACAAGTTCAGTTTTGAATGTGTAAAGTGCATACTAATTTGTTTTAGTTGAAGCTTTGAAATCTGCGTGCATGTGTTAAAAGCTCTGAACGTTTTTTATTCTGAACATTTTCTGGCTTCCTGATAAGAAAAGGGTCTCAGCTTTAGAAGAGTTCTGTAACCAGGCTTCCTTTTTTTTGCTGAACCCACAATGAACAATATGTCGGAACATTATATTTGATGTCATTTTATGAATTATGCAACCATTTTCTTCAGTTGAGTTATTTGGATGAAAAATTAAGTTGCCACTGTTAAATAAATTCAGGCCAGGCCAAAATCAACAGTTCGGGTCTTGTTGACTTGTCATGACCTTGATTTGTATAGAAGTTTTGACCCAACAAATTGCACTTGTTCGGTTTATTTGGTGCTCAAATGCTGAATTTTGATTCCTCCTGCCAGTTTAATGTGTGTTCAGATTTGATTTAATGTTTGGTTTATTTGTGAAGTGCTAGTAGTTGTGCAGTATGCGTTAATGCAATGAAAATAAAAGAGCTATCAGTAAATCTGGTTCAATTTTGGTGTCGCAAAATGTTCGTTAAGTACTGTATTATTCTTCCTTGTCTTCTGAGTTTGTCAAAGTGCTATATACAGGAACGGAAGCCATTTATTGATCTAGGTGCAAGGTTCCTTATGGTATTGACCCTTCTTTTTTGGCAAGGAACTGCCAAAGCGTGAAAAGAGAATCAAGAATTACTGGTGGCAGGCAGATTTTCATGTTTTACCTTAAAAAATTTGGGCAAAATTAGTTCTCTAAACCAATCAATGAAAGCAGAACCAGAAATATGAGCCCAGCAAAAATAATTGCTTTTGTTATGTTTTTCTCATTTCCCACTGAATTTTTTCTTTTTTTGTTTTCTATAATATTTTAGAAAAATATGTTTTGAAGAACAAAATTGTATCTTGTATGTATTTTCAACTTCTAATATGTCGTCAAAAAACTTTATCTGATATACAATTCAGATGCATTATATTAGAGGGTGCATTTTATTCTAAAGGTCAAGAAATTTCACAAAACATGGGGAAATATGAATACTGCTGTGACAGCTTGAATTGCTAATTTTGGAACTTTTTCTATATTTTCATATTGTGATGGAATTTGTATTATGTATGTAACTCCTGTTGGATTTAATAGCCCGAAAGCTCAATTTGTTTGATTCCATGCATATTTCTTGAAACAACTGGAAAATATGGTGTCTATTTATGCTTTCTATTAATTTTGTAGTATGTTTCACCAATGGATAAGTTTTTTTAGATGATTCATATTTGCCACACACTCCCATTATTAACTGTTTTCATGTTTGGAACTGTTTCATCAGTGCTTAGTGCTACTGATTTTAATCAGAACTGTTCTTTCCATTTCTATTGTGTAATTTTTTATGAGAGTTAGGGGCGTGGGGTGCTTTTTCTGCCGGAGATGGGGTGTGATGTGGAAATTAACGATTATATAGAATATAATGTGTCCATTAACTCTCAGAAAAAATATTTCACTTTGTGTCTCATTACTTTATTCATTCTCTATTGCCCTTTGTCAAATTTCTGAGCAATACCGTACTATTCTTTCAGGATACTCCTTATTTCTTGCTGTAGTTATTGACCGGCTACACCAATACATCAGAGAACTACGTGGATTAAAGAAGAATGTAGAGGCCCTATCAAAGCATAATAAAATGTTAGAGGAAGCAAAACATGGAAGATCTGAGGAGACAAATAAGTACCAGGAAGAGATTGCCACTCTGAACGAGGAGATGAAGAAACTGAAGCTACAAGTCCAAGAAAAAACAGAGGAGGTCCACGTTGCTGAGGACAAGGCACTTGCTATTCGAAAACAATCTGAAAGCTTGCTGCTTGAATATGACCGGCTGCTGGAGGACAACCAGCATCTCCGAGAGCAGCTGCAGTCAATTGACGTCAGACTCTCCAATTCTTCTTGAGAGAAGAATATTCGAGTATAACTTTATCCTACATACTTCTGTTGCAGCAAATTATTCGTTGCAGTTTTGGTGAGAATTCAAGTTTACTCTTTCATACGATACTCTCCTGTTGGTGTTGGATGTTAGTACCCAAAGAGTATACTAATTTACTAGTATTCTCACTTATCAGTTTTATCATCTTTAGTCTTAACTGTTTGTTGCAAAATATACTGGTACCCAAGTTAGATTGGCGAGCACAATATGGTCTAGCAGTTTGAAGCTTCCCTAATGTGGTTATAATGATGACTTTAGAAGGCATTCACATGATCAAATATCAGAACCTTAGTATTATTTGTGTTGGATTGATTCCAAAAAAAAGACTTTTCTATTAAGGTTTCCATACCACAGAAAAATACCTTTTACTAACTAAATAGAGTAGCAATTCCTTCTTAAATATTTGCTCTGGATTGGAACTTGCCTTTTCTTTTATTGGAAACTAAAAAAAAAAAAACTCACTTTCTAACTCATCCGGGAGCAGTTGAAAGAATCGTGGTTATAGGTGATACTGTGCTGGCCTAAGATCTAAATTTATTTAGCATTGTATATATATTGTATAATGGTGCAAAGTTTTTTAGGTTTGTCCTGATCTCTACTTAATCATGGCCACTCAAAAACGGAGAAATAATAAAATACTAAATGCAAGGATGCAACACTCTATATGCCTCTGGGAATTTGGAGTTACATTCATGGAGTGGCAGTAAATTTTAAGCTGCGTCATAAATTTGAGATATGGAGGCATTTATGGAAGGTAAAAAGATAATTAGTTGGAAATATTCAAATAGGTTTCTCATCCGAGTAACTTGAGGTACCCAACATTACTTCCTGTGAGTACCTTGAGGTACCTAAGCTAATTTCATGCTTAAAAGTTGATATTGCTAATATCTTTCCACCTGTACTCCATTTCCTTAGCAAAACAGTAGGTTAGCAAATCCATGTTCAAACAAAAATTATCAGACTTGCCATGTCGTCATGTTGGTTCTATGCTCACTATACCAGATCTCTAGATATGGAGATTGGAACCTGCAGTTTCGTGAAAAAAAAGGACTATTTCTTCGCATTACTTTCATTGCATGATGATGTCCAACAAGGCAAATGCAAATATCCGTCTGTCATTTTTAGTAGTGAATTTGCACTACCTCGTCCGTAGGAATTTTCTTCGTAGAGTTGAAGATCAACATGTGATTTTATTAACAAGGGCAGTATGATGTAAGTTTTCATCTCTTTCTTACATCTCATTAATTTGTGTGCACAAGATCTGAGCCCTTATATTTTAGAACCAAGATAGTAATATTTTATTGCAGAAAGGACGTATTGAAATGTTCCTTGGAAAGTGAGGAGGTTCCTTCCTAATCATTACTAATTGATCAAAATCAACGTGTTTTTACATGAAAATTGAGCTACTAGCAATCTATAGGCATGACCGACCAAGGGGCTGTTTAGTATTTGAATCTCCTTAGCCTGGTTTGTACCAGGTCATCTTGGTTGGTTGGAGGTAGGCCAAGCTCATATATGTGGATGTTGTTTGATTATCTGCATGAGCTAAGCCTGGCTATAAAGAGATGATGTTTGGTTGGTAGCATGAGCTGAATCTGGTTGTGAAGAGATTGTGTTTGATTGGTTGCATGAGCTCACAGTGTGTTGACCTCTTCCTTGGTGTGGTGATTTTCAACATCCAACTAATTATTGCATATAATTAACATCTAACATTAGAATTGGTATATAATTAGGATCACTAATATTAGGACAGCAATAATATCATATCATGAGTCTCACTATATCATTACTAATATGTATCATATCATGAGTCTGAATATATCATTAATAATTGTCATAACTAATTCTAGATCGATCTGAATAAGAAGGTAGCAACAAAAGGCCATCGATGGTCATCCATATGGTTTGTAGACATGGCACAAGTCATTCATTTATATGTATGGCAGCATAATATAAAGAAAAAATCCATTTGAACCAAAAGACATTCAAAAGCTTCCATCAACAGATTGGACTTGATAGCACCAATCCATCCATCCATTGCCATTCCACGAGCATTCTCAAAATAGAGCAAAATATTCCTAGGCAACAACAAAGAAAATTAGTAGAGCCCAGCAATTCAATTCAAATGAAATATATACTACACTTTACCTTAGATAGACAAGTACTTCACATGTTATGCTTGGCACGGAAAGAATTCAGCCACATAACACAGTGGTTCTCATTTATAGCCACAAAAGCTGCACCTTGTGCCTTGTTGTCCACCAAATAAGAGAAAGCAACAAACAACACATCCTCACGGAACTCAGTCATGTTCATGACAGCACCACACAAGTTAGGATACACCTCATGCACCGTTGTCTCTTGAATGGCAGCTGCAACATTATTGACAGTTGCTGTCATGCCAATAAGGACAATGCTCTCCTCCTCACTCAGCAAGGACCTCTTCCTTTTTTTGTTGACACCAGAAACACTACCTGCATCTTTAGGCTGTGACTTATTCTTGTTTTTTTGACAACCTTTGGTTTTCTCCATTGCAGAATGTTTCAACATCAACAGGCTCATTTTCGGCAGAGGTATCCACAAATTCAGAAGGGTCACCTAGGGCCTCATTTGATCCCATAGAAAACTTTCCTGTAGCTAGGCCGCTCCCAAATATAGTTAGGATCTGTTGGTAATTCTCAATGGGCTTATTCAAATATTCAGCATCCTTAGGGTGTGCCTACAAAGGACAAGGGGAGCAATGTAATCAAGGAAAAATAATGTCAAGCACTGATACATTGTTTCATTATTCTTGTATCTATAGATAGGGAAAACAAAAGTGTTTCTTCGTGCTGGTCAAATGGCCGAGTTAGATGCTCTAAGAACTGAGGTTTTTTGGGAGTCTCTGTTAAAAAAATACAAACCAAAGTTCGATCATTTCTAGCTCGCAAAAAAATACATCCAGATGCAAATATGTGCTATACAACTCCAGGTAGTATGCAGGGGTACATATTTTTGTTTGAAATTTAAATGAAAACTTTTGTTCTTCTACTCCACCCAACACATACGCATGCATTTACATGGCTTCATTTTTAGTTCCATCAAATTAACTAGTTTTGAGTCATCCACCAAATATTTGGAAAAAAAATATGAATAATCCCATGACACAAATGTAGACAACATACCTTAACATGGCCCATATAGTGCTCCTGTTCTACAACTATCATGTTGTTATCCTCATCCCATAGTGCTCCACTAAGGTCTCTTAGTTTGGAAACCTTATTCCACCTCTGCCGCCACTTATGAAGGTGATTGTACACCTGAGTGCTACTAACATCATTGCCGGTGAACTCCTTCAGATCCTTTGCAACTTTGTTCGAGTGTACCTCTTTAAACCCCTTTTCAGTTCTAACACCAGAAGTTATGAGATCACACATACTGCGAAGCACAAATGATCAAGTGATAGTGGTCCACTTCATTGCCTTTGCTACAGGCCTTGCAATGTCATCAGCACAACTATCAACAGAAAACACTTCTTCAGCCGTTTCCTACCAATGAATATTACATTATGGGCAACAAATATTAATAGGGACAGTAAATAGAGCAACAAAAGTTCGTAAACAATGCATAGGAGTTCATAAAAATAGGATAATAGTCTCAAGTACATTTCACATACATAGACTAGTACTACACATGTGAAAAAACAGAATAATACCTTGCTAGATACTCGAATTCTGAGGAAGTACAACCACCTTCTGATTTTAAGACAATCCTATGGCAGAATAAATAACCTTCTCCTACATTTACAGTGGAGATACGTCATTAGATCACCTAGACATTATTACAGCTGAACACCATCACAACAATATCATAAACATTGCATAGGAGTTCATAAAAATAGGATAATAGTCTCAAGTACATTTCACATACATAGACTAGTACTACACATGTGAATTTCCTCTATTAACCCACATGGCATTAGTCCACTCGTCCCTCTTTGCTGTCCAAGCAGCATTGTCAACTAAGGGGGTACTATTCTGATTAGGATTTTTTGGAATATGACCGTTGTTGTTGGGCACCCAATCTTCCTTGCTTAGGAATATCTCATCTTGTCCATGCTCAAGTATCCAATTATATATAATGCAACAAGCAAGAACTAACTTCACTTATGTCTTGTATTGTAGGATCGATATATATGAATATAGCAATCAGAGGGGGGGTTGAATGATTGTGCAGAAGCTAAAACCAAAATTTTGATCTACTAAAAATTCACCCCAAATTGGACTTAAATAAGTGCTTCGTACTCAACAAAAACAGAGTAGATGTGTTCGGTAAAACGCGAATTCCTGGAGATCTAACCATCAGATTGATCTAAAATTTAAACACAAGAAACTAGATTCCAATACGAATCTAACAGAAAATGAATCAGCTCAATCGGACTTACAGATCAAAAGTTATGAACCTTGCAAGCTTGCTGTGACAAAATATGACGAGAATTGATCTAACATCAATTTCGTGATTAACCAAAATCTTCAAAAGACTAACCAACAAAACTTTGAGGAACTCTAAATAAAAGCCCTAGGAAGTTTTTGGATGGATCAAATCAAGACAGAACTCAAAGAATCAAAGTAGACAAAGAACCAATCTAGAATTAGAACAAACGGGCAAACAAAAACTCAAAACAGAGAATACTGTAGCAACGCGTGCACTGTAGCTTCGAGATTACTGTAGCACGCAGAGGATCTGAAAGGAATTGATCTTTATTTCTTTTTGTCTAAAATACTCCCATCAAAAGAGTACAAACCCTAAAAGCCTAGCTCTGGCTCTGCGCTTCTCCACCTATTTGCGCTCAATTGCTCTACATAAACAGGAGATACCTTCCCGTATTTATATTGAGCAAACACAAGGAATCCGAATACAACTTCCACTCCAAGCATGATAGGAATTTGTATTCAACACAACTCCACTTGGCCCAACCTGGCCGAATCCAACTCTTGCATGCGTACGGCCACCCTGCCATACTAACGTGACTAACAAGCCTCCATGTGCATTATTCTCTAGCCTGAACGTCCCGCATGACATCCTTGACCACCAAGACCTCGATTCCTTCAGAACCTAGTCTCGAACCTCAGTTCCTCCATGAACCCAGTTTCAGTCCCGTCATCGACCACGTTCTCCCTCGAGCACCACCTGCACATGACCTGCACATGAACAATCCACAAAACGATTCCGAGCACAAGTCCACGACTTGACTCAACATTAGTCCATGCAACTACTCACACGAGCATTGCATAAGATCAAAACAAGCATTACGAAATCCACACGAATTTCATAATCACCAAATCGAACCAAAACCAATTTGATTCAAACACAAGAAGTTAACCCTAGAAAATCACATTCACGTCGGACCAAAAATATCAGTCCGGTGCACACAAGGAATCAACCTTCAAAAAGCTGTTCACGTCGGACCGAAACTTTGGTCCGGCGTCACACGTCGAACTCTCGGTTACTTGATAAACTTTGTCCGGCGCATTTGTCTCAAATTCACATTCACGGCGGACCAGAAACTTTGGTCCGGTGTATACACGAGATTAACTCTTGAAATTGCCATTCACGACGGACCGAAAACATTGGTCCGGCGTACACATAAAAAGACTTCTATTTTGGTCTGGCGCAAAGTCCCTTTTTCACGTTCACGACGGACCAGAAAAGTTGGTCCGGCGTACATGCGAAAACACACCTCAAAACGCCGTTCACGACGAACCAAAAGATTTGGTCCGACGTACATGTAAAACTTACTATTTCTTGACAATTTGGTCCGGCGTAAAGCAGAAAGTCTCTGTATCTTGAAGGCACTTAACCACGCTATCACAAGCATATCAAATGATCAAATTGAACAATACAAGCACAAGCGCATTTTGCAAATTCAATTCTAAGCCAATTTTTTGGCACATGATTTCACAATCTCCCCCTTGATGAAAATATTGGCAACATCACTTAGAATTGAACATTGGCATTCACTTCACAAGAAAACCTTTTTGAAAAACTTTTTTGAGATCAATAGGTTTGAAAATCAAAAGGCCAAATCTCCTTCTTTGATAAACATGCAAAGTGAAAAACTCCCCCTAGGTGAGAAAAAAATCTCTCCCTAAGGAGAAAAAAGTGTGCGTGAATGTGCAATGTGCCAAAATTCTCCCACTTTGACAATGGATTCATCAATAATACAAAAGAGAACAATTTTTTGTTTGTTTGTTTTGAATTTGTCATTTTTTTTATGTAATGAGCATTATAAATTATCCACAAATGTAATTCATCTCCAAGCTTGCTATCAAAAATACTTGCATCCTCAAATCTACACATAGACAATGTAGAGTAAGCATAACTAGAAATCAAGTACTATTAATGATTTTTTGCATGGCATGATCTCTCTTCTCAACTATCTCAAAACCTGAAAACATTGAATTTTTGTGCACTTCTTTGGTGCTCGAAAAACTGATTTATTAATTCTTTTACAACAAATTATAAAAATGCAAGGAATTATATGCACCATCAGCCTTACTTTTCAACCATGCCAAGCAATGAGCTTAAGGTTTCATGGTTTCGGTCATACACAACTTCTTCCAAGTTCATATCAAAGTGCAATGAGAAGCAGTCTCGTAAAGAAGAAGTGCGACAGTGCATAACCTTGATCTTGCATCTATCAAATATCACGTTTTGAGCTTTTAGTTCTTTAACTTTGAAAATTTTCACATTGAGCACTTTTTGAGCAGGATCAAGATAGCTAAGAAAGTTCAACCATGACAAGATTTAATTCAAGTTTTCATTCCATTTAAACAGTCATGCCATAAACTACACCACATATGCATAGAGATAAAGTTGCAACGACCCTGTAGCATAATCATGGCTTCAAATAACATATGCGAATAAAAAATAATGTTCATTACTTTTTCAATATTTTTCCTTTTTTTGTTTTTCATTTAAGAAATACAAAGAAAAATGTGTAAATAAAGAATCACAAAGTCTTCACAAACTCCCCCTCAAAACAAGCCTGTTGGGTGAACAACCCCAAGTTCTCCCCGAATAAAAGCAAAACGAGAAGAGAACAAAGGTTTTGTGAAAATGTCTGCCAATTGATGTTCAGTATCCACATGATGAAGCACAATATTTCCTTTTTCTACATGATCTCTAAGAAAGTGAAATCTGATATCAATATGCTTAGTCCTAGAATGTTGCACATGGTTCTTAGAAATGCATATTGCACTAGTGTTATCACACAAAAGAGGAATACTATCCAAATTAACCCCATAATCTTTAAGTGTAGCTACTATCCAAAGAATTTGAAAACAACAACTAGCAGCAGCCACATAATCAGATTCAACAGTTGATTATGCAACAGAAGATTGTTTTCTAGATGACCATGCAATAAGAGAATTACCCAAGAAATGGCATGAACCAGATGTACTTTTTCTATCAATTCTACATCCTCCAAAATCAATATCAGAAAATGCTCTTAAACTAATGCATGAGGAAGTATAAAGCCAAATGCCAAAATCTTGAGTACCATGAAGATACCTGAAAATTCGCTTGACAGCCTGTCGATGTGAAGCACGGGGGGAAGCTTGAAAACGAGCACACAAGCACACAGCAAATTGTATATCCGGTCTTGATGCGGTGAGGTACAAAAGTGAACCTATCATGTTTCTACATTCCTTTTGATCAACCGGCTCACCATCTTCACCTGGATCAAGTGTGCAAGTGCTTTCCATGGGTGTCATGATTGGCTTGCTGTTTTCCATCCCAAAACGATGCAGCAAGTACTTCGTGTATTTGCTTTGATGCACAAAAGTACCATCCTTTGTTTGCTTGATTTTAAGTCCCAAGAAGTATGTTAACTCACCCATCATACTCATCTCAAATTCCTTTCTCATTGTTTCTGAAAACTTAGACACTAAAATATGAGAGGAACCACCAAAGATAATATCATCAACATAAATCTGAACGAACAGTTGATCATTGCCTTGCTTGAGTAAAAAGAGAGTTTTGTCAACTTTTTCCATTGTAAACCCCTTTTCAAGTAAAAATGTTTTTAGCCTATAATACCATGCTCTAGGGGCTTGTTTCAAACCATACAAAGCTTTTGACAATTTGTACACATGATTTAGAAACTTTGGATTTTCAAAACCAGGTGGTTGCTTGACATACACCTCCTCATTTATGTAGCCATTAAGAAAAACACTTTTCACATCCATTTGATACAATTTAAAACATTTGGATGCAGCAAATGCTAAAAGGATTCTAATGGCTTCAATTCTAGCAACAGGAGCAAATGTCATCGAAATCTAAACCTTCAATTTGTGTAAAACCTTGAGCAACTAGTCTAGCTTTGTTTCTAACAACAACACCATCCTCACTTTGTTTATTTTTGAAAACCCATCTAGTTCTAATAATATTAAAATCAGGAGGAGGTGAAACTAGTTTCCAAACTTTATTTCGTTCAAAATTCTCCAATTCCTCATGCATGGCATTATCCAAGATTCGTCACTTAATGCATGAGATATATCTTTGGGTTCAAAAGAGGCAATTAAAGAAGAATGAGTATGAGTATCTGAATGAATAAACCTGGACCGAGTGACTCTCTCGTTTAAATCTCCAATGATCTGTTCATGTGGATGACTTCTCTGCATATGTAAGGGAGCTGTCACTTTAGAAACTTCTCCTTCCCCTTCTTCATTTTCAGCATGTACAGATGATGTTGTAGCTTGAGGATGCTCGGCTGTAGGTGATGTAGTAGTAGGTGCAGAAGGTTCTACAACTGATTGTGCATTAGGAAGAGTCAAGACCTCATCCTCATTGTCATAGTCCTCAAAGATTTTCTCCCCCTGAACATATGCACCTGTACCTGCATCACTTAGACTAGTGCTTGGACTAGCCTCATCAAAAGTAACTTCACAAGTTTCTAGAATTTTGTTAGTTTCCAAAACAAGCACACGATAGCCACGAGTATGAGCAGTATATCCAAGGAAAATGCCATCAATTGATCTAGCTTCAAATTTATCAAGATTTTCATGTTTCAAGACAAAGCATTTGCATCCAAAAACTCTAAAGTGAGAAACAGTGGGTCTATGTCCAAACCGAAGTTCATATGGAGTTTTACCCAATTTTGATCTAAAAAACACACGTTTTGAAACATAACATGCAGTTGAAATCGCTTCAGCCCAAAATTTCCTAGGAGTGTGATGTTCATCTAGCATAGTTCTAGCCATTTTAACCAAAGTTCTATTTTTCTTTTCAACTACACCATTTTGTTGAGGCACTCTAGGTGATGAAAATTGATGATCAATTCCTTTTTCAGTACAAAAGTGATCAAAGGATGAATTTTTAAAATCAGTTCCATTATCACTTCTAATAGCTTTAAGAGCTCCTGGATGATCAACAGAAAGCCTAAGAACAAGACTTCTAAAATGACTAAAAGCCTCATCCTTAGATACCATAAAGTACACCCAAGAGTATCTAGAAAAATCATCAATAATAACAAGCACATACCATTTGCCTCCAAAGGATTGAACTCGAGATAATCCAACTGTGTCAAGATGTACTAGCTGTCCTGGAGCGTTTGTCATCACCATGATAAGAGGTAGATGTGAACCTGCAATCATCTTAACATGTCTACACGAAGAGCATACTAAATTGCTATCACCTTTAAGCTTAGGCAAACCACGAATGAGGTCTAAACCACTAACACGAGTGAGGTGATCAAAACCTAAGTGACCAAGTCTACGATGTCAAAAGAATAAATCTTTAGAAATATTGGCAACTAGACACCTATGCTTAGAAGAAGGTGATACATCAAAGTCATCTTTAAATACTCTTCCAAAGCGTGAAATCTTGAAATCAAGGTCACCTGAAGCATCTAACACTTTGCATTCATTTTTCTTAAAGCTTATTTCAAGATCTTCATCAATCATTTGTGAGACAGAAAGTAAGTTATATTTCAAGTTTTCAACAAGAGCCACATCTTTGAACATGAACTTGTCACTCATTTTTACTGTACCTTTTGCCACAACAGAAGAGGAAGAAGCATCTCCAAAAGTAACACTTTCAGTACGAGATGTACGAGTGAAGGAGGAGAACCAATTCTTATCTCCGGACGTGGCGTGAGCATCTGGAATCCACTAGCCATATGTTCTCCTTCCTCGCGCGAGAAGCCTACATAGCAAAGCATGTCGAGGTCTCAGTACTGGGGTTAGAAATCAGATTTTTGGGAATCCAGTACTGAGACACACGATGCAACAAGGTAGGCACAACACGAGTATTTTTATGCATAAAATCAGATTTGCTCTTCCCCGTGTTTTTAGCAACAAAAGATGTTTGCTTCACCCTAGGCACATAACAAGAAGCAAGATGTGCCTCTATGAAATTAGACCTAGCCTTGTTCTTTTCTTTCTTCTGTTGTTTGGCTAGCCTAAAGCAAAAATCTACTAAATGTCCATCTCTACCACAATGAGTGCAATTGTACTTAACATGATGTTTTGCTCTAACAGTAGAAGCACAGTTTGCGTTCATCACAGAGGAAGATAAAAGACCAGCAAATTTAAAGCAAATTTTCTTAGACTCATTGAGAATCTAAATTTTGTCATTACAAAGAGCCTGAACAATAGTACAAGGTTTAGCTTCATATGAAGCACAAGGATCAAAACCTAAACCTTTCTTGTTTGAGCTAACTTTAGATTGGTCCAAAATCATGTTCAAATTTTCTTTCCTTTAGTCAACCGTTCTAAGCAATCTTGCAAGTAATCAACTTTAGCATTTTCATCTTGCAAGGAATATCAACTTTCTCTTTCTGTTTGTGACAAGTAGAGCATGAAAGAACCTCATGAGTGAACATGTCATTAGTCATCTGAGAAACTCTAGCATTTTCATCTTTCAATTTCAATTCAAGAATTGAGCATTTAGGACAAGAGATTGAACCATGCAAATCATCAGTGGAACAACTAGCATGTTTAACATGTTTATCATTTTTCTCATTTTGGTGTAACAAGAACGCATATTCTTTCCTAAGCAAGGTGAGCTCATTGTAAATTAAGTCACATGATTTGCAAATATCATCATCAGGAATCAAAGTCTTAAGTCTAGCAATTTCAGCATTCAATGATTCAACAATAAAATCATGTTTCTTAATTTTCTTGTCGCGTTTATCAAGCAATTTACCAAGTCGAGCAACCGCAATAGCTAATTCATCATATGAAGGATCTACCTCATTGAAGTCGCTGTCATGATCATCCTCGGTGAAGCTATCCTTGCTGCTCGCCATGAGACACAACCCCATCAAATCATGCTTTCTTAGAGTTGCATCATCTTCGCTGCTTTCCAAATCCACATTGCTCAAATTGACTTGTTTAAGAGCGGAAAGAACTTGGTGGACAACCTTACGGTTGATGATGTTCTTCTTCTTCTTATCACTTGGAGAGAACTTCTTTTCTTTTTCATTGTCCTTCTCTTCCCTTGATGTTTTTCCTGCAAATTTAGGACAATTTGAACGAATGTGGTTCAGATCACCACACTCATAGCATCTTGGAGTGCCACCACCAACTCTCTTCCTCATTCTCACGTTCTGCAAAGCTTTGTTGAAACGAGAAGAGAGTAATGCCAAGTCTTCTTCTGGAAATTGCTCAATCTGTTCATCGGTTAGTGAAGACAAGGAAGACAAGACAAAGCTTGACGAAGAAGAGTTACTATGAGACAGTTTAGGTTGAGAGATCAAAGCAATTGACTTGTAATCATTCTTCATAGCAAGAACATCTAACTCATGAGTTTTCAGCTTAGAATACAAAACATCTAATGTAAGTGTACTCATGACAGTTGATTCTCTAATAGATGTTACTTTCATCTCCCAAATTGACATGTCTAAAGCACCAAGTAATTGTCAAGCATTTGCAGCATCAGTGTAGCTAACTCCAACAGCACTTAAATTGCTAAGAATTTTATTAAAGCGTGCAAAGAAGTCATCTACAGATTCACTAGGTTCCATCTCAAATCGTATATATTCCTTTTTGTAAATATCTTGGTGAACCTCTTTGACAGTGTTAGAATCCTCATGGTAATCACAATGAGATTTCCATACCTCATATGCGGATTTAAGATGGAGCACACGATCAAAGTCGTTGCGTCCCAAGCCTTAGATGATCAAGTTGCGCGCCTTGCTATTTGCTTCAACATGTGCGCGATTTGCGTCGTTGACGTTGTCGTTCTCAGGGACTTCGTACGGCTTGTAAACCTTCTCCCAAACTGCGAAGCCCTGCACCTGGATGAACACCTCCATCGTTGCTTTCTAAAACTGAAAATCAACACCATCGAAAACACAAGGTTTTGTCGTATACCTAAACATTGCTATGATTTCTAATCTCCGGTTAAGATTAATTAGAAAAACCTTGCCTTGATACCACTTGTAGGATCGATATATACAAATATAGCAATCAGAGGGGGGTGAATGATTGTGCGGAAGCTAAAACCAATTTTTTGACCTACTAAAAATTCACCCCAAATTGGACTTAAATAAGTGCTTCGTAATCAATAAAAACAAAGTAGACGCATTTGGTAAAATGCAAATTCACGGAGATCCAACCGTCCGATTGATCTGACATTTGAATACAAGAAACTAGATTCCAATACGAATCTAACAGAAAAAGAATCAGCTCGATCGGACTTACGAATCAAACGTTATGAACCTCGCAAGCTTGCTGTGACAGAATATGACGAGAATTGATCAAACATCAATTTTGTGATTAACCAAAATCTTCAAAAGACTAACCAACAAAACTTTGAGGAACTCTAAATCAAAGCCCTAGGAAGGTTTTGGATGGATCAAATCAAGACAGAACTCAAAGAATCAAAGAACCAATCTAGAATCAGAACAAACGAGCAAACAAAAACTCAAAACAGAGAACACTGTAGCAACGCGTGCACTGTAGCTTCGAGATTACTGTAGCACGCAGAGGATTTGAAAGGAATTGATCTTTATTTCTTTTTGTCTAAAATACTCCCATCAAAAGAGTACAAACCCTAAAAGCCTAGCTTTGGCTCTGCACTTCTCCACCTATTGCGCTCAATTACTCTACATAAACATGAGACACCTCCCCCTATTTATATTGAGCAAACACAAGGAATCTGAATACAACTTCCACTCCAAGAATGGAAGGAATTTGTATTGAACACAACTCCACTTGGCCCAACCTGGTCGAATCCAACTCTTGCACGCGTATGGCCACCTTGCCATACTCACGTGACTAACAAGCCTCCATGTGCACTATTCTCTAGCCCTAACGTCCCGCATGACATCCTTACCACCAAGACCTCGATTCCTCCAGAACCTAGTCTCGAACCTCCGTTCCTCCATGAACCTAGTTCCGGTCCCATCATTGACCACGTTCGCCCTCGAGCAACACCTGCACATGAACAATCCACAAAACGATTCTGAGCACAAGTCCACGACTTGACTCAATATTAGTCCATGCAACTACTCACACGAGCATTACATAAGATCAAAACAAGCATTATGAAATCCACACAAATTTCATAATCACCAAATCGAACCAAAACCAATTTGATTCAAAAACAAGAAGTTAACCCTAGAAAATCACATTCACGTTGGACCAAAAATATCAGTCTGGCGCACACAAGGAATCAACCTTCAAAAAGCTGTTCACGTCAAACTGAAAATTTTGTCTAGCGTCACTAACGACGGACCAAAAACTTGGTCCGGCGTACACGTCGAACTCTCGGTTACTTGAGAAACTTGGTCCGGCGCATTTCTCTCAAATTCACATTCACGGCGGACCAAAAACTTTGGTCCGGCGTATACACGAGATCAACTCTTGAAAATGCCATCCACGACGGACCGAAAACATTGGTCCGGCGTACACATAAAAATACTTCTATTTTGGTCCGGCGCAAGGTCCCTTTTTCACATTCACGATGGACCAGAAAAGTTGGTTCGGCATACATGCGAAAACACACCTCAAAACGCCGCTCACGACGGACCAAAAGATTTTGTCTGGCGTACATGTAAAACTTACTATTTCTTGACAATTTGGTCCGGCGTAAAGCGGAAAGTTTTTGTATCTTGAAGGCACTTAACCGTGCTATCACAAGCATATCAAATGATCAAATTGAACAATACAAGCACAAGCACATTTTGCAAATTCAATTCTATGCCAATTTTTCAGCACATGATTTCACATGTATGGATGGAAAGGCTTTTTGTCGAGAATGCGAAAATGATTCTTCAATGCCCCAAAATTCCTCTCAACTGTCACCCTTAGGCTGGAATGTCTCAAATTGAATAACTCTCTTTCATTGGTGGGATAATTCCTTCCATTATACTCATTCAAATGGTGTATAGTACCCCTCTATGGTGGAAGAAAACCAGGTCAACACACATAGCCAGCATCAACTAAGTAACATTTACCTATCAATTCATACATATGAATTAGTTATAGGGTCAATGCATCATGCCTTACTGGAATTTTATTTAGGTACAATGTGGAGACAATTACCTGCCGGAACACATAACCCATCAGGCCTTTCTAATGCATCAACAAGGATGGTAGCGTCATGTGCTGACCCCTCCCAACCAGCTAGCACATATGTGAATTTTAGATCAAAGTTAACAGCGGCTAGCACATTTTGGGTGGGATATAGCTTTGTACCCCTAAAAGCTGCACAATTGTTCTTCGAAATTTTAGCGTGCACATGAGTTCCATCAATTGCACCCAAACAATCCTACAACAGCCATGAACTAATATTACAAATTCATGGTTGACACAATCCTAACCAAAATTAAATGACTTTAGTTTACCTTAAAATAGGGATACCATCTCCGACTTGAGGTGATCTTTACATGAGTTTCATTGGAGGAGGGCCTAATCATCTCTTTCCTTAGCTCACCAATGGCAAATAATACCTCCCTAAAGTATTGGCTCACCGTTTCTATGCATCATCTAAATGTATGATGAATAACCCTAAAGCTTTGATTGTGGCCGACTACATGGAGGAAAATTGCCACTTGCTCTTCTACAGAGGTGTGAATGCTATCCCTCAATAGGTTCCTATCTCTAAATAAATTACATAGCCAGAAAAGGGGCTCTTCTCATACGCAACATGCTCATACACTCAATATTGTTAGAATTGAATATTAGGTTCAGATTGTCTTGCCGCTCAATATCTCTTGTGCACATGGGTCCACAACTGATTGGAGGACTTGATAATCGGCTTAACCTAAGCCAACTAACACAGAATGCATGTATCACTGTAACAAATGGAACTGCCTAAATAATAAGTGTACGTCGTCGCCTTTGCATATCCATCTAAACAATGTAAGACAACACACAAAAATCAACACATTATGGTGTTTACAAACCATATGGCCAGATCGACCAAATTCCATAAAAAAACATCCTCCACTTGACGACATGCATCACAACAAAATATATTACTACTATTTTCAGTGGGATATATCACATATATTACTACTATGCAAGACAACAACATTCCAGTTTTATAGTGAAATCATGATAAATATGGCACTATCAACAAAGACAATATGTGAGTTTGAGAGGAAAATCAGAGGAGAATGGCGAAGGACGGTGCTACCTTGCAGAGAAACCGAAGGAGGATGACACTGAGGTCCTGGAGAACAGAGGCGGGGCGGTGCTGGGGTCTGTTCGGGGCGGCGCTGAGGTCCGATCGGGGCGGCACTCTGGAGGGGATCGTTGAGATCCCCTCTGGAGGGGCGGCACTGGGAACCGAATGCGGTGGCGATCAGTTGTAGTTGGGGCGATGCTGGGGAACAGAGCCGGTCCTGGAGAACGGTGGCGGGGCTCTACGGATCCGGTAGGGGCGGCGCTGCGGGCATCGTTGAGATCCGATCATGGTGGCGCTAGGGAATGGAGCTGGTCCTGGAGAACTGAGGCGGGGCTCTACGGACCCGGTTGGGGTGGCACTGTGGAGGGGGCGACGCGGCGCGCTGAAGGGGGTGGTGGGCAGCGCTCTGGAGGGGATGGGGCGGGAGTAATGGTGTGTTGGGTACCGAGTGTGGCGGGAGTAATTGGTGCTGGGGTGGGCACGCAGAGAGCCTGGCTACGAAGATACGCCCAAAATTCTCATTCCCGGTGGGCCTGGTTAGGAGGGAGAATTGCACGACTTGGGCCAGGCTAGGATGGATGTCCAAGCAACCAGACAAGATCATTTTGCATCTGTAGATGCAAAACTCAATGCATACAGGTGACCAAATAGCCCACAAATGCATCTAGGCAGCTGATATTAGTGAGAGGCCTGATTTTATAATCTCATTGGAATATTACGCCACAATGTGGCTAAAAAGGTCAAATGCTACTTGTGTTGGTTCATTTCAATGTGTTGAGGGTTAGTAATGCAGTTGATGCGAAATTTACATTCCTTTAAAATATTATGAGAACTAAGAATCTACCAATCATGTTTAGGGGGAGTAGGAATTTAAATATGATAATTGGTCCTTTTGTTAGTTACTACCGAGTTTGCTTTTGACCTCACAAGAAGCATAAATCATTATCCATCTTTTTTTTCTTCTGGTTTTGATGTTTTCATGCCATTTAAAAACTGATTGTGCGACTAGGAGTATGCCTGATGTTCTCATGGTTATTAAATCATTATTTAAACATCACTTAAGTGGCAAGGCGGTTTAGGGAGATTGTGTTTTGCTGTAGAAAGGGTATGGTGTCCGCCTTACGCTGTGGCATCTCTAAGGCATCACTGAGGTGTTGTGGTGGCCTGAGGCAAACGCCATGCTTGCGCTAAGCAAGGGAGAGGCCAAGAGAATAATAGACATACTGGGCCATTTGCAACACAATTCAAGATAGAGAGGGAGGTAAGAAGCGACATGGAAAACCTAGCGCGGTTGCGTCGCCACCCGCCGCATTTCCCCGCTCTACACTATCGCCTCCTCTGCTCGTGTGGGCTTCCTTTGCTTCGACGCTTTTAAATGCTGTGATTTCAATGTATATACTAATCTATTGCAAATGAAACTTGCTTTATGCTCAAGTCAGATTTAGTGTAGAAACTTTCATCTTTTGTTGTAACCTTGCATTTATATTACTGCTTCCATACACTAAAGTCATTCGAGTACATACGTGTACTCACCGTTTGCTCTCACAATTTTTTTGGCTAGAAGAAGGTAATGAAGATCTGCTCGATGAGTCGCAGTACGCCTCAGAGTTCGATGACTTCACCGAGGGTTAATTGGGTTTTCCCAGTCGGTTACCTATGGGTTGTGGAAGGCACATCGCCGCGCTGCTTTTGGAATCGAAATTGATTTCCCCTGCACTAGCTGTAAAGTTAAGTCAGTTGTAATAGTTCTACCCATTTTAAACTATGTCTATAGTTGTGTATGTGGTTGTGATGCAACTCTATTGAGGAAATATGTTGGTGTTAGGCTACTGATCCAGGGAACTAGCACTGGACACATATTTGTGGAAAGTTCGGATTGGTTTCAACCAGTTGGCACGAGAGCATGAGTTACGTGCGAAGGGCTAACTGATTGGCCTCAATCCAGGTACGGTTTTCGGTTAGGTGATCGGATTTCTTATGGGTTGCGTTAATTACCAGTCCAACGCAACAGTAAGGATCCTAACCGTTAATGTAAGTCTGGAGCCCCCACAAGAGGTGGTATCAAAGCGACATACGACTGCAGGAAAACCCTAGGTAGAATGGTTGATAAAAATAAGGATGAGTCTTTTCCCTCAAAAGTTATTTTGGCTATAAAATTTTATTTGTGAAAATGTAGAAGTGTTGTTCTCATCCTGCTATAGCATCTCCTCCTGTTTTTTTTGTTCAAAATGATCTTATCCTTATCTTGATCTTCAAATATTCGATTCTTCTAAGGATAAGGGTACGCTCACCCCGTTCAAAAGATAGTCACGTGTTGTGTAGCAGTGTGGTTAAAACAGCTAGGTTGTGACCAGTTATTTGGTTCGTTTGCTGTTTCTCCCTACCTAATTGGTTCCTATCCATATAAGGTCTTGCTAACCTGTGTCTTTTCTTACTCTCAGATGGCAAGCCGCTGGGAGCCGTGCTACTATACTCGTGAGGTGATTGAGGGCTCTGTGCAGGTAGTCCTCTAGGACATGCTGCAGCGAGTTGGGTTTTTGACCCAGCAGGAGTACCTCATATCTCGCGCGGGGGATAGTCCGGCCTCCTCCTTGTACATCCTGGAGGTGTCCATTTGTGGGCGCCACGACGGGGAACCAACTCGAAGCTATCATGGGATGGCGCTGAGTCCTTTGGCGACAGTGCTCGATGGAGCCTACGTCATGATTCTCTACCTTCGCCACGATGTCTCAGAGTTCGCGCAGATGTTTCCTCACTGTCCCTCTCGTGAGCCGGACAGCTTGGACAACATCTACGTGCCGGATGTAAGCTGCGACGGACCCCGCTGTTGCGTGGCTCGTCGGCTTGGTGAGGTCCTTAGATGGGTACCTCCTACGCCTCCATGATGAGCTACTCCTTGCCCGTCATCGTGGCACGTCTGAAGATCCATATGGCGCCGTTCCTCAACTATGGTTTCTTCTCCGAAGAGATCATGTATGGAAATCACAGTGCCTATGAGCCTACGGAGGAACTACCACGCCCCTATGGCTCTTACCGATGCGTCATACATCGTGCATGGATGTTGGTGGGAGGTCGTGGACGCCGTGTCGCAGCCGCTCCTTCAGAAGCGTTTGTGAACCCGGTGCGAGGATGAACCATCGTCTTCGGATGCTCCCGATGCTGTTGCTGGGAGTAGTGGCAACAACTAGGTCCTACTTATAGTAATTAGTACTAGAGCTCATTTTGGGTGTAAATGTGAGTTAGCTATTGCTGTACTTTTGCTGTAAAGGACTTAGTAGGAGAATGCGATAGCTGTGATGAGTGTTATAATTTAACCCGCTGATGTACGGAAAGACGTCCTAAGCTCTCATCCTAAAATCTATCGCAATTGTAGATTTGTTCTTGTTCTTGCAATCTCATTTGCGCTAAGTTTTAAGCTGTGAATTTGAGAATGCAAGTGTATCTGTGCAATGCTCATTCTGTTTTGTCTCGAGTCTCGATTGCATTCATTGCGCACGTTGCTTAGTCTCTGTGTGAAACAGAATGCCAAGGAGACAAAATGCTCGTGCGCATATGGCAGGTGGTGCTACCCATGAGGGGCGTGGTCAAGCTGATGAGGTGTCGAACCAAGTGCTTCCTGATCTGCCGCACCCAGAGCCCAAGGCCATGGGACATAGCCCTCGAGTGCTCCGGTGGTTGGACTAGGCGGTTCGCACAGCCGGCACGACGCCCAGGGCGAGGAATTGCCACCTCCTCCTTCGATGGGGCAAGTGCTAGTCATGGAAACTCGTCTGCTAGAAAGGCTAGTATAGAATACGAAGAACTTCAATGCTACTGCCTACAGCGGATTGGCAGTGATGTCGCCTCAGTCTCGTCTAGCCGAGTTCCAGCAAACTTGCCCACCGATTTTTTCGTCAGTGATGGATCCGTTGGATGCTGACGATTAGCTTCGCGACATCGAGTGCAAACTCGACCTCACGAGGTGCAGCGATGAGGAGAAGGTGCAGTACACTGCATACTATCTCCATGGTGCTGCTGCAGCCTGGTGGGACAGTTACAAGTAGTCCATCCCCCTGGCCAAGTCACAACTTGGGAAGGCTTCAAGGAAGCATTTCGTGCAGCACATACCCTTCGGGCTTGATGGAGATCAAAAAGAGAGTTCTACAACCTCAAGCAGGGGTCCATATCAGTCATGGACTATCTCCACAAGTTCAATTACATGGCTCGCTATGTCACAAATGAGGTTCCAAGTGAGGTCCGGAGAGTCGCTCTATTCCGGGAACATCTCAATGAGGAGATCAAGCACTCACTCGTAGCTCACAACTGTTGGGGAACGTGGTATGCTACTCTAGCACAAATTAAAATTTCTACCACAAACCAGAAAAGCTACTCGCAAGAAGGGGATCATAGATCTATTACCACTAGACGCGCAGTTGCGGAATCCTTTGCACATCGTTGTAGTGGATCGTTCTCGGCGTGGATCGTCCTCGCCGCGGATCATCCTCGCCATGGATCATCCTCGCCATGGATCGTCCTCGCTGTGGATCGTCTTCTTCTTGCGGATCATCCTCGCCATTCGGAAAACCCTTTTCTAATCCAATAGTCGGTAGCGGCTCCTTGTAGAGCATGCCAACTCCCAAACGCATATGATTAAAGTACTGATGTAATAATCCCTTTGCCAAACTATATGAAGATCGAATTGAAGGCGAGAAGCATGTCATCCTTTGACAATTCAATCCATCTCTCGTATCCGTGATATATTAATAAGTTGTGATTGACTTCTCAATCACGGCATGGCTATGCACTTCCTTAATCATATCACACGAGTGGCCTAGACATATATCTCCGTTACATTGGAGTGCAAAATCCATCTTGACTGCTCACTTCCCTCTGCATGTTTCATAGTAAACATGAAAGCTACCTTTATAACTATCCGGTTAGGAAATAGTGTTTGGTAACCCCAAGGTAAACTATTACACATGTAGGGAATATGACAATCTCAGGTCTAAGGATCATACATCTACTATATATGTATGAGATACACTGATGACACATAAGAATGTAACATTCTCGCAGTGTCCCATTGTGGGTCTATCTAACCCATGTTCTTCAACATGCGTCCACAATGTATTGATGATATCTCCATATCCCATGATCTATGAAACATGATCATCGAACAATACATGTGCTGATCTATTCATCGTTGTCCTATACGATGATATCCGATCAGAGATACTTATCGAATTATATCAATAAGTAAAGAGCTTCATAAACAAGTCACACACTTGTTGATCAAAACATTGATATACATTCATTGGATCAATAATCATATTATTATTAATAAACATAGTCATGTTACAATCATCCATATGATTGCCTCAAGGGAATAACATTAATAATCTCCCACTTGCACTTGAGTCAATCAATTAAGTATCTAATACCAATAGACCTCGTGTGCGCCTCATGCTGTGGCTGTGGCAGTGGCTTTGCCAACGGATCAGCCACATTGGCTTCCGTATGTACTTTGCATATCTTCATGTCACCTCTATCCATAATCTCATGAATAAGGTGAAAGCGTCGGAGTATATGTTTGGACTTCTGATGTGATCTAGGCTCTTTTGCTTGTGCAATGGCACCACTATTATCGCATGAAACCTCTCTTAGATTCATGCATATTGAACATTTTCAATACTTTGTCAATGTACGTTTCCTGGCTTAATCCAATCAACCTTTTTGATCTATCTCTATAGATCTTTATGCCCAAGATATAACATGCTTCTCCCAAGTCCTTCATTGAGAAACTCCTTTTCAACGAAGTCTTAACGTCTTCAAGCATAGGAATATCATTCCCGATCAATAATATGTCATCCACATACAAGATCAGAAACATAAGTACGCTACCACTAGCCTTCTTGTAAACACAAGGCTCTTCTTCGTTTTTGATAAAGCCAAATCCTTTGACCACTTCATCAAAACGAATATTCCAACTCCGAGATGCTTGCTTTAACCCATAAATGGATCTCTGAAGCTTGCATATCTGTTTAACATTTTTAGGATCAACAAAACCCTCAGGTTATTGGACAAGGCACGGTGAAGAAGAGATCATACATGAAGGTGATAACGTCATCAACGACGGATCTAGCAACATGGTAGCTGACATCGGTTACGGATCCGATGAGGACAGGTTGCTCATCGATGACGACAATAATCTGGCTCAGATGTTGCGCGATGCAGAAGGGAACTACACTAGTCAAAGAGAGTTTAATCAATTCAAGTGTTTGATGGAGGACTCGGACAAACCTTTGTTCCCAGGTTGCAAGGAGGAATACACAAAGTTGCACACCGTGCTTTTACTACTAAAATTGAAGGAAATCAATGGTTAGTCTGACAAGAGTTTCACGGTGTTGTTACATCTCTTAGCTTACATGCTTCCAGAGGGAAACGTGTTGCCTGAAACCACATATCTTGCAAAGAAGGTTGTATGTCCCTTGGGATTGGAAGTAGAAAGAATACATGCATGTCCAAATGACTGTATACTCTATCGCAAAGAGTATTCAGACGTGCATGTATGTCTGGTGTGCAAAGCATTGAGATACAAGCGTAAGAGTGATGACAGTAATGTCATCGAGGTGAAGAAAGGACCTCCTGCTAAAGTGGTATGGTATTTGCCAGTAATCCCTTGGTTGAAGCGTTTATTTGGAAACAAAAAGCACGCCAAATTGTTGCGATGGCACTCAGAAGAGCATAGGAGGGATGGAAAGCTGAGACACCCTGCGGATTTTGCCCAGTGGAGAACCATCAATAGGCTCTTCAGGAACAACTTCGAAAATGAACCTAAGAATATAAAGTTTGGATTGAGTACAGATGGAATGAATCCTTTCGGTAACATGAGCAGCATTTGAAAGAAGTAATAATTGCCTAGAGGGGGGTGAATAGACTATTGAAAATTTAACCTAAATTAATCGCAGCGGAAAGATAGTTTGGAACTTTAGATGAGTGAATCGGAACTTCCGATGTGATATTAGAACTTCTGATTTACTATCGGAATGTCCAAACAGAACAGGAAACAAGGGAACAAGCAACTATATCAAGTGAACCTCAATTAGATCCTAGTCCAATCTAACACAAGGCAAAGTAAGTGAACTTGACAAGATTAGCAACTAGAGAAGAACTTCAAATAAGGAGATTAAATACAATTGCACAAGCTTTAATCAAATCAAGGAGACAAAGAATTTGTTCCCGAAGTTTGGATCCTTGAGGGGATCCTACATCTCCGTTGAGGAGGCTCACAAAGAGCCAGGTCTTTTCCAACCCTTTCCTCCCAAACCTCGGTCACACTTGAGATTTGATTCCCTTATTGATTTCTTCCCTTTCGAATGTGAAATCGGCCTTCACAAACTTCTCACGGCTACCCACAATCTTTGGGAGCTCGTGAGTGACGCCTAGCCGTCTAGGAGTCCTCAATCTCTAAGAGTAATAAATGCAACTTGAAGCCAATCTTGGAGATGATCTCCAATGCTCAATGAATGTCTCTCTCTTGCTCTTATGTCTAGATCTCATTCAACCCTCACTCCTTAATTTGATCACTAAGATCAAAGAGGAGAGGAAGAAAAAGAAACTCAAGAAGTGTATGAATGCTCAAGAGACACCACAGCCAAAAAGCTAGACTCATTTAAGAGGGGTGGAGGGGTATATATAGGATTGGGCAAAAACTAGCCGTTATTCCTCTACTCAGCCACATATCAGAACTTTCGATGTCGACATCGAAACATCCGATTTGCCTAATTTTCCAGAAAATCAACTGGATTTAACAGTCAAAAGATACACACATCGGAACTTCCGATTTTCACGATCGGAACTTCCGATTTTCACGATCGGAACATCCGATGTATCCAGAGAATTACTTTTGAAAAACATTTTTGAAAAGATTCTAAGTTTGCATCGGAATGCCCGATGCACAGATCGGAACTTTCGATCTGTCCAGAGAGTACCCTTTTTAGATTTTGTATGGATCGGAACTTCCGATCAAAAACATCGGAACTTCCGAAGTGTCCAAAGGGTACCCTAAACTTTTTCAAGCACATATCGGAACATCCGATATATACATCGGAATGTCCGATGTGTCCAGAGAGTAAACAAAATGCTCACATCGAAAATTCCGATATATCGGAACATCCGATATTGGATCGAAACATCCGATAAGGATAAAGAGAGAAACCACTCGGTGTGCGTGTTGTGACTTGTGTCTCTCGACAAAAATGAGTAATCATTCATCTGAGCATAGAGACTTGTCTTAGATCGACTACATTGCATCCCTCTTTATAACACGACATATCTATGACCAAACAAAATGTAAGTTACATCGATATGACGCCGTGTTTATTTCTTCTGCTTTTTGAGGGTCGTCAACGTCCATAAATAGTCTTGCTACTGGACTTTCACCTATTCATTAACTCATTGAACCCATTAGTCCCTTAATCGTTTGTCATTAATCATCCAAAATACACTTAGGGGCCTAGATGCACTTTCAATCTCCCCCTTTTTAGTGATTGATGACAACTCTCTTAAAGCTACAATAGATATGAATATTAATAAATTGAGAGTGCAAAAAGATATAGTGAGCTCCCCCTAAATATGTGCATTAAAGGAAATGAGTGGAAGTTCAATGCACATTTTAGCAAGAAAATTGTGAGAGCTCCCCCTACATCTTTGCATTCGAGGGAATATACAAGAGCTATATATAAATATGCAATCACAACTCAAGCAAGCAACTGAAGCGGAGATAAAAAAAAACAACATTAAGCATTTAGCGTTTAACATAAACGTAAGTTCCAAAGATCTAAAAAAAAACCAATAAACCAACTAAGAGTTGCCATGACGTAGCACAAGTTCTCAAAAGACCGATAGGAGGTAAGCTTTCTTCTCCCCCTTTGGCATCAAGACACCAAAAAGAAAGATCAAGCAAGAACAAGTATGAAAGGATCTAATCATCCCCCTCAGAAGCAGACTCCTTAGCGTAGTCCTCTGAGCTGGATTCTTCAGCAGTAGCCGGGAGGAAAGGATCTTCAATCTCTTCTTCATCTTCCTCATCATCAGAGCAAGGAAGATTCAGGAGCTTCTGAATGTCTTTGAGTCTCTTAGTGTTCTTCCTGACCTCCACTGCATTTTTCTTGCACAATCCAAAGATTGACTTTAATGCCCAAAGGATTATCGAAGAGGAAGATGTGTCAGGAACTGAAGGTGTAGCTTGAGTAGCAGCTGAAGATGAAGCACCATGCCTAGAGGTAGGCCGACTGGCTTGCTGACCCGGGGCTTTGACTGCCCTAATCTGCACTCCAGTGTGCTTGACATCACACTCGAATTGCTGCTTTGTTACCTGCTCAATCATATGCATGATATAGGGAGCGTACCCATAGCTCCTCTTGGGCTCCATAGAGGTCAGTCTGATTTCGTTGAATATCTCATCATCAGCATCAGCCATATACTCCCAGTCTACCCACTGCATTGGAGTTACTGGATTCTTCCTAGGAAAGATAATAGTTTCGTAGAAGTCCTGTTGGAAGAATGTCCAGAACCTGGGGTCTGTGGAGAATTGAGCCTCTCTCCTGGGATTCTCTTCCCGAGCCTTGCGAACCTGAGCTGCCTTCCCTTTGAAGTTCACAGCCCTTCTAACCAGCCGCTGAGACCGTTCAGACTTCTTCAGAATAGGCATTCTATTTGCGTCGGCTAGCTGAGAGGATCCAACAATCTCTTTGCCTTTCCTGGAAGGCAAAGGGGCTCGATGAGGCACATTGACTGTCTGGGCGTGTTGAGCAGGCTCATTGATCAATATGCCACCAGTCCGACTCCTCTGGTTGCAACTCTCTTCGTTCTTGTTCTGGTCGGGGTTTTCCTTTTACGCCCAAACGTAATGGTAACATCAGACTTGCCCTTCTTAGGCTGATCATTACCTTGACCGGGATCCATCAAGATAATCCTGACAAGTGGATGGCTTGATAAGAAAATAGAATTGAGAAGGAAAATTGAGTTTGGTGCTGTATTGTCAACATCAGATATTCCGATTTTTGATCGAAAGTTCCGATATTATATCGGAAGTTCCGACACAAGAATCGGATGTTCCGAAATTTTTTGGCATAGCAACAAAAATCAATATTTCCTCTGGATTGACCGATGGGAATAGATGAAATTGGAGATCAAGATTCTAGGGATGTAGATTAACAACTCTACCAAAGGAGTTTGAAGAACGTGATGAGGACATCACTCCTATGCATAAGACCGAGCCTCCTCCAGTTGTGATGCAAGGACCCATCACAAGAGCACGAGCACGGCAATTGAATCAACAGGTGAGCTCGTTCCTAAGTGCCCGTGCAGATACTTGTGAGGATGGTATGCTACCTAATGATATTATTGATTATCTTGTACTTAGGAACTTTGGAGAGGATGAAAGGACCAACGATGTCGCCTAGAGGGGGGGTGAATAGGCGGATTAAAAAATCGCAGCGGAAATAACTCAGGCCGAACAGGTCAACCCGGAGTCTCCAGGTTTTGGTACGGATACTCTGGCTTGTCCGGAGTGTCCGGTCTTGTGTCCGAACTCTCCGGGTTAGTTGGCTCGGGAGCGCAAATAAGACTACTCTAGCAAGCACAATAAACCACTAGAAATAGATAGCAAGAACAACGTAGAACAATTGCTAGTAAGGATTTGAATTAAAGCTAAGCAAAGAGCTAGATCTAATTTTGCAAATTCAAATCCAAATAAGCAAGACTAGGAAGAAAAAGTGAATGAGAGGGACACGAATTTTCACCGAAGTTCGGGTTCTTGAAGGGAACCCTACGTCTCCGTTGAGGTGGCTCGGTCGCACTTGAGCCGGGGTCTCTTTCAACCCGCTTTCCTCCCGGTGTTGCACAAATGCACTCGTCGGCTTCACTTCTTGCCTCTTTCCTTTCGGAGGCGAGACTTGCCTTCACAAACGACCGGGGCTCACCACACGTGTTGGTAGCTCCCGGTGACTCCTAGCCGTCTAGGAGACCTTCAACCTCCAAGAGCAATAACGCCACGAAGAATCGCTTGGAGGATGAACTAGTGCTCAACAACTAGAAATGAATGCACCTAGCACTTTGCTTCTTCCTCTCCTCACCAAAATGGATCAACAACCAAATCTAATGGTGGGAGGAAGTATGAGCTCTATTGAATGCTTGGAAGAGGTTAGGAGTGGCTTGAATGCTGCAATGAATGAGCTCAATCCAGTTCCTAGCTGTTGGGAGAGAGTGGGGGCTTTAAATAGTCAGTTCAAAAACTAGTCGTTACTCTCGTTTTTGTACAGGCCGGAGTGTCCGGACAAATAACCCGGAGACTCCGGACACAATGTCCGGATACTCCGGACAATCTGGAATAAAGGTGGCCGATGGGTCCAACCCGGAGACTCCGGACATATTGTCCGGATACTCCGGATTGAATCCGGACACTCCGGACACATGGTCCGGACTCTTCGAGTTCACTAACTCGGTTTGAATTCCAGATTTTGGAAAATGCAAGTGTTTGAGTGCTAGTTTGAATGCAAGTTTTGATGTTGAGCACATGCACATCCTAAAATCGATTTTCCGTCGCATCCTCTTAATAGTACGGCTATCCTTAAGACTCAAAACAATATAAAAATTACAAGTCTTCGTCTTGATGCCGTTTTCTTGAAATTTGACGCGCTTAGGACCGTCCAATCTTATTCCGAGCGTGATGTGATCTCGAAAACTGCATTAATCTTAGTTGAAGCATTAGATCACGTTAATTGTGTCATCATTAATCACCAAAATAAAATGAGGGGCCTAGATGCACTTTCAATCTCCCCCTTTTTGGTGAATTGATGACAACACAATTAATCAGCAAATAAGATGATATGAAATAGACTTTAGCAATTCAAAGAAACAGGGGAGCTCCCCCTAAATGTGTGTAATAGAAGTATTGAGTGGAATCAAATGCACATATTTAACGAGAAATAACCAAGAGCTCCCCCTCAAACATTGCATCCGAGAATACATCACAATTAACTGAAAGCAAACCACGCATAAGATAAGCATTAATGTCATTACATGGATAGAGAGGAAATAACAGAGTTCACAGCATGAAAAGCAATAATAAAAAGCAGCACAAAGCAAGTCCACAAGCGACAGCAAAAGATAAAGATAGTGACAACTAGACGACAACGAAGAACAAATATCACACTCCCCCTTTGGCATCAAGACACCAAAAGAGGAGGAACACTAGAAATCACTCGTCGTCGCCTTCGTCGTCGGACGCTGAGTACTCGCTGCCAGGGTCATCTCGGCCAAGCGGAGTAGAGGAGGTGATGCCGAAGAGCTGATCTGCGGACGCGGCATCACTACTCTCCTCGGAAGACCCGGAGGAGTCACTGGGGGAAACTGCCTCGCCATTGTGGCGGCGAATGCTGCGAATGTCTTGGCCATTCTTCTTGATCTGCCGACTCATCACCTTCTGCCTGGTGGAGATGTCGCGGCAAAGACAGAAGATGTGCTTCAGCATCTTCTGGAGCACGCCAGGAGGAACCTCAGTCTGCTCCGAAGGAACGGCGGGAGGCACAGCAGGAGCAGATGCAGAGGTGGAAGCCGAAGCGCGACCACGACGAGTCCTCGGAGGAGTGGGACCAGGGGCTGCTGGAGCAGTAGGAGCAGTAGGAGGTCGGACCTTGTAGGAAAGGTGCTCCTCCTCCCTGACAAACTTCAGACCACTGACTGAAGTGATCAACGCCATCACAAAAGGAGCGTAGCTGCAGCTGGCCATGTTGCTCTGCGCATTCTGTCTCATCGTCTCCCAGATGAAGTCAACAATATCAAATGGATGAGTGCGCTCAACGAGGTGGTATAGCAGGTTCCTTCCATAGGAACTAATGGCAGATGCATCTCCCTCCTTGGGCCAAAGAGTGACCCTCAACATCCTGTTGAGGACAGCAGGCACATCCTTCAGGCCCTTGATGGTCCCAACTGTAAAGCTCTTGGATGTGTCATACAAGGACTCGATCTGCTCAGGAGTCAGAACCTTCTTCTCATGAAGCTTCGGACTGTCATTGTACCGAAGGTGGAGGACTCTGGCAAACCTCTTCTTATTAGCCTTGTACCAAACTCTGTCAGTCATCCACCAGATAGCATCATCAGTCTTGTCAAAATACAGGGTGGCGTAGAACTGCATGATTATCTTGTTGTTCCAATCAAACTTGAAAGACATGATGTCCTTAACTTCATGCAGCTCACAAATCTCGAGAATCTGAGAGAACACAGGAAGCTCAGCTGCTGCCATGTACTCCCAGTCAATAGTCTTCATTCTGACCACTGGGTGCTCAAGAGGGTAGAGGACCGTCTCATAAAAGTCTGACTGAAACCGGTTCCAGAACCGGCGGTCCACATACTCATCCTGATGGAAACTGAGCGGATCTTTCTTTCTTTGCTCAACAATAGCTTTGCCCTTGCCAGAACCCGTCCTGTAGTCAATCACTCTCATGGGATTGACTGACATAGGGTACCTCCACACGGGCTTGGCCTTGGCCAAGGGGCCAATAAAATGACCCTGGCGCGAAAGTCCTTTCTCTTCGATCCTCACCCTAGCATGAGTATCTGCAGGATGCTCATCCGGATCGGCCGAGGCCGGAAGTGAGGACTGAGCCTGAGGTCGAGATCGCCGAGGCCGAGACAGCTGAGCTGGAGGCTGGGAAGATGGCTGAACAGAAGTCTGTGGACCAGATGAGGTTCCAATCCTCAGCGCACCTCTTCCCCTGGAGGTGGGCTGCTTTGCCACGGCATGACGCGGCCTCTTGGGCGCCGGTCGAGCAGACGGAGAGCTGGAGGGACTGTCCGGAGACGGAGAGTCCCTAGGAAGATCACCACCACCACCAGCTGAAGACCCCTGAGAGGGATCCATCTGACCAGACAAGGCGAGGGAAAAAGGTTAGCCGCGAGGCGATTGGAAATTTAAAGAAAAACGAATTCTGGCCGAAGCACTCAACCCGGAGAGTCCGGACAAATCGTCCGGATACTCCGGATCAACCCGGAGACTCCGGACAAACTGTCCGGATACTCCGGACTAACCCGGAGACTCCGGACCACAAGTCCGGATACTCCGGATCCACCAGAATAAGCGCACGGGCGGCCCAAAGAGTGGAATCTAATCCGCAAAAACTGAACGAAATGAATCTAGATTGCCACTAGGATATCCAAGAAATGAATAGGGCACAATCTAGCAAGGAAATTTCGCGGAATTAGGGCACAACCGAGAGTACTCACCTCAAGAGGATTTGAAACGTGAAGAACGGGTGAGTTAGGGAGGGTGATTCTCCGATCTTGAGGGCCACAAGGACTCAAGCCACACCCTAGAAGAGAAGAAGCACGAGGAGAGGCCCTAGGAACCACGAGATTTGAACCAAACCCGGAAGGAAATTGATTAGGGCACGAGTTCCTTACCTAGATCTCCAAACCGAGGGTGAGGTAGAGTCCACAAGCCCTTGGAGAAGGAGAGTATGGAAGGAGTATGCCCTAGACACGAGAGGATCACGGGAGAGGACGAGGCGCATGGAGGAATAGGAAAAAGAAACCGCGCGGGATTGGGGGGACTTAAACCGTCCGCCCCAACCCGGAGACTCCGGACTCCAGTCCGGATACTCCGGCCCAACCCGGACACTCCGGACAAAATGTCCGGAGACTCCGGGCTAACCCGGAGAGTCCGGATTGAAAACCGGATACTCCGGGTTCCCCAGCTCGGTTAGGAGTAAGGGAAAACGCACGAAGAAACAAGGAATTTTGCGGAACGAGAGGGAGAACGAGACCCTAAGATGTCAACTTGATATATGACCAGCGAACAATCAATCAATCAGACTATGGTCACATAGCAAATGACAAGATCGTAGGATCAAAAGGCCAAAAACACAAAGTAAATTCAGAGGAAAAGATGAATAAGTTTTTGAAATTCATTTTTCATTCACCAACCAATATATGAGCACTTATCAAGCCACGTTACGAGAATCTAGAATATTTAGACCACTTCTCAATTCACAGAACCTTTTCTCGTCAAGGGGCTTGGTGAAAATATCGGCTAATTGATTATTTGTACTCACATGTTGGATGTCAATTTCGCCTTTGGTTGCGTGATCTCTTAGGAAATGATGGCGAATATCTATGTGTTTTGTACGGGAGTGTTGGACGGGATTATTGGCAATTTTTATGGCACTCTCATTGTCACACAAAAGTGGAACACTTTTGTAGGTTAGGCCATAATCACTCAAGGTTTGTCTCATCCAAAGCAGTTGGGCACAACAACTCCCGGCAGCTATGTATTCGGCTTTGGTAGTGGATAAGGCTACGGAGTTTTGTTTCTTGGAAGACCATGAGACTAGAGACTTACCCAAGAATTGGCAAGTCCCCGAGGTACTCTTCCTATCCACTTTGCAACCGGCATAATCCGCATCGGAATAGCCAACAAGTTCAAAGGAAGATCCTTTCGGATACCAAAGTCCAAAATGAGGAGTGTGCACTAAATATCTCAAGATTCTCTTAACGGCCACCATGTGGCACTCTTTTGGAGCGGCTTGAAACCGTGCACACATATAAACGCTAAGCATGATATCGGGCCTAGATGCACAAAGATAAAGGAGAGAACCGATCATCGAACGATATACCTTTTGGATGACTGGTTTACCTTCTTTGTCGAGGTCTAGATGCCCGTTGGCTTGCATAGGTGTCTTTATAGGCTTGGCGTCCTCCATTCCGAACTTCTTGAGCATGTCCTTGATGTACTTGGTTTGACAGATGAAGGTTCCTTCCTTGAGTTGTTTAACTTGAAAGCCGAGGAAGAACTTCATTTCTCCCATCATGGACATCTCGAACCTTTTTGTTATAATCTTGCTAAACTCTTTACACAAATACTCATTAGTAGATCCAAATATGATGTCATCGACATATATTTGGCATACAAATAAATCATTATCAATATGTTTAGTAAAGAGAGTAGGGTCGGCCTTTCCGACTATAAAACCTTGTCCGAGAAGGAAGTCTCGTAAACACTCGAACCAAGCCCTTGGTGCTTGTTTTAGTCCATAAAGGGCTTTGTGTAGGTAGTAGACGTGGTCCGGGTGTTTTGGATCTTCAAAGCCGGGTGGTTGCTCGACGTAGACCATCTCGGAGAGTGGTCCATTCAAGAAAGCGCTCTTCACGTCCATTTGATAAAGCTTGAAATCATGGTGAGTAGCAAAGGCAAGTAATATTCTAATGGATTCAAGCCTAGCTACTGGAGCATATGTTTCACCGAAATCCAAACCTTCGATTTGAGTGTACCCTTGAGCAACCAAACGAGCTTTGTTCCTTGTCACGATTCCATTCTCATCTTGCTTGTTCCGGAAGACCCATTTTGTGCCGATCACGTTTTGATTTGGTCTTTGAACAAGCTCCCAAACTTGATTTCTCTTGAAATTGTTGAGCTCCTCTTGCATGGCCATCACCCAATCCGGATCATCAAGTGCTTCTTCTACCTTAAGAGGCTCAAGAGAGGAAACAAACGAGTAAAATTCACAAAAGTTTGCAACTCGAGATCGAGTAGATACTCCCTTGTTAATGTCTCCAAGAATGTTGTCGACTGGATGATCCCTTTGAATGCTTTGATGAACTCTTGGGTGAGGAACAGTTGAATCTGGAGCTTGAATGGTTTCTTCATCTTGGGATGCGTTGGAACCATCGTGAGCTTGAATGGACGAGGAGGGAATATCACCTGAGCCTGACCCATCCGGAGACTCCGGTATATGACCCGGAGACTCCGGACCAATCCGGACACTCCGGGTTTCAGGCCGGAGACTCCGGGTTGAGGTGCTCGGGTGAGATTCCAGATTTTGAGGTCTTACCTCCCCAATTGCCATTTTCTTGATAGCTTCACAAGGAGGTTCTTCCCTGTCAATTACGGCACGATCAACTTGTTCTACTTGAGAACCGTTAGACTCATCAAAAGTTACGTCACGCGAGATTTCAACGACACCAGTGGTATTGTTGAAAACTCGGTACGCATAAGCATTAGTTCCATAACCGAGTAAGAAACCTTCATCTACTTTAGGAGCAAATTTAGAAGACTTAGCTCTTTTGTTGAGAATATAGCATTTACTCCCAAAGACTCGAAAGTAGGAGACATTTGGTTTCTTTCCGGTGAGCAATTCGTACGCCGTTTTCTTCAAGATCTTGTGAAGGTAGAGGCGGTTGGAGCTGTGGCATGCGGTATTGATGGCTTCCGCCCAAAAACTATCGGAAACCTTGTATTCGTCAAGCATCGTCCGCGCCATCTCGATGAGGGTTCGATTTTTCCTCTCGGCTACCCCATTTTGTTGAGGAGAATAGGGAGCCGAGAATTCGTGCTTGATTCCTTCCTCATCAAGAAACTCCTCCACTCCAATGTTCTTGAACTCGGTGCCGTTGTCGCTTCGAATTCTCTTAATCTTCACTTCAAACTCGTTTTGAGCTCTTCTCATGAATTTCTTCAATGTCACTTGGACTTCTCCCTTGTCATGCAAGAAAAATACCCAAGTGAAACGGGAAAAATCATCTACAATTAATAGACCATACTTACTTCCCCCGATGCTTATATAAGCTACGGGACCGAATAGATCCATGTGGAGCATTTCCAACGGTCTTGAGGTCGTCATCACATTCTTGGCGGAATGGGAGGCACCAACTTGCTTGCCCGCTTGACAAGCGCTACATACCCTATCTTTCTCAAAGACAATATTAGTTAGTCCAAGGATGTGGTTGCCTTTGATGAGTTTGTGAAGGTTCCTCATACCGACATGGGCTAGTCGGCGATGCCATAGCCAACTCATGCTAGATTTAGCCATTAAGCACGTTTCAAGATTAAGTCTATCCGTATTGAAGTCTACGAGATAGAGCTTACCCTTCAAACGTCCCTTAAAGGCTATTGAACCGTCAAGCCTCTTAATGACTTCCGCACCCTTTTCATTAAACAAACAATTGTAACCCGCTTCACACAATTGTGCAACGGACAACAAATTGTAGCTTAATGAATCAACAAGTAAAACATTACTTAAGTGAAAATCATTTGAGATAGAGATTTTACCCAAACCAATTACTTCTCCTTTTCCATTGTCTCCAAAGACAATACTTTCGCTATTTGATCCATTTTCATCCAAGTGTGCGAACATTGCCTTTTCTCTGGTCATATGATGCGTGCAACCGCTATCCAAAATCCAACTTGTTCCACCGGAGATATAGGCCTACAAAAACAAATTTAGTTTTTGCTCTTTGGTACCCAAACTTGGTTAGGTCCACGCACATTAGCAACTAGAGATTTTGGGACCCAAATGGAGCGAACAATAGGAGCATTCTTTGGCTTACGCCCAATATGACATGCAACTACACGACCAAGGTTAGTTTTCTTAAGTACATATGAAGCAAAAAACTCGGAGTGAGCCTTGTGCTTGGATGTTCCTTCGCCTTTTACAAAATGAATCGGCTTGCTTAAAGGAGCAACCACGATGTTGCCCTTTTTGCCTTTAGGCGGAACATACCCAAGCCCATGCTTCTTAGGATTACCTTGGCGCTTACCGAGATACTCCTCTAAACCTTTGCTAGCCTTGTAGGACTTTTGAAGTCCATCTTCAAGCATCCCCTTAAGCTTCTCATTCTCATGAGCCAAGACTTTCAAAGTCTCACGGTTAGTAGCACAAGTAGCAACATCAACATTATAACATCTAGCGCATCCATTGCTACTTGAAGGCATTGAAACATTGGAGTTGTTAATTGAGGAAGAAGCATTATTCGAGATATCAACAAGCTTCACTTCAAGAGACTTGCAAGCATCCATTGCTTGAGCAAGTTGCTCTACGAGTGAAGCATTGGTGATCTCAAGACTAACTATTTCATTCTTAGTCAAATTTGAGTTTTTGACTAAGTCCTCGTTTTTCTTTCTCTCAAAAGCTAGGCTCTTCTCTAGCTCAAGATTCTTTTCCTTTTCAAATATAAGGAGATCCTCTTGAGCTTCAAGAGTAGCCTCCTTTTGTTCTACTACTTCCTCCAATTTTTCAATGTCTTTAAGTAGCAAGTCTAGTTTTTCAATATCAAAGTCATCCATAGACTTAAATGCTACTTCATCGTTATCACTATCACAATCATCTAAGCCATAATCAACAATAGAGGGAATGGGGCTCTTAGATGATACCTTGTGCCCCTTTGCCATGAGGCAAATTGGAGCATCTCCTTCGCCGTCACTTAGGTTGTCAAAGAGACCCTTTGACTTTGTCGGTGGGTAGCAATGGCGACGGTGGCAAGTCCTCCTTCATTGTCGGAGTCGGATTCGGACTCGGACTCGGAGTCGGAGTTCCACTCCTTGCCGATGTATGCATGACCCTTGCCCTTGTACCTCTTGCTCTTGTCCTTGTCTTTCTTCTTGAACTTGTCCTTCTTGAAGGGCTTGTCTTCCTTCTTTTCTTTGTGAGGGCACTCGGCAATGAAATGACCGGGTTCCCCACACTCATAGCACTTTCTTGAAGAGTGCCGCCCTCTTGATTTGTTGCCAAAGCCCTTGGAGTGACTTCCCGGCTTGTAGCCCTTCTTCTTCAAGAACTTGTTGAATCTTCTTACGAGCAAGGCCATGTCTTCATTTGTCAAGGGGCCGCTCGACTCTTCTTCATCGCTTGAGCTCTCTTCGGCTTCTTGTGCCACCTTGACGGCCTTCAAGGCGATGCCCTTCTTCTTACTGGACTTGAGCTCCTCCACCACTTCCGCTTCCTTAACCATCATCTCATCCGTCATTAACCGGCCAATCACATCATGAGGAGTGAGAGTGTCGAAGTTTGGCCGGTCGCAGATGAGTTGCACAAGGTTGCGGTTGGTGGGGGTGATCACTCGAAGGATGATCTTGACAATTGCTTTGTTGGTGAGCTCGGTGCTTCCAAGTCCTTTAGCTTGATTTACTAGAACCATCAAGCGATCAAACATCTTGGTGTAACACTCTCCTTCTTCCAAAGTGAATCGGCTTAGTTCTCCAATGATAAGCTCAATCTTGGATTCACGAACACTTCACACACCTTCATGAGATACCATTAATCTTTCCCATATGTCCTTGGCATTGTCAAGACCATCAACCCGGTTGAACTCGGAGTCGCTCAAAGCATTGAACAAGGCATTGACGGCCAAGTCGTTGAAGTGTTGAGCTTTGTCTTCTTCGGAGGTAAGATTGTTGGGGTTTGCGGGCTTAAAACCTGTTTCAACAATCTTCCAAATGCAAGGGTGAAGTGATCTCAAATGCATCTTCATCTTGTGTTTCCATGCCGCATAGCGAGTGCCATCGAAATGAGGCGCTCGGCCAGACGAGACGGAAACATAAGATGAGGAGTTTGAGACTCCAAAAGAGGAATAATCTAAAGGAATTGCAACCCCTATACCGGAACCCGTGGCCTTGTCTTGGGCATGGGTTTCGGTAATTTTCTCTATATCCGACATCTTTGTTTCTCCAAGCGGTTAAGCCAAAATAAAGGAGATTTGGCTCTGATACCAATTGAAAGGACCAACGATGTCGCCTAGAGGGGGGGTGAATAGGCGGATTAAAAAATCGCAGCGGAAATAACTCAGGCCGAACAGGTCAACCCGGAGTCTCCGGGTTTTGGTCCGGATACTCCGGCTTGTCCGGAGTGTCCGGTCTTGTGTCCGGACTCTCCGGGTTAGCTGGTCGGGAGGGCAAATAAGACTACTCTAGCAAGCACAATAAACCACTAGAAATAGATAGCAAGAACAACCTAGAACAATTGCTAGTAAGGATTTGAATTAAAGCTAAGCAAAGAGCTAGATCTAATTTTACAAATTCAAATCCAAATAAGCAAGACTAGGAAGAAAAAGTGAATGAGAGGGACACGAATTTTCACCGAAGTTCGGGTTCTTGAAGGGAACCCTACGTCTCCGTTGAGGTGGCTCGGTCGCACTTGAGCCGGGGTCTCTTTCAACCCGCTTTCCTCCCGGTGTTGCACAAATGCACTCGTCGGCTTCACTTCTTGCCTCTTTCCTTTCGGAGGCGAGACTTGCCTTCACAAACGACCGGGGCTCACCACACGTGTTGGTAGCTCCCGGTGACTCCTAGCCGTCTAGGAGACCTTCAACCTCCAAGAGCAATAACGCCACGAAGAATCGCTTGGAGGCTGAACTAGTGCTCAACAACTAGAAATGAATGCACCTAGCACTTTGCTTCTTCCTCTCCTCACCAAAATGGATCAACAACCAAATCTAATGGTGGGAGGAAGTATGAGCTCTATTGAATGCTTGGAAGAGGTTAGGAGTGGCTTGAATGCTGCAATGAATGAGCTCAATCCAGTTCCTAGCCGTTGGGAGAGAGTGGGGGCTTTAAATAGTCAGTTCAAAAACTAGCCGTTACTCTCGTTTTTGTACAGGCCGGAGTGTCCGGACAAATAACTCGGAGACTCCGGACACAATGTCCGGATACTCCGGACAATCTGGAATAAAGGTGGCCGAGGGGTCCAACCTGGAGACTCCGGACATATTGTCCGGATACTCCGGATTGAATCCGGACACTCCAGACACATGGTCCGGACTCTCCGAGTTCACTGACTCGGTTTGAATTCCAGATTTTGGAAAATGCAAGTGTTTGAGTGCTAGTTTGAATGCAAGTTTTGATGTTGAGCACATGCACATCCTAAAATCGATTTTCCGTCGCATCCTCTTAATAGTACGGCTATCCTTAAGACTCAAAACAATATAAAAATTACAAGTCTTCGTCTTGATGCCGTTTTCTCGAAATTTGACGCGCTTAGGACCGTCCAATCTTATTCCGAGCGTGATGTGATCTCGAAAACTGCATTAATCTTAGTTGAAGCATTAGATCACGTTAATTGTGTCATCATTAATCACCAAAATAAAATGAGGGGCCTAGATGCACTTTCAGAGGACCATGAAGGCCTTGGAAACCAGCAAGGACCAGGAGGGAGGCAAGGAGGGTGTCCAAGTCAAGTTGGAGGTTCAATTCATCTCGGAGTCGACTACCTCGGCCACCAGGAGCAGTGTTCACTAAAATCATCGCCCAGGCCACAAACGGGCTCCGATTTTGATGATCCACATATGCATCGAAAGCTAAGGAGATAAACTTTACAATGGCACCGGTTTCAAGTCATTTGGACTTCGGAGTCGACGGGAATTTACGTTGCAAGCTGGCGGACAGAATCTGTCCCAGGGTGCTGCGTCACCAATTTGGGCCGTTGGCCCATGTATCGTGTTGGAGTCCATCACGGACACGTCTAGGGTTTCTAGGACGTCCCCTAGCCTTTATATCCAGTAGCCGCCGCTAGGGTTTGATTTGGGTTTTGCTTAGATTAATTATGTCTTTGAACAGTGTTGCCGTTCATTGGTTTGTGAGACCCCAACTCGTGAGCTTCATCCTCAATTTTAAATTCAGTTGCATCTTTCTTGTTCTTGCTTGTGTTCTCGATTCATTGGCAGGGATTAGCCTTCGTGGCGAGGTCAACCGGGCAGCGCACGGTTGATAACCAGAGGACGCGTGGTGCTGCGATTGCAGGGGTTTTTGATCGTGTCGATCAAGAAGCCGGATCGTGTGTGTCTCGCGCCGCCTAATCGACTTATCCTCCACCTGACGGAAGTTCGGGCATCCCCCTACACGCTATCAGAACGGATGCAAAAGGATTCGAGATTTGATTGTAGGGTTCTAGTGTTATCTGAAGATGAAAAAAGAGAATTTCACGGAGAAATCGAAGTCCTTTGCGGAGAAGAAGCACCCTTGGAGTAGATCGGAGGTTCCGGATGGTTGGAAACTCCGAAAACGGCAAGATGTGGAAAGAGAAGCTCGTACGGATGAGAAAGGACAAAAGGAATAAAGAATGACCAAGTGAACCGGTCACTTTCTTAAGGATTACGCACATATGGATGTTCCGATCTGAGATCGGATGTTCCGATGTATGCACAAAACTAGAATCTTCTGACGTTCCGATGAACAAGTCGGTTATTCCGAGCAGGTGATTTTTCCAGAACATCGGAAGTTCCGATATGGAGATAGGATATTCCGATGAGTTAACAATTCCAGAAAACTGCAAGAAGGCATAAGAATCGGATGTTCCGATATGGGGATCGGATGTTCCGATGAGTTGAATTTTCTTGCTGGAAGGGATGAAAGGATTTGGTCTCTAAGAGAAGATTGAATCTAAATGTCATGTGAACGTAGACGTCATTCCACTTGAGATCAGCAGGCAATCAAGCAATCGTAAAAATGATCTCACGTGAATTGACTCAAGGATAAAAATCCAACTTAAACCTTTTTTGAAAACACACAAGTACTTTTCAAAAACTTTTATTTCGAAAACAACTAGATAAACAACAAGCACTGTATGCAAGTGATCAAGCAAAGTTCCGATAGTCTAGGATATTTAACTCACTCCTTAGCTCGCAAAAGCGGCATTCATCTAGAGGTTTGGTGAAGATATCGGCTAATTGTTTTTCTGTTCTCACATAGGTAATATTGATATCTCCTTTGAGTGAGTGATCTCTTAGGAAGTGATGCCGGATGTCAATGTGTTTGGTACGGGAATGTTGGACAGGATTGTTGGCTTTTTTTATGGCACTTTCATTGTCGCACAAAAGTGGAACTTTGTTCAAATTTAGGCCATAGTCCTTCAAAGTTTGCCTCATCCATAACAATTGTGCACAACAACTTCCCGCGGCAATGTATTCGGCTTCGGCGGTGGATAGAGCTATGAAATTTTGTTTCTTGGAGGACCAAGATACTAAAGATCTACCTAAGAATTGACAAGTCCCCAAAGTACTTTTTCTATCCACTTTGCAACCCGCATAGTCGGCATCTGAATAGCCAATTAAATTGAATTTTGATCCTTTAGGATACCAAAGCCCTAGACTTGGTTTGTGAACTAGATATCTAAGAATTCTTTTTGCGGCTATTAGGTGACACTCTTTCGGAGTGGCCTGAAACCTTGCACACATGTAAACACTAAGCATGATATCGGGCCTAGATGCACTTAGATAAAGTAACAAACTTATCATGGACTGATATACCTTTTGATCTACCGGATTAACTTCCTCGTTTAGGCCGAGATGTCCATTTGTTGCCATGGGAGTATGAATTGGCTTGGCATTCTCTATGTCAAACTTTTTGAGCATGTCCTTGATGTACTTAGTTTGACATAGAAAGGTTCCTTCCTTGAGTTGTTTGATTTGAAATCTTAGGAAGAACTTTAATTCTCCCATCATTGACATCTCAAACCTTTTAGTCATCAACCTACTAAACTCTTCACAAAAGTTTTTGTTAGTGGAACCAAATATAATGTCATCGACATATATTTGGCATACGAATAAATTATCATCATCATTTTTAGTGAAGAGAATAAGGTCGGCTTTACCAATTGCAAAACCATTTTTAACAAGAAAATCCCTAAGGCATTCATACCATGCTCTAGGTGCTTGTTTAAGCCCATAGAGCGCCTTATGGAGTTTGTAGACGTGCGAGGGGTTCTTGATGTCTTCTAAGCCCAGAGGTTGCTTCACATATACCAATTCGAAAATTGGTCCATTTAGGAAGGCACTCTTGACGTCCATTTGAAATAGCTTGAAATCATGGTGAGTAGCAAATGCAAGTAATATTTGAATTGACCCTAATCTAGCAATGGGAGCATAAGTCTCACCAAAATTCAAACCTTCAATTTGAGTGTACCCTTGAGCAACCAACCTTGCTTTGTTCCTCGTTACGATTCCGTTCTCGCCTTGTTTGTTGCGAAAGACCCATTTTTTTCCAATCACATTTTGATTGGGTCTTTCTACCAACGACCATACCTTGTTTCTTATGAAATTATTCAACTCTTCTTGCATGGACATAGCCCAATCCAGATCTTTTAATGCATCATTGACCTTCCAAGGTTCCAAAGAGGACACAAAAGAGTAAAATTCACAAAAGTTAGATACTCTAGAGAGCGTCGTTACCCCCTTTTGGATATCACCAAGAATATTGTCGACGGGGTGATCTCTTTGGATGCTTTGATGAACTCTTGGATGTGGCGCTTGAGATGGGTGTTGAATTGGCTCGACTTCTTCAACTTGATCATTCTCTATGAGTTTGCTTGAACCATCTCGGGTTTGATCTTGATCTTGGTCTTGAATTGAAGTCGGCGGCTCCACTTGAGTTGAGGAGTTTTGTTGATCTTGTATCACTTCAGGTTTGACTTCTCCAATTGCCATCTTCTTTATTGCAATGCTCAATACTTCCTCATTTTCTAGCACATTTAAATCAACTTTTTCTACTTGAGAGCCGTTAGATTCATCTCTCGCTATTTCAACATAACCGGTGGTTTTGTTAAAAATGCGATAGGCATAAGTGTTTGATACATAACCGAGCATAAAACCTTTATCAATTTTAGGTGCAAATTTAGAACTCTTAGGTTTCTTGTTTAGAATGAAATATTTACTTCCAAAGACTCTAAAGTAAGATACATTGGGTTTGTTACAGATTAGAAGCTCATAGGTCGTTTTCTTCAAGATCTTGTGAAGATATAACTGGTTGATGGCATGGCATGCGGTGTTGACGGTTTCCGCCGAAAAGTGATTTGATGTCTTGTATTCGTCAAGCATTGTCCTTGCCATCTCTATTAGGGTCTGATTTTTCCTTTCGACCACTCCATTTTGTTGAGGGGAGGGTGGGGCCGAGAACTCGTTCTTTATTCCTTCATCAAGAAAATCTTCAACTTGAGTATTCTTGAATTCGCTTCCGTTGTCACTTCGGATCTTCTTGATCTTCACTTCAAACTCATTTTGTGCCCTTCTTGCAAATTTCTTGATGATGCTTTGTGTCTTACTCTTTTCATGCAAGAAGAATACCCAAGCAAAACGTGAAAAATCATCAACCATAACTAAACCATACTTGTTACCTCCGATGCTTATATAAGCAACGGGTCTGAAGAGATCCATGTGTAGAAGTTCCATGGGACTTGTTGTTGTCATGACGTTCTTGGTGGGATGATGTGCTCCAACTTGCTTTCTGGCCTGGCATGCGCTACATATCCTATTTTTCTCAAACTCAACATTTGTTAGTCCATTTATGTGCTCCCCCTTTAGAAGTTTATCGAGATTCCTCATGCCAACACGGGCTAGTCGGTGATGCCATAACCAACACATGCTAGATTTTGCAATCAAGCATGTTTGAAGTTTAGCGCTATTTGAGTTGAAATCAACCAAATAGAGCTTACCCTTCAAATATCGTTTGAAAGCAATTGAGGAATCGTCTCTTCTAAAGACGGTCACATCCACATTAGTAAAAAAGTAATTGTAACCCATTTCACAAAGTTGTGATACAGATAGCAAATTGTAATTCAAGTATATAACTAATAGAACATTTGAAATAGAATGATCATTTGATATAGAAATTTTACTTAAGCCCATCACTTCACCTTTACCATTGTCACCAAACATAATATTTTCATATTGTGATCCTCTTTTATCAAATGATGAGAACATATTTTTCTCTTCGGTTATATGGTTTGTACAACCACTATCAAGCACCCAACTTGATCCGCCGGAGAGATAGTCCTACAAAGGCAAGTTATGTCTTGATTTTAGGTACCTAAATTTTCTTGGGTCCTTGCATGTTAGTTATCAATACTTTGGGCACCCAAACTCTTTTCTTTGCAACTTCATTTGAGTTGTGGGCATCAACAAGATGAGCAACCACTTTACCACGGTGGTTCCTTTTCAAGACATAAGAAGCATAGTGAATTGTATGAGATGTATAACGTTGAGGATGCTCATTTGTTTCTTGCACCGCCTTGTTGACTTGTGTGGTGGGTAATGGTAGTTTACCATTTTCTTTGATAAACCTTATGCATTCCTTACCCTTTACCACAACACGGTCATTTCTTTTGCCCTCATACTTATCAAATCCTAGCCCCTCTTTGTTGTTGTTTCCTCGACCATTGATGGTCTTATATAGGGCGTCCTTGGATTGATAAGTCTTGTTGCAACCATATCTTACCAAGGCACTTAGTCTCTCGTTTTCACTTTTTAATACTTGCATAAACTGAGAGTTGGTAGCACAAGCATTAACATCAATATTATAGCAACGAGAACATTCATTGCTAGTGGAAGGAATAGATGTCGTGGATAAATCATAAGATTGAGGCAAGCTATCATTAAGAGACTCAAGTTGCACTTCAAGAGCTCTAAGATTAGCTTCTAGACTAGAGACATTTTCTTGAAGTGATTCATTTGAACTCTTTAGCAAGTTAATTGAGTTGTTAGCCAAATCAAGATTTTTGGTCAACAATTCAATTCTCTTTTTCTTTAGCGAGAAGCTTCTCGAGAGCAAGATTCTTCTTCTTTTCAAGAATTAGCAAATCTTCTTGCTTCTCAAGAGTCTCCTCTTGGCTTTCTATTCTTTCCATTAGCTTATTTATCTTTGCTATAGTGGACTTGTTCAAGTAACAAAACAAAGCGTCATCATCATCATCATCACTACTATCTATTTCACTATCGCTACAAAGAGGTTTTGTTTTGGTCATTACCTTGCGCCCTTTTTCCATTAGACAAATGGGTGTGTCGTTGTCGTCATTGTCACTCAAGTCACCAAAGAGTGATTTGTTTGGAGGAGCGGCTTCCATGGCGACGGTGGCGCCTCGTTCATCATCGGAGTCGGAGTCAGTGTTAGAGTCGTTTGAATCCCATTCTTCACCAATATGAGCACACCTGGAATACTTCTTCTTGTGAGCCTTGTTCTTCATGTGTGGCTCACTCTTCTTGTACTCGTTGGGATTGTTCTTTTTCTTAGGACAATCGGCAATGACGTGTCCCACTTCACCGCACTCATAGCAAGCTCTCTTTGGATTCCTTCTTCTTCTTGACTTGTCATGATAATTTTTCTTGTATTTGATAGAGCCATCATACTTGAGAAATTTCTTGAACTTTCTCACAAACAAGGCCAAGTCTTCTTCATCTTCACTGTCATCTTCACTTGAGCTTGAGTCATCTTTCTTGCTCGTCTTCAATGCAATTTCCTTTGTCTTGGTACTTGATCCTTGCTTTGCAAGATTTTTGACTTCTTTGGCCTCTTCTTCCATGAGCTCATGTGATAGGATCATTCCTAACACGTCATTTGGTGAGAGTCTTTTGAAGTACTTTCGCTCTCGGATGAGGGTCACTAGTGTGGAATTTCTTGGAGCGAATGCTCTCAACATCCTTTTTACCACAATGTGATCCGTCATCTCTTTGCTTCCTAAGCCTCGAATCTTGTTAACAAGAAGCATCAACCGATCATACATTTGTTGAGGAGTTTCTTCATCATTCATGACAAATCTCCCCAATCTTCCTTCGAGTAGCTCGATCTTTGATTCTCTCATGCTTGAGGTTCCTTCATGAGCAACTTGGAGAGTGTCCCAAATTTCTTTTGCTTCCTCAAGACTGTCAACCTTGTTGAAGTCCTTGGGGCTCAAAGCATCAAGCAACACGCTAGCGACTTGCGCATTGCGATGAATATTTTTCTCTTGTTCTGGTGTGAGTTCCATATCTTCGTCTGGCAAGTCTATTCCTGTGCAAACAATCTTCCACACACTAGGATGAAGAGACATTATATGCATTTTCATTTTGAGCCTCCAAGCGGAGTAATGTGTACCATCGAAGAATGGAGCACGCCCGGATGGCACAATGATATATGAATGCGAAGATGATGAATTCATTTTATCATAATTGAAAGGGATTTCAAATCCCTGATTTGATGTTGACATTCTACCTTCTTTCTTTTTGCCGGAGGAGTCATCTCCGGTGTTCGGACTCTCCGGGTCTCCTGGAAACACTACCTTCAACCCTGTGCCGGCCATCTCATTTCCTTGAAGCGGTTAAGCCTTCAAGAAGGTTAGGCTCTGATACCAATTGAAAGATGTAATAATTGCCTAGAGTGGGGTGAATAGGCTATTGAAAATTTAAACTAAATTAATCACAATGGAAAGATAATTCAAAACTTTAGATGAGTGATATCGGAACTTCCGATTTACTATCGGAATGTCCGAATAGAACAGGAAACAAGGGAACAAGCAACTATATCAAGTGAACTTCAATTAGATCCTCGTCCAATCTAACACAAGGCAAAGTAAGTGAACTTGACAATATTAGCAACTAGAGTAGAACTTCAAATAAGGAGATTAAATACAATTGCACAAGCTTTAATCAAATCAAGGAGACAAAGAATTTGTTCCCGGAGTTCGGATCCTTGAGGGGATCCTATGTCTCCGTTGAGGAGGCTCACAAAGAACCAGGTCTTTTCCAACCCTTTCCTCCCAAACCTCAGTCACACTTGAGATTTGGTTCCCTTATTGATTTCTTCCCTTTCAGAGGCGAAATCGGCCTTCACAAACTTCTCACGGCTACCCACAATCTTTGGAAGCTCGTGAGTGACGCCTAGCCGTCTAGGAGTCCTCAATCTCCAAGAGTAATAAACGCAACTTGAAGCCAATCTTGGAGATGATCTCCAATGCTCAATGAATGTCTCTCTCTTGCTCTTAGGTCTTAGGTCTAGATCTCATTCAACCCTCACTCTTTAATTTGATCACTAAGATCAAAGAGGAGAGGAAGAAAAAGAAACTCAAGAAGTGTATGAATGCTCAAGGGACACCACAGCCAAAAAGCTAGACTCATTTAAGGGGTGGAGGGGTATATATAGGATTGGGCAAAAACTAGCCGTTATTCTTCTACTCAGCCACATATCGGAACTTCCGATGTCCACATCGGAAGTTCCGATATGTCTAATTTCCCAGAAAATCAACTGGATTTAATGGTAAAAAGATACACACATCGGAACTCACGATCGGGACATCCGATGTATCCAGAGAGTTACTTTTGAAAAACATTTTCGAAAAGATTCTAAGTTTGCATCGGAATTTTCGATGCACAGATCGGAACTTCTGATCTGTGTAGAGTACCCTTTTCAGATTTTGTATGGATCGGAACTTCCGATCAAAAACATCGAAACTTACGAAGTGTCCACAAAGTACCCTAAACTTTTTGAAGCACATATCAGAACATCCAATATATACATCGGAATGTCCGATGTGTCCAGAACATCTGATAAGGATAAATAGAGAAAACACTCGGTGTGCGTGTTGTGACTCGTGTCTCTCGACAAAAATGAGTAATCATTCATCTGAGCATAGAGACTTGTCCTAGATCGACTACGTTGCATCCCTCTTAATTGGAAATTGGAAAGGGTCTGTGGCTACATTGTGAGGCGAAGTAGAATTGTGCCCGTACACCACATTCCGAGGCACGAGACCAGTCTGCAAAAATTGATGAAGATGCCCCTGGGCGGCGCGAAGACGGGCACGAGTCTCCCATAACTCATAAACCACACAACGATGAGCCCGGTCCAAGGTACGGACCAAGCTCGCCAACTGGCGGACAGATCGATCTTCTCCCAGTCTGATCTCCATGATGTAGTTTTAGGTACCCGCTGGTCCTCTCTGTGGGAAGTAAAGAAATGGAGGCACAAGTAGCTCCCGCAGATCATGACGAAGATGGCACATGGCAACGTATGCCACCTCTTGGATTGCCATCCCAATGGATGTCCCTTATGCTTGGAAGTGATGGGGAATGCTCCCCGGCATCATTCGGGCGATGATGTGTACCGTGGCAGTGTAGGTCTCCAGTCCTGGTCCCAAAGCCTGCCCATACACCGCGTACTCGGGTGCATAGGTGAAGCTGGCCCTCCAGAGCATGTCCCTGAGGAGGGAAGGGAAACCGTCCACATCCTCAGCGCGGTTAACCATGACCAAAGGTTTGTAGCTCATCTATCATTTGAAAAAGAAAAGATGGGTTAGAAAACTCACTTTGTCAAATCAAATGAGTACAAGGGTAAGGTGTAGGACTAAGATGGGTAAGGAATAAAAGAATGCACAACAGTAGTAGTTCTGAAATTACTTGATAGGAAAACAATTTTGACCCAAAAGTAAGTCCTAAACTGTTGGTAGCCGGTACGTTCTAACCTACAGTCCGTATTGAGCTCTGATACCAAGCCTGTGGGGACCCATCCCTAGGATTCCATTGATTCACTCGGTGGCATCACATAGCCCAAGTAAATCAAGGGAATCTCGAGCGGCCCGCATATATGCCCGTGTTGATCCCAGGAAAGTTCACCAACACGCGCGACAATGCATCACAGTTTGGATCATATCTCACACAATAACAGGAATTTAAACATTCATATTACGTACCAAAAGTGATACAGTAGTTCACAATGACATACACATAGAGTTTTACATTAACAAGCAGCGAAAATAAACATAAACGACAAAAGTGTTATCCAACGTAGTATGCCCCAACCCTCAGGCAACCGGCTGGGGGTTAAGAACGACCCTCTAAACGTTATCATCGGAGGCGTCGGCCCGGTAAGGATCCACGGGCGACGTCTCAACCTCACCTGCAGTAATGGACAATCCGGTTGAGTACAAAAGGTGTACTCGCACAATAGGATAGATTATGCATTAAACCCTACTTACATGAGGTTGATTCACCAAGGAAGGCAATATGTAATTTCAGCATAAAGCAACATTTGAGTAAAATCATAGACACTTATAGATTGAAATTTGCTATTTGATAAACATTTGCAAAATCTTGATACATAAAGTAATTGTAATCATTCCAAGTCTTTTTTCATGCCTCTAAGCATTTCCGAGACACGAGTCTGACACTCGCACTTATCACACCCACGGATACTCCAATACCCGTGAGTCTCCTTCCACGAGTACTCCGATACTCGTGAAGTTCCTCCCATGAGAACTCCAATACTCACAAGACTTTCCAACACCATCCATCTTACCAAGTCCTTAAAACTTGCCTGGTGGCTAACAACGACAAGCGATCGTCCTTGACCATGGACGTGGCTATTGAATAGTCTAACTCTGCAGATGTACAACTTTACCCACACGACACGCCACACTCGTAAGCCAAGCTATGAGCACGATTCCTTTGATGTGCCGGCCGAGGTAAACGTGACAAAACCAATTTCCAGTATGCATGGTAGTGTATCTAAACCACCCGGGTGACTGTGACCCTTGATCCCGCGTGCTCAGTGCTCAGTGTGTGTGGACCAAGGAGTACACCCGTTATTGAACATCCCTGACGCCACAACATCGAGGGATTTCGAAGGACATTCCCCAACACTCCGCAAAGTTCGCGAATTCCCGTGGACCTTCCTTGATGTTCACAATGCTCAAGGAACTCCGAGTGCACGTGGTTTACATACCCTAGTCATACACAAGTACATGGTTAAGCCGACCCCATAAACGGCATGTGGTTCGCATGATAGTTACTTCCGAGATGGCACTAGAATTTGATCCTTAAGGTCCTTAACCAACACTTCTAATCATTATCCACAATTCAAACCATCATTATCATAATCATTCTTGATCTTTGCGACCGATGGGCTAAATCTATCTATCGCAGTTTCTAACTATCTTCTAAGTAGGGCTAAGCGATTGTACGAACCCATATACAGTAATAAACCCAACCGCCTAGGGCGACAATGGATCACAAAGGAATCATGTAAAAAGGGATATCACATCAACATGGCGATAACTAGTCATTCGACCCAACATAGGTATAATTGAAAGTAAAGCATGCACTTAACAAAATAGCTTCAAAACATCATGCATAATTAAGAGGATCAACATGATCGAAGAATTAGATTAGTGCCTTGTTGCTCGTCCGGAACGTCGAAGATGATGTCATACTCCGGGTTGCCCTCCGAAACGTTGACACCTAACGAGAAAATCCAATTCAAAAAGAATACCAATTAAGAACCAAATAAGAACAACACGAGAACATGCTCAACCATGCATGAGATGCATCATGATTATACTTCTAATCCTAGCATGCATACGAGGAGCATTTTATCTAATTAGGCCCGGAGTATCCGAGCTAACCTTCTCGGTCCTCTAGTGCTGACAAACCTGGGGTATCCGAGTTATCCGGAGTATCTGGGTTGGGTCTCTCAGCTTTAGCTCTTTGTTTCGCACTGACACATCCGGAGTGTCCGGGCCAATGTCCGGACTATCCGGACTAGCTGTTCTGCCCAAACATGACTATTGCACAAGGGGTTCCTACATTCCAAAAAGATAACTTAGGGTGGAACCTTACCACTTCTAGGGTGTTCTTGTACTTGGTGGGAGGCCGGTTCGTCGACGGGATGAGGAATGGCTTCGCGGAACTACTCGTTGTGCTTTCCCCCGGTATCAACTCCTCCTCCTCGCTCCGGGGAACAATGCCTTCACTCCTGGTGCTTGCAGCAGCTTCTACTCCTCCTCAAGCTAGCAAACTATCATGCACGGCCCGATCGTCAACGAAAACATGATTTTCTTGGGGAAGGAGATGAATGAGTCCCAAGTGACACATTTTTAGCACAAGGAGAGGCAAAACTTGATTATAACTTACCTAATACTTGGAGTATCAACAATCCATTTGGATGGATTTGAAGCTCTTGATCTTAGCTTCAAGATGGTATAACATGCACACCTTGAATCTTAGTTTTTGGAGAGATTTTTGGGGAAGAATGGAGGGTGGATTGGATGGGGTTCTTGCCCTCTTCCTTGTGTGCAGAAATTCTGGTGGAGTGGAGCAGGAAAATGGATTGAAGGAGATCCCAAGGTGAGAAAAAGGCTTATATATGACTGCCCCTCCATCTCCTACATGTGGGGCTTGGTCCCACATGCCATGGAGAGGTAAGAAAGTTGGTAAGGAGTAGGTAAGGTGAGAAAAGGTAGATTAGGTGTGCAGAATTTTCCTCTCTCTCTTACTAGTGGGGTCCTCATGTCATTGACTATAGGTGAGTGAAGTATGGTATAAATGTGTAGCAGTTTTGAGGTTTCATACATAGTGTAATTTCATACTCATCTAACTAAAATGATGCTAGCATTTATAAAGTCTTGATTAAATGTTAATCATGCCACTAACATGGATGATATGGGCATGCCATACACAATTTGATTAGTAATTAAATTTGGGCTGTTACAAAAACTCCATATGAACTTCGATTTGTACATTGGCCTACTGTTTCTCATTGTAGAGTTTTTGGATGCAAATGCTTTGTCTTGAAATCTGGAAATCTTGATATGTTTGAAGGTAGGTCAACTGATGGCATTTTTTTGGATATCCTGCTCATACTCATGGCTATCGTGTTCTTGTTTTGAAAACTAACAAAATTCTAGAAACCTGTGAAGTTACTTTTGATGAGGCTAGTCCAGGCACTAGTCTAAGTGATGCAGGTACATGTGCATATGTTCAGGGGAGAAAATCTTTGAGGACAATGATGATGATATTGAGGATGAGGTCTTGACTCTTCCTAATGCACAATCAGCTGTAGCACCCTCTGCACCTCCTTCTATCTCACCTACAGTTGAGCATCCTCAAGCTACAACATCTTCTGTACATGCTGAAAATGAAGAAGGAGAAGAAGTCTCTGAAATTACAGCACCCTTGCACAATCCAAAAAGTCATCCACCTGAACAGATGATTGGAGATCTAAATGAGAGTCACCCAATCCAGGTTTATTCATTCTGACACTCATGCTCATTCTGCTTTAGTTGCTTCTTTTGAACCCAAAGATATATCTCATGCAGCGCCGTCTTCTGGGTGACACCGCGCCGGGTCATTTGGAAGCAGCTTAGCATCATTTTCTCCAATGCCGCCTTCCGATCCTCGATCTCTTGGCGTTGTTCTGGTGTTAAATCGGCCAAAGTTGGCACGATTATTGCGTCGGTGCTGACGTCAGTAGGAGCGACAGACTTCCCTGATGACGTCATTGATGCTTCTTCGTGTCCCACCAGGTGTGCCAAAGGTGTGTTGGCGCCGAAAAACGTGGCGTCGGGTCGATCGCCGCCAACACACGAGAACGCCGGGTACAAGGGTTGCGAGCGTGCCAGCCGATTTGATCCCGCAATCGGAAAGAGATGTGTCTTCAGATGTGACCGCTCAGAAGAACGATCTGAGTCTTGGTGATAAGGTAATCCTTGTCGGCTCGGTGATGAGACAACTTGGATCTGGTAACTGGGTCCAATTGACTCTTTCGAATCAATCGAAAAAAGGGTAAAAGCCTGGCTTCTCCAAAAAAGGCGATGCGCAACAAGATCGGAAGAAACAAGAGCTTGGCAGAGCATAATGCAGCAAAGATCAACAACCGGTGATGCACAACTCGTATTGATCAAAGTATATTACAGAGGAAAGATTACAATGCTACGAAACTACTCCTAGTGCAGGAAAGATAAAGATTTGGTAGATTGGTTGGTTGTTTGTGTTGATTGTTCTTTCTCTGTAGCATGCCGCCTTTTATAGCCGGTGTAGCCTTGATCATGACCATCACAGACTCTTCAATCGTATCGGCCTTGATCTTGTCTTTCCATCTTGACTGCAATCGTATCAAATCCAGGTTCTACAGGCTTCGGTTTCTTCCCGTATGTGCCTTATACAACCATGCTCTTTCCGACGTGGCTTCCGTCCTATTACTCGTTGCTACTCCGACTCGCGCCATCTTCCTGGCTCGTGCCACGACCGGACCTGTCTCGGTCCGCCAAATTTAGGTGTCAACATATGCCCTCCATTTTTGGGATATGTGTGAACATGTCCCAAAAATCAGCCATTAGAGCATGAGCGGGTTATCACTCCCATTATCCCTCCTGACTGTCAATTATCTCTTTAAGACGCCGTGTCATAAATCTTCCTGTGTCAAAGCACCTCGTATTCCACCAGCATTTGTTTTGAAAGACGCTTCGTTTCCCATGCCATGGCGATGTCTGCTCATTTTTCTCTATAAGTATTAGATGAACTGTAATTCACCACATTATCTCGAAGTAATTTTCACAATCTGCGCCATGTCTTCTTTCTCTTACAACTCTTCTTCTGGTTACTATTCATCATCGGACGATGACTCGGCTATCGCCTCGGGCCTTCAGGAAGAATTATCGGCTGAGGTCCGCGCCGAGGAAGAGGTTGCCGACGACGAAGCCATCGCCCGTGCCCTTCAGGAAGACCTCGACGCCGAAGTCGTCGAAGATCCTGCAGCGGCCGCCCCTCTTCCCGCAGAAGCTGGGGTACCTGATGCCGGCGCAGACGCTGCTCCTGCAGAGGCTGCCCCGGAGGCCGTTACTTCCCCACCAGCTGATAACAGCTCATCGTTTCCACCAGTACCCCCTTCCGATGTTGCCCTCCATGAGTCATCAGACTCCAGCATCAGTTCCAGTGCAGGTAATGTTCCTGGCGGGAAGCGTCGTCGACTCCATTAGGCATAGGGATTTTTCATTTCTTATGTAGGGATGTCACCTTCCCCCTTCTTTTCTTCTCCTTAAGGTGACCACAATCCCTGAGCACTTTACTTGGGTGTTGTGGTACTTCTCCTTCTAGTCCCTTTTGCTTCTTTTCTTTCTAATCTTTGTTCTCTACATCTGCCGCGAGACTTCTGTGCATCCCTTAGCCGACTCATGTAACCACTTGTTTGCTTCACTAGCCGATCATGTAAACAGCCTCTAATGAAATGTGTTCATTTACTCTCCATCGGCTTTATTATATAATTGTCGTTTTGTCAGCCTGTGATGCCTTAGTGTGGGACGTACTGTAATGTATAATCTTCGTAGCATATCCAGCTTGATAGTGTATCGGCCAAGCATACTTATTCGTCGGCCAATAGGATTTTGGAGGGTACGGCTGGATTGTTTCTTCCACCATACGCTACTCAGCAGTCGTGCTGCATTTTTCTGTCATTATTAACTGCCCTACAGCTTTTACGTACTGCCACTCCTTGCGTAGTGGGGGCATGACTTGCGGCACGATTCTCGGCACTGTTTTGAATGGCCCAGGAGCGGCATCGGCAACAGGAAGAGGTTGCCCAGGAACGTGCAGAGATTGTTTTGCAGGCAGCTACTGTAAAAACGGAGAAGGCCACGTTTGATGCTGCAGTTGCTTCGTGTGAGAGCCCCTTCTTCCTATACCGTACTGTACACCGTCTACTGTAGTGTACGGCACCGTATAGCAACAGGGTTCTCGGTACCGAAAATCTAAACCTAAAAATTTCGATCACCGCAATCGAAATCCTAGCTTCAAACACGGTACCAGTACGCACCAGATACTGGTTCCTTGGATCAGTAGCCCAGTATCGCATACCAACGTCGTAAATATCAAAGCACAGAAGCTAACTTAATTTACATAACTGGGTGTATAACTTGCAGAAATACAATACAGGCCAAAAGAAGAAGTACGACAGCGGAAACCCAAAAGAAATGGTAACCGCAGCTAGCCCACCAACCCTAAGGCTGCTGACTGGCGGAAGGGCCCACGAAGCCACAAAGCTCACAGAAGTGAGGCTCGCCATCATCCAGGACATCAGCAATACCTTCCTCTGGGGAAAAAGGTTATCAACAGTACGGTGAGTACACGTATGTACTCGCAAGACTTTAGTGTATGGAAATATAATTAAATGCAGGCCGATACAAATGAAATGGCTGCTACACTAGGTCTGTTGCGAAAAGCGGCAGTTGAAACAGTTCATCGAAAAGTAGTACATAATGTAAAAGACAGCAGTTTGAATAAAACATATTTACAGCATATGTAACATTTGAGCTTCTCGGCTACCATCATCCATGATCGCAGCTGGGATACGAAACGACATCCATATATGCATAAATCCACCAAGTACCATACCGAACCAAATACCTTTAGCTAGACTCCGAAGTAACTTTTATTTTTGAAACCAAAACAAATACTATACTCGATCCATTAATTGAAGAATTGCTCTTAACCGTGAGCACGGCTAATCGATTAGATTTGTTTTAAGACTCTGCAGAGTTTGCACACTTTACCCAAACACAATTCATAATTGCACTCCTGTCAGCCAGGTTACACGCGAGACCGAGAGGTACCCGATATGCAAGAATGAACTATTCGTTCCCATCGTTAAGGGTTTAGCCACACCCCAGCACCGGCGACGAAAACCCCCTGCTATGGCGAAAGAGGCCAACTCCACACGAAGGGAGCCACTGGAGAAGAAACCTTGTGACGGCGGCCAAAATACGTACCGCGGCATTTCCCATAGCATGGCGTACGCCGTTGTATCATTTTATGAACTGGAGGATCTACCACGCCGCATCTACCAGCTATGCACACAAGGGTACAACCGGTGGTTTTTGAAAACATACACCGCGCTAGCCTGCTCTACGTGGGAGATCGTCCACTCTTCGGCCTACCAACAGGCACAGCTAACCACTCACACTTTAGGTACTAGAATAGACTGTCCCATACTAGCTTGCGTGGTTGCGCTGCGTTCATTCAGAAAGCGTCTCAAGTTCAGTCCTTATAGTTTTTGCCTAGTGACTCAAGCGGGGAACTCCACTTAACTAGCCAACCACTCGCCACCAATGTAACTAGCACATAATATACCTCCCGCCAAGTCTAATTATCGACTAGACATTCCACATTTACCAAAGTACTTTCACAAGTCACATTTTCAAAACCAATTACCATAATCCATAGTTTTGAGTGTTTGGTAAATGACTGATTTTCGGACTCATTCCTATTGCATTGTCTAAGCATGTGCAGTTACTAGATTCGTTTATACCCAATTGACATTTTATTTAATTGTCTAACCCTACTTAAGGTTGCCAATGGATTCGAGGGAATTAAATTGAGGAAATCCACCAAATCAGGGTATAACTACCATTCCCACAATCTAGCACTTTATTGAATTTAAACAATGCATATAGTTTGAGAAATCAAAGTAAACATCGTGAAATTTGGGATCAATATGTTCAAAGGAGGTGCTTTCCTTGTTGTTGCTCTTCGGTGATGTCCGGGGTGATTTCAGGAGTGCTTGATGCGAATCCTGACTCGCTAGCCTCTAAACGAGCAAAAACAGGAAAAACGACGAAAGCGAAATAAATTAGCGAAAAAGAGAATTAAGTGCATAAACATCAACTTAACATCAAATAAGACTCAAACAAGTGCTCAGAGAGAAAAGAAAAGAGCAAAACGAGAAAAAAGGCGAAATTGCGACAAATACGACGGTTTCTACCCTACGCGAACGAAAATATATAAACTGAAGTAAAACACAAAAAAATTTGGTTAAATACCTAGAAATAGGTATAATAGACCTAAAAGAACTTAATGGAACTCGTTTGGTACTAAAACGATCAACCGGGAGCTAAAACGACAATTTTTCCGAAACGGCCGAAAACGATCGTTTCGACGGAAATCCGCCAAATGACCACTTTTGCGGATTTTTGCGCGAAATGATTTTCCGACTTCGCAACAAGCTAAAGCAAGATATTTAGGACTTAGCTGGATCGGTTGCAAAGCAATTCCTAATGAAATTGACCAAAATTGAATCAAAACACAAAACCGCGGAGTAATTACCGACAAAAATCGTTTTGAGTCCGTATTGAGTCCAAACGCGATCGAATCCGCGCGTGGGTTCCCGATACGGATTCAAACACTCATTACCTAACTAAAACGCTCGGTAGAAACGCAATTTGCTTTAAATCTTCAAAAACGGCCATAATGACCAAAACGGCTAAAACTAGTTTTAAGCCCAAAATGGCAAAAAGGTGCAAAATGCAATGAATGAAACGGCGACTTTTCTTAGGCTTACTAATAGGTAGTTTAGGATATTTAGGACCTATCTAGGCCTTACCCCACTGAAATTCTCTTAACCTACATTGAATTCGGATCAAAAGCGTAATTTGGCTCAATAAATGCGCCTTCGATCGCATAAAGTCCGAAAACGGCTCAAACGCGATTCCACTTGCGCGAGAAGCACGTTTTCGACTTCACTAGGCTTAAATGATCCTAAATGACTTATTCCGATAGCTAACTGGCAAAGAAGCACTAAAATGTGGAAAATGGCCAAAATGGCCAAATGGCTTGAAATCGAGTTAAATCACCCAAAAGGGCCATTTTGACTAAGAATGCCGCAAGCCTTGTTTTAAGCCCTCGGCTAGTTGCTTAGGGATACTTACGACCTGTCGGAGCTATTCCCCAACATAGTTGACTTAATTTAGTTGGACTTTTGCTCAATTGCCCGCTTAAACTCGTGAACACAGAAAGCGGGAAAAGTCCGAAAAGCGGCTTGAATGCGATCTAAAGCATACGTGAAGTATGCTATCGACCTTAGTGACCTTAAATGAAGCTAAACGAAGCAAAAACTCATTAAATGGCTTTGGTTACTATGATCACTAAAATAAAATGGGAGCTAGGAAAATGCAAAACCAACCCTTCTGAGCTCGTTTACAAGCACCAGGAGAGCTGATTGTGCTGACCATGCGTGCTACAGGCCCTTGGCACTTTATAAAAATAATTGGATCTCGAGGAACAAAATAAAATGCGGGCTAGCAAAATGCAAATCTAGCGATTCTAACTGCTTTTCTAGCCTCTAAGAGAACTAATGGCGCAGTCATTACATGCCTCGGAGCTCTAGGATTTTATAAAAATAAAAGAGACCTAGACCTGCAAAGTGCATTGAGAAATTGCCGAAACTGAATTTCGACTTTGCTAATCGAGGTTTCACCTCTCAAGGAGGCTATCCAGACTATCCATTTGTTCACCGGACTTCTACAAATTTCCAAAAACAAAGTGACCTAGAGCTGACAACTTGCAGCAAGATTTGACAAAATGGAATTCTGACTCTTCTGATCGCGATCAGGGCTATCAGAAGAGCTAACGGAGCTATCGTTACATGCTACGGACCTTTGGTATTTCGTAAAAATAATTAACACCTAGACGAATAAAATAAATTTCGGCTTTGTGAAATTGAATTCTGATTCCCCGGTGGCGACTCTAGCCACCGAATTGCTATTGGAACAGTCTATACATGCTATGCACCACTAGAACTCCGACAAATCGAAGACCTAGCGATGGGTTTGAGCGAACATGAAGGTGATCAAAAGCTAGGTCGACTATAGGGTTAAATGAGCCTAACGACGACCTGAGTCTAGATTTTAAAGCAGAATTACCATGCCATGTGTCGAATGCATGGCACCTAGATATGACCTAGGCTAGGGCTTGAGGGAACTTGACGAAATGCGAAGCTACGAAGGGGAGAGTCGTAGCTACAGCAAGAGGGAAGTCCCGGGAGCCGAGAAATCAAGTCAGATTGCAAAAGCACCACGGGAGCTCCAAGAAATGTCGATGAACCTCGACGAAATACTCACTTGAGAGGGTGCAGGAGGTGGAGATCGCGATGAGGACGTCGAATCTTGCCTCCAAATCGACCTACGGTCGAATCGCCTCCGAATGACTGGATTTGGTGCTCTAGGGCTTGGGGCCTCCTTCTCTTGAGCTCTCACGGTTTGGGGAGAGGATTGGCTGGTTTGGGGAGGCTTGGAAATGAGTTGGCACATGTATAGACACTATGCACTTATGAAGGGCATTTTGGTCCAATGCCAAAACTTGAAGATTCAAACATCTAAAGCTGATTTTGAATACTTCTAAGATATTTTGGATAGTTTTTTAGGACTTTTAGACATTTAATTTCCTAAATTTCCAATTTGTCCAAAAGGACAATTACAAACTGCAACTGAACTCAATTTGATTTTGAGTGAGTTTAATTAAGTTGAAGGGTTCTTTTGGATCCCAGTCGAGTCTACTCAGCTCAAAATACAGAAATACACAAACTTGATGTATTATTGAACAATGCTTGTGTACAACGGTACAGTGCTTCGAGTATAAAAATACTCGGGATATTACACTTCGGCTCAAGCTGTAGTGCCGTCAGGGGCAATGGGATAGCTCGCCTAAAGCAGGTAATAGCCGAAGCCGAGACCTGCCTTTCCGATATGGATCGTAAGGCCGCCTCGGTAAAGGCCGACATATAAGCACGTCGAGCCGGACTTTTGTCTTGTAATCCTTCAGAGGATTAATGCAAGAGTCAAAGCTATCATGCGGGTTCCGGGTGATGCATCAGATGACGAAGCTTTGATCTCAAGCGTGGGTCAGGCTGCACAGCAAGCGGCTGAAGCATCATTCACCTCATCTAGACGATGCAATGAAATATTCTTAATCGTGCATCGTCTTTTGTCTTGTAATTCTTTGACTTGCAGCCGAATCTATTTTGTACTGAACTTGATTCGGCTATCAGTGATTTCCTCTCTAGGCCCCAACCCATATACTAGGGTAGTACTTCTTCATGTTCCGTTGATGGCCTTGGCGTATGTTTCTCCTTCCAAGGTTTCAAGTATGTACGAGTTTCCTGGTACCAGCCGATTAACTTTGTATGGCCCTTCCCACGTGGGTGACCATTTTCCGTATTTGCTGTCCCTTGTTCCGACTGGTAGGATAGTTTTCCATACTAAATCGCCTTCCTTGAATGACTTAGGCACGACCTTTTTATTGTATGCCCTGGCCACCTTAGCCTTGTTCTTCTGAATGTACTCGAGCGTTTTTAATCTCAACTCTGTTAGATCCTCCAAGTTATCGGCTAATGCGTTCCTGTAATCTTCAACCGATAGAATATCTTGCTTGGCGGTTCTGAGCGAACTTATGTCGATTTCTATTGGTAGCACCGCCTCTTGCCCATACACCAATTGGTATGGCGATACCTTGGTGACTCCGTGGCATGACACCCTATATGCCCACAGTGCGTCCGCTAATGTCGCGTGCCACCCTTTAGGCTTATCGGCTATTTTCCTTTTAATCAGCTTTATCAATGTCGTGTTCTATGACTCGGCCTGCCCGTTGGCCTGAGCGTAGTATGGTGAAGAGTTTAACATTCTGATCCCTAAACCCCGGGCAAAGCTCTGAAATGCCTCTGACATGAACACAGTGCCTTGGTCAGTCGTGATAGTTTGTGGGATCCCGAACCGATAAACGATGTGTTCTTGGACGAATGCTATTGCTTTCGTGCTGGTTACTTTCTTTAGCGGGATGGCTTCAACCCATTTGGAAAAGTAATCGGTGGCGGCCAGTATGAACTTATGGCCTTTGCTCGAGGCCGGGTAAATTTTCCCGATGATATCGATACCCCACCCATGGAATGGCCAGGGTTTCACCACCGGATGAAGAACTGTGGCAGGAGCATTCTGCAAGTTTCCAAACTTTGGGCAATCTTGGCATTCTTTGTAGTACCATAAACAATATTCTAGCATTGTCGGCCAATAGTAACCAATGCGCCTAAGCAACCATCTCATTTTGTGAGCCGATTGATGGGTCCCACAGATCCCCTCGTGGACTTCTCCTATGGCCGTCTTAGCCTCTTCAGTGCTAAGGTATCGAAGGAGCAATCCTTCCATCATCCGATAATATAGTATATTATCGATCAGCACATATTTCAGCGCTTGTCTTTTGATCTTTGCATCTACCCTGGCTGAAGGATCTGTGAGGTAAGCCATAATCTTCGTGCACCAATCGTTGACTATCAGGCACAATACTATCTTCTCGGCCGATTCACAGTCGGTTGACTGCTTGAGAGGCATGTACCCTGATGCTTGCTGGGCCAAAGCGTTGGCCCAGCTGTTTTCCTCTCTAGGTATATGGCCGATGGTGACGAAACTGAACGTCTTCACCAATTCATGGCAACGTGCCAGATACTGGATTAGGATTTCGTCATAACAATTGAACTTCCCTTGTGCTTGTTGGATCACCAGCAGGGAGTCCTCGAAGGCCTCAACGCAATCTGCCCCGACATTTTGTAGCATGATCAATGTATTAATCAAGGCTTCATATTCAGCCTGATTATTTGAACATCGGCTGTTTAGTCTAAAGGCGAACTCATAGCTATGCCCTTTGGGAGATACCAGGACTATTTCGATGCCACTTCCTTCTCTGCATACCGACCCGTCGAAGTAAAGCCGCCATGGGGCAAGGCTTACTAATTCGCAGGCGGCAGTATGTTCTATAATGAAATCGGCTATTACTTACCCTTTCACTGCCTTAGCCGATTTGAACGTGAGGTCGAACTCTATGAGCCTATAGGCCCATTTTCTGAGTCGCCCTTTCATTATAGGAGCCGACAGCATGTATTTTATATCATCAGTGTTACCAACGACCGTACACGTTGATGCCAATATGTAATGTCTCAGCTTTGTGCATGCGAAGTAAAGGGATAGACAAAGTTTTTCGACCGGTGGCTACCTGGTCTCTGCATCTATCAACCGTCGGCTTAAGTAAAATATTGGCTGCTCTTTTCCTTTGACTTCTTGCATGAGGACTGCTCCGATTGTCATCTCCTCTGCCGCTATGTACAATCTGAACGGTACCCTTTTCTGCGGTGCTATCAACACCGGTGGCTTTGACAAATAATTTTTGATGTCATCAAAAGCCTTCTGCTGTTCTTTTCCCCATATGAAATCTTGATTTTCCTTCAATCTTAACAATGGCGTGAACATGTCAATTTTTCCAGATAAGTTCGAGATGAACCTTCTCAGATAATTGATCTTCCCGACCAATTTCTGTAGGTCCTTTTTGTTCTTCGGGGGCTTTGTATCGGCTATAGCCCTAACTCGCTCTTGGTTGACCTCTATTCCTCTTTCATGTACCATGAACCCGAGAAACTGCCCAGCCGATACTCCAAATGCACATTTCAATGGATTCATCTTCAAACCATGCACCCGAATCTTCTTAAGTACTTCCTCTAAATCGGCTAAATGCTATTGGTTTCCCGCCGATTTTACCACCACATCGTCTATATAAATCTCCACAACACGGCCGATTAACTCATGAAATATAAGGTTCATAGCCCTTTGGTATGTAGCCCCAGCTGTGGGGAGCCGCCCAGACTATCCTCGGGCTATTAGAAGACTCGGTCAACCCCATCGGATTTGGAGGCTAACAACGGACCACCGATGGCACTCGCAGTGTTGGCATCCAAGCCCAACTGAGACGACTGTGAGACTCTTCAAATAACTCGACAACAATCCCGGTATTCCCCTGGTATGCGACCCGAAACACGCCCAGGATCCCCGCATACCGGTTTACAACCTTGTATCACATCAATTTGCATAAAGGGGGAAACGAACTCGAAGACCCCACGACCAGACACGTGCGGAAGCAAAACCAAACAAACAACCAAGCAAACCCGGCACGAAGACAAAACCCCACGACCACAACCCACAACAATAGCAGCAAGGCACGAAGCCCGGCAAAGACAGGAGTAGAACATAAATAAAAGGTGGGCAAAGACATACAACAGAAGTCAACTACAAAGGAAACCAAGTACTCCATGCACATAAGACACCATTTAAACTAACTATACAACAAAAGAGTACACAACTATCAGACTAGACCCCAACATTCTAGATATTGGTTTACCATTGATGTATCCCTTTAGGTATAACGGCTTCAAATGCTAGTGATCTTCCTGTGGTTTCTCAAAAATTGCTTCTTGGGACCATAGGCGCAACTGCACACATGATTCCAGGGCCGTGGTAGCCCGAGCCTTGAACTCGGCCGGCAAAGCGAACACCATGTTGATACTTATCAGAGAGAACGCGTTGCCTGGTGCCGTTGGTGGTTTACCGTCATCTGATGTAGAATCATCTGTGTTTTTGGCCGTAAGTGTGTCCAAACTCCCGGCCATAGATGTCTCTGTCCCTTCGATCTTAAGCATTTCCTCGTATTCAGCCATGAAGGCTTCTATGTCTTCGTCTGTGGGTGTTTCTTCATCCTCAGCTGTAGGTGTGTCCACATCTTCAGCCACGGCTGGACTAGCTGGAATGATCTCTTTCCTGCGCCACTCTTTCCTGGGAATCTTTACAGGGCGTGGTTTATCAACAGCATCATCTTTCTGTTTTTCTTCCTCATCCTTCCTGGATTCTAGCATCTTTAGGCGCTGGAGCCGCCGTTTCTGTGATTTCGTGAGACCAGCGGGACGCCAACGTGGCTTCGGCTTCACGGGTTGGCGGATCTTACCAGCTAACTCGGCCGCATCATCCTTTCCTGTTGGAACTTCTTTCTTATGATCTCCGCTTTTAGCCGATTCTAACTGATCGGCCCTGCATTTTCCCCCAATGTTTGCATGATTTTTCCTTGGCCACGTGATCCTTTCGTGGACAGATTTCCTCTGACCTCTTTGTTGGGCCGATCTCGATCCTTCAACTTCGGTCTGCCCTGTTGGTTGTTCAGTTGTTCTTTCCATCCTACCGATTCTTCCCGAATCGGCCTTCGACGACTTTCCGAGTGTAATTCGTATTCCTGCCTCAGCCTCGTCCCTGATGGGAAGTGGATATGTTCTTGATCTTGCCCTGGGTAATGCTACATGTGATAGGCATGAGGGGATGGAAGAGCCAATCTCCTCTCCCAGCAGAAACGCAAGAAAGAACACCTCTCGTGGGGCTTTTCGGCGGCTATCGGCTGATATTCTTTTATTGGAGGCTGTCGGGACAAATAGGTTGTTTTCTATCCCTTTTTCTCGTATTTAGCTAACAACTGAGCAAAAGTTGGTCCAGCCTTCATTATTGATTTCTTTGGTGGCATCTGTCTTTCAGCCTTCTGCCACTTATTGATTTCGGGCTTGCCCCTTATTCTAACTATTCTTGACTGTCTTCCTTCAGGATCGGCTTCTATTTGGATTGAGCCGATCGTGATCTGTACTATTTTCTCTTTGTTTATTGTCTTCTTATCGGCCTTTGTAGCTGATATCGCCAATGAGCTACCTTCATCTTGTCATTCTTCCTTCCCCTTGATCGAACAACTAACCATGTTGACTGGGAACGGATTCTTGTCGACCTGCTGGTCTTGCTCTTCTGCGAACTTCAGTCATCCGTCCTCTATGGCCGACTGTATCTGTTGATGGAAGATATTGCAATCGTTAGTATTGTGTGAGAGAATTGTGCCACTTACAATATCTTCGTTTCTTCACTTCCTCAGCCGATGGTATGACATGTCCTTCTGGGAGCCGTACCAACTTTTCTTGCAAGAGTAAGTCAAAGATGCGGTCACACTTGGACACGTCAAACGAATATTTAACTTCCGACTTGGTTTTAGTCGGCTTTAGCCATGAACATACCAAAGGTTTCCTGTTACCTCTGATCCATTCGGCTACGTTTATATCAAATTCCTCAGCATCGGACGAATCTTCTGATCATACTCCACCAAATTGACTTTAGACTTTTCTTTTTCTTTATTGCTCTTAAACTTATCTTTAAACCCCTTATTTTCGTAAAACCGGCCTTCTTGGGCCGATATCCTGTGCACTAGGTGGCTTAAATCAGTGAACTCTTGTCCGCCGAACTTTTCCTGTAGAGAGGGAATTAAGCCCTGGAAGGCTAGATCGGCAAGCTGATTATCGGGCAGAGTAACGCTAAACATCGGTTCCGCACTTCTCTGAACCTTTTGATGTACTCAGCCACTGACTCCCTGAACCTCTGCAGCACGGAGCTTAGATCAGATATCCGTAACTCCAAACTTCCGCAGAAGAAGTATTAATGGAATCGGTTTTCCAAATCGGTCCATGTATTGACCGAATTTGGTGGCAGAGTGGTGAACCATGTGAACGCTGCTCCAAACAACGATAATGGGAATAGTTTTATCCTGAGTCCATCATAATGTGCCGCTTCCCCGCATTGCACTATGAAGCGGCCGATGTGTTCCATGGTGGTGGTCACGTCATCCCCTGAGAACTTAGTAAAGTTAGGGATCCGATACCCGTTGGGATATGGGATCCTATCAATATTATCAGGGTAAGGTTTTATGTAGCCGAGAGTCCGTCCTCTCGGCTGGATGTCGAATTGGTCTCGCAGGACGTTCGTGATCGCATCCATCCAATCAGCTTCTCTAGGTGGTGCAACTGGCGGCGGGGGTGCTACCGGGCCTTCCCCGTGCCGATGCCTACCGAGTGTGAACTCGGGTGATTCATGATGCTGCCCCCCGAGTGTAAACTCGGGCATAACACGGTGATGCCCTTCGAGCGGGATCTCGGGCGAAACCTGGCACTGCCCCCCCGAGTTCAAACTCGAGTTGTGCTATCGGCCTATGCTGTCGGTAATTATGTCCGATTTCCTAACCGATGACTTGGTGCCGCGCAAGAACTGGCTACGGTATGGAAGGTTCCGTGTACGTAGCCCCTCGATGCGAGTATTGTGCGTTTGGGACTGAGTTAATCGTGGTGCCTATCTTGGCGCCATTGGTATGGCCATAGTATTGCCTGACTTCACTTGTCCCAGGATCCCTAGGCAAGGTGACCGTCGGCTGTGGTGGTGCAGGCGTTGTAATTGCGGCCGATGATGTGTTTTCAACCATCGATTTCAGACCCTGAGTACAGGGGCTGATCGAGTAGACCGGGTATGTAGGCAGGGCTTCTGGTGGATCAAATAGGGTTTTGGTTGTTACAAGCTCCTGCGCTACTTCTTTCACGCTGTTAGATATCAACGGCCTGAGTGTGGTAACTAAAGCCGATGACTGGTTCAGCAGCGCGTGGTTGATAGACTGGTTAATCATCTCCGATAATTCTGCTTGTGCAAGTATATATCGACTTACCCCTGGTTCATTGCTGATACTCGGGGCGATGACTCCAAGGGAATCGACCGTCGGTAGCGCCGTCTTCTAGGTGACACCGCGCCAGGTCATTTGGAAGCAGCTTAGCATCATTTTCTCCAATGCCGCCTTCTGATCCTCGATCTCTTGGCATTGTTCTGGTGTTAAATCGGCCAAAGTTGGCACGATTATTGCGTCGGTGCTGACATCAGTAGGAGCGACAGACTTCCTAGATGACATCATTGATGCTTCTTCGTGTCCCACCAGACGTGCCAAAGGTGTGTTGGCGCCGAAAAACGTGGCGTCGGGTCGATCGCCGCCAACACACGAGAACGCCGGGTTCAAGGGTTGCGAGCGTGCCAGCCGATTTGATCCCACAATAGGCCAGAGATGTGTCTTCAGATGTGACCGCTCAGAAGAACTATCTGAGTCTTGGTGATAAGGTAATCCTTGTCGGCTCGGTGACGAGACAACTTGGATCGGGTAACTGGGTCCAATTGACTCTTTCGAATCAATCGGAAAAAGGGGTAAAAGCCTGGCTTCTCCGAAAAAGGCGATGCGCAACAAGATCGGAAGAAGCAAGAGCTTGGCAGAGCGTAAGGCAGCAAAGATCAACAACCGGCGATGCACAACTCGTATTGATCAAAGTGTATTACAGAGGAAAGATTACAATGCTACGAAACTACTCCTAGTGCAGGAAAGATAAAGTATTGGTAGATTGGTTGGTTGTTTGTGTTGATTGTTATTTCTCTGTAGCATGTTGCCTTTTATAGCCGGTGTAGCCTTGATCGTGACCATCACGGACTCTTCAATCGTATCAGCCTTGATCTTGTCTTTCCATCTTGACCGCAACTGTATCAAATCCAGGTTCTACCGGCATCGGTTTCTTCCCGTCTGTACCTTATACGACCATGCTCTTTCAAACGTGGCTTCTGTCCTATTACTCGTTGCTACTCCGACTCGCGCCATCTTCCTGGCTCGTGCCACAACCGGACCTGTCTCGGTCGGCCAAATTTAGGTGTCAACAATATGTGATGTAGTTTATGACATGACTATTTAATTGGAATGACAACTTAAATTAAATCTTGTCATGGTTGAACTTTCTTGGCTATCTTGATCCTGCTCAAAAAGGTGCTAAATATTATATTTATCAAAGTTAAAGAGCTAAAAGCTCAAAAAGTGATATTTGATAGATGCAAGATCAAGGTTATGCACTGTTGCACTTCTTCTTTACGAGGCTGCTTATCATTGCACTTTGATATGAACTTGGAAGAAGTTGTGTATGAACGAAACCATGAAACCTTAAGCTTATTGCTTGGCATGGTTGAAAAGTAAGGCTAATGGTGCATATAATTCCTTGTATTTTTATAGTTTGTTGCAAAAGAATCAATAAATCAGTTTTCAAGCACCAAAGAAGTGCACAAAAATTCAATGTTTTCAGGTTTTGAGGTAGTTAAGGAAGAGAGATCATGCCATGCAAAAAATCATTAATAAAACTTGATTTCTATTGGTACTTACTCTACATTGTCTATGTGTATATTTGAGAGTGCAAGTATCTTTGATAGCATGACATGGAGATGAATTACATATGTGGTTGACTTATAATGCTCATTACATAAAAAAAAAGAAACAATTTTTTTTTGTTCTCTCTTTTGTATTCTTGATGAATCCATTGTCAAAGGGGGAGAACTTTGGAGAATTTTGGACACACATTGCACACTCACTCACATTTTTCTTCTTAGGGGGAGATTTTTCTTATTTTCACCTAGGGGAGTTTTTTCACTTTGCATATTTGTCAAAGGGGGAGATTTTGTGTTTTTCACTTTGGCTTTTTATTTTAAACTTTTTGATTTCAAAAACTTTTCTTGTGAGGTGAATGCCAATATTCAGTTCTAAGTGGTGTTGCCAATGTTTTTATCAATGGGGAGATTGTGAAATCATGTGATGAAAAATTGGCTTAGTGATAAATTTGTTATTGCAAAGTGGCTGTGCTCATGGCATGTGTAGTGCATGTGCATGTGTTGTTTCAGATGATCAATTGACATGTTTTGTGATATTCATGAGGACATCACTACCATGGATGCGGCCATGCCTACAAACCCAATTGAAGCCAACAATGTAATACAAGGGCCAATTACTTGAGCTCGCGCACGTCAATTCAATTGCCAGGTGAATGCGTTCCTCAGGTTGCATACAAATAATTTAATAAATGGAATGTTATTTAATCCTTGTGATGATTTTATTGTCCTTAGGAACCAAGGAGAAGGACTCCCAAACGTCAAGCATGAAGCCAATTCTTCCGGTGCACAAGTTCAACTCGGATTCAGCCTTCGGGACAGCACCAACTTAAAACGACCATAACTTTTGATCCACAAGGGTGTTTGAGGACTATGAGTACTGGTTTGAAAGGTTTCGATGTCCTCTTTCCAATGGATCCGGCCCCACCTCTAAATTCCTTACGAGTCAATGGGAATCTGCAAAACAAGTTCGGTCATCTTTCCAAATCCGAGTCAAACTAGGAATAGGAGTCCTACTCGGGCATGGATGTGGTTTGGACGCCCCTAGCCTGGTTTTGGCCTCCTATTTCTCCTATATATAGCTAGGGAGTCCCCCAAAATAACTTGGGTTTTGGTTATTTGATAGTTTAGCCTTTTGCTACTATTTGAGTCTTTTAGACGTGCTCAACGGCCGCCTAACAAGCTCCTCGTTTTGGAACCCCAACTTTTTCTATATTTCATCTATATTTGCAATTTTAGATTGCTTTTGCCTTGTTCTTCGATTGCTTGCAGGAATTGATCTTCGTGATCAGGTTAATCGTGCCCACGGCAAGGTCAATAACCCTCTGGAGTTGGTTTAGCGATTGCTAAGGCGCATCGTCTTTGTACGTTGTAGTCGGATCGTCAAAGTCATCTCCACCCAAATCGAAGGTTATCATTCTCATCGAAAGATCGAGACACCCAGTGTTACACCAAGACTGATGCATCCCTCCTGGGTGTGCACCGTGCCCTTCGCGGCCCAGCCGTATGGCGCACGTGCCTCGCCCGGTGAGCGGACTGCCCAACTGGCCCAGGGGTGTGGGCCTTGGACCACGAGAGAAATACACACCTTGGCTGCCATAGCCAGGCCATAAGAGTCCCATGTGGCCCCCAAAAGACTAGCCTGATGGGGGCAGGGTTGCTATCCCTTTTAAGGTGGTATTCTCTCCCCTCCACAAGCAAGGTGGTACTATCATATATGCTTTAGTTAAGTGTTTCAGAAAAAAAAACAGAGTGTTTTCCTTTTGCGCTGGACCATTTTTCGCATCTGCGCCGGACCAAATTTTTAGTCCATCGTGAACGTGATTTTGAGTGTCTTGTGCCGGACCGGATGTTGAAGTAACAGAAATTTTACATGCACGCCGGACCAAATTTTCAGTCCGTCGTGAACGTGACTTTGAGTGTCTTTGCGTCGGACCAATTTTTGAAGAAACCGAGCGTGGCACGTTTGCGACGGACCGTTTTTTCTTTGGTCCACCGTGAACGTGAAATTGAGGCTTTTTGCACTGGACTAGTTCTTTCAAGTGACCGAGAGTTTTACATGTACGCCGTACCAAATTTTTTGGTCCGTCGTGAACAGCATTTTGAAGGTTGTTTCCTTGTGTGCGCCAGACTAATATTTTTGGTCTGCCGTGAACGTGGGTTTGATTGGGTTTGCACAGGACCAAATTGGCAGGTAACCGAGAGATCAACGTGTACGCCGGACCAATTGTTCGGTCCGTCGTGAGTGACGCTAGACCAAAGTTTCGGTCCAACGTGAACAACTTTTTGAAGGTTGATTCCTTGTGTGCACCGGACTAATATTTTTGGTTCAGCGTGAATGTGATTTTCTAGGGTTAACTTTTTGTGCTTAAACAAAATTATTTTTGTTTTGGATCTGTGATTATGAAATTTGTGTGGACTTCATAATTCGTGTTTGATTTGTATGCAATGCTCGTGTGGGTAGTTGCATGGACTAATGTTGAGTCAAGTCGCGGACTTGTGCTCGGAATCGTTTTGTGGTTTGTTCATGTGCAAGTGTTACTCGAGGGCGAACGTTGTCGATGACGGGATTGGAACTAGGTTCATGGAGGAACTGAGATTCGGGACTAGATTCAGGGAGGAATTGTGGTCCTAGTGGTCAAGGATGTCATGCGAGATGTTCGGACGAGAGAACAGTGCACATGGAGGCTGATTAGTCACGTGAGTATGGCAGGTGAGCCATACACGTGCAGAGTTGTAATCATTTGGGGTAGCTTGCATGTATTGGGCCATGTTGGACCAAGTGGACATGCATGCGTACTCTATTAGGGTTGCTCATTATAAATAGGGGGAGGTGTCCTCTGTATATTAAATGTGCAGAGCCAGGGCGTGTTAGCCAGAGCTAGGCTTTAGGGTTTGTATTCTATTGATGGGAGTATTTTAGACAAAAAGAAATAAAGATCAATTCCTTCTAGATCCTCTGCATGCTACAGTGCACGCGTTGCAGTATTCTCTGTTTTGAGTGTTCGTTTGCTCATCTGTTCTGGTTCTAGATTGGTTCTTTGTCTACTTTGATTCTTTGAGTTTTGTCTTGATTTGATCCATCCAAAACCTTTCTATGGCCTTGATTTAGAGTTCCTCAAAGTTTTGTTGGTTAGTCATTTGAAGATTTTGTTTAATCACGAAATTGATGTTAGATCAATTCTCGTCATATTATGTCACAGCAAGCTTGCGAGGTTTGTAACTTTTGATCCGTAAGTTCGATCGAACTGATTCTTTATCTGCTAGATTCATATTGGAATCTAGTTTCTTGTGTTCAAATTTTAGATCAATCCGACGGTTGTATCTCCATGAATTCATGTTTTATCGAATGCATCTACTCTATTTTTGTTGATTACGAAGCACTTATTTAAGTCCAATTTGGGGTGAATTTTTAGTAGATCAAACAATTGGTTTTAGCTTCCGCACAATCATTAACCCCCCCCTCTAATATCTATATTCGTATATATCGATCCTACACCCTCCAAAATTGCGCTGGTGAAAAAGCACGGCTCCTAGTGACCAGACATCTAAGAATAAGGAAAAGACACGGTTAGCAAGACCTTATATGGACAGGATTCAACCAACCCTCAAAAGAGCAACCAAACCCCCAAACAGACACACCAAGCACACCAACTCCTGTTTCCTTAACCTAACTTTAACTCAATACGTATCTAACTCTTGAAAGTAGATAAGACTTCCAAAGCTATCCCCCAAGGAGATAATTCAGAAGGGATGAGAAACAAGAGCTCTAGACCAATCCTTAACCCTTTAGGTTTTAATTTCTTTTATCAAAATGCCTCAAGTTTCAAAGGATACTCCTACGATTTGAATAATGAAAGAAATTGAACAATTCATTTTCGGACCTCTATTCTTTTTCAGAGAAATCACTGTTTGAAGTTTCAGGGGAGTCCAAGTCATTTTGAAGAATAAATCAAGATAAGAGGCTACAGATGGATAAGATCAGCAATCTATATTTTTGCAATTAAGAGTTTTATAGCCAACTTAATTTTCAGAGGAAAATTTATCCTTAATTCTATCGACGAGTCTATCTAAGCTTTCCCTACAGTCGAACAGCCTACTCTGATACCACCTCTTGTGGGGGCTCCGGTCTTTCTAATAGTAACTCGATTACTTACTGTTGCGTCGGACTGATATTGGCGCAACCCGTCAGTAATCCAATCACTAATTACAAACCGTACTCGGATTGAGGCCAATCAATCGGCACGACACACTCAGCTCATGGTCATATGCCAAATGATTGATTCCAACCCGAGCTTCCCCAAGATATGTGTCTAGTGCTAGTCCCTGGATCCGTAGCCTAGCACCCACATATTACCACAATAAGTTGCATCAATGACAGGAATCGCCCAGACCGTCCTCGGGTTATTTGAAGCCTCGGCCAAACCCATCGGATTTGGGGGCTAACAACGGATCGCCGAGGGCGCTTGCAGTGTTAGCATCCAAGCCCAACTGAAACGACAATGAGACCCTTCGAATAACTCGACAACAATCCCGGTATTCCCCCGGTACGCGACCCAAACTCGCCCAGGAACGCCCCACGTACCGGCTTACAAGCCATATCAAACTAATTTGCATAAAGGGGGCAACGAACTCAGAAACCCCCACAACCAGACACGCAGCGCGGAAGCAAAACCAACCAAACAACTACGGCATGAAGACAAAACCCCTACAATCGCAACCAACAACAACAAGCACAAGAGCCGACGAAGAAAGAAATGACCTCAAAAGTACGAGATAGGTAACCACATACATCATGTGCCAACAACAAAAGGAACCAAGTACTTAATGCAGGTAAGACGTCGTTTTAGACTAACTATACAACAAAAGAACATATAACTATCAAACTAAACCCAAAAGGAATGCATCTTCGGAAGTGCTCTGCCTCTGAACACTCCCGGGCGTGTGCGACGGCGTAGATAGCATCTACTCAGTGCCCCGCCCGGTCACCGGGAGGCAGTACGGACAGAACTCACATCTGTCCGGATCCTCACCTGAAAATCCACAAAGCAGAAGCATGAGTACAGAAGGTACTCGCAAGACTTACCTGTGGTCCATATATGACCGACACGAAAGAACAAGCTTTGTGGTAAAAAAGTGCGGAAAAGCTTATCTTTGTTGTATAATTACATTCCACTACTCGATATACAAATTTTACAGCACTTGTAGACAGCACCTATTACTAGAGTGGAATCTGAAGCGTTACAATTATAGCAAAGCAAGTAACCTCATAAACAAGTACCTCCATCCAACCAACTAGCATTAAGTTCAAGTTATTACTACGTTGAAATGTCAGATGACGTGAGCGTGCTCATATCCGAGAGCGCGGCAATTCGAATCGCTTATTCACCCTACAGGGGATCATCAATCGCACGACATGTGCCACAAGGAACCTCATGTCAACCCTCCTCCCATCCATACCAACTCGTTGGGGCATCTTCATGCGGTCCGAGCACCTAGCACCCCCTCGAGCGGCCCAAGCCCGGCTTGGCCCTCGAGAGTCGGCCTAAGCCTCGCCCTAGACCACGCCCAACCGCATGAGGGCATGGCCCATCGAATGGCATGCGATGAAAGAATAGCTTACCGCCCCATTTCCGGCATGTGATCAACAAAGTGTGCTCGATCAACATGGCAAACAACGGATCGGTCCTCAACCGACACGGGCGAGACTACCACACTTGAGTCTCCACACCCAAGTGAACCAACCTCTCGCCCGGTCTCATTTCAATTTCCATTTCTCCTCATAACCATAACCATTGCAACCAATTGATTGTGAAGTAAAAACTCACAAGCGGCGGAACCATCCACCACTTGGCCCATACCCGACACCTAAGCAATATGTACCCATATACTAGCTCCAAGGGAGGTGTTCAACAATTTCCAAGGAAGATAAGTGCAGCAATTAGGTTCTACTTTCAATTCCCCAATTCGACTCCTAATGCATACTTAAACATCCAATAAACAGTTCATTCACAAAAATAGAATCACAAATAGGGTTGAATATGCTTAGGTGCTTGCCTGATGCTTCTGCTTGAGTATCGACAATGACTTGTTCTTCGGCAATCCCCTCGACCACGGCCACGTTAGTCACCGCGGTCTCGTTCTCTACACGAATATCATGCATGAATAAGATGCATGCAATGCAAAAGAAATGAAAAACAATGCATTCCCCAACGAAACAGACCAGGTAAACCTGGATAGTCCGAATATTTAATCCGGATAAGCCGAACATTCCGGGCAATTTGTCCGTACACTCCGGACGCCGCGTAACCCGCCCAAACGACCCGAGGGATCGAGGTGTCGCCAAGTTCTACGACACCGCGAGGACCCGATCTATAACTTTTCTACACATGGCTAAGCCGGAGAAGCTCCAAGCTATCCCAAACACGAGGAAACGATGCTCACTTCTAAAAACTCCAACCGAAACTTATTCCAACACTTAGAATGGCATCATTTACCCCCGATCTCTCACCCTACACCCTACATTGCCTAATCCACCCCAAATCCAACCACCCACCAAAACCCTAACACTCCCAAAGTCACCCCCAAACCTCAATCTACAAGACCAAGTCCCAAATCCACCCCATGGACGCCCTAAAACCCAAGAACCCATGAATCAAGCTCCAAGAAGAGGTCTCACCTTCAAGGAGGATGAAGAGGAAGGAGGGGAAACCACGTAGGGGAAGGAGGACACCGGTTTGGATAGGAGCTTGAGGACACCGGGGTGGGGAAGTCACCGAGGAGGAGCACGGGAGGACGCCGGAGTCACCGGAGATGAGCTCGGGGTGGAGGAGAGGCGCATAAGGGTGGAGAGCACGGTGGGAGGAAATGAATGAAGAAGAAGCCACGAAATGGAACTTTTATACTCAGCCCCCGCACAGTCTGGACTCTCTGGAAAATTAGTCTGGATACTCCGGGTTGGGGTGTTCGGTCAACCCAATTCGGACACTCCGAACATTCCGGGTTAGGGCTTTCAGTAGACCCAGTTCGGATACTCCGAATGATTCATCCGGATACTCCGGGTTATATCCAGACATTCCAGATGTTTAATCCAGATACTCCGGATGATTCAAGCGCAGAACAATGGTTGCATTAATACTGGTTTGTTTACAACTAATTAATTTACATGAATGAAACACAGTCGATTAGCTGAACAGCAAGATAAGAAAAACAAAACTGCAACAACGGCAGCGGTATGCCTTCCCGTACCCAAAGGCAACCGACTGGGGGCGAAAGTCCCAGATAACCGCCCAAACTCAACACCCTTGTCGAGGAACTTGTCGACCGACGCGCCTTCATTGCCTTCATCGCCATCTTCTATGCATGATGTTAATATAGAGCAAACAGTGAGTACACGTATGTACTCGCAAGACTTTAGTGTATGGAAATATTAGTATAGATGCAGGCTATAACAAAGAATACAAGTTTCTACACTAAGTCTGTTTTGAGCACAAAGCAAGATTTATTTGCAATAACATAATAGATTCAAGACATTCGCAATTTGTAAAGCAATTGTAAGGAGATTGTTTTAATGAGAACAATAAACATAAACATTTATTCAAAACCAAGTTTTCCAACCATTCCCTTCCTACAAACCGACAACCGAACTAACCAACCAAGCCAAATCCATTTTCCAAAACCAACTTCCGACCAAACCCCTATAACCAATTCAACACCCATCCAAGTTCCAACCAAAACTGTTACCAGGACCGAACCAAGACCAGACCAGAACCAACACCAGAAATTCTATACTTGACAGTACTTCCCAAGCTGCTCATGACCGTGAGCACGGCTAATCGATTAGTTTATTTATATCTCTGCAGAGATTGTACACTTTACCCACATGACACATTCTAGCAATCATGTCAACCATGCCACGCGATACTCAACGTACCCGTTTTGCTAGACTATGACGAGAACTTTCGATAGGTTAGGATTTAAACCATGCACCAGCCCAGCAATGTTTATCCCTTACTACGGTCCATAGAGGATGGCCACTAGTGGTCCCTACAGGCTCCCACTAGCCCATAACCTCCCCATAGAAGGCATTACCGTTGTATTGGGCAAACTCCCCCTCGATGCCTTGACGAGGGAGTCCCTAGAACACACCGACACAGCAGGTGTGTCCAACTCTCCCGCCTCCTAATGATGCAAGACCCAAATCCTTTCCAATTTACTAGGCCAAGGACATCCCATACTGGCACATGTGGCTGTACTGTTTGACCCAGTAATAGTATCAAGTTTAGTCCTTAGTGTGACTCAGGCGAGATCTTCCATACCACTTGCTATGGCCATAGAGGATCGGCGCTAGCGGCCCCTTGGAGCACACACTTACCCGCAACCTCCCCATAGCAAGGAACCAACCGAAACCAAAACCATTCCGAGACAAGCCTCCTGGCTTGAGATCCAATCCAATTACCATTCCATCCAACCAAACCAAACCAACCAGACCAACCAACCAAATTCCGAACCACCAATCACCAAACATCTCGCCCGTGTCTAAATACTCCTTTTCCATTTTCCAATAACACCAATCCAACCATTTCCAAACCAATACCCAACTCCGAACCATGGACCAAATCCAGCCAAACCGACCAAATTCCAAGAAGAATTGTAATTGATTGAGTGGTAACATCATACAGTACATTCTACGGCATAACTAAGCATATGCAGATACTTCTCGTTATTACCCATCTGATATTTATTTTTATGTCTAGGTTTTTAGCCTATGGTTCAACAAGGTTCACAAATCAATTAAGATTAAGGAAATCCACCAATTCGGGTCTAAATACCAAGTTTTCCCACAACTAGCATCTTTATTCAACATACACGCATGCATAATAGTTTTGGCAATTCAAAATAGAATTTGCAATTATAGGATCAAAATGGTCAAAGGAGGTGCTTGCCTGTTTGCTCTTTTTAACAAGGTCCAACCCAGAACGTGGTTGGAATCGTCGTCTACCGAATCGTCAACGCTTGACGAAAAACAATAAGAACCATCAACGACGAATCGAACCAGGCGATTAAGAATCAAATACAAAAGCGAATCAAATTCGAGAAACTAAGAGCAAAAGGACTTGAAAAAGGGTTTAAACTTCTCAGCTCATGCCGGCAATATCGACGCATAATTCCCGGTAGTATCGTTCAATCAGCAGTACCGACCTTACGGTAGCCTGCTGACCCTCGGTAGTACCGTACCCTCGGGACGATAATGTCAACGAACGAGAACTAAAATGGAATACTTTCTGGAAAATACTGCCGGAATGTTGCCCACAGTACTTCCGCTCATGCGGTCGTACCGGCCCCATGCATCAGCAGCGCTGGAATTTCAAAGGCCGAGATCAGCGCGCTTTGGAAAATAACTACTGGCTTGTTGCTCACAGTACTCCCGCTGACGCGGTAGTACTGGCCCCAAACACCAGTAGCGCCGCGGCTCCAAAGGCCAAAGACAGCTCACTTGAAAATCAACTACCGGCGTTATAGCCACGGTACTACTGCTCAGGCGGCGGTACCGGGACTATCACGGCAGTAGCGCCGGTTTCCCAAAAAAAGCCAAAATACGAGAAAGGGGTTTTCATTCAAATGGGATCAGAACTCCGGTACGAGCACCAGGTCCCAATGAGTTCCGAGCTCGTTTTACCGATTTACCACTTTTTGATTCCGAGATCTGAAAATACTCCCCAAAATTGGTTTTCGAATAAATAGAACCAACGAAAACAATTCAAATAGGGAGAGGAGAGACCTAACACGAATCCGAGAAAACGTAAAATCAAGCGCAAGGGAAATCGGGATTTTTCCCTAAATCCGGCAATACTGGCGTCTAATGTGCGGTAGTACCGCCCTAGGCCGGCAGTACTGCACCAATAACCTGGTAGTGCCGCTAGTCAGGGATCGAAATGGGGTGCTCTTTGGAAATTAACTATCGGGGTGCTACCTCCAGTACCGGCCCCATGGCCCGGTAGTGCTGGCCACCCAGAGGCCGCAAGCAGCACTCTCTGGATTTTAACTGCTGACGTTGTGGCCGCGGTAGTGCCACTCGGGCAGCAGTACCGGACACACAACGGCGGTAGTGCCGGACTACAAAGAAACCCAAAACTGAGAAAAGGAAAAATTGTGCAATCGAATTTGAGACTTCGCGGCAAAGGCGTGGCTAGGTTCCTAGCGACACCAGGGACCTATTCACGTTGGCCACGACGAGTTTCAAGCTCGTTTGCCTGAATTTCCCCTTTTTGACCTAACGAGGAACAAAAATGATGGAAAATCGGATTTCAACTCAAAAGGAGTCCAAATTCGATTTTCGTCGCGGCAATGGAACCTCTACGGCATCAGGGACCCATACAAGCCAGTTCCATGGATTTTGGAACTTCGGAACATGTAACTGTCCCGAGGATGCACCTCTTCGCAAATCGAGTCGAAACAAACGATTTGCGACTAGAGTATTGGTTCCTTTTGCACAATATGGTTCCACGCAACCTAAATTCCAACTAAAGGCCCAACACACGACGATGGAACTCTTCGCACGACGATCGGACCCTTCGAACACGAAAACCCCAATTGAAACCAAATTCGATTCTAAACCCGAATCGAGTTCAAACTCGGTTCTTTGATGAGAAATGAAATTCAGCGATATTGGACATATTCGAGCATCGTGTTCTCAACTTTTTGGAGTTAGGATTTTAATGGATACCCCAAAAATTCAGGAAAATGACCGTTGGACGAATAAATCCGACAAAGAGCTGATTAAGGTTTTCAGATCGAACCGATCGTACTAACTAAATCTTCTGAGCTTGCACTGGGTCCAGCAACCTAGTCAACCAAAGATTGACCTCACGAACTAGGATTTCTAGGGTTAGAACAACAGAGAAAAGAAAAGAGAAAAAGGAAAATCTAGGGTTTGGAGATCAAAACTTAATGGATTGACCTCGGAATTGATTCCACCGGTTGAGAGGCTTGATTAGGGTTTCACGAACTCAATCAACACCTCAAGATTCAACTTCTAGAACTAGAAATTGAAATGAAAGAAGGGAATAAAGAGAACAGGAGCTAGGGTTTGCATCACACCTCAAGGATTGAGCTCCAAAATGAAATCCACCAGTTGAGGGACTTGCTAGGGGCTTGATGAAGCTTGCTAGCACCTTGTTCTTGCCTCCCCTTGCACCACTTGATCTCCAACCAGTCGGAGACGAGGAGGAAGGAGGAGAGCTCGGGAGTGGAGAGGAAGAAGAAGAGGAAGAGCTAGAGGGAGTGAGGGAATGAGTGAGAGGGAGGGAGGAGAGGGCTCTCTCCTGGCTTTTAGAGGAGGGAGGAGGAGGGGCAGGGCGACGTGCAGGCGGAGTGGCGATGACGTGCGAAATAGGGGCGCTGTCCCCCGGCTCCCGTCGCTCGGCCGTGATCGCCGCCAGGGTGGCAGATTGCCGCTTGGTAGTAATCTGCCCGTTACAACCATGATCTTTGCCTAGGGGCTGAAAGTTTAGGATTTTTTCGGCTTTCCCAACGGCGCTTGACTGATTGCTTTGGGGACTGTTGGAAATGGTTCGGGGGATCCTAATGAAGGTTTAGAATCTTACGGTTGGGTTCTATTCTACACGATTCGAGATTTCGCCCGAAATCGAATCCAAGGGCTGAAAATCCTGGGCTTAAGCGGCATCGCTTTGAAATTGAGGGTTTTAACTCAGGGATACTTGGGATGGGTTCGTAGAGCACTAAGAAAGGTTTTGAAGCTACGGTTGCAGGTCTAACTTAACCGATTTTGAGTTTCGACCTAAATCGAAACCCAAGGCTGCAAACGGGAAAACAACTAAACGAAGCAACAAAGACACTCCGAAACCAAATAACTCCAAATTAAGATCCAGAAATCAAATCATAGCACAATTAAACACTCAAACGGCTTAATTAAGCCTAATTAATCTTAATTACAAATTCAGGGTGTCACAGCCCATGACCGCGGGCACATCTAATCGATTAGTTTTACACTCTGTAGAGGATGTATAACTTTACCCACAAGACATGATAATCTCCTTGCGCCAATACACTTCCTTTGCTGTGTGACAGAGGAAATCACAACAATGTCCCTATAAAAACCCATCCATATAGCCATGCCTGCTAAGGTTTCATCGCTGAAAGAATTCCTCTAGTCAAAAGCCTCCTCTTGCACCAGAGTGGCAACCTCATGCTTTCACCACACCACTACCATCTAATGGTATGACTGCCCATGTATGTTTTAATACAGCTAGCTAGGTCTATCCCATGCCAGACATGTGGTAGTACGGTTAGGCTTTCATTCAGCGAAACTGAGATCAGTCCTTAATTGACTAGGCGAGCCTTTCCACAAACCTAGAACCATTTCCAAATGATACTAAAATCATGACTCTCATTTTAATATAACATTATTTTGGTACAAAATTTCCAAAATTTTCTAACTTCAGTTCTAAGCATGTCTAAGCAATTTCTAAGTACAAAATATAATAATTAGCATTTTCTTAATGTTACAATGTCATAAGAATTCAATTTCTAAAGATGCCCTAACAATTCTGAGTATAACTATGAATTTAAAACTGAGACAGAAATTACATTCATAACAATTATGCATGCAATAATTTAAATTCAAAATACAAGTTTAACAACTAGGATCAATGTGATCAAGGAGGTGTGACTTACCTAAGGGAGTCGGGCGAGGGGGGAGCGACGGGAGAAGCCGGTGACTGCAGCGGCTGGAGCCAAAGAGGGAGGCGGCACAGGGAGGGAGTAGAGCACAGGGGAGAGAGGGAGGAGATGGGGATGAAGTGAGGAGAAGGGGAGGCGGGTATTTAAAGGGGGAAGAGGGCTCGGGCAGCGGCGCTCCGTATGAAAGAAGCAGTAGCTGGCGCGGGAAGCAAGCGAGAAAAAGGCGACGGGTTTGAGGGGATTGGGGCAGCGCTGGTGGAGGGGATAAGGGCAGCAGGGTCTCATCTGCGTGGAAAGGAGGGGGCAATGTGGAAAAGGGAGAAGGGGAGCTCCACTCGGCGGCATGGAGAAAGAAGAGAGAGAAAAGGAGAGGGAGGGAGAACAAAGGAGGGGGTGTGGGTGGGCCGGGCTGGGCCAAGGGGAGAAGAAGGATGGGCCGGTTTCGACCGGCCCAAAGGGGGAAGGTTTTTTTAAAATTACGGGCGCTACAGGTAGCAACCGAGTGGGGAAGGGGGGAGACGATGGCGATGGGGCGATGGTGACGCGTAGCGCTCGGACGGATCTGGCCAAGCAAGGGTAGAAGAAGCGGCGTTGCTCAACCGGATCTGGGCAGGGCAGCGGCGTGGAGGCCTATATCTCGGCTGCCTCGACCTCAGCTTCGGCGGTGGTCTTGAGCTTGTGGTTAAGGAAGAGTCATCAATGGCCATGGACTCGGCGGAGGAGGCGGCGACAGGGAGGGACGGCATCAGGAGGAGGTGTAAGTGGCGGCGGCACATAGGGTTGGGGAAAGGGGGGACAAGATGCAGAGCGCACGAGCCAAAGCGGCGGGATGCGCCAGTGAAGGGGCCGATGATGGAGTGCACGAGGCAAGGCAGCGGAATGCTCGAGGAAAGGGGGCGCGGGCCAAGGTGACCTCGGCGAGAAGGTGGACACGAGGGCAAAGGCGAGTGAGCAGAGGAGACGAGGAGGCCACGCGTAGGGTTTGGGCGAGGCCATTGCAGGTGGAACCGATCTGGGCCCTCCGCTCTCGTTCTAGCGATCACATGACGCCGCAAGAGCCACCGCTAGCCTCCTCTGTGGGTGTTAGATCCCGATCCAACGGTTCCTGAGCATAGGCGCACACGTGGTGCGAACGGATTGGCTGCCAGGAGCGCGGAGCGCAGAGATGGCTCCATTTTTTCTTTTCGGCTTAAGATAGCATTGACGGACTTTGAAATTAATAAGGGTTTATTCGGAATGTAGTAATTTTGCAAGAAACAGAGCAATTCGTAAAAAATTCTCGCGGAATGCCTACATTCTAAATGTATGTATTCCCTTCAGTTTGATAATAGATGTCGTTTTGGACATCGACACGGTCTTCAAAATACAACTTTGACCGCTAATTTTTATTATAATATATTTATAAAACCCAATAAAATTATAATATTATGAAAGTACTTCTCGAGACAAGTCTACACATATAATTTTCATATATCCAATTTAAATATTTAAAAATATATCGATAGTCAAAGTTTTAGAAGTTTGACCATCACTATGTCCAAAATGACATCTATTATCAAACTGGAGGGAGTACTTTTATCAGGCTTGGGAGTAAAATTTTTGGTTCTTTACTTGCACACTATACTACGCTTTTATCTCCCATCTCGTTCTTCCGAATCTCATATCCTTCCCTTCCATGCCAAGGCGTCGGCGAAACCAACCGGAAAAGAAAGAAAAATTTCATAAACTGTACAACCAAAATTGTAAATAGGATTAAACAAATGGAGGTAATGAAGACAAGAAGGGATTATATTACTCGCTAAATATCTCAAGGAAGATCACCCCCAAAGTGCTTCCCATCACAAGGCAAGGTTGATACTTGGGTCACCTACCTAATTAACAAGAGATCTCATGCCAATTGCGTCACGAAATATACATAAAAAAAGATGCATCATGTGTCACACACATAATCCAGGGGGTGAGTAACAGCGTGATTAAATCTAAACATGCGATTAATTAGCTGGTGGTTGGCGAGCACTACTGATCCCATTGGCCTCGTTCCTACTGTTAATTATTTTGCGAGGACAAAAGAACTCAATCTGGTGGATTGATGCTTGGGTTGCCACTAAACCAGATCTGCACAACGATGATCTGCCGCCAACTATTCAGTTACGTTAAGCTGTATGTATGCTAGGATTGCTATGTCGTATGTACAATAAATGCAAATAGTATGCGGGTCTTCTTTGTTTATTGGTAACCACAATTAACAGATGCAGACACTTGGTTTAGAAAATGCACGAGAAAAACGCTATGGCCTAATAATTGCCAGTGGCAAAGGTATTTCACATGGTACCATTAAAAAGTAGTTAGTTAGCTGCCCCAGCTGGTGTACTGGTTGTACTAAGGAGTAGCTACTGCTTGGAGTGTCTCGATCTTGGAAATTAAGATGTGCATTTTATTAGCGTGGATTATCCGATAACTGTCGTTCGACGATTGAGATGCTATGGATGTTCCTGTTGCTTGATAGCACAAGAGGATACCCAAGGTCACAAGTTCAGAAGCTACCAGTTTTTTTCTTTGAGACCTAGTCCTCAAGTTATCACTTGATCATGCAAATTGTAGCCACAGATTGTTTATTCTCCAAATAGCTGATTGATTTTCAATATAATTAGACACCAAGTTGACAGAAAGTGTGCTTGCGGTTTCATTAGCGAGTAAAACATTAAATACAATAAATAAATATTTTTGACTGAATAGGTTGAATTGGAAATTAAGTAGTCATAGGCTACCAACTTCCTTGGCGAGCAGCAACAACTAATTGCACTGTTGAAATATGATAATCTCTAGGGATACAAAGAGATTCTATGTCTAATTTGTATTATGTACCAGCAAATAATTAGGTATAAACATCAACATCATAAAGTTGGAAAGAGGAAGATAAAACTAACTATATTGCTTGCCGCACAGATAAAACATAATATAATATAATCATGAGCAATCCTTGGGTGCAAAGCCAACGGTTACTTCTAGAGAGAAAAGGAGACTTGCCAAGCAATTGGGTGATGCTTCAACTGTGTTGAGAGCTGTGTTCTTTTCCTTGTAGCTCGACATTAGGATTTCGAAATTGAAATGAAAGGTATGTAGGAGAGAACTTGCAAATTAAGGTTGGAGTGGCTGTAATGTGTGTATAACACAACTAACTACTTCAACTAACAATTTCCACTTTCATACTAATATCAACACACAATGCCCCCTATGAACTCATTTATACCAATATACCAGACTTTGTTTCTGAACGCTGATATATACCCATTCCTTCCTATCCATTCTCAACAAAATATTGCACACCATTATACAGGTACTCAAACTCCACCAGCATACACGACCCATCAATTAAAAACAAAAGGCATTTGCAACCACATGAGCTTGGAAAACCCTCAAGACAACATGGGCATGTGTCCCCTTGCCCCCATGATAAAAAAAACATGGACAAAATAATCCCAAGTCCTAATATTTTGTTAGGTAGCTCCTCCTGCCATCCCCCAAAATTGCCTCCACCACTCATGTGTGGCCAAGTGGAGAATCTCCTTGTGCCAGCTTGGACTCTCTCACCCTTTCTTTGCCTTGTTAACTTTGGTTGGACAGCCTAGACTTAAACACATTCCGATCCCAAAGCGTCCTCCTATATATGCACACGCACAAACACCAAAACAGGCAGAAGCAAACACAACTGAGCACAACATGTCCTCCACATATCCAGCTACTACGTCTACAATTGTCTCTTCAACACTACTACCAACAATAGCAACAAGAAGAAGCAACAAGGAGGAGTAGAAGCTTCAGCTCAGCTCCCATTCTTGCGTCTGCTCCAAGCACAAGAATGGGCGTCATTGGGGAGTGGCAGCGGGGGCCGGTCATCGGCCGCGGCGCGTCGGCGACGGTGTCGATCGCCTCGGACCGCCTGACGGGCGAAGTGTTCGCGGTGAAGTCCGTGGAGATCGCGCGCGCCGGTGTCCTCCGGCGCGAGCAGAGCGTGCTCTCTGCTCTTAGCTCGCCGTACGTCCTGTCGTGCGTGGGCTCCGGCGTGTCGGCAGCGGGCGATGGGTGCAGAGCGGTGCGCTACGACTTGTTCTTGGAGTTCGCGCCGGGGGGGTCGCTGGCCGACGAGATCAAGCGGTGCGGCGGCAGGTGCGAGGAGACCCTGATCCGGTCGCGCGCGGGCGACGTCTTGCGCGGGCTGGCGTACGTCCACGGCGCCGGGATCGCGCACTGCGACGTCAAGGGCAGGAATGTGCTCGTCGGTGCCGACGGGCGCGCCAAGCTCGCTGACTTCGGGTGCGCCCGCTGGACGGCTGAGGACAACAATGCCAGTGGCGCAACGATCAGGGGCACGCCGATGTTCCTGGCGCCGGAGGCCGCGCGGGGCAAGGCGCAAGGGACGGCGGCGGACATCTGGGCACTCGGGTGCACGGTCATCGAGATGGCCACCGGCGGCGCTCCGTGGCCGACTTTCGCCGACCCCGTCGCCGCGCTCCACCACGTTGCTCACTCCGGCGACGTCCCGGAGGCCCCCGCGTGGTTCTCCAGCGAAGGGAAGGATTTCTTGGGCAGGTGTCTGATGAGAGACCCATCCGAACGGTGGACGGCGGAGCAGCTGCTCGAGCACCCGTTCGTGGCTTCCTCGCAAGCCAATTCCACCTCCAAAGCCGCTCCGATCGAGCAGTGGGTGTCACCCAAGAGCATCCTCGACCAGGGCTTCTGGGACGATGCATCATCAACGGACTCCAGCACGACGGTGGCGCTCACGCCTGCCGATCGTGTCCGCGCATTGGCGGCCGGCGCGTCCGCCGCGCCCGACTGGACCTGGAGCGGCGAGGGTTGGATCACCGTGTGTGGGCTCACCGAAAGCGACGACGCGATCGTCTCCTCAAAATCCGACGCGGGCACGACGGACGCCGGCAGCAACAGTGGCGACGAGGAGGAGCATGCATCCTCCTCCTCCTCCTCCGGCGGCGGCGACGAGCTAACGGGCGTGGACGCGCGGCGCGGCCACGGCTCGACACATGGCCACCAGAGTGGTTCAGCTCACGACGACGACGTGGGCTGGAGCCGTAGTTTGTGCCGCGATAACAGCGTGATTAGTGGCTGTAATAAGAATAGCTGTAGTAACTTGGCAAGCACGAGCAATAGATGCTATCGGTTTATCACGTCTGCTAACTTTTGTCCGAGCTGGCAGCTGTTTACTTTCCCGCGTGCTGTGTTTCGTTTTCTTTTTTCCCGTCCTTTTCCTCACGTGCCAGGCGTGAGCCGTAATTAGGAGGCGGAGGCGGTTACAGAGAGAGGCCTATAGCTTGCGACTCAACATGGGTACATCCCATCATCGAGAGCGGAATCTCAGCACACTACATCGCTGCGATCTTTAAAAGGGAACAAAGGATTGTCTTTCCCTGTACTCTCTGCGAAAACCAATCGTTGTGCATAAACATTGGTTGACAGGTGGGTCCGATTGAGAGGCACGGAGGGGCTATTAATTTGCGAAGCACCGCAATCACGGATATGGTGCGGATCGATTGACGTTAACCAAAGATGCGCGCATAATCGGTCATGAGGTTCGCGAGGGGGCATGCAACCACCTGACCGGCCCTGACGCAACTTTTCAGGTAGAGAGGTGAGAGCGCGAGGTGTCGTTGCGCCTATATAGCCATCGACGCGGAAGGCTGCAGGAATGTGGGAGTTGTATGGTCGCGTCCGGCTAATTGGTTGGTTAGTCGTCCGTCGGCCCTCGTGGCCGAGCTGACCGACCCCATTTCGCCATTAGTACTATTATGGACATGTACTCATAGGCTCATAGCTGTACTCCAGCTAGCTAGCTAATAGCTATCGAGCAAACTTCATTTTGTGGCGTAATGCAGGGGCCAAGCCAGTGGGCTACCTGAACCTGAGTAAAGAATTAACCCGAGCGCATCGTGCAAAATCTGAAGCAGAGTCTTCTGTGGTATGTGAAGATCCAACGGAAATTACTGAAAAGCTGCTGCTAAAACCGGAATGGGTCGCAAGGCAGGCACACGTACTGACTGATCGTACAGGGGCGAGCTGGTGCTTGAAGGTGGACAGGTCAGGCCAAAATGAACGTCTACGCGCGCGAATTAATGGTCTGCGAAACTAACCGTAAATTAATTTGTTGCGCAATCGGCGATCGAGCTGTCATTGACAAGCGAGCTTGGATCAATTGTACGCACCTGTAGGTGAAGCCTATGTGTCTATCAATGATGTATAACCCGCTTGAAATAAGTCTTTTTCGCACGTGAAGATATATATGTGGTGTGGGAAGTCGTTAGTTGCGAAAGATGCGCATATTAGCTAGGGCAACTTAGAGGTGGGCATCCAGACGGCGTGTCGTGTCGTATCAACCTGGTTCGTCATCGGCGAATCCCAGCACGGCTCATTTGCCATTCATGCCGTGCAGGCCCAGACCCGATTCATTTGCATTATTGCGACGAGATAAAAGGAGCCAGAGACGTGCGGAGCTAAGATAGTGGACACAAAATTAGAAAAAAAAAAGAAACTAAAATTTATTCATTTTTGAATAGGTACAGAGATACTGCCTCGTTAAAAATCTTATACCTCAGTGTGGAGTACCCCCGGTAAGAAAAAGAGTACAGTAAATACATACATATACATAGACTAATCAAGGTCGAGGTGGTCAAAATCGGCTAACGCCTCCGCAATCTCCGCATCATCGGTTTGATATTGTGTTCTCTCATCTGCACTCACCCAGTATTTGAGGCATGTGATTGCCTCAACCATCTCAGGCCTGAAAAATGACCTCCTTGGCTTGAGTATCCTCCCAACCGAACTGAAAGTGGCTTCTCATGAGACAGTGAACACTGGAACCACAAATACATCCCTGTACAAATTGTGATAGCACATGATAAATACGTTGGTGGTTCTTCCACCACAAGAGCAAGTTCAATTTATTGCCATCCCTCATGTCAAGCTCAGTCTCCGCAAAAGGCATATCGAGGTAGTTGTTGATCTTTACTTATGGATTCCATTATGACCTGCTTGGCGCATCAAAAGACGAGCTATGCGCCTTCCTTTTTAGCTTCTTCCACACTGATGAAACGATCGAGAACATAGTTATCACTACCGGTACATACCGGTCGGTATGGTCGGTATGTACCATTTTGGCACCTAAACCTATAAGAGGTAGCCTTATGTATCATACCAGCCTCGATACGGGTCAATACAGTCTGAGACAGGTCAATACCAGTCACGCCGGTGGAATTGATAATATAGTCTATTGAAATATAGAGAGAGAAAATTTTGGTGCCACTGAAAAAGTGCTCAATTTCGCTTCTGTCACTACTCTTTTCCTCTTTTCATTTTCACCGCTAGTTTTAGCGCTTCTTCCTCCTTTTGCCATTTCCATCAATTGACTGTTAGGTTGACCTAACGGTGATTGGATTCAGACAATTTTCCCTCAGCTCATGGTACAGGTATTGTCCGTTCGATTGGGGGCTGTGAATCAAACAAGCATAGCGTCATCCACTGCTCGGGACGCACCGCACCCCTCCAGGTCCGGTGCCATTGCTCCCCCCTCTACCCCCCGACGCTACCTTCCCCTTCCTCTCTCTTCTCCCTATGGCGGCCTCCCTTCCGCCTCCTCCCTCAGTCCCGATTTCTCCATTTCGGTCTCCAGATTTACCTTGAGGGCAGTCTAATAGAGGTCATGTCTTCGGCTTCATCAAATGGCGGGGCGACGAGACAGCTAGAAGCATTGCGGATGAAGTTATCGTGCCCTTGTTGTTGGAATCCTGCAAATGTGTTAATCTCTCATAAGCCAAAGAATCCATCTCAAGTGTTCATGAAGTGTTCCAATATGTCGATAAGTTTTCAAAAGTAAGATCTCTGATTTAGTAGTAGAGACTATTCCTCTGAGATATTGCCTGACTTTATGTAGAAACTACCATTCCAATATGTAACTTTGGATCATTGAAATTATTGCCATTATACCTTACTGATCATAGGCAATGTCTTATGTTTGTAGGGCACAACGTGCCGATATTGTCAATGGGCTTATAAATCAAGCCCTGCTGTTCGAAATGTTGCACTCCAAATTGTTGCATTGCAAGAAGATTTGCTAGTACATAGTGATGATGTCTTATGTTTTTGCACGCATTGCAAAAGGAGAATGCTCAAACATAAATGGTTTATTTGCTATTTGCAAATGAGCGGGATGTCATGGGTTTCGATCCTAGAGAGCATGTGAAGAGGGTATTTGCAATCGTGGTTTGCAAAGTGCCGTGATTTCGTGTCGATCACCTCATGGCTAAGAGGATCGAACTCATATGTTTTTGGTTTATTTGCAAATGCATTTTTGTAAATAAGTTAGAGTTTAATTGCGATTAATTCGAGCATGTGAATAGAGATTGAAAATGTATTTTGCAAAATGACTTGATAATGTGTTGATCATCACATGGCTCAAAAAATCAATCTTTAGAAAGTTTGGAGAAAAGATTTTTTGTTAAAAATTTAGTTTTCTCCCCGAGGCTAGAGCTACCGCCCTTGTGAGGCCTGTAGCACCGCTCGGCCGATAGTACCGCTTATGGAAGCCGGTACTACCGCTCGGCCGGTGCTACCGCTCACCTAAGCGGTAGTTATATTCCATAAGAGCATGTGTTGCTGCTTGGGTTTATGGAGGCCAGAGCTACCGGGCTCTAGGGCGGTACTACCGGAGGTGAGGTAGTACCAACCCCAAGCCGCCGATAGCTATTTTCCAGAAAGGTATTCTAGGGTGTGTGTTGTGACCGGTAGTACCGCCTGTGGGGACTAGTACTACCGCTCGAGCGTATACCTAGTATTCATCCTAACCAATAAAACAAACCGCAAAACCATCAGAACTTCAACAAAACATCCAAAATCAAGCACATTCGACAAAGGGGAATTCAATGACTTACTATTCCTAGATGACCTCCACACTGAATTGACTTACCGCTCCTAGACGCCTCCACGAAAATCTAAGCTGCCACTGCCATGCTGTGAAACTCTCCTCAATTGAAGGTTTTTGGTTTATCGAACTCCGATTAGGGATGGACTAGGGATTCTAGTGTGCAGATTTGGGGTGGGGACTAGGGATTTGAGTTTGTGGATTTGGGAGTGGGGATTTGGGGGAGGTTGCTTGATGGAAGTTGTACGATTTAGGGTTTCGTGTTGGGGATTTAGGGTTTTGAAGTGGGAATGAAGTGAATAACATGAAACTGACCTTGTGACCCCATAGCCTGTTAGGGGTACAATCGTCCATCTACACCCACTTTTGGCTCTTCCGCTAGTCAATCTGACAGTCAACTGATGGAAATAGCAAAAAAGGAAGAAGCGCTAAGACTAGTGGCAAAAAATGAAACAAGGAAAAGAATAGTGATATAAGCGAAATTTGGTACTTTTTCAGTGATACTAAAATTTTTTTTCCTTTGAACTATATGTTATGTTTGATAGTACTATCATGTGTTTGGAGTAATATTATAAGCATACTTTGGTGTACATATAATTAAACATGTGTATACTAATAAATATATACTATTATACTAAACCCAAAATGGTACACCAGTATAGACTGATACCAGAGCGTACCATTCCAAGAGCCAAACCGGTATGACCTTTGGTACAGTATTGATAAGTTTGATCGAGGCACTTCTTCTTGCTTCTTGTGTTGACGGGGCACTTCTACCAAATTTTTCATAATATTTGTCGAAAACTATAAAAAAACTCATTACGAACGTGAGTATAGGCCTCAAAAAATCAGGGTTGAATGCTTCACCTATTCCCTGGAAGGCGTTTGCAAATTAATTAATTTTCTCTAAGGATCTAGAATAGTAGCAAATTAGTAGAGATGTGGAATAGCTCTGAAATATTTAAATTTTTTTTTCCTCCATTGGATGAACAATGGGATGTAAAACATAATTATCTCTGTTTTCTTTGAAAGTATTAGAAATAGTCCAAAACCACTTGATGACTAAGCTAGAAATTAGGTAGTAAGCACCGGATAAAATCTTGGCTACATCGTAAAAAACTTTATAAAAATCACGAAAAAGACCAGCAACGTTCCAATCCACATCATTAACTAATTGCTTACCAAAACTACAATTGACGAAGGCAGTGATAATGCGCTCGTAGGTCTTGCATCGCTCTAATATAGTGTATGTAGAGTTCCGTCTAACCTTCATGCCAAGGTTGAATCTTCTTGGCCTTATTGTTCGCCTTACAATACTTCAAGAATTGGGTGTATTTCATAGTCGAACCTCCATAACTATATAACGTGTAATTTTGTCTCTAGCTACATCGACGTTGTATACCTATGTACTTACGAACCGTCGGTGTTGAAATTGAGATGTGTCTGGGCGCCTTCCTTTGGCCTTCGTCTGGTCGATATCTTCTTCTAGCATGTCTCCACGTATTGCTTGAGATGACCTGTTCCTCCATATACACGTGCAAACAATTTAGCTTGACAGTATTTACAAATAGCATACACTACCTCACGTTCGTCCACCACTTCGATGGTTATATCCATATGTTGCTAGCACCATGCCCGTCGACTGCTGGATATCGATGCTCGTCCTGGGTGTACCGATGTAGCAGCATCGGGGTTCGGTGTGGAGCTCGGCGTGGAGCTCACCCCCTTGGAAGTGCTTAGGCATTCTCGATACCATGCGTACCATCCAAATGATGGTCATCCATGCCATAGTCTCCTATGCTCGGGGAGAGTTGGCACGGATCGATCTCTCGACCCCGACGAAAGGGACTAGGAGAGCGAGGGCATGCTCTCTTGCTCTTGCTCTTACCAAATATTTTATTTCGTGATGGAAGAGCAAAAAGAGAGCAAACTTAGAACAAATAGAGAGTGCTGAAGAAACAAAAACCCGAGGGGGGGGGGTTATAGCGAGTAAACTCAGGCGAATGTTGGATCAGCCGAACGTTGGAATCATGCGCGGGATGGAATTGTTGAACGTTGGAATCATATCATTTCTTTCACGTGTCACATCATTCTCTTTCTCTGTCGTTCGCCGAACGTTGCTCACTGTGACCTTGCGCCTCTCTCTCCCTCTCTTTTTCTTGATGCCCTGGAATTGCTGAAGTTGCCATTTGTTTGGAAATGTCTCTCCCTATCCCCTCTTCTCCCCTCTCTCTCTCTCTCTTTTTGATTTTCCCTCTCTCTCTCTCTCTCTGTCTCTCTGGGTGAGGCGGGGTGCCACCTCCCCTTCCCCTCCGGTGGGCGGTCGGGCCATAGCGTCGGCGGCATGGTAGCCAAGGCGTGTGCGGAGTGGTGGCCATGGCGTGCACGGGTAACATCGATGTGGGTGCGACGACAGCTACATCGTACGGGCGTGGCGCAGCGGCCTCCCCTTCCCCCTCTAGCTAGGTACGTGTGCCTCCTCTGCTTTCCCCTTCCTCCTCCGGCCGCGCGCCGCGGTGCTTTTGCGAGTCGTGCTGTGCACGGGACGGCATGCCACCCACCGTGCGTGCCATGCCGCAGCACATGGACACTATGGTGTGCTATGTCGGCCCGAGCACGATCTAACTCGGCACGCCATGTCGGGCCATCCACCATACCCAGTTGATAGGCCCAGTACGGCTCGAGCAACTGTGCCGAGCCGTGGGACGGGTCGTACTAGCTGTGTCTCATGTCGGCCCGAAAAGGCCTAACCCGGTGACCACCTCTAGGGCAGTTAAGCGATACGATTCCAGGTGGTACCTATATCACAATGGCTGACTGAAACGTTGGAGCTCACGCATGCAGCCGGGGCGCAGGCCGGTCGAGTTCATGGAGGTTCGCGGCGTGGTAGGCTTCAGGTCAGTATCACGTACTAACGTAGGCCTTTGCACGTCGTACGTACAACAAATGAACTGTTCACCATACAGAGATCGAGAGAGAAAATATTGAGGGATCTATCTCTGAGGAAAACTTGCAGCCTGCGCGCGGTGCTGCACCGCGAAAGCGACCGTGAAGCGTCGAGCCGAACTAAGGCCGGGTCCATGGTTGTAGGGTGTGCTCGATCGGTGCGGTCGATGCAAGCCAAACTGGCCGTGCCGTTTTGTATAGGAGAGTTTTTGAACATTCTTAATTGAGAGGTACACTAAATTACTTTTTAACTCTAGGTATTTTACTTTTTAAATTTTTGCTATCTTTGGTGTTAGCTCAGTTGATAATTTAAAACTTTCTCAGAATGATAAACAAGTCTTTTTGACGTCGTGCATGATATGAATATTGGCCGGTTCGTTTCAGTTTTTCCACATTTTCTTCTTTAAAAACGGATTATTTACCGAACATAAGCATTCTAGATAGCTTCTCTGAGAATCAGAAATTGACCTCTATATAGAATCAGAATCCGACTGTAACTTGATTCTCATTGATTCTCGCCGGTTCAATCCGGAACTTAGAAGTTGTGGTCGATTTGACCCGATTCTTCTATAGTTAGAAACAGATTCTCTCATAATCCAGAACTGGGCCGGCCCAGTGGCCATGTCCCACGCGCGCGCGTTCGCGGGCCGACTTAGGCGTTGGCACGGCCCGAATGAATAGTGCCCATTTCTCTTTTTTCCTCCGATTTTAATTTCCAAAAATCCATTTTTTATTCTTTTTAATATCCAAAAATACCCAAAAATATCCAAAAGCCCAAAAATGCCCCAAAAATACTTTTCCGAACCGTTTCGAGCCACTGAGTCCAAAAATGCCCTCCGTTCCTCAATCCGGAGTCTCCAAAATTCCAAAATGCCCAAATCGCCCTTCCTTTCTCTCTCTCGGCGGGTTCGATTTAGTTTCCGTTTCGTTTCAGTTTATTTTCGTTTTTCGTTTCTTTATTGTCGTTCGTCCTTTTCGCGTTAGATCTGGACGTTGGACGATTTCAGGAGCCGTCGCAGTTCCCAGAGCAGGACCCGGACCCGACAAAGAGCCGATTTCGACCGCGTCAACGACACTTCGTCCGATCCGATCGCCAGCAAGGCAAGCCGTACACCTTTGAACATGTTGAACCTATTCATGCCTTATTATAGTTAATTACTATTTTCTACCGCATTACTTTACTGTATGTTGAAATATTGCAAATCCGTTTATTTTAAGAATGACGTGATTCTTAGTTAATGCCGATGTGCTCATGAGACTTCCTTGAAAAATATTGAACCTAATTACATCCTTGTAACCTTAGGTTAATTAATATTCCGGTATTAATTATTATTATCCTGTTAGTTTAGTCAAATGCTTTTGAGAATGTAAATAAAAGGCTACCGAACCGTTGGTTCGGTTATGTTTGGAAAAGTGCTACGGTTTGGGGGACAGAATTGGATAAATCCCGGAGAGAATGAGTTCCAATCCCCGGCTGATGATTAATGCTTTGGTTTGTCTGGTGGCCGGTACCGTGGGTATCGGAAGGGGGTTGTGGATCGAAAAAGCCTTGGTCTTTGGCAATGTAAGGTTAATACTCCTCTTGAGCAAAGTAAATAACTTAATAACTCGTTCAACCACAAAGTTGGGCTTGGCCAACTTCGCTGGCTTGACTCAACATAGCTCGGTACATTGTACTTTCCTCGGAATACCTATAGGAGCAGGGTTACCTTCCGGGTATGGGAGATGGTCCAAGGTTATGAGGGTGAAAGCGGAAGTGTGCACGAGGAACTGTGGCATTCCGGGTTCACAACGGTAGGTGTCCACAGTAAGCGGGACCAAGAACTCCACACTGGCCAGTGGGGACCCCGGGTTAATGTGGACCAAAACTCTACCGGATAGGGACTAAAGAGGGAAATGTCCAACGAAAAGCTATGATAACCTCGATCCGGCCAAGACGCATTTAAGTTGCGTGTTAAACTCGAGTTGGCATTAACGATCGTGGAATCTTGTGGGTAAAGCTGAACACCTCTGCAGAGTGAATAAATGGTATTCGAATACGCCGTGCTTCCGGTAAATGAAGCTAAGTTTAATTGGGGTGAATCCCGTAACCTAGCTCAATTAGATCTTGGTGCATGTTTGAGAATGTGGTTTAATGGTGACGACTTTGTGAATGGAACTCCCCTGGATTACTATTATTATGGATTGTGTTTTAAATGTAAAATGATGTTACAAATAAAACTGCATCCACAAATACTTTAACCTTGTACCAATATTGTGCTACACCCTTGCATGTAATATTCAGTGTTTTCCGTACGACTTGTTGAGTACTCCCGTACTCACCCTTGCAACCCCGACCCCTCTCTCAGAGTTTGAAGAAGCTGGAGCGTTCCAGGAGTGCGTAGATGGCAATTTGGTTTTGAGGTCTTAGTCTTTTGCTCAGGTCTGCCTGTGCGGTGTTTTGCTTGTAAGTTATTTGGGCCCTGCTGCGCCCTCTTCTGTAAAAACCCTGGCCGTTAGGCCTTATATTGAATAAAAATGTTGGAATTTGACTTTTGCCTGGCAATAATATGCTTGGTTCCTGGCAGCTAATCATCTGGGTATTTGTCGAGGCGTACGGATCTGCCCCTAAAAAGGCGGGCCGTCACAAGTGGTATCAGAGCTTTGGCTTGACCATAGATTAAGACCTTAGGTTGGTATAGAAAAATTTTACCAAATTATCTTCGGCGTACAAACAAAATGAATTTCGAAAATATAAGTATTATTGTTGTCTCCTTCTTCCCCTGCTACCTTGTCTTCTTTAGAAGCTTCTTATCCCTCTCAGTTTTGTTTTAAAAAGTTTCGTCTGCCCGTCTAAAATTCAAAATCCTCGCGGATCTTCGCCAGCAGCTTGGAGATGATACCGTCGGCAATAGTTAGACCGTTAGTCTTAGAAGTTGTGCCCTTCTTTGTTTTAGGTTTTTGTAATGTAAAATGGGTTATGCCGAACCTTAAAACGGTTTTTGCATGGTCCATGTCTTATAAAATTGCTAAGTTCTCTATTTCTGTGATTTTGATTGCTTAAACTATCTATATACCCCCGTCTAATTCAAAAGTTCCCTCAATTCATCTGAGCCCCATCTATTCTTGCTATTCTCACCCCATGCCCTAAATTCTTACTCGTCTTTTTCGCTTTCCTCAAAACACTGCTGCAGACCGAAAAGAAAGTCAGATTGAGACCATGGCAGATTTTGGATCAAAATTCCTGCATGACAGCTCAAGCAAAAATGAAGAGTCAGTAAATCACCCAGTCAACCTAGCTCAATTACTGGCCATAATGGAAAGAAACAGACAACAAACGGAAAGGCACCATACGCAGTTATTGGAAAGAATTTTCGAACGGCTAGTTGAAAAACCTCAAGGACACACCCAAGGAAATCTGGACAGACAAGAGGAAAGTACAGCGATGGGATATACGAACGAATCCGACTACTTTACCAGTGATATTCCCAAGGAGATGGACCCTCAAGCTAGTAGGATGAAAGAATTTTTGGAAGGATTACAGAGAAGCTTGAAGTTCCACACCTCGGCTATAAAAGACATGTCGTCAGAAATGGACAAACGGATAGCAATCGAAGAAGCCCGGAATGAATTGAAAATGATGAAAAAGAGAAAGAAGAAAATTCAACAGACATGGATACCGACTCCCACCCAGATCGGAGGAAAGACCCCAGTCCTCACCCAAGGATTCCCTAACAAGAAGCATTCAAAAGAAAAAGAGCAACCAACACCTGCGAAACCTCAACCCAAATCAGTTAAGTGCTACAACTGCAATGGAGACCACTTCGTCCGCAATTGTCCCACGAGGTGGGCTAAATGCTATCATTGCAGACAGATGGGACATTTCAGACGCAATTGCCCAAAGAAAAGTCTACCGACCCTGGTAGCCAAGACGCGAGTGATAGACCCTCACCTCCACCAACCGACAGCTAGCGACCCGTTCACCGCAATGCCAGGCGAGAGATACCCAAGGAATAAGATACAAGATAGGACAAATGAAAGACACCAGCCGAAGATGTCCAATCATGTCACCGCCAAAGGAACGACAATCGCAACAAGTACCGTTAATAAGGAATTGCTAGAAATTCCAAGCAACCGGAAGTAGACTAATAGCCAGATTTGAATGTGGCAACTTGGATATAGAGATCCAAGGGATAAAGATTAGGATCAACTTGTACTATCAAGAATGTAAGGTCTGGACAATATATTGGTAATAAAGCAGTTGTTTTTGACCCATGAACTGTGCGAATGATGAACAAAAAAATATATATATAAATATAGTGACTACTGAGTTAAATAAGATTTCTTCCCATGACGCATCACCACTGAGAGGTGGAATAAAAATGATCTCAACAACCAAGTAATGATGGAATGAAAGCAACCCATGTCAGTGACAAGAGTCAGAAGTTTTCTGAGAATAATAGGACAAGGAATTAGCCAAAGAATTATTCCAGAAATAACCAACCTTTAGCTCAGCACCCCTAGAATGGTAGCCCTACAGATGAACACAACAGAGTCCGAATAGGCAATAAAGGAAAATAATTGGACTTGAGTTTCAACCTCAAAATCGGAATCACCCAGAGGAAAAGTAAAAAAAACCATAATGATGGCTAAGGTTTGCACAAGAAGGAACGCCATTAAATGATTTAAGAAAAAGGACATGTTCCCAGCTAGAATCTGAGTTGCGACTGTTAGACCGCCAGACAATGTCATAAAGGCCAGAAGGCTTCCTTGAAAGACAGACTGGTTTATTGAGACAAAGATATAAGAGGATTGATTTTGACAAAATTCACCCACCCAAATGGTCGACGCTCTACGGAACGCAAGAATCTGCCAGTGTTGAAGAAAGGAATACCGGCGAAAAGTAATGCATAAACACGTGGTTGTATTTGGATGTAAAGTATGTCAGGAAGATAAGATGGACCACCAAAATAATAGCCAGACTACCACCACCACTTACAGTGCCCGTATAGAAATAAGAGAGAGAATAAAAGACTTTGCCACCAGGTTACCTAAAGAATCAGCAAGGATTGACGACAGATGGAACATCACTAATGGATTGACCTACCAGGAAGATCTTTTGGAAAGAACCAGTTAGAAGAATTAGATTCAACCCAGATTGACGGACTACAAGAATCCCCTGAGTCAGATTGTGAGCTAGTTTAGCTCAATGTTCAGGGAAAGTCTGAATAAGGCTACAAGGACAGGTTTGAACTTTGACACAGTACTCCACCCTCCGCCAGGTAGACAAGCAGAGAAGAAACGACCAAAGTCTGAAGAAAATGTCGAGAACCTACGCTCTAAACACTCCCAATCAAGCCACCTATTGCTGTCCACAAAAGCCTCCACACCACCTCGGTTACCAAGACAACACAGACATCACGGAAGGAAATATCGAACCATTGGACAGAATAAAGGACTAAGATTAAACAGCAGTGGGACCCGGCCTGCTCAGGATACAAAAATCCATGAAAAGATCACCACCAATGAATTGAGTGCAAGCTCCAATGTAACAGAAAGGTTACATTGGCTCCGAAAGGGAATGATATCAGAAAAATATCAACCATCAAAACCCGCACCATTCTTGGATGAAAAATAAGGAGCTAAGACCGGATAGACTGGACCGTACGAAGATTCTGACAGAATCAGAGGAATGGCATGCAAGTTACAGTTGGTTCAGGATTTGTCTGGAAATTCACATTATGCCTCAAAGAGGACAGTTCCATCAGCAATCAGGGCAAGTGCTACCCAAAGGATTTGGATTCCCAGTACGATTCTCCATAAGAGAACGGTCAAGATCTTGGAAATCATGGAGAGCAGATTTTTAAGACTATCAGAATTTACCGAATACGGTGGAAGAATCACGTACTCAAGGAAACCTTGGAAAAAGGAATCAGGTTAGCAGCAGCCGTTTCGCAACCTTTCGCCCAGGAGGAATAAATCTCGGGGACGAGATTTGTTTTAAGTGGGGTAGGTTGAAACAACCCAAAAAAAAAAATTCAAAATGAATTTTTGAATTTTTCAGAATCTATTCAAAATTTGATTCAAAATTTGGATTTGAATTTTGGATTTGAATTAGGTTTTTGATTGGGTTTTGGGACGTTTACCTTTTTGACCTTCCGGCCGTTTTGCCGGCCGTCTCCGCCGCCTCGACACCACCGCCTCATGCCGGCTGCTCACGCTCGCCTGGCCAGCTCATTGCTCCCGCGCCGGCTGCTCATTGCTCTGCCGCGCCGCTCTGTGCCGCGCCGCCGTGACTCCGCCCACGCGTGACCTGTCGCTTCCCTGCCTCCCGTGACCTGCGCGCTCTGGCAGTAGGGCACTCAGTGCCTACCTCTGCGGCTGGCCGTCCGTCCGTCGCCGCTATCTGCGCCAGTGACGCTGGCCGCCTCTCTCTCTCCCGCGGCTATAAAAGCCGTTGCCCCAGCTTTCCCCGCGCCCCACTCCCGCCTCCTCACGGTGAGCCCTCCTCCTCCTTCCAAAGACCTCTCTCTCTCCTCGACTCGGGCCCGTTGCCAAGCTTGTCGCCATGAGCTCCACCGCCTCCCCGCTCACAAACCCTAACCCTAGCCGTGGTGAACCCCCCCTCTCCTCTTCATCTCCCCGCCGTCTCCCTCCACCCCGGCCTCGCCCCACCGTCGCCGCCGCCGCCATGGCCGCCACCTTTGCCCTAACTTGACCTGCTCCCCTCGCACCCGAGGTGGGCTAAGCCTGCGCCAGCTCCTCCCTCCTCTCTGGCGCCCAGGCCCCACCCGCGATCGCTCTCCCCCTCTCTCCCTCTCACGCCGCTGCAGCCGGGCCCTACCTGTCAGGCGGCTCGGCCGTGAATTGGGCCCGATGGCCATGTCCCACGCAGCGTTCATGGTGACTTCGGCGTTGGCACGGCCCGAATGAATAGTGCCCATTTCTCTTTTTTCCTCCGATTTTAATTTCCAAAAATCCATTTTTTATTCTTTTTAATATCCAAAAATACCCAAAAATATCCAAAAGCCCAAAAATGCCCCAAAAATACTTTTCCGAACCGTTTCGAGCCACTGAGTCCAAAAATGCCCTCCGTTCCTCAATCCGGAGTCTCCAAAATTCCAAAATGCCCAAATCGCCCTTCCTTTCTCTCTCTCGGCCCGGTTCCGATTTCCGTTTCCGTTTTCGTTTCAGTTTCTTTTTGTTTTTCGTTTCTTTATTGTCGTTCGTCCTTTTCGCGTTAGATCCGGACGTTGGACGATTTCAGGAGCCGTCGCAGTTCCCAGAGCAGGACCCGGACCCGACAAAGAGCCGATTTCGACCGCGTCAACGACACTTCGTCCGATCCGATCGCCAGCAAGGCAAGCCGTACACCTTTGAACATGTTGAACCTATTCATGCCTTATTATAGTTAATTACTATTTTCTACCGCATTACTTTACTGTATGTTGAAATATTGCAAATCCGTTTATTTTAAGAATGACGTGATTCTTAGTTAATGCCGATTTGCTCATGAGACTTCCTTGAAAAATATTGAACCTAATTACATCCTTGTAACCTTAAGTTAATTAATATTCCGGTATTAATTATTATTATCCTGTTAGTTTAGTCAAATGCTTTTGAGAATGGAAATAAAAGGCTGCCGAACCGTTGGTTCGGTTATGTTTGGAAAAGTGCTACGGTTTGGGGGACAGAATTGGATAAATCCCGGAGAGGATGAGTTCCAATCCCCGGCTGATGATTAATGCTTTGGTTTGTCTGGTGGCCTGCAGTGGGTATCGGAAGGGGGTTGTGGATCGAAAAAGCCTTGGTCTTTGGCAATGTAAGGTTAATACTCCTCTTGAGCAAAGTAAATAACTTAATAACTCGTTCAACCACAGGTTGGGCCGGTCAACTTCGTTGGCTTGACTCAACATAGCTCGGTACATTGTACTTTCCCTCGGAATACCTATAGGAGCAGGGTTACCTTCCCGGGTATGGGAGATGGTCCAAGGTTATGAGGGTGAAAGCGGAAGTGTGCACGAGGAAGCTGTGGCATTCCGGTTCACAACGGTAGGTGTCCACGAAGCGGGACCAAGAACTCCACACCGCCGGTGGGGACCCGGGTTAATGTGGACCAAAACTCTACCGGATAGGGACTAAAGAGGGAAATGTCCAGCAGCTATGATAACCTCGATCCGGCAAGACGCATTTAAGTTGCGTGTTAAACTCGAGTTGGCATTAACGATCGTGGAATCTTGTGGGTAAAGCTGAACACCTCTGCAGAGTGAATAAATGGTATTCGAATACGCCGTGCTTCCGGTAAATGAAGCTAAGTTTAATTGGGGTGAATCCCGTAACCTAGCTCAAGTAGATCTTGGTGCATGTTTGAGAATGTGGTTTAATGGTGACGACTTTGTGAATGGAACCCCCCTGGATTACTATTATTATGGATTATGTTTTAAATGTAAAATGATGTTACAAATAAAACTGCATCCACAAATACTTTAACCTTGTACCAATATTGTGCTACACCCTTGCATGTAATATTCAGTGTTTTCCGTACGACTTGTTGAGTACTCCCGTACTCACCTTTGCAACCCCGACCCCCCTCTCAGAGTTTGAAGAAGCTGGAGCGTTCCAGGAGTGCGTAGATGGCAATTTGGTTTTGAGGTCTTAGTCTTTTGCTCAGGTCTGCCTGTGCGGTGTTTTGCTTGTAAGTTATTCGAGCCCTGCTGCGCCCTCTTCTGTAAAAACCCTGGCCGTTAGGCCTTATATTGAATAAAAATGTTGGAATTTGACTTTTGCCTGGCAATAATATGCTTGGTTCCTGGCAGCTAATCATCCTGGGTAGCTGTCGAGGCGTACGGATCTGCCCCTAAAAAGGCGGGCCGTCACAGACAGCCGTTGGTCGCAAGCACACTCCAGTGCTCCGGCGCAAGCTATACCATGCTTGCCGTCGAAGCCTTCCCCTCCTGCCCAAACTGGTGATTGCCTCTGCTCCGTATACGGACTGACTCTCTCTGCAAGCATGGATGACAGTAGGCGTCTGGGTGCTAATCAAGCAACATTATTGCCTTTGCGGCTCTAGCTCATCAGTCGGATTTTAATGTGTGCAATGATAGTACATATATATGACTCAATGACTGCAAACGGGGCTGTCGTGTGCATTATGATCACCGGATTGCGCAGCCAGTGCAGTGCCTCCACCAAAATCACCGTCGACCCCTGCTTAATTTTCGATTGCGCTGGCCGGATTTAGTAGTTTCTGCTAAATTATTTTAACAATAATATGGCCCATATAAATTATAGAAAAGTTCTCATAATAAAAGGTCTAAGTATGATGGTTGCCTAGACTAAAAGTATTGAGAACCTGTGGGTGTAAATCCCTCTCATCTCCTTTCTAAATATTTAATTGTGTACTAACTTGCAAGTGCTAGTGGATATTCATGATAATTGTTACATAAATAAAAGTGACTGAGGGGATATTCATGGTAATGATTACATGGATAAAAGTGACTCGGTAGATACTCATAGTAATGGTTACATGCATGGAGTTACAATGCAAGCGCTGAGTGGATATTCGTGATAATCGTTACATGAATAAAAGTGACTCAGTGGATATTCATGATACTGGTTACATGAATAAAAGTGATTCTTTAGTGCAATAAAACTTATGCATTTAATGCGAGGAATTGCTATGGCTTCTCTCTTCCTCACTTCTCTCCTTGGCCATATAAAAGGAGTATTCTCCTGTATATACAAGGTCATGAGACAAGGAACTAAATATAGAAGAGAAAAAGAATAGTACAAACATAAAAAAAAGAATAGAAAAATTCTCGGACTATTGAGAGAACTATAAAGGTAAAGAAGGTAGAGATGAGAGAAAATTTAATATGCATGGAGCTAGTATATTTCAAGGTGGATTTGTACTTTTGCATATATAAAAGATGATTTGTGTTTTTGCACATATAAAATTGCTAAATGATCTTATAGCTTCCGGAATTTTCTTACAGTTCCAGCCAAATCCAAAAAATTCCCCATTCATTCACCGTCTCTGAAAAATTGTGCAATCAAGCAGGTATTTGTAACCTAATTAATGCCGCGCACATGTGTATTCACCCAATTGCGTTAGTTCGAGTGATCAGTGCAACTTACACGAAAAATACTCGTAACTGCTGAACTACGTGATCATCCCAGCAAGTAGCATCTTTCTTAGGCCATGTTTGGATCCCTGGACTAATTATTAGCTGGCTAAAAATTAGCTCTAGTCTATCCAAACAGGAAGACTAATAGGTGGGCTAATTTTTAGCCAACCCCTTAGCTAACAATTAGTCCATTAGTTGGTGGGGAGGAGCTAATTTGGGCTAATAGCATGTAACACGGGAAAAGTCAAATACTGCCTGACCTTATCCTCATTTCTTCAACCATTATGAGGAGGCAGACATGACTTTTTAAGAAATTAGCCCAACCATTACCATGTATCCAAACAAATTGGGTTAATTTTAGATGGACTAATTATTAATTAACAATTAATTAGAATTAAAATTAATATTAGTTTTAAGCATCCAAATACGTGGCCTTATTGTCTTTCTCTTTTTCTCCTTTTGATAACAGGATAGGTAAGTGGTCCAGCATTGATGGATTCTACAAATGAAGAAGTTGGAACATGGAGTTTATGAGCTGGGTGAGCAGATGCCGGAGAGAGATTAGCGCACGGATAATGTACTTTAAAAAAAAACAGAAGATGATCACTTTTACAGCTTAATTTACCTTGTGCCGTTTCCGTCATGGTAATGCGCTGTAGGTCAGCGTGGAGTGGACCACAACGTATGACGAGCCGCCGGACCTTTGATTTCGAACGGAGCTGAGCGGCATATCCAAATTCTGCAATGGAGCCATCCGTCTGGTCCACAAAAATTTATAAGTGTCCACTATCCAGAACCAGCCAATGGTAAGCAAGCGTGATAGCACGACGCACCGTTACCAGTCGTATTTTTCCTGAGAAAATTGTAGATATTTTGTTTTGGTCATGTTTTCCTTTTGGGATAAAAGAATGAAAAAAATTATTTGATACGTGGTTTCTTATTACTGTGAGTGAGTACATGCAAGGAGGGTACAATGGGGCTTAGCGCGACCCGACGTGGCATCGCTGTCTGGCCCCTCTTTTATTTTATTTAATTAGAGAAAAATGGAAATGAGAAAGCAATTAAATGTTACGTTGATATGGAAAGCAGCATATTCACCATCCATATATGAGGTGCTCGGCTCACTGGGTGGTGTGCTACAGTGCTACAATGTAGCTGCTGCAGAGAGTGCGAGATATCATGGCATTGTGTAGATGTGCAGCGCAATCGTATGTTTCTCTACCTTTTCTTTTAGATTATTATGTTTAGATCTATTGGATTTCCACTTAAAATAGGTTTTTCTTTGTAAATAGCCAAGACAGCAACTCACATATCGTTGACTTGAAAAAAAACATATTGAAAAGACATGTAGATCATTTTTCAATTCAATCTGTAGAATTGGCTTCCTGTGCAGGTATATTACTCTAATGGGTCCCAGCTATCAGATATATTTTACTGAGATTTGAGAAGTGAAAGACCATGTGGAGATCTATCTATATTTTGTGATGAGTAGTTGACTTTATTTGAGCTAGATGTGCTCGAATTTTAGTTTAATTTGAGAATTGAGAAATTGAATCATTATTACGTATCATTTTAGACATTGCTACATGATGTGTTTTCTTATTTTTTTTGATAGTTACAGGACGTTGATGTGAGGTCATGGTGAGGCGGATGATGACCCGGACTAGGCGAGGTACGCCGCAGGTCTAGACAGAGTCGCTGCGTGCTGAGAAGACAAAGGAACCGCTGAGATGCTATCTTGGAAGTTCTCGGATCAAGGAGAACCGTTAGATTGTGGTTTAGAGGATGGAGTAGCGGCCAAGTTAGCTCACTTTGAAAAGTGTGCAAAACCCGTTATGCTATGAGGTTACGGGTTAGCCCATGTATAAGACAGTGAATCTTAATTCTTGATAAGGTTTTTTGAGGGTTAAGAAAGTATTAAGGGTGAAGATTGCTTAAAAGTTGCTATAAATAGAGGGATAAGGGTATGCCTACATAGTTCATGTTCGCAATGGAAATCCTACACCCAAATCCTGCACTGCGACTAAGACGAACTACATTTCTGATAACTATGGTATAGAATATTTTAGCTATACATGTATAGTACTCTACTCGATGATTAAAATAAATTTGTAGAAAACCATGTGATCTAGAGAAGATTTTTCAAGTGGGTGGATAGTTCAGACTGTCTTGAAATGATGTGCTTGCTTTTTCTTCCACACTTCAGATGCTTTGTGGCGATACAGTGAGCTTGATTGTACATTTTAAGTTTCATTACCGGAATGGTGACTTAGATTTGAATTCTTGGATAAATTTGTGCGATTTGCCATTGGCACGATTCGCGCCTCTTCCATGTTTTTTGAGTAAATTAAGTTCCAATTAAAGAAGACTTCTAATGCATTACCATGCTTGTATAGTTACAGTTCAAACTTAGATTGCTGTTATCTGCAATGCCCCAATGCTGCCGAGCCAGTAAACAACGAATGCAGAATAAGGAACTTGGCCCGCAAAGTTTGAACTGCCCAAAACTCATTTATACATCTCTAAAGTTGGAACTAAGAACACGATGAAATCTACATCTTCTGCCGTTTCACTAAGATGAGATTAATAAAACCTTCATCAGCAAATGTAAACCATGTGCGGAAGAACAATGAGTCACTACTACAGAATGACACATTACTATCGCTTCATCTGTGTCGGTTCTAAACTTTTGACTAAAAAACCGATTGTGATAAGTATATTCCATTTGGAAATCTTGGTAACAGGTTATCACAATCGGTTCTGAGAGGGAACCGATTGTGATACGATAATAATCCCAATCGGTTCTAGATAAGAACCGATTGTGATAATCATTGTTTTATCACAATCGGTTTTTATATAGAACCGATTGTAATGAGTAGGTATTATCACAATCGGTTTGAGGAAGAAACCGATTGTGATGAGCACAGGGGTTATCACAATCAGTTCTTTTCCAGAACCGATTGCAATGAGAAGGTATTATCATAATCGGTTTTGGGAAGAAACCGATTGTGATGAGCACAGGGGTTATCACAATCATTTCTTTTCCAGAACCGATTGTGAGATCCTCACACATTTCCCCTTCAGGGAACAAGAAAAAAACAAACTCCAACACGGACCGCTCTGCTAGAATCCCAACACAGACCTCATCTACCCTTCATTCATGCTTTAATATTTGTGCAACTTGTTTTTTCGGACGATGAATAGTACCGCTCTGCTAGAATCCCAACTCGCGGTTCAACTCTCGGACAATTTATATAGACACATGTAGTGATGCAAAATATATATAACATTAGTCTTCCACAGATTGTACTTTCATTACAATATATATCACCACATCCATTGTTTATAATTATTAAACATATATTACAGCTAATATATTACATTTACCAGCCCGAGTCAGCCGAGTCACCCGAGTCGGCAGAGTCGGTATCACTGGAGACTACGCGGACGAGTGATGGTTCATCCTCAGATGATGAACCCGATCTAGACGAGGCGCCGGTCCCTATGGTGATCGGCGCGAAGTACTCCACCTCCTCCTCCTCCTCCTCCTCCTTCTTCTCCTCCTCGTCCTCCTCGTCGTCGTCCTCCTCCTCCTCCTCCTCCTCGTCGTCGTCGTCCTCCTCCTCCTCGTCGTCGTCGTCCTCCTCCTCCTCCTCGTCGTCGTCGTCTTGATCGCCATCTCTGCGGCGCTTCCTGCTGGCTTTGGAGGCGCTCGGATGGGGTGAGGCGCCAGGAGGATGGGAGACAGTGGCGCCGGCGCCACGAGTGAGGCGCCGGAGGCTGAGCGGCAGCCGGCCGGCGGCGGTGAGGGCGCTGGAGGAACGACGGTGACTCCACGGATTCCTCAGACCTTGCCGGAGAAGGAGGCGCCGCCATTGCTGCGGTCGACGAAAGGATCAAGTTAGACCTTGCAGAGAAGAAAGGGGCTATATGAAAGAGATTAAAAGGAGCTATATGAAAGAGAAGAAAGGAACGCGATCAAACCTTGGAAGAGTACCCCGATATCGATGAAAGGAGTTATATGAAAGGAGCTATATGTTTGAACGGTCAAATTGGCGGGAAGACGAGGGGTGCGATAATATCCGTGTCGGTTCATATCGAGAACCGATCGTGATGACCTATGTTATTGCGATCGGTTCTTTTAGAACCGATATAGATACATTATACGTGTCGGTTCTATAAAGAAACCGATAGTGTTGAGGATCCAAATTATCACAATGGTTTTACATATAAGCGACGGTGATAAATAAATAATCACAAGCGGTTCTTGTATAGAACCGATTGTGATGAGGTTCGCTAGGTTTATATATGTACCATCCGGACTCGGATGAACTTATTAACTCTCGTCGAGTTGGTTCGCTAGGCGATTTCTCTATTTTCCCGCCTAGCTTACTTGTGGCTTTATTCAAAAGGTGGGCCCCATTCCTTGAATCCCTTCAATTTTGTATTAACATACATTATTCGATTTTGATTTGGTGTCATTAGCAGAGTGTATGGTTGAGAAACGAGGGTGTAGGAGATCAAGGTGCGTTGAAGGTTAAAGTTAATTGAAACCCTAGCTAGCTTGATCAGAGCTAGATTTCCCCTCGTTTGTGGCTTTCCTCGAAAGGTGATCAGCATTAATTCTTATAAATCCCTTCAATATTTGCGAGTAGGACTTAAATTAGTTTTTTATTTGGTCAATGTGTACATTACATGTCATAATTGTGTCAATATAATTAATATGATCAATGATAGAGTACGTAGTTAATTAGGTCGCGTAACCTATCGTCTCCTGTTTGAGGGTGCTTATTTATAAGTATGCTAAAATGGCATATTTATAAATAAGCAGTCTCGAATTGTCCACGTTTTTGATTAGTTTGAGGATATGTGGCTCGGGCAAGTTCCTAATTAAGTGTTGTACAAACTCTAGAGAAAGTTTCGAAGCATCTCCTGGCCGCTGTTCTCCGAATACACATCCTCTTGACATGTTGTCGATACGTGTATTTGGAGAACAGCGAGAGATGTCGCCAAATTTTCTCTAAAGTTTGTACAACATCTTAGGAACGTGCTTTCGAACCACATATCCTCGAATGGGATTAGGACCTAACCTACTTAGAGATTAGGAGTCATCGTTGGTACGCACGCACTTAGTCGGTCTCTGAGATATACGTTTCTTTAAGATCATTCAACAAAAACTTTGTTTTCGGTTCAACCCTTCTTTTATTTCATTGATTAGGGCATTATTAATTTATTGTTTGCGGTTTACTTGTAGATGGACCGTGAAGAATGGATGTATCACAAAAGCCGTGTGAGTGCTGAATTTCAGAGGGGAGTTAAGGAGTTCATAGGAATTGCATAAGAAGATATGGTTATGAGGGGTGTAAAGTTCATATATTGTCCTTGTATTGATTGCACCAATCTCAGGAGATTTAACAACTCAGCTCAAATTGAAGGGCATTTGATTCGACGTGGCTTCGTGAGGAATTACACGTGTTGGATCCATCATGGGGAGATAGGTAGTACCTGCGTGCTACGCATAGCGAAGACATCTTTGGAAGCCGATCACGAGTTGGAGCGTGATATGTTCGATGGCGATAATTTAGATCAAATGTTGCGGGATGTGGAGGGAAATTACACGGACAGAGAGTTCAAAAAATTTAAAAGCTTGATGGCTGATGATGCCAAACCATTGTTTTCAGGTTGCAAAGGGGAATACACCAAGTTGGGTTCGGTCCTTGCATTGTTTGAACTGAAGGCAAAACACCGCTGGACAGATACAAGTTTCAATGCACTTTTAATACTTCTATCGGATATGCTTCCAGAGGGAAACGAGTTGCCAACAAGTATTTATGAAGCGAAGAAGCTATTATGTCCCATGGTAATGGAAATAGAAAGGATACATGCATGTCCAAATGATTGCATACTATACATAGCGTCCATAAGGAAGCTAGCATTTGTCCTGCTTTGTGGTGTACCCGATACAAACAAAATGAGAAGCGTAATGACAAGAAGCGTAAGAACCTAATTGACGGCGGTGAAGATGTGAAAAAGGGGCACCACCAAGGTGTTATGGTATTTGCCCATCATTCCCGTTTAGAGCGGTTATTTGCAAATCCTAAAGAGGCAAAATTGTTGCGTTGGCATTATGAATCCCGAAAGGAAGATGGCAAGTTGAGACATCCCGCCGATTCGGCTCAATGGAGAAACATTAATTGGCAACATGAGGAGTTTGGTGCCGAGATGAGGAACATAAGATTTGGATTGAGTACGGATGGTATGAATCCGTTTGGTAATATGAGCAATCGACACAAGATTTGGCCAGCTTTTGTTGTGTATCTACAATTTGCCTCCTTGGTTATGCATGAAGCGGAAGTATATCATGATGTCGTTGCTAATCTCAGGTCCCAAACAGTAGGGTAATGATATTGATGTGTACCTATCACCACTAATTGAGGATTTGGTAAAATTGTGGAATGTGGGGGTTGAGGTGTGGGATGCATACAAAAGAGAGAACTTCATCCTACGGGCTATGATATTTTGCACCATAAATGATTTTCCAGCCTTTGGTAATTTGGCGGGCTATAGCACGAAGGAGCCAAAGCTTGTCCAATTTGTGAAGAGGACACCGATAGCTTGTGGCTGCCGTCGAGGAAAACGGTGTACATGGGTCACCGTAGGTTTCTACCGAAGTCATCGATATCGTAAGATGGATGACAAATTTGATGGAAAGAGGGAAGTTCGTGGCAGCCCATGACCTATGACTGGAAGGCAAGTATATTCACGTGTAGAGGATATCGATGTTCAAGATGGTAAGAGCCGTAAATCTGTTAGTCCTAGGACCATTTGGAAAAAGAGGTCGATATTTTGGGACTTACCATATTGGAAGGAGTTAGATGTCCGTCAATGTATTGATGTCATGCACGTTGAGAAAAATGTTTGTGATAATTTGGTAGGCATCCTGCTTTGAACATACAGGAAGACCAAGGATGGTTTGAATGCTCGCCGTGATATGACCTACATGGGGATCAGGCCCAAGCTTGCAGTGATGGAGGAGGATGGAAAAGGGCCGTACATCCTCACTGCATGCTACACCTTATCCAAGAAAGAGAAAGAAGACCTCTGCAAGTGTCTCCACGATATTAAAGTTCCATCGGGCTACTCCAAACATTAAGAAGCTTGTGTCTATGGATGATTTGAAGTTGATCGGTATGAAGTCCCACGATTGTCATGTCTTGATGACCCAAATGCTCCCTGTTGCAATCGAAATATCCTACCATATGACGTCGAGGTTGGCAATCACGAAGCTATGCTATTTCTTCAATGCGATTTCATGCAAGGTTATTGATCCCGATATACTAGACAACTTACAGAGTGAGGTGGTGCGGACTCTTTGTCGACTTGAGATGCATTTCCCCCCGTCGTTCTTCGACGTCATGGTCCACCTCGTTGTTCACCTTGTTAGAGAGATTAAGATTTGTGGACCCGCATTCCTCGTTACATGTATCCGTTCGAGAGGTACATGGGTATATTAAAGTCATACGTGAGGAATAGGTCGAAGCCTGAGGGTAGTATTATTGAAGGTTATGGGGTGAAGAGGTTATTGAGTTCTGCGTGGACTACCTAGGTAAAAGACAACCGATTGGTGTTCCTATATCTGGAAATCATGAGGGCAGACTTGGTGGCAAAGGAACCATTGGGTCAAATCTAATGAGCCCACAATTTGATATGTCTTGTAAAGCGCATTTCACAGTCTTGCAACACTGTAGAAGTTCATCCATACATCCAACAAAGACAAGTTGATATTACGGGAAGAGAATCCACTTATGGATGAGCTTTCCATCACACGAGAACACAACGATCGATTCCTCACATGGTTCAAAGAAAAGGTGAAGGTCTCCGTTAGTACCGAGGATGTCAAATGGTTGGCCGACGGACCAAGATTTAATATCTGAGACATGGCAAGGTTACGATATTAATGGCTACACATTTTATCTGAAAGTCAAGATGCAAAAGAGTACAAATGCAAAAGCAGTGGTGTGAGCATAGATGCTTTGTCCGATGATCACTCAATTAGAGGATGGATCGTCAACTGCAATGAATATATTACTACGGGATGATCGAAGAAATATGGGAGCTCGACTACGGAATATACCAAGTTCCATTGTTCGATGTAAGTGGGTGAGACTTCCTCACGGAGTTAAGGTCGACAAGACAGGTTTTACAATTGTTGATCTGAATAGACTGGCCTCTGAGAGATGAACCAGATTCGTCCTCGCAAAGCAAGCAACTCAAGTTTTCTACGTGCGTGATCCGGCCAATCCGAGGTTGCACGTCGTACTTCATGGCAAGAGGAGGATTGTTGGAGTTGAAAATGTCGTAGATGAAGAAGAGTACAACCAATTTGATGAAACACCTCCGTTTGCAGATGGGGCATGTCTTAAGCGGTGACGACGGCACACATGGAACACATTACATGCGTGTAGATCATCAAGAAGGGTTGTATTTTAAATAAATTAAGTTGTAAGAATTCCCTGTATTAATGTAGCATTTTGTGGAATATATATGTCAAATGGATCTTATAGTATAGCAAATTTGAAAAGATTTGAATTATTCGACTCTTTTGAATGAAGACTACTGTTTTAAAAAATAGAAATTGGATCATAGTCATCACAATCGGTTCGTTTAGGAAACCGACACGTATAGTATAATTGCGATCGGTTCTTCTATAGAACCGACGAGATATCTAAATATTGCGATCGGTTTTATATAGAACCGACACGGATACTCCAAATATTGCGATCGGTTTTTATATAGAACCGACAGATACTCAACATATTGCGATCGGTTTTCTATAGAACCGAAACGGATACTCCACATATTGCGATCGGTCTCTTTGGTTAACCGACCGTGATAAAACCTGAGCATTTTCATTTCGCGCGCATACTCGATTCATTTGGCGCAAGCGATTTCGTTCAATTCATTCCACAACCCTAGCTCGACCACCTCCCCACCGGCGCCTCCTCCGCCTCCTCCCCGGCGCCTCCCCATCGGCTGGTACCAGTGGGCGCCTCCTCCGGCTCCTCGATCCCACACCCTAGCTCGACCACCTCCCCCACCGGCGCCGCCCCCTCGGGTCCTCCCCGGCGCCTCCCCCTCGGCGATTCCCCCTGGCGCCTCCCCTCCGCTCCTCCCCGGCGCCTCCCCCTCCAGCGATTCCCCAGGCGCCTCCCCCTCCGGCTCCTCCCCCCCGGCGCCTCCCCCTCCGGCGAGGCCCCCCCGGCGCCTCCCCCTCGGCTCCCCCCCAATCGGCGCGTCCCCCATCGGCTCCTCCCCCATTGCCGACTCGGTTCGGCGCACTGTAAGATGCATTTCGGACTGTGGGCTGTAATTGGTTGTAAATAGCTCGATGATGATTGCTTTTGAATGAGGCTTGATTAATCTGATCATTAAAGGAACTTGCTAGACCTAGAACAACACTGCTCTTAGCTGACAATTTGGTGCCACTTGCTCTTAATGCATTGTTCTAGGGTCGAGCTTGATCTTGTGCTTATTCCTTTATGCTCTTAGCTGACAATTTGGTGGCACTTGCTCTTAATGCATTGTGGTAGGGTTAGATTAGTGCTATATTCATTCTGTGCTATGCTGTACTTGTTGTTTTCTGTGCTAGAGCAGTGCTGTTGTAGGGTTGTAATCCTGAAATTTTTAGATGTAATAGCCGGTGATATATTGGCCATCTAGAAGTTGGACGGCTAATTAATTTAGCAACCCTTCTATAGCAATCTGAGAGCAATCCATCATTGCAATTTGAAACTTGTAACACATGCTATATTATCGCACTTTATTATCGAGTTTAGTTGCGTAACCTATCGTCTCCCGTTCGAGGGTGCTTGTTTATAAGTATGCTAAAATGGCATATTTATAAATAAGCGATCTCAATTGTCCACGTTTTTGATAGATTCGAGGATATGTGGCTCGGGCAAGTTCTAAGGTTGTACAAACTCTAGAGAAAGTTTGGCAAAGCATCTCCTGGTGTTCTTCGAATACACACCCTCTTGACCTGTTGTCGAGGCGTGTATTTGGAGAACAAATGAAGATCTCGCCAAATTTTCTCTCTAGAGTTGTACAACAACTTAGGAACTTGCTCGAACCACATATCCTCGAATGGGATTAGGACCTAACCTAATTAGAGATTAGGAGTCATCGTTGGTAATGCACGCATTTAGTCGGTCTACAAATAGACATGTGAATTGTTTTCTATTATTTGAAATTTGAATTGCTTCCTCTCATGAAGTTTAGGTTTGACATATACGCATTTACTTGAAATGTCGCAAAGAGAGAGCACCGCTCAACGCCAGAGAGAGAAGAAGGTCCTGCTACCCCATCGAGGAAGGTTAGAAAGGCCGAGGACCGAATAAAGGAGCCACAGGAGAACGCCGCAAGTGCTCCGCTTCAATGCCAGGGGTTTGCACGGTCTGGCCCGTTTAAGGGGCGCTACTCCTCTTTTCTCGGCCAATTGGTGAGGGAGCGAGTGCCGATCACAATTAAGGACTGGAGGAAGGAAGTAAGCGACGAGCGAAGAACCGACTGTGGGGACGAAGTTAAGGGAAAATGGATTATACCAGAGGAAGATGAAATCAATGCGAGGCAGTACGCCTTGAAGAGAATGGGTGTGGCTTTGAGGCATTTCAGGGTGACCATGCATGCCCGGTTCGTGTTGAAAGACCGTACTCCCTTCCAAAGTTATCCATTTGTTACACCCGAGGTTTGGGAGGAGTTTGCAAGGATGAGGAATACGCCTGAGGCGGAGGAGCCGAGAGAGAAGAATATCGCTATCTGAGGCGTAACACACACGCGCACCACCTCGGTTCCGGTGGGTATGTAGGGAAGAAGGCGAGTGGGTGCGACTAGCGCAGGAGTGTGCAACCTTCGGGACAACGATGCCTTACTCCCACATATGCGAGGAGCGGCACGCTGACCGGGTATTAGCGAGGACGAAGAAAACCTCGACGGTCGATTGTCATTCCAAACCCCGCGACCGCCTGGATCGTCACGACCATCGTAAGATATCTAACATAGTACATTGCATATTATATTCCCATTGTATTTTAGTAATAATTTATACTTGCGACCTGCAGGAGGAGGTAAGCTGCAGAAGAGCAAGGAGCATTTGAAAGCCAAGGGTCAAGGGACATCCTGTGTTCGGCAATCGGAAGCCCGATCATAAGGGGCGGAGTGCTTGCCGCGAGTGCGGGTATACGAAGAGGTCCTTCTTTGTAGAGGAGAGCGCTTCAGTGCTGTGGCAAGATCATGGGAAGCACGTGAGGCGCGGATTAGGCGCAGATGAAGGAGGAGTTGAAGGAGGAGTTAAAGGCTGAGATGATGGGTGAGATGATGGCGATGTTCTCCCGAATCAGATTCCTCAACCATCGCCTATGCTACGCCCTAGCATTTGCGCTTCCAATAAGGAAGCTGTGCATTCCACACCTCAAGGTAATAACATTTGAGACCAAAAGGTACATGAGTAAGCTTAACACAGATTATGATGAAGATCTTGATCACTTCTTGCGTGGTCCTGCCAAGTGCCTGGCTAGTCCCGATCGACGACGGAATACTGATTGAGGTCAGCGCGGGTTGCATTTCCAAGCAAGGAGGATGACACGGTGCATGGTATACCTTTGGGGATGGGCTACATGAGGGTGCAGTGGACTATGTCCACGATGTTTACATGTCTCATGCCCTCGAAGTTCCCCTAACGAAGATATCACCACTCTTGGGCAAGCACGGATGTCGTTCATCAAGTGGCGCGACGGGTGTCGTAGTGCAAGCACCTCCTCGCTGCCGCTATCTGGTACTATCAAGCTACTACTTACGCCATCTGCTGGTACTATCTGCCGCTATCGCTGGCATCGCATTACCGGTACTGCTATCGCTGCATCGCTCTTGCTACAGCTGCTACTACTATCGCATCGCTAGTACTGCACTGCATCGTGTCGCTTCATTATCGCTATCGCTGGTACTATCGCCGCTGCTTCCTGGTACTACTCTCGCTGGCCGCTTCCTCGCTCCTCCTATCGCTGCTTCCTGCCTCTGCTCCTCCTACTATCGCTGCTCCTGCTCTGCTGCACATGCTCCTCGCCTGCTACACAACCTGCACCTACGCCTGCAGCTGCACCTCCTGCACCTACGCCTGCAGCTGCACCTCCTGCACCTACGCCTGCAGCTACAAATGCTGGTGCGCAGGTGGGGCGCAAAAGGACTTCTACCACGATGACGAAAGATACAAAGCAGAGTTCAGAGAGTCCCTCCGTGAAGAAGGCAAAGTTGTCAGAGGGCACAGAACACCCTGATGATCACAAGCGGTACATACATGGAAAGCCCTTTCTCCCAAGCCAAGAATTGAATTCTTTGGGCTTGTTCACTCGCCACCTACATGGATGGTACATCGATAGGTCACATGAGGACGAGCCTCGCCACGATTTCATAGTGAAGTATCGAGCGCGCCAATTCCACCGCAACGAGGATGGGACCTTCTGTAACATCCCAAAATTTTGCTTTTCTTAAATTCATGTGTGATTTGGCACTTTGGTGAATTTTTGGAATTTTCTGGAATTTATTTGGATTTATTTGGAATTTATTTGAATTTATTCCATTTTGAAATAATTAAAGAATTTAATTTTGCAAATAAAATTTTGTTGGAAATATTTTATTTGAGTCCAAAATGTTCCAAAATATTTTCCAGAATTTTTAATTTTAGTCTTTTGCTATTTTTAATGAATTAAATGAATTACCGGGAATTATTTTAAATATTAAATCGCTGGAAAAATCCAACTCGGGTCAATCTCGTTCATCCGAAGTCGGTTCGTCCGACCGAGCAGTTGACTCGGCCAGAACCCACTCCTAACCCTAATCAATCCCAACCGCTTGGATCAAGATCCAATGAGATCCGCCCGTCTGCAGTTCGAGCCATGCCGCAAGGCGGATCCGATCGCGCCCGGCGATCGTGGCGTGATCGCGCCACGTGGGCGGCCACGATTCGTCGTCTTCGCCGAGTCCGAGCCGCGCCGCGCCTTGTGCGTAGCGAACTAGGTTTCCGTCTAGGCACGCGGGCCAGCGAGGCTATTTAAAGCGTGAGGCGTCCCGAGGTTGCCCTCATCCTTGCGCACCCGTTCCGAGCCATCTCGGGGCCCATGCCGTTGAGCGCAATCGCTCGCCGAGTTGTCTCTTCCTCGCTGCGGTTCGCCGGGTTTCGCCGTCGTCCGTCGTCTTCCAGAGAAGGAGCCCAGATCCGAGTCCCATGACGAGCCCGAAGGAAGGCTTCATCTCGCGAGCACGCCCCAAGCCGTCGGGCTCGTCGCTGTCCCTCGATCTCGGTCAAGCAGCGCCAAGCCTGAAGCCATCGCCGTCGCGAGCTCGGAGGGCCGTCGGATCGAATCGGACGGTTGAGGTGAGCTCCGTGTTCCCAAACTGATTAGATCTGGATCGTTGGATCAAGATCCAGCGGTTCCACCGATTGCCCACGTCTTTGTAGCGATGCGAATATAGGATTAGATCTGGGACCGTCCGATCTAGATCGAGCGACCTGACAGCAAGTAGTTTCAACGTGTTAACCACCGGATCTAATCGGCGTTGATTTTCAAACCAACGGTGAGATTGCGCCACGTGTCGGGGAAGATGGGCGCCCGCGTCGCGCCGATCCACGGCGTGCGTGTAGCCCAAGGCCTTGGCCAGCGCGTGTCGAAGGGCGCATCCGATCGCCGCGCGCCACGGCGTCACCCATGAGCGTCACAATGGGTGCCACCGGCCGTGCGTGAGCCCCGACGTCGGCGATAGCGTCACCCGAGAGGAGCCCACATGTCGCCGACACGTAGAAGTCGTGGACCGAGTCCGCAGTAGACCCAAGACGGCGTGGACCAAGTCCATGGACCGACTGGCGTCGGCAGGCCAATCAGAGGCTGCCCGCGTGTCCATCTTTGCCGCAATAATTAATTTCCGAAGAAAATGATTTATTAATTCGAAATATTGATTCAAATTTAGATTCAAACTTCAAACGCGCTTATAACTTTTGCGTTTCAACTCCGATTTGAGCGATTCAAATTTCTAAATTTGTATAAAATTGAGATCTACCTAAATATGAATTTTATTTAATTTTTGGACTAAAGTTTTCTCTGTAAAATTATTTAATTGATTGTTTAAACTTTAAATAATCATAACTTTTGGCGTTTTAACTCCAAATTTGACGATTCTAGTTTCTAAAAATCCAGAAAATTATATTTCTCTGTTTATGGATTTTATTTGGAGTTTTAAGGATCTTTTGCATAGTGTTCATTTGTGTATTTGCTATTTGCACGCTTTCTACGAGTAGGCGTTGAAGTCTGGAGGGATTCAAGGAGGAAGTATTGACTGGGGATCCAACTCAAGACCAAGAGCAAGTGCTTTTTGAAGGCAAGTTGTGCTTTGACCATATTGATCCCATTTAAAATCTATTTTGATTTAAACTATTGCATGCTAGTTCAATTAGAAAGATACTTTGGTTTAAACTCAAGGGTTAGATAAATACCAATTTGCTATATGACACCTTGATTACTTAAGTATGTGCCATGATCACTTGTCACCCCTAGTTGTGGTTTACTAGTTGGACATTATTAAATTGCCAACATGGGTTTAGATCGTTGTAGTATCTTTGCTTAGACCTGCTACGTGCTCATGACATGATTTTGGATAATCAAATGCTAATATGGACTTAATGATATATTGAACCTGTTTTGGAAAAGTATCATGTGATGTTGATGGCACGTGGTGCATGGTAATCAAGCGGGGTTTGATAACGATTTTTGGCCAGGGCATGTGGCAAGAGTAATCAGTGGGCGATGTGGCATTGGGAGTGTTGATTTGGTTTTTCGGGTAGTCTTGCCTGGTCACTCTAAGGACTTAACCTTGCAAGCCTTTGAACTGGGTCATGCCCTGCAACCACATGGTCGAATGGGGCAGCCCTAGTTGACTAAGTCGCTAAGAGACTCACTTGTGGAGCCTCGGGTGTCGATTACACCGTTTGTGTGATTATGCGGGGCGTATAGTCGTGGCCAGTACCCATCTAACGCAGTGTGTTGGTCCCATACTTCGCCTTGGCTAAGGGAAGGGATGGTGTGAAAGCACGTCGGAGAGGACCACTGTGTTGTTTGAGGCTTCCAGAAGGCTTTGTTATGATCGCTCATTCATACTCTTGTATGGCGATTCACGAGTGACGTGGTGAGTAGATTGTATCTTGTGGGTAAAGTGCATAACCTCTGCAGAGTGTAGAATCTATTTGAATAGCGAGAGTCCACAGATCTTGGACAATGCTCAGAATTACTGAGTCCAAGGGTTAGATTTTAAGAGAATAACTTGGATTTGAAAAAGATGGGTTGGTTTAACAAGGAAGATGATGAAATATGGTTTAGGATGGGGAAAAATGTTATTTAAACTTCTTGAAAAGTTATTTATGCTTTACTTATTTCTCACTGCTTCGAATCTACTTATATTACTTGTCAAAAGCTGCCATGCAAATATACCTGAGCTATTCCTTTGTACTAAGCCATGCATATAGTATATTAGCTTGCATTCTGCATGACTTCTTTGAGTACCAAGTACTCACCCTTGCCTCAACACAATGCTCGGTTGAAGAGGAGTGCCTTGACTTTGGAGGAGGAACTCCAGAAGACCCGAATCTACTTAGGGATGCGAGCCCGATCGCTTGCTCGTGGTATACGGATGGCGCCACTAAGTTTATTTGATTTTCCGGCTACTTGCTATTTTCTCTTTTAATAAGTTTTGCTTTGCAAGGCATATATTTGTAACTTGGCCATAAGGTCGAGTAACCTTTGATTATTTAAATAAAGTACTTTGATAGTATCGTATGGTATGATTGTGATATACCGATGTTAAGACTGTGTGCACTAAGCGGCGTTCTGGACTAGTGCTGAATACAGAGGGTCCGGATTTGCAAATTCGGGGTCCCGACTGAGGTGGTATCGAGCCATACTTATTTGTAGGCTCAACCTAAGCTAGAATGGTCGTAGTGAGGATAAAACCTATTTTCTAAAGCTAAAAATTTGTGAAGACAAGAAATGACATCTCGACTTATCCCCTTCTCTCTTTCTCGTCTCTTGCTGAAATTTTCCCTTACCTTGTCACGATTTAAAAATTTGAGTTCTTCGTAAAGTAAAGCACTCTTGTGACAGATGGAGGTTTTCGATGAGTGAGCATAGGTTCCATAGTGAGACTCCTTGGCAGGAAGTCGAGTCATAGAAAGAAGTCACCCTTTAGGCGTTAGACTCGAGTTAGTTCGATTTGGATTTTCATTGTTTCTTGTCGAGTGTGCGTTATGTGTTGCAGGCCCTTAGGCATTATGTAAGCAGCCATACCAAGTTACTAATAATAAAGTTGGACCTTAAGGCTACACCTTTCGCCCCGCATAAGTTCCATATTACTTGTCTATTCTTGTTTCCCTCTCATCTCTAAACCTAGAGCAAATCGATAGATGGTGAACACCCGTGGGAACTTTGGAAGCAATGGGAGTGGATCTGCCCAGAAAACCCCAATGATAGAGCACCCGGCCACCGCCCACTGGATGTGCAGAATTTTGGAGCATTTCTTGCTGCTCGGACTCGAGTTGATGCATGCTATGATGCAACAAATGCAGATTGCCACGTCCTTTGCTCAGGCCACTTTGCTAATCAAGTGTCGAGGGGACCACGCCCGAATACAAAGTGTCGAGTTCATGAGGACTCACCCACCCACTTTCTGAAATGCCAATCCATTGGAGGCCGATGATTGGTTAAGATCAATCGAGAGGAAGTTACACATAGCTCAATGCATAGGAATGAGAAGGTACTTTACGCTTCTCATCGGTTGGAAGGAACAGTCGAATGGTGGGAGAACTTACAGTGCCACGCAGGAGAACCCACAAGAAAACACAGGGGAAGAGTTCACAATTTGCATTCAAGCGGTATCACGTGCTGAAGGAATTATGGACCTTAAGAAGGAGGAGTTGAGCCTTGAAGCAAGGTAATCGGCCAGTGTCGACTACCCGAACAAGTTCACACAGCACGCTACGCCTCGCTTTGAGGATGTAGCGGCGGATAAATCAGGCGATCTCGCTTTATGAAGGACTTAACTCAGGATTGCAAGTAGGGTTGATCACCCACACCTTTCCGATTTCCAAGAGTTGGTGAATAAGGCACTTATTCTTGAGGACAAAGCGCCAAGAGGCCGGATGAGAGCAGGAAGCGCAGGATGCACTTGACAAGAAGGATCACGTCGAGGAAGCGCCATGGCGCTGAGAGTTGCACCAAATCAATTCTTGATTCCAACCACGAGAATGCAACGAGGACACCATCCCACGGCAAAGACCTGCCAATCGGAACTACAAACCCAGCCCCCACTTCGCTGCAGGCGGTCGACAAAGAAGAGAGCAGGTGAGGCATTTATTACAAGCTGCAACGAGCCAGGACACTTTGCCAGCTGATTGCGAAGAAGACAGCGGGAGCGACCCGAGTTCGCTTCAATCTAGGAACCACCCAGCCAGGCGCCTTGGCACCAGAGAGCCACACCCAGGCCAGTGGTGAGAGGCCGAGTCAACCATGTCACCCGATGCCTTTGCGAGAATACTACGAGACGTCGTCTTTGGGCTTTGCTACTAGAAATGACTTGAAATTGCAAGACTTAAGTGCATGCTTTTAGTTCAAACCCACAGTTCAGAACTCCGAACGGAAGTAGGATGTTAGGTGAGAATACTAATAGATGGAATAGAGTTCCTAGCAAACCTTATAATTTTGGAGACCCAGGACCTTAGATGTTATATTGGGAATGGATTGGTTATCCAAGCACAAGGCTGTATTGGATTGTGGGACGAAGGACCATCTCGATTGAGAGCCCGTGTGGGAAGAAAGTGGAATTTCAAGCCACTGCGAGTTAGAGATGGGCGAGTTGATGGTTAGCATGCAAGGCAATCAGCATAGAGGATGTCCGGTAGTGAATGAGTACCCAGACGTTTTCCCAGGATCTACAGTATGCCGCTTGAGGCAGGGACATAGAGTTTGTGATAGAACATTGGTACTGTACAGACCCGATAGCAAAGAGACCCTATCGGATGTCTCACAGGAGTTGGTAGAGATGAAGAAACAGCTAGAAGAGTTAATGGAGAAAGGATTTATCGGACCGAGTTCGTGCGCCGTGGGGAGCACGATTTTGTTTGTCAAGAAGAAGGGCGGGAGTTTCAGGATGTGCATTGACTATCGTGCACTCAATGAAGTCACCGTGAAGAATAAGTATCCGCTACCAGGATTGATGATTTGTTTGATGATTAAGAGGAAGCCGGAGTTTTCTCAAGATTGATCCGAGATCGGGATACCATCAGTTGAAGATCCGATCAGGAAGATATTCGAAGACTGCATTCTCGTCCAAGATATGGACATTCTGAGTTCTGATTATGTCCTTTGAAATTTGCAACGAATGCCCACTATTTCATGAATATGATGAATAAGGTGTTCATGGAATATTTGGACAAGTTTGTCGTGTTCATAGCGATATCCTAATCTACTCCAAGGCGGAGGATGAACATGCAGAACACTTAAGGCGAGAGTTTTGGAAAGGCGAGGGAGCAAGAACTTTTAGCCAAGTTCGGCCAAGTGTGATTTTGGAAGGACAAAGGTGGAGTTTCTTGGACACGTGATGACCACATGAAGGTCGCGTAGATCCAAGCAAAGTAGAAGCTGTGTTACATTAGGAGCGATGAAGGCGGTGACCAGTTCGGAGTTTCCTTGGAATGGCGAGGATATTACCGCCGTTTCATCGAAGGCTTTTCGACAGTGCAGAAACCTCTTACGCCTTAATTCTTTGAAGAAGGAAGAAGTTTGCATGGGCGCTTGAGAATGTGAGGAAGGATTTGGGAGCTGAAGAAGCGATTGACATTACGGTGTTAGTTCTCGGATGTTGCTCAAAGCTTGATATTTATTGTGCCTTGCATCGCGCCAAGGACTTGGATGTGTCTGATCTGAGAATGGAAAGGTAAATCGCCTATGCATCAAGGCAGTTGAGGCCGCATGAGGAAAATTATCCACATGACTGGAGTTAGTAGCGTAGTACATGCCTTGAAGATATGGCGTCACTATCTGATTGAAACAGATGTAGGTGTATACTGATCATAAGAGCCTTAAGTACATATTCACCCGATCAGATCTGAATATGAGGCAAAGGAGATGGCTAGAGTTGATCAAGGACTATAATGTTGGAATCCATTACCATCCGGGAAGGCCAACGTAGTAGCCGACGCTCTGAGCGGAAAAGCCATACCGTGAGTACGTTGCTAGCCACAAGTCGGGATGAGTTATGTGAGGATTTCGGAAAATGAAGATTGAGGTTGTACCTAGCGGATTCTTGGCCGCCTTGGAAGTAAAGCCTACCCTAGAGGATCGAGATCCGAGAAGGACAGAAGGATGATGACAAGATCCGTAGGGATTAAGTCCAAAATGGAGGAAGGCAAGGCAAAGGATTTCAAGCTAGACGAGGCAAGGCACGTTATGGATGAAGGATCGCATTTGTGTGCCTAACAAAAAGGAGTTAAAGCAGCGATTCGGAAGAAGCCCATGACTCTAAGTACTCGATTCATCCTGGAAGCGCCAAGATGTATCAGGATCACGAAGGAGAGATTACGGTGGCGAGTATGAAGCGTGAAGTTCGCAGCATGTTGCATTGTCACGGCGTATGCGGAGAGTCAAGGCAATGCATCGAGAGACCAGCAGATTGCTACAAATTGAAAATACAGTGGAAGTGGGAGGAAATCGGAATGGATTTCATTACCGGTTCTTGAAGACTCAAGGAGGTTATGACTCCATATGGGTTATAGTGGATCGCTTGACTAAAGTAGCCCATTTTATCCGTGAAGACCACTTACTGGGAGATAAGTTAGCAGAGTTGTACATGATAGGATTGTTTGTTTACGGAGTATAAAAGAGAGATTGTATCAGACAGAGTACCCAATTTACCTCAAGGTTACGGAATAAGTTGCATGAAGCCATGGGGACCCGTTTGAACTTGATCTGACTTATCATCCTGAGGCGGATGGGCGAGGCCGAAAAGAGTCAACCAGATTACGGAGGATATGCTAAGAGCTTGTGCATTAGCTTATGCTACCTCTTGGGATAAGAGTTTGCCGTATCTGAGTTGATTACAACAATAGTTATCAGGCTAGTTTACGAGATGTCACCTTTTGAGGCCTGTATGGTCGACCATGTCGGACGCCATTGAATTGGAATGAGACCGTGGCGCCGTGTCTTTGGGCCTGATATTCTTCAAGAGGTCAAGAAGCGGATCGCCATAATTAGGAAAGGTTGAAGATAGCCCAATCTCGAGAAGAGTTATCTTGACAATCGTCGCCGAGATTTGAGTTTTGAACTGAAGACTTTGTATACCTCGAGTTACGCCTCGTGGGAGTTAAGAGGTTCCATGCCAAAGGGAAACTCGCACCCGTTATGTTGGACCATTTAAGATTTTGAGTCGCAGAGGTGAAGTTGCTTATCACCGGTGGAGTTGCCACGATCGTTGGCAGAGTACATGATGTATTCCATGTGTCGATTAAAGAAGTGTCTCCGAGTTCACGAGGAGCAGACCGCTAGAGTCAATTGAGTTGCAAGAGGATTTGACTTATAAGGAACATCTGTGAGGATTCTAGACACAATGGATCGAGAAACTAGAAACAAGTCAACCCGCTTTTGTAGAGTTCGATGGAGCAACCATGAAGAAAGCGAAGCGACTTGGGAGCGAAGAGGATTTGAAGAAAGAATTTCCAAACCTATTCCTTTAGTAAGCCTGAATCTCTGGGACGAGATTCTATTAAGGGGAGGTTTGTAACATCCCAAAATTTTGCTTTTCTTAAATTCATGTGTGATTTGGCACTTTGGTGAATTTTGGAATTTTCTGGAATTTATTTGGATTTATTTGGAATTTATTTGAATTTATTCCATTTTGAAATAATTAAAGAATTTAATTTTGCAAATAAAATTTTGTTGGAAATATTTTATTTGAGTCCAAAATGTTCCAAAATATTTTCGAATTTTTCTGAATTTTGAGTCTTTTGCTATTTTTAATGAATTAAATGAATTATCGGGAATTATTTTAAATATTAAATCGCTGGAAAATCCAACTCGGGTCAAGTACTGTTCATCCGACCGAAGTCGGACTCGAGTCGACCGAGCCAGTTGACTCGACCAACCCACTCCTAACCCTAATCAATCCTAACCGTTGGATCAAGATCCAACGGCCGAGATCCGCCTGCACATTCGAGCCGTAATCGGCGGATCCGATCGCGCCGTGCGATCGTAGCCGTTGATCGCGCCACGTGGGCGGCCACGATTTCGTCGTCTTCGCCAGTCCGAGCCGACTTCGCCGCCGCGCCGTAGCGAACTAGGTTTCCGTCTAGGGCACGGACGCCGAGGCTATTTAAAGCGTGAGACGCCCCCCCAGGTTGCCCTCATCCTTGCGCACCGTTCCCGAGCCATCTCGCCGAGCCGCCACCGTTGAGCCGCCGCTCGCCGGAGTTGTCTCTTCCTCCGCCGGTTTGCGGTTTCGCTGCCGTCGTGCCGTCTTCCGCCGAAGGAGCCCGGATCCGAGTCCCCGCGACGAGACGCACTGGCGAGGTTTATCATCTCGCCGGAGCACGCCCCAAACGCCGTCGGGCTCGTTGCCGCCCCCGTCTCGGTCAAGCCGCCGCCGTGAAGCCATCGCCGTCCGCGAGCTCGGAGGACCGTCGGATCAGATCGGACGGTTGAGGTGAGCTCACGTGTTCCCAAACCCGATTAGATCCGGATCGTTGGATCAAGATCCAGCGGTTCACAATTGCCACGTCTTTAGCAAAGGCGAATATAGGATTAGATCTCGACCGCCCGATCTAGATCGAACGCCCACGAGCAGCACGAGTAGTTTCAACGTGTTAACCCTGGATCTAATCCGCGGGTTGATTTTCAAACCAACGGTGAGATTGGCGCCACGTGTCGGGAAGATGGACCGCCGCGTCAGGGCGCGTGTCGAGGGGGCCGCATGTCGGTGGCTGACCCGCCAGCGCCGACGCGTCACCCATGACGTCACAATGGGTCCGTGAGCCCGCCGACGTCGGGCCGATGACGTCACCCGAGAGGCCCACATGTCGGCGACACGTAGAGTCGTGGACCGAGTCCACAGAGACCCAAGACGGCGTGGACCAAGTCCATGGACCGGCCGACGTCAGCAGGCCAATCAGAGGCTGCCACGTGTCCATGCTGACGCAATAATTAATTTCCGAAAAAGAAAATGATTTATTAATTCGAAATATTGATTCAAATTTAGATTCAAACTTCAAACGCTTATAACTTTTGCGTTTCAACTCCGATTTGAGCGATTCAAATTTCTAAATTTGTATAAAATTGAGATCTACCTAAATATGAATTTTATTTAATTTTTGGACTAAAGTTTTTCTCTGTAAAATTATTTAATTGATTGTTTAAACTTTAAATAATCATAACTTTTATGCTTTAACTCCAAATTTGTGATTCTAGTTTCTAAAAATCCAGAAAATTATGTTCTCTCTGTTTATGGATTTTATTTGGAGTTTTGGGATCTTTTGCATAGTGTTCATTTGTGTATTTGCTATTTGCACGCTTCTGAGTAGGCGTTGAAGTCTGAGGGATTCGAAGGAGAAGTATTGACTCAGGATCCAACTCAAGACCAAGAGCAAGTGCTTTTTGAAGGCAAGTTGTGCTTTGACCATATTGATCCCATTTCGAAATCTATTTTGATTTAAACTATTGCATGCTAGTTCAATTAGAAAGATACTTTGGTTTAAACCTGGGGGTTAGATAAATACCAATTTGCTATATGACACCTTGATTACTTAAGTATGTGCCATGATCCCTTGTCACCCTAGTTGTGGTTTACTAGTTGGACATTATTAAATTGCCAACATGGGTTTAGATCGTTGTAGTATCTTTGCTTAGACACACTTTCGTGCTCATGACATGATTTTGGATAATCAAATGCTAATATGGACTTAATGATATATTGAACCTGTTTTGGAAAAGTATCATGTGATGTTGATGGCACGTGGTGCATGGTAATCAAGCGGGGTTTGATAAACGATTTCGGCCGGGGCATGTGGCAAGAGTAATCGGGTGGGCGGTGTGGCATTGGGAGTGTTGATTTGGTTTTTCGGGTAGTCTTGCCTGGTCACTCTAAGGACTTAACCTTGCAAGCCTTTGAACTGGGTCATACTTGCAACCACATGGCTGGAATGGGACGGCCCTAGTTGACTAAGTCGCTAAGGACTCACTTGTGGAGCCTCAGGGTGTCGATTACACCGTTTGTGTGATTGTGCGGGAGCGTATCGTGGCGTGGCCAGGTACCCATCTAACGGTGTGTTGGTCCCATACTTCGCCTTGGCTAAGGGAAGGGATGGTGTAGAGCACGTCTGGAGAGGACCACTGTGTTGTTTGAGGCTTAGAAGGCTTTGTTATGATCGCTCATTCGCATACTCTTGTATGGCGATTCACGGTGACGTGGTGAGTAGATTGTATCTTGTGGGTAAAGTGCATAACCTCTGCAGAGTGTAGAATCTATTTGAATAGCCGAGTCCACGATCTTGGACAATGCTCGGGAATTACAGTCAAGGGTTAGATTTTAAAATAACTTGGATTTGAAAAAGATGGGTTGGTTTAACAAGGAAGATGATGGAAATATGGTTTAGGATGGGGAAAAATGTTATTTAAACTTCTTGAAAAGTTATTTATGCTTTACTTATTTCTACGCTTTCGAATCTACTTATATTACTTGTCAAAAGTCATTTCTCGCAAATATACCTGAGCTATTCCTTTGTACTAAGCCATGCATATAGTATATTAGCTTGCATGTGCATGACTTCGAGTACCAAGTACTCACCCTTGCCTCAACACAATATCAGTTGAAGAGGAGATTACGCCCGACTTTGGAGGAGGAACTCCAAGAAGACCCGCCTACTTAGGGATGCGAGCCCTTGCACTGTGGTATACTGGATGGCGCCACTAAGTTTATTTGATTTTCATTCTGCTATTTCTCTTTTAATAAGTTTCGCCTTGCAAGGCATATATTTGTAACTTGGCCATAAGGTCGAGTAACCCTTTGATTATTTAAATAAAGTACTTTGATAGTATCGTATGGTATGATTGTGATATATACCGATGTTAAGACTGTGTGCACTAGCGCGTTCCTGGACTAGTGCTGAATACACAGAGGGTCCGGATTTGCAAATTCGGGGTCCCGACACCTTCCCAGTCAGTTTTGAGGATCTGTACTTTATGTACAGCTTGAAAGCCGTCGATATTTCTACCATACGATCCTGGGCGCTGTGAGTCTCGCACCATACTCAATCAGATGACTATTTATTGATTTTGTATTATATTTTTTAACAATTGACATGAATTGCAGGATCATGAGGCAGCGAGCCGTGACGGGTCGACACCCTGTCGGGTTTGTCGACCCCGAGATGGTGTCTGCGACCATGGCTAAGTATCAATCGGAGTTCCTTGCAGGATACATCAAGCAGGCATTGCATGAGGAGGCAAAAAAGGACTTCATTCTCTTCCCATACCACCAGGAGTATGTACTACTATACAATTCAATTACATGTACACACTTCAACCTTGCATTAACTTATTCTCTTGCATTGTGTACCGTTTAATAAGCAACCATTGGGTTCTACTTGTGGTTGTTCCGAGTCAAAACAAGGTCTACACGTTGAACTCGCTCGAAAATAGACCAATGGAATATGCGATCGAGCCTGTTTTGCTGAAGTAAGTACATTCCTCTAACCTAACACTTTACATATTGAACTACGTTACGTATTTTTAACCTCAATGGCATCTCTCCAATGTATAGGGCTTTCATGTCTTACGTTGCTGAACGTGGCCGACACAATGATAAACAAGGCACCAAACTCGAGTGGAAGCGCTTCAAGGTACAAGTGTCTATCATAGGATTTTTTTCTGACACCTATTTTTAATTCGTCTCCTAATTTAAGTTTCTTTGTTCACAGTGTCATCAACAAGGGTGCGATGATCTATGCGGCTTTTACGTGATGCATCACATCCTGATTTTGGTTGGTCGCTCACATCTTTTTCCTAAGGTATAGAGCAGATTATTTGCACTACTGTCTATGTGATATTTGTTTACAAGCATAATACTATCAGCATGTTTTAGTTCCAATTTAAGACTTAAATATATTAGTGCACTACTATCTATTTTGCAGGACATTGATATCAACCGGAAGAGCCTAACCAACGCCGATCTCAAGAAATTACGAGACCATTTATGCCGGTGGTACCGGGCGAAGTTATAACGGATGATGGTAGATATAGAGACCATTCAAGCAAATACTAGTCCATAAAGTGTAAACAAAATTTATCCGAATGTGAATGTGATGCATTATGATTGTAAACAATATTAATTTTAATGCAATGTGTGTAGATTGTGATGTATATGTTACGTGATATTGTGGATTGTGATGAATGTGTCATATTGTCAATGCGAGGCCATTTTCGGACGATGGACAAGAACATCATCACAATCGGTTATTTGTTGGAACCGATTGGGATAGGTCTGATATCACAATCGGTTCTTCCGGAACCGATTGGGATATGTACAAGATCACAATCGGTTCTTCCGGAACCGATTGGGATATGTACGATATCACAATGTCGGTTCTTACTTGGAACCGATTGGGATATGTACAAGATCACAATCGGTTTGCATAAAGAACCGATTTTGATAATATTATTATCCCCATCGGTTTCAATAAAAAACCGATTGTGATAATGTAATAATTTGAATCGGTTCTAAAAAAGAACCGATTGTGATATTATTATTATCCCCATCGGTTCTACAACTGAACCGATTGTGATAATGTAATCATTTGTATCGGTTCTAGATAAGAACCGATTGTGATATTATACTTATCGCAATCGGTTCTAAGAGAAAACCGATTGTGATAAGTGTAATATCACAGTCGGTTCGTAAAAAGAACCGACAGTGATAATGTATTATTAGTGTCGGTTAAAAACCGACTGTGATATATCTACCTTATCACTGTCGTTGGACTTTGTATCGCCACCAAAACCGACGGTGATGACCAAAAAAAACCGATAGTAATGTGCCATTCTGTAGTAGTGAGTCAAACCACCCACAAGTTAATAGAATAAGCACCAAATATTAATGCAGTCTCAAACGAAGTATATAGACCACGTGACGCAAAGCCTACGCAGCATTTATAAACCCATGTTTCTCAAGCTTGCCAAAAATGGGGTGAAACTGAAAAGTAGCTACCATTGTGGAAATGCCAATTCAACTAAAGGGAAAAAAAAGAATACTAGATTATCAGAAGTTCGGAATATTGTAAAACCATGATGACAATCTACTACAGCCATAGAACGTAGTGGCTCAGTAGACATTGTATTCTGGTGCCCACAAACATTTGCATTGATAACCCCAAGTGCAACGAATCCTTTCTTCAGCTGTTAGTTACTTAATTACCTTTATTAACTAAACACCAAGAACTTACTAGTTATAAAAGCTTAACTGAGCCATATTTATGTATCACATGGATGTGGCATGCTAGTTTTGTTAATTACAGTGATCAAACTAACTTCTCAATGCTTGGCATGTCATCAACCTCATCCTGTCATTCCATCCTGGAAAAACGATGAAAATTCTTTACTTATTGATATAATTCTATAAATGTCTCGAATTGGATATCATCGTATAGGACAACGATAAGTAGATCAGCACATGTACTGATCGATAATCATGTTTCATAGATCATGGGATATGGAGATACCATCAATACATTGTGAACGCATGTTGAAGAATATGGGTTAAATAGACCCGCAATGAGATACTGTGAGAATGTTACATTTTTATGTGTCATCGTTGTATCTCATACATAGTAGATGTATGATCCTTAGACCTGAGATTGTCATATTCCCTACTTGCGTAATAGTTTACCTTGGGGTTACCAAACACTATTTCCTAACTGGATAGTTATAAAGGTTGCTTTCACATTTATTATGAAACATGCATAGGGAAGTGAGCAGTCAAGATGGAATTTGCACTCCAGTGTAACAGAGATATATGTCTAGGCCACTCGTGTGATGTGATTAAGGAAGTGCATGGCCATGCCATGATTGGGGAGTCAATCACAACTTATTAACATATCACATATACGAGAGATGGATTGAATTGACAAGGGATGACATGCTTCTCGCTTTGAATTCAATCTTCATATAGTCTGGCAAAGGGATTATTACATAGTACTTTTGAAAGGTTCTATCTGATTTGATCATATGCGTTTGGGAGTTGGCATGCCTGTGATATTATGGAATGTGAATTTATAGATTACGGCATTTCGGTACGACTTTATATCGCGTTTTGGGCCATTTTCTGAGTGTTTGGGCTCTTCCGGGGGAGTTTGGGCCTTGGGGGAATTGGTTTGGACCTTAGGTGGAGGACCCAAGCCCGCGTGGGAGAGGAAGGGGGCAGCAAACCTGCCCCCCTTGTGCCCCCAAACCTAATGTGGCCCCTTCCTCCACCCTCCCACCACCTAGCCGCCTCCCTCCCCTTGCTTGCACCCCCTTGCCCTCTCCCTCCCCATAGCAACACCACCCCATCCCCTTGCGCCTCCCCTCCCCTCCTCTAGCAGGCCCTAGCGCTCTCCTCACGCCGCTCTCACGCGGGTTGGAGGCCTCCCATCCATCGGGATCTGGCGAATCCGGCGTTTCCGGCGATTGGAGGGAGGATTGGACAGAGGAGAGGAGGAGTTCGTCGTTCGTCGGTCTCTTCGAGCGAGGTAAGTGTTTGTAGATTCGTTTGTAGAATTTTGGCACTAGATAGATGGGGGAGATCTTGGTTAAATTTTATGTTTAGGTGCTGTGATTAGAAGGATTTAGAGTGATTGCAACTCTGTCATGCGTTCTGTCCTTGGACAGATTAGGTCGTCAGTCTTCATACGCGATTTTGGCAATTTTAGAGGCGTTTTCTGATCGTCCAGCTGTTGAGAAAGTTGTAGGTAATTGAAATACCTTTAATTGGGCACTGAGAACGCTAAATTCCGTTTAGCCGTTTAAAATTTATGGCTGTTTTACCGAATACTGTCCAATCTATGACGTAATTGGGATAGTCTGTGTTCAACTGTAGATTAGAGGACTTTAGAAGCCGAATCAGTTTTCACGAATACTTAAAAAATGTTGGGAAATTTCCTAAGGTTTGAGAAAATGTACTCGTTTACCTGATTTGGAGTTTTAGAACTCATGTTGTGCTTGTGGGAAACCTGCTGTCCCGTTGGACAGATTCTCTATTTTTCGGGTTTTAAGAGTGGGTTGCGAAGTAGATGTAGTTGATAGTGCTTGTGTTGTTTTGTGGGCATGTTTTGAGTGTATTGTACCTATGTGCAGGTGGTGTGACCCCGGGAGTGCCTTCCACATCTCGCCACTCCGTCTCGCGAGGTTGAAGGCAAGTGTGTTGTTGTGGTTGTGGCTTGGTTGGCTACAATGCTTTGCTATGTTTAGTCTATCCATGTGTTAGGCTAAGTTGCCATGTTTGATACTTGCATGTGTTATAATGAATATAGTTTGTTAAATGGCTATGCAATGGTTAATTTGAGTATTCATGCAAGTTGAATCATGTTATGGCATATGTGCATTCATAATGGAAGAGGCGACCCATTCTGATACGGGCCTCTGTGTTCACACGTAGTGAACACGAAAGTCCTACCTCGAAGTCCCATCCACAGTTGTGTATGGGAGTGAGTCAGTAAGAGTAGGCACCCTCCACAGGATGGAAGGGAAAGAGTGTGCACATCGACGGGTGTGCACTCGGCAATACCGGTATGTGCTAAGCAAAGAGGCATGATGCATTGCATTGCATTGCATAAATGAGAATGTGAATGAGAAAGTATATGAGAATGTGATTGAGGAAGTCTTAATGGATTGTTTTCCATGGTTGTTGATCGGTATGTCATATGTATATGAATTGTTATTGTTTTGTACCATTGCAATACACTTTGCTGAGTGATGAACTCACGCTTGTTGTTTGATGTTTTTTTAGGTACCTTGAATCCAGCATGTGGGAAAGGGAGCTAGATTCACGTCATCACATAGCGACACACAAATAATCAATTCATACTTTTTCTTAGATGTGTTGGTTACCATATTGAGTTACACTTTGATTTACCATATTGAGTTACACTTTGATTTATTGCCTCGTTTGTTGGTCATGATTAAATGTTTATTCCTTTTTGGAATATGTGATGGTTAAATTGTGTGTTGGACTTGAATGGTTGCTGAAAATCATGGTCGCTATGTTATAGTTGTTTCCAATTATGATGTCTTGTCATGATTATATTATTGATGCTTAAAATCATAAAAAAAATAGAGTATATGCTGCCGAAATTTTGTTAAAATCCATAGTGTAGTTGCTGTAATTTACTTCTAAATATGTTTTATGGGTGTTGTCTTTATCTGTTGTGGTGACATTCTGGGCATACTAGGTGCCGGGGTGTTACAATGCCCTGCAAGGAGTCGCTACCGACTATTGGATTGGAAAAGAGTTTTCTAAATCTATGTTCAAATGTACATGAACCTACAAGGTTACACACTTAACGGGCTGGGACACATTAATTCGGATTGGATCCATAATTAATGGACCTCGTGGGCTTAATGCACTGATGGGCCCTGGATTATGGTTTTGCCACATGGCTATATAAGGAGAGGAGAAGGATGGACGTGGGTACAAACTTTTCGTCCAGAATCCTAGCCTCCACCTCTCGTTGCCCCTGCCGAGCGACACGGTGCTTGCACACCGACGCACGGCTTTCCATCCCCGAATGTGTGGATACCGTAGAGGCACTGCTGTGGTTGCTGCAGCACTGATTGTCAAGGAGTACGTACGACGATGTGCTATGGTGGTGATTAGTGAGGAGGAGACGTTCGACACGATGTGAACGACTACTTCCTGTAATTCAACGCACGCGATGTGAGAACCGGCTTCTCCAACTCGTCTTCTGCTGCTTCTGCGCATCAAGGGTAACGATCCATGATCTCTTACTCTCATGATGTCTTGGGTGATCGCGCTAGAATTTTAAAAAAATTGTGCTAGCGTAGCCTACCCATTCCTCAACAACAGGGTCCATTCCACTTGACCCATATGAAAACCAAGACTCAAGAGGTAGAACTTAAGCCTCTTATACTACCGACGAATGGGAAACGGGTCCCTGCCGAGCTTACTTGTTGAATGAGGGATCACCACAGGCCCCTTTTTCGATGAAGGGTTTACGTCCGAAGAATTCTCGTAAGGGAATGATAGAATACTCAGAAAGTGGACAAAGGGATTATACTGGCTCGGGCCTTTCACTGTGGAGATAATAACTCTACTCCAGTGGTGTTGGTATTGCTGAATGTTTCGAAATGTGTTCGCGTGTGTCGGTTTCTCACGTGACTCTTTTTTTCTCTTATCCATGTCTAAGAGGTATTTATAGCTTACAAAATATCTAACATAACTGCAGCTGAATAATAGGCACTTGACTGCATTTACCGCGGCTATAATCGAAGCCTTGATTTATGCCACGTTCCCGTCATGGGCGTAACGACATCAAATCATGGCGTAATTAACACTATTCAGACGTTACAGGCCGAACACGACCTTCTGACCATGCCACTCGCGTGCAAGCCTGGGCCAAGCGTAGTTGGTTGTAGCCGAGCATGGATGCGCGTGCCACGAGCATGGGGCTCATGGCTTAATACTGAGGCTAGTCCAATCGGGCAGACCAGCCAGCCAGATCATGCAAGGGTCTTCCTCGGGAACATCATCCGAGGGTACGCATGGTCGGCCTAAATAGGCTGTTGGGGTATAACAGTACTTGTGGAGATTATCCAATCCCCGACAGCTAGCCCCCGAGGCTCAAGTGGAGAATTACTTGGCGGGGCCTTCTCCTTGAGCCTACAGACTCAATGGAGGGATTGGAATCTTGCAGCGGAAAGCTACTGCACCATCCGACCATATCCCGTTTGTAAACGAGCATGGTTGAGAGAAAACCGAACAGTCAGCTCGGCCTCCGACCAAGGGAAGCTCGGGTAAAAGAATATGAAAGGTCATCACGATTCCTTCTCAAAGAAGCATCGCGATAGTGGTGCAGATAGTTTTTCGGGAAACGCACCATTATTGGACAGTTTCAGAAGTTGCGTTTCCACGCGTCGACTCATGAATGGTGAGAAACTCTTCACATGCGCCTGAGCTTTTAGGGCTTCTCGAGTTCGGCAGCGGGAAACCTTTCGCCTGCATCTTCCCTTTGAGGCTTTAGGAATTCGCAAGCCTTGTATTTAAATGGTGGTGAGGATCCCTTCACCGATGTTTCGCAACTAAGACTCAAGAAATTCTTGAAGTCTTGTGCTTTTTGCACTCGTCTCTTCTTCTTCCACCAAATCCATGGCGAAGTTCGAAGCGAGCAAGATGAGCAAGGAGAGGCTCTGATTGCTCGTGGAGCTTAGTTCCCTTGACGAGAACTCGTGGCGGGCACCCGGCGACGAGGAGACCCAGAGCCGCAGGAGGAAGAGATTATCTCCTGCGAGCTCTATCTGTCAACGGGATTCGAATGCCAAAGAGTGAATTTCTTGAATCCATACTCGCCCAGTGCGAGTGCGAGATTTCCAATCTCAACCCCAATTCCATCCTTGTTTTGGCGATCTTTTCGCATCTTTACGAGGGATACGTGGGCGTCGTGCCCACGGCGAGTCTCTTTTTTCACTTCTATTCCTTGTTCCGCACCGGTGGGACTTCTCTCGCCGGTTGCATCTATTCCCGCCTCCGGTCCAACCGACCATACGAGTATCCAAACTTCACGCTCAAGGACTCAGTGTCGGGCTGGGCTGAGAGTTGGTTCTACCTAAGGAGAGCGGAGGGAAGCCCCTCTACTACACCAGAGCGGCAGCTCTGGCAGTCGAGATGCCGCGCCCGCTTGTGCAAGCCGAGGAGGAGCCGGCGTTGATGATGATCATGAGCTTACCAACCTGGGGCTCACTAGTCAGGACATTGCCCGGGATTTCCTCAGGAACCTGGTGTCACCGCTGAGGAGGAGGGAGCCCCCTTCTTCGAGATCTCAGGGTGGCAAGACCTCACCCGTGAGGCCGACTGAGGTAAGTGCCCATAACCAAGCTAATCATTTCTCGCTTGTTTGAATTAACTTGCTCATACTTACGCTTTGCCTTGGTCGAACTGCAGCTCTGAGCAAGAGCTGGGTCGAGAAGCGGGTTGCCGAGATGTTCGGCAACCCAAAGGGCAAGGAGCTCGAGGTTGGGCAGCAGATCCCGAGCAACGTGCTAGAGCGTAGCGAGGCGGTAAGTGTAACATCCCAAAATTTTCTTTTAATATATTCAGTGTGTTTCTGGGTTTATTTAAAAAATTTCGGAAATTATTTAAAGTCCTCGAGAGTAGTTCGAGTTCAAGCTTGTTGAACTAATCGTATTAAATAAAGATCCTACATTTTCTACGCATAAAATCTAAAATTTTGCTTAAAATAAAGATAATTGGATGATGAAAGTGTTCTCCTTAAATGTTTTTGAAAAACCGGTTATATAACTTAATTCGTTGATTTTACAAAAATCTGTACATGTGTCTGATTCACAAAAAGAATTTTTACGAAAAATTTGTACGTCGAAAAATCACGAAACCAACTTTGTTAAGTTCCAAATAGTTCCTAGTATTTTAGAGGAATTTTCTAGATTTTTAGAACCTCTCTATTTTTTTTCCTCAACTCGTTCTTTGAACGTATACGTGTATGCATGTATGCATCCTAGCAATGCATTATGTCCTGGCCAGTTCCATTTTTTTCCTCCACGCATGGAGCATTATGAGCAATTCTCACGCATGAAGCGTTACTGGTCATACATGTTCTTGCCGTTTCCATTCCCATTTGCATGCATGGGTGTCATATATGGACGTTTCCAATTCCTTGCGTGTGAGAGGACCAGGCGTTTCCATTTTCACTGGTGACGCCTGTGTGACCTTTCTTTTCTAGCATGCATGTATGCTCCATCTCTCCACACGCACATGCATTCTCCAGCCGGTTCTCCACTTCACACGCAGAAATGATTCAATCTTCCAGCCGATCCCATTACTAGCAACATACGCATGAACTTTCCATTTCTTTAGCAGCGCATGAATGTTTGAGCTACCAACAGTTCTTCCATTTCTCTAGCAACATTCCAATCTTCTAGCCATTTCCATTTCTCTACCAATCTTTTGTTCCACCGTTGACGCCGTCGCCGCCGTCGTCGCCGCCACCGCCGTTGACACCGTCGTCACCACCGTGTACGTCACCGCCGCCGCCAATCGGTACTTCTTGTTCTCTTATGCGCCACTCTATCTCCGTCGATCAATTGATCTGGCCAATCTGTATTTAAGAATGTACAGATATGTTAGCATTTATATGTGAGTACGCTTGCCGTCCCCGTATATATATTAGGTGATTCGCACACATAATTTTCTATATGCATGTATATATGTTAGGTGTGTATATCCACATGTATTAGGATTGTATGTCCGACCGACTGCATTCGCCGACCTGCGCTAGTCGTCCTGGCTGATCTCTCTGCCTCAGTCACGTAGCCAAAACCGAAGAAAATAAACCGTGTCTCACTAGACGAACCACCAAGACAAGGAAACACCAGAAGTATACCCATATACATGATAAATAGTGCCATACATGAGAAACTACGTAATTTGTTTTCAGAAAATTGTGAAATTTGTCTTTTTTATTACAAATTCATTATAAGTCCAAATCACGTGCAACCAATTCTATTAATTAGTAAATATTAATACCTAGCTACGCTAATTTTTCTGAAATTTGTGAAATCATGTGCTGAAAAATTAACTTAGAATTGGATTTGCAAAATGTGCTTGTGCATGTGTTTGACAATTTGACAACAAACAGTAAGTTTCGCTTTTGCGCCGGACCAAGCTCTCAAGAAACAGTAAGTTCCCCATCTGCGCCAGATCGTTTTTCGTATGTACGACGGACCAATTTTGTTGGTCTGTTGTAAACATGTTTTTGGCAACCTCTTTTTCCCATGTACGTCGGACCAAGTTTTTGGGTCTGTCGTGGACGTGCTTTTGAGCTCATGAGCCGAACTCAATTTTCCAAGAAACCAGTAAGTTTTGCATGTACGTCGGACCAATTTCTTTGGTCAGTCGTGAACGTGTTTTCACCGAAATGTTTTCTTCTTGGAACAGAGACTTTCACGTGTACAACGGACCGATTTTGTTGGTCCGTCGTGAATGGTTTTTTGAGCGACTTTTTCTTGTGTACGCCGTACCATAATTTTTGGTCCGTCGTGAATGCGTTTTTGCTCGATTAGGGTTTTGAGCAAACTTGGAATTGAGTTTTTGGTTTGACTTTGAGATTATGAAATTGGTGAGAATTTCATAATGCTTGTTTTGAAGTGGACTTTATGCAATGCTCGTGTGAGTAGTTGCATGGACTAATGTTGAGTCAAGTCACGGACTTGTGCTCGAAATCATTTTATGGTTTGTTCATGTGCAGGTATTGCTCGAAGACGAACGTGGTCGATGACGGGACCGGAACTAGGTTCATGGAGGAGCTGAGGGTCGGGACTAGGTTCAGGGAGGAACTGAGGTCTTGGTGGTCAAGGATGTCATGCGGGACGTTCGGGCTAAGAGAATGGTGCACATGAAGAATGGTTAGTCACGTGAGAATGGCAGGAGGTCATTCGCGTGCAAAGTGTTAGTCACGTGAGTATGGCAGGTGACCATACGCGTGCAAAGTGTTAGTCACGTGAGTATGGTAGGGTTGCCATACGCGTGCAAGAGTTGTACTCGGCCAGGTTGGGTCAAGAGGAGTTGTGTTGAATACATACTCTTTCTAGGAATTGTATTCAGAACTCCTTGTGTATTGCTCCTTTAAATAGGAGGGGTGTCTCCTGTTGAAGGGCATCAATTGGAGCTGAGCGCATTGAGAGCCTCAAGCTCAGTTTTAGGGTTTGTACTCTTTTGATGAGAGTATTTTAGACAAAAGAAATAAAGATCAATTCTTCTAGATCCTTGCGTGCTACAGTAACCGCGTTGCTACAGTGTTTCCTGTTTTGGTTCTTGTTTGCATGCTTATTCTTATTCTAGATTGTTTTTTTTGAGTTTCTTCGTGATTTGATCAATCCAAAACCTCTCTAGGGATTTGTTTTACAGTTCTTCAAAGTTATGTAGGTTAATCTTTTTCATTTCTGTTAAACCTTCAAGTTTACATTAGATCAATTCTCGTCATCTTCTGTTACAGCAAGATTGCGAGGTTCATCACTTTTGATCCGTAAGTCTGATCGAGCTGATTCTTTTTGAGTTAGATTTGTATTGGAATCTAGTTTCTTGTGTCCAAATTTCAGATCGTTCCGACGGTTGGATCTCCGGGAATTCGCGTTTTACCGAACCTCTGTCATTCTGTTTTTGTCGAAAACGAGGCAATTATTTGGTTTTGTTTTGGGGTGAACTTTTAATAGATCAAGAATTTGGTTTTAGCTTCCGCACAATCATTCACCCCCCCTCTGATTGCTATATTCGTATACTTCGATCCTACAAAATTTTATTATCAAATCTATACTGTTAAATTATTTGCGGAAAGTCCAAACTTATGAATTTTGTAGCTCGTAAACTACACGCCCAAAAATGTCAAAATAAATTTTATAAATCTTAGAAAATACTAAACTAATTATCTGGAAGTTTTCATGAAATTAAAAACTAGTTTGATTTGTAGCATTTTCTGAATGTGTGTTGTACGTTGATTTGCGTGTTTATTTGGTTCTTTAACTGTTGCGCGTAGACGTCGAACTGTGTGAGGGAGTCGATTTCGAGGAACAAACTCAAGATCAAAATCTAGACCAAAACCAGCTGATCTTTGAAGGCAAGTTATGCTTTGACCATTTTGTTCCCATGTTTTTAAATATTAGTTTGTTTTAAATTATGCATGCTAATTTAATCATAATGTGATCAAGTAATTTGGGATTAGATAATTACCATTTGGAATTGTCACCTTGTCCATAATACTTGTATGCCAATAAACCATTTGTCACCCTAGGTTGGATTATACATACTAGTTAATACTAATCACCAGAATGGGGTAGTTAGAACGTGGTAGTTCTTCTTAGCCATGCCATTCGAACTAATGACACAAATTTGGAAGTAAGCTGAATACTGACTATTGAACTATGGAACCTTTTTTGAAAGAATGTGACATGTGTTGTTGGCACATGGTGCATGGTAACCAACTGGGTGGGGAAAATGGTTTAGACTGTGGCAGGTGGCAAGTGATTAATGGGGCCCCCATGTGGCACATGGGAGTGATGCTGTTGAATTTGGTTTTGTGAACTTTGGGTAGTCTTGCCATGGTCAACCTAAGGACTTAACCTTGCAAGCCTTTGAACTGGGCCTAACATACAACAACATGTCTGGAGTGGGACAGACCTAGTTGAGTATGATTCCGAAGTCTTAGCATGTGAGACCTCAAGTGGTTTTTGAAGCTATAAATGTGGAAAGAAGGGTGTAGTGTTTACCGATTGGTCTTACATCTCTTCAACAATATACGTTGGCCCTGTATTTCCGCTCCGCAAAAGGGAAGGGACAGTGGGGACTATACAAGGTCTTTGTTATGGTTACTCGCCTGTATGGTGTTTAACTATATCATGTGGGTAAAGTGTATAACCTCTGCAGAGTGTACAAACTATTCGAATAGCCATGTCCACGGTATTGGACATCGCTCGGGGATTACAGTCGAGGGTTAGACTTTATTAAAAATGTGGTTGGGAAAAAAGATGAACTTGATGGAAGTATGGTTTAGGATGTGGGAATGCTTTTACTTAACTTCTGGAAAAGTTATTGTTAATTCTACTTGTTTTTACTGCTTTCGAATCTACTTATGCTACTTGTTAAATGATGTTTTACTGCAAAATAAACCTGTTAAGCCCTTCCATTGGAATAAGCCTGGCATGTAGAATATTAGGTTGCATTCTGTGCATAGCTTGTTGATTACCAATGTACTCACCCCTCCATAATCACAACATCAGAAGATGAAGAACCGCAAGTGTTCGAGGAGGAGAAGAGTGACGACCTGGCTAACTAGGGGAAAGGCTCAGTCAGTTGCCTATGGCTAATTGAGGCGCCACGAATAATATTATGTTTCCGCTGTTGCTATTTGTTTACTCTGAACATAGCCCTGCATGGCTTATAATTGTAAGGCTGACCATAAGGTCTTAACAATTATTATATGAGTTGAACACTTTATTATTATTGTTTCCGTTGTGTATGTGTGATGGTATTCATCTCTGTTGTATCTGTGAGCACCAGCGTGATCCTGGACTGGTGTATCACGCAGAGTGTTCGGAATTTCGATTCCAGGCGCGACAGGAGGTGGTATCAGAGCCATACTGACTGTAGGTTTAACCTTAGATAGATTGGCCGTCTTTAGAAGCTTCAAAATTATTTTCTAAAGAGGAAATTTAACTTGAAAGAATAATAAGTTCTTGACTTATCTTATTCATCAGCCCGAGCACACCAGGCAAAATCCGGACCTAATGGCTCGTTTGCACCAGCTCGCTAAGAGGCGAAGAGGAAGGTGAAGGCGATGGCAGAGGACCCCGCGGGGAAGGAGCAACTAGAGGGGAAGATCGCTGCCCTCCAGGCCGAGCTCACACGGTGATCTCGAGCTCAGCAATCGAGGAGCATGAGGAGGAAGACCCAGCGCCTTTGATCCTGAGGCACCGAAGGTCGCCGGGCGCTTTGTTGGGGCGCCTAGTGAAGACCTTGCAGGAGGCTGACCTAATCGAGGTCGACCCCAAGGTGGCGAAGGCCAGCCAGGTGGCTGCGGAGATGGCCAAGCTCTTGGCCGCAACCCGAGCCTCCGTGGCGAAGTCTAAAGACTTCGAGGACGAAGACTGGAAGCTCGACAAAGGTAATTTTTTGTTCTTCCTTTTCATTTTCCTCCCTTTTAAATATCGAGCTAACCCCACACTACTGTCGTGGGCGAAATAGCTAGTAGGAAAACTTTGAATTTGAAAGGCATGCCTGATGAAATCCTCAAATCCATGATAAGAAAGAGCTTGCCCGCGCCGCCGAGATTGTAGTCACCGAGGAGGCCGTGGTTGAGATTGCCATGACCGAGGAGGCCAAGTACGAGATCATCGCGATCGAGGAAGCCAAGGTCGAGGTCGCCATGGTCGAGGCGCCTCCTGTCCTGGGGGAACTTGCTCCCTAAGGAGGCTAGCAGCTCGAGATTCTAGAACCGAGCATGGCTGAAGGCCAGGACCTCTCCTCGGGCAACGAGATTGCTCAGGAGTTGGGACCTGATGCCCTGGGGAAGAGCATCCCCGGAAGGATGTTGCTCCAGCGAAAGCTACCCTGCCGGAGTAGTCTCTTGCGCTGCCAAGCATCGAGGATGCTCGGGGCCAAGAGGAAGATAGGGTGCCCCCGAGCGAAGTGCCTGCTCGGGAGGAAGACGCGAAGGTCGACCTCCGGTCAGAGGATGTTTCCCAACTTGTTTGGGAAAACCTGCGGAACCGCCTCCGCTGGGTAAGACTTTCTTTTCTCCAACATCTTTCCATTTCGCAATTAGTGGGAACTAATGCATTCTTCTTTGCAGGTGCTCGATGCGACCATGGTTGACTTCAAGGCTGCGAACGTATCCCCTGAGACCCTAGCCAGGCACAGCACCAAGCAAAACACTAAAATAGCGGAGCTCAAGCATAAGCTGACCGAGCTAAAGGCTTCGGACGAGGAGGTGCGACACAAAGCCGAAGAATTCACCATGGACTACAAGGAGCACCTTTTCCAGAGCGAGCTGGCAAAGGTAGCTCTAGAGAAAAAGGCGGAGGAGCTGGAGAAGATGGTGGAGGAGCTAGGCCAAGCTGTGCTGGAGGCCACCAAGTTGACCGAACAGCACAAGGAAGAGGCGAAGCGACTCCGCCAAGTGGCGAGCGAGGGGCACGCGGCTCGATGGCGAGTCCTTGACCTTGAGGCCAAGCTCGACATGGTGAGGGAAGAAGAGCTCACCGACATGGGAGCGAACAGGGGTGCAACGGAGATACTCCTGGGAAACACTCCGGGTTCCTTTGTCATAAGGCAACTCTGATATTTTCATGTCAGCGGTGAGCTTTTTAAGGTCTTTAGCTATGACCGCACCCATCACCTCCAGATCCACCTGTTCAGGGAACTTCCAAAGATCGCACACGATCGCTGCCAGTTCCTGCAGCCGTTCCTCACTCTGAGGAACGAGAGGTGGTGAGTTTGACCGATGATCGCGCACATGCTCTAGTGTGCGACACTCATGGGAACTCTCGCGAGCATCGGCCCTAGTCCTGGTGCTCGGTTTTTCACGAGCTTGATGGCGGATGCTCGCCAAGGTCCTGTTTAGGGATGCTTCCAGGTGATTCCTGGCCGCTTCATAGCGGCGATGACGGGTAGCTTCTAGAGATTCAACCCTGAGGTTTTCTCCTTCTCCTGCCATGTTGACATCACGAGAATACGAGGACCATGAAGGTGACATCTTGGTATCCCCTCGCGATACGGTCTTGTGATCGGGCTCGAAATGGTCCAGGATGTCCAGGCCATCGTAGAGTAAATCGTATTCCTCATCGTCTGTGAGGGTACTGCGCTGAGAGCAAAGGTACTGCTCTCGCGCTGCAGCCACTGGGGAAAGACTCCCGGGTTTAGTGTGACCCTCCAGGTCAGTAACACCGGCTACCCTTGTCAGCGTAGTACATGTCATCATCCTCGACTCCACCAAAGGCTTAGTGGTCTTAAGTACCCTAAGAGTTGGGCATCTTCAGGGATTCTTCACGAAAGGATTAGCTGATCCCCACGGACAGCGCCAGCTGTCGACGAATGGGAAACGGGTCCTCGCCGAGCTTGCTTGTAGAATGAGGGATCAACACATGCCCCTTTTTCGATGAAGGGTTTACGTCCGAAGAATGCTCGTAAGGGAATGATAGAATACTCAGAAAGTAGACAAAGGGATAATACTGCTTCGGGCCTCTCACTGTGGAGATAAAAACCCTACTCCAATGGTATTGGTATTGCTAAATGTTTCAAAATGTGTTCACGCGTGTCGGTTTCTCGCGTGACTCTTTTGTTCTCTTATCCATATGTCCAGGTGGTATTTATAGCTTACAAAATATCTAACATAACTGTAGCTAAATAACGGGCACTTAACTGCATTTACCGCGGCTGTAACTGAAGCCTTGATTTACACCACGTTCTCGTTGTGGGCGTAATGGCAACAGATCGTGGCATAATTAGCGCTATTCGGACGTTACGGGCTGAACACGACCTTCCGACCATGCCACTCGCATGCAAGCCTGCGCCGAGCGTAGTTGTTTGTAGCCGAGCATGGATGCTCATGCAAGCCTGCGCCGAGCGTAGTTGTTTGTAGTCCGATTAGGCAGACTAGCCAGCCAGATCATGCAAGGGTCTTCCTCGAGAACATCATCCAAGGGTACACATGGTTGGCTGAAACAGGCTACTGGGGTATAACAGTACTTGTGGAGATTATCCAATCCCCGACACATACCAAGATTGTGGAGCTTGCTTAAGTCCATACAAATCTTTAGAAAGTTTGAATACATGGTTAGGGTACTTCGGGTTCTCAAATCCTGGAGGCTATCTGGCATACACCTCTTCCTTAATGAAACCATTGAGGAATGCACTCTTGACATCCATTTGATAAAGCTTGAAGCCCTTGGAAGCAGCGAATGCTAGGAGGATCCTAATGGCCTCTAGTCTGGCTACAGGGGCGAAGGTATCCTCGAAGTCAAGACCCTCGACCTGAGTGAAACCTTGAGTGACTAGCCTAGCCTTGTTTCGAACTACAACCCCATCCTCACTTTGCGTGTTTTTGAACACCCATTTGGTCCCAATGATGTTGTGACCAGAAGGGGGCTTGATAAGCTGCCAAACTTTGTCCCTCTCGAAATTTTCAAGCTCCTCATGCATAGCATTAATCCAAGATTCATCGGATAATGCATGAGAAACATCCTTCGGCTCAAATGAGGCAACAAAGACAGAGTGAAGGTAGAATGTGGACAAGCCTGACTTAGAGCGAGTAACTCACTCAAAGAGATCTTCGATGATCTGGTCAGGTGGATGAGCCTGCTGAATGTGGCAGGGAGGTCTACAAGTAGAAGTGGCCTCTACTCCTCTTGTGGGACAAGTAGAAACAAAGCCACTAGTTGTTGAAGAGTTAGAGGGTAAGGGTTGATCTCCCTGAGGTGTAGAGATGGATACTTGTCAGGACCCGAATTTACAAATCCAGAACCCTCTGTGTTTACCGCACTAGTCTAGGATCACGCTAGTGCACATAGTGGCAACAAAATTGACATATCATTCCATTTATCAAATTAATTGTGAAAGTAGGAAATAGTAGCAACGTACCCTATGGTCAAGTTTACATAACTGTGCCTTAAAGGCTTAAGAAACAAATAAAACTTTTGCAACAGAAAATAAAATAACTGGGCCATACGACATGCCACAGGCAATCGTCTGGGGAGCGCCATCCTAGTTCACGTAGTCTTCATAAAACTCCTCCTCGTAGAACTCAATATTTCCCTGTCCTCCCTCAGCAACTGATCAACAAAGGCATAAAGCCGTGAGTACAAAAAGTACTCAGCAAGCCACAGGGAATGATGCAAATAATGTACGGCTTGACAAAGGATATCCATAGGGTTATTTTGCAGGAAGCGATAACTTGAATGTAAATACCATGTATAGATTCAAAGCATAATTGACAAAGATAATAATAACTGGTAAATCAATGGTAAACAACAACACAAGATTGGTGAGGCATCACCCTTCACCAACTAAATCATCATCAACCACTGAACTCAGCAGTATTAATAATTTGACATAAAAAACAATAGTGAATTTCCCGTTCACTCCCAACAATACCGTCCCTCAACATTTTTCTGAAAACACTATACCCCGTGTGAAATTCCCAGGCACGTCCATGACCGCGGACACGGCTATTCGAATAGTTTAACACACACTCTGCAGAGGTTGTACAGCTTTACCCACAAGATATGACCAACTCTTATTGCCATACGTAATTAACACACTTCCTTTGGTGTGTCGGTAGAGAGATCATAACAAGGCCTTTACAATGCTCTGTATAAACCCAGTATTGCCCGCTAAGGTTTCACCCCTCAGGGCCCCCTCTTGCGCCTTGTGAGTCTACCCGTCTGTCCCGGAACCCACACAACCACAACAGTACTTAAATTTAGACATTGCAAATTAATCAGCCAGGTCTGTCACAAGACATGTGGTTGTACGGTTAGGCCCAGTTCAATGGCGCACAAGATTAAGTCCTTAAGTATACTCAGGCAAGACAACCACATCCCAAATGTGCTAAAAGCACCCCCTTTACTGCACGATCACTTGCCCGAGTGAAAACAATTTTGTATAACCAAGACCAATGACACACCCTGCCATGGTACAACAAATTTTACAACAGTGGCTACCCGCCACGATTCCATATCTCATTAAGTCAATATTATTAATTCATCATGTGACATGAACCCATCGTACAACTAAGCATGTCTAAGCATAGTTACGATAACCCAATGTTGGTACTACAATCATATCCAACTAGTAAATGACCCAACCTAGGGTGACAATGGATACATGGCATTTCAATGATTCAAGGTGTCATAATGTCAACCAGGTATTTAACTATTCCCGTAAATAATACTTGTAAACAGATAGCATGCATTTGTATGAAACAAAAATATTTTTGCAAACATAGGTCCAACATGGTCAAGGACTACGACTTGCCTTCACCAGCAGCTAAGGTATCGAAGACTTGATGCTCAGCGACGGCGTCGATGGCTTCGATGGATTCTTCGGCTACGCGCAAAACGAGACACAAATAAATAACCAAAAATAAAATAAAATCTAAAAATTATAAAATTAATACTGGCAGATAGATCTTGAATTTAGATGAATTTAGGAATTTGAACGGAGTTAATCGGAGTTCGGACGCAAAAGATATAAGCGTTCGAAGTTGAAAAATGATGGAAAATCAAGAAAAAGGGAAAAGTTACTGTAGCTGCAGGGATTTTGTCGTAGCTACAGTAACCATGCGTCCAGAACCGAGCAGAACCAAGCACAATTACTAGGGTTTGGGAAAGAAAATGGATTTTTTCAATGGAAGGGATGGCGGGGTTGGGGGAGATGACTACCGGAAAGGTTTCAACGACGCGAATCCAACGGTGGTGTCGGATTTCGGAGAGGATGACCAGATTGAGAGCAATCTAAGTCGCAAGCCTCGTCGGTTGATGATGAACAACCACAAAATTCGTCGAATCGAAGGCGAAGTAGCACAAAGGAAGTGGAGGGACGGGTTGGCGACGAGAAGAGGCACCAAAGCCCCCTTTTTATAGGGCAAGAGGAGGTCCGTAGTGGGTGTATTCATGGGAGTAACGGAAACACGTTCTTGCACGAGAGTAAGTTGCAATTCATGAAGGATTTCATTGAGTAATTAATATTGGAACGTTACAAATGCAACGAGGATCTCAAATATTATTTTTCCGGAATTTTTGGTGCATTAATCGGAAAGGAAATGAAGCTTTTGTTGTACTACAATGGTGGAGAGAGAGAGAGAGGAGATGTTCTCTGTTGACTTGACTGGAGGTTGGGGATGATGAACAGTGTTTGGACACTTGTCGCTTTCCCATTGGCCGAAAGTAGGTGAGGAGAAATGAGCGCGAGATAAAATAGCAAAAATGGTCTAAAAATCCCGGAAAAATTCCTAAAAATACTAGGGGATATTTGGAACCCAACAAAATTAGTTTCATTGAATTTGGATAAAATTTGGAATTTAGAAAATTCCAGGACGAATAAAGAGCTTTTAACGAAAGGCCGCGAGCGATAAAATACCAGAGGGTTTCCAAAAATCTTGAGAAAATTTCCAAAATAATTTTGGAATATTTGGAACCTAATGCAATAGGTTTCGGGATTTCTGAAGCATTTTGGGACTCGGGTGAAATTTCGAGCAAGGACAGGAATTTGAAAATTCGACTTTTCGGACGATTCGAAATTAAGCTCCAATTTCGGAAGGATAAGGATGCCAGGTTAATTAGAACTCGAATTAAAATCCAAAACTTTAAATTAATTAATTTAAAATTTTTTATTTAGAAAACCAAAAATAGGGATGTTACAATACTGGAGGCACCATAGGTGAAGAAATGGTGTAGGATCGAAGTATACGAATATAGCAATTAGAGGGGGGGTGAATGATTGTGCGGAAGCTAAAACCAAATTCTTGATCTATTAAAAGTTCACCCCAAAACAGAACCAAATAATTGCCTTGTTTTCGACAAAAACAGAATGACAGAGGTTCGGTAAAACGAGAATTTCCGGAGATCCAACCGTTAGATTGATCTGAAATTTGGACACGAGAAACTAGATTCCAATATGAATCGAACCCAAAAAGAATCAGCTCGATCGGACTTACGGATCAAAAGTTATAAACCTCGCAAGCTTGCTGTGACAGAAGATGACGAGAATTAATCTAACCAAAACTTCAAGATTAAACAAGAACGACAAAAGTTTAATCAACTAAACTTAGAGAAACCCTAAATCAATTCTCTAGAAAGGTTTTGATGGATCAAATCAAGATAAAACTAAAAGAACAAAAACCAATCTAGAAAAGAACAAGCATGCAAACAAGAACCAAAACAGAGACACCAGAGCAACGCTTGCCATCAGAGCACGCAAGGATCTAGAAGAATTGATCTTTATTTCTTTTGTCTAAAGTACTCTCATCAAAAGAGTACAAACCCTAAAACTAAGCTTGAGGCTCTCAATGCGCTCAACTCCAATTGATTCGATTGATTCCCTTCAACAGGAGACACCCCTCCTATTTAAAGGAGCAAAACACAAGGAGTTCTGAATACAATTCCTAATCTAGAAGGAGTATGTATTCAACACAACTCCTCTTGGCCCAACCTGGCCGAGTACAACTCTTGCACGCGTATGGCAACCCTACCATACTCACGTGACTAACACTTTGCACGCGTATGGCCACCTGCCATACTCACGTGACTAACACTTAGCACGCGAATGACCTCCTGCCATTCTCACGTGACTAACCATTCTTCATGTGCACCATTCTCTTAGCCCGAACGTCCCGCATGACATCCTTGACCACCAAGACCTCAGTTCCTCCCTGAACCTAGTCCCGAACCTCAGCTCCTCCATGAACCTAGTTCCAGTCCCGTCATCGACCACGTTCGTCTTCGAGCAATACCTGCACATGAACAAACCACAAAACAATTCCGAGCACAAGTCCACGACTTGACTCACATCAATCCATGCAAATACTCACACGAGCATTGCATAAAGTCCACTTCAAGCATCATGAAATTTTCACAAATTTCATAATCTCAAAAACAAATCAAACACAATTCCAATTTTGCTCAAAACCCTAATCGAGCAAAAACGCATTCACGACGGACCAAAAAATATGGTCCGGCGTACACATGAAAAAATCACTCAAAAAACCATTCACGACGGACCAACAAAATCGGTCCGGTGTACAAGTGAAAGTCTCGGTTTCAAGAAGAAATCATTCCGGCGAAAACACGTTCACGACAGACTAAAAGAAATCAGTCCGTCGTACATGCAAAACTTACTGGTTTCTTGGAAAATTGAGTTCGGCTCATGAGCTCAAAAGCACGTCCACGACAGACCCAAAAACTTGGTCCGTCGTACATGTCTCGATCGCTATTTTCTTGGAAAATTGAGTTTGGCACAAGAGCTCAAAAACATGTGCACGACAGACCCAAAAACTTGGTCCGTCGTACACAGAATCGGTTCGGCGCAAAAGGACTCAGATTCATGTTTACAACAGACCAAAAAACTTGGTTTGTCGTACATGGGAAAATGAGGTTGCCAAATCATGTTTACGACAGACAAACAAATTTGGTCCGTTGTAGATGGGAAACTTACTGTTTCTTTAAGTTTGGTCCGGCGCCAAAGCTAAACTTACTGTTTCTTGTCAAATTGTCAAAACACATGAACAAACACATTTTGCAAATTCAATTTTAAGCCAATTTTTCAGCACATGATTTCACAAATGGAGACTGGATCAGGCAAGATGCTTTCATCTCCATCATCATCCTCTGCGAATATGGAATGGGAAAGAGGAGACGAGCCTGAAATGTCTGGCCGGGCACCTGGACTAGCCTCATCGAAGGTCACCTCATTGGTCTCTATCATCCTACCCAAATCTATAGCCCAAATCCTATAGCTACGGGAAGGAGTCGAGTAACCTAGAAAGATCCTATCAGTAGAACGTGACTCGAATCTGTCTAGGTTCCCAGACTTAAAGAAGAAGCACTTACAACCAAAAACATGAAAATGAGACACATTGGGCTTTCACACATATCTCAACTCATAATAAGTATGGTGCAAGTGTGCCCTAACAAAAACTCTGTTGGCAACATGGCATGTTGTAGCTATAGCATTAGCCCAAAACTTCCTAGGAGTATTGTACTCATCTAGCATCGTCCTGGCCATCTTTACCTGGTCCTATTCTTCCTCTCCACTATGTCATTCTGCAGAGGGACGTATGGAGAAGAGAACTGATGCTCTATGCCTAATTCCTCACAGAAGCTACTAAAGTAGGAGTTCTTGAACTCTGAGCCATTGTCACTGCGGATCACTCTTAAGGCACTTGGGAGCTCAATGGACAACCACCGGACCAAACCCTTAAAGTGTGAAAAAGACTCATACTTCGAGGCCATGAATAACACCCAAGAATATCTCAAAAAATCATTGACGATGACAAGGATGTACCATTTCTCTCCTGCTGACTGCACTCTAGCCAGACCAACAGTGTCCATGTGCAAGAGCTGTCCTGGTGCATCAGTCATCACTCGGGTGACTAGGGGATGAGAAACAGCAACTATTTTTCCATGTCGGCAAGGGAATACATAATATATTTGACCATCTTGAGTTTGGGTAAACCACAAATGAGATCATGGCCCCTAACTCGGGTCAAATGATCTTAAAGCTTACCTCGAAATCGTCATTGATAAGCTGAGAAACAGAAAGCAAGTTTTATTACAGTTTACTCACTAAAGCAACATCCTTAAGAATGTAACTATCATTAATGCGGACAGTACCTTTAGCAATGACTCTACCTGAAGAAGCATCCCCAAAGGTGATTACCTCATCACCGGGAGCTCAGACTAAGGAAGAAAACCAGCGGGAGTCTCCAGTCATATGGTGAGAGCAGCCGAAGTCTACGATACAAACCTCCACCTTTTCCATCCTATGAACCTGAATCAAAGAGAGCGAAGGATAGATGACTCAGTACCAGGACAGATCAAAGCAAATCTAGGAACCCAAAACTGAGTCACCCGAGCAGGAAAACCAGTCAACGAAGCAGAAGTATGCAATACAGTGCCTCTCCATGGCTCTACTCTCACCAAATCTCAAACAGCTCTTGTAGGACGTTTGGGAGTAGGTGCTAGGTTGGTCCACCGGCGTGCAAAGGCTAGACCATTGCAATGTTGCTGTCTAGACCTCCTTCTGGAGGAAGCAACATCATGCCGCTGATATCCACCTCGATAGGAAAAATGAGGAATATCATGAGAACGGTGGAACAACTGACTCGGGATAGCTCCGGAGTGAAAACTAGAGGTATTAGCCTGGAAACCAAGCTCTGTACACTGTCCAAAAGCAGGAGACTCTCTAGCCTATCTAGAAGTAGTTTGTGCCTTAAAACTTAGAAGCACTCAGATTCTAGGGATGACCCTGAACACCTCTAAGGGCACAAACACTCTCACGCTGAGTGATCTTGGCATGTCTAAAGTAAAAAATCAGCAATATGTCCATCCTTTTGACAGAAGGTGAAAGTATACTCGCCTTGGAGGCTGAATTAGCTGGAGAAGCACCCTTCTCATCAGAAATCCCGTGGACAAACCCAGCTGATCTAATCATAGTGGTGCTCTTTTGTGGAGCAAACACAATCTCTCCTCCCTTAGAGGCATGCACAACTATAGACGGATGCGCCCGTGCATGCTCGAGGTAGTCGAATCCTAGACCCTAATTAAATCTACTGATCTTGGACTAGTTTAGGATGAGATTGAGCTTCTTCTTGCCTCCTACAAATTTCTTGAGAGTGCTCATGAGGTACTCACTCTCTCGGAAAAGTAAGGCACATGAAGAACAGGGGGAAGGAGTAGAAGAAGAGCCAAGAGAGGAAGAATGAATAGCGTATGCATATCTCTCCTTATGCACGGCTACCTCAATCTTGAGGGCCTCACAAGAAACACAAGGGGCATTTCTAATTCTAGAAACCTAGGTCTCTGATTTTTTCCTAATCTCGAAATGGATTTTATCCACATCCTCCTTAACCCCAACACACAACAAGCAACCATTTTGTGACTTAGTTAGTAAGTCCTTAGCAAGTTCAACGCACTTGATATTCAAAGCATCATTGTTAACTTTTAGTTACCTATAGCCCTTACACGAGTTGACTAGGTCCTTAGAAGCATGTGATTCAAGTTTATCATTTCTAGCAGAAAGCTTCCTAAGGTGTGAGCTCATGGCATCTATTTCAGCAAGCAATTTAAGGCAATTTTCACATGAAGCATTTGTGTGAGCATGAAAAAAACTAGCATCTTGAGGAATGGGATCAATGGGACAAGTACTAGCATTCTTCGAGCTAAAACCATCAAGTTCAGAAAGCACACTATCATGCAAGGTCCTTAGGTTCTCAAGCTCCACAAGCAAAGCATCACATAAAGTGCAATCAGTATCACAGGAGGGAGAATATCTAAGCGAAGCTAACTCCCGCGACGGACTATCAACCTCCTTTTCTAACTCCAAACACCTCAACTTGGCTCTAGAATGGAATTTGCCTAATTTACAAAAAGAATTATTAAGCCCATCGTAGGTGGGTACCTCATCGGCGTCGCTGTAGTGGTCATCGTCACTGATACCATTGGCATCCACCATGAAGCACATGCCGTTGAAGTCATCGCCACCCTTCTTCTCTTGCAGATCGTCCTCACCCTCGTCGCTCCATGTCTCCGCGTCAGAGATGTCAATGTCATCGAGAGCAGCGAGGACGCGGTGGAAAAGCTTCTTGTTTTTTGAGAAGTTATGGTACTTCTTCTTCTTACGCGCTAGCTCTCGAGCTAGAGTCTTCTTGTTGCAGTTCTTATTAGTGTAGTCGTTCTTGCTTGAATCGCCTTGATCATTCTTGCCCTTCTCGAGCTTTGGGCAGTTTGCTCTAATGTGGTTGGGGCCACCACACTCGAAGCACGTGACTATGCCCCCTCTCCTCCTCTCCCTCACTCTCTTCTAAATATTGAAAAATTTGCGAGTGACAAGAGCATACTCATTTTTTGGAAATTTTTCCAGAATTTCATCGCTTACGTCATAAGGAGCAGAGAGAGAGAGAGAAACCAGAAGAGAAATCTAGAGAAGATCCAGAAGAAGATCCAAAGGGATAGGTGACCAAAGCCATTGATTGAGATTTTGTCTTACGAGAGACGACATCGATCTCATGAGATTGCAACATGTTGAAGCAAAAATCAAAATCTGCGATCTAAACTTGCTCATGGGATTTTGATGATCAAGATGAACTTGGATGCCTTCCCACAAGTCCCAGCAAGCTAGAACACACAAGGAGCAAAACCAAAACACATTCTACCATGATTTAATCATGAAGAACAAAAGAACAGGTTTCTTGTAAGAGTAAAGTCAATATTGCCTAGAGGATTGGGATATGATCGAGAAGATTCATCCAATTAATATATCATCTTCGACATGAAGAAACACAAGCATTTAGAAGGATGGGAGGAAAATGTGCAGAAATGTTTTCGGTAGTAGCACCATTGTTGGCCCCAGCCATGAACACGTAGAGATCTATGCTGCAGCCTTGGCTGCTGCTGTCACTATCGGTGTCGATGCACTTGAGGACACTGGGCTCCATTGGGTCAAAGTCAATGAAGGACACTTCTCGGCATCGATCCCAGGAACGAGATTCGGCGAATCCAATGTGCTCGAGTCCCCCATCAGACTTCCAATAGTAGAGCATAGTCTCAAAGGCGATCTCAGATCCGATCAGGGGGCGTTGTCGATGGAGACATTTGAGTTGATGTCGTTGCCATATTCGATGCTGGAGAATCCGTCGTGGCACATGATTGATCTGTAAATATAGCTGAAGGACCCTACCTATCGCGCCAATTGTCGAAGGTTAGAAATTGATAATGAACTTATATTCGGGTACCTTCAAGGATGCTGGGTCAATCAGGAAATTAGTCAACACACGATGTAGACAGGTTTGGGCCTCTCGATCAAGTAATACCCTACTCCTGTGTGGATGTACTATGGTATCAGTGAGAACAGAGTACAAAATAGAGAGATCAAGCTTCGACTACTATGGAGATTGTTTCTGGGGGGTGGCTAAGACCTAGCCTATCCACTACTCTACAAAGATTGTTCATCGTCCGTACTACTTGGATGGTGTATGCTTGAGTCTCGATTGCTCTCTCCCTATTCCTAAGCATATACCCCCTTATTTATATGGTTGGGGTAGCCTTCTTTTGAGTCGTAGTAGGTTCGGAACACCCGATTGTACTCGATAAGTAGTCCTCCGTTACGAGATCTTCGTGATGTATTCAAACCTTCCTTACTTCCCGCCGTACTCGGGTTGGTTTCCTCGTAACGGGAACACGACCGAGTCCTTCCCAAATGTGGGGATACTCCTTCCATGCATATCTTATCCCGTATAATTCAGGCCCGAGATATTACTAGTTTCCTAATATGTGAGTCACCGTGTATGGTACGGTATCTGAGTTTCCTATGTGTATATATATATCCCATATTTAGATATTCGACAGGGGCATCCAGGAGGTTCCCTTATGATAGGAGCTTACTGACCGCTCTGGTGGACCGCTAACGGCCGAAGACGCACATGTTTTACCAACCGTGCAATGAGATAGTGCCCACACTGGAGGACATCAGTTACCTCCTGGGCCTACCTTGCTCTAGGGATGTGGTGCTGCCTGATGACGTGCACTCGAAGTGGCGGACGAAGCTCCTAGACCGATCGTGAGCGTGCTACCCGAGGAGGCACGGTACACACCTTTCACTTCTATGCATGGTTCGATGTAGAAGTGGCTGGTGCAATTCTACATAAATGCGGTTTAATTTATTTCATATTCTATTTCATTTTCCCTTGTAGTTCTTGACCTGAGCATTAACTTTTGTAGCTCGAGAGGATGGCCAACGGAGCGGTGGAGTAAGTCATCAGCTGACACTTCGAGGCATACCTGCTTTGGCTATTCAGCTAGGTTTTGTTCTGCTCATCCCACAGAGATAGCATTGACAAGCACATGATCCAGTTCACAAGGACGATCATGGACGCCGACCTAGAGGAACTCCCTAGCTGGCTTGGGGACCTGCTGTACTCACTGCCACCTACTGGGCCCTTTGTGACGGGTGTCATCGCGTGGCGAACTCCTCCACTCTCGCTGGGTGTTCTTTACTGCTTCAGTTGTGGTCATTCGAGAGGTTCCAAATCGGATGGCCATTGATGGACTTAGCACCTTAAGCATAGGCTTCTTACAGGGCCACCGGGGATGACGTTGATCGTCCTACGATGGGGTCATTGTGGTGTCATCGATATGTTAGTAAAATAACCTTTATCGTCAATTATATAATGATTTTCCATGTTTCATACTAACGGTTACCTATTTCGCTTTTTTGCAGCTGAATTTCACCGCAATTATGCTGCACGCTTCATACCCTGAGTACGTAGCGATGTTTGACCAGCTGACGGATGATCACATCATCTGGAGCTCGTACCTCCCAGAGCTCATCGTCGTGTGAACACCTTAGGGCCTCTGGCTGTAGTTCACCAATGACACCGCCTTCTGGCTGACATGGTGTCACCTATTTTTTGATGTTGTCCACCATGTCATTAGGCAGTTTGGTCTACGGCAGGCGTTCCCCGTCCCTACTGGTGACATCATCCTGCCGAGCGTCCACACATTAGTTGTATTTTACATTACTTTTAATTGCTTATTCTTTCAGATGTCCTTACTAATGAGGTTATGTTTTGAATCTCCTTATACAGACACACATGCAAGGGATTCGTTGGTACTACGAGCTGGGCAACATGCATGTTGCCTCATGCTCACTAGTGGGCGCAGGCGTTAGCGGAGGTTCACGTGGAGGCTATCCCTTACGACCACATCACGTACGATGACTACATCCGGTGGGGACATCCCATGCACATGTGTTCGAGTTGTGCATGTCGTTGACTCACCTCTAAGGCACGTTCCCTGCACGACTGACACCTATCCTACGCATCCAGACTCTGCTTTTCACCGCTTGGTTAGTACTTCTTTTCACAAGCCTTTAAATGCGTGCGTAGAGTGACCTTGCTAGGGAGATTTTCGAGGAGGCCACCGCACTGATGTCCGCAGTCAGTAGGGGGACAGGTTGGAGGTCACCATGGACAACCTGCGAGGTGTGTTGCAGCTTGTTGTGGACAAGGCCTCTCACATCGTCCACCTTACATCCTGCAGGAGGCTTAGAGACAATGGCGTGGTACAGGTCCACGGCTGTTCCTCCACTCTACGTGGGCGACACGCCACACACCACACCCGGGACAACGAACACACAGACTGCCCCTCTCGACGTCCCAGGGGCTGCAGCTGGCACCATTTCTCATCATTTGTCGACATAACTGGAGGTACACCTTCGTGGTCTACCTTCATCTATTACATTCTTTATATTACGTGGTGTACTAACATGAAAAGTTTGACAGGAGCCATCAATGACCAAAGCGCATGAGAGGAGCCGCCCAGACCATCCTCGGGTTATTTGAAGACTCGGTCGACCCCATCGGATTTGGAGGCTAACAGCGGATCGCCGAGGGCGCTCACAGTGTTAGCACCCAAGCCCAATTGAGACAACAGTGAGACCCTTCGAATAACTCGACAACAATCCCCGTATTCCCCCGGTATGCGACCCGAAGCTCGCCCAGGATCGCCCGCATACTAGTTTCTAATGCCGTATCAACTCAATTCGCATAAAGGGGCCATCGAACTCGAAACCCCACAACCAAAGTGCGCAACGCGGAAGCAAGACAAACCAAACCAACACCGGCACGAAGACAAAACCCGACAAGGATACAACAACACAAACCGCACCCGACAACCACCAAGCACAGAAGTAACGAACGAGAGAAATGAGAGTACAAAAGAACACTAAAGATTTGCATAAAAGCAGCCGAAGGTTCAAGTGCAGACATAACATAGTTTAAACCAGCTGTACAACAAAATCTGACACACACTACTGAACTAGCAAAAGTACAACTCTTTCGGAAGTGTCCTGCCCCTGAACACTTTCGGGCGCAAGTAGCGACGCCGGTAGCCACTACTCGATGCCCCGCCCGGTCACCGAGAGGCAGTACGGACAGAACTCACATCCGTTCGGATCCTCACCTGAAAACCACAAAGCAAAGGCATGAGTACAGAAGGTACTCGCAAGACTTACCCACGGTCCATATATGACCGACTCGAAAGGATATGCATACGGCTGTAGCAAGGAATGAGCTTACGGTAAAAAGTGCGGAAAGGCTTATCTTTGTTGTACAATTACATTCCACTACTCCATTCACCAATTTTATGGCACTTGTAGACAGCACCTATTACTAGAGTGGAATCTGGAACGTTACAATTAAAGTAAAGCAAGTAACCTCATAAACAAGTACCACCATCCAACCGACTAGCATTAAGTTCAAGTTATTACTACGTTGAACTGTGCTAAGATCAAGCGTGCTCATATCCGAGAGCGTGGCAATTCGAATCGCTTATTCACCCTGCAGGGGATCATCAATCGCATGACATGTGTACAAGGAACCTCATGTCAACCCTCCTCCCATCCATACACACTCGTTGGGCCATCTTCATGCGGTCCGAGCACCTAGCACCCCCTCGAGCGGCCCAAGCCTGGCTTGGCCCTCGAGAGTCGGCCTAAGCCTCGCCCTCAACCACACCCAACCGCATGAGGGCATGCCCCATCGAATAGCATGCGACGAAAGAATAGCTTACCGTCCCATTTCCGGCATGCGACTAACAAGGTGTGCTCGATCAAAGGGCAAACAACGGATCGGTCCTCAATCAACATAGGCGAGACTACACACTTGGATCTCCACACCCAACTGATCCAACCCTCTCGCCCGGTCCCAATTTCGCATTTCCAAACATAATCTCATCCGCTGAAGCCCAATATTGTGTAGTAAACAATTCTCAAGCGATGGAACCATCCACCACTTGGCCCATACCCGACAGCTAAGCAAGCTAAGCATTGACACACTATATTGCCCCTATACTAGCTCCAAGGAGGTGTTCAACAATTATCAAGGGGTGTATGTGCAACAAATGGGTTCTAACACCATCCCCATAATTCAACTCCTAATGCATAACTTAGCCAACCAATAAACAATTTATTCACAAAAATAACATTTCATATAGGGTTGAATATGCTTAGGTGCTTGCCTGATGCCTATGCTTGAGTATCGACCACAAGTTGCTCTTCGGCAATCCCCTCAACCATGGTCACGTCGGTCACCGCGGTCTCGTTCTCTACACGAATATCATGCATGAATAAGATGCATGCAATGCAAAAGAAACGAAAACAATGCATTCCCCACCGAAACAGACCAGGCAAACCCGGACAGTCCTGATATTTAATCCGGATAGTCCGGATAAGACGGACATTCCGGGCAATTTGTCCGGACACTCTGGACACCGCGCAACCCGCCCAAACGACACGAGGGATCGAGGTGCCGCCAAGTTCTACGACACCGCGAGGACCCGATCCACGACTTTCCTACACGCGGCTAGGCCGGAGAAGCTCCAAGCTAGCCCGAACATGACGAAACGACGCTCATTTCTAAAAACTCCAACCAAAACTTAATTCAACACTTAGAATGGCATCATCTACCCCCGATCTCTCACCCTAAACCCAAGCATTGCTTAATCCACCCCAAAATCCAACCACCCACCAAAAACCCTAACACTCCAAAGTTTACCCCCAACCTCAAACTACAAGACCAAGCCCCAAATCTACTTCCATGGACGCCCTAGAACCCAAGAACCCATGAATCAACTCCAAGAAGAGGTCTCACCTTCAAGGAGGGTGAAAAAGAAGGAGGGGAAGCCGGGTAGAGGAAGGAGGACGCCAGCTTGGGGAGGATCGTGAGGATGCCGGGATGAGGAAGTTGTTGAGATTCTTAGGATCTTCACGCCTAGAATCAACACCTAGATGAATGGTCTTAGGATGGTTACCTTCGGTATTCGCACTTGATGAGGCCATCACCGGTGACGGAGAAGATGCAATGGCCTGAGGACGAACGGCAGTGGAGGTCGCGGTCGTTCCAATCTGCAGAGAGAGAGACGACGTGGCTTGGCCTTCCCGTTGCCTCTGTGCGCACGTAGATCGGGTCGTAGGAGTGTGTTGGGGGAGGAGCACTAGAGAACGTTGGTTCTGTTGTCCCTCACCCCTTCCTTTATATAGCGCACATGCAACAGGGGGCCACAACCAATAGGGTTAGTTTCGCCCCCGATCAGGGCGCGAGATCAACCTAACATTCTCCCCCTTGATCTCGAGTCTAAAATGGTTTGACTAGACATCAACTCCGCTTCTTAATAGATTAGTGCATTAAGACCAAGGTGTTCCGACAGCCAGTTACGTGCTGTTGAACTCAATGACTATAATACATCTTTCTATCTCAAAACGGAAACTTAATCTTGTGGGAGATGGTCGTTTATTTGACCCCTTATATCCAGAATCAGAGGCTTTCCAATAATCCCATGCCGGCTACGTGTTCTCTGAACACATGTGGTGGTAAGCCCTTAGTCAACGGATCCGCAAGCATTCGCTTGGTACTTATATGCTCAATTCTTATAGTTTGATCCTGGATTTTCTCCTTCACAACATAAAACTTAATGTCAATGTGTTTAGCAGCACCACTTGACTTGTTATAGGAGTAAAATACTGCTGGTTCATTGTCACAGTATAATGTGAGTGGTCTTTCAATGCTGTCTACCACTCTTAATCCCGGTACGAATTTCTTAAGCCATAGTGGCTGCCCGGTTGCCTCATAACAAGCTACAAACTCAGCATGCATTGTCGACGATGCAGTGACAGTTTGTTTGGAGCTTTTCCACGAAATAGCTCCCCCTGCGAGGGTGAATACATAACCTGATGTGGATTTCTTAGTGTCTACACACCCCGCAAAATCTGCGTTAGAGTATCCCACAATCTCGAGAGTACTCGACTTTCTATACGTTAACATGAGGCTTTTAGTTCCTTGCAAATACCACAAGGCCTTCTTAACTACTTTCCAGTGATCTATTCCTGGATTTGACTGATATCTGCCAAGCATTCCGGTTACAAACGCTAAGTCAGGGCGAGTGCATACTTGAGCATACATTATACTTCCGACAGCTGAAGTGTATGGAACCGATTTCATTTGATCGATCTCATATTGGTTCCTGGGACATTGAAAATTCCCAAACTTATCACCCTTGACTATTGGAGCAGGCGAAGCCTTACACGCATGCATACTGTATTTCTTAAGAACGTTTTCTAAGTATGCCTTTTGCGATAGGCCTAATACCCCTTTTGTTCTTTCGCGGTAAATCTCAATTCCTAAGACATAGGATGCTTCACCGAGATCTTTCATATCAAAATTTGAGGACAAGAAACTCTTAGTTTCCAGAAGTAGATTTTTATCACTGCTCGTCAGCAGGATATCGTCTACATACAGGACTAGGAAAATGAATTTTCCATTCTTAAACTTAGTATAAATGCAATTGTCCTCCTCATTTTCCTTAAAATCAAAATTTCTTATAGTCTCATCAAATTTAAGGTACCACTATCTAGACGCTTGTTTTAGCCCATAAATGGATTTCTTCAGTCGGCATCTCATGTTTTCTTTCCCTTCCACGACAAAACCTTTGGGTTGAGCCATGTATACATTTTCATATAAATCTCCATTAAGAAATGCCGTCTTAACGTCCATTTGATGTAATTCTAAATCATAATGTGCTACAAGCGCCATAATGATTCTGAAAGAATCCTTTGTCGAAACAGGTGAGAAGGTTTCATTATAATCGATCCCTTCTCTCTGAGTGAACCCCTTTGCCACGAGTCTTGCTTTGAACCTTTCGAGATTCCCTCTGAAGTCACGCTTAGTTTTGTAGACCCATTTACAGTCTACTATTTTGGCTTCTTTAGGAATTTCTTTTAGGTCCCATACCTTATTTGTGTCCATGGATCTCATTTCATCTTCCATGGCTGCAAACCATTCAGATGAACGGGGACTTCTCATGGCTTCCTCAAATGAGGTTGGATCACCTTCTGTTTCTAATTCTTCACTTATATAAACTTCATAATCAGCAGAAATAGCTGATTTCCTGTTCCGTTGCGACCTCCTGAGAGGTCGAGCAGTTCGTTGTTCTGAGAAGGCTGTTGTGGCTCTTCAGGTGCAGCTATAACAGGTTCATGGGGCTCCATAACAACAGGAACCTCAGGAATGTCAATAGCTGCATTAGGAGAGCCGACGGCAGATGTTGCAACCACTGGAGGTGCAACAACAACAGGTATCGAGAAAATGGGCTCTTGAATCATTGGAGTTGGGGCACAGACTCGCTTCTCCTCAAGGCTTATTTCTCGGGATACCATGCTCCCCCTGATCATATCTTCCTCTAAGAACACAACGTGTCTCGTTTCTACAAACTTAGTCTGTCTGTCAGGACAGTAGAAACGGTACCCTTTTGATCTTTCAGGATAGCCAATGAAATGACAACTGACTGTCTTAGCATCTAATTTCCCAATATTTGGATTAAATACTTTGCCCTCAGCTGGACAGCCCCATACATGTAAATAATTTAAAGTGGGCGTCCTCCCACCCATAACTCATATGGTGTTTTAGGCACCGACTTACTGGGGACCCGATAAGAATATGGGCAGCGGTTTTTAATGCCTCCATCCATAAATTAATCGGTAAAGTAGAGTAGCTTATCATACTACGTACCATATCCATTAAGGTACGATTACGCCTTTCAGCTACTCCATTTTGCTGAGGTTCGCCCGGTGTTGAATACTGGGCCACTATGCCATTTTCCTGTAAGTACCTTGCAAAAGGTCCAGGAATTTAGCCATAAGGGGTATGTCTACCGTAGTACTCCCCTCCACGGTCTGATCTTACTACTTTGATCTTTAGATCATGCTGATTTTCAACTTCAGCTTTAAATATCTTAAACTTATCTAGTGCTTCCGATCGTTGTTTGATCGGATAGATGTAGCCATAACGCGAAAAATCATCAGTGAATGTTATGAATGAATCAAAACCATCAACTGACTTCACAGGAAAAGGGCCACAGATATCTGTGTGAATGATTTGTAAAATTCCTGTGCTTCGTTTGGCAGTCTTCTTAATTTGCTTAGCATATTTGCCCTTAATGCAATCAATGCAATGTTCTAAATCTGAGAAGTCTAACGGGTGGAGAATATCTTCTTTGATTAATCGCTCAATCCTCCCCCTCGAAATATGGCCTAAACGACAATGCCATAATTTCGAAGACGTCTCGTTTGCTATTCTCTTACGCTTATTACATTCATTCACCGATGAAAAGACATTCACAATATTCACATCATTAATTTGGGAAACTAAATAAAACTTGTCTTGCATGAAAGCAAGACGAACATCAATATTATTGAATTGAATCAAACATTTCTTATTCCCAAAAAAAAAAAATGAATAGCCATCATCATCTAAACAGGATACTGAAACAAGCTTTGAGCTCTAAGCCTTTCTTGTTCTTGAGCACACATAGCCATCAATTTTTCTATACTCCATTTTTCACTTATGGAGTTGTAATTGACTGCAAAAGTCTCATATTCCTTTGGTAAGGAATTCATGATAAATTGCACCAAATACCCTTCTGATATTTCCATTTCCATGGTCTTAAGTCTGGCAGCTATGTTGCTCATTCTCAGAATGTGCTCTCTTATGTTGTTTTGTCCGTCGAACTTCTCATTTGAAAGCTTTTGCATGAGAGAGCTCGTGTACATCTTAGTAGAGCCAGTGAACTGGCTCTGAACTTTGCTAAGGTATTCCTTAGGACTTGCACATTCTGGGATGGCACCTCTTATTGCTTCCATGATGGAATTTTTAATCACCATCATGCACTTATGGTTGGAATTTTCCCACTTCACACGCTCAAGGTCGTATGCGATTCTTATGGATGTATTATTCTCAGCACCCGATTGACCATCAGGGATCAGCTGAGGCTCAGTGGGACGATCATGCGTAATTGCATAATCAATATCCGAGAGAGCAAGTGCCATCTCAATCTTCTCCCTCCAAGAGGGATAATTTCCCCCTTCAGGGGCTCAATTGCAGAGATTAAACTCAGAACGTTCTTAAGTGTTTGAACCTTCGGAAAGAAAATACAATTTAATCACAATACTAAATTAACTGCATGAATTAATTTAACGTTGGTTCAATTAATAACATGCTCTTAATCAAAATTGTTCTACTTCTAAATCACCGTTGGACAGAATTAGAATAGAACAAAAATTTAAACTTAATTTTGGCAAATTTTATCATCAACGTTGGTCAGAAGATGAAATTTTCACACTGACAGAACAGACTTAATGAAATTTTCTAATTAATTTATCACGTTGGATCTAATTTAATCAGAAAATTAACTTAATCTTAGCAGCGGAAGAAAATAACTCAATTTAGCGTTTAAACTAAATATGAGTTAATAAACTTAATACAATTTTCTAATTAAATTCTCTCGTTGGATCAAATTTAATCGAAAATTAAACTTATACTTTAGCAGCCGAAAAGAAAATAACTTAACTTAATGCTTAAACTAAATATGCATAGCAAAATTGAACTCGGTGCTTAAACTAATTGAGTTAATAGACTTAATATAATTTTCAATTAAATTTTCACGTTGGATCAAATTTAATCGAAAATTACACTTAAACTTTAGCAGTGGAAGAAATAACTTAATTTAATACTAAACTAATCATGTACTTAAACTAATTATGTAGAACAAGATCCAACTTTAGACTTGAAATATTAATAAATAAAACAGTGCTAATTATTTGGGCCGAAACAGCGCATGGCTCAGCGTTTCCCCTTTTCTTTTTCCAGGCCGGCCCATTAAAAAAAAGGGGCAAATTGGCATCTGATGCGTCTGATCAAAATGGACGGAGGAGATCGATTTGTGCAGCTATTAAAACCGTAAAAATCGGTTTCCTCAACAAACCCTAAAAACATCCGAAAAAATCGGATCTGAGAGGGGAGGCGCCCGGGCGACGGCGGCCCGGCGGCAACGGCGCACAGGCGCGACGCGGCTGACTGGCGCTCCGCTGAACGAAAGCAGGCGCCAGCGGGCTACGCCATGAAGTCGATGAGAACGGCGGCGCGATACGCTGCGGCGGCGCGCGGCGCGCGCGAGGGGGCGCGAGGAACTGCACGCGGGCGCGCGAAACGCGGGCGCCACGCTGGCAAAGCGCACGGGCGGCTTGCACAGAGCGCAAAGACGCCAAGAAAAAGAGCCTCACGGCATGCTTCACTTGGACGCGCATGGACTTGCTGCTTCGGTAATGGGACTTGAACTTGTCATTTTGTATGAGCTCAAAGTTCAGATTCTATCCGTCCTACCCCTAATTGCTTTTCTTAATCCTGTTCTAAGGATTTGGATTTCTCTTCTTCTATTTGCTACGCACATGTTTCTAGGGTTAGATCTAGGCAAAAGCAACGATGCTCTGATACCATTGTTGAGATTCTTAGGATCTTCACGCCTAGAATCAACACCTAGATGAATGGTCTTAGGATGGTTACCTTGATGTCGTGACTTGATGAGGCCATCACCGGTGACGGAGAAGATGCAATGGCCTGAGGACGAACGGCAGTGGAGGTCGCGGTCGTTCCAATCTGCAGAGAGAGAGACGACGTGGCTTGGCCTTCCCGTTGCCTCTGTGCGCACGTAGATCGGGTCGTAGGAGTGTGTTGGGGGAGGAGCACTAGAGAACGTTGGTTCTGTTGTCCCTCACCCCTTCCTTTATATAGCGCACATGCAACAGGGGGCCACAACCAATAGGGTTAGTTTCGCCTCCGATCAGGGCGCGAGATCAACCTAACAGAAGTCACCCGGGGAGGAGCACGTGAGGTTGCCGGAGTGGGGAGCTCACCGGAGACGAGCTTGAGGTGGAGGAGGAAACACACGGGCAGTGGGGAGCAAATAGTGGAAGAAGAAATGAGTAAGGAGCTAAGAAAACCGGAGTTTTTATACCCAACCCGCGCAAAGTCCGGATACTCCGGATGTTTAACCTGGAGACTCCGGGTTGGGGTTTTCGGTAGAATTAACCCGGATACTCTGGACCTTTTGTCCGGACATTCCGGATCAGGGCTTTCGGGTAGACCCAGTTCGGACACTCCGGATGATTCATCCGGATACTCCGGGTTCCGGCCACCCCCCGCCCTTGCTACTCACCATCACCATCGCCTACTTCCCCTGCTCGCCCAAGGGGGTGAAGCCAAAGCTCAAAGTTGCCTATGACGCGTGCGGTGGCGAAGTGGAGCCACAAAGCCACATGGTCGGAGTCAACATTGGACCGCTCTATGACCTAGGTGAGGAGACAAGTGAGGGTCGCCAGGATATGTTGGATCCTATCATCGATGAAGAGGAAGATGATCGGATTCTCCTCCTCTTGTTGCAACCGGGACCCTCCAACACCTCTACTTCTACTATTCCACACCTCCGCATCACAAAAGACCCCTGCAGTCTTTGGGACTATTCGCCGTGCTCCCCCACGGCTGCCATGCCCGCACACAATCAAGTTTGCTGACATGGTGATTTGGATTGACATGGTAGTTGTTGAGAGAGAGAGAGAGAGAGAGAGAGAGAGAGAGAGAGAGAGAGAGAGAGGTTACAGATGAGAGGTGGAGAATAAGTTTGAGGGGATAAGGATGAAGCCAGTCAAAGTGGATGGAAAGAACCGGATGGTTAAAATTATGTGGGGATTTGATCGAAGGGATGTACACTATACCATCATTTCGGGAGAAAATGGTATGCCATGCGTTAGTATTTCTGTTAAAAAAGATAGGTGAAAGTTGCAGATGGTAGACCATGAACAATCATACGAGTAAACCTAGCAACAGAAGCACAGTTTGAATTTTGAATGTACAAAGATCAAACCAAGTTTCCTCCGTTGTCAAGACAAAAAAAGCACAGAATGGTACAAAATTCCTACGTTCCAATGGGCTTAAGAAGATCCTAAGGAGAATTCAATTTACCATAGGTAGCATATGGCTTAAGAAGCATTAGTATCACTTCACGTGCAGCGAAGAATTAGGTTGCTAACCAAATTTACGTCTGCATAACTACTACTTAAAATAAACTCATGTCAAGTTTTGGGCAAGGGATACAGCAGTTTCGTAGACAACATGAAACATCCCACTTGTATTAAAAGAGAGTCTCAGTACAGGGGTAAACAAGGTTTGCAGCATCTAGTAAGAATACAAAAAAATATTACAAATACACTGTAACCATGAAAATTTAATTTTCGGAAGTGTGACGTGATATGTGCCAGATCATAAAAAAAAATCCGCTATGCAAAATCCAAGATACCAACTAGTATTCATCACTCATCGGTACCTTGTGTACATGAACCATGATTTTGCTTTGCATGTCACTTTGTAAGAATAGCTTCAAGCAATTGAGCGGTGTTAGAACTCAAAGTAGGGGATACGGGAGAACAACCGAAGAAGCCATCATACAGAGCATAATTAACAGTAGCTGATTTGATCTCAGCATCAACTTGACATGGACCTTGATTTGCTGAAATTGATATCTACAGCAACAGAAGTAACAGTATGAAATTTCTTCGGACATTGTCAGGCAACAATATCTACAAGTCAACTATTTTCTGTAAGTTTTTTTTTTGTGTGAAAACTTGGATCATTGAATTTTACTCTTGAAAGGAATGATCAATGAAAATTGATTTGCATCCAGAGAGGTGCTAGACCATTCAGATAAAAAAGAACATTTCAGAATCCTAAGTAAATTATGGACCAAGTTATGTTCACAAATGACCGTAATACTATCAGCCATCTCTTAATCCATTAGACACGTAGACCTCGGAAACTTGCTCCCCTGTCGCCTGTTATTGACTTTTTGTTTAACTGTCCGATCATGCTTCAGTAGCTCCAAGGTAATGGCATGGTTTGCAAAGGCCCTCGTACATAGAAACCGCTTGCTCCCAAAAGAGCAAATAAAGTTGTTCATATGCATTTACTAAATCTTTGCATTTCCACCATAATATACAGTAGATGTAAGTGTTGAACTGGTTTAATTTTGGTTTGGATTTTGTTAGAACAGAATTCGAATTCATAAATTTCTTCTAAATACAGCTATAAGAAACTACTATCTGTATTAGTAAGAATCAATCACTGAACTAAACTATGAATTCAAATTCGAGATAATGTGGAGAGATTATTTTAGACCCATTTTGGAAAGACTGAAATTCAGATTCAGAACTATTTGCAAATAGATACTATAATTAAAATCCTGAACAGTCTCTAAGAGAATACCATTTCCTAAAAACAAATCAAGCACTCCAAAATATTAATCAAACTTTAGCCCAAATAGAATTCAAGTTCTACTGCTAAGCCTGAATAGAATTTGAGCTTTATTGCCAAGCCTGAAGAAAAAGTTGAGCTCTATCATTTCCAAAGTTTTGTTCTAGTGAACACCACAATCAATAACATTAATACCCACCTACAGGAAAAATTCAACTCCACATGTATATGGACATCCATATACTAACTTAGCCCTCTAAAGTGTCTCAAAATTCATGAACAGGACAAGAAGATGGGATGGTGGTTTGAATTTTAAAAGTTTGGAACAATCTCGAAGCATATTTGATGGTGGTGAACTGGTGATATATGTAGAAAAAACGATTCTTCCACCTACAGACATCATTGTGGCTAGGTGAAAAACTAGGGTATTTTTAATGCATAAAACGGTGCCGTCATGGTCCCTTTTTTCTGAATAATGTGAATTCCGAACTGTTGTACCAATGAAACTTACCTCCTTCACTGCCATCGGGTTTATATCTCAACATGTACAACTCTTCTAACAACCAGGTCATAAATTTATAAATAAATTTACAACCAAACAAAAGAGGGTAGTAGGTCATTTGCATTCCATCTAGCCAATTATACCACTTTCTCTTGCCATATGTACCATTCAAACTTCCTCTATGTCTAGATTCGTGATAATATCATTAACATAGTCTTTACTACTGTTGGCACAAAAAACGTGACGATGGGTTGATGACATCCAACACACGAGAATGTCGGGTTCAATTTGGTTGGCGAGCATGCCAGCCGATTTGATCCTACAATCGGCAAGAGGAACAAGCACCAAGCAAATCGATTAATGAACCGATTTAAGACTTCATGATGGAACAGATCTGATTGGTTTAAGGCAAACCAATGCAGATCACAGTAACCGGTAGATCTAATCAACCTTGCGAGTTGATCAGATAGGGTAAAGGTCACTCCTTTCAAAAAAGGCGATGCGCAATAAGATCGGAGAGAAAGCTGGACCTGGTAGGGCATAATGCAACAAAAATCAATAATCGGCAATGCGTAGCTATATTGATCAAAGTGTATTACAAAAAGGAAATTACAAGCTAAGTGTCTACTTCTAGGCAAAAGAGAAAAGTATAGATTGATTTGTGTATGTGTGTCTTCTTGTGTCGTAACTCGTCGTCCTCCTTTTATAGCCCTTAGCCTGATCGTATCTGCTTCGATCTCTTCATCCGCTTATATCGGCCTCGAACTCTTCTTTCCATCTCGAGCGTGATCATATCAGATTTTGGTCGTATTGGCTCTGGTCTTTCCTCTAGTTTACATCTTTCCATACAATTGTGACCCTCCAATCCGACCGTGTATCATCTCTTATTGATCTGGACTTACGTCAGCCTTCCCAGACTCGCGCCAAAACTGCACCTGTTTCGACCAATCCTTCAGTTGCTCAATTTTGGGTGCCAACAACTACTTAAAAAGAACCCATTGGTGATGGTGGTTCATTCACCTCAACCCCATCCCCCTTGCGTCCACCTCCCTAAAAACTCACTAACAAAAACAAAAAAATCAATCTACTAACAAACAAATTACACATCCTAAAAATTCTCTAACAAGAAAGAAAAAACAGCAAAGCTCTACTAGTTGGGCGCGCTGTGGGGCCGAGGGCGTGCAGGAGCAATGATGCTTTTGTCGAAGCTCATCCGAACGCGGAGGCGGAACCGAGGGTTGGCCGCAATGGCTGATCCCAAGATGTCGACTCGATGTTGTAACACCCTGGCCCAAAATTCGCTAAAAGCCCAGGCTACCCATGGGACAAGCATGCATGCATAGCACCTTACTTGGGCTTTCATCCTCGCTTTGCCCAAGAGGGTTAACTCAGAGGTGCTACGTTTGGATCCAACATGCATTATATGCTACTACAACTCACTCTACACAAGCAATGTGGAACTAATCTCACCATCACTCCACATGAGCCTTCATACTAACAGATGGGGTATTACAAACGTGCTGGGGATAAGATGATATTCTTTTAACCGTAGCAAAGAACGTGCATTAAGCTACTATCACTAATGACTGCTGACTAGATAATGAAGTGGTGGACATATTGGCATCTGCCCTCTAGAATACAACACCAAAAGAAGTACCATTAACTCTTATACCATAACACCATAATTCATTTTGGAAAAATTGCATTTTCGATTCATTTTGCAAAATAAATTGGGAAATGATATATTTTCTGACTTTTAAATGTCAGGTTATATTGGAACTGACTGACTCACCAGCATTCTTGAGGGTTCCAGCCAAGTTAAATAGATGCCTGTCCCTTGTTTGAGATTGCGCCCTAGAAAGTTATTTTGGAAAGTTGACAGGGCAGATTCTTCATCGACAGTTGGTTTTTTTATTCGGCGAGCAATGACGTCATCCAGAGCCTTCACAAAGGTCTTACCATCAACATCTCTAACAAGAACTATATTCAATGATTTCACAACCGGTGCTGCATAATACACTGCTTCCATTAGCACGAATTACGATTTCTTGGAGCTTTTTAGACAGTTGCTAGTTGGCACTTACCTTTAAAAATGGAGTCAAAAACTGAGGATGCATCAAAGGTCTCGATACCAACCTTTTCTCTCCATTGCTCAGTGTCACGCCGATTGAGTAATCCACATAGAAAGCAGCAGCATATACTTTGATAAAGAACTTCTCTCTGTAACCTAGAAGTGAGCTAAAATTCAAATTGTAAACTGTAAACAATATAGCACATTTATACCTTAATATAAACTATACTGTTACCTATTTTCATTCAGAAAATAGTACTCTTGGAGAAATGTGATAACTAACTCTGGTTAAAGACTCAAAGTTGTGAGAGATATCACATATTTGATCAACTCATAGCAGACATTTTGGGTTCAAAGATTTCTAACGACAAGATGTCTAGCCCAAAATTCTTTTGAAGAATTCATATATATTTGCCTCAGAATAAAATGTAAAAGTGATAAAAAAAGGACTCTCATGTGAAAATCAAGCTACACACCATTAGATTGAAAGGGATAGTTCTAGATGACAATCACCACGGAAGTAGTACTACATTTCCGTAATCTCTGACATATTACTATTATAGATAACATTCACTACATAAACATTCCTTGTACAACAAAATGACGGATTAGAGCAAGAAGTTGCAACAGAAGAAAAGCAATAACATCAGGAATGTCAGTGAAATATTAGAATGCAATATGCACTGCCAACTGCTTGTTCAATTTAGTTGCCCCAACTAATTGTAAGTCAAGTTAGTAACTACTGCAGCAACATGTGACGACAACATTCAAATGGTTCTTTTCATTGTGTCAATCTGTCATAGGAATGGATTGACAACAGCAAAAAATAAATAAAAATCCTGGTGCTTGTATTAGCTAGGATGTGGAGGTGAACAAAGTAATGCCAATTTTAATCTCATAGAGACATTAAGAACAAAATGTACCTGTGCCAAGAATAACCAAAGGCTCTGTGCAACCTGGAACTGCTAACTCTTGAGGGAACTTCACATTTGTTGTGCCTTCTATAACAAAAGCATCACCGACTACACAAAGTACAAAAATGGTATGTTGTCATTCTTATGATTAAGATATTTACAAAGCAAACATTGAACATCATTTGAAATGATAGCACATACAGTTAATTTTACAATCCTCTTTTGTTAAGTCTGAAAGCCCAATATAGGGTTCGTAGCATAATGGTTGCAATATTTTGCACTACATTACTTTACGAGACTCTTGATCAACCAAAGCATAACTTGTAACCTAAGTTGTGCATATTCCTCTATGGAAACACAACCGAACCATATGTCTAATGTGCAGACACTTTGTAGACTCACTATTTTGGCTATTGCTACATGTTTTTCACATCACACTAAATGCATATCCAACAGAAATAATTTTATTAGGGGAACAACAGAATGTAAGTCTGCTCGAGAACTGAATGTGTGCCATGATGGTTCACCCAATACTTGAGTGTATGGCTGAACTCTCAGGAACACAACTCGCACAACTGGTTTAGTGACAAGTGGCAATCCAGATATTAGGAAATAAAACTCTATGAACTCCATGCATTATTAGTTCACATGTGTGTGACCATGCACACACAAAATTGTTAAGGTTTGCATGGCACACGAAATAGAGACAACGATTTAACGTGGAAAAACCCTTAGGAGAAAAAACCATAGAAAATAATATACTATTTTGTTCAATGATTACATATACAAGGGGCTGGCTTATATAGCCAAAGAGTCCGAGTTGTAGAAGATATAACTCCTAACAAACTAGGAATAAAACCAACAGATATGGTAGTTAGAGATATTTGAGTTATCTCCAACAAAAATAAACAAAAAAAAGTAACATCCCCATACAACTGTCCATCTGACAATGATTTGGAGCCAAACCTTAGGGTATGGATTGCTGGCTTTAAGTTATCTAGAGCCGGAAAGCTGAAATGTAGAGGAATTAGAGTCGAGAGGACCACTAAGGAACTGAAGTGTGGAAGAAAAAGAAAGCACATCATTTCAAGGCAGTTTGAAATATCCAACCACTCCAATAATCATTTCTAGATCTCATGGTTTTCTACACATCTATTTTAATCATCGAGTACTATACATGTTTCGCTGAAATCTTCTATACCATAGTTACCAGAAATGTGGTTGGTCTGAGTCGCAATATGGCATTTGGGTTAAGGTTCGCTACTTTTTCTTCCAATTTCCACTGCAAACATGAATCCTATAACCTAAACTGATTCAGGTTAGACGAATCCGGTTAGCAATTCACAGGGTTTACAGCGAATCCGGTAACTATGTTCTATACTACTACCCAAACTTGTTACCAGAATCAGTTGGCTACAAAAATCATCAACTTTTCTGATATATTATTTTCACATAATGACAAACCTGGACTTTTTAATGATAATGGAACTCTTCTGAAGACAGAAATTTTATGGTTGGTCTGGGTGAAAGGCTGGAACTAAGCTTCATGCATTTAGGGCGTAAACCATGATTATGGTTTTTCCAGGATGGAATGACAGGATGAGGTTGAGCCGTTGAGGACATGCCAAGCATTGAGAAGTTAGTTTGATCGCTGTAATTAACAAAGCTAGCATGCCACTTCCATGTGAGACATAAATATGGCTCAGTTAAGCTTTTATAACTAGTAAGTTCTTGGTGTTTTGTTGATAAAGGTAATTAAGTAACTAACAGCTGAAGAAAGGATTCGTTGCACTTGGGGTTATCAATGCAAATGTTTGAGGGCACCAGAATACAATGTCTACTGAGCCACTACGTTCAATGGCTGTAGTAGATTGTCATCATGGTTTTACAATATTCCGAACTTCTGATAATCTAGTATTTTTTTTTCCTTTAGTTGAACTGGCATTTCCACAATGGTAGCTACTTTTCAGTTTCACCCTATTTTTGGTAAGCTGGAGAAACATGGGTTTATAAGTGCTGCGTAGGCTTTGCGTCACGTGGTCTATATACTTCGTTTGAGACTGCATTAATATTTGGTGCTTATTCTATTCACTTGTGGGTGGTTTGACTCATATTGTTCTTCCGCACATGGTTTACATTTGCTGATGAAGGTTTTATTAATCTCATCTTAGTGAAACGGCAGAAGATGTGGATTTCATCGTGTTCTTAGTTCCAACTTTAGAGATGTATAAATGAGTTTTGGGCAGTTCAAACTTTGCGGGCCAAGTTCCTTACTGCATTTGTTGTTTACTGGCTCGGCAGCATTGGGGCATCGCAGATAACAGCAATTTAAGTTTAAAGTGTAACTATACAAGCATGGTAATGCATTAGAAGTCTTCTTTAATTGGAACTTAATTTACTCAAAAAACATGGAAGAGGCGCGAATCGTGCCAATGGCAAATCGCACAAATTTATCCAAGAATTCAAATCTAAGTCACCATTCCGGTAATGAAACTTAAAATGTACAATCAAGCTCACTGTATCGCCACAAAGCATCTTGTCTGATCACTGTACAACGCAAAATATCGCCTTAAGAGGACCCCAATCCAGCCCGTTCCTCACATGTTCCGGGACAAATTATTCGAATTTAATTTCATTATTCCCCTGCATATTCTAATCTCCAACATCGGTAGACCACCTATTTGTCCCAAAAAGACCAAAATCCTAAGGGTACCTAAAGAACGGTTTCTCACCTGCGCCACCCCCCGCCCCGAACGAGATCGGCATCCTCCGGGGTCCGCCGCGCCCGGCGCGGCACCGGCAGGCCAATCCGGACGTGGAACCCGCCGGCACGCGGGGCGGAAGGAGCTGCATTGGGGCCCCGCGGCGGGCCTCGCGAGAGCAGGGCCCGCCAGCGCAGAGGGAACGACGGACGCTACAGTCATCGCGCGCGCGGTGGCGTCGCTGCTCGGTGGCGACCGGAGATTGGAGTGGGGAGCTCTAACTCCTGATCGTGAAGCGATAGGTGCGAGTGCGAAGCATGCGGCCTTATCCGCCACCGTATGTCAGTATCCCACTGGGAGTGGGCCCTACAATAGCGTTTACTAGGTCGAGTACAGCAGATCAACCTTCGTATGCAGGTCCCAGAATCCAAGTATTTACATGTTAGGTCTGTTTATTTTTGCTTTGGATTTTGTTCACGCTAAAAACGTGATGCAGGGTTCCTAGCCTCGAACATACAAGATAAACACCGGGTTTGCAGAGCGTGTCAGTCAATTTGACCTAAAATTGACAAGGGAAGAGTCGTGGAATCAATAAGAGCCGATAAATGGATGATTATCGGCTTAACACCGGTCGGCTAATAGCCGATCAGGAGATAACTAGATCAACCAGTTATGATTAATCCGGGGGTAAAGGTAGATCGACTTTGAAAGGCGATGCGCAACAAACAAAGCAGATCGAACCTGAAAAACAAGTCGACGAGAGCAACAAATCGGCGATGCGCAACTCTTATTGATCTCGATGACTTACAGAGGAAAGATTACTACGAACTAGAAACGGAAAAATTGTAAATAGGGTTGTGTTGATTGATTGACTGATTGTCTCTTTCGCCTCATAGTCCGTCCCCTTTTATACCACTTCGGCCGATCCGAGTCCTACATGGATACGGCAACTATATCCGTATCGGCTCTAGATCCAATTTCCTTTTCCTTATCGGCGACGGATTCCTTGTTGGTACCAGTTTACAGACTCTATATTTGAATTGGGCCGATTTTACCACGTACGCCGAATTTTGGTGCAAACATATGCCCCCCATTTTTGGAAGACAACTTGTTGTTTTTCAAAAATCATGCCCTGATATCATCGGCTTTGAAATCGGCTTCTAAGGGATACCTCCTCGATGCCTGCCCCATTAATGGCGCTGCCAAAATCTCGGTGCGCTTTTAATGCAAAAACTGTTCCCGCTCGTTTGCTTCTTTTACTGCGGTATAAATATGCGGGTCCCCCCACGGTCATTGATACACCCTCACGCTCTCAAATTGACAGCAATCGGCTTCCTTCCTCTTCATCTGTTCATCTTTCCGAGTCGACTGAGTGAACTCTTCTCAGGTACTTATCCCAATTCCCGATAGTGATGATCAGTTTTACTTGGGCCCAGTAGGCAGTATAGGAGCCGATGCAGTCATTAATCAAGAGATCCCTCGTATTGCTTTATCGGCTGCTGGTTATAACGTAGAAGGATGGAGCAAGAGTTTTAGAGCTTGGCCGACTCCACTAAAGGGATGGAGGTCTTGGTACATCAGAGTTTCGGCCCAGAAAAAGACAGAATGGGGTAGAATGGGAATATCTGAGTGCCTCCCGTTAAGCTTAGCCGATCCAGAAGCCAACGAGCCCTTGGTGGCCACGACCTGTTACTTTTGGTCGGACTCTTTCAATGCTTTCCTTTTCCCGACTGGTCCCATCGGTCCAACTCTTCTGGATATGGCGCATTTGTGTTGCCTCAGGCCCGATGGGGAACAGCTATCGGCTTTCAGTGGCAAGCCCGTATACAAACTTATCCAAAAGAAGGGCAAGGGATGGCGCAAATATATTCAGAATAATAACAAAGTCACCGGGCATGTATCCGACGAGGAGCACGTAGCTTTTCTTAACTTGTGGTTGGACAGGTACTTGTTTTGTGGAGCTTCCCTCGGGCCGACACAGGTCTACCAAATTATAGCGGAGCAATTAGTAGAAGGTCGTCGGCTTGCTTTGGGGAAGACTTTGCTAGGGGCAGTCTTCCAAATGATGCATGTGATTCGAAGCAGACTCTTCTCTGGTTTCTCCAAGTTCGTCGTTAGTAACATCGGAGGGCCATTATGGTTTATACAACTGTGGCTGCACTACTTGTTTAGCCGATCTCTAATCCCCGACCCCTTGGAGGATCCATGATTCCCTCGAGAAGATTACCCTGAAGAATCAACCCCCACGTACACCGCTAGCCGATCTTATGGGGAGAAATACATGATGTGTTCTGCTGGAGAAGTGAAAATGTCAGCCGCCGGTTTTTACAAGTACATGTCCTTTTTCTTAAACTTGACCCGTGCCGATTTCGGCCAACAAGATTTTTTCAGTTATTCAAATGTAGCCGATTTTCCTCGCCCGACCTTTTTCCATTTGGAGGCCAACAGCTCTTCTATGTCCCAGTCTTCCCTCGATCTCTTCAGGTTCTTTATTTCTCCCAGTATCCTTCACGCAGGACTGAGCACGAGTAATAGAATTTTTCAACCTTCTTATGAGTTTTACCACCCCTTGGTTTACGCCCTCCAACTCGGCTTTGGTCAAGTTATTCCTAGCCTTCCCCTTCTTGATCGTGTCCAGCCTAGGACAAAGGTTACTAACTCGACGGCTGCTGAGGTGGTTCTTGAATTAGCCGACAAACTTCAAGTTTCACGACTCCAACATTTTGTCCTTAACACTCACCGATACAGCCGATATATAACCTGATGGTCCTCCGTGGCCGAAGCTCTTCTCCTAGACAGAACTCCATCGGCCATCCTTTCTCTTTTCTTGCCCGAATATAATGAGCCGACAGTAATTCCCAGTACTTCACATGAAGAAAGTAGCTCTTCAGGCTACACTAACTCGTCGATAGCTGTAGAGGTACTAATTTTTCACATTCGAATACAACTTTTCCCTTGCATCTCTATATCGGTTGATCCATACTATACCTCTTTTTCCAGGCTCAATCATTCAAGAAGACAGGAAGCAAGAGGGCAGCTTCGTCGGTTCCATCTGGTGGTATCCAGTCCACTAGAAGGCCAGGCCAATCGATAGGCCTCACCGGATACGCTTCTGGTACCTTGGGAGTGGACAGCCCCTCATTGTTCGATATTGCGAACCGACGCTCATCGAGTAGGTGACTTGATCGTATGCATCCCTCTTTCAAGTTGTGTTTTAGCACTGACCGATTTGCTTTTTCAGAGCAGACCAAAAAATACAGAGTCACTGTGAAAAAACCTGTCCAGGCTGCAGAAGGGCGCGCCGAGAATTCTCCGGGTGGATTGGCTGCTAAGGTATATTATTCTGACTGGGTCGTTCTCCTTGGTGCCTTCTATTTTTGGTGATTGATTATTTCTTCAACAATCATCGTCGGTCCAGGTGGCCACCGTCCTGGCCGATCTTCAAGGGGGGACAACGGCTACACGCCTCCTCAGGCTCTGGTGCTAGCTCCAATCTTGACATCAGACCAAGTCGGCGATGCCGCGGCCTCACTTCCGCTTCCGGCACTGGCTGCGACGCCCTCCTCTCCTGCTTTATCTACAAATCCAGCCGATCTGCTGGGATTTTCATTGGATGAATTGGACGATCCGGAGATATTGGCCACCGATGATTATCCGGCCGATGTTCGCCGCATCATCGATGCATCAACTGAAGTATCTGCTGCTGTTACCTCAACGCCAGGTATGCAAGATCGGCTTAATCGCCTTCTTCATGAGGTTTTGCAGCCTGATGCCTAGCTCTTGGCGAACACTCAGTCTTTAAGAACTGCCATGGCCACCATGCAAGTCGATCTCCCCCCTGAGGCCATGAAGGCTATACTGGATGTCTGTCATTTGGACGACCGGAGGGGGAGGTGGAAGCAGCTCGATCCAGGATTGCCCAGAGAGAATCCCAACAAGCCGACCAACGACTTATGGATGAACTAGTAGCCGATGCTAAGCTCAAGAAGAAGGAATATGATGAAGGATCCGCAACCCTGAAACTGGCTAAGGGGCGCGTCCAAGAGCTGGTATCGGCCAAGAAAAAACTTGAATAGCAGTTGGCCTTGGTTACAAAGGAACTCGCCGACTGCCAGGTGAAAACTGGTGAGTCAACTTCTTCCCTGGCGGACAAAAAACGGCAGATCGATGAAATATTTGCAAAGGTCAAGCTCCAATCGGCCAAGGTGAATCCCATCCCCGGCAATGCAGCAGCTGATGAATGGCTTGTGGATAGTGTCCAAGCAACCATTGGTAAAGCAGCGGTAGCACTCTCAGGCTTAGGAGCCCATTTGCCCGGGTTGGGGTTGTAATCTCTAAGTTTAACTCATGTTTATTCGTTGCTCGTGGTCGGATACTGGTTGAAACTTGTGGTTGTAACTTTTGGATAGTTGGGGTGTGATAGTCTTATCATCGGCTTAGATAGCCGATTGTTTTAATGCCTTTCGCTTTATCTATATTGACTGGATGTGTCTACGCCCCGATCCATACGCTAGGATAGTATGGCTTCAAGTATTTCCTGTTGATCGCTTTTGGCAACACGTATCCTTCGACGGTATCGAGTATGTACGAGTTACCATCGGTTAGCCGATTTATTTTATATGGGCCCTCCCACGTTGGAGACCACTTAACAAATCGACTATCTTTAGAACCGATGGGCAATACAGTTTTCCACACTAAATCGGCTTGATAGAAGGATTTCGGCAACACCTTCTTGTTGTAAGATCTGGCGACTATTTCCTTGTTCCTTTTAAGCCAATTCAGCGTGGTCAGCCTTAATTCCGCCAAGTCATCCAAATTATCCAGCATCAAGTGTTTGTATTCATCAGCTGATAAATTATCTTGCTCAAATACCCTAACCGAGTCGATGTTGATTTCCATGGGCAAAACGGCCTCTTGTCCATATACTAGCTGAAAGGGTGACAGCTTAGTCGATCCATAGTAAGATAGCCGATAAGCCCATAAAGCTTCCGATAACGTTGAGTGCCAGTTCCTTGGTTTTTCCTCGATTTTTCTTTTTATCAGCTTTATCAATGTTTTGTTTGGTGACTTGGCCTGCCCATTGGCCTGAGCGTAATAGGGTAAAGAGTTGAGTAATCTGATACCCAAGCTTTTCGCGAAGTCTTGGAATTCTTTTGACATGACTACTGTCCCCTGATCGGTCGTGATTGTTTGTGGGATTCCAAATCTGTGGATGATATGTTCGTTGACAAACTTGATTACTTCTGCACTTGTGACCTTTTTGAGTGGTATGGCCTCCACCCACTTTGAAAAATAGTCCGTTGCTGCAAGAATAAACTTATGACCCCTGCTAGATGTCGGCAATATTTGGCCGATTGCGTCTATACCATATCCCCTAAACGGCCACGGTTTGACAATCGGATGCAAAGCCGATGCTGGTACTGATTGTATATTACCAAACTTTTGGCATGTCTGGCATCCTTTGTAATACTTGAAGCAATCTTCTAACATTGTTGGCCAAAAATATCCTGTGCGTCTTAGCATCCATTTCATTTTGTGAGCCGATTGGTGTGACCCATAGATCCCCTCATGGACTTCTCCCATTGCTATCTTGGCTTCCTCAGTCCCAAGACATCTTAGCAATAAACCTTCCATGGTTCGGAAGTACAATGTATCCTCCAGTACTACATACTTCAATGCTTTGCGCCGGACCTTCCTTTCGGTCGGCTTAGTCGGATCCAACAAATAATCCCTTATCTCTGTTCTCCAGTCGACAGGTTGAGCACACATAACCGACCCGTTGCTTAATTCGGTCGATTCCTATCGGCTTTGACCTTTATACCTTGATGCCCACTGTGCCAGTAGGTTTGCTTTACCGTTGATCTTTCTGGGGATATGTTCTATGGAGAACGTTGTAAATGTCTCGACAACTTGGAGGCATTGATGCAGATACTGAGCCAGTATCTCATCGTTGCATCGGTATTCCCCTTTGACCTCCTGTATGATCAACATTGAATCCCCAAAGGCTTCTACGTCGCTTATCCCCATGCCTTCTAGCAGCTGTAACCCTTTGAGCAGCGCTTCATACTCTGCTTGATTATTTGAACATTGGCCATTAAGCCGATACATGAATTCGAATTCTTGTCCTTTGGGTAAGATTAATACTATGCCGATGCCTTCACCCTCCTGGCAAACTGATCCGTCAAAGTACAGTCGCCAAGGAGTGGCACCGGCCATTCCAGTTAACGTGGCACTTCCTGTGAGGAAATCGGCTATAACCTGTCCTTTGACGGATTTAGCCGATTCGTATGTTACGTCGAACTCGGCTAAAGCATATGCCCATTTGCCGAGTCGACCTCGTAGAATTGGTGCGGATAGTATATACTTAATGACGTTGGTTTTACATACTATAGTGCATCTTGACGCCAGGATGTAATGCCTCAATTTTGTGCAAGCGAAGTACAAAGACAGGCATAATTTTTCCACAAGGGGGTACCTGATTTCAGCATCTAAAAGTCGTCGGCTTAAGTAAAATATGACTTGTTCTTTGCCATCAGTTTCCTGCGTCAGGACGGCTCCTACTACTTCTTCTTCAGCCGATATGTACATCTTGAAAGGTAAATCACTTTTTGGCGCAACCAAAACCGGAGGTTTCATTAGATAGCTTTTTATATCATCAAAAGCTTTTTGTTGATTGGTTCCCCACACAAACTCTTGGTTTCCCTTTAGTTTCAACAATGGGGTGAAGGCGCGAATTCGACCGGACAAATTTGAAATGAAGCGCCGCAGGTAATTAACCTTACCGATTAATATCTGTAACTCTTTTTTATTTGTCGGTGGCTTAGTATCGGCTATGGCTTTGACTTTTGCTTGATTTACTTCTATTCCTTTTTCATGCACCGTGAACCCGAGGAATTGTCCAACCGATACTCCAAAAGCGCATTTGAGCGGATTCATCTTCAGCCCATGTGCTCTTGTGCTTTCAAACATTTTTTCCAAATCGGCTAAGTGTTGCCAGTCTCCTTTTGATTTCACTACGACATCATCGATGTAGATTTCTACAGTATGGCCGATTAAGTTGTGGAAAATATGGTTCATAGCACGTTGGTATGTGGCCCCAGCATTTTTCAAGCCGAATATCATGACGGTCCATTCGTAGAGCCCTAAAGCCCCTAGGCATCGAAAGGTCGTTTTGGGTATATCGGCTTCATCCATAAATATTTTGTTATACCCGGCATTCCCAACAAGGAAGCTTATTGAAAGGCCGAGATGGCGATCAGAGGGGGGGGGGGTGAATGATCCCAAATAAAATTTCCCCCACTCAAAGTACTCAAGACAATCCCACAAAGAAACTCGGTGCTCCTCAAAATCGCAAAACCCGCAAAATCGAGAACCACTGGACAACTATGTGTATCCCTAGCTTACATGGATGAGAACCATGAATCATGTGAGGGGTTTTTAAATCACAATCCTGTTTATCAAGTGTCCAAAGCAAAGAGGGATCAATTCAAATACATCTATCAAGCCAAAACACAAAAGCCTATTTTAGAAAAGCAAAAGCAGATTTTTCAGGAATTGTCCTCACTTAGAGCAGGTGAATGGTGAAATTCTGTTGCTCCAAATTTTTTGAGAATTTTTCACCCTATGATCAGATGCGTCTTGAAGCACTCCACCAAAAATCACCACCAAAAAGCCTTCTACAAAAATCAGGAAAAATCAAGGACTACGAACAGTCATGATCTTCAATCAGGAATTTTGGGGCTCGGTTTTCACCTCATAGCTCCCAACTGGTGCAACCAGTGGACTGCAAAATTTTTCCACAGATGGATATATGAGCCACACACATTCTCCAACAAGAATCAATCAAAAAGGATTTTTCTATATTTTTCTAAAAATCAAAGACTGACGGCTGCACGAAGAACAAGTTCAAGACAGATTTGCAATCTTGATAGAAACTTGATCTCTAGTCTATCCTAGGGTGCAAGAAAGATGTAAAACCAAATGAACACCCTCAAGACATCCTTGATCAATAGCATGTAGAAGGAGAGGAGGCAAAACCAAATTGCGAGAAAGTAAATTGCGAGAATTTACATGCGGGAAAGTAAATGCTGAATTTAAATTGCGTAAAGTAAAGACATAATGTAAATGCGGAATTTAAATTCACTAAAATGTAAAGAAAATCTTTGTATTTTCTGGTTGGAAGGTTTACAAAGCCTCACTTCATGTGGGCAAAGCTCAAAGGAGCAACTCAAACCTTCAAGTGAGGGAGGGCACCCCTCCCCCTCTATTTATACTACTCTAGGGCCACATACCACCCTTGGATGAGTCCCAAACCCTAGGACACTCCACCAAGGGCTAGGATTAACCCACTCATTTCACCCCACACATGGGCTTTACATGGGCCACAATGGCCATACATGGGTTTTAAACAAAACCCAGCAAACCCAATGCAACGGGCCTTCATCCGCCGGACTTGACTGCTCAGTTTCCGCCTCTTCGAGTCTCCAACCCGAGCCGGAAACCTTGAGCCACCTCAAGTCCATTTCCATGACATCCAAGTGAACCTGGTTTGAGCCCAACCATCTCGTCGGCATCGTCGACCGCTCCGGACCTCGGTTCTCCCAACCTAGTCCCGGTACTCACCAACGACCATAGCTGCCTCAATAACCTGTACCACAAAGACCAAACCATTTTGCACATACCACAATACACATACCTTTTTTCTTCTTGCATGTTAGTCCACAATTATCATTAATTCAAACATGCATTACTGAGTCAAATCAAACTCAAACCTGAGCACACCTTGCTCAAATAAAGTCAAATACTCATAACAAATATGGATGGACCTCCACATGGTCCTTCAATCTGCCCCTTGATGAGTATATTGACAAACCACACAAAAGGCATAAATTTGAGTTTGAAAACGAAGGAAGAAAAGCAATTTGATTGCAAAAAAATCATATTTGGTCCAATTGAAAGAGAAAAAAAGCTAATGACCAAATAGATGAGAAGATTTTTAGAGCTCAACACTTGAAAGGACAATTTTCAACAAGAGCTCCAAAAACCAAGAAATCTCTCAAAAAAGCTCAATATTACTCATGATCCAAATGCAAGGACAATTGTTCAACATGATCATGAGAAAGCATTTTTTTTAATTCTCTAAGATGCCTTTTCTACGTTTTCTCCCCCTTTTGGCAATATAGGCATCAAGAGAACAATTTTTGGATGAAATGCAACCTAGAAGAGCTTTGAGGATTATGCAAGTGGCCACTTAGACAAAGTATGACACCAAGCTACTCAAGTTCAGATTATGTCATGCTAAGTCATATTTAATGGCATATTTCAATTTTTGCTAACTAGCTCAAAAGAAGTTATATTACTTTGGCATGATTTCAACAATAGCAGCACTTAGCATAACTTCAAGACTAGAAGCAAAGCCAACCAAACGAGCAAATGGATATACTAGAGTTCAACCTAGTCAACACTTTGGGAAACTACAAGTCCATAAGAGAAGCCTCATGCTCAATCATCTCTTTAAATGCAAATTTTTAGATTAAAGCTCATAAAGCGGTATGAGAGAGTTAGGCTTAGTGAAGCACATCCTCGACTATGAGCCATCGACAAAGGCCACCTAAGCTTCACTCTCATCTACAAACCTTTCAGGGTTTAGAGAGTTTATCCTTGAGAAACACAACCTCGACTAGGAGCCATCGATATAGGTCTCCTAGGCATCACTATCTTTCTCTAGTTCTTTTTGCATTTTTCGGTGTATTGACTCAAACCATTAGCAACCATCTGAAGCAAGAAGCTTAAAAGAGTGGTTTTGGTCATACACACTTCATTCCAAGTTCATCCCAAGTGCAATGGGAAGCAGTCTCGTGAATGAAGAGTGTTGAGTTCAATTTTAGCACAAAAGAGTCCATTTATATTTTCAGCACTTAGATTCATGAGCATTGTTGAGGATTCTAGAATGAAACAATGTAGCTAACCCAAGTTGCTCTAGGGACTCTAGTAGAAACCCACTATTTCAATAAGCATGGCATAAGCATCTAGTGAAGAAGTATAGCAAGTAAAAGCCAAGTTTCATCAAGTTTTCAAGAAAGCTCAATTTTAAAATGTTGGCTAGTTTCAAATGATATACCAAATTGGATATGACCTATATTAGCAAATATCTTCAGAAAAAGTAGCTAGGTGCAACATATCTCAATTTTATCAATTGCATAATAGACAAAGCTCGTAAATGAAAAACAAGTCTATATGCAATTCAAGAGAATCAATTCCAAGCTCCCCCTCAACAAGTGAGTCGATTAAGCACAAAATCTGATTCAAGTTGAGTTATTAGCAATTTTAGATTCAAAAAGATGAATTGAACTCAACTGAAACCAGAAAGACAGAAATGAGGAGAAGGAATCAAGAAACTGACAAATGGGTAGTCTAGGAGCATAGATAACACGAAGAGAAACACTAACACTCAGACTCGCTCTCACCTTCCCCATATGACTTATATAGGAAAGCTACATCTCCAACTCCATCCCAGGAGCAAACACAGACCCTGTCTACCCAGGGGGCCCAACACCTGCTAGACCTAAAAGACTGTGAGTGAGCTCAACCGAGAAGAAGAGAGGAATAGCACCCTAAAGCATAAGGTGAGAGGTGCATGCCGAGGCATGCCAGAAGTCTAGGTGAAGTGGACTCAAGCAAAAGAAAACCATCCCAAAGATACTCAGAAAGAGGAAATGTTGAAAATACATATAAACAAATAATACAAACCAACTCCCCCTCAAGAGATGCCACATGGGCTCATAATCCCAAGCTCTCCTCTCAGGGCAACAAACCTATAGCTATCCAAAGGCTTGGTGAAAATGTCAGCCAACTGGTGGTCACTCTCCACAAACTGGAGCACTATATCACCCTTCTCCACATGGTCTCTAAGGAAGTGATAGCGAATGTCAATGTCCTTGGTCCGAGAGTGTTGCACTGGGTTCTTAGCAATGTGAATGGTAGACGTGTTATCACAGAAAAGTGGAACACAATCTGCTACTAACCCAAAGTCCCGCAAGGTCGATCTCATCCAGAGAACACAGCTCTGACAAAGAATGCGACAACATACTTGGCCTCGGTGGGTGTGCAACGGATCGCTTCCTAGATGACCAAGAAACAAGAGAAGTGCCAATGAATTGGCAAGTGCCGGAAGTGCTCTTCCTATCTATCCTACAACTGGCAAAGTCTGCATCGGAGAAGGCTCTTAGAGATAGACAGGAGGAAGAAGAGTACCAGATACCATAGTCAATGGTAGCTCGAAGGTACCTGAAGATGCGCTTCACGGGCTGGCGGTGAGAGACGCGAGGAGAAGCCTGAAATCGAGCACAAAGCAGTTAGGTACAGAAGGGAGCCGAAAATGCTCCGAAACTCCTTCTGATCAACTGGCTCACCATCCTCGTCAGGCTCGAGGACAGCAGTGGTGGCCATAGGAGTCAAGACTGGCTTCCCATCAGACATGTCAAAGCGCTTCAGGAGGTCTCAAGAATACTTGCCTTGATGCAAGAATGTACCCTCCCAAGTCTGCTGTAACATCCCAAAATTTGCTTTTAATATATTTAGTGTGTTTATGGGATTATTTGTAATTTTCCGAAATCTACTTGGAAGACTCGCGAGTAAGTCGGATTCACGTTTATTGAACAAATCGTATTAAATAAAGATCTTGCATTTTTGCATAAGCATAAAATCCAAAATTTTGTTGATAATTCAGATAATTGGTAGATGAGAGTGTTCGCTTCAAATATTTTCGAAAAACATGTTATATAACATAAATATTTGATTTTACAAAAATCGGTACAGGTGTCTGATTCGCTAAAAGATTTTTTTATGAAAAATCTACACGTCAAAAAATCACGAAACCAACTTCGTTGGGTTCCAAATAGTTCCTAGTATTTTAGAGGAATTTTTCATATTTTTAGAACCTACCTGTTATTTTTTTCCGCAGCACGTGTTGAAAACGTATATGCGTAACTGCTTGTTTTCCCTTTTTCCATGTGTGGAAGAGTGAGTCTCTAGCTAGTTCATCTTCTTTGGAAACGCCTCCACCCACATGCCATATTACTCCAACCGTTTCCTATTGCCTGCATAGTGGACACTAGTAACTGACCTCATTAGTGGACGTGAACACTAGTAGCTGTGGGGTTCCAACTAATCCTTTAAGTGACTTCGCACTACGCCTGCGTGAACTTCCTTCATTTTCCTGCATGTTTCCTCTCCAGCCGTTTCTAGCCATAGCCTTGCATGCACGTTTCTAGTTTCCATTTCTCCAAGCCTTACTAAGTTAGACACACCTCTTCCATTTTCTCATTCCCACGTTCTAGTCACCATACCATTTCCATTGCTGGGCCTCCGTCTCGCCGTCGCCACCATCGTCTACGTTGGTCGCCATCGCCGTTGGTCGTCGTCTACGTCGTCACCGTCGCCGCCACCGTCGACGCACTCTCCGATCTTGCATCCCCTGCGCCGACCGGTACACCTGTTTTCTTTTCCTTCGTATGCGCTCTATATCTACCGATCGGTTGGTCTCGTTGCATGTATATGTAGTACGTACGCATGTATATGTATATATATATATATTAGGCTGCGCGTGCATACGTATATATATACGTCTTAGACTGAATCTCGAACCCAGATATATATATAGGGGCATATTTGTGCATGTACAAGCCTTGTCAGCTGTAGCCGCTTCTTGTAGTAGTCACCGTCGCCGTCGACTAATTAAGTGACCACGTTCTTTCTTCTGTCATTGTCTCCGTATCGCACTTGCTTTGTCGCCTCTGGTCGTATGGCCGGTCTCTGTTTTTTTTTTCTCACGTAGCAAATGCCCAAACCAAACTCATATGCAAGCAAGGAGTATACACATACACAAGGGGGAATAGTGCCATGCAAAAATGTTACGTAATTCCTTTTTCTCCAAATTGTGGATTTTGTCTTTTTCGCTAGAAATTCATTCGAAGTCCGAATCGCCTACAAACAATTTTTTTAATTAGTAGAAATTAATACATTTCTACAATATTTTTTATGAAATTTAATAAATAAATTTGTACTATTAAATTATTCGCGGAAAGTCTAAACTTACGAAATTTGTAGCTCTTAAACTGCACGTCCAAAAATTCCGAAATAAATTTTATAAAACTTAGAAAATGCTAGACTAATTATCTGAAAATTTTCATGATATTACGTGCTAGTTTGATTTGTAGTATTTTTCGGATGTGTGTTTATTTGGTTGTTTGCTACGCGTAGACGTTGAACTGTGAGAGAGTGCGGAAGTTGAAGACCAAGCTCAAGCCCTAGATAAAGATCATCAGCTTTTTGAAGGCAAGTTGTGCTTTGACCATATTGCTCCTAATTTTTGAAGTATATTTTGAGTTGAATTATGCATGCTATGTTGTTAAAATAAATTAAATTGGTTTGGGTAAAGTAGTTAATCAACCCAATTGTTAATTCCACCCTTGATGTAAATATTTGTATGCCATGTATCCATTGTCACCTTAAGTTGGTTAATTTAGTTGGATGATACTATTGTGCCAACACGGGAGGCTAGACCGTGAATAGTTGCTTAGCCACGCTTACGTGAAATGTGTTTCAAACAGCAAAATAATATTGACTAATGAAATACGGAATGAATTTTGGAAATGGTGTAATCTTGCCACGTGATGATGTGAAGTATAGGTACCTTTGTGGTTCTACATGGTAACTGATATTATTGTTGGCATATGTTGCACAATAATCAAACTGGGTGGGAAAATATTTAGTCTGGGGCAAGTGGCAAGGTTGATCTGGTGGGCCATGATTGGTACCGGGAAAGTCATTTTGGTTCTTTGGGTAGTCTTGCCCTGGTCACCCTAAGGACTTAACCTTGCAAGCCTTTGAACTGAGTCAATCGTGCAACCACATGACTGAAGTGGGACGGTCGTAGTTGAGTAAGTTACTAATAACTTGCATGTGGTACCTCGGGGTGTCAACTACACCCTTTGTGTAGTTGTACGGGGGAGCGTACCGAGGCTACGGCTAGGTACCCATCCAATGGTATGTCGGTCCTATACTTCGTCTCTGCTGAGAGAAGGGATAGTGTATGGCAACCGGGAAGGTCCACTTGTTAAGGTAGAAGTTTCCGAAAGGCTTTGTTACAGTCATTCGCCTTTGTGGTGTTTGACTGTATCTTGTGGGTAAAGTGCATAACCTCTGCAGAGTGTGTCAAAACTATTCGAATAGCCGAGCCCACGGTACTGGACAAAGCTCGGGGACTACAGTCAAGGGTTAGATTTTCGATAATAAAACGTGGAATGGGTGGCTGTAGGCCAGAGATAATTGCCAAAGTGATATAGGGCTTTGTGCCAAACTGCTTGAAAAGAGATTGATAACTTATTATATAATATTGTTTTACCGCTTGTGAATCTATTAAGATTATTTAATCAAAGCAAAATGTTGTTTGATGCAAACAACCACTTAAGCCATCTCTTTGGAAGAAGCCATGCATATAGTAATAGGATTGCACCCCTGTGCATGACTTGCTGAGTATGTTGTATACTCACCCTTGCTTTCAACACCATCATCAGTTGAGGAGAAGACTACAACTTCGAAGGGGGCGAAGTTCCACGAGGAGGCAATTATCTAGGAGTTGAACCTTGTCAGTTGCCTGTGGCATGCTGATGGGTGTCACCGACGTTCTTCGTTCCGCTGCTGTTTATCTACTTGAGTTATTGTAAGCCCTGCGTGGCAGACTATTTGTAAGGTGACCTTAAGGTCTTGTAACAAGTTTATTTAATGTTTGAAGTACTTTATTTTATATTTTCGCTGTCTATGGATGTGATATTCAACCCTGTATGACTGTGTGTACTAGCGTGATCCTTGACTAGTACAGAATACACAGAGGGTCCGGATTTTTAGATTCGGGTCCCGACAGAGGTGGTATCAGAGCCATACTGACTTTAGGTCTTGACCCTAGATAGACTGGCCGACTTTAGGAGCTTCAAAATTATTTTCTAAAGAGAAAATTTAACTTGAAGGAATAGTAAGTTCTTGACTTGTCTTATTCTCCTATTCTTTCCTCTTTGCTGAAATTTCTATTCTTCCCCACTGGTTTGAATGGAAATCTTACCTAAGTCATTCTGAATAGTTAACGATGTTTCACACTTAAGGAGAAAGTATTGGATGTCGCTGTCAACCCTGAAGATCGTGAAGTAAGGAATCATCGAGCTCAAGGAGAAGTGGATCGATGCGGTGTTTCTAATGCGTGAAGAACAGGTGCTTTAGTCGTCAGTTGAGACTCATGTGTGAGAGTCGCGTCTCTTAAGATAGGAGAGTTACCCTTTTAGCCGATAGATTATTGTGTGCTTAGGTTAATTTGGTTCTTCCTTGATTGCTGAGTGTGCAGTATGTGTTGCATAGCGTTTAGGCTTGGATAAGCAACCATACCAAGTTATTAATAATGTTTGTATATGTGTTTGAGTTTTTTGGTTAAACCTGCTTCCCTGCACTAGGATTCTTGACCCTTACCTTTGCTCTCCCCTCTCAACTAAACCTTGGCATGTCAACAGATGGAAAGGACCGACCACACCAGTGTTTCTGAAGCAATTCAAGTCAATATAGTTGCTGCTACCGTTGCCAATGATAAAGCAGAGACAAACAAGCAGCTATCTACCATACCGGTAGTAACTAATTGGTACTTGGATCAGTTTCTCACCGCTCAAACCCAGCTTATGCAGATGGTGATGCAACGGATGGAAGCTAATAGTGCCAAAATCAATACCCCTACAACTACAGACGCAACAGCGTGTTCGCAACCAAAGTTCTCCTTATTTATGAAGACTAAAGCACCCACATTTGATGGATCAGCCACTCCCAGAGATGCAGAAAATTGGCTTCACATCATAGAAGAGAAGCTAGCCTTGGTGCAATGTGAGGATAAAGAGAAAGTTCCCTACACTACTTGCCTGTTAGAAGGAAATGTATTAGCCTGGTGGAAAGATTTCTACGCCACTTTTGAGGATGGATATACCATCACTTGGTTAGAGTTTAGCACTGCGTTTCATCGATTCCTCACTTCGTCAGAGGACAGTGGAACCATAGTAAGACCGAGGAAGAATGGTATTCCCGCATCCAACACCATACTTGGACGATGTTCTTTGAAGTGTTGTCAATCAAGCAAATCAGAAGACCATGCATGCATCCGTTGTGGAGAAATAGGACACACTGCTGATGAACATGCAATCAATTGTTCCAGCTATGAAGGAAGCCATTTATTTGGAGAATGTCCTATGAGCAACATCACATGCTATCTTTGTGAAGGCCAGGATCATTGTCCAGCTCAATGCCTCCTGGATCCATTAGTGACCGCTGTGACTCGGCGTCAGCGATAGGATTTTTGAGCCGTCATTGCTCAAGAGTTAGCAAGGAGAAAAGGACTGTCATCCGCACTTACGGTGCCGCATGAAGAAAAGAAGAAGCAGCATGTCAACCTTATCAGTCTACCTCAAGAAGCCAATGATACTTGGTCACCATGGAATTGTTTTCTATGTGGTGAAAAAGGCCATTGGGCTAGAGAATGTCCCCTCAATCCAGCAAGACAACCCAAACATTCTTGCCACAACTGTGGTGAGTTAGGTCATTTTGTTAAGGAATGTCCCCAGAAAAATCAAGCAATTTCTGAAATCATGATCATTCCGAAAATTGGATCAGTTAAGTTTATAGAACCAAGAGTGAGTGGTAATACCAGGGGAGCAATTTGCCCAAGGAGTCAGTTGAAGCAAGCGGAATGGGTTAACAGGACCTTTGATCCAGAAGACGAGCGCGAGAAATTGGAAGACAACCGCAAGCGTCAGAAAGCTTGTCCGGACGGATCGCCACAACGACAAAAGAAGAGTGCACCTCAACAACTCAGATGCCATACCACACAGACCTTGTTCGAGACACTTTCACCCGTGCTTCGCCCTGAAGGTCGGAATTTTCATAACACCACCCCGGAGAAAAATTCGCAAGGACAAAGTTTATTGTCTAGAAATTGCTTTGCTTGTCGCCAGCCAGGACATATTGCTAATCAATGCCCTCAGAAGAAAGTGTTCACTGCAGATCGCATCAATCTCAGCTTTATCTCTACCAAAAATAGGGATATGTCAGGAGGAAACCAGCAGACGTCATCCAGGCGTTGCTATTGTTGCAATAAGCCAGGACATTATGCTAAAAGTTGTCCTAAGAGAAGTTGTGTTACACCTGCCTGTTTCAATTCTAGTCTTACGCCTACCAGAATATCAGTCCTAGGAGCAAATTGCGGAACAAGTCGCGTTGGAGATACGCAACCCGTGCCAAAGGTTCAGATGAAGAAGAAGTGTGTGAATGAAGACTCCACCGAGGAAGTCCAAGGCCTAAGTTTTCTTTAAACAATGTAATGTTTCATGCTTATGAGAGAGTGATTAGTTGAGAAACCTTTGTAAGAATTCTCTTTAAAAAAAATATATAGCTGGTATGTGAGTATGCTGATATGTAAAGTTTTGATGCAAGAGTATTAATAAAGATCAGATATCTTCATAGAGCAGCTAATAATGAGTTGTGTGGAATGATAGCAATAGAGCTAGAACTTGAGGCTATGAGCACAGTGTGGTGTCATGGTATGAGCCACCGTTTGTTGTCGAATAGGTAACATGAAAGTGAGCCTAAAGGTTGTTGTTTTGAGGAAAATCTTCAATGTGTGGAAGGTTGCCAATGTCAGTATAAACAACTCACAGGGTAGGTGCAGTTGAGATGTTTGGTTACTCATTATATTGGAAACCAAGACCCTAGATGCTAGTCTCAGAGTGGATTAGTTACCCAAGCATAAGGTGGTTTTGGTTTGTGGTCACGGAAGTGTGAGGAATCTAAGATAACCGTAGTTAAGATGACCAGTTGATGGTCAATAGTGTGAAGCTGTTAGTCGAGAATAAGTACCAGTGATCGACAAATACTCAGAAGTGCATCCATAAGACTTACTTGATATGCAAACAGACCGAGATAGCGAGTTTGTGATCACATAGGTGCTAGTAATTTTCCAATAGCTAAGAAACCCTATCGTAGGGTTATCGATAAGGGGATAGAGATGAAGGAATGGATCGAGGAGATGGTTGAAACTAATCAAGGATTACAACATAGGAATCCATTACCATCCCGGCAAGGTTAACATGGTAGCCGATGCCTTGAGCCAGAAGAGTCACAGCGTGAATATACTGATCCGGGAGAATCAGGATGAGAGATGCAAAGGAGTTAGAAGATTTCGTATATCCCAAAGTTACACCTCTCAAAGGAGTTAGAAGACTTCATGCCAAAGGAAAGCTCGCACCAAGATACGTTGGTCCATTCAAGATCTTGAGCTGTAGAGGTGAAATCGCGTACCAGTAGGAATTGCTGCAGTTCTAGGCATGCGTATACAATATGTTCCATGTGTCACACCTGAAGAAGTGCCTTCGAGTGCCCACAGAACAGACACCTCTGGAGGAGATTGAACTGCAAGAAGATCTGACATATAAGGAATATCCTATCAGGATTTTGGACACATTTGATCAAGAGACAAGAAACAAATCAACCCGCTTCTGTAGAGTCCAATGGAGTAATCACCTGGAAAGCGAAGCGACTTGGTAACGCGAGGAAGATTTGAAGAAGAAGTTTTTGAACCTATTCTCTAGTTAGACGCGAATCTCGAGGACGAGATTCTGTTAAGGAGGGAAGGTTTGTAACATCCCAAAATTTGCTTTTAATATATTTAGTGTGTTTATGGGATTATTTGTAATTTTCTGAAATCTACTTGGAAGCCTCGCAAGTAAGTCGGATTCACGTTTATTGAACTAATCGTATTAAATAAAGATCACACATTTTTGCAGAAGCATAAAATCCAAAATTTTGTTGATAATTAAGATAATTGGTAGACGAGAATGTTCGCTTCAAATATTTTCGAAAAACATGTTATATAACATAAATATTTGATTTTACAAAAATCGGTACAGGTGTCTGATTCGCTAAAAGATTTTTTTATGAAAAATCTACACGTCAAAAAATCACGAAACCAACTTCGTTGGGTTCCAAATAGTTCCTAGTATTTTAGAGGAATTTTTCATATTTTTAGAACCTACCTGTTATTTTTTTTCGCAGCACGTGCTTGTTTTCCCTTTTTCCATGTGTGGACGAGTGAGTCTCTAGCCAGTTCATCTTCTTTGGAAACGCTTCCACCCACATGCCATATTACTCCAACCGTTTCCTATTGCCTGCATAGTGGACACTAGTAACTGACCTCATTAGTGGACGTGAACACTAGTAGCTGTGGGGTTCCAACTAATCCTTTAAGTGACTTCGCACTACGCCTGCGTGAACTTCCTTCATTTTCCTGCATGTTTCCTCTCCAGCCGTTTCTAGCCATAGCCTTGCATGCACGTTTCTAGTTTCCATTTCTCCAAGCCTTACTAAGTTAGACACACCTCTTCCATTTTCTCATTCCCACGTTCTAGTCACCATACCATTTCCATTGCTGGGCCTCCGTCTCGCCGTCGCCGCCATCGTCTACGTTGGTCGCCATCGCCGTTGGTCGTCGTCTACGTCGTCACCGTCGCCGCCACCGTCGACGCACTCTCCGATCTTGCATCCCTTGCGCCGGCCGGTATACCTATTTTCTTTTCCTTCGTATGCGCTCTATATCTACCGATCGGTTGGTCTCGTTGCATGTATATGTTGTTAAAATAAATTAAATTGGTTTAGGTAAAGTAGTTAATCAACCCAATTGTTAATTCCACCCTTGATGTTAATATTTGTATGCCATGTATCCATTGTCACCTTAAGTTGGTTAATTTAGTTGGATGATACTATTGTGCCAACACGGGAGGCTAGACTGTGAATAGTTGCTTAGCCACGCTTACGTGAAATGTGTTTCAAACAGCAAAATAATATTGACTAATGAAATACGGAATGAATTTTGGAAATGGTGTAATCTTGCCACGTGATGACGTGAAGTATAGGTACCTTTGTGGTTCTACATGGTAACTGATATTATTGTTGGCATATGTTGCACAATAATCAAACTGGGTGGGAAAATATTTAGTCTGGGGCAAGTGGCAAGGTTGATCTGGTGGGCCATGATTGGTACCGGGAAAGTCGTTTTGGTTCTTTGGGTAGTCTTGCCCTGGTCACCCTAAGATTCACTAGATAATGCATGAGAAACATTCTTCGGCTCAAAAGAGGCAACAAAGGCAGAGTGGAGGCAAAATGTGGAGAGGCCTGACTTAGAGCGAGTGACTCGCTCAAACAGATCTCCAATGATCTGGTCAGGTGGATGAGCCTGCTGAATGTGGCGGGGAGGTCCAGAAGCATAAGTGACCTCTACTCCTCGCGTGGGAGAGGTAGGAACAGAGCCAATAGCTGCTGAAGAGTCTAAGGGTAAGGGATGATCTCCTTGAGGTGCAGATATGGAAATGGGAGGCACCTCGGGAGCTGGAATGGTGACTGGATCAAGCAAGGCGCCTTCATCTCCGTCATCAACTTCCTCTGAGAAGATAGACTGGGAAAGAGGAGAAGAGCCTGAAATGTCTGGTCTAGCACTGGGACTAGCCTCATCAAAGATCACCTCACAGGTCTCTATGATCCTACCCAAGTCTACAGCCCAAATCCTGTAGCTACGGGCAGAAGTCGAGTAACCCAGAAAGATCCCATCAGCAGAGCGTGACTTGAACTTATCTAGGTTCCCAGACTTCAAGAAGAAGCACTTGCAACCAAAAACACGAAAATGAGATACACTAGGCTTTCGCCCGTATCTCAACTCATAAGAAGTGCAATGCAAGTGTGCCCTAAGAAAAACTCTGTTGGCAACATGGCATGCCGTAGCTACAGCCTCAGCCCAAAACTTCCTAGGAGTACTGTACTCATCTAGCATCGTCTTGGCTATCTCAACCAGGGTCCTGTTCTTCCTTTCCACTATGCCATTTTGCTGAGGGACGTATGGAGAGGAGAACTGATGCTCTAAGCCTAACTCCTCACAAAAGCTACTAAAGTAGGAGTTCTTGAATTCCGTGCCTTTGTCACTGCGGATCGCTAGTAAGGCACCTGGTAGCTCAACGGACAACCTACGGACCAAACCCCTAAAATGAGAAAATGACTCATCCTTCGAGGCCATGAAGAAGACCCAAGAATACATCGAAAAGTCATCGACAATGACAAGAATATACCACTTCCCACCTGCTGACTGCACTCGAGCTGGACCAACAGTGTCCATGTGTAGCAGCTGTCCTGGTGCATCATTCATCACTCGGGTGACTGGAGGATGGGAGGCAGCAACCATCTTGCCATGTCGCAAGGAGAACATACAACATCTTTGACCATCTTGAGTTTAGGCAGGCCACGAATGACATCATGGCCGCTAACTCGAGTCAAATGATCAAAACCAATGTGACCAAGTCTCCTATGCCAAAAGGAGAGATCACGGGACTCTGAAGCAATAAGGCAATGGAGAGAGTCTCTAGAGGAAGAAGAAAAATCAGCACGAAAGACTCTCCCAAAATGAGAAATCCCGCAAACAAACTCCCCAGAAGAGTTGAGGATCCTACAAGAGCTCCTCTTAAAATTGACCTCGAAATTGTCATCAAGAAGCTGAGAGACAAAAAAGCAAGTTGAAATGCAGCTTACTGACTAAGGCAACGTCCTTAAGAATGAAATGATAGTTAATGCAGACAGTACCTTTAGCGATGACTCTACCCGACGCAGCATCCCCAAAGGTGATCACCTCATCACCGGGATCTCGGTCCAGGGAAGAAAACCAACGGGAGTCTCCGGTCATGTGGCGAGAACAGCCGGAGTCTACGATCCAAACCTCCCTCTTCCCTGTCCTACTGACCTGAGTCAAAGAGAGCGAAAAGCAGATGTCTCAGTACCAGGATAGATCAGTGCAGATCTAGGAACCCAATACTGAGTTAACTGTGCAGTAGATGAAACAATCAATGGAGTAGAAGAATGCAATCTAGCGCCTCTTCGTGACTCGATTCTCACAAACTCAGACTCCGCACCAGTCGGACGTCTAGGAGCAGGTGCCGAGTTGGTCCGCCGAGGTGCAAAGGCCGGACTATCCCAGTGCTGCTGCCTAGACCTCCCGCTGGGGAAAACAAACTCACGCCGCTGATATCTACCTCGATGGGAAAAACGAGCAATATCAAGAGGACGACGGAAAAATTGACTCAGGACAGCTCTGGGGCGAAACCAGAAGTAGAAGGCTGAAAATCAAGCCCCATGCGCTATCCAAAAACAGGAGACTCTCTAGCTTGTCTATCCTGTCTAGAAGTCGTGTGTGCCTTAGGCGCACTCAGAGTCTCGGGATGACCATTAATACCTCTAAGAGCACGGACACACTCACGCCGAGAGATCTTGGCGCGTCTGAAGCAGAAATCAGCTATATGTCCATCCTTCTGACAGAAGGTGCATGTATACTTTGCCTTGGGGGCTGAAGTAGCATGAGAAGCACCCTTCTCGTCAGACGTCCTGTGGACAATCCCTGCTGATCTAAACACAGTGGTGCTCACCTGTGGAGCCACCACTATCTCTCCGCTCTTGGAGGCACGCTGTGATGGCGGATGCGCCCGTGTATGCTCCAAGGCATCAAACCCTAGACCTTGATTGAATCTGCTAATCTTGGACTGAGCTAGGATAAAATTGAGCTTCTTCTTACCTCCAACAAATTTCTTGAGAGTGCTCATAAGGTACTGACACTCTCGAAAAAGTAAGGCACAAGAAGAGCGAAGAGAAGGAGTAGCAGGGGAAGACCCAGATGGAGAAGTGCGAACTGAACGATCAAATCTCTCCCTATAAAAAGCAGCCTCAATCTTGAGGGACTCGCAAGAAACACAGGGAGAGTCTCTAATCCTACCCACCTGGGCTTTGAGCTTCTTCCTAAGCTCTACATGAATTTGATTCATGTCCTCTGCTACCCCAACACACAGCATGCAACCATTTTGTGACTTAGCTAGTAGATCCTTAGCAAATTTTGAGTTTTCAAGCGCCAAGTCATCATAAGCATTTTTTAGTTGCATACAGCCCTCACATGAGCTGATTGGGTCCTTAGAAGCATGCTTTTCAAGTTCATCATTTCTAGCAGATAGCTTCCTAAGGTGACAACTCATGGCATCAATTTGAACGAGAAGCTTAGGGCAATTAGCACATGATGCATTGGTGTGAGTGTGAAGAAAACTAGCATAAACAGGAATAGGATCTACTGGACATGTACTAGTATCCTTCGACCTAAGTGACTCGAGATCAGAAACCACACTATCATGTAGAGTCCTTAGGTTCTCCAACTCCACAAGCAAAGCATCACACAAAAATCTGACTATCGAGTCTCGGGAGGAACAAGATCTAAGTGAAGCTAACTCCCGAGATAAGGTACCTACTTCCTTCTCTAGATCCAAACACCTAGCTCTAGACTTGGAATGAAATTTTCCTAATTTGTAAAAGCATCATGGAGCTGGTCATAAGAAGGTACCTCCTCCGTGTCGCTGTACAGCTCGGTGTCGGGTACTTCCATGGCATTGGAGGCCATGAAGCACATGCCAGAGAAGTCATCGCCACCCTTTGCCTTCTCTTGCGGTTCATCCTCGTCCTCGTCGCTCCATGTCTCCGTGTCGGAGAGGTCAAGGTTGTCGAGCGCGGCGAGGACGTGGTGAAAGAGCTTCTTGCCCTTGGCGAACTTGCGGTGTTTCTTCTCTTGCGCCGGCTCGTGAGCTGGAGGCTTCTTGTTGCGGTTCTTGTTGATGTAGTTGTTCTTGCCTACACCGCCTTGTTCATTATTGCCCTTCTCCAGCTTGGGGTAGTTTGCCCGAATGTGGTTGGGGCCACCACACTCAAAGCAAGTGAACTTGCCACTCCTCTTCCTATCTCTCACCTTCTTGTAAATGTTCGAAAATTTTCGAGCGACAAGAGCAAGCTCGTCTTCTGGAAATTGTTCCAGAACGTCATCGCTTACGTTGCAAAGAGCGGGGAGAGAAAAACCAAAAGAGAAGTCAAGAGGGTGTCCAAAAGAGGAAGACCCGGTGGGATCGGTAACCAATGCCATCATTTGGGACTTCGTCCTGTGAGCGACGATGTCGATCTCATGAGTCTTGAGGCGGGAATACAACTCGTCAAGAGTGAAGGTTGACAAGTTCGTATGGTCCGTGATGGTGGTTACCTTCATCTCCCAAATCCTCAGATCGAGTGCTAGAAGAAAATGCCTCGCATTCTCCGAATCGGTGTATGAACAACCCACTAACCGAAGATTGTTGAGAATCTTTGCAAAACGAGCAAAGCACTCATCAAGGCTCTCACCAGCGTGCTGCTCAAACTTGTTGTAGTCACACTTAAATTGATCCTGTCTCACGGACTTGATCTGAGTGGTGCCCTCATGGTAAGCATTGAGGGTCACCCAAATATCGTGAGCCAATTGTAGGTGAGAGACGCGATTATACTCACTGCGGCTAAGTCCCTGTATGAGGAGGTTCTTGGCCTTAGCGTTTGCCTCAACGTCAGCCATGTTTGCGGCGTTGACGTTCTCATCGTCCGGAACCTCATACGGGTGCTTCACCTTCTGCCATAAATAAAAGCCCTGGGCAGTGATGTATGTCTCCATCCGAACCTTCCAGAACGGATAATCAACTCCAGCAAAAATTAGAGGCTTAGTTGAGTACTTGTCCGTCGCCATGGCTCTTAAGACCGGTCAAGATCTATAAAAGAGCAAAACCGGCTCTGATACCTATTGAAAGACTGAGATGGCGATCAGAGGGGGGGTGAATGAGCCCAAACAAAATTTCCCCCACTCAAAGTACTCAAGACAATCCCGCAAAGAAACTCGGTGCTCCTCAAAATCGCAAAACCCGCAAAATCGGGAACGACTGGACAATTATGTGTATCCCTAGCTTACATGGATGAGAACCATGAATCATGTGAGGGATTTTTAAATCACAATCCTGGTTGTCAAGTGTCCAAAGCAAAGAGGGATCAATTCAAATACATCTTTTCTAAAAGAGATCAAGCCAAAACACAAAAGTCTTTTTTAGAAAAGCAAAAGCAGATTTTTTAGGAATTGTCCTCACTTAGAGCAAGTGGATGGTGAACTTATGTTTCTCCAAAATTTTTGGGAATTTTTCACCCTGTGAGCAGATGAGTCATGAAGCACTCCACCAAAAATCACCACCAAAAACCTTCTACAAAAATCAGGAAAAATCAAGGACTACGAACAGTCAGGATCTTCAATCAGGAATTTTGGGGCTCGGTTTTCACCTCATAGTTCCCAAATGGTGAAACCAGTGGACTCCAAAATTTTTCCACAAATGGATATATGAGCCACACACCTTCTCCAACAAGAATCAATCAAAAAGGATTTCTCTATATTTGATCTCTAGTCTATCCTAGGGTGCAAGAAACTTGATCTCTAGTCTATCCTTGGGTGCAAGAAAGATGTAAAACCAAATGAGCACCCTCAAGACATCCTTGATCAACAACATTTAGAAGGAGAGGAGGCAAAACCAAATTGCGAGAAAGTAAATTGTGAGATTTTACATGCGGGAAAGTAAATGCTGAATTTAAATTGCGTAAAGTAAAGACATAATGTAAATGCAGAATTTAAATTCACAAAAATGTCAAGAAAATCTTTGTATTTTATGGTTGGAAGGTTTACAAAGCCTCACTTCATGTGGGCAAAGCTCAAAGGAGCAACTCAAACCTTCAAGTGAGGGAGGGCACCCCTCCCCCTCTATTTATACTACTCTAGGGCCACCTACCACCCTTGGATGAGTCCCAAACCCTAGGGCACTCCACCAAGGGCTAGGATTAACCCACTCATTTCACCCCACACATGGGCTTTACATGGGCCATATTGGCCATACATGGGTTTTAAACAAAACCCGGTCAACCCGATGCAACGGGCCTTCATCCGCCGGACTTGACCGCTCAGTTTCCGCCTCTTCGATCCTCCAACCCGAACCAGAAACCTTGAGCCACCTCAAGTCCATTTCCATGATGTCCAAGTGAACCTGGTTTGAGCCCAACCATCTCGTCGGCATCCTCGATCGCTCCGGACCTCGGTTCTCCCAACCTAGTCCCGGTACTCACCAACGACCATAGCTGCCTCAATAACCTGTACCACAAGGACCAAACCATTTTGCACATACCACAATACACATACCTTTTTTCTTTTTGCATGTTAGTCCACAATTATCATTAATTCAAACATGCATTATCGAGTCAAATCAAACTCAAACCTGAGCACACCTTGCTCAAATAAAGTCAAATACTCATCACAAATATGGATGGACCTCCACATGGTCCTTTACTTATGATTTTATTCCCAGATGCAGCATCGATAAGCATATCGGCTATTGGCATCGGGTACTCATCTTTTGGCGTGGCTTTATTCAAATCCCTAAAATCTACGCATACCCTTAGCTTACCGTTCTTCTTTTTTATGGGAACGATATTTGAGACCCACTCAGCGTATCGGCAAGGCCTGATAAACTTGGCTTCTAACAATCGTTCTACTTCCTCTTTTATGGCGTCGTGTAGTGTGGGATTAAATCGCCTCGGATATTGTTTAAATGGCCGATACCCAACTTTTATAGGTAGCCGATGTTCAACAAGCTGTCGGCTTAAACCTAGCATTTCATAGTATACCCATGCAAAACAATTCTTATACTTTCTAAGTATGTCGACCAACTTTGCTTTATATTCTGGATCTAGTTTAGTACTTACATAAGTTGGCCTTTTCCTATTGCCTTGTCCAATGTCAACTTCTTCGAGCGGATCGGCGGAGGTAAATCCTTGCCCTCGTCTTTCTTCTTCGAAGTCTTCGATAGCTTCTTCGTACTCTATTTCTCGCCGATAGCTCCTCGTCTTTTCCTGTAACTCTGTCACTGTCTTGAACTCCATCTTCTCACAACTTCATCTGTCCGATCAAACATATTGGGTTTGACGCTGATCGGCTTTAAACCTGATTTCCCAATGCAGATGAAATCGCAATCGTCCAAAAACTTTCGTGATATGCATTCGGCTTCTTCGTGTTTCTAGTTAGCATCAGGGCTGGCCATGGCGATATGAGCCGATGCATCGGTCGATACGACTTCAACTTCATCATTATTCCACTGCACGAGCTTCTGATGCATAGTTGACGGAATGCAACAATTAGCATGGATCCAATCTCGCCCAAGGAGCACGCTGTAACTGCCTTTAGCCTCAATCACAAAGAACGCAGTCAGCAGTGTCTTATTACCGATAGTTAACTCTGTCATCATCACCCCTTTCGCTTCGGTGGGATATCCTGTGAAATCGTTCAATACCATGTTGGTTTTGATTAGGTCTTCGTCGACTTTACCCAACTTTCTGAACGTGCTTAAGGGCATCAGGTTCACTGTGGCTCCGCCGTCGACTAACATCCTTGATATCGGTCGGCCATTGATGTACCCTTTGAGATACAATGGCTTCAAATGCCGATGCATGTCCTGAGGTTTCTCGAATACAGCATCCTGCGCACCAAGTCACAACTGGGCGAACACCCCCTCAGCCGATTCCACCCCAGTCCTGAATTCTGCGGGTAATGTGAATACCATGTTGATATCCATTGGTGGTGTGCTGTCTCTAATCATTGGAGATCCGGAATCGACCGATTGTTCCGAATCACTATCGGCTTGATCTTTCTTTTTTCCACTCCTGTCTTATGGCGGGTATTGGCAGAAGCTTACTGAAAATCTGATCCCATTCTCTTTCTGCTCTGGTTTCTCTTTCTTCCTGTGTCTTTAGTCACTGGAGCCGCCTACGCTGTGATTTGCTGAGTCCCGAAGGACACCACCTAGGTTTGGGTTCAATCGGCTTTCGAATTTTCCCAGCAAGATTACTTGCTTCGCCGATAGGTTCTGGCTCAGCTGTAGTGCCGGAAATTGGCGCTTGAGGGATTTTGGAGTATTCGCCCTTTCCTGGTATTGACAACCTCTCGTGGACGGGCCTTCTGTTTTTCGGCCCCAGTCGATCACGTACTGGCTTGGACAACCTGTCCTTGGCCGACTGGTTTGACCGATCCCTAAATGGGTGTTGCATGGGGCATGATTGTACTATGGGTAGGGTCATCCCCTTCTCCCAGCAAAACTGCCAGAAAGGACATTGCCAGTGAGCTTCTTCTTCACTGCTTGGTCGATAACAGCCATTCGACCGATAACGCTCGTTTGATCGGCAAATATTTGGCCGATGGAAATAGCTCGGCCGATGGTAACTTTGCCGCCGATGGCTTATCTTTTCATATTTTTCCAAGAGTTGGGAGAAGGTTGGTTTTGGTTTGATATTGGGTCTTCTTGGCGAAGTTCTCTCCGCCTTGTACCATTTTGCAATCTCCAATTCTCCCTTCGGCTTCACGGTCCTTGAGCTTCGACCACTACGGTCGGCCTCTATTTGTATTGAATCGATAGTGATCTGTACTATTTTGTCCCCATTAGTGCTAGACCAGACCATGATTTTCTGCGTCGGCTTGGTGTCCTCGTCCATAGGTTCTTTTCCCTTTTCTGAGCATTGGACCATGTTGACTTGGAAAGGATTCACATCTATCTGCATAGTTGATTCATGCGCAAACTTCAATCGTCCATCAGTAATAGCCGATTGAATCTGTTGCCGAAAGATATTACAATCGTTAGTATTGTGCGAAAAAGAATGATGCCATTTGCAATATCTTCTTTTTCTGATCTCATCGGCTGATGGAATGACGTCACCTTCCGGTAATTTTATAAGTTTTTCCTGCAACAATAAACCAAATATTCTATCGCATTTGGACACGTCAAAGGAATATTTACCTCCATTTTATTCTTCGTTGATTTAAGCCAAGTGCAAAAGAGTGGTTTTTTCGGACCCTTGGTCCACTCGACTATATTCACGTCCGCTTCGTCGTCTTCGGATGTTTCGTTTGAGCTACACTCGACCATGTTTACTTTACCTTTTTCACCATTATTAGCCCTAAACTTGTCCTTAAACCCTTTGTCTGAATATCGGCTTTCTTGTGCCAATAAACGATGGAGCAAATGGCCCAAGTCGGTGAACTACTGCCCCGCGAATTTCTCCCTCAGAGGCGGAATTAACCCTTGAAATGCCAAATCAGCCAATTGATCGTCGGGTAACATGACACTAAAGCATTTATTTCGCACATCTCTGAACGTCCTAATGTAATCGGAAACGGACTCGCCGAATTTCTGTCTGACCGAACTTAGATCAGAAATCCTCAGTTCAGTAGTTCCGGAGAAGAAGTATTCGTGAAATCGGCTTTTCAAACCGTTCCAAACATGGACCGAATTTGGTGGTAAATTAGTGAACCATGTAAATGTTGTTCTCGACAAGGACAACGGGAACAATCTAATTTTTAATTTGTCGGACTGGGCTGCTTCACCGCATTGAGCAATAAATCGTCTGACGTGTTCTAAAGTGGTTACGGAATCGTCGCCCGAAAACTTCGCGAAATCTGGAATCCTATAGTTATGTGGGTAGGGCATGCGGTCGATGTAATCTGGGTATGGTTTCCTATATCCGATGACCCTTCCCCTGGGCTGCAAACCAAACTGCTCCCTCAAAACAGCAGCGATCTGCTCTGCCCAGTTGATATTATCGGCTTGTGGCGCTACATGGCCTGGCCAGTTATCGTAGTTTACGCCCTGCCCCCCGAGTGCAAACTCGGGCTGTCGGCCGAACCGTGTCGCCGGACACCTGGGCAATTGATCATAATCATTATCTCTTATAGCCGATACTTCAGGTGCAGGTGGATAAGGTTCATCATACGAGACAATCTTGTGTGGGGCCTGATGTCTGGGTATAGTCCTTTGGACTGGAGGGACCCTGCCTACGTCAATTGGCCTAGAAGCCGATTGACCAAACCCGTTGGCCGAGGGCACGTTGGGTAGGTTCATGTTTAGCTTAGCCCCATCCGTGTGCCCGTGGTAATGTGCAACTCCATCTACATGGATGCTAGGTTTTAACACAGTAGGTTGGGTCAGCATCATTAGGGGTATTGGAGCCGACGCATTTACTATGTCTGTTTTCAATGGTATTGAGTACACTGGGTACGTTTGTAGGGGTTCTAACAGGTCTAGCAGACTCCCAGATACGGCCAACTCCTGAGCAATCGTTCTGACGCTATTTTCGATCATCGGCTTTAGCGTGGAGACTAGAGCCGATGATTGATTTATCAATGCATGATGTACCGACTGCTCAATCATACTGGATAAATCAGCTTGACCGGGTATATATCGGCTTACCGGGTCAACAGGGGAATCGCTGATGGAATTGATAGTTGGAAGAGCAACCTTTTGGGTGACTCCCCGCCGTGTTTTCTGGAAGCACTTTAACATCATCTCTTCCATTGCTGCTTTTCGATCTTTAATTTCTTTCTGCTGTTCAGGAGTTAAATCGGCCAGTGTAAGTGCGATTATCGCGCGATTATCGCCTCCGTATTGATGTCCGCGGTAGCTGCTGATTTTCCAGTCGACGACATGATTGACTTCCTTGTGTCCCACTGGGTGTGCCAAAATATGTTTGCACTAAAAACGTGATGCAGGGTTCTTAGCCTCGAACATACAAGACAAACGCCGGATTTGCAGAGCGTGCCAGTCAATTTGACCTAAAATTGACAAGGGAAAAGTTTTGGAATCAATCAGAGCCGATAAATGGATGATTATCGGCTTAACACCGGTCGGCTAATAGCCGATCAGGAGATAACTAGATCAACCAGTTACGGTTAATCCGGGGGTAAATGTAGATCGACTTTGAAAGGCGAAGCGCAACAAACAAAGCAGATCGAACCTGAAAAACAAGTCAACGAGAGCAACAAATCGGCGATGCGCAACTCTTATCGATCTCGATGACTTACAGAGGAAAGATTGCTACGAACTAGAAACAGAAAAATTGTAAATAGGGTTGTGTTGGTTGATTGGCTGATTGTCTCTTTTGCCTCATAGTTCGCCCCCTTTTATACCACTTCGGCCGATCCGAGTCCTGCATGGATACGGCAACTATATCCGTATCGTCTCTAGATCCGATTTCCTTTTCCTTATCGGCGACGGATTCCTTGTTGGTACCGGTTTACAGACTCTATATTTGAATTGGGCCGATTTTACCACATACGCCGAATTTTGGTGCAAACAGATTCTCTAAAAGTTGATTTTGGATTGTGATTATTTAAAAGCTGATTCTCTAAAACCTAGAATCCAAAAGTACATCTGAAGTGGATTGTGGATTCTAGTGTATTTGGATGGATTGAATTGTGAGAATCGGATTCTAAAAACAAGCTGTTTGTTTTTTATTCAGTTTTTTGGGTTAAAATCTACAATCAAAAGCAAAAACAAATAGGCCTTTAAACAAGCCAGCCTCAGCCTCAGATGAAGCACAAAACACACGTAAAAAATGCTCAACTATACAACAGTAAAAATACAAAATCTCAAAAATATACAATAAAGAAAAAAATATCAGGAATGACGTGGCGGCCGCCACGCCGGACGGCGGCAGCCCTGCCTACCGCCACACCGCAAGGCGGCAGCCAGGTGTCGACCCCTCTAGCGCCTGAACATCCCGGCTGCCGCCACACCGCACGGCGGCAGCCAGGCGGCGTGGCGGCCGCCGTGCTGGGTGGCGGCTGCCACGTCATTCTTGCAATTTTTTTATGTTGTATATTTTTGCAATTTTGTATTTTAATGTTGTATATTTGAGCATTTTTTCCCAAAGCACACTATCCAGTATCCACAACAACTCGGCTAGTACAACAATGCATAGGACTTGCACAGGAACTGATGGCGCCGTGATGGCACTATGGGTGTCCCGATCTTTCGATGAGAAACACACGATCGATTTGTTAGAGTCGACTTTGACGATCCGACTACACTGCCGTGACTGACGATGCGCCTTAGCAATCGCTAAACCAACTCGGTTATTGATCTTCAGTAGGCACGATCAACACTGAATTTCTGAGTTCGATTCTGCATAGCAGCCGAAGAACAAGCAAGAACAATAGGATAAGCAATCTGAAATGCGGATAAAGCTGACGAAACAAAGTGAGTCTTATTGGCGATCTTGACAAGGTGGTCATCGGCTGGCTTCGCGGGATCAAGTTTGCACTTGGCTAAACTAATCAAATAAAACCCAAAACCCTAAGGAGCCGATGTACGGCATTTATAAGAGGTAGGAGCGTGGGAAACACGTCCAGCGGAAGGATACCAACTACAACTCTATTACAAGGCCCAAAGCCCACGTCTTCTCGATTTGGAAAAGTGGCGCCAATTGTTTTGCAGATTCCCGTTGACTCGTTAGGAGTTTGGAGATGGGGCCAGATCCGTTGGAAAGAGGGCGTCGAAACCTTTCCAACCAGTACTCATAGACCTCAAACACCCTTGTGGATCAAAAGTTATGTCGTTTGAGAGTTGATCTTTGTCGGAGGCGAATCAGAGTTGAACTTGTGCCGGAAGAATTGGCTTCATGCTTGGCGTTTAGAGTCCTTCTCCATAGTTCCTAAGGACAATAAAATCATCACGAGGATTAAATAGCATTCCATTCATAAAATTATCTGTATGCAACCCGAGAGCATCATTCACCGTAATTGAATTGTCGTGCAGAGCTCGAGTAATTGGCCCTTGTATGACATTGTTGGTTTCCATTGGGTTTGTAAGTATGGCGTATCCATGGTAGTGATGTCCTCATCATCCTCCCTTCTTGCATTTGAGTCGTCCTCGACTCAAGTTCATCATCCTCTCCCAAGTATGGTTTCAAATCGGCAATGTTGAATGTGGGACTAACCCCAAAATCTGCAGGCAATTCAAGCTTGTATGCATTATCATTAATCTTTGCCAATACTTTGAAAGGACCATCATTTCGCGGCATCAACTTAGATTTTCTTAGTGCAGAATCGATCTTTTACTTAAAATGCAACCAAACTAAATCTCTGGTTCAAAAGTTACATGTTTCCTTCCCTTACTACTGACAAGTTTATATTTAGCATTCATCGTTCTATGTTTTCTTTAGTTGTCTCATGCATTTTCATAATCAAATCGGCGTTGTTTAGCATCAAGATTCAATTTCTCAGAATATGGTAGAGGTAACAAATCAATTGGAGCATGAGGTACAAATCCATATACAATCTCAAAAGGGCACATCTTAGTAGTAGAATGCATAGGCAGATTATAAGCAAACTCAATGAGGCAAACATTCTTCCCACAATTTAATGTTCTTTCAAAACAGCCCTAAGCATAGTAGATAAAGTTCGATCGACTTCGGTTTGTCCATCGATTTGGGGATGACAAGTAGTAGAAAATAAAAGTTTAGTCCCAATTTAGCCCACAAAGTTCTCCAAAAAGTGGCTTAAGAATTTAGTGTCACGATCTGAAACTATTGTGTTAGGCACACCATGTAGCGAACAATTTCACGAAAGAATAAATCGACAATGTTGGTAGCGTCATCGCTTTTGTGACAAGGTATGAAGTGTGCCATTTTAGAAAATCTATCCTGCGACAAAAATACTATCCCTCCCCTTCTTTGTTCTAGGGAGTCCTAAAACAAAGTCCATAGAAATATCTTCCCAAGTGATACGCTAAGGCAGGCGAGAGGCATGTATAAACCATGTGGATTAAGTCGTGACTTAGCTTTTTGACATGTAGAAGCGGCGACGTGAAGCGTTCACGTCTCGTCTCATCTGGGCCAAAAGAAATGGCTAAGCCAGTATGTCCTCGTCCTTTTCACACCAAAGTGTCCCATCAATCCTCCTCCATGCTGCTTCTGTATGCAATAACAAGCGAAGCAGAACTAGGCTTTGAATACATAGTTTGTTTGCTCTAAACACAAACCCATTATTGAGGACAAATTTGTTCCAAGTTTTCCCTCTTTACAATTGAGCAACACATTTTTAAAATCATCATCATGCACATATTGCTCTTTGTCGTTTCCAAACCAAAATTTTGAAGTCAAGTTGTGAGAGCATGGTATATCTCTAGACAAGGCATCAATGACATTATCCTTTCCTGTTTGTGTTTGATGACATAGAAATGACTCAATGAATTCAACCCACTTTGCATGTCTACGATTCGATTTAGCTTGACTTCTAATATGTTTTAACGATTCATGATCAGAATGTATAACAAATTCCTTGGGCCATAAATAATGTTGCCATGTTTCTAAAGTTAGAACTAAGCGCATATAACTCCTTATCATAAGTAGAATAATTCAAACTTGTCCACTCAATTTCTCACTAAAATAAGCAGCAGGTTTTCCTTCTTGTAATAGAACACCACCCAAACCAATTCCACTAGCATCACATTCTAGTTCAAAAGTCTTAGAAAAGTGGAAGTGGAGTAAGGGTGCATGGGTTAACTTAGCTTTGAATGTTGAAGGCCTCTTCCGTGACTTGCCCCAAACAAAAGGTACACCTTTCTTGGTGAGCTCATTCATGGGTGCGTGATGGTGCTGAAGTCCTTCACAAAGCAGACGATAGAATCCGGCCAAGTCTAAAACTCCGCTTTGTGTGACCGTGTTAGGAGTCGGCCAACTCTGTATTGCTTCAACCTTGGCTTGATCAACTTCAATTCCACGTGGAGTAACAACATAGCCAAGAAAAGAGACTCGATCCGTGCAAAAGGTGCACTTATCAAGGTTACCAAATAAGCGTGCATCGCGTAAAGCATTAAAAACAGACACGTAAATGTCAAGATGGTCTTCTAAGGATTTCTTTGTAGATCAAGATATCATCAAAGTAAACTACCACAAACTTTCCAATGAAAACACGTAAAACCTCGTTCATCAGTCTCATAAATGTGCTAGGAGCATTAGTCAATCCGAAAGGCATTACTAACCACTCATATAACAGAACTTAGTTTTAAATCTGTTTTCCATTCATCTCCTAACTTCATGCGAATCTGGTGATACCCACTCGCCAAAATCCACTTTAGAGAACATAGTAGAGCCACTTAGTTCATCAAGCATATCGTCTAGCAGAGGAATAGGATGGCGATATCTAATGGTGATATTATTAATTGCTCTACAATCCACACACATCGCCATGTTCCATCTTTCTTAGGTACTAAAATGGTGATGCAACACAAGGACTAAGAAGATTCGCGTCGTACCCTTTATCAAGCAATTCGTGAACTTGGCGTTGTATCTCTTGTGTCTCTTCGAGGGTTGGATTCACTGTAAGGTGCTCGGTTGAGCAAGGATGCCCCTGGAATGAGATCAATTTGATGCTCAATCCCTCTAATTGGCGGCGACCACTGAGGGATGTCCTTTGGAAAGATGTCGGTGTATTTCTGCAAAGGTTAGTGACAACTTGAGGGAGGCAAAGAGAGGGACATCTCCTCTAGAAAACAAAGTTTCTTTGCGGACCAAAGCATAGCATGTAGACCTACAAGCGACCAACTCATTCAAATCAGTTTTTGTTGCAAGAAAACAAGCACCTTTCAATTTAATCTCATTCGACTTAGCACAATCAAGGTTAGATTCTTTACTGTTTATGTTGTTCAAGTCCTTTGGTGACAATCTGATTTTCACTCTTAGAATTCTCTCGAGTTTTCTCTTTGCTAGATCTAGCGATTTCATCCTTTACAATGGCATCGAGCGGCGTTGGGTGTAGCACAATTTTCTTTTCTTTATGCACAAAAGAGTATTGATTTGTTCTACCATGATGTAAGCAATCCTTATCATATTGCCCACGGTCTACCTAATAACATAGAACATGCTTGCATGGAGTGCGACATCGCAATCAACATAATCATGATAGGAACCTAAAGCGAAAATGTACTCTTACCATGCGAGTTACCTTGAGTTTGCAGCTTTGTTGTTGAACCATTGAATGTGGTAGAAATTTTGAGGGTGTGGTCTAGTGGAGAGTGCTAGCTTCTCCACCATGTCCATGCTTGGCAGATTATTGCAACTCCCCCATCAATGATTATTCGAATGGATCGGCTCCTTGATGGCGCCTTTTGTGTAAAACAAGTTGTGGCGTTGATTTGGATCGGCGCTTGAGCAATCTGAGCACTAAGCACCGTTGTGCAATAATACTCAAATATTGAGTCGACATCACCAGCGCTCACGTGCACCTCGTCGTGCTCGGCATTTGGATCGCCGTCTTCATGTTATGAGCAAAGCATATGTTTCTTCATCCAGATCACTTACTGAGTCATACTCGTCTTCACGGATTATTAACACCGCTTGTTCGGACACTCCTTCATCATGTGTCAAAACACTTGCAGCGATGGCAGACATCTTTGGTGTGCGTCCGTTGATCACGGCCAAGCGACGACGAACTATTTGTAGTAGCTTGTGTGGCGCACCGTCGGCGTTGGTCGTGGTGCTTGGGTGCGGTGGTGGGCGCCGTTCTGTTGATGGAAGAGGTCGGCGTGGTAATACGACCAGCGAGGGGCAGCGGGTGCGCGGTGTCCGCAAGTAGTTCGACTGCGAGAAAAGTTAGTCTTGGCCCTCGATTGGCGACCACTGCACTTCACGTTCGACTTTGCAAGCAAGATGGAACAACCAGGAGTCGAATTATAATCATTATAGTCTAGAATATCTGGATTTCTCGAGTTAAACCACCTAAAGCTTGAGCCATAGAAGCTTCCTCATTCTCAATTAATCCACAACGCATAACATGCCAATTTGCAATTCTTGGTAATATTCTTCCATAGAATTATTACCTTCTTGTAAGCGCTACAATTTATTCAATAAATCTCTAGCATAGTATGAAGGAACAAATCTATGCCTCATTAGCAATTTCAAGGCTTCCCAAGTGGTGGGTATATTATTTGGATGAAATGCAATGTTCTCTCCACCAAGCAGAAGCAAAATCGGTGAACTCACTTGTGGCAGGCCCTAACTCTTCTATTCTCGGGAAATCATAGCGCAAATTTTTGATCCACAAGTAATTCCCAACTAAGGTAACCATCGGGGTCATATTTACCTTCAAAGGTGGCATATTGAAATTTACCTTAGGGAAAACATCATCTCGTTCGTTACTTGGTCGTGGAGGATCACGTCGCATACCTTCTTTGATTGAAGCGTGGCAGATTGATGGTTCACGATCATTATCGTAATGGATGGGGTTGGCCTCCTCCACATCGATGGTGTCATCATATTCGTGCTCTTAGTTACATTCTTCTAAATCTGTTGGGGGCCTCCTGTGGCTGAATTATTTGCTTGGGCTGACGGGGAGGTGGATTGGAAGCACAGTCTGGCAAAAAAGTATCAAAATCTAGCCAAAATAGTAGCAAGAGTAGTGTTAGCAATCCCTTGTCTTGACCTCGATGGATACTGACGGTCTTCTGCATTGACATACGCTCATTAGTGAGCCGTACATCCTCGCTAAGACCATCGGTGGTTTCGTCATCTTTTGAAGTGAGTAATGATGCCCTTGGTTAGTGGAGAGTGATGAAGTGAACTCGTCACGACATGGTTAGTTGATGACAAGGAAACAAAAACCACAAGTATAATGTTCCTATCGACTACTAGGTGGCAAGTCTCTCAAGCACTCAAGCCTATGACCCAAGTTCTTACAAGTTCTTACAATGCGGCGGCGTTGTCGTAGATTAGCGTTGTCAAGGTTCTCAAAGTTTGTGTAGAAGCGATTGCCAAGGGATCGAGACGCTGTCTGGGTAGAAAGTGGAGCTTGGACAGAGCTTAATTTAGTAACAAAGGTTAGCAATAATCAATCGGTGAATGCAAAATTGAAGAATTGTTCAACGTCTAGTCACTGAATTCTTTGACTCGAGGCTAGCAAGGAGGCGTGACTCAAAAGCGTAATTCGGCGGCAAATACGGGTTCCATGACGAGATAAAAAAATCAGCGAAAAAAATTCGCGAAAGAAGGAACTATCTCAAAGTGGTGATCTTGTGCAAATAGGTTTGGCACATAAAATTTTGGATCTGTTCGGACTCTTTTTTTTTTTTTTGAGCGGGCAATCAGGCTCGTTTTCTTTCAAGTGCTATCACGAGCGGAAGACCCGATCGTGTGACCGGTCGAGGCGGCGGTGGGCGTCGATCGGTAGCCAGGCCACCGATCGGGCGAGCGATGAAGGGCGTCAGTGGCGACGATCAGGCAGCGACCGATCGACTGCAGTGGGCGACGATCGGTGAAGCGTCGATCGGGCGACGATCGGGGCGACGATCGAGAACAACGATCGGCTGGGCGACCCGATCGGCCAGCGGCGACGATCGGGAAGCGACGATCGGGAGGCAACGATCGGCTAACGAGAGGCGGTGAGTCAGACGACCAAGTAAACGATCGATCAAGCGACGATCGAGGCGACGATCGGCTAACGGTGAAGCGACGATCGGCGGCGACGATCGGGAGAAAAACTTGGTCCGAACACCTTTTCTTCTTTTTTTTTTTAACGATTCGGGACCGAAGCGGAACACAACTTCGGCAAGAATACAACTCAAACGCTTTACGACTGGACTCCAACTAGACTAGAATTCAGCAACTTCGACACGGCTGATGCAACCAAAAAATTCAATAACGCGATTACCTTTGGAAAGGAAAATGCGAGGTTCAAATTGTTTTTGGTATGGGAGATCCAATCGATGGCGTTTCTGGACTATAGGAAAGATATCAATCTACTAATCTAGGGTAAAGAATTCTCCGCGAGCAACCTTTGGTTTGCTCTGATACCACTTGATGGCGGCCGTGATGGCACTATGGGTGTCGATCTTCGATGAGAAACACCACGATCGATTTGTTAGAGTCGACTTTGGCCGATCCGAGCTACAAATCTGACGACGATCGCCTTAGCAATCGCTAAACCAACTCCAGTAGTTATTGATCTTGCCGTAGAGCACGATCCAACTTTGAACTGAGTTCGATTCACTGCAAACAGCAGAAGAACAAGCAAGAACAATAGGATAAGCAATCAAAAGTGCGGATAAAGCTGAAGCGAAACAAAGTGGAGTCTTATTGACGATCTTGACAAGGTGGGTACATCGGCCTGGCTTCATGAGGATCAAGTTTGCACTTAGCTAAACTAATCAAATAAAACCCAAAACCCTAAGGAGCCGATGTCGGCTATTTATAAGAGGTAGGGCGTGGAAACACGTCCAAAGCAGAAGGATACCAACTACAACTCTATTACAAGGCCCAAAGCCCACGTCTTCTCGATTTGGAAAAGTGACGCCCATTGTTTTGCAGATTCCCGTTGACTCGTTAGGAGTTTGGAGATGGGGCCAGATCCGTTGGAAAGAGGACGTCGGAACCTTTCCAACCAGTACTCATAGACCTCAAACACCCTTGTGGATCAAAAGTTATGGTCGTTTGAAGTTGGTGCTGTCGGAGGCCGAATCCGAGTTGAACTTGTGCCGGAAGAATTGGCTTCATGCTTGGCGTTTGGGAGTCCTTCTCCATGGTTCCTAAGGACAATAAAATCATCATGAGGATTAAATAGCATTCCATTCATAAAATTATCTGTATGCAGCCGAGGCATTCACCTGGTAATTGAATTGTCGTGCCCGAGCTCGAGTAATTGGCCCTTGTATGACATTGTTGGTTTCCATTGGGTTTGTAAGTATGGCCGTATCCATGGTAGTGATGTCCTCATCAGGAACCATCATGCATGATTTTCATTTCCACTGAATTTCTCTCTCCTGTGGGTCATTGTAATCGGCCAACGTAGATAAATTTTATAGGGGTTTTATGGATGGATGTCTCCGATACTAGTGCTTGCTTCCCTGTGGTCTTATCTGGCAGCTGTCCTTGCACTACTACATAAAATCCTATCAAAGACGGTTCACAAATCTCATCAGAGACGGCTTCGTGAACCGTCTCTAACAATGGGTCAGTGATAATACAGCCACTTCACAGACGGTTTCATAAACCGTCTGTGATAATAATCTCACAGACGGTTCGTATTTAGAACCATCAGTGATATATTAAATTTACCGACGGTTTGTTATAAGATCCGTCTGTGATATAAATCCTATCACTAACGGTTCCTTATACCAACCGTCTGTGATAGTGTAGATATCACAGTCGGTTTAGTGTATGAACCATCTGTGTTATACAAACTATCACAGACGGTCCACATGTATGAACTGTCTGTGATATAAATATTACAGACGGTTCTTATTTGTGAATATCACAGACGGTTCACAAATAAGAACCGTCTGTGATATGGTTTTCATACATAGACCTTTATCTGTTTATTGGCTAGCCTCAGGAAATGCTAGCCATGCCCTTTGAAACAGACATAACACAGAAGCTACATTGCAGTTATCATTATTTCAGCAATCACAGATTTGGCATTCATTTAGCCATTGGGATTCATTGACAAGCACTATCATTACATCCATTTCAGCAAATAAATAGAAGAAATGTCCACGCAAGCTGCAATGTAGCTATATACTAGTAAGATGTCCGTGCGTTGCAACGGGTCTCAAAAGAAAATAGTCACCCCCTTCTTCAACATCTGATGTATTCAAATAGGAAATGTTTTTATAAAAATATATTAGAAATTCATTTAAATCACATGAAACCAAAACATTATAGGTGCAGTCATACATACAGATACATCAGAAGAGTGTCCATCCTCTTACCACCATTCTTGGTGTTGAAATCATCAAAGAAAATAATTAAAGTGAGGTTCGTACTTCTGGTCAACTTCATAGTGCAGAACTTAGAGTTCCTCTCCGTTTTCTATATTGATCAAATATAACAAGACCTACGAGCTATGTTGTTGGATTGTATGTTACCAACCATGATCAACAATAGTACACCTACATGACCCTTCACCTCAAAACCCCATCACACCTACATTACGGATTATACCACTAACAGAGCAGCAAACTTTGGTAAATACAATTGAGAGTTACCTAAAATAATCTCACGTTAATTATTGAAGGATCCATGAATTTTTTTCCCTTCACAAGGGATAATATCATAATCATGGCTGGATCTACCAGGAGGCATAAAAAGGAATATACCAATTCAAAAAATCACAACAAAATAAAAGATAAGACACATAAGTTGTAATTTTGTGTAGATATAATTAAAACAAAACAATGGAAAATAAAGGAGTAAACATGTGTGGTATGCTAGCATAAAAGAACAGTAAGAGCAAGCATAGTTTAACTTTGTGATGTATTAAGAGGGAACTCAATAAATTCTAGAGATTACGATATTTCCTTAATACATCAAGTTGCTCTCGCCGTGCTCGGCCTGCACAACATTCCTAGCTCTGCACTGCCTATCACAGCTCCACCTAGCCTATGTAGCGCCTCCGCTACCATGCTTAGCCTACTTCACGCCCTCAGCTCCACCTAGTGCCTAGCGTAATGTTGTACAAACTTAGAACGGATTAGTTGCAAGGATACGATATTGTACACATGATGCATCTCAAGTCTTAATATTCCAACTTTTAAAAAATAAGTCTGAATATTTCAACAAGACATACAGCTTGAAGAAAACAAATAGCAGTAAGAGTTTACAAAACATCTTTTTCCCCTGAAATCTGGATGAAGCAACTACATCTTATGCTAGTGCTAGTTATTGCAACCGAACAAAATATAAGCTGAAAACATTCCGCTTAAACTGAGAACTGAAGGTTACTGACATAGTAGCAGTCAAGTATAAATTAACGAGCTATAGTTTTTTTAAAAAAGAGAGTAGAAATTTAAATAGAGATTGCATGTATGCTTAATTTAATAGAAACATCTGCTTACAAGCTTCTCAAATCCAACTCATTTTACATCATTTGTATCCATATCTACAAATCAGCAACCAAATTTGTATGTTCCGCACTACTGTCTTGTAATCATAGTAGTAGCTATTAATTACCAACGACATCGATCATTTTATTCTGTCAGCACATTTGGTATGCAAATAATTAATCTCACCTGTAGGTGGAGGGCCGAACTGATTGTAGCAGCAGCTGGTGTTGAACGCCTTGAAGATGAGCATCATGCCGCCTTCTCACCAAACACCAGGAAGGAACCATGCACAAGATACTATTGCTACGAAGCAAAATAAAGCAATCAAAGTCTCGAATCCATGGGGTGGCATGTGTATTTCAATCGAAGTGCATCAGCATCAATTCCAACAAACGCCACCAGTGCCAACACTTCCAGATTTGGTAACTTTTGTGATCTGCACGCAAGGAAAGCAATCCAGTAAGATAACTGTGTTTGGTACCTCAACAAAACAGCAAGAAAAATTAACCTTTGTTGAAGTAAGAAAAGAAGAGAAGATGAGCTTGCTTACTACTGGTTCTGATCCCTAAAGATTGAAGCAAAGACCATTTGCTATGTACAGATAAGAGCGTCTGCAGAAACAGTACAGTGCAGTACTCCAATTCCCTAAACACTTCTTGAAATAAACCTAGGGAAGAGCCTCTCAACAGAGATGCTAAATACCATCAAACAGTTGATGTTGTACTCTCTGCTATGATTATCAAAAGGGGGGAATTTGATACCGGAAAACTAACAAAATGGTCAAGATATAGATCCCTCCATACTGTCATCTCTTATGGTGAAATTCACGTCGGAAACAGAGGAGCACATCTGAATTTCCAGAGATCAAGAAACCATGAGTCCCAACCTCGCCTTGAAACCAATAAACACATTTTGGGAAGAGAGACATAATTTTTTTCCCTCGCATTCGTCCAAGAAATGAAATGGAGAAATCAAGAAAAGGGTTTCACCATGGTGTAGGAGAGATCCAGGGTTCTTAGCTTCTTGCACTTGAGGGCGATGAGGTCAACTCCCAAATCCGTGACCCCAAGGTTCCTCCTGAGCGAAAGCTCCCGCATGTCCGGGCAGCCGACGGCGATGCACCCAGGCCCCATGTCCGTCACCGGCTTGCAGCCCGCCAGGGACAGCCTCTGCAGCCGCCACGCCCGCGCCACCTCCGCATTCGCCGCGTCCCCGAGGTCGACCCCAATGGACAGGTCGAGCTCGGCGAGGTTAGGGCACGCGACAACGAGCGTGGCGAGGCTGGCGATGCCGAATCCCCGGGAGCGGGAGAGGTCGACAGCGCGAACGAAGGTTTATAATGATCAGCGCCGTTGCCCCCTCCATTCTCTTCCCCGGATTAACTCCTTCCTCTGATTCCCTCATTTATACACAAGGGTTGGACGCCAGGCTGCCACCATGCCCTCTCTTGCCGTCGGTGGGGAGAGGGAGGAGAGGGCAACACCGGCATTGAGAGGCAGAGGAGGCAGATGGATGGGGCGTGAGGGAGTCGAGGGAGAGAGTAGTCTAGGGAGTGGAAGGGAGGAGAAGATGCTTGATGTGGGTTGGAGATGGCGGACGTGGGATGGAGCGGTTTTGGGAAGGGAGACGGGGTGCGTGACGATCGCCTCTCTGAACAGAGCAGAGTTGGGCCGGGACGACAGCGCTTGTTTGGTTCGTTGGACGATCCACGACAGGGTAAACTCCTTCTTTTATTAGTTAAGATAAGATACTACGCAAACTGCATGCAGCTATAATCAGGTGAGCCAAGAAGATGAGCTAATCAGCTACGCAAACTTCACCTTCTTCAAAGTAGCGGCGAAGTGATCACCTCATGCCGGAGAGCTGAACCCTTTGTTCCCAGCTTCTGAAAACTTCTTCGATCTGTTGATGGTTCACAAATGTAAGCATAAACCGATTAGATTAAGCAAATAAAAAAGACAGCAATTTTTGAATCCAGTCGCTCATAATCAAACTCAAGAGCGATCCTAGTTGGAACAAAATAATCAACAAATAATTGCCATAGAAACAACTAAACTTATAAGTTTTTTTTAAATGGCCCCTTCAACTGAGATGGGCATCTACTCAAACGATTCCAAATACACATATAGCACAAAAAATAAGAAGAGGACATCCAAAATTGGGGATTTAAAAGTAGCGGTGAAGTGATCACCTGCTGCCGGAGAGCCGAACCCTTTGTTCCCAGCTTCTGAAAACTTCTTCTGTTGATGGTCTACAAGTGTATGTATAAATCAATGTTTAGAAAACTACAATATATATAACTGTATGTAGCCATGTACAGGGAACAAGGAGACCAAATTAATTAGTGCTTCACACTCACATTTGGTATGGTGACGAGTGACTGCAGCGGAGCATGGTGTAAGCGTTTTGTCTGAAGTAGTAAGATATAGTATGGATATGTATACATGGAAAATCCTATATATAAGTACCTGAAGATGGCTCTTGATGTGAGATATGTTGACTCCCTTCACGCCCATCAACTGAAGATCAACACAGAAGCATTATTACATCCATTTCAGCGATCACAGAGACATTACAATCATCATTACATCCATTTCACAGATGATCAGATACACAGAGACATTACATCCATTTCAGCGATCATAGATCATCACAAGCACTATCAGTACATCCATTTCAGCAAATAAACTGAAAAAATGTGAAGTATCGGAACTCTTTTGTAAGAACTACAATACAGCACCTACGTTCAGCAATACGGAGAAAAACTGCGTCCACAAGTTTCACAAATTGCAGCACAAGTTTCATAAATTAAAACTGTACAAGTGGCAATACAGAGAAAAACCTAACTCTTGCAGTTAGGCACTACGGAATGCCGAGACTTTATAAAATGTGAAATTAGAGATTGTGGCATTACAAAATGTGAATGTTAGGGTCAAAAACATTATAAAATATGGAATTGGAGGTTGAAACCATACGTTATGAGGTTAATTTGCGTTTCCGGGCCGTTTTCGGGAGGTTGGGCCTTTCTGGGGGAGTTTGGGCCTAAAGGAAAGGGTCGTGGGCTTTGGTGGGATGGAGTTTGTGTCCTAATAGGAGTAGGAGACCTGGTTGGGGGCCTCCCCTGGCTCCTTTAGGCATCCACCCCCTGCCCTTGCGCCCCCACAAGTCCTAGCCGCCCCCCACACCTCCCCACCTCCTCCTTGTGGCGCCTCCACCTCCCCCATTGTTCCCCATTGCTCCACCACCTCTCCACCTCCCTTGCTGCCCCTAGGAGAGTTCTCCACCTCCACACCTCGAAGATCCATCCGTTGGAGCGCTCCGCGATGAGGAGATCCGACGGGATTGGAGCGAGGAAGGAGATCGCGCGAACCGGGAGGAGATCTATTGGGTTTTCGTGCGTCGAGCGAAGGTATGGCCATGGGGATCCTTGGGGTTGGGCTAGGGTATGTTCTAAGGGTGATTATCATGTTTTTAGATCAATTGGTGGTGCTAGAATTGAGTAGATTAGATTAGATCTAGAAGTTGTCACGTTCTCTGTTTCGGGCAGCTTGTGCAGTCGACCTAGGGTTTGGGTTTTCGCAATTTTAGAGTCCGAATTTGGTCGGCCCCCTGTTGAAGAAGTTGTAGGTAATTTCAATACTTTCAGTGGGTATAAAGAACGTTTAATTCCGATTAGCCGTTTGAAAAGTTATGACTGTTTTACCGAGCGTGTTAAAATCTGTGACGTGATTTGAACAGATCACGGTATTTTGTAGATTAAACAATTTTAGATTCCGAATTTGGTCAGTCGCCTGTTGAAGAAGTTGTAGGTAATTTCAATACCTTTCAGTGGGTATAAAGAACGTTTAATTCTGATCAGCCGTTTGAAAGTTATGGCTATTTTACCAAGCGTGTTAAAATCTATGACGTGATTGGAACAGATCACGGTATTTTGTAGATTAAACAACTTTAGATTCCGAATCAGTTTTTCCTTATAGCTAGAAAAGGTTGGGAAATTTCCTAAGCTACGCGAGGATGTATTCGCTTAATCGATTCGGAGTCTTAGAACCCGAGTTATGCCTTTTGGAAGGCTGCTGTCCCGACGGGACAGAACCTCTGTTTTTGGGTTTTGCGAGTAGTTGGCAATGTCGGGGTAGATGAGGGTTTGCGTACTGTTTTGTGGTCATGATTGTGAGTGTGTGGTACCCATGTGCAGGTGGCGTGACCCCGAGAGTGCCTTCTACGTCTCGCCAATCCGTTGCCCGTGGTTGAGGCAAGTGTATTGTAATGGATAGCGGTTTGTAGGTCGCTAGTTGAGACTAGATGGAATTGTTTTATATGATATGATCACTTGCCATGCTTTAATGATTGCCTATGATATGATGAGTATGCTTATTATGTTATGATGCCATGTGTTAATGTACAAGTTAATTATGATGTTGGCATATTTGCATACATGGCATGTTACATGGCCCGGGCGGTGAGAAAGTCATAACTAGTCCGGGGAAGGTAGGTGAGAAAGTTATGACTATTCCGGAGAGCCAATGAGTAAGTCCTACATCGTGATTCCATCCACCGCGGTGTTTGGAAGCGATGAGTAGGCACCCTCCACCTTTGGGATGGAAGGGGGAGAGGGTGCACACCGACGGGTGTGTACTCAACCATACCGGTATGAGTTTCCAAGGAGACATGAGCATCGCATCGCATTGCATACATAATGATTATGATAATGATATGGGATCATGAATGAGATGAAAGTCATGACATGAGATGTTGTAGCCATATATTTGTTCTTGTGTACCATTACAATATGCTTGCTGAGTGTTGAACTCACGCTTGTGCTTTCTTGTTGTTTTAGGTACCATGAGATCGGCATGCGGGAAGGGAAATAGTCACACTTCTACACGTAGCTTCACTCAATTGTCCCACAAGTCGTTCATTTGGGTTTTGACAATAAACTAGTGTGATGTTTAATGCTTAATGGTTTAGCTTTTGTTCATTTGGCTCATGGAGGCATTGAATGTTTGGATTTAGACTTATTTGGTCGTCATACCTTTAATTATTGCTATTTTTAGATGTCTCTCATATTGCCTTATATTGCTATGCTATTGTGTTTCCTTCTATTCATGTAAAAAAAGAGATGCTGCCGAAATTTCGGGTTTTAGCATTTACTCCTTGCTGTAATTTACCTTAATTTTTGGTATTTAGATGTTGTTCAGCTTATGTTTGGTAGCATTCGAGCACACTAGATGCCGGGGTGTTACAGTTGGTATCAGAGCGGGCTATAGGTCCTTGGAATGTGTATTTTTAGTGTCATACCTTAGGCTACAACTAAAATGTGATGTGGGATAACTTAGAAACATGGCTTAGATTTTAACTAAAATTTTGTCATAGGATAGAAACATTAAAACTTGCAAAAGTGGTATAACTAATCTAAAATTTGACACACATGGATGCACAGTAGGAAAGGGTATGGGTATCGTTCCTTTACACTTAAATGTTGTATTTAAGCTTTGATGTTGAATGCTTCATTTGATAATGAGATAAATGATTGAATTTTGCTTGTTGTGGTGATAAAGTGGGGTTGTGGGGCTGAAGGGTTTCGGTCACCACTTTTGTTAATAGTAAGGGTGTGGTTTGACGGTATGGCCGGTTAAAGCCATCACCGAAGAACTATGAATCCCTTGTGGGGAAAGAGTGCTTACCTTTTCTATCGTAGATCGGGTAGTTGGCTGGAGACAAATAGAAGAGTTGATGGTGGTATCCTTCGGATGCTTTTCATCGTTCCGATTGTCGGTTTTGGTTGGTCTTCTTGTTTTTTTTAATCGATTGAAATCAAAAGAAAAGTGTTTGGTCTTGGATTTTCGTGGATTGTTTCGTATGCGGTATGTGGTTTTGTCTTCCTTGGTTGAAGATGAAGAAGAAGAGTCTAGTGTTGCGCTTCTGTTGGTCGCTATTTTTGCTTTGACACCTGTTTTGTTGGTCATTACGGGCTGTCTTGAGGAGGAAACTTTTGTGGTTGTTGTTCTCCCTATCTAAGAAAAAGTGTTGGAGTTTCCCCTTGTGCATGCCTTGAGTTGTTGGAGCTAAGTTTGAATCTTTTATCGGAAAAGATTTATTGAACATTTGATTTTCCCTGGTGCGTCCTTCTTCCTTCTTGGAAGTATAGATTTTGAGATTTCTTGAAGAGTTTTGTGGGCAAATTTGACAAATTGAGAATTGAGCTCTCCTGCATTTCTGTTGGAGTTTTGTTTTTCTTCCTTGCCTGGAAAGGAGAAAGTTTCTATCGGTGTTCGTTCTGGTTCTTGAGTTGTGGTTATCTTTAAAAGTTGAGTTGCATTCAGTTTGTCAAGAGTTCGTGCCCCATGAGTGTGTTTAGAAAAGTTTATGTCCTTGCTATGTAGTAGGTAACAATGTGATTTATGGAATGATGTGTGCTAAGTTTATTTTTGAGTTGAATCAATTCAATGTGATTAACATCTCTAGCTGGGGAATAAATAGACTACTAGTGTTGTAGTTTACTCTTTAGCGAGAATGATTAAATGGGTTAATGTACATACTTAGAATCTGTTGCCTTGCTTTAAAAGTGCTTATGATCCTCGTTAAATGTTAAAAGTTTAAATCTTGCTGCATAGTTAGAACATTAAGATGATGTAAATTAATGATTTTTGTTAAAGAAACTTTGCTGGTTGTTTAAAGATGTTCTAATCTAATGGGTTAATAGAGAAATTTAATCATGTTGACTAGTGGCTTTAATTTGGAAGTTGATTAGAGTTGCTATTTATGTTGTTGCAACCTACTAGTATATTTGGAAGTATGTAGTTGTGTCTCTACCATGCTGGTATTGATATCAATTGAGAAGACATAAGACTTATTGTTAATGATGTTGTAACACCCCGGCATTTACTATGCCTGAATGTTACCAAACACAAGCTAAACAACATCTAAATACCACATTTAACATCAAATTCCAGCAAAGGTGCATAGACTAAAAACCGAGATTTCGGCAGCACCTCCTTTGTTTTATCATGAATTTAAGGAACAGCAACAATATAGCATTATATGGCAATAAGAGAAACATCTAAAACAGCAATAAATAAAGTCTTAACGACAATAAGAGACTAACATTAAGCTCTTAAGGTTCCAAGTGTCAAACAAACAATAGAACTCTCATTAACCAAGCTAGGACTTAATCTTAAAGATCATCACACGCAATTTATTATCAAACTAAATGAATTGACTTGGGGAAACATTAAAGTGAAGCAACGTGTGAGCGTGTGACTATTCCCCTTTCCCGCATGCCGTTCTCATGGTACCTAAAACAACAAGAAAACACAAGGGTGAGTTCGAAAACTCAGCAAGCATCTGCAATGGACAACAAGCATAACAACAAGTCAATAACATCTTTCATCATGTATAACATCTCATTCATGAATACTTATCAATATCATCATCAATTTGTATGCGATGTAATGCATTGCTCTGACCCTCTGGAACCTCATACCGGTATGGGAAGTACACACCCGTCGGTGTGCACCCTTTCCCCTTCCATCCGAAGATGGAGGGTGCCTACTCGCTTCCAAACACCACGTGGATGGAATCACGACATAGGAACTTACTCAATGGCGTTCCGGACTAGTCATAACTTTCTCACCGACCTTGCCGGACTAGCTATGACTTTCTACCGCCTCGCCCTATCTCATGACATGCATGCAACCATGCCAAATATCATATTCAATTCACATATTAACACATGGCATCATAATATGTTAAACATGCTCATCATATCATATCAATCATTAAAACATGGCAAGTGGACATATATCATGTAGGCAATCCCATCTAATTTCAACATGCAACCTACAACTTGCTATCCATCACAACACACTTGCCTCAACCACGTGCAACGGATTGGCGGGAAGAAGAGGGAACTCCAGGGTCACACCACCTGCACATAGGCATCACACACTCACAATCATAACCTCAAAACAGTACACACGCCCCCATCTAACCCGACATTGCCAACTACTCGCAAAACCTAAAAACAGAGGTTCTGTCCCGGGACAGCAGCCTTACAAAGGCATAACTTGAGTTCTGGGACTCCAAATCGAGATAAGCAGTACACCGTCGCGAAGCTTAGGAAATTTCCCAACTTTTTCTAGTTATAGGAAAGACTGATTCGGACTCTAAAATTGTTTAATCTACAGATTACCACAATCTGTTCCAGTTACGTCACAGATTTTTAGGCGCTCGGTAAAACAGCCATAACTTTCAAACGGCTGATCGGAAATTAACGTGCTTTACGTCCACGGAAAGATAATTAAATTATCTACAACTTCCTAGAAGTCCGTACGGTCTGATTCGGATTCTAAATCGACGGAAACTCGAACCCTAGTTCGACTGCTCAATCTGCCCGAAAACAGAAACGTGGACAAGTTTAGATCTAACCCAAATTACTTCAAACCAGCGCCTCCAATTGATCTAAAAACTTGATAAACACCTAATAACAGTACCTAGATCATCCCCAAGGATCCCCAAGATCATACCTTTGCCAGCGCCAAAACTCCAATCAATCTCAGCGAATCTCTCGCGAATCGGCTCCTCGCTCCACGTTCCTCGCTCCTCGCTCCTTGCTCCTCGGCTCCTCGCTCCGGGATGACTCCGCTTGAGGTGCAGGGTGGGAGACCACCCTAGGGCAGCAAGGGGGTGGAGGGAGGTGGTGTGGAGGTGGAGGAGAGGGAAGGGGATCTTACGGTTATGGGAGCTAGGGCTTTGGGGTGGGGGAGGGAGGAGAGGGGCGCAAGAGGGGAGGTGGGGCGCAAGGGGCTGAGGAGTGGGCGCAAGGGGCAGGGGAGCCCCTTTTAACAGCCCTCAACCCAATCCTGAGTCGTTCGGAGTCCTAATCCATCCCACCAAAGCCCACCAGGGCCCAAAACTCCCGTGAAGGCCCAAAACCCCGGAAACGGCCCGGAAACGGCCCGGAAACGTTATTAACCCCCGATCCTTATGATCTTAACCTTATTTCCACATCTCATACTGTATTTAACCTTATCATGCTCAATAATAAGGTTACGACACTCCGAGGTGTCACAGATGTTGTTAAGGGCAGTGTTAATGCTAGTATTCAATCTATTTTAAATAGTTGGAGTATGTTGTGTGGTGGTAATTTTGTTATAACCGATGTATAGGGTAGCTAAAGGTAATGTTGTTGATTGATGATTATGCAAATTATTGATATTGACGACTTAGTAGTGGTGGTAATTGCTTAGATTAATTGTTGAAAAATCCTTGTTAAAAATGGAGGTTATTGTAACATGTTGTGATGGAGTGGACCATGGATAATTAACATGATGTAAGATTTTAATCTTAATGAATGTATATCTTAGAATCCTAATTACGAATTTTATCTTGTAGAGATATTACTTTTTTGTTGAAGTCATTTTATTGATTGAACAAGTTTCAATTGTCAAGTTGTTGGCGTATGGATGGTATAAAATTGATAGGTTGACCATGCTCAAGTAGCTGTTGAAGTACTATGTTTGAAATATAGAATACGTTGTTATATGATTTGGTGATCCGTGGGGATCATGTCAATATAGTCTTGGTTGGGTGCCTTTGTGATAAGCATCTTAAAACCTTAATTAAAAGTGTTGGGAATGGTAACTAGAGAAAGAAATTGTTATGTAAATTTTGTTAAATCCGGTTGAACTCTCTTGATGAGTAAATAGTGATTATTGAATGCTCAAATGGTAAGTGTAGTGGAATACACGTTATGGTGGGATTCATCTTTGAAATGGTATTTTAAAACCATTTGAACTGGTGTGGTTGTTTGCCACTTTGGTTGAATGCCTTCGGTCAAGGTATTCCTTGTGTTGTGTTTCTGAGTTTCTCTAAAACCCGTAGCTATTGGTGTCAATCTTTGGTTTTGGTTATTTTGTTTAATTTGTGTTATGAGTATGGATTTACACCCCAAAAGATTTTGAGTGGATCGCGCTCTTTCACGTTCACCCTGAATTATCTTTGGAATAAATTTTAACGGAAACAGATGGATATATTGGGTTGTGTTGGAAACTCTTGAGATTTAATTTGTAACTCTTTTTGATTAGAGTTGGATTTATTTGCATATTGTGTGTGATGTTTGCGAGTGCTTCAAAAAGGTGGATTTTATAAATATTTTATAAAGTGATTTTGTTAGTGAGTTGTTCCCTTTTGGAAATGAATTTCCCTCTCCTTGAGAAAATTTGTGACGGTTGTGGGAGCAGATGCCTGACTTGAAATTTTGATGTTCTCTTCCAAAATGTTGAATTTGGTTGAAATGCAATATTTTTGCAAGTTCAGTTTTCAATTGATGTGGGATGGGATGCGACGTGGTGTTTTACTGTTAACTATGCTGCCGTCATAGTCTATATGAGTTACTGCAACCTTCGATGTTAATTGTGTTTCCATTATTTGATACCGAGGAAGAAGTCATTTGGTGAATGACTATTCGGTACCGTTGTTACATGATGAATGAATGGTGAAAAAGGAAAACGACACATTGCTTATGCATAATTAATCATAAAGGAGTCGATGAGCCAGGACGGTGAGAAAGTCATATATGGATATATGACTAATCCGGGATGCTCTTGAAAAGTGTGCATGCATGTCATGAATCGAGATGTCCATTTCTTTCTAGTATGAAAAGAAAGAATGAAGAAATTCTTGTATTTTGGGTTGTGGTGTAGGGGATTTATGCTTCCTTTGTGATCTGGCTTGGATGTTGCCGAATTCTTCCCAAAATGGTTGTTACCGCTTTGGGTTTGAGTTGTCGTGTGTGGTCCACTTGGGCTTGATAGCTAAGTGTTTTTGTGTGAGGACGAGACCCTTTTAAGAAAGGAACCAATTGTGGTTTGTTAAGGTTTTACGATCCTAGCTTGGGGCTAGGTGTCGAACCTTAGTGGTATGAGGGGTGGGTTGTGATGGAGGTTGATGATGTATGGGTTTAACCTTTATTAAGAGTAGCGATGGGTGGAAGTGAAGTTGACGGTAGTTCGGTGATATTTGTCCTGCCGTGAGCAATTGTCTACACTAGTTGTTTTTGGATTTGAGTCTTGCCTGGGAGAGGATGGAATGAAATGTTAGCATGATCGTGTATCGGAAGGGCAAGTGTACCTTAATGAGTTATTCCCCTCGATGGAAAATTTTCGAGAAAGTAGAGAGGTCGTTAAAGGAATTGTGACTCGCTTTGATTGTGTCATGTTGAGTTTAATGAAGTGTGGTAGTCAGATTGGTTGTAATAGTAGTGTGAAGTGTTTGTCGTGAGGTTTCGGGCGTTTTGGGTTGATGGAGCCCTTTGTAGTTGAAACGCAGATTCTGTTTGGGAATTGAAGTGAAGGTGGAACCGGGAGAGGTTGCACTCTGTTGGGCTAAATCAACATTTTCTCGCCAAGTGTTGGTTTTAAGAACTCGCTTGTCGTTTGTTCTGGTTTGAGTCTTTGTGCGAATGTTTTGTGCTGCAGAGAAGTCTTTTGTTCCTTGGGGACTTTGTTGTTGGTTTTGGCGTTCTTCAGATTCGAGGTCGAATCCTGTTTAAGGGGGGGAGAATGTGACACTACGGAATGCCGAGACTTTATAAAATGTGAAATTAGAGATTGTGGCATTACAAAATGTGAATGTTAGGGTCAAAAACATTATAAAATATGGAATTGGAGGTTGAAACCATACGTTATGAGGTTAATTTGCGTTTCCGGGCCGTTTTCGGGAGTTTGGGCCTTTCCGGGAGAGTTTGGGCCTAAAGGAAAGGGTCGTGGGCTTTGGTGGGATGGAGTTTGAGTCCTAATAGGAGTAGGAGACCTGGTTGGGGGCCTCCCCCAGCTCCTTTAGGCGTCCACCCCCTGCCCTTGCGCCCCCATAAGTCCTAGCTGCCCCCCACACCTACCCACCTCCTCCTTGTGGCGCCTCCACCTCCCCCATTGTTCCGCATTGCTCCACCACCTCTCCACCTCCCTTGCTGCCCCTAGGAGAGTTCTCCACCTCCACACCTCGAAGATCCATCCGTTGGAGCGCTCCGCGATGAGGAGATCCGGCGGGATTGGAGCGAGGAAGGAGATCGCGTGAACCGGGAGGAGATCTATTGGGTTTTCGTGCGTCGGGCGAAGGTATGGCCATGGGGATCCTTGGGGTTGGGCTAGGGTATGTTCTAAGGGTGATTATCATGTTTTTAGATCAATTGGTGGTGCTGAAATTGAGTAGATTAGATTAGATCTAGAAGTTGTCACGTTCTCTGTTTCGAGCAGCTTGTGCAGTCGACCTAGGGTTTGGGTTTTCGCAATTTTAGAGTCCGAATTTGGTCGGCCCCCTGTTGAAGAAGTTGTAGGTAATTTCAATACCTTTCAGTGGGTATAAAGAACGTTTAATTCCGATAAGCCGTTTGAAAAGTTACGGCTGTTTTATCGAGCGTGTTAAAATCTGTGACGTGATTGGAACAGATCATGGTATTTTGTAGATTAAACAATTTTAGATTCCGAATTTGGTCGGTCACCTGTTGAAGAAGTTGTAGGTAATTTCAATACCTTTCAGTGGGTATAAAGAACCTGTAATTCCGATCAGCCTTTTGAAAGTTATGGCTATTTTACCGAGCGTGTTAAAATCTGTGACGTGATTGGAACAGATCACGGTATTTGTAGATTAAACAACTTTAGATTCCGAATCAGTTTTTCCTTATACCTAGAAAAAGTTGGAAAATTTCCTAAGCTACACGAGGATGTACTCGTTTAATCGATTCGGAGTCTTAGAACCCGAGTTATGCCTTTTGGAAGGCTGCTGTCCCGACGGGACAGAACCTCTATTTTTGGGTTTTGCGAGTAGTTGGCAATGTCGGGGTAGATGAGGGTTTGCGTACTGTTTTGTGGTCATGATTGTGAGTGTGTGGTACCCATGTGCAGGTGGTGTGACCCCGGGAGTGCCTTCTACGCCTCGCCAATCCGTTGCCCGTGGTTGAGGCAAGTGTATTGTAATGGATAGCGGTTTGTAGGTCGCTAGTTGAGACTAGATGGAATTGTTTTATATGATATGATCACTTGCCATGCTTTAATGATTGCCTATGATATGATGAGTATGCTTATTATGTTATGATGCCATGTGTTAATGTACAAGTTAATTATGATGTTGGCATATTTGCATACATGGCATGTTACATGGCCCGGGCGGTGAGAAAGTCATAACTAGTCCGGGGAAGGTCGGTGAGAAAGTTATGACTATTCCGGAGAGCCAATGAGTAAGTCCTACATCGTGATTCCATCCACCGCGGTGTTTGGAAGCGAGGAGTAGGCACCCTCTATCTTCGGGATGGAAGGAGGGAGAGGGTGCACACCGACGGGTGTGTACTCAACCATACCGGTATGAGTTTCCAAGGAGACATGAGCATCGCATCGCATTGCATACATAATGATTATGATAATGATATGGGATCATGAATGAGATGAAAGTCATGATATGAGATGTTGTAGCCATATATTTGTTCTTGTGTACCATTACAATATGCTTGCTAAGTGTTGAACTCACGCTTGTGCTTTCTTGTTGTTTTAGGTACCTTGAGATCGGCATGCGGGGAAGGGAAATAGTCACACTTCTACACGTAGCTTCACTCAATTGTCCCACAAGTCGTTCATTTGGGTTTTGACAATAAACTAGTGTGATGTTTAATGCTTAATGGTTTAGCTTTTGTTCGTTTGGCTCATGGAGGCATTGAATGTTTGGATTTAGACTTATTTGGTCGTCGTACCTTTAATTATTGCTATTTTTAGATGTCTCTCATATTGCCTTATATTGCTATGCTATTGTGTTTCCTTCTATTCATGTTAAAACAAAGGAGATGCTGCCGAAATTTCGGGTTTTAGCATTTACTCCTTGCTGTAATTTACCTTAATTTTTGGTATTTAGATGTTGTTTAGCTTTTGTTTGGTAGCATTCGGGCATACTAGATGCCGGGGTGTTATAGGCAGTGAGTGCAAGCCTTGGCACCTTTTGTACTCTGGCCCAACAGGTTAGCAAGTGCAGGGTAATCATTTATGGTGCAAAACAACAAGCAGTGCAAAGTGAAGTTCTCTCGTTTGTATGCATCCCAAACTTGTACCCCAGGAACCCACAATGTTTTTAGATCTTCCACCAATGGAGCTAGGTACACATCAATATCGTTCCCAGGTTGTTTCGGTCCTTGGATAAGCACGGACAATAAAATGTACTTCCGCTTCATACACAACCAAGGAGGAAGGTTGTAGATACAGAGATTCACGGGCCAAGTGCTATGCCGGCTACTCATGTTACCGAAAGGATTCATTCCATCTGTACTTAGTCCAAACCTTATATTCCTCATCTCCGCAGCGAATTCTTCATACCTCCTATCGATGTTTCTCCACTGGGTGGAGTCAGCTGGGTGTCTTAGCATTCCATCGTTCTTACGCTTCTCGGAATGCCAACACAGCAGTTTTGCCTCCTTTGGGTTAGCGAACAAACGCTTCAATCGGGGAATTAGAGGCAGATACCATGCCATCTTAGCAGGTGTTCATTTCTTCACCTCCTCATCTGAATGACTCTTACGCTTGTACCGGGATGCATTGCACACCGGACATACATGCAAGTTTGCGTACTCTTTGCGGTATAGGATACAGTCGTTCGGACATGCATGTATTCTTTCTACCTCCATTCCCAAGGGACATAGAACCTTCTTGGCTTTGTAGGTTGTTGTCGGCAACTCGTTTCCCTCTGGAAGCATGTCTGCCAATAGACGTAATGATCTTTGTGAAACTCTTGTCTGACCAACCATTGCTTACCTTCAATTTCAACAGTTCAAGCACGGACGACAACCTTGTGTATTTCACCTTGCAACCAGCAAACAAAGGTTTCTTCGAGTCCTCCATCAAACCCACGAATTTTCATATTCCCGTTCATCACGGTTCCCTTCTGCGTCGCGCAGCATCTGGTCCAGATTGTCATCATGCAACATATCCTCGTCGGAAGCAGAATCGATGTGATCATCTGGCATATTGTTGACTTCGTCGAAGATGTAACAATACCACCTGCTTCTTGTATATTCTGCTCTTCGCCGTGACTGGTCCAACATGTATACCCCTTTTTGAAACCTTGCATAATCAAGTGTGCTTCGATCTGCGCTGAGTTTCGAAACATCATCAGATTCTCGCAATCGATGCATGGACAAGACATATATTGCACTCCCTTATTAAACATGTCCTCCTCTGCAGCTCTTCTAAAAGTGGAGACGCCATTAATGTACTCCACACTAAATGCGGTTCTCAGCGTACATCCAGCTTCGATCCATCTACGCTACACATGTAATATTCGATCCAATTAGAACCCTCCTTTGAACTGATTAAGTAGATTTTCCTTAACAAGTTAGAGCTTGAAAATAATATTGCAATTATAACGTCCAATTACTAGCTAGCTTAGATCATCACCAAAACATGGATCTACAAGCTAGATCTAAACGATCTTAAATTTCTTACATAACCAAGCTAGATATTGAATTAATATATATAAGACAATTTTATATCCATTACTAACCTTAGATCTGAATTAACATATATAATGCAATTATCCATTACTAACCTTAGATCACAAGAATCACCTATTATTTAGGCTGCCTTTCTTACAGACGGTTCTATGGCCAAACCGTCTGTGATATAACGCTCTTAACATTCAATCCCGGCCCATGACCACAAATCGAACTTGCGCTCGGGCCTATATATAGGCAAACATTATCACAGACGGTTTTCTGAAATAACCGTCTGTGATATATAGATAATCACAGACGGTGATGTGTACAACCCGTCTGTGATATTTTACAGACGGTTCTGTTCACTAAACCGTCGGTGATAGCCATATATATCACAAACGGTTATTGCATAATACCGTCTGTGATAATTTCACGGACGGTTTTGTATTCAAACCGTCCGTGATAGAAGACGAAGAATGGTCTGTGATAGTTTCGCTGACGGTTGGTTTATAGAATCGTCTGTGATGTTCTATATTACAGACGGTTTTTCAAAACCGTCTGTGATGGTCCGTCTAATATAAGTGTCGGCGTACTAGACAACAGGCACCTCCGAATCGGGTGCTTATGAGGTTCAGACGGGGGGCTTTCGGGGCAATCGCCGGAGGAAGAAAGGAGATCGTAGCACCGGTGAAGCTCAGAAGGATGGGGGCGCTCGGATTTACCCAGGTTCGGGCTCTCTGAAGAGTAACAGCCCTAGTCCTGCTTCTCTTGCTATTGCTTATCTTGTGGAGTATGAACTGGAATCCTAACTTGAGAAAAAATGGAACCTATCAACCATGGTTCGAACCTGCCCTCCCATGCACCCCACCCCCCTTTTATACTTGGGCTGGCGGGGGCGCACGAGAGGCTTACACTGCAAGCCATACTCATTACACTGCCACGGGTGCATTAAATGCGCGATCAATCCTTACATCCCATTAAATGCTGCGGCCGTCGCACCCCGCCTCGGGCCCCACGCCCACCAACGCCGCTCGTTAAAGTCGGTGAGGTGCTCGTGGCGTCACCGTAATTAATGCATGCCTGGGAAGGCGCGCCGTCATACTGCAGCCTCCACACTTTGTATTTAATGCGCACGACTCGCATTAAATGCTCTTGATCCTGGCAACGCCGCCTCGGGGGTGGTGCACCAGCGGCGTAGCCCGCGCGCCATCTGTCCATCGGCGACCACCTCACTGGGCGCCCAGCGGCGTGGCCTGACCGCCACCTGTCCACTGGGCGACCACTTCATCGGCGCCAGCGGCGTGGCTCGACCGCCACATCGCCCATCGGGCGACCACCTTCTGGCGCCAGCGTGGCGTCGACCGCCACATCGCCCACCGGGCGACGGTGAGGTGGTCGCCGGTGACAGATGGCGCGCGGTTACGCCAACTGGCGCACCACCAGGCGGCGTTGCCAGGATCAAGGGCATTTAATGCAGTCGCGGCGCATTAAATACAAAGTGTGGAGGCTGCAGATGACGGCGCCGCTTTCCCAGGCATGCATTAATTACGGGTGACGCCACAAGAGCACCTCACCCCGACGTAACGAGCGGCGTTGGGCGTGGGGCCCGAGGCGGGGTGCGATGGTCGCGCGGCATTTAATGGGATGTAGTGATGCGACGGTGCATTTAATGCACCCGTGGCAGTGTAATGAGTATGGCTTGCAGTGTAAGCCTCTCATGCGCCCCCACCAGCCCAAGTATAAAAGGGGGGTGGGGTGCATGGGAGGGCAGGTTCGAACCATGGTTGATAGGTTCCATTTTTTCTCAAGTTAGGATTCCAGTTCATACTCCACAAGATAAGCAATAACAAGAGAAGCAGGACTAGGGCTGTTACTCTTCGGAGGGCCCGAACCTGGGTAAATCCGAGCGCCCCCATCCTTCTGAGCTTCACCGGCGCTACGATCTCCTTTCTTCCTCTGGCAATTGCCCCGAAAGCCCCCCGTCTGAACCTCATAAGCACCCGATTCGGAGGTGCCTGTTGGCTAGTACGCCGACAGTGGTGCGCCAGGTAGGGGCTATTGGTGGTTAGATTGCCCTCTTCCTTCGGTTTTCGGTTCGAAGCTTAGAAGAAGTAGGGGCGATTGTCTGCATGGCGGAGTCGCACTCCAAGCGCAGCAACATACCCGAGGAAAGCAGCGCCCGTAGCCGATCCCGACGCCCGGGGAAGGAGCCGGTCCGGCTGGGTCCCCCCGCTGTGGGAGGGACACGCATGGCTCCCGCGCCCGGGGGCCAGCCTGTCCAACGGCGTTTGGTGCTGGGGGACGACACTCCCGCGCGGAGCCTTCATGCGGCTCGTCTGCTCCTCGATCATCCTCGGTGTCGCTGAGGCGATACCCAGCCACTCGTGGGCTGCAGGATATCGCCCACCTAGTCGACGCCGCTCAAAGAACAAAGTTGAGGCGGCGGCCGGCCGGGGCTTCCGGCGTGGCGGCAGGAAGCGTCTTGGCGACGCCACAGGTTCAGTTGCACAACAACTCCTCCCGGTGTCAAGGGCCAGGACAAGGGGAAGGTAGCCCTGGTTGCGGCCCCCTCCAGCATAGGGGGACATGCACGTGACTCCGCTTCTTCCCGCGGTCCCCCCGAGTCGAGGGGAAATCGCGAGGATCTCAGATCGCGCCTGGATGAGAGGCAACTCCAGCGCGGTGGGGACCTACGCCACGTCCTCAGGGGGCGCCGCGAACGCTCACAACGACGCGTCAACCCCCGAGCACTTGCTGATCAATAGGGGGCTTCCCCCTCTGACTCTGGGGAGAGCGTAGACTCGCACTCCTCGACCCCATCCCAGGGTCGAGGGGCTGGCGAGCGACGCTGCTCCCCCTACAACGTTGGATGCCAGGCGTTTTCTCTCCGTCTCTGGCAAGCTGCATGACCGCAAAGATTCCACCCCGCCTCCATCGAGAAGTACGACGGCACCACCAACCCGGAGGAGTTCCTGCAAATCTACACCACGGTAGTGCAAGTTGCGGGGGGCTCCGAAAAAATTATGGCCAACTACCTCCCGACAGCACTAACGGGCTCCGCCCGGTCTTGGCTACTTAACCTCCCGCAAGGCTCTGTGCACTCGTGGGAGGAGCTGTGCGACATCTTCGTCGCCAACTTCCAGGGCTCCTACGCTCAGCCGGGCGTGGAGGATGACCTCCACGCTCTGGAACAGATGGAGGGGGAGTCCCTGAGAGAATTCATTTGGCGATTCAGCCACTGCCGCAACACGATCCCCCGTATTTCAGAGCAATCAGTGATCATTGCATTCCGGAGGGGGGTCCGTGACCATAAGATGCGGGAGAAGATGGCTACCCGCACCATCGTAACCACTTCCGAGTTGTTCTCCCTGGCACACAAGTGCGCCAGGGCGGCCGAAGCTCGGGAGTGCGCGACAAGGCCTTCCGACCCCGGCGACGCTGGCACCCCGAAGTCCTCCGACCGCAAAAAGAAGAAGAAGCGAAAGGAGGCCACCGCTAGGGAAGTCCTGGTTGCCGAACCAGAAACTAAGTCCCGGCATCGCGACGATCAAGACCGAAGGGATGAGCACCGGGACCAGCGCAGCGACCGCAGGAACCGCCGCTCGCCCCGTCGCGAAGATAATGGGGCAAACCTTATTGCCCCATCCATCGAACGAGTGGACACGATTTGGAGGATTGCCAAGTTGTGTCCAAACTGGTGGACCGGCGGCTCAAGAAGCGCCGCGAGAAAGACCATGGAGACGGCGACGACGAAGACTCAGCTCCGTTGGCCTTCCAACAGGCGGAGCATACGGTGGCGTTCATCCACGGTGGCTCGGCCACCTACTCATCAAACTCACAGTACAAGCGGGACCTGCGGCAGGTCTGCGCCACTGCATCAGCCTCCGGGGCGGGTAGGCTACTGAAGTGGTTGGAGCAGCCGATCACTTTCAGCCGGGCTGACCACCCGGAGAATGTTTCTGGCCCTGGCCATCTCCCGATTGAGGTGTCTCCCACCGTTCGCAACGCGAAGCTTGGGCGGGTTCTCGTTGATGGAGGCAGCGCCATCAACTTGCTGTCTGTTGGGGCGTACCAAGCGGTCTAGATACCGTATGAGGAGCTACGTCTGGCTCCACTTTTCTACGGGGTTGCCCCCGGGGTGGGCCTCTTGCCCCTGGGGCAGGTCCGGCTGCCTGTTACTTTCGGGAGTGCGGAAAACTTCCGGACGGAGCTTGTCGACTTCGAGGTCGCTGACTTCGACCTCCTCTACAACGCCCTGCTTGGCCGTCCAGCTCTGGTCAAATTCATGGCGGTTGCCCACTACGCCTACATGCTGGTGAAGATCCCTGGGCCTGGGGGTCCAATCACGGTGAAGGTGGATGATCGAAGCCTCGCATCTCAAAGAACAGATCTGAGGATCTGGCCGGCACCACTCGCTCGTAGCGATAAAGGCAGCGACTGGCGCCCCCTCGGTCAGGGCCCGCGCTTCGCTCGGTCCCTCGGGCGAGGCGAAGGTGGTCTCCGTGGGGGAGGACGGCTCCGGCAAGGTCGTGAAGATCGGCACCGACCTCAGCGCCAAATAGGAAGGTGCGCTCATCACCTTCCTCCGGTCTAACCTGGACGTGTTCGCTTGGGAACCGTCAGAAATGACCGGGGTCCCTAGGGAGGTGATTGAGCATCGATTGGCAACGCTCCCGGGAGCGCACCCGGTTCGACAAAAGATCCGGCGGCCGGCGCCAGAGCGGTAGGATGCCATTCGGGACGAAGTGGAGAAACTTTTGTCTGTTCAGATTGTGCGGTAGGACACCTACCCGGAGTGGTTGGCCAACCCCGTGCTTGTGAGGAAGTCCAACGGGAAGTGGCGAATGTGCATCGACTTCACCGACCTCAACAAGGCCTGCCCCAAGGACCCATACCCCCTGCCGCGGATAGACATCGTAAATCGACTCTCTGGCGGGTGCGAAGCTCTATGCTTCCTTGACGCCTACTCCGGTTATCATCAGATCAATATGGCGCAGGAAGACGAAGAGAAGACTGCTTTTGTGACTCCTCTCGGTGTATATTGTTATGTCCGGATGCCCTTCGGGCTAAAGAACGCTGGTTCCACTTACCAGCGGGCCATGCACATTGTGTTCGGGCCCCAAGTTGGGAAAAACCTTGAAGTGTATGTCGACGACCTGGTAGTAAATACAAAGAAGGCCGATGAGCTTGTCCGAGACCTGGAAGAGACCTTCTCCCGCCTCAGAAAATATTGTCTAAAGTTGAATCCCGAGAAGTGCGTGTTCGGCGTCTCATCCGGGAAGTTACTCGGATTCCTGGTCTCCAGTCGCGGGATCGAGGTCAACCCAGAGAAGATAGAAGCAATTGAGCGGATGCAGCCGCCTACTCGGCTCAAGCAGCTGCAGTGCTTGACTGGCCGTCTGGCTTCCCTTGGCCGGTTCATAGCTCGGCTAGGGGAGAAGAGCCTGCCTTTGTTCAAGATGTTGAAGAAGACCAACTCGTTTGAATGGACCCTAGAAGCCCAGCGGGCGTTCGAAGACTTAAAGAAGTACCTCTCCTCCCCCCAGTGCTGGTCGCCCCCAAGCCGGGTGAGCCACTGCTGCTGTACGTGGCGGCTAGCCCCTCCGTAGTGAGCGCGATGCTGGTGGCGGAGCGAGAAGGTGTCCAACGGCCAGTCTATTACATCAGCAAGGTGCTACACGACGCGGAAATAAGGTATCCTCAAGCTCAGAAGATGGTCTACGCCGTGATAGTGGCGTCAAGAAAGTTGCGGCACTATTTCCAAGGGAGGGAGATCACGGTGGTCTCCTCATACCCCCTGCGCGAGATCCTCCACAATCGTGAAGCAGAAGGACGCATCGCAAAGTGGTCCGTCGAGATGGGGGAGTTCGGTATCAAATTCGCCCCTCGTACCGCAATAAAGAGCCAAAGGCTGGCAGACTTCGTCGTCGAGTGGACTCCAGCTGAGCTCGAAGCAGATGAGGCCCCCGCACCCTCCCCCTGGACACTTTTCTTCGACGGATCCTTCAGGCTCGAAGGCGCGGGGGCTGGCGTCCTCTTGGTCTCTCCGACCGGGGATCTTCTCAAGTACGTAGTCGTCCTCGACTTCAAGGCCACTAACAACGTTGCCGAGTACGAGGGCTTGCTGGCTGGGCTTCGGGCCGCCGCGGCCATCGTTGTTCGGCGCCTGCTAGTGAAGGGCGACTCCCTACTGATCGTCAACCAAGCAAGGAAGGACTTTTCCTGCCTTGACCCCGTCATGGCCGCATACCTGGCGGAGGTCAAGAAATTGGAGTGGCACTTCGAAGGATTGGGGTATGTTCATATCCCCCGGCGCGACAACTATTTGGCGGATGAGCTTGCTCAGCTCGCTTCTATTGAGGAATGTGGTATGCTACTCTAGCACAAATTAAAAAAATTTCTACCGCGCAACCAGAAAGCTACTCGCAAGAATAGGATCATAGATCAATTACCACTAAACGCGCAGTTGCGGAATCCTTCGCGCATCGATGTAGTGGATCGTTCCCGCTGCAGTCGTGGATCGTCCTCGCCTCGCCGTGGATTGTCCTCGCCTCGTCTGGCCGCGGATCGTCCTCGCACGCCGCAGTCGCAACAGCGTCACCACAGTAGTCCACACGTCCAGGGATGGGACACCGTGCGTCGGTGTGAAAGCACCGGATCGCTCGGCAGGGGCAGCGAGAGGAGGTGGCTAGGGTTTCTGGTGAAACACCTCTAAAACGCACGGGAAAGTATGTGCTGCGTCCAGCCTCCTCCCATCCTTATATAGCCATGAGGTGAAACCCTAGGCAGTCAGGGCCCATCTACGTGCTAAGCCCATGAGGTCCATTAATTACGGATCCAATCCGAATTAATGCGTCGGCCGATTAAGTGTGTGACCAGAGGTTCATGCGCATTTGGACATGGATTTGGAAGACCCTTTTTCTAATCCAATAGTTGGTAGCGGCTCCTTGCAGAGCGTGCCAACTCCCAAACGCATATGACTAAAGTACTTATGTAATAATCCCTTTGCCAAACTATATGAAGATCGAACTCAAGGCGAGAAGAATGTCATCATTTGACAGTTCAATCCATCTCTCGTATCTGTGATATATTAATAAGTTGTGATAGACTCCTCAATCACGGCATGGCCATGCACTTCCTTAATAATATCACACGAGTGGCCTAGACATATATCTCCGTTACACCGGAGTGGCAAATCCCATCTTGATCGCTCACTTCCCTCTGCATGTTTCATAGTGAACATGAAAGCTACCTTTATAACTATCCGGTTAGGAAATAGTGTTTGGTAACCCCAAGGTAAACTATTACGCATGTAGGAAATATGACAATCTCAGGTCTAAGGATCATACATCTACTATGTATGAGATACACTGATGACACATAAGAATGTAACATTCTCGCAGTGTCTCATTGTGGGTCTACCTAACCCATGTTCTTCAACATGTGTTCACAATGTATTGATGATATCTCCATATCCCATGATCTATGAAACATGATCATCGATCAGTACATGTGCTGATCTATTCATCGTTGTTCTATCCGATGATATCGATCGTGAGATATTTATCGAATTATATCAATAAGTAAAGAGCTTCATAAACAAGTCACACACTTGTTGATCAAAACAATGATATACATTCATTGGACCAATAATCATATTATTATTCATAAATATAGTCATGTTTCAATCATCCATATGATTGCCTCAAGGGCATAACACTAACAATCTCCCACTTGCACTTGAGTCAATCAATTAAGTATCTAATACCAATAGACCTCGTGTGCGCCTCATGCTTAGGCTGTGGCAGTGGCTTTGTGAACGGATCAGCCACATTAGCTTCCGTATGTACTTTGCATATCTTCACGTCACCTCTATCCACAATCTCGCAAATAAGGTGAAAGCGTCGGAGTATATGTTTGGACTTCTGGTGTGATCTAGGCTCTTTTGCTTGTGCAATGGCACCACTATTATCGCAATAGATGTCCATTGGACTAGATGCACTAGCGACCACACCAAGCTCTGAGATAAACTTCTTTATCCATGCAGCTTCTTTTGCGGCATGTACTCCGCTTCTGTCGTAGAGTCAGCCACCGTGCTTTGCTTGGAACTCTTCCAGCTTACTGCTCCTCCATTTAGTGTAAACACAAAACCGGATTGTGATCGAAAATCATCTTTGTCAGTTTGGAAGCTTGCATCGGTGTAACCTTTTACAACCAGTTCTTCCTCACCTCCAAAGACTAGGAACATACCCTTAGTTCTTCTTAAGTACTTTATAATGTTTTTCACAGCTATCCAATGACCATCACCGGGATCCGCTTGGTATCTACTTGTGACACTTAGAGCATACGAGTCATCTGGGCGCGTACAAATCATGGCATACATGATAGATCCAATAGCCGAAGCATATGGAATCTTGCTCATCCTGTCTCGCTCATCAGTTGTCGAAGGACACTGATTCTTGCTTAGACTGATGCCATGTGACATTGGCATGAAACCTCTCTTAGATTCATGCATATTGAACCTTTTCAATACTTTGTCAATGTACGTTTCCTGGCTTAATCCAATCAACCTTTTTGATCTATCTCTATAGATCTTTATGCCCAAGATATAACATGCTTCTCCCAAGTCCTTCATTGAGAAACTCCTTTTCAACGAAGTCTTAACGTCTTCAAGCATAGGAATATCATTCCCGATCAATAATATGTCATCCACATACAAAATCAGAAACACAAGTGCGCTCCCACTAGCCTTCTTGTAAACACAAGGCTCTTCTTCATTTTTGATAAAGCCAAATCCTTTGACCACTTCATCAAAACGAATGTTCCAACTCCGAGATGCTTGCTTTAACCCATAAATGGATCTCTGAAGCTTGCATATCTTTTTAGCATTTTTAGGATCAACAAAACCCTCAGGTTGTATCATGTATACATCCTCAGATAGATTCTCATTAAGGAAAGCTGTTTTGACGTCCATTTGCCATATTTCATAATCGAAATGTGCAGCAATTGCTAAAATGATCCGGACAGACTTGAGCATGGCTACCGGTGAAAAAGTTTCATCATAGTCAATTCCTTGAACTTGTTTGAAACCCTTTGCCACCAACCGTGCCTTATAGATCTGAATATTTCCATCTACGTCTGTCTTCTTCTTGAAAATCCATTTGCATTCTATGGTTTTTACACCATCAGGAGGATCGACCAAGTTCCAAACTTGATTGTCATGCATGGATTGGATTTAAATTTTTGGTCATTTTACTCGCAACCAAGGTAACTAAGGTTAGTAACATCATTCCTCACTACATTTGGTCTTAAATGGAGAGCCTCTTTGCTTGAATCATGCATGAAGAAATTTTGATTATTTTTCCCCATAATCGATGAAAGATTATGAATGTAAAGATCTAGCTCGATCTTTTCAAGTATGATACAAAAACTTGTTGTGTAAGCTTAGAATTTGCTTGTATTATAATATAGCTCACATTTAAGGTGTGGATCTGGCTCAAATTTACGTTTTAGTTTCATCAATCGATGAAGGATGGGGTTTGGTTGCACGTAGTTGGGGAAATTAAGAATGGTGCATGAAAACCATGGAGTTTGGGATCTTCAAATGGCAATAGTTATGTGAAAAAGAAGAAATTTAATTTCATTTGCGAATTAAAATAATATCAGAAATATAAATGGCTTTATAGAAAATAACCGCTAAGTCCTACATAATGTAGATGGACCGGCGATGGATGTACATTGACCGACGCTCCCGGAGTTCTTGCAAGGTTTGCAAGCTTTTCTTCGTGCGGCCGATGCTCACATGAAGTCAGGCTACATATGTTGTCCATGCATAGACTGCAAGAATGAGAAGGAGTGGCCAAAATCCAGCCACCTTCACTTCCATTTGCTCTCAAGAGGTTTCATGCCAAACTATACCTGTTGGACCAAGCACGGTGAAGAAGAGACTATACGGGAAGATGGTGAAGAAGAAGAAGAGGGGGACAATAATATACCAGATGCTATCCAACACCGTTCGTTCGAATATACATTGGGGGAGTTTGGCGATGATGAACTAGACCAGATGCTGCTTTATGGAGAGGGAGAATACACCGATGAAAGACATTACAACAAGTTCCAGCGCCTGCGACAGGACCACGAAACTCTACTGTACCCAAACTGCCGACAAGGCCACAAAAAATTGCGTACCACACTAAAACTGATGCAATGGAAGGCGACCAATGGATTGTCTGATAAGGGATTCAATGAGTTGTTATGCCTCATAAAGAAGTTGCTTCCAGATGGTAACACGCTGCCTGAAACTACGTACGACGCCAAGCAAGTTGTCTGCCCTTTGGGGTTGGAGGTACAGAAGATACATGCATGCCGTAATGATTGTATCCTTTATCGCAATGAGTACGAGGATTTGGAAGCTTGTCCGGTGTGCAAAGCTTCGCGGTATAAGACCAGGCGTGATGACCCAGGCGAGGAAGATCGGCAGCGTAAGAAGAAGAGACCCCTGGCTAAAGTGGTGTGGTATTTCCCTATAATCCCCCGGTTGAAGCGTTTATTTGTGAACAAAGCGCATGCTCAGATGATGTGCTAGCACAAAGAAGATCGTAAGGACGATGGAAGGCTAAGGCACCCCGCTAATGGCTCTCAGTGGAGGAAAGTCGATAGAAAGTACCCGGACTTTGCTGAGGATGCGAGGAACATAAGGTTTGGGTTGAGTACGGATGGGATGAACCCATTCGGCGAGATGAGCAGCAGTCACAGCACTTGGCCTGTGACTCTATGTACTACAACCTTCCTACTTGGCTGTGTATGAAGCGGAAGTACATTATGATGCCGTTGCTTATCCAAGGGCCGAAGCAACCTAGAAACGACATCGACGTGTACCTCAAACCGTTGGTTCAAGATCTGCTAACGTTGTGGAACGATGGTGTACGTGTGTGGGATGAGTACAAAAGAGAGTATTTCACCTTACGTGCATTGCTATTCGTAACCATCAACGACTGGCCTGCACTTGGTAACCTGTCTGGCCTATCTATCAAAGGATATAAAGCCTGCATCCAGTGCTTAGAGGATACGGACAGCAAGTATCTGAAAAACTCACGAAAGGTTGTGTACATGGGCCACCATAGGTTCCTCCATATGAAGCACCCGTTACGAAGGAACGGTGAGAATTTTGATGGGACAGAAGAGAAACGTAAGAAGCCCATGCATCGCAGTGGGACACTTGTATTTTCTATGGTAAAGGATCTGAAAGTAGTATTTAGAAAGGGTCCTGGTAGCAAATCTGTCCCGACTGGACAAGATCATACGAAGCCTATTTGGAAGAAGAAATCAATATTTTGGGACTTACCGTACTGGAAAGACTTATAGGTCCGCCACTCATTGGACTTCATGCATATCATGAAGAATGTCTGCATGAACATGCTAGGCTTTCTAGATATGTACGGCAAAACAAAAGATACACTTCAAGCACGAAAGGACCTGCTTCTACTGGGACTCAGGAAGGACCTACATCCGGAAAAGAGAGCGAAAGGACAATATTACCTCCATGTAACACCCCAAAATTTTGCTTTTCTTAAGTTCATGTGTGATTTGGCACTTTTGTGAATTTTTGGAATTTTCTGGAATTTATTTGGATTTATTTGGAATTTATTTGAATTTATTCCATTTTGAAATAATTAAAGAATTAAACTTTACAAATAAAAATTTGTTGGAAATATTTTATTTGAGTCCAAAATGTTCCAAAATATTTTCCAGAATTTTTCCAGAATTTTTCTGAGTCTTTTGCTATTTTTAATGATTTAATTGAATTTCTGAGAATTTAATTGGATTAATTAAATCGAGTTGGTTTCACTGTTCATCCGACCGAGCCCGAGTCAGACTCAAGTCCGAGTCCAACCCGAACCCGACCACGCCCGTGGTTGAGCCGAACCCACTCGGCCGAAACCCTACGCGCGTGACCGTTGGATCAAGATCCAACGGCCACGATTGAGCCACGTCGCCGGACCCGAGCCCGATCGAGCCAGCCAGCTCACCGAACCGGACCCGAGTCCAAACCCACGCGACCGTTGGATCTAGATCCAACGGTTCACGTTGTGCCACGTCGCCCTCTCCGTGTCGCCGTCGGACTCGCCGCGCGCGTGAGATGAACCTCGATTTCGCGGCGTTTCCACGGACGCCGAGGGCCCTATTTAATGCGCCGTCTTTCGTGTCATGACCTAGACTTCCGTGCGCACCCGTAGCCCTAGACAACGTCGCCCAAGCCGCAGTGGTTGCGCCGCAATCGCTCGCCGGAGTTGATTGTGTGTTCCGCCGAGGTTTTCCGTTGTTTTCGCCGCCGTCTGCCATCCTCCGCCGCCGTTGAGGTCAGATCCGGAACCGCAAGAGCCAGCCGCGTCGGAGGGAACCTTCCACTTCACCGGAGCACACCCGCAACGCCGCTGCTATCGTCGTCGTCTCCATCTCCGGCCAGCAAGCACCGCCGTGGACATCGCCGTGACCTCGAAGCTTTTCAACCGTCGGATCTCCATCGCACGGACCAGATCGCGCCACGTCACCCGCCGGTGAGATCCACATGCTAAACCCCTTATCCAATCTCAGCCGTTAGATCTAGATCGTACGGTTAGCGTTAGCCGCGTTTTACGCGTTAGATTGGATCCCTAGATCCAACGGTCCAGATTAACCGCGTTAACCCAAACGCGTGAAACCCAGATCCAATCTGAGCCGTCGGATTTCAAATCAACGGCCCGGATTGCGCCACGTAGCAGAAGCTTGACCGCCGCGGTCAGCCACGCAGCGTGGCGTGGGTCAGCGACATCAGGGCGCGTGTCGGCCGCGCGCACCATGACGTCACGCTGACGTCATGGCGGACCCGCACGTCAGCGGCCACCCCAGCCGTGCGGTGACGCCAGCAATGACGTCACCAGTGGGTCCCACCTGTCAGCAACGGGCTGAGTCCCCGCTGACGTCAGCAATGACGTCACCCCAGTGGGTCCCACCTGTCAGTCTCACGGGGAGCCGTGGACCGGGTCCACGGTAGACCCGAGCCAAACCATGGACCACGTCCATGAACCGGCTGACGTCAGCAGACCAATCAGAGGCTGCCACGTGTCCTCGCTGACGCAATAATTAATTTCCGAAAAAGAAAATGATTTATTAATTCGAAATAATGATTTCAGATTTTGTTTCAAACTTCAAACGCTTATAACTTTTGCGTTTTAACTCCGAATTAAGTGATTCAAATTTCTAAATTTGTATAAAATTGAGATCTACCTAATGATAAATTTTATGTAATTTTTGGACTAAAGTTGTTCTCTGTAATATTATTTAATTGATTATTTAAACTTCAAAATGCTATAACTTTCGCGTTTAAACTCCGAATTTGACGATTCCAGTTTCTAAAAATTCATAAAATTATGTTCTCTCTGGTTATGAACCTTATTTGGATGTTTGGACACTTTTTGTCTACTGTTTTATGCATTGGTTGCTATTTGCACGCGTTACGAGTAGACGTTGAAGTGCCGGAAGTATTCGAAGGAGAAGTATTGACCTAGGAGCCAGCTCAGGACCAAGAGAAAGTACTTTTTGAAGGCAAGTTGTGCTTTGACTATGTTGCTCCCATTTTGAAATCTATTTTGATTCAATGTATTGCATGCTAGTTCAATTAGAAAATACTTTATTTAATTCTGGGGAATTAGGTAAATACCTAATTGCTGTATGACACCTTGGTTAATTAGATATGTGCCATGACCCTTGTCACCCTAGTTGTGGTTTACTAGTTGGACATTACTAAACTGCCATCATGGGAAATTAGATCGTTGTAGTATATTGCTTAGACCTGCTACGTGCTCATGACATGATTTTGGACGATCAAAATGTTAATATGGACTTAATGATATATTGCACCTGTTTTGGAAAAGTATCATGTGAAGTTGCTGGCACGTGGTGCATGGTAATCAACTGGGGTTTGATAAATAGTTTTCGACCAGGGCATGTGGCAAGAATGATCGGGTGGGCCAGTGGTGGCACCGGGAACGTTGTGTTGGTTTTTCGGGTAGTCTTGCCCCGGGTCACCCTAAGGACTTCACCTTGCAAGCCTTTGAACTGGGTCTAACGTGCAACCACATGTCTGTAATGGGACGGACCTAGTTGATTAAGTTGCTAATAACGTACCTGTGGGACCTCAGGAGGTCAACTACACCCTTTGTGTAAGTTGTGCGGGGAGGCGTCTGGGGATGCGGCCAGGTACCCATCTAACGGTTGGTTGGCCTAAACTTCGCCTTAGCTAAGGGAAGGGTTAGTGTGCAACAACCGGGGAGGACCACTTGTACTGTTAGAAGTTTCCGAAAGACTTTGTTACGAGAACTCGCCTTTGTGGTGTTTGACTGTATCTTGTGGGTAAAGTGCATAACCTCTGCAGAGTGTAAAATCTATTCGAATAGCCATGTCCGCGATATTGGACATCGCTCGGGAATTATAGTCAAGGGTTAGACTTTCTTGAAAATAACTTGGACTAAAAGGTGGGGTTTGGTTAAACAATGATGTCGATGGAAATGTGGATTAGGAATGGGAAAGATGTTGATTAAACTCCTGGAAAAGTTATTGATATTATACTTGTTTCTACTGCTTTCGAATCTACTTATGCTACTTGTCAAATGCTGTTTACTGCAAATATACCTTGAGTTATTCCTTTGTATCAAGCCATGCATATAGTATATTAGCTTGCATTCTGTGCATGACTTGCTGAGTACCAAGTACTCACCCTTGCCACAATACAACACCAGTTGAAGAGGAGTCTACACCAGCTTTAGAGGAGGAGCTCCAAGAGGAACCGTCTACTTAGGGAGCGAGCCCAGTCAGTTGCCTGTGGTATACTGGATGGCGCCACGATATTATTTTAATTTTCGCTGCTATTAATTCTCTCTTAATAAGTTTCGCCCTGCGTGGCGTATATTTGTAACTCGACCATAAGGTCGAGCAACCAGTTTGACTATTTAATTAAAGTACTTATTTAGTATCGAGTGGTATGATTGTGATATTTACCGATGTTAAGACTGTGTGCACTAGCGCGTTCCTGGACTAGTGCTGAATACACAGAGGGTCCGGATTTGCAAATTCGGGTCCCGACACTCCACCCCGCGAGCTACACTCTGAGCAAGGAAGAGAAAAAAAACATGATTAAGTTCTTGAGCAGCGTGAAGGTCCCTTCTGGATACTCCTCAAACATAAAGAGACTCATAAACACGAAAGAGAGCAAAATCGTACACCTAAAATCCCATGATTGTCACATGTTGATGACACAGCTGCTCCCAGTGGCGGTGAGAGGTATTTTGCCGGACTGGGTATGAGGGACAATCATAAAGTTGTGCTCGTTCTTCAACGCGGTGTCGCAGAAGGTCATCGAGCCGAATAATGTATCTCAGTTGTAGCATGATGTGGTCGATAGTATGGTCAGCCTTGAGATGATCTTCCCTCCGTCCTTCTTTGATATTATGGTCCATCTCATGGTCCACGTTGTCAAAGAGATAGAAATTCTCGGACCCATTTTCCTGCATAGTATGTTCCCATTCGAGAGGTACATGGGGGTCCTAAAGAAGTATGTTCGCAACCGGTCTCGTCCAAAAGGCTGCATTGCACAGGGTGTTGGCACAGAGGAGGTGATTGAATTTTGTGTCGATTACATTGATGATCTGAATCCGATTGGCATCCCCGTATCACACCATGAGAGGAGGCTACGGGGAAAAGGGACTCTAGGGAGAAAAGAATTCTTTAGCAACGATCTAATTTCATTTAAACAAGCACATTTCACAGTCTTGAAACAAGCAACTGTAGTGGCTCAGTATATCCATGATCATGAGATGGTTCTGCGCGACCAATACCCAGAGAAATCAGAAAAGTGGATCGCAATAGAGCAAATGGACCGTTTCGGCGGTTGGTTACAAAATCAGCTGATAGGCAACCAGACAGACAATGAACAGTTCAGACTCTTGGCTCGGGGACCATCCACTACAATCATATCATTCCATGGGTATGAGATAAATGGGCACACATTTTACACGACTGCCCAGGATAGCAAGAGCACCAACCAAAACAGCGGCGTTCATATAGATGCCTTCAACAAAAATGGAAAGATGGACACCTACTATGGTTGCATAGCGGAGATCTGGGAGCTCGAGTATGGACCTTTAAAAGTCCCTCTGTTTCGGTGCCAATGGGTCAAATTGACAGCTGTTGAGATCGACGAGTACGGTATGACAACCGTGGACCTCGAGCAAGTGGCCTATAAGGACGAACCGTTCGTGCTCTCCAATGATGTGGCACAGGTATTCTATGTGATGGACATGAACAGCAAGCTGAAAAAGCAGAAGGACAAGCATCTTAAAAGCAAGAAGCAGAAGGTGGAGACTATCAGCAGCGAACAACCAAGGCGCCATGTGGTTCTTCTAGGAAAAAGAAGGATTGTCAGAGTTGAGGGCGTCACAGATGAAGAAGAATACAATCAATTTGATGAGCTACCTCCTTTTATGGTGGACATAGACATAAGTGTCTTGAATGATATAGAAGAATCTCCATATGTACGACATGATCATGACGAAGGATCACTTGTAAAAACAAAGTATGTTAGCAAATAAGTCCAACCGTGTTGTATAAACCCGTATATGAATTATGAATATGGTTATTACAGTAATCTCTCTCTCTCTCTCTCTAGCTGATATAAACTCGTGTAGCCCTAATTAATGCAATTTGTAGGGTTTGTCAATAATCTGAAGCTACTAATTACGAAGAAAATAGAAAGCATTCCCAAATTAACATGGTAAGATATGACCCGGTACTAGATAACTTTTACTAGATATAAAAATTTAATTACAAACAAAGAAAATACGCAAAAAGAAGTAAAATAATTATTAAGAATTAAACACGAGGCCAACAAATCTGAAATTTTTATTCAAGATATAGTATATTTTAAAAAACCCATCATAAATCAAATTATGTCCTCAAATTAATTAATTAGTGTAATGGAAATTATAAAAAATCCCAGTTGTACCGGGTCATAACACCAGCCAATACTGACAGCCCCTAGGGCAACAAGTACAGAGGGGCATCAGTACCGGGTCATAACACCAACCGATACTAATAGTATCTGGCAGTACCGGTTGGGAATACGACCCGGTACTAATTCCCCCTAGGGCAACCAGCATTTGGCGGGGTATTTTCGCGGGGAGGGAATCAGTACCGGTTGGTAATATGACCCGGTACTAATTCCCGTCGTATAAAAAGTGGAGAGGTTCAAACTCTTGTCTTTCTCACCACTGCCGCCTCCAAGTCTCCAACTCCGCCGTCCCCGCCGTCTGCGCCATCCTCACCCCCGCCGTCCGTGCCTCCGACGACTCCACCGTCCACGCCGTCCTCACCCCCGCCTTCCTCACCCCCGCCGTCAATGCCGCGCGCACCCCTGGTGTCCGCGCAGTCCTCCAACAACCCGCCGACCGCCTCGTCCTCCGACAACCCCGGCCGACGTCCTCCGACAACCCCGTCAGCGCCGTGCGCACCCTCCTCTCTGGCGCCACATCCTCCTCTCCGGCACCGCATCCTCCTCGGCCAGCTTCCTCCACACCGGTGCCGCATCCTCCTCTCCGGCATCGCGCTCCCTCGGTGAGCCCTCTCTGGCGTCTACTTACACTTACTGTTCAGTGGATTATGTGGATGCATGTTTACTGTGGATGTTTACTTTGGATTAGGTGAAATGTTGATTACAAATGTTGATTATGCTGATTATATATGTAAATTTGAAATGTGTAAGTATATGTGAAATGTGTATAAGTATATGTGAAATGTGGCTTATGAAATGAGTAAGTATATGTGAAATTTGAAATGTGTAAGTATATGTGAAATGTGTATAAGTATATGTGAAATGTGGCTTATGAAATGAGTAAGCATATGTGAAATTTGAAATGTGTAAGTATATGTGAAATGTGTATAACAGTATAAGTATATGTGAAATGTGGCTTATGAAATGAGTAAGCATATGTGAAATTTGAAATGTGTAAGTATATGTAAATTTGAATTGTGTAAATTTGAAATGTGTAAGTATATGTGAAATGTGGCTCATGTAAATTTGAATTCTGAGATATATATGTATATGTGAAATGTGTAAGTATGTTGATAGTATACTCGTTGCCGCCCGTCTTCCTCTATCCACTCTTTCCCACCACCCTCCCAGTCATTGCCACGCGTGACCTGTCCTCCCCTTTCCCCAGCACCCTCTCATTTTTCCCCCTCTCTCTCCCTCTCTGTGTCCCCTCTCTCGCTTCCTCTCGGTCTCCCCCCTCTCGCTCCCTCTGTGTCCCCCCCTCTCGCTCCCTCTCTGTCTCCCCCCTCTATCTGTCATCTATTAGAATCAATGAACGCTTGTGTGGCTTGTTGCTTGTGGGTTATGGTCCGAGAATTTATGTCTGTCACCAAATTTCGTATGTAAAATCAAAAATTGAAATCTGAAATGTGTAAGTACATATTATCTATGTAATTATATGTTAAATGTGTAAGTATACTTTTGTTGATATTTTTTTGTTAATTTTTAGTACACTTTTCTAGCCTAAGAAAAAGCGATGGCGGACGAAGGATATGTTGGAGAGGAGGAGTTCATGAGGAATTTGATTGCGCAAGATGATCTTGTAGAGGCGGAGGGTCGTGAACCCGCCGAGGCAGCAAGGCCCGTCGAGTCTGTTGAGGTCGCCATGGTAATTAGTACAAATGCGTATATGCTGGTTCCACTATCATGCTAAGTCAACATTCTAACTCGTTCGTCATTGTACCATATTTTCAGACTAGTCAATCGAGTAGGCCATCACGTCACCGAGGTCCAAGCAAGAAGTCGAAGGCCGGACATATTATTACTGTAGTCGGCGATAACGGCCAACCTATTGAACCCGAGGGGGTGATTCCACCATTCAATTCGGCATGCGGCTTCCACGTCAGGGACCACGTGCCAATTAGTATCGCGAAATGTGATAATGTCCCTGAATATACAAAGAATATGATCTGGACCTATTTGAAGGAGACATTCACCTTCCCCGAAGGGACCGAAGAGAAGGTGAAGAGTTACGCGTTCAAGAAGATGGCCATCGCATTCCAGACATATAAAAAGAAGTTGACCACAGAATATATTAAGAAGGACCTAACACCCGACTTCAACAAGCACCAAGCACCCAAAGTTGCAGGATCACTAGGATGCGTTCGTCAACTATAAGAATTTGGAAGAAGGTCGAAGTTTGACCGAAAAGAACATTCGAAATGCACAGAAGAAGCAATATCACCACCGCCTCGGCCCTGGTGGTTACCGTCGAGCGATGCCCAAATGGGAGCAGAGGGGACAGGGATTGCTTGTGAAAGGTGTCACGCCCGCAACTTTGGAATGGCCAAACAGAGTGAAAAGTTGGTTTTATGCTCACGGCGGTGCACTTGACGATGATGGAAACCCGATGTTCGGGAATATGATGACGGATGTCGCTAGTAGACTTGTACAGTCGATTGAGGACTCTTCCCAGGGCACCTTTGTGCCAAATAGGGAGAACGATGAGCTAACAAGGGCCCTACAAAACCCGGAGCACCCTGGACGCACACGAGGCGTTGGCGTTGTTCCGTGGAAGATTGGTTTTGCTAAGGACGCTCAGACCTACAGGAGTCGGGCGAGAAGCAAGTCCCGACAGGCACAACGGGTGCAAATGCTGGAAGAACGCATGAATCAAATGGTTCAGGAACATATGAATCAAACACAAGAAAGCATAAAGGAAGAGGTCCAAAGACAGGTGCAGTTAGCCTTGAGCCAACGGGTGGATGTGAGCCAGGAACCTCATACTAATGCAGACATCATTAGCCCCACGGGGCGATGGAGCAGCTGCGCTTCTGGTGGGCTGCCCGAAGAGGACTTGGGCCACTGGCCAGTGGACAACATCACGCAACGGACACCTTGTGAGTTGTACGTCCAAGCGAAGAACATCTCCTTCATGGCGGCTCACGGCATGGCTCACCAAATGGAGCCGGGGCAGGTCATCCATGGCCAACAGATACCGGCGGGCTATTCCAAGGTCTCGGTGGAGGAGGTATGCCCAGGGTGCGAGGACCTTGACCTCGACATGCCCGGAGGTGACGGAACTACAACGTTAGGAGATGCAGTGCACACTTTCATTCTGTGGCGTAAGAAGTACATCATTTTTAGAGACACACATAAGCGGTCCTCTCTGACACCTCCGTCACCAATATCGCTGATCATTAGAAGAATCCCGTCTCCTACACCAACCCCTGCACGCGAAACTCCAACTCCAACATCGTCGCCCAAGAGAAGCCAGCCAACTCATCCAACAGCTCACAAGAAGACGGGATCCACCCAAAGCAATAAGCTGGACGCACCTTCAAAGCGGGCGTACGATATGACGAAGGAGGAGACCGCCAAGGTAGTCAGGGCCGAGGTCACTGATTTTTTAAAACCCAGGTCACTAGAGAAGAAGATTCAACCTGATACAGAGGAATTTCTAAAAGGCCTGAGGACAATAAAAAGTTTGAAAGATTTAAAGGAAAAACCTCGTGTCTCTGACTACAAGCACACACTAGTCAAGGCAAGCAAGAAGAAGATGTCATCAGCTGAGCAGAAGGACAATGAGATGTCCAAATTCCTCGAAGAAACTGGTCTTGCCCCAGATCAAGTATTAGGCAACCAGGAGATTGAATCTGCTCAAGTCAAATGGTCATTTATACCGGGCGCACCATTGGTCAGGTGTGACGAGGTACCCCAGCTGCCAACTAGGATGTGCCAATTCCATGAATGGTACCTGGAGGCGTTCCGGCATGGCATAGAGCTATTCGCCATCAAGTACAAGGACCGAGATTTTTTTCACGGCGATGGAGAATTTTATATCGAATGGTGCATAATGTATGATCTATACCAGACAGACGCTCTCGACGTGGCCATGTTGAGTTACTGGACTCTGTAAGTTCTTATTTAATTGCAAAAATCTACTGTGTGGGCCCTTTGACTATACTAACTTGAAATCCTAACTAATTTCTTCTTATGTAGAATGGAGATACAAAGATGCAGAAAGGAGGCCATTTACGGCATAGGCTTCCTTGACCCTTCGGTCATTAACAACACATTTGTTACTAGCTGCCCTGTCGATACAGAGGACACCACATTCAATGGGCTAATGGGTCAGAGATATAAAGCAAAGATACTTCTACCCTACAACTTTGAGTACGCGTTTTTGTGCTGCCTCGTTCTAACCCTTTTCCATATCACGATGTTAGAAATAATCAGTTACATACATTGACATATGTATGTACAACTTTCGATGGATTCTTCTCATTATCGAGCTAGATCGTGGCATAATCACAGTTATGGACTCGAGGAGGAAACCAGTTGGATGTTATCAAAACCTGATCGACATGCTCGACCAGTATTCTTGATCCTTTCATTATCGTGCTGATTCTACTTCATTTAAAATAAATTCTAATCATGTTCAATTTGCAATCATATGTATAGTGCATTCGCACGGTTCTGTGCCAAAATCGTCGGTGAATTCAAACAGAACTTCGCTGTTATAGTTGCCTCTCGAGTACGTATGCCATCATGCTATCTTTTTAGTTAGTTAACTGAATTTCCATGCATCCATTTCACGCTCTCAGCCTTTTCCAACACAGATCTTGCTTCAAAGAAATGAAACAATTTATGCGGCTACTATGTGTGCCGATTTATGGACATCTGATAGGAGGTCTTTCTGCTTGCAAGATTGTAAGAAATTTACGCCAACAAGATGTGACAAAGAATCCACGAACAACTCGTTGGCTGGATTTACGATGAGGTCGTAAATCCTAAAGGCGAGTTCCATGTTTCGACGAATAGGTGGGGCCCTTCGATAAAGGCTGGTGAACTGTCGGAGTCGACTTCTACGGCCAATGAGAGCTTTACATAAACGAAGGGCCCCATAAACATTCTGTAATTAAAGCTCTAATGAATGTTAGTGATACATATTGGTTATAATTGGAGTTGTTAATATAAGTTTTGCGATTTAATTATCATTTAATTGCGTATGATTGATTATATGTGCTTTCAATTAATAGATAGATATATGTAGAGTTAACATATATTACATTGCCTTATTGTAAGATAGCACTATTTCTGCAGTTTTCCAAAACTATGAACTATTTGTGTAGAATTATCATTATTAGAATACTGATCAACCGTTGGTGTTCTGACCAGGTACAAGTGGGATTTTTTAATAATTTTCATTACTGTAATTAATTAATTTGAGGACATAAATTGATATATAAATTTCTCATAAATTTATAACAGCTTTTATGAAATATACTATACCTTGAATAAAAATTTCAGATTTGTTGGATGAGTATTTAATTCTTAATATTTCTTTTACTTCTTTTTTGCAGATTTTCTTTGTTTGTAATTAAATTTTTATATCAAGTAAATTTAAGTATTATTTTAAATTTTTATGTCAACCAACAAACGGGCATCCTGCATGCTCGAAACTATTGTATCAGTGCTTGTTTACTACGGTCTGCTGCTCTACAACCGCATCAAAGACGAGCACGCGGCAGTCGACGCCCAGCGCGGCGGGATCAGGAAGGCATTTCGCGACTTCGCCGCCAAGTCCTACAAGACCGAGCCCCGCACCGTGAGCTTCACAAGATTCCCTTTATTGCTTGATATAAAAATTTAAAATAATACTTACAATTACTTGATATAAAAATTTAATTACAAACAAAGAAAATCTGCAAAAAAATAAGTAAAAGAAATATTAAGAATTAAATACTCATCCAACAAATCTGAAATTTTCATTCAAGGTATAGTATATTTCATAAAACCCATTATAAATTTACGAGAAATTTTTAAATCAATTTATATCCTCAAATTAATTAATTACAGTAATGGAAATTTTTTAAAAAACCAACTTGTACCGGGTCATAACACCAACCGGTACTGATGATCTATTATCGATGCGGTTGGACCCTCCAAATTCATCGATGAGCTTTTGTCAAGATCGTTTGGACCCTCGGCCCGGTATTGATGTACTATTATCAGTACCGGTTGGATGCTCCAACCGGTACTGATAATAGATCATCGCGACCGGCTGGATCGTCCGGCAGATCGATATCAGATATCGATCTTGGTTGGAAGTTCCAACCGGTACTGTTAATAAACCATCAGTACTGGCTGGATGTTCCAACCGGTGCTGAAGGGCATATCTGTTGAGAGAATTGCGGTATCAGCAAAATGTTCATTAACTTAATTCCCAATATAAAGAGAACAGAGCTACTGCCATTTGTAGTGTTTAATAGAATGAACAATACTACAAAGGATTGATCATCTACCAACTTTGATAAACAGCACGACATGGCAAATAATACAATCAAAGCAATGATTGAATTGAGCATTTTATAACCAAACATATCCAGGTTACTCAATGAAATCATGTGTTCGGACATAATAAATCAACTAGATAAAAACCTCAAGAAGATTTGTTTTATTAATTTTCTCTCAGATGTCGGGTTGCTTAATCAAGAGATTAGCCTTCCTCGCCACAATGGCAATTGGATCATAGACTAGTTGTGACAGTACTTCTAGCAAAATTTGAAATCAATTCTCAGTTTTGTCAACACAGTTTACCTTCTGTTAGAGTTACTAGGACAGACACAAACAACTCTTAGCCATGTACAACATTATCAGAATGATGAACAAGAATAAAACAAGTCACAGGCCAACGGTAGGTAATACACTAGAGAAGTAACAGATCAACTGAACTAGATAAATCAATCTAACATGCAGTAAAGAAATTTGACAAGAAGGTAACAGCAGATTAACTAATTTCAGATTTTATTTATACTGTCACAACCTTGTCTCACAAAGCCGACTCCTCACAGAGAAATTATCCACAGTTCCAACAATTTATCCAAAGCATACAGGTTGACAATTGCAAAGGATAAATTGAACAACAGAATACTCACTGAGCCACTGGATTCAAACCAGCGAAGAAGAACAGACAAGGCACGTCAAAGACGCTGTCCTAGAAAACAATATTGCCACCACAAAGTCGCAGTCACCGGCAAGTTTTCGGAGATACAATGCCGCTGATTCTTGAGTCAAATTTGTCACCAAGAATCCTAAGATGCACCAGCGGATCTGCACAAAGCCACAAGCATAGCCCTTCGGCCAAAGGGGATCAAAGACACTGTCGGCAACAGAAGCAACCACAAGCCAACTCCCAATCGCAAGCCAACCCACTGGACGGCACAAGTCCGGTGCACCACCGGCGCAAAATCACCGGATCCAACCCACGCAGCCTAGAACCCTAACCCTAGCCGGGTCCTTAACCCAAGCCACTCCTCGGGTTCCACACGAATGAGGCTTCCACGAGGCCGGCTAGAAGAAAAGGGGGGCACAGGAAGGAAGGAGCAACTGCGCAAGTCGCCGGAGGATCGCCGGAGAAGAAGGTATATGCAGAGGGAGAGCTCATCAGATTTTTTCTTCTTTTTTGGAGAGCGAACCAACTGGGAATAATAAAGGAAGGAGCCGTACCGGGGAAGGAGGCAACGAACGCCGAGAAGACCGGACGGGATCCGGCTTCCCCGCGCCCCACGCGCCCGCGCAAAGCGCAGCCGCCGCCGCTGCTGCTCTCCCCTCGCGCTCTCTCTCTCTTTTCCCGATCTGCTGGGTCGCTCCCTGGCTTTGTTGGCTTACGCCAACTTGATGGCTGGCCGGATGGGCCAAATAGGCCAAAAGGCCTCATGGGCAAAAGCCCAACAATATCAATACCGGTTCCCCTAACCGGTACTGATGCCCATTGGGCATCAGTCCCGGATTGCTGGTACCGGTTCAAAAACCGGTATTGATGGCGCTTATGAACCGGTAGTGACGGTGAGATCTGTAGTAGTGGAGGATGGGTATATAGCTTCTGTCCATAGCCAGAACCATATAAAGCTGATGAGGAATATCAGCTCAAAGGAATATGATTCCCGTCGAAACAAGCCTGCTAGAAACTTCAACTCCATTTACTTCAACAAGGGATCCTCATAGTCCGCTTTTCTTGCAGCTGGTTCTGTCATCGAGGTTGCTGAGAAGGTTGCTGCTAGTGAGTTAAGTTCTGCTATTGCTCTAGTTAGACCTCCAGTCCACCATGCAGAACATAATGAGACAATGGGATTTGGCCTTTTCAACAATGTGGCAATAGAAGCTAATTATCTCTTAAATGAGATGCCTCATTTAGTTCACAGATTTGACTATGGAAGCTTTTATCCTATTCAAGGGGCACTACTACAGAACCGGCTACCACAAGCGGGTCGTAACCCCCTTCAGAAGCGGTTTTATAACCGCTTCTAAGCAACCGCGTGTGATACCCGTCCGGTATCACAAGCGGTTGCACGGACCGCTTGTGTTGTGGCAGCAGAAGCGGTTGGGAAGGTTTCCAGGAAGGCCAGTGGAGCCGCCACGTGGGGGACTCCACAAGCGGTTCGTGTTACAAACCGCTTGTGGAGAGCAAACACTCCAGAAGCGGTTAGAGTCACCAACCGCTTGTGGAGAGATTTTTCAATTATATGTATTATAGAATATGTTCTTTTAGTGTTTTTGTATATCGTTTTTGACCATAAAATTAAATATGAGTGGAGGAGTTTTCTGCGCAATTAAATATATATTACATATGCTTACTCATACACATGTTCACAAGCTAGCTCAGTAAAAAAAACGAACTTAATAGTGTAACAAATGGACAAGTACATACACGCTATCGACGTTTACAAGTTTGAATGATTAAAAAAATGATTATCAAACTCAGTTCTTGCATGCGTCAGTCAGGTCCTTGGTCGACGTCGATGTCGTCATCAGTTCAGCTGTGTTCAACGATGGACCAAGCCGTACGTGGAACTCGCCATTTGGAGATACAACCTCGTCGACAATGAAGCCGATTAGTTGTTCTTGCAGTGCGCGCACTCGGTGAGGCGGGAGCACGCTAACATGCTCATCGATGTTGGGCTGAAAATTGATTAAGCAGGAAGTATATAAATATCCGATCACATGCAATTAATTAAAATGTAAGTTGTAGCTAACAAATTGACATGCATATACGAACCTCGGCATAATGTTCCAGCTCATCGCCATGAATAAAACTTTGAATATAGTGGAACACGTAGTAGCCACATAAGTTGTTTCCAGCCGTTTGGCGTTTAACCTTGACGGGGAGAAATTTCAGAATATCAGATGAAGAACTGATATGGTGCATTTATATTAATAATTGTTTTTGTAGTACGTACCTGAGTGCTCACTATGACTTCGAATTCTTTCTTGAATTCTCCTTTATGCTTCTTCTGGAACTTTGCAAATGTCTTGTTGAGGACGTCAATGAACCATTGGTATTTGCTGATTGGATTCCTTCTTGAGTCATGAACTATAATCCTGCTGTTGTCAAGCTCGATGACTAGAAGGATCCAGTGAAACCTATTCGTATATTCCAACAAGCGCGTAGCGACTAGTCGTACTATCAATGGCTTAAGAAATACAAGAACAAGAGGTTTGTGAGAACACGTACATGAAGTTGAAGTGCAGAAGTATGTACGGTTTGTAGTGCTGTTTGAATAATGCACGCAAAATGTATGCCTCAACATGCGGTCTTTGCTGGTCGAATTGCCAGATTTTCTCGTTGACAACCTCTGGGTCGATGAAGCCAACGTTCTGTTTGCCCAGTCTTCTACATCGTTGTATCTCCATTCTACATAAGAAGGGATAACTAAGTTAATTAGATTTTCAATTTTGTGGTACGAGAGGAAGCAAACGGTAAACTTAGCAGATCAACACTTACAGACACCAGCAGCACATGAAGGCAACGTCGATGGCGTCTGTTTGGTACACATGGTACAAGTCCTCGAATTGCAGCCATATGTCTGTCTTTTGCCCGCGGAAGAAGTGCTCATCTTGAGAAATGAGGTGGAACATTTTCTCTCCTTTAGATGCCCTTTTCATGTAACATTCATGCATTTGACGCATCTTCGTTGGGAGATCATTTATATCTTTTGGATCAATTAGCGGTTTGCCCAACTCATACTTCCATCTGGTTGGTGCCACTGGAAGATCCTGGTCTATTGATTCGAGTCCTGCCTCCTTCAAGAATTCTTGGATCCTCAACTGCTCAGCACTCTGCACATCTTCCACTTTCTTCTTCTTCTTTCCCGCCGATGAAGCCCGTGTATTTTTCCTTATAGCCTTTCTTATTGTCCTTTCGTAGTCGGTCGTCACAGGCGGTGGCGCCGTTCCGCATGACTGAAAGTGCTTCACAATTTTTTTTATCGGTTTTAACATTGGGCTCTGGCTTCGTTGGCGCAAACTGCCTGGCCACATCCGTCTTTACGGTAATTGATAGCTCCTCCGCAGTCAAATCATATGGCCTCTTCGGCAGTTCCTTCAACATTCTCTCGTCTGGCTTGATGCCGACTTGGGGGAGCAGTGCGGTGCGGGATCCCTCCTTCTGACATGGAGCTTCTTCCTCGGGGGAGATGCTGGAGGTGTGGTAACTGGAGATGTCGGGCTTCTTTGTGGAGCGGGAGGTGGAGGAGGCGTGGCCTGGACCACCAGAGAAGCTTTGCGTGCAGGCGACGTTGGAGGAGTCGTGGGTTGTCGATGTGGAGGAGGCGTGCTTGCTGCTGCAACTGGCTCAAACTGCGAGGCCTCTATTGTTGGAGATGTGACCTCCACACCATCTGGAAATATGATGTACTTTTTGCACCAAAGGATGAATGTGCCGTGGAGGGCCTGTCCAAGCTTGGTCACGTCGTCGCCCCCAGCAATCTTGAGCAAGAGATCTTCGAAGCCCCCCACCACCTCTTCCACCGTGACCTTCGAGTACCCGGAGGGTATCTGGTTGAAGTGGAACGTCTGGCCCGCCTCCACCGGATAAGCCATGCCGTAAGCCACCTTGTAGGAGAGGTTACGCATATCAATGTGTAGCTCGCACTGGCGGCGAACCTTGATGCTGTCCACGGGATAACGGACCTGCGGGTCATCTGCTTCAGGGGCCACGGCGGACGCGCAACTGCTCTTTTGCGCGGTGGGACTGATCACGGGTTCCGGCGCCCCTTGAACATTACTTCCCTGAAGCTGATACTGGCTTATTGTTTCGGACACTTGTTGCGCAATCAGATCAGGGATGGAAGCCTTCATAGCTCTAAGCTCGTCCTCCAATCGGCTCACTCTACCCTGATCTCTCCTCTTGCTTCTGTCCCGACTCCTGTAACTGCTTGAGTCTTTGGCAAATCCGTGCCTCCACGGTATCTTTCTGAAACCTCATGTCCTTCCCGGGTGCTCAGGGTTTTGAAGGGCATATGTTAGCTCGTCATTCTCCCTGTCCGTCACCAAGGATCCTGACCGAGATTGTTCGATGGCTTGTACAATCCTTTCACCAACTTCTTGCACTGTTGGTGCCATCACCAAGCTACCGTCATCTGCAAGTTGGCCCCCGTGACCCAAGAACCAATTGCGCAGGCGAGGCTCCCAATCCTCAGTTTCAGGTACAATTTCCTGCTGCCGAAGTTCCTCTTCCCGCTTGTCCCATTTCTTTGCAGCCTTAATGTAACCACCGGTGCCGAGATGGTGATGGTATTTCTTCTTCTGGGCATTCACCTTGTTTTTCTCTCTCGCGGCCTGTCCTGCATCGGATAGCTTGTACTCCTCGAAAGCCTCCCAATGATCTGCCAGCTTAGGAAATTGATTGAAGTCTGGCCTTTCTCCTTTGTCGATGTACTTGCGGGTGAGGGACGACTTCCACTGCTGAAAGGAAGTTGCCATCTTCTTGAAAGCCCATCCCTTGGCCTTCTGTTCGTACCCTTCTGGAAAAGTGAAATTTTCCTTCATATCATTCCAGAGCAGTTCCTTGGTAGCTGCAGGGACTTCGGTCCATTTCTGGATGCTGATTGGGACGTGATCCCTCACGTGGTAGCCGCAAGCATTGTTGAAAGGGCCAATTGCTGAAAGTGGGGCTAGCAGACTCCCGTCGTTGCCGACTTCGGTTATCACATACTTGGTCGAAGGCTTCTTGTTAGGTCCTCGGTTAATTCCGGACTGGGTGGCCGATGATGTACCGGGCTGGATACACAAACACATGTTAGAATAATTAACATGTTTACGGTGATTTCATAATGGTTAAGACTATACCTCGGTGTAGCCGGCAGTATCCTCGCCGGTACCAGTGTTAACAGCCTCATCGACAGCGATACCAGTGTTAACAGCCTCATCGACAGCGATACCAGTGTTAACAGGCTCATCGACGCCTAAGATGGTTCCCAGCGCAATGGTCTCGAACATCATATTTTCCTCGTCATCGAAATCCGGGTCACCACGTCTTGGTGTCGCCATCTATAGTGGGCATGAAATCATATATACAATATTTATATATTAAATACATACGCACATACAAACATATATTTGTAATATCTCTAGGCCAAAAGAGAGGGAAACCGATGGGATTTCCCCTTGCAACTCCCAAAAGAGAGGGAACCACGACTGGAATGCTACTTTCAATGGGGTGGAATGGGAGAGAGGTATCACGTACGTAGAACCCCACCCTCAACCCTCCATGCATGTTGCCATTCCGCTTCGTTACAAACAATGGAGTATTTAGGTGGCGGACATATCTCTAGATATAATCTATAGTGTGTCATATCATCCTTTAAAATTTTGAGTTCAAACTTGAAGTATATGGCCACGGACCCCGACATATATACGCACGATCGATCATCCTTTAAAATTTAGTAGCATGAAAACTCCAACATACAACATACATGTGGCCATGAAAACATATATACAATATATATACAATATTTACTAAAATAAATATACAATATATATACAATATTTGTACTTTTTTGGCAATATTTACTAAAATAAATATACAATATATATACAATATTTACAACATATACAATATATATACAAATATTTACAACATATACAATAGTTACAACAGAGAGAGCATGAAAACTCCAACATACAACATACATGTGGCCATGAAAACATATATACAATATATATACAACAAAAATGTACTCCAACTGCAACAGATCAACAAAAATCCTTGTGAGCATTTCACCGAACACCTTGCGGGCATGAATACAGACAGAGCAGGAGGGGGCATTTCGCCAGCTACCTAGGTCCTCCGGGGTGGATGGCCTGGGGGGCGTCGGCAGTGGTCGGGAGGCGTCGGCGTGGTCGCTGGGGGCGTCGGGGCGGTCGCTGGGGGGCGTCGGCGCGGTGGCGGTCGACGGAGCTGGCTCTAGCGCGCGGGGGACTTAGAAAATTTGAAGGTGCGGGAGTGTGGGGAATTCAAAATTTAAGTGTTTGTCCCGCTTCTACCAGCGGTTGGTATTACGAACCGCTTGTAGAAGCACCTCTAGAAGCGGTTCCTAATACCAACCGCTTGTAGGCCCCTAGGCTGGCTTCACCACGTGTAGAGGATCCCGACTACAAGCGGTTCGTAATACCAACCGCTTGTAGAGGTACATCTAAAAGCGGTTTTTAATACCAACCGCTTGTAGAGGGCCCCGATTACATGCGGTTTGTTCCACGAACCGCTTGTAAAAGTACGGATACGTAACACTTAAAAGAATGCAATGCCTTATGCTGTTAACAAGAAATCTCTTCTCCCCCTTGGCTAGCGCGGGCGCTTGAGTGCGGGCTTGTGCATAGAGGTCGGGTGTTCGAGCCCCACTCGCGCCCCGTGGGCCTTTCTTTTTTTTAAACCAGACTACAAGCGGTTCTTAGTCCAAATCGCTTGTAGAGACCCCCTCTACAAGCGGTTTGGACTAAGAACCGCTTGTAGAGACCCCCTCTACAAGCGGTTTGGACTAAGAACCGCTTGTAGTCTGGTTTAAAAAAAAAGAAAGGCCCGCGGGGCGCTAGTGGGGCTCGAACACCCGACCTCTGTGCACAAGCCCGCACTCAAGCGCCCGCGCTAGCCAAGGGGAGAAGAGATTTCTTGTTAAGCACATTAGGCACCGCATTCTTTTAAGTGTTTGTATTCGACTGTTTAATTTTTTCTGTGTTTCTTTTCTATTGTTTCATTTTTTTTCAAGTGTTTGTATTCGATCCCTTCATTTTTGTTAAGTGTTTGTATTCGATTGTTTAATTTTTTCCTGTTTTTCTATTCTATTGTTTCATTTTTTTAAAACATCATATGTACAAGCAATGTTAAACATCAACATTTCAACATGATCATATGGAATAATGTACAAGCAATGTTAAACATCAACATTTCAACATGATCATATGGAATAATGTACACACAATGTTTACTTGACCATAATGTATACAGGTAGTACATCTTAAGTCTTCGTCTTTACAATTGTTCCTTCTTTATGATCGTGGCGTATGTAAGGAGCATCGACATCATCATCACGCAGGGGCGTTTATGTCAACATCAATCGTAAAAGGAGGAGCTCGTCAGGCCCGACCATACTCTTCCTCATCGGTGACGTCCTCAACTCCTACAATCCTTCGTTTGCCTTGGAGAACTACATGTCGCTTTGGCATTACCTTTTGCTTGTCCTTTCGATTTTTGGGTTTGCTTGACATGTCCATTACATAGAAGACCTAGATCACATCGTTCGCGAGAACAAACGATTCGCGCCTATAACCGACTTCTGTGAGATCCACTGTTGTCATGCCGTATTTGTCGACCTTCACACCGTTTGGAGTCAGCTTGACCCATTAGCACTTAAATAGAGGGACCTTCAGAGGTCCATAGTCGAGCTCCCATATTTCTTCTATGAAACCATAATATGTGTCGAACACCTTGCTTTGTTGTCTTGGCGTCTATACGGACACATTGCAGTTGGTGCTCCTGTTATCCTGGGATCTGGTGTAGAATGTGTAACCATTGATCTCATACCCCTTGAATGTCTTGATTCCTTGTGATGGTCCCCGGGCCAAGCGTTGCAATAGTTCATCGTTTGACCCTTTCTCAAGGATGTACTTATGTAGCCAGCTGCCGAAAGAATCCATGTGCTTCAGGGTTATCCAACTCTCTGTCTTCCCTGTGAACTCGCGGCGTAGGACACTCTTGTGCTGAAGAACATAGGGGGCGACTATGGTTGATTGCTTCAGAACAGTGAAATGTGCTTGCTTGAATGCAACAAGATCGTTGCATGCAACTGCTTGCCTTCCTATTGTCCCTTTGCCCCGTAGCCTCCCCTCGTGTCGTGATATGGGGACGCCGATAGGATTTAGATCATTCATGTAATCAACACAAAACTCTATCACCTCCTCCGTCACGTAGCCCTCGGCAATGCAGCCTTCGGGACGCGAACGGTTACGAACGTACTTCTTGATGACGCTCATGTACCTCTCGAAAGGGAACATGTTGTGCAGATACACTGGTCCGAGGATACCTATCTCCTTGACAAGGTGAATGGTGAGATGAACTATGATATCAAAGAATGCAGGAGGAAAAATCATCTCGAGGCTAACCAAACTTTGTACCACATCAGCCTCCAACTTAGGCAGTTTAGCTGGTTCGACGACCTTCTGCCAAATGGCGTTGAAGAAGGAACATAGCTTCGTGATTGTCCCCCGCACCCACTCGGGCAAGATACCTCGATAGCTACCGGGAGCAATTGTGTCATCAACACAAGGCGATCATGGGATTTTAGGCCTTGGAGTTTGTTCTCTTCGTGTTTATGAGTCTCTTTACATTTGAGGAGTATCCAGAAGGGACCTTCACACTGTTCAAACACTAAATCATGCTTTTTTTCTCTTCTTTGCTTGGAGTGTAGCTCGCAGGATGTAGATAAAGTTGTTTTGTCCCTTCTTTGTTTTTCGGATGTAGGTCACTCCTCACCTCCATGTCTTCAAGGTCCTTCCAAGATTGCAGTGTATCTTTCGATTTGCCGTACATATCTATGTAGCCTAGCAGGTTCAAACAAACATTCTTCGTGATGTGCATGAAGTCAAGCGAGTGACGAACCTCCAAAATCTCCCAATACGGCAGGTCCCAAAATATTGATTTCTTCTTCCATGTGGGTGCATGACCATCCTCGTTCGGCACAGGTATGCTTCCAAGACCCTTCCCAAATACTACTTTCAGATCCTTTACCATAGCAAACACAAGTCGCCCATTACGATGCTGAGGCTTACCACGAACTTCTGTTCCCCCGTTAAATTTACTGCCTTTCCACCTCAAAGCATGACTGCTAGGAAGAAACCTGCGGTGCCCCATGTACACACACTTCCGAGAGTTTTTCAGGTACATGCAGTCCGTTTCATCTATGCACTGGGTGCAGGCTTTAAACCCTTTCACAGTTTGGCCAGACAGGTTACCGAGAGCAGGCCATTCGTTGATTGTTACAAACAATAATGCACGCAGGTTGAAATACTCTCTTCTGTACTCATCCCAAACCCGTACACCATCCTCCCACAACTTCACAAGGTCTTCAACCAATGGTTTCAGGTAGACATCTATGTCGTTTCCAGGTTGCTTTGGGCCTTCGATCAATAATGGCATCATGATGTACTTCCGCTTCATGCACAGCCATGGAGGAATGTTATAGATGCAAAGTGTCACTGGCCAGGTGCTATGGATGCTGCTTAACTGACCGAAAGGATTCATCCCATCGGTGCTCAACCCAAACCTTATGTTTCTGACCTCATTTGCAAAGTTCGGGTAAGCCCGATCGACTTTCCGCCACTGTGAGCCATCTGCGGGGTGTCTAAGCATCCCGTCTTCCTTACGCTCTTCTTCATGCCAACGCATCATCTTGGCATGACCTTCGTTAGCAAACAGACGCTTCAACCGGGGTATCACAGGGAAATACCACAATACTTTTGCTGGAGTTCTCTTCTTCGTACGATTCCCATCTAATTCACCTGAATCGTCACGTTGCACCTTATACCGGGATTCTTCGCACACTGGACAAACCGTCAAATCGGCATACTCATTGCGATACAGGATACAATCGTTAGGACATGCATGTATCTTCCGCACTTGCAATCCTAAAGGGCAGAGGACTCGCTTCGCTTCATACGTAGATTCGGGTAGAGTGTTACCTTCCGGAAGCAACTTCTTTACGAGTGATAACAAACCATTGAATCCCTTGTCTGACACACCGTATCTGGCCTTCCATTGCATGAGTTCCAGTGTAGTACGCAGCTTTTTGTGGTCCTGTACACAGTTTGGGTACAAAGCAGTTGTGTGGTCCTCTACCATGCTCTGAAACTTCTTGTATTGTCTTTCCTCTATGAACTCTCCCTCTCCGTCATGGAGCATCTGATCTAGCTCATCATCGCCAAACTCATCGAGTGTATCTTCCACGGACCCGTATTGAGTGGTGTCCGGCATACTGTTGGCTCTATCTTCCTCTTCTTCGTCTTCTTCATCGTCTTCCTGTCGAATCGCCTTTGTTTCTCCATGGTGGGTCCAGCAGGTATAGTTTGCCATGAAACCTCTCGTGATCACATGCCTCATAACCATCCATCGTTCGGAATGCTCCTTCTCATTCTTGCAGTCTACGCACGGACAACGTATGAAGCTTCCTTGAGGCAAGAATGCAACGGCCGCGTCGAGAAACTCCTTCATGCCATCTCTGAACTCTCTTGACCGACTGATGCATTGTACATCCATTGCCGATTCATCTACACAAATAAAAATAATAACAACATCTATCACAATATTCTATTAAAGCTAACTATGACTAATAGTTTTGTATTTTTTAATCATTCTGTGTTCTTTGAACTAAAGCCAACTAATTATTTCTAATCCTCCTGCATTTTTTAAAATAAAACTAACTAATTGTTACATTTTCATACAAATCTTTTCTCTTCCACACCTTTGTACCATTTCATCGTTTCACATTAATTGAATTTCATTTCATACACCAAACAATATATATCACCTTAATTAAGAACAAAAATATAAGCCAACAAAACATAATTTCTCAACATCCAATGCACAAAAAACATCAATATCTAGGTGAGAAGGATGTCAGCAACATATTACTCACCTTAGAACAATTAATTCGGATCTAATAGCCTCAATTCAAAATTTTGGCAGCACCTCGCCATGAACAGCTAGCTCTCGGCCCACCACTGTGATGTCCTGTGCGAGCTCGGGGAGGAAGACAGGGTTTAAATGCGCTGGGCGTGAGGGGTTTCTACAAGCGGTTCTACACACAAACCGCTTCTGGCGCCCTACTAGAGCTCTACAAGCGGTTCCAAAGACGAACCGTTTCTAGAGAGGAGGCTCCAGAAGGGGTTCGTGTTACAAACCGCTTCTAGAGACCCCCTCCTGTCCGTTGCCCACGAACCGCTTGTGGCACGGGACTCCACAAGCGGTGCGCACGTAACCGCTTGTGATAGGCCGGTTGTGAAGGCCGGTTCTGTAGTAGTGGGGATGCATCTCATTATTTCATTGGGGAAGGAGCTGGTAAAGGGTACAACATTAATGTGCTCTGGGAGCATGGAAAATATAAAATAAAATACAATTTTGTCTGTTATCTCTCTCTTTTTCTTCTCTGTTTCTTCCCCTTTGCTTTTTCTTCTGTACCAAGTCTTGGGTGAATCTTGCACGCGCTCACGTCCAGTACCCAGGCGGCAATGGGACGTGACACATCATCCATTTCTTGGAGAACAGCCAGACCGGCTTTGGCGGCGGAGATGGCGAGAATCGAGATCGATACTGACGTCCACGCCCTCGGTGACCATGCTGTCTACGTCACCAGGTCGCGGGTCAGCGCGTACGCGCAACAAGAGGGCGCGAGGAGCTCCACGCGTGAGCTCTTGCGAAGGCACGTCCCTCTTCCGAGTCCATCCGCCGGCGGGACTTCGAACAGGGCGGAGGCTCGCTGGCGACTGGATCACATGGTGATAACCGTGGAGTTCAACGACCTCTTCATCAATCCCCAAGACGTGCTCAAGTGAGAGATCCATCTCGTGGCGCCGTCCGGAGCTCATCGAAGCAAAGGATCGTGTCTAAGTTGTGCAAGTACTTGTATAGTCTTAGTTGAAGTTTTGTGCCTCGTAGGAAATCAATCACTGGTAATCTCTTTAGGGGTGTTTCTATGCATTTTTATATAAAAGTTATATAAATATTAAAATATAAATAAAATATACAGGATGATTACTTATCATTTCATTTGTTTTAAGATTTGTATAACTTGTATTAAAAGGCATGTATAAAAACACTGCTCAATCTTTTTTTAATGCCAGTGCGATCCTTCTTCTTTCCACTTTATAAGTGAATTATTATGACAATTGATTAATGAAAAGGATTATTTTATGCCAAAAGGGTAGAACCTAATTCATGGAAGGCCCTAGAACTAGCTGTTCTCTTTTCCCCCTCTTGTGTGTTTACTCCACATTACCGTGTATATCTACGTTCTTCTAGAAGCCTCCACATTAATCCTATGAGAAAAGAATAAAAACTCTCATATTAATCGAAGGAAAAAAAGACTAGAAATTTCCACAATAATCGTATTAAAAAAAAATCTAATCCATCCAATTGATATACATGGTTGCAAGTTGCAACAATGGTTGAGATTTATTTGAATGGCTAGATAACCGACTTTTTTGTTGTTGTTGTGATAGTCTTGGAGGCTATTTGGTTGCCTTCTCTCGCGAGCCTGACCCGTTCGACTCAGCCAAGCTGATGGGATACGGGATGCATAGATGCAGAGACAGTGTTTGGTCGAGTGTTTAGTAGGCAGGTATTTTGAAATTTATATAGCAAGTGTGATCTAGTTTCGTTCCAAAAAATGTCAGGAACCATTTTGAAATCGGTTTGGTAATTGGAGATGCTAATCAAAAGATATAAACAAAAAAGAAAAAAAGGAAACTTACATACTCACGTGGCATCACATGCATGGTTTGCTATTGTGGCTGACAGTGACCCCTTGTGCAGAACACAAGACTGTATCCAGAGATACGCCCATTTTCTATGTATCTCCAGAGCCAGGCTGCATGGAAAATCTTGCATCCGGAGAGCCAGGCTCAAAACTAGATGCAGGCAACTAAACATGAAAAAAAAGCAAGATTCTACATCTATAGATGCAAATATCTGTGCATGCAGACAACCAAATAGCCCCTTGATGTTCCACGACAAATTGGATTCTGTATACAATATGTGAACGATTCCAGACCATGCAAGTGTATGGCAAGTGTTTGTTACAGAATAAGGCAATGCAATCAATACTTAACAATGTGTGTTAGTTCATGTATACAACTGAGTATCACGGTACAGTATTAATAATTTATTTACCTCCCTCTCCAAATTAATAATTCCCATATTATTAAATTGGCTTGGATTTAATCTAACAGAAAAGTATCTATATCTATAATATTTAAATTACCGAATCACAGTTAAGTCAAAATAAAAGTATATGCACATTAAATTTTATTTTGGTGAGTAGAAGTGTCATTAATTTATTAATGTATAAATGCAAAGTCTAAAATATAATTAAATTGAAAATGGAAAAAAATTAGAGATAGTAGGTTTGAAAACTAATAATGCAAAGCCTAAAATATAACTAATTTGGGGATGGAAAAATTACGGATAGTAAGTTTAAAAACTAAAAAAAAAATATACAAATATATTCATATTTTGAGTTAATTTGTAAATAAATAAATTTTTTAATTAATTATAAAATTTAATTAATTTAAATTCAGGAGCAAGTTTAAGTTGAAATATTATAAATTAATTTTAATTCTTTAAAGAAGTTGAATTAACATAAATTTTGGAGTTAATTTTAAAGATGATTTGTCGGGACCCAGATTTACAAATCCAAAACCCTCTGTGTATACCGCACTAGTCTAGGATCACGCTAGTACACACAGTGGCAACGAAGATAAAATAACATTCCATTCAATGAATTAACTAAGAAAGTAGCAAATAATAACAACGGACCTTATGGACAAGTTTACATAATTGCGCCTTAAGGTCTAAAGAAACAAATAAACTCTTGCAGCAGAAATAAAACAACTTAGGCCATACGACATGCCACAGGCAATCGTTTGGGGAAACGCCTTCTTAGTTCACATAGTCTTCAAATACTCCTCATAGAACTCTGTATTTTCCTATTGTTCCTCAGCAATTGATCAACAAAGGTGTAAAGCCGCAAGTACAAAAAGTACTCAGCAAGCCATAGAGAAAGATGCAAATAATATACGGCTTGACAAAGAATAGTCATATGATTCTTTTGCATAAAGCAATAACTTGAATGTAAATACAATAAATAGATTCAAAGCATAATTGGCAAAAGATAATAAATAATTGGTAAACCAATGGTAGACAACAACAAAAGATTGATGAGGCATCACCCATCACCATCTGAAACTATCATCAACCACTGAACTCAACAGTATTAACTTTAGATACCAAAACAACAATGAACTCCCTGTTCACTACCAACAATTTCACCTTCCAACATTTTATGAAAAATCTATACCTCGTGTGAAATTCCCAGGCATGTCCATGACCGTTGTAACACCCCAATTTTTGCTTTTAATAAATTTAAATGAAATCTTGCACTTTGGTGAATTTTTGGAATTTATTTGGATTTAATTTGAATTTATTCCCTTTTGAAATAATTAAAGAATTAAAATTTATAAATAAAATTTTGTTGGAAATATTTTATTTAAGTCCAAAATGTCTCAAAGTATTTTCCAGAATTTTTCCGAAATTTTTCCGAGTATTTGGCTATTTTTCTTGATTTATTTGAATTTCTAGGGATTAATTTAATTATTAAATAATTGCCGAGTGGGTTTGTACTGTTCCTCCGACCGAGTCCGACCCGAGTTAGACTTGAGTCCGAGTCTGACTCGAACCGGACTCAAGCCCGACCAAGCCAGCCGAACCCTAGCCGCAACCGTTGGATCTTGATCCAACGGCCACGGTTGCGCCACGTCGCCCAATCCGAATCCAATTCGGATTCCGTCGTCGCAGCAGGGTGGACCTCGGTTTCCACGATTTTCACGGAAGCCGAGGCTCCTATTTAAAGCGTCGCCGCCGCCATCGTGTAGCTCTCTTCCGTGCGCACCCGTAGCCCTAGACCTTCGCGCTTGAGCCGCCGTCGTTCGCCCGCTAGAGCTCGCCGCAGTTGGATTAGGGTTCCACCGCGGTTTTCCGTCGTTTGCTGCCGACTCCGCCGTGATTGAGCCCAGATCTGGAACCGTCGCAACGAGCCGCACCTGGGAGTTCCACTCACCTCGCCGGAGCACGCCTCAAGCGCCGTTCGGGAAGTCGTTGTCTTCGTCTTCGGCAGCCGCTGCTCCGCTGCGCCATCGCCGGAGCCCCGAAGCTTCTTAGCCGTTGGATCTTCATCGGACGGCTACGGTGAGTCCACGTCACCCCGTTAGATTTCACGTTTTGGTTTTTAGATCTAATCCCAACCGTTGGATCTAAATCCAACGGCTTAGATTAAGCTACGTGATCATGAGCTGCACCGTGCCTAGATTAGATCTCAGCCGTTAGATCTTAGATCGTACGGTTAGCGTTAACAGCATTGTAGCGTTAGATGCAACCTCGGTCGTTCGATCGAGATCGAACGGCGTAGATTGAGCCACGTGTCGCGCGCCGGGTCAAGCCACGTCACCCCTAGAGACGCGGTGAAACCCGATCGGATCTCGACCGTTCGATCAAGATCGAACGGTCTAGATCAACCGCGTTATTTCCAAACACGTGAGGTTAGATCTGATCTGAACCGTTGATTTTCAAATCAACGGCCCAGATTGTGCCACGTGCGTGGGAGCTAAACCGACGCGGTCAGCGCGGTCGCGCCCGGTCGCCGCTGACGTCAGCACATGATGTCAGCGAGGGGCCCGCATGTCAGCGGCTAGCCCAACGTCTCCATGACGTCAACCGTGATGTCATGCTGACGTCACGTGGGGCCCGCGTGTCAGCCGTCCTCAGCCGAGCCGTGCTGACGTCAGTAGGGGGTCCCACATGTCAGTGTCACGTGCGCCCGTGGACCGAGTCCACGGTGGACCGAGTCCATGGACCGGCTGACGAAATAATTCAATTTTGCAATAGAAAAATAATTAGGTAGAAAATTAAATCCCATGCTGACGTCATGCTGACATCATTAATCGGAATTTTCAATAGAAAAATAAAAGAATTAATTCGGTTTAATGATTTATTTGAATTTTCAAACTTCAAACGCTTATAACTTTTGCATTTTAACTTCGATTTGAACGATTCAAGTTTCTAAATTTTTATAAAATTGAGATCAACTCAAATATGAATTTTAATTAATTTTTGGACATGAATTTTTTCTCTGTTTATATTTATTTAATATATTCTTTAAACTTTAAACAATTATAACTTTTGCATTTCAACTCCGATTTGGGCGATTCAAATTTCTAAAAATTCGTAAAATTATGCTCTCTTTGTTTATGAATTTTATTTGAAGTTTTGAACACTTTTGTGTACTGTTTTATTTATTTATTGCTATTTGCACGCGTTACGAGTAGACGTTGAAGTGTCCGAAGGCTTCGAAGGTGAAGTTTTGACCCAGGAGCCAGCTCAAGATCAAGAACAAGTGCTTTTTGAAGGCAAGTTGTGCTTTGACCATGTTGATCCCATTCTTTTGAAATTATGTTGTTTCAAAGTATTGCATGCTAATTTAATTAGAATTTATGTTGATTAATTCTGGGATTAGTTAAATTCCTAGTTGCTGTATGACACCTTGTCGTATATAATTGTATGCCATGAACCCCTTGTCACCCAAGTTGTGGATTATTTAGTTGGACATTATTAACTTGCCAACATGGGTAATTAGACCGTTGTAGTATATTGCTTAGACTTGCCACGTAGTCACAACATGATTTTGGATAATTACATGTTAACATTGACTTAATGACAGATGGAACATGTTTTCGAGAAGTGTCATGTGTTATTGATGTTGTTATCGATGGTACGTGGTGCATGGTAATCAACTGGGGTTTGATAAATAGGTTTAGATCGGGGTATGTGGCAAGAATGATATGGTGGGCCATGATTGGCACCGGGAACATTAATTTGGTTCTTTGGGTAGTCTTGCCCTGGTCAACCTAAGGACTTAACCTTGCAAGCCTTTGAACTGAGTCAAACGTGCAACCATATGTCTGTAATGGGACGAACCTAGTTGATTAAGTTACTAATAACTTGCTTGTGGAACCTCGGGGTGTCAACCACACCTTTTTGTGTCGTTGTACGGGGGAGCGTACCGGGGCTGCGGCCAGGTACCCATCTAACGGTTGATTGTCCTAGACTTCGCCTTTGCTAAGGGCAGGGTTAGTGCGCAACAACCAGAGAGGTCCACTTGTACAGTTAGAAGTTTCCAAAAGACTTTGTTACGGACACTCGCCTTTGTGGTGTTTGGTTGTATCTTGTGGGTAAAGTGCATAACCTCTGCAGAGTGTAAAATCTATTCGAATAGCTATGTCCGCGGCATTGGACATTGCTCGGGAATTACAGTCAAGGGTTAGACTTTCATGAAAACCACTTGGACTTGAAAAGTTTGGTTGGGTTTAATGATGACATTGATTGTAATGTGGATTAGGAAAAGGAGAAAGTGTTACTTAACTCCTGGAAAAGTTATTGATACTACATTGCTTCTACTGCTTTCGAATCTACTTATGTTACTTGCTAATTGCTGCTTTACTGCAAATGAACCTGTTAACCTATCCTTTGTATTAAGCCATGCATATAGAATATTAGTTGCATTCTGTGCATGACTTGCTGAGTACCAAGTACTCACCCTTGCCATAATACAACATCAGTTGAAGAAGAATCAACGCCCGCACTAGAGGAGGAGCTCCAGGAAGAGCCGACAAGCTAGGGGAGAGCCCAGTCAGTTGCCTGTGGCATATTGGTTGGCGCCACATGATTTCTTTATATTCCGCTGCAGATTCTATTTTAATAAGACTTTAGCCCTGCGAGGCGTACTTTTGTAACTTGACCAAAAGGTTGAGCAACCCATTATATTTCCTTTCTATAAAGTACTTTATTATTCGTTGAATATGATTGTGATATGTACCGATGTTGAGACTGTGTGTACTAGCGTGATCCTCGACTAGTGCTGAATACACAGAGGGTCCGGATTTGCAAATTTGGATCCCGACAGAGGTGGTATCAGAGCCATACTGACTGTAGGCTCACCCGTAGTTAGAATGGTCATGGTGAGGATGAAACCTATTTTCTAAAAGTTAAAACTTGACAAGATGATGAATGAAATCTCGCCTCATCCCTTCTCTCTTGTTCGTATCCCCTTGCTGAATTCATTTTGTCTCCACTTTGGTTTTAAAATATTGCGATCTCACGTGAGTGTCTCTTGGCAGATGAAGATTCTCAACAACTACGCCGAGCGTGCGGGAGGCTATGCCATTGAGTTGTGGCGTATGCTGCAGGTACTTGGAGGTTTCGAGAGGCCACTTTACCAGGGGAACACCATAGTGCAGGTTGGATTGGTCACGGCATGGGACGTCAAGATCACAGTGTACGCTTGAGAGAAGACGAAGTTCAGTCGCCCATGCTACTTCACAGCCAGGAGGTCAACATTTGAGTTGGGAATCCAGGAGGTGTCACGCCGAGCTATGAGGCACATTGCTCTCACATATTCCAGAGAGCTAGAAGGCACAGTGTTTCGTCACCACCCACGCCGAGACAACAGGATCGAGTGGGAGCCGATTGAAGATGAAGATGTCACCGTCACACACTTGGCGAGGTTCGTCGTCGCACAGGAGGATGCACTTGATGATACGGTGCAAGAGCTGCAGAAGGCCCGTGAGGAGGTCAAGAAAGAGAAGAAAAGTCTGCAGGAAGTTCGAGAGTATGTCTCATCTTCTGCGAAGGATTGATGAGCTAGAAATGGCATTATACAGACAGGAGCCAGAGCCAGTACTAGAGCTGCACGAGCCAGATCCTGAGGAGCCGCAGCCCAAACCACAGCCTGAGCCTGAGCCTGAGGATGATGCCGTTTCTTCGACAACTGCCGCTGTGGGGCATGGTGATCACTTCGCACCTATGCCGCCGCATCCACCAAAAGGAGGCAGTGGAGGTTTTCTCGAGGAGTGAGCGTTTGGATTAGTGGTTGAGACTCCTTCATCGAGTCGCGTTATAGAATAAAGAGTCACCCTTAGAGGCGTTAGACTCCAGTGTTAGTTTAATTTGGATTTTCATTGCTTGCTGAGTGTGCAGTATGTGTTGCAAGGCCCTAGGCATTGTAAGCAACCATACGTAGTTATTACTGATTAGTTAATAAAGTTGGATTTTGAGTTACACCTTTCCCCGCATAAGTTTCCCTACTACTTGTCTATTTTTGTTCCCTCTCGTCTCTAAACCTTGGAGCAGTCGATAGATGGTGAACACCCACGGAAACCTTGGAGGCAACGGGAGTGGTTCTCGCCCCGCAGTGAACCCCAATGATGGAGCACCTGCACCCCAACCAGCACCGCCAGTTGACATGCAGAACTTTGGAGCTTTCCTTGCTACACATACACAGTTGATGCATGCCATGATGCAGCAGATGCAGCACGTCACCACTCAGGCCGCAGCTAACCAAGTCAATCAAGGACAGCGTCAGGGCTCAAAGTTGTCAGAATTCATGAGGACTCATCCGCCCACCTTCTCTGGAAATGCCAATCCACTGGAGGCGGATGATTGGTTAAGGTCAATTAAGAGGAAGTTGCACATTACCCAATGTGTGGGAAATGAGAGGGTACTCTACGCCTCTCATCAATTGGAAGGAACCGCAGCAGAATGGTGGGAGAACTTCTGCGCCACGTGGGAGAACCCACAGGACATCACGTGGGAGGAATTTACCGTCGCATTTCGCCAGTATCATGTGCCAGAAGGAATAATGGACTTGAAGAAGGAAGAATTCAGGGCATTGAAGCAAGGAAATCAACCGGTGGCTGAATACCTGAACAAGTTCACACAACTTGCACGCTACGCGCCGGAAGACGTAGCGACAGACAAGGCCAGACAGTCTCGCTTCCTGAAGGGACTGAACTCTGGATTGCAGGTGGGACTGATTACCCACACCTTCCTAGATTTTCAGGAGCTTGTAAACAAGGCGCTCATTCTTGAGGACAAGCGCAAGGAACTGGATGAGAACCCAAAGCGCAGAATGCAACAGCAAGGATCATGCCAGGGAGCGCAACAGCGTTTGAGGGTTGCGCCGAATCAGTTTTTCAGATTCCAGCCGTAGAATGCAATGAGGACACCGTCGCCAGCACCGAGACCTACCAACCAGAATTATCAGACCCTAGCTCCAGCCAGAAACGCCGCTTCAGGCAGTCAACAGGGGACAGTGAGACGTTGCTATACATGCAACGAGCCAGGACACTTCTCCAACATTTGCCCCAAGAAGACAGCAATCCAACATTTGCCCCAAGAAGACAGCAGGAGTGACCCCAGTTCGCTTCAACTTGGGCTCCACACCAACCAGGACGCCTGCACCAGGAGTAAACCACAGGACAGCACAGCCAGGAGCCGCGCCTCAGACCGTGGTGAGAGGTCGAGTCAATCACGTGACTACAGATGCACTTCAGAATGCCACAGACGTCATACTGGGTAAGTTGCTTGTCAACTCAGTACCTGCAACAGTTTTGTTTGACTCTGGAGCTTCGCATTCGTTTGTTTCTCAAGGCTTTGCTGCTAAAAATGATTTGGAGATTGCAAGACTTAAATGCATGCTACTAGTCCAAACCCTTGGTTCCGAACTCCGAACTAAAGTAGGATGTTCCGGGGTAAGAATATTAATAGATGGGGTAGAGTTCCTAGCGAACCTTATTATACTAGAAACCCAGACCTTAGATGTTATCTTGGGAATGGACTGGTTATCCAAGCACAAGGCCGTGCTGGATTGTGGGCGAAGGATTATCTCAGTTGAGGGCCCATGTGGAAGAAAAGTGGAATTTCAAGCAACCGTCGTTCGAGATGGACAGCTGATGATCAACAGCACGAAGGCAATCAGCATAGAAGATGTTTCAGTGGTGAATGAGTATCCTGATGTTTTTCCTGAAGATTTGCCTGGAATGCCGCCAGACAGAGACATAGAATTTGTGATTGAGTTAGTACCTGGTACAACACCGATAGCGAAGAGACCTTACCGGATGTCCACCGAAGAATTGGTAGTGATGAAGAAACAGCTCGAGGAGTTGATGGAAAAAGGATTCATCAGACCTAACTCGTCGCCATGGGGAGCACCAGTTTTGTTTGTCAAAAAGAAGGATGGGAGTTTCAGGATGTGCATTGACTACCGTGCACTCAATGAAGTCACCATGAAGAACAAGTATCCGCTACCCAGGATTGATGACCTGTTTGACCAGTTGAGAGGAGCCGGATTTTTCTCCAAGATTGATTTGAGGTCAGGATATCACCAGTTGAAGATCCGATCAGAGGATATTCCGAAGACCGTATTCTCGTCAAGATATGGACATTACGAGTTTACTGTTATATCCTTCGATCTGACGAATGCGCTAGCTTACTTCATGAATATGATGAACAAGGTTTTTATTGAATGCCTGGATAAGTTTGTCGTTGTGTTCATAGATGATATCTTAGTTTACTCCAAGTCAAGAGAAGAGCACGCAGAACATCGGAGACTAGTTTTGGAGAAGCTGAGAGAACAGCAACTCCTCGCCAAGTTCAGTAAGTGTGATTTTTGGAAAGACAAGGTGGAGTTTCTTGGACACGTGTTGACCACAGAAGGAGTCGCTGTTGATCCAAGCAAAGTAGAAGCTGTGTTACATTGGGAATAGCCGAAGACGGTGACCCAGATTCGGAGTTTTCTTGGGATGGCAGGTTAATACCGCCGCTTCATTGAAGGCTTTTCGACAATTGCGAGACCTCTTACGTAATTGTTGAAAAGGGAGAAGAAGTTTACATGGACGCCGGAGTGCGAAAAAGGTTTTCAAGAGCTGAAGAAACGATTGACATCAGCCCCGGTGTTAGTTCTACCGGACGTCAATAAAAGCTTCGATATTTATTGTGATGCATCGCGCCAAGGACTTGGATGTGTGCTGATGCAGAACAAGAAGGTTGTTGCATATGCATCAAGGCAGTTGAGGCCACACGAGGAGAATTATCCGACACATGACTTGGAGTTAGCTGCCGTGGTGCATGCTTTGAAGTTTTGGAGTCATTATTTGATCGAGAATAGGTGTGAAGTGTATACGGACCATAAGAGTCTTAAGTATATTTTCACCCAATCAGACCTGAACATGAGGCAGAGGAGATGGTTAGAGTTGATCAAGGATTACAATGTGGGAATCCATTACCATCCCGGAAAGGCTAACGTGGTGGCTGACGCCTTGAGTTGGAAGAGCTATACCGTGAATATGTTAATAGCCACGAGTCAGGACGAGCTATGCAAGGAGTTTCAGATGATGCAGATTGAGGTGGTACACGAGGGATTCTTGGCCGTATTGGAGGTAAAGCCTATTCTGGAGGATCAGATCAGAGGAGGACAGAAGGATGATGACAAGATCCGCAGGATTAAGTCCAAGATGGATGAAGGCAAGGCAAAAGACTTCAAGCTAGATGAGCAAGGCACATTGTGGATGAAGGATTGAATCTGTGTGCCGAATAAAAAGGAACTGAAACAACTGATTTTTGAGGAAGCCCATGACTCCAAATATTCTATTCACCCAGGAAGTGCCAAGATGTACCGAGATCTGAAGGAAAGATTCTGGTGGCCAAGCATGAAGCGGGAAGTCGGCGAGCATGTTGCATTATGCGACATATGCCAGAGAGTCAAAGCAATGCATCAGAGGCCAGCAGGATTGCTGCAACCATTGAAGATACCTGAGTGGAAGTGGGAGGGAATCGGAATGGACTTCATTACCGGTTTGCCTAAAACTCAAGGAGGGTATGACTCCATATGGGTTATAGTGGATCGCTTGACTAAGGTCGCCCATTTCATCCCAGTAAAGACCACTTACTCGGGAGATAAATTAGCAGAGTTGTACATGACCAGGATCGTCTGTTTGCACGGAGTGCCAAAGAAGATTGTTTCGGACCGAGGTACCCAATTTACCTCGAGATTCTGGAATAAGCTGCATGAAGCCATGGGGACCCGTTTGAACTTTAGTACAGCATATCATCTGCAGACGGATGGACAGACCGAAAGAGTTAATCAAATTCTGGAGGATATGTTGAGAGCTTGTGCATTGGCCTATGCTACCTCTTGGGATAAGAGTCTGCCGTATGCCGAGTTCAGCTACAATAACAGCTATCAGGCCAGTTTGCAGATGTCACCTTTTGAAGCACTGTATGATCGACCCTGTTGAATGCCATTGAATTGGAATGAGATAGGTGAACGCCATGTCTTCGGGCCAGATATTCTTCAAGAAGCCGAAGAGCAGATTACCATGATCCGAGAAAAACTGAAAGTAGCCTAATCAAGATAGAAGAGTTATGCTGATAACCGTCGCCGAGACCTGAGTTTTGAACTGGAAGATTTTGTATACCTCAGAGTTACACCTCTCAAGGGAGTTAAGAGGTTCCATGCTAAAGGGAAACTCACACCGTGATAAGTTGGACCATTTAAGATTTTGAGCCGCAGAGGCGAAGTTGCTTACCAGTTGGAGTTGCCACAATCATTAGCGGGAGTGCACGCTGTGTTCCATGTATCCCGACTGAAGAAGTGTCTCCGAGTGCCAGATGAGCAAATGCCCTTGGAATCGATCGAGCTACAGGATGTTCATCCGACCGGACCCGAGTCCGAGTCAGACTCGAGTCCGACCCGAGCCAACCGTTCCGGTCGAACCCGCTCGGCCGAACCCTAACCGCGTGACCGTTGGATCTTGATCCAATGGCCACGATTGAGCCACGTCACCCGAGCCCGAGTCCGACCGAGCCAGCCAGCTAGCCCGAGCCAGACCCGAGCCCAAACCCTCGCACCGTTGGATATTGATCCAACGGCTGATGTTGATCCACGTCACCCAATCCGAATCCAACTCGGATTCCGCCGCCGCAACGGAGTGGGCCTCGGTTTTCGCGTGTTTCACGGACGCCGAGGGCCCTATTTAATGCGCCGCCACCGCTGCCGTGACGCCGACTTCCGTGCGCACCCGTAGCCCTAGCTCACGCCGCCAGAGCCGCCGTGGTTGTGCCGCAATCGCTCGCCGGAGTTGGAGGAGCGTTCCGCCGCGTTCAACTGCAGTTTCCACCGCCGTTCGTCGTCCTCCGCCGCCGTTGAGCCCAGATCCGGAACCGCGAGGTCAAGCCGCGCCAGAGGAGACCACTCACTTCGCCGGAGGAGCCCCGCAACGCCGTCGCCATGGTCGCCGTCTTCGTCTCCGGTGAACCAGCCCCGCCGCAAGCCATCGCCGGACCTCGAGCTCCACTCACCGGTAGTCCGATCCAGATCCAAGGGTCCAGATCGCGCCACGTCACACCCCGGTGAGATCCCACGTGCTTTCCTCAGATCTATTTCCAACCGTTGGATCTAGATCCAACGGTTTAGATCGTGCCACGTAGCCTAAACTGCACCAAGCTAGAATAGATCTCAGTCGTTAGATCTAGATCGAACGGTTAGCGTTAACCCACGTTGTTTTCGTTAGATTGGATCTTGACCGTCCGATCAAGATCGAACGGTCCGAATCGGCGGAGTAGTTTCTTAACGCGTTAAGCGAGATTCAATCTGGGCCGTTGATTTTCAAATCAACGGCCGAGATCTAGCCACGTGGCGGGAGGCGGCCGTCCGCGATCGGCCGCAGTCGGCGCTTGCTGGCGTGGCGCGTGTCTCGACTGAGGCCAGCGTGTCGATGGGCCCACGCGTCGGCGTCTCGGTAAAGTGCACCATGACGTCACCGCTGACGTCACGGTGGGGCCCAGCTATCAGCCGTCCTCAGCCGTGCGTGATGACGTCACCGCTGACGTCATCCGAGGGGCCACCTGTCAGCGAGACACGTGAGCCATGGACCAGGTCCACGGTGAAGCCGAGCGCGCCGTCTTGGCCGGTCCATGGACCCGAGGCGTGGCGGCACCGGATTGGTCCACGTGTCATGCTGACGCAATAAAAGAATTTCCGAAAAAGAAAATGATTTATTAATTCGAATTATTGATTTCAGATTTTGATTCAAACTTCAAACGCTTATAACTTTTGCATTTTAACTCCGATTTGAGTGATTCAAATTTCTAAATTTGTATAAAATTGAGATCTACCTAATGATGAATTTTATTTCAATTTTGGACTAATTTTTTTCTCTGTAATATTATTTAATTGATTATTTAAACTTCAAAATGCTATAACTTTCGCGTTTAATCTCCGAATTTGACGATTCCAGTTTGTAAAAATTCATAAAATTATGTTCTCTCTGTTTATGCACTTTATTTGGTTGTTTGGACACTTTTGTCTACTGTTTTATTCATTTGTTGCTATTTGCACGCGTTCCGAGTAGACGTTGAAGTGCCGGAAGGATTCGAAGGTGAATTGTTGACCCAGGAGCCAGCTCAGGACCAAGAGCAAGTACTTTTTGAAGGCAAGTTATGCTTTGACCATATTGATCCTATTTTGAAACCTATTTTGATTTAACTTATTGCATGCTAGTTCAATTAGAAAATACTTTATTTAATTCTGGGGAATTAGATAAATGCCTAATTGCTGTATGACACCTTGGTTAATTAAATATGTGCCATGACCCTTGTCACCCTAGTTGTGGTTTACTAGTTGGACATTACTAAATTGCCAACATGGGAAATTAGATCGTTGTAGTATATTGCTTAGACCTGCTACGTGCTCATGACATGATTTTTGGACAATCAAATGTAATATTGACTTAATGATATATTGAACCTGTTTTGGAAAGGTATCAGGTGTTGTAATGTTGATGGCATGTGGTGCATGGTAATCAACTGGGGTTTGATAAATAGCTTTTGACCAGGGGCATGTGGCAAGAATGATCGGGTGGGCCGGTTGTGGCAAGGAATGTTGGTTTGGTTCTTCGGTAGTCTTGCCTGGTCACCCTAAGGACTTAACCTTGCAAGCCTTTGAACTGGGTCAAACGTGCAACCACATGTCTGTAATGGGACGGACCTAGTTGATTAAGTTGCTAATAACGTACCTGTGGGACCTCAGGATGTCAACTACACCCTTTGTGTAAGTTGAACGGGAGCGCATCGGTCATGCGGCCAGGTACCCATCTATCGGTTGGTTGGCCTAAACTTCGCCTTAGCTATGGGAAGGGTTAGTGTGCAACACCGGAGAGGACCTCTTGTATTGTTAGTAGTTTCCGAAAGACTTTGTTACGGTAACTCGCCTTTGTGGTGTTTGATTTGTATCTTGTGGGTAAAGTGCATAACCTCTGCAGAGTGTAAAATCTATTCGAATAGCCGTGTCCGCGGTATTGGACATCGCCGGGAATTACAGTCAAGGGTTAGACTTTCTTGAAAATAACTTGGTCTTGAAAAGGTTGGGTTTGGTTTAATAATGATGTTGATGGAAATGTGGATTAGAATCGGGAAAGATGTTTATTTAACTCCTGGAAAAGTTATTGATCTTATACTTGTTTCTACTGCTCCGAATCTACTTATGATACTTTTTAAATGCTCTTTACTGCAAAGATACCTTGAGCCACTCCTTGTATTAAGCCATGCATGTAGTATATTAGCTGCATTCTGTGCATGACTTGCTGAGTACCAAGTACTCACCCTTGCCGCAATACAACACCAGTTGAAGAAGAATCTACACCAGCTTTGGAGGAGGAGCTCCAAGAGGAACCGTCTACTTAGTGAGCGAGCCCAGTCAGTTGCCTGTGGTATACTGGATGGCGCCACGAAGTTATTTTATTTTCCGCTGCTATTATTTCTCTCTTAATAAGTTTCACCCTGCGTGGCGTATATTTGTAACTTGACCATAAGGTCGAGCAACCAGTTTGACTATTTAATTAAAGTACTTTATTAGTAACGAATGGTATGATTGTGATATTTACCGATGTTAAGACTGTGTGCACTAGCGCGTTCCTGGACTAGTGTTGAATACACAGAGCGTCCGGATTTGCAAATTCGGGTCCCGACAGAGGTGGTATCAGAGCCATACTGACTGTAGGCTCACCCATAGATAGAATGGTCGTAGTGAGGATAAAATCTATTTTCTAAAGTTAAAAGTGGTCAAGATAATGAATGAATTCTCGACTTACCCCTTTCTTTCTTGTTCATACCCCTTGCTGAGTTCTTTTCGTCTTCCACATTGATTTTTAAAATGTCGCGTTCTTACGCCGGCCTTTTGGCAGATGATGATGAAGAACAACTACGCCGAGCGTGAAGGAGGCTATGCCGCCGAGTTGTGGCGTATGCTTCAGTTTCTTGGAGGTTTTGAGAGGCCGCTCTACCGAGGGACTACACTTGTGCAAGCAGGACTGGTCACAGGATGGGACGTCCGGATCACGGTGTATGCCCGAGAGAAGACCAAGTTCGGTCGCCCTTTCCAGTTCACAGCCAGGAGGTCTACCTTTGAGATGGGAATCCAGGAAGTGTCGCGTCGAGCGATGCAGCAGATCGCTCGCACTTACTCCAGGGAGCTGGAAGGCACAGTGTTCCATCACCACCCGCGCCGAGACAGCAGAGCTCAACGAAAGCCGATAGAAGATGAGGATGCTACCGTCACTCACTTAGCCAGATTCATCGCTGCTCAGGAGGAGCTGATTGAAGACACAGTTCAGGAGTTGAAGAAGGCTTGTGAGCAGGTTGAGGAAGAGAAGAAGCACTTGGAGAATGCTCGTGAGTATGTCGCTTTTGCTGCGGAAAGAATGGCAGAATTGGAAACTGCACTGTATGGCCAGGGTCCCGATCCAGTGTTGGAGTTGGACGCTCCAGACCCAGAGGAGGAACCAGAAGAGGTGCCACAGCCACAGCAACAGCTAGATCCAGAGCCAGAGGAAGACGTCGCGTCGTCGACCACAGTTGCGGTTGCAGGGCATGGCGATTGTTTCGCGCCTATGCCGAAGCACCCATAGCCAAGCCGTGGAGGTTTTCTAGACGAGTGAGCATAGGTTTTGCAGTTGAGACTCCTTCGTCGAGTCACGTTATAGAATAATAGTCACCCTTTAGAGGCGTTGGATTTTCATTGTTTGCTGAGTGTGCAGTATGTGTTGCAGGCCTTTAGGCATTGTAAGCAACCATACCAAGTTATTAATATTATTAGTTAATAAAGTTGGATTTTGAGTTACACTTTTCCCCCACATAAGTTTCCCTGTTACTTGTCTATTCTCGCTCCCTCTCATCTCTAAAACCTTGGAGCAAACCACAGATGGTGAACACTCGTGGAAACCTTGGAGGCAATGGAAGTGGTTCTCGCCCAGCAGAAAACCCCAATGATGGAGCACCAACACCGCCAGTTGATATGCAGAATTTTGGAGCTTTTCTTGCTGCTCAGACTCAGTTGATGCATGCCATGATGCAACAGATGCAGCACGTCACCGCCCAGGCCACTGCTAACCAAGTCAATCAGGGACAACGCCAGAATACAAGACTGTCAGAGTTTATGAGGACTCATCCACCCACTTTCTCTGGGAATGCTAACCCGTTGGAAGCCGATGACTGGTTAAGGTCAATTGAGAGGAAGCTACACATTGCTCAATGCATGGGAAATGAGAAGGTACTCTACGCTTCTCATCAGTTGGAAGGAACACCACGAATGGTGGGAGAACACGTGCCATGCAAGAGAACCCTCTCGACATCACTTGGGAGGAGTTCACGGCTGCGTTTATCGATGTCGTGTGCCTGAAGGAATCATGGATCTCAAGAAGGAGGAGTTCGAGCATCAAGCAAGGTAATCAGCCGGTGGCGAATACGAACAAGTTCACACAGCCTTGCACGCTACGCACTGAGGATGTAGCGACGGATAAAGCCAAATAGTCTCGCTTCATGAAGGGACTTAACTCGGGATTGCAGGTAGGATCGATAACCCACACCTTTCCAGATTTCCAGAGCTGGTGAATAAGGCGCTTATTCTTGAGGACAAAGCGCAAGGAACTGGATGAGAACAGAAGCGCAGGATGCAGCATCGAGGATCGCGTCAGGAGCACAAAGAACGTTTGAGGGTTGCACCAAATCAGTTTTTCAGATTCCAGCCGCGAGAATGCAACCAGGACACCGTCACGGCACCAAGACCCGTCAATCGTAACTATCGACTCGGCCCGGCCCGTAAACGTCGCTCAGGTAGTCAACAGGGGCGGTGAGGCCGCTACAATTGCAACGAGCCAGGGCACTTTGCCAACAGTTGTCCTAAGAAGACCGCAGGAGTGACCCCAGTTCGCTTCAATCTGGGATCCACACCAGCCAGGACGCCAGCACCAGGAGCAAACCGAGGGATAGCACAGCCAGGAGCAGCACCCTGCATCGTGGTGAGAGGCCGAGTCAATCATTTCACCGCAGATGCACCGCAGAATGCCACGGACGTCGTGATCGGGTAAGTTACTTGTTAACTCAGTACCTGCAACAGTTTTGTTTGATTCTGGAGCTTCGCATTCTTTTGTTTCTCAAAGCTTTGCTGCTAAAAATGATTTGGAGATTGCAAGACTTAAATGCATGCTTTTGATTCAAACCCCTGGTTCCGAACTCTGAACGAAAGTAGGATGTTCTGGGGTGAGAATACTAATAGATGGGATAGAGTTCCTAGCGAACCTTATTATTTTGGAGACCCAGACCCTAGATGTTATTTTGGGAATGGATTGGTTATCCAAGCACAAGGCCATTTTGGATTGTGCACGAAGGATTATTTCAATTGAAAGCCCGTGTGGAAGGAAAGTGGAATTTCAAGCCACCGCCGTTAGAGATGGACAGTTGATGGTTAACAGTACCAAGGCAATCAGCATAGAGGATGTCTCAGTAGTGAATGAGTACCCAGATGTTTTTCCTGAAGATCTACCTGGTATGCCGCCAGACAGGGATATAGAGTTTGTGATAGAGCTTGTACCTAGTACAGCGCCGATAGCAAAGAGACCTTACCGGATGTCCACCGAAGAATTGGTAGAGATGAAGAAGCAACTTGAAGAGCTGATGGAGAAAGGATTTATCAGACCGAGTTCGTCGCCGTGGGGAGCGCCAGTTTTGTTTGTCAAGAAGAAGGACGAAAGTTTCAGGATGTGCATTGACTACCGTGCACTCAATGAAGTCACCGTGAAGAATAAGTATCCGCTACCCAGGATCGATGATTTGTTTGATCAGCTGAGAGGAGCCGGAGTTTTCTCTAAAATTGATCTGAGATCGGGATACCACCAGTTGAAGATCCGATCGGAAGATATTCCGAAGACCGCATTCTCATCAAGATATGGACATTACGAGTTTACAGTTATGTCCTTTGGTCTGATGAATGCGCCAGCATATTTCATGAATATGATGAATAAGGTGTTCATGGAATATTTGGACAAGTTTGTTGTTGTGTTCATAGATGATATCTTAGTCTACTCCAAGACAGAGGATGAACATGCAGAGCACTTGAGGCGAGTTTTGGAAAAGCTGAGGGAACAACAACTCTTCGCCAAGTTCAGCAAGTGTGATTTTTGGAAGGACAAGGTGGAGTTCCTCGGACATGTAATGACCGCAGAAGGAGTCGTCGTTGATCCAAGCAAGGTAGAAGCTGTGTTACATTGGGAACAGCCGAAGACCGTGACCCAGATCCAGAGTTTCCTTGGAATGGCAGGTTACTACCGCCTTTTCATTGAAGGCTTTTCGACAATTGCGAAACCTCTTACGCAATTGTTGAAAAAGGAGAAGAAGTTTGCATGGACGCCAGAGTGCGAAAAAGGTTTTCAAGAGTTGAAGAAGCGATTGACATCAGCCCCGGTGTTGGTTCTACCGGACGTTAATCAAAGCTTCGATATTTATTGTGATGCATCGCATCAAGGACTTGGATGTATGCTGATGCAGAATGGAAAGGTCGTCGCTTATGCATCAAGACAGTTGAGGCCACATGAGGAGAATTATCCGACGCATGACCTAGAGCTAGCTGCTGTAGTGCATGCTTTGAAGTTATGGCGTCACTATTTGATTGGAAACAGATGTGAGGTATACACGGACCATAAGAGTCTTAAGTACATCTTCACCCAATCAGACCTGAACATGAGGCAGAGGAGATGGTTAGAGTTGATCAAGGACTACAACGTTGGAATCCATTATCATCCCGGAAAGTTCAACGTAGTTGCCGATGCTCTGAGTCGGAAAAGCCATACCGTGAACATGTTGCTAGCCACAAGTCAGGAAGAACTATGTGAGGATTTCCATAGAATGCATATTGAAGTCGTACCAGAAGGATTCTTAGCCGCATTGGAAGTGAAGCCTACCCTGGAGGATCAGATCCGAGAAGGACAGAAGGATGATGACAAGATCCGAAGGATTAAGTCCAACATGGATGAAGGCAAGGCAGAGGACTTCAAGATGGATGAACAAGGCACGTTATGGATGAAGCATCGCATTTGTGTGCCGAACAAGAAGGAGCTGAAGCAGTTGATTTTAGAAGAAGCCCATGACTCAAAGTATTCCATTCATCCTGGAAGCGCCAAGATGTATCAAGATTTGAAGGAAAGATTCTGGTGGCCAAGCATGAAGCGTGAAGTTGCCGAGCATGTTGCGCTGTGCGACATATGCCAGAGAGTCAAGGCAATGCATCAGAGACCAGTAGGATTGTTGCAGCCTTTGAAAATTCCTGAGTGGAAGTGGGAGGAAATCGGAATGGATTTCATTACCGGTTTGCCTAAGACTCAAGGAGGTTATGACTCCATATGGGTTATAGTAGATCGCTTGACCAAGGTCGCCCATTTTATCCTTGTGAAGACCACTCATTCGGGGGATAAATTAGCCAAGTTGTATATGACCAGGATCGTCTGTTTGCACGGAGTGCCGAAGAAGATTGTATCGGACAGAGGTACCCAGTTTACCTCGAGGTTTTGGAATAAGCTGCATGAAGCCATGGGAACCCGCTTGAACTTCAGTATAGCTTATCATCCACAGACGGATGGGCAAACAGAAAGGGTTAATCAGATTTTGGAGGATATGCTACGAGCTTGTGCTTTAGCTTATGCTACCTCTTGGGATAGGAGTCTGCCATACGCCGAGTTCAGCTACAACAACAGTTACCAAGCAAGTTTGCAAATGTCACCATTTGAAGCACTATATGGTCGACCCTGTCGGACACCGTTGAACTGGAATGAGATAGGTGAAAGCCGTGTCTTTGGGCCGGATATTCTTCAAGAAGCCGAAGGACAGATTGCCATGGTCAGGGAGAGATTAAAGATAGCCCAATCGCGACAGAAGAGTTATGCTGACAACCGTCGCCGAGACCTGAGTTTTGAACCAGAGGATTTCGTGTATCTCAGAGTCACACCGCTTAGAGGAGTTAAGAGATTCCATGCCAAAGGAAAACTCGCGCCGAGATATGTTGGACCATTCAAGGTTCTCAGCCGCAGAGGTGAAGTTGCTTATCAGCTAGAGTTACCACAATCACTAGCAGGAGTGCATGACGTGTTCCACGTGTCCCAGTTGAAGAAGTGTCTTCGAGTACCTGAGGAGCAGACACCGCTAGAGTCAATTGAGTTACAAGAGGATCTGACCTACAAGGAACACCGCGTGAAGATTCTAGACACAATGGATCGAGAGACGAGGAACAAGTCAACCCGTTTCTGCAGAGTTCAATGGAGCAACCATGCGGAGAGTGAAGCAACTTGGGAGCGCGAAGAGGATTTAAAGAAAGAATTTCCGAACCTATTTCTTTAGAAAGCCCTGAATCTCGGGGATGAGATTCTGTTAAGGGGGGAGGTTTGTAACATCCCAAAATTTTGCTTTTCTTAAATTCATGTGTGATTTGGCACTTTGGTGAATTTTTGGAATTTTCTGGAATTTATTTGGATTTATTTGGAATTTATTTGAATTTATTCCATTTTGAAATAATTAAAGAATTTAACTTTGAAAATAAAATTTTTTTTGAAATATTTTATTTGAGTCCAAAATGTTCCAAAATATTTTCCAGAATTTTTCTGAGTCTTTTGCTATTTTTAATGAATTAAATGAATTTCTGTGAATTAATTGAATTATTTAATCGCTGGAAAATAGCGAGTGGGTTTCTTGTTCATCCGACCGGACCGAGTCCGAAGTCGGACTCGAAGTCCGACCGAGCCAACCGTTCGGCCGAACCCGCTCGTAGAACCTAAGCGTGGACCGTTGGATCTTGATCCAACGGCCACGATTGAGCCACGTCACCCGAGCCCGAGTCCGACCGAGCCAACCAGCTAGCCCGAGCCAGACCCGAGCCCAAACCCTCGCACCATTGCATCTTGATCCAACGGCTGACGTTGATCCACGTCACCCAATCCGAATCCAACTCGGATTCCGCCGCCGCAACGGAGTGGGCCTCGGTTTTCGCGTGTTTCACGGACGCCGAGGGCCCTATGTAATGCGCCGCCACTGCTGCCGTGACGCCGACTTCCGTGCGCACCCGTAGCCCTAGCTCACACCGCCAGAGCCACCGTGGTTGCGCCGCAATCGCTCGCCGGAGTTGGAGGAGCGTTCCGCCGCGTTCAACTGCAGTTTCCGCCGCCGTCCTCCGCCGCCGTCCGCCGTCCTCCGCCGCCGTTGAGCCCAGATCCGGAACCGCGAGGTCAAGCCGCGCCAGAGGAGACCACTCACTTCGCCGGAGGAGCCCCGCAACGCCGTCGCCGTGGTCGCCGTCTTCGTCTCCGGTGAACCAGCCCCGCCGCAAGCCATCGCCGGACCTCGAGCTCCACCAGCCGTCCGATCCAGATCCAAGGGTCCAGATCGCGCCACGTCACACCCCGGTGAGATCCCACGTGCTTTCCTCAGATCTATTTCCAACCGTTGGATCTAGATCCAACGGTTTAGATCGTGCCACGTAGCCTAAACTGCACCAAGCTAGAATAGATCTCAGCCGTTAGATCTAGATCGAACGGTTAGCGTTAACCCACGTTGTTTTCGTTAGATTGGATCTTGACCGTCCGATCAAGATCGAACGGTCCAGATCAGCGGAGTAGTTTCTTAACGCGTTAAGCCAGATCCAATCTGGGCCGTTGATTTTCAAATCAACGGCCGAGATCTAGCCACGTGGCCGGGAGGCCGACCGTCGCGGTCAGCACGGTCAGCGCCCGCGCGTGGGCGCGTGTCTCTGACACGCGGGGCCCGCGTGTCAGTGGGGCCCACGCGTCAGCGTCTCAGCCGAGTGCACCATGACGTCACCGCTGACGTCACGGTGGGGCCCAGCTGTCAGCCGTCCTCAGCCGTGCGTGATGACGTCACCGCTGACGTCATCCGAAACCCGCTGTCGGCCGAGACCGCGTGAGCCGTGGACCAGGTCCACGGTAGACAAAGCCGCGCCCGTGCGCCGGGTCCATGGACCCGAGGCGACGTGGCGGCACCGGATTGGTCCACGTGTCATGCTGACGCAATAAAAGAATTTCCGAAAAAGAAAATGATTTATTAATTCGAATTATTGATTTCAGATTTTGATTCAAACTTCAAACGCTTATAACTTTTGCATTTTAACTCCGATTTGAGTGATTCAAATTTCTAAATTTGTATAAAATTGAGATCTACCTAATGATGAATTTTATTTAATTTTTGGACTAATTTTTTTCTCTGTAATATTATTTAATTGATTATTTAAACTTCAAAATGCTATAACTTTCGCGTTTAATCTCCGAATTTGACGATTCCAGTTTGTAAAAATTCATAAAATTATGTTCTCTCTGTTTATGCACTTTATTTGGTTGTTTGGACACTTTTGTCTATTGTTTTATTCATTTGTTACTATTTGCACGCGTTCCGAGTAGACGTTGAAGTGCCGGAAGGATTCGAAGGTGAATTGTTGACCCAGGAGCCAGCTCAGGACCAAGAGCAAGTACTTTTTGAAGGCAAGTTATGCTTTGCCCATATTGATCCTATTTTGAAACCTATTTTGATTTAACTTATTGCATGCTAGTTCAATTAGAAAATACTTTATTTAATTCTGGGGAATTAGATAAATGCCTAATTGCTGTATGACACCTTGGTTAATTAAATATGTGCCATGACCCTTGTCACCCTAGTTGTGGTTTACTAGTTGGACATTACTAAATTGCCAACATGGGAAATTAGATCGTTGTAGTATATTGCTTAGACCTGCTACGTGCTCATGACATGATTTTTGGACAATCAAATGTAATATTGACTTAATGATATATTGAACCTGTTTTGGAAAGGTATCAGGTGTTGTAATGTTGATGGCACGTGGTGCATGGTAATCAACTGGGGTTTGATAAATAGCTTTTGACCGGGGCATGTGGCAAGAATGATCGGGTGGGCCAGTTGTGGCACCGGGAATGTTGGTTTGGTTCTTCGGGTAGTCTTGCCCTGGTCACCCTAAGGACTTAACCTTGCAAGCCTTTGAACTGGGTCAAACGTGCAACCACATGTCATGAGCACGTACCTAGTTGATTAAGTTGCTAATAACGTACCTGTGGGACCTCAGGATGTCAACTACACCCTTTGTGTAAGTTGAACGGGGGAGCGTACCGGGGCTGCGGCCAGGTACCCATCTAACGGTTGGTTGGCCTAAACTTCGCCTTAGCTAAGGGAAGGGTTAGTGTGCAACACCGGAGAGGACCACTTGTATTGTTAGAAGTTTCCGAAAGACTTTGTTACGGGAACTCGCCTTTGTGGTGTTTGACTGTATCTTGTGGGTAAAGTGCATAACCTCTGCAGAGTGTAAAATCTATTCGAATAGCCATGTCCGCGGTATTGGACATCGCTCGGGAATTACAGTTAAGGGTTAGACTTTCTTGAAAATAACTTGGTCTTGAAAAGGTTGGGTTTGATTTAATAATGATGTTGATGGAAATGTGGATTAGAATCGGGAAAGATGTTTATTTAACTCCTGGAAAAGTTATTGATCTTATACTTGTTTCTACTGCTCCGAATCTACTTATGATACTTTTTAAATGCTCTTTACTGCAAAGATACCTTGAGCCACTCCTTGTATTAAGCCATGCATGTAGTATATTAGCTGCATTCTGTGCATGACTTGCTGAGTACCAAGTACTCACCATTGCCGCAATACAACACCAGTTGAAGAAGAATCTACACCAGCTTTGGAGGAGGAGCTCCAAGAGGAACCGTCTACTTAGGGAGCGAGCCCAGTCAGTTGCCTGTGGTATACTGTATGGCGCCACGAAGTTATTTTTTTTTCCGCTGCTATTATTTCTCTCTTAATAAGTTTCACCCTGCGTGGCGTATATTTGTAACTTGACCATAAGGTCGAGCAACCAGTTTGACTATTTAATTAAAGTACTTTATTAGTAACGAATGGTATGATTGTGATATTTACCGATGTTAAGACTGTGTGCACTAGCGCGTTCCTGGACTAGTGCTGAATACACAGAGCATCCGGATTTGCAAATTCGGGTCCCGACAGAGGTGGTATCAGAGCCATACTGACTGTAGGCTCACCCATAGATAGAATGGTCGTAGTGAGGATAAAACCTATTTTCTAAAGTTAAAAGTGGTCAAGATAATGAATGAATTCTCGACTTACCCCTTTCTTTCTTGTTCATACCCCTTGCTGAGTTCTTTTCGTCTTCCACATTGATTTTAAAATGCTGCGTTCTTACGCGAGCGTCTTTTGGCAGATGATGATGAAGAACAACTACGCCGAGCGTGAAGGAGGCTATGCCGCCGAGTTGTGGCGTATGCTTCAGTTTCTTGGAGGTTTTGAGAGGCCGCTCTACCGAGGGACTACACTTGTGCAAGCAGGACTGGTCACAGGATGGGACGTCCGGATCACGGTGTATGCCCGAGAGAAGACCAAGTTCAGTCGCCCTTTCCACTTCACAGCCAGGAGGTCTACCTTTGAGATGGGAATCCAGGAAGTGTCGTGTCGAGCGATGCAGCAGATCGCTCGCACTTACTCCAGTGGAGTGGAAGGCCTGATGTTCCATCACCACCCGCGCCGAGACAGCAGAGCTCAACGGAAGCCGATAGAAGATGAGGATGCTACCGTCACTCACTTAGCCAGATTCGTCGCTGCTCAGGAGGAGCTGATCGAAGACACAGTTCAGGAGTTGAAGAAGGCTCGTGAGCAGGTTGAGGAAGAGAAGAAGCACTTGGAGAATGCTCATGAGTATGTGGTTTTTGCTGCGGAAAGAATGGCAGAATTGGAAACTGCACTGTAGGGCCAGGGTCCCGATCCAGTGTTGGAGTTAGACGCTCCAGACCCAGAGGAGGAACCAGAAGAGGTGCCACAGCCACAGCAACAGCCAGATCCAGAGCCAGAGGAAGACGCCGCATCGTCGACCACAGCTGCGGTTGCAGGGCATGGCGATTGTTTCGCGCCTAGGCCGAAGCACCCGTACCCAGGCCGTGGAGGTTTTCTAGACGAGTGAGCATAGGTTTTGCAGTTGAGACTCCTTCGTCGAGTCACGTTATAGAATAAGAGTCACCCTTTAGAGGCGTTGGATTTTCATTGTTTGCTGAGTGTGCAGTATGTGTTGCAGGCCTTTAGGCATTGTAAGCAACCATACCAAGTTATTAATATTATTAGTTAATAAAGTTGGATTTTGAGTTACACTTTTCCCCCACATAAGTTTCCCTGTTACTTGCCTATTCTCGTTCCCTCTCATCTCTAAAACCTTGGAGCAAACCACAGATGGTGAACACTCGTGGAAACCTTGGAGGCAATGGAAGTGGTTCTCGCCCAGCAGAAAACCCCAATGATGGAGCACCAGCACCGCCAGTTGATATGCAGAATTTTGGAGCTTTTCTTGCTGCTCAGACTCAGTTGATGCATGCCATGATGCAACAGATGCAGCACGTCACCGCCCAGGCCACTGCTAACCAAGTCAATCAGGGACAACGCCAGAATACAAGACTGTCAGAGTTCATGAGGACTAATCGACCCACTTTCTCTGGGAATGCTAACCCGTTGAAAGCCGATGACTGGTTAAGGTCAATTGAGAGGAAGCTACACATTGCTCAATGCATGGGAAATGAGAAGGTACTCTACGCTTCTCATCAGTTGGAAGGAACAGCCGCTGAATGGTGGGAGAACTTCTGTGCCACGCAAGAGAACCCTCAGGACATCACTTGGGAGGAGTTCACAGCTGCGTTTCATCAGTATCACGTGCCTGAAGGAATCATGGATCTCAAGAAGGAGGAGTTCAGAGCACTGAAGCAAGGTAATCAGCCAGTGGCCGAATACCTGAACAAGTTCACACAGCTTGCACGCTACGCACCTGAGGATGTAGCGACAGATAAAGCCAAATAGTCTCGCTTCATGAAGGGACTTAACTCAGGATTGCAGGTAGGACTGATCACCCACACCTTTCCAGATTTCCAGGAGCTGGTGAATAAGGCGCTTATTCTTGAGGACAAGCGCAAGGAACTGGATGAGAACAGGAAGCGCAGGATGCAGCATCAGGGATCGCGTCAGGGAGCACAGCAACGTTTGAGGGTTGCGCCAAATCAGTTTTTCAGATTCCAGCCGCAGAATGCAACCAGGACACCGTCACCAGCACCAAGACCCGTCAATCAGAACTATCAGACTCCAGCCCCAGCCAGAAACGTCGCTTCAGGCAGTCAACAGGGGACAGTGAGACGCTGCTACAATTGCAACGAGCCAGGGCACTTTGCCAACAGTTGTCCTAAGAAGACCGCAGGAGTGACCCCAGTTCGCTTCAATCTGGGATCCACACCAGCCAGGACGCCAGCACCAGGAGCAAACCGAGGGATAGCACAGCCAGGAGCAGCACCCCAGACCGTGGTGAGAGGCCGAGTCAATCATGTCACCGCAGATGCACTGCAGAATGCCACGGACGTCGTACTGGGTAAGTTACTTGTTAACTCAGTACCTGCAACAGTTTTGTTTGATTCTGGAGCTTCGCATTCTTTTGTTTCTCAAAGCTTTGCTGCTAAAAATGATTTGGAGATTGCAAGACTTAAATGCATGCTTTTGATTCAAACCCCTGGTTCCGAACTCTGAACGAAAGTAGGATATTCTGGGGTGAGAATACTAATAGATGGGATAGAGTTCCTAGCGAACCTTATTATTTTGGAGACCCAGACCCTAGATGTTATTTTGGGAATGGATTGGTTATCCAAGCACAAGGCCGTTTTGGATTGTGGACGAAGGATTATTTCAATTGAAAGCCCGTGTGGAAGGAAAGTGGAATTTCAAGCCACCGCCGTTAGAGATGGACAGTTGATGGTTAACAGTACCAAGGCAATCAGCATAGAGGATGTCTCAAAGAGTGAATGAGTACCCGGATGTTTTTCCCGAAGATCTACCCGGTATGCCGAGACAGGACATAGAGTTTGTGATAGAGCTTGTACTGCAGCGCCGATAGCAAAGAGACCTTATCGGATGTCCACCGAAGAATTGGTAGAGATGAAGAAGCAACTTGAAGAGCTGATGGAGAAAGGATTTATCAGACCAAGTTCGTCGCCGTGGGGAGCGCCAGTTTTGTTTGTCAAGAAGAAGGACGGAAGTTTCAGGATGTGCATTGACTACCGTGCACTCAATGAAGTCACCGTGAAGAATAAGTATCCGCTACCCAGGATCGATGATTTGTTTGATCAGCTGAGAGGAGTCGGAGTTTTCTCTAAAATTGATCTGAGATCGGGATACCACCAGTTGAAGATCCGATCGGAAGATATTCCGAAGACCGCATTCTCGTCAAGATATGGACATTACGAGTTTACAGTTATGTCCTTTGGTCTGACGAATGCGCCAGCATATTTCATGAATATGATGAATAAGGTGTTCATGGAATATTTGGACAAGTTTGTTGTTGTGTTCATAGATGATATCTTAGTCTACTCCAAGACAGAGGATGAACATGCAGAGCACTTGAGGCGAGTTTTGGAAAAGCTGAGGGAACAGTATCTCTTCGCCAAGTTCAGCAAGTGTGATTTTTGGAAGGACAAGGTGGAGTTCCTCGGACATGTAATGACCGCAGAAGGAGTCGCCGTTGATCCAAGCAAGGTAGAAGCTGTGTTACATTGGGAACAGCCGAAGACCGTGACCCAGATCCAGAGTTTCCTTGGAATGCCAGGTTACTACCGCCGTTTCATTGAAGGCTTTTCGACAATTGCGAAACCTCTTACGCAATTGTTGAAAAAGGAGAAGAAGTTTGCATGGACGCCAGAGTGCGAAAAAGGTTTTCAAGAGTTGAAGAAGCGATTGACATCAGCCCCGGTGTTGGTTCTACCGGACGTTAATCAAAGCTTCGATATTTATTGTGATGCATCGCGTCAAGGACTTGGATGTGTGCTGATGCAGAATGGAAAGGTCATCGCTTATGCATCAAGACAGTTGAGGCCACATGAGGAGAATTATCCGACGCATGACCTAGAGCTAGCTGCTGTAGTGCATGCTTTGAAGTTATGGCGTCACTATTTGATTGGAAACAGATGTGAGGTATACACGGACCATAAGAGTCTTAAGTTCATCTTCACCCAATCAGACCTGAACATGAGGCAGAGGAGATGGTTAGAGTTGATCAAGGACTACAACGTTGGAATCCATTATCATCCCGAAAAGTCCAACGTAGTTGCCGATGCTCTGAGTCGGAAAAGCCATACCGTGAACATGTTGCTAGCCACAAGTCAGGAAGAACTATGTGAGGATTTCCATAGAATGCATATTGAAGTCGTACCAGAAGGATTCTTAGTCGCATTGGAAGTGAAGCCTACCCTGGAGGATCAGATCCGAGAAGGACAGAAGGATGATGACGAGATCCGAAGGATTAAGTCACACATGGATGAAGGCAAGGCAGAGGACTTCAAGATGGATGAACAAGGCACGTTATGGATGAAGCATCGCATTTGTGTGCCGAACAAGAAGGAGCTGAAGCAGTTGATTTTAGAAGAAGCCCATGATTCAAAGTATTCCATTCATCCTGGAAGCGCCAAGATGTATCAAGATTTGAAGGAAAGATTCTGGTGGCTGAGCATGAAGCGTGAAGTTGCCGAGCATGTTGCGCTGTGCGACATATGCCAGAGAGTCAAGGCAATGCATCAGAGACCAGCAGGATTGTTGCAGCCTTTGAAAATTCCTGAGTGGAAGTGGGAGGAAATCGGAATGGATTTCATTACCGGTTTGCCTAAGACTCAAGGAGGTTATGACTCCATATGGGTTATAGTAGATCGCTTGACCAAGGTCGCCCATTTTATCCCTGTGAAGGCCACTTATTCGGGGGATAAATTAGCCAAGTTGTATATGACCAGGATCGTCTGTTTGCACGGAGTGCCGAAGAAGATTGTATCGGACAGAGGTACCCAGTTTACCTCGAGGTTTTGGAATAAGCTGCATGAAGCCATGGGAACCCGCTTGAACTTCAGTACAGCTTATCATCCACAGACGGATGGGCAAACAGAAAGGGTTAATCAGATTTTGAAGGATATGCTACGAGCTTGTGCTTTAGCTTATGCTACCTCTTGGGATAGGAGTCTGCCATACGCCGAGTTCAGCTACAACAACAGTTACCAAGCAAGTTTGCAAATGTCACCATTTGAAGCACTATATGGTCGACTTCGCTTGGACACCGTTGAACTGGAATGAGACAGGTGAAAGCCGTGTCTTTGGGCCGGATATTCTTCAAGAAGCCGAAGGACAGATTGCCATGGTTAGGGAGAGATTAAAGATAGCCCAATCGCGACAGAAGAGTTATGCTGACAACCGTCGCCGAGACCTGAGTTTTGAACCAGAGGATTTCGTGTATCTCAGAGTCACACCGCTCAGAGGAGTTAAGAGATTCCATGCCAAAGGAAAACTCGCGCCGAGATATGTTGGACCATTCAAGGTTCTCAGCCGCAGAGGTGAAGTTGCTTATCAGCTAGAGTTACCGCAATCACTAGCAGGAGTGCATGACGTGTTCCACGTGTCCCAGTTGAAGAAGTGTCTCCGAGTACCTGAGGAGCAGACACCGCTAGAGTCAATTGAGTTACAAGAGGATCTGACCTACAAGGAACACCCCGTGAAGATTCTAGACACAATGGATCGAGAGACGAGGAACAAGTCAACCCGTTTCTGCAGAGTTCAATGGAGCAACCATACGGAGAGTGAAGCAACTTGGGAGCGCGAAGAGGATTTAAAGAAAGAATTTCCGAACCTATTTCTTTAGAAAGCCCTGAATCTCGGGGACGAGATTCTGTTAAGGGGGGAGGTTTGTAACATCCCAAAATTTTGCTTTTCTTAAATTCATGTGTGATTAGGCACTTTGGTGAATTTTTGGAATTTTCTGGAATTTATTTGGATTTATTTGGAATTTATTTGAATTTATTCCATTTTGAAATAATTAAAGAATTTAACTTTGCAAATAAAATTTTGTTGGAAATATTTTATTTGAGTCCAAAATGTTCCAAAATATTTTCCAGAATTTTTCTGGAATTTTTCTTAGTCTTTTGCTATTTTTAATGAATTAAATGAATTTCTGTGAATTAATTGAATTATTTAATCGCTGGAAAATAGCGAGTGGGTTTTACTGTTCATCCGACCGGACGCGAGTCCGAGTCAGACTCGAGTCCGACCAGAACCAACCGTTCCAGTCGAACTCGCTCGGCCGAACCCTAACCGCGTGACCGTTGGATCTTGATCCAACGGCCAAGATTGAGCCACGTCACCCGAGCCCAAGTCCGACCGAGCCAGCCAGCTAGCCCGAGCCAGACCCGAGCCCAAACCCTCGCACCGTTGGATCTTGATCCAACGGCTGACGTTGATCCACGTCACCCAATCCGAATTCAACTCGGATTCCGCCGCCGCAACGGAGTGGGCCTCGGTTTTCGCGTGTTTCACGGACACCGAGGGCCCTATTTAATGCGCCACCACTGCTGCCGTGACGCCGAATTTCGTGCGCAACCGTAGCCCTAGCTCACGCCGCCAGAGCCGCCGTGGTTGCGTCGCAATCGCTCGCCGGAGTTGGAGGAGCGTTCCGCCGCGTTCAACTGCAGTTTCCGCCGCCGTCCGCCGTCCTCCGCTGCTGTTGAGCCCAGATCCGGAACCACGAGGTCAAGCCGCGCCAGAGGAGACCACTCACTTCGCCGGAGGAGCCCCGCAACGCCGTCGCCGTGGTCGCCGTCTTCGTCTCCGGTGAACCAGCCCCGCCGCAAGCCATCGCCGGACCTCGAGCTCCACCAGCCGTCCGATCCAGATCCAAGGGTCCAGATCGCGCCACGTCACACCCCGGTGAGATCCCACGTGCTTTCCTCAGATCTATTTCCAACCGTTGGATCTAGATCCAACGGTTTAGATCGTGCCACGTAGCCTAAACTGCACCAAGCTAGAATAGATCTCAGCCGTTAGATCTAGATCGAACGGTTAGTGTTAACCCACGTTGTTTTCGTTAGATTGGATCTTGACCGTCCGATCAAGATCGAACGGTCTAGATCAGCGGAGTAGTTTCTTAACATGTTAAGCCAGATCCAATCTGGGCCGTTGATTTTCAAATCAACGGCCGAGATCTAGCCACGTGGCCGGGAGGCCGACCGTCGCGGTCAGCACGGTCAGCGCCCGCGCGTGGGCGCGTGTCTCTGACACGCGGGGCCCGCGTGTTAGTGGGGCCCACGCGTCAGCGTCTCAGTCGAGTGCATGATGACGTCATCGCTGACGTCACGGTGGGGCCCACCTGTCAGCCGTCCTCAGCCGTGCGTGATGACGTCACCGCTGACGTCATCCGAGGGGCCCACCTGTCAGCGAGACACGTGAGCCGTGGACCAGGTCCACGGTAGACCGAGCCGCGCCCGTGTGCCGGGTCCATGGACCTGAGGCTACGTGGCGGCACCGGATTGGTCCACGTGTCATGCTGACGCAATAAAAGAATTTCCGAAAAAGAAAATGATTTATTAATTCGAATTATTGATTTCATATTTTGATTCAAACTTCAAACGCTTATAACTTTTGCATTTTAACTCCGATTTGAGTGATTCAAATTTCTAAATTTGTATAAAATTGAGATCTACCTAATGATGAATTTTATTTAAATTTTGGACTAATTTTTTTCTCTGTAATATTATTTAATTGATTATTTAAACTTCAAAATGCTATAACTTTCGCGTTTAATCTCCAAATTTGACGATTCCAGTTTCTAAAAATTCATAAAATTATGTTCTCTCTGTTTATGCACTTTATTTGGTTGTTTGGACACTTTTGTCTACTGTTTTATTCATTTGTTGCTATTTGCACGCGTTCCGAGTAGACGTTGAAGTGCCGGAAGGATTCGAAGGTGAATTGTTGACCCAGGAGCCAGCTCAGGACCAAGAGCAAGTACTTTTTGAAGGAAAGTTATGCTTTGACCATATTGATCCTATTTTGAAACCTATTTTGATTTAACTTATTGCATGCTAGTTCAATTAGAAAATACTTTATTTAATTCTGGGGAATTAGATAAATGCCTAATTGCTGTATGACACCTTGGTTAATTAAATATGTGCCATGACCCTTGTCACCCTAGTTGTGGTTTACTAGTTGGACATTACTAAATTGCCAACATGGGAAATTAGATCGTTGTAGTATATTGCTTAGACCTGCAACGTGCTCATGACATGATTTTTGGACAATCAAATGTAATATTGACTTAATGATATATTGAACCTGTTTTGGAAAGGTATCAGGTGTTGTAATGTTGATGGCACGTGGTGCATGGTAATCAACTGGGGTTTGATAAATAGCTTTTGACCGGGGCATGTGGCAAGAATGATCGGGTGGGCCAGTTGTGGCACCGAGAATGTTGGTTTGGTTCTTCGGGTAGTCTTGCCCTGGTCACCCTAAGGACTTAACCTTGCAAGCCTTTGAACTGGGTCAAACGTGCAACCACATGTCTGTAATGGGACGGACCTAGTTGATTAAGTTGCTAATAACGTACATGTGGGACCTCAGGATGTCAACTACACCCTTTGTGTAAGTTGAATGGGGGAGCGTACCGGGGCTGCGGCCAGGTACCCATCTAACGATTGGTTGGCCTAAACTTCGCCTTAGCTAAGGGAAGGGTTAATGTGCAACACCGGAGAGGACCACTTGTATTGTTAGAAGTTTCCGAAAGACTTTGTTACGGGAACTCGCCTTTGTGGTGTTTGACTGTATCTTGTGGGTAAAGTGCATAACCTCTGCAGAGTGTAAAATCTATTCGAATAGCCGTGTCCGCGGTATTGGACATCGCTCGGGAATTACAGTCAAGGGTTAGACTTTCTTGAAAATAACTTGGTCTTGAAAAGGTTGGGTTTGGTTTAATAATGATGTTGATGGAAATGTGGATTAGAATCGGGAAAGATGTTTATTTAACTCCTGGAAAAGTTATTGATCTTATACTTGTTTCTACTGCTTCGAATCTACTTATGATACTTTTTAAATGCTCTTTACTGCAAAGATACCTTGAGCCACTCCTTGTATTAAGCCATGCATGTAGTATATTAGCTGCATTCTGTGCATGACTTGCTGAGTACCAAGTACTCACCCTTGCCGCAATACAACACCAGTTGAAGAAGAATCTACACCAGCTTTGGAGGAGGAGCTCCAAGAGGAACCGTCTACTTAGGGAGCGAGCCCAGTCAGTTGCCTGTGGTATACTGGATGGCGCCACGAAGTTATTTTATTTTCCGCTGCTATTATTTCTCTCTTAATAAGTTTCGCCCTGCGTGGCGTATATTTGTAACTTGACCATAAGGTCGAGCAACCAGTTTGACTATTTAATTAAAGTACTTTATTAGTAACGAGTGGTATGATTGTGATATTTACCGATGTTAAGACTGTGTGCACTAGCGCGTTCCTGGACTAGTGCTGAATACACAAAGCGTCCGGATTTGCAAATTCGGGTCCCGACATTGCTGCTTTACTGCAAATGAACCTGTTAATCTATCCTTTGTATTAAACCATGCATATAGAATATTAGTTGCATTCTGTGCATGACTTGCTGAGTACCAAGTAATCACCCTTGCCACAATACAACATCAGTTGAAGAAGAATCAACGCCCGCACTGGAGGAGGAGCTCCAGGAAGAGCCAACAAGCTAGGGGGAGAGCCCAGTCAGTTGCCTTTGGCATATTGGTTGGCGCCACGCGATTTGTTTATATTCCGCTGCAGATTCTATTTGAATAAGACTTTAGCCCTACGAGGCATACTTTTGTAACTTGACCATAAGGTTGAGCAACCCGTTATATTTCCTTTCTATATAATACTTTATTATTCGTTGAGTATGATTGTGATATGTACCGATGTTGAGACTGTGTGCACTAGCGTGATCCTGGACTAGTGCTGAATACACAGAGGGTCCGGATTTGCAAATTTGGGTCTCGACAACCGTGGACACGGCTATTCGAATAGTTTAACACACTCTGCAGAGGTTGTATACCTTTACCCATAAGATATGATCATCTCTTAGTGCCATGCGCAAGTATCACACTTCCTTTTGTGTGCGACAGAGAGATCACAACAAGGCCTTTACAATGCTCTATCTAAACCCAGTACTGCTCCGCTAAGGTTTCACCCCGTAGGGTCCCCTCTTGCGCCATGTGAGTCTACTCGTCCATCCCGGAATCCACACAACCACAACAGTAGTCAAATTTAGACATTGCAAATTATTTAGCCAGGTCTGTCCCATACCAGACATGTGGCGCCTAAGATTAAGTCTTTAATTTTTATCAGGCAAGACAACCATATCCCAATTGTGCTAACGGCACCCCCTTTACTGCACGATCACTTGCCCGAGTAAAAACAATTTTGTATAACCAAGCCAATGGCACATCCCACCATGGTACAATAAATTTTACAACAGTGGCTACCTGCCATAATTCCATATCTCATTAAGCCAAGATTATTAATGTAACACCCCAATTTTTGCTTTTCATGAATTTAAATGAAATTTTGCACTTTGGTGAATTTTTGGAATTTTCTAGAATTTATTTGGATCTAATTCGAATTTATTCCCTTTTGAAATAAATAAAGAATTAAAATTTATAAATAAAATTTTGTTGGAAATATTTTATTTGAGTCCAAAATGTCTCAAAGTATTTTCCAGATTTTTTCTGGGATTTTTCTGATTATTTTGTTATTTTTCTTGAATTATTTGAATTTCTAGAAACTAATTTGAATATTAAATCGCTGGAAAATGCCAAGTGGGTTAGTGCTGTTCAAGCGACCGAGCATGTGGAAGAAGAGATCAATATTTTGGGACCTACCTTACTGGGAGCACCTAGAAGTTCATCACTGCATTGACGTCATGCATGTAGAGAAGAATGTCTATGATAGTATGATTGGTCTCTTACTCAACATTAAGGGCAAAACAAAGGATGGTATCAACGCACAGCTTGACTTGGTTGATATGAGCATAAGACCCAAGTTAGCATCGAAAGAGACAGATAAAGGCCGTACGTACTGAACTATGCCAGTGCTTGCATGGTGTGAAAGTTCCGTCCGGTTACTCTTCCAACATGAAGAGACTTGTTTCGATGCAATATTTGAAATTAAGTGGCATGAAGTCTCATGATTGTCATGTGCTGATGACACAAATGCTCCTTATCGCAATTAGAAGTATTTTGCCAGTCAAGATCCGGGAGACAATCACATGGCTGTGTTATTTCTTTAACACAATTGCTCAGAAGGTCATCGATCCCGAAGGACTAGATGCTCTGCAAGCTAAGGTGGTGATGACTCTGTGTAATCTTGAGATGTATTTCCCTCCATTATTTTTTGACATCATGGTCCATCTCATTGTTCACCTTGTGATAGAGATAAAGATGTGTCGGCTCGTGTTCCTACGTAGCATGTACCTGTTCGAGAGGTACATGGGAATTCTTAAGTCTTACGTACAGAATCGATCTCGTCCAGAGGGCAGCATTGTCGAAGGTTATGCAACCGAAGAGGTCGTCGAGTTCTACGTCAATTACATGGACCAGGTCGAACCGATAGGTGTGCCTCTATCTCGCCATGAGGGGAGGCTCTAGGTTATCGGGACCTTCGGAAGGAAAGCAATCACGCCAGATTCGGTTGCGTATGCTCGAGCCCATTTCACTGTTTTGCAACACATGGCTCTAGTGTCCCCATATATCGTCGAGCATAAGCAATGGCTAAGGCAACAGAATCCAGCACAGCAGGAGTCTTGGATCACGAGACAATATAACCTTCAGTTCCACAAATGGTTGAAGGAGCAACCCATCACTAGGAGCTCGTCAAATGACACGCTGACATGGTTGGCAAAAGGACCAACTTTTACATTTGTCACGTGGAAAGGATACGACTTAAATGGGTACACATTTTACATGAGAGATCTGGATATGAAGAGCATAAACCAGAACAACGGTGTCCGCATCGATGCATTCAATACTGTTGGGTTGAAGAGGAGCTCGTACTATGGTTTTATAGAGGAGATTTGGGAGCTCGACTATGTACTTTTCAAGATTCCTCTATTTCGGTGCCGTTGGGTCCACCTCCAGCACGTGAAAGTTGACAAGTATGGTATCACTACCGTGGACCTTGAACGTGTCGGATACCAAGATGAACCATTTATACTAGCTAATCAAGCTGTTCAAGTCTTCTATTTAACCGACCCGTCCAACAAGAAGTGCCACGTAGTTCTTTAGGGTAAAAGGAGGATTGTCGAAGTTGAGAATGTATTAGATGAGAAAGAGTACAATTAATTTGATGAGTTGCTTCCTATCGAAAATGCCATCATGGTGCCAGAAGAACAACCTGAGGAAGCAAGCTACACACATGTCAATCATCGTGAAGGGTTAATTTTCATACAAAAGAATAAGCAAGTGGAGTTACGAGGAGGTGTCATCATGTTTATTATTTTTCATATATAATATTAAAATTCTGAACTTGTAATCATGTGAATGATTGTGATGATCATGCAGTTTGTATATATGAATGTGATGAACTTTTGTAACTAGCTCGTGATGCATCTGAATTATGTAATAAAGTCATCACAGACGGTCTAGTAATAGAACAGTCTATGATGTTAATTATCACCGACGGTCTTGTAATAGATGTTAGTGTTATGCCCTTAAGGCAATCATATAGATGATTGTAGCATGACTATGTTTATGAATAATAAAATGATTATTGGTCCAATGAATGTATATCATTATATTGATCAGCAAGTATGTGACTTGTTTATGAAACTCTTTACTTATTGATATAATTCTATAAATATCTCTGATTGAATATCGTTGTATAGGACAACGATGAATAGATCAACACATGTACTGATCGATGATCATGTTTTATAGATCATGGGATATGGAGATATCATCAAAATATTGTGAACGCATGTTGAAGAACATGGGTTAGATAGACCCGCAATGGGACACTGCGAGAATGTTACATTCTTATATGTCATCAGTGTATCTCATACATAGTATATGTATGATCCTTAGACCTGAGATTGTCACATTCCCTACATTTGTAATAGTTTAACTTGGGGTTACCAAACACTATTCCTAACCGGATAGTTATAAAGGTAGCTTTCATGTTCACTATGAAACATGCAGAGGGAAGTGAGCAGTCAAGATGGAATTTGCCACCCCAATGTAACGGAGATATATGTCTAGGCCACTGTAATATCCCGAGTATTTCTATACTCGAGTCACTGTACATTTGTACTCATGTACTGTTCAATAATACATTGTGCTTGTGTATTTCTGTATTTTGAGTGAATATACTTGCTTGGGATCAGAAAGAACCCTTCAACTTAAGTAATTTCACTCATAAGTAATTGCAAATTAAGTTGGGTAAGTGTCAAAGTGACCCTAATAGCTTCCAAAATACTTTGGAATAATTAGTAATCAACTTTGGAAGCTTTAACCTTCAAGGTTTGTCACTTGACCAAAATACCCCTTGTAAGTGCATAGTGTTTTAAGCATGTGCTCAAGCAAACCAACAGCCAACACTCATTTCCTCCATCCCTCATGTCCCAAGCAAGGGAGAAGGAGAAAGAGAAGAAGAAGGCCACCCAAATCCGCGGATTCCGGGCGATTCAACCGACGGAAATCGAATCGGAGGCTGGATTTGGCGTCCTCATCGCGTTCCCCATCTTCTCAACCCCTTCAAGTGAGTATTCCATCGAGATTCATCGATGTCTCTTGGAGTTCCCGTGGTGCTTTTACAATCTGACCTGATTTCTTGACTCCCGGGTCGATCCTCTTGCCGTAGCTACGACTCTTTTCTCCTGTAGCTTCGCATTTCATCAAGTTTTCCCAAACCCTGGCCTAGGCCATGTCTAGGTACCATGTGTTCAACGCATCGCATAGCAATTCTGCTTTAAAATCTAGACTCAGGTCGTCGTTAGGTCCTTTTAACTCTATAGTCGACCTGGCTTTTAGCCATCTTCAAAATCGAGCATGCTCTCGCTAGGTCTTCGGTTTGTCGGAGTTCTAGTGAGGTAGAGCATGTATAGATTTTTGCCATAGCAGTTCTGGTGGCTAGAGTCGCTACCGGAGGAATCGGAATTCAATTTCGCTAAGCCAAAATTTATTTTATTCATTTAGGTGTTAACTATTTTACAATGGACCGAAGGTCCATAGCGTATATCGATAGCTCCATTAGCTCTTCTGATAGCCCTGGTTGCGATCAGAAGAGTCGAAATTAAGTTTCGTCAAAACCTGCTACAAGTTGTTAGCTCTAGGTCTCTTTTAATTTATTTTTATTTCATAAAATCCTAGAGCTCTGAGGCATGTATTGACTTTACCATTAGTCCCCTTAGAGGCTAGAAAAGCAGTTAGAATCGCTAGATTTGCATTTTAGCACTTTGCATTTTATTTTAGTAATTATAGGCCTCACAAGCCGTTTAAGGCATTTAGCTTTGTTTAGCTTCGTTTAAGGTCACTAAGGTCGATAGCATGCTTCCCGCGTGTTTTGGATCGCATTCAAGTCACTTTTCGGACTTTTGCCGTTTCTCGGGTAATTACCGGAGTTAAGCGGGCAATTGATCAAAAGTCAGAGAATATTAAGTCATCCATGCTGGGGAATGGCTCCGATAGGTCGTAAGTATCCCTAAGCAACTAACCGAGGGCTTAAAACAAGTCTCGCGGCATTTCAGCTCAAAACGGCCCTTTTGGGCGAGATTGCTCGTTTTCGAGCAAAATAGCCATTTTGGCCATATTCCACATTTAGGGGTTTCTTCGCCAGTTAGCTGTCGGAATGAGTCATTTAGGGTCATTTAGACTTAGTAGAGTCGAAAACGTGCTCCTCGCGCAAGTGGAATCGAGTTTGAGCCGTTTTCGGACCCTGTGCGAATCGAGGCGTAAACCTCGGCTTAATTTGCGCTTTCGATCGGATTTCGATGCAAATTAAGTGAATTTTCAAGGGGCAAGGTCCAGATAGGTCCTAGACATCCTAAAGTACCTAGTGGAGTCGCTGGAATCGGTCGCAAGTCGTTCGAATGGATTCTGGACAGAAATGGCTCTTGCGTTACGGTGAATAGTGCCGTTTTTCTTTTTTCTGATTTTTCGGCATTTTGTGTATTGATTTTCACTGTTTTGGCTTCCGTTTGTTCGTTTTAAATCCAAACGAGTTCCCGTAAGTTCCATTAGGTGTATTATACCTAATTCTAGGTGTTTAACAAAATTTAGTTGAATTTTAAATTATTTTGCGCATTTTGTTCATGTTGACGAAATTCGCGAAATCGCCAGTTTGAATCGCGGTTTCGCCATTTTTCTCGCTTGTTTCGTTTCTTTGCTTTCTTAGTGTCTAGATGAGTTCTATTTGATGTTAAGTTGGTGTTTATGCTTCTAAAGTCGCTTTTTGCTAATTTATTTCTCTGTCATTGCTTTTGATGTTTTTATTCGATTAGAGGCGAGTGAGTCCTGAGTCGCCTCGAACAATCCTGAGTTCGTCCGGATCCATCAGAGCAGCAGCCGATGTGCAAGCACCTCCTTTGATCATCTTGATCCAATATTTTACGATGTTTACTTTGATTTATCAAACTATATGCATGCGTTTAATTTGATAAATGTGCTAGTTTGTGGGAATGGTAGATATAACCCAAATTGGTGGTTTTCCTTAATCTATTTCCCATGGTCACATTGATAGCCCTAGTAGAGGTTAGGCAACTTAATAAATGTCACTTGGGTATAAAATGTTAATAAATGCATATGCTTAGTCAATGCAATAGATTTGAGTCTAGTCTTTGGCGATTACACTCATCAATCAAAATATGATTTCAAAATGAATTGAGTCAAAATGGTTAATGGTTAATTGATAAAAATGAGTGGTGTAAATGACTCGGGAGGAGGTATAGAATGTGAAGGTGATGGTGTGGTTAGGATTGGAGTCCTTGCCCGAGTCAACAAAAATATAAGGACCGAACTCAAAGTTAATCTTTGGGTGAGTCTCGCGCAACCACATGAACTGAATCAGGCGAGAATGCCTATGTACGACTTTGGGGATAGCGATTTGTTGGTAGGCCGAAGAGCAAGATGAGAACTTGCGCAGCTTGACAGTCTGCAATGGCGGGAGTTCTCGGAAGGGACTTCTATCATCCATTGGACAGAAGAAGGGGTGTTGTGGGTTCCCGCTGCAACAATAGTGCCACTCGTGGGGTAATGGGGCCCGGGGCAAGGGATACCCGTGTTGCTTATTTGCAGCGTCACGGCCGCCCTAAATCCGCCAGGGTGGGATCACGCTATTGTCTTGATGTCTGGTGACACCGATGATGGGAACGGCATGGTCAATCTGCAAGAGTCGGTCTTGAAAAGTATCGCGTCGTGGCAACACGCTTGCTAGATAGACCCATGTGGGGAATGTGTGCAACTTCTGCGAAGTGTTAAGTAAAACTAATCGATTAGCCGTGCTCACGGTTAAGAGCATCTAGCCGGATAAGTATGGAGAGTATAGAAGTTTGGTTTTGTGTCTTCTTACGAAAAAGTGTGAGTCTCGAGCGGAAAGGAAGTGTTTGATGGATAGAGTCGACAATCTAGCCCATCGGTTGCATTCGGCGGGAATGGCGAACCGGTTGGGATAATATACATTATACATATCTTGTGAAATATGTTTTATGTCAAATGCTCTTTCAATTACTACTGCTATCGGTTGTTAAATGTTGTTTACAAATAAATGCTGCTTTATGCAATCAACCTAGTATAGAAGCTTATTCCTGTTGAAATAGCCTGCATTTAACTATATTTCCATACACTAAAGACTTGCGAGTACATACGTGTACTCACCGTTGCTTTCTTGTTGTTTACTAACCTTGTCTCGGAGGATGGTTCCGATGGTGATCCGGATGGCTCGGTGGTCCTCTGCTCGCGGTGTGCGGCGGTTGTGGTCCTTCCTCGATCAAGAGCTTTGTGGGGTTGTCGGGCCAGCTACGCTGGTTTAGTGTTTCTTTTGCTTCCGCTATTATTCCACTTTTGGATTTTGTAATGTGTATGTACAAGATTTACCCCCAGTTATGTAATTTAACTTTAGTTCATTACTCTGTGCATTGATACTCGTGTTGTTGGTACGCGCGATCTTTGGGCTCTGATCCAGGGAACCGGTATCGGATGCGTACAGGCACCGGGTCTGAAGCTAAGGGTTCGATCCCGTCGATCGAATTTTTTTTAGATTCAGATTTTCGGTGTCGAGGCTTCTGTTGCTATACGGTGCTATACGTCATAGTAGACGGCGTACAGTACGGTATAGGAAGAGGGGTCCTCACAGCCACTCGTGTGATATGATTAAGGAAGTGCATGGCCATGCTGTGATTGAGGAGTCAATCACAACTTATTAACATATCATAGATACGAGAGATGGATTGAATTGTCAAAGGATGACATGCTTCTCGCCTTGAGTTCAATCTTCATATAGTTTGGCAAAGGGATTATTATATGAGTACTTTCATGGGTTCTGTCCGATTCAATCATGGTATGTTTGGAGTTGGCATGCCATGCAAGGAGCCGCTGCCAACCATTGGATTAGAAAAGGGCTTTCCGAATCCATGTCCAAATATACGTGAACCTGCAGGGTCACACACTTAACGTGCTGGGACGCATTAATTCGGATTAGATTCGTAATTAGTGGACCTCGTGGGCTTAGCGCGCTGACGGGCCCTGGCTTAGGGTTTCACCTCGTGACTATATAAGGAGTGGAGGAGGGTGGGCGTAGCAGTGCCTCTTTCTTGCATTTTGGAAGTGTTTCACCCAAAACCCTAGCCTCCTTCTCTCGTTGCCCCTACCAGGCGACCAGGTGCTTGCACACCAACGCACGGCGTTCCATCCCCGGACGTGTTGACTGCTGCAGCAATGCTACTGCTACTGCGGCGTGGGAGAACGATCCACGATGAGGCAATGATGATCCACGATGAGGCGAGGACGATCCTCTTTATCGACGTGAATGACTACTTGCTGTACCTCAACACGCGCGACATGAGAACTGGCTTCTCTAACTCATCTTCCACTGCTTCTGCGAGTCAAGGGTAACGATCCATGATCTCCTACTCGCATGATGTCCTGGGTGATCGCGGTAGAATTTTTAAAATTGTGCTAGCGTAGCCTACCTGTTCCTCAACAATAGAACCGTCTGTGATGTTAATTTTCATAGACAGTTATATTATAGAACTATCTGTGATATAAACTCCTATATAACCTCCCCCGCACAGATCTTCAGTACCACTTATAGCGCCTCAAACCCTAACCCTCTATGAAGTTCCTAGCCTAGGAGCCTCCCCGGCCGGCGTCTCCCTTCGCGACAACTCCCCCCCCCCAAGCGCGGCCACTCCTGTCGCCGTCCAGTGCCCATCCTCCACCTCCTCCTCCACCGCGCCGAGCTGACCTCCTCCACCTCACCGAGCTGACCTCCTCCTCCACGGTGCCAGGTAAACGCATTTACCTCCTCCTCCACCGCGCCGAGCCGACCTCGTCCTCTACGGTGCCAGGTAAATGCATTTACAATGCTATAGAGTATAAAATTAGTAACACATTTGTTTGGTCTATATTTTCATGGATGCGATTCTAAAGTTTCTAAGGCAAATATTGTTTCACTTATACTACAAACAGTGTGAGGCTCTTTGTTTATGTGAAATGGCCACTAATTTGTGAGTTGGGTTATACTTTATTGCTACCTCCGTGAAATTAGATCCCTTTGTTTTGGTAATACTTTATTACTGTCTTTGTGAATGCTCTATAATGCTTTGGGGTTTGTTTATGAGCTAAAATAATTAAAATGTAAATCTATCCTTGAACTAATGTTGTAGCTTCCTGTTAAATGCTAGAAAGTATTGATTGATACTTCACTGTATATGGTTCTGTTGTATAGCATCTGCTTGAACTGTTTTAAATATTTTTGCTTATAGTTTGGCCAAATTGTTTTAAATATTATTGCATAATTTAGGAAGGTAAGAGTTCAAGGCCATATTTGCTAAGTTAATTATTTAGCTTAATTGTGATAATTCAACCGAGGTGTAGAGGAGGTAAGAGCTTGTCTCTAATAGCCCTGCATCAAGTGGCGAGGAGGCTGAAGATTTAATCTTCAAGCAGCCCGAGGCCTAAGAGCAAATTAAATACTCTTTCATTATCGTTCATACTTTTGGAAAAGTGCAGAAATAGGAAGCACAACAACATAAATAAGATTGATAGCAAGAATCAGCAGTCTCTCATACAAGTTGTAGCATTAGGGAGATTTCTATGCTATGACATTTAAGTCATTAGCACTTTTTGATCTGTAATTTTTGAAGAACATTTGGTTTAATATTCATTCCCTTCTCATCTAAAAATATTCTTTCCTTCCTCAACTCAAAATCCCATTCCTAGTAGATGGAAGTGTATCATTTATTCATGCAATTTAAATTTAATTAGTGACATTCATTAGTTATACTGTAAGGTTGGGTACATCATACCTATATTACAATATTCTAAGCATGTCATAGAATCAATATATGAATTATGAATTATCTCTATGTAATGCTAGAGGATGGAAAATCACTAGCTAGACACTTGCCATGAACACTTGAGCTTCAAATGGCACGAAGCAAATCACACACGCTGGTGTGTTAGGTTCGATAAAACAAGACACTAAGAAACAAGAACACTGGTTCATGATAAGTAATTGAAGAGATGTTCGACTGTACTCACTTCCCTTTTTCTCTTCTTCTATAAATCTTACTGACCCGCCCTCGCCCATGTGGGAGAGTAAGATATATAGAAAAAGAGAGGCAGGGAAGTGAGTACAGTCGAACGTCTCTTCAATTACTTGTCATGAACCCGTGTTCTCATGAACTAGTGCATAAGTGTTCTTGTTTCTTCGTGTCTTGTTTTATCGAACGTGATACACTAGCGTGTGTGATTTGCTTCATGCCATTTGAAGCTCAAGTGTTCATGGCAAGTGTCTAGCTAGTGATTTCCCCCCTCTAGCATTACATAGAGATAATTTATAATTGTAGTCTCAGTGCAATACACCATGGCATATGGTTCATGTATTGCTGTGGGGTCCTTCTATTTCCTCAAACTAAATGGACTTTATTTGTTCTTTTTTAGTTCGCCTAAAACTATTTTAACTAAAAAAGAAGATGGCATCCCCTAATTCGTCGTCTAAAGGATGTGATGAGCCGACGAAAGGAAAATCGACCCGCAGTCCAAGAGGAGCAAACAAAAGGCCAACGGACCGCTATACCATCACGGTGATTGATCCAAACGACGGGTGCCCTACAGAGCCAAGAAAGGCAGCAAATGCATTTCGGTCATTGTGTGGGATAGTCGTGCGGGAACGGACCCCCATCACGATATCATCGTGGAAGTCGCTGACTAATGAGAGTCGCAACGCCCTGCTGACAAAGATTCTATCATCGTTCAACATCCCAGAAGAATCCGCTCTCCTAGTGTGACGGTATGCATTACTAGTGGCAGGAAAAGCGTGGAAGACCTTCAAGAGCACGCTTGTCAATGAATATGTCAAGAAGGACAGGATTCCCTACTCTAAGTACAGGTTCATTGATGAGGACATATGGCATCGTTTTGTTGAGATGAAGACGATGGATGAATTTGTGCATAAAAAAGAAGCACACAAGGCCCTTCAGGCGAGGAACACTCACCCCCATAGACTCGGCACTTCTGGCTATGCGGGGAAGAAGGCACAATGGGAGAGGGAGGACGAGGAAGCCTCCTCGCCATTTGCATCGATTGTAGACCAGCGCGCCAGAGACTAGATAAGAGCGAAGACAAGTGCCATGTCTTCCACAAATGTCTCCTTTAAAAACCGCACGGACGAGGAAGTCTGCCAACGCCTGGTAATATATAAATCAAACTATCAATTTTGTACGTAATTAGTCCATGACTTCATAAGTGAAATAACTTGTCAGGATCTTGCAGGTAGCGTTGACTACATAATTGGGCGATGGCTCTTTTTTGCTAGACAGGGAGAAAGATGCACTGTCCATGGCCTTGGGAAACAAGGAACACCCTGGTCGTACGCGAGGCAAAGGGGTTTTTGTTCCATGAAAAATTGGATTCCCAGACGAGTTGGACAAATATCGAAATAATAAGATAACTAAAGCCGAGCGCGAGTCAAAGCTTATAAAGAATTTGGAGGATAAGTTGAGAGGAGAGTTGAGAGAAGAATTTTATGATAAGATAAGAAGCCTCGAGGAAAGGCTCAATAATAAAAAGATAGACCGCGCAAACCCCAGAAGTATGTCTGCAAGTCAGCCCCACTACCCGTAAGAGCAGCTGTGCATCTGTCGTTCACATAGATGAACACAGCGAGAATTTTCCTGTCTGTGACATTAAGGTACTAATATATCTCTTGAATGCTCCGTAGATGTAGCTGTTGGACACATTAGCTAATTATCTACTATTGTGTAGGAGGCCACACGGTGCAATCTCCAAATGAGAATTGCCAATGGCTCTTTTGCTCTTACGGCTGCTTGGGGGATCGCGTATCCATCCACTAAAGGGGTGTTGGTACATGGTACATTTATAGTGTCGGGTTTCACGAAGGTCAATATGGACAAGGTACATGATAGTTTCAAGATCATCGAGCTACAAAAGCCACCAAACAACGAGATCGTGACACTGGGGGGATGCCATTGGCACATTAATCCAATGGCCCAGCAGCGACATCTCCATGATCGCCCATCCTATCACAGAACTACGCAAACCATCTGATCCCCCTGCTGCACCTAATCAGCGGACCATCATCTCAAAACCCATGGTGCACTTGATCTACTTGACTTTGACTAGTTTCCTGCCCAATTGTCTCCGGTGAAGGCTCCCTACAGTAAAAAGAAAGACAAGGGCAAATCGAAGATCACAAAGATCGTCGACTATCCGATTGCTCCGTTGGCCCGGGTATACAAGCTTGGAGAGCCTTGGCTAATGACATATCACCTAAATTCACTTTGTATGGCTTGCTATCAATTGCATTCTTGGTACACTAGACAAACTATGAAGCTAGTGCAAGAACGTATGACGTATATCATGGTCAGCTTCAAGCATAATCATCTGTTGAATGAGACATCGGGGGACTTCTTCGTGGTCGACTTTGAGGATTTATTCAATCTCTACAACCTTGACGCCCTCGACACCATCGACGCCGCGCTCATGAGATGCTGGACATTGTAAGTGTGTGCTATCACAGTCTACATTCGTATAATAGCGATAAATGTTCGCCTATATATATATATATATAATTCATCTTTGTATATATAGAAACATGATACTCAAAGCGACAAGGAATAAACAATCGGTGGGTTTCCTCGACCCACATATAGTCTCAAAGCAAACAATGGATGAAGATATGAATATGGTCGAAGAATACGTGAAACAGGCATTGCTGGCTCAAAAGGATAATGATTTGATACTTATACCCCATAACCTAGGGTAAGTACTATACTACTGCTATACTTTGATTTGTACTGTGCACAACTCAGATTTGTTCATTGACCATTGTGACATACCTGTGTAGGTTTCATTGGGTTCTAATTGTAGTTCATCCAGCCTCAAACTGGGTTACGTACCTTGATTCCTTACACAGCGGCAGCCACGACCTGAATCCTATTACGAAATTACTCAGTAGGTAATCATGTTTCCTCCATAGATAACATGGTCATGTAAGTTATTCTAGGTTTGTTCCTAGAATGGCTAAGGATACCCTTTTGCAATCACGTAGGGCGTTCAAAGTGTGCAAGGACGGGGCTAAATTGCAGAATGATTTTAAGTTTTTAGTATCCGCTATACACAATAATTGTATATCAAACTCCGTAATAATGACTCTGGACCTAACCTATTCTATATTTTGTAGTGCCACCAGCAGGGAAAGGGAAATAACCTATGTGGCTTTTACTTGCCACAACATGGAACTTCTTGTCACTACAAAAAAGAGTAGTGAGGCTGTAACTGCATTGAAAGAGATCGAGTAGCGCAACATTCGAGGGAAACTTTGTTTCTTCCTGCTCAGTCAAGTCATAAATAAAAAAGGCTAGTTCAATGCTGCTAGTTAGGCTGGAGTTGTAATCTGAATTGCCAATTGGGTTCATTCATTTATGAAACTTGTGATGTGAATTTATTAATTGCAGTTGTGCATTCAATTAATTGGTTCATAAAATTGAGTTCCATATTAGTATATCTGACTTCATTTCTGAAATGGATGTTCCATACATGCTGTAATGTAATTGAGTTAATTGCTGAAATGGATGTAATCAATATATGCTTGTGATGATTTGCAATATGTTTGTTGTTTCAGAGGGCATGGCTAGCATTTTTCTAAGGCTAGCCAATAAAAAGAAAAAAGATCATCTGTGTGTAGAGAATATCATAGACGGTTTTATATTAGAACCGTCTGTGATATTCTCTCATCATAGACGGTTCCTATTTAGAACCGTCTGTGGTAATACTCATATCACAGACGGTTATAAATAAGAACCGTCTGTGATATTCTCTCATCACAAACGGTTCCTATTTATAACCGTCTGTGGTAATAATTATGTCACAGACGTTTTAAATAGGAACCGTCTGTGATATTCTATCATCACAGATGGTTTAAAATCCGTCTGTGATGATTTCTTTCATCACTGGCCCATTTTTACAAACGGTTCGCAAAATCGTCTGTGATAAGGTTTGTGAACCATCTGTGATGACTACTCCTATACTAGTGATCCTTACTTAACCAATTATATGTTGAGCTTCTGAAATTCTTCATGCAGCACTAGCTAACTCTCCTTAATCATCTGGATATTGCAGTAGCTCTTCCTACTCAATGCATCAACTACAACATTGGCCTTGCCTAGGTGGTAATGAATTCCAAGGTCATAATCTTTGATCAACTCCAACCATCTTCTTTGTCTCATATTGAGATCAGTTTGAGTGAATATGTATTTCAGACTCTTGTGGTCAGTGTAAACCTCACAACGATTGCCGATGAGGTAATGGCGCCAAATCTTCAAAGCATGCACTACGGCTACCAATTCCAGGTCATGGGTAGGATAGTTGACTTCATGTGGCCTCAGTTGTCGCAAAGCATACGCTACAACCTTCTCGTCTTACATTAGCACACAACCAAGTCCTTGTCGAGATGCATCATAGAAAATCTCAAAATCTTTTCTGACATATGGCAAGGTAAGCACTGGGGCGGTGGTTAGACGCTTCTTTAATTCTTGAAAACTCTGTTGATACTCTGGTGTCCAAAGAATTTCTTCTCCTTTTTCAATAACTGAGTGAGAGGTCTGGCTTTTATAGAGAATCCTTCTATGAAACGGCAATAATATCATGCCATTCCAAGAAAACTTCTAACTTGGGATACTATTTTGGGTGGCTCCCAGTTAAGCACATCCCGAACTTTGCTAGGGTCAACTACAACTCCTGCTGCAGATATGACATATCATAGGAAAGCAACTTCTTTCATCCAGAACTCACATTTACTGAACTTAGCATAGAGTTGGTATTCTCTTAGCTTCATCAGAACTAGATGTGGGTGATTCTCATGTTCCTTCTCACTCTTGGAGTAGACCATAATGTCGTCAATGAAGACAACAACAAACTTATCCAAGTACTCCATGAATACTTTATTCATTAGGCTCATGAAATATGTAGGGCATTGGTCAAACCAAAGGGCATCAAAGTAAACTCATACTATCCATACCGAGTCACAAAGTCTGTCTTGGGAATATCCTCTTGATGAATCTTCAGCTGATGATAACCTAACCTTAAGTCAATCTTTCAGAACACTCTAACTCCCTGAAGTTGATCAAATAAATCATAAATCCTTGGCAGAGAGTACTTATTCTTGATGGTCACCTCATTGAGTGAACGATAATCCAAACACATGCTCTGAGTACCATCCTTCTTTCCAACAAGGAGAACTGGGGCACCCCAAGGCGAAGAACTTGGTCAGACAAAACCTTGGTCTTGTGACTCCTTAATCTGTCTCTTTACTTCCGCTAACTCATTAGCAGGCATCCTATAGGGTTACTTGGAGATGGGTGGGGTTCCCGAAACTAGGTTGATCAGAAATTCTATATCTTGGTCTGGTGGCATCCTAGGTAACTCATATGGAAATACATCAGAAAATTCTCTAGCGATTGGCACATCTTCCAAACTTAATCCTTTGGCACTGCAACCTTTTATCTTTTCAGGCTTTTCTGTAGCCGCTTGAAACTTTAACTTAGCTCCATCTGGGCTAGTTAGGGTGATCACTCTATACCCACAATTCCAAAACTGCCTAGTTCTTGGATAGCCAATCCATTCCTACTGTCACATATATCCCTCTGATTAATATTTTAACTTTGGGGCAGTCTTGGTTCGTACTTAAATCCAAAATAGGTGATTGGACTAACAAAATGGTTTTAAGAGGCTTTGTCCACTAGATGCTGAAAATCTACATAGTCATTAACAACGACTTGCTCCATAAAGCCAGTGTTGAGCCCACGCTTGAACTTCTTCTGACGTGCATCATCTGTAGCAACATTGAAGGACCATGTGGAGGTCTATCCATATTTGTGATGAGTATTTAACTTTATTTGAGCAAGGTGTGCTAAGCTTTGAGTTTGATTTGACTTGGAATTGCATGTTTAAATTTATGATAAATTTGGACTAACATGCAGGAAGAAAAAGGTAAGAGTATATTTTGGTATGTGCAAAATTCTTTGGTCCTTATGGTATAGGTTCTTGAGGCAGCTATGGTCGTTGGTGAGTACCGGGACTAGGTTGGGAAAACCGAGGTCCAGAACGGTCGAGGATGCCGACGAGATGGTTGGGCTCAAACCAGGATCACGGGGACGTCATGGGAATCGACTTGAGGTGGCTCAAGGCTTTCGGTTTAGGTTGCAGGCTCGAAGAGGCAGAAACGAAGCGGTCAAGTCCAGCGGATGAAGGCCCGTTGCATCGGGTTGACCGGGTTTTGTTTAAAACCCATGTATGGTCTATGTGGCCCATGTAAAGCCCATGTGTGGGAGTGGAATGAGTGGGTTAATCCTAACCCTTGGTGGAGTGCTCTAGGGTTTGGGACTCATCCATGGGTGGTAGGTGGCCCAAGAGTAGTATAAATAGAGGGGGAGGGGTGCCCTCCCTCACTTGAAGGTTTGAGTTGCTCCTTTGAGCTTTGCCCACATGAAGTGAGGCTTTGTAAACCTTCCAACTAGAAAATACAAAGATTTTCTTTTCATTCTTCTGAATTTAAATTCTGCATTTACATTATGTCTTTACTTTATGCAATTTAAATTCAGCATTTACTTTCCAGCATGTAAATTCTCACAATTTACTTTCTCGCAATTTGGATTTGCCTCCCCTCCTTCTAAATGCTTTTGATCAAGCATATCTTGAGGGTGCTCATTTGGTTTTACATCTTCCTTGCACCCTAAGATAGACTATAGATCAAGTTTCTATCAAGATTGCAAATCTACCCTGAACTTGTTCTTCGCGCAGCAGTCAGTCTTCGATTTTTAGAAAAATATAGAAAAATCCTTTTTGAGTGATTCTTATTGTATAAGGTGTGTGACTCATATATACATCTGTGAAATTTTTTTTGAGTCCACTGGTTGCACTATTTGGGAGCTATGAGGTGAAAACCTAGCCCCCAATTTCCTGATTGAAGTCCCTGACTATGTATAGTCCTTGATTTTTCCTGTTTTTTTACAAGGATTTTGGAGGTGATTTTTGGTGGAGTGTTTCAAGACTCATCTTCTCACAGGGTGAAAAATTACAAAAAAGTTTGGAGCAACATAAGTCCACCAACCACCTGCTCCAATTGAGGATAATTCCTGAAAAATCTGCTTTTGCTTTTCTAGAAGAGACTTTTGTGATTTATCTTGATCTCTTTTAGAAAAGAAGTATTTGAATTGATTCTTCTTTATTTTGGACACTTGACAAGAAGGATTTTGATTTACAAATTCCTCACATGATTCATGGATCTCATCCATGCAAGCTAGGGATACACATAGTTGTCGAGTCGTTCCGATTTTTGCGTGTTTCGCGAATTTGAGGAGCACCAGTTTCCTTGCGGGATTGCTTGGAGTACTTTGAGTGGGGGGATTTTTATTTGGGATCATCCACCCCCCTCTGATTGCCATCTTGGTCCTTCAGTTGGTATCAGAGCCGGTTCTGCTCTTTCATAGATCTTGACCGGTCTCAAGAGCCATGGCGACAGATAATATTCTTCTAAGCCTCCAATTTTTGTAGGAATCGACTATCCATTCTGGAAAATGCGAATGGAGTCATACATCACTGCTCAGGGCTTTATGATCTGGCAGAAGGTGAAGCTCCTGTATAAGGTTCCTACCGATGAGAACGTCAACGCCACAAACTTGGCTGACGTTGAGGCAAATGCTTAGGCTAGGAACATCCTCATACAGGGACTTAGCCGAAGTGAGTATGATCGGGTTTCTCATCTTCGGTCTGCTCACCAGATTTGGGTGACCCTCAGTGCTTACCATGAGGGTACCACTCAGATTAAGTCGGTGAGGCAGGACCAATTCAAACGTGACTACAACAAGTTCGAACAACACGCTGGTGAGAGCCTCGATGAGTGCTTTGCTCGATTTTCTAAGATCATAAGCAATCTCCGGTCAGTTGGTTACTCATACTCTGACTCGGAGAATGCTAAGCATTTCTTGAGAGCACTTGATTTGAGAATTTGGGAGATGAAGGTAACCACCATCACAAACCACACTGACTTGTCGACCTTGACTCTTGACGGGTTGTATTCCTGTCTCAAGACTCATGAGCTCGACATCGTCGCTCGCAAGACGAAGTCTCAGTCGATGGCATTGGTTATCGATCCCATTGGGTCTTCCTCTTCTGGACCTTCTCTTCTGGTTTCTCCCTCTCCGCTCTTTGCAACGTAAGCGATGATGTTCTGGAACAATTTCCAGAAAACGAGCTTGCTCTTATCGCTCGCAAGTTTTCAAATATCTACAAGAGAGTGAGAGATAGAAAGATGGGTGGCAAGATCACTTGCTTTGAGTGTGGTGGCCCCAACCACATTCGGGCAAACTGCCCAAAGCTGGAGAAGGGCAAAAATGAACACGGCGGTCCGAGCAAGAATGACTACATCGACAAGAATTGCAACAAGAAGCCTCCAGCACCTGAGCCGGCGCGAGATAAGAAGTACTCAAGTTCGCCAAGACCAAGAAACTCTTCCACCGCGTACTCGCCGCACTCGAAGATCTTGACCTCTCCGACATGGAGACCTGGAGCGACAAGGATAATGATGAACCGCGAGAGAAGGCGAAGGGTGACGACTACTTCTCCGGCATGTGCTTCATGGCCTCCAGTGCCATAGAAGTAAACGACTCTGAGCTGTATAGCGACACGGAGGAGGTACCTTCCTATGACCAGCTCAATGATGCTTTTGTTAAGCTAGGAAAATTTCATTCCAAGTCTAGAGCTTGGTGTGCAAAGTTAGAGAAGGAAGTAGGTACCTTGTCTCGGGAGTTAGCTTCACTTAGATCATGTTCCTCCCGAGACTCTGATAGCTGTACTCTCTGTGATGCTTTGCTTGTGGAGTTGGAGAACCTAAGGACCCTGCATGATAGTGTGGTTTCTGATCTTGAGGCTCTTAGGTCGAAGGATGCTAGCACATGTTCTGTTGACCCTATTTCTGCTGATGTTAGTTTTCTTCATGCTCACACAACTGCATCTTGTGATGATTGCCCTAAATTGCTTGCTGAAATTGATGCCATGTGCTCACACCTTAGGAAGCTTTCTGCTAGAAATGATGAACTTGAATCATAATCTTCTAAAGACCCAGTCAGCTCATGTGAGGGCTGTAAGCAACTAAAACTTGATAATAATGCTTTGACTGTCAAGCATGCTAAATTTGCTAAGGACTTACTATTTAAGTCACCAATTGGTTGCTTGTTGTGTGTTGGGGTTTAGGAGGAAGTGGATAGAGTCCACCCGGAACTTAGGAAGAAGCTTGAGGCCCAAATCAGTAGAATTAGAGATGCTCCTTGTGTTTCTTGCGAGTCCCTCAAGATTGAGGCAGCTTTTTATAGGGAGAAATGTTCACGCCTTGCTCGTTCTTCTCCATCTGGCTCTTCTTCTGCTTCTCCTTCCCCCTGCTCTTCTTGTGCCTCACTTTTTTGAGAGTGCCAGTACCTTATGAGCACCCTCGAGAAATTTGTAGGAGGCAAAAAAAGCTCAATCTCATCTTAATCCAACCCAAAATTAGCAGATTCAGTCAAGGTCTAGGATTTGATTCCTTGGAGCACGCACGGGCGCATCCGCCTACTATTGTGCGCGCCTCCAACAATGGAGAGATCGTGGTTGCTCCACAAATGAGCACCACTGTTTTTAGGTCAGCGGGTCTAGTCCATGGGATCTCTGACGAGAAGGGTGCTTCTCCTGCTACTTCGACCCCCAGGGTGAAGTATACTTGCACCTTCTGTTAGAAGGATGGACATCTTGTTGATTTCTGCTTCAGACGCGCCAAGATCATTCGGCGTGAGCGTGTTAGTGCCCTTAGGGGTATTCAGGGTCATTCCCAGACTCTAAGTGCTTCTAAAGCACACACTGCTTTTAGACATGATAGACATGCTAGAGAGTCTCCTGTTTTTGGACAGCGTATGGGGCTTGGTTTTTAGGCTTCTACTTTAGGTTTTCGCCCCAGAGCTGTCCTGAGTTAGTCCTTCCACCGTCCTTATGATATTCCTCATTCTTCCCGTCGAGGTGGATATCAGGGGCGAGAGTTTGCTTCCTCCAGTAGGAGGTCTGGACAGCAGCATGTGGATTATCCGGCCTTTGCACATCGGTGGACCAACCTCGCACCTGCTCCCAGACATCCTACATGAGCTGTCTTTGAGTTTGTGAGAGTAGAGTCACAGAGAGACGCTAGATTTCATTCTTCTGCTCCTTTGACTGCTTTTTCTTCTGCTCAGGTGACTCAGTATTGGGTTCCTAGATCAGCTTTGAGCTGTCCTAGTACCAAGACATCTGCCTTTCTCTCTCATGGATTCAGGTCCATGGGATAGGGAAGGGGGAGGTTTGGATCGTAGACTCCGGATGTTCACGCCATATGACCGGAGACTCCCGTTGGTTTTCTTCCCTAGTCCGAGCTCCCGGTGATGAGGTGATCACTTTTAGGGATGCTGCGTCAGGTAGAGTCATCGCAAAAGGTACCGTTTGCATTAATGATCAGTTTGTTCTTAAGGATGTTGCCTTAGTGAGTAAGCTGCATTTTTATCTGCTTTTTGTTACTCAGCTTATCGATGACCATTTCGAAGTAAGCTTTAAGTTTATGGTTGTAGGATCCTCGATTCTTCTGGGGGTTGGTTTGCAGGATTTCTCGTTTTAGGAGTCTTTCATGCTGATTTTTCTTCCTCTTCTAGAGACTCTTTCCATTGCCTTATTGCTTTAGAGTCCCGTGATATCTCCTTTTGGAATAGGAGACTCGGTCACATTGGCTTTGATCATTTGACCCGAGTTAGCAACAAAGATCTCATTCGTGGTTTGCCCAAACTCAAGATGATCAAAGATATTGTATGTTCTCCTTGCCGACATGGCAAGATGGTTGCGGCTTCTCATCCCCCAGTCACCCGAGTGATGACTGATGCACAAGGACAGCTTTTGCATATGGACACTGTTGGTCCAGCTAGAGTGCAGTCAGCGGGAGGGAAGTGGTACATTCTTGTCATTGTCGATGATTTTTTGAGGTATTCTTGGGTCTTCTTCATGGCCTCGAAGGATGAGTCCTTTTCTCACTTTAGGGGTTTGGTTCGTAGGTTGTCCGTTGAGCTCCCAGGTGCCTTACGAGCGATCCGCAGTGACAATGGCACAGAGTTCAAAACTCCTACTTTAGTAGCTTCTGTGAGGAGTTAGGCATAGAGCATCAGTTCTCGTCTCCATACGTTCCTCAGCAAAATGGTGTAGTGGAGAGGAAGAACAGGACCCTGGTTGAGATGGCCAGGATGATGCTAGATGAGTACAACACTCCTAGGAAGTTTTGGGCTGAGGCTGTAGCTACAGCATGCCATGTTGCCAATAGAGTCTTTCTTAGAGCACACTTGCACAGCACATCTTATGAGTTGAGATATGGGCGAAAGCCTAGTGTATCTCATTTTCGTATTTTTGGTTGCAAGTGCTTCTTCTTAAAGTCTGGGAACCTAGATAAGTTCAAGTCATGCTCTGCTGATGGGATCTTTCTAGGTTACTCGACTTCTGCTCGTAGCTACAGGATTTGGGCTATAGATTTGGGTAGGATCATAGAGAACTGTGAGGTGACCTTTGTGAGGCTAGCCCTGGTGCTAGACCAGACATTTCAGGCTCTTCTCCTCTTTCCTAGTCTATTTTCTCCGAGGAAGTTGATGACGGAGATGAAGGCATCATGCCTAATCCAGTCACCATTCCTGCTCCCGAGGTGCCTCCCATTTCCATTTCTGCACCTCAGGGAGATCAGCCCTTACCCTCAGACTCTTCGGCAACTAGTGACTCTGTTCCTACTTCTCCCACGAGAGGAGTAGAGGTCACTTCTGCTTCTAGACCTCCCCACCATATTCAGCAGGCTCATCCACCTGACCAGATCATTGGAGATCTGTTTGAGCGAATCACTCGGTCTAAGTCAGGTCTATCCACATTCTGCCTCCACTCTACCTTTGTTGCCTCTTTTGAGCCGAAGGATGTTTCTTATGCATTATCCAGTGAATCTTGGATTAATGCTATGCATGAGGAACTTGAAAACTTCGAGAGGAACAAAGTTTGGAAGCTTGTCAAACCCCCTGCTGGTCACAACACCATTGGGACCAAATGGGTGTCCAAAAACAAGCAGAGTGAGGATGGGGTTGTAGTTCGAAACAAGGCTAGGCTAGTCGTTTAGGGTTTTACTCGGGTCGAGGGCCTCGACTTCGAGGAGACTTTTGCCCCTGTAGTCAGACTAGAGGCCATCAGGATCCTGCTCGCATTCGCGGCGTCCAAGGGCTTCAAGCTTTATCAAATGGATTTCAAGAGTGCATTCCTCAATGTCTTCATTAAGGAAGAGGTGTATGTCAAACATCCTCCAGGATTTGAGAACCCCAAGTACCCAAACCATGTCTTCAAGCTTTCCAAAGCTTTGTATGGACTTAAGCAAGCTCCACGAGCTTGGTATGAGAGGCTTAAGTCCTACCTCTCGAGTCATGGTTTTCATATGGGTCAAGTGGACAAGACTCTCTTCGTTAGACATTTCGATTCAGACTTTCTCCTAGTCCAAATCTATGTCGACGACATCATTTTCAGTGGTTCCTCGCATTCGCTTGTTACTCAATTCTCAGATGTGATGAGTACTGAGTTCAAGATAAGCATGATGGGAGAGCTGAGCTACTTCCTTGGCTTCCAGATTAAGCAGACTCGGGAGGGTACATTCTTGCATCAAGGCAAGTACACTCGAGACCTCCTGAAGCGCTTTGATATGTCTGATGGGAAGCTAGTCATGACTCCTATGGCCACCACTGCTGTCCTCGAGCCTGACGAGGATGGCGACCAATTAATCAAAAGGAGTTCCGGAGCATGATTGACACTCTCTTGTATCTCACTGCCTCGAGACCTGACATACACTTCTCTGTGTGTCTTTGTGCTTGATTTCAGGCTTCTCCTAGTGCCTCTCTCCACCGGGCGGTGAAGCGCATCTTCAAGTACCTTCGAGCTACCATTGATTATGGTTCTAGTAGTCTTCCTCCTCCTGTCTGTCCCTTTGAGCCTTTTCTGATATAGACTTTGCTGGCTGTAGGATAGATAGGAAGAGCACTTCTGGCACTTGCCAATTTATTGGCACTTCTCTTGTTTCTTGGTCCTCTAGGAAACAGTCCGGAGTTGTTCAGTCCACCGCAGAGGCCGAGTATGTCATTGCAGCCAGTTGCTGTAGCCAGGTGCTCTGGATGAGATCAACCTTGTGGGACTATGGGTTATCAGCAGAGTGTGTTCCACTCTTTTGTGATAACACATCTGCCATTCACATTGCTAAGAACCCAGTGCAGCACTCTTGGAACAAGCACATTGATATTCGATATCACTTCCTTAGAGACCATGTGGAGAACGGTGGTATAGTGCTTTAGTTTGTGGAGAGTGACCACCAGTTGGCTGACATCTTCACCAAGCCTTTGGATAGCTCTAGGTTTTTTGCCTTGAGAGGCGTGCTTGGGATTATGAGCCCACATGGCATATCTTGAGGGGGAGCTGATGTGTATTATATGTCTATATGTGTATATTCAGCATTTCCTTCTGTTCCTTCTGGGTATCTTTGGGCTTCTTTTCATTTTGTTAAGTCCACTTCACCTAGACTTCTGGCATGCCTCGGTATGGACCTCTCATCTTATGCTTTAAGATGCTATTCTCTTCTTCTTCTCGGTTGAGCTCACTCACAGTCCTGTAGGTCTAGCAGGTGTTGGGCCCCCTGGGTAGACAGGGTCTGTGTGTGACATCACGGGATGTGACATTATGGAATGAGACATTTTAGAATGGGACTTTACATATTACGGCTTTTCGGTACGACTTTATATCACATTTTCGGGCCGTTTCTGGGTATTTGGGCCCTTCCGGGGGTGTTTGGGCCTTGGAGGAATTGACTCAGGCCTTGGGGGATCTATTTGGGCCTTAGGTGGAGGAGCTTGGCCCACGTGGGAGAGGAAGGGGGGCAGCAAACCAGCCCCATGCACCACCCCCTAACCCTAGCCGTCCCACACCTTTCCCCTCCATTCCACCTCCTAGCCGTCACCTCCCATGCGCCCCTCCCTCACCCCCATGCGCCACCCCTCCCTCTCCTCCCCACCCCTTGCCGGCCCTAGCACAACTCTTCGTAGCCCTCCGACCTCGCTGCCCGGGAGCTCTTCGTCCACGAAGATCCGACGTTCCCGGCGATTTCGGCATTCCCGGCGATTGGAGGAGAGATCGGGCTGCGAGGAGGCGATGTTTGTCGATCGGGTGTTCTGCCAAGAAGAGGTATGCCTTGGGGATCTTAGTTATAGATTATTGGTGCTGGTTATATGGGGAATTTCATGGTTAAATTTGGTGTTTAGGTGCTGTAATTAGAGGTGTAGATTCGTTTAGTAGATCTGTTTCACGCAGTAGCCTCGGCCAATTCCGGACAGTCGACTTCGGTCGCAGTTTTGGGGTTTTTAGATTCGGATTTTGGTCGGCCGCCTGTTACAAAAGTTGTAGATAATCCAAAATCCTTTCCATGAAGACCAAGAACGCTTAATTCCGTCCATCCGTTTAAAAGTTATGGCTGTTTTACCGAACGTTACCAAAACTGTGACGTGATTGGGACAGATCGCGTTGATCTATAGATTAGTCAATTTTAGAGGCTGATTCAGTTTTTTCCAATACTTAGAAAAAGCTAGGAAATTTCCTAATATTCGAGAAAATGTACTCGTTTACTTAATTTGGAGTCTTAGAACTCAAGTTATGCTAGTTGGAAGCCCGTTGTCCCGTCGGGACAGATTCTCTGTTTTCGGGTTTTAGGGGTAGTTTGTGAAGTCGGGGTAGAGAATCGTTCATGTACTATTTTGTGGGCATGTTTTGAGTGTGTGGTACCTATGTGCAGGTGGTGTGACCCCGGGAGTGCCCTCAACCTCTCACCAATCCGTCGCCCACGGTTGAAGGCAAGTGTATTGGAATGGGTTTGGGTGTTGTATGATTGCTAGACTTGCTTATGTGCAATATGATTACATGATATGCTAACTTGCCATGGTTGATGTTTGCCTATGATATGATGAACATGGTTACATAATGGTTATGAATTCTTTGTATTAATGTTTATGCAAGTTTATACATGTTCATGTCATATATGCATTCATAATGGAAGAGGCGTCCCATTCTGATGCGGGCCTCTGTGTTCACACGTAGTGAACACGAAAGACCTACCTCGTAGTCCCCTCCATGGTTGTGTATGGGAGCGAGTCAGTAAGAGTAGGCACCCTCCATCTACGGGATGGAAGGGGAAAGAGGGTGCACGCCGACGGGTGTGCACTCGGCAATACCGGTATGTGCTTCAAGGAGACATGTGCATTGCATTGCATATATGATGAAAATGAGATGTATTCAATGTGGGTATGACATGGTTATGATGTTGAATATGATGTTAATGAGATGTATTCAATGTAGATATGACATGCTTATGATGTTGAATATGATGTTAACGAGATGTATTCAATGTGGATATGACATGATTATGATGTTGAATACGATGTTAATGAGATGTATTCAATGTGGATATGACATGATTATGATGTTGAATACGATGTTAATGAGATGTATTCAATGTGGATATGCCATGCTAATGATGTTGAATATGAGGTGTAGTGATAATGGTATTGAAAACTGTTTTACTTGTTCCATTGCAATATGCTTGCTGAGTGATGAACTCACGCTTGTGTTTTATGATGTTTTTAGGTACCATGAAACCATCATGCGGGAAAGGGGAATAGCGGCACTTCTTCACGTAGCTTTATTCACCTAGACAACTACACACTCTTATTTGTAGTTGTAATGATTATCTTAATGTGCTAAGCTTGGATTAGGCTATCGTTTGTGCTTGGTTTTAATGTTCTCCTCATATTCGTTCATGAACATTGGAGTTTATGTTATGGGCTTGAAATGATACTTTATCTCCTGCTAGTGCTGTTTTAGATGTCATCTATTATGCTATTATGATGTGATAATGTTATTGTTGCCTCAAACCATGCAAAAACTAGGGAAGTGCTGCCGAAATTTCGGTTAAAGCATTTACGCCCTTGCTGTTATTGCTATGTTTGGTGACATTCAGGGCATACTAGATGCCGGGGTGTTACACTGTGTTTGCTCCTGGGCTAGAGTTTGAGAGTTAGTTCTCCTTTGTAAGTCATATGGGGAAGGTGAGAGCGAGTCTGAGCTTAGTGGTCTCTACCATCTTTTCTATGCTCTTAGATCACCGAGTTGTCAGTTTCTCTTTTTCCTCTTCTCAATTTTGTCTTTCTGGTTTCAGTTGAGTTCATTTTATTTCTAGGAATCAAAATTGCTAATAGCTCAAGTTGAATCATATTTGTGCTTAAAATTGACTCACATGTTGAGGGGGAGTTCTTGAAACTGATTTTCTTGCATTGCATATAGACTTGTTTTCATTTCTGAGCTTTGTCTTTTATGCAAATGATAAAACTGTGATATGTTGCACCTAGCTACTTTCATGAAGATCCTTGCTAGTCTAGGTCATATCTAATCTAGTGTATCATGTTTAAAGTAGCCATCATTTAAATTGAGCTTTCTTGAAAACTTGATGAAACTTAGCTTTATTTGCTATATTTCTTTACTAGATGCTTATGCCATGCTTAGTGAAATAGTGGGTTTCTACTAGAGTCCCTAGAGCAACTTGGGTTAGCTATATTGTTCCATTCTAGAATCCTCAACATGCTCATGAATCTAAGTGTTAAAATGACAAAAATTGACTTGTTTGTGCTAAAACTGAACTCAACACTTTACATTCTCGAGACTGCTTCCCATTGCACTTGGGATGAACTTGGAATGAATTGTGTATGATCAAAACCACTCTTTTAAGATTTTTGCTTGAGATGGTTGAATATGGCTTGAGTCAATAAAATTGAAAAATGCAAAATAAACTAAAGGAAGAGAGTGACGCCTAGGAGACCTATGTCGATGTCTCCTAGTCGAAGTTGTGTTTCACTAGGATAAACTCTCTACACCTCAAAGGTTTGCAGAGGAGAGTGAATCTTAGGAAGCCTTTGTCGATGGCTCCTAATCGAGGACGTGCTTCACTAGGCATAACTCTTTGAACCACTTTGTGAGATTTAATCTAAAAATTTGCATTTAAAGAGATGTTTGAGCATGAGGGTTCTCTAATGGTCTTGTAGCTTTCCAAAGTTTTGACTAGGTTGAACTCTAGTATATCCATTTGCTCGTTAGGTTGGCTTTGCTTCTAGTCTTGAAGTTATGCTAAGTGTTGCTATTGTTGAAATCACGCAAAAGTAATATAACTTCTTTTGAGCTAGTTAGCAAAAATTGAAATATGCCATTGGATATGACTTAGGATGACATAATCTGAACTTGAGTAGCTTCGTGTCATACTTTGTCTAAGTGGTCACTTGCATAATCCTCAAAGCTCTTCTAGGTTGCATTTCATCCAAAATTTGCTCTCTTGATGCCTATAATGCCAAAAGGGGAGAAAACGTAGAAAAGGCATCTTAGAGGGAAGAAAATTAAAATAATGCTTTCTCATGATCATGTTGAACAATTGTCCTTGCATTTGGATCATGAGTAATTTTGAGCTTTTTGAGAGATTTCTTGGTTTTTGGAGCTCTTGTCGAAAAATTGTTCTTTCTTGTGTTGAGCTCTAAAAATCTTTTCATCTATTTGGCCATGATCTTTCTTTCTCTTTCAATTGGACCAAATATGATTTTTGCAATCAAATTGCTTTTCTTCCTTTTTTTCAAACTCAAATTTATGCCTTTTGTGTGGTTTGTCAATATACTCATCAAGGGGGAGATTTAAGGACCATGTGGAGGTCTATCCATATTTTTTATGAGTATTTGACTTTATTTGAGCAAGATGTGCTCATGTTTGAGTTTGATTTGACTTGGAATTGCATGTTTGGATTTATGATAAATTTGGACTAGCATGCAGGAAGAAAAAGGTAAGAGTATATTTTGGTATATGCAAAATGCTTTGGTCCTTGTTGTACAGGTTCTTGAGGCAGCTATGGTCGTTGGTGAGTACTGGGACTAAATTGGGAGAATCGATGTCCAGAACGATCGAGGATGCCGACGAGATGGTTGGGCTCAAACCAAGATCACATGGACGTCATGGGAATGGACTTGAGGTGGCTCAAGGTTTTTGGTTCGGGTTGGAGGCTCGAAGAGGCAGAAACGACGCGGTCAAGTCCGGCAGATGAAGGCTCGTTGCATCGGGTTGACCGGGTTTTGTTTAAAATCCATGTATGGTCTATGTGGCCCATGTAAAGCCCATGTGTGGGAGTGGAATGAGTGGGTTAATCCTAGCCCTTGGTGAAGTACTCTAGGGTTTGGGACTCATCCAAGGGTGGTAGGTGGCCCAAGAGTAGTATAAATAGAGGGGGAGGGGTGCCCTCCCTCACTTGAAGGTTTGAGTTGCTCCTTTGAGCTTTGCCCATATGAAGTGAGGCTTTGTAAACTTTCCAACCAGAAAATACAAAGATTTTCTTTTCATTCTTGTGAATATAAATTCCGCATTTACATTACGTCTTTACTTTATGCAATTTAAATTCAGCATTTACTTTCCCGCATGTAAATTCTTGCAATTTACTTTCTCGCAATTTGGATTTGCCTCCCCTCCTTCTAAATGCTATTGATCAAGGATGTCTTGAGGGTGCTCATTTGGTTTTACATCTTCCTTGCACCCTAGGATAGACTAGAGATCAAGTTTCTATCAAGATTGCAAATCTGTCCTGTACTTGTTCTTCACGCAGCAGTTAGTCTTTGATTTTTAGAAAAATATCAAAAAGTCCTTTTTGAGTGATTCTTGTTTGACAAGGTGTGTGACTCATATATCCATCTGTGGAAAATTTTTTGAGTCCACTGGTTGCACCATTTGGGAGCTATGAGGTGAAAACCGAGCCCCAAATTTCTTGATTGAAGTTCCTGACTATATGTAGCCCTTGATTTTTCCTGATTTTTCTACAATGCTTTTGGAGGTGGTTTTTGGTGGAGTGTTTCAAGACTCATCTTCTCACATGGTGAAAAATTCCAAAAATTTTGGAGCAACAGAAGTCCACCAACCACCTGCTCCAATTGAGGACAATTCCTGAAAAATCTGCTTTTGCTTTTTCTAAAAGAGACTTTTGTGATTTGTCTTGATCTCTTTTAGAAAAGAAGTATTTGAATTGATTCCTCTTTATTTTGGACACTTGACAACCAGGATTGTGATTTACAAATCTCTCATATGATTCATGGTTCTCATCCATGCAAGCTAGGGATACACATAGTTGTCGAGTCGTTCTGATTTTTGCGGGTTTCGTGAATTTGAGGAGCACCGGTTTCCTTGCGGGATTGCTTGGAGTACTTTGAGTGGGGGGAAATTTTTGTTTGGGATTATTCACCCCCCTCTGATCACCATCTCGGTCCTTCAAACATCTTCAAGAGCATAACGAGTAGGTTGAGTGAACTTGTTGAGGTATACACTCGTTGACATCCCTTCTTGCTTAAGCTTGCGGAACTCATTCTTCATCATTTCTACCTTGCCATTTGGGATGTGAGAGTGGTGAAAAGCAGTAGAAAACTCTGTCCAAGTGATAATCTAAGGGTTATCATGGGTGGCACTGTAGTTCTCCCACCATTCAACAGTGGTGCCTTCTAACTGATGAGCGGCATACAGAACCTTCCAACGATCTATGCACTGAGCAATAGAACGCTTCTTCTCTGTGAAATCATGTGCTGAAAAATTGGCTTTGAACTGAAAAATTAACTTAGATTTGAATTTGCAAAATGTGTTTGTTCATGTGTTTTGATAATTTGACAAGAAGCTTGATAAGTTTCACTTTCTTGTAGGACCTAGCTCTCAAAAGCATTAAGTTCCCCATCTGCGACGAACAATGTCTTTGGGTCCGTCGTGGAGCGTGTTTTGAACTCTTTGAGCCAAACTCTTTTTCCTCAAAACGATCGATTTAAGCATCGACGGATAATGTTTTTGTCCGTCGTGGACAACTTTTGGCGCTTGAATCTAACTCTTTCTCAAGATTTGAGAAACCTTTGCATGTACAGCGGCGCCAGTTTTCTTGGTCCGTTGTGAACTTGTTTTGAGCTCATGGCCAGAAGCCATTTTGCATGTACAGCGGACCAACTTTGTTTGTCCGTTGTGAGCAACGTGTTTTCGGCGTTTGGTTGGCTTCTTGGAGAAACTTTTCATATACAGCGGACCAACTTTGTTTGTCGTCGTGAATGCGTTTTAAGCTCAATTAGGGTTTTGAAGCGATTTGGATTTGAATTTTGAATGTGAATTTGAAATTTGTAATGATTTCATGATGCTTCTTTTGAAGTGGACTTTATGCAATACTCATGTGAGTAGTTGCATGGATTGACGATTGAGTCAAGTCGTGGACTTGTGCTCGGATTTGTTTTGTGGTTTGTTCGTATGTACAGGTATTGCTCAAAGGCGAATGTAGTCGATGGCGGGACCGGAACTAGGTTCATGGAGGAGCGAGGTTCGGGACTAGGTTGGGGAGGAACAGGTCTTGATGGTCAAGGATGTCATGCGGGAGACGTTCGGGCTAAGAAGAATGGTGCACATGAAGAATGGTTAGTCAACGTGAGAATGGCAGGGAGGTCATTCGGCGTGCAAAAGTGTTAGTCACGTGAGTATGGCGGTGGCCATCTGGCGTGCAAGAGTGTTGAATCACGTGAGTATGGTAGGGTTTGCCATACTGGCGTGCAAAGAGTTATGCTCGGCTTTGGTTGGGCCAAGTAGAGTTGAGTTGAATCACAGATTCCTTCTGGGAATAGGAATCGTATTCAGAACTCCTTAATGGGTTGGTGCTTTAAATAGGTGGGGTCTCTGTTGAAAGGCACCAAGCGAGAGCTAAGCATCAAGCCTTGAGCTTGGTTTTAGGGTTTGTACTCTTTTTGATGAGAGTATTTTAGACAAGAAATAAAGATCAATTCTTCCAAGATTTTTGTGTGCTCTGGTGCGTCGCTACTGATATTTTTGTTTTGGTTCTTGTTTGCATGCTTGTTCTTGTTCTAGTTCTAGATTGGTTTTTGTTCTTCAAGTTTTATCTTGATTTGATCCATCAAAAACCTCTCTAGGGTATTGATCTAGTGTTTCTCAAAGTCTAGTTGATCAATCTTTTGTCGTTCTTGTTTAATCTTGAAGTTTTGATTAGATTGATTCTCGTCAAGTTCTGGATCAGCAAGCTTGCGAAGCTCATAACTTTTGATCCGTAAGTCCGATCGAGCTGATTCTTTTTGGGTTCGATTCGCATTGGAATCTAGTTTCTTGTATCCAAATTTCAGATCATTTCGACGGTTGGATCTCCGGGAATTCTCGTTTTACCAAACCTCTGTCATTCTGTTTTTGTCGAAAACGAGGCAATTATTTGGTTCTGTTTTGGGGTGAACTTTTAATAGGTCAAGAATTTGGTTTTAGCTTCCGCGCAATCATTCACCCCCTCTGATTGCTATATTAGTATGCTTCGATCCTACAAGTGAGTATCGGAGCAAGGTTTTCTAATCTATCTTAATCGGTGATTAGATCAATGGATCAATATTCGACAAAACCTTGTGTGTTCAATGGTGTTGATTTTCAGTTTTGGAAGGCCAAGATGGAGGCGTTCATCAAGCTCAGGGATTCGCAATTTGGGAGAAGGTCTACAAGCCATATGAAGTCACGCAAGCGACAACGTCAACGACACCAATCGCACACATGTTGAAGCAAAACGACAAGTAGCGCAACTTGATCATCCAAGGCTTGGGGCGTAAGCGACCCGATCGTGTGATTCATCTTCGATCCGCATATGAGGTATGGAAATCTCTTTGTGATTACCATGAGGTTCTAACACTATTAAAGAGGTTAGTCAAGATCTTTACAAAAAAGAATACATGCGATTTGAGATGAAACCGGTGAGTAAGCTAGATGACTTCTTTGCACGTTTCAATAAAATTCTTAGTAATCTTCGTGCTGTTGGAGTTAGCTTTGATGATCTTTGCTAATGCTAGACAATTGCTTAGGTGCATTAGACATGTCTATTTGGGAGATGAAAGTTACATCCATTAGAGAATCTACTATCATGAGTTCACTTACATTAGATGTTACGTATTCTAAGTTGAAAACTCATGAATTAGATATTCTTGCTAGAAAGAATGATCATAAATCAATTGCTCACGACATCTCAATCTAGCATATCTCATAATGGTGCTGCTTCAAGTTTTGCTCTATCCTTCTTGTCTTCACTAACCGATGAGCATTGAGCAATTCCCGGAAGAAGACTTATCACTACTCTCTTCTCGCTTTAACAAAGCCTTGCAAAATGTGATAAAGAGAAAGAGAGGTGGTGGTGATCCTCCAAGATGCTATGAGTGTGGTGATCTCGACCATATTCGTCAATACTGTACAAAACTTGCAAGTAAAGCATCAAGGGAGGAGAAGGACAGCGGAAGAAAAGAGAAGAAAGAAGTTCTCTCCAAGTGATAGAAAGAAGAAGAACTTCATCAGCGCCAAAGTTGTCCATCGAGTTCTTTCCGCTCTTGAACAAGTCAATTTGGCGATGTGGATTCGGAAGCGCGAGGATGATGCAACTCCAAGCAAGCATGAGTTGATGGGGTTGTGTCTCATGGCCATGGCTGACGGCTTCAGAAGCGATCATGGCCAATGACTTCAATGAGGTAGATCCTTCTTACGATGAATTAGCTATTCTTTGTTGCTCGTCTTGGTAAATTGCTTGATAAACGTGATAAGAAAATTAAGAAACATGATTTTGTTGTGGAGTCATTGAATGCTGAAATTGCTAGACTTAAAACCTTGATTCACGATGATGATGCTTGCAAATCATGTGACTTAATTTACAATGAGCTTACTTTGCTTAGGAAAGAACATGCTCTTACATTTGCATCTAAATGAGAAAAATGATAAACATGTTAAACATGCTATTTATTTCTCTTGATGATTTGCATGGTTTAACTTCTTGTTCTAAATGCTTAACTCTTGAATTAAAATTGAAAGATGCAAATGCTAAGTTTCTCAATTGGTGATAATCTGCTTACACATGAGGTTCTTTCATGCTCTACTTGTAAATGTAACGAAAGAAGGTTGATACTCTTTGCAATAATTGTTTAACTCTTGCCAAGAAAGTTGATTATTTGCAAAGTTCTTTGGAACGATTCACTAATGGCAAGAAAAGATTAAACATGATTTTGGATCAATCTAAGGTTAGCTCAAACAAGAAAGGTTTAGGTTTTGATCTTCATGCTTCATATGAAACTAAACCTCGCTCACATTATTTATGCTCCTTGCAATGACAAACTTGAGATTTCAAATGAGCCTAAGAAAATTGTCTTCAAATCTCTTTGGCCTTTTATCTTCTACTATGATGAATGCAAATGTTGCTTCTCTTGTTAAAAGCAAAACATCATGTTAAGTACACTTGCATTCATTGTGGTAGAGATGGACATTTAGTAGATTTTGCTTTAGACTAGCCAAACAACAAAAGAAAAGAAAGAGCTAAGGCTAGGTCTAATTTCAGAAAGGCATGCTTTGCTTCTCACTACGTGCCTAGGGTGATGCAAGCACCTTTTGTTGCTAGAAACAGGAGCAGGCAAATTTGATTTTGTGCATAAGGCTGCTTGTGTTGTGCCTCTTGTTGTCGTCGTGTGTCACCGATCTTGGATTCTAAACATCTTATTTCTTGATGAGACCTCGACACTTCTGCTTCTATGTAGGCTTCTCACGCGAGGAGAGAACATGTGGCTAGTGAATTCGGATGCTCACTTCATATGTTCGGTGATAAGATTTGGTTCTCCTTCACTCGTGCATCTCATCTTTGAAAGTGTTGTCTTTGGAGATGCTTCTTCCATACGTTTTTAGCAAAAGGCACTAGTTCAAATGATGCAGGTACAAGTGCATATGTTCAGGGGGAGAGTGTCTTTGTTCATAAAGATGATGATGATGATGATGCTGTTGAGGATGAGATAATTGGAGGTTTACATGAGAGACTCTTCCCACGTGCTTGTGTGTGCTTGTTTTCAAGCTTCTGCGTGCTTCACATCGACAAGCTATCTTGGTATCTTCATAGAACTCAAGATTTTGGCATTTGGCTTTACCTTCCTCATGGATTAGTTTAAGAGCTTTTCGATGTTGACTTTGGAGGATGTTGATTTGATTTGGTTAGTGCCACCTCTTGAGTAATCCTTTTCTTGAGCATATTGATATTGGATTTCACTTTCTTAAAGATCATGTTGAAAAAAGAAAAATTGTGCTTCACCATGTGGATCTTGAACATCATTTGGCGGACATTTTCACAAAACCTTTGTCTTCTTCTCGTTTTGCTTTTATTCGGGAGAACTTGGAATTGTTCATCCAATGGGATTGTTTTGAGGAGTTTCCTTGCCAAGTTCTTTCACTTAATGAGCTCACTTTATCATATTTCTTTATATGTTATGTAATTGAGCTAATATATGATAATCTAAATTGTCTCACTTGAACTAAGAATGACATTGCGAATTCCACTGATCGATTGCCTATAGCTAAATACTCTGTGATATCTTACTCTTCTAGGCTTGATATTGAATCCTCTTGACAAGTTTGGGCTATGAAGCAAGTGTGTTTTCAACTTTACTCTTTCATAAGACCTTTAATCACTTTTGCATGTTTCTGATCAAAGAAAAGAGGAAAAAGAAAAGGGAATCAATATAAAGAAATTTTGTTAAAAGCAAAAGCTTCAAGTTATGTGCTTCAGGCTTGCTTTCCTAAAAGATAAGATGTATGCTTCAAGCATGCCATTCCCTCAAAGATAAGATGTATGCTTCAAGCATGCCACTCCTAGAAAATAAAAGAAGTATGCTTCAAGCATGCCACATCGATTTATTGTTTAAAGATTAAATTGGTCCACTAGATTGGAGTTGAAACTACTTGCTCATACGATTTGTTATTTGCTTCAACTTTGAGCCTTTGTTCTTCTACTAAAGGTTTTGCTTAGTACTTGGCTATAGTTGGTGAATTGAGAGTTGAGATACATGTCATTCCTAACATGCTAAAATCACATCAAGATCATGTATTTTGCATATTATGTGATATATAAGGTTATATGATCGAATGAGCTCATCTTTTCCTATCTTGGCACTCCTTGTTTCTCTTGGTGAAATCATTGTTTCAGGAAAAATTTTGAGCCTGTTCTCTCTTGTACTCTTGATGAATCCATTGTCAAGGGGAGAAATTTGGAAATCTTTCTTTGAAAAGTTTAAAGGAAAAGGAGAGTTGTATTTGGAAATTTGAGAATTTTTGGGAGAAGTTTGGAGAATTTTTGAAATTTTGGGCGCATTGCACATTCACACATTTTCATTCTCGGGAGATTTTGTTTTGCATTTTGGTCAAGAGGGATTTCTGTGTTTTCTTACTTTGGTCTTTGATCCTTTGGATTTCAAAATCTTTTGTAAAGTGAATGCCAAATGTTCAATTCTAAGTGGTGTTGCCAATGTTTTCATCAAGGGAGATTGTGAAATCATGTCTTTGAAAAATTGGCTTTGAACTGAAAAATTAACTTAGATTTGAATTTGCAAAATGTGTTTGTTCATGTGTTTTGATAATTTGACAAGAACGCATTAAGTTTCACTTTTGCGCGTAGGACCTAGCTCTCAAGAAGCAGATAAGTTCCCCATCTGCGACGAACAATGTCTTTGGAGTCCGTCGTGGGCGTGTTTGAACTCTTTGAGCCAAACTCTTTTTCCTCAAAACGATCGATTTCGCTTGTCTGACCGGATAATGTTTTGTCCAAAATTAAGTGGACTTGCTTTTGGCGCTTGAATCTAACTCTTTCTCCAAGATTTGAGAACCTTTGCATGTACAGCGGGCCGGTTTTCTTGGTCCGTTGTGAACTTGTTTTGAGCTCATGACCCGAAAGCCATTTTTGCATGTACAGCGGACCAACTTTGTTTGTCCGTTGTGAGCGTGTTTTCGCGTTTGGTTGGCTTCTTGGAGCGAAACTTTTCCTTATACAGCGGACCAACTTTGTTTGTCCCGTCGTGAATCGTTGTTACCGCTTTCAATTAGGGTTTTGAAGCGATTTGGATTTGAATTTTGAATGTGAATTTGAAATTTGTAATGATTTCATGATGCTTCTTTTGAAGTGGACTTTATGCAATACTCATGTGAGTAGTTGCATGGATTGACGATGAGTCAAGTGGTGGACTTGTGCTCGGTTGTTTTGTGGTTTGTTCATGTGCGGTATTGCTCAAGAGCGAATGTGGTCGATGGCGGGACCGGAACTAGGTTCATGGAGGCGAGGGTTCGGGACTAGGTTCAGGGAGGAAGGCAGGAGTCTTGGTAGTCCAAGGATGTCATCTTGGGGACGTTCGGGCTAAGAGAATGGTGCACATGAAGAATGGTTAGTCGCGTGAGAATGGCGAGGTCATTCGGCGTGCAAAGTGTTAGTCAACGTGAGTATGGCGGTGGCCATACGGCGTGCAAAGTGTTAGTCACATGAGTATGGTAGGGTTGCCATACGGCGTGCAAGAGTTGTACTCGGCCTGGTTGGGCCAAGTAGAGAGTTGAGTTGAATCACAGTTCCTTCTAGGGAATAGGAATCGTTCAGAACTCCTTAATGGGTTGGTGCTTTAAATAGGTGGGGTCTCCTGTTGAAAGGCACCAAGCAGAGCTAAGCGCATCAAGCCTTGAGCTTGGTTTTAGGGTTTGTACTCTTTTGATGAGAGTATTTTAGACAAGAAATAAAGATCAATTCTTCCAAGATTTTTGCGTGCTCATTAACCATTAAACATTCTGATGTTTTTACATTTTGGTTCTTGTTTGCATGCTTGTTCTAGTTCTAGATTGGTTTTTGTTCTTCAAGTTTTATCTTGATTTGATCCATCAAAAACCTCTCTAGGAGTATTGATCTAGTGTTTCTCAAAGTCTAGTTGATCAATCTTTTGTCGTTCTTGTTTAATCTTGAAGTTTTGATTAGATTGATTCTCGTCAAGTTCTGGATCAGCAAGCTTGCGAAGCTCATAACTTTTGATCCGTAAGTCCGATCGAGCTGATTCTTTTTGGGTTCGATTCGCATTGGAATCTAGTTTCTTGTATCCAAATTTCAGATCATTTCGACGGTTGGATCTCCGGGAATTCTCGTTTTACCAAACCTCTGTCATTCTGTTTTTGTCGAAAACGAGGCAATTATTTGGTTCTGTTTTGGGGTGAACTTTTAATAGGTCAAGAATTTGGTTTTAGCTTCCGCACAATCATTCACCCCCCCCTCTGATTGCTATATTCGTATACTTCGATCCTACATTCTCAATAGAGCGAATCCAATCATCTCCCTCCAAAGGTTTTGAAGAGTTAGAGAAAGTAGGCAGACGAGTCCTCATAAACTCTGCTAGTTTGGACTATGAACGTGCTTGGGGAGGTGAAAAAGCGGCTTGGTTATGCTGAGTTAATAGATTGGCCAGGGCAGCGGTAGTCTAATTTTGTTGGTTCATCATATTGGTCATATTCTACATCATAGTGTTCATGAGTTGAGTTTGAGCTACCAAAAAGTGTCCAAGATTCTGATCTATCACTATGGCCCTATTCGTTTCAGCTTTTGGACAGCTTTGCTTTTAAAAAAAAGTGGATTATTTGCCGAACGGGAGGATTCTGAACAGATTCTCTGATAATCAGAAGCTGCCTTCTACATAGAATCAGAATCTGGCTGAAATCTGATTCTCGTAGATTCTTGCTGGCTCGGTCTGGAACCTAGAAGTTGCAGCCTGCTCGACCCGATCCTCCCACAATCAGAAGCAGCTTCTCCCATAATCCATAAGCTAAACGAACTGGGCCTATAGGTGGTGGGGGTGGTGCATTAGGACTTTAGTCACCTTGTATTTGATAGTTCTGAAGGGAATATGCCCTAGATCAATCATGGTGATGATTGTAATACGTCTTTGTTCATGTAATAATGATAACTTTGTTTATCGGTTCCCTGAATATATGTTACGACTTTGTTCATTGGATACGATCTGATTGTGAAACACATTGTCAAGTGACATTATTCTAAACGGGTCCCTGATCCATATCATTACGAGGAGCGGTGATAATTTGATCAGCACATGTATTGGTTGATGGTAATGTTTCGCATACCATAGATATGGAGATATCAAACCAATAATGTGGACACATGTTAGAGAACATGGGTAGTCGGACAAGACCCACTCCGAGACGCTGTGAGTTGTTATCTCTTATAGTGCCATCAGCGTATAGTCTCGAGTGGTACGCCTATATGGTCCTTAGACCTGAGATTGTCATAGATGCCTAGCATGTAGACTTGTATGCTTTGGTATCATCAAACGCTACACCGTAACAGGGTAGTCATAAAGATGAAATACTGGGTATGCCACGATACATTGCCAAGGGTGTGATGATCAAGATGGGATTTGCCCTCCTAGATAACGGGAGAGATACCTCTGGGCCCCTCGAGTGGATGGATAAGGAAAGCATGCGGCCGTGCTAATATGACTAAAGAGTTGGTCATGGTTTGTATCCATCACCTTTGTCGAGTGAAGTGGTCGAGCTATCAACAAGGGTGGCACGCATCTCGCCTTGAGCTTGACTGGTACCGTGTGGCGAAGGGATCGGTATGTGAGTGTATCAAGGTTCACCGAATATTGATTACGTGCATCCGGGGTCAATACGTCTTGCTAGGTGCATTGTTGATCAATGAATTGGAAGCGGGTTCGAATTCATAACCGACTTGCCCCGAACCTAACGGGTCACACACTTAACGAGTTGGAATAGTTTACGGGTTTGTGCATGGATAGGATCCGCATTGGAGATGGAAACCTAGCGGGCTTCGGCCCACTAGCGTGTCTATAAAAGGGGAGGCCAGGCGAGTGCATGGCATGGATCGAGAACCCTCACCACGTTCACCGCGTGCATCCCTCCTGCTCCCGAAACCCAAGGCTGTGCGGCGAGGTGCTAGCACACCCCGCCGCGGCGTTCTGCTTTCGATGCGTGTGAATCTTGTTAGAGGCGCTACCATCCGTGGGCGCGCACCGGTTGGATCTCAGCGACTTTCGGCGACCACGCGGAGGCGAGATCGGCGACCACTTTCCGGACGAGTCGGCGACCACTTTCGACGAGATCGGCGACCACTTTCGGGCGAGATCGGCGACCACTCCAGGACGAGGATGGCAACAACTTCGGTGGAGATCGGTGCCGATCGGGAGGTGATCAACTACTTCCTCAACGCGCATGAATCTGTTTTATTGCATCTGCGACAAGGGTAACGATCTGTGATCCTTTACTTCCATGTGATCTTGGGTGTTCGTGGTAGAAATTTTGATTTTATGCTCGCGTAGCCTACCCATAACCCAACGGTGGTATCGAGCCGATCATGTGTAGTTTTGGATGCGGATCAGCGCACATGTCGATGTCTTTGTTATGTTTATCACGGGTTGATTGGATCAATCGGTATTGGGGAAGTATGAGGTATGAGTTGGTGGCTCTACGATCAAAAGATTAGTTCGTGCTCGTTTGATTCGTGCCATGCATTACCCCTACCGTTTGGTAACACCATCGGGGTAGTAGCAAGTGCCGAACATATCGAACCAACAGATCGAGATCGGTGTGGTCGCCACCCTCTCAAGGGGACCTCGCGATGGATCGATGAAGATCGATCCTATGGAAACTAAGACATTCGATGGCTCGGAATCGGCTTGATGAGATCAATCCGATTGAATTTCCATAAGCGTTTTCATAGATCACGATCTCATACCCCAAAAATTTTCTCTGACGCTGCCCGCTCGAAGGGCGCTGCCCCTTTCCCCGCCCTCGCTTAGGCTAAGCGGGACCGCCGTGATAGTCGGCATAGTGTCCATAAATTAAAAACTTGTTCACTTCCCGCGCTAGAATCGATCCAGCGCCTAACTTGTTTTGCGGGGTATGTTGTGAACGATATGGACCCTTTGTGTATTTGATGCATGATTGTAAAATTAACGGCTGCGTCTTGGCATGTGATGCCTTGAATCCTCATGTAATTTTGCTACTATTGCTAGATGTAGTAGTTTAGTACATGTTCTTGGAGGCTTCAATTACGATGGCCGGGTGTGCAAGGAAGGTCGTGGAAGATGGAGATCGCCACGCCATAGGCCATACTAGTTCCACGATCTATTTGCTTTGCTGTGATGATTTACCTTGCATTGCTATTCTTTCACGTCATATGTGGTGAATATGTTAACTGATTGAATAGTTTCCCTCGAAAATTAAGAGTAAGATGCCCTTTTTCAATAGCTGCGTCTCTTGTCTTGTACGATGGTGGATAAGGTCTTGACAAGTCAGAACGCCACCCTCTTACTTGTACAATAGAGTGAGTGTAGCCTAACCCGTGCACTCACGAGCATAGTATTGGTTTGCTTAACTGAGTCATCCAAATAGGATTTGGGACTTCGGGGCATCGATGTTGGGCGCCGGCATATGATGCCACCCCAACAAGCAAGAGTCACATATGATGTGATTGGCAAGGTGTTGCCTACCTATGTCACGGGTTCAAGTGGTATTGACAAGTCATTACGAACCGTAGTGACCATGGATCTTGTTCCATGGAGATCGCCAGAGGGAAAGTGATCTTAATGGAAGCATCTTTTATTAAAATTATTTAATAAGAGATTAACATGAACATAGTGCTTTGAAACTTTGCTTATTTATGTTGTAGATGGCACCAAACGCCGTCAATGCAAACTCTGGTTTTAACTTGCGATCGATTCTAGAGAGGAAAAACTCTCTGGGACGAATTTTATGGATTGGTATCGAAGCTTGAGAATTGTTCTCAAGGTGAAAAGAAGGAATATGTTCTAGACGGTCCATATCCGATGAATTGCACGAAAATGCATCCGCTGGCGATAAGCGTGCTTATGAGAAGCACACTAACGACGCCCTAGATGTCAGCTATCTCATGCTTGCCACAATGAACTCTGAGCTTCAAAAGCAATATGAGCACGCCGATGCCTACACTATGATTGTAGGCCTTAAAGGCATGTTTGAGAACCAAGCAAGGGCTGAAAGATATTCGATATCTAAAGCATTGTTTGCGTGCAAGGCGGTGAGGGTGCTTACATTAGCCCTCATGTAATCAAGTTGATTGGTTACATTGAGAGCTTGGAGAAGCTTCGGTTTTCCCTTGCAAAATGAGTTGGCCGCAGATGTGATTCTCGATCGCTCCTGCGAGCTATGAACCGTTCATTCTGAACTTTCATATGAACAACCTGGAGAAGAATCTGACCGAAGCGCATGGAATGCTGAAAGCGTGGAAGAGAGCATAAAGAAAGGCACAAATCATGTGATGATGATTCAAAAGGATAAGAAAAGGAAGCGCCAAGGCTATAAGTTGTGGTGAGGATAAGATCCAAGACCCAAAACCAAAGCCTAAAGAAAGGCCAAAGTTTGGCCCTAATGCTTCGATAAATGTCACTACTTTGCAAGGGTTGTGGGCATTGGAAGAGAAAGCTGTCTAAAGTACGGAAGGCAGAAAGAAAGGAAAGGTTCCTTCTACTTGAGGTATTAATGTTATAGAAGTTAATCTTGCAACTTGTCCTACCGAGTCTTGGGTATTTGATACGGATCAATGATTCATACTTGCAAATCGTTGCGAGGGGTTAAGAAGGACTAGAGATTGCAAGATTGGCGAGTTGGAAATTCGGCGTCGGCAATGGAGCAATGGTTCTCGCGAAGGCCGTTGGTGTCTATCCCTTGTCATTACCTTACGGTTTAGTCATGGAATTGAATAATTGTTATTACATTCCTGCCTTGAGTAAGAACATTATCTCTTCTTCTTGTTTAGAGGAAGATGGATATGATTTTGTAATAAAGAACGAGGAATTGTTCTATTTATTTCAAAGGCTTGCTCTATGGTAACTGTCCATTGGTGAATGGGTTGTATGTTCTAGATCTTGGTAATGCTTCTATAAACAATGTTAATACTAAAAGACTCAAAACAAATGATGCTAATTCCACTTATTTATGGCATTATCGCTTGGGCCATATAAATAAAAGACGCATGGAGAAGCTCCATAAAGATGGTCTTCTTGGTCCATTAGATTTGGAATCTTTTGAAACATGCGAGTCTTGTTTACTTGGCAAGATGACAAAGGCACCTTTCACTGGCACAAGTGAGAGAATGCGCGAGTTGTTGGCTCTCATACATACTGATGTATGTGGACCAATGAGCTCAATTGCCAGAGGTGGTTATCAGTACTTCATTACTTTCACCGATGACTTTAGTAGATATGGCTATATCTATCTAATGAGGCATAAGTCTGAATCTTTTGAAAAAATCTAAAGAGTTTCAGAATGAAGTAGAAAATCATTTGGGCAAGAAAATTAAATTTCTACGGTCCGACCGTGGAGGTGAATATTTGAGCCAAGAGTTTAGTGATCATCTAAAGAGTTGTGGAATTGTTCCACAATTGACTCCGCCCGGGACACCTCAATGGAATGGGGTATCCGAACGGAGGAACCGAACTTTGTTGGACATGGTACGGTCTATGATGAGTCAAGTCGATCTTCCATTGTCATTAGGGACACGCTCTAGAAAGCAATTTGCGTTCATCCGAATAGGGTTCCATCTAAATCCGTTGATAAGACACCATATGAGTTATGGAAAGGAAACATCCTGACTTGTCTTTTCTTAAAATTTGGGGCTGTGAGGCTTATGTAAAACGTATGACGTCTGATAAGCTTTACTCCAAGTCGGATAAATGCTTCTTTGTGGGGTACCCAAGGGAAACCAAAGGGTATTATTTTTATAACTGGGAAGAAGGCAAAGTGTTTGTCGCCCGGACTGGTGTCTTTTTGGAGAATGAGTTTTTCAAAAGAGCTAGTGGGAGCAAGGTGCAACTCGAAGAAGTTCGAGAAATACCTGAAAATGCTTCAGCTCGGCTAGTCCTCGGCAGGGATGAGCAACGTGTTGTTGAACTGTTGATGAGGTGCCAGCCCCACGGAGGTCCTCACGGGCAAGCCGCTCTGAGAGGTTCATGTTCCTCATGACGAACAGCGATGTGTTATTATTGGAAAATGACGAGCCCAAGGATTATGAGGAAGCTATGGTGGGCCGGACTACGAGAAATGGCTGGAGGCCATGAGATCCGAAAGTTAAAGTCCATGTGTGATAATCAAGTTTGGAGCTTGGTTGATCTGCCTGATGGTGTAAAAACTATCGAGTGCAAATGGGTCTTTAAGAAGAAGATAGACGCCGATGGAAATGTTCACATTTTTAAGGCACGATTAGTGGCAAAAGGGTATAAGCGATTCATGGTGTGGACTATGATGAAACTTATTCGCGATCGCCATGGTAAAATCTATCCGGATCATGCTAGCAATTGCCGCATATCATGATTATGAGATTCGGCAAATGGATGTCAAAGCGGCTTTCCTAAATGGAAACCTAAGCGAGGATGTGTACATGGTACGGCCGAGGGTTTTGTCGATCCTACTAATCTTTGGCAAAGTATGCAAGCTTAGGAAGTCCATTTATGGACTGAAGCAAGCATCTCGGAGTTGGAACCTTCGTTTTGATGAAGTGATCAAGCAGTTTGGCTTCATCAAAAATGAGGAAGAGCCTTGTATTTACAAGAAGGCTAGTGGGAGCGCACTTGTATTTACGGTCTTGTATGTGGATGACATACTATTGATCGGAAATGATATTCCGATGTTGGATGCTGCACAATCTTATACGAGAAAGAGTTTGTCAATGAAAGACTTGGGAGATGCAGCTTATATTTTGGGCGTAAAGATCTATAGAGATAGATCAAAAAGGCTAATTGGATTGAGCCAAAGTACGTACATTGACAAGATACTAAAGCGGTTCAACATGCATGATTCCAAGAAAGGTTCCTTGCCAATGTCACATGGTGTAAGTCTTAGCAAGACTCAGTGTGCTTCGACACCTGATGAGCGAGAGAGAATGAGTCGGATTCCATACGCTTCGGCTATTGGATCCATCATGTATGCCATGTTGTGTGCAGCGCCCGGATGTGTCATATGCTCACGAGTGTCACGGCGGTACCAATCGAATCCTGGTAATAGTCAGCTTTGGGTGGCTGTAAAGAACATCCTCAAATACTTACGAAGGACTAAGGAGATGTTCTTGGTCTTTGGAGGAGAGGAGGAGCTCGTCGTAAAGGTTACGCCGATGCTAGCTTCCAAACCGACGAGAGATGATTCGCGATCGCAATCCGGGTTTGTATTCTGTCTCAACGGTGGGGCGGTGGTGGAAAAGTTCCAAGCAAGAGGCAAGATGGCTGATTCCACAGCGGAGGCCGAGTACATTGCGGCCACGAAGCGACAAAGGAAGCGATTTGGATCAGGAAATTTATTTCTGAATTGGGAGTGGTCACTAGTGCATCCTTTCGGTGGACCTCTATTGTGACAATAGTGGTGCCATTGCACAAGCAAAGGAGCCTAAATCTCACCAAAAATCCAAACATATACTCAGGCGATACCACGATCCGAGAGATCATTGAGAGAGGTGATATGAAGATAAGCAAAGTGCACACGGATCTAAATGTGGCTGATCCGTTGACAAAGCCCCTTCCACAACCAAAGCATGAGGCGCACACAAGAGCAATGGGTATTCGGTACCTATATGATTGACTCTAGTGCAAGTGGGAGATTGAAGGGAATATGCCCTAGATCAATCATGGTGATGATTGTATCGTCTTTGTTCATGTAATAATGATAACTTTGTTTATCGGTTCCCTGAATATATGTTACGACTTTGTTCATTGGATACGATCTGATTGTGAAACACATTGTCAAGTGACATTATTCTAAACGGGTCCACTGATCCATATCATTACGAGGAGCGGTGATAATTTGATCAGCACATGTATTGGTTGATGGTAATGTTTCGCATACCATAGATATGGAGATATCAAACCAATAATGTGGACACATGTTAGAGAACATGGGTAGTCGGACAAGACCCACTCCGAGACATTTGTGAGTTGTTATCTCTTATAGTGCCATCAGCGTATAGTCTCGAGTGGTACGCCTATATGGTCCTTAGACCTGAGATTGTCATAGATGCCTAGCATGTAGACTTGTATGCTTTGGTATCATCAAACGCTACACCGTAACAGGGTAGTCATAAAGATGAAATCTGGGTATGCCACGATACATTGCCAAGGGTGTGATGATCAAGATGGGATTTGCCCCTCCTAGATAACGGGAGAGATACCTCTGGGCCCCTCGAGTGGATGGATAAGGAAAACGCGACGGCCGTGCTAATATGACTAAAGAGTTGGTCATGGTTTATATCCATCACCCGCCGAGTGAAGTGGTCGAGCTATCAACAAGGGTGGCACGCATCTCGCCTTGAGCTTGACTGGTACCGTGTGGCGAAGGGATCGGTATGTGAGTGTATCAAGGTTCGGTAGAATATTGATTCTGTGCATCAGGGGTCAATACGTCTTGCTAGGTGTCATTTGTTGATCAATGAATTGGAAACGGGTTCGAATTCATAACCGACTTGCACTGAACCTAACGGGTCACACACTTAACGAGTTGGAATAGTTTACGGGTTTGTGCATGGATAGGATCCGCATTGGAGATGGAAACCTAGCGGGCTTCGGCCCACTAGCGTGTCTATAAAAGGGGAGGCCAGGAACAGTGCATGGCATGGATCAGAACCCTCACCACGTTCAGCCGCCGTGCATCCCTCCTGCTCCCCAGAAACCCAAGCTGTGCGGCGAGGTGCTAGCACACCCCGCACGGCGTTCCTGCTCGGTACGTGTGGATACTGTTAGAGGCGCTACCATCCGTGGACGCGCTTTTCGGTTGGATCTCCGACAACTTTCGTCGGCGACCACGCGGACGAGGTCGGCGACCACGCGGACGAGATCGGCGACCACTCGGACGAGGTCGGCGACCACTCGGACGAGATCGGCGACCACTCGGACGAGATCGGCGACCACTCGGACGAGGACGGCAACAACTCGGTGGAGATCGGTGCCGATCGGGAGGTGATCAACTACTTCCTCAACGCGCGTGAATCTGTTTCCGCTGCATCTGCGCGACAAGGGTAACGATCTGTGATCCTTTACTTCCATGTGATCTTGGGTGTTCGTGGTAGAAATTTTGATTTTATGCTCGCGTAGCCTACCCATAACCCAACAAGTTCCACTCCCAACGCACCATCTGTGGGATAGGACAGAGGTTGATAGGTAAGAGGGAAAAGCAAGAGATGTGTGGTAAGATCATCTAGGGGAGCAGGTAATACCTAAGGACAACAGTCAACAAGAGATATAGCCGAAAAGGCTACCAAGCAAAGAGGCAATGAATTCTTCAACTTAAGGGGTGGTTGCAACACATGCCCCAGGCAAGTGTACAACATACCTGACACACAAGCAACAAAAATCCTACTACACGTAGACTATACTTTGCTAAGCGGAAAAGGGATGACATGCTCCAATGCAAAAGAGCACTATTAACTTATCCTATATTGGAGGCTTCTCGGACAAACTCTCGATGACTTGATCTTTCCAGCAGCTCCTTCCTGGTCTTGAAGGGTATGGATCCTCCTTTTCTTAGTCGGCGTGGGTGCAGGAGACACGAAGCTTGAGATGTTTCATAAGATGAGATCAAATTCCACTTTTTAAAACAATATTTCAGCAAAGGAGAGGGAATATAACCTAAGAATGAGATGAGAAGAGACAACTATAAAATACAAATTTGTTGGTTTGATTTAGAAAATAATTTTAAAGTTCCTTCTAAGAAGACTATGCTAACTAGTGTTGCGTCCTACAGTCAATATGGCTCCGATACCACCTCTCTTGGGACCCGGATTTACAAATCCGAAACCCTCTGTGTATACCGCACTAGTCCGTAACGATAGATAGAGCAGGTGAACTGCGATTCACTGAGAACATTCTGATAGGAACTGCTAGAAGGTGCTGTAGAGCAACCTATAATGAACACCTTTTATTCGTGAACTAGCTCTAACAAACATGAGGAGAACTACTAGAAGGTATTACAGAGCAACCTGTAATAAACACCTTTTATTTGAGAACTATCTCTAATAAACATAAGGAATTGTTTTAACCTTTTCACCCCAAAAAATATAATAGAACGATCTAAGAACTAAATACCTGACTATGCATATGACCAATTCAAAATCAGAAGGATAGCGCACATAATAATAGTTTGAAATGATGACATTTTGATAAGGCAAAGAAATGTAAGTGCATTAACAATGTGGTGCCACTATTGGTTTGTTGGCTTTGGAGAAGCCTACAAAATTAGAGATGGACTAATTTCTGCATCTTGCAACCATATGGAACTACAAACCAATAACTCTAAAGAAAATGAAAATCAATTGTTTGAGCTCATGGGTCCAAAAAGGATAACCTTAAAAAACTGAAGCGATTCTTTCAAAGTCTAAAACACTTTTCAATCAAATTCCTTCCATACGCTACAAAAGGCAAAAAAATCTCAAGTATGGACCATAAATTCAGGAAGAACGGAAAAGTCACCCAAACTGTAAGAAAACGCTCAAGCTTACCAGCTCAATAAAAAAAGTGTCCTCTAGTACAATGGTTTTTCTACCCTGTTCAAGAAAAGAAATATGGAAGACAAAATGGATACATTCAGCTAATCTAATTGGACAATTTACAAATTGCTAGTAATTTCTGTTCTCAATAAATGCTATTGTTGTTCAGGTAAACCAAGAGCAGGAAATGACGCCGTGTTTTTTTGTTGATTTAGTGGTGTGTCCGCGTGTAGCCTGTGGCGATGTGACCCGTTCCATGTAGATTTGGGCCTGGCCGGCCCACTACAACAATGGACTACGGGACCTAGGGCGCCTCACGCCTGCTCCTCCACAAGTCCACCTCAACACCTCCTAACCCTAGAGCGACGGGTCCAGGGCGGTGGTCGGTAGGCAAGGTGACGGGCCGACGACCGGGGCAGGTGTTCGCTAAAAACGTGAGGCAGGGTTTTTAGCCTCAAACACACAAGACAAACGTCGGGTTTGAGCGTGCTAGTCAATTTGACCTGAAATTGATAAGGTAAAAATCATAAAATCAATCGAAGCCGATAACGAATAATTACTGGCGTAACTTCGATCGGCTAAAAGCCGATTAGGGGATAACTAGATTAACCGATCACGGCTAATCCGAGGGTAAAGGTGGATTGGCTTTGAGAGGCGATGCGCAACAAAACAAAGCAAATCGAACCTGAGGCGAAATCGGCGGAATCAACAAATTGGCGACGCGTAACTCTTTATTGATCTCGTTGATTTACAGAGAAAGGTTTACAAAACTAGAAAGTGTGATTGTGTTGAGTTGTCCCTACTGCCCTTGGCTCGTTCCTCTTTTATACGCCTCGGCCGATCCGAGTCCTCCGTGAATACGGCAACCGAGTCCGTGTCGACTACGATCCGATCTCTGGTTTCCAAAATCCGTTTTGGTAACTGAATTCGTATTGATCACGATCTATTCTTTTTTGCCAAATCCCAGTCGTCGTATGCTCACCAAATTTTCCATATTTCGTATTAGGCCGATACTTTCCATACGTGCCGAATTTTGGTGCAAACATATGCCCCCCATTTTTGGAAGATAACTTGTTGTCTTCCAAAAATCGTATCGGCTTTCACTATCGACTTCTTTCCTTAATCGATTTCTGAGAAAACCCCCCTTGATAACTACCCCCATTAATGGCGCCGTAAAAACCTCGATGCACTTTTAATGCACACGTCGTGTCAAAACTGTTCCCGCTCTTTCACCTTTTTCACTACGGTATAAATATGTGGGTCCCTCCGCGGTCATTTCCACGCCTTAAAGCTCTCGCATCCTCGGCAATCGGCTTCCCTTTTCCCCAAAGTTCATCTTTCCACGAGTCGGCTGAATGGATTCCTCCCAGGTACTCATCCCGATCCCCAATAGCATAGCAACGATCAATTTTACCTAGGACCGATAAGGAATATAGGAGGCGATGCAGTTATTAACCAGAAGATCCCTCGCCTTGCATTATCGGCTGCTTGTTATAATGTCAAAGAATGGGGTAAGAGTTTTAGGGCTTAGCCGACAGCCTTAAAAGGGTGGAGATCCTGGTACATTAGAGTATCAGCCCAGAAGAGATCAGAGTGGGAAAGGATGGGCATAGTCGAGTGTCTTCCCTTGAGCCTAGCCAACCCAGAAGCTAATGAGCCCTTGGTGGCCACGGCATGCTACTTTTAGTCTGACTCTTTCAACGCTTTTCTTTTCCTAACTGGACCGATTGGCCCGACCCTTCTGGACATGGCCCAACTATGCTGCCTTAGACCTGATGGCGAGCAAATATTGGCTTTTAGTGGCAAGCCTGGATATAAGCTTATTCGAACCAAGGGCGAGGTATGGCGCAAAAACATCCAAAATAATAACAAAGTTAATGGGCCTGTGTCGGATGAAGAGCATGTTGCCTTCCTCAACCTATGGTTGGATAGGTATTTGTTTTATTGAGCCTCCCTTGGACCGACACAAGTATATCAGCTGAGAGCGGAGCAACTAGTAGAGGGCCATCAGCTTGCCCTGGGAAAGATTTTACTGGGGGCAGTATACCAGATGATGCATGTGATACGGCGTAGACTCTTTTCTGGGTTCTCTAAGTTTGTCATTGGAAATATCGGTGGACCTCTTTGGTTTGTAGAGATCTGGCTGCACTGTCTTTTCAGCCGATCACTGACTCAGAAGATCTAGGCTTTCCCCGAGAAGATTATCCTGAAGGATCAACCCCCTGCTATGCAATTAGCCGATCTCAGGGGGAGAAGTTCATGATGTGTTCTGCCAGTGAAACAAAGATAACCCCAGCCGGTCTTCACAAATATCTATCATTTTTCCTGAACTTAGATCGTGTCGGCGTCTGCCAACAAGACTTCTTCAGCTACACCAATCCAGCCAATTTCCCGCGTCCATCCTTTCTGCACTTGGAAGCCGATAGCACCTCCATGTCTCAATCGACCCTGGATCTCTACAAGCTCTTCATTTCACCTAGTATACTTCATGCAGGCCTGAGCACAAGGAATCAGACCTTTCAGCCGTCCTATGAGTTTTACCATCCCTCAATCTACGCTCGTCAATTGGGCTTCGGCCAAGTTGTTCCTAGCCTACCTCTCCTCGGTCGAGTCTAACCTAGGGCCAGGGTGACCAACAAAATAGCCGCTGAAATCGTTCTCGAAATAGCCGACGATCTTCAAATCACAGGGCTTCAACATTTTATTCTTAACACTCGCCGATCAAGCCGATACACAGCCTGGTGGTCCTCAGTGGCCGGGACCCTTCTCTTGGATAGAACTCCATCGGCTATCATCTCCCTATTCTTGCCTGATTATCATGAGGCAATGATAGTTTCCAATGCTTCGAGCGAGGAAGATAGCTCTTTAGGCTATACTAACTCGTCGATAGCTGTAGAGGTATTATCTGTATGTGTACATATTTCTTTGAAAAATTGCTCTTGAACCGCTTTCTTATCGCTAACCGGCTTTATTATATTCTCCTGCAGGCTCAATCGTCGAAGAGGATGGGCAGCAAGAGAGCAGCCTCATCGGCTCCATCTGGTAGTGCCCAGTCAACCAAAAGGTCGCATAAGTCGACAGCCCTGACAGGCTATGCTCTGGTAACTTGGGAATCAACAGCCCCTCTTTGTTCTATATCACAAAGCAGCAGTCTTCAACGAGTGAGTAATCTGACTGTGGCACCAAAGGGTTCAATAGATCAATCTATGTCATTAAAATAGGGACCCAGCCTGCTAAACAGAGCAAAAAGGCCCGAAATCGGGCCTATATCGCCAGATGTAGGGTTTCCTAGCCAGTTATTTCATTTGTAAGAAACAGTTTACCTGGCTCGAATTCATCTAATAAAGCACCGCTTGTGGTGCGCGCCATATCCTATCATTGAGATAGGCCATTTATGTTTGTACCTTAGCTTGGGCAGCCCCACTTTCTTAGTGAGATTCGCACTAAAAAAACACTTGGGTTCAAAGATTTTCCCTTGGAATTTATTTATAGATCTAGCAATCGAGTTTTTTATATTTTACCAAGGGGAAAATATAAAATAAGTAGATTAAAGTTTTCAACCTTGGGAGGAATTCTAAAATATAGGCTAGTGGGCCTTCCTTAGATCTAAGTCGACCTTCCATAAAAGGAAGTCGACCAGTAAGAAGTATTATTTAGGGGCTGGCTTAAGCGCCTTCCGAGATTGGACTCGAGGAAGGTAAGATACCCGGAATGAGGTACGAGTGGAGGCACCGCCTGTTATATACCTTCATATCAAGAGATAGGAAACACATGTAATAAGATAGGCAGCAACGTTTATAACTAGTCATCCCTCCATTTCCTTGCACTGTGTCTTATCTTAGTCGATTGATTTTTCAGAAAAAAACCACCAAGAAATACAAAGTCACCATGAAAAGACCTGCCAAGGCCACTGAGGAAAGTGTCGAGACTTCCTTGGGCGGATCGGTCACTAAGGTATGCATTTTGCTTAATCTCTTTTTGTGTCTTAGCGTCTAATCACTTCTCTTTTCCCTTGGCAATCACCGTCGGCCCAAGTGGCCACCATCCTGGCCAATCTTCAAGAAACTATTTCAGTTGTCCCACCGCCGCAGATTCCAACGCCCACCACAGTGGCTTCTTCTCCAATTTCAACGGCGGATCCGGCCGACCTATTGGGTTTCTCTCTGGATGATTTAAATGATCCGGAGGTATTGGCCACTGACGACTACCCAGCTGACATCCGCAGAATTATTGATGCATTGGCTGTGGCGTCGGCTATTGTCATCTCTGCGCCGGGCATGCAGGAGCGGCTTAATCGCCTATTTCACGAGGTAACACAACCTGAAGCCCAGCTCTTGGCCAACACCCAACCGTTGAGGATTGCTATGACTGCTGTTGAAGCCGATCTCCCCGCCGAGACTATGAAAGCATTATTGGACGTCTGCCACCTAGACGATCGGAGGGAGGAGGTGGAAGCTGCGAAGTCCAGGATTGCCCAGAGAGAAGCGCAGCAAGCCGACCAAAAACTTCTAGATGAACTGGTGGCCGATGCCAAGTTGAAGAAGAAGGAATTCGACCAAGGTACTGCCGCCCTTAAGCTGGTGAAGCATGAGATCCAAGGGCTAGAATCGGCCAAGAAGTCGCTTGAGGAACAGTTGGCTACCATTACAAAACAGTTCACCAAATACCAAGTCCGTGCCACCGAGTTGACTTCTTTAGTGACGGATAAGAAAAGGCAGATCGACGAGGTGTTTGCAAAAGTCAAGCAGCAATCGGCCAAAATAGTCACTGTTCCTGGCAACGCTATAGAAGATCAGCAAATTGTAGACAGCGTCCAAGTAACCATCGCAAAGGCGGCGGCAGCATTGTCGGGCCATGGTGCCAATTTGCACGGATCTAGGCTGTAATAGTTTTAAACAATGCTATTTTGTAAACAATGTCTGATGTTTTGAACTTGTCTTTGGGGTTGGTTGTAAACACTGCTATTATCATCGACTATGTAGCTGATTCATGTGATGTACTTTTGCTTTGATGTTTTTAATCGGCCTTCTAAATCGAGCGCATTTGTTCTTAATGACTCGTCGCGATCATGCTCCGATCCACAATCTAGGGTAGTACGTTTTTAGGTATTTTTCTTTGATTGCTTTTGGTAGTACTGACCCTTCGAGTGTTTCCAGTATATACGAATTTCCATCAATAAGACAATTTATCTTATATGGTCCTTCCCATGTTGGCGACTATTTACCAAATCAACTTTCCTTATATCCGATCGGTAATATAGTCTTCCATACTAAATCGTCCTTGTCGGATGATTTTGGCACTACCCTCTTATTGTATGCTCTGGCAACCCGCTCTTTATTCCTTTTAAGCCGATCTAACGTAATCAATCGGCTTTCCGCCAGATCGTCTAGACCATCGATTATGAGTTCTCTATACTCATTAGCTGACAAATTATTTTGTCCGGCTACCCTCAGGGAATCGATGTTTATTTCTACAAGCAATATGGCTTCTTGCCCATATACCAACTGAAATGGGGATAACTTAGTTGACCCGTGATATGCAAGCTGATATGCCCAGAATGCCTTCGACAATGTTGAGTGCCAATTCCTTGGTTTTTCATCGATCTTTCTTTTTATCAACTTGATTAGGGTTTTGTTAGATGACTCGGCATGTCCATTAGCCTGAGCGTAATAGGGTGAAGAATTAAGCAACTTGATGCCCAGACTTTTCGCGAAGGTTTGAAATTCATTGGACATGAACACAGACCCTTGATCGGTCGTGATGGTATGTGGGATATCAAACTGATGTATAATGTGTTCGTTGACAAAGTCGATTACCTCGGTACTGGTGACCTTTTTGAGGGGTATGGCTTCACCCACTTTGAAAAATAATCCGTTGTCATGAGGATAAATTTGTGGCCTTTGCTTGACGTTGGGAATATCTGGCCGATTACGTCTATTCCCCATTCGCGGAACGGCCAAGGTTTGATAATTGGATATAAAGCCGATGCTGGTGCGAGTTGTATGTTCCCAAACATCTGGCACGTTTGACACCCTTTGTAATATTTAAAACAATCTTCTAACATTGTTGGCCAGTAATACCCAAATTGTCTCAACATCCATTTCATCATATGAGTCGATTGGTGAGATCCGCAAATCCCTTCATGTACTTCACCCATTGCCACTTTTGCTTCATCGGCTCTGAGGCATCTTAGGAGTAACCCTTCAATTGTCTAGAAATATAGTATCCCCTCCAACATAACGTATTTTAGAGCCTGAGGCCTGACCTTTCGTGGGGTCGGCTTAGATGGATCCACCAGGTAATTCTTGATCTCCGTTCTCCAGTCGACGATGTCAGCACACAACACTGCCTTGTCAATTGCTTCGATCATATCATATCGGCCATAACTTTTGTATCCTGATGCATGCTGTGCCAATAAGTTAGCTCTATCTTTCAATTCTCTAGGGATATGCCCGATAGAGAATATCGTGAATGACCTGATAGCCTGAAGGCATTGTTCTAGGTATTGCGTCAAGGTTTCATCGTTGCATCGGAATTCCCCTTTGACTTGCTGTATGACCAATAATGAATCCCTGAATACCTCAACATGGCTTGCTCCAATGCTTTCTAGCAGTTGTAGGCCCTTGAGCAAGGCCTCGTACTCGGCTTGATTGTTTGAGCATCGGCTATTCAGCCGATATGCAAAATCGAAGTGGTGCCCTTTTGGGGAAACTAATACTATGCCGATGCCATTGCCTTCTTGGAATACTGACCCATCGAAGTACAATTGCCAAGAGACAACGTCCACCAACCCAGTCGTAGTTTCGCCGCTTGTGATGAAATCGGCTATAACTTGTCCCTTAACAGCTTTAGCCGATTCGTAGGCTAGGCCGAACTCAGTCAAGGCATACACCCATTTACCAAGTCATCCTCGTATAATTGAAACGGACAAGATTTATTTGACGACATCGGTCTTACACACTATTACGCATGTTGATGCTAAGATATAATATCTTATCTTTGTGCAAGCGAAATAGAGGGAGAGACATAACCTCTCTATGAAAGGGTACCTTTTTTTGGTGTCTAAAAGCCGTCGGCTTAGATAGAATGTTACTCGCTCTTTACTATCGACTTCTTGTGCTAGTACGGCTCTGATTGTCTCTTCTTCGGCCGATATGTACAATCTAAATGATATCCCCTTCCACGGTGCGGCCAGAATCAGAGGTTTTGTTAGATATTCCTTTATGTCGTCAAAGGCTTTCTGTTGTTCTTATCCCCACTAGTATATTGCCTGTGCTAACGCTACGGCGATATTTGGTAGTACAATTCAAGTTGTGATTGAATATAACAATGATATCACACCAAGATGGCAAAGGATCATTTTTGTTACAGTTGTCGTGCTCAACTCTCAACAATGGAAGAAGATAGAGAATCAACATAACTTACTGGCTTGGCCTTTTGATTTCCTTTCTTATTGGGATATTATTGAACATGGACTTCAACTTTTACAATTCATGACCAGAACTTTCTTGGAAGTTTAGTTAGAAAATGATACACGCAATACTGAAGCAATAAAGCTGTAACCATTAGATCCCTTTCAAAAAATTTGAGGCAAAAGAGGATGTACTTCCTGCTGCTTCAGTTTAGCTAGAAAAAATCGCCACACTTTTTATGATTACGACTTCCTTCCTGTTTCTTGATGTTGTCGCGCAGCCAATCGTTCTTGCCACATATGATTCAAATGTTAGGTGTGCAAAGGTTCAATTATCTGCACGTAGAAGAATAGAAGTTTTCTTTTCCCCACATTACGCCTCATATTGTGAATATACCTTATGCAGGTTCCCAAGTACCTTATGGCCTCTTTCGATATAATCAATTCAACTGATAATCAAGGGAACACTGCATTACATGTAGCGCCTATCGAGGGCATCTGCCTGTTGTAGACATTGGTTGCTGCATCTCCATCAACCTTGTCAGTTGTCAACAATGCTGGTGATACTTTTCTTCATTCAGCCAATCGTTCTTGCCACACTTTTTTTTAAGATCCAGAGGACATCAACATGACCAAATGGAGCTCATGAGACACCTCATAGGTGAAAGAACGGCAGATATCCAGAAGATCATCAACTTAAGAAACGATGCAGGCCTTACTGTCCTTCACATGGCTGTGGTTGGCTGCGTGCATCCAGACCTCGTTGAACTCTTGATGACCACACCGTCAATCAACCTCAATGTCGAGGATGCTAACGGCATGACCCCTCTGGCATTGCTAAAACAGCAGCTGCGCTCAACCACATCTGAAAGGCTCATCAAGCAAATAGTATCTGCTGGAGGGGTCTTGAGTTCGAGCGTTTTGAGAACCCGGTCAGCCATTGTGTCACAGATAAAGATGCAAGGAGGGATTGCAAGCAGACCTGGTACTGTTTTCAAGATATCAGATGCAGAGATATTTCTGTACTCGGGGATTGGAACAACAGAGTCTGGACTGGAGAGAACATGCCAACCAACATACATTAGTTGATCTCACCTTCCTCTTCATCTTTAATGCTGGGCAAGCTGCTTGGCTCTTCTTCCTCTTCATCATCATCTGCTTTCATAAATAGTCCAAGTTGTTCCAACGGGTTGCCAGAACCAGGAAGAAAATTGGGCATGCCATCTTGAGAGTGCTCATGACTTGTCTCATCAACAGAGCTCACAATATGTTCTGCAGTGGCTATTCCAAGTATTTCCAGGTCCTTGGGATGGAGGTTATCATTGATTTCTACAGTTCTTTCCATCTGCAGCAGGTTTAAACAAATTTTTAGCAACAAGACAACAAAAGGTAACTTTCGCACTGCCGGCAGATGAGTTTTTCACTTGCCTCATGCAGGGCCTGACGAGCCTTCTCCCTCTCAAGGTCCCGTTTACGCTTAGCTTCAGCTTCAGCTCTGCGAGCTTCCATAGCTGCATTACCTTCAGCCAACAGTCGTGCTTTCTCTGTATCCGTAGATAAGACAATATTAAGAAAAACAAGAGCTTAGCAGAAAACTAAAACAGGAATTCTTAGAAAAACATGAGGACTTGCAGCAGAAAACTAAATCAGGAGAATATGTCTTTCACCTTCCTTCTGGAGCTTTTCCAGCTCCTCCTGTTTATCTCCACCCTGAGCTCACCAAGTCATTATATGTTAGGAAAAGACACAAAAAATAGTCAACAAGAAAAATTCCTAGATGAACAAGCTCCCGAACCTGACTGAGAATCCCACGACCTTTGACAATCACATCCGCATAACGACTCCTCAAAAGGGCAGCCCGTAAGAGCTTATCTGGGGAGACTTGCCTGTCGGGTTTTGAATTCTCCCCTAAATTTTTCATAGGGAAAGGATCAGATGATCCGACCAGGTTAATGCACTGAGACCCCTTTGTGGCCTCATATGTACCTGCTTACAAACTCTTGCTTACCCTCTGGTGCAGGCTTGGACTCACTATCCTGCTCACGGAGTTCCACATCATCAGCTAGGCCTGTGATTTAACAAATTTTAAGTCTAAATGTAAAGAAAGTTCCTAACTACCATATGCGGTTAGAAAGCATTGGATAATAAACGGGGCACAGAGAGCAAGCTTACAGTTAGCATCAATTGAGCTAATAACATCACTCTTTTCTTGTTCTACAGGTTGCTCAGATCTCTTATTGCCCTAAAATTAAAAAGAAGTCGATTTATTTCAGTGCAATAGGATAGCATAAGAGAGGTTGGTCAGCTTCATTCATCTAAATTGGAAATAAAACCACAAATTCTATCCACAAGAAAATCACAACATAATATGGTGGTCATAGTTCACCCAAAATCCCAAACTATAACATCCTCTGAACCGCCGCTGCCACCGCAATCACCACGCCCCCCGCCATGGCGTTCGCCATCGTCGCCGCGGCCCAGAAGATCCAAAGCGCGCTTCATGGCGTCCTGTGGAGATAACTTTGGCTGACCGCTGGATTTTGATTCATCTTTGTCCTGTTAAATAACACAACCATATAATCCAGTTAGAAAAACCAAACAAAATTGCAGCACTATAGTTTGTTAATTGCAAAGCGGAGGAATTAAGGACATTATATTAGAAATGCCCACAACACACGAAACTCTAGTAAGGAAAGCACCACAACTAAAGCTGCTTTGACCTTGTCTACCAATGTCCCTCCGAAAAAAGAACAATTGTTGAATTGGTTTATTACGACTCGATTCATTAATAGATTGGTATCAGCAATATGCGAAGTAATAATACTGACATATAAAATATATCATTGGAGACTGGTTCTTTTGTACCTGATGAAGACCTAGCCTCCCGCTAGTGCTGTAGAAGTTAACAAGGCAGATATCTGGTGACATTGGAGGAAGTTCTTCCACAGCATTGCAAGCTCCCATATTTTGTTTCAAGAATTCATGGGATGCTTGAATGGCATTTTTCACAAACATCGTGAATTCTTCTGGTATGTTTGGTGGTTGCGCACCATCAAATGAACGTATATCTCCATATGAGCGTGAATCTGGATCCCAGTTCTTCCCTAAGCACATCATCCGCAGGCTTAACTTAACCCCATCTCTGTAGCCAGGGGTGTAAAATCCTCCTACACCAACACCAAGTTGCTGGCACAGTTTGATGATTTTAACCTGATATGTGCAATAAAAGAAGCATTAGATATTACTGTCTGCATTAAATATGCATTGGATGTATTCAAACACATCCTATAGAGAAGCACAATAATCGAATCAGTTGATAAAATGTATGTTTATGGCATATAGGAATTCTGGATAATGCCATGCAAGTTGCCCAAAAGTGTGCAGTTAAGACATTGGAAATATAAGACTTCAAAATCATGAGTGTGCACATTTTAAAAAGAAGAAAAGAAAAGGTTGTGGAAACAATTTTTTATACTTCTTCTAAAACAAATGTTGATGCTGGGATAAAAATGAAGTAATTGACCTGAGACAATAAGCAGAGTAACATGAGTAAATATGGGCATACCTGATCGTTAGGCTTTAAGAATTTTTCATGAGAACCATCCTGTGTCTCAAATATTGCAATGGAGCTACATCCTTGGAAAGCTCCTCTCTAAATCTTTTTCTCTGTTGAGCTCAAGTAAAGAACGATTTAACTTGATGGAACATTTGTTATCACTCATGCATATATCAAATGGGGCAGCTCCTGAATCAGATACCACAGATCCAGAACTACATGAACTGCTCCTAGAGTCCAGAGATTTCGACGGTTGAACCGGTGTAACCTTTTGGAGCAGTGAATCTTGAGATTTGGGCGCTTGAATCGGTGTAGCCATTTGGAGAGGTGATTTGTTACTGCTAACTGAAGGAGAGGATTGACAGGTCCCCTCCTTTTGGCGTTTCAAGGACCGTTCATGAACCTAAAAATATAATTGATATTTATGAGTGTTTATAACATGAGTGCATGAAACAAGGGAAAAAACGAATTATCAGGAAGTCCAGCTAAAATGCACCTACCATATGAAACATATCGTGTACTCAAGTAAAGAAATAATCATGCATGGCAGATAAATTTAAACATCACCCTGTATACATGTTCGTAGCCTTTTTATTCATATATATAAGAATAGGTAGAAGTCTAGAAGTAGTCATTGAAACAAGGCGGCAAAATAAATTAGCGGGCAAATACACAATTCTACACAGATTATAGTAGTAATTGAACCTCACATTCAGGCAGTATCAGTTCATCCAAGGCAGGATCAACAACCGTATCTATAGGCATATGTATAAACTTCGAGGATATGCTATTGCGCATAGTCTTGTACGTCATGAGCACTAAGAACTCAAGAAAAAGGCACTTATCAATGTCCGCTTTGTTAGCCTGAGAGTCATCCTCCATCTCCCTATATGCCCAGTCAAGTATATTCCTTGTAGCATCATCAAAAGCAATGGAATCTTCTTTAAGCTTCTCAGCCCACACAACAGCCCGCTTTCCAAAACCTTGATTGCAGAAATGAGAAAGGAAAACGTTAACCGTGACAGTGTTGGGTTGAAAAGCCATCTTAATCAGTCTGCCAGTCAGAATCATAGCTCGATCAAGAACATCACTGCAAATGCCATCCATCAATGTGTTGTATGTAACTGAATTAGGAGTATAACATTCCCAAGCAAAGCAATCTCTATAAATTTTTAGTATTTCGACCAACTTAGCCCTATAATCCGTGCTTAAATTTGCGCTTATAAAGGTTGGTATTTTCCTATCGCCTTCCCCTATATCTATTTCTTCAAGCAAATCGGCTGAAATAAAACCTTGTCCCAATCTCTCTTCCTGAAAGTCTTCAATGGCCTCTCCGCTGTCCAATGTTTGCCGATAGCTTTGAAGTTCGTTTTGAAGGGCGTCTTTTATTCCCAATTCCATCTTATTAATACTTCGTTTGCTCGATCAAATGTACCCGGCCCGACATTGATCGGCATTAGACCTGATTTTCCAACGCAAATGAAATCGCAGTCATCCAAGACTTTGCCGGATATGCATTCGGCTTCTTGGTGCTGCCAATTTGTGTTGGGACTAGCCAATGCTATGTGAGCCGATGTATTGGCTGGTATCACTTCAACCTCGTCTCTGTTCCATTGCACCAAGAGTTGTGCATTGTCGACGGAATGCAGTAATTGGCATGGATCCAATCTTGTCCGGGGAGCACGCTGTAATTCCCTTTGGCTTCAATCACAAAGAATGCAGTCGGCAAGGTTTTACTGCCAACTATCAGTTCTGTGACCATTACTCCCTTTGCCTCGGTGGGGTCACCTGTGAAGTCATTCAACACCATGTTTGTTTTGATTAAATCTTCATCGGCTTTGCCCAGTTTCTTGAAAGTGCTTAGTGGCATCAGGTTCATTATGGCTCCACCATCGACCAGCATCCTTGATATGGGTCGGCCGTTGATATGCCCCTTTAGGTACAATGGCTTTAAATGCCGATGCATGTCTTGGGCTTTTTCAAACACGGCGTCTTGTGCACGAAGACATAACTGAGCTAAGGCTTCTTCAGTCGATTTGGTTTCAGTTCTGAACTCCGCCGGCAGAGTGAAGACCATATTGATATCCATTGGGGGAGTATCGTCCCGGATCATCGGCGAACTGAAATCGACCGAATGGTCCGAATCCTCGTCGACCAGTTTTTTTACTCCATTCCTTATTTACGACTTGCATCAGCCACAACTTGTTAAATATATGATCTTGTTCTTCTTCCTGTTAAGCTTCTCTCATTTTCTAGTGTCCTTAAGCACTGCAGCCGTCTATGCTGGGATCGACTGAGCCCAGAGGGACACCACCTCGGCTTTGGTGCAATCGGCTTATGGATTTTTCCAGCCAAATTGCCCATTTTACCTTCGGACCCGGATGACTCAGATTGCTCTTCTGAGGGCTTAATCCATTATGTTGCCGGTATTTTCCTTCGCATCGGTTCCTCAACCCGCGGTCCTAGCCGATCATGGGCCGACCTGGTCAATCTTTCTCTGATCGATCGCCTCGATCGATCTTGGGGGAGATGACCCATTGGGCATGTTTGTACCGATGGCAACGGCATTCTTCTTTCCCATCATAACTGCCAGAATGGACACCGTTGGTGGGTTCTTTCTTCATCGTCCACCCAGTATAGGTTATTGGGCTGACGAGGATGTTGGTCATGTCGACGGCTAATCTTCTCATATTTCTCTAGGAGTTGGGAGAACGTTGGCCTAGATCTTGCAATTATTCGTTTGGGTGGGGTCTTTTCGGCTTTATACCATTGTCCGATCCATGGATCACCCCTAAGCTTAATAGTCCTCGAGTTTCAGCCATCTTGATCGCCTTCTATTTGTAATGAGCTGATTGTTATCTTCAACGTTTCGCCGCCACCGAAACTTGATTGGACATCGACCTGCCGAATCGGCTCAATCATCGGCTCCTTTCTTTTTCGTGAGCATTGCACCATGTTGATTGGGAAAGGATTCACGTCCACCTGCATGGCCGGTTCTTCGGCAAACCTTAGTCGTCCGTCCTTGATGGCCGACTGTATCTGCTGACAAAAAATATTGCAATCGTTAATGTTATGTGAAAAGGAGTGATGCCACATACACAATATCTTCGTTTTTTGATTTCATCGGCAGACGGAATAACATGTCCTTCCAGCAATCGTATCAATTTCTCCTATAGTAATAAATTAAATATCCGATCACATTTGGACACATCGAAGGCGTATTTGACTTTCGATTTATTTTTAGTCGGCTTAAGCCACGAACAAACGAGTGATTTTTTAGGACTCTTTGCCCACTCGGCTATGTTTATATCAGCTTCATCATCTTCAGAGGCCTCACTGGAGCTGCAGTCGACCATATTCACCTTGGCCTTATCATTATCACTCGCTTTAAACCTGTCTTTAAATCCTTTACAGTCAGAATATCGGCTTTCTTGTGCCGATACACGGTGAAGAAGATGGCCTAAATCAGAGAATTCTTGTCCTGCAAATTTTTCCTTAAGTGGGGGAATCAAGCCTTGGAACGCCAAATCCACTAATTGGTTGTCCGATAATGTAACACTGAAGCACCGATTTCGCACGTCCCTAAACCTCCGGATGTAGTCCAACACAGGTTCGTCGAACTTCTATCGGACTGAACTAAGATCGGAAATTCTGAGTTCAGGGTAGGGATGCAAATGGGCCGGCCCTAGGGTCATCTTTGACCCACTCTAGTTCATTTGTTTGCACTAAAACTTAAAAGGTGGACTAAAAATTAAGTTTTTAGTGCAAACAAATGAACTAGAGTGGGTCAAAGAAGACCCTAGGGTCAGCCCATTTGCATCCCTAGTTCAGGGCTGCCAAAAAAGAAATATTTGTGGAATCGGCTTTCCAAATCGTTCCAAAAATGAACCGAATTTGGGGGTAAGTTTGTGAACCATGTGAAAGCAGTTCCTGACAGAGACAAGGGAAACAACCTGATTCTTAACCCGTCGGACTGAGCGGCTTTGCCGCATTGGGTAATGAATCGCCCGACGTGTTTAGGGGTGGTGACCGAATAATCTCGTGAGAAATTAGCGAAGTCAGGGATTCTGTAGTTGTGTGGGTAGGCCATCCGATCTATGTAATCTGGATACGGTTTTCTATAGCCGATGGTCTTGCCTTACAGCTGTAGGCCGAATTGATCTCTCAACACGACAGAGATTTGGTTGGCCCAATTAACACCACCAGCCGACATGGCGTCGGGGTTCTGCCAATTAGGGCAACTGGCATCCTGCCCCTCGAGTGTTAACTCGGGTTGTTGGTTAAATCGGGCTGATGGGGGAATAGGATTTTGCCAATTGTGTAGATTGGTACCCTTCCCCCCGAGTGCAAACTCGGGCTATCGGCTAGGCCGAATCGGCTGCTGTTGGGGTGACTGACCATACTCATCGGGTATAGGGATAAAGGGCTCATTGTAAGTAACTACTTTATGTGGGATCGGATTCCTTGGTGGAATCGGCCCTTGAAATTGAGGATTTTGGTCCGATGCAATCGTTCGAGGGATCGATTGCCCGAAAGCACCTACTGGGGTTACGTTCGCCGTGGTGCATAATTTTGCGGCATCGTTGTATGCATGGTAATGGGTGATCCCGTCTATATCGGCACTTAGTGCCAACACAGTAGGCTGGGTCGGCATTAGTGAAGGGACTGGAGCCAATACTTTTATGTTGATGGTATTTGGTGCTACTGAGTATACGGGGAACGTTGGGAGTGGCTGTAATGGGTCGAGTAGACCTCTGGTTGAAGCCAGCTCTTGAGCAATTGTCTTGATGCTGTTTTCAATCATCGGCTTTAAGGTTGTGACCAAAGCCAATGATTGGTTGATCAAGGCGTGGTGTACGGATTGATCAATTATCACAGATAATTTGGCCTGAGACGGCACGTATCGGTTTACCGGGTTTAGTGGGGTGCCATCATCGCCGATTGGGTTCAGCGTTGGGAGTGCAGCCTTCTGCGTGACCCCTCGCGGGTTTTTTGATAGCAGCCCAGCATCATCTCTTCCAGAGCAGCCTTTCGATCTTCAATCTCTTTCCGCTATTTTGGCGCCAGGTCGTCCAGCATCGGGACGATGATGGCTTCAGTGTCGACATCGACCGGAGGGATGGATTTTCCTGCGGCCATCTTTTTCTGATTTTGTCCCACCGGGCGTGCCAAAATATGTTCGCGCTAAAAACGTGAGGGGTTTTTAGCCTCAAACACACAAGACAAACGCCGGGTTTGAGCATGCCAGTCAATTTGACCTGAAATTGACAAGGTAAAAGTCGTAAAATCAATCGAAGCCGATAACGAATAATTGTCGGCGTAACTCCGGTCGGCTAAAAGCCGATTAGGGGATAACTAGATTAGCCGATTAGGGGATAACTAGATTAGCCGATCACGGCTAATCCGAGGGTAAAGGTGAATTGGCTTTGAGAGGCGATGCACAACAAAACAAAGCAAATCGAACCTAATGCGAAATCGGCGGAATCAACAAATTGGTGATGCGCAACTCTTTATTAATGTCGTCGACTTACAGAGGAAGGTTTACAAAACTAGAAAATAACAAAAAAGAACTATAAAGATAGATGTGTGATTGTGTTGAATTGTCCCTGCTGCCCCTGGCTCGTTCCTCTTTTGTACGCCTCGGCCGATCCGAGTCCTCCGTGAATACGGCAACCGAGTCCGTGTCGGCTACAATCTGATCTTTGGTTTCCAAAATCCATTTTGGTAACTAAATTTGTGTTGATCATGATCTATTCTTTTTTTCCAAATCCTAGCCGTCGTATGCTCACCAAATTTTCCATATTTCGTATTAGGCCGATACTTTCCATACATGCCGAATTTTGGTGCAAACAGCAGGCGAGCGGTCAAGGCGCGTACGTCCTGGTAGGGGGCCAATCGACGCAAGATGGGATAACAATCACTCAAAGACCATCGTTATCGTATCAATACTCATCTTTTGCTGAAATTATCATGTGAAATTATCGTATCAATACTCATCCATTTGTGTGGTATTCTCTGATCTCCTGGCTTCATCTTCAAATGGTTGCGTGCGGATCATATTTGTTGATTCCATTTAGTGCGATTACAATATAATTTGTTTTCGATGTCAAATTATTAATACTGTTGAGTTTAGTGGTTGATGATGATCTAGTTGGTGATGGGTGATGCCTCACCAATCTTGTGTTGTTATTTACCATTGATTTACCAGTTATTATTATCTTTGTCAATTATGCTTTGAATCTATACATTGTATTTACATTGAAGTTATCGCTTTCGGCAAAATAACCATACGGTTATCCTTTGCCAAGCCGTACATTATTTGCATCATTTTCTACGGCTTGCTAAGTACTTTTTATACTCACGACTTTATGCCTTTGTTGATCAGTTGCTGAGGAAGAACAGGGAAATACCGAGTTCTACGAGGAGTATTATGAAGACTACGTGAACTAGGATGGCGTTTCCCCAGACGATTGCCTGTGGCATGTCGTATGGCCCAAGTTATTTTTATTTTTTCACTGCAAGAGTTTTATTTGCTTCTTAAGCCGTTAAGGCATTGTTATGTAAAACTTGACCATAAGGTCCGTTGTTACTATTTGCTACCTTCTTGGTTAATTCGATGAACGGAATGATATGTCAATTTTGTTGCCACTGTGTGCACTAGCGTGATCCGGGACTAGTGCGGTATACACAAAGGATTTCAGATTCGTAAATCCGGGTCCCGACAATCAAGGAACCCTTTGGTCTACCAAGAACAAGGAGAGGACCCCACAGCCTTGTGCGCGCTCCCGACTAACGCACCAAACATTCAGCGTAGGCCGAGGACAAGCATAAAGAGTTTCACGGACTGGATACGACACGAGCCGTTGGAGAAATGGTCACTTCTGCATGATGAGGGTGGTTCATGTTATGGAATAATGATGACGAACCTCTCAGAGATTTACAACTGGGTAATGAAAGGCACGAGATGCCTTCCATTGCTGGGCATAGTTGAAGGTGCGTTACTTGGCACCAAAAGATATTTCATTGAGTGATATAAGAACTCTGCTGCATGTATATTGGACAATTGACTGTCCTACTCGACAGTTGTTTCTACGTACATGGCCAACAAAACACGAAAGGTACAGACACATCGCGTGACACCGGAGAGTGCCGTGGAACAGAGATACCACATGCACTGCGGTGACCGAGGTCACAGAGGTACCCACCGGGAGAGGACTTCTCATCAGTGCATACTCCGAGGTGTTGACTGCGAGTGCTCTTGCCAGAAGCCATGCCTGTTGCACTTGCCGTGCTAGCACATTATTGCTGCAGCCGCCGAGACACACCAATCATGTTGTCCATACATCTCCCACTATTACTACAATCAAAGTGTTCTCAACATGTGGCATCACGAGGTGTAAGGATATTGATTGGATGGATCGTTCACAGCAGCCCCCCTGCAAGGCATCGATGGGTATTGGACATCCGAATGTTGAAGCAGAAGGTCGAGCGTCGAAGGACATGACATATTTAGAACGATATGGACATGTCCGAAGCACCTCATAATTATGGATAATGTAATTTTCAATGTTGTTCCCATCATGCAATTTTTGATGTACCAGTTAATTATTGTTCCCATCATGTAATTTTCGACGATGTTCACACATGTAATTTTCGACGTACTAGTTAATTATTGTTCCCATCATGTAATTTTCGATGTTGTATGCTTCATCGGACATATACTCATGTTTAGTATGTTTGTAAACCGAATGCCCACTATCGGTGTGTTCTACACCAGGGTGCCCACTACACTTTAGTAAGAGCCGCCAGCGGACACGTGGCATCCAGACCACACCGCTGGCGGTCAGTAAGGTGGCCGCCCAGTGGACAGGTGGCGATCAGGCCACGCCGCTGGCGGTCAGCTGTGTGATCGCCTAGCGGTCAGGTGGTGGCCAGGCCACGCCGCTGGCGGTCAGTAAGGTCACCGCCCAGCGGACAAGTGGCGACCAGGCCACGCCGCTGGCGGTCAGCTGTGTGATCGCCAGGCCGTCGTGGCGACGAGCCACGCGGGCGGTCGATAAGGTGGCCGCCAATGGACAGTGGCGACGAGCCACGTGGCGGTCACCGTGGTGATCGCCAGCGATGAGTGGCGACCAGCAACGCTACCGGGCGGTCACCAGTGATCGCCCAGCGGACACGTGGCAACAAGGCCACGCCGCTGGCGGTTAGCTGTGTGATCACCCAACGGACACGTGGCGTCCAGACCACGCCGTGGCGGTCAGCAAGGTGGTCTTTGGACGACGGCGCCCAGCCCATACCATCGGGCGCTCGATTCGAGGCCACCTAGTAGCTGTCAGGCCGCCTGAGGTCAAAGACATTTAATGCGTATCGTGCGCATTAAATGGGAGTAATGAAGGCCACAGTATGGCGGCGCGTGTTTCCAATGCGCGCCATTATTACAAATGACGTCACGGTGCAATTTCCCACCCCGGCAGAGCGGGCGGAGCCGGCAGGCGCGGGGCCCGAGGCGGGGGAGAGGACGGCTGTGCCAGGGCATTAAGTGTGCTGCAAGAACAGTGATAGGCGCATTAAATGCAACGTGGCAGTGTACTCAATGTGCTGTACTATTGTAAGCCCCATGCACCCCAGCCAGCCCGAGTATAAAAGGTAGCTGGGGTGCATGGAAGAAGGGGTTCTTCTCCTTTTCTTCTGGTTCGATTCTTTCGGTTGGATCCTTTAGGTTCAATCTTTTAGATTGGTTCATCCTCCTTTCGGGTTAGAGGCTGGGGGTTCCTTGTTCCTGGTTCCTCCAATTTCTCCAAGAACACCAGCAAGAATAACACAAGCAGGACTAGGGCTATTACTCGTGAGGAGGGCCCGAACCTGGATAAACTCGAGTGTCTTCTTGTGAGCTTCCTCTATTTTCTTTCCACCATATCCCGAGCAATCTCCACGAAAGCCCCCCATTCGGACTTCTTACGCCCCATTTCGGAAGGGGTCTGTTAGCTCATACGTTGACAGAGGCGCGCCAGGTAGGGGGTTTAGTGGCTGGATTGCCCTTTCTTCTTCCACCTTCTTGCAAAGCTTGCAAGAAGCCTTGATGGTCATTAGCATGGTGGTTTCGCGCTCCAAGCACGACAACATACCCGAGGAGAGCAGTGCTCGTAGCCGGTCCCGGCGCTCGCCCAGGGCGTCAGATCTCTCGGGTCCCTCCGTCCAGGGAGGGACGCGTGGTGCTTCCGCGCAAGGAGGACAGCCCGTCCGGTGGCGTCTCCTAATGGGAGACGACACCCCGGCGAGAAATCTTCATGCAGCCCGGCTGCTCCTCGACCACCCCCCGGTTGCGCTAGGGGGCGAAACCCCGGCCGCTCCATGGCTGCGGGACATCGCCCGCCTAGTGGATGCCGCCCAACAACAAGTGGAGGAGGCAAATCAGCCGGGGGCTTCCAGCGTCAGGCGGCAGGACATGCACGCGACCGACGCGCAAGCCTCCAGTCGCCCGGTCACAACTTTTCCTGGCCGCGAGGGTTGGGACAAAGGAAAGGGTGCACAGGTTGCAGCCCCCTCGGGTACAACGGGACGTGCACATGCTCCCACTTCTTCCCATGGTTCCCCCAAGCCGGCGGGGGGCCATGGGGATCTGAGGGCCCGCCTAGACGAAAGGAGGTCCCAGCGCGAGGGTGACTTGCGCGATGTCCTTAGGGGGCATCGTGCGCACGTGTAGCGTCGCGTTGGCCACTTGATGCCTGGCGGTCGGAGGGAGACCTCGCTCCCTGACTCCAGGGAGAGCGTAGACTTGCACTTGTCGATCCCATCTCGGGGCTGAGGGGCGGGTGAGCGATGCTGCTCCCCCTACAACGTCGGATGCCAGGCGTTTTCCCTCTGCCTACACCAAGCTGCGTGGCCGGAGAGGTTCCGCCCCGCGTCCATTGAGAAGTACGACGGCACCACCAACCCGGAGGAGTTCCTGCAGATCTATACCACGGTGGTGCGCGCTGCGGGAGGGTCTGAAAAGGTCATGGCCAACTACCTCCCGACGTCGCTGACGGGTTCTGCCCGCTCCTGGCTGCTGAACCTCCCGCGAGGCTCCGTGCACTCGTGGGAGGAGTTGTGCGACCTTTTTGTCGCCAACTTTCAGGGCTCCTACACTCAGCACCAAATTGGAAGACGCGCTCGTCACCTTCCTCCGGTCTAACTTAGACGTGTTCGCCTGGGAACCATCTGAGATGACCGGGGTCCCTAGGGAGGTGATTGAGCACCGATTGGCAACGCTACCTGGAGTGCACCCAGTCCGGCAGAAAGTCCGGAGGCAGGCACCAGAGCGGCAAGATGCCATTCGGGATGAGGTAGAGAAACTGCTATAGGCGAGGATTGTATGGGAGGCCGCCTACCCCGAGTGGCTGGCCAACCCTGTGCTCGTCAAGAAGTCGAATGGGAAGTGGCGGATGTGCATCGACTTCACCGACGTCAACAAAGCCTGCCCCAAGGACCCGTACCCCCTGCCACGGATAGACATTATCGTCGATTTCACAGCAGGGTGCGAAGTCTTGTGCTTCTTAGACGCCTACTCCGGCTACCACCAGATCAGCATGGCGCGGGAAGATGAGGAGAAGACTGCTTTTGTGACCCCTCTAGGCGTGTACTGTTATGTTCGAATGCCATTTAGGTTGAAGAACTGTCAAGGCCCCAAGTTCCAAAAGTTCTGGGACATCCGGAGTATCCGGATTAATCATCCGGAATGTCCGGATACAGCCCGGAATGTCCGGATAAAATGTCCGGAGTATCCGGATTGGGTCGACCGAGCACCTCAACCCGGAGTATCCGGACTAATTATCCCGAGTGTCCGGGTTGATTCTACCTAAGGCCCCAACCCGGAGTCTCCGGGTTAAATGTCCGGAATGTCCGGATTGTGCGGGGGTTTTGTATAAAAGTCCTATTTCGTGGTTTCCATTCCTCTCTCCTCCTCTCCACTTGCTTTCCACCCCTCCTGTGCTCTCCTCCACCCCAAACTCCTCACCGGTGAGCTCCCCACCGGCCGGCGACCTCCGGTGGCTCCTTCCCCGGTGAACTCCTCTTCGGTGCTCTCAAGCTTTTCTCCAAGCAGGCGTCTTCTTCCTCCTACCCGGCTTCCCCTCCCTCTCCTTCATCCCCATTGAAGGTGAGACCTTTTCTTGGACTCCACTCGTGGGTCCTCGAGTTCTAGGGTTTCCTTAGGAGTTGGTTTTGGGGCTAGGGTTGTAGGTTTGGGGTTGGGGGTAAACTTTGGAAGTGTTAGGGTATTGGGGTTGGTTGGATTTGGGTTGGTTTAGGCAATGTTGGGTATTAGGGTTGTGGATCGGGATTAGATGGTGCCGTTCTAAGCATCGGATTGGGTTTTGGTTGGAGATGTTAAGAATGAGCCCCGTTCGTCGTGGTTGAGCTAGCTCGGAGCTTCTCCGACTCGACCGCGTGTTAGGAAAGTGGTAGGTCGGGTTCTCGTGGTGCCGTAGAGCTCGGTGGCACCTCGATCCCTCGCTCTAATTGGCCAAAATAAGCCAGGTCCGGAGTGTCCGGGCGGACGGTCCGGAGTGTCCGGAGTGTCCGGACATTAAACCCGGACTGCCCGGGTTCACTTGGTCTGTCCAGGTTATGTTGGTCGGCCCGGTTGCGTTGTTTCGTCGGGGTTTTTCATTCTAGTTGTTTCATTGCATGGCATGCATCTTATTGTTGCATATTATTCGTGTAGAGAACGAAACCGCGGAGGGTGATACCGCCGTGGTCGAGGGAGTTGCCGAGGGGCAAGTCGCTGTCGATCCGCAAGCAGAAGAGCAAGGAAAGCACCTAAGCATCTTGAACCTTACATGATTTATTTTTGCGAATAAATTGCTTAATTTTGGTTGAGTGTTGCATTAGGAATTGCAATGTGGGATAGGCTAGATCCTATTTGCTGCATGTACCATCCTTGTTACTTGTTAGACACCTCCGTTGGAGCTAGATTATGGGTATTAATCACGTCATGCTTAGTATGCTTAGAGATCGGGTTTCGGGCCAAGTGGTGGACGGTTCCACTGCTTGAGGACTTTTACTTGATATTGTGGAAAGGTTGGGTATGGTTGAATGTGAAATGAGACCGGGCGAGAGAGTTGGATCGCTTGGGTAAGGAGACTCAAGTGTGTTAGTCTCGTCCGTGTCGATTAAGGACCGATCGGGTGTAACGTGGCTAAAGCACCTTTTGGTTGATCGCATGCCTGATTATGGTATGGTAAGCCGCTCTTTCATCGCATGCCGTTCGATGGGCCATGCCCTCATGTGGTTGGACGTGGTTGAGGGCGGGGCCTAGGCCGGCTCTCGAGCGCCAAGCCGGGCTTGGGGCTGCTCGAGGGGGTGCTAGGTTTCCGGACCGCATGAAGATGCCCCAACGAATGGGTATGGATGGGAGGGGGTTGACATGAGGTTCCTTCGTGGCACATGTCGTGTGATCAATGCTTCCCTGCAGGGTTAATTAAGCGATTCGAATTGCCGCGCTCTCGGATATGAGCAAGCTTGGTCAGATGTTACTCAACATAGTAATAACTTGAACTGAAGTTCGCCGTTGGGCTTGAGCTCGAAGTGAGTGTGGTTAATTGTTGTGAATTGCTAAATGTAACTTCACTTAGTGGTAGGTGCTGTTACAACCGCATTAAAAATTGTGAACTGAGTAGTTAAGTAACTGAACAACAAATGATAAGCATTTCAGCAACAATTACTTTGAGCTTGTTGTCCTTGCTACGTCCGAATGCATATCCTTTGGAGTCGGTCATATATGGACCACGGGTAAGACTTGCGAGTACCTTCTGTACTCAGGCTTCGCTGCGTGGTTTTGCGGTGAGGACCCGGTAGGGTGTGAGTTTTGCCCTTCTTGCTGTCGGTGGCCAGGCGGGGCACCGAGTAGAGGTCGCCGACGCAGCGTACGCCGGAAGTGTTCAGGGCATGGCACTTCTGGAGGAGTTTTACTTTTGTTATATAGGATAGGGTTGGATCTTTTGTTGTACAGCTACGCTTGTGTTTTAAATTGCCATCTCGTTCTCTTTCGTTTTGTCTTGTGGGTGCGTTTGTTTGGTCGTTCTTTGGGCTTCTGTGTGCCGTGTTGTGTGTTTGTTTGCTTCCGCGTTTTTGTGCCTTTGGTAGTGAGGTTTGGGGCTCGATGCCCCTTTGTGCGAATTGATGATTGATATGGCAATGGGAACCGGTATGTGGGGATCCTGGGCGAGTTTCGGATCGCATACCGGGGGAATACCGGGATGGTTGTCGAATTGTTTGGATGCCCTTAGGGTTGTCTCGATCGGGCTTGGGTGTTAGCACCGAGATCACCTCCGGTGATTTATTGCTAGAATCCAAATCCGATGGGAGCAACCGTTCATCCAACAACTTGAGGATGATTTGGGCGGCTCCTCTCAAGAACGCTGGTTCAACCTACCAGCGAGCTATGCACACTGTATTTCGGTCGCAAATTGGAAGAAATCTTGAAGTATATGTTGATGACTTGGTAGTGAAGACCAAAAAGACTGCAAGGCTTGTTGAAGATCTAGAGGAGACTTTCTCCCACCTCCGGCAGTATTGTTTGAAGCTAAATCCCGAGAAGTGTGTGTTCGGTGTGTCGTCTGGAAAGCTGCTTGGGTTCCTCGTTTCCAATCGTGGAATCGAGGTCAACCCGGAGAAGATCGCGGCCATCGAGCGCATGCAACCGCCCACACGGCTCAAGCAAGTCTAGTGCCTGGCTGGTCGCCTGGCCTCTCTTGGCCGGTTCATAGCTCGGCTTGGAGAGAAGAGTCTCCCCTTTTTCAAGCTGTTGAAGAAGATCAACTCCTTCGAGTGGACTACAGAAGCGCAACAAGCACTTGAAGAATTAAAGAAGTACCTCTCCCCCCCTCCGGTGCTGGTCGCTCCCGATCCAGGCGAGCCACTACTGTTATATGTGGCGGCCAGTCCTACGGTTGTGAGCGCGGCACTGGTAGCGGAGCGTGAAGGCATCTAGCGGCCGGTTTACTACGTCTGCAAGGTGTTACATGATGCCGAAACAAGGTACCCGCAAGCTCAGAAGATGGTGTATGCCGTGCTGGTGGCGTCAAGGAAGTTGCGGCATTATTTCCAAGGAAGGGAGATCATGGTGGTGTCCGCCTATCCCTTGCGCGAGATTCTTCACAACCGTGAAGCTGAAGGCCGCATTGCCAAGTGGTCTGTGGAGCTGGGGGAGTTCGGCCTCAAATTTGCCCCCCGTACTGCGATCAAGAGTCAAAGGCTGGCAGAGTTCATTGTTGAGTGGACTCTTGCCGAGTCTGAGACTAAGGAAACCCCCGCGCCCTCCCCCTGGGCACTCTACTTCGACAGTTCCTTCAGGCTCAAAGGCGCGGGGGCTGGGGTCCTCCTGGTGTGGTGACCTCCTCAAGTACGTGGTCGTCCTGGACTTCAAGGCCACAAACAATGTTGCCGAGTATGAAGGCTTGCTGGCGGGGCTTCGCGCCGCCGCGGCCATCGGAGTTCGGAGTCTACAAGTCAAGGGCGACTCGCTGCTAGTCGTCAACCAAGCGAGAAAGGAGTTCTCCTGCTCTGATCCTGTCATGGCAGAGTACTTGGCAGAGGTTAAAAAGATGGAGCGACATTTCGACGGGCTGGGGTATACTCATATCCCCCAGCGCGACAACTACTTGGCGGACGAGCTCGCGCAGCTCGCCTCAATAAGATCCCCTGTCCCGGTCGGAGTCTTTGAAGAAAGGCTTCCGCGACCGTCCATCGCAGCCCCCGTTTCTGGTGGGGATGATGGTGACGCTGCTTCAGCCCTCACTTCGGAAGGGAGAGTAGTACCGGCGGAAAAGCCCGGCCAGGTGGAGTACTCGGGCGATCACCCTGTGGTCGCCACACTTGACCGGGAAGGCACATGGATGGATCCGATCCTGGCCTACTTGCAGGATCGAGTGTGCCCCGACGATGATGCATCAGCAGAGAAGATAGCATGAAAGGCCAAGTGCTATACCCTGGTGGGCGGGGACCTTTACCGCCGGGGTAGAAACGAAATTCTTCTGAAGTGCATCACTCAGGAAGAGGGGAGCAGTCTGCTCTGTAGGATCGAAATATACGAATATAGCAATCAGAGGGGGGTGAATGATTGTGCGGAAGCTAAAACCAAATTCTTGATCTATTAAAAGTTCACCCCAAAACAGAACCAAATAATTGCCTCGTTTTTGACAAAAATAGAATGATAGAGGTTCGGTAAAATGCAAATTCCTGGAGATCCAACCGTTAGATTGATATGAAATTTGGACACGAGAAACTAGATTCCAATACGAATCGAACCCAAAAAAATCAGCTCGATCGGACTTACGGATCAAAAGTTATGAGCTTTGCAAGCTTGCTGATCCAGAACTTAACGAGAATCAATCTAATCAAAACTTCAAGATTAAACAAGAACGACAAAAGATTGATCAACTAGACTTTGAGAAACACTAGATCAATACCCTAGAGAGGTTTTTGATGGATCAAATCAAGATAAAACTTAAAGAACAAAAACCAATCTAGAACTAGAACAAGCATGCAAACAAGAACCAAAAGAGAACGTTGAAACAATGCGGGAACTAGAAGAATTGATCTTTATTTCTTTTGTCTAAAGTACTCCCATCAAAAGAGTACAAGCCCTAAACTTTGAGCCCAAGGCTCTATGCGCCTAGCTCTCCTCAATTCGATGCTCTTCAATAGGAGACAACCCCTCCTATTTAAAGCACCAACCCACAAGGAGTTCTGAATACGATTCCTATTCCCTAGAAGGAATCTGTATCCAACACAACTCTACTTGGCCCAACCTGGCCGAGTACAACTCTTGCACGCGTATGGCAACCCTATCATACTCACGTGACTAACACTTTGCACGCGTATGGCCACCTGCCATACTCACGTGACTAACACTTTGCACGCGAATGACCTCCTGCCATTCTCACGTGACTAACCATTCTTCATGTGCACCATTCTCTTAGCCCGAACGTCCCGCATGACATCCTTGACCACCAAGACCTCAGTTCCTCCTGAACCTAGTCCCGAACCTCAGTTCCTCCATGAACCTAGTTCCGGTCCCGTCATCGACCACATTCGTCTTCGAGCAATACCTGCACATGAACAAACCACAAAACAAATCGGAGCACAAGTCCACGACTTGACTCAATGTCAATCCATGCAATTACTCACATGAGCATTGCATAAAGTCCACTTCAAGCATCATGAAATTCTCACAAATTTCATAATCTAAAAAACAAATCAAAATTCAAAGTCCAAATTTGCACAAACCCTAATCGAGCAAAAAGCCATTCACGACGGACCAAAAATTTGATGCAGCGTACATGTAAAACTTACTGTCTTTTAAGAACTTGGTCCCGCGCGTAAAAATGAAACTTACTATTTTTTGTCAAATTGTTAAACACATGCACAAGCACATTTTGCAAAACCAATTCTAAGTTAATTTTTCAGTTCAAAGCCAATTTTTCAGCACATGATTTCACAATCTCCCCCTTGATGAAAACATTGGCAACACCACTAAGAAATGAACATTTGGCATTCACTTTACAAAAGATTTTGAAATCCAAAGGATCAAGGACCAAAAAGAGAAAACACAGAATTCCCCCTTTGACCAAAATGCAAAACAAAATCTCCCCCTGAGAAGGAAAATGTGTGTGAATGTGCAATGTGCCCAAGAATTTCAAAATTCTCCAAACTTCTCCCAAAATTCTCAAACAACTCCCCCTTTTTCTTCTCCCCCCTTTTTCCTTAAACTTTTCAACGATTCCCAAATTTCTCCCCCTTTGACAATGGATTCATCAAGAGTACAAAAGAGAGAATAGGTTCAAAATTTTTCCTGTAGCAACGATTTCACAAGGAGAAACAAGGGAGTGCCAAGATAGGAAAAGATGAGCTCATTCGATCATATAACCTTATATATCACATAATATGCAAAATACATGATCTTGATGTGATTTTAACAAGTTAGGGAATGACATGCATCTCAACCTCAATTCAGTCAATTATAGCCAAGTACTAAGCAAAACCTTTAGTAGAAAAACAAAGGCTCAAAGTTGAAGCAAATAACAAATCGGGTCGAGCAAGTAGTTTCAACTCCAATCTAGTGGACCAATTTAATCTTTAAACAGTAAACTGCATGTGGCATGCTTGAAGCATACTTCTTTTATTTCCTTGGAGTGGCATGCTTGAAGCATACATCTTGTCTTTTGAGGGAATGGCATGCTTGAAGCATACATCTTATCTTTTAGGGAAAGCATCCTGAAGCTCATAACTTGAGGCTTTTGCTTTTAACAACCCTTTTTTATTAATTCCCTTTTCTTTTCATTTTTCTTTGATTATAAACATGCAAAGTGATTAAAAGGTCTTATGAAAGAGTAAAGTTGAAACCACACTTGCTTCATAGCCCAAATTTGTCAAGAGGATTCAATATCAAGCCTAGAAGAGTGAGATATCACAGAGTATTTAGCTATAGGCAATCAGTCCAGGGAATTCCACAATGTCATTTTTAGTTCAAGTGAGACAATTATATTATCATATATTAGCTCAATTACATAACATATAAAGAAATATGATAAAGTGAGCTCATTAAGTGAAAGAACTTGGCAAGGAAACTCCCCCTCAAAACAAACCCATTGGATGAACAATCCCAAGTTCTCCCCGAATAAAAGCAAAACGAGAAGAAGACAAAGGTTTTGTGAAAATGTCTGCCAATTGATGTTCAGTATTCACATGATGAAGCACAATGTTGCCTTTTTCAACATGATCTCTAAGAAAGTGAAATCTGATATCAATGTGTTCAAGAAAGAGAATTACTCAAGAAGTGGCATGAACCAGATGTACTTTTTCTATCAATTCTACATCCTCCAAATTCAGCATCAGAGAAAGCTCTTAAACTAATGCATGAGGAAGCAGAAAGTCAAATGCCAAAATCTTGAGTACCACGGAGATACCTTAAAATCCTCTTGATAGCTTGTCGATGTGAAGCACGCGGGGAAGCTTGAAAACGAGCACACAAGCACACAACAAACTCCAATTATCTCATCCTCAACAGCATCATCATCATCTTCATCAACAAAGATACTCTCCCCCTGAACATATGCACCTGTACTTGCATCATTTGGACTAGTGCCTTTTGCGAAAACAGAAGTGGAAGAAGAATCTCCAAAGGCAACACTTTTAGCACGAGATGCACGAGTGAAGGAGGAGAACCAATTCTTATCATCGGACATGTGGCGTGAGCATCCGGAATCCACTAGCCATATGTTCTCCTTCCTCGCGTGAGAAACCTACAAAGAAGCAGAAAGTGTCGAGGTCTCGGTACTGGGGTTAGAAATAAGATGTTTAGGAATCCAGTACTGAGACACACGACACACAACAATAGGCACAACACGAGCATTCTTATGCACAAAGATAGATTTGTCTTTTCCCGTGTTCTTAGCAACAAAAGTTGTTTGCTTCACCCTAGGCACATAATGAGAAATGAAACATGCCTGTTTGAAGTTAGACCTAGCCTAAAGCAAAAATCTACTAGATGTCCATCTCTACCACAATGAGTGCAAGTATACTTAACATGATGTTTGGCTTTAACAGTAAAAGCACATTTTGCATTCATCATAGTAGAAGAAAGAAAACCAGCAGATTTAAAAGCAATCTTTTTAGGCTCATTAAGAATCTCAATTTTGTCATTGCAAGGAGCATGAACAACAGTGCGAGGTTTAGTTTCATATGAAGCATGAAGATCAAAACCTAAACCTTTCTTGTTTGAGCTAACCTTAGATTGATCCAAAATCATATTCAGCTTTTTCTTGCCATTAGTGAATCGTTCCAAAGAACTTTGCAAGTAATCAACTTTCTTAGCAAGAGTTAAACAATTGTTGCAAGGAAGATCAACCTTCCCTTTACATTTACGACAAGTAGAGCATGAAAGAACCTCATGTGTAAGCAGATTATCAGTCAATTGAGAAACCCTAGCATTTGCATCTTTCAATTTTAATTCAAGAGTTGAGCATTTAGAACAGGAAGTTGAACTATGCAAATCATCGATTGGAGCAGCTAGCATGTACAACATGTTTCTCATTTTTCTCATTTAGATGCAACAAAAGAGCATGTTCTTTCCTAAGCAAGGTGAGCTCATTGTAAATTAAGTCACATGATTTGCAAGTATCATCACTAGGAATCAAAGTCTTAAGTCTAGCAATTTCAGCATTCAATGATTCAACAATGAAATCATGTTTCTTAATTTTCTTATCACGTTTGTCAAGCAATTTTCCAAGACGAGCAATAGCAATAGCTAATTCATCATAAGAGGGATCTACCTCATTGAAGTCGCTCTCGTGGTCGTCCTCGGTGAAGCTATCCTTGCTGCTTGCCATGAGACACAACCCCATCAAATCATGCTTGCTTGGAGTTGCATCATCTTCGCTGCTCTCCGAGTCCACATCGCTCAAATTGACTTGTTCAAGAGCGGAAAGAACTCGGTGAACCACCTTGCGGTTGATGAAGCTCTTCTTCTTCCTATCATTTGACGAGAACCTTTTCTTCTCATTCCTTATGTCGTTGTCTTTCTCCTCCTTTGATGTTTTTCCTGCAAGCTTAGGACAATTTGTGCGAATATGGTTGAGGTCACCACACTCATAGCATCTTGGAGGACCACCTCTCTTTCTCATTCTCACATTCTGCAAAGCTTTGTTAAAGCGAGAAGAGAGTAGTGCCAGATTTTCTTCGGGAAACTCTTCAATTTGTTCATCTGTTAAAGAAGACAAAGAGGACAAGGCAAAGCTAGAAGAAGAATTTGCATTTGACATGTTAGGGTTAGAGATCAAAGCAATTGATTTAATGTTACCCTTCCTGGCAAGAACATCCAACTCATGAGTTTTCAACTTAGAATAAAGAACATCTAAAGTAAGTGTACTCATGGTAGTATATTCTTGTATAGATGTTACTTTCATCTCCCACACCGACATGTCCAAAGCACTAAGCAATTGTCTAGCATTTTCAGCATCAGTGTAGCTAACTCCAACAGAACGTAGGTTGCTAAGAATTTTATTGAAACGTGCAAAGAAGTCATCTACAGATTCACTAGGTTTCATCTCAAAACGCATGTATTCTTTTTTTTGTAAATATCTTGGCGAACCTCTTTGTGATGTTAGAACCCTCATGATAATCACAAAGAGATTTCCATACCTCATATGCGGATCGAAGATGAACCACTCGATCAAAATCGCTGTGTCCCAAGCCTTGGATGATCAAGTTGCGCGCCTTACTATTTGCTTCAACATGTGTGCGATTGGTGTCGTTGACGTTGTCGTTTGCAGGGACTTCATATGGCTTGTAGACCTTCTCCCAAATTGCGAATCCCTGAGCTTGGATGAACGCCTCCATCTTGGCCTTCCAAAACTGAAAATCAACACCATTGAACACACAAGGTTTTGTCGAATAATGATCCATTGATCTAATCACCGATTAAGATAGATTAGAAAAACCTTGCTCTGATACCACTTGTAGGATCGAAATATACGAATATAGCAATCAGAGGGGGGGTGAATGATTGTGCAGAAGCTAAAACCAAATTCTTGATCTATTAAAAGTTCACCCCAAAATAGAACCAAATAATTGCCTCGTTTTCGACAAAAACAGAATGATAGAGGTTCGGTAAAATGCAAATTCCTGGCGATCCAACCGTTAGATTGATATGAAATTTGGACACGAGAAACTAGATTCCAATACGAATCGAACCCAAAAAGAATCAGCTCGATCAGACTTACGGATCAAAAGTTATGAGCTTTGCAAGCTTGCTGATCCAGAACTTAACGAGAATCAATCTAATCAAAACTTCAAGATTAAACAAGAACGACAAAAGATTGATCAACTAGACTTTGAGAAACACTAGATCAATACCCTAGAGAGGTTTTTGATGGATCAAATCAAGATAAAACTTAAAGAACAAAAACCAATCTAGAACTAGAACAAGCATGCAAACAAGAACCAAAAGAGAACGTTGAAGCAATGCGGGAACTAGAAGAATTGATCTTTATTTCTTTTATCTAAAGTACTCCCATCAAAAGAGTACAAACCCTAAACTTTGAGCCCAAGGCTCTATGCGCCTAGCTCTCCTCAATTCGATGCTCTTCAACAGGAGACAACCCCTCCTATTTAAAGCACCAACCCACAAGGTGTTCTGAATACGATTCCTATTCCCTAGAAGGAATCTGTATCCAACACAACTCTACTTGGCCCAACCTGGCCGAGTACAACTCTTGCACGCGTATGGCAACCCTACCATACTCACGTGACTAACACTTTGCACGCGTATGGCCACCTGCCATACTCACGTGACTAACACTTTGCACGCGAATGACCTCCTGCCATTCTCACGTGACTAACCATTCTTCATGTGCACCATTCTCTTAGCTCGAACGTCCCGCATGACATCCTTGACCACCAAGACCTCGGTTCCTCCTGAACCTAGTCCCGAACCTCAGTTCCTCCATGAACCTAGTTCCGGTCCCGTCATCGACCACATTCGTCTTCGAGCAATACCTGCACATGAACAAACCACAAAACAAATCGGAGCACAAGTCCACGACTTGACTCAATGTCAATCCATGCAACTACTCACATGAGCATTGCATAAAGTCCACTTCAAGCATCATGAAATTCTCACAAATTTCATAATCTAAAAAACAAATCAAAATTCAAAGTCCAAATTTGCACAAACCCTAATCAAGCAAAAGCCATTCACGACGGACCAAAAATTTGGTCCGCGTACATGTAAAACTTCTTGTCTTTTAAGAACTTGGTCCCGCGTAAAAATGAAACTTACTGTTTTTTGTCAAATTGTTAAACACATGCACAAGCACATTTTGCAAAACCAATTCTAAGTTAATTTTTCAGTTCAAAGCCAATTTTTCAGCACATGATTTCACATGCTCTCTGATATCCATGGAGGCGTGTGTAGGAGCCATATGTTAAGTCGAATGATGGTTGGGAAAGCTTTCCACCAAGGGTTCTATTGGCCAACCGCCCTCCAGGATGCCTGCGAGCTAGTGAGGAAGTGCGAAGCGTGCCAGTTCCATGCCAAGCAAATCCACCGACTAGCCAGGCTCTGCAAACCATCCCGCTCTCATGGCCCTTCGCGGTATGGGGGCTGGATATCCTGGGCCCATTCCCGTGGGCCACAGGGGGCTACACCCATCTGTTTGTCGCCATCGACAAGTTTACCAAGTGGATGGAAGCCGAAGCGGTAAGGGCGATTACCGCCGTCGCTGCGATCAAGTTCATGCAAGGAATCTTCGCCCGCTTCGGGGTCGCCAACCGCATCATCACCGACAATGGCATGCAGTTCACCAGCGCTGCTTTCTTGGGTTTCTGTGAAGAAATGGGCACCAAGGTTTGCTTTGCCTCAGTGGCCCACCCGAGGAGTAATGGCCAAGTCGGCGGGTCAATGCGCTGGTGCTGAAGGGCCTCAAGGCCAGGGCGTTTGATCGGCTCCACAAGCATGGAGCCCGGTGGATTAAAGAGCTCCCGGGGTGCTGTGGTCGCTTCGTACCACCCCCAGCCGGGCCACCAGGGAAACTCCTTTTTTCTTGGTCTACGGCGCGGAAGCTGTCTTGCCCTCGGAACTGGCCTTGGGGTCACCACGCGTCGCGGCGTTCACGGAGGAAGCTCAGGAAGATCTGTGTCGAGAGGACGTCAATCTCCTGGAAGAAGTGCGAGATCGCGCAGCGCGGGCCGCCTGCATGCAACAGAGTCTCAGCGGTACCACGCCGCCGGTCAGCCGAGAACACCGGGCGAGGTGACCTGGTCTTGCGCAGAGTTCAGACGCATGCCGGGTTGCACAAACTGTCTCCCCAGTGGGAGGGCCCCTTTAAGGTGGTCTCAGTCTCTTGCCCCGGGGCAGTCAGGTTGGCCACTGAGGACGGGGAGGAGTTGGCGAACTCCCAAAACATAGAGCTTCTGCGCAAGTTCTATCCCTGAGAAGGCTGTAAGTGCAGAGCTACGCGCCCCGACTAGCCGAGTTGAGCTTTCCTCTCCAAAGCTGGTCGGGGGAAGCCTCTGTTTAATCCATTGTCCAGTTCCTATTCAAAACAGTTGTCACCTTTGTTCTCTTTTTCCCTGTTTGCGCCCCGACGGGCTGTGTCCGCATAATCGCCCTCAGTACATTAAGGCCCTCTGAATTCTCGACAATAAAAATGGGACCACTGGGTGAGTGTGGCGTGCAGGGATAGGCGATCAGATGGCTGGTTTGGCACGATTTTCAACACAGTCATGACGCTCAGGGTGTCCCCGTGAGAACCGGCGACTCAAACACCACTACCGAGAGCCTACTACCCTGCCACACCTCACCAAGTGTTCGGCCCCAAGAGACCGCGAGAGTAATTAATTTCACAAGGTCCTAAGGTCCTGAGATAGCGATATTCCGGCGTGAGGGATCCGGGCCCTGCACCCCAACTAACACTTAAAACGTGCGGCTGTCTTTTTGTTCGTCCAGAACTAGCATAGTGGAGGCGCGAACAAGCATCCAAACATAAGGCACGAAAAGGGAAGTGTATGCATTTATAAACATGAACCTGACTTGCAGGAGTCTTTTACAAAGGACGACAAAACAAAAAAGCAGGCACAGCTAAGTTTGGAGCTTTTTACTCCTCGTCCGCTGCGGCCTCTGCGGCCTCCCGGTCCTCCACCGGGTCAATGTCCAGCCCGAGCGCCACATCCTCGGCCACTGCTTCCAGCGCCGGGTTGACCATCTCGAGCTGGTCGGCGACCTGCTCGACGGCGTTGCTGACCTGTGCCTCTACGCGGGCCCAGTCCCCTTCCACTCCCTGGATGGCCGCCAGGGGGTTGAAGTTGGCATCCTGGCTGGCGCAGCAGGCGAGCACATACGTCGCCATGGCCGCCGCGACCGCCCGCCCTTCTTGGCTGGACCGGATGGCTAAGGCGTCGGGCAGGAAGGTGAGGAAGTCGGCGATCCGGCTCATGCAGATGGCATAGTGCCGGGCCGTTTGCTCGATCGGGGCCGGCTGCTCCAGCCCCAATGGCGCCAAGCTGGCCAGCATCCGGTCGAAAGTAGGACGCAGCATGGAGGTGGTCTCGGCTTCCGCGTGGAGCCGCTCGCCCTTCTCCTCATCGCGCTCTCGGGCGATCGCCTCGACGCGGAGGGCTCCTCACTCCCTCTCCTGTTGCAGGTCCCGCTCCGACCGCTCCACTTGGCCGCGCCAGTCTTGCACCTCCTTGCGGAGGTGGTTGTTCTCCATGGTGGCCTCCCTCAGCCTCTCCTTGCTCGTCGCGAGGCGGCCGCTCACGCTGGAGTGCAGTTCGCCGAGGATGGCCAGCAGAGCGTCCGCGTCCACCAAGGGGATTGAGGTGCTAGGGACCTCCGGGGTGGGCGGCAAGCCCATCCCGCCTTCGGGAGGTAAGACGGCCGCCCCTGCGGTGGCCACCTGGTGGTCGCCTGGGTCGCCTTGGTGCTCGACCGCCCGCAATGCAGCGCAACTTCACGGCGGCTGCGGTGCCTGGTCGCCACCGGGCACTCGAAGTAGTCGCCCTGAAGAAGGTAAAAAGGAGGTAAGCCTCTCAGATTAAAAGAACTTGACAATGTGTTGTGTGTCAGTTTTCGTACCCGGCAGAAGGCCTCCTGAAACGAGTGCGGGCGAAGGCGGCGTCAATCCCCTCGCGGTGTCGGTCTTGGCGGCAGATCGACTTGGCCGTGGCGCGGAGGAAGGACCGGTGGCGGCGGCGGATCGACCTGCGCCGACGGCAGCGGAGGAAGGACCTACGCCGGCGGCGACGGCGAGGCGGATCGACCTGCGCCGGCGGCGGCGGAGGATCGACCTGCGCCGGCGGTGGCGGAGGAAGGACCGGTGCCGGTGGAGCTATGGTCGGAGCGGCGCCAACTTCAGTCACCCCGATGGGAGCGGCTGAAGTGGCAGCTGCGGCCGCCGAAGAGCTCCCCACCCCGGTTGTGGTCGCCGCGCTCCCTGGCGGGACGCGAACACTCCTGGAGCTAGCACCAGGGGCATCGTCGTCAGCAGGGTGCTTGCCCCTCCTCTGGTCGCCAGCTGGAGGAGGGTCCCAGATCATCAAAGGTGGCCGCCCAACGGATAGGTGGTGATCAGGCCACGCCCGGCGATCGATGTGTGAATCGCCCAGCGGTCAGTCAGTGCCCGGCGAACCACGCGTGGCGGTCGATAAGGTGGCGACCGGCGGGCCAGTGGCGACCAGTGCCCGACGGCGGCGGTGGTATGTGATCGCCAGCGGACCGCGTGGCGTCGAGACCACGCCCGGTAGCGGTCGGCAAGGTTAGTCGCTGGCGGACGCACGGCGCCCAGTCCATACCACTGGCGCTCAATTCCCGAGGCCACCTAGTAGCCTGTGCAGCCGCACAGAGGGTCAAAGACATTTAATGCGTATTGTGTGCATTAAATGGGAGTAATGAAGGCCACAGTATGGCGGCGCGTGTTTCCAATGCGCGCCATTATTACAAATGACGTCACGGTACAATTTCCCACCCCGGCAGAGCGGGCAGAGCCAGCAGGCGTGGGGCCCGAGGTGGGGGAGAGAACGGCTGTGCCAGGGCATTAAGTGTGTTGCAAGAACAGTGACAGGCGCATTAAATGCAACGTGGCAGTGTACTCAATGTGCTGTACTATTGTAAGCTCCGTGCGACCCAGCCAGCCTGAGTAGAAAAGGTAGCTGGGGTGCATGGGAGAAGGGGTTCTTCTCCTTTTCTTCTGTTTCGATTCTTTCGGTTGGATCCTTTAGGTTCAATCTTTTAGATTGGTTCATCCTCCTTCGGGGTTAGAGGCCAGGGGTTCCTTGTTCCTGGTTCCTCCAATTTCTCTAAGAACACCAGCAAGAACACAAGCAGGACTAGGGCTATTACTCGTGAGGAGGGCCCGAACCTGGATAAACTCGAGTGTCTTCTTGTGAGCTTCGTCTGTTTTCTTTCCACCGTATCCCGAGCAATCTCCACAAAAGCCCCCCGTTCGGACTTCTTACGCCCCATTTCGGAAGGGGTCTGTTAGCTCATACGCTGACACCCACCACTATTTAATGTTAGTTAAGCTATTCCCGTATGTTATGTAATTTTTAATGTTGTGTGCTTCATCGAACATATACTTAAATATGCACCATTTTGTTATTTTGCATTTAATTTTTGGTAGTTCTATTGTGTAATATTTAATTACTGACCATTTTTTTGTATTTGCTTTATAACAGGCGATGATGGCGGGAGCTGGGCATGCTGACGTTCCTTGTCTTGAGCTGCTAGATGGGACCGTGGATGCGACCCACTGGTCTAGGTACTCCGCAGATGAGAACCGTCAGCTAGGGACACTACGGCCTCGGGTGCCAAACGAGATGCTTCGCATTTACCCACGCTAGGTTCCACAGTAAGTTGCCAACGCTTCCATTCTTTTATGTACATGTACTACCTATGAATGCAATTTTGATAACGTTATACACTACATACAGGTTATAAGCGGCTGGCTTACTTCCGCTCTGTAGGATGGTGGAGCAGGCCATTGCCCCAGAGGAGGGTAGGCAGCTCCCACGGTTCGGGTACGACCAGTCCCTGCTGACCGCACTCGTTGACCGGTGGAGACCGAAGATGCACGCGTTCCACCTTCCCTGCGAAGAGATGGCTCTGACGCTGTAGGACGTGTGTTACCTCCTGGGACTCCCCTATGTGGGTCCTGCAGTCATGCTGCATGACGTCTTCGTCACATGGCATGCGGAGTTGTCCGCACAGTTTGCCAAGGTGCATCGACACCCCGGGCCGACCTGTACGTGCCCCTCAGACAGGGTAAGCGGCATGAACCGATGAAGACGTGGCTCCTTCAGTTCATGGTTAGTACCTCCTTCATTGCAATTTAACGGAGCATGAGGTAAATTGCTGATAATATTTGTACCAAATGCTGCAGGCTGAGCTGATCCACCCCACGCCGAGGCTGAGGACGAGGACATGGCCCGCCACTTGGAGGCATACCTCCTCTTGCTGTTCGGTTGGGTGATGTTCCTATCCTCCCATGGGAACACGGTGGACCGGCACATGATCGAGTATGCCCAGTCCATCGCTGACACCCTGGAGCATGAGGTAATACATTTTGTTCAAATCTCTTCTGCACAGGACATGTCTAACTTTTTCATTGGAAACAGATGGTGCAGTGGTCGTGGGCCTCTGCTGTGCTCGCGGCGATGTACAGAGGTCTGTATGACGCCATCTCTCGGGCAGACCAAGACGCGATGATGTCGTGTTGCGTCCTACGGCTGCAGCTGTGGTCCTGGGAGCGCTTCTCCATCGGCAGGCCTCTTGTTGACACCGCACCGTACCCGTAGGACATGTATGGCGAAGACTCGATGGAGTGGCCCACCATGGGCCACTTTTGGGTTCGACGACAGGTATGCCCCCTCGTATCTCATTTCTCACTTACGCAGTTTCATAACATGCACCATTTTTTATTTCCCCACAACAGTTGTACGCGCATGGACAGGTGAGGATGTCCTACACCGAGTTCATTCGGGAGTTCGACAGGCTCCACGACGAGGACATGCGGTGGACGCCATACAACGCATACGACATACACGTCTCAGCACCTTACGGGATCTCCGTGCTTTGCACGCTAGACGAGCCATTCTGGCTCACCCATAAGGTCCTCGTCTTCGACCTGTGTATCGAGGAGTACTTGCCGCACTGAGTACTGCTGCAGTTTAGCCTATTCCAGGATTTTCCCTTGCTGCCTCGTCATGTTGTCTCACGTGGTGCTCACAGGTACGTCTCCTGAACTGAGTAGTTAGCATTCCTGCTGAATGGATATTGTATGTAATTTTTCGTTTTTGCATTGCATGATGACCCGGATGGGGACTGCAGCTGGCACTCAGTTCGCGCACCGCATGCAGCCATGGGCACTTCAGTGGGACGCTGCATTCACAGACAGGGTCACCGAGACCCGGGCGTACAACCATGACATGTACGACGAGTACATGGAGTGGTTCGCGCCGTGAACTCGGCTAAGGGTGGGGTACACACCAGCGCCGTATGTTTCACGGCAGGCATCGGTGATGGACACGTACCCTTCACAGATGTCCCAGAGGGACAACTCCGCGGTAAGTGTCACAATCAAATCTCTGTGTGTACGCCTTTTTCATGTAAATTACATAATATCAAACCGGCTTTACATGCAGGCACAGCTTGTAGGGGATCAGTAGGTGGAGGCTATGACCATGTTGACGTGCATAAGGGCAGGCATCCAGGTGACCAGCGCTGAGGCCGACGTAGCTTGGGACTGGGTCCTCGAGAGGGCGACGCGGTTGGCTTGCTTGGTCACCTGCCGGGGGCGCAGAGATGCCGTCGGACGCAGCGCACCAAGCCCTCGTGGGCTAGCACCTCGCCCTCCCCCAGTGGCTCCACAGCTCCCTCGTGGAGCTGTGCCTACACCTCCCCGTGGCAGTGGTCTCCCACGGGTTGACGTCAGCTACGGTGAGTCATCGTGGGCTCCCATGCAGCAGCAGTGGGGACAGTGCGGTGATGAGGGGCATTCCTCATCTAGCGCCCCACCAGGACCCCAGGGTAGTTTCGGTGACCCTGGGTAGGACGACCCGGAGGAGCGTTCGACGTGGCGTAGTACCTGTCGAGCGACTACCTCGGCCCCTCTCAGCTCTTGGGAGTATCGTACCAAGACACACCCGGGTCGGTGGCAGACCACTCTACCCCTGCGCCGCAGGGCCGGCTTAGGAGGGATGTCCGTCCTCCGTTGCCACTCACGTACCCCACGGGCCAGATCAGGAAGTGTGGCCGTCATTGACTTGTTCTACAGATGTACTTTTGTAATGAATTTACCTTCAGCACTATGTTGTATAAATCTGAATTAGTAACATGTGTGCCTTTTTACCTTATCCATCTCAATTAGTAACATGAGTGCCTTATCCGTCTAATAAAGACTACCAGGTTTGCTCATTGATATATGGAGTACCATATTTTGGGAAAATATTTTATTTACACCTTGCTTTGCATCTAAATTCTACTAGTGCAATAAACCTAACTAATATAGTCAACAACAATGAAACGCTTAAGCCTTTTCGGCGGCCCGTAAAATATCATGCTTAAATGAAATATTTTGGAAGAATGGACCAGGTTTGCTCTTTAATATATGGACTACCATATTCTGAGAAAATGTTTTATTTACACCTTGCTTTGCATCTAAATTCTATAATGCAATAACCCTAACTATTATAGTCGACAACAATGAAACGCTTAAGCCTTTTCGGCAGCTCGTAAAATATCATGCTTAAATGTAATATTTTAGAAGAATGGACCAGGTTTGCTCTTTGATATCTGGACTACCATATTCTAGGAAAATATTTTATTTACACCTTGCTTTGCATCTAAATTCTACTAGTGCAATAACCCTAAATATTATAGTCGACAACAATGAAACGCTCAAGCCTTTTCGGTGGCCCGTAATATATCATGCTTAAATGTAATTGTTAGCACCTAAATTTGACCAACCGGGGTGGGTACGGTTTTGGCATGAGTCAGGGCCAAAGCAGCGTGAATCAGGTCGGCAACGGATGAAGATTGGGAAGATGCGATCGTGTGAAGATTAGAAGGAAAGGCTAGGGCCAATACGACCCAGATCCCATACTGTTATGATCAGGATGGAAAGATGAACATGAGGCTGATACGGTTATGGAGAGACCATGACGAACACGATCGAAGTCTTTGGACTATAAAAGGAGGACGGCGTGCTACGCCATAGAAATGAACAATCAAACACAACCAATCTATCGTTTATTCTACTTTACTTTCATCGCATTAGGAGTAGCTACAGTAGTTCTGTAATCATTCTTTTGTAATACACTTTGATCAATACAAGTTGTGCATCGCCGGTTCTTGATCTTTGCTGCATTACGCCCTACCAAGCTCTAGTTCCTTCCCGATCTTGTTGCGCATCGCCTTTTTTGGAGGAAGTAAGCTTTTACCCCGTTTGATCAACTCGCAAGGGTTGATTAGACACGCTGAGTTACCCTGATCTATACTGGTTCGCTTTGAGCCGGTTAGGATCGCCTTGCTACCTCTTGAATCATTCTTCTGAGTGATCGCTTCGAGAGATACGTCTCTTGCCGATTGCGTGATCAAATCGGCTGGCATGCCCGCAAACTTGAACTCGGCGTTCATGAGTGTTGGCGGCGATCGACCCGTCGTCAAGTTTTTTGACGCCAACACACTTTTGGCACGCCCAGTGGGACCTGAAGAAAGCTATCATGACATCATTAGGAAAGACCGTCGCCTCTGTCGACGTCAACACTAACGCAATAATCGCGCCAACTTTGGCCGATTTGATGCCAGAACAGCGTAAAGAGATAGAAGATCAGAAGGCGGCATTCGAGCAGATGATGTTAAGCTGCTACTAGAATATGTGGCGCGACATCACTCAGAAGACGGCGCTGCCAACGATCAACTCCCTCGGGCTTTCGCCCCCAACGCTGGTGATGAAGCCACGGTAAGACGATACTTACCTGCGCAAGCAGAATTGTCGGATATGATTAATCAATCTATAAATCATGCGCTATTGAACCAATCATCGGCCCTGGTCACCACTCTCAGGCCATTAATATCAAATAGCATAAAAGAGGTAGCGCAGGAACTCGTGATAGCCGGGTCTCTTTTCGAGCCACCACAGGTCCTCCCCACGTACCCAGTCTTTTCAATTGGACTAGGTACTCAAGGGGTAAAGTCGATGGTTGAAAGCAAGCCATCGGCTGTAGTCATGACACCCACGCCGGCACAACCGACCATCACCTTGCCCAAGGACCAACTGACCATCACCTTGCCCAAGGACCCTGGGACAAGTGAGGTCAGGCATTTCCATGCTTACACAGATGGTGCCAATGTGGATGTCGCACCTAATTTACTCCTGAATACGCAATACCCCCACCGGGTGATCACGTACTCGGAACCTTTCGTACCACTGCCGGAACCCGAAAGACACTAAGTCATCAACCAAGAGGCCATGCCAAACTACCGGCCGCTCAGGCCAGTAAACCAACCCGAGTTTGCACTCAGGGGTTAGGGCCACGATTAGCCCAAGGTCCCACTCGAGAGACATCATCGTGGACCACCCAAGTTCGCACTCGGGGGCATCGGCATGGTTTAGGCCGACCAGTGCTTCCACCACAAGTCGCGCCGCTCGGAGAAGCCGACTGGACGGATGCAATCACTACCGTCCTACGAGACCAGTTCGGCATCCAGCCGAGAGGACAGACTCTTGGCTACAGAAAGCCCTACCCTGGTCATATTGATAGAATCCCATACCCAATGGATATTGGGTGCCAGATTTTGCAAAATTTTTAGGGGATGACGCAACCACCACTATGGAGCACGTCGGGCGCTTCATAGTGCAATGCGGGGAAGCAGCGCATTCTAACGGACTCCGGGTAAAACTTTTCCACTATCTCTGTCTGGGGCAGCCTTCACTTGGTTCACCACCTTGCCCCCAAATTTGGTTAATACTTGGACCGATTTGGAAAGCCAATTCCATGAGTATTTCTTTTGTGGAAGCTTACAACTACAGATCTCTGATCTAAGCACTGTGCGGCAGAGATTCGGGGAATCGATAGCAGAGTACATCAAGAAATTCAGGGAAATACGAAACCGGTGCTTTAGCGACGCCCTGCCCGATAACCAACTCGCTGATCTGGCTTTCCAGGGTTTGATTCCTCCTTTACGGGAGAAATTTGGTGGTCAGGAATTACTGACCTAAGCCATCTCCTGCATAGGGTATCGGCCCAGGAGGGTCGATTCTATGAAAATAAGGGGTTCAAGGACAAATTTAAAAGCAACAAAGAAAAAGAGAAGCCAAAAGTCAACATCGTAGAATACGAGTCGGAGAACTCGGATGACAACGAGGAAGAAGGCATCAATATAGCCGAATGGGTTAAAGGGAACAAGAGACCGTTAATATGTTCCTGGTTAAAGCCGACTAAAACCAAGTCGGAGGTCAAATACTGATTCAATGTGACCGCATCTTTGACTTGCTCTTACAAGAGAAGGTGGTACGGATCCCAGAGGGACATGTTATACCATCGGCAGAGGAATTAAAAAGGCACAGGTACTGCAAGTGGCATAACTCCTTGCACAATACTAACGATTGCAATATCTTTCATCAACAGATACAGTCGGCCGTAGAGGATGGGCGACTGAAGTTCGCGGAAGAACAATCCCAGCAAATCGATACCAATCCCTTCCCAGTCAATATGGTCAGCTGCACGTCCAAAGGGAAGGAAATAAGGCAGGACAAGACACCATCACTGTCCGTATCGGCCATAAAAGCCGATAAGAAAATAGTGAATGACAGAAAGACAGTGCAGATCACGATCGGCTCAATTCAGATAGAAGCCGATCGGGAGGGGAAGCTGTCCAGGATGGTCAGGGTAAGGGGAATGCCCGAGATCAATAAATGGTGCAGGGTAAAAAGGCAATTGCCGCCAAGGAAGCCAACACGGAAGGTTAAGCCGACTTTTGCCCAAAATTACTGGCTAAGTACGAGTTGAGAGGCCAGAGGGCAAAGAGTACGCCCCAACGAGTGCCAGTAGAGGAACGTCGGCCGACTGCTGCTAGAAAGGTCCATGAACTGTGCCCATTTTGGCTCTTCTACTGAGAGAGGGGATTGGCGCTACCATCTCCTCATAGTTGCCCGATGCAGCATTACCCAGGGCAAAAATGGGAACATCTTTATCCTCCAGCAAAGGCGGCATAGAGGCAAAATCCCGACCAGCGCCGAGGAGTGCACAGAAGGTCGATTCATGAAAGGATCACCATGCCAGAACAAGTGATCAAGCATCCAATGGGGACATACAAGGCTGAAGGATCGAGATCAGCCGAACAAGAAGGTCACAGAAGACTAGTGCACGAGAGAATCTCTTGGTCGAGGGGGATCAGGTGACCATCAGAGGAAAGCGCAAGGCCGATCCGTTGGGACCGGTCGTGTCTAAAAGTTCGAGGAGGACAGTTCCAGAAGAAACCCCTGAGAATGCCCAAAAAAACGAAAAAGCAAACGCATCCGAGTTGACTGGGAAAACCCGCTAACCCGTGGAACCAAAACCACGGTGGTGTCCCTCCGAAATAACGAAATCGCAAAGACGTCGTCTCCAGCGCCTAAGAACGCAAGAATTAAGAGAGGCCGAAGAGGACAAGTGGAGAGACAAAACTTTCAATAAGCTACACCCTGTAAAGACCTCGAAGAAAGAGTGGCGCAGGAAAGAAGTCACTCTGGAAGGTCCTCCTGTGACCAAATGTGGAAATTGATAGTACAGAGACACCCACGGCCGATGACGTGGAAACACCCACGGCCGATGATGTGGAAACGCCAACGGCCAACGATGTGAATGTACCTGCATCAAATAGCATGGGGTTGTCTATATAGCCCAGAGCAAGATGTCCCCTCCGGTGGGAATCAACATGGTGTTTGCCTTGCCGGACGAGTTTAGAGCTCAGGCCACTGCAGCTCTAGAATCCTGTGCACAACTATGCCTGGGATCCTAGGAAGCGGTCTTTGAGAAGCCGCAAAAAGACTACCAACACCTGAAGCCGCTGTATTTGAAGGGGCACATCAACGGCAAGCCGATATCCAGGATGCTTGTGGATGGAGGTGCAACCGTCAAACTGATGCCCTACTCGACATGTAAGAAGTTAGGGAAATATGATGAGGACCTCATCAGGACCAATATGGTCTTGAATGATTTCACGGGAGATCCCACGGAAGCCAGGGGCGTCATGGTCATCGAATTAACAATCGGCAGCAAAACTTTGCCGATCGCCTTCTTTGTAGTGGATGCTAAGGACAGCTACAGTGTGCTGCTAGGGAGAGATTGGATCCACGACAATTGTTGTATCTCGTCCACCATGCACCAGAAACTGATACAGTGGAACGGCGATACTGTCAAAGTAGTGGAGGCTGATACATCGGCTCACATCGCCATGGCCAGCCCTGATGCAAATTGGCCGCACGAAGGAGCTAGATGTATCTCAAGCAAAACATTGGAAGACTGTGACTTTGTCTGCATTAATGACGCGGGGATAAGGCCGATTAGCGTACGACCCAACACGGTTGATTGGACGGATGAAATTGTACGAAGATGGAGGCCGTCCTGAATGCAAAGCTATTGCGAGAGAGAGGGTGAGGAGCTACCAACACGCGGCCGATAGCTCCGAGGCTATCGGAGATTTCGAAGATGATGAAAGGCTCAGACAAGGATTTACTTCAGCCGATCCATTAGAAGAGATAGACATAGGAAACGAAGATCAAGAAAGGCCAACCTTTGTCAACCCTAGGTTATGCTGAATACAAGGGAAAGCTTGTAAAACTGTTGAAAGAATATAATGATTGTTTTGCATGGGAGTATAACGAGATTCCTGGTTTAGACTGACAACTTGTTGAACATCGATTACCAGTGAAACCTGGGTATCGGCCGTTTAAGCAGCCCCCGAGGCGGTTTAATCCGGCAATATAGGAAAAGGTAAAAGAAGAAATAGAACGATTGTTAGAAGCTAAGTTCATCAAACCGTATCGGTATGCTGAATGGGTTTCCAACATCGTTCCAGTAACAAAGAAGAACAGAAAAATTAGGGTATGAATCGATTTCAGGGATATAAATAAAGCTACCCCCAAAGACGAGTACCCAATGCCTATAGCCGATATGCTTATCGACGCTGCATCAGGGCATAAAGTATCAGCTTTCTAGATAGCAATGCGGGGTACAACCAGATATTCATGACCGAGGTCAATATTCATAAAATGGCCTTCCGATGCCCTGGAGCGCTGGGACTATTCGAGTGGGTTGTTATGACATTCGGATTAAAAAATGCTGAAGCCACTTACCAAAGGGCCATGAATCTAATATTTCATGAGTTGATCAGCCGCATTGTACAAATATATATAGACGATGTGGTGGTAAAGTCAACAGGGGATCAGAAGCATTTGGCCGACCTGGAAGAAGTGTTCAAAAGAACGCGGGTACACGGTTTGAAGATGAATCCACTAAAATGCGCGTTTGGAGTGTCGGCCGAATAGTTCCTTGGGTTCATGGTACATGAGAGAGGGATAGAGGTGAACCAAGAACAAGTCAAGGCCATAACCAATACTCAGCCGCCAAAGAACAAGAAAGATCTGCAGAGATTGGTCAGTAAGATTAATTACCTGAGGTGCTTCATCTCAAATTTATCCGGTCGGATAAACGCGTTCACACCATTGCTAAGGATAAAGGAAAATCAAGAGTTCGTATGGGGAGAGGAACAACAGAAAGCTTTTGACGATATCAAGAGGTATCTGTCGAAACCTCCGGTGTTGGTAGCACCACGAAGAGGGGTACTATTCAGGCTATACGTATCGACAGGAGAAGCAACAATCGGAGCAGTCCTCATGCAGGAAATTGAGGGAAAAGAGCAGCCGATATTTACCTGAGCCGACGGTTAATGGACGCAGAAACTAGGTACCCACCAGTTGAGAAACTCTGTTTATCAATCTACTTCACATGCACAAAGTTGAGACATTATATATTGGCGTCAACATGCATGGTCGTGGGTAAGACCGACGTCATAAAATATATACTATCCGCCCCCCTAATGAAAGGATGACTTGGGAAATGGGCTTATAGACTCACCAAGTTCGACCTAGCGTTTGAATCGGCTAAAGCCATGAAAGGGCAAGTAATAGCCGATTTCGTTGCAGACCACACCCCTGCTTGTGAACTAGTAAGCATCGCCCCCTGGCGGCTTTATTTCGACGGGTCGGTGTGCAAGGAGGGGAATGGCGTCGGAGTGATTCTGATATCCCCCAAAGGGTGTTATTATGTGTTCGTCTTCAGACTGAACTGCCGATGCTCAATCAATCAGGCTGAGTATGAAGCTCTGGTCAGAGGTTTGTACATATTGCACAGTATCTGAGCGGATTTCGTCGAAGCCTATGGGAATTCTTGTTAGTATTATGCCCTTGAGGCAGTCATATAGATGATTGTAACATGACTATGTTTATGAATAATAATATGATTATTGGTCCAATGAATGTATATCATTATATTGATCAGCAAGTATGTGACTTGCTTATGAAACTCTTTACTCATTGATATAATTCTGTAAGTATCTCTGATCGGGTATCATCGTATAGGATAACGATGAATAGATCAGCGCATGTATTGATCGATGATCATGTTTCATAGATCATGGGATATGGAGATATCATCAATACATTGTGAACGCATGTTAAAAAACATATGTTAGATAGACCCGCAATGGGACACTGCGAGAATGTTACATGCTTATATGTCATCAGTGTATCTCATACATAGTAGATGTATGATCCTTGGACCTGAGATTGTCACATTCCCTACATATGTAATAGTTTACCTTGGGGTTACCAAACACTATTTCCTAACTGGATAGTTATAAAGGTAGCTTTCATGTTTACTATGAAACATGCAGAGGGAAGTGAGCAGTCAAGATGGAATTTGCCACTCAGTGTAACGGAGATATATGTCTAGGCCACTCGTGTGATATGATTAAGGAAGTGCATGGCCATGCCGTGATTGAGAAGTCAATCACAACTTATTAATATATCACGGATACGAGATATGGATTGAACTGTCAAAGGATGATATGCTTCTCGCCTTGAGTTCGATCTTCATATAGTTTGGCAAAGGGATTATTACATCAGTACTTTGATCATATGCGTTTGGGAGTTGGCATGCTCTGCAAGGAGCCGCTACCGACTATTGGATTAGAAAAGGGTTTTTCGAATCTATGTCCAAATGCGCATGAACCTATAGGGTCACACACTTAACGGGCTAGAACACATTAATTCGGATTGGATCCGTAATTAATGGACCTTATGGGCTTAACGCGCTGATGGGCCCTGGCTTAGGGTTTCGACGCGTGGCTATATAAGGAGAGGAGAAGGGTGGGCGTCATACAGATCTTTCGTCCAGAACCCTAGCCTCCACCTCTCGTTGCCCCTGCTTAGCGACGCGGTGCTTGCACGCCGACGCACGGCGTTCCATCCCCGGACGTATGGACTGCTGTGGTGACGCTGCTGCTGCTGCGGCATGTGATGGGGGTGTAAAGGGATGCCCGAACTTCCGTCAGGTGGAGGATAAGTCGATTAGGCGGAGCGAGACACTCACGATCCGGCTTCTTGATCGACACGATCAAAAACCCCTGCAATCGCAGCACCACACGTCCTCTGGTTATCAACCGTGCGCTGCCCGGCTGACCTCGCCACGAAGGCTAATCCCTGCCAATGAATCGAGAACACAAGCAAGAACAAGAAAGATGCACTGAATTTGAAAATTGAGGATGAATCTCACGAGTTGGGGTCTCACAAACCGATGAACGGCAATACTGTTCAAAGACAGAATTAATCTAAGCAAAACCCAAAGCAAACCCTAGCGGCGGCTACTGGATATAAAGGCTATGGGACGTCCTAGAAACCCTAGACGTGTCCGTGATGGACTCCAACACGATACATGGGCCAACGGCCCAAATTGGTGACGCAAAGCACCCTGGGACAGATTCTGTCCGCCAGCTTGAAACGTTGATTCCCGTCGACTCCGAAGTCCAAATGACCTGAAACCAGTGCCATTGTAAAGCTTATCTCCTTAGCTTTCCATGCATATGTGGATCATCAAAATCGGAGCCCGTTTGTGGCCTGGGCGACGATTTTAGTGAACGCTGCTCCTGGTGGCCGAGGTGGTCGACTCCGAGATGAATTGAACCTCCAACTTGACTTGGACACCCTCCTTGCCTCCCTCTTGGTCCTTGCTGGTTTCCAAGGCCTTCATGGTCCTCTCCAAAGTTCCTAAGTACAATATAATCAATAATATCATTAGGTAGCATACCATCCTCACAAGTATCTGCACGGGCACTTAGGAAGGAGCTCACCTGTTGATTCAATTGTCGTGCTCGTGCTCTTGTGATGGGTCCTTGCATCACAACTGGAGGGGGCTCGGTCGTATGCATAGGAGTGATGTCCTCATCAGCATGGATAGGACGATTTGCAACGAGGACGATCCGAAGCGAGGACGATCCACGTCGAGAACGATCCACTACATCAACGCGAACGATCCACTACATCAACGCGCGAAGGATTCCGCAATTGCGCGTCTAGAGGTAATCTAATCTATGATCCACTTCTTGCGAGTAGCTTACTTGTTATGCGGTAGAAATTTTTAATTAGCGCTAGAGTAGCATACCGCGTTCCTCTACAATTCTCTGCTCGTAGTTCGGCAAGTGCAGGGTGAATTCAACTGCTACGATGAAGTCCTAACCAGATACTTGGCGCGCTGTCACGAATTGATAAAAGCCTTTAGCTCTTTCACAATCGGCCACATACCTCGAGAAGAAAAAGACCGGGCTCACGCACTAGCCCAACAGGCATCGGGGTTCGTACCTCTTGATCAGTCAACCGATTGTGAGCCTGTTAAAAAGACAGTAATGTGCCTAATAGCGTCCGACTGGCGCATGAAGATTGCGGCCTATCTGATGGATCCGTCAGCCAAGACAGACGTGAAGACCAAAAGGCAAGCGCTAAGATACGTAACGATCGATAATATTCTGTATTATCGAATGCTGGAAGGCTTGCTTCTCCGTTGTCTCAGCACCGAGGAAGCAAAGACGGCTATGGGAGAAGTTCATGAGGGGATCTGTGGAGCGCATCAGTCGGCCCATAAGATGAAGTGGTTACTTAGACGCACTGGCTATTATTGGTCAACAATGATAAAAGACTGCTTCCGGTATTATAGAGGATGCCAAGATTATCAGAAGTTTGGAAATGTACAAAGTGCTCTTGCTGCGGTCTTACACCCAGTAGTAAAACCTTGGCCATTCCGCGGATGGGGCATTGACATAATCGGACAGATCTATCCAACCTCAAGTAAAGGCCACATATTCATTTTGGCCGCTACAGATTACTTCTTCAAGTGGGTTGAAGCCATCCCACTAAAAAAGGTTACCAGTGTAGAAGTAATAGCATTTGTCCGGAAGCACATTGTTTATTGGTTCGGAATCCCACAAACCATTACGACCGATCAAGGCATTGTATTCATGCCTGAAGCATTCCAAAGCTTTGCCCGAGGCCTAGGGATCAAGATGCTAAATTCCTCACCTTACTACGCTCAGGCCAACGGGCAGGCCGAGTCATCAAACAAGACATTGATCAAGCTAATTAAGAGGAAAATCGCTGACACACCCAAAGGATGGCGCACAACATTAGCTGATGCACTATGGACGTACAGAGTATCAAGCCATGGGGTCACCAAAGTAACCCCATACCAACTGGTGTATGGGAAGGAAGAGGTATTACCGATAGAGATTGGCATAAGTTCCCTCAGAATAGCTAAACAAGACACCATATCAGCTGCAGATTACAGGAACGCGTTGGTCGACAATTTGGAGGATCTGACAGAATTAAGGCTAAGGGCGCTGGAACAAATCCAGAAGAACAAAGCTAGGGTGGCAAGAGCGTACAACAAGAAGGTCATGCCTAAGTCATTTGAAGAAGGTGATTTAGTATGGAAGACCGTCTTGCCAGTCAGGACAAGAGACAGTAGGTACGGAAAATGGTCGCCAACGTGGGAAGGATCAGACAAAATCAACCGACCAGTGCAGGGCAACTCGTACATACTAGAGACATTGGAAGGGGAGTCGTTCACCAAAGCTATCAACGGAAAATACCTCAAGAAGTACCATCCTAGTATATGGGTCGGGTCTTGATGGAAAAGTACTACGAGAGCGACTACCAGTAAAGCCGAGTCAACCAGACACAATTGATTGAAACAACAAGACCAATATATTGCGGACAAAAGACGATGTATACTCTAAAAGAGAAAAGCATGCAATTACATCGTTTATATAAGATGAATAATACTATCAGCAGCAGCCTCCGCAGCCTGGCACACAATTGAGATCAGAGCCTCGTCGTCCGATTTGCTACCCGAGACCGGTACGATGGTTTCAGTCTTAATCTCAGCTGATTGGAAGGCTGCCGCCAAGTCAGCTTGACGCGTTTGGAGGTCTGCTTGGCCTAAGTCAATACCACGATCTACCTCTAAAAAGCGGGCTTCGGCTTTGATCAGGGCCGGTTTTAAGCAAGCGTCTCACTGATCAAGGCCTCCCTTGTCGACACTAGAGTCTGGGCCGAAGAGACCGCATCACCAAACTCGGCCTTGTTCTGCTTCACTACAGCTACCAGACTGGCCAGCTCGGCGTGCTCCTTTGCGACTTTCTCACGCTGGTGGCGTCGCACTAGCGCCAAGTGGAAGCATCCCTCTTCAAAGAAAGATGACGCAGGTGGTGGAACTTGTCCACGGACGGCACCGAAAGACAAGGCGATACCTCAGCAAGAAGGGCAGCTATCAACTGGAAGGATTCCAGTACTTTCGACCCCGATCGCACCAACAGTCGGTGAAGTCGCTTCAATTTGTCCCTCTGCGGCGAAGGAATGGACGAGAGGTCCAGCCTGGTCTGGGACGGCTGATGGGCGGCAGGTGCACGAGGAATAGTGCTGGCCGATGGAGCGTCGCTAAGAGAAAAGCCGAGCTCCCCCAGAGTAAACCCAAGAAGGGTACCCGCTAGTAACTGAAAAGCAAAAATCGGCTAAATCGGTAAGAGTTTTCTTATTAGAAAAGCAACAGGGGTGCAATTTAGTAGAAAATACCTCAACACCGACAAGGGAACCCAAAGAGAGAGAGTGGTGTCCGAAGGCTCCGTGACAGGCGAAATACTGATTAATCCTGTCGAATCGGCCATGGGAGGTGGTGCCACTTCTGCCACTATAGTTCCCACCACAGCAATGATGTCAGACCCCTCCACAACAATGATTTGGGCAACCTCTGCAGTAACGGCCGTAGTACCTTCAGCGGTAACGGCCTCCACAGTCTCTGTCACAATATCACCGGCAAGCTCTGCATCGGTGGCATCGACTGGGTCTTCAATGACGACTCCCGCTAGGGAATCAGCAATAGCACCTGTGAAGGTGTCAGGGACGACAGCAGGACGAACCTCTGGTGCTAAATCTCCTGTAGTCGGCTGAGCAGAGAATATAATTGTCAAAGAAAAGCCGAATGGAGGATCCATAATAGGGGGAGTAGATACCTGGAGTGCTGGTGCAGAAGATACAGCACTAGCGGAGACGTGGGGGGAATGACTACAGCAAGTCTTTTGTGCCCAGCAAGCCTTTTCTTTGGAACTGAAGCGGGATAGACGATAAAAGCCAAGGATGAAAGGCAATTTTGCAGGCCGATGAAGGGAACTCACCAAGTCTGGCAGGGTCTGCACCAGCAGGAGGAAGCGCTAAATCGACCACACCGACCCCTGGAGGAGAACCGCTCGCAAAGTCATCGGCCGACTTCCTTTTCTAACCAGCTGATGCCCATCCACAGCCCCTATTCTTGATGTCCTTTAGAGTTGGGGAATTGAGGCCGATGTTTGTGCGACCGGTGGTATTGGCATAAAATTTGATGACCTTGCCGCTGGCCAAAAAAATTGGTCATGCATCTTCGACGTCCTGAGGGAAAGAAAACAACAGAGGAACCAGTGAAAAGACATGGTAAGAAAAGTATACGAAAAGGGAAGCGATCTTTTTAGAGTACCTTAGAGACAGAAAGGAAAGAGTGAGACTCATCGAAATGGTGAAGCATTTCATCCAAGGATGCAAGGAAGAGGTGACAACTCCATTTCTCCCACCAACGGGTAGAAGCTGCAGAAGTCCGGGTGGCCAGGAGGATCCAAGGAATAAAGTCGATCAGCAGGTCTCCACCCAAGTCCAGTGCGATGCTCACATTAATAGGGCTTGCAAGTTCCTCCCGCTCACGAAGCCTGTCAAAGAAAACTAGTCGGGGAGGCAGCAGCCCAGAACCCAGCTGCCTGGCACAAACAGATGGGTGATAATATTCATAAGACGGCTTCTGGGTGCGGCTCGAGAGACTAAGGCCAACCGAGAAAACGCCTGGAGAAATGATGTTTCTGAAACATTTGTCATCAGGATTGTCCGGTCGGCAATAGCTGGGGCATTCGTACTCCAGATCATCGATCTGCCGATATGAAAGAAAGTCTGAAAGGAGGATGCTTTCAATCCCATAAAAATAAGAAAAGAACTTGGTGAAAGTTGTCATGTCCAATTTCTGATCCCTCGGCAGGATTTGAGACAGAGCTTCTCCATATGATCGGCAACGCCTAGAGGATGACTCCTCGTCCACTGTCTCATCTTCCAGTAAATCTTCGCATGGGAATCGGAGGTCTGAAGAAAGGGTATACCCGAAGGATGATTGAAATTGTGCCATCAGCCACAGTTGGACGAACCAAAGAGGGCCTCCCTGATGCCCGATGACGTGAGAGCTGGCCGCCCCGTTCAATCTCGAGATAATAAGGTGCATCATCCGGTAAACTGCACCCAGAAGGAGCTTTCCCATAGCCACATCCTTGCATGTTACCAAAGCTTCAGCCAGAGCTTGAAAATTGGTGGTCGAGCCCAGAGTAGCACCACAGAAAAGAAATTTGTCCAGCCACATAGTCAGGAAGGCAGTATGCTCGCGAGGCTCCACCAGGCTCGATGATCGGCTATGCTCCTGAACATATCGAGACCAGCCGATCTTCGTTGACAATCGGTGAGTAGTAGCCACCTCAAAAGCATGGAAATGGTGACCCGTTGATTTGAGACCAGTGAGCACCACTACGTCCATCAAGGTCGGACTAAAGAACCCAGTGCGAAAGGAAAAACATTGAAGGCATCCGACCAAAAGTAAGAAGCAGCGGCTATCAAGGATTCATCTCTATGCATACCCGATAGCGAAAGGCTGATGCAATCGGCTATCTCCCAGGTTTCCCAGTCCGCCCTCTTACTACTAGATACTCTGTTATACCAGTTCCTCCAACCCTTGACCTTAGCAGGCCAAGCCCTGAAACTGTCTTTCCACCCCGTCAAGGTGTGCTTGGCAGCGTTTAAAGGGATCCTCATGACCTCTCGGTTGATGTAATCGATCGAGTCTTCGTTTCCCTCAGGGCCAAGCAAGAATTGATTGGCCGCCTCAGGTACCGGAACTAGGATCATCGAGCGGTAATCGGTCATCTACCGGAGAAAGAGGTAAAATAAAAACGACAATGTAATGGGCCGATGATCAACGCAAAGGCAGAGAAGACTTACAATCACAAGATCTAGGGATGGATCGTCGAAGCTCAGGAGAGGTGATGAAAGAGAAGCCGAGCCGAATGAAGTAAATATTCGGCAAGAAGATTGGGCGAGTGGAGGACGATGAGTTCGGGAGTGAAGAGCAAGAGTGCACATAGAAGGGAAAGGGTTATATAAAGTGAATTTTGCCCGAAAAAACTCCGTAAATCGCGCCCCGAGCCTCGCACCTACTAAACGAGTATGTGACAAGACAGTAAGGCTGCAAGGCAGTTAATGAAGAGAGAGAAAAGCAATGTGCCTACCGGGTGGCGTACATTGGAAGGAACGACCAGAGGAGAATTGGTCAGACCAAACACATCGGCCGATAGACAAATACGCTTGTTTAACGCTCTCTAAAGCCGATTGGTTCTAAAAGTCCCCCGGACTGGGTCATCGTGAGCCGATACAAGACAGGAATAAAAGCCGAATCATGCATAGAGAACAATGTGAGACAAGTATTCAGAATCAACACTTTCCATTGAAAGGACATTTACATAATCGGCTGAAGAGTAAAAGTAGCAGTTACATCAATAAGCCAGAAGACGTACAGAGCACTCGTGGTATCGGCTAAAGAAGAAGGGACAAAATAATTGTGAGAACAAAGATCTCAACAAACGAGAAAAACTGGAAGGAGAAGAAGTATAACAATCTCTAAGCAAAGTGCTCAGGGCAACCTCAGGGAGAAAAGGGAGATGCCACCCCTACATAAGGAATGAAAAAGAAAGAAAAGGGGGGAGAAGATGACTCCTACGCCTAATGAACCCGACGGCTTTTCCCGCCAAGAGCGTCACCTGCGCTGGAACTGCTGCTTGAGTTTGATGACTCATGGAGGGCAGCATCAGCAGGGGGTGCTAGTGGAGGCGCCGGGCTGTTATCGGCTGGTGGGGGAGCAACGACCTCCAGGGTAGCCTCCGCAGGAGCAGCGTCTGTGCCGGCATCAGGTTCCTCAGCTTCTGCAGGGGGAAGGATGGCTGTTGCAAGATCTTCGGCGGCCTCGGCGTCGAGCTCTTCCTGAAGGGTGCGAGCGATGGCTTCGTCATCGGCAACCTCTTCCTCGGCGCGAACCTCAGCCGACAATTCTTCCTGAAGAGCCGAGGCGATGGCCGAGTCATCATCCGATGATGAATAGTAACCGGAGGAAGAGTTAGAAGAAGAAGACATGGCGCAGATTGTGAAAGTTGCTTCGAGATGATGTAGTGAATTGCGATTCATCTGATACTTATAGAGTGAGATGAGCAAACGAATCGCCATGGCGTGGAGAACGAAGCATCCTTCAAGCAAATGCTGATGGAATACGAAGTGATTCAACACAGGAAAATTTATGATGCGGCATCTCGAGGAGATAACTGCCAGAGAAGAAAGATAATGAAAATGATGACTCGTTCAGGCTCTAATGGTCGATTTTTGGGACATGTTCACACATCCCAAAAATGGGGGGCATATGTTAGCACCTAAATTTTACCGACCGGGGTGGGAACGGTTTTGGCATGAGTCAAGGCCAAAGCAGCGCGAATCAAGTCGGCAACGGATGAAGATTGAGAAGATGTGATCGTGTGAAGATTAGAAGGAAAGGCCAGAGCCAATACGACCTGGATCCCATACGATTATGATCAGGATGGAAAGATGAACATGAGGTCGATACGGTTATGGAGAGACCGTGACGAACACGATCGAAGTCTTCAAACTATAAAAGGAGGACGGCGTGCTACGTCAAAGAAATGAACAATCAAACACAACCAATCTATCATTTATTCTACTTTACTTTCGTCGCATTAGGAGTAGCTACAGTTGTTCTGTAATCTTTATTTTGTAATACACTTTGATCAATACAACTTGCGCATCGCGGGTTATTGATCTTTGCTACATTACGCCCTACCAAGCTCTAGTTCCTTCCCGATCTTGTTGCGTATCGCCTTTTACGGAGGAAGTAGGCTTTTACCCCGTTTGATCAACTCGCAAGGGTTGATTAGACACGCTGAGTTACCCTGATCTATACTGATTCGCTCTGAGCTGGTTAGGATTGCTTTGCTACCAAGTCTTGGATCATTCTTCTGAGCGATCGCTTCGAGAGATTCGTCTCTTGCCGATTGCGTGATCAAATTGGCTGGCACGCCCGCAAACTTGAACCCAACGTTCGCGTGTGTTGGCGACGATCAACCCGTCGTCAAGTTTTTCGACGCCAACAGTAATATTTGGAAGAATGGACCTGGTTTGCTTTTTGACATATGGACTACCATATTCTGGGAAAATATTTTATTTACATCTTGCTTTGCATCTAAATTCTACTAGTGCAATAACCCAAACTATTGTACTCGACAACAACTTTATTGTGAAACGAGGGTGGGAGAGGGAGATTAGAAAGAGGGCAATTCACAAATCAGATGTTATTGCGGAAAATAAGGTAGACCACACTCTTTATTACGGCTTAAAACTGGAAGGAGTACGACGAACAAGAAAAATAATAGTTACAACAAGACATCTACTGAGTGCTTCGAGGCCACTTCCCCTTCGCCCATGCCTCCGGTGGGGCTTCTCTGGCACGACGCGCCCTCTCTCATTTCCTCTCTCTCTCTCTCTCGGCCTCCTTCTCCTCCGCTTCCTTTCTACATGCCTTCTCGCGTGTGGCATCACGCTGCTCTTGAAGCTGCCGCGTGAACTCCTCAACCCGGTTGGCTTGATCAAAGAGCCATTGGTCTTCGGGGTTGATCTCCATGTCAAACCATTCGTCAAATTCACATAGTGGCGGAAGCGATTACATGAAACATAAATTAGCAAAGTTTCATGTACAAATATTGCGAAACAAGTATGCTTATTACCATCTGAAGATTCTTCATGCTCTTCTTCGGCAGGTCGAAGGTGTAGTTGCGGCACTTCCAATACCTCCTTTTCCAAGTCGGCATTTCCCAAGAGCGGACAAGCCTGCAAGGATCTCCACACATACACATCGGTGGTACAGCTCCAGGAGGTAGAAAGAGATCCTGGTATACTGAATTGCGCGGCCAAGCGCTTTCCTCTTCCTTTGCTTTCCCTTTTCCCTTTCCACTTGCACGCTTCGGCATTTTGGATTGATCCTCTACTTCTTTTTTTTTCTCCCTCCTTCCCTTCTCTCTTTTGTTCTTTTCTTCCTCTTTCGCTGCTGCCTTTGCGAGACTGCGAGCGAGAACAAAGGTTATAAAGGGTAGATATTGCCCGAAAATGGAGTGATCGCCCGGATATGGAGCGATCGCCCCATATTAGGGTGATATTTACTCTGGGCAGTGTGCCCCCTGACAGCATTGACGGCATTGAATGGTAGTTCCTGACATTTTTACAGCGGGCCCCTATCGACATTTTTACGGTAGTACCTAAGTCGCTAAATCGCTGAGTCGCTAACTCGCTAATTGCTAAATCGCTAATCGCTATCACTAAGTTGTTGAGTCGCTAAATCGCTAAGTTGCTGAGTTTCTTGAGTCGCTAAATCGTTGAGTCGCTAAATCACTAATATCTAATCGCTCAATTATTAAATCAGCTAAATCGCTAAATCATTTTTAATTTAAATTGTTAAATCACGGTGGAATTGGATACCGACCGTCGGCATCAGCAAACGGCAACACCACCAACGTTTCCAACCGAAACCCAGCCGTGGCAACTGAAACCCAAGCGCAACAGGCCTTTTTGGCTACCGCGGCATCCATTCTCATGCCACCGTGGTACCACCCCCTAGTATACCCAAGGGCCATACCTGGGATTTCCCCATCATCTCTGCCCAGCGCGCAGTGGATTTGGATACCGACCGTCGGCATCGGCAAAAGGCAACACGGCCAACATTTCCCACCGAAATCTCGCCGTGGCAACTGAAACGAAACGCAACAGGCGTTTTTCGCTGCCACGACAAGTGGAATTCTTTATTTTCGTACTTGGGCCCGATGTAGAGGGCACCTGTCGGCCGTGAGTGGTTTGAAATAAAGGGCACCTATCGCCCATGCATGGGGCGATCGCCCCTACTTTGGGTGATAGCCGCCATGGCACAAACGGCAGCAAACGACAGCGTTTAACACTACCATGGCAGGCAGCCTATCGCCGCAGGGACGAGCGATCGCCCCACTGAGGGGCGATAGGGGCCTAGATCCGATATTTTTTTTCCCGTTAATTATTTTTGAAAAAAAGATTTAAAATAAATATTAAATAAAAAAATTCCTATGGAACGAACGACCACTCCATAGAATACTTATCTACAGTAGTTTGCCTTTGGGTACAATTGTTTACGAGATGACCTTTTCTTCTCTGTATTCGCTTTCAGCTCTTTTTTTTTGTGTGCGCGAAGGATACCAAAGAGAATCGAGCTAACAAGAATTGAGTACAGTGTGAGGGGGTCAGGGAGGTATGTGTACGACTCATTTGCCTTGCATTCATACCTGCTGACACATCAAGAAGATGACGATAAGATAATGCAAATTAAAGTACCATCTATTCTGACTCCTAGTTATATAATCTCACCAGCAATTTTATGATGAACAGAATCACCGAGGATATAAAGTACAAACTGAAGACTATTGCTATTCCAGCAATGAAACTATGCATTAATCGCTTGTTGTCCTTGGATGGAACAAATGCAGTCTTCAATGTGTTTGTGAGTTGAAAGATCCGTAGAGAGATCTACAAAGAGAAAAATATAGAGGTTAAAAGTTGAAAAATACGAAGAACAAAATGAATTGCAATGGCATAAAAAATGATAATAACTTACAAAAAGGTATATTGTACTGGTTAGAAGAAAATTCAGAAGCGGGTAATTCGGAATTATACTAAGCAGCCACCTTGGCTGGCCATTAGGCATGCCTGACCTGCAAAATTAGCACGGAACATAGTTTGGGAAAATTAATTGTTTGAACTTTCCAATCTATCACGCACTATTTGTGGCAAGGGAGAAATGCTTGCTGACATCTAATGATTCTGAAGACAACACGAAAAGATGGAGTTTGTAAGATTTTGGAGGATATTTAGAAAAAGATTGTCAAGCCTGTTGGTTTTGTTTCATAATCCACCAAGATTACAGGAGTCTCTTTGTGCATGGGACCATAAACCAGGTTTGGCTTGATGCATTTTTAGTTTGTGCCTTTGTCTTACACGCTTCAATTACAAAGTCCTACCAAAATTGAATTTCATGTGCCGATAGCTTCCCATAAATCATAAAGTCTATATGGCCAGAGAAGAATATTAGTGAAACATAATCATCAACACAACATGGCACGTAGGCTGAAATAGTCTTGATCATTAGGAATGCTTTACTCATCGAATGGTATTTTACCGACATGCATAGCATAACGCACAAAGGAAAAACAAAAGCAAGAATAGTTTTTCTACCTTTTTTTTTTTTGAAAACGCTGGCAGGAGCACTGACTCTTTACTTATAGCAGAGTTTGCCCTACTACAATGAAAACAATGCGTTCATGCCTATTACAAAACAGAGTTTGCCCTACCTGGTACAAAGCAGAGTTATACATGTCCTGGTGAATAAGAAGCTTTCCTCTCTGTTAACTCAATCAAGAAAGCAGTACAACAACAATTATATCAAATGGGGTGATCTTCTCGTTAATGAACTCAGAGACTTCCATGGATTTACTTAGAAGAGATTAAATTTTCTTATTTTCTTTTTCCTATGTATTATTTGTAGTTCAAACTGGATGGGTATTGAGTAGTCATACTCAACTGGAGACAACGAGCAGGCTTAAATGGTTTAATTTCTGAGCTCAATTTGCTTTGATCTATTTTACATTTTTTTCGTTTTCAATATGCAGTGTTAATTCATACAACATCATGAACATGGCAAGAACAATTAATACAAAGAACGTGTCAGTACCTCATCCATATATGGATCTGAGATATGTATGTCTCCAATGTGATTTTACCGAGCCAGCTACAAAATAAAAGTCAACAAATAGCAATCTGTACTTTAACTCAGTTAACAATGTAGAGGACGAAAATATCCTTAAATAAATTAATGGACTTACGTAAGGAGGGCTAGTGAGTGGCTTCGAAAAAGTTGGGTGAAATTCCGCAGACAAATATAGACACTAGGACATCAAAATAAAACATTACATGGCTAGCAGTTCTCATCCAGGGAACATAGTATATCTATGTAAAGTGTTAATCAAAATTTGTTAAGTACTCACGTAATGGGGATCCACGAAGTATAAGGATGATATTTGTTGTAAGTAAGCTTGTCCAACTTGTAGATATATTGAAACCACAAATAACCTACCTGAGAGAGAAATCAACACAAGAAATCTGAACAAGAGAACTGTTTACGGAATTTGGATAATGTAGTCGAGATAATAGATTATCAAACTCACCAAGAAGGAAATGAACACAATAAATGTCTTGATTGTCCTCCGCCGCCTTGTTTCATATTCTTCTAGCTTCTCCATCAATCTTTCAACCTTAAGTGGATCAGAAACACAAGGTTAAAAGGGAAAAAAAAGGTATTTGTTGTCATGTTCAGCATCCCATATCACAGCCGTAAGGGCTGCCAGGAACAGCCGGGATGCCTGCCTTATGTGGTACCAACAGGCGTGCCGAACATGCCACAGTAAAGGGCTGAAGCAAGGGAGAGAGAGTCCAGCTCTTAGTTTGTTGCTTAAAGTTAAGATTAATTCAGGATTACTGGATTAGTTTATATCCTCGGTTGATATCCTTATCTTAGTTCAAATTGTTAGGAAGTTTGTCTCATATATATGAGCTGCTGCATGATTCATTAAAGGGTAGCGCACAAGTCATCCCCCCCCCCCCCCCCCCCAGTTTCCTTCGTCTCTTCCAAGTCTTTGTGCCCCTACTCTTGCGCGCATTGCTTCTCTCCTATCCAAGCGTCCATGAACATAGCATTGCTTTGCCCCCGAGGTTCGGGGCCAAGGCTACCCACCACTCACGCCTAGACCTGTTCAAACTCTGGGTTAGGCTGGACCTGAAAAAGTCCTGTCTGGAATGGGCTGCCAAGCCCGAGAATGGAAAACCACTTTCATGAATAAAAAATATAAACATAATATTTTCTGAATAAAATATTATTATTTTATTTTCTCTTGTTTTTGGCCTTCAGGCTAAGCCCGCAAACCGAAAACCTAGGCCCGAGTTTGGTAAAATCGGGCCGGGGCATCGAACGTCGGGTACTAATAAACATGTCTATTCACACCTATGTGTAACATTCTAATGCCCTGGAACATGACATTTGTGGTAGTCATTTACTCTCTCCATTTCACAATATATGTCAATTTTCTTGGGAATTGTTGTGTTGCAAAATATGTTCATTTGAGGATAGAGAGTTATTGTGGTTTTCCCAATCATACCCATGCCTTTAAATCTTGAGAGAGGATAGGCTTATACTATGATATGGAGAGAGTAATTTCTTATAAATCCTTCAACAAGACTTCAACTGTACAATGATACATTGAAATGCAATGGCCAAGGATCAAGGAAAATACATTTGGACGGAAGTATGCATATATCATTCCAGCAATCCAGATATATCTGTCAAGGCCAAATCTAAAATGCCACTCGTGCAATAGCGGCAGATTTGCTTTCCTAGGGTCAGGATCTCTATATCCTGCATTCAATGGGCATAGGTCAAACTTTAAACATGAGCTTACTTTTCTAGAAAGAAAAAATATTCACTATTTACCTAGAAGAAAAGTCAGTGGGCTCCACAAAGTATCAAAAACTCCAGGCACCTCATAAATGATAATCACCATCAGAAAGCAACAAATGATCTTGACTGCTATCACTCTTCTGATCTCATTATACTGATTAAAAACAGCAAGTGTTCCATATAGCATAAGAGTGAATACTGTGTGCATGGGACAGATGTAGTAAAGCGTATAGTCATTGTTCAAGACAACACAGCAGAAGACCACAAAGAAATTAAGCCGCCACATCATCTGCAGTATTGCAAACAAAATTTTCACCGCAGGAAGAAATATTGAAAACACCATCGGTTTGGTAGAAATATAAATGCATACCTGTGCAAAACGAGCAATGCTAAAATCCTTCTGTTCGTAGTAGTAAGAGAAGTTCCCAAATCCAGTAAGAAATACATAACAAGCAATGAACACACGAATAGCATTGTATATCTCTGTTGCGGTAAAGTAGTGATACAGTAAAAACATAACCTGGAGACCATTAAAGTTGTCAGGAAAGCTTTCTTCCTTTTCACAGATTAAAAGGTTTGATAAAAAATGCCAGTGCATTTGTCAGCTGCATCACAAATATTTGATTGAAATAATTTGGTACGCTTTCAAACTCTGGGCATTGAATCATCTTTTGTTCCTCTGTTGCTGAAATAATGATACATAAAATGTTCTATTGTCACCATATGTAATGTTGCAAGTTGGAACCAGAATGTTTTAAGGTGATCTGCACAAGGTTCTGATAGGACATGTTGATGAGTAGTACTTGTTGTCCATATGAGGCTAGTAGGCCAGAATATATAGAGTACATGAGGGTACAAAAGAAAAGCCTATATAAGATAATCATATGTATATAAGACAATAGCATTGCATTTGGAAGGGTTGATACTAAAATAGAAAAAATTCAAAATGTCCTAAAGTTGACGTCGTAGCATCCAGCTCTTGTAAAATGTGTCAAAGATCTCCCATCTAGGGTTGTACGCAGCCTATAAAGCACAAAGTGCAGGGGTTGAGAAAGAGGAACAAAGTTGACCGCGATAACACGAAGCCCAAGATGGCGGCAACGAAAAGCGCGGCAGAGGTGAGGTGTGGAACGAATGCGGTGGCCTTATAAAGACTTTTACGATCTACAGCGGCTCAAAGAAAAGAGCGGCGACTGTTGCCACGCAAAAGGAATTTGTGAACTCACATGGCTTAGAGACGAACTCAAAGATAGACACTAAGGACTTGAATGGGAGAAAGAAAACACTAAAAGATAACTAGAAATATTAGGAGTAGATACTAGCAGCAGCAGCAAGCACAAAGGTTTTTAGTCCAAATAGCAATGGCCACACCAGTCCTCACAAAACATCTAGATTGGATGAGGCAAGAGCATGCCAAGGTCATCAACCGGCGCATCCCTTGCGTTGAAAGAAGAGTGCAGCCTGCTACTTTGAAGCCAATGTGCAGCAGCAACGTCACCATTGTTCCCAGCAGATGGTGACATAGGCGGTGGCACAAAGTGCCTAGTAGGAGATCCAAGATGAAAGACCAAACGCAGTAGCTGCAGAGGACGGAGGTAGGGTTAACCAAATCGAAACCGAAAAAACCGAAATTGGAAATTCGAAAATGTCGAGCCAAAAATTGCGGAAAAATCGTTAGAAACCGAAGGGTTAATAATTTAAATTTTTTAAAAAAAAATTCAAAAAAAATCAAAAACCAACCGGTTTTGACCGATTTTTGACCGTTCGATTGAATACCGCAACGCTGCGACATGATTTCGACCCAAAACCGATCCTTTTGTACCGAAAACTGATCAGTTTTATGTCGTATAAATCTTTTCGAATTTTTTGAATTTTTTTTAATCAGACCGATTTACCGACCATGCCGAACCGACCCATGCGGTCGAAACCGCGATTTTTGAGAGGTTTTGTTAACCCTGAACGGAGGAGAGCACGAGTAGAAGGATCTAAAGCAGAGCATGGCGGCCACCTGCTGCTCCTTCCCCGAAGTCACAGGCGAGGACGGGGCCGCCAGCCCACCTGCAAGCGTCGCCGCCTCCAGGAGCCGTGCAAGTGAGAGGAAGCAGAGTAGGGCTTCGCATCGACGCCGGTGGGTCCATCTCCAGTGGCGGCGCGGCGGGGGCGTCCAGATCGAGATCGACGAAATGAAGAATTCCGCGGAAGAGGAGCCCGCAGAGAAGACTTCGGCGGCGATGGCTCCCAAGGCGGAGAAGAAGCCAGCGGCGAAGAGCCCAAGTAGCGGCGGCTACGGCCAGATCAGGGGCAGCGGTACTCGGGGACGATGGATCCGACAGCGAGCGGCTTGGGAACGGCGCGAGGCAGCGGAATCCGGACTCTCCGATGGCGAGCAGCTGTTAGAGGTCGCCATCATCTCCGCACAGGGCCTGAAGCCACCCTCTGGCCTGCGACGTACGCCGTGGCGTTGGTGGACTCCACACACCGACAGACCAACTCCAGATGCGGCAAGACCACGCTGGCGTGGCATGAGCGGCTCGTCTTGCACGAGCGGCTCGTCTTGCGCGTGCGCGAGCCGGCAGGATCCGGGCACTATGCTTGAACTAAGAGGTGGCCGTCCCCGGAGTCGAGATTGCTCCTCCCGGGACAGCTGCAGCGCAATAGGATGGAAGCTCCGTAATAGCATTTGTTATCGGGGCATATCCAGTGCAATCAAAGGTGCCTTGCAATCCAACTAAAAAAAGTTTCAAAAAATTCTGAAAAAAAATCATGGATGTACATCTCAACTTACCCCATCTACATATAAAATTTCATGATCAAATTCGTCCTATACTAGAAGTTACAAAAAAGACAAATTTCTGACAAACTTTTATAGTTCAAATGCACCCCAAATTTGTCTTTTTTGTAACTTCTAGCATAGGACGAATTTGATCATGAAATTTTATAGTATATGGGGTAAGTTGAGATGTACATCTATGATTTTTTTCAGAATTTTTTGAAACTTTTTTTAGTTTCAAACCTTTGATTGCACCAAACCTTTGATTGCACTGGATATGCCCCCTTTGTTATCCATATAAGACCAGAATATATATATATATATATATATATATATATATAATGGTACAAAAGAAAAACCTATATAAGATAATTATGTATATCAAAAGCCTATATAAAATAATCATCTATGTAAGGCAATGTATCCTTAACATAATAACATTTGCTATAGCGATTTATAATTAATTTCCAGCAATCCTTATTGATCTAGAGTTATTTTTACAACTAAGAACAATATCAGATCACTTAAGAGATATTAAAAATATTTACATTTATTTAGATTGGGGGATTTTTTTCAGATACTTGGGATTCATTTAAAATTTGAACTAAATCCCCTAAATTCCTAGAAAATCCCGCTTATCCAAATAGTATTAGATGCACAAAGGAATCTGAACCATTACTAATTTCCAGAACTCTGATCTGTGGTGCAGACAAATATTCGGATTTTAAAAACAACATAAAAGAGCCATACTGGATCAAATTAATAAATAAAAATTTTTCAAGAGAAACAAGGACAACAATAAAAGGAATGAAAGGTAAGGAAACACTATACTAGGAGAGGAGATACAAGAACCGAGAGGGTGAAACAGCATGTATACAAGAGCAAATCTTACCATTAACCTCTTACTGGCATGAAATCTACGTACTAAATGAAGAACATGGAGGAGTTCTCTAAGCCATATAAATATATTTGTCTTCCTTTAAAAACCCACCGTGGATAACTGCTATATATATACTATATATATAAGGGAGTATCAATTTACATAACTCCCAGACAATACCAAATTACCAATAGAGTAGTTTTACCATGCCACCATTGTGACAGCTGAATGTATAACCTTAAGAAAATAATGCTGCCAACCTACTGCAAAAACATGACTTTTGTTTGAAGTTACGTACCATTTTAGTGCAAATGGAAGTTAACATACAATTCTTTGACAATATAGAGTTCCATCTATATCTATGCTATACAGGTTTACTCAAAATTGTATATTTACAAGGGATCAAGGAATAATCATACTCATCTTACAATTCAAAGGAACTGATGAAATTTTCTTCTAGGATTAGTGTCATTGTGCAAGGAATAATCATACTCATCTTACATTTCAAAGGAACTGATGAAATTTTCTTCTAGGATTAGTGTCATTGTGCACCACAAAGTACTTATGAAATATCTAGGCATTCAAATAGGTAGGTTACTAACCTGCATCCAGCCTCTCCATTCATCTGTTTGATGCCGATTCATATAAAGAATGGATTTCCCCGAGAAAGGAGAGTTACCATTGTGCTTCTTCAAAGAACTTATTGCCGACACCATTATAAAAAGAGTATAAAGAAAAAGAAAAAGATCCCTGTTGTAACTCTGCAAAAGTCCAACAATAAATTTATTCATTAAACCATGGAGAGGTTCGAAGTCAAACAGCTCTTAGTTCTCACTTATCTACAGGAAATTGTAATACCAAACATAAAACCCTTAGCCCTCAGGCGCTCAACTTCTTGCACTTCATCCATCAGTGCAGTGTTTGGGTTTGCCCTGAACACACAATGCTCACAGGGATTCTTGTTACTTTCCTAAAATGTTCCTTTTGCAGTTTTGTGTTCCAAACAAGCCCTTATCATGAAAACACTTTCATCAAAAGTAATACAAAAAGAAGGTTTTTCTGGATATATGCCACTCCGAAAATTGGCATTTTGAAAACACCAGTAAAAGTCGGCGTACAATGCGCAGTTCCTCACAAATGTGAAAGACCATTTGCTACAAGCACGTTTGGAAATCTAGAACCGAGAGTAAATGTAAATTCTTTGCCTGGCAGTTGTTGCAGGACAGGATTCCGACGGCAGATGTCCTTGCCACCAGGGGCTGGCCACGGCCGGACGCCTGTTGTCTGTGCGATGTCTCGGTGGAGACGGCTAGCCACCTGATGCTTCAATGTCCGTTTGCTCAATCTTTTTGGGTAACATTCTTTTCCAAAATCACTTTACCAACGCCGGCGACGCTCACTTCTGTTTCGGCTTCATCAATTTCGGCGTGGTGGAGGGAGTTGCGTTCTGCTACGGACGTGGACAGTGGGAAGACCATTGATGCCGCTCTAATGTACGGGTTCCGGAATTTGTGGAAGGAGAGAAATGCTAGAATTTTCAATGGGAAACGTTCCACGGTACTAGAAGTAGCTCGGAAGGCCGTCGATGAGAAAAACCTGGTAACGATCGCCCGTCTTATGATTGTTTGAGATTGGGCTCAGGCCCTGTTGGCCTTTAGGGTGTGGGTCTAGTTCTTTGTTTTGTATTCCTCTCTTCTTGGGCTCGCCTGGAGGAATTTTGTTCTTGTACTCGTGTTTTTTTCTCCCCTTAATGCATTGGCAGAGCTCCTGCCGTAATTCAAAAAAAACGCCAGTAAAATGTCACCCCAAAATGTGATTATTCTGATTTTTGTCACTCCAAATTTTATTTGGACAATTATGCCCTCCTTCCTTCACGTCCCTCTCTCATTTCCCATCGCTAGCACCTTCTCCGGTGATCCCTGGTGAGCAACCCGTTGGTGGCCATCTAATGGAGGGAATGACAACCATGCCAATAATGACGATGAACCACGAGTCCAGTAAGTGTTGCTTACTTACAAGAATCAAGAACCTTGGGTATCTTTTTGTTTGATCTTTACATGTTAACACTATTCGGTATTTCATAATGACATGCCAGATCTGAACTCCTGTCTTTGGGAAAAGAGCACACAGCTAATTTTGCTTTCCTGATGTATATTGCTCCCGTTCGAGAACTGTTTGACAAATGTCCTAAACCTAGTAAGTTACATGTAGTGTAGCTAGTGACTAATTCGGTGAAAGTTTCTGCCTCATTTGGTGGAAATGGTGACCAAGGAACTCGACGAAGTAGAGGTGGAGCATCTTCAAAGAGTAGCATATTCTGGCAGCCCCGCTAGCAAAGAAGCAGATTTCAGCAGAGCTCTGGGGAAGATGAGATGGAACCTTGGTGATATCTGAGAAAAATAAAGGCGTCCCCTGAAGTCATTTAAAGTAGAGGCGTGACGACAGGGGAGCTGCTCGGCACATGAGAGGATGGTCGCGGTCCGCCAGATTGCTGGAGATGATAGTGGCAAGGCTACCATAGGACAGAATCATCCAAAGAAAAACAGGAGTGGTAAACATTTGAACAAACATGTTTTAGAGTGGCATTTTAATAGTGCTCTCTTTTTATAGTAGCATTTCCTATAAAGGTATCTTTTGAAGCATCACAATTCCACAAGTCATGGAAAAAAAAAAAAAGGAAAGTATGCTTCTATACCAAAATTTCAAAATTCCTAACCCGATCCCATCGGAAAATATAGCCCAGGAATTAAAAATAAAATCTCAAATGGATTTGTGGAAAAGCTGTGCAAAATGTGGTCTAGTTTGGCTGCTAAATTGCTTGTTCTTTTCAGGCTTTCCAAGCTAGCCTAGGCCCACACAACACTAGTAATCAAATTGGACCAAGCTCCTACACCAATCCCAGCTCGCTTTCCAATAGTAGCTAGCATGACTAGGCCATGGTAGACTGGACCATTTGTGTTCAGGTCAACTTCATGGATAGGTTGAAAAAACTTATGGACAGTATAGGAATATAGGATTGTGATTCTAAATTCTAAGCCCTTGATTTTGAACCAAATTTAAGGGGTTAAAAAAAGCATGTGGAGATACTTCTTTTCTGATATCCCAATGTTGGATGTGCCCAATTATTATATGCAATTTTTTTTGCGAAAATTTTTCAACCTTTTCGAAACTTAGTGTAACACCCCGAGCTTTAATTGGCCCAAATAGTAGCACTTTCTGGTTCACCCTTTTGTACGAAACGAGGACGAAAGTCCAAGCTAGCTAGGTGCTACGCATGCATGCTTACCCCACATCGGGGTTGGCCTTTTAGCGAATGTTGGGCCGTAGAGTGTTACACTTGGTCTATGCAAAAAATGTACAATCACCATTGTGATATCCAAACAACTATATGCCACTGGTAATCCTCATTTCTGAAGAAGGTTTTTCAGCATGAGAAACAAGATGAAATATGCCCTAAAAAATGCTAATTTCACACCAAATTTATGGAAACCTCTATATGCATGCTTAGCTTAAGGTGTAATTTAATATGCATGTTGCAATGACCATATAGTTACTTTGTGCAAAAAAAATTAAAAGTAAGTCAAAATCAGCCAAAAGCAATATGATACGATATATGCCCAAAACTTCAAACTGTTAGCTACATAAGTGGTAAAGTACTATAACTTTGTCAAGGAAACATAAATCTCGATAAGTCCATGATGATTAGGGATACAGCTGAAGAAAACGGACATGAAGAAACACCAAATACTTGTGAGGCACAGCTGTCTCTTTAAGTAAATTAGGCCTAAGTATGCAAAGAAATACAATGCAAATGGACAGTAAACCAAATGGGGGGCAGTACAGGACAATGCAAAAAATTATTATTTAGCTTTAGCCTTATTTTCAATGATTGAAGCAATGCATGTTGATTCTGGCCACAAAGAAAAAACAGGTGTTTTGAAAGATAAAAAATTCCAGGAACTTATTAAAAAAATCCAGGAACAATCACCTTGTTTGATTGAGCAAATAGGTCTGTGCGATCGCAAACATAAAAGTAAACAAGGATTGCTCCAAATTCTGTCCTGTGATGAATTGAAAATTAATTATAAGTCAGCATATTTGGAGAATTGACTGACAAGCAATATCGTATACAAAGAAAATATGGACATTCATACATGGTCCTCAACAATTTGTGGTTTTCAAGAAAGAACCCCTCATCTCTTCCTAGAAACCTATATGCACATAATTGTTAGAAATTTAGAGAGGATTATGAAATCTGATAATTGTCTGTGCTGAGATATGACCTTACTAAATTTGCTCGAACAGATGCAATTTGAAACTTCGGACTTGTAGATTTTGCAATATCTCCTTCAAGTAAAACAGTGTGTTCATCTTCCTTATGTACTTGATTTTCCAGTTCCACAAGATTTGTGTCAGAATGTCTGGAGAATGTTTGATAACAATAACCATTACACATGATTATAAAAGACAGTATGGAAAAGAAAGTGAGAAATAAGGGGAAATTTTATGGCACTTAATGAAGTAAGGTTGTGTATTTTAGAACTCTCATAGATATAAAAGATACTCATTTGTATAACAAGCTTTGATAATAGTAGTGTTCTATAAGCTGTTTGTGCCTGAGACAAAATTTCAATATGGCAAACCCATAGGGAACACAAACCAATATAGTTATTTGCAAAATATTACAACATATGCAGTGGTCCGCAAAAATAGCAAGACAGCAAAATATATATGCAAATAGTAAGAACTAAGAATCTTGTCTTTGTTAATTTAATTAGCATGTAGAAAATCAAGTAGAACTGGTAGGCTTACTTTAGCGTGCTCTACCATATTTAGAACCATGGAATCACAGGTTAAAATAATGTTTTGATAAACTGATGTTCAGTAAGAGGTGGTGGAATTTGACCTAGGCTTACAAGAACCTAGACTCTTAACTGATAATGTGGTCAACTGAAAGTCTATATCAGATTGAAGTCTTATAAGGACTACAAATAAAACACTTGACCCATCAAAGCACTACCAGGCTATTCAATGTCTATGGTTCTAGCCTTGTAGGTGACACCCACAATAAATTTTCATTTCAAAGAGAAAGTGGTTCTTATAGAACTATACTTACAAACCTGCAAACATTGGTCACTATTCACTAGGGCTAGCAGCTCATTCTTGTTAAGGATATAAATGTTAGTTTAGGTTTACCGTATTTGTTCTGGTCTAGACTCACAAATTTTCATTTACATTATATATTGGTCTCTTGGTCTACAACTGAGATACAGCAATTAAGTCCCTACATTCCAAACAACTCATATGTTTCTGCTTTAGAGAAGATGAACAAAATGTGAAAATGTCATGACGCTAGGAATATAAACTGATTTATCAACAGCAATAGAGTAGGAAACAAATGCCAGTCGTGACAGCATTAAGTAATATCTTACGCTTTGGACCGTGAGAATGATCCCTTGAATGCCAGAAGTTCTGAATATGCCCATGAAATGAATATCACAATACAACTAAGAAAAACTGAAACCTGTAGGAATAAGTAAGTAGTAAGTGACATGCTGAATTTCGCAAAAAGAAAAAGTGAAATGCCAGATTGATGAGGAAGAAAAATGATCAAGTATTAAACCATGTCATACTAGTTCCTGATCCATGATTTCAAAATAATTGTCAAAAGAAAACCAACTGTCCTAATACGAATTACAGTTTAGAAAGGAATGCATGTAAGGACCCATACTAAATCAGCAACTTAAGATCATAACTTCTGAGATGACATGTTCTTATAATATTATATCATTTAGGATGACTTCAACAAGTTTGGCAATGTTGTAAAAACTTCCAGCCACCTTGGATATCATTGAAATGGAGCCCACAAAATCCATTTTATCTGCAATCAGTGTCACGAATGAAAATAATATGACACACAAATCAATCCCCAGCTTCAATTCTCCTGTTCTTGAAAGGTACGTGTTGGCATGATAGGGGAGTGCTATTTTGGTATGTATTCTCTCTTGAAGTTTTGAGATTTGTTATTCAAATTAATGAAGAAAAAAAAAGGCAAGTCACAGTAGCATCCCTATCAAACTCTACCTGAGTTTTGCAGTGGCAGTGAATCATCATCAACTTTTTGAGTGTTAGTCAAAAAGTCAAGACAGTTTTTCTATTGCATATAGCAACAATTTTCCCTAGAAAACTATTTTCTGCAAATACTGCAACAAGTTACAATGGTGTGACGTGCTACAGGAGGTACTAATGGAATAATGCTGTCATTTACATGAAAACAAAATATTGCATACAATATATGTGTAATTTAGTTCAATCACGAAGGATGGAATTAGGGGATATATGCTGCCTACAGCCTACTGGAATTAAGGGATGTGGCAAGACAATGACGGGTAGGGCCGCATTGATCACGACACAATCATGGCCGCCATGCTCGCGTACACACACGAACTTCGACCTCTCCACCTTCACCACGGCAAGGCAAGGCAAACCATGGTGCCCGAGTCCCTTACCTCCATGTGCTCTCTCATTAGCATTTACACAAGCAGGTAGTGTGCATGCAAAATGTATTTTCCTAATATGTTTTCGTTAAACCAAAATATTGCGCCTCTAGCGATTCATGCTATGATACTTATCCGTGGCGTTCGTGCCTGGCGAATTGACGCACAAACACTTCGTTCGTGAGGTGAGAGTGAGCATCTCAGGTGATATACTAATTATCGAAGGAAATAACTAAACCAAAGCAGCAAGCAGTGCGCGACAGGCCGTCCAAGAAGAAGAGAGCAAGACAAGCGCACTCCATACCTGGCCGGCGGTGAGAGGCCCAGGCTCCACCATCTCGCTACCTTTCTTGATCACGATCGAGCAAGGAGTACCTTTCTTGATCCGGCCCCACTCGGGTGCCCGTGTTTCATTCCAAACAAAGAACGCTCGCAAGAAAACAGAGGTCGGGCAGGTAGGCGCGTGCCACTTGTAGTCTTGCTCGGTGTGGCCGGGAAGTTGCTTACGATCTCTGCTTGATAGTTGAAAAGACAGAGGAGGACGAAGAGGCAAGAGGAAACTGCGAGATGGCCGACTCGAAGGAGCAGAGATGGTGGCTTCAGCTTTGGTAGCTTAGTTGCTTCTTTCATCTCCTAAATCATCGTTGATTTGGTTTGGTTTGGACCGAGTATGTGATATTCAATGCATGCATGTGTGGAAATTTTCGTGCCTTGTTTGGCGACCAGAGACTCTGTCCTTGTTACTGCGTTTTCATTCGGACTTATTTGTGAAGAATAGTCAGCTTACGGTATTCTAATGCTTCATTAGTTGCGTGTAAAACTGCAGTTTACCTACCCTGTACACCGATGTCATCGGCCATTAGTAGGTTTTCAAGCAGGTCCTACATGAGCACCCTTTATTTTAACCCTGAATCCATTAAAATAAAACATATATGAAAATTACTAATTTAAGAGTGTCATCACTAAATCTTTAATGAGGGTGCTCTCTCTTTGTAACAAGTGTTCCCGCTTCCTTTCTACCTTAAAAACTTACTTGCTATGACAAATGGCAGCACCTTATTTATACCCTTTCCTCCTCTATTTCATTCCCCTTAAACTTAAAATAGTTTTTGTATTTCAAATTGTCTACATATTTTTTGAAAATAAATATTTTTAACCATTTTTGAAAAGTTTTTTACTGAAACATTCTAACTGAAAGTTTTGAATTGAAAGTTTTCGGCGTTGAAACTTTTTTATTTGAATTTTTTCAAGTTGAAACTTTTCGATTTGAAAATTTCTTATTTGAATTTTCTCAAGTTGAAACTTTTCGATCTGAAAATTTTTTATTTAAATCTTTGAGTTGAATTTTAAATGAAACCTTTTTGAACTGAAAGTTTTGAAATCGAAACTTTTCGAACAAAATATTTTTCTGTTGAAAATTTTTAGAGTTGAAATATTTTGTGTTGAAATTTTCTAAATTGAAATTCTTTGATTTAAAACATTTTGAGTTGAAACTTTTCAATTTGAAATTTTTCTAGTTAAAACTTTCTAATTTGAAATTTTTTCCGCGTTGAAACTTTCTAATTTGAAATTTTCCTAGATGAAACTTTCTAATTTGAAATTTTTTTATTTAAGAAATTTTGAATTGAAACTTTTGAGTTGGATTTTTTAGTTGAAACTTTCTATTTAAAATTTTCTAATTTAAAATTTTTTTGTTAGAGAGGAAGAGAGGTGAGGGAAATGAGTAGGGAAGGGGAAAGATGGATGTAAATGAAGAAGATAATATATGGCATCCTAAGAATATTCTCTTCTCGAGCATGTTTTTCCTCTTAATATAAGTTGCATGAATCTTAAAACAAATAAAGAGGTAAGTAATCACAATCTATCCTTCATTCATGCTTTAATATTTGTGTAACTTCAAAAAAATATAGAAGCATCTCTCTTCTCTTAAATTTGTTAGTTTTCTCAAACTAGTCATACCCAACATGTACAGACTGAATGCATTATCCATATAATTCACTATTGTTTGCACCAAAATTTGGCACATACAGAAAATATCGACCCAATTCAAGATATGGAAAGTTTGACGCGTATGCAACGGGTAAAAGATGCACCGTGATCAACAAAGACTCAGTTGCCAAAACGGAAAGGAAAGAGATCGAGTCATAGCCGATTCGGTTGTCGTGTCCATGCAGGACTCAGATCGGCCGAAGCATATAAAAAGGGGATGAGCCAGAAGACAGGAGGGCAATCAATCCAACACAATTACACCTACTTTTACAGTTCTTTTTTCATTATTTTTCTAGTCTTGCAAGCATTCCTCTGTAAGTCAATGAGATCAATAAAGAGTTGCGCATCGCCAATTTGTTGATTCCGCCTATTTCGCCCAGGTTCGATTTGCTTTATTTTGTTGCGCATCGCCTCTCAAAGCCGATCTGCCTTTACCCTCGGATTAGCCTTAATCGGTTAATCTAGTTATCTCCTGATCGGCTTTTGGCCGACCGGTGTTAAGCCGATAATCATTTATTTATCAGCTCTAATTGATTCACAACTTTTACCTTATCAATTCCAGGTCAAATTGACTGGCACGCTCAAACCCGGCGTTTGTCTCGTGTGTTCGAAGCTAAGAAGCCTACTTCACGTTTTTGGTGCAAACATATTTTGGCACGCCCGGTGGGACCTCAGAAGACCAACATGACGTCAATCGGAAAATCCACAACAACAACCGATATAGACCTAGATGCGATAATCGCGCTTACACTAACCGATTTGACTCCTGGACAGCAGAAGGAAATTTAAGATCGAAAAGCCGCGCTTGAAGAGATGATGTTGAAGTGCTACCAGAAGACCCGACGAGGCATCACTCAAAAGACTGCGCTCCCAACCATCAACCCTATCAGCAACACCCCCACCGATCCGGTAAGCCGATACATGCTAGGTCAAGCTGAACTGTCTAATATGATCGAGCAATCTGTGCATCATGCGCTAATCAATCAGTCATCGGCTCTAGTCACCACATTAAAGCCGATGATTGAGAATAGCGTAAAAACAATTGCTCAGGAGTTGGCTGTGTCAGGGAGCCTATTAGATCCAATAAAACCTCTCCCATCGTACCCTGTTTATTCAATAGCACAAAACACCAGTACGATAAAAACGTCGGCTCCAACCCCCTCTGCGATGCCGGCTCAGCCCACCATAGTAGCACCAAATAGCTGATCGGGTGGAATGACACATTACCACGCATATACCGATGCGGCAAAACTAAACACAAATTATCCTGGGCCGTCGACCAGTATGTTTGTTCAATCGGCTAATAAGCCGACTGAAATAGATATGACACATCAGGCCCAAGGGGTAATCCCTCCAAGAGAACTGGCCCCGCATAAAGTAGTATCATACATCGATCTGTTTGTACCTATGCCTGAGGCATCGGCTTTAAGGAACGATGGTTACAATCAGTTACCTCGACATCAGCCGATGCGTTGTGGCCGATAGCCCGAGTTTGCACTCGAGGGGCAGGATACAAATTATGGTAATTGGTAGGGACCTGTAGCCGCGCAGGCCAACAACATTAATTGGGTTGAACAAATCTCCGCTGTATTGAGAGAGCAGTTTGGTTTGTAGCCCAAAGGAAGGGTAGTCGGCTACAGAAAGCTGTATCCTGATTACGTAGACCGCATGCCTTATCCACATAATTATAGAATCCCAGATTTTGCCAAATTTTCGGGTGATGATTCCGTTACCACTCCCGAACACGTCGGACGATTCATAGCCCAGTGCGGCGAAGCAGCACAGCCCGACGGATTAAGAATTAGACTTTTTCCTCTGCCCTTGTCAGGGGCAGCTTTCACTTGGTTTACTAATTTGCCCCCAAATTCGGTCCATCTTTAGAACGATTTGGAAAGCCGATTCCATGAGTATTTCTTTTCTAGGACCACTGAGCTGAGAATTTCTGATCTAAGTTCGGTCCGGTATAAATACGGTGAATCTGTTTCGGATTACATTAGGAGGTTTAGAAATGTGAGGAATAGATGCTTTAGTGTCACACTACCCGATGATCAATTGGCAGACCTAGCATTTCAAGGTTTGATCCCACCATTAAGAGAAAAATTGGTAGGGCAAGAATTCTCCGATTTGGGTCATCTGCTTCACCGTGTATTGGCACAAGAAAGCCGATATGCGGAAAGTAAAGGGTTTAAAGATAAAAAATTTAGGTTAAATGATAATGAAAAGGCCAAAGTAAACATGGTTGAGTGCGATTCAAGCGATACCTCCGAAGATGAAGCAGAAATAAACATAGCAAAATGGACCAAGGGTTCCAAAAAATCTCTTGTTTGCTCGTGGCTTAAGCCGACCAAAAACAAAACAGAAGTAAAATACGCTTTCGATGGGTCCAAATGCGACTGGATATTTGACTTGTTGCTTCAAGAGAAGTTAATACGGTTACCTGAAGGACATGTTATTCCATCGGCTGACGAAATCAAGAAATGGAGATACTGTAAGTGGCATCATTCTTTTTCACATAACACTAATGATTGTAATATTTTTCGGCAGCAGATACAATCGGCTATTGAAGATGGACGATTGAAGTTTGCAGAAGAACCAACCATGCAGGTGGACGTGAACCCTTTTGCCGTCAACATGGTTCAATGTTCACGCAAAGGTAAAGAGCTGATGGAGGAGGATGCCAAGCCGATGCAGAAGGCTGATATTTGGCCAAAAGCCAATGGGGACGGTGCGGTGCAAATAACGATCGGCTCAATACAAATAGAAGCCGACCAAAATGGTCGGAATTCAAGGACTGTAAAACCTAAGGGAGAACTGGATGTTGGGAAATGGTACAAAGTGGAAAAGTCCCCCCCAAGGAGACCAAATATCAAACCCAAACCTACCTTTTCGCAGTTACTAGAAAAGTACGAAAGGATAAGTCACCGATAAAAGCAATATAACAATCGACCAGTTAGGTCCTATCAGCCAAGGAACGAAGAAGAAGCTCATTGGCAATGTCCTTTCTGGCAGTTTTGCTAGGAAAGAGAAATGATTTTACCCACGGTACGGTCTGTTGGGGAACGCGGTATGCTACACTAGCACAAATTAAAATTTCTACCACAAACCAGAAAAGCTACTCGCAAGAAGGGGATCATAGATCTATTACCACTAGACGCGCAGTTGCGGAATCCTTCGCATGTTGTTGTAGTGGATCGTTCTCGGCGTGGATTGTCCTCGCCGCAGATCATCCTCGCCGCGGATCGTCCTCTCCACACCGCAGTAGCAGCAGCGTCACCACAGCAGTCCACACGTCCCGGGATGGAACGCCGTGCGTCGGTGTGCAAGCACCGGGTCACTCGGCAGGGGCAACGAGAGGAGGTGGCTAGGGTTTCTGGCGAAACACCTCTAAACCGCACGAAAAAAGTATCCTGCGTCTAGCCTCCTCCCCTCCTTATATAGCCACGAGGTGAAACCCTAGGCAGTCAGGGCCCATCTACGTGCTAAGCCCACGAGGTCCATTAATTACGGATCCAATCCGACCACGCGCCCCACTGCTAAGTGTGTGACCGTGTAGGTTCATGCGCATTTGGACATGGATTCAGAAAACCCCTTTTCTAATCCAATAGTCGGTAGCGGCTCCTTGCAGAGCATGCCAACTCCCAAATGCATATGATTAAAGTACTGATGTAATAATCCCTTTGCCAAACTATATGAAGATCGAACTCAAGGCGAGAAGCATGTCATCCTTTGACGGTTCAATCCATCTCTCGTATCCGTGATATATTAATAAGTTGTGATTGACTTCTCAATCACGGCATGGCCATGCACTTCCTTAATCATATCACACGAGTGTCCTAGACATATATCTCCGTTACATTGGAGTGGCAAATTCCATCTTGACTGCTCACTTCCCTCTACATGTTTTATAGTAAACATGAAAGCTACCTTTATTACTATCCGGTTAGGAAATAGTGTTTGGTAACCCCAAGGTAAACTATTACACATGTAGGGAATATGACAATCTCAGGTCTAAGGATCATACATCTGCTATGTATGAGATACACTGATGACACATAAGAATGTAACATTCTCGCAGTGTCCTATTGTGGGTCTATCTAACACATGTTCTTCAACATGTGTCCACAATGTATTGATGATATCTCCATATCCCATGATCTATGAAACATGATCATCGAACAATACATGTGCTGATCTATTCATCGTTGTCCTATATGATGATATCCGATCAGAGATATTTATCGAATTATATCAATAAGTAAAGAGCTTCATAAACAAGTCACACACTTGTTGATCAAAATAATGATATACATTCATTGGACCAATAATCATATTATTATTCATAAACATAGTCATGTTACAATCATCCATATGATTGCCTCAAGGGCATAACACTAACAATCTCCCACTTGCACTTGAGTCAATCAATTAAGTATCTAATACCAATAGACCTCGTGTGCGCCTCATGCTTAGGTTGTGGTAGTGGCTTTGTCAATGGATCAGCCACATTGGCTTCCGTATGTACTTTGCATATCTTTACGTCACCTCTATCCACAATTTCACGAATAAGGTGAAAGCGTCGGAGTATATGTTTGGACTTCTGATGTGATTTAGGCTCTTTTGCTTGTGCAATGGCACCACTATTATCGCAATAGATGTCCATTGGACTAGAGGCACTAGCGACCACACCAAGCTCCGAGATAAACTTCTTTATCCATACAGCTTCTTTTGCGGCATCCGAAGCCGCAATGTACTCCGCTTCTGTCGTAGAGTCAGCCACCGTGCTTTGCTTGGAACTCTTCCAGCTTACTGCTCCTCCATTTAGTGTAAACACAAAACCGGATTGTGATCGGAAATCATCTTTGTCAGTTTGGAAGCTTGCATGGTAACCTTTTACAACCAGTTCTTCCTCACCTCCAAAGACTAGGAACATACCCTTAGTTCTTCTCAAGTACTTTAGGATGTTTTTCATGGCTATCCAATGACCATCACTGGGATCCGCTTGGTATCTACTTGTGACACTTAGAGCATATGAGACATCTGGGCGCGTACAGATCATGGCATACATGATAGATCCAATAGCCGAACCATATGGAATCTTGCTCATCCTGTCTCGCTCATCAGTTGTCGAAGGACACAGATTCTTGCTTAGACTGATGCCATGTGACATTGGCATGAAACCTCTCTTAGATTCATGCATATTGAACCTTTTCAATACTTTATCAATGTACGTTTCCTGGCTTAATCCAATCAACCTTTTTGATCTATCTCTATAGATCTTTATGCCCAAGATATAACATGCTTCTCCCAAGTCCTTCATTGAGAAACTCCTTTTCAATGAAGTCTTAACGTCTTCAAGCATAGGAATATCATTCCCGATCAATAATATGTTATCCACATACAAGATCAGAAACACAAGTGCGCTCCCACTAGCCTTCTTGTAAACACAAGGCTCTTCTTCGTTTTTGATAAAGCCAAATCCTTTGACCACTTCATCAAAACGAATGTTCCAACTCCGAGATGCTTGCTTTAACCCATAAATGGATCTCTGAAGCTTGCATATCTTTTTAGCATTTTTAGGATCAACAAAACCCTCAGGTTGTATCATGTATACATCCTCAGATAGATTCCCATTAAGGAAAGCTGTCTTGACGTCCATCTGCCATATTTCATAATCGAAATGTGCAGCAATTGCTAAAATGATCCGGACAGACTTGAGCATGGCTACCGGTGAAAAAGTTTCATCATAGTCAATTCCTTGAACTTGTTTGAAACCCTTTGCCACCAACCGTGCCTTATAGATTTGAACATTTCCATCTATGTCTGTCTTCTTCTTGAAAATCCATTTGCATTCTATGGTTTTTACACCATCAGGAGGATCGACCAAGTTCCAAACTTGATTGTCATGCATGGATTGAATTTCGGATCTCATGGCTCCAAGCCATTTTTCGGAGTTTGGGTCCATCATCGCTTCTTTGTAAGTCGTGGGCTCATCTTTTTCCAATAATAATATGTCAGGTCCATATCTTATGGGTTCATGATACGACCTCCCCGACCTACGTAGGGCTAGAGTCTCTTCCACATGTTGTACAACACTTTGTACATCTTGTGAAGGTTCAGTGGTAGCTTGAACATATTCATGCGATTCTCGAATTTCATCAAGATGCACATCACTCCCACTGATTTCTTTGGAAAGAAACTCTTTTTCCAAAAAGACACCATTTCGAGCAACAAAAACTTTGTTCTCGTTTCTTTTATAAAAGTAATATCCTTTTGTTTCTTTAGGATACCCCACAAAGAAGCATTTTTCTGATTTAGGTGCGAGTTTATCTTATTGCAAACGTTTTACATAAGCCTCGCATCCTCATATCTTGAGAAATGACAATATGGGACTTCTCCCAGTCCATATCTCATATGGTGTCTTCTCAACGGATTTTGATGGGACCCTATTTAATGTGAACGTAGCTGTCTCTAGAGCGAACCCCTAGAAGGATAATGACAGATCTGTTTGGCTCATCATTAACCGAACCATATCCAATAAAGTTCGATTCCGTCTTTCGGATACGCCATTCCATTGAGGCGTTCCTGGCGGAGTAAGTTGTGGAACGATTCCACATTGCTTTAGATGATCACCAAACTCTTGGCTCAAGTATTCGCCACCACGATCTGATCGTAAGTGTTTTATTGATTTGCCAAGTTGATTTTGTACTTCGTTCTGAAACTCTTTGAACCTTTCAAAGGTTTCAAACTTATGCCTCATTAAATAGATATATCCATATCTACTAAAGTCATCAATAAAAGTTACAAAGTACTGAAACCCACCTCTAGCAATCGAGCTCATTGGTCCACATACATCTGTATGTACTAGGGCCAACAATTCACTCGCCCTCTCACTTAAACCTGTGAAAGGGGTTTTTGTCATCTTGCCAAGTAAACAAGACTCACATGTTTTAAATGATTCAAAATCAAATGAGGTGAGAAGTCCATCACCATGGAGCTTCTTCATGCGCTTCTTGCCAAAAAAAGGTAGGGTTTAAATCATTTGGTCGAGGCCTTTTGACATTAATGTTATAGACATGTTTTTCTTTGAGTTCAAGGACGTATAACCCATCCACCATGGGACAACGACCATAATACATATCATTAAAAAATATTGAACAAATAAAGTTCTTTATTCTGAATTCATAACCTTCATGTTCCAAACAGGAAGATGAAATAATGTTTCTACTCATAGATGGAACAAAATAACAATTATTAAGTTCTAAAACTAATCCTGAAGGCAAATGCAATGGGTAGGTGCCAACGGCAAGACCAGCAACTCTTGCTTTATTCCCCACGCGAATATCCATTTCTCCTTTGCCAAGTCTCTACTCTTTGTCAGGCCCTGCATCGAATTGCAAATGTGAACAACCGATCCGGTATCATATACCCAAGAGCTGGAATAAGAAGTAGCAAGATTAATTTCTATAACATTAATACCTGAAGTGGAAGTCACACTCCCATTCTTTTTATCTGCCAGGTACTTCTCGCAGTTCCATTTCCATGTCCTGACTTCTTGCAATAGAAGCACTGGGTTTCGGGTTGAGGGCCGACTTTGAGCTTCTGAAGCTTAGTTTTGAGGCTCGTGATCTCATCTTGAGCCTTGCCCTTGCCCTTGCCCTTTCCCCAAGCCTTGGCTTTCTTCTTTTTGAAGACAGTTGTCTTCTGAACCATCATCACATGATTGGGTTTCTTCTTAATGCTTTCCTCGGCAGCCTTGAGCATCCCATGTAGCTCGGTCAGGCTCTTCTCCATGCTATTCATATGAAAATTCATAATGAATGGCTCAAAGCTCGAGGCGTAGATCGGAGAATTATGTCCGTAGCCAGACCAATGCTAAGGAAACTCAAGCTTTTCCAATCTCCGATGTAGCCAATCATCTTGATTACATGTGGGCTGACCGGATCGCCTTTCACCACTTACAAGCAAACAGAAGCTTTGAGATACCATACCTCTCAGCCCTTGCTTGATTCCCAAACATGCCCTTCAAGCCCACAATCATATTGTAAGCATCCTGGTCCTCATATTGCTTTTGCAGCTCAGAATCCATGGTGACAAGCATGAGACAGCTGACCTCTACAGAGGCATTAACATGTTTTTCAAAGTTAGCCTTCAAATTCCGAGGAGCATTTTCGGCTGGTTCATCAGGAATCGGACTCTCTAGAACATATTCTTTCTTTTCATGTTTGAGAACAATTCTCAAGTTGCGATACCAATCCACAAAATTTGTTCCATTCAGTTTTTCTCTTTTCAAAACCGATCTCAAAGCAAAACCAGGTGCAACAGTAGGAGCAGCAGGAGGTGCCATTGAACTACAACAAAAACATGCAAAGTTTCTAAGCACTATGTTTCTGTAATACTTTTATTAAACATTTTAACAAAAGAAACTCCTATCATGCGCCCCCTTTATGGACACATGGTGAGTATTCAAGATCCATATTCATTAAACACTAGTGAGCTTTGGCATCACTGCTAGAAATCTAATGACATAGGTAAGCAACATCTTAGCTAATTACATCTTATGTAACTCTTGTTGGTTGAGCATGAAAACAAGTAATGAATGCCTCCGTCAACTTGAGTCATGGCCAGGTCAACTCGCCCCTAGGGCTCACATGAGGGAGGGAGCACTTCCCGTTTCCGGGTGCCAATTAAGAAACCTAGCCTCATGTGTGTTTTCCTAGACACCAATCGTCTTGTATCCGTTCCTTCATTACTAAAATCATATTCCAACCACTTATGTCCTTAAGCCCAAAACCGTTTTAATAGCTTAGTTAAATCAACCATTGTTATGCGCGATGTGTCCAACACATCCCTATCATCTATTAAGATAGTCATTAATATACTACTTTGGCAGTCATATCAATAATGATCTAAATTCTTGATAGGTGCAACAATTAGATGGACAAGTATGATTTAAAATTTTAACTATAGGGATGAGCAATATCTACTATGAACATGGCATCACATGCAATGAGCATAAAGAAAATAGCAAGGATTAAACACACATCCACATATAATCAAATTAAGATGTGAAATAGTATGGCCCTTATCATTAGGATCTCCATCATCATGCTTGATTGTTCACCTTGCCATCATGCTTGATTGTTCACCTTGGCGTCATGCTTGATGCCACCATCTTCATCATTGTAGATGCAACTCCTTACAACTTTGATAATGAATATTACATGAGGGTTTGAAACATCACAAGTCGACACGCAGGTCGTTATACATTTTAGATTGAAATAGCCTTATGGCTTGACACGGCACGCAGGCCATGTAAATATTACATGCATCACATACACATAGGCCATAATATTTTCACATAACATCCTACAAAAACGAGTTAAACAAAATAGATTCTCTGACGAGGTTCCAAGGCGGCGCCCATGGGTCCAGGGCAGCGCCCAGCGGTGGTTCAAGGCGGCGCCCTGGCGGCAATCCAATCCGATTCAATCTGATTGGCTTGGTCTCATATGGTTGCGATTCGTGAACCCTGATGGCGGTAACCCGACCGGTAAGGGCAACGTCGTACCATGAGCGGACTCACCCAAATCAAGATTGATTCGGTTTGCACTTTCCTCAAACCCTAAACCGATCGATCTCATCGACGGCTGCCTCCACCAATTCATCACATGAATAGGTTGAACATGTAATAGATCTAATCTACTATCCTCACATACCATATGTGCAACATCTAGATCACGAATCTACACGAGATGGCTCTGATACCACTGTTGGGGAACGCGATATGCTACACTAGCACAAATTAAAATTTCTACCGCTAACCAGAAAAGCTACTCGCAAGAAGGGGATCAAATATCTATTACCACTAGACGCGCAGTTGCGGAATCCTTCGCACGTCATTGTAGTGGATCGTTCTCGGCGTGGATCGTCCTCGCCGCAGATCGTCCTCTCCACGCCGCAGTAGCAGCAGCATCACCACAGCAGTCCACACGTCCCGGGATGGAACGCCGTGCGTCGGTGTGCAAGCACCGGGTCGCTCGGCAGGGGCAACAAGAGAAGGTGGCTAGGGTTTCTGGCGAAACACCTCTAAACCGCACGAAAAAAGTATCCTGCGTCTAGCCTCCTCCCCTCCTTAAATAGCCACGAGGTGAAACCCTAGGCAGTCAGGGCCCATCTACGTGCTAAGCCCACGAGGTCCATTAATTACGGATCCAATCCGAATTAATGCGTCCCAGCCCGTTAAGTGTGTGACCGTGTAGGTTCATGCGCATTTGGACATGGATTCAGAAAACCCCTTTTCTAATCCAATAGTCGGTAGCGGCTCCTTGCAGAGCATGCCAACTCCCAAATGCATATGATTAAAGTACTGATGTAATAATCCCTTTGCCAAACTATATGAAGATCGAACTCAAGGCGAGAAGCATGTCATCCTTTGACGGTTCAATCCATCTCTCGTATCCGTGATATATTAATAAGTTGTGAATAACTTCTCAATCACGGCATGGCCATGCACTTCCTTAATCATATCACACGAGTGGCCTAGACATATATCTCCGTTACATTGGAGTGGCAAATTCCATCTTGACTGCTCACTTCCCTCTACATGTTTTATAGTAAACATGAAAGCTATCTTTATTACTATCCGGTTAGGAAATAGTGTTTGGTAACCCCAAGGTAAACTATTACACATGTAGGGAATATGACAATCTCAGGTCTAAGGATCATACATCTACTATGTATGAGATACACTGATGACACATAAGAATGTAATATTCTCGAAGTGTCCCATTGTGGGTCTATCTAACACATGTTCTTCAACATATGTCCACAATGTATTGATGATATCTCCATATCCCATGATCTATGAAACATGATCATCGAACAATACATGTGCTGATTTATTCATCGTTGTCCTATACGATGATATCCGATCAGAGATATTTATCGAATTATATCAATAAGTAAAGAGCTTCATAAACAAGTCATACACTTGTTGATCAAAACAATGATTTCATTGGACCAATAATCATATTATTATTCATAAACATAGTCATGTTACAATCATCCATATGATTGCCTCAAGGGCATAACACTAACACGGTCATGTCCTATGCAACACCCTGTCAGGAACTGGCCAAGACAGTCGGTCAAAGATAGGTTGTCCTGACCTGTACACGACAGATTGGGGCCTGGAAGTAGGAAACCAATCCACGAGAGGCTGTCGACACCAGGAAGAGGCGAATCCACCAATACTTCGGGAGCACCAAGGACTGGTATGGGATGAGTACACACCCGTCGGTGTCACTCTCATTCCCTTCCATACTTTGGATGGGACTACGAGGTAGGACTTCTCAAGAGCACTCCGAATTAGTCATATGACCACATATGACAAAACTTACCAACCTGGCTCGTTAACACTTTTATGATATGAATGCAAGCGATGCAACAATTTGCAATAACAATTCATCACGTACCAACAATTCCCAAGTGACCATCCTCATCATGTACTCAATAACATCATCTCAAGATCACAAGCATAAATAATGACAATGATTAACACTAATCATTTAAAACAATAAGGTAATATTTACCAAACTAAACAATAATTCATCCCTCAACCAAATTATCATTCTACCGTGCACTTGCCTTTTACCCACAATATAAGTAGACATCCATCTCAAAATCATGCAACAAAAATTCATACATCAAACATAATGATGTTGCATCTATGCACAAACCCAGTTCTAGCTATCTCACTCACCGGACAGCTCACCCTTTTGTTGTCCCGGTGGTCAAACGACCATAATTTCTGACCCATGAGCCCAAACAAAGGAACTATGAACTTTATGACAACTACCAAAGGTTACCCACAAATTTCTAACTAACCCACTTCATCAATTAAACTAACTAGTTTATCATTTCCTGCCATGAAAACCATTCTGCTGCCTCACTGGACAGCAACCTTCAAAAAAAATTTGTAACTAATTATATACTACTCCAAATAAAGCAAACTAGGATATTTATGAAAACTATGGAAAATAATCTAACTTTCTTTAGTTATTAAATAATTTAATTTGGCCTCTAAATAACCCTAATTTGCAAAATATCGGGACTGAATCCTGCAGCCAACATGTTCTGCACAGTCGGTTTTCACAGATCGTAACTTTTGATCCACTTAACCAAATTTCATGTTCTTGATATCTTCAAACACTAATCTATATTTTTCACAACATCCAACCCTTCTAAAACTGACTAAAGGGCCCCAATATGCGACTTGAACTTCGGATACAAAACTGCCCGAAGTTTGCTCTTCCATCCGTGATCCAATTCTGGACAGCACACTTCAACAGATCATAACTAATGTTATATGACTCCAAATTAAGTAAATGATAATATTTTTAGAATCTAAAAGAAAATTTTCAACTTTTTCTATGTATTGAGAAATTTTTATTCGGCCCCTACTTAACCCTAAACAGCATATTACTGCAACAGCTACTAGAGTAAACAGATTCAGAATAGTAGGCAATAAAATAATCATAACTTTTAAATGGATAGACCAAAATGTGTGTTCTTGCTCTCTAATTAAACTTAAGATGATGGCCTACAAGTTTCTCCAACGTGGGACCCACCTATCAGGTACCCTATTTAGAGTACACCTATCAGGCCAAGGAGACTCTCTGTCACCCCGTCACCAAAACTCCTTGGCCAGTCTCTGTCGCTGCCTAGAAACTTTCCCCTCTCTTCCCCGAGGATGATCACACCCTAATCACTCCCACGGCTCCTTGCCATTGCCACCACCGCTCCTTCTCGCTGCCGGCCATTTCTGGTCACTCTCAGTTGCTACCTAGACCTCTCATGAGTTCCCCTCTCCCATGAAGCTAGCCATACCACCCGTTCGCCACCATTCACCGTTGTTTTCTACTGGCAAGCCCTACAGTGAACTGACCTATTTCAGTTCACTGACAGGTGGGACCCACCTATCAGGTACCATGTACCCTCATGCACACGCACACACAATGTCACGCAGGCTCCCTTGTCAGATTCTTCATTAAAGTCTAACTAAACCTAGTTTTAGTTAATGTGCTTATGACATGTGGGCCCAGTAGAGATTAAAAGGTAATTCTTAAATTCAAATTGGTATTAGTGTATGAGTCACTAACAACTATGCCCCATGAAAAGGAAGACAAGGGAAAGGATAAGGGCAGCCGACTGGAGAAGGGAAGAAAGAATAAAAAGAAAACGAGAGGATAAGAAAGAAAGAAATAAGAAAAGGAGAAATGAAAAAAAAGAGAGAGAAAGAAATAAGGGAAAAAGGAATAGAATGGAAAAAGAAAAATAAAAAATATATACATGTACGAAAAAAATACATCAATAATAATAAATAATATATGTTTCTAGGAAATCGAGTAATCCAAAAATGCGAGAATTTGGTATGACTGATTGAGTTTGAATTAAGTCAGTAAATAATCATTCTTATCAAATACTGGTATAATTGATATACGCATATATCAACGATAATGCATATATAACCTGCTGTAGATGATTCATAGTACAAGATCATTTAATATTACAAAAAATAAGTGGATTTGATCCTAGTTTGCATTAGTTTCAATCTATGAATTGAATTCTAGTATACATGTAGCCCTTAAATAACACATGCTTTTATTTGGAAAATAGAATATGAACTAATAAGCAAAGTTATCTATAGAATCATCCTTAGAGTACTCCTTAAGACATTACTGTCATTTTGTATAAACATTTCTATTATAACTTGCTTTGCATCTGAATCATATTAGGACATGCAATTTGTATTTACTCTCACATCTGCTGTTTCATGTACTAATTGGTATTAGTACAAGCGGCTTCACTCCCAGAAAATGAATTTCAGTTTGTTTAATCTCATGATCTTAGCTTCTTGAATTTGTAAAATAAAATAAAACAATTCATAAATAATAGATGTTGCATGTTGTCCGACTCATACCGTTAATAACAGTAAAAACTACAACATAAGATATTGTACGCACACACGAAATCACGGACCTACAACCATGCTTGTTTTGTGTAATGATTATTATTTGATTTTCCATCTGATTTCCTTTTGCCCTTATTGAAAGTATTATTTGCTATTTGTTCTTTCTCGCTGAACGACGTATAGACTCCGACGTTTCGAACTCCGTCGTCGACAACTTCAAGATCACGTCTTCGACTTCGTTGATGAAAACAACAGATAGCAAGGCAAGCACCCCCTTGAACATCTTGAACCCAGATTTTTTTATAACCAGATAAAATGTGATTAAGAATCTTCTTGCATGCTTATATTTTGATAAACCTTTATTTTTTATTACCTGGTAATTACCACCCATATTGATGGATTTCCTTAATCCCTGTTGGAATGTGATTTATGATAGCCATAGGAGTGGTTAAGTTCATAATTTTGGACTGTGTATAATTGCTTATTAATTTGCATATGCTTAACTCTGCACTAGATTAATGTCGGGAACATAAACACCCACGCACCATTCTTTATAAAGGATACTGGTAGTTTGATAAAAATAAAAATAAAACAATTGTTTTGATGTGGGTGATTATTGGCAATAGCCGGATGTACATGTTTTAATGTGTACGTAGATAGGGTGAAGTATCACCCATGTAACTTTAAGGATCGAACGTAGTGTTGCATGATCCAAGTATAACCATACATCCACAAGTACTGGACTGAGACAGTCTTAACTCATTAAATTATTTGGGACTAGCTTTGCACTTTGGTAGGCAGAAGTAGCACAAGCCATAAACCCTTTTGTGTCAGCTTGCTCGGGGCTGCCACAAGAGAGTTGTGGGTAAACGCATTCCTGTGCAATGGTGTACGCCTGGCTATAGATTTGGGGCTGCTATTATTCTACTTGAGCCACCGGCTCCTTCTTACAATTATTACTTTATGTTTCAGCCTTTCAATTAAAACGAAAATGAGAAAAATGAGAAAGAAGCTTGCACCGTTAGAAAACGTATTTGGATATTTTATGTGATTTTTCAGTACATTCAGTATTCAATTGCTAATAACTTTTGCAAATAAACTCCAAATTGAACTAAACCATTTCTAAATTTTTCTAAAATTATGAACCTTCCATTTATGCAAAAATATTTAAATTTGAGCTCTGTTTATACTTAATTTCTATTTAGGGTGATATTTTAGTACATTTAAAATTCAAATGCTCACAACTTTTACTACTAAACTCCAAATTTAATGAAACCAGTTTACTAAATTCTTATAAAATCATGAACCTTCTGTTTCTACAAAAATATTTAAATTTGAACTCTATTTAAACTCAATTCCTATTTAGTGTGATTCATAGCACATTAAAAAAGTTTAAATAATCAAAACTTTTGCAAATGAACTCCAAATTTCGCAAAACCAATTCCTAATTTTTTATAAAACTATGAGCTCTCTATTTCTGCAATAATATTTAGATTTTAACCTTGTTGAATTCTTTTGCTTCCTATTGTTGCATTACATTGAATTGCATGTAGACATTTAAATATTCAAAACTTTTGCAAATGAACTCCAAATTTCGCAAAACCAATTCCTAATTTTTTATAAAACTATGAGCTCTCTATTTCTGCAATAATATTTAGATTTTAACCTTGTTGAATTCTTTTGCTTCCTATTGTTGCATTACATTGAATTGCATGTAGACATCAACGCTTTGGAAACTGCAATCGTCGACCTCGACTCAAACCATGAATTCAATGAGCAAGGAAAGCACCCCACTTTGACCATGTTGATCCTAATATTTTACTTATTTTATATTGCTTTCATTAAACCTATGTATGCAGGCGTGTAATTTTGGTAAATTGTTATGGGTACCGGTAGATATTTTCTTCAATTCATGGAATTTCCTTAATGAATATTGTCATGTCAACCTTGATAACCCTAAGATAGGTTTAGACATTAAAGAAATGTCAATCGGGTATAATTTAATATTTATGCATCTACTTGGCTATGCTTTATAAATGGGATAACAGATGGTCGGATATGCTATTCGTTTATGAATGGAAAATTTTGGACAGGATGGGAATTTTGGTTTCTGGCATTTTGGTATAAAAATAAGAAAAAAAACTATGGTTTGATGCGGGCGTGTTATTGCAATAGCCTAAAGTGCATTGGATTTGCACGTAGTGTAGGGGGAGAGTTCTTGCTTAGGTCGGATTAAGGACCGAACGTAGTGTTGTATAATCCAAGACATTCCATGCAACCATAAGTGCTATTATGGGGTAGTCTTAACCAATTAAGTTACTTATGTTTAGCTTTACACATTGGAAGGCTGAAGTAGTATGGGTATTCTTAGATGGTTTGTCCGAAGGGGTGCCCTCACCGAGGTGTTGGGAATAATGCATGCCGATACAACGATGCATGCCTTGATATGGGGGAAAGTGGCACTATGACACCACGGAGTGTCGTAACCTTATATAATGTGAATGTTGAGGTCAAACACATTATGAAATATGGAATTAGAGGTTGAAACCATAAGGTATAGAGGTTAATAGCGTTTCCGGGAGTTTGGGCCTTTTCGGGGAGTTTTGGGCCTAAGAGAAGGGGTCGTTGGCTTTGGTGGGATGGAGTTTGAGTCCAATTGGGAGTAGGAGTCCTGGTTGGGGGCCTCCCCCTGCCCCTTACTGCGCCCCCACCCCTGCCCTTGCGCCCCCACAAGCCCTAGCCGCCCCCACACCTCCCCACCTCCTCCTTGTGGCGCCTCCACCTCCCCCATTGCTCCCCATTGCTCCACCACCTCTCCACCACCTCTCCACCTCCCTTGCTGCCCCTATGGGAGTTCTCCACCTCAACACCTCGAAGATCCACCCATTGGAGCGCTCCGCGATGAGGAGATCCAGCGGAATTGGAGCGAGGAAGGAGATCGCGCGAACCGGGAGGAGATCCGTTGGGTTTTCGGTCGTCGGGCGAAGGTATGGCCACGGGGATCCTCAGGGTTGGTCTAGTATCTATTCTAAGGGGTATTATCATGTTTTTAGATCAATTGGTGGTGCTGGAATTGACTAGATTAGATGGAATCTTGAGTTTGCCATGTTCTCTGTTTCGGGCAGCATGAGCAGTCGACCTAGGGTTTGGGTTTTTGTCAATTTAGATCGGAATTTGGTCATACGGATGTTGAAGAAGTTGTAGGTAATTTTAATATCTTTCCGTGGGTATAAAGAACGTCCAATTCTGCCTAGCCGTTTGAAAGTTATGATCGTTTTACCGAACGTTTTAAAATCTGTGACGTGATTGGAACAGATCATGGTTTTCTGTAGATTAAACCACTTTAGAGTCCGAATTAGTCTTTTCGTATACGTAGAAAAAGTTAGGAAATTTCCTAAGCTATGCGAGGATGTACTCGTTTAATTGATTCGGAGTCTTAGACCCGAATTATGCCTTTTGAAAGGCTGCTGTCCCGACGGGACAGAACCTCTATTTTTGGGTTTAGCGAGTAGTTTGCGATGTCGGGGTAGAAGAGGGTTTGCTTACTATTTTGTGGACTTGATTATGAGTGTGTGGTACCTATGTGCAGGTGGTGTGACCCCGGGAGTGCCTTCTACTTCTCGCCAATCCGTCGCCCGTGGTTGAGGCAAGTGTATTGGAATGGGTAGCGGGTTGTAGTTGCTACATTGGTTGAGATTGAATTTGAATACATGATATGTTCACATGCCATGCCTTAATGATTGCCAATGATATGATGAATATGTTTATTATGTTATGATGCCATGTGTTAGTGTACAAGTTATTTATGATGTTGGCATGTTTGCATACATGGCATGTTACATGGCCCGGGCGGTGAGAAAGTCATAACTAGTCCGGGGAAGGTTGGTGAGAAAGTTATGACTATTCCGGAGAGCCAATGAGTAAGTCCTACATCGTGATTCCATTCACCGCGGTGAACGGAAGAGAGGAGTAGGCACCCTCCATCTTCGGGATGAAAGGGGGGAGAGGGTGCATACCGACGGGTGTGTACTCAACCATATCGGTATGAGTTTCCAAGGAGACATGAGCATCGCATTGCATTGCATGCATAATGATGATGATATTGATATGTGATCATGAATGAGATGATAGACATGATATGAGTTGTTGTAGCCATGTAATTGTTTTTGTGTACCATTGCAATATGCTTGCTGAGTGTTGAACTCACGCTTCTGCTTTCTTGTTGTTTTAGGTACCATGAGATCGGCATGCGGGGAAGGGAATTAGTCACACTTCTACACGTAGCGTCACTCAATTGTTCCCACAGTCACTCAATTGGGTCTTGATAATAAATTAAGTGTGATGCCTATTGTTTTATGGTTTAGCTTTGCGATATGAGAGTCTTATTGTTTGTTTGGCTCATGGAGACATTAAATATTTAGAATTAGACTTTTAAGGTCGTCATACCTTTAATTATTGCTATTTTAGATGTCTCTCATATTGCCTTATATTGCTATGCTATTGTGTTTCCTTCAATTCATGTTAAAACAGAGGAGATGCAGCTGAAATTTCAGTTTTTTAGCATTTACTCCTTTGCTGTAATTTATCTTTATTTATGGTATTTAGATGTTGTTTAGTCTATGTTTGGTAGCATTCGGGCTTACTAGATGCCGGGGTGTTACAGGCACATCGGGGTGTATAACCGTTCATCGGTATAGAGTGTACAAATATCTTTCGCTACCATAGCAAGGGTTTGACATCATTGAGCTAGTGCAAATTTAGGTCTAAGTGATATAACGGTTCATGTCATGGCCTCTTGGCTACATGCTAAAGGAAGCGTGAAAATAGAGGTAAAAAGAGTTGGTCATGTCATATGGGTAAAGATGTATGTCTCTGCAGAGTGTAGGGCCACTATCTAAGCTATTAGTGGCCTGGATTGAACTATTGATTTACCGAGTCGAGTGAAGCTATGCTATGTAACATGTCTATAGGTCGCCAAAGTCTAGAAGTACATGTGGTTGCTCTAATCTTTGAATCGAATTGGATTTTTTTGTCTAAAAGTGAGGGCGATGAGTGGGGAAGGAAGCTGATGATTTTCTTAGTGTGTGAGGTGGCCTTGAGAGTTGAAAAAAAGCCGTTCGTTTTGAGACCATGGAGCGGTGCTGGTGGGGTGGGCTGACAACCAGAGGAGGTTGGGTAAGTATTTAGGGTAGGTATAGGATCTATATAGTAGGTGGTGACTAGCATGGTAAGGCGTGAGAGTGGTTAGCTCTAAATCCGAAAGCTAAAAAGTGCTTGACATTTAATAAATCAGATGACCAATAAATAATAATGGTTGATATAATTTATCTGTGTTTTAGTATTTTAGTCTTATTAAGGGGGCTATTAAGGCCCTATTTAGAATGTGATAAAATTTCCTATTTTTTTTACTAAATTGAACCGTTTCACTTGAAATTTTAAATGGACCTCATGGTCAAGACAACACTAGGAGCGCCAGAATTGTAAAATCATCACATTTCTTTTGCCAGTTTCCTACTCTAGCTCATCATTACTGTGATGGAGCCTATAACATAATGCTAAGTGGGCAAAGATTGATCATGTGGACTGTGAAGTTAGGCTGAGCCCATGTAAGCTTTGAATGTATGAAGACAACAGACTTAGCGGATATAAGCTAAGGGGAACTTGCTAGCTGGAGCAATGAAGAGAATGATCTTTCTTGTCCCCCAATTCTTCTCCTTCTTCCTCGAGTACTACTATGGCACCGAGGAAGAAGCCGAATCCGTTTGAGGAGAGGACGACGAAGATGATGACAGTGATGGAGGTGCAAGGTGAAGTAATGGTGATGATGCTTAAAGAGCTCTGTGACCAGTTCAAGTCCTTCCAGGAATCTCTAGGAGAGGTCAAGGAGAACCAAGGGTGGCTCCAGGATCACATGGAGATGCTGAGGCAAACGCCACCACATCAGGGCCTCAGAGTCCATCCATGGGTAGGGGTGAAAACGAGTCAGATATTTCCCGACTGTATCCAGGATCAGATCTGGTCGGGATCGGATTTGACTATCCGGCCAGGTTTGGGACGGGATTCGGATACTTGAATTCAGATTTGGGATCAGATACGGAGCAGCCAATATCCGATAAATATGGGACATGATCCGAATATTCAGATTTTTTCTTTTTGGATATCCGAATTTTTCCTATTCAGATATTCGGATCGGATATCTGGATTTCCTATTCGGATATCAGCAAGGCCCAGCCCATTTCGTCCCATTTTCCCATGGAGAGCCCATTTATATTGACAATTAGTTGGTTCTATTGATTCTAAAGTAGCATATTCTTTCTATGATGTTTACTGGGTTTGATTGATATATAACTTGCTAATATGGACATGTACCTGTACGATTTAATTAAAAATATTTTACTCTATATATGTGTGCATTATCCATATATCTTTATTCGTTTTTGACCCAAATCTATCATATATCCATCCCGTATCCGTATCCGAATAACCCTGATTCGTATTTGTATCAAGCTATCCCGTATCCGGTTCTGAATCCGGGAAAATAATATGGGTTAGGATATGGGAAGAGCAATATCCGCCCATATCCGACCCGTTTTCACCCCCTATCCATGGGGCCGGGCCAACATCTTTCGCCCTCAGGCATGACACCGGTGACTATGGGGTCACCATCATCGTCAGCATTGGGCGACCTGGCTCTTGGGCCTAATGGCTGCTGTGAGGATCTGCACCATCGAGGAAAAGTTGAGGGAATCCTTTGGATTCCTCAACCTACTGTGGTCAAGGGTATGCCCTTCCCCTAGAATCATGCTCTACAAGTTTTTGATGAAAGACGTGTAGAGAATCAAAACCAAACTAACACATTCAACCACACTGGCACAATCCAACACCAAAAATGGAGTTTTCCAAATTTGATGGTGAGAATCCTAAACTTTGGGAAGAGAGATGTGAAACATATTTTGAGGTGTTTGGAGTGCAGGAGTACCTGAAAACACATTTTGCTGCATTGAACTTCAGTGGTTTGGCAACTTTGTGGCTTCAGAAGATTGAGGCTAGGGGTAGAATAGAAGATTGGGGGGAGTTGTGTCATCTTGTCAATGATAAGTTCACCCAAGATAACTATCAATATTATTGAAGGCAATTGAGAACCTTAAGGTAGACAAAATCAGTATCTAAGTATACCGATCGGTTTGAACAGCTTAGACATCATCTCTAGTTGTATAACCCCATGTTAGATGAGACTTTCTTTGTTCATGAGTATTTAGAAGGGTTACAAAGTAACATTCGTTCTACTATTTGGCTCCATCGTCGTCTCGACGTTGATACTTCTAGTGCCTTGGCTTGCGGGGTAGAAATGTTATTCGAGGAAGGCTGAAACACAAGTTTCAGCGTGGTCACACCAAGTCAGTCCTAATAATGATAACTGACGCTTGGGGGAAAATGGAAGACACGAAGAAAATTGAAGATATAAAGAAACCAGAAGGGAACAAGGCCAAAGTCAAGCTGACTGCTCTAAAAGCATACTAGAAGGCTAACAGGTTATGTTTCACTTGCAGGGATAAGTGGAGTAAAACAGGGCATAATTGTCCTGAGCGAGTGTCTTTGCATGTTAGTGAGGAGTTACTTGAAGCATTACAAATGGATGTAGATCCTAATGGGTGTAGTAGTGAGTTTGATGAAGAGCTGAGTGGGGCATTGATGGTGGTATCAATGACTTTGTGCCCTAATTCCAGAAAGAGATGCATTTTTCGGTTGTCAAGAATAATCGGCACAAAAGAGGTGCTCATATTGGTTGATTCTGGAGCAATGAACTCATTCATCAATGAACAATTGGTGCAACAGTTGCATCTCCATGTCCAGCAAATCGATGAGGTATGTTATGTGGTGGTAGATGGTGGATCTCTCAGTTGTACGTAGGAAGTGAAAACGTTGGAATGGTTCATTCAAGGACAAACATTCACTCATGGATTTAAGGTAGTACCATTGGGCAACTATGATATTATCTTGGGAGCAGATTGGCTCAAAGACCAGAGCCTAATGTTGATTGACCTGTGCCTAAAGCTCATGTGGTTCTGGTATAATGGAAGAAGAATTAGTTTGCAAGGGTTGGAGATATAACAGCACATTTCCAACCAATTAGGGTCCGCAAGCTGCAAGATCTGATCAAGCGTTGTGCCTTATCACATTGTGTCATGGTGCACCAAACACCCTTGAATCAAGAAGCTCACATTGTAGATGATCCAACCATTGGTGACATTCCAGAGCAAGTTCAACATGTGGTACATGAATTTGCTCCCTTGTTTCAAGAACCCTAAGGTTTACCTCCTCAACGTCCAAATGATCAAAATATTCCCAATGGTGCTAGGAGCGTAGCTAATCAATGTGAGACCATATCACTACTCTCCATAGCAGAAAGACAAGATTGAGTGCCAAGTGCGCAAGATGCTCCAGTCAGGCATCATCCAGCGCATCAATAGCCCATTTGCATCTCCAGTGCTTTTGGTGAAGAAGGACGGAACATGGCGATGATGCATCAACTATCGACAGCTGAACACAATTACAATAACAAAATAAACACCCTCTGCCTATAGTAGATGAACTCCTTGATGAGTTAGCTGGAGCATGTTGGTTTACCAAGTTGGACCTTTGCTCAGATTATCACCATATCAGAGTAGATGCTGGTGATGAACATAAGATTGCGTTAAAACACATCAAGGATTATATGAATTCTTGGTAATTTCATTTGGGCTAACTAACACCCCAACAACTGTAGGATCGAAATATATGAATATAACAATCAGAGGGGGGTGAATGATTGTGCGGATGCTAAAACAATTTTTGATGATTATCAAAACACCCCAAAATTGATTATAAAAGATTGCTTTGATTTAACGCAAAAACAGATTGATGATCTTCCACCAAAAAGCAAAAATCCAAAAATCCAACCGTCAAATTAATGTGAGATTGATGCTGCAGAAACTAGATTGAATTTACAAACTAACCCAACAAGAATCAACTCAATCGGATCTATGGATCAAAAGTCATAAGCTCTGCAAGTTACGTTTCGAAATCGACTAGTTCGGACTGGTCCGATCTGAGTTCGGACCAGTCCGATCAGGATCGTCAAGTTTAGACTTGGTAGTCAAGTTCGGACCGTTCCGAAGTGAGTTCGGACCAGTCCGATCAGGATCGTCAAGTTCGGACCAGTCCGATCAGGATCGTCAAGTTCGGACCAGTCCAAACATGATGATATCGGTTTTTTTTGTAGATGTGTTTGGTAAAACATGATTTTCTGGAGATCCAACCATCGGATTGACTTGAAATTTTAAAACAAGAAACTAGATTCCAATCAGAATCAAATAAAGGAAGAATCAACTTGATTGGACTTACGGATCAAGAGTTATAAACCTCACAAGTTTTCTATAACAGAAAATGACGAGAATTGATCTAACCAAAACTTGTAGATTAAACAGGAACAACAAAAGATTAATCAACTAAACTTCGAGGAACTCTATATCAATACCCTAGAAAGGTTTTTGATGGATCAAATCAAGATGAAACTCAAGGAACAAAAACCAATCTAGGATTAGAACAAGCATGCAAACAAGAACCAAAACATGGAATACTGTAGCAACGTGGTTACTGTAGCATGCAAGGATCTGGAAGAATTGATCTTTATTTATTTTGTCTAAAGTACTCCCATAAAAAGAGTACAAACCCTAAACAAAGCATCACTCAGCTCTCCTGGCGCAATGCACTAAAACGGATGCTTAAACAGGAGACAACCCCTCCTATTTAAACAGAGCAAACACAAAGAGTCCAAATACAACTCCAACTCCAAGCATGAAAGGAGTCTGTATTCAACACAACTCAACTTGGGCCAACCTGGCCAAAAACAACTCTTGCACGCGTGTACAACCAACATGCCATACTCACGTGACTAACCACTTTGCACGCGTACGGCCACCCTGCCTACTCACGTGACTAACCAGCCTCATGTGCACCGTTCTCTAGCCCGAACGTCCTACATGACATCCTTGACCACCAAGACCTCGATTCCTCCCTGAACCTAGTCTCGAACCTTAGTTCCTCCACGAACCTAGTTCCGGTCCTGTCATCGACCACGTTCGCCCTCGAGCAACACCTGCACATGAGTAAACACAAAACAAATCCGAGCACAAGTCCACGACTTGACTCAAAGTCAAACCATGCAATCACTTCACAGGAGTATTGTGTACAAAAATACTCAACCTGAGCAAAACATATTCACGACGGACCACACTTCAGTCTGGTGCACAAGGGAACTCAAAACCCTAGAAAATCCATGCATGCCGGACCAATCACTAGTCCGGCGCAACTCACGACGGACCAAAAACATTGGTCTGGCGTACATGTAAAAATGCAGTCCGAAAAATCTTGTTTACCATGGACCAAAAACATTGGTCCAGCGTACATGCAAAAATGCAGTCTGGTGCAATGCGTTCACAGCGGATCGAACAAAAACGGTCCGACGTCAACAGAAACAACACTGTCACTTGGTCCGGCGCAAGAACAAGCGGTCCAGTGCAAATGGTCCGGCGCACAAGGGAAACACACTGTTTTTCCAAGATCCCTTATTCACAGTAAATCACAAGAGTATCAAATGATCAAATATGCACAAGCACATGTTGCAAATTCAATTCTAAAGCCAATTTTTCAGCACATGATTTCACAACAACTTTTTAGAGTATAATGAATCAAGTATTTGAGCCATACTTAAGAAGAGAAGTCCTTGTCTTCATGGATGATATTCTCTTATACAGTGCTACTTTGGAAGAACATGTCAAATTACTTTAGGAGGTACTTCAATTGCTTCAACAGAATCAACACTTTGTGAAGTTATTTAAGAGTTCTTTTTCTCAGCAGCAGCTTGAATATTTGGGTCACATAATTGGATCTCAGGGAGTTTCTATAGACAGCTCAAAAATTCAAACCATAGTGGATTGGCCGGTTCCACAAAATCTGAAAGAACTTCAAGGATTTTTGGGTCTCAATAGCTATTACCACAAGTTCATCAAATACTATGGGCTCATTAGCTAACCACTCACTGAACTTCTGAAGAAAGGGGTACCTTTTACAGGCACCCGAAGGCTCATCAAGCTTTTAACGTATTGAAACAATTAATGGCTCAAGCTCGAGTTTTATCTCTTCCTAATTTCTCTAAGCCATTTGTGGCTGAAATCGATGCATGCAAATATGGAGTAGGGGCTGTCCTAATGCAAGATAATCACCCAGTGACATTTCACAGTAAAGGATTGAATGCAAGGGATCAGGCATTATCCATGTATGAAAAAGAATGTTTGGCAATCATAATGGCTGTGGAAAAGTGGCGCTCATATCTGCAACATTCATAATTCGTCATCCGCACAGATCAAACAAAGCCTCATGCATTTAACCAATCAGTGACTGAGCACAGGAATTCAACATAAAACATTTGTAAAATTGATGAGTCTTAATTATACAATAAATTACAAGAAGGGCATTTCTAATGCAATTGTAGATACATTATCAAGATGGCCGGGACAACAGGAGCTTGCGGCTATTTCCTGCAGTACACCTGCTTGGATGGAGAACCTAGTAGCGAGCTATCAAGATGACCCTGAAACAAAAGAATGCTTACTGAATTGGGTCTACCAGTGTAACATCCCCAATTTCAGTCTTTTGTCAAAAGCTAATTTAAATTAATTAAATTCAAAAATTGGATTTTCCTCGGTGTTCTATTTAACCTGGCATCCTTATCCTTCCGAAATTGGAGTTCAATCCTTCATCGTCCGAAAAGTCAAATTTCCGAATTCCGGTCTGTACCCGAAATTCCACCCGAGTTCCAAAATGCTCCAAAAATCTCGAAACCTATTGCATTAGGTTTCAAATATTCTAAAATAATTTTGAAATTTTTCCAAGATTTTTAGAATCTCTTTGGTATTTTATCTCTCGCGGCCTTTCGTCAAATGCTATTTATTTGTCCCGAAATTTGTCTAAATTCCAAAATTCATCCAAAATCAGTGAAACCAATTTTATTGGGTTCCATATATTTCCTAGTATTTTTAGGAATTTTTCCGAAATTTTTAGACTCTTTTTGCTATTTTATTTCTCGCTCTATTCTTTTGGCACTATTCATTGGGTCCACTTATCAGCGCGCACTGTTCATCTTCCTTGGCAGATAGAAACATTACAGAGAAGCTGCAGAACCTTCCGTTCATGGCGCTGGAACTTCAAAACCTCATAACTTGCTCATTCCTCCAGCAAATCGCGAACGGCCGGTTGCGTTGGAAAGATAGCGTCGAGGAGAACCCATTCCCCATGACCATTTGTTCCAAGTTCCACCGAAAATGGCTCAATCAAAGGAAAACCGAAATGTATTCAAAAGGCATTATCTCGGTCGTTTCTTCATGAAACGACGCAACACCACCTCTCAAAGATTCGTCCCGGTGCCCTCTTTCTCGTGCCCACACTCACTCACAACCATCCCTCTCCATTCGGTCGGGAACGCGAAGAAACCGGCACCGGTTGTCCTCCATTGACACCATCGCGTCACATTTTGCTCCGGTGAGCCAAACTCAACTCTGATCGCGTCATCGTGTTCGTGTTGGTGCCATGAGAAAAAGCCCTCAAACAATTTCACTTTTCGTTGTATGATGGCGACGAATTTCGCCCGTTGAAATCTTCGTTTGGAGCTCGATTCTTCGTTGATTCCTCGCAAACCGTCGATCCCCTCCGAAATCCGGAAGCACTCCTAGGTTCATATCGTCGTGTTCTATACGGTGCTCCTTTTAATTTCACAAAATTTCTTTGTTTTGGTTGAGTTCCCAATTTCTATGTCTTTTGGGTGTCTTCGCAGCCGACGTGGCCGTGGCCGGCGCCATTCCGGCGATCCTCCGGCCGAACCAACACGAGCATCGCGATCCCTCCCCCCCACCGCACCTATCCCCAGCCTCGGTTGCCATTCCCCATCGCCGAGCCACCGGGCGCCGTCGGCGCTGCCGCCGCTTGCGGTGTGGCCCAATGACAGTCCCTCCTCGGCCCGGTCGGCCGGCCGGCAAGCCTCCTCAGCGCTTGCGTGCCAGTGGGCCTCGACCAGGCGTGCCGCCACGCTGAGCCGCTCGACCGCCGCTCCGGCGACACCATCGCCGGCCCGCCGTCCACCACCGGCCGGCAGGCTTTCTCTCACTAGCACATGGAGGAGCTTCATGCTCCTCTACACTTCAATGGAGAAGAATCTCCATGTGGATGACACCTTGGCCCCACCTGCCATAGCAACAAGCAAAAATCAATATTCTAGGAAAAAGAAAGATTTTGGAATATTCCTGGTTTTTCTATTTTCCAAGATTTTCAGATTTCGGACGCTCATAACTTTTTCATCCGAACTCCAAATTGACTAGTTCAAATTCCTAAATTCATTTAAATTCAAGATCTACCTACCAGTATAAATTTTATAATTTTTGCATTTATTTTATTTTATTGTATTTATTCGTTGTACTGTTTTGTGCGTAGCCAAAGATCCAACCGAATCCGCCGACACCGCCGCCGAACTTCACGATTTCGAGACTTTTGCCGCGAATGAAGGCAAGTCCCTTGACGCATCTTGATCCAATGCTTTATAAATGTTTTACAATGATTTCAATCTGCATTGCTATCTTTTTATCGTATGTCAAATATAGATTTCTAGTTATTCCAAATTGTTGTCATATCCATGATTATTGATATCCATGTTTACTTGTAACCCTAGGACACTTTGCTATGTCATGCCTATTTTATATTGTGACATTTGATGTTTAGTACGGTAGTTGTGCTTAGATGCTAAATTGCTTAAGATGACCCATGGGTGGGATTTTACCGAAATTATGATTTAAAGAATGTTTTGAGAATTATATCAATGTATTTGCTATTGTTTTTATAAAATAAAAATAAAATGAAAAATGGTTTGGACTTGGGCGGAATGGAATGTTAGGTGGGTGCAGATAGAGCACTAGTTTTTATTGTGCAAGTACCGCCCCAAGTCAATTAAAGACCGATGCTTATGACTGTCCATTCTAAGCATACCGTACAACCACATGTCTATAATGGGTACGACCTGGCTGAATAATTTGTAGAAACCTAACCTAGACTCACCAGTTGGTGGAATATGGGTGTCAGACGGAGGCAAGTTGTACTCCCAACACGGCGCAAGAGGGGGCTTCTGTACTGGGTAGATGGAACCCTAACAGCGGTGAAACCTCAGCGGGTGTAGTCGGGTTAGATGTATACATTGTAAAGGCCTTGTCATGATATCTCTGCCGGCACACCAAGGGAAGTGTGCTAATAGCTTGGCGTTAAGGGAATATCATGTCTTGTGGGCAAAGTTGTACACCTCTGCAGAGTTAAAACTATTCGAATAGCTGTGCCTACAGTCAAGGGCAAAGCGAAGAATGCTTTCATACTGGTAGACTTGGTTTTTGTTTTTAAAAATTGATGTTTTGGGATTCAGGAGTGATCAGAACTCTCAGATGTTTTTATTGGCGGATCAAGCCAACCAGGTAGACGGAACCTGTTTTGATCATGACGGATAGAGTCATGAGTGGGATTACCTTAATATTTTGAAAATGTGGCGGATAGAACCTTTATACTAGTGATGGTGGCTAGAACCTTCACTAAAATAATAAACAATTTCAATTGTTAAAATAATTGCAAAAAGTTGCTTTGTGAAAACTAATACTAAGTATAGTTTGATGAAACATGGCTTTGTGCAAAAGAACCTTATTAAGCCTTCCTTGGAAAGCCTACATGTTGCATAATTACCAGACTTGCTGAGTACTTTTGTACTCACATGCTACCAAAACTTTGCCATCAGAACATTATCAGGATGCAACTGAAGACGGTGAGTTCTACGCCGAGGAGTATGATGAAGATCACCAGGACAACTAAATGCGCGTTCCTAGTCGTCACCTGTTGTGACACCACGGAGTGTCGTATCTTATAAAATGTGAATGTTGAGGTTAAAAACTTTATAAAATGTGAAAATGGAGGTTAAAACTTTATGTTATGCCGTTTATAGCGTGTTTTTGGGCCGTTTTCGGGTGTTTGGGCCTCTCCGGGGGACTTTGGGCCTTGGGGGTTGAGTTGGGCCTCCGGTGGAAGGGTTTGGGCCCAAGGGGGGACTTTTGGGCAGCCAAATCTGGCCCCCACCCCTTGGTGCGCCCCCCACTCCCTCTCCCAACCCTAGCCGCCACCCCCTAGCCCCCCATGCGCCTCCACCCTTCCCCTTCCTCTCCATCTTCCCCCATGGCGCCACCACCCCTCTCCTCCCCTCTCCACCTCCCTTGCTGCCCCTAGGGGAGTTCTCCACCTCACCACCCCGCAGATCCATCCATTGGAGCGCTCCGCGATGAGGAGATCCGGTGGATTTGGAGCAAGTAAGGAGATCGCACGAACCGGGAGGAGATCGGTTGGGTTTTCATTCGTCGGGCGAAGGTATGGCCACAGGGATCCTTGGGGTTGGTCTAGGTTCTATTCTAAGGGTTAATATCATGTTTTTAGATCAATTGGTGGTGCTGTAATTGGGTAGATTAGATGGAATCTAGAGTTTGCCACGTTCTCTGTTTCGGGCAGCATGAGCAGTAGACCTTGGGTTTGGGTTTTCTCCAATTTAGAATAGGATTTTAGTCAGCCGCCTATTGAAGAAGTTGTAGGTAATTTCAATACCTTTCAGTGGGTACAAAGAACGTCCAATTCCGCCCAACCGTTTGAAAGTTATGCTCGTTTTACCGAATGTGTTAAAAACTGTGACGTGATTGGAACAGATCACGGTATTATGTAGATTAAACCACTTTAGAGTCCGAATCAGTTTTTCCATATACTTAGAAAAAGTTAGGAAATTTCCTAAGCTACGCGAGGATGTACTCGTTTAATCGATTCGGAGTCGTAGAAGCCGAGTTATGCTCGTTGCAAGTCTGCTGTCCCGACGGGACAGAACCTCTGTTTTTGGGTTGTGCGGGTAGTTTGCGAAGTCGGGGTAGAAGAGTGTTTGCGTATTGTTTTGTGGGCATAATTTTGAGTGTGTGGTGCCTATTTGCAGGTGTTGTGACCCCGGGGGTGCCCTTTACGTCTCGCCAATCCGTCGCCCGTGGTTGAGGCAAGTGTATTGGAATGGGTAGCGGGTTGTAGTTTGCTAGATTGGTTGAGATTGAAATTGAATATATGATATGTTCACATGCCATGCTTTAATGTTTGCCATTGATATGATGAATATGTTTATTATGTTATGATGCCATGTGTTAATGTACAAGTTATCTATGATGTTGTGTAGGATCGAAGTATACGAATATAGCAATCAGAGGGGGGGTGAATGATTGTGCGGAAGTTAAAACCAAATTCTTGATCTACTAAAAGTTCACCCCAAAACAGAACCAAATAATTGCCTCGTATTCGACAAAAACAGAATGATAGAGGTTCGGTAAAACGCGAATTCCCGGAGATCCAACAGTCGGAACGATCTGAAATTTGGACACAAGAAACTAGATTCCAATACGAATCGAACCCAAAATGAATCAGCTCGATCGGACTTATGGATCAAAAGTTATGAACCTCGCAAGCTTGCTATGACAGAAGATGACGAGAATAGATCTAACTAGAATTGTAGCTCGCTAAAAGATTTGAAGAACTTGATCTTTATTTCTCCTTTCTTTTGTATAAAGTACTCCAAACAAAAGAGTACAACCCTAAAGCTTGCTCAAAGCTTTATGCCCTTCAACAGGAGACAACCCCTCCTATTTAAAGGAGCAAAACACAAGGAGTCATGAATACAATTCCTACTCCTAATCCTAGAAGGAGTCCCACTCCTAATCCTAGAAGGAATCCCACTCCTAATCCTAGAAGGAGTATGTATTCAACACAACTCCTCTTGGCCCAACCTGGCCGAGTACAACTCTTGCACGCGTATGGCAACCCTACCATACTCACGTGACTAACACTTTGCACGCGAATGACCTCCTGCCATTCTCACGTGACTAACCATTCTTCATGTGCACCATTCTCTTAGCCCGAACATCCCGCATGACATCCTTGACCACCAAGACCTCAGTTCCCCCTGAACCTAGTCCCGAACCTCAGTTCCTCCATGAACCTAGTTCTGGTCCCGTCATCGACCACATTCGCCCTCGAGCAATACCTGCACATGAACAAACCACAATACGATTCCGAGTACAAATCCGCGACTTGACTCACTTTAAACCATGCAACCACTCACAGGAGTGCATTGCATTAAATATTCTAAGAACACGATTTCAAAACACGAACCAAAACCTTTGCAAAAATCAAAAAGCTTTTCAAATAATCAAACTGATTTCAGATCTTTTCAAATAAAGAAACCAAAAAATAAATCTTGTCGAAATATCAAACTGGTTTCAAATCTTTTTCAAATACTCATCAAAATCAAATGGATAAAAAATAACGATCCTTCAATCTCCCCCTTTTTGACAAAACACAATATAAGATTTGACAAGAGATTGAGCAAGAACCAAAAGACCAAAAAATCCCAATTCAAAAACCTCCTTGACTTGTTCTCCCCCTTTTTGACAAAATAGTCATCAAGATCTCAAAACTCCCCCTTAATAAATGCAGTATCTCAAGCTTTGAAGTATATTCAAGGTATATAATCAAAGTAAAGCATTTGGAGAGTTTTTAGAAGAATTTTCTCATTTTGTATCAATTTATCCAATGAGAAAGCAAATTGTGAGAATATAGAGGCTCTAACACATAGAATAGTTATTGCATAAGCAAATTAGAGCCAACAAGTAAAATGTCATAAACTGATTTTGCCAAAGTGAAAAAGAAATATATCATGAGAATAGAGAGACTTTCAAATTCACTAATATTTGTCTCAAGCCTTTTTCAACCATTTGAATTTCCTTTTTCTCTTTTAGCAAGTTTGACAATTTTGCTTTGTGATCAACAGGGATGACAGGTAACTGCACACTAGCCCATACTTGTGTATCAGTATGTAGTTCTTTCTTGTATCTTTCTCAATTTAAATTGGCAAGTGGCTTCACATTGTTCTGAACTTTTGTTTAGACAAGTAGCCTTTTCTTGCATCTTTTGCATTTAAATCCCTTAACAAGGAAGCTGCACATTGTACTAAACTTGTGTTTAGCCAAGTAGATTTTGCTTGCATCTTTTTCAACTTGCTTTTAACATTAAAACACTGATTTTGCTTGAGACTCATAATGATCATTTGAAGTCCAACAAAAAGCTCACACATAGTTTCTAATCAGCTCTAGCCTTTCAACAGATGATAAGAAACTTTTAAGCCTATTTCACAAATGCAATACCATAATGAGCAAGAGCCAAAATATTCTCGAAAAGCATCTCAAATTGAATTATTTTAGCCTTTTAGTGATAAGTAAAGCATTGAGCATTAACTTGGCTATATACACAAGAATAATCACCAAAGCTTTGTACTACATGATGCAATGTAAACATGGGATTTTACTTGAGGTGTAAAGTCAAAATACCACTTATAAAAAATCACTTGTAGGAACCAAAGTCAAGTAACCCAAAAAGAGATAAACTCAAGACTCCCCCTCAAATCAACCCATGGGGATGAATGATCCCAAGTTCACCGCGTAAGAAAGCAAAACGAGAAGAATCAAGCGGTTTAGTGAAAATATCAGCAAGTTGAGCACCCGAATCAACAAATTTCAGTTCAATAGCTCCTTTTTCAACATGATCTCTAAGAAAATGATATCGAACAACAATGTGTCGAAGAAAGAGAATTACTCAAGAAGTGACATGAACCAGATGTACTTTTTCTATCAATTCTACATCCTCCAAATTTAGCATCAAAGAAAGCTCTTAAACTAATGCATGAGAAAGCAGAAAGCCAAATGCCAAAATCTTGAGTACCACGGAGATACCTTAAAATCCTCTTGATAGCTTGTCGATGTGAAGCACGCGGGGAAGCTTGAAAACGAGCACACAAGCACACAGCAAACTCCAATTATCTCATCCTCAACAGCATCATCATCATCTTCATCAACAAAGATACTCTCCCCCTGAACATATGCACCTGTACTTGCACTATTTGGACTAGTGCCTTTTGCGAAAACAGAGGTGGAAGAAGCATCTTGAAAAATAACACTTTTAGCACGAGATGCACGAGTGAAGGAGGAGAACCAATTCTTATCATCGGACATGTGGCGTGAGCATCCGGAATCCACCAGCCATATGTTCTCCTTCCTCGCATGAGAAGCCTACATAGAAGCAGAAAGTGTCGAGGTCTCCGATGCTGGGGTTAGAAATAAGATGTTTAGGAATCCAAAGATCGAGACACACGACGCACAACAGTAGGCACAACACGAGCATTCTTATGCACAAAGATAGATTTGTCTTTTCCCGTGTTCTTACCAACAAAGGTGTTTGCATCACCCTAGGCACATAATGAGAAACAAAGCGTGCCTGTCTGAAATTAGACCTAGCCTTAGTTCTTTCTTTCTTTTGTTGTTTGGCTAGTCTAAAGCAGAAATTCACCAAATGACCATCTTTCCCACAATGAGTGCAATTGTACTTAACATATGGTTTGGCATTAGAAGTAACTTTTGCACTTGAAATAGTGGGAGATAGAGTGCCGGCAGATTTAAACAAAGTTCTTTTAGGCTCATTATCAATTTTCACATTTTTGCTCTCAACAGGTTTAATGATAGTAGAAGCATAAGAGTTAAAACCTAAACCCTGTTTGTTGGAGCTCACTTTAGATTGATCTAAAATCATGTTCAAATTTTTCTTCCCTTTAGTGAACCTAGAAAGAGAATCTTGCAAGTAGTCAACCTTTTTAGGAAGATTTAAACAATTATCACAAGGAGTGTCAATTTTAGCTTTCTGTTTCTAGCAATTTGAACACGAGTTAATTTCATGAGTGAACATGTCTTTTGTTAATTGGGTAACTCTACAATTTGCATCTTTTAATTTCAACTCAAGAATTGAACATTTAGAGCAAGCAATTTGATCATGTGAACTATCAGTAGAGCAACCAATATTTTTCACAAGTTTTTCATTTTTCAATTGTTCGGCATAAACTTGTTCTAGTTTAATCACATGTTCCTCTTTTAGAGACTTAATTTCAAATTTGAGATCTAAGCAAGTATCACAAATATTTTCAGAATTTGAATTTCTAAGATCAAAGTTTTCAGATTTTAGCATGGATAGATCTTTTTCTAAGTTTTTATTTTTGAGTAAAGATTTTCTTAAAGATTTTCTCAATATGACTAAAACTTCACAAAGCTCATCATACGAAGGCATTACCTCATCACCGTCGCTGGAGGTGCTGTCGTTGTCACTAGAATCACTAGTGTTCCCTTTTGCCATGAAGCACAGTCCGGTGAAATCCTTCTCATTCAGCTTCATTTGCTTCGCTTCCTTCTCATCTTCAGTTGAGTCATCAATGTCGCTTAAGTCTAAGCGACCAATTGCCGCGAAGACTTTGTTGAGCATCTTCTTCGTCCGTTGCTTATTTTTATCCTTGCTCTCTCTTGGCCGGAAGGACTTAGAGGAGTTGCTTTGCTCCTTTTCCTCTCTATCTTTGTTCTTGAAACAGTTAGCACAGATGTGCCCTGCCTTGCCGCAGTTGTAGCAGTGGATGGAGGCTCCTCTTCTCTCCCTTGATCTCATGTAAGTTGCATTGACACGCTTGGAAAGAAGAGCAAGTGTATCTTCTGGTATTTGATCTAGCTGCTCATCACTAAGAGCACTTAAAGCAGTAATGGAATATAATGATGAAGAACTAGTAGCATTATCATATGAAGAGGAATTAGCATTAAGAGCCATAGAGTTATCATTGGATGGTCTTGAAACAATGTCTATCTCAAAAGTCTTGAGACTAGAATATAGTTTATCCAAAGTCATTTCACTCATCTTGTGAGCTTCCCTAAAAGCAATCACTTTCATTTGCCAGATTTTAAGATCAAGAGATGATAGGAAATGTCTAGCATTTTCAGAGTCAGTGTACTTTACATCTACAGCTCTAAGATTGTTTAAGATTATGTTAAAGCGAGCAAAACAATCATCTAGAGATTCTCCAGAGTTCATTTCAAATCTAGTGTATTCCTTTTTAAATTGATCTTGCCTAGCTTCTTTTACAGAGTCAGTGCCCTCATGATAATCTTGAAGAGATTTCCAAATTTCATGAGCAGTGAGTAAATGACAGACTCTATCGAATTCTTTTCTAGCAAGTCCTTGAAGCAATATGTTTCTAGCTCTATTATTGTTTTCAACATCTTTTTCAAACTCGATTTTATCAATATCATCATTTGAAGGAAGCTCGTATGGAATCTTTACCTTGCGCCAAATAGCGTTACCTTGAGCTTGAAGGTATGCAGTCATCTGAATCCGCCAGTGGGGAAAGTCTGTGCCATTGAAGATTGGCGGCTTGTTCGAGTATTTCTCTGTTGCCATAATTACCATTTACTAATCACCTGTTAAGATGGATTACTAGAGCCAAGCTCTGATACCACTTGTAGGATCGAAGTATACGAATATAGCAATCAAAGGGGGGGTGAATGATTGTGCAGAAGCTAAAACCAAATTCTTGATCTACTAAAAGTTCACCCCAAAACAGAACCAAATAATTGCCTCGTATTCGACAAAAACAGAATGATAGAGGTTCGGTAAAACGCGAATTCCTGGAGATCCAACTCTCGGAACGATCTGAAATTTGGACACAAGAAACTAGATTCCAATATGAATCGAACCCAAAAAGAATCAACTTGATCGGACTTACGGATCAAAAGTTATGAACCTCACAAGCTTGCTGTGACAGAAGATGACGAGAATAGATCTAACTAGAATTGTAGCTCGCCGAAAGATTTGAAGAACTTGATCTTTATTTCTCCTTTCTTTTGTATAAAGTACTCCAAACAAAAGAGTACAACCCTAAAGCTTGCTCAAAGCTTGATGCCCTTCAACAGGAGACAACCCCTCCTATTTAAAGGAGCAAAACACAAGGAATCATGAATACAATTCCTACTCCTAATCCTAGAAGGAGTCCCACTCCTAATCCTAGAAGGAGTCCCACTCCTAATCCTAGAAAGAGTATGTATTCAACACAACTCCTCTTGGCCCAACCTGGCCAAGTACAACTTTTGCACGCGTATGGCAACCCTACCATACTCACGTGACTAACACTTTGCACGCGAATGACCTCCTGCCATTCTCACGTGACTAACCATTCTTCATGTGCACCATTCTCTTAGCCCGAACGTCCCGCATGACATCCTTGACCACCAAGACCTTAGTTCCCCCTGAACCTAGTCCCGAACCTCAGTTCCTCCATGAACCTAGTTCCGGTCCCGTCATCGACCACATTCGCCCTCGAGCAATACCTGCACATGAACAAACCACAAAACGATTCCGAGCACAAATCCGCGACTTGACTCACATTAAACCATGCAACCACTCACAGGAGTGCATTGCATTAAATATTCTAAGAACACGATTTCAAAACACGAACCAAAACCTTTGCAAAAATCAAAAAGCTTTTCAAATAATCAAACTGATTTCAGATCTTTTCAAATAAAGAAACCAAAAAATAAATCTTGTCGAAATATCAAACTGGTTTCAAATCTTTTTCAAATACTCATCATCAAAATCAAATGGATCAAAAATAACGATCCTTTATGTTGGCATGTGTTAATGTACAAGTTATCTATGATGTTGGCATGTTTGCATACATGGCATGATGCATGGCCGGGTCGGTGAGAAAGTCATAACTAGTCCGGGAAGGTCGGTGAGAAAAGTTATGACTAGTTCGGGGTGCCAGTGAGTAAGTCCTACATCGTGATTCCATCCACCGCGGTGAATGGAAGCGAGGAGTAGGCACTCTCCATCTTCGGGATGGAAGGGGGAGAGGGTGCACACCGACGGGTGTGTACTCAACCATACCGGTATGAGTTTCCAGGAGATATGTGCATCGAATTGCGTTGCATTGCATTATATGAGGATGTTATATGATGATGATATATGATGATGTCAATGATATGCTTACACTATGAATATGAGATGTGTATGATGTCGTATGTGAAAAGTGGTGATGAAGGTATTGGAATGTATTTTCTTGTTCCATTGCAATATACTTGCTGAGTGATGAACTCACGCTTGTGTTTATGTTATTTTTCTTAGGTACCATGAAACCGGCATGTGGGAAAGGGAGCTAGTCACACGTCATCACTTAGCATCACACATATAAACAATGACATGTTACTTCCTTTAATTGTGATGGTTAATTCACTGAACTAAATTGTGGTGTTGATGTTTGTTGGTTGCCATGAGTAAATGATTAGTTCATATTTGACATGAGACGGATAGGCTTATATCCTTAGCTGTATGATGGCTGAAATTCCTGTTTTCTCAAGTTATTGCTATCGTTCTTTATGCTATCTTGATATGTTAAGATTGTTGTTGCTTCAATTCATGGAAAAACAAAGGAGATGCTGCCGAAATTTTCGGTATTAGCATTTGCTCCTTTGCTGTAATTTACTTGTAATTGTGATATTTAGAGGTTGCTTAGTCTATGTTTGGTAGCATTCGGGCATATTAAATGCCGGGGTGTTACACCTATGGAGTCGTTTGGGTTTATCTTTTTGTTATTTGTTTTCGTTGTTGCTGAACTTTGGTCATGTGACCACGTTATGTAATAAATAGCCATGTGGCTGGTACTTTATATTTATGTTATTTTTTCTTTCTGTTCAGTTACGATACAACACTGTGACTGTGTGTACTAGCTACTGACCTGAGACTAGTACAGAAATACACAGGAGGTTCTGGATAGCCGATCCGGGGTCTCACAACTAGGAACAAATCACAAGAACTTTCAGTTACACGACAACATTATTCTATATAAGGGATAATTTGGATTGGTAATAACACCCTAGCTCAAAATCATATTATGCAAACATTGCATCACAATGGATTTGGAGGCCACTCTAGTATCCATGCTACCTATCACCGCATCAAAAGTCTATTTGCTTGGCCAAACATGAAAAGAAGTGTTAGTACTTTCGTACAAGGTTGTGAGGTATGCCAACAGGCCAAAGTAAAGCATGTGAAGCTACCTAGACTGCTACAGCCGCTGCCGGTTCCATCACAAGCATGGGTAGTCGTCATCTTTGACTTTATTAAAGGTCTTCCTTCTTCAAAAAATATAATGCCATTTTAGTGGTCATTGATAAATTTACCAAGCATGGACATTTCATACCATTGGCACACCCATTCACAGCTTTACAAGTGGCCCAGGAATATCTCAATCATGTGTATAAGATGCATGGTATGCCCCATGTACTTATTTCTGACCGTGATAGGATTTTCACTAGCAATGTATGGCAGGAGCTCTTCAAGTTGACAGATACCTTGCTGCACAGGAGTTCAGCCTATCATCCTCAATCAGATGGCCAAACAATGTTTAAGTCAATGCTTGGAAGGTTATCTCCATTGTTCAGTTCATTCCAGACCTACACAATGGGCTAAGTGGTTACCCCTTGCTGAATTTTGGTACAACACCAACCATCATTTAGCTCTAGGCCGAACTCCATTTGAAGTATTGTATGGCCATCCACCCTGCTATTTCGGCACATCTGACTTGAATGCTTGCACAATGACTGATATGGAGAATTGGCTTAAGGAGTGGGAGTTACCGACGAAACTTCTCCAATAACAATTGTACAAGCTCAACAGAAAATGAAATTTCAAGCAAATAAGAATCATTCTGAACGTTCTTTTGAAGTGGGAGATTTGGTTTACTTAAAACTTCAACCATACATCCATACTTCAGTGTTAGCACGACACAATCAGAAGCCAGCCTTTCGATTTTATGGGCCATACAAGATACTTCAGCGAATAGGAACAGTGGCGTACAAGTTAGAACTTCCCTCAGATAGCAAGATCCATCCAGTGATGCATGTATCACAACTGAAATGACACATTCCTCTTGATATGCAGGTCAATATTGACATTGCTTCCATCGGTTCTGAGTCTTCAGGCTCCGTATTACCAGTAGCTGTATTGGATCATGAGATGGTGCTTCCTAGTGGGGCTACATTTGTTCGTGAGCTGATCAGGTGGGATGGTCTCCCCGAAGGTCTGACAATGTGGGAATTAGCAGTTGATCTTCATCGTCGATTTCCTTGGGCACCGGCTTGGAGACCAACCGCTGCTAAGGGAAGGGGAATGTCACGACCAAGCCGACCTGTCTAACGTAATACGAAATAGGCCAAGATCTGTCATCTGGACCATGAAGTCGGGCTAAGCCCATGTAAGCTTTGAATGTATGAAGACAACAGACTTAGCGGATATAAGCTAAGGGAAACTAGCAGCCGGGGCAACGAAGAGAATGATTTCTTAACCCCAATTTTTAGAAAATTGATGATTTACCCTCATTAACTTATATTATTAATCATTTATATCATAATATCTTGGTAACATATAGACCTAACACATATAAGACTAAAAAACATCAATTACATAGACAAAACGGAACAAATGTTCATTCTCCGCCGATTCTTCTCTTTCCTCAAGTTCTTTCCAATCTCAATCATCGTCCCCATTACATCACATATTCAAAACTACTAGCAGATGCAAGTGAAGAGGAGGAGGAAGATCTTGAGGAGTTCTTTGGGCAACTCTGGGTCCTCCCGGGAGCTCGTTCCTCAGCTTCTAGGGTTCGGGCGGCGCGTGAAGTGCTCGCCTGGATCCGACGAGATCTGGTGCTCTCGGGTAGATGTTCTGTGTCTGATTGTTTCCCTGTCTCCAATCGAGACTCTCTTCCACCAAATCCACGCCAGCTAAGTTTTGCTAGAGAGTTCTGCGGAAAGGGGAAGGGGAATCCTTCTTTCGAAGTGGTAGTGAAGATGGCTGATCGGGGATGGAATCAGTGGGGGCGAGGCAGCGGACGTGGTGGTCGGGGGTGGCGTCCACTGCCTCCATTCAGAGGATCGAGACGAGGAGGTCGTTTTCAATCATGGAATCAGAACCAGTGGTTCCCTCCAAATCGAGTTGTAGAGCATATTCCTCAACATCCCCAACCTCCCCAGAGATCATATCAAATTCAACGTACTTTTGAGAATCCCCATATTCAGTCTGCTGCTTCTAATCTGGGTAGTCAAAACAAGGGTAATCCTCAAGGGAAGGTAGTGAAAGCTGATCATCCATATGTGAAATCTATATGTTATAATTGTGGGGAACCGGGCCATCTGTTTGGAAGCTGCACAAATCCAAAACTCTGTTTCATATGTGAAGAACCTGGACACCAAGTTGAGTTATGCCCTAATCGTTCTAAACCCCAACAATCAGCGAGATTCATTGGCAGTGCTGCTAGTGGGTTAGGATTCCTTCATATTGAGGTCCCGGATTCTAGTAGGAGTTCTTCCTTTAGATTTAACAATTGTGGAATTTTGACTGTTGATCAAGGAGAAATTTCTTTAACTGAGTTGGAAAAGAATTTAGCGGATATATTCGATGCTAACTGGCCTTGGCAGGTGAGGCAGTTGGAAAGTTTTAGATTTCTAGTCCGGTTTCCTCCACATAAGAAAGTGTCAGACCTCGCCCTTCTTCCTAGTTTTAATCTGAACAAGAATGGAGTTACAGTCTACATTGAAGCTTGGAAGGGTGAGATTGATGTATTTGATGATCTTCAAGAGGTTTGGATCCAAGTAAAGGGTATTCCTCCTAAGTGGTGTACTTGGAAAGTTTTTGAGCAGATTGCTTCTTGTTTTGGAATTTTGGTTAATGTTGATTGGACTGGAATGTTTAAATGTTTCTATGAAACTGTTAGAATACAGATTGCATGTAGAGACCCAGCAAAAATTCCTCAACAGAGAATGATTGGAGCTGAGAAAATTCTTTTTATGATCCATATTCTAGTTGAGAAAAATGAATCTATTCTTTCTGGAGATGTTGATGATCAGGATAATGATGATGATGATGACTTACATGACTTGTATGATGACAAAAAAGAATCTGGAGACAAAAGTGACAATATGGATACTGAACATCATGGTTCTGTAGCTGAGTATGAGCAAACTGATTCTTCTGCTAGAAAGAATAGCAAGCCAGGTTCGAATAGAGGAGATATCAAAGGAAAGGAGGTTTCTAGGGATGAATCTATGATGTGTGATCATGGAGAAAAACTGGATGAATCTTTTGATAATAATAAGAAATCTTGGATTCAATTGTTTAGAGAGAATGCAAGTAAGAACTGCCGTGATGAGCTGTCTGTTGGGAATAATTGCTTTAACCTGCTTAGGGAATTGGAACTGATAAACTCTGGTGATGAATTGGATGGTTTTGAAGAAGAAAGTACAGCTGTTCAAGAGCTTTTAGCTTGTAATAGCCCAGTCCTTTATGAGGTTAACAAAAAACAAGATGATCAAGAGGTCATGGACTGTAATAAAGAGATGTCCAGCAGCAATATAATTGAGAGAAATCTGTCTGATGACATTGAAAATCTTTCTTATGGTGTTGATGATAGTCTGAGAGGAAAAGTTAATCAGAAAAGACAGAAAAATTGGGGTCCGGTCCAAAGCAAAAGGAGGAGTACAAGGATTAATGATCAAGGTAAATCGGTACTACAGAAAGCACAGGAATTACTGCAGAAAAGAAAATTTGAGAATTGTCCCAAGCCTAAAGGTACTGTGAAATCATGTGCTGAAAAATTGGCTTTGAACTTAAAAATTAACTTAGAATTGGTTTTGCAAAATGTGCTTGTGCATGTGTTTGACAATTTGACAAGAAATAGTAAGTTTCGTTTTTACGCGCGGGACCAAGTTCTTAAAAGACAGTAAGTTTTACATGTACGCCAGACCAAATTTTTTGGTCCGTCGTGAATGGCTTTTTGCTCGATTAGGGTTTGTGCAAATTTGGACTTTGAATTTTGATTTGTTTTTGAGATTATGAAATTTGTGAGAATTTCATGATGCTTGAAGTGGACTTTATGCAATGCTCATGTGAGTAGTTGCATGGATTGACATTGAGTCAAGTCGTGGACTTGTGCTCGGATTTGTTTTGTGGTTTGTTCATGTGCCGGTATTGCTCGAAGACGAATGTGGTCGATGACGGGACCGGAACTAGGTTCATGGAGGAACTGAGGTTCGGGACTAGGTTCAGGAGGAACTGAGGTCTTGGTGGTCAAGGATGTCATGCGGGACGTTCGGGCTAAGAGAATGGTGCACATGAAGAATGGTTAGTCACGTGAGAATGGCAGGAGGTCATTCGCGTGCAAAGTGTTAGTCACGTGAGTATGGCAGGTGGCCATACGCGTGCAAAGTGTTAGTCACGTGAGTATGGTAGGGTTGCCATACGCATGCAAGAGTTGTACTCGGCCAGGTTGGGCCAAGTAGAGTTGTGTTGGATACAGATTCCTTCTAGGGAATAGGAATCGTATTCAGAACTCCTTGTGGGTTGGTCCTTTAAATATGAGGGGTGTCTCCTGTTAAAGGGCATCAATCGAACCAAGTAGCGAGCAGCGCAAGGGAGCTTGAGCTTGGTTTTAGGGTTTGTACTCTTTTGATGGGAGTACTTTAGACAAAAGAAATAAAGATCAATTCTTCTAGTTCCTTGTGTGCTACAATATTCTCTTTTGGTTCTTGTTTGCATACTTGTTCTAGTTCTAGATTGGTTTTTGTTTTTTGAGTTTCATCTTGATTTGATCCATCAAAAACCTCTCTAGGGTATTGATCTAGTGTTCCTCAAAGTTTTGTTGATAAATCTTTTGTTGTTCTTGATCAATCTACAAGTTTCGATTAGATTGATTTTCGTCAAGTTCTGGAACAGCAAGCTTGCGAAGCTATAACTTTTTATCCGTAAGTCCGATCGAGCTGATTCTTTTTGGGTTCGATTCGTACTGGAATCTAGTTTCTTGTGTCCAAATTTCATATCGATCCGACAGTTGGATCTCCGGGAATTCGCGTTTTACCGAATCTCTATCATTATGTTTTTGTCGAAAACGAGGCAATTATTTGGTTCTGTTTTGGGGTGAACTTTTAATAGATCAAGAATTTGGTTTTAGCTTCCGCACAATCATTCACCCCCGCTCTGATTGCTATATTCGTATACTTCGATCCTACAAGTGGTATCAGAGCAAGGTTTTTCTAATCTATCTTAACCGGTGATTAGATTAATGGATCGTTATTCGACAAAACCATGTGTGTTCGATGGTGTTGATTTTCAGTTTTGGAAGGCCAAGATGGAGGCGTTCATCCAAGCACAGGGCTTCGTAATATGGGAGAAGGTTTACAAGCCATATGAAGTTCCCGAGAACGACAACGTCAACGACACCAATCGCGCACATGTTGAAGCTAATAGCAAGGCGCGCAACTTGATCATCCAAGGCTTGGGACGCAGCGACTTTGATCGTGTGGTTCATCTTCGATCCGCATATGAGGTATGGAAATCTCTTTGTGATTACCATGAGGGTTCTAACACTATGAAAGAGGTTCGCCAAGACATCTACAAGAAGGAGTACATGCGATTCGAGATGAAACCAGGTGAGTCAGTAGATGATTTGTTTGCACGTTTTAATAAGATCCTTAGCAATCTTCGTGCTGTTGGAGTCAACTATACTAATGCGGCCAATGCTAGACAATTGCTTAGTGCTTTGGACATGTCGGTGTGGGAGATGAAAGTAACATCTATACAAGAATCTACTGTCATGAGTACACTTACACTAGATGTTCTTTATTCTAAGTTGAAAACTCATGAATTAGATGTTCTTGCTAGAAAGAATGATCATAAATCAATTGCTTTGACATCTCAATCTAGCATATCTCATAATAGTCTTGCTTCAAGTTTTGCTCTATCTTTCTTGTCTTCACTAACCGATGAGCAGATTGAGCAATTCCCGTAAGAAGACTTGTCACTACTCTCTTCTCGCTTTAACAAAGCTTTACAAAATGTGAGAATGAGAAAGAGAGGTGGTGGTGGCCCTCCAAGATGCTATGAGTGTGGTGATCTCGACCATATTCGTCCAAACTGTCCTAAACTTGCAGGTAAAGCATCACGGGAGGAGAAGGACAACGCGAGAAGAAAAGAGAAGAAGTTCTCTTCAAGTAATAGAAAGAAGAAGAGCTTCATCAACATCAAAGTTGTCCACCGAGTTCTTTCCGCTTTTGAACAAGTCAATTTGAGCGATGTGGATTCAGGGAGGCGGTGAGGACGATGCAACTCCAAGCAAGCATGAGTTGATGGGGTTATGTCTCATGGCTAAAAGCAACAGCGGCTTTATCGAGGGCGACCACGGCGACTTCAATGAGGTAGATCCTTCTTACGATGAATTAGCTATTCTTTGTTGCTCGACTTGGTAAATTGCTTGATAAACGTGACAAGAAAATTAAGAAACATGATTTTGTTATTGAGTCATTGAATGTTGAAATTGCTAGACTTAAAACCTTGATTCCTGATGATGATGCTTGCAAATCATGTGACTTAATTTACAATGAGCTTACTTTGCTTAGGAAAGAACATGTTACCTTGTTAGAGCAAATCAATGCTGAAAATGAGAAAAATGAGAAACTTGTTAAACATGCTAGTTGTTCTACCATTGATTTACATGATACAACTCCATGTTCTATATGCTCCATACTAGAATTGAAGTTGCATGATGCAAATGCTAGGGTTTCTCAAATGACAGAAGATTTGCTTACACATGAGGTTCTTTCATGCTCAACTTGTCGCATAAGCAAAAGGAAAAGTGGACGTTCCTGTAATAATTGTTTAACTCTTTCTCGAAAAATTGATTACTTGGAAAAGTCATTAGAACGTTTCACTAAAGGAAAGAAAAACCTAAACATGATCTTGGATCAATCAAAAGTCAGCACTCATAACAAAGGTTTAGGTTTTGATTCTTATGCTCATCATAAATCACATGCTCCCACTTGTTGTCAAAACACTTGAAAGTGGAAAATTTGAAATTGTCAATGAGCCTAAGAAAAGCTGTCTTTAAATCTGCTGGTCTTTTATCTTCTACTATGATGAATGCAAAATGTCTTTGTTAAAGCAAAACATCATGTTAAGTACACTTGCACTCATTGTGGTAGAGATGGACATTTAGTAGACTTTTGCTTTAGACTAGCTAAACAACAAAAGAGAGAAAGGTTTAATGCTAGGTCTAATTTGAAAGGCACACTCTACTTCTCATTATGTGCCTAGGGTGAAACAAACACCTTTTGTTTCTAAAAACACGGAAAAAGGCAAATCTGTTTTTGTGCATAAGAATACTCGTGTTGTGCCCATCTTGTTGTGCGTCGTGTGTCTCGATCTTGGATTCCTAAACATCTTATTTCTAACCCCAGCATCGAGGCCTCGACAATTTCTGCTTCTATGTAGGCTTCTCACGCGAGGAAGGAGAACATGTGGCTAGTGAATTTCGGATGCTCACTTCATATGTTCGATTATAAGTTTTGGTTCTTCTTCACTCGTGCATCTCATGCTAAAAGTGTTGCCTTTGGAGATACTTCTTCCACTTCTGTTTCGCATAAAGGCACTAGTCCAAATGATGCAAGTACAGTGCATATGTTCAGGGAGAGTGTCTTTGTTCATAAAAGATGATGATGATCTTTGTTGAGGATGAGATAATTGGAGGTTTACATGAGAGACTCTTCCCACGTGCTTGTGTGTGCTTGTTTTCAAGCTTCCCGCGTGCTTCACATCGACAAGCTATCAAGAGGATTTTAAGGTATCTCCGTGGTACTCAAGATTTTGGCATTTGACTTTCTCGCTTCCTCATGCATTAGTTTAAGAGCTTTCTCGATGCTGAATTTGGAGGATGTAGAATTGATAGAAAAAAGTACATCCGGTTCATGCCACTTCTTGAGTAATTCTCTTTCTTGAACACATTGATATCGATTTCACTTTCTTAGAGATCATGTTGAAAAGAAAATATTGTGCTTCACCATGTGGATCTTGAACATCAATTGGCGGACATTTTTACAAAACCTTTGTCTTCTTCTCGTTTTGCTTTTATTCGGGAGAACTTGGGATTGTTCATCCAATGGGTTTGTTTTGAGGGAGTTTCCTTGCCAAGTTCTTTCACTTGATAAGCTCACTTTATCATATTTCTTTATATGTTATGTAATTGAGCTAATATATGATAATATAATTGTCTCACTTGAACTAAAAATGACATTGTGGAATTCCATGGGTGATTGCCTATAGCTAAATACTCTGTGATATCTCACTCTTCTAGGCTTGATATTGAATCCTCTTGACAAATTTGGGCTATGAAGCAAGTGTGGTTTCAACTTTACTCTTTCATAAGACCTTTTAATCACTTTTGCATGTTTATAAGCAAAGAAAAATGAAAAGAAAAGGGAATCAATAAAAGGGTTGTTAAAAGCAAAAGCTTCAAGTTATGAGCTTGAGGATGCTTTCCTAAAAGATAAGATGTATGCTTCAAGCATGCCATTCCCTCAAAAGACAAGATGTATGCTTCAAGGATGCCACTCCAAGGAAATAAAAGAAGTATGCTTCAAGCATGCCACATGCAGTTTACTGTTTAAAAGATTAAATTGGTCCACTAGATTGGAGTTGAAACTACTTGCTCGCCTCGATTTGTTATTTGGTTCAACTTTGAGCCTTTGTTTTTCTACTAAAGGTTTTGCTTAGTACTTGGCTATAGTTGACTGAATTGAGGTTGAGATGCATGTCATTCCCTAACTTGCTAAAATCACATCAAGATCATGTATTTTACATGTTATGTGATATATAAGGTTATATGATCGAATGAGCTCATCTTTTCCTATCTTGGCACTCCCTTGTTTTTCCTTGTGAATTCTTTGCTACAGAAAAAATTTTGAACCTGTTCTCTCTTTTGTACTCTTGATGAATCCATTGTCAAAGGGGGAGAAATTTGGGAATCGTTGAAAAGTTTAAGGAAAAAGGGGGAGAAGAAAAAGGGGGAGTTGTTTGAGAATTTTGGGAGAAGTTTGGAGAATTTTGAAATTCTTGGGCACATTGCACATTCACACACATTTTCCTTCTTAGGGGGAGATTTTGTTTTGCATTTTGGTCAAAGGGGGAATTCTGTGTTTTCACTTTTTGGTCCTTGATCCTTCGGATTTCAAAATCTTTTGTAAAGTGAATGCCAAATGTTCATTTCTTAGTGGTGTTGCCAATGTTTTCATCAAGGGGGAGATTGTGAAATCATGTGCTGAAAAATTGGCTTTTAACTGAAAAATTAACTTAGAATTGGTTTTGCAAAATGTGCTTGTGCATGTGTTTGACAATTTGACAAGAAACAGTAAGTTTCGTTTTTACGCGCGGGACCAAGTTCTTAAAAGACAGTAAGTTTTACATGTACGCCAGACCAAATTTTTGGACTGTCGTGAATGGCTTTTTGCTCGATTAGGGTTTGTGCAAATTTGGACTTTGAATTTTGATTTGTTTTTGAGATTATGAAATTTGTGAGAATTTCATGATGCTTGAAGTGGACTTTATGCAATGCTCATGTGAGTAGTTGCATGGATTGACATTGAGTCAAGTCGTGGACTTGTGCTCGGATTTGTTTTGTGGTTTGTTCATGTGCAGGTATTGCTCGAAGACGAATGTGGTCGATGATGGGACCGGAACTAGGTTCATGGAGGAACTGAGGTTTGGGACTAGGTTCAGGAGGAACTGAGGTCTTGGTGGTCAAGGATGTCATGCGGGACGTTCGGGCTAAGAGAATGGTGCACATGAAGAATGGTTAGTCACGTGAGAATGGCAGGAGGTCATTCGCGTGCAAAGTGTTAGTCACGTGAGTATGGCAGGTGGCCATACGCGTGCAAAGTGTTAGTCACGTGAGTATGGTAGGGTTGCCATACGCATGCAAGAGTTGTACTCGGCCAGGTTGGGCCAAGTAGAGTTGTGTTGGATACAGATTCCTTCTAGGGAATAGGAATCGTATTCAGAACTCCTTGTGGGTTGGTCCTTTAAATATGAGGGGTGTCTCCTGTTAAAGGGCATCAATCGAACCAAGTAGCAGAACAGGCGCAAGGGAGCTTGAGCTTGGTTTTAGGGTTTGTACTCTTTTGATGGGAGTACTTTAGACAATAGAAATAAAGATCAATTCTTCTAGTTCCTTGTGTTTGCATACTTGTTCTAGTTCTAGATTGGTTTTGTTTTTCGAGTTTAATCTTGATTTGATCCATCAAAAACCTCTCTAGGGTATTGATCTAGTGTTCCTCAAAGTTTTGTTGATAAATCTTTTGTTGTTCTTGATCAATCTACAAGTTACGATTAGATTGATTTTCGTCAAGTTCTGGAACAGTAAGCTTGTGAAGCTTATAACTTTTAATCCGTAAGTCTGATCGAGCTGATTCTTTTTGGGTTCGATTCGTATTGGAATCTAGTTTCTTGTGTCCAAATTTCATATCGATCTGATTGTTGGATCTCCGGTAATTCGCGTTTTACCGAACCACTGTTATTCTGTTTTTGTCGAAAACGAGGCAATTATTTGGTTCTATTTTGGGGTGAACTTTTAATAGATCAAGAATTTGGTTTTAGCTTCCGCACAATCATTCACCCCCCTCTGATTGCTATATTCGTATACTTCGATCCTACAAGTGGTATCGAGCAAGGTTTTTCTAATCTATCTTAACAGGTGATTAGATTAATGGATCGTTATTCGACAAAACCATGTGTGTTCGATGGTGTTGATTTTCAGTTTTGGAAGGCCAAGATGGAGGCGTTCATCCAAGCATGTGGCCGTAATATGGGAGAAGGTTTACAAGCCATATGAAGTTCCCGAGAACGACAACGCCAACGACACCAATCGCGCACATGTTGAAGCTAATAGCAAGGCGCAACTTGATCATCCAAGGCTTGGGACGCGACTTTGATCGTGTGGTTCATCTTCGATCCAAGATATGAGGTATGGAAATCTCTTTGTGATTACCATGAGGGTTCTAACACTATGAAAGAGGTTCGCCAAGACATCTACAAGAAGGAGTACATGCGATTCGAGATGAAACCAGGTGAGTCAGTAGATGATTTGTTTGCACGTTTTAATAAGATCCTTAGCAATCTTCGTGCTGTTGGAGTCAACTATACTAATGCGGCCAATGCTAGACAATTGCTTAGTGCTTTGGACATGTCGGTGTGGGAGATGAAAGTAACATCTATACAAGAATCTACTGTCATGAGTACACTTACACTAGATGTTCTTTATTCTAAGTTGAAAACTCATGAATTAGATGTTCTTGCTAGAAAGAATGATCATAAATCAATTGCTTTGACATCTCAATCTAGCATATCTCATAATAGTCTTTGCTTCAAGTTTTGCTCTATCTTTCTTGTCTTCACTAACCGATGAACAGATTGAGCAATTCCCAGAAGAAGACTTGTCACTACTCTCTTCTCGCTTTAACAAAGCTTTACAAAATGTGAGAATGAGAAAGAGAGGTGGTGGTGGCCCTCCAAGATGCTATGAGTGTGGTGATCTCGACCATATTCGTCCAAACTGTCCTAAACTTGCAGGTAAAGCATCAAGGGAGGAGAAGGACAACGACAGAAGAAAAGAGAAGAAGTTCTCTTCAAGTAATAGAAAGAAGAAGAGCTTCATCAACATCAAAGTTGTCCACCGAGTTCTTTCCGCTTTTGAACAAGTCAATTTGAGCGATGTGGATTCAGGGAGCAGTGAGGACGATGCAACTCCAAGCAAGCATGAGTTGATGGGGTTATGTCTCATGGCTAAAAGCAAAGAATGACTTTATCGAGGGCGACCACGACAAATGACTTCAATGAGGTAGATCCTTCTTACGATGAATTAGCTATTGCTGTTGCTCGACTTGGTAAATTGCTTGATAAACGTGACAAGAAAATTAAGAAACATGATTTTGTTATTGAGTCATTGAATGTTGAAATTGCTAGACTTAAAACCTTGATTCTCGATGATGATGCTTGCAAATCATGTGACTTAATTTACAATGAGATTACTTTGCTTAGGAAAGAACATGTTACCTTGTTAGAGCAAATCAATGCTGAAAATGAGAAAAATGAGAAACTTGTTAAACATGCTAGTTGTTCTACCATTGATTTACATGATACAACTCCATGTTCTATATGCTCCATACTAGAATTGAAGTTGCATGATGCAAAATGCTAGGGTTTCTCAAATGACGTAAGATTTGCTTACACATGAGGTTCTTTCATGCTCAACTTGTCGCATAAGCAAAAGGAAAAGTGGGCGTTCCTGTAATAATTGTTTAACTCTTTCTCGAAAAATTGATTACTTGGAAAAGTCATTAGAGCGTTTCACTAAAGGAAAGAAAAACCTAAACATGATCTTGGATCAATCAAAAGTCGACACTCATAACAAAGGTTTAGGTTTTGATTCTTATGCTCATCATAAATCACATGCTCCCACTTGTTGTCAAAACACTTGAAAGTGGAAAATTTGAAATTGTCAATGAGCCTAAGAAAACTGTCTTTAAATCTGCTGGTCTTTTATCTTCTACTATGATGAATGCAAAATGTGCTGTTAAAGCAAAACATCATGTTAAGTACACTTGCACTCATTGTGGTAGAGATGGACATTTAGTAGACTTTTGCTTTAGACTAGCTAAACAACAAAAGAGAGAAAGGTTTAATGCTAGGTCTAATTTCAGAAAGGCACACTCTACTTCTCATTATGTGCCTAGGGTGAAACAAACACCTTTTGTTTCTAAAAACACGGAAAAAGGCAAATCTGTTTTGTGCATAAGAATACTCGTGTTGTGCCCCTCTTGTTGTGCGTCGTGTGTCTCAAGATCGGATTCCTAAACATCTTATTTCTAACTTGATCATCGAGGCCTCGACAATTTCTGCTTCTATGTAGGCTTCTCACGCGAGGAAGGAGAACATGTGGCTAGTGAATTTCGGATGCTCACTTCATATGTTCAGTTATAAGTTTTGGTTCTTCTTCACTCGTGCATCTCATGCTAAAAGTGTTGCCTTTGGAGATACTTCTTCCACATTTTGCTTAAAGGCACTAGTCCAAATGATGCAAGTACAGGTGCATATGTTCAGGGGGAGAGTGTCTTTGTTCATAAAAGATGATGATGATGCTGTTGAGGATGAGATAATTGGAGGTTTACATGAGAGACTCTTCCCACGTGCTTGTGTGTGCTTGTTTTCAAGCTTCCCCGCGTGCTTCACATCGACAAGCTATCAAGAGGATTTTAAGGTATCTCCGTGGTACTCAAGATTTTGGCATTTGACTTTCTGCTTCCTCATGCATTAGTTTAAGAGCTTTCTCTGATGCTGAATTTGGAGGATGTAGAATTGATAGAAAAAGTACATCTGGTTCATGCCACTTCTTGAGTAATTCTCTTTCTTGAACACATTGATATCAGATTTCACTTTCTTAGAGATCATGTTGAAAAAGAAAATATTGTGCTTCACCATGTGGATACTGAACATCAATTGGCAGACATTTTTACAAAACCTTTGTCTTCTTCTCGTTTTGCTTTTATTCGGGGAGAACTTGGGATTGTTCATCCAATGGGTTTGTTTTGAGGGGGAGTTTCCTTGCCAAGTTCTTTCACTTGATAAGCTCACTTTATCATATTTCTTTATATGTTATGTAATTGAGCTAATATATGATAATATAATTGTCTCACTTGAACTAAAAATGACATTGTGGAATTCCATGGACTGATTGCCTATAGCTAAATACTCTGTGATATCTCACTCTTCTAGGCTTGATATTGAATCCTCTTGACAAATTTGGGCTATGAAGCAAGTGTGGTTTCAACTTTACTCTTTCATAAGACCTTTTAATCACTTTTGCATGTTTATAATCAAAGAAAAATGAAAAGAAAAGGGAATCAATAAAAAAGGGTTGTTAAAAGCAAAAGCTTCAAGTTATGAGCTTCAGGATGCTTTCCCTAAAAGATAAGATGTATGCTTCAAGCATGCCATTCCCTCAAAAGACAAGATGTATGCTTCAAGCATGCCACTCCAAGGAAATAAAAGAAGTATGCTTCAAGCATGCCACATGCAGTTTACTGTTTAAAAGATTAAATTGGTCCACTAGATTGGAGTTGAAACTACTTGCTCGCCCTGATTTGTTATTTGGTTCAACTTTGAGCCTTTGTTTTTCTACTAAAGGTTTTGCTTAGTACTTGGCTATAGTTGACTGAATTGAGGTTGAGATGCATGTCATTCCCTAACTTGCTAAAATCACATCAAGATCATGTATTTTACATGTTATGTGATATATAAGGTTATATGATCGAATGAGCTCATCTTTTCCTATCTTGGCACTCCCTTGTTTTTCCTTGTGAATTCTTTGCTACAGAAAAAATTTTGAACCTGTTCTCTCTTTTGTACTCTTGATGAATCCATTGTCAAAGGGGGAGAAATTTGGGAATCGTTGAAAAGTTTAAGGAAAAAGGGGGAGAAGAAAAAGGGGGAGTTGTTTGAGAATTTTGGGAGAAGTTTGGAGAATTTTGAAATTCTTGGGCACATTGCACATTCACACACATTTTCCTTCTTAGGGGGAGATTTTGTTTTGCATTTTGGTCAAAGGGGGAATTCTGTGTTTTCACTTTTTGGTCCTTGATCCTTCGGATTTCAAAATCTTTTGTAAAGTGAATGCCAAATGTTCATTTCTTAGTGGTGTTGCCAATGTTTTCATCAAGGGGAGATTGTGAAATCATGTCTTTGAAAAATTGGCTTTTAAGCGAAAAATTAACTTAGAATTGGTTTTGCAAAATGTGCTTGTGCATGTGTTTGACAATTTGACAAGAAACAGTAAGTTTCGCTTTTACTGTAGGGACCAAGTTCTTAAAAGACAAGAAGTTTTACATGTACGCGAGACCAAATTTTTGGTCCGTCGTGAATGGCTTTTTGCTCGATTAGGGTTTGTGCAAATTTGGACTTTGAATTTTGATTTGTTTTGAGATTATGAAATTTGTGAGAATTTCATGATGCTTGAAGTGGACTTTATGCAATGCTCATGTGAGTAGTTGCATGGATTGACATTGAGTCAAGTCGTGGACTTGTGCTCGGATTTGTTTTGTGGTTTGTTCATGTGCGGTATTGCTCGAAGACGAATGTGGTCGATGATGGGACCGAACTAGGTTCATGGAGGAACCGAGGTTCGGGACTAGGTTCAGGAGGAACCGAGGTCTTGGTGGTCAAGGATGTCATGCGGGGCGTTCGGGCTAAGAGAATGGTGCACATGAAGAATGGTTAGTCACGTGAGAATGGCGGGGTCATTCGCGTGCAAAGTGTTAGTCACGTGAGTATGGCGGTGGCCATACGCGTGCAAAGTGTTAGTCACGTGAGTATGGTAGGGTTGCCATACGCATGCAAGAGTTGTACTCGGCCAGGTTGGGCCAAGTAGAGTTGTGTTGAATCTGATTCCTTCTAGGGAATAGGAATCGTATTGAGAACTCCTTGTGGGTTGGTCCTTTAAATATGAGGGTGTCTCTGTTAAAGGGCATCAATCGAACCAAGTAGCGAGCAGCGCAAGGGAGCTTGAGCTTGGTTTTAGGGTTTGTACTCTTTTGATGGGAGTACTTTAGACAAAAGAAATAAAGATCAATTCTTCTAGTTCCTTGTGTGCTACAATATTCTCTTTTGGTTCTTGTTTGCATACTTGTTCTAGTTCTAGATTGGTTTTTGTTTTTGAGTTTCATCTTGATTTGATCCATCAAAACCTCTCTAGGGTATTGATCTAGTGTTCCTCAAAGTTTTGTTGATAAATCTTTTGTTGTTCTTGATCAATCTACAAGTTTCGATTAGATTGATTTTCGTCAAGTTCTGGAACAGCAAGCTTGCGAAGCTATAACTTTTTATCCGTAAGTCCGATCGAGCTGATTCTTTTTGGGTTCGATTAAATGCTGGAATCTAGTTTCTTGTGTCCAAATTTCATATCGATCCGACAGTTGGATCTCCGAATTCGCGTTTTACCGAATCTCTATCATTATGTTTTTGTCGAAAACGAGGCAATTATTTGGTTCTCGTTTTGGGGTGAACTTTAATAGATCAAGAATTTGGTTTTAGCTTCCGCACAATCATTCACCCCGCTCTGATTGCTATATTCGTATACTTCGATCCTACAAGTGGTATCGAGCAAGGTTTTTCTAATCTATCTTAGCAGGTGATTAGATTAATGGATCGTTATTCGACAAAACCATGTGTGTTCGATGGTGTTGATTTTCAGTTTTGGAAGGCCAAGATGGAGGCGTTCATCCAAGCACAGGGCTTCGTAATATGGGAGAAGGTTTACAAGCCATATGAAGTTCCCGAGAACGACAACGTCAACGACACCAATCAGCGCATGTTGAAGCTTAATAGCAAAGCGCGCAACTTGATCATCCAAGGCTTGGGACGCAGCGACTTTGATCGTGTGGTTCATCTTCGATCCGCATATGAGGTATGGAAATCTCTTTGTGATTACCATGAGGGTTCTAACACTGTGAAAGAGGTTCGCCAAGACATCTACAAGAAGGAGTACATGCGATTCGAGATGAAACCAGGTGAGTCAGTAGATGATTTGTTTGCACGTTTTAATAAGATCCTTAGCAATCTTCGTGCTGTTGGAGTCAACTATACTAATGCGGCCAATGCTAGACAATTGCTTAGTGCTTTGGACATGTCGGTGTGGGAGATGAAAGTAACATCTATACAAGAATCTACTGTCATGAGTACACTTACACTAGATGTTCTTTATTCTAAGTTGAAAACTCATGAATTAGATGTTCTTGCTAGAAAGAATGATCATAAATCAATTGCTTTGACATCTCAATCTAGCATATCTCATAATAGTGCTGCTTCAAGTTTTGCTCTATCTTTCTTGTCTTCACTAACCGATGAGCAGTTGAGCAATTCCCAGAAGAAGACTTGTCACTACTCTCTTCTCGCTTTAACAAAGCTTTACAAAATGTGAGAATGAGAAAGAGAGGTGGTGGTGGCCCTCCAAGATGCTATGAGTGTGGTGATCTCGACCATATTCGTCCAAACTGTCCTAAACTTGCAGGTAAAGCATCAAGGGAGGAGAAGGACAACGACAGAAGAAAAGAGAAGAAGTTCTCTTCAAGTAATAGAAAGAAGAAGAGCTTCATCAACATCAAAGTTGTCCACCGAGTTCTTTCCGCTTTTGAACAAGTCAATTTGAGCGATGTGGATTCAGGGAGCAGTGAGGACGATGCAACTCCAAGCAAGCATGAGTTGATGGGGTTATGTCTCATGGCTAAAAGCAGCAACTTTTTATCGAGGGCGACCACGACAGCGACTTCAATGAGGTAGATCCTTCTTACGATGAATTAGCTATTGCTGTTGCTCGACTTGGTAAATTGCTTGATAAACGTGACAAGAAAATTAAGAAACATGATTTTGTTATTGAGTCATTGAATGTTGAAATTGCTAGACTTAAAACCTTGATTCCTGATGATGATGCTTGCAAATCATGTGACTTAATTTACAATGAGCTTACTTTGCTTAGGAAAGAACATGTTACCTTGTTAGAGCAAATCAATGCTGAAAATGAGAAAAATGAGAAACTTGTTAAACATGCTAGTTGTTCTACCATTGATTTATATGATACAACTCCATGTTCTATATGCTCCATACTAGAATTGAAGTTGCATGATGCAAATGCTAGGGTTTCTCAAATGACAGAAGATTTGCTTACACATGAGGTTCTTTCATGCTCAACTTGTCGCATAAGCAAAAGGAAAAGTGGACGTTCCTGTAATAATTGTTTAACTCTTTCGAAAAATTGATTACTTGGAAAAGTCATTAGAACGTTTCACTAAAGGAAAGAAAAACCTAAACATGATCTTGGATCAATCAAAAGTCAGCACTCATAACAAAGGTTTAGGTTTTGATTCTTATGCTCATCATAAATCACATGCTCCCACTGTTGTCAAAACACTTGAAAGTGGAAAATTTGAAATTGTCAATGAGCCTAAGAAAACTGTCTTTAAATCTGCTGGTCTTTTATCTTCTACTATGATGAATGCAAAATGTGCTGTTAAAGCAAAACATCATGTTAAGTACACTTGCACTCATTGTGGTAGAGATGGACATTTAGTAGACTTTTGCTTTAGACTAGCTAAACAACAAAAGAGATAAAGGTTTAATGCTAGGTCTAATTTCAGAAAGGCACACTCTACTTCTCATTATGTGCCTAGGGTGAAACAAACACCTTTTGTTTCTAAAAACACGGAAAAAGGCAAATCTGTTTTTGTGCATAAGAATACTCGTGTTGTGCCTACTGTTGTGCGTCGTTGTTTTTTGAGTTTCATCTTGATTTGATCCATCAAAAACCTCTCTAGGGTATTGATCTAGTGTTCCTCAAAGTTTTGTTGATAAATCTTTTGTTGTTCTTGATCAATCTACAAGTTTCGATTAGATTGATTTTCGTCAAGTTCTGGAACAGCAAGCTTGTGAAGCTTATAACTTTTGATCTGTAAGTCCGATCGAGCTGATTCTTTTTGGGTTCGATTCGTACTGGAATCTAGTTTCTTGTGTACAAATTTCAGATCGATCCGACGGTTGAATATCCGGGAATTCGCATTTTACCGAATCTCTATCATTCTGTTTTTGTCGAAAACGAGGCAATTATTTGGTTCTGTTTTGGGGTGAACTTTTAATAGATCAAGAATTTGGTTTTAGCTTCCGCACAATCATTCACCCCCCTCTGATTGCTATATTCGTATACTTCGATCCTACATGTACTTTTGCTAAACACTCTTTTGATTCTTTGTCTGCACATGATCTAATTTCTTTGGCTGAAAATGTTGAGATTGTTCTAGGATCCTCTGATTTGGAAAAAATAGAAAATGTTGGGGTATGTACAGAAATTGATGCTGATAGATTAGCTAGTTTTGTTAAGAATATCTCTGAGGGAGATTATCTTGTGGATAAGAATAGTAAAAATGTTTATGACGATAATGACTGTGATGAACCCGATAAGGGGCAAGAGTCTTCACATATACCTCTGAAGGAGGATTGTGAAGAAATTTTAAATGTTGAAGAATGGACTACTGTGAGTAAATATAAACGGGACAAGCACCCTATGAAAAATAAAAAGAAATGAGAGGTGTCTTTTGGAATGTCAGAGGGTTGGGACAACCTGGAAAGTCTCAATGTTTGATGGAGCTTATTAGAAATAACAAGGTAGACTTTGTTGGCTTTCAAGAAACTAAGAGGGAAAACTTTAGTGTCTTTTCTTAATAAATTGAGTGGGCCCAATAACTTTGAGTGGCACTGGCTTCCATCCAAATCCACTACTGGTGGTATTTTGGTGGGCATTAATGTAGATATTCTGGATATTCTGAATATTATCATTCGTGATTTCTCTATTCAATGTTTTGTTAAAAATAAGAGTGATGAGTTTATATGGAGGCTTGTTACGGTTTACGGGTCTCCTTATGAGGAGGGAAAACAACCTTTTATATCTGAACTTCATGAGATTCTCATTGAAGATGACCATACTCCAGCTCTGTTTGGTGGAGATTTCAATTTGGTTAGATATAAAACTGATAAGAGCAATGGTAGGATTGATCACAGGTGGTGTGATAAATTCAATGAATGGATAGACATGTGGGGGCTTATGGAAATACATCTAACAGGGAGACATTTTACTTGGGCAAACAATCAGGATAATATTATTATGTTTGTTATTGATAGGGTGTTTTGTAGCACTTCCTTTGATGCAAAATTTCCTTTAGCTATTTTGTCTCCTCTTGCTAGAGTTGGTAGTGATCATACCCCTATCCTGTGGGATTCTGGGGATAGTGTGCCTCGTTTTAAACCTAGTTTTAAATTTGAGAAATGGTGGCTCCGTTATGATGAGTTACAAGATATAGTTCGGAAAACTTGGAGTGCTCCTATTAAAGGAATGAATGTGCTGGATAAATGGCAGGCCAAAGTTAGGAAAATAAGGAGAGTTACTAAGGGGTGGAGCATTAATATTAATTCTGAAATCAAAAAGAGAAAAAAGTCAATTCTGAGGGAATTTGATGAATTAGACATTCTCTCAGAATCTAGAATTCTTACCCTTGATGAGGAAAACAGAATGCGCGTTGCTAAGAGAGAAATAGAGAATATTTGGAGTTTAGAAGAAATCAAGGCGAGACAGAGAGCTAGAGAAAGAGATATTAGAGAAGGAGATAAAAACACTAGGTACTTTCATGCTGTTGCTAACCAAAGAAGAAGGAAAAACTTTATTACTTCTCTCGAGGGTCCTGATGGACCTGTTCATGATACCAATTCTATGCTTAATATTGCTTGCGATTATTATAAGTCTCTTTTTGGTTTTGAAGCCAAACTCAACATTAATTTAGGGGATAATTTCTTTAATAAAGAGGATATGATTACGGATGAGGAAAATATGTCTCTGGAGGCTCCTTTTACTGAAGAGGAGATTAAGAAAGCTGTTTTTGATTCTTATTCAGATGGTGCTCCTGGACCGGATGGTCTTCCTTTCTTTTTCTATCAAAATTTCTGGAATATTATCAAATATGATCTGATTGATTTGTTCAAAGACTTTGAAAAAGGAGAGTTAGATTTGTTTAGACTCAATTTTGCCATGATCTCTCTAATTCCAAAAGAAAATAATGCTAAAAATATAAAGCAATTCAGGCCTATAAGCTTGCTAAATTGTAGCTATAAAATCATCACCAAAGTTCTAACAAATAGGATTGGTCCTTGTTGTGATAGAATTATCTTACAAAACCAAACTGCCTTTATCAAAAATAGATACATATTAGAGAGTGTGGTCTCTGCTCACGAGGTGATTCACAAAATTCATCAGGATAAAAGCAAAGGTTTAGTGCTCAAGCTTGATTTCGAGAAAGCGTATGACAAAGTTAATTGGAGTTTCTTATTAGATATTCTTCTTAAAAGAGGTTTTTGTACCAAATGGCAGACTTGGATTTACTCTATTCTTAATAAAGGCTCTATGGGAGTCAAAATTAACAATGTGGAAAGCAGTTTTTTTCAAACTGGGAAAGGATAAGGCAAGGAGATCCATTATCTCCAATTCTGTTTAATATGGTTGTTGATGTCTTTTCTAGAATTTTACTGAAAGCGGCTAATAAGACTTTAATAAGAGGCTTGTGTGAAGATTTCTTTCCTGGTGGCATTATCAGTCTTCAATATGCTGATGATACTCTTCTTTTTATTGAAAATAGTGAGAAGACCGTTCTAAACCTTAAGTGGTTTTTGGTTTGTTTTGAACATATGTCTGGCATGCGGATTAATTTTCACAAAAGTGAACTAATTACTATGGGCTGTAATGAAATTGAGACTCAAAAATATGAAAGAATCCTCTGCTGTAAAATAGGATCTTTTCCTATTAAATATCTCGGTATCCCTCTTCATTATGATAAAATTAAAAGGGAGGATTTTCAGCCGCTTGTAGATAAAATTATGAAAAGAATAGCTGGGTGGAGAGGCAAACTCCTCTCTTATAGCGGGCGCCTTACTCTGATTAAGTCTTGTTTAGCGAGCATCCCTATGTATCTCTTGTCCTTTTTCAAATTCCCTAAATGGGCTTTAGATCTTATTAATTCTCACATGGCAAACTGCTTTTGGAATTATTTTGAAGGGCATAGTAAAATCCACTTAGCTAATTGGCGCCTAGTGTGTATGGACAAGAATTATGGGGGTCTAGGTATACCTGATCTTAGAAATAAAAATATGTGCCTCCTTGCTTCTTGGATTAAGAGATTTGTTTGCAATGACAGTAAACAGTGGAAAAATCTGATTAAGCTCAAGTACAAAACTGAAAACCCTAATATTTTCCTTTGTAAAGCCGATCAGTCTTCTTGTTTTTGGAAAGGAATTGTCTGGGCTATGCAAGCTACCAAGTTTGGCTATAGATAGTGTGTGGGAAATGGAAAAAAGATTAGATTTTGGGAGGACATTTGGTTTGGTTCCTCTTGTCTTGCTGTTCAATTCTGGGATCTTTATACTCTTGTCAATGAAAAAGGCTGCACTATTGCGGAGATTTTAGATGGTTCTTATGTGAAATGTACTTTCTGGAGAACTTTTTCTGATAATCTGATGCTTAGGTGGTTTGAGCTAGTGGAGATTGCTAATACCATAAATTTGTCCAATGAAGATGATGCTTTAATCTGACAATACAACAATAATGAGGTCTACTCTGCTAATTCTCTCTATGCTATTATTAATTTCAGAGGGGTTGTACCGGTTTTCATTCCTGCTGTCTGGAGGATTTCCGTTCCGCCTAAAATTCATTTTTTCCTTTGGCTCCTTTCTCATAATAAAATTATGACTGAAGATAATATGTTGAAAAGGGGCATTGATAAAGGGACTATTTGTAGCTTTTGCAATGAGAATGAAACCGTGGTTCACCTTTTCTTTGATTGTGTGGTAGCTAAAAATACTTGGGCAGTGGTTTGTGATTTCTTTGATATAGATATTGGTTATAATTATGAATCAGTTGCGCGCTTTTGGTTGAGTAATAAAAGAAATGCTGCTTTAAATACTATCTGTGCTGCCATTCTGTGGAGTTTGTGGAATAATAGAAATGCTATGTTTTTTCAATCTCAGAATTGGAAGAATATAAAAGTGATTTGGTGGAAAATCCTCACTTACTTAAGAGATTGGAGTCCATTACACAGAGAGGAGATGCTGATTCAGATAGATCGTTTCTGCACCTCGTTGAGGACAAAAATCCAAGCTCCATTGCCCCTGGCTTTGGATGCAGCATAGCCAATGAGGATAATGTGGACAAAGGGGTTTCAGATGAGAGTCTACCAGAGGAACTCCTTCTCCTTTCAAGCTATTTTAATGATTTAGTGAAATGACAGTTTCTTTAGTTGGCTTGTTTTCAGATTTGGATAGAAAGAAGAATTTCTGCTTTCATGTGAAGAAAACGTGAGGTCGAGATATGGCGTGCTTTCAGATTTGGATAGAGAGAAAGAACTTCTGCTTTCGTGTGAAGGGAAACATGATGTCGGATTGAGTGAAAATGGGCTTTGAAGCATTTTTGTTGAAGACCCGGAGGGATTTTGGTTGGCAGTGTTGGAGAATGTTATAGTTGCTTTGTTATCTGGGTTTAGTATATGTTTTGGGTTTGTTTTTGTCTGATGCCTCTCAGCTTGTTGTCAGGGGATGAATCTTGCCCCCCCCCCCCACCCCACCCCACCCCCCAGAAACGTTTCATTCGGTTGTCTTTCGGTTTGTATCCCAACGTTGCTGGTTTCACTAATGAAACCGGATATCAGGTTGATGTCCTATTGATAAAAAAAACTACTAGCAGACGTTAGAGCATCTCCAGCAAGGGCCCTTAAAACAGAGCCCCTATTTTGGATTTAGGGGCTCCCCCTATTTTTTGGGGTCCTGTTTTCAGAACACAAGTCCAGCAACAGCCCCTAAATCTCAGCTCCTATTTTTCTTTTTCTCCTATTTTGACATATCCGCTATGTATAATCTTCATTTGACACCACTAAAATTCAATCACAAATATTTGTAATACATAAAACATAAGCATATTAACATTTACAATTTAAAAACATGATATTTAAAATTTAAATTTAAAATTTTGAAAACATGATAAAATTTTCGAAGCCTCTCATGTATTTCCCTATCTTCAATAATAGAGGTTGTACTCGTGTCCCTGGAAATTAGGGCTGAGGAGGCAAATTTAGAGGCCTCCTAATTTTAGGGGCTTGAGTAGGGGCCCCCTGGGAATTGGGGCTGAGGAGGCTAATTTTAGGGGCTTGAGTTGGGGCTCTGCTGGATCTGTTTTTTTACTACACTCCCTATTTTAAGCTTTAGGAGCTGGTTTAGGGCCTCTTCTGGAGACGCTCTTACAGAGCCACCGACCGGCAGCACCGCGCACGCCTTCCCGGTTCCATACTTCCATTCCACCAACCAACCTACCTACCCGATCCTCTCCCACCACCAGGAGATAAGTTGGACCGAGCAATCCAATCCATGGCGACGGCGGCGTGTCCTTTCCCTCGCTGGTGGCCGCTCCTCCTTCAGCTGGGCCTCCTCGCCTTCCTGCTGGCGGCGCCCGCGGCCGAGGCGTGGACGGGGGAGATCCGCGGCCGCGTCGTCTGCGACGTCTGCGGCGACGCCGTCACCGGCCCCGAGGACCACGTCCTCGAAGGTCAGCCCGTAAACCCCTCTCCTCGTACAAATTCGTTTAGCGGCAATCGCCGCCCTCTGCGCGCTTGTCTTTTCCCGAGCTAGATTTCGTGCGATCTCGGGTTAGCTGTGTCGGATCTCAAAATTCTGGTCTGGATTTACCTGCTCCAGAAGTTGAGACGGTGAGCAGAATTGCTAATCGTGCTTCTACTGGAGAAGTTCGTGTGCAGAGAGTTCGCTTGTTAGGGGTTGTTTGAACAACTTCTCGTGGGAAATTCTAGTGGAATTTTTCGTGGCAACTTTGCTTTTCCCTCAATAGGGTTGATTCCTATTTACTGATTTACTCTGCAAGCCGATACAAGTTTTGAAAATGAATCTAACTGCATTGGGGAAATTGGGGTTAAACTGCTTTCCAATGAGATCAGAACAAATAAATTCCCCAGTTGGTTTACACCCTGGTAAATCACTTCCAAGGATCTGTTAAGGTCAAATTAAATTCTGAATTTGAGGTGAGATGGACTCTCAGATGCTTAGGAAAGTTACTGTGGAATTCCCTTGAAAAATGTTATTATGGAGGTTTCATGAGTCTTCCTTTGCAGTCTGTCTCTCTGTTTAGTGTTTACACATTTTTACCTTCTTTAATAACTACAAATTAGATTTGTCGGCTCCTGAGCTAAGCAATCTATTATGGATAGCTTAATGTTAAAATGTAATGCCTGCAATAACACCTTGACTAAGTAATTTCTCCCGAGCATGTCCTGCCTATATTTTTCGATGATGTAGTGAAGAATTGAAACCTAAGTTGCCCCATCATATTTACTGTTGTTACTTATTATGGAGGGGAATGAAGGTACGATACCTATTAAAATTTTTGAGATTCTTTTAGGACCTTTTGTACAGCATGAATTCATGTCTTCCAGCAACATATTTACTGGCAATTTGATGGCATTAAAACATATCAGCTGTTGTAACACACACAAATGTATTAAAGCCAGTCAAGTCATAAATCCTTGACCTGGATGTTGGGTTTGAGTTCTAAAACCATAATCATGTCTCCATAATGATGATTAACCAGTCTATATTCAGATTCATGGTGGCCTACTAGCGAATATCTTTCATGTGGTTGTATTTCTCTCAGACATAGCATTTTCTTGTGTCACTACTAAACAGTCAGCACTCATTTCTCTTGCTTACTGTCACCCCTGGGCCCTGGCAACTCTTATGGCATAACTTTATGCAGCTTTGCAGTATATTATCTTACAAGTCATATTTAAGATTTATGAAGATAAGTTTTGGCTTTGTGCTAGAAAAATTGCTCATTTTCACCAAAATTATTTGATTATTAAAACCTTTTGTAATTCTCTCTTCTATATTTTGAATTCCTCAAGCAGTACTAGGACATTTAATGATTTAACTTGCAGAACCATTTTTTCACATATGGTGTTCCTATTATATGTGCTAGGTATGGCGTTTAGTTCAATGTATACTGAGTCAAATATGTTGTTTAAACAAGAAGGGTCCATCCAATGGACTATCTGTGCAATATGTTCACAACATACTAATGACAACCTTGGTTCTTCACTCATCAAATAGAGAATTCGTAAATCAGAAAGAAATCTAAAAAGATTTGCTCATCCAGGTCCTGTCGAGTGATGAACCAGAGGATGCATAAAAACTATGAAAAGAAAAGTATATGAACCAAAAACATTCAACATGTGTATCTTGGGAGCCTTACTTTGTTGATTCTGTAGTGGATTGTTCTCACCTCAACTCTGTAGCTTCTGTAGACTGTAGAAGTATTTGCATGGTTCAAAACGCTTGTAATAGGCCTCACTGCCAGTATTTACTGGGTTTCCCTGACCAAAGCATGTTTTTCTGAAATCTTTAAATTTTAATTTCGAATATTATTTTTTTGTTTAAAATCTGGAGATGACTGGTGATCTGTTATCTATTTAATTATTTTCATTGTTGATAAAAAATCAAACAACTCACAAGAAAAGTGACCTAGTTAAGTTGCAATTAATAATACTACGTTTAGCAAGTTTGCCAATTCAATATATCATCTAAGCAGCAGATCTGCTTGCAGCCAAAGTCTGAACAGTCCTGTCGGTCCAAACCTATGAAGTGGCTGTATTACTAATGGGAGGTCATCCGATTATCGTTATGAATGTAGCGACCCGCCCAATTAGCCCGGGGTAATTAGCAACAGCTGGCATTACCCTAAGTTAATTAAGCGAATCTCGGCATAGTGGCTAACAAAATATCGGGCACCCCGGTACTTTATTAGCTACTATACCGTGTTCAGAGTGTTGCAACAGAACAATAATTAGAGACTGAATGTAAATGTATTACAAACCAAGCCACGCAGGCTACATGTCCAATACATAAATAGACATAGGATCCAAGTACAACGAAAGCATAAGACATAACTACTAGCTACACAAAAGACCGACGAAGTGTAACACAGATACTCAGCACTCTATCCTTCCTGGTAGTCCTCCTCGTGAATCTGGGTCTGCGGGTGACCCTCAACCCAAGTCTCGTGGTTGGACCAATTGGGATCCACATCCCAACCAGAAGCTTGATCGATAGAACAAATATCTAGCAGGGGGAGAGTTAGCAAGAGTGAGTACAGAGTACTCAGCAAGTAATAGTATAGAATGCAATACATGAGTTTTTCCTCTCTTTTCCAAATCCAACTTACCTCCTTCCCAAAATCTGATTTTTATTGGAAATAGGTTTTGATTTTCTTTAAGACTTGCACATTTTAATTTTAAAAACTACTAACACCCGTATATGAGCAGACTTAGCTTCCGTAGCCTCCAATCCAGGAGACAGGCATGAATTCATGATTTGACCCTGCGCAGGTTTGTACCACTTTACCCATAGTGACCTCCACGAGTGAGGCTCCAGAATGTTTATCACTAATCCGGTAGTTGTGATCTTTACCCTGTTACTCGAGTGGGGGATCCTCTCAAGGCCATCCCACTACACTCGCAGCTAACAGTTGTACTCCACCCTAATGTGGCAGTACTTTCCTGGCTTCAAATATAGCGCCATATGGAGAACCTCAAACACATGTTGGGTTTCCATCTGCCACCATCTCTCTGGGGTTTAAGCACCCAGATTAGGTGCCTATTTACTAATTAACCACCATGCAAGATCACAATACGTTCATAGGACAACCTTTTCTGTATGATTACTCACACTATGGTTGATACTGGATTTACGGCTCATTGCCTGAGTATTAGTTGTTTATCCTTATATAATAACTTATGTAGAGGACCCCCCGGCCTTTTCACCTTTTCCTCGGCGTCCTCTACCCACCACAATAGAATATAACTTTACGCCATAATGAAAACAGTATTAAGCTTTTGATACCAACAACGCCGACTTTCACAAGTCGAAAACAAACTGATCACTTCTTCATCTTAAACCACTTTCACTTTTCAACTTAGTTACTTTGCTTCGAATCCAACTGATCACAATTTAAGTCTTTACAATTTATATATATATATATATATATATATATATATATATATATATATATATATAAATTTTTTATGCATGAGTGATACAGATAATTATATTGAAATCAAGTTGAAAACATTTAATGAAATTTGCTCAAAGGAATCTTGCCTGAAGTAGGATTTGCAAGTACGGCCTCGCTCGAATACAGAGGTGGTTGGTATAACTGGTTCGGTTCTGGACCTGACAAATACAACGTATCAACTCTACGGGAATTAACCCACAGCAACTTTACGGCGTCTGAATCTACGGACAATACTTATTTAACTAAATCCACTAACTTAACCCGATTCTTAATATTCTAGCAACAATGAACACTGCAATTCAATTAATACAACAATAAACAATTTACACAATTATTAACTACTAACTCGCAGATTTTAGAAATCAAATAGAATTTTTCCTACGATCTGAATTCGGTGATTTAACCTACGTTAAAAGCACGAAGAACGGAAATAACCTATTTTTCTTAATCTCCCTCTTTTCTTTTCTCTTCTCTTCTTTCCTTTTCTCCTTTTTTTTTTCTCATTCTTTTCTCTCTTTTCTTATTTTCCTCCCTCCCTTTCCTTTTTCTCTCTTCTTCTGGCCGAAGCCTGCGCTTCTCCTTCCTTCTTCGGTTTCTCCTCCTTACGTCCCCTGCTCCCTGGGATTGAGCCCCCTCCGGTCGACTCCAGCGCCAGCCGACACCTCCATGGCGCCACCGCGACTCCTCCCCGTCGGTTCCTTTCCTCCCCTTTCTTCTTCTCTCTCTCTCCCTCTCTCTCTTCTGGTCGCCCCCCCTGGGTCGACCGCCTCCCTGCGCCATGGCCGGCCCTCTCCGGCCATCCTCCCTCTTTCTACTTCCTCCTCCCCCTGGCTCCCTCTCGGTTTCCCCCGAGACTCCCTTCTCTCCCTCTGCTCTCTCCTCCCCCTCTCCTCCTCACTGCCGAATCCCTCTTTCTACTCTTCTCTACTCCCCTCTACTCCCTTACTTGCCCTAATGGCCAAGGATAAGAACAGATTCTACTGATCTATTTCGCTTTGCCAAATTTTGATTGTTTGCCTTTACTTTCGATTGCAAATCTTGAGTTAATGATAAGAACAGACACTACTAGATTTGCTGGGTTTTCGGTTTTGCTTGCACTTGTTGGGGTCAATGATGCAAGGGTTCTAGTTGGGGATGGCAAGATCACGGTCTAGCAACCCTAGAACTCATTACTGAGGCCACCACTACTCGATCTACTCAATGGTGCACTAAAAAGAGTAGCTAGCTACTGCAATGGTGGTGCACCTGAGGATCAGAGTGGATTCGGTTAAGGGAAGACGGTGCTGGTGCCGTTCGGTTCTTGTGGTTCCACCAGGTTCAGTTCTTGCTCTTCGGGTTTGCTGGCTCCTTGCTCGTCCTCCTGGTCGCGGTTCAGTACGTCTTGGGGATCCTTCGTGTTCGGTTCGTCTTGGGGATTCTCCTGGCTTCGGCTTGTGGTTCCCCCTTGATCTGTTGGCTCTTGAGGACCTCCGGCTTCTGGGCTCCTTGTCTTTGCTTAGGTTTGCTTCTTGCTTCTTCTTGCTTCTTGCTCTCTTGGGTTCTCTCGCTGGACTGAGTGTGTTTGTACTCTGCGGTTGCTGCTCTCACTGGGGCAATGGAAGAGGAGAGTGGCTGCTTTTCTTTGCTCTCTGGACTGAATGTGGCTATGTGCTTGTGCTCTTGGTTCGGCTGGAGACTGAGGAAGCGAATGCTTGCTTGCTTAAGAAGGAGCAGGGAAAGGGTAGGGCCGGCCTGTAGCCATGCTCACACCCTGGCTGTCTTGGGAGTAGTGCTTGGCTGTGAGCTGCTCTACGTGGGCCGGGCCGTGAGTCGGTGAGCCGGCCGGGCCGGGTCGCTTGGAAGAATGGTCAAACACAAGGATGTCCAATGGGTATTGCAATGGTTCCAATGGTTGTCTAAGGGATAATGCACTGGTTCTTTGGTTGCCTACTGAGTAAACGCTGCTACGGATACCCGCAATCCGAACCGGTAAGAACGGATTGCCGAGTGATGAACCGATCTAGCGAGAGGTGCCGACCCGGCCCTTACGGGTCTGGTATCTCGGTGATCAATACCTCGCCTGCGGGTCTGACGGCAATCCTCTTTTCTATTTCTATTCGCTCTATTCGCATTTTTAAATCTTACACTAACAAAGAACACTAATTAATAGCCTAATTAACCACTAATACTATTATTTAACTAATTAATATAGTGGGTCCTTACAATGAAGCTAGCAGTGGAGAAGTTTTTGGAATTAGGCCCATAAAGGTAATATAATCCAGGTGCCCATTGGCAGGTATTGGAGGAATTTCGATGGTTTGGTGGAAGTAGGGTAGTAGGAAGTTACTGCTAGTGCTGGGATCACTTTTGCTGTCACTAATTTAGGATTCATTTCGGTAGTTGTATGAGTGCATCATTTTATTGGTGATTGTATTTCAGGATTTGTCTGTTTAGTGATAGGTTTGCAGGATTTGGTGTCTAGTGAATTTGGTTCATCTTTTAATTTCTACAGCATTTTGATTTGTGCAAAATTGTCCACCTTAAATTTAATTTGGCTGAAGTACAATATTGTCTGGTCTGGTGAAGCATTTAAATAATATTAATACGACATGAAAATTAGGCAGGCTCTCAAGTGATTTAGGCTGAATAGTATTGGCAAATACCTGCTGCCACCTGCCAGTATGGGTATCTACCACAGTACCACCAGTCCACCACATAGATGCTTGTGCATTATGCCTTGCATAAACTACATTAAAAAAACATTAAGAGAAATTTGTGCATGCTACCAATGTAGAAGATCAAACTCAATTGAATTTTGAAACAGTGCGTCATGTATGTTTTGTAAAGTGGGGTAGCTACCAATATGGGTGGAAAATCTGCAGTCAACACTATTAAAATGTTCACTTGTTCAGGAATCACCGGCGCAGTAATTGTGAAAAGAATGGATACATATTTGTGCAGTTGAACAATATCAATTACACAACTGAACATTTGGATTTTGGAGAACATAATACTTTCTAATTCATCAAAATAAGAAATGCTTTTATATCCTACCTAAAAAAAATAAATGCTTTTATTCTCAATATGTTATGACTGACTTGTAACGCTGAAGTTTGTGTCTTCTGTCCTTGTTAATAAGCACTAGAAAGTTCATCTTGGGTGCCATGCGCAACAGAGGACGTGAAGAATAATGTGGCAAGCATGATTTCATATACTAAAATATGTAGAATAGCTCTGAGGGGTGCTTTTCTGTTCTCAGTGAAAGCTGGGTTTCAAGTTTCTTCAATGCTGAGTAACAGTAGTTCCTGTTTTCACAAAAAGCTAGGGCTTATGCCTTTCAGTCTTAAAAAAAAGAATATCTTTTATGTATACTGGAGTGACATGACTATTGGTAGCTGTTGTTGTTAATTGGATGGAATCCTGGTGATGTCTAGTCCAATTTAGTGGGTTGAGAATTTTCAGTACTCTTTGGAACAAGCCAATAGACTGAAAGTCTTCAGTTTCCATTATAAACCAGGCAAAAACAAGTACAATAGAAGCCACTAGCCACAAGCAGACTGGTTTTGGTGTTTTCAACTCTTACCGGATTTACTGAATAAGCACACATGTATATTTCTACTCATTCCATTTTGTTTTCATAGTTTTGGATTGTTCCATATGTTGCGTCTTGTGTGCAATTGACGTGGCGGTGAGATAATCGTTCTTATGCTCCCCTTCCTCATGTATGTCTTTGTCTCATATAGGTGCTGAGGTTGCTGTCCTCTGCATCACCAAATCGGGTGAGGTTATCAACTACCAGGCCTTCACAAATTCCAAGGGCATCTACACCGTTGCAGAGACAATGCCGGACAGTGACCGGTGGGAGTCATGCTTGGCAAGACCCATAAGCAGCTTCCACCAGTCCTGCACTAGGAGGGGTGATGCACACTCTGGGGTTAAGTTCACATACAACAGGCCGTCAGGGAACTCCCACGCCGTCAAGACATTCCTCTACAAGCCTGCCAATGCACCTCTGTACTGTAGCTAAACAGCTTGTTGCGTTTGTTTGGGAGGGGGAAAAAGAAAATATATAGAATGGACATGACTTCATGCCGGGGCTTGCATAAGTAGACAGGGTTCAAGTTTGTGAATAGAAATGTGATGTGCGACCTGTATGCTTCGAGACCGCTTACCGATTATCCGTCATTGTAAGGGAAGGGATGCTGCGTGCTTCATGATCGTGAGTAAATATATGTTTGGACTATAATCCATCTGTGACAAGAATTGAAATGTTTGTTGGTATAGATGGACCGAGCAACCAGGCCTAAGCCATATTAGAGCTGGGTTCATTGACAAATGAAGTTCTTGCGTGTATGGGTGTGTATGATTTGACATCCAATCGATGCTACACAAACCTTTTGTTGTGACCAATATAATTTTTTCACATAAATATTTGGTTGGTGTCCGGTATCCACCTTGCTAATGGTTTTTGTGCCGTTTTAGCCCAATTCCGTCCTAGCTATGAGATGGCCAAACCACTATTCACTCGTCAGTAACCTTGTTTTTGGTCAGCAACAATTGCATGTCAATGAAATTCGTAATGGTTTTTGGTTACTGATAGATGCCAGCAGTTGGTCAACCTCATATTTTAGCTATTCTGTCAACATTCACCAACCAACAACTTCTTGTTAGCATGTACTACCTCAAAAAAGCTTGTACAACCTCCAACTTTATTCAGATACTGTTTCAGAAAATTAATTTTAGTTCGTAAATACTTATCATTTTGGTTTATCAAGATGACTTGCTTTATCTTTACTAATTAGAGACATCTTCAGGAGCGTTTCATGTTAATTCTAGGTGATAAAAGACTAGAAATTTGTCACGTTCCCTTGCCGCCGAATACCCTGGGGCATGAGATCTCACAGGCAAAGAAGCTTCAGCGAAGGATACGGAAAGGAAGAGTATTGGAGAAGAAGGCAAGGAGAAAGTGTTTCACGTCATTTTCTTTTCTGTCTTGTTCAGTTCGGTTACAGGGTATTTATAACCCAGCCTGACACAGAATCTGTCATATTGTACTCCTTAACAACCCTTTCACTTAATTACAGCTTTTACTCTCAATAACAAAGGCTATTACTACTTTGTCGATTTTACTATTCACCGTCTTCTCTTTTGCCAACTTTGCTTCCAGTTACCCTTTCAAGAGGTGCTTTTATGCTCTTTCTTTTTAAAGTTGCACAAATATTAAAGCATAAATGAAGGGTGGATGAGAATTACTTACCCTTTCGTTTGCTTCAAGATTTGTGCAACTTGTATTAGAAGGTAAAGCATAGAAGCACCTCTCACTCTTTATCACCGGTCACTGCATCTTTGCCACTCGCCTCTGCTTCGCCCGTAACATCACCTCCCCCTGAAGTTGTTGCTTGTCCCCAAGCAACAGCCGGTGGAAATCGCTCTTGCAACACATGCAGGTCTTCCCAAGTCGCCGCCTCAGTGGGTATGCCGGTTCATTTGATGAGACCTTGCAACACCACCGTATCCCCTTTTTTAACCAACCTTTGCTCCAGAATTGTCTTCGATTCGGTGGGGCTAGCATCAAGTTCTCATATCCTCGACAACTCTGTAAACACAGGTGTGAAATCTGGAGTGAATGCCTTGAGCTAGGATACGTGAAACACCGGATAAATCATACTCTCTACTGGTAAATCGAGATGATAAGCAGCTTGGCCGATTTTCGCTGTCACAGTGTAAGGACCAAAGTATTTATAAGCCAACTTGGGGTAGGGACGATTCACCAATGAAGTCTGAGCGTAAGGTTGCACTTTCAGAGTTTCAGCAAGACTTTTTCTCCAATTTGGAATTGTCGTTCCTGTCGATGTCTGTCAGCTTTCATTTTCATCCTGTTTTGTGCCCTAGCCAAGTGTTGTCTGATCAACTCATTGTATTGCCTTCGGTCTTGAATGAAATCTGAAAGTCTCTGAATACTGATCAGTTGCTGATTGAATAGAACCATAGTGTGGGTCAGTTCCATATAAGGTCCGAAAGGGTGAGCATCCCAGTGATGAGTGCAACTCGTATTATACCACAATTCTGCCAAAGCCAACCAACATTTCCAAATGCCTGGTGTCTCTGGACTGCACAACGCAAATACATCTCCAAACATTTATTCACCCGCTCACTTTGGCCATCCGTCTGAGGGCGATAAGCCGTGCTGTATTGGAGTTTCGTGCCCAAGGCTGCAAAGAGTTCCCGCCAAAATGTGCTTGTAAAAATCTTATCTCTATCAGAGGTTATGGTTTTCGGCATGCCATGCAACTTTACTACCTGATCAAGAAATAGTTTGGTCACCTTTGGTGCTGTAAAGGGATGTCGTAATGCAATGAAATGAGCATATTTAGAGAACCGATCCACCACCACCATAATAGTGTTATATCCTTCCGACAAGGGTAACCCCTCTATAAAGTCCATTGTGAGGTCTTGCCATGCTGCTTTAGGAATTGGAAGGGGCTGCAACAGTACGGCTGACTTCATTCTCTCACTTTTCGCCTTTTGACACACCTCGCATTGCTTCACAAAATCCTCTACCCATTGCTTCATACCTGACCAACAAAATAACTTCTTCAATCTTTCATGAGTCGCGTGAATACCTGAGTGACCCCCCACTGCACCCGAGTAAAATGCTGCAATCAATTTAGTCTGTAAAGCGGAATTGTCGCCAATCCATATCCTCCCATTGTTCTTGATTAACCCTTGGTGCCAGTGATACCCTTGCTCATCAGGGTTGTGCACCGCAAGCTGTTGTAGTTTTGTTCGGGCTGCTGCATCTGTAACATATGATGAATTCACCACTTCTTGAATCCAAATAGGTTGCACCTCCGAGATAGCCTGTAGCTCCAACGGATGATCAACTCGGGATAAGGCATCGGATGATCAACTCGGGACATGGCATCCGCCACCACATTATCTCTGCCCTTCTTGTACACTATCTTGAATCGTAAACCCATTAATCTAGTCATTGCTTTGCGCTGCATGTCTGACTGTAATTGCTGCTTGTCAAGATAACACAAGCTCCTGTGATCGGTTCTTATCACAAATTCATGTCGTTGCAAATATTGTCTCCACCTTTCCACTGCTAACATCAAGGCAAAAAATTCTTTCTCATATATGGATAACCTCTGGTGGTTAGGACCTAGAGCCTTACTAAAGAAAGCAATTGGGTGCCCTTGCTGAATAAGTACCGCACCCACACCCTGCTCACAGGCATCAGTCTCAATCTCAAATCCTTGCTAAAAATAAGGTAATTTCAACACCGGGGTGGTTGACATGGCCTCCTTCAAATTTAGAAAAGCCTCTTCGGTTTGTTCATTCCACTCAAAACGATTTCTTCTTTAATAGATTGGTTAATGGTCTAGCTAGCATTCCATAACCTCTCACAAATTTTCGGTAATATCCCATTAACCTTAAAAATCCTCGCAATTCTATCACATTCCTTGGACGAGGCCATTCCAACATCACTTGAGTCTTCCTTGGGTCGGTAGATACTCCTTGATCCGAGATGATGTGCCCCAAATACTCCAGCTGCCTCTGAGCGAATGAGCACTTAGATCTTTTGATGAAGAATTGTTGCTCATTTAGAATCTGCAGCACTGCCCTCAAATGGTTCACATGAGTATCCATATCCGGGCTATACACAAGGATATCGTCAATAAAGACAAGCACAAATTTCCGAAGATGTGGAGCCAAAATCGAATTCATCACACATTGAAAAGTGGCTGGGGCATTGGTGAGCCCGAATGGCATGACTTTAAATTGATAATGACCATGGTGAGTCTTGAAGGCCGTTTTGGGTTCATCTTCTTCCTTCATACATATTTGGTGGTACCTCGATCTTAAATCCAACTTGAAAAATACTTTGTGCCAGCTAACTCATCCAGCAATTCATCAATAACCGGCATTGGAAACTTGTTCTTAATTGTCAAGTCATTCAAGCGACGGTAATCAACACAATACCTCCAGGTTCCATCTTTCTTTTGAACTAGTAGCACGGGTGAGGCAAATGGGCTGATACTCGGTGTAATGATCCTAGCTTTGAGCATGTCAGCCACCTGCCTTTCAATCTCATCCTTATGCATTGGTGAGTATCGATATGGTCTAGAATTTACTAGAACCGCTCCAGGCAACAGTGGTATTGGGTGATCATATTCTCTCTTCGGTGATAGGCCCTTTGGCTCAGCAAATAGCTCACTATAGGATTCCAACACTTCCTTCACTCCTTCAGGTACGGTTTCTTCTTCATCTATGGTTTGAGTTTCCACCACTGCCAGCGCCCAAATGTCATTACCCTTTTTCCATTTGTGTAGTTGCTCTACCGTTAGTGACTCGAGTTCAGTTTTCTCAGTTCCCTTCACACCTTGAAGCATAACTCTTTTTCCTTTATGGTTAAATTCCACTGTTTTCTCCCTCCAATCGCACACCATAGGGTTGTGGGCTTTCAGCCAATCCATTCCCAGAATTGCATCATAAGCCTCGAGATCCAACACTCTCAAGTCCGTTTGAAACATTTGTTCTTGTGCCCACCATTCTAGTTTTGGCACCCACTTATCACAGCTCAATCTATCCCTATTAGCTACCCTGACTTCCACCATTTCAGCTGGCTGTGGTATACAACCAATTCGATGCAAAAATCTAGCGTGAACAAAACTGTGGGTACTACCCGAATCCAACAAAGCAAGCATCACTTGGTTCCGGACTAGCGCCAGAATCCTCATGGTTTCCTTCTCCTCAGTGCCAGACATGGAATTCAACGATAAATTGCAACCCTCCTCTTGCTCTACCTCTGCCAACTCCAAAAGGTCTAAAACTTCATCCGAGAGTAATTCTTTCTGTTCCTCAACACTGATAGTTTGCAGCTGAGCACTAACCTTCTTTTTACATTGCAAATGGTGGTTTGGTTCATACCTCTCACCACACTGATAACATAATCCATTAGCTCATCGATATTCTTTTATTTGTCTGGCCTTCCACAAATCACTCGTTCCCACCTTTGGAGCAGTTTGAGGAGTCTCTACCTTGTTCACATTGCCCACTTTTGATTTCCATCCCTTGCTTCATTCTAAAACTTCCTGTTGGATTCTTGCTAAATGAGTTGCTCGATCGACTGAGTCGCGAACCATACACTGAACAGCCCCCCTTAGCTCGGGCCTCAGTCCCTTCACGAACTGGGATATGAAGAACTCTTCACCATAATATGGATTGTGCATGGAAATCTCAAACATCAACTCATCGAATTGGTCTTTACACTCTGCCACCGTTCCAGTCTATCGGATTCCCACTAAGTCCTCCATCAATCTCCGATGATCAAAGGCCCCAACCATCTCCTCCACCGCCCGAATGAATTGCTTCCAATCTCTCACTTCATTTCGAGCCTTGAAAACCTGTAGCCACTTAGCAGCCTTCCCTTCCATATGCAGAGTGGCAGTTAATACCCACAAACATTCTGGGATATTGAAGATCCTCGTGGGCTTACTCCGTCGAACCTGGGAAACGCCAATTTGGGCAGTGGATTTCGAAGAGCTCCTCCTGATTCTCTTGGTTGATGCACGTTCGACCCCGGGGTGTTTCCCAGGATACCAGTCGAACACCTTCCTTGCATTCCCCCTGACGACCCGGTGGGTTCCTCCACTGGCCTACACCCCATCTCGGGTGGAGCTGGTGTAATGACCGCCTTCCCCGCGGTCGATCCACCACCCCCTCTGACGACTTCGGTCGCTCACCCCACCGCAATATGCACCACCGCCTGCGCTGTCAACTCATGCTACTTCGCTAAAAGATATTATTCCTTCGTGTTCTGCTCCACCACCTGGGCTGTAATTTCTGTCCTTGCTACAAGTTGTTGTTGGGTAGCATCCATCGTCTCAATCCGCGCGAAGAGCAGATCAAGGCTCTCCTGGATTCATTCCAGTTGCTCCTCCGACCTTCCCGCATTCGTTCCCATCGCCTCTAGGATGAACTAGGTTTGGATCGACGGCTTGGGTGGAGGCGCCGTGATGAACTTGTCGAGCGCCTGAACGCGATTGGGATTTTACGGAATGCTCTCTAGTCGATGAGACTTCGAGCGATTCCAACCAAAAGCGGTCGCAACCATGCTCTGATACCAACTTATCACGTCCCCTTGCCGCCGAATACCCTGGGGCGTGAGATCTCACAGGCAAAGAAGCATTAGCGAAGGATACGGAAAGGAAGAGTATTGGAGAAGAAGAAGGCAAGGAGAAAGTGTTTCATGCCATTTTCTTTTCTGTCTTGTTCAGTTCGGTTATAGGGTATTTATAACCCAACCTAACACAGAATCTGTCAGATTGTGCTTCTTAACAACCCTTTCACTTAATTACAGCTTTTACTCTCAAAATAACAAAAGCTATTACTACTTTGTCGGATTTTACTTTTCACCATCTTCTCTTTTGCCAACTTTGCTTCCAGTTACTCTTTATCACCCGTCACTGCATCTTTGCCACTCGCCTCTGCTTCGCCCGTAACAAAATTCCTATATTAATATGATAAAAAGAAAAATTAGTAGAAATCCCGTGTTAACAGGAGAAAAAGAAAGTATATCATGACTTTTTAATATATGATACAAAAGTTTCAGTTCAACACCTATGCGTGCACTTGTGACCAAACCAGACTCTTGGACAAAAGTTATTACAGCTTCCCGGTTGGATGCAATCATGATTTGTGTATGCAATCCAATGAGAATCCAAATATAATGTGTACATGGAAAATTGATTCTACATGGACTTGCATATTTTTATAAGAGCTCGGATCCAAATATAGATGCATGTATGCTAAAGGATGTAATTGGAATGGATAATAAGCGATATTAAAACAATGTCCGATTTACACTAGCCGTGGTTTCATGCATGAACACCATCAGCACAAGCACGCTATAATAGCATCCTTTAAAATGTGACTGGTCTTTCTAAAAATACACTCACACATACGGGCAAGGTGTAACATCCTGGTTTTGTGATTAGGAGTAATTAAGTTAATTAAGTGCCTAATTGCATTTTGATTTGTATTTGGATCTTAAATTTGGAGTTATTTGTTTTCAGAGTCCGTTTGTTATTTCATTCGATCGATTTCTTCGTTTGAAGCCCTAAGTTTCCATTTTGGTCGGAACTCTTAAACGGTTATGTCTAAAACCTAAACTCCAAGGTCTCCCTTAGGATCCCCCAAATCTTTCCCAAGAATTCTTTAGTTGGATTATCAAGCGCTGAGGCAAAGCCGTGAGAAATTAAGAGTTTTCAGCTGTTGGAGCGGTAGTACCGCATGCATAAGCCCGGTACTACTGGTCGAGTGGCAGTACCGACCGTCTCGAGTGGTACTGCTGGACCCTGCTTTTTCCCAGTTGAGCGGTGCGCACGTCGTGCGCACGTCGCCGCCCCGTTTCTCCTCCCTGTACCCACATCGCCCTGCCCCCTCCCTTTTCCTTCAATGCCAGGGGAGAGCCCCACCTTTCTCGCCTCTCCCTCATTCTCTTCCTCGCCCACTCCCTCTTGCTCTCCTCCTCTCCATTTCCTTCTCCTCCCCCGAGCTCCCCTCTTCCTCCTTCATTTTCGGTCGGTTATAGCTCGTGTGGAGTAAGGAGATCTAGGAGCAAGGTGTGACATTTCATAATGTGACATTATAGAATGTGGTAGTACGGTAGGACTTTATACCGTGCATTTGGTCTTTTTCGGGTGGTTGGGCCTCTCCGGGGGGAGTTTGGGCCTAGCAGGAGCTAGTTTGGGCTTTAGGGAGATGAAGTGGGCCGTTGGTGGGGGAGTTTTTGGCCCATGAATGGGGGAATTCCTACCATCCCCCTAGGGTTTGTCCACCCATGCGCCCCCTTTGGTGTGTGCGCCCGCCCCCAATTTCCCCCTCCTAGCCGCCATCCCCTCCCCTTTGGGTGCGCCACCCCTTCCCCTCCCCCCAAGCCGCACCCTCCCCATCCCCTTGCACCTCCCCTCCCCTTTGGGTGCACCACCCCTTCCCCTCCCCCCAAGCCGCACCCTTCCCATCCCCTTGTACCTCCCCTCCCCACCTCTAGCAGGCCCTAGTGCCCCCCCCACGCCGCCCTCGCTTGGGTTGGAAGCCCTCCATCCATCGGGATCCGGTGATCCCGGTGTTTCTGGCGATTGGAGGGAGGATTGGGCCGAGGAGAGGAGTTCATCGTTCATCGGTTTCTTCAAGCGAGGTATGTGATCGTAGATCCATATGTAGTGTTTAGGTGCTGTGATTAGAAGGATTTAGGGTGATTGCAACTCTGTCTTGCTTTACAGAGAAAGTTATCGATTTATTCTTGTGTTTGTCTTTCTCCGAGGTTAAAAAAAAGTTATTGTTGTGTTGTGTCAGACCTAGTTGTGAGGGCTGAGGTTCTGTGTCTTTGTAAGAGTAAGGGGTATTTGATCTCGTCGTTTCACTTGTTTGGGAATCATCTTTGAAAACCCTCTTCTTTCATAGAAGTTTGGAGTTTAGTGTTTAATTGGAAGAGCTTTCGCTACCAGAGTCTGAGAATTTGAGAGTTGATCTCTCTTGTACTTCTGTTTGGGTTTTGTTTTTCTTTCTTTGTCGGAAAGGTGAAACTGAATATTGGTTTTCGTTCTTGATCAAGAGCTGTTGTTATCTTTAAAGAATGGGGTTGCATACTATTTGTCAAGGGTAGGTGACCCATGAGGGTGTTTTTAGAAATTTTATGTCTATGTTGTGTAGTTAGAACATCGAGATGATGTAAACTACCAATTTGGTTAGAGTGAGGTTGATGGTTGTTTGAAGACAACTTAATTTTTTTTTGTTGTGTGGATAAAGGAGGATTAAAGGAAACGATAATTGCTCTAAGTGAAAGTTGATTAGTGTGTTATGCAGAGTGTGGTGAGTCTTGGAATTAATTCGAAGTTCGAGAACTGTGGTATAGATCCCGACTAGGAAGGTCTACAATCTTCTGATAGAGGAATTAGTATAACAAGGTGAGGGTGTAAAGCACCGGAGTATGATGGTGTAGAGACATGATGAGTGTTGGCTTTTGTCGCTTAGGGGTCAATTAAATTGTAAATCGACAAAATGACTTAATTGATGTTAACTCAAAGAATGGGAGTATGTGGAGTGATGTACGAAAGGTTGAGTTGTCCTTGACAAATGTTGGTCTTTGGTCCGTGGTCGAAATATGACTATTGGAGTTCGTATCAAATGATTAGAAGAGTTTATTGATCGAATGAACTAGGGGTATTGAAGATGTGATTTAAGGGTTGTACGAAAAGTAATTGTTGATTATACCGAATAAGTGTTGAAAAGATATGCTTTAGGACTAGAATACACAATTGTATGGGTGATGGCTCGTATTATGCGTAATTAATATATAAGTTATTTGTATTGAAGAAGTGAGAATGTGGTTCTCCTTATTAGTTGTCATGAGATGGGCCTAGACTATGGTTTGATGATTATGCGGCTAGTTATGGTTATGGTTATGTGAGTAAGAAGAGGAAATTAAGAGAAGATCAGTTTTTGTAACTTCTATTCAAGGGTGTTGGACTTTTCAGGATTTTGGTGAGTACAAGATCCTGAATGGTTAAGAAATTGGAATACTAGAAATGGTGGGATTCGGGTAGAACCTTCTATGAGAGATTTGCGGATGCAATTGATTGTATGATTTGATTAAGTTGTATTTTTGGTCAAGTTGCGGACTTGGCTTTGATGGTCGAAAATGAGGATAAAAGAGTAGTTTTCGAAGTAATTGGTTGATGGATTCCATAATATTGTCTATTATTGAACCATGCCAATCTTTGGTTTTGGCAAATTTGTTTAGCTTATGTTATGAGTAGGGATGTACCCCAAAAGAATTTGAGTGGGACGCGCTCTTCCACGTTCAACTGAATTATCTCTGGAGACCAGATTTAAAGGGAGCAAATGGACATGGAGGGTTGTGTTGGAAAACCTTGAGTTAAGCACTTAGTTTGTAACTCTATTGTGACTAGAGTTGAATTTATTTGGAAAATGTGTATGGTGTTTGCGAGTGCTTCAAAAGGTGGTTCTTATGAATGTTTCATAAGTAAAATTTGTTGGTGAAGTGTTTTCTTCTGGGAATATGTTTCCCTTTCTCTTTGGGAGAATTTGTGGCGGTTGTGGGTGCAGATGTTTGACTTGAGAATTGATGTTCTCTTCCAAAATGTTGATTTTGGTTGAAATGCGGTGTTTTGCAAGTTTAGCTTTCAATTGATGTTGGGTTGTGATGCGACATGGTGTTTTACTGTTAACTGTGCTGCTATCATAGTTTATATGAATTATCGCAATCATCGATGTTATTTGTGTTTTAATCATGTGATAAAGAGAGTGAAGTCTCTTTGTGAATGATTATTCGGTATTATGGTTAATTGATGAATGAATGGTGAAAAGGAAACGTGACATCGATGAGCCAGGTCGGTGAGAAAGTCATATATGGATATATGACTAATCCGGAGTGCTCTTGAAAAGTTTGCATTCATGTCATGAATCGAGATTTCCATTACTTTCTAGCATGAAAAGAAATAATGAATAAATTATGGTATTTTTGGCTGTGGTGTAAGAGATTTGAGTTTTCTTTGCGATTTGGCTTAGGAAAATAAAATGAGTGCTCTTTGGATGTTGCCGAATTCTTTCCAAAGTGGTTTTTTTAGCGCTTTAGGGTTCGAGTTGTTGTATGTGGTCTACTTGGGTTCAAAAGAATCGTACTTCTTTTGCACTGTAGATGTGAGTGAGAATATGAATGTCCGCGGGTCATTGTTGAGTATAATAAAGATTTATACCCTTGGGCTTGGTTGTTTGAGTGAAAAGATTGTGAGGGCGACACCCTCTTGGGAAAAGCACCAATTGTGATTTGATAGTGAGTTACGGCCCTAACTTGTTCCAGGTGTAAAAATTTTGATTGGGGTTTGAAAGGTGGATCATGATGGAAGTTGTGATGATGGTTCAAATCTTTTGAGAGTATCGCTGGTCGTGAAGAAGGTGATGGTAATTGATGTAAGGTGTCCGGTCGTGAACATCTGTTTTAGCTAAATGTCTTTGGGGATGAGATATGCTTGGGAGAGGATGGAATAAAAAAATGTATCATGGTTTGTGACTTGGAAATGAAGTTGTTCCTTAATGAGTTATAGCTTTTGATGGCATTTCTTAGTAATGGTCCTTTCGATTTAAATGTCAATCAATTGGAAGAGTTGGGAATCAATGTTTTCTTGGTTCTTGGGGGTTCACGTTGGGGACCCTAGTCATTCAATAAGATACCATTAGAGACTTCGTGGTCGAGCGGTGGTTAAAGAGATGTGACTCGCTTTGAGTGTGTCATCTTAAGTTTAAAGAATTGTGGTAGACAGGTTGAGAAATGAGATTAAGGTTGTGGTGAATGAAGTTGAAAAAGGAATTTAGGGTTGAGTTTGGATATTGGTCTTTTGTTCTTCGGAAGAGAGTTATTGTTTATACGTGTCGTATTGAGGAAAATTCTTGTGGGAGTCCTTGTTCGGGAAGTTCTCCGGAATATGGAATACTAGGGAGTGTTGTCTTTTGCAAATTTTATTTGGAATTGAAATGAAAGGTGGAATCGTGAGAGTCTGGGCATGGTTGGGCTAAGTCAACTCTTTCTCGCTAAATGTAGGTTTTGGGAGTTTGTTTGTCGTTTGGTTCGGTTTGAGTTTTTGTGTGGTTGTCTTGTGTTGTAAAGAAGTCTTTAGTCCCTTGGGGACTTTGTTTTGTTTTTGGCGTTCTTCAGATTCGAGGTCGAATCCTATTAAGGGGGAGAGAATGTGACATTTCATAATGTGACATTATAGAATGTGGTAGTATGGTACAACTTTATACCATGTTTTTGGGCTTTTTCGGGTGGTTGGGCCTCTCCGGGGGGAGTTTGGGCCTAGCGGGAGCTAGTTTGGGCTTTGGGGGGATGAAGTGGGCCGTTGGTGGTGGAGTTTTTGGCCCATGAAGGGGGGAATTCCTGCCATCCCCCTAGGGTTTGTCCACCCATTGTAACACCCCGGCACCTACTATGCCGCGAATGTCACCCAAACGATACTAGAAGCAACCCATAACACACAATTATGAATAAATTACAGCAACTATGGTAAATGTTTTAACCGAAATTTTGGCAGCATCTCCTTTGTTTTTCCATGGTTCGAAGCAACAATAATATTATCACATCATAATAGCATAATAGATGACATCTAAAACATCACTAACAGGAGATAAAGCATCATTTCAAGCCCATAACATAACCTCCAACGTTTCTTGAACGAATATGAAGAGAACATTAAAACCAAGCACATAAGATAGCATAATCCGAGTTTAGCACATTAAGATAATCATTACAACTACAAATAAGAGTGTGTAGTTGTCTAGGTGAATAAAACTATGTGGGGATGTGATGCTAACTCCCTTCCCCGACTGCCGAGTTCATGGTACCTAAAAACAACATAAAACAACAAGCGTGAGTTCATCACTCAGCAAAGTGTATTGCAATGGTACAAAAAACAATAACAATTCACATACATACTTTATGCCATTCACACATCACGAGGATCAACTCATAACCTTCTTCATTTATGCTCTCATATAACATCGTCATAAACATCTCAATAAAACATCTTCATATGCATCTCATAGAACATCATAAGCATCTCATAAAACAACTTCATTCATGCAATGCAATGCACATGTCTCTTTGAAGCACATATCGGTATTGCCGAGTGCACACCCGTCGGTGTGCACCCTCTTTCCCCTTCCATCCCGTAGATAGAGGGTGCCTACTCTAACTGACTCGCTCCCATTCACAACTGCGGATGGAACTACGAGGTAGGTCTTTCTCAGTGGCGCTCCGGATTAGTCATAACTTTCTCACCGACCTTCGGATTAGTTATGACTTTATCACCGTCCTGGCCAGTCCTCATGCCATGAATGCACACATGCCATAAACATGAATAAACTTGCATATGCACTCAATTCAACCATTGCATAGCCATAATTAGATACATATTCATCCTCACATCCATAACATAGCATTTCATAATCATCTAATCAATTCATACCCACTTAATCTCATTGAAGAATCAAACATGGCAAGTAAACATGTCAACGGTTAACTCGCATCATAACGCAAACATAATGCCATTGAAGTCACCAACATCACAATACACTTGCCTTCACCCACGCGGAACGGATCACACCACCTGCACATAGGTACAATACACTCAAAACTTGCCCACAAAGCCGTACGAGAGCGATCATCTACAACGACTTTGCAACCCAGTCCTAAAACCCGAAATCAGAGAATCTGTCCCGTCGGGATAGCGGGCTTCCAACTAGTATAACTTGAGTTCTAAAACTTCAAATCAACTAAACGAGTATATTTTCTTGAAGCTTAGAAAATTTCTCATCTTTTTCTAAGTATTGGCGAAGACTAATTCGGCCTCTAAAGTTGTCTAATCTACAGTTGAACACGATCTGTCCCAATCTCGTCATAGATTTAGTAGCGTTCAGTAAAATGGTCATAACTTTTAAACGGCTGATCGGAATTTCACGTTCTTGGTGTCAACTGAAAGGTAATTAAATAATCTACAACTTCCGTAACAGCCGGACAATCAGGAAACACATCTAAAATTGCCAAAACGCAAGCCCTAATTCGGGGTGCAAAACTGCCCGAGGACAACACGTGGGACAACATTACAATTTTCCTAATCTCATCTAGGAACAGCACCTAATCATGGATCTTAGGAATGGAAACTCTCTTCTAACCAACATCAAAACCCTACAAAAGGATCTACCAACACTTACCTCCCTCGAAGAACCACTCAAACGACGAAAACCTTCTCCCATCCTCGATCTCCCTCCCAACGCCGAAACCGCCGGATCCTCTCGGTTGCGGAGGTTCCCAATGGCGAAACAATTGGGAAAAAGGGTGTAGCAACAAGGGAGGGGATGGAACCCTGCCTAGGGCCGGCTAGGAGAGGGTGGAAAGGTGGAGGAGCAAGGGGGAGGGGGTGGAGGCGTAAGGAGGGCAAAGGGGCGACTAGGGTTAGGGGAGCACAAGGGGTGGGGTTGGCGCATGGGGGTGGGTTTTGGCAGAAATCTTTCCCCCCATGGGCCCAAAAACTCCCCCACCAACGACCCACTTCATCCCCCTAAGGCCCAAACTAGCTCCCGCTAGGCCCAAACTCCCACGGAGAGGCCGCATGCGCCAACCTGATCAAAAAACGCTTCTAAAATTGCCAAAACGCAAGCCCTAGGTCAGGGTGCAAAACTGCCCGAGGAAAACGTGGGACAGCATTGCAATTTTCCTAATCTCATCTAGGAACAACACCTAATCATGGATATTAGGCATGGAAACTCCCTTCTAACCAACACCAAAACCCTACAAAAGGATCTACCAACACTTACCTCCCTCGAAGAACCACTCGAACGGCGAAAACCTTCTCCTCCCGCCCTCGATCTCCCTCCCAACGCCAAAACCGCAGGTTCCTCTCGGTTGCGGAGCTTCCCAATGGTGAAAACAATAGGGGAAAAGGGTGTAGCAGCAAGGGAGGGGATGGAACCCTGCCTAGGGCTGGCTAGGAGAGGGTGGAAAGGTGGAGGAGCAAGGGGGAGGGGGTGGAGGCGCAAGGAGGGCAAAGGGGTGGCTAGGGTTAGGGGAAAGGGTTGGAGGCGCACAAGGGGTGGGGCTGGCTCATGGGGGTGGGTTTTGGTAGAAATCTTTCCCCCATGGGTCCAAAAACTCCCCCACCAACGGCCCACTTCATCCCCCTAAGGCCCAAACTCCCCCGGAGAGGCCCAAACACCCGGAAAAAGCCCAAAAACACAGTATTAAGTCGTACCCTAATGCCGTATTCTATAAAGTCACCATCTGAGGTGTCACACCCATGCGCCCCCCTTTTGTGTGTGCGCCCGCCCCCAATTTCCCCCTCCTAGCCGCCATCCCCTCCCCTTTAGGTGTGCCACCCCTTCCCCTCCCCCCAAGCCGCACTCTCCCCATCCCCTTGCACCTCCCCTCCCCACCTCTAGAAGGCCCTAGTGCCGCCCCCCCACGCCGCCCTCGCTCGGGTTGGAAGCCCTCCATCCATCGGGATCTGGCGATCCCGGTGTTTCCGGCAATTGGAGGGAGGATTGGGCCAAGGAGAGGAGTTCATCGTTCGTCGGTTTCTTCAAGCGAGGTATGTGATTGTAGATCCATATGTAGAGTTTTGGCGCTGGTTAGATGGGGGAGACCATGGTTAATTTTGGTGTTTAGGTGTGTAGGATCGAAGTATATGAATATAACAATTAGAGGGGGGTGAATGATTATGCGGAAGCTAAAACCAAAATTTTGATCTATTAAAAATTCAACCTAAAACGGAACCAAATAATTTCCTCGTATTCGACAAAAATAGATTAACAGACGTTCGGTAAAACGCTAATTACCGGATCTCCAATCGTCGGATCGATCTGAAATTTGGACACAATAAACTAGATTCCAATATGAATCGAACCCAAAAAGAATAAGCTCAATGTGACTTATGGATCAAAAGTTATAAGCCTTGCAAACTTGTTGTGATAGAACTTGACGAAAACTGATCTAATCAAAACTTGTAGATTAATCAAGAACTACAAAAGATTAATCAACTAAATTTTGAGGAACCCTAAATCAATACCCTAGAAAGGCTTTTGATGGATCAAATCAAGATGAAACTCAAATAATAAAAACCAATCTAGAACTAGAACAAGCATGCAAACAAGAACCAAACAGAGAACACTGTAGCTTCGCGATTACTGTAGCATGCAAAGGATCTGGAAGAATTGATCTTTATTTCTTTTTGTCTAAAGTACTCCAATCAAAAGATTACAAACCCTAAAGCTCTAACTGATGCCCTTCAACAGGAGACAACCCCTCCTATTTAAAGGAGCAAAACACAAGGAGTCCTGAATACAATTCCTACACCTAATCCTAGAAGGAGTCCCACTCCTAATCCTAGAAGGAGTATGTATTCAACACAACTCCACTTGGCCCAACCTGGCCAAATACAGCTCTTGCACGTGTATGGCAACCCAGCCATACTCACGTGACTAACAACTCTTGCACGCGTATGGCCACCATGCCATACTCACGTGACTAACCATTCTTCATGTGCACCATTCTCTTAGCCCGAACATCCCGCATGACATCCTTGACCACCAAGACCTCGGTTCCTCCCTGAACCTAGTCTCGAACCTCAGTTCCTCCATGAACCTAGTTCCGATCCCGTCATTGACCATGTTCGTCTTCGAGCAATACCTGCACATGAACAAACACAAAGGTATGCGAGCACAAGTTCGCGACTTGACTCAAATCAGTCCATGCAACGACTCACATGAGCATTGCATACAATCAACGCAAATTTCAATTCCTGCAAAACATCCAAAACTGAGCCAAACATGTTCGTGACGGACCAAATATTGGTCCGGCGCCCACAGGGCAAAAACCCTAGAAAAGTCCATTCACGCCGGACTAAACACCGGTCCGGCGCAACTCACGATGGACCAAATATTTGGTCTGGCGTACATGCGAAAATCTCAGTTCAAATCAGAGAAAACATGTTTAAAAACACGTTTACGACGGACCAAATTTTTGGTCCAGCGTACATGCAAAAACAACGCTCAAAAATGCGTTCTCGACGGACCAAGAATTTGGTCCGGCGTGCATGGTCCGGCGAAACATAGAAGCTTACTGTTTTTGTAAAATTTGGTCCGGCACAAAATGCGTTGACTGCGGACCAAAGATTTGGTCCGGTGCTATGGTTCGGAGCAGATGGGAAACTTACTGTTTTTCGAGAATTTGGTCCGGCGCATGAAGAGAAACACTATTTCTTGTCAATTTGTCAAACACATGCACAAACACATTTTGCAAATTCAATTCTAAGCCAATTTTTCAGCACATGATTTCACAATCTCCTCCTTGATGAAAACATTGGCAACACCACTTAGAATTGAACATTGACATTCTCTTTACAAAAGATTTTGAGATCAAAAGGAGTTAACACAAGAAACCAAAGTGAGAAAACACAGAAACTCTCCCTTTGACCAAAATTCAAAGTAACAAACTCTCCCTAGGTGAAAATACGAAAAATCTCCCCCTAAGAAGGAAAATGTGTGTGAATGTGCAATGTGCCCAAAAATTCCAAAATTCTCCAAACTTCTCCCAAAATTCAAAAATTCTCCAAACTTCTCCCCCTTTTCCCTTAAACTTCTCCCCCTTTGACAATGGATTCATCAAGAGTACAAAAGAGAGAAAAATAAGTTCAAAATTTTCCTTGTAGCAATGATTTCACAAAAGAGAAACAAAGGAGTGCCAAGATAGGAAATGATGAGCTCATTCGATCATATAACCTTATATATCACATAATATGCAAAATACATGAACTTAATGTGATTTTAACAAGTTAGGGAATGCCATGCATCTCAACCTCAATTTAGTCAACTATAGCCAAGTACTAAGCAAGATCTCAGCAGAAAAGCAAGGCTAAAAACTGAAGCAACTAATAACTCAGGGCGAGCAAGGAGTTTCAACTCCAATCTAGTAAACCAATTTAATCTTTAAACAATAAACTGCATGTGGCATGCTTGAAGCATACTTCTTTTATTTTCTAGGAGTGGCATGCTTGAAGCATACATCTTGCCATTGAGGGAATGGCATGCTTGAAGCATACATCTTATCTTTTTAGGGAAAGCATGCCTGAAGCACATAACTTGAGGCTTTTGCTTTTAACAACCCTTTTTTACTGATTCCCTTTTCTTTACTTTTTCTTTGATTGTAAACATGCAAAAGTGATTAAAAGGTCTTATGAAAGAGTAAAACTGAAAACACACTTGTTCCATAGCCCAAATTTGTCAAGAAGATTCAATATCAAGCCTAGAAGAGTAAGATATCACAGAGTATTTAGCTATAGTCAGATCAAGGTATTCCGCAATATCATTTTTAGTTCAAGTGAGACAATTTTAGATTATCATATATTAGCTTAATTACATAATATATAAAGAAATATGATAAAGTAAGCTCATCAAGTGAAAGAACTTGGCAATGAGACTCCCCCTCAAAGCAAACCCATTGGATGAATAACACCAAGTTCTCCCCGAATAAAAGCAAAACGAGAGGAAGACAAAGGTTTTATGAAAATGTCTGCCAATTGATGTTTAGTATCCACATGGTGAAGCACAATATTCCTTTTTTCCACATGATCTCTGAGAAAGTGAATCTAATGTCAATATGCCCAAGAAAGAGAATTACTCAAGAAGTGGCATGAACCAGATGTACTTTTTCTATCAATTCTACATCCTCTAAATTCAGCATCAGAGAAAGCTCTTAAACTAATGCATGAGGAAGTAGAAAGCAAAATGCCAAAATCTTGAGTACCATGTAAATACCTGAAAATTCGCTTAATAGCTTGTCGATGTGAAGCACACGGGGAAGCTTAAAAACGAGCACACAAGCACACAGCAAACTCCAATTATCTCATCCTCAACAGCATCATCATCATCTTCTTCATGAACAAAGATACTCTCCCCCTGAACATATGCACCTGTACCTGCACTATTTGGACTAGTGCCTTTTGCGAAAACAGAGGTGGAAGAAGCATATTCAAAAATAACACTTTCAGCACGAGATGCACGAGTGAAGGAGAACCAAAACTTATCACCGAACATGTGTCATGAGCATCCAGAATCTACTAGCCATATGTGTAACCATACACTCATATCCAATGTGTATGCTGACTGCTGCTAAACCCCAATGCTCACCTTATAGGAGACCTACGAAGGTTCACCATAAACATGGAAATCAATGATACAGGTTATAAAATATTTTAAACATTTCATCAAACACCTTGCATGCACAAGGAAAACTAAACACCTCAACTAATTTTTGCTTGAGTCCTCACCACGAGGCCGCTGCTGCCGACCCAGAGGGGAAGCAGGCGAGGGCGGCCGGCTCGGGGGAAGATGCGGGTGAAGTTGGTTGGGGCGGCGCGCGGGCGGCGCCGGCCAGGACGGCGTCGTCCGCGGTGGTGCAGGGCTAGGCGAGGTTGCGCAAGGCCGGGAGAGGCTGTGCTCGGGCGACGGCAGAGCTGGGAGGAGGCGGCGCAAGGAGGCACCGGCCGGGCGAGGAGCAACAGGGCGCGACGACCTCGGGGAGGAGGAGTAGGGCGCGGCAGAGGGTGGCGCCGTCCTGAAGGGAAGGGCCAGGGGACCACCGGTCATAGGGGAGACATGGAGGAGCTCCCCAGCCAAGGAATCGCCAGGGAGGAGGATGGGGACGACGGACAAGCCCAGAAGAAGAAGACAGCCGGTTGGGGTTGGAAAGAAAGAGAAAGAAAGAGATAAGGTTGAGTGGGGGAAAAGAAATGCTAGGAATCTCTCCCACACACCTAACCTTTAACCTCCCAGATCTCAAGCAGGTTCACCAAACACCCAGACTAAGAACCCCAAGACTTGGAGAGAGAAAGAAAAACCGCAGTATTATAGTGGTCATGGACCAGACTGTGCAGGATTTGGACGCAGCCTACACTCCCTTAGCGAAGGCGAAGTTTAGGCCAATCAACCGTTAGATGGGTACCTGGCCGCAGCCCCGGTACGCTCCCCCGTACAACTACACAAAATGTATAGTTGACACCCCGAGGTCCCACAGGTACGTTATTAGCAACTTAGTCAACTAGGTCCGTCCCATTACAGACATGTGGTTGCAAGTTTGACTCAGTTCAAAGGCTTGCAAGGTTAAGTCCTTAGGGTGACCAGGGCAAGACTACCCGAGGAACCAAACCAACGCTCTCGGTGCCACAACTGGCCCAACCGATCATTCTTGCCACATGCCCCGGTAAAAATCTATTTATCAAACCCCCAGTTGATTACCATGCACCACGTGCCATCAACAATCATAACACATGATACTTCTTTCAAAACAGGTTCAATATCTCATTAAGTCAATATTAGCTTTTGATTGTCCAAAGTATTTCACGTGGCAAGGCTAAGCATACTACATCGGTCTAACTACCCATGTTGGCAATTTAATAATGTCCAACTAATAATCCACAACTAGGGTGACAAGGGGGTCTTGGCACATAGATAATAATCAAGGTGTCATAGAGCAAAGTTGGCATTTAACTAATTTCCCATAATTAAGTAAAACATTTTCTAATTAAACTAGCATGCAATAATTTAAATCAAAACAAGTTCCAAAATGGGATCAACATGGTCAAAGCACAACTTGCCTTCAAAGAGTACTTGTTCTTGGTCTTGAGCTGGCTCCTGGGTCGACACTTCACCTTCGAAGCCTTCGGGCACTTCAACGTCTACTCGTAAAGCGTGCAAATAGCAATAAATAAATAAACAGTAGACAAAAAGTGTCCAAACATCCAAATAAAGTTCATAAACAGAGAGAGCATAATTTTATGAATTTTTAGAAACTAGAATCGTCAAATTCGGAGTTTAAATGCAGAAGTTATAACCGTTTAAAGTTTAAAGAAAACATTAATTAAATAAAATCATAGAAATATTCATAATAAAAAATTAATTAAAATTCATATTTGAGTAGGTCTCATTTTTATGAAAATTTAGAAATTTGAATCACTCAAATCGGAGTTGAAACGCAAAATTTATAAGCGTTTGAAGTTTGAATCCATTTTTGAATCAATAATTCGAATTAATAAATCATTTTCTTTTTCGGAAATTAATTTATTGCGTCAGCATGACACGTGGACCAATCAGGGGCTGCCACATCGCCTTGGGTCCATGGACCCGGCGCACGGTTTGGCTCGGTCCACCGTGGACCCGGTCCACGGTTCGTGTCTCTGACATGTGGGCCCCTCTGGTGACGTCAGCATGGCGTCAGCACACGGTTCAGCCGAGTGGGTTGACACGTGGGCCCCACCGTGACGTCATGGTGCGGTTTGGCTCGGTCGCTGATACGCGGGCCCCGCGTGATGTCACGCTTGACGTCAGCGGCGACCGCGGCTGACTGAGTTGACCGCGGCGGTCCAACTTCCGAGCACGTGGCATGATCTCGGCCGTTGATTTGAAAATCAACAGCCCATATCAGATCTGGCTTAATGCAATAGAACTACTTGGTTGGTCTGGACTGTTCGATCTTGATCGGACGGTCAAGATCTAATCTAACGCTAAAACGTGGGTTACTGCTAGCCGTACGATCTAGATCTAACGACTGAGATTGGATCTAGCACGGTGTGGTTAAAGCTACGTGGCGCGATCTAAACCATTGGATCTAAATCCAACGGTTGGAATTAGATCTGGAGATTAGCACGTGAGATCTCACCGGGGATGACGTGGACGAATCTGGGCCCTTGGATCTTGATCGGACGGTTGGTGGATGAGAGGAGCCGCCTAGATCGTCCTTGAGTTGTTGAATGAACAGTTGCTCCCATCGGATTTGGATCCTAGTAACAGATCACCAGAGGTGATCTCGGTGCTAACACCCAAACCCAATCGAGACTACTCTAAGGACATCCAAGCAATTCGACAACCATCCCGGTATTCCCCCGGTATGCGATCCGAAACTCGCCTAGGATCCCCACATACCGGTTCCCAAAGCCATATCAAAACTCAATTCGCACAAAGGGGCATCGAGCCCCCAAACTTCACTACCAGAGGCGCAAGAATCGCGGAAGCAACAAAACACAGAACACGGCACACGGAAGCCCAAAGAACGACCAAACAACGCACCCACAAGACAAGACGAAAGAGAATGAAATGGCATTACAAAACACAAGCGTAGCTGTACAACCAAAAGATCCAACCCTAACCTATACAACAAAAGTAAAACTCCTCCGGAAGTGTCATGCCCTGAACAATTCCAGGCGCACACGCGTCGATAGCCTCTACTCGGTGCCCCGCCCGGTCACCGACAGACAGTAGGGGCAAAACTCACACCCCGCTGGATCCTCACCTGCAAAACCACAAAAGCAGAAGCCTGAGTACAGAAGGTACTCACAAGTCTTACCCGTGGTCCATATATGACCGACTCCAAAGGGTATGCATTTGGATATAGCAAGGAAGAAACCGAAGGTAAACTTTTGCCGAAAGGCTTATCATCTGTTGTTTAGTTACTTAAACTACTCAGCTAACAAATTTTAATGCGGTAGTAACAGCACCTACCACTAGGTGAAGTTAACATTTAACAATCCACATCAATTAACCACATTCATTTCGAGCTCAAGCCCAACGGCGAACTTCAGTTCAAGTTATTACTACGTTGAATGTGCAAGAACGAGCGTGCTCATATCCAAGAGCGCGGCAATTCGAATCGCTTAATTAACCCTGCAGGGAAGCATTGACCGCACGACATGTGCCACGACGGAACCTCATGTCAACCCCCTCCCAGCCATACCAATTCGTTGAAGCGTCTTCATGCGGCCCGAAAACCTAGCACCCCCTCGAGCGGCCCCAAGCCCAGCTTGGCGCTCGAGAGCCGGCCTAAGCCCCGCCCTCAACCACGTCCAACCGCATGAGGTCACGGTCCATCGAACGGCATGCGATGCAAGAGCGGCTTACCGTACCATAATCGGGCATGCGATCAACCAATTTGTGCTCGATCAATGGGCAAACAACGGATCGGTCCTCAATCGACACGGGCGAGACTACCTCACTTGAGTCTCCTTACCCAAGCGATCCAACACTCTCGCCCGGTCTCCATTCATATTTCCTTTACTACTCAAAAACATAATTATTTCTTTACGACATTTGAAAAGTGAATAAACTCAAGCGGGGGAACCGTCCTCCACTTGGCCCATACTCGACATCTAAGCAAACTAAGCATAGACACATTATTTTTACCCATATACTAGCTCCAAAGGAGGTGTTCAACAAGTATGAAGGGTTGTATGTGCAACAAATAGGATCTAGTACAATTTCCACAATTTAACTCCTAATGCATAACTTAAGCATCCAATACGCAATTCATTCTCCAACATACAAATATATATAAGGTGGAATATGCTTAGGTGCTTGCCTTGATCTTCGGCTCACAGACTGACAGCGACTTGCCCCTTGGCAACTCCCTCGACCACAGCGGTATCACCCTCCACGGTTTCGTTCTCTACACGAATATAATGCAACAATAAGATGCATGCAATGAAATGAAACAACTAGAATGAAAAACCCCCGACGAAACGACGCAACCGGATAGACCAACACAATCCGGACAGACCAGGTGAACCCGGACAGTCCAGGTATTTTATCCGGACAGTCCGGCTTACCCGGACACTCCGGACATTTCGTCCGGACACTCCGGATTACCCAGGACTTGGAAGATGGTGTGAGATGTGGAGGTTTTCCCAAGTCTTACGGCACCGCGGGGACCCGATCTACGGCTTTCCTACACGCGGCAAGGCCGGAGAAGCTTCGAGCTAGCTCAAACCTCGAGAAAACGACACCCAACCATAAAACCCCTAACCAATCCTAACCAACCCACAATTCGACATTACCACTACCCGATCTACCACACTAGCACCCACATTCACCAACCCAAGTCCCAAATCCAGCCCAAGAATCACCACACCTCAAAACCCTAGAACTCCAAAGCTCATCCCCAAACTCTCAAATCCAAACCTAAGTCCTAAACCACCATGAATGGACCTAGAATCCAAGAAACCCATGAATCAACCCCCGGAAAAGACCTTACCACCAAGAAGACGGAGGAGAAGCAATGTCGGGGTCGGGGAAGGAGGACGCTGGCTTGAGGAGGAGTCCCCCGGGATGGAGAAGCCGTCGGGGAGGACACTGACCGGTGGGAGCTCGCCGGAGAGGAGCTAGGGTGGAGGAGAGAGCACGCACGGGTGGGGAACCAAAGTGGGGAGAAAGGAAATGAGGTGGGGAAGCCAAGAAACGGGACTTTTATTTCAACCCCCGATAAGTCTAGACATTCCGAACATTTAACCCGGAGACTCCGGGTTGGGGTCTTTGGTAGTCAACCCGGACACTCTGGACAATTAGTCCGGATACTCCGGGTTGAGGTGCTCGGTCGGCCCAATCCGGATACTCCGGACAATTCATCCGGACATTCTGGGTTGTATCCGGACATTCCGGATGTTGATCCGGATACTCCGGATGTCCCAGAATTTTTTTGAAATTGAGGGCCTTGACAGTGGAGCTCGAACGACGGCGATGGCGCGCAGCGGAGCTGGTTCACCGCAGACGAGGACGGCGACACGCCCAACGGCGTTTGGGCGCATTCCGGCGAAGTGAAAGGTCCCCTCCGACGCGGCTGGTCCTTGCGGTTCTGGATCTGAGCTCAACGGCGGCAAAGGACGGCGGACGGCGGCGGAAACGGTGAATAACCGCGGCGGAACACCAAACCAACTACGATGAGCTCGCGCGGGCAAACGGCGGCGGCTCAGGCGACGTTGTCTAGGGCTATGGGTGCGCACGGAAGTCGTCAACACATTGGCGGCGGCGGCGCATTAAATAGGCCCCTTGGCGTCCGTGAAACTCAGGGAAACCGAGGCCCACACGGCTGCGGCGGCGGAATCCGAATTGGATTCGGATTGGGGTGACGTGGCTCAACGTGAGCCGTTGGATCAAGATCCAACGGTACGGGGGTTTGGGCTCGGGTCCTGCTCGGGCGACCTGGCTGGTCCGGTAGGGCTCGGGTTCGGCGACGTGGCGCGATTGTGGCCGTTGGATCTCGATCCAACGGTCACACGCGTTAGGGTTTTGCGACTGGGTTCAACCGGAACGGCTGGCTCGGGTCGGACTCGAGTTTGACTCGGACTCGGGTCCGGTCGGATGAACAGTGAAACCGATTAGGTTTTTCCAGCGATTAAATAATCCAATTAATTCCCAGAAATTCATTTAATTCATTAAAAATAGCAAAACACTCAGAAAAATTCCAGAAAAATTCTAGAAAATATTTTGGAACATTTTGGGCTCAAATAAAATATTTCCAACAAAATTTTATTTGTAAAATCAAATTCTTTAATTATTTCAAAAGGGAATAAATTCCAAATAAATTCTAGAAAATTCCAAAAATTCACCAAAGTGCCAAATCTTATTTAAATTCATGAAAAGCAAATGTTACACATCAATTGAAGATTCGATCAGAAGATGTACCGAAGACCGCATTTTCGTCGAGATACGAACATATGAGTTTACAGTTATGTCCTTTTGTCTGACAAATGCACCCGCATATTTCATGAACCTGATGAATAAAGTTTTCATGGAATACCTGGATAAGTTTGTCATCGTATTCATTAATGACATACTTGTCTACTCCAAGACGAGAGAAGAACACGCCGAACATCTAAGGCTAGTTCTTGAGAAGTTGCGGGAGCAGTAGTTATTTGCTAAGTTTAGCAAATGTGACTTTTGGAAGAGTAAGGTGGAGTTTCTTGGACATGTGATGACCGCCGAGGGAGTCGCAGTTGACCCGAGTAAAGTAGAAGCAGTATTGCATTGGGAGCAACCGAAGACGGTGACCCAGATCTACAGTTTTTTTGGAATGGCGGGATATTACCGTCGATTCATTGAAGGATTCTCAACGATTGCTAGACCCCTTATGCAATTGTTGAAGAAGGATAAGAAGTTTGCATGGACGCCAGAGTGCGAGAAGAGCTTTCAAGAGTTGAAGGCGATTGACAACAGCGCCAGTGTTAGTCTTACCTGATGTTCACCAGAGCTTTGATATTTATTTTGACACATCGCGTCAAGGACTTGGATGTGTGTTGATGCAGAATAGAAAGGTAGTTGCTTATGCATCGAGGCTGTTAAGGCCGCATGAGGAGAATTACCCGACACATGACTTGGAGTTAGCTACCGTAGTGCATGCTCTAAAGTTGTGGCATCATTACCTTATTGGAAATAGATGTGAAGTTTATACAGACCACAAGAGCCTTAAATATATTTTCACTGTCGGATCTGAATATGAGGCAAAGAAGATGGTTGGAACTGATCAAGGACTACAATGTCGTAATCCATTACCATCTCGGCAAGGCTAATGTAGTAGCCGATGCCTTGAGTCGAAAGAGCCACACCATGAGTATGCTAATGGTAGGAAGTCAGGTTGAGCTATGTAAGGATTTTCAGAAAATGAAGCCGGAAATGATACCTGAAGGAATTTTGGCAGCCTTGGAAGTGAAGCCTACCCTAGAAGGCCAGATCAGGGAGGGTCAGAAGCATGACGACAAGATCAAGATAATTAAGGCCAAGATAGATGAAGGCAAGGCTAAAGACTTCAAGTTGGATGAGTAGGGTACGTTGTGGATTAAAGATCGCATCTGTGTGCTGAATAAGAAAGAGCTGAAGCAGTTGATTCTGGAAGAAGCCCATGACTCCAAGTACTTAATTCACCCGGGAAGTGCCAAGATGTATCAAGACCTAAAAGATAGATTTTGGTGGCCGAGCATGAAGCGTGAAGTTGCCGAGCATGTTGCCCTATGTGACATATGCCAAAGAGTCAAAGTAATGCATCATAGACCAGCTGGATTGATGCAGCCACTGAAGATACCTGAATGGAAGTGGGAAGAAATTGGTATGGACTTCATTATCGGTTTGCCTAAAACACAGGGTGGATATAATTCTATATGGGTCATAGTGGATCGTTTGACCAAGGTCGCTCACTTCATACCCGTGAAGACTACTTATTCAGGAGACCGATTAACCAAACTGTATATGTCAAGGATTGTTTGTTTGCATGGAGTGCCGAAGAAGATAGTGTCGGACAGAGGTACCCAATTTACCTCAAGATTCTAGAATAAGTTGTGAAGCCATGGGGACCCGTCTGAATTTCACTACCACATATCATCCGCAGACAAATGGTTAGACAGAAAGAGTTAACCAGATTTTGGAAGACATGCTAAGAGCTTGTGCTCTTGCATACGCTACTTCGTGGGACAAGTGTTTGCCCTATGCCGAGTTCAGCTACAACAATAGTTACCAAGCCAGTTTACAGATGTCACCATTTGAAGCTTTGTATGGTCGACCCTGTTGAATGCCAATGAATTGAAATGAGATAGGCGAGCACCATGTCTTTGGACCGAACATTCTCCAAGAAGCTGAAGAGCAGATTGCCATGATGAGGGAGAGATTGAGGATAGCACAGTCGAGACAGAAGAGTTACACCGATAACCATCGCCGAGAGCTGAGTTTTGAACCAAAAGATTTTGTATATCTTAGAGTTACACCTCTCAAGGGAGTTAAGAGATTTCACGCCAAAGGGAAACACACACTGCGATATGTTAGACCATTCAAGATCCTAAGCCACAGAGGTGAAGTTGCTTACCAATTGGAGTTGCCGCAGTCGTTGGCAGGAGTGCATGATGTGTTCCATGTGTCAGAACTAAAGAAGTGTCTGCGAGTGCCAGATGAGTAAGCGCCTTTAGGGTCGATCGAGCTACAAGAAGATCTGACGTACAAGGTGTAACACCCCGGCAGCTAATATGCCGTGAATGTCACCACACAGGACACTAATAGCAACCAAAACACATAATTAATAATAAATTACAGCCGCTACACTAATGGTCTAAACCAAATTTCGGCAGCATGTACCTTGTTTTTCCATGGCTTTTAGCATACATATTAGAGACATAGCAAGATAGCATAAAAAGGAGACAATTCTAACATGATAACTAAAGGATTTCAGCAATTATTCAAGTCCCAAGCACAATTTAACCATCTCATAACCAATGAGGGATAACAATTGTTCATGGCATCCAACGAGGCAAATAAATTATAACATAAATCAATATGGTGAAATCACAACTAAGGAAGGGTTCATAAGTGATGGTTTGCGTGATGCAAAGTAGATGCGTGCAACTATCTCCCTTTCCCACATGCCGAATCCAAGTACCTAAAAACAACATCAAACAACAAGCGTGAGTTCTTCACTCAGCAAAGTGTATTGCAATGGCATAAAACAATATCAGTTAACATACTTATGATATGTCAATCATGAATCATGGGGAACAACATATAACTTCCTCATTAACATCTTCATTCATGCAATGCAATGCACATGTCTCTTTGCTTAGCACATACCGGTATTGCCGAGTGCACACCCGTCGGTGTGCACCCTCTTTCCCTTCCATCCCGTGGAGGGTGCCTACTCTTACTGACTCGCTCCCATTCACTACTATGGATAGGACTACGAGGTAGGTCTTTCGTGTTCACTACATGTGAACACAGAGGCCCGCATCAGAATGGGTCGCCTCTTCCATTATGCATGCACATATGCCATAAACATGAATTTACTTGCATATAAACTCATTTTAAACAATGGCATAACCATTTAACCAATCACATTCATCATATCATATGCAAAAAATCAAACATGGCAACATTAACATAACACATGGATAACTATATCATTGCGTAACATAATGGCCCCCTAAGCCACAACCACTACAACACACTTGCCTTCAACACTTTGTTATGTTAATGGCACTCCCGGGGTCACAACACCTGAACATAGGTACAATACACTCAAAAACATGCCCACAAAACCACACGAGACCAATCAACTACATCGACTTCGCAATCCACTCCTAAAACCCGAAAAACAGCACTTTGTCCAAATGGGACAGCAGCCTTCGAAAGACCATAACTTGAGTTTAACCACTCCAAATCGAGTAAACGAGTATATTTTATCAAACCTCAGGAAATTTCCCATATTTTTCTAAGTATTCACGAAAACTGATTCGGCCTCTAAAATCCTCTAATCTACATTTGAACATTGACTGTACCATTCGCGTTACAGATTGGACAGCGTTCGGTAAAATGACCATAACTTTTAAACGGATGAACGGAATTTACTGTTTTTTGTTCCCAATTAAAGGTAATTCAATTACCTACAACTTTTGCAACAGCCGGGCCCCCAGGAAATGAATCTAAAATTGTCTAATTTGCGTTCTAACAGAGCACATAAATCTGTCCTAGTACACAGAAAAACAGAACGAGGTTTAGGATGCGTAAAACACTTTGTTCCCCAACTCCACCATAAAACCTCATCTAATCGCCCCTAATCACATCCATGCCAATCACACAAGGAACCCTAGAGCCAACACTTGAACCATACCTTCCCGAAGGTGAGCACGATCGACGAGCACAGGATCTCGCCTTGCCGTTAACCCTCTGACCTTGATCCGGGGCATCAACCATATTGCTCTCCAAGGGCAATGGGAGAGGAGGTATTTGGGTAGGGGAGGGTACCTAGGAGGAGGAGGATGCGTTGGATGGAGGAGGAGTGGAGGCGCAACAAGGGGGAGGAAGTGGCGGTTGCAATGGGGGAGGAGAGGAGGCGCAAGGGGGAAGGGGCTGCTGTAATTTGCACCAAGGAGGAAGGGGGAGGCAGCCAAGGGAGGGGGTAGGGCGCCCAAGGGGGGAGGTGGGGAAAGGTCTAGGGTTTGGGGGAAAAACCCTTTAGGCCCAAAATAACCTGGCCTGAAGGCCCAAAAACTCCCTCAGGGTCTAAAACAGCCCACAAGACCCCTAAAATAGCCCACAAGACCACTAAAATAACCCAAAAGGTTCAAATCTATTTTAGGGTATTCACCCTGTGAAGATTTTGGACACAAATGTCGAGAGACGAGAAACAAGTCAACCTGTTTTTGCAGAGTTCAGTGGAGCAACCATTCAGAAAGTGAAGCGACTTGGGAGCGCGAATAGGACTTGAAGGAGTTTTCAAACCTATTCCTTAGTTAGCCCTAAATCTTGGGGTTAAGATTCCGTTAAGGGGGGAGGTTTGTAACATCCTAAATTTGTGCTTTTATTGAATTTATTGAGTTATTTGACTTTTTGGAATTTTATGGAATTTATTTGGATTTAATTTAAATTAATTCCTTTCCTGAGTTATTTAAATATTTCAAATAAATTTTGGTTGGAAATATTTTATATGAGTCCAAAATGTCTCAAATATTTTCCAGAATTTTCCTGGAATTTTTCTGAGCATTTTGCTATTTTTCTCAATTTATTTGAATTTCTAGAATTATTTTAAAGAATAAAAATGAAAAATAAAATCGGAAAAACCTTAATGAGTTTGTACTGTTGGACCAACCGAGCCCGACCCGCGCCGGACACGACCCGACCTCTAACCCGCGCCAACCGTTGGATCGCGATCCAACAGCCGTGATTCGGCTGCGTCGCGCACGCGTGTAGGCGTTGGATCATGGACACGTGTACGCACCAGATAGTGCCACATCATCGGTCGAGTTCGAATCAGACCCGGTGGTTCCATGCAATCCGGGCCGTTGATTGCATTCGTGTGGACGGCCAGGATGCGGCCACTTCACCCTCTCCGTTTCGTGGTCGGAGTCCGCCGCTGCCACGGCCGTTCCATGAATTCCGCGCCGAATCCGGACGTCGAGGCTAGTATTTAATGCATGGACCAGTGTGCCTTACTTGCCTTCGTAGCCAACGCATTTTGCCCTAGGTTTCGGAGCACGAGCTGCCGCTGCCACACGTCGATTCATCGCCGTTTCGTGGAGAGTAGCCGTCGCGGTTTTTCTTCTTTCCCGACTCCGTCCGATGTCCGCCGTGGATTTCGCACCCAGATCTGGAATCCTGGTGTTGAGCCGCGCCCGTGGAGACCACTCACCTCGCCGGGGCTGCCTCGGAGCGACATTTGGGAGGTCGTCGTCTTCAAGTCCGGCCGAAACTCACCGTCACGCACCACCGTAGCTTTGCGATCAACCACAACCGTTCGATCCGCATCCAGTGCACCAGGTTCGGCCATGTAGTCCTTCTCCCATATTGAACTAGATCTAACCCTAGCCGTCGGATTTAGATCGAATGGTGTACATTAGATCGAGTATTTCTGTTTAGATCTGTTTTTCAATCATTGAATCTAGATCCTAGGGTGTAGAGTAGGCCATGTAGTCCCGTACCGTGTTGCGCACTAGATTGGATCTCAGCCATTAGATTTGAATTGTACGGTTAAGATTGACTCCTGTGTTAGCTTTGGATTCGGTCGTAGCCGGATGCACCCACATGTCACGGACCGGGACTATCCATGTCACCCCTTCAATCCAGCCAACCAGATCCGATCCCAACCGTTCGATCTAATTTGGACGGTCCAGATCAAACTGCGTAGATCCACTGTGGCGAGATTAGATCCAATCGTGACCGTCGAATTTCAAACCGACAGCCCAAATCGTGCCACATCGCAGGAAACCGAAGCGGTGCGGTCAGATCCAGTCGTTGCTGACATCCGCAACAGGCCCACATGTCAGCCGCTGCACCCTGTGCGTGATTGACGAGTACACGTACCATGGGTACCCCCAGCAGCCCGGGATGGTGAACGGGCTGCCTTTGAGGCCCAGTTCCGACCAAGGGCCCGTAGGCCACAGAGGGATCTTGTCCCTGGCCAAGCACAAATACAGACACGCTCTGACCCCCCGAGGGTCGAGGTGCCCCGCTCGCTCCGACCCCCTGGGTCGGAGCATGCAGCGGCTCCTTCGAAGCACTTGGACACATGCCATGCGGGTGTAACGTCCCAAAACGTCCGCACCAGGGTAGGTGGCTCCTTCCCAAGGTGTCAGGGAGGCTTCCTAAGAAGTCAAGCTCTGGTCTTGTCATCCTGACACGCAACAGAGAGGAGTGCCCCCTCCCGAGGCCATGCTGAGGTCAAATACCATTAATGCCGTCGCCTGACGATCGTACGGAGCAGTGCGTCACTTCTCCAACCCGGCTGAGAACCCCCCGCCGCAAGACTACCAACTCGGCGTGGGGGTAGACGGAGGACGGTCGGACGACAAGACCGAAGACCAGATTCCAAGACGTAGGACACCCCCCTTTCTCTTTCTTTTTCCCATTCCAAACTCCCATGTAACCTGCTGCTTCCACCTATATAAGGAAAGGCAGGACCGCGAATGGAGGGGAGAGAGAGAGATCGATCGATCGATCGGACACAACGAGAAAAAGCACCCACACGCGAAAAGCGAAAAGATCATCCGGCTCTTCTTCCTCCCGAAGGAAGACGCCCTTGTAACCCCCCGAAAGAGCAATATACACTCACCTCACAAACTAGAGTAGGGACGTTCAGCCCGAACCAGTATACATCTTGGACTCCTAGAGTCAGGCCATTCGAGGAGAGGGAGCGCGCGAACCCCTTAGACATACAAATCGTACTCGCCGGTACTCGAAACACCGACAGTTGGCACGCCAGGTAGGGGCTTTTCGCGCATAATCGTCACCGTCATTTCCAGATTCCCATCCACTTCCCCGATGGCTTCCTTCTCACGCGACGGCGCACCAGCGTCAAGGGACTGGATCCGCTTCGGCACCCTTGACTTCGTCGCTACTACGACGGGAGAGCTCATGCTCATCCCCGCCGCTGTCCGTGACCAGGCCTCCTCCACAAGCCTGGACGCATTTGCCGACATCCTCGGCAACCTTCGCCTCAAGGCTTCCGCGCGGGCCACGACAACGGAGCTACCCCACGGTGGCATCGCCCCTGGCGGCGCCATGCGTGTGCAACAACGGGCGGTGGACCCGCCCTCCATGGGTTCCCAGCTCGTGGCAATGACCGGCTATGTGCCGGCCTCCCTCCACGACTTGCTGGGGGCCTCCTCCAGCCACGGCTCCAGCTCCGATAGGGAGCACCCACCGCGCTGGCTGCACTCTCACGAGTGCAACATGGCAGGCGTGGCGGACCCTTCCGCCACCCCCGCGAGTCCCGGAACTCTCCTCCCGCGCACCGAAGCACGGGACAATGAGGACCGGCGTGAAAACCTTGCGCACCTTCAAGCTCGCCGCGCTGAGCTCCGGTGGTAGCGCGAGGAGCTTGAGGCCGGCAAGGCCGAGCTCGACAAGCTCCAGGCCGACCTGGAGCAGCGTCAGCTCGATCCGACACTCGTATCAGGTGCGCGCGCATGCTAGGTACATCACCAGCTCACCAAGGGGTCGGACGGTCTTCCGTTCTTCCCCCATGCGAGCCAAAACGTCGCCGCGGCTGCGATGCTGCTCCGTGGGCTACCTGAGCCGACAGACCCAGAGGCCAAGGTCACATACCAAAACCTCCGGGGGCTGATGGAGCGTGTTGCCGTGCAGCACACGTAGGGCTTTGGCTCCCACCACTCGGGCGCGACCTCGAGCCGCCCGGGTCGCCCGTCCTCGCGGGGCCAGTAGAGCCCGACGAAGACCGCGCCATAGCTCGAGCGGCCCCAGGCATCGCGCACCCCGATGCGCCACCGCCTGGGGGACAACCATGATCTCTGCGCCACTCTCAAGGCGCGAAGAAGAGCTACCAACGCGGCAGCACAGTCGTAGGTTGCGGATAGCGGATGGCGCGACAACCGCGGTCCAAGCCCCGATGGCCCAGGACCGCGGGCATTCGCTCACGCCATCCGCAACGCTGACTTCCCGGCCAGGTTCCGGGCCCTGGTCAACATAGCCAAATACACAGGGGCAACAAACCCAAGTGTTTGGCTGGAAGACTACCAGCTCGCCTGCCGGACGGGAGGAGCGGTTGATGATCTCTTCATCATCCAGTACCTCCCCATCTACCTCGCGGACTCTGCTCGAGCCTGGCTCGAGTATTTGCCCGCGGACACCGTCAGGAGTTGGGCGGACCTGACGAACTTCTTCGTCGGTAACTTCCAGGGCACGTACAAGTGCCCCGGCAACTCCTGGGACCTGGACAGCTGCATGCAGCAGCCAGGGGAGACCCTTCGGGACTACATCCGGCACTTCTCCCAGCAATGCAACGAGCTCCCCGACGTCCGCGACGCCAACGTCGTCGGGGCATTCATCTACAGCACCACCTACGAGGCCTTGGTACATAAGCTGGGTTGCGCCAAGCCTAGGACCACCAAGGAGCTCCTCGACATTGCCACCAACCACGCCTCCGGCGAGGAGGCAGTGGGGGCCATCTTTGACAAGAAGAAGGCCAATCGAGCGCCCGGCATCAAAGCCAGTGTCGCCTCCGACCACTCCGACAAACGAAAACGGAAAGGGAAGAAGGCCGCGAAGGCCGCATGGTCGCCGCCGCCGACCGCCCTGCCAAGCAGCAGGCCCGGCAGGCGCCCGACCACTTCGAAAAATTAATGGATAGTCTGTGCCCGAACCACGCCTATCCCGTCAAGCACAAGTACCGGGACTGCGAAGTCCTGAAGCGCTTCCTCTCCGAAAACCCCACGACGTCGTGGGGCAAGGGGAAGAAGCATGACCAGGCACCAGACGCCGGGGCCAAAGTGGAGGAGGCGGACGACGAGTTCCCACAACTCGACGGCTGCCTCATGATCTTCGGCAGAGCCGCGTGCTACACCAACAAGCGTCGGTTGAAGCTCGCCTATCACGAAGTCCATATGGTTACTCCCGCCGTGCCCAGCTACCTACGGTGGTCGGAGTTCCCGATCGCCTTCGATCGGACCGACCACCCCGACCATGTCCTGCATCCGAGGCGCTACCCGTTTGTTGTCGATCCCATCGTGGGGATGAAGCGCCTGACTAAGGTGCTCATGGACGGTGGGAGCGGCCTCAACATCATGTATGTTGAAACCCTCGACGCCCTTGGGGTCCCTCGCTCTAGTCTCCGATCGAGCAAGGCGTCTTTCCACGGTGTCATCCCCGGCCAACAGGCCCATCCACTCGGGCAGGTCGACCTGCCTGTCACCTTTGGGAGCCCGGATAATTTTCGCACCGAAAACCTCACCTTTGAGGTTGTGGATTTTCCTGGCTCCTACCACGCTATCTTGGGGAGGCCATGCTACGCCAAGTTCATGGCGATCCCCAACTACACCTACCTCAAATTTAAGATGCCGGGACCACGAGGGGTCATCACCGTAGCCTCATCTTTTCAGCTCGCCTACAACTGCGAGCAGAGCAATTGCGAGTTGGCATCGGCGGTCATCGCGTCTGCCGAGTTCGTCAACCTCCAGGGAAAGGTCCCTGGATCCACCCCCGACTCCAGCAAGTTGGGGCCAACCTCCTTCAAGTCCGCGGAGGACACCAAGGAGGTCGCGGTCGATCCCGAGGATCCCACCAAGATGGTGCGGGTCGGAGCCACGCTCCCCGCCAAATAGGAAGGCGCGCTCGTCGATTTCCTCTGGGCAAACCAAGACGTCTTCGCCTGGAGACCCTCGGACATGCCAGGAATTCCAAGGGAAGTCGCCGAGCACTCCTTGAACCTCCGACCGGGCTCCAGACCGGTCGCCCAACGCCTGCGCCATTTCGACGAAGAAAAGCGCAAGGCCATTGGAGTGGAGATTGCCAAACTCTTGGCCGCCGGATTTGTACGAGAGGTTCGCCACCCCGAGTGGCTCGCCAACCCATTCCTTGTAAATAAGAAAACCGGGCAATGGAGAATGTGCGTTGAGTACACGAGCCTCAATAAGGTCTGTCCAAAGGACCCATTCCCATTGCCTCGCATTGACCAGGTTGTCGACTCCACCACCGGGTGCGAGTCCCTCTCTTTTCTGGACACCTACTCAGGCTACCACCAGATCGCAATGAAGGAGTTTGACCAGCTCGCGACCTCCTTCATCGCCCCGTATGGCTCGTACTGTTATGTAACGATGCCATTCGGTCTGAAAAACACGGGTGCTACCTACCAGCGGTGTATGCAGACGTGTTTTTCCGACCAAATAGGCCGTAACATCGAAGCATACGTTGACGACATCGTCGTCAAGACTAGGAAGGCCAACGACCTCATCACTAACCTAGAAGAGACTTTTGCGAACCTTCGGCGGCTTCGCATAAAGCTCAACCCCGAAAAATGTGTTTTCGGGGTCCCGAAAGGGAAGCTGCTCGGCTTTATCGTCTTCGAGCGCGGCATCAAAGCCAATCAGGAGAAGATCTCTGCTATCATGAAGATGGGGCCGATCAACAACCTAAAGGGAGTCCAGAAGCTGACAGGGTGTCTTGCGGCTCTAAGTCGCTTCGTGTCTCGGCTCGGCGAGCGCGGAATGCCAAGTGGGCGCTTGAGCTCAATGGCCTCGACATCTCATATGTCCCCAGGACAGCGATCAAGTCGCAGATTCTGGCCGATTTTGTCGCCGAGTGGACCGAAGCTCAAGCTCCGCCAACGATTGAAGACCCCGAGTACTGGACAATGTACTTCGATGGATCCTACACCAAGAACGGAGCAGGGGATGGATTCATCATCATCTCCCCACACGGCAACAATCTCCAGTACACCATCCGATTACTCTTCGATGCGACCAACAACGTCGCCAAATACGAGGCCCTTCTCGGTCTCCGGATCGCTGCCGACCTCTGCGCCCGGCGACTCTACATGCATGGTGACTCCAAGCTCATTGTTGACCAAGTAATGAAGTCCACGGAGCCCCGCGACGCCCGCATGGTGGCCTATTGCTTGGAGGTACGCAAGCTCGAAGAAAGATTCAAAGGTTTCGAGCTTCACCACAGCTACATACGCTACAACGGTGAGGCCGACTCCCTCGCCAATCTCGCCTCCAGCAAAGGCCTGGTTCCTCCTGGGATCTTTGTCTCCGACCTGCACAAGCCTTCCATCCGGTTGGACTCGACGGTCGAGACCACATCCGACCCCCTAAAAGCGGTCGCCCCAACCGCTGGTCGGTCGGAGGCGGACCCGCCTGGGCCGGACCGAAATGTGCTCGCGACTGATTCCGACTGGAGACAGCCCTTTGTTGACCGACTGACCAACGGGTCACTCCCCGTCGACCCGACCGAGGCCCGACGCCTCGCTCGGCGGGCCAAATCCTTTGTCCTAGTCGAGAAGGATTTGTACAAGAGGAGCACTTCCGGGATCCTCCAAAGGTGCATCTCAGCCAACCAAGGGAGGTAGCTGCTGCTCGACGTCCACGACGGGATTTGCGGACACCATGCCGCGCCCCGGTCCTTAGTAGGGAAAGCCTTCCGACAAGGCTTTTACTGGCCGACCGCTGTGGCCGATGCCGTACAGATCATCCGCACCTGTGAGGATGTAAGTTCTTCGCCCGGCAGACTCATCTTCCGGCACAACCCTTACAGACGATCCCTATCACGTGGCCATTCGCGGTCTGGGGACTCGATCTGGTCAGGCCATTCAGAAAGGCGCCCGGGGGCTTCACTCATCTGCTCGTCGCGGTGGATAAGTTCACCAAGTGGATAGAGGCCAAGCCGCTCGCGACCATCACTTCAGCGCAAGCAGCGAACTTCTTCCGCGACATCGTCTACCGGTTCGAAGTCCCGAACTCCATCATCACCAACAACGGGACGCAGTTCACGGGGAAGGAGTTCCTTGAGTTCTGCGATGACTTCAACATCCGCGTCGACTGGGCAGTAGTAGCACATCCCCGCGCCAACGGCCAGGCAGAGCGGGCCAACGGCATGATCCTCCAAGGACTCAAGCCACGAATCTTTAGTCGACTGAAGAAGTTCGCGGGGCGATGGGTGACCGAGTTACCCTCTGTTCTCTGGAGCCTGTGAACCACACCGACCCGGTCGATCGAGTTCACGCCGTTCTTCATGGTGTTCGGAGCAGAGGCTGTTCTCCCGACCGACCTGGAGTACGGCGCCCCGAGACTTCAAGCCTACGACGAGACACGGGGGCTTGAAGCACAACAAGACGTCGTCGACCAGCTCGACGAGGCACGCGATGTCGCTGCTTTGCGATTGGCCATGTACCAACAAGCCCTACGACGATACCATAGTCGTCAAGTCCGCGGCCGGTCATTCGGTGTCGGCGACCTGGTCCTACGCCAGGCACAGTCAAATAAGGGCAGACACAAGATCTCACCACCGTGGGAGGGCCCCTTCACCATTGCGGAGGTCCTCCGACCTAGCACCTTTCGTTTAAAGGATGCCGAGGGCAACGTCCTCCCCAACGCGTGGAATATAGAGAAGCTAAGGAAGTTTTATCCTTAGAAACATCTTTCGTCCATGAAAACGCTCGCTTGTACTTGGGTTCACGTTAGCTTTCTCATGCTTTGCGCTAAAAATGCAAATGCTCCGAGTCACGCCTGACCCCCGCGGTCCCTAAAAGGCTACGGTCGCTGAGTGTGAATTCGCAGCAAAAAAGCAAGAACAAGAAGAACAGCGGGCAATTTTTCGACGAAAAGAAAATTTTATTTCATCAAAAAATATTTACATTGGGGAGAGCGAAGGACCCTGCGCCATCACCCCCCCACTCGCCCAGTTCGCGGCGCCTGCGGACGACCGCCTCGATCAAGGCCTGCCTCATCTCACGGAGGCGGGGGACAGCCCGGATGAGCGCGTCGACCCGCTCCGTGTCCCGCCTAATCAAGGCCCCCTCTACGTCCGCTACGATCTGTCTCCATGCCTCCTCATAATCAAAGGCGGGCGGCAGGCCAAATGGCGGACGGTCGGCCATGAAGAAGCAGAGGGAAACTATTGAAAGCGAAGAGAAGAAGAGATGAAGGTGGCTGCGTTGCTGATGCATCCAACACCTCCTTTTATACCCCAAGGCGTGGAAACCGAAGAGGCTCGAGTAAGTACAGGGACCAGAAGCCGAAGCACCCTGCACCAATCCCAACCAGAGCGCGGCCATCAAAAAAGTTAAGGCAACCCTATCCCTCTAACTCTTTCATTTTATCACGTCTCTTCTCTCGTCCTTCAAGTTCAAAGTGATGTGTGGCGACTGTTACCCAGGCCCCACACATCACTCGGAGGCTACTTATGCTTGCATGGGTCGGTGACCCGACCGGCTACTTGGCCCTACTCCGCGGTAACCCTCTTGACCCGAGTGCCACGGCCTATGCCCGGGTGGCTACGGTTGTGAAGTGGCACTCCGTGGAAAAAGGAAGTGCCCGCAAGAAGTGATCCATGGTCGATCCGAAATACTCCTTTCTCACGAAATGAGCGGTCTAAGCCTAAGTCCTTTTTCTATTTTCCCTCGATACTGTGCAATGCAACAACCCACTCACACTCAGGCAACTCCCGCGGTTCCTGTGGCTGTGGTTGTCAGCTGTTCGCCACATCAAAAGAACACAGAAAAGGACAAATAAGCCAACTTAGACCAGCCCGAGCGGCCAAAGCCTTACGATTAGCTTAAAGTTCATTTACATAGTTTCTTTGCGCTACAAAAACGAAAAGCAAAAAACTAATTCCCTTCATGCTCCCCGTGGAGGATGCTACGCGGTGAAATCTTCTCGGCGATCGCCCGGGCGTATGGATCGACCCGGGACTCGAACTCATCGATTTCTTCTCCAGTCCGATTCCCGGCGATCCCGCTGCTGACCATCTCCAGGTCGATGCCATCGTAGAAGGACACGACGTTTACCAGCGCTGACGAAGCACCGAGCGCGGCTGCCTTGCTCACCGAGGTCTCAACGTGCCTCGGCACGCCTGCCAGCACGGTGGTAAGGGGGCTTGGGCCCATGGTGAGCCCGAGCACCCGGTCGCAAACATCCTGGCCGACCTCCCGAAGGGTCGCCAGTTCGGTGGCCAACTCGGAGCGCTCCCTTTCCGCCCGCTGCTGGGCCACCAGAGCTTCGTCCTGCGCCATGACCGCCGTGTCACGCTCCTCCACCGCCAGCCTCCGCGCACTCGCGATGTCAGCCAAGTTCTTATGCAGCTTTGCGAATTCGAGATCACGTCAGAAAACTGCTTCCCTCGACCACGATCACGAGACTGAAGGTTGGGATGACCTACCGGCTGCAGAAGCCTCCATGGCACGAAGACTTTTTTCGGCGTCTTCTGCAAGTTTCTTCACCGGAGACACTTCCTCTCGGGCGGAGTCCCGCTCGGACCACAGTTGGTCGGCCTCCCCTCGTGCCGAGTCTAGCTCGTCCTGAAGGCGGGTCGCCTCCGACCGAGCGAACCCCGCTGCGGCGATGGCGGAGGCCTTGGCATTGTTCACCCACTCCAGAGCCTCCTGAGCATCGCGCAACAGCGCCTCGAGACGGTCGCGATCTGCTTTGGCAGCCTCCCTCCGGCCAAACAATTGCCGAAGTAACCCGAACTTCTCCACGGACCACGTCTGCAAGCGCTGCGAAGCGCAATCCATTCAGTCGACCGCGAGCCTATTCAAAGGTTACGAAGACGGGTTGGATAGCCTTACCGCCCCGGTAGGGTGAAGTTCTCCAGCAATGGAATCCAGCGCCCTGCTGGAGGACTCGAGGGCGAGGGCCAGAACTTTACGGATCTGTTTGACCTCGCCTTTGACTCCCCATGCGCCCTCCTGAGGGGCCTCCCACTCCTCGTGCTCTGCCGCGTCATCCAGCACGAACGACGGCCCCTCAGACCGGTCATCGGCTAGCCAGGTAAGCATGAGCGGCGGGACCGGAGCGGCCTCCGATGCGACCGCTCCGACGGCTCGCGCTGCCAGAGACCCCTCCGGGGGATTCAAGGCGCCTGCCACTAACTCTTGGGCCGCCCCTGTTGGTGCATCCCCGAGCAACGTTGATAGGGCCCCCTCCGGCGCCCGGATGGCCCCGGCTGGTGACTCACCCGGCGGTGGTGGCAGGAGTTCCTCTTCGCCTTCCTCGACCCCCGCGTGAGCTGCTGGCTCGGAGGTAGAAGCCGAGGGTTCCCCGCATGTCTGTCCGCTCGGTAGCCCCACCTCTCCCACTGCCACCATGGATGCCGCGGGCGACGCCCGCAGCGCTTCCGGAAGTGGCCGCACGGGCTCATCGTCCCCGACCTCTATCACCTCGACCCCTACCGGGGGTGGCGAAGGCACTAGAACTCTTGTCGCCGCGGTCGGGCTCGGCACCTCCAAGGCTGCCCCGGCGTAGAGTTTGCACATAACAATCAGTAAGGGAGCTGCGCGGGATAACTCGAATCAACAATAGTCCCTAAGCAAAAGGGATACCTACCGCAACGAGCGGGGCCGCTGCCATCGCACCCTCTTCGACGGTCCACCGCGAGAGGACGTGTCGGCCCTCTGTCTCCTCAAGGGCACCCTCGCCGGCGCTATCTCCTCCTGAGGTTTGATGAAGCCCTCGGTCTGGCCGGAGCCCTCCGCTAGGCCGCCGCCTAGCGACAGCGCTCCCGCTCGAGGTCGACCCCTGACTGTCCCAATCGTCGGAAGTCGGGTCGGAAACTTCCTCGCCATGCGCGGCCCTGGCCGCGCGCTCCTGCTTCTTCTCCTCCACCCTCCTCCTCCACTTCTCCTCCTTCCGCTTCCTGTGGGCGGAGTCGTGCCGCTCGGAGGCCGTGCGGGTAGCAGCCCTCAGCTCCTTCTCCCCGGGCAGCGCCGCCCGAGGGACTATCCTGCCGAGCCCCTGCAAGGACGCGTTCAAACGACCGCCTACGAAGGCCAAAAGGGGGGACCCAAGGAGAAGGGGAACGCACAACTCACCAGGTTCGGCGGATTATGCACCGAGAATAGCGCAGGGACACCACCCACCACCTCGGTGGCCCCTACGCCGATGACGGCAATGACCCAAGCTTCGAGCTCCGACGTCGGGAGCTCCACCTCGGACGTCCTCACGGGATCGGACGCCCCCTCATATTCAAACATGGGGTGCACCCAACCAATGAGGAGTTGGACGCGCATCCCGATAAATGTGCGCACAACGACGTCACCGGTCAAGCCCTGCGCCTGCAAGGCCCTAATCCGCTCGACGATTATCGCCACTCTCTTCCTTTCCTTCTTCTCAGGACCCCAGCCCTAATGGGGTCGCGCTTCAGGGAGTCGGCCGGAGAAGGCCGGGGGCTGCCCCCTGGGTTCTGGACATAGAACCACTCAGGGTGCCACCCCCGGTTCGACGACGGCAACTTCACCTCGATGTAGTCCGCCGCACGGCCGCCCCGCACAAAGGGCGCGGCATCATCCGACGGCTTGTCCCTCCACAGCTGCACCTAGAAGAAATACCTCCAAAGCCCCCAGTGGGGTTCGATCCCCAGGAAGGCTTCACATAGCGTGTAGGCTATGCTAGCAACAATAAAAAATTTCTACCGCGAACACCCAAGATGACATGCAAGTAGGGGATCATGGATCGTTACCCTTGATGCGCCGATGTAGCGGATGCAGATGCGTGCGCGTAGAGGAAGTAGTGGTTCATGTCCCGATCAACGCCGAGTGGTTCCCGACCTCCGCCGAGTGGATCCCGACCTCCTCCGAGTGGTACCCGATCTCGTTCGAATGATCCTCGATCTCCTCCGAGTGGTTCCCGATCTTGTCCGAGTGATCGCCGATCTCCTCCAAGTGTTTCCCGATCTCGTCCGAGTGATCGCCGACCTCTGCCGAGTGGTCACCGGGTGGTCACTGACCAGCACGTCCGCGAGCGGCAGCGCTCTACCGGTATCCACACGTACCGAGTAGGAACGCCGTGCGGGGTGTGCTAGCACCTCGCCAAACGTCTAGGGTTTCTGGGTAGCAGGAGGGGTGCAAGACGGCTGAACGTGGTGAGGGTTCTCATCATCTGTCATGCACTGTTCCTGGCCTCGCAATTTATAGACATGCTAGTGGGCCGAAGCCCGCAAGGTTTCCATCTCCAACGCGGATCTCATCCACGCACAAACCTGTCAACCTATTCCAACTAGTTAAGTGTGTGACCCGTTAGGTTCAGTGCAAGTTGGACATAAATCCGGAAACCCGTTTCCAATTCATTGATCAACAGCGGCACCTAGCAGTACGTATTGATCCCCGAATGCACAGAATCATTATTCGGCTGAACCTTGATACACTCACATACCGATCCCTTTGCCTCACGATACCAGTCAAGCTCAAGGCGAGATGCGCGCCACCCTTGTTGATAGCTCGACAACTTCACTCAATAGTGTGATGGATACAAACCATGACTAACTCCTTAGTCATTAGCACGGCCGTGCGTTTTCCCTATCCATCCACACGAGGGGCCTAGAGGTATCTCTCCCGTTATCTAGGAGAGGCAAATCCCATTTTGATCATCACACCCTTGGTGATGTATCGTGGCATACCCAGTAGTCATCTTTATAACTACCCTGTTACGGTATAGCGTTTGATGATACCAAAGCATACAAGTTTACATGCTAGGTATCCATGACAATCTCAGGTCTAAGGACCATATAGGCGTACCATTCGAGACTATACGCTGATGGCACTATAATAGATAACAACTCACAGTGTCTCGGAGTGGGTCTTGTCCGACTACCCATGTTCTCGAACATGTGTCTACATTTATTGGTTCGATATCTCCATATCTATGGTATGTGAAACATTACCATCAACCAATACATGTGCTGATCAAATCATCACCGCTCCTCGTAATGATATGGATCAGGGACCCGTTTAGAATAATGTTGCTTGACAATGTGTTTCACAATCAGATCGTATCCAATGAACAAAGTCGTAACATATATTCAGGGAACCGATAAACAAAGTTATCATTATTACATGAACAAAGACGTATTACAATCATCACTATGATTGATCTAGGGCATATTCCCTTCAATCTCCCACTTGCACTAGAGTCAATCATACAGGTACCGAATACCCATTGCTCTTGTGTGTGCCTCATGCTTTGGTTGTGGAAGGGGCTTTGTCAACGGATCAACCACATTTAGATCCGTGTGCACTTTGCATATCTTCACATCACCTCTCTCAATTATCTCCCGGATTAGGTGGTACCGCCTGAGTATATGTTTGGATTTTTGGTGAGACCTAGGCTCCTTTGCTTGTGCAATGGCACCACTATTGTCACAATAGAGGTCCATTGGACAGGATGCACTAGCGACCACTCTCAACTCAGAAACAAATTTCCTGATCCAAACTGCTTCCTTTGCTGCTTCAGAAGCTGCAATGTACTCGGCCTCCGTTGTGGAATCAGCTACTGTCTCTTGCTTGGAAATTTTCCAGCTCACTGCCCCACCATTGAGACAGAATACAAACCCGGATTGCAATCGCGAATCATCTTTGTCGGTTTGGAAGCTAGCATCGGCATAACCTTTTACGACGAGCTCCTCATCTCCTCCAAAGACCAAGAACATCTCTTTAGTCCTTCGTAAGTATTTAAGGATGTTCTTTACAGCCATCCAGTGACTATCACCAGAATTCGATTGGTACCTGCTCGTGACACTCAGAGCATATGACACATCTGGGCGTGTACACAGCATGGCATACATGATGGATCCAATAGCCGAAGCGTATGGAGTTCGACTCATTCTCTCTTGCTCATCAGGTGTCGAAGCACACTGAGTCTTGCTAAGACTTACACCATGTGACATTGGCAAGAAACCTTTCTTGGAATCTGCATGTTGAACCGTTTCAGTATCTTGTCAATGTACGTACTTTGGCTCAATCCAATTAGCCTTTTTGATCTATCTCTATAGATTTTTATGCCCAAAATATAAGCTGCATCTCCCAAGTCTTTCATTGAGAAACTCTTTCTTAGATAAGATTGTGCAGCATCTAACATCGGAATATCATTTCCGATCAATAGTATGTCATCCACATACAAGACCAAAAATACAAGTGCGCTCCCACTAGCCTTCTTGTAAATACAAGGCTCTTCCTCATTTTTGATGAAGCCAAACTGTTTGACCACTTCATCAAAGCGAAGGTTCCAACTCCGAGATGCTTGCTTCAGTCCATAAATGGACTTCCTAAGCTTGCTTATCTTGCCAACATTAGTAGGATCGACAAAACCCTCGGGCTGTACCACGTACACGTCCTCACTTAGGTTTCCATTTAGGAAAGCCGTTTTGACATCCATTTGCTGAATCTCATATTCATGATATGCGACATTTGCTAGCATGATCCGGACAGACTTTACCATGGTGACTGGCGAATAAGTTTCATCATAGTCCACACCATGAATCTACTTATACCCTTTTGCTACCAATCGTGCCTTAAAAATGTGAACATTTTCATCGGTGTCTATCTTCTTCTTAAAGACCCATTTGCACTCGATAGTTTTTACACCATCAGGCAGATCAACCAAGTTCCAAACTTGATTATCATACATGGATTTTAACTCGGATCTCATGGCCTCCAGCCATTTCTCAGAGTTCGGGCCCACCATAGCTTCCTCATAGTCCTTAGGCTCGTCATTTTCCAATAATAACACATCGCGTTGCTCCGTCATGAGGAACATGAACCTCTCAGGAGCGCAGCTTGCCTGTGAGGACCTCCGTGGGGCTGGCGCCTCATCAACAGGTTCAACAACACGTTGCTCATCCTGCTAAGGACTAGCTGGAGCTGAAACATTTTCAGGTATTTCTCGAACTTCTTCGAGTTGCACCTTGCTCCCACTAGTTCTTTTGGAAAACTCATTCTCCAAAAAGACACCAGTCCGGGCGACAAACACTTTGCCTTCTTCCCGGTTATAAAAATAATACCCTTTGGTTTCCCTTGGGTACCCCACAAAGAATCACTTATCCGACTTGGCATGAAGCTTATCAGACGTCATACGTTTTACATAAGCCTCACAGCCCCAAATTTTAAGATAAGACAAGTCGGGACATTTCCCTTTCCATATCTCATATGGTGTCTTATCAACGGATTTAGATGGAACCCTATTCAGCATGAATGCAGCTATTTCTAGAGCGTGTCCCCAAAATGACAATGGAAGATCAACTTGACTCATCATAGACCATACCATGTCCAACAAAGTCCAGTTCCTCCTTTCGGATACCCCATTCCACTGAGGTGTCCCGGGCGGAGTCAATTGTGGAACAATTCCACAACTCTTTAGATGATCATTAAACTCTTGGCTCAAATATTCACCTCCACGGTCAGACCGTAGAAATTTAATTTTCTTGCCCAAATGATTTTCTACTTCATTCTGAAACTCTTTGAACTTTTCAAAAGATTCAGACTTATGCCTCATTAGATAGATATAGCCATATCAACTAAAGTCATCGGTGAAAGTAATAAAGTACTGATAACCACCTCTGGCCATTGAGCTCATTGGTCCACATACATCAGTATGTATGAGAGCCAACAACTCACGCATTCTCTCACTTGTACCAGTGAAAGGTGCCTTTGTCATCTTGCCAAATAAACAAGACTCGCACGTTTCAAAAGATTCAAAATCTAATGAACCAAGAAGACCATCTTTATGGAGCTTCTCCATGTGTCTTTTATTTATATTGCCCAAGCGACAATGCCATAAATAAGTGGAATTAGTATCATTTGTTTTGAGTCTTTTAGCATTAACATTATTTATAGAAGCATTACCAAAATCCAGCACATACAGTCCATTCACCAATGGACAGTTACCATAGAGCAAGCCTTTGAAATAAATTGAACAATTCCTATTCTTTATTACAAAATCATAACCATCTTCCTCTAAACAAGAAGAAGAGATAATGTTCTTACTCAAGGCAGGAATGTAATAACAATTATTCAATTCCAAAACTAAGCCAGAAGGTAATGACAAGGGATAGACGCCTACGGCCTTTGCAGCAACCATTGCTCCATTGCCGACGCGAATTTCCAACTCGTCAATCTTGCAATCTCTAGTCCTTCTTAACCCCTGCAATGATTTGCAAATATGAATCATTGATCCGGTATCAAATACCCAAGACTCGGCAGGACAAGTTGCAAGATTAACTTCTATAACATTAATACCTAAAGTAGAAGGAACCTTTCCTTTCTTTTTGTCTTTCAGGTACTTTGGACAGTTTCTCTTCTAGTGCCCACTACCCTTGCAGTAGTGACATTTATCAGAAGCATTAGGGCCAACCTTTGGCCTTTCTTTAGGCTTTGATTTTGGGTCTTGGATCTTATCCTCACCATAACTTGTAGCCTTGCACTTCCTTTTCTTATCCTTTTGAATCATCATCACATGATTTGTGCCTTTCTTTATGCTCTCTTCCACAGTTTTGAGCATCCCATGCAGTTCGGTCAGATTCTTTTCCAGGCTGTTCATATGAAAGTTCAAAATGAACGGCTCAAAGCTCGCAGGGAACAACTGGAGAATCACATCCGTGGCCAACTCATTCTGCAAGGGAAAACCGAGCTTCTCTAGGCTCTCAATGTAACCAATCAGCTTGATTACATGAGGGCTAACAGGAGCACCCTCAGCCAGCTTGCACGCAAACAATGCTTTAGGTATCGAATATCTTTCAGCATTTGCTTGGTTCTCAAACATGCCCTTGAGACCTACAATCATAGTGTAGGCATCGGTGTGCTCATATTGCTTTTGGAGCTCAGAGTTCATCGTGGCAAGCATGAGACAGCTGACGTCTAGGGCATCATTAGTGTGCTTCTCATAAGCACGCTTATCAGCAGCGGATGCATTTTCAGGCAATTCATCAGGATATGGACCGTCTAGAACATATTCCTTCTTTTCAGCCTTGAGAACAATTCTCAAGTTACGATACCAATCCATAAAATTCGTCCCAGAGAGTTTTTCCCTCTCCAGAATGGATCGCAAGATAAAACCAGTGTTTGCATTAATAGCGTTTGGTGTCATCTACAGCATAAATAAGCAAAGTTTTAGCACTATGTTCATGTTAATCTCTTATTAAACAATTTCAATAAAAGATGCTTCCATTAAGATCACTTTCCCTCTGGCAATCTCCATGGAACAAGATCCATGGTCACTGCGGTTCAGGTAAGGACATGTAAATACCACTTGACCTCGTGACATAGGTAGGCAACACCTTGCCAATCACATCATATGTGACTCTTGCTTGTTGGGGTGGCATCAGATGCACCGGCGCCCAACACTGATGCCCCGAAGTCCCAAATCCTATTTGGATGACTCCGTTAAGCAAACCAATACTATGCTTGTGAGTGCACGGGTTAGGCTACACTCACTCTATTGTACAAGTAAGAGGGCGGCGTTCCCGACTTGTCAAGACCTTATCCACCAACGTACAAGACAATAGATGCAGCTATTGAAAAGGGCATCTTACTCTTAATTTTTTGAGGGAAACTATTCAATCAGGTTAACATATTCACCACATATGACATGAAAGAATAGCAACGCAAGGTAAATCATCACAGGCAATCAGATAGACTGTGAACTAGTATGGCCCATGACGTGGAGATCTCCATCTTCCACAACCATCCTTGCACAGCTGGGCCATCTGGATTGAAGCCTCCAAGAACATGTACTAAACTACTACATCTAGCAGCTAGTAGCAAAATCACATGAGGATTCAAGGCATCACATGCCGGCACGCAGGTCGTTATACAATAATAGGACAGCCCACAGCTGCAATTAACCATGACACACAGGCCATGAAATATACAATCATGCATCACATACATAAAGGGTCCATACTGTTCACAACATACCCTGCAAAAACAAGTTAGGCACTGGATCGATTCTAGCGCGCAGAAAGTGAACAAGTTTTAATTTATGGATGCTATGCTAACTATCACGGCAGTCCTGCTAGCCGGTTAGCGGGCGGGGTTAGCCCGTAGAAAATTTTTGGGGTACATAGATCGCATCTATGAAAACGCTATGGAAATTCAATCGGATTGATCAAATCAAGCCGATTCCGAGTCATCAGAATGCCTCAGTTTCCATAGGATCGATCTTATCGATCCATCGCGCGAGGTTCCTTGAGAAGGCGGCAACCACACCGATCTCGATCTGTTGGCTCGATCTGTTCGGCGCTTGCTACTACCCTGATGGTGTTACCAGCCGGTAGGGGTAATGCATGGCATGAATCTGAAACGAGCACGAACTAATCTTTTTGATCGTGTAGAGCTACCAACTCATACCTCATACTTCCCCGATACCGATTGATCCAATCAACCCGTGATTAACACAACAGCACATCGACATGTGCGCGCGAACCAGATCCTAAATTACACATGATCGGCTCTGATACCACTGTAGGGGATACGGGTAGGCTACGCTAGCAACAATAAAAAAATTTCTACCGCGAACACCCAAGATCACATGCAAGTAGGGGATCATGGATCGTTACCCTTGACGTGCCGATGCAGCGGATGCAGATGCGTGCGCGTAGAGGATGTAGTGGTTCACGTCCTGATCAACGCCGAGTGGTTCCTGACCTCCGCCGAGTGGATCCTGACCTCCTCCGAGTGGTTCTTGATCTCGTCCCAGTGATCCTCGATCTCCTCCGAGTGGTTCCCGATCACGTCCGACTGATCGCCGACCTCTGCCGAGTGGTCGCCGACCAGTGCGTCCGCGAGCGGCAGCGCCACTACCGGTATCCACACGTACCGAGCAGGAACAACGTGCGGGGTGTGCTAGCACCTCACCACACGGCTAGGGTTTCTGGGGAGCAGGAGGGGTGCGAGACGGCTGAACGTGGTGAGGGTTCTCATCATTTGTCACGCACTGTTCCTGGCCTCGCCTTTTACAGACACGCTAGTGGGCCGAAGCCCGCTAGGTTTCCATCTCCAACGTGGATCTCATCCACGCACAAACCCGTCAAACTATCCAACTCTTTAAGTGTGTGACCCGTTAGGTTCAGTGCAAGTCGAACATGAATCCAAAAACCCGTTTCCAATTCGTTGATCAACAGCGGCACCTAGCAGTACGTATTGATCCCCAAATGCACAGAATCATTATTCGGCTGAACCTTGATACACTCACATACCGATCCCTTTGCCTCACGATACATGTCAAGCTCAAGGCGAGATGCGCGCCGCCCTTGTTGATAGCTCGATCACTTCACTCAACAGTGTGATGGATACAAACCATGACTTACTCCTTAGTCACATTAGCATGGCCGTGCATTTTCCCTATCCATACACACGAGGGGCCCAGAGGTATCTCTCCCGTTATCTAGGAGGGGCAAATCCCGTCTTGATCATCACACCCTTGGCGATGTATCGTGGCATACCCAGTAGACATCTTTATAACTACCCTGTTACGGTGTAGCGTTTGATGATACCAAAGCATACAAGTTTATATGCTAGCTATCCATGACAATCTCAGGTCTAAGGACCATATAGGCGTACCACTCGAGACTATACACTGATGGCACTATAATAGATAACAACTCACAGCGTCTCGGAGTGGGTCTTGTCCGACTACCCATGTTCTCCAACATGTGTCCACATTTATTGGTTCGATATCTCCATATCTATGGTATGTGAAACATTACCATCAACCAATACATATGCTGATCAAATCATCATCGCTCCTCGTAATGATATGGATCAGGGACCCATTTAGAATAATGTCGCTTGACAATGTGTTTCACAATCAGATCGTATCCAATGAACAAAGTCGTAACATATATTCAGGGAACCGATAAACAAAGTTATCATTATTACATGAACAAAGACGTATTACAATCATCACTATGATTGATCTAGGGCATATTCCCTTCACCAATACCCCCACTACGCATTAAATTCCGATAGGACAGCCAGAAGTGAGGACGCCACATCAGGCGGCGCACTCCCGCAACCCCGTGGTCTCCGCCGGTGGGGGTGGGCCGACTTCCTCTAACAGGTACGCAAGGCCCACTGGGCCACTTTGGCCTCGAGGCACCAAAGAGTTCAATAGCTCCAGCCCGAGGTCTGACCTAATGCTGTGGGTTCCTAAGGCCCGGTCCACCAAGCGGATTTAGCGCCGCTGTCAAGGCCCTGAATTTCAAAATTCCTGGGAAGTCCGGAGTATCCGGATTTAATGTCCAGAATGTCCGGATACAACCCGGAGTATCCGGATAAAACCTCCGGAGTATCCGGCCTGGGTCCAACCGAACGCCTTAACCCGGAGTGTCCGGGTTAAATCTCTAGAGTATCCGGGTTAGTCAACCGAACACCCCAACCCGGAGTGTCCGGACTAATTGTCCGGAGTGTTCGGATCTGTCGGGGTGAGAATATAAGTGTTCGTTTTCTTGGCTCCCTACCACATTTCTCTTCCCACCCATTTGCTCTCCTCTACTCCGACGACTCCTCCACCCCGAGCTCACCTCCGGTGACTCCCCACCGGCCGGTGAATCTCCGTGGCTTCTCCCCGGCGTCCTCAAGCTCCTCCCCAAGCCGGTGTTCTCCTTCTTCTACCCGGCTACTCCTTACTCTTCCTCCTCCTCGAAGGTAAGGTCCCTTCCGGGAGTTGATTCGTGGGTTTCTTGGGTTCTAGGGCCATCCATGGTGGGGTTAGGGTTTGGATTTAGATTTGGGAGTTGGGGATGAACTTTGGAGTTCTAGGGTTTTGAGGTGTGGTGATTCTTGGATTGGATTTGGGACTTGGGTTGGTGAATGTGGGTGCTAGGGTGGTAGATCGGGTGGCAATGATGCCATCCCGAGAGCTAAAATAGGTTTGGTTGGGGTTTACTCTAGCTAGCGCTGTTTTCTCGAGGTTTGGGTAGCTCGAAGCTTCTCCGACCGTGCAAGGTGTAGAAAAGTCGTAGATCGGGTCGTTGTGAAGCCGTAGAGAGTGGTAGGACTTCCATCCCTAGGTCGTGGTGGACCAAATGCTCCTGGTCCGGAGTATCCGGACAAAAGGCCAGGAGTGTCCGGATTATTCGGACTGTCCGGATAAATTATCCGGACTATCCGGACTGGCTGGTCTGTCTCTCGGGCGGGATTTCCGTCAGTTGTGCTATTACTTGGGGGTTTTACAATTGTACTTCATTCATATGCATTGTATGCATCTTATTTATGCATTGTACCCGTGTAGAGATGATGGCGCCGTGATGGCAATATGGGTGTCCCGATCTTTCGATGAGAAACACACGATCGATTTGTTAGAGTCGACTTTGACTATCCGACTACACCGCATTTACGACGATGCGCTTAGCAATCGCTAAACCAACTCCAGCGGTTATTGATCTTGCCGTGGCACGATCAACCTGAACACGGTTCAATTCCTGCAAGCAACCAAGAACAAGCAAGAACAATAGGATAAGCAATCTGAAATTGCGGATAAAATCGGAAGCGAAACAAAGTGGAGTCTTATTGACGATCTTGACAAGGTGGCTGTCGGCTAAAGACAACTCGCAGGATCAAGTTTGCACTTGGCTAAACTAATCAAATAAAACCTAAACCCTAAGGAGCCGATGTCTGGCTATTTATAAGAGGTAGGGGCGTGGGAAACACGCCCAACAGAAGAGATACCAACTACAACTCTATTACAAGGCCCAAAGCCCACGCCTTCTCGATTTGGAAAAGTACGCCAATTGTTTTGCAGATTCCCGTTGACTCGTTAGGAATTTGGAGATGGGGCCAGATCCGCTGGAAAGAGGACGTCAAACCTTTCCAACCAGTACTCATAGACCTCAAACACCCTTGTGGACTTCAAAAAGTTATGGTCGCTTGAAGTTGGTGCTGTCGGAGGCCGAGATCCGAGTTGAACTTTTTGTGCACCTAAGAATTGGCTTCATGCTTGACGCTTGGGAGTCCTTCTCCATGGTTCCTAAGGACAATAAAATCATCACGAGGATTAAATAGCATTCCATTCATAAAATTATCTGAATGCAACCCGAGGAACGCATTCACCTGGTAATTGAATTGTCGTGTCTGAGTGCCTCGAGTAATTGGCGTCTCTTGTATGACATTGTTGGTTTCCAATGGGTTTGTAAGTATGGTCGTATCCATGGTAGTGATGTCCTCATCATCCTCCTTCTTGCATTTGAGTCGTCCCTCGACTCAAGTTCATCATCCTCTCCTAAGTATGGTTTCAAATCGGGCAATGTTGAATGTGGACTAACCCCAAAATCTGCAGGCAATTCAAGCTTGTATGCATTATCATTAATCTTTGCCAATACTTTGAAAGGACCATCAGCTGGCATCAACTTAGATTTTCTTAATTCGGGAATCGATCTTTCGCAAATGCAACCAAACTAAATCGCCTGGTTCAAAAGTTACATGTTTCCTTCCCTTACTACCAAGAAGTTTATATTTAGCATTCATGCTTCTATGTTTTCTTTAGTTGTCTCATGGGTTTCATAATCAAATCAAGACGTTGTTTAGCATCAAGATTCAATTTCTCCGAAGATGGTAGAGGTAACAAATCAATTGGAGCATGAGGTACAAATCCATATACAATCTCAGAAGGGCACATCTTAGTAGTAGAATGCATAGACCGATTATAAGCAAACTCAATATGAGGCAAACATTCTTCCCACAATTTAATGTTCTTTTTCAAAACAGCCCTAAGCATAGTAGATAAAGTTCGACACCACTTTTGTCCATCGCTTGGGGATGACAAGTAGTAGAAAATAAAAGTTTAGTCCCCAATTTAGCCCACAAAGTTCTCCAAAAGTGGCTTAAGAATTTAGTGTCACGATCTGAAACTATTGTGTGAGGCACACCATGTGTAACAATTTCACGAAAGAATAAGTCAGCAATGTTGGTAGCGTCATCGCTTTTGTGACAAGGTATGAAGTGTGACATTTTAGAAAATCTATCCACAACGACAAAGATACTATCCTCCTTCCCTTCTTTGTTCTAGGGAGTCCTAAAACAAAGTCCATAGAAATATCCTCCCAAGGTACGCGTTAGGAACAGGCAGAGGCATGTATAAACCATGGGGATTAAGTCGTGACTTAGCTTGTTGACATGTAGAATGGGCCGAGCGATGAAACGCTCCACGCCTCGCCTCATTCGGGGCCAAAAGAAATGGCTAGCGAGTATGTCCTCCGTCCCTTTTCACACCAAAGTGTCCCATCAATCCTCCTCCATGCGCCTCAGCAATAACAAACCAACGTAACTAGCTGGAATACATAGTTTGTTTGCTCTAAACACAAACCCATTATTGAGGACAAATTTGTTCCAAGTTTTTCCTCTTACAATTGAGCAACACATTTTTGAAATCATCATCATGCACATATTGCTCTTTAATCGCTTTCCAAACCAAAAATTTTGAAGTCAAGTTGTGAGAGCATGGTATATCTCCTAGACAAGGCATCAAAGCAATGACATTATCCTTTCCTGTTTTGTGTTTGATGACATAAGGAAATGACTCAATGAATTCAACCCACTTTGCATGTCTACGGTTCAGTTTAGCTTGACTTCTAATATGTGTTTAACGATTCATGATCCGAATGTATAACAAATTCCTTGGGCCATAAATAATGTTGCCATGTTTCTAAAGTTCGAACTAGCGCATATAACTCCTTATCATAAGTAGAATAATTCAAACTTGGCCCACTCAATTTTTCACTAAAATAAGCAATGTGTTTTCCTTCTTGTAATGAACACCACCCAAACCAATTCCACTAGCATCACATTCTAGTTCAAAAATCTTAGAAAAGTCCGAAAATTTGGAGTAAGGGTGCATGGGTTAACTTAGCTTTGAATGTTGAAGGCATCTTCCTGGTTTGCCCCAAGCAAAAGGTACACCCTTCTTGGTGAGCTCATTCATGGGTGCAACGATGGTGCTTGAAGTCCTTCACAAAACGACGATAGAATCCAGCAAGTCCTAGAAAACTTCGCACCAGGTGACCGTGTTAGGAGTCGGCCAACTCAGATTGCTTCAACCTTGGCTTGGTCAACTTCACCCTTTCAGGGAGTAACAACATAGCCAAGAAAGATACTCGATCCGTGCAAAAGGTGCACTTCTCAAGGTTACCAAATAAGCGTGCATCGTAAAGCATTAAAAACAGCACGTACGATGTTCAATATGATCCTCTAAAGATTTGCTATAAATCAAGATATCATCAAAGTAAACTACCACAAAATTTTCCAATGAAAACACGTAAACCTCGCTCATCGCCTCATGAATGTGCTAGGAGCATTAGTCAACCCGAAGGCATTACTAACCACCATATAACCCGAACTTAGTTTTAAATGCTGCTTTCTCCATTCATCTCCTAACCATGCGACCGGTGATAGCCACTACGTTAAATCCACTTTAGAGAACATAGTAGAGCCACTTAGTTCATCAAGCATATCGCCTAACCGGTAGGAATAGGATGGCGATATCTAATGGTGATATTATTAATTGCTCTACAATCCACACACATACGCGCCATGTTCCATCTTTCTTAGGTACTAAAATGACCAGTACAGCACAAAGCGACTAAGAGATTCACGTGACGCACCCTTTATCAAGCAATTCGTGAACTTGGCGTTGTATCTCTTGTGTCTCTTCGAGGTTGGTTCTGTACAGGTGCTCGGTTGGGCAAGGATGCCCCTGAATGAGATCAATTTGATGCTCAATCCTCTAATTACGGCAGCCACTCGAGGGATGTCCTTTGGAAAGATGTCGTGTATTCCCGCAAAGGTTAGTGACAACAGGAGGCAAAGAGAGACATCTCCTCTAGAAAAACAAAGTTTCTTTGCAGACCAAAGCATAGCATGTAGACCTACAAACAGCCAACTCATTCAAATCAGATTTTGTTGCAAGAAAACAAGCACCTTTCAATTTAATCTCATTCGCTTAGCACAATCAAGGTTAGATTCTTTCTGCTTATGTTGTTCAAGTCCTTTGGTGACAATCTGATTTTCACTCTTAGAATTCTCTCGAAGTTTTCTCTTGCTAGATCTAGCGATTTCATCCTTTTACAATGGCATCAGCGACATTGGGTGTAGCACAATTTTCTTTTCTTTATGCACAAAAGAGTATTGATTTGTTCTACTCATGATGTAAGCAATCCTTATCATATTGCCACGGTCTACCTAATAACATAGAACATGCTTGCATAGGTACGACATCGCAATCAACATAATCATGATAGGAACCTAAAGCGAAATGTACTCTTACCATGCGAAGTTACCTTGAGTTTGCCATTTGTTGTTGAACCATTGAATGTGGTAGGGTCGAGGTGTGGCCCAGTGGAGAGTGCTAGCTTCTCCACCATGTCCATGCCGGCTAGATTATTGCAACTCCCCCATCAATGATTATTGAATGGATCGCCTCCTTGATGACGCCTTTGTGTAAAACAAGTTGTGGCGTTGATTTGGATCGGCGCGAGCAATCTGAGCACTAAGCACACGCTGTAATAATACTCAAATATTGGTCAGCATCACCGGCGCCACGTGCACCTCGCGTGCTCGGCATTTGATCGCCTTCATGTTCAGAGCAAAGCATATGTTTCTTCATCCGGATCACTTCTGAGTCATACTCGCCGTCTTCACGGATTATTAACACACGCTTGTTCGGACACTCCTTCATCATGTGTCCAAAACCCTTGCATGATGGCATCGAACATCTTTGGTGCGTCCCCTGATGATGCGAATACTTACTTAACTATTTGTAGTAGCTTGTGTGGCACTTTTGGCGTTGGTCGTGGTGTGCCGAATTTGCTGGTGGACGCCGCCGTCGTTGATGGAAGAGGTCGGCGTGGTAGTACGGCCAGCCAGGGCAGCAGGTGCGCGGTGTCCACGGGCAAGTAGTTCGACCGCAGAAAAGTTAGTCTTGGCCCTCGATTGACGACCTGCACTTCACGCTCAGCCTTTGCAAGCAAGATGGAACAACCGAGTCATCAATTATAATCCTTATAGTCTAGAATATCCTGGATTTCTCGAGTTAAACCACCTAAGAAACGCAGCCATAGAAGCTTCCTCATTCTCAATTAATCCACAACGCAACATGCCAATTTGCAATTCTTGGTAATATTCTTCCACCTAATTCTTACCTTTGTGTAGGCGCTGCAATTTATTTAATAAATCTCTAGCATAGTATGAAGGAACAAATCTATGCCTCATTAGTACTTCAAGGCTTCCCAAGTGGTGGGTATATTATTTGGATGAGCACGGCAATGTTCTCTCCACCACAAAGCAAAATCGTTGAACTCACTTGTGGCGGCTCTAACTCCTTCTATTCTCGGGAAATCATGGCACGCATAAATTTTGATCCACAAGTAATTCCCAACTAAGGTAACCATCGTGGTCATATTTACCTTCAAACGGTGGCATGTTGAAATTTACCTTAGGGAAAACATCATCTCGTTCGCCTTCCTTGGTCGTGAGGATCACGATACCTTGCTGATTGAAGCGTAAAGATTGATGGTTACGATCATTATCCGTAATGGATGGGGTTGACCTCCTCCACATCGGTGGTGTCATCATATTCGTGCTCTTCGCTCGTTCTTCTAAATCTGTTGGGGCCTCTGGAGCTGAATTGTTGCTTGGACGACGGGAGGTGGATTGAAGCACCAGATGCACAGCTGCAAAAGTATCAAGTCTAGCCAAAATAGTAGCAAGAGTAGTGTTAGCAATCCCTTTGTGCGGCCTCGATGGACCGAGACGGGTCCTTCCGCATTGACATACGCCATTAGTGAGCCGACATCCTCGCTAAGACCATCAGGTGGTTTCGTCATCTTTGGAAGTGAGTAATGATGCCCTTGGTTCGTGGAGAGTGATGAAGTGAACTCGTCACCCGACATGGTTAGTTGATGACAAGGAAACAAAACCACAAGTATAATGTTCCTATCAACTACTAGGTGGCAAGTCTCTCAAGCACTCTGCCTTATGACCCAAGTTCTTACAAGTTCTTACAATGCAAAGAGCGTTGTCGGCCGTTGGCGTTGTCAAAGGTTCTCCCAAGTTTGTGTAGAGCGATTGCCAAGGATCGAACGCCTGACGGGTAGAAAGTGGAGCTTGGACAGGCTTAATTTAGTAGCAAAAGGTTAGCAATAATCCAATCGGTGAATGCAAAATTGAAGAATTGTTCAACGCCTAGTCACTAGTTGTCGACTCGAGGCTAGCAAGGACTGTGACTCAAAATCGTGGTCGGCGTCATGAGTTCCTTCCAGAACAGATAAAATCAATAAAAAATTACAAAGAAGGGAACTATCTCAAAAGATCGTGATCTTGTGAAAATAGGTTTGGCACATAAAAATTTTCTGGACTGCTCTGCACTTTTTTTTTTTTTTTTAACGATCCGACTGCTTTTTCTTTCAAGTGCTATGCAAAGTGAAGACCATGTGACCAGATCAACAAGGCCAAGGAGATCGATCGTAGCGCCAACGGCACGGCAATAAGCATGTGGCGACCAGGTGGCGACGATCAATGATTAACCGATCGACAACTAACAGGTGGCGACATCAGGCGACCAGTCGGAGGCGACGATCGGCAACTGTGATCGGGCATCGTGGCGACGGGTAGCGATCGATCCGAGGCGACCATCGGGAGGCAACCTACCGGCTAGTGGCGACATCAAAGGCGACGATCGGGGAGGCGACACCGGAGGCAACCAATGGCTACAGAGGGCAGCTGGCTCACCAAAGTAGACGATCAGTCAAGCTGACGATCGGGACTAGCGACGATGGCTAACAGTGGCGACCAAGGGCATCAGTGGGAGAAAAGAAACCGGTCCGAACACCTTTTCTTCTTTTTTTTTTTTTTTTCAACAGCTGGGACCGAAAGCGGAACACAACTCAAACCGAATACAACTCAAACCGCTCGACCTGGACTCCAACTAGACTAGAATTCAGCAACTCGACACGGCGATGCAACCAAAATTCAATAACGCAAAGGTGGAAAGGAAAATGCGAGGCTCAAATTGTTTTGGTATGGGAAGATCCAATCTGATGGCGTTTCTCGACTATAGGAAAGATATCAATCTACTAATCTAGGGTAAAGAATTCTCACCGAGCAACCTGGTTTGCTCGATACCACTTGATGGCGCTGATGGCAATATGGGTGTCCCGATCTTTCGATGAGAAACACACGATCGATTTGTTAGAGTCGACTTTGACTATCCGACTACACGACGCATTTACCGATGCGCTTTAGCAATCGCTAAACCAACTCCAATGCGGGTTATTGATCTTGCCGTGGCACGATCAACCTGAACATAAGTTCAATTCCTGCAAGCAAATCGAAGAACAAGCAAGAACAATAGGATAAGCAATCTGAAATTGCGGATAAAGCTGAAGCGAAACAAAGTGGAGTCTTATTGACGATCTTGACAAGGTGGTCGGCCCAAACACAATCGCAGATCAAGTTTGCACTTGGCTAAACTAATCAAATAAAACCCAAAACCCTAAGGAGCCGATATGTCTGGCTATTTATAAGAGGTAGGGGCGTGGGAAACACGTCCAAAGCGTATGATACCAACTACAACTCTATTACAAGGCCCAAAGCCCACGCCTTCCTCGATTTGGAAAAGTGACGCCAATTGTTTTGCAGATTCCCGTTGACTCGTTAGGAATTTGGAGATGGGGCCAGATCCGTTGGAAAGGACGCTGAAACCTTTCCAACCAGTACTCATAGACCTCAAACACCCTTGTGGATCAAAAGTTATGGTCGTTTGAAGTTGGTGCTGTCGGAGGCCGAATCCTGAGTTGAACTTGTGCACCGGAAGAATTGGCTTCATGCTTGACGTTTGGGAGTCCTTCTCCATGGTTCCTAAGGACAATAAAATCATCACGAGGATTAAATAGCATTCCATTCATAAAATTATCTGAATGCAACCCGAGGAACGCATTCACCTGGTAATTGAATTGTCGTGCCCGAGCTCGAGTAATTGGCCCTTGTATGACATTGTTGGTTTCCATTGGGTTTGTAAGTATGGCCGTATCCATGGTAGTGATGTCCTCATCAGTGATCCCGCGGGACTTGACTCCGCGGTGACTAAGGGTGCTACCGGAGAGCTAGCTGCCACCGACCCGCAAGCAGAAGAACAAGGCAAGCACCTATGCATCTTGAACCCTGTGTAACTATATTTTTGCGAATCAATGGCTTAATTGTGAATTACGTATTGCATTAGGAATTGAATTGTGGGATATGATTAGATCCTAATTGTTGCACATACCCTCCTTCATACTTGTCGAACACCTCCGTTGAAACAAGATTATGGGTATTAATTGTGTCATGCGTAGTATGCTTAGAAGTCGGGTTGGGCCAAGTGGTGGAAGGTTCCACCGCTTGAGATTATTTACTTCACAAGTATTAGGTTGCAATGGGTTACTTATGAGAAATTGAATGGTTGAAATTGGAGACCGGGCGGGAGAGTTGGACGTTTGGGTAAGGAGACCCAAATGTAGTAGTCCCGCCTGAGTCAGCTAAGGACCGATCCGATGTTTAACTGTGGCTGAGCACCATTGGGTTGATCGCATGCCCGATTATGGTACGGTAAGCCGCTCTTTCATCGCATGCCGTTCGATGAGCCATGCCCTCATGCGGTTGGACGTGGTTGAGGGCGAGGCCTAGGCCGGTCCTCGAGCGCTAAGCTGGGCTTGGGCCGCTCGAGGGGGTGCTAGGTTTTCGGGCCGCATGAAGATGCCTCAACGAATGGGTATGGATGGGAGGGGTTGACATGAGGTTCCTTTGTGGCACATGTCGTGTAATCATGCTTCCCTGCAGGGTTAATTAAGCGATTCGAATTGCCGCGCTCTCGGATATGAGCACGCTTGGTCAGCTATTACTACACGTAGTAATAACTTGAACTGAAGTTCGCCGTTGGGCTTGAGCTCGAAACGAATGTGGAATAATTGTTGTGAATTTCTAGGGGTTAACTTCATTTAGTGGTAGACGCTGTTACAACCGCATTAAAATTGTGAATTGAGTAGTTCGAGTAACTAAACAACAAATGATAAGCAATTCAGCAACAGTTTACCTTGAGCCTATTCCTTGCTACATCCAAATGCATATCCTTTTGGAGTCGGTCATATATGGACCACGGGTAAGACTTGCGAGTACCTTCTGTACTTAGGCTTCTGCTTTTGTGGTTTTGCAGGTGAGGATCTAGCGGGGTGTGAGTTTTGCCCCTCATCGTCGGTGGCCAAGGCGGGGCACCGAGTAGAGGTCGACGTTAGTGCGCCCGGAAGTGTTCAGGGCATGACACTTCCGGAGGAGTTTTACTTTTGTTATATAGGATAGGGTTGGATCTTTTGGTTGTACAGCTACGCTTGTGTTTTGTAATGCCATTTCGTTCTCTTTCGTTTTATCTTGTGGGTGCGTTTGTTTGGTCGTTCTTTGGGCTTTCGTGTGCCGTGTTGTGTGTTTTGTTGCTTCCGTGATTCTTGCGCCTCTGGTAGTGAAGTTTGGGGCTCGATGCCCCTTTGTGCGAATTGAGTTTTGATATGGCTTTGGGAACCGGTATGTGGAGATCCTGGGTGAGTTTCGGATCGCATACCGGGGGAATACCGGGATGGTTGTCGAATTGCTTGGATGTCCTTAGAGTTGTCTCGATTGGGCTTGGGTGTTAGCACCGAGATCACCTCCGGTGATTTGTTGCTAGGATCCAAATCCGATGGGAGCAATTGTTCATCCAACAACTCAAGGACGATCTCGGCGGCTCCTCTCAGCGCTGGTATCAGAGCAAGGCGCACAAAGACGGACCCCAACTTGACGACCAGTTAGGTGATTGTTTAGGAGTGTCATAATGCATTAGGTAGAAGGTAATACTTATCCCCGCCCTAGGTTTTAGTGGTGAGTGTGAGGGTTACGTTGGAATCGTGCATCTCATCTCATATCATGCATGTGCATGGCCGTCTGCATCGTGTGTTGTGTTTTGGTGTGTTAGACTTGTGGGACTCCATTGTGGAGTGCTGCAGTCTAAAATGGGGTCAGTTCGGGGTTTTCTGCATTTAGGACTTGTCCTTTCCGTGAAGGTTCTAACTCTTGTCGTATGACCTTGGTTGACGACAGGATGAGGACCCATGGAGGCATGGGCGGTGATGATGATGCTGGGCAATCACAGCCTGGCCATGGCGATCCGCCTCCTCCTCCCAATGTGCTGGATATCTTGCTGCAATCTGAGCAGAACCAGCAGACCACCAATAGGATCTTGGAGATGCTGGTCCAGAACCAGACTACTCAAGGTGGCCGCGGCGACAGACGAGGCCGGCAGAACGGCTATCTAGACTTCCTCCACACCCAGCCGCCGAGTTTCTCTCGGGCCAGCGACCCTTTGGAGGCTGATGATTGGCTACGCACGTTAGAGCAGAAATTCGCTCTCATCCAGTGTGAGGACCTTCAGAAGGCTCACTTCGCAGCGTAGCAGCTTCAGGGTCCTGCCGGTGCTTGGTGGGCCAACTACCGGGTGATGCAGCCTGCCGGTCACCAGGTGGCGTGGGCGGAGTTCCGTGAGGCTTTCCCGAAAGGTCTCATGGATATCAAGAAGCAGCAGTTTCTGGCCCTCAAGCAGTTGGGCAAGTCCGTGATGGACTATTCCCGGGAGTTCAATTATCTAGCTCAGTATGCTTCGAAGGAAGTGGATACCGATCAGAAGAAGCAGGGTCGGTTCATGAATGGGTTGTCCGCCAAGATGCAGGATAAGCTATCGGTGTGCGACTTCACCGACTTCAATGATTTGGCGAGTCGGGCGATCACCGTTGAGCACAAGATGAGAACCCACCAAGAGGAGAAGAAGCGAAAGCGAGGCGCACAGTTCTCGATGGGCAGCGATTCAAAGCAGTTCGGATCGTTCCTCTTCCACCGCCGAGGGCCCCTACTACTGCACCTCCCCTGCCGACTGGGATGGCCCGACCTCCTGTGGTTGCTCCTCGGCCTCCACCACCACAGTCGGGGACACGGGCGATAGCGACCGCTGGACCGGGCCCATGCTACAACTATGGGTGTGTGGGGCACTTCATCAGAGACTGCCCATTTCCAAGGCGGGGCATCAATTCTACCGCCCCATGGCTTCCAGTTGCGACAGCACCACCTCCACTTCCAGCGCCAGCCCGTGGCCGCATTAACTACGTTGATGCTGAGGAGATTCCAGAGGGCAACACAGTGCTGACGGGTATGTTCTGCATTAATGGGCTTTCTGCTAGGGTATTGTTTGACTCGGGGGCATCTCATTCTTTCATTCGTAAGGAGTTCGCCATGCACCATCAGATGAGAGTGAGTAGCAGCGCCACTCCGTTTCTTATTGAGGCGCCAGGGTCAAAGATTGTAGTGAATCAAGTAGTTAAAAAGGCATCGGTGCAAGTTCAAGGGGTTCCCTTCACGGTTAATCTTCTACTTCTTGACCTTCGAGGATTGGATGTCATTCTAGGCATGAATTGGCTGACGCGCCAACACGCCATCCTTGATTGTTCACGCCACACCATCTCACTTAAGGGACCAAGGGGCGGTTGGCTGACGTTACTTCTTGATGAGGGCAAGGCCACCCTCTATTCCCTGAATGGTACTGAAATCAAGGAGATAGAGTCCGTTCCAGTGGTGTCTGAGTACCCGGATGTATTTCCAGCAGAATTACCGGGGATGCCACCTGATCGGGACATCGAATTCGTGGTGGAGCTTCAGCCCGGTACTGCTCCCATATCCAAGCAACCGTACCGGATGCCACCCAATGAATTAGCCAAGTTGAAGAAGCAACTGAAGGAGTTGATGGATAAGGGCTTCATTCACCCGAGCTCCTCACCTTGGGGCTGCTCGGCTCTATTCGTGACCAAGAAGGACGGATCACTTCGCCTCTGCGTGGATTACCGTCCCTTGAATGCTGTCACTATCAAGAACAAGTACCCCCTGCCTCGGATTGATACCCTGTTTGATCAGCTTGCTGGTGCAAGGGTGTTCTCTAAGATTGACCTGAGACTCGGGTACCATCAGATCAAGATCCGGGCCGAAGACATCCCGAAGACTGCCTTCTCCACCCGATATGGGTTGTATGAGTACACCGTCATGTCGTTCGGTTTGACAAACGCGCCGGCGTATTTCATGTACCTCATGAACTCCATTTTCATGGAGGAGCTGGATTCCTTTGTCATCATCTTCATCGATGACATCCTCATTTATTCAGCCAACGAGGAAGATCATGCCAAACACCTTCATGTCGTTCTCGGGAGACTTCGGGAACACCGCTTGTATGCGAAGTTCAGCAAGTGCGAGTTCTGGCTGAAAGAGGTATCTTTCTTGGGGCATGTCCTTTCCTAGCGAGGCATAGCCGTTGACCCAAGCAAAGTGAAGGATGTGCTCAAATGGGAACAACCCAAGTCTGTCACGGAGATTCGCAGTTTCCTTGGGCTGGCTGGCTATTATCGCCGTTTCATTCAGGACTTCTCTAAGATATCCAAGCCCATGACAGAGTTACTGAATAAGGGCACCGAATTCAAGTGGTATGTGGGATGTGAGCAGGCATTTCAAACTCTGAAACAGTGCCTCACTACAGCTCCAGTTCTTACCCAGCCTGATATTCACAAGCCGTTTGATGTGTATTGCGATGCATCTGGCATCGGACTTGGCTGTGTGCTTATGCAAGAAGGCCGGGTTGTTGCCTATGCGTCTCGGCAACTAAAGCGCCATGAAGAGCACTACCCAACCCATGATCTGGAGCTTACTGCAGTGGTCCATGCCTTGAAGATTTGGCGCCACTATCTCCTAGGGAATAAGTGCAATGTCTATACCGATCACAAGAGCCTCAAGTACATCTTCACTCAGGTAGACTTGAATATGAGACAAAGAAGGTGGCTTGAGTTGATCAAAGATTACACTCTGGAGGTACATTATCACCCGGGTAAAGCCAATGTGGTGGCAGACGCGTTGAGTCGCAAGGCTCGGTGCAATTGCCTCACTCTTCAACCCTGGAGTGCTACCATCTGTGCTGAGTTTCAAAAGCTGTAACACCCTACAAATCTAAACTGTCGTACAAGAAAATTTCGACAGCATCTCCCCTAAAATTAGGACAAAACGGAAGCGACAACAAGATTCATAATAAACATTACAAACGGGAATAACATAAAAGCATCAATACTAGAGATAACAAGTCTAAATCAACCAGAAAACAAACATAAACGTAAAACAGCTCCAAAGAGGACATCAACAGGTCTATGATTAATAAAATTTCAGCAAGCTAATGAATTATTAAATGCACTAGTCCATGTGATTCGTGATGACCCGGAGGGTTGATTGTGCTACTAAGCCCACCCTTCAAGCTTACGACTCGCGAGAACTACAGAAAACAACAAAATAACAAGGGTGAGATTGGGTAATCTCAAAGCGGAACAACTTCTAACAAATAACACAGCCACAGTAAAACTAGCATACCAAATTCCTCATGTCCAATACCACATTACAGAGTCCACACAACCTCAGTAGAATGCATATGATTGTGCACATGCTTATGCCATGATCCTCCTCACCGTGCCCTTTCTCAAGAACACACGGTGTTGTATCTGCACGGCCACAAGACGCCAAGGCGTCGACAAACTTCCAATGCATGATTATGCAGTTAATGCTTCATGCATAAATACATTCATAACTTCCCACTCTGAATTCACATGCTTGCATACCAACAAATAGCATGGATAAAATGCGAACATCATTGAGATAGAATATCTCAACAATTCATCTTGCAAACAACATCTTTCTTCATTCTTACTCATGATTCAAAAGCCAAACAACCACATCACAATGCAGGATAGGATATTGCAATCTCATAAACAAGTAGTTAAACCATGTAGGTGTGCTGCAATTAAGGTTTATATTGAAGATGAAACAAATAGCGAGTTATAGTTTAGCAAGACCGCTACTTCCACTTGCCTTTACCAACGTGGATGACGAACCTAGTTGCGTCCAGAAGGGCCACCACCTGATCAAGCATTCTTTCAGTATATAATAACATCACAATTGATCACACAATTCAAACACGCGTTTCCTACAACCCGTTCCCCTTTTAAAACACCGAAACCCCGATCTGTCCGGATCAAACAGCAGCACCCTCTCTTCACAATTTCGTATCTTTTTTTATACAGATCATAAAAATATAAAAAAATTACAGAATCTAGATATTGACAGGATCTACAACTTTCATGAAGATCATGAATTTCAATTCCATTGTTAATTATGCATAAACAGACGTCCAACACAGTAGACGAAATCTGTTTCCAGATTCTGTTCGTCAACTTACAACAGCTATAACTCTCAGACCGTCGTCCCAAAAATTCTGAAAAAAATATAGAATTTAGATCTCGACGTTATCTACAACTTTCTAGTTATAGGTTTTGGCAGGAAAAATCTTCTAGCTCACTTAAAACGTGAAACAATCCGCGCTGCACAATCTCCCCTTCCAAAAATAGCACCACGTGAACATCTACCCTTCTCCCCCATCAAGATCCATCCAAACCACTCACCACCAGATCTAATACACTCCTAATCCCTAGGTAGAACAGGGGTAAAAGATTGGGAATTTTACCTTGAGTTCCCCCTTGCGAACCCACGAAGAACACGCGACGATCCCCGGAGCGGAAATCTGTTCGTCCTCCTCGCCTCCACGGATCCTCTTCTCGTTTTCTCCTTCGCGTTTCGCGGTGGATCTTGAGCCACCACGCAAGGGGAGGAAGAGGTGGAGTGGGGCGGCTGCTAGGGGGAGAGGGGGAGGCGCCCTAGGGTTTGGGGTGGGGTGGCCGGCCACATGGGGAGGCGCCACCCTTTTGGGGGGGGGGGGGCGGGCCCATTTTGGGGGTGGGGTGGGGGAGGTGGGAGAAGAATTCCCGGCCCAGGCCCAAGTTTTCCTCGGCCCACTGTTTCTAGCCCGAATACTCCAAATTTAATATTAATACGCCGCATAAACTTCAATTATTTAATTCCCCAACAATTTTCCTCATTCCTCCCGAAACAAAACCAGGAAAAAGGAACCCTAGAATCGCTCTGACGCTCTAAGGCATCACATTCTCCCCTCCTTAAAAGGATTCGTCCCCGAATCTACTCCTCTTTGCTACGGAACCTTAAAAAAAGGCAAACTGGTAATCAACACTTTACCTTCAAAGCATCCTCAAAGAGTGTAGGATACTTCTTCCGTGATCCGGTCCTCAAGTTCCCAAATTGCATCCCGCTCAGACTAATTGGTCCACAAATCTTTCATTGGACACTAACACGAACTATTCCCCTATTAAAAAAGACACCTATTAGGTGAATCTGCATCGATCCGGAATCTCAACTCCCACTTCTCTCTTCAACCCGATCGCGAAACTCCGCATTCCAATCTCAACTCCTCTACCACGCTTCGTCGCATTCGACGACGCGAACCATGTGAGACACAACGCTCTAGGTAAGTCTCTAAATCAACCCAAACACAAACTCCTATCTCCTACAAGTGATTGATCTTTTACAAAAAGAACCAATATCCACCCTTACCAACGACAGAGATAGCCTACTTTACAACCAGGGTCCGTAAATCCGCAGAAACAATAACAACCGAACACAATCACTACGGTTGACACAAACTCGCTCGAACCCAGCGACAAAAAGTTCCAAAAAAATAATGTAATTACCTGCAACTTCCAAGTTGTCCACTACTAAATTAAGCAACCCCACCAAGGAACACATCAATGAAAACAATTCTCCAAAAAGGTTTGAATTGAGTCATACACAACCTTCCTTTACTCTTCACTTTTAAACTACTTACGATCAGCGACCCACACTAGTTTTCCCTTGTAAGAAGGTTTCGCCTTCACATTCTTCCACCCAAGGACCAGGGCAAGAAGTACAATCCTTGAATATACTCAACCATAACATAAACATTCATTTTCTTACCCCAAGCTTGAACGTAAAAGAAATCTTAATTCTCACTAACACAACGAACGACAATCACCACCTTTAAACCAAAAGGCTGAAATTCACATACACGGGAACTCAACTTGGAAGAGGAACTCCATAGAACCAAAAACACCAAAAAAAAAATTTCTTCGGGGAGAAGCTCTATGCAAAAGAGAAACACCGCGAAAGACTTCTGCAAATGCATTTCACTTTTACCAAAACAAATCATCTCACTTTTATCCAAGGCCAAGCAATTCAGAAAAAGAAACCGATCAAGGAATTAAATGCTTCCACACAACCACCATCTCTTTTTCCTTAAAAGGAACCAAACTCACTTCCCAACAGAAAAAATTGTTTCAACCACGAATATCATTCATGTCACAACCAGAAGAATCGTCTCTTAAACGAAAACTGTCAAACACCTCACACCACAACACAACTCTAGCCCAAAATAGAAATACAAATATTTCCAGATCATGAAGTTCCAAGACTTACATTGGATTAGCTACTTCTTTTAATCAACAACGCAACCGATAACTCGACCTTGAAAACTACGGACACAGTCAAAGCATACATCCTTGAGCATAAATTTCGCATTCATAACTTAAGCTAGTTTTCTTATCAAAGACGAATGAATGACGATATTTAATAGAATTACATTCCAAAATCTCCACAAATTACTTCAAGGTTAATCATTCTTTTGTCCTTGTTTTAAGCCTCGAAATTAACCCACATTTGTCAGAATCATTCTAAGTTTAGGGAAACTCAAACACAAAGACAAAGAATACTTTGACCGAAAGTATTCAACCCAAATATCAAGCAGACAAACCAATCCATATGAATTTTTAATCATAAGTTCCAAAGCATAACTCCCGCCATCTATAGTATTCCACTACCCTTACCATTTAGATTTCAATATTCCCTATTTACTCATTGAGAAGGCCCATCAGGATTTAACAACAACTACACAACAAATTCTTACTCTTATTACCTTTTCCACAATTATAAATAAAGTTCACAGTGCTTATCAAAAACACATCCAACCAACACTACCTCATCAAGATCCCCACGGAGCAGCCTAACCTATAACATCATATTCTAAATTTGAAAGGCAGTGCTTCAACAAGTCTTTCAGCATGATGAACCTATAAATTCCATACCACATACGCGTCAACATCTCGACAATGGAAATTTATTCACCTAAAAGATGACTCAACAAGTAAATATTATCTCAACAAGGCACAAATCGTAAATAGAACTTTAAAACATACATTTATTAAGGACAAAATCACACGTCATGCTAACTATCCATGGTTCACTCCATCACAACATGTTACAATTTCCCCCATTTTAACAAAGATTTTCAACAATTAAATCTAAACAGTTACCACCACTACTAAGTCATCAATATCAATAATTGGCATAATTGTAAAACAACAACATTGCTTTTAGTTACCCTATACACGGGTTATAGCAAAATTGCCACTCCAAGACATACTCCAGCCTTTTTTTAAAGTGAACTGAATAGGTTAAATCATCACAAAGCTCTTACGGCAATGGCAAAAACTTATGTCTTCCCAATTGATATCGATACTAGCATTATTGGAACACAACTGCATACTTCCGAATCTACTAATAGTTTGCAACGTCATAAATATCAACTCTAATCAATTTCCAAGTTAAAGTCACTAGCCAACACGATTAAATTTCTCTACTAACACGTTAAATTAGAACATCTTTAAACAACCAGCATGGTTTCTTTAACAATATCGGTAGTCCACTATTACAATTAAATTGTTCTACCGACCTTATATTAAAATGTCTCTAAATAACCCACCAATTTTCTATTACCTTCACAGTAGTTTACATCATCTTAATGTTCTAACTACGCATCAAGATTTAAAGCTTTAAACATTGTCCATGGTCAAGGGCACATTAAAATAATGCAATAAATCCTAAGCATGCACATTAACACATTCAATCATTATCGCTATAGAGCAATCTACAATACTAGAAGTTTATTTAATCTCAAGCTAAAGATAACAGTTACATCTTAATTGATTCAACTCACAAATTAACTTAGAAGTACATCATTCCATAAACCACATTGTTACATACTACGTAACACAGACATAAAATTTCTAAACACCGTCATGGGTCACCTACCCTTGACAAACAGGAGGCAATCCCAAACATTAAAAAAAACAAACACAGTTCTAGATCAAGAACAAACACCGATAAAAAATTTCTTCTTTTCAGGCATGGAAGAAAAGCAAAATCCAAACATAAATGCAAGAGAGTTCGACCCTCAAAAGTTCAATCCTAGTAGCCAAAACTCTTCAAGAAATCCAAAACCTACACTTTCCACAAAGGAAGACGGATGCATGAGGGAAGACCAAATGTCCAACCAAATTTGTCCGATAAAGATTCAAACTTAGCTCCATCCAGCTTGATCTGCAACAGGAGAAACTCCAACCCCCTTCTTTTTTTTAAAAAAAAATCGGGGAAACAACAACCACAGAAATTTCCTCCCAACGACAGTCCATAACAATAAATCAGGTGCCAAAGCAAAATTGTGACCAAAAGACGCGCAACGTAGAACTCTTCTTCTGTGTCTTCACTCAAAGGAGACAAAACCACAAACCGCCAAAAGGACAATCAGCGAGTGCTCAAAACTAAGCATTTTCCTCGGTTTCGAACCAACCACATACCCAGAAAACCAACCAAAACCGACCGTCAACACGGTAAAGAACATCCGAAGGAATCCATCACCAACCTCTTCTATTTGACTCCAGTCACTACCCGATCTACGACAGACACGGATAAGTACTCTTTCCCTACAGGGGTTTAATAATTCTTCGGTGGTGACTCTACCCGGCCACACCGTCAAACCACAGCCTCACTACAAACAAAAGGTGACCGAAACCCTTCGGCACCACAACCTCCCTTATCACGATAACAAGAACAACTCAATCAATCATCTCAAAATCATAGTAACATACATTATCAAACGTAGCATTCAACAACAAAGCTTAAATTCAACCTTTAAGCATGAGGCAACGATACCCATACCCTTTCCTACTGTGCATCCATGTGTGTCAAATTTTAAATTAGTTATTCCACTAACACAAATTTTAATGTTGCTATCCTATGGCAAATTTTTTTTAAGTATAACCTAAGCCATGTTTCTAAGTTATCCCAAATCACATTTTAGTTGAACCTATGGTATTTCACTAAGTTCATACACCACGGACTCAAGCCCGCCTCGATACCAACTTTAACACCCTACAAATCTAAACTGTCAGACAAGAAAATTTCGACAAAGATCTCCCCTAAAATTAGGACAAAACGGAAGCGACAACAAGATTCATAATAAACATTACAAATGGGAATAACATAAAAGCATCAATACTAGAGATATCAAGTCTAAATCAACCAGAAAACAAACATAAACGTAAAACAGCTCCAAAGAGGACATCAACAGGTCTATGATTAATAAAATTTCAGCAAGCTAATGAATTATTAAATGCACTAGTCCATGTGATTCGTGATGACCCCGGAGGGTTGATTGTGCTACTAAGCCCACCCTTCAAGCTTACGACTCGCGAGAACTACCCGAAAACAACAAAATAACAAGGTGAGATTGGGTAATCTCAGCAAGCCGGAACAACTTCTAACAAATAACACAGCCACAAGAAAACTAGCATACCAAATTCCTCATGTCCAATACCACATTACAGAGTCCACACAACCTCAGTAGAATGCATATGATTGTGCACATGCTTATGCCATGATCCTCCTCACCGTGCCCTTTCTCAGAACACACGGTGTTGTACTCTGATCGCAAGACGTCAAGGCGTCGACAAACTTCCAATGCATGATTATGCAGTTAATGCTTCATGCATAAATACATTCATAACTTCCCACTCTGAATTCACATGCTTGCATACCATCAAATAGCATGGATAAAATGCGAACATCATTGAGATAGAATATCTCAACAATTCATCTTGCAAACAACATCTTTCTTCATTCTTACTCATGATTTAAAAGCCAAACAACCACATCACAATGCAGGATAGGATATTGCAATCTCATAAACAAGTAGTTAAACCATGTAGGTGTGCTGCAATTAAGGTTTATATTGAAGACGAAACAAATAGCGTGTTATAGTTTAGCAAGACCGCTACTTCCACTTGCCTTTACCAACGTGGATGACGAACCTAGTTGCGTCCAGAAGGGCCACCACCTGAACAAGCATTCTTTCAGTATATAATAACATCACAATTGATCACACAATTCAAACACGCGTTTCCTACAACCCGTTCCCCTTTTAAAACACCGAAACCCCGATCTGTCCGGATCAAACAGCAGCACCCTCTCTTCACAATTTCGTATCTTTTTTTATACAGATCATAAAAATATAACAAAATTACAGGAGCTATATATTGACAGGATCTACAACTTTCATGAAGATCATAAATTTCAATTCCATTGTTAATTATGCATAAACAGACGTCCAACACAGTAGACGAAATCTGTTTCCAGATTCTGTTCGTCAACTTCCAACAGCTATAACTCTCAGACCGTCGTCCCAAAAATTCTGAAAAAAATAAAGAATTTATATCTCGACGTTATCTACAACTTTCTAGTTATAGGTTTTGGCAGGAAAAATCGTTTAGGTCACGTAAAACGTGAAACAATCCGCACTGCACAATCTCCCCTTCCAAAAACAGCACCACGTGAACATCTACCCTTCTCCCCCATCAAGATCCATCCAAACCACTCACCACCAGATCTAATACACTCCTAATCCCTAGGTAGAACAGGGGTAAAAGATTGAGAATTTTACCTTGAGTTCCCCCTTGCGAACCCACGAAGAACACGCGACAATCCCCGGAGCGGAAATCTGTTCGTCCTCCTCGCCTCCACGGATCCTCTTCTCGTTTTCTCCTTCGCGTTTCGCGGTGGATCTTGAGCCACCACGCAAGGGGAGGAAGAGGTGGAGTGGGGCGGCTGCTAGGGGGAGAGGGGGAGGCGCCCTAGGGTTTGGGGTGGGGTGGCCGGCCACATGGGGAGGCACCACCCCTTTAGGGGGAGGTGGGCCGGCCCACTTAGGGCGTGGGGAGGGGGAGGTGGGAGAAGAATTCCCGGCCCAGGCCCAAGTTTTCCTCGGCCCACTGTTTCTAGCCTGAATACTCCAAATTTAATATTAATACGCCGCATAAACTTCAATTATTTAATTCCCCAACAATTTCCCTCATTCCTCCCGAAACAAAACCAGAAAAAAGGAACCCTAGAATCGCTTTGACGCTCTAAGGCATCACAAAAGCTCAACTTGGAAATGATAGAAGAAGGAACCTTGGCTAATGTGGAATTGAAGTCCACATTGCTTGATCGGATTCGAGAGGCTCAAAAGTTGGATGAGGGTGTTACCCAAATCCACAGTAACTTGAAGTCTGGTCAAGCTCCTGGCTTCCGTCTAGATGATCAAGGAACCTTGTGGTTCGGTGAGCGCATAGTCATCCCCGCTGATCAAGAGTTAAAACGGGGGATCCTTGATGAAGCCCACAATTCCTTGCTTACGATCCATCCGGGCAGCAATAAAATGTATCAGGACTTGAAGCGGCAATTCTGGTGGACTTGCATGAAGCGCGAGATTGCTCGCTATGTGTCAGAGTGTGATGTCTGCAAAAGGGTAAAGGCCGAACATCTCAAACCAGCTGGCACTCTTCAGCCGCTACCCATTCCGAGCTGGAAGTGGGAAGATATTAGTATGGACTTCATTACCGGCTTGCCTCTAACTTCTTCGAGTCACGACTCGATATGGGTGATCGTCGACCGGTTGACAAAGTCTGCACACTTCCAAGCTGTCCACACAAATTACCCTACCAAGAGATATGCGGAGTTGTATATCTCGCAGATCGTATGTCTTCATGGAGTACCCAAGCGGATAATTTTAGATTGAGGCTCTCAGTTTGTTTCTCGATTCTGGGGAAGTCTGCATGAAGCACTGGGCACGAAGCTACTCCACAGCTCAGCGTATCACCCTCAAACTGATGGCCAGACCGAGAGGGTCAATCAGATCCTCGAAGATATGCTAAGGGCATGCGTACTGTCCTATGGGAAGAAATGGGAGGAGTGTCTCCCGTATGCCGAGTTTGCATATAATAACAGCTACCAAACCAGCATCAAAATGTCCCCTTTTGAGGCACTGTATGGTCGTAGCTGTTGGACACCTCTGAATTGGTCCGAGAGCGGGGAGCGTTCATTTCTTGGACCTGAACTAGTCTTGGAGGCAGAAGAAAAAGTGAGGACCATTCAGGAGAACTTGAGGATAGCACAGTCCCGACATAAGAGTTATGCTGATCGCCGTAGGAGACCCCTCTCCTTCGATGTTGGCGACTTCGTCTATCTGAAGGTATCTCCTTTTCGAGGCACTCGTCGGTTTGGGATTAAAGGAAAACTGGCACCTCGATACATAGGACCATTCCGGGTCCTTGCGAAGCGAGGTCAAGTGGCGTATCAGCTAGGGCTTCCCTCCACGCTCGAGATGGTCCACAATGTTTTCCATGTCTATCAATTGAAGAAGTGTCTCCATACTCCTTTCGAGTCACTTGAAGTGGATGATCTAGGAGTCACGCCTGAACCGGATCTGTCCTATCAAGAATATCCGATTCGGGTTCTGGAAGAAGCGGAACGCAAGACTCGGAGGAGAACGCTCAAATTCTACAAGATTCAGTGGAGCAATCACACTGAAGATGAAGCTACTTGGGAGCCCGAGGATCGCCTAAAGACCGAGTATCCTGAGTTCTTCAATGCCATGTAAGTACTAATGTACCATCTTTCGCAATGAGGGGCATATGGATTAGAGCACAACTGTCCGGTCCATTTTCATTCTATTCCGCCTGTACACTTGTTCTGAATCTCGGGGCGAGATTCCCTTAAGAGGGGAGGGTTTGTCAAGGCCCTGAATTTCAAAATTCCTAGGAAGTCCGGAGTATCCGGATTTAATGTCCGGAATGTCCGGATACAACCCGGAGTATCCGGATAAAACCTCCGGAGTATCCGGCCTGGGTCCAACCGAACGCCTTAACCCGGAGTGTCCGGGTTAAATGTTCGGAGTATCCGGGTTAGTCAACCGAACACCCCAACCCGGAGTGTCCGGATCTGTCAGGGTGAGGATATAAGTGTCCGTTTTCTTGGCTCCCTACCACATTTCTCTTCCCACCCATTTGCACTCCTCTACTCCGGCGACTCCTCCACCCCAAGCTCACCTCCGGTGACTCCCCACCGGCCGGTGAATCTCCGTGGCTTCTCCCCGGCGTCCTCAAGCTCCTCCCCAAGCCGGTGTTCTCCTTCTTCTACCCGGCTACTCCTTCCTCTTCATCCTCCTCGAAGGTAAGGTCCCTTCCGGGAGTTGATTCGTGGGTTTCTTGGGTTCTAGGGCCATCCATGGTGGGGTTAGGGTTTGGATTTAGATTTGGGAGTTGGGGATGAACTTTGGAGTTCTAGGGTTTTGAGGTGTGGTGATTCTTGGGTTGGATTTGGGACTTGGGTTGGTGAATGTGGGTGCTAGGGTGGTAGATCGGGTGGCAATGATGCCATCCCGAGAGCTAAAATAGGTTTGGTTGGGGTTTACTCTAGCTAGCGCCGTTTTCTCGAGGTTTGGGCTAGCTCAAAGCTTCTCCGACCATGCAAGGTGTAGAAAAGTCATAGATCGGGTCGTTGTGAAGCCGTAGAGAGTGGTAGGACTTCCATCCCTAGGTTGTGATGGACCAAATGCTCCTGGTCCGGAGTATCCGGACAAAAGGCCCGAAGTGTTCGGATTATCCGGACTATCCGGACTGGCTGGTCTGTCTCTCGCGCGGGATTTCCGTCAGTTGAGCTATTACTTGGGGTTTTACAATTGTACTTCACTCATATGCATTGTATGCATCTTATTTATGCATTGTACCCGTGTAGAGAGCGATCCCGCGGGACTTGACTCCGCGGTGACTGAGGGTGCTACCGTAGAGCCAGCTGCCACCGACCCGCAAGCAGAAGAACAAGGCAAACACCTATGCATCTTGAACCCTGTGTAACTATATTTTTGCGAATCAATGGCTTAATTGTGAATTACGTATTGCATTAGGAATTGTATTGTGGGATATGATTAGATCCTAATTGTTGCACATACCCTCCTTCATACTTGTCGAAAACCTCCGTTGAAGCCAGATTATGGGTATTAATTGTGTCATGCATATGCTTAGAAGTCGGGTTGGGCCAAGTGGTGGAAGGTTCCACCGCTTGAGATTATTTACTTCACAAGTATTGGGTTGCAATGGGTTACTTATGAGAAATTGAATGGTTGAAATTGGAGACCGGGCGGGAGAGTTGGACGTTTGGGTAAGGAGACCCAAATGTAGTAGTCCCGCCTGAGTCAGCTAAGGACCGATCCGATGTTTAACTGTGGCTGAGCACCATTGGGTTGATCGCATGCCCGATTATGGTACGGTAAGCCGCTCTTTCATCGCATGCCGTTCGATGAGCCATGCCCTCATGCGGTTGGACATGGTTGAGGGCGAGGCCTAGGCCGATTCTCGAGCGCCAAGCCAGGCTTGGGCCGCTCGAGGGGGTGCTAGGTTTTGGGGCCGCATGAAGATGCCTCAACGAATGGGTATGGATGGGAGGGGGTTGACATGAGGTTCCTTTGTGGCACATGTCGTGTGATCAATGCTTCCCTGCAGGGTTAGTTAAGCGATTCGAATTGCCGCGCTCTCGGATATGAGCACGCTTGGTCAGCTGTTACTACACGTAGTAATAACTTGAACTGAAGTTCGCCGTTGGGCTTGAGCTCGAAACGAATGTGGAATAATTGTTGTGAATTGTTAGGGGTTAACTTCATTTAGTGGTAGACGCTGTTACAACCGCATTAAAATTGTGAATTGAGTAGTTCGAGTAACTAAACAACAAATGATAAGCAATTCAGCAACAGTTTACCTTGAGCCTATTCCTTGCTACATCCAAATGCATATCCTTTTGGAGTCGGGCATATATGGACCACGGGTAAGACTTGCGAGTACCTTTTGTACTCAGTCTTCTGCTTTTGTGGTTTTGCAGGTGAGGATCCAGCGGGATGTGAGTTTTGCCCTACTGTCTGTCGGTGACCGGGCGGGGCCCCGAGTAGAGGCAGTCGACGCATGTGCGCCCAGAAGTGTTCAGGGCATGACACTTCCGGAGGAGTTTTACTTTTGTTATATAGGATAGGGTTGGATCTTTTGGTTGTACAGCTACGCTTGTGTTTTGTTATGACATTTTGTTCTCTTTCGTTTTGTCTTGTGGGTGCGTTTGTTTGTTCGTTCTTTGGGCTTCCGTGTGCCGTGTTGTGTGTTTTGTTGCTTCCGTGATTCTTGCGCCTCTGGTAATGAAGTTTGGGGCTCGATGCCCCTTTGTGCGAATTGAGTTTTGATATGGCTTTGGGAACCGGTATGTGGAGATCCTGTGCGAGTTTCGGATCACATACCGGGGGAATACCGGGATGGTTGTCGAATTGCTTGGATGTCCTTAGAGTTGTCTCGATTGGGCTTGGGTGTTAGCACCGAGATCACCTCCGGTGATTTGTTGCTAGGATCCAAATCCGATGGGAGCAACTGTTCATCCGACAACTCGAGGACGATCTGGGCGGCTCCTCTCAGCCGCCCTAGTGGAAATTGAGCGAGGGGCGAGAATGGGGTGAGCCATCGGTGGGCCTCAAGTTGGGTTGGCGGACGACCCAATCGCACCTACTCGCGTCCGAGACCATACTTCACAATCTCCCGTGGAACCCATAGATGAGTGGTAGCCAGCTGCGCCCTGGGTCAGCGGACGACCCAGCGTCTGGTACGGGATTGAGTAAAGAAAGTTTTCTAATGGGACACCCGCGGAGGGCCAGACACCCACGCCGTGAATTGTCTGCTTGGAAAGATCCCCCTCAGGAGGGATCTCCAGATCCCACTCGGATTACCCGTTAGCAACTCACGCGAGCACGGCGTTCAAGCCAACGTTTGGCTAACGCGCGTTCGCTTACCCCCTCCAGGTCCCACACCTGCGGATGGGGCGTATACGTGGGATAGACATCAGCTACTCCTCCCGCAGATAGCCTCACTAGATGAGGACTCTTGGAAGAGACTCGCCTAGCTCCAGCACAAAACGAGCACGATTGACTCGTCCAGCTACGACGTAAAACGAGCACTCGGGCACCAGAACCTTGCCAAAGGCATCTGGGCACCCGCGCCGACTAAGGCACCGTCCAGCTACGACGTAAAACGAGCACTCGGGCACCGGAACCTTGCCAAAGGTGTCCGGGCGCCCGCGCCGATAAAGGCCGTCGGAACATTCCCCCGACCGACTCACACTCGGAGACTCAGGGCTACGATTCCACATCAGTTCATGAATGTGCGTTTGCGCAGAAGACAATCCAGTCGGTCATCGGGCTCTCCCTGATAACCCTCTTGACCCAAGCGCTACGGCCTACTCCCCAGCAGCTACGGTTGCGAAGTAGTGCCTTGTGGAAGAAGGGATCGCCCTTAGGGAGCGGCCCACGGTCAGTCGAAAACATCTCTTTCCCGCAAAGAACCTATGAACGCTTCGTGCCACGAACGCTCGCGGACCTTAACGTGCGTTCTCACGGGTCAGTGACCCGACTGGCCGCTCGGTCCTCCCTAGCGGTAGCCCTCTCGACCCGAGTGCCACGGCCTACGCCCCGGTGGCTACGGTTGCAGAGTGGCACTTCGCGGAAGAAGGAAGCGCCCGAGCGGAGCGATCAAACGGCTGGTCGGGAACACTCAGGCACCCACAAACCTGCTCCGAGCGCATTCGATTGAAGGAATGTCCCTACGACGCCCCGACCAGTGAAAAACCGCGCTCCCTCGCGCATCCTCCTCGGAAAACGCTAGCGCTCCTATGTTCAAGCAACCCAAGCGCAGCAATCATCCCCCCAGCAACCATTGCGAAAAGCAAAAACCACAGAAAATGAAGCCGGGGCAAGCGCCATGACCGGCCGACACCATGATATATACATACATATATTGTTCAGATATGAGCGGGAGGGGAGCGAAGTACAAAAAGATAAAATCATTCTTGCAGCGGCCACCCCAAGGATCTTCAAGGGGAGGCATCGTCCTCAGAGCTACCGCTGGAGGCGTCCGCGCGCAGCCGATCCGCCACGCCCACCACAGCGTCCGCCTCCCGGGTAAGGTGGAAGGCATAATGCATGACAGTACGCTCCAGAGGCTCACCCAACCTCACTCCGAGCAGCTCTAGGCTCCTCGCCAGGCTCTCGTAGGCGGGGCGGAGCATGGCAAGAAGATCTGCGCGGGCCCTGACGAGCTCCACCTCGGCAGCCTGGGCCCGGGCCCGCTGCGCTATCAGCTCCGCCTCCTAGGCGGAGGCCATGGTGGCCTGGGCGCTCAGGGAGGCTTGTAGACCCGCCAGCGCTGCCGATAGACGGTCCGCACGGGCCCCTTTCCCCGGGACATCGACTGGCCGGCGGGGCCTGGCGACTCCGGCACTTCGCCACGACGACTGGCGGGGGCGCCACCGGGGGGTGGGGCCGAGCCCGAGCCGGAACCACTAAGCAGGAAGAAGCAACAAAGAACAAGCCAACATCAGCCAAGAAGGAAACCAAGCCAATCCGACGGCTGAGGCAAAGAAAACTTACGATGGAGCAGAGGCCGACCCGGAGTCGAGGCGGGGCCTCTTGGGGTCCTAGCCCCAAGAGGCATCGTCTACTGGGCGCTTGCCAGCCCGCCGGTTGCCGCCAGAACCATCGCCTCCGCTCGCCATTGACTCTTTAGGAAACTCCGGGGCGGTGGAGGAAGCCGACGGGAAGTAAGGAGGGGGAGCGAGTGCGAACAATAAGGCGTGGTCGTTCTTGCGCTCCCCCCGTGCCTTACTTATACACGCACAGGAGGCCATGAAATCGGAACAGCCACTCCCTACCGCGCCGAGACACGGTAACACGCGACGGTGCCCTTCTGCTCTCCCCGCTGAGCGTTAATTGCGGCGGGGCGGCGTCAGGCGAAAAGACGTCGCCTCGGGTGAAGCGTCGCGCCGCCCCTCGACACCTGCCCCGGGGCCGCCCGCACAGCCGCCGGGTTAATTGAACCATCGCAGTCCTGAGGCGACAGACGGGATGAGGATTCGCGCTGATGGCTGAGATCGGCGCGACAAGAACCCGACCCACCAAACGGATCCAGCATCGCCCCGACAAAACAGACGCCCTCGACAAGCTGAAAGTCTGACAGGAGGACAGTCGCTGGAAAGATCCCAATCCGAAGAAGCTCCCGATTGGCCGCCTCCGACCGAAGTTAACCCCCCGACCAGCTCCCTGAGCCGCTCGGGGGCTTGGGAGCTACACCCATCGGGTGCGCTCGCGCGCACCCGGATGAAAAAACCAGCTGAGAGCGCTCGCACGCACTCGATCGGGCCTGCATCGACAAGTTCACCCCCCGACCAGCTCCCTGAGCCGCTCGGGGGCTCAGGGGCTACACCCACCGGGTGCTCTCGCGCGCACCCGGACGAAAAGACCGGCTGAGAGCGCCTGCACGCACTTGGTCGGGGCTATATCGACAAATTAACCCCCCGACCGGCTCCCTGAGCCGCTCGGGGGCTCGGGGGCTACACCCATTGGGTGCGCTCGCGCGCACCCGGATGGACCGACGGACAACATCCAACCGAACGGCGAAGCAGGCAAACCCCCGATCGCCTCTAGCGAAGCACGCTCGGGGGCTCGGGGGCTATTGATGAGTACACACCATGGGTACCCCCAGCAGCCCGGGACGGTGAACGAGCTGCCTTTGAGGCCTAGTTCCGACCAAGGGCCCGTAGGCCATGGAGGGATCTTGTCCCTAGCCAAGCACAAATATAGACACGCTCCGACCCCCCGAGGGTTGGGGTGCCCCGCTCGCTCTGATCCCCTGGGTCGAAGCATGCAGCGGCTCCTTTGAAGCACTTGGACACCTGCCCTGCTGGCGTAACGTCCGCACCAGGGTAGGTGGCTCCTTCCCAAGGTGTCAGGGAGGTCGCCTAAGAAGTCAAGCTCTGGTCCCGTCATCCTGACACGCAACAGAGGGGAGCGCCCCCTCCCGAGGCCATGCTGAGGTCAAATACCATTAATACCGGCGCCTAACGATCGTACGGAGCAGTGCGTCACTTCTCCAACCCGGCTAAGAACCCCCTGCCGCAAGACTACCAACTCGGCGTTGGGGTAGACAGAGGCCGGTCGGACGACAAGACCGAAGACCAGATTCCAAGATGTAGGACACCCCCCTTTGTCTTTCTTTTTCCCATTCCAAACTCCCATGTAACCTGCCGCTTCCGCCTATATAAGGAAAGGCAGGACCCCGAAGGGAGGGGAGAGAGAGAGAGATCGATCGATCGATCGAACACAACGAGAAAAAGCACCCACACGCGAAAAGTGAAAAGATTATCCGGCACTTCTTCCTCCCGAAGGAAGATGCCCTTGTAACCCCCCGAAAGGGCAATATACACTCACCTCACGAACTGGAGTAGAGATGTTTAGCCCGAACCAGTATACATCTTGGACTCCTAGAGTTAGGCCATTCAAGGAGAGGGAGTGCGCGAACCCCCTAGACTTACAAATCGTACTTGCCGGTACTCGAAACACCGACAGTGATGACGTCACGGTGGGTTCCAGCTTTCAGTTCCGTTCGATCGAGCTGTGATGACATCAACAATGACATCATCCGGTGGGTCCCACGTGTCAGTGACACGTGTACCCATGGACCGGGTCCATGGTGGACCTGAACCGAGCCATGGACCGGGTCTATCACCACTAGAAATCTAACTTTTACCAAGGGTGGAAAAACCATTGGCCACTTACATGGCCGAGTGTATACCGTCGGGAAACTCCCCTCGGCAAAAACTCGCCGGCCATAGGTGTAATGGCCGACGGTACCTTCGGCCATTTGATTTCCGTTGGTTTATATGGCTCTCGGTGATTAAGTACGCGAGTGGTTTTTTCACCGTTGGGAGCATGTTTGCAAGAGTTTGGCCTCTCCGTCGGGAAATAGGAACGCTCGGTTATAAAATGGGCGAAGGTTTACAAAACTGTCGGAGATGTATTTGATGTCCGTTGTGCCTCACCGTCGGCCTAAAAGCACCGCTCGGTTACAAAATTAGTGAAGGTTTGAAACACCATCGGAGAGTTATTTGCCGTCCGTTTTGCTTCACCGTCGGGTATTAGGAATGCTCGGTTATAAACTTGGTGAACGTTTAGTCACTGTAGGAGATTTATTTGCCCTCTGGTTTACGAAACCTTCGGCTAATGGTAACCCTCGCAAATTGTTTTACCAACGGTTGTCACAACTGTCGACAAATATATTGCAATGCATTTTTAAACCATCGCTCATTATTGCCCCTCAGTAAAGATTTAAACCGAGGTACCATTAAACGCTCAGCAAATGATGTAGCAACGCTCAGAAATGATTTTTTTTCAATAAAAAATTTCCTTAAAATGCACGAATTAATTGATGCCATATACAAAGAGAAATATAATTGATATGACCATCGAACATTGCCATATGTCATAGAACTAATAGAACCATATATATTGTTTAGATAATATCATCCATCGACACAAATAATAACCACCTTACAAGATGTCCTTAACTAATAGAAAAATATTGCAAACCATAAGATAAACAACGAACACTAAAACTTAAATTCCAATATGCCACAAATAGTCAGTCAACATGACAGTCATCCATAGGTTCTCCCATGCTGTAATCACCATCAGTGTCATCTTCACCTCCTTGTCCTGTAGGATTGTTTGTTGTCGCTGCCTTCTTGACCACAAACACTCTATAGCAATGGTGAGAATATGTTAGTTGTTAAGCAATATAAGTACAAATCTACTATTTAATATCTTTTCTTTTCATTAAACCTTCACAAGAATATTTTTTAGAAAATACATTGCTAACCTTGTCATGACTGTCATGATTATCCCTGTCTTGTTCTTCTATAAATCCAGCATCTGAACCAGAAGTGTCCTAAGAAACATGAAGGAAAAACTATAAGTAAAATAATATATGTTTAAGCAAGTAAATTTAAATTTATCATATGATGGCAACGAAGGTCATAGTCAATAAGTAATAAATTGTTTTATGAAGTTACTAGCCACTACAAAGTTAGCGCACCAACGCATTTGTGAATATATCATAGTCCAATCCTCCTCTTGCAGCCAATGCCTGCAATAATCCTAGATGAGTGACATGCATTCTTATATTTGTTAATTTAATTCATAATAAACAAAATATTACCCTCACGACATGCTCCATGCGACGGTAAGAAGCATTCTCTCTTTGTAAACTTGCAACCTTCCTTTCTAGATAAATCTCTCGAGCACTGCTACTTGACTGTGATAAACTTTTCCTTGACTTTATGGCAGCCTTGTCTTTACGACTAAATGTTTCATTACCAATGGCTAGCCTACCATGTGGCATTTGACCTGTAAAGTTATAGATGACTCTAGCATCTAAATCACGCCTTTCATCTTGCCAATTTTCTCAATGTTCTTTTTCCATGCCAGATGAGAATTGTTCCTTTCACACATCAAAAAGCGGGAAAAGCTCATTAGTAAATCAAACCAATTTTCTATAGCACATTAGATTGGAACTCACCCAAACACCTTTGGCTTTTTGACTGCATAGATCTTCATTACTCCCTTGTTGCATTCTATGTGTGTACTGCCATGAACCAGCAAGCCCAGGGTCTTCTCCAGTTTTGTGTTTCTACAATTAAAAAAATAAGTTTGTGTGCACAATGCATTATTGTAGAAATAGAAACATAATGGTTTGCTAACCAAGAATTGTTGTGTAGCAACCAAGCCTCTTGACCCTCCACAATGGTAGATAGTATCTCCTCCAGATAGCCTATTTCGCTTGCCATATCAGTTTTTGGAGAAGCAAAGTGTGCAGAGAAATAATCATAGGTCGGATAAATTTATACGGATATTACACGTAAACATAGAGTAATATATGTTGAATCAAAGCACATGAATACATGACCACAAGAGCAAGTTATGTATCAACGAAAACGCATTCCATGGTATGATCAATGATAACCTATTCAATGATGACCATAATATATTTCTTATGAAAGAGTTTCTCTTCGATTGTTCAATGCAAGAAAGGACTATTGCAAATTCCATATCATGTATGGCAATATACTTCAAAAGTCCAACTATGATATGAGAAACATTGGACATAGATACATCATGGATGCAAAGAAGCCCTACGTTGTTGCCATCATCATACTGAAATTACTCTGGTTTTATAGGAACACACTAAGCATAAATATGTACAACATGAGCCTCAAGTACAATATGAGCCATTTCAGTAAGGATTACAAGATAAAGGGCAGGAGAATGGGGTGCAAGTACTTACACACTTATCCGCAAATTATCGAAGAAATCGATAAGAAGATAAGCTTTTTTACTTTGCCTGACAAGAAAAGAAGGTAAACCTTGCCATTAGTATTCCCCATATAGCTGCCGAAACCAAACAGACAATCATTATGAGTGCCACGAACAAACATCAACACAAGCATGAATGCTAAAGAAAGTAGATTTTCAAGGACAAAGAAGAACAAAAAAGAAATTGAAATTCTTAATTGAAATTCTTTACAGTATGTAGTATGCCATTTAATATTGAAATTGAAATTCGATTGCAAATGTAGTATGACATTTCAGACAATAACAGAGTCTAGAAGGTGCCACTTTGATTGCTAATTTCTATCACAATTTCTACCAACAACCAAACTAGTTACCACATATTGTCACATATTGCAGCATTCACACATATTGCAGCAGCTGAGCTCACATAGGGGATGAATTTTAACCTAGAGATCGCAACAGTGAGGGTGGTGAAGGTGTGAGGTGCCCCCACCAGAAGCGCTCCTTGGGGTAGCAGAGCAGGTTGAGGAGCGGTTTGAGGCAGAGGCAGCCGGCGTCGAAGGGCTTGATGGAGTCCTTGCCGAGGAGCTGAGGGCGCGAGGTTGCGATGGCGCCGGCCTACGCGTGAGAGGGAGGGAGCCAACGAGGTGGGAGAGGCGCGAAGGTGGGGGAGACGCTGCCGTACGTGGGGGAGGCACCGAGCCACCAAGGCGCCGGGGATGGGGACGACGAGCAGGGAGGGGGCGACCTGGGCCCTGGGGCGACGGGGATGGGGATGGAAGGCGGGGGAGCCGCTGCCCGTTGCACTGCCGGTGGGCGAGGACTGCGAGGTAGGGGAGCCACTGCCGCTACCGCTGCGTGGGTGAGGCGGCGAAGGGGAGGGGCGGCAGCGAGGCCTAGAGAGGGGCGGTCCAAAGGAGGTAACATGTAAGTCTGTCCCTCTAACTATTTTGCTTGATTTGTAATTTTTCCAAACGATTAAATTTTATTATATAGTTAAAATTATTTATTGATTAGTTCATTATGAAAATGATAAAATATAATTGTATAATTTTAATTATCCGTTCATTTGTTCTCTACTGTAGTCTCAATTTATGGTAGATACGTTAAAATCCATTGCAAATTCATAAAAGATAGACAAACAAACATATATATTGCTACTCACACACATATATGGTCATATGGGCATTCAGGGTATCATATACATTACCAAGGTACTAGAGTCGTTTATGTAGCACGCACCTTAAGATTAGTTGATTAAGAAAGGCTTAGGTATATCAGTTAATGGAATGACACTACTTATGCAATAAAACGTATTGTGTTAGTAAAAAAAATTAATGTCAATAAATAGGAGCTAGCGACTACTGGGCTCTACATGTGCGGTACAAATCTTTTTCCACTTGAAAGAAGCATTAATTCAGCAAAGAAGGGCATTATACTGTTTTTGGCTACATACCATGATATCCATCAACTGTGCAACGAATAGTACGCTACGCACTCATGGTAACATTGGCCGAGTGTAAAATATCCACCCATGGTAAATTCTTTACCCTGTCGGCAAGGGCTTGCCCTCGCCGAGTGTTTTATTTACACCCTCGGTCATTTCATGCATTGGCCGAGTGTAAGATTTGTACACATGGTAAATTTTATACCTCGTCAGTAAATGCTAACATTGGCCGAGTGTAAAATAACCACCCATGGAAAATTATTTACCCTGTCGGCAAAGGCTTGCCCTCGCCAAGTGTTTTATTTACACCCTCGGTACATGTGTTCCCCGTCGGTCATTTCATGCAATGGCCGAGTGTAAGATTTCTACACATGGTATATTTTGTACCCCATCGGTAAATGCTTACATTGGCTGAGTGTAAAATATTCACCCATGGTAAATTCTTTAACCCATCGGTAAATGTTTGTCCTGGCCGAGTGTTTTCTTTACCCCTCGGTAAATGTCTTTCCCCGTCGGCCATTAATGTAATAACCGAGTGTTCTCTGTTGAACCGTCGGGAATACGAAAAACCGTCGGCCACCTTTTTGTTACCTATGATCTGTATGCTATTACACATTACCCTCGGTAAAAGTTAGATTTCTAGTAGTGTATGGACCGGCTGACGCAAGCATGACGCAATAAATCGATTTTTCTTTAGAAAAATAATTCGGTCGAAATAGAAAATACGCGCTAACGTCATGCTGACGTCATATTTCTGAATTTTCAATAGAAAAATAAATCGAATAATTCGGTTTATTCTTTTTAATTGATTTTTCAAACTTCAATCGGCTATAACTTTTGCGTTTTAACTCCGATTGAGGTGATTCCAGTTTCTAAATTTTTGTAAAATTGAGATCTATTTAATGGTGAATTTATTTAATTTTTGGACATGAGTTTTTCTCTATTTTTATTTATTTGTTTTTTATTTATCCGATACACGTAGACGTTGAACTGCCCGAAGGCTTCGAAGGAGAGGTTTTGACCTAGGAACAAGTGCAAGAGCAGGAACAGGACCTTTTCCAAGGCAAGTTATGCTTTGACCATATTGATCCCACTTTAGAAATTATGTTGATTTGAATTATTGCATGCTAATTTAATTAGAAATCTTTTAAATAATTCGGGAACTAGTTATATGACCTACTTGATGTATGCCACCTTGTCTATAATAATTGTATGACATGATTATGGAGTATTAGTTGGACATTAATACTTTGCCAACATGGGTTATTTAGATCGTAATTAGCCTGCTTTGCCATGCAATCGTGTTATTGATATAATTTTGAATGTCAGAAATTAATCTTGACTTAATGAGAGATGGAACATGTTTTTGGAAGATGTGACATGTGTTATTGATGAAGTTGATGGCACGTGGTGCATGGTAATCAACGGGGTGATAAAATGATTTAGACTGAGGCAAGTGGCAAGATTGTTTATGGTGGGCCAGGTATGGCACATGGGCGGTCGTATTTAGTTTTTGCTGTTTTGGACATTGTGAATTCTTGGGTAGCCTTGCCTTGGTTGTTGAGAAACGTGGTATGCTACTCTAGCACAAATTAAAATTTCTACCGCAAAACCATAAAAGCTACTCGCAAGAAGGTGATCATAGATCAATTACCACTAGACCCGCAGTTGCGGAATCCTTCGCGCGTTGATGTAGTGGATCGTCCTCATCGTGGATCGTCCTTGCTACCGATCGTCTTCTCCACGCAATAGTAGCAGCAGTGTCACCACAGCAGTCCACACGTCCGGGGATGGAACGCCGTGCGTCGGCGTGCAAGCACCGTGTCACTCAGCGGGGGCAACGAGAGGTGGAGGCTAGGGTTCTGGATGAAAGAGATGTGTGATGCCCACCCTTCTCTTTTCCTTATATAGCCACGCGACAAAACCCTAAGCCAGGGCCCATCAGTGCGTTAAGCCCACGATGTCCATTAATTACGGATCCAATCCGAATTAATGCGTCCCAACCCGTTAAGTGTGTGACCCTGTAGGTTCATGCGCATTTGGATATAGATTCGGAAAACCCTTTTCTAATCCAATAGTTGGTAGCGGCTCCTTGCAGAGCATGCCAACTTCCAAACGCATATGATCAAAGTACTGATGTAATAATCCATTTGCCAAACTATATGAAGATCGAACTCAAGGCGAGAAGCATTGAAGGGTTTCGTAGCATGGAAAACAAAAATTTTTCCTACGATTGCAACCAAACACCAAGATCATATCTAGGAGATGCAAGTAAACGGTTTCAGAAGGACTCACCCTCGTAGACCGAAAGCGGGAATAACGTTCCCGCAAACAAACGTGGTTGATGTAGAGGTACACTCCCGACTTCAAAGTCGCGAAGATGAGCGCCACAAGCGGCGGCGCCCGCATTTGGTCACACGTGCGGATCAACGATGACCTCCAATCCCTCGTTCCAGGGGGCAGCGGAAGTAGTGGATCCTCGGAAACTCCGGCAACACTACGACTTAGTGGTGGTGGTGGAGAAACTATTTCAAGAATGGGCCGCTTAAGCTACTGCTTGAAAAAAGGATCAACAGGAGGAGGGAGAAAGGACCAACCAAAGGGTCAAATGGATGAACACCAAAGAGAGGAGCTCCTCCCTCCCTTTTATAGGAGGAGGAGGAGGCTAGGCCAAGGGGTGGCCGCGCATGGGGCTGCCCCTTGCCCTCCTCTCTTCATGTGAGTGATCTCTCCACTCACTTTAAAACATCCCACTTTGGTTTCCAATAAAACCCCACTCAAGAAATGAAAGGTTTTCTCCCATAAATAAATAAAACATTTTTATTTCAGATATTTTAATATTTGTTAATTCTTTTAATTAACAAACATTAACATATACCCCTTTAACTATTCCGATATCCGAAACTAGTCCGGCGATACTCGAAATAGTCCATGTACTGTCCATACTTTTCTCCGGTGTTTCGTATCCACTCAAATGCATCGATGAACTTTAAGTGTGTCACCCTACGGTTCGTGAATAAAATGGACATGATTGAGACACCTCTCGAGATCAATAATCATCGGCGGATCCGGAGATCCATAATGACTCCCATTCACTCAACGATGAACTAGTGATCGCGTAAACCGTAAACGACATAACCAATTCCTTTTGTCTCACGATATTTTACTTGTCCGGGATCCGATCATCGGTATCAACTATACCTAGTTCGATCCGTCTACGATAAGTACTCTTTACTCGCTCCGTGATATAACATTCTTGTGACCTAGTCACATGCTTGCAAGCGATGTCAATGTGATATCACCGAGAGGGCCCAGAGTATATCTCTCCGTCATCCGGATGGACAAATCCCACTCTTGATGCATGAGCCTCAACTAATACTTTCATAGTACCCAAATCCATCTTTATAGTCACCGTGTTACGGAGTGACGTTTGATGTCATCAAAGTACTCTTCCGGAGTTAGTGATTGACATCATCTCATGGTCTAAGGAAAAAGGGCTATTTCGTATGTGTTTGATACGCAACAAACTAAATGACTTGATCGTATTTGCTATACCAACTTGGGTGTTTGTTCATCATATCATTCTTCTAATGACATGACCCGTTATTAACAACATCCAATGTTCATGATCAGGAAACCTTGATCATTAGTTAATCAACGAGCTAGTTTAAAAAGAGGCTTTACTAGGAACCCTTTTGTTTATTAAACACACATGTATTAACGTTTCCGATTAATACAATTTTAGCATGAGAAATAAACATCTATTATAAACATGGAATATGATAATAAACAATTTATTATTGCCTCTCGGGCATATTCCCTTGATCTCCCACTTGCACTAGAGTCAATAATCTAGATTACATTGTGATGATTCTAACACCCATTGAGTTAGTGCTGATCATGTTTTGCCCTTGGGAGAGCTTTAGTCAACGAGTCTGCCACATTCAGATCCGTGTGTACTTTGCAAATCTTTATATCGCCATCCTTGACATGTTCACGGATGGAGTGAAACCGGCGCTTAATATGCTTGGAATTCTTGTGTGACCTTGGTTCTTTAGCATTGGCTATGGCACCATTGTTGTCACAATAGATAACCATCGGGTCCAACGCACTCGGAACCACACCTAGTTCGGATATGAACATCTTCATCCAAACCGCTTCCTCGCTACCGCTCAAGCAGCAATATATTCCGCCTCTGTTGAAGATCCCGCCACCACAGATTGCTTGGAACTTCTCCAGCTCAACGCTCCTCCATTCATTTCAAAAATGTACCCAGATTGAGACTTAGAGTCATCCGGATCGTTGTCAAAGCTAGCGTCGACGTAACATTTTGCGACGAGCTCTTTCTTCACCACCATATATGAGAAACATATCTTTAGTTCTTCTTAAGTACTTAAAGATATTCTTGACCGCCAAATCAGTTGTTCAAAACCTGGATCAGTAGTACCGCTAGTCAAACTAATAGCATGTGCCACATCTGGTCTTGTACACAACATAGCATACATGATAGAGCCTATGGTGAAGCATAGGGAATCTTATTCATTACTTCTCTATCTTCTGCTGTAGTTGGACTCGAGTCTTACTCAACGCCTTGCCTTGCAACATAGGTAAGAACCCTTTCTTACTTTCGTCCATTCTAAACTTCTTTAGAATCTTGTCAAGATATGTACTTTGTGATAGCCCAATCAAGCGTCTCGATCTATCTCTATAGATTTTGATGCCTAAAATATATGCCGCTCACCAAGGTCCTTCATTGAAAACTTCTTGCTTAAGTAATCTTTTACACTTTTCAAAAGTTCTATATCATTTCCAATCAACAATATGTCATCCACATATAATATCGTAAATGCTATAGAGCTCCCACTCACTTTCTTGTAAACACAAGATTCTCCGTAGGTTTGGACAAATCCAAAACCTTTGATTACCTCATCAAACGGAGATTCCAACTTCGTGATGCTTGCTTCAGTCCATAAATGGATCAACAAGTTTGCATACCTTATCAACATCCTTAGGATCAACAAAACCTTTGGGTTGTATCATATACAACTCTTCCTCAATATTTCCATTAAGGAACGCGGTTTTTACATCCATCTCGCCAAATTTCATAATCGAAAACTGCAGCAATTGCTAACATAATCCTAACAGACTTTAGCATCGCTACGGGTGAGAAAGTCTCATCGTAGTCAACTCCTTGAATTTGTCGAAAACCCTTTGCGACAAGTCGAGCTTTATAGACGGTCACATTACCATCAGCGTCTATTTTCTTTTGAAAATCTATTTGTTCTCAACGGCCTTACGGTCATTGGGTAGGTCCACCAAAGTCCATACTTGGTTTTCATACATGGATCCCATTTCGGATTTCATGGCTTCTAGCCATTTGTCAGAATCTGGGCTCATCATCGCTTCATCATACGTCGCAGGGTCATCATTCACAACTACCATGACATTCATAGTAGGAACATAAAAGTCAGGAGCATTATCCGCTCTTGTTGACTCCGCGAGGTGCGGTAGTGTTCTCTTTCGGAGTTTCATGATCCTTATCATTAGTTCCCTCTTCATTTGGTGAAGTCAACTCCGAAACAACTTCCGGCGCTGCTGCACTTGCCATTCCATGAAGAGAAGGTTCAACAACCTCGTCGAGTTCTACCTTCCTACTACTCACACCTTTTGAGAGAAACTCTTTCTCCAAAAAGGATCCATTCTTGGCAACGAAAACCTTGCCCTCGGATCTGTGATAGAAGGTGTACCCAATTGTTTCTTTAGGGTATCCTATGAAGACGCATTTTTCCGCTTTGGGTTCGAGTTTATCAGGTTGAAGTTTCTTCACATAAACATCGCATCCCCAAACTTTTAGAAATGATGACTTAGGTTTGTTGCCAAACCATAATTCATACTGGTGTCATTTCAACGGATTTAGATGGTGCCCTATTTAAAGTGAATGCAGTTGTTTCTAGTGCATGACCCCAAAATGAAAGTGGCAAATCTGTAAGGGACATCATAGATCGAACCATATCCAATAAAGTACGATTACGACGCTCGGATACACCATTACGCTGTGGTGTTCCAGCAGGAGTGAGTTGTGAAACTATTCCACATTGCCTCATGTGTGTGCCAAATTCGTAACTAAGATACTCTCCTCCACGATCAGATCGTAGAAATTTGATCTTTCACATTACGATGATATTATACTTCACTCATAAATTCATTGAACAATACAAATGTTTCACACTAGTTTTTCAAAAAGTAAATATATCCATATCTACTCAAATCATCCGTGAAAGTAACGAAGTAACGATATCCACCACGTGCTGACACACTCATTGGACCACACACATCGGTATGTATGATTTCCAATAAGTCAGTTGCCCGCTCCATTGTACCGGAAAACGGGGTTCTAGTCATCTTGCCCATGAGGCATGGTTCACATGTCTCAAATGATTCATAATCAAGTGATTCTAATAGTCCATCAGAATGGAGCTTCTTCATGCGTTTAACACCAATATGACATAAGCGGCAATGCCACATATATGCAGCAATATCATCATTCAACTTAATTCTTTTGGCATTCACATTATGAACATGTGTACTATTATCAAGATTCAAAATAAATAAACCATTCTTTTCAGGTGCATGACCATAAAAGATATTATTCATATAAATTGAACAACCATTGTTCTCAGACTTGAATGAATAACCGTCTCGCATTAAACAAGATCCAGATATGATGTTCATGCTCAACGCAGCACCAAATAACAATTATTTAGGTTCATAACTAATCTCGATGGTAATTGGATAGGTAGCGTCCCGACGGCGATCACATCAACCTTTGATCCATTGCCGACGCGCATTATCACCTCATCCCTTGCTAGTTGTCGCTGTTCCTTAGCTCCTGCTTGAGTTACATATGTTAGCAACCGAACCGGTATCAAATACCTGTAGCGCCATGCGAGTACTAGTAAGGTACACATCAATAACATGTATATCATATATACCTTTGTTCACATTCCCGCCCTTCTTATCACCAGATATTTTGGGCGCTTGCGCTTCCAAAGGTGCCCAAAGGTTCTTGCAAGAAAAACATTCAAGATTCGACTTAGGGCCAGCCTTGGTTTTCTTCTCGATGTGGCAACAGACTTGCCCTTCTTCTTGAAGTTACCCTTTGCCTTGCCTTTCTTCTTGAAATCGATAGTCTTTTGGACCATCAACACTTGATGTTCCTTCTTGATCTCCACTTCAGCTTTTCGGCATTGTGAAGCTCGGGAGAGACTTCTTCATGCCCTGCATGTTGTAGTTCATCACAAAGCTCTTATAGCTTGGTGGCGTAGACTGGAGAACACGATGAATTCCTAGCTCATTGGGGATCGTTATTCCCAAAGCTATGAGTTTATCGGCGTACTGCACATTTTGAGTACATGCTCACTAACGGAGCTGTTTTCCTCCATCATGCAGCTAAAGAACTTTTCTGAAGCTTCATAACTCTCTACTGCAGCATGGGTGTCAAAAATCAATTTTAACTCTCCCATTGTATCAAAAGCATTGCTGTTCTCGAAACGTTTTCGCAGCTCAGGCTCAAGGCCATACAAAATGCCGCAGTGAACTAAACTGTGGTCCTCCTTGCAGTCAAGAAAACATTTTCTCCTCCTCGGGGCATCATCGGTAGGCGGGTCACCTAGCGGTGCTTATAGCACATAGCTCCTTTGAGCAGCGCTAAGGAGAATCCTCAGGTTAAGGGCCCAGTTGGTAAAGTTGCTACCATTGGTGGCTAGTTTCTCTTTCTCCATGAACAGATTGAAATTGAAAATAGGGGGTGCCATCTACAACATATTTGCAAAGTTATTTAGACTAAGTTCATAATAGATTAAGTTCAATGTTAATTCAAAATTACTACGAGAACTCCCACTCAAAAACAACATCCCTCTAGTCATCTTTAGTGATTACATGAACCAAATTCACTATACCGAAACCGATCATCACGTGAGACGGCATAGTTTCAAAGGCGAACATCAATATGTTCATCATATCATCCATATGACTCATGCTTTACCTTTCGGTTCGTGTTCCGAGGCCATGTCTGTACATGCTAGGCTCGCCAAGTAGAACCAAAGTATTTGCATGTGTAAATCTGGCTTACACCCGTTGTATGCGAACGTAGAGTCTATCACACCCGATCATCACGTGGTGCTTCAAGCATTTAACTTTCTTAACGGTGCATACTATGGAAGAACACATTATTATCTTGATATTAATTTGGAGGATCATCTTATAGTGCTATCGACGTGATCATAATCAAGCAAAATAAGATGCATAAAAGGATTAACATCACATGCATGAATAAAGTGATATGATATGGTCCTTTCAAAGACTTGATCTCCATCTTGTGCGACATGGTATGATCTTCATCATTCCACCGGCATGGCACCAAGGTCCATGATGCTGCCATCTTGATTGTCTTCCTCCATTACAATATATCACATGGACATATATATTTAGCACGCAGGCCATGAAAGAAATAAGAACAACCAAATGGCTCGCCGGTTGTTTAAATTTACAATAAATTTCATTTCATACAACAATCTTTGTATCAATGACCATATCACATCACAAGCCCTGCAAAAACAAGTTAGACGCCTCTAATTTATTTTTGCATATTTTACGTGGTTTTGGGCTTTCTAGGAAAAACTGTTCTTACCTACGAACAAGAACCACAACGGTGATAAAAAACATTATTAGCAAACCGTTGTAAATTAGATCATGACTATAGTAGGAGAAACTGACACCCGCAAAGCCACTTATGCAATACTAGTTGCATGTCGGCGTGGAACAAGTCTCATGTGCGAGTACATGTAAGGTTAGTCCGGGCCGCTTCAAATCCCACTATGCCACCATGATCCAAAATACACAAAGTATGCAATAACATGATTATCAACGCCCACATCCACATGTGTTTTAAACCGTACAAAACATCTACGCATAGACACGGCTCGATACCAGAAGGGTTTCGTAGCATGGAAAACAAAAATATTTCCTACGATTGCAACCAAACAACAAGATCATATATAGGAGATGCAAGTAAACGGTTTCGAAGGACTCACCCTCGTAGAGACCGAAAGCGGGAATAACGTTCCCGCAAACAAACGTGGTTGATGTAGAGGTACACTCCCGACTTCAAAGTCGCGAAGATGAGCGCCACAAACGGCAGCGCCCGCATTTGGTCACACGCACGGATCAACGATGACCTCCAATCCCTCGTTCCAGCGGGCAGCGGAAGTAGTGGATCCCCGGAAACTCCAAAGAACACTACGACTTAGTGGTGGTGGTGGAGAAACTATTTCAGCAGCGCATCGCTTAAGCTACTGCTTGAAAAAGGATCAACAGGAGGAGGGAGAAAGGACCAACCAAAGGGTCAAATGGATGAACACCAAAGAGAGGAGCTCCTCCTCCCTTTTATAGGAGGAGGAGGAGGCTAGGCCAAGGGGTGGCCGGCGCATGGGGCTGCCCCTTGCCCTCCTCTCTCTTCATGTGAGTGATCTCTCCACTCACTTTAAAACATCCCACTTTGGTTTCCAATAAAACCCCACTCAAGAAATGAAAGGTTTTCTCCCATAAATAAATAAAACATTTTTATTTCAGATATTTTAATATTTGTTAATTCTTTTAATTAACAAACATTAACATATACCCCCTTTAACTATTCCGATATCCCGAAACTATTCCGGCGATACTCGAAATAGTCCATGTACTGTCCATACTTTTCTCCGGTGTTTCGTATCCACTCAAATGCATCGATGAACTTTAAGTGTGTCACCCTACGGTTCGTGAATAAAATGGACATGATTGAGACACCTCTCAGATCAATAATCATCAGCGGATCCGGAGATCCATAATGACTCCCATTCACTCAACGATGAACTAGTGATCGCAGAAACCGTAAACGACATAACCAATTCCTTTTGTCTCACGATATTTTACTTGTCCGGATCCGATCATCAAGATCAACTATACCTAGTTCGATCCTGCTATCGACAAGTACTCTGTACTCGGTCCGTGATATAACATTCTTGTGACCTAGTCACATGCTTGCAAGCGATGTCAATGTGATATCACCGAGAGGGCCCAGAGTATATCTCTCCGTCATCTGGATGGACAAATCCCACTCTTGATGCATGAGCCTCAACTAATACTTTCATAGTACCCAAATCCATCTTTATAGTCACCGTGTTACGGAGTGACGCTTTGATGTCATCAAAGTACTCTTCCTGAGTTAGTGATTGACATCATCTCATGGTCTAAGGAAAAAGGGCTATTTCGTATGTGTTTGATACAAAGAACAAACTAAATGACTTGATCGTATTTGCTATACCAACTTGGGTGTTTGTTCATCATATCATTCTTCTAATGACATGACCCCGTTATTAACAACATCCAATGTTCATGATCAGGAAACCTTGATCATTAGTTAATCAACGAGCTAGTTTAAAAAGAGGCTTTACTAGGAACCCTTTTGTTTATTAAACACACATGTATTAACGTTTCCGATTAATACAATTTTAGCATGAGAAATAAACATCTATTATAAACATGGAATATGATAATAAACAATTTATTATTGCCTCTCGGGCATATTCCCTTCAAGCATGTCATCCTTTGACAGTTCAATCCATCTCTCGTATCCGTGATATATTAATAAGTTGTGATTGACTTCTCAATCACGGCATGGCCATGCACTTCCTTAATCATATCACACGAGCGGCCTAGACATATATCTCCGCTACACTGGAGTGACAAATTCCATCTTGACTGCTCACTTCCCTCTGCATGTTTCATAGTAAACATGAAAGCTACCTTTATAACTATCTGGTTAGGAAATAGTGTTTGGTAACCCCTAGGTAAACTATTACATATGTAGGGAATGTGACAATCTCAGGCTAAGACTATCTCCAGCAATTCCCTTCATTCCATTCCCTTCCCTCTTCCATTCCCCATATTCATTCCCTTTATTTCCTACCATCTTCAACAGCATCTCCTCGAAAGATTTTGTGAAGGGATTGGAGAGAGAATCCCTTCACAGAGAGATTCTCTCTCTGAATCCCGTCCGAAGAGAATTGTGAAGGGAATCCGTTGGAGCACTTGGGATCTGTTCACGAAGGGATTTGGAGGCTGAAGGGAATCCGCTGGAGATAGATCATACATCTACTATGTATGAGATACAAAGATGAACAAGAATGTAACATTCTCGCAGTGTCTCATTGTGGGTATATCTAACCCATATTCTTCAACATGTGCTCACAATGTATTGATGATATCTCCATATCCCATGATCTATGAAACATGATCATCGATCAATACGTGTGCTGATCTATTCATCGTTGTCCACTACGATGATATCTGATCAGAGATACTTACAGAATTATATCAATGAGTAGAGAGTTTCATAAGCAAGTCACATACTTACTGATCAATATAATGATATTCATTCATTGGACCAGTAATCATATTATTATTCATAAACATAATCATGTTACAATCATCTATATGACTGCCTCAAGGGCATAATACTAACATTGGTCAATTAAGGACTTAACCTTACAAGAATTTGAACTGAGTCCAACATACAGCCACAAGTCTGGAATGGGACAGACCTGGCCGAGTAAACTGTGATGTCTAGATTTCGGTGCTGTCATGGTGGCATGAGCACCGGGTTAACGGGTGGATTCACAGGCGCAAGAGGGGGGCCCTGAGTGTGGTAACCAGTCCCTTTAGTGTTGAAACCTTAGCAAGCAGTACCGGGTCTAGAAGTAGCTTTGGAAAGGCTTGGTTACAGTCACTGGCCTTTGTGGTGTTTGATTGTATCTTGTGGGTAAAGTGTATAACCTCTGTAGAGTCTACAACCTATTCGAATAGCCAAGTCGACGGTATTGGACATTGCTCGGTGATTATAGTCAAGGGTTAGACTTTTATGAAAATAATCTTGGATACTTGGCATGGAAATGATGAACTTGCTTTAGGTTGGTACATGCTTTGTTTATGAAATTGTTTATGAAAGTTATTATTGTTATTACTGTTTTACTGCTTGCAATCTATTATTGATATTGTGAATGTTGCTTTACTGCAAATGAACCTCTTAGCCTATCATTTGTAATAAGCCATGCATATAGAATATTAGGATGCATTCTGTGCATGACCTGCTGAGTGCTTTTAGTACTCACCCTTGCAACAACAAAACACCAATTGAGGAGAATCAACGCCAGCACTGGAGGAGGAGTTCCAGGAGGAGCCATCAAACTAGGGAGCGAGCCCAGTTAGTTGCCTGTGGTATATTGGTTGGCGCCACGCGTTTTCTTTATTTTTCGCTGCAAGTTTATTTGAGTATGACTTAAAGCCCTGTGAGGCGTACTTTTGTAACTTGACCATAAGGTCGAGCAACCGGTTATATTTCCCTTTTAATAAAGTACTTCACTATTTCGTTGAGTATGATTGTGGTATTTACCGATGTTGAGACTGTGTGCACTAGCCTGATCCTGGACTAGTGCTGAATACACAGAGGGTCTGGATTTGCATATTCGTGTCCCAACAACTCCTCTTCAATTGGTGTTTGAATTCTTGGGTAGCCTTGCCTTTGTTGAATTTATGAGCTATTAAGACTATAAGAAAAACATCAACGGAACGTTTGCTAATCGTTCCAACCATAGGTGCAACTAGGTAGAACCGTGCGGCAATGCCGCACCGTGCAAAATTTGGTTCGGAATTATTTTTTTGCAAGGAAACGCCGGAGAAAGGACCTAGCCATAATTTGTTTTAAGTTTTTTTGGAAAAAGGTGATGTGAAGGATCCGGTCGCGAATCTACGAAACGACGGGTCTATTTTTTAAAAATAACCAGGGGAAAAAAATCTAGAGATAGAGTTGTACACATATATATGTTGATGAAAATATTGTTTCTGGGAAAAACGAATAAAGAACCTAGACACAAATTTCTTTTGACGAATTTGGTTAACACTTTATCATTACCCGACTAACCTCCTTTTGTCGAGTTTAATACTCTATGTGTTAATCGGGTGATAATACATGTTTCAAAAAATATTAGAGATGTCAAGCCTTTTTTATCGAGTTTAATACTCTATACGTTCACCGAGTAATAATACGCGTTTCGAAAAATATCAGAGATCGAGTTGGGAAAAAAATTTAGAGATTAGAGATCGAGTTGGGAAAAAAATCTAGAGAGAGAGCTGCACACATATTCTGTTGACGAAGATATTTTTTTCGGGGAAAACGGAGAAAGGACCTGGACGTAAGGGCTGTGGACCTGTTTGTTATATTTTTAGACCTGATCGCTATTGTGAAAAATTAGAAAAGGGCTCGTTCGATATTCGTATTTAGCGAGGGGCTTTGCCGTAAAGTAACGAACCAGGGACCTAAACGCAATCCGGAAAAGATTTTTTTATACTAACAAAAAATCGCAAAGGACCTCTTTGTAATTCACATGGACCTATCCGTAATTAGAGAAAAGTGAGGGACCTTTTTGCAAAATGGCATGGGGGTGAGGTGGATGCCTTGAGAGGGCTCCAAATCTTCCCCACATAATAGATGTATTATTTACACTTGCACTCATTGCTTACCTATTTCCTACTGCCTTAGCCATATTATCTTAAGTGAAATCAGTGCTCCTCTACTTCAATTACCTACCTTCAGCACAGCAAATGCGCCTACACCATTTGTTCCTATTTACCCTTCTACCAGGTTCTCTCCAAAACACCCAGCTTTACCGCACCGACTGTTCCTTATTCATTTCACCTTGTTATTGTTTCCTCTTGTTAGCACCTCCGCGCATACCTTCCGCTTCAGTTCAATGCCAACCAAGATCGTCTTCTACCCACCGCTTCAGTTCAATGCCAACCAAGATCGTCTTCTACCCAGTTCTCTCTAAAAGAATCGGCTTCACTACTACAGAAAAGGGCATTACAGACGATTCATATCCACGAACCGTCTGTAACTATGCGTCAGTGATAATCGTTGCATATTACAAACGGTTTATGAACCGTCTGTGAAAATACACATCACAGACGGTTCTATCCACGAATCGTCTGTGATAATCTGTTATCACAGACGGTTCTAGATAAGAACCGTCTGTAATATACATAACCGACACTGATTCAGCATTACTAATAAACATAACGGGTCCTAGTTAGTATTACTCTCGCCCAAGCACACTTAACTAATGAGTTCTATCGTCAATTTTAACGCAATACGAGCAAGAGGTCACCCATCCTAGTACTACTCTCGCCCGAGCACGCTTAACTTTGGAGTTCTTACATGATTTAGTACTGTAGTGTTGGTATGATCGCATTTGAAATATAACGTGTCCTCCTCCCCTTAACCTCACAAAGCACCCGAACACTGATTTTAGTATTCTCATACTCCGAATTTACCATTTGAAGGATCCAATTCATAGCAAATTTGAATTATAGGGGTGAGATCACAGACGGTTTTTGGTTAAAATCGTCTGTGATGTGCATTTATATCATAGGCGGTTTATAATAAAACCGTCTGTGATATTGCTGTATATCAAGGACGATTTTTAAATAGAACCGTCTGTGAGGACTACATGAGTCATCACATACGGTTTTAGTATATCATTGACGGTTGCACTTTAGAACCGTCTGTGATGTTGTCACTGACGATTGCACTTCAGAACCGTATCTGATATTTCTTATCATAGACGATTTATCAAAACCGTCTGTGATAAGACGTCTAATATAAACCTTTTTGCAGTAGTGTTCGCTGCAACGCTACCTCTAACCCTTTTCACTTTGGTACTATTTCCTCCCATTACACCCTTTGCACACGCATCCCGCTTCCCTTCGCCGCCACTGGACATCGTCTTCCGCAAAATCCCCATCTACAGGCAAGCATATCTTTCTTCTTTTCAAATTTTCGATTCTTGAATACAACATATGCTTACTTTCTATTACAAACGTATTAATTGCACTGTCTAGCAGTGTCCTATATAGCTCAATAGCACATTCTTATAAACTTATACTTTATCTACACTAGTTACATGCCCGTGCGTTGCTACGAAAAACAAAATTGATAACGAAAAATAAAGATTAAAAAATAAAAAAAATTATTTCACAAAATCAAACATCTATCTTTAACGCTTCGTTTCTTGCGAAAGCTGGCTAATTAAAGCAACGCTTCGTTTCTTGCGTAGGGCAATTAAGTAGGACAATTAAACGGCAATTAATGACGTGAGAAGAACGGACCACTGCCACCAAGTGCTGCTTTAGAATAGTAGAGATTAGGGTTTTACTTCCCCGCTTACTGCTTCTCAACTTTATGCCCATTAGTATTCCTCTTTCGTCTGCGTAACCAATTCCTGTTACTCTTATCTTTTTCACCCAGATGTTGTTTGGGGTCAACATGATGCATTTAAAAAAATTATTCACCAACAACTAATCTTGCTATGCTTTCTTTTTATTAACATAAGTTTCGCTCTCACGATTCTTCCTTACAGTTTTACCTATTACTCCGCAGCTTAGAGGCTGTTTGGTTGCCTACATGCACAGAGATTTACATCTACAGATGCAGAATCTTGCTTTTTTTTTCTCGTGTTTGGTTGCCTGCATCTAGTTTTAAGCTTGGCTCTCTGGATGCAATATTCTGCATGCAGCCTGGCTCTGGAGATACATAGAAAATGGGCGTATCTCTGGATGCAGCGCATTGCAGCCTCGTGTTCTGCACAAGGGGCCATTGTCAGCCACAATAGCAAACCATGCATGCGGTGCCACGTGGGTATGTAAGTTTTCTTTTTTCTTTTTTGTTTATATCTTTTGATTAACATCTCCGATTACCGAACCGATTTTAAAAATAGGTTCCTGATATTTTTCGAACAAAACTAGACCACACCTGCTATATAAATTTCAAAATATTTAAATTTTAAAATGCATGCTTACTAAACACTCAACCAAACGCCGTCTCTGCATCTGTGCATCCCGTATCTCATTAGCCTGGTTAAGTCGAACGGGTCAGACTTACGAGAGAAGGCAACCAAACAGCCCCTTACAGGCTTGTTCCGGCTTAATACACTACCATAGTTATTTTACCATCTTGTTCCGGCTTACTGAGCTGAGCTTTTGGTACAGGACACCACTTTAGTTATTTGCATATACTCTTCAAGAATTCCATTTCCCTTATGCAGAGAAGATAAACCTTCAAGCTTAGCGTTGCCATTCCTATTTAGTTCAACATAGATGATAACTAATTCAGCAAAACCTTGTTTGCTATGCAGGTCACAATGTCCTATTCACTATTAACGAACATAAATCAAAGCTTCCATAAAGGGAAGAAAATTCAACAGAGATATATCATCTGGACTTCTTTATGCTTGATAAGCAGGTTTTCCTTCCGTCCTATTCTATCGGAAGTGGCGATAGTAATACCAAATCCTTCTATACTAACTATATTTTTCTTACATATATTATGTTATAGAATAATATATATATTCTGTTGTCTTTACCAACCTTCTATTATCACATAGGGAAACGTCATGCAAGGGTTGATCCCCCAAAGATGGTTTCCTAAATTTACGCCCATATTAGATTGAGTTGTCTATGAAATCAAATACTTTGAAGTTGTACAATCAAAAGACAGCTATAGAGCAGTTGACAAAAATAGTCTAGCTACATTCTCAAAATACACTAAGGTTACAAAAATACTTCTAGAACCAGAAAATTTCCATGTGTACGCTTACAATGCTGTCCCATTGTCTATGAAATCGAATACTTTGAAGTTGTAGAATCAAAGGAGAGCTATAGAACAGTTGACAAAAACAGTCTAGCTAGATTCTCAAAATACACAAAGGTTACAAAAATACATCCAAAACCAGAAAATTTCCCTGTGTACACTTACAATGTTTTCCCATTATCAACCTTGAGGACACACATTGCCAAGACTGCTTTATTATCAGCTTGGCTATCTTTCCATATCTCATTAACCATTATTTATTATAATTAACATATTTGCTTGCTTCTTTCTCACTATTATTTCTTCTTTCTACCATTATTCTAAATTAGATATTGTCTTCCTCATAACTGCTATTTCTGCCATCATTGACATAACTACAAAACTTGGAGCAACCGTTAAACATACAATCAGCATAACAGATGGCAGGTTCCTCTGTTTTCCCTATGTCTATCCTATTATATTTTACATAGTCAGCAATCTGTAGAATCCTAATTTTTTTCTTTTATTGCATTTAATGCTGTATTTGGAATTTTTGGAATTTTTTTAGAATTTATTTGGATTTATTTGGAATTAATTTGAATTGAGTCATTTATTGAATTATTTAATTATTGGAAATGTTTATATAAAGTGTAACATCCCAAAATTTGGGTTTTCAAAAATTTTTAGTTTAGTCTAGCTTCCTAAAAATTCCGGTTGATTTTCTCGCGTTTATAAAGTATAATTTTAATTTTCTAAAAGATAAAATAATTTAATTTGATTATTTTATATTTCAAATACAAGAAATTTAGTTTTATTTGGGTTCCTTGTGCTTCAAGGAATTTTTCTGTAATTTTTGAGATTTTTCGGAGGTCGTTTGCTATTTATCGGATTTATTTGAAATTGATTTGTATTAAGCCCTTTTATTGAAATTAATTAATAATTTGAAAATTTTATATAAATTTTTGTTGCAGATATTTTATTTGAGTTCAAAATGTCTCAAAATATTTTATAGAATTTTTCTAGAATTTTTTCTGGTATTTTTAATGCCTCAAATGATTTATTTGAATTTCTGGATTTGTTTTAATTGGAAAAAGAGTTGGAAATTCTGGAAAAGGCTTTGGACTGTCCTCTCCCAGCCGTTTTCTCCCCCGCGCTGGCTTGCTCGGCCCGAAGCCCGCCTGGAAGCGCACTACCGGTGGCAGCCAAGACGCCAGCCACGCCCCGCCAGACGCGTCGCCCGGTGGCCCACATCCCTCCGATCCAGATCCGGTGGCCAGCAAGCGGCCACGTCGCCGCCGTGTCCAATCCGCACGCCAACTGCTCGATAAATTGCCTGTGAGACCCGTTTTTGCGTTTTTCTTGATTCTTTTTTACCTAGCCGACACCCTAACCTCATGTAGACCTCCCATGGCCTCTCCCACATCCTCTAGACCTCAGATCAATTATCCAAAACTCCAAAACCGCCGCCGAGAGCTCCGGACGTCGCCCGACAAGGACCGAAATTTGAGGCGCGTCCCCCATCAGCTCATCAACTCTTTTTGAGATCCGTATTAGCCATGGGGAGCCATGATGTCCCCTCTATTTATCCTCCAAATTTCATCCAATTTGGCCCAATGAATCAAAAGTTATGGCCGTTTCAATCTCGAATCTTGCCAAAGCCATATCTCCCTCAATTTTTCGAGTTAGACCTTGAAATTTTTACTGTAGACTCTCCTTGATGTATTCTACGTTATGCACATCCTAACCTATAGATTTGCCCTCTATATTTTGCACAGAAAATTCTTTTCTTCGATCAGACTGCGTTCCAAACAGCTGAAAACTTCCTCGTGCGTTCCCTGCCGATCCAAAAGGTAAAACTTTGAGCCACCAGTGTCATGGTGTGCCACTTGGTCCCATCTAGCTCTCGGTCAAATTTCGTTAAGTTCCAATCATTATTCTAGATGTTATGGCCGTTTGAAGTTTGGCCCGGAAAGCCATTTAACGGCAGATTACGATCAATCCGTTGGGTCACCGCAAAATCCGCCTATACCGTTGAGTTCGTCTAATCGCGATCTACACGGTAGACATTCCCCTTTTGCTGTCCCATCCTCCAAAATTTTTATATATATTTAAGCCATCCTTTCGCCATCGCCGCGCGTCGTCTTTTGACGCCAGCTAATCTAGTCCGCTGGGTCATCGTTTACTGTTTTCGTCCATCCCTGAAGTCCTTTTGCTCTCCGTTTGCCGTCGAAGCCCGGTTCCAGCTTGAACCGCCGTCTTTCAACCTAGCCGTTGTTACCGGTTCGCGCCTCAGTTAGCCATCCTTGGTAGCGTTTTATCGCGGCCATGTCATTGTGCCGACGGTAGCTACCTTGTTTCATGCGCATCTGTTCATCGTTTCACCTCCGTCGTTAACGTTCGTCGTTAACGCTCCACCGTTAACGTTCCGTCGTTAACGTGTGCTGTTATTGCTCCACCGTTAACTTTTCGCCGTTAACGCTCCACCGTTAACGTTCTGCCGTTAACGTTCCTCCATTAACGCTTCGCCATTAACGTTCGCCGTTAACATTCCGTCGTTAACGCTTTGCTCTTATCGCTTCATTGTCATCGCATGTGTGCATTCATGCACAAGCCCTAGTGCGATGCCTTCATCTTCTCTATCATCATGATGTGAGCCTAGCCTCATCGTCATGTCATCTTCTAAGTCGAACCAAAACCCTAACCTAAGACCAGTTCGATGGACTAAGTTCATCGTGAGCCGCGTGGTCGTCTTTGCAACCTTTTCCGTTGTGTTAATCGTGGTAAGACGTTTGTACTCTGTCTTATTCCTGAAAATCTAATCTACCATTAACCTAGACTTCATTCGTGGACTTGGTCGATAGACCATTGACTATATGTCATACTCTTGTGCAAGACCTAGTCTATCAGTCTGCCTCTCTTTTGTTTGACTGTGTTCGTTCGGTCAACAAAAGTCAACTTCGAGCTCCAGTTTAGTTCATTGCGAACTAACATATCTTTATGGACCCAGTCTACATATCGAGAGCCCATATGTCAATGTTTGTCCAATCAGGATAATAACTTCGGAAGAAATATTCTTCGGAATATTATTCTTTCTTTCCCAGTTATTAATCTTTCCCTTTTCGGTGTTTCCCCAAAAGCTCATTCTCTTTTGTCAACTCTTCGATCTAATCCATTCGATTTCAAAAATCCTTCTAAGCCGTTGTCCCTAATGTTATTTGTTCTTAATTTGAAGTTTTACTTGATTGTCTTTTGAGTTGGTTTGTATTTGCTTCTTCTTTAATCGCTAGATGCGTCGTTCGGAAGTCGCTCTACGGAGCTGAAGGTCCAGGAAGTGAAGACCAAAGATCGAGGATCAAGGATCGAAGATAAAGAGTAAAGAACAGTAAAAGTTGCAAGGGCCAGGCAAGTTGTGCTTTGACCATGTTGATCCCATTTTCGAAAATTATGTTGTTTCAAATTATTGCATGCTAGTTTGATTTAAACTGATTTCAATTAATTTGGGATTAGATAATCAACCTACTTGTTATCGCCACCTTGCCTATAATGATTGTATGCCATGATTCATTTGTCACCCTAGGATTGTTGATTAATAGTTGGTAGCTAAATACTTTGCCAACATGGGTTATTTAAACCGTCAGTAGTTTGCTTAGCCATGCAACGTACCTTTGACATCGTTTTGGAAATACAAATGTCAATATTGATTAATGGAATATGCATTGTATTTTGAAATGGTGTGATGTGTTGCCGACACGATGATGTTGATATGCGGAGGCCTTCGTGCTTCTTCGAGGATGTTGAGTTGTTGTTGGCATTGTTGCGCAATAATCAACTGGGGTGATAAAATGATTTAGACTGGGGCAAGTGGCAAGAATTATGGTGGGCCAGATTGGCGGTTGGGAATGTTTGAAACATGATATATGTATGAGTGATGGTGAGATGGATTTCTTTGAGAGTATTGATGGAAGTCTTGCCCTGGTCACTCTAAGGACTTAACCTTGCAAGCCTTTGAACTGAATCAAACATACAACCACATGTTTGGAATCGGACATACCTAGTTGAGTAAGTTACTGATATCTTGCATGTGGTACCTCGGGGTGTCAACTATACCTTTTGTGTAATTGTACGAGGGAGCGTACCAGGGCTGCGGCTAGGTACCCGTCCAACGGTATGTCGGTCCTATACTTCGCCTCTGCTGAGGGAAGGGACAGTGTATGGCAACCGAGGAGGTTCACTTGTATAGTTAGAAGTTTCCGAAAGGCTTTGTTATGATCGCTCATTCGCATACTCTTGTATGGCGATTCACGGCTAACGTGATGAGTTGATTGTATCTTGTGGGTAAAGTGTATAACCTCTACAGTGTGTAAAATCTATTCGAATAGCCGTGTCCGTGGTACTGGACAACGCTCGGGGATTACAGTCAAGGGTTAGCTTTTCTTAAAATGGAACTTGGGCTTGGAGGCGTTCTTGCCTATGAAAAGTGATAACTGGTTAAGGAGATGGAATGGTTTACTTGTGAAACAACTGTGAAATTTTATTACTATTGTTATTTGTTTTACCGCTTTACAATCTATTATGAATATTTGTGAATGTTGTTTATTGCAAAATAACCCCTTTAGCCTGTCATTTGGAATAAGCCATGCATATAGTTATTAGACTTGCATTCTGCGCATGACTTGCTGAGTGTTTTATGTACTCACCCATTGCAAACAAACAATCACCAGTGAGCAGAAGTCTACATCGTCGAAGAAGAAGTTCTGTGAGAAGGCGATTATCTAGGAGTCGAACCCCGTCAGTTGCCTGTGGTATATTGATGGGATTCACCGGTGTTCTTCGTTCTGCTGCTGCTTATTTGGAGTTGAAGCCGTCAAGGCTTCGCAAATGTAAAGTTGACCTTAAGGTCGTTCAATAGTTTATATTCTGTAATTGAGTTATTTTTATTATTCCGCTATATATGATTGTGATATTCATCTATATTGAGACTGTGTGCTCTAGCGTTATCCTGGACTAGTGCTGAATACATAGAGGGTCCGTATTTGCATATTCGGGTCCCGACATAAAGTTTTGTTGAAAATATTTTATTTGAGTTCAAAATGTATTAAAATATTTTCTAGAATTTTCCCACAATTTTTCTAGTATTTTTACTATTTTTCTCGTTTTATTCGAATTACTATAATTATTTTAAATAATAAAATCAGAGAAAATCGGGAAAACCCTAATGGGCCAAAACCCTAACTGGTTGGGCCAGCCCATTAGTCAAACCCCCATAGCAACGCAATAGGATCCAAACCTTAAGCGAGCCAGTCGTTGGATCACGATCCAACGGCTGTGATTCATCCGCGTATTTGCGTGCGCAGAGCCACCGGATCGAGCCCACGTGGAAGCTCGGGATCGTGCCACGTCTCCCTCCCCGAATCCTCATCGGATTCCATCGCACCGCCAACCGCTTCGCGGGATTTGCGCTCTACACGGACGCCTAAGCGCAATAAATAGGCTTTCGTGGTGTGCCATCATGAGCTGATCCCGAAACCCTAACCCCACATGCCCGAACAGCCACCAGTCGCCGCTAATTGCTCGCCGTTGCTCGAAGGTCACCACCATAGTTTTTTAGTCGTTTCGCCACCATCCGCCTTCTATTGCCACGCCAGAGTCTAGATCTGAAGCCCCCCCCCCCCGTGATGAGGCGCTTCCGAGATGGTAATTCAATTCACTAGAGAAGCCCTGTTGCGCCGTTGCGAGTGTCGTCGTCCTCAACTCTGGTACCTCACATTTGTTGCACCTCACCAGAGTTCTGCGAAGATCATCAACCCTCTGATCGGCATCCAATGATCCCGGTGAATCCAGGTGTGCACGTTCATCTGCGTAGCTGGATTAGATCCGAACCCCTGGATCTTTAGATGAATGGACTGGATTGTGCCACGTAGCCATAGTGTTACTTTGCCACGTAGCGCCATAGTCTAGAGGTTAGATCTATTTTGGGGGGTTCGATTTAGAATGTACTGTCTGGATTGGGTCGTGTAGATTAGATCAGTGCGAATCATAGCCGTAGGATCGAGATTGAACGGTCTAGAGAATAGATTCAGTTTTAACTGTCCGATATGAGTTGTGCGGCTCAGATCAGTTCAGATAGAATCAGCCTAGAGTAACAGTAGCTGTGCGATCTAGATTGAATGGCTGGGATCAATTCATGTAGTTTTGGTTAGATGGATTTGTAGCCATTGGATCATAGATGTGGGGTTTAGATCGTGCCACGTAAACGCTCGGATGATTCACCACGCACATAGCCTCAAATTTGCGTGAGTTTGAATGAATCCGGACTGTTGGATTTCAAATGAATGAACCGGATCTATCACACATCTGGCCAATCACACGCTGCCATGTGTGGGCATGGAAACCAAAGCGCCGAAAACCAACCGCGCCGAGCGTTGACGTCAATAATGACATTAGCTGTGCGTCAGCCGCCGAACCCACCCTCAGCCAGCCGAGCCATGTGATCATGACGTCAGTAGTGACGTCATGATGACATCACGGTGGGTCCCACGTGTCAGCTAATAATGATTTTCCAGAAAATAGATTTATTTATTTAATTAAATTGCTGGAGTCAGCATGACATCATTAATTGATTTTTCTTTAGGAAAATAATTCGGCCAAAATTAAATTAGTATCTGATGTCATGATGATGCATTCAGAATTTCCAGTAGAAAAATAATTCATTTAATTCGGTTTATTCTTTTTAATGTATTTTCAAACTTCAAATTGCTCATTCTTGCTCATACGAACTCCGATTGAGGTGATTCCAGAGCCTAAAAATTTGTAAAATTGTGCTCTATTTAATGATGAATTTTATTTGTTTTTTGGAGTTGCGTTGCTCTCTATTTTTGGCATTTATTTTTTTATTTATCTATTTCGCGTAGACGTCGAAGTGCCGGAAGGGTACGAGGGTAAAGTGCTGACCCAAAAAGCAAGTTCCGAGCAAGATCAAAACCTTATTATTTTGTATGCCATGATTCATTTTGTCACCCTAGATTATGGAATAATAGTTGGACACTATTAATTTGCTAACATGAGATGCCTAGACTATAAATAGTCTGATTTGCCATACATCGTGTTATTGATATAAGTTTGGAATGTCAAAATTAAACTTGACTTAATGAGATATGGAACATGTTTACAAAAATTTGACATGTGTTATTGATGATGTTGATGGCATGTGGTGCATGGTAATCAACAGGGGTGATAAAGTGATTTAGACCGGGGCAAGTGGCAAGAGGTGTTGTTAGAATAGTCCCACATTGGTTGTGGAAGGGCAAAGGACCTAACTTATAAGTGGGGGAGTCCCTCACCTCTTAAGCTAGCTTTTGGGGTTGAGAAGGCCCTTACGATCCAACAATTGGTATCAGAGCCCGGTTCTAACATCTTTGGTACGATGGACACTAGGGTGTGAAGGCCTGATGGACCATGGCCCTAAGGGACCGTCGGTGTACGGTGAAGCGGCGGTGAATGGCTGAGAGATACCAATGAGTGAAGGGGGGATTGTTAGAATAGTCCCACATTGGTTGTGGAAGAGAAAGGACCTAACTTATAAGTGGGGGAGTCCCTCACCTTTTAAGCTAGCTTTTGGGGTTGAGAAGGCCCTTACGATCCAACAGGTGTTTATTGGTGGGCCAGGTGTGGCACTTGGACGATCGCATTTGGTTTTGTTGATTTGGATATTTGTGATTTCTTTTGGAAGTCTTGCCTTGGTCAATTGAGGACTTAACCTGGCAAGAATTTGAACTAAGTCCAAGATACAACCAAATGTCTGGAATGGGATAGACCTATCTGATTAATTTGTGATGTCTAGATTTTGATACTGTCATGATGGTGCGAGTCCTGGGTGTACGGGTAGTCTCACATGGCGCAAGAGGGAGCCCTAAGTGTGGTAACCAGTCCCTTCAATGTTGAAACCTTAGCGGGCAGTACTAGGTCTAGAAGGAGTATTGTAAAGGCTTTGTTACGGTCACTCGCCTTGGTGGTTTTGATTGTATCTTGTGGGTAAAGCGTATAACCTTTACAGAGTGTAAAAACTATTCAAATATCCATGTCAGCGGTATTGGACAATGCTCGAGGATTACAGTCAAGGGTTAGACTTTCTTAAAATGAACTTGGATGGTGGACATTGTGGTATGTAAAATGGTCAGGAAGGCCTTCCGCATGGTGTTCTATTGGCCAACAGCTCTCCAGGATGCTCAAGACATCGTCTGCACCTGTCAAGCTTGCCAGTTCTATGCTTGAAAGTCGCGTCAGCCAGCCTATGCTCTCCAAACCATCCTGCTCGCCTGGCCCTTCATGACTTGGGGGCTCGACATCCTCAGCCCTTTTCCCTAGGAAGTTGGCGGGAAGAGGTTCCTGTTCATCACCATCGACACCTTCACCAAATGGATCGACGCCAAGCCAGTCTCAACCATCATAGCCCGAGCGGCCATCAACTTTTTCCGTTCCTCCGTGGTCACTAAGTATGGGGTTCCATGTAAAATTATCACTGACAATGGAACATAGTTCACCAGTGAGCTGTTCCAAGAGTACTGTGAAAACATAGGAACCAAAGTGTGCTATAGGTGAGCCACCCGCAAAGCAACGGAGCGGTGGAACATGACAACAGACAGATTGTTCAAGGCGTCAAAAGACGAGTCTTGGATAAGCTCAAACAACACAGCCGGACCTGGGTGGATGAACTTCCCACTGTCTTATGGTCCACTCGTACCAATGTCAGCCGAGCAACTGTCGGGACCCGGATTTACAAATCCGGAACCCTCTGTGTTTACCGCACTAGTCCAGGATCACGCTAGGGCACATAGTGGCAACAACATTGACATATCATTCCATTATCGAATTAACTATGAAAGTAGCAAATAGTAACAACGGACCTTATGGTCAAGTTTACATAACTGTGCCTTAAGGGCTTAAGAAACAAATAAAACTCTTGCAGTGGAAAATAACAATAACTGGGACCATACGACATGCCATAGGCAATCGTCTAGGGAAACGCCATCCTAGTTCACATAGTCTTCATAATACTCCTCGTAGAACTCGGTATTTTCCTGTTCTCCCTCAGCCACTGATCAACAAAGGCATAAAGCCGTGAGTACAAAAAGTACTCAGCAAGCCGCAGGGAATGATGCAAATAATGTACGGCTTGACAAAGGATAAGCATAGGGTTATTTTGCAGAAAGCGATAACTTGTATGTAAATACAATGTATAGATTCAAAGCTTAATTGACAAAGAAAATAATAACTGATAAATCAAGGGTAAACAACAACACAAGATTGGTGAGGCATCACCCATCACCAACTAGATCATTATCAACCACTAAACTCAACAGTATTAATAATTTGACATCGAAAACAATAGTGAACTGCGTTCACTCCCAACAATACCGTCCCTCAACATTTTATGAAAACACTATACCCCATGTGAAATTCCCAGGCACGTCCATGACCGTGGACACGGCTATTCGAATAGTTTAACACACACTCTGCAGAGGTTGTACAGCTTTACCCACAAGATATGACCAACTCTTATTGCTATACGTAATTAACACACTTCCTTTAGTGTGTTGGCAGAGAGGTCATAACAAGGCCTTTACAACGCTCTGTATAAACCTAGTACTGCCCGCTAAGGTTTCACCCCTCAGGGCCCCCTCTTGCGCCCGTGAGTCTACCCGTCTATCCCGGAACCCACACAACCACAACAATACTTAAATTTAGATATTGCAAATTAATCAGCCAGGTCGGTCACCAGACATGTGGTTGTACGGTTAGGCCCAGTTCGATGGCGCACAAGATTAAGTCCTTAAGTATACTCAGGCAAGACAACCACATTCCAATTGTGCTAACACACCCCCTTTACTGCACAATCACTTGCCCGAGTGAAAACAATTTTGTATAACCAAGACCAATGACACACCCCATCATGGTACAATAAATTTTACAACAGTGGCTACCCGCCATGATTTCATATCTCATTAAGTCAATATTATTAATTCATCATGTGACATGAACCCATCGTCCCATCGTACAACTAAGCATATCTAAGCATAGTTACAATAACCCAATGTTCGTACTACAATCATATCCAACTAGTAAATGACCCAACCTAGGGTGACAATGGATGCATGGCATTTCAATGATTCAAGGTGTCAATATGGCAATCAGGTATTTAACTATTCCCGTAAATAGTACTTGTAAACAAATAGCATGCATTTGTATGAAACAAAAATACTTTTGGAAACATAGGTCCAACATGGTCAAGGACTATGATTGCCTTCGCCAGCAGCTAAGGTATCGAAGACTTGATGCTCAGCGACGGCGTCGGCGTCGGCGTTGGCGGCTTCGATGGATTCTTCGACTACGCACAAAACGAGACACAAATAAATAACCAAAAATAAAATAAAATCTAAAAATTATAAAATTAGTACTGACAGATAGATCTTGAATTTAGATGAATTTAAGAATTTGAACGGAGTGAACCGGAGTTCGGACGCAAGAGATATAAGCGTTCGAAGTTGGAAAATGATGGAAAATCAAGAAAAAAAGAGAAAAGTTACTGTAGCTACAGTAAAATCGCGAATTTTGCATCTAGAACATAGCAGTATGAACTACGGTTTAGAAAAAAAAATGATGTTGCAATTGAAGGGTTTGCGGGATTAGAGAAGGTGTGCACCGGAAAGGTCTCGACGACGCGAATCCACCGGTGGTGTCGGATTTCGGAGAGGATTACCGAATTGGGAGTAATCAAGGTCGCAAACTCTTCGGTTGATGATAAACAAATGCGAAATTCGTCGGAACGAAGGCGAGGGAGCTCAAGAGGAGTAGAGGGACGGGTTGGCGATGAAGAGAGGCACCCAAGCCACCTTTTTATAGGGCAAGAGGAGGTCCGTAGTGGGTGTATTCATGGGAGTAACGGAAAAACGTTCTTGCATGAGAGTAACGGAAAAACGTTCTTGCATGAGAGTAAGTTGCAATTCATGAAGGATTTAATTAAGGAATTAACTTTGGAACGTTACAAATGTAACGAGGATTACGAATATCATTTTTCCGGAATTGTTGGTGCATTAATCGGAAGGGAAATGAAGCTTTTGTTGTGCTACAATGGTGGAGAGAGAGAGAGAGGAGATGTTCTCTGGAACTTTGGCTGGAGGTGGAAGACAAGTGAACAATACCATGACACGTGGCGGCTTTTCATTGGTCGATGAATAGTGTAGAATCAATGGCGCGCAAGATAAAATAGTAAAAAGGGTCTAAAAATCCCGAAAAAATTTCTAAAAATACTAGGGAATATTTGGAACCCAACAAAATTGGTTTCATTGAATTTGGATAAAATTTGGAATTTAGAAAATTCCAGGACGAATAAAGGGCTTTTAACGAAAGGCCGCGAGCGATAAAATACCAGAGTGTTTCCAAAAATCTTGGAAAAATTCCCAAAATCATTTTGGAATATTTGGAACCTAATGCAATAGGTTTCGGGATTTTTGGAGCATTTTGGGACTCGGGTGAAATTTCAAGCAAGGACATGAATTTGAAAATTCAACTTTTCGGACGATTCGAAATTGAGCTCCAATTTTGGAAGGATAAAGATGCCAGGTTAATTAAAACTCCACTTAAAATCCAAAACTTTAAATTAATTAATTTAAATTATTTTTTTTAGAAAACCAAAAATAGGGATGTTACAAACCTCCCCCCCCCTTAAATGGAATCTCGACCCCGAGATTCAGGCTGGCTAGAGAATAGGTGGGGAAACTCGGCTTTGAGGTCCTCTTCACGAATCTTTTAGCTGATGATAACCTGACCTTAAGTCAATCTTGGAGAACACTCCAGCTCCCTAAAGCTGATCAAACAAATCATCAATCCTTGGTAAAGGGTACTTGTTCTTGATGGTCACTTCATTGAGTGAACGATAATCCACACACATCCTCTGAGTGCCATCCTTCTTTCCAACTAGGAGAACTGGGGCTCCCCAAGGCGAAGAACTGGGTTGGACAAAACCTTGGTCTTGTAGCTCCTTGATCTGTCTTTTCACTTCAGCCAACTCATTCGCAAGCATCCTATAGGGTCTCTTGGAGATGGGTGGAGTTCCCAGAACTAGGTTGATCATAAATTCTATGTCTCTATCTGGCGGCATCCCTGGTAACTCATCTGGAAACACATCGAGAAATTCTCTGACGATTGGCACATCTTCCAAACTTATTCCTTCGGCACTTCAAACCTTTATACTATCTGACTTGTCTGTAGCAGCTTGAAACTTTAATTTGGCTTCGCTTGGACTGGTTAGGGTGATCACTCTATTCCCACAATCCAGAACTGCTTGGTTCTTGAATAGCCAATCTATTCCTAGTATCACATCTAGGGACTTGGTGCCTAGGACAATGAGGTTGGCTAAAAATTCTACCCCTCCAATTAATATTTTAACTTCGGGGCAGCCTTGGTTCGTACTCAAATCCGAACCAGGTGATTTGACTAACAAAGCAGTTTTAAGAGGCTTTGTTTTCAAATGATGGCTTGCAGCAAAACTCTGAGAAATAAATGAATGCGTAGCTCCAGAATCAAACAAAACCATGGCGTGTGCGGAGTTAACTAGGAGCTTACCTAGTATGACATCTGGTGCAGAATGGGCATCCTCGGTGGTAGTGTGGTTCACACGGCCTCTTCCAACAGTTGGGGAAGTCCTGGTAGCTGGGTTGGGAGTCTGGGGTGCTCCACGTCCTGTTCCGGGTGCAGGGGTCTTGGCTGGTGTAGCTCCTAGGTTAAAACGGATTGGTGTTGGAGCTTGCTTCTTTGGGCAACTGTTGGCATAGTGCCCCATTTCATGACAGCTGAAGCAAGTGACTCCTGCAGCTGGATTGTTCGTCCTCTGAGACTGATTGCTGTTGGTGTTGAAGTTGCGGTTGCCTGAAGCTGTTGGGCGAGGTGCTGGTGCTAGTGCAGGTGTCCTGAATGCAGTCGGAGGAGTGAAGCGTGCAGGCTGTGGTGCATTCAGTCGGACTCTCTGCTGCTGATTCTGACGAGCTCCTTGCTGCATCATCTTTCTCTTACGAGATTCTTCTAGCTCACAACGGGATTCCTCTATGAGCATAGCTTTGTCCACAAGGTGCTGAAAATCTGCATAGTCATTGCCAATGACTTGCATCTTTAGGCCTGGATTGCGTCCACGCTTGAACTTCTTCTGGCGGGCATCATCAGTAGCAACATCCTCTGGCGCATAGCGAGCGAGTTGAGTGAGCTTATTGAGATATTCACTCACAGACCTCACTTCTTGCTTGAGCTCCCAAAACTCATTCTTCTTCATTTCCATCTGGGATATGAGAGTGCCGGAAAGTAGCGAAAAACTCTGCCCAAGTGATGGTCTGAGGGTCATCATGCGCGGCACTATAGTTTTCCCACCATTCAGCGGCGGTGCCCTCTAACTGATGTGCGGCGTAGAGAACCTTCTCACGATCTGTGCACTGAGCAATGGCAAGCTTCTTCTTCATAGAGCGAATCTAGTCATCTGCCTCCAAGGGTTCTGAAGAGTTGGAGAAGGTAGGCGGATGAGTCCTCATGAACTCTGCTAGCTTGGACTATGGACGAGCTTGAGGAGGTGCAACAGTGGCTTGATTTTGTTGAGCCAATAGATTAGCCAGGGCAGCGACAGTCTAATTCTGCTGATTCATCATGTTGGTCATGTTCTGCATCATGGTGTTCATGAGCTGAGTCTGAGCTGCTAAGAAGTGTCCCAAATTCTGGTCTGTCACTGCCGGTGGTGGAGGTGGTGCATTGGGATTGGCACTGGCATTTGCATCCATTGAAGAACTGCGACCGGCTCCTGAACAGGTGTCAACCATCTGCAGAAGGACCAGGGTTGATAGGTAAGAGGGAAAAGCCATAGAGGAGTGGTAGGATCATCTAAGGGGAGCAGGTAATACCCAAGGACAACAGACAACAGGAGCCGTAGCCGAAAAGGCTACTAAACAAAGAGGCAATAAACTATTCAGCTCAATGGGTGGCTGCAACACAAAGCCTCAGGCAAGTGCACAACACACCTAACACATAAAAACCCTAATACACGCAGTCTATACGTCACTAAAAAGGAAATGGTATGCCCCAATGCAAAAGAGCACTATAACTTATCCTATATGGGAGTCCTTTCGACCATTCTCTCGCCGCCTTGATCTTTCCGGTAGTTCCTTCACTGACTTGAAACTTTCACATCCTCCTTCTCTTGGTTGGCAAAGTCGTAGAAGACACGGAGCTTGAGAAGTTTCACGAGATAAGATCAACTTAAACCTTCTAAAACAATATTTCAGCAAAGGTGAGGAATAAGATCCTAGGAATGAGATGAGAGAAGACAACTATAAAGCACCAATTTGTTGGTTTGATTTAGAAAATAATTTTGATGTTCTTTCTAAGAAGACCATGCTAACTAGGGTTGCGTCCTACAGTCGAGATGGCTCTGATACAAACTTTGTCGGGACCCGGATTTACAAATCCAGAACCCTCTGTGTTTACCGCACTAGTCCAGGATCACGCTAGTGCACACAGTGGCAACAAAATTGACATATCATTCCATTATCGAATTAACTATGAAAGCAGCAAATAGTAACAACGGACCTTATGGTCAAGTTTACATAACTGTGCCTTAAGGGCTTAAGAAACAAATAAAACTCTTGCAACGGAAAATAACAATAACTTGGACCATATGACATGCCATAGGCAATCGTCTGGGGAAACGCCATCCTAGTTCATGTAGTCTTCATAATACTCCTCGTAGAACTCAGTATTTTCCTGTTCTCCCTCAGCATCTTATCAACAAAGGCATAAAGCCGTGAGTACAAAAATTACTCAGCAAGCCGCAGGGAATGATGCAAATAATGTATGGCTTGACAAAGGATAACCATAGGGTTATTTTGCAGAAAGCAATAACTTGTATGTAAATACAATGTATAGATTCAAAGCTTAATTGACAAAGATAAGAATAACTGATAAATCAAGGGTAAACAACAACACAAGATTGGTGAGGCATCACCCATCACCAACTAGATCATTATCAACCACTAAACTCAACAGTATTAATAATTTGACATCAAAAACAATAGTGAACTCCCCGTTCACTCCCAACAATACCGTCCCTCAACATTTTCTGAAAACACTATACCCCGTGTGAAATTCCCAGGCACGTCCATGACCGTAGACACGGCTATTCGAATAGTTTAACACACACTTTGCAGAGGTTATACAGCTTTACCCACAAGATATGACCAACTCTTATTGCTATATGTAATTAACACACTTCCTTTGGTGTGTCGGCAGAGAGGTCATAACAAGGCCTTTACAATTTTCTGTATAAACCCAGTACTGCCCGCTAAGGTTTCTCCCCTCAGGGCCCCTTGTTGCGCCTTGTGAGTCTACCCGTCTGTCCCGGAACCCACACAACCACAACAGTACTTAAATTTAGACATTGCAAATTAATCAGCCAGGTCTGTCACCAGACATGTTGTTGTACGGTTAGGCCCAGTTCGATGGCGCACAAGATTAAGTCCTTAAGTATACTCAGGCAAGACAACCACATCCCAATTGTGCTAACAGCACCCCCTTTACTGCACGATCACTTGCCCGAGTGAAAACAATTTTGTATAACCAAGACCAATGACACACCCCGCCATGGTACAACAAATTTTATAACAGTGGCTACCCGCCACGATTTCATATCTCATTAAGTCAATATTATTTAATTCATCATGTGACACGAACCCATCGTATAACTAAGCATGTCTAAGCATAGTTACGATAACCCAATGTTCGTACTACAATCATATCCAACTAGTAAATGACCCAACCTAGGGTGACAATGGATACATGGCATTTCAATGATTCAAGGTGTCATTATGGCAATCAGGTATTTAACTATTCCCGTAAATAGTACTTGTAAAAAAATAGCAAGCATTTGTATGAAACAAAAATACTTTTGGAAACACAGGTCCAACATGGTCAAGGACTATGACTTTCCTTCGCCAGCAGCTAAGGTATCAAAGACTTGATGCTCAGCGACAGCGTCGGCGGCTTCGATGGATTCTTCGACTACGCGCAAAACGAGACACAAATAAATAACCAAAAATAAAATAAAATCTAAAAATTATAAAATTAGTACTGACAGATACATCTTGAATTTAGATGAATTTAGGAATTTGAAAGGAGTGAATCGTAGTTCGGACGCAAAAGATATAAGCGTTCGAAGTTGGACAATGATGGAAAATAAAGAAAAAAGAGAAAAGTTACTGTAGCTACAGTAAAATCGTGAATTTTGCATCCAGAACATAGCAGTATGAACTACGGTTTAGAAAAAAAAATGATGTTGCAATTGAAGGGTTTGCGGGATTAGAGAAGGTGTGCACCGGAAAGGTCTCGGCGACGCGAATCCACCGGTGGTGTCGGATTTCGGAGAGGATTACCGAATTGGGAGTAATCGAGGTCGCAAACTCTTCGGTTGATGATGAACAAATGCGAAATTCATCGGAATGAAGGCGAGGGAGATCAAGTGGAGTAGAGGGACGGGTTGGCGACGAAGAGAGGCACCGAAGCCCCCTTTTTATAGGGCAAGAGGAGGTCCGTAGTGGGTGTATTCATGGGAGTAACGGAAACACGTTCTTGCACGAGAGTAAGTTGCAATTCATGAAGGATTTAATTAAGGAATTAACTTTGGAACGTTACAAATGCAACGAGGATTACGAATATCATTTTTTCGGAATTTTTGGTGCATTAATCGGAAGGGAAATGAAGCTTTTGTTGTGCTACAATGGTGGAGAGAGAGAGGGGAGATGTTCTCTGGAACTTTGGCTGGAGGTGGAAGACAAGTGAACAGTACCATGACACGTGGCGGCTTTTCGTTGGTCGATGAATAGAATCAATGGCGCGCAAGATAAAATAGTAAAAAGGGTCTAAAAATCCTGGAAAAATTCCTAAAAATACTAGGGAATATTTGGAACCCAACAAAATTGGTTTCATTGAATTTGGATAAAATTTAGAATTTAGAAAATTCCAGGACGAATAAAGGGCTTTTAACGAAAGGCCGTGAGCGATAAAATACCAAAGTGTTTCCAAAAATCTTGAGAAAACTCCCAAAATCATTTTGGAATATTTGGAACCTAATGCAATAGGTTTCGGGATTTTTGTAGCATTTTGGGACTCGGGTGAAATTTCAAGCAAGGACATGAATTTGAAAATTCGACTTTTCGGACGATTCGAAATTGAGCTCCAATTTTGGAAGGATAAAGACGCCAGGTTAATTAGAACTCCACTTAAAATCCAAAACTTTAAATTAATTAATTTAAATTATTTTTTTTAGAAAACCAAAAATAGGGATGTTACAGCAAAAGGGTCTACCCCTTTGTGGCTTGTTTTCTGTATCGAAGCCGTACTGCCTCCAGAGGTCATGCTAGGCTCTGCTAGGGTCAGCTTGGTCGAGCATGTCAACTTCGAGCAAGAACGGTCTCTCGACCTTACCCTAGCAGAAGAAGTATGGTGTTGCGCACTACTATGATCAGCGCATTACCTGCAAGCTCTTCACAGACATGCGTCTTGATCGATACGACCTAGGGAGCTCGTTGTTGGGGACTTAGCCCTAAAACGAATTCAGGGCTCGTCCAACACCAACAAGTTATCCCCCACATTGGGAGGGTCCCTACAGAGTCGTTTCAACAGATCACGCGGGGGCTTACCAGTTAGCGATGCCCAACGGCAGAGAGCTTTCGAACTCATGGAACATTGATCAACTTCACAAATTTTATGTGTAACACCTTGTCTCAATTGTCAATAAAAGTGATTCTTCATTGACTATTTTGGTCTTTCTATCTTTTTCCCTATACTATGTATCGGGCATGATAGTCTCAAGGTTCACTTCCAGGGGTAATGCCAATAGTAAGCCGATTCTTATCGCATCGCGCACCCTCCCCTGTAGTAGAATTTGAACCTGCGATCATGCCAGAGACGTACTGTCCGTACACAGGCTTCATGCCACGAGTTCCTCTCGAGCATAACCAAGCCTAGCTTTAGTGCTCCTTAGCTCGATCCAAAGGTTTCGATCTTGAAGTTTACCTCCATGGGTCACGCCAGCAGTAAGCCAATTCTTATCACATCACGCCCCCCATGGCAGGCCTGGAACTACAAGACTACATTTGGAACAAGCAAGCGAGGGCAAGCCGGGCTCGGGAGTTCCTGAGACCGACTTAAAGATTCTTTCCATGTAGAGGTTACTTCCTAAATAACTTTTACTTTCATAGGATTGGAAAACCTCTACCGATATTGCAAGACTCAACCTTTTGGATTGGTTTCCCCAGACTCTAACGTCTACAACTGTGCTCGAGGGCGACGCCGCTTGACCTCAACCACATCGAGGGCTGGACCAGCGATCTTCAGTTCTCGGCATCTACAATTGTGCTCGAGGGCGGTGCCGCTCGACCTCGACCACATCGGGGGCTGGATAAGGGGGCATGCTACCCCAAAAAAATTGCTAAATATGGCTAAGTTTATACTACCTAAGTACACGACAAAATTCTCATTCAAAATGTCTCATTTTCATTAACTTTTCCTTTATAAAGCCATAATTACAAAGGGGCATAGACTTATTTGTCCCTCGACCTAACCGTATCTACAGGTCAGCCATGTCACGGGCGAGCTTTTCCTGCTTGAGCCCGGCGACCTTTGTCCTTAGCTGTAGGATCGAAGTATACGAGTATAGCAATCAGAGGGGGCTGAATGATTGTGCGGAAGCTAAAAGCAAATTCTTGATCTACTAAAAGTTCACCCCAAAACAGAACCAAATAATTGCCTCGTTTTCGACAAAAACAGAATGACAGAGGTTCGGTAAAACGCGAATTCCTGGAGATCCAACCGTTAGATTGATCTGAAATTTGGACACAAGAAACTAGATTCCAATACGAATCGAACCCAAAAAGAATCAGCTCGATCGGACTTACGGATCAAAAGTTATGAGCTTCGCAAGCTTGCTGATCCAGAACTTGACGAGAATCAATCTAATCAAAACTTCAAGATTAAACAAGAACGACTAAAGATTGATCAACTAGACTTTGAGAAACACTAGATCAATACCCTAGAGAGGTTTTTGATGGATCAAATCAAGATAAAACTTAAAGAACAAAAACCAATCTAGAACTAGAACAAGCATGCAAACAAGAACCAAAAGAGAACGTTGAAGCAATGCGGGAACTAGAAGAATTGATCTTTATTTCTTTTGTCTAAAGTACTCCCATCAAAAGAGTACAAACCCTAAACTTTGAGCCCAAGGCTCTATGCGCCTAGCTCTCCTCAATTCGATGCTCTTCAACAGGAGACAACCCCTCCTATTTAAAGCACCAACCCACAAGGAGTTCTGAATACGATTCCTATTCCCTAGAAGGAATCTGTATCCAACACAACTCTACTTGGCCCAACCTGGCCGAGTACAACTCTTGCACGCGTATGGCAACCCTACCATACTCACGTGACTAACACTTTGCACGCGTATGGCCACCTGCCATACTCACGTGACTAACACTTTGCACGCGAATGACCTCCTGCCATTCTCACGTGACTAACCATTCTTCATGTGCACCATTCTCTTAGCCCGAACGTCCCGCATGACATCCTTGACCACCAAGACCTCAGTTCCTCCCTGAACCTAGTCCCGAACCTCAGTTCCTCCATGAACCTAGTTCCGGTCCCGTCATCGACCACATTCGCCCTCGAGCAATACCTGCACATGAACAAACCACAAAACAATTTCGAGCACAAGTCCGCGACTTGACTCAACATTAGTCCATGCAAATACTCACACGAGCATTGCATAAATTCCACTTCAAAACAAGCATCATGAAATTCTCACAAATTTCATAATCTCAAATTCAAATCCAAAAATCATTTCAATTCTTGCAAAACACCTAAACCGAGCAAAACACGTTCACAACGGACAAAAATAAAAAACCCTAGAAAAAGTCCATTCACGACGAACCAACAAAATCGGTCTGTTGTACAAGTGAAAGTCTCGGTTCCAAGAAGAAATCATTCCGGCGAAAACACGTTCACGACTGACCAAGAAATTGGTCCGACGTACATGCAAAACCTACTGGTTTCTTGGAAAATTAGCACGTCCACGACAGACCCAAAAACTTGGTCCGGCGCAAACACAAAATCGGTTCGGCGCAAAAGGGAAACTCTCTGCTTTTGAGAATTTGGTCCGGCACAAGAAAAAGATACACTATTTCTTGTCAACTTGTCAAACACATGCACAAACACATTTTGCAAATTGAATTCTAAGCCAATTTTTCAGCACATGATTTCACAATCTCCCCCTTGATGAAAACATTGGCAACACCAAATAGAATTGAACATTTGGCATTCACTTTACAAAAGATTTTGAAATCCAAAGGATCAAGGGCCAAAAAGAGAAAACACAGAATTCCCCCTTTGACCAAAATGCAAAACAAAATCTCCCCCTGAGAAGGAAAATGTGTGTGAATGTGCAATGTGCCCAAAAATTCCAAAATTCTCCAAACTTCTCCCAAAATTCTCAAATTTCCAAACACAACTCCCCCTTTTCTTCTCCCCCTTTTTCCTTAAACTTTTCAATGATTCCCAAATTTCTCCCCCTTTGACAATGGATTCATCAAGAGTACAAAATAGAGAATTTGTTCAAAATTTTTCTTGTAGCAATGATTTCACAAGAACAAACAAAGGAGTGCCAAGATAGGAAAAGATGAGCTCATTCGATCATATAACCTTATATATCACATAATATGCAAAATACATGATCTTGATGTGATTTTAACAAGTTATGGAATGACATGCATCTCAACCTCAATTCAGTCAACTATAGCCAAGTACTAAGAAAAACCCTTAGTAGAAAAACAAAGGCTCAAAATTAAAGCAACTAACAACTCTGGGCGAGCAAGTAGTTTCAACTCCAATCTAGTAAACCAATTTAATCTTTAAAACAGTAAACTGCATGTGGCATGCTTGAAGCATACTTCTTTTATTTCCTTGAAGTGGCATGCTTGAAGCATACATCTTGTCTTTGAGGGAATGGCATGCTTGAAGCATACATCTTATCTTTTAGGGAAAGCATTCCTAAAGCACATAACTTCAGGTTTTTGCTTTTAACAACCCTTTTTTTTAACTGATTCCCTTTTCCTTTATTTTTTTATTGTAAACATGCAAGGAGATTAAAAGGTCTTTTGAAAGAGTAAAGCTGAAAACACACTTGCTTCATAGCCCAAATTTGTCAAGAAGATTCAATAACAAGCCTAGAAGAGTAAGATATCACAGAGTATTTAGCTATAGGCAATCAGTCAGTGGAATTCATAATGTCATTTTTAGTTCAAGTGAGATAATTAGATTATCATATATTAGCTCAATTACATAACATATAAAGAAATATGATAAAGTGAGCTTATCAAGTGAAAGAACTTGGCAAGGAAACTCCCCCTCAAAACAAACCCATTGGATGAACAATCCCAAGTTCTCCCCGAATAAAAGCAAAACGAGAAGAAGACAAAGGTTTTGTGAAAATGTCTGCCAATTGATGTTCAGTATCCACATGATGAAGCACAATGTTGCCTTTTTCAACATGATCTCTAAGAAAGTGAAATCTGATATCAATGTGTTCAAGAAAGAGAATTACTCAAGAAGTGGCATGAACCAGATGTACTTTTTCTATCAATTCTACATCCTCCAAATTCAGCATCAGAGAAAGCTCTTAAACTAATGCATGAGGAAGCAGAAAGTAAAATGCCAAAATCTTGAGTACCACGGAGATACCTTAAAATCCTCTTGATAGCTTGTCGATGTGAAGCACGCGGGGAAGCTTGAAAACGAGCACACAAGCACACAGCAAACTCCAATTATCTCATCCTCAACAACATCATCATCATCTTCATCAACAAAGATACTCTTCCCCTGAACATATGCACCTGTACCTGCACTATTTGGACTAGTGCCTTTTGCGAAAAACAGAGGTGGAAGAAGCATCTTGAAAAATAACACTTTTAGCACGAGATGCGCGAGTGAAGGAGGAGAACCAATTCTTATCATCGGACATGTGGCGTGAGCATCCGGAATCCACTAGCCATATGTTCTCCTTCCTCGCGTGAGAAGCCTACATAGAAGCAGAAAGTGTCGAGGTCTCAGATCAAGGGGTTAGAAATAAGATGTTTAGGAATCCAAAGATCTGAGACACACGACGCACAACAAGAGGGCACAACACGAGCATTCTTATGCACAAAGATAGATTTGTCTTTTCCCGTGTTCTTACCAACAAAAGGTGTTTGCATCACCCTAGGCACATAATGAGAAACAAAGCGTGTCTTTCTGAAATTAGACCTAGCCTTAGTTTTTTCTTTCTTTTGTTATTTGGCTAGTCTAAAGCAAAAATCTACTAAATGTCCATCTCTACCACAATGAGTGCAAGTGTACTTAACATGATGTTTTGCTTTAACAGTAGAAGCAACATTTGCATTCATCATAGTAGAAGATAAAAGGCCAGCAGATTTGAAGACAATTTTCTTAGGCTCATTTGAAATCTCAAGTTTGTCATTGCAAGGAGCATAAACAACAGAGCGAGATTTAGTTTCATATGAAGCATGAAGATCAAAACCTAAACCTTTCTTGTTTGAGCTAACCTTAGATTGATCCAAAATCATGTTTAATCTTTTCTTGCCATTAGTGAATCGTTCCAAAGAACTTTGCAAGTAATCAACTTTCTTGGCAAGAGTTAAACAATTATTGCAAAGATTATCAACCTTCTCTTTCTGTTTACGACAAGTAGAGCATGAAAGAACCTCATGTGTAAGCAGATTATCAGTCAATTGAGAAATCCTAGCATTTGCATCTTTCAATTTTAATTCAAGAGTTAAGCATTTAGAACAAGAAGTTAAACCATGCAAATCATCAGTGGAACAGCTAGCATGTTTAACATGTTTATCATTTTTCTCATTTAGATGCAACAGAAGAGCATGTTCTTTCCTAAGCAAAGTAAGCTCATTGTAAATTAAGTCACATGATTTGCAAGCATCATCAACAGGAATCAAGGTTTTAAGTCTAGCAATTTCAGCATTCAATGACTCCACAACAAAATCATGTTTCTTAATTTTCTTATCACGTTTATCAAGCAATTTACCAAGATGAGCAACAGCAATAGCTAATTCATCGTAAGAAGGATCTACCTCATTGAAGTCGCTGTCATGATCGCCCTCGGTGAAGCTGTCGCTGCTTTTGGCCATGAGACACAACCCCGTCAACTCATGCTTGCTTGGAGTTGCATCATCCTCGCTGCTCTCCGAATTCACATCGCTCAAATTGACTTGTTCAAGAGCGGAAAGAACTCGATGGACAACTTTGCGGTTGATGAAGTTCTTCTTCTTTCTATCACTTGGAGAGAACTTCTTCTTCTCTTTTCCTCTGTCGTTGTCCTTCTCCTCCCTTGATGCTTTACTTGCAAGTTTTGGACAGTTTGGACAAATATGGTCGAGATCACCACACTCATAGCATCTTGGAGGATCACCACCACCTCTCTTTCTCTTTATCACAATTTGCAAAGCTTTGTTAAAGCGAGAAGAGAGTAGTGATAAGTCTTCTTCTGGGAATTGCTCAATCTGTTCATCGGTTAATGAAGACAAGAAAGATAGAGCAAAACTTGAAGCAGCACCATTATGAGATATGCTCGATTGAGATGTCAAGGCAATTGATTTATAATCATTCTTTCTAGCAAAAACATCTAATTCATGAGTTTTCAACTTAGAATAAAGAACATCTAAAGTAAGTGTACTCATGACAGTAGATTCTCTAATGGATGTAACTTTTATCTCCCAAATTGACATGTCTAATGCACTAAGCAATTGTCTAGCATTAGCAGCATCATCAAAGCTAACTCCAACAGCACGAAGATTACTAAGAATTTTATTGAAACGTGCAAAGAAGTCATCTAGCGACTCACCGGGTTTCATCTCAAATTGCATGTATTCTTTTTTGTAAAGATCTTGACGAACCTCTTTAATAGTGTTAGAACCCTCATGGTAATCACAAAGAGATTTCCATACCTCATATGCGGATCGAAGATGAATCACACGATCGAAGTCGCTACGTCCCAAGCCTTGGATGATCAAGTTGCGCGCCTTGCTGTTTGCTTCAACATGTGTGCGATTGGTGTCGTTGACGTTGTCGTTTGCAGGGACTTCATATGGCTTGTAGACCTTCTCCCAAATTGCGAATCCCTGAGCTTGGATGAACGCCTCCATCTTGGCCTTCCAAAACTGAAAATCAACACCATTGAACACACAAGGTTTTGTCGAATAATGATCCATTGATCTAATCACCGATTAAGATAGATTAGAAAAACCTTGCTCTGATACCACTTGTAGGATCGAAGTATACGAGTATAGCAATCAGAGGGGGGGTGAATGATTGTGCGGAAGCTAAAAGCAAATTCTTGATCTACTAAAAGTTCACCCCAAAACAGAACCAAATAATTGCCTCGTTTTCGACAAAAATAGAATGACAAAGGTTCGGTAAAACGCGAATTACAGGAGATCCAACCATTAGATTGATCTGAAATTTGGACACAAGAAACTAGATTCCAATACGAATCGAACCCAAAAAGAATCAGCTCGATCGGACTTACGGATCAAAAGTTATAAGCTTCGCAAGCTTGCTGATCCAGAACTTGACGAGAATCAATCTAATCAAAACTTCAAGATTAAACAAGAACGACTAAAGATTGATCAACTAGACTTTGAGAAACACTAGATCAATACCCTAGAGAGGTTTTTGATGGATCAAATCAAGATAAAACTTAAAGAACAAAAACCAATCTAGAACTAGAACAAGCATGCAAACAAGAACCAAAAGAGAACGTTGAAGCAATGCGGGAACTAGAAGAATTGATCTTTATTTCTTTTGTCTAAAGTACTCCCATCAAAAGAGTACAAACCCTAAACTTTGAGCCCAAGGCTCTATGCGCCTAGCTCTCCTCAATTCGATGCTCTTCAACAGGAGACAACCCCTCCTATTTAAAGCACCAACCCACAAGGAGTTAGAATACGATTCCTATTCCCTAGAAGGAATCAGATTCAACACAACTCTACTTGGCCCAACCTGGCCGAGTACAACTCTTGCACGCGTATGGCAACCCTACCATACTCACGTGACTAACACTTTGCACGCGTATGGCCACCGCCATACTCACGTGACTAACCCTTTGCACGCGAATGACCTCCTGCCATTCTCACGTGACTAACCATTCTTCATGTGCACCATTCTCTTAGCCCGAACGTCCCGCATGACATCCTTGACCACCAAGACCTCAGTTCCTCCCTGAACCTAGTCCCGAACCTCAGTTCCTCCATGAACCTAGTTCCGGTCCGTCATCGACCACATTCGCCCTCGAGCAATACACGCACATGAACAAACCACAAACAATTTCGAGCACAAGTCCGCGACTTGACTCAACATTAGTCCATGCAAATACTCACACGAGCATTGCATAAATTCCACTTCAAAACAAGCATCATGAAATTCTCACAAATTTCATAATCTCAAATTCAAATCCAAAAATCATTTCAATTCTTGCAAAACACCTAAACCGAGCAAAACACGTTCACAACGGACAAAAATAAAAAACCCTATAAAAAGTCCATTCACGACGAACCAACAAAATCTGGCCTCATTGTACAAGTGAAAGTCTCGGTTCCAAGAAGAAATCATTCCGGCGAAAACACGTTCACGACTGACCAAGAAATTGGTCCGACGTACATGCAAAACCTACTGGTTTCTTGGAAAATTAGCACGTCCACGACAGACCCAAAAACTTGGTCCGGCGCAAACACAAAATCGGTTCGGCGCAAAAGGGAAACTCTCTGCTTTTGAGAATTTGGTGCGGCACAAGAAAAAGATACACTATTTCTTGTCAACTTGTCAAACACATGCACAAACACATTTTGCAAATTGAATTCTAAGCCAATTTTTCAGCACATGATTTCACATTAGCGCTGTGAGCTCGCCTTGCAGGCGAAGAGTCTTGGCTGTAGGGCTGGTGGCGCGGCTTCGCTCGTCCTAGAGTTGAGCCAGTGTGCTCTTCACCGTCTTGGTCGCTCGCCCTAACTTCTCCTCAAGCTCGGTGACCTTTGTCTCGAGCTCGGCGGAGGCCTTCGCCGGGGCGGCCGCCAGTTCCGTGACCTGCTTTTGCAGCCATTCCACCTTTGCCTGCTCGGCTTGCAGGACCTTGGAGGCTTCCGTGTACTCAGTCTCAAGTGCTTTGACCGACCTTGAGCATTCGGCCTTAATGGCTTGGAACGCATGGTTGTGCTCTTGGTCGACGGCCTGGCGAAGCTCGGAAGCATGGGAAGCTTCAAGTGCCCTCAGCGTCCCTTGAAGAAAAGCTCGAGCTTGGGTATTCTTCAGCTCGAAAAGACTTACCGGTTGGGCCCTCATGGGTGAGGTCGTCCTGTCCTACGATCTCGAAGAATGGGTGCAACCTCTTTCGGAGAGGGTACACCCGGTTCGGCAGGAAATCGTTGGTGATGGCCTGGCCAGTGAGGCCCCGCGTCGCGCAAATGTGGATGGCGGTGATGGTTTCTTGGTCGGTCGCTAGGTCATCTGCCTCAGGGGTCTGACGCTTGCTGTCGATAGGGGCCTCATCATATGCAAGCGCGCCAACCTACCCCCTCTTCAGGTAAAACCACCTCTCGGCCCAAGGGCCGAGAGAATCTCGGGCGTGGAGCAGGGAGAAGGACTAAGGCAGTCCTGTCCACAACTGGAAGTAGAGACACCCGACCATGGGGTCCTTCCCGGTGCAGAACAAGGAGAAGAAGCGAAAAAAGAGCGAGGGGGTAGGGACGATTCCTAGGAAACCCTCGCACAGATGGGAAAAGATAGAAAGAAGAAGGATGGAGTGGGGTACCAGGTTGACAAGCTTGATTTAGCATTAGGTAAGAACCGAGGCCAAGAAGTCGCTCTTCGGCGTCCTAAGGCCGAAGAGCATGTACTGCTTGGTGCTGATGAGCTCGTCCTCCCGGGGCTGCAGCTCAGTCCCTCCATCCGACAACCGCCATGTCGCCGAGTCCAACAGCCCCAGCGCCTCAAGTTCCTTCATCTTCGCCAGGACAGCATGCTCTTCCCGAATTTGGCCATGGGCTTTGGCTGGTGTCTGGTCAGGGGAAAAGGGTGCTTGGACAGACAGTGAAAAAAGGTGGATCGCCAAGTGTTCGAAAATGAAGGAAATTGCGGATTTTTTCAAAGGAGATGATGGCTAGGGCTTTATGAAGTTTCGATCATTGACAGCTGGACTCTGTCGTGCCTCAAAAGGCATGCACGAGGAATTGGCGATGAAGCCGAAGGGACATAGGCCGTTCCGCTGCTCTTCTACACCCCAGCCAAGATATCGAAGCCCAAGGGTCCACATGCGTAACCGCACCGTGTCCCTCGGGTGGCCCGAGCTCGACCTTGCGCTTGAGCGTCTCCGAACTCGGTTGAAGTGCCGATAACCGAGTGGTCAGGGCACAACTACGTCAAGACCTATCTTACATCTTTTGGACTCGACCTCGAGCATGAGCGATTCCAGAAGTCCGTCCACTTCTCCAAGTCATAAGACTCAAGGTCATCCCGAACACCAGGATCATGACTTGAGTTTCGGGGGCTAGCTGTCAGGGACTAGAAAATCTTTGTCCAGTCAACAGTGTGGTCAACGACCCCCTAGCTCAAGCCCGAGCTAAGAACCCCTGACCACGACTCCGGTCGGGCGGCTCCCACTCGACCTCGAGCTAGAGGGCTAGGGACCAGCTCCCGTCCGAGGGATCAAGCTCAAGAAGATCTCAGTCAAGCATTTACTTCATCAGTTACCAAGATCCTTAATTAGTGGAGTCAAGCCAGACGTGGGCGAGGATCATGGAAAAGTTACGATCCGACTTTAATGCACACGAAGCCACTTCCCCGGATATTCCTCCCAACCGTTTCTAGTAATGGCAAGAAAAGGTTAAAAGCCTCCCTGCAGAAAAGACAGAGGAGAGGGCATACTGAACTACACACACAGACAGACACTGGAGCTCAAGCCTCGAGAGCTTCCCTTGTAAGGAAACACAGTGAATTCTTTCGCCCTTGGGCAAGACTGGAGTAGAGCTATTACCCTAACAGGGGGCTCGAAGCAGTATAATTATCGGTGTCTCTCTTTCTCCTTTTAACCGGCAATCATCCTCTGTGAGCAAAGTGTGATGCCTTAGACTTTGGGAGTTACCGTAGGGGGGTTTTTTCTCCCTTATTTCGATTTCGGAAGGAATGAAGGAAATGTTGGGAGATGAAATAATTGAGTTTTATGCCGCAATTAATATTAAAAAAATTGGAGTTTTAGGCTAGTTTTAGCTGGGCTGAGGCAACCTGGGCCTGGGCTGGGAATTCCCTTCCCACCTTCGCCCTCCCCACGCCTTGGTGGGCCGGCCCACCTCTCCCTTAGTGGCACCACCCCTCCCCCAAATCCTAGGCGCCACCACTTCCTCCCCTTGGCAGCCACCACTCCCTCCCCTAGGCAGCCGCCCCCTCCCCTTCTCCTTCCCGGCGTGGTGGTTCGAGGATCCACCGCGGTTCGCGAAGGAAAATTCGAGAGGAGGACAGATTTCCGTTTCGGGGATCGTCGCGCAATCTTTGTGGGTTCTCAAGGGAGAACTCAAGGTAAAATTTCCAATCTTTTACCCCTGTTCTACCTAGGGATTAGGAGGGTATTAGATTTGGTGGTGTTTGGTTTGGATGGATTTTGATGGGGGAGAAGGGTAGTTGTTCACGTGGTGCTGTTTCTGAGAGGGGAGATTGTGCAGCATGGATTGTTTCGCGTTTTACGTGACCTAGACGATTTTTCCTGCAGAAACCTATAACTAGAAAGTTGTAGACAACGTTGCGACCTAGCTTCTGTAATTTTTTCAGAATTTTTGGGGCGTCAGTATGAGAGTTATCGCTGTTGGAAGATGACAAACAGAATCTGGAAACAAATTTCGTCCACTATGTTGGACGGTTGTTTAGGCATATTTAACAGTGGAATTGAAATTTTTAACCTTCATGAAAGTTGTAGATATCGTCAATATGTAGCTACTGTAATTTTTTTGTATTTTTATAAACAGTAGAAAAAAAGATACGAAATTGGGAAGAGAGGGTGCTGCTGTTCGATCCGGATAGATCGGGGTTTTTGGCGTTTAAATGGGATCGGGGAGTAGGAAGCATGTGTTTGAATTGTGTGATGAATTGTGATGTCACTATGTAATGAAATAATGTTTGTTCAGGTGGTGCCACTGCTGGGCGTAACTAGGTTCATCGCCCACGTCGGTAAAGGCAAGTGGAAGTAGTTGTATTGTTAAGCTATACATTGTTGTTTGCTTCGCCTTCACTATAAACTCCAATTACAGCAATCATACATGGTTTAATCACTTGCTTTGAGGATTGCAATATCTTGACTGGCATTGTGATGTTGTGGTTTAGCTATGAATCATGAGTAAGGTGAAGAATGATGTTGTTTACCGGATGAATTGTCTAAACATTTCATCTCTATGATATTTGCTTTCTATCCATGCTATATGATGATATGCAAACATGTGGACTCAGTGGGAGGGGTTATGAATGAATTCATGCATGAAGCATTAACTGCATAATCATGCATTGGAAGTTTGTCGACGCCTTGGCGTCTTGTGGCAAATGCAGTACAACACCGTGTGTTCCTGAGAAAGGGCACGGTGAGGAGGAACATAGCATAAGCATGTGCATGAATCATATGCATTTTACTGAAGTGGTGTGGACTCTTTGATGTGGTATTGTATATGAGGAATGCGGAATGCTAGATATATGGTGGATGTGTTATTTGTATTAGTTGTTCCGCTTGCTGAGATTACCCAATCTCACTACTTGTCGCTTTGATGTTTTCAGTAGCGCACGTGAGTCGTAAGCATGAAGGGTGGGCTAGCAACACAATAAATTTTCTGATGTCATCACGACTCACATGATCTAGTGCTTTAAATAATTCATTAGTTGGATGAAATTTTATTACAAATAGACCCATTGTTGTTCCCTTTAAACTTATTCTCGTTTATGGTTGTCCCTTTAGAGATGTGTTATGTTTATGGTTGATTCCTGGTTGATTTAGACTTGTTGTCTCTAGTATTGATGTCGTGATATTATTCCTATTTGAATTGCTTATCATGGACCTTGTTTTTATGAATTGCTTCAGTATTATACTGTTTTAGGGAAATCTTTTAATTTTTCTTGTACAACAGCTTTAGATTTATGGGGTGTTACAGCTTGGTATCGAGCGGTTTGTAGGTCCTTGGAATGTGTATTTTTAGTGTCATACTATAGGATACAACTAAAATGTGATGTGGAATAACTTAGAAACATGGCCTAGGTTTTAACTAAAATTTTGTCATAGGATTGCAACATTAAAACTTGTGTAAGTGGAATCACTAATTTAAAATCTGACACACATGGATGCACAGTAGGAAAGGGTATGGGTACCGTTGCTTTCCGTTTAAATATTGTATCTAAACTTTGATGTTGAATGCTACTTTTGATGATGTATAATGCTATATTTATGATGGATTTGATTGAGTTGCTTCATTTGTGATGAAGTGGGGTTGTGGTGCCGAAGGGTTTGATCACCTCTTTTGTTCATAGTAAGGGTGTGGTTTGATGGTGTGGCGGTTAACGCCATCACCGAAGAATTATTAACCCTCAGAGGAGGAGTGCTTACCCTTTCTGTCGTGGATCGGGTAGTTGACTGGAGTCAAATAGAAGAGATTGGTGGTAGATTCCTTCGGATGTTCTTTATCGTTCTGACGGTCGGTCTTGGTTGGTTTTCTTGGTTTTAGTTGATTGAAATCAGAAGAAAAGTGTTTGGAATTTGGTTTTTCGCGGAGTGTGCCTTCGGTGTTTCTTGGTTTTGTCTTCTTTGGGTGAAGACAAAGAAGGGGAGTTTTGTGTTGTGCGTCATTGGTCGCCTTTTGACTTTGACACCTGTTTAGTTGGTTGCCTTGCAAAGGAAGGTATAGCTTTTGGTTCTTGTGTGTCTTGCTCTGAGTTTAAAAGAACTTATTGAAGCGTGTGTAAAAAGTTAAGTTGTGTCGATTTATGTTTTGTGCCTTTGTTCGTAAAGGTTTACTTGATCGCTTGGTTCCCTCCTGTGGGAGTCTTTAAGATTGAAATGTGTTTTGGAGTCATGTCCTATTGCAAATTTGAGAGTCAAGCCTCTTTGTGAGTTTTGGTTGAGTATTAAAAGAAAAATGCTGCAAATAAAGTAAGTATCCGCTTGATCGAAATTAATTGTTAAAAGTGAAAATTGTTGTTTAGCATGTTATGTAGTATGTAACAATGTGGTTTATAGAAATGATGTACTCCTTAGTTAATTTGCGAGTTGAATCAATTAAGTGTAATTGTTACCTTTAGCTTAAGATTAAATGAACCTCTAGTGATGTAGAGTACCCCATAGTGGGGATGATTAAATGTGTTAATGTACATGCTTATAATCTGTTGCTTTGCTTTAAAAGTGCTTATGACCCCCGATAATGTTTAAGGTTTTAAACCACGATGCATGGTTAGAACATTAAGATGAGGTAGATCATGTTATTGTTAAAGAAACTTTGTGGTTGTTTAAAGATGTTCTAATCTAACGGATTAATAGAGAAAATTTAATCGTGTTGACTAGCGACTTTAATTTGGAAGTTGATTAGAATTGCTATTTACGTTGTTGCAACCTACTAGTATGTTGTGTGGTGGTAATTTTGTTATCACCTATGTATAGGGTAGCCAAAAGTAATGTTGATGGTTGATGTTTATGCCCATTTGTTGTTATTGATGACTTGGTAGGGTTGTTAATTGTTGGAAACCATTGATCCAATAGAGAAAAGTGTAAAGCGTGGAATTATGTCGAGTTCATGTTGTGATGGGATGAACATTGGATAACAATCATGATGCAAGATTTTAACCTTAATGAATGCATGTCTTAGAATCATTACGAATTTTATCTTGTAGAGATAATACTTATTGGTTGAAGTCATTTTATTGATTGAACAAGTTTTAATTGTCAAGATGTTGATGTATGGATGGTATAAAATTGATACTTTGATCATGCTTAAGTATATGTTGAAGTACTATGTTTGAAATATAGAATACATTGATATATGATGTGTTGGTCTGTGGGGATCATGATGAGGTAGTATAGAATGGAAGACGTTTTGTTAATCATCATAAACTGTATTTATAAATGTTGGGAAAGGTAACTAGAGAAAGAATTGGTTATGTAGCTTTTGGTTGAATTATATTGAGGCTTCTCGATGAGTAAATAGTGTATATTGAATGCTTAAATGGTAAGTATAGTGGAATACTAGATATGGTGGCTTTCATCCTGAGCCTGTGTCTAAAACCTTTTGGACTGGTTTGGTTGGTTGCTATTTTGGTTGAATACTTTTTGTCGAAGTGTTTCTTTTGTTGTGTTTCAGAGTTTCCCTAAAACTCATAGTGATTAATGCCAACCTTTGGATTTGGCTAACTTGTTTAGTTTGCACTATGAGTATGGATTTACACCCAAAAGTCTTTGAGTGGATCGCGCCCCTTCGGCGTTAGACCGAATTATCTTTGGAATTAATTTTAAAGGAAGCAGATGGACATAGTGGGTTGTGTTGGAAACTCTTGAGATTTAATTTGTAACTCTTTTTGACTAGAGTTGGATTTATTTGCATGATGTGTGTGACGTTTGCGAGTGCTTCAAAAAGGTGGATTATATGAGTGTTTCATAAGTGAATTTGGTTAGTGAAGAGTTCTCTTTTGGGAATGAATTTCCCTTTCTTTCGAGAAAAAATTGTGGCGGTTGTTTGTGCAGATGTTTGACTTTGGAGTCGATGTTCTTTTCCAAAATGTTGATTTTGGTTAAAATGCAATGTTTTGCAAGTTTAGCTTTCTATCATTGGTGGGTTTTGATACGATGTGGTGCCTTACTGTTAACTATGCTGCCGACATAGTTTATATGAATTAGCGCAATCCTCGGTGTTATTCGAGTTTTATTCATGTGTTACAGAGGAAGAAGTCGTCTTGTAAATGACTATTCGATAGTGTTGTTACATGATGAATGAATGGTGAAAAGTAAACATGACATTGTCTATAGATGTTAAATGATAAAAGAGTCGTTGAGCCAGGTCGGTGAGAAAGTCATATATGGATATATGACTAATCCGAGTGCTCTTGGAAAGCTGCATGCATGTCCTGAATCGAGATTTCAATTGCCTTCTAGTACGGGAAGTAAGAACGAATATCTTCTGATATGTTGGTTGTGGTGTAAGAGATCTGAGCTTTCTTTGCATTTGGCTTAGAAAAAAAAATGAGTACTCTTGGGTTGTTGCCGAATTCTTTCCAAAGTGGCTTTTAGCGCTTTGGAGTTCGAGTTGTTGGATGTGAATCATTTGGGGATCATGGGTCTTGGTTGAGCTTCCTCAATGATTCTACCCTTGGTTCTCGATTCTTTGAAAGGAAGAATGCGAGGGCTAAACCTTCTAAGAAAGAGGAATTTAGTGTGGGTTGGTAATGACCTAAGATATTTGATGTTGCTAGTAGATGATCGTAAAATGCTTTAAAAGTGAAGAGTAAAGGAAGGTTGTGTATGACTCAATCCAAACCTTCTTGGAGAATTGGGTCATTGATGTGTACCTAGGTGGGGTTTGTTAAATTATTAGTGGACCACTTGGTGGTTGCTAGTAATTGTTTTTCCTTTTGAGTGTATTGGACCTTTCTGTCGCTGAGGTTGAGCGAGGTTGTGTCAACCATAGCGATTTTGTTCGGTTGTTACTGTCTCTTGCGGGTTTAAGGACCCTGGTTGTAAAGTAGGCCTTTCCTTTTGGTTGTAGTGTTGGGTATTGGTTTTTTGTTGAAGATCAATTTTTTTGCAAGGTTCTAACCTCGTTTGTTCAAATAGCTGGTGGTCTTGGAGTGTATGTCTCACCTGGTTTGTCGTCGTCTTGAATACGGCGAACCACAGTAGAGGGGTTGTGGTGTGAAAACACGTTTGTGCGTGGGAGATGAAGAGGGTTCTAGAGACTGGTACCGTTTTCTTCTGGAGAGTAGTTGGATTAAGGAGTGCGAGACTGTTTTCTTTCATGGTCTATTTGGGAATTGAAGTGAAGATGGAACCGTGAGAGGTTGCACTCTGTTGAGCTAAATCAACATTTTCTCGCTAGTGTTGGTTTTGAGAACTCGCTTGTCGTTTGTTCCGGTTTGAGTCTTTGTGTGAATGTTTTGTGTTGCAAAGAAGTCTTTTGTCCCTTGGGGACTTTGTTGTTGATTTTGGTGTGTCTTTGATTCGGGGACGAATCCTTTTAAGGAGCGGAGAGTGTGATGCCTTAGACTTTGGGAGTTACCGTAGGGGGGTTTTTTCTCCCTTGTTTCGATTTCGGAAGGAATGAAGGAAATGTTGGGAGATGAAATAATTGAGTTTTATGCCGCAATTAATATTAAAAAAATTGGAGTTTTAGGCTAGTTTTAGCTGTGCTGAGGCAACTGGCCTGGTGGGAATTCCCTTCCCACCTTCGCCCTCCCCACGCCTTGGTGGGCCGGCCCACCTCTCCCTTAGTGGCACCACCCCTCCCCCAAACCCTAGGCGCCACCACTTCCTCCCCTTGGCAGCCACCACTCCCTCCCCTAGGCAGCCGCCCCCTCCCCTTCTCCTTCCCGGCGTGGTGGTTCGAGGATCCACCGCGGTTCGCGAAGGAAAATTCGAGAGGAGGACAGATTTCCGTTTCGGGGATCGTCGCGCAATCTTTGTGGGTTCTCAAGGGAGAACTCAAGGTAAAATTTCCAATCTTTTACCCCTGTTCTACCTAGGGATTAGGAGGGTATTAGATTTGGTGGTGTTTGGTTTGGATGGATTTTGATGGGGGAGAAGGGTAGTTGTTCACGTGGTGCTGTTTCTGAGAGGGGAGATTGTGCAGCATGGATTGTTTCGCGTTTTACGTGACCTAGACGATTTTTCCTGCAGAAACCTATAACTAGAAAGTTGTAGACAACATCGCGACCTAGCTTCTGTAATTTGTTCAGAATTTTTGGGGCGTCAGTATGAGAGTTATCTCTGTTGGAAGATGACAAACAGAATCTGGAAACAAATTTCGTCCACTATGTTGGACGGTTATTTAGGCATATTTAACAGTGGAATTGAAATTTTTGACCTTCATGAAAGTTGTAGATATCGTCAATATGTAGCTACTGTAATTTTTTTGTATTTTTATAAACAGTAGAAAAAAAGATACGAAATTGGGAAGAGAGGGTGTTGCTGTTCGATCCGGACAGATCGGGGTTTTTGGCGTTTAAATGGGATCGGGGAGTAGGAAGCGTGTGTTTGAATTGTGTGATGAATTGTGATGTCGCTATGTAATGAAATAATGTTTGTTCAGGTGGTGCCACTGCTGGGCGTAACTAAGTTCATCGCCCACGTCGGTAAAGGCAAGTGGAAGTAGTTGTATTGTTAAGCTATACATTGTTGTTTGCTTCGCCTTCACTATAAACTCCAATCACAGCAATCATACATGGTTTAATCACTTGCTTTGAGGATTGCAATATCTTGACTGGCATTGTGATGTTGTGGTTTAGCTATGAATCATGAGTAAGGTGAAGAATGATGTTGTTTACCGGATGAATTGTCTAAACATTTCATCTCTATGATATTTGCTTTCTATCCATGCTATATGATGATATGCAAACATGTGGACTCAGTGGGAGGGGTTATGAATGAATTCATGCATGAAGCATTAACTGCATAATCATGCATTGGAAGTTTGTCGACGCCCGTCTTGTGGCGCGATCAGTACAACACCGTGTGTTCCCGAGAAAGGGCACGGTGAGGAGGAACATGGCATAAGCATGTGCATCAATCATATGCATTTCTTGAAGTGGTGTGGACTCTTTGATGTGGTATTGTATATGAGGAATGCGGAATGCTAGATATTTGGTGGATGTGTTATTTGTATTAGTTGTGCCGCGTGCTGAGATTACCCAATCTCACTAAGTGCTGTTTTGCTGTTTTCAGGTAGCGCACGTGAGTCGTAAGCATGAAGGGTGGGCTAGCAACACAATAAATTTTCTGATGTCATCACGACTCACATGATCTAGTGCTTTAAATAATTCATTAGTTGGATGAAATTTTATTACAAATAGACCCATTGTTGTTCCCTTTAAACTTGTTCTCGTTTATGGTTGTCCCTTTAGAGATGTGTTATGTTTATGGTTGATTCCTGGTTGATTTAGACTTGTTGTCTCTAGTATTGATGTCGTGATATTATTCCTATTTGAATTGCTTATCATGGACCTTGTTTTTATGAATTGCTTCTGTATTATCCTGTTTTAGCGGAAATGCTGTCGAATTTTTCTTGTACAACAGTTTAGATTTATGGGGTGTTACACAAAGTCACTCCCGGGTTCCACATCTACATCAACCCCTCTACATTTCTACGGTTAGGCGATCCCGATCGTCGACACTTAGCTTTTACTTGCTATATTTCTTTACTAGATGCTTATACCATGCTTAGTGAAATAGTGGGTTTCTACTAGAGTCCCTAAAGCAACTTGGGTTAGCTATATTGTTCCATTTCAGAATCCTCAATATGCCCATGAATCTAAGTGCTAAAATGATAAAAAAAATTGACTTATTTGTGCTAAATTGAACTCAATACTTTTCATTCTCGAGACTGCTTCCCATTGCACTTGGGATGAACTTGGAATGAATTGTGTATGACCAAAACCACTCTTTTAAGCTTCTTGCTTTAGATGGTTGAATATGGCTTGAGTCAATAAAATTGAAAAATGCAAAATAGACTAGAGAAAGAGAGTGACGCATAGGAGACCTATGTCGATGGCTCCTAGTCGAGGTTGTGTTTCACTAGAATAAACTCTCTACACCTTAAAGGTTTGCGAGAAGAGTGAAGCTTAGGAAGCCTTTGTCGATGGTTCCTAGTCGAGGATGTGCTTTACTAGGCCTAACTCTTTGAACTGCTTTATGAGCATTAATCTAAAAATTTGCATTTAAAGAGATGTTTAAGCATGAGGATTCTCTAATGGTCTTGTAGCTTCCCAAAATATTGACTAGGTTGACCTCTAGTATATTCATTTGCTCGTTAGGTTGGCTTTGCTTCTAGTCTTGAAATTATGCTAAGTGTTGCTATTGTTGAAATCATGCAAAAGTAAAATAACATCTTTTGAGCTAGTTAGCAAAAATTGAAATATGCCATTGGATATGACTTAGGATGACATATTCTGAACTTGAGTAGCTTGGTGTCATACTTTGTCTAAGTGGTCACTTGCATAATCCTCAAAGCTCTTCTAGGTTGCATTTCATCCAAAAAATGCTCTCTTGATGCCTATATTGCCAAAAGGGGGAGAAAAATTAGAAAATGCATCCTAGAGGGAAGAAAATTTTAAAAAAAAACTTTCTCATGATCATGTTGAACAATTGTCCTTGCATTTGGATCATGAGTAATATTCAGCTTTTTGAGAGATTTCGTGGTTTTTGGAGCTCATCAAGGGGGATATTGCAGGACTATGTGGAGGTCCATCCATGTTTGTGATGAGTATTTGACTTTATTTAAGCAAGGTGTGCTCAGGTTTGAGTTTGATTTGAATTGGAATTCAAAAGGAAGAAATTTGAGTTGTGTTAGCTTCTTGTGGTACTACTGGCCTATGGCTGGCAGTAGAATCGACTGATGAATGAGACATTATTAATTTTGAGCATTTGTAATGATTATTGGACAATACTATGTGATGTGTTTCCTTGTCTTTGATGGTTGCAGGACAGCGGTGCTAGGTTATAGTGAGGCGGAGGATGACCAAGACTAGGTGAGGTGCCTCAGAGGTCAAGACAGTCGAAGATCGCCGAAAGATGATTGGAGACAGAGTTCGGGCAAGTCAAGAAGACAAGGAAAGGTGATGATACTAGCTAGATGCTGCGAGGATCGATGAGGGCCGTTGGATCGCAGTCTAGTTGATAGGTTAGCGGGTCTAGGTAGTATGCTTTGAAATCCGTGCAAGAAAACCCATTAGCTGTGTGAGTGGGTTAATACTAGCCCTTGGTGGAGTGCTCTAGGATTGAGGGACTCATCAAAAGGTGGTAGGTGGCCCAAGAGTAGTATAAATAGAGGGGGAGGGGGTGCCCTCCCTCGCATGAAGGTTTGAGTTGCTCCTTTCAGCTTTGTAAACCTTCCAACCAGAAAATACAAAGATTTTCTTCACTATTCTTGTGGATTTAAATTGTGCATTTACATTATGTCTTTACTTTGCACAATTTAAATTCAGCATTTACTTTCCCGCATTTAAATCCCCACAATTTACTTTCTCGCAATTTGGATTTACCTCCTCTCCTTCTAAGTGTTGTTGATCAAGAAAGTCTTGATGGTGCTCATTTAGTTTTACATATCTCTGGCACCCTATGATAGACTAGAGATCAAGTTTATATCAAGATTGCAAATCTATCCTGAACTTGTTCTTCGCGCAGCAGTCAGTCTTTGATTTTTAGAAAAATATAGAAAAAAACCTTTATGGGTGATTTTTGTTGGAGAAGGTGCGTGACTCATATATCATCTGTGGAAAAATTTTGTAGTCCACTGGTTGCACTGTTTTGACGCTATGAGGTAAAAACCAAACCCCAAACTTTCTTATCGAAGTTCCTGACTATCTGTAGTTCTTGATTTTTACTGATTTTTATACAAGTCTTTTTGAGATGGTTTTTGGTGGAGTGTTTCACGACTCAATTGATCACAAGGAGAAAAATTTTCAAAAATTTTAGAGCAACAAAAATCCACCTATCACCTGCTCCAAGTGAGGATAATTCCTGAAAAATTTGCTTTTGCATTTCTAAAAGTGATGTTTGTGATTTGGCTTGATCTCTTTTAGAAAAGAAGTATTTGAATTGATTCCTTTTTGTTTGGACACTTGACAACTAGGATTGTGATTGAAAAATCCCTCACATGTTTCATGGCTCTCATCCATGCAAGCTAGGGGTACACATAGTTGTCTAATTATTCCGGTTTTTGCGGGTTTTACGAATTTGAGGAGCACCAATTTGAAGAAAAATCTTTGGGTGTTTTGGATTTTCATTGCGAGATTGTTTGGTGTACTTTGAGTGGGGGAAAATTTTATTTGGGATCACCCCCCCTCTGATCACCATCTAGATCCTTCATACACAGGGGTGTAGTTGTACGGGGGATCATACCTGTGCTGCGGCTTGGTACCCATCCAACGGTATGTCAGTCCTATACTTCGCCTCTGCTGAGGGAAGTGATAGTGTATGGTGACTTGGGAGGTTCATATGCTAAGATAGAAGTTTCCGAAAGGCTTTGTTATGATCGCTCATTCGCTTACTCTTGTATAGTGATTCATGACTAACGTGATGAGTTGATTATATCTTGTGGGTAAAGTGTATAACCTCTGCAGAGTGTCAAAACTATTTGAATAGCCGTGTACATGGTATTGGACAATGCTCGGGGATTACAGTCAAGGGTTAGACTTTTACAAAATAAAATTGGGTTTGAGAAAGGTTCATCTTGGCCAGCTCGCCCTAGAAGATCCGCTCTTTGTAGTCCATGGCAAAATCTTCGGCTTGATGTTGTGCCTCCTTGTTCGAAGCCTTTAGCTCGACCAGTGCTTGCTCAAGCTCTGCTATCTTAGCGTCTTGCTCGGCGCTATCCTTGGCCACGATCTTAGGAGGTACGGTCGCCGTTTCGAAGTCTACCATGGTCGTGTCTAGCACCTGCAAGGAAGAAACCTTTAGCTCTTCCTCATTTCAAAAGAAAAAAGAATTCAGAAGACAAGAAGCCTTACCCAGCGGAGACGATCATGTAAGTTTTCCCGAACTCGTTGGATGATCCCCTTCGACTGAAGGTTAATGGGACCTTTCATGGTGACCTTCGGTGGGGAGAATTCACCTTCTCCCCGATCAGGCGCTTCGCTTGGGGGAATACCGCCTTCCTCTTGACCCTGAACATCTGCCATGCTCGGTGGCTCAAGGGACTGCCCTGATAGGGTAGGTTTCACCAGGGTAGGTTCCTCCCAGGGATGTTCTTCCTCCAGGATAGGGACATCAGGACTCAGCTCGTGAGCTGCCTTCATGCTCGGCGATCGATCCTGGCCCTCAGCCATGCTCGACTCCAAAGCCTCGAGCTATTGGCCTTCCTGGGAGCTTGTTCCTCTAGGGCATGAGGCACCACCTCAGCGATTTGATGGTCGCGAGGAGCCTCGGCGGTGAGCTCCTCGGCCATCACGAGGTCGGCAAGGCGGTCAAGCTCTTTTTCCACTACAGAGTTGAGGATTTCATCAGCCATCCTCTCTAAGTTCATAGCTCCCCTATTTGCTATTTCACCCACGACAACAGTGTGGGGTTAGCTTGGATACTCAAAGGGGGGAAATGGAAAGGAAGAAACAATAGAGTTACCTTCGCCGAGCTCCTTGCCGTCATCCTCGATGTCCTCGGCCTCTACCGCGGAGGTCTTGTCCGCAGAAGCCTAGGCACCGATCACGAGCTTGGGCATCTCCGCAGCTGCATGGCTGACCCTCGCTGTCGAGGGGTCGACCTCATCTAGGTCGACCGCCTCCAAAGTCCATCCCGGGCGCTTCGGCGTTGCACCCGGTGACTTTCGGCGCCTCACGACGAAGGGCGTCGGATTTTCCTCCTCTTCCTTGGGCCCTCCTACCGTAGAGCTTGAGGTCAACCGCGCTAGCGCAGCCTAAAGGGTGGCGATCTTCCCCTCCAACTGCTCCTTGCGTGCGGAGCCCTTCGCCGTCGCCTTCGCCAGTTCGCTTCTTCCGCAAGCTGGTACAGACGAGCTATCAAGCCCAGATTTTTCTTAGTGTGCTCCTTCAACCACAATTTCAACTCCCTTACCTTCACTCTGTCGGCATACTCTAAATGCCGCTAGGGGGCTCCTTCTCAGAGTTGCCCGCCTCTTGGGACACTTGCCAGGGGACGACGGGGTTGGTGGCGCTTGCTGCTTGTGCGTCACCTTCTTGATCCTGACGACGGGGACTACTCCTCCTTGGTCGCGTGTTAGTGGCTTGAGCTCGGCCACCGCGGCTGCAAGGGTGATCTTCTCCTGATCAAAGGAGCATGGAATATCAGAGATGCTTGGAAGTCTTTTCTTGGGCACGAATTTACTTACCGCATCACCCCGTTCGAGCACATTGCTCGGAACTTATCACCCGAACTCGAGCTCCTTTCCTTTAGGGGTGCCGAATATTTCGGCAACCTGCCTCTTGACCTAGCCCTTGCTTGGGACTATAACTCGACCAGCGCAAACATCAATATGGGCAAGCTAATTCTAAAGGACAGGAAATCATTTGCGCAATTTCGAAGACTTACCCGAATCAGCCTCACGGGTAAGGTCCTGCCATCCCGTGATCTCGAAGAAGGGATGCTCCCTCCTTAATGGCACCACCCGGTTTCTAGGGAAGTCTTGGGTGATGTCCCGACCAGTGAGCCCTAGGTTTGTGAGCTAGCTGATCGTCATCAACACCCGCTCCTTCTTAGCTTGCACAGGGGGACGCGGGGTTTTAACTTCCAAAGCCACCGCTTTAGTGTAGTGGAGAGTGCTTCCCACCGCCTCCTTCAGGTAGAACCAATGGTCAGCCCAGCCCGACACTGAGTCCTTGAGCGTGAAGCTCGGATACTCGTATGGTCGGTTGAACCGAAGACGAAAATAAACGCAACCGGCGGGTGAGGTCCCTCCGATGCGGAACAAGGAATAAAAGTGAAAAAAAAGGCTCGCCATGGGCACAGTGCCCACGTATCCCTCGCAAAGATGTGAGAAGATCGCCAAGATGGGAATAGAGTTAGTATTGAGGTTAAAGATCTCGCACTCGCATTGGGCGAGTACGGATTCAAGGAACTCACTCTCGGGCATCCGTAGCCCATTGATGGAGTATAGCTCACAGGAGACGATCTCTCCTTCCTGCGGCGCCGAAGCTTCCTCATCGTCGGGAGCGCGCCACGACTCCTCATCAAGGTAGCCGAGTTCCACGAGCACTTGGAGTATCTCCTTGCTAATCTTGCTCGCTCCGAACTTTGCGATGGATTCGGTAGAAGAGGAAGATGTAAAGCGCAGAAAAGCACGGGGCTTGAGAATTCCTAAGGGCTCGGGTGCAAAATGCAGGTGAAGAGTTTCTCACCACTAGACTCGAGAATTTGTAAAGGCTCAAGTGCGAAATGCAAGTGAAGAGTTTCTCACCACCGGACTCGAGGCTCAGGTGCGAAATGCAGGTGAAGAGTTTCTCATCGCCGGACTTGTGAATTCCTAAGGGTTCAAGTGTGAAATGCAGGTGAAGAGTTTCTCACCATTTGCGAATCGGCACGTGGAAACGCAACTTTCGAAACAGTCTATTAAATGTGCGGTTCCCAAAAACTGTCCGGACCATTACCGCGAGGCTTCGCAAAAAAGGAACCAGCACGACCTTTTATCTTCTCTTACCTGAGTTTCCCTTGGTCGGAGGCTGAGCTGGTAGCTCGGCTCCTATCGACCATGCTCGTCCACGAGCGGGACCTACTCAGATGCTGCAGTAGAGCTTCGCTGCAAGATTCCAATCACTCCATTAAGTCTGTAAGCTCAAGGAGAAGGCCCCACCAAGTAGTTTTTCCACTTGAGCCTTGGGGGCTAGCTGTTGGGGATTGGATAATCCCCATAAAGGCTGTTGTACCCCAGCAGCAAGTTTCGACTGACCATACATACCCTTGGATGGTGTTCCCAAGGAGGACTCTCGGATAGTCTAGCCGGCAAGACCGACTGACCAGACTAGGCCCAGTGCTCGCCCACGAGCATATAAGCTCATCCACGAGTACCTAAGCTCGCCCACAAGCATGCAAGCTCGGAAACGTGCAAGGATCGGTCAAAGCTGGGGAAATCCTCGAGGATGATCGGAAGATCGTGTTCGCCCCATAACATCTAAATACCGATAATTACGCCACGATCTAGGACCGTTTCGCCCACAACGGGAATGTGGTGAGAATCAAGGCTACAGTAACGCCCACAGTTAATGCAGTAAAACACGCATTATTCGGCTGCAGTTATTTCAAGTATATTGTAAGCTATAAGAAGCCCCCAGTAAATTGGTAAGAGGGACGGAAGAAGGGAGAAAAGAGAAGAGCAAGACACAAACGCTCAGATACACACGAACTTCTTGTAAGAGTTCGAGAGTAGTAGTGAAATCACTAGGCTAGGGTCGTTATCTCCGCTGTGAGAGGCCCGAACTAGTATAAACCCCTTGTCATTTTTCCGAATATCCTGTTCCTACGAGCATTCTTCAGATGCAAATCCTTCATCGAAAAAAGCTGTTGATCCCTCATTTAACAAGTAAGCTTGACGGGGACCTGTTTCCCAAACGTCGATAATACATATTTCTAAATTATAAAGATTCCAAAATTTCAATGCATAAAGACACTTTCTTTCAAAAAAGCTCCCTACTATCCATATACACCTATCACACTTTTTTGTTTAAAATACATTACAACCAATATCATCAGGAAAAAAACCATATCTCCAATAATGCCCTGCTTAACTCCTATGACTCTGACCCCTACTTTAATCAAAACATAACCAAATTAATATGCACAACGCTTTCCTCTCAAGTACGCTTATAAAATTATATAAAATGTTACTATTTTTTATAACAATACAAAATTAAACAAACACACCCTGTTTAGTAGAGTTTCAGATCCCAACTCTACCTCAGATCTGAAATTTATAGCTTAAAATAAAGTGAATTAAGTTTATATTTTTATTCTAAAATGTAAACAAGATGACCCATCTAAACACTCTTAGACCCTGTTTGGCAGAGCTCCAGATCCTAGCTCCACCTCAGACCTGAAACTTGTAGGCTAAAATAAAATGAATTAAGTTTATATTTTTATTGTAAAATGTAAACAAGATTACACACCTAAACACTTAATATACCCACAGCTCCAGCTCTACAATCTGATGGAGCTAGAAATACCTAGCTCCACCAGATCTACGCATCTAGTGAAACTGGAGCTCTGTGGTCTTGTTTGGTACGGTTCTAGATTCTAGTAGAAACGAAAACGGTTTCAGATTCTTGATAGAAACGTTTCAGGTTGGATTCTGTGAATGGAGTGGAACTGGGTTGAGACCAATTTAGCCACGATGTGGAAAAATAAGAAACGATCTAAGGAGAATCGTTCTGAGCTTTAGTCCGTTTGGTTGTGTTTCTTCTAGAATCTAGTAAAAACGGTCTGGTTCCAAGTTACTAAATGGGGCCTTAATATACCTACAATTCTAGCTCTATCGATCTGATAGAGCCAGGGCCGTTCCTGGGCATGGGCGAGAGGGGCGACCGCCCAGGGCCCCCAAAATCTAGGGGCCCTCAACCCAGCTCGTCCATCCATATACAGTGACTCTACCTTGCAGTAAATTGAAGATATAATACAGTTTTTTGATAAGTATATAAATGAAGGATTTGCTTCTAGTTTGGATATTGCTAGAGACCTTGCATCTGAAATGGATATAGAACCATCATTTCCAATAAAATGTCGTGCTGGTAGGGAAAAACAATTTGAGGAACTTAAATTGTTTAAAAGTATATTTGGATTTTTACTTAACTTATGAAACATGATGTTATTGGATGGTGTCGAACTAAAAGCGCGCTGCACTAAATTTGCAGAAACTTTTCCTCAAAATGATTCATCAGATGTTGATTTAGATAAATTTTGTTTTGAATTAAATGCTGCAAATGACTTTGCCAAATGGGCCAATGTGTGCTATGGATATCTTTTAGTTTGTTAGAGATATAAACTGCTATCCAAATATTTTAATTGCTTATAGAATCTTATTTATTGTTTCTGTGACTATAGCATTAGCTGAAAGAAGTTTTTCGAAGTTAAAATTATTGAAAAACTATTTGAAATCATCAATGTCATAGGAAACGTTGAATGGTTTGACCACTATATATGCATTGAGAAGGACATGTTGGATCAGATTGATATTGATACTATTATCAGTGACTTTGTATCTAGAAATGTTAGAAGGAATTGCTTTGTATTGTCATTATATTCATGCCTTTTTTGTTTGTTTGGCATGTGATCGATGATGGCTCTCTCCTATTCTGCTCTAGCTAAAGCGGTTTTCTCTTGAATTGCTTTGTCCTCGATGTTTTGCTGTAGTATTCTTAAACTTATTAATAATATATATGTGCTATTGGATTGTCCTTAATAAATACTTTGTGTTTTTTATGTACTAAGTTTATTGGCAATATTCAATGGTAATATATTGAACTTTAGTTTTTCAATTAGAAAAAGCATATTGTTATAAGTTTATATTAGTACATGGGGCCTCTTCTCTTTGTCATGCCCTAGGGCCTCCAAAATGTGAGAAACGGCCTTGGATAGAGCTAGAAATACCAAAGTCTGCTAGGCACCCCTAACTTATTAATTCGTTTCAAGTATTATTAATTTTCTCTACTATTCTAAAGCAGCACTTAGTGGCAGTGGTCCATTCTTCCCACGTCATTAATTGCCGCTTAATTGCCCTGCTTAATTGCCCTACGCAAGAAACGAAGCGTTGCTTTAATTAGCCAGCTTTCGCAAGAAACAAAGCGTTAAAGATAAATGTTTAATCTTGTGAAATAATTTTTTTTATTTTTTAATCTTTATTTTTCGTTTTTAATTTTGTTTTTCGTGCAACGCACGGGCATATAACTAGTATCGTGTAATTCCTTACGCGGCGTGCCGCGGCGTACACCTTCATAATTGAGGTCAAGGAGCATATCGTGCTAACCATCGCCTCTTCTTCCCCGTCCAGCAAACCCTAGCCCCATGTCATCGCCGCCGCCCATGGCGGAGGCCGAGGACGAGAGCCGCGACTGGGCGGATATGCCGTCTGACGCACTGGCCGCGGTGTTCGTGAAGCTGGAAGCGGCCGACCTTCTGACGGGGGCCGGGCTGGTGTGCCGCGCATGGCGCCGGCTCGCGGCGACCGACCCCACGCTGTGGCGCCGCGTGGACATGAGCCACCAGGGCGACCTCCTGGAGACCGAGGAGGCCGAGGCCATGGCGCGCGCCGCCGTCGACCGCGCCGCCGGCACCATGGAGGTCTTCTCGGCCGACACCTTTGTCTCCGACGGCCTCCTCCACTACATCTCCGAGAGGTCGCAGCAGTTTTCCCCCCCTTTCTATTGCATTTCCGTTTCTTGCATCTGCATAATGGCACATGTTTTGGTAAATTTACGGCTCTCGCTGTGAATCTGTGATGTGTGATTACAACCAATCTGAAAGAAATATGTACATTTAAGGCTTTGTTAGTGGAATATACTATTTCCCTAAAGTTGCATCGAGAGGAGAAAGTTGATTTTCTTATGGATATATGCTGATCAATCACAGTGCCTTTTTATGCTCTTAATTTCAAATAGGTCCTCGAAATAGGGTTACTCTTTTCTTGGAAATGGACCTTTCTGCTGTAAAGTTTGGCAACTATTTTGCTTCCTACTGTGTTTGCATGGAATTTTAGTCATATTTCTCACTTTGAACCTCAAATTTAGTTTATTGTAACTTTGATGTCAACCATTGCTTTATGTCTTTGTGATGAGTTTTTACTTATGTTGACAAGTCAATTTTGCACTAGAGGGCTATAGGATTTCACCGATAGAAATGAGTTTTTTGTATGGAACCTTCCTCAAATGGTAAAAGTGTAATTAATTTTGCGTATAAAAGATTAGGATTAATAATGTCAGGATCAAATGGCATGCTAAGAATGGGTGAATCAGTCCGAGATCAATATAAGATATCTAAAACTCCTTTCACTTCCCAAAAAACTGTATATCAGAGCTTAATGTTCTTTTTCCTGATAATCTTGTTTCAGCATAAAAACCAATCTTAGTAACCAAATAAAATTGGATGGAACAAAACTAATTCTTAAAAGTAAAATGCTTGTCTAGTCCTGCATCTTTTTCTGTCTCAATGTTTTGTTTAGCTCGTAGCTTTGGACAAACTGTAAGGCAACTGCATGCAACTCCTTATGAATTTTGAAATCGTAGACATATTGCATTGTCAATGGCTGCCACACTTGATCCCTTAGACCTCTCCAATAACACAGCCTGCACATATTTATCTGCAGTTAAGGTTTGTTACCCTGTAGGGAATCGGCCTGTTTCCACAATTATCAGTGAAGAGCAGGGTTTGGAAAGAGCCATGTGAAAAGAAAATTATCAGTGAAGAGCAGGGTTTGGAAAGAGCCATGTGAAAAGAAAAAGAAGAATTGGTTGGCTTCCAGCAAATTAGCAGGGTCTAGGACTTTTGCTGGAAACCCTTTTTTTTCTTCTCAATTGGACGTAATAAAGCTAGCATTTTGAATGCTGACCTATCAAACATCTGAGATATAGGTTGAGTAAACAAAATATCCCCTATGTGATTTCTTGCCCTAATGATTTACTAACTGTAAATGTCCAGTTTAACCAACTGACATGGGAAGAAGCAGTTAAAAGACACATGAGGAATTGAAATGTACCCAAAAAGTTGGAGTTGGATATGAGTTCATGGAAGTTAGTGATTCACATACCAGAACCATGATCTAAGGTTGAAGGTTTAGGGTTTTTTTGACTTTGATTTGAGTTTCATTGGTAGAATACCCCAACTTGTTTGGGACAATAAGTCTTGGTTGTTGTTGTAAATATCAAGTTTAACCAACTCACTCAGATCCCGGTCTTCTTGGATATTTGAAAACAAAAGTAGCAGCTCTAATCCTGATGATTAATTGGCTGCATGTGTTATAGAAATCCAATTCATTCAATGATAGAAATCACATGGTACACACCCTTCCTTTTGTATTAACTGGAGTGTAAAAGGAACACTTAAAATTAAGTAAGGTGTACAACTGAGTTCGCTGTAGTGTAATTGAATGACTCCTCTGCTGTTTCCTGTTGGTGTTTGTCTCCGAAAGGCAGGCAGTTTGACCACACCATTGACATATACAGCTATTTGATTGATGCATTATGGAATTGGCACTTCAGGTAATCCTGACTTTGGTAGCTGGTGAACTTCTCTGTAGTTCATATTCTTGTGCTTGTAAACTTTTCTGTTGCTCTTCCAGGACCTATTTCTGCTTCATTTATCCTCCCGTACCAGTCTCTCAGTCTCTCTTGTTTCACATTTCAGAGTATCTAGAAACTTGGCAGCCTCCGGAACTTGCACATCGTTATCCAGTTTCTTGATAATCCATCAGATTCTTTCCAAATTAACTGTTTGCTTTTATGGAAGAATGTTAGAGTGCGCCTGCCTATTTCAGAAAGTTATCTATATTCTGCGTTGTGTTCTAAGAATGTTCGTAACAAGAGCCTAATTTCAAATGTATGGCTTGACCAAATGTGTTACATCATGCCCTCTTGTTTTAGCCTGTAGCACCAATTACTAAACTCAGTTAACAACTATGCTGTGAAAAGATAAACATGTAATTGCTGAGTAACTAATCTGTATTACGGTATTATGTATAGCCTACTGTTAATTTTCTCTCTAAAGTAAAAGCCTGTATGCTGCCGTATGTTTGGTGAATGAATTTCCGAGTCAGAATTGATATTTTCTTTTGGTTGTGTATTTATCTTTTGATGCATGTTAACAGTTCGCTTCAAGTCAAACAAACTGAACCTACTCGTATATATTATTTGAATTTGCTGGCTTTGGCTGCATGGATTGTTTTTGATGGATTTGGTAACAAGTTTGATTTACATTGGTTACTAGCTTCAGCCACATTGAAGTTTTAGTTATGCTGAGATTATGCTTATTTCTAGTAGAGCGGTTCATTGTCCTTCTCTTGTTCCGATGGTTTGACAAGATGTGATTTTGAAAGTGCATGTTGAAGTTAACTTGCATGTAACTAAATTCATAGATTTTTTTTCTAAGAATGATCAATGTAACAGCACAATATAATTTACTTTGACATGGTTACATTTAACCATTTTTATTGTTCAAATGATATTTCTTATTGTGAGCATAGAAAAGAGTGTTTGGATTGGCTAAAAACAAGACACTTACGCAGATTTACCATCTTTCCATGCAGAGCCTTCTCATTGAAGAGTCTTCAACTCAGCTTGTGCCAAAATGTCTCTAATGAAGGGTTGGCAGAGGCAATTAAGGGCTTTCCTCAACTCGACGAGCTGGATATTACATTCTGCTCATTGTATGGCAATGTGTGCGAGTCTGTTGGTAAAGCTTGCCCACATCTTAAATCTTTTAGGCTGAACGAACGCTGGACTATTTTTCGAAGTGAGTTTGAGGGCATGGATGATGACACAGAAGCATTAGGGATTGCTAGCAATATGCCCGAGCTCCAGGACCTTCAGTTGATTGGCAATAATCTAACGAATGATGGACTGATGGCAATCCTTGACCGTTGTCCCCACCTTGAATCCCTTGACATACGTCAGTGCTACAACATTCAAATGGATGATGCTCTGAAATCGATGTGTGCTAGACTAAGAATCCTTAAGCTTCCTCATGACTCCATCTCTGATTTCACGTACCGAGCTTACATTGTCAGCAACGAAGCTCACTCTGGTTCTGATTTTGAGGTTGATTTTGGTGATCTGCTGGATGTGGTCACTGATGATGATGATGCTGATTTTGATGATATGGATGACTTTGATGATGCAGGTTCGGATGCTGCCATGTATGATGATGAGTTTGATATCTGAAGAAAATGTGATTAGGGCTGGTTTTTCACTGTGAGATGCGAAAAGTTGTGAGCTGACATGGTTTTTCATTGTGAGATGTGAAAAGTTGTGAGCTAGGATGGCTTGAGCAGTGCATTCTCCTTATATGTGTATCTCCTTTTGTTTGCACCCCTTTTTTCGATAAGCTGCTGTACCGAATTATCTATTCTTTTTGCTGTGATACTCGGTTGTATGCACATACAAGATTATCGCATTTTCTCTGTGCCCTTGTAATTGGAGCTGCAGTTGTCATTTGTGACGAAGTACAATTCTTGCAAATGAAGTATGCCACTCGTGTTATGTTGCTTTCTTAATGAGTTAATGTTTGGTCTGTTTTGGTTTCTGAATCGTATTGATTTACATCTGTCAAGTGGATGGCATATACCTATGGCTAGCAAAGGTCGTATGCTTGCTTGTGGTGGTGAGTACCAGAGAAAAAGGCCACGCGTTCTCTCTCTCCTTTCACTCTCTCTACCATCCCTCTCCCTCCAGTCTCTTGCTCTCTCTCGATCACCGACTGGTCTCCAGTCTCTTGCTCTGGTCCGTGATCGGGAGAGTAGGGAGGCGACGGCTGCCTTGATCGGGAGAGTAGGAGGCGATGGCTGCCCATGGCCGGACATGGGCAAGGAGCCGGCGGCTCAACACCGCGAGCAAGCGATGGCCGGCGAGTGGCGATCATGGTAGGAAGAGGAGGCAGGCGGTGCAACCAGATGCGGCGTCGCCGTAGTCGTTCTCTATCTTTTTCTCCACCACCAACTGGTGACCGGGAGAGGAGGTGATGGTAGCCCATGGCCGGAATGGGGAAAGAGCCGTTGACTCAACATGGCGAGCAAGCGACGGCCTGCAAACATGGTGGGCGGAGGAGGCAGGTGGTGCGGTGAGGTTGGATCCGGCAATGCCTTAGGACGACCAGAGCTAACGTTGTCTTGGCTGGGGACGACCGAATGTAAGAACCGAGGCCTCTATTTTCAGATAATTAAGTGTTTTGTTATTAATTATATTTATTTGTTAAGACTAACTATGTTTTAAGATTTTAAGATGAGTTAGTTGTAATATTATTTCTACAGTTCAATATATTTTCTTTTCTTTTCTTTTTTGGCATCTTTGGCTAAGTGGTTGTTTCTAACTTGGCACAATTTGTACTTCTTTGTGGAAATATGTTAGAGCACACTACTACGGAAAGAGCTTTTAGTACCGGTTTAAAAGAGCCTTTAGTACCGGTTTTTGAACCGGTACAGGCCATCCGGGACTGATGCTCAAGGGCATCGATCCGGTTCCACCCGATCTTGATAGAGTATCAAGACGGTTGGTAGTCACACGTGGCGGCGCATCGTGAGACCAGTGGACCTTATCAAGACGGTTGGTGTCTCCAACCGTTACGATGAGCCCTCATCGTACGGTTGTTTTATCTAACAGATGCGATTGGTTGTATATAATATATATGTAAATATGTGTGTGTCCAATCGGCTATTATATATAATATACTACAATATATATAATCAAATCACGGTGACTTCATGTGTGTGTTAAATCACAATTAATTAAAACACATATAATCAATCATGCACATTTGCACGATAATAAAATCCTTTGTACATTCATTAACAAATTTAATTACATATAATGTACTACAATATGCACACAACTTTAATTACAACTCCAGTATTTCTTTTCCTTCTGTTCATTGGGATTTTTTACGTGCATCGCTCTTGCTAGCCGTAGATGTCGAGAATGACAGTTCACCGGTCCTTATCGAAGGGCCCCACCTATTAAAATTTGGTTCGTGGAACTCGCCTTTTGGATTTACAACCTCATCGTAAATGAAGCCAACGAGTTGTTCTTGAATTGCTCTCATTCGCGCCGGCGAGAGTTTCGAACCTTATTCCGCCAAATATTGAGGCACCTGCTGTTAAGTCATTAACAAATCAATCCTTGAATTTGTACAAGATGTAAGGAGTAATATACATCGTTAAAGGTAGTAATTATATTTACTCACCCCCTTGTCGCCTTTTAGCATGCGGTCGACTCCGGTTTGGGTGTGCAAAAACTCACATACGTAGTAACCGCATAAATTGTTGCCCGCCGATCGACTCAAGATCTGCGGTTGAAAAAGTTGAAAGCGTGAAATGAATGCAAGGAAATTAACTTAACTAACCAAAAGCTAGCTTTATGATATACGCACTTGAGAGGTTTGTTGTAATTTGAATTTCTCCTTGAATGCGCCTATTTTTAGCACCTAAACTGTATAATGCACTACACATGTGATTACCAATTGTACATGATTAGAATTTGTTTCAAATGGAAGGAAATAGAAGTAATACAATAATGAAAGGAACAAGAATTAATACCGGTCGAGCAAATCGATGAAGGTTTGATACGCTTTGAATTGGTTTCCTTCTCGAGTCCATAATTGTGATCCGACTATGATCTAGCTCGATCATAATAAGAATCCAAAGGAAAACTGTACATATGTCAACATAGATAACTAATTAGTTCTAACATAGTGTTATGAAAAAGGAGTAGAACAAGGCGATTTAAAACACATACTCATGTGCGTAGGGTAGATATATCCTTGACTTATATTGATGTCCCATTAGCGCATTGTATACGTTAGTCTGTGTTTCGCTTGGGCTGTATCTAACGGTTGTCTTGTTGATAACTAATGGGTCCATGAATCCTATGTCAAAAATTTGATCCCTTCGGCATCTTTGTATCTCCATGCTACACAAAAGAAATTAGTTAGGCTTGCGTGGTCCGTACTCTACAAGGGCACGCACGATGGTTTTTTGTAAATAAGACACTTACGAGTCCAAAGAACCCACCAAGGACGCGCCGAGGGCGCCTGTCAGTATAGATCATACATGACGTGCCATTCCATAAAAATTCACCGTCACCGTGAAAAAAATCTTGATCCTTGTACCTGACAAAGAAACAATCAGAGACCATGCTTGATCGCGTCCAAGTACCATTCATGGAATTGCCGCATCTTTGTCGTTAGGTGGAAGCGACTCCTCACGCCAGACCAATGATCCACCCAATGTAAATGGCCATCTTACTTGGGCATACTCAATTTCTGTTGTGCCTAATATTTGACTTGGGTCAAGCCTGGTTCATCAAAGAATTGTAGCATCGCCTTAGCCTTCTCCTTCTCCTTCTCCTCAGCTGTCAACTTCTTGTGGCATTCCTTTCGCAATGTGCGCTCGTAGTTTGATTGGCGAGGCATTTCTTTTTGATCCTTCAAATTTGTAATAGTCGTCAAGCCTTTGTGAAATTCTTTCGTGCCAGGTTGAACCTTCTTCTTTGGTGACTTGGGTCTAAAAAATTCAGTTACCTCACCTTGTACAATCTTATTGGTCTCCTCGTCGGTCATATCGTACGCCAGCTTCGAAAGTGGACGCAACTTCTTGGATTGGGTGGAGGACCTCGTCTTCTTGGGAGCTGCTGGCTGAGCTGGCTTGTTTCCTTTGGTCGGCGCCTTCTTGGGAGGAGACGGTCTTCTTGTGGGGCTTAAGTGCATGGGAGGTGGTGTAGAAGTCGGCGCATTCTTGGGAGGAGACGGGCTTCTCGTAGGGCATATGTGCGCGGGAGGTGGTGTAGGAGTCGGCGCCTTCTTGGGAGGAGATGGGCTTCTCCTAGGGCTTATGTGCGCGGGAGGTGGTGTAGGAGTCGGGCTTCTTCTTGGGCTTGGGTGTGCGGGAAGTGGTGTAGGAGTCGGGCTTCTTCGCAGGGAGGACACATCCATGTTATCTCGAAAAATTATGTGCCGCTTATGCGCCATAGGATGAAAGTGTGTACCGCCTCTCCTAGCTTCAGACTCCGTCACCTCCGAATTTCGAGCTCAAGGTCCTCGTACCACTGGGCAAACCTCCTCCACCGAGACCTTGGAGTAGTTTGATGGTATCTGTTGGCCATGGATGAGCTGCCTGGCTCCACCGGGTGAACCATGCCATGCGTCGCCTTCAAGGAGAGGTTTCGCGCCCGACATGCAGCTCACAAGGTGTCTGCCGCTCGATGTCATCTACGGATACCTGGCCCAAGTCCGCTTGGCAGCCCCACCTGGAAGCGCAATGCCCGCCGCTTGGGGCCGATGATGTTAGGATTCTTTGGGAGGTTCCTGGCACGTCTCCCGCTGTTGGCTCTGGGCTAACTGTTCCTCTATCTGAGTCATGCGTTCTTCAAGTGCACTAAGTTGTTGTGCATGTCGAGCCTTGCTTCTCATCCGACTCCTATAGGTCTCGGCGTCCTGAGCGAAACCAACCTTCCACGGGACGACGCCAACGCCTCGTGTACGTCCAGGGTGCTCCGGGTTTTGTAGAGCCCTTGTTAGCTCATCATTCTCCCTGTTTGGCATGAAGCTACCTTGGGAAGTCTCCTCGATGGACTGCACAAGCCTTCTGGCCACATCTCTCAGCACCTCCCCAAACACCGCATTGCCGCTATCATCGAGGACACCACTGTGAGCATAGAACCAATGCTTTGCTCTGTCAGGCCATTCCATTGTTGCGAGTGTGACACCCTTCGCTAGCAGGTCATGCTCCCTCTTCTCCCATTTGGTATTGCTTGGCGGTAACCACCAGGGCCGAGTCGGTGGTGGTAATTCTTCTTCTGTGCATTCAGCTTGTTCTTCTCACTCAAACTTTGACCTTCCTCTGAAGTCTTGTAGTTCATGAACGCTTCCCAGTGATCTTGCAACTTCGGGAACTTGTTGAAGTCGGGCGTTCGATTCTCCTTGATATACTCTATGTTCAACTTCTTTTTATAAGTTTGGAATGCGATGGCCATCTTCTTGAGAGTGTAACTCTTCACCTTCTCTTCGGTCCCTTGGGGAAGGTGAATGTCTCTCGACATCGTTCCAAAGCATGTTTTTTGTATCTTCAGGAACCTGATCCCATTTTGCTACGCTAATGGGCACGTGGTCCCTAACGTGGACGCCGCATGCCGAATTGAACGGCCCAATCACCGTCAAGGGTTTCTGAGGTTGGCCGTTCTCGTTGACTTCGGTGACAACATATCTTGCCTTCGTCTTCTTGGTTGGACCTCGATGACATGATTGCCCGCTTGGTTGATCGATCCAAAGCATGGTACAATCATGAACGGGTCAAAATGTTGGCTTAGCATGATAGTGAAATCGACAATCATTAACGTGATTGATTGTTACCTCTGCGGCATCATCGTGCTCTGCGGCCTCATCGTGCTCTGCGGCCTCATAACCACCATCTCCCGCAATCAAATTTTCCATAAATTCTTCTTGATCAAATCCTTCGCCGTCCATCGTTGTTTCTTAGGCTAGAAGAAGGCACTGCAAATTAACGGCATGGAAGACGGCGAGGAACAAATGCTGATTAGACCAACTCTACTTATACATTTCACATTTCAAATATACTGACACATCTCACATATACATCACATTTGACATATAATTACTCATCTGACACATCTCACATATACATAACATTACCTCCACCACATGGAAAAGAACAGATATTGACAATTGAGAATATATCTCTGGAGTAACCATTTCTTCACAAATGTAATCAATGGTACATAAATCGACGGTCTCTAGATCATTTACTGCAACTGGAACTTACATCATTTTGCATACAAGGCCTGACATTGCAAATATATTACGTTTGCAACATATACCAAAAAGTTTCGATTCTATACAAAGCCAATTCACCGTTGGCGAACGTTGCAATCGGCAAAGTGACAATGTAATTGTCTAATTGCTCTAATTGCTGAAACAATACTAGCTAATGTCTAATTGATCAGTACAACACCATGTTAGCATTCATTCAACATCTGTTCTTGAACAAGATCACAACCGAAATAGAAATACTACACATTTTCCTCCAATTAGCAAATCCAACGTGAATCTACACCATACATGTACACCAGAGATATATTCTGAGGCAAGAAGTGGCGAGGGGGAGCACCGTCGGGGCGAGCTCGAGGGCGGCGCCGTGGGGAGGCGGCACCGTCGGTGGGGGAGGTCCGGACGGCGGCGCTGGTCCGGGAAGGCGGCGCCGTCGGGAGAGGCGGCATCGTGGGGCGAAGCTCGGACGGCGGCGCTGGTCCGAGGGCGGCGCCGGGGAGGCGGCACCGTCGGGTGGGGGGCGAGCTCCGGGACGGCGAGGGGGCGAAGCCCGGGAGGGCGGCGCCGTCGGGCGAGCTTCGGGAGGGCTTCCGACGCCGACACAGCTCTGTGATGGCGGCAAGGCCAGGAGGAGGAAATGGGATAAAATCGGGCGGGAGGAGCACTAAGGTGGGGAGGAAATGGCGGCAGGGAAGTTTATAGGGGCACCATCAGTCCCGGTTGGTGTATCCAACCGGGATTGATATACACATCAGTACCGGTTGGATACACCAACCGGGACTGATCATTCCACATATGAGGAAAACCTAGGAGCTGTCAGTACCGGTTGGTGTATCCAACCGGTACTGATTAGATCACATCAGTACTGGTTAAATACACCAACCGGTACTGATTAGAATTAAATTCAAACTCTATTTACAATAAAATGAAAGAAAAAAAATGATTTTTTGCACTCTTATAATTCCAATGCAAATTGGAATCCTTGTTACTAGTCATTTATAAATTCCTTTTATAGTTTCTACAATTCAACAATAATATATAAACAAAATAAGGTTATTAATATAAATTAAAAATATAAAAATAAAGTAATTTTTGCTTAAATTCAATTATTGCTTCTTTGCTTAATAAAAAATAATAAATCATTATTATTCCACACTAAAATGATTTACAAAAAATAAAAATGGTAATTAATACACAACTAGTATGTTAGTAGTCTATTACACCAAAAGAAAGCAAAGTGATCCATCACAATAGACAATTTAGTAGCATGGGAACACAGTAGACAAGATTGGACTTATTTGCTAACTACTTTGTTTTTACAAGCGATCCTTCATTATGATCGCGGCGTACGTAAGGACAGTCCTCTGTATCATTCAGGTCACTAATGTCTACGTCCACTGTGAAAGGAGGCAGCTCGTCGAATTGATTATACTCTTCTTCGTCCGTGACGCCCTCAACTCCGACAATCATTCTTTTACCTGAAAGAACCACGTGGCGCCTTGGTTGATCGCTACTGCTAGTCTTCTCATTTTGATTTATGTTTTCGGTAGATTTGTTATGCTGCCTCTTCCTTTTAGTAGGCTTGTCCTTCTGCTTTTTCTGTCCATGTCCATCACATAGAATACTTGTGTCACATCATTAGCGAGCACGAATGGTTCATCCCTATAGGCCACTTGCTTGAGGTCCACAGTTGTCATACCGTACTCATCGATCTCCACGGCTGCCAGTTTGACCCATTAGCACCGAAACAGAGGGACTTTTAAAGGTCCGTACTCGAGCTCCCAAATCTCCTGTATGAAACCATAATAGGTATCCATCTTTCCATTTTTGTCCAAGGCATCTATACGTACGCCGCTGTTTTGGTTGGTGCTCTTGCTATCCTGGGCTGTTGTGTAAAATGTGTACCCATTTATCTCATACCCTTGGAATGATATGACTGTTGTGGATGGTCCCTGAGCCAAGAGTTTCAACTGTTCATCATCTGTATGGTTGCCCAACAGTTGCTTTTGTAACCAACCGCCGAAATGATCCATTTGCTCGACTGCGATCCACTTATCTGACTTCTCTGGGTATTGGGCGCGTAGACTCATCTCGTAATCATACATATATGGAGCCACTACAGTTGCTTGTTTCAATACTGTGAAATGTGCTTGTTTAAATGAAAGTAGATCGTGGCTATAGGATTCTTTTCTCCCTAAAGTCCCTTTTCCCCGTAGCCTCCCCTCATGGCGTGATACAGGAACGCCAATCGGATTCAGATCATCAATGTAATTAACACAAAACTCGATCACCTCCTCTCAGGCCGACACCTGCAATATCTGACCTTTACAGACGAGACCGATTCTGAACATACTTCTTTAGGATGCCCATGTACCTCTCAAAGGGAACATATTGTGGAGGAACACGGGTCCGAGAATTTGTATCTCTTTAACAATGTGGACCATGAGATGGACCATAATATCAAAGAATGATGGAGGGAAGATCATCTCAAGGCTAACCAGACTATTGACCATGTCGTCATGCAGATTACATAACTTATTCGGCTCGATGACCTTCTGCGACACCGCGTTGAAGAACGAGCACAACTTTATGATTGTCCCTCGTACCCTGTCCGGCAGAATACCTCGCACCGCCACTGGGAGCAACTGTGTCATCAACACGTGACAATCATGGGATTTTATGTGTACGATTTTATTCTCTTTTGTGTTTATGAGTCTCCTTATGTTCGAGGAGTATCCAGAAGGGACCTTCACACTGTTCAAGAACTTAATCATATTTTTCTTCTCTTCCTTGCTCAGAGTGTAGCTCGCGGGGTGGAGGTAATGTTGTCCTTCCGCTCTCATTTCCGGATGTAGGTCGTTCCTGATTCCCAGCAGCTGTAGGTCCTTTCGTGCTTGAAGTGTATCTTTTGATTTGCCATACATATCTAGGAAGCCTAGCAGGTTCACGCAGACATTCTTTGTGATATGCATGAAGTCCAGTGAGTGGCGAACCTCTAAGTCTTTCCAGTAAGGTAAGTCCCAAAATATTGACTTCTTCTTCCAAATGGGCTTTGTGTGATCTTGTTTTGTCGGGACAGGTTTGCTACCTGGACCTTTTCCAAATACTACTTTCAGATCGTTTACCAAAGAAAATACAAGAGCCCCACTGCGATGCGGGGGCTTCTTACGTTTCTCTTCTGTCCCATCAAAATTCTCACCCTTCCTCCTTAACGGGTCCTTCGTATGGAGGAATCTATGGTGGCCCATGTACACAACCTTTCGAGAGTTTTTTAGGTACTTGCTGTCCGTTTCCTCTAAGCAGTGGATGCAGGCTTTATATCCTTTGATGGATAGGCCCGACAGGTTACCAAGTGCAGGCCAGTCGTTGATGGTTACAAATAGTAATGCACATAAAATGAAGTGCTCTCTTTTGTACTCATCCCATACACGTATACCATCGTTCCACAATGTTAGCAGATCTTGAACCAACGGTTTGAGGTACACACCGATGTCGTTTCCAGGTTGCTTCGGGCCTTGGATAAGCAACGGCATCATAATGTACTTCCGCTTCATACACAGCCAAGGAGGAAGGTTGTAGATACACATAGTCACGGGCCAAGTCCGTGGATCACGCTCATCTCGCCATACGGGTTCATCCCATCTGTACTCAACCCAAACCTTATGTTCCTCGCATCCTCAGCAAAGTCCGGGTATGTTCTATTGACTTTCCTCCACTGGGAGCCATCAGCAGGGTGTCTTAGCCTTCCGTCCTCCTTACGGTCTTCTTTGTGCCAGCGCATCATCAGGGCATGCGCTTTGTTCGCAAATAAACGCTTCAACCATGGTATTATAGGGAAATACCACACCACCTTACCAGTGGGCCTCTTCTTCTTACGCTGCTCCTCTACCTCACCTGGGTCGTCACGCCTGGTCTTATACCGCGAAGTTTTGCATACCGAACAAACATCCAAATCCTCGTACTCATTGCGATAAAGGATACAATCGTTACGACATGCATGTATCTTCTGTACCTCCAACCCCAAAGGGCAGACAACTTGTTTGGCATTGTACGTAGTTTCGGGCAGTGTGTTCCCCTCTGGAAGTATCTTCTTGATGAGGCATAACAACTCGTCGAATCCCTTATCAGATAATCCATTGGTCGCCTTTCATTGCATCAGTTCTAGTGTAGTACGCAACTTTTTATGGCCCTGTTGGCTGTTTGGGTACAACAATGTTTTGTGGTCCTCCCATAGGTGCTGGAACTTTTCGTAATGTCTTTCATCGATGTATTCTCCCTCTCCATCAAGCAAAGATCTGGTCTAGGTCATCATTGCCAAACTCCCCAAATGTATCTTCGCAAGAGCCAGGTTGGCTGGCCTAAGATATTGTTCGCCTCTTCTTGTTCACCGTCTTCTTGTATAATTTCTTCTTCATCATGCTTGGTCCATGGTATAGTTTGTCATGAAACCTCTTGTGAGCAAATGGAAGTGAAGGTGGCTGAGTTTGCCCACTCCTTCTCATTCTTGCAGTCTATGCATGGACAACATATGTAGCTCGACGTCGTGTATGCATCGGCCAAGACGAAGAAAATCTTGCAAACCCCGCAAGAACTCCGGGAGCGTCGGTCCATGTACATCCATCGCGGTCCATCTACATTATATTACATCAAGGTAACTTTTAGCTCATTTTCCGATAATGAATTGTTCAACATTTCCCAAAATCCAAATCAAGACAACTATATTTTTAAAATGATTTTATTTCATAATATACATTAAAGGCACTATATTTCATTACATATTTTTCCATAAAATGATTATTTGCTCCGGTATTCATACTCGACAAGTTTTTGCAACCTACTAAAATAATTAGTCAATGAAAATCTAGATTCAAAATTCTTCATCAATCGATGGAACCAAAACCTAAATATTAATGCAAGCATAATTTCACGATGACTTTGCTCAAATTTTCAAAACTTTTTTGAAAACTTTTTCACAAAATTTTTAAAACTTTTCTCGAATCTTCAACTCATTTTATATTTCTTCGTAAAGCCATTTATATTTTTAATATTGTTTTAATTCGCAAATGAATTTAAAATTCTTCTTTTTTGCACATAACTATTGCAATTTGAAGATCCTAAAAGCTATGATTTTCATGCACCATTCTTAATTTCCCCAACTATATATGCACCATCCTACATCAAACGATGGAACTAAAATGTAAATTTGAGCTAGATCCACACCTTAAATGCAAGCTATATTATAATCCAAGCAAATTTAAGCTTAGTTACCTTGGTTGTGAGTAAATTTTTGCATCCTACTTGAAAAGATCGAGCTAGAACTTTACATTTGTAATCTTTCATCGATTAATGGAAAAGATCAAATTTTCTTCATAATTCAAGCAAAGAAGAGGCTCCATTTAACACAAATGTAGTGAGGAATGATGGTACTAACCTTAGTTACCTTGCTTGGAGTAAAATGACCAAAATTTTAAAATTTGGGCAGCACCTCCCCTTCCTTAGAGCTCTTGCCCGAACTGCTGTTCTTCTCGCCGGCTGATCAAATGATCTTGGTCTGGCAGAGAGCGGGAGGAGGAACAAGTTTAAATTGCGACAGAGTACCGGTTCATAGCACAAGCCGGTACTGATAGTTTCACATCAGTACCGGTTAGTGCCTTACACCGGTACTAATATCCACCTGCAACTGTAGCCATTGCTACTGATGTGACAATCAGTACCGGTTGGTACCTTTAACCGGTACTGACCACCACCCCCGAGCGTATGTTGATCCAAACGAATGCCTCTTCGAGTTGAGGCAGAGTACATGCGTATGTTCAAATGAAAAATCAGAATGCGTATGTAAATAGAACAGCTAATATTTAATATTACCCACCGTTGAAAATGTTCAAATATACAGTGACATTACATAGTGGATAATTAACATTACATAAATAAAAAGTTCAATTATCGTCGTCACTCCGTGGGGGGCTGCCGCTGTCCTCGCTATCATCGCTGTCACTGCTGTCGTCGTCGTCGTCGTCGGTGGCGGCATGGTGAACGTCGTCCTCGGAGGAGGAAGAGGATGAGCTCCCCCAGCGGATGACGGTGACGTCCTCCTCCTCCTTTTCTTCTTCCTCCTCCTCCTCCTCCTCGTAAATGCGTCCTCGTAAATGCGTCCCGTCATCGTAAATCGTCGTTGTAAATGCGTCCTCGTTGTCGTTGTCGTCCTCCTCGTAAGTAAATCGTCGTTGTCCTCCTATAAATGCGTTGTCGTCGTCCTCCTCGTCGTTATGCCGTCGTCCTCGTCGTAAATCGTCGGCGCTTTCTTTTCTTGGTGGCGGCGGGAGGTGCCTGGGGTGGAGGCGATCGGGGACAATGGCTCAGAGTCGGAGGAGTCAGAGGAGCTGGCGGGAGACACAGGCTCTGCCATGATCGGAAGAGGAAGATCGATCGAGACCGGTCTCTGTCAGTGCAGGTTCTCCATCTTGCTCAATCTGTTTATACTTCGCGCGGGATGAACACGAAGAGGCGACGCGCGGGATCGAGGCGTCGCGCGGGAGACTGTGTGTTGAATACAGTAACCGACGCTTATCAGTACCGGTTGGTTACACTAACCGATGCTGATGTGGTCTCATCAGTACCGGTTGGTTACACCAACCCGTACTAAGAAGCCAAGGAGCAGAGCAGACTGCTTAGTACCAGTTCATGTAACCAACCTGCATCAAGATCGAGAATCGATCTTGGTTGGTTACATGAACCAAGATTAAGCGATGCTTTACTCCTTGGCTTCTTAGTACGGGTTGGTGTAACCAACCTGCATCGATGATACCACATCGACCGATTAGTGTAACCAACCTGCATCGATGGTCCCGGACCTGTAGACCGTTCAACCGGGACTGATGTAAATGTCAGTCCCGGTTCATGCATGACCGGTACTGATGGGCCGGTATGGAAGGTCAGATCTGTAGTAGTGGCATCTCCAAGAGAGAGCCCTAAAAATGAGTCTTAAACTTTAATTTAGGACCTCAACTAATTAGATTTAGGGCTCCAACGAAATATTCACTCCAGCAATTAGGCCCTAAAACCCAACAAAGATAGGGCTCAATCACAGAGTTGCTAAATATAGCTACTCTCCTAGGGGCCCTAAAACAATTTGCTAAATTTTAATAATTTAGGACCCTTGCTGGAGTTAATCTTTTTCCCAAAAACCCTATAATTCAAGTTAGGACTATATTTAAGGCCCCTCTTGGAGATGCTCTTATTGCATCTTTATCATGTGAAATTTTATTTTAGTCTTGAGAGAGAGAGAGAGAGAGAGAGAGTTAAGTGCTTCTCTTGTTTTCTTCTCCCACCAAAGCAAAGAGGTAAAGCATCAGCACTCCTCCCCCTTGCGTTTTGGGCTGGTTGCCTCCTTCCCAGCCAAAATGGAGAGAGGGGAGAGCTCACTCCTCCCCTCATGGCTCTCCCCTTGGCTGCCTCCAACTCCAACCGGCGCTTCCCTCCCCAACTCCGGCGAGCCCTCTCCTCCAACTCGGCAGCAGCAGCTCCCCCTCTTCTCCTTTCTTGCATCCCTCCATGGTTAGTCCCCCCCCACCCATGGATACTCCTTGTGAGCTCAGATCTGGAGTCCCGATCCTGGTTAGAAGTGGTTCTAGGATTGAAATTTTTTGGAGGGAAACTAACTCTACATTGGAGGGAACCACTTACTATTTTCGAGCAGATTTCTGCCTGTTTCTGCAACTCAATTTTGAGGTAGTTAGAGGGATCTCATGTTTATTTGGCTGTAGAAGAAGTTGTAGATTATCCTTTCCTCTTTAATTTGAGCATAAGAACACTAAAATCCATTAAGCCAATTAAAAGTTATACCATTTTTAGTGCTGGCTATACAGATTTCAATTTAGTGGGAGCTAAAATGTTCAACTGAGGTTTTGAGCTAGTTCCAGGCTGAAATAGGATTTTTTGTTGACTAGAGAAATGTAGGAAATTTCATATAGATTTAGAAAATGTATTTGTTTTCTTGATTTGGAGTTAGGAACCAAAAGTTATGTTGAATTGAAGATGCTGTCTAGAACTGTTTTTCTACTGAATGTTCAGAGTTTGGTCTGAAGTTCAGAGTGCAGTTTGAGGACTTCAATTTTAGTTGCTGAACAAATGGCTTTGTGGTAACTATAGGTTATCCTCTTGTGCTCATTTAGAGTCCAAGAACTTGAATTTTGGTTCAACCATTAAAAGTTATGTAAGTTTTACCTTTTGCTGTCCAAATTGTGACTAGTAGTAGATTTAGTTTTGTTCTGTATTTTAGGACAAGTTAGAGGCCGAGTTGGAATTTGCAATTGCCTAGAGATAGATGGGAATTTCTATGTAGATGCTTGCAATTTCTTCGTTTGCTAAAATTGAAGTTGTATAGCAATAGTTTTGCTATGGTGAAGTAGGCTATCCAAGCTAGTTTGTATGAAATTCAAAGTTTGGGGCAAAACTTTGATTTAGTTAGAAGAAGTGTTGTTTGTGTTGTTGTTAAGCTTTATAGCCGGTATAATTGTGTTCGAAATTGTGTTTCCAGGTGGAGTAGCTCCGGGAGCGGCTTCTTCCCGCCACTCCATTTCTCTTGGTAGAAGGCAAGTTGTAGGATCGAAGTATATGAATATAGCAATCAGAGGGGGGGTGAATGATTGTGCGGAAGCTAAAACCAAATTCTTGACCTATTAAAAGTTCACCCCAAAACAGAACCAAATAATTGCCTCGTTTTCGACAAAAACAGAATGACAGAGGTTCGGTAAAACGCGAATTCCTGGAGATCCAACCATCGGATCGATCTGAAATTTGGACACAAAAAACTAGATTCCAGTACGAACCGAACCCAAAAAGAATCAGCTCGATCGGACTTACGGATCAAAAGTTATAAGCTTCGCAAGCTTGCTATTTCAGAACTTGACGAGAATCAATCTAATCAAAACTTCAAGATTAAACAAGATCTTCAAAAGATTAATCAACTAGACTTTGAGAAACTCTAAATCAATACCCTAGAACGGTTTTTGATGGATCAAATCAAGATGAAACTCAACGATCAAAAACCAATCTAGAATTAGAACAAGCATGCAAACAAGAACCAAAACAGAAAACATAGAGCGACTTGGTTATCAGAGCACGCAAAAATCTTGGAAGAATTGATCTTTATTTCTTGTCTAAAATACTCTCATCAAAAGAGTACAAACCCTAAAACCAAGCTCAAAGCTTGATGCGCTCAGCTCTACTTGGTGCCTTTCAACAGGAGACCCCCACCTATTTAAAGCACCAACCCACAAGCAGTTATGAATACGATTCCTATTCCCTAGAAGGAATCAGATCCAACACAACTCTACTTGGCCCAACCTGGTCGAGTACAACTCTTGCACGCGTATGGTAACCCTTCCATACTCACGTGACTAACACTTTGCACGCGTATGGCCACCTGCCATACTCACGTGACTAACACTTTGCACGCGAATGACCTCCTGCCATTCTCACGTGACTAACCATTCTTCATGTGCACCATTCTCTTAGCCCGAACGTCCCGCATGACATCCTTGACCACCAAGACCTCGGTTCCTCCTGAACCTAGTCCCGAACCTCAGTTCCTCCATGAACCTAGTTACGGTCCCGTCATCGACCACATTCGTCTTCGAGAAATACATGCACAAGAACAAACCACAAACAAATCCGAGCACAAGTCCACGACTTGACTCAATGTCAATCCATGCAACTACTCACATGAGCATTGCATAAAGTCCACTTCAAAAGAAGCATCATGAAATCATCACAAATTTCATAATCTCAAATTCAAATTATTTCAATTCTGCTCAAAACCCTAATTCAAAGAAAACTCATTCACGACGGACAAGTAAATATGGTCCGACGTACACATGAAAAATCACTCAAAAAAAAACATTCACAACGGACAGACAAAATCGGTCCGTTGTACAAGTGAAAGTTTCGGTTCCAAGAAGAAATCATTCAGCGAAAACACATTCACGACGGACAAACAAAATCGATGCATGCGTACATGCGAAATCAAACCTCAAAAGCCATTCACGATCGACCAAAGAAGTTTGTCCGCCGTACATGCAAAACTTACTGGTTTCTTGGAAGATTGAGTTCGACTCATGAGCTCAAAAACACGTTCACGATGGACCCAAAAACTTTGTCCGTCAGACATGCACAACTTATCGGGTTTTTGAGGAAAATTGAGTTTGGCTCAATGAGTTCAAAAGCATGTCCACGACAGACCAACAAAGTTTGTCCGTCGTAGATGGGAAACTTACTGCTTCTTGAGATCTTGGTCCGCAAGTAAAGCGAAACCATCGCTTCTTGTCAAATTGACAAAACACATGAACAAACATATTTGCAAATTCAATTCTAAGCCAATTTTTCAGCACATGATTTCACAATCTCCCTTGATGAAAACATTGGCAACACCACTTAGAATTGAACATTTAGCATTCACTTTACAAAAGATTTTGAGATCCAAAGGATTAACACCAAAACACAGAACCTCCCCCTTTGACAAAAATGCAAAACAAAATCTCCCCTTGAGAAGGAAAATGTGTGTGAATGTGCAATGTGCCCAAAAATTCCAAAAATCTCCAAACTTCTCCAAAAAAAAAAATAAACAATTCCCCCTTTTCCTTCTCCCCCTTTTTCCTTAAACTCTTCAATGATTTCCAAATTTCTCCCCCTTTGACAATGGATTCATCAAGAGTAAAAGAGAGAACAGGTTCAAAATTTTTCCTGTAGCAAAGATTTCACAAGGAGAAACAAGGGAGTGCCAAGATAGGAAAAGATGAGCTCATTCGATCATATAACCTTATATATCACATAATATGCAAAATACATGATCTTGAAGTGATTTTAACAAGTTAGGGAATGACATGCATCTCAACCTCAATTTAGTCAACTATAGCCAAGTACTAAGCAAGGTCTTAGCAGAAAAAGCAAGGCTTTAAAAAATTGAAGCAACTAACAACTTAGGGCGAGCAAGCAGTTTCAACTCCAATCTAGTAGACCAATTTAATCTTTAAACAATAAATCGCATGTGGCATGCTTGAAGCATACTTCTTTTATTTTCTAGGAGTGGCATGCTTGAAGCATACATCTTATCTTTGAGGGAATGGCATGCTTGAAGCATACATCTTATTTTTTAAGGAAAGCATGCACAAGCATACAACTTGAAGCTTTTGCTTTTAACACCCCTTTTTTTATTCCCTTTTCTTTTTTCTTTTTCTTTGATTATAAACATGCAAAAATGATTAAATGGTCTTATGAAAGAGTAAAGTTGAAACCACACTTGCTTCATAGCCCAAATTTGTCAAGAGGATTCAATATCAAGCCTAGAAGAGTAAGATATCACAGAGTATTTAGCTATAGGCAATCAGATCAGGGAATTCCGCAATGTCATTCTTAGTTCAAGTGAGACAATTTAGATTATCATATATTAGCTCAATTATATAGTATATAAAGAAATATGATAAAGTGAGCTCATTAAGTGAAAGAACTTGGCAAATAAACTCCCCCTCAAAACAAACCTATTGGATGAACAATCCCAAGTTCTCTCCGAATAAAAGCAAAACGAGAAGAAGACAAAGGTTTTGTAAAAATGTCTGCCAATTGATGTTCAGTATCCACATGATGAAGCACAATGTTGCCTTTTTCAACATGATCTCTAAGAAAGTGAAATCTGATGTCAATGTGTTTTGTTCTAGAGTGTTGCACGGGGTTCTTAGCAATGCAAATTGCACTAGTGTTATCACACAAAAGAGGAACACTATCCAAATTAACCCCATAATCTTTAAGTGTAGCTACTATCCAAAGAATTTGAGAACAACAACTAGCAGCAGCCACATATTCAGATTCAGCAGTTGATTGTGCAACAGAAGATTGTTTTCTAGATGACCATGCAATAAGAGAATTGCCCAAGAAATGACATGTACCAGATGTACTTTTTCTATCAATTCTACATCCTCCAAAATCAGCATCAGAGAAGGCTCTTAAACTAATGCATGAGGAAGCAGAAAGCCAAATGCCAAAATCTTGAGTTCCATGAAGATACCTGAAAATTCGCTTGACAGCTTGTCGATGTGAAGCACGTGGGGAAGCTTGAAAACGAGCACACAAGCACACAGCAAATTGTATATCCGGCCTTGATGCAGTGAGGTACAAAAGTGAACCTATCATGCTTCTATATTCCTTTTGATCAACCGGCTCACCATCTTCATCCGGATCAAGTGTGCAAGCGCTCTCCATGGGTGTCATGATCGGCTTGCTGTTTTCCATCCCAAATCGATGCAACAAGTCTTTTGTGTATTTGCTTTGATGCACAAAAGTACCATCCTTTGTTTGTTTGATTTGAAATCCCAAAAAGTATGTCAACTCACCCATCATACTCATCTCAAACTCCTTCCTCATTGTTTCTGAAAACTCAGACACTAAAACAAGAGAGGAACCACCAAAGATAATATCATCAACATAAATCTGAACGAATAGTTGATCATTGCCTTGCTTGAGTAAAAAGAGAGTTTTGTCAACCTTTCCCATTGAAAACCCCCTTTCAAGTAAAAAGGTTTTTAGCCTATCATACCATGCTCTAGGGGCTTGTTTCAAACCATACAAAGCTTTTGATAGTTTGAACACATGATTTGGAAACTTTGGATTTTCAAAACCAGGTGGTTGCTTGACATAAACCTCCTCATTTATGTAGCCATTAAGAAAAGCACTTTTCACATCCATTTGATACAATTTGAAACCTTTGGATGCAGCAAAAGCTAAAAGGATTCTAATGGCTTCAATTCTAGCAACAGGAGCAAAGGTTTCATCAAAATCTAAGCCTTTAATTTGAGTGTAACCTTGAGCAACCAATCTAGCCTTGTTTCTAACAACAACACCATCCTCACTTTCTTTATTTTTGAAAACCCATCTAGTTCCAATCACATTAAAATCTGGAGGTGGTGAGACAAGTTTCCAAACTTTATTTCGTTCAAAATTCTCTAATTCTTCATGCATGGCATTGATCCAAGATTCGTCAGATAATGCATGAGATATATCTTTGGGTTCAAAAGAAGCAACTAAAGCAGAATGAGCATGAGTGTCAGAATGAATAAACCTGGATCGAGTGACTCTCTCATTTAGGTTTCCAATCATTTGTTCAGATGGATGCATTTTTTGAATGTGCAAGGGAGCATTGGCTTTTGAGACTTCTCCTTCTCCTTCTTCATTTTCAGCATGTACAGATGATGTTGTAGCTTGAGGATGGTTAGCTGTAGGTGATGTAGTAGTAGGTGCCAAAGGTGCTACAGCTTGTTGTGCATTAGGAAGAGTCAAGACCTCATCTTCAACATCATCATTATCTTCAAAGATTTTCTCCCCTGAACATATGCGCTCAGACTGCATCGCTTGGACTAGTGCCTGGACTAGTCTCATCAAAAGTAACTTCACAAGTTTCCACAATTTTGTTAGTCTCCAAAACAAGCACACGATAGCCACGAGTATGAGCAGGATATCCAAGAAAAATGCCATCAGTTGATCTAGCTTCAAATTTATCGAGATTTCCAGATTTCAAGACAAAACATTTGCATCCAAAAACTCGAAAGTGAGAAACAGAAGGTCTATGTCCAAACCGAAGCTCATATGGAGTCTTACCCAATTTTGATCTCAGAAACACACGGTTTGAAACATAACAAGCAGTTGAAATCGTTTCAGCCCAAAAATTTCGAGGAGTGTGATGCTCATCTAGCATAGTTCTAGCCATTTCAACTAACGTTCTATTTTTCCTTTCAACTACACAATTTTGTTGAGGCACTCTAGGAGATGAAAATTGATGATCAATTCCTTTTTCAGCACAAAAGAGATCAAAGGAAGCATTTTTGAATTCAGTTCCATTATCACTTCTAATAGCTTTGAGAGCTCTTGGATGGTCAACAGAAAGCCTAAGAACAAGACTTCTAAAATGACTAAAAGCCTCATCCTTAGATGCCATAAAATACACCCAAGAGTATCTAGAAAAATCATCAACAATCACAAGCACATACCGTTTGCCTCCAAAGGATTGAACTCGAGATGGTCCAACTGTATCAAGATGTAGAAGCTGTCCTGAAGCGTTTGTCATCACCATGGTAAGAGGTGGATGTGAACCTGCAATCATCTTACCATGTCTACAAGAAGAACATACTAGATTGCTATCACCCTTAAGCTTAGGCAAGCCACGTATGAGATCTAAACCACTTACACGAGTAAGATGATCAAAACCAACATGACCAAGTCTACGATGCCAAAAGAATAAATCTTTAGAAACATTGGCAATTAGACACCTATGCTTAGAAGAAGGTGATGCATCAAAATCAGCTTTAAAGACTCTTCCAAAACGAGAAATTTTGAACACAAGATCACCTGAAGCATCTAGCACTTTGCATTCATTTTTCTTAAAGCTTATCTCAAGATCTTCATCAAGCATTTGTGAGACAGAAAGCAAGTTATATTTCAAATTTTCAACAAGAGCCACATCTTTGAACATAAACTTGTCACTTACCTTTATTGTACCTTTTGCCACAACAGAAGAGGAAGAAGCATCTCCAAAAGTAACACTTTCAAGACGAGATGCACGAGTGAGGAGGAGAACCAATTCTTATCACCTGACATGTGGCGTGAGCATCCGAATCCACTAGCCATATGTTCTCCTTCCTTGTGCGAGAAGCCTACATAGCAAAACATGTCGAGGTCTCGATCTTGGGGTTAGGAATGAGATTTTTGGGAATCGATCTTGAGACACACGACGCACAACAAGAGGTACAACACGATAATTTTTATGCACAAACTCAAATTTGCTTTTTCCCATGTTTCTAGGAACAGAAGGTGTTTTCATCACTCTAGCCGCATAAAAATGTGCTTCGCTGAAATTTGACCTAGCCTTAGTTCTTTCCTTCTTTTCTTTGTTTGGCTAGTCTAAAGCAAAAATCTACTAAGTGTCCATCTCTACCACAATGAGTGCAAGTGTACTTGACATGATGTTTAGCTTTAACAAGAAAAGCACATTTTGCATTCATCATAGTAGAAGATAAAAACCAGCAGATTGAAAAGCAATTTTCTTAGGCTCATTAGATAACTCAATTTTGCAAGGAGCCTCGAACAACAAAGGCGAGGTTTAGTTTCATATGTGGCATAAGGATCAAAACCTAAACCTCTCTTGTTTGTGCTAACCTTAGATTGATCCAAAATCATGTTCAACTTTTTCTTGCCATTAGTGAAACGTTCCAAAGAATTTTGCAAGTAATCAACTTTCTTAGCAAGAGTTAAACAATTATTGCAAGGAATATTGACCTTCCCTTTCTGTTATTTACAAGTAGAGCATGAAAGAACCTCATGAGTAAGCAGATTATCAGTCAATTGAGAAACCCTAGCATTTGCATCTTTCAATTTTAATTCAAGAGTTGAGCATTTAGAACAAGAAGTTGAACCATGCAAATCATCGGTTGGAACAGCTAGCATGTTTAACATGTTTCTCATTTAGATGCAACAGAAGAGCGTGTTCTTTCCTAAGCAAGGTGAGCTCATTGTAAATTAAGTCACATGATTTACAAGTATCATCATCGAGGAATCAATGTCTTAAGTCTAGCAATTTCAGCATTCAATGACTCCACAAGAATATCATGTTTCTTAATTTTTCTATCACGTTTGTCAAGTAATTTTCCAAGACGGGCAACACATTGGCTAATTCATCGTAAGAAGGATCTACCTTATTGAAGTCGTTGTCATTGCCGTCCTCGGTGAAGCTATCCTTGCTGCTTGCCATGAGACACAATCCCATCAAATCATGCTTGCTTGGAGTTGCATCATCTTCGCTGCTCTCCGAGTCCACATCGCTCAAATTGACTTGTTCAAGAGCGGAAAGAACTCGGTGAACCACCTTGCGGTTGATGAAACTCTTCTTCTTCCTATCATTTGACGAGAACCTTTTCTTCTCATTCCTTCTGTCGTTGTCCTTCTCCTCCTTTGATGTTTTTCCTGCAAGCTTAGGACAATTTGTGCGAATATGGTTGAGGTCACCACACTCATAGCATCTTGGAGGACCACCTCTCTTTCTCATTCTCACATTCTGCAAAGCTTTGTTAAAGCGACAAGAGAGTAGTGCCAGATCTTCTTCAGGAAACTCTTCAAGTTGCTCATCTGTTAAAGAAGACATGGAAGACAAGGCAAAGCTAGAAGAAGAATTTGCATTTGACATGTTAGGGTTAGAGATCAAAGCAATTGATTTAATATTACCTTTCCTTGCAAGAACATCCAACTCATGAGTTTTCAATTTAGAATACAAAACATCTAATGTAAGTGTACTCATGATAGTAGATTCTCTAATGGATGTAACTTTCATCTCCCAAATAGACATGTCTAATGCACCAAGCAATTGTCTAGCATTAGCAGCATCATCAAAGCTAACTCCAACAGCACGCAAATTGCTAAGAATTTTATTAAAACGTGCAAAGAAATCATCTAGCGACTCACTGGGTTTCATCTCAAATCGCATGTATTCTTTTTTGTAAAGATCTTGACGAACCTCTTTAATAGTGTTAGAACCCTCATGGTAATCACAAAGAGATTTCCATACCTCATATGCGGATTTAAGATGGATCACACGGTCAAAGTCGCTGCGTCCCAAACCTTGGATGATCAAGTTGCGCGCCTTGCTGTTTGCTTCAACATGTGTGCGATTTGTGTCGTTGACGTTGTCATTTGCAGGGACTTCATATGGCTTGTAGACTTTCTCCCAAATTGTGAATCCCTGTGCTTGGATGAACGCCTCCATCTTGGCCTTCCAAAACTGAAAATCAACACCATCGAACACACATGGTTTTGTCGAATAACGATCCATTGATCTAATCACCGGTTAAGATAGATTAGAGAAACCTTGCTCTGATACCACTTGTAGGATCGAAGTATACGAATATAGCAATCAGAGGGGGGGTGAATGATTGTGCGGAAGCTAAAACCAAATTCTTGACCTATTAAAAGTTCACCCCAAAACAGAACCAAATAATTGCCTCGTTTTCGACAAAAACAGAATGACAGAGGTTCGGTAAAACGCGAATTCCTGGAGATCCAACCGTCGGATCGATCTGAAGTTTGGACACAAGAAACTAGATTCCAGTACAAACCGAACCCAAAAAGAATCAGCTCGATCGGACTTACGGATCAAAAGTTATAAGCTTCGCAAGCTTGCTATTTCAGAACTTGACGAGAATCAATCTAATCAAAACTTCAAGATTAAACAAGATCTTCAAAAGATTAATCAACTAGACTTTGAGAAACTCTAAATCAATACCCTAGAACGGTTTTTGATGGATCAAATCAAGATGAAACTCAACGATCAAAAACCAATCTAGAATTAGAACAAGCATGCAAACAAGAACCAAAACAGAAAACAACGTAGCGGCGTGGTTATCAGAGCACGCAAAAATCTTGGAAGAATTGATCTTTATTTCTTGTCTAAAATACTCTCATCAAAAGAGTACAAACCCTAAAACCAAGCTCAAAGCTTGATGCGCTCAGCTCTACTTGGTGCCTTTCAACAGGAGACCCCCCACCTATTTAAAGCACCAACCCACAAGGAGTTCTGAATACGATTCCTATTCCCTAGAAGGAATCTGTATCCAACACAACTCTACTTGGCCCAACCTCGGTCGAGTACAACTCTTGCACGCCAGATGGTAACTCTTCCATACTCACGTGACTAACACTTTGCACGCGTATGGCCACCGCCATACTCACGTGACTAACACTTTGCACGCGAATGACCTCCTGCCATTCTCACGTGACTAACCATTCTTCATGTGCACCATTCTCTTAGCCCGAACGTCCCGCATGACATCCTTGACCACCAAGACCTCAGTTCCTCCTGAACCTAGTCTCGAACCTCAGTTCCTCCATGAACCTAGTTCCGGTCCCGTCATCGACCACATTCGTCTTCGAGCAATACCTGCACATGAACAAACCACAAAACAAATCCGAGCACAAGTCCACGACTTGACTCAATGTCAATCCATGCAACTACTCACATGAGCATTGCATAAAGTCCACTTCAAAAGAAGCATCATGAAATCATCACAAATTTCATAATCTCAAATTCAAATTATTTCAATTCTGCTCAAAACCCTAATTCAGCAAAAACGCATTCACGACGGACAAGGAAATATGGTCCGGCGTACACATGAAAAATCACTCAAAAAAAAACATTCACAACGGACAGACAAAATCGGTCCGTTGTACAAGTGAAAGTTTCGGTTCCAAGAAGAAATCATTCTGGCGAAAACACATTCACGACGGACAAACAAAATCGGTCCGTCGTACATGCGAAATCAAACCTCAAAAAGCCATTCACGACTGACCAAAGAAGTTTGTCCGCCGTACATGCAAAACTTACTGGTTTCTTGGAAAATTGAGTTTGGCTCAATGAGTTCAAAAGCATGTCCACGACAGACCAACAAAGTTTGTCCGTCGTAGATGGGAAACTTACTATTTCTTGAGATCTTGGTCCGGCGCAAAAGCGAAACTTACTGCTTCTTGTCAAATTGACAAAGCACATGAACAAACATATTTGCAAATTCAATTCTAAGCCAATTTTTCAGCACATGATTTCACACAAGTGTATCATATAGATTGACGCTTAGGTGATTCATGATTACTTTATGAATGCTTTCTAATTGTCCTAACTAATTGAAATGCCTTGTACCAAGGTGTTTGTGCGCATGATCATGTTTACGATGAGGTAAATGCTATGTTTATGCATACAAGAGTATATCAATGTACAAGTGTATTGTGATGAATGCGGCTTGGTAGCCATATGATTGCTTATTATTGTGATTTAATCGTATGATATGATGTGTTACTATGCTCTATTCTTGAATTGGTTAGACTTGTATGGATGGTAACTTATGAATGTGAGAATTGGCTATTTATGCATTTGGTTATGACTATGCAATAATGTTAGAAATGAATGTAGTTTGCAATTTACTTATGCCAATTGCATTTGTGCATTCATAATGGAAGAAGTGACTCATTCTGATGCGGGCCTCTGTGTTCACATGTAGTGAAGACGAAAGTCCTACCTCGTAGTCCCATTTATCGAGCGAGACAGTAAGAGTAGGCACCTTCCACGTGATGGAAGGGACGTGAGGGTGCACACCGACGGGTGTGCACTCGGCAGTATCGGTATATGCATCGAAAAGAGCATTCATGTCGTATTGCTTCGCTAACGATGAGTTTTGTGTGTTAAATGGTAATGTAAGAAGTTGGGATAGAGTCGTGGACTCATCCAAAGGAGGTTGAATGGGGTACGTGTGTGAAATGAGCAATGAGGTAAATGGTAGTGATATAATTGTTTTATGTATTGGCTGAGTCATGTAAGAATTTGATCTTGTTGTTGATTTGAAAATGTTAATTGGTTAATCCTGTTGATTTGGTGCACTTTGCTGAGTTTTGAACTCACGCTTGTTGTTTAATGTTTTTAGGTACCCTGAGGCCGACTCGCCGGGTTGGGACTTAGTTCACCTTCACTCACTTCAGGACACACATTAAATTCATAGCTTGGAAGAATGTATCTTGATGATAATTAATGTTGGATCTTTGAAGTAGTATGCTTGTGGTTAAGCTATTCTTGTTATGGTTATGTGATGTTTATGTTGGTAGTTCTTTTATGATGCATCGTAATTATCCGTTGATTGTTTAGTGTAGTTGTTTATGCTGAAATGGTCATGATGGTTGATTGATTCCCTGACATGTGATATTGTTTCTATTATGCTTATTGTGATCTCTTTGCCTGCTGAGTGGATGTCCAGGTTTTTAGGGAAAGTGCTGCCAAAATTTTCTATTAGTTCGGCAACATAATAGCATGTTTAGGTTGATTTGCGGTTTCTCTTATGTCTTTATGTTTTGTGTCGCTTGTTAGTGTAACATTCAGGGCACGTGGGGTGCCGGTGTGTTGCATTAGTACTTGATATTAGCATATTACAACTCTTGGTATTCATGGTTCCCAAAAAAAATTGTAAATGATGGCAAGCATGAAGATTAAGAACTTTGTGAGTAGAAATAATCCGAGAATGCGAATTTGGATCATTTTAATTAAATATTTTGTTTTTCTTTGGTTGTACTATTAAGGGGTTCAAGCCTAGTAGCTTAGTTTGATGAGGTTGAGTAGCTAGTTCTCTCTAACTCATGTCTAGTTTGAGGAAGCCATGAGTCCAAGTGAAAAAAACTCCAAATTTGGATTGTGTGTGAAACTTCAGAGTTTGTCAGTAAATTTAGAGTTAAGATGGATAATTAGACTAAATCGAACCATTAATTGGATCCATTTAACAAAGAGCATGTCTAGTGATTTTAAATGCAAATCGGATGATACGAGTGACCTTGTGCCAGATCAATTTTGCAAAGAACATGTGTTGCAGATTCAATGTGAGTCAGATGATCTGAGTAACCTAAACTATAGGTTGGATTAATTCTATAGAGAAATGCTTAAAGGTACGTATTATCGAGTTAGATCATGGGTCGGATCAATTTGACACAGACTTGGCCAGAGATGTTTCCATGTGATTTAGATGATCCAAGTGGGTCAGAGCATGACTCGGATCAATTTCACATAGAAGTTGTTCTTGAGAAGTTACACTAGCCCGCATAATCCGACCTAGGTGGATGATCCGAGTGAATCAGATAATCTAAGTGGAGTCAGACGATTTGAGTGTGCGTAATGGTTATAATTTTTATCGTTAGCTGCATTTAAGTCAAATAATTCGAGTAAGTCAGATGATCCGACTCAAAAAGATATTTTGAAATATTTGTGCCTACTGGCTTTTTTCTAACGAGAGAAGTTATAAATAGGTCCTGTGGGGGTTCCTGTTAAGAGCTCTTGCGACTCTATCTTAGTGTTCATCCTACTAAGGAGTTTGTTGGCACTTTGAAGCTTGGATCAAAGATCTTTGAGTGCATGAAACAATAGATATGTAACTTCCCAATTTTTGAGTTCTCAAAAATCTTTTATGTAGAATAGGTTCCCAAAAATTTTCATCCATTTTCCTCGCATAATGATCTTAACAAGAAATTTCATAAATGAAATTTTTTAATTTGAATAATCAAAACTTTAATTAATTGAAATCTTGTGTTGTAAGGAATTTTCTTGGAATTTTTCAAGTTTATTTTATATTTCTTTTGATTTATTTGAATTTCCTCCCCCCTTAAGGCGCGGCTTGACCCCAAGCCAGTGCCGATGGAAATTGACATTGTATTGCTGCAGCGTTCTCCCATGTCACCATAGTTGACGGCCATCCCGACCATTTCACCAAAACAACTGGCATAGCCCGACTACCCTTTTTGACTAACTTCCTTTTCAAAACTTGAACTGGCACTCTCTGTTCAGTTTTCTTCAGACAATTGAGTTCCGATGTAGGCTGGACTTGACTCGAAGGATGGATATAGCGCTTGAGCTGTGAAACATGAATCACTGGGTGTATTTTGCTACCCTCTGGTAAATCCAGTTTATACGCCACCTGACCAATCCTTTCCAATATCTTATATGGTCCATAGAATCTAAAACAGAGCTTTTGATTGCTACGGGCAGCAACAAATGTCTTCACATATGGTTGCAATTTGAGATACACCATGTCACCTACTTGAAAATTGCGTTCTGACCTATGTTTGTCGGCTTGAGCTTTCATCCTTAAACTGGCTCATTCCAAATGCAGCTTCAATAGTTGAGTCATTAACTCCCTTTGTTTCAGCCAGTCCTGGATGTCTGTCCCTGCTTCCATATGTTGACCGAGCAAAATGCCTTGGAGGATGACCATAAAACACTTCAAAAGGAGTCTTGCCAATAGCTGTTTGGTATGATGTATTGTACCAATATTCCGCTATGGGCAACCATTGTGACCATTTTTTTGGACATGCATGCACAAAAGCACCTCAAATATGTTTCCAAACATTGGTTGAGGCGTTCCGTTTGACCATCCGTTTGAGGATGATATGCCGAACTCATATTAAGTTGTGTGTCCGACAGTTTAAATAATTCTTGCCAAAAACTGATGGTAAACACTCGATCTCTGTCAGAAATTATAGTGTTTGGCATGCCATGCAACTTGTAAATGTTATCACAAAAGAGTTGAGCTACTTGTGAAGCTGTGAAGGGATGGGTCAACGGCAGAAAATGAGCATATTTAGAGAACTTATCAATGATCACCATTATTGTGGAATACTTGTGTGACAACGGCAACCCTTCGATGAAGTCCATGCTGATTACCGCCCATGATTGATTTGGTACCGGAAGTGGCTGCAATAAACCTGGCAATTTCACATGCTCTGTCTTGGCCTGCCGACAAGTTCCACACTCCTTCACATAACGCTCAACTGTCATCTTCATTTTAGGCTAGGCAAAGAGAGCCCGAACTCTCTGATATGTTGCTCCAATTCCTGAGTGCCCACCTATGCCACTGCTATGAAGTGCCTGTAAGATATGTTGTTGAGCCAAAAAATTATTTCCAACCCAAATGCATCCCTTCCAACGAATGATTCTGTTTTACAGAGAATATCCTTGCTCATTTGACCCAGCAACACACAGTTCCTCCAACAATTTCTTAGCCTCTTCATCTTCATGATAGCCGGCCATTAAATTGTCCATCCATACTGGAGTACACATGGAAATCGAATGTATCTCCTCAATAACTGGTACTCGTGATAAGGCATCTGCAGCAGCATTGTTAACCCCCTTCTTATATTGTATCTAAAATTGAAGCCCTAATAATTTGACAAATGCCTTAGTTGAATAGATGTTGTCAATCTTTGTTCTGTAAGGTGTATGAGAGCCTTCTGGTCTATTCTAATGACAAATTCCTGATGCTGCAGATATGGGCTCCATTTAGTGACAGCCATCAATATTGCAAGGCACTCTTTCTCATAAGTTGAGAGAGTTTTGATTCTGGCTACTCAAGGACTTACTGAAGAAAGTTATTGGATGTCCCTCTTGCATAAGCACTGCACCAATGCCACCATTACTAGCATCTATCTCCAAGACAAATTGTTTTGAAAAGTTAGGCAGTGCTAATACAGGAGCTTGAACCAGGGCCTTCTTCAATGTTTGAAAGGCATTATCTGTAATGGGTGTCCATTGATATTGCTCTCCCTTTTTAAGCAGTGAAGTAAGAGGTTTACATATGTGTGAAATCATGTGCTGAAAAATTGGCTTACAATTTAATTTGAAAAAATGTGCTTGTGCATGTGCTTGACCAAATTGACAAGAAACAGAGGGCTTCTCTTTTATGCCGGACCATATGCGCCGGACCAAATTGTTGGTCCGTCGTGAACTTGTCTTAGTGCCGGACTAAATCTGTCAAGAAGCAGTAAGTTTTCCCTTGAGAGCCGGACCACTGCGCTGGACCACATATTTGGTCCGCCGTGAACGCATTGAGCCGGACTGCATTTTTTGCATGTACGCTGGACTAATGTTTTTGGTCCGTGGAGAACAAGTTTTTGCGGTCTGAAATTTGCATGTACGCCGGACCAATTTTCGTTGGTCCGTCGTGAACGTGAACTTGATTAGGGTTTTGCAATTGAGTTTGGATTGTTTGTATGCAATGCTCGTGTGAGTGATTGCATGGTTTTACTTTGAGTCAAGTCGTGGACTTGTGCTCGGAATCATTTTGTGTTTACTCATGTGCAGGTGTTGCTCGAGGGCGAACGTGGTCAATGACAGGACCCGAACTAGGTTTGTGAAGGAACTGAGGTTCGAGACTAGGTTCAGGGAAGAATCGAGGTTTTGGTGGTCAAGGATGTCATGCGGGACGTTAGGGCTAGAGAACGGTGCACACGAGGTGGTTAGTCACGTGAGTATGGCAGTAGGGCCATACGCGTGCAAGAGTTGTAATCGTTTGGGGTAGCTTACATGTATTGGGCTAGGTTGGGCCAAGTGGACACGTATGCATACTCCTTTTGTTTGCTCCTTTAAATAGGATGGGTGTCTCCTGTTTAGAGGTATCCAGGGATTGAGATCAATCCAGAGCTTTAGGTTTTGTACTCTTTTGATGGGAGTACTTTAGACAAAAATAAATAAAAATTAATTCCTTCCAGATCCTCTGCGTGCTACAGCAATCGCGAAGTTACAGTGCACACGTTGCTACAGTGTTTCCTGTTTTGGTTCTTGTTTGCATGTTTGTTCTGATTCTAGATTGGTTTTTGTTCCTTAAGTTTCATCTTGATTTGATCCATCAAAAACCTTTCTAGGGTATTGATTTAAGGTTCCTCAAAGTTTAGTTGATTTATGTTTTGTCGTTTTTGTTTAACCTACAAGTTTTGGTTAGATAAATTCTCGTCATATTCTATTAGAGCAAACTTGCAAGGTCTATAACTTTTGATATGTAAGTCTGATCGAGTTGATTCTTCTTTTGTTAGATTTGTATTGGAATCTAGTTTCTTGTGTTAAAATTTCAGGTCAATCCGATGGCTGGATCTCTAGGAATTGGCATTTTACTGAATATTTCTGAAAAAGGCGATATCATAAATTCGGACTGGTTCGAACTTGACGTTCTGATCGAACTGGTCCGAACTCTGACCGGAGCGGTCCAAACTTACTTCGGAGCGGTTCGAACTTGAATACCAAGATCGGACCAGTCCGAACTAGTCGATTTCGAAATAGTCTTTTTGCAAAGCTTATATCTTTTGATCTGAAGATCTGATTGAGGTGATTCTTGTTGGGTTAGTGTCGGGACCCCGAATTTGCAAATCCGGACCCTCTGTGTATTCAGCACTAGTCCAGGAACGCGCTAGTGCACACAGTCTTAACATCGGTATATATCACAATCATACCAAACGATACTATCAAAGTACTTTATTTAAATAATCAAAGGGTTACTCGACCTTATGGCCAAGTTACAAATATATGCCTTGCAAGGCTAAACTTATTAAAAGAGAAATAACAATAAATGAAAATCAAATAAACTTTCGTGGCGCCATCCAAGATACCACAGTAACCTCGACTGGCTCAGATCCCTAAGTAGACGGGTCCTCTTGAACTCCTCCTCCGAAACTCCGGCGTAGTCTCCTCTTCAACCGGGTATTGTGTTGAGGCAAGGGTGAGTACTTGGTACTCAAAGAAGTCATGCATGTAATGCAAGCTAATATACTATATGCATGGCTTGGTACAAAGGAATAGCTCAGTATATTTGCAAGAAATGTACTCTTTGACAAGTAATAAAAGTAGATTCGAAAGCAAAGAGAAATAAGTAAAGCATAAATAACTTTTCAAGAAGTTTAACAAACATTTTTCCCATCCTAAACCATATTTCCATCATCTTCCTTGTTAAAACTAACCCATCTTTTCAAAACCAAGTTATTTCCGTAAAGTCTACCCTTGATCAGAATTCCCGAGCATTGTCCAAGACTGCGGACTCGGCTATTCAAATAGATTCTACACTGCAGAGGTTATGCACTTTACCCACAAGATACAAATAAAACACCACAAAGGCGAAGTTCCCCGTGAACAAAGCCTTCGAAGCCTCAAACAACACAGTGGCCCTCTCCTGCTCAGGTTTCACACCATCCCTTCCCTTAGCCAAGGCGGCATGGGACCAACACACCTGCTAGATGGGTACCTGGCCACAGCCACGATACGCCCCTCGCATAATCACACACAAACGGTGTAATCGACACTCGAGGCTCCACAAGTGAGTCCTTAGCGACTTAGTCAACTAGGGCCGTCCCCATTCCAAACATGTGGTTGCAAGTATGACCTGGCTTCAAAGGCTTGCAAGGTTAAGTCCTTAGAGTGATGGCAAGACTACCCGAAAACCAAATCATCACTCCTAATGCCACAACGCCCACCTGACATTTTGCCACATGCCCCTGCCGAAAATCGCTTATCAAACCCCGCTGATTACTATGCACCACGTGCCGCCAACATCACATGATACTTTTCCAAACAGGTTCAATATATCATTAAGTCCATATTAGCATTTGATTGTCCAAAATCATGTCATGAGCACGTAGGTGTCTAAGCAAAGATACTACAACTGCCTAAACCCATGTTGGCAATTTAATAATGTCCAACTAGTAAACTACAACTAGGGTGACAAAGGGTCATGGCACATACTTAAGTAATCAAGGTGTCATATAGCAAATTGGTATTTATCTAACCCCATGTTTAAACAAAGTATCTTTCTAATTGAACTAGCATGCAATAGTTTAAATCAAAATAGATTTCAAATAGGATCAACATGGTCAAAGCACAACTTGCCTTCAAAAAGTACTTGCTCTTGGTCTTGAGTTGGATCCTGAGTCAACACTTCTCCTTCGAATCCTTCCCAAGACTTCAACGCCTCACTGTAAAGCGTGCAAATAGCAAATACACAAATAAACACTAGGCAAAAGATCCCAAAACTCCAAATAAAATCCATAAACAGAGAGAACATAATTTTCCTGGATTTTTAGAAACTGGAATCACAAATTCTGGAGTTAAAACGTTAGAAAAGTTATGATTATTTAAAGTTTAAATAATCAATTAAATAATTTTGCAGAGAAAACTTTAGTCCAAAAAATTAAATAAAATTCATATTTAGGTAGAGCTCATTTTTCTACAAATTTAGAAATTTGAATCACTCAATCGAGTTGAAACGCAAAAGTTATAAAGCTGCTTGAAGTTTGAATCTAAATTTTGAATCAATATTTCGAATTAATAAATCATTTTCTTTTCGAAATTAATTATTGCACAAGATGGACACGCGTCAGCTCCTCGATTGGTCGACGCCACCCTGGCCCATGGACTTGGTCCACGCCGCTCGGGTCCCACGGTGGACTCCTGGCCCACGCTTCCACGTGAGACCCGACATGGGTCCACTCGGTGACGCTATTGCGACGCCAAGACACCGATACCGCCGACAGCGGTTCGCCATGACGTCATCGCGGACGCCATGGTGCAGTTTGAGGCCGGGTCCACATGCGGCCTAAAGGCGCCGTCGAGACACGTTTCGCTGCGCTGGCGCGACCGCGGCGATCACAAGGCGGTTGGCCTTCGCCACGGGCTAGATCTAGGCCGTTGATTTGAAAATCAACGGCCCGTATTGATCTCGTGTTACGCGCTTGGGGTGAACGCGGGTTAATTCCGGGACTGGGATTTAGATCCAATGGTTGAGATTGGATCTAGAGATCAGAACGAAACCTCACCGCGGCGATGACGTGGCAAGATTCGGATCGCGGCGGTCTTGATCGGACGGCCGAGATAGTTTCGGGCGACGGCAATGGCGCGGCGCGGCTGGCGGGTCGGAAATGATGACGATGACACGCCCGACGGCGCTGCAGGGTTCCCTCCCGGCTAAGAGGATGGTAGGCACGGTGCGCCGACGCAAGGACCGGATCTGGGGTCAACGCCGGCGTGAGGATGGCTGACGGTGGCGAAACGCGCGAAATCAAGGGCGAGTGCTTTACCAACTCGGCGAGCAATAGCAGCGAGACGGTGGGGATCCTAGCGCGTGAGCTAGGTTTCGGGACCGGGCGTGGATGGCGATCTCTGGGTGCGATCCGGCATTAAATAGCCCTGGAGGCGTGCTCGTGGCGAACCTAGTTTGGCCACTACGGCGCTTCATCGGCATGAGTCCTGGCTCGACTGGAGACGACGCAATCGCAGCCGCCCACGTGGCGCGATTAACGGCCCCGACGCACGGGCGCGATCGGATCCGGGCCGGATACGGCTGCTCGGTCGCATGGATCTCACCGCTGGATCTTGATCCAACGGCTGGGATTGATTAGGGTTAGGATGGTTCGGCCGAGTCACGTTGGCTCGGTCGGACTCGAACACGAAGTCTGACTTCGGGCTCGGCCTGGATGAACAGTACTTGACCCGAGTTTGATTTTTCCAAATGATTTAATATTTAAAATAATTCCTAGTAATTCATTTAATTCATTAAAAATAGCAAATGACCTAAAAATTCCAAAAATTCCGAAAATACTTTGGATCATTTTGGACTCAAATAAAATATTTCCAACAAAAATTTATTTGCAAAATTAAATTCTTTAATTATTTCAAAATGGAATAAATTCAAATAAATTCCAATTAAATCCAAATAAATTCAGAAATTCCAAAATTCACCAAAGTGCCAAATCACACATGAATTTAGGACAAGTAAAATTTTTGGGGTGTTACAAACTCTCCCCTTAATAGAATCTCGCCCCGAGATCTGTGGCTTACTGCTGTGTTTGGAAATTCTTTCTTCAAATCCTCTTCACAAGCCCTAAGTCGCTTCTCGCATGGTTGCTCGATCGAACTCCTAAGTAAACGAGTTGACTTGTTTCTAGTTTCTCGATCCATTGTGTCTAGAATCCTCACTGGATGCTCCTTATAAGTCAAGTCCTCTTGCAACTCAATTGATTCTAATGCTGCTCCTCAGTGAACTCGAGGCACTTCTTTAATCGACACATGGAATACATCATGTACTCCTCGCAACGACGTGTGGCAACTCCAAATGATAAACTTCGCCTCATGCTCAAAAATCTTAAATGGTCCAACATAACGGGTGCAAGTTTTCCTTTGGCATGGAACCTCTTAACTCCCCGAGAGGCGAACTGAGGTATACAAAGTCTTCGGTTCAAAACTCAAATCCCTACGACTGTCAAGATAACTCTTTTGTCGTGATTGGGGCTATCTTCAACCTTTCCCTAATCATAGCGACCGCTTCTTCACTCTTGAATAATATCAGGCCCAAAGACACAGCGTCACGGTCTCATTCCAATTCAATGGCGTCTGGACAGGCTCACTCATACAAGGCTCTCAAAAGGTGACATCAGAACTAGCCTCGATAACTATTGTTGTAATCGAACTCGCATACGGCAAACTTTATCCTAAGAGGTAGCATAAGCCAATGCACAAGCTCTCAACATATCCTCCATCTGGGTTGACTCTTTCTTGCCTGGCTCCATCCGCCTGCGGGATGATAAGTCATCTGAAGTTTAAACGGGTTCCCATGGCTTCATGCAACTTATTCCGTAACCTTGAGGTAAATTGGGTACCTTCGTCTCGACATAATCCTCTTTATAATTCGTGCAAACAAACAATCCTCGATCATGTATAATTCCGCTTAATTTATCTCCCGAGTAAGTGGTCTTCACGGGATAAATGGGCTACTTTAGTCAAGCGATCCACTATAACCCATATGGAGTCATAACCTCCTTGAGTCTTCTAAGAACCGGTAATGAAATCCATTCCGATTTCCTCCCACTTCCACTCGTGCATCTTCGTCAGAGCAACTCGCCGGGTCTCTCGATGCATTGCCTTGACTCTCCCGCATACGCCGCGACAATGCAACATGCTCAACTTCGCTTTCATACTCTGGCCACCGTAATCTCTTCCTTCAGATCCCGACATCTTGGCGCCCTGATGAATTGAGTACTTGAGTCATGGGCTTCTTCCAGACCGCTTGCTTTAACTCCTTTTGTTAGGCACACAAATGCGATCCTTCATCCATAACGTGCCTCGCTTCATCCAATTTGAAGTCCTCTCGCCTTGCCTTCCTCCTTTTTGGACTTAATCCTACTGATCCCTGTCATCATCCTTCCGCCCTTCTCTGATCCGGTCCTCTAAAGTAGGTTTTACTTCCAATGCGCCAAGAACTCGCTTAGGTACAACCTCAATCTTCATTTTCCGAAATCCTCACACAACTCATCCTCGACTTGTGGCTAGCAACGCACTCACTGCATGGCTTTTCCGACCAGAGCATCGGCTACTACGCTGGCCTTCCCTGGATGGTAATGGATTCCAACATTATAGTCCTTGATCAACTCTAACTATCTCCTCGCCTCATATTCAGATCCGATCGGGTGAATATGTACTTAAGGCTCTTATGATCCGTATACACTTCACATCTGCTTTCCAATCGATAGTGACGCCATATCTTCAAAGCATGCACTACTAAGTAGCCTAACTCTAGGTCATGTGCTCGATAATTTTCTCATGCGGCCTCAATCGCTTTGATGCATAAGCGACGTTTACCTTTCCATTCTCGCAGACGACACATCCAAGTCCTCGCTTAGCGCGTCCACAATAAATATCAAGCTTTGAGTAACATCCCAGAGAACCAACACCGGTGCCGATGTCAATTGCTTCTTCAGCCTCTAAATCCTTTCACATTCTCGGGCGCCCATGCAAACTTCTTTTCCTTCTTCAAGAATTGCGTAAGAGGTTTCGCAATTGTCGAGAAGCCTTCAATGAAACGGGCGGTAGTATCCTGCCATTCCAAGGAAACTCCGACCGGGTCAGCGCCTTCTACGCCCCAATGTAACACGCCTTCTACTTTGCTTGGATCCACGGCGACTCCTTCTGCGTCATTACATGTCCAAGAAACTCCACCTTGTCCTTCCAAAAATCACACTTATTTAACTCCTGGCGAAAGTTGCTTTCCTCGCCTTTCCAAAACTCGCTCTTAAGTGTTCCTGGTGATGTTCATCCTCCTGCCTTGGAGTAGATTAGGATATCGCCTATGAACACGATTTACGACAAACTTGTCCAAATATTCCATGAACACCTTATTCATCATATTCATGAAATAAGCGCATTCGTTCACAAATTCAAAGGACATAATCAGAACTCGTAATGTCCATATCTTGACGAATGCGCCTTTTCTGAATATCTTCCTGACGGATCTTCAATCGATGGTATCCCGATCTCGTGATCAATCTTGAGAAAACTCCGGCCTCTTAACCCGATCAAACAAATCATCAATCCCGGTAGCGGATACTTATTCTTCACTGGTGACTTTCATTGAGTGCAACTAGTCAATGCACATCCCGAAACTCCCGCCCTTCTTCTTGACAAACAAAACCGGTGCTCCCACTGTGACTAACTTGGTCCGACATAAATCTCTTTCTCCATTAACTCTCTAGTCGCTTTCTTCATTTCTACCAACTCTCAGACATCCGATAGGGTCTCTTACATCGGTTGCATCTTGACAAGCTCTATTACAAACTCTATGTCCCCTGCCTCAAGGCATACCGTAGATCTTTCGGAAAAACATCTGGGTACTCATTCACTACTGACATCCTCTATGCCGATTGCCTTGGTATTAACTATCAATCATGCCCATTTCTAATCGCAAGTGGCTTGAAATTCCACTTTCTTCCCACACGGGCTCTCAATCGAGATAGTCCTTCGCCCACAATCCAATACACCTTTGTAAGCTTGGATAACCAATCCATTCCCAATATAACATCTAAGGTCTGGGTCTCCAAAATTATAAGGTTTGCTAGGAACTCTATTCCATCTATTAGTATTCTCACCCTAACATCCTACTTCGCTCGAGTTCGAACTGTGGGTTTGAACTAAAAGCATGCACTTAAGTCTTGCAATTCTCAAGTCATTTCTAGCAGCAAAGCCTTAAGTAAACAAACGAATGCGAAGCTCCGAGTCAAACAAAATCAAGCAAGTGTGTACTAAGTTAACAAGTAACTTACCCAAGACGACGTCTCGTAGTATTTTGGTAAAGGCATCCTGCGGTGACATGGTTGACTCGGCCTCTCACCACGGTCCTGGGTGTGGCTCGTGCTGGCGCCTAGCTGGGGTGGTTCCTAGATTGAAGCGAATCGGGTCGCTCGCTGTCTTCTTGACAATCGGCAAAGTGTCTGGCTCACAGTTGCTTGTAATACGCCACCGTTCTTCTTTGCCGTCATCGCTCGAGTAGCCGAAGCGGGGTTTGAAGTAGTTCTCGATTGGTAGGTCTTGAAGCCGGGATGGTGTCCTTGTTGCATTTCGTGGTTGGAATCGAAGAATTGATTTGGTGCAACTCTCAAGCGCCGCTATGCGCTCTCGACGTGATCCTTGCCGTTGCATCCCCGCGCTTCCTCGTTCTCATCCAGCCTCTTGCGCTTGTCCTCAAGAATAAGCGCTTTATTCACCAATTCTTGGAAATCGAAAGGTGTGGGTGATCAACCTTACTTGCAATCCGAGTTGAGTCCCTTCATAAAACGACTGCCTTCGGATTTATCCGTCGCTACATCCTCAAAAAGCGTAGCGTGCTAGTCGGGTGAACTTGTTCGTAGTAGTCGCCACTGCCGATTACCTTGCTTCGTTGCTCAACTCCTCCTTCTTAAGGTCCATGATTCCTTCAGCACGCGTGATACTTTAATGCACCGTGAACTCTTCCCAAGTGATATCTTGAGGGTTCTCTCAAGCGTACAGGTTCTCCCACCATTCGGCGGTCGTTTTTCCAATTCGATGAGAAGCGAAAGTACCTTCTCATTCCCTATGCATTGAGCTATGTAGCTTCCTCTCGATTGATCTTAACCAATCATCGGCCTCCAATGGATTGGCATTCCCAGAGAAAGTGGGTGGGTGAGTCCTCATGAACTCGATAGCCTGGTATTCTCGCGTGGTCCCCCGATTAACTTGATTAGCGCTGGCCTGAGCAAAGGACGTGCTGCATTTGTTGCATCATAGCATGCATCAATCCGAGTCTGGGCAAAGAAGAAAGGCTCCAAAATTCTGCGATATCAACCGGTGGTGCCGGTGCTCCATCATTGGGGTTTTCTCGTCCATGATCCACTCCCATTGCTTCCAAAGTTTCATCGGTGTTCACCATCCGTCGATTTGCTCTAGGTTTAGAGATGAGAGGGAAACAAGAATAGACAAGTAATATGGAACTTATAAGGGGCTTAAAGGTGTAGCCTTAAGGTCCAACTTTATTATTAATAACTTGGTATGGTCGCTTACAATGCCTAAGGGCCTTGCAACACATAATGCACACTCAAGAAAACAAAGCAAATCCAAATCGAACTAACTCGAGTCTAACGCCTAAAGGTGACTCTTTATTCTATGACTGACTCGCAAGGAGTCTCACTATAGAACCTATGCTCACTCATCGAGAAAACCTCCACGCCTCGGGTACGGTGTGTGGCATAGGCGCCAAACGATTGCCATGTCCAAAGAATCGTGTTCCTCTATGGTAGTCGAAGAAGCAAGGTCCTCATCGAGATCTCGACTCCTCCGATCTCGCTCGCGTAGCTCGAGTAATCGCCTCGGTCCGTCCGTACAAAAGTCATCTCCAACTCGGCCAATCCTTCGCAGAAGATGCCACATACTCTTGAGCTTCCGCCATCTGTTCTTCTCTCTGCGTGATTCTCCTTGCGGGCCTTCAGAGTTCCTTGCTTGTATTATCTAGTACATCCTCCTGGCGAATTTACAAATCGTGCCAACCGTAACTGCGGGCATCCTCATCCCAATCGCCGGTCGAAGGTTATCGCTGCTGATGGTAAATCTTAACACCTGCATTTCCAACTCTCGCGAGATACGGGTAATGTGCCGCATTGGCGCCGCCGTGATACTTCTTGGATACCCATCCGCATTGTAGATCTCTGGCAAAGGTGTTGCTGTATCGGCGATTGCCTGGCCCTTTTCCTAGCAGTACCTCAATCCTCACGTCACAAGCCATGATCAATCCCGCATGTCTCATCACTTCCACTAGGTATTGGGTCTTCTCAAAATATCCGACAGACAGAAGCAAATCCCAAACTACTGCAGAGTGACCAACTCACAGATCAACGAAGTTGAACTCTTCCTCCATCTCGTCACAAGAGTGCTTTACGAAGAGCTCGGAATCTTTAAATTGTGACAAGGTAAGGGAAAATTTCAGCAAGAGACAAGAAAAGAGAGAAGGGGATAAGTCGAGATGTCATTTCTTGTCTTCACAAATTTTTAGCTTTAGAAAATAGGTTTTATCCTCACTACGACCATTCTAGCTTAGGGTTGAGCCTACAAATAAGTATGGCTCGATACCACCTTCGTTTCGGGACCCCGAATTTGCAAATCCGACCTCTTCAGGTATTCAGCACTAGTCCAGGAACGCGCTAGTGCACACAGCCTTAACATCGTATATATCACAATCATACCAAACGATACTATCAAAGTACTTTATTTAAATAATCAAAGGGTTACTCACCTTATGGCCAAGTTACAAATATATGCCTTGCAAGGCTTAAACTTATTAAAAGAGAAATAACAAAAATGAAAATCAAATAAACTTCGTGGCGCCATCCAAAGATACCACAGCAACCGATCGGCTCGTGATCCCTAAGTAGACGGGTCCTCTTGGAACTCCTCCTCTGAAACGGGCGTAGTCTCCTCTTCAACTGGTATTGTGTTGAGGCAAGGGTGAGTACTTGGTACTCAGCAAGTCATGCACAGAATGCAAGCTAATATACTATATGTATGGCTTGGTACAAAGGAATAGCTCAGTTTATATTTGCAGAAGAAATTTCTGGCAAGTAATAAAAGTAGATTCAAAGCAAGAGAAATAAGTAAAGCATAAATAACTTTTCAAGAAGTTTAACAAACATTTTTCCCATCCTAAACCATATTTCCATCATCTTCCTTGTTAAACCAACCCATCTTTTCAAAACCAAGTTATTTCCGTAGAAGTCTACCCCCTTGACTGTAATTCCCGAGCATTGTCCAAGACATCGTGGACTCCTGGCTATTCAAATAGATTCTACACTGCAGAGGTTATGCACTTTACCCACAAGATACACAAACACCACAAAGGCGAAGTTCTCAGAATAAAGCCTTCGAAGCCTCAAACAACACAGTGGCCCTCTCCTGTCAGGCTCTACACCATCCCTTCCCTTAGCCAAGGCGAAGTATGGGACCAACACACCGTTAGATGGGTACTGCCACACGCCACTACGCCCCCCCGCACAATCACACAAACGGTGTAACGACACCCCGAGGCTCCACAAGTGAGTCCTTAGCGACTTAGTCAACTAGGGGCCGCCCCCATTCCACCCATGTGGTTGCAAGTATGACCTGGCTCAAAGGCTTGCAAGGTTAAGTCCTTAGAGTGACCAGGGCAAGACTACCCGAAACCAAATCATCACTCCCAATGCCACAACCGCCCACCCGACACTTTTGCCACATGCCCCGTCGAAAATCGCTTATCAAACCCCGCTTGATTACCATGCACCACGTGTCCAACATCACATGATACTTTTCCAAACAGTTCAATATATCATTAAGTCCATATTAGCATTTGATTGTCCAAAAATCATGTCATGAGCACGAAAGCGTGTCTAAGCAAGATACTACAACGGGCCTAAACCCATGTTGGCAATTTAATAATGTCCAACTAGTAAACCACAACTAGGGTGACAAAGGGTCATGGCACATACTTAAGTAATCAAGGTGTCATATAGCAAATTGGTATTTATCTAACCCCATGTTTAAACAAAGTATCTTTCTAATTGAACTAGCATGCAATAGTTTAAATCAAAATAGATTTCAAATAGGATCAACATGGTCAAAGCACAACTTGCCTTCAAAAAGTACTTGCTCTTGGTCTTGAGTTGGATCCTGAGTCAACACTTCTCCTTCGAATCCTTCCCAAGACTTCAACGCTCACTGCAAAGCCGCAAATAGCAAATACACAAATAAACACTAGGCAAAAGATCCCAAAACTCCAAATAAAATCCATAAACAGAGAGAACATAATTTTCTGGATTTTTAGAAACTGGAATCACAATTGGAGTTAAAACGTTAAAAGTTATGATTATTTAAAGTATAAATAATCAATTAAATAAACTCGCAGAGAAAACCTTTAGTTCAAAAAAGAAATAAAATTCATATTTAGGTAGAACTCATTTTTCTACAAATTTAGAAATTTGAATCACTCAAATGGAGTTGAAACGCAAAAGTTATAAGCGCTTTTGAAGTTTGAATCTAAATTTTGAATCAATATTTCGAATTAATAAATCATTTTCTTTTTTCGAAATTAATTATTATACCAAAGATGGACACGTGTCAGCCTCGATTACCGACGCCACCGGTCCATGGACTTGGTCCACGCCGCCGGGTCCACGGTGGACTTGGCCCACGGCCTATCGCGGAGATCGACATGTGGGTCCACGGTGACGCCAGTATCGCCGACAAGACATCGCCGGGACTCCGACAGCGGACCGCGGCATGACGCCATCGTGACGCCATGGTGTAGCTTTGGTCGGGCCGACATGCGGGCTCAGCCGTCGTCGACACGCTCATGCGTGCCGCGCCGACCGCTGGCCGATCACGGCGGCTGGCCTTCGCCACGTAGATCTAGGCCGTTGATTTGAAAATCAACCGCCTGCATTGATCTCGTGTTACGCGCTTGGGGTGAACGCGACCTGGACTGCATGGATTTAGATCCAATGGTTGAGATTGGATCTAGAGATCGTAACGAAACCTCACCGCGGCGATGACGTGGCAAGATCTCGGATCGCGGCGGTCTTGATCGGACGGCCGAGATAGCTCTGGCGACGAATGGCGCGGCGTGGCGGCGCTATGCCGGAGCGATGACGGCGACACGCCCGACGGCGCCGCAGGCTCCTCCGCGGCGTGGGATGGTAGGCACGGTGCGCTTTGACGCAAGGGATCTGATCTGGGGTCAACGCCTACGGAGGATGGCGACGGCATGGAACGGCGCTAAACCGCGGCTGAGTGCTTTACCAACTCCGGCGAGCAATAGCAATGAGACGGTGGGGATCCTAGCGGCGTGAGCTAGGTTTCGGACCGCGGGATGGCGATCCTCTGGGTGCGATCCGGCATTAAATAGCCCCGAGGCGTGTCAGTGGTGGAACCCTAGTTTGGCCACGACGGGCGCTCATCGGCGAGTCCGGCCGACTCGGGCGTGAGACGACGCAATCGCAGCCGCCCACGTGGTGCGACAACGCCCCGGATCGCACGGGCGCGATCGATCCGCCGACACGGCTCTGCCTGGTCATGGATCTCACCGTTGGATCTTGATCCAACTGGGATTGATTAGGTTGGGGATGGTTCGGTCGAGTCACGCGGTCTCGGTCGGACTCAACACGAGTCTGACTCGCTCGGTCGGATGAACAAGATTTGACCCGAGTTTGATTTTCCAAATGATTTAATATTTAAAATAATTCCTAGTAATTCATTTAATTCATTAAAATAGCAAATGACCTTAAAATTCCAGAAAAATTCTGGAAAATACTTTGGATCATTTTGGACTCAAATAAAATATTTCCAACAAAAATTTATTTGCAAAATTAAATTCTTTAATTATTTCAAAATGGAATAAATTCAAATAAATTCCAATTAAATCCAAATAAATTCCAGAAAATTCCAAAAATTCACCAAAGTGCCAAATCACACATGAATTTAGGACAAGTAAAATTTTGGGGTGTTACAGTTAGTTTATAAATTCAATCTAGTTTCTGCAGCAACAATCTCACATCAATTTGATGGTTGGATTTTTGGATATTGGCGATTTGGTGGATGTTTGTCAATTTGTTTTGCATGAAACAGAGGCAATTATTTGATTCCGATTTAGGGTGAATTTTTAGATCAAAAAATTTATTTTAGCTTCCGCACAATCATTCACCCCCCCTCTGATTGCTATATTAGTATATATCGATCCTACAAGTGGTATCAGAGCAATGTTTTTCTAATTAATCTTAACCGGTGATTAGAAGAAATAGCAATGGATAGGTATACGACAAAACCTTGTGTTTTCGATGGTGTTGATTTTCAGTTTTAGAAGGCCAAGATGGAGGCGTTCATCCAGGCATAGGGCTTCGCAATTTGGGAGAAGGTTTACAAGCCATATCAAGTCCCTGAGAACGACAACGTCAATGACGTAAATCGTGCACATGTTGAAGCAAATAGCAAGGCGCGCAACTTGATCATCCAAGGCTTAGGACGCAGCTACTTTGATCGTGTGATCCATCTCAAATCCGCATATGAGATATGGAAATCTCTTTGTGATTACCATGAGGATTCTAACACTATCAAAAAGGTTCGTCAAGATCTTTACAAAAAGGAATACATGCGATTTGAGATGAAGCCTGGTGAGTCGCTAGATGATTTCTTTGCATGCTTTAATAAAATTCTTAGCAATTTGCGTGCTGTTGGAGTTAGCTTTGATGATGATGCTAATGCTAGACAATTGCTTGGTGCATTAGACATGTTTATTTGAGAGATGAAAGTTACATCCATTAGAGAATCTACTGTCATGAGTATACTTACATTAGATGTTCTTTATTCTAAGTTGAAAACTCATGAGTTGGATGTTCTTGCTAGGAAGAATGATCATAAATCAATTGCTCTGTCATCTCAATCTAGCATGTCTCATAAAAATACTTCTCCAAGCTGTGCTTTGTCTTCCTTATCTTCACTAACTGATGAACAGATTGAAGAATTTTCCGAAGAAGACTTGGCACTACTCTCTTATCGATTTAACAAAGCTTTGCAGAATATGAGAATGAGGAAGAGAGGTGGTGGTGGCCCTCCAAGATGCTATGAGTGTGGTGACCTCAACCATATTCACACAAATTGTCCTAAACTTGCAGGTAAAGCATCATGGGAGGAGAAGGACGACAGAAGTAAAGAGAAGAAGAAGTTCTCATCAAGTGATAGAAAGAAAAAGAGCTTCATCAACCGCAAAGTGGTCCACCGAGTTCTTTTCACTCTTGAACAAGTCAATTTGAGCAATGTGGATTCGAAGAGCAGCAAGGACAATGCAACTCCAAGAAAACATGATTTGATGGGGTTGTGTCTCATGCCAAGCAGCAAGGATAGCTTCACCGAAGATGATCATGACAGCAACTTCAATGAGGTAGATCCTTCATATGATGAATTAGCTATTGTTGTTGCTCGACTTGGTAAATTGCTTGACAAACGTGACAAGAAAATTAAGAAACATGATTTTATTGTTGAATAATTGAATGCTGAAATTGCTAGACTTAAAACTTTGATTCCTGATGATGATGCTTGCAAATCATGTAACCTAATTTACAATGAGCTCACCTTACTTAGGAAAGAACATGCTCTTCTGTTACATCAAAATGAGAAAAATGAGAAACATGTCCAAAATGCTAGCTGTTCTACCATTGACTTGCATGATACAACTCCATGTTCTAAATGCTCCATACTGGAATTGAAGTTGAATGATGCAAATGCTAGGGTTTCTCAAATGACAGATGCTTTGCTTACACATGAGGTTCTTTTATGCTCAACTTATCGCAAGCAAAAAGGAAAAGTGGATGTTCCCTGCACAAATTGTTTAACTCTTGCTAAGAAAGTTGATTACTTGCAAAATTCTTTGGAATGGTTCACTAATGGCAAGAAAAATTTGAACATGATTTTGGATAAATCAAAGGTTAGCTCAAATAAAAAAGGTTTAGATTTTGATCTTCATGCTTCATTTGAAACTAAACCTTGCACTGTTGTTCGTGATCCTTGCAATGACAAAATTGAGATTCTTAATGAGCCTAAAAAGATTGTTTTTAAATCTGCTGGTTTTCTTTCTTCTACTATGATGAATGCAAAATGTGCTTCTACTGTTAAAGCCAAATATCATGTTAAGTATACTTGCACTCATTGTGGTAGAGATGGACATCTAGTAGATTTTTGCTTTATGCTAGCCAAACAACAGAAGACAGAAAGGAACAAGGCTAGGTCTAATTTCAAACAGGCACGTTTCATTTCTCATTATGTCCCTAGGGTGAAGCAAACACCTTTTGTTGCCAGAAATACGAGAAAGAGCAAATCTGATTTTGTGCATAAGAATACTCGTGTTGTGCCTACTTTGTTGCGTCATGTGTCTCAGTATTGGATTCACAAAAATATGATTTCTAACCCCAATATTGAGACCTCGACATGTTTTGCTATGTAGGCTTCTCGCGAGAGGAAGGAGAACATATGGCTAGTGGATTCCGGATGCTCACGCCACATGTCCGGTGATAAGAATTGGTTCTCCTCCCTCACTCGTGCATCTCGTGCTGAAAGTGTTACCTTTGGAGATGCTTCTACCTCTTCTGTTGTGGCAAATGGTACAGTGAAGGTAAGTGACAAGTTTATGTTCACGGATGTGGCTCTTGTTGAAAACTTATAATATAACTTGCTCTCTGTCTCACAAATGATTGATGAAGATCTTGAAATAAGCTTTAAGAAAAATGAATGCAAAGTGTTAGATGCTTCAGGTGACCTTGTTTTCAGGATTTCACGTTTTGGAAGAGTTTTTAAAGCTGATTTTGATGCATCAGCCTCTTCCAAGCATAGGTGTCTAGTTGCCAATGTTTCTAAAGATTTACTCTTTTAGCATCGTAGACTTGGTTATGTTGGCTTTAATCATCTTACTCGTGTAAGTAGTTTAGATCTCATACGTGGCTTGCCTAAGCTTAAGGGTGATAGCAATCTAGTATGCTCTTCTTGTAGACATGGTAAGATGATTGCAGGTTCACATCCTCCTCTTACCATGGTGATGACAAATGCTTCAGGACAGCTACTACATCTTGACACGGTTGGACCATCTCGAGTTCAATCTTTTGGAGGCAAATGGTATGTGCTTGTTATTGTTGATTATTTCTCTAGATATTCTTGGGTGTACCTTATGGCATCTAAAGATGAGGCTTTTAGTCATTTTAGAAGTCTTGTTCTTAGGCTTTCTGTTGATCATCCAAGAGCTCTTACAGCTATTCGAAGTGATAATAGAACTGAGTTTAAAAATTCTTATTTTGATCACTTTTGTGCTGAAAAAGGAATTGATCATCAATTTTCATCACCTAGAGTGCCTCAATAGAATGGTGTAGTTGAAAGGAAAAACAGAACGTTGGTTGAGATGGCCAGAACTATGCTAGATGAACATCACACTCGTAGGAAATTTTGGGCTGAAGCGATTTCAACTGCATGTTATGTTTCAAATCGTGTGTTTTTGAGATCAGAACTTGGTAAAACTCCTTATGAACTTCGGTTTGGACATATGCCTATTGTTTCTCACTTTATAGTTTTTGGATGCAAATGCTTTGTCTTGAAATCTAGAAATCTTTATAAATTTGAAGCTAGATCAAATAATGGAATTTTTCTTGGATATCCTACTCATACTTGTGGCTACTGTGTGCTTGTTTTGGAAACTAACAAAATTTTAGAAACCTGTGAAGTTACTTTTGATGTGGCTAGTCCAGGCACTAGTCTAAGTGATGCAGGTACAAGCGCATATGTTCAGGGGGAGAAAATCTTTGAAGACATTGATGATGATATTGAGGATAAGGTGTTGACTCTTCCTAATGCACAACCAGTTGTAGCACCTTCTGCACCTACTTATATCCTACCTACAGCTGAGCATCCTCAAGCTACAACATCATCAGTTCAAGCTGAAAATGAACAACAAGAAGAAGTTTCTGGAATGATAGCTCCATTGCACATTCAGAAAATGCATCCACCTGAACAAATAATTGGAGACTTGAATGAGAGAATCACCCCATCCAGGTTTATTCATTCTGATACTCATGCTCATTCTGCTTTAGTTACTTCTTTTGAACCCAAAGATATATCTCATGCATTATCTGACGAATCTTGGATCAATGGCATGCATAAAGAATTAGAGAATTTTGAACGAAATAAAGTTTGGAAACTAGTTTCACCACCTTCTGATTTTAACGTTATTAGAACTAGATGGGTTTTCAAAAATAAACAAAGTGAGGATGATGTTGTTGTTAGAAACAAGTCTAGATTGGTTACTCAAGGTTTTACTCAAGTTGAAGGCTTAGATTTTGATGAAACCTTTGCTCCTGTTGCTCGAATTGAAGCCATTAGAATTCTTTTAGTATTTGCTGCATCTAAGGGTTTTAGATTGTATCAAATGGATGTGAAAAGTGCTTTTCTTAGTGGCTACATAAATGAGGAGGTGTATGTCAAGCAACCACCTGGTTTTGAAAATCCAAAGTTTCCAGATCATATGTTCAAATTGTCAAAAGCTTTGTATGGTTTAAAGAAAGCCCCTAGAGCATGGTATGATAGGCTAAAAACCTTTTTACTTAAAAAGGGGTTTATAATGGGAAAAGTTGACAAAACTCTCTTTTTACTCAAGCAAGGCAATGATCAACTATTCGTTCAGATTTATGTTGATGATATTATCTTTGGTGGTTCCTCTCATGTTGTAGTATCTGAGTTTTCAGAAACCATGAGGAAGGAATTTGGGATGAGTATGATGGGTGAGTTGACATACTTTTTGACTTGCTGCATCGTTTTGGGATGGAAAACAGCAAGCCAATCATGACACCCATGGAAAGCACTTGCACACTTGATCCGGATGAAGATGGTGAGCTGGCTGATCAAAAGGAATATAGAAGCATGATAGGTTCACTTTTGTACCTCACTGCATCAAGGCCGGATATACAATTTGCTGTGTGTTTGTGTGCTCATTTTCAAGCTTCCCCACGTGCTTCACATCGACAAGCTGTCAAGCGAATTTTCAGGTATCTCCATGGTACTCAAGATTTTGGCATTTGGCTTTCTGCTTCCTCATGCATTAGTTTAAGAGCTTTTTCTGATGCTGATTTTGGAGGATGTAGAATTGATAGAAAAAGTACATCTGGATCATGTCATTTCTTGGGCAATTCTCTTATTGCATGGTCATCTATAAAACAATCTTTTGTTGCACAATCAACTGCTGAATCTGAATATGTGGCTGCTGCTAGTTGTTGTTCTCAAATTCTTTGGATAGTAGCTACACTTAAGGATTATGGGGTTAATTTGGATAGTGTTCCTGATAGGAGCCGCCTAGACCGTCCTCGGGTTATTTGAAGACTCGGTCGACCCCATCGGATTTGGAGGCTAACAACGGACCATCGATGGCGCTCGCAGTGTTAGCACCCAAGCCTAATTAAGACGACAGTGAGACCCTTCGAATAACTCGACAACAATCCCGGTATTCCCCCGGTATGCGACCCGAACTTGCCCAGGATCGCCCCGCATACTGACTTACAACGCCATATCAATTCAATTTGCATAAACGGGGCAACGAACCCGAAAACCCCCACCACCAGACACGCAACGCAGAAGCAATACCAAACAAACAACAACGGCACGAAGACAAAACCCCGACAACCACACCACTAACCACAAAAGGCACAAGGCTAACAAGGATAGGAGGACAACATAAACATGAGAATAGTACCAAGATACATCCAGGTTCAACCGCAGAGGAAACAAGTATTCGAGCCTAGACACAACATAACTTATAGCCAACTATACAACAAAAGAATACACAGCTACCAAACTAAACCAAAAGTAAAACATCTTCGGAAGTGTCCTGCCTCTGAACACTTCCGGGCATGAGTAATGACGCGGATAGCCTCTACTCGGTGCCCCGCCTGGTCACTGAGAGGCAGTACGGACAGAACTCACATCCGCCCTGATCCTCTCCTGAAAACCACAAAGCAGAAAGCATGAGTACAGAAGGTACTCGCAAGACTTACCCGTCGTCCATATATGACTGACACGAAAGAATATGCATTTGGATGTAGCAAGGACAAGGCTTAAGTTAAAAGTGCGGAAATGCTTTTCTTTGTTGCAAAGTTAAATTCATCTACTCAATTCATAGGTTTAGAGCATTCATGTGTTGGGGACGCGGTATGCTACACTAGCGCAAATTAAAATTTCTACCGCAAACCAGAAAAGCTACTCGCAAGAAGGGGATCATAGATCTATTACCACTAGACGCGCAGTTGCGGAATCCTTCGCACGTCGTTGTAGTGGATCGTTCTCGGTGTGGATCGTCCTCGCCGCAGATCGTCCTCACCACGGATCGTCCTCGCCGCGGATCGTCCTCACCACGGATCGTCCTCACCGCGGATCATCCTCTCCACGCCACAGTAGTAGCAGCGTCACCACAGCAGTCCACACGTCCGGGGATGAAACGCCGTGCGTTGGTGTGCAAGCACCGGGTCGCTCGGCAGGGGCAATGAGAGGAGGTGGCTAGGGTTTCTGGCGAAACACCTCTAAACCGCACGAAAAAGTGTATCCTGCGTCTAGTCTCCTCCCCTCCTTATATAGCCACGAGGTGAAATCCTAGGCAATCAGGGCCCATCTACGCGCTAAGCCCACGAGGTCCATTAATTACGGATCCAATCCGAATTAATGCATCCCAGCCCGTTAAGTGTGTGACCCTGTAGGTTCATGCGCATTTGGACATGGATTCGAAAAACCCTTTTCTAATCCAATAGTCGGTAGCGGCTCCTTGCAGAGCATGCCAACTCCCAAACGCATATGATTAAAGTACTGATATAATAATCCCTTTGCCAAACTATATGAAGATCGAACTCAAGGCGAGAAGCATGTCATCCTTTGACAGTTCAATCCATATCTCATATCCGTGATATATTAATAAGTTGTGATTGACTTCTCAATCACGGCATGGCCATGCACTTCCTTAATCATATCACACCAGTGGCCTAGACATATATCTCCATTACCTTGGAGTGGCAAATTCCATCTTGACTACTCACTTCCATTTGCATGTTTCATAGTAAACATGAAAGCTACCTTTATAACTATCCGGTTAGGAAATAGTGTTTGGTAACCCCAAGGTAAACTATTACACATGTAGGGAATATGACAATCTCAGGTCTAAGGATCCTTGGGGATGGTCTAGGTGCTGTGCTAGAGGGTGTTTTGATGCTTTTAGATCAAGAGGTGGTGCTGTGTTTGGGTAGATTGGATGAAAACTAGAGTTTGCCTAGTTCTCTGTTTCGGGCAGTTGGACACATGACCTAGGGTTTGGGTTTTCGCAATTTTAGATTCGGATTTTGGTCGGCCGCCTATTGAGAAAATTGTATATAACTTCAATACGTTTAATTGGACACCAAGAACTTCCAATTCCACCCAGCCGTTTGAAAGTTATGATCGTTGTACCGAGCGTGTTCAAATCTGTGACGTAATTGGGACAGAACGTAATGTTTTGTAGATTAGACAATTTTAGATTCCGAATCAGCTTTTCCCAATACTTATAAAAAGTTAGGAAATTTCCTAAGCTTCGCGATGATGTACTCGTTTAATCCATTCGGAGTCCTAGAACTAAAGTTATGCTAGATTGAAGCCTGCTGTCCCGACGAGATAGATTCTCTGTTTTTCGGTTTTGGGAGTAGTTTGTGAAGTCGGAGTAGACGATCTTTTGCGTACTGTTTTGGGGGCACATTTTGAGTGTGTTATGTTTGTGCAGGTGGTGTGACCCCGGGAGTGCCCTCATCCTCTAGCCAATCCATCGCCCGCGGTTAAGGCAAGTGTATTGGAATCGGTAGCATGTTGTTTGTTGCTAGACTTGATTAGATGCAAATGGATTACATGATATGATACCTTGCCATGTTTCATGTTTGCCCATGATATGATAAAAATGGATTATGATGATGCTATGCAATGATTAGTTGTTTATGTATATGGCATATGTTGCATACATGGCATGAAAATGGCCCGGACAGTGAGGAAGTCATAACTAGTCCGGTAAGGTCGATGAGAAAGTTATGACTAATCCGGAGCGCCATTGAGTAAGACCTACCTTGTGATTCCATCCACCGTGGTTAGGGATGGCAAAAATACCCGTGGGTCCGGGTACTCGCGGGTACCCGACCCGACGGGTCCGGGTCCGGGTCCAAATTTGAACCCACGGGTATACAAGTTCGGGTTCGGGTTCAGGTCCGGGTCCGGGTCTCATGTTGGACCCGTGGGTACCCAGACCCGGACCCGATTCTAAGGTAGAAGTTGAGGTGAGTTCAAAATAGATTGTCATGTACCCATGTCACAAGCCACACCATATCTCAATGGAAGGAACCATGTGATTGAATCAAGAGGTCTTGTGTTCAAGACCCATTCTAGCTAATTTTTTTCATGTTATTTGAATACCTCATGCATGCATACTCAACTAACGGTTCAGGTCCGGGTACCCGATCGGGTCCGGGTACCCGTCGGGTCCGGGTCCGGGTCTGAGATTGGACCCGTGACAAAATTCAGGTCCGGGTCCGGGTCCACATTTCGGGTCTCGGGTCTGGGTCCACGGAGGTTGGACCCGGAGGGACCCGGACCCGTTGCCATCCCTAACCGTGGTGAGTGGAAGCGAGGAGTAGGCAACCTCCATCTACGGGATGGAAGGGGAAAGAGGGTGCACGCCGACGGGCGTGCACTCGGCAATACCGGTATGTGCTTCAAGGAGACATGTGCATTGCATTGCATACATGATGATGATAATGAATTGTGTACAATGAGATTGGAGCATGGATATGATGTTGTATATGAAATTATGATTTGATCATGATGTTAGGTATGGCATGTAGCGATGTTGACATTGAATTGTTCTTTATGATCCATTGCAATATACTTGCTGAGTGATGAACTCACGCTTGTGTTTTATGTTGTTTTTAGGTACCATGAAATCGGCATGCGGGAAAGGGCATTAGCTACACCTCTTCACGTTGCTTACACTTATACACAGTTTAATCTTTTGGAGTTATGATAATAAGAGTAGTGCCACGAAAACTTGGTGTATGGCTTGGCTTTGAGTTTAAGTTCATCGTTAGATTCGTTATAATTTGCGGAATGGTTACTTTCATTATTTTAGACATAAGTGATGTTATTTCATTTGGTTATTGCTGTTTTAGATGTTTCATATCATGCTATATCTTGCCTTATGATTAATGTTGCTTCAATCCATGGAAAAACAAAGGAGATGATACCGAAATTTTCGATTTTAGCATTTGCACCTTTGCTGTAATTTATCTTTATTTGTGATATTTAGATATTGTTTACTCTATGTTTGGTAACATTCAGGCATACTAGATGCCGGGGTGTTACAGTTGGTATCAGAGTGGGCTGTAGGTCCTTGGAATGTGTATTTTTAGTGTCATACCTTCGGTTCAACTAAAATTTTGATGTGAGATAACTTAGAAACATGGTTTAGGTAATAATTAAAATTTTGCTATAGGATAGCAACATTAAAACTTGCAAAAGTGGAATAAGTAATTTAAAATTTGACACACTTGGTTGCAAAGTAGGATGGGGTTTTGGTTCATCATTGCATCGCCTTTGATTATTTGATGAAGATTATGTTTATGATGATGTTTGACCCTTGTTCTTGCTTATGTGATGATGTGCTTATGATTGTGTGATTGAATGGTTGTCTGACTGTAACAGCCATGCCGAGGGGTAGATGCCGTGGTCGCCAAGGCCGTGGATGCTAGGGGCAAGGTTCTCAGGGAGTTGCTGAGTCTGTAGCTGAGGGAAGCGCTTTGCTCAATGTTCATGGGCTAGCGCAAGAGAAGGTCCCGGCAGCACAGTCGGGGGCTGAGGTACCCGCCGCCACTACGGACTTGGTTCAGGCTCTGCAGAGGGAGGTTCAGGAGCTGCGCAAGCAGTTGCGGGCAGCCCCTGCTATTATGCCTCCCCCTGTAGCGGCCCCAGTTGTTGCCCACGCTGTGCCGGAGCCGAGGATGAGTCTCCGGGAGTGGATGTCCCTCCGTTTGGACACTTTTGACGGAGCGGGCACGCCGGTCCAATCCTCAGATTGGCTACGGTACATGGAGCGGCAGTTTGAGGTTCTAGAGTTGACCTCGGTCCAGAGAGCTCACTTTGTGGCCTTTTAGCTGAAGGGCCAAGCGGATATCTGGTGGGAGGGGGTTCTTGCTGCTAGAGCCCCCGCCCTTGGACTGGTTACTTGGGAGGATTTTGTGGCTCGCTTCCGAGCCAAGTTCTATCCAGAGTCTTTCATTGAGAGGATGGAGCATACTCTAACGACTCTTTCCCAGGGAAAGAGGTCGGTGGCAGAGTATGAGGTGGAATTCAATAATGTGGTGCGCTTCTTGCCGGCTGTGGTAGCAGATGATAAGGAGAAGGCGAGGAGGTTCCGTAGGGTCCTCAACCAGGAGTTCAGAGTTGTCATGGGGGCGACTATCCGTCGTGACTTCTGCTCCATGGTGGAGCAGGCGAAGGGCATGGAGCTCGAGTTGGTGCTCTCTAGGGATAAGCAAAACCCTGGTGGTTCAGGGGTTCCAGCGGCCCTAGGCGGGGGCCAGAAGAGGACTTTTGGTGGAGGAGGTGGGTCTTCTCAGTGACCCACCTTCAAGAAGTTCAAGGGAGGACAGGGCTCCTCCTCAGGGGCTAAGATGAAGCCACCCCAGTCGTCTTCCTCGCGAGCGGCTGTTCGTCCCGTGCCTGGGCAGGGCATGATTTGTTTCAAGTGCGGTGGTGAACACCGTGCCGAGGAGTGCGGTTGGTCCGGGAGTTGCAATCACTGTGGCAAGTCGGGCCACATGGGGCAAGTCTGCCGGATGAATCCTGGTAGTATCATCAAGTGGGAGACGGTGCCTTCCCCTCCCACTCCAGCGGCGTCTTCCAGAGGGTCGGTGCACATGATGGCAGCCCCTGCTCCCCAGCCACCCTCTGTTTGGGCGCCATCGGCGGCCTACTGGTGCCCGCAGCCATCGGCTCCTCCTCAGTTACCTCCACCGCCCCAGCCTTGTTGGGGGCATCAGCCGAGTGTCGTGGCGCTTGCTGCCCCGGCGCCACCAGGTGTGTACGCCTTCCGACCGCCGAGTCAGCCGGGCATCCAGAGGTGGTTTCCGGTACACTGCTTGTGTATTCAGTTGATGCCTTTGTGTTGTTCGATTCTGGAGCATCCTATTCTTTTGTATCATCTGAGTTTGCTAGTAGAGCTAAGTTGGGAGTTCAGCGTTCAGCGGATCTCTGAGTCTGTGATAGTCAATTCTCTTGGGGGTTTGATTGCTAGTTCTTGGGTTTGCCCGGGTTGCACCATTGCCATTAATGATGAGGTTTTCTTTGCCAATCTTATGGTGATTCAGTTGGCTCCTTTTGATGTCATTTTGGGCATGGACTGGTTGCATCAGTACCGTGCCAAGATCTGTTGCTTTTGGAAGACAGTTACCTTGCAGGCCCCGTCAGGGGTGGAGTTGACCTTTTAGGGTGGTATACCTTACAGCTCTATCTTTGCTTTGGCTAGTCTGTTTTCTGGTCGCTGTTTGAGGCAGTTGGGTTTTCTCATGGCCATCTCAGAAAAGCCATCTTCTTCAGTTTCCATTGAGGAGATTCCAGTAGTAAAGGAGTTTGTTGATGTGTTTCCTGATGAGTTGCCAGGTTTGCCTCCAGTGAGGAGTGGGGAGTTTCGTATTGATCTTGTTCCTAGCACTCGACCTATTTTTATCTCTCCATACCGCTTGGCTCGTCCTTTCCAAGACGAGTTGAAAAAGCAGTTGGAGGATCTGTTGGCCAAGGGCTTTATTCGACGCAGTGTGTCACCATGGGGGGCACCCGTCCTCTTCGTTTCAAAGAAGGATGGAAGTTGACGTATGTGCATTGACTATCGTGCTCTTAATCAAGTGACAGTCAAGAACAAGTATCCTTTGCCTCGCATTGAGGATCTGTTTGACCAACTGAAGGGAGCAAAGGTGTTCCCCAAGATTGATCTTCAGTCTGGGTACAATCAGATTCGTGTGAGGGAACAGGACATTAAGAAGACTGCTTTCTCCACTAGGTATGGGCATTATGAATTTAAAGTTATGTCTTTTGGACTAACTAATGCTCATGCTGTCTTTATGGAGGCGATGAACGGTATGCTACACAAGTACCTTGATGAGTTTGTGTTAGTGTTCATCGATGACATTATAGTTTACTCTAAATCAGAAGAAGAACATGAGCAACATTTGAGTCTTGTGCTGAGTACTTTGAGGGAGAATCAGTTCTTTGCTAAGCTAAAAAAGTGCGAGTTCTGGATTTCAGAAGTGGGTTTTCTCGGCCACATCATCAATCCAGAGGGCATATCTGTAGATCCTAGCAAAGTCTCAGCAGTTTTAGACTGGAAAAGGCCTTCCAATGTTAAAGAGGTGCGTAGTTTCCTTGGGTTGGCTGGCGACTATCAGCGTTTTGTGTAGGATTTCTCTATCATTGCCAAGCCACTTTCGCAGCTAACTCAGAAGGGGATGAAATTTTAGTGGACTGCAGAGTGTGAGCACAGTTTCTGCACTTTAAACGAGAAGTTAGTGACTGCTCCTGTTCTTACCCTTCCCGAGCCTGGGAAGCGTTTCACTGTCTATTCTGATGCTTCTCGTTTGGGTCTTGGTTGTGTGCTCATGCAAGAGCCCAAGGTGATTCCTTATGCATCGAGGCAATTGAAAAAGCATGAGCAGAACTATCCCACACATGATCTTGAGCTAGCCACTGTGGTGTTTGCATTGAAGATATGGAGGCATTATCTGTATGGTGAGTCTTGTGATATCTTCACTGATCACAAGAGCCTCAAGTACATCTTTACTCAGAAAGATTTGAACTTGAGGCAGAGGAGGTGGCTAGAATTGATAAAGGATTATGACCTCACAATCCAGTATCATCCGGGCAAGGCAAATGTGGTGGCTGATGCTCTCAGTCGCAAGACAATGCCCCCTGTTATTGATTGTTTTATTGCTGATTTTGAGCGATTGGGAGTCTACTACTGCTTTGCGGGGACCGTGCAAGCTGAAACTCAATTGATTCTTGAGTCAGCGATCCCCGAGCGTGTGCGGGAAGTACAACAGCATGATCGTTTGCTCCAGCAGGTGAGGAAACGCCTTGAGGATGGCAAAATTGGGGACTTTTCCATAGACGACGTGGGAGCTCTGAGGTTTCAGGGTCGCCTGTGTGTACCTCAGAAATCCCAAGTCAAAGATGACATCTTGAGAGAGGCTCAACGCACCCCGTACACAGTTCATCCTGGGGAGACCAAGATGTACTGGGATCTGAAAAAGAACTTCTGGTGGAAAAGGATGAGAGTTGATATCGCCAAGTATGTGGCATCTTGTGGGATTTGTCAGAAGATAAAGGCTGAACTGTGCGTCCCGCTGGCCTGTTACAGCCATTGGAGATTCCTGTGTGGCCTTGGGATGACATTTCTATGGATTTCGTGGTTGGTTTACCTTGTACTCCACGAGGGAAGGATGCTGTTTGGGTTGTGGTGGATCGTCTTACCAAGTCCACGCACTTCATTCCTATCCGCACTACCAATTCAGCGAGTGAGTTGGCTCCCATCTATGTGCAGGAGATTGTGAGACTGCATGGTGTACCCAAGACGATTGTCTCTGACCGGGATGCGAAATTTGTCTCAAAATTTTGGGAGAGCTTGCAGAGTGCTTTGGGTACACATCTTCGCCTTAGTACCGCTTTTCACCCACAGACCGATGGGCAGTCTGAGCGTACCATTCAGACTTTGGAGGACATGCTCAGGGCCTGTGTGATGGCTTGGAAAGGTAGCTGAGAAGATCATTTGCCTTTAGCAGAATTTGCTTATAATAATAGCTACCATTCCAGCATCCGGGCTGCTCCGTATGAGGTGTTGTATGGCCGGAAGTGCAGATCGCCGCTTTGTTGGGATGCAGTCGGAGAGAGAGCGGTCCTTGGACCGGATTGGGTTCAGCAGATTGTTGATCGAGTGGCAGATGTACGGCAGAACCTTCTCGCAGCGCAGAGTAGACAGAAAGGCTATGCTGATGTGAGAAGGTGAGATTTGGAGTTTGAGGTGGGTGATAGGGTGCTCTTGCGAGTATCTCCCACCAAGGGTGTGGTGCGTTTTGGCACAAAAGGGAAGCTCAGTCCGAGGTATGTTGGACCATTTCCTATCTCAGCTCGAGTTGGAAAGTTGGCCTATCGCTTGGAGCTACCGGAGTCAATCCAGGGAGTCCATAATGTATTCCATGTTTCGATGTTGAGGAAGTACTTGCATGACCCAGAGTTGATGGTTCCGTTGGAACCATTAGTGCTTGAGCAGGACCTCACCTTCGAGTCCCGTCCTGTGAAAATTCTGGAGAATTCAGAGCGAGTGATGAAGAACAGGACGCTCAAGTTTGTCAAAGTCCTGTGGTCACATCAGACTGAGAGGGAAGGGACTTGGGAGCTGGAGTCTCGCATGCGCAAGAAGTACCCCGAGCTTTTCACCTCAGGTATGAGATGTGAAACCTAGCTATCTTTTGTGTTGCCGGGTTGCATAGTGGTGTGTATTGGATTCGAGGTCGAATCCTGTTGAAGGGGGGGGAGAATTTGACACTACGGAAGGTTGAAACTTATTAAAATGTGAAATCAGAGGTTAAAACTTTACGTTATGAAGTTTAATCGCGTTTCCGGGCCGATTTCGGGAGTTTGGGCCTCTCCGGGGGTGTTTGGGCCCAAGGGGGTGAGTCGTGGGCTTTAGTGGGAGGGGATTTGGGCCCATGAGGGAGAGGGAGACCAGATTGTTGAGCCTTGGGGCGCCCCCTCCTGCCCTTGTGCGCCCCCACCCATGCCCTAGCCGCCCCTCCCCCCTCTCTCCCACCTAGCCGCCGCCCCTCCTTTCCCCAAGCCGTGCGCCCCCTCCTCCCTCCCCCCTTGCACCACCACTCCTCCTTGCTGGCCTAGGAGAGCCCCTCATCTCGCCAACCCATTGTTCTCTCCATCGGGAAGCTCCGCGACGAGGAGATCCGGCGGTTCCTACATGAGGAAGGAGATCGGGAGAACCGGGAGGAGATTCGTCGCCGTTCGTCGGGCGAAGGTATGGTTATGGGTAATCCTTGGGGATGGTCTAGCTGCTGTGCTAGAGGGTGTTTTGATGCTTTTAGATCAAGAGGTGGTGCTGTGTTTGGGTAGATTGGATGAAAATTAGAGTTTGCCTAGTTCTCTGTTTCGGGCCGTTTGGACACACGACCTAGGGTTTGAGTTTTCGCAATTTTAGATTCGGATTTTGGTCGTCCGCCTGTTGATAAAGTTGTAAATAACTTCAATACCTTTAATTGGACACCAAGAACGTTCAATTCCGCCCAGCCATTTCAAAGTTATGATCGTTTTACCGAGCGTGTTCAAATCTGTGACGTAATTGGGACAGAACGTAATGTTTTGTAGATTAGACAATTTCAAATTCCGAATCAGCTTTTCCTAATACTTAGAAAAAATTAGAAAATTTCGTAAGCTTTGCGATGATGTACTCATTTAATCGATTCGGACTCCTAGAACTAATGTTATGCTAGATTGAATACTGCTTCCCGACGGGACAGATTCTCTGTTTTTCGGTTTTGGGAGTAGTTTGTGAATTCGGGGTAGACGATCTTTTGTGTACTATTTTGGGGGCACGTTTTGAGTGTGTGGTATGTTTGTGCAGGTGGTGTGACCCCGGGAGTGCCCTCATCCTCTCGCCAATCCGTCGCCCGTGATTAAGGCAAGTGTATTGGAATGGGTAGTGTCATGTATGTTGCTAATTGTGACTAGATGCAAATTGCTTACATGTTGTGATATCTTGCCATGATTAGTGCTTGCCAATATTATGATGAAAATTGACTGTTATGATGAAAATTGACTATTATGATGCTATGCCATGTTTAGTTTAGTTTGATGCAAGTTGCATATACCGGTATTGCTGAGTGCACACCCGTCGGCGTGCACCCTCTTCCCCCTTCCATCCCGTAGATGGAGGGTGCCTACGCATCGCTTCCACTCACCACGTGGGTGGAATCACGAGGTAGGTCTTACAACCATGGCGCTCCGGATTAGTCATAACTTTCTCACCGACCTTATCGGACTAGTTATGATGTTCTCACCGACCGGGCCAGCTTTCATGCCATGTATGCAACATATGCCATAAACGTAAACAACTTGTATCAAACTGAACTAAACATGGCATAGCATCATAATAGTCAATTTTCATCATAACATTGGCAAGCACTAATCATGGAAAGATATCACAACATGTAAGCAATTTGCATCTAGTCACAATTAGCAACATACATTACACTACCCATTACAATACACTTGCCTTAACCTCGGGCGACAGATTGGCGAGAGGTTGAGGGCACTCCCGGGGTCACACCACCTGCACAAACATACCACACACTCAAAACGTGCCCCCAAAACAGTACGCAAAAGCTCGTCTACCCCGACTTCAAAAACTATTCCCAAAACCTAAAAACAGAGAATCTGTCCCTCCCGGACAACAGACTTCAAACTATCATATCTTGAGTTCTAGGACTCCGAATCAATTAAAAGAGTACATAATCGGAAAGCTTAGGAAATTTCCTAACTTTTTCTAAGTATTGGGAAAAACTGATTCGGCCTCTAAAGTGGTTTAATCTACAGAATATCGTGATCTGTTTCAATCTCGTCATAGTTTTGAACACGTTCGGTAAAATAGCCATAACTTTCAAACGGTTGATCAGAATTACATGTTCTTGGTGTCCACTAAAAGTTATCGAAGTTATCTACAACTTCTTCAACAGGAGTCCGACCAAATTCAAACTCTAATATCGCGAAAACTCAAACCCTAGGTCGACTGCACAATCTGCCCGAAACAGAGAACGTGGCAAACTCTAGTTTTCATCCAATCTACCCAATCACAGCACCACCACTTGATCTAAAAACATCAATTCAACCTCTAGAACAGTACCTAGACCATCTCCAAGGTTCACCCATGCCATACCTCAGCCCGAAGAATGACGAACGCCGAGTTCCTTCCTCCCGGGCTCCCCGATCGCCTTCCTCGCGCCGGAACCGCCGGATCTCCTCATCGCGGAGCTTTCCAAGGGGGAAATCAGTGAGATGAGGGGCTCCCCAAGGCCAGCAAGGAGGGAGGGGAGGATGTGGAGGGGGTGGTGGCGCAATGGAGGGGAGGGGGCGCACGGCAAGGGCAAGGGGAGAGGTGGCGGCTGGTTTGGGGGAGAGGAGGGAGTGAGGGGCGGCTAGGGCAGGGGTGGGCGCCCTCTAGGGCATGGGGAGGCGCCCCCAACCAGCCCAAGCTGGCCTCTAACTCCCACATGGGCCCAGACACCTTCCCACTAAAGCCCACGACTCTTTTCCTTTGGCCCAAACATCCCCGGAAAGGCCCAAACTCCCGAAATCGGCCCGGAAACGTGATTAAACTTCATAACGTAAAGTTTTATACTCCAATTTCATATTTTTATAATGTTTTGACATCCCGTAGTGTCACAGCTAGCAATACTGCTTCGAGCTCATTGCTGGTCAGCTCCGAGGACCATTGAGTCCTGCACCTAGCCTATTGATTTTCTCATCACACTCGCTTCCGAGTGTGTTGCTTCACGTCCCTGGAAACCTCACAATCCCCTATCATCGCTGCTCACCAAAGTGCGCCGCCGCTCACCAGTGTTAATTGGTCCTCGAGTGCCACTGCTGACATCACCACCACCTCAGCATCCCCATCCACCGCCACCTAAACATTCCCGCCTCTGTGTGATTTGAGGCAACACATAAATGGCACGAGAGTGTATAGGTATTATCGGGATGTTTTTGTTTTAGCTAACATTCAAATTTTGGACCGTTGGATACCTCACCCGGATATCACCGGGCCGTTAGATCAAATCATAGGATCAGATGTAATAGATACTCCTGAATCTCAACAATGATCTGATGGTCCTACATTTGGGTGATTTCAGCAATAAAAACATCCGGATGAAGTTTATCAAATCCCAAATGGCACACCTGAACCCTAACCATAGACTATTCAATGGACTAAGTCTATTGTGGACCAAGTCACTTACATGTGGACCCCACCTGTTAGTACACTACCATGAACCCGATTCATCTTGAACTGTTAGCATTCTCTATGGACCTGGTCCATAGATCAGCCTCTGTCCTTTTTATTTATTTAAATTTGTAGGAATATTTATGGAATATTCTCCTTTCTCTCTCATTTATCAGTATTTTTCTTGTCAATAAATTTTTTGGAAGCCCATTCTCCTTCATACGAGCTCCAATTGAGTCCATCCAAGTTCATAAATTCATCCAAAATAGACCCTATCTTTTAGTACTATCCATTCTCAATTTGAAGTATTTGATTTGTCTTTTTGAGTTTTCATTGTATTTGCTCTTTCTTTCTCGTTAGACATAAACATCTAGAAGTCCTTTGGAGGAGCTGAAGGAAAGGAAGTCGAAGACACAAGATAAAGTGATCAAAGATAAAAAAAAGATAACAACATAGCAAGAGCCAGTCAAGTTATGCTTTGATTATGTTGAACCAATATTTATAAAAGTTATTATTCAAATTATCAACCATTTAATTATTTTGGGATTAGTTATGAAACCTACTTGAATTATGCCTACCTTGTCATTTGCTATGATATAATCAGTTGTCATCCTAGGATGGATAGTTAATAGTTGGTCATTAATATATCACCAACGTGGGTTTGTTTAGAAAGTGTGTAGTGTGTTTAGCCATGCAACGGGTTATTGATATCATTTTAAAGTGCAAATTTAAACAGGACTAATTGTCTATGGAACATATTTATGAAAAGGGTTTGTCATGTGTTGTCACATGATGAGATCATGTTGATGGCATGCGTATCATGATAATCAATTGGGGTGATAAATAATTTAGACTGAGGTAAGTGGCAATAGGTTGTGCACTTGTGTGGGTTAATGTGAGAATGGGTTGGTGATTATGTGTGAATCAATTGATATGGTTTGGTGTGAACAAGTAGATTAGAAGTCGTGCCTTGGTCAATTAATTAATTAACCTTGTAAGTCATTTAACTGGGCTAATCATACAACCACATATTTAGAATGGGATAGATCTAACATAGTAAGTTACTGAGTCTATACATATGATACATCGTGGTAGACTAAGTTATGTGCGAGGTCGATGAAGGTGTGTGTTGCAATGGCTCTACATCTTGAACAATTAATGTTCCTAGTCCAACAGTGAGTCCCTCTTATTCGTTCGCTCTGTATAAGGATGGAATAGTGAGATCAGGCTTATCGGGACGGTGTTTGGATAGAGTTTCCAAAAGGTTTTGTTATGATCTCCTTAATCGCATTCCTAAGGAAGCATGCCAATTGCATGACATGAGAAGATGATCATATATTGTGGGTAAAGTATATAACCTCTACAGAGTGTAAAACCTATCCGAATAGTCATGTCCCCGGTGATGGACAATGCTCAAAAATTTCATGCAAGGGTTAGATTTTATAAAATAAAACTTGGGAGGGAAGGCTGTGTGCCATGAAAAAGGAAATGGTGTAGGCTATATGCCAGTTTAACTTGAGAAATCTTCGAATAGCTTATTATTACTATTATTTATTTTACTTATGCTTTCAATCTATTTATTAGTAATAAAACTACAAATGTTGTTGTAGGCAAAAAAAACCATATTAGTAATGCTTTAAATAAGCCTTGCATGTTGTTATATATACTTGTATTCTGTGTTACAACTTGTTGAATACTCCATGTACTCACCCTTGCTATAAATAATGCTGCTTTTTTATTGAAAACATTATCAATATAACTAGTCAAGGAGGATTAATTTGAAGATCTTGGATAACTAGGCCGCTCTACCCCAATCGATTGCCTGTGGGCATATGGATGGGTTTCACTTGAAGATATTCCGTTTGCTTTCGCTGTAATTTAGTTGAGTTGTTCGTCTTCTAAGGCAATAATTGTAAGGTTTGATCATAAGATCGCTACTCTGATATTTAATGTTAATTATTTCTATTTTAATTATTATGCATATGGAATGATATTTCATCAATGTTACCACTATGTGCTCTAGTGTTATCTGGACTAGTGCAATATACATAGAGAGTTTGTATTTGCATATTCGGGTCCTGACAAGATAACCCTAGTTTGTGCATCACTTCCAATTGCTTGACCTTGTTGGGTTCGAGTAAGTGCCTTGGGCTTGTTGCTCTTGGAGGTCGAAGACTCCTAGATGGCTTGGAGGCGTTGGCTCGATGATCTTCCTTGGAGGCGCTTGTGGAAGGCACTAGAAGGTTGATAAAGGTTTAGAGTGTAACACCCGAGCCAAACCTTGAGCCTGGAATGCTAATGCTATCCACTCCAAATTTAAACTGCCATTGCCAATTTCAGCAACACTTTTCCTCGATACACTACTTGCAACAGGTAATACACCTGGCGTTAACGGTTTACATAATAAGAGATTTGCATTGCTAACAAAGTGGAGCAACATGCAAATATATATGCTCGGAACCATGCACTCGAGATGTGGTTGCGTGGAGGTGATCGCACCCTTCAAAAAGTGCACCAACTTGGTGTAGAGGTGACCAGTTTAACTTGGCGCCAATCTAAATTGCACCAACAAACTGAGATGTGCTTGTGGCTGTCCTGGTGGTGCTTCTCCCATTTTCCTAAGTAGTAAAACATTATAAATATTCAGTAGCATTCCATCCTCAATAACATTATTATGAACAGCGAGAAATGAGCTCACCTCATGATTTAATTTACGTGCACGAGCTCTTGTCATAGGTCCATTTATTATTTTAGCAATCAGATAATTGTCGGTGGTGTGTATCCAAAGGAGTGATGTCCTCATCATCCTCCCCCTCTTGAATTGGAGTTGTCATCAACTAAAGCTCATCCTCTTCTCATGTACGGCTTTAAATCTGAAATGTTAAACATGTGACTAACCCCAAAATCTGTAGGCAACTCAAGCTTTTATACATTATTACTAATCTGCTGAAGTATTTTAAAAGGACCATCAGCTCGAGGCATTATTTTAGACATTCTCAAATCTGAAAACCTATCTTTTCTCAAGTGCAGCTAAACAAGATCTCTCGGTTCAAAGGATAAATGTCTCTACTGTGGCTACCAGGCACCAGCAATTCTATACTTTTCACTCATCTTTTCTATGTTCTCCTTAGTTGTTTCATGCATATTCAAAATAAATTCAGCAGCTTCTTAATATCTAAATTCACCTTTTTCAGAAGAAGGCAAGGGCAAAATATCAATTGGAGCACAGGGATTAAACCCATACACTACTTGAAATGGATTTACCTTGGTGGAGGAGTGTATCGACCTATTATAAGCAAACTCAATGTGCGATAAACACTCTTCCCATATCTTCAAATTCTTCTTTAAAATAGTCCGCAACATGGTTGACAATGTACGATAGATGACCTTTGTTTGTTTGTCGATTTGGGGATGACATGTAGTAGAAAATAGCAGCTGTGATATCACAGGATGTGACAATAGAGAATGTGACACTATAAAATGTGACAATATAGAATCCGGCTTTCGGTATGACTTTATTACCATGCTTTTGGGCTTTTTCGGGTGTTTGGGCCTATCCGGGGGGAGTTTGGGCCAGCGGGAGCTAGTTTGGGCTATGGGGGGATGAAGTGAGCCGTTGGTGCGGGGTTTTTGGCCCATGTGGGTGGATTCCTGCCAACCCTAGGGCTTCCCACCCCCCAATGCGCCCCCAAGCCTTGGTGTGCCCCCTCCCTCATCCCCTTAGCCGCCGCCCCCCAACCCCCCAAGCCGCACCATCCCTTCCCCCATTGCTCCACCCCTCCCTCTCCTCCCCATCCCTAGCCGGCCCTAGCTCCTCCCCCTCGTAGCCACTCCGATCTCGCTCTCCAGGAGCTCTTCGTCCAAAGAGATCCGACGTTCCCGGCGATTGGAGGAGAGATCGGGTCGCGAGGAGGAGACGTTCGTCGACCGGGTTATCCATCAAGAAGAGGTAAGGATTTGGGGTCTTGTTCGGGGTGGTCTAGGTGCTGTTCGATGGGTAAATCCATGGCTAAATTTGGTGTTTAGGTGCTGTGGCTAGATGGCTTTAGAGGGAATTGCAATGATGTCCCACGTTCTGTCCTCGGGCAGATTGGACATCCGACCTAGGGCTTAACTTTGTACATTTTTAGAAGAGTTTTATAGTCAGACGCCTGTTGAGAAAGTTGTATATAATTTAATTACGTTTCAGTGGACACCAAGAACGCGAAATTCCGATCATCGGTTTAAAAGTTATGGCCGTTTTACCGAATGTTGTCAAAACTGTGATGTGATTGGGACAGATCGTGTTGATCTGTAGATTAGACAATTTTAGAGGCCGATTCAGTCTTCACCAATAATTAGAAAAAGTTAGGAAATTTCCCAAGATTCAAGAAAATGTACTCATTTGCTTGATTTAGAGTTTTAGAACTCAAGTTATGCTAGTGCGATGGAACTTGGAGTATGGCTTGATTGTGTGCTTGATTACATCATTTACTTCGTTATAACTTATGGAGTGGTTGGATTCATTATTTTAGACTTAAAATATTGCTATATCACCTGTTATTGCTGGTTTAGATGTCTTTCATTATGATATGTCTTGTGATATTTCTGTTGTTGTCTGAACCATGGAGAAACAAAGGAGATGCTGCCGAATTTTTCAGTTTTAGCATTTGCGCCCTTGCTGTAATTTATCTTTATTTGTGTTATTTAGATGCTGCTTCTACCATGTTTGGTGACATCCAGGGCATACTAGATGCCGGGTTGTTACAGTTGGTATCAGAGCCGGGCTTCAGGTCCGTGGTGAATGAACTTAGTGAATTACTATAGGGTTAACTAAAATTTTGATGTGGGATAACCTAGAAACATGGCTTAGGTTATACTTCAAAATTTTGTCATAGGATAGCAACATTAAAACTTGTGTATGTGGAATAACTAATTTAAAATTTGACACACATGGATGCACAGTAGGAAAGGGTATGGGCATCGTTGCTTTACACTTAAATGTTGTATTTAAGCTCTAATGTGGAATGGTACATTTGATAATGTATGTTGCTATGTTTATGAAAGAATTGCTTGAGTTGTTCTTGTTATTGTGATAAAGTGGGGTTGTGGTGCCGAAGGGTTTCGGTCACCTTTTTGTTCATAGTAAGGCTGTTGTTTGACGGTGTGGCCAGTTAAAGCCATCACCGAAGAACTATTAACCCCTTGTGGGGAAGGAGTGCTTACCTTTTCTGTCGTAGATCGGGTAGTTGACTGGAGGCAAATGGAAGAGTTGGTGGTGGACTCCTTCGGATGTTCTTTACCGTTCTGCCGATCGGTTTTGGTTGGTTTTCTTGGTTTTAGTTGATTGAAATCAAAAGAAAAGTTTTTGGTATTGGATTTTTCGCGGATTGGTCCGTAAGCAATTTGTGGTTCTGTCTTCATTGGTTGAAGACGAAGAAGAAGAGTTTTGTGTGCGCGTCTTTTGGTCGCAACTTTTGGCTTTGACACCGGTTTTGTTGGTTGCTTTGCAAAGAAAAGTATAGTTTTGGTTCTTGTGTGTCTCACTCTGAGTTTAAAAGAAGTTACTGAAGTTGTGTTCAAAAAAACTTAAGATGTGTCGATTTAAGTTTTGTGCCTTTGCTTGTAAAGGTTTACTTGATCGCTTGGTTCCCTCTTGTGGGAGTCTTTAAGATTGAAATATGTTTTGGAGTCATGTCCCATTGCAACTTTGAGAGTCAAGCTTCTTTGTGAATTTTGGTTTAGTTTTAAAAAGAAAATGCTGCAAATAAAGTAAGTATTCATTTTACTAAAATTATTTGTCAAAAGTGAAAATTGTTGTTTAGCATGTTATGTAGTATGTAACAATGTGGTTTATGGAAATGATGTACTCCTAAGTTAATTTGTTAGTTGAATCAATTAAATGTAATTGTTATCTTTAGCTTAAGATTAAATGAACTTCTAGTGTTGTAGATTACTCTATAGCGAGAATGATTAAATGTGTAATTGTACATGCTTAGAATTTTTAGCTTTATGTTAACATTAAGGTAGCACACTGCTGTTACTTATTGGAAGATGACCCTTGATAGTGTTTAAAGTTTTAAACCTTGATGCATAGTGAGAACATTAAGATAATGTAACCTACTGTTGAAGTAAAAGTAAATTGGTTGGTTATCTAAAAGACTTTTAATACAGGGTCGGTACAACAGGTTATTTGTGATGGTGATCGACCCTAGTGCATGATAGATGACTAGAACTACTATGTTTGCTATTATGAACTATGGAAATAATTGGAAGGATGTAATTGTGTTCTTGAAATGCTAATACAGATGACATATGAGAAGGTAGGAGTTGTTGTTTGATGTTGTTGTTAAGAGCATTGGGATTGTCTAACTTATTAAATTTATTTTAATAGTTGGAGTATGTTGTGTAGTGGCAATTGTGTTACAATCTATGTATAGGGTAGCTAAAAACAATGTTGTTGTTTGATGATAATGCACATTTAATGATATTGATGACTTAGTAGTGGTGGTAATTGTTTAGATTACTTGTTGAAAACCATGGTTAAAAATGGAGGAACTTGTAACATGTGGTGATGGAGTGAACAATGGATAATTATCTTAATGAGTGTATATCTTAGAATCCTACTTACGAATTTTGTCTTGTGGAGATAACATTGATGTGTTGAAGTTATTTATTGATTGAGTAAGTTTCAAATTGTCGAGAAGTTGACGTATGGATGGTATAAAATTGATAGGTTGATCGTGCTAAAGTATTTGTTGAAGTACTATGTTTTAAATATAGAATATGATGTTGTATGATTTGATGGTCCGTGGGGATCATGATGAGGTAGTCTTGCTTGGATGTCTTATGATAAGCACCAGAAACTTTATTTTTGAGTATTGGGAAAGGTAATTACAGAAAGAATTTGTTATGTGGTTTTTTTTGTTAAGTCATGTTGGGGCTTCTCAACGTGTAAAATAGTGGATTTGAAAATCTTTAATGGTAAGCGTAGTGGATTACTAGGTATGGTGGGATATATGCTGAGCTTGTGTTTAAAACCTTTTGGACTGGATTGGTTGTTTGCTATCTTGGTTGATTGCTTTCGGTCAAGGTGTTCTTTATGTTGTGTTTCAGAGTTTTCCCAAACTCGTAGTGATTGGTGTCAATCTTTGGTTTTGGCCCATTTGTTTAATTTATGCTATGAGTATGGATTTACACCAAAAAGTTTTTGAGTGGGTCGCGTTCTTTCGCATTTACACTGAATTATCTTTGGAATCAATATTTAAAGGAAGCAAATGGACAAAGTGGGTTGTGTTTGAAACTCTCGTGTTAAGCATTTAATTTGTAACTCTATTTGGCTAGAGTTGGAGTTATTTGGAAAATGTGTGTGGTGTTTGCGTGTGCTTCAAAAGGGTGGATTTTATGAATGTTTCATAAGTGGTTTTGATAGTGAAGTGTTCTCGTTTGAGAATGAGTTTCCCTTTTTCTTTGAGAAAATTGTGACGGTTGTGGGTGCAGATGTTTGACTTTGGAGTCGATGTTCTTTTCCAAAATGTTGATTTTGGTTAAAATGCGATGCTTTGCAAGTTTAGCTCGCAATTGTTGTCGGGTTGTGATGCGTTGTGGTGTTTATTATTAACTATGCTGTCATCCTAATCTATATGAGCTAGTGCAACCATCGATGTTAATTGTGTTTCAATCATGTGATACCGAGGAAGAAGTCTTTTGGTGAATGACTATTCGGTATTGTTGTTACATGATGAATGAATGGTGAAAAGGAAGTGAAAGGACCAACGATGTCGCCTAGAGGGGGGTGAATAGGCGGATTAAAAAATCGCAGCGGAAATAAAACAGGCCGAGCAGGTCAACCCAGAGTCTCCGGGTTTTGGTCCGGATACTCCGGCTTGTCCGAATACTCCGGTATTGGATACCGGAGTCTCCGAGTTGGGCGGCTCGGGAGCGCAACACAAGTTGCTCAAACTTGCACGAAATACTACTAAAAGTAAAAGACAATAGCTACCTAGAACAAGTGCTAGAAAGGATTTGAATTAAAGCTAGACAAAGAGCTAGATCTAGGCTTTACGGAGACAAATCCACACAAGCAACACAAGCAAGTAAAGAGAGAGCGAGAGAAGCGATTTTTCACCGAAGTTCGGATTCTTGAAGGGAATCCTACGTCTCCGTTGAGGTGGCTCGGTCACACTTGAGCCGGGGTCTCTTTCAACCCGTTTTCCTCCCGGTGTTGCACAAATGCACTCGCCGGCTTCACTTCTTGTCTCTTTCCTTTCGGAGGCGAGACTCGCCTTCACAAACGACCGGGGCTCACCACACGCGTTGGTAGCTCCCGGTGACTCCTAGCCGTCTAGGAGACCTTCAACCTCCAAGAGTAATAACACACTACTACAAAACATATCTTCTACAACACATTAGTGTAACACATTGAACAATGTGTTACAAAGAGATTTTACAGTAACACGTAATTTGTGTTACAAAGACATGATGTAACACATACTTAGTGAGTAGTGAAAAGTGTTGCTGGGGAACTACAATGACAACACATAATATATGTTACAAAGGAATATTGTAACACATTGTTGTAAGGTGTAAATGTGTTATAGAATAATACTGCAGTAACACATATAGAAACACATTGTAACACATGACTTAATTGCAATAAAACGTTTGAACCAACAACCTTTCTATTGTCAACTAAATTTGTTTCACACCTATGCTATACTTCACATATGTAAAAAAGTAAGCATATGCTAGTTGTTTTGAATAGCATGACACTCATGTGAATTTATCGTATATTTTACTAATCATAGGTTGCCAAATTATTATTATTTTTTTAACATTTAGGTTGCATGGTGCTTTGTCACACGGTAAACTACCTCATTTTAAAAAATACATATAGAGGATCACCAAGCTGTACATATCCCATAAATGATGGTGACCAGAATTTTTCGTACTAAAGTACCATAAAAGAAACCACAACCATCACATTTGACCATATCAATGGTGATCGGCACACTTGGTTCCCTATCAATTGTGGAGTTTTCCATGTCTAGCAAATTTTATCATTTTTATATCTTTTCCTATCGTTGCTATAAAACTCACATGTCAATAATTGGAGCACAAAAATGTTATAAAAAAATTATTGCAAATAGCTTTTGTATTTTTAAATTGACCCTTTGTATTTGTGTGTATTACTTGTGAGATCTGAGAAAATGAAAACTAGAATCATGCAATATATTGAATATCCAAGTAATTAGCATAATAATAAAGTCCAAAAATTACATAGAAGGCTCATCATGATATATTAGATGATGTTTTCAGCTTTATATGTAACATCTCTGATCCAACGAACCCAATTTGTTATGCTGGCATTCCCTCCATTTATCATCAGTAAGGAATAAGATATATGAATAGCAGAAATCTTAATTGTGTGATTTACCGCAGGAGCACTCGTAGCTATGCAAACAAAATAAGTTGCACATCATCAACTGAGAGCTCTGAGAAGCACAACATTTGGATCATAGATGACATAATAACATGGTACATGTATAAATAACATATACTTATTACAATTAACATATCAAGCAGATTTCTTTTGCAAGGTCGAGAGTCGCAAACCATACCACTAATGATTACTTAGTACATAGACGACATAATAACATGATACATATATAGTTAACATATTATAATTAACATATCATGCTCTCAGCTTTGCGCACGTCTCCCAAATGTGCAACAACGCTGGATTCTTCAGTCTATATAATCAAAACCGCAAATCAACAGTATGACCCATCCTATAAAGAGCAACGTCTGGGTGCTTCACCTCAGGAAGACAAGCATAGCAATGCCCATTGTCTATAGTTTTCTTATTGGCTCAAAATAACCTTCACGAATGTCTTCAAAGGATCTGAAACCTCTACCACCTAATATCAAACAGTTTAGGAAAGGGTTTCAGCAAGGTTTGTTCCATTGCACCCAAAAAATCATCAGAGATACAATATTGCAAGAATAACTAGAAGAATCTCAAATAGCAACCATGATGAATAAAAAGAGATGCATCATGCAAGGTACTAAGCAAACTGATTTCTCTGAAGAGCATTCCATCTTCAGCATTGCATGATTCTATAGCTCTATCCATTATAAACGGTAAGATGTAAAGCAATACCTAATTTTGATTACGTTATTGCATTAGTGCAAATCACTAACATAAATAGGTGTAGAAATATTAAGAATCAGGCAAACCATAGTGATTCCAACCATAGTTTCAAATTTTGGATTCGCAAAAATCCCAGATGACATACAGTACCAGTTCCTGGCAAGTTACCGGCAGGAACTAGGCTATTTCTGAGCAGTTTGATTTATAGAACTTTCATGCAAACTTTACTGTTCATCAATTTGAATTCAAAATTTTAAATTTAAATGTTTCCAGGTCAGGTTGTTCTCCAGGTACCCACCGGGAAAACCAGTTACTGTACCCGGTCGGTTGAGATTTGAAAACCTTATTCCAACAGCAAAAAATAAGTGCACCAGAGAACTGATCATTTCTTGTTTCAGTGATCAAACTGAGGGCAGTGAGAACAGGTACATTGACTAATGCTTACAGCTCAGGTTAAAACAGCATGTATGATCAACTAGCATTACAAGTGAAAATGCAGCAAAATCATATAGAATCTGCAAAATTTCTGGACTTTTGGCAAGCTTAAGAATTACTCATGTCAAAATTTCTGAAACTCCCAACAAGTAATAGATACAGAAAAGATCAACATACATCCACCACCATCAGATGAGTCTGCACTTCAAATTTAAATAAGTAGTTTGCATGCTAAATAGCTCATTGGGCAGGTAACCAAATATTCTCAAGTAAACATGTAGAATGAAAAATAGTTACAGCAGTCAGAAAGAAAGTGCAAAATTATATAGAATAATTCCACACATGAAGTGCTCTCCACGATATGTAATATACTAAATCAACCATATTTGGAATGCAAGAACTAGGTTACTAGCAAATAGAAACATTTTTATTGTAACTCTATTATTTATCAAGAAAAGAGCAACACAACTATCATATTACATAGAAACATCAATATCAACAACAGGCCCTACATAGGAAAAAATCAACTCAAATACCACTGAACCCATGGAAGGCCATGGATTATTCCAGCCAGGAGGATAGCAAACAATAGCACCATAACAGTACATTGCAAATTTAAATTTACATAAAATGTACCAGATAGACCCTTTTTCTGGCTCCTATTTTTGGATGCTGTAGATGAGTTTTGTTCTTGCTGTCTGTCTCATCACTGGGGGAATCTCTGATTAGCAATGCTTCAGATTGCACTAAGCCAGAATTTCTTTTAAAAATAAGGCACCGGAACAATTTTTCAGACATGCAACTTTGGTCTCCATCAACAATTTCATAAACAACATCTTCCACAACCATGGGACCAGTTATTTCTGAAGTTGCTTTCAAAATGCAACGCAAAGAGGTCAGCTGAGAAAGTAATGCATGTATGCAACTCAACAGTAATCAGACATAAGAACTAAATAGTGAACCATGTGGCGTTGAGAAATTCAAATAAAAGCATATAGAATGTATTAGACCATGACCATGAGGTAGCACCATCCTGTTCAGATCTGAGCTGCTAGGGTTTGATCAAATTGACATCAGTTGAAGTTGCCTCCTACTTCTATAGCTCTATCCATCTAGAAACAAAGGCATGTAAAACTCTTCAAGGCCAGTAAACTACGAGCATATGATTGATCCTTCCTAGGAGCCAGGCTACAGAAGACAGAATAGCTAATTCCTCAAACTAAAACCAAATCAAGCCAATCCACCAATTGATGATGTCCAAGAATCAAGCCTTCTGATTCATTGCCAGAAGGGGCAGGATGAGGAGCCTGATGGTTTCAGGGACTCCAATTTTGGTGCCAGAAGGGGCATTAGTTTAACGTTTTATCCACGTTGAAATATGCAAAAATATCCTAACATTTATTTAGAAAACATATAATAGCATAGTTTTTTTTCAAAGAATAGTTTACATTACAAACATTGGCACAATTGACAGAAATTTTCTTATCTAGCAAATAGGAACTATCGTGCCTATATTGGTAGTACCTTCCAGGAGTTGGATGCCATATTAGGCCAATGCTGTGGACTACGCCGTTATGGTGAACCTACTAAGTAAATATCCCCAATGTATGGATTTCGGTTCCATACCTCAACAGGAGGAGAGATGGCCGGGGAGACCGACGAGGTCGTAGTGGTCGGCGAACTAGGTCGCCGTGGTGGCCAGCGTTCGCCGCGGTCGCCGGTCAACACCCGTGCAATGCCCGCGCTTGAGGCTCTCCCAGCTCACGGGTGCGTCAAAGACTGGGAAAACGCGGTGGGGGAGGCCGCCGGTGGGGGCGCGACGCGGTGGGGACTAGGGGAGACGCGATGGTGGAGTTGGATTACCGGAGGAAAACTTTTACTGAAGCGCGCGACAAATATTTTGGATGGTACATTGCTAGGGGTAAACCGGGTCGGATCTGGACGGATATTGCTCGTCCGTATCTAACCTATATTTTTTCCGATTCGGAGTGAGGATCACGGATGTCCACGGATCTGGATCTGGTCGGATTATTCGAGTTAAGTCTGAGCGGATACCGGATTCGAATCGGGATCGGATATCATAATCGGATAGTAGTATAATACATAATTGTGTATGTAAAAGAAAAGAATGAAGCATTAACCTTACAACATTAGCTTCAAGTCATAATTATTTCAACGTAGGGATAGTAGTATAGTTAGAGGTGCAAATGGATCGGATACAAGGAGAGAGATCGAGACATAAAGAAAACAAAGAACGAGAACTCTTCCATCAAACTTAACCTTACGGAATAAATTCAGGAGATATTAAATAGTGTTGAATTATCACATTACAACAAGCGAAGATAGACTTCTCTCATAATGAGGACTACTCGGATTTGTTTGCTATGCTTCAATTTAGCGACTCAACTAATTCCAGTAATTTAAATAGAAAGAAGTTTATCAAATAAGTTGAACAAATCAATTTAGGTAAAAGCATTATGTCATCACTCTATTTGTTTGTTGATAGATTTGTTGAAGTTCACTCTTAATAACAAAGTAAGTGTTTTTAGTGCCCAATATCAAACAACTACTCTATCTATCAATAATAGACCAAACTAATGGGAGAATAACTAATTTTATCCTGGATATTAATTAGGATATTGCCGGATATTGATGCATATTGCTCTTCCCATATCCTAACCCATATTACATGAGATTTTAGGATCACGGATCGGATATTGCTCTTCCCATATCTAACCCATATTACCCCGGATTTTCCGGACACGGATCTGGATAACATCAGTCGCAGGGTTTTAAGCAGATTGATATCGGATCGATGAATATTTCTGTCGTTTCACCCCTATACATTCGCCGAGAAAAATTGAAGAGCACCTTACTTTGCAAGCGGTGCTAAATTTTAGTACATTTTATTTACATGTGTATTGAAATCTAACGCACCTAAATTTTGTAAAATTTATACTTAGGTGCAATGCATTGATGGATGGGACCGACACCAATAGCCGTGAACTATGTGTGTGTTCTTTACGGGAACCGATCTGATATGTTGAATATTTGTGTCGGTGATTGAAAGATTATCGACAACGATATGTTGACTATTTGTATGGGTTTTAAGCCGACAACGATATGTTGATGATTTGTGTCAATCTAATAGAACCAACAGCGATAGTACAACTATTTGTATCGATTCGTATTTAGAGCAAATCTTGGTAATGTTATTTATGTCGTTTTGTAGCGAATCATCGATAATCTGATTATCACCATCGCTACATCTATGTCGGTTTGGCGACACTAATGTCGATTCTGAACCGACCTGAGATGAGCTTGTCTATAGTAGTGTTAGTACATTTTTATTTGCATGTATAATGAGATCTAATACACCAAACCATCTCATAATAGAATGGTAGAGTTGTAGATGTCGAAGGTTCAAATCATAATGTGTGAGACCCTCCCTTATGATATATTGCATTATGAAAGAAAGGTTCTAAAGTGTATCTTGTATTAGTCTCATGATCATTAGCTAGCAGCACTTTTACAAATTGAAATTACAACCATCGCAAAATTTTATTTCATTATAAAGCGGAGCGATATTATATAATTATTACAAACCAAAAGAACATACGGTGGAAGACCTTAGAAAATATCGGCGTATTATTATCACGAATCATATGTCACACATATTAAGATTAACAAGATCAATCAACTATATTTATATGTCACAAAATGCAACTACATTTGTAGATTAACAAGTAGATCAATTACATCACTCAATAACATGGACTAGTTAAGCAAGTATATGAACAGGGCTAGTTAAGTCGGTAATGATCAGCAACTGAAAGTAGAATTGTAGTAAGTCACTTTTTAAAAAATCGAAATTCCAAACCATGAACATGTCCTTTTCACCGTTTTTCAAAAAGGATTTTTAAAAGAAAAGGGCTCGTAAATTTCATAAATTCATCGATGGCACCTGGCTAGGCTCGTTTTTAAACATCCTCACGAGAAAATCGGAATTATGTTGAGATTTCATCGCTTTTTCAAAAAAAAGACCGTAGTTATATAAATCCGTCGACGACCCATTATGCATGTATTTTTAAAGAAATAGTATGAGAGAACTTTTTTCCAAAAGGATATGTGGTTATGCAAATTATTAACTCTCTATCGTGGAAGATTTCAAGCGCAAGAGCAGCCACGCCACATTTTTAAAAACATCTTGAAAATTCCAAAATCACGAATAGGTCCTTGCACTCTTTTTTAAAAATAATTTTTAAAGAAAGGGCCCGTGAATTCTGTGAATAATTTCATCGATGGCTCCTAGCGATTCGTTTTAAACACCCCAGAGAAAATCGACCTGTGGTTATGTAAGTCGCCGATGACTTGTAAAGCAACATATTTTTTAAAACCACAGAGAACTTTTACAAGAAGGATATTTGGTTACGCAAATTATTAACTCTCTTATGCGCAGAAGATTTCAAGCGCAAGGGAGCAGCCGCATCACCTTTTTTTAAAAAAAAACATCCCCGGAAATTCACTTAGTGAAATCAGAAATAGAACAAAAAAATATGTTAAATTAGAACGTAGTATAGATTATGCCATATGTTAAAGGCTATATATCTTGTGCACATATCCATCTTGTGCACATATGCAATAATTAAATCCGAACCGTCCAGATCTCATCCAACGGTGGCTCTATCAGGGTGGAAATTGCAAATCTGTGCACATTTTGCAATTTTCACCCCGATGAAACCACCGTTGGATGAGATCTGAGCATTCAGTAATTGTTGCATATCATTGCAGATGAATATGTGCACAGGATATGCACCCTATGTTAAATTAGAAACTGATCAAAAAAACAACAACTATGAATAAACTACCACAGCCAATCGTACAACCAGCGCTCCCGTGAACACAAATTCACTCGTAATTTCCCGCATAAATCACCCTCCAAAATACTTACGTGCAAACATAAAATTTTCGCCAAAAACTATCTCGCGTTTAATCCTCGAGAGTGGAGACTAGAGACCACGTGTCTGCTCGAACCAAGCCTAGCCCTTTTCCCATCTATTCCAATTTTCTCCACGGCATGGGAAGAGTCGCCCAAAACTAGCAAGCTCTAATTGCTCATCGGTTGGTCACCCACTTTGGCATCGAGGAGCAAGATGAGGAAGGGCGTCGCATGAAGGCGACACGAGCTGCTTTGCTCGTTGATGAGTTGCGCATTGATCTCCGTGAAGTTCCCTGGGACTTGAGGTGTCTGCCGCCACACCGTGGATGGCGAAATCGATCAGGGCTTGGCCTCTGGGTCGTGGGACTCGATGCCTCTGCCGCTCGTGGGATAAGTATATCTGGCTTTACTTCCCTTCTCACTCGGATCTTATTAATTAATTTGAGGATTTGGGAACTAGGGTTCTTGGAGAGTACACATGGAGATAGGGATTTTTTTGGGCTTTATCTGTATTGAAGCACTTTATATATTGAATCTGGATATATTGGTTGCCATTCACTTAATTAATGTCTGTAAGGAAATGATATGCTTTCTTCTATGTGTGAGATCGAGATACTTTGAGCTATTTGCATGCCAGACGCCAAGATGTGTCCATAAATATGTCATATAAATTGTTAAAGAGCGTGCATTTATGCATATATATATATATATACATTGCATATGATGGAAAATTAATTTTTATATGAAACAATATCATATGTTATTTATAACATATATCCGATCAGAGAGGTTTTCCTCTAGTCTGCAGTAGCAAGCCTGCATAAATGAGAGTGTTATTTATCTCACGAAACGAGATGACTCTAAGGCTAAAATTATCCTAATAGTACTGAAGCCGTAACTATATATATTTTTCTGATTAGTGAGGCATTGAAAATTTGCTACCTCTGATCAAGCATCTTTCTTTATTTCTAGATTTAGATGATTATGCCACCTAAGATTGTATGAATGCAAAATGAGCTCCACAAATCCATACTCAGGAACTCGGATGGAGCATCTCCTAATACTTCAAGAAGTGCACATATCATATCTACATCTATATACTAAAAGAAAAATGAGCAAGATTTCTATTGATGATTAAAATTTAGCATGAGAGTAACATCCTTTCACATGTGGAAGCTTGGAACGTAAAAATGCCATGTATTCCTATTAGAGAGATGAATTAGGGCAATGGGTTCTAGTTTGAAAGGATATGAGTAGTGATGACTTAAGAAATGTAGGAACTTGAGGAAACAGAAAGAAAATAGGAAAAGGAACCTTATAAATGCGTCTTTGTCTTTATTTGCAGTCATGGATACTCTTTATTTGATGTCTTTATTCACATCATTTTTATTTGGAATAAATATTAGTGAAGCGATCTCTAAACTTTGTATACGGTACCATCTTACCAATAATTGAGCCAAACATAACCAAGAAGAGCATAAAAGCGTTGATAGAAGAAAAAAAGGATATAGTCCATTATGCTATATCTCCAAGACAATGCATTTGCATCATAGTTCTTAGCTTCGTTGCTTCTCATAGACTAAGTTTCACAATGACCTGTTATAATGATATATTAGTAATGTAGAGTCTATACAAAATAAGGTGGCCATACTACCCACAGGAATTGGATGTATACAACCACGCTCAGATGAACTGAAACAAAACTCCAAGCTCCTCGGAGGTAGCTCTCTGTTATTGTTGAAATTTCAATTGCTAGCTCTATTCGCCGCTATTGATTGGGACACTCAATTTGCATGTGAAGATGCTAAGAGATGCGAGAAAAATGCTAAGTTTGGATTAAAAGCACAAGGGAAAACCAGCATTTCGAAAGAAAATGAGGTAATGATCTTTACGCCAGCCGGGTATCATTTGACTACATGGTCAATTCATCATTAAGAATCGCTAAGAAATGACTATCATTCTTTTTGTAGGGCATGCTAGTTGAGCATTCCCATTTGTTTTTAGTACTTCAATTGTGATGTATCTTTAATGAAATTAGTGCATTTTGTTTGAGGCACATCTACTAGTCTTTGGGAATCATCCATCATGGACATTGACAAAGGCAAGTAATTTTGTTTCTGTTCTTTACTCAAGAAATAAGCTCACATATTTACTCTTCACATGTAACAATAGTGTTTTTCTTCCCTTATTATTGAACTTAATTATGACTAACTTTCTAATGTCTATTCAAATGCATGTTCTCATTTCTCCTGATTAACTTTTGCTGCTGAATAGTTCCACTCCTTTGTTAGTGTGGCCGACTAGCTTTAAAATAAGGCGTGTTCGTGTCTTTAATGGCGATTTCTCTGCACCAAAGAAACAATTTACTGGCATCTATGATTTAATTGTTGTCTTGGCGCACAAGGAAGAAGTCTGGACTACGGCCACTATGTTGGTACGTTAGGTTAAGCAAGATGATGGTAAAGCCAAAAGCCTTATAGCTCAATTATTTGAATAAATTGTTTCCCTGTCACTTCAAAGATGTTGATAATTCTATGTTGCCATTCAGGAAAATGGATTGAGTTCGATGTGTGACCAAGCATACTAAGGAGGAAGAGATTTTAAAACAATGCAATTGGCGATGAGCAATATTTAATTAAATATCGACTCAAATCTGCCATGAATTGTTTTGAAGTAGGCTATTGTTTGTCTTAACGGTGGCGCATGGCCTACATCTGCTGTACAAAGCTCGTTAATGAATCCAAGAGTTGAAAGGTTTAGGCTGAATTTGTTAAACATTTTTCAATTTGTTTTTGTGCTGCATAAGCGAATGTATTAATGATTTTGTGCTACGTTTTTGAGTAGTGATCCACATGCAATAGTTGATGATGTTGATATAGGTAACAAATTTATGAAAGAGATTATTAATTATCTGCTATGGAAAAAAGAGGAGTTAGTAAGGCCAATCAAGTGTTGCAAGACAATTGGTGATGCCCATGTGGAAGCAAGACCGATTGCTTGGCCTTTCTTTTGTGTATGTTAATTGTTTCTTGCTTCAATTGGGATGAAGTGTATATATCATATTTTGTAATTGCAATCATAAAGGTTAATACTTTCTTTTGTGCAGGTTGAAAAAATCAATGGTTCAAATTCATACATTTGGTTGCTTACCACATGAAGGGATCTAGAAGCAAAGAAGAATTTCATGAAGATTAGGCAATATTAGATATATTTATATTCTTTTTATTTAGAACAATGTATTTCAAACTCTTAGACTAAAGATTTGCCTTCTCTATAAATCAAATCATTATGTATTCTATCGAATGGTGTGAAATATTTATTTGTTTGATGCAATGCAATATGTTATGATTGTTGCGCTTATGGTCAGTTGTGTTTTATATTGTACAATGTGTTATGCTTATCAAAAGGTATTCTATGAAACAATTTTAATTTGTAAATTCACAAAAAAATAAGAAAATAATAAATTTATTTTAGGAGCTCAACATTGTGTTGTTGTCGTTCAAAAAGGGTGTTACTAAGTTCAATTATTGTATCTAAAAATGTGTTACTAGGGTCTATGGAAACACATGCTACTATGTTGCTTTAGCAAAAAATAAGGTGTTACTACGGTCTATGGTAACACGCGCTACTATGTTGCTCTTGCTAAAAAAGGTGTTACTGCAGTCTATAGCAACACATTTGATACATGTTGCCGTAGCATGGTTGCAACATCTTTTTTTATATACAAGAACACTTGTTACATGTTATAATAGACCCTTCTATAGCAACATAGGCTATAGTAACACTAAACAAATATGTTGCAATAGGACTCGGTAACACTTTTTTTGAGCTATAGTAGCACATATGTGTCTTACTATAGGCCCATCCTGATGTAGTGACACCACGAAGAATCGCTTGGAGGATGAACTAGTGCTCAACAACTAGAAATGAATGCACCTAGCACTTTGCTTCTTCCTCTCCTCACCAAAATGGATCAACAACCAAATCTAATGGTGGGAGGAAGTATGAGCTCTATTGAATGCTTGGAAGAGGTTAGGAGTGGCTTGAATGCTGCAATGAATGAGCTCAATCCCGTTCCTAGCCGTTGGGAGAGAGTGGGGGCTTTAAATAGTCAGTTCAAAAACTAGCCGTTACTCTCGTTTTTGTACAGGCCGGAGTGTCCGGACAAATAACCCGGAGACTCCGGGTTATCCGGAGACTCCGGACACAATGTCCGGATACTCCGGACAATCTGGAATAAAAGTGGCCGAGGGTTCCAACCCGGAAACTCCGGACATATTGTCCGGACACTCCGGACAGAATGTCCGGACTCTCCGAGTTTAGGGTCTCGGTTTGAATTCCAGATTTTGGAAAATGCAAGTGTTTGAGTGCTAGTTTGAATGCAAGTTTTGATGTTGAGCACATGCACATCCTAAAAGCGATTTTCCATAGTACCCTCTTAATAGTACGGCTATCCTTAAGACTCAAAACAATATAGAAATTACAAGTCTTCGTCTTGATGCCGTTTTTCTCGAAATTTGACGTGCTTAGGACCGTCCAATCTTATTCCGAGCTTGATGTGATCTCGATAACTGCATTAATCTTAGTTGAAGCATTAGATCACATTAATTGTGTCATCATTAATCACCAAAATAAAATGAGGGGCCTAGATGCACTTTCAATCTCCCCCTTTTTGGTGAATTGATGACAACACAATTAATCAGCAAATAAAATGATATGAAATTGACTTTAGCAATTCAAATAAAAGGTGGAGCTCCCCCTAAATGTGTGCATTAGAAGAATTGAGTGGAATCGAATGCACAAATTTAATGAGAATTAACCAAGAGCTCCCCCTCAAACATTGCAATTAACTGAAAGTAATCCATGCATAAGATAAACAATAATGTCATTACATGGATAGAGAGGAAATAACAGAGTTCACGACAGCATGAAAAGCAATAATAATAAAAGCAACACAAGAAGACCAGACCACACGCGACAGCAAACGACAAAAGAGACAACTAAGGAAACGACGCTAAAGATATCACTCCCCCTTTGGCATCAAGACACCAAAAGGAAGAGGACACAGGAGATCACTCGTCGTCGCCTTCGTCGTCGGACGCTGAGTACTCACTGCCGGGGTCATCTCCGGTAGTGGCGGGCGAGAGGAGGTGATGCCGAAGAGCTGATCTGCAGAAGTGGCATCGCTACTCTCCTCGGAAGACCGGAGGAGTCGCTGTGAGAGGGGCCTCGCCATTGTGGTGGCGGATCTGCGAATGTCACGACCATTCTTCTTTATCACTGCTCATCACCTTCGCCTGGTGGAGATGTCACGGCACGCAGGCAGAAGACATGCTTCAACATCCTCTAGAGCACGCTACTCGGAACCTCGATGCTTTCGGAAGGGATGCAGAAGGCACAGAGGAGCCGGAGCAGGCGTAGAACTCAAGCGCGCTGCGTCGAGTCCTAGGAGGAGTAGGACCAGGGCTGCGAGGAACAGGGAGCGATCGGAGGACGAACCTTGTAAGAAAGGTGCTCCTCGTCACGACAAACTTCAGACCACCGGCGAAGTGATCAAAGCCATCACGAAAGGAGCGTGAATCGCAGGTGGCCATGTTGCTCTGCAGATTCGCCTCATCGTCTCCCGGATGAAGTCAACAATGTCAAGCGGATGAGTGCGCTCAACGAGGTGGTACAAAGAGGTTCCTTCCATAGGCCCGATGGTAGAAGCATCTCCCTCCTTGGGCCAAAGAGTGACCCTCAAGCATCCTATTGAGGACAGCAGGTACATCCTTGAGACCCTTGATGGTCCCCACTGTGAAACTCTGGAAGTGTCATACAAGGACTCAATGCCGGGAGTTAGAACCTTCTTCTCATGAAGCTTGGATTTGTCATTGTACAGAAAGGCTGAGGACTCTAGCAAATCTCTTCTTGTTGGCCTTGTACCACACCTGTCGGTCATCCACCGAGATGGCATCCTCAGTCTTGTCAAAGTAGAGGGTGGCAAAGAATCGCATAACTGCTCTCATTGTTCCAATCTACTTGAAGGACATGATGTCCTTGACCTCATGCAGCTCACGAGATCTCAAGAATCTGAGCGAAAACTGGATGCTCGGCAGCTGCCATGTACTCCCAAATCGATAGTCTTCATCGACCACTGGGTGCTCAAGAGGGTAGAGGACCGTCTCATAGAAGTCTGGCTGAAACCGGTTCGAACCGGTGGTCCACATACTCATCTGATGGAAGCGAGCGGATCTTTCTTTCTTTGCTCTACTATAGCCTTGCCCTTGCCAGAACCCGTCCTGTAGTCAATCACTCTCATGGGGTTAACTGACATGGAGTACCTCCACACAGGCTTGGCTTTGGCCAAGGGGCCAATGAAATGACCTGAAGCACAGAATTCCCTTCTCTTCTGATCCCTCAGCCTAGCATAAGTATCTGCAGGGTGCTCATCTGGATCAGGCTGAGGTAGAGGAGGAGACTGAGCTGTGATCGTGGTGAGGCTGCCGCTTTGAGGCAGTGAGCTTGAGGATGGGAGGAGGATTGGATAAGAGGCTGCGGAGCAGATGACGTCCCAATCCTCAGCGCACCCCTTCCCCTGGAGGTGGGCTGCTTTGCCACGGCGTGACGCGGCCTCTTGGGCGTCGGACGAGCAGACGGAGAACTGGAGGGACTGTCCGGAGATGGAGAGTCCCGAGGAAGATCACCACCACCACCAGCTGAAGACCCCTGAGAAGGATCCATCTGACCAGACAAAGTGAGGGAAAAAGATTAGCCGCGAGGCGACTTGAAATTCAGCGAAAAAAGCATTCTGGCCGAAGTACTCAACCCGGAGAGTTCGGACATATCGTCCGGATACTCCGGATCAACCCGGAGACTCCGGACTAACCCGGAGACTCCGGACCAACAGTCCGGATACTCCGGATCCGCCAGAACATGCGCAGGCGGCCCAAAAATTTGGAATCTAATCCGCAAAAATTGCACGATATGAATCTAGATTGCCACTAGGATATTCAAGAAATGAATAGGGCACAATCTAGCAAGGAAATTTCGCGGAATTAGGGCACAAGAAAGAACTCACCTCAAGAGGATTTGAAACACGAAGAATACGGGTGAGTTAGGGCTAAAGATCTCCAATCTTGCCGGGAACGACGAGACAAGCCGCACCCTAGAAGAGATAGATCACGAGGAGAGGCCCTAAGAACCACAAGAATTGAACCAAAATCGAAAGGAATGAGGTTAGGGCATGAGATCTTACCAAAATCCCAAAACCGAGGAAAAGAATGGATCCAAGGTCCTTGGAGATGGAGAGCCACGCCCTAGGAGACAGGAGAGCACGGGAGAAGGAGAGGGAGAGGCGCCCGGAGGAAAAAGGGATGAAAAAGAAACCGCACGGGATTGGGGGGACTTAAACCGTCCGCCCCAACTCGGAGACTCCGGATTAAATACCGGACTGTCCGGGTTACCCAGCTCGGTTAGGAATTTGACAACTCGCAGGATAACTCAAGGAAATTGCGGAGCGAGTGGAAGAAGGAGTCCTAGGATGTCTACTTGATATATGACCAGCGAACAATAAAGCAAACAAGCCATGGTCACATATCAATGACAAGATTAGAGGAACAAGAGCCAAAAACACTGGATAAATTCAGAGAAAAAGATAAATAAAGTTTTGAATTTCATTTTTCATTCACCATACAATATGAGAGCACTTATCAAGCCACGTTACGAGAATCTAAAATATTTAGTCCACTTCTCAATTCATAGAACCTTTTCTCGTCAAGGGGCTTGGTAAAAATATCGGCTAATTGTTCGTTTGTACTCACATGTTGGATATCAATTTCGCCTTTGGTTGCGTGGTCTCTTAGAAAATGATGGCGAATATCTATGTGTTTTGTCCGGGAGTGTTGGACGGGATTGTTGGCAATTTTTATGGCACTCTCATTGTCACACAATAGTGGAACACTTTTGTAGTTTAGGCCATAATCACTCAAGGTTTGTCTCATCCAAAGTAATTGGGCACAACAACTCCCAGCAGCTATGTATTCGGCTTCGGCAGTGGATAGGGCTACGGAATTTTGTTTCTTGGAAGACCACGAGACTAGAGACCTACCCAAGAATTGACAAGTCCCCGAGGTACTCTTCCTATCCACTTTACAACCGGCATAATCCGCATCGGAATAGCCAACAAGTTCAAAAGAAGATCCTTTCGGATACCAAAGTCCAAAATGAGGAGTGTGCACTAAGTATCTCAAGATTCTCTTAACGGCCACCATGTGGCACTCTTTTGGAGCGGCTTGAAAACGTGCACACATACAAACGCTAAGCATGATATCGGGCCTAGATGCACAAAGATAAAGGAGAGAACCGATCATCGAATGATATACCTTTTGGATGACCGGTTTACCTTTTTTGTCGAGGTCTAGATGCCCGTTGGCTTGCATAGGTGTCTTTATAGGCTTGGCGTCCTCCATTCCGAACTTCTCGAGCATGTCCTTGATATACTTGGTTTGGCAAATGAAGGTTCCTTCCTTGAGTTGTTTGACTTGAAAGCCGAGGAAGAACTTCAATTCTCCCATCATGGACATCTCGAACCTTTTGGTCATGATCTTGCTAAACTCTTTACACATAAGTTCATTCGTAGATCCAAATATAATGTCATCAACATATATTTGGCATACAAATAAATCATTATCTATATGCTTAGTAAAGAGAGTAGGGTCGGCCTTTCCGACTACAAAACCTTGTCCGCGAAGGAAATCTCGTAAACACTCAAACCAAGCCCTCGGTGCTTGCTTAAGTCCATAAAGGGCTTTGTGTAGGTAGTAGACGTGGTTTGGGTGTTTTGGATCTTCAAAGCCGGGTGGTTGCTCGACGTAGACCATCTCGGAGAGTGGTCCATTTAAGAAGGCGCTCTTCACGTCCATTTGATATAGCTTGAAATCATGGTGAGTAGCAAAGGCAAGTAATATTCTAATAGATTCAAGCCTAGCTACTGGAGCATATGTTTCATCGAAATCCAAACCTTCGATTTGAGTGTATCCTTGAGCAACCAATCGGGCTTTGTTCCTTGTAACAATTCCATTCTCATCTTGCTTGTTCCGGAAGACCCATTTTGTGCCGATCACGTTTTGATTTGGTCTTTGGACAAGCTCCCAAACTTGATTTCTCTTGAAATTGTTGAGCTCTTCTTGCATGGCCATCACCCAATCTAGATCTTCAAGTGCTTCATCTACCTTAAGAGGTTCAAGAGAGGAAACAAACGAGTAAAATTCACAAAAGTTTGCAACTCGAGATCGAGTAGATACTCCCTTGTGAATATCTCTGAGTATATTGTCGACCGGATGATCTCGTTGTATACTTTGATGAACTCTTGGGTGAGGAACGGTTGAATTTGGAGCTTGTATAGGTTTTTCATCTTGGGATGCGTTCGAACCATCTTGAGCTTGCTTGGACGAGGAGGGAATATCACTTGAGCCTGACCCATCCGGAGACTCCGGTATTTGACCCGGAGACTCCAGACCAATTCGGACACTCCGGGTTTCAGGCTGGAGACTCTGGGTTGGGGTGCTCGAGTGAGATTCCAGATTTTGAGGTCTTACCTCCCCAATTGCCATTTTCTTGATAGCTTCACAAGGAGGTTCTTCCCTGTCAATCAAAACACGATCAACTTGTTCTACTTGAGAACCGTTAGCCTCATCAAAAGTTACGTCACGCGAGATTTCAACGACACCGGTGGTATTGTTGAAAACTCGGTACGCATAAGCATTAGTTCCATAACCAAGTAAGAAACCTTCATCTACTTTAGGAGCAAATTTAGAAGACTTAGCTCTTTTGTTAAGGATGTAGCATTTACTCCCAAAGACTCTAAAATAGGATACATTTGGTTTCTTCCCGGTGAGCAATTCGTACGCCGTTTTCTTCAAGATCTTGTGAAGGTAGAGGCGGTTGGAGCTGTGGCATGCGGTATTGATGGCTTCCGCCCAAAAACTATCGGAAACCTTGTACTCGTCAAGCATCGTCCGCGCCATCTCGATGAGGGTTCGATTTTTCCTCTCGGCCACCCCATTTTGTTGAGGAGAATAGGGAGCCGAGAATTCGTGCTTGATTCCTTCCTCATCAAGAAACTCCTCCACACCAATGTTCTTGAACTCGGTGCCGTTGTCGCTTCGAATTCTCTTGATCTTCACTTCAAACTCATTTTGGGCTCTTCTCATGAACTTCTTTAGAGTTACTTGGACTTCACCTTTGTCATGCAAGAAGAACACCCAAGTGAATCGAGAAAAGTCATCAACAATAACTAAACCATACTTACTTCCCCCGATGCTTATGTAAGCTACGGGACCAAATAAATCCATGTGGAGCATTTCCAACGGTCTTGAGGTCGTCATCACATTCTTGGCGGGATGGGAGGCACCAACTTGCTTGCCCGCTTGACAAGCGCTACATACCCTATCTTTCTCAAAGACAACATTAGTTAGTCCAAGGATGTGGTTGCCTTTGATGAGTTTGTGAAGGTTCCTCATACCGACATGGGCTAGTCGGCGATGCCATAGCCAACCCATGCTAGATTTAGCCATTAAGCACGTTTCAAGATTAAGTCTATCCGTATTGAAGTCTACGAGATAGAGCTTGCCCTTCAAACGTCCTTTGAAGGCTATTGAACCATCAAGCCTCTTAATGACTTCCACACCCTTTTCATTAAACAAACAATTGTAGCCCGCTTCACACAATTGTGCAATGGACAACAAATTGTAGCTTAATGAATCAACAAGTAAAACATTACTTAAGTGAAAATCATTTGAGATAGAGATTTTACCCAAACCAATTACTTCTCCTTTTCCATTGTCTCCAAAGACAATACTTTCGCTATTTGATCCATTTTCATCCAAGTGTGCGAACATTGCCTTTTCTCCGGTCATATGATGCGTGCATCCGCTATCCAAAATCCAACTTGTTCCACCGGAGATATAGGCCTACAAAAACATATTTAGTTTTTGCTCTTTGGTACCCAAACTTGGTTAGGTCCATGCACATTAGCAACTAGAGATTTTGGGACCCAAATGGAGCGAACAATAGGAGCATTCTTTGGCTTACGCCCAATATGACATGCAACTACACGACCAAGGTTAGTTTTCTTAAGTACATATGAAGCAAAGAACTCGGAGTGAGCCTTGTGCTTGGATGTTCCTTCGCCTTTTACAAAATGAATCGGCTTGCTTAAAGGAGCAACCACGATGTTGCTCTTTTTGCCCTTAGGCGGAACATATCCAAGCCCATGCTTCTTAGGATTACCTTGGCGCCACCGAGATACTCCTCTAAACCTTTGCTAGCCTTGTAGGACTTTTGAAGTCCATCTTCAAGCATCCCCTTAAGCTTCTCATTCTCATGAGCCAAGACTTTCAAAGTCTCACGGTTAGTAGCACAAGTAGCAACATCAATATTATAACATCTAGCGCATCCGTTGCTACTTGAAGGCATTGAAACATTGGAGTTGTTAATTGAGGAGGAAGCATTATTCGAGAGATCAACAAGCTTCACTTCAAGAGATTTGCAGGCATCCATTGCTTGAGCAAGTTGCTCTACGAGTGAAGCATTGGTGATCTCAAGACTAACTATTTCATTCTTAGTCAAATTTGAGTTTTTAACTAAGTCCTCATTTTTCTTTCTTTCAAAAGCTAGGCTCTTCTCTAGCTCAAGATTCTTTTCCTTTTCAAATATAAGGAGATCCTCTTGAGCTTCAAGAGTAGCCTCCTTTTGTTCTACCACTTCCTCCAATTTTTCAATGTCTTTAAGTAGCAAGTCTAGTTTTTCAATATCAAAGTCATTCATAGACTTAAATGCTACTTCATCGTTATCACTATCAAAATCATCTAAGCCATAATCAACAATAGAGGGAATGGGGCTCTTAGATGATACCTTGTGCCCCTTTGCCATGAGGCAAATTGGAGCATCTCCTTCGCCGTCGTTTAGGTTGTCAAAGAGACCCTTTGACTTTGTCGGCGGTGTAGTAATGGCGACGGTGGCAAGTCCTCCTTCATTGTCGGAGTCGGATTCGGACTCGGACTCGGACTCGGAGTCGGAGTCGGAGTTCCACTCCTTGCCGATGTATGCATGACCCTTGCCCTTGTACCTCTTGCTCTTGTCCTTGTCCTTCTTCTTGAACTTGTCCTTCTTGTAGGGCTTGTCTTCCTTCTTTTCTTTGTGAGGGCACTCGGCAATGAAATAACCGGGTTCCCCACACTCATAGCACTTTCTTGAAGAGTGCCGCCCTCTTGATTTGTTGCCATAGCCCTTGGAGTGACTTCCCGGCTTGTAGCCTTTCTTTTTCAAGAATTTGTTGAATCTTCTTACGAGCAAGGCCATGTCTTCATTTGTCAAGGGGCCACTCGATTCTTATTCATCGCTTGAGCTCTCTTCGGCTTCTTGTGCCACCTTGACGGCCTTCAAGGCGATGCCCTTCTTCTTGCCGAACTTGAGCTCCTCCACCACTTCCGCTTCCTTAACCATCATCTCATCCGTCATCAACCGGCCAATCACATCATGAGGAGTGAGAGTGTCGAAGTTTGGACGGTCGCGGATGAGTTGCACAAGGTTGCGGTTGGTGGGGGTGATCACTCGAAGGATGATCTTGACAATTGCTTTGTCGGTGAGCTCGGTGCTTCCAAGTCCTTTAGCTTGATTTACTAGTACCATCAAGCGATCAAACATCTTGGTGTAACACTCTCCTTCTTCCAAATTGAATCGGCTTAGTTCTCCAATGATAAGCTCGATCTTGGATTCACGAACACTTGACACACCTTCATGAGATACCATCAATCTTTCCCATATGTCCTTGGCATTGTCAAGGCCATCGACCCGGTTGAACTCGGAGTCGCTCAAAGCATTGAACAAGGCATTGACGGCCAAGTCGTTGAAGTGTTGAGCTTTGTCTTCTTCGGAGGTAAGATTGTTGGGGTTTGCGGGCTTGAAACATGTTTCAACAATCTTCCAAATACAAGGATGAAGTGATCTCAAATGCATCTTCATCTTATGTTTCCATGCCGCGTAGCGAGTGCCGTCGAAATGAGGCGCTCGTCCGGACGAAACGGAGACATACGATGAAGAGTTTGAGACTCCAAAAGATGAATAATCTAAAGGAATTGTAACCCCTATACCGGAACCCATGGCCTTGTCTTGGGCATGGGTTTCGGTAACTTTCTCTATTTCTGACATCTTTGATTCTCCAAGCGGTTAAGCCAAAATAAAGGAGATTTGGCTCTGATACCAATTGAAAGGACCAACGATGTCGCCTAGAGGGGGGGTGAATAGGCGGATTAAAAAATCGCAGCGGAAATAAAACAGGCCGAGCAGGTCAACCCGGAGTCTCCGGGTTTTGGTCCGGATACTCCGGCTTGTCCGGATACTCCGGTATTGGATACCGGAGTCTCCGAGTTGGGCGGCTCGGGAGCGCAACACAAGTTGCTCAAACTTGCACGAAATACTACTAAAAGTAAAAGACAATAGCTACCTAGAACAAGTGCTAGAAAGGATTTGAATTAAAGCTAGACAAAGAGCTAGATCTAGGCTTTACGGAGACAAATCCACACAAGCAACACAAGCAAGTAAAGAGAGAGCGAGAGAAGCGATTTTTCACCGAAGTTCGGATTCTTGAAGGGAATCCTACGTCTCCGTTGAGGTGGCTCGGTCACACTTGAGCCGGGGTCTCTTTCAACCCGCTTTCCTCCCGGTGTTGCACAAATGCACTCGCCGGCTTCACTTCTTGTCTCTTTCCTTTCGGAGGCGAGACTCGCCTTCTAAACGGCAGGGCTCACCACACGCGTTGGTAGCTCCCGGTGACTCCTAGCCGTCTAGGAGACCTTCAACCTCCAAGAGTAATAACACCACGAAGAATCGCTTGGAGGATGAACTAGTGCTCAACAACTAGAAATGAATGCACCTAGCACTTTGCTTCTTCCTCTCCTCACCAAAATGGATCAACAACCAAATCTAATGGTGGGAGGAAGTATGAGCTCTATTGAATGCTTGGAAGAGGTTAGGAGTGGCTTGAATGCTGCAATGAATGAGCTCAATCCTGTTCCTAGCCGTTGGGAGAGAGTGGGGGCTTTAAATAGTCAGTTCAAAAACTAGCCGTTACTCTTGTTTTTGTACAGGTCGGAGTGTCCGGACAAATAACCTGGAGACTCCGGGTTATCCGGAGACTCCAGACACAATGTCCGGATACTCCGGACAATCTGGAATAAAAGTGTCCTAGGGGTCCAACCCGGAGACTCCGGACATATTGTCCGGATACTCCGGATTGAATCCGGACACTCCGGACAGAATGTCCGGACTCTCCGAGTTTAGGGTCTCGGTTTGAATTCCAGATTTTGGAAAATGCAAGTGTTTGAGTGCTAGTTTGAATGCAAGTTTTGATGTTGAGCACATGCACATCCTAAAAGCGTTTTTCCATAGTGCCCTCTTAATAGTACGGCTATCCTTAAGACTCAAAACAATATAGAAATTACAAGTCTTCGTCTTGATGCCGTTTTTCTCGAAATTTGACGTGCTTAGGACCGTCCAATCTTATTCCGAGCTTGATGTGATCTCGATAACTGCATTAATCTTAGTTGAAGCATTAGATCACATTAATTGTGTCATCATTAATCACCAAAATAAAATGAGGGGCCTAGATGCACTTTCAGGAAGCATGACATCGTTTATAGATGTTTAATGATAAAAGAGTCGATGAGCCAGGTCGGTGAGAAAGTCATATATGGATATATGACTAATCCGGAGTGCTCTTGAAAAGTGTGCATTCATGCCATGAATCGAGATTTCCATTGCTTTCTAGTATGAAAAGAAAGAATGAAAAATTTCTCGTATTTTGGCGGTGGTATAGGAGATTTGTGTTTCCTTTGCGATCTGGCTTAGGAAATAAAATGAGTGCTCTTTGGATGTTGTCGAATACTTTCCAAAGTGAATGTTAGTGCATTGGATTCAAATGGATGCATGGGGATCATTTGGGTTTATGGTTTATGGTTGAGCCTGCTCAATGATTGTACTCTTTGTCCTGGTTCTTTGAGTAGAAGAATGTGAGTGCGGGACCTTCTTAGTAAGGGAAATCTAGTGTGAGTTGTTAACGAGCTAAGCCGCTAGGTGTTGCTAGTAGTTGATCGTGAATAATTTAAAAGTGAGGAGTAAATGAAGGTTGGGTTTGACTCAATTCAAACCCTCTTGGAGAATTGTGTCGTTGAGGTGTTTCTTAGTAGTGGACCACTTGGAAGTGGCTGGTAATTGCATTACCTTTTTGGATCATTTTGTCAATGAACTATGAGCGAGTTGTGTCAACCGAAGAGGATTGTTCGGTTGTTATTGTTTTGCGGGTTTTAAGGACCCGGGTTAAAGTAGGCTTTTCCTTTCGGTGGTAGCGGTGGGTATTGGCCTTGTTGTAAAAGATCAATCTTTTGCAAGGTTTTAACCTGGTTTGTTCAAGCAGTTGGTCGTCTTGGAGTGTTGTGTCTCACTTGGTTCATGTTGTCTTGAATACGACGAACCACAGTTGAGAGGTTGAGGTGTGAAAACACTTTTGCACGTGAGAGGTGAAGGGGGATGTGACACCACGGAATGTCGAAACATTATATAATGTGATTGTTGAGGTCAAAAACATTATGAAATGTGAAATGGGAGGTGGAAACCATACGGTATGAGGTTAATTTGCGTTTCCGAGCCGTTTCCGGGGATTTGGGCCTTCCCGGAAGAGTTTGGGCCTTAGGGAAAGGGTAGTGGGCTTTGGTGGGATGGAGTTTGAGTCCAATTGGGAGTAGGAGTCCTGGTTGGGGGCCTCCCCCTGCCCCTTCTTGTGCCCCCACCCTGCCCCTTGCGCCCTCCCCCCTAGCCCTAGCCGCCTCTTGCTCCTCCCTTGTTTGCCGTGCGCCCCCATTGCTCCCCACCTCTCCACCACCTCTCCACCACCTCTCCTCCACCCCTTTCTGCCCTAGGGTAGCCTCTCCACCCCAGCACCTCGAAGATCCATCCGTTGGAGCGCTTCGCGATGAGGAGATCCGGCGTAATTGGAGCGAGGAAGGAGATCGCGCGAACCGGGAGGAGACTCGTTGGGTTTTCGGTCGTCGGGCGAAGGTATGGCCATGGGAATCCTTGGGGTTGGTCTAGGATCTGTTCTAAGGGTGATTATCACATTTTTAGATCAATTAGAGGTGCTGGAATTGAGTAGATTAGATGAAATCTAGAAGTTGCCACGTTCTCTGTTTCGGGCAGCATGAGCAGTCGACCTAGGGTTTCGGTTTTCACCAATTTAGATTCCGAATTTGGTCGGCCGCCTGTTGAAGAAGTTGTAGGTAATTTCAATATCTTTCCGTGGGTACAAAGAACGTCCAATTCCGCCCAGCCATTTGAAAGTTATGATCGTTTTACCAAACATATTAAAATCTGTGACGTGATTGGAACAGATCACGGTTTTCTGTAGATTAAACCATTTTAGAGTCCGAATCAGTCTTTCCATATACTTAGAAAAAGTTGGGAAATTTCCTAAGCTACGCGAGGATGTACTCGTTTAATTGATTCGGAGTTTTAGAACCCGAGTTATGCCTTTTGGTAAGCTGCTGTCCCGACGGGACAGAACCTCTGTTTTTGGGTTTAGCGAGTAGTTTGCGATGTCGGGGTAGAAGAGGGATTGCTTACTGTTTTGTGGACATGATTGTGAGTGTGTGGTACCCATGTGCAGGTGGTGTGACCCCGGGAGTTCCTTCTACTTCTCGCCAATCCGTTGCCCGTGGTTGAGGCAAGTGTATTGTAATGGATAGCGGTTTGTAGGTTGCTAGTTGAGACTACATGAAATTGATTATATGATATGATCACTTGCCATGCTTTAATGATTGCCAATGATATGATGAGTATGCTTATTATGTTATGATGCCATGTGTTAATGTACAAGTTAATTATGATGTTGGCATGTTTGCATCCATGGCATGATACATGGCCCGGGCGGTGAGAAAGTCATAACTAGTCCGGGGAAGGTCGGTGAGAAAGTTATGACTATTACGGAGAGCCAATGAGTAAGTCCTACATCGTGATTCCATCCACCGCGGTGTTTGGAAGCGAGGAGTAGGCACCCTCCATCTTCGGGATGGAAGGGGGGAGAGGGTGCACGCCGACGGGTGTGTACTCAACCATACCGGTATGAGTTTCCAAGGAGACATGAGCATAGCATCGCATTGCATACATAATGATGATGATAATGTTATGTGATCATGAATGAGATGATTTACATGATGTGATTTGTTATAGACATGTAATTGTTCTTTTGTACTATTGCAATATGCTTGCTGAGTGTTGAACTCACGCTTGTGTTTTCTTGTTGTTTTAGGTACCATGAGACCAGCATGCGGGGAAGGGAAATAGTCACACTTCTACACGTAGTTTCACTCATTCGTCTCACAAAGTCATTCAATTGGGTTTTGGTTAATAAATTAAGTGTGATGCTTATTGTTTTATGGTTTAGCTTTGCGTTATGAGAGTCTTATTGTTCGTTTGGCGCATGGAGACATTGAATGCTTGGAATTAGACTTATATTGTTGTCAAGTCGTTAATTATTGCTATTTTAGTTGTCTCTCATAATGCCTTATATTGCTATGCTATTGTGTTTCCTTCAATTCATGTTAAAACAAAGGAGATGCTGCCGAAATATCGGTTTTTAGCATTAGTGCCTTTGCTGTAATTTACTTGATTTTGTGGTATTTAGAGGTTGCTTAGTCTATGTTTGGTAGCATTCGGGCATATTAAATGCCGGGGTGTTACAGTTGGTATCAGAGCGGGCTGTAGGTCCTTGGAATATGTATTTTTTTAGTGTCAGACCTTAGGTTATAACTAAAATGTGATGTGGAATGTGAGGACCCCTCTTCCTATACCGTACTGTACGCCGTCTACTGTGGCGTATAGCACCGTATAGCAACAGAAGCCTCGACACTGAAAATCTGAATCTAAAAAAAATTCGATCGACGGGATCGAACCCTTAGCTTCAGACCCGGTGCCTGTACGCATTCGATACCGATTCCCTGGATTAGTAGCCCAGTATCGCGTACCAACAACACGAGTATCAATGCACAAAGTAATGAACTAAAGTTAAATTACATAACTGGGGGTAAATCTTGTACATACACATTACAAAATCCAAAAGTGGAATAATAGCGGAAGCAAAAGAAACACTAAACCATAGCTGGCCTCGACAACCCCACAGTGCTACCGTGGAGGAAGGACCACAACCGCCATGACACTCGCAGAGCAGGACCACCGAGCCATCCGGATCACCATCGGAACCATCCTCTCGAGACAAGGTTAGTAAACAACGACAAAGCAACGGTGAGTACACGTATGTACTCGCAAGTCTTTAGTGTATGGAAATATAGTTAAATGCAGGCTATTTCAACAGGAATAAGCTTCTATACTAGGTTGATTGCATAAAGCAGCATTTATTTGTAAACAACATTTAACAACCGATAGCATTAGTAATTGAAAGAGCATTTGACATAAAACATATTTCACAATATATGTATAATGTATATTATCCCAACCGGTTCGCCATTCCCGCTCGAATGCAACCGATGGGCTAGATTGTCGACTCTATCCATCAAACACTTCCTTTCCGTTCGAGACTCACACTTTTTCAGAAGAAGACACAAAACCAAACTTCTATACTCTCCATACTTATATGGCTAGATGCTCTTAACGTGAGCACGGCTAATCGATTAGTTTTACTTAACACTTCTGCAGAAGTTGCACACATTCCCCACCTGGGTCTATCTAGCAAGCGTGTTGCCACGACGCGCGATACTTTTCAGTACCCGACTCTTGCAGATTGACCATGCCGTTCCCATCATCGGTGTCAGCCAGACATCAGCACAATAGCGTGATCCCACCCTGGCAGATTTAGGCGGCCGTACGCCGCGCAAGAACACGGGTATCCCTTGCCCCGGGCCCCATTACCCCACGAGTGGCACTATTGTTGCAGCGGGAACCCACAACACCCCCTTCTTCTGTCCAATGGATGACAGAAGTCCCTTCCGAGAACCCCGCCAGTTGCAGACCTGTCAACTGCGCAAGTTCTCATCTTGCTCTTCGGCCTACCAACAAATCTGGCTATCCCCCGAAGTCAGGTACATAGGTATTCTGGACCTTGCCCCTTGAAAATTCACTTAATTTGCATCGAAATCCGATCGAAAGCGCAAATTAAGCCGAGGTTTACGCCTCGATTCGCACAGGGTTCGAAAACGGCTCAAACTCGATTCCACTTGCGCGAGGAGCACGTTTTCGACTCTACTAAGTCTAAATGACCCTAAATGACTCATTCCGACAGCTAACTGGCGAAGAAACCCCTAAATGTGGAATATGGCCAAAATGGCTATTTTGCTTGAAAACGAGCAATCTCGCCCAAAAGGGCCGTTTTGAGCTGAAATGCCGCGAGACTTGTTTTAAGCCCTCGGCTAGTTGCTTAGGGATACTTACGACCTATCGGAGCCATTCCCCAGCATGGATGACTTAATCTTCTCTGACTTTTGATCAATTGCCCGCTTAACTCTGGTAATTACCCGAGAAACGGCAAAAGTCCGAAAAGTGACTTGAATGCGATCCAAAACACGTGGGAAGCATGCTATCGACCTTAGTGACCTTAAACGAAGCTGAACAAAGCTAAATGCCTTAAACGGCTTGTGAGGCCTATAATTACTAAAATAAAATGCAAAGTGCTAAAATGCAAATCTAGCGATTCTAACTGCTTTTTTAGCCTCTAAGGGGACTAATGGTAAAGTCAATACATGCCTCGGAGCTCTAGGATTTTATGAAATAAAAATAAATTAAAAGAGACCTAGAGCTAACAACTTGTAGCGAGTTTTGTGAAACTTAATTTCGACTCTTCTGATCGCAACCAGGGCTATCAGAAGAGCTAATGGAGCTATCGTTATACGCTATGGACCTTCGGTCCATTGTAAAAATAGTTAACACCTAAATGAATAAAATAAATTTCGGCTTAGCGAAATTGAATTCGATTCCTCGGTAGCGACTCTAGCCACCGTAATCTGCTATGGGAAAAATCTATACATGCTATGCACCACTAGACCTCCGATAAATCGAAGACCTAGCGATGGACTTGAGCGAATACGAGGGTGACTAAAAGCTAGGTTGGCTATAGGATTAAATGAGCCTAACGATGATCTGAGTCTAGATTCTAAAGCACAATTGCCATGCGACGTGTCTAACACATGGAACCTAGTTTTGACCTAGGCTAGGGTTTGAGATAACTTAACGAAATGCGAAGCTACGAAGGGGGAAGTCGTAGCTACGGCAAGAGGGAAGTCCCGGGAGCCGAGAAATCGAGCTAGAACTCAAAAACCCCACGAGAACTCAAATAAACATCCATGGGAAATGAAGGAAAACTCACATGAGAGGGTCTAGGAGATGGGGATCGCGATGGAGAGGATGAATCCGGCCTCCGTGTCAGTTTCCACCGGTCGAATCACCTCCAATCCACTGATCTGGGTGAACTAGGGTTAGGGTTTCCCCTTCTCTTGCTTGCTGCGTGTGGGGAGGCAAGAAATGAAGTGTGGGCTGTTGCTTTGCTTGGTTGGAGAGGCTTATAACACTAGAAAACACTATGCACTTATATAGGGGCATTTTGGTCAAGTGTCTAGTTTTGAAGAATTGAACTTCCAAAACTGATTTTTATCGATTCTAATATATTCTGGAAGGTTCTTAGGTCACTTTAACACTTATCCAAATAAATTTGCAATTATTTTTGAGTTAGGTTACTTAAGTTGAAGGGTTCTTTTTGATCCCACTTAAGTACACACATCCCAAATTGCAGAAGTACATAAGATCAGTGTATTATTGAACAGTGTTTGAGTACAAATGTACAGTGACTCGAGTATAGAAATACTCGGGATATTACATGGAATAACTTAGAAACATGGCTTAGGTTTTAAATAAAATTTTGTTATAGGATAGCAACATTAAAACTTGCAAAAGTGGTATAACTAATCTAAAATTTGACACACTTGGTTGCACAGTAGGATGGGGTTTTGGTTCATCATTGCATTGCGCTTGATTATTTGATGAAGACTATGTCTATGATGATGTTTGATCTTCGTTCTTGATTATATGATGTTGTGCTTATATTTATGTGATTGGATGGTTGTCTCTCTGTAGCAGCCATGCCGAGGGGTAGAGGCCGTGGTCGCCGTGGCCGTGGAGGCCAGGGGCGAGGTTCTCAGGGAGTTGTGGAGTCTGTAGCTGCAGGTAGCGCTTCGCTCAATGCTCATGGGCTAGCGTAGGAGGAGCTCCCGGCGGCACAGTCAGGGGCTGAGGTTCCCTTCGCCAATGCGGACTTAGTTCAGGCTCTGCAGAGGGAGGTTCAGGAGCTGCACCAGCAGTTGCGGGCAGCCCCTGCTATTGTGCCTCCCCCTTCAGCGGCCCCAATTGCTGCCCCCACTGTGCTGGAGCCGAGGATGAGTCTCCGGGAGTGGATGTCTCTCCGTCTTGACACTTTTGACAGAGCGGGCAAGCCGATCCAGTCCGCAGATTGGCTGCAGTACATGGAGCGGAAGTTTGAGGTCCTAGAGTTGACCTCGGTCCAGAGGGCTCGCTTTGTGGCCTTTCAGCTGAAGGGCCAAGCTGATATCTGGTGGGAGGGGGGTCTAGCTGCTAGAGCCCCCGCGCTTGGTCCGGTCACCTGGGAGGACTTTGTGGCTCGCTTCCGAGCCAAGTTTTACCCAGAGTCTTTCCTTGAGCGGATGGAGCATACTCTGACGACTCTTTCCCAGGGAAAGAGGTCAGTGGCAGAGTATGAGGTGGAGTTCAACAGCGTGGTGCGCTTCATGCCAGCTGTGGCAGCCGACGACAGGGAGAAGGCGAGGAGGTTTCGTAGAGGCCTCAACCAGGAGTTCAGAGTTGTCATGGGGGCGACTGTCCCTCGAGACTTCTGCTCTGTGGTGGAGCAGGCGAAGGGCATGGAGCTCGAGTTGGAGCTCTCCCGGGACAGGCAGAACCCGGGTGGTTCAGGGGTTCCTGTGGCCCCAGGCGGGGGCCAGAAGAGGACCTTTGGTGGACGCGGTGGGTCTTCTCAACGACCCACCTTCAAGAAGTTCAAGGGAGGACAGGGCTCCTCCTTAGGGGCTAAGATGAGGCCGCCCCAGTCGTCTTCCTCGCGGCCATTGTTAAATCTGTGCCCGGGCAGGGCATGATTTATTTCAAGTGCGGTGGTGAGCACCGTGCTTCGGAGTGTGGTTGGTCCGGGAGTTGCAACCACTGTGGCAAGCCTGGCCACATGGGGCGAGTCTGCCGGATGAATCGTGGTAGCATCATCAAGTGGGAGTCGGTGCCTTCTCCTCCCACTCAAGCGGCGTCTTCCCGAGGATCGGTGCACATGATGGCGACTCCTGCTCCTCAGCCGCCCTTTGCATGGGCGCCACCAGCAGCGTACTGGTGCCCGCAGCCGTTTGCTCCTCCTCAGTTGCCTCCTCCGCCCCCAGCTTTGTTGGGGCATCAGCCGGGTGTCGGGGCTCCTACTGTCCCGGCGCCACCAGGAGTGTACGCCTTGCCGACCGCCGAGTTAGCCGGGCATCCAGAGGTGGTTTCAGGTACTCTGCTCGTGGATTCTGTTGATGCCTTTGTTCTGTTTGATTCCGGAGCATCCTATTCCTTTGTGTCATCTGAGTTTGCTAGTAGAGCTATGTTGGGAGTACAGCGGATTTCTGAGTCTGTGTTAGTCAGTTCTCCTAGGGGTTTGATTGCTAGTTCTTTGGTTTGCCCGGGTTGCACCATTGCCATTGATGATGAGGTTTTCTTTGCCAATCTTATGGTGATCCAATTGGCTCCTTTTGATGTCATTTTGGGCATGGACTGGTTGCATCAATACCGTGCCAAGATCTGTTGTTTTTGGAGGACGGTTACCTTGCAGGCCCCGTCAGGGGTAGAGTTGACCTTTCAGGGTGGTATACCTTCCAGTTCCGTCTTTGCTTTGACTAGTCTGTTTTCTAGTTGCCGTTTGAGGCAGTTGGGTTTCCTCATGGCTATGTCAGAAAAGCCATCTTCTTCAGTCTCCATTGAGGAGATTCCTGTAGTGAAGGAGTTTGTCGATGTGTTCCCTGATGAGTTGCCTGGCTTACCTCTTGTGAGGAATGTGGAGTTTCGTATTGATCTTGTTCCTAGCACTCGACCTATTTCTATCTCTCCATACTGCTTGGCTCGTCCTTTTCAAGACGAGTTGAAAAAGCAGTTGGAGGATCTGTTGGCCAAAGGTTTTATTCGGCGTAGTGTGTCACCTTGGGGAGCACCCGTCCTCTTCGTTTCGAAGAAGGATGGAAGTTGGCGTATGTGCATTGATTATCGTGCTCTTAATCAAGTGACAGTCAAGAACAAGTATCCTTTGCCTCGCATTGAGGATCTGTTTGACCAACTGAAGGGGGCAAAGGTGTTCTCCAAGATTGATATTCAGTCGGGGTACAATCAGATCCGTGTGAGAGAGCAGGACATTGAGAAGACTGCTTTCTCCACTAGGTATGGGCATTATGAATTTAAAGTTATGTCTTTTGGACTAACTAATGCTCCTGCTGTCTTTATGGAGGCGATGAACAGTATGCTACACAAGTACCTTGATGAGTTTGTGGTAGTGTTCATCGATGACATTCTGGTTTACTCTAAATCAGAAGAGGAGCATGAGCGGCATTTGAGGCTTGTGCTGAGTACCTTGAGGGAGAATCAGTTCTTTGCTAAGCTGAAAAAGTGCGAGTTCTGGATTTCAGAAGTGGGTTTCCTTGGCCACATCATCAATCCAGAAGGCATATATGTAGATCCGAGCAAAGTCTCAGCAGTTTTGGATTGGAAGAGGCCTTCAATGTCAAAGAAGTGCGTAGTTTCCTTGGGTTGGCTGGCTACTATCGGCGTTTTGTGTAGGATTTCTCTATCATTGCCAAGCCACTTTCGCAGCTAACTCAGAAGGGGATGAAATTCCAGTGGACTGCAGAATGTGAGCACAGTTTCTGCACTTTGAAGGAGAAGTTAGTGACTGCTCCTGTTCTTACCCTTCCCGAGCCTGGGAAGCGTTTCACTGTTTATTCGGATGCTTCTCGGTTGGGACTTGGTTGTGTGCTCATGCAAGATGGCAAGGTGATTGCTTATGCATCGAGGCAGCTGAAAAAGCATGAGCAGAACTATCCCACACACGATCTTGAGCTAGCCGCTGTGGTGTTTGCATTGAAGATATGGAGGCACTATTTGTACGGTGAGTCTTGTGATATTTTCACTGATCACAAGAGCCTCAAGTACATCTTTACTCAGAAAGATTTGAACTTGAGACAGAGGAGATGGCTAGAATTGATAAAGGATTATGACCTCACTATCCAGTACCATTCGGGTAAGGCAAATGTGGTGGCTAACGCTCTTAGTCGCAAGACAATGCCCCCTGTCATTGATTGTCTTGTTGTTGATTTTGAGCGATTGGGAGTCTCCTACTGCTTTGCGGGGACCGTGCAAGCTGAAACTCAATTGATTCTTGAGTCAGCGATTCCCGAGCGTGCAAAGTGGGAGGCACAAAGAAGATGATCGTTTGCTCCAGCAGGTGAGGAAACGCCTTGAGGATGGTAAGTCTGGAGACTTTACCGTTGATGATGTGGGAGCTTTGAGGTTTCAGGGTCGTCTGTGCGTGCCTCAGAAATCCCAAGTGAAAGAGGATATTCTGAAGGAGGCTCATCGCACCCCATACACAGTCCATCCTAGGGAGACCAAGATGTACAGGGATTTGAAAAAGAATTTATGGTGGAAAAGGATGTGAGTGGATACACCAAGTATGTGGCATCTTGTGGGATTTGTCAGAAGATCAAGGCTGAGCATAAACGTCCCGCTGGTTTGTTGCAGGCATTGGAGATTCCTGTATTGTTGCAACCCGTAATAAGACACGGGCCCAGCTGTGTTTAGCTGTACTAGTCCCTGGATCAATAGCTAGTACACACAGATCATAACAGTATGGATCATCACCATGCGATAAATAAAGTTTAATACAGAGTACTAGCCAACAAGGCCCATTATTACAAAAGTTGGACCCGTAGGTCATATAGCAAATGAAATATTATATCATCAAGTTAACATGATAAAATGAAGTCAGAAACACCACAGGCAAAATGAAGATAACGTGATCCTAGATGTCACGATAATCTTCCTCTTCAAAGTCTTCATTGCAGAGATATCAAATGGTGGAACGCAGGCCCTTGGATAGCTATCTTTATCTTCACGACCGCTTCATGGAATAAGCGACCCGCAATAAAAGCGAGGGTGAGTATGCAACATACTCAACAAGTCCGGTAAGAAATGCAATATGCAATTTGATTCAAGGGAAGGTATTGGTTAATTTTGCAAAAGCCAATTTTTAAAATTTTATCCTAGAATTTTTAATAGCATTTTTCAAAAATATTTTCTTTTGATAAATTAGAGTTTAAACTTTTTGGGACACGGCTCCAACCGTGGAAATCAAAACAAGCATGGCATCGACCATAGTTTTATTTTAAGAATACTTTTGAAATCTTTTCCTCGTGGCTACAACCACAAATTTTATCAAATCATAACATTCACGGCTACAACCGTGCTTTTCTTTTGTAAAATCTGGTTTTGGAATCAAATAGAGAAAATCTACTCCGGCGACAAATAAGACTTTGTCCACCCTTGACCGTGGGTACGGCTATTCGAATAGTTTGTTTACTCTGCAGAGCTTGCACGCTTTACCCGCGAGAGATATTTCACTCTTTTTGGTCATTTGCTTCCTTTGGCATATAACCCCAAGTGAAAATCACAAGGCCATTTCCTTAGCTAAGTCTTAACTAAGTCACGCCCGCTGAGGTTTCACCGCCAAATGGCTACAACCAAGTTGGAAGCCCCCTCTTGCGCCTATAGGACTACTGTGGCTACAACCACGCCCACTCCACCGTTTGGCATGCCTTAATTAAGTTTTCACTAGTTACTCAGCCAGGCCCGTCCCACACCAGAACTCGCGGTCGCACTATTGTACATTGTTTGACAATCACAAGGAATCGGTCCTTAAGGTGACTAGGGTGGCACATACTCAAACCCGAGTCTCGTGCATTCTGCACCCGCTTTGCAACCTTCCACCCTATTCTCATTTTTGAAATTCCAAGTTTCTCTTTTCCTTTGTTTTACCAAACTGGCAGCACCAACTGCCCCATTTTTTTCAATAACATTTTTGCTCAATCATTGGGAATTTCAAATAACAAGCTTTCGATTAAACATACGAATAGTATCGAGCATAACTAGGCACTACTAGTAGACTAAACAAGGGTGTTAGGCCATACAATTAATCATTCTAGGGCAACCAAAGGATGGATAGATTAATATGTAGCAAACATACATATTAACAAGGTATATAACTATACTCTATCATAACATATCATTTTATATAAACAATCATAGCATGCAAGTTTGTAAATCTATTAAACATTTCAAAACATGGATCAACATGCTTCAAGGGAACTTATCGGAAACTTGCGGGAACTTACAGAAACTTGCGGAAACTTGCCTTGGTCGGTGAGGAGAGGGTTGTCTTCCTACGGTTCTGCGACGGAGTCGACGTCTAGCGTTTCTATTAAACGAAAAACAGCGAATAAACATACATTCGGAAAATACAAAGAAAAAAAAATTAATTCGTAATCACATGAAAACTTCCAGATCATTAGTCTAGCATTTTCTAAGATTTATAAAATTTATTTTGTAATTTTTGAACATATAGTCTAAGAGCTACAAAACTCACAAGTTTAGACTTTCCGCGAATAATTTAATAGTATAAATTTATTTATAAAATTTCATAAAAATTACTGTAGAAATGTATTAATTTTTACTAATTAACAAAATTAGTTGCAAGTGATTCGGACTTAGAACGAATTTTTAGCGAAAAAGACAAAATTCGCAATTTTCTTGAAAAGTGTACGCAAACTAATTTTCTAGTTTTGCTTGCATGGCACTATTCATCCTGTATACGTGTATTCACTTGATCGGCTATACATCAGAGAACTTGCTACGGATGACCAGTATAAAAAAAACAAGCTGCGCCTTATACATACCAACGTATACATGTATTCACGTGTACTGCCTAATATATTTTTTTATATACATGCTACTACTAAAAAAACATACATGCTACGCAGTATATATATACAGAAACATGCAAGCGTAAACAATAAATATATACATGCTAATCATGTCGATACCCGCGGAACTACATACGACGAGATCATCCGATTAACAGATAGAGCGCGCGTAAAAGAAAACGAGAGAGTACCGCTCGACGACGGCAGTCGCGTGGATCATCGGCGTGGAGGAAGACGCAGTCAGAGAGTGAGACGGCGACGGCGGCGGCGGCGTAGAGGACGATGGCGGCGATGACGGTGATGGCGACTAGACGGCAGCGTCAACGGCAGTAGGGACCAAGCGTCAGTCAGCCGAATCGGCAAGTTGTGCTGAAGAAGATGAGATGGGAGATTAGAAGGACCAGTCAAAATGAGGAGGAGTAGGTGTGTTATATATACCAGGACATGAGCTCGCTGGAATTAACGGAGAGATGAACGGCTGAAAGCAGGCGTTGCTAGTAGATGGAAACAAAATGGAAGCACTACTAGCTATACATGCAAGAATTAATGAAGGAGGCTACACTTGAACGCATTTACGTAAAGGCAACTACTGGAGAGCAAAACGTGAATTACGAAATGAAGTGCATGGAAATGGAGCGTTTGGAGAGAAATGAAACCCATTCAAGCGTCATTAAACAAAATGGGAACGGTGAACGTCTTTGGTTTGCTAGTAATGAAGGTGTGCGTGTGAAGACATTTCCAATGGAGATGAAACGGCTGAGAACTGGAAATGACCGAGAGTTTGAACCAAATAGTAAAGGCTGGAATACCCAACGCCCATGGGTCATGCATGATATACTAGTGACCATGGTACTATTAAATCGTGCATGCACCATGACATTACTAGTCTACGTGCAGAGGCTAACGGAGAAACGGCTGCTAGTAAAGGCAGTGTAAGGACAGGGGTAACGGCTGGAAAGGAATCGACTGGGCACATGGAAATGCAGAATAGGCTGGACAATCAATCGTCTCGAAGGTATATACGTATATACGTTCCAAAACATGTTGAGAGGAAAAAAAACGGAGAGGTTCTAAAAATCCAAAAAATTCCTCTAAAATACTAGGCACTATTTGGAACCTAACAAAGTTGGTTTCGTGATTTTTCGACGTATAGATTTTTCGTAAAAATTCTTTTCGTGAATCAGACACCTGTACCGATTTTTGTAAAATCAACGACTTAAGTTATATAGCATTTTTTTCGAAAATATTTGAAGCGAACACTCTCGTCTACCAACTATCTTAATTATCAATAAAATTTTAGATTTTACGCTTATCCGAAAATTCATGATCTTTATTTAATACGATTAGTTCAATGAACGTGAATCCGACTTACTCGCGAGGCTTCCAAGTAAATACCGAAAAATTACAAATAATCCCGAGAACACACTAAATATATTAAAAGCACATTTTGGGATGTTACATGTATGGCCTTGGGATGACATTTCCATGGATTTTGTGGTTGGCCTACCTCGTACTCCACGAGGGAAGGATGCTGTTTGGGTTGTGGTGGACCGTCTCAGCAAGTCCGCGCATTTCATTCCTATCCGCACTACCAATTCAGCGAGCGAGTTGGCTCCCATCTATGTGCGGGAGATTGTGAGACTGCATGGTGTACCCAAGACCATTATTTCTGATCGGGATGCGAAGTTTGTTTCAAAATTTTGGGAGAGTTTACAGAGTGCTTTGGGTACACAGCTTCGCCTTAGTACCGCTTTCCACCCTCAGACGGATGGGCAGTCTGAGCGTACCATTCAGACTTTGGAGGACATGCTTAGGGCCTGTGTGATGGCTTGGAAAGGTAGCTGGGAAGATCATTTGCCGTTGGCAAAGTTTGCTTATAATAACAGCTGTCATTCCAGCATCCGGGCTGCTCCTTATAAGGTACTGTATGGCCGGAAGTGCAGATCGCCACTTTGTTGGGATGCTGTGGGCGAGAGAGTAGTTCTTGGACCGGATTGGGTTCAGCAGACTGTTGATCGCGTGGCGGAGGTATGGCAGAACCTTCTTGCAGCGCAGAGCCGACAAAAAAGCTATGCTGATGTGAGGAGGCGAGATTTGGAGTTTGAGGTGGGTGATAGCGTACTCTTGCGAGTATCTCCCACCAAGGGTGTGGTGCTTTTTGGCACCAAAGGGAAGCTCAGTCCAAGGTTTATTGGGCCGTTTCCTATCATAGCTCGAGTCGGTAAGTTGGCTTACCGCTTGGAGCTACCGGAGTCAATGCAAGGAGTGCATAATGTGTTCCATGTTTCAATGCTGAGAAAATACTTGCATGATCCGGAGTTGGTGGTTCCGTTGGAACCATTAGTGCTTGAGCAGGACCTTACCTTCGAGTCCCGTCCTGTCGAAATTCTAGGGACTTCGGAGCGAGTGATGAAGAACAGGACGCTTAAGTTTGTCAAGGTCCTGTGGTCACATCAGACCGAGAGAGAAGCGACTTGGGAGCTGGAGTCTCGCATGTGCGAGAAGTATCCCGAGCTTTTCGCCTCAGGTATGTGATGTTGAGGTGTGAAAACACTTTTGCACGTGAGAGCTGAAGGGGGATGTGACACCACGGAATGTTGAAACCTTATATAATGTGATTGTTGAGGTCAAAAACATTATGAAATGTGAAATGGGAGGCTGAAACCATACGGCATGAGGTTAATTTGCGTTTCCGGGCCGTTTCCGGGAATTTGGGCCTTCTCGGAGGAGTTTGGGCCTTAGGGAAAGGGTAGTGGGCTTTGGTGGGATGGAGTTTGAGTCCAATTGGGAGTAGGAGTCCTGGTTGGGGCCTCCCCCAGCCCCTTCTTGCACCCCCACCCTGCCCCTTGCGCCCTCCCCCCTAGCCCTTGCCGCCCCTTGCTCCTCCCTTGCTTGCCGTGCGCCCCCATTGCTCCCCACCTCTCCACCACCTCTCCACCACCTCTCCTCCACCCCTTGCTGCCCTAGGGTAGCCTCTCCACCCCAGCACCTCGAAGATCCATTCGTTGGAGCGCTCCGCGACGAGGAGATCCGGCGGAATTGGAGCGAGGAAGGAGATCGCGCAAACCGGGAGGAGACTCGTTGGGTTTTCGATCGTCGGACGAAGGTATGGCCATGGGAATCCTTGGGGTTGGTCTAGGATCTGTTCTAAGGGTGATTATCACGTTTTTAGATCAATTGGAGGTGCTCGAATTGAGTAGATTAGATGAAATCTAGAAGTTGCCACGTTCTCTGTTTCGGGCAGCATGAGCAGTCGACCTAGGGTTTGGGTTTTAGCCAATTTAGAGTCCGAATTTGGTCGGCCTCCTGTTGAAGAAGTTGTAGGTAATTTCAATATCTTTCCGTGGGTATAAAGAACGTCCAATTCTGCCCAACCGTTTGAATGTTATGATCATTTTACCGAACGTATTAAAATCTGTGACGTGATTGGAACATATCACGGTTTTCTGTAGATTAAACCATTTTAGAGTCCGAATCAGTCTTTCCATATACTTAGAAAAAGTTGGGGAATTTCCTAAGCTACGCGAGAATGTACTCGTTTAATTTATTCGGAGTCTTAGAACCCGAGTTATGCCTTTTGGTAGGCTGCTGTCCCGACGGGACAGAATCTCTATTTTTGGGTTTAGCGAGTAGTTTGCGATGTCGTGGTAGAAGAGGGATTGCTTACTGTTTTGTGGACATGATTGTGAGTGTGTGGTACCCATGTGCAGGTGGTGTGACCCCGGGAGTGCCTTCTACTTCTCGCCAATCCGTTGCCCGTGGTTGAGGCAAGTGTATTGTAATGGATAGCGGTTTGTAGGTTGCTAGTTGAGACTAGATGACATTGATTATATGATATGATCACTTGCCATGCTTTAATGATTGCCAATGATATGATGAGTATGCTTATTATGTTATGATGCCATGTGTTAATGTACAAGTTAATTATGATGTTGGCATGTTTGCATCCATGGCATGATACATGGCCCGGGCGGTGAGAAAGTCATAACTAGTCCGGGGAAGGTCGGTGAGAAAGTTATGACTATTCCGGAGAGCCAATGAGTAAGTCCTACATCATGATTCCATCCACCGCGGTGTTTGGAAGCGAGGAGTAGGCACCCTCCATCTTCGGGATGGAAGGGGGGAGAGGGTGCACGCCGACGGGTGTGTACTCAACCATACCGGTATGAGTTTCCAAGGAGACATGAGCATAGCATCGCATTGCATACATAATGATGATGATAATGTTATGTGATCATGAATGAGATGATTTACATGATGTGATTTGTTATAGCCATGTAATTGTTCTTTTGTACCATTGCAATATGCTTGCTGAGTGTTGAACTCACGCTTGTGTTTTCTTGTTGTTTTAGGTACCATGAGATCGGCATGCGGGGAAGAGAAATAGTCACACTTCTACACGTAGTTTCACTCATTCGTCTCACAAAGTCATTCAATTGGGTTTTGGATAATAAACTAAGTGTGATGCTTATTGTTTTATGGTTTAGCTTTGCGTTATGAGAGTCTTATTGTTCGTTTGGCGCATGGAGACATTGAATGCTTGGAATTAGACTTATATTGTTGTCAAGTCGTTAATTATTGCTATTTTAGTTGTCTCTCATAATGCCTTATATTGCTATGCTATTGTGTTTCCTTCAATTCATGTTAAAACAAAGGAGATGCTGCCGAAATATCGGTTTTTAGCATTAATGCCTTTGCTGTAATTTACTTGATTTTATGGTATTTAGAGGTTGCTTAGTCTATGTTTGGTAGCATTCGGGCATATTAAATGCCTGGGTGTTACAGGGGATCTATAGTTGGAGTTAGAGGTTGGTACCGTGTTCTTCTGGAGAGTAGCGCTGGTTAAAGGGATCGGACACTCTAGTGCCAAGGAATGTATGAAATGAGGAGTGTGAGACCGTTTTCTTTTGTGGTCTGTTTGAGGTTTTATCCTATCGCTTGGGTCGTGCTGAGGCCTTGTGTGAGTGCTTTGTGTTTCAATGTTGAGTAAAGTTCCTGCAAGTTTTTTTGATCGTGAGTTATCGTTAGAGCCGTGGGTCTTCGGGCCTATGCATCTTGCCATCGAGTCTCGATCTGTGTAGTCCCAGTGGCTTTAGTCAAAGAGAGAAGCGGCCTGGGAGTTGGAGTCTCGCATGCGCGAGCAATACCCAGAGCTATTCTCATCAGGTATGAACTGTGAAGTTTAGTTCCCCTTTGTGTTGTTTGCTTTGCGTAGTGGCGTGTCTTGGATTCGAGGTCGAATCCTGTTAAGGGGGAGATAATGTGACATCACAGGATGTGACAAAAGAGAATGTGACGTTATAAAATGCGACAATATAGAATCTGGCTTTCGGTACGACTTTATTACCATGCTTTTGGGCTTTTTTGGGTGTTTGGGCTCTCCGAGGGGAGTTTGGGCCTAGCGGGAGCTAGTTTGGGCTTTGGGGGGATGAAGTGGGCCATTGGTGGGGGGTTTTTGGCCCATGTGGGGGGATTCCTGCCAACCCTAGGGCTTCCCACCCTCCCCATGCGCCCCCCAATCCTTGGTGGGCCCCCCAAGCCGCACCATCCCTTCCCCCATTGCGCCACCCCTCCCTCTCCTCCCCACCCCTAGCCGGTCCTAGCTCCTCCCCCTCGTAGATACTTCAATCTCGGTGTCCGGGAGCTCTTCGTCCAAGGAGATCCGGCGTTCCCGGCGATTTGAGGAGAGATCGGGTCGTGAGGAGGAGACGCTCGTCGACCGGGTGATCCGTCAAGAAGAGGTAAGGATTTGGGGTCTTGTTTGGGGTGGTCTAGGTTCTGTTAGATGGGTAAATCCATGGCTAAATTCGGTGTTTAGGTGCTATGGTTAGATGGCTTTAGAGGGAATTGCAATGCTGTCCCACGTTCTGTCCTCGGGCAGATTGGACATCCGACCTAGGGATTGAGGTTTTGCAATTTTAGAAGCGTTTTCTGGTCAGCCGCCTGTTGAGAAAGTTTTAGATAATTTAATTACCTTTTAGTGGACACTAATAACGTGAAATTCCGATCAGCCGTTTAAAAGTTATGGCTGTTTTACCGAATGTTATCAAAACTATGATGTGATTGGGATAGATCGTGTTGATCTGTAGATTAGACAATTTTAGATACCGATTCAGTCTTCGCCAATACTTAGAAAAAGTTAGAAAATTTCCTAAGCTTCGATAATATGTACTCATTTGCTTGATTTGGAGTTTTAGAACTCTAGTTATGCTAGTTGGAAGCCCGCTATCCCGTCGGGACAGGTTCTCTATTTTTGGGGTTTTAGGAGTAGTTTGCGAAGTCGGGGTAGATGATCATTCTTGTACTATTTTGTGGGCACGATTTGAGTGTGTTGTACCTATGTGCAGGTGGTGTGACCCCGGGAGTGCCCTCAACCTCTCGCCACTCCGTCGCTCACAGTTGAAGGCAAGTGTATTGGGATGGGTTTGGGTGTTGTATGATTGTGTTAACTTGCCATGATTGATATTTGCCTATGATATGATGAATATGGTTACATATTGATTATGAAGTTGTTGTATTAAATGTTTATGCAAGTTTATACATATTTATGTCACATGTGCATTCATAATGGAAGAGGTGTCCCATTCTGATGCGGGCCTCTGTGTTCACATGTAGTGAACACGAAAGACCTACCTCGTAGTCCCATCCACGGTTGTGTATGGGAGCGAGTCAGTAAGAGTAGGCACTCTCCCTCTACGGGATGGAAGGGGAAAGAGGGTGCACGCCGACGGGTGTGCACTCGGCAATACTGGTATATGCTTCGAGGAGACATGTGCATTGCATTGCATATACGATGATGATAATGAGATGCATACAATGTAATTATGAGATGACTATGATGTTAATGAGATAAATTCAATGTGGATATGACATGCTAATGATGCAGAATATGAGGCGTAGTGATAATGATATTGAGACTGTTTTTCCTTGTTCCATTGCAATATGCTTGCTGAGTGATGAACTCACGCTTGTGTTTTATGATGTTTTTAGGTACCATGAAACCGGCATGAGGGAAAGGGGCTTAGCTACACTTCTTCACGTAGATCCACATATTTAGACAATGTTACCATTTGGTGTTGTGATAATAAGACTAGTGCGATGGCACTTGGAGTATGGCTTGATTGTGTGATTAATTACATCATTTACTTCGTTATAACTTATGGAGTGGTTGGATTCATTATTTTAGACATAAGATATTGCTATATCACCTGTTATTGCTGGTTTAGATGTCTTTCATTATGATATGTGTTGTGATATTTCTGTTGTTGCTCCAAACCATGGAGAAACAAAGGAGATGCTGCTGAAATTTTTGGTTTTAGCATTTGTGCCCTTGCTGTAATTTATCTTTATTTATGGTATTTAGATGCTGCTTCTACCATGTTTGGTGACATCTAGGGCATAGTAGATGCCGTGGTGTTACAGCAGCTTTGTTCCCAATATATTCCATAAGCTTTTCTAAAAATGAATCAAGAACTTAGCTTCACGATCTGAAATAATAGTGTTTGGCACTCCATGTAGGCTTACAATCTCCCTGAAAAAATTAGCAATTTTTGTAGCATCATCGCTCTTGTGACAAGGTATAAAGTGTGCCATTTTAGAAAATCGGTCCACAACCACAAAAATACTATCCCTCCCCTCTTTGTCCTAGGCAACCCTAAAATAAAGTCCGTAGAAATATCCTCCCATGGAATGATAGGAACATGATGAGGCATATAAAGACCATGTAGATTTGAGCGAAACTTAGCTTTATTGCACGTAGTGCAGCGTGTCATGTAGCACTCAACGTAATGCCTCATCTTTGGCCAAAAGAAATGTGCGGCCAGTACATCTTCAGTTTTCTTCACACCAAAATGTCCCATCAAATCACCTACATGCGCTTCCTGTAAAACAAAAGGCGAATAGAGTTAGCTGGAACACATAGCTTGTTAGCACGATATAACTATCCATCATTCAACACATATTTATCCCATGTTATTCTTTCTCAATAGTTTTCAAAGGCATCTTTAAAGTCAAAATTAGTAGCATATAACTCTTTTATTGTCTCTAAACCAGAAATTTTATGATCAAGTTGAGACAGCACAGTATAACTCCTAGATAACACACTGGCAATTACATTATGTTTACGCCTCTTGTGTTTAATGACATATGGAAATGACTCTATGAATGCAACCCATTTAGCATGTCATTTATTTAGTTTGGCTTAACTTCTAATATGCTTCAAAGATTCATGATTAGAATGAATAACGAACTTCTTAGGCTAAAGATAGTATTGTCATGTTTCTAGTACTCACACTAAAGCACACAATTCCTTATTATAGGTGGAGTAATTCAAAGTTGACCCATTCAACTTCTCACTAAAGTAAGCAACAGGTTTACCTTCAGTAGCACACCTCCTATTCCAATTTCGCTAGCATCATATTCTAATTCAAATGTCTTACCAAAATCTGAAAGTTGGAGTAGAGGTGCATGTGTAAGCTTCTCTTTCAGCATGTTAAAAGCTTGTTCTTGTGTTGGTCCCCATTGGAAAGGTACACTCTTCTTTGTCAACTCATTCAGTGGGGCAACAATGGTACTGAAATCTTTCACGAAATGCCTTAGAACCCTGCAAGACCATGAAAACTTCTAACCTGTGTGACTGATTCAGGGTCAGCTAGCTCTTGATGCTTTCAATTTTTTTGCTTCATCCACTTCAATTCCATATGGAGTAAAAAATACCCAAGAAAAGACATATGGAGTAAAAACATACCCAAGAAAAGAGACTCGATCCGTGTAAAATGTGCACTTCTCAAGATTACCAAACAAACGTGCATCTCTTAAAGCATTAAAAATAGCACGAAATGTTCCATGTGTTCTTTATGTGACTTGTTATAGATCAAAGTATCATCAAAATAAACTACCACAAATTATTCAATGAAAACATGTAAAACTTCGTTCATCAAACGCATGAAAGTGCTAGGTGCATTAGTTAAACTAAAAGGCATAAATAACCACTCATATAAACTAAACTTAGTTTTAAATGTTGTTTTCTATTCATCTCACAATTTCATTTTAATCTGGTGGTATCGACTACGCAAGTCAATCTTTGTGAAAATAAAAGAGCCACTCAACTCAACAAGTATGTCGTCTAACTTAGGAATAGGATGCCGATACCTTATTGTGATATTATTAATGGCTCTACAATCAACACACATGCGCAAACTACCATCTTTCTTAGGAACCAAAAGAACAAGAACGGCACATAGACTAAGGCTCTCCTGTACGTACTCTTGGTTCAAAAGCTCTTGAACTTGTCACTTAATTTCCTTAGTCTCCTCCGGATTGGTCTTATACACAGCACGGTTTGGCAAAGTCTCTCCCAGGATCAAATAAATTTGGTGATCAATACCTCTAGTAGGTGGCAACCCCAGGGATATTTCAACTAGAAACACATCCTCATACTCCTGCAAAAGGTTGCAGGAGGCAAAGAGCTAGGCATATCATTAAGTGTAATTAAAGCCTCTTTGTACATGAAAGCATAGCACATCAAATCATTCTCGTTAATTTCAGAAAAGTTAGATTTGGTAGCAAGCATAACACCACCTTTCAATGTAATTCCCTCCGACCTAGAACTAGGTGTTTTCTTCTCTTTCTTAGGTGGGAAAACATTCTTAGCTGCTTGCTATTTTTCAAATTCTAGTGCACTCTCTTTCTCAATTTTAGCTCTCTCTTTATCACATTGCACAATTTCATCAAGTGTCATCGGAAGCAAAGTGATTTTCTTTCCTTTGTACAAAAGAGTGTATTTATTACTTTTACCATGATGAGTTGCATCAGTATCGAATTCCCATGGATGGCTTAATAAAAGTGAGCATGCTTGCATTGGAACTATGTTGAAATCAGCAAAATCATGGTATGTTCCAATGAAAAAATGCACTTGTATAGTTTGTGTTACCTTCACCTTACCGCTGTTGTTGAACCATTGAATATGGTATGGATGAGGGTGCGCACATGTGGTCAAGCCAAGCTTCTTGATCAGATCTGGACTCACCAAGTTATTGTAGCTCCCACCATCAATTATCACACAAGCACGATGATCTTGGACGATAAGATAAATCTGAAACAAATTATGGCATTGTAGCTTCTCTGTTGTCTCCATTTGAGTGCTCAACACTCGCTACACAATTATGGTCCTGTAATTCCCTACAGCTGCAATCCCTAAAATCTCCTCATCATCGCTATCCATCTTATGGTCATCTTCATTATCTACAAGGTTAACTGCAAGAGCATATTCATCCTCAACATCACTAGCACTAATGTACCTACCGTCATTTGGTGCAATGTACACTCATTGACTTGGACAAGCTTTCATGACATGGCCCATTCCCTTGCAACGGTGGTACACAATCCTAGTTGTATAACCCATAGAAGCAACCGATGAAGAGCTCTTCATTGGTGACTGCATACTAGTAGATTTACTCACTTCGGGTGCATGTGGTGGTGGTGCTGCTGCTGCTGAATGCACCCTACTCATGGAGGGGGTAGTAGACCGATTAGCAGGAGGCATGGTTGATTTGGCTTGCCCTGACGTTGATTTTGGTGTAAATATAATACCAAAGTTGCTCCTTGTCTTTTGTTGTCTTCCCTGTAATTCTTTTTTTGCCAACATAGCAACCTTGAACAATCTATTGACATCATTACATTATTTGTAATCAATTATGTCATAAACCCCTGTAAAAATGAGCCATCTTATCTTCTTCATCCTCAAATACCTCACAATGCAACATGCCTATTTATCACATTTATAAGGAGGAATAAATCTACTACGCATAGCTCACTTTAATCTATCCCATGTATCAGGTTGGAAGCCAGAATTTACTACTTCATTCCACCAAATGATAGCAAAATCTTTGAACTCACTAGTAGCTTGTCTGACTCTATGTACTTCAGGAACTAAATGTGAGTTAAATTTTTGTTTAATAGTCATTTCCCAATTTAAATAAACTTCAGCATCATATGCACCAGAAAAAGATGGTATTGTAAATTTAACTTTCGAAAAAGGATCATCATTTCCACGACCATTATGGTAACTAGAATTATTACCTCCCACACCATGATGGTTGTGATTCAGGCATCATTGTAGTCGTACATCTTGTGTAGAGTTGTGAGTAGCGAAGGCGTCGTGGTCTTCTCCATCCACATCATCTTTCATGATAGACTCTTCATGATCTTGGGATGCATCATGCTCCTCCACTCTTCGAGCCCCATTGAGATGCGGCGTCTCTCAAAGTTCTCTATCCTTATAAGAAGATTGGCGGTGTTTCGCTCTATTATCTCTAATCTATGCTCATTGTCTTGACTGGTCTTTGAGATGTTTGTATTGATGCCATTTAGTGTCTTGGTAAGCTCATTTCTTGTAATACACTCCTCTCCATCCACAACTTCCGCTTGTGAACTTATCATTGTTAGTAGAAGATAACAGACAACGCAAGAATATTATCCCTATCAACTACTAGGTGGTGGAAGGTGGAATCACTCATTCTCAAGTGTCTTACCACGCTCTTATAAATGTTCTTTTCAAAGCAGCGGGTGGTACAACCAATGGCTTGTTCGTGATATCGTGACTTGAGTATGAGCGAGGCGATTGCAAAGGAGAACCTGAACTGATAAGAAGTATGTGAAGCTCGAAAGGCAATGTTATGTAGCAAGGAATAAGCAATATCGAAATCAGATTAGCAAAGCTAACTAAATATCCAAATTACTTGTCGTAGTTGCTAGCCTAAGCGTGTTCTTAGAACTAGTTCAGCCAAGCAAGGGATATACCAAAGTACAAAGTACTCAATGGGTGCAAGCAATTCTAATTATATTATTTTCTTTCTCTCTTTTTGCTTCTTATCTTCTCTATGATTTTTTCTTTTTTTTTAGAAATTGCAGCAAGCACTAAATTATGGATTGGGCACAAGAAATCCACAATTTGGATTCAAATAGAAATCAAATTGAGCGACGTGAAATCGATGAAAATGGGTGTAGAAACTTATAGGGCTCGAAATATCATGAAACAACCGAATTTTGGGGGTTTCCTGGGCTACAGAGTAAAGCTTGTATTTTAAAATGTCAGCTTCAAAATTATATTTTCAACAAAAAAGTACGACCAAATCGGAGTCCATATGCAAAAGTTATGCCTACTGTCAGCGTACTAGCCAACAGGCACCTCCGAGTCGGGTGCTTATGAGGTTCAGATAGGGGGCTTTCGGGGTAGTCGCCGGCGGAAGGAAGATGGACGGGGTACCGGTGAAGCTCAGAGGAATGGGGACGCTAGGGTTTACCCAGGTTCAGGCCCTCCGGAGAGTAATAGCCCTAGTCCTGCCTTTCTTGCTATTGCTCGTGTTCTAGCTTGAGAATATGAAACCCTATTGTCGATGGGTCGAACCCCCTCTCCTTTGCACCCCGGCTCCCTTTTATACTTGGGCCGGCGGGGGCGCATGGGAGGCTTACACCGCAAGTCAAACTCGTTACACTGGCACGGGCGCATTTAATGCCCACGTCGCAGTTCTTACACCCCATCATTATCTGTCGCAGCTGTCACACCCCCGCCTTGGGCCCCACGCCCGCCAACGCTACCCGTTCCGCCAGGGGGTGAGGTGCTGCCGTGATGTCACAAGCAGTTAATGCACGCCTGGGGAAAACGCGCCGCCATACTGCATCCTCCATACATTTAATGCGCACGATTCGCATTAAATACCCTTGATCTGGGTGCTGCAGCATCGGGGGTGGACGCCAAGAGCGTAGCCTGTCTGCCACGTGTCCCTTGGGCGACCACCTTCCTGGACACCCAGTGGTGTGGCCTGGTCGCCACCTGTCCGCTGGGTGACCACTTCGCTAGTCGCCCAGGGACGTGTCCTGTCCGCCACGTGTCCCATGGGCGACCACCTTCTTGGGCGATCAGTGGCGTGGCCTGGTCGCCACCTATCCACTGGGCGACCACTCTCCTAGGCGCCCAGTGGCGTGGCCTGGTCGCCACCTATCCACTGGGCGACCACTCTCTGGCGCGCGATGGCGTGGCTGTTCGCCACTGTCGGCTGGCGACCATATTGGTCGCCAGGGGCGTGGCCTGTCTGCCACGTGTCCCTTGGGCGACCACCTTCTTGGGCGCTCAGTGGCGTGGCCTGGCCGCCACCTGTCCACTGGGGCGACCACGCCGGGGAGTTGCTGCTTGCTTGCGGTGGTGTGCCTGGACACACCCTACCCTCCCAGCGGTCTCTTTTATTGCGGGGGAGTGGGGACCCTGGCGTAGAATACGCCGACAGTAGCCCCTGGGCCCACCTGGGAGCGCTTTTGGCCTGCCATCTTCATTTTTCCTTCTTTGAAATGCCCCTCGGGAAATCGCTTAGTCTCCCGGGTGGGGCCATTAACGAGCCCGCACGCCCCGAGGCCTTCAAGGGACTTTCGGGCTTCTTCCGGTTCTCAAGGCGGTTCGTGCAGTTATTCCCGCCTACTTAGCTGCAAGACAACCCTTGGGACGCGCCTTCTTAATGGGGCTTTTGAACTCCTTTTTTCGAACCGCCGCGCCTTTTCGGTTTTCCCGCCGATCCCTCCCTTGCAACCTTATAAGAGGTCGACTGAGGGAGGGGAGCGGTTCTGCCTTTTTCTAACTTTCCTTCTTGCTCTAGAGCTTCTTTCTCCTTCCTCTTTGCCGACGCGATTCGACCCTTTCCTGCACCCGATGGCTCCCGTCCTTCCCTCGTCGACCGTCGAGGAGGAGATTGCCACTAGGTTATCTCGGAATATAATCATGGCGCGCCTCCGCATCCGTCTTGGGACCGTCGAGCCCCACTGCCGGCCCGGAGAGGTGGTTTTCTTCGGGTGGCAGCTCCTCGCCGGCTTGCTGCCACCGGTTTCTGATTTTTATCTCTCCGTTCTTAACTTCTACGCCATTCACCACATCCATCTTCCCCCCAACTCCGTCATCCTCCTTTCCGTCTTTGCCCACTTCTGCGAGAGTTCGTAGGGGTACTACCCAATCTCCTTCTTTTTCGCTTTTTCTATACCCTTCGCGCCGCGGGTGGCAATTCGCCTGTTACCGGGAGCTGCCACCTGCGGCTTCGCGACGGGTCCATGTCGCGCTACATCCCGCTGGATTGCCGGTCCAGCTGGAGGGATTGGCGCGAAGAGTGGTTGTACGTCGAGGACGACAGCGGCATTGAAGTACTGGAGCTTCCAATCGGTCCGGCAGTCAGCAACATCAACTGAGGGGCCCAAGTGAGCGAGACTCCCGAGCTCCGGGCGATGTTAGCCCGCGTCGACCAGTTGCGGGCGGCGGGCCTGACAGGGGCCATGGTAATCCGGGACTTCGTCGTCCGGAGGCTATACCCCTTGCGCCGCCGCGCCCGCCCGGCCTGGCAGTACATGGGCGTAAACGACGGGACTCGGAGTATCACTGGAGGTAACCCTTTTTACCTTGGATTGTTCCTTGCCCTTCTTTTTTATTGGTTGAATCTGGTGCTAACAGTGTTTCTGCCTCCTGGGGCTTTCCTCTTCTTCTTTTTCGTCGCCAGCCGCCGGGAACCTGGCTCTCGACGTGGTCGACCGGTGGATGTCGCAGCTGGGTTTTGTTAGTCCCGTCCCGCCATTTCCGGAAGGCACGGTCCCGCTCTGCCGGTTATCGCCGGGGGAGCGCTCGGCGATAATCCGTGCCATGCCGTCGATGTACGCCATGGGCACGCCCGACGTGACACGCCGGGCGCCTTTGACAATCCGGGACCCTCCTCCCGCCGGAGGTCAGGGTAGGGGTGATCAAGCGAGACGTAGGCGTCCGGACGATGACGATGCCAACGGTGGCCGTTCCCAAAGGCCCCGCCTTCTGGGCTCGGCCGGGGCGGGATCTTCTGCAGCGGCCGCGGGGGCTTCTTCCGCCGCAGCGACCGGCTCCTCGACGGTGGCGGGGGGTTCGTCGACCGCTGGGACCTCGTCCTCCCTCGCCCCCGCTAGGGTGGCGACAATGGTGGGGCAACAGCCACCGCCCTCGGCCACGGCGCTTCTGACCGCCGCCGCCGCGTGGCGCGAAGTCTTCCTCCGCCGCCGCCGCGTGGCGGCGCGAAGCCTTCCTCCGCTGCGCCGCCGCGGCGTGATAGCCTTTCGCCGCCCGGCCGCGGGCTGGTCCTTACTCCAAGCGTGCCCCGATTCCCGAGGCCGTCACCTAGGTACTCATTCAAGAACGCACATGTAATACGAAAATTAAGTCCCTTCGAACTGTATCTTACCGTTACTTCTTTCCCTTTTTCAGGGTTCCCCCTTTGGGTATTCCTGCCGCCCAAGCCGGGGGTGATCCAGGCGCCGTGGCCGCAGGAGGTGCGCCACCTGGGGTCGCTGATCCCCAGGACGAGCAGGTGGAGGGGGGTGATCCCCAAGCGGTTGCTGCTGCCGCCGTCGTTCAGGACCCAGATCCGCTCGGCCCCGTGCCTACCCCGGATCCCCCCACCGCCTCCGTTCCTTCGAAAGACGCGGATGCTCTGCTGGCGGCCCTTAGCGAGCTCTACTCCAGCACGAGCACTCGTTTGGTGACAAGCAGGGAGCGGCTCACGGAGGCGGCAGCCGAAATCAACCGCCTCCGCAAGGAGGTGGAAGATTTACGCGAACGGGGAGAGGGGTTGGAGGTGCAGCTGCGGTGGGAGCGAGAGCAGCGGGAGCAAAGCGCCCGCCGCGTCGAAGAGCTCGCCGCAGAGCTGGAGGCGGAAAGGGTCGATCGGGCCCAGTCGGAGGTGGACACCATAGAGATGCTGCGCCACGCCTTCGACCAGACGGTGGCCAGTCTTGCTCCACTGGGGCTGGAGCAGTCGGGTCCGCGGGAGGAGAGGCCGCGGCATTACGCATTCTGCCTCGGCCGGACTGCGGACTTCCTCACGCACCTGCCCGCCGCCCTTACAGCCCGGTCTGCCCAGGAGGGGCGTGCAGTTGCGGCGGCCACGGCGAAATTCGTCGTTGGCTTCTCGCGCCCGGCACCTAACTCGATCCGTGGCCACGGCCCAGTGGAATCGAAGGTGATCAAGCGCAGCGGAGGAGCGGGTCCACGACGCCTCTGAGCAGGTCACCGCACAGTTGGCGATGGAGAACCCCCAGATGGAGGCCACTGCGGAAGACGTGGCGATGAGGCTGGACGTCGGCCCGGTTGACGAGGACGTGGCGGCTGCTGAGGCGGCAATGAGGACGAGGAGGATCCCCAAGAGCGTAGTTTTTTCCTTTTTAGCTTTTGCTCAGAAGACCTCGACGCATAAAACATTTTACACCTAAACGGGAGCACAAGTTCCCGCTATGTCGCTTAAGGTTTACTTTTACCCTAATCTTTCCGGTTCTGCGCGAGCCAACACATGGCCGCTTAAAGACTTAATGTCTTGTGCCAGGGAATCACTTTCCTCGAACCCCTTGCCTTAGCACAATTTTGACTTCGATAGCCTCTAGGAGCAGCGCTTAGTGAGTCGGGCAGGACCTTAGGTTCTTGGCGGTGGTGCTCAAGTCGCCGGCCCCACGGGGACACCCGAGTGTCATGACCGTCTTCGGGATCGTCTTTGAACTAGCCATCCAATCACCCATTCCTGCGCGCTGCTCTCACTTAGCGATACCGTCTTTGCTATTGGGGCTTTGCAGGGTTGCAGGATACCAGAGGCAAGTGCCCCGGCACTACCCGACAGAGGGCAAGAAACCGAAAAGAGGGCAGGGAGAAAAACTATTTCGGACGAGGAAAATGAGTATTTGATTTTAAACAGAAGGCCTTCCCCGACCCGCGGTGGAGAGGAAGACACACTCCAGCCGGTCGGGGAACGGAGCCTGGGACTTACAACCGATCAAGGGTAGAACTTGCGCATATTTTATATATTCTGGGAGTTCTGATTCTTCGCCGCCTTGATGCCGACTGACCGCCGGACGAGACTGAGACCACTATGAAGGGTCCCTCCCACTGGGGAGACAGTTTATGCGACCCGGCATGCGACTGGATTCTTCGCAAGACCAGGTCACCCACTGCCAGTGTTCTCTCGTTGACCCGGGAGGCGTGGTATCGCCTGAGGCTTTGCTGGTACTTTGCGGCTCTCAGAGCCGCCCGATCCCGCGCCTCTTCCAGGAGGTTGACGTCGTCTCGGCGTAACTCCTCCTGGTCTTCCTCTACGAAGGCCGCGACACGTGGCGACCCCAGCTCTAGCTCCGAGGGGAGAACAGCTTCCGCACCGTACACCAGGAAGAAAGGGGTTTCCCCGGTGGCCCGGCTGGGGGTGGTCCGAAGCGACCACAACACTGCCGGGAGTTCCTCAGCCCATCGGGCTCCACACTTGTGGAGTCGATCGAACGTCCGCGTCTTGAGGCCCTTCAGCACCAACGCGTTGGCCCGTTCGACTTGGCCGTTGCTCTTGGGATGGGCGACCGAGGCAAAGCAGACCTTGGTGCCATTTCCTCGCAGAAGTCCAGGAAGGCTGCGCTGGTGAACTGAGTTCCGTTGTTGGTGATGATGCGGTTGGCGACCCCGAAGCGGGTGAAAATCCCCTTAATGAACTTGACCGCAGCTGCGGCGGTGATAGATCTTACTGCCTCGGCTTCCACCCACTTAGTGAATTTGTCGATGGCGACATACAGGTGGGTGTAGCCCCCTGTGGCTCGCGGGAACGGGCCCAAGATATCCAGCCCCCAGACCGCGAAGGGCCAAGAGAGCGGGATAGTTTGCAGGGCCTGGGCTGTTCGGTGAATCCGCTTGGCGTGGAACTGACACGCTTCACATCTCCTCACCAGCTCGCAGGCATCCTGGAGGGCGGTCGGCCAGTAGAATCCTTGACGAAAAGCCTTTCCCGCCATCGTTCGTCCGGACACGTGGCTCCCGCACACGCCTCCATGGATATCGGAGAGCAGGCCGCTCCCCTCATCCCGAGTGATGCACTTCAGAAGAATTCAGTTCTTACCCCGGCGGTACAGGTCCCCGCCCACCAGGGTGTAGCACTTGGCCTTTCGTGCTAGCTTCTCTGCCGACGCATCATCGCCGGGGCACACTTGATCCCGCAGGTAGGCCAGGATCGGATCCATCCAAGTGCCTTCCCGGTCAAGCACAGCGACCACGAGGTGGTCGTCCGGGTACTCCGCCTGGCCAGGCGTTTCCGCCGGAACCACTTTCCCTCCAGGGGTGAGGGCTGAAGCTACATCACCATCGTCCCCGCCAGAAACGGGGGCTGCGATGGACGGTCGCGGAAGCCTTTCTTCAAAGACCCCGACCGGCACAGGAGATCTGGTTGAGGCGAGCTGGGCGAGCTCGTCCGCCAGATGGTTGTCGCGTCGGGGGATGTGAGTATACCCCAACCCTTCGAAATGCCTTTCCAACTTTCTGACCTCCGCCAGGTACGCCGCCATGACGAGGTCAGGACAAGAGAAATCTTTCCTGGCCTGATTGACGACCAGCAGGGAGTCGCCCTTTACTTGTAGGCGCCGGACACCGATGGCTGCGGCGGCCCGGAGCCTAGCCAGCAAACCCTCGTACTCGGTGACATTGTTAGTGGCCTTGAAGTCGAGGACGACCACGTACTTGAGGAGGTCCCCGGTCGGAGAGACCAGGAGAACCCCAGCCCCCGCGCCTTCAAGCCTGAAGGACCCGTCGAAGAAGAGCGTCCAGGGGGAGGGCGCGGGGACCTCATCGGCTTCGGGCTCGGCGGGAGTCCACTCGACGACGAAGTCCGCCAGCCTTTGACTCTTTATCGCGGTACGAGGAGCGAATTTGACACCGAACTCCCCCAGCTCGACGGACCACTTTGCGAGGCGGCCCTCTGCTTCTCTGTTGTGGAGGATCTCGCGCAGAGGGTATGAGGAGACCACTGTGATCTCTCTCCCTTGAAAATAGTGCCGCAACTTTCTTGACGCCACCACCACAGCATAGGCCATCTTCTGAGCCTGAGGGTACCTTGTTTCTGCGTCGTGCAGCACCTTGCTGATGAAATAGACCGGCCGTTGGACACCTTCCCGCTCCGCCACCAGCGCCGCACTCACCGTAGAGGGGCTGGCCGCCACATACAATAGTAGCGGTTCGCCCGGCTCAGGGGCAACCAGTACCGGGGGGGAGGAGAGGTACTTCTTCAGATCTTCGAACGCTTGTTGTGCTTCAGGGGTCCATTCGAACGAGTTGGTCTTCTTCAACAGCTTGAACAGCGGCAGGCTTTTCTCCCCTAGCCGAGCTATGAACCGGCCAAGGGAGGCCAGCCGGCCAGTCAAGCATTGCAGTTGCTTGAGGCGGGTAGGCGGCTGCATCCGCTCGATTGCTTCTATCTTTTCTGGGTTGACCTCGATCCCGCGGCTGGAGACCAAGAACCCAAGCAGCTTCCCGGATGAAACACCAAACACACACTTCTCGGGATTCAACTTTACACAGTATTCTCTGAGGCGAGAGAAAGTTTCATCTAGGTCCTGGACAAGCTCATCGGCCTTCTTTGTTTTTACTACCAGATCGTCAACATACACTTCGAGGTTCCTCCCTATTTGGGGCCGAAACACAATGTGCATGGCCCGCTGATAGGTGGCTCCGGCGTTCTTCAGCCCAAAGGGCATCCTGACGTAGCAGTATACACCGAGGGGGGTCACGAAGGCGGTCTTCTCTTCGTCTTCCTGCGCCATACTGATCTGATGATACCCGGAGTAGGCGTCGAGGAAGCACAGGGCTTCACACCCTGCCGTGGAATCGACGACGATATCTATCCGCGGCAGGGGGTACGGGTCCTTGGGGCAGGCTTTATTGAGGTCGGTGAAGTCGATGCACATTCGCCACTTCCCGTTGGACTTCTTTACGAGCACGGGGTTGGCCAACCACTCCGGATAGGCGGCCTCCCGCACAATTCTGGCAGACAAAAGTTTCTCCACCTCGTCCCGAATGGCGTCCTGCCGCTCTGGCGCCTGCCGCCGGATCTTTTGTCGAACCGGGTGCGCTCCGGGGAGCGTTGCCAATCGGTGCTCAATCACCTCCCTAGGGACCCCGGTCATTTCTGATGGTTCCCATGCGAACACATCCAGGTTAGACCGGAGGATGGTGACGAGCGCGTTTTCCTATTTGGCGCTGAGGTCGGTGCCGATCTTGACAACCTTGCCCGAGCCCTCCTCACCCACGGGGACCACCTTCGCCTCACCTGAGAGTCTAGGTGGAGCACGGGTCTTGGCCGGGGGGGCCCTGGCTGTCGTCCTTATAGCGCGCCGAGCAGGTGGTGCCGGCCAGGTCCTGCAGCTGCTTGCTTAGACGCAGGGCTTCCAGTCTATCCACCTTCACCGTAATTGGACCCCCAGGCCCCGGAATCTTCACCAGCATGTAGGCATAGTGAGCAACCGCCATGAACTTGACCAAGGCCGGACGGCCAAGCAGGGCGTTGTACGGGAGGTCGAAGTCGGCGACCTCAAAGTCGACCAGCTCCGTCCGGAAGTTCTCCGCGCTTCCGAACGTAACAGGCAACCGGACCTGCCCCAGGGGCAAGAGGCCCACCCCGGGGGCGACCCCGTAGAAGAGTGGGGCTGGGCGCAGCTCCTCATACGGTATCTAGAGCGCTTGGTACGCCCCCACCGACAGCAGGTTGATGGCGCTACCCCCATCAACAAGGACCCGTCCGAGCTTCGCGTTGCGGACCATGGGGGAGACCACGATCGGCAAATGGCTCGGACCGGACAAGTTCTCCGGGTGGTCGGCCCGGTTGAAAGTGATCGGTTGCTCCGACCACCTCAGCGGCCTACTCGCCCCAGAGGACGATACGGTGGCACACACCTGCCTCAGATCTCGCTTGTACTGCGAGTTCGATGAGTAGGTGGCCGAGCCGCCGTGGATGAACGCCACCGTATGCTCCGCCTGTTGGAAGGCCAGTGGAGTTGAGTCTTCATCGTCTTCGCCTCCGCGGTCTTTCTCGCGACACTGCTTGAGCCGCCTGTCCACCAATTTGGACACCACTTGGCAATCTTCCAAGTCGTGCCCACTTGTGCGATGGATGGGGCAATAGGGCTTACCGCCATCGTCTTCGCGACGGGGCGAGCGGCGATCCCTGCGATCGCCGCGTCGGTCCCGGCGCTCATCCCTTCGATCCTGGTCATCACGACGCCGGGATTTGGTTTCCGGCTCGACAACCAGGACTTCCCTGGCAGTGGCCTCCTTCCGCTTCTTCTTCTTCTTCTTCTTGCGGTCGGAGGATTTCGAGGTGCCGGCGTCACCGGAGTCGGCGGGCCTCGTCGCGCACTTCCGAGCTTCGGCCGCCCTGGCACACTTGTGCACCAGGGAGAACAACTCAGATGTGGTTGAGATGGTGCGGGTAGCCATCTTCTCCCGCATCTTCTGATCCCGGACCCCCCTCCGAAACGCGATGATCACCGACTGCTCGGAGATTCGGGGGATTGTATTGCGGCAGTGGCTAAACCGCCGGATGAACTCTCTCAGGGACTCCCCCTCCGTCTGTTCTAGAGCGTGGAGGTCATCCTCCACGCCCGGTTGAGTGTAGGAGCCCTGAAAGTTGGCGACGAAGATGTCGCACAGCTCCTCCCACGAGTGCACAGAGCCTCGCGGGAGGTTGAGTAGCCAAGACCGGGCGGAGCCCGTCAGCGATGTCGGGAGGTAGTTGGCCATAACTTTCTTGGACCCTCCCGCAGCGCGCACCACCGTGGTATAGATTTGTAGGAACTCCTCAGGGTTAGTGGTGCCGTCGTACTTCTCGATGGAGGCGGGGCGGAATCTCCCCGGCCATGCGGCTTGCCGGAGGCGGAGAGTGAATGCCTGGCATCCAACGTTGTAGGGGGAGCAACGTCGTTCGCCAGCCTCCCGATCCTGAGGAGAGGATGAGGAGTGCGACCCTGCGCTCTCCCCAAGGCCCGAGGGGGAAGCCCCCTGTCGCCCGGCGGATATCTGGGGATTGGCGCGCCGCTGCGTGCTCTCGCGACGCCCGCTGAGAGCATGGCGCAGGACACCGTCGCGCTGACGCTACCTCTCGTTGAGGCGCGATCTAAGGTCTTCGCGATTCCCCCTTGACTCGGGGGGACCACGGCAAGTCCCCAGAATGCAGGGGATCGCAACCTGCACTTTTCCTTGTCCCGGCCCTTAATGCCGGGAGAGGTCGTCGTGGCGGGCGGTGGAACCCGCGCGCCAGTGGCGCTCCTCGCCGCCCCACGCCAGAGCCCTGGCCGGGTCACCGCTTCAACTCGCTTGTTGAGCGGCGTCAACCAGGTGGACGATATCCCGCGACCACGGGTGGCTGGGTGTCTCCCAGCGTTATCGGGGTGATCGAAGAAGCCGGGCCGCATGAAGGCTTGGCGGCGGTATCGCCCCAGCGCCAAGCGCATTGGGACGGGCTGGCCCCGGCTGGGAGCCACGCAGCGTCCCTCTGCGACGGAGGGACCGGGAGACCGGCTCTCTCCCGAATCTGGGGCCAATTTCTGGCGCCCGCTTTCTTGAGCGGATTCTGCGCTTGGAGTGCGACTCCGCCATGCAAACAAGTGCCACTACTCCCGCTGAGCTTCAAACTGGAAACTGAAAGAGGAGGGCAATCTAACCACCAATAGCCCCTACCTGGGCGCGCCATCACAACAGATTAGCCAACAGGCACCTCCGAGTCGGGTGCTTATGAGGTTCAGACAGGGGGCTTTCGGGGTAGTCGCTGGCGGAAGGAAGATGGACGGGGTACCGGTGAAGCTCAGAGGAATGGGGACGCTAGGGTTTACCCAGGTTTAGGCCCTCCGGAGAGTAATAGCCCTAGTCCTGCCTTTCTTGCTATTGCTCGTGTTCTAGCTTGAGAATATGAAACCCTATTGTCGATGGGTCGAACCCCCTCTCCTTTGCACCCCGGCTCCCTTTTATACTTGGGCCGGCGGGGGCGCATGGGAGGCTTACACCGCAAGTCAAACTCGTTACACTGGCACGGGCGCATTTAATGCCCACGTCGCAGTTCTTACACCCCATCATTATCTGTCGCAGCTGTCACACCCCCGCCTTGGGCCCCACGCCCGCCAACGCTACCCGTTCCGCCAGGGGGTGAGGTGCTGCCGTGATGTCACAAGCAGTTAATGCACGCCTGGGGAAAACGCGCCGTCATACTGCATCCTCCATACATTTAATGCGCACAATTCGCATTAAATACCCATGATCTGGGTGCTGCAGCATCGGGGGTGGACGCCAAGAGCGTAGCCTGTCTACCACGTGTCCTGTAACACCCCAAAATTTGGCTTTTCTTGAATTCATGTGTGATTTGGCACTTTGGTGAATTTTTGGAATTTTCTGGAATTTATTTGGATTTATTTGGAATTTATTCCATTTTGAAATAATTGAAGAAATTAATTTTGCAAATAAAATTTTGTTGGAAATATTTTATTTGAGTCCAAAATGATCCAAAGTATTTTCCAGAATTTTTCTGAGTCATTTGCTATTTTTAATGAATTAAATGAATTACTGGGAATTATTTTAAATATTAAATCGCTGGAAATTCAACTCGGGTCAAGTATCGTTTCATCCGATCGAAGTCGAACCCGAAGTCGGACTCGAGTCCGACCGAGCCACGTGACTCGATCAAACCAGCTCAAAACCCTAATCAATCCCAACCGTTGGATCAAGATCCAACGGCCGAGATCCGCCTGCACGTTCGAGCCGTATCCGCCCGGATCCGATCGCGCCCGGCGATCGTGGCGTTGATCGTGCCACGTGGGCGGCCGGCCGTCGTCTCCGCCGAGACCGAAGCCGGACTTCGCCGCTGGCGTCACGCCGTGGGAAACTAGGTTTCCGTGTCCCGCGCGAACGCCGAGGCTATTTAAAGCGTGAGATGTCCCCGAGGTTGCCCTCATCCTTGCGCGCACCGTTCCTCGAGCCATCTCGCCGAGCCGCCGCCTTGATTGCCGTGGCGAGCTCGCCGTAGTTGGAGGAAGCGGCGCCGCGTCTTTGCTCGATTCCGCCGCCGTCCGTCGTCTTCCGCCGAAGGAGCCTGATCCGGAACCACCGTGACGAGACGCACGAAGGAAGGATTCATCTCGCCGAGCAACCCGAAACGCCGTCGGGCTCGTCATCGTTCGTCTCGGTGCCCAAGCCTCGCCGCTTTCATCGCCCGGACTTCGCGAAGCTCGGTGAACCGTCGGATCTAGATCGGACGGTTGAGGTGAGTTCACGTGTCCCCAACCCGATTGGATGCGGACCGTTGGATCAAGATCCAACGGTTCACAATTGCCACGCGTCTTGAGTAGTGTTATTATAGGATTAGATCTCGACCGTCCGATCTAAATCGAACGCCCACGATCAACGAGTAGTTTCAACGTGTTAACCCTGGATCTAATCCGCGCCGTTGATTTTCAAACCAACGGTCGTGATTGCGCCACGCGTGTCGGGAAGTTGGACCGACGCGGCTGGGCCCACGCACGCTGGCGTGCGTGACGCCGACACGCGAGGCCCGCGTGTCGAGGGCCCAAGATGTCGGCCGGCCGCCCCAGCCGAGCGCCGACGTCACCCATGACGTCACGGTGGGTCCCACATGTCGCCACCGTGGCCGAGCCTCGCCGACGCCGGGCCGATGACGCTACCCGAGTGGGCCCACATGTCGGGCCTCACGTGGAGTCGTGGACCGAGTCCACGGTGGACCCGAGCCCGGCGTGGACCACGTCCATGGGCCATGACGCCACCGACCAATCAGAGGCTGCCACGTGTCCATGCTGACGCAATAATTAATTTCCGAAAAAGAAAATGATTTATTAATTCGAATAATGATTTCAAATTTAGATTCAAACTTCAAACGCTTATAACTTTTGCGTTTCAACTCCGATTTGAGTGATTCAAATTTCTAAATTTGTATAAAATTGAGATCTACCTAAATATGAATTTTATTTAATTTTTAGACTAAAGTTTTTCTCTGTAATATTATTTAATTGATTATTTAAACTTTAATAAATCATAACTTTTGCGTCTTAACTCCAAATTTGACGATTCCAGTTTCTAAAAATCCAGAAAATTATGTTCTCTCTGTTTATGGATTTTATTTGGAGTTTTGGGATGTTTTTGCCTATTGTTTATTTGGGTATTTGCTATTTGCACGTTTTACGAGTAGACATTGAAGTGCCGGAGGGATTCGAAGGAGAAGTGTTGATTCAGGATCCAACGCAAGACCAAGAGCAAGTACTTTTTGAAGGCAAGTTGTGCTTTGACCATGTTGATCCTATTTCGAAATCTATTTTGATTTAAACTATTGCATGCTAGATCAATTAGAAAGATACTTTGTTTAAACATGGGGTTAGATAAATACCAATTTCTTTGTATGACACCTTGATTATCTAAGTATGTGCCATGATCCCTTGTCACCCTAGTTGTGGATTACTAGTTGGACATTATTAAATTGCCAACATGGGTTTAGATCGTTGTAGTATAACGCTTAGACTCGCACGTGCTCATAACATGATTTTGGACAATCAAATGCTAATATTGACTTAATGATATATTGAACCTGTTTTGGAAAAGTATCATGTGATGTTGATGGCACGTGGTGCATGGTAATCAATCGGGTTTGATAAATGATTTCGGCGGGCATGTGGCAAGAGTAATCAGGTGGGCCGCTTGTGGCATTGGGGATGTTGATTTGGTTTTTCGGTAGTCTTGCCCTGGTCACTCTAAGGACTTAACCTTGCAAGCCTTTGAACTGGGTCATACTTGCAACCACATGGTCGGAATGGGGCGGCCCTAGTTGACTAAGTCGCTAAGGACTCACTTGTGGAGCCTCAGGGTGTCGATTACACCGTTTGTGTGATTGTGCGGGGAGCGTATCGTGGCTGTGGCCGATACCCATCTAACGGTGTGTTGGTCCCATACTTCGCCTTGGCTAAGGGAAGGGATGGTGTAGAGCACGAACCTGAGAGGACCACTGTGTTGTTTGAGGCTTCCGAAAGGCTTTGTTACTGAACTCGCCTTTGTGGTGTTTGATCGTATCTTGTGGGTAAAGTGCATAACCTCTGCAGAGTGTAGAATCTATTTAAATAGCCGAGTCCACTGTGATCGACAATGCTCTGAATTACAGTCAAGGGTTAGATTTTCTCAAAAATAACGTTGGTTTGAAAAGTTGGGTTGGTTTAATAATGAAGATGATGGAAATGTGGTTTAGGATGGGGAAAAATGTTTGTTAAACTTCTTGAAAAGTTATTTATGCTTTACTTATTTCTACTGCTTTCGAATCTACTTTTATTACTTGTCAAAAGTCATTTCTGCAAATATACCTTGAGCTATTCCTTTGTACCAAGCCATGCATATAGTATATTAGCCTGCATTCTGTGCATGACTTGCTGAGTACCAAGTACTCACCCTTGCCTCAACACAACACCAGTTGAAGAGGAGACTACGCCAGCTTCGGAGGAGGATTTCCAAGAGGACCCGTCTACTTAGGGATGCGAGCCCAGTCAGTTGCCTGTGGTATACTGGATGGCGCCACGAAGTTTATTTGATTTTCCGCTGCTATTATTTTTCTCTGAATAAGTTTCGCCTTGCAAGGCATATATATTTGTACCTTGGCCATAAGGTCAAGTAACCCTTTGGTTATTTAAATAAAGTACTTTGATAATATCGATTGGTATGATTGTGATATTTACCGATGTTAAAGACTGTGTGCACTAGCGCGTTCCTGGACTAGTGCTGAATACACAGAGGGTCCGGATTTGCAAATTCGGGGTCCCGACAGAGGTGGTATCAGAGCCAGGTTGACTGTAGGCTCAACCCTAAGCTAGAATGGTCGTAGTGAGGATAAAACCTATTTTCTAAAGCTAAAAATTTGTCAAGACAAGAAATGACATCTCGACTTATCCCCTTCTCTCTTTTCTTGTCTCCTGCTGAAATTTTCCCTTACCTTGTCACAATTTAAAAATTCCGAGTTCTTACGTAAAGCACTCTTGTGACAGATGGAGGAAGAGTTCAACTACGTTGATCTGGGAGTTGGTCACGCCGCGGAACTTTGGCATATGCTGCGAGACTCTCGGAGATTTTGAGAAGCCCCAATACCAAGTGGAAGTGATCGGACAAGCGGGATTGATCAAGGCTTGTGATGTGAAGATTGAGGTACTGCTAGGAAGAAGGGCCAGGCAATCGCCTCGATACATCAGACCTTTGCCAGGAGATCTACAATGCAGATGGGTATCCAAGAAGTATCACGACGCCGCAATGCGCACATTACCCGTATCTACGCCAGAGAATTGAGAGTACGGTGTTCCGTTATCATCCGCGCAGCGATAACCTTCTTGACCCGAAGGAGATTCAGGATGAGGATGCCACGGTTACATACGCTTGGCACGATTTGTCGTCGCCAGGAGGATGTACTAGATAATACAAGCAAGGAGCTACGAAGGCCCGCAAGGAGATCACGGCAGAGAAGAACAGATGGCGGGAAGCTCAAGAGTATGTGGCACACCTTCTACGAAGGATTGACGAGTTGGAGATGACTTGGTACGGACTGCACCCAGAGCCAAGATTGAGCTACACGAGCCAGATCCAGAGAGGAGTCGATCTCGATGAGGACACCGCTTCTTCGACTACCACAGAGGACACAGCTTGCCGGACATGGCGATCGTTTCGCGCCTATGCCGCAAAGACCCGTACCGTGCCGTGGAGGTTTTCTCGATGAGTGAGCATAGGTTCTATAGTGAGACTCCTTCGCCGAGTCGAGTCATAGAATAAAGAGTCACCTTTTAGGCGTTAGACTCCAGAGTTAGTTCGATTTGGATTTGCTTTGTTTGCTGAGTGTGCAGTATGTGTTGCAAGGCCCTTAGGCATTGTAAGCAGCCATACCAAGTTATTAATAATAAAGTTGGACCTTAAAGTTACCCCTTTTGCCCCGCATAAGTTCCATATTACTTGTCTATTCTTGTTTCCCTCTCATCTCTAAACCTAGAGTAAATCGACAGATGGTGAACACCCGTGGAAACTTTGGAAGCAATGGGAGTGGTTCTCGCCCAGTAGAAAACCCCAATGATGGAGCACCAACACCGCCAGTTGATATGCAGAATTTTGGAGCCTTTCTTGCTGCTCAGACTCAGTTGATGCATGCTATGATGCAACAAATGCAGCACGTCACTGCTCAGGCCACTGCTAATCAAGTTAATCATGGACAACGCCAGAATACAAGACTATCAGAGTTCATGAGAACTCACCCACCCACTTTCTCTGGGAATGCCAATCCATTGGAGGCCGATGATTGGTTAAGATCAATCGAGAGGAAGCTACACATAGCTCAATGCATAGGGAATGAGAAGGTACTCTACGCTTCTCATCAGTTGGAAGGAACAAATTACGAATGGTGGGAGAACTTACGTGCCACGCAAGAGAACCCTCAAGATATCACTTGGGAAGAGTTCACACCGCATTCCGACAAGATCACGTGCCTGAAGGAATCATGGACCTTAAGAAGGAGGAGTTCAGAGCATCAAGCAAGGTAATCAGCCGATGGTCGACTACCTGAACAAGTTCACACAGCTAGCACGCTACGCACTGAGGATGTAGCGACAGATAAATCCGCATACCTCGCTTTTATGAAGGGACTTAACTCGGGATTGCAAGTAGGATTGATCACCCACACCTTCCCAGATTTCCAAGAGTTGGTGAATAAGGCGCTTATTCTTGAGGACAAGCGCAAGGAACTGGATGAGAACAGAAGCGCAGGATGCAACAAAGAAGGATCACGCCAGGAACGCAATAGCGCTTGAGGGTTGCACCAAATCAATTCTTGATTCCAACCACGTAATGCAACAAGGACACCATCCCAGCACCAAGACCTGTCAATCAAAACTATCGACCCACCCCGCTAGAAACGCTACCCCGTCGGCAATGAAGGAACAGTGAGACGCTGTTACAAGCTGCAACGAGCCAGGACACTTTGCCAATGATTGTCCAAAGAAGACAGCAGAGCGACCCGATTCGCTTCAACCTAGGAACCACCCCAGCTAGGACGCCAACACCAGGAGCCACACCCCAGACCGTGGTTAGAGGCCGAGTCAACCATGTCACCGCAGATGCACTGCAGAATGCTACGGACGTCGTACTGGGTAAGTTACTTGTTAACTTCGATACACTGTGATTTTGTTTGACTCTGGAGCTTCGCATTCGTTTGTTTCGCAAGGCTTTGCTACTAGAAATGATTTGAGAATTGCAAGACTTAAGTGCATGCTTTTAGTTCAAACCCCTGGTTCCGAACTCCGAACGGAAGTAGGATGTTCCGGGGTGAGAATACTAATAGATGGAATAGAGTTCCTAGCAAACCTTATAATTTTGGAGACCAGGACCTTAGATGTTATATTGGGAATGGATTGGTTATCCAAGCACAAGGCTGTATTGGATTGTGGACGAAGGACTATCTCGATTGAGAGCCCGTGTGGGAAGAAAGTGGAATTTCAAGCCACTGCGATTAGAGATGGACAGTTGATGGTTAACAGTACCAAGGCAATCGGCATAGATGATGTCTCAAGAGTGAACGAGTACCCGATGTTTTTCCGAAGATCTACCTGGTATGCCGCCAGACAGGGACATAGAGTTTGTGATAGAGCTTGTACTGCACAAAGACCGATAGCAAAGAGACCCTATCGGATGTCTACCGAGGAGTTGGTAGAGATGAAGAAACAGCTAGAAGAGTTAATGGAGAAAGGATTTATCAGGCCGAGTTCGTCGCCGTGGGGAGCACCAGTTTTGTTTGTCAAGAAGAAGGACGGGAGTTTCAGGATTTGCATTGACTACCGTGCACTCAATGAGGTCACCGTGAAGAATAAGTATCCGCTACCAGGATTGATGATTTGTTTGATCGATTAAGAGGAGCCGGAGTTTTCTCCAAGATTGATCCGAGATCGGGATACCATCGATTGAAGATCCGATCGGAAGATATTCAAGATCGCATTCTCGTCAAGATATGGACATTACGAGTTCTGATTATGTCCTTTGGGTCGATTTAACGCGCCACTTATTTCATGAATATGATGAATAAGGTGTTCATGGAATATTTGGACAAGTTTGTCGTCGTGTTCATAGATGATATCCTAATCTACTCCAAGACAGAGGATGAACTCGCCGAACACTTAAGGCGAGTTTTGGAAAAGCCGAGGAACAGCAACTTTTCGCCAAGTTCAGCAAGTGTGATTTTTGGAAGGACAAGGTGGAGTTTCTTGGACATGTAATGACCGCAGAAGGAGTCGTCGTAGATCCAAGCAAAGTAGAAGCTGTGTTACATTGGGAGCAACCAAGGCGTGACCCAGATTCGGAGTTTCCTTGGAATGGCAGGATACTACCGCCGTTTCATTGAAGGCTTCTTGACAATTGCGAAACCTCTTACGCAATTGCTTTGAAGAAGGAAAAGAAGTTTGCATGGACGCTTGAGAATGTGAGAAAGGATTTCAGGAGCTGAAGAAGCGATTGACATCAAGACCGGTGTTAGTTCTCTGGATGTTGCTCAAAGCTTCGATATTTATTGTGATGCATCGCGCCAAGGACTTGGATGTGTGTCTGATGCAGAATGGAAAGGTCGCCGCTTATGCATCAAGGCGATTGAGGCCGCATGAGGAAAATTATCCGACACATGACCTAGAGTTAGGCTGCCGTAGTGCATGCCTTGAAGATATGGCGTCACTATCGATCGGAAGCAGATGTGAAGTATATACGGATCATAAGAGCCTTAAGTACATATTCACCAATCGGATCTGAATATGAGGCAGAGGAGATGGTTAGAGTTAATCGGGGACTACAATGTTGGAATCCATTACCATCCGGGAAGGCCAACGTAGTAGGCCAGAAGCGCTCTGAGTCGGAAAAGCCATACCGTAAGTGCGTTGCTAGCCACGAGTCAGGATGAGTTATGTGAGGATTTTCAAAAGATGAAGATTGAGGTAGTACCTAGCGGATTCTTGGCCGCATTAGAAGTAAAGCCTACCCTAGAGGATCAGATCCGAGAAGGACAGAATGATGATGACAAGATCCGCAGGATTAAGTCCGTCAAGGAGGAAGGCAAGGCAGAGGACTTCAAGTTGGATGAGCAAGGCACGTTGTGGATGAAGGATCGCATTTGTGTGCCTAACAAAAGGAGTTAAAGCAATCGATTACGGAGGAAGCCCATGACTCCAAGTACTCAATTCATCCCGAAGCGCCAAGATGTATCGAGGATCTCAAGGAGAGATTACGGTGGCCGAGTATGAAACGTGAAGTTGCCGAGCATGTTGCCTTGTGCGATGTATGCCGAGAGTCAAGGCAATGCATCGAGACCAGCAGGATTGCTACAGCCGCTAAAAATACGAGTGGAAGTGGGAGGAAATCGGAATGGATTTCATTACCGGTTTGTCAAGACTCAAGGAGGTTATGACTCCATATGGGTTATAGTGGATCGCTTGACTAAAGTAGCCCATTTTATCCCGTGAAGACCACTTACTCGGAGATAAATTAGCGTAATTGTACATGATCGGGATTATCTGTTTGCACGGAGTGCCAAAGAGGATTGTATCAGACGAGGTACCCAATTTACCTCAAGGTTACGGAATAAGTTGCATGAAGCCATGGGAACCCGTTTGAACTTCAAGATCTGACTTATCATCCACAGACGGATGGATGACAGAAAGAGTCAACGGTCTGGAGGATATGTTGAGAGCTTGTGCATTGGCTTATGCTACCTCTTGGGATAAAAGTTTGCCGTATGCCGAGTTTAGTTACAACAATAGTTATCAGGCTAGTTTACTGAGATGTCACCTTTTGAGGCCTTTGTATGGTCGACTGTCGGACGCCTTTGAATTGGAATGAGGCGGCGAGCGCCGTGTCTTTGGGCCTGATATTCTTCAAGAGGTCAAGAGCGGTCGCCATGATTAGGAAAGGTTGAAGATAGCCCAATCACGAGAAGAGTTACGCCGACAACCGTCGCCGGACTTGAGTTTTGAACGAGAGGACTTTGTATACCTCGGAGTTACGCCTCGTGGGAGTTAAGAGGTTCCATGCCAAAGGGAAACTCGCACCCCGTTATGTTGGACCATTTAAGATTTTGAGTCGCAGAGGCGAAGTTGCCTATCAGCTGGAGTTGCCACAGTCGTTGGCAGGAGTGCATGACGTGTTCCACGTGTCCCAGCTAAAGAAGTGTCTCCGAGTTCCTGAGGAACAGACACCGTTAGAATCAATTGAGTTGCAAGAGGATTTGACTTATAAGGAGTATCCCGTGAGGATTCTGGACACAATGGATCGAGAAACTAGAAACAAGTCAACCCGTTTTTGTAGAGTTCAGTGGAGCAACCATGAAGAAAGCGAAGCGACTTGGGAGCGCGAAGAGGATTTGAAGAAAGAATTTCCAAACCTATTCTGTAGTGAGCCCTGAATCTCGGGGACGAGATTCCATTAAGGGGGGGAGGTTTGTAACACCCCAAAATTTGGCTTTTCTTGAATTCATGTGTGATTTGGCACTTTGGTGAATTTTTGGAATTTTCTGGAATTTATTTGGATTTATTTGGAATTTATTCCATTTTGAAATAATTGAAGAAATTAATTTTGCAAATAAAATTTTGTTGGAAATATTTTATTTGAGTCCAAAATGATCCAAAGTATTTTCCAGAATTTTACGAATTTTACGAGTCATTTGCTATTTTTAATGAATTAAATGAATTATCGGGAATTATTTTAAATATTAAATCGCTGGAAATTCAACTCGGGTCAAATCTTGTTCATCCGGCCGAAGTCGGAACCCGAAGTCGGACTCGAGTCCGACCGAGCCACGTGACTCGATCAAACGACTCAAAACCCTAATCAATCCCAACCGTTGGATCAAGATCCAACGGTGAGATCCGCCGTCTGCGGTTCGAGCCGTATCCGGCCCGGATCCGATCGCGCCCGTCGCGATCGTGGCGTTGATCGTGCCGCGTGGGCGGTGGCGTCGTCGTCTCCGCCGAGACCGAAGCCGGACTCTGCCGCCGCGTCGCCGCCGTGGAAACTAGGTTTCCGTGTCCCGCGTAACGCCGAGGCTATTTAAAGCGTGAGACGCCCCCGAGGTTGCCCTCATCCTTGCGCACCCGTTCTCGAGCCATCTCGCCGAGCCGCCGCTTGATTGCCGGCGAGCTCGCCGTAGTTGGAGGAAGCGGCGCCGCGGTCTTTGCTCGATTCGCCGCCGTCCGTCGTCTTCCGCCGAAGGAGCCCAGATCCGGAACCACCGTGACGAGACGCACCGAAGGAAGGATTCATCTCGCCGAGCAACCCCAAACGCCGTCGTCGGGCTCGTCATCGTTCTCGTCTCCGGTGCCCAAGCCTCGCCGCACTATCGCCGGACTTCGCGAGCTCGGTGAACCGTCGGATCTAGATCGGACGGTTGAGGTGAGTTCACGTGTCCCCAACCCGATTGGATTCGGACCGTTGGATCAAGATCCAGCGGTTCACAATTGCCACGCGTCTTGGGAGTAGTGTTATTATAGGATTAGATCCGGACCGTCCGATCTAAATCGAGCGGCCCACGATCAACGAGTAGTTTCAACGTGTTAACCCTGGATCTAATCCGCGCGTTGATTTTCAAACCAACGGTCGTGATTGCGCCACGCGTGTCGGGAAGTTGGACCGACGCGGTCGGTGGCCCACGCACGCTGGCGTGTAGGACGCCGACACGCGGCCCGCGTGTCGAGGGCCCGCAGATGTCACGGCCGTCCCAGCCGGCGCCGACGTCACCCATGACGTCACAAAGGTCCCACATGTCGCCACTGGTCGAGCCCCGCCGACGTCGGGCCGATGACGTCACCCGAGTGGGCCCACATGTCGATCTCACGTGGAGTCGTGGGCCGAGTCCACGGTGGACCCGAGCCGGCGTGGACCACGCCCATGGATCGGTGGCGTCGCCACCGACCAATCGAGGCTGCCACGTGTCCATGCCGACGCAATAATTAATTTCCGAAAAAGAAAATGATTTATTAATTCGAATAATGATTTCAAATTTAGATTCAAACTTCAAACGCTTATAACTTTTATGCTTCAACTCCGATTTGAGTGATTCAAATTTCTAAATTTGTATAAAATTGAGATCTACCTAAATATGAATTTTATTTAATTTTTAGACTAAAGTTTTTCTCTGTAATATTATTTAATTGATTATTTAAACTTTAATAAATCATAACTTTTGCGTCTTAACTCCAAATTTGACGATTCCAGTTTCTAAAAATCCAGAAAATTATGTTCTCTCTGTTTATGGATTTTATTTGGAGTTTTGGGATGTTTTTGCCTATTGTTTATTTGGGTATTTGCTATTTGCACGTTTTACGAGTAGACATTGAAGTGCCGGAGGGATTCGAAGGAGAAGTGTTGATTCAGGATCCAACGCAAGACCAAGAGCAAGTACTTTTTGAAGGCAAGTTGTGCTTTGACCATGTTGATCCTATTTCGAAATCTATTTTGATTTAAACTATTGCATGCTAGATCAATTAGAAAGATACTTTGTTTAAACATGGGGTTAGATAAATACCAATTTCTTTGTATGACACCTTGATTATCTAAGTATGTGCCATGATCCCTTGTCACCCTAGTTGTGGATTACTAGTTGGACATTATTAAATTGCCAACATGGGTTTAGATCGTTGTAGTATACTGCTTAGACACACACGTGCTCATAACATGATTTTGGACAATCAAATGCTAATATTGACTTAATGATATATTGAACCTGTTTTGGAAAAGTATCATGTGATGTTGATGGCACGTGGTGCATGGTAATCAAGCGGGTTTGATAAATGATTTCGACCGGGGCATGTGGCAAGAGTAATCAATTGGGCCGCTTGTGGCATTGGGGATGTTGATTTGGTTTTTCGGGTAGTCTTGCCCTGGTCACTCTAAGGACTTAACCTTGCAAGCCTTTGAACTGGGTCATACTTGCAACCACATGGTCGGAATGGGACGGCCCTAGTTGACTAAGTCGCTAAGGACTCACTTGTGGAGCCTCAGGGTGTCGATTACACCGTTTGTGTGATTGTGCGGGGAGCGTATCGTGGTCGTGGGCCAGATACCCATCTAACGGTGTGTTGGTCCCATACTTCGCCTTGGCTAAGGGAAGGGATGGTGTAGAGCACGAACCTGAGAGGACCACCTGTGTTGTTTGAGGCTTAGAAAGGCTTTATTACTGAGGAACTCGCCTTTGTGGTGTTTGACTGTATCTTGTGGGTAAAGTGCATAACCTCTGCAGAGTGTAGAATCTATTTAAATAGCCGAGTCCACTGATCTTGGACAATGCTCGGAATTACAGTCAAGGGTTAGATTTTCTCAAAAATAACGTTGGTTTGAAAAGTTGGGTTGGTTTAATAATGAAGATGATGGAAATGTGGTTTAGGATGGGAAAATATGTTTGTTAAACTTCTTGAAAAGTGATTTATGCTTTACTTATTTCTCTGCTTTGAATCTACTTTTATTACTTGTCAAAAGTCACATCGCAAATATACCTTGAGCTATTCCTTTGTACCAAGCCATGCATATAGTATATTAGCTTGCATTCTGTGCATGACTTCTCGAGTACCAAGTACTCACCCTTGCCTCAACACAACACAGTTGAAGAGGAGACTACGCCAGCCGGAGGAGGATTTCCAAGAGGACCCGTCTACTTAGGGATGCGAGCCCGATCGGTTGCTGTGGTATACTTTGGATGGCGCCACTAAGTTTATTTGATTTTCATTGCTATTATTTTTCTCTGAATAAGTTTCGCCTTGCAAGGCATATATATTTGTACCTTGGCCATAAGGTCAAGTAACCCTTTGGTTATTTAAATAAAGTACTTTGATAATATCGATTGGTATGATTGTGATATTTACCGATGTTAAAGACTGTGTGCACTAGCGCGTTCCTGGACTAGTGCTGAATACACAGAGGGTCCGGATTTGCAAATTCGGGGTCCCGACATGTCCCTTGGGCGACCACCTTCCTGGACACCCAGTGGTGTGGCCTGGTCGCCACCTGTCCGCTGGGTGACCACTTCGCTGGTCGCCCAGGGACGTGTCCTGTCCGCCACGTGTCCCATGGGCGACCACCTTCTTGGGCGCTCAGTGGCGTGGCCTGGTCGCCACCTATCCACTGGGCGACCACTCTCCTGGGCGCCCAGTGGTGTGGCCTGTTCGCCACCTGTCTGCTGGGCGACCACTTCGCTGGTGGCCCAGGGGCGTGGCCTGTCTGCCACGTGTCCCTTGGGCGACCATCTTCTTGGGCGCTCAGTGGCGTGGCCGCCACCGCCACACCTGAGGCGACCACGCAGGGAGTTCTTTGCTTGCTTGCGGTGGTGTGCCTGGACACACCCTACCCGCCCAGCGGTCTCTTTTATTGCGGGGGAGTGGGGACCCTGGCGTAGAATACGCCGACACCTACTTTACTGAACACTATGCAATATAGAGTTTCATGGGGACTTCACTTCTTCCTTCGGGTTAGGGCTAAGCTTCCCTATTCCCCAAACTTGAAGCACGACCAAACAAGCTTCTAGATACCAAACTAACCTAGGGTAAGCTTCCCTTGGCTATCTTATGGTAACAACTGCGGTATCGATCGTGCAAAAGTAGGGCAAAGCTTCCCTACTCAATCTGTGTAGCCCAACACAACGATTAGGGCTAGCAATAGGATCGCGGGTGAAAATCGGGGGCTAATGGTGTAGGGAAATTGACACAAGGTGGCTCGCGACCTATCTAGGGCTTGTGGTGTGGGATATATAATGCAAGGCAACGATAGGGGCAAACTGAGTAGGACTCAGTTTGGTTCTTGGGGTTGGCAGTGGTGGGATGACTATCGGTGCAAATGGCTACATAAAGGTATTTTTGTTAATTTTTTAATCGGCATATTATTTCTATAAATTTTTATTAAAATAATATTACTTAAAAATAATTCAGCTAAAGCAACTATTGAGGGGGTTCTTTCTTTCTTGACCTCCACTCTACAGTCTTGATGGGCAAGATGGGTCCACTCTACGGCTCAAGTAGAGGTTTTGACTGAAGCTACTATCGTGGGGTTCTTTCTTGATCTCCACTCTGCAATCTTGGTGGGCAAGATAGATCCACTCTACGTCTCTACACATGCCATCCGCGAAATTAACACGCCTACACGGTACGCTTGAACTAGACCCGTTCAAGTCCCGAATTGAGCCGGGCTTTAAGCCAGCCTAAATGTCAGGAACGAGCAGGCCTGAGCCTGGCCAAGCTCAAAGCCTAAAAAATAGTGTTATTTAATTCATTATTAGGTAAAAAATAGTGTTATTTAATTCATTTTTAGGTAAACAATAATATTATCCTTTATTATTTGTTGGTTTCTTTGGACATTTTGGGCTTTGGGTCGGGCTGAAAATCTGGGCTGCCATGAACAGGTCTAGCCTGAAGCCCTGAACCCAGCAATGTGATCAGTGCTTAGAAGTGGGGACCGCAAGAACACCATACCCCACGGGTCAGAGGAACCTCCCATCGTCGCCATTTTATCCGTTGAAAGACCCGTCCACATCAAATAAACGGCTGGGATCAAACCAGACAATCCCCACCCGTCGCCTCGCCGACCACCTTGTCGGTAACTCCCGACGACCATCCGCCGGGCACCGCCACACAAAACGGATCGACGAGGTGGTGCAAGATTAGGACCCACCTGTCAGTGAGCGCACTGCAGACTCTTCGGACAGTACCCACTCGTCAGGGGAATATTTGATAATTTGCCCTGAAGTTGATGGGCATTTGATCATTTGCCCAAAGTTGGTGAGTATTTGATCATTTGCCCTACAATGTCTCATTGACATGCGGGTCCTAGGGCCACATGTCAGTGAGACATCGTAGGGCAAATAATCAAACGCCTATCAACTTTGGGCAAATGATCAAACACTCATCAACTTCATGGCAAATGATCAAATGCCCCCTCGTCAGGAGGGGCGCGGACATGATACGAGTACGGAGGAAATGCTTACCTGTCGCTGATAGGTCGGCCAAGGAATGGTTGTGGTCCACATGGCAGCGAATGTAACGCGAAGTGAGCGAAAATTTCATTCCGATGCGCAATCCCCTCTCGCGATAAGGATTAAGGACACCCGCAGCACAAGGCTATTTTCTTCCCTGACCTTTTTTTTTTTCTTCTCGGTCTCGGGTTAATTTCTCTCTAATCGATTCGTGCGTCGTGACGAGGCGATCGAATGGCCTCGTCCTCCGCCTCCTCCGGCCGCCGCCTCGCCGGAACCCTAACCCTTCGTATCGGTGCGGCATCTCTGATCCCGGGGCTCCCGGATGACGTGGCGACCGTCATCCTCTGCCTGCTCACGTTCCCTGACCAATCCCGCCTCCGCGCCACCTCCCGCGCGTGGCGCCTCCTCCTCTCCGCCGCGACGCTGCTCCCACTCCGCCGCAGCCTCCGCCTCCCGCGCCGCCACCTCCTCTGCTTCTTCCCCACCGACCCATCTCTCGCCTCCCCGATCCTGCTTGACCCCGCCGCCCCCAGCGCATGGTGGCCCATACCGCCAATCCCGTGCTCGCCGCAGCTCTACGGTCTCGCTAACTTCGCGGCAATCGCCGTAGGACGCCACCTCTACGTCCTCGGCGGCTCCCGCTTCGACGCCCGGAGCTATCCCCTCGGCCACCCCTCCCCCTCCGCCGCCGCGTATCGCCTCGACCTCGCCCTCTCCCGCCACCGCTGGGAACGTCTCCCCGACATGCGCGTCCCACGCGGGAGCTTCGCCTGCGTTCCCGCGCCCAGCGGTGGGGTCATCGTGGCCGGCGGTGGGTCCAGACACCCGACGTTCCCCTCCTACGGCAGTCGCACCAGCGGTACGGAGTGGTACGACACCGCCGCGCGTTCGTGGCGCGTCGCCGCGGCGATGCCCCGGGAGCGGGCCGGGTGTGTGGGGTTTGTCGTGCACGGGGCGGGGGACGGGAGAGAGGATGAATTATGGGTGATGGGCGGGTACGACGGGTACACCACGGTGGGGGGAGTGGTGCCGAATGACGTTTACTGCCGGGACGCGGTAGCGCTCGGACTGTGGAGCGGGAAGTGGAGGGAGATCGGAAACATGTGGGAGGAAGGGGAGAGGCGTCGACTCGGGCCCGTGGCAACCATTTCTGCAGAGGATGGAAGGGCTCCAGAGGTGTTCATGCTCGACGGTCATGATGTCTTCAGGTCACGAAATTTGTCTCTGATTTGCTTGTGGTTGCATAAATTTTTGGTATACATGCTCCTGTTTCTCTCTCTCTCCAATCTAGTATTTTTAATGCCGGGAGAATGCGTAGTTTGAATGATTGGTGATTAATCTAGCTTCCTTCTTTACTTGTGGTTGCATAGTATTTGTGGTATACATGTTCCTATTTGGTTGTAGTGCTTAGATTTACTTAGTTTTGTGTGATAATTCATTAATGAAGAGTTTGAATAAATAGTGGTTATTGGTTAACCTTTCTCTTGTATTTGGTTGTGCTTGGTTGTGTAATCAGTTGTTTTTGATTAGATGTACAGGTGGGGAATTAAGGAATAACAGTATGCAGATTCTCTTTAATTAGTTCAATTTTCTTATGGAGTTGACTATTAAAGGTGCAGTATCTCATTGTGCTGAGTACGTGATGGGTTTGATGATGTTAGTAGTACCATATGTTCGACAGACTAATGTTTCGGTTTGAGAATCAAGAAAAAAAATGTACAGGATGAAGAATCCGGATATCTTTGCGCTTCTCTGTCTTCTGCTTAAAGAGAGTTGTGCATTGACATCCATGCTATTCTGCTCTCGGTTTTGCTTTGTGGGGCAGATCTCATGGAGAATAGTTCTTTATCAATTTTATTTCACTCTCCGTTCTCTTCATCCAAATGAAAAACTTAGAACATTCATTAGAAAATTGGTGTGCACACTTTTTGGTTACTTGATTTTAAGTTAGGCTGAGTGATGTACAGACTTGAGTTACTGGAAAGGGTGCAAATATTGGCCCTGATAGGTTGTCCTCACCTATGCATGTCAAGAAACATGCTCAGGTGTAAAAAGTTTTAAGAAGAAGCATATTTATTGTTTGCAACAACAAAATACTTTTTACCTAGGATTTTTTGATTTAATGGTTTGAAGTTACCCATTTTACTGAAAAGCTCTTGATGGGACATCATATCTTCTTATTTGTTCTCCAACTAGTTCTCACTAGTTACTATTAGCTAATGCGATGAGCACCTCTCCATTCAGGGCAGTTCATTTCACCTACAAAAATTGATATATATCTGAAAATGAAACTTGCTGGAACATCCAGTAATCAAAATACTTTTATCTATAACAAGTTCCAATGTACTAGTGGGTTATTCAATTTGGAATAGTGGCAATGTTTTCACAAAATTTTACCTTTATTTTTATTCATAGAATTTCACTAGAATATAATTTGTGGCCCTTGTTTTGTGCATTATTTTCCAATCCATTTGACCACCAAAATGGCAGACCTTGTAAGCAGTGAGTGCAAAAATTAAATATCTGAATTTAACTAATTCATATTATTTAAACCTTGTCAAATGCTAGCCTAACTCATACACTAAGATGGCATCAGATGATTGTCATCTTAGGTTAGTGGATAACTATAAAATGGTACAAATAGAACTTTCCGTTAAGAAAAACCAAGATTCTCAAGTAGAACTTTTCCTTAAACAATATTTATTTTAGGATATGGGTACATGCATAGTTGTCGCGGCGTTGCCTAGTCGATGACGTGTCATCTAGTCGGTTAGCAATGGATGACATGACTGCTCACCTCAACTAGTAGTGGTCTGGGAGAGAGAGGGGCTCATATCTGGCCTTTGGGTGAGACCCGAGAGAGAGGGGAGAGATGGCTCAGGCCTGGAGGGAACCATAGCAACCACCACTGCCCATCATTGACCCTCTGCATCTCGCATACATCGCCGTTGCTGTCTGAAGCACATTGTCGCCTCCCTGCCTTCCATCGTCGCCTCGCGATTACTCCTCTCCCTCTCCTTTCTTCTATGTTCCTCCATCTCCCCTGCCCGTCTCCTCTGCTTCGCCACCCTCGTCTCCGCTCTTCTGCTCGCAGTGCTGGATGTTGCTGATCGCCCTCCTCTCCGCTCTGCTATATGTGTGTTAATATGTGCTGATTTGGCCAATATAACTCGTCGCCTAATCTCCGTCTAGACAGGTGCTTAGGTGCAACTGGCTAGAGCGCTGCGACTATGATATGGCTCCAAGTGCATCTACTATGTTAATCGTTTTTGTTTACTATATTTGTTAATCATTCTTGTTTACTATAGGTGGCATCAGTAGCCTTTTTTTGTCTTAATCAATGCAAAAGTAATTTCTAATGTAGACCTTAACAATGTTTCTAAAATAATTGCATTTACTGTGTTTTTTAAGAGAATATAAAAGGGTATTTAATATGATTCTGATAAGTCACACAACTGCAGGAGTGCAGGCACATGCTGTCTCTTTTTTTAAGACTAGGGTTCCAAGACTAGAGTTCTAAATAAACTCCAATTTATTTGTTTAGAATGTGAAGACTTCCATTTTCTTGTACGCTATTGTAGTTCTAGGCATGTTTGCCCATATCAAATAAGTAGCATGATCACTAATCAGTTCCACCTCTTAAAATCCGATGATGAATTATGTCCTTATAGTACATTGCCAATTGGGACTAGCACAGATATATATGATCTGGGAATAAACATAAAATTTGGAAAAGGACATATAAAAATGCAACTTCTTATTTAATGCGTTACAGCTACTGTAAGGATGTAGTCACTGCATAGCATCTCTATTTAATTATCTGCTTGCCCATGTGGCTACAACTGCATGTGTTCTGAATTGTTAATCTGCTGCCAATTTATCCTACCTATGTTGAGATAAACTGTGACTTCATATCCGTTGCATGAGAGATTCCCTTGGAGTCCACATTGAACTTGCCTCCATGTGGACTTTTAAGTTTCTTCCCCAAAAGGAAATGCTTGCATGACAGAGCCCAAAACTTGAGCTTAATATTATAATCAAGACATGCAATCATGCAGCTAATAACTTGTTATCTTTTAATAGTCTGATTAGTTCAGTTTTAACTGAAATGTGCCTATCCTTTGTATTATTAGCAGGCTGCAAGCTGCAAATGCTAGAACCAGTAATAATTCTACCTTTTTGTAGAGCAGATCACTGTGCTTTTATTATTTAGGTCTCAATTCATATTATGTTATGATTACTAGGCATTATCTGGAATCGATAAGCGAAAGTATATGTTACGTGTTTTATAATTGTACTTTAATAGGCATGTCAGTGACTTCTGAACATTATTTGGTGCAGGTATGTCTTTGCTTCAAACAGGTGGTTAAAGGAGACTACCTTGAGGAGAAAGATCCCAAATACTGAATCGTGTGGTTTCATAGCAATGAATGGCGAACTGCATGTGCTTACATCTGCAAAAGTTCCCATTGAAGCCTATGATCCGCGGAAGCAGTTGAAGAGGAGGTTGTGCCTGGAGTTTCAGGTGTACAACCCTGTGGCAAGGAAATGGAGGGTGCTCACCACACATCCCCCAGTCAATGTACCCATTGATTTCAGGACTGCAGCTCTCTGTACAGTTGAGCTGTAGATCTCCTGATGATCACCATTTGCTGTATAGATTCAGGTAACAGGCCAGACATTCGATTGCAAATATAGATGTAAATGGTGACAACTTTCAAAGGATGTCAGCGAGTAGGTAAAGATTGGTCCGAGCACTCTGCATTAGTAGCTTGTGTATATGTTTCTAGAAATAATACAGGAACAGGATGGTACATTGCCAAACTGATATCTGGGACTGCATGCTGTATGTTTATGTAGCCGGCAGTACCTTTCTGGTTGCGCATCTCGCTTACATGTCTGCCATGTCCCAAGGATATGCACCGTTGATGATTTGCAGGTTGCGTTGGGACCTTGAAAGTTTCCTCTTTTTTTGACACGTTCTTTTTCTCAACTTCCATTTGAGTAAGCTTCTGCTGGGGTTTGTTGATGGCCATACCGGATTGGAATGCCTTTCCAACTTCCCATTGGAAAGGCAGAGAAGCAGTAGGCATGCCGTTCCATGCGTTCCAACCGTTCAGTCAAAGAAGCAACGCCCGGGAGATTGGCTGCTACAGAATCAATGATGCTACAGTACTTGGCGCGGTCATAGGATCAAAACAAGCCGAACCCCAAATGAATCAACAAAAAGTTCATCTATATACTTACAATCAATGGCAGAGCCAAGGCTAGGAGTGAGCATCCAAGGTGGGGACCGAAGCTGGGGAGTCAAATCGTTTCGGCGACCGAAGCTTCTCTTGCATTGTCGACGTCGCCAAAGGTAGCTCAAGTATATGGACGTAATATTTTTGTTTCTTTTTAGTACTTTCATTTTCCGAGTTCCAGTGACTGTTCTATAATTTGTTGTCTTATCAGGACACCTTTTGCAACTCTTTGGGTGGTTGTAAAAATAAAGTAGAAGTGAAATTTGATGGGGAACTTGTTGAATAAAAGAGTCACGGTAGATTAATTATAAGAATAATTGAGAATACCCGATGAATAATTATAATAAATAAACACATGATATAAAGAATCTCAACTCTTTTCTTATTATATTGATTGATCTCTGGTACAATTGAGCTGTATTTATATTAAAAAAACAATCATAGGTAAATTCGGGATTCATCCACAAACCCTACAAATTAGTTACATCTTAAAACAAATCATGTTTATTCTTAGAGTACCTCCAAAAAATTCAACGTACAAAAATCAAAAGAAAAAATTGGATAGCAACTCAAGCTGAAATCAAGTAGCAACGAGATCTTTAGAAAATAAACTAGCTGCAGCTCCAACTGAATCGAAGCAATTAGAAGTTACAGAAAAAAAATAGGTAGCATCAACAATTAAAACTGATAAGCAACTCCAAACTTTAGGAAGAAATCAAGTAATGAGTAGCAACTCGAATAAAAGTCGGAAAAAAACTAAGGAAAAATCAAATGGCAAATAGGGCTGAAATCGTCACTCTTTAGTACCAAACAAACTTCTTCTTCTTCTTTTTGCAAATATAACTCTCTTTCGAACACAATGGCAAAAATAGTATTATCCCAAACCGTAAAAACACTGGTAGGCGACAGTGGCACCTACCGCGATCCCACACCGCAGAAGGAGCTACCGACTTTGAAAGCTCAGCAAGCCACTGAAGTTACTAAGGTCCTATAGCTTGGTAACTCCTTCCATAATGCAGGAGAACGGCAATTGATATGTATCATCTATTGACGTTTTTGCGATTAGAGATTAGATTATTTTTACAATTACATTCAAAAACAGATTTAAAAAAAATTGTGAGAGCTAAAAAGTGGACTCCAATAGGGCTAGCACCAGTCACGACTCACGAGTCAGTCGAGCGGTCGTGCCTCGAGCCTGATGCCACACGTGGAGTTAGACCTGCATTCAAGGAGACACTCACCTCTACACGTGGGAACGGTGTGGCCTATTCACTGGCAGTCATTTCGGCGGGAGAGTGTTAAGAGCAAATACAATAACAAAACATACTATAGATTAATAGTAAGCTAAAAGTTATTTTGTATAATAACTATCCTTAAAGTTGTATTTAGTTGTTGTGCAATAACTATCTATTCTCTCTGATACATAAATAATCTATCTATGCTCCCGTGCAAAAGTAACAGTAAATAAGAGCCAACTGTCTTCTTTTCTCTCTTTTCTTACTCTTTCATAGATCAAAACTGATGTGTATAGACTAAAAGTCAGCTAAGATAACCTCATTGTACATACTCTAAGTACAAGGGTTTACACAAATCTCAAAATTTTCAGGAGGCCTGTTTGGCAACAAGGTTTTGCAAAACTATGGTTTTGTAAAACCATGATTTGGGAATTGTCTTGGCATAAAAAACATGGTTTTACCAAACCCCATAGAAACCATGGTTTTTCTTGGAACTCCCAACTGTTTGGCTACAAAGTTTTTGGTTGACAAAGTCTTGGAACAAGAGTTGTTTTGGCACCAGCGCTCAAAAAATTTTGCCCAAGACCAAAGTTTCCAAAACAGAGAAAAAACCATGGTTTTGTGAAAACTATGGTTTTTAAAATATAGTTTTTTGAAGGGCTACCAAACACCTCTTGGTTTCTAAAACAAAGTTTTTCTCCAAAACTATGATTTTATCTTGAAACTATGAAAAAATTGTGACGCCCGGCTTCTTCTTCCCGCGCCCGAGCCCGTACGCTGCGCCAAGGCTTAACGGCCGCGCCGCTTTCCCAGTTGCCGCGTCCCTCGCTTCCCGCGCCAAGACAACCGCCGTCGCGCGATTCGCGCGCCGCCCACGGGACCCTCTCTCCCGTGCCTCTCCCTCGCCTCCTCTCGCTCCTCTCCTCCCGGCGCCGCTGGCCGCTTTCATCCTCGGCTCGGCGAGCCGCCGAGCCGTAGGCGCCGCCCGACCCGCCCGGCCTCCTCCAGCTCGCTGCCGCCGCTTCGCCTCCGCGGTGCCGCCGCCCTTCTCCTCCGGCCGCCGCCGCGCTCGCTTCGCCGCGCTCGTGGCGCAGGCAAGACACGCAGCGCTTATGCGCACGGGACTGCGTGGTGGGCCCGGTCCCACCCGTCGGCCGAAGGAAATAAAAGAAAAAAAAAGTTTTCAAAAACCTTTATGACGTCATGCTGACGTCATAAAGCGATTTTCGTTTTAAAAATAAAATCCGAAAATCGACTGGTGCCGACGCCAAGATGACGCAGAAATTCCGATTTTCCTTTTCAAAAATAATTCAAAAATTCTGAAAAATCCAGAAAAGCCCGTTTTATTTGTTTTTAAACTTCCGGGAGCCCGTTTTCGCCCGTTTGAACTCCGTTTGGCTCCATTCTTCTTCCTAAATTCTTTAGAAATCCCAAACTTCAATTTAGAGCTAGTTTGAAATTCAATTTGGGTTTATTTGTATTCGTTTGAGTCTTATTCGAATTTGGTTGTTTTTCGCACGTAGATTACGGAGAGTCCAAGGAGTTCCCGAACGACGATTTCGAGCAGCTTATGATCATATTGCTCCCAGTTTATGAACTTGTATGTTGAATTTAAGCTATTGCATGCTTATTTATTATAAACATTAATTTTCGACCTAGTTTTAAATGATAGTTATATCCAATTTCAACATGCGACCTTTGACATTTGAATTCCGATTCCCTTGTAACCTTAGTAGAAATATGAATTATGACTATGGTATTAGCTATACATTGCTTAGCCATGCATAGAACTTAACTTAGGAAATTTTGGGGGAACTTTATGCCAAAATAATATCATGTTCAATTGGAAATTTATAGTGATCAATGTTAGTGATAATGTGGAGATTAGTATGGTTAAAATTAAAATGACTTAGACCGGGCGAGAATTGGTTGGAAAGTGGGGAGGTCATGGTTCTGGGTTTGTGGAAAGTCTCTCCTAGTCAATTAAGGACCGGTCTGAGTTTTGCTGAATGTAAAACATAACCGTACTGCCACGAGTCTGGAATGGGACAGACTTGGCTATCCTTATTAAGTCATTTCATGGACAGTCATGCCATATGGTGGTAGTGGTGTGGTGAAAGCGAGATGCTGCCACTCTGGCGCAAGAGGGGGCTTCTGAATAGAGGGAGTCTTTCAGCGGTGAAACCTTAGCGGGCATGACTACATGTATGAATTTAACATAGGGGCCTTGTCATAATTTTCTCTGTCACTCACCATAGGAAGTGTGTTGACATAAAAGGGAAATATTATGTCTTGTGGGTAAAGTTGTACAACCTCTGCAGAGTGTCAAACTAATCGATTAGCCGCGCCCGCGGTTATGGGCATGCCGAGCAAGCCATTTTCAGATTAGACTTTGGTAAATTAAAATTGGATTTTCGAAAAATAATATTGGATGGAGGGAGTCCATCATGGGTAAAACTTAGCCAATTCCAGGAGAGATTCCTGAGTTAAAATGTATAGATTTGATTTTGGAATAAAGTATGCCTTTTAAAATTATTGAAAATGTTATTAAACTGTCGCTTTATGCTTAAACAAACCATATTGCCATCCTTTGAATACCTTTACATTTATATTGCATCTCTAGTGTGATTTGCTGAGTACGTATGTACTCACCCTTGCTTAATTTACCACTTCAGATGAGGAGTATCACGATGGTGAGGAACAGCTGGACTAGGCCGTGCCCCCAGTCGATTGCCTGTGGCATATTAATTGGGCTCTACCTATTTATCTTTATTTCCGCTGCTTTCATTTATTCGTTGATTTATTCGTTGGCCTGCGCGCCATTTCATTTGTATCTTTGAATATTTACTGTTAATAAAGAACGACGGATATGCTATGGTTTCATTTCTACTGTGTGTACTAGCATTTCCTAGACTAGTACATAATACACAGAGGATTTCGGAGGTGTTATTCCGGGGTCCGACAAAAATCTTGTTGCCAAACAGGCCCTAAAATGCGATTGCGTCAGTAAAAAAAGATTGCGACTGATCATTTGCAAAGAGACAAGGCCTATCCAATTCCTAGACAATGCAATAAATACTTCCAACCAAATCAAATTGTGCAGCACTAGAGGTGATCTCTGCAATCTCGTAGTCCTAGATCAGACGGTAACTTTTTTCCTTCTTTTCTGATGATCACTTCAATTTGAAAGATGGTACAAATCGTAGTGAGACACCGCCTAATCATCGGCACGGACCTCAACCCCCGTTCAAAGCGTGGCTCTTATTTACTGGTCGGGTCCGGGACGGACGGCATCATTGTCGGATCGGTCCTGAAATCCCATGTTGGGACAAAAGGGTAGCAAGACGGAAGAAATTTCAAAAAAATTCATCTATAAGAATCCAGAAAACCCATTGTATATGATCTAACATTATATATTATGGTTTTAGCGTTACCACTAGACGTGCATATGCGACTTCTCAACAATAGAAAAAGAACTTGATGAATCGCATTAGCACGTCGAGGCACTGATAGCTTCGTTCCACGAGTATTCACACGAACGAGAAGAAATTAGTCTCTCGACTTCGGCTATCCTCAGGCAGCATAGGTACATCTTTATTTATAACCGAGGAGCTGTTAGAACAAGATAAGTTCGAAATATTTTTGTTTTTGTAACTGAATAGGATTTGAGATAATTCAAATCCTTATTTAAACTGACTCCCTATTTAATTCGTATTACATTAATTCAAATCATATATGCTTGCTATTTACGTATTTGAATAACTGAAACAAACAAGGACTTATTTTGTATTTAATAATTTTAATATATTAAGCTGAAATTATTAACAAATCAATAGATTCTTATTCTTATATGTGACCCATAGGCCTATTGTGATGTTGGCAGTGTATTGAATCACCATTCGACGCACAAGTCTAAATAGATCTTAATACAATATTATGACTTCCTAGACCATATAGATATATTTGATCCTTTTTGTCACTTTCAGACATCAAGATTAAAACCAATGAGAGATATGTGTCATTCTTGTGATGTTCTATATATTGTTTCTCGAATATGCAAAGATAGACTAAATAGATCAAGCGGTTGATAGCTCAATCTGCTCAAGAATGATTGTGCACATTATTTAATGTATCTTTTCGAGTGGTCTTAAAATATTTTTGTCCTGATGTAACAAGGAGGACAAGATTTTATCTTGACCATACACATCCATCCACATGTATCAACACATTCTCGAGTATAACTAATATAATTATCTCGTTATTGACAACAATTAGTAACATCAAAGAATATAATCCTCATGTTGAGATACATGTATGTCTCAGATCAGAGGATCAATCATAAACATTGTATGAAACGAATCACGCATGTAATGCTCAATGCGGTGCTTCACCATGGGTCTATCCAATAATATGTTTACGAACACTGCATATAATTTTGTTTATGTCACATATCCATGATTCGCAAAACATAATCATTACATAGTCATATGCTTGTCTATATAAATAAAATATTGATATCACATACTTATAATCTATAACATAATATTTATTAAAGAAACATAAAAACGTAAACACTTATTAATTATGTCTATAATTGGCCACTGGAGCATATTTATGGCATCCCAATAGTCTGTGTTATGATATGGATAGAATCCGTATCCCCGGAGAGAAGGACTCTATCCATGGTGGGCGAATCCGAATTAATCTCCAAGGGTCCTCCACTATATATATAAGGCATTGCCTTGTACAAAAAATATCAATCTAATAAAAAAAGAGATTTCCCTCTCATATTGTGTGTCCTTCTACTTGCGTATTTATCTCTACTTGGGTGATTGTATTGGCGTGCCATCGATTGGCATGGGTGAACGATCTCGTTTCACAACACGTTATCAGCACGAGTCTCTACAACAAGAAGTGGAGAATCGTCGACTACGACGAATGACTACTACCGGTGATTGATCGCCTGATCCGATCTGCAATCAACTCGCCATCAAGCCGGCAACCACTCGGATCGCCGAAAAAGTCCTACGTGACTCTATCCTACGCGATAGTCAACACATCCGGCATCAAGAACGTAAGTAATCGCGCATGATCAAAATCCTGCAGATTGTCTCATTGGATGTATTGATCTAATCTACTGTTAGAGATCGTTCTTGATTTGTTACTGTCCATAAAAAAATTATTTAGCACACTATTGGAAGCTCCATACCCTGGGTTTATTTTCTAGCTTTTGCCATGTTTAATATGTGGTAAATTGACTTTTCTGTTACATAAGTAATTCTGAAAATTGCTCAAATATTAACGGAGAATTGCAAAATTTGCTAGAAAATTTTGAGGACATGAGTAGTTGGGATTTGATTTCAGTAATGAACGAATAGATGCAAGACAATTGGTGTCTAGGAAAACACATATGAGGCTTAGTTCTTTAATTGGCATCCAGAAACAGGAAGTGCTCCCTCCCTCATGTGAGCCCTAGGGGCGGGTTGACCTGGCCATGAGTCGAGCTGACAGAGACATTCATTACATGTTTTCACTCCCAGCCAACAAGTTACATAAGATGTAATTAGCATTATGCCGCGTTTAATTGATGTTGGAATTTTTTTTTTCTGTTATTAAGTAATGCTAGAAAATTGTTGTATAATTAACAGAAAATTGCTAAATGTTAGGAAAATTCTGGGAGAATTGTGATAATTATCTACTAAATAGATATAGACCAAAACTTTATTGATTCAATGAGGATGCATGCAAAATAATATTTTACCAGTAGTAAAATTTCGTATTGCTTGCATATAGGATATGTCTGACATCGCAAAAAGGGAATTTACTATGCTTGCCCTAGATGGCAGCAATTATCTCACTTGGGCAATGGATGCCACAATCAACCTAACAGCTAGAGCACTTGGAACTGCTATTGCCCAGCCTGAAGCTGGTGCACCTGCTGTGCCCGAACCTGCAAAATGCGCTGTTTTACATTTCCTAAGGCACCATCTTCATCCGGACCTGAAGGCCGAATACTTGATGGAGGAGGACCTACTGGTATTATGGAATTCCCTGAAGGAACGCTAAATTAGCAAAGATCTGTGTTGTTGCCAGAAGCACAACACGATTGGACCCTCCTACGCTTTCAGGATTTTAAATCTGTGACAGCATATAATTCTGCAATGCACAAACTTGTCACTAAATTAACGTTTTGTAACCAAAAAGTTACTGATGCTGAAATGATCGACAAAACCTTGTGCACCTTCCACCCCAATATGATGATACTACAGCAACAGTACCATCATGCAAAGTACAAGAAGTACTCTAAGCTTATTAGTGTTCTGCTAGAAGCAGAAAAACATGATGAACTTTTGTTGAAGAATCATCATGCAAATGCTAATGGAAATCAAGCATTACCCAAAGCACATGCTACCGCTCAACATGATAGTAATAGCCATAGCTGCGAAAAAGGCCAAATGTATAAGGGGAATAAATGGAAGAATGACAGAAATCAAAAGGGAAAGGGCAAATCCCAATGGAAAGGTAAAGGGAAAGGTACTGGAACCTCCCAGCAGTAAGGTCCAGCCAATAAGGCACCTAACCCTCCTTAGTCGTGCTTTAGGTGTGGGTGCATTGGCCATTGGTGACGTACCTATCGCACCCCAAAGCACCTGGCGGAACTTTACATGAAATCCACTGGGAGATTACAGAAGAATCAAGAAAAAAAGGTTGAGGCACACTTCATTGAACAAAAAGGTGGGAAGAAGGACGACAACGTCACCGACCCTACGGTCGAGTTCAAAGAAAGCCTTCTCAGATATGGTGACTCGCCCATGGAGGAAGATGACCTTCTTGGTACTGAACTTTTTGAATTCCAGAAGAATACAAATATTTCCCAGGAGGAAGAACATGACTTATATGGAGACTTGCAATAGTTTCCTTGTACCCCTTTTTGCTTTATGTCGTATTTCCATTAGTTGAGTCTCCTTAAGAGCCTCATATTATCAATTTGAATATTTATGTTCCTGCATGACCATTTGGTCTATGCTCCTGTTGAGCAATTATCAATAATAGTCAAATATGGTGTTTTTCCATAATATTTGCTCATTCTTGTGCTATGCTTATCCTATATTCTACAATCTTTCCTGATGCAATAATTGTTTGATTGTTAAGTCATACCTTTAATATAGAACAAAGTATAATCCAATGAAGGAGGAATAAATTTGTCTAGAAGACAGCTATACCACACTAAGTGCCAACCCCAGCTATCTTGTTGGCGGATAGACCTTAAGGAAATGTTCAGAGTAGCTTCAATGTCCATATCATAAAAGAATTGATTTAAAACACTCCTCTTCCAAGAATAGCTGGTAATATCAATCAATTCACTTACCGTAGCGGGGGGTTAACGTTGTCCTTAGCGCAAACCGACCGAAGTAAACTAGATCTGATTCTCCGGATTAAGCCAAGTTTTAGAACATATCTTCCTTCCATAGCCGCCCGCCAAAACTGAGAAGGGGCCGAACCCCACTCCGCTTGGAGGAGATCACATGAGGGGAAGTACACCACATTGAGTAGCCTTGATCCCAATGACTCCGGACCAGTTAGGATTCGCCATGCCTGCATAGCTGGAGAGCAAGATTAAACAACTCGTCTCTGAATCCAAATCCGCCAAAAGATTTAGCGATCGTCATCTTCTCCCGACTAACCCAGCTAGTTTTTCTTTCCCCTCCCTTGCAGCCCCACTAGAATTTGCACACCATCACATTTATATGATTACAGAAACCGTGAGGTAGTTCAAAGCATCCCATGGAGCTAGGTTGCCCATACCTTGATACGTCGATACCACATTTTCTCAAAAACAACGATACGGTAATACGTGTACATACATACACATATATATATACATATATATAATAGAAATAGAAAAATAGAAAATTAATGAATTCTTGTAAGGAAATGAGAAACTGAGAATACTTTAATATTGATGTAGCCAAGTACTTTCTTCTCTAGTTATCCCTCATGGTTGATAGTTGTTTGCCTTATAAGCCATAGGCAGCAACCAGGATGTTACTTGCCATGGAAGCTCCACTAGATGGTGCAAGATAGGCAACACTAGTGCCAGTACTAATTGACCCACTTGAGCTTCCAATTTCACCACCAGATACCATCGACTCCACCACCTTGATGCAGTAAGAACTAAGAACAATCTTGATGCAGTTTGAACTTTGATCAAGCAAATGTACCATTGTACCTTAATATGCAAAGCAAATATTGGGATGGAGAGCTGGCTAAGGCGCTCAGCTGCGTTGCACCTGCGGGGATGGGCATTGGTGGGGGTCGGCGTCGGCTCGGCGGGGTCAGGACGGCGGGGTCAGGACGTCGGATCGGGAGGTCCGCGTCGGCGTCTGGGGTCGGAGTGAGCTGGCTGAGCTAAGCTAAGGTTGGGGGGTCATCATCGGCTACAGGGAGGGCGACGTCGGGTCAGTGTAGAATCGGGGGAAGAGTGACAGACCGGCGTCGGTGTCCGGCAGCAGCACTGGCGGTGCGCATGACGGACTGGCCGCCGCAGCACTGCCCGATCAGGAGCGGGCGTCTGGGGACTTCGGAGACAGGTACGGGGAATATTAGGGTTGAGTACCTGAGAAGGCTTTTATTTAGTGACCAGGTATCGAAAAAGTATCCAAGAAGTATCGGGTTTTTTTTTCTTTTTTTGAAAAATAAGAAATTAAGCGGTACAGGCATGATACGTATCGGGTAGTATCCAATGCGTATCTGTATTCGATACGTATTGGATACAGGTACGTGGATTTTGAGAGGTATCGATGGTTCCTAGCATGGAGTAGGTTGGTATAGCCTGAATGACCCGATTTGATCAGAATAGCCTTACCCTCACTACAGAAGGATTATTCAATCCAACCCTGCACTTTATTCCAGATTTTGGTCCTTCAAAATTTTGAAAACTCCGCTCTTTGATCGGCCAACATCCGTAGGTAGCCCCAAGGATCTTTCATTAAGAGAGACTCATTAGGAACATGAACTATTTCCTTCATGCTTGTCGGGTTTGTTTGCTGCACTGACGGCTGAAGAAAATTGATGATTTACCCAAATTAATCAATTGACCCGAGGCATTGCAATACCTGCTTAGTGTCATGGGATTGCACCACACTGATAGTGTCCCGTTCTCGGCCCTTGCGTTCAAACACCCTCAAGCGGAATGTCTGAAGATCCGAGAAAAAAGGATCCCCCCCTTTGGGCGATCTTCTTCTCCTTTTATATGGAGGGAACGGAGAAAACCACCTCTAAAGGCGAGTAACGACTGGCCTTTTTCCGACCGGCGCTGACATGAGGTTGCAGATCTTTTTTACAGTGGCGTTATACACATCGCCCTCCACTTGTTCTCTTCTAGGGGCTAGATGTCTCTTACATGGAGTATTCATTTTTTCTTTACATCTTTACCCTTTTATCCTATGCTCTTTTCGAAGGCTTAAAGGGAACTTCAGGCGTTGTTTGGTCCCGTGTCAACCCGACACTTCCTGGTGTCCTTTTTGCAGATTATGGCAGAATGACAGGCTCGGTTGATCATCTTGTCGGCCACGTCCATATGAGCTATGAGGGCATCTTCCTCCGCAGCTCCTCGCATTGCTTTGCTTCGTTCCCGCCCCTCCTTGTTCTCCCCGTTGGTTTCATATCCCATGTCATCTTACTCGCTCATCATGTCTTGTGCCTGTATGGTCCGGGGGGAGTTGTGGGCCTTGCCCCACCCGACGAAGGAGATGAAATCTTCGGGCTTACAATAGAAGCCCCTCGTGGCTGTGGGTTGGCGTCGCACCGCCCTCGGCCATGTCAAAAGGAGGCCCAAGTCTCTTTTCATTCACTTGGGCATGCGGGGCGAGGCCCGTTCAGTTTCCCGCTTTCACCTTGGGTGAGTGGTCTTCTATCCTTTTCAACGCCTTTGATCATGGGTTCTGCTGTGTTAGGTACGGATGGGTTGATTTTGCCCTTTGTCATCGGGCGCTGGGGCTCTTTATGATGTTTTGGGCTTGGTGCTGAACTTGCCATTCTTCTTACCCACGTTTGCATGCTCCCATGGTTTGCACGATGAACGCCACGTGTTCGGATCTATGGCTGGGGGGATATAGGGTTACCCCTTATAAGTGGGATGGTCGATGGGAGTGGGGTGCTTCTTAATGTTTATTTCTCATCGCACCCTCTAGTCTCCTTTTCCCGTTCATCTCGCCTATTCTCTGTCGTCTTTAGACTTTTTCGCCCATGGCGCCTCGACGTCCTCCCCAAGTGAAGCCGGTTCTGAGCGAAGGAGATGCGGCTACGTTGTCTCCGACCTTGGGGCGTTCCTCTTTGAGCTCCGATGAACTTGACATTTTGTCAAATGAGTTCAAGGTTGTGCGTCCTTTCATGCACCTTCCCAGTGAAGAGGAGATTCCCCAGCCGCGACCAAATGAGGCGGTGGTGTTTGCCGCCTTTCTGGAGGTGGGGCTTTGGTTCTCGGCTGCCCCGCTGGTGGGGGCCACACTGTGAGTTTTTAGGGCGGAGCTCTCACAGCTCACTCCTAATGCCATAGTTCGCCTGGCGGTATTGGAGTGGGCCTTCTGTCCTGCGGGGTTCAGACTAACCGGGTGGTTATTCTCACTTATCGAGGACACATTCTGGCAACCAAAGCAACAGAGGGCTGGCGAAGGACATCAGCGATCTTGCTTCGGTTCTCTAAATTTTCAAACAAAGAGGTCGTTGGTGAAGGGGATTCCAGTGGCCGCTGCGAAGGGGAAGTGGGAGTCTGGATGGATGCAACGCTGGTATTATCAGACGCTTGATGGTCAGGATTTGGCTCTTCGCACCTCCTCGGGTCCCGTCTGGGCCATTCGATCTCCGAATTTGACCACGCCCACCGAGGAGGAGAGGATTCTAGAATATTTGAAGGCCCTCTGGCTTCAGAATACAATGCACGATCTGGTTGAGGAATTTTGCCTCTGTCGGGTGGAGCCCCTAGCAAGGAATCCTGCTGTGACTTTGGAGTGGTCATCCGGAGGTACTGTATCTGTGATCCAGCCGGGGGGGACTCGGAATCTTAGGCACGGAGTAGCTAAAAGGTTGGCACGTGGGCTTCTTGGGCCGTGCAAACCTAGGGAATACGAAGCTGCCATGGAGGCGATCGGGGCCCACCGTAATACTCATTTTGCTGAATGGGGGCTCTGTGCGGTTCCCAAGCTGAGGGGTGTGGCCGATTCTCCCTGCCCACTTAAGCGGGAGAGGTTAACTCGCGCGGCCCCGATCCGGGCGATCGCCCCGTATGAGGGAAGTGAAGATGTGGGCGACGTTGAAGGCGATGATGATTCGGATGATGAAGAAGCGGAGGAGGAGAGCAAGTCCTCCGCTACTGTGTTGGCGATGTCGTCAGCCCCGTTACGCGTCGTCGACTCTACCCCCAGTGCCAGTCCATCTGGCGATCGATCCCTTGTATATTCATTCCTGGATATCCCGGAGGTGGGTTTTGCGAACCTAGACAATGCAGAGTAAAGGAGCAGCCCCGTAGCGGAGGGGGTGCCTGGTCTCCTCGAGGGAGTGGTCGAGCTCATTGCGGAGGATGCGCTCAATCCCCCCGGTGGAGCGGTCGCCCCCGTTGCGGAGGGGGAGTCGGTCCCTTGTGAAGGAGCCACCGATTCCACGGTGGAGGCGGCACGCGGTTTGCGCTTAGGTGTAGTCACCCCGGACACCCCCCTTGGCACCGAAGGTCTGACTCCTAAAACTTTCCCCATGGGCTCTCTTGGTTACATCGGGCTTTTAGGATTTGACGGGGTGTGCGCAGGAGGGAGTGGCGCGGAGGTGACGGACGCGGAGGCACTCGCTGGGGCAATTCCTATAGGGTCGACGGTCGCACCATCGGCATCGGTCCAAGTGGTTGACCCGGGGGTCCCGTTCGTGACATTGTCGAATGTTTCCTCCTAAAATGGGGAGGCTTCGCCTTCCGGGGGTCGGCTGAGGCCCCCTCGTAAATTTGACATTTCAGATCTCTCGCTCATGGATTTCGAAAGTGGGGTCGCAGCGAGCCCCACTATGAGGAAAATCCGCATGGCTTTCGCCCCCGACGAGGTGTCCGAGGATCTTTTCAGGAGTGTTCATGACTACAAGTTGTGTGATACCTCTATGGACCTATTTCTGAAGGCATTTTCTTTTTATCTTGTTTTCTTGTTTTCTTTCATCATGTTGCTCACAAGTCCTTTTGACCATTGTGTCGTTAGCTTTCATAGGGGGCTTGCGTGGCTGCGGAGGTGACCCGAAGGTTCGATTGCATGTGAACCAACACGCAGAAGCGGTTAACGAGCACAAAGCTGCTCGAAAATGCACAGATGAGCTTGAAGCTGAAAAAAATAGCCTGGAGCAGGCTCTGCGGACATCGACCGAGACATTGGTAAGGTACAGGCTGAGCTTGCCCGGAGCCAGGACTTGGTAAGCCGGAACACGGAGCTCGAGAATACGATGGCCTCGATGAAAGCAGGGCAATGAGGTGCTCAGGAAGAATGCGGAGGAGCACCCCAAGCAGTTGGCGGTAGCGAGGCTCAGTTGCATCTCCGCAACACCCAGCGGGCGGAGGAGCATTGCGAAATGCTCCAGAAGGCATCGGAGTCTCTTGCCTCCGGGGTTCGGGAGGAAACCGATATCTTCTTTCGCCAACTCCCCTGGTTTGGTATCGAAGCTGCTTGCCGTATTCCTTCCTCGGATTCAAAAGCCCTAAAGTTCCTTCAGACTTCCGCGGGGCTGGTTGCAAGCTCCGTTGTGACATTCGGCGGCCACTGTGCTCGGCTCGGATCTTTGAAGACTGCCCAACTTCTTGAGACGAAGGGTTGCACGCACATCCGTGAGTACTTTGGTGGCACTTCTCCTGTTTCTGCACAGCCTGACTTCGCGGATGTAGCTTCGGCTGAGAAGCCTTCTCCCGCGGCAACCTGGTTAGCTTCCCGCTTTATCTCCGATTTCTGGAGCAAATATGGTGAGGCCGCAGCGAAGGAATCGGTACACCGAGCTTGAGCGGCGATGGGTACTTCCAGATCGACAGCTAAGACAAGTGAGGCGAAGGTTAAAGAGAAGCTAGCTCCTCCGTAGTTTAGTCTCTTTTCCATGAAGGGTCCTTTGTATGTAAATGAACTTCTTCGTTCGGTGTAGCGAACTTGCTTTCGTGTATTTTTGGCCCCACCTGTTTCTTTGGTACTGGATTTGCGAGTACTCATTGATGTGGCATGTGTTAAGTCGCATCGGTTTTGCTTAACTTGCCCGCGTGCGTCAATCGGCTCGATACTCGGGATTCGAGGGGACAAGCGAAGTGCTTAGGAAACGAAGAGTCTCCTCGGTTTCTTGCGCTAGTATTTATTCTAGACTCCTCAGTTTCTTCTCGCCAAGCGTGTATATAATGGCATGAATAGTAGCCCTTCGGCTTCGATCTGCCTGGTGATTTTGTGCCTCTTGTGCTCACTCTAGTCTACCCCTATCAGTTCTCCTTCGATGACTCAACCGTAATGGCCGATGTTCCACCTGGCCCGGTTGATGAGGGGCTCCTAGTTGAGCTCTTTATCAACCACAACCGTGCCATGGAGGAGCTCGCGGTGCAGGAGGCCATCGCTCGCGATGTTGCCAACGTCTACGTGCTGATCGAGACGGTGCCCAAGCTCTTCAGGGGGATGGATGCCCTCAACAAGGCGGTGAGGTGTACGCATGGCGCTTAGGGTCGATATATGTAAAGACTTTATATCCCTTAGCGCTATCTTATATAATAAAAATGATGTTGGGCTTCTGTACGGGTTCCTATTTCTACTTGCTTCTATCCTCGCTTTGGTTTTGAAGCAACGCATCTCGGCTTCGACTCCCGCTTCCATCGTTTAATTTGATTGTAGGCTCGTGCATTTTGATGTTCATGATATTTTGTATCGCATGTTTTCCTGACGCGGGTAAGGTACGGTCATATGCGAAGCGGAGCGGTGGTCAGGACACTGGCCCGACCTGATTCCCCCATAGATTCCCACTTGGCCTTTGACTATGGGTATTCGGAGCGAAGGGATGGGTGGGACATTAGCCCGACCAAGCATCCCATTAAGTCCTACCCGGCTCGAAGCTGCGGACCTTCGGAGCGAAGGGATGGGTGGGATGTTAGCCCGACCAAGCATCCCGTTAAGTCCTACACAGCGCGAAGCTGCAGGCCTTCGAAGCGAAGGGATGGTGGGACGTTAGCCCAACCAAGCATCCCGTTAAGTTCTACCCAGCGTGAAGCTATGGGCCTTCGGAGCGATGGGATGGGTGGGATGTTAGCCCCACCAAGCATCCCATTAAGTCCTACCCGGCGCGAAGCTGTAGGCCTTCGAAGCGAAGGGATGGGTGGGAGTTAGCCCGACCAAGCATCCCGTTAAGTCCTACCCGGCGTGAAGCTGTGGGCCTTCGGAGCGAAGGGATGGGTGGGACGTTAGCCTGACCAAGCATCCCGCTAAGTCCTACCTGGTGCGAAGCTGCGGGCCTTCAGAGCGAAGGGATGGGTGGGACGTTGGACCGACCAAGCATCCCGTTAAGTCCTACCCGACGCAAAGCTGTGGGCCTTCGGTTTAGTTGCGAAACACAGTGAAGCAATCTTCAGTGGTGAATTTTATTTTCATTATATCAATAAAAGCTGGTACATGTCCTATCTCCATTTCTCTTTGACGACTATGGATGAAACTTTTTGAGCGCCTCCGTGTTCCAAGTCCTCGGTACCTCCTCGCCGCCCAGGGTGATGAGTTTATGTGTGCCCTTCATCATGGACTCCCGAATAAGGTACGGTCCCTCCTAAGTGGTTTTGAGGTTGGCGAAGGCTGGGGTCGCCTTCTTGAGTACCATGTCCCCGGGATGTAGGTCGTGCCTTTTGACTTTCTTACCGAAGCTCCGCATCGAAGCCTTCGCGTATGCCTTCATAGTATCAAGGGCTCAAAGTTTCTGTTCCTCCGTCAAATCATGCATGATGTCTACTTCCTCCTGGGCCAGAGCTTTAATTATGCGGAGGGACTTGGCTTGGACTTCTGCAGGGGAGACAACTTCCTCCCCAAAGGCGAGCTGAAACAGAGAGAGTCTGGTTTCCTGTGATGCAGAGGTACGGGTGGCCCATAGGACGTGGGGGAGCTCATCGGGCCATGCACCCTTTGCCGATTTGTAGAGTCTCTTCTTGATGCCGTCGAGGAGCAACCCATTCGCTCTTTGGACTGCTTCGTTTGACTGCGGGTGACCCACTGAAGCGAAGCAAATCCTCGTCCCGATGCTTTCACAATAGTCGTGGAATTTCTTGGAGTCGAACTGGGATCCATTGTCCATGATGATGTGGAATAGGACTCCATACCTGCAGATGATTGTCTTCCACAAAAACTTGATTGTAGCATCTATCGTTATCTTTGCCACCGGCTCCGCCTCAATCCATCTGGAGAAGTAGTCGACCGCAACGATCATGAACTGAAGGTTTGCTCGAGCCCTAGGGAGCGCTCCGACGATGTCCATCCCCCATTTGGCGAAGGACAAATTGGGGGTACTGTGTGTAGCTCACTGGGTGGGGCTTTTTTCTGTTTTGTCATCCATTGGCACGCGTGACAGTGTTGGACCACCTGTTCTGCGTCTTGCAGTGCCGAAGGCCAGTAGAGACCCATTCGGAACACTTTCCCTAGGAGGTTCCTGGGGGCCTGGTGCGCTCCACAAGCCCCCTGGTGCGCTTCGCGCAGGGCCTACACCCCCTCTTCACGGGATATACAGCAGAGCCACCGGGCGCAGATACCGCTGCGGAACAAGAGCCCATTGATTATGGCATATTTCTTTGCTCGCCTCTCCAGACGCTTCGCTTGTGCTTCATCATGCGGGATTGTACCATTGAGGAGGTAGTCATGTATCTCGCTCCTCCAGTCTTCGTTGGCCGCCCGAGCGATGAGGTTTATCCGAGGGGAGATAGAAGCAGTGTGGAGCACCTCAAAAAACACCGCCGAGGGTAAGGCCCCTCCGGCTGTGGCGATCTTCGCCAATTCATCTGCTCGCTCATTTTGGGCTCTAGGTATCGCATGTATGGAGAAACCTACTAAGCTCTTCTCCATCGCTCGGACCGTCTCCACATATCTTTGGAGTTGTTCATCTTTCACTTTATACTCTTTGGCGATATGTCCCTGGACAAGCTTTGAATCGGTGCGCAAGACAGCCCTTTTCGCTCCTATGGTTTTGACTTTTCAGAGCCCCCAGCAGGAGCGCTTCGTATTTGGCTACATTGTTGGTCGAGGGGAATTCCAGCCTTGCTACGACCTCGGCTTTTTGACCTCCGGGAGCCATCACTACTGCAGCTATCCCTGCTCCGCTTACTCCCCACGACCCATCAGAATTGATGGACCATACCGCTGAAGTGTCATTATCTTCGGGCACCGGAGAAGTCCATCCTGCCATAAAATCGGCTAGGGCATGGGAACAAGCATGAGCTGGGCACGAGCAGCACGGCAATTGGGCGAGCTGGGCGCGAGCGGGGCGGTGCACGAATAGCATGCCACAAAGAGAAGTTGAGAGAGCTGTTGTGAGCGAAGGCACCTTTGGCCATAATACATCTTCTCATTGGCAAAGACAGGTTTTGAGCTGGTCACTTTCTATTTTCAAATTTTAAAACAATTTTAAATACACTTTTAATTACAGCAAGACGACTCTTGAATTATTAGAAATAGCAAACTAATTCCAAAGTATATAAGAATTTTTGTGGGTATTATTGATGTGGCACTGATGTTTCTGTATTTTTTTTTCCAGAATTTTAGAAATCGTAGATTGTTCTCCATAATTCTTTTACTGTCTTAGTTATTTTTACTAGATGCAAATTCTGTTTTTGCAACAAAAAAAAGCATCCTACTCCAAAATTCATGAAAATATTTGGAGAGGCTCTCCAGACTATTTAGAACCTAAATAAAATACTTTCAGACTTTGTATAGTTTCGAATTTGAAGTTTACAATTCAGGGACATCAGCTAGAGAATGAAAAAGGTAAAAATTTCTAGAAAAACCAGGAAATTCTGAAAATTCATAACAAGTGCTGGAAAAAATTTGGCAACTCAATGTTTAATTTGTGATAAAATTTAGGATGCTACAAAAACCCTCGTTACGTTCGACATGTTAGTGAGAAAATGAGTTTTAGTCCTAGTTAGTCTTACATGTCAACGATATAATCCTCTCAACACTTTGTTCGTTCTCTTCCCACCTCCTTTATGTCTTCACTTTCCTTTATGTGTTCATTTTCCGTGCTTCGCGAGCGACCAAACCATTGACTAGTAGTTATATGGTTTAAAGAGGATGCAATAATCGGTGGCAAGCAAAGGAGTGTGTCCGAGCGCCTAGGAAGCAAGAGCCTTCGCAAAATTAGTCCTCGCGCTTAACGTCATAAGTATAGTACATGAGTGAATATTATAAGAATTGTGTTGTGAAGAGCTAAGTGAGGTTGAGACAAACAGTTTATTCCCTTGTCAAACTTATAACAGTGTCAGGTGCCAAATAATTCATCTTAGTTTCTTTTCTCACTGCTACATGCATGATGGCCACTGCTAGATGATGCTAGTAGCATGTGTCATGAACCCAACAAAGTATTATGAACAGGGTTTCAAAAATCGTTTTGGCGATTTTTTTTTTTACCGAAAACCAAAATTTGATTTTTGCCAAAAACCATTCAAAAATCGCTAGAAAACACATGTATGTCAAAGTCAAACTTTTTGAAATCGACGGTCAAAAAATTCAAAAAAAAATAAAAAATGACCGATTTTCAATGATTTTTCTTAAAAAATTGGCAAATGAAGAGATGCCAGTTACCTCAGCGATTTTTTGATGATTTTCATCGATTTTTTTACGATCTTCAATGATTTTTGGCACAATTAAGGAGAAATGGAAAATTCCATAAAATCAGAATAAATCCCAATTAATCTATAAAACACCTCAGAGAAATTTTAATAATTTATTTAATTTATTTAGTGCTTGTGGAAAATCAAAATAAAAATTAATGAAAAGGAACAGAGACACTGTCAGATTTTTAACAAAATTTACATGCTTGATCATAATCTAAAATTTTAATTTTATCATAAAGAGTGCCCAAGGATCATTTATTAAAATTTCCAGAAATATTTGACTTCATTTAGTGCCCTAGAAAATCAAAAACAGAAGAGCATAAATTTAGATAGTAGCACTATCAGAATTAAAAAAAAACACAAGTCTAATCACCATTTAAAAATTTTGCATAATCATTATAATTTCCTCAGGACATCACACAAAAATTTTCACAAATATTAGACCTCATTTATTGCCCCTAGAAAATAAAAAACAGAAGAGCATAAATTCAGACAATAGCACAATCAAAATTTTTAAAAAATACACATCTGATAATGATCTGAAAATTTATAGCATCATTATAATTGCCTAAGGACCTCACACAAAGTTTTTTTTAAAAAAGCACATTTTCATAAATTTTTAGAATTTTTCAAATTTCAAGTTGAATTCCACCGATTTACCGAGTGATTTTGGAAGTCGTACCTTATCGATACAATCGATAATTTACTACTTAGTTAATTAAGAAACAACATTAGTTAGAAACAACATGTTATACATCGTTTGAATTTTATTTACTACTTAGTAAGAAACAACATTAGTTGTGCTCCTTTCTAAGTTATGAATATTTCTATTCAAACAGATAATTTTGCATTATGCTCGCTGCTGTACCAAAATGGTAGATCTCTATCATATTCACCAATCATCTAGAAGCTCATGTATATGAACTTAGGATCAACTTGGAACACCAGTTCTTATAGTTCAGTTGCAAGAAGCATGTTCACATAGATATGACACGTGTTAGCCTAGATGTAAATTTCTTTGTTTCAAATAGCTGTTTGTAATATTTACCGTTTGGATTTTCTCTAGAATAATGAAAATGATTTGTTTGTATCCTGGAGTGGTTTCACAACATTCTACTGGGATGAACTATTCTGATGTTTCTTTCTAAGTCTCAAATACATGGGGAGATCAATTTCCAATTTCCAGACCAGATTGGGACATTGTAATTGCCAGTGATATTCTACTATGTAAGTGTGTATCTTAGTATCTCTAAAATCTGAATCACATTTTACTGCGATGAACTGTTCTGATATGAGATACTTTGTTGCTTTTAGATGTCAAACAGTGTTGATACCTAATAAAGACACTTTCCTTTCTTCTAAGAGAATACAAGCAGAAAGGGCAGAGAGCTGGCTGTACAGCTATCACAAACAAATCAGGTATTTCCTGAACATTTGATTTTGCAACTCAATACAGTGTGCAAGAACATTATAACTGAATGTTCACATTGGCAGGAACACAAGTGCCTGTCAAACCTTCGGCATTCTTGATTAGGTGGCGTATGAGAAGTGATCCATCAGCTCTCTTCAAAGGATGCAAAAAGTGATCAATCAGTTTTTGCCAAACCTCCTGCATTCCTGATTAGCTGGCGTATGAGAAGTGATCCATCAGTTCTCTTCAAAGGATGCAGAAAGTCATCAATCAGTTTTCTTCAAAGGATGCAAAAAAGCAGGCCTGGGAGTGCAGTCTAAACGGCAACATATAGAAATGCTTGATTTTCGATCACACTAGGAAAGGATAGGAAATCTGTGGATTTTGAGTAATCTATAAGTGAGATTTTGTTTGATTATCGTGAACATTGTTTGCATTAAGAATGTATTTGAAAGCTACACTATTGTATTATACAATTATGAGAATAAAAGGAAAAGAGTATTCTTTTACGATGGCTGTTATAATATAGCTGTTACAATATAGCCGTTATATTGAGGAAAAAATGATGAAATATACAACAGTAAAATCGAAATTACAGAAATATACAACAAATTTTAAAAATTTCAGAAATATCATGGCGGCCGCCACCGGGCACGGCGGTAGCCTGGCTGCCGCCACACGGGCCGGCGGCAGCCTCCGCCACCGTGGCGTGGTCCACGGCAGCCTGGCTGCTGCCACACGGGACGGCGGCAGCCAGGTGGCGTCACACGGGGGGCGCAGGGGGGCCGGCCCAGCTGAAATAATGGAGATGTTGCTCCATGCCTAGCTGCCTGGCTGCTTTCGGCGCAGATGGATGCATGCACATGGGTGAATAGAAGACAGTGGTTGGCATAGCAAGAAACATCGCGTCAAATCAATTCGTGTCGGAATCCAAAGCGCATAATAGCTGCGATTACAGGTAATAACGGTGCTAACGAACGCGATTATAAAAAAACAAGATAGTTATACGTAAGAAAGTCATGATTAACGTAAACGTCACAGTGATGACCTTGGCTCCCATAAAGCCAGGTCGCCAGGGGCACCGAGGAATTGTGCATTTCTTCGCAGTGTGCTAGAGCAAGAGAGCAGAGACCTTGGGAGCCAGTGTGAGAACAGAGAGCCTGGGAGCCAGTGTGAGAACAGGGAGACTGGGAGCCAGTGTGAGAGTAGAGTGGAGAGTGTGAGAGTAGAGAGCTTAAAGGCGAGGTCAGCTTATTGAGAGCATGAAGACAGGAGACTAATTAGTCGGTTGTTATAGTTTGTTAAAATTTTCACAAAGTTTAATCATTTTGAATTATTTCATTCATGATTTTTATATTGCAGGTATTTTTGAGGAACATTTATTGGTACATTGCTCAAGCTTTATTGATCATCTGTACAACTTCAAAAAGGTTAGTTACAAATCCTCATGAATAATAGTATGTTTTTTACAGTGTAGTATTAGTGACCAACTTGTTCTGTTAGGTTTCAGTATTGACGTTTGTGCAATCTATTATGGTTAGTACATAAAAACATGGTAAATGAGTAAAAGATGATATGATAATTTCAGTGTAATATTACGTGCATAAAATAACATGCAGTAGTTAAATAAAAGAATATCCCCGCCGTCCATAAAAATTACGAATGAATCATAGCACCTAAATATTGTTGCATAAAATAACAACCTTCTTTTGGGACGATGAGGCTATCCAGAGTTCAGGACCCTCTGGCGAGCTTGCACTCAAACGTTGAACTATCCCGGGGGGCTGGACCCTCCGATGACCATTGGACTGTATTTATTTCGCACGATTATTCGCTCGAGCGAATGACTGTTTTTATTTTTGGACGTAATCACTACTTGGACCCGAAAGGAGTTGTCCTCCTTTCTGAACTTAATAACTCGAACCAAAGTAGCCGGTTAATCTGACTTAAATATTGGTGGCCCGAAGTACTCGACCGTGGTAAGTTACTATGCCTTATTATTTCTTTGACTTCTTATTGCTGTTTTTGCTTCGTGTAGACACCAACGTTGAAGAGGCCGCACCCGTCGACGTCGACTCCATTCAAGAAAACTCATTGCAAGGCAAGCACCTCCTTCAATCATGTTGATCCCCCTATTGTACTGACAATATGTTGTTGTGAACAATCTTTTCGTGCATGCGTTACTTGAAGTAAACTCTACAATGCGAATCTGGTAGATATATCCCTGCAGTCTATAAAAATTGCAAAATAATCATAGCACCTATAAATATACACGTTGGTAAGAATATTCAAATGGAATAAAACATGCAATTAAATATTATTGCATAAAATAACAACCATATTTTGGGACTCTGAGTCTCTGAAGAGGTCTGGACCCTCTGCCGAGCTTCCACTCGAACGTTGAACTGTCTCGGGGGGCTGGACGTAATCTCTACTTGGACCCAATAGGAGTTGACCTCCTTTATGAACTTAATAACTCGAACCAAAGTAGCCGCTTAATCTGACTTAAATATTGGTGACCCGAAGTTCTGCACCGTGGTAAGCTATTTTCCATTATTACTTATTTGACTTCGTGCTGTTGCTTTTGCTTCGTGTAGGTACCGTCTTGCAGAGACCGCACACGACGACCTCGACGCCGTTCCAGTACACTCAGAGCAAGGCAAGCACCTCCCCTTCTGTCATGTTGATACCACGCTTTTACCAAGCTTATGTTGTTATGCTGAAATGTATGTATGCATGCGTTTCTTTAGGTAAACACCCTTTATTGCGAACCTTGTAGATATATCCCCGCATTCCACTAAAATATTAGAAACGAGTAGTTAAATTAAATGATATCCCCGTATCCCATAAAAAATTATGAATTAACCGTAACACCTAAAAATGTGTACGTACGTATGAATATTCGAATGGAATAAATAGTTCAATTAGTTCTAGCTATATAAAATAAGAGCCATTTTTTTGGACTATGAGGTGCTTGCACCGATAGAGTTGCGTACAGTAGCAAGAGCAGTTGCACACGCTCTTAGTATTGACCGTACATTGTACAAGCTCGTGGTAGATGGGGTTAGGCCCCATGTAGTGCCAAATAGCTCGCTTTTATGTGTACAGCCTATTCGAGCTCCGTAGAACGAGTGCCTGGCAGTTCTACATGGAGAAAGCTGCACAGGAAGGGTTCGCACTAGGTGTTCACGTCAAGCTGGTCCCTCGCACCCCTGCCGGGGAGGCAGGGACGAGCCGAGCCCAGGAGGAGGACATGGAGGTCAATGCGAACGAACAACCGGAACCCGAAGAGGAAATTGCCATGAGCTCGCAGCAAGTCCCCGGTCAAGGGGGCTTGGCAGGGACTGGCGAGACGGATGCGCCCGTCCTTGAGGTTGATGCGGATGCCCTAGGGGATGACCCTCACCCTACTTATGGTGACGGTCCTGACGAAGATGAGGACCCAGGGCCAGCAATCGCATTTTTGCACTTGCTGGACCCGCCCAACTGTGTTGTAGCCCGCTTGGAGGATATTTCAAAGCGTGGGCACCTCCTTAGGGTATTCTGGGCGTTCGGCCCATGCATCACAACATTCAGCAACTGCCATCCTATTATATGTGTGGATGGGACATTTCTATCTGGCCAGTACAATGGCACCCTTCTTACCGCCCTAGCTGCCGATGCAAACAACCAGCTACTACCGCTGGCGTTCGCCGTGGTTGAGAACGAAAGCAATGACAGCTGGTTCTGGTTCCTGTCCCTACTGAAGAGCCGTGCGGTGCGGGATAGGGCTGTTGTGTGCGTCGTATCGGACTGTAATGCAGGGCTGCTGAACGCCCTCGATAGAATGGCAGAAGATGAAGATTGCCCTTGCCCTTGGAGAGACGTCCAGCGTAGATGGTGCATGCATCACCTAGGGGCGAACCTGTACACCATGTGCAGGAACAAGAACATGGTGAAGCTATTCAAGACCCTCTGCATGCAAAACCAAGTGCGCAAGTTTGATACGATATTTAACCAACTGAACGAGCGCTCAAAGGAACTGGTGGCGGAAGAGACCATGGAGGGCACACAGGTAATTGGTGGCTCAGAGGTCTCCGTACGGTGCAAGATGACATTCGCTCAATGGATAGATCATAAACCCGCTGAGAGATGGGCTTAGGCACATGATACAAACGGTGCTCGGTAAGATAATGCCCTCTCTTGTATAGTACCACTCCATCATGATGACGAATTTTGCTGAGTCGTACAACAATGTGCTGCGGGGGACTCGTTGCCTACCCATTTGCCCAATCATTGAGCTCATATTTTTTAGGACCGCAAAATACTGTGTTGATCGTCAAAGGGCGGCGTACAACGCCTGCTCAACCTTCGCTCCTCGTGTGGAGGCTTTATTACAACGTCGTAGGCAGAAAGCTCAATTCCACCGCACGTGCATCATGGACCCAGCGCAAAACATTTTTCTTGTCGAGTGCAAGCGCAAGCACCATTCGACATACTCCACGGGGGACACCAACTAGAGATGCCAGCTCGGCCTGTATCAGGCGACCTGCTCATGCAACAAGCCTCGCCTAGAGCACATCCCTTGCTCGCACGTGCTAGCAGCATGCCGTGATATAGGGGATAACGACGGCACACAATATGTCACACCATACTACCGTATGGATGCCGTTAGAGCAACATGGACGGGGCATTTCGAATCGTTCAACATCGGCATGAACTACAAGACGTCCGAACCCCCGACGTGGCTCCCGTACCCCACACTAAGGCGCGATACACCGGGTAGACCACGTTCTGCACGCTTTGAGGATGACATGGATGCGTCTCAGCGAGGAGATGGCCTTCGGCGTTGTCGCATCTGCAGGCAGACAGGGCAAGACCGTAGAGGCTGCCCAAACAGAGGGTGATGTTATCCAATGTAATATTTCAACTATATGCATTACTCATGTAATATCTTCTTAATACTTTAATTTTGCATTCTCTTCGTGAAATGTCAGTTCCGTATGTTATGCATTTAAATTTGTTACGTATGTAGTGCGGTATTGTAATTTCTTCTGATCAATATTTTTTTGGTATGTCCTTGTTTCATTCCCTTGAGATTATGCAGGATTGTGATAGAGTTACTAGAGTTATTGCAATCGAAGTATGATGACGACCACAGGGCGCGCCAGTGGGCCTCCGGCCAGACGGTAACGTTGATACTTTACTGTCGTAATGTATCGCAAGCATATGCACATTTCGTTACGCTCAGTATGTTTACTTGCTCTGTCATTGCAGCTGAACGCTCTTCGCATGCGCGGCTCCTGTAAAATTAAGAGATTGGACAATTAGTTCATATACGGCCTCGGACGGACAGGCCTGTTAGCTTTCGCATTTACGGTGGATGGAGCCGACGACGGAGACGGCCAGCGGACCCCGATCCCTAGACTGGACAGGGCCCTTATCACCGCGCTGGTCGACAGATGGCATCCAGAGACGCATACTTTCCACCTCCCCTTTGGCGAGATAATGGTGACCCTCAAAGATGTCGCCATGTTATTTGGCCTTCTGCTTTCCGGTAAACCACTCGTAGTGCGCAAGCCCTCCAAGGAGGCATGGAAGAACTATGTACAGTAAAGGTAATAAATGTGAAAGCATATGAACCACACTTATTTGGGAGCTAATGTGATTTCCTTACATATGATTTTCTTGGATGCAGGTTTGGCAAAACGTACACGGGGAGCTGTGATCAGGGAGTCTCGTTCACATGGCTCGACAGTCTCCCGGAGGCTGGACCATGTCCTGTGAACGCTGATCCTGGTCAAATAAATAGGTACTTTGAGGTGTACCTCTATTTCCTCCTTGCAGGAATTTTGTTTACAAACGGAAATGGTGATTCCGTTGCCCCCCACCTCGTTTGGGTCACTCGGGAATTAGCCGAGCAGGTGCTGGAAGATGAAGCACCGGACATGTACAACTGGGGCTCGGCAGTTCTCGCAGACACATATCGTGAGATGTGTGCAGCCTGCCGCTGGTCACAACCAACTTCAATAATGGGAGGTTGCCCGCTGCTTCTACAGTTGTGGTCCTGGTCATACCTGTTAGTGTTATGCCCTTGAGGCAATCATATGGATGATTGTAACATGACTATGTTTATGAATGATAATATGATTATTAGTCCAATGAATGTATATCATTGTTTTGATCAACAAGTGTCTGACTTGTTTATGAAGCTCTTTACTTATTGATATAATTGGATAAATATCTCTGATCGGACATCATCGTATAGGACAACGATGAATAGATCAGCACATGTATTGTTCGATAATCATGTTTCATAGATCATGGGATATGGAGATATCATCAATACATTGTGGACGCATGTTGAAGAACATGTGTTAGATAGACCCACAATGGGACACTGCGAGAATGTTACATTCTTATGTGTCATCAGTGTATCTCATACATAGTAGATGTATGATCATTTGACCTAAGATTATCATATTCCCTACATGTGTAATAGTTTACCTTGGGGTTACCAAACACTATTTTCTAACCGGATAGTTATAAAGGTAGCTTTTATGTTTACTATGAAACATGCAGAGGGAAGTGAGCAGTCAAGATGGAATTTGCCACTCCAATGTAATGGAGATATATGTCTAGGCCACTCGTGTGATATGATTAAGGAAGTGCATGGCCATGCCGTGATTGAGAAGTCGATCAGAACTTATTAATATATCACGGATACGAGAGATGGATTGAACTGTCAAAGGATGACATGTTTCTCGCCTTGAGTTCGATCTTCATATAGTTTGGCAAAGGGATTATTACATTAGTACTTTAATCATATGCGTTTGGGAGTTGGCATGCTCTGCAAGGAGCCGCTACCGACTATTGGATTAGAAAAAGGGTTTTTTGAATCCATGTCCAAATGCGCATGAACCTACAGGGTCACACACTTAACGGGCTTGGACGCATTAATTCGGATTGGATCCGTAATTAATGGACCTCGTGGGCTTAGCGCGTAGATGGTCCCTGACTGCCTAGGGTTTCACCTCGTGGCTATATAAGGAGGGGAGGAGGCTAGACGCAGAATACACTTTCGTGCGGTTTAGAGGTGTTTCGCCAGAAACCCTAGCCATCTCCTCTCGTTGCCCCTGCCGAGCAACCCGGTGCTTGCACACCGACGCACAGCGTTCCATCCCCGGATGTGTGGACTGCTGTGGTGACGCTGTTGCTACTGCGGCGTGGCGATGACGATCCGTGGCGAGGACGATCCGCGGCGAGGACAATCCGCGGCGAGGACGATCCACGCCGAGAACGATCCACTACAACGACGTGCGATGGATTCCGCAACTGCGCGTCTAGTGGTAATAGATCTATGATCCCCTTCTTGCGAGTAGCTTTTTTGGTTTGCGGTAGAAATTTTAATTTGTGCTAGTGTAGCATATCGCGTTCCCCAACAGTGGTATCAGAGCCATCTCGTGTAGATTCGTGATCTAGATGTTGCACATATGGTATGTGAGGATAGTAGATTGGATCTATTACATGTTCAACCTATTCATGTGATGAATTGGTGGAGGCAGCCGTCGATGAGATCGATCGGTTTAGGGTTTGAGGAAAGTGCAAACCGAATCAATCTTGATTTGGGTGAGTCCGTTCATGGTACGACGTTGCCCTTACCGGTCGGGTTACCGCCATCAGGGTTCACGAATCGCAACCATATGGGACCAAGCCAATCAGATTGAATCGGATTGGATCGCCGCCAAGGGCGCTGCCCCTTGGAACCCCGCTGCCGTAGAATATATTTTGTTTAACTCGTTTTTGCAGGTTGTGTGAAATAGTATGGCCTATGTGTATGTGATGCATGTAATATTTACATGGCCTGCGTGCTGTGTCAAGCCATAAGGCTATTTCAATCTAAAGTGTATAACGACCTGTGTGTCAACTTGTGATGTTTCAAACACTCATGTAAAATTCATTATCAAAGCTGTAAGGAGTTGCATCTACGATTATGAAGTTGGTGGCATCAAGCATGGTGGCTATGTGAACAATCAAGATAATGGCTAGGTGAACAATCAAGCATGATGATGGAGATCCTAATGCTAAGGGCCCTACTATTTCACATCTTAATTTGATTATATGTGGATGTGTGTTTAATCCTTTCTATTTTCTTTATGCTCATTGCATGTGATGCCATGTTCATAGTAGATATTGTTCATCACCATAGTTAAAATTTTAAATCACACTTGTCCATCCAATTGTTGCACCTATCAAGAATTTAGATCATTATTGATATGACTGCTAAAGTAGTATATCAATGACTATCTTAATAGATGATAGGGATGTGTTGGACACATCGCGCATAACAATGGTTGATTTAACTGAGCTATCAAAACAGTTTTGGGCTTAAGGACATAAGTGGTTGGAATATGATTTCAGTAATGAAGAAACGGATACAAGACGATTGGTGTCTAGGAAAACACACATGAGGCTAGGTTTCTTAATTGGCACCCGGAAATGGGAAGTGCTCCCTCCCTCATGTGAGCCCTAGGGGCGAGTTGAGCTGGCCATGACTCAAGTTGACGGAGGCATTCATTACTTGTTTTCATGCTCAACCAACAAGAGTTACATAAGATGTAATTAGCAAAGATGTTGCTTACCTATGTCATTAGATTTCTAGCAGTGATGCCAAAGCTCACTAGTGTTTGATGAATATGGATCTTGAATACTCACCATGTGTCCATAACGGGGGCACATGATAGGAGTTTCTTTTGTTAAAATGTTTAATAAAAGTATTACAACAACATAGTGCTTAGAAACTTTGCATGTTCTTGTTGTAGTTCAATGGCACCTCCTGCTGCTCCTACTGCTGCACCTGGTTTTGCTTTGAGATCGGTTTTGGAAAGAGAAAAACTAAATGGAACAAATTTTGTGGATTGGTATCGCAACTTGAGAATTGTTCTCAAACATGAAAAGAAAGAATATGTTCTAGAGAGTCCGATTCCTGATGAACCAGCCGAAAATGCTCCTCGGAATTTGAAGGCTGACTATGAAAAACATGTTAATGCCTCTGTAGAGGTCAGCTGTCTCATGCTTGTCACCATGGACTCTGAGCTGCAAAAGCAATATGAGGACCAGGATGCTTACAATATGATTGTGGGCTTGAAGGGCATGTTTGGGAATCAAGCAAGGGCTGAGAGGTATGGTATCTCAAAGTTTTTGTTAGCTTGTAAGCTGGCTGAAGGTAGTCCGGTCAGCCCACATGTAATCAAGATGATTGGCTACATTGGGAGATTGGAAAAGCTTGAGTTTCCCTTTAGCATTGGTCTGGCTACAGACGTAATTCTCCAGTCTCTGCCTCAGAGCTTTGAGCCATTCATTATGAATTTTCATATGAATAGCATGGAGAAGAGCCTGACCGAGCTACATGGGATGCTCAAGGCTACCGAGGAAAGCATTAAGAAGAAACCCAATCAAGTGATGATGGTTCAGAAGACAACTGCCTTTAAAAAGAAGAAAGCCAAGGCTTGGGGAAAGGGAAAGGGCAAGGGCAAGGCTCAAGATGAGATCACGAGCCTCAAAACTAAGCTTCAGAAGCTCAAAGTCAGCCCTCAACCCAAAACCCAGTGCTTCTATTGCAAGAAGTCAGGACATTGGAAACGGAACTGCGACAAGTACCTGGCAGATAAAAAGAATGGGAGTGTGACTTCCACTTCAGGTATTAATGTTATAGAAATTAATCTTGTTACTTCTTATTCCAGCTCTTGGGTATATGATACCGGATCGGTTGCTCACATCTGCAATTCGATGCAGGGGCTGACAAAGAGTAGAGACTTGGCAAAGGGAGAAATGGATATTCGCGTGGGGAATAAAGCAAGAGTTGCTGGTCTTGCCGTTGGCACCTACCCATTGCATTTTCCTTGAGGCAATCATATGGATGATTATAACATGACTATGTTTATGAATGATAATATGATTATTGGTCCAATGAATGTGAGATACTACGGAATGGTGTGACATTATTTAATGTGAATGTTAAGGTCAAAAATTTTATGAAATATGGTATTGGAGGTTAAAACCATAGGGTATGGAGGTTAATAACGTTTCTGGGCCGTTTTCGGGCTGTTTCCGGGGTTTTGGGCTTCCCGGGGGAGTTTGGGCCTAAAAGAGGGGGTTGTGGGCTTTGGTGGGATGGAGTAGGAGTCCATTTAGGACTAGGATTCCTGGTTGGGCTGGTTATTAGGGGCTCCCTGCCCTTCTTGCGCCCTCCACCTCTCCTTGGGCGCCCATACTCCTTCCCCTTGGCCCTAGCCGCCACCTCCCCTCTCCCTCTCCCACTTGGCCGTGCGCCCCCTTTGCCTTTGCCCCTTTGCTCCCCACCTCTCCACCACCTCTCCTCCACCCCTTGCTTCCCTGGGGTAGCCTCTCCACCCCCGCACCTCCAGGATCCATCCGTTGGAGCGAGGAGCGAGGAGCGAGGAACGTGGAGCGAGGAGCGATCCGGGAGGAGTTTCGTTGGGATTTCGGTCGTCGGGCGAAGGTATATCCATGGGAATCCTTGGGGTTGGTCTAGGTACTATTCTAAGGATGTTTATCAAGTTTTTAGATCAATTGGTGGTTCTTAATTTGATTAGATTAGATGGATTCTTGAGTTGGTCACGTTTCTGTTTTGGGACAGCATGAGCAGTCGACCTAGGGTTAAGTTTTTCGCCAATTTAGAATCCGAATCTGGTCGTACGGATGTTGAAGAAGTTGTAGATAATTTCATTATCTTTCAGTGGATATAAAGAACTTTAAATTCTGCCCAGCCGTTTGAAAGTTATGGCTGTTTTACCAAGCGTGTTAAAATCTGTAACGTGATTGGAACAGATCACGGTATTTTGTAGATAAAACAACTTTAGAGTCCGAATCAGTCTTTCCCTATACCTAGAAAAATTTGATAAATTTCCTAAGCTACGCGAGGATGTACTCGTTTAATTGATTCGGAGTCCCAGAGCCCAAGTTATGCCTTTTGGAAGGCTGCTGTCCCGACGGGACAGAACCTCTGTTTTTGGGTTTTGCGAGTAGTTGGCAATGTTGGGGTAGATGAGGGTTTGTGTAGGATCGAAGTATACGAATATAGCAATCAGAGGGGGGGTGAATGATTGTGCGGAAGCTAAAACCAAATTCTTGACCTATTAAAAGTTCACCCCAAAACAGAACCAAATAATTGCCTCGTTTTTGACAAAAACAGAATGACAGAGGTTTGGTAAAACGAGAATTCCCGGAGATCCAACCGTCGAAACGATCTGAAATTTGGACACAAGAAACTAGATTCCAATACGAATCGAACCCAAAAAGAATCAGCTCGATCGGACTTACGGATCAAAAGTTATGAGCTTCGCAAGCTTGCTGATCCAGAACTTGACGAGAATCAATCTAATCAAAACTTCAAGATTAAACAAGAACGACAAAAGATTGATCAACTAGTCTTTGAGAAACACTAGATCAATATCCTAGAGAGGTTTTTGATGGATCAAATCAAGATAAAACTTGAAGAACAAAAACCAATCTAGAAGTAGATCAAGCATGCAAACAAGAACCAAAACAGAAAATACTGTAGCGACGTGGTTACTGTAGCACGCAAAAATCTTGGAAGAATTGATCTTTATTTCTTGTCTAAAATACTCTCATCAAAAGAGTACAAACCCTAAAACCAAGCTCAAAGCTTGATGCGCTCAGCTCTACTTGGGGGGTGTTTGGCAGAGCTCCAGCTCCACCAAATTCTTGGAGTTGGTGGAGCTAGGTGTTACTAGCTCTACCAAATTCGTGGAGCTGGAGCTGTGGGTATATTAAGAATGTTTAGGTGAGTCGTCTTGTTTACATTTTAGAATAAAATTATAAACTTAAGTCACTTTATTTTAGTCTATAAGTTTCAGCTCTGAGGTGGAGCTGGGATCTGGAGCTCTGCCAAACAGGGCCTTGGTGCCTTTCAACAGGAGACCCCCCACCTATTTAAAGCACCAACCCACAAGGAGTTCTGAATACGATTCCTATTCCCTAGAAGGAATCCGTATCCAACTCAACTCTACTTGGCCCAACCAGGCCGAGTACAACTCTTGCGCGCGTATGGCAACCCTACCATACTCACGTGACTAACACTTTGCACGCGTATGGCCACCTGCCATACTCACGTGACTAACACTTTGCACGCGAATGACCTCCTGCCATTCTCACGTGACTAACCATTCTTCATGTGCACCATTCTCTTAGCCCGAACGTCCCGCATGACATCCTTGACCACCAAGACCTCGGTTCCTCCTGAACCTAGTCCCGAACCTCAGTTCCTCCATGAACCTAGTTCCGGTCCCGTCATCGACCACATTCGTCTTTGAGCAATACACGCACATGAACAAACCTAAAACAAATCCGAGCACAAGTCCACGACTTGACTCAATGTCAATCCATGCAACTACTCACATGAGTATTGCATAAAGTCCACTTCAAAAGAAGCATCATGAAATCATTACAAATTTCAAATTCACATTCAAAATTCAAATCCAAATCGCTCAAAACCCTAATTGAGCGAAACGCATTCACGACGGACAAACAAAGTTGGTCCGTTGTATAAGGAAAAGTTTCTGTTCCAAGAAGCCAACCAAACGCGGAAAAACACGTTCACAACGGACAAACAAAGTTGGTCCGTTGTACATGCAAAAATGGCTTCTGTCATGAGCTCAAAACAAGTTCACAACGGACCCCAGAAGCTTGTCCGGCGCAAACGTGCCACGCTCGGTTTCACAAAAGTAAAACCCTAGAAAAAGTCCATTCACGACGGACAAAAAGAATTAGTCCGTTGTACATGTGAAAATCTTAGTTCCAAGAAATTATCCAAACCGAAAAAGCTTGTTCACAACGGACCAAGAAAAAGCATACATTGTACATGTGAAAATGACTTCGGTCATGGGCTCAAAAACATGTTCACAACGGACCCCAAAAACACTGTCCGTCGCAGATGGGAAACTTACTGTTTCTTGAGAACTTTGTCCGGCGCTAATGCGTAACTTACTGTTTCTTGTCAAATTGTCAAAACACATGAACAAACACATTTTGCAAATTCAAATCTAAGTTAATTTTTCAGTTCAAAGCCAATTTTTCAGCACATGATTTCACAGTTTGCCTACTGTTTTGTGGACATGATTGTGAGTGTGTGGTACCTATGTGCAGGTGGTGTGACCCCGGGAGTGCCTTCTACTTCCCGCCAATCCGTTGCTTGTGGTCGAGGCAAGTGTATTGTAATGGATAGCGGTTTGTAGGTTGCTTGTTGAGAATAGATGAAATTGGATATATGATTTGATCACATGCCATGCTTTAATGATTGCCAATGATATGATGAATATGCTTACTATGTTATGATGCCATGTGTTAATGTAAGAGTGATTTATGATGTTGGCATATTTGCATACATAACTTGGCATGATACATGGCCCGGGCGGTGAGAAAGTCATAACTAATCTAGGGAAGGTCGGTGAGAAGGTTATGACTATTCCGGAGAGCCAATGAGTAAGTCCTACATCGTGATTCCATTCACCGCGGTGAACGGAAGCGAGGAGTAGGCACCCTCCATCTTCGGGATGGAAGGGGGGAGAGGGTGCACACCGACGGGTGTGTACTCAACCATACCGGTATGAGTTTCCAAGGAGACATGAGCATCGCATTGCACTTCATACATATTGTTGATGATGATAATATGTGACCATGAATGAGATGGTTTACATGATGTGAGATATTATTGCTATGTAATTGTTTATGTTTGTACCATTGCAATATATTTGCTAAGTGATGAACTCACGCTTGTGTTTATGTTGTTTTCTTTTAGGTACCATGAATCCGACATGCGGGAAAGGGAGCTAGTCACACGTCATCACTTAGCATCACACATTTAAACAATGACATGCTCCTTCCCTTATGGTTATGGTTAATTCATTGAACTAAACTATGGTTTCGATGATTCGTTGGTCGTTATGAGTAATTGATATTTGTCATGTGATGGATAGAATTTATATCCTTAGTGGTATGGTGGCTATTTTTCCGTTTGATCATGTTATTGCTATCGTTCATTATGCCACATTGACTTGTTATTATTGTTGTTGCTTCAATTCATGTTAAAACAAAGGAGATGCTGCCGAATTCTCGGTTTTTAGCATGTGCGCCTTTGCTGGAATTTATGTTTAATTATGGTATTTAGATGTTGTTTAGTCTATGTTTGGTAGCATTCAGGCATAGTAAATGCCGGGGTGTTACAGTTGGTATCAGGGCGGGCTGTAGGTCCTTGGAATATGTATTTTTAGTGTCATACCTTAGGTTACAACTAAAAAATGTGATGTGGAATAACTTAGAAACATGGCTTAGGTTTTTACTAAAATTTTGTCATAGGATAGCAACATTAAAACTTGCAAAAGTGGTATAACTAATCTAAAATTTGACACACACTGGATGCACAGTAGGAAAGGGTATGGGTATCATTTCTTTGCGCTTAAATGTTGTATTTAAGCTTTGATGTTGAATGCTTCATTTGACAATGCATGATGCTATGTCAATGAGATAAATGATTGAATTGCTCTTGTTGTTGTGATAGAGTGGGGTTGTGGTACCAAAGGGTTTCGGTCACCTTTTTTTGTTCATAGTGAGGGTGAGGTTTGACGGTGTGGCCGGTTAGCGCCATCACCGAAGAACTATTAACCCCTGTAGGAAAAGAGTGCTTACCCTTGCTGTCGTAGATCGGGTAGTTGACTGGAGACAAAAAGAAGAGTTAGTGGTGGGTTCCTTCGTATGTTCTTTATCGTTCTGTGGTCGGTCTTGGTTGGTTTTCTTGGTTTTAGTTGATGGAAACCAAAAGAAAAGTGTTTGGTATTGGATATTCGCGGATCGTTCCGTATGCGGTGTGTGGTTTTGTCTTCCTTGGTTGAAGACGAAGAAGAGGAGTCTAGTGTTGCGCTTCTTTTGGGCACCTTTCCAGTTTTGATTGCTTTATGGGGAAGAAGCATTCAATTTATTTCTGTGTTTGTCTTTCTCCGAGGTTAAAGGAGTTAATGCGGAGTTGTGCCAGACCTGGCTGTCAGAGCTGAAGTTCTGTGGCTTTGTAGGAGTAAGTGGTGTTTGATTTCGTTATTTTACTGGTTTAAGAAATCATCTTTGAAAAACCCTTCTTGTTTCGTGAAAGTTAGGGGTTTGGTGTTAAGGTTTTATTTGCAAAGGTTTATTTGATCGCTTGGTTCCCTCCTGTGGGAGTCTTTGAGATTGAAAAGTGTTTTGTAGAATTCCTTTTGCATGACCAAATTTGGGTTTGTCTCATTGCAATTTTGAGAGTCAAGTTTCCTTATGAATTTGGGATGAGTTTTAAAACTAAAATGCTGCAAACAAAGTAAGTAGTCTTTTGACAGAAATCGTTTGTCCTTAGTAAGAATTGTTGTTTAGCATGTTATGTAGCAGGTACCAATGTGGTTTATGGGATGACGTATTGTTAAGTTAATTTGTGAGTTGAAACAATTCAATGCGGTTGTTATCTCTAGCTTGAGAATAAATAGACTACTAGTGTTGTAGTTTACTCTTAGCGAGAATGATTGAATATGTTAATGTACATGCTTAGAATCTGTTGCTTTGTTATAAAAGTGCTTATGATCCCCGATTATGTTTAAAGTTTTAAACCCTGATGCATAGTTAAAACATTAAGATGATGTAGACTGCTGTTATTGTTAAAGAAACCTTGCTGGTTGTTTAAAGATGTTCTAATTTAAACATGTTAGTAAAGAAATTTGATCATGCTAGCTTGTGACCTTAACTTGGAAGTTGATTAGAGTTGCTATTCATGTTGTTGCAAAATATTAGCATGATTTGAAGTATGCAGTCGTGTTCCTAAAATGCTAGTGTCAAGGCCAATTGGAAAGATATGGGTTTTGTAGTTTGATGATATTGCAAGAGCTTTGTGCTGGTCTAACCTATTAAATTTAATTTAATAGTTGGAGTATGTTGTGTAGTGACAATTTTGTTGTAACCTATCTATAGGGTAGCTAAAAGTAATGTTGTCGTTTGATGATTATGCTCGTTTGTTGTTATTCATGACTAAGTAGTGGTGGTAACTGTTTAGATTAATCATTGGAAAACTATGGTTAAAATAGAGGAATTTGTAACATGTGGTGATGGAGTGAACTTTGGGTAATTAACATGATGAATGATTTTATCCTTAATGAATGTATAATTTAGGGTCTTACTTGCGAATTCTACCCTGTGGAGATAATATTTACATGTTGAAGTCGTTTGTTAACTGAATAAGTTTCGATTGTCGAGTCGTTGACATATAGGTGGTATGAAATTTATAAGTTGATCATGCTGAAAGATTTGTTGAAGTACTATATTTCAAATGTAGAATAAGATGTATTATGTTTTGGTGATCCGTGGGGGTCATGTCAAAGTAATCTTGACTGGGTGCCTTTTTGATAAGCATCATAAACCCTAATTAAAAGTGTTGGCAATGGTAACTAGAGGAAGCGTTTGTTGTGAAGCTTTTGGTTTAATTGTGTTGGGGCTTCTCAGAGAGTAAATAGTGATTATTGAAGTCTTTAATGGAAAGCGTACTGGAGTACTAGAGATAGTTCTTTTTATGCTGAGCTTGTGTTCAAAAGCTTTTGGACTGGTTTGGTTGTTTACCATTTTGGTTGAATGCTTTCGGTCAAGGTATTCCTTGTGTTGTGTTTCCGAGTTTCCCTAAAACCCGTAGCTATTGTTGCCAGTCTTTGGTGTTGGCTATTTTGTTTAGTTGGTGCTATGAGTATGGATTTACATCCCAAAAGTTTTTGAGTCGAACGCGCCCTTTCGCGTTCGCTCTGAACTATCTTTGGAATTAATTTTAAAAAGGAAGCAGATGGTCATAAAGGGTTGTGTTGGAAACTTTTGAGTTAAGCCCTTGATGTGTAACTCTGTTTGGCTAGAGTTGGAGTCATTTGGAAAATGTGTCTGGTGTGCGGATGTTTCACAAGTCTGATTTTTTTATGAATGTTTCATAAGTGAATTTGGTTAGTGAAGAGTTTTCTTTAGGGATTGAGTTTCCCTCTCTTTTGATAAAATTTATGGCGGTTGTGTGTGCAGATGTTTGACTTTGGAGTCGATGTTCTGTTACAAAGGGTTGAGTTTGATTTTGCAAGGTTTTGCAAGGTTAGTTTTAAATGGATGATGGGTTTTCACACGATGTTGTGTTTTGTTGTTAACGTTGTTGCCGTCATAGTCTATATGATTTAGCACAACCGTCAGTGTTATGTGTATTTCAATCATGTGATACCGAGGGAGAAGTCTTTTGGTGAATGACTTTTCGGTATTGTTGTTATATGATGATTGAATGGTGAAAAGTAAACAAGACATCATGTATAGATGTTAAATGATAAAAGAGTCGTTGAGCCAGGTCGGTGAGAAAGTCATATATGGAGATATGACTATTCCGGAGTGCTCCTGAAGAATGTGCATTCATGTCATGAAACGAGATTTCCCTTGCTTTCTAGTATGAAAAGAAAAGAATGAATGATTTCTGGTGTTGGTTGTGGTGAAGGGATGTGTGTTTCCTTTGCGTTTTGGCTTAGGAAAATTTAAAATGAATACTCTCTGGTTGTTGTCGAATCCTTTCCAAAGTGGTTTTAGCGCTTTGGGGTTTGAGTTGTTGGATGAGAGCCACTTGGGTTCATGTTTATGGTTGAGCTCACTCAATGATTGTGCTCTTTACCGTGGTCCTTTGAGTGGAAGGTTGTGTATGATTCAATGCAAACCTTCATGGAGAATTGTGCCATTGAGGTGTTCCTCGGTAGGGTTGATTAAATTACTAGTGGACCACTTGGTGGTTGCTAGTGATCGCTTTTCCTTTTGAAGTGTATTGGAACTTTTGTCGTTGGGCAAGAAGCGAGTTATGTCAACCGCAGAGGAACGTTTGGTCGTTTCGGTTGAGCGAGTCTTAAGGATCCTGGATGTAAAGTAGGTTGTTCCTTCTGGTGGTAATCTTAGAGCGGTGTCTCTCCTGTTTCGCGTCGTCTTGAGTACAAGGAACCTCAGAATGGAGGTAGGTACCGTGTTTTTCTAGAGAGTAGCATGAGTTAAAGGGGATCGGGCACTTCAGTGCCAAGGAATGCTTAGAACGAGGAGTTGGAGACCATTTTCTTTTGTGGGCTGTTTGAGGTTTTATCTTATCGCTTGGGGTCGTGCTGAGACCGTGTGTGAGTACTTCGTGTTTCAATGTTGAGTAAAAGTTCTCGCAAGTTTTGACGGTGAGTAATCTTTAGAGCTGTCAGTCTTTGATCCTCAGCTCCTTGCCTCTGAGTGCTGGCTGGTGCAAGTCGTAGGGGCTTCTAAGCGGGTTCTGAGGTGTGGACCATAACTCCTTTGATTTGATTGTTTGCGAAGTGGCGTGTCTCGGATTCGGGGTCGAATCCTGTTGAAGGGGGGGAGAATGTGACACTACGGAATGGTGTGACATTATTTAATGTGAATGTTAAGCTCAAAAATTTTATGAAATATGGTATTGGAGGTTAAAACCATAGGGTATGGAGGTTAATAGCGTTTTCGGGCCGTTTTTGGGCCGTTTCCGGGGTTTTGGGCCTTCCCGGGGGAGTTTGGGCCTAAAAGAGGGGGTTGTGGGCTTTGGTGGGATGGAGTAGGAGTCCATTTAGGACTAGGATTCCTGGTTGGGCTGGTTATTAGGGGCTCCCCTGCCCTTCTTGCGCCCCCCACCTCTCCTTGGGCGCCCCCACTCCTTCCCCATGGCCCTAGCCGCCACCTCCCCTCTCCCTCTCCCACTTGGCCACGAGCCCCCTTTGCCCTTGCCCCTTTTCTCCCCACCTCTCCACCACCTCTCCTCCACCCCTTGCTGCCCTGGGGTAGCCTCTCCACCCCCGCACCTCGAGGATCCATCCGTTGGAGCGAGGAGCGAGGAACGTGGAGCGAGGAGCGATCCGGGAGGAGTTTCGTTGGGATTTCGGTTGTCGGGCGAAGGTATGTCCATGGGAATCCTTGGGGTTGGTCTAGGTACTGTTCTAAGGATGTTTATCAAGTTTTTAGATCAATTGGTGGTGCTGGATTTGATTAGATTAGATGGATTCTTGAGTTGGTCACGTTTCTGTTTTGGGACAGCATGAGCAGTCGACCTAGGGTTAAGTTTTTCGCCAATTTAGAATCCGAATCTGGTCGTAAGGATGTTGAAGAAGTTGTAGATAATTTCATTATCTTTCAGTGTATATAAAGAACTTCAAATTCCGCCCAGCCGTTTGAAAGTTATGTCTGTTTTACCGAGCGTGTTAAAATCTGTGACGTGATTGGAACAGATCACGGTATTTTGTAGATTAAACAACTTTATATTCCGAATCAGTCTTTACCTATACCTAGAAAAAGTTGGGAAATTTCCTAAGCTACGCGAGGATATACTCGTTTAATTGATTCGGAGTCCCAGAGCCCAAGTTATGCCTTTTGGAAGGCTGCTGTCCCGACGGGACAGAACCTCTGTTTTTGGGTTTTGCGAGTAGTTGGCAATGTCGGGGTAGATGAGGGTTTGCCTACTGTTTTGTGGACATGATTGTGAGTGTGTGGTACCTATGTGTAGGTGGTGCGACGCCAGGAGTGCCTTCTACTTCCCGCCAATCCGTTGCTTGTGGTCGAGGCAAGTGTATTGTAATGGATAGCGGTTTGTAGGTTGCTTGTTGAGAATAGATGAAATTGGATATATGATTTGATCACATGCCATGCTTTAATGATTGCCAATGATATGATGAATATGCTTACTATGTTATGATGCCATGTGTTAATGTAAGAGTGATTTATGATGTTGGCATATTTGCATACATGACATGGCATGATACATGGCCCGGGCGGTGAGAATGTCATAACTAATCCGGGGAAGGTCGGTGAGAAAGTTATGACTATTCCGAAGAGCCAATGAGTAAGTCCTACATCGTGATTCCATTCACCGCGGTGAACGGAAGCGAGGAGTAGGCACCCTCCATCTTCGGGATGGAAGGGGGGAGAGGGTGCACACCGACGGGTGTGTACTCAACCATACCGGTATGAGTTTCCAAGGAGACATGAGCATCGCATTGCATTTCATACATATTGATGATGATGATAATATGTGACCATGAATGAGATGGTTTACATGATGTGAGATATTATTGCTATGTAATTGTTTATGTTTGTACCATTGCAATATACTTGCTGAGTGATGAACTCACGCTTGTGTTTATGTTGTTTTCTTTTAGGTACCATGAATCCGACATGCGAGAAAGGGAGCTAATCACACGTCATCACTTAGCATCACACATTTAAACAATGACATGTTCCTTCCCTTATGGTTATGGTTAATTCATTGAATTAAACTATGGTTTCGATGATTCGTTGGTCGTTATGAGTAATTGATATTTGTCATGTGATGGATAGAATTTATATCCTTAGTGGTATGGTGGCTATTTTTCCGTTTGATCATGTTATTGCTATCATTCATTATGCCACATTGACTTGTTATTATTGTTGTTGCTTCAATTCATGTTAAAACAAAGGAGATGCTGCCGAAATCTCGGTTTTTAGCATGTGCGCCTTTGCTGGAATTTATGTTTAATTATGGTATTTAGATGTTGTTTAGTCTATGTTTGGTAGCATTCAGGCATAGTAAATGCCGGGGTGTTACAGAATGTATATCATTGTTTTGATCAACAAGTGTGTGACTTGTTTATGAAGCTCTTTACTTATTGATATAATTGGATAAATATCTCTGATCGGATATCATCGTATAGGACAACGATGAATAGATCAACACATGTATTGTTCGATGATCATGTTTCATAGATCATGGGATATGGAGATATCATCAATACATTGTGGACGCATGTTGAAAAACATGTGTTAGATAGACCCACATTGGGACACTGCGAGAATGTTACATTCTTATGTGTCATCAGTGTATCTCATACATAGCAGATGTATGATCCTTTGACCAGAGATTATCATATTCCCTACATGTGTAATAGTTTACCTTGGGGTTACCAAACACTATTTCCTAACCGGATAGTTATAAAGGTAGCTTTCATGTTTACTATGAAACATGCAAAGGGAAGTGAGCAGTCAAGATGGAATTTGCCACTCCAATGTAACGGAGATATATGTCTAGGCCACTCGTGTGATATGATTAAGGAAGTGCATGGCCATGCCGTGATTGAGAAGTCGATCAGAACTTATTAATATATCACGGATACGAGAGATGGATTGAACTGTCAAAGGATGACATGTTTCTCGCCTTGAGTTCGATCTTCATATAGTTTGGCAAAGGGATTATTACATTAGTACTTTAATCATATGCGTTTGGGAGTTGGCATGCTCTGCAAGGAGCCGCTACCGACTATTGGATTAGAAAAAGGGTTTTTTGAATCCATGTCCAAATGCACATGAACCTACAGGGTCACACACTTAACAGGCTGGGACGCATTAATTCGGATTGGATCCGTAATTAATGGACCTCGTGGGCTTAGCGCGTAGATGGTCCCTGACTGCCTAAGGTTTCACCTCGTGGCTATATAAGGAGGGGAGGAGGCTAGACGCAGAATACACTTTCGTGCGGTTTAGAGGTGTGTCGCCAGAAACCCTAGCCACCTCCTCTCGTTGCCCCTGCCGAGCAACCCGGTGCTTGCACACCGACGCACGGTGTTCCATCCCTGGACGTGTGGACTGCTGTGGTGACGCTGCTGCTACTGCGGCGTGGCGAGGACGATCCGCGGTGAGGACGATTCGTGTCGAGGATGATCCGTGGCGAGGACGATCCACGGCGAGGACGATCCGCGGCGAGGACGATTCACGCCGAGAATGATCCACTACAACGACGTGCGAAGGATTCCGCAACTACGCGTCTAGTGGTAATAGATCTATGATCCCCTTCTTGCGAGTAGCTTTTCTGGTTTGCGGTAGAAATTTTAATTTGTGCTATTGTAGCATACCGCGTTCCCCAATAGTACCTACCTATAGCGCGACCAAGAGTGTTAAGGCGGTACTACCCAGTCCCCGTTGATGAAGGTAACTGGCATCCATTCGGAAGGCCAACCATGGGTTACAAATGGATGCATGCCAGACTTTGATGGGCCCAGGAATCAAACCATGGCTCCTACCCCCGTCTCGTGGGGGACCTAGACTTCCTGACATCAGCGCAGGTCACGTGGGATCCGTTTTCCCTCCAGGCCGCGGCGGAGGTTGCCGCGGGAGGCCATACCTCAAATCTGTGCACGGGGGAATCTCATTATTGGATGACGAAATGCTTCATCCTGTGCATGAGTGCCGTTGAGCCATACTCTCTGGAGCGCGTTCAGTGCCAATTTGGGTACCAACAGTCTTTCCCTCTACCGCCTCCTACGGACTCCGAAAGCTCCCATGGGTATATCGCTATATGTCACATTACTTTCACGCTTACTGTGGAAACCATTAATAACGTGTTCGATTGATCCGCAGGAGGAGCACATCGGGGCACAACTACAACTGGGTCGCACGGAATAGGCTGCATATTCAAAGGTGGAAATCGGTGGCCACTCAGGACGTCTGGAACCCATCAGGAGCAGCCCATGAGACGGACACATTTCGGTACCTTGACTGGTACAGACCTCGCACACGGGCGGTGCTCCTAGACAGGGCTGCGGCAATGCCAGTACAACATGGGTATGCGGAGGACTATGCAGAGCGCATGCACACACTGGTACGGATCGCACCTATCACATATAAAAAACTGAGAATATACCCAATTAAACATTCAATACGTGTTAATTTGCAGAGGCGTGAGGCGGAGTACATGCATGACCAGGCGGATGAGATCCTCACGCAGTCACAGCCGCAGCAACGTCATTCAAGCAATCCTCTACGGAACCTTCTTCACCGCACAGGCCACCGCATCAGAAATGCGGTCAGAGATGTTGGTGGCCACATGCCATCTACCCAACCTGATTACGGGGATGTACCATACGAGGCACCACCTGCACCAAGCCCCTGATGAGGAGCATGTCCATGGATAGACGCGCAACGCCTGTGCCTCCTCGGCGGCAGCAAGACCAAGCCAGGGCATCTACTTCGTCTTGGGTCCCGAGCCATGAGAGCGGCCGAGGGCATGGAGGCGGCTACGTTGAAATAGGTGCTGGGGCGAATGTTCAAGGAGTACACATCAACATGTCGCCGTCCCCATCATTGGCGCAGGAGTCTTTTAGTACCCCCTCCAGCATCGTCAAACATGGGAGGACATGGGGACAGCGTGCGATGACCTTATGGGCTCGGGGACTACATTCACATATTTGCTCGCGACGACGTGTTTGCAATCCCTAGGGTTGCAACCGCGTCCCAGTAACCCCGAGGAGGCCGGAGGATCGAACTGGCACGAGCAACAGCCTTCGGACGTACTCCACGCATTAGGGTACCATGCTGACTAGTCGATGATTGGATGGGGCATCTACAGCGGCACGTCATACGGGGTCCAGCCTGTGCGATTCGACGCTGGAACGCGAAGTGCACGGTTCGGTCCAACGCAGGCGGCTGGAACACGTAACACAAATCCGCCCAGAACTTTCACACCGTCCAAATACGATAACCAGGAGCGTCCTGGTAGGGGGACGCGCAGGGGAAGAGCAAAGGGGAACACTTTCCCAGAAGGCCGTTGAACCCAACAAACTTCAGTTTCATAATCAGCCAGTTCAGTTGCATTATTGTACTTTCAATCTAATGTTTCAATCTAATGTTTTAATATATGCCAGATTGTGCTCCGAATCTAATGTATTATGGCACTAAGTTGTCTTTGCCACTAAGTTATACTGAGGCCTTTTGCACTAGCGTAATTTGCATGCAACGCAACGTGTCAAAACAATATTTTTCCATAACATGGTAGTCCGTATACTGAAGAGCAAATCATCTGCCTTATTCCAAAAAAATAGACTCAAACGTCATATTTTACGGTCTGCCGAATAGGCTTAAGTTGTCATCTTTATTCACGATTATTACACAGAGGCCATTTGCACTAGCTTAATTTGCATGCAACGCAACGTGTCATAACAATATTTTTCCATAACATGGTACTCCGTATACTGAAGAGAAAATCATCTGCATTATTCCAAAAAAATAGACTCAAACGTGATATTTTACGGCCTGCCGAATAGGCTTAAGTTGTCATCCTTGTTCACGACTATTATACTGAGGCCTTTTGCACTAGCTTAATTTGCAGGCAACGCAATGTGTCCTAACAATATTTTTCCATAATATGGTACTCTGTATACTGAAGAGCATATCATCTGCGTTATTCCAAAAAAATAGACTCAAATGTGATATTTTATTGCCTGCAGAATAGGCTGAAGTTGTCATCTTTGTTCGCGACTATTACACAGAGGCCTTTCGCACTAGCTTAATTTGCATGCAACGCAACGTGTTATAACAATATTTTTCCATAACATGGTAGTCCGTATACTGAAGAGTAAATCATCTGCGTTATTCAAAAAAAATAGACTCAAACGTGATATTTTACGCCCTGCCGAAAAGGCATACGTTGGAATGTCTGTTGGCGACTATTATACTTAGGGTTTTTGCACTAGCAAAATTTGCATACAACGGAAGGTGCAATAACAATATTTTTCTATATTATGGTAGTCTGTATACTGAAGAGCAAATCAGCTGCATTACTCCACAAAAAAATACTCAAACGTGATATTTTACGACCTGCCGAAAAGGCCTAAGTTGCCATGTTTGTTGGCGACTATTATACTTAGGGATTTTGCACTAGCAGAATTTGCATACAACGAAAGGTGCAATAACAATATTTTCCTTGCTCATAACCTCTTCAATGTTCGTCGCTCCTATCACAGCCATGTCTCGCGCGTCGAGCTCAGCGCTTGGCAATGCAGGGGGGTAATTTGCCCTAATTGCCATGTGGAAGCTCAAACCTGGTACTCCACCACTGTGGCAGATGATGGACGGGCATATTATAGATGCCCTAATTACTCCGTATGTTTTAATGTATTTCGATATCTTCATGTTTTGACGATTATTCTCTTGGTCGAGTTTTACATAATCATGCTCACTCTGCCGTGTAGTCTACCGGATGCCAATATTTGCAGTGGGAAGACTGCCTGCGTACATCGAGGGAGAATCCTACTACTATAGTACTTGACAGGACGCTCCCCAGGGTAGAGCAAGTGATGGATCTCGGGCAGGAAATGAATAGGGTAACGTTACGTGAATTACCGTAATCATACGGAGATCAGACTGAACAAGAAGATGACCCTTAAGCTTATGAAAGGTTCCTTGAGCGCGCCGTAGAAGAAAACCTCGAAGATGTAGATCCTAATTTGGTTCTTCCGTCTGACTACCATAGCGATGATGATGGCAAACGTGACCGTTGGCAGTTCTTCGAAGATGAGGGTGTTGACATCGATAGTGATGATTCGGGAAAGTTCTAATGCTGTTATGTGTTATGTGTTCTATTGTAATGCAGTCTGTACCATAATGAAGCTCCTAGCTCCAGTATCCTGCGTGTTGTCATTTCACTATGACAAAGCTGGGCGTGCCTATTGTCATCTTTTCTAGCATTTTGTCAAATCAGTTTTCCAAATGTGTTGTCATGTCAACTATTTCATCTTTTATCATATCAGCTTTTGCAACCTTATGTCGTATCACATTTTTCAGCTTTTGTCATCCGCAAAACCGTAGAAAGAATTCTAGCTGACCTTGTCGCTTTGCTCCGAGATTGCTAGTGCTTTGTTGCTTGGTGGTGTGCAGAGTGTTGTCCAATCAGTCGCTTTTACTTTCTCAAACGATGTGAGAACACAACACATCCGCGTCTGCTTTTCCAACCTATTGTAGGCACGACACAGCATTGGCGTGTCATAAATGAAAGCATCCATCACCTTTGTCAAAGCATGACAGCTCGTGCAGCTTTTCATAAGCGTGACAGCTCGTGCAGCTTTCATACAGTCATTGCAGCTTTTATCATAGGTGACAGTCATGCTCTAGTTATGTGGAGAAGCCCCTCACCAGCACTGCAATGCAAAAACCGGTTGAGGGAGTGATAGACATCCACTACCACCATACCAGCAATAAACTTTAGCCAACTCTCTCATATGGCTGGTGGCTGGCTATTTAAACCCCAGTGCTCACCTCCGAATAATCACACGAAGCAAGCAATCCAAACCACGAAGCACAAGTTCGCCGCCCAACCAACCGGTGCCAATGGAGTTCCCTTCGCCCCCAAGGCACAGCGTTGTCGAATCCATCCCGGCATGTGCCTATGCGGGGATCCTTGCCGCTTTCGGCAGTCTGTAGACAACTCATACACATACGGTATGAGGTACTGGAGCTGCCGCAACCACGACTTTGAGCCAATGCTGGGGATGCGGATGCGGCAAAGAAGCCCGGTATGTTCGTACTCGCATTTGGTGTTGCATCAGACCGTCCAAACCTTAACACTGTTATACCATCTGTTGTCACCAACTGCAGCCTCCATTATGCGAGTTCATCATATTCTACGACGCGGAGCAGACTCCTGAGATGGAGAGGATGCGGAATTGGGAGTACTCGCATCGCAGAGCTATGGTAGAGCTGCAGTGCCGTGAGCATCAGGAGGAGGAGAAGCGCATGAAGGTTGCCGAAGAAATGCATGTAGAGAGGGAGGCCAAACGGCTGCGCCTGACGGCCGAGCGAGAGGCCGAGCGTGAGAGGAAGCGCGAGAGGGCGGCTAGGACCAGGGCGGCAGGCACCGATGGGTTGCGCAAGGGGAAATATCCCCGACGCACTCAGTAGTGTAGCAGAAGGCCCCTTGTTGTTTCGTTCACCTAAGGCATGTTAACTTCAAGCCATTATTTCTGCATTTCCTATGCTGTAATGTAATGTTGTTGCCGTTATTTCGTTCACTAGAAGGGCTCTCCGTTGCAATGTCGTTATTTCTGTCTCAATAAGCTGACTATTCAGAACATGAGTTGTTGTTGATTGTACTTAGGGTTATTGCACTAGATTTACCGAAATTTGATTTTTTCAAATACATGTTAGACAATATTTCATGTTTCGGGGAAGAAAAAACGAATTTGCAAATTTCGGATATTAGTGCGATTTCTGTAAATAAACGATTATGTTTTCATATTTGTATAAGCGATGGACAATTTGTATAGTATTCCAGACTATTTCGAAAAATCAAAAAATCAGATCCAATCGGATCCAATCAAAAAATCAGACAGTATTTCAATTTGGAGTTTAACAGCGAAAGTTATTTGCATTTAAATCGGATCCAATCGAAAAATTAGAGAAAAATAAAAAAAAATACACGTGGCAACAAAAAATACACGTGGCAGTGCGGGGAGGAGCCACCTGGCTGCCGCCGTGTGGGGTGGCGGGTGGCGGCAGCCAGGGCTACCGCCATGGGGTGTGACGGCCGCCGTGTGGCGCGGCGGGAACGATTGATATTTTTGCTATTTTTATTTCTTGTTGTATATTTCTGCAATTTTATTTTATGTGTTGTATATTTCAGGTTTTTTTCCGTTATATTGGCTGTTAAAATATAGCTGTTATGTTTGAATTTTTTCTCGGTAAAAAATAAACGTTGCTCATATGATGGTTATAAAATATCATTATAATATAGATGAGATAAAATAGAGAGTGATATTAACTTGGAGAATGCTGTTGGAGAAGAAAGAGATATAAAGAAGAAATTTTTTTAGAAAATTTTATATATGAGGATATAAAAATCTAAATTAATTTAAAGAATGCGGTTGAAGATAGCCTTACAAATAGCTTCGAAAATACTTGTGCATTGATTGTCTTCAGCGCCGTTACTCGGTCCAGAGAATCGCAGCAGGACCGCTATTCTGTACCACCGATCGAGAAGAATACTTTTGTTCTAGTATTTTATGTTACTACTGCTATCTCCTTGAAAGAAGAGGAGGTGGATACATACGTGGATCAGTTCTAAACTTCTAATGTTCTACTACTACTGTAGCTCTACTTTTGTGCTTCCCTTTTCATGAGGATTTTGGAAGCTCGAACGCACACGTCGTACACGAGACACGCCTAATCATTCGGCACGGGCATCCACCCGCACATGGCGTGGTGGTACTCCAATTCACAGCCCTGGGACGAACGGCCGTTCGACGCCAAGCCATGATGCCGCCTCGGACCCGAAGGCCGATCGACGTACGCCAGCCCAGCCAGCCAGGGCAGCGATCGAAGAGAGAACAATCCAAAGATACATCGTGCCCACTTCTCTGAACTTTTGTTTCTTCTCGAGGGGAAAGCAGCGAAAGAAAGCGCAGTAGGCGTATAAAAAGATCCGAGATCGATCCCTGGCCTGGGCACGAGCCACTGCAGTCCGGTCAACAGAGCCCATCCGTGCATGGTTTCCAAACTCCCATTATGATCTTCGGGAACCCCAACGTGTACCGGAGTACTAAACATTTTCATCTTTTCGAAGACCGGAAAAACTAGTACTTAGGCTATTCCCAGTGCATGGTAACATACCTATTTAATGCATGCCACATAAGTATTTTTGATGATGTGGCAAGAGAGTTAAGAGGGGAGAGAAGAAAGCTATATCTCTAGAAAGATACCACTTGGACACGAAATCATAGACATTAAAATTTGAATCATCTAAGTGGCCCACAATTCATACTCTCATACACATCTAGCATTTAATTATCTTGTGGGGACTAAGAAATAATCCATAATACCATGCATTGGGATAGCTGTATCTTCTGTAATATCATATGACATGGCAGCTTTGGATATTGTGACAAGATACAATGCACTGTGAATAACCCTTTGTTTTTTAAAATAAAGGGCCCCTAAAAAAATAACTACTAAAGGCTTTAGCGTGTTGATGGCTTGATGTTCACCGTAATCTTATCCACTCTATCTCTCATGCTCACAGGGGCGAATCTACAGGGTATGTCCTGTAGATTCTGCCTAATACAATTCATATGAAAAACAAAACAAAGTTTGTGGTTGTGAAGATCATAACTTTAGATCCGTAGATCCGATTGAATTGACTCTTATTGAGTTGGTTTCGAAATTGAATCTAGTTTCTACAGTTAAAATTTCACATCAATCCAACGGTTGGATCTTCGAAAATTACTGTTTTAGTTAACATATGTCAGTCTGTTTTCGCTGAAACCGAAGCAGTTTTTTATAATTTGTTTAGAGGTGTTTTGAGAATCAATAAAAATCTGTTTTAGCTTCCGCGCAATCATTCACCCCACTCTGATTGCTATATTAGTGTATATTGTCATACATGTGATTTGAGTGCAAGAGTCACCTTCTGCTTATATTATATCCATTGTTTTGCACATCAACTTCAACTTGTTTTTGTTGCTGTTGCCAAGGGAAATAATGATTGCGTGTGGTTTTTTGATCAAGTATCACTATTGCTGAATATTGTTGGAGTTTCTTGAAAGCGTCATGGCATGCTTTGAAATGCTGGACTTGAGAATATCATGAAATCAATTGATTGTGGTGAACTTGAAACTAGGAGTGGATTGGATCAAGAGATGGGTTTGCTTAGACCCAGTGAGACTAGGTGGGGCTCATTATAAAACTGTTGTCAATATTATTGATATGTATCCCATAATTCGCGATGTACTCATCACTCTTGGTAATGATGCTTCACAAAGGGGGGACTGACCAAAATACATACTATGGTTGGAGTATTTGAGTCATTTGACTTTACTTTCAGGGCACACTTAATGCTTGTTATTATTGGATATACAAGTGATTTATCCGAGTGTTTGCAAAGAAGAGAGCAAGATATTCTTAATGCAATCTCACTAGTTACTGTGGCAAAGAGTAGAATGCAACAATTGAGGTCTGATGGCTGGAATCAATTCGTTCAAAAGGTCACTTTGTTTTGCAATAAACATGGTGTACAAGTTCCTGATATGGAGGGTAATTATGTGCCTTATGGAAAATCAGCACGGTTTGCCTGAAACCAAAGAAATGATGATCACTTCAGAAGAGAAGTATATATTGGGGTTATTGATCAAATTAGTCAAGAGCTTGATAATCGATTTGATGATGTTAATATGGAGTTGCTTTTTGTATGTTGGCCTTCAATCCTATCGACTCGTTTGCTTGTTTTGATGCATAGAAGGTGCGTAGACTTGTTGAGTTCTACCCTAATGACATTATCTCAAGTACCGATTTGATAAAGCTTGAGTTGCAACTTGATAACTATATTGACGACATAAGACTAGATGATAGATTCAAAGGTCTGGAGAATCTTGTTGATGTCTCAGTTAAGCTTGTTGAAACAAAGAGGCATATAGTTTATGATTGGCTTTACTTGTTTCTAAAATTGGTATTGCTTCTACCGGTGATGACGACAAGTGTTGAGAGGGTATTTTCTGCAATGAGTTTAGTCAAAAGTAAGTTGAGAAATAAGATGGGTGATACTCTTTTGGATGATTGTCTAGTCACGTTTATTTGAACGAGATATTTTCTTCAAAGTTGATGAAAATGATATAGAAGATGGTTTTGATATAGCTTGGTGTAGATCCATTTGTTCTCTTCGATCTAAAGTAGTAATTGGTTCTAATTGATTATACTCAAGATGTAGCTAGCTATGTAAAGAGAGAAGTGAAGATGCTGAGTTTAAATGTAGCTTGTGTGTGTATCCATTTGTCCTTTGTGATGTAAGGAGTTACATAAGCTATTCGGCAAGTTTTAAATGTAGCCTATATGTAGCATATGTGTGCATATGCACTCCTAGTGTACTTAATTTATTATTTAACACCTATTATTACATACGTAGCGTAGATGGACCAAAGCTGGATGTACACTGAGAACCATGCAAGCGCCGAGTACATTAATAGCGTCTTCGCTTTTACAAGAGCTGTAGAGGAAGATATGTTCACTACTACATGAATATACATCACAATTGGTTCTTTTTCGTCATCACAGTCGATTTTGGAAGCGACATAAAATCTTTAGACAGTGGTGAGGAGGCTCTATCATAGTCGATTCTCATGTGATAGTAATAATGAGTCATTACAATCGGTTCTAGGTGGGAGCCGATTGTGATGAGGGGGGGGGTCATCACAATAGGTTTCAAGCATAGAACCGATTATGATGACCCCCTCATCACAATCGTTTGTAGATGGAAACCGATTGTGATGACCTTGTATTGTACACCATCCGAAAACATCCCCAAATTCACAGTATCACAATACAAATACAATACACATACATTCACAATATGACAATATCACAGAACATTCAAAATACTTATACATAGTACATAACATTCACATTCACAGTGCACATATGACATTCAAAATACAACCATATCACATTCACAGTATACATATCACATTCACATGATATAATATTGTTTACAACATATATATGGACTAGTAGGAGCCTTTGTCGTCTCTACACTTACCGTCCTTCGCTATAACCTTTGTCTAGTACCATATGTATATGTGGTCTCATAGTTTGTTGAGATCTTTGTTGTCTAGGCTCTGGCGAGGGATATTGAGTTTCTACAAAATAAAAAGTAGTGCACTAATTTAAGTTTTAAAATGAGTATGTCGAAGGTTGAGCTTATTATGTATGTACATATATACCTTAGGGAACACGTATGAGCCGCCGACTAGGATCATCATGTGATGCATGATGTATAAGCCGCAAAAGTCGTCGCACCCTATTGATGACACTGATGAAAGAAAATCAAATTAGGACACAAAGAATAGATGTCAAAAAGAAAAGCCTATGCTAGGGATTTGTATCTTGAAGTGCTTCCACTCCAGTTGGTAGCGTAGTTTGTCATCGTGTCGCCCTCCTTCAGTTACATATGATGAGAAAGCCCTGCATATATTGGAGAGATGTTATTGAGGAAAAAAATAAATGTAGTTAATTATAGAAAGTGTTACTTTAGAGGAATGTACTTACTTCTGCAAAACAGGCTTGATCATGTAGGACATTGGTCTCTTCTCGAGCGAGTTAAAAGTGTAGACTTTGTTTTCCTTCAGAGTGACCACAAGTATAACCCAATGGTTGCTTTTAAAATGATATACAATGTAAAAAAATTTATATAAGGTTTACATGCATACAAGTAATTGAAGGGTAAAGTCATCAGAGTAGTACTTACTCCTCGTGCTACGGCAAGATAATGAAGTCCTTTTTCGCCTCAGCATTAAATGCATGCTTGATGTAGTTGGCAATGAACTCCGATTAAGCCTAGCCATGGTCGAATACACCATCTCGGGTTCCACGAACTCAACTAGATGTCGATCCGTCGTGGCTCGCTGCCTCATTATCCTACAACTCATGTCAATTGTTAAAAAAATATAATACAAAATCCTATAACAGCCATAGGCTCATGCTATATGGTGTGATACTCACAGCATCCAGGTTCATATAGTAGAAATATGAATGGCTTTTAGTTTGTACAAACGGAACAGATCCTCAAAACTAACTGGGAATGTCCCATGCTCCAAGCGGTGGAAATGTCTCCCTCGATACCGAATAGTGAAATTGACTTGACGCTCAGCCGCATTCGCCTTGTCGTAATGCCATCCATGCAGCAAGTGACTGCACTTGCACAAAGCATTTAATTCATGGGGATGGACAAGGGGCTATCCTTGCATGCATGTGCTGCCTTAAAATAGTATGGGAGCACCGGGGCATCTATTAACTTTTCTTTCTAAACAGACAGAGTCTATGAGATTGAGACAAGCGGCTTTCCTTGTTTTGGAGAGAGCCCTGTGGCCTTTAACAACTTTGCCTTCTTAACAGAAGGATTCTCCAAGTTCTTATGTGGTTCTTTCGTTGGCGTGCTAGTAGTTATTTTGCGCACCAGCTCTGCACTCTGTTTAGGAGCAGGAGCATGAGCAGGTGCATGAGCAAGAGCATGAGGGGCAAGCACAGGATTAGGTGAAGGAGCATGAGCAGGTGCGGGTGCAAGAGCATGAGCAGGAGAAGTTGCAGGTGCAGCTGCAGGAGCACGAGAAGGTGCAAGAGCAGGAGCAGGTAATCCAGGAGCAAGTGCAGGAGCAGTCGCAACAACCTAGAAAGCACATGCATATTTAACATGACGTGTTGCAGTATTGGAATGATGGAGAAGATGAGGGGGATTTATACCTTCAACAGTACGACACCCATCGTCGGCCACTTGATAAACAACATATGTGCTCGCCCGAGAGTGGTGATATCTTCGTTTGGGGGGAGCTCCAGCACATGAGATAGGAATTCATCGTGGACATAGTCCACCTGCACCCTCATGTATCCCTTCCCCAAAGTGCTACCATGCACCATATCATTCTCCTTGCATGGAAATGCAATCCCGCGTCCACCTCAATGGTAAATCCATCTTCGATCAAGACTAGCTGGCACTTGGCAAGCGCCTGCAAAAAATAATTTGATCAGAATTGTTGTTTAGCTTACTTTAATACCTTTTGGTCAGAAACACTTATTACCTTTAGCTGGGGACCAGGCTGATCATTTATGAAAGTGTAGCTACTAGGGCGTATCACAGGTGATTCTACGAGAGGTGAGGCCATATTGCTTTGACTATGAGATCATCGCTATCATCTTGGCCCTCAGGCGCTCCTCACATGCCATCATCTTGTACCTCAACTCGGCCCTCAGTCGCGCCTCATGTGCTTCCTATGATCATGATATGGCACTGGAACCACCCTCATCTAGGAAGAAGGACTTCTTCATATGCCCCGCAACTGCGGCAAGTACCCAGCCCTTATGATAGGGCTTCCCGATCATAGAAGATAGGATATCCCTCGAACCTTGGCTTTGAAACATCCCCTGCTCTTTCTACTAGCTTACCTCCTCCTGTGAGAAGCGAATATAAGTGTACTAAAATACAATGGGAAGGGTCAACTGCAATGTACTAAGTTAGATGTCATACGATGGTGGAGACGATCTGCACAGTTGAGGAGTTTGGAACCACAAGCCGAGCGTCGGAGGTTTTCTTTGTCCTCGCTAATACCCAGTCACGTGCCTGCTCCTCACATATGTGGGACTAAATCATCACCATTCCTGAGTTCGTACACTCCTCGGCTAGTCATGCCCACTGCATTCTTCCCTACGTAGCTGCCAGAACCGAGATGGTCCACGTGTGTGTTCTTCTTCTGTATAGCGATGTTCTTCTCTCTTAGCTCCTCTGCCTCGGGCGTACTCCTCATCCTTGTGAACTCCTCCAAAACTTTGGGAGTCACAAACGGATACCTTTGGAAGGAGTACGACATTTCAGCACGTACTCAGCATGCATGACAACCTTGAATTGCCTCAAATCCACACCCATTCTCTACAAGGCATACCGTCTCACATTGGTTTCATCTTTCTCTAGTATAATCCATTTCCCCTTAACTTTGTCCCACAGCCGGTTCTTTTGCTCAGCGCTGACTTCCTTTCTCCAGTTCTTAACTGTCATCGTCACTCTCTCCCTCACCAATTAGCTGAGAAAAGAGGAGTAGCGCCCTTTATACTTACTAGAACCCGTGCAAACCCCATGGCATCAAAGTGGAGAACCTGCGGGGTTCTTCCTGCGGCCCCTTTATTTGGTCCTTGGCCCTTTCTCACCTTACTGGGTGGCATCTCAGCAGAACCTTCTTCTCTCTCTGGTGTTGAGCCAACACTCTCTTTGAGACATTTTGAATATATATATATATTATATATATATATATATATATATATCAAACCTAAACTTCGTGAGAGAAAGAAATTCATATATTTATCATGGTCATATATTTCACATGAGTGAAAACATATTTTAGTAAATTAATAGATTAATGGATAATTCGTACCATATAATTGTACTAGCTAATAGATTAATGGATGATCTTAAAGAAACGTCTATCTGTTGACCAAGTAAGTATGTACCTATGATGAATCCTAATCTCTAATTAGGTTAGGTCCTAATCTCATTCGAGGATATGTGGTTCGGGCAAGTTCCTAAGTTATTGTACAACTCCAAAGAAAATTTCGGTAGCATCTCCTTGCTGTTCTCCAAATACACGTCTCGACAACAAGTCAAGATGGTGTGTATACGGAGAACACCAGGGAAATACTACCGAAACTTTCTCTAGAGTTGTACAACAGCTCAGGAACTTGCCCGAACCACATATCCTCGAACTTTCCAAAAAACGTGGACAATTCGAGGCTGCTTGCTTATAATATGCTAGCATATTTATAAACAAGATCCTCGAACAGGAGGCGCATATGTTACACAACCTAAACTCTAGCATTGATCATATTACAAGGGCTATTTCTCGAATTTAGGCACATAATTTGAGCAACAATAGGCAATTAAGAAGACTGCAATTTTAAGTAGGAGTTATGTTAATGGATAGAACATCACACAGCACTAGCAAAAAATTCAGCGACTAAATTAATATTTACCATGTATTTCTTAAAGATCTAGTATTTATGACCTAACTAAGGTCCCAACTTATCATCTCATCCAGGTAGCAAGATTACCGCCCAGCATACCTTTTGGAACAACAATCATCTAAAACATAAAGGGCCGATGTTTTGTTCCTAAAGCAAGATCAATTAATAGCTGCCAACAAACTAACCAAGAGGAAAGGGAAAAGGTATGTAGACAGCCATGAATTACAGATAACTTTCCATATGAGAAATTGCGGTAGGTACGTAGACAGGCATGAATTACAGATAACTTTCCATACGAGAAATTGCGGTATTAGCAAATTTATCATGATAATTATTCCAAACATGTTAAATAACCATGAATAATCATTGTTAACAAAGCATAGGCATAAATACTTAAATATGATATTTGACAATATCAAAGAAAGTTGGCTCATAATCAAGTATTTGGGCAATTTCATAACAATGAGCAACAAAGAAGACAAACAACTAGCAAGGAGCTCAAGTTGAGTTTGGATTGTTCTCAGATGTCGAGTTTCCTTAAAAGGCCTTCCTCGCCACTAGGGAAAAGTATAGACTTGTTTGTGAAAACCGGTATTCAAATTAACAATTTCAATACTTGGCAGTTTTAAAGACTTAATCAAATGATCATCTAGACTAATGTAAACAAGTATATAAGGATAAACGAACTAGTAGTGTGCTTACTAAACAGTGAACAGACAAGAGCATATATGAACAATATTAGCTAACAATAGGGAGTAAACAAAATAGAAGTAAAGTCTTTTGAATAGTGAGCAAACGACGACAACCAGCTAAATCTTGGATTTGGGACCCTCCTAAGATTAAAAAAATCGCCTAGAACAAAAATTTTCAAAAAATTTGAATTGCTATAGTACTTTCACTAATCTCGGCGATATCTTGCCTTTTTCACCCGAGATCTCACGTATTTGGCCCGAAATCTATTATATTTTGGCTGGATAGCATTGATTTTGGGCTGGATTTAGCTGCAATTTTTTTCTGAGCATTAAATACCATTTATGATGTATTAATGTAAAAAAATAGCAAAAAAACATTGAAAAAAATTGTGCTCGAAGGAGATTCGAACCCACAACCTCCTTCAACCTCAACTAGCGCTACTAACCACCTTAGCCTATCTATTTTGCTTGTAAGTGAAGCATCCGCGAAAAATTTATAGTTTGGGGGCTCATTTGCTGACTATGAAACAAAAAGACCAGTACTCATTTGCTTACAGGTTCACAACTCATTTACTCACTTTCCTCTCACTGACCAGACTTAGCTCTCTCGGCGCAGCTCCATCTCCAGCCAGATCCGGCCATCTCCGGCGAGATTGACGGTGCATCTCAGCATTAAAACGACGAGATCTCAGGTTAGTGAAGCGAGATCTCGGCTAGGTTAAGTGAGATCTTGGCTTTAATTTAGAAAAAAATATTTCTGTTATTAGGAGGAAAATTTATCAAATAGTAGCGAGATCTCGGCTACTCTACTAGATGTTTTATCACTTACTTAGCTCTTAGGAGTTAGGAATTAGGATACCTCTCAGGTAAGTTATGTGGTTTAGGAATTAGGATAGCTTTTAGCCTCTTACTTTCTTAGCTCTTTCTATTGAAGACTTGAAGTGCAATATTTCATATGACATGCTTAGTTGTTGGTTTGTTCATAGTAGCTAATTAGGTATTTCATACGACATGCATGCATAATTAAATTTCATTTCGGATAATATCTCAGAATTCTCGGTTTAAAAAAAAACAAATTTCAAATTTAGTTTTTGGATTTCGTCCAATATTTGTTCGAATTTCTGAATTTAATCGGATTTTGGTCGCCGAAATGCAATTTGAAACCTTAGTATATTGTATTCAGCATGGATACCGTCTAGGAGCATGGGGAGCGTGTTGGGCAAGGGTCGAAGTGCAACTATTGTCCCCATGTAATGAAGGGAGGAGGTGCGACCCATTGGAAGGAACATCACGTCGGTCGCTCCTATGATGTGAAGGCCTGCCCTAGCGTGCCTAAAGTGGTTAGGCAGGCCATGCTCGCGGAACTTTGTGGATGTAAGGAAATGAAGAAGGAGAAAGAGCTAGAGCGCCTGCGTAAGGAGGAGTCTTGCGAGGAATGGGCATCGTTAGCGACCAAATACCGTACAGAGCAGGAGCAGCTAAAGATGGCCATAAGGGCCTCCAAAGAAGAGGCTTACCTTAGGAGCCACGGTTTAACTCCAGGATCAAGGTCTGGGAGTGGTGCAGTGAGACCCTCAGTCTAATCCATCATCAACAAAATGTTTGGAAGGTCCAAATCAACACGGTCAAGCTAGGCCTCCATCAATGTTGACCTTGCACGGAGTGGTTCCCCATAGCAACCTCGGATAGACACTGCATTTAGGTAGGGGGCGAGGCAGAAGCTTGGGAGGGCATGGTCTAAGTGGCTCCATGCAAATGCAATTTCAGGGAGGAAGGCCGAGTGTCCGTACTTCATAGGTATGCAAAGCTCATAGGTTTATAAGTTAAATTTCTTGTTATCATTGGGCTAAGCTCTTACGATCGCTATTTTCAGGTGCCCTCAAGATGACGCATGATCTAGGCCCAGGGATTCGTGCACCATAGGGCCACGAGATCGACGGGAAGTACCTTGACGGGAATGAGAAGGAGATTGTCAAGTATCTTCGAAAGTTCAGGGATGACTGTGTGACATTTGGTGTGACAGTCCTGTGTGACGCGTGGACTGGAACTACAATACAGAGCATCATCAACTTCATGGTGTACTACAATGGGGTAATGTTCTTCCATAAGACCATCGATGCCACAGGAGAGATCCAAGAGCACAAGTACCTACTACGTGAGATAACAAAAGTGGTTGCCGAAGAAATTGGTGCCGATAACATGGTGTAAGTGGTTACTGACAATGTAGCCAACTTCAAGAAAGCATGCCAAATGTTACGAGTGCAATACCCATGGATTATCTGGCAACCGTGCTTGGCACACACGGTGAACCTCATGCTTAAAAATGTGTGCGACATCCCTGAGATCAAAGGGGGTTGTGGGAGGGGCGAAAAGGATTTGCCGCTTCTTGTACAATCATAAGAATCTACACGCACAAATAAAGGATCACATAGGTGGAGAGTTGGTGCGGCCAAATGCCCACTAGGTTTGGCATGACCTTCATCTTCCTTGATAGCTTTTGGAAGAAGGAGAAGTTCTCGCAACGGATGACACATCTGGACTGGAAAGGTAGTAGGTGGGCTGGGATGGACGAGGGCAAGTTCAAATACGACAACCTCGTCAATAGGAATTGGTGGGATCTTTTAGAGTGGTCTGTGCAGGCCGTCGAACCCTTGTACATGATGTTGAGGTTTGCAGATCAAGACAAGTTACCAACAAGCAGTGGTGTTATGATGCAATTTTTTATTGTTAGGACTGAGTACTAATGGCGGTTGCATGAGTTCGTAGAATAGTACAGGCCATTCCTGAGAGTCCTTGAAAAGAGGTTTCCTGACATAAGGGATACCACCTTCATTCAAGTAGGTTCGTGAAATTCAAATTTTTCACTGACCCTTTGTTTGTTTATCTATATTGTGCTAACTTCACAATGTTTTGCCTATTGCAACCTCTGTACTGGACCCACAGTCTCAATTCAAGTACAATATATGCAGTACTCCAGTATTCATGGGACAGCTGTCCACCGCCCTAAATATTTTAGCTAATGATGAAAACACCGTGGTGATGGCATTATGAAAAGCTAACACTTACTGTCTTCGGAGGGGACGCTTCACCACCCATCTTGCACAGGACAGCGCTGTCGATCCACAAATAATGGCAGCTACTTTAATTATTTGATGTAATGTAATTTTATTATGGAGAATTACTACTGTATTGTTGTTATTCACAGCACAATGGTGGATGGCCTCCAGAAATGAGACGCTAGCATTGCAGAAGTACGCATTGAGATTGGTGTTGTAGTGTGCATCATCTAGCGGTTGTGAGTGGAATTGGAGCACATTTGCCTTAGTGCACACGTAGGTGAGGAACTAATTAAGTTATGTAAAGCTACAGCACATGGTGTTTATCCACTACAAACTTTTGCTTTGCCTACGGGACTACGAATCCACTCACTAGGCCCATGACGTTGACCCATTTGATTGCCTCATTGAGGATGCGATGCATTAGGGTAGCGACCCGATTGTAGAATGGTTTGAGTCGTCCATGTCTGCTGGGGAGCCTCTACTCGATGAGGACAGTGGGTACGAACCCCCTCCCAACAAGATTCATGGTTGACAACATCCCCTCGCAAGAGCTCAACAAGGCCACAGGTAATATAGAATTATTTTTAATCTACTTGGTTATCAAAATGGTGTTAATATTTGTTCAAATACGCCACAAGTGGGAAGAGCATCACAGATTGGACCGAGGTCGCGATCGGCGACACCCACATAGCCAAGAGGAAGCATAGTACCGATGATGACATACTAGTGGGTGCTATAGGTGGGTTGGCAAGGTTGTCAACCAGCCAGCATGGGAAGGCACATGCAAAGGCCAAAAGCGATGACAAGACGGATGTGGGCAGCGATGACGACACATAGACACCCCCCAGAAGGTAAACATCGATAGCAGCTCGGCGACAGACTTTGGAGGTGATGATGGTCTCTACACCCTCTGACCCCGGTCACAGCCATACTCACCTGTAGAATTGCAACATGGAGGAAGTGGCCCAAGGAAGGGCTCACAGAGGTAGACCCGTAGCGCGATGAGTGGTGGGAGTAGGAAGCAGGCATGACAACCCAAGGATAACATGGGCTCATTGTCTAGTAGCCAGTCTTCCAGCTAGTGGGGCTTCCCTAGTGAGCACCCTGGGCACCCCATGTTAGGGGTGGCTCGATGCCCTACGGAGGGGATAAGGGTGGGTACAGTCACAGAAATTCATCCTATGATTGATCTAGCATGTCATCATTATTCGACTACACTCATCCCTATGTTGATCCATATGCACAACACATGACTATCAGGTACCTATACCAGTCAGAGAATCCTTTATTCTGGATGTCGCATTATGAACACCGGAAGTTCGCCTGGTTGCCACAGGACATGAGCTGGGAAGAGTATAAGCAAAAACACCAGAGGAAGCGTGGCAAGATCATTGTCGATAACACAGAGGTCTAGTTTTCACCGTCATCATACTACTACTCCTAGGTATGGCAATGTGTAGTTATCCATGCTACTTTTCATTATGCCTCTTGTTGTAAAACATATTGATTCTTACCAATTATCACTGTCAGAATCCGAAAACCAGCAAAAATGCTACCAAAAATTCTAAATTTACAGTCTTTTCTGTTAAAATATTTTGTATGTTGCATTAAAATACATAGGAACATATAGAAAACTTTCCAAATGACTTCAACTTCATTTGTTACATCTGAAAAATCAAAAACATAATTTACATATTGCTTTTATCACAACATTACCAGTTGCATAATTTTTTAAAATTCCACAGGCTTGATCATCATTTAAAAATTTTATGGGAATATTATTAATACACAAGAATCATTCAAAACATTTTCAAATTTTTTGACGTGTTTTCGACCTTTTGTAGGTTGTTTCATTTTTGTTGAAATTTTTGGTATTTCGGGCAAAATCTCAGGGATTTTGCCTGAATTCTCGGAAATCTTGACTTAAAAAAATGGATTGCATTTTTATTTTTGTATTCCGTATGAGATTTGTTCGAAATTTCTGAATTTTGCCGAAATTTCGGATTTCGGTCCCCTCCGAGATATGATCTGAACCAAAATTTCAAACCTGGAGCAAACTATCACATATAAATATGTCACAAGTTACAGTACATAATCAAATGATCTAACCAAGTATTGCAGTGAATAAGAAGATAATTTTGCTATCACAAACAGTCTACCTTACCCCAAATCCTCGCAAAAAATATGTCTCCACATGCAAGATCCCCAAGTTATTTAATTGACTGGCCACTTTGCACAAAACAGTAATCAAGTATTCACAACAATTCAAGAATACTCACAATGCCAAGTAAGCCGCACAATACTTGCTCCCACAATCAACTCACCCAAGTATCAAAGCCAACTAAACCGAGCTAGTAAGATTAAAGTGACAGTTGGCTAAGAACTAACCAAAAGTACTTCAATCAATCAATCAGCAATAGACAAGCACTAATAGAACTCAAGTCACCTTGGATTGCTCACAAAAGTGGCATCCGCAAAGTGATTAAGCACAGATCAACAGTAGAAACAGCATAGGGACACGGTGGTAGTGGGGCCAAGCTGGTAGGGGAGGCAGTGCAGTGGGGGCGGAGGCAATGATGAGGACGGGGCAGCGGTGGCGAGGACGCGACACAATGAGGGCGGAGGCAGCAGTGGGGAGGAGGCAGTGGTGGGGAGGGGGCGACTGTGATGGAGTGATGCAATGGGTGCGAAGGCGACGGGGTGGGGAGGAAGCAGCGTGGTGAGGGCGGTCGTGACGGGGTAGTGAGGAGGCAGCAGGGAGGAGAGGAGGCAACGATGGGGAGGGGGAGGGGGTGGGGAGGAGGCAGCTATGGGGAGGGAGCGGCCGTGAAGGGGCGGCTTGGTGGGGACAAGGCGGCGGTGGGGAGGGGGCGGCCGTGATAGGGCATTGTGGGGAGGAGGCTCGATTGGGGAGAGGCGGGCTCGATTGGGTTAGGGTGCATATATAAAATGATGGCATTTATCTGTGTCGGTTTATACATCCGATTGCAATAAATATATTTATCTATGTCGATTTTTAAATAAAACCGATTGCAAAACATCTGTGTCAGTTTTTAAATAAAATTGATTGCGATGAATGTATTTATATGTGTCATTTTTAAATAAAACTGATTGCAATGAGTGTATTTATTTGTGTTTGTTTTTAAATAAAAACGACTGCAATACATTAATATCATTTTTTAAATAAAACTGATTGTAATATATCTGTGTCAGTTTTTAAATTAAATCAATTGTAATACATATGTGTCAGTTTTTAAATAAAACCGATTGCAATGAACGTATTTATTTGTGTCGGTTTTTAAATAAAATCGATTGCAATGAACGTATTTATCTGTGTTAGTTTTTAAATAAAACCGATTGCAATGAACGTATTTATCTCAATCAGTTTTTAAATAATACCGATTGAAATACATATGTGTTAGTTTTTAAATGAAACCAATTGCAATGAACGTATTTATTTGCGTCGATTTTTAAATAAACTGATTGTAATACATCTGTAGGCATGATATGCTAAATTGCAAATAAAGTCAAAACTTTTTCAAATAAAGTCTAAAATATTTAAAAATTTTCAGAAATGAACTTTGGACTAGTTAGAAGATTTCCCAAAAAGAATATCCTCAAAAGGAATTTTCTTTTGAATTAATTTGTTTATATTACCAACATTCAAAGAAATACATTCATTGTATTTTCAGTACCAAAATAAGCATACATAATGGAACTACGAGATTATCAACAATTGTCCATAGTGGTGACATAAAGAAAAAATATGACGTAGTTTCTTTATTTACAATACAACCCTTCTTGATGATCTACACGCATGTAATTTGTTCCATGTGTGTCGTCATCACCGCTAAGACATGTCTCATCTGCAAACGGATGTATTTCATCGAATTGGTTGTATTCTTCTTCATCTACGATATTTTCAACTCCAACAATCCACCTCTTGCCATGAAGGACAACATGCAACCTCGAATTGGTTGGATCATGCACGTAGAAGACTTGAGTTGATTGCTTCGCAAGGACGAATAGTTCATCTTTGTAGGTGAGTCTATTGAGTCCACAGGAGTAAAACCTCTCTTGTCGACTTTCACTTCGTGCGGAAGCCTCACCCAAATACATCGGAACAATGGAACTTAATATATTCCGTAATCGAGCTCCCATATCTCTGATCATCCTATAGTAGGAGTTCATTGCGGTTGAGATTCCACTTTTCAAGTGATCATCAGATAAAACATCTATGCTCACACTACAATTTTGAATTGTACTCTTTGCATGTTGACTTTTAGCATAAATGGTGTAGCCATTTATCATACCCCTGCTATGTATATACATCAAATCTTGGTCCATCAGCCAACCATTTGGCAGCCTCACTGATGGAGACCTTCACCTTTTCTTTGAACTATGTGAGGAATCGATTGTTGAGTTCTTGTGTGATGGAAAGCTTATCCATATATGGATTCTCTTCCCGTAATATTAACTTGTGCTACTGGATGCATGGATGAACTTTTGCACTGTGTTGTAAGACTATAAAATGCGCTTTACAGTACATATCAAACTGTGGACTCGTTAGATTGGACCCAATGGTTCCTTTGCCACCAAGTCTGCCCCCCATGATGAGATACAGGAACACCAGTTAGTTGTCTTTTACAAAGATAATCCACGCAGAACTCAATAACCTCTTTAGTCCCATAACCTTCAATAATACTACCATCAGGCTTCGACCGATTCCTCACATATGATTTTAATAAACCCATGTACCTCTCGAATGGATATATGTAATGTAGGAATGCGGATTCACATATCTTAATCTCTCTAACAAGGTGAACAATGAGGTGGACCATGATGTCGAAGAACGACGGGGGAAATGTATCTCAAGCTGACAAAGAGTTTGCACCACCTCACTCTGTAAGTTGTCTAATACATCGGGATCAATAACCTTGCTAGAAATCGCATTGAAGAAATAACATAGTTACGTGATTACCAACCTGACATCCTTTGGCAAAATATTTCTGATTACAATAGGGAGCATTTTGGTCATCAAGGCATGACAGTCTTGGGACTTCATACCAAGCAACTTCAAATCATCCATAGACGCAAGCTTTTTAATGTTTGCGGAGTAGCTCGGTGGAACTTTAATACCTTAAAGACACTTGCAGAGGTCTTCTTTCTCCTTCTTGGACAAGGTGTAGGATGCAACAGGGATGTACGGATCTTTTTCTACCCTCCTATATCACTGTAAGCTTGGTCTGATTCCCATGTAGACCATATCGTGGTGAGCATTCACACCATCCTTGGTCTTCCTAGGTATATTCAGCATGATGCCAACCAAATTATCGCAAGCATTCTTCCCAACGTGCATGAAATCAATACAATAACGGACATCTAACTCCTTCCTGTATGGTAAGTCCCAAAATATTGATATATTCTTCCAAATGGTCTTGGGATGAATAGATTTACGGCACTTTCTGTGGGATATCCGAGATAGGGGTCCCGCAAGTGGGGCCTGTACCCGACTGGGCTAGACGGGCAGAGCAGTAGGCCCAAAGCCCAGAAGCGCCACGACGAGCCCGGAGGAGGTTTCGACTTGTTCCCCAAGGCAGCTCCCGATCCTTCGAGGAAGCTTCACGCCACGCCCAAACAACCCGCCAAAAGCGAAGCATGCAGCCTGACATTCGCAGAGCCTCGCAGGCCTGAACTCGACAGGCGACAAAGCGCGGCCTGGGAAAGCACAACCACCTCTCCAAGACGTAGTGCGCCATAGCCGACGAAGACAAAGTACGTGTTGGTGAGGCCACCATGTTGAGGGCCCGGTGGCGCCCATCTATCATGTATCCTTCCCCCAGTATATAAGGGGAGGAGGGAGAAACAAAAAAGGGGAGACGCTCATATATCCAAGAACACAGGACTAGGGTATTATCTCCTCCGAGAGAGCCCGAACCTGTCTAAACACTGACTGCCCTCGCATCCTGTGTTACCATCAAGCTCAGATCCCGCACGAATCCCCTAGAATCACAAATCTCATTGCCGGCGAAACCGATCGTCGACACTTTCCCTACCGAACATCAATATCCTCCACACATGAGTATACTTGCCTTCCACTCATAGGTTGCAGGGCCGCACGAACTTCCCTCTTTCCATCAAATTTGTCATCCATCTTACGGTATTGATGACTTTGAGGTAGAAACATATAGTGACCCATATACACAGTTTTCTTGTAATTCGGTAGCCATAACCTCTCAGTCTCCTCTTCACAAATTGGACAAGCTTTGGCTCCCTTCGTGTTGTAGCCCGCCAAATTACCAAGGACTAAAAAATCATTTATCGTGCAAAATATCATAGCCTGTAAGGTGTAGTTTTCTCTTTTGCATGCATCCCACACCGTGACCCCTTTGTTCCACATTTTTACCAAATCTTCAATTAGTGGTGCCAGGTACACATCAATATCATTTTTTTTGGCTATTTGGGTCCCGAGATTAGTAATGATATTATGATATAATTCCACTTCATGCACAACCAAGGAGGGAGATTGTAGATACACAACAAAATTGGTCAAGTGCTATGACGTCTGCACATATTACCAAAATGATTCATTCCAACAATACTCAATTCAAATCTTATGTTCCTCATCTCGGCACTAAACTCATCATGTTTCCAATCAATGTTTCTCTATTGGGCCGAATCAGCGGGGTGTCTCAGCTTGCCATCTTCCTTTCGAGATTCATAATGCCAACACATCAATTTTGCGTCTTTGGAATTTGCAAACAACCGCTACAAATAGGGAATTATGGGAAAATACCACAAGACCTTGGCTGGTGCCCCTTTGTTCACGTCTTCACCATCGTCAGTTCGGCTCTAACACTTCTTGTCATTACATTTCTCCTTTTGTTTGTACCAGGGTACACCACAAACTAGACAAACGTGTAGTTCCTTATACGCGTTGCGTTATAATATGCAATCATTCGAACATGCATGCATACTTTCTATTGCCATTCCCATTGGACAGTACCTTTTTCGCTTCATAAATGTTTGTTGGCAACTTGTTTCCCTCTAGAAGCATATCCGATAGAAGAACTAAAAGTACATTGAAACTTATATCTGTCCAACAGTGTTTTGCCTTCAGTTCGAACAATGCAAGGAACGAACCAAACTTGGTGTACTATGCTTTGCTACCCAAAAATAATGGTTTGACATCGTTTTCCATCAAGCTTTTAAAATTTTTAAACTCTCTTTCCATGAAATTTTCCTCCACATCCTGCAACATTTGATATAAATTGTCCTCCTCAAACATATCATGCTCCAACTCGTGATCGGGTTCTAGCATGTCTTCGTTGCATACCGGAGGGGTACTACTTGTCTCTTCATGATGGATCCAACATGTGTAATTCCTCAGGAAGCCACGTCGAATCAAGTGGTCTTCAATTTGAGCTAAGATGTTAAATCTCCTGAAATTGGTGCAATCAATGCAAGGACAATATATGAAGTTTACACCCCTCTTAACCATGTATTCTTTCGCAACTCTTATGAACTCCTTAACCCCTCTCTGAAATTTAGCACTCACATGACTTTTTTTGATACAACCATTCTTGATGGTCTATCTACAATTAAACTACAAACAATAAATTAAGAAAAAACTTGAGTCACAGCTAGTTATTTCAAATACTGAGATATTATTTAATTACCTTCGCAAAATAGAGGACAGGTTCCAATATATATAATTTTACCCCTAATACCTTCTTCCCTAGTTTAGAGCTTTCAATTCTCTAGTTACGAGATATGCATATTTAAAACATCAACAATGATATCGAAATACCTAATGCAGTACTTAAGCTTACAATTCTTTTGACTTCAATGAAAGAAAATAAGGGTGGAAGCATTAACAAAGTTGAGGAACTGAATGATCTTAAAGAAACATCTATCTATTGATCAACTAAGTATGTACCAACAATGACTCCTAATTTCTAATTAGGTCAGGTCCTAATCTCATTCGAGGATATGTGGTTTGACCAAGTTCCTAAACTGTTGTACAACTACAGAGAAAATTTCGGTAGCATCTTCCTGCTATTCTCCAAATACACGTCTCGACAACGAGTCAAGAGGGTGTGTATCCTAAGAACACCAGGGAGATGCTACTAAAACTTTCTCTGGTGTTGTACAACAGCTTCATTAAGAACTTGCCCAAACCACATATCCTCGAACTGTTCAAAAAACATGGACAATTCGAGACCGCTTATTTATAAATATGCCATTTTAGCATATTTATAAACAAACACTTTCGAAAGGGAGGCGCATAGGTTATGCAACCTAAACTCTACATTGATCATATTAATTATTGCAACAATAATGACATATAACACATTCACCAATCAAAATTGAATTAATTTTCTGGTGCAAAATTGAAGGGATTTGAAGGAATGCTCACCTTTTGAAGAAAACCACAAATGACAGGAAATCTCCTCAAGCTAGGGTTTCAACTTTACCCTCAAACCACTAACTCCTTGAGAATTTCATAATTTCTCACCCATATTGGTTACAACCATAGCACTAATGACATATAACATATTCACCAAATCAAAATTGAATTTCTTAATGCAAACTTGAAATGATTTGAAGGAATTCTCACCTTTTAAAGAAACTCACAATGATGGAAAACAGAGGGAAAAATCTCCTCAAGCTAGGGCTTTAACTTACCCTCTTAACACACATCCGCAAGGATTTCATATTTTATCACCCAAGTCTAAGTTTCAACCAGAGTATGTTATGTTTTTTTGGGGCGGCGGCAGTTTTTTTTGGCTGTAGAACACCAATGGAGGAGAGTTCATCCTAAGTGTATATAAAGCCTAGTGAGACACATCACAATCGGTTCTTAGATAGAACCGATTGTGATGAGGGGCCCTCTCATCACAATCGACTCTTAGCTAGAACTGATTGTGATGAGGACCTCACACCACAATCGGTTCTAGATCAGAAACCGATTGTGATGACCCCATTTCCAAAAATTACAGATTACATACACATATCTCAATCGGTTTTTTCTCAAAAGTTGGGAACCTACACAAATGAAGCGTTAGTATTGTACCATTCTGTAGTGGTGGTGTAACACCCCGACACCTAGTATGCCCAGAATGTCACCACAAGAACAACATTAGCAACCAGATAGTCAATCAAGAATTTAATTATAACACTACACTTGCTAAATAATCAAAAATTCGACAGCATGTCCTCTATTTTTTTCCATGGTTATAAGCATCATTAATCAATTCATACCACAATAGCATAATAGGCGACAACTACAACATGATAAATAAAGGTTTTCAATGGCAAATCATACCAAGGATATAAATTTAACCGTCACATGAACAAATATGGAATGAACGTTTAATCATGACAACCAACATGGCAAAAACCATAATATAGTTCAATAGGGTAAACCAAGATGACCATAGTCACACTACTATTCAATAAAGCAATAAAGTAAGCCATCACAAAGGAAACATGGGTATAAAATTGTCTATTGGAGTGATGATAAGTGCACTGGTGATTCTAGTTCCCCTTCCCAAATGGCGTAATCATGGTACCTAAAAAAACATTAAACAACAAGCGTGAGTTCATCACTCAGCAAAGTGTATTGCAACGGAAACAAAATAATAACAGTTATCATACATACATTCTTCAGGTTCCAAACCATGGGGAACATTTCATAAACTTCTTCATTCATATTCTCATTTATGAAATGCAATGCATCATGCATGCTCACTCTTTGCTTAGCACATACCAGTATTGCCGAGTGCACACCCGTCGGTGTGCACCCTCTTTCCCTTCCATCCCATGGATGGTGCCTACTCTTACTGACTCGCTCCCATTCACAACTGTGAATGGAACTACGAGGTAGGTCTTTCTCAGTGGTGCTCCGGATTAGTCATAACTGGATTAGTTATGACTTTCTCATCGACTTGGCCTGTCCTCATGCTATGAATGCATATATGCCACAAACATGAATAACTTGCATATATACTCATTTTTAACAACTTGCATAACCATATTTAAACACATGATCATCAACAATGCTCACATCCATAACTTCACATTCATATATAACTAATCAGATCATGAATAAGAGAGGTAGTAACCCGATAGAAGGATTTCTACCAAGCGACAGAAACAAAACAATGCACATTCATTAATTTTCACACTTCATGCATCACAATACACTTGCCTTTCCTCTTGCACCCGAGTGGCGAGGAGTTGACGCCGCTCCCGGAATCACTCCACCTGCATAAGGATGCCTTCCACTCAAAAACTTGCCAACGAAGCAACGCAAGGCTCACAACTACAATAATTTCACGACCCACTCCCGAAACAAGAAAAACAGTGCTCTGTCCAACCGAAACAGCAGCGCTCCAACGACCATAACTTGAGTTCTACAACTCCAAATCAAGGAAATGAATATATTTTCTCAAACTAAAGGAAATTTCCCATCTTTTTATAAGTATTCGAAATGTCTAATTCGGCCTCTAAGTTCCTCTAATCTGTAGATGAACATAGACTGTACCAATCGCAACACAGATTGGACAACGCTCGGTAAAATGGCCATAACTTTTAAACGTTGAATGAAACATAGTAATTTCGGCCTTCATTTAAAGATAATTCAATTATCTATAACTTTTGCAACAGCCGTACCCCTAGGAAACGAATCTAAAATTCCCAAATCTGCGCCCGAAGATCGACGACCTAATCTGTTTGAGGACAGAATGCATGACAGCTTTAGAATCACATTAAACACATCCAACAACAGCACCTAATTACAGGTTTTAGGCATGAATTCCCCCATCTAACCAGCATCAAAACACTACAAAAGAATCTACCATGGCTTACCTCTTCTAGACGAATCAAGCGACGACGTATCTCCTCCTCTCGGCCATGATCTTCCTCCAATTGCCGGAATCGCCGGATCCTCCCGGTTGGATGGCTCCCAAACGAAGAGATCGAGGGAAGGAGAGGGCTGCGTGGGGAGGGGACTAGGGCTGGCTAGGGGTGGGGAGGGGAGGGGAGGCGCAAGGGGGAAGAGGAGGGAAGGTGCAAGACCACAAGGGGGAGGGGGCGACAGCTTGGGAGGGGAAAGGAGGGTGGGGCGCATGGGGGGAAGGGGTGGCTAGGGTTAGGTAGGTTTGCTGCCCCCACAAGGCCCAGAACCCCCCACAGAAGGCCCAAGTTCTCCTAGAAATCCCAAACATCAATCCCCCCAAGGCCCAAACTCTCCCATAAAAGCCCAAACACCCTGAAAGGCCCAAAAACATGACATAACTCTTACCGTAATGTCACAGGTAGTTGAAGAAGGGGGTGATATTATCTGAGAATGTTTTGAAACCCATTGTAGATTGAAGCACACTTGATTCTATGGGGTTTCAAACAGAGGTATACATGTTGGACCAGTCACGGTGAAGGGCAGATTATGCAGGAAGCAAGTAGTACTAACATCGTCGATGAAGTTGTCGGGACCCGAACCTGCAAATCCGGACCCTCTGTGTATTCAGCACTAGTCCAGGATCACGCTATTGCACACAGTCTCAACATCGGTAAATACCACAATCATACTCAATGAAATAGTAAAGTACTTTATTGAAAAGGAAATATAACCGGTTGCTCGACCTTATGGTCAAGTTATAAAAGTACGACTGGAAGGGCAAAGTCTTAATAAAACACCTTGCAGCGGAAAATAAATAAACGCTTGGCGCCAACCAATATGCCACAGGCAACTGACTGGGCTCTCCCCTAGTTCATCGGCTCCTCTTGGAACTCTTCCTCCAAAGCTAGCGTTGATTCTTCTTCAACTGATGTTTGTATTGTAGCAAGGCTGAGTACTTAAAGCACTCAGCAAGTGTGACACTATGGTTTGGTGTGACGTTATAGAAGGTGAAACTAGAGAATAAAACCTTTCGGCTTAGGGTTTTCTCGCGTTTTTGGGCCGGTTGAAGTGTTATGTCGCCACGGAGTGTCGTAACCTTATTTAACGTGCATGATAAGGTTAATAACATTATGAGATGTGGAATTAAGGTTAAAACTATAGGATATGGAGGTTAATAGCTTTTCCGGGGCGTTTCCGGGCCATTTTCGGGGTTTTGGGCCTTCCCGGGGGAGTTTTGGGCCTTGGTGGGCTTTGGTGGGATGGATTAGGTCTCCGTAACGGACTAGGATTGGGTGTGGGGGCTAGTAAAAGGGGTTTCCCTGCCCCTTTGGGGCGTCCACCCTGCTGCCTTTGCGCCCCTTGAGGCCTTGGTGCGCCCCCTCACCTCCCCCCCACTTGCCAAGCCCTAGCCGCCCCTTCCCTTTGAGCCTTGCGCCTCCCCCTTTGCCCCATTGCTCCCCACCTCTCCACCACCTCTCCTCCACCCCCTTGCTGCCCTAGGGTGGTCTCCACACCTCTGCACCTTGTGGATCCATCCGTTGGAGCGAGGAGCGTGGAGCGAGGAGCGTGGAGCGAGGAGCGTGGAGCGAGGAGCGATCCGCGAGGAGATCTATTGGAGATTCGTTCGTTGGGCAAAGGTATGATCATGGGGATCCTTGGGTTTGATCTAGGTACTGTTCTTAGGGTGTTTATGAAGTTTTTAGATCAATTGGTGGTGCTGGGTTGGAGTTCTTTGGGTTAGATCTAGACGTTGTCACGTTTCTGTTTTCGGGCAGATTGAGCAGTCGCGCTAGGGTTCGAGTTTTCGTCTATTTAGAGTCCGAATCTGTCCGTACGGACTTAAAAGACATTGTAGATAATTTAATTATATTTCCGTGGACATAAAGCACGTTAAAATCCGATCAGCCTTTTGAAAGTTATGACTGTTTTACCGAGCGTATTAAAATCTGTGACGCGATTGGAATAGATCTCGGTAATCTATAGATTAGACGACTTTAGAGTCCGAATCAGTCTTTCCATATACCTAGAGAAAGTTGGGAAATTTCCTAAGCTACGCGAGGGTGTACTCGTTTAATTCATTCGGAGTCCCAGAACTCAAGTTATGGCCTTTGCAAGGCTGCTGTCCCGCCGGGACAGAACCTCTGTTTTAGGTTTTGCGAGTAGCGGGCAATGTCGGGTTAGATGGGGGTTTGCGTACTGTTTTGTGGTTATGATTGTGAGTGTGTGATGCCTATGTGCAGGTGGTGTGACACCGGGAGTGCCCTCTACGTCCCACAAATCCGTCGCCCGCGGTTGAGGCAAGTGTGTTGTAATGAATAGCGGAATTGTAGGTTGCTTGTGGAGATTAGATGAAAGATTGAATACTTGCTATGAATACTTGCCATGCTTGCTGTTTTCCAATGATATATTGAGTATGATTATCATGATTCGATGCCATGTGTTAATATTTGTCATGATGAGACGCCATATGTTTATGTACATGTGAAATATGATAATTGGCATAGTTGCATGCATGACATGAGATAGGGCGAGGGCGGTGAGAAAGTCATAACTAGTCCGGCAAGGTCGGTGAGAAAGTTATGACTAGTCCGGAACGCCATTGAGTAAGACCTACATCGTGATTCCATCCACGTGGTGAATGGAAGCGATGAGTAGGCACCCTCCATCTTCGGGATGGAAGGGGGGAAAAGGGTGCACACCGACGGGTGTGTACTCAACCATACCGGTATGAGTTTCCATGGAGATATGAGCATTGCATTGCATTGCATACACAATGATGATGATTTTGTTAAAGTGTTCATGATTGAGATGATATACATGATGTGAGATGTTATTTTCTATGATATTGTTATTGTTGTCCATTACAATATGCTTGCTGAGTTTCGAACTCACGCTTGTGTTTTATGTTGTTTTTAGGTACTTTGAGATCGGCATGCGGGAAAAAGGGGTTTAGCTACACTTCTACACGTAGCTCCACCATCATAGTCTATGATTAATCACTTGGAGACATGATTTTAAGAGTTGTGCCATAAAGTTAATGTATGGTTTAATCTAGCATGCTTGTGATCCCTTATTTGCTTCGTTATAGTTTATGAAGTGGTTGAGCGTGGTATTATTGGCGTAGTTTGATGATACATCCATTTATGTTGATGTTTTAGATGTCGTGTGCTATGATATATCTTGCCATGATATTGAGATTGTGTTAATTCATGGAAAAACAAAGGAGATGCTGCCGAAATATCGGTTTTTAGCATATGTACCTTTGCTGGAATTTATGTTTAAATGTGATATTTGGTTGTTGTTTAGCTTATGTTTGGTAGCATTCGGGCATATTAAATACCGGGGTGTTACAGTTGGTATCAGAGCCAGGTTGTAGGTCGTTGGAGTGTGAATTTTTAGTGTCATGCTATAGGGAAAAACTAAAATATGATGTGGAATAACTTAGAAACATGGCTTAGGTCTTAACTAAAATTTTGTTATAGGATAGCAACATTAAAACTTGCAAAAGTGGTATAACTAATTTAAAATTTGACACACATGGATGCACAGTAGGAAAGGGTATGGGAATCGTTGCTTTACGCTTTGTATTTGAGCCTTGATGTTGAATGCTACATTTGTTTATGTATGTTGCTATGTTTATGAAAGAATTGAATTGAATTGTTCTTGTTATTATGTTAAAGTGGGGTTGTGGTGCCGAAGGGTTTCGGTCACCTCTCTTTATTCATAGTAAGGGTGAGGTATGATGGTGTGGCCGGTTAGCGCCATCACCGAAGAACTATTAACCCTTGTAGGAGAAGAGTGCTTACCCTTTCTGTCATAGATCGGGTAGTTGACGGGAGTCAAATAGAAGAGTTGGTGGTGGATTCCTTCGTATGTTCTTCACCGTTCTGACGGTTGGTTTTGGTTGGTTTTCTTGGTTTTAGTTGATGGAAACCAAAAGAAAAAAAATGTTTGGTATTGGATTTTTCGCGGATCATTCCGTATGCGATTTGTGGTTTTTGGTCTTCCTTGGTTGGAAACGAAGAAGAAGAGATTAGTGTTGCGCCTTTTTTTAGTCGCCTTTTGCTTTGACAAACCCGGTTTTGCTGGTAATTATGGATTGTCTTAGGGAGGAAACATATGGGTTGTTGTTCTCCCTATCTGAGAAAAGAGTTGAAGTTCTCCTAGTGCCGACCTTAGGTTGGGTGGAGCTAAGTTTTGTATCTTTATCGGAAAAGGTTTGGTTGAACATTTTGTTTTCCCTAGTGCATCCTTCTTCCTTCTTGGAAGTATGGATCTTGAGATTTCTTGAAGAGTTTTGTGGGCAAATTTGGGAACTTGAGAGTGGAACTCTCCTGCATTTCTGTTAGAGTTTTGTTTTCTTCCTTGCACGGAAAAGGAGAAATTGTCTATCGGTGTTAGCTCCGGTTCTTGAGTTGTGGTTGTCCTTAAAAGTGGAGTTGCATCCTGTTTGTCAAAAGTGAAAATGGTTGTTTAGCATGTCATGTAGTATGTAACAATGTGGTTATTGGAAATGATTTGTTCTTAAGTTAATTGGTGAGTTGAATCAGTTAAAAGTAATATTTGTGTTTAGCTTAAGATTAAATGAACTTCTAGTGTTGCAGATTACCCTATAATGAGAATGAATAAATGTGTTAATGTACATGCTTACAATCTGTTGCCTTGCTTTAAAAGTGCTTATGATCCTTGTTAATGTTAAAAGTTTAAACTTTGATGCATAGTTAAAACATTAAGATGATGTAGACTCTTTGTTATTGTAAAAGAAACTTTGCTGGTTGTTAAAGATGTTCTAATCTAATGGATTAATAGAGAAATTTAATCGTGTTGACTAGTGACTTTAATTTGGATGTTGATTAGAGTTGCTATTTATGTTGTTGCAAACTACTAGTATCTTTGGAAGTATGCAGTTGTGTCGCTACAATGCTAGTATTGATATCAATGGAGAAGACATAAGACTTATTGTTAATGATGTTGTTAATGGTAGTGTTAATGCTAGTATTCAGTCTATTTTAAATAGTGGGGGTATGTTGTGTGGTGGTAATTTTGTTATCACCTATGTATAGGGTAGCTAAAAGTAATGTTGTTGGTTGATGATTATGCCCATTTGTTGTTATTGATGACTAAGTAGTTGTGGTAACTGTTTAGATTATTAGTTGGAAAACCATGGTTAAAATAGAGGAAAATTTTAACATGTTGCGATGGAGTGAGCTTTGGATAATTAACATGATGTACAATTTCATCCTTAATGAATGTATGCCTTGGAATCCTAGTTATGAACTTTGTCTTGTAGAGATAATATTTACATGTTGAAGTCGTTGTTTAACTGAATAAGGTTCGGTTGTCGAGACGTGAATATATAGGTGGTATGAATTTTATATGTTGATCTTCTTTGAAAGATTTGTGGAAGTACTATGTTTCAAATTTAGAATAAGATGTATTATGATTCGGTGAGCCGTGGGGATCATGTCATTATAGTCTTGGTTGGGTGCCTTTTTGATAAGCATCATAAACCCTTATTAAAAAATGTTGGGAATGGTAACTAGAGGAAGAATTTGTTGTGAAACTTTCGGTTGAATTGTGTTGGGGCTCCTCGGATAGTAAATAGTGATTATTGAAGTCTTTAATGGAAAGCGTAGTGGAGTACTAGAGATGGTTCCTTTCATCTCGAAATGTTGTCTAAAAACCTTTGAAACTGGTTTGGTTGTTTGCCACCTCGGTTGAATGCTTTCGGTTGAGGTGTTCCTTATGTTGAGTTCAGAGTTTCCCCAAAACTTCGTAGTGGTTGGTGTCGACCTTTGGTTTGGCGAATTTGTTTAGTTCGTGTTGTGAGTTTGAGTTTACATCCAAAAGTTTTTGAGTGGATCGCGCCCTTTCGCGTCAGACCGATTTATCTTTGGAATTAATTTTAAAAGGAAGCAGATGGTCATAAAGGGTTGTGTTGGAAACTTTTGAGTTAAGCCCTTGATGTGTAACTCTATTTGACTAGAGCTGGAGTCATTTGGAAAATGTGTGCAGTGTCTTTGGTGTTTTACAAGTCTGGATTTTTATGAATGTTTCATAAGTGAATTTGGTTAGTGAAGAGTTTTCTTTTTGGATTGAGTTTCCCTCTCTTTTGATAAAAATTTATGGCGCTTGTGTCTGCAGATGTTTGATTTTGGAGTCGATGTTCTGTTCCAAAGGGTTGAGTTTGATTTTGCGAGGTGTTGCAAAGCTAGTGTTAAATCGAAGATGGGTTTTCACACGATGTGGTGTTTTGTTGATTAACGATGTTGTCGTCATAGTTTATATGAATTAGCACAACTCTCGATGTTATTCAAGATTTATTCATATGATACCGAGGCAAAAGTCATCATGTGAATGACTATTCGGTAGTGTGGTTACATGATGAGGGAATGGTGAAAAGTAAACATGACATCGTTTTTACATGTTAAATGATAAAAGAGTCGTTGAGCCAGGTCGGTGAGAAAGTCATATATGGAGATATGACTAATCCGGAGTGCTCCTGAAGAGTGTGCATTTATGTCATGAAACAAGATTTCCCTTGCTTTCTAGTATGAAAAGAAGCAATGAACAATTTCTGGTATGTTGGTTGTGATGTAGGGGATTTGTGCTTCCTTTGTGTTTTGGCTTGGATGTTGCCGAATTCTTTCCAAAATGGTTGTTAACGCTTTGGGTTTGAGTTGTTGTGTGTACACTTGGGCTTGATAGCTAAGTGTTTTTGTGTGAGGGCGAGACCCTCTTAAGAAAGGAACCAATTGTGGTTTGGTAAGGTTTTCGATCCTAGCTTGGGCTAGGTGTCGAACCTTAGTGGTATAAGGGTGGTTTGTGATGGAGGTTGATGATGTATGGGTTTAACCTTTACTAAGAGTAGCGATGGGTGGAAGTGAAGTTGACGGTAGATCGGTGATAATTGCCTGCCGTGAGCGATTGTCTTCACTAGTTGTTTTTGGGTTTGAGTCTTGCCTGGGAAAGGATGGAATAAAATGTTAGTATGATCGTGTATCGGAAGGGCTAGTGTGCCTTAATGAGTTATTCCCCTCGATGGAAACTTTCGGGAATGAAGAGAGGTCATTAAAGGAATTGTGACTTCCTTTGACTTTGTCATGTTGAGTTTATTGTAGTGTGTAGTCAGGTAGGTTGTGATAGAAGGGTGAGGTGTTTGTCGTGAGGATTCGAGCGTTTTGGGTTGTTGAAGCCCTTCGAGGTTGAAACGCAGATTCTGTTTGGGATTTGAATTGAAAGTTGAACTGTGAGCGGTTGCCCTTAGTTGAGCTAGATCAACACTTTTTCTTTAAGTGTTGGTTTTGGGAACTCGTTTGTCGTTTGTTTCCGGTTCTAGTCGTTGTGCGAATGTTTTGTGCTGTAGAGAAGCCTTTTGTCCCTTGGGGACTTTGTTGTTGTTTTTGGCGTCCTTCGGATTCGAGGTCGAATCCTGTTGAAGGGGGGAAGAATGTGACACTATGGTTTGGTGTGACGTTATAGAAGGTGAAACTAGAGAATAAAACCTTTCGGCTTAGGGTTTTCTCGCGTTTTTGGGCCGGTTGAAGTGTTATGTCGCGACGGAGTGTCGTAACCTTATTTAACGTGCATGATAAGGTTAATAACATTATGAGATGTGGAATTAAGGTTAAAACTATAGGATATGGAGGTTAATAGCTTTTTCAGGGCGTTTCCGGGCCGTTTTCGGGGTTTTGGGCCTTCCCGGGGGAGTTTTGGGCCTTGGTGGGCTTTGGTGGGATGGATTAGGTCTCCGTAACGGACTAGGATTGGGTGTGGGGGCTGGTAAAAGGGGTTTCCCTGCCCCTTTGGGGCGTCCACCCTGCTGCCTTTGCGCCCCTTGAGGCCTTGGTGCGCCCCCTCACCTCCCCCCACTTGCCAAGCCCTAGCCGCCCCTTCCCTTTGAGCCTTGCGCCTCCCCCTTTGCCCCATTGCTCCCCACCTCTCCACCACCTCTCCTCCACCCCCTTGCTGCCCTAGGGTGGTCTCCACACCTCTGCACCTTGTGGATCCATCCGTTGGAGCGAGGAGCGAGGAGCGAGGAGCGTGGAGCGAGGAGCGAGGAGCGAGGAGCGTGGAGCGAGGAGCGAGGAGCGAGGAGCGAGGAGCGTGGAGCGAGGAGCGAGGAGCGTGGAGCGAGGAGCGATCCGCTAGGAGATCTATTGGAGATTCGTTCGTTGGGCAAAGGTATGATCATGGGGATCCTTGGGTTTGATCTAGGTACTGTTCTTAGGGTGTTTATGAAGTTTTTAGATCAATTGGTGGTGCTGGGTTGGAGTTCTTTGGGTTAGATCTAGACGTTGCCACGTTTCTGTTTTCGGGCAGATTGAGCAGTCGGGCTAGGATTCGAGTTTTCGTCAATTTAGATTCCGAATCTGTCCATACGGACTTAAAAGAAGTTGTAGATAATTTAATTATCTTTCCGTGAACATAAAGCACGTTAAAATCCGATCAGCCGTTTGAAAGTTATGACTGTTTTACCGAGCGTATTAAAATCTGTGACGCGATTGGAACAGATCTCGGTAATCTGTAGATTAGACGACTTTAGAGTCCGAATCAGTCTTTCCATATACCTAGAGAAAGTTGGGAAATTTCCTAAGCTACGCCAGGGTGTACTCGTTTAATTCATTCGGAGTCCCAGAACTCAAGTTATGGCCTTTGCAAGGCTGCTGTCCCGCCGGGACAGAACCTCTGTTTTAGGTTTTGCGAGTAGCGGGCAATGTCGGGTTAGATGGGGGTTTGCATACTGTTTTGTGGTTATGATTGTGAGTGTGTGATGCCTATGTGCAGGTGGTGTGACACCGGGAGTGCCCTCTACGTCCCACAAATCCGTCGCCCGCGGTTGAGGCAAGTGTGTTGTAATGAATAGCGGAATTGTAGGTTGCTTGTGGAGATTAGATGAAAGATTGAATACTTGCTATGATCACTTGCCATGCTTGCTGTTTTCCAATGATATATTGAGTATGATTATCATGATTCGATGCCATGTGTTAATATTTGTCATGATGAGATGCCATATGTTTATGTACATGTGAAATATGATAATTGGCATAGTTGCATGCATGACATGAGATAGGGCGAGGGCGGTGAGAAAGTCATAACTAGTCCGGCAAGGTCGGTGAGAAAGTTATGACTAGTCCGGAACGCCATTGAGTAAGACCTACATCGTGATTCCATCCATGTGGTGAATGGAAGCGATGAGTAGGCACCCTCCATCTTCGGGATGGAAGGGGGGAAAAGGGTGCACACCGACGGGTGTGTACTCAACCATACCGGTATGAGTTTCCAAGGAGATATGAGCATTGCATTGCATTGCATACACAATGATGATGATTTTGTTAAAGTGTTCATGATTGAGATGATATACATGATGTGAGATGTTATTTTCTATGATATTGTTATTGTTGTCCATTACAATATGTTTGCTGAGTTTCGAACTCACGCTTGTGTTTTATGTTGTTTTTAGGTACTTTGAGATCGGCATGCGGGAAAAAGGGGTTTAGCTACACTTCTACACGTAGCTCCACCATCATAGTCTATGATTAATCACTTGGAGACATGATTTTAAGAGTTGTGCCATAAAGTTAATGTATGGTTTAATCTAGCATGCTTGTGATCCCTTATTTGCTTCGTTATAGTTTATGAAGTGGTTGAGCGTGGTATTATTGGCGTAGTTTGATGATACATCCATTTATGTTGATGTTTTAGATGTCGTGTGCTATGATATATCTTGCCATGATATTGAGATTGTGTTAATTCATGGAAAAACAAAGGAGATGCTGCCGAAATATCGGTTTTTAGCATATGTACCTTTGCTGGAATTTATGTTTAAATGTGATATTTAGTTGTTGTTTAGCGTATGTTTGGTAGCATTCGGGCATATTAAATGCCGGGGTGTTACAGCAAGTCATGCACAGAATGCAATCCAATATTCTATATGCATGACTTATTCCAAAGAGTAGGCTGAAAGGTTTATTTGCAGTAAAGCGACATTCACAATATCAATAATAGATTGAAAGCGGTAAAATAGTAATAATAGTAATAACTTTCATAAACAATTTCACCAGTAAAGCATTTATCATCCTAAAGCAAAATCATCATTTCCAATACCAAGTATCCATAAACCAAGTTCATTTTCATAAAGTCTAACCCTTGACTGTAATCCCGGAGTAATGTCCAATGCTGTAACACCCGTGTTTGGTAATTAAGCTTAATTAAGCCAGTTAAGTGTGGATTAGTGCTCTAAATTGTTTTTGAGTCTTGATTTGGAGTTTATTTTCTTTCAATTTCCATTTTGTCATTTCGCTCGTTCGATTTCCCCGATCGGAGTCCCTGAATTCGAATTCGGGTGAAATTTCAATTCACATAAGTTAGAACCCAAACCTATGTCCTAGACTTTCATTAGGATCCCCCGAACCTATTCCAAAAGTCCCCATTGCTTTTGGTTGAGCGTCGTTGCAAAAGCCGCAAAGTTCCAGGGTTTCCAGACCTAGAGCGGCGATCTGCAGCGTAAGCCCAAGATCTTGCCGGCGAGCGGCAGCGATCGGCTTGCCCAGCGATCTTGTCGGTCAAGGCGTCGAGCACGGGGGGACAACGCCCCTGTTTTGCACGTCGCTGGTCACTCCTCCTTTTCCTCGATCCCAGCGCCACCCACGTCGCCATTAAGCCCTAGGGAGAGCCTCCTCCTCCCCCTCTCTCCCCTCATTTGCCCCTACTCCTCTTCTCTCTTGTTCTTCCTCTTCCTCTCCTCTATTTCCCGGGCTCCACCTCTCCTCCTCAAATCCGGTCGGGTGGAGGTAGTTTGGAGCAAGAGGAAGGAAGTTCAAGGAGCAAACAAGCATCCTCAAGACCCTAAGAAGCTTGTTGCTTGGTGGATTCAAGGTTTGAGATCATTCCCTAGGGTTAATCTTAAACCCTAGCCCCTCCTCTTTTCCCCTTTGATCTAGCTCTAGAAAACCCTAGTTCTAGTAGTAGATCGTTGATGCTTCGAGTTGTAGACCTAGGTTAGGGTTAGAAGAATTGTTTTGCGCGATCGATTCATTCCGTAAACCCCAATCTACCTCTCGTTGGGTTCATTCACCTCAGGATGTCGTTTCTCGAATTTTCGGAGACTTCTCTTTGAAACCTTAGCTCTGGGCACGCCTCAAATGTCGATTCTCGCGGAGGAATCGAGTTTGAGCTCGATTCGAGTCCAGAATCGAATTCGAGACCTTTTAGGCTTTTTGAGTTTCTGGAGTTCGATCATCGTGCATCGAGGCTGTAGTCGAGCTCTAGGTCACGTAGGACCTTAGTGCGCTACCAGAATCAATACACGTAATGTAAACCCGCTGTTTCGGCAGCTTTGAGAAAAGATGCATTTTGGGCATTCAAAGCAATTTCACGTTCCGAAGTCCCAAAATCCTCGAGTCTGACGCGTATGGGTACCTAATGCCGTAGATGTCCTATCTCCGTGACAAAAATCGAATTTGGACTCCTTTTGAGTTAAAATCCGATTTTCCGTCGTATTCGCCCTCTGTTAGGTTCCAAAAAGGGAAAATCAAGGCAATCGAGCTTGAAACTTGTCGTGGTCAACGTGAATAAGTCCCTAGCGTCGCTAGGAACCTATCCATGCCCTTGCTGCAAAGTTTCGGACTTGATTGCGCGAAATTCAACTTTTTGGAAAAACTTCTCCTTAGTGGTCGGCACTACCGACGTGTGAGGCCGGTACTGCCGCCCTCGCCGGCAGTATCGCTCACATAACGTCGGCGGCTAATTTCTAGAGAGGTCCTTTCGCGGTCTCTGGCGACCGGCACTACAGGGCCATGAGGCCAGTACTGCCGCCCTCACGGTAGTACCGGAGATAACCCCGGTGCCTTTTTTCCAGAGAGCACTTTTTTTCGAATCCGGCCAGCAGCACTACCGGGCTTGCTGGATGGTACTGCCGGCCCCAGAGTAGCACTACCGCCCAACAGTAGCCGGTACTGCCAGGCTCTGGGTGAAACTCTGATTTCTTTTGTTCCGTTGAGTTCTTGCTTTCCGTTTTCGGTTCTTATTGGTATTTGATCTCTCCTTTCCCTGCTTTGATCGATGTTGTTGGCTCTATTGCTTTTCGTGTAGACGTTGACGTGTCGAATGCCGAAGACGACCCCGATTACGTTCCGGAGTCTGATTTCGCTGAAGAGCAAACAGGCAAGTACCTCCTTTGACCATTTTGATCCCATAATTGCAAATTCTATTTTGAATTGTCAAAACCATTATGCATGCGTATATGTTCAATAAAGATGCTAGTTGTGGGAAAACTTGGTAATTAGACCCGAATTGGTGGATTTCCTTAATCTTAATTGATCTGTGAACCTTGTTGAACCTTAAGCTAATTCTAGGTATAAGAGTAAAGTCACTCGGATAATAATGAGTAATATTCGCATATGCTTAGTCATGCTGTAGAATGTACTGTATGACGTTATGACACAATTAATTACACTTCTTGGAATTGGTCGGTTTGGTTGGATTTGGTCGATGGTTCGGAGTTGGGTATTGGTTTGGGAAATGGTTGGATTGGTGTTGTTGGAAAATGGAAAAGGAGTTTTAGACACAGGTGAGATGTTTGGTGATTGGTGGTTTGGAATTCGGTTGATTTGGTTTGGTCGTTTCGGTTGTATGGATGGTATGGTATTTGGAATGTATCACAATGTGATGCCTTAGAATTTGGGAGTTACCGTAGGGGGTTTTTCTCCCTTGTTTCGATTTCGGAAGGAATGAAGGAAATGTTGGGAGATGAAATAATTAAAGAATATGCAACAATTTAATATTAAAATTAGAGTTTGGGGCTAGTTTTAGCTGGGCTAAGGCAACCTGGGCATGGACCGGGAATTCCCTTCCCACCTTCCCCCTCCCCACGCCTTGGTGGGCCGGCCCACCTCTCCCTTAGTGGCGCCACCCCCTCCCCCAAACCCTAGGTGCCACCACTTCCTCCCCTTGGCAGCCACCACTCCCTCCCCTAGGCAGCCGCCCCTCCCCTTCTCCTTCCCGGCGTGGTGGTTCGAGGATCCACCGCGGTTCGCGAAGGAAAGTTCGAGAGGAGGACAATTTTCCGTGTCGGGGATCGTTGAGCAATCTTTGTGGGTTCTCAAGGGAGAACTCAAGGTAAAATTTCCAATCTTTTACCCTTGTTCTACCTAGGGATTTGGAGTGTATTAGATCTGGTGGTGTTTGGTTTGGATGGATTTTGATGGGGGAGAAGGGTAGTTGTTCACGTGGTGCTGTTTCTGAGAGGGGAGATTGTGCAGCGCGGATTGTTCAGCGGTTTACTTGGCCTAGATGATTTTTCCTGCAAAAATCTATAACTAGAAAGTTGTAGAAAACATCGAGACCTAGCTTCTGTAATTTTTTCAGAATTTATGGGGCGTCGGTCTGAGAGTTATCTCTGTTGGAAGATGATGAACAGAATCTGGAAACAGATTCCGTTCACTGTGTTGGACGGTTGTTTAGGCATGTTTAACAGCGGAATTGAAATTTTTGACCTTCATGAAAGTTGTAGATCTCGTCAATATCTAGCTACTGTAATTTTTTTGTATTTTTATGAACAGTAGAAAAAAGATATGAAATTGGGAAGAGAGGGTGCTGCTGTTCGATCCGGACAGATCGGGGTTTTATGGCGTTTAAAATGGGAACGGGGAGTAGGAAGCATGTGTTTGAATTGTGTGATCAATTGTGATGTCGCTATGTACTGAAATAATGTTTGTTCAGGTGGTGCCCCTGCTGGGCGCAACTAGGTTCATCGTCCACGTCGGTAAAGGCAAGTGGAAGTAGTTGTATTGTTAAGCTATACATCGTTGTTTGCTTCGCCTTCATTATAAACTCCAATTACAGAAATCATACATGATTTAATCGCTTGCTTATAGAAATGCAATATTCTGACTAGCATTGTGATGTTGTGGTTTGGCTATGAATCATGAGTAAGGTGAAGAATGATGTTGTTTACTTGATGAATTGTCTAAATACTTCATCTCAATGTTATTTGCTTTCTATCTATGCTATAAGATGATAGACAAACATGTGGACTCAGTGTGGGAGATTCTGAATGAATTCATGCATGAAGCATTAACTGCATAATCATGCATTGGAAGTTTTGTCGACGCCAGCGTGCACGACCGTACCGGTACAACACCGTGTGTTCCTGAGAAAGGGCACGGTGAGGAGGATCATGGCATAAGCATGTGCACAATCATATGCATTTTACTGAGGTTGTGTGGACTCTATGATGTGGCATTGGATATGAGGAATGTGGTATTTGTATTAGTTGTTCCGCTTGCTGAGATTTACCCAATCTCACTACTTGCTGTTTTAATGTTTTCAGGTAGCGCTTGTGAGTCGTAAGCATGAAGGGGGGGCTAGCAACACAATAAATCTTCTGGTGTCATCAAAACTCACATGAACTAGTGTTTTAAATAATTCATTAGCTGGCTGAAATTTTATTACACCTAGACCCATTGTTGTCCCCTTTAAACTTGTTCTCCTTTATGGTTGTCCCTTTAGAGATGTGTTATGTTTATGGTTGATTCCTGGTTGATTTAGACTTGTTGTCTCTAGTATTGATGTCGTGATATTATTCCTATTTGAATTGCTTATCATGGACCTTGTATTTATGAATTGCTTCCGTATTATCCTGTTTTAGGGGAAATGCTGTCGAATTTTTCTTGTACAACAGTTTAGATTTATGGGGTGTTACAGTTGGTATCAGAGCGGGCTGTAGGTCCTTGGAATGTGTATTTTTAGTGTCATACTATAGGATACAACTAAAATGTGATGTGGAATAACTTAGAAACATGGCCTAGGTTTTAACTAAAATTTTGTCATAGGATAGCAACATTAAAACTTGTGTAAGTGGAATCACTAATTTAAAATCTGACACACATGGATGCACAGTAGGAAAGGGGTATGGGTACCGTTGCTTTCCGTTTAAATATTGTATCTAAGCTTTGATGTTGAATGCTACTTTTGATGATGTATAATGCTATATTTATGATGGATTTGATTGAGTTGCTTCATTTGTGATGAAGTGGGGTTGTGGTGCCGAAGCGTTTCGGTCACCTCTTTTTGTTCTTAGTCTGGGTGTGGTTTGACGGTGTTGCCGGTTAACGCCATCACCGAAGAATTATTAACCCCTGTAGGAGGAGTGCTTACCCTTTCTGTCGTGGATCGGGTAGTGGACTGGAGTCAAATAGAAGAGATTGGTGGTAGATTCCTTCGGATGTTCTTTATCGTTCTGACGGTCGGTCTTGTTTGGTTTTCTTGGTTTTAGTTGATTGAAATCAGAAGAAAAATGTTTGTAATTTGGATTTTCGCAGAGTGTGCCTTCGGTGTTTCTTGGTTTTGTCTTCTTTGGGTGAAGACAAAGAAGGGGAGTTTTGTGTTGTGCGTCTTTGGTCGCCTTTTGACTTTGACACCTGTTTAGTTGGTTGCCTTGCAAAGAAAGGTATAGCTTTTGGTTCTTGTGGTGTCTTGCTCTGAGTTTAAAAGAAGTTATTGAAGCATGTGTAAAAAGTTAAGTTGTGTCGATTTATGTTTTGTGCCTTTGTTCGTAAAGGTTTACTTGATCGCTTGGTTCCCTTCTGTGGGAGTCTTTAAGATTGAAATGTGTTTTGGAGTCATGTCCTATTGCAAATTTGAGAGTCAAGCCTCTTTGTGAGTTTTGGTTGAGTATTAAAAGAAAAATGCTGCAAATAAAGTAAGTATTCGTTTGACTGAAATTAATTGTTAAAAGTGAAAATTGTTGTTTAGCATGTTATGTAGTATGTAACAATGTGGTTTATAGAAATGATGTACTCCTTAGTTAATTTGCGAGTTGAATCAATTAAGTGTAATTGTTACGTTTAGCTTAAGATTAAATGAACCTCTAGTGATGTAGAGTACCCCATAGTGGGGATGATTAAATGTGTTAATGTACATGCTTATAATCTGTTGCTTTGCTTTAAAAGTGCTTATGACCCCCGATAATGTTTAAGGTTTTAAACCACGATGCATGGTTAGAACATTAAGATGAGGTAGACTATGTTATTGTTAAAGAAACTTTCTTTGGTTGTTTAAAGATGTTCTAATCTAACGGATTAATAGAGAAAATTTAATCGTGTTGACTAGCGACTTTAATTTGGAAGTTGATTAGAATTGCTATTTACGTTGTTGCAACCTACTAGTATATTTGGAAGTATGCAGTTGTGTCTTTACAATGCTAGTATTGATATCAATTGAGAAGACATAAGACTTATTGTTAATGATGTTGTTAAGGGCAGTGTTAATGCTAGTATTCAATCTATTTTAAATAGTTGGAGTATGTTGTGTGGTGGTAATTTTGTTATCACCTATGTATAGGGTAGCCAAAAGTAATGTTGTTGGTTGATGTTTATGCCCATTTGTTGTTATTGATGACTTGGTAGGGTTGTTAATTGTTGGAAACCATTGATCCAATAGAGAAAAGTGTAAAACTGTGGAATTATGTCGAGTACATGTTGTGATGGGATGAACATTGGATAACAATCATGATGCAAGATTTTAACCTTAATGAATGCATGTCTTAGAATCTTGTTTACGAATTTTATCTTGTAGAGATAATACTTATTGGTTGAAGTCATTTTATTGATTGAACAAGTTTTAATTGTCAAGATGTTGATGTATGGATGGTATAAAATTGATACGTTGATCATGCTTAAGTATCTGTTGAAGTACTATGTTTGAAATATAGAATACATTGTTATATGATGTGTTGGTCTGTGGGGATCATGATGAGGTAGTATAGAATGGAAGACGTTTTGTTAATCATCATAAACTGTATTTATAAATGTTGGGAAAGGTAATTAGAGAAAGAATTGGTTATGTAGCTTTTGGTTTAATTATATTGAGGCTTCTCGATGAGTAAATAGTGTATATTGAATGCTTAAATGGTAAGTATAGTGGAATACTAGATATGGTGGCTTTCATCCTGAGCCTGTGTCTAAAACCATTTGGACTGGTTTGGTTGGTTGCTATTTTGGTTGAATATTTTTTGTCGAAGTGTTTCTTACATTTGTGTTTGAGTTTCCTAAAACTCGTAGTGATTAATGCCAACCTTTGGATTTGGCTAACTTGTTTAGTTTGCACTATGAGTATGGATTTACACCCAAAAGTCTTTGAGTGGATCGCGCCCCTTCGGCGTTAGACTGAATTATCTTTGGAATTAATTTTAAAGGAAGCAGATGGACATAGTGGGTTGTGTTGGAAACTCTTGAAATTTAATTTGTAACTCTTTTTGACTAGAGTTGGATTTATTTGCATGATGTGTGTGACGTTTGCGAGTGCTTCAAAAAGGTGGATTTTATGAGTGTTTCATAAGTGAATTTGGTTAGTGAAGAGTTCTCTTTTGGGAATGAATTTCCCTTTTTTTCGAGAAAAAAAATTGTGGCGGTTGTTTGTGCAGATGTTTGACTTTGGAGTCGATGTTCTTTTCCAAAATGTTGATTTTAGTTAAAATGCGATGTTTTGCAAGTTTAGCTTTCTATCATTGGTGGGTTTTGATACGATGTGGTGCCTTACTGTTAACTATGCTGCCGACATAGTTTATATGAATTAGCGCAATCCTCGATGTTATTCGAGTTTTATTCATGTGTTACAGAGGAAGAAGTCGTCTTGTATATGACTATTCGATAGTGTTGTTACATGATGAATGAATGGTGAAAAGTAAACATGACATTGTCTATAGATGTTAAATGATAAAAGAGTCGTTGAGCCCGGTCGGTGAGAAAGTCATATATAGATATATGACTAATCCGGAGTGCTCTTGGAAAGCTGCATGCATGTCCTGAATCGAGATTTCAATTGCCTTCTAGTACGGGAAGTAAGAACGAATATCTTCTGATATGTTGGTTGTGGTGTAAGAGATCTGAGCTTTCTTTGCATCTTGGCTTAGGAAAAAATAAAATAAAATAAAATGAGTACTCTTGGGTTGTTGCCGAATTCTTTCCAAAGTGGCTTTTAGCGCTTTGGAGTTCGAGTTGTTGGATGTGAATCATTTGGGGATCATGGGTCTTGGTTGAGCTTCCTCAATGATTCTACCCTTGGTTCTGATTCTTTGAAAGGAAGAATGCGAGGGCGAAACCTTCTAAGAAAGAGGAATTTAGTGTGGGTTGGTAATGCCCTAAGATATTAGATGTTGCTATTAGATGATCGTAAACAGTTTAAAAGTGAAGAGTAAAGGAAGGTTGTGTATGACTCAATCCAAACCTTCTTGGAGAATTGGGTCATTGATGTGTACCTAGGTGGGGCTGTTTAAATTATTAGTGGACCACTTGGTGGTTGCTAGTAATTGTTTTTCCTTTTCAATGTGTATTGGACCTTTCTGTCGCTGAGGTTGAGCGAGGTTGTGTCAACCATAGCGATTTTGTTCGGTTGTTACTGTCTCTTGCGGGTTTAAGGACCCTGGTTGTAAAGTAGGCCTTTCCTTTTGGTGGTAGTGTTGGGTATTGGTTTTTTGTTGAAGATCAATTTTTTTGCAAGGTTCTAACCTCATTTGTTCAAATAGCTAGTGGTCTTGGAGTGTATGTCTCACCTGGTTTGTCGTCGTCTTGAATACGGCGAACCACAGTAGAGGGGTTGTGGTGTGAAAACACGTTTGTGCGTGGGAGATAAAGAGGGTTCTAGAGACTGGTACCGTTTTCTTCTGGAGAGTAGTTGGAAGAAGGAGTGCGAGACCGTTTTCTTTCATGGTCTATTTGGGAATTGAAGTGAAGGTGGAACCGTGAGAGGTTGCACTCTGTTGAGCTAAATCAACATTTTCTCGCTAGTGTTGGTTTTGAGAACTCGCTTGTCGTTTGTTCCGGTTTGAGTCTTTGTGTGAATGTTTTGTGTTGCAAAGAAGTCTTTTGTCCCTTGGGGACTTTGTTGTTGATTTTGGTGTGTCTTTGATTCGGGGACGAATCCTTTTAAGGAGGGGAGAGTGTGATGCCTTAGAATTTGGGAGTTACCGTAGGGGGTTTTTCTCCCTTGTTTCGATTTCGAAAGGAATGAAGGAAATGTTGGGAGATGAAATAATTAAAGAATATATAGCAATTTAATATTAAAATTAGAGTTTGGGGCTAGTTTTAGCTGGGCTAAGGCAACCTGGGCCTGGACCGGGAATTCCCTTCCCACCTTCCCCCTCCCCACGCCTTGGTGGGCTGGCCCACCTCTCCCTTAGTGGCGCCACCCCCTCCCCCAAACCCTAGGTGCCACCACTTCCTCCCCTTGGCAGCCACCACTCCCTCCCCTAGGCAGCCGCCCCTCCCCTTCTCCTTCCCGGCGTGGTGGTTCGAGGATCCACCGCGGTTCGCGAAGGAAAATTCGAGAGGAGGACAATTTTCCGTGTGGGGGATCGTTGCGCAATCTTTGTGGGTTCTCAAGGGAGAACTCAAGGTAAAATTTCCAATCTTTTACCCCTATTCTACCTAGGGATTTGGAGTGTATTAGATCTGGTGGTGTTTGGTTTGGAAGGATTTTGATGGGGGAGAAGGGTAGTTGTTCACGTCGTGCTGTTTCTGAGAGGGGAGATTGTGCAGTGCGGATTGTTCCGCGGTTTACATGGCCTAGATGATTTTTGCTTCAAAAATCTATAACTAGAAAGTTGTAGACAACGTCGAGACCTAGCTTCTGTAATTTTTTCAGAATTTATGGGGTGTCGGTCTGAAAGTTATCTCTGTTGGAAGATGACGAACAGAATCTGGAAACAGATTCCGTTCACTGTGTTGGACGGTTGTTTAGGCATGTTTAACAGCGGAATTGAAATTTTTGACCTTCATGAAAGTTGTAGATCTCGTCAATATCTAGCTACTGTAATTTTTTTTGTATTTTTATAAACAGTATAAAAAAAGATATGAAATTGGGAAGAGAAGGTGCTGCTGTTCGATCCGGACAGATCGGGGTTTTATGGCGTTTAAAATGGGAACGGGGAGTAGGAAGCGTGTGTTTGAATTGTGTGATCAATTGTGATGTCGCTATGTACTGAAATAATGTTTGTTCAGGTGGTGCCACTGCTGGGCGCAACTAGGTTCATCGTCCACGTCGGTAAAGGCAAGTGGAAGTAGTTGTATTGTTAAGCTATACATCGTTGTTTGCTTCGCCTTCATTATAAACTCCAATTACAGAAATCATACATGATTTAATCGCTTGCTTATAGAAATGCAATATTCTGACTAGCATTGTGATGTTGTGGTTTGGCTATGAATCATGAGTAAGGTGAAGAATGATGTTGTTTACTTGATGAATTGTCTAAATACTTCATCTCAATGTTATTTGCTTTCTATCTATGCTATAAGATGATAGGCAAACATGTGGACTCAGTGTGGGAGATTCTGAATGAATTCATGCATGAAGCATTAACTGCATAATCATGCATTGGAAGTTTTGTCGACGCCAGCGTGCGCGACCGTACCGGTACAACACCGTGTGTTCCTGAGAAAGGGCACGGTGAGGAGGATCATGGCATAAGCATGTGCACAATCATATGCATTTTACTGAGGTTGTGTGGACTCTATGATGTGGCATTGGATATGAGGAATGTGGTATTTGTATTAGTTGTTCCGCTTGCTGAGATTTACCCAATCTCACTACTTGCTGTTTTAATGTTTTCAGGTAGCGCTTGTGAGTCGTAAGCATGAAGGGGGGGCTAGCAACACAATAAATCTTCTGGTGTCATCACAACTCACATGAACTAGTGTTTTAAATAATTCATTAGCTGGCTGAAATTTTATTACACCTAGACCCATTGTTGTCCCCTTTAAACTTGTTCTCCTTTATGGTTGTCCCTTTAGAGATGTGTTATGTTTATGGTTGATTCTTGGTTGATTTAGACTTGTTGTCTCTAGTATTGATGTCGTGATATTATTCCTATTTCAATTGCTTATCATGGACCTTGTATTTATGAATTGCTTCCGTATTATCCTGTTTTAGGGGAAATGCTGTCGAATTTTTCTTGTACAACAGTTTAGATTTATGGGGTGTTACACACAAGCCAAGGGCTTGTTTGGAATGGTTATGGATTGGATGGCAAGCCTGAGGCTTGGTTTTGGTTTGGTTCCCAACTATGGGGAGGTTTGCGCCAGTAAAGCTAGTGGGAGCCCGTAGGGACCACTAGTGGACAACATCCGTGGCCATAGCAAGTGGTATGGAAGATCTCGCCTGAGTCACCCTAAGGACTGAACTTGATGCTATTACTGGGTCAAACAGTACAGCCACATGTGCCAGTATGGGATGGCCTTGGCCTAGTAAATTGGAAAGGATTTGGGTCTTGCATCATTAGGTGGCGGGACAGTTGGACACACCTGTCGTGTCGGTGTGTTCTAGGGACTCCCTCATCGAGGCATCGAGGGGGAGTTTGCCCAATACAACGGTAATGCCTACTATGGGAGGTATGGGCCAGTAAAGCTAGTGGGAGCCCGTAGGGACCACTAGTGGACATCCTCTTGTGGCCATAGCTAGGGATGCACATTACCGGGCTGGTGCAAGGTTTAATTCCAACCTATCTGTAACACCCCAGCATTTAATATGCCTGAATGCTACCAAACATAAGCTAAACAACATCTAAATACCACAATTAAACATAAATTCCAGCAAAGGCGCACATGCTAAAAACCGAGATTTCGGCAGCATCTCCTTTGTTTTAACATGATTTGAAGGAGCAACACAGTAAAGCAATATAAGGCAATATGAGAGACCATTAAAACAGCAATAAATAATGACTTAACAACCATGTAAGTCTAGTTTCAAGCATTTAATGTCTCCAAGAGTCAAACGAACAATAAGACTCTCATATAGCAAAGCTAAACTTCAAAGCAATAATCATCACACGCAATTTATGATAAAAAACTAGTTGAATGACTTGTGGAATCAAATGAGTGAAGCTACGTGCGGAAGTGTGACTATTTCCCTTCCCCGCATGCCGGTCTCATGGTACCTAAAACAACAGGAAAACACAAGCGTGAGTTCGAAACTCAGCAAGCATATTGCAATGGTACAACAAGAGCAATTATATGGCAATAATATCTCACATCATGTAAACCATCTCATTCATGATCACATATCATTATCATCATCATTATGTATGCAATGCAATGCTATGCTCATGTCTCCTTGGAAACTCATACCGGTATGGTTGAGTACACACCCGTCGGTGTGCACCCTCTCCCCCTTCCATCCCGAAGATGGAGGGTGCCTACTCCTCGCTCACATTCACGCGGTGAATGGAATCACGATGTAGGACTTACTCATTGGCTCTCCGGAATAGTCATAACTTTCTCACCGACCTTCCCCGGACTAGTTATGACTTTCTCACCGCCCGGGCCATGTAACATGCCATGTATGCAATTATGCCAACATCATATTTAATTTGTACATTAACACATGGCATCATAACATAATAAACATGCTCATCATATCATTGGCAATCATTAAAGCATGGCAAGTGATCATATCATATAGTCAATTTCATCTATTCTCAACAAGCAACCTACAAATCGCTATCCATTACAATACACTTGCCTCAACCACGGGCAACGGATTTGCAGGAAGTAGAAGGCATTCCCAGGGTCAGACCACCTGCACATAAGTACCACACACTCACAATCATGTCCACAAAACAGTACGCAAACCCTCATCTACCCCGACATTGCCAACTACTCGCAATACCCAAAAACAGAGGTTTTGTCCAGCCGGGACAGCAGCCTTCCAAAAGGCATAACTCGAGTTCTAATACTCCGAATCAATTAAACGAGTACATCTTTGCGTAGCTTAGGAAATTTCCTAACTTTTTCTAAGTATAAGGAAAGACTGATTCGGACTCTAAAGTTGTTTAATCTACAAAATACCGAGATCTGTTCCAATCACGTCACAGATTTTAACACGCTCGGTAAAACAGCCATAACTTTCAAACGGCTGAGCGGAATTTAAAGTTCTTTATACCCACTGAAAGGTGTTGAAATTACCTACAACTTATTCAACATCCGTACGACCAAATTCCGATTCTAAATTGGCGGAAAACCAAATCCTAGGTCGACTGCTCATGCTGCCCGAAACAGAGAACGTGACCAACTCAAGAATCCATCTTATCTAATCAAATCCAGCACCACCAATTGAACTAAAAACTTGATAATAATCCTTAGAACAGTACCTAGCCCAACCCCAAGGGGTCACATGGCCATACCTTCGCCTGACGCACGAAAACCCAATAGATCTCCTCCCGGAACGCTCCTCGCTCCAACGGATGGAACTTCGAGGTGCAGGGGTGGGGAGGCTACCCTAGGGTAGCAAGGGGTGGAGGAGAGGTGGTGGAGTGGTGGGGAGCAAAGGGGGCAAGGGGAGGGGGCGCACGGCCACAAGGGAGAGTGGGAGGTGGGGGTGGCGGCTAGGGCAAGGAGGGAGGGGAAGGGGCGCACAATGGAGGGGGTGGGGCGCATGGAAGCAGGGGGAGCCCCCTTTTTAACAGCCCAAACAGGATTCCTAATCTTAAATGGACTCATACTCCATCCCACCAAAGCCCACAACCCTTTCCCCTAGGCCCAAAACTCCCCGGAAAGGCCCAAACTCCCGGAAACGGCCCGGAAACGCTATTAAACCTCCTACCATATGGTTTTAACCTCCAATACCATATTTCATAAAGTTTTTGACCTTAACATTCACATTAAATAATGTCACACCATTCCGTAGTGTCACACTATCGAATGGTCTCGTCACAGTCTAGCAAAACAGGTACGTTGAGTATCGCTTGGCATGGTTGACATGATTGCTAGAATGTGTCATGTGGGTAAAGTGTACAATCTCTCCAGAGATATAAATAAACTAATCGATTAGCCGTGCTCACAGTCATGAGCAGCTTGGGAAGTACTGTCAAGTATAGAATTTTTGGTGTAGGTTCTGGTCTGGTCTTGGTTCGGTCTCGGGAATGGTTTTGGTTGGAACTTGGATGGGAGTTGGATTGGTTAATGGGTTTGGTCGGAAATTGGTTTTGGAGAATGGATTTGGTTTGGTGGGTTAGTTCGGTTATCGATTTGTAGGAAGGGAATGTTTGGAAATTTTGGTTTATGAGCAAATGGTTATGTTTATTGTTTGATTAAAACAATCTCCTTACAATTGCTTTACAAATTGCGAATGTTTAGAATCTATTTTGTTATTACAAATAAATCCTGCTTTGTGCTCCAAACAGACTTAGTGTAGAAACTTGTATCCTTTGTTATAGCCTGCATCTATAGTAATATTTCCATACACTAAAGTCTTGCGAGTACATACGTGTACTCACCGTTTGCTTTAATGAATTTTGGTCACAGGAAGAAGAAGGTAATGAAGGCAACCTCGATGAGTCGCAGTTCGCTGTGGAGTCTGACGATTTCGCTGAGGGCTAACTGGATTCCTTCCAGTTAGTTGCCTGAGGGGAATGGCACACTACGCCTTTCTTTTGGATTTTCCGCTGTGTTTTATTCTGACTTTTGGACTTGTGCAAGCCATGTTGCCTTAACCTGTAATATTAACTAGTTGTAACAGCTTTACCTTTCGGATGTAATATATTTACTCTTGCATAGTTGTGACCTGTATTGTATGACAATGTGTGGGTGCTGGGCTACTGATCCAGGGAACCAGTACTAAACACACGGTTGCGGGAAGCTTGGGTCGTGTTCAATCGGTTGGCACGTGCACTTGTGGCGAGTGTCACCGATCAATTGACCTCAATCCGAGTACAGATTTAGCTTAGCAGTCGGAAGTTGTTACAGGTTGCATTATTTACCAGTCTGATGCAACAGTAATGACCCAGTTCGCTAATCTGATTCCGGAGCCCCCACGAATGCCGCGGACACGGCTATTCGAATAGATTTTACACTTTGCAGAGGTTATACACTTTACCCACAAGATACAGTCAAACACCACAAAGGCGAGTGTCCATAACAAAGTCTTTTGGAGGCTTCTAACACCACAAGTGAACCTACTCAGTTGTCGAACACTAACCCTTCCCTTAGCAAAGGCGGAGTTTAGGACAACGAACCATTGGATGGGTACCTGGCCGCAGCCCCGGTATGCTCCCCCATACAACTACACAGAAATATACCTGACACCCCGAGGTACTACATGCAAGATATTAGCAACCTACTCAACTAGGTCTGTCCCATTCCAGACATGTGGTTGCATGATGAACTCAGTTCAAAGGCTTGCAAGGTTAAGTCCTTAGGTTAACCAGCGCAAGACTACCCAATCAGCAAAACCGAAACGACATTCCCGATGCCACATCTTAGCCCACCAAAACAATCTTGCCACTTGCCCCAGTTTAAATCATGTTATCACCCCGGTTGATTACCATGCACCACGTGCCATCAACATCACCAATAACACATGACACTTTTCCAACACAGGTTCCATATCTCATTAAGTCAACATTAATAAATGATATTCCGAAATCATGTCATATTCACATGGTAGGGCTAAGCATACTACATCGATCTAATCAACCCATGTTTGCAATTTAATAATGTCCAACTAGTTAGTCCACAACCTAGGGTGACAAAAGATTCATGGCATACAATTATATATATGAAGGTGGCATACATCAACTAGGCATTTAACTAATTCCCAGAATTAATTAAAACCATTTCTAATTAAATTATCATGCAATACTTTGAATCAACATAATTTTCAAAAGGGGGATCAATATGATCAAAGCATAACTTGCTGTCAAAAAGTACTTGTTCTTGGTCTTGAGTTGGCTCTTGGGTCAAAACTTCAACTTCGAAGCCTTCAGGCACTTCAACGTCTACTCGTAACGTGCACAAATAGCAATAAAATAAATAAATAGTAGACACAAAAGGTTCAAAAATTCAAATAAGATTTATAAACATAAAGAGCTCAACTTTACAATTTTTTAGAAATTTGAACCACACAAATCAGAGTTAAAACGCAAAAGTTATAGCATTTTGAAGTTTGAAACTATATTTAAAAAGAATAAACCAAATTAATAAAATAAATTTTATTCGGGAAAAACATTTATGACGTCATCACTGACACGTGGCACAATCTACACCGTACGAACTGAATCTAACGGCTTGAATAATCCGTTCACGCCGGACCGGAAACTTGGTTCGGCATCATTCATGACGGACTAAATAGTTGGTCCAGCGTCGCTCACCACGGACCTAAAAGTTGATCCGGCGTACACATCGACTCTCGGTTACTTGGGAAATTTGGTTTGGTGCAACATAACACTACACGTCCACTGCGGACCCTAACTTTGGTCCGGCACAAACATAAACCACACGTTCACCTCGGACTAGTAACTTTGGTCTAGCACAAACATCACACTACACGTTCACTACGGACCCTAACTTTGGTCCGTCGCAAACATAAACTACACGTTCACCACGGGCCCGTAACTTTGGTCCAGTAAAGTTCACGACGAACCAAATAGTTGGTCCGGTGTCACTCACGACGGACCAAATAGTTGGTCCGGCGTACACGTGCTACGCTCAGTTGGTGTGTTATTGTAACATGGTCCAATCTGGTGCGTTGGATCTAGATATAACGGTTGAAAACGCATATAGATCTAGATTTTTAGATCTAATTTGGGGGTTTTGCATGGTGCGGTGACGTGGACGAACCTGGGCCCTTGGATCTTGATTGGACAGTTGATGGTGTTTGCGAACGTCGGTGATGGTGTAGCGAAGATGCAGTGCCGGAGACGAAGACCCAGGCAGCGGCGTTTCAATGGTCCTCTGGCGAAGTGGATGGTCGGGTTCAAAGCGCCTCAACGGTGCGGTTCCAGATCTAGTTCGTATGCGGCGGAAGGCGACTCGACGGCGGCGGAAACAACAGAAAACCGCAGCAGCTTCACTTCCTACTCTGATGAGGAATTGCGGTGGCTAGGGCGCAGCTCGAGCGGCGAGGGCTAGGGCAAAACGTGCGCACGGGAGAGGAGGTCACGATAGTGTCGGTGGCGCATTAAATAGCGCTCTCGGCGTCTGTGAAAACCTTGGAAACCGAGGCCCACACGGCGCGGCGGCGGAGTCCGACGCGGGCACGAACTAGATGACGTGGCACAATCACAGCCGTCGGATCAAAATCAAATGATTCACGCGAATTAGGGTTTGGGTTAGGTTCGATCCGGTGCGATGCAGCTCGATCAAACCTTTGTTGGACTTCGATGCAGCGTCGATTGCGCTCGATCAAACGCAGGATTCGGTCGGACTCGAGTCAGACTCGAGTCTAACTCGGGTTGGTTGAACAGTGAAACCCATTATGGTATTTCAGTGATTTTAATTTTTAAAATAATTCTAGAAATTCAAATAAATCGAGAAAAATAGCAAAATGCTTAGAAAAATTCCAGAAAAATTTTGGAAAATGCTTTGAGACATTGGACTCAAATAAAATATTTCCAACATAATTTTATGTGAAACTTTTAAATATTTAAATAACTCGAGAAGGAATAAATTCAAATTAAATCCAAATAAATCAAAATAAATTCCAGAAAATTCTAAAAATTCAAAAAACTCAAAAAATTAAATAAAAGCACAACTTTGGGATGTTACAAACCTCCCTCCTTAACAGAATCTCATCCCCAAGATTTAGGGCTAACTAAGGAATAGGTTCAGAAATTTTTTCCTCAAATCCTCTTCGCGCTCCCAAGTCGCTTCACTCTCTGAATGTTTGCTCCACTAGACTCTGCAAACACAGGTTGACTTGTTTCTCGTCTCTCGATCCATTGTGTCCAAAATCTTTATTGGATGCTGTCAAGGCCCTGAATTTCAAAATTCCTGGGAAGTCCGGAGTATCCGGATTTAATGTCCGGATACAACCCGGAGTATCCGGATAAAACCTCAGGAGTATCCGGCTTGGGTCCAACCGAACGCCTTAACCTGGAGTGTCCGGGTTAAATGTTCGGAGTATCCGGGTTAGTCAACCGAACACCTCAACCCGGAGTGTCCGGACTAATTGTCCGGAGTGTCTGGATTTGTCGGGGTAAGGTTATAAGTGTCCGTTTTCTTGGCCCCGTACCACATTTCTCTTCCCACCCGTTTAATCTCCTCTACTCCGGCGACTCCTCCACCCCGAGCTCCACTCCGGTGACTCCCCACCGGCCGGTGAATCGACGTGGCTTCTCCCCGGCATCCTCAAGCTCCTCCCCAAGCCGGTGTTCTCCTTCTTCTACCCGGCTACTCCTTCCTCTTCCTACTCCTCGAAGGTAAGGTCCCTTCCGGGAGTTGATTCGTGGGTTTCTTGGGTTCTAGGGCCATCAATGGTAGGGTTAGGGTTTGGATTTAGATTTGGGAGTTGGGGATGAACGTTGGAGTTCTAGGGTTTTGAGGTGTGTGATTCTTGGGTCGGACTTGGGACTTAGGTTGGTGAATGTGGGTGCTAGGGTGGTAGATCGGGTAGCAAGGATGCCATCCTGAGAGCTAAAATAGGTTTGCTTGGGGTTTACTCTAGCTAGCGCCGTTTTCTCGAGGTTTGGGCTAGCTCGAAGCTTCTCCGACCGTGCAAGGTGTAGAAAAGTCGTAGATCGGGTCATTGTGAAGCCGTAGAGAGTGGTAGGGCTTCCGTCCCTAGGTTGTGATGGACCAAATGCTCCTGGTCCGGAGTGTACGGACAAAAGGGCCGGAGTGTCCGGATTATCCGGACTGTTCGGATAAATTATCCGGACTATCCGGACTGGCTGGTCTGTCTCTCGTGCGGGATTTCCGTCAGTTGAGCTATTACTTAGGGGTTTTATAATTGTACTTCATTCATATGCATTGCATGCAACTTATTTATGCATTGTACCCGTGTAGAGAACGATCCCGCGGGACTTGACTCCACGGTGATTGAGGGTGCTACCGGAGAGCCAGCTACCACCGACCCACAAGCAGAAGAACAAGGCAAGCACCTATGCATCTTGAACCCTGTGTAACTATATTTTTGCGAATCAATGGATTAATTGTGAATTACGTATTGCATTAGGAATTGAATTGTGGGATAGGATTAGATCCTAATTGTTGCACATACCCTCCTTCATACTTGTCGAACACCTCCGTTGAAGCTAGATTATGGGTAATAATTGTGTCATGCTTAGTATGCTTAGAAGTCGGGTTGGGCCAAGTGGTGGAAGGTTCCACGGCTTGAGATTAATTATTTCACAAGTATTGGGTTGCAATGGGTTACTTATGAGAAATTGAATGGTTGAAATTGGAGACCGGGCGGGAGAGTTGGACGTTTGGGTAAGGAGACCCAAATGTGGTAGTCCCACCTGAGTCAGCTAAGGACCGATCCGATGTTTAACTGTGGCTGAGCACCATTAGGTTGATCGCATGCCCGATTATGGTACGGTAAACCGCTCTTTCATCGCATGCCATTCAATGAGCCATGCCCTCATGCGGTTGGACGTGGTTGAGGGCGAGGCCTAGGCCGACTCTCGAGTGCCAAGCCGGGCTTGGGCCGCTCGAGGGGGTGCTAGGTTTTTCGGGCCACATGAAGATGCCTCAACGAATGGGTATGGATGGGAGGGGGTTGACATGAGGTTCCTTTGTGGCACATGTCGTGTGATCAATGCTTCCCTGCAGGGTTAATTAAGCGATTCGAATTGCCGCGCTCTCGGATATGAACACGCTTGGTCAGCTATTACTACACGTAGTAATAACTTGAACTGAAGTTCGCCGTTGGGCTTGAGCTCGAAACGAATGTGGAATAATTGTTGTGAATTGTTAGATGTTAACTTCATTTAGTGGTAGACGCTGTTACAACCGCTTTAAAATTGTGAATTGAGTAGTTCGAGTAACTAAACTACAAATGATAAGCAATTCAGCAACAGTTTACCTTGAGCCTATTCCTTGCTACATCCAAATGCATATCCTTTTGGAGTCGGTCATATAGGGACCCCGGGTAAGACTTGCGAGTACCTTCTATACTCAGGCTTCTGCTTTTGTGGTTTTGCAGGTGAGGATCCAGCGGGGTGTGAGTTTTTCCCCTACTGTCTGTCGGTGACCGGGCGGGGCACCGAGTAGAGGCTGTCGATGCATGTGCGCCCAGAAGTGTTTAGTGCATGACACTTCTGGAGGAGTTTTACTTTTGTTGTATTGGATAGGGTTGGATCTTTTGGTTGTACAGCTACGCTTGTGTTTGGTAATGCCGTTTCGTTCTCTTTCGTTTTGTCTTGTGGGTGCGTTTGTTTGGTCGTTCTTTGGGCTTCCGTGTGCCGTGTTGTGTGTTTGTTGCTTCCGCGATTCTTGCGCCTCTGGTAGTGAAGTTTGGGGCTCGATGCCCCTTTGTGCGAATTGAGTTTTGATATGGTTTTGGGAACCGGTATGTGGAGATCCTTGGCGAGTTTCGGATCGCTTACCGGGGGAATACTGGGATGGTTGTCGAATTGCTTGGATATCCTTAGAGTTATCTCGATTGGGCTTGGATGTTAGCACCGAGATCACCTTCGGTGATTTGTTGCTAGGATCCAAATCCGATGGGAGCAACTGTTCATCCAACAACTCGAGGATGATCTAGGCGGTTCCTCTCAGCGCTGGTATTAGAGCAAGGCACACAAATACGGACCCCAACTTGACGACCAGTTAGGAGATTGTTTAGGAGTGTCATAATGCATTAGGTAGAAGGTAATACTTATCCCCGCCCTAGGTTATAGTGGTGAGTGTGAGGGTTACATTGGAATCGTGCATCTCATCTCATATCATGCATGTGCATGGCCATCTGCATCGTGTGTTGTGTTTTGGTGTGTTAGACTTGTGGGACTCCATTGTGGAGTGCTACAGTCTAAAGTGGGGTCAGTTCGGGGTTTTCTGCGTTTAGGACTTGTCCTTTCCGTGAAGGTTCTAACTCTTGTCGTATGACCTTGGTTAACGACAGAATGAGGACCCGTGGAGGCATGGGCGGTGATGATGATGCTGGGCGATCACAGCCTGGCCATGGCGATCCGCCTCCTCCTCCCAATGTGCTGGATATCTTGCTACGATCTGAGCAGAACCACCAGACCACTAATAGGATCTTGGAGATGCTGGTCCAGAAACAGACTGCTCAAGGTGGCCACGGCGACGGACGAGGCCGGTAGAACGGCTATTTAGACTTCCTCCACACCCAGCCGCCGACTTTCTCTAGGGCCAGCGACCCTTTGGAGGCTGACGATTGGCTGCGCACGATAGAGCAGAAATTCGCTCTCATCCAGTGTGAGGACCTTCAGAAGGCTCACTTCGCAGCGCAGCAGCTTCAGGGTCCTGCCGGTGCTTGGTGGGCCAACTACTGGGTGATGCAGCCTGCCGGTCACCAGGTGGCGTGGGCAGAGTTCCGTGAGGCTTTCCGGGCGTACCATATCCCGAAAGGTCTCATGGACATCAAGAAGCAGCAATTTCTGGCCCTCAAGCAGTTGGGCAAGTCCGTGATGGACTATTCCCGGGAGTTCAATTATCTGGCTCAGTATGCTCCGGAGGAAATGGATACCGATCAGAAGAAGTAGGGTCGGTTCATGAATGGGTTGTCCGCCAAGATGCAGGATAAGCTATCAGTGTGCGACTTCGCCGACTTCAATGATTTGGTGAGTCGGGCGATCACCGTTGAGCACAAGATGAGAACCCACCAAGAGGAGAAGAAGCGAAAGCGAGGCGCACAGTTCTCGATGGGCAGCAGTTCGCAGCGGGCCGGGACTGTTCCTCTTCCACCACCGAGGGCCCCTACTACTGCACCTCCCCTGCCGACTGGGGTGGCCCGACCTCCTGTGGTTGCTCCTCGGCCTCCACCGCCACAGTCGGGGACACGGGCGGTAGCGACCGCTGGACCGGGCCCATGCTACAACTGTGGGCGTGTGGGGCACTTCATCAGAGACTGCCCATTTCCAAGGTGGGGCAACAATTCTACCGCCCCACGGCTTCCAGTTGCGACAGCACCACCTCCACTTCCAGCACCAGCCCGTGGCCGCGTCAACTACGTTGATGCTAAGGAGATTCCAGAGGGCAACACAGTGCTGACAGGTATGTTCTGCATTAATGGGCTTTCTGCTAGGGTGTTGTTTGACTCGGGGGCATCTCATTCTTTCATTCGTAAGGAGTTCGCCATGCACCATCAGATGAGAGTGAGTAGTAGCGCCACTCCATTTCTTATTGAGGCGCCGGGGTCAAAGATTGTAGTGAATCAAGTAGTTAAAAAGGCGTCGGTGCAAGTTCAAGGGGTTCCCTTCACGGTTAATCTTCTACTTCTTGACCTTCGGGGATTGGATGTCATTCTAGGCATGAATTGGCTGACGCGCCAACACGCCATCCTTGATTGTTCACGTCGCACCATCTCACTTAAGGGACCAAGGGGCGGTTGGCTGACGTTACTTCTTAATGAGGGCAAGGCCACCCTCTGTTCCCTGAATGGTACTGAAACCGAGATAGAGTCCGTTCCAGTGGTGTCTGAGTACCCGGATGTATTCCTAGCAGAATTACCAGGGATGCCACCTGATCGGGACATCGAATTCGTGGTGGAGCTTCAGCCCGGTACTGCTCCCATATCCAAGCAGCCATACCGGATGCCACCTAATGAATTGGCCGAGTTGAAGAAGCAACTGAAGGAGTTGATGGATAAGGGCTTCCTTCGCCCGAGCTCCTCGCCTTGGGGCTGCTCGGCTCTATTCATGACCAAGAAGGACAGATCACTTCGCCTCTGCGTGGATTACCGTCCCTTGAATGCTGTCACTATCAAGAACAAGTACCCCTGCCTCGGATTGAGATCCTGTTTGATCAGCTTGCTGGTGCACGGGTGTTCTCTAAGATTGACCTGAGACTCGGGTACCATCAGATCAAGATCCGGGCCGAAGACATCCCGAAGACTGCCTTCTCCACCCGATATGGGTTGTATGAGTACACCGTCATGTCGTTCGGTTTGACAAACCCGCCGGCGTATTTCATGTACCTCATGAACTCCATTTTCTTGGAGGAGCTGGATTCCTTTGTCATCATCTTCATCGATGACATCCTCATTTATTCAGCCAACGAGGAAGATCATGCCAAGCACCTTCACGTCGTTCTCGGGAGACTTCGGGAACACCGCTTGTATGCGAAGTTCAGCAAGTGCGAGTTCTGGCTGAAAGAGGTATCTTTCTTGGGGCATGTCCTTTCCGAGCGAGGCATAGCCGTTGACCCAACCAAAGTGCAGGATGTGCTCAAATGGGAACAGCCTAAGTCTGTCACGGAGATTTGCAGTTTCCTTGGGCTGGCTGGCTATTATCGCTGTTTCATTCAAGACTTCTCTAAGATAGCCGAGCCCATGACAGAGTTATTGAAGAAGGGCACCGAATTCAAGTGGTCAGTGGGATGTGAGCAGGCATTTCAAACTCTGAAACAGCGCCTCACTACAGCTCCAGTTCTCACCCAGCCTGATATTCACAAGCTGTTTGATGTGTATTGCGATGCATCTGGCATCGGACTTGGCTTTGTGCTTATGCAAGATGGCCGGGTTGTTGCCTATGCGTCTTGGCAACTAAAGCGCCATGAAGAGCACTACCCAACCCATGATCTGGAGCTTGCTGCAGTGGTCCATGCCTTGAAGCTTTGGCGCCACTATCTCCTGGGGAATAAGTGCAATGTCTATACCGATCACAAGAGCCTCAAGTACATCTTCACTCAGGCAGACTTGAATATGAGACAAAGAAGGTGGCTTGAGTTGATCAAAGATTACACTCTGGAGGTACATTATCACCCGGGTAAAGCCAATGTGGTGGCAGACGCGTTGAGTCGCAAGGCTCGGTGCAATTGCCTCACTCTTCAACCCTGGAGTGCTACCATCTGTGCTGAGTTTCAAAAGCTCAACTTGGAAATGATAGAAGAAGGGACCTTGGTTAATGTGGAATTGAAGTCCACATTGCTTGATCGGATTCGAGAGGCTCAAAAGTTGGATGAGGGTGTTACCCAAATCCACAATAACTTGAAGTCTGGTTAAGCTCCTGGCTTCCGTCTGGATGATCAAGGAACCTTGTGGTTCGGTGAGCGCATAGTCGTCCCCACTGATCAAGAGTTAAAACGGGAGATCCTTGATGAAGCCCACAATTCCTTGCTTAGGATCCATCCGGGCAGCAATAAAATGTATCAGGACTTGAAGCGGCAATTCTGGTGGACTCGCATGAAGCGCGAGATTGCTCGCTATGTGTCAGAGTGTGATGTCTGCAAAAGGGTAAAGGCCGAACATCTCAAACTAGCTGGCACTCTTTAGCCGCTACCCATTCCGAACTGGAAGTGGGAAGATGTTAGTATGGACTTCATTACCGGCTTGCCTCTAACTTATTCGAGTCACGACTCGATATGGGTGATCGTCGACCGGTTGACAAAGTCTGCACACTTCCTAGCTGTCCGCACCAATTACCCTACCAAGAGATATGCGGAGTTGTATATCTCGCAGATCGTATGTCTTCATGGAGTACCTAAGCGGATAATTTCAGATCGAGGCTCTCAGTTTGTTTCCTGATTCTAGGGAAGTCTGCATGAAGCACTGGGCACGAAGCTACTCCACAGCTCAGCGTATCACCCTCAAACTGACGGCCAGACTGAGAGGGTCAATCAGGTCCTCGAAGATATGCTGAGGGCAAGCGTACTGTCCTATGGGAAGAAATGGGAGGAGTGTCTCTCGTATGCTGAGTTTGCATATAATAACAGCTACCAAACCAGCATCAAAATGTCCCCTTTTGAGGCACTGTATGGCCGTAGCTGTCGGACACCTCTGAATTGGTCCCAAAGCGGGGAGCGTTCATTTCTTGGACCTGAACTAGTCTTGGAGGAAGAAGAAAAAGTGAGGACCATTCAGGAGAACTTGAGGATAGCACATTCCCGACAGAAGAGTTATACTGATCGCCGTAGGAGACCCCTCTCATTCGACGTTGGCGACTTCGTCTATCTGAAGGTGTCCCCTTTTCGAGGCACTCGTCGGTTTGGGATTAGAGGAAAACTAGCACCTCGATACATAGGACCATTCCGGGTCCTTGCGAAGCGAGGTCAAGTGGCGTATCAGCTAGAGCTCCCCTCCACACTCGAGATGGTCCACGATGTTTTCCATGTCTCTCAATTGAAGAAGTGTCTCCGTACTCCTTTCGAGTCACTTGAAGTGGATGATCTAGGAGTCACGCCTAAACCGGATCTGTCCTATCAAGAATGTCCGATTCGGGTTCTGGAAGAAGCGGAACGCAAGACTCGGAGGAGAACGCTCAAATTCTACAAGATTTAGTGGAGCAATCACACTGAAGATGAAGCTACTTGGGAGCCCGAGGATCGCCTAAAAATGGAGTATCCTGAGTTCTTCGATGCCATGTAGGTACTAGTGTACCATCTTTCGCAATGAGGGGCATCTCGATTAGAGCACAACTGTCCGGTCCATTTTATTCTGTTCCGTCTGTACACTTGTTCTGAATCTCGGGGCGAGATTCCCGTAAGGGGGAGGGTTTGTCAAGGCCCTGAATTTCAAAATTCCTGGGAAGTCCGGAGTATCCGGATTTAATGTCCGGATACAACGCGGAGTATCCGGATAAAACCTCCGGAGTATCCGGCTTGGGTCCAACCGAACGCCTTAACCCGGAGTGTCCGGGTTAAATGTCCGGAGTATCCGGGTTAGTCAACCGAACACCCCAACCCGGAGTGTCCGGACTAATTGTCCGGAGTGTTCGGATTTGTCGGGCTGAGGTTATAAGTGTCCGTTTTCTTGGCCCCCTACCACATTTCTCTTCCCACCCGTTTGCTCTCCTCTACTCCGGCGACTCCTCCACCCCGAGCTCCACTCCGGTGACTCCCCACCAGCCGGTGAATCCCCATGGCTTCTCCCCGGCATCCTCAAGCTCCTCCCCAAGCCGATGTTCTCCTTCTTCTACCCGGCTACTCCTTCCTCTTCCTCCTCCTCGAAGGTAAGGTCCCTTCCGGGAGTTGATTCGTGGGTTTCTTGGGTTCTAGGGCCATCAATGGTAGGGTTAGGGTTTGGATTTAGGTTTGGGAGTTGGGGATGAACTTTCGAGTTCTAGGGTTTTGAGGTGTGTGATTCTTGGGTCGGACTTGGGACTTGGGTTGGTGAATGTGGGTGCTATGGTGGTAGATCGGGTAGCAATGATGCCATCCCGAGAGCTAAATATAGGTTTGCTTGGGGTTTACTCTAGCTAGCGCCATTTTCTCGAGGTTTGGGCTAGCTCGAAACTTCTCCGACCGTGCAAGGCGTAGAAAAGTCGTAGATCGGGTCATTGTGAAGCCGTAGAGAGTGGTAGGTCTTCCGTCCCTAGGTCGTGATGGACCAAATGCTCCTGGTCCGGAGTGTCCGGACAAAAGGGCCGGTGTATCCGGATTATCCGGACTGTCCGGATAAATTATCCGGACTATCCGGACTGGCTGGTCTGTCTCTCGCGCGGGATTTCCGTCAGTTGAGCTATTACTTGGGGGTTTTACAATTGTACTTCATTCATATGCATTGCATGCATCTTATTTATGCATTGTACCCGTGTAGAGAACGATCCCGCGGGACTTGGCTCCGCGGTGACTGAGGGTGCTACCGGAGAGCCAGCTTCCACCGACCCGCAAGCAGAAGAACAAGGCAAGCACCTATGCATCTTGAACCCTGTGTAACTATATTTTTGCGAATCAATGGCTTAATTGTGAATTACGTATTGCATTAGGAATTGAATTGTGGGATAGGATTAGATCCTAATTGTTGCACATACCCTCCTTCATACTTGTCGAACACCTCCGTTGAAGCTAGATTATGGGTAATAATTGTGTCATGCTTAGTATGCTTAGAAGTCGGGTTGGGCCAAGTGGTGGAAGGTTCCACGGCTTGAGATTAATTATTTCACAAGTATTGGGTTGCAATGGGTTACTTATGAGAAATTGAATGGTTGAAATTGGAGACCGGGCGGGAGAGTTGGACGTTTGGGTAAGGAGACCCAAATGTGGTAGTCCCACCTGAGTCAGCTAAGGACCGATCCGATGTTTAACTGTGGCTAAGCACCATTAGGTTGATCGCATGCCCGATTATGGTACGGTAAGCCGCTCTTTCATCGCATGCCGTTCGATGAGCCATGCCCTCATGCGGTTGGACGTGGTTGAGGGCGAGGCCTAGGTCGACTCTCGAGCGCCAAGCCGGGCTTGGGCCGCTCGAGGGGGTGCTAGGTTTTTCGGGCCACATGAAGATGCCTCAACGAATGGGTATGGATGGGAGGGGGTTGACATGAGGTTCCTTTGTGGCACATGTCGTGTGATCAATGCTTCCCTGCAGGGTTAATTAAGCGATTCGAATTGCTGCACTCTCGGATATGAGCACGCTTGGTCAGCTGTTACTACACGTAGTAATAACTTGAACTGAAGTTCGCCGTTGGGCTTGAGCTCGAAACGAATGTGAAATAATTGTTGTGAATTGTTAGATGTTAACTTCATTTAGTGGTAGACGCTGTTACAACCGCTTTAAAATTGTGAATTGAGTAGTTCGAGTAACTAAACAACAAATGATAAGCAATTCAGCAACAGTTTACCTTGAGCCTATTCCTTGCTACATCCAAATGCATATCCTTTTGGAGTCGGTCATATAGGGACCACGGGTAAGACTTGCGAGTACCTTCTGTACTCAGGCTTCTGCTTTTGTGGTTTTGAAGGTGAGGATCCAGCGGGGTGTGAGTTTTGCCCCTACTGTCTGTCGGTGACCGGGCGGGGCACCGAGTAGAGGCTGTCGATGCGTGTGCGCCCGGAAGTGTTCAGGGCATGACACTTCCGGAGGAGGTTTACTTTTGTTGTATAGGATAGGGTTGGATCTTTTGGTTGTACAGCTACGCTTGTGTTCGGTAATGCCGTTTCGTTCTCTTTCGTTTTGTCTTGTGGGTGCGTTTGTTTGGTCATTCTTTGGGCTTCTGTGTGCCATGTTGTGTGTTTGTTACTTCCGCGATTCTTGCGCCTCTGGTAGTGAACTTTGGGGCTCGATGCCCCTTTGTGCGAATTGAGTTTTGATATTGTTTTGGGAACCGGTATGTGGAGATCCTGGGCGAGTTTCGGATCGCATACCGTGGGAATACCGGGATGGTTGTCGAATTGCTTGGATGTCCTTAGAGTTGTCTTGATTGGGCTTGGGTGTTAGCACCGAGATCACCTCCGGTGATTTGTTTCTAGGATCCAAATCTGATGGGAGCAACTGTACATCCAACAACTAGAGGACAATCTGGGCGGCTCCTCTCATATGCTCTTTATAAGTCAGGTCTTCCTGCAGCTCGATCGACTCGAACAGCGTTTGTTCATCCGGTGCTCACAAACACTTCTTCACTTGCGACACATGGAACACATCATGCACTCCCGCTGTCATGGCCCCGAATTTAAATTCAACTCGCGCGGCAAACATAAGCCCTAATTAGCCTGTAGCCGCGATTGGGTTCGAGTAGTAACTTCCTGGAGTATCCTAAACCGTCCCTTCGTAGTGTCCAAAGCTCAACCACAAGTTTGGAGCTTGAACACTCCAATCCGTAAATATGTTTTTCATCCAAGTTTGGGGCCTTGTAACTTGAGATCCGGGATGACCTTGGATGTGTATGTTGCTTGGTCGTGAACTAGAAACTTTCCTCTCCGACGTGGTAGGATTTACACCGAGATCCGACATCTAACCCTAGTCTAAACTTAGCGGGAGAAATTGAATCCTGCGCTGGGAATTCTGGGTAATTCGGAATATCTGGATAACATGACCGGAATGTCTGGATATAACCCAGAGTATCCGGATGAAGTATCCGGAGTGTCCGGACTGGGTCTACCCGAAGACCTCAACCCAGAGTGTCCGGATTACAAATCCGGAGTGTCCGGATTGGGTTGACCGAATGCCCCAACCCGGAGTATCGGAACTAATTGTCCGAAGAGTCTGGACTTGTCGAGGGGTTAAGTATAAAGACCCGTTTCTCTTAGCCTCTATCTCATTTCTTCCCCTACCTTTTGCTCTCCACTCCCTTGTGCGTGCTCTCCTACACCTCGAGCTCATCTCCGGCGACTCCCCACCGGTCGGCGTCCTCCCGTGCTTCTCCCCGGTGGCTCCCTACTCTGGTGACCTCAAGCTCCTCCCCAAGCCGGCGTCCTCCTTCCTCTACCTGGCTTCCCCTTCCACTCCTTCATCCTCCTTGAAGGTAAGACCTCTTCTTTGGAGTTGATTCGTGGGTTCTAGGGTCATTCTTGGGAGTGGATTTGGGGCTTGGCCGTGCAGATTGAGGTTTGGGGGTAACTTTGGGAGTGTTAGGGTTTTGGGGTGTAGTTGGATTTGGGGTTGGATTAGGGAATGTTGGGGTGCTAGGGTGAGAGATCGGGGGTAGATGATGCCATTCTAAGTGTTGGAGTAAGTTTTGGTTGGTATTGTTTGAAGTGAGCGTCGTTTCATCGTGTTTGAGCTAGCTCGAAGCTTCTCCGGCTTAGCCACGTGTAGGAAAGTTGTAGATCGGGTTCTAGCGGTGCCGTAGAACTCGGAAACACTCCAATCCGTTGAGTCATTGGGCGAAATGTGCCATGTCCGGAGTGTCCAGACAATTTGTCCGGAATGTCCGAGTTGTTCGGATTGTCCGGATGAAATATCCGGACTGTCCGGGTTTGGCTGGTCTGTTCGGTGGGGGAATTGCATTGTTGTTCGTTTCATTGGCATTACATGCATCTTATTATGCATTGTACTCGTGTAGAGAACGATTTCACGGCGGCTGACGTGGCCGTGGCTGAGGGAGAATACGTGGAGCAAACATTAGCTAAAAATCCGGTAGAAGCATCAGGCAAGCACTTAAGCATATTCGACCCTATATGAAATGTTATTTTTGTGAATCAATTGTCTATTGGTTGGCTAAGTTATGCATTAGGAGTGAATTGTGGGGATGGTATAGAACCCATTTGTTGCACATACACCCCTTGATAATTGTTGAACATCTCCTTGGAGCTAGGCTATGGGTAAATAAATTGTGTCCATGCTTAGTTTTGCTTAGATGTCGGGTATGGGCCAAGTGGTGGATGGTTCCATCGCTTGTGATTAATTATTTCTCAGATATTGGGTTGAGAGGGATGAGTTATGTTTGGAAATGTTGAATTGAGACCGGACTAGAGAGAGTTGGATCATTTGGGTGTGGAGACCCAAGTGTTGTAGTCTCGCCCGTGTCGGTTGAAGATCGATCCGTTGTTTGCCATGTTGATCAAGCACATCTTGTTAGTCGCATGCCGGAATGGGACGGTAAGCTATTCTTTCATCGCATGCTATTTGATGGGGTGTGCCCTCATGCGGTTGGGCATGGTTAAGGGCGAGGCTTAGGCCGACTCTCGAGGGCCAAGCTGGGCTTGGGCCGCTCGAGGGGGTGCTAGGTGCTCGGACCGCATGAAGATGGCCCAACGAGTATGTATGGATGGGAGGAGGGTTGACATGAGGTTCCTTGTGGCACATGTCGTGCGATTGATGATCCCCTGTAGGGTGAATAAGCGATTCGAATTGCCGCGCTCTCGGATATGAGCACGCTTGTGTCATCCGACACTTCAACGTAGTAATAAATCGAACTTGATGATGGTTGGATATGGTTGTGATACTTGTTTATGTTGACACTTGCTTTACTCTAATTGTAAAGTTTCAGAATTCACTCTAGTAATAGGTGCTATCCACAAGTGCTATAAAATCTGTGAAATTGAGTAGGGGAATGAAAATAAACAACAAAGTTAAGCTTTTTCGCACTCTGTACTGTAAAGCTTGATTCCTTGCTACATCCAAATGCATATTCTTTCGAGTCGGTCAAATATGGACCACGGGTAAGTCTTGCGAGTACCTTCTGTACTCATGCTTCTGCTTTGTGGTTTTCAGGTGAGGATCCGGACGGATGTGAGTTCTGTCCGTACTACCTCTCGGTGACCGGGCGAGGCACCGAGTAGAGGCTACCGGCGGTGTTGCGTACGCCCGGGAGTGTTCAGGGGCAGGACACTTCCGGAGGAGTTGTACTTTTGTTCTAGTTTAGTAGACGTGTGCCACTTTTGCTGTACAAATTGGTTTTAAACTCTGTTGTGTCTTTAATTAAACACTTGGTTACTTCATTGTAACTTTTAATATACTGTTGTGCTCTCTTTCTCGCTGAATCATGTTGCTCGGTGGTTGTTGTGGTGTTGTTCTGAGTTGGTTTGCGTTTCTCGTCGGGTTTTGTCTTCATGCGTGTGTGAGTTGGTTGTTGTGCTTCCACATTTTGTGCTTTTGTTGTGGGGTTTCGAGTTCGTTGCCCCCTTTATGCAAATTGAGCTGATATAGCAATAGAAATCGGTATGCGGGGCGATCCTGGGCGAGCTTCGGGTCGCATACCGGGGGAATACCGGGATTGTTGTCGAGTTATTCGAAGGGTCTCACCGTTGTCCTAATTGGGCTTGGGTGCTAACACTGCGAGCGCCCTCGGCGATCCGTTGTTAGCCTCCAAATCCGATTAGGATAACTGAGCATTCAAATAACCCAGGAACGGTCTGGGCGGCTCCTCATAGCGCTGGTATCAGAGCAAGGTGCATGAAGATGAACCCAAAACTTGACAACCACTTAGGGATTGATTAGGACTTGCATAATGCATTAGGTAGAAGGCAGTGCTTATATCCCGCCTTATGTTTATAAATGGTGAGTGTGGGGAAAAAGGGTTATGTTGGAATCGTGCATTTCATGTCATATCATGCATGTGCCATGCCATCTTGCATCATGAGTTGTGTTTTGGGGTATGTTGGACTTGTGGCACCCCACAATGGAGTTAGTTTGAAGTGCTACAGTCTAACTTAGGTTTAGTTCGGAGGTTGCTAAGTCTAGGACCTATCCCTTCCATGTGAGTCTAACTCTTGTCCTTTGACTTTGGTTGACGACAGAATGAGGACCTGCAGGACTTCGGGAGATGATGGGGGTGCTGGGCGATCGCAGCCTGGCGGTAGCGATCCGCCTCCTCCTCCTCCCAACCTGCTGGATGTATTGCTGCGATCAGAGCAGAACCAGGAGACTACCAACCGAATCTTGGAGATGTTGGTCCAGAATCAGGCTGCTCTAGGTGGCCGCGGTGAAGGGCGAGGCCGACCGAATGGCTATCTGGATTTCCTGCACACTCAGCCGCCGACCTTCTCTCGGGCCAGTGATCTGTTAGAGGCTGATGACTGGCTGCGCACATGGAGCAAAAGTTTGCACTCATTCGCTGTGAGGATCCTCAGAAGGCACTCTTCGCCGCACAGCAGCTTCAGGGTCCTGCCGGTGCTTGTTGGGCCAACTTCCTGGTAATGCAGCCCGCCTGTCACCAGGTGACTTGGGCGGAGTTTCATGAGGCTTTCCGGGCGTACCATATCCCGAAGGGACTCATGGATATTAAGAAGCAGTAATTCCTTGCCCTCAGGCAGTTGAGCAAGTCCGTGATGGACTACTCGCGGGAGTTCAACTATTTGGCCCAATATGCGCCGGAGGAAGTCGATACCGATCAGAAGAAGCAGAGTCGGTTCATGAATGGGTTGTCCGCCAAGATGCAGGACAAACTTTCAGTGTGTGACTTCGCCGACTTCAATGCCTTGGTGAGCCGGGCGATCGCTGTAGAGCAAAAGATGAAGAACCATCAAGAGGAGAAGAAGCGGAAGAGGTCAGTGCATTTCTTGGCGGGTGGCAGTTCGCAGCGGGCCCGAATTGTTCCTCTTCCACCACCGAGGGCCCCTGCTCTTGTACCTCCCATATTGGCTGGGATGGCCCGACCTCCTGTCGCTACCCCTCGGCCTCCGCAGCCACAGCCGGGAGTGGTTGTGGTGACGAACTCTGGACCGGGCCCATGCTACAACTGTGGGCGTGCGGGGCATTTCATCCACAATTGTCCCTTTCCGAGGAGGGGCAACAATTCCAACGCCCCAAGACCTCAAGGCGCGACTGCACCACCTCCACTTCCTGCTACGAACCATGGCCGAGTCAACTACTTTGATGCTGAGGCGATTCCCGAGGGACATGCTGCCAGGGTTTTGTTTGATTTGGGGGCTTCCCATTCTTTTATTAGCAAGGAATTCGCCATGCAACATCAATTGAGGGTGAGCTGCAGCCACACCTCTTTCCTAATTGAAGCACCGGGTTCTAAGATAGTTGCGGGTTCTAAGATAGCCGCCGCCGCGTAACCGCAATTGCTTGTCGTAGTTGAAGCCTCGCTCCGGCACGGTTTTTCTTCGTTCCTGGCGCCGTCCGTCGTCCTCCGCCGCGTTCAAGCCCGGATCCGGAACCCTCGCATCAAGCCGCACCCGTGGAGACCACTCACCTCGCTGGAGTCGCGCCCAAACGCCGTTGGGCGTGTCGTCGTCCCCAACTCCGGTGCCCTCTGCTCCGCCGCGCCATCGCCGGAACCGCGAAGCTTCTCCGCCGTTGGATCTTCATCGCACGGCTGAGGTTCGTCCACCTCATCTCCGTGTATTTTACATGTTTCAGTTTTTAGATCTGATCTCAACCGTTGGATTTAGATCCAATGGCTTAGATTAAGCCACATAGCCATAGACTACACCGTGCTAGATCCAATGTCAGCCGTTAGATATAGATCATACGGTTAGGGTTGAACCGCGTTATAGCAATAGATACGATCTCAATCGTTCGAACGAGATCGAACGGCGCTCAGCGTGCCACGCGTCGCCACCCGGGTCATGCGAGGTTGACCCCCAACGACACGGTTAACTCGATCGGATCTGAACCGTCCGATCTAAATCGTACGGTCCAGATCAGCCATGATGCACCGCAACGTGCGAATTCCAGATCCAATCCGGGCCGTTGATTTTCAAATCAACGGCCGAGATTGTGCCACGTGTGCGGGAGCCGGACCGATGCGGTCAGCGCGATCGGCCCGCGATGCCGGCCCGGCGCCACGCAGCGTGGCGTCGGCGTGGCGCCGCATGTCGTGGTGGCCCAACATCTCCATGACATCACTTGTGATGTCATGCTGACGTCATGGTGGGATCCGCGTGTCAGCCGACCCTCGGCCAAGCGTGATGACGTCAGCACTGATGTCATCCGGTGGGTCCCACATGTCAGTGTCGCATGCGCCCGTGGGCCGGGTCCATGGTGGACCAGGCCCGAACCATGGGCCAAATCCATGAACCCGTGGACGTCACGCTGACGTCATATTTTTATTTTTAAAAAGAAAAATAATTCGGTGGAAATTTAAAACCCGTGCCGACGTCATGCTGACGTCATAAATCGGGTTTTCAATAGAAAAAATAAATGAATTAATTTGGTTTAATGATTTATTTGAATTTTCAAACTTAAACGCTTATAACTTTTGCGTTTTAACTCCGAATTGAACTATTCCAGTTTCTAAATTTTTATAAAATTGAGATCTACTTAAATATGAATTTTAGTTAATTTTTGAATATGAAATTTTCTCTGTTATTATTTAATTAATAGATTTTTTAATCTTTAATCAATTATAACTTTTGCATTTTAACTCCGATTTGGGCGATTCCATTTTCTAAAAATTTGTAAAATTATGCCCTTTCTGTTTATGGGCTTTGTTTGAGGTTTTGAGCAATGTGCATATACTGTTTTAATTATTTATTGTTATTTGCACGCTTGACGAGTAGACGTTGAAGTACACGAGGGCTTCGGAGGAGAAGTGTTGACCCAGGATCCAGCTCAAGACCAAGATCAAGTACTCTTTGAAGGCAAGTTGTGCTTTGACCATGTCGAGCCCATTCTTTTGAAATTATGTTGTTTCAAAGTATTGCAAGCTAATTTAATTAGAATTTATGTTGATTAATTCTGGGATTAGTTAAATACCTAGTTGTTGTATGATACCTTGATGACTATAGCTGTATGCCATGAACCCCTTATCACCCTAGTTGTGGATTATTTAGTTGTACATTATTAAATTGCCAACATGGGTAATTAGACCGTTGTAGTCTATTGCTTAGACCTGCCACGTAGTCACAACATGATTTTGGATAATTACATGTTAACATTGACTTAATGACATATGGAACATATTTTTGAGAAGTGTCATGGGTTATTGATGTTTTTATCGATGGCACGTGGTATATGGTAATCAACTGGGGTTTGATAAATAGATTTAGACCGGGGCATGTGGCAAGGATGATATGGTGGGCCATGATTGGCATCGGGGAAATTGATTTGGTTCTTCGGGTAGTCTTGCCCTGGTCAACCTAAGGACTTAACCTTGCAAGCCATTGAACTGAGTCTAACGTGCAACCACATGTCTGTAATGGGACGGACCTAGTTGATTAAGTTGCTAATAATGTACCTGTGGGACCTCGGGGTGTCAACTATACCTTTTATGTAGTTGTACGGGGGAGCGTACCGGGGCTACAACCAGGTACCCATCAAACGGTTGATTGGCCTAGACTTCGCCTTTGCTAAGGGAAGGGTTAGTGTGCAATAACCGGGGAGGCCCACTTTTGCTGTTAGAAGTTTCTGAAAGACTTTGTTATGGACACTCGCCTTTGTGGTGTTTGGCTGTATCTTGTGGGTAAAGTGCATAACCTCTGTAGAGTGTAAAATCTATTCGAATAGCCGTGTCCGCGGCATTGGACATTGCTCGGGAATTACAGTCAAGGGTTAGACTTTCATGAAAACAACTTGGACTTGAAAAGTTTGGTTGGGTTTAATGATGACGTTGATGGAAATGTGGATTAGGAAAGGTGACGTGTTTATTAAACTCCTATAAAAGTTGTTGATACTACATTGCTTCTACTGCTTTCGAATCTACTTATGTTACTTGCTAATTGCTGCTTTACTGTAAATGAACCTGTTAACCTATCCTTTGTAATAAGCCATGCATATACAATATTAGTTGCATTCTGTGCATGACTTGCTGAGTACCAAGTACTCACCCTTGCCACAATACAACATCAGTTGAAGAAGAGTCGAAGCCAGCTTTGGAGGAAGAGTTCTAGGAGGAGCCGTCTAACTAGGGAGTGAGCCCAGTCAGTTGCCTGTGGTATACTGGATGGCGCCACGAAATCTACTTTATTCCACTGCAGTTATTTCTCTTTTAATAAATCTTCGCCCTGCGAGGCGTATCTTTGTAACTTCACCATAAGGTCGAGCAACCAGTTTGGTTACTATAATTAAGGTACTTTCTATTTCATTGAGTATGATTGTGATATTTACCGATGTTGAGACTGTGTGCACTAGCGTGATCCTGGACTAGTGCTGAATACACAGAGGGTCCGGATTTTCAAATTCGGGTCCCGACAGAGGTGGTATCAGAGCCATACTGACTGTAGGCTGACCCGTAGTTAGAATGGCCGTAGTGAGGATAAAACTTATTTTCTAAAGTTAAAAGTGGTCAAGATAATGAATGAATTCTCGACTTATCCCCTTCTTTCTTGTTCATACCCCTGGCTGACTTCTTTTTGTCTCCTACTTTGATTTTAAAATGTTGCGTTCTTACGCGATCGTCTTTTGGCAGATGTTAATGAAGAACAACTACGCCGAGCATGCAAGAGACTATGCCGCTGAGTTGTGGCGTATGCTGCAGGTACTTGGAGGTTTCGAGAGGCCACTTTACCAGGGGGACCACCATAGTGCAGGCTGGATTGGTCACGGCATGGGATGTCAAGATCACAGTGTACACTCGAGAGAAGACAAAATTTAGTTGCCCATGCTACTTCACAACCAGGAGGTCTACATTTGAGTTGGGAATCCAGGAGGTGTCACGCCGAGCTATGAGGCACATGCTCGCACTTATTCCAGAGAGCTGGAAGGCACAGTGTTTCGTCACCACCCACGCCGAGACAACAGGATCGAGCGGGAGCCGATTGAAGATGAAGATGTCACCATCATACACTTGGCGAGGTTCGTCGTCGCGCAAGAGGATGCACTTGATGATACGGTGCAGGAGCTGCAGAAGGCCCATGAGGAGGTCCAGAAAGAGAAGAAAAGTTTGCAGGAAGTTCGAGAGTATATGCCTCACCTTCTGCGAAGGATCGATGAGCTAGAAATGGCATTGTACGGACAGGAGCCAGAGCCAGCACTAGAGCTGCACGAGCCAGATCCCGAGGAGCCACAGCCCGAGCCACAGCCCGAGCCTGAGCCTGAGGATGATGCCGTTTCTTCGACAACTGCCGCTGTGGGGCATGGTGATCGCTTCGCACCTATGCCGCCACATCCACCAAAAGGAGGCAGTGGAGGTTTTCTCGATGAGTGAGCGTAGGTTTTGCAGTTGAGACTCCTTCACCGAGTCGCGTATTAGAATAAAGAGTCACCCTTAGAGGCGTTAGACTCCAGTGTTAGTCGAATTGGATTTCCATTGCTTGCTGAGTGTGCGGTATGTGTTGCATGGCCCCTAGGCATTGTAAGCAACCATACCTAGTTATTATTGATTATTTAATAAAGTTGGATTTTGAGTTACACCTTTTCCCCCACTTAAGTTTCCCTACTACTTGTCTATGCTTGTTTCCCTCTCATCTTTAAAACCTTGGAGCAAACGACAGATGGTGAACACCCGCGGAAACCTTGGAGGCAACGGAAGTGGTTCTCGCCCAGCTGGGAACCCGAATGATGGAGCACCTGCACCCCAGCCAGCACCACCAGTTGACATGCAGAACTTCGGAGCTTTCCTTGCTGCACAGACTCAGTTGATGCATGCCATGATGCAGCAGATGCAGCATGTCACTGCTCAGGCCGTCGCTAATCAAGTCAATCAAGGACAGCATCAGGGCTCAAGGTTGTCCGAATTCATGAGGACTCATCCGCCCACCTTCTTTGGAAATGCCAATCCACTGGAGGCGGATGATTGGCTGAGATCCATAGAAAGGAAGCTACACATTACCCAATGTGCGGGAAATGAGAGGCTGCTCTACGCCTCTCATCAGCTAGAAGGAACCGCAGATGAATGGTGGGAGAACTTCTGCGCTACACGGGAGAACCCATAGGACATCACATGGGAGGAATTCATAACTGCATTTCGCCAGTATCATGTGCTAGAAGGAATAATGGACTTAAAGAAGGAAGAATTCAGGGCATTGAAGCAAGGTAATCAACCGGTGGTTGAATACCTAAACAAGTTCACACAGCTTGCACGCTACGTGCCGGAAGACGTAGCGACAGACAAGGCCAGACAGTCTCGTTTCTTGAAGGGAATGAACTCTGGACTACAGGTGGGACTGATCACCCACACCTTTCCAGATTTCCAAGAGTTGGTGAACAAGGCGCTCATCCTTGAGGACAAGCGCAAGGAACTGGATGAGAGCCGGAAGCGCAGGATGCAATAGCAGGGATCGCGTCAGGGAGTGCAGCAACGTTTGAGGGTTGCGCCAAATCAGTTTTTCAAATTCCAGCCGCAGAATGCAGTAAGAACACCGTCGCCAGCACCGAGGCTTGCTAACCAGGGTCACCAGACACCAGCTCTAGCCAGAAACGCCGCTTCGGGCAGTCAACAGGGGGTAGTGAGACGATGCTACACATGCAACGAGCCAGGGCACTTCTCCAATAGTTGCCCTAAGAAGATAGCAGGAGTGACCCCAGTCCGCTTCAATCTGGGATCCACACCAGCCAGGACGCCTGCACCAGAAGCAAACCGAGGGACAGCACAGCCAGGAGCCGCGCCCCAGACCGTGGTGAGAGGCCGAGTCAACCATGTCACCGCGGATGCACTTCAGAATGCCACGGACGTCGTACTGGGTAAGTTACTTGTCAACTCGACTGCACCAGTGATTTTGTTTGACTCTGGAGCTTCGCATTCGTTTGTTTCTCAAGGCTTTGCTGCTAAAAATGATTTGGAGATTGCAAGACTTAAATGCATGCTTCTAGTTCAAACCCCTAGTTCCGAACTCCGAACTAAAGTAGGATGTTCTGGGGTAAGAATATTAATAGATGGGGTAGAGTTCCTAGCGAACCTTATTATATTATAAACCCAGACCTTAGATGTCATCTTGGGAATGGACTGGTTATCCAAGTACAAGGCCGTGCTGGATTGTGGGCGAAGGATTATCTTAGTTGAGGGCCCATGCGGAAGAAAAGTGGAATTTCAAGCGACCGCCGTTCGAGATGGACAGCTGATGGTCAACAGCACGAAGGCAATCAGCATAGAAGATGTTTCAGTGGTGAATGAGTATCCTGATGTTTTCCCTAAAGATTTGCATGGAATGCCGCCAGACAGAGACATAGAGTTCATGATAGAGTTAGTACCTAGTACAACACCGATAGCGAAGAGACCTTACCGGATGTCCACCGAAGAATTGGTAGAGATGAAGAAATAGCTTGAGGAGTTGATGGAAAAAGGATTCATCAGACCTAGCTCGTCCCCATGGGGAGCACCAGTTTTGTTCGTAAAAAAGAAGGACAGGAGTTTCAGGATGTGCATTGATTACCGTGCACTCAATGAAGTCACCGTGAAGAACAAGTACCCGCTACCCAGGATCGATGATCTTTTTGACCAGTTGAGAGGAGCCAGAGTTTTCTCCAAGATTGATTTGAGGTCAGAATATCACCAGTTGAAGATCCGATCAGAGGATATTCTGAAGACTGCATTCTCTTCAAGATACGGACATTACGAGTTTATAGTTATGTCCTTTGGTCTGACGAATGCGCCAGCTAACTTCATGAATATGATGAATAAAGTCTTCATGGAATATTTGGACAAGTTTGTTGTTGTGTTCATAGATGACATCCTAGTCTACTCCAAGACAAAGGATGAACATGCAGAGCACTTGAGGCGAGTTTTGGAGAAGCTGAGAGAACAGCAACTCTTCGCCAAGTTCAGTAAGTGTGATTTTTGGAAAGACAAGGTGGAGTTTCTTGGACATGTAATGACCGCAGAAGGAGTCACTGTTGATCCAAGCAAGGTAGAAGCTGTGTTACATTGGGAGCAACCGAAGACCGTGACCCAGATTCGGAGTTTTCTTGGGATGGCAGGTTACTACCGCCGCTTCATTGAAGGCTTTTCGACAATTGCAAGACCTCTTACGCAATTGTTGAAAAAGGAGAAGAAGTTTACATGGATGCTGGAGTGCGAGAAAGGTTTTCAAGAGCCGAAGAAGCGATTGACATCAGCCCCGGTGTTAGTTCTACCGGACGTCAATCAAAGCTTCGATATTTATTGTGATGCATCGCGCCAAGGACTTGGATGTGTGTTGATGCAGAACATGAAGGTTGTTGCTTATGCATCAAGGCAGTTGAGGCCACACGAGGAGAATTATCCGACGCATGACTTAGAGTTAGCAGCTGTAGTGCATGCTTTGAAGTTGTGGCGTCATTATTTGATCGGGAACAGGTGTGAAGTGTATACGGACCATAAGAGTCTTAAGTACATTTTCACCCAATCAGACCTGAACATGAGGCAAAGGAGATGGTTAGAGTTGATCAAGGATTACAATGTGGGAATCCATTACCATCCCGGAAAGGCTAACGTGGTAGCTGACGCCTTGACTCGGAAGAGCCATACCGTGAATATGTTAATAGCCACGAGTCAGGATGAGCTATGCAAGGAGTTTCAGAGGATGTAGATTGAGGTGGTACACGAGGGATTCTTGGCTGCATTGGAGGTAAAGCCTATTCTGGAGGATCAGATCAGAGGAGGACAGAAGGATGATGACAAGATCCGCAGGATTAAGTCCAAGATGGAGGAAGGCAAGGCAAAAGGCTTTACGTTGGATGAGCAAGGCACATTGTGGATGAAGGACCGCATATGTGTGCCGAACAAAAAGGAGCTGAAGCAGTTGATTCTGGAGGAAGCCCATGACTTCAAGTATTCCATTCACCCAGGAAGTGCCAAGATGTACCAAGACTTGAAGGAAAGATTCTGGTGGCCAAGCATGAAGCGGGAAGTCACCGAGCATGTTGCATTGTGCGACATATGCCAGAGAGTCAAAGCAATGCATCAAGGACCAGCAGGATTGCTGCAACCATTGAAGATACCCGAGTGGAAATGAGAGGAAATCGGAATGGACTTCATTACTGGTTTGCCCAAAACTCAAGGAGGTTATGACTCCAGATGGGTTATAATGGATCGCTTGACTAAGGTCGCCCATTTCATCCCAGTAAAGACCACTTACTCGGGAGATAAATTAGCAGAGTTGTACATGACCAGGATCGTCTGTTTGCATGGAGTGCCAAAGAAGATTGTTTCGGACCGAGGTACCCAATTTACCTCGAGATTTTGGAATAAATTGCATGAAGCCATGGGGACCAGTTTGAACATCAGTACAGCATATCATCCGCAGATAGATGGACAGACTGAAAGAGTTAATCAGATTCTGGAGGACATGTTAAGAGCTTGTGCATTGGCCTACGCAACCTCTTGGGATAAGAGTCTGCTGTATGCCGAGTTCAACTACAATAACTTGATTATCGAGGCAGTCTCTGAGATGTCACCTTTTGAGGCACTGTATGGTCGACCTTGTCGGACGCCGTTGAACTGGAATGAGACAGGTGAACACCGTGTCTTTAGGTCGGACATTCTTCAAGAAGCCGAAGAGCAATTGCCATGATCCGGGAAAGACTGAAGATAGCTCAGTCAAGACAGAAGAGTTACGCAGACAACTGTCGCCGAGACTTGAGCTTTGAACCAGAGGATTTCGTGTACCTTAGGGTTACACCCCTCAAGGGAGTTAAAAGATTCCACGCCAAAGGGAAACTCGCGCCACGTTATGTTGGACCATTTAAGATTTTGAACCACAGAGGCGAAGTTGCTTACCAGTTGGAGTTGCCGCAGCCGTTAGCAGGTGTGCATGATGTGTTCCATGTGTCACAACTGAAAAAGTGCCTTCGAGTACCAGATGAGCAGGCACCGTTAGAATCAATAGAACTGCAGGAGGATCTGACTTACAAGGAGCACCCTGTAAAGATCCTGGACACCATGGATTGAGAGGCAAGAAATAAATCGACATATTTCTGCAGAGTTCAGTGGAGCAACCAGCAGAGAGTGAAGCAACTTGGGAGCGCGAGGAGGATTTGAAGAAAGAATTTCCGAACCTATTATTTAGTTAGCCCTGAATCTCAGGGACGAGATTCTATTAAGGGGGGAGGTTTGTAACACCCCAATTTTTGCTTTTCATAAGTTTGAATGTTATTTTGCACTTTGGTGAATTTTTGGAATTTTCTGGAATTTATTTGGATTTAATTTGGATTTATTTCCTTTTGAAATAATTAAAGAATTTAAATTTACAAATAAAATTTTGTTGGAGATATTTTATTTGAGTCCAAAATATCTCAAAGTATTTTCCAAAATTTTTCTGGAATTTTTCTAAGTGTTTTGCTATTTTTCTTGAATTAAATGAATTTCTAGAAATTAATTTGAATATTTAATCACTGGAAATTAATTTGAATATTTAATCACTCCAAAATATCTCGAGTACTGTTCATCCGACCGAGTCGGAACCCGAGTCGGACTCGAGTCCGACCCGCGCCACCTGACTTGGTCAGGCCACGCCGCGCCGAACCCAAACTCAACCCAAGCACCCGACCGTTGGATCCGCATCCAACGACCGTGCGTGAGCCGCGTCGCACGCGTACGCAAACCGTTGGATTGCGCCACGTCGACGGCTGGCCGTCATCATCTCCGCAAAGTCCGTAACGGACTGCGCCGCAGTGCCGTCCGAGTTCGGTTAGGGGTTCGCGGATTTCGCGCACCTCGAGGCACTATTTAATGCCCCGTCGCCACCCCGTTGAAGCTCTTTGTCGTGCGCACATTTTGCCCCAAGTTTCCAAGCCCAAGCCCAAGCCGCGTAGCCGCAATTGCTCGTCGTAATTGAAGCCTCGCTCCGCCACAGTTTTTCTTCGTTCCCGGCGCCGTCCGTCGTCCTCCGCCGCGTTCAAGCCCGGATTCGGAACCCTCGCGTCAAGCCGCACCTGTGGAGACCACTCACCTCACCGGAGTCGCGCCCAAATGCCGTTGGGCGTGTCGTCATCCCCAACTCCGGTGCCCTCTGCTCCACTACGCCATCACCGGAACCGCGAAGCTTCTCCGCCGTTGGATCTTCATCGCACGGCTAAGGTTCGTCCACGTCATCTCCGTGTATTTTTCACGTTTCGGTTTTTAGATCTGATCTCAACCATTGGATCTAGATCCAACGGCTTAGATTAAGCCACGTAGCCGTAGACTGCACCGTGCTAGATCCAATGTCAGCCGTTCGATCTAGATCGTACGGTTAGGGTTGAACCGCGTTATAGCAATAGATACGATCTCAACCGTTCGATCGAGATCGAATGGTGCTCAGCGTGCCATGCGTCGCCACCCGGGTCATGCCACGTCGACCCCCAACGACATGGTTAACTCGATCGGATCTGAACCGTCTGATCTAAATCGTACGGTCCAGATCAGCCACGATGCATCGCAACGTGCGAATTCCAGATCCAATCCGGGCCGTTGATTGTCAAATCAACAGCCAAGATTATGCCATGTGTGCGGGAGCCGGACCGATGCGGTCAGCGCGGTCAGCCGCGGTCGCCGCTGACGTCACCCGTGACATCAGCGTGGGGCCCGCGTGTCAGCGGCTGGCCCAACGTCTCCATGACGTCACCTGTGACGTCATGTTGACGTCACGGTGGGACCCGTGTGTCAGCCGACCCTCGGCCGAGCGCGATGATGTCAGCGCTGACGTCATCCGGTGGGTCCCGCATGTTAGTCTCGCATGCGCCCGTGGGCCGGGTCCACGGTGGACCAGGCCCGCACCATGGAACAAATCCATGAACCCGCGGACGTCACGCTGACATCATATTTTTATTTTTCAATAGAAAAATAATTCGGTGGAAATTTAAATCCCGTGCTGATGTCATGCTGACATCATAAATCGGGTTTTCAATAGAAAAAATAAATGAATTAATTCGGTTTAATGATTTATTTGAATTTTCAAACTTCAAACGCTTATAACTTTTGCGTTGTAACTCCGAATTGAACGATTCCAGTTTCTAAATTTTTATAAAATTGAGATCTACTTAAATATGAATTTTGATTAATTTTTGAATTTGAAATTTTCTCTTTTATTATTTAATTAATAGATTCTTTAAACTGTAATCAATTATAATTTTTGCATTTTAACTCTGATTTGGGCGATTCTAATTTATAAAAATTCATAAAATTATGCCCTTTCTGTTGATGGACTTTGTTTGAGGTTTTGAGCTATATGAGTGTACTGTTTTATTTATTTATTGCTATTTGCACGCTTGACGAGTAGACGTTGAAGTACACGAGGGCTTCGAAGGAGAAGTGTTGACCCAGGAGCCAGCTCAAACCAAGATCAAGTACTCTTTGAAGGCAAGTTGTGCTTTGACCATGTCGAGCCCATTCTTTTGAAATTATGTTGTTTCACAGTATTGCATGCTAATTTAATTAGAATTTATGTTGATTAATTCTGGGATTAGTTAAATACCTAGTTGCTGTACGACACCTTGATGACTATAGCTGTATGCCATGAATCCCTTGTCACCCTAGTTGTGGATTATTTAGTTGGACATTATTAAATTGCCAACATGGGTAATTAGACCATTGTAATCTATTGCTTAGACCTGCCACGTAGTCACAACATGATTTTGGATAATTACATGTTAACATTGACTTAATGACATATGGAACATGTTTTTGAGAAGTGTCAAGTGTTATTGATGTTGTTATCGATGGCACGTGGTACATGGTAATCAACTGGGGTTTGATAAATAGATTTAGATCGGGGCAAGTGGCAAGGATGATATGGTGGGCCATGATTGGCACCGGGGAAGTTGATTTGGTTCTTTGGGTAGTCTTCCCTTGGTCAACCTAAGGACTTAACCTTGCAAGCCTTTGAACTGAGTCAAACGTGCAACCACATGTCTGTAATGGGACGGACCTAGTTGATTAAGTTGCTAATAATGTACCTGTGGGACCTCAGGGTGTCAACTATACCTTTTATGTAGTTGTACGGGGGAGCGTACCGGGGCTACGGCTAGGTACCCATCTAACGGTTGATTGGCCTAGACTTCGCCTTTCCTAAGGGAAGGGTTAGTGTGCAATAACCGGGGAGGCCCAATTGTGTTGTTAGAAGTTTCCGAAAGACTTTGTTATGGACACTCTCCTTTGAGGTGTTTGGCTGTATCTTGTGGGTAAAGTGCATAACCTCTGCAGAGTGTAAAATCTATTCGAATAGCCGTGTCCGCGGCATTGGACATTGCTCGGGAATTACAGTCAAGGGTTAGACTTTCATGAAAACAACTTGGACTTGAAAAGTTTGGTTGGGTTTAATGATGACGTTGATGGAAATGTGGATTAGGAAAGGGGAAGTGTTTATTAAACTCCTATAAAAGTTGTTGATACAACATTGCTTCTACTGCTTTCGAATCTACTTACTGTTACTTGCTAATTGCTGCTTTACTGCAAATGAACCTGTTAACCTATCCTTTGTAATAAGCCATGCATATAGAATATTAGTTGCATTATGTGCATGACTTGCTGAGTACCAAGTACTCACCCTTGCCACAATACAACATCAGTTGAAGAAGAGTCGACGCCAGCTTTGGAGGAAGAGTTCCAGGAGGAGCCGTCTAACTAGGGAGCGAGCCCAGCCAGTTGCCTGTGGTATACTGGATGGTGCCACGAAATCTACTTTATTCCGCTGCAGTTATTTCTCTTTTAATAAATCTTTGCCCTGCGAGGCGTATCTTTGTAACTTGACCATAAGGTCGAGCAACCTGTTTGGTTATTATAATTAAGGTACTTTCTATTTCGTTGAGTATGATTGTGATATTTTCCGATGTTGACACTGTGTGCACTAGCGTGATCCTGGACTAGTGCTGAATACATAGAGGGTCTGGATTTGCAAATTCGGGTCCCCACATGATCCAAGTAAGATACAAGATGTTCTCAAGTGGGAGCAGCCCAACACTGTCACGGAGGTCCGTAGTTTTTTTGGGCTTGCCGGTTATTATCGCCGTTTCATTCAGGATTTCTCAAGGATCGCCAAGCCCATGACTGAGCTACTGAAAATGAGTGCGGAATTTAAATGGTCAGTGGGCTGTGAGCAAGCATTTCGGACCTTGAAACATCGCCTGACTACAGCTCCTGTCCTCACCCAACCTGATATTCACAAGCCGTTCGATTTTTATTGCGATGCGTCAGGTATCGGCCTTGGCTGCGTGCTCATGCAAGAAAGCCGGGTTGTTGCCTATGCATCTCGGCAATTGAAACACCATGAAGAGCAGTACCCGACTCATGACTTGGAGCTTGCTGCAGTGGTCCATGCCTTAAAAATCTGGCGCCACTATCTCCTTGGGAATAAGTGCAATGTCTATACCGATCACAAGAGTCTCAAATACATCTTCACTCAGGCAGATCTGAATATGAGGCAAAGAAGATGGCTTGAGTTGATCAAAGACTACAGCATGGAAGTGCATTACCACCCGGGAAAAGCAAATGTGGTGGCTGACGCGTTGAGTCGCTAGGCTCGATGCAATTGCCTCACTCATCAACCCCGAAGTGCCACCCTCTATGCCGAATTTCAGAAACTCATCTTAGAGATGGTCGAAGAAGGATCCTTGGCAAATCTGGAGTTGAATTCCACGCTGTTGGATCAGATTAGAGAGGCTCATAAGGGGGACAGTGACGTTGCCCGAATATGCAGCAAACTGAGTTCTGGCCCGACCACTGGTTTCCACCTCGATGACCGTGGAACTTTGTGGATCGGCAAGCGCCTGGTAGTTCCCAAAGACCAAGAATTGAGAAGAGAGATTCTCGATGAAGACCACAACTCTTTGCTCACAATTCATCCGGGCAGCAACAAAATGTATCAAGGCTTGAAGCAACGGTTTTGGTGGACTCGCATGAAGCGCGAGATTGCTCGCTATGTGTCGGAATGCGATGTCTGCAAAAGGGTGAAGGATGGACATCTTAAGCCAGCTTGCCCTCTTCAGCCGCTGCCCATTCTGAGTTGGAAGCGAGAAGAGATTGGGATGGATTTCATCACTGGCCTGCTGACGACTTCTGCGGGTCATGACTCGATATGGGTTATAGTCGACCGGTTGACAAAGTCCACCCATTTCCTAGCTGTTCGCACCACCTATGCAGCCAAGAGGTATGCGGAGTTGTACACCTCCCGAATTGTGTGCCTACATGGGGTGCCAAAGCGGATAGTTTTAGATCGAGGCTCTCAGTTCATCTCTCGATTCTGGAAAAGCTTGCATGAGGTATTGGGCACCAAGCTACTCCACAGCTCGGCATATCATCCGCAAACTGACGGCCAAACCGAAAGGGTCAATCAGGTCCATGAGGACATGTTGAGGGCTTGTGTTCTGTCTTATGGGAAGAAATGGGATGAATGTCTTCCTTATGCCGAGTTCGCTTATAACAACAGCTACCAAACCAGCATCAAAATGTCTCCTTTCGAAGCACTCTATGGTCGTAGCTGTCGGACACCCCTGAACTGGTCCGAAAGTGGGGAACGACCATTCTTTGGACCTGATGTGGTCAAGACGGCAGAAGAAAAGGTGAAGACCATTCAAAAGAATTTGAGGGTAGCATAATCACGGCAGAAGAGCTAAGCTGACCGCCGTAGGAGACCTCTCTCCTTCGGCGTTGGTGATTATGTCTGGTGTCTCCTCTCCGAGGCACCCGTCGTTTCGGAGTTAAGGGGAAGTTGGCACCTCGCTACATAGGACCTTTTCAGATCCTTGCAAGACATGGTCAAGTGGCATATTAGCTAGAGCTTCCTCATTCTCTAGCAATGGTCCACGACGTCTTCCATGTATCTCAATTGAAGAAGTGCCTCCGTACTCCCTTCGAGTCACTGGAGGTGGACGAACTCGAAGTTCTGCCTGAATCTGATCTGTCTTACCAAGAGCGTCCTATTCGGGTTTTGGATGAATCTGAACGCAAGACCCGTCGACGGACTCTCAAGTTCTACAAAGTTCAGTGGAGCAATCACACTGAAGACGAAGCCACTTGGGAGCCCGAAGATAGTCTAAGAACCGAGTATCCTGAGTTCTTCCGTACCATGTGAAGGGCTTATGTAAGAATGCTTTGCAGTTTGAGGCAAGTTGATTGGTACATGCCCGTACTATCTACTTGCATTCCCTTCTGTCTATGCGCACATTCTGAATCTCAGGGCGAGATTCCCTTAAGGGGGGAGGGTTTGTCATGGCCCCGAATTTAAATTCAACTCGCGCGGCAAACATAAGCCCTAATCAGCCTATAGCCGCGATTGGGTTCGAGTAGTAACTTCCTGGAGTATCCTAAACCGTCACTTCAAAGTGTCCAAAACTCAACCACAAGTTTGGAGCTTCAACACTCCAATCCGTAAATATGTTTTTCATCCAAGTTTGGGGTCTTGTAACTTGAGATCCAGGATGACCTTGGATGTGTATGTTGCTTGGTCGCGAACTAGAAACTTTCCTCTTCAAGGTGGTAGGATTTACACCGAGATCCGACATCTAACCCTAGTCTAAACTTAGCGGGAGAAATCGAATCCTGCACTAGGAATTCTAGGTAATCCGGAGTTTCTGATAACATGACCGGAATGTCCGGACTAGGTCTACCCGAAGACCTCAACCCGGAGTGTCTGGATTACAAATTCGGAGTGTCCATATTGGGTTGACCGAATGCCCCAACCCGGAGTATCCGGACTAATTGTCCGGAGAGTCCGGATTTGTCGGGGGGTTAAGTATAAAGACCCGTTGTAACACCCCGGCATTTAATATGCCCGAATGCTACCAAACATAAGCTAAACAACATCTAAATACCACATTTAAACATAAATTCCAGCAAAGGTACATATGCTAAAAACCGATATTTCGGCAGCATCTCCTTTGTTTTTCCATGAATTAACACCATATCAATATCATGGCAAGATATATCATAGCACACGACATCTAAAACATCAACATAAATGGATATATCATCAAATTACGCCAATAATACCACGCTCAACCACTTCATAAACTAAAACGAAGCAAATAAGGAATCACTAGCATGCTAAATTAAACCATACATTAAGTTTAAGGCACAACTCTTAATATCATGTCTCCAAGTGATTAATTATGGACTATGATGGTGAAGCTACGTGTAGAAGTGTAGCTAGACCCCTTTTTCCCACATGCCGATCTCAAAGTACCTAAAAACAACATAAAACACAAGCGTGAGTTCGAAAACTCAGCAAGCATATTGTAATGGATAACAAGATCATTTACAAAACAATAATACCTTACATCACATATAACATCTCATACTTGAGCACATAACAACATCATCATTAAATATGTATTGCAATGCAATGCAATGTTATGCTCATATCTCCTTGGAAACTCATACCGGTATGGTTGAGTACACACCCGTCGGTGTGCACCCTTTTCCCCCCTTCCATCCCGAAGATGGAGGGTGCCTACTCCTCGCTTCCATTCACCACGTGGATGGAATCACGATGTAGGTCTTACTCAATGGCATTCCGGACTAGTCATAACTTTCTCACCGACCTTGCCGGACTAGTTATGACTTTCTCACCGCCCTCGCCCTATCTCTTGTCATGCATGCAACTATGCCAATTATCATATTTCACATGTACATAAACATATGGCATCTCATCATGACAAATATTACACATGGCATCGAATCATGATAAGTATAGACACATAGCATCATATCATGATAATCATACTCAATATATCATTGGAAAACAGCAAGCAAGGCAAGTGATCATAGCAAGTATTCAATCTTTCATCCAATATCAACAAGCAACCTACAATCCGCTATATATTACAACACACTTGCCTCAACCGCGGGCGACGGATTTGTGGGAAGTAGAGGGCACTCCCGGTGTCACACCACCTGCACATAGGCATCACACACTCACAATCATGCCCACAAAACAGTACACAAATCCCCATCTAACCCGACATTGCCCACTACTTGCAAACCTAAAAACAGAGGTTCTGTCCCGGCGGGACAGCAGCCTTACAAAGGCCATAACTTGAGTTCTGGGACTCCAAATCGATTAAACGAGTACACCATCGCGAAGATTAGGAAATTTCCTAATTTTTTCTAGTTATACGGAAAGACTGATTCGGACTCTAAAATTGTTTAATCTACAGATTACTACGATCTGTTCCAATCGCGTCACAGATTTTAACACGCTTGGTAAAACGGCCATAACTTTCAAACGGCTGATCGGATTTTAACATGCTTTATGTCCACGTAAAGATAATTAAATTATCTACAACTTATTTTAAGTCCGTACGGACAGATTCGGATTCTAAATCGACGAAAACTCGAACCCTAGCCCGATTGCTCAATCTGCCCGAAAACAGAAACGTGGCAACGTCTAGATCTAACCCAAAGAACTCCAACCCAGCACCACCAATTGATCTAAAAACTTCATAAACACCCTAAGAACATTACCTAGATCAAACCCAAGGATCCCCATGATCATACCTTTGCCCAACGAACGAATCTCCAATAGATCTCCTCGCGGATCGCTCCTCGCTCCACGCTCCTCGCTCCTCGCTCCTCGCTCCAACGGATGGATCCACAAGGTGCAGAGGTGTGGAGACCACCCTAGGGCAGCAAGGGGGTGGAGGAGAGGTGGTGGAGAGGTGGGGAGCAATGGGGCAAAGGAGGGGGAGGCGCACGGCCAAGGGAGGAGGGAGGCGGCTAGGGCAAGGGCAAGTGGGGGGGAAGGGCGCACAAGGGGCAGGGGTGAACGCCCAAGGGCTGATGGGGAGCCCTTTTACCAGCCCCCACACCCAATCCTAGTCCGTTACGGAGACCTACTCCATCCCACCAAAGCCCACTTAAGGCCCAAACTCCCCCGGGAAGGCCCAAAACCCCGAAAACGGCCCGGAAACGTTATTAACCTCCATACCTTATGGTTTTAACCTGCCATACCATATTTCATAAAGTTTTTGACCTTAACATGCACCATTTAAAAGGTTACGACACTCCGTGGTGACACATCACTTCAAACGGCCCAAAAACGCGAGTAAACCTCAAGCCGAAAGGTTTTATTCTCTAATTTCACATTCTATAATGTCACACCATACCGTAGTGTCACATTCTCCCCCCCTTCAACAGGATTCGACCTCGAATCCGAAGGACGCCAAAATCAATGAAAAAATCCCGAAGGGAGAAACGGCTTCTCTGCAGCACAAAACATTCACACAACGACTAAAACCGAAACAAACAACAAACGAGTTCCCAAAACCAACACATAGAGAAAAAGTGTTGATCTAGCTCAACTAAGGGCAACCCCTCACAAATCGACCTTCACTTCAATTCCCAGACAGAATCTGCGTTTCAACCACAAAGGGCTCCATCAACCCAAAACGCTCGAATCCTCACGGCAAACACTTCATACTTCTATCACAACCAACCTGACTACCATACTCCATTAAACTCAACATGACATAATCAAAGGAAGTCACAATTCCTTTAACGACCTTTCTACATTCCCGAAAATTTCCATCGAGGGGAAAACTCATTAAGGCACACTTGCCCTTCCGATACACCATCATACTAACATTTTATTCCATCCTTTCCCAGACAAGACTCAAATCCAAGAACAACTAGTGACGACAAATGCTCACGGCAGGACAAATATCACCGAACTACCGTCAACTTCACTTCCACCCATCGCTACACTTAATAATGGTTAGACCCATACATCATCAACCTCCATCACAAACCACCCTTATACCACTAGGGTTCAACACCTAGCCCCAAGCTAGGATCGAAAAACCTTACCAAACCACAATTGGTTCCTTTCTTAAGAGGGTCTCGCCCTCACACAAAAACACTTAGGTATCATCCCCAAGTGTACACACGACAACTCAAACCCAAAGCGTTAACAACCATTTTGGAAAGAATTCGGCAACATCCAAGCCAAATCACAAAGGAAGCATAAATCCTTCATTCTTTCTTTTCATACTAGAAAGAAATGGACATCTCGATTCTTGACATGCATGCACACTTTTCAAGAGCACTCGGATTAGTCATATATCCTTATATGACTTTCTCACCGACTGGCTCAAATCGACTCCTTTATGATTAATTATGCATAAACAATGTCTCGTTTTCCTTTTTAACCCTTCATTCATCATGTAACAACGGCACCGAATAGTCATTCACCAAATGACTTCTTCCTGTGATCAAATGATGGAAACACAATTAACATCGAAGGTTGCGGAAATTCATATAGACTATGACGGCAGCATAGTTGTGATAAAACACCATGTCGTAAAAGACCCCACATCAGTTGAAAACTGAACTTGCACAACATTGCATTTCATCCAAATTCAACATTTTGGAAAAGAACATCAAAATTTCAAGTCGAGCATCTGCTCCCACAACCATCACGAACTTCCTCAAGGAGAGGGAAACTCATTCCCAAAAGGGAACACCTCACTAACAAAATCACTTTGTAAAACTTTCATAAAGTCCACCTTTTGAAGCACTACGCAACATCACACACATTTTCAAAACAACTCCAACTCTAGCCAAAAAGAGTTACACATTAAGGGCTCAACTCAAAAGTTTCCAACACAACCCTTTAAGACCATCTCGCTTCCTTTTAAAATTAATTCCAAAGATAATCCAAAGGCGAACGCCGAAAGGGCGCGATCGACTCAAAACTTTTGGATGTAAATCCAAACTCACAACACGAACTAAACAAATTCGCCAAAACCAAAGGTCGACACCAAACATTACGAGTTTTGGGAAACTCAAACACAACATAAGGAACACCTTGACCGAAAACCCTTCAACCAAAATGGAAAACAACCAAACCAGTCCAAAAGCTTTTAAACACAAGCTCAGCGTAAAAGAACCATCTCTAGAACTCCACTACGCTTTCCATTAAAAGACTTTAATAATCACTTTTTACTCCTCGAGGAGCCCCAACTCAATTCAACCAAAAGCTTCACAACAAATTCTTCCTCTAGTTACCATTCCCAAAACTTTTAATAAGGGTTTATGATGCTTATCAAGAAGGCACCCAACCAAGACTATAATGATATGATCCCCACGGATCACGAATCATAATACTTCTTATTCTAAATTTGAAACATAGTACTTCAACAAATCTTTCAGCAAGATCAACATATAAATTTCATACCTCCTATCTATTCACGTCTCGATAACCGAACCTTATTCAGTTAAACAACGACTTCAACATGTAAATATTATCTCTAAAAGACAAAGTTCATAGCTAGGATTCCAAGGCATACATTCATTAAGGATAAAACTCTACATCAGGTTAATTATCCATGGTTCACTCCATCACCACAGGTTACAACACCCTCCATTTAGTCAATGGTTTCCAACAAGTATTCTACACAACTACCACCACTACTAAGTCATCAATAAAAACAAATGGGCATAATCATCAACCGATCAACATTACTTTTAGCTACCCTATACATAGGTGATAACAAAATTACAACATACTCCAACTATTTAAAATAGATTGAAAACTAGCATTGAAGGGTCACAACTGCATACTTCCAAATATACTAATAGTTTGCAACAACATAAATAACCACTCCAATCAACTTCCAAATTAAAGTCACTAGTCTCTACTAATCCGTTAGATTAGCACATCTTTAAACACCAAGCAAAGCTTCTTAACAATATCAGCAGTTTACATCATCTTAATGTTTTAACTATGCATCAAGGTTTAAACTTTTAACATTAACGAGGATCATAAGCACTTTTAAAGCAAGGCAACAGATTCTAAGCATGAACATTAACACTTTCAATCATTCTCGCTAAGAGTGAACTACAACACTAGTAGTCTATTTATTCTCAAACTTAGAGATTTTACTCACGTTGAATTGATTCAACTCAAAATTTAACTTAGCAACACATCAATCCATAAACCACATTGTTACCTACTACATAACATGCTAAACATCAATTCTTACTAGGGACAAACGATTTCAGTCAAAAGACTACTTACTTTGTTTACAGCATTTTAGTTTTAAAACTCATCCCAAATTCATAAGGAAACTTGACTCTCAAAATTGCAATGAGACAAACCCAAACTTGGTTTTGCAAAGGAATTCTCCAAAACACTTTTCAATCTCAAAGACTTCCATAGAGGAAACTGGTTGGAAGACAACTTTTCTCGAAAGGGAACCAAGTGCTCCATTAACCTTTTCAAATAAAACCTTAACACCAAACCCCTAACTTTCACGACTAAAGAGGGGCTTTCAAAGATGATTTCTCAATCCAGTAAAATGATGAAATCAAACACTAGTTACTACTACGAAGCCACAGAACTTCAGCCACGGCGGCCAGTGTCCGGCACAACTCGAACAAAACTCCTTTAGCCTTGGAGACAGACAACCACAGGAATAAATCGAATGCTTGTTCTTCATAAAGCAATTAACAGGCATCAAAAGCGGAAAGGCGCCCAAAAGAAGCGCAACACTAGACTCCTCTTCTACGTCTTCACCCAAGGAAGACAAAACCACACACCGCATACGGAACGATCCGCGAAAGCCCATCACCTTTTCATTTGGTTCAAAACAGCTAAAGCCAAGAAAAGCAACAAACACCGACCGTCAGAACGACAAAGAACATCCGAAGGAAACCACCATTAACTCTTCCTTTTCGTCTCCAATCAACTACCCGATTTACGACAAAAAGGGTAAGCGCTTTTCTCCTACAGGGGTTAACAGTTCTTCGGTGATGGCGCTAACCGGCCACACCGTCAAACCTCACCCTAACTATAAACAACAAGAGGTGACCGAAACCCTTCGGTACCACAACCCCACTCTTATCACCACAACATATATCATTGACATAGCAACATGCATTGTCAAAAGAAGCATTCAACATCAAAGCTTAAATACAACATTTAAGCGTAAAGAAACGATACCCATACCCTTTCCTACTGTGCATCCAGTGTGTGTCAAATTTTAGATTAGTTATACCATTTTTTGCAAGTTTTAATGTTGCTATCCTACGACAAAGTTTTAGTTGAAACCTAAGCCATGTTTCTAAGTTATTCCACATCATATTTTAGTTGTACCCTATGGCATGACACTAAAAATACGCATTCCAAGGACCTACAGCCCGCTCTGATACCAACTGTAACACCCCGGCATTTAATATGCCCGAATGCTACCAAACATAAGCTAAACAACATCTAAATACCACATTTAAACATAAATTCCAGCAAATGCTAAAAACCGATATTTCGGCAGCATCTCCTTTGTTTTTCCATGAATTAACACCATATCAATATCATGGCAAGATATATCATAGCACACGACATCTAAAACATCAACATAAATGGATATATCATCAAATTACGCCAATAATACCACGCTCAACCACTTCATAAACTAAAACGAAGCAAATAAGGAATCACTAGCATGCTAAATTAAACCATACATTAAGTTTAAGGCACAACTCTTAATATCATGTCTCCAAGTGATTAATTATGGACTATGATGGTGGAGCTACGTGTAGAAGTGTAGCTAGACCCCTTTTTCCCGCATGCCGATCTCAAAGTACCTAAAAACAACATAAAACACAAGCGTGAGTTCGAAAACTCAGCAAGCATATTGTAATGGACAACAAGATCATTTACAAGACAATAATACCTTACATCACATATAACATCTCATACTTGAGCACATAACAACATCATCATCATTAAATATGTATTGCAATGCAATGCAATATTATGCTCATATCTCCTTTGAAACTCATACCGGTATGGTTGAGTACACACCCGTCGGTGTGCACCCTTTTCCCCCCTTCCATCCCGAAGATGGAGGGTGCCTACTCCTCGCTTCCATTCACCACGTGGATGGAATCACGATGTAGGTCTTACTCAATGGCGTTCCGGACTAGTCATAACTTTCTCACCAACCTTGCCGGACTAGTTATGACTTTCTCACCGCCCTCGCCCTATCTCATGTCATGCATGCAACTATGCCAATTATCATATTTCACATGTACATAAACATATGGCATCTCATCATGACAAATATTACACATGGCATCGAATCATGATAAGTATAGACACATAGCATCATATCATGATAATCATACTCAATATATCATTGGAAAACAGCAAGCAAGGCAAGTGATCATAGCAAGTATTCAATCTTTCATCCAATATCAACAAGCAACCTAAAATCCGCTATATATTACAACACACTTGCCTCAACCGCGGGCGACGGATTTGTGGGAAGTCGAGGCACTCGGTGTCACACCACCTGCACATAGGCATCACACACTCACAATCATGCCCACAAAACAGTACACAAATCCCCATCTAACTCGACATTGCCCACTACTTGCAAACCTAAAAACAGAGGTTCTGTCCCGGCGGGACAGCAGCCTTACAAAGGCCATAACTTGAGTTCTGGGACTCCAAATCGATTAAACGAGTACACCATCGCGAAGATTAGGAAATTTCCTACTTTTTTCTAGTTATACGGAAAGACTGATTCGGACTCTAAAATTGTTTAATCTACAGATTACTACGATCTGTTCCAATCGCGTCACAGATTTTAACACGCTTGGTAAAACGGCCATAACATTCAAATGGCTGATCGGATTTTAACGTGCTTTATGTCCACGGAAAGATAATTAAATTATCTACAACTTATTTTAAGTCCGTACGGACAGATTCGGAATCTAAATCGACGAAAACTCGAACCCTAGCCCGATTGCTCAATCTGCCCGAAAACAGAAACGTGGCAACGTCTAGATCTAACCCAAAGAACTCCAACCCAGCACCACCAATTGATCTAAAAACTTCATAAACACCCTAAGAACAGTACCTAGATCAAACCCAAGGATCCCCATGATCATACCTTTGCCCAACGAACGAATCTCCAATAGATTTCCTCGCGGATCGCTCCTCGCTCCACGCTCCTCGCTCCTCGCTCCTCGCTCCTCGCTCCAACGGATGGATCCACAAGGTGCAGAGGTGTGGAGACCACCCTAGGGCAGCAAGGGGGTGGAGGAGAGGTGGTGGATTGGTGGGGAGCAATGGGGCAAAGGAGGGGGAGGCGCACGGCCAAGGGAGGAGGGAGGCGGCTAGGGCAAGGGCAAGTGGGGGGGAAGGGCGCACAAGGGGCAGGGGTGAACGCCCAAGGGCTGGTGGGGAGCCCTTTTACCAGCCCCCACACCCAATCCTAGTCCGTTACAGAGACCTACTCCATCCCACCAAAGCCCACTTAAGGCCCAAACTCCCCCGGGAAGGCCCAAAACCCCGAAAACGGCCCAGAAACATTATTAACCTCCATACCTTATGGTTTTAACCTGCCATACCATATTTCATAAAGTTTTTGACCTTAACATGCACCATTTAAAAGGTTACGACACTCCGTGGTGACACATCACTTCAAACGGCCCAAAAACGCGAGTAAACCTCAAGCCGAAAGGTTTTATTCTCTAATTTCACATTCTATAATGTCACACCATACCGTAGTGTCACACCCGTTTCTCTTAGCCTCTATCTCATTTCTTCCCCTACCTTTTGCTATCCACTCCCTTGTGCGTGCTCTCCTTCACCTCGAGCTCATCTCCGGCGACTCCCCACTGGCCGGCGTCCTCCCGTGCTTCTCCCCGGTGGCTCCCTACTCCGGTGACCTCAAGCTCCTCCCCAAGCCGGCGTCCTCCTTCCTCTACCCGGCTTCCCCTTCCTCTCCTTCATCCTCCTTGAAGGTAAGACCTCTTCTTAGAGTTGATTCGTGGGTTCTTGGGTTCTAGGGTCATTCTTGGGAGTGGATTTGGGGCTTGGTCGTGTAGATTGAGTGTTAGGGTTTTGGGGTGTAGTTGGATTTGGGGTTGGATTAGGGAATGTTGGGGTGCTAGGGTGAGAGATCGGCGGTAGATGATGCCATTCTAAGTGTTGGAGTAAGTTTTGGTTGGGGTTGTTTGAAGTGAGCGTCGTTTCATTGTGTTTGAGCTAGCTCGGAGCTTCTCCGGCTTAGCCACGTGTAGGAAAGTTGTAAATCGGGTTCTAGCGGTGCGGTAGAACTCGGAAACACTGCAATCCCTTGAGTCATTGGGCGAAATGCGCCATATCCGGAGTGTCCTGACAATTTGTCCGGAATGTCCGAGTTGTCCGAATTGTCCGGATGAAATATCCGGACTGTCCGGGTTTGGCTGGTCTTTTCGGAGGGGGAATTGCATTGTTGTTCGTTTCATTGGCATTGCATGCATCTTATTATGCATTGTACTCGTGTAGAGAACGATTCCGCGGCGGTTGACGTGGCCGTGGCTGAGGGAGAACATGTGGAGCAAACATTAGCTGAAAATCCAGCAGAAGCATCAGCTAAGCACCTAAGCATATTCGAACCTATATGAAATGTTATTTTTGTGAATCAATTGTCTATTGGTTGGCTAAGTTATGCATTAGGATTGAATTGTGGGGATGGTATTAGAACCCATTTGTTGCACATACACCCCTTGATAATTGTTGAACACCTCCTTGGAGCTAGGCTATGGGTAAATAAATTGTGTCCATGCTTAGTTTTGCTTAGATGTCAGGTATGGGCCAAGTGGTGGATGGTTCCATCGCTTGTGATTAATTATTTCTCAGATATTGGGTTGATAGGGATGAGTTATGTTTGGAAATGTTGAATTGAGACCGGGCGAGAGAGAGTTTGATCATTTGGGTGTGGAGACCCAAATGTGTTAGTCTCGCCCGTGTCGGTTGAGGACCGATCCGTTGTTTGCCATGTTGATCAAGCACATCTTGTTAGTAGCATGCCAGAATGGGATGGTAAGCTATTCTTTCATCGCATGTTATTCGATGGGGTGTGCCCTCATGCGGTTGGGCATGGTTGAGGGTGTGGCTTAGGCCGACTCTCAAGGGCGAAGCCAGGCTTGGGCCGCTCGAGGGGGTGTTAGGTGCTCGGACCGCATGAAGATGGCCCAACGAGTATGTATGGATGGGAGGAGGGTTGACATGAGGTTCCTTGTGGCACATGTCGTGCGATTGATGATCCCCTTCAGGGTGAATAAGCGATTTGAATTGCCGCGCTCTCGGATATGAGCACGCTTGTATCATCCGACAGTTCAACGTAGTAATAACTCGAACTTGATGATAGTTGGATATGGTTGTGATACTTGTTTATGTTGACACTTGCTTTACTCTAATTGTAAAGTTTCAGAATTCACTCTAGTAATAGGTGCTTTCCACAAGTGCTATAAAATATGTGAAATTGAGTAGGGGAATGAAAATAAACAACAAAGTTAAGCTTTTCCGCACTCTGTACCGTAAAGCTTGATTCCTTGCTACATCCAAATGCATATTCTTTCGAGTAGGTCATATATGGACCACGGGTAAGTCTTGCTAGTACCTTCTGTACTGTCAAGGCCCTCAATTTCAAAAAAATTCTGGGACATCCGGATTGTCCGGATTAAACATCCGGATTATCCAGATCCAACCCGGAATGTCCGGATAAAATGTCCGGAGTATCCGGATTGGGCTGACCGAACACCCCAACCCGGAGTCTCCGGGTTGAGCGTCCGGAGAGTCTGGATGGTGCGGGATTTTGTATAAAAGCCCCATTTCATGGCCCTCCACTCACCTCACCTCACTTTGTCTCTTTCCCACCTCTCCCGTGCGTCCCCTCCACCCCGTGCTCGTCTCCGGCGAGCTCCCCACCGGCTGGCGACCTCCAGTGGCTCCTTCCCGGGTGAACCCCTCCTCGGCGCTCTCAAGCTCCTCCCCAAGCCGGCGTCTTCCTCCTCCTACCCGGCTTCCCCTCTTTCTCCTTCCCTTCCCTTGAGGTAAAGCCCTCTCTTGGAGTCTATTCATGGGATTCTTGGGTTCTAGGGCTTCCATAGGCTTGGATGTAGGGTTAGGTTTGTAGATTTGGGATTGGGGGTTGAACTTTTGCAATGTTAGGGTTCTTGGTGGGGTTTTGGTTTGGGGTTGGTTTAGGCAATGTGGGGTGCTAGGGTTAGAGATCGGGGGTGAGTGAGGCTCTCTTAAGCTTTGGATTAGGTTTGATTGGAGGTGTTAGAGATGAGACCCGCTCGTCGTGGTTTGAGCTAGCTCGGAGCTCTCCGGCTCGACCACGTGCATGAAAGTCGTAGATTGGGTCCCCGCGGTGCCGTGGGACTTGGCGGCACCTCGGTCCGTTGAGTAGTAGGGTGAAACGCGCTAGGTCCGGAGTGTCCGGACAAAACGTCCGGATTGTCCGGACTGTCCGGACATTAAACCCGGACTGTTCGGGTTCACCTGGTCTCTCCGGGTTATGTTGGTCTGTCTGGTTGCGTCGTTTCGTCGGGGGTGTTCATTCTAGTTGTTTCATTGCATTGCATGCATCTTATTGTTGCATTATATTCGTGTAGAGAACGAAACCGCGGAGGGTGATACCGCCATGGTCGAGGGAGTTGCCGAGGGGCAAGTCGCTGTCGGTCCGCAACCAGAAGATCAAGGCAAGAACCTAAGCATCTTGAACCATATGTATAATCTATTTTTGTGAATTAATTGCCTATTGGATGTTAAGTGTTGCATTAGGAGTTGAGATGTGGGATAGGTTAGATCCTATTTGTTGCATATACCACTTTCATTGTTACTTGTTAAACACCTCCTTTGGAGCTAGATTATGGGTACTAATGGTGTCATGCTTAGTATGCTTAGAGGTCGGTTTGGGCCAAGTGGCGGATGCTTCCACTGCTTGAGGTCTTACGCTTTACAATCTATGGAAAGGTTTGGTTTTGGTTATATGGTGGAAAAAGGTACAATTGGAGACCGGGCGGGAGATTGAGGCATTTGGGTAAGGAGACTCAAATGTGGTAGTCCCGCCTGAGTCAGCTAAGGACCGATCCGATGTTTAACCGTAGCCGAGCACATGTTGGTTGATCGCATGCCGGGAATGGGACGGTAAAGCTATTCTTTTATCGCATGCCGTTCGATGGGGCATACACCTCATGTGGTTGGATGTGGTTGAGGGCGAGGCTTAGGCCGACTCTCAGGGGCCAAGCTGAGCTTGGGCCGCTCGAGGGGGTGCTAGGTACTCGGACCGCATGAAGATGTCCCCAACGAACTGGTATGGATGGGAGGATGGTTGACACGAGGTTCTTTGTGGCACGTGTCGTGCGGTCAATGCTTCCCTGCAGGGTTAATTAAGCGATTCGAATTGCCGCGCTCTCGGATATGAGCACACTTGGTTACCTATTACTACACGTAGTAATAACTTGAACTGAAGTTCGCCTTTAGGCTTGTGCTCGAAATTGTTATGAGGTCACTTGTTTGGTTATCCTTAAGTATTGAACTCCACTCTAGAAGTAGGTGCTAGTACAACTGCTTTGAATTGTGAATTGAATAGTGGTACTAACTAATCAACAAAGTTAAGCTTTTTGCACTTTTAACTTTAGCTGATTTCCTTGCTACATCCAAATGCATACCCTTTGGAGTCTGTCATATATGGGCCACGGGTAAGACTTGCGAGTACCTTCCGTACTCAGGCTTCTGCTTTTGTGGTTTTGCAGGTGAGGATCCCGAGGGGTGTGAGTTTTGCCCCTACTGCCTATCGGTGACCGGGCGGGGCACCGAGTAGAGGTTGCTGGCGTCGTGTACGCTCGGGAGTGTTCAGAGGCAGAACACTTTCGGGGTTGTTTTACTTTTGTCCAGTTTAGTAGCGGGGAGTTTACTTTTGTTGTATAGGTTGTTTAAATGTGCTATGTTTCGCTGAACTCTTGGTTGCCTTCGCACAACTTTTATTATATTTGTGTCGCTTTAGTGATTTGCTTGTTTCTGATTGTTGGTGGTTGTCGGGTGTGGTTTTGTGTAGTTGGGGCTTGTTGTTGGGTTTTGTCTTCGTGCCGTGGTTGGTTTGGTCGTCTTGTTCGTTTTGCTTCCGCGCGTGTCTGGTTGTGGGGTTCCGAGTTTCGTTGCCCCTTTATGCAAATTGGGTTGATATCACAGTGACACCGGTATGCGGGGATCCTAGGCGAGTTTTGGGTCGCATACCGGGGGAATACCGGGGTTGTCGTCGAGTTATTCGAAGGGTCCCGATGCTGTCCCAGTTGGGCTTGGGTGCTAACACTGTGAGCGCTTCCGGCAGCCCGTTGTTAGCCTCCAAATCCGATTAGGACGACTAAACCTTCTAATAGCCCGAGGACGATCTGGGCGGCTCCTCACATGTACTCATGCTTCTGCTTTGTGGTTTTCAGGTGAGGATCCAGACAGATGTGAGTTCTGTCCGTACTGCCTCTCAGTGACCGGGCGGGGCACCGAGTAGAGGCTCCTAGCGGTGTTGCGTACACCCGGGAGTGTTCAGGGGCAGGACACTTCCGGAGGAGTTGTACTTTTGTTCTAGTTTAGTAGACGTGTGCCACTTTTGCTGTACAAATTGGTTTTAAACTCTGTTGTGTCTTTAATTAAACACTTGGTTACTTCGTTGTAACTTTTAATATACTGTTGTGCTCTCTTTCTCGCTAAATCATGTTGCTCGGTGGTTGTCGTGGTGTTGTTCTGAGTTGGTTTGCGTTCCTCGTCGGGTTTGTCTTCGTGCGTGTGTGAGTTGGTTGTTGTGCTTCCATGTTGCGTGCTTTGGTTGTGGGGTTTCGAATTTGTTGCCCCCTTTATGCAAATTGAGCTGATATAGCAATAGAAACCGGTATGCGGGGCGATCCTGGGTGAGCTTCGGGTTGCATACCGGGATTGTTGTCGAGTTATTCGAAGGGTCTCACCGTTGTCCCAATTGGGCTTGGGTGCTAACACTGCGAGCGCCCTCGGCGATCTGTTGTTAGCCTCCAAATCCGATTATGATAACTGAGCATTCAAATAACCCGGGAACTGTCTGGGTGGCTCCTCACACCCGCCAATGATTGCGGCAACTCCAACTGATAGGCAACTTCACCTCTACGGCTTAAGATCTTAAATGGGCCAACATATCGCGGTGCAAGTTTCCCTTTGGCGTGAAATCTCTTAACTCCCTTGAAAGGTGTAACTCTGAGGTATACGAAATCTTTCGGATCAAAAAACTTAGCTCCCGGCGACGGTTATCAACATAACACTTCTGTCTTGATTGTGCAATCCTCAACCTTTCCCGGATCATGGCAATCTGCTCTTCGGATTCTTGAAGAATGTCCGGTCCAAAGACATGGCGCTCACCTGTCTCATTCCAATTCAATGGCATTCGACAGGGTCGATGATACAATGCCTCAAATGGTGATATTTGCAGACTGGCTTGATAACTATTATTGTAGTTGAACTCGGCATACGGCAAACACTTGTCCCATGAGGTGGTATATGCTAGAGCACAAGCTCGCAGCATGTCTTCCCAAATTTGATTGACTCTTTCGGTCTGTCCATCCATCTGTGGATGATAGGCTGTACTGAAGTTCAAACGGGTTCCCATGGCTTCATGCAACTTATTCCAGAACCTTGAGGTAAATTAGGTACCTCTGTCCGATACAATCCTCTTTGGCACTCCGTGCAAACAGACGATCTTGATCATGTACAACTCTTACAAGCAGACAATCCTTGACATATACAGCTCTGCTAAGCGGTCTAATGAATAAGTAGTCTTCACGGGTATGAAGTGAGCTACTTTGGTCATACAGTCCACAATAACCCATATGGAATCGTATGCACCTTGAGTTTTAGGCAAACCGATAATGAAGTCCATTCCGATTTCCTCCCACTTCCATTCAGGTATATTCAGCGGCTGCAGCAATCCCACTGGCATATGATGCATGGCTTTAACTCTTTGGCATATGTCGCATAAAGCAACATGCTTGGCAACCTCACGCTTCATGCTCGGCCACCAAAATCTCTCTTTCAGGTCTTGATATATATTGGCACTTCCCAGATGAATTGAGTACTTAGAATCAAGAGCTTCTTCCAAAATCAACTGCTTCAACTCCTTCTTGTTCGGCACACAGATGTGGTCTTTAATCCACAATGTACCCTGCTCATCCAACTTGAAGTCTTTAGCCTTTCCTTCATCCATCTTGGCCTTAATTCTCTTGATCTTGTCATCATCCTTCTGACCTTCCCTGATTTGGTCTTCTAAGGTAGGATTCACTTCTAAAGCAGCTAAGAATCCTCCTGGTACCACTTCCAGCTTCATCTTCTGAAAATCCTTACATAGCTCATCCTGACCTTCTTTTATCAGCATATTCACGGTGCAGCTCTTCCGACTCAAAGCATCCGCTACTACATTAGCCTTGCCGAGATGATAATGGATTCTGACATTATAGTCCTTGATCAACTCCAACCATCTCCTTTGCCTCATATTCAAATCCGACTGGGTGAAGATATATTTGAGACTCTTATGGTCTGTATAAACTTCACATCTATTTTCAATAAGGTAATGATGCCACAACTTCAGAGCATGCACTACGGCGGCTAACTCTAAGTCACGCGTCAGGTAATTCTCCTCATGCGGCCTTAACTGCCTTGATGCATAAGCGACTACCTTCTGGTTTTGCATCAATACCCATCCAAGTCCTTGGCGCGATGCATCACAGTAAATATCAATACTCTGATGCACATCCGGCAATACCAATACCGGTGCGGATGTCAGTCGCTTCTTCAACTCATGGAAGCTCTTCTTGCACTTTAGCATCCATGCAAAACTTCTTCTCCTTTTTCAACAATTGCGTAAGGGGTCTAGCAATCATCGAGAATCCTTCAATGAATCGTCGGTAGTATCCTGCCATTCCAAGAAAACTGCGGATCTGGGTAACCGTCTTCGGTTGCTCGCAATGCAATACTGCTTCTATTTTACTCGAATCAACTGCAACTCCTTCTGCGGTCATAACATGTCCAAGAAATTCCACTTTACTCTTCCAGAAGTCACATTTGCTAAACTTGACAAATAACTACTGCTCTCGCAACTTCTCAATAACTAGCCTCAAATGCTCGGCATTTTCTTCTCTTGTCTTGGAGTAAATAAGTATGTCATCTATGAACAAGACGACAAGCTTATCCAGGTATTCCATGAAAACTTTATTCATCAGGTTCATGAAATATGCAGGTGCATTTGTCAGACCAAAGGATATAACTGTAAATTCATAATGCCCATATCTTGACAAAAATGCAGTCTTCGGCACATCTTCTGACAGAATCTTTAGCTGGTGATATCTTGATCGCAGGTCGATCTTGGAGAAAACTCCAGCTCCTCTTAACTGATCGAATAAGTCATCGATCCTGGGTAACGGATACTTATTCTTTATCATCACATCATTGAGTGCCCGATAATCCATACACATCTGAAAACTTCCATCTTTCTTCTTGACAAATAGGACTAGCGCTTCCCACGGTGATGAACTAGGTCTGATAAATCCTTTCTCCAACAGCTCCTCAATCTGTTTCTTCATTTCTACTAACTCATCAGTAGACATCCGGTAAGGTCTCTTGGCTATCGGGGCTGTACCGGGTACTAATTCAATCACAAACTCTATGTCTCTATCTGGTGGCATACCGGGTAAATCTTCAGGGAAAACATCCGGGTACTCACTGACAACGGGTATGTTTTCTTCTGATATTTCTTTTATTGCTCGATGTTGCAAATTAGGTCAAATGATGAATTGGACAATTAAGGTTGTGAATTAGGCCTTGAACCAATAGAATTGGACAATTCATTTTATTGTTGCAAAGCTTGTTCTTTATTCTTTACCTGCAGTTGTCCTATTTTCATTACAGTCATTGTTACTTTATTTGCCTATGCACTGCTATGTTGGTTCGGTTGATTAAATAACCTACTATCCGTATAAATGTATTATTCTGAATTCTGATCATAAGAAAAGTGAAATTTATTAAATAATACCTTAAACTGCATGATTAGGAAGGTAAGGGTTCAAGGTCTTCCTTACATAGTTAATTGTTTTGTTCAAATGTGATAAACTTGACCCAAGTGTATATGAGGTAAGAGCTAGTCTCTAGTATTCCTACACCAAGTGCTTGAGAGTACTATCAATCAATTATACATTCATTGGGTATTATTATTACATTGTTGCTATTATTCTCGCAATTTGTACAACCATACAGAAATAAATTTGTTCTATTTCAATTTCAAGTATTGGATGGTTACAATTATGTCGTGATGTCAATTGCTATATTTTCTAACAACAAGCACAACCATATTGCATGAATGAATTATAAATGTTTGTTTGTTGAAGGACCATGTGGAGGTCCATCATATTTGTGATGAGTATTTGACTTTATTTGAGCAAGATGCGCTCAGGTTTGAGTTTGATTTGAATTGAAATTCAAAATAAAACAATTTGAGTTGTGTTGGCTTCTTGTGGTACTACCAGCCTATGGCTGGCGGTAGAACTGACTAATAAATGAGACATGATTAATTGTGAGCATTTGTGATGATTATTGGACAATGCTATGTGATAGTTTTCCATGTCTTTGATGGTTGCAGGACGATGGTGCTAGGTCGTGGTGAGGCAAAGGATGACTGGGACTAGGCGAGGTGCGTCGGAGGTCCAGACGGTCGCAGATCATCGGAAGATGACCGGAGATGGAGTTCGGGCAAGTCAAGAAGATAAGGAAAGGCGATTATATTAGCTAGATATCACGAGGATTGATGAGGGCTGTTGGATCGCGGTCTTGTTCATAGGTTAGCGGGTCTAGGTAGTATGCTTTGAAAACCATGCAAGAAAACCCATTATGTGTGTAGGGTTTTGGGTTGCCCTTGCATGGCTGTGTGAGTGGGTTAATCCTAGACCCTTGGTGGAGTCCTCTAGGGTTGAGGGACTAATCCAAGGTTGGTAGGTGGCCCAAGAGTAGTACAAAAAGAGGGGGAGGGCTGCCCTCCCTCACAAGAAGGTTGTAGAGGTTTTTATGCTCCTTTGAGCTTTGCCCACCTTGTTGTGAGGCTTTGTAAATCTCCCCTTCCTACAATGCATATCATTTTCATTTTTTCTTGAATTTACATTACGCATTTACTTTATGTCCTAAATTCAGCATTTCAATTTCGCATTTAAATTCCCGCAATTTACTTTCTTGGAATTTGGATTTGCCTCCCCTCCTTGTAAATGCTATTGATCTAGGATGTCTTGAGGGTGCTCATATGGTTTTACATCTCTCTTGCTCCATAGAATAGACTAGAGATCAAGTTTATATCAAGATGCAAATCTATCCTGAACTTATTCTTCGCCAATAGTTAGTCTTTGATTTTTAGAAAAATCTAGAAAAATCCTTTTTGGCTGATTCTTATTAGAGAAGGTGCGGGATTCATATATCCATCTATGAAAAAATTGGGGAATCCACTAGTTTCACCGTTTGGGTGCTATGAGGTGAATACCAAGCCCCAAATTTTCTGATTGAAGTTCCTGACTATTTGTAGTGTTTGATTTTTCTACAAGGCTTTTTGAGGTGGTTTTTGGTGGAGTGTTTCACGACTCATTTGTTCATAGGGAGAAAAATTCTCAAAAATTTGAGAGCAACATAAAGCCACCAACCACCTGCTCGAAGTGAGGACAATTTCTGCAAAATCTGCTTTCATTTTCTAAAAGAGACTTTGGTGATTTGGCTTGATCTCTTTTCAAAAAGTAATGTTTTAATTGAGAATTTTTTTTAATAATACAATTTTTAATCAAAATTGCGAAACTAAATGTCGGGGAAATGAAATTACAGAAATATACGTCCGTCACCGGTTGAACAGGCGACATAAGACTATCGCCCAACTAACGGGTGACATGAGGCCATTCGCGTCTCTGTTGCTCGTTCAACGGGAGACATAGTAAACATCGCGAAATGTTTGTCGTGAGGATTCGAGTGTTTTGGGTTGATGGAGCCTTTGCGGCTGAGAAGCTTTTTGTCCCTTGGGGACTTGGTAGTTGTTTTTGGTGTCCTTCGGATTCGAGGTCGAATCCAGTTGAAGGGGGGAAGAATGTGACACTACGTTTTGGTGTGACATTACAAATTGCGAAATTAGAGAAGAAAATCTTACGGCTTGAGGTTTACTCGCGTTTTTGGGCCTTTCGAAGCGTTGTGACACCACGGAGTGTCGTAACCTTATTTAACGTGCATGATAAGGTTAATAACATTATGAGATGTGGAATTAAGGTTAAAACTATAGGATATGGAGGTTAATAGCTTTTCCGGGCCGTTTCTGGGCCGTTTCCGGGGTTTTGGGCCTTCCCGGGGGAGTTTGGGCCTTGGTGGGCTTTGGTGGGATGGAGTAGGTCTCCGTAACGGACTAGATTTGGGTGTGGGGGCTGGTAAAAGGGCTCCCCACCAGCCCTTGGGGCGTCCACCCCTGCCCCATGCGCCCCTAACCCTAGCCGCCACGCTTCCTCCTCCCTCCACCTCCTAGCCGCCCCATCTCTTGCCCCCATGGCGCCCCCATTGCTCCCCATTGCACACCACCTCTCCTCCACCCCCCTTGCTGCCCTAGGGTGACCTCCCCACCTCTGCATCCTCATGGGTCCATCCGAGGAGCGAGGAGCGAGGAGCGAGGAGCGAGGAGCGAGGTGCGAGGAGCGAGGAGCGAGGAGCGAGGAGATCGATTGGAGTTTTCGTGCGTCGGGAAAAGGTATGATCATGGGGCTCCTCGGGGATGAGCTAGGTACTGTTATTAGGGAGTTTATCAAGTTTTTTGATCAATTGGAGGCGCTGGATTTGAGTAATTTGGGTTAGATCTAGATGTTGCCACGTTTCTGTTTTCGGGCAGATTGAGTAGTCGAGCTAGGGTTCGCGTTTTCGCCAATTTAGAATCCGAATCTTGTCATACGGATGTTGAATAAGTTGTAGATAACTTAATTATCCTTCCTTGGATATAAAGAAAGTTAAATTCCGCCCAGCCGTTTAAAAGTTATGGCTGTTTTACCGAGCGTGTTAAAATCTGTGACGTAATTGGAACAGATCACGGTAATCTGTAGATTAGATGACATTAGAGTCCGAATCAGTCTTTCCCTATACCTCGAGAAAGTTGGGAAATTTCCTAAGCTATGCGAGGATGTACTCGTTTAATTGATTCGTAGTCCCAGAACTCAAGTTATGCTTTTTGCAAGGCTGCTGTCCCGTCGGGACAGAACCTCTGTTTTTAGGTTTTGCCAGTAGTGGGCAATGTCGGGTTAGATGGGGTTTTGCGTACTGTTTTGTGGGCATGATTGTGAGTGTGTGATTCCTATGTGCAGGTGGTGTGACACCGGGAGTGCCCTCGACTTCCCACAAATCCGTCGCCCGCGGTTGAGGCAAGTGTGTTGTAATGTATAGCGGATTGTAGGTTGCTTGTTGATATTGGATGAAAGATTGAATACTTGCTATGATCACTTGCCTTGCTTGCTGTTTTCCAATGATATATTGAGTATGATTATCATGATATGATGCTATGTGTCTATACTTATCATGATTCGATGCCATGTGTAATATTTGTCATGATGAGATGCCATATGTTTATGTACATGTGAAATATGATAATTGGCATAGTTGCATGCATGACATGAGATGGGGCGAGGGCGGTGAGAAAGTCATTAACTAATCTGGGAAAGGCCGGTGAGAAAGTTATGACTAGTCCGGAACGCCATTGAGTAAGACGTACATCGTGATTCCATTCACGTGGTGAATGGAAGCGAGGAGTAGGCACCCTCCATCTTCGGGATGGAAGGGGGAGAGGGTGCACACCGACGGGTGTGTACTCAACCATACTGGTATGAGTTTCCAAGGAGATATGAGCATAACATTGCACTGCATTGCATTGCAATACATATTTAATGATGATGATGTTGTTATGTGCTCAAGTATGAGATGTTATATGTGATGTAAGGTATTATTGTCTTGTAAATGATCTTGTTGTCCATTACAATATGCTTGCTGAGTTTTCGAACTCACACTTGTGTTTTATGTTGTTTTTAGGTACTTTGAGATCGGCATGTGGGAAAAAGGGGTCTAGCTACACTTCTACATGTAGCTCCACCATCATAGTCCATAATTAATCACTTGGAGACATGATATTAAGAGTTGTGCCATAAACTTAATGTAGGGTTTAATTTAGCATGCTTGTGATTCCTTATTTGCTTGGTTATAGCTTATGAAGTGGTTGAGCATGCTTTTATTGGCGTAATTTGATGATATATCCATTTATGTTGATGTTTTATTTGTCGTGTGCTATGACATATCTTGCCATGATATTGATATTGTGTTAATTCATGTTAAAACAAAGGAGATGCTGCCGAAATCTCGGTTTTTAGCATGTGCGCCTTTGCTGGAATTTATGTTTAATTGTGGTATTTAGATGTTGTTTAGCTTATGTTTGGTAGCATTCAGGCATATTAAATGCCGGGGTGTTACAGTTGGTATCAGAGCGGGCTGTAGGTCCTTGGAATGTGAATTTTTAGTATCATGCTATAGGGTACAACTAAAATGTGATGTGGAATAACTTAGAAACATGGCTTAGGTCTTAACTAAAACTTTGTTATAGGATAGCAACATTAAAACTTGCAAAAGTGGTATAAGTAATTTAAAATTTGACACACATGGATGCACAGTAGGAAAGGGCATGGGAATCGTTGCTTTACGCTTAAATGTTGTATTTGAGCGTTGATGTTGAATGCTACATTTGTTTATGTATGTTGCTATGTTTATGAAAGAATTGAATGGAATTGTTCATGTTATTATGTTAAAGTGGGGTTGTGGTGCCGAAGGGTTTCGGTCACCTCTCTTTATTCATTGTAAGGCTGAAGTGTGACGGTGTGGCCGGTTAGCGCCATCACCGAAGAACTATTAACCCCTGTAGGAGAAGAGTGCTTACCCTTTCTGTCGTAGATCGGGTAGTTGACGGGAGTCAAATAGAAGAGTTTGGTGGTGGGTTCCTTCGTATGTTCTTCACCGTTCTGACGGTTGGTTTTGGTTGGTTTTCTTGGTTTTAGTTGATGGAAACCAAAAGAAAAAAAAGTTTGGTATTGGATTTTTTGCGGATCATTCCGTATGCGATTTGTGGTTTTTTTTTTGTCTTCCTTGGTTGGAAACGAAGAAGAAGAGTTTAGTGTTGCGCCTTTTTAGTCGCCTTTGCTTTGACACCCGGTTTTGCTGGTTATTGTGGATTGTCTTAGGGAGGAAACATATGTGGTTGTTGTCCTCCCTAACTGAGAAAAGAGTTGAAGTTCTCCTAGTGCCGACCTTAGGTTGGGTGGAGCCAAGTTTTGTAACTTTATCGGAAAAGGTTTGGTTGAACATTTTGTTTTCCCTAGTGCATCCTTCTTCCTTCTTGGAAGTATGGATTTTGAGATTTCTTGAAGAGTTTTGTGGGCAAATTTGGGAACTTGAGAGTGGAACTCTCCTGCATTTCTGTTAGAGTTTTGTTTTCTTCCTTGCCTGGAAAAGGAGAAATTGTCTATCGGTGTTCGTTCTGGTTCTTGAGTTGTGGTTGTCATTAAAAGTGGAGTTGCATCCTGTTTGTCAAAAGTGAAAATGGTTGTTTAGCATGTCATGTAGTATGTAACAATGTGGTTATTGGAAATGATTTGTTCTTAAGTTAATTGGTGAGCTGAATCAGTTAAAAGTAATATTTGTGCTTAGCTTAAGATTAAATGAACTTCTAGTGTTGCAGATTACCCTATAATGAGAATGAATAAATATGTTAATGTACATGCTTAGAATCTGTTGCCTTGCTTTGAAAGTGCTTATGACCCTCGAATATGTTTAAAGTTTTAAACCCTAATGCATAGTTAAAACATTAAGATGATGTAGACTCATTGATATTGTTAAAGAAACTTTCTTTGGTTGTCTAAAGATGTTCTAATCTAATGGATTAATAGAGAGATTTAATCGTGTTGACTAGTGACTTTAATTTGGAAGTTGATTAGAGTTGCTTTTATATTGTCGCAAACCATTAGTATAATTGGAAGTATGCGATTGTGTTCCTACGATGCTAGTATCGATGTCAATTGTGAAGACATAGGCTTTGTTTGCTTATGTTATTGCTAAAGCATTGGGATGGTCTAACCTATTAAATTTGTTTTTATAGTTGGAGTATGTTGTGTAGTGAAAATTTGTTATGGTATATGGATAGTGTAACTAAAAACAATGTAGTTGTTTTTATGATTATGCCTATTTATGGATATTGATGATTTAGTAGTGGTGGTAATTGTTTGGATTACTTTTTGGAAGCCATTGTAAAATAGAGATTATTATAACATGTGGCGATGAAGTGAACCATGGATATTTTAGCATGATATAGAATTGTATCCTAAAGAAGGTGTATCTTAGGATCATAATTTTCGACTTTGTCTTATGGAGATACTATTTGTATGTTGAAGTCATTTGTTAATGGAATAAGTTTTGATTGTCAAGATGTTGACGTATTTATGGTATAAAAATTGATAGGATGATCATGCTTAAGTATCTGTTGAAGTACTACGTTTGAAATATAGAATACGTTGTTTTATGATGTGTTGGTTTGTGGGGTTCTTGAGGAGGTAGTATGGATTGATTTAAGATGGGTTTTCTCGATAAGTAAATAGTGATTATGGAATGCTTAAATGTTAAGGATAGTGGGACACTGGTTATGGTGAGTCTCATGCCGAGCTTGTGTATAAAACCTTTTAGTCTGGGTTGGTGGTTTGCTATCTTGGTTAAATGTTTTTTTTTTGGCCAAGGTGTTCTTTATGTTGCATTTTCGAGTTTCCCTAAAACTCGTAGAGGTTGGTGCCCATCTTTGGTTTTGGCTAAGTTGTTCAGTTTATGCTATGAGTTTGATTTTGCACCTAAAAGCCTTTGAGTGGATCGCGCTCCTTCGCGTTCGCACTGAAGCATACTTGGAGTAAATCTTAAAAAGGAAGCCGATGGACATAGTGGGCTGTGTTGAAAATTCTTGAGATTTAATTTGTAAGTCTATTTGATTGGAACTGGATTTATTTGGAAAATGTCATGTGGTGTTTGCGAGTGTTTCAAAAGGGTGGATTTTATGAATGTTTATAAGTGATTCGGGTTGGTGAAGTGTTCTCATTTTGGGAAAATGAGTCTCCCATTTCTCTTTGAGAATTGATGTTCTCTTTCAAAATGTTGATTTTGGTTAAAACGCGATGCTTTACAAATTTGGCTTTCAGTTGTCGACGGGTTATGTATGACGTGGTGTTTTCCTGTTAATGGTGTTCCCCTCATAGTTTTATGATTGGGCGCAATCATCGATGCTATCCAAGTTTTAATCATGTGATGCAGAGGAAGAAGTGTCTTGTGAATGACTATTTGGTAGCGTTGTACATGATGAATGAATGGTGAAAAGGAAACATGACATCATTTATAGATGTCTATTGATAAAAGAGTCGTTGAGCCAGGTCGGTGAGTAAGTCATATAGGGAAATATGACTAATCCGGTGTGCTCTCGAAAAGCTTGGATTCATGTCATGAATCTAGATTTCCATTTGCTCTTTAGCATGAAAAGAAAGAGTGAAGAGTTCCTGGCATTTGGCTTTGTTGTAAGAGGATTGGGTTTCCTTGTTTCCTTGAGAGTTATTATGGCGGTTGTGGATTCTTTCGATTGATTTGAGAATCGGTTTTCTCTTCCACAATGTTGTTTTTATGAGATGCTTGGCTGTGGTGAAAGTGAGTCGAGTTGTCATTGATTGTTGAGAATTTCTGACAAAGAATTGTGTGGAGTCTCTCTTTTTGTTTGAATGGTCCCCGATGCGAGATGTATCGCATTGATTTGAGATTGGAGTCTTTCCTTTGCGACTTGACTTAGGAAAAAAAGATCGAGTGATCTTTCGAGGTTGTCAAACCTTTGTTCCAAGTGATTTGTTGTGTTTTGGGTTCGAGTTGATGAATGTGGTTCATCCGACTAAGGGAGTTGCTCTTTGTTGGCATTCTCGTTTGAGATGTGAATAGAAATGTCTATGGAATTGTTGAGCATAATGGAGGATTATACTCATGGGTTTGGTAGTTTTTGAGTGAGAAAGTGTGAGGGCGAGACCCTCATAGGAAAAGAACCAGTTGAGGTTTGGTAATAATTTATAGCTCTACCTTGGGCTAGGTGTAGAACTTTGGTTGTGGTTCGAAGGGTGGTAATGTTGGAAGTTGGTGATGTCGGTCCAAACCTTGTTGAGAATATGGTTGGATTGTTAAAAAGTGATGATAATTTGAAATGTAGTGATCTGTCGTGAACTTTGTCGTAGCTAGTTGTCCCTGGGTGTGTGTTATGCCTGGGAGGGGGTAGAATGAAAGTGTAGCGTGGTTTGTGGAAGAAAAGAAAAGTTTTGTCGATGAAGGCTATGTACGTAGCTGACATTAGTTAATTTTGATTCTTTGTGAAAAGGGTCAAATAATTGGAAGAGATGGGATTATGTGTCATGATTGAGTTTGATGGAGTGTGGTAGTCAGGTTGGTTGTGATAGAAGTGCGAAATGTTTGTCGTGAGGATTCGGCGCTTTGGGTTGATTTGAGCCCTTTGCTACTGTGGAAGCCTTTTGTCCCTTGGGGACTTGGTAGTTGTTTTTGGTGTCCTTCGGATTCGAGGTCGAATCCTGTTGAAGGGGGGAAGAATGTGACACTACGTTATGGTGTGACATTACAAAATGTGAAATTAGAGAAGAAAATCTTACGGCTTGAGATTTACTCGCGTTTTTGGGCCGTTTGAAGTGTTGTGACACCACGGAGTGTCGTAACCTTATTTAACGTGCATGATAAGGTTAATAACAGTATGAAATGTGGAATTAAGGATAAACTATAGGTTATAGAGGTTAATAGCTTTTCCGGGCCGTTTCCGGGCCGTTTTCGGGGTTTTGGGCCTTCCCGGGGGAGTTTTGGGCCTTGGTGGGCTTTGGTGGGATGGATTAGGTCTCCGTAACGGACTAGGATTGTGTTGAGGGCTGGTAAAAGGGGCTTCCCCCAGCCCCCTTGCGCCCCATGCAGCATTGGTGCGCCCCTCTCCCTCCCCCTCCTAAGCCCTAGCCGCCACCCCCTCTCCCTCTCCCTCTTGTGCGCCTCCACCTCCCCCTTTGCCCCATTGCTCCCCACCTCTCCACCACCTCTCCTCCACCCCCTTGCTGCCCTAGGGTGGTCTCCACACCTCTGCACCTTGTGGATCCATCCGTTGGAGCGAGGAGCGAGGAGCGAGGAGCAAGGAGCGAGGAGCGTGGAGCGAGGAGCGATCCGCGAGGAGATCTATTGGAGATTCGTTCGTTGGGCAAAGGTATGATCATGGGGACCCTTGGGTTTGATCTAGGTACTGTTCTTAGGGTGTTTATGAAGTTTTTAGATCAATTGGTGGTGCTGGGTTGGAGTTCTTTGGGTTAGATCTAGACGTTGCCACATTTCTGTTTTCGGGCAGATTGAGCAGTCGGGATAGGGTTCGAGTTTTTGTCGATTTAGAATCCGAATCTGTCCGTACGGACTTAAAATAAGTTGTAGATAATTTAATTATCTTTCCGTGGACATAAAGCACGTTAAAATCTGATCAGCCGTTTGAAAGTTATGGCCGTTTTACCGAGCGTGTTAAAATCTGTGACGCGATTGGAACAGATCGTAGTAATCTGTAGATTAAACAATTTTAGATTCTGAATCAGTCTTTCCGTATAACTAGAAAAAGGTAGGAAATTTCCTAAGCTTCGCGATGGTGTACTCGTTTAATCGATTTGGAGTCCCAGAACTCAAGTTATGGCCTTTGCAAGGCTGCTGTCCCGCCGGGACAGAACCTCTGTTTTTAGGTTTGCAAGTAGTGGGCAATGTCGGGTTAGATGAGGATTTGTGTACTGTTTTGTGGGCATGATTGTGAGTGTGTGATGCCTATGTGCAGGTGGTGTGACACCAGGAGTGTCCTCGACTTCCCACAAATCCGTCGCCCGCGGTTGAGGCAAGTGTGTTGTAATGTATAGCGGATTGTAGGTTGCTTGTTGATATTGGATGAAAGATTGAATACTTGCTATGATCACTTGCCTTGCTTGCTGTTTTCCAATGATATATTGAGTATGATTATCATGATATGATGCTATGTGTTTATACTTATCATGATTCGATGCCATGTGTCTATATTTGTCATGATGAGAGGCCATATGTTTATGTACAAATGAGATATGATAATTGGCATAGTTGCATGCATGACATGAGATGGGGCGAGGGCGGTGAGAAAGTCATAACTAATCCGGGGAAGGTCGGTGAGAAAGTTATGACTATTCCGGAACGCCATTGAGTAAGACCTACATCGTGATTCCATTCACGTGGTGAATGGAAGCGAGGAGTAGGCACCCTCCATCTTCGGGATGGAAGGGGGGAGAGGGTGCACACCGACGGGTGTGTACTCAACCATACCGGTATGAGTTTCCAAGGAGATATGAGCATAACATTGCATTGCATTGCATTGCAATACATATTTAATGATGATGATGTTGTTACGTGCTCAAGTATGAGATGTTATATGTGATGTAAGGTATTATTGTCTTGTAAATGATCTTGTTGTCCATTACAATATGCTTGCTGAGTTTTCGAACTCATGCTTGTGTTTTATGTTGTTTTTAGGTACTTTGAGATCGGCATGCGGGAAAAAGGGGTCTAGCTACACTTCTACACGTAGCTCCACCATCATAGTCCATAAATAATCACTTGGAGACATGATATTAAGAATTGTGCCATAAACTTAATGTAGGGTTTAATTTAGCATGCTTGTGATTCCTTATTTGCTTGGTTATAGCTTATGAAGTGGTTGAGCATGCTTTTATTGGCGTAATTTGATGATATATCCATTTATGTTGATGTTTTATTTGTCGTGTGCTATGACATATCTTGCCGTGATATTGATATTGTGTTAATTCATGTTAAAGCAAAGGAGATGCTGCCGAAATCTCGGTTTTTAGCATGTGCGCCTTTTCTGGAATTTATGTTTAATTGTGGTATTTAGATGTTGTTTAGCTTATGTTTGGTAGCATTCAGGCATATTAAATGCCGGGGTGTTACATCTAGTTAGCTGTAGGTAGAAATTATTCGTTGTTTAATTTTTTAGCAGTAAATTATGATTGAGTAGAAATAATTTTAGATCTAGGTTTGCCTGCGTTGATCTAGCGAATGTAGATGTTTTATACCGATAGAAGTACGTCCATATATATATATATTCATTTCTTTGGAATGTAGTTGGGTAGATATAGCGAATGTAGTTAGATGCACGTAGAGTAGAAATTAATTGTCGATTATATAGTTAGAGTAGTAATCATTTCATTGTTTAATTTTTTAGCAGTAAATTATGATTGAGTAGAAATAATTTTATATCTATGTTTATGTGCGTAGATGTAGCGAATGTAGATATTTTATACCAATACAAGTACATCCATATATATATATATATTCATTTCTAAGGAATGTAGTAGTGTAGATATAGCGATTGTAGTTAGACGTACGTAGGTATGTATTGTTAGGAATGTAGGTATATTTTCTACGAATAGTTCTATATTGTTGTAGCATATAGATGTACCAATGTTTGGTGTCATAGTATTTTTTATGGAAAGTAATTAATTCGTGGGTGAATGAATGGATTAGCTTAATTGGTAGAACGAGTTCCATTTAGAATCTATTATGGAGAAGGGGTTGTAATGTATGGTTTGGAGGGTGCGGATCTAAGTAATTTCCAGTTTGTGGACAGAAGTTTGAGTAGGGGCGAAGAGCGCATATTTTCTTCTGTGTTGAAGTGGTTGTATTATACTTTTTGGATGGAACAAGAGAAGTGGCAGCTGAAGGTATTTTGCCTATGTAGTATGCAAACGATCCTATTTATTGGGAGCTAGTTCAGCTGAAAGGAACCGCATCGTGGAGATCATATGTGAGGGGGACAGAGCAACAGGGATGGAATCGGGTGCTTTTAGTGCAAGCATATGGCAGGGATGTTGCCCCCCAGCAGCAGTTGGACGGCGGTGAGTGTAGTTAGCCTCAAAATGAGTTCAGTTTTGGTGACACCGAAATTGGGGGATCTAGCCATGAGCAGTATGTTCAGGCACGAAACGAGGATGTCATTTGCCAAAGTGGTGAACAATCTAAATTTGGGGAGGATGAAGAAAATGTTGGACAAGTAGCGCGGGGACAAGTAGACGAAGGTGAGCAAATTGATAAAATAACAGTTAGGATGGAAGAGGAAGACCGTGAGTACAACATAGCAGAAGTGGAAGACGACGACAAGTCGGATGAGGAAGATAGAGGTACAGAGCCGCTTGTGCTAGCCGAGTGGAGCACGCATCAATTTGATAGGTTGGTTATCAATGAAAGCAATGATATACCTTGGCAGTATATCAACAACGAGGTTAGGCCTAACAGTATGTACGTGACAAAAGAGGCTGTGCAGGATGCTGTGAAAGATTGGGCCTTATCATTAAAAAGGACTTTCAGGGTTAAGAAATCCACCCCTACCTGCTACGACATGATGTGTGAGATCCATGGGTGTCCGTGGAGAGTGCACGCGTACAAGCCCAAATGGGGCACCCAATGGTTATGCTTGAAGGTTGATCAGCATAGCTGTATGATTGAGGAAACAATGATGGCTCACAGGAACCTGTCATCCGGGTATGTAGCGAACATCATGTACGCAGAGATAGTGGAAAACTTGAGTTTTGAGCCCTGTGCTATTATCCGAGCAATGGAGAACATATATTAGTACACAATTAGCTATGGGAAGGCATGGAGGGCGAAATAGAAGGCCTTAGAAATGAGGTTTGGGAAGTTTGAAGACTCGTACCAAAATCTGCCCGCACCGCTCAGTTGCATTCAGGGAAGAATCCTGTTACTTACTATGATTATCAAAACTGTCCGTCAATCAAGTGGCCAACTAAAAGGCATATGAGGAGAGTGTTCTTCACATTTGGAGCTTGCATCAAGGCGTTCTATCACTGTCGTCCATTGTTGTGCGTGGATGGCACATTCTTTATCGAGAAATACAGAGGGAGATATTGACAGTTGTGAGCATTGATGGAAACAGCCAAATTCTGACTGTTGCATTCGCCTTTGTAGAAAGCGAGAACTATGAGAGTTGGCTATGGTTCCTACGGAACTTGAAGATGGGGCTGGTCAAAACTCGTCAAGATGTGTGCGTGCTGTACGACAGGCATGCTGGTCTGCTTAGTGAAATCAACTAGTTGCCAATAAGGGCAAAGGAGCCATTTCCATGGCCTGACTTGCAGAGCCGATGGTGCATGAGGCGTTTGGGCGCAAACTTCTACAAGCAATTCAGGAACAAGGAACTCATGAACATGTTCAAAAGACTATGTAAGCAAAACCACGAGAGCAAGTTCCGGACTCTGTGGAAAAATATTGATGAGCTGACAAGAAAACACAAAGAAGAGTAGACGAACAAGACTACTGGCAGCGAAACACACGATGAGGCGGAGCCTCTTTACCCCCTGCCAACAGAAGATGATGCGACTAATCATCGTCAAAGGCAAAGGCCAATCAAATGTTTCTCGGACTAGATCAAGCACGAACCGAAAGAAAAGTTGGCACTGTTACATGACACACATGGTGCCAAATACGGTGTGATGACTAGTAACTTTGCAGAAGTTTACAACTAGGTAATGAGAGGGATGAGGTGTCTCCCATTGGTGGGAATTGTTGAAGGAGTGCTGCGGGGCACAGCCAAGTACTTCGTCGACAAACATCAAGCTGCTGAGATAGTGATGAGAGATGAGAAGTTCCTGTACTCTTCCATGATCAATAAATACATGGATGAGAAGAGTCAAAAGGCGGCCAAGCATAGAGCTATAAAAGTTGGTGCACGAACACTGCGCTTCGAGGTGATCTGCAAGGATAAAGGACGGTGTGGAACCAACCAGAAGGTTGTCATCCAAGAGTGCGTAATACAGGCTGATTGCAAATGCATACTCGTGTAACAAGCCCCACCTTTTGCATAGGCCGTGTTCTCATGTGATAGCCGCATGTGCTTTATTTTGAATGCAACCTAGTACATATCTATCTGAATATTTTAGGAAGGAAAGGGTGATGGCAACTTGGAGCAAGGAGCTTTATGGTTATGGTGTTGTGGGTTCTTTCACCATAAATCCTAGTGCTGATGAAAGGTTCTGGGTCCCTGATTTTAAGGCAAGAAGATGGAAAGCAGGGCGTCGAAAAACAAGGCGTATAAGAAATGACATGGATGAGTCAGAAGCTGGCAAACGCGTGAAGAAATGTTCATTGTGCTAGCAAACAGGACATACGTTCAAGATTTGCCATGCACAAAACGAAGAAGATGAAGGAGGAGATGGCAATCCGACAGTGGGTGATGGATCATCCTCTGCAAGGAGTGCTGCATGACGCCAACGTACCACATGAGAAGAAATTTAATCGCAATTTAATCGATGTACTGTGTGTTGTGTGAACCCTGTGTGTAAGCATGTTGCATATGGCTGTGAGTGTTGTGCATTGACAAATTATTGTAACTGTTTCATTATATTTATGATGCTTGGATAGTTTTATGTGCGTATTTGTTTGAACATATTGTTGTGATGCTTCTACAGTTTTTCGGACACTTTTGTTTCTATATGCATTTTAATTACAACTCTTATTTATGTAATTTGCAGGTATGGCCAACCAGCCCAGAGATGACGAGTGGCCCTTCGAATTGCTGGATCGAGGTGTTGATGGTCGTCACCGTGCCCACTTCGCCACTGCTTTTCCAGAGGACGGAGGCGATCCTGTGCAGCTCAGTGTCCTTCGACCGAGGACACCGCAGTATGCCTGGGCGCTTGATCCTTGTTGGATCCCCAGGTAACATATTAGCATTTAGATTTCTTAATATGTTTGTGGTAGTATCATTATTAGTGTTGTACTGATATTAATTACATGTTTGTTCTTTCGTAGGCTTCGAGCTTTAGGATTGCTGCCATTCGCCCGGATGGTGGAGGATGTGGGTCGTCGGTTCCGTTCGACAGGTCCCTGATCACCGCTCTGGTGGATCGGTGGAGCCCGGAGACCCACACCTTCCATCTACCCGTTGAGGTGATGGCGATCACTTTGCAGGACGTGTCGTACCTACTCGGCCTCCCGATCGCTGGTGACGCTGTGGTGCCCCAGGATGTCAACCCTACGTGGCTCCAGCAGCTACTTCAGCGGTTCCAGGGTGTGCTACCACCACATGGGTACCGTGCCTTCACCAGCACACACGGTTTGACACTGCGGTGGCTCCGACAGTTCGTGGTACGCAACTAGCCTTTGAAATAACAAGTGCTCTTGAATTACAACTTAAAATAACAAGTAACACGTGATCTTCTATTTTACAGCCTACGCATATCGTCGAGCCTGCGGACGAGTACAGGGTCAACCGCCACCTAGAGGCGTACCTGCTGTGGCTATTTGGCTAGTGCTTGTTCACGAGCTCCCATGGGGATAGCGTGGACAGGTACCTTGTCCAGTTCACGAGGGAGATCGCTGATGCACCCCTTGACGACATGCCGCATTACTCCTGCGCGTCCACTGTCCTCTGCAGCACGTACCTGGCCCTCTGCGACGGCTGTTCCCGGATCAGCGACGAGTCGACCTTCGGAGGATGCCCACTGCTGGTACAGCTGTGGGCATACGAGAGTTTCTAGATCAAGCGGCTCGAAATCAATCTAGAACCTCTTGAGCCTGCAGGTGACGACAACATCGACGGTCTGACCATGGGCACCATCTGGTGCCACTGATGGATAAGATATTGCAATTACGATTTTGGTACTTTTGCTTTAACATTTGTGAGTACTAACGGTAATGTTCGGTCGTCATTGCAGCCTAGGTGGGCACACAGGATGGTGCGGATGGGCTACCCACAGTTCATCGCTGCGTTCAATAACCTCACTGATGACCACGTGCGCTGGACGCCGTACGCACAGGCAGAGGTGCAGCTTCGTGTGACGGGCGCCCTGTCAACCACGGCGGTTCCTCGTGTTCGACGTCCAGGTCGAGGCCTATATTGTCCATCGAGTGATGAGGCAGTTCGGCCTACGATAGGAGTTCCCAGTCCCGATCGACCGTCTGGTCCCACACGCCACCCACACGTAAGTTCCCTCGATAGATGTTCCATAATTACTATCGTGTATTGTCATCTAATAATTCTATATTCATTTATGATCCATAGCTAGACTTGGAAGGGGGTGCATGGGGACACCCCCTAGCACGTACAGATGGTGCCATGGGTCGAGGAGTGGGCCAGAGCCCTCGAGGACGACCATGCTGACGATGCGCCGTATGACCTGGATGTTGGGGAACGCAGTATGCTACACTAGCACAAATTAAATTTCTACCGCAAACCAGAAAAGCTACTCGCAAGAAGGGGATCATAGATCTATTACCACTAGACGCGCAGTTGCGGAATCCTTCGCACATCGTTGTAGTGGATCGTTCTCGGCGTGGATCGTCCTCGCCGCGGATCGCCCTCGCCACGGATCGTCGTCCTCGTCACGGATCGTCCTCGCCGCAGATCGTCCTCACCGCAGATCGTCCTCGCCACAGATCGTCCTCTCCACGCCACAATAACAATATCGTCACCACAGTAGTCCACACGTCCAGGGATGGAACGCCGTGCGTCGGTGTGCAAGCACCGGGTCGCTCGGCAGGGGCAACGAGAGGAGGTGGCTAGGATTTCTGGCGAAACACCTCTTAACCGCACAAAAGTGTGCGTTGCGCCCAGCCTCCTCCCCTCCTTATATAGCCATGAGGTGAAACCCTAGGCAGTCAGGGCCCATCTACGGGCTAAGCCCACGAGGTCCATTAATTACGGATCCAATCCGAATTAATGCGTCCCAGCCCGTTAAGTGTGTGACCCTATAGGTTCATGCGCATTTGGACATGGATTTAGAAAACCCTTTTCTAATCCAATAGTCAGTAGCGGCTCCTTGCAGACCATGCCAACTCCCAAACGCATATGAGTAAAGTACTGATGTAATAATCCCTTTGCCAAACTATATGAAGATCGAACTCAAGGCGAGTAGCATGTCATCCTTTGACAGTTCAATCCATCTCTCGTATCCGTGATATATTAATAAGTTGTGATTGACTTCTCAATCACGGCATGGCCATGCACTTCCTTAATCATATCACACGAGTAGCCTATACATATATCTCTGTTACACTGGAGTGGCAAATTCCATCTTGACTGCTCACTTCCCTCTGCATGTTTCATAGTAAACATGAAAGCTACCTTTATAACTATCTGGTTAGGAAATAGTGTTTGGTAACCCCAAGGTAAACTATTACATATGTAGGAAATGTGACAATCTCAGGTCTAAGGATCATACATCTACTATGTATGAGATACACTGATGAGATATAAGAATGTAACATTCTCGCAGTGTCCCATTGTGGGTCTATCTAACACATGTTCTTCAACATGTGTCCACAATGTATTGATGATATCTCTATATCCCATTATCGGCGTATTCTACACCAGGGTGCCCATGCCCTCGCAATAAATACGATCGCCGGGTGGGCAGGGCACGCCCGTGCCCCACCGCCACGGTGAGCAGTAAGGCCACAAGGTGGTCGCCTAGTGGACAGGTGGCGTACATGCCACACCACTGGGCGCCCAACAAGGTGGTTGCCCAGTGGACAGGTGGCGTACAGGCCACACCACTGGGCGCCCAGTAAGATGGTCGCCCAGTGGACAGGTGGCGATCAGGCCATGCCACTGGGCGATCAGTAAGGTGGTCGCCCAGCGGACAGGTGGCATACAGGCCACGCCACTGGCACACCACCCCCGAGGCTGCAGTGCCAGGATCAAGAGCATTTAAGGCAAATCGTGCGTATTAAATGCAAGGCGTAGAGGCTACAGTGTGGTGGCGCGCGTTCCCCAGGCGCGCATTGATTGCGGGTGATGTCCCGACGGCACCCCTCCCCCTGATGGAACAGGCGGCGTTGGCGAGCGTAGGGCCCGAGGCGGGGATACGATGGCTATGACAGGCATTAAATGTGGTGTAAGGCTAGTGACGGGCGCATTAAATGCACTCTGGCAGTGTAATGAGTAGTGTAGGACTATTGTAACCCACACACCTCAGCCGGCCTGACTATAAAAGGGAGCTGGGGTGCATGAGAGAAGGGGTTCGGATTCGAGTTCAGGTCCCGATTCCGGTTCTAGTTCCAGCTCTGATTCTGGTTTTGGCTCTTTAGCCACAAGACAAGCAATTACAAGAAAAGCAGGACTAGGGCTGTTACTCTTCGGAGGGCCCGAACCTGGGTAAACCCTAGTGTCCCCCTTCTTGCAAGCTTCCATTGCACTCCGGCCTTTTTCCTCCGGCGATTGCCCCGAAAGCCCCCCGTCTGAACCTCACAAGCACCCGATCCGAAGGTGCCTGTTGGCTAGAACGCCGACAGTGGCGCGCCAGGTAGTGGCTCTTGGTGGTTAGATTGCCCTCTTCCCCCCGTTTCCTTTTGGAAGCTTAGAAGAAGTAGGGACGATTGTCTGCATGGCGGAGTCGCACTCCAAGCGCAGCAATCTACCTGAGGAGAGCAGCGCCCATAGCCGTTCCCGGCGCTCGGGAAAGGAGCCGGGCCAGCCGGGTCCCTCCGTCGTGGGAGGGGCACGTATGGCTCCCACGCCCGGGGGCCAGCCCGTCCAACGACGTTTGATGTTGGGGGACGATACTCCCGCGCGGAGCCTTCATGCTGCTTGGCTACTCCTCGATCATCCTCCAGTTCCGCTTGGGGGCGACACCCCAGCCACTCCATGGCTGCGGGATATCGCCCGCCTGGTCGATGCCGCTCAACAGCAGGTTGAGGCGGCAACCCAGCCGGGGGCTTCCGGCATGTGGCGGCAAGGAGCGCGCGCGACCGATGCGCAGGGTTCCAGCCGCCACACAACAACTCCTCCCGACGTCAAGGGCCGGGACAAGGGGAAGGGAGTCCTGGTTGCAGCCCCCTCCGGCACAGGGGAACATGCACATGATTCCACTTCTTCTCGCGGTCCCCCCGAGTCAAGGGGAGATCGCGAGGATCTGAGAGCAAGCCTGGACGAGAGGCGGCTCCAGCACGACGGCGACCTACGCCACGTTCTTAGGAGGCGTAGAGAATGCACACAACGGCGCGCCAACACCCAGCTACCTACTGATCAACAGGGGGCTTCCCCCTCTGGCTCCTGGGAGAGCGTAGACTCACACTCCTCGACCTCGTCTCATGGTCGAGGAGCTGGAGAGCGACGCTGCTCCCCCTACAACGTTGGATGTCAGGTGTTTTCCCTCCGTCTGCGACAAGCTGCGTGGCCAGAGAGATTCCGCCCCGCCTCCATCGAGAAGTACGATGGCACCACCAACCCGGAGGAGTTCCTGCAAATCTACACCACGGTGGTGCGTGCTGCGGGAGGGTCTGAGAAGATTATGGCCAATTACCTCCTGACATCGCTGACGGGCTCCGCCCGGTCTTGGTTACTTAACCTCCCGCGAGGCTTTGTGCATTCGTGGGAGGAGCTGTGCGACATTTTCGTCGCCAACTTCCAGGGCTCCTACGCTAAACCAGGCGTGGAGGATGACCTCCACGCTCTGGAGCAAACGAAGGGGGAGTCCCTGAGAGAGTTCATCCGGTGGTTCAGCCACTGCCACAACACGATCCCCCGGATCTCCGAGCAATCAGTGATCATTGCATTCCGGAGGGGGGTCCGGGACTAAAAGATGCGGGAGAAGATGGCTACCCGCACCATCACAACCACTTCCGAGTTGTTCTCCCTGGCGCACAAGTGCGCCAGGGCGGCGGAGGCCTGGGAGTGCGCGACAAGGCCTTCCGGCCCCAGTGACGCCGGCACCTTGAAGTCTTCCGACCGCAAGAAGAAGAAGAAGCGGAAGGAGGCTGCCGCCAGGGAAGTCCTGGTTGCCGAGCCGGAAGCCAAGTCCCGGCGTCGCGATGGTCAGGACCAAAGGGGAGAGCGCCGGGACCAGCACGGCGACCGCAGGGACCGCCGCTCACCCCGTCGCGAAGACGACAGGGGCAAACCTTATTGCCCCATCCATCGAACGAGTGGGCACGACTTGGAGGACTGCCAAGTTCTATCCAAACTGGTGGAGAGGCGGCTCAAGAAACGCCGCGAGGAAGACCATGGAGACGACGACGATGAAGACCCAGCTTCGCTGGCTTTCCAGCAGGCGGAGCATACGGTGGCGTTCATTCACGGTGGCTCGGCCACCTACTCATCGAACTCGTAGTACAAGCGGGATCTGAGGCAGGTTTGCGCCACCATACCAGCCCCCGGGGCGAGCAGGCCACTGAAGTGGTCAGAGCAACCGATCACTTTCAGCCGGGCCGACCACCCGGAGAATGCTTTCGGCCCGAGCCATCTCCCGATCGTGGTCTCTCCCACAGTCCGCAACGCAAAGCTCGGGCGGGTTCTTGTTGATGGAGGTAGCACCATCAACCTGCTGTCGGTCGGGGCGTACCAGGCGCTCCAGATACCGTATGAGGAGCTGCGCCCGGCCCCACGTTTCTACGGAGTTGCCCCCGGGGTGGGCCTCTCGCCCCTAGGGCAGGTCCGGCTGCCTGTTACGTTCGGGAGTGCGGAAAACTTGCAGACGGAGCTTGTCAACTTCGAGGTCGCCGACTTCAACCTCCCCTACAACGCCCTGCTTGGCCGTCCAGCGCTGGTCAAATTTATGGCAGTCGCTCACTACGCCTACTTGCTGGTAAAGATCCCCGGGCCTGGGGGCCCAATCACGGTGAAGGTGGATAGAGTGGAAGCTCTGCGCCTCAGCAAACAGGTGCAGGACCTGGCCGGCACCACCTGCTCGGCGCGCTATAAAGACGACAGCCTAGGCGTCCCCTCGGTCAGGGCCCGTGCTTCGCCCAGACCTTCGGGCGAGGTGAAGGTGGTCCCCGTGGGCGAGGACGGCTCCGGCAAGGTCGTGAAGATCAGCACCGACCTCAGCGCCAAAGAGGAAGGCGCGCTCGTCACCTTCTCCGGTCCAATCTAGATGTCGCCTGGGAGCCATTGGAGATGACCAGGGTCCCTAGGGAGGTGATCGAGCACCGATTGGCAATGCTCCCTGGAGCGCACCCGGTTCGACAGAAGATCCGGCGGCAGGCGCCAGAGCGGCAGGATGCCATTCGGGACGAAGTGGAGAAGCTTTTGCGTGCTAAGATTGTGCGGGAGGCCAACTACCCCGAGTGGCTGGCCAACCCCGTGCTCGTAAGGAAGTCCAATGGGAAGTGGCGAATGTGCATCGACTTCACTGACCTCAATAAGGCCTGCCCTAAGGACCCATACCCCCTGCCGCGGATAGACATTGTCGTCGACTCCACGGCAGGATGCGAGGCTCTGTGCTTCCTAGACGCCTACTCCGGTTATCATCAGATCAGTATGGCGCGGGAAGAAGAAGAGAAGACTGCTTTTGTGACTCCTCTCGGAGTATATTGCTATATCCGAATGCCCTTCGGGCTAAAGAATGCTGGCTCTACTTATCAGCGGGCCATGCACATTGTGTTCCGACCTCAAGTGGGGAAGAACCTTGAAGTGTATGTTGACGATCTGGTAGTAAGGACAAAGAGGGTTGATGAGCTTATCCAGGACCTGGAAGAGACCTTCTCCCGTCTCAGGAAGTATTGTGTGAAGTTGAATCCTGAAAAGTGTGTGTTTGGCGTCTCATCCGGGAAGCTACTCGGATTTCTAGTCTCCAGCCGTGGAATCGAGGTCAACCCGGAGAAGATTGAAGCGATTGAGCGGATGCAGCCACCTACTCGGCTCAAGCAACTGCAGTGCCTGACTGGTCGCCTGGCCTCCCTTGGCCGGTTCATAGCCCGGCTAGGGGAGAAAAGCCTACCCTTGTTCAAGCTATTGAAAAAGACCAACTCATTTGAGTGGACCCCGGAAGCCCAGCAGGAGTTTGAAGACATGAAGAAGTACCTCTCCTCCCCTCCGGTGCTAGTCGCCCCCGAGCCGGGTGAGCCGCTGCTGCTGTATGTGGCGGCTAGTCCCTCTGTAGTGAGCGCGGCGCTAGTGGCGAAATGAGAAGGTGTCCAGCAGCCGGTCTACTACATCAGCAAGGTGCTGCACGACGCGGAAACAAGGTACCCACAGGCTCAGAAGATGGTGTATGCCGTGATGGTGGCGTCGAGGAAGCTGCGGCACTATTTCCAAGGAAGGGAGATCACGGTGGTCTCCTCCTACCCCCTGCGCGAGATTCTCCACAATCGTGAGGCTGAAGGCCGCATTGCAAAGTGGTCTGTCGAGCTGGGGGAGTTCGGCGTCAAGTTCGTGATGGGTTCTAAGCATGGAAAACAAAATTTTTCCTACGAATGCAACCAAACACCAAGATCATATCTAGGAGATGCATGCAAACGGTTTCAGAAGGACTCACCCTCGTAGACCAAAAGCGGGAATAACGTTCCCACAAACAAACATGGTTGAAGTAGAGGTACACGCCCGACATCAAAGTCGCGAAGATGAGCGCCACAAACGGCAGCGCCTCCGTACTTGGTCACACGTACGGAACAACGACGACCTCCAATCCCTCGATCCAGCGGGGCAGCGGAAGTAGAGGATCCACGGGAAACTCCAAGGACACTATGACTTAGTGGTGGTGGTGGAGAAACTATTTCAGTTTAGCCGCTTAAGCTACCGCTTGAAAGGTGGAACAAACAGGAGGAGGGAGAAAGGACCAACCAAAGGGTTATGGAGATTCGTCACTGAGAGAGGAGCTCCACCCTCCTTTTATAGGAGTGAGTGGACTCACCACTCTCTCCATGTGAATGGACTCACCACTCTCTCCATGTGAATGGACTCTCCATTCTCTTCATGTGAATGGACTCTCCATTAAATAAATAAACAATTTTATTTCTGTTATTTTAATATTTGTTAATTTTTTTAATTAACAAAAATTAACACATACCCCCTTGAACCATTCCGATATCCCGAAACTATTCCGGTGCTGTCCAAACTTTTCTCCGGTGTTTCGTACCCACTCAAAAGCGTCGATGAACCTTAAGTGTGTCACCCTACGGTTCGTGAATAAAATGGACATGATCAAGACACCTCTCTGATCAATAATCATCAGCGGGATCTGGAGATCCATAATGACTCCCACTTACTCAACGATGAACTAGTGATCATGTAAAAACAACATAACCAATTCCTTTTGTCTCGCGATATATTACTTATCCGGGATCCGATCATTGGTATCAACTATACCTAGTTCGATCCCGTTACCGACAAGTACTCTTTACTCGTTCCGTGATATGACATTCTTGTGACCTAGTCATGTGCTTGCAAGCGATGTCATTGTGATATCACCGAGAGGGCCCAGAGTATATCTCTCCGTCATCTGGATGGACAAATCCTACTCTTGATGCATGAGCCTCAACTAATACTTTCATAGTACCCAAATCCATCTTTATAGTCACCGTGTTACGGAGTGACGTTTGATGTCATCAAAGTACTCTTCCGGAGTTAGTGATTGACATCATCTCATGGTCTAACGAAAAGAGCTATTTTGTATATGTTCAGTACAGCAACAAACTTTAATGACTTGATCGAATTTGCTATACCAACTTGGGTGTGTGTTCATCACATCATTCTTCTAATAATGTGACCCCGTTATTAACAACATCCAATGTTCATGATCAGGAAACCTTGATCATCAGTTAATCAACAAGCTAGTTTAAAAGAGAGGCTTTACTAGGAACCTTTTTGTTTATTAAACACACATGTATCAACGTTTCCGGTTAATACAATTTTAGCATGAGAAATAAACATCTATTATAAACATGGAATAAGATAATAAACAATTTATTATTGCCTCTCGGGCATATTCCCTTCAGTCTCCCACTTGCACTAGAGTCAATAATCTAGATTACATTGTGATGAATCTAACACCCATTGAGTTCTGGTGCAGATCATGTTTTTCCCTTGGGAGAGTTTTAGTCAACACGTCTGCCACATTCAGATCCGTGTGCACTTTGCAAATCTTTACATCGCCATCCTTGATATGTTCACGGATGGAGTGAAACCGACGCTTAATATGCTTGAAATTCTTGTGTGACTTTGGTTCTTTAGCATTGGCTATGGCACCATTGTTGTCACAATAGATAACCATTGGGTCCAACGCACTCGAAACCACACCCAGTTCGGATATGAACATCTTCATCCAAACTGCTTCGCTACGCTTCAAGCAAAGAACATATTCCGCCTCTGTTGAAGATCCCGCCACCACAGATTGCTTGGAACTCCTCCAGCTCACTGCTCCTCCATTCATTTCAAAAATATACCCAGTTTGTGACTTAGAGTCATCCGGATCAGTGTCGAAACTAGCGTCGACGTAACCTTTTGCGACGAGCTCTTCTTCACCACCATATATGAGAAACATATCCTTAGTTCTTCTTAAATACTTAAAGTTATTCTTGACCGCTGTCCAGTGTTCCAAACCTGGATCATATTGGTACCTGCTAGTCAAACTAATAGCATGTGCCACATCCGGTCTTGTACACAACATAGCATACATCATAGAGCCTATGGCTGAAGCATAGGGAATCTTATTCATTACTTCTCTATCTTCTGCTATAGCTGGACTCTGAGTCTTACTCAACGTCTTGCCTTGCAACATAGGTAAGAACCCTTTCTTACTTTCGTCCATTCTAAACTTCTTTAGAATCTTGTCAAGGTATGTACTTTGCGATAACCCAATCAAGCGTCTCGATCTATCTCTATAGATTTTGATGCCTAAAATATACGCTGCTTCACCAAGGTCCTTCATTGAAAACTTACTATTTAAGTAATCTTTTACGCTTTTCAAAAGTTCTATATCATTTCCAATCAACAATATGTCATCCACATATAATATCAGAAATGCTATAGAGCTCCCACTCACTTTCTTGTAAATACAAGCTTCTCCGTAAGTTTGGACAAATCCAAAACCTTTGATTACCTCATCAAAACGGAGATTCCAACTTCGTGATGCTTGCTTCAGTCCATAAATGGATCGCTGAAGTTTGCATACCTTATCAGCATCCTTAGGATCAACAAAACCTTTGGGTTGTATCATATACAACTCTTCCTCAATGTTTCCATTAAGGAACGCGGTTTTTACATCCATCTACCAGATTTCATAATCGAAAAATGCAGCAATTGCTAACATAATCCTAACAGACTTTAGCATCGCTACGGGTGAGAAAGTCTCATCGTAGTCAACTCCTTGAATTTGTCGAAAACCCTTTGCGACAAGTCGAGCTTTATAGACGGTCACATTACCATCAACGTCTATTTTCTTTTTGAAAATCCATTTGTTCTCAACGGCCTTACGGTCATTGGGTAGGTCCACCAAAGTCCATACTTGGTTTTCATACATGGATCCCATTTCGGATTTCATGGCTTCTAGCCATTTGTCGGAATCTGGGCTCATCATCGCTTCATCATACGTCGCAGGGTCATCATTCTCAATTACCATGACATTCATAGTAGAAACATAAAAATCAGGAACATTACGCGCTCTTGTTGACCTACGAGGTGTGGTAGTGTTCTCTTTCAGAGTTTCATGATCCTCATCATTAGTTCCCTCTTCATCTGGTGAAGTCAACTCCGAAACAACTTCCGGCGCTACTGCACTTGCCATTCTATGAAGAGAAGGTTCAAAAACCTCGTTGAGTTCTGCCTTCCTACTACTCACACCTTTCGAGAGAAACTCTTTCTCCAAAAAGGATCCATTCTTGGCAACGAAAACCTTGCCCTCGGATCTGTGATAGAAGGTGTACCCAATTGTTTCTTTAGGGTATCCTATGAAGACGCATTTTTCCGCTTTGGGTTCGAGTTTATCAGGTTGAAGTTTCTTCACATAAACATCGCATCCCCAAACTTTTAGAAATGACAGCTTAGGTTTGTTGCCAAACCATAATTCATACGGTGTCATTTCAACGGATTTAGATGGTGCCCTATTTAAAGTGAATGCAGCTGTTTCTAGTGCATGACCCCAAAATGATAGTGGCAAATCTGTAAGGGACATCATAGATCGAACCATATCCAATAAAGTACGATTACGACGCTCGGATACACCATTACGCTGTGGTGTTCCAGTAGGAGTGAGTTGTGAAACTATTCCACATTGTCTCATGTGTGTGCCAAACTCGTAACTAAGATACTCTCCTCCACGATCGGATCGTAGAAATTTGATCTTTCTATTACGATGATTTTCTACTTCACTCTGAAATTCTTTGAACTTTTCAAATGTTTTAGACTTGTGTTTCATTAAGTAAATATATCCATATCTACTCAAATCATCCGTGAAAGTAACAAAGTAACGATATCCACCACGCGCTGACACACTCATTGGACCACACACATCGGTATGTATGATTTCCAATAAGTCGGTTGCCCGCTCCATTGTACCGAAAAACGGGGTTCTAGTCATCTTGCCCATGAGGCATGGTTCACATGTCTCAAATGATTCATAATCAAGTGATTCTAGTAGTCCATCAGAATGGAGCTTCTTCATGCGTTTAACACCAATATGACATAAGCGGCAATGCCACATATATGCAGCAATATCATCATTCAACTTAATTCTTTTGGCATTCACATTATGAACATGTTTACTATTATTATCAAGATTCAAAATAAATAAACCATTCTTCTCGTGCATGACCATAAAAGATATTATTCATATAAATTGAACAACCATTGTTCTCGGACTTGAATGAATAACCGTCTTGCATTAAACAAGATCCAGATATGATGTTCATGCTCAACGCAGCACCAAATAACAATTATTTAGGTTCATAACTAATCACGATGGTAATTGGATAGGTAGCGTCCCGACGGCGATCACATCAACCTTTGATCCATTGCCGACGCGCATCATCACCTCATCGCTTGCTAGTTGTCGCCGTTCCTTAGCTCCTGCTTTGAGTTACATATGTTAGCAACCGAACCGGTATCAAATACCAGCGCCATCATGCGAGTACTAGTAAGGTACACATCAATAACATGTATATCATATATACCTTTGTTCACATTCCGTCCTTCTTATCACCAGATATTTTGGGCGATTCGCTTCAGTGCCCAGTGCCCTTGCAAAGAAAAACATTCAAGATTCGACTTAGGGCCAGCCTTGGTCTTCTTCTCAGATGTGGCAACAGACTTGCCCTTCTTCTTGAAGTTACCCTTAGCCTTGCCTTTCTTGCCATTCTTCTTGAAACTGGTGGTCTTATGGACCATCAACACTTGATGTTCCTTCTTGATCTCTACTTCAGCAGTTTTCAGCATTGACAGAAGCTCGGGGAGAGACTTCTTCATGCCCTGCATGTTGTAGTTCATCACAAAGCTCTTGTAGCTTGGTGGCAGAGATTGGAGAACATGATAAATTCCTAGCTCAATGGGGATCGTTATTCCCAAAGCTATGAGTTTATTGGCGTACCCAGACATTTTGAGTACGTGCTCACTAACGGAGCTGTTTTCCTCCATCATGCAGCTAAAGAACTTTTCTGAAGCTTTATAACTCTCTATTGCGGCATGGGTGTCGAAAATCATTTTCAACTCTCCCATTGTATCAAAAGCATTCTTTGTGCTCAAAGCGTTCGCAGCTCGAGGCTCAAGGCCATACAAAATGCCACAGATGAACTAAATCGTAGTCCTCCTTGCGAGTCAAGAAAACATTTTTCTCCTCCTCGGGGCATCATCGGCGGGGCACCCAGCGGCGCATCAAGCACATAGCTCCTTTGAGCAACGCCGAGGAGAATCCTCGTGTTAAGGGCCGATTGGTAAAGTTGCTACCGTTGGTGGCTAGTTTCTCTTTCTCCATGAACAGATTGAAATTGAAAGTAGGTGGTGCCATCTACAACATATTTGCAAAGTTACTTAGACTAAGTTCATAATAGATTAAGTTCAAGTTTAATTCAAAATTACTACGAGAACTCCCACTCAAAAACAACATCCCTCTAGTCATCTTTAGTGATTACACGAACCAAATTCACTATACCGAAACCGATCATCACGTGAGACGGCATAGCTTCAAAGGCGAACATCAATATGTTCATCATATCATCCATATGACTCATGCTTTACCTTTCGGTTCGTGTTCCGAGGCCATGTCTGTACATGCTAGGCTCGCCAAGTAGAACCAAAGTATTTGCTTGTGTAAATCTGGCTTACACCCGTTGTATGCGAACGTAGAGTCTATCACACCCGATCATCATGTGGTGCTTCGAAACGACGAACTTTCTTAACAGTGCATACTATGGAAGAACACATTATTATCTTGATATTAAGTTGAAGGGATCATCTTATAGTGCTAACAACGTGATCACATCCAAGCAAAATAAGATGCATAAAAAGGATTAACATCACATGCATGAATAATGTGATATGATATGGTCCTTCTAGCACTTGATCTCCATCTTGTGCGTCATGGTATGATCTCCATCATTCCACCGGCGTGGCACCAAGGTCCATGGTGCTTCCATCTTGATTGTCTTCCTCCATTACAATATATCACATGGACATATACTTAGCACGCAGGCCATAAAAGAAAAGACAACCAAATGGCTCCTGCCGGTTGTTTAAATTTACAATAAATCTTATTTCATACAACAATCTTTGTATCAATGACCATATCACATCACATGCCCTGCAAAAACAAGTTAGACACCTCTAATTTATTTATTTTTTCATATTTTACGCGGTTTTGGGCTTTCTAGGAAAGAACCGTTCTTACCTACGAACAAGAACCACAACGGTGATAAAAAACATTATTAGCAAACCGTTGTAAATTAGATCATGACTATAGTAGGAGAAAATGACACCCGCAAAGCCACTTATGCAAAGCAAGTTGCATGTCAAGTGTGGAACAAGTCTCATGTGCGAGGACATGTAAGGTTAGTACGGACCGCTTCAAATCCCACTATGCCACCATGATCCAAAAAACACGAAAGTATGCAATAACATGATCATCAACGCACACATCCATATGTGTTTTAACTGTACATAACATCTACGCATAGACACGGCTCTGATACCACTGATGGATTCTAAGCATGGAAAACAAAATTTTTCCTACGAATGCAACCAAACACCAAGATCATATCTAGGAGATGCATGCAAACGGTTTCAGAAGGACTCACCCTCGTAGACTGAAAGCGGGAATAACGTTCCCGCAAACAAACGTGGTTGAAGTATAGGTACACGCCCGACTTCAAAGTCGCGAAGATGAGCGCCACAAACGGCAGCGCCTCCGTACTTGGTCACACGTATGGAACAACGACGACCTCCAATCCCTCGATCCAATGGGCGTGGAAGTAGAGGATCCACGGGAAACTCCAACAACACTACGACTTAGTGGTGGTGGTGGAGAAACTATTTCAGCAGCGCTTCGCTTAAGCTACTGCTTGAAAGGTGGAACAGCAGGAGGAGGGAGAAAGGACCAACCAAAGGGTTATGGAGATTCGTCCCTGAGAGAGGAGCTCCACCCTCCCTTTTATAGGAGTGAGTGGACTCTCCACTCTCTCCATATGAATGGACTCTCCATTCTCTTCATGTGAATGGACTCTCCATTCTCTTCATGTGAATGGACTCTCCATTAAATAAATAAACAATTTTATTTCTGTTATTTTAATATTTGTTAATTCTTTTAATTAACAAAAATTAACACATACCCCCTTGAACTATTCCGATATCCCAAATTATTCCTGCTGTCCAAACTTTTCTCCGGTGTTTCGTACTCCACTCAAAGCGTCGATGAACCTTAAGTGTGTCACCCTACGGTTCGTGAATAAAATAGACATGATCAAGACACCTCTCGATCAATAATCATCGGCGGGATCCGGAGATCCATAATGACTCCCACTTCATCGAACGATGAACTAGTGATCGTGTAAAAACAACATAACCAATTCCTTTTGTCTCGCGATATATTACTTATCCGGGATCCGATCATTGGTATCAACTATACCTAGTTCGATCCCGTTACCGACAAGTACTCTTTACTCGTTCCGTGATATGACATTCTTGTGACCTAGTCACGTGCTTGCAAGCGATGTCAATGTGATATCACCGAGAGGGCCCAGAGTATATCTCTCCGTCATCTGGATGGACAAATCCTACTCTTGATGCATGAGCCTCAACTAATACTTTCATAGTACCCAAATCCGTCTTTATAGTCACCGTGTTACGGAGTGACGTTTGATGTCATCAAAGTACTCTTCCGGAGTTAGTGATTGACATCATCTCATGGTCTAAGGAAAAGAGCTATTTTGTATATGTTCAGTACAGCAACAAACTTTAATGACTTGATCGAATTTGCTATACCAACTTGGGTGTGTGTTCATCACATCATTCTTCTAATAATGTGACCCCGTTATTAACAACATCCAATGTTCATGATCAGGAAACCTTGATCATCAGTTAATCAACGAGCTAGTTTAAAAGAGAGGCTTTACTAGGAACCTTTTTGTTTATTAAACACACATGTATCAACGTTTCCGGTTAATACAATTTTAGCATGAGAAATAAACATCTATTATAAACATGGAATAAGATAATAAACAATTTATTATTGCCTCTCGGGCATATTCCCTTCAGTTCGCCCCTCGTATCGTCATAAAAAGTCAAAGGCTAGCGGACTTCGTCGTCGAGTGGACTCCAACTGAGTTCGAAGCAGATGAGGTCCCCGCGCCCTCCCCCTGGACACTTTTCTTCGATGGATCCTTCAGGCTTGAAGGCGAGGGGGCTAGGGTCCTCGTGGTCTCCCTGACCGGGGACCTCCTCAAGTACGTGGTCACCCTCGACTTCAAGGCCACTAACAACGTTGCCGAATACGAGGGCTTGCTGGCGGGGCTTCGGGCTGCCGTAGCCATCGGTGTTCGGCACCTGCAAGTGAAGGGCGACTCCCTGCTGGTCGTCAATCAAGCAAGAAAGGACTTCTCCTGTCCTGACCCAGTCATGGCAATGTACCTGGTGGAGGTCCGAAAAATGGAGCGACACTTTGAAGGGTTGGGGTATACCCATATTCCCCGGCGCGACAATCACTTGGCGGACGAGCTCGCGCAGCTCGCCTCGACAAGGGCCCCAGTTCCGGTCGAAGTCTTTGAAGAAAGGCTTCCGCGACCGTCCATCATGACCCCCGTCTCCGGTGGGGAAGATGGTGTTGCTGCTTCAGCCCTTGCCTCCGGAGGAAAGGTAGCACCGGTGGAAACGCCCGGCCAGGCGGAGTACCCGGGCAACCACCTTGTGGTCACCGCACTTGACCGGGAAGGCACATGGATGGATCCGATCCTGGCCTACCTGTGGGATCGAGTGTGCCCCGACGATGATGCGTCAGCAGAGAAGATAGCACGAAAGGCCAAGTGCTATACCCTGGTGGGCGGGGACCTGTACCGCCGGGGTAGAAACGGAATTCTTCTGAAGTGCATCACTCGGGAAGAGGGGAGCAGTTTGCTCTCGGATATCCACGGAGGCGTGTGCGGGAGCCATGTGTCCGATCGAACGATGGCGGGAGAAGCTTTCCGCCAAAGGTTCTATTGGCCAACCGCCCTCCAGGATGCTTGCGAGCTAGTGAGGAGGTGTGAGGCGTGCCAGTTCCACACCAAGCAAATCCACCGACCAGCCCATGCCCTGCAAACTATCCCGCTCTCGTGGCCCTTTGCGGTTTGGGGGCTGGATATCCTGGGCCCGTTCCCGCGGGCCACAGGGGGCTACACCCATCTGTTTGTCGCCGTCGACAAATTCACTAAGTGGATGGAAGCCGAGGCGGTGAGAGCCATTACCGCCACAGCTGCAGTCAAATTTATGCAAGGGATCTTCGCTCGCTTTGGGGTCGCCAGCCGCATCATCACCGACAACGGCGCGCAGTTCACCAGTGCGGCTTTCCTGGATTTCTGCAAAGAGATGGGCACCAAGGTCTGTTTTGCCTTGGTGGGCCATCCAAGGAGCAACGGCCAAGTCGAGTGGGCCAACGCGCTAGTGCTGAAGGGCCTCAAGACCCGGGCGTTTGATCGACTCCACAAGCGTGGGGCCCGATGGACTGAAGAGCTCCCGGCAGTGTTGTGGTCGCTTCGAACCACCCCTAGCCGGGCCACCGGGGAAACCCCTTTCTTCCTGGTCTACGGCGTGGAAGCTGTCCTCCCTTCAGAGCTAGATCTAGGATCACCGCGCGTCACGGCTTTCACGGAAGAAGGTTAGGAGGATCTACGCCAGGACGACGTCAACCTCCTGGAAGAAGCACGGGACCGGGCGGTACCACGCCTCCCGGGTCAGTGTGAGAACACTGACAGTGGGCGACCTGGTCTTACGAAAAATCCAGTCGCATGCCGGGTCGCATAAACTGTCTCCCCAGTGGGAGGGCCCCTTCAAGGTGGTCTCAGTCTCTCGTCCCGGGTCGGTCAGGCTAGCCACTGAAGACGACGAAGAGCTGGCAAACTCACAGAACATAGAGAATCTGCGCAAGTTCTATCCCTGATCGGTTGTAAGTCTCAGGCTCTACTCCCCGACAAGTCGGAGTGTGTTTTCCTCTCCATCGCTGGTCGGGAAAGGCCTCTTGTTTGAAATTAATTATTTGATTTCTTTGTCCAAAGTAATTGTTCTCCCTACTCTCTTTCCCATTTTTTTGCCGACTGTTGGGTCGTGCCTGGGCAGTCGCCCTTAGTACCCTGTGGCCTTGCAAGAGCCCGGTAGCAAAGGCGGAACCGCTAAGTGAGAGCGGCGTGCAGGGGTGGGCGATCGGACGGCTAGTTCAGCACGATTCCGGTCACGGTCATGACACTCCGGGTGTCCCCGTGGGGATCGGTGACTTGAACACCGTTGTCGAAAAACTAAGGCCCTGCCACGCCTCACCAAGTGTTCGTTCCCTGGAGGTTACCTGAGTGGCCAAATCTTGCTAAGTCAAAGGGTTCAAGGGAAGTGACTCCCCGACGCGAAGTCTTAAGTCGTGCTCCCCTTCTGAGCCCTTAAGCGGCCGTATGTTTGTTCATGCGGAGCCAGTGAAGTAGAAGCAAAAGAAGACACTAAGTGATATAGTGGAAAGCTTATGTTTCCGTTTCATTAAGGTTGATTTGCAGCAAGGTTCTTTACAGGCGAAAAAAAGAGAGAAGAACTACGCTAAAGGAGCCTCATCCCTGTCCTCCGCTGCTGCTTCTGCGGCCGCCACGTCTTCGTCAACCGGGCCAAAGTCCAGCCTCAGTGCCACGTCTTCCGCTGCCACCTCCAGCTGGGGGTTCTCCATCTCTAGCTGTGCGGCAACTTGCTCGGAGGCGTCGTGGACCCGCCCCTCCGCCTACGCCCAGTCCCCTTCAATCCCCTGGACGGTGGCCATAGGATCGAAATTGGCGTCACGGCTGGCGCAAAGACGCCAACACGCATTGCCGCCCGTGGCAGCCGTGATCGCACGCCTTCCTAAGCCAGGCGGTCGAGGCGCGGCGAGTGCGTGAGAAAGTCCGCAATCCGGCCGAGGAAAAACGTGTAGTGCTGCGGCTTCTGCTCCAGTGGAGGTGGCTGCACCAGTCCCAGTGGGGTTAGGCTGGACACCATCCGATTGAAGGCAGGACGCAGCTTCTTCGTGGTGTCCTCCTCCGACCGAAGCTGCTCGCCCTTCTCCGCGTCCAGCTTCGTGAAGAGCTCCTCGATGCGGCGGGCGCTCTGCCCCTGCTGCTCCTGCTCCCTCAGCAGCTGCAACTCCAGCCTCGACTCCCGGTCGCGCGAGTCCTCCACCTCCTTGCGAAGGCGGTTAATCTGGGCTCCTGCCTCCGTCAACCGCTCCTTGATCGTCGCGAGGCGGCTGCTCGTGATGGAGTAAAGCTCGCTAAGAGCCGCCAGCAGAGCATCCGCGTCCGCCGAGGGGATGGAGGCGGTGGGGGGTTCCGGGGTGGGCAGAGGGCCCAGCACGCCTGGGGCCTGAGCGGCGGCGGCTGGCGGGACAACCACTTGGGGGTCGCCCCCCTCAACCTGCTCACCCTGGGGCTCGACTGCCTCAGGTAGCACAGCCCCTGCAGCCGCGGCGCCCTGGTCGTTCTCGGCCTGGGCGGCAAGGGCATTTGGAGCGGGTGCCCTGAGAAAAGGTAAAATGGTAAGACACGATTTGAAGGGACTTAACCATTTTTTGTGCATTTGAGTAAGTGACTACCTAGGTGGCGGCCTCCGAAAGAGGGGCACACCCGGGGCGAGGACCAGCCCCCCGCGCGGTGCTGGCGGTGCTGGCCCTGATGGCCTAAGGGCCAGCACCGGCGGCGGAGCGGGGAGAAGTGCTGCCACAGGCGCCAGCGGTGGCGGCGGCGGAAGGAAAGTCGGCACCGGGGGATCCAACACCACCACCTCAACAGGGGCGTGGGAGGACGAGGTCACGGCGGCTGTCAAACTGCCTGCCGCCATTGTGGAACCCGCCGCAGTAGCAGAAGAACTCCCCGCGGCAGCGGTCGAGGATCCCGCCTCGGCCGAGCCCGGCGGCGCAGGCGAAAGCGCCGTACCGGCCGCCTGGAGGCTGGGTCTCCGGGGGCTCCCGCCGGCGGTGTCGTCATCGACTGGGTGCCTGCCCCTCCCCTGGTTGCCGGCAGAAGGGGGGTCTCGGATCGTCAGGGGCGCCTGGTGTGTTGAAACAGGCGTCCCCATGGCGTCCATTTTCGGCAAAGGGCTCTAAGGTGGCGAGAAAAGACAAAGAATGAAGGGAGCTACAGCAATGAAGCGCGGTGATGGAAAAGAACCGCCCCATCTCCTGGCTGACCTTTTTATAAGGGCGCGAGGGGAGGCCTGGCGGGAAAACCGAAAGGGCGCGGCGGCCACAAGTGGGAAACCCAAAAATCCTCCATAAAGGGGGGGTGTCCCAAGGGTCGTGCGACGGTTACAAGGCGGGAATAACTGCGCAACCCGCCTTGGGAACCGGAGAAGCCGGAAGATCTTTAAAAGCGGCGGCGCGCGTGGGCCTGTAAGGGGCCCCACCCGGGAGACTGAACCATTTCCTAAGAAAGAAAAAAGAAAGAGGAAAGCCAGAGCGCTCCAGGGTGGGCCCGGGGGCTACTGTCGGCGTATTCTACACCAAGATGCCCACGCCCTTGCAATAAATACGGTCGCCGGGTGGGTAGGGCGCGCCCGTGCCCCACTGCCACGGCGAGCAGTAAGGCCACAAGGTGGTCGCCCAGTGGACAGGTGGCGTACATGCCACACCACTGGGCGCCCAACAAGGTGGTCGCCCAGTGGACAGGTGGCGTACAGGCCACACAACTGGGCGCCCAATGAGGTGGTCCCACAGTGGACAGGTGGCGATCAGGCCATGCCACTGGCGTCGATAAGGTGGTCGCCAATGACAGTGGCATACAGGCCACGCCACTGGCGCACCACCCCCGAGGCTGCAGTGCCAGGATCAAGAGCATTTAAGGCAAATCGTGCGCATTAAATGCAAGGCGTAGAGGCTACAGTGTGGCGGCGCGCGTTCCCCAGGCACGCATTGATTGTGGGTGACGTCCCGACGGCACCCCTCCCCCTGACGGAACGGGCGACGTTGGCGGGCGCAGGGCCCGAGGCAGGGATACGACGGCTATGACAGGCATTAAATGTGGTGTAAGGGTAGTGACGGGCGCATTAAATGCACTCTGGCAGTGTAATGAGTAGTGTAGGACTATTGTAACCCACACACCTCAGCCAGCCCGACTATAAAAGGGAGCTGGGGTGCATGGGAGAAGGGGTTCGGATTCGAGTTCAGGTCCCGATTCCGGTTCTAGTTCCAGCTCTGATTTCGGTTTTGGCTCTTTAGCCACAAGACAAGCAATTACAAGAAAAGCAGGACTAGGGCTGTTACTCTTCGGAGGGCCCGAACCTAGGTAAACCCTAGCGTCCCCCTTCTTTCAAGCTTCCATTGCACTCCAGCCTTTTTCCTCCGGCGATTGCCCCGAAACCCCCCCGTCTGAACCTCACAAGCACCCGATCCGAAGGTGCCTGTTGGCTAGAACGCCGACACCCATGATCTATGAAACATGATCATCGAACAATACATGTGCTGATCTATTCATCGTTGTCCTATACGATGATATCCGATCAGAGATATTTATCAAATTATATCAATAAGTAAAGAGCTTCATAAACAAGTCACACACTTGTAAATCAAAATAATGATATACATTCATTGGACCAATAATCATATTATTATTCATAAACATAGTCATGTTACAATCATCCATATGATTGCCTCAAGGGCATAACACTAACAATCTCCCACTTGCACTTGAGTCAATCAATTAAGTATCTTATACCAATAGACATCGTGTGCGCCTCATGCTTAGGTTGTGGCAGTGGCTTTGTCAACGGATCAGCCACATTGGCTTCCGTAAAATGAGGATGTCCACTCAAAAGCCCAAAATTGTGCGAGCATGGCCTGCAGGAAGTGGATGACAACACATTGACTACTCATTTATCAGTTGAAAAAGCAGATATGACAACACGCTGAAAAAACAGCTGTGATAAAAGCTAAAAAAGCAGATATGACAACACGCTGAAAAAGTAGGTGTGACAACACGCTGAAAAAGCTAAAAAACCATGAATTAACATCACACAGCCAGCAGCTCTCTCAGGCTAATTGGAAAACATGCTCCCACTGAAAACTTGCTATAAATACGGATGCATGCCTAGCATATTCATTCCACACTGAAACGTCAAGAGCATTTCATATCGTCTTCCTCCTCTTGATCATATCCTTGTCTTCCTAACCCCACTTCATCGTTCTTCCCTTGTGTGAAGGCCATGTCTCAAACATTGAGCTCAGCGAATTGGGGAGCCCTTGCGCTTGCCAATGCAAGGCGGGTCGATTGTCCTAATTGCTATGTGGAAGCTAATGTGTTGTACTACACCACTCCGACAAATTACGGTTGGGTGTTTTATAAATGCCCTAATTAATCTGTAAGTGAAAATGTAGTTTGATTTCTTCAAGTTTTGATGATTATTCTCCTCTCCGCGTTGTCTGTTTCTTCTGAGATCTGCTTTCTTTCCATCGTCATTGTAACACCCTTGTTTTCTAATTAAGCTTAATGAAGCTAATTAAGTGTTATTTAGTGCTCTAACTTGTTTCCTAACTTTAATTCGGAGTTATTTGTTTCCGAATTTCCATTTTGTTGTTCGTTTGGTCGTTTTTCCCGATCGGAGCCCTCGCTTCGATCTCGGGCAAAATCTCGAATTGTGTAGGTCAGAGCCCAAATCTTCATTAGGATTCCCCGAACCTATTCCAAAAGTCCCCAATGCAATTGGTCAAGCACCATTGCGAAAGCCGCGAAGGATCCAGACTTCTCAGCCCTGGAGCAGTAGTACCGCGGGTGTAAGCCCATCTGCCGGCCAGCGATCTGCCGGCCTACCCAGCAAGATCGCCCGGCGAGCGTCGAGCATGGCGAGCAAAGCCCCTGTTTGGCACGTCGTCGGCCACCTCTCCCCTTTCTTGATTCCCGCGCCCCCACGTCGCCATTAAATCCCAGTGGAGGGCCTCCTCCTTCTCCCTCTTTCCTCATTTGCCCCTCCTCCCTCTCTCTCTCTCTTGCTCTCCCTCTCCATTTCCATCTCCACTCCCGAGCTCCACCTCTCCTCCTCCAAATCCGGATGGCTTGAGTAAGGTTGGAGCAAGTGGGACAAGTATCAAGGTGTGGTGAAGCATCCCCAAGACCGTAGCAAGCTCCTCAAGTGGTGGATTCGAAGTTTGAGCTCAAACCTCAAGGTTTGGATCAAACCCTAGCTTCATCTCTTTTGTTTCTTTTCTTTTCCCCTTTGGTTAAACCCTAGAGAACCTAGTTCTAGTAGTATATCATTGATTCATTGAGTTGCTAGACCTAGGTTAGGGTTAGAAAGATATTTTGCGCGATCGATTCGTTCCGAAAATGTCGATCTATCATTGGGTTCATTCGCCTCAAAGTGTCATTCCGCGAATTTTTGGAGACTTCCGTTTTGAAACCCTAGCTCCGAGAAGCCAAGAAAACAACTCACGAGTATATCCCACGCCTCGAAGGTCGATTCTCAAGGAAGAATCGAGTTTGAAGTCGATTCGGGTCCAGAATTGAATTCGGGATTTATTAGGGTTTTCGAGTTTCAGAAGTTCGGTCGTCGTGCACCAAGATCATAGTCGAGCTCTCGGTCATGTGGGTCCTTAGTGAGCTAGTGGAATCAATACGCGTGTTGCAAATCCGTTGCTTTGGCAGAATTGCAAAAAGATGCATTTTGGGCATTCGGAGCAATTTCGCGTTTCGAAGTCCCAAAACCCTTAAGTTCAATGCGTATGAGTCCCTAATGCTGTAGATGTCCCGTTGCCCCAACGAAAATCGAATTTAGACTCCTTTTGGGTTGAATTCTGATTTTCTGTCGTTTTCGTCCTCCATTAGGACAAAAAGGGGAAATTCAGGCAATCAAGCTCGAAACTCACCATGGCCAATGTGAATAAGTCCTTGGCACTGCTAGGAACCTATCCATGCCTTTGCCGCGAAGTTTCGAACTCAATCGTGCAATTTCCCATTTTTGCAACTTTGGAATTCGCTGTAGGCCGGTACTACCACCATTGTGGAGCCGGTACTGCCGCCCGAGCGGCACTACCGTAGCCACAACGTCGGCTGTTATTTTCCAGAGAGCTCCCTTTTGTGGTCTCGGGCGATCGGCACTACCGGGCCGTGAGTCCGGTACTACCGCCCTCATGATAGTATCAGAGGTAACCCCGGTACCTTTTTTCTAGAAAGCATCCATTTTGGTTCCCAACCAGCAGGACTACTGAGCTTGCTGGACGGTACTGTCGGCCTTGGGCGGCACTACCACTCAACAGTAGTCGGTACTACCGGGCTCAGGAAGAAATCCTGATTTCCTTTTTCCGATTGAGTCCTTGCTTTCCATTTTCGGTTCTTATTGGTATTCGATTGCTTCTTCAATGAAGATCTCGCCTGAGTCACCCTAAGGATTGAACTTGATGTTATCACTAAGCCCAAAACGTGCAACCACATGTGCTAGTATGGGATGGCCTTGACCTAGTACATTGAGAAGGGTTTGGTCTTGCATTTAAGGAGGGCAAAGGGGTATGGATACACCTGTGGTGTCGGTGTGTTCTAGGGACTCGTCGAGGCATCGAGGGAGTGTTTACCCAATACAACGGTAATGCCTACTACGGGGAGGTTATGGGCTAGTGGGAGCCTGTAGGGACCACTAGTGGCCATCCTCTGTGGCTGTATCAAGGGACGTACATTACCGGGCTGGTGCAAGATTAGCACCCTAATCTCTCGAAAGGTTTCGTCTCTGTCTAGCAAAACGGGTACGATAAGTATCGCGTGGCTTGGATAACATTATTGCTAGAACATGTCATGTGGGTACAGTTTATAGTCTCAACAGAGATAAATAAACTAATCGATTAGTTGTGCTCACGGTCATGAGCAGCTTGGGAAGTACTGTCAAGTATAGTTTTTGGTTCTGTTTTAGTTTTGGAAAAGTTTGGAAAACTAAAGGTTTGGATTGGTTTTGGTTTTGATTGAGTTTGGTTGGTCAGGAAAAGGGTTGGTTCGATGAATGGTTTATGGGTTGTGGAAATGGAAAGGTTTGGCTAAGGGATGGAATCAGAATGGTTGGATTTTGGTTATGGTTCAAATATTGCTTATTATTGTTGTTACTTCAAAATGTCCTTTGGAAACCTCATTGTAAATTGCGCATTTTTCGATCTATTATCGTATTGCAAATAAATCCTACTTTGTGCTCAAATAGACTTAGTGTAGAAACCTGCTTTCATTGTTGTAGCCTGCATCTATGTAACTATTTTCATACACTAAAGTCTTGCGAGTACATACATGTACTCACCGTTTGCTCTAACGGATTTTGGTCAGAAGAAGAAGAAGGTAATGCTAAAGACAATCCCGATGAGTCTCAGTTCGCATCAGAGTTCGACGAGTTAGCCGAGGGTTAACTGGATTTCCTTTCCAGATAGTTGCCTGAGGGTGGACGGCACACTGCGCGTCTTTCTTTCGAACTTCCGCTATGTTTTATTCTGTCTGTTGGACTTGTGCAGGCCATGAGGACATAAACTGTAATATTAATTAGTTGTAACAACTTTACCTTTCGGATGTAATATATTTACTCTTGCATAGTTGCGATCTGTCTTGTATGACAACGTGTGGGTACTGGGCTACTGATCCAGGGAAACAATACTAGACACACGATTGCGGGAAGCTCGGATCGTGTTCAATGGGTTGGCGTACGCATTTGTATCAAGTGCTGCCGATCGATTGGCCTCAATCCGAGTACGGATATAGTTTAGCAGCCGGTAGTTATTACGGGTTGCATTAATTACCAGTCCGATGCAACAGTAATGACCCGGTTCGCTAATCCGAGTCCGGAGCCCCCACGACAGTCATGTAGTCTGCACGGTGCCAATATTTTCAGAGGGCAGACACCCTGAATACATCGATGGAGCGTCGTAGTCGCGCAACACCAGAGAGGATGCTGCCCGGCCTTGAGCAGAGCCCAACGCTCGACCAGAGGATGAACCCAATGCTCGAGCAAAGGCTTAACATGCTGACCTTAAAGGTGGAGCGTATTTTAGATCATATCAACTGGCTAAAGAAGATGATGTATAAAGTTATCCTTGTAATAATTTTGTCTGCAATTGCGAACTAGTTCAGGCTGTATGCGCCACGCATGTTAACTTTTTTCTATGCCATGCAATGAAGAGTCTGGTTCGTGGTGCTCCTTTCAATTTTTAGTCGTAATAAAGAGTCTGATCGGTGCCTCCCTCTATGTGCTTTTCACAATGATCATAATGACTTAATACACTTTAGCTAGACTACAAAGGGCCCACCGCGAGCTGGCTTGAGGGTGACACGTCGTGCATCCTTTCACAGAGGGTGACAGGTGCTGCAGCTTTGATGATGGGTGACACGTCGTGCAACCTATCACAGAGGGTGACAGGTGCTGCAGCTTTGATGATGGGTGACATGTCGTGCAGCCTTTCACAGAGGGCAACAGGTGCTGCAGCTTTGATTATGGGTGACATGTCCTACAGCTTTGATGATGGGTGCTGCAGCTTTGATAGACATAAAGGGACAAGTGTTCTAGTTTAGTGGAGAAGCCCCTCACCAGCACTATAAAAACCGGCCGAGGGAGAGATAGATGCATCACACTCCCAAACCAGCAATAAACTTCAGCCGACTTTACACAAATTAGGGCACAATGTCGTTCTACCGTCGCTTCTTCAGCAAACGAATCTTCACCCCCCGCGAATACCAGGATGCGAGTAGCGTTGACGCCCCAGTTCTACCGCAGTTCCCCCGGTCGAAATGCGACTGCAACCTTCTAGCGAAGATGATGAAGTCTACGCACGGAGATACGGCTGCTCGCGCTGACCACTGTTGTGGCCGCGGCTACGAGGTAAACCAATTGGTGTCCATTCAAATTAGGGTAACACTACCATTTCATGTGTCGTTCTTTGTTTTTTAGTACGAGGACCAATGTTGCTTCTTCCAACGGATCAACAGCCTGTAACGAGGTGACTACGAATTTATCTACAACTGCCACGACGCCTACCCCACTTCACCAGAGAATATCACCCGGTGGGAGAGGCCACCGGGATATGTCCCCTATCTAGATCGATCAGAGTCAAGGGACGGTGGGCAAGGGACCAACCAATCGGTGAGTTTCATGTGATATGCTCATGTTTCACTCATAAGTAGTAATTCTAAATTAGTTCATCGAATACAGGACTTCAAAAAGAAACTTGCGAAATTGCTCAAGTCAAAGTAGAAACCTCCTGCCCCCTAAAGCCCCGAAGTGTGCGAACACGGCCTACAGGTAGTGGTTGACACCTGCCACGAGGATCTAGCAGACCGAAGATTCTACCGGTGCCCTTTACCCGGGGATGAATGGTGCTTGTACTTCAACAGGGTGGACTCGAAGACGTACCACCCACTTCTCAAACTTCCCATCTCGGATAACTGGGGGGAGCAACCCTTGCCGTGGTGCTACTACCTCCCAGGAAAGCCAGACCCCGAGTACGCCTACGGTATTATTCAACAACCACAGCGGGCATATTGCATTGACTGCAGGGCACACTTACGTTTGTATAACAACAAGCCCAACACACACCTCCTACACCATATAGTGGAGTGCGAGCTAAAACATAGGAGGTGTCTCGGCAAGTCTCCGGAAGTGCAAGAGGGTTCCTCATCTAGAAGAGAAAGGGATAAGGGGAAGCAGCCGGCCGAGGTCCGCACTACGCAGCAAATCCTTGATGGATTACAAAGACCATCCGCGAACCCAGGTGGTATTAACATAGGGGACGCGGGTAATCAAGAGGGAAGAGATCCACATAAAAAAGAAAAAAAATTATGTTTTATACCCCCGAGACGTTCGGCATAGGCTTCCCATTCGGCAACAGCTGGAAGCACTGCGCACTCCCATGGAGCTCTTTCATAAGAGATTGAGCGGTGTCCAAGAATAAATCGCAAAATATTGACAGGTGATGTAATATGTACAAAATGTGGTGCGTCATTCCCACTCTATGAACATAGGTGGAACGATCACTTATTCCACCATGACAAGCAGTGTTATCGTCGATTCTTCTAGCAATGTTGTCACTGTTGTAATGCCCTTGTAATAAACTATGTTGCTTATGTTATCATTTGAACTTTCATTGTATTTGCCCTACTAAGGTTGATGGCTGCATCTACATGCTTTTCACAATGACCGTAATGGCTTAAACACTTTGGCTAAAGTTTTCCTGTGCTACACTATTCATATCATGGGTTGTTGTCGACTAGGGTAATTGCACTAGTAGAATTTAGATGCAAAGAAAGGTGTAGATAAAATATTTTTCTAGAATATGGTAGTGCATATATCAAAGAGCAAATCTGGTCCCTTCTTCCTAAAAATTACATTTAAATTTCATATTTTACGGCCAGTCAAAAATGCTAAACTATTTCGTGTAAGAGAGGCTTCTTATAGTTATTTGGTTTATTCAACTGATTTCATTCATAAATATTTTTGGAAAAATGGGACATCTAAGACCCTACGAATAAGTGGTATTTATTTCATGATTTTTTGAGCCATGGTTTGTATAGTTCTTTCATAATACATAAATGGATCTTTAATTAAACTTTATTTAAACAATTTTAATTTGCATGGAACATAGTAATTTTTATTAAATAATCTGGATCCTTATAGCTTAATAAAAATTTATAAATTTATTTCGTTAGATTTGGAGCATAAAAAAACTTACAAAATTGTCCCCAAGTCTGTGTCGCCCATTGATACGGCGAGTTTTCTTCTATCGCCCATTGATATGGCGAGTTTCCTTACGTCGCCCATCTATTCGGTGAGAACTTCTCCTATCGCTCGTTGGTTGGATGATAGAGTACTGTCGCCCAACCAACGGGCGACAGACATATATTTCTATAATTTCATTTCCCCAATGTTTAGTTTTGCAATTTTGATTAAAAATTGAATTATTAAAAAAATCTTTTAATTAATTCCTTTTTATTTAGACACTTGATAACTAGGATTGTGATCCAGAAATCCCTCACATATTTTATGGTTCTCGTCCATGCAAGCTAGGGGTACACATAGTTGTCTAATTGTTCTAATTTTTGGGGGTTGGTAAATTTGAGGAGCACCGATCTGATGAAAAACCATCATGTCTTTCATATTTTCCTTGTGAGATTATTTGGAGTACTTTGAGTGGGGAAAAATTTTATTTGGGATCATTCACCCACCCCCCCTCTGATCGCCATCTCGATCCTTCAATTGGTATCAGAGCCAATTTTGCTCTCTTCAGATCTTGACCGGTTTCGAGAGCCATGGCAACGGACAAGTTCTCAACGAAGCCTCCAATTTTTTCTAGAGTTGATTATCCATTTTGGAAAATGAGGATGGATTCATACATCACTGCCGAGGGCTTCCCGATATGGCAGAAGGTGAAACTCCCGTATGAGGTTCCTGCCAATGACAACGTTAACTCCAGGAACATGGCTGACGTTGAGGTAAACACTAAGGCTAGGAACATCCTCATGTAGGTACTTAGCCGCAGTGAGTATGACTGGGTCTCTCACCTACGATCCGTTCATCAGATCTCGGTGACAGTCGATGCTTACTATGAGGGTATCACCCAGATCAAGACAGTGAGGCATGACCAGTACAAGCCTGACTATAAAAAATTTGAACAGCACGCTGGTGAGAGTCTTGATGAGTGATTTGCTCGATTTTTCAAGATACTTAGCAATCTCCGATCAGTTGGTACCACATACCCTGATTCGGAGAACGCTAGGCACTTTCTGACAGCACTCGATTTGAGAATTTGTGAGATGAAGGTGACCACCATCAATGACTCTAGTGATTTGTCGACTTTGACTCTTGACGGTCTTCATTCCCATCTCAAGATTCATGAGCTCGACATCGTCTCTTGTTGGATGAAATCTCAGTCGATGGCCTTGGTCACCGATCCCATTGGATCCTCGTCTGGACCATCTCTCGATTTCTCTTCTGATTTTTCTCTCTCGGCTTCTTGCGACGTAAGCGATCAAGTTCTAAAATGATTTCCATAAAATGAGCTTGCTCTTGTCAACTCACAAATTTTCCAACATTGACAAGAGAGTGAGAGAGAGGAAGAGAGGTGGCACTTTTACTTGCTTCGAGTGTGGTGGCCCCAGCCACATTTGAGCAAACTGCCCCAAGCTAGAGAAGGACATGAACGAGCAAGGCTATTCAAGCAAGAATGACTACATCGACAAGAACCACAACAAAAAGCCTCTAGTTCACGAGCTGGCGCGAGAGAAGATGTACCACAACTTTGCCAAGAACAAGAAGCTCTTCCACTGTGTGCTCGCTACTCTCGAGAATGTTGACTTCTCCGACACGGAGACATGGAGCGATGAGGGTGAGGATGAACCATGAGAGAAGACAAAAGGCGGTGAGGACTTCTCCATCATGTGCTTCATGGCGAACACCAATGGCGTCAGCGACTCCGAGCTGTACAGCGACACAGACGAGGTACGCTCCTATGACCAGCTCAATGATGCCTTCTGCAAGCTAGAAAAACTTCATGCTAGATCTAGAGCTAGGTATACGGAGTTAGAGAAGGAAGTAGGTACCTTGTCTCGGGAGTTAGCCTCACTTAAATTGTGTTCCTCCCGAGACTCTAATAGATGTACTCTCTATGATGCTTTGGTTGTGGAGCTAGAGAACCTAAGGACCTTGCATGATAATGTGATTGTTGATCTTGAGGATCATAGGTCGAAGAATGCTAGTTGTGTAACTGTTGATATTCCTGCTGATGCTAGCTTTCTTCATGCTCACACAAATGCTTCTTGTAGTAATTGCCTTAAGCTACTTGCTAAAATTGATGCTATGAGTTGTCATCTTAGGAAGCTTTCTGCTAGAAATGATGAACTTGAATTGCATGCTTCTAAGGACCCAGTCAGCTCATGTGAGGGCTGTAAGCAACTAAAACTTGAGAATGAAGCTTTGAATGTCAAGTGTGCTCAACTTGCTAAGGACTTACTAGTTAAGTCACAAAATGGTTGCTTGCTATGTGTTTGGGTTAAGGATGACGTGGATAAGGTCCACATAGAGCTCAGGAAGAAGTTAGAAACCCAGGTGGGTAGAATTAGAGATGATCCTTGTGTTTCCTGTGAGTCTCTCAAAATTGAGGCAGCTGTGTATAGGGAGAGATATGCACGCGCTATTCGATCCTCTTCTTTTGGCTCTTCTTCTACTCCTTCCCCTTGCTCTTCATGTGCCTCACTTTTTTGAGAGTGTCAGTATCTTATGAGCACTCTCAAGAAATTTGTTGGAGGCAAGAAGAAGCTCAATCTCATTTAGACCAGTCCAATATTAGCTTATTCAATCAAGATCTAGGATTTGATTACTTGGAGCACGCACGAGCGCATCCACCTACAGTTGTATGTGCCTCCAAGAATGGAGAGATTGTGGTTACTCCACAGACGAGCACCACAGTGTTTAGATCAGCTGGGATTGTCCATGGGAGTTTCGACGAGAAGGGTACTTCTCCTGTTACATAGGCCTCCAATGCGAAGTATACTTGCACCTTCTGTCAAAAGGATGGACATATTGCTGATTTCTGCTTCAGCCAGGTCAAGATCAATCGGCGTGAGTGTGTTCGTGCCCTTAGGGGTATCCAAGGTCATCCCTAGACTCTGAGTGCTCCTAAAGCACACACTGCTTCCAAACAGGTTAGAGAGTTGCCTATTTTTGGACAGCGTATGGGGCTTGGTTTTTAGCCTTCTACCTCTGGTTTTTGCCCCAGAACTGTCCTGAGTCTGTCCCTCCACCGTCCTCATGACATTCCTTGTTCTTCCCATCGAGGTAGATATCAGTGGCGTGAGTTTGCTTCCTCCAGCAGGAGGCCTGAGCAGCAGCACCAGGATGGCCTGGCCTTTGCATGCTGGCGAACTAACCCTGCACATGCTTCCAGGCGTCCTACAGGAGTTGTCTCTGAGTTTGTGAGAGTAGAGTCATGGAGAGGTGCTAGATTGCATTCTTCTGCTCCTTTGACTATTTCTTCTTCTTCTTAGGTGACTTAGTGTTCGATTCCTAGATCTGCACTGATCTGTCCTAATACTGAGACATCTGCCTTTCGCTCTCATTGATTCAGGTTCGTACGACAGGGAAGGGGGTGGTTTGGATTGTAGACTCCTGCTGTTCATGCCATATGACCGGAGAATCCCGATGGTTTTCTTCCCTAGTCCGAGCTCCCGGTGATGAGGTGATCACCTTTGGGGATGCTTTGTTAGGTAGAGTCATCGCTAAAGGTACCGTTTGCATTAATGATCATTTTGTTCTCAAGGATGTTGCCTTAGTCAGTAACCTGCAATATAATTTTCTTTCTGTTTCTCAGCTTATCAATGACGATTTTGAGGTAAGCTTTAAGAGTAGCACTTGTAGGATCCTCGATTCTTCTGTGGAGTTGGTTTGCAGGATTTCTCGTTTTGGGAGTCTTTCATGCTGATTTTTCATCCTCTTCTTGAGACCCTCTTCGTTGCCTTATTGTTTTAGAGTCATGTGATCTCTCCTTTTGGCATAGGAGACTTTGTCACATTGGCTTTGATCATTTGACTCGAATTAGCAGCCATGATTTCATTCGTGGTCTGCCGAAACTCAAGATGGTCAAAGATGTCATGTGTTCTCCTTATCGGCATGGCAAGATGGTTATAGTTCGAAACAAGGCTAGGCTAGTCGCTCAGGGTTTCAATCAAGTTGAGGGTCTTGATTTTGAGACTTTTGCCCCTGTAGATATACTAGAGGCCATCAGGATCATGCTCGCATTCGCGGTATCCAAGAGCTTCAAGCTTTATTAAATAGATATCAAGAGTGCATTCCTCAATGGCTTCATTGAGGAAGAGGTGTATGTCAGACAGCCTCCAGGATTGGAGAACCCCAAGTATCCTAACCATGTATTCAAGCTTTCTAAGGCTTTGTATGGACTTAAGCAAGCTCTACGAGCTTGGCATGAGAGGCTTAAGTCCTACCTCTTGAGTCATGGTTTTTGTCAGGGATTGACTATCTGATAGAAGACCATTGCACCCCTAGAAGATCCTGAAGCTACCGACCATACAGCACCAGCGGAAGATCCTCGGGAGACCATCCGAGCAGCATAACTCCCGAGCATGCGTGTCTACCCATTCGCTTACGACCATGCCGGACGATCACGACCAACCATGCTCGCGAAGGCCGCACCAGTACCCGGGAGGATGGTCGGGGGACCCGGTCGTGATGCCAGAGAGGAAGTTGGCAATTAATCCGCCGGAAATCAAGGTTAGGTGCACCGGAAATTCAAGTTAATTGCACAGATCAAGGGCCCCAGATCGTGGGCGCCACGGTTATGGAAGTGTGGCGCCAATCTAGGGGGTAGTTACCTTATGTGCAGCATAAGGCTCTGTATTTAATCCCCCCGATAACACCTGTAAAAGGGGGGACTCTTGTGACCGATCAAAAACACAATACACTGGAGTAGGGCTGTTATCTCGATGGTGAGAGGCCCGAACCAGGATAAACACCACGTGTCTCCCGTCTGGGCATTGCTCAGACGTTCCTCCCTACTCGTACGAGGGGGCCCCTATTGATCCCTCATTCAACAAGTAAGCTCGGCGGAGAGCCCGTTCTCCAATCGTCGACAGTTGGCGCCGTCCGTGGGGACCGACAGTGTGATTCCCGTGCGAATTGGGATCCTCGAGGATGTCGAATTCGGGAGATACGAGGAGTCTTTGTGCCTTCAACGACGTTGATGATGATGACATGTACTACGCCGGCGACGGTGTAGCCGGTGTGGCCGATCCCGCAGGCCACAACGAGTCCGGGAGCTTTTCCCCAGAATCTGGAGCGTGAGGACGAGTTCCCCGTTCTCCGTGCATTGCCCTCACTGACGACGAGGATGACTATGACGTGTTCTATGATGGTTTGGACATACCGGACCATCTCGAGTTCGACCGCGAGACGGCATCCCAAGGAGATACGATGATGTCCCCGTCACGCTCGTCTCATTTTCGCCATGTCAATATGGCTGGGAGCCGTATCGAGCCTGAGGTGCAATCCTCGGGGGCTGCTAAGCGGGATCGCTATGAAGCGACCAGGCACCACCTAGAGGCGTCTTTGGGAAATACCCTCGCGAGCATACGCTGCCAAGCAAGAGAGAGGCGGGTTTCCAGGGAAAGGAATTCCTCCCAGGGAAACTCTCGCGAGTATCGTACTCCCGACCGCATCCCAGAACGCCGTCGGAGCTCTCCGCCGCCCGTTCGCCAAAATCGAGAACAGTTGCAGGCTTTGGCGGCGGTCGTGCGCAACCTTCGTAGCTTCCCCGATCAACTGGACTTAGAGGCCGTAGGCGTGGTCGTAGCCGAGGATCTGGAGAAGCTTGCCGCTGACCTAAAGTTCCCAGATCCTCCTCGCGACCGGGATGCCCGGAGTGTTTCCCGGGACCGCTAAGGGCATACACCCGTCCGCTCACATAGAGATGAATCTCGAAGCCATGCTCGGAGGATGCCCCAAACTGCTAATCCGGTACGCGAGAAGCCTCGAAGCGACTCCCGAGCAACCTCGGAGCGACATGCTTACATCCACCCGGATTATGAGCATTCCGAACGCTCCACGACCGAGCAGTCGTCAGCACACCATCCTCGCGAAGTCTTCTCTCGGCTTGGCCCATGTGTGGGGCGATGGACGAGGGACGCTCGCAATGATCATTATGGCTGAGGACAACATCATGAGACCTCGAGCTTTGGTTGCCAGGCCTTCACGAGCTCTCTTCGGAATGTCACGTAGCCGAACAGGTTCAAGCCCGGGCACATTGAGAGATTCAACGGGACCCAGAACCCAGACGAATTTCTCTCGATCTATACCACCGCCATCCTGGCTGCCGGGGACGATGAGGGGGTGATGGCAAACTATCTCCCAACGGTCCTGGACGAGGCTGCTCGCACTTGGCTCTTCAACCAAAAAGAAGGATCTATACGATCTTGGGGTCAGCTCAGCGCAACGCTCCGAGCAAATTTTCAAAGCTGCTACACTCGCCCGGGAAGAGAGCGCGACCTCGAGCGCCTGATTCAGACGGAGGGTGAGACCTTGCGACAGTTTGTCCAGAGGTTCATCCAAGTCCGGAATTCGATCCCGAACATATCGGAAGAGGCCGTCGTCCGGGCTTTCAAGTTCGGGGTGCGGGACGTGCGTTTCACGCAGGACCTGGAAATCCATCCAGACCTAACGGCCAACGAGCTCTTCCGCATGGCCGATAGGTATGCCAATGTCAGGGCCCCAAGTTTCAAGAATTCTGGGACATCCGGAGTATCCGGATTTAATATCCGAAGTGTCCGGATCAAACCCGGAATGTCCGGATAAATGTCCGGAGTATCCGGATGTGGGCTGACCGAGCACTCCAACCCGGAGTGTCCGGACTAAATGTCCGGAGTATCCGGGTTGACCACCGAACACCCCAACCCGGAGTCTCCGGGTTAGTTGTCCGGACTGTCCGGACTCGTCGGGGTGAACACGTAAATGCCCGTTTCCTTGGCCCATGTCTCATTTCTACTCCCACCCATTTGCTCTCCTCTACTCCGGTGACCCCTCCGCCCCTAGCTCCAATCCGGAGAGCTCCCGCCGGCCGGTGACCCTCCGTGGCTCCTCCCCGGCGTCCTCAAGCCGACATCCTCCTTCCTCCACCCGGCATTGCTTCACCCCCATCTTTCTTGGAGGTAGGTCTTTCTCATGGGGGTTGGTTTGTGGGTTTCTTGGGTTCTAAGGCCATCCATGGTGGGTTTAGAGCTTAGGTTTGGAGTTGAGAGTTGGGGATGGACTTCGGAGTTCTAGGGTTTTGAGGTGTGGTGATTCTAGGTTTGGATTTGGGGATTTATTTGGCGAGTTTGGGTACTAGTGTGGTAGATCGGGTAGTGGTAATGCCCATCCAAGGGTGGGTTAGGGTTGGCTAAGGGTTCTTGGGTTTGGCGTCGTTTCTTGTGGATTTGGGTTAGCTATAAGCTTCTCCGGCTTTACCGCGTGTAGGAAAGTCATAGATCGGGCCCTCACGGTGTCATAAAGCTTGGCGGCACCTCGATCCCTCGCTCTAATTGGGCGCCACACGCCAGGTCCGGCGTATCCAGACAGGCAACCCGGAGTGTCCGGCCTATCCGGACTGTCCGGATATAAAACCCGGATTGTCTGGGTTAGGCTGGTCTGTCCCGTTGTGTGTTTTTGTTGGGGTTTGCGTTGTAATCATTTCTTTCGCATTGCATGCATCTTATTATGCATTGTATTCATGTAGAGAGCGATCCTGCGGGACTTGACTCCGCGGTGACTGAGGGTACTACCGGAGAGCCGGCTACCGCCGATCCGCAAGCAGAAGATCAAGGCAAGCACCTAAGCATTTTGAACCATAATTATAATCTATTTTTGCGAATTAACTTCTTATTGGTTGATTAAGTATTGCATTAGGAATTGAAATGTGGGATAGGCTAGATCCTATTTGCTGCATGTACCCTTCCTATTGTTGCTTGTTGAACTCATCCTTTGGAGCTAGATTATGGGTACTAATTGTGCCATGCTTAGTATGCTTAGAGGCCGGGTTTGGGCCAAGTGGTGGAAGGTTCCACTGCTTGAGGTGCTACACTTTACAATCTTTGGGAAGGTTTGGGTGTGGTTGTGGTGAAAAGGTAAAAATTGGAGACCGGGCGGGAAAGATAGACATTTGGGTAAGGAGACTCAACTGTGGTAGTCCCGCTTGAGTCAGTTAAGGACCGATCTGATGTTTAACCGTAGCCGAGCACACTTTGGTTGATCACATGCCGGAAATGGGCCGGTAAAGCTATTCTTTCATCGCATGCCGTTCGATGGGGCATACACCTCATGTGGTTGGACGTGGTTGAGGGAGGGGCTTAGGCCGGCTCTCGAGTGCCAAGCTGGGCTTGGGGCCGCTCGAGGGGGTGCTAGGTTTCCGGACCGCATGAAGATGTCCCCAACGGATTGGTATGGATGGGAAAATGGCTGACATGAGGTTCCTTCGTGCACATGTCGTGTGATCAATGCTTCCCTGTAGGGTTAATTAAGCGATTCGAATTGCCGCGCTCTCGGAGATGAGCACGCTTGGTTACATGTTACTACACGTAGTAATAACATGAACTGAAGTTCGCCGTTGGGCTTGAGCTCGAAATGAATGTGGTTACTTGTTGTAATTTGTTAATTGTCAACTACACATTAGAAGTAGGTGCAGTGACAATCGCTTTAAATGAGATCGTAAATTTGAGTAGTTAAGTAACTAAACAACAAATGATAAGCATTTCAGCAACAGTTTACCTTGAGCCTATTCCTTGCTACAACCAAATGCATATCCTTTTGGAAGTCGGTCATATAGGGACCCCGTGTAAGACTTGCGAGTACCTTCTGTACTCAGGCTTCTGCTTTTGTGGTTTTGCAGGTGAGGATCCAGCGGGGTGCGAGTTTTGCCCCTACTGCCTCTCGGTGACCGGGCGGGGTACCGAGTAGAGGTTGTCGACGCTTGTGCGCCGGAAGTGTTCAGGGCATGACACTTCCGGAGGAGTTTTACTTTTGATGTATAGGATAGTCAAAGATACTTCTGTTGCTCGTTGATACTTTTGGGTGTGCAAACTGCTTTAATTTCCAGTATGAATCTGTCTACCCCTTTTCGCTTGGTCGTTTTTGTTGGTTGTTTTTGTTGGGCTTCCGTGTGCCATGTTGTGTGTTGGTTTGCTTCCGCGTTTTTGCGCCTCTGGTAGTGAGGTTTGGGGCTCGATGCCCCTTTGTGCGAATTGATGATTGATATGGCAATGGGAACTGTCGACGATCGGTTTCGCCGGCAATGAGATTTGTGATTCTAGGGGATTCGTGCGGGATCTGAGCTTGATGGTAACACAGGATGCGAGGGCGATCTGTGTTTAGACAGGTTCGGGCTCTCTCGGAGGAGATAATACCCTAGTCTTGTGTTCTTGGATATATGAGCGTCTCTTCTTTTCTTGTTTCTCCCTCCTCCCCTTATATACTGGGGGAAGGATACATGATAGATGGGCGCCACCGGGCTCTCAACATGGTGGCCTCACCAACACGTACTTTGTCTTCATCGTCTATGGCACACTACGTCTTGGAGAGGTGGTTGTGCTTTCCCCGACCCGCGCCTGCTGCCCTGTCAGGTTCCAGAGCCTGCAGGCTCTGCGAATGTCAGGCTGCATGCTTCGCTTTTGGCGGGTTGTTTGAGCGTGGCGCGAAGCTTCCCCGAAGGATCGGGAGTTGCCTTGGGGAACAAGTCGAAACCTCCTTCGGGCCCGTCGTGGCGCTTCTGGGCTTTGGGCCTACTGCTCCGCCCGTCTAGCCCAGTCGGGTATAGGCCCTACTTGCGGGACCCCTATCTCGAACATCCCACAGCAGCCCCCAAGTGCTTTAGGATCGGATTTCCGTCTCTTATCCTATCATAGAGATTTATACGGGAAAAAAGATCGTAAAGAACTTGTAGTGTGAAGTCACCGTGGTTGGTTGGCTCGTGGCCGAGCGGTATCCGCAGTTACGGTCTTGCGCAAAGAACCCGCTTGTTGCTCAGCTGACCCTCATGGGGCATACCGTGGTTTTTTGGCTCGTGGCCGAGTGGTATCCGCGCCCGTTTACGGTGCGCGGCAGCCGGCTTGTTGCTCAGCTTACCCTCATGGGGCATACCGTAGTTTTTTGGCTCGTGGACGAGTGGTATCCGCACCCGTTTACGGTGCGCGGCAGCCGGCTTGTTGCTCAGCTGACCCTCATGGGGCATACCGTGGTCTTTTGGCTCGTGGCCGAGCGGTATCCGCGCCCTGTTTACGGTGCGCGGCAGCCGGCTTGTTGCTCAGCTGACCCTCATGGGGCATACCGTAGTTTTTTGGCTCGTGGCCGGGTGGTATCCGCGCCCGTTTACGGTGCGCGGCAGCCGGCTTGTTGCTCAGCTGACCCTCATGGGGCATACCGTAGTTTTTTGGCTCGTGGCCGAGTGGTATCCGCGCCCGTTTACGGTGCGCGGCAGCCGGCTTGTTGCTCAGCTGACCCTCATGGGGCATACCGTAGTTTTTTGGCTCGTGGCCGAGTGGTATCCGCGCCCGTTTATGGTGCGCGGCAGCTGGCTTGTTGCTCAGCTGACCCTCATGGGGCGTACCATGGTCATATAGAGTAATGCCTGTGCCCGTTTACGGCGCACTGCTTCAGACTCTCATGGAGCGCATTCTCAAGACCGGGTTAGTGAAAATCCTCCCACGGTACCCAATCACGCTAAGAAGCAGTGACCAGCAATTGACCCCAAATTATGGGGCATACCGCTTGAGGATGTTCGGAAAGTGCCCGGCCCCAAGCTTCCATGGCGGCCGGCGTTCAGGCCCATCATGGGGCGCACTTTATCCCGAACCTCGAACCAGACTTGACACCTGGTCGCGTTTTGCGCAACTCAGCTATCGGCCCAACATGGGGCGTGCCTTAGATCTGGCCCAGAATCGAGCGCGAAGGCTCTTGCTTTTCCCGCCGTAAGGCGAAAATTGAGGCTTATTCCTTATAAATGAGGGAGAACTTGCTAGGCGAAGATACCTTTGTCCCTCCCCCACCACGGTTGAGAAATCTTTAAGTCTCCTTTGGCGATTTGGGCGACCTAGGGTTTCTAGCTTTGCGCCCAAGACCCTCGGCGGTTCCTCCCACCGGGTTTCCTTCACCGAGATGTCTTCTTCTTCGGAATCCTTATCAGCGTCGGAGGGTAAAGCCGACCCTGCGACCGCGGGGTGGGAGACCTCCGTCACCACGACGTCCCGCTTGGAGGAGCTGGTCACTGCCGGCGTCCTTCCTCCGCTGGAGTTGATCTCCGCCCGTCCCGCCGCAGGTGACCCTTACCCCACACCTCTAGAGAATGAGATTGTAGTGTTCGAGTCCTTCTTTTCTGACACTCCGGTCGTCGGCCTCTCTCGGCTGAGGAATGCTCAGGCCAAGCGAGCGGTTGACACCTCGGCCGATGAGTTGCGCCGGGAGGCGGCGGAGGAGGCTACTGGCCCTTCGTCAGCCGGGCCTTCGACCTCCGGCGTACCTGGATCACGAAGTGCAGAGCCACAGCCCTCTGTCACAGGGGCAGCCCCGGCTGCTGGTGCTGGGTATGGTTCCCCTCCGAGTGGTGCTGGGACTCGGATGAAACCTGGGATGAAATTTAAGAAATCCAAGAGGTATTCTTTTGGGCAATCCTTGTCTTTTTGTCATTACCTGTGCTGAGATGTTTTCCCTTTTTTGCCGATTCAGGACTCCTACTATGGACGTCCCAGTGGAGGGGTCTCCTGAAAAGGAGCCCCCGGGACCGGCTTCTCCAAGGGGGACCCCCCCTCGTCGGCTAGGTCACCGTCTCCCTCGGCAGCTGGGGCGTCGCCACCTCGCACTGCTGGCCCCACCGCTGAGCCACCAAGTGGCCCAAAGAATGAGGAGCTTGACCCGGCTCCGCCTCCCGAAGTGGAGGAGGTGCGTCGAGAGCCACCGCCACTCGGTCCCCTGCCGAAACCCCCGAATCGGACCGTATGGAGTGAGGGAGGTTCCGACTGGAAAGGGATGGAGGAGGACGAGGAAGCGGAGATAGCTGCTCGGATGGAGCTTTACGAGCTCACCGTCAGGTGTAGTACGCTCGTCAGGGTGAGTTTTCTGTCTTTCTTTGGTCTGTTCTTATTAGGGAATGTTGGCCTCCACCTGAGACTCTGCCCTGTCGCCTAGGACATGGGAGAGCGCTCGGAGCAGAGGTCGCAATTTTTTCGGAAGGTGCTCCCCAAGCTCAAGGAGCACCAGAAGTATCAGGACAAGATCGACGAGATCAGCAGCGACAGATGGAAAGAGGTCCACGGGCTAGAGATGGCGATCCGAGAGGAGAAGGCGAAGCTTGAGCATGCGCTCGAAGTTGAGATCCTCCCCTGGACTCGGTTTGGACATCTTTTTGGACAATTGGAAAGGATGATGATGCTCTTGTGTTTCAGAGCGCGATTCGACCATTGCTGAGCTGAGAGCCCGACTGGAAGCTTCAGAAAGTTCTGACCTCGAAGCTCGAGTCGGCTTGGAGAGGATACAACGAGAGCTGAAGGGTAAATTTCTTTGACTTGGAGTGAACGTACTTGGCGTTGGGTGTGTTTACTGATGGCAGTTCGGCTTTGGTGCAGAATGCAAGGAAAAGATGACCACTGCCGAACGGAGCCGGACTGAGCTGCGCGTCGCCTGCGAGCCAGTTCTGCACCTTCTGCGTATTGAAGGAGCTGAGCCGGGCCAGGGGGACGACGCTGTTCCGCTTCTCTCTGGAGGAGCCGATAGGATCAGAGCTTATGCCAAGGAGTCCGCGACCATGAGTGCGAACCAGGCGTTGGCGGTGGTCAAGTCTCATTATCCGAGAGTTGACCTTGAAGCTGTGAAAGAGGGTTTTGCCTGTGATGAAGACAAAGCCAACGCACTCCTCGAAGAGGTCTCCGGTACATCGCAGGCCTTGTTAGAGAATCTTGAATTCTGATTTCGATGTGAACCTTAATGCCGAGTGCTGGCCCTCCCCTCTTTGTTTGAAACGTTGTATTTTCTCACTTGAATATAATTTGTCTGTATTGTCTTCTGCCAAGTTGGCTCCAGACCTCTTTTACTCTTTCCCCCTTGTCTGAGTTGCTAGAATATAGGCCCACGGCCTTTTGGCCCCCGTTGCGCCTTTCTGGGTGGCTTTCAGTCGACTGGTATGGCTCCCAAGCGCCAGGGTCTTGGCCCGTGGCCTTTTCGCCCAGACACGCTTTTCCGAGTGGCTGAGTGGTTCAGCCCTCGAGCGTCGAGGCTTGCGCTGCGGCCTCCTGGCTGAGTGGTTCGGCCTCCAAGTTTGTGTCGTCGCCTCCCGGCTCACAGCCCCTGTACTTCTCGTTTAACTGGGCGAAGTGAGCGGGAAGGCCGAATTAACTTGAACTGCTCGTGACACGTGTCTGGCGAAATGTCCCTTAATTTTGTTCAATGTGCTGATCTTCTTTGGTATTCGCGCAGCCGTTTTGTTTTTTGCGCTTCATTGATTGCGGGGTGGCGCGTTTTATTGCCTTTGGAGACGCTTCGATTTCCGTGGCTGGGATGGTTTATAAATAGGGCATCATCGCTGATGAGCGATCGCCCATTTCCTCTCGTCTCCTCCCTCTTCTTCCTCTTCCAGCTTCCTTCCATGTCTAACATGAGGAGGTTCGTTGGCCCATACGCGGCGTTCTTTCGCCAGCGGTGCTTTGGGCTGCTCTACATCTGGGAGGAGGCCGAATTCTGGGAGGAGCACGATTTTGCTATCCTGGAGGCGGAAGAAGAGGAGGGGGCCACGAGGGACGCCGCCGCCGTGGCCACCTTGCTGGAGGCTGCACCGGGGCTCCACGAGGTGGCCGAGATCATCACCGAGATGGTTGGGCACGAACGCCGCAACGACCTAGCCGCCAGGGCCCTCGTCCGCCTTATACCACCCCTGTGGGTGGTTGAGGACGAGATTCTGGCGGCTTTGGGTCGCGCGAGTCGCGTCTGACCTCGACGATCCCGCCCCCGGGCCTCCCAAATGCGTATAAAGACCAAAGACCAAGAGCACCAGCAAAGAAGAAGAAGACCAGCAGGATTGGCGGCAGGAGCCGCCCCTCCCCCCTTTTTTTTAGCGCGAGAAAATGAAAAAGAAAGTCAGTAATGTAAATTATTAATATTATGGAACAAAATGTGAAACCTTGCCCAGTTCATGCCATCATAATTATCCCGAGTTTAAGGTTCCGCCTAATCAACCGTTCTAGTCAGTCGCTCGGCGCCAAAGAACGAGGCGTTGAGGCTCGAGCTTTTGACAGCTAGAAACCCACGACTAGGCGAATCTCGGTTAAATTCTGGCGCTGCGAATTGTAGTCCCCGAGTGGTTAGTGCTTTCAGGCTCTACCCTTCCCGCTTCGCGCGCTGGTATAAACCGCCGGAGTTGTCCACTTATCGCGGTCTTTATTTCCGTGTGTTTTGCACCGGCGCGACTAGGGTTAAGTGTTACACCGGCCGGGTAATAACCACTCGGGACTAGCATTACACAGTAGAAGTTCAGAAAATGAAACGGATCACTATTTTATTTAGCATGCGAGAGTCGGGTACATAACTTATGCGTAGAAGCGACGGAGCTGTTCGGCGTTCCAAGTATTCGGCAAAACCTCGCCATCTTCACGTCTGAGTCGATAGGCACCCGGCCGTACCGTCTCCTCCACAATGTACGGTCCTTCCCAAATTGGAGAGAGCTTGTGCTCACTTTTTTGGTTCCTCCTGAGGACCAGATCTCCTTCTGAAAAGACTCTGCTTCTGACATTGCGAGAATGGTAACGCCGAAGTCCCTGGAAGTACTTAGCCGATTGGATGGCTGCAACGTTCCGAGCCTCCTCGAGTTGATCAAGCTCCACCATTCGGCTCCCCTCGGACTCGGCCTCCTTGTAATTCCGAACCCTCGTGGATTCGAATCCTAGTTCGGTCGGCAGAACCGCCTCTGCTCCGTAAACTAGGAAAAAGGGTGTTTGGCCGCTTGCTCGGTGGGGTGGTTACGAGTCCCAGTACCGACGGTAACTCCTTCACCCATCGGGCAGCGTATGGTTTGAGGCGATCGAAGATCCTGGCCTTGAGGCCCTGGAGGACCAGGCCATTAGCCTGCTCCACCTGCCCATTGCTTCGTGGATGAGCCACCGAGGCGAAGCAGATCTTGATCCCGACGCCTTCACACCATTCTTGAAATTCTTCACTCCTGAATTGGGTGCCATTGTCCGTGATGATCCTGTTGGGCACTCCGAATCTAACTACGATATCCTGGAAGAACTCCTTGGCCTTAACCGCAGTGATAGTGGCGACTGGTTTAGCTTCGATCCACTTGGTGAACTTGTTAATGGCTACAAAAAGGTAGGCGAAGCCACCTTCAGCCTTCTTGAGTGGGCCCAGTAAGTCGAGCCCCCAGACCGCGAAGGGCCAAGAGATGGGGATAGTTTGCAGCTCCTGCGCCGGCAAGTGTGTCTGCCTTGCATAGAACTAGCAGCCCTCGCAAGTTCGAACGATCTCCTTAGCATCCGTCACTGCCGTAGGCAAAAAGAAGCCCTGGCGGTAGGCTTTCCCAACCAAGGCGCTTGACGCCGCGTGATGGCCACACATCCCCGAGTGGATTTCTTGGAGCAGATCTCTTCCCATTTGTCCCGAAATGCACCGCCTGAGGACACCTCACGTGCTCTTGCGAAAGAGCTCCTCGCCAACCACCACGTAGGATTTGGCTTGTCGGGAGATGCGCTCTGCCAGAGCGGTTGCTTCTGGAAGTTTGCCCTTCAGGAGATAATCAAGGTATGGGACCGTCCAGTCGGGATCAACAAGCAGGACTCCGACCTCAGGATCTTTGCTCGGCTCCCGTCGTTTTGCAACGGTTGGTTCGTAAAGATCCTGGACGAAGATACCACTCGGAACCTCGACCCGAGTGGCTCCCATCTTGGCCAATTAAATTGGTGCCTCATTATTGCGGCGGAGGACATGGACCAGCTCCAGACCGTCAAACTTGCCTTCAAATTCTCGGACTTGCTGGCAATACGCCGTCATAGTCTGATCGACGCACGACCAATCCTTATATACTTGGCTCACCACCAACTGGGAGTCACCACGAACCGCCAGTCGTCGGATTCTGAGCGATGTGGCGATACGGAGCCCATGGATGAGAGCCTCGTACTCTGCGGCATTGTTCGAGGCCGGGAAGTGAATCCGAAGGACGTACTTCAACCTGTCACCCTTCGGCGAGACAAGGAGAATTCCCGCCCCTGCTCCACCAAGCATGAGAGATCCATCGAAGTGCATGGTCCAATATTCTGGCTCTTCTTCCGTGCGGGGGGGCCTGGGCTTCGGTCCACTCGGCCGTAAAGTCGGCCAAAGCTTGGGACTTGACGGCGGTGCGCTGCTTGAACGAGACGTCGAAAGCTCCAAGCTCGGCTGCCCATTTTGAAATTCTTCCAGTAGCTTCTCGATTATGGAGGACCTCTCCCACGGGGAAGGAAGTCACTACTGAAATCGAGTGTCCTTGGAAATAATGCTTCAGCTTCCGCGACGAGATCAAAATTGCGTACAGCAGCTTCTGAATTTGAGGATATCGCGCCTTGGATTCGCCCAGCACTTCGCTGACAAAATAAACCGGGCGTTGCACGCCATAGCGGTGTTCGGATTCTTCCCGCTCCACAACTATCACGGCGCTGACTACATGTGTTGTTGCCGCTATGTAGAGCAGGAGAGGTTCACCTGGCACCGGCGAGACTAGAATTGGAGGGGTGGAGAGGAACACCTTGAGTTCTTCAAAGGCTTGCTGTGCCTCTGCCGTCCATTCAAAGCGGTCCTGCTTCTTGAGGAGCTTGAAGAAAGGCATCCCCCGAACTCCCAACCGGGAGATAAACCTGCCAAGCGCTACCATGTAACCAGTAAGCTTTTGGACATCTTTCTGGCTGGCAAGCGGGGCCATCCTTATGATGGCCCCGATTTTCTTCGAGTTTGGCTCGATCCCACGATGAGAGACAATGAACCCGAGTAGTTTCCCGGAAGAAACTCTGAAAACGCACTTCTCAGGGTTTAGCCTCATTTGGAACGCCCTCAGACTTGCGAACGTCTCGGCCAGATCGGTGGTGAAGCTGTCCTCTGTCTTGGTTTAACCACTATATCATCCACATATGCTTCCACATTGCGTCCGAGCTGATGGTGAAAAACACTCAGATCGCTAGCCGATAAGTTGCGCCATCATTCTTCAGCCCAAACGGCATGGTGATGTAGCAATATGCTCCGAATGGGGTGATAAACGAAGTCTTCTTGCTATCCTCCTCTCGAAGCCAGATTTGATGATAGCCTGAGTAGGCATCTAGAAAACTAAGTAGTTGGGATCCAGTAGTGGAGTCTACCACCTGATCAATGCGGGGGAGACCGAAGGGATCTTTCGGGCAAGCCTTGTTGAGGTCGGTGTAATCAACACACATGCGCCAGCTTTTATTCTTCTTTTGGACGAGTACAGGGTTTGCCAACCAGTCGGGGTGATACACTTCTTTGATGAAGCCTGCCGCTAGTAGCTTCGTGATCTCCTCCCTGATGGCTTCTCGACGGTCTTGGGCAAACCGTCGCAACCTTTGCTTGACCGGCCTGGCCGATTCGTTTACATTCAGCGCGTGCTCGATCACCTCCCTGGGGACACCGGGCATGTCCGACGGCTTCCAGGCAAAGACGTCTCTGTTTGCCCGCAGAAAAGTGACGAGCGCGTCCTCCTATTTGTCTCCGAGCCCTGTCCCGATCAAGGCGGTTCGCGCCGGATCGGACGGGTCGAGGAGGATTCTTTTGGTACCTTCCTCGGGGCCGATCCCGGGGTTTCGCGCTTTGCGGGTAGGGACGCTGCCTTCCGGCTTGTCGGAATCCGCCTCTCGCCGAATCCTCTCCCGACCCGCTCGCGCCTCCAGGGACTCGGCCATCTCGCAGCTCTCCTTGTCACAGGAAAAAGACTGCCTTATGTCACCGCGTAGAGCGATGATACCACTCGGCCCTGGCATCTTCAATGTCAGGTATGCGTAGTGGGGCACTGCCATGAACTTGGCCAGCGCCGGTCTCCCCAAGATGGCATGATACGCTGTCGCGAAATCAGCCACCTCGAAGCCAAGGTTCTCTGTCCGGTAATTTTCCCTTGCACCGAAAGTGACCGGCAGAGTGATTTGTCCGAGTGGTGTCGCAGAAGTTCCAGGTATGACACCGTGGAAAGGCGACGATCCGCGCTTTAGCTCCGACCGCGGAATCCCCATATCGTCAAGGGTTTTGACAAAGAGGACATTGAGCCCGCTTCCACCATCGATCAATACCCTCTTGAGCTTGATGCCGCGGACCACGGGCGCCAAGACAAGAGGATATCTGCCGGGGAATGGGACATGATCTGGGTGATCCGAGCGGTCGTAAGTTATCGCGACCTCGGACCACCGTACATATTGGGGGGTCTCCGGCTCCACTGCGTTGATGTCCCGGGCGGTGAGTTTTTGCTTCCGCTTGGACTCATATGCAGCCGAGCCCCCGAATATGTAGTTGAGCTCAAGATCGACTTCCTAATAGTCCTCCTCGGCTTCGGGGGGAGGTGGCTTGCCAGCGGCGTGTCCACTCGGACCTTGTCCAGCCTGCTTCTTGCTCTCGCGGGCGAATCTCTTCAGAGTGAAGCAGTCCTTGGCAGCATGTCTCCCCTTCGGATGGAAGGGGCAAAGCGAGTTCATCACCTTGTCATACCCATCTTCTTTGAGGGTGCGTGGGTGAGTTGGTGCAGCTATTGCCACCAGCTCTTCGCCCTTGCGCTTCTTTTCCTTACGCCGGGGGGGTTCAGCCTGGTCCTTCCCCTCATCACGCCGTTCCGCCAAAGCCTTGGAGGCTGAAGCGTAACGGTACTCTAGGGCGAACAGCTCACGAACCGACCTTGGTGGCTTCCGAGACATCTTCTTGATGAGATCGGGGTCGCTGACTCCCTTCTGGAAGGCAGCTATCACAATCGCATCCGTGACATCCCGAACGGTGCTTTTCCTATGCATGAAGCGCTTGACGAACTCCCGGAGGGATTCGTTCCTCCTTTGGTGTAGCTGATATAGGTCCTGTGGGGTGCACAGGCGCTCGTAAGTGCCTTGAAAATTTGAAATGAACTGCTCACACAGATCTTCCCAGGAATCTATAGAGTTCGCTGGGAGTCCAGTGAGCCATGCTTGGGCCAGGGGCGAGAGGGTAACCGGTAAGTAGTTTGCCATTACTGATCTCTGCGCCCTGACCGCTGCAGAGCGTATACCTGTAGCCAAGCCTCCGGGTCCCTCTCACCGTCAAACCTAGTGATGCCTTTAGGATTAAACCCATCAGGCCAAACCACTCGGCGTAGGTGAGGGGTAAACGCGCGAACCCCTTCAATGACCCCGCGACAACCTCCGGGCGGCGATCGACGCGGAGGGGATCGCGCTTGGCGTGCTTCGCGATCTCGTGGAAGGATGCCGTAGCGTTCATACTCGTCGGCATGGCAGCGTTGTTCCTCCCTTTCTCGGTTGATGCTATGCTGCAAGTCGTCTCCGCGGGGTGGAACATGATGCGTCTGGCGGGCTTCCCGACCTGACCGGCTGCTGGCCGTCTGGGTCCTCACCGGACCACGTGACAGCTCCTTTGCCGGCTGGTTTGCAGGCTTGCTGGATAGCTGCCGCCGTCACCATGGCCTTTACTTGGGCCACGATCGGGGCGACTGGATCACCCGCCCCCAGCATAGGGCTCAGGGTATCCAGGAGTGTCTTGGAGGCGACAATATTCTGCTGTGGGGTACGGAAAACAGCTTGGTCCCCCATTTTGGCTTGCAGAATGTCTTCATTGACAGCCCAGTCACGGTCCCGCAGAGTACGCGCCCGCGCGTCAGGTTCAGTTACTCGGCCACCTTCCAAGTCGGCGGCGGTCGAAGTGTCGAGGCGCTGCTGCGAATCCGCCCGCGAGCCCTCGATTACGCAGACTCTGCGGAAATTCCAGCAGCTCTCTAGGCTTTCTTCTGACTCGGCCGAAATGGGTGAGCTCAAGAAGATAACTCCAGGCGCTCGGAGGTGCCGAGTGGTTTGGTGGCGAGAACCCCCACCATTCGTACCTCGGCACCCTTGGGTCCGACTTCCTGGCCGGACCGGGCCTTCGGTCCCCAACTCGGCACTTTAGAGCGCGAGACAGGGGACCTGGTCGGGCGTGGAAGTCGCGACGATGGCTCACCGGAAACCTCACCGTGTCGCAGTCATGTCCCCTTAGAGAGGGAAAGGTTCCCGAGGTCGTTGGAGATGAAGGTCAGCCCAAACAGAAGACCGACCGGGAAGAAGATCGTGGAGACTCGCTCGTCGCTGCCATCAAGCTTGACGAAGATCTTGACACAAGCCCCTACAGCGCGCCAACCGCCGACGATCGGTTTCGCCGGCAATGAGATTTGTGATTCTAGGGGATTCGTGCGGGATCTGAGCTTGATGGTAACACAGGATGCGAGGGTGATCTGTGTTTAGACAGGTTCGGGCTCTCTCGGAGGAGATAATACCCTAGTCCTGTGTTCTTGGATATATGAGCGTCTCTTCTTTTCTTGTTTCTCCCTCCTCCCCTTATATACTGGGGGAAGGATACATGATAGATGGGCGCCACCGGGCCCTCAACATGGTGGCCTCACCAACACGTACTTTGTCTTCATCGGCTATGGCACACTACGTCTTGGAGAGGTGGTTGTGCTTTCCCCGACCCGCGCCTGTCGCCCTGTCAGGTTCCAGAGCCTGCAGGCTCTGCGAATGTCAAGTTGCATGCTTCGCTTTTGGCGGGTTGTTTGGGCGTGGCGCGAAGCTTCCCCGAAGGATCGGGAGTTGCCTTGGGGAACAAGTCGAAACCTCCTCCGGGCCCGTCGTGGCGCTTCTGGGCTTTGGGCCTACTACTCCGCCCGTCTAGCCCAGTCAGGTATAGGCCCTACTTGCGGGACCCCTATCTCGGACATCCCACAGGAACCGGTATGTGGGGATCCTGGGCGAGTTCAGATCGCATACCGGGGGAATACCGGGATGGTTGTCGAATTGTTTGGATGCTCTTGGAGTTGTCTCGATTGGGCTTGGGTATTAGCACCGAAATCACCTCCGGTGATTTGTTGCTAGGATCCAAATCCGATGGGAGCAACCATTCATGCAACAACTCGAGGACGATCTGGGCGGCTCCTCTCAGCCAATGCCGATGAGGCCGTCCAGTGGAAGAAGATGCTGGACGAAGGAAAACTACCGCCTCAGCCCGGATTGGAAACCTCCGCCAGCAAAAAGGGCTCGAACTCTGTGGACAAGAAGATCATTAAGAAGAAGAAACCCTCACCGGGAATAGTCGCTGCGGTAGAGCAGCAACAGCCCCGAGCATCCCAGCCGCAGCGCAGGGGGTTTAATGCTCGGGGGAGAGGGCAACAGAACCGGCCCCGCGATCGAGGCGAGCAAGCAGAACAACAGGGCGGCCTCTACTGTCCACTCCATCAGGCGTACGGGCATGATTTACGGAATTGCCAAACATGGACCTATCGCTTGGAGCAATTTTACAGCGGCAAGGGTCCCATGCCGTTGCTCCCAGAACAGGGCGAAAATAGCAAAGGCAAACAACCCATAGAGGATAATGAGGCGGACATGGAATATCAAGAACCCCAGAACCACATCGCGGTTATCTTCGGGGGCTCCTCCGCCTACAAATCTCGACGAGATTTGAAGGACGCTGCACGAGAGGTACACCATGTCACCCAGGGGAAGCCTCCAGTGCAAGAGCTCAAGTGGTCCAAGCTATCTCTTACCTTCTCCAAGGATGATTGTCCCCTTGGAATGACCAAACCACAGAAGCTTCCGATGGTCGTAAGCCTGACCATCAGCAACACTGTCGTTGGGCGGGTCCTTATAGATTTTGGAAGCTCCTTGGATTTAATTTCCGCCAAGGTTTTGGACGAGATGCAGATCCATCGATCCAAGATCAAAAGAATAGCGGTTCCCTTCTTTCGGATAGTCCCGGGCACCTCGATCAAGCCTTTGGGCCAGGTCGTCCTGCCCATCACCTTCGGCAGTCCGAGCAACTTTCGTACAGAATTGATTACCTTTGAGGAGGTCAACTTCGAGTCGGCTTACAATGTCATTCTTGGCAGACCAGCCTTGGCCAAGTTCATGGCCGCCACGCACCATGTGTACCAATGCTTAAAGGTTCCTAGACCCAATGGGGTCATAACCGTGAGGGGGAGACACAAGTCCGCGTTAAGTTGCGACGAGAGGGCGTTGGATATGGTCGGTCAAATGCCTACACGCGGCCTCGACCAAGAGCCGAAGCACTCCTGGCCTAAGGTTGCCCTCCAGCCCAGAGGAGAGACCAAGGCTGTTCCACTCAGCGAGTCGAAGCACTCGTGCATTTGGAATCCTCTTTAGATCCCAAATACGAACTCGAGCTCATCACCTTCCTCCGAGCAAATCCGGATGCGTTCGCCTGGGAACCATCCGACATGCCCGGAGTCCCAAGGGAGGTGATTGAGCACAAAGCTACTTGATTCGGCTGACAAAAAACCAGTGCGGCAAAAACTCAGATGGTTTTCCCCGGAAAAACAGGCAATCATCCGGGAGGAACTGGATAAACTCCTTAAAGCTGGCTTCATCAGAGAGATCGAGCACTCGGAATGGCTGGCTAACCCAGTCATAGTCAAAAAGAAAGGACGCAAGTGGCGCATGTGTGTCGACCACACGGGCTTAAACGCAGCATGCCCAAAATACAACTACCCGCTACCTCGCATAGACCAGTTGGTCGATGCGACGGCGGAGTCACAAGTTATGAGCTTCCTGGACGCTTATTCGGGGTATCATCAAATTAGCATATCCCGTGAAGACGAGGGGAAGACCTCCTTTATCACCCCATTTGGGACATTCTGCTACATGACCATGTCCTTCGGTCTGAGAAACGCTGGAGCAACTTTTCAGCGCCTCATGCAGAAAACGTTTATGGATCAAATAGGTCGTAACTTGGAGGTTTATGTAGACGACATAGTCGTCAAGAGCAAACTCGCTCCAACTCATGTCGCCGACCTAGAGGAGACATTTTGTAATCTCAATAAGCATCGAATAAAGTTGAACCCAGAGAAATGCGTTTTCGGTGTAAAGGCCGGCAAGGTGCTCGGCTACATGGTCGGTCCGCAGGGCGTTGGGGCGAATCCAGAGAAAATTGAAGCCATTGAAAATATGAGACCACCCACATGCGTGAAGGAGGTACAGGCCTTGACCGGTCGGATGGCCGCTTTAAGCCGTTTTATTTCTTGGCTGGGTGAGCGAGGGTTACCTTTCTTCAAGGCCCTACGCAAACACGATGGTTTCTCTTGGACGGAGGAAGCTAATCGTTACTTCGAGGAACTAAAGCAATACCTGTCCAAGCCACCCATCCTGGTCACTCCCAAGAAAGAAGAGAATTTGCTATTATATCTAGCGGCCACTCCGCAAGCTGTAAGCGTGGTTTTAGCAGTTGAGAGGGAGGGGGCCCAACGACCTATCTACTATGTTAGTGAGGTACTGCATGGGCCAAAGGAGCATTACCCCGAGGTCTAGAAACTCTTGTACGCACTACTAGTGGCCTCTAGAAAGCTACGCCATTACTTCCAAGCCCACAAAATCGTGGTCCCGACTAGTTTCCCACTCAGGGAGATCCTGAGAAATCAAGACGCTAGTGGTCATATAGCAAAGTGGGCCATGGAGCTTGCCGAGTTCGAAATATCATTATCGGCTCGCACGGCCATCAAGTCCCAGGTCCTGGCAGACTTCGTGGCAGAATGGTCGGCTCCACCCCGGTCAACGAGCGAGCCTGCAAGGTCTAAGGAAAATCACTAGACTATGTATATCGACAGATCCTGAGCGTACGAACGCTCGGGAGCTGGTGTCGTGTTGGTTTCCCCGGATGGAGAACGACTCCAGTATGCCGTCCGATTGCACTTTGCTGCGACCAACAACGCGGTAGAGTATGAAGGCCTCTTGGCCAGACTACGAGCGTGCAAATCTCTAGGAGTCCAATGGCTTACTGTGATGGGCGATTCACAGTTGGTCGTGAACCAGGTCAACAAGGAGTATCAGTGTTCCGATACCTCAATGGCGCTTTACCTGGTCGAAGTAAGAAAGATGGAGAAGTACTTCAAGAATTTCGAAGTACTCTACATCCCCAAGAAGGACAATGCCCTAACTGACCAATTATCAAAGGTTGGTTCCTCTCAAACTACCGCTCCGGCGGGGCTACTCGTTGAGCACCTGTACAAGCCCTCCATTCCCTCTGTAGAGGAGGCACCAGAGACAGGCGGTACAGTCTCTCTCCTCGAGCAAAGAACGAGTTGGATGACGCCATTCGTCCAATACCTCGCGCACGGGACATTGCCCGACGAAGAAGCCGAGTGTTCCCGGCTTACAAGGCGGTCTTCTCAGTACAGACTGATTGTAGGCGATCTATACCGCAAGGGCGCACTAGGAATCCTCTCCAAGTGTGTCTCCCAAGAAGAAGGCCAGTACCTTCTTCGGGATATCCATGAAGGGATGTGTGGAGCTCATTCGTCGTTCAGAACGCTTGTGAGCAAGGCATTCCGTTTGGGTTATTATTGGCCAACGGCCTTGGCGGACGCACGGTCGATCGTGACAACTTATCGAGCATGCCAGTTTCATGCCCGCAAGGTCCATCAGCCAGCGTATACGCTACAAACCATCCCACTTTCATGGTTGTTTTCGACCTGGGGGCTTGATATCCTAGGGACTTTTCCCCGAGGTCAGAAAGGCTGCAAATACTTGCTCGTGGCCATCGACACTTTCACCAAGTGGATAGAGACCGAGCCCGTGTCGACCATCTTGGCCCAAGCGGCCAAGAGGTTCCTCCGAAGCAATGTGGTAACCCGGTTTGGGATACCCAACCGTCTTATCACAGACAACGGAACCCAATTCACTAGTGAGTTGTTCCAAAGTTACTATGAGGAGGTCGGGACCAAGGTCTGCTTCGCCTCTGTGGCACATCCACAGAGCAATGGGGCAGCCGAACGAGCAAATGGGAAGTTAATTCAAGGCATAAAAAAGAGGGTCTTCATGAACCTCAGCCAGTACAAGAAGGAGTGGGTGGACGAGCTACCCGCTGTTCTTTGGTCGGTTCGCACCACCACGAGTCGGGCCACGGGTGAAACCCCGTTTCAGTTGGTCTACGGTGCAGAGGCCATTTTGCCTGCAGAAATTGTGTTGGGTTCCCCAAGGGTGCAACTGGTCGATTCCGTCGACCAGGAAATCGAGTGACTCATCGACCTAGACCTCGCAGAGGCAACACGAGAATGGGCGTTACTCCGGTCTGCGGTTTACCTACAGGCACTTCGTAGGCAAGTGGCCAAGTCAGTTCGACCAAGGACACTGCAAGCCGGCGACTTGGTCTTACGACGGGTTCAGGACCTGTCAAAAGCCAACAAGCTAAGCCCCAGATGGGTGGGACCCTACACGGTCGTATCTGTAACACGCACGGGGGCTGCTCGCCTAGCGATGGAGGATGGTCGAGTGCTCACCAGCACCTGGAACATCGATCAGCTGCGTAAGTTCTATGTTTAAGCACCTTTCCAGTTAAAATTATCTGCTTTCCGCTTCGTTTGAGTCTCTTTCTCGAAAAACTTATACCCCAAGCGCTTCGCTCCGAAATTTTAAGTGAAGCGAACGGGCACGACCAAACAATGCACATGTACCATTCCCTTTGAAGCCAAGCTCGGAAACCCGCAGACCGTTTGCTCGTGCTGATCTCCTTTCGCAGTAGCTCTACACTGCATGAACAATCACGCACAACGCATCCTCATCCTCGGTTCAAGCTCGGCTCCAACCTGGGCTCGGTGGTTCATCACGAGCATTGGCGACGCTGTGCCCGTTAGCTTCAAGTCACACGCGCAACTATACTCGTGAGCTAGAGGCACGGCTCGGCCACGCCACGAGCAAAACACGCTATGCGTGTACAACCTAAGTTTTCAAAATGCGTCCATTGATAGTTTCGGTCGTCTAACGAACAAGCACGAGCGCATCTTTTTATATCCTCCTATGAACAAACCCGTGCTCGCAAGTTTAGGGGCACGACCTTTGTCCATAGCGGGGGCTCATACGCGTAAGGGCTAACCGCGCCTTTTTTCAAGTTTTTGCTTTGTTCTCTCCCGTGGTTTCTTTCCTTTTTTGCAGAACAACCGCCGAGCAAACATAAGAGCATCCAAAACAAGGAGGAAAGAAGATAAGATCGGCCTTTTCTATTACGAAATTATGCACAAAAGTTTACAGATCGAAGACAAAGAGAAAAAAAGAAATCATCTACAAAGGCTTTAGGTTTGACCCCGACGGTCGGCCTGGAGGACGGCGAGCTCTTCCTTAAGGGAGTCGACCTCGGCCTCCAGGTCCAAGACCTTCCATCGAGCCGTGCGACCCTCGGCGGTGCTCTCTCAGAGGCGCTGCACCTCCTTGAGCTGAGCTTCCTCGTGCTCCCGAGCTTCTTGCGCGGCCTGGCGAAGGTCGGGAACTTCTTGCCGGAGCTTCCCCAACTCCTCCTTGAGGTCAGCACACCTTTGCTCCGAGGTGGCTTTCACCGCTTCGCTTTGGGAGAGTTGGTCCCGAAGCGCGGCAATGGAGCTCTTCGCCAGCTCCAGCTCCTTCTGGTTGGCGGCACGCACATCGGAGATCCGACGCTCAAGATCGGTGATCTTAGCGTCTTGCTCGCGATGGTACCCCAAGAACTCCTCCGCAGAAAGAGTGGAGGCATCAATGTCCTCCACGGTCTTGGTGACGAACTGCGGACAAAAAAGGATTAAACCCACCTTAAAAGGTTTTCGATACAGGAAGAAGGACAACACAGCATAAAAGCAGGAAAGTTTACCAGAAGGGCGCGATGACCAAATTGTCCTGGAGCTTCTGGCGGTCGATCGCGCCAGCTCGACAGAACGGATTGACCCAAGTTGGGTCATCCTCGTTCCGAGCAAGCGCGTCGCTCAGGCGGGGGCCTTGCTCCTCTTGAGCATCCAATGTGCCCAGGGGGGCAAGGGCGGCTCCCTCTTCGATCAACCCCTGAGTACGCTCGACTTCCGGGGCCTGCTCACCCTGAGGATGGGTTTCCCCCAGGATCTGCAGCTCGTCGCTATCATCCCCCAGCTCGGCTTCCACGCTGGCGGGCTGGGCGACCACGACGACTTCCTCCGCCTCGGGGCTCGCTCCCCGAGGGCCGACCGAGCTAGGGTCCGCCTCCTGACCGCCGACCAATGGTGGTTGGTCGTGGGCGACCAACTCTTGGGCCTCAGGGTCCGCCTCCTGGCCGCCGACCAACGGCGACTGTTCGGGGACGACCAATCCTTGGGCCTCAGGCTCCGGCTCCTGAGCCTCCTCCACGCCCAGCACCGTGCTCGTCCCCTCGTAAGGGACGAAGGCTTGGGTCTCCTCGGCCCCTTGCGAGTCTTGCACCTATGCGACCAAAGGGAGCTCGGTGGCCGCAGGAGAGTACTCGGAGGCCACTGGGAGTTCAGCCCGTGGCGATCCCTCCAGGTCCTCGCCCATCGCTAGGTTGACGATGCGCTCCAGCTCGGCGTTAATTGCGGAGTCGAGAATCCACTCAGCCATCTGCTGGAAGTCCATGGACAGCAGCCGATCTATCATGCCCACGCCCAGCGGAGTGGGGTTAGCTCGGAAAATCACAACAGGAGCAAAGGTAAAGGGATCGCGCGAGGATTACCTTTCGCCAGGCTAGCACCCTCTTCCTCGATCTCCTCGTCCTGGGTCGTGGGCGCACTGCCCGCGGCGGCCTCGTAGGCCTCGGCAACTGCCTCAGGGCATTGCGCGGTGGCATCACTGGCCCTGGCCATCATAGGGTCGACCTCGTCCATGTCGGCCCCTCCAGCACCAAGGTTGGTCGAGGCATCGACCCTCGGCTCCTCTTGACCAGGGCAAAGGCCTCTTCCTCCTCCTCATCGGGGTCCTCGACCACCTGAGCAACTTGAGCCTGGAGGGCTTTGATCTGCCTCTCCAGCTGCTCCTTGCTCGCGGTGGACTTGGTTGCCTCCTCGGCCTTCTTCGCCTCCTTGGCCAGCTGTTGCAATCGATCCATCAACTCTGGCTTCTTCTGCTTGAAATCAGCAAACCACTATCGGAGTTCCCTTACCTTCTTCCGGTCAGCGTACTCCAAGTGGTGCTTGCTTGGGGGCTTGGACGTGACTTGGCGTTTTAAGCGCCGGGCGGGAGGAGGCGAGGCAGAAGGTCGGCGGCTTAGACCGGCCACCTTCTTGCGAGGACCCCTGGTAGGGGTCGGGGTATCTTCTAGGAGCGTTGGAGCGGCACTCGGCACGGCTAGCTCGAGGGCGACCTTCTCCTGCGAACAGAAACCGAGTAAGATAAGCTCGGAAAGTGCTTCTCGAATAGAGAACAAGCAGAAATACTTACCGCATCACTGCGGTCGAAGATATTTTTGGGGAACTGACGATTGGGCTTTAGTTCCTTCTCCTTCGGGGCGCCGAACATCTCGGCGACCCTTTCATCGACCCAGTCCATCCTCGGGGCTGCAATACGAACAAGGATTGAGAAGAAGAATAACGCCAACATCTGGGCAGCGACGATGGTCGAAGGGAGGACCAAAGGGCATACCTGCGTTGTCCTCACGGGCGATGTCTTGCCACCCGGTCACCTTGAAGAACGGATGCTCGCGGCGCCACAAGGGAATGTCCCGGGAAATGTCCCGACTAGTGAGCCCCATCTGGGTGAGCTCGCTGATCATCCTAAGGACCCGCTCTTCCTCGGGCTGCACGGGCGGGCGCACCGTCTCTGCTGCCGGGGCAACCTCCCCGGTATAGATCAGTTGGCTCCCCTCTGCCTTCTTCTGATAGAACCAAGGGTCAGCCCAGCCCGATACGGAGTCCTTCAAGGAAAGAAGAGGATACTCGTATGGTCGGTTGGACCGGAGACAAAGGTAGACGCAGCCGGCAGGGCCACCCCTACCAGTGCGGAAAGGGAAGTAGAAGTGGAAGAAGAGGCTAGCAGTGGGTGTCACGCCCACATACGCCTCGCAAAGGTGGGAGAAGATTGTGAGGGCAAGAATGGAGTTGGGGTTGAGATGAGAAATCTCGCACCCGCAAAAGGCGAGCACGGAGACAAGAAACTCACTCTCGGGCAAGCGAAGCCCGTTGACGGCGTATAGCTCACAGGAGACAATCTCTACCTCCCGCGGCGCCGGTATCTCGTCGCTCCCAGGCGCTCGACCAATGTTCAGGTCGACATAGCCGTCATCCACGAGCACCTGAAGCCTCCTCATGTTCATCTGGCTAACTCCGAAACGCACCGTTGCCAAGTGAAGGAGGCCGAAGAGAGTTCTAGGGCTCTTGGAGAAATTTTGGGCAGAATCGAGCAAAGCACAAGGTAGCTCTGTCCCTTGCGACGGTCGGGGTTAAAAAGGGCCCGTGAAAAGGCGCATTTAATGCTGATGCGACCGTTCGCGAGACAACATCTGTCCGTTACGGTAAAAACCGTCCAGTAATTGCACAGCTCCCAATAAACTGCTTTACCGTTACAACGAGGCTTCTTGGAGAAGGAACCAAAAATGACCTAACCGTGGCATGGTCGTTCGGGCGGCGAGCAAGTCGACGCTCGCCGCCCGGCGACAAGCCCGTTCCCTGGCGCAAGATGGTCGTAAGTCACGAGCAAGCGTCGCTACAGGGACCTAATCCCTCCTTCGAGTCTTTTTAGGCTCAAGGGGAAGCCCGAGATGAGACGTTCCCCAATTGAACCTCGGGGGCTAGCTGTCGGGGATTGACTATCTGACAGAAGACCGTTGCACCCCCAGAAGATCCTGAAGCTACCGACCATACAACACCAGCGGAAGATCCTCGGGAGACCATCCGAGCAGCATAACTCCCAAGCATGCGTGTCTACCCATTCGCTTACGACCATGCCGGACGATCACGACCAACCATGCTCATGAAGGCCGCACCAGTACCCGGGAGGATGGTCGGGGGACCCGGTCGTGATGCCAGAGAGGAAGTTGGCAATTAATCCGTCGGAAATCAAGGTCAGGTACACCGGAAATTCAAGTTAATTGCGCAGATCAAGGGCCCCAGATCGTGGGCGCCACGGTTATGGAAGTGTGGTGCCAATCTAGGGGGTAGTTACCTTATGTGCAGCATAAGGCTCTGTATTTAATCCCCCCGATAACACCTGTAAAAGGGGGGACTCTTGTGACCGATCAAAAACAAAATACACTGGAGTAGGGCTGTTATCTCGACGGTTAGAGGCCCGAACCAGGATAAACACCATGTGTCTCCCGTTTGGGCATTGCTCGGACGTTCCTCCCTGCTCGTACGAGGGGGCCCCTGTTGATCCCTCATTCAACAAGTAATCTCGGCGCAGAGCCCGTTCTCCAATCGTCGACAGTTTTCATATGGGTCAAGTAGACAATACTCTGTTCGTTAGACATTCCGCTTTGGATTTTCTCCTAGTCCAAATCTATGTCCAAGACATAATTTTCAGTGGTTCCTCGCATTCGCTTACTACTCAGTTCTTAGATGTGATGAGTACTGAGTTTAAGATGAGCATGATGGGCGAGTTGAGATACTTCCTTGACTTCCAGATCAAGCAGACTTGGGAGAGAGTAAATTCTTGCATCAAGGCACACACGAGACCTCCTGAAGCACTTTAATATGTCTAGTGGGAAGCCAGTCATGACTCCTATGGCCACCACTGCTGTCCTCGAGCCTAACGAGGATGGTGAGCTAGTTCGGCTCTCTCTTGTATCTCACTACTTTGAAACCGTGTACACTTCTCTATATGTCTTTGTGCTCGATTTCAGGCGTCTCATCGCGTCTCACCGCCAGGCGGCGAAGCGCATCTTAAGGTACCTTTGAAGTATTATTGATTATGGTATCTTGTACTCTTCCTCCTCCTGTATATCCCTTAGAGCCTTTTCAGATGCAGACTTTGCTGGCTGTAGGATAGATAGGAAGAGCACATCTAGCACTTCCAAATTCATTTGCACCTCTCTTGTTTCTTGGTCTTCTAGGAAGCAGTCCGGAGTTGCTCAATCCACCACAAAGGCCGAATTTGACGCTGCAGCCAGTTGCTGTAGCCATGTGCTCTGGATGAGATCGACCCTGCGGGACTGTGGGTTAACAGTAGAGTGTGTTCCACTTTTATGTGATAACACATCTGTCATTCACATTGCTAAGAACCCAGTGCAATATTCGATATCACTTCCTTAGAGACTATTTGGAGAAGGGTGACATAGTGCTCCAATTTGTGGAGAGTGACCACTAGTTGGCTGATATTTTCACCGAACCTTTAGATAGCTCTAGGTTTGTTGCCTTGAGAGGGGATCTTGGGATTATGAGCCTATATAGATTAGCTTGAGGGGGAGCTGACTTCTATTATATGTGTATAGTCAGCATTTCCTTTCTATTTCTTCTGGGTATCTTTGGGGTGTTTTTCATTTTGTTAAGTCCACTTCACCTAGACTTCTGGCATGCTTCAGCATGGACATCTCATCTTATGCTTTAGGATTCTATTCTCTTCTTCTTCTCGGTTGAGTTCACTCACAGTCTTGTAGGTCTAGCAGGTGTTGGGCCCCCTAGGTAGATAGGGTCTGTGTTTGCTCCTGGGCTGGAGTTTGAGAGCTAGTTTTCCTTTGTAAGTCATATGGGGAAGATGAGAGTGAGTCTAAGCTGTTGATAGCACTATGGGTGTCCTCATCTTTCGATGAGAAACACACTATCGATTTGGATGGAAATGACTTTGACGATCTGACTACACCGTACGATGAAGATGCGTGTAACATCCCAAAATTTTTGCTTTTCTTAAATTCATGTGTGAATTGGCACTTTGGTGAATTTTTGGAATTTTCTGGAATTTATTTGGATTTATTTGGAATTTATTTGAAGTTATTCCATTCTGAAATAATTAAAGAATTTAACTTTGCAAATAAAATTTTGTTGGAAATATTTTATTTGAGTCCAAAATGTTCCAAAATATTTTCCAGAATTTTTCTGGAATTTTTCTGAGCAGTTTGCTATTTTTAATGAATTAAATGAATTTCTGGAAATTAATTAGATTATTTAATCGCTGGAAAATAGCGAGTGGGTTTGTACTGTTCCACCGACCGAGCCCGAGTCAGACTCGAGTCCGAGTCCGACTCGAACCCAACCGAGCCCTAACCCTCTCGACCGTCCGATCAAGATCGAACGGCCGAGATTGAGCCACGTCACCCGGACCCAAGCCTGACCGAGCCAGCCAGCTCACCGAGTCGGACCCGAGTCCAACTCGCGTGACCGTTGGATCTTGATCCAACGGCTCACGTTGAGCCACGTCACCCAGTCCGTGTCGCCGCCGGACTCCGCCATCGCCCGTGCGTGGGCCCTCGTTTTCCTCGCGTTTCACGGACGTCGAGGGGGTATTTAATGCGCCGCCACCGCTGCCGTGATGCCGACTTCCGTGCGCAACCGTAGCCCTAGCTCATGCCGCTAGAGTTGCCGTGGTTGCGCCGCAATCGCTCGCCGGAGTTGGAGGAGCGTTCCGCCGCGTTCAATTGCAGTTTCCGCCGCCATCCGCCGTCCTCCGCCGCCGTTGAGCCCAGATCTGGAACCGCGAGGTCAAGCCGTGCCAGAGGAGACCACTCACATCGCCGGAGGAGCCCCGCAACGCCGTCGCCGTGGTCGCCGTCTTCGTCTCCGGTGAACCAGCCCCGCCGCAAGCCATCGCCGAACCTCGAGCTCCACCAGCCGTCCGATCCAGATCCAAGGGTCCAAATCGCGCCACGTCACACCCCGGTGAGATCCCACGTGCTTTCCTCAGATCTATTTCCAACCGTTGGATCTAGATCCAACAGTTTAGATCGTGCCACGTAGCCTAAACTGCACCAAGCTAGAATAGATCTCAGTCGTTAGGTCTAGATCGAACGGTTAGCGTTAACCCACGTTGTATTCGTTACATTGGATTTTGACCGTCCGATCAAGATCGAACGGTCCAGATCAGCGGAGTAGTTTCTTAACGCGTTAAGCCGGATCCGATCTGGGCCGTTGATTTTCAAATACCGGGCGAGATCACACCACGTGGCCGGGAGGCCGACCGTCGCGGTCAGCGCCCGCGCGTGGGTGCGTGTCTTTGACACGCGGGGCCCGCGTGTCAGTGGAACCCACGCGTCAGCGGCCCAGCCAACTGCACCATGACGTCACCGCTGACGTCACGGTGGGGCCCAGCTATCAGCCATCCTCAGCCGTGCGTGATGACGTCACTGCTGACGTCATCCGAGGGGCCCACCTGTCAGTGTGACGCATGAGCCGTGGACCGGGTCCACGGTGGACCGGGTCCACGGTGGACCGAGCCGCGCCCGTTCGCCGAGTCCATGGACCCGAGGCGACGTGGCGGCACCCGATTGGTCCACGTGTCATGCTGACGCAATAAAAGAATTTCCGAAAAAGAAAATGATTTATTAATTCAAATTATTGATTTCAGAAATTGATTCAAACTTCAAACGCTTATAACTTTTGCATTTTAACTCCGATTTGAGTTATTCAAATTTCTAAATTTGTATAAAATTGTGATCTACCTAATGATGAATTTTATTTAATTTTTGGACTAAAGTTTTTCTCTATAATATTATTTAATTGATTATTTAAACTTTAAATGCTTATAACTTTTGCGTTTCAACTCCAAAATTGACGATTCCAGTTTCTAAAAATTCATAAAATTATGCTCTCTCTGTTTATGAACTTTATTTGGATGTTTGGACACTTTTTGTCTATCATTCATTTATTTATTGCTATTTGCACGCTTTACGAGTAGACGTTGAAGTGCCCGAAGGCTTCGAAGGAGAAGTGTTGACTCAGGAGCCAGCTTAGGACCAAGAACAAGTACTCTTTGAAGGCAAGTTGTGCTTTGACCATGTTGATCCCATTTTGAAATCTATTTTGATTCAATGAATTGCATGCTAGTTTAATTAGAAAAATACTTCATTTAAATTATGGGAATTAGATAAATGCCTAATTGCTGTATGACACATTGGTTAATTATATATGTGCCATGATCCCTTGTCACCCTAGTTGAGGTTTGAATAGTTGGACATTACTAAATTGTCAACATGGGAATTTAGATCGTTGTAGCATATTGCTTAGACCTGCTACGTGCTCATGACATGATTTTGGACAATCAAATGTTAATACTTTGTTACGGACACTCGCCTTTGTGGTGTTTGGCTGTATGTTGTGGGTAAAGTGCATAACCTCTGTAGAGTGAAAAATCTATTCGAATAGCCGTGTCCACGGTATTGGACATCGCTCGGGAATTACAGTTAAGGGTTAGACTTTCTTGAAAATAACTTGGACTTTGAGGATCGGGTTGGTTTAATAATGATGATGATGGAAATGTGGATTAGAATCGGGAAAGATGTTTATTTATTTGCTGGAAAAGTTATTGATGCTATAACTGTTTCTACTGCTTTCGAATCTACTTATGATACTTGTGAAATGCTTTTACTGCCAATATACCTTGAGCCACTCCTTTGTATTAAGCCATGCATGTACATGTTCAAGCAAAGCGTTGAAGCATTTGTTCGAAAAGTTGAACTTCGACTTCATCGACATAAGCCGTGTAACCGCCTGCAAGACGGTCACATTGGTCAAGTCATGCAGCTTCTCATCCGAGGCTTCAAGTAGCCTATAGAATTCCTTAACCTCCTCCTACTGCGGACCCCTCCCCGAGTTAAATTCAATCCCCTGCCAAGATCATCCAAAGATATCTTCCATCCGTGATCCTCGCCATGGTCCGACTCAATGGCACGCCCTCATGCCTCTCCATGAATGGTGCCACACCAAATAGTTAGGCATAAACCCATTTTTGCAAATGTGATACTGCACTATATCCTTGTTATAGTTGTTATTCTCGCAGAGGGTACACGGGCAATACACATATTCAGCTCCTCCGGCGAATGCTTGCTTCAAGAAAGCATCCGTGATTCCCCATTCCCTTGTGTGCCCCCATCACTCCTCCATCCGTCATACATCGCCCTTCGATCGTCCATCCATTCTCAAAGCTAAACAAATGAAACGATGTCAACGCATTTGACCGTGGCTTAGGTGACAAAGACAACCCTGTTAGGAAAGATGTGTTCTAAACCCACCCAAGAATGGAGGCCGTTGCAGATGCGACTGTGACTTCTTCTGAGCAGAACAAAATTTCGCAAAGATAACCCATTTGTTCTCCAAACGCACGATCTTTGGTGCGTCGGAGAACAACAAGGTTATGCGGCGAAATCTCGTTCGAGATATTCCGCCGTCACAAGCCCCATGCAACAACCAACATTCTCCTACGCCCAAAATCTGTTGGACAATTCGAACCGTGCACCTCACAAGCAAATGTGAGATGCGCTGGATCTCACGGGTGACGCCTAGGCTATCTCGCTCGACGCAAACCTAAATCTAACGTTATATACAATGGCAACGAGAGAATAGAAATATATATACCATATCTTTCTGCGAATATAAAATGAAATGAAATAACTTCAAGCGAATTAATCATTTCACATTGAGACTAAACAAATAAAGCATTTATTGTAGATGCAAACTACATTTACATCGAAAAGTGAGTCCTTTATACAATTTACAATGTGCACAGAATTTTCAATGTAATCCTTCGTTCAATTTAAAGTGAGTCCTTTATACAATTTACAAGTCCCAAAAGTTGCCTTCCAGTCTTTCGCACATCGAAAAGTTCCGAATGACATCATAAAAAATAATTTTGTGTATAGTGGTACGCACTTTGTATGTGGTTAATACATGCCATGTTTGCTATATTCGAGAAGAAATTAACATGTTTTGATTCATAATAGCTCTACTTTACTAATATATTTAGTCTAATCAGTATATGTATGTCTTGTCTAACTTGTTTCTTTTAAGGGTCATGATACGATTGCTGTTCATGGTGAGGATTGCTGTTCATGGTGAGGTTTTGTGCTGAGATTTCATTTTGTTCTCTCTTTATTAGATCTGTTATACCTAGTTTTTGCTTGCTTGATCTTGCTTATCAATATACGATGAATGATTGTTTATCCGTATTGTTCTGCAAATAGTATTGGTCAAGGAAACATACTATCAAATTATGTGGGATAAGCTATATGGTGATGCTGGTCTGGTGATAAAAACATAGTTCTGAACTTTAGTAACACAATCTGCACTATGATGAAATAGTTAGGTCATTTTAACAGCTGCGTATATTGTTTCCTTGTGATGAAGATACCGATATGGGTTCACAATGGGATTCATATTGGTTTCATTGTTGATCTGAATAGCTGTTAGTGCCATTTTTGCATGTTGATATTCGTTCAGTGGAAGATCAAGTTATTTGATTCTGTGTTTTGCAACACGTCGATTTGAGGAGTTTAAGTGAATCAAGGCTATGATGATTTCTGAAATAGCATATTTTAGTTTCAGATTCTGAAAAATTAGATTGGTACTTATATTTCTAATTTCGATTTAGGAAATAGCAGATTTTAGTTTCAGATTTCGAAAAAAAATAGATTGGTACTTATATTTCTAATTTGAGATTCTCAAAAAAATTAGATTGGTACTTATATTTCTAATTTTAGGTTTAAAATAGATTCGATTTCAAATACCAAATATAGATTGGTATTGTATAGATCTTATGTTCTTTGTTTTGTGATACTTTATACCTAAAGCAGATGGAATCATTCTTTTTTCGATGACACCTCGTTTGATGATGGCAAACCAACCATCTTGTGCTATCATGGGAGATTGAAAGAGGTGTGCATAGTTAACATGTCCATAACATTTAGGAATTCCAAGATGTTTCAATATAGTTTTTCTTCCATTAATACGTCATTCAGTTATTTAATTACTTGATTGTTTCCCTTTGTAGATTGGATTGAAATACACTATGAGGTAATCTCGATGGTTGGTAAGGAGCATCGAGAATAACAAACATTTCTTTCCTTTGCTTCTATGTCCTCACTACTATCAGCCGCTTAACTAAAAATTTGCTTGTTCTTCCAACTACCACTTTGAGGTAAGCGTAAGCAAATGAGTGGACCAAAGCAACATGAATAACAAACATTTCTTTCCTTTGCTTCTATATATGTCCTCACTACTCTGCTACTATTCATGTTTTACTTTGATAACAAATGTTCAATTATTAAAATCGATGGTCTATGTGTGATTTGTTGTATTGCATTATTTGTTTTATGAATTTGTAAGTTTTTTTAACTTGGGATTTTTATCCCTATTCTTTCCAAATGGTAATAGGGAATATTTTTCTAGGAGGAGTATTTCCTCGAATTCCATGTGTCTAACAAAATCCCCATATGGGGATTTACTTCCACAGGATTATCCCCTTTGCATCCAAATAAGCCCGTCTGAAGTTCCCAAACCCATTACAGGCAGTGTGCCTAGACATTTTAAGTTTTATGCATAGTAGAGTTCAATGATCGGGCCGGGTATTTGAAGTTCCCAAACCCATTATAGGCTAGTGTGCCTAGACATTTTTCCTCAAGTTGTATGCATAGTAGAGTTCCGCAGATCTGATGATTAGACTAAATGCCATGTTTGCTACTTTCCCAATTAATTAATCAAGTATATATTATTACCCAGCCACATGTAAGAGATCACGCTATCGGAAGAAATTAACTAATCAGTTGATAACTAGTTAGATTCGATCGCTTGATAAGGTAGCTAATTAGTTATAAATCCACTCACCAAGAAGATCCACGAGGAGAAACCGGATGCTAGGCCGGGAGGGAAGAATCGGGGACTCGCGGAGTCGACCGCCCGGCCAAGGGAGGAGACGCTGGGGTAAGCGTCGGCACGGGCTCGCCGTCGAAGCCCGCGCCGGCACATGCTGCGAGGGAGGAGGAGTCTTGCCCGCTTGTTCTTTGCCCGAGGGAGGAAAGCGGCGTGGGGGCTGGGCGTCGCGGGGATCCAGGGATGGCGGCGGCGGCGGTGGAGTGAGGGCGTCTGGGGGCCCGGGATGGGGCGGCGGCGTGGGGGCTAGGGCGCCGCCGGTGTGGGATCGAGCGCTGTGTGAGGATCGACCAAGAGGCGAGACGCGAGGTGGGGGCTGGGCGAGGATCGACGAGGCGCTATGTCCCCTCATGTAAGTTCGTGCGCTAGGACAAAAGCCGATTTTAATTACACTCAATAGAGTCGTGGGTGTGCTTTGGCCCACTTAATTTAACTAATTTCGTGTGTTGTTTTGGCAAGCGAATTTAACTACATAAATTCGTGGGTTTAATTTAGGCCCACGAATTTAATTAAATTCGTGCGTTTTTTTAGCAACCGACGAATTTAAGCAAATAAATTCGTGGGTTTTTTTGTGGCCCACGAATTTTAAAAAACCCACGAATTTTCCCCTGTTTCTTGTAGTGTGTAGTATATTAGCTGCATTCTGTGCATGACTTGCTGAGTACCAAGTACTCACCCTTGCCACAAAACAACACCAGTTGAAGAAGAATCTACACCAGCTTTGGAGGAGGAGCTCCAAGAGGAACCGTCTAACTAGGAAGCGAGCCCAGTCAGTTGCCTGTGGTATACTGGATGGCGCCACGAAGTTATCTTATTTTTTCGCTGCAGTTATTTCTCTCTTATTGAGTTTCGCCCTGCGTAGCGTATATTTGTAACTTGACCATAAGGTCAAGCAACCAGTTTGGTTAACTATTTAAAGTACTTTATTAGTATCGAGTGGTATGATTGTGATATTTACCAATGTTGAGACTGTGTGCACTAGCGCGTTCCTGTACAAGTGTTGAATACACAGAGGGTCCGGATTTGCAGATTCGGGTCCCGACAGAGGTGGTATCAGAGCCATACTGACTGTAGGCTCACCCATAGTTAGAATGGTCGTAGTGAGGATAAAACCTATTTTCTAAAGTTAAAAGTGGTCAAGATAATGAATGAATTCTCGACTTACCCCTTTTCTTTCTTGTTCATACCCCTTGCGGAGTTCTTTTTATCTTCCACACTGATTTCAAAATGCTGCGTTCTTACGCAAGTATCCTTTGATAGATGGAGGGAGAGATCAACTACGTCGATCTTGAGGTTGGCCACGCCGAAGAACTTTGGCGTATGATGCAGTTTCTCGAAGGATTTGAGAAGCCGCAATACCAAGTGAACGTCATCAGACAAGCGGGACTGATTAAGGCTTGTGACGTGAAGATCACGGTACATGCCAGGAAGAAGGGCAAGGGTAATTGTCCAATATACTGCACCGCCAGGAGGTCGACAATGCAGATGGGAATTCAGGAGGTATCACGACGAGCAATGCGACACGTCGCCCGCATCTACGCCAGCGAGCTGGAGGGAGCAGTGTACCGCTACCATCCACGCAACAACGACCTTCTTGACCCGAAGCTGATTCAGGACGAGAATACCACGGTCACACAGCTGGCACGACTTGTCATCGCTCAGGAGGATGCGCTCGATGATACGAACCGGGAGCTACAGAAAGCTCGAGAGGAGGCCACGGTGGAGAAGAAACGATGGAGGGAGGCTCAAGAGTATGTGTCCCACCTTCCACGAAGGATTGACGAGTTGGAGATGGCTTTGTACGGACCAGGACCAGAGCCAGTACTCGAGCTACATGAGCCGGACCCGGAGGAGTTAGATCTCGATGAGGACACCGCTTCGTCGACTACCACGGTTGCAGGGCATGGCGATTGTTTCGCGCCTATGCTGTCGCACCCCCACCCAGGCAGTGGAGGTTTTCTCGATGAGTGAGCGAAGGTTTTGAGGTTGAGACTCCTTCGTCGAGTCGCATTATAGAATAAGAGTCACCTTTAGAGGCGTTGGATTTTCATTGTTTGCTGAGTGTTCAGTATGTGTTGCAGGCCTTTAGGCGTTGTAAGCAACCATACCAAGTTATTATTATTAATAATAAAGTTGGATTTTGAGTTACACTTTTCCCCCGCATAAGTTTCCCTGTTACTTGTCTATTCTTGTTCCCTCTCATCTCTGAAACCTTGGAGCAATCGACAGATGGTGAACACCCGCGGAAACCTTGGAGGCAATGGCAGTGGTTCTCGCCACCGAAACCCCAATGATGGAGCACCAAAGACCGCTTGATTGACATGCAGAATTTTGGAGCTTTTCTTGCTGCTCAGACTCAGTTGATGCATGCTATGATGCAACAGATGCAACACGTCACTGCTCAGGCTACCGCTAACCAAGCAAATCAGGGACAACGCCAGAATACAAGACTGTCAGAGTTCATGAGGACTCACCCACCCACTTTTTCTAGGAATGCCAATCCGTTGGAGGCCGATGATTGGTTAAGGTCAATTGAGAGGAAGCTACACATTTCTCAATGCATGGGAAATGAGAAGGTACTCTACGCTTCTCATCAGTTGGAAGGGACAGCCGCCGAATGGTGGGAGAACTTCTGTGCCACGCAAGAGAACCCTCAAGACATCACTTGGGAGGAGTTTACAGCTGCGTTTCGTCAGTATCACGTGCCAGAAGGAATTATGGACCTCAAGAAGGAGGAGTTCAGAGCACTGAAGCAAGGTAATCAGCCTGTGGCCGAATACCTGAATAAGTTCACACAGCTTGCATGCTACGCACCTGAAGACGTAGCGACAGATAAAGCCAGACAGTCTCGCTTTATGAAGGGACTTAACTCAGGACTACAGGTGGGACTGATCACCCACACCTTTCCAGATTTCCAAGAGTTAGGAATAAAGCGCTTATTCTTGAGGACAAGCGCAAGGAACTGGATGAGAATCAGAAGCGAAGGATGCAACATCTGGGATCGCGTTAGGGAGCACATCAACGTTTGAGAGTTGCGCCAAATCAGTTTTTCAGATTCCAGCCACAGAATGCAACAAGGACACCGTCACCAGCACCAAGAGCCGTCAATCAGAACTATCAGACCCCAGCCCCAGCCAGAAACACCGCTTGAGGCGATCAGAGGGACAGTGAGACGCTACAAGCGCAGCGAGCCAGGACACTTTGCCAACAGTTGCCCTAAGAAGAGAGCAGAGTGACCCCGATTCGCTTCAACTGGGATCCACACCAGCCAGACGCCCGACACCAGGAGCCAACCGCGGACAAAGACCGAGAGCAGCACCGGCATCGTGGTGAGAGGCCGAGTCAACCATGTAACCGTAGATGAACTTCAGAATGTCACGGACGTCGTACTGGGTAAGTTACTTGTTAACTCAAGACTGCAATGATTTTGTTTGATTCTGGAGCTTCGCATTCGTTTGTTTCTCAAGGCTTTGCTGCTAAAAATGATTTGGATATTGCAAGACTTAAATGCATGCTTTTAGTTCAAACCCCTGGTTCCGAACTCCGAACTAAAGTAGGATGTTCTGGGGTGAGAATACTAATAGATGGGATAGAGTTCCTAGCGAACGTTATTGTTTTGGAAACCCAGACCTTAGATGTTATTTTGGGAATGGATTGGTTATCCAAGCACAAGGCCGTATTGGATTGTGGTCGAAGGATTATATCAGTTGAGAGCCCGTGTGGAAGAAAGGTAGAATTCCAAGCTACCGCCGATAGGGATGGACAGTTGATGGTTAACAGCGCCAAGGCAATCAGCATAGAAGATGTTTCAGTAGTGAATGAGTATCCGGATGTTTTTCCTGAAGATCTACGGTATGCCTTGAGACGAGACATAGAGTTTGTGATAGAGCTTGTACCTGGTACAGCACCAATAGCAAAGAGACTGTATCGGATGTCCACCGAGGAATTAGTAGAGATGAAGAAGCAGCTTGAAGAGTTGATGGAGAAAGGATTTATCAGACCGAGTTCGTCGCCGTGGGGAGCACCAGTTTTGTTCGTCAAGAAGAAGGACGGGAGTTTCAGGATGTGCATTGACTACTGTGCACTCAATGAAGTCACCGTAAAGAATAAGTACCTGCTACCCAGGATCGATGACCTGTTTGATCAGCTAAGAGGAGCCGGAGTCTTCTCCAAGATTGATATGAGATCGGGATACCACCAGTTTAAGATCCGATCAGAAGATATTCCGAAGACCGCATTCTCGTCAAGATACGGATATTATGAGTTTACAGTTATGTCCTTTGGTCTGACGAATGCGCCAGCCTATTTCATGAATATGATGAATAAGGTGTTCATGGAGTATTTGGATAAGTTTGTCGTTGTGTTCATAAATGATATCTTAATTTACTCCAAGACAGAGGATGAACATGCAGAGCACTTGAGGCAAGTTCTGGAAAAGCTAAGGGAACAGCAACTTTTCGCCAAGTTCAGCAAGTGTGACTTTTGGAAGGACAAGGTGGAGTACCTCGGACATGTAATGACTGCGAAAGGAGTCACCGTAGATCCAAGCAAGGTAGAAGCTGTGTTACATTGGGAGCAGCCGAAGACCGTGACCCAGATCCGGAGTTTCCTTGGAATGGCAGGTTACTACCGCCGCTTCATTGAAGGCTTTTCGACCATTACGAAACCTCTAACGCAATTGTTGAAAAAGGAGAAGAAGTTTGCATGGACGCCAGAGTGTGAAAAAGGTTTTCAAGAGCTGAAGAAACGATTGACATCAGCGCCGGTGTTAGTTCTACCGGATGTTAATCAAAGCTTTGACATTTATTGTGATGCATCGCTCCTAGGACTTGGATGTGTGCTGATGCAGAATGGAAAGGTCATCGCTTATGCATCAAGGCAGTTGAGGCCACATGAGGAGAATTATCCAACGCATGACCTAGAGCTAGCTGCCGTAGTGCATGCCTTGAAGTTATGGCGTCACTATTTAATTGGAAACAGATGTGAAGTATACACGGACCATAAGAGTCTTAAGTACATCTTCACCCAATCAGACCTGAACATGAGGCAGAGGAGATGGTTAGAGTTGATCAAGGACTACAATGTTGGAATCCATTACCATCCCGGGAAGGCCAACGTAGTTGCCGATGCTCTGAGTCGGAAAAGCCATACCGTGAACATGTTGATAGCCACAAGTCAGGAGGAGCTATGTGAGGATTTCCAGAGAATGCAGATTGAAGTCGTACCAGAAGGATTCTTGGCAGCATTGGAAGTGAAGCCTACCCTAGAGGATCAGATCCGAGAAGGACAAGAGGATGATGACAAGATCCGCAAGATTAAGTCCAACATGGATGAAGGCAAGGCAGAGGACTTCAAGTTGGATGAGCAAGCCACGTTATGGATGAAGGGTCGCATTTGTGTGCCGAACAAGAAGGAGCTGAAGCAGTTAATGTTAGAAGAAGCCCATGACTCAAAGTATTCCATTCATCCTGGAAGTGCCAAGATGTATCAGGATTTGAAGGAAAGATTCTGGTGGCCGAGCATGAAGCGTGAAGTTGCCGAGCATGTTGCGTTGTGCGACATATGCCAGAGAGTCAAGGCAATGCATCAGAGACCAGCAGGATTGTTACAACCGTTGAAGATACCTGAGTGGAAATGGGAGGAAATCAGAATGGACTTCATTACCGGTTTGCCGAAAACTCAAGGAGGATATGACTCCATATGGGTTATAGTGGATCGCTTGACTAAAGTCGCCCATTTTATTGCAGTGAAGACCACTTATTCGGGAGATAAGTTAGCTGAATTGTATATGACCAGGATCGTCTGTTTGCACAGAGTGCCAAAGAAAATTATATCGGACAGAGGTACCCAGTTTACCTCGAGGTTCTGGAATAAACTGCATGAAGCCATGGGAACCCGTTTGAACTTCAGTACAGCATATCACCCGCAAACGGATGGGCAAACCGAAAGAGTTAATCAAATTTTGGAAGATATGTTAAGAGTGTGTGCATTGGCTTATGCTACCTCTTGGGATAAAAGTTTTCCGTACGCTGAGTTCAGCTACAATAATAGTTACCAAGTGTCGGGACCCCGAATTTGCAAATCCGGACCCTCTGTGTATTCAGCACTAGTCCAGGAACGCGCTAGTGCACACAGTCTTAACATCGGTAAATATCACAATCATACCAATCGATACCAATAAAGTACTTTATTTAAATAACCAAACTGGTTACTCGACCTTATGGCCAAGTTACAAAAATGTATGCCTGTAAGTAAAACTTATTCAGAGGAAAATAATAGCGGCGGAAAATCAAATAAACTTAGTGGCGCCATCCGGTATACCACGAGGCAGTGGACCAGGCTCGCATCCCTAAGTAGTCGGGTCCTCTTGGAGTTCCTCTCCAAAGTCGGCGTAATCTCCTCTTCAGCTGGTATTGTGTTGAGGCAAGGGTGAGTACTTGGTACTCGGCAAGTCATACCTGAGAATGCAAGCTAATATACTATATGCATGGCTTAGTACAAAGGAATAGCTCAGGGTATATTTGCGATCATGACCTCTTGACAAGTAATAAAGTAGATTCGAAAGCGGTAGAAATAAGTAAAGCATAAATAACTTTTGGGAAATTTAACAAACATTTTCCCATCCTAAACCACATTTCCATCATCTTCATTATTAAACCAACCCAACTTTTCAAATCCAAGTTATTTTTGAAAATCTACCCCTTAATTGTAATTCCCGAGCATTGTCGATGCAGTGGACTCGGCTATTCAAATAGATTCTACACTCTGCGAGAGGTTATGCACTTTACCCACAAGATCTGAGTCAAACACCACAAAGGCGAGTTCAGTAACAAAGCCTTTGGAAGCCTCAAACAACAGGTGGTCCTCTCAGGTTGTGCTCTACACCATCCCTTCCCTTAGCCAAGTGGTATGGGACCAACACACCGATTAGATGGGTACCTGGCCACGACCACGATACGCCTCCCCGTACAATCACCTGTGATTATGCGACACCACGAGGCTCCACAAGTGAGTCCTTAGCGACTTAGTCAACTAGGCCGTCCCATTCCACCCATGTGGTTGCAAGTATGACCCAGTTCAAAGGCTTGCAAGGTTAAGTCCTTAGAGTGACCAGGGCAAGACTACTAGAAAAACCAAATCAACACTCCCAATGCCACAAGCCGGCCCTTTGATTACTCTTGCCACATGCCCGTCAGCGTTTATCAAACTGATTGATTACCATGCACCACGTCAGTCAACATCACATGATACTTTTCCCAAAACAGTTCAATATATCATTAAGTCCATATTATCATTTGATTGTCCAAAATCATGTCATGAGCACGTAAGCGAGTGCTCCAAGCAGTATACTACAACGATCTAAACCCATGTTGGCAATTTAATAATGTCCAACTAGTAAACCACAACTAGGGTGACAAGGGATCATGGCACATACTTAGATAATCAAGGTGTCATATAACAAATTGGTAGTTATCTAACCCCCCCATGTTTAAACAAAGTATCTTTCTAATTGAACTAGCATGCAATAGTTTAAATCAAAATAGATTTGAAATAGGATCAACATGGTCAAAGCACAACTTGCCTTCAAAAGTACTTGCTCACGGGTCTTGAGTTGGATCCTGAGTCAACATTCTCCTTGAATCCTTAGGCACTTCAACGTCTACTCGTAAAGCGTGCAAATAGCAAATACCCAATAAACAATAGGCAAAAACATCCCAAAACTCCAAATAAAATCCATAAACAGAGAGAACATAATTTTCTGGATTTTAGAAACTGGAATCGTCAATTTTGGGAGTTAAGCACGTTAAAAGTTATGATTATTTAAAGTTTAAATAATCAATTAAATAATTTTGCAGAAAAACTTTAGTCAAAAATTAAATAAAATTTATATTTAGGTAGATCTCAATTTTATACAAATTTAGAAATTTGAATCGCTCCAATCGGAGTTGAAATAAAAGTTATAGCGTTTGAAGTTTGAATCTAAATTTGAATCAATATTTCGAATTAATAAATCATTTTCTTTTAGGAAATTAATTATTGTCGGCAAGATGGACGTGGCAGCCTCGATTGGCCTGCCGGCGTCACCGGTCCATGGGCTCGGTCCACGCTCGGCTCGGGTCTACTGCGGGACTCGGTCCGCGACTCCACGTGAGGCGACATGTGGGACCACTCGGGTAGCGTCATCGGGCGTCGGCCGAGGCTCGGCCCATGGTGGCTGGCAGGTGGGAGTCCCTTTGTGACGTCATGGGTGGCGTCGCGCTTGAGTTAGCCAGCGACATGCGGGCCCTCCGACACCAGGGCCCCGCGTGTCGTCATACCTGCGCGCTGCGTGGGCCCAGCGGCCGCGTCGGTCCAACTTCCCGGAAACCGTGGCGCCAATCTCGGCGTTGGTTTGAAAATCAACGCGGATTAGATCCAGGGTTAACACGCGTTGAAACTACTGGTTGATCGGTAGGTCGCTCGATTTAAGGATCGGGCGGTCGAGATCTAATCCTATAATCGCCTTTGCTCTCGACGCGTGGCGATTGTGAGCCGGGTGGATCTTGATCCAGCGGTCGGATCTGTCGGGTTTGGAACACGTGATCTCACCTCAGCCGTTCGTCTGACCGATCGGCGGTCCTCCGAGGCTTCATGGACAGCGATGGTTTCACGGCCGGCTTGGCCGAGAGCGAGGAGACGGCGACCAGAAGCGCGGGCGCCACGGGGCCTACTCGGCGAGATGAAACCTCCCGAGTGCGTCTGCGTCGCGAGGACTCGGATTCGGCTCTTCTCGGCGGAAGAGCGACGGAGACGGCAGGAAAAGCTTGGCGCAAGCCGCGGCGGAGGAAGAACAACTCTGGCGGCGATTGCGGCTCAACGGGCGGCTTCGGCGAGATGGCTCGAAAGCTTAGTGCGCAAGGATGAGGGCAACCCTGGAGGGGCGTCTCACGCTTTAAATAGCCTCGGCGTTAGTGCCTACGGAAACCTAGTTAAATTACACGGCGCGGCGCGGCGTGAATCCGGCTTCGGTTTCGGCGAAAACGACGAAATCGTGGCCGATCCACGTGGCACGATCGGCGGCCACGATCGCGCAGGTTGCGATCGGATCCGCGGACACGGCTCGAGCGCGGTGATCTCGGCCGTTGGATCTTGATCCAAGCGGTTGGGATTGATTAGGAGTTAGAGTGGGTTCGGTCGAGTCACGTGGCTCGGAGTCGGACTCGAACTTCGAGTCGACTTCGGGCTCGGTCGGATGAGCGATGTAGGCCGTCGGTCCTTTTTCGTAATTACTATTTAAAATAATTCCCAGTAATTCATTTAATTCATTAAAAATAGCAAAAGACTCAGAAAAATTCCAGAAAAATTCTGGAAAATATTTTGGATCATTTTGGACTCAAATAAAATATTTCCAACAAAATTTTATTTGCAAAATTAAATTCTTTAATTATTTCAAAATGGAATAAATTCAAATAAATTCCAAATAAATCCAAATAAATTCCAGAAGATTCCAAAAATTCACCAAAGTGCCAAATCACACATGAATTTAAGAAAAGCAAAATTTTGGGATGTTACACCAAGCCAGTTTGCAAATGTCGCCATTTGAAGCACTATACGGTCGACCCTGTCGGACACCGTTGAATTGGAACGAGACAGGTGAACGCCGTGTCTTTGGGCCAGATATTCTCCAAGGAGCCAAAGAACAGATTGCCATGATCAGGGAGAGATTGAAGATAGCCCAATCACGACAGAAGAGTTATGCTGACAACCGTCGCCGAGACCTGAGTTTTGAACCAGAAGATTTCGTGTATCTCAGAGCCACGCCACTCAGAGGAGTTAAGAGATTCCATGCCAAAGGAAAACTCGCGCCGAGATATGTTGGACCATTCAAGGTTCTCAGCCGCAGAGGTGAAGTTGCTTACCAGCTAGAGTTACCGCAATCACTAGCAGGAGTATATGACGTGTTCCACGTGTCCCAACTGAAGAAGTGTCTCCGAGTACCTGAGGAACAGACACCGCTAGAGTCAATTGAGCTACAAGAAGATCTGACTTACAAGGAGCACCCCGTGAAGATTCTGGACACCATGGATCAAGAGACGAGAAGCAAGTCAACTCGTTTCTGCAGAATTCAATGGAGCAACCATGCGGAGAGCGAAGCAACTTGCGAGCGCGAAGAGGAATAGAAGAAAGAGTTTCCGAACCTATTTCTTTAGAAAGCCCGAAATCTCGGGGACGAGATTCTGTTAAGGGGGGAGGTTTCTAACATCCCAAAATTTTTGCTTTTCTTAAATTCATGTGTGAATTGGCACTTTGGTGAATTTTTGGAATTTTCTGGAATTTATTTGGATTTATTTGAATTTATTCCATTTTGAAATAATTAAAGAATTTAACTTTGCAAATAAAATTTTGTTGGAAATATTTTATTTGAGTCCAAAATGTTCCAAAATATTTTCCAGAATTTTTCTAGAATTTTTCTGAGCAGTTTGCTATTTTTAATGAATTAAATGAATTTCTGGAAATTAATTAGATTATTTAATCGCTGGAAAATAGCGAGTGGGTTTGTACTGTTCCACCGACCGAGCCTGAGTCAGACTCGAGTTCGAGTCCGACTCGAACCCAACCGAGCCCTAACCCTCTCGACCGTTCGATCAAGATCGAACGGCCGAGATTGAGCCACGTCACCCGGACCCAAGCCTGACCGAGCCAGCCAGCTCACCGAGTCGGACCCGAGTCCAACTCGCGTGACCGTTGGATCTTGATCCAACGGCTCACGTTGAGCCACGTCACCCAGTCCGTGTCGCCGCCGGACTCCGCCGCCGCCCGTGCGTGGGCCCTCGTTTTCCTCGCGTTTCACGGACGTCGAGGGGGTATTTAATGCGCCGCCACCGTTACCGTGACGCTGACTTCCGTGCGCACCCGTAGCCCTAGCTCACACCGCCAGAGTCACTGTGGTTGCGCCGCAATCGCTCACCAGAGATGGAGGAGCGTTCCGCCACGTTCAATTGCAGTTTCCGCCGCCGTCCGCCGTCCTCCGCCGCCGTTGAGCCCAGATCCGGAACCGCAAGGTCAAGCCACGCCAGAGGAGACCACTCACTTCGCCGGAGGAGCCCCGCAACGCCGTCGCCGTGGTCGCCGTCTTCGTCTCCGGTGAACCAGCCCCGCCGCAAGCCATCGCCGGACCTCGAGCTCCACCAGCCGTCCGATCCAGATCCAAGGGTCCAAATCGCGCCACGTCACACGCCGGTGAGATCCCACGTGCTTTCCTCAGATCTATTTCCAACCGTTGGATCTAGATCCAACGGTTTAGATCGTGCCACCTAGCCTAAACTGCACCATGCTAGAATAGATCTCAGCCATTAGATCTAGATAGAACGGTTAGCGTTAACCCACGTTGTATTCATTAGATTGGATCTTGACCGTCCGATCAAGATCGAACGGTCCAGATCAGCGGAGTAGTTTCTTAATGTGTTAAGCCAGATCCGATCTGGGCCGTTGATTTTCAAATCAACGGCTGAGATCACGCCACGTGGCCGGGAGGCCGACCGTCGCGGTCAGCGCCCACGCGTGGGTGCGTGTCTCTGACACGCGGGGCCCGCGTGTCAGTGGGACCCACACATCAGCAGCCCAGCCAACTGCACCATGATGTCACCGCTGACGTCACGGTGGGGCCCAGCTGTCAGCCGTCCTCAGCCGTGCGTGATGACGTCACTGCTGACGTCATCCGAGGGGCCCACCTGTCAGTGTGACGCGTGAGCCGTGGATCGGGTCCACGGTGGACCGAGCCGCGCCCGTGCGCCGGGTCCGTGGACCCGAGGCGACGTGGCGGCACCCGATTGGTCCACGTGTCATGCTGACACAATAAAAGAATTTCCGAAAAAGAAAATGATTTATTAATTCGAATTATTTATTTCAGAAATTGATTCAAACTTCAAACGCTTATAACTTTTGCATTTTAACTCCGATTTGAGTGATTCAAATTTCTAAATTTGTATAAAATTGTGATCTACCTAATGATGAATTTTATTTAATTTTTAGACTAAAGTTTTTCTCTGTAATATTATTTAATTGATTATTTAAACTTTAAATGCTTATAACTTTTGCGTTTCAACTCCAAAATTGACGATTCCACTTTCTAAAAATTCATAAAATTATGCTCTCTCTGTTTATGAACTTTATTTGGATGTTTGGACACTTTTTGTCTACCGATCATTTATTTATTGCTATTTGCACGCTTTACAAGTAGACGTTGAAGTGCCCGAAGGCTTCGAAGGAGAAGTGTTGACTCAGGAGCCAGCTCAGGACCAAGAACAAGTACTCTTTGAAGGCAAGTTGTGCTTTGACCATGTTGATCCCATTTTGAAATCTATTTTGATTCAATGAATTGCATGCTAGTTTAATTAGAAAAATACTTCATTTAAATTACGGGAATTAGATAAATGCCTAATTGTTGTATGACACCTTGGTTAATTATATATGTGCCATGATCCCTTGTCACCCTAGTTGAGGTTTGAATAGTTGAACATTACTAAATTGCCAACATGGGAATTTAGATCGTTGTAGCATATTGCTTAGACCTGCTACGTGCTCATGACATGATTTTGGACAATCAAATGTTAATATTAACTTAATGATATATTGAACCTGTTTTGGAAAGGTATCATGTGTTGTGATGTTGATGGCACGTGGTGCATGGTAATCAATTGGGGTTTGATAAATAGCTTTTGACCGGGGCATGTGGCAAGAATGATCGGGTGGGCCAGTTGTGGCACCGGGAACGTTGTTTTGGTTCTTCGGATAATCTTGCCCTGGTCACACTAAGGACTTAACCTTGCAAGCCTTTGAACTGAGTCAAGCGTGCAACCACATGTCCGTAATGGGACGTACCTAATTGATTAAGTTGCTAATAACGTACCTATGGGACCTCGGGGTGTCAACTACACCCTTTGTGTAGTTGTACGGGGCAGCGTACCGGGGCTGCGGCCAGGTACCCATCTAACGATTGATTGGCCTAAACTTCGCCTTAGCTAAGGGAAGGGTTAGTGTGCAATAACCAGGGAGGACCACTTGTGCTGTTGAAGTTTCCGAAAGACTTTGTTACGGACACTCGCCTTTGTGGTGTTTGGCTGTATCTTGTGGGTAAAGTGCATAACCTCTGCAGAGTGAAAAATCTATTCAAATAGCCGTGTCGGTGGTATTGGACATCGCTCGGGAATTACAGTTAAGGGTTAGACTTTCTTGAAAATAACTTGGACTTGGAGGATCGGGTTGGTTTAATAATGATGGTGATGGAAATGTGGATTAGAATCGGGAAAGATGTTTATTTATTTGCTGGAAAAGTTATTGATGCTATAACTGTTTCTACTGCTTTCGAATCTACTTATGATACTTGTTAAATGCTTTTACTGCAAATATACCTTGAGCCACTCCTTCGTATTAAGCCATGCATGTAGTATATTAGCTGCATTCTGTGCATGACTTGCTGAGTACCAAGTACTCACCCTTGCCGCAAAACAACACCAGTTGAAGAAGAATCTACAACAGCTTTGGAGGAGGAGCTCCCAGAGGAACCGTCTAACTAGGGAGCGAGCCCAGTCAGTTGCCTGTGGTATACTGGATGGCGCCACGAAGTTATCTTATTTTTCCGCTGCAGTTATTTCTCTCTTATTGAGTTTCGCCCTGCGTGGCGTATATTTTTAACTTGACCATAGGTCAAGCAACCAGTTTGGTTAACTATTTAAAGTACTTTATTAGTATCGAGTGGTATGATTGTGATATTTACCAATGTTGAGACTGTGTGCACTAGCGCGTTCCTGGACTAGTGCTGAATACACAAAGGGTTCGGATTTGCAGATTCGGGTCCCGACAATGCGCCTTAGCAATCGCTAAACCAACTTCAAAGGGTTATTGATCTTACCGTGGGCATGATCAACCTGAATACGAGGTTCAATTCCTGCAAGCAACCGAGAACAAGCAAGAACAATAGTATAAACAATCTGAAATTGCGAATAAAAGTTGAAGGCAAAAGCAAGGTGGAGTCTTATTGATGATCTTGACTAGGTGGTTGTCCAGCACAACCGCAGGATCAAGTTTGCACCTGGCTAAACTAATCAAATAAAACCCAAAACCTAAAAGAGGCTGCGGCTGGCTATTTATGAGGGATAGGGGCGCTGGGAACATGGACAAACAGGTGGAGGCCAATTACAACTCAATTTACAAGGCCCAAGGCCCACGTCATCTCGGAGTTTTCAAAAGATGTTGATGGAACGGTCATGGGTGGATGGCAAATGTACATTCCAGATGACCAAGAAATCAAGCAAGTGATCTTGAAAGAAGCTCACAAAACTCCTCTTTCGATCCACCCTGGAAGTACCAAAATGTACCAGGATCTCCGAGAAAGTTTCTAATGGCCTGGTATGAAAAGGGATATCGCTGAGTATGTTCCCATTTGCGACGTGTGCCAAGGAGTGAAGGCGGAGCATCAGCGTCCCGCAAGAATGCTCCAACCCTTGACAATCCCAGAGTGGAAGTGGGATGAAGTTGGAATGGACTTCATTACTGGCCTACCAAGGTCATCAAATGGCCATAACTCCATTTGGGTAATTGTTGACCGGTTGACGAAAGTGGCTCACTTCATACCGGTACATATCACATATAATGGAGCCAAGCTTGCAAAACTCTGCTTGAACCACATCGTTCGACTCCATTAAGTTCCTAAGGTCATCGTGTCTAACCGTGAATCTCAATTCACTTCGCGGTTCTGGAAAAATCTGCACGAGCTTCTCGGGACTAAGCTGTTCTTCAGTACAGCTTACCATCCGCAGACCGATGGGCAAACCGAGAGGACCAATCAAATCTTGAAGACATGTTGAGAGCCTGTGTTGTCATACAGCGTGAAATGGGAGAAATTCTTAGCATTTGCTGAATTCTCCTAAAATAACAGATATCAAGTGAGTCTCTAGATGTCGCCGTTCGAAGCACTTTATGGAAGAAAGTACGAACTCTTCTGTTCTAGTCTGTAGTCAGCAAAAGACAATTCTTTGGACCCTCCGTGATCCAAGAGGCCAAAGATCATGTCAATATGATCCGAGATTAGCTAAAAGAAGCTCAGTCCAGACAGAAGAGCTACTTCGACAATCGTCATCGCGAGTTGAGTTTTGACATAGACGATCTCGTCTATCTCAAAGTTTCACCGCTGCGCGGCACTCGATGATTCCAAGTTCATGAGAAATTGGCACCGCGATATGTCGGTCCATATCGCATCCTTGCAAAGAGAGTTGAAGTCACTTATCAACTGGAACTTCCACCTCAGCTTTCAAAAATACATGGTGTGTTTCACATGACACAACCGAAAAAGTGCCTCCGAGCTCCCACAGAACTCACTCGTTTGGACACGATCGATCTTCAACCTGACCTGTCATACCGCGAGCATCCAGTTCGCATTCTTGACGAAGCCGAGTGTCATACTCGCAATCAGGTCGTCAAGATGCTCAAAATCTAGTGGAACAACCACACCCAGGACGAAGCCACCTGGGAGCGTGAAGAACGTCTTAGAGCTAAGTTCCCATCCTTCTTCGCTGAGTCCGGCTAATCTCGAGGACAACATTAATTCTAAGGGGGTAGGATTGTAACACCCAAACCTTGTAATTAAGATTAATTAAGTGTCTAATTGTGCTCTGATTTGATTTTTGGATCTTAATTTGGAATTATTTATTTTCAGAGTCCGTCTGTTGTTTCGTTCGATCGGTTTTCTCGTTCAAAGCCCTACACTTCTATTTTGGTCCAAACACTAAACTGATTACGTTAGATCTAGAACCTAAGCTCTAAAGCCCTCATTAGGATCTCCCGAACCTTTTCCAAGAGTCCACAAGATAATTTGTTGAGTGCCGAAGTTAAGCCACGAAAATCCTGAATTTTCTCCAGTTGGGCAGTACCGCTAGCTAATGCGCGGTACTACCGGTCAAGCAGTAGTACTGGCCCAGTCGAGCGGTACTGTCGAACCTTGCTTTTCTAGCGCGGGTGATGCGCACGTCGCGCACACATCGCCACCCATCCCTACTCCACTGCTCCCATGTCATCTTGCCCCCACCCTAAAAGCCAGGGAGAGCTCCTTCCCTAGCTCTCTCTCCCCCCTCTTGCTCTCCTCTCCTTTTTCCTCCTCCACTCCCGAGCTCCTCCCTTTCTCCTCCGTTCTCGGCCGGTTCGAGCTCAAGTGGAGCAAAGGGAAGCTAGAGCAAGGTGTTGGCAAGCTTCATCAAGTCCCCAAGGAGCCTCAAGACCCATGGATTTTGATTTGGAGCTCAATCCACAAGGTTTTAATCCAAACCCTAGCTCCTCTTTTTCTTTCTTTTCTTTCCTTTTGTTTTAGATCTAGAAACCCTAGTCCTAGTGGTAGATCATTGTTTAACTAAGTGGTTAGTCCTAGGTTGAGATCAAAAGAATTTGTTAGCGCGATCGATTCGATCGGAAAATTCTAATCGGCTTCTCGTTGGATTTATTCGTCTGAAAGTCGATTTCCCAAATTTTTTGAGTTTCCCTTTGAAACCCTAGCTCCAAAAAGTTAAGAAAGTGACCTACGAGTATATCCGATGCCGTTGAAGTTCGATTCTGTGACACTACGGAATAACGGTATGAGACTTTTTTTGAAGTTGGCATTAAGGTACGACTTTGTGTATCATGTTTTTGGGCCTTTTCCGTGAGTTTGGGCCTTTCCGGGGGAGAATTTGGGCCTTCCGGGGAAGTTTGAGCCTGGCGGGAGCTAGTTGGGCCTTAGGGGGATGAATTGGGCCGTCGGTGGGGGGTTCTTTGGGCTCATGAGGGGAGGGAAACCAGAAAAAAAAACCCCTCTTGGGGCACCCCACCTCCTCCCCATGCGCCCCACCCCCTCTCCCTCAACCCTAGCCGCCACCCACTCCCTCTCCCATGCGCCTCCACCTCCTAGCCTGCCCTAGCGAAGGTCCACGCCTCCCCTTGTTGCCACGCCCCTTCTCTCCATGGTTCCCTCCGTTGGGAAGCTCCGCAACCGCGAGGATCCGGTGGTTTAGGCGCGCGGAAGGAGATCGGGAGAACCGGGAGGAGAAGATTCGACATTCGTTGTTCGTCGGGCGAAGGTATGGCTATGGGTAATCTTTGGGGATGAACTAGGTGCTGTGCTAGAGGGTGTTTTGGTGCTTTTAGATCAAAAAGTGGTGCTGCAATTAGATGGAATTGGTGAAAACTGGAGTTTGCTTAGCGTTCTGTTTCGGGCAGACTGGGCACATGACCTAGGGTTTGAGTTTTTGTAGTTTTAGATTCATAATTTGGTCGGCATCCTGTTGAGAAAGTTGTAGATAACTTCAATACCTTTAATTGGACACTAAGAACGTCCAATTCCACCTAGTTGTTTGAAAGTTATGGTCGTTTTACCGAACATGTTCAAAACTGTGACGTGATTGGGACAGATCGTGTTGATCTGTAGATTGGGAAATTTTAGAAGCCGAATCAGCTTTTCCCAATACTTATAAAAAGCTAGAAAATTTCCTAAGCTTCACGATGATGTACTCGTTTACTCAATTTGGAGTCTTAGAACTCAAGGTATGATTGTTGGAAGCCTGCTGTCCCGACGGGCAGATTGATATGTTTTTTAGGTTTTCGGGGTTTCGGGTAGAATCGTTGTGTTCTGAGTTTTGTACTTGCTTGGGTGGTATGATATTGAGTGGAAAACATGTATGTGCAGGTGGTGAGACCCCGAGAGTGCCCTCATCCTCTCACCAATCCGTCGTCCGTGGTTAAGGCAAGTGTATTGTAGTGGTTGCGACTTAGGGAGCCGTAATGTTTGATAATTAGATGGTTTACACATGTTTTATGATATGATGCCATAATTGATGTTTGCCTATGACATGATGAACATGATTTCATATTGATCATGATTTCTTTGTATTAAATGTTTATGCCCATCTTTACATGTTTATGTCATATGTGCATTCATAATGGAAGAGGCATCCCATGCTGATGCGGGCCTCTGTGTTCACATGTAGTGAACACGAAAGACCTACCTCGTAGTCCCATCCACGGTTGTGCATGGGAGCGAGTCAGTAAGAGTAGGCACCCTCCATCTACGGGATGAAAGGGGAAAGGGGGTGCACGCCGACGGGTGTGCACTCGGCAATACTGGTATGTGCTTCAAAGAGATATGTGCATTGCATTGCATGAATGAAGTGTTTATGAAATGATTATGATGTTCTATGAGATGCATACGAAGATGTTATTTGAGATGTCTATGATGATGTTATATGAGAGCATAAATGAAGTTCATGAGTTGATCCTCAGGATATGAGAATGGCATTAAGTATGTATGTGAATTGTTATTGTTTTTGTACCATTGCAATACACTTCGCTGAGTGATGAACTCACGCTTGTGTTTTTATGATGTTTTTTAGGTACCATGAAACCAGCATGCGGGAAAGGGAGCTAGTCACACATCATCACTTAGCATCACACATTTTAAACAATGACATGTTCCTTCCTTTAATTGTGATGGTTAATTCATTGAACTAAATTGTGGTTGAACCATATTTGACATGTGACGGATAGGCTTATATCCTTAGTTGTATGGTGGCTAAAATTCCTGATTGTCAATTGATATTGCTATTTTAGATGTTTCGTATCATGCTATATCTTGACTTATTATTGCTATTGCTGCATTTCATGGAAAAACAAAGGAGATGCTGCCGAAATTTTCGGTTTAGCATTTGCGCCTTTGCTGTAATTTATCTTTATTTGTGGTAATTAGATGTTGTTTAGTCTATGTTTGGTGACATCCAGGGCATACTAGATGCCGGGGTGTTATAGATTCTCACAAAAGAATCAAGTTTGAGCTCGATTCGGGTTTAGAATCGAATTTGATAGCAATTGTGGTTTTCGAGTTCGATGCGTTCGATCATCGTGTGAAAAGACTCTAGATGTTAATTAGACCGCATGGGACCTTATTGTCCAATAGGAATCAATATGTGAGATGCAAATCTAACGATCCGATTCGATTTGCAAGAGGTGCCTTTTGGACCTTCGGGATGATTTTGTGTTTCGAGATTCCAAAAATCACTTGACTAGTTCATATTGGTCCCTAGTGCTGTAGAGGTTCCGTTGCCGTGGAGAAAATCAAGTTTCGACTCCTTTTGAGTTGAAATCCAATTTTATGTCGTTTTCGTAGTCCATAAGGTCAAAAAGGGAGAATTAGAGCAAAAGAAATCGAAAATCGGTGAGACCAACGTGAATGGATCCCTAGCGTCGCCAGGAACCTAATCATGTGAATGTCTCAAAGTTTCGAACTCAATAGCGTGAAAACCTAGTTTCTAAAAACCCTAACTCCTTGGAAGACTGGCACTACCGCTATTGCAAGGCCGGTACTGCCGCCCTAGTGGTAGTACCGGAGTTACAACGTCGGTGGTTATTTTCTGGGAGGCCGGCACTACCGGTGCATGGGGCCGGTACTAAAGCCCGAGTGGCAGTACCGCGAGCAACACCCGGTAGTTATTTTCCAAAGAGCACCCCATTTTGGTTCCCGGCAGTCGGCACTACCGCTGGTGTGGGTCAGTATTGCCGGATGGGCGGTACTACCAGACACTGTATGTCGGTACTACCGGCGTGAGCTATTTATTTTGAATCTTTTCAAACTCTTTTGACTTCAACTTTTCGAAGTTAATTCGCTTTTGTGTTTGGTTCTTAATCGCCTTGTTTTGATTCGTTGCTACTTGTTCTTACCGTTTTCACCAGACGTTGACGTTTCCGTAGATGATGATCCCGACTACGTTCCAGAGTCGGACTTTGTTGAAGAGAAAACAGGAAAGCACCTCCTTTGACCATTTTGATCCCATAATTGTAAATTCTATTTTCAATTGTCAAAACTATTATGCATGCATGTATGTTCAGTAAAGATGCTAGCTGTGGGAACTTGGTAGTTAAACCCGAAAATGGTGGTTTTCCTTGATCTTAATTTGACATGACAACCTTGATGAACCTTAAGCTAGACCTAGACATAGAGATAAATGTCAATCGAGTAATATGATTCCCTCTTGGAAATTGTTGGTGGTTTGGATTTGGTTTATGGTTTGGTGTTGGGTTATGGTTTGGAAAGTCGGGAAATGACAGTGTGAGTTAAAATGGAAAACAATGAAGTAATTTAGACACGGGCGAGATGTTGGCATCTGTGGAGTTGGTTTGGAATGGTGTTGTTGGAATCGGAATTGGTTTTGCGGTTGGTTGGGATGGTGTTTGGTTTAAATGTACATGCAGGAGCTGTAAGTGGTTGACTTGCTATGGGGAGGTATGGGCTAGTGGGAGCCCCGTGGGGCCACTAGTGACTATTCTCTATGGCCATAGCAAGTGGATTTGGAAGATCTCGCCTGAGTCACCCTAAGGACTGAACTTGATGCTATCACGAAGTCAAACGGTGCAACCACATGTGCTAGTATGGGATAGCCTTGACTTAGTAAATTGGAAAGGATTTAACCTTGCACCATTAGGAGGCAGAAGAGTTGGACACACTTGTGGTAGTGGTGTGTTCTAGGGACTCCATCGTCGAGGAGTCGAGATGGATGCTTACCAAATACAACAGTGAATGCCTGGATATGGGGAGAGCGAGGGCGATGTGGCATGAGCCCATCGTGCGCACAGTGGGTGCGGTCTAGTGACCCCTGCCACCATAGCAGGAGCGCACATTACTGGGCTGGTGCAAGGGGTAAATCCCAACATTTTAAAAAGACTCGTCACAGTCTAGCAAAAACAGGTACGATGAGTATCGCGTGGCATGGTTGACATGATTGCTAGATTGTGTCATGTGGGTAAAGTGTACAATCTCTGCAAAGAAATAAACCTAATCGATTAGCTGTGCTCACGGTCATGAGCAGCTCGGAAAGTACTGTCATGTGACATGATTGCTAGATTTAAATTTTGGTTTTAGTTCTGGTTTTGGTTTGGATTCTGAGGAAAGTGTTCAGAACATGGGTTGGTTTCGAGGAGTTTGGAAAGTGGATTTGGATTGGGATCAGAACTTGGAAAATGGGTTTGGTTTGGCATTTTGGTTGGGAAATGGTCCAATGGTTTGGTAATGGTTGGGTGAATGGTTTATGGTGTAAAGAAAGTATATCAATGTTTACCTTGTGTTGCTTTTCCGAAATTGCTACTGTAAACTGCGAATGGTTTCGAATGTATTTACTCTATTGCAAATAAAACTTGCTTTGTGCTCAAACAGAATTAGTGTAGAAACCTACATCCATTGTTGTAGCCTTGCATTTACATTAATGTTTCCAAACACTAAAGTCTTGCGAGTACATACGTGTACTCACCGTTTGCTCTCACAAATTTTGGCTAGAAGAAGGTATTGCAGATCCGATCAACAATTCTCAGTTCACGTCAGAGTTCAATGGATCCGCCGATGGTTAACTAGGTCCTTCCCCAGTCGGTTGTCTATGGGTGGTGACGGCACACCGTGAAGTTCTTTTGTCGTTTCTGTTGGATTTTCGCTGCTGTTGAACTCCTTTTGGTTCATTGTTAGCCGGTTGGCCATAGCGTGTAAAGAAAATTACCTATGATCTCTCTACGTTGTGATCAGTTAATCAGTTATGTAATTGTGGTTGTGATGCATCTCAATTGTAAATGTGTGGGTGCTAAGCTACTGATCTAGGGGATTAGCACTAGACACACATATGCGGGAAGCTCGAATCGGTTTCAATCAGTTGGCATGAAGTCACAGTCATGACAAGCCGATTGATTGGACTCAATTTGAGTACGGTCTTGTGAATAATAGTTGGGTTACTAACGGGTCGCGTTAATTCTGGTCCGACGCAATAGTAAGTACCCTGATCACTGTCACAATGACCGAAGCCCCCATAGATGACAAGTAGTCGAAAATAAAACCTTAGTCCCCAATTTAGCCCACAAAGTCCTCCAAAAGTGGCTTAAGAATTTAGTGTCATGACCCGAAACTATTGTGTTTGGCACACCATGCAAGCGCACAATCTCACGAAAGAATAAGTCAGCAATGTTAGTAGCATCATCGCTTCTGTAATAAGGTATGAAGTGTGCCATATTAGAAAATCTATCCACAACAACAAAGATGCTATCCCTCCCCTTCTTTGTTCTAGGAAATCCTAAAACAAAGTTCAAAGAAATATCCTCTCAAGGCACGCTAGGAATAGGAAGAGGCATGTATAGACCATGTGGATTAAGTTGTGACTTAGCTTTTTGACATGTCGTGCAGTGAGCGACAAAACGTTCCACATCCCGTCTCTTCTTGGGCAAAAGGAAATGGCTAGCAAGTATGTCATTCATCTTTTTAACACCAAAATGTCCCATCAGCCCACCTCCATGCACTTACTGTAGCAACAACAAACGAACAGAACTAGTTGGAATGCATAGTTTGTTAGCCCTAAACACAAACCCATTATTGAGGAAAATTTGTTCCATGTTTTTCCCTCTTTACAAATTAGCAACACATCTTTAAAATCATCATCATGCACATATTGCTCTTTAATTGTTTCCAATCCAAAAATTTTGAAGTCAAGTTGGGACAACATGGTATATCTCCTCGACAAGGCATCAACAATAATATTATCCTTTCACTTTTTGTGTTTGATGACATAAGGAAAAGACTCAACGAATTCAACCCACTTTGCATGCCTACGGTTCAGTTTTCCTTGACTTCGAATATGCTTTAATGATTCCTGATCAGAATGTATTACAAATTTCTTGGGCCATAAATAATGTTGCCATGTTTCCAAAGTTTGAACTAGTGTGTGACACCACGGAGTGTCGTATCTTATACAATGTGAATGTTGAGGTCAAAAACTTTATAAAATGTGAAAATGGAGGTTAAAACTTTACGTTATGCCGTTTATAGCGTGTTTTTGGGCCGTTTTCTGTTGTTTGGGCCTCTCCGGGGGACTTTGGACCTTGGGGGTTGAGTTGGGCCTCCGGTGGAACGGTTTGGGCCCAAGGGGGGGACTTTTGGGCAGCCAAATCTGGCCCCCACCCCTTGGTGCGCCCCCCACTCCCTCTCCCAACCCTAGCCGCCACCCCCTAGCCCCCCCCATGCGCCTCCACCCTTCCCCTTCCTCTCCATCTTCCCCATGGCGCCACCACCCCTCTCCTCCCCTCTCCACCTCCCTTGCTGCCCCTAGGGGAGTTCTCCACCTCAACACCTCGAAGATCCGTCCATCAGAGTGCTCCGCGACGAGGAGATCCGGTGGATTTGGAGCGAGGAAGGAGATCGCACGAACCGGGAGGAGATCTATTGGTTTTTCGTTCGTCGGGCGAAGGTATGGCCATAGGGATTCTTGGGGTTGGTCTAGGATCTATTATAAGGGTTAATATCATGTTTTTAGATCAATTGGTGGTTCTGTAATTGGGTAGATTAGATGAAATCTAGAGTTTGCCACGTTCTCTGTTTCAGGCAGCATGAGCAGTCGACCTAGGGCTTGGGTTTTCGCCAATTTAGATTTGGAATTTGGTCGGCCACCTTTTGAAGAAGTTGTAGGTAATTTCAATACCTTTCAGTGGGTATAAAGAACGTCCAATTACACCAAGCCGTTTGAAAGTTATGCTAGTTTTACCGAATGTATTAAAATCTGTGACGTGATTGGAACAGATCACGATATTTTGTAGATTAAACAACTTTAGAGTCCGAATAAGCTTTTCCATATACTTAGAAAAACTTAGGAAATTTCCTAAGCTACGTGAAGATGTACTCGTTTATTCGATTCGGAGTCTTAGAACACGAGTTATGCCTTTTGGAAGGCTGCTGTCCCGACGGGACAAAACCTCTGTTTTTGGGTTTTGCGAGTAGTTTGCGATGTGGGGGTAAAAGAGGGTTTGCGTACTGTTTTATGGACATGATTGTGAGTGTGTGGTACCTATGTGCAGGTGGTGTGACCCCGGGAGTGCCTTCTACTTCTCGCCATTCCGTCGCCCGTGGTTGAGGCAAGTGTATTGGAATGGGTAGCGGGTTATAGTTTGCTAGATTGGTTGAGATTGAAATTGACTATATGATATGTTCACATGCCATGCCTTAATGATTGCCAATGATATGATGAATATTCTTATTATGTTATGATGCCATGTGTTAATGTACAAGTTATTTATGATGTTGGCATGTTTGCATACATGGTATGATACATGGCCCAAGCGGTGAGAAAGTCATAACTAGTCCGGGGAAGGTCGGTGAGAAAGTTATGACTATTCTGGAGAGATAATGAGTAAGTCCTACATCGTGATTCCATCCACTGCGGTGTTTGGAAGCGAGGAGTAGGCACCCTCCATCTTCGGGATGGAAGGGGGGAGAGGGTGCACACCGACGGGTGTGTACTCAACCATACCGGTATGAGTTTCCAAGGAGACATGAGCATCGCATCGCATTGCATACATAATGATGATGAAAATGATATGTGATCATGAATGAGATGATAGACATGATGTGAGTTGTTGTAGCCATTAAATTGTTTCTTTTGTACCATTGCAATATACTTGCTGAGTGATGAACTCACGCTTGTGTTTATGTTGTTTTTTTTAGGTACCATGACACCGGCATGTGGGAAAGGGCATTAGCTACACATCTTCACGTAGTTCCAGTCACATTTACCAAATTTTGAGTCATGATCTTAATAATAGTGCCATGAATGTTGGTGTATGGATTAAATTGTGTGGTCGGGTCCCGTATTTGCTTCATTATAGTTTATGGAGTGGTTGAACTTGATAATATTGCCTTATGTTGTTGCCATATCCATTTACATTGCTTCTTTGGATATCTTATGATATTATGTTACTTGCCTGTTATTGCTATTGTCTCAAATCATGTTAAAACAAAGGAGATGCTGCTGAAATTTTCGGTTTTAGCATTTGCTCCATTGCTGTAATTTGCCTTTATTAGTGGTATTTAGGTGTTGTTTAGCCTATGTTTGGTAGTATTCGGGCATACTAGATGCCGGGGTGTTACAGTTGGTATCAGAGCGGGCTGTAGGTCCTTGGAATGCGTATTTTTAGTGTCATGCTATAGGGTACAACTAAAATGAGATGTGGAATAACTTAGAAACATGGCTTAGGTTTTAACTAAAATTTTGTCATAGGATAGCAACATTAAAACTTGCAAAAGTGGAATAACTAATCTAAAATTTGACACACATGGATGCACAGTAGGAAAGGGTATGGGTATCGTTTCTTTACGCTTAAATGTTGTATTTAAGCTTTGATGTTGAATGCTTCATTTGATAATGCATGTTACTATGTCTATGAGATAAATGATTCAATTGTGCTTGTTGTGGTGATAAAGTGGGGTTGTGGTGCCGAAGGGTTTCGGTCACCTCTTTTTGTTCATAGTAAGGGTGTGGTTTGACGGTATGGCCGGTTAAAGCCATCACCGAAGAACTATTAACCCCTTGTGGGGAAAGAGTGCTTACCTTTTCTATCGTAGATCGGGTAGTTGGATTTGGAGACAAATAGAAGAGATTGGTGGTGGATTCCTTCGGATCTTCTTTATCGTTCTGTGGTCGATCTTGGTTGGTTTTCTTGGTTTTAGTTGACTGAAACCAAAAGAAAAGTGTTTGGCATTGGATTTTTCGCGGACTGTTCCATATGCGGTGTGTGGTTTTGTCTTCCTTGGTTGAAGGCGAAGAAGAAGAGTCTAGTGTTGCGCTTCTTTTGGTCGCCTTTCCAGCTTTGATGCTTAGTGTCGGTGTATTCCACACCAGGGTGCCCACTGCACTTTAGTAAAGGCAGCCGCCACCGGACACGTGGCATCCAGGCCACGTCTTCAGTGGTTGGCCAGGTGATCGCCAGCAGGAAGGTGGCGACCAGGCCACGCCCCCGGTGGTCGGTTGAGTGATCGCCAGCGGGAGGGTGGCGACCAGACCACACCCCCGGCGGTCAGTCGAGTGATCACCAGCGGGAGGGTGGCGACCAGGCCAGGCCTCTGGTGGATGCCGCCCAACAGCAAGTAGTGGCGGCAAATCGGCTAGGGGCTTCCGATGTCGGGCGACAGAGCGTGCGCATGGCTGACGCACAAGCCTCTAGCCGCACGGCTACAGTTTGTTCCGGTTGTAGGGACCGGAACAAAGGAAAGGGTGCGCCTGTTACGGCCCCCTCAAGCACAGGGGGACGGGCACGCGCCCCTACTTCTTCCCGTGGTTCCCCCAAGGCGGCGGGGGGCCATGGGGATCTAAGGACTCGCCTAGACGAAAGGAGGTCCCAGCACGGAGGTGACTTGCGCGATGTCCTTAGGGGGCGCCGCGCCAGTGTGCAACACCATGTGGGCCACTCGTCGTTTAGCGGTCAGGGGGAAACTTCTCCCCCTGACTCCAGGGAGAGCGCAGACTCGCACTCCTCAACCCCATCTCGGGGCCGGGGGCCGACGAGCGGCGCTGCTCCCCCTATAACATTGGATGCTAGGCGTTCTCCCTCCGTCTACATCAAGCTGCGTGGCCGGAGAGATTTCGCCCCGCGTCCATCGAGAAGTATGACGGCACCAACAACCCGGAGGAGTTCCTGCAGATCTACACCACAGTGGTGCGCGCTGCGGGAGGGTCTGAGAAGGTCATGGCCAACTACCTCCCAACATCGCTGACGGGCTCTGCTCGTTCCTGGCTGTTGAACCTCCCCTGATGCTCTATGCACTCGTGGGAGGAGTTGTGCGACATCTTCGTTGCCAACTTTCATGGATCCTACGCTCAACCAGGCGTGGAGGATGACCTTCACGCCCTGGAGCAGACGAAGGGGGAGTCCCTGAGGGAGTTCATTCGACGGTTCAGCCACTGCCGGAACACGATCCCCCGGATCTCCGAGCAATCGGTGAATATCGCCTTCCGGAGGGGAGTCCGGGATCAAAAGATGCGGGAGAAGATGGCTACCCGCATCATTTCTACTACCTCCGAGCTGTTCTCCCTGGCGCATAAATGCGCTCGGGCAGCGGAGGCTCGGGAGCGCCCGGCGGGGCCGTCCGGTTACAACGAGGCGGGGACCTCGAAAGCTTCCGACCGCAAGAAGAAGAAGAAGCTCAAGGAGGTCGGTGCCGGGGAGGTCCTCGCCACTGAACCGGAGGATAAGCCCCAGAAGCGCGACCGCCGGGGTAAACGGGATGATCGTGGGGATCGCCGGTCCCCCCGTAAAGAAGACGATGGAGGTAGGCTCTACTGCCCCATCCACAGGACCAATGGACATGACTTGGCGGATTGCCAAGTCGTGTCCAAGCTGGTGGAGCAGCGGCTGAAGAAGCGCCGTGGAGATGACCACGATGACGCAAACGAGGACCCTGCTTCGCTGGCCTTCCAACAAGCAGACCATATGGTGGCCTTCATCCATGGTGGCTCCGCCACCTACTCTTCGAACTCGTAGTACAAGCGAGAGGAAAGAGAGGTATGCGCCACCGTGCCAACTCCCGGGGCGAGCAGGCCGCTGAAATGGTCGGAGGAGCCAATCACTTTTAGCCAGGCTGACCACCCGGAGAGCACTGCCGGCCCGGGCCATCTCCCGATCGTGGTTTCTCCCACGGTCCGGAATGCGAGACTCGGGCGGGTACTCGTCGATGGAGGGAGCTCCATCAACCTCATGTCCGTGGGGGCGTTCAAGGCGCTCCAAATCCCTTACGAGGAGCTGCGTCCGGCCCCTCTGTTCTATGGAGTTGCCCCCGGGGTGGGTTTGACACCCCTGGGTCAGGTCCGGCTGCATGTCACGTTCGGAAGCGTGGAGAACTTCCGGACAGAAAAGATCAACTTCGAGATCGCGGACTTCGACCTCCCCTACAATGCGTTGCTTGGCCGGCCAGCCCTGGTCAAGTTCATGGTGGCCACGCATTACGCCTACATGATAATGAAGATCCCCGGGCCTGGGGGTCCAATCACCGTGAAGGTGGACCGGCTGGAGGCCCTACGCCTCAGTAAGCAGGTGCAGGACTTGGCCGGCACCACCTGCATGGCTCGAGGTGAGGAAGACTGCCTGGAGCTCCCCCCGGTCAAGGCCCGCGCCTCACCCGGTTCCTCGGGTGAGGTGAAGGCGGCCCCCGTGGGTGAGGTCGGCTCTGGGAAGGTCGTGAAGATCAGTGCCAACCTCCGCACCAAATAGGAAGACGGGCTCGTCACCTTCCTCCGGTCTAACCTGGATGAGTTCACCTGGGAACCATCAGAGATGACCGGGGTCCCCAGGGAGGTGATCGAGCACCGATTGGCAACGCTCCCTGGAGTGCACCCAGTCCGGCAGAAGGTCCGGAGGTAGGCACCAGAGCAACAAGACGCCATTCGGATTGAGGTAGAAAAGCTGCTGCAGGCAAAGATTGTGCAGGAAGCCGCCTATCCCGAGTGGCTGGCCAACCCTGTGCTTGTCAAGAAGTCGAACGGAACGTGGCGGATGTGCGTCGACTTCACCGACCTCAACAAAGCCTACCCCAAGGATCCGTATCCCCTGCCGCGGATAGACCTTGTCGTCGATTCCACCGCAGGGTGCGAGACCTTGTGCTTCCTGGACGCCTACTCCGGCTACCACCTGATCAGCATGGCGCAGGAAGACGAAGAGAAGACCGCTTTTGTGACACCCTTGGGCGTATACTGCTATGTCCGCATGCCTTTTGGGTTGAAGAATGCAGGCTCAACCTACCAGCGCGCCATGCATGCTGTATTCCGATCGCAGATTGGGAGAAATCTCGAGGTATATGTTGACGATCTGGTAGTAAAGACGAAAAAGTCTGTTGGGCTCATTGAAGATCTGGAAGAAACTTTCTCCCACCTCCGGCAGTATTGTCTAAAGTTGAATCCCAAGAAATGTGTGTTTGGTGTGTCATCCGGAAAGCTACTCGGGTTCCTTGTTTCCCACCGTGGGATCGAGGTCAACCCAAAAAAAATTACGGCCATCGAGCGCATGCAACCGCCCACAAGGCTCAAGCAAGTCCAGTGCCTGGCTGGTTGCCTGGCCTCTCTCGGCCGGTTTATCGCCAGGCTAGGAGAAAAGAGTCTCCCCTTCTTCAAGATGCTGAAGAAGACTAACTCCTTCGAGTGGACCGCGGAGCGCGATAAGCATTCAAGAATCAAGCAATACCTCTCCTCCCCTCCGGTCTTTGGTCGCCCCGAGCCGGGCGAGCCGCCATCGCATGCGTAGCGGCCCGGCCCGTGGTGAGCGTGGCGCAGCGGTGGCGGAGCATGAAGGGGTCCAGCGGCCAGTTTACTATGTCAGCAAGGTACTGCACGACGCCGAAATTAGATACCCGCAGGTTCAGAAGATGGTGTATGCTGTACTGGTGGCGTCTAGGAAGCTGCGGCATTATTTCCAAGGAAGAGAGATCACGGTGGTGTCCGCCTACCCCTTGCGCGAGATTATCCACAACCGCGAAGCCGAAGGCCGCATCGCCAAGTGGTCCGTAGAGCTGGGGGAATTCGACCTCAAGTTTGCCCCCACACGGCGATCAAAAGTCAAAGGCTGGCGGAGTTCGTTGTCGAGTGGACTCCTGCCGAGCCGGAAGTCGAAGAAACCCCCGCGCCCTCCCCCTAAACACTCTACTTCGATGGCTCCTTCAGGTACGAGGGCGCTGGGGCTGGGGTCCTCCTGGTTTCTCCAACTGGGGACCTCCTCAAGTACGTGGTCGTCCTGGACTTCAAAGCCACCAACAACGTTGCTGAGTACGAAGGCTTGCTGGCGGGATTCCGTGCCGCCACGGCCATCGGAGTCCGGCGTCTGCAAGTCAAAGGCGACTCTATGCTTGTCGTCAACCAGGCAAGGAAGGAGTTCTCCTGCTCTAATCCTGTCAAGGCCGAGTACTTGGCGGAGGTCAGAAAGATGGAGCGACATTTCGATGGGCTAGGGTATACCCATATCCCCCGGCGCGATAACTACTTGGCGGACGAGCTCGCTCAGCTCGCTTCGACGAGATCTCCCATTCCGGTCGGAGTCTTTGAAGAAAGGCTGCCGTGACCGTCCATCGCAGCCCCCGTCTCCGGTGGGGATGATGGTGATGCTACTCCAGCCCTCGCTCCCGGGGGGAAAGCAGCTCCGGTGGAAACGCCCGGCCAAGCGGAGTACTCGGGCGACCGCCTCGTGGTCGCTACACTTGACCGGGAAGGCACATGGATGGACCCGATCCTAGCCTACCTACGGGATCAAGTGTGCCCCGACGATGATGTGTCAGCAGAGAAGATAGCACGAAAGGCCAAGTGCTATACCCTGGTGAGCGGGGACCTTTACCGCCGGGGTAAAAACAGAATTCTTCTGAAGTGCATCACTCGGGAAGAGGGGAGCACTCTGCTCTCTGATATCCATGGAGGCGTGTGCGGGAGCCATGTTTCAAGTCGAACAATGGTCGGGAAAGCCTTCCGCCAAGGGTTCTGTAGGATCGAAGTATACGAATATAGCAATCAGAGGGGGGTGAATGATTGTGCGGAAGCTAAAACCAAATTCTTGATCTATTAAAAGTTCACCCCAAAACAGAACCAAATAATTGCCTCGTTTTCGACAAAAACAGAATGACAGAGGTTCGGTAAAACGAGAATTCCTGGAGATCCAACCGTTAGATTGATCTGAAATTTGGACACGAGAAACTAGATTCCAATACGAATCGAACTCAAAAAGAATCAGCTCGATCGGACTTACGGATCAAAAGTTATGAACCTCGCAAGCTTGCTGTGACAGAAGATGACGAGAAATAATCTAACCAAAACTTCAAGATTAAACAAGAACAACAAAAGTTTAATCAACTAAACTTAGAGAAACCCTAAATCACTTCTCTAGAAAGGTTTTGATGGATCAAATCAAGATGAACCTCAAAGAACAAAAACCAATCTAGAAAAGAACAAGCATGCAAACAAGAACCAAAACAGGAAACACTGTAGCAACGCGGTTACTGTAGCACGCAAGGATCTAGAAGAATTGATCTTTATTTCGTTTGTCTAAAGTACTCTCATCAAAAGAGTACAAACCCTAAAACTGAGCTTGAGGCTCTCAATGCGCTCAGCTCCGATTGATGCGATTGATGCCCTTCAACAGGAGACACCCCTCCTATTTAAAAGAGCAAAACACAAGGAGTTCTGAATACAATTCCTAATCTAGAAGGAGTATGCATACAACTCCTCTTGGCCCAACCTGGCCGAGTACAACTCTTGCACGCGTATGGCAACCCTACCATACTCACGTGACTAACACTTTGCACGCGAATGACCTCCTGCCATTCTCACGTGACTAACCATTCTTCATGTGCACCATTCTCTTAGCCCGAACGTCTCGCATGACATCCTTGACCACCAAGACCTCAGTTCCTCCCTGAACCTAGTCCCGAACCTCAGCTCCTCCATGAACCTAGTTCCGGTCCCGTCATCGACCACGTTCGTCTTCGAGCAATACCTGCACATGAACAAACCACAAAACAATTCCGAGCACAAGTCCACGACTTGACTCACATCAATCCATGCAAATACTCACACGAGCATTGCATAAAGTCCACTTCAAGCATCATGAAATTCTCACAAATTTCATAATCTCAAAAACAAATCAAACACAATTCCAATCTTGCTCAAAACCCTAATTGAGCAAAAACGCATTCACAACTGACCAAAAAATATGGTCCGGCGTACACATGAAAAAGTCACTCAAAAAACCATTCACAACGGACCAACAAAATCGGTCCGGTGTACAAGTGAAGGTCTCGGTTTCAAGAAGAAATCATTCCGGCGAAAACACGTTCATGACAGACTAAAAGAAATCAGTCCGTCGTACATGCGAAACTTACTGGTTTCTTGGAAAATTGAGTCCGGCTCATGATCTCAAAAGCACGTCCACGACAGACCCAAAAACTTGGTCCATCGTACATGCGCTGACTGCTATTTTCTTGGAAAATTGAGTTTGGCACAAGAGCTCAAAAACATGTGCACGACAGACCCAAAAACTTGGTCCGTCGTACACAAAATCGGTTTGGCGCAAAAGGACTCAGATTCATGTTTACAACAGACCAAAAAACTTGGTTTGTCGTACATGGGAAAATGAGGTTGCCAAAGCATGTTTACGACAGACCAACAAATTTGGTCCGTCGTAGATGTGAAACTTACTGTTTTCTTTAAGTTTGGTCCGGCGCCAAAGCGAAACTTACTGTTTCTTGTCAAATTGTCAAACACATGCACAAGCACATTTTGCAAATCCAATTCTAAGTTAATTTTTCAGTTCAAAGCCAATTTTTCAGCACATGATTTCACAGGTTCTATTGGCCAACCTCCCTCCAGGATGCTTGCAAACTGGTGAGGAAGTGCGAGGCGTGTCAGTTCCACGCCAAGCAGACCCACCGACCAGCCCAAGCTCTGCAAACCATCCCGCTCTCGTGGCCCTTCACGGTCTGGGGGCTGGATATCCTGGGCCCGTTCCCGCGGGCCACAGGGGGCTATACCCACCTATTTGTCGCCATTGACAAGTTTACTAAGTGGGTGGAAGCCGAAGCGGTAAGAACGATCACCACCGCCACTGCGATCAAGTTCATACAAGGTATCTTCGCCCAATTTGGGGTCGCCAACCGCATCATCACCGACAACGGCCCACAGTTCGCCAGCGCCGCTTTCCTGGGATTCTGCGAAGAGATGGGCACCAAAGTTTGTTTTGCCTCGGTGGCTCATCCAAGAAGTAATGGCCAAGTTGAGCGGGCCAATGCGATGGTGCTGAAGGGCCTCAAAACCAGAGCGTTTGATCGACTCCACAAGCGTGGAGCCCGTTGGACCGAAGAGCTCCCTGCAGTGCTGTGGTCGCTTCGTACCACTCCCAGCCGGGCCACGGGAGAGACTCCCTTCTTCCTGGTCTACGGTGCAGAGGCGGTTCTACCATCAGAGTTGGCCTTAGGGTCACCGCGCGTGGCAGCGTTTACCGAGGAAGCCCAGGAAGAACAGCGTCGAGAAGATGTCAACCTCCTGGAAGAAGTGCGAGACCGCGCAGCCGTGCGCGCCGCCCGATACCAGCAAAGTCTCAGGCGGTACCATGCCACCCGGGTCAGCGAGAGGACGTTGGCAGTGGGCGACCTGGTCTTGCGCAGAGTCCAGACGCATGGCGGGTTGCATAAACTATCTCCCCAGTGGGAGGGCCCCTTTAAGGTGGTCTTAGTCTCTCGTCCCAGGGCGGTCATATTGGCCACTGAGGACGTAGAGGAGTTGGTGGACTCCCAGAACATAGAACTCTTGCGCAAGTTCTATCCCTGAAAAGGCTGTAAGTACAGAGCCCTCCTCTTCGCAGTCTGGTCGCGGGAAGTCTCTGGTTTATTCAATGTGTAGTCTTCATTTAAAGCAGTTATCACTTTTGTTCTCGCTTTTTGGTTTGCGCCCCGTCGGGCCGTGGCCGCGTGCTCGCTCTCAGAACCTTAAGGCCCTCCGAGTGCTCGATGGCTAAAGCTGGCTCACTGGGTGGGCATGGCGTGCAGGGATAGGTAATTGGGTGGTTGGTTTGGTACAGTTCTCAATACAGTCATGACGCTCAGGGTGTCCCCGTGAGAACTGGCAGCTCAAACACCATCACCGAAGACCTACTGCTCTGCCCCACTCCACCAAGTGTTCAGCCCTAAGAAGCCGCGAGGATAACTAAATCTCGCAGGGCCCTAATACCCTGAGACCGCGATTTTTCGGCATAAAGGACCCGGATCCCGCATTCCATCTAACCCTTAACGTGCGCCGTTGCCTTTTTCGCTTGCCTAGAAATAGCATGTTGGGACCGCGAACGGCCGTCCAAGCACAAGGCATGCGAAAGGGAAGTATGTTGGGGAATGCCGTATGCTACTCTAGCACAAATTAAAATTTCTACCGCAAACCAGAAAAGCTACTCGCAAGAAGGGGATCATAGATCTATTACCACTAGACGTGCAGTTGCGGAATCCTTCGCACGTCGTTGTAGTGGATCGTTCTCGGCGTGGATCGTCCTCGCCGTGGATCATCCTCACCGTGGATCGTCCTTGCTATGGATCGTAGCCGCGGATCATCCTCGCCACGGATTGTCCTCGCTGCGGATCGGCCTCTCCACGCCCCAGTAGCAGCAGCGTCACCACAGCAGTCCACACGTCCGGGGATGGAACGCCGTGCGTCGGTGTGCAAGCACCGGGTCGCTCGGCAGGGGCAATGAGAGGAGGTGGCTAGGGTTTCTGGCGAAACACCTCTAAACCGCACGAAAGTCTGTCCTACATCCAGCCTCCTCCCCTCCTTATATAGCCACGAGGTGAAACCCTAGGCAGTCAGGGCCCATCTACGCGCTAAGCCCACAAGGTCCATTAATTACGGATCCAATCCGAATTGATGCGTCCCAGCCCGTTAAGTGTGTGACCCTGTAGGTTCATGCGCATTTGGACATGGATTCGGAAAACCCTTTTCTAATCCAATAGTCGGTAGCGGCTCCTTGCAGAGCATGCCAACTCCCAAACGCATATGATTAAAGTACTGATGTAATAATCCCTTTGCCAAACTATATGAAGATCGAACTCAAGGCGAGAAGCATGTCATCCTTTGACAGTTCAATCCATCTCTCGTATCCGTGATATATTAATAAGTTGTGATTGACTTCTCAATCACGGCATGGCCATGCACTTCCTTAATCATATCACACGAGTGGCCTAGACATATATCTCCGTTACATTGGAGTGGAAAATTCCATCTCGACTGCTCACTTCCCTCTGCATGTTTCATAGTAAACATGAAAGCTACATTTATAACTATCCAGTTAGAAAATAGTGTTTGGTAACCCCAAGGTAAACTATTACACATGTAGGGAATATGACAATCTCAGGTCTAAGGATCATACATCTACTATGTATGAGATACACTGATGACACATAAGAATGTAACATTCTCGTAGTGTCCCATTGTGGGTCTATCTAACCCATGTTCTTCAACATGCATCCACAATGTATTGATGATATCTCCATATCCCATGATCTATGAAACATGATCATCGAACAATACATGTGCTGATCTATTCATCGTTGTCCTATACGATGATATCCGATCAGAGATATTTATCGAATTATATCAATAAGTAAAGAGCTTCATAAACAAGTCACACACTTGTTGATCAAAACAATGATATACGTTCATTGGACCAATAATCATATTATTATTCGTAAACATAGTCATGTTACAATCATCCATATGATTGCCTCAAGGGCATAACACTAACAATCTCCCACTTGCACTTGAGTCAATCAATTAAGTATCTAATACCAATAGACCTCGTGTGCGCCTCATGCTTAGGCTGTGGCAGTGGCTTTGTCAATGGATCAGCCACATTGGCTTCCGTATGTACTTTGCATATCTTCACGTCACCTCTATCCACAATCTCGTGAATAAGGTGATAGCGTCGGAGTATATGTTTGGACTTCTATTGTGATCTAGGCTCTTTTGCTTGTGCAATGGCACCACTATTATCACAATAGATGTCCATTGGACTAGAGGCACTAGCGACCACACCAAGCTCTGAGATAAACTTCTTTATCCATACAGCTTCTTTTGCGGCATCCGAAGCCACAATGTACTCCGCTTCTGTCGTAAAATCAGCCACTGTGCTTTGCTTAGAACTTTTCCAGCTTACTGCTCCTCCATTTAGTGTAAACACGAAACCGGATTGTGATCGAAAATCATCTTTGTCAGTTTGGAAGCTTGCATCGGTGTAACCTTTTACAACCAGTTCTTCCTCACCTCCAAAGACTAGGAACATACCCTTAGTTCTTCTCAAGTACTTTAGGATGTTTTTCACGGCTATCCAATGACCATCACCGGGATCTGCTTGGTATCTACTTGTGACACTTAGAGCATATGAGACATCTCAGGCGTCTGAGATCATGGCATACATGATAGATCCAATAGCCGAAGCATATGGAATCTTGCTCATCCTGTCTTGCTCATCAATTGTCGAAGGACACTAATTCTTGCTTAGACTGATGCCATGTGACATTGGCATGAAACCTCTCTTAGATTCATGCATATTGAACCTTTTCAATACTTTGTCAATGTACGTTTCCTGGCTTAATCCAATCAACCTTTTTGATCTATCTCTATAGATCTTTATGCCCAAGATATAACATGCTTCTCCCAAGTCCTTCATTGAGAAACTCCTTTTCAACGAAGTCTTAACGTCTTCAAGCATAGGAATATCATTCCCGATCAATAATATGTCATCCACATACAAGATTAGAAACACAAGTGCGCTCCCACTAGCCTTCTTGTAAACACAAGGCTCTTCTTCATTTTTTATAAAGCCAAATCCTTTGACCACTTCATCAAAACGAATGTTCCAACTCCGAGATGCTTGCTTTAACCCATAAATGGATCTCTGAAGCTTGCATATCTGTTTAGCATTTTTAGGATCAACAAAACCCTCAGGTTGTATCATGTATACATCCTCAGATAGATTCCCATTAAGGAAAGCTGTTTTGACGTCCATCTGCCATATTTCATAATCGAAATATGCAGCAATTGCTAAAATGATCCGGACAGACTTGAGCATGGCTACCGGTGAGAAAGTTTCATCATAGTCAATTCCTTGAACTTGTTTGAAACCCTTTGCCACCAACCGTGCCTTATAGATCTGAACATTTCCATCTACGTCTGTCTTCTTCTTGAAAATCCATTTGCATTCTATGGTTTTTACACCATCAGGAGGATCGACCAAGTTCCAAACTTGATTGGCATGCATGTATTGAATTTCGGATCTCATGGCTCCAAGCCATTTTTCGGAGTTTGGGTCCATCATGGCTTCTTCATAAGTCGTGGGCTCATCATTGTCCAACAATAATACGTCATGTCCATATCTTATAGGTTCATGATGCGGCCTTCCCGACCTACGTGGGGCTGGTGTCTCTTCCACAGGTTGTACAACATTTTGTACATCATGTGATGGTTCAGTGGCAGTTTGAACATGTTCATGTGATTCTCGAACTTCATCGAGATGCACATCACTCCCACTGATTTCTTTTGAAAGAAACTCTTTCTCCAAAAAGACACCATTTCGAGCAATAAAAACTTTGTTCTCGTTTCTTTTGTAAAAGTAATATCCTTTTGTTTCTTTAGGATACCCCACAAAGAAGCATTTTTCTGATTTAGGTGCGAGTTTATCTGATTGCAAATGTTTTACATAAGCCTCACATCCCCATATCTTAAGAAATGACAACATGGGACTTCTCCCAGTCCATATCTCATATGGTGTCTTCTCAACAGAATTTGATGGGACCCTATTTAATGTGAACGCAGCTGTCTCTAGAGCGAACCCCCAAAAGGATAATGGCAGATCTGTTTGTCTCATCATTGACCGAACCATATCCAATAAAGTTCGATTCCGTCGTTCGGATACGCCATTCCATTGAGGCGTTCCTGGCAGAGTAAGTTGTGGAACGATTCCACATTGCTTTAGATGATCACCAAACTCTTGGCTCAAGTATTCACCACCACGATCTGATCGTAAGTGTTTTATTGATTTGCCAAGTTGATTTTGTACTTCGTTCTGAAACTCTTTGAACCTTTCAAAGGTTTCAGACTTATGCCTCATTAAATAGATATATCCATATCTACTAAAGTCATTAGTAAAAGTTACAAAGTACTGAAACCCACCTCTAGCAATCGAGCTCATTGGTCCACATACATCTGTATGTACTAGGGCCAACAATTCACTCGCCCTCTCACTAAAACCTGTGAAAGGGGTTTTTGTCATCTTGCCAAGTAAACAAGACTCACATGTTTCAAATGATTCAAAATCAAATGAGGTGAGAAGTCCATCACCATGGAGCTTCTTCATGCGCTTCTCATTTATGTGACCCAAGCGACAATGCCATAAGAAGGTAGGGTTCAAATCATTTGGTCGAGGTCTTTTGACATTAATGTTATAGACATGTTTTTCTTTGAGTTCAAGGACGTATAACCCATCCACCATGGGACAATGACCATAATACATATCATTCAAAAATATTGAACAAACAAAGTTCTTTATTCTGAATTCATAACCTTCATGTTCCAAACAGGAAGATGAAATAATGTTTCTACTCAAAGATGGAACAAAATAACAATTATTAAGTTCTAAAACTAATCCCGAAGGCAAATGCAATGGGTAGGTGCCAACGGCAAGACCAGCAACTCTTGCTTTATTCCCCACGCGAATATCCACTTCTCCTTTTGCCAAGTCTCTACTCTTTGTGAGCCCCTGCATCAAATTGCAAATGTGAGCAACCGATCCGGTATCATATACCCAAGAGCTGGAATAAGAAGTAGCAAGATTAATTTCTATAACATTAATACCTGAAGTGGAAGTCACACTCCCATTCTTTTTATCTCGCTGTACTTCATGATTCCGTTTCCAATGTCCTGACTTCTTGCAATAGAAGCACTGGGTTTCGGGTTGAGGGCCGACTTTGAGCTTCTGAAGCTTAGTTTTGAGGCTCGTGATCTCATCTTGAGCCTTGCCCTTGCCTTTTCCCTTTCCCCAAGCCTTAGCTTTCCTCCTTTTGAAGGCAGTTGTCTTCTGAACCATCATCACATGATTGGGTTTCTTCTTAATGCTTTCTTCGGCAGCCTTGAGCATCCCATGTAGCTCGGTCAGGCTCTTCTCCATGCTATTCATATGAAAATTCATAATGAATGGCTCAAAGCTCTGAGGCAGAGACTGGAGAATTACGTCTGTAGCGGACCAATGCTAAGGGAAACTCAAGCTTTTCCAATCTCCCAATGTAGCCAATCATCTTGATTACATGTGGGCTGGCCGGATCGCCTTCACTAGCTTACAAGCAAGCGAAGCTTTGAGATACCATACCTCTCAGCCCTTGCTTGGTTCCCAAACATGCCCTTCAAGCCCACAATCATATTGTAAGCATCCTGGTCCTCATATTGCTTTTGCAGCTCAGAGTCCATGGTGACAAGCATGAGACAGCTGACTTCCACGGAGGCATTAACATGTTTTTCATAATCAACCTTCAAATTTCGAGGAGCATTTTCAGCCGATTCATCAGGGATTGGATTCTCTAGAACATACTCCTTTTTTTTCATGCTTGAGAACAATTCTCAAGTTGCGATACCAATCAACAAAATTTGTTCCATTTAGTTTTTCTCTTTCCAAAACCGATCTCAAAGCAAAACCAGGTGCAGCAGGAGGTGCCATTGAACTACAACAAAAACATGCAAAGTTTCTAAGCACTATGTTTATGTAATACTTTTATTAAACATTTTAATAAAAGAAACTCCTATCATGTGCCCCCTTTATGGACACATGGTGAGTATTCAAGATCCATATTCATCAAACACTAGTGAGCTTTGGCATCACTGCTAGAAATCTAATGACATAGGTAAGCAACATCTTTGCTAATTACATCTTATGTAACTCTTATTGGTTGAGCATGAAAACAAGTAATGAATGCCTCTGTCAACTTAAGTCATGGCCAGGTCAACTTGCCGCTAGGGCTCACATGAGGGAGGGAGCACTTCCCGTTTTCGGGTGCCAATTAAGAAACCTAGCCTCATGTGTGTTTTCCTAGACACCAATTGTCTTGTATCCATTCCTTCATTACTAAAATCATATTCCAACCACTTATGTCCTTAAGCCCAAAACCGTTTTGATAGCTCAATTAAATCAACCATTGTTATGTGCGATGTGTCCAACACATCCCTATCATCTATTAAGATAGTCACTGATATACTACTTTGGCAGTCATATCAATAATGATCTAAATTCTTGATGGGTGCAACAATTGGATGGACATATTTGATTTAAAAATTTTATAACTATGGGGATGAACAATATCTACTATGAACATGGCATCACATGCAATGAGCATAAAGAAAATAGCAAGGATTAAACACACATCCACAGAAAATCAAAATTAAGCTGTGAAATAGCATGGCACTTAGCATTATGATCTCCATCATCATGGTTGCCTATTCACTTAGCCATCTTGCTTGATTGTCCACCCATCCATCATGCTCGATGCCACCATCTTCATTATTGTAGATGCAACTCCTTACAATTTTTGATAATGAATTTTACATAAAGGTTCCAAGCATCACAAGTCGACACGCAGGTCGTTATACAACTTTTTGATAATGAAATAGCCTTATGGCTTGACACGGCACGCAGGCCATATAAATATTACATGCATCACATACACATAGGCCATACTATTTCACACAATATCCTGCAAAAACGAGTTAAACAAAATAAATTCTACGACATCGGGGTTCCAAGGGGCAGCGCCCCTGGCGGGGTCCAGGGGCAGTGCCCAAGGCGGGGTTGTAACATCCTAAAAATTTCTTTTAATATATTCGGTGAGTTTCTGAGATTATTTGTAATTTTTCGAAAGTTATTCGGAATCCTCGCGGTTAATTTGAATTCAAGTTTATTGAACTAATCACGTTAAATAAAGATCATGCATTTTCGAATAAGCATAAGATCAAAAATTTTGTTGATAATTAAGATAATTGGTAGACGAGAGTGTTCGCTTGAAATATTTTCGAAAAATATGTTATATAGCTTAAGTCGTTGATTTTATAAAAATCGGTACAGGTGTCTGATTCACGAAAAGAATTTTTGCGAGAAATCTGTACGTCGAAAAATCACGAAACCAATTTCGTTAGGTTCCAAATAATTCTTGATATTTTAGAGGAATTTTTCGGATTTTTAAAACCTCTCTGTTTTTTTTTCTCAACGTGTTTTGGGAACATATATGTGTATACGTGAATATTTGGACCCTTGCTTTTCCCATGTGCGAATGTTTTCTTCGATCCACGTTTTCTCCATGCGTTTCATTTCCCTCAAGCATTTCCATTCTTCTTTTTCCAACCGTTTCCCCTGCATATGCATGAAGCCATGCATGGCAATCCTCTTTAATGCATGAACGTTTAGCTTCCAAGCTATTTCAATCGCATGCACACGTTACTCCTTTAAGTAATGCACGTCATGACCATTCCTTCATTATTCCAGCCGTTCTCCATCTAGCATTGGTCGACGGACCATGCTCCAGCTGTTTTGTTTCCTTGTAATCGCGTCCCATTACTAGCAGCCCTTCATTTCTCTGGCAACGCGCTCATGCATGAACTCTAGCCGTTTCCTCTTCCCTCAACGTTTCTAGTTATCTAGCCGGTTCCAGTTCCTACACGTGAGCAGTTCAATATCCAGCCGCTCCTTTAGTCCAAGCCGTTTCCATTCTCCAACCATTGCATGCACGTATGCACACCAGGAGGGCACTTCCTCTTCCAAACGTTTCCATCTATTAGTAAGTTCTATTTTCTAAACCACACGTGAAGCCATTTTGTTCCAGCCGGTTCATCCGTTTCCAACCATTTTTCTGCCATTTTCATCGTCGTTGCCGCCGTAGCCGTCGTCCTGGTCGCCGCCGCCGTTGAAGCCGCCACCGTCGCCGTCGTCATCATCGCTGTTGTCGTCACCACCGTGTACCGCTGCCGTGCCGACTCAGCTGACCGCCTAGCCGCGACTGCCCGTCCGGCCGACCACGTGCTGCCCTCATCGCCGCCGCCGCCGTCTGCATCGCGAGCGCACCTTCCGGCCACGCCGCCTTCTTCCTACGCCCAACGATTTGCGCCGCTGCTTCGCGTCGTCCGGTAGTTCTCCTTATTTTCTTTTATGCGCGCTCTATCTATATCAATCAATTAAGCTTGTCCGCATGTATTGATGCATATATACATGTGTTAGGCTTATATGGTTTTTCCATATGCGTGTACTGTGGACGGTAGATGCATATATATTTTCACGTATATATATGTATATAGTTTAGTCTGTTGACACAAATATCGTAGCATATTGTTTCGGTACTCTCTGTTATTAGATGCTAGCAGTTTGTATACGTATGGAAATATTCGTCAGCTCTGAATATATTTGTTCGATCAATTCTCGCTAGTATAACCTTTCATTCGCATGTATCTGATTTTTTTTGAATACATGCGTGTAGGTTACTATATATTTGTATATATGTTTTACCGTGGGCATTCAGTGAAGTGCGTTCGGTATACATGCCTACCTATATGTGTATACATATGCCTATATATATATATATATATATATATATATATATATATATATATATATATATATATATATATATATATTTTAACGTGAAGCATTCAGTATATATGTGTTTATATATATTTCAAACATGTATCGAGTTGTCTGGGTATGCATGCATGAACGCCAGAACAGTGCCATGCCTACCAATGACGAGGAAAAAAAAACAAATGTTAGTTGTGTATGAACTTATTCAGAATTGTGAATTTTATCATTTTCACTAAAAATTGGTTTTAAGTCCAAATGGCTTGCAACGAATTTTGTTAATTAGTAAAGATTAATACCTTTCTACAGTAATTTTTATGAAATTTTATAATTAAATTTACACTGTTAAATTATTTGCCGAAAGTCCAAACTTACGAATTTGGTATCTCAAAAACTATACGTCCAAAAATGTCGAAATAAATTCTATAAATCTTAGAAAATGCAAAAGTATTTATTTGGAAGTTTTCGTGAAATTACGCATTAGTTTGATTTGTGGTATTGCCCGAACGTGTGTTTATTTGGTTATCGGGTACGTGTAGACGTGGATCTGTTCGAGTGTGCGGGAGTTGAAGACCAAGTTCAAGCCCTAGATCAAGATCATCAGCTTTTTGAAGGCAAGTCGTGCTTTGACCATATTGTTCCTAGCTTTTGAAAATATACTTTGTTTTAAGTTATGCATGCTATGTTGATTAAAATGAATAGTTTCATTTGGGATAACTAGTTAATCAACCTAATTGTTAATTCCATCCTTGTTAATATTAATTGTATGCCATGTATCACCTTTGTCACCTAAAGTTGGGATTAAATTGTTGGAGGATATGATTGTGCCAACACGGGAGGCTAGACCGTGACTAGTTGCTTAGCTATGCTTGCGCGAAATATATTTCAAATAGCAAAATAATATTGACTAATGACAAATGGAATGATTTTGGAAGTTAAGTGTGATCTTGTCACGTGATGATGTGAAGTGTAGGTACCTTCGTGGTTCTACACGGTAACTGAAAATACTGTTGGCATGCGTTGCACAGTAGATGAACAAGGGTGGGATTGATTTAGCCCGGGGCAAGTGGTAAGATGGCTTCGTGCCAGGCGGGCCTTCGTGGCAACGGATGAGTGATGTGAGGGCTTTGTGCTAAAATTTGAGAGAAGGATGTCTTGCCCTGGACAGTTAAGGACTTCACCTTGCAAGCCTTTGAACTGGGCCTTTCGTACAACCACATGACTGGAGTGGGACGGTCTTAGTTTAGTAGGATTCTGAAGTCTTACCTTTGATACCTCATGGTGGCAGTTACGTCGGGGTAACTGTGTGGGGGAGCGTACCTGTGCTACGGCTTGGTACCCTATCCAACGGTGTTTGTCGGTCCTACACTTTGTCCTTCGTGGGGAAAGTAGTAGTGAAGGCAAAACCGGCGAGGGTCATCGGTGTAGATGGAAGTTTCTGAAAAGCTTCGTTACGGTTGATCGCCTTTGTGGTGTGAGACTGTATCATGTGGGGAAAGTGTACAACCTCTGTAGAGTGTGTCAAAACTATTCGAATAGCCGAGTCCACGGTACTGGACAAAGCTCGGGGATTACAGTCAAGGTTTAGATTTTCTAAAAATGAAATGTGGGAATGGGTGGCTGTAGGCCAGAGATAACTGCTAAAGTGATTTAGGGCTTGGTGCCAAACTGTTTGGAAAAGATATTGATAGCTTATTGTATAATATGGTTTTACCGCTTTTGAATCTATTAAGATTATTTAATCAAAGCAAAATGCTGTTTGATGCAAAACAACCACTTAAGCCATTCCTTTGGAAGAAGCCATGCATATAGTAATAGGATTGCACCTCTGTGCATGACTTGCTGAGTATGTTGTATACTCACCCTTGCTTTCAAACAAAATCATCAGTTGAGGAGAAGACTACAACTTCGAAGGAGAAGTTCTGCGAGGAGGCAGGCAGTTATCTAGGAGTTGGACCTTGTCAGTTGCCTGTGGCAGGTTGATGGGGGTCACCGACGTTCTTCGTTCCGCTGCTATTTATCTACTTTTGTTATTGTAAGCCCTGCGTGGCAGACTATTTGTAAGGTGACCTTAAGGTCTTGTAACTAGTTTATTTAATGTTCGAAGTACTTTATTATTAATTCCGCTGTGTATGATTGTGGTACTTCATCCCTGTTTAACTGTGTGTACTAGCGTGATCCTGGACTAGTACAGAATACACAGAGGATCCGGATTTGCAGATTCGGGTCCCGACAGAGGTGGTATCTGAGCCATACTGACTGTAGGTATTGACCCTAGATAGATTGGCCGTCTTTAGGAGCTTCAAAATTATTTTCTAAACAGAAAATTTAACTTGAAGGAATAATAAGTTCTTGACTTGTCCTATTCTCCTATTCTTTCCCCTTTGCTGAAATTTCTATCTTTCCCCATTGGTTTAAATGGAAATCTTACCTGAGTCATTCTTAATAGTCCATGACGCTTCACACTTAGGGGGGGAGTACTGGATGCCGCAGTCAACCCTAAAGATCATGAAGCGAGGGATCCTCAAGCTCGAAGTGAAGTAGATCGATTAAGTCTTCCCGGAGCTTGAAGAACCAGTACTTTAGTTGCCAGTTGAGACTCATGTGTGAGAGTCGCGTCTCTTAAGATAGGAGAGTTACCCTTTTAGATGCTAGATCATTGGGTGCTTAGGAATTTGGATCTTCCTTAATTGCTGAGTGTGCAGTATGTGTTGCATAGCCTTTAGGCTTGGATAAGCAGCCATACCAAATTATTACTAACTTGTGTATAAGTTTTTGGGTTAAGCCTACTTCCCTGCACTAGTATTCTTAAACCTTACCTTTGCTCTTCCCTCATATTTGAACCTTGGTGTGTCAACAGATGGAAAGGACAGATCCCACCGATGTTCTTGAAGCAGTTCAAGTCAATACAGTTGCCGCTACCGCTGATAACGCAGAGACAAGCAAGCAGTTTTCTACCATACCGGCAGTAACTAATCAGAAATTGGATTGTGAAACAAGAACCAAACCAATTCACTTCTGCCGAGTCCAATGGAGTAACCATTCAGAAAGCGAAACGACATGGAAACGCGAAGAAGATTTGAACGAGTTTCCGAACCTATTCTATAGTTAGCCTCGAATCTCGGGGACGAGATTCTGTTAAGGGGGGAGGTTTGTAACATCCTAAAAATTTCTTTTAATATATTTGGTGAGTTTCTGAGATTATTTGTAATTTTTCGAAAGTTATTCGGAATCCTCGCGGTTAATTTGAATTCAAGTTTATTGAACTAATCACGTTAAATAAAGATCATGCATTTTCGAATAAGCATAAGATCAAAAATTTTGTTGATAATTAAGATAATTGGTAGACGAGAGTGTTCGCTTGAAATATTTTCGAAAAATATGTTATATAGCTTAAGTCGTTGATTTTATAAAAATCGGTACAGGTGTCTGATTCACGAAAAGAATTTTTGCGAGAAATCTGTACGTCGAAAAATCACGAAACCAATTTCGTTAGGTTCCAAATAATTCTTGATATTTTAGAGGAATTTTTCGGATTTTTAAAACCTCTCTGTTTTTTTTTCTCAACGTGTTTTGGGAACATATATGTGTATACGTGAATATTTGGACCCTTGCTTTTCCCATGTGCGAATGTTTTCTTCCAGTCACGTTTTCTCCATGCGTTTCATTTCCCTCCAAGCATTTCCATTCTTCTTTTTCCAACCGTTTCCCCTGCATATGCATGAAGCCATGCATGGCAATCCTCTTTAATGCATGAACGTTTAGCTTCCAAGCTATTTCAATCGCATGCACACGTTACTCCTTTAAGTAATGCACGTCATGACCATTCCTTCATTATTCCAGCCGTTCTCCATCTAGCATTGGTCGACGGACCATGCTCCAGCTGTTTTGTTTCCTTGTAATCGCGTCCCATTACTAGCAGCCCTTCATTTCTCTGGCAACGCGCTCATGCATGAACTCTAGCCGTTTCCTCTTCCCTCAACGTTTCCAGTTATCTAGCCGGTTCCAGTTCCTACACGTGAGCAGTTCAATCACTACAGGAATCTGTATTATTTTCGTCGGCCCGAATTATTTGCGTCGGCCAAGACTGTAATATCCCGAGTATTTCTATACTCAAGCCACTGTACATTTGTACTCAAACGCTGTTCAATAATACACTGTGCTTGTGTATTTTCGTGTCTTGAGTGAACATACTTGCTTGGGATCAGAAAGAACCCTTCAACTTAAGTAATTTCGCTCATAAGTAAATTCGAATTAGGTTGGGCAAGTGCTGTGACCCTATTAACTTCCAAATACTTTGGAACAATTAGTAATCAACCCTGGAAGCTTTAGCCGTCAAGGCCCAAGTTCAAAAGTTCTGGGATGTCCGGAGTATCCGGATCCAACCCGGAATGTCCGGACAAAGTCCGGAGTGTCCGGATTGGGCTGGCCGAGCGGTCCAACCCGGAGTGTCCGGACCAATGTCCGGAGTGTCCGGGTTAGTGTTACCGAAGACCCCAACCCGAGTCTCGGGTTGAGTCCGAGAGTCCGTATTGGCGTGGGGTTTTGTATAAAAGTCCCATTTCGTGGCTCCTTCCATTCTTTCTTCTTCTACTTTGGTTTCCCCACTTCCTTGGTGTTCTCTCCACCACCCCGAGCTCCTCTCCGTGAGCCACCTGGCCGGTGACCCTCCCAGTGACTCCTCCATCTCGGTGTGCTCCTCCCCAAGCCGTCATTCCCCATCCTCCACCGGCGTTGCTCCTCCTCCATCTTCCTTGGAGGTAAGCTTTTCTCTTAGGGTTTGATTCGCGGGATTCTTGGGTTCTAGAGTCGTTCATGGTGGGATTAGGACTTAGGTTTGGATTTGGGAGGCTAGGGTTGAACTTGGATTCTAGGGTTTTGGGTGTAGTGGTTCTAGGGTTGAAAATGGGATTTGGATTAGTGAATGTGGTATGCTAGAGTGGTAGATCGGGTAGTAGTAATGTCGATTTAAGAAGTTGTTGGTGTGAGTTAGAGGTTTGGCGGGTTAGCGGCGTTTTCTCGTAGAATCGGCTAGTTCGAACTCCTTCCTGGTTCGCTAGGTGTACGAAAGTCGAGATCGGTCGCGGTGCAGTTGTAGGAAGTGGTAAGGTCTCCGTCTCCTCGGCGAGTTGGACCACACGCCCGAGGACCGGAGTATCCGGACGAAACGGTCCGGAGTGTCCGGCCTATCCGGACTGTCCGGATGCAAAACCCGGATCGTCTCGGGTTAAATTTCTGTCCGGCCGTGTTGTGTTGTCCGAGTGCGTCGTTTCATAAGGGTTTATTGGTTGTACTTCATTCTTGTGTATTTCATGCACTTCATGGTGCAATTAAAAATTTATTTTGCTAAATTGTATTTCTTTCTGCTGCTTTTGTTGCTTTGACCGATTAGAGGCTAGCGAGTCGGGCTTCGCCTCGAACAACTCGAGCATCATCCGGACATCACCGAAGTGCAACAACAAGGCAAGCACCTCCTTTGACCATCTTGAAACCTATATTTCACGATGTCTACTTTGATTTCTCAAACCATATGCATTGTTTATATTCAGTAAATTGCTAGTTTGTGGGAATGGTAGATATACCCTGATTTGGTGGTTTCCTCAATTTAATTCCACGAGATCATTGATAACCTTAGTAGGGTTAGACAATTTAATAAAATGTCACTTGGGTATAAACGATTTAGTAATTGCATACGCTAGACACTGCAATAGAGGTGAGCAAAGTCAGTCCTTACCAAATGCTCAAAATTATGATAAATGTAATTGGTTTTGGAAAAGTTTTGGAAATGTGAATCGTAAAGGTATATTGATAAAAATGTGAAGTGTCTAGTTGGTAATTAGACTTGGCGGGAGGTATAATATGTGCTAGTTAAACATGGTGGTGATTGGTTGGCGAGTTAAGTGGAGTTCCCGCTTGAGTCACTAGGCAAAAATATAAGGACCGAACTTGTGACGGTTTTTGAATTGAACACCGTGCAACCGCGCAATGCTGGGATGGGGCGGCCTATTCTAGTACTTGAAGTGTGAGGGGATAGCCATGCCTGTTGGTAGGCCGAAGAGTGGACCTTTTCCCTGTGTTGAGCAGTCAAGCGCGGTGTGTGTGTCCTCACGACCCGCCGTATGCGCCTTCGTGTGTGCGCTTGTACTTTTGCAGCAGGGAATCGCTCCGTTTCATGTTTGTTGATACAACGGTGTACGCCTTGCTATGGGGTAATGCGCGGCCAACAATTCGCCGTCGTCACGATGAGTATTCCGTGGCCGCTCGAGTGGTGGTTGGCCTCTTATCGCCATAGTAGTGGATTTGTCGTCACCGGTCTGGGGTGTGGCTATAACCTCAACGATGGGAAAGAATAGATCATTCTTGTATATCGGATACCTCGTGTATCGCGTGTACCCTGGATAGCGAGGGATGCAAGTCTGAGTTGTGTTTGGGTAAAGTGCGCAAACTCTGCAGAGTATCAAATAATTCTAATCGATTAGCCGTGCTCACGGTTATGAGCAATCTTCTCTAATCATATCAAGTATAGAGATTTGGTTTGGTTTTGAAAATGAAAATCTATTTCGAGTCGGTATAAAGTATGTGGTGGAATGGTACTTGATGGGATTGTGGATATGTGTATATGATTCTCGATGGGATTATGTATGGATGTCGATTCGTATCGATTGCGACCATGGATGGTGGCAATTGTGGAGCTTCGATTGTTACATACACTTGTAAATATGTTTTATTCAAACTGCTGTCTTTCAAATTATGTATTACTTTTCGATGAACTATTTTAAATCGACTTTACGCAATTAACCCAGTGTAGAAGCTTTATCTGTTGAATCAGCCTGCATTTATTTATATTTCCATACACTAAAGTCTTGCGAGTACATACGTGTACTCACCGTTCTGTCGCTAACCCTTTTCCACAGAGGAAGGTAATGATGATGTCCTGGATGATGGCGAGCCCCTTTTGCGCGAGTGTTGCGGCCGTAGTCCCTCCCTCGGTCAGAGCTTTGTGGGTGGTCGGGCCACCGCTGGTTGTCTTTCTTTTGTTTCATTGCCGCTTTACTTCTTTTGGTTTACGTAATACTCTTGTTCAAGGTTTACACCCGCTATGTAAATTATCGTAGTTTATCCTTCCGTGCCTTGGTACTCGTGTTGTTGGTGCAGCGATCTTGGGCTCTTGATCCAGGGATCGATGTCGGATCGTCTGAGCACCGGTCCGAAGCTAAGGGTTCGATCCGTCGATCGAATTTTTAGGTTCAGATCTCCAGTGTCGAGGCTTCCTGTTGCTATACGGTGCTATACGCTCTGATGAAGCGGCGTCTGATGACGGTATAGGAAGAGGGGTCCTCAGCGTTGGTATCAGAGCCATTGACTGCAGGAGGACTTAGTTAGCCTGGACGTTAGACTTAGGGACAGATTTTTCTTCTCAAAATTTATTTTGAAGTACAAAACTCTATTTTCAAAGTGTAGAATGCTATTCTTGTCCATTCTATAGCTTTTCGCTTATCTACTCTTCAAAATGAATCTGATCTTAATCCAAATTTCAAAATTTGTTTCCTTCTTCCATCTTGTTCAAAAGGATTAAGAGGAATGCGGTTTTAGCTAAGAATGGGTTAAGGATAGATGTTTGTGGTTGTAATTAGGGATTATTTGTCGTTTCCCTGAGTTGGTTTTTGAATTGGTTCTTATGCTTCTTTGAATGAATGCTTGTAGTGTGTTTGTGTTCATGAGTGCATCCTTTGGGATCAATCATTACGCACTTGATTTGCCTGATTAGTTGACTCAACTGTGCATTTCAGATGCCTCCCGAAAGAGAACAGTTCGTGCGCTTCCAAAGAAATTGATGATGCCGGGAGCGTGGCTTGATCTGATGGGAGCGGGGCCCAACGATCGCGGGTCCCCTCTTGGTGGGTCAGCTGGGGCTCAGTCTCAGCTACATGCCCAGAGTGAGGAGCTCCCTCCACCTCCTCCTGCTCCCGATATGGCTGCACTCATGTTGCGGCAGACTCAGCTCATGGAGCGGATGGTCCAGGCTGTCCAGGGCAGCAAGAATGGCTAGCCGGTCTCGGTTGTCGGAGTTCCAAATGAACTTCGACCGCCGAGCTTTTCTTCAGCTACAGATCCGATGGAGGCAGAGGATTGGCTTAGCGACATGGAGGGGAAGTTGGAGTTAGTCGGTTGCACTGATGCGGAGAAGGTTCAGTACACCGCCTACTACCTCCAGGGGACCGGCAGCCTTCGTGGTGGAGGCGGCAGGGTGTTCGCCTCGCAGATCAGTCACCACATGGGCAGAGTTCAAGGCGCCTTCGCTCCTTCCATGTTCGGCGGGCTTGATCGAGATCAAGAAGCGGGAGTTCTACGACCTTCGCCAGGTCTATGGCGGTGATGGACTACCTCCACCGCTTCAACCATTTGTCACGCTATGTTGTCGATGAGGTGACCACCGAGGCTAGGAGAGTGACATTGTTCAAGGAGCACCTCACCGAGGAGATCCGCTTCCACCACGGTCATGACATTCCTAGCCTGCAGGTCTTGGTGGGCAAGGCCAGTAGCATTGAGGATGGCGCCAAGGCGCTTATGGAGAGCCGCAAGCGCAAGTGGGCAGCTTCGGCGGCGGTCGTGGCGGACCTTCCAGACCGCACCTTCCCTCGATCGGCTTCCGGCCTTAGCGCCGCCCGATTCAGAGGTCTCAGGGCTTACCTCCTCGCCCTGCTCAGAGTTCGGTGCAGTCACCTAGCCGCCCAGTACAGCAGTTGGGGTCCCAGAATCCATTTGGCCATATCACTTGCTTCTCCTGCGGCCAGAAGGGCCACTTCGCCCGATGCTGTCGGCGGCGGCGGCGTGAACAGCTTCAGGTGCACCGGCCGTCCCGAGGTCGATCTGGTGGCGTGGGAGTGGCGATCAGACGCCCGGTTCCGTGCAGCTTCAGCTCGGGCCATGGCCGCTGAATGTAGCCACCGCAGAGGAGGCAGCAGCGAGCTCAGATGTGGTGTTGGATGCGTTATCTGTTCATTCCGTACCCGCCTTAGTATTATTTGACTCGAGCGTCGCATTCCTTTATTTCTTCACGCTTTGTTGTTCAGCATGAGGTCTGTTCTTTGTACCTCGAGAAGTACTTGTTGATCCGTTCGCTGGATCCGCTTTTGATGCCGAGCTTGTGAGTCCAGGGTTAGAATTGAGATCAATGGGGTAGAATTTGGGGTGATCTTATCAACATTGAGGCGTCAGGTCTTGATGTGATTCTGGTATGGATCGGCTGTCCAAGCATCGAGGCATATTGATTGTGCCAGGAGATCCGCTTTCATTAGTCAACCACGATGGCATTGCTTTGTTACCTTTTCTTGTTTCCAGCGGTCACGGCAGCCTTTGCTCGGTGCTCTTTACATTCGGGGACGATCGGTACCGGTGGTGTGTGAGTACCCTGATGTGTTCCCCGATGAGCTGCCAGGTTTGCCACCTGATCGTGATTTGGAGTTCATCATCGATCTCTTACCTGGCACTTCTCCAATTTCTAAGCGTCCGTACAGGATGCCTGCTAATGAGCTGATCGAGTTGAAGATTCAGCTCAAGGAGCAGTTAGAGACGGGGTTCATTCGTCCCAGTTCTTCTCCTGGGCAGCCCGATTCTGTTTGTGAAGAAGAAAAGCGGCACTCTTCGCATGTGCGTTGATTACCGGTCGTTGAATGAGGTCATCATCAAGAACAAGTATCCTCTCCTCGGATCGATGATTTGTTTGACCAATTAGGCGGAGCTCGAGTTTTCTCCAAAATAGACTTGAGATCCGGCTATTTTCAGCTCAAGATCCGTCAGGAGGATATCGTGAAGACCGCATTCACCACTCGCTACGATGCATGCGAGTACACAGTTGTTCGTTTGGCCTCACCAATGCACCACCACCTTCATGAATCGATGAACAAAGTCTTCATGGAGTTCCTTGATAGATTTGTGGTGGTGTTCATTGATGACATCCTCATAGACTCTAAGGATGATGATGAGCACGCACTTCACGTGCATATGGTGCTTAGCAAGCTTCGCGAGCATCAGTTGTATGCCAAGTTCAGTAAGTGCGAGTTACGGCTCAAGCAAGTGGAGTTTCGGGGCATGTCTGTCGGAAGGTGGGGTAGCGGTTGATCCACGCAAAGGTACAAGGCGTACTCAATTGGGAGCAGCCCGCAATGTCCACGAGATTCGGAGTTTTCTCGGTCTTGCCGGATACTATCGCCGGTTTATCGAGAATTTCTCCAAAATTGCTAAGCCAATGACAACGCTTACTCAAGAAGGAGAAGAAATTCAGTGGTCACCTGGTTGTGAGTCCAGTTTTCAGGAGTGAAGAATAGACTCACCTTTGCACAGTGTTGGTCCTTCCCGACATTCACAAGAACTTCGATGTCTATTGTGATGCATCCGTCTTGGACTTGGTTGTGTGTTGATGCAGGAGGGCAAAGTGGTTGCTTATGCTTCTCGGCGACTAAAGCCTCATGAAGCCAATTACCCGACGCATGATTTGGAGCTTGCAGCTGTTGTTCATGCTCTCAAGTTGTGGCGACATTATCTCATAGGAAACAGATGTGAGATCTACACCGACCACAAAAGCTTAAAGTACTTCTTTTAGCAGCAGATCTAAATTTGAGACAGCGTCGATGGCTAGAGCTGATCAAAGACTATGATCTGGGTAGTCATTACCATCCTGGCAAGGCAAATGTGGTTGCAGATGCCCTCAGTCGCAAGCTGCACACAGTGAATGCCTTGGGTGTCATTGGCGATCTCGGTGGTTGAAGAGTTTGAAGCTCAATCTAGAAGTGGTTGAGTATGGTTACGTTCTGCTTTAGCCGTGCGACCCACTCTAGAGTCTCAGATTCGAGCAGCTCAACTACAAGATGATCTTGTGATTGAGATTAGACGCTTGATTGGTGAAAATGGCGCATCTCGAGGTTTTTCTGTGAAGTCCAATGGGCTGATCTTGCATGGGCAGCAGTGTATGTCCACGATAATGTTGAGATCAAGGGGTTGATCTGTCGAGGAAGCTCATGATACTCCTCTCTCTGTCCATCTGGCGGCACCAAGATGTACCAGGACCTTCGCGAGCAATTACGGTGGCCAGGTATGAAGAAGGAGATCGCGGCTCATGTGGCGACATTGTGATGTGTGCCCGGCGTGTCAAGGCTGAACATCAAAGGCCAGCCGGATTACTTGACCATTGCAGATCCCTCGAGTGGAAGTGGGAAGAGATTGGGATGGATTTCATTACCGGTCTACCAAGGTCCTCCACCGGTCCACGACTCTATTTGGGTGATCATTGACCGTCGACCAAGGTAGCTCATTTCATCGATTCATACCACCTATTCTCGAGCCAAACTAAGCGGAACTCTATTTGCGAACATTGTTCGGCTCCATGGAGTTCCAAAAGTCATAGTCTCCGACCGTGGTTCATGATTCACCTCCAGATTTTGGGAGAGTTTGCAGTCCATTCTTGGCACTAAGCTATCCTTCAAGATTACTTACCATCCCCAAGCGGCGACAGACGGAAAGGGCAAACCAAATCCTTGAAGACATGCTAAGGGCTTGTGTCTTTGTGCTACGACAAGTCGTGGAGAAATGCTTGCCATTTGCTTGAGTTCTCCTACAACAACAGTCATCAAGTCGGGTCTTCGGATGTCGCCTGAGGCTCTTTATGGCAAGAAGTGCAGAACACCACTTGTTTTGGTCCGAGGTTGGTGAGAGGCAATTCTTCGGGCCAGACCATGATTGAAGAGGCTGAAAGGCAAGTTAGCTTGATTCGAGACCGGTGAGAGAAGCTCGGTCTCGTCGGAAGAGCTATCTTGATCGTCGACGCCGCGAGTTGAGTTTTGAGGTGGGTGACTTTGTTTATCTCAAGGTCTCACCACTCCGCGGTACTCATGATTTCAAGTCCGCGGGAAGCTAGCCCCGCGATACATCGGTCCGTTCGGATTTTTGAGAAGGTTGGTGTTGTGGCTTATCGGCTTGAGCTACCGCCACATCTTTCGGACATTCACGATGTGTTCCACGTGTCCCAATTGAAGAAGAGTCTTCGGGTTCCATCGGAAGTTACCCAATTGGACCATCTTGATTTGCGGCTGATCTTCGTATCGAGAGTATCCATCAGTATTCTCGAGACAGTGAGCGTCACACTCATGATCAGGTTATCAAGATGCTCAAGGTCGATGGAGCAACCATTCAGAAGATGAAGCCACGTGGGAGCGTGAAGACCATATTCGAGCGAGAATACCCGAATTTCTTCGAGAGAATTAGCAATCTCGAGGACGAGATTTTTGTAAGGGGGTAGACTGTAATATCCAGTATTTCTATACTCAAGCCACTGTACATTTGTACTCAAACGCTGTTCAATAATACCTTTGTGCTTGTGTATTTTAGTGTCTTGAGTGAACATACTTGCTTGGGATCGAAAGAACCCTTCAACTTAAGTAATTTCGCTCATAAGTAAATTCGAATTAGGTTGGGCAAGTGCTTTGTGACCTATTAACTTCCAAATACTTTGGAACAATTAGTAATCAACCACAGGCGTTAGCCGTCAAGGCCCAAGTTCAAAAGTTCGGGATGTCCGAGTATCCGGATCCAACCGGAATGTCCGGACAAAGTCGGAGTGTCCGGATTGGGCTGGCCGAAGCGGTCCAACCCGGAGTGTCGGACCAATGTCCGGAGTGTCCGGGTTAGTGTTACTGAAGACCCCAACCCGAGTCTCGGGTTGAGTCCGAGAGTCGGTATTGGCGTGGGGTTTTGTATAAAAGTCCCATTTCGTGGCTCCCTTCCATTCTTTCTTCTTCTACTTTGGTTTCCCCACATCCTTGGTGTTCTCTCCACCAACCCGATCTCCTCTCCGTCGAGCCACCGGCCGGTGAACCTCCCCGGTGACTCCTCCATCTCGGTGTGCTCCTCCCCAAGCCGTCATTCCCCATCCTCCACCCGGCGTTGCTCCTCCTCCATCTTCCTTGGAGGTAAGCTTTTCTCTTAGGGTTTGATTCGCGGGATTCTTGGGTTCTAGAGTCGTTCATGGTGGGATTAGGACTTAGGTTTGGATTTGGGAGGCTAGGGTTGAACTTGGATTCTAGGGTTTTGGGTGTAGTGGTTCTAGGGTTGAAAATGGGATTTGGATTAGTGAATGTGGTATGCTAGAGTGGTAGATCGGGTAGTAGTAATGTCGATTTAAGAAGTTGTTGGTGTGAGTTAGAGGTTTGGCGGGTTAGCGGCGTTTTCTCGTAGAATCGGCTAGTTCGGAACTCCTTCTGGTTCGCTAGGTGTCACGAAAGTCGTAGATCGGGTCACGGTGAAGTTGTAGGAAGTGGTAAGGTCTCCGTCTCCTCGTCGAGTTGGACCACACGCCCTAGGACCGGAGTATCCGGACGAAACGGTCCGGAGTGTCCGGCCTATCCGGACTGTCCGGATGCAAAACCCGGACTGTCCGGGTTAGGCTGTTCTGTCCGGTCGTGTTGTGTTGTCCGAAAGTCGTCGTTTCTTCAAGGTTTCTTGGTTGTACTTCATTCTTGTGTATTGCATGCACTTCATGGTGCGATTAAAACTTTCTTTTGCTAAGTTGTATTTCTTTACATCGTTTTTGTTGCTTTGACCGATTAGAGGCTAGCGAGTCGGGCTTCGCCTCGAACAACTCGAGCATCATCCGGACATCACGAAGTGCAACAACAAGGCAAGCACCTCCTTTGACCATCTTGAAACCTATATTTCACGATGTCTACTTTGATTTCTCAAACCATATGCATTGTTTATATTCGATAAATTGCTAGTTTGTGGGAATGGTAGATATACCCTGATTTGGTGGTTTCCCTCAATTTAATTCCACGAGATCATTGATAACCTTAGTAGGGTTAGACAATTTAATAAAATGTCACTTGGGTATAAACGATTTAGTAATTGCATACGCTAGACAACTGCAATAGAGGTGAGCAAAGTCAGTCCTTACCAAATGCTCAAAATTATGATAAATGTAATTGGTTTTGGAAAAGTTTTGGAAATGTGAATCGTAAAGGTATATTGATAAAAATGTGAAGTGTCTAGTTGGTAATTAGACTTGGCGGGAGGTATAATATGTGCTAGTTAAACATGGTGGTGATTGGTTGGCGAGTTAAGTGGAGTTTCCCGCTTGAGTCACTAGGCAAAAATATAAGGACCGAACTTGTGACGGTTTTTGAATTGAACACCGTGCAACCGCGCAATGCTGGGATGGGGCGGCCTATTCTAGTACTTGAAGTGTGAGGGGATAGCCATGCCTGTTGGTAGGCCGAAGAGTGGACCTTTTCCTGTGTTGGCTTGATCAAGCGCGGTGTGTGTGTCCTCCACGACCCGCCGTATGCGCCTTCGTGTGTGCGCTTGTACTTTTGCAGCGAGGAATCGCTCGGTTCATGTTTGTTGATACAACGGTTACGCCTTGCTATGGGGTAATGCCGCGGCCAACAATTCGCCGTCGTCACGATGAGTATTCCGTGGCCGCTGAGTGGTGGTTGGCCTCTTATCGCCATAGTAGTGGATTTGTCGTCACCGGTCTTTGGGGTGTGGCTATAACCTCAACGATGGGAAAGAATAGATCATTCTTGTATATCGGATACCTCGTGTATCGCGTGTACCCTGGATGACGAGGATGCAAGTCCGAGTTGTGTTTGGGTAAAGTGCGCAAACTCTGCAGAGTATCAAATAATTCTAATCGATTAGCCGTGCTCACGGTTATGAGCAATCTTCTCTAATCATATCAAGTATAGAGATTTGGTTTGGTTTTGAAAATGAAAATCTATTTGAGTCGGTATAAAGTATGTGGTGGAATGGTACTTGATGGGATTGTGGATATGTGTATATGATTCTCGATGGGATTATGTATGGATGTCGATTCGTATCGATTGCGACCATGGATGGTGGCGGTTGTGGAGCTCGATTGTTACATACACCGTAAATATGTTTTATTCAAGCTCGTCTTTCAAATTATGTATTACTTTTCGATGAACTATTTTAAATCCAAATTTCGCAATTAACTTGATGTAGAAGCTTTATCTGTTGAATCAGCCTGCATTTATTTATATTTCCATACACTAAAGTCTTGCGAGTACATACGTGTACTCACCGTTCTTGCTAACCCTTTTTCCACAGAGGAAGGTAATGATGATGTCGGATGATGGCGAGCCCCTTTTACTGCGAGTGTTGCGGCTTCGTAGTCCCTCCCTCGGTCGATGCTTTGTGGGGTGGTCGGGCCAGTGCGCTGGTTGTCTTTCTTTTGTTTCATTGTCGCTTTACTTCTTTTGGTTTACGTAATACTCTTGTTCAAGGTTTACACCCGATTATGTAAATTATCGTAGTTTATCCTTCCGTGCCTTGGTACTCGTGTTGTTGGTACGCGATCTTGGAGCTCTTGATCCAGGGATCGATGTCAGATGCGTCTGCACCGGTCCGAAGCTAAGGGTTCGATCCGTCGATCGAATTTTTAGGTTCAGATCTTGGTGTCGAGGCTTCTGTTGCTATACGGTGCTATACGCTCTGATGAAGCGGCGTCTGATGCGGTATAGGAAGAGGGGGTCCTCACAGACTTGGCCGACGCAAATACGTCTATATTTTCGTCGGCCAAGGTGGGCCGACGCAAATACGTCTATATTTTCGTCGGTTAAGATGGGGCCGACGAAAATACGCTTATATTTTCGTCGGTCAGGTGGGGCCGACGAAAATAGGAAGATAACATTGCTAGGTCACGCTCCGGGCGCTATCAAAATTCCTCACACACCCCGCCCCTCACGCCGCTCCTTGCCCGCGCCCTCCGCCGCCCGCCCCTGGCCTGCCCCGCGACGCCCCCGCCTCCCCGCGAGCGCCCCTCCTCTCTGACTCCATCATGCTCACGCCCACCGGCGTTATCCAGCGACTGCGTACGCATGCGCCTCCCCCTCTCCCCTTCCCTGAAATCCCCATAAACCCTAGCAATTCCCCCACCCCCGGGCGCCCAACCCACTGCCCGTTTCGGAGGCGTAGCGAGGTCTGGTTTCTCCTCCTCCACTCACCTGCGCTCCCTCTCCTCTAGATTCTCCAGATTGTTGCTGGTTTCTGGGCGGCGGTGTCTATTTTGGGCGGAGCGGGGAAGATGCTTCTTGCTCGGTGACGTTGTATCGTTATGTGGGAATTCCACGATTCAGCCGGTGCTGGGGAAGGATTGCTATCTTTTTCTAGGCTTTTTAGTCTGTGGTATAGTTTCGGATTGTGGACATTGAAAACAATCTTGTTCATTTATTGTATCATCAAGAAGTCGTTGTTCCTGAAATATTTACTGGTAAGCCTTGTCCGTTCAAACTTTATCTTTAACTCATGATTTTGGTGCTGAGTTATTTGTGGTTCGCTTGAACTGTTTGAATCTCTCTTTTTATGACTCTGATGGATTTGCCCTAATGTACATGTGTGTGTTTTGTAGGTTTCCATTTTGTTGTGGCATTTGGGAGATTCTCAAATAACAAGCCAAGTTAAACAAACATGAATGCCGGATTCAGCATGCAGATCTTAGCGCAGAAGCTTGCAAAGCTTAATATGACACAACAGAGTATAGAGAGTATCCTTCTTGATAGTTCCAAAGTGTGATCCTGCAACTTTTCTCCAACTTTAATTCAACGCTTTCTTTTTCACGTGTGCTTTAATGTAACTGTGGCCTAGCTATTGTTTTTTTTATAGAAGAGGGCGGGTTAGATTTTTCCAGAGACAACACACAGACATCACAGACTAATCATCTTTGTCTTAACTTATCAGTTCTCACTGGTAGATGACTGAATCGCGCAATACAGTGGCTTATATGGTTCGGTAAGTGCAAAGTCATAGCACACGCTTATGGAAGAGGCTAGTGTTGTTAATCTTACAGTTGCAGATTAACATATCACGGTGGCAATTGACCTTTAGCATCCACTTGATAACTGGTCATGCAGCATGATGACCAGTTAAATTAATAGCATTATGCTAGCCTTTCATTGGCCCTTGCTCAAATGTGTGCCTTCCTGAACTGTGTCCAAAGACGACTGCTTTTACTTACTATCTATTTATGTGATTATTACCCTATGTGCCACATTATTTTGCCCATTCATACATTATCATGCTTAACAAATGAAAAGCTTTATCACACTGGTGTGTCTTCCACCATCGTCACTGCCGACAAGTTGTTGATACATGGGATTCCGAGTTTCATTCAGCTGCTCGTGACAGGAGGATATCTTTGTTGTACCTTGCAAATGATATTATGCAGAATAGTAGTAAGAAAGAAGGCAATAGATATACAAGTGAATTCTTGAGGGTCATCCCCGCTGCCTTAAACGATGTATGCATCAATGGAGATGATTTTGGTCGGAATGTTGTACGGAGACTGGTACGTGAAACATATTCTTGATGTTTATATGCTTGAATTTGCAACCATCCTCTCTCCCTTTTCGCAATATATTTCCTAAATCTTTCTTTTCTTGGCGTTTGAAAGGACATTGACTGCACCTATAGAAATCATTAGATGTTTAAAATCCATTAAAGAACACGCCTTTCGTGCTTCCATATATCCTCTTGTCATTACTCTGGAGGATCACCTCACACCAGATCTCCAAGCCAAAGTAGCTGAGGTAAAGTTTAATTTTTATATACTTCCCCTACATTTGTTTTGTTCAAATCCTCAATTCTGACTCCAAATCATTACAGATGCTAAAGCTACAGCTTCACGGTGCTGATGTCATAAGGTATGATATACTTTTTTTCTTTTTCTTTTTGACTTATGACATATGTCTCACCTCCTCATTTATTATATGATTATTGTGATTTTGTTTTCTGGGATCATAGAAGCACTGAAGATAATAATTTGAACCTCTGTATAGTTGGATAAGCCCGACAGCTCTACACACATGCATTTAATGGAATAATACATCTTACGTTTATACTTTTATCCTTGATAAATGTACGATTATAAGTCAAGAAACTTGAATGCAGCTGAGTTGTGGCACAAACACTTAAGTCAATGTTACTGGGACAAATCAGTTGAACACTTCGATAAAAGACCACTTGAACTACATGATAGTGTACACATCCTTTTATATGTTTTTGCTATGTACCAGCTTCTTGAACTACTTCGATAAAAGATGCTGGTAGCTCTAGAATTGAAGTGAAAATATATACCCTGAATGGGGATAGTATGTGAAGCCTTAAATAAAACTGCCAATCTTCATGGAGATTTCCTGGTAAATAACTAATGCATTTTCTATCTGGCATCCTACATTAAGGAAATATTATGTTAATGCTGTCAATTCTTTTAAAATAGTGAACCTTTTTTCCATTAGTCCATGACTGCATGTGTGCAACCAGGGATTCAAATCCTGGTGACCAACAGGGTAAAAGATTCCAGTCTTAACTTTAAGGTTAAATTTTTGATTTGATGAACTGTAATTTCGGACCAGAACTACCAGCTTAGCGGTGGTCATTTCACTTTTTTAAAAAACAAAAAAGATTAAGAAAAGATAAGCGACTAGGAAAACCAACCAATGCAAACAACAATAGATTCAAATTTCAGAAATAGTGAAGACAAAGTTACAGCTAATAGTATTGCGTATAATAACAATTGCGAGCAATTTGTAGACCAGAATAAAGAATATAGTATCACTAGTATTTTATTTATCTAATGTCTCCAGGATGAAGCTTTGTGTAGGGTTCTGCAGGTCATGTAATTCTAAGTTATTTTGGCTTCTGTTATTTGAGCCTTTGAGACACTGCAGGTAATTCAACCAAGATTTTGGGAAATTTCACTCCTTGACTTATATTTATTTATTTATATTAATTTTGCTGCTCAGTTGAGGAAACCAGATTTATCTAGAAGAATGATGTTTATAAATGTAATTAAAAATACAAAAAAAATATGAAGGTTTACCTGCATGTACTTGATACTTATGAATATATGAAGGAAGAACAATGTTGTGCAGTTTCTTCTCTTTTATTTTTGGAGAATTCATGGTTTTTTATATTTTTTTTAAATTTTAAAAAGGTATTTTCGTCGGCCTAAACCGACGAAAATAAGATTTTTTATATTTTTTTTTAATTTAAAAAAAGTAATTTCGTCGGCCTAAACCGACGAAAATAGAAGAAAATTGCCGACGAAAATACAGACTCCACATCAGCGAGTGCAGAGACGGTCGCTATTTTAAATCGACCTCTCGTAAGCGAAAATAAGTATATTTTAAATCGGTTCTTAGCGAAAATACATGTATTTTCGTCAACATAATTTCGTCGGTCTATTTTCGTCGGTAAACCGACGAAAATGGCTATTTTCGTCGGTTTTCCCTGTATTTTCGTCGGTTTTAGGCCGATGAAAATAATATGGATTCCTGTAGTGAATATCCAGCCGCTCCTTTAGTCCAAGCCGTTTCCATTCTCCAACCATTGCATGCACGTATGCACACCAGGAGGGCACTTCCTCTTCCAAACGTTTCCATCTATTAGTAAGTTCTATTTTCTAAACCACACGTGAAGCCATTTTGTTCCAGCCAGTTCATCCGTTTCCAACCATTTTTCTGCCATTTTCCTCGTCGTTGCCGCTGTAGCCGTCGTCCTGGTCGCCGCCGCCGTTGAAGCCGCCACCGTCGCCGTCGTCATCATCGCTGTTGTCGTCACCACCGTGTACCGCTGCCGTGCCGACTCAGCTGACCGCCTAGCCGCGGCTGCCCGTCCGGCCGACCGCGTGCTGCCCTCATCGCCGCCGCCACCGTCTACGTCACGAGCGCACCTTCCGGCCACGCCGCCTTCTTCCTACGCCCAACGATTTGCGCCGCTGCTTCGCGTCGTCCGGTAGTTCTCCTTATTTTCTTTTATGCGCGCTCTATCTATATCAATCAATTAAGCTTGTCCGCATGTATTGATGCATGTATACATGTGTTAGGCTTATATGGTTTTTCCATATGCGTGTACTGTGGACGGTAGATGCATATATATTTTCACGTATATATATGTATATAGTTTAGTCTGTTGACACAAATATCGTAGCATATTGTTTCGGTACTCTCTGTTATTAGATGCTAGCAGTTTGTATACGTATGGAAATATTCGTCAGCTCTGAATATATTTGTTCGATCAATTCGCTAGTATAACCTTTCATTCGCATGTATCTGATTTTTTTTGAATACATGCGTGTAGGTTACTATATATTTGTATATATGTTTTACCGTGGGCATTCAGTGAAGTGCGTTCGGTATACATGCCTACCTATATGTGTATACATATGCCTATATATATATATATATATATATATATATTTTAATGTGAAGCATTCAGTATTGTTCGCGCCAAAAATGTGAAGGGGGTTTTCGGCCTCGAACACACAAGACAAACACCGGGTTTGCAGAGCGTGCCAGTCGATTTGACCTGAAATCGACAAGGTAGAATTTGTAATTCGATCAAAGCCGATAAACAAAGATCTATCGGCTTTTCGCTAATCGGCAAGAATCGATTAGGAGATAACTAGATCAACCGGTTACAGTTGATCCGGATATAAGGTAAAATCGGCTTCGGGAAGGCGATGCGCAACAAAACGAAGCAGATCAAACCTGGGTGAAATCGGCTAAAACCAACAATCGGCGATGCGCAGCTATGTTGATTCCGTCGACTTGCAGAGAAATCTATGAAGCTAAAGCGATGTAAAAGAAAAGACTTGTAAAAGTAGGGTTTGTTGGAATTGATTGATTTTTGCCGCTTGACACCCACCTCCTTTTATAACATGCCTGGCCGATCCGAGTTGTACACGGATACGGTGCGTTTATCCGTATCGGCCTATTATCTGATTTCCTTCCCTTTTTAGAAACGGATTCCTTTTCCGATTCGTTTGATGATTTCTTTCCATGCGAACGCTTCCTTTCTGTCTCGGACTGATTTCAATACACACCGAATTCCGATGTAAACACATACAATTGCTTTTATCCGATTCAAACCCATTTTGCCATGTACCGAATTTTGGCGCAAACATATGCCCCCCCAATTTTTGGAAAGATAACTTGATACTTTTCAAAAATTGCAATCGGCTTTTTGTCAGAATTTCTTGGTAACTTCCCATTAAATGGCGCCGTAATAATCTCAGTGCGTTTTTAATGCAGCAACTGTTCCCGCCCGCTCGCCTTCTTTCATCGCGGTATAAATATGGGGTCCCCCCACGGTCATTTTCACGCTTTCAAGCTCTCGGATCAGGCACCATCGGCTCTTGTCATCTTTTCTCCTTGTTCTTTCAAAATCGGCTGACATGGACCCCTCACAGGTATTCATTCCGATTCCTCAAAGTTCAAATCAATTCTACTTAGGACCGATAGGTAGTATGTCGGCAGACACAGTTATCAATACCGAGATCCCTAGACTCCCCTTATCGGCCGCTGGATATAATATTTCTGAATGGGGAAAAAGCTTTAGGGCATGGCCCACTAACTTGAAAGGATGGAGATCTTGGTTCATTAGGGTATCGGCTCAAAAGAGGGTAGAATGGGAGAGGATGGGTATAGCCGAGTCTCTATCTTTGAGTCTAGCCGACCCTGAAGCCAATGAACCCTTGGTGGCTGCGGCATGTTATTTTTGGTCGGATTCTTTCAACGCTTTTTTATTCCCGTCCGGCCCAATCGGCCCTACTCTGCTAGATGTGGCCCAACTATGCTGCCTTAGGCCAGACGGGGACCAGTTATCGGCTTTCAGCGGAAAACCTTCTTTCAAATTAATCCGCAAAAAAGGCGAAGGGTGGCATAAATACATCCAAAATAACAATAGGGTTCTTGGTCGATGTCAATTTGAAGAGCATGTCGCTTTTCTCAATCTTTGGTTAGACCGATATCTTTTACGTGGTGCTTCCTCGGCCCTACCCAAACCTTTCGATTAGTGGCGAACGTCTGCTGGAGGGTCATCGGCTTTCCCTTGGCAAGATGTTCCTAGGGGCGGTATTTCAAATGATGTATGTGATTCGTAGCCGACTCTTTTCCGGTTTTGCCAAACACGTCGTTGGCAATATAGGAGGCCCTCTGTGGTTTGTTCTGTCGGCTTACTAACCAACAGGCACCCTAAGACTGGGTGCTTGAGAGATTCGGACTGGGGGCTTTTGTGGCAACCGCTCCAAAGACAGGAAGAACTGGATGTTGGAAGCAAGCAAGAAGACAGTCGAGTTTACCCAGGTTCGGGCCCTCCACAGGAGTAATGACCCTAGTCCTGCTTGGTGGTTTCCTCTGAGTTCAAGGTTCTTACAAGGCTGGGGAAGAAGACCCTCTCAGGTTCTGCCAACCCAATAATCAACAACCTTCTCCCATGCATCCTAGCTCCCTTTTATACTCGGGCTGGCTGAGGCGCATGGGGCTTACAAGCTTGCGTAAAGCAAGCGTCTGACACGTTACTACAGTGCATTTAATGCACCCGTCATATTCTCTTACATCACATTTAATGTCTGTCCTAGCTGACTTAGACTTTGCCTTGGGCCCCGCCTGTCTGTCACCCCTGCATGCTCCGCCAGGAGAGAGGGGATGTCGATTCGGCGCCACCCATCATTAATGCGCGCCTAGGGAAGACGCGCCGCCACACCACAGCCTTCATACCCTGCAATTAATGCGCACGTCTCGCATTAAATACCCTTGACCCTTCGCCCTGTAGCACAGATTACGGGGTTGATTCTCGGGAAATACGCCCCGAGGAGTGGCCTGAACGCCACCTGTCCTCTTGGCGAGCACCTTTGCTGGTCGCCCCGAGGAGTGGCTCAACGCCACCGCCCTTCCTGGCGAGCACCTTGGCTGATCGCCTCGAGGAGTGGCTCAACGCCACTGCCCTGGGCGAGCACCTTCGCTGGTCGCCCCGAGGAGTGGCCTGAACGCCACCTGTCCCCTGGGCGAGCACCTTCGCTGGTCGCCCCGAGGAGTGGCCTGAACGCCACCTGCCCTCTGGGCGAGCACCTTGGCTGGTCGCCTCGAGGAGTGGCCTGAACGCCACCTGCCCTCCGGGCGAGCACCTTCGCTGGTCGCCTCGAGGAGTGGCCTGAACGCCACCTGTCCTCTTGGCGACAGTACTTAATGCGGCTGCGTGGGTACCCCAGCGCTTAATACGCTGACATGTTCAAACATGGCTCCATTGCATGTTCAGCCGATCTATTTTATCCGAACCCTCTGGGAGCTCAACTTTCCCTCGGGAGGACTACCCAGAGCATGTTGTTCCACAGTATAGAGCTAGCCGATCCTATGGCGAGAGGTTTATCATGTCTTCGGCTGGAGAGTTAAAAATGGACTCGATCGGCTTGCACAAATACCTCAGTTTCTTCCTTTCCCTAGATAGGACTTCCTTCGGCCAACAAGACTTTTTCCGATATACCGATGTAGCCGATTGTCTATACCCAACATTCCTTCACCTTGATTCTGATAGTTCCTCGATGCCCCCATCTACTTTAGATTTGTACAAAATCATCCTTACCCCTTGCATTTTTCATGTCGGCTTGAATACCCGCAACCGGACATTTCAGCCATCTTACGAGTTCTACCACCCTTCGGTTTACGCTCGTCAATTAGGCTTTGGGCAAACCATTCCATCTTTCCCTTTGCTATCTTGCGTCGAGCCCCGAGCTCGGGTAACCAACAGCGTTGCCGCTGAGGTTATTCTCGAAGTAGCCGATGGATTGCAAATCCTATCAACACCACATTTTGTTCTTAATTCCCGTCGGTCAGCTGCTTTCTCGCAGTGGTGGACCAGAATATCAGAAGCTGTACTCATGGACAGGACTCCGTCGGCTATAATCCACTTATTTATTCCCGACTTTCATGAGCCGACGGTAGTATCTGGTTCCAGCACGAGTTCGGGTTATAGCGATTCTTCAGTAGCCGTAGAGGTACCACTGTCTTGTATTCGTCTGTTTTTACATTGGTTATCAACTTTTACTAAAATGCCTCTGGCCTCTTCAGGTTGGTACGGGCGCTGGTGAGCAAACAACCGATCCCCATGCTTCTGCGAGCAGTGGCCGACAACGACGTCCAGGTCAATCTGTCGGCACTACGGGGTATACTTCAGGGAATTTAGACATTCAAGCTCCATCTTTAACGGACTTAGCTCGCCAGCGTGCTCCAAGTAAGTCTTTTGCATATCGGCTAATATGCCCCTTGCTTTGACAATTGCTAACTCGAAAACACTGCAGAGAGGAGGAAGAAGTCGGCCAGGCGCTCGCCCAGACCTGTGAGGCGGCAACCCGATGGCTCTCCGGAGCACTCAGCTACTGATGTAAGTTTTATTCTTTATTCTTTGCTCAATATCATTTTTTCATATTGCTGATTTTATTCTCTTGAATCCCTAGCAATCTCCGTCAGTGCAAGTGGCGGGAGTTATAGCCGATCTCCAAGGTGCTACATCGGCTATCCCTCCATCCTCTCCATTGCCGCCGGCCATACCGCAACAGACTATCGAGATCTCCGATCCTGACCCCAAAGCGCCATCAATCGATCTGCCGATTCTTTGGGCTTCACTACGAGCTCGACGATCCGAAGTGCTAGCCACCGATGACTACCCACCGACATCCGGTAGCATAATAGCAGCTCTGCGCCAAAGATCGGCCGCTACATTGGCCAGCCGGGTATGCGAGAGCGACTCAATCGTCTCTTGGGCGAAGTGATGCAGCCAGGCAGCTCTTCCGGCCAACACTCGCCCTTGAGGAACGCTTATGGCGGCCATGCAAGCCGACCTTCCCCTGCACCATGAATGCTTTGCTAGAAGTGTGCCATCACGGATGATCGTCGGCTAGACGTAGAATTGGCCAAAGCAAGAATTGAGCAGAGGAAGGCCCAAAGCCGACCAAGAGATTACGGACAACCTTATAGTAGATGCTAAATCTCGAAAGAGTGCTTTTGACCAGGGTGTCGCTATCTTGAAATCGGCCAAAGCTAAGGCCCGTGAGCCGGAGTCATCCAAGAAAAAACTTGAAGAACGGTGGCCTTGGTTACAAGAGAACTTGCAGATTGCCAAATCGGCATTGCAGAATCGACATCTTCACTAAGCGTCTCGAGGCGACAAATCGTGAAGTTTTGCCAAAGTTAAGAGCCAATCGGCCAAGATAGTCCCAGTCCCGGGTGATGCAGTAGCCGATCAACAATTGATAGACGGCGTTCAGACTACCATCGGAAGGGCAGCAGCGGCACTATCGGCTTTGGGAGCCCATTTGCCCGGGTCGGGACTACACTAGTCTTTAACTTACTGATCAGTTGTGGCCAACCTCTGTAATATTGCTTTAAACTTGAGATGCCTTTTGAACTCTTGCTTGATCGGTTGTGCATCCGATTTTGTAAACCTTTAATCTGTGGATGGATGTTTCAAACCGACTTGGTCGGCTGTATGACCAATTTTATATGCATGTGCTTGTCATTGATCCTGATGCCTTCACCTCTATAGTTAGGACCCGACCCATATGCTTGGGTGATATGCCTTCAGATACTTTCCATTGATCGCTTTAGGTAGGACGAACCCTTCTAACGATTCCAGTATATATGAATTTCCGTCAACCGGCCGATTGATCTTATAAGGTCCTTCCCATGTCGGAGACCATTTGCCGAATCGATTATCCCTAGACCCAATCGGCAACACGGTTTTCCATACTAAATCGGCTTGATTGAATGATTTAACAATCACTTTTTGTTATGCGACCTGGCAACCATCTCTTTGTTCTTTTTAAGCCGATCTAGCGTGATTAGCCTTAGTTCAGCCAAATCATCTAGATTGTCCAGCATCGCCTGTTTGTATTCATCGGCTGATACCTTATCTTGCTCATGTAGCCTTATTGAACCGATGTTGATTTCAACGGGCAAAACGGCTTCTTGTCCGTATACCAACTGAAAGGGTGACAATTTAGTTGTTCCGTGATGGGATAGCCGATAAGCCCATAAAGCCTCCGATAGCGTTGAATGCCATCTCCTTGGCTCTTCCTCAATTTTTCTTTTTATCAGCTTTATCAATGTTTTGTTCGATGATTCGGCCTGTCCGTTGGCCTGAGCATAGTAAGGGGAGGAGTTGAGTAATTTTATCCCAAGACTTTCTGCAAACCCTTTGAACTCGTTGGACATGAACACAGTACCCTGATCAGTAGTGATTGTCTGTGGAATCCCAAACCGATGGACGATGTGTTCATTTACAAAGTCGATTAGTTCTTTACCAGTAACCTTCTTGAGTGGCACAGCCTCAACCCATTTTGAAAAATAATCCGTGGCTGCAAGGATGAATTTATGTCCTTTGCTGGATGACGGGAATATCTGGCCGATTATGTCTATACCCCATCCTCTAAACGGCCATGGCTTGACTATCGGATGTAAAGCCGATGCTGGCGCTGACTGTATGTTACCAAACTTTTGACACGTTTGGCATCCTCTATAATATTTGAAGCAATCTTCTAACATCGTCGGCCAAAAATATCCTGTTCGTCTCAGTACCCATTTCATCTTACGAGCCGATTGATGTGACCCACAAATGCCTTCATGAACTTCACCCATTGCCACTTTGGCTTCCTCGGTTCCCAGACATCTTAATAACAAACCTTCCATAGTCCGAAAGTACAATACGTCTTCTAGTAGAACATATTTGAGCGCTTTGCGCCTGACCTTTTGCTCGGTCGGCTTAGTTGGATCTGACAAATAATCCCTTATCTCTGTTCTCCAGTCGACAGGGTGGACACATAAAATCGGCCAAACGTTTAGCTCGATCGGTCCCTGTCGGCTTTCAATCTTGTACCCTGATGCACTTTGTGCCAATCGGTTTGCTTTATCATTAGCTTCTCTGGGGATATGTTTTATGGAAAATGTAGTGAACATCTCGATGATCTGGAGGCATTGATGCAAGTACTGGGTTAGTGCATCATCATTGCATCGGTATTCTCCTCTGACTTGCTGTACAATTAACATCGAATCTCCAAAAGCTTCGACGTCTCTCACTCCGATGCTATCTAACAGTTGTAGACCCCTTAGTAATGCTTCGTATTCTGCTTGATTATTTGAACATCGGCTATTTAGCCGATACATGAAGTCATACTCCTGCTTTCTAGGTGAAACTAATACCACACCGATGCCTTCGCCTTCTTGGCAAACAGACCCATCAAAATACAGCTGCCAAGGAGTTACACTAGTTGTTCCTACTAATGTTTCACTCCCTGTGATAAAATCGGCCACAGCTTGTCCTTTCACAGATTTAGCCGATCCATAGGATAACTCAAACTCTGTTAGGGCGTATGCCCATTTACCAAGCCGACCTCGTAGAATTGGCGCCGATAATATGTATTTTACTATATCGGTTTTGCATATTATGACGCACTTGGAAGCCAGCATATAATGTCTTAACTTGGTGCAAGCAAAATACAATGATAAGCATAATTTTTCTACTAGGGGATACCTGGTTTCTGCATCTAGAAGACGTCGGCTTAAGTAGAATATTGCTCGTTCCTTCCTATCGGCTTCTTGTGTTAAAACTGCCCCAATCGAATCACCTTCAGCCGATATATATAGTCTAAAAGGTATACCGTGTTTTGGTGCGGTCAATACTGGTGGACTCATCAGATATCCCTTTATGTAAATCGAAGGCTTTTTGCTCGATCGGCTCCCCATTTGAACTCTAGGTTGTCTTTAATTTTCAGCGGTGTGAAAGCACGAATACGCATACGACAAGTTTGAGATGAAACGTCGCAAGTAGTTGATTTTTCCAATCAATATCTGCAACTCCTTTTTGCTTGTCGGCGGTTTAGTATCGGCTATGGCTTTTACTTTGGCTTCGTTTACTTCAATTCCTCCTTCATGTACCGTAAACCCAAGAAATCGCCACCGACACCCGAAAGCACATTTGAGGGTTCATTTTTAACCCATGCAACCTTGTGCTTTCGAACATCTTTTCCAGATCGGCTAAATGTTGCCAGTCTTCTTTGGATTTTACCACTACGTCGTCAATGTATATTTCCACAGTATTGCCGATCAAATCATGGAAAATATGGTTCATAGCACGTTGATAGGTAGCACCGGCATTTTTTAAACCGAAGGTCATAACTTTCCATTCATATAGCCCTAAAGCCCCCGGGCATCTGAAAGCCGTTTTGGGTATATCGGTTTCGGCCATGAATATCTGATTGTATCCGGCGTTCCCGTCCAAGAAACTTATGATTTTATTCCCAGATGCAGCATCGATAAGCATATCGGCTATGGGCATCGGGTACTCGTCTTTTGGCGTAGCTTTGTTTAAATCTCTAAAATCGACACATACCCTAAGTTTGCCGTTTTTCTTCTTCACAGGGACGATGTTTGAGACCCACTCAGCGTATCGGCAAGGCCGGATAAATTTCGCCTCTAGCAATCGTCCTACTTCTTCCTTTATAGCGTTATACAACGTAGGGTTAAACCGCCTGCATCGCTTGTTTGAGCGGCCGATAGCCAGGTTTTATAGGTAGCCGATGTTCAACTAGCCGTCGGCTTAAACCTGGCATTTCATAATACTCCCACGCAAAGCAATCCTTATATTCCTTGAGTATTTCACCAACTTTGCTTTATAACGGGTTCTAATTTAGCACTTACAAACGTTGGTCTTTTGCTATCCCTTCACCAATATCGATTTCTTCAAGCAAATCGTGAAGTAAATCCTAACCCCTTTCTTTCTTCTTCAAAATCTTCAACACTTCTTACGTATTCTTCCCGCCGATAGCTCCTTACCTTTTGCGCTTGATTTTGCTATTGTCTCGCGCTCCATCTTCTTATCACTTCGTCTGTCCGATCAAACGTATTGGGTTTAACGCTGATCGGCCTGAATCCTGATTTCTCAATACAGATAAAATCGCAATTGTCCAAGGCTTTTCCTGATATGCATTCAGCCTCTTCGTGTGGCCAATTGGTGTCAGGGCTAGCCATGGCGATATGAGCCGATGTGTCGGCTGGTACGACTTCTACTGTATCGTCGTTCCACTGCACCAGTTTCTGGTGCATAGTTGATGGTATGCAACAGTTAGCATGGATCCAGTCCCGCCCAAGGAGTACGCTGTAATTGCCTTTGGCTTCAATCACAAAAAACGCAGTCGGCAAAGTTTTATTACCGGTATCGATTCGACACCATTACGCCTTTAGCCTCAGTTGGGTCTCCGGTGAAGTCATTTAGCACCATGTTGGTCTTGATTAAGTCTTCGTCGGCTTTTCCCAACTTTCTGAAAGTACTTAATGGCATCAGATTGACCGTTGCCCCGCCATCGACCAACATACGGGATATCGGTCGGCCATTAATGTATCCTTTTAGATACAATGGTTTCAAATGCCGATACATTTCTTGTGGTTTTTCAAACACAGCTGCCTGGTGCTCCGAGGCACAAGCTGGCGAACACTTCTTGGTAGATTCTTGATTCGAACTCGGCAGTAAAGTGAATACCATGTTTATATCCATTGGGGCGATCATCTCGGATCATCGGAGAACTGGATTGAACCGATTGATCTGAATCACTATCGATCTGTTCCTTCTTTCTCCACTCCTTTTTCAAAATCGGTACCGGTCTTAACTTATTAAGCGTCCGATCCCTCTCACTCTCCTTTCGGCTTCCCTTTCTTCTTGTGTTTTTAATCGCTGAAGCCTTCTGCGTTGCGACTTCTTTGAGACCGAAGGGCACCATCTAGGTTTGGGTTCTATCGGCTTTCTTATCTTTCGGCTAAATTGCCCATTTATTTGCCGATTCCATCCTTCTTGCGTTAGCCGATAATTCCTGATCTTGGGAGGGTTCGCCTTGTTCTGATGTTGACAACCTTTCATAGATCGGCCTTCTGCTCCTTACTTCTGGACGATCGTGTACCGGTCTGGACAACCTGTCTTTTACAGATTGGCTTGGCCGACATGTAGACGAGTGCTGCATAGGACAAGATACAACTGTTGGTAAGGTCATCCCTCTCTCCCAGCAAAACTGCCAAAAAGGACATTGCCGATGTTTCTCTTCCTCTGTGATCGGCCGATGTGGCACATCTGGCCGCCGACGTTCGTCCCTCCTTTGCCCTGATCGATGAAAACCCTGGTGGTGTTGAGGGTTATACCTTCGACTTATCCTTTCATATTTCCCCAGGAGTTGTGAGAAGGTCGGCTTTGGTTTGAAATCGGCTCTTCTTGGAGCCTTCTCAGCTCGATACCATTTACCGACCTCTAAGTCCCCTCTTGGTTTCACCGTTCTTGAGTTTTGTCCATTTTTATCGGCTTCTATTTGTATAGAACCGGCCGGTGATCTGCCTGCCTCGCCTCGTGATACAATTCCCTTAGTCGGCTTATCCTCGTCCATGAGGCCTCTTTCCTTTTAAGTGAACATTGAACCATGTTGACACGAAAAGGGCCCATGTCTATCTGCATAGCCGATTCTTCTGCAAATTTTAACCTGCCATCGGCGATGGCCGATTGGATCTGTTGTCGAAAAATATTGCAATCGTTAGTGTTATGAGAGAACGAATGATGCCATTTGCAATATCTTCGCTTTTTAATTTCTTCGGCCGATGGTATGATATGCCCTTCTGGTAACCTTATGAGTTTTTCTTGTAGTAATAAATCAAATATCTTGTCACACTTTGACACATCATACGAGTACTTGACTTCCGCTTTATTCTTTGTCGGCCTAAGCAGAGAGCATACGAGTGGTTTTTTGGAACCTTTGGCCCACTCGGCTATGTTCACTTCTGCTTCGTCGTCAGAGGTGTCGCCCGAATCGTAATCTACCATGTTTACTTTGGCCTTTTCATTGCCGTTTGTCCTAAACCTATCTTTAAACCCTTTGCTCTCTGCATATCGGCTTTCATGTGCCGATCTGGCGATGGAGTAGGTGGCCTAAGTCGGGAACTCCTGGCACGACAACTTTTCTTTTAATGGAGGGATTAACCCTTGGAACGCTAGGTCGGCCAATTGATCGCTTCGGGTAATGCTACATTTGTAGCACCTATTAAAACGCGCCAGAAATCTTACGATATAATCGAGACCGATTCGCCGTATACATCGGACTGAACTAAGATCAGAAATCCTAAGCTCCATAGTTCCCGAAAAGAAGTACTCATGGAATCGGCTTTCTAAATCGTTCCATATATGAACTGACTTAGGTGGTAGATTTGTGAACCAAGTGAATGCAAAGTGCGGATAATGATAAAGGAAACAACCTAATTTTTAACCCATCGGACTGTGCCGCCTCCCCACATTGAGCCATGAACCGTCCGATATGCTCAATTGTGGTAATAGAATCATCCCCCGAGAATTTAGCAAAGTCTGGTACCCTAAAGTTGTGGGGGTACGGCATTCGGTCTATGTAATCGGGGTACGGCTTCCTGTAGCCGATCACTCTCCCTCTGGGTTGTAAACCGAACTGTTCTCTTAAAACATTGGCAATCTGTTCTGCCCAATTAATATTGTCGGCTTGTGGTGCAGCCGGACACGGCCAATTCTCATTGTTTGCGCCCTGCCCCCCGAGTGCAAACTCGGGTCTTTGTCCAACTCGCACCTCAGGAGGTCTTGGTGCTGCGTCGTAATTGTGATTAAAACCTAATGCATCGGGTACGGGCGCGAAAGGTTCGACGTATGGCACCACCCTATATGGTGCTTGTTTCATGGTTGTGGCCCCTCGTGACTGTGGAACCTGTCCTATTTCGATCGGCTGATAAGCCGATAACCCGATGTTATTGGAGGGCGCACTTGATTGATTTGATGCGCCTATCTTGGCTCCATCCGTGTGCCCATGGTAGTGTGTGAACCCATCTCTCTGTATGCTTGGTTTCAGAACAGTAGGTTGAGCCGGCATCATGGTAGGTGCTTGAGCCGACACGTTCACTGTGTTGGTGTTGGGTGCTATGGAATATACTGGGTACGTAGGGATGGTTTGTGGTGGATCTAGCAGGCTTCCAGACGCAGCTAATTCTTGAGCAATTGTTTTCACGCTATTTTCTATCATCGGCTTTAAAGTAGACACTAGAGCCGATGATTGGTTAATCAATGCGTGATGGATGATTGCTCGATCATACTTGATAAATCAGCTTGAGCGGTGCGTATCGGCCACCGATTCAGATGTTGAATCTCCGATAGGATTGATGCTTGGGAGTGCAATCTTTTGAGTAACGCCACGGCGTGTTTTCTGGAAGCATCGTAGCATCATTTCCTCCAGAGCTGCCTTTCGATCTTCGAGTTCTTTCCGTTGCTCAGGGGTTAAATCGGCCATCTGGGGCGCGATTATGGCATCGGTGTTGATATCGGGCGGTATGCGGGTTTGTCGGTTGACGACATTCCTTTGGGTCCCACGTCGTGCCAAAATATGTTCGCGCCAAAAATGTGAAGGGGTTTTCGGCCTCGAACACACAAGACAAACACCGGTTTGCAGAGCGTGCGGTCGATTTGACCTGAAATCGACAAGGTAGAATTTGTAATTCGATCAAAGCCGATAAACAAAGATCTATCGGCTTTTAAGCTAATCGGCAAGAATCGATTAGGAGATAACTAGATCAACCGATTCTGATTGATCCGGATATAAGGTAAAATCGGCCGGGAAGGCGATGCGCAACAAAACGAAGCAGATCAAACCTGGGTGAAATCGGCTAAAACCAACAATCGGCGATGCGCAGCTATGTTGATTCCGTCGACTTGCAGAGAAATCTATGAAGCTAAAGCGATGTAAAAGAAAAGACTTGTAAAAGTAGGGTTTGTTGGAATTGATTGATTTTTGCCGCTTGACACCCACCTCCTTTTATAACATGCCTGGCCGATCCGAGTTGTACACGGATACGGTGCGTTTATCCGTATCGGCCTATTATCTGATTTCCTTCCCTTTTTAGAAACGGATTCCTTTTCCGATTCGTTTGATGATTTCTTTCCATGCGAACGCTTCCTTTCTGTCTCGGACTGATTTCAATACACACCGAATTCCGATGTAAACACATACAATTGCTTTTATCCAATTCAAACCCATTTTGCCATGTACCGAATTTTGGCGCAAACAAGTATATATGTGTTTATATATATTTCAAACATGTATCGAGTTGTCTGGGTATGCATGCATGAACGCCACAACAGTGCCATGCCTACCAATGACGAGGAAAAAAAAACAAATGTTAGTTGTGTATGAACTTATTCAGAATTGTGAATTTTATCATTTTCACTAAAAATTGGTTTTAAGTCCAAATGGCTTGCAACGAATTTTGTTAATTAGTAAAGATTAATACCTTTCTACAGTAATTTTTATGAAATTTTATAATTAAATTTACACTGTTAAATTATTTGCCGAAAGTCCAAACTTACGAATTTGGTATCTCAAAAACTATACGTCCAAAAATGTCGAAATAAATTCTATAAATCTTAGAAAATGCAAAAGTATTTATTTGGAAGTTTTCGTGAAATTACGCATTAGTTTGATTTGTGGTATTGCCCGAACGTGTGTTTATTTGGTTATCGGGTACGTGTAGACGTGGATCTGTTCGAGTGTGCGGGAGTTGAAGACCAAGTTCAAGCCCTAGATCAAGATCATCAGCTTTTTGAAGGCAAGTCGTGCTTTGACCATATTGTTCCTAGCTTTTGAAAATATACTTTGTTTTAAGTTATGCATGCTATGTTGATTAAAATGAATAGTTTCATTTGGGATAACTAGTTAATCAACCTAATTGTTAATTCCATCCTTGTTAATATTAATTGTATGCCATGTATCACCTTTGTCACCTAAAGTTGGGATTAAATTGTTGGAGGATATGATTGTGCCAACACGGGAGGCTAGACCGTGACTAGTTGCTTAGCTATGCTTGCGCGAAATATATTTCAAATAGCAAAATAATATTGACTAATGACAAATGGAATGATTTTGGAAGTTAAGTGTGATCTTGTCACGTGATGATGTGAAGTGTAGGTACCTTCGTGGTTCTACACGCAGAATCGAAAATCTTGTTGGCATGCGTTGCACAGTAGATGAACAAGGGTGGGATTGATTTAGCCCGGGGCAAGTGGTAAGATGGCTTCGTGCCAGGCGGGCCTTCGTGGCAACGGATGAGTGATGTGAGGGCTTTGTGCTAAAATTTGAGAGAAGGATGTCTTGCCCTGGGCGATTAAGGACTTCACCTTGCAAGCCTTTGAACTGGGCCTTCGTACAACCACATGACTGGAGTGGGACGGTCTTAGTTTAGTAGGATTCTGAAGTCTTACCTTTGATACCTCATGGTGGCAGTTACGTCGGGGTAACTGTGTGGGGGAGCGTACCTGTGCTACGGCTTGGTACCCTATCCAACGGTGTTTGTCGGTCCTACACTTTGTCCTTCGTGGGGAAAGTAGTAGTGAAGGCAAACCGGCGAGGGTCATCGGTGTAGATGGAAGTTTCGAAAAGCCGTTACGGTTGATCGCCTTTGTGGTGTGAGATCGTATCATGTGGGGAAAGTGTACAACCTCTCAGAGTGTGTCAAAACTATTCGAATAGCCGAGTCCACTGTGATCGACAAAGCTCGGGATTACAACAAGGTTTAGATTTTCTAAAAATGAAATGTGGGAATGGGTGGCTGTAGGCCAGAGATAACTGCTAAAGTGATTTAGGGCTTGGTGCCAAACTGTTTGGAAAAGATATTGATAACTTATTGTATAATATGGTTTTACCGCTTTTGAATCTATTAAGATTATTTAATCAAAGCAAAATGCTGTTTGATGCAAAACAACCACTTAAGCCATTCCTTTGGAAGAAGCCATGCATATAGTAATAGGATTGCACCTCTGTGCATGACTTGCTGAGTATGTTGTATACTCACCCTTGCTTTCAAACAAAATCATCAGTTGAGGAGAAGACTACAATTTCGAAGGAGAAGTTCTGCGAGGAGGCAGGCAGTTATCTAGGAGTTGGACCTTGTCAGTTGCCTGTGGCAGGTTGATGGGGGTCACCGACGTTCTTCGTTCCGCTGCTATTTATCTACTTTTGTTATTGTAAGCCCTGCGTGGCAGACTATTTGTAAGGTGACCTTAAGGTCTTGTAACTAGTTTATTTAATGTTCGAAGTACTTTATTATTAATTCCGCTGTGTATGATTGTGGTACTTCATCCCTGTTTAACTGTGTGTACTAGCGTGATCCTGGACTAGTACAGAATACACAGAGGATCCGGATTTGCAGATTCGGGTCCTGACAGGGGTTCAAGGGGCAGTGCCCCTGGCGGGGTCCAAGGGGCAGCTCTCAAGATTGATTCAATCAGATTGACCCAATCCGATTCAATCTGATTGGCTTGGTCCCATATGGTTGCGATTCGTGAACCCTGATGGCGGTAACCCGACCGGTAAGGGCAACATCGTACCATGAACGGACTCACCCAAATCAAGATTGATTCGGTTTGCACTTTCCTCAAACCCTAAACCGATCGATCTCATCGACGGTTGCCTCCACCAATCCATCACATGAATCGGTTGAACATGTAATAGATCCAATCTACTATCCTCACATACCATATGTGCAACATCTAGATCACGAATCTACACGAGATGGCTCTGATACCACTGTTGGGGAACGCGGTATGCTACTCTAGCACAAATTAAAATTTCTACCGCAAACTAGAAAAGCTACTCGCAAGAAGGAGATCATAGATCTATTACCACTAGACGCGCAGTTGTGGAATCCTTCGCATGTCGTTGTAGTGGATCGTTCTCGGCGTGGATCGTCCTAGTCGTGGATCGTCCTCGCCGTGGATCGTCCTTGCTGCGGATCGTCACCGCGGATCGTCCTCGCCATGGATCGTCCTCTCCACGCCGAAGTAGCAGCAGCGACACCACAGCAGTCCACACGTCCGGGGATGGAACGCCGTGCGTCGGTGTGCAAGCACTGGGTCGCTCGGCATGGGCAACGAGAGGAGGTGGCTAGGGTTTCTGGCGAAACACCTCTAAACCGCACGAAAGTCTATCCTGCGTCCAGCCTCCTCCCCTCCTTATATAGCCACAAGGTGAAACCCTAGGTAGTCAGGGCCCATCTACGCGCTAAGCCCACGAGGTCCATTAATTACGGATCCAATCAGAATTGATGCATCCCAGCCCGTTAAGTGTGTGACCCTGTAGGTTCATGCGCATTTGGACATGGATTCGGAAAACCCTTTTCTAATCCAATAGTCGGTAGCGGCTCCTTGCAGAGCATGCCAACTCCCGAATGCATATGATTAAAGTACTGATGTAATAATCCCTTTGCCAAACTATATGAAGATCGAACTCAAGGCAAGAAGCATGTCATCCTTTGATAGTTCAATCCATCTCTCGTATCCGTGATATATTAATAAGTTGTGATTGACTTCTCAAGCACGGCATGGCAATGCACTTAATCATATCACACGAGTGGCCTAGACATATATCTCCGTTACATTGGAGTGGCAAATTCCATCTCGACTGCTCACTTCCCTCTGCATGTTTCATAGTAAACATGAAAGCTACCTTTATAACTATCCAGTTAGAAAATAGTGTTTGGTAACCCCAAGGTAAACTATTACACATGTAGGGAATATGACAATCTCAGGTCTAAGGATCATACATCTACTATGTATGAGATACACTGATGACACATAAGAACGTAACATTCTAGCAGTGTCCCATTGTGGGTCTATCTAACCCATGTTCTTCAACATGCGTCCACAATGTATTGATGATATCTCCATATCCCATGATCTATGAAACATGATCATCGAACAATACATGTGCTGATCTATTCATCGTTGTCCTATACGATGATATCCGATCAGAGATATTTATCGAATTATATCAATAAGTAAAGAGCTTCATAAACAAGTCACACACTTGTTGATCAAAACAATGATATACATTCATTGGACCAATAATCATATTATTATTCATAAACATAGTCATGTTACAATCATCCATATGATTGCCTCAAGGGCATAACACTAACAAAGTACACGTTTTTATAAATGTATGTCCTAAACTTGCAGTACTCCGCTACAAGGGAAAGCAAACTAACGGCAAAAGATAAAAAAAAGTCCCTTAGTCTTCATCCGCCGCGGCCTCCGCTGCCTCCAGGTCCTCCACCGGGGCAACGTCCAGCTCAAGGGCCACGTCTTCGGCCATCGCTTCCAGTGACGGATTGACCATCTCCAGCTGATCAGCTACCCTTTCGGCGACGCTACTGACCTGCGCCTCTGCGCGGGCCCATTCTCCTTCCACCCCTTGGATGGCAACCAGGGGGTCGAAGTTAGGGTCTCGGCTGGCGCAGCAGGCAAGCACGTACAACGCCGTGGCCGCTGCGACTGCCCGCCCTTCTTGGCTGGACCGGGCGGCTAGGGCGCCAGGAAGGAAGGTGAGGAAGTCGGCGATCCGGCCCATGCAGAAGGCATAGTGCCTGGTCGTCTGCTCAACCGGGTTCGGTTGCTCCAACCCCAGTGGCGCCAGGCTGGCCACCATCCGGTCGAAGGCCAGCCGCAGCATGGAGGTGGCCTCGGCTTCTGCGCGGAGCCGCTCGCCCTTCTCCTCGTCGCGCTCCTGGGTGATCGCCTCAACACGGAGGGCACCTTGCTCCCTCTCCTGCTGCAGGTCCAGCTCCAGCCTCTCCGACCGGCTGCGCTAGTCCTGCACCTCTACCCGGAGGCGGGCGATCTCCGCAACAGCCTCCCTCAGCCTCTCCCTGCTCTCCGCGAGGCGTCCGCTTACGCTGGCGTGTAGCTCGCCCAGGGCGGCCAGCAGAGCGTCCGTGTCTGCCGAGGGGATAGGAGCGCTATGGGCCTCTGGAGTGGCCGGCAGGCCCAGCCCGCCACCGGGCGGTAAGACGTTCACCCCGGCGGCGGGCATTGGGTGATCGCCAGGGTCGCCTTGGTGTTCGACCATCGCAGCCGGCGCGGCCGTGGCTACTGCCACGCCCTGGTCGACCCCTACAGTGGCCCTCGAAGAAGATGCCCTGAGGAAAAAAGAAGGAAGGGGTAAGTCTCCCGAAGTTACATAAACATGATAAGCTTGCTGCGTGTCTTTTGTGTGTACCCAGTAGAAGGCCCCCTGAATCGGGGCACTCCCGGGACAAGGGTTATTCCCCCGCGCGGCGCCGGCCCCGGTGGAGCGACCCTCGCCGCCGGCGGCGGGGGAAGAATCGGTGCCGGCGGTGGTGGTGGATCACCCTGTGCCGGTGCCGGCGGCGGGGGCGGATCATCACGCGCCGGTGTCGGTGGCGGTGGTGGATCACCCTGCGCCGAAGCCGGCGGCTGGAGGGGTGGATCTACCTGCGCCGGCGGTGAGGGAAGATCGCCCTGTGCCGGTGGCGGCTGCAGGGGCGGATCGGCCTACGCCGGCGGCGGCGGAGATAGAAACGGAGCAGGCGGAGCTGCTGGCGGGGCGACACCGGCTGAGGAAGAAGCGGCGGCCGCCGTAGAGCTGCCCGCTCCGGTTGTGGTCGCGGCGCCCCCCAGAGCGGCGCGGACCCGCCTGGGGCTGTCGCCAGGGGCGTCATCGTCGGCGGGGCGCTTGTCCCTCCCCCCACTCAATGGAGGAGGGCCCCGGATGGTTAGCGCAGTCTGGCGAGGCGTGGTCACGGGGCCCATGGCATCCATGACGGGCATGGCACGGGTGATCGCCACACGCTCCCGGGGCTCCACCTGGAAGAGTGGGAGTGCACCCACTAGAAAGGGCGGGACGGGGCCAAAGACGCCCAGCTGCGCCTGCCACACGTCAATCTTGGCAAGGGATAAATTCCCCGCGGCTAAAAAATAAGAAATAATAAGAAAAAGGAGTGAAGGCGCCGTCAGTCTGGTAGCAGTTGAAAGAAAGAAGAAGAAAACAAAGAGAGCAAAGTGAAAAACAACCCACCTCCGGGAGTTGTCCGGGTCATGTCGCCAGGGCCCGTGTACTGCCAGGCGAGGCGAGCGTGACGGTGCAGGGGACTGATTCTTTGGGTGATGTAGTCCCGAAGAACCATGGCCCCCATCAGGCCCGCCGCTCGCAGCTGGTCCACACGGGCCAGCATCACCTGGAGCTCGGGCGTCTCGTCGACGTGAGCTCTCCAGGTGGGGATGTCGATCGTTGGCCTAGTCGGCATCTCCAAGACCTCTAAGCCGCTGTCGTCTTCGACGTAGAGCCACCCATTGCGCCAATCCCTCCAGTTGGAACGGAGGTCTAGTGGAATGTAGCGGGAAGCTGCACCATCGCGAAGGCGGAAGTGGCAGTAGCCGGTCATGGTGGAAAGGTCCTTGGCCGCACGCAAGGAATAGAAGAAACGGAAGAGGGGGAGATTAGGGGCTACTCCCACGAACATCTCGCAGAAATGGGCAAAGACAGCAAGGAGAACGATGGAGTTAGGAGGAAGGTGAAGGTTGTGGATGGAATAGAAGTTGAGGACGGCGAGGTAGAAGTCGGAAATTGGCGGAATAAGGCCCGCCAGCATTGCCCAGCCAAAGAAGATTAGTTCGCCCGGGCGGCTCCCTGGCGCAGTAGTCCCGGCGCGAGTACGGACGGTACCGCCGGTGACATACTGGGCACATCTCTCGGCGTCGACCTCCTCGATGGTTGAGGGAGGAAGCAGGGATGTTGGCGGTGCCACGCGAGTCAAGGAGCAGTGAGCCGAGGGCTGGAGTAGCTCAGTTGGTTAGAGGGAGGGCTCGAACCTCCGACCTTGTGGTTAACAGCCACAAGCTTGGGCGAAGAAGAAGCACACAGCAGATGGAAGGCTGAGAAGCGAACGGACTGCCCCCCCCGAAGTGCCTTCGTTTATACGTGCGAGGGAGCGCCTCAACGAGAAACCCGAGGAGGCATGGCAGTTGAAAAGGCGGGATAATCAAGGGGGCGTGGCGGTTATTTGGCGAAACCGGAAGAATCGAAGAGGCGGCCATGCCCCACACCGCCGGTTACGAGGCAAAGACGGCCGCACGATTTGCCTCGGGCCCGGAAATGGCGGCGGCATTCAAAAAGCCGCAGCGCTTCGTGGGCACTTTTCTGGACCCACCCAGGAGACCAAAGAAGACAAAAAGAACGCTCCGAGGTGGGTCCGGGGGCTACTGTCGGTGTATTCCACACCAGGGTGCCCACTGCACTTTAGTAAAGGCAGCCGCCGCCGGACACGTGGCATCCAGGCCACGTCTTCAGTGGTTGGCCGGATGATCGCCAGCAGGAAGGTGGCAACCAGGCCACGCCCCCCGCGGTTGGTTGAGTGATCGCCAGTGGGAGGGTGGCGACCAGACCACACCCCCAGCGGTCAGTCGAGTGATCGCCAGCGGGAGGGTGGCAACCAGGCCACGCCTTTGGCGATCAGTTCAGTGATTGCCAGCGGGAGAGTGGCGACCAGGCCATGCCGCTGGCGATCAGGTCCCGAGGACATTTAATGGCCTGCGCGGCCATTCGAGAGGTCAAAGGCATTTAATGCATGTCGTGCGTATTAAATGGGGGTAATGAAGGCTACGGTATGGTGGCGCGTGTTCCCAACGTGCGCCATAATGACGAGTGACGTCAGGGTGCATTTCCCCCACCCCGGTGAAGCAGGCGCGGTGCTCAAGGGCGAAGGGAGAGGATGTTTGCACCAGGGCATTAAATGTGTTGCAAGGGCATTTAATGCTAAAGAGTAGGGTAATGAGAGGGCTTGCTGTGTAAGCCTCCCATGCGCCCCCGCCAGCCCGAGTATAAAAAGGAGTTGGGGTGCATGGGGGGAGGGGTTCGGTCATTTTCTCTCAGGCTAGACTCTCCATTCCGGGCGAGCTGATCTAAGTTGCTCTGGGTAGCTATTCATCCTCTAGCTCCCCCCGGGCATACCATAATACAAGAACACAGGAGTAGGGTTATTACTCTGAGGAGGGCCCGAACTTGACAAACCGCCAGTCTCCTTGCATCCTTCGCCCCCGGTTCTCCATTTCCTAAACGATCTCCACGAAAGCCCTGGTTAGAACTTAGTATACCCCTCACCGGAAGGGGTCTGTTGGCTAATACGCTGACACTTAGTTTTTTGATTGCTTTATGGGTTAGAAGCATTCAATCTATTCCTATGTTTGTCTTTCTTCGAGGTCCAAAGAGTTATTGCGGCATTATGCTAGACCTGGTTGTCAGGGCTGAAGTCCTGTGGCTTTGTAGGAGTATGTGGTGTTTGATTTCGTCATTTTACTGGTTTAAGAAATCATCTTTGAAAACCCTTCTTGTTTCATGAAAGGTTGGGGTTTGGTGTTAAGGTTTTATTTGAAAAGGATTTCTTGATCGCTTGGTTCCCTTTCGAGAAAATTGTCTTTCAACCATTTTCCTCTATAATGTCCTTGACATTGAAAAGTGTTTTGGAGAATTCCTTTTGCATGACCAAGTTTCGGTTTGTCTCATTGCAATTTTGAGAGTCAAGTTTCCTTATGAATTTGGGATGAGTTTTAAAACTAAAATGCTGCAAACAAAGTAAGTAGTCTCTTGACTGAAATCGTTTGTCCCTGGTAAGAATTGTTATTTAGCATGTTATGTAGCATGTACCAATGTGGTTTATGGGATGACGTATTGTTAAGTTAATTTGTGAGTTTAAACAATTCAATGCGGTTGTTATCTCTAGCTTGAGAATAAATAGACTACTAGTGTTGTAGTTTACTCTGTAGCGAGAATGATTAAATGGGTTAATGTACATGCTTAGAATATGTTGCCTTGCTTTAAAAGTGCTTATGATCCTTGTTAATGTTAAAATTTTAAACCTTGATGCATAGTTAGAACATTAAGATGATGTAAATTAATGATACTGTTAAAGAAACCTTGCCGATTGTTTAAAGATGTTCTAATCTAACAGGTTAATAGAGAAATTTAATCATGTTGACTAGTGGCTTTAATTTGGAAGTTGATTAGAGTTGCTATTTATGTTGTTGCAACCTACTAGTATATTTGGAAGTATGCAGTTGTGTCTCTACAATGCTGGTATTGATATCAATTGAGAAGACATAAGACTTATTGTTAATGATGTTCTTAAGGGCAGTGTTAATGCTAGTATTCAATCTATTTTTAAATAGTTGGAGTATGTTGTGTGGTGGTAATTTTGTTATAACCGTTGTATAGGGTAGCTAAAGGTAATGTTGTTGATTGATGATTATGCAAATTATTGATATTGACGACTTAGTAGTGGTGGTAATTGCTTAGATTAATTGTTGAAAAATCCTTGTTAAAAATGGAGGTTATTGTAACATGTTGTGATGGAGTGGACCATGGATAATTAACATGATGTAAGATTTTAATCTTAATGAATGCATATCATAGAATCCTATTTACAAATTTTATCTTGTAGAGATATTACTTATTTGTTGAAGTCATTTTATTGATTGAACGAGTTTCAATTGTCAAGATTTTGACGTATGGATAGTATAAAATTTATAGGTTGACCATGCTCAAGTAGCTTTTGAAGTACTATGTTTGAAATATAGAATATGTTGTTATATGATTTGGTGATCCGTGGGGATCATGTCAATGTAGTCTTGGTTGGGTGCCTTTGTGATAAGCATCTTAAACCTTAATTAAAAGTATTGGGAATTGTAACTAGAGAAAGAAATTGTTATGTAAATTTTGTTAAATCCGGTTGGACTCTCTTGATGAGTAAATAGTGATTTTTGAATGCTTAAATGGTAAGTGTAGTGGAATACAAGTTATGGTGGGATTCATGCTGAGCTGGTGTTTAAAACCCTTTCAACTGGTGTGGTTGTTTGCCATTTTGGTTGGATGCCTTCGGTCAAGGTATTCCTTGTGTTGTGTTTCCGAGTTTCCCTAAAACCCGTAGCTATTGGTGCCAATCTTTGGTTTTGGCTATTTTGTTTAATTTGTGTTATGAGTATGGATTTACACCCAAAAGTTTTTGAGTGGATCGCGCTCCTTCGCGTTCACCCTGAATTATCTTTGGAATAAATTTTAACGGAAGCAGATGGACATAATGGGTTGTGTTGGAAACTCTTGAGATTTAATTTGTAACTCTTTTTGACTCGAGTTGGATTTATTTGCATAACGTGCGTGGTGTTTTGCTGTTAACTATGCTGCCATCATAGTTTATATGAATTAGCGCAATCCTCGATGTTATTCGAGTTTTATTCATGTGATACAGAGGAAGAAGTCGTCTTGTGAATGACTATTCGGTAGTGTTGTTACATGATGAATGAATGGTGAAAAGTAATCATGACATCGTTTATAGATGTTAAATGATAAAAGAGTCGTTGAGCCAGGTCGGTGAGAAAGTCATATATGGATATATGATTAATCCGGAGTGCTCTTGGAAAGCTGCATGCATGTTCTGAATCGAGATTTCAATTGCCTACTAGTATGAGAAGTAAGAATGAATATCTTCTCGTTTGTTGGTTGTGGTGTAAGAGATCTGAGCTTTCTTTGCATCTTGGCTTAGGAAAAATAAAATGAGTACTCTTTGGCTGTTGCCGGATTCTTTCCAAAAGTGGCTTTTAGCGCTTTGGAGTTCGAGTTGTTGTATGTGGATCATTTTGGGTTCATGGGTTTTGGTTGAGCTTACTCAATGATTGTACCCTTTGTTCTAATTCTTTGAAAGGAAGAATGCGAGGGCGAGACCTTCTAAGAAAGGAAAATTTAGTGTGGGTTGGTAATGACCTAAGATATTAGGCGTTGCTAGTGGTTGATCGTAACTAGTTTGGAAGTGAGGAGTAAAGGAAGGTTGGGTATGACCCAATTCAAATTTTCTTAGAGAATTGTCATTGAGGTGTTCCTCGATAGGGTTGATCAAATTATTAGTGGACCACTTGGTGGTTGCTAGTAATTGCTTTCTGTTTTTGAACAGTATTGGATCTTTTGTCGCCGATCTTTGAGCGTGTTGTGCCAACCGAAGAGGAATGTTCGGTTGTTGTTGAATTTGCTGGTTTTCAGAACCCTGGTCATAATGTAGGCTTCTCCTTTTGGTGGTAGTGGGGTGGGTGTTGGTCTTGTTGTAAAAGATCAGAATGTAACCCCGATGGTTCAAGCAGTTAGTAATCTTAGAGTGTTGTGTCTCACTTGGTTTGCGTCGTCGCGAATACGACGAACCACAGTTGAGAGGTTGAGACGTGAATCACTGTTGTGCGTGGGAGCGGAAAATGGATCTAGAAGTTGGTACCATGTCCTTCTGGAGAGTGGCTTTGGTTAAAGGGATCGGGCACTTTAGTGCCAAGGGATGTATCGAAGGAGGAGTGTGAGACCATTTCCTTTCGTGGTCTGTTTGGGATTTTATCCTATCGCTTGGGTCATGCCGAGGCCTTGTATGGGTGCTTTGGGTTTCAATGTTGAGTAAAGTTCTTGCAAGAGGTTGATCGTGGGTTATCGTTAAAACTGTGGGTCTTCGAGCCTAAGCATCTTACCATCGGGTCTCGATCAGTGTAGTTCCAGTGGCTTTAGTCAGAGAGAGAAGCGGTTTGGGAACTGGAGTCTCACATGCGCGAGAAGTACCCCGAGCTTTTCGCCTCAGGTATGAGATGTGAAACCTAGCTATCTTTTGCTTTGCTGGGTTGCGTATTGGTGTGTCTTAGATTCGAGGTCGAATCCAATTGAAGGGGGGAGAATGTGACACCACGGAGTGTTGTATCTTATAAAATGTGAATGTTAAGGTCAAAAACTTTATAAAATGTGAAAATGGAGGTTCAAACTTTATGTTATGCCGTTTATAGCGTGTTTTTGGGCCGTTTTCGGGTGTTTGGGCCTCTCCGGGGGACTTTGGGCCTTGGGGGTTGAGTTGGGCCTCCGATGGAATGGTTTGGGCCAAAGGGGGGATTTTGGGCAGCCAAATCTGGCCCCCACCCCTTGGTGCGCCCCCCACTCCCTCTCCCAACCCTAGCCGCCACACCCTAGCCCCCCCCCATGCTCCTCCACTCTTCCCCTTCCTCGCCATCTTCCCCCATGGCGCCACCACCCCTCTCCTCCCCTCTCCACCTCCCTTGCTGCCCCTAGGGGAGTTCTCCATCTCAACACCTCAAAGATCCATCCATCGGAGCGCTCCACGAAGAGGAGATCCGGTGGATTTGGAGCGAGAAAGGAGTTCGCGCGAACCGGGAGGAGATCTATTGGTTTTTCGTTCGTCGGGCGAAGGTATGGCCATGGGGATCCTTGGGGTTGGTCTAGGATCTGTTCTAAGGGTTAATATCATGTTTTTAGATCAATTGGTGGTGCTGTAATTGGGTACATTAGATGAAATCTAGAATCTGCCACGTTCTCTGTTTCGGGCAGCATGAGCAGTTGATCTAGGGCTTTGGTTTTCGCCAATTTAGATTCGGAATTTGGACGGCCACCTGTTGAAGAAGTTGTAGGTAATTTCAATACCTTTCAGTGGGTATAAAGAACGTCCAATTTTGCCCAGCCGTTTGAAAGTTATGCTAGTTTTACCGAACGTATTAAAATCTGTGACGTGATTGGAATAGATCACGGTATTTTGTAGATTAAACAACTTTCGAGTCCGAATCAGCTTTTCCAAATACTTAGCAAAACTTAGGAAATTTCCTAAGCTAGGCTAAGATGTACTCGTTTATTCGATTCAGAGTCTTAGAACCCGAGTTATGCCTTTTGGAAGGCTGCTGTCCCGACGGGACAGAACCTCTGTTTTTGGGTTTTGCGAGTAGTTTGCGATGTCGGGGTAGAAGAGGGTTTGCGTACTGTTTTGTGGACATGATTGTGAGTGTGTAGTACGTATGTGCAGGTGGTGTGACCCCGGGAGTGCCTTCTACTTCTCGCCAATCCGTCGCCCGTGGTTGAGGCAAGTGTATTGGAATGGGTAGCGGGTTATAGTTTGCTAGATTGGTTGAGATTGAAATTGACTATATGATATGTTCACATGCCATGCCTTAATGATTGCCAATGATATGATGAATATTCTTATTATGTTATGATGCCATGTGTTAATGTACAAGTTATTTATGATGTTGGCATGTTTGCATACATGGCATGATACATGGCCCGGGCGGTGAGAAAATCATAACTAGTCCGGGGAAGGTCGGTGAGAAAGTTATGACTATTCCGGAGAGCTAATGAGTAAGTCCTACATCGTGATTCCATCCACCGCGGTGTTTGGAAGCGAGGAGTAGGCACCCTCCATCTTCGGGATGGAAGGGGGGAGAGGGTGCACACCGACGGGTGTGTACTCAACCATACCGGTATGAGTTTCCAAGGAGATATGAGCATCGCATCGCATTGCATACATAATGATGATGAAAATGATATGTGATCATGTATGAGATGATAGACATGATGTGAGTTGTTGTACCATGAAATTGTTTCTTTTGTACCATTGCAATATACTTGCTGAGTGATGAACTCACGCTTGTGTTTATGTTGTTTTTTTAGGTACCATGACACCGGCATGTGGGAAAGGGCATTAGCTACACATCTTCACGTAGTTCCAGTCACATTTACCAAATTTTGAGTCATGATCTTAATAATAGTGCCATGAATGTTGGTGTATGGATTAAATTGTGTGGTCGGGTCCCGTATTTGCTTCGTTATAGTTTATGGAATGGTTGAACTTGATAATATTGCCTTATGTTGTTGCCATATCCATTTACATTGCTTCTTTGGATATCTTATGATATTATGTTACTTGCCTGTTATTGCTATTGTCTCAAATCATGTTAAAACAAAGGAGATGCTGCTGAAATTTTTGGTTTTAGCATTTGCTCCATTGCTGTAATTTGTCTTTATTAGTGGTATTTAGGTGTTGTTTAGCCTATGTTTGGTAGCATTCGGGCATACTAGATGCCGGGGTGTTACATAGTGCATATAACTCTATCATAAATAGAATAGTTCAAACTAGGCCCACTCAACTTCTCACTAAAATATGCAACAGGTTTTCCTTCTTGTAACAGAACACCACCCAAACCAGCTAGCATCATATTCTAGTTCAAAGGTTTTAGAAAAATATGGCAGTTGGAGTAGTGGTGCATGTGTTAACTTATCTTTCAAGGTGTTGAAAGCCTTCTCCTGAGCATTTCTCCAGGCGAAAGGTACACCCTTTTTGGTGAGCTCTGTGACACTACGGTATGGTGTGACATTATAAAATGTGAAATTAGAGAATAAAACCTTTCGGCTTGAGGTTTACTCGCGTTTTTGGGCCTTTTGAAGTGTTGTGACACCACGGAGCGTCGTAACCTTATAAAAGGTGCATGATGAGGTCAAAAACATATTGAAATATGATATGAGAGGTTAAAACCATAAGGTATGGAGGTTAACAGCGTTGTCGGGCCGTTTCCGGGGTTTTGGGCCTTCCCGGGAGAGTTTGGGCCTTAAAGAGGGGGTTGTGGGCTTTGGTGGGATGGAGTGGGAATCCATTTAGGATTAGGAAAGGGGCTTAGGGCTGGTTAAAGTGGGGTTTCCCTGCCCTTTTGGGCGTCCTCCCCCTGCCCCTTGCGCCCCCAAGTGCCCTAGCCGCCTCCCACACCTCCACACCTCCACCTTGGGCGCCTCCACCTCCCCCAAGCCTCTCCCCTTGCGCCACCACCCTCTCCACCACCTCTCCACCTCCCTTGCTGCGCCTAGGTGAGTTCTTGACCTCACCACCTTGAAGATCCATCCATTGGAGCGCTCCGCGACGAGGAGATCCGGTGGATTTGGAAGCGAGGAAGGGGATCGCGCGAACCGGGAGGAGATCTATTGGGTTTTCGTGCGTCGGGCAAAGTTATGTTCATGTAAATCCTTGGGGTTGATCTAGGTACTATTATAAGGGTGTTTATCAAGTTTTTAGATCAATTGGTGGTGCTGGAATTGAGTAATTTGGATTAGATCTAGATGTTGCCACGTTCTGTTTTTGGGACAGCATGAGCAGTCGACCTAGGGTTTGCGTTTTCGTCAATTTAGAATCCGAATCTGTCCGTACGGATGTTGAAGAAGTTGTAGATAATTTCATTATATTTCAGTGGGTATAAAGCACGTTAATTTCCGCCCAGCCGTTTGAATGTTATGGCTGTTTTACCGAGCGTGATAAAATCTGTGACGTAATTGGAACAGATCACGGTAATCTGTAGATTAAGCAACTTTAGAGTCCGAATCAGTATTTCCATATAACTAGAGAAAGTTGGGAAATTTTCTAAGCTACGCGAGGATGTACTCGTTTAATTGATTCGGAGTCCCAGAACTCAAGTTATGCCTTTTGCAAGGCTGCTGTCCCGACGGGACAGAACCTCTATTTTTAGGTTTTGCGAGTAGTTGGCAATGTCGGGGTAGATGAGGGTTTGCGTACTGTTTTGTGGACATGATTGTGAGCGTGGTGTACCTATGTGCAGGTGGTGCGACCCCGGGAGTGCCCTCTACTTCCCGCCAATCCGTTGCCCGTGGTTGAGGCAAGTGTGTTGTGATGGATAGCGATTTGTAGGTTGCTTGTTGAGAATAGATGGAATTGACTACATGATATATGATCACTTGCCATGCTTTTATGATTGCCAATGATATGATGAGCATGTTTAATATGTTATGATGCCATGTGTTAATATGTGAGTTTAATATGATGTTGGCATAAATGCATACATGGCATGTTACATGGCTCGGGCGGTGAGAAAGTCATAACTAGTCCGGGAAGGTCAGTGAGAAAGTTATGACTAATCCGGAAAGCCAATGAGTAAGTCCTACATCGTGATTCCATTCACCGTGGTGAACGGAAGCGAGGAGTAGGCACCCTCCATCTTCGGGATGGAAGGGGGGAGAGGGTGCACACCGACGGGTGTGTACTCAACCATACCGGTATGAGTTTCCAAGGAGACATGAGCATTGCATTACATTGCATACATAACGATGAAGATATTGTTAAGTGTTCATGAATGAGATGATATATATGATGGGAGATGTTATTGCCATGATATTGTTCTTGTTGTCCATTGCAATATGCTTGCTGAGTTTCGAACTCACGCTTGTGTTTTCTTGTTATTTTAGGTACCATGAGAACGGCATGCGGGGAAGGGAAATAGTCACACGCCCACACGTAGCTTCACCATATTGATTCCACAAGTCATTCTATTAGTTTGATAATAAATTGCGTGTGATGATTATTGCTTTAAGGTTTAGCTTTGCTATATGAGAGTTTTATTGTTCGTTTGACCCTTGGAGACATTATGTGTTTGAAACTAGACTTATATTGTTGCTAAGTCATTAATTATTGCTGTTTTTAGTTGTCTCTCATAATCCATACATTGCTATACTGTTGTTGCTCCTTTAATTCATGTTAAAACAAAGGTGATGCTGCCGAAATTTCGGTTTTTAGCATATGTACCTCTGCTGGAATTTATGGTAACTTGTGGTATTTAGATGTTGTTTAGCTTATGTTTGGTAGCATTCAGGCGTATTAAATGCCGGGGTGTTACAGTTGGTATCAGAGCGGGCTGTAGGTCCTTGGAATATGTATTTTTAGTGTCATACCTTAGGTTACAACTAAAATGTGATGTGGAATAACTTAGAAACATGGCTTAGGTTTTTACTAAAATTTTGTTATAGGATAGCAACATTAAAACTTGCAAAAGTGGTATAACTAATCTAAAATTTGACACACAATGGATGCACAGTAGGTAAGGGTATGGGTATCGTTTCCTTACGCTTAAATGTTGTATTTAAGCTTCGATGTTGAATGCTTCATTTGATAATGAATGCTGCTATGTTGATGAGATAAATGATTGAATTGTGCTTGTTGTGGTGATAAAGTGGGGTTGTGGTGCTGAAGGGTTTCGGTCACCACTTTTGTTCATAGTAAGGGTGTGGTTTGACGGTATGGCAGGTTAAAGCCATCACCGAAGAACTATTAACCCCTGTAGGAGAAGAGTGCTTACCCTTTCTGTCGTAAATCGGGTAGTTGACTGGAGTCAAATAGAAAATTTTGGTGGTGGATTCCTTCGGATGTTCTTTATCGTTCTGTGGTCGGTCTTGGTAGGTTTTATTGGTTTTAGTTGATGGATACCAAAAGAAAAGTGTTTGGTATTGGTTTTTCGCGGATAATTCTGTATGCGGTGTGTGGTTTTGTCTTCCTTGGTTGAAGACAAAGAAGAGGAGTCTAGTGTTGCGCTTCTTTTGGGCGCCGTTCCAGTTTTGACGTTTAGTTTGTTAATTGCTTTATGGGGAAGAAGCATTTAATTTATCCGTGTGTTTGTCTTTCTCCGAGGTTAAAGGAGTTATTGCGAAGTTGTGCCGGACCCGACTGTCAGGGCTGAAGTTCTGTGGCTTTGTAGTAGTACGTGGAGTTTGATTTCGTTATTTTACTGGTTTAAGAAATCATCGTTGAAAAACCCTTCTTGTTATGTGAAAGTTTGGGGTTTGGTGTTAAGGTTTTATTTGCAAAGGTTTATTTGATCGGTTGGTTCCCTCCTGTGAGAGTCTTTGAGATTGAAAAGTGTTTTGGGAGAATTCCTTTGCATGACCAAGTTTGGGTTTGTCTCATTGTAATTTTGAGAGTCAAGTTTCCTTATGAATTTGGGGATGAGTTTTAAAAACTAAAATGCTGCAAACAAAGTAAGTAGTCTTTTGACTGAAATCGTTTGTCCCTAGTAAGAATTGATGTTTAGCATGTTATGTAGTAGGTAACAATGTGGTTTATGGATTGATGTGTGGCTAAGTTAAATTTTGAGTTGAATCAATTCAATGTGATTAATATCTCTAGCTTGAGAACAAATAGACTACTAGTGTTGTAGTTTACTCTTAGTGAGAATGATTTAATGTGTTAATGTACATGCTTAGAATCTGTTGTTTTGCTTTAAAAATGCTTAGGACCCTCAATTATGTTTAAAGTTTTAAACCCTGATGCATAGTTAAAACATTAAGATGATGTAGATCTTTGTTACCGTTAAAGAAACTTTCTTTGGTTGTTTAAAGATGTTCTAATCTAATGGAGTAATAGAGAAATTTAATCGTGTTGCCTAGTGACTTTAATTTGGAAGTTGATTAGAGTTGCTATTTATGTTGTTGCAAACTACTAGTATATTTGGAAGTATGCAGTTGTGTCCCTTCAATGCTAGTATTGATATCAATTGAGAAGACATAAGACTTATTGTTAATGATGTTGTTAAGGGCAGTGTTAATGCTAGTATACAATTTATTTTAAATAGTTGGAGTATGTTGTGTGGTGGTAATTTGGTTATCACCTATGTATAGGGTAGCTAAAAGTAATGTTGTTGGTTGATGAATATGCCCATTTGTTGTTATTAATGATTTAGTAGTGGTGGTAGTTGTGTAGAATACTTGTTGGAAACCATTGATTAAATGGAGGGTATTGTAACCTATGGTGAAGGTGTGAACCATGGATAATTAACCTGATGTAGAGTTTTACCGTTAAGGAATGTATGCCTTCGAATCCTAGTTATGAACTTTGTCTTGTAGAGATAATATTTACATGTTGAAGTCGTTGTTTAACTAAATAAGGTTCGGTTGTCGAGACGTGATTATATAGGAGGTATGAAATTTATATGTTGATCTTGCTGAAAGATTTGTGGAAGTATAATGTTTCAAATTTAGAATAAGATGTATTATGGTTCGGTGATCCGTGGGGATCATGTCAATGTAGTCTGGGTTGGGTGCCTTTGTGATAAGCATCTTAAACCTTAATTAAAAGTGTTGGGAATGGTAACTAGAGGAAGAATTTGTTGTGAAGCTTTTGGTTGATTTGTGTTGGGGCTCCTCAAGGAGTAAATAGTGATTACTGAAGTCTTTAATAGAAAGCGTAGTAGAGTACTAGAGATGGTTCTTTTTATGCTGAGCTTGTGTTCAAAAGCTTTTGGACTGGTTTGGTTGTTTGCCATTTTAGTTGAAGAGTTTTCGGTCAAAGTGTTCCATATCTTTGTGTTTGAGTTTCCTAAAACTCGTATAAATTGGTGCAAATATTTGGTTTTGGCTAATTTGTTTAGTTGGTGCTATGAGTATGGATTTACACCCAAAAGTTTTTGAGTCGATCGCGCCCTTTCGTCAGACCGAATTATCTTTGAAATTAATTTTAAAAGGAAGCAGATGGCCATAAAGGGTTGTGTTGGAAACTTTTGAGTTAAGCCCTTGATGTGTAACTCTGTTTGGCTAGAGTTGGAGTCATTTGGAAAATGTGTCTAGTGTGCGGATGTTTCACAAGTCTGGATTTTTATGAATGCTTCATAAGTGAATTTGGTTAGAGAAGCGTTTTCTTTTGGGATTGAGTTTCCCACTCTTTTGATAAAATTTATGGCAGTTGTTTGTGCAGATGTCTAACTTTGGAGTCAATGTTCTTTTCCAAAACGTTGATTTTGGTTAAAATGCGATGTTTTGCAAAGTTTAGCTATCTATCGTTGGTGGGTTCTGATTTGATGTGGTGCCTTACTGTTAACTATGTTGCCGTCATAGTCTATATGATTTAGCGCAACCGTCAGTGTTATGGGTATTTCAATCATTTGATACCGAGGAAGAAGTTATTTGGTGAATGACTATTCGGTACCGTTGTTCCATGATGAATGAATGGTGAAAAGTAAACATGACATCGTTTTTACATGTTAAATGATAAAAGAGTCGTTGAGCCAAGTCGGTGAGAAAGTCATATATGGAGATATGACTAATCCGAGTGCTCTGAAGAATGTGCATTTATGTCCTGAAATGAGATTTTCCTTGCTTTCTAGTATGAAAAGAAAGAATGAAGAAATTATGGTATCTTGGTTGTGGTGTAGGGGATTTATGCTTCCTTTGTGTGCTCTTTGGATGTTGCCGAATTCTTTCCAAAATGGTTGTTAACGCTTTGGGTTTGAGTTGTCGTGAGTACACTTGGGCTTGATAGCTAAGTGTTTTTGTGTGAGGGCGAGACCCTCTTAAGAAAGGAACCAATTGTGGTTTGGTAAAGTTTTACGATCCTAGCTTGGGGCTAGGTGTAGAACCTTAGTGGTATAAGGGTGGTTTGTGATGGAGGTTGATGATGTAAGGATTTAACCTTTATTAAGAGTAGTGATGGGTGGAAGTGAAGTTGACGGTAGTTCGGTGATGTTTGTCCTGCCGTGAGCAATTGTCGTCACTAGTTGTTTTGGATTTGAGTTTTGCCTGGGAGAGGATAGAATGAATGTTAGCATGATCGTGTATCGGAAGGGCAAGTGTGCCTTAATGAGTTATTCCTCGAGGAATTTTTGGGAATGTAGAGAGGTCATTAAAGGAATTGTGACTTGCTTTGATTATGTCATGTTGAGTTTAATGGAGTATGGTAGTCAGGTTGGTTGTGATAGAAGTATGAAGTGTTGGCCGTGAGGATTCGAGCGTTTTGGGTTGATGGAGCCCTTTGTTGTTGGTACGCAGATTCTGTTTGGGAATGGAAGTGAAGGTCGACCTGTGAGAGGTTGCCCTTGGTTGAGCTAGATCATTACTTTTCTCCCCAAGTGTTGGTTTTGAGAACTCGTTTGTCGTTTGTTCCGGTTTTAGTCATTGTGCGAATGTTTTGAGCTGCAGAGAAGCCTTTTGTCCCTTGGGGACTTTGTTGTTGATTATAGCGTCCTTCGGATTCGAGGTCGAATCCTGTTGAAGGGGGGAAGAATGTGACACTACGGTATGGTGTGACATTATAAAATGTGAAATTAGAGAATAAAACCTTTCGGCTTGAGGTTTACTCGCGTTTTTGGGCCTTTTGAAGTGTTGTGACACCACGGAGCGTCGTAACCTTATAAAAGGTGCATGATGAGGTCAAAAACATATTGAAATATGATATGGGAGGTTAAAACCATAAAATATGGAGGTTAATAGCGTTGTCGGGCCGTTTCCGGGGTTTTGGGCCTTCCCGGGGGAGTTTGGGCCTTAAAGAGGGGGTTGTGGGCTTTGGTGGGATGGAGTGGGAATCCATTTAGGATTAGGAAAAGGGCTTAGGGCTGGTTAAAGTGGGGTTTCCCTGCCCTTTTGGGCGTCCTACCCCTGCCCCTTGCGCCCCCAAGTGCCCTAGCCGCCTCCCACACCTCCCCACCTCCTCCTTGGGCGCCTCCACCTCCCCCAAGCCTCTCCCCTTGCGCCACCACCCTCTCCACCACCTCTACACCTCCCTTGCTGCGCCTAGGTGAGTTCTTGACCTCACCACCTTGAAGATCCATCCATTGGAGCGCTCCGCGACGAGGAGATCCGGTGGATTTGGAAGCGAGGAAGGGGATCGCGCGAACCGGGAGGAGATCTATTGGGTTTTCGTGCGTCGGGCAAAGGTATGTCCATGGAAATCCTTGGGGTTGATCTAGGTACTGTTCTAAGGGTGTTTATCAAGTTTTTAGATCAATTGGTGGTGCTGGAATTGAGTAATTTGGATTAGATCTAGATGTTGCCACATTCTGTTTTTGGGACAGCATGAGCAGTCGACCTAGGGTTTGCGTTTTCATCAATTTAGAATCCGAATCTGTCCGTACGGATGTTGAAAAAGTTGTAGATAATTTCATTATATTTCAGTGGGTATAAAGCACGTTAATTTCCGCCCAGCCGTTTGAAAGTTATGGCTGTTTTACTGAGCGTGATAAAATCTGTGACGTAATTGGAACAGATCACGGTAATCTGTAGATTAAGCAAATTTAGATTCCGAATCAGTATTTCCATATACCTAGAGAAAGTTGGGAAATTTCCTAAGCTACGCGAGGATGTACTCGTTTAATTTATTCGGAGTCCCAGAACTCAAGTTATGCCTTTTGCAAGGCTGCTGTCCCGACGGGACAGAACCTCTGTTTTTAGGTTTTGCGAGTAGTTGGCAATGTCGGGGTAGATGAGGGTTTGCGTACTGTTTTGTGGATATGATTGTGAGCGTGTGGTACCTATGTGCAGGTGGTGCGACCCCGGGAGTGCCCTCTACCTCCCGCCAATCCGTTGCCCGTGGTTGAGGCAAGTGTGTTGTGATGGATAGCGATTTGTAGGTTGCTTGTTGAGAATAGATGGAATTGACTACATGATATATGATCACTTGCCATGCTTTTATGATTGCCAATGATATGATGAGCATGTTTAATATGTTATGATGCCATGTGTTAATATGTGAGTTAAATATGATGTTGGCATAAATGCATACATGGCATGTTACATGGCTCGGGCGGTGAGAAAGTCATAACTAGTCCGGGAAGGTCGGTGAGAAAGTTATGACTAATCCGGAAAGCCAATGAGTAAGTCCTACATCGTGATTCCATTCACCGCGGTGAACGGAAGCGAGGAGTAGGCACCCTCCATCTTCGGGATGGAAGGGGGGAGAGGGTGCACACCGACGGGTGTGTACTCAACCATACCGGTAAGAGTTTCCAAGGAGACATGAGCATTGCATTACATTGCATACATAACGATGAAGATATTGTTAAGTGTTCATGAATGAGATGATATATATGATGGGAGATGTTATTGCCATGATATTGTTCTTGTTGTCCATTGCAATATGCTTGCTGAATTTCGAACTCACGCTTGTGTTTTCTTGTTATTTTAGGTACCATGAGAACGGCATGCGGGGAAGGGAAATAGTCACACGCCCACACGTAGCTTCACCATATTGATTCCACAAGTCATTCTATTAGTTTGATAATAAATTGCGTGTGATGATTATTGCTTTAAGGTTTAGCTTTGCTATATGAGAGTTTTATTGTTCGTTTGACCCTTGGAGACATTATGTGTTTGAAACTAGACTTATATTGTTGCTAAGTCGTTAATTATTGCTGTTTTTAGTTGTCTCTCATAATCCATACATTGCTATACTGTTGTTGCTCCTTTAATTCATGTTAAAACAAAGGAGATGCTGCCGAAATTTCGGTTTTTAGCATATGTACCTTTGCTGGAATTTATGGTAACTTGTGGTATTTAGATGTTGTTTAGCTTATGTTTGGTAGCATTCAGGCGTATTAAATGCCGGGGTGTTACAAGCTCATTCAATGGTGCAGCGATGGTGCTGATATCCTTCACAAAGTGACAATAGAACCTATCAAGTCCTAGAAAACTTCGCACCTGTGTGACCGTGTTAGGAGTCAGTCAACTCTGTATTGCCTCAACCTTGGCTTGATCGACACATAACCAAGAAAAGAGACTCGATCCGTGCAAAAGGTGCACTTCTCAAGGTTACCAAATAAACATGCATCGTGTAAAGCATTAAAAACAGCATGTAAATGTTCAATATGATCCTCTAAAGATTTGCTATAGATTAAGATGTCATCAAAGTAAACCACCATAAATTTCCCAATAAAAGCATGTAAAACCTCGTTCATCAATCTCATGAAAGTGCTAGGTGCATTAGTCAACCCAAAAGGCATTACTAACCACTCATATAGACCGAACTTAATTTTAAATGCTGTTTTTCATTCATCTCCTAACTTCATACAGATTTGGTGGTACCTGCTACGCAAATCCGCTTTAGAGAACATTGTAGAGCCACTTAGTTCATCAAGCATATCATCTAACCTAGGAATAGGATGACGATATTGGATAGTAATGTTGTTAATGCCTCGACAATCCACACACATACACCACGAACTATCTTTCTTGGGTACCAAAATAACAGGGAAGCACAGGGACTAACAGATTCGCGAACATACCCTTTATCAAGCAATTCTTGGACTTGTCGCTGAATTTCTTTAGTCTCCTTAGGATTGGTATGGTATGGTGCACGGTTGGGTAGCAAGGCATTGGGATTTAAGTCAATTTGATGCTCAATCTCTCAAATAGGTGGTATTCCGGGTGGTACTTCTGGTGCGAACAATCAGCATACTCCTGCAGAATGTCAGTAACAGCAGGAGGCAAAGAAGACGGAATACTCTCGAATGAAAACAAGGCTTATATGCATATCAACTCGTAACAAATAGAATCGCTAGCATCTAAAACAGAAATGTCAGATTTAGTAGCAAGGAACAAGCACCTTTCAACTTAATCTCATTTCTCTTCTCATGGACAAGCTTAGCTTCTTCCTTGTTGTGTTGCTCAAGATCATTTGCTACAATATGATTTGCACTCTTAGCATGCTCCTGATTTTTCTCTCTACTAGCTCTAGCAATCTCATCTTTTACAATAGCATCAGGCGACATCATATGTAACACAATTTTCTTCTCTTTATGCACAAAAGAGTATTGATTTGTTCTACCATGATGTAAACAATCTTTATCATATTATCACGGTCTACCTAGTAACATAGAGCATGCTTGCATAGGTACGGCATCGCAATCAACATAATCATGGTAAGAACCTAAAGCGAAATGTACTCTTACAATACGAGTTACCTTGAGCTTGCCGCTGTTGTTAAACAATTGAACGTATTAGGGCTAAGGGTGTGGTCTAGTGGAGAGTGCTAGCTTCTCCACCATGTCCATGCTGGCTAGATTATTGCAACTCCCATCATCAATGATTATTCGAATGGATCGCTCCTTGACGACGCCTTTAGTGTGAAACAAGTTGTGGCGTTGATTTGGCTCGGTACGGGCAATCTGAACACTAAGCACACGGTGCGTAATAATATTCAAATATTGGTCAGCATCACCAGCGCTCATGTGCTCTTCTTCATGTTCTAAATTTGGATCGCTGTCTTCATGTTCAGCAAACAAAGCATGCGTTTCTTTGTCAAGATTATTAGCATGCGCTTGCTTGAACAGTCCTTCATCATGTGGCCAAAACCCTTGCAATGATGGCAATGAATGTCATTTCTGTGTCCGGTTGAGGCGACGGATGACGATGAGGCATTGGTCGTGGTGCTGAAGTTGGAGTAGAGGACGTCATTTTGTTGTTGGAGGAGGTCAGTGTAGTGGTACGATCGGACGGAGCAGCACGGGTGTGCGGCAACCACAAAGTAGCACAACCTGCAGAAAAATTAGCTTTTATCCTCGATTGTCGACCCTGCACTTCACATTCAACTTTACAAGCAAGATGGAATAAACGAGTCATCGAATTATAATCCTTGTAATCTAGAATGTCCTGGATTCCTCGATTTAAACCACCTAGAAAACGAGCCATAGAAGCTTCCTCATTCTCAATTAAACCACAATGCAACATGCCAATTTGCAATTCTTGGTAATATTCCTCTACTGAACTCTTACCTTGGCGTAGGCGCTGCAATTTATTTAATAAATCTCTAGCATAGTATGATGGGACAAATCTATGTCTCATGATCAACTTTAATGCTTCCCAAGTGGCAGCCCTAACTCTTCTATTCTTAAGAAAATCATGGCATGCAAATTTTTGATCAACAAGTAATTCCCAGCTAAGGTAACCATCAGGATCGTATTTACCTTCGAAAGGTGGCATATTGAAATTTACCTTATGGAAAACATCATCACGATCACATTCCTTGTCATGGGGGATCACGTCGCATACCTTGCTGATTGAAGCATAGTCGACGATGGTCACGATCATGGTTGTAGTTGACGCTGTTGTCATCCTGCAAATCAGTGGCGTAGTCATATTGGTTCTCACCGTTTTGTTCTTCTACTTCAGTTGTATGCCTAGCCTGTTGAATCAAAGTGTTGGCGAGTTCTAGTTGGCTAGTAGTACTGGGGACCCATTGAGCACGTAGTACACCATTGTTGTTGCTTGGGAGACGAGGTGGAGGATTGGATGTCCCAAGGGCAACAGCTGCTAGAATATCAAGTCTAGAAAAAATAGTAGCAAGGGTAGTGTTAGCAATCCCTTATGCGGCCTCGATGGATCGGAGACGATCCTCTTGCAACAACATACACTCATTAGTGAGTCGTACATCCTCACTAAGTCCCTCGGTGGTTACCCTCGTCATCCTCTCAAAGTGAGCAACAATACCCTTCGTGCGAGGAGAGTGATGTAGTGAGCTCTCGTCACCTGACATTATTAGTAGAAAACAAGAGACAAAAATCACATATATAATGTGGTTGTCACTACATAGGATGTGGTGAAAAATCGCTCAACTCTCAATCTTTAACCAAATCTCTTACAAGTTCTTATGGTACCGCAGGCGTTGCCGGCCGTTGGCATTGTCAAAAGTTCTCCGAAGGTTGGGTAGAGCGATTACCAAGTGATCAAATGCCTGCACGGGGTAGAAAGTGGAGTGAAGGATCGAGATGGAGATTAGAGAGGAGTGAATGATCCCAAATAAAATTTTCCCGACTCAAAGTACTCCGAGCAATCCCGCAAGGAAACCGGTGCTCCTCAAATTCGCAAAACCCGCAAAAATTGGAACGACTAGACAACTATGTGTACCCCTAGCTTGCATGGATGAGAGCCATGAAACATGTGAGGGATTTTTCAGTCACAATCCTTGTTGTCAAGTGTCCAAACAAAGAGGAATCAATTCAAATACTTCTTTTTTAAAATAGATCAAACCAAATCACAAAAGTCCTTTTAGAAAAGTAAAAGCAAATTTTTCAGGAATTTTCCTCACTTGGAACAGGTGGTTGGTGGATTTTTGTTGCTCTAAAATTTTTGGGAATTTTTTTCCCTATGAGAAAATGAGTCTTGAAACACTCCACCAAACATAATCACCAAAAGCCTTGGAACTTCAATCAGGAAAAATCAAAAACTACAGACAGTCAGGAACTTCAATCAGGAAGTTTGGGGCTCGGTTTTCACCTCATAGCTCCCAAACGGTGCAACCAGTGGACTCCAAAATTTTTCCACAGATAGATATATAAGTCACGCACCTTCTCCAACAATAATAACCCAAAAAAAGTTTCTACATTTTTCTAAAAATCGAAGACTTTCTGCTGCGCGAAGAACAAGTTCAGGACAGATTTGCAATCTTGATAGAAACTTGATCTCTAGTCTATCCTAGGGTGCAAGAAAGATGTAAAACCAAATGAGCACCCTCAAGACATCCTTGATCAACATCATTTAGAAGAAGAGATGGCAAATGTGGGATGTCAGAAACAGGGGCCCCACAAGAGGGGCCTACACCCGACTGGGCCTGATAGGCTGAACAGAAGGCCCAAAGCCCAGAAGCGCAACGGAAGGCCCAGAGGAGACCTTCGACTTGCTCCCCAAGACAACCCCTGATCTTTCACGGAAGCTTCGTGCCCCGCCCTAACAACCCGCCAGGGACGAGGCATGCGGTCTGACATTACCAGAGCCTGCGGAAGCTGGAACCTGACAAGGCGGCAGGCGTGGGTCGGAGAAAGCATAACCACCTCTCCAGGACGTAGAGCGTGAAGGCGGATAAGGACAAGGGACATGTCGTTCAGGCCACCATGTTCAGGGCCCGGTGGCGCCCAACTATCATGTATTCTCCCCCCAGTATATAAGGGGAGGAGAGAGAAACAAGAAGAAAAGGACAATACATCCAAGAACACAGGACTAGGGTATTATCTCCTCCGAGAGAGCCCGAACCTGTCTAAAAACAGATTGCCCTCGCATCTGTGTTACCATCAAGCTCGATCCCGCACAAATCCCTAGAATCACAAATCTCATTGCCGTAAACAGATCGTCGACAGTTGGCGCGCCAGGTAGGGGAGCTGTGTCAACATCTTCGTCAAGCTTGATGGCTGCGACGAGCGAAGTCTCCACAGTCTTCGCCCCGGGCCAGGTCTTCCGTTTCGGAAGCCTGACCTTCATCTCCAACGACCTTGGAAGCCTCTCTCTCTCCAAGGGAACCGCGCTACAGCGCGGTGAGGTTTCCGGCGATCCATCGTCACGACTTCCGCGCCGATCGGAAGGTCCCCGCCTCGTACTCTAAAGTACCGAGCGGATCTCAAGACCCGTTCGGCTGAGTCGGGCTCGAGGACGCCGAGGCACGAGGGGTGGGGGTTCTCACCGCCAAGCCACTCGGCACCCCCGAGCGCCTAGGTTTGTCTTCTCCAGACTCACCCACCTCGTGGCCGAGTCGAAGAAAGCCTAGGCAATTTCTGGAATTTCCGTAGAGTCTGTGTAATCGAAGGCTCGCGGGCAGATTCGCAGCAGCGCTTCGACACCTCAGTTGCCGCCGATTTGGAAGGAGGCCGAGTGACTGAGCCTGACGCGCGGGCGCGTACTCTCCGGGACCGCGCCCGGGCTGTCAATGAAGACATTCTGCAAGCCAAGATGGGGGACCAGGCTGTTTTTCGTACCCCACAGCAGAATATCGTCGCCTCCAAGACACTCCTGGATACCACGACCCTATGTCGGGGCGAGATGATCGATTGCCCGATCATGGCCCAAGTAAAGGCCATGGTGACGGCGGCGGCTATCGGCATACTCAAACCGACCACCGGCGAAGGAGTCACGTGGTTCGGCGAGGACCTGCAGACAAGAAATGGCCAGGTCGGGAAGCCCGTCAGTACATCATGTTCTACCGCGAGAAGACTTGCGACATAGCATCACCGCGACCTCCGTTCGAACCTCGACGCCAGCGCCGCGATCGAGAAAGGGAGGAACAACGCCGTCAAGCCGATTTAATATGAGCGCCGGCATCCTTCCGCGAGGCCGCGAATACGCCAAGCGCGATCCCCTCGCGTCGATCACCTCCCGGGGTATCACGGAGTCATCGAAGGGGTCCGTGGCGTTTACTCCTCACCTACGCCGAGTGGTTTGGCCTGATGGATTTAATCCTAAAGGCATCACTAGGTTTGACGGTGAGAGAGACCTGCAGGCTTGGCTACAAGTATACGCTCGCAATGTGGCCACGGGGATCAGAAAGTAATGGCAAACTACTTGCCGGTTACCCTCTCGCCCGGCCCAAGCATGGCTCACGGACTTCCAAATGAACTCTATAGATTCCTCGGGAGATCTGTGTGAGCAGTTCATCTCAAATTTCCAAGGCACTTACGAGCGCCTGTGCACCCTTGGGACCTATACCAGCTACACCAAAGGAGGAACGAATCCTCCCGGAGTTCGTCAAGCGCTTCATGAACAAGAAAAGCACCGTTCGGACGTCACAGATGCGGTTGTGATAGCTGCCTTCAGAAAGGAGTCGGCGACCCGACCTCATCAAGAAGATGTCCCGGAAGCCACCCACGTCGGTCCGGGAGCTGTTCGCCCTAGCGGACCGTTACGCTTCAGCCTCCGAGGCTCTGGCGGAACGACGTGATGAAGGGAAGGATCAGTCTGAACCCCCTCGGCGGAAAGAAAAGAAGCGCAAGGGCGAAGAGCTAGTGGCAGTCGCTGCGCCAACTCATCCTCGCGCTCTCAAAGAGGATGGATATGATAAGGTCATGAAATCACTCTGCCCTTTCCATCCAAAGGGGAGGCACGCCGCCAAGGATTGCTTCACCCTAAAGAGGTTCGCCCGCGAGAGCAAGAGGCAGGCTGGACAAGGTCCGAGCGGTCATGCCGCCGGCAAACCTCCTCCCCCTGAAGCTGAGGAAGATTATCAGGAAGTCGACCTCGAGCTTAACTACATATTCGGGGGTTCACCAAGATATGAGTCCAAGCGGAAGCAAAAGCTCACCGCTCGGGACATCTATGCAGTAGAGCCGGAGACCCCCCGATATGTCCGGTGGTCCGAGGTCGCAATAACTTACGACCGCACGGATCACCCAGATCGCGTCCCATTCCCCGGCAGATACCCGTTGGTCTTGGCGCCGGTTGTCCGCGGCATCAAGCTCAAAAGGGTGTTGATTGACGGTGGGAGCGGGCTCAACGTCCTCTTCGTGAAGACACTCGATGATATGGGGATCCCGCGGTCTGACCTCAAGCGCGGGTCGTCACCTTTTCATGGAGTGATACCCGGAACGTCGGCGATACCACTCGGACAAATCACTCTACCAGTCACGTTCGGCGCAAGGGACAACTACGGACGGAGAGCCTTAACCGAGGTGGCAGATTTCGCGACAGCAGATCATGCCATCTTGGGGAGGCCCGGCCAAGTTCATGGCGGTGCCCCACTACGCGTATCTAATGCTTGAAGATGCCGCGTCCGAGTGGTATTATCACTCTGTGGCGGCGTTAAGCGATCTTTCTCTTGCGACGAGGGAGAGTCGCGAAATGGCCGAGCCTCTGGAGGCGCCCGGTCGGGAAAGAATTCGTCAAGAGGCGGATTTCGACAAGCGGAAGGCGATATCCCTACCCGCAAGCCGCAGAACCGGATCAGCCCGAAGAAGGCACCAAAAGGATCCTCCTCGACCCGTCCGATCCGGCTCGAGCCGCTTCGATCGGGACAAGGCTCGAGGATGAATAGGAAGGCGCTCGTCACCTTTCTGGGAAACCAAGACGTCTTTGCCTAGAAGCCGTCCGACATGCCCGGGTTCCTGTGGAGGTGATCGAGCACGCATTAAATGTGAACCAATCCGCCAGGCCCGTCAAGCAAAGGCTACGACGGTTTGCTCAAGATCGCCGAGAAGCCATCGAGAGGAGATCACAAAGTCGCTAGCCGCAGGTTTCATCAAAGAAGTGTATCATCCCGATCGGTTGGCGAACCCTGTACTCGCCCGTGAAGAAGAATAAAGTCGGGCGCATGTGTGTTGATTACACCGACCTCAACAAGGCTTGTCCGAAAGATCCCTTTGGTCTCCTCGTATCGATCACCTGGTAGACTCCATCGCTTTGGATCTCGGTTACTCGGCTTTACGGGCGCCTATTCAGGCTATCATCAGATTCGGCTTCGAGAGGAAGACTGCGAGAAGACTTCGTTTATCACTCCATTCGGAGCATATTGCTATATCACTATGCCGTTCGGGCTCAAGAATGCCGGCGCAACGTACCAACGCGCCGTGCAGCGGTGCTTTCACCATCAGCTCGGGTGCAATGTGGAAGCTTATGTGGATGATGTGGTAGTTAAAACGCAGACAGAGGACAGCCTCACCTCCGATCTGGCCGAGACGTTTGCAAGTCTGAAGACGTTCCAGATGAGGCTAAACCCAGAGAAGTGCGATTTCGGAGTGTCTTCCGGGAAACTACTCGGGTTCATCGTCTCCCGTCGTGGGATCGAGCCAAACCCGGAGAAAATCGGAGCCATTATGAAAATGGCCCCGCCTACCAGCCAAAAGGAGGTCCAAAAGCTCACCGGATGCATGGTAGCGCCAAGCGTGTTTATCTCACGATCGGGGTCCGGGAATGCCTTTCTTCAAGCTCCTTAAGAAGCAAGATCGCTTTGATTGGACGGCAGAGGCACAGCAGGCCTTCGAAGAACTCAAGGTGTTTCTCTCCACTCCCCCAGTCTTAGTCTCGCCGGCGCCAGGTGAACCTCTTCTGCTCTACTTAGGGGCAACATCTCATGTAGTAAGTGCCGTGATAGTTGTGGAAGCGGGAGGAATCTGACACCGCTACGGGCGTGCAACGCCGATTTATTTCATCAAATCTTGGGCGAATCCAAGACAAGATATCCTCCAATCCAAACCGCCAGACGCCATTTTGATCTCGTCACTAAGTGAAGCATTATTTCCAAGGACATTCGATTTGTAGTCACTTCTTTCCCGTGGGAGAGGTCCTCCGCAATCGGGAAGCTCTGGAAGAATTTCAAAGTGGGCGGTGAGCTTGGAGCTTTCGACATCTCGTTCAAGCCGCGCCGCCGTCAAGTCCAGGCTTTGGCTGACTTTACGGCCGAGTGGACCGAATCGGACTCCTGCAGAAGAAGAGCCGAGAATATTGGGTCATGCACTTGACGGATCTCTCATGCTTGGAGGAGCGGCGGGAATCCTCCTTATCTCGCCTAAGGGTGACAGTGAAGTATGTCCTTCGGATTCACTTCCGGCCTCAAACAATGCCGCGAGTACGAGGCCCTCATCCATGGGCTTCAGATCGCCATATCACTCGAATCCGACCTACCGGCGATTCAGGCGACTCGGTTGGTGGTGAATCAAGTCTGAAGGACTGGTTGTGCGTGGATCGAATATGGCGGCATCTTGCCCGGCAAGTCCGAGAATTGGAAGGCAAGTTTGTGATGCCTGGAGCTGGTTCATGTCCTCCGCCGCAATAATGAGGCAGCAGACGAGTTGGCTAAGATGGGAGCCACTCGGGCAGATGTCCCAAGTGATATCTTAAATGCAGGATCTTCACGAGCCAACCGTTACAAAACGACAAAAGCCAGCGAGGGTCACAGGCAGGGTCCTGCTCATCGATCCGTGGACTACCAGTACCTTGATTATCTCCTGAAGGACAAACTCCGGAAGCAACCACTTTGGCGAGCGCATCTCCCGACAAGCCAAATCCTACGTGGTGGCGGGCGACGAGCTCTTCAGAAAAAGTGCCTCGGGTGTCCTCAGCGGTGCATTTCGGGACAAGCGGGAAGAGAGCTGCTCCAAGAAATCCATTCGGGATGTGCGGCCATCACGCGGCATCAAGCGCCTTGGTTGGGAAAGCCTACCGACAGGGGTTTCTTACGGCCAACGGCGGTAACGGATGCCAAGGAGATAGTTCGAACACTGTGAGGGCTGCCAATTCTATGCAAGACAGACACACTTGCAGGCACATGAGCTACAGACTATACCCATTTCTTGGCCTTTTGCGATCTGGGGCTCGACATAGTGGGCCGCTCAAGAAGGCTCAAGGCGGTTTAAACTTACCTCTTCGTGGCCATTGACAAGTTCACCAAGTGGATCGAAGCCAAGCCGATTGTAACTATCAACTGCGGTTAAGGCCAAGGAGTTCTTCCAGGATATTGTAGTCGATTCGAGTGCCCAACCGGATAATCACGGACAACGGCACCCGATTCAGAGTGAAGAATTCCAAGAATGGTGCGAAGGCGTCGGGATCAAGATCTGCCGCCTCGGTGGCTCACCCACGAAGCAATGGGCGGTCGGCGAGCTAACGGTCTGGTCCTTCAAGGCCTCAAGGCCAGGATCTTCGACCGCCTCAAACCATACGCCGCCCGATGGGTGAAGGAGCTACCGTCGGTACTCGGGGACTCAGAACCACTCCCGGCCGAGCGATCGCCAAACCCCTTTTTTCGGTCTATGGCGCAGAGGCGGTTCTGCCGACCGAGCCGGGATTCGAATCCCGAGGGTTCGAACTACAACGGCCGAGTCCGAGGGAAGCCGAATGGTGGAGCTTGATCAACTCGAGGAGGCTCGAACGTTGCCGCCTCCGGTCGGCTAAGTACCTCCAGGGACTTCGGCGCTACCACTCTATAACGTCGAAATAGAACCTTTTCGAAGGAGATCTGGTCCTGAGGAGGAACTAAAAGCGAGCACAAGCTCTCTCCAATTTGGGAAGGTCCATACATCGTGCGAAGACAACCCGTGGGTGCTTATCGACTCAGGCGAGAAGACGGCGAGGTTACGGCAAATACTTGGAATGCCGAACAGCTCCGTCGCTTCTACGCATGAGTTATGTATCCCACTCTTACACATTAAATAAAATAGTGGTTCGTCTTATTTTACGAAGTTACGTGTAATGCTAGCCCCGAGTGGTTATTACCCGACTGCTGTAGCGCCTAACCCTGGTCGTGCCGATATAGAATGCACGGAAATAACAAACCGCGATGAGCACAAAGCCACGGCGGTTTATACCGGTAGCGCAAGCGGAACGGGTAGAAAGCACTAACCACTCGGGACTGCAATTCGCAGCGCCAGAATTTAACCAAGATTTGCCTGGTCGCGAATTTCTAACCGTCAAAAACTCGAGCCCCAGCCCCTCGTTGCTGGCACTGGAGCAACTGACTAGAATGAGTCGATCAGGCGGAACCACTAAGTTCGGGTTAAATATGATAGGCACGAACTGGATAAAATTTCGCATTTCATTCCATAATGTTAATAATTTACATCGCTAATTTTCTTTTCTCTTTTTCTCGCGCAAAAAAAAAAAAAAAAAAAAAAAAAAAAAAACTACTCTTTGGTCTTCTTTGGTGCGCTCTGGTCTTCTTTAGTCTTCTTTGGTGCTCTAGTCTTTGGTCTTGATCTTTGGTGCAGTCTTCTTGGTCTTGGCGTCATTTGGGAGACCCGGAGGCGAGATCGCTGAAGTTAGTCGCGACCCACGCGACCCAAAGCCGCCAGAATCTCCTCGTCAACCACCCACAAGGGGGGTACAAGACGGACGAGGGCCCTGACGGCAAGGTCGTCGCGACGATCGCGACCAACCATCTCAAGGATGATCTCCGCCACCTCGTGGAGCCCTGGGGCGATCTCCAACAAGGTGGCCACAGCAGCGGCGTCCCTCGCCGCTCCGTCCTCCGCCTCCGCCTCCAGGATGGCAAAATCATGCTCCTCCCATGCTTGGCCTCCTCCCAGCTATACAAAAACCTAAAGAACCGCTGGCGAAAGAATGCCGCGTACGGGCCAACAAACTTCCTCATGTTAGACATGGAAGGAAACGGGAAGAGGAAGACGAAGGACAAGGCAAGAAGAAACGGGCGATCGCTCATTAGCGGTGACGCCCCATTTATAAGCCACCCAGCTCAGGAAATCGGCGTCTCCAAAGGCAATCAAATGCGCCACCCGCAATCAATGAAGCGCGAAAAACAAAGCGGCGGTCACGAATACAGAAGAAGATCAAGACGATTGAACAAAATCAAGGAGAATTTCACGGACACGTGTCGTAGCGGTTCAAGCTCATTCGGCTTCCTCGCTTAATTATACCAAATTAAGCGCCAAAAGCCGAGGGTGGAGAGCTAGCAAATGATGCAAGCCTGGGGCTAAACCACTCGACCAGGTGGCCTGGCGTAAGTCCCGACGCTCGAGAGCTGCACGCTTGACCTCTCGGAAAAGCGTGTGCAGGGCAAGAAAGCCACGGGCCAAGGCCCTGGCGTTTGGAAGCCATACCGGGTCGGTGAAGCCCATCAGGAAAGGCATAACAGGATCCAAAAGGCTGCGGGCATATATTCTAACAACTCAGCCAGAGAAGAAAGTGGAAGAGGTCTGAAGACCACTCAGCGGAAGACAATACAAGTGAATTATACTGAAATAAGAACACAATATTTCAGACAAGGAGGGCGAGCACTCGGCATCAAGGCCCACGTCAAAGTCGAGAATTCCAGATTTTCCAACAGGGCTGCGATGCACGGACACCTCTTCGAGGAGCGCGTTGGCCTTGTCTTCATCACAGGCAAAGCCTTCTTTCACGGCCGAGGTCAACTCTCGGATAATGAGACTTGACCACCGCCAATGCACAGTTCGCGCTCATTGCTGCGGACTCTTTGGCGTAAGCTCGATCTGTCGGCTCCTCCCGAGAGAAGTGGAACGACATCGTCCCCCTGGCCGGCGTGGTTCCTTCAATGCGCAGAAGGTGCAGGAGCTCGCAGCGCCGCGCGATTTAGTCCGCCCCTGTTCGGCGGCGCCATCTTCTCCTTGCACTCGCCACAAAGTCAAACAGCCATCAAGAGCACACCCGACGCCAAGTATGTTCAACCCAAGTCAAATAAATTTACCCTTCGGCTCATTGCATCTTTCCAGTGACTCGGGCTTCGAGGCCAGAATTCTCTGAAGCCTCGGTAGGGCCCTCGGCTCGACAGCGGTCGAAGTCGCTCTGAAACACGAGTGTGTCATCATCCTCTCCAACCACCATCCAAAAAGCATCCGAACCGTATTCAGGAGAATTTCACCTTCGAGCATATGCTCAAGCCGTTTTCTCCTCCCGGATCGTCATACACTCGCTCTGAAGCTCGTGGACTTCCTTCCATCTGTCCGCGCTGATCTCGTTGAGCTTGTCCTGCATCGCTTCGCTCTTTGAGCTTTGGGAGCACCTTCCGGAAAAACGCGACCTTTGCTCAGCGCTCCCCATGTCCTAAGTAACAGGCGAGAATCTCGAGGAGAAGTCGGCAGCGATGATTGAAGACAAGAAGCTCACCCTCGACGAGCATGCTACACTTGACGGTGAGCTCATAAAGCTCCGTCCGAGCCGCTCTCTCCATCTCGTCGTCCTCTTCCATCCCTTCCGGTCGGAACCCCTTCCCACCATACGGTCCGATTCGGGCTTCGGCAGAGGACCGAGCGGCGGTGGCTTTCGAGGCACTTCCTCCACTCCGAGACGGCCGGGTCGATCTCGTCGGCGGACGGACCACCGGATGGTTCGATTGTCGGACCGCTGCGCCCGTGGCGGCGCCCGGCAGCTTGGCGGCGACGGCGACCTAGCCGACGCGGCGAGGCTCTCTTGGGGAAGCCTCGCCGACTCCTTTTCAGAGACCCCTCCACTGGACGCCCACAGCAGGAGTCTGAATCAGCAAAAAGGGAAGACACCTCGGCCTGACGGTAACAAAAGACAAGGATCGCCCAAAAGAATACCTCTTGGATTTCTTGGATTTCATCCCAGGTTTCATCCGAGGCCCAGCGCCACTCGGAGGGAAGTTGGCGCCTGCAGCTGGGGCTGCCACTGGGACGGAAGGCCGTGGCCCCGCGCTTTGCGATCCGGGTGCACCAGAGGTCGAAGGTCCGGCTGACGAAAGACCGGCGACCTCCTCCGCCGACTCCCGGTGCAGCTCGTCAACCGAGGTGTCAGCCGCTCGCTTCGCCTGAGCGTGTCTCAGCCGAGAGAGGCCGACAACCGGAGCGTCAGAAAGGAAGGACGCGCTCTGAAAAAGGAACGATCGCACCCTGTTTGAATCACACATCAGTCAAAGAAATCATGGAACAGCCTTTCGAGAGAATAGTGCACTCACAGGAGGGGGAGGCCTTGCCATCGAAAATTTACGAGGGCAGCCCCTGTTGGTGATTATTGTGCCAGGCACGAAGAAATCAACTACCCGTGCAGCCAGCGCCTCCATCGACAGGTCCACGTCCGACTCCCTCGTGGGGTCCAGAGGCCCGTTGTATTGGAACCCCAAATGGACTCTCTCCTTCAAGGGCTGCACTCGGCGCTTCACAAAACTGACCGCGATCCCGGGGCCCGTCAGCCCTCGATTCTTCAGATCGTCAATCAACGCCAGAAGCTCGGGGACTTGCGCCAAACCTCCTCCGTCCGAGGTGTCGCTCCAGCACCGGGAAGCTTTAGGAGCACAGCCGGCAAAGGGGGCGAGGAAAGGATCAACGTTGGCACAATAGAACCACTCCCGCCTCCAACCTTTGAGGGAGGTCTTGAGAGGAACGACAAAATACTGTTTCTTCGAGCCCTCCATGGTGGAGCCCGGCGCCCCCAACGACATTGGGAGCGGCCCGGTTCGGATGAGGCTTCAGCCAGAAGAAGGAGCGGAACAAATCCAAATGAGGACGTATCCCAAGATACGCCTCGCAGAGCTGGACGAAGATGGCGATGTGAAGAATCGAGTTGGGGTTCAAATTGATCAACTCGATTTCGTAGAAGTGGAGGAGCCCCCGGAAGAAGGCGCTCCCAGGAATGCTAAGTCCTCGCCAGAAGAAGGACTCAAACACCACAATCTCATTCTCTAGAGGTGTGGGGTAAGGGTCACCTGCGGCGGGGCGAGCGGAAATCAACTCCAGCGGAGGGAGGACGCCGGCGGCAACCATCCCCTCCAAGCGGGACATCGTCGTGATGGAAGTCTCCCACCCTACCGTCGCAGGGTCGGTGCTACCCTCCGATGACGAGGAAGACGACATGGCGAAGAAGAAGACTTGGAGGATAGAACCGCCGCAAGCCAAGGGCGCGAAATCAGAAACCCTAAATCGCCAAGGGAGATTTGAAGGTTTCGCAGCCGTGGTGGAGAAGGTGCGAGGAAGCCGTTGCTCCAACGAGGGTCCTTCCAACTTATAAGAAATGGGCCCCAATTTCCACCTACGGTGGGAAGAAACGAGGGCCCTCCTGTTCAATTCTGGGCCAGATCCAGGGCACGCCCCATGACGGGCCAATAGCTGCGTCGCGCAAAACGCGGCCAGGTGTCAAATCTGGTCCGAAGTTTGGGAAAAAGTGCGCCCCATGACGGGCCTGAACGCCGGCCGCCACGGAAGCTTGGGGCTGGGCACTTTCCGAACATCCTCTGACGGCACACCCCATAATTTGGGGTCAATTGCTGGTCATTTGTCTCACAACGCGATTGGGTGTCGCGGGAGGATCTACAACCAACACGGTCTTGAGAATCGCCCCATGAGGGTCTAAAGCGATCTTGTATGGCGAACACGAGCATTACTCTGTATGACCAAGGTATGCCCCATGAGGGTCAACCGAGCGACAAGCCGGTTGCCGCGCACCGTAAACGGGCGCGGGTACCACTCGGCCACGAGCCAAAAAGACCAAGGTACGCCCCATGAGGGTCAACCGAGCGACAAGCCGGTTGTCAAGACCGTAAATCCAAGCGCTGGTACCACTCGACCCACGAGCCAAAAGACCAAGGTACGCCCCATGAGGGTCAGCGAGCGACAGCCGGTTGTCGCCAAGACCGTGAAGGCGTGGTACCACTCGACCACGAGCCAAAAAGAATAAGGTACGCCCATGAGGGTCAACCGAGCGACAAGCCGGGCTGTCACAAGATCAGAACGGGCGCGGTACCACTCGGCCCGAGCCAAAAGAACAAGGTATGCTCCATGAGGGTCACCGAGCGACAAGCGGTTGCCGCGCCGACCGTGAGCAGCGCGGGTACCACTCGGCCACGAGCTAACTAACCACGGTGGCTTCATACTACAAGTTCTTTAAGATCTCTCTCCCGTATAATCCTCATGACAGGGCAAGGGACGGAAAGTCGATCCTAAAGCACTTGGGGGCTGCTGTGGGATGTCAGAAACAGGGGCCCCACAAGAGGGGCCTACACCCGACTGGGCCTGACAGGCTGAACAGAAGGCCCAAAGCCCAGAAGCGCAACGGAAGGCCCAGAGGAGACCTTCGACTTGCTCCCCAAGACAACCCCTGATCTTTCACGGAAGCTTCGTGCCCCGCCCTAACAACCCGCCAGGGACGAGGCATGCGGTCTGACATTACCAGAGCCTGCGGAAGCTGGAACCTGACAAGGCGGCAGGCGTGGGTCGGAGAAAGCATAACCACCTCTCCAGGACGTAGAGCGTGAAGGCGGATAAGGACAAGGGACATGTCGTTCAGGCCACCATGTTCAGGGCCCGGTGGCGCCCAACTATCATGTATTCTCCCCCCAGTATATAAGGGGAGGAGAGAGAAACAAGAAGAAAAGGACAATACATCCAAGAACACAGGACTAGGGTATTATCTCCTCCGAGAGAGCCCGAACCTGTCTAAAAACAGATTGCCCTCGCATCCTGTGTTACCATCAAGCTCAGATCCCGCACAAATCCCCTAGAATCACAAATCTCATTGCCGGCGAAACAGATCGTCGACAGCAAACAAACAAGTTTCAACAAAAATCATCAAAGAACCAAGAATGAAACCTGAGAACTACCAAGAACAAGCCATGAACTTGGAGGAACTTGGTTTGATTGCTTTCAGAGAGTTTTACACAGCCACACCTAGGTGGGCAAAGCTCCAAAGTGAGCAAAATAATAGCCAACTCTTAGCCTCCAAGAATTGGAGGGCAAATACAAGGGGAGGGGATTTCCCCCTTCTCCCTCTCACACCCCTCTCTAGGATTACATGGTGGATGGATGGGAACACCCCTCCACCTATTATTTTATAGCACACCATGCCCACACGGGCTAACCCTGGGCCGAACTATCGAGCCCACTAACACTAGGTCTCGCGCACATGCACGAATCTCAATGCGAAGCCAAACGCCTCCAACGCTCCTTTTGCCCTGAAGCATCCGCGCATCCGATAACACCTACCCATTGCCTTGAACCTTCCTGCCTTGTCCTCACGCATCTAGATCCCCACCGAACCATCTCAACTCCAGGCGAAAGCTTCGATCGCTAGCTGGCGCCCTTCTCGACGCGTTCTGAATGGTCCGCGCGCCCCTTGCCCTTGACCGTGAACCTACAGTCCACCTCACCGGTCGCTGTCACCAACCCGCTCCAACCTGGTCACCTGCACACCAGCAGACAAGCACGCAATCTCCGAGTACACGTAACACAACAAAACTTCTAGAACAAAACCATAGCATTGACCCTGGATTTTGACACATATGCTAACCCATAACCTAACACAAACCAAACCACACTGGACACAGTCTGGTGCCACCGGATCCCAGTCTAGTGGAACAGCCATGGAAGCCATCAACATGTGCAAATGCTCCACTCAGATCCCTTGCCAATTCAGTCGTAGCTACCCCTTGGCCTCAACCATCTTTGGCACTTGACCGTTCTGGACCTCAACTCTCCTAGCCTATTCCCGGCCTTTCACCTCACCATGGAGAAGACAAGCTGGCCTTACCCGTCTGATGACATGCCTCACCACGGTATATATCCAGACTTGGCCTCCTCCACCTTTGGCATGCCTCACCACGACCTAGCCTCAAAGTCCTGAAACCACACAGACAAGCAAACCGTTACGTAGCACCACACTATCCAATTCAAATCAAAGTCAAACCTAAGCACACCTTGCTCAAGTAAAGTCAAATACTCATCACAAATATGGATGGACCTCCACATGGTCCTTCATGGAGCTTGGACAAGCTCAATATGGTAGCAAGGATTAGCAATAATCAAATCAGAGAATGCAAATTTGAAAAAAAATTCAACGTCCTAATCACTAGTTGCTGACTCTAGGCGAGAAAGAGCTAGTGAATCAAAGTCCGAACAGTTGACAATAGTACGGCTTGACAGCAGATGAAATACCAGCACGGAAAAAAAATGTGAATCAAGGGAATAGTCTCAAAAGAATAGGGACCATGTAAAAATAGGTTTGGCACAAAAAAATTTTTGGAGCGGTTCTAGACTTTTTTTACGAAGCGGTTCCAGACACTTTTTTTACGAAGCAGTTCGAACTTTCCTACTCCTTTTTCAGAGCAGTTTGAACTGTCCTACTCCTTTTTCGAAGCAGTCCAAACTATCCTACTCCTTTTTCAGAGCGGTCCGAACTATCCTCCTCCCATTTTGGAGCGGTCCGAACTGTCCTACTCCTTTTTCGAAGCGGTCTGAACCTCCTCCCTTTTCTAAGCGGTCCAAACTAACTTCAGAGTAGTCCGGACTGTCTTCGGAGCGGTCCGAACTAGCCTCTTTCTTTTCGTAGCGCCTTCTTTCGGAGCGGTTCGAACTGACTTCGGAGCGGACCAAGCTGACTTCTTTCTTTCAGAGCAGTCCAAACTGACCTCAGAGCGGTCCGAACTAACAGTTTCTCGCCTAGACCAAGACGGACTCCTCTTCTTGGACCGAATCGAGAGCAATTCAACTAGGGTCCGATCCGATCTCTTGGTAGGTGCAACTAGACACGAGGAACTAGACACCAACTCAAACTAAGAATCAGCAACTCAACACGACGATGCAACCAAAAATTCAATAATACAATCCACTGAAAGAAAATTGTGAGGCTCAGATTGTTTTGGGATGGGAGGCTAACCCTACTTTTCTTTTCTTCTTTTGGTTGTACTGGACTCTAGGAAAATAAAATTGCGAGCTACTACTATGGATACAGAAATTTCTCACCGAGCAACCTGGTTTGCTCTGATACCACTTGATAGCACTATGGGTGTCCCGATCTTTCGATGAGAAACACACTATCGATTTGGATGGAGACGACTTTGACGATCCGACTACATCGTATGACGACGATGCGCTTTAGCAATCGCTAAACCAACTCCGGAGGGTTATTGATCTTATCATGGGCATGATCAACTTGAACACGAGGTTCAATTCCTGCAAGCAACCGAGAACAAGCAAAAACAATAGTATAAGCAATCTGAAATTGCGAATAAAAGTTGAAGGCGAAAGCAAGGTGGAGTCTTATTGACAAACTTGACAAGGTGGCTGTCCAGCACAACTCGCAGGATCAAGTTTGCACTTGGCTAAACTAATCAAATAAAACCCAAAACCTCAAATAGGCGGTGACTGGCTATTTATGACTCAATTTACAAGGCCCAAGGCCAATGTCATCTCGGACTGGAAAAGTGATGTCACTTGTTCGGCAGATGAGACCAGATCCATTGGAAAGAGGATGAAAAAATATTTCAAACAAGTACTCATGGACTCCGAACAGCCTTGTGGATCAAAAGTTACAGCCATTTTAAGTTGGCACTATCAGGGAGACCGAATCCGTGTTGATCTTGTGCACATAACGAACAGGCTTCATGCTTGATGTTTGGAGGTTCTTCTCCTAGGTTCCTAATGTTAGTGTTATGCCCTTGAGGCAATCTTATAGATGATTGTAGCATGACTATGTTTATGAATAATAATATGATTATTGGTCCAATGAATATATATCATTATATTGATTAGCAAGTATGTGACTTATTTATGAAACTCTTTACTTATTGTTATAATTCTATAAATATGTCTGATCAGATATCATCGTATAGGACAACGATGAATAGATCAGCACATGTACTGATCGATGATCGTGTTTCATAGATCATGGGATATGGATATATCATCAATACATTGTGAACACATGTTGAAGAACATGTGTGAAATAGGCCCGCAATGGGACACTGCAAGAATGTTACACTCTTATATGTCATCAGTGTATCTCATACATAGTAGATGTATGATTCTTAAACCTGAGATTGTCACATTCCCTACATGTGTAATAGTTTTACCTTGAGGCTACCAAACACTATTTCCTAACCGGATAGTTATAAAGGTAGCTTTCATGTTTACTATGAAACATGTAGAGGGAAGTGAGCGGTCAAGATGGTATTTGCCACTCCAGTGTAATGGAGATATATGTTGTCAGGACCCGACTATGCAAATCCGGACCGTCTGTGTATTCGGCACTAGTCCAGGATCACGCTAGTGCACACAGCCTCAACATTGGTAAATATCACATTCATACTCAACAAAATAGTAAAGTACTTTATTTAATTAAGCCAAACTGGTTGCTCGACCTTATGGTCAAGTAACAAGAGTACGCCACGCAGGGCGAAAACTTATTAAAGAAATAACTTGCAGCGGAATCAAATAAACTCATCGTGGTGCCGCTCAGTTTACCACAGGCAACTGACTGGACACGCTCCCTAGGTGGACGGCTCCTCCTGAAGTTCTTCCTCCAAAGCTGGCATTGCCTCTTCTTCAACTGATGTTGTATTGTTGCAAGGGTGAGTGTGACACTATGGTTTGGTGTGACGTTATAGAAGGTGAAATTAGAGAATAAAACCTTTCGGCTTGAGGTTTACTCGCGTTTTTGGGCCGTTTGAAGTGTTGTGACACCACGGAGTGTCGTAACCTTATTTAACGTGCATGATAAGGTTAATAACATTATGAGATGTGGAATTAAGGTTAAAACTATAGGATATGGAGGTTAATAGCTTTTCCGGGGCGTTTCCGGGCCGTTTCCGGGGTTTTGGGCCTTCTCGGGGGAGTTTGGGCCTTGGTGGGCTTTGGTGGGATGGAGTAGGTCTCCGTAACGGACTAGGATTGGGTGTGGGGGCTGGTAAAAGGGCTCCCCACCAGCCTTTTGGGCGTGCTCCCCCTGCCCTTGGGCGCCCCCACCTCTCCCTCCAAGCCCTAGCCGCCACCCCACCTTCCCCTCTCCCTTCCTTGCGCCTCCACCTCCCCCATTGCTCCCCACCTCTCCACCACCTCTCCTCCACCCCCTTGCTTCCCTAGGGTGGTCTCCACACCTCTGTACCTTGTGGATCCATCCGTTGGAGCGAGGAGCAAGGAGCGAGGAGCGTGGAGCGAGGAGCGATCCGCGAGGAGATCTATTGGAGATTCGTTCGTTGGGCAAAGGTATGATCATGGGGATCCTTGGGTTTGATCTAGGTACTGTTCTTAGGGTGTTTATGAAGTTTTTAGATCAATTGGTGCTGCTGGATTGGAGTTCTTTGGGTTAGATCTAGACGTTGCCACGTTTCTGTTTTCGGGCAGATTGAGCAGTCGGGCTAGGGTTCGAGTTTTCGTCGATTTAGAATCCGAATTTGTCCGTACGGACTTAAAAGAAGTTGTAGATAATTTAATTATCTTTCCGTGGACATAAAGCACGTTAAAATCTGATCAGCCGTTTGAATGTTATGGCCGTTTTACCGAGCGTGTTAAAATCTGTGACGCGATTGGAACAGATCGTAGTAATCTGTAGATTAAACAATTTTAGAGCCCGAATCAGTCTTTCCGTATAAATAGAAAAAGGTAGGAAATTTCCTAAGCTTCGCTATGGTGTACTCGTTTAATCGATTTGGAGTCCCAGAACTCAAGTTATGCTTTTTGCAAGGCTGCTGTCCCGTCGGGACAGAACCTCTGTTTTTAAGTTTTGTGAGTAGTGGGCAATGTCGGGTTAGATGGGGTTTTGCGTACTATTTTGTGGGTATGATTGTGAGTGTGTGATGCCTATGTGCAGGTGGTGTGACACCGGGAGTGCCCTCGACTTCCCACAAATCCGTCGCCCGCGGTTGAGGCAAGTGTGTTGTAATGTATAGCGAAATCGTAGGTTGCTTGTGGAGATTAGATGAAAGATTGAATACTTGCTTTGATCACTTGCCATGCTTGCTGTTTTCCAATGATATATTGAGTATGATTATCATGATATGATGCTATGTGTCTATACTTATCATGATTCGATGCCATGTGTTTATGTGTACTCTGACATGATGCCATATGTTTATGTACAAATGAGATATGATAATTGGCATAGTTGCATGCATGTTATGAGATGGGGCGAGGGCGGTGAGAAAGTCATAACTAGTCCGGGGAAGGTCGGTGAGAAAGTTATGACTAGTCCGGAACGCCATTGAGTAAGACCTACATCGTGATTCCATCCACGTGGTGAATGGAAGCGAGGAGTAGGCACCCTCCATCTTCGGGATGGAAGGGGGAAAAGGGTGCACGCCGACGGGTGTGTACTCAACCATACCGGTATGAGTTTCCAAGGAGATATGAGCATAACATTGCATTGCATTGCATTGCAATACATATTTAATGATGATGATGTTGTTATGTGCTCAAGTATGAGATGTTATATGTGATGTAAGGTATTATTGTCTTGTAAATGATCTTGTTGTCCATTACAATATGCTTGCTGAGTTTTCGAACTCACGCTTGTGTTTTATGTTGTTTTTAGGTACTTTGAGATCGGCATGCGGGAAAAAAGGGGTCTAGCTACACTTCTACACGTAGCTCCACCATCATAGTCCATAATTAATCACTTGGAGACATGATATTAAGAGTTGTGCCTTAAACTTAATGTATGGTTTAATTTAGCATGCTAGTGATTCCTTATTTGCTTCGTTTTAGTTTATGAAGTGGTTGAGCGTGGTATTATTGGTGTAATTTGATGATATATCCATTTATGTTGATGTTTTAGATGTCGTGTGCTATGATATATCTTGCCATGATATTGATATTGTGTTAATTCAAGGAAAAACAAAGGAGATGCTGCCAAAATATCGGTTTTTAGCATATGTACCTTTGCTGGAATTTATGTTTAAATGTGGTATTTAGATGTTGTTTAGCTAATGTTTGGTAGCATTCGGGCATATTAAATGCCTGGTGTTATTCTGATTGGTATCAGAGCGGGCTGTAGGTCCTTGGAATGTGAATTTTTAGTATCATGCTATAGGGTACAACTAAAATGTGATGTGGAATAACTTAGAAACATGGCTTAGGTCTTAACTAAAACTTTGTTATAGGATAGCAACATTAAAACTTGCAAAAGTGGTATAACTAATTTAAAATTTGACACACATGGAGGCACAGTAGGAAAGGGTATGGGAATCGTTGCGTTACGCTTAAATTTTGTATTTGAGCCTGGATGTTGAATGCTACATTTGTTTATGTATGTTGCTATGTTTATGAAAGAATTGAATTGAATTGTTCAGGTTATTATGTTAAAGTGAGGTTGTGGTGCCGAAGGGTTTCGGTCACCTCTCTTTATTCATTGTAAGGGTGAAGTGTGACGGTGTGGCCGGTTAGCGCCATCACCGAAGAACTATTAACCCCTGTAGGAGAAGAGTGCTTACCCTTTCTGTCGTAGATCGGGTAGTTGACGGGAGTCAAATATAAGAGTTTGGTGGTGGGTTCCTTCGTATGTTCTTCACCGTTCTGACGGTTGGTTTTGGTTGGTTTTCTTGGTTTTAGTTGATGGAAACCAAAAGAAAAAAAAATGTTTGGTATTGGATTTTTCGCGGATCATTCCGTATGCGATTTGTGGTTTTTGGTCTTCCTTGGTTGGAAACGAAGAAAAAGAGATTAGTGTTGCGCCTTTTTTTAGTCGCCTTTTACTTTGACAAACCCGGTTTTGCTGGTAATTATGGATTGTCTTAGGGAGGAAACATATGGGTTGTTGTTCTCCCTATCTGAGAAAAGAGTTGAAGTTCTCCTAGTGCCGACCTTAGGTTGGGTGGAGCTAAGTTTTGTAACTTTATCGGAAAAGGTTTGGTTGAACATTTTGTTTTCCCTAGTGCATCCTTCTTCCTTCTTGGAAGTATGGATCTTGAGATTTCTTGAAGAGTTTTGTGGGCAAATTTGGGAACTTGAGAGTGGAACTCTCCTGCATTTCTTTTAGAGTTTTGTTTTCTTCCTTGCCTGGAAAAGGAGAAATTGTCTATCGTTGTTAGATTACGGTTCTTGAGTTGTGGTTGTCCTTAAAAGTGGAGTTGCATCCTGTTTGTCAAAAGTGAAAATGGTTGTTTAGCATGTCATGTAGTATGTAACAATGTGGTTATTGGAAATGATTTGTTCTTAAGTTAATTGGTGAGTTGAATCAGTTAAAAGTAATATTTGTGTTTAGCTTAAGATTAAATGAACTTCTAGTGTTGCAGATTACCCTATAATGAGAATGAATAAATGTGTTAATGTACATGCTTAGAATCTGTTGCCTTGCTTTAAAAGTGCTTATGATCCTTGTTAATGTTAAAAGTTTAAACTTTGATCATAGTTAAAACATTAAGATGATGTAGACTGCTGTTATTGTAAAAGAAACATTGCTGGTTGTTAAAGATGTTCTAATCTAATGGATTAATAGAGAAATTTAATCGTGTTGACTAGTGACTTTAATTTAGATGTTGATTAGAGTTACTATTTATGTTGTTGCAAACAACTAGTATCTTTGGAAGTATGCAGTTGTGTCGCTACAATGCTAGTATTGATATCAATGGAGAAGACATAAGACTTATTGTTAATGATGTTGTTAATGGTAGTGTTAATGCTAGTATTCAGTCTATTTTAAATAGTGGGAGTATGTTGTGTGGTGGTAATTTTGTTATCACCTATGTATAGGGTAGCTAAAAGTAATGTTGTTGGTTGATGATTATGCCCATTTGTTGTTATTGATGACTAAATAGTTGTGGTAACTGTTTAGATTATTCGTTTGAAAACCATGGTTAAAATAGAGGAAAATTTTAACATGTTGCGATGGAGTGAGCTTTGGATAATTAACATGATGTACAATTTCATCCTTAATGAATGTATGCCTTGGAATCCTAGTTATGAACTTTGTCTTGTAGAGATAATATTTACATGTTGAAGTCGTTGTTTAAGCTGAATAAGGTTCGGTTGTCGAGACGTGAATATATAGGTGGTATGAAATTTATATGTTGATCTTGCTGAAAGATTTGTGGAAGTACTATGTTTCAAATTTAGAATAAGATGTATTATGATTTGGTGAGCCGTGGGGATCATGTCATTATAGTCTTGGTTGGGTGCCTTTTTGATAAGCATCATAAACCCTTATTAAAAAAATGTTGGGAATGGTAACTAGAGGAAGAATTTGTTGTGAAACTTTCGGTTGAATTGTGTTGGGGCTCCTCAGATAGTAAATAGTGATTATTGAAGTCTTTAATGGAAAGCGTAGTGGAGTACTAGAGATGGTTCCTTTCATCTTTGAGCTGTTGTCTAAAAACCTTTGAAAGCTGGTTTGGTTGTTTGCCATCTCGGTTGAATGCTTTCGGTTGAGGTGTTCCTTATGTTGAGTTTGAGTTTCCCCAAAACTCGTAGTGGTTGGTGTCGACCTTTGGTTTTGGCGAATTTGTTTAGTTCGTGTTGTGAGTTTGAGTTTACATCCAAAAGTTTTTGAGTGGATCGCGCCCTTTCGCGTTCGCACTGATTTATCTTTGGAATTAATTTTAAAAGGAAGCAGATGGTCATAAAGGGTTGTGTTGAAAACTTTTGAGTTAAGCCCTTGATGTGTAACTCTATTTGACTAGAGTTGGAGTCATTTGGAAAATGTGTCTGGTGTGCGGGTGTTTTACAAGTCTGGATTTTTATGAATGTTTCATAAGTGAATTTGGTTAGTGAAGAGTTTTCTTTTTGGATTGAGTTTCCCTCTCTTTTGATAAAAATTTATGGCGCTTGTGTCTGCAGATGTTTGATTTTGGAGTCGATGTTCTGTTCCAAAGGGTTGAGTTTGATTTTGCGAGGTGTTGCAAAGCTAGTGTTAAATCGAAGATGGGTTTTCACACGATGTGGTGTTTTGTTAATTAACGATGTTGCCGTCATAGTTTATATGAATTAGTGCAACTCTCGATGTTATTCGAGATTTATTCATATGATACCGAGGCAGAAGTCATCATGTGAATGACTATTCGGTAGTGTGGTTACATGATGAGGGAATGGTGAAAAGTAAACATGACATCGTTTTTACATGTTAAATGATAAAAGAGTCGTTGAGCCAGGTCGGTGAGAAAGTCATATATGGAGATATGACTAATCCGGAGTGCTCCTGAAGAGTGTGCATTTATGTCATGAAACGAGATTTCCCTTGCTTTCTAGTATGAAAAGAAGCAATGAACAATTTCTGGTATGTTGGTTGTGATGTAGGGGATTTATGCTTCCTTTGTGTCTTGGCTTGGATGTTGCCGAATTCTTTCCAAAATGGTTGTTAACGCTTTGGGTTTGAGTTGTTGTGTGTACACTTGGGCTTGATAGCTAAGTGTTTTTGTGTGAGGGCGAGACCCTCTTAAGAAAGGAACCAATTGTGGTTTTGTAAGGTTTTCGATCCTAGCTTGGGCTAGGTGTCGAACCTTAGTGGTATAAGGGTGGTTTTTGATGGAGGTTGATGATGTATGGGTTTAACCTTTACTAAGAGTAGCGATGGGTGGAAGTGAAGTTGACGGTAGATCGGTGATAATTGCCCTGCCGTGAGCAGTTGTCTTCACTAGTTGTTTTTGGGTTTGAGTCTTGCCTGGGAAAGGATGGAATAAAATGTTAGTATGATCGTGTATCGGAAGGGCTAGTGTGCCTTAATGAGTTATTCCCCTCGATGGAAACTTTCGGGAATGAAGAGAGGTCGTTAAAGGAATTGTGACTTCCTTTTATTATGTCATGTTGAGTTTATTGCAGTGTGTAGTCAGGTAGGTTGTGATAGAAGTGTGAGGTGTTTGTCGTGAGGATTCGAGCGTTTTGGGTTGTTGAAGCCCTTCGAGGTTGAAACGCAGATTCTGTTTGGGATTTGAATTGAAAGTCGAACTGTGAGCGGTTGCCCTTAGTTGAGCTAGATCAACACTTTTTCTTTAAGTGTTGGTTTTGGGAACTCGTTTGTCGTTTGTTTCAGGTTCTAGTCGTTGTGCGAATGTTTTGTGCTGCAGAGAAGCCTTTTGTCCCTTGGGGACTTTGTTGTTGTTTTTGGCGTCCTTCGGATTCGAGGTCGAATCCTGTTGAAGGGGGGAAGAATGTGACACTACGGTTTGGTGTGACGTTATAGAAGGTGAAATTAGAGAATAAAACCTTTCGGCTTGAGGTTTACTCGCGTTTTTGGGCCGTTTGAAGTGTTGTGACACCACGGAGTGTCGTAACCTTATTTAACGTGCATGATAAGGTTAATAACATTATGAGATGTGGAATTAAGGTTAAAACTATAGGATATGGAGGTTAATAGCTTTTCCGGGGCGTTTCCGGGCCGTTTCCGGGGTTTTGGGCCTTCCCGGGGGAGTTTGGGCCTTGGTGGGCTTTGGTGGGATGGAGTAGGTCTCCGTAACGGACTAGGATTGGGTGTGGGGGCTGATAAAAGGGCTCCCCACCAGCCTTTTGGGCGTGCTCCCGCTGCCCTTGGGCGCCCCCACCTCTCCCTCCAAGCCCTAGCCGCCACCCCCACCTTCCCCTCTCCCTTCCTTGCGCCTCCATCTCCCCCATTGCTCCCCACCTCTCCACCACCTCTCCTCCACCCCCTTGCTGCTCTAGGGTGGTCTCCACACCTCTGCACCTTGTGGATCCATCCGTTGGAGCGAGGAGCGTGGAGCGAGGAGCGATCCGTGAGGAGATCTATTGGAGATTCGTTCGTTGGGCAAAGGTATGATCATGGGGATCCTTGGGTTTGATCTAGGTACTGTTCTTAGGGTGTTTATGAAGTTTTTAGATCAATTGGTGGTGCTGGGTTGGAGTTCTTTGGGTTAGATCTAGACGTTGCCACGTTTCTGTTTTCGGGCAGATTGAGCAGTCGGGCTAGGGTTCAAGTTTTTGTCGATTTAGAATCCGAATTTGTCCGTACGGACTTAAAAGAAGTTGTAGATAATTTAATTATCTTTCCGTGGACATAAAGCACGTTAAAATCTGATCAGCCGTTTGAAAGTTATGGCCATTTTACCGAGCGTGTTAAAATCTGTGACGCGATTGTAACAGATCGTAGTAATCTGTAGATTAAACAATTTTAGAGTCCGAATCAGTCTTTCCGTATAACTAGAAAAAGGTAGGAAATTTCCTAAGCTTCGCGATGGTGTACTCGTTTAATCGATTTGGAGTCCCAGAACTCAAGTTATGCTTTTTGCAAGGCTGCTGTCACGTCGGGACAGAACCTCTGTTTTTAGGTTTTGCGAGTAGTGGGCAATGTCGGGTTAGATGGGGTTTTGCGTACTGTTTTGTGGGTATGATTGTGAGTGTGTGATGCCTATGTGCAGGTGGTGTGACACCGGGAGTGCCCTCGACTTCCCACAAATCCATCGCCCGCGGTTGAGGCAAGTGTGTTGTAATGTATAGCGGAATCGTAGGTTGCTTGTGGAGATTAGATGAAAGATTGAATACTTGCTTTGATCACTTGCCATGCTTGCTGTTTTCCAATGATATATTGAGTATGATTATCATGATATGATGCTATGTGTCTATACTTATCATGATTCGATGCCATGTGTTTATGTGTACTATGACATGATGCCATATGTTTATGTACAAATGAGATATGATAATTGGCATAGTTGCAAGCATGTCATGAGATGGGGCGAGGGCGGTGAGAAAGTTATAACTAGTCCGGGGAAGGTTGGTGAGAAAGTTATGACTAGTCCGGAACGCCATTGAGTAAGACCTACATCGTGATTCCATCCACGTGGTGAATGGAAGCGAGGAGTAGGCACCCTCCATCTTCGGGATGGAAGGGGGGAAAGGGTGCACGCCGACGGGTGTGTACTCAACCTTACCGGTATGAGTTTCCATGGAGATATGAGCATAACATTGCATTGCATTGCATTGCAATACATATTTAATGATGATGATGTTGTTATGTGCTCAAGTATGAGATGTTATATGTGATGTAAGGTATTATTGTCTTGTAAATGACCTTGTTGTCCATTACAATATGCTTGCTGAGTTTTCGAACTCACACTTGTGTTTTATGTTGTTTTTAGGTACTTTGAGATCGGCATGCGGGAAAAAAGGGGGTCTAGCTACACTTCTACACGTAGCTCCACCATCATAGTCCATAATTAATCACTTGGAGACATGATATTAAGAGTTGTGCCTTAAACTTAATGTATGGTTTAATTTAACATGCTAGTGATTCCTTATTTGCTTCGTTTTAGTTTATGAAGTGGTTGAGCGTGGTATTATTGGCGTAATTTGATGATATATCCATTTATGTTGATGTTTTAGATGTCGTGTGCTATGATATATCTTGCCATGATATTGATATTGTGTTAATTCATGGAAAAACAAAGGAGATGCTGCCGAAATATCGGTTTTTAGCATATGTACCTTTGCTGGAATTTATGTTTAAATGTGGTATTTAGATGTTGTTTAGCTTATGTTTGGTAGCATTCGGGCATATTAAATGCCGGGGTGTTACAGTGAGTACTTGGTACTCAGCAAGTCATGCATAGAATGTAAGCTAATATTATACATGCATGGCTTATTACAAAGGATAGGCTAACAGATTAATTTGCAGTAAAGCAGCATGTGTAAATACAGTAATAGATTGAAAAGCAGTAGAAGAATAGTAAAGATAATAACTTTCACAAACATTGCACAAGTAAAGCACTTCCCAATCTAAGTCCAATTCTCAGTTCCAACCCAACTCCATTTTCCAAACCAAGTTATTTTCATGAAAGTCTAACCCTTGACTGTAATCCCCGAGTAATGTCCAATGCCGCAGACACGGCTATTCGAATAGATTTTTATACTCTGTAGAGGTTACGCACTTTACCCACAAGATACAGTCAAACAACACAAAGGTGAGTGTCTGTAACAAAGTCTTTTGGAAACCTCTAACTATACAAGTGGACCTCCCTGGTTGTTGCACACTAACCCTTTCTTCAGCAAAGGCGAAATCTAGATCAACCAACCGTTGGACGGGTACCTAGCCAATGCCCTAGTACGCTCCCCCCATTCAACTACACAGAGGTATAGCTGACACCCCGAGGTACCACATGCAAGTTATTAGCAACCTACTCAACTAGGTCCATCCTATTACAGACATGTGGTTGCATGATGAGCTCAGTTCAAAGGCTTGCAAGGTTAAGTCCTTTGGGTGACCAAGGAAAGACTACCAAAGTGTCCACAAGTATTCCAAAACCAACAAAAACCAAATCGACTGCCCAGTTGCCAGTCTTGGCCCACCAGAAACAATCTTGCCACTATCCCCAGTCTAAATCATTTTATCAACCCCAGTTGTTTACCATGCACCACGTGCCATCAACATCATCATCAATAACACATGACACTTCTCAAAAACGTGTTCCATGTCTATTAAGTCAACATTAATAATTGATCATCCAAAATCATGTCATGACTACATGGCAGGGCTAAGCATTATACTACAGCGATCCAATTACCCGTGTTGGTAATTTAATAATGTCCAAATAAATAATCCATGTTCTAGGGTGACAAATGATTCATTGCATACAATTACTGTTGACAAGGTGGCATAATCAAGTAGGTCACATAACTACTCCCGAAATTATTCAAAAGTATTTTTAAATAGACTAGCACGCAATAATTTAAATAAACTTAATTTTAAAAGTGGGATCAATATGGTCAAAGCATAACTTGCCTTCAAAATGCACTTGTTCTTGATCTCGAGATGGCTCCTGGGTTAAAACTTCACCTTCGAAGCCTTCGGGCACCTCAACGTCTACTCGTAATGGATAAATAAACAACAAATAAATAAAAACACATATCATTAAATAAAATTCACCATTAAATAGAGCTCGATTTTACAAAAATTTAGAAACTGGAATCGCCTCAATCGGAGTTAAAATGCAAAAGTTATAGCCGTTTGAAGTTTGAAAAATTAAATAAAAGAATAAACCGAATTATTTCATTTATTTTCCTATTGAAAAATCCGAAATATGACGTCAGCTGACGTCAGCATGAATTTCGAATTTCGGTCGAATTATTTTCCTAAAGGAAAATCGAATTATAACGTTAGCTTGTGTCATCCGGTCCATGGACTCGGTCCATGGCTCGCTTTTGGTCCACCGGGGACCCGGTCCATGGGGACACGTGTCGCTGACACGCGTGTCCCACTCGGCTGATGTCAGCACGCTCGGCCGAACGGCTCTGACATTCGGGCCCCACAGTGACGTCACAGATGACGTCATCGTGTGGTTGGCTCAGTCGCTGATACGCGGGCTGTCGGGACCTGAATTTGCAAATCCGGACCCTCTGTGTATTCAGCACTAGTCCAGGATCACGCTAGTGCACACAGTTTCTACATCGATAAATATCACAGTCATACACATCGATAATAATAAGTTCTTTAATTAAGATAATCAAGCTGGTTGCTCGACCTTATGGTCAAGTTACAGGAGTATGCCACACATGGCGAAAACTTATTAAAAGAGAAATAACTGCAGCGGAATAAAATAGATTTCATGGTGCCATACAGTATACCACAGGCAACTGACTGGGCCCGCTCCCTAGTTAGACGGCTCCTCCTGGTACTCTTCCTCCAAAGCTGGCGTCGACTCTTCTTCAACTGGTGTTGTATTATGGCAAGGGTGAGTACTTGGTACTCAGCAAGTCATGCACAGAATGCAAGCTAATATTCTACATGCACGGCTTATGACAAAGGATAGGCTAACAGGTTCATTTGCAGTAAAGTAGCATGAGTATATACAATAATACACTACAAGAATTCTGTTGTGGGGCGAGTGTGGAAATAACAATCCGAGTGCACACTCAGCGTAGATGAGCCTATCCTGAGTGTACTCTCGTTTCAGCTACCTCTCGGACAAAGTTCTCTACTCCGAGTGTGCTCTCGCCAAATATGATATCTATTCCGAGAGGGCACTCGAAATATGATGTTTCGTCCACGTAGGACACAATAATGCGAGGGTACACTCGGTATAGATTACCAGCTGCCATGTCAGCAAAGGCAGTGCAATATGTACCGAGAGGGCACTCGGCGTAGATGAACTCTATGCCGAGAGGGCACTCGGTGTAGCACTAGCCCGAGAGTGCTCTCGCTATACATGGGCATTAGGGCACCCACCTATCAACGAGAGGGCACTCGGCATAGGTATAATCCGAGAGGGCACTCAGTATACATGGGCATTAGGGCACCTACCTAACAACGAGAGGGCACTCGGCGTAGGTACAGCCCGAGAGGGCACTCGGCGTAGGGTTCCCTCCTTTACCTCGCGTTTAGCACTCACCCAGCCCAAAGCGCATCGCCAGCCCCAGAACGCGCCGCCAGGGTCCGCCCGTCGCTCCCCTCCGCCTCCGACCGGCCACCGCCGCCCCGGCCTCCCTCCTCTCCTGCCCGGGCCTCCCTCCGCCTCGCACCGGCCGCCGCATGGATCTGTCGTCGCTGCCCTCGTCTGCCGCCGCCGCCCTGGCCTCCCTCCTCTACCGCGACTGCCCGGCCTCCCTCCTCTGCATCCCCACCAGCCAACACCGGGCCGCCGCACGCCGCCCCCGCCTTTGCTCTGCCTCCCCACCAGTAGACGTCGGGCAGCCGCACGCCGCCCCCGCCGCACGCCGACGGCCGCTCCTTCCACGACTGCCGGCCCGCATGTAAGTCCACTCCCCCATCTCTACCTGTTTTGATCTAGTGGATACCTCGGTAGAATGGTCCCATTCGTTCTTAAGGTTCTCGATTGAGCGCTCTTTCTGCCATCATCTGGGCTGCACTTGAGGTGTTCGACGTTATGCGTGAGGAGTCAGCGCATGTCTGATGCTTGATATCGACTGTCTCTTTGGCCTCTCTTGTGCGCCCCTGAGCTATTAATCTGTTCCAAGCTATAGTTCCTAGGCCGCCATGTGCTGAATTTTGATGCTTTCATGAGGTTCTAGAAAGATGCGTGTTCATTTGAATTGGAGCTGTGATGCTAGTATTCCCTTTACTCTTTGCGGGGAACACTGAAGGTGATGGATGGTATTCTCTATAAGAGGATAGTCTAGTGAATTCTATATGTGTTTTCGTCTTATGCTTGTCTAGTTTGTTATTCTTGAGTTACATTGGTGCTATACATTTCTAGTTTAAGTGCACATTGACTGTGCTCAACACTTTTCAAGTTGAAATTTCCTTACAGAACTGTCATTTTTTGTGTGCTTGTCATTCAAATATGTGCCTGATGTGTTAACGCTAATGGAATTTTATATTTTAGTTTCTCCAAGTGTTCTTAAGGTGTTTGATCCTTCGTCATGAAATCAATGGTTAGTTGTGTGTCATTTTCCTCCATGCTCAAGTTGATTATAAAATGTGCAAACGATGGTGCATATGACTTGTACATATATGCCATGCACCCTTTCATTGCAGTTCAGCATCACACAACCAAAATATGCAAACTTAAGCAAATGCTTGAATGTATGTAGATGTGTGCTTCTACACCCTTGAGGGCATATCACAATTTTGTTTCATGTATGAGTATTATGATCTATGTTTGCACAAACTTACTTCTTTGCCATATTATCTGAAAATGTATTTTGCTGCTACCTCTCCCTCTTCTTCCTCTTAACCTTGCAACTTTAAGCTAGTGGGACTCAATTCTGCATCAGAGCCATTAATGATTTAATTGTAAGTATGACAGTCTTTATTGTGTCAGTGTAAGTATGATAGTCTTTATATACTTCCATCTGTATCTATGTTTTATGGTTTGCATTGCAAGTGTGAAAACAAATTGCCTTTCAATACTTCATCTTTCTATCACAACATCATAGTTTCTGGAATCAAATACTAGCAAGTAAAGGTCACCCAAAATACATTTTTAACTTCTTTGTTTGAACTCAAAATATGCTTATAACTTACTAAGCACTTGAGAATACTTCATGCTCAGCTTGGATCCATGAATTTGTATGTCCTATGCTGAGCGTGCAAACATGTATCAGTATTTTATGAAGTTGTGCTCTTATCACTAAAGAGGTTTTGACTACATGCCTGGTCCTTTTTCAAGGGGCAACGAATCACATTTTGTAACACCCCGTAAAACTAAACTATAGAACAAGAAAATTTCGACAGCATCTCCCCTAAAAACAGGACAATACGGAAGCATTTCATGAAGCAATTCAAACAAGAATATAAGCAATTCAACAATACTAGCGACAACAAGTCTAAGCCAACCGTAAACAAGTATAAGTTTAGACATAACAACAAATAGTCTAAGTGCAAATAAAATTCAGCAAGCTAATGTATTAAATAAACACTAGTTCATGGGAGTTGTGATGACATTCGAAGGTTTATTGTGTTGCTAGCCCACCCCTCATGCTTATGTCTCTTGCACGCTACCTGAAAAACAACAAAACACAAGCAGTGAGATTGGGAAATCTCAGCAAGCAGAACAATTAACACATCATCACATCCATCAAGAATTTAACACACCACATGCTTTACTTTCAACACCACAACATTGATTACCACAACCTCAATAAAATGCTCATGCTTGTGCATATGCTTATGCCATGATCCTCTTCACCGTGCCCTTTCTCAGGAACACACGGTGTTGTATGCGATCTTGATCGCGCTTATTGGCGTCGACAAACTTCAATGCATGATTATGCAGTTAATGCTTCATGCATGAATTCATTCATAAACTTCCACATTGAGTTCACATATTTGCATGCCATCATATAACATGGATAGAAAACAAATAACATTGTGATGAACTATTTAGACAATTCAACCAATAGGCAACATCATTCTTCTCTTTACTCATGGATCAAAGCCAAAACACATCATCACATTGCTAATCTACTTATTGCAATCTTCTAGCAGATGATCAAACCATGTATGATTAATGTCATCGGAAAATATAACGAAGGCAATGCAAAACAACGATGTATAGCTCAACCCTAACTCTACTTCCACTTGCCTTTACCGGCGTGAGGCACGGAACTAGTTGCGTCCAGAAGGGGAACCACCTGTACAAGCATATTTTCAGTATGTAATAACACCACAATTGATCACACAACTCAAATACGCAATTCCTACAACCCGTTCCCCTTTTCCAACACCGAAACCCTGTTCTGTCCGGACCGAACAGCAGCAACCCCCATTCTCTTTTTCGTATCTTTCTTTCTACAGAACAAAAAAATATGACAAAATTACAGGAGCTAGATATTGACGAGATCTACAACTTTCCAGAAGATCATAAATTCTAATTCCTCTGTTAAATATGTCTAAACAGTCGTCCAACACAGTGGATGAAATCTGTCCCCAGATTCTGTTCGTCGGTTTGCAACAGCGATAAATCTCAGAACACTTCCCCAAAAATTCTGAAAAAATTACAGAAGCTAGATCTCGACGTTATCTACAACTTTCTAGTTATAGGTTTTGGCAGGAAAAATCATCTATGCCACGAAAAACGCGAAACAATCCGCGCTGCACAAATCCCCCTTCCAGAAACAGCACCACGTGAACATCTACCCTTCTCCCCCAACAAGATCCATCCAAAACCCTCACCACCAGATCTAATACACTCCTAATCCCTAGGTAAAACAGAGGTAAAAGTTTGGGAATTTTACCTAGTGATCTCCCTTGCGAACCCACGAAGAACACGCGAAGAACCCCGAATCGGCGATCTGCTCGACCTCCACGCCTCCACGGAGTCGCTCCTCGCCTTCTCCTTCGCGATTCGCGGTGGATCTTGAGCCACCACGTGGGGAGAGGAAGGAGGAGGAGAGGTGGCTGCTAGGGGAGGGAGAGGGAGTGGGAGGCGCCTAGGGTTTGGGGGTGTGGCCGGCCACATGGGGCGCACCACTAGTGGGCCGGCCCACTAGGGGGTGGGAGGTGGAGGTGGGAGGAGAGATTCGGTCCAGGCCCAGGTTTTCTTCGGCCTTTTATTCCCTAGCCCAAAACCCAAAATAAAAATTAAAATGCAGCATTTTCTTCAATTGTTTCATTCCTCGACAATTCCGTCAATCCTCTCAAAACAAAAACAAGGAAGAAAAGTTCTAGGGCATCACATTCTACCCTCCTTAAAAGGATTAGTCCCGAATCTACTTCTTTTAGCTACTGAGACCAAAAGGAAAAAGGAAGGCAAAAGGTAAACCACGACTTACCCCAGCGTCCTCAAATAGCGTAGGGTACTTCTTCCGCATCTGGTCTTGAGGTTCCCAAGTTGCCTCCCGCTTTCAGTGATTGGTCCACAAAACTTTCACAAAGCGGATGGTTCTCCTCCTCATGACTCGCTCAGAAGAGTCTAAAATTAAGTGGATGGCACTCCAAAGTCAAATCTTGCTCAAGCTATGTCGGTTCCAAGTCAATCTTATGCTCTGGGTCATGGAGATACTTAGTAACATAGAGACATGGAAGACATCATGCACTCCCTTCAAAGAGTGCAGCAACTCAGACGGTATGCCAAGCCGCCCACCCGAGCCACCAGGAACGGACCAATGTACCTCGGGCTAAGCTTGCAGGTGGTACCAAAACGAACAACACCCTTTGATGGAGATACCTTGAGAAGGACTTGATCACCCACTACAAACTCCAAATCTCGTCTCTGTTATCGGCATAACTCTTCGACGGCTCTGAGCAGCCAGGAGATTTCGCCAGATCTCTTGCACCTTCTCAAAGGTCCATGAACCCAATCCGGACCACTGCAATGATTTTTCTCCAAGCTGTATCCCAGCAAAGTGGAGAAACACACTTTCGACCATAAAGCGCCTCGAATGGAGCCATTCGAATACTAGCCTGCAATTTATTGTAAGCAAACTCTACCAAGGCCAAGTGATCCTCCCAACTTCCCTTCCAAGATAGAACACATGCTCGAAGCATGTCCTCTAGAGTCTGGATGGTCCGCTCAGACCGGCCATGCAATACGAGGATGAAAAGATGTCTTGAGAGAGTTTTGTTCCCAAAGCACTATGCAAACTCTGCCAAAAATGGGACACAAATCTAGTGTCTCGATCGGAGACAATCGATTTAGGCACACCATGGAGTCTAAGCACTTCCTTCATGTACAAGGGAACTAGATGCAGTGCCGAATTGGTCGTCTTCATTGGAATAAAATGTCGACTTAGTGAGTCTATCCACAACCACCCAAATGGCATCTCTACCTCGCGGTGAGCTGGGTAACCCAATCACAAAGTCCATAGTGATGTGTTCCCACTTCCATTCTGGAATTTCCAATGGTCGTAATGCAGGCAGGTCTCTTATGCTCGACTTTTACTGTTGGCACACTCCACAAGAAGCCACATACTTGGCAATATCCACCTTCATCCTCTTCCACCAAAAACTCTGTTTGAGATCCGATACATCTTGGTCTCACCAGGATGAGCGAATCTGAGTCCTATGGGCTTCCCTTAGAATGTCCATCTTCACATCCGATTTACGAGGCACACAAAGATGGCCTCTAAACCGAATAGAACCATGCTCGTCTATACTGAATTCCGAGGGTTTCCCTCTGAAATCCTCCGCCGAACCTCCTGAAGCAAGCGATCATGCAATGAGCCTCATGCACTCGCTCGGGTATGCAAGGCGAGCGATCATCCGAGTCTCATTTTGCGCAACTTGACAAAGCGATGAAGTGACCTGTCCTCTTTCCAACTCTGCAACCAAAGGCACACAGCCTTGGGGACTCCCGTTCTACTCAAGGCATCCGCCACAACATTAGCCTTGCCGGGATGATCTTTGGATCGACACATCGAAGTCCTTTATCAATTCCAACCATCTACGTTGCCCTTGATTCAGCTCATTGGGTGAATATATATTTGAGGCTCTTATGATCGGTGAAAATATCACAAGACTCCCCATAAAGATAGTGCCTCCACAATTTCAAGGCAAAAACCACGGCTAACTCGAGATCATGGGTGGGATAATTGCATTTCATGAGTCTTTAGCTGTCTTGAAGCATAAGCAATGACACAGCCTTCTTGCATGAGCACACAACCCAAACCAATCCTGGAGGCATCTGCATACATTGTATAACGCTTGCCACTCACAGGCAAGGATAAAATAGGTGCATTGACCAGTTTGCTCTTTAGCGTCTGGCGGCCTCACATTCCCACGACCGGATGAAAGGAACCCCTTTACGAGTGAGCCTTGTCATCGGCTTAGCTATGATAGAGAAATTATGCCTGGCGCGGTAATAACCTCGCCAACCCAAGGAAACTCCTGATTTAGTCACACTAGACGGTCTTCGCCATTCAACCACAGCGGCAACCTTCTTTGGGTCAACTGTGACACCACTTTGGTTGATGACATGCCCAAGGAAGCTCACCTCCGAGCAACTAGAAGGCGCACTTCTTGAGTTTGGCATAGAATTGATTCTTACGAAGAGCTTCCAAAACTAGACCAAGATGCACTGGCGTGCTCCTCCTCGGACTTCGAGTAGACAAGAATGTCGTCAATGAAGACGACAATAAAGTCATCAAGATATTCATGGAGCATCCTGTTCATTGCTTCCATAAAGGCGGCGAGCATTCGTTAGTCCAAAAGACATGACTACGAATTCAAAATGCCCATACCTTGTGTTGAAAGCCGTCTTTTCAATATCCTCCTCCTTAATCCACAATCGATGATACCCAGTTGCAAATCAATCTTGGAGAATACTTTGGCACCCCTCAATTGATCAAAAGATCATCAATACGAGGCAATGGGTACTTGTTCTTAATGGTAACTTGATTGAGCGCCGGTAGTCCACACATAGCCGCTTGGTGCCATCTTTCTTCTCCACGAACAAGACCGGGGCCGCCCAAGGAGACGAGCTCACTCTAATAAACCCCTTAGCCAGGAGTTCATCCAATTGCCTCTTCAACTCAACTTGCTCTATTGGAGCCATCCGGTACGGGGTTTTATAGATTGGCCTCGTGCAGGAACAAGATCAATACGTAAAATATTCTCTCGCTCTGGGGGCAATCCAGGAAGCTCACTGGGAAACACATCTGGATAACGGCAAACTATGGCAATGCCCTCCAAACTCTTCTCTTCCTCTCGACCCTCACCCATGGACCAGAGGACCCTGATTTCAACATCTGCGAGTTTGGGAATAGCTTACACAAGAAGGAGAGAGTACCGCATAGCACTCCTGGAAAGTTATCTCTTGCCCGGAAGGAGCATGCAAAGTAAGCATCCTCCAAGCACAATCAATCACCGCTTTGGTGCCGGGATAGCCGATCCATGCCGAGGATAACATCAAACGGCTCCAAGGAGATCACCACCAGATTCGCCATGAACACCTCGTCGGCTAATAGAAATTGACAGCCTGACGGACCCTCGAACTAGAAATCAAGCCTTGCGGTGCACTAACCACCACGGCATCACCCAAACTCTGCACGCAGACAGACCGGCCCGAACAACAAAATCCACGAGAGACAAGCGAGTAGCTAGCGGCAGGAGTCGAACAACACACCGGCAACCACATAATTAACAGAAATAGTACTGTCACCACATTGCCACGATCCGCATCCCGAAGAGGGCAAAGCGTGGACTCGGGGTAGGCGAGATGGTGCGACCCTCGCATCTGGATCGTCGGCGCGAGGACCCACGGCGAAGTCCGGAGGAAGGTGGCGGTGGAAGGCTGGGGCATCCAGTAAGTCCTCGAGAGTGGCGCCGGGTAGAACGAGGGAGTCGGAGTAGGCGCCGGAGGTGCTGCAAAGTAGGAGCCGATGGCAACATATGCATCACGCCTCCTGGCTGTTTGTCACTTTGGTGAAGATATCACCGGCTCCCAACGCAGCTTGCCGTTGGGGTTCTTCCGACACACCACATCCTTGTGATCCTCCCGACCACAGATGGTGCACCTTCCTTCCACGAGCACTCGGCTGGCGATGGGAATCGCCACAGCGAAACATACCATCCCCATGCCAGGAGTGACTATGGCACGATCTTGGCGCACCTCCCACGAGGTGTCTTTCTTTGAGTAGGACGGCCACCATAGGGCTGGTGACGAAAATTCTTCCCCTTCTTATTCCAAGTACCGGAGGATTGGCCCTTCTTCTCTGGAGGGCCCTTAACCTGCTCTCCTGTGGCAGGTTTGCGATGCTCTTCGGTGTAGTTCATTGCAGCTCTACACGAGCTTGCTCCACCATTGTCCGGAAATCGACAATGGGGAAAGCGCCCGACATATGGCGAATGGCGGGGCGGAGTCCTGCCTGAACCGCCTTGCCTTCTCCACCTAAATCACGTGCCACATGGGGCACAAAGCGTCTGATCTGGTTGAAGCCAACCTCGTACTCCGCCACGATCTTCTTGTCTTGGGCATACTTGTCCCAAGTCAATTTGCATCTTGTCGAGGAAGGTGGCGGGTAGAACCTCCTCTCAAATTGCCGGACAAACTCCTCCCAAGAGGGGTCACCTTGCGCACCCCTCGAGGACAGCACACCCCTCCACGGTTGGGCTTCTCCTTCAAGAGCTGTGCTACAAAGCGAACACGATCTTGCGCCGCCACCTCAAAAGCGTCCAGCTGCAACTCCATAAAGGACAGCCAATCCGCCGCTGGATCGGAGTGCCCGCACCATCAAAGCTGTCGAGTCTCAGCCCAACCCACTCTCGCAGCCTTGATGCCATCGCTGCCGCGCCGGCGGTGGCGCAGAGCTGCCACAGCAGGGGCGGCCGGTGCGCCTGCCTCGGCGCGAATAACTCCTCCTGCATCGCTCTCATGGCGGCCACTAACTCCGCCGAAACACCACCCTCAGCCTGGGTAGTCTCGGCTGCCTCCGACGGCTCGGGAGCGTCGCCTTCCGAATGACTTGTCGCGCGCGTCCTCGGTGGCATACTGTACCCAACAAGCCGCAAACAAACAGTCACACCAACAAGAACATAAGTAACTGAAACACCAACAATCAAACTATAAATATAATCGAACATACGCATGCCATGCAATGCAGCCCATCCCATCCTAATAGTGCAAGTGTGTCAATTTTAAAGTTGATTAACAATCCTATTCCGTATTAAAAGTTTTATTACCCTATGGCAATTTAAAGAGTTATACCTAAGCAATGTTACTAATTTCACACAGCAAAATTTTAGTTCATGTTAGAATATCTCTCCTAAACTCATACACCAAGGACCTAAAGCCCGCTCTGATACCAACTGTAACACCCCGTAAAACTAAACTATAGAACAAGAAAATTTCGACAGCATCTCCCCTAAAAACAGGACAATACGGAAGCATTTCATGAAGCAATTCAAACAAGAATATAAGCAATTCAACAATACTAGCGACAACAAGTCTAAGCCAACCGTAAACAAGTATAAGTTTAGACATAACAACAAATAGTCTAAGTGCAAATAAAATTCAGCAAGCTAATGTATTAAATAAACACTAGTTCATGGGAGTTGTGATGACATTCGAAGGTTTATTGTGTTGCTAGCCCACCCCTCATGCTTATGTCTCTTGCACGCTACCTGAAAAACAACAAAACACAAGCAGTGAGATTGGGAAATCTCAGCAAGCAGAACAATTAACACATCATCACATCCATCAAGAATTTAACACACCACATGCTTTACTTTCAACACCACAACATTGATTACCACAACCTCAATAAAATGCTCATGCTTGTGCATATGCTTATGCCATGATCCTCTTCACCGTGCCCTTTCTCAGGAACACACGGTGTTGTCTGGCTCTTGATCGCGCCTGTTGGCGTCGACAAACTTCCAATGCATGATTATGCAGTTAATGCTTCATGCATGAATTCATTCATAAACTTCCACATTGAGTTCACATATTTGCATGCCATCATATAACATGGATAGAAAACAAATAACATTGTGATGAACTATTTAGACAATTCAACCAATAGGCAACATCATTCTTCTCTTTACTCATGGATCAAAGCCAAAACACATCATCACATTGCTAATCTACTTATTGCAATCTTCCTAGCAGATGATCAAACCATGTATGATTAATGTCATCGGAAAATATAACGAAGGCAATGCAAAACAACGATGTATAGCTCAACCCTAACTCTACTTCCACTTGCCTTTACCGACGTAGACGACGGAACTAGTTGCGTCCAGAAGGGGCACCACCTGTACAAGCATATTTTCAGTATGTAATAACACCACAATTGATCACACAACTCAAATACGCAATTCCTACAACCCGTTCCCCTTTTCCAACACCGAAACCCTGTTCTGTCCGGACCGAACAGCAGCAACCCCCATTCTCTTTTTCGTATCTTTCTTTCTACAGAACAAAAAAATATGAAAAAATTACAGGAGCTAGATATTGACGAGATATACAACTTTCCAGAAGATCATAAATTCTAATTCCTCTGTTAAATATGTCTAAACAGTCGTCCAACACAGTGGATGAAATCTGTTCCCAGATTCTGTTTGTCGGTTTGCAACAGCGATAACTCTCAGAAAACTTCCCCCAAAATTCTGAAAAAATTACAGAAGCTAGGTCTCGACGTTATCTACAACTTTCTAGTTATAGGTTTTGGCAGGAAAAATCATCTATGCCACGAAAAACGCGAAACAATCCGCGCTGCACAAATCCCCCTTCCAGAAACAGCACCACGTGAACATCTACCCTTCTCCCCCAACAAGATCCATCCAAAACCCTCACCACCAGATCTAATACACTCCTAATCCATAGGTAAAACAGAGGTAAAAGTTTGGGAATTTTACCTAGTGATCTCCCTTGCGAACCCACGAAGAACACGCGAAGAACCCCGAATCGGCGATCTGCTCGACCTCCACGCCTCCACGGAGTCGCTCCTCGCCTTCTCCTTCGCGATTCGCGGTGGATCTTGAGCCACCACGTGGGGAGAGGAAGGGGAGGGAGAGGTGGCTGCTAGGGGAGGGAGAGGGAGTGGGAGAGGCGCCTAGGGTTTGGGGGTGTGGCCGGCCCCAGGGGGGGGGGCGCACCACTAGTGGGCCGGCCCACGAGGGGGGGGGGGAGGTGGAGGTGGGAGGAGAGATTCCCGGTCCAGGCCCAGGTTTTCTTCGGCCTTTTATTCCCTAGCCCAAAACCCAAAATAAAAATTAAAATGCAGCATTTTCTTCAATTGTTTCATTCCCCGACAATTCCGTCAATCCTCTCCGAAACAAAAACAAGGAAGAAAAGTTCTAGGGCATCACACATTTACAAGGATAGTTTGAAGTTGGAAGTCCTTGATGTTTGACATGTGCTTCCTAGCTTTGTAGCATGTGAATTTCTTGAATCTTGTTAGTGAGCTTGTCAGATTGTTTAGTCATGTTGAACTTGTCTTGTTGATTGATTGCTTGGTTGTGTTTATTAAATAATTATCTTTGCACGTTTAACTTATATGTCTTTTCTATAAATATGTAACCATGTATGATATTGAATGGAAATGACATAATATGTTTTATTTTTCAAATGTAATGTACAGAGGATGAAGGAACAAGGGATCGAAGCTAATTGGATTCATCTAGCCCTCGAGGAGTGGTTTTGGATTTTGTATGGATGTGATATCTAGAACTTCTTATGCTTTGTGTATGTGGATTTCATTTGTTGAACTTCGGACTTGTTGAACTTCAGACTTCGTTTGTGATATGTGCATTTACGAATATGTTGGAGTCATGTTGAATTAATGTAAAAAATTTTGTGATATGTGCATTGCATGTGAATGTGCGATGGAGTTACGTTTTGTGGATGGGTTATGGTGTTGTTTTCGTTATATTGGTTTAACGTATAATGTGAATTGATATTGTGGATGTGTATTATTGAAATGTGAATTGATATTGTGGATTTGATAATGTTATATTGTGGATGTAAATTGGTAATGTGAATTTATTGGAAATTTGAACAGGCTACTTGTGGCTAGGGCATGGTACCTATGCTGAGAGTGCACTCGGCATATCACTCAATCCTAAGTGTGCACTCGGGATAGCCTATACCGAGAGTGCACTCGGCATAGCTTCAATTTGCTCGAGTGTCCACTCGGGATAGCCTATACCGCGAGTGCACTCGAGATAATCCTATGCCGAGTGCCCACTCACACTAGATATAACCTTATGCCGAGTGCCCACTCGGCATAAATGTTGACGTGTCGCTACCCTGTCCGCCACGGGGCATTGGGGGGCGCCCGGAATCCCAGCACTATCCCGAGAGTGCACTCAGATCGATTTTATTTTTTCCGAGAGTACACTCGGCGTAGCCTACTTTTCCCGATAAAATAACGCCGAGTGCACTATGCCGAGTGTGCCCACTCGGGATAGGCTATCCCGAGTGTTTCCTCCCCTATCCCGAGTGTGGAAAACACTCGGGCCAAATCTGCAACCTTGTAGTGATAGATTGAAGCGGTAAAACAATAATGAATAGAGTACTTTTCACAATGATCTCACAAATACAGTATTTTTCGATCCTAGGCCCAATTCATCATTCCAAACCAACCATCTTTCCAGAGTCAAGTCATTTTTGTAAAAGTCTAACCCTTGACTGTAATCCCCGAGCAATGTCCCATGCCGCGGACACGGCTATTCGAATAGATTTTACACTTTGCAGAGGTTATGCACTTTACCCACAAGATACAGCCAAACACCACAAAGGCGAGTGTCCATAACAAAGTCTTCCGAAAACTTCTAACAACGCAAGTGGGACTCCCCGGTTATTGCACACTAACCCTTCCCTTAGCAAAGGCGAAGTCTAGGCCAATCAACCGTTACATGGGTACCTGGCCGCAGCCCCGGTACGCTCCCCCGTACAACTTACACAAAATGTGTAGTTGACACCCCGAGGTCCCATAGGTACGTTATTAGCAACTTAATCAACTAGGTCCATCCCATTACAGATATGTGGTTGCACGTTTGACTCAGTTCAAAGGCTTGCAAGGTTAAGTCCTTAGGGCGACCAGGGCAAGACTCCCCGAAGAACCAAATCAACTTCCCCGGTGCCACAACTGGCCCACCCGATCATTCTTGCCACATGCCCCGGTCTAAATCTTTTTATCAAACCCCAGTTGATTACCATGCACCACGTGCCATCGATAGCAACATCAATAACACATGACACTTCTCAAAAACATGTTCCATATGTCATTAAGTCAATGTTAACATGTAATTATCCAAAATCATGTTGTGACTACGTGGCAGGTCTAAGCAATATACTACAACAGTCTAATTACCCATGTTGGCAATTTAATAATGTACAACCAAATAATCCACAACTAGGATGACAAGGGTTTATGCAACATAAGTAATTAATCAAGGTGTCATACTGCAATTTGGCATTTATCTGATTTCCTAGAATTATTTAAAGCATTTTCTATTTGAATTATTTAAAGCATTTTCTATTTGAATTAGCATGCAATAATTTAAATCAGATAGATTTCAAAAATGGGATCAATATGGTAAAAGCATAACTTGCCTTCAAAGAGTACTTGTTCTTGGTCTTGAGCTGGCTCCTAGGTCAACACTTCTCCTTCGAAGCCTTCGGGTACTTCAACGTCTACTCGTAATGCGTGCAAATAGCAATAAATAAATAAAACAGTACATACACATTGCCGAAAACATCAAATAAAGTCCATAAACAAAAAGGGCATAATTTTACAAATTTTTAGAAACTTGAATCGCTCAAATCGGAGTTAAAATGTAAAAGTTGTAATTGTTTAAAGTTTAGAGAATCTATTAATTAAATATAAACAGAGAAAAATTCATGTCCAAAAATTAATTAAAATTCCTATTTGAGTAGATCTCAATTTTATAAAAATTTAGAAATTGGAATCGTTCAAATCGGAGTTGAAACGCAAAAGTTATAAGCGTTTGAAGTTTGAAAATTCAAATAAATCAATAAACCGAATTAATTCATTTATTTTTCTATTGAAAAATCCAAAAAATGACATCAACATGACGTCAGCACGATATTTGAATTTCCACCGAATTATTTTTCTAAAGAAAAATCAATTTATTACGTAATCATGACGTCAGCCGGTCCATGGACTCGGTCCACGGCTCGGGCTCGGTCCACCGTGGACCCAGTCCACGGGTTCACGTGTCACTGACACGTGGGACCCACTGGATGACGACAGCACTGATGTCATCGCGCTTTGGCCAAGCGAACTAACACGCGGGCCTGTCGGGACCCCGAATTTGCAAATCCGGACCCTCTGTGTATTCAGCACTAGTCCAGGAACGCGCTAGTGCACACAGTCTTAACATCGGTAAATATCACAATCATACCAATCGATATTATCAAAGTACTTTATTTAAATAACCAAACAGGTTACTCGACCTTATGGCCAAGTTACAAATATATGCCTTGCGAGGCGAAACTTATTAAAAGAGAAATAATAGCAGCGGAAAATCAAATAACTTCGTGGCGCCATCCAGTATACCACAGTAACCGACCGGGCTCGCATCCCTAAGTAGACGGGTCCTCTTGGAATTCCTTCTCCGGTCGTGGCGTAGTCTCCTCTTCAACTCGGTATTGTGTTGAGGCAAGGGTGAGTACTTGGTACTCAGCAAGTCATGCACTGTAATGCAAGCTAATATACTATATGCATGGCTTGGTACAAAGGAATAGCTTAAGGAATATTTGCAAAGAAACTTGATTTGACAAGTAATATAAGTAGATTCGAAAGCAAAGAGAAATAAGTAGAGCATGAATAACTTTTCAAGAAGTTTAATAAACATTTTCCCCATCCTAAACCACATTTCCATCATCTCCATTATTAAACCAACCCAACCTTTCAAACCAAAGTTATTTTTGAGAAAATCTAACCCTTGATTTGTAATTCCCGAGCATTGTCCAAAGATCATGGACTCGGCTATTTAAATAGATTCTACACTCTGCAGAGGTTATGCACTTTACCCACAAGATACAGTCAAACACCACAAAGGCGAAGTTCAGTAACAAAGCCTTTGGAAGCCTCAAACAACACAGGTGGTCCTCTCAGGTTCGTGCTCTACACCATCCCTTCCCTTAGCCAAGGCGAAGTATGGGACCAACACACCGTTAGATGGGTATCCGGCCACGGCCACGACACGCTCCCCGCACAATCACACAAACGGTGTAATTGACACCCTAAGGCTCCACAAGTGAGTCCTTAGCGACTTAGTCAACTAGGGCCGTCCCATTCCACCCATGTGGTTGCAAGTATGACCAGTTCAAAGGCTTGCAAGGTTAAGTCCTTAGAGTGACCAGGGCAAGACTACCCGAAGAACCAAATCAACATCCCCAATGCCACAACCGGCCCACTGATTACTCTTGCCACATGCCCCGGTCGACAACTGTTTATCAAACCCCAGTTTATAACCATGCACCACGTGCCATCAACATAACATGATACTTTTCCAAAACAGGTTCGATATATCATTAAGTCAATATTAACATTTGATTGTCCAAAATCATGTTATGAGCACGTAAGTGTCTAAGCAGTATACTACAACGGTCTAAACCCATGTTGGCAATTTAATAATGTCCAACTAGTAATCCACAACTAGGGTGACAAGGGATCATGGCACATACTTAGATAATCAAGGTGTCATACAGCAAATTGGTATTTATCTAACCCTGTGTTTAAACAAAGTATTTTTCTAATTGAACTAGCATGCAATAGTTTAAATCAAAATAGATTTCGAAGTAGGATCAACATGGTCAAAGCACAACTTGCCTTCAAAAAGCACTTGCTCTTGGTCTTGAGTTGGATCCCGAGTCAACACTTCTCCTTCGAATCCTTCCGGCACTTCAACGTCTACTCGTAAAGCGTGCAAATAGCAATACACAAATAAACAATAGGCAAAAACATCCCAAAACTCCAAATAAAATCCATAAACAGAGAGAACATAATTTTCTGGATTTTTAGAAACTGGAATCGTCAAATTTGGAGTTAAAACGCAAAAGTTATGATTTATTAAAGTTTAAATAATCAATTAAATAATATTACAGAGAAAAACTTTAGTCCAAAAATTAAATAAAATTCATATTTAGGTAGATCTCAATTTTATACAAATTTAGAAATTTGAATCACTCAAATCGGAGTTGAAACGCAAAAGTTATAAGCGTTTGAAGTTTTGAAATTCAAATCAATTATTAAACCGATTTATTAAATCATTTTCTTTTTTCGGAAATTAATTATTGCGTCAGCAAGGACACGTGTCAGCTCCTGATTGGCTGGCTGACGTCAGCCGGCTCATGGGCTTGGTCCACGGTTTGGCTCGGTCCACCGTGGACTCGGTCCACGACTCCACGTGAGGCCGACAGGTGGGACCATTCGGTGACGTCATCGGGCCGACGTCACGGGGACTCGGCGGTCGCGACATGTGGGACCCACTGTGACGTCATGGGTGACGTCACGGTGCAGTCGCTGACACGCGGGCCCCGCGTGTCAGTGACCACGCACGCGCGCGTACGACGCTGACCGCGTCGGTCCAACTTCCCGACACGTGGCGCAATCACGGCCGTTGGTTTGAAAATCAACGGCGCGGATTAAATCTAGCGTAGTGCTTTGGAAAAACAACTCCGTGATCTGCACTGCTCGATCTTGATCGGACGGTCAAGATCCAATCTAACCTGGTGCAGTTCTAGCTACGTGGCACAATCTAAGCCGTTGGATCTAGATCCGACGGTTGAAAATAGATCCAGAGGTTGCACGTGAGATCTCACCGCGGTGTGACGTGGCGCGATCTGAGCCCTTGGATTACGATCGGACGGCTAGCGTAGCTTCGCGGACGGCGATGGCGACGCGGGCGAGCTGAGGCCACCGGAGATGAAGACGACGACGAGTCCAACGGCGCCGGGCTTCTCCGGCGAAGTGAAGGGTACTCAACGCAGCGTCGCCTTGGGGAATCCGGACCGGGCTTGATGACGGCGGAGGACGACGGACGGCGGCAGTATCGGCGTTTAACCGCGGCGGAACGGAATTCCAACTCCGGCGAGCTCGTACGGGCAAACGGCGGCGGCTCAGGCGAGATGGCTTGGGGCACGGGTGCGCACGGAAGTCTAGGTCACGACCGTGGTGGCGGCGCATTAAATAGGGGTCTCGGCGTCCGTGAAACGCACGGAGACCGAGGTCGACACGGTTTCGACGGCGGAGTCCGGCGGCACGGAGAGGCGGCGTGGCGCAGCGTGAACCGTTGGATCTCGATCCAACGGTCGCGTGAGTTGGACTCGGTCCGCTCGGCGAAATGGGCTCGGTCGGACTTCGGGTTCGGTGGCGTGGCGCAATCACAACCGCTGGATCTTGATCCAAGGGTCGTGTGGCTAGGGTTCGGACGGCGGGTTCGGCTCGACCACGTGGCTCGGGTCGGACTCGAACTCGAGTCTGACTCGGGCTCGGTCGGGTGAACAGTACAAACCCACTCGCAATTTCCAGCGATTTAATATTTAAAATAATTCCCAGTAATTCATTTAATTCATTAAAAATAGCAAAAGACTCAGAAAAATTCCAGAAAAATTCTGGAAAATATTTTGGATCATTTTGGACTCAAATAAAATATTTCCAACAAAATTTTATTTGCAAAAATTAAATTCTTTAATTATTTCAAAATGGAATAAATTCAAATAAATTCCAAATAAATCCAAATAAATTCCAGAAAATTCCAAAAATTCACCAAAGTGCCAAATCACACATGAATTCAAGAAAAGCAAAATTTTGGGGTGTTACAGGGCCCCACCCGTGACGTTAGCATGACGTCACAGATGACGTCATGGAGCCGTTGGCCAGCCGCTGACACGCGGGCCCCACGCTAACGTCACGCATGACGTTAGCGGCGACCGCAGCTGACCGCGCTGGTCCAACTCCCGGACACGTGACTAGATCTCGGCCGTTGATTTGACAATCAACGGCCCAGATCGGATCTGGACTGTGCACGTTTGGGGTAACATTGCACAATCGCGGCCGCACGATCTAGATCTAACGACTGTTAAAGCATCCAAGCATGGTGCGGTTTACGGGGCTACGTGGCTAGATCTTGTGTGTTGGATCTAAATCCAACGGCTGAGATTGGATCTAAATACCGCAATGTGGATTCTGTTACAGTGACGTGGACGAACGTGGGTCGTTGGGTCTAGATCTAATAGTCTAGATCTAGTCTAGTTTCTACGGTAAAGGGGGTGACGTGGACTCACCATGACCGTGCGATGAAGATCCAACGGCGGTGAAGCTTCGTGGATCCGGCGATGGCACGGCGGGGCTGAGGTTGCCGGCGCTGGGGACGTCAACATACAAAACGGCGTTAGGGCGCGACTCCGGCGAGGTGTGGTACCCCCAGGCGTGGCTCGTCGCGACAGTTCCGGATCTAAGCTCGGTGATGGCGGAGGACGGCGGACGCGGCGACAATCGACGAAAAACCGCGGCGGACTTCTTCTCCAACTTCGGTGAGCTCCCGCGAGCTAACGGCGGCGGCTTGACCACAACGGGTTGGGGCTACGGGTGCGCACGGAAGAGGGCTCCACGGCAGGGGTGGCGGCGCATTAAATAGGGGTCTCCGCTTCCGTGAAAATCGCAGGAACCGAGGCCCACACGCGGGCGGCGGCGGAGTTCGGCGGCGACACGGAGAGGGTGACGTGGACGCACGCGAGCCGTCCATGTGGCACGATCAACGGCGCAGATCGTGCAGGCGCGGACGGGTCTGGCTCGGGTCGCACGTGGGCGACGTGGCGCAATCACTTCCGTTGGATCTCGATCCAATGGTCGCACGGGTTAGGGTCGCGTCGAGCTCGGGTCGGACTCGAACTCGAGTCTGACTCGGGTTCGGTCGGACGAACAGTACAAACCCACTCGGCATTTTCCAGCGATTTAATATTCAAATTAATTTCTAGAAATTCAAATAATTAAGGAAAAATAGCAAAATAATCAGAAAAATTCTGAAAAATACTTTGAGACATTTTGGACTAAAATAAAATATTTCCAAAAAAAAATTATTTAAAACTTTTAATTCTTTAATTATTTCAAAAGGGAATAAATCCAAATTAAATCCAAATAAATTCCAAAAAATTCCAAAAATTCACCAAAGTGCAAAATTTCATTTAAATTCATGAAAAGCAAAAATTGGGGTGTTACACGGGCCCACGCTGACATCACGGTGATGTCAGCGACGACCGGGCGTTGCCCATGTGGACCGCGTCGATTCGTCTCCCAGCCATGTGGCTTGATTTGGGTCATTGATTTGAAATTCGACGGTCCAGATTAGATTTGGATCTTGCACGTTGTGATCAACGCAGTTGATCTGGACCGTACGATTCGAATAGGACGATTGAGATCCGATCGGATTTTCACCACGTCATGGGGGTGACATGGCATGTCCCGGTGCTCGACACGTGGCAGAATCTACACCGTTCGATCTCGATTGGACGGCTGAGATTGCATCTAGTGCTACAACACGGGTCAAATCTAACCGTACGGTCTAGATCTAACAGTTGAGATCTAATCTAGCACGGTGCGGTTTAAGGGGCTACGTGGCTAAACCTTGTGCGTTGGATCTAGATCCAACAATCTAGATTGCATCTAGTCTCTACGGGGATTAGGGCGACATGGACTCACCGTGGCGGTAGGATCTCGATCGGACAGTCGAGGGAGTTCGCGGATGACGATGGTGGCTTGGCGGAGCTAGGTCCCCGGAGACAGAGAAGATGACAAGGAGAACAGTGTTGCAGTGCTCCCCTGGTGAAGTGGGTGCTACTCCCAGATGTGCCTCGACGTGACGGTCCCAGATCTAGCCTCGGATGTGGCGGAGGGCGGCTGACAACGGTGGAGGGAAGCCAAAACCCGAAGCAACCCTAAACCCTACTCCGGTGAGGAATTGCGGCGGCTATGGCGCGGTTCAAGCGGTGAGACTTGGGGCAAAACGTGCGGGGTGAAAAGACAGTCACGGTGCATGGGGCGGCGCAATAAATAAGCCCTCGGCGTCCGAGTTCCCCGCGAAAATCTCGGCGCGGTCGTTGTGCGGCGGAATTCGAGTCAAGATCGGAGACGATGGTGACGTGCCACCACGCGTCCATCCGGCTCGTATCCGACGGCCTGCACGCGCGCGTGGCGCGGTGTCGGGACCCGAATCTGCAAATCCGGACCCTCTGTGTATTCAGCACTAGTCCAGGAACGCGCTAGTGCACACAGTCTCAATATTGGTAAATATCACAATCATACCACTCGATACTAATAAAGTACTTTAATCAAATAATCAAACTGGTTGCTCGACCTTATGGTCAAGTTACAAATATACGCCTCGCAGGGCGAAACTTATTAAAAGAGAAATAATAGCATCGGAAAATAAGATAACTTCGTGGCGCCATCCAGTATACCACAGGCAACTGACTGGGCTCGCTCCCTAAGTTGACGGTTCCTCTTGGAGCTCCTCCTCCAAAGCAGGTGTAGTCTCCTCTTCAACTGGTGTTGTATTGCGGCAAGGGTGAGTACTTGGTACTCAGCAAGCCATGCACAGAATGCAAGCTAATATACTATATGCATGGCTTGATACAAAGGAATAGCTCAAGGTATATTTGCAGTAAAGAGCATTTAACAAATAATATAAGTAGATTTGAAAGCAGTAGAAACAAGTATATCATTAATAACTTTTCCAGGAGTTAAATAAACATCTTTCCCAATCCTAATCCATATTTCCATCAACATCATTATTAAACCAAACCTAACCTTTCAAGTCCAAGTTATTTTTGAGAAAGTCTAACCCTTGCTTGTAATTCCCGAGCGATGTCCAATACCGCGGACACGGCTATTCGAATAGATTTTACACTCTGTAGAGGTTATGCACTTTACCCACAAGATACAGTCAAACACCACAAAGGCGAGTTCCTGTAATAAAGTCTTTCGGGAACTTTTAACAGCACAAGTGGTCCTCTCCGGTGTTGCACACTAACCCTTCCCTTAGCAAAGGCAAAGTTTAGGTCAATCCACCGTTAGATGGGTACCTGGCCGCAGCCCCGGTACGCTCCCCCGTACAACATACACAAAGGGTGTAGTTGACACCCAGAGGTCCCACAGGTACGTTATTAGCAACTTAATCAACTAGGTCTATCCCATTACAGACATGTGGTTACACGTTTGACTCAGTTCAAAGGCTTGCAAGGTCAAGTCCTTAGGGTGACCAGGGCAAGACTACCCGAAGAACCAACACAATGTTCCCGGTGCCACAACTGGTCCACCCGATCATTCTTGCCACATGTCCCGGTCAAAAACTATTTATCAAACCCCAGTTGATTACCATGCACCACGTGCTATCAACATCACATGATACCTTTCCAAAATAGGTTCAATGTATCATTAAGTCAATATTAACATTTGATTGTCCAAAATCATGTCATGGGCACGTAGCAGGTCTAAGCAATATACTACAACGGGCTAAATTCCCATGTTGGCAATTTAATAATGTCCAACTAGTAAACCACAACTAGGGTGACAAGGGTCATGGCACATATTTAATTAACCAAGGTGTCATACAGCAATTAGGCATTTATCTAATTCCCATAATTTAATTAAAGTATTTTCTAATTAAACTAGCATGCAATAAATTGAATCAAAATAGGTTTCAAAATGGGATCAACATGGTCAAAGCACAACTTGCCTTCAAAGAGTACTTGTTCTTAGTCCTGAGCTGGCTCATGGGTCAACACCTCTCCTTCGAAGCCTTCGGGCACTTCAACGTCTACTCGTAAAGCGTGCAAATAGCAATAAATAAATAAATAGTAGGCAAAAAGTGTACAAACATCCTAATAAAGTTGATAAACAGAGAGAGCATAATTTTATGAATTTTTAGAAACTGGAATCGTCGAATTCGGAGCTGAAACGCAAAAGTTATAGCATTTTGAAGTTTAAATAATCAATTAAATATTTATACAGAGAAAAACTTTGGTCGAAAAATTAAATAAAATTCATCATTAGGTACATCTCAATTTTATACAAATTTAGAAATTTGAATCACTCAAATCGGAGTTAAAATGCAAAAGTTATAAGCGTTTGAAGTTTGAATCAAAATCTGAAATCAATAATTCGAATTAATAAATCATTTTCTTTTTCGGAAATTCTTTTATTGCGTCAACGTGACACGTGGACCAATCGGGTGCCACCACGTCGCCTCGGGTCCATGGACCCGGCACACGGGCGCGGCTCGGTCCACCGTGGACCCGGTCCACGGCTCACGCGTCACATTGACAGGTGGGCCCCATGGATGACGTCAGCAGTGACGTCATCACGCACGGCTGAGGACGGCTGACAGCTGGGCCCCACCGTGATGTCAGCGTGACGTCATGGTGCGCTTATTGGGGCCGACGCGTGGAGTCCCATCGACACGCGCCCGCGTGGTCGACACGCGCCACGGCAAGGCGCCGATCACGACGGCCCTCCCGGCCACGTGGCTAGATCTCGGCCGTTGATTTGAAAATCAACGGCCCAGATTGGATCTGGCTTAACGCGTTAAGAAACTACTCCGCTGATATGGACCATTCGATCTTGATCGGACGGTCAAGATCCAATCTAACGAAAACAACGTGGGTTAACACTAACCGTTCGATCTAGATCTAACGGCTGAGATCTATTCTAGCTTGGTGCAGCTTAGGCTACGTGGCACGATCTAAACCGTTGGATCTAGATCCAACGGTTGGAAATATATTTGAGGAAAGCACGTGGGATCTCACCGGGGTGTGACGTGGCGTGATCTGGACCCTTGGATCTGGATCGGACGGCTGGTGGAGCTCGAGGTCCGGCGATGGCTTGCGGCGGGGCTGGTTCACCGGAGACGAAGACGGCGACCACGGCGACGGCGTTGCAGGTGGCTCCTCCGTGAAGTGAGTGGTCTCTCCTGGCGCGCTTGACCTCGCGTTCCGGATCTGGGCTCAACGGGCGGCGGCGAAGGCTGACGGCGGCGAAATCGCAGCTTGAACGCGCGAACGCTCCTCCACTCCGGCGAAGTTGCGGGCGCAACCACGGTGGCTCGCGGCGTGAGCTAGGCTACGGTGCGCACGGAAGTCAGCGTCACGGCAGCGGTGGCGGCGCATTAAATAGGGCCCTCGGCGTCCGTGAAACACGCGAAAACCGAGGCCCACTCCGTTGCGGCGGCGGAATCCGAGTTGGATTCGGATTGGGTGACGTGGATCAACGTCAGCCGTAGGATCAAGATCCAACGGTGTGAGGGTTTGGGCTCGGGTCTGGCTCGTGCTAGCTGGCTGGCTCGGTCGGACTCGGGCTCAGGTGACGTGGCTCAATCGTGGCCGTTGGATCAAGATCCAACGGTCACGCGGTTAGGGTTCGGCCGAGCGGGTTCGACCGGAATGGTTGGCTCGGGTCGGACTCGAGTCTGACTCGAACTCGGGTCCGGTCGGATGAACAGTATAACCCACTCGCTATTTTCCAGCGATTAAATAATTCAATTAATTCCCAGAAATTCATTTAATTCATTAAAAATAGCAAAAGACTCAGAAAAATTCCAGAAAAATTCTGGAAAATATTTTGGAACATTTTGGACTCAAATAAAATATTTCCAACAAAATTTTATTCGCAAAGTTAAATTCTTTAATTATTTTAAAATGGAATAAATTCAAATAAATTCCAAATAAATCCAAATAAATTCCAGAAAATTCCAAAAATTCACCAAAGTGCCAAACCACACATGAATTTAAGAAAAGCAAAATTTTGGGGTGTTACAAACCTCCCCCCTTAACAGAATCTCGTCCCCGAGATTCAGGGCTTTCTAAAGAAATAGGTTCGGAAACTCTTTCTTCAATTCCTCTTCGCGCTCCCAAGTTGCTTCGCTCTCCGCATGGTTGCTCCATTGAACTCTGCAGAAACGGGTTGACTTGTTTCTCGTCTCTCGATCCATGATGTACGAATCTTCACGGGGTGCTCCTTGTAAGTCAGATCTTCTTGTAGCTCAATTGACTCTAGCGGTGTCTGTTCCTCAGGTACTCGGAGACACTTCTTCAGCTGGGACACGTGGAACACGTCATGTACTCCTGCTAGTGATTGCGGTAACTCTAGCTGGTAAGCAACTTCACCTCTGCGGCTGAGAACCTTGAATGGTCCAACATATCTCGGCACGAGTTTTCCTTTGGCATGGAATCTCTTAACTCCTCTGAGTGGTGTGACTCTGAGATACACAAAATCTTCTGGTTCAAAACTCAAGTCTCGGCGACGGTTGTCAGCATAACTCTTCTGTCGTGATTGGGCTATCTTCAATCTCTCCCTGATCATGGCAATCTGTTCTTCGGCTTCTTGGAGAATATCTTGTCCAAAGACACGGCGTTCACCTGTCTCGTTCCAATTCAACGGTGTCCGAAAGGGTCAACCGTATAGTGCTTCAAATGGTAACATTTGCAAACTGGCTTGGTAATTATTATTGTAGCTGAACTCAGCGTACGGCAGACTTTTATCCCAAGAGGTAGCATAATCCAATGCACAAGCTCGTAGCATGTCCTCTAGAATTTGATTAACTCTTTCTGTTTGCCCATCCGTCTGCGGATGATAAGCTGTACTGAAGTTCAAACGGGTTCCCATGGCTTCATGCAGTTTATTCCAGAACCTCGAGGTAAACTGGGTACCTCTGTCCGATACAATTTTCTTTGGCACTCCGTGCAAACAGACGATCCTGGTCATATACAATTCAGCTAACTTATCTCCCGAATAAGTGGTCTTCACTGGAATAAAATGGGCGACTTTGGTCAAGCGATCCACTATAACCCATATGGAGTCATATCCTCCTTGAGTCTTGGGTAAACTGGTAATGAAATCCATTCCGATTTCCTCCCACTTCCACTCAGGTATCTTCAACGGCTGTAGCAATCCTGCTGGTCTCTGATGCATTGCCTTGACTCTCTGGCATATGTCGCACAGTGCAACATTGTCGGGACCCCGAATTTGCAAATCCGGACCCTCTGTGTATTCAGCACTAGTCCAGGAACGCGCTAGTGCACACAGTCTTAACATTGGTAAATATCACAATCATACCATTCGATATTATCAAAGTACTTTATTTAAATAGTCAAATCAAGTTACTCGACCTTATGGTCAAGTTACAAATATATGCCTTCGCAAGGCTAAACTTATTCAGAGAGAAATAATAATAGCAATGAAAATCAAAGAAGGTAACATCGTGGCGCCATCCGGTATACCACAGGCAACCGACCGGGCTCGCTTCCCTAAGTAGACGGATCCTCCCGGAGTTCCTCCTCCAAAGCCGGTGTAGCCTCCTCTTCAAGCGGGTGTTGTGTTGAGGCAAGGGTGAGTACTTGGTACTCGGCAAGTCATGCATGAGAATGCAAGCTAATATACTATATGCAGGGCTTGGTACAAAGGAATGGCTCAAGGTATATTTGCAGTAAACAGCATTTGAAAAGTAATATAAGTAGATTCGAAAACAGTAGAAATAAGTAAAGCATAAATAACTTTTCAAGAAGTTTAATAAACATTTTTCCCCATCCTAAACCACATTTCCATCATCTTCATTATCAACCCAACTTTCCAAATCAAAGTTGTTTTTGAGAAAATCTAACCCTTGACTGTAATTCCCGAGCGATGTCCAATACCGCGGACACGGCTATTCGAATAGATTCTAAACTCTGCAGAGGTTATGCACTTTACCCACAAGATACAGTCAAACACCACAAAGGTGAGTTCAGTAACAAAGTCTTTGAAACCTCTAACAATACAAGTGGTCCTCCCGGTTATTAAGACTAACCCTTCCCTTCGCTAAGGCGAAGTCTAGGCCAATCAACCGTTAGATGGGTACTGGCCTCGGCCAGACGCCCCCCGTACAACTTACACAAAGGGTGTAGTTGACCTCCTGAGGTCCCACAGGTACGTTATTAGCAACTTAGTCAACTAGGTCCGTCCCATTACAGACATGTGGTTGCACGTTAGACCCAGTTCAAAGGCTTGCAAGGTTAAGTCCTTAGGGTGACCAGGGCAAGACTACCCGAAGAACCAAATCATCACTCCCAATGCCACAACTGGCCCACCTGATTACTCTTGCCACATGCCCCGGCCGAAATCGTTTATCAAACCCCAGTTGATTACCATGCACCACGTGCCATCAACATCACATGATACTTTTCCAAAACAGGTTCAATATATCATTAAGTCAATATTAACGTTTGATTATCCAAAATCATGTCATGAGCACGAAAGGTGTCTAAGCAGATACTACAACGGTCTAAACCCATGTTGGCAATTTAATAATGTCCAACTAGTAAACCACAACTAGGGTGACAAAGGGTCATGGCACATACTTAAGTAATCAAGGTGTCATACAGCAAATTGGTACTTATCTAATTCCCATGTTTAAACCAAGTATTTTTCTAATTGAACTAGCATGCAATAGTTTAAATCAAAATAGATTTCGAAATAGGATCAACATGGTCAAAGCACAACTTGCCTTCAAAAAGTACTTGTTCTTGCTCTTGAGTTGGATCCTGAGTTAATACTTCTCCTTCGAATCCTTCCGGCACTTCAACGTCTACTCGTAAAGCGTGCAAATAGCAAATTCACAAATAAACAATAGGCAAAAAGTGTCCAAACATCCAAATAAAATCCATAAACAGAAAGAACATAATTTTATGGATTTTTAGAAACTGGAATCGTCAAATTTGGAGTTAAGACGCAAAAGTTATGATTATTTAAAGTTTAAATAATCATTTAAATAATTTTGCAGAGAAAAACTTTAGTCCAAAAATTAAATAAAATTTATATTTAGGTAGATCTCAATTTTATACAAATTTAGAAATTTGAATCGCTCAAATCGGAGTTGAAACGCAAAAGTTATAAGCGTTTGAAGTTTGAATCTAAATTTGAATCAATATTTCGAATTAATAAATCATTTTCTTTTTCGGAAATTAATTATTGCGTCATCATGGACACGTGGCAGCCTCTGATTGGTTGGCTGACGTCAGCCGGTCCATGGACTTGGTCCACGCTCGGCTCGGGTCCACCGTGGACTCGGTCCACGACTCTACGTGTCGCTGACATGTGGGCCCACTCGGGTGACGTCATCGCTGACGTCAGCGGGGCTCAGCCCACGGTGCTGACAGGTGGGACCCACTGTGACGTCATGGGTGACGTCAGCGCTTGGCTGGGTTAGCCGCTGACATGCGGGCCCTCTGACACGCGGGCCCCGCGTGTCAGCGTCACACGCACGCGCGCGTGGACGGCGCTGACCGCGTCGGTCCAACTTCCCGACACGTGGCGCAATCTCGACCGTTGATTTGAAATTCAACGGCCGCGATTAGATCCAGGGTTAACACGTTGAATCTACTCGATGATCGTGGGCCGTTCGATCTAGATCGGACGGTCCAGATCTAATCCTATAATAATCACTACTACGGCACGTGGCAATTGTGAACCGTTGGATCTTGATCCAACGGTCCAGATCTAATCGGGTTTGGAACACGTGAACTCACCTCAACCGCTCGATCAAGATCGGACGGCGCACAGAGCTCGCGAGGGCGATGGCGACGCGGCGGAGCTGCAGCCACCGGAGACGGAGACGACGACGAGCCCGACGGCGCTCCGGGGTCGTTCCGGCGAAGTGGGTGGTCTCTTCGGGTGCGTCTCGAAGCGGGGACTCCGGATCTGGGCTCCTTCTCGGCGGAAGACAACGGACGGCGGCGAGACGAGGCAAAAACCGCGGCGGAGTGGCGCTCAACTACGGCGAGCTCGCACGGGCAAACGGCGACGGCTCAGGCGAGATGGCTCGGGGGAACGGGTGCGCAAGGATGAGGGCAACCTCGGGGCGTGACCAGGGCTTTAAATAGCCTCGGCGTTCGTGCGGGACACGGAAACCTAACTCTACACGGCGGCGGGCGCGGCGGCGGAGTCCGGCTCGGACTCGGCGGAGACGACGACGCACAGCCGTCCACGTGGCACGATCAACGGCCACGATCACGTGGGCGCGATCGGATCCGGGCCGGATGCGGCTCGAACCGGTACGGGCGGATCTCAGCCGTTGGATCTTGATCCAACGGTTGGGATCGATTAGGGTTTTGAGCTGGTTTGATCGAGTCAACTGGCTCGGTCGGGTTCGGGTCGGACTCGAGTCTGACTCGGACCCGAGGAACAGTACTAAACCCGAAGCGATTTTAATATTTAAAATAATTTCCAGTAATTCATTTAATTCATTAAAAATAGCAAATGACTCAGAAAAATTCCAGAAAAATTCTGGAAAATACTTTGAATCATTTTGGACTCAAATAAAATATTTCCAACAAAATTTTATTTGCAAAATTAAATTCTTTAATTATTTCAAATGGAATAAATTCAAATAAATTCCAAATAAATTCCAGAAAATTCCAAAAATTCACCAAAGTGCCAAATCACACATGAGTTTAAGAAAAGCAAAATTTTGGGGTGTTACAAACCTCCCCCCCTTAATAGAATCTCGTCCCCGAGATTCAGGGCTAACTAAGGAATAGGTTTGGAAACTCTTTCTTCAGATCCTCTTCGCGCTCCCAAGTCGCTTCGCTCTCTGCATGGTTGCTCCACTGAACTCTACAGAAACGGGTTGACTTGTTTCTAGTCTCTCGATCCATAGTGTCTAGAATCCTCACGGGATGCTCCTTATAAGTCAAATCCTCTTGCAACTCGATTGACTCTAGCGGTGTCTGTTCCTCAGGAACTCGGAGACACTTCTTTAACTGGGACACATGGAATACGTTATGCACTCCTGCCAACGATCGTGGCAACTCCACCGGTAAGCAACTTCGCCTCGCGACTCAAAATCTTAAATGGTCCAACATAACGGGTGCAAGTTTCCCTTTGCATGGAACCTCTTAACTCCCGAGAGGCGTAACTCGAGGTAAACAAAGTCTTACGGTTCAAAACTCAAGTCTCGGCGACGATTGTCAAGATAACTCTTTTGTCGAGATTGGGCTATCTTCAACCTTTCCTAATCATTGCGACCGTTCTTCACCTCTTGAAGAATATCAGGCCCAAAGACACGGCGCCACGGTCTCATTCCAATTCAATGGCGTCCGACAGGGTCGACCATACAAAGGCCTCAAAAGGTGACATCTCAGAACTAGCCTCGATAACTATTGTTGTAACTGAACTCGGCATACGGCAAACTCTTATCCCAAGAAGTAGCATAAGCTAATGCGCAAGCTCTCAACATATCCTCCGAATCTGGTTGACTCTTTCGGTCTGTCCATCCGCCTGTGGATGATAAGTCAGACTGAAATTCAAACGGGTTCCCATGGCTTCATGCAACTTATTCCAACCTTGAGGTAAATTGGGTACCTTCGTCCGATACAATCCTCTTTGGCACTCCGTGCAAACAGACAATCCCGATCATGTACAACCGCTAATTTATCTCCCGAGTAAGTGGTCTTCACGGGGATAAAATGGGCTACTTTAGTCAAGCGATCCACTATAACCCATATGGAGTCATAACCTCCTTGAGTCTTCGACAAACCGGTAATGAAATCCATTCCGATTTCCTCCCACTTCCACTCGAGGTATTTTCAGCGGTTGTAGCAATCCCGCTGGGTCTCTCGATGCATTGCCTTGACTCTCCGCATACGCCGCACAATGCAACATGCTCGGCAACTTCACGCTTTCATACTCGGCCACTGAATCTCTCCTTGAGATCTGATACATCTTGGCGCTTCGGGATGAATTGAGTACTTGGAGTCATGGGCTTCTTCCAGAATCAGTTGCTTTAACTCCTTCTTGTTAGGCACACAAATGCGATCCTTCATCCACAACGTGCCTTGCTCATCCAACTTGAAGTCCTCTGCCTTACCTTCCTCCTTGATGGATTTAATCCTGCGGATCTTGTCATCATCCTTCTGTCCTTCTCGGATTTGATCCTCTAGGGTAGGCTTTACTTCTAATGCGGCCAAGAATCCGCTAGGTACCACCTCAATCTTCATTCTCTGAAAATCCTCACATAACTCATCCTGATTTGTGGCTAGCAACGTACTCACGGTATGGCTTTTCCGACTCAGAGCATCGGCTACTACGTTGGCCTTCCCGGGATGGTAATGGATTCCAACATTATAGTCTTTGATCAACTCCAACCATCTCCTCTGCCTCATATTCAGATCCGATTGGGTGAATATGTATTTAAGGCTCTTATGATCCGTATACACTTCACATCTGTTCCCGATCAGATAGTGACGCCATATCTTCAGAGCATGCACTACGGCAGCTAACTCTAAGTCATGTGTTGGATAATTTTCCTCATGCGGCCTCAACTGCCTTGATGCATAAGCAACGACCTTTCCATTCTCGTGACAAAGACACATCCAAGTCCTTGGCGCGATGCGTCACAATAAATATCGAAGCTTTGAGCAACATCCGGTAGAACTAACACCGGTGCCGATGTCAATCGCTTCTTGACTCTGAAATCCTTTCTCACATTCTCAAGCGTCCATGCAAACTTCTTTTCCTTCTTCAGCACTTGCGTAAGAGGTTTCGCAATTGTCGAGAAGCCTTCGATGAAACGGCGGTAGTATCCTGCCATTCCAAGGAAACTCCGAACTGGGTCACGATCTTGTTGCTCCCAATGTAACACAGCTTCTACTTTGCTTGGATCTACGGCGACTCCTTCATGCGGTCATTACATGTCCAAGAAACTCCACCTTGTCCTTCCAAAAGTCACACTTGCTGAACTTGGCGAAAAGTTGTCGTTCCTCGGCTTTTCCAAAACTCGCCTTAAGTGTTCGGCATGTTCATCCTCTGTCTTGGAGTAGATTAGGATATCGTCTATGAACACGACGACAAACTTGTCCAAATATTCCATGAACACCTTATTCATCATATTCATGAAATAAGCCGGCGCATTAAATCGATCAAAGGACATAATCAGAAACTCGTAATGTCCATATCTTGACGAGAATGTAGTCTTGGAATATCTTCCGATCGGATCTTCAATCGATGGTATCCCGATCTCGAGATCAATCTTGGAGAAAACTCCGGCTCCTCTCAACCGATCAAACAAATCATCAATCCTGGTAGCGGATACTTATTCTTCACGGTGACTTCATTGAGTGCACGGTAGTCAATGCACATCCTGAAACTCCCGTCCTTCTTCTTGACAAACAAAACTGGTGCTCCCACGGCGACGAACTCGGCTGATAAATCCTTTCTCCATTAACTCTTCTAGCTGTTTCTTCATTTCTACCAACTCCTCGGTGGACATCCGATAGGGTCTCTTTGCTATCGGTCTTGTGCAGTACAAGCTCTATCACAAACTCTATGTCCTGCCTGGTGGCATACTGTAGATCTTCTGAAAACATCGGTACTCATTCACTACAGGGACATCCTCTATGCTGATTGCCTTGGTACTGTTAACCATCAATTGTCCATCTCTAATCGCAGTGGCTTGAAATTCCACTTTCTTCCCACACGGGCTCTCAATTGAGATAGTCCTTCGTCCACAATCCAATACGGCCTTGTGCTTGGATAACCAATCCATTCCCAATATGACGTCTAAGGTCTGGGTCTCCAAAATTATAAGGTTTGCTAGGAACTCTATTCCATCTATTAGTATTCTCACCCCGGAACATCCTACTTTCGTTCGGAGTTCGGAACCAGGGGTTTGAACTAAAAGCATGCACTTAAGTCTTGCAATCCTCAAATCATTTCTAGTAGCAAAGCCTTGCGAAACAAACGAATGCGAAGCTCCAGAGTCAAACAAAATCAAGGTGTAATGAGTTAACAAGTAACTTACCCAAGACGACGTCCGTAGCATTCTACAAAGTGCATCTGCGGTGACATGGTTGACTCGGCCTCTCACCATGGTGCAGGGTGTGGCTCCTGGTCTTTGGCGCCCTAGCTGGGTGGTTCCTAGATTGAAGCGAATCGGGTCACTCTCGATGTCTTCTTTGGACAAGCTGTTGGCAAAGTGTCTGGCTCGTTGCGGTTGTAGCAGCGTCTCCTTGTTCCTTCGATTGCACGGAGTAGCGTTTCTAAGCGGGTGAAGTGCAGTAGTTACGATTGACAGTCTTGGTCGGGGTGGTGTCCTTGTTGCATTCTCGTGGTTGGAATCAAGAATTGATTTGGTGCAACTCTCGGTATGCGTTCCACTGGCGTGATCCTTCTTTGTTGCATCCTCGCGCTTCTGTTCTCATCCAGTTCCTTGCGCTTGTCCTCAAGAATCAGTGCCTTATTCACCAACTCTTGGAAATCTGGGAAGGTGTGGGTGATCAATCCTACTTGCAATCCTGAGTTAAGTCACTTCATAAAATGAGACTGTCTGGATTTATCTGTCGCTACATCCTCAGTGCGTAGCGTGCTAGCTGTGTGAACTTGTTCGTAGTCGGCCACCGGTGATTACCTTGCTTCTGTGCTCTGAACTCCTCCTTCTTTTGGTCCATGATTGCTTCAGGCTCGTGTTACTGTGGGTATGCAGCTGTGTACTCTTGCCATGTGTTATCGTGTGGGTTCTCTTGCGTGGCACTGAAGTTCTCCCACCATTCGGCAATGTTCCTTCCAGCTGATGAGAAGCGTAGAGTACCTTCTCATTTCCTATGCATTGAGCTATGTGTAGCTTCCTCTCGATTGATCTTAACCAATCATCGGCCTCCAATGGATTGGCATTCCCAGAGAAAGTGGGTGGGTGAGTTCTCATGAACTCTGACAGCCTTGTATTCTGGCGTGGTCCCTGATTAACTTGATTAGCAGTGGCCTGAGTGGTGACGTGTTGCATTTGTTGCATCATAGCATGCATCAACTGAGTCTGAGCAGCAAGAAATGCTCCAAAACTCTGCATATCAACTGGCGGTGCTGGTGCTCCATCATTGGGGTTTTCTACTGGGCGGGAACCACTTCCATTGTTTCCAAAGTTTCCACGGGTGTTCACCATCTGTCGATTTGCTCTAGGTTTAGAGATGAGAGGGAAACAAGAATAGACAAGTAGTATGGAACTTATGCGGGGCGAAAGGTGTAGCCTTAAGGTCCAACTTTATTATTAGTAACTTGGTATGGCTGCTTACAATGCCTAAGGGCCTTGCAACACATACTGCACACTCAGCAAACAAAGCAAATCCAAATCGAACTAACTCTGGAGTCTAAAACCTAAAGGGTGACTCTTTATTCTATGACGCGACTCGGCGAAGGAGTCTCACTATAGAACCTATGCTCACTCATCGAGAAAACCTCCACGGCCTGGGTACGGGTGCTGTGGCATAGGCGCGAAACGATTGCCATGTCCAGCAACTATGTCCTCTGTGGTAGTCGAAGAAGCAGTGTCCTCATCGAGATCTAACTCCTCTGGATCTGGCTCGTGTAGCTCAATCTTGGCTCTGGGTCCGGTCCTTACAAAGTCATCTCCAACTCGTCAATCCTTCGCAGAAGGTGTGCCACATACTCTTGAGCTTCCCGCCATCTGCTTTTCTCTGCCGTGATCTCCTTGCGGGCCTTCGTAGCTCCTTGCTTGTATTATCTAGTACATCCTCCTGGCGACGACAAATCGTGCCAAGCTGTAACCGTGGCATCCTCATCCCGAATCGCCGGGTCAAGAAGGTTATCGCTACGCGGATGATAACGGAACACCGCATTTCCAACTCTCTGGCGAGATATCGTAATGTGCCGCATTGCTCGTCGTGATACTTCTTGGATACCCATCTGCATTGTAGATCTCCGGCAAAGGCAGTTGTATCGGGCGATTGCCTGGGCCCTTTTTCCTAGCAGGTACCTCAATCCTCACGTCACAAGCCTTGATCAATCCCGCTTGTCTGATCACTTCCACTTGGTATTGGGGCTTCTCAAAATCTCCGAGAGTCTGTAGCATATGCCAAAGTTCTGCAGCGTGACCAACTTCCAGATCAACATAGTTGAACTCTTCCTCCATCTGTCATAAGAGTGCTCTTTGTAAGAACTCGGAATTTCTAAATTGTGATAAGGTAAGGAAAAATTTCAGCAAGAGACAAGAAAAGAGAGAAGGGGATAAGTCGAGATGTCATTTCTTATCTTGACAACTTTTTAGCTTTAGAAAATAGGTTTTATCCTCACTACGACCATTCTAGCTAGGGTTGAGCCTACAAATAACCTGGCTCGATACCACCTCTCTGCTGACCCCGAATTTGCAAATCCGGACCCTCTGTGTATTCAGCACTAGTCCAGGAACGCGCTAGTGCACACAGTCTTAACATTGGTAAATATCACAATCATACCATTCGATATTATCAAAGTACTTTATTTAAATAGTCAAACTGGTTACTCGACCTTATGGTCAAGTTACAAATATATGCCTCGCAAGGCGAAACTTATTCAGAGAGAAATAATAATAGCAGCGGAAAATCAAAGAAGGTAACATCGTGGCGCCATCCAGTATACCACAGGCAACTGACTGGGCTCGCTTCCCTAAGTAGACGGATCCTCCTGGAGTTCCTCCTCCAAAGCTGGTGTAGCCTCCTCTTCAACTGGTGTTGTGTTGAGGCAAGGGTGAGTACTTGGTACTCAGCAAGTCATGCACAGAATGCAAGCTAATATACTATATGCAGGGCTTGGTACAAAGGAATGGCTCAAGGTATATTTGCAGTAAACAGCATTTGAAAAGTAATATAAGTAGATTCGAAAACAGTAGAAATAAGTAAAGCATAAATAACTTTTCAAGAAGTTTAATAAACATTTTTCCCCATCCTAAACCACATTTCCATCATCTTCATTATCAACCCAACTTTCCAAATCAAAGTTGTTTTTGAGAAAATCTAACCCTTGACTGTAATTCCCGAGCGATGTCCAATACCGCGGACACGGCTATTCGAATAGATTCTAAACTCTGCAGAGGTTATGCACTTTACCCACAAGATACAGTCAAACACCACAAAGGTGAGTTCCCGTAACAAAGTCTTTCGGAAACCTCTAACAATACAAGTGGTCCTCCCCGGTTATTGCGCACTAACCCTTCCCTTCGCTAAGGCGAAGTCTAGGCCAATCAACCGTTAGATGGGTACCTGGCCTCAGCCAGACGCTCCCCGTACAACTTACACAAAGGGTGTAGTTGACCTCCTGAGGTCCCACAGGTACGTTATTAGCAACTTAGTCAACTAGGTCCGTCCCATTACAGACATGTGGTTGCACGTTAGACCCAGTTCAAAGGCTTGCAAGGTTAAGTCCTTAGGGTGACCAGGGCAAGACTACCCGAAGAACCAAATCATCACTCCCAATGCCACAACCGCCCACCTGATTACTCTTGCCACATGCCCTGGCCGAAATCGTTTATCAAACCCCGCTTGATTACCATGCACCACGTGCCATCAACATCACATGATACTTTTCCAAAACAGGTTCAATATATCATTAAGTCAATATTAACGCTTGATTATCCAAAATCATGTCATGAGCACGAAAGGTGTCTAAGCAAGATACTACAACGGTCTAAACCCATGTTGGCAATTTAATAATGTCCAACTAGTAAACCACAACTAGGGTGACAAAGGGTCATGGCACATACTTAAGTAATCAAGGTGTCATACAGCAAATTGGTACTTATCTAATTCCCATGTTTAAACCAAGTATTTTTCTAATTGAACTAGCATGCAATAGTTTAAATCAAAATAGATTTCGAAATAGGATCAACATGGTCAAAGCACAACTTGCCTTCAAAAAGTACTTGTTCTTGCTCTTGAGTTGGATCCTGAGTTAATACTTCTCCTTCGAATCCTTCCGGCACTTCAACGTCTACTCGTAAAGCGTGCAAATAGCAAATTCACAAATAAACAATAGGCAAAAAGTGTCCAAACATCCAAATAAAATCCATAAACAGAAAGAACATAATTTTATGGATTTTTAGAAATTGGAATCGTCAAATTTGGAGTTAAGACGCAAAAGTTATGATTATTTAAAGTTTAAATAATCATTTAAATAATTTTGCAGAGAAAAACTTTAGTCCAAAAATTAAATAAAATTTATATTTAGGTAGATCTCAATTTTATACAAATTTAGAAATTTGAATCGCTCAAATCGGAGTTGAAACGCAAAAGTTATAAGCGTTTGAAGTTTGAATCTGAATTTGAATCAATATTTCGAATTAATAAATCATTTTCTTTTTCGGAAATTAATTATTGCGTCATCATGGACACGTGGCAGCCTCTGATTGGTTGGCTGACGTCAGCCGGTCCATGGACTTGGTCCACGCTCGGCTCGGGTCCACCGTGGACTCGGTCCACGACTCTACGTGTCGCTGACATGTGGGCCCACTCGTAACGTCATCGCCGACGTCCGGGGCTCACCGCAGTCGGCTGGTGGGACCCATCGTGACGTCATGGGTGACGCCAAAGACTTGGCCGGTTAGCCGCTGACATGCGGGCCCCCCTGACACGCGGGCCCCGCGTGTCAGCGTCACACGCACGCGCGCGTGGACGGCGCTGACCGCGTCGGTCCAACTTCCCGACACGTGGCGCAATCTCGACCGTTGATTTGAAATTCAACGGCCGCGATTAAATCCAGGGTTAACACGTTGAATCTACTCGATGATCGTGGGCTGTTCGATCTAGATCGGACGGTCCAGATCTAATCCTATAATAATCACTACTACGGCACGTGGCAATTGTGAACCGTTGGATCTTGATCCAACGGTCCAGATCTAATCGGGTTTGGAACACGTGAACTCACCTCAACCGCTCGATCAAGATCGGACGGCGCACAGAGCTCGCGAGGGCGATGGCGACGCGGCGGAGCTGCAGCCACCGGAGACGGAGACGACGACGAGCCCGACGGCGCTCCGGGGTCGTTCCGGCGAAGTGGGTGGTCTCTTCGGGTGCGTCTCGAAGCGGGGACTCCGGATCTGGGCTCCTTCTCGGCGGAAGACGACGGACGGCGGCGAGACGAGGCAAAAACCGCGGCGGAGTGGCGCTCAACTACGGCGAGCTCGCACGCGAATAAGCGGCGACGGCTCAGGCGAGATGGCTCGGGGGAACGGGTGCGCAAGGATGAGGGCAACCTCGGGGCGTGACCAGGGCTTTAAATAGCCTCGGCGTTCGTGCGGGACACGGAAACCTAATTCTACACGGCGGCGGGCGCGGCGGCGGAGTCCGGCTCGGACTCGGCGGAGACGACGACGCACAGCCGTCCACGTGGCACGATCAACGGCCACGATCGCGTGGGCGCGATCGGATCCGGGCCGGATACGGCTCGAACCGGTACGGGCGGATCTCAGCCGTTGGATCTTGATCCAACGGTTGGGATCGATTAGGTTTTGAGCTGGTTTGATCGAGTCAATCGCTCGGTCGGGTTCGGTCGGACTTCGAGTCCGACTCGGACCCGAGGAACAAGATTAAACCCGGCGATTTTAATATTTAAAATAATTTCCAGTAATTCATTTAATTCATTAAAAATAGCAAATGACTCAGAAAAATTCCAGAAAAATTCTGGAAAATACTTTGAATCATTTTGGACTCAAATAAAATATTTCCAACAAAATTTTATTTGCAAAATTAAATTCTTTAATTATTTCAAAATGGAATAAATTCAAATAAATTCCAAATAAATCCAAATAAATTCCAGAAAATTCCAAAAATTCACCAAAGTGCCAAATCACACATGAGTTTAAGAAAAGCAAAATTTTTGGGGTGTTACAAACATGCTCGGCAACTTCACGCTTCATGCTCGGCCACCAGAATCTTTCTTTCAAATCTTGATACATCTTGGCACTTCCAGGATGAATTGAATACTTGGAGTCATGGGCTTCTTCTAAAATCAATCGCCCGACTCCTTCTTGTCCGGCACACAAATGCGACCCTTCATCCATAACGTGCCTTGCTCATCCAACTTGAATTCCTCTGCCTTGCCTTCATCCATGTTGGACTTAATCTTGCGGATCTTGTCATCATCCTCTTGTCCTTCTCGAATCTGATCCTCCAAGGTAGGCTTCACTTCCAATGCTGCCAAGAATCCTTCTGGTACGACTTCAATTTGCATTCTCTGGAAATCCTCACATAGCTCCTCCTGACTTGTGGCTATCAACATGTTCACGGTATGGCTTTTCCGACTCAGAGCATCGGCAACTACGTTGGCCTTCCCGGGATGGTAATGGATTCCAACATTGTAGTCCTTGATCAACTCTAACCATCTCCTCTGCCTCATATTCAGGTCTGATTAGGTGAAGATGTACTTAAGACTCTTATAGTCCGTGTATACTTCACATCTGTTTCCAATCAGGTAGTGTCGCCACAACTTCAAAGCATGCACTACGGCAGCTAGCTCTAGGTCATGCGTTGGATAATTCTCCTTGTGCGGCCTCAACTGTCTTGATGCATAAGCAACGACCTTTTCGTTCTGCATCAGCACACATCCAAGTCCTTGGCGCGACGCATCACAATAAATATCGAAGCTTTGATTGACGTCCGGTAGAACCAACACCGGGGCTGATGTCAATCGCTTCTTCAACTCTTGAAAACCTTTTTCGCACTCTAGCGTCCATGCAAACTTCTTCTCCTTTTTCAACAATTGCGTAAGAGGTTTCGCAATTGTCGAAAAGCCTTCAATGAAACGGCAATAGTAACCTGCCATTCCAAGGAAACTCCGGATCTGGGTCAAGATCTTCGGCTGTTCCCAATGTAACACAGCTTCTACCTTGCTTGGATCTACGGCGACTCCTTCTGCGGTCATTACATGTCCGAGGAACTCCACCTTGTCCTTCCAAAAGTCACACTTGCTGAACTTGGCGAAAAGTTGCTGTTCCCTTAACTTTTCCAAAACTCGCCTTAAGTGCTCTGTATGTTCATCCTCTGTCTTGGAGTAAACTAAGATATCATCTATGAACACAACAACAAACTTGTCCAAATATTCCATGAACACCTTATTCATCATATTCATGAAATATGCTGGCGCATTCGTCAGACCAAAGGACATAACAGTAAACTCATAATGTCCGTATCTTGACGAGAATGCGGTCTTCGGGATATCTTCTGATCGGATCTTCAACTGATGGTATCCCGATCTCAGATCAATCTTGGAGAAAACTCCGGCTCCTCTCAGCTGGTCAAACAAGTCATCGATCCTGGGTAGCGGGTACTTATTCTTCACGGTGACTTCATTGAGTGCACGGTAGTCAATGCACATCCTGAAACTCCCATCCTTCTTCTTGACAAACAGAACCGGCGCTCCCCACGGCGACGAACTCGGTTTGATAAATCCTTTCCCCATTAACTCTTCAAGCTGCTTCTTCATCTCTACCAATTCCTCGGTGGACATCCGATAAGGTCTCTTTGCTATCGGTGTTGTACCAGGTACAAGCTCTATCACAAACTCTATGTCCTTGTCTGGCGGCATACCAGGTAAATCTTCAGGAAAAACATCTGGACACTCATTTACCACTGAAACATCTTCTATGCTGATTGCCTTTGTACTGTTAACCATCAACTGTCCATCTCTAACGGCGGTAGCTTGGAATTCCACTTTCTTTCCACACGGGCTCTCAACTGAGATAGTCCTTCGTCCACAATCCAATACGGCCTTGTGCTTGGATAACCAATCCATTCCCAAAATAACATCTAAGGTCTGGGTCTCCAAAATAATAAGGTTCGCTAGGAACTCTATCCCATCTATTAGTATTCTCACCCCAAAACATCCTACTTTCGTTCGGAGTTCGGAACCAGGGGTTTGAACCAAAAGCATGCATTTAAGTCTTGCAATCTCCAAATCATTTTTAGCAGCAAAGCATTGAGAAACAAAAGAATGCGAAGCTCCAGAATCAAACAAAACTGTTGCAGGTACTGAGTTAACAAGTAACTTACCCAGTACGACGTCCGTGGCATTCTGCAGTGCATCTGCGGTGACATGGTTGACTCGGCCTCTCACCACGGTCTGGCGTGCTGCTCCTGGCTGTGCTATCCCTCGGTTTGCTCCTGGTGCTGGCGTCCTGGCTAGTGTGGATCCCAGATTGAAGCGAACTGGGGTCACTCCTGCGGTCTTCTTAGGACAACTGTTGGCAAAGTGCCCTGGCTCGTTGCAGTTGTAGCAGCGTCTCACTGTCCCCTGTTGACTGCCTGAGGCGGCATTTCTGGCTGGTGTTGGGGTCTGATAGTTCTGATTGACGGGTCTTGGTGCTGGTGACGGTGTCCTTGTAGCATTCTGTGGCTGGAATCTAAAAAACTGATTTGGCGCAACCCTCAAACGTTGCTGCGCTCCCTGACGCGATCCCTGCTGTTGCATCCTGCGCTTCCTGTTCTCATCCAGTTTCTTGCGCTTCTCCTCAAGAATAAGCGCTTTATTCACCAACTCTTGGAAATCTGGAAAGGTGTGGGTGATCAGTCCCACCTGTAGTCCTGAGTTAAGTCCCTTCATGAAGCGAGACTGTCTGGCTTTATCTGTCGCTACGTCTTCAGGTGCGTAGCGTGCAAGCTGTGTGAACTTGTTCGTATTCGCCACCGGGCTGATTACCTTGCTTCAGTGCTCTGAACTCCTCTTTCTTGAGATCCATAACTCCTTCCGGCACATGATACTGACGAAATGCAGCTGTGAACTCCTCCCAAGTGATATCCTGAGAGTTCTCCTGCGTGGCATAGAAGTTCTCCCACCATTCGGCGGCTGTTCCTTCCAACTGATGAGAAGCGTAGAGTACCTTCTCATTTCCCATGCATTGAGCAATGTGTAGCTTCCTCTCTATCGACCTTAACCAATCATCGGCCTCCAACGGATTGGCATTCCCGGAAAAAGTGGGTGGATGAGTCCTCATGAACTCTGACAGTCTTGTATTCTGGCGTTGTCCCTGATTGACTTGGTTAGCAGCGGCCTGAGCAGTGACGTGTTGCATTTGTTGCATCATAGCATGCATCAACTGAGTCTGAGCAGCAAGAAAAGCTCCAAAATTCTGCATGTCAACTGGCGGTGCTGGTTGGGGTGCAGGGGCTCCATTATTGGGGTTTCCAGCTGGGCGAGAACCACTCCCATTGCCTCCCAGGTTTCCGCGGGTGTTCACCATCTGTCGATTGCTCCAAGGTTTAGAGATAAGAGGGAACAAGAATAGACAAGTAGTAGGGAAACTATGCGGGGGAAAAGTGTAACTCAAAATCCAACTTTATTAATAATAATAGTAATAACTTGGTATGGTTGCTTACAATGCCTAAGGGCCTTGCAACACATACTGCACACTCAGCAAACAATGAAAATCCAACGCTTCTAAAGGTGACTCTTATTCTATAACGCGACTCGACGAAGGAGTCTCGACCTCAACGACTACGCTCACTCGTCAAGAAAACCTCCACTACCTCCTCGCGGCGGGTGCGGTGGCATAGGCGCGAAACAATCGCCATGCCCCACAACGGCAGCTGTGGTTGACGACGCGGCGTCCTCCTGCAGTTCGGATCCGGGTGCTGTGGCTGTGGCGCGGGTGCAGGTGGCGCCTCTTCTGGTTCCTCCTCTGGATCTGGAGCGTCCAACTCCAACACTGGATCGAGACCCTGGCCATACAGTGCAGTCTCCAACTCTGCGATCCTTTCCGCAGCATAAGCGACGTACTCACAGGCATTCTCCAAGTGCTTCTTCTCCTCCTCGTCCTGCTCACGAGCCTTCTTCAATTCCTGAACTGTGTCTTCGATCAGCTCCTCCTGGGCGGCGACGAATCTGGCTAAGTGAGTGACGGTAGCATCCTCATCTTCTATCGGCTTCCGTTGAACTCTGATGTCTCGGCGTGGGTGGTGACGGAACACTGTGCCTTCCAGCTCCCTGGAGTAAGTGCGAGCGATCTGCTGCATTGCTCGACGCGACACCTCCTGAATTCCCATCTCAAAGGTAGACGTCCTGGCGGTGAAGTGGAAAGGGCGGCTGAACTTCGTCTTCTCTCAGGCATACACCGTGATCCGGACGTCCCATCCTATGACCAGTCCTGCTTGCACCAGTGTAGTCCCTCGGTAGAGCGGCCTCTCAAAACCTCCAAGAAACTGAAGCATACGCCACAACTCGGCGGCATAGCCTCCTTCACGCTCGGCGTAGTTGTTCTTCATCATCATCTGTCAAAGGATACTTGCGTAAGAACGCAACATTTTAAAAATTAATGTGGAAGACGAAAAGAACTCAGCAAGGGGTATGAACAAGAAAGAAAAGGGGTAAGTCGAGAATTCATTCGTTATCTTGACCACTTTTAACTTTTTAGAAAGTAGGTTTTATCCTCACTACGACCATTCTAACTATGAGTGAGCCTACAGTCAGTATGGCTCTGATACCACCTCTGTCGGGACCCGAATCTGCAAATCCGGACCCTCTGTGTATTCAGCACTAGTCCAGGAACGTGCTAGTGCACACAGTCTCAACATTGGTAAATATCACAATCATACCACTCGATACTAATAAAGTACTTTAATCAAATAATCAAACTAGTCGCTCGACCTTATGGTCAAGTTACAAATATACGCCTCGCGGGGCGAAACTTATTAAAAGAGAAATAATAGAAGTGGAAAATAAGATAACTTCGTGGCGCCATCCAGTATACCACAGGCAACTGACTGGGCTCGCTCCCTAAGTAGACGGTTCCTCTTGGAGCTCCTCCTCCAAAGCTGGTGTAGTCTCCTCTTCAACTGGTGTTGTATTGCGGCAAGGGTGAGTACTTGGTACTCAGCAAGTCATGCACAGAATGCAAGCTAATATACTATATGCATGGCTTGATACAAAGGAATAGCTCAAGGTATATTTGCAGTAAAGAGCATTTAACAAATAATATAAGTAGATTTGAAAGCAGTAGAAACAAGTATATCATTAATAACTTTTCCAGGATTTAAATAAACATCTTTCCCAATCCTAATCCATATTTCCATCAACATCATTATTAAACCAAACCCAACCTTTCAAGTCTAAGTTATTTTTGAGAAAGTCTAACCCTTGACTGTAATTCCCGAGCGATGTCCAATACCGCGGACACGGCTATTCGAATAGATTTTACACTCTGTAGAGGTTATGCACTTTACCCACAAGATACAGTCAAACACCACAAAGGCGAGTTCCCGTAACAAAGTCTTTCGGAAACTTTTAACAGCACAAGTGGTCCTCTCCGGTGTTGCACACTAACCCTTCCCTTAACAAAGGCGAAGTTTAGGTCAATCCACCGTTAGATGGGTACCTGGCCGCAGCCCCAGTACGCTCCCCCGTACAACATACACAAAGGGTGTAGTTGACACCCAGAGGTCCCACAGGTACGTTATTAGCAACTTAATCAACTAGGTCTGTCCCATTACAAACATGTGGTTGCACGTTTGACTCAGTTCAAAGGCTTGCAAGGTTAAGTCCTTAGGGTGACCAGGGCAAGACTACCCGAAGAACCAACACAATGTTCCCGGTGCCACAACTGGCCCTCCCGATCATTCTTGCCACATGTCCCGGTCGAAAACTATTTATTAAACCCCAGTTGATTACCATGCACCACGTGCCATCAACATCACATGATACCTTTCCAAAACAGGTTCAATATATCATTAAGTCAATATTAACATTTGATTGTCCAAAATCATGTCATGGGCACGTAGCAGGTCTAAGCAATATACTACAACGGGCTAAATTCCCATGTTGGCAATTTAATAATGTCCAACTAGTAAACCACAACTAGGGTGACAAGGGTCATGGCACATATTTAATTAACCAAGGTGTCATACAGCAATTAGGCATTTATCTAATTCCCATAATTTAATTAAAGTATTTTCTAATTAAACTAGCATGCAATAAATTGAATCAAAATAGGTTTCAAAATGGGATCAACATGGTCAAAGCACACTTGCCTTCAAAGAGTACTTGTTCTTGGTCCTGAGCTGGCTCATGGGTCAACACCTCTCCTTCGAAGCCTTCGGGCACTTCAACGTCTACTCGTAAAGCGTGCAAATATCAATAAATAAATAAACAGTAGCCAAAAAGTGTTCAAACATCCAAATAAAGTTCATAAACAGAGAGAGCATAATTTTATGAATTTTTAGAAACTGGAATCGTCGAATTCGGAGCTGAAACACAAAAGTTATAGCATTTTGAAGTTTAAATAATCAATTAAATATTTATACAGAGAAAAACTTTGGTCCAAAAATTAAATAAAATTCATCATTAGGTAGATCTCAATTTTATACAAATTTAGAAATTTGAATCACTCAAATCGGAGTTAAAATGCAAAAGTTATAAGCGTTTGAAGTTTGAATCAAAATCAGAAATCAATAAATCGAATTAATAAATCATTTTCTTTTTCGGAAATTCTTTTATTGTGTCAGCGTGACACGTGGACCAATCGGGTGCCGCCACGTCACCTCGGGTCCATGGACCCGGCGCACGGGCGCTGCTCGGTCCACCATGGACCCGATCCACGGCTCACGCGTCACACTGACAGGTGGGCCCCTTGGATGACGTCAGCAGTGACGTCATCACGCACGGCTGAGGACGGCTGACAGTTGGGCCCCACCGTGACGTTAGCGTGACGTCATGGTGCAGTTGGCTGGGCCGCTGACGCGTGGGTCCCACTGACACGTGGGCCCCGCGTGTCAGAGACACGCGCCCACGCGCAGGCGCTGACCGCGCTGACCGCGACGGTCGGCCTCCCGGCCACGTGGCTAGATCTCGGCCATTGATTTGAAAATCAACGGCCCAGATTGGATCTAGCTTAACGCGTTAAGAAACTACTCCGCTGATCTGGACCGTTCGATCTTGATCGGACGGTCAAGATCCAATCTAACGAAAACAACGTGGGTTAACGCTAACCGTTCGATCTAGATCTAACGGCTGAGATCTATTCTACCTTGGTGCAGCTTAGGCTACGTGGCACGATCTAAACCGTTGGATCTAGATCCAACGGTTGGAAATAGATCTGAGGAAAGCACGTGGGATCTCATCGGGGTGTGACGTGGCACGATCTGGACCCTTGGATCTGGATCGGACGGCTGGTGGAGCTCGAGGTCCGGCGATGGCTTGCGGCGGGGCTGGTTCACCGGAGACGAAGACGGCGACCACGGCGACGGCGTTGCGGGGCTCCTCCAACGAAGTGAGTGGTCTCCTCAGCGGCGGCGGAGGACGGCGGACGGCGGTGGAAACTGCAGTTGAACGCGGCGGAACACTCCTCCAACTCCGGCGAGCGATTGCGGCGCAACCACGGCGGCTCTGGCGGCGTGAGCTAGGGCTACGGGTGCGCACGGAAGTCGGCGTCATGGCAGCGGTGGCGGCGCATTAAATAGGGCCCTCGGCGTCCGTGAAACACGCGAAAACCGAGGCCCACTACGTTGCGGCGACGGAATCCGAGTTGGATTCGGATTGGGTGACGTGGATCAACATCAGCCGTTGGATCAAGATCTAACGGTGCGAGGGTTTGGGCTCGGGTCTGGCTCGGGCTAGCCGGGCCGCTCTGGCCGACTCGGGCTCGGGTGACGTGGCTCAATCGTGGCCGTTGGATCAAGATCCAACGGTAACGCGGTTAGGGTTCGACCGAGCGGGTTCGACCGGAACGGTTGGCTCGGGTCAGACTCGAGTCTGACTCGGACTCGGGTTCGGTCGGATGAACAGTAAAGCCCACTCGCTATTTTCCAGCGATTAAATAATTCAATTAATTCCCAGAAATTCATTTAATTCATTAAAAATTGCAAAAGACTCAGAAAAATTCCAGAAAAATTCTGGAAAATATTTTGGACTCAAATAAAATATTTCCAACAAAATTTTATTTGCAAAGTTAAATTATTTAATTATTTCAAAATGGAATAAATTCAAATAAATTCCAGAAAATTCCAAAAATTAACCAAAGTGCCAAATCACACATGAATTTAAGAAAAGCAAAATTTTAGGGTGTTACACGCGCCTCAGTCCCATCCATCCGATCGGGACGAATGGCTCCAGATCTAGGGTTTTGAACGGTTCAGGTACGGTTCGGGCTCGGTTGCTTGAATAGTGCCCGACCAAGTCGTTTTCTTTTCCCAGCGATTAAATAAATAATTTAATTCCAAGTAATTCAATTAAATCGGGAAAAATAGCAAATACTCAGGAAAATTCCAGGAAAATTCTGGAAAATACTTTGAGACATTTTGGACTTAAATAAAGTATTTCCAACAAAACTTTATTTAAAACTTTTAATTATTTAATTATCTCTAAAGGGTATAAATTCAAATTAAATCCAAATAAATCCCTGAAAATTCCAAAAATTCTCAAAAGTGCAAAATACCATTTAAATACATGAAAAGCAAAAAATTAGGGTGTTACAAACCTCCCCCTTAACAGAATCTCAACCCTGAGATTCAGGGCTGACTAAGAAATAGGTTCGGAAACTCTTTTCTCAAATCCTCTTCGCGCTCCACTGGACTCTGCAGAAGCGGGTCGACTTGTTTCTGGTCTCTCGATCCATCGTGTCCAGAATCTTCACCGGGTGCTCCTTGTAGGTCAGATCTTTTTGCAGCTCGATCGACTCTAATGGTGTTTGTTCATCCGGCACTCGGAGACACTTTTTCAGTTGTGACACATGGAACACATCATGTACTCCCGCCAATGACTGCGGCAACTCCAGTTGATACGCAACTTCACCTCTACGACTCAGGATGTTGAATGGTCCAACATAACGCGGTGCAAGTTTCCCTTTTGCATGGAATCTCTTGACTCCCTTGAGCGGTGTAACCATGAGGTACACAAAATCTTCCGGTTCAAAGCTCAAGTCTCAGCGACGGTTATCGGCGTAACTCTTCTGTCTCGACTGAGCTATCTTTAGTCTTTCCCGGATCATGGTAATCTGCTCTTCGGCTTCTTGAAGAAGATCTAGTCCAAAAACATGGCGCTCACCTATCTCATTCCAATTCAATGGAGTTTGACAGGGTCGACCATACAATGCCTCAAATGGTGACATCTGCAGACCTGCTTGATAGCTGTTATTGTAGCTGAATTTAGCATACGGCAAACACCTGTCCCACGAAGTAGCATAGGCCAGTGCACAGGCTCTCAGCATGTCTTCCAGAACCTGATTAACTCTTTTAGTCTGACCGTCCGTCTGCCGATGATATGTTGTACTGAAGCTTAAACGGGTTCCCATGGCTTCGTGCAACTTATTCCAAAATCTTAAGGTAAATTGGGTACCTCTGTCTGATATAATCTTCTTCGGCACTCCATGCAAGTAGACAATCCTGGACATATATAGCTCTGCTAGCTTATCTCCTGAATAGGTGGTCTTCACAAGGATGCAGTGAACGACCTTTGTCAGGCGATCCACTATTACCCATATGGAGTCGTATCCACCCTAGGTCCTTGGTAAACCGGAGATGAAATCCATACCGATTTCCTCCCACTTCCACTCAGGTATCTACAATGGTTGTAGCAATCCTGTTGGCCTCTGATGCATTGCCTTGACACTCTGGCATATGCCGCACAACACCACGTGCTCGGCAACTTCACGTTTCATGCTTGGCCACCAGAATCTTTCCTTCAGATCTTGATACATCTTAGAACTTCCCGGATGAATGGAATACTTAGAGTCATGAGCTTCTTCCAGAATCAACTGCTTCAGCTCCTTCTTATTCGGCACATAGATGCCATCCTTAATCCACAACGTGCCCTGCTCATCCAGTCTGAAGTCTTTTGCCTTGCCTTCCTCCATCTTAGACTTGATTCTCTGAACCTTGCAATCATCCTTCTGTCCTTCTCGGATCTGATGTTCCAGAGTAGGCTTTACTTCTAATGCAGCTAAAAATCTGCCCGGTACGACATCCAGCTTCATCTTCTGGAATTCCTTACATAGCTCGTCCTGATCTCCTTCTATCAACATATTCACAGTATGGCTCTTCCGACTCAAAGCATCGGCCACCACATTGGCTTTCCCAAGATGGTAATGGATTCCGACGTTGTAGTCCTTAATTAATTCCAACCACTCCTTTGCCTCATATTCAAGTACGATTGGGTGAATATGTATTTAAGGCTCTTATGGTCCGTATACACCTCACATCTATTCCCGATCAGGTAGTGACACCATTACTTCAAGGCATGCACTACGGCTATTAACTTCAGGTCATGCGTCGGGTAGTTCTCTTCATGCAGCCTCAACTGCCTTGATGCATATGCAACGACCTTCTGGTTCTGCATCAACACACATCCCAGTCCTTGGCGTGATGCATCACAATAGATATCAAAGCTATGATTAACATCCGGTAGAACTAACGCAGGTGTTGATGTCAATCGTTTCTTTAGCTCTTGAAAACCTTTCTCGCACTCCGACGTCCATGTAAACTTCTTTTCCTTCTTCAACAATTGCGTGAGAGGTCTCACAATCGTCGAAAAGCCTTCAATGAAGCGGCGGTAGCAACCAGCCATTCCCAGAAAACTACAGATCTGGGTCACTGTCGTCGGCTATTCCCAATGCAACACATCCTCTACCTTGCTTGGGTCAACTACGACTCCTTCTGCGGTCATTACATGTCCAAGGAACTCTACCCTGTCCTTCCAGAAGTTGCACTTGCTGAACTTGGCGAAGAGCTGTTGTTCCCTCAGTTTCTCCAAAACTAGCCTCAGGTACTCTGCGTGCTCTTCCCCTATCTTGGAGTAGACTAGGATGTCATCTATGAACACAACAATGAACTTGTACAAATACTCCACGAAGACCTTATTCATCATATTCATGAAATAAGCTCGCGCATTCGTCAGACCGACGGACATAACAGTACACTCATAATTTCCGTATCTTGACGAGAATGCGGTCTTCGGAATATCCTCCGATCGGATCTTCAGCTGATGATATCCCGACCTCAAGTCGATCTTGGAGAAAACTCCGGCTCCTCTCAACTGGTCAAACAGGTCATCGATCCTGGGTAACGGGTACTTGTTCTTCACGGTGACCTCATTGAGTGCACGGTAATCTATGCACAACCGGAAACTCCCATCCTTCTTCTTGATGAACAGAACTGGCGCTCCCCACGGCGATGAGCTAGGTTTGCTAAGAACTCTACCCCATCTATTAATAGTCTTACCCCAGAACATCCTACTTTAGATCAGAGTTCTGGTCCAGGGGTTCGAACTATAAGCATGCATTTAAGATTCACAATCTCCAAATCATTTCTAGCAACAAAATCCTGAGAAACAAATGAGTGCGAAGCTCCAGAATCAAACAAAACTGTTGCGGGTACTGAGTTGACTAGTAACTTACCCAGTACGACGTCCGAAGCGTTCTGAATGGCATCTGCAGTGACATGGTTGACTCTGCTCCTCACCGCAGTCTGGGTTGCAGCTCCTGGCTGTGCAGCTCCACGGCTTGCCCCTGGTGCAGGTGTTCTTGCCGGTGTAGATCCCAGATTGAAACGCACTGGGGTCACACCTCCTCCCTTCTTGGGGCAATAGTTGGCGAAGTGCCCTAGCTCGTTGTAGTGGAAGCAACGCTTCACTGTGCTCTACTGACTTCCTACAACGGCGTTCCTGGCTGGAGCTGGTGTCTGGTAGCCCTAGCTGGTAAGTCTCGGTGCTGGCGACGGTGTCCTCGCAGCATTCTGTGGCTGGAACCTGAAGAACTGATTGGGTGCAACTCTCAGCCTTTGTGCTCCCAGGCGAGTTCCTTGTTGTGCCACCTGGTGCTTCCGGTTGTCCTCCAACTCTTTGCGCTTGTCCTCCAGAATAAGAGCCTTATTCACCAACTCCTGGAAGTCGGGGAACGTGTGGGTAATCAATCCTACCTGAAGTCCAAAATTCAGTCCCTTCATGAAACGGGATTGTCTGGCCTTGTCCGTCGCTACGTCTTCAGGTGTGTAGCGTGCCAACTGGGTGAACTTGTTCAGATATTCAGACACTGGTTGATTGCCTTGCTTCAGTGCCCTAAACTCCTCCTTCTTGAGGTCCATGATCCCTTCTGGCACATTTTACTGGCGAAATGCAGCTGTGAACTCCTCCCAAGTGATGTCCCGGGGATTCTCATGTGCAGCACAGAAGTTCTCCCACCACTCGGCTACAGTTCCTTCCAACTGATGAGAGGCATAGAGCACCCTCTCATTCCCCACACATTGAGTGATGTGCGCTTCCTTTCAATTGATCTTAGCCAATCATCCGCCTCCAAGGGATTAGCGTTCCCAGAGAATGTGGGCGGATGAGTCCTCATAAACTCTAACAGTCTAGAGTAGGGTCGCTGTCTGCGCTGCCAGGAAAGCTCCAAAGTTCTGCATGTCCACCTGGGGGGCTGGCTGGGGCGCCTGGTCCACATCATCTGGGTTCCCCGCTGGGTGAGAACCACTTCCGTTGTTTCCGTTGTGTCAAGGCCCTCAACTTTAGATTTCTGGGACATCCGGAGTATCCGGATTTAATGTCCGGAATATCCGGACACAACCCGGAATGTCCGGATAAAATGTCCGGATAAAATGTCCGGAGTATCCGAGTTAGAGCTACCGAACACCTCAACCCGGAGTGTCGGACTAATTGTCCGGAGTGTCCGGGGTGTTCAGGATTTGTTTTACCGAAGGCCCCAACCCGGAGTCTCCGGTTTAATTGTCCGGAGAGTCCAGACTTATCGTGGGTTGAGTACAAAACTCCGGTTGTCTTGGCTCCTCACTCACTCCCTCTCCACTCTTGGCTTTCCTCCTCTCCCGTGAGCTCTCCTCCACCCCAAGCTCATCCCTGGCGAGCTCCCCTTCCGGCGACCTCCCGTGGTCCTTCCCTGGTGGCTTCTCCACCCCGGTGACCTCGAGATCCTCTCCAAGCCGGCGTCCTCTTCGCTCAACCCGGCTTCCCCTTCCTCTCCTTCATCCCCCTTGAAGGTGAGATCTCTCCTTGGAGTCCATTTGTGGTTCTTGGGTTCTTGGGAGCTCGTGAGAGTAGGTTTGAGGTTAGGTTTGTAGATTTGGGGTTAGCGTAACCTTGGGGAGAGTTAGGGTTTTGGGTGGGTGGTTGGATTGGGGTTGGTTTGGGCAATGTTGGATGCTAGGGTTAGGGATCGGGGTTAGATAATGTCATCCCTAGCGTTGGATTGGGTTTTTGGTTGGAGATATTAAGAATGAGCCTCAATCATCGTGGTTTGAGCTAGCTCGAAGCTTCTCTGGCTCGACCGCGTGTAGGAAAGTCGTAGATCGGGCCCTCGTGGTGCCGTAGGTCTCGGTAGCACTTCGAGTCCTTTGGTAAGTTGGGCAAAATGCGCAGGGTCCGGAGTGTCCGGACCTAACTGTCCGGAATGTCCGGGTTAGCCGGACTGTCCGGATATTAAACCCGGACTGTCCGGGTTTACCTGGTCTGTCCGACGGGGGAACTCCATTGTAATCTATTTTTATTGCATTGCATGCATCTCATTTATGTATTGTATTCGTGTAGAGAACGATCCCGCGGTGACTGACGTGACCGTGGTTGAGGGGATTGCCGACGAGCAACTTGTCGTTGATCCACAAGCAGAAGCACAAGGCAAGCACCTATGCATTTTGAACCACTTGTGTAGTTTACTTTTGTGAATTAATTGCTTATTGGATAATTAAGTTTTGCATTAGGAGTTGAAATGTGGGCTAGGCTAGATCCTAGTTGTTGCACATACATTCCTTTGTACTTGATGAACACCTTCCTTGGAGCTAGCATAAGGGTAGTATAATGTGTCCATGCTTAGCCTTGCTTAGATGTCGGGTACGGGCCAAGTGGTGAATGGTTCCGCCGCTTGTGATTGTTCTATGACACAATACTCGGGTTACTGTGGTAATGATGGTGAGTAGAAATGGAAAAATGAAATGAGACCGGGCGAGAGAGTTGGGCACTTGGGTGTGGAGACCCAAGCGCAGTAGTCTCGCCTGTGTCAGTTGAGGACTGATCCGTTGTTTGCCCTTTGCTCAAGCACACTTTGGTTGATCGCATGCCGGTATGGGACGGTAAAGCTATTCTTTTATCGCATGCCGTTCGATGGGGCATACACCTCATGTGGTTGGACGTGGTTGAGGGCGAGGCTTAGGCCGACTCTCGAGGGCCAAGCCGGGCTTGGGCTGCTCGAGGGGGTGCTAGGTGCTCGGACCGCATGAAGATGTCCCCAACGAATTGGTATGGATGGGAGGATGGTTGACACGAGGTTCTTTGTGGCACGTGTCGTGCGATTAATGCTTCCCTGCAGGGTTAATTAAGCGATTCGAATTGCCGCGCTCTCGGATATGAGCACGCTTGGTCATCGCACATTCAACGTAGTAATAACTTGAACTTGAGGTTGGCTGGTGTGGACAAGGATACTAACGAGGATACTTGTTCCCAATGCTACTTGTTGTAATGAAGTGTTAATTTCCAAAGTTCACCCTAGCGATAGGCGCTTGTTCAAAAACGCTATAAATTGTGAAACTGAGTAGAGGGATTAATTTAGTAACAAAGTTAAGCTTTCCGCACTTTTACCTTCAGCTTGTTCCCTTGCTACATCCAAATGCATACTTCTTGGAGTCGATCATATATGGACCACGGGTAAGACTTGCGAGTACCTTCCGTACTCAGGCTTTTGCTTTGTGGTTTTGCATGTGAGGATCCAGCGGGGTGTGAGTTTTGCCCCTACTGCCTATCGGTGACCGGGCGGGGCACCGAGTAGAGGCTACACCGTCGTCGTACATGCCCGGGAGTGTTCGGAGGCAGAACACTTCCGGAGATGTTCTACTTTTGGGTCTAGTTTAATAGTTGCGTACTCTTTTGTTTTATAGTTAGTTTTAATCGATGTCTTAACTGCTTGGAGTACTTGTTGCCCTTGTAGTTGACTTCTGTTATGGCTTTGCCCTCTTTGCTTGTGTCTTTCCCTTCCTGTCCTCGTGGCATTCGTGCCCTGTTGTTGTTGGGGTTGGGGTCGTGGGGTTTTGTCTTCATGCCGGGGTTTTGTTTGGTTGGTTTTTGCTTCCGCGCGTGTCTGGTTGTGGGGTCTCCGAGTTCGTTGCCCCCTTTATGCAAATTGGGTTGATATCTCAGTGAAACCGGTATGCGGGGGATCCTGGGCGAGCTTCGGGTTGCATACCGGGGGAATACCGGGGTTGTCGTCGAGTTATTCGAAGGGTTCTGAAGTCCGTCTCAATTGGGCTTGGGTGCTAACACCGCGAGCGCTTCCAGCGATCCTTCGTTAGCCTCCAAACCCGATTAGAGTGACTAAACCTTCTAATAGCCTGAGGACGATCTGGGCGGCTCCTCGCACGTTGTTTCCACGAGTGTTCACTATCTGCTGATTGCCCTAGGTTTAGATATGAGGGGAAACAAGAATAGACGAGTAGTGGAGAAAACTTATGTGGGGCAAAGGCGTAACTCAAAGTCCAACTTTATTAATTATTCAATAATGACTTGGTATGGTTGCTTACAATGCCTAAGGGCCTCACAACACATACTATACACTCAGCAATCAATGAAAATCCAAATTAAACTAACACACTGAAGTCTAACGCCTCTATGGGTGACTCTTTATTCTTAGACGTGACTCGTCGAAGGAGTCTCAACTACTATTCCCGAACGCTCACTCCTCGAGTCACCCTCCTCGGAAACTCCCTGGCAGGTATACTGGTGGGTGAGACGGCATTGGTGCAAAGCGATCACCATGCCCTACCACAACTGTGGTCGACGACGTGACGTCCTCCTCTAGATCTGGCTCTGGCTGCGGTGCAGGTGGCGCCTCCTCTGGGTCCTCCTTAGGGTCTGGGTCGTGCAACTCCAATACCGGCTCTGGTTCAGGTCTGTACAGCGCCATCTCCAGCTCACGAACCCTCTGAATAGAGTGATCTAGGTACTCTCGAGCTTCTTGCAGTTGCTTATTGACATCCTCGACCTCAGCGCGAGCCTTCTGCAACTCCTGTATGGTATCATCAATCACATCCTCCTGAGCGATGACAAATCTCGCTAGATGAGTGATCGTGGCGTTCTCATCATGTATCGGCTCCCGGTCAAGGTGGTTGTCTCTGCACGGGTGGTGATGGAACACGGTGCCCTCCAATTCCCTGGAGTAGATGCGAGCGATCTGCCGCATCGCTAGACGCGATGTCTCCTGGATCCTGGTCTTAAACGAAGACCTCCTCATGGCGATGTTGATAGGACGACTCGCCTTGGTCTTCTCTCGGGAATACACAGTGATCTTGACGCGCCACGCTTGGACCAATCCTGACTGCACTATGGTGATCCCTCGGTAGAGTGGTCTCTTAAAACCTCCAAGTACCTACAACATACGCCATAACTCAGCGGCGTAGCCTCCCTCACACTCAGCGTAGTTGTTGATCATCTTCATCTGCCAAAGACACTCACGTGAGAACGCAACAATTTTTAAAATGAAGTGGAGACAAAAGAATTCAACAAGGGGTATGAATAAGAGAGAAGGGGTAAGTCGAGAATTCATTCTTTATCTTGGCAACCTTTTAACTTTAGAAAATAGTTTTTATCCTCACTATGACCATTCTAACTAAGGGTAGTCCTACAGTCAGTATGGCTTTGATACCACCTCTGTCGGGACCTGAATATGCAAATCCGGACCCTATGTGAATTCGACACTAGTCCAGGATCACGCTGGTGCACACAGCCTCAACATTGGTAAATATCACATTCATACTCAACGAAATAGTAAAGTACTTTATTTAATTAAGCCAAACTGGTTGCTCGACCTTATGGTCAAGTTACAAGAGTACGCCACGTAGGGCGAAAACTTATTAAAGAAATAACTTGCAGCGAAATAAAATAAACTCATCGTGGTGCCACTCAGTTTACCACAGGCAACTGACTGGACTCGCTCCCGAGGTGGACGGCTCCTCCTGAAGTTCTTCCTCCAAAGCTGGTGTCTCCTCTTCTTCAACTAATATTGTATTGTTGTAAGGTGGTACTCAGCAAGTCATGCACATAATGCAAGCTAATATTCTACATGCATGGCTAATTACAAAGGATAGGCTAACAGGTTAATTTGCAGTAAAGCAGCATGTGTAAATACAGTAATAGATTGCAAAGCAGTAGAAGAATAGTAAAGATAATAACTTTCACAAACATTGCACAAGTCAAGCATTTCCTAATCTAAGTCCAATTCTCAGTTCCAACTCAACTCCATTTTCCAAACCAAGTTATTTTCATGAAAGTCTAATCCTTGACTGTAATCCCTGAGTAATGTCCAATGCCGTAGACATGGCTATTCGAATAGATTTTTATACTCTGCAGAGGTTATGCACTTTACCCGCAAGATACAGTCAAACACCACAAAGGCGAGTGTCCGTAACAAAGTATTTTGGAAACCTCTAACTATACAAGTGGACCTCCCCGGTTGTTGCCCACTAACCCTTCCCTTAGTAAAGGGGAAGTCTAGGTCAACCAACCGTTGGACGGGTACCTACCCAACGCCCCGGTACGCTCCCCCAATCAACTACACAAAGGTATAGCTGACACCCTGAGGTACCACATGCAAGTTATTAGCAACCTACTCAACTAGGTCCGTCCCATTACAGACATGTGGTTGCATGATGAGCTCAGTTCAAAGGCTTGCAAGGTTAAGTCCTTAGGGTGACCAAGGTAAGACTAACAAAGTGTCCACAAGTATTCCAAAACCAACAAAAACTAAATCGACCGCCCAGTTGCCACTCTTGGCCCACCAGAAATAATCTTGCCACTGGCCCCAGTCTAAATCATTTTATCAACCCCAGTTGTTTACCATGCACCACATGCCATCAACATCATCATCAATAACACATGACACTTCTCAAAAACGTGTTCCATGTCTATTAACTCAACATTAATAATTGATCATCCAAAATCATGTCATGACTACATGGCAGGGCTAAGCATTATACTACAGCGGTCCACTTACCCGTGTTGGCAATTTAATAATGTCCAACTAAATAATCCATGTTCTAGGGTGACAAATGATTCATGGCATACAATTACTATTGACAAGGTGGCACAATCAAGTAGGTCACATAACTACTCCCGGAATTATTCAAAAGCATTTTTAAATAGACTAGATGTAATAATTTAAATAAACATAATTTCAAAAGTGGGATCAATACGATCACAGCATAACTTGCCTTCAAAAAGTACTTATTCTTGATCTCGAGCTGGCTCCTGGGTTAAAACGTCACCTTCGAAACCTTCGGGCAACTCAATGTCTACTCATAACGGATAAATAAACAACAAATAAATAAAAACAAAGAAAAACTCATGTCAAAAAATAAATAAAATTCACCATTAAATAAAGGTTGATTTGACAAAAATTTAGAAACTGGAATCGCCTCAATCGGAGTTAAAACGCAAAAGTTATAGCCGTTTGAAGTTTGAAAAATCTAATAAAAGAATAAACCGAATTATTTCATTTATTTTTCTATTGAAAAATCCGAAATATGACGTCAGCTGACGTCAGCATGAATTTTGAATTTCGGCCTAATTATTTTCCTAAAGGAAAATCGAATTATGACGTCAACTTGCGTCATTTGGTCCATGGACTCGGTCCACGACTCGGTTTTGTTCCACCGTGGACCCGATCCATGGGGACACGTGACGCTGACACGCGGGTCCCACTCGGATGATGTCAGCTGCTGACGTCAGCACGCTCGGCGAAACGGCTTTGACATGCGGGCCCCACCGTGATGTCAGCATGACGTCACGGTTGACATCATCGTGCGGTTGGCTCAATCGCTGACACGCGGGCCCACGGTGACATCTGCGACGAATGGGCATCGCCCGCGTGGACTGCGTCGGCTCGACTCCCAACCATGTGGCTTGATCTAGGCCATTGATTTGAAATTCAATGGTCCAGATTAGATCGGGATCTCGCATGTTGTGATCAACGCGGTTGATATGGACCGTACGATTCGAATCGGACGGTTGAGATCCGATTGAATTTTCACCAAGTCATGGGGGGTGCGTGCCATGTCCTGATGCTCGACACGTGGCACAATCTACACCGTTCGATCTCGATCGGACGGCTGAGATTGCATCTAGTGCTACAACGCGGGTCAAATCTAACCGTACGATCTAGATCTAAAGGTTGAGATCTAATCTAGCACAGTACGGTTTAAGGGGCTACGTGGCTAAACCTGGTGCGTTGGATCTAGATCCAACAGTCCAGATTGCATCTAGTCTCTACGGGGATTAGGGCGACGTGAACTCACCGTGGCGGCAGGATCTCGATCGGACGGCCGAGGGAGTTCGCGGGTGACGATAGCGGCGCGGTAGAAATAGGTCCCCGGAGACGGAGAAGACGACACGGGGAACGGCGTTGTGGTGTTTCCCCGGTGAAGTGGGTGCTACTCCCAGACGCGCCTCGCCGTGATGGTCCCAGATCCGGCCTCGGATGTGGCGGAGGGCGGCTAACAACGGCGGAGGGAAGCCAAAACTCGAAGCAAACCTAAACCCTACTCCGGCGAGGAATCACAGCGGCTAGGGTGCGGATCAAGCGGTGAGACTTGGGGCAAAACATGCGGGGTGAAAAGACGGTCATGGTGCACAGGGCGGCGCAATAAATAAGCCCTCGGCGTCCGAGTTCCCCACGAAAATCTCGGCGCAGCCATTGAGCGGCGGAATCCAAGTCAGGCTCGGAGATGACGGTGACGTGGCACCATCCCACGCGTCCATCCGGCTCGGATCCGACGGCCTGCACACGCGCGTGACGCGGCTCAGTCCCATCCGTCCGATCGGGACAAACGGCTCCAGATCTAGGGTTTTGTACGATTCGGGTGCGGTTCGAGCTTGGTCGCTTGAACAGTGCCCCGACCGAGTCGTTTCCTTCTTCCAACGATTAAATAAATACTTTAATTCCCAGTAATTCAATTAAATTGGGAAAAATAGCAAAATACTCAAAAAAATTCCAGGAAAATTCTGGAAAATACTTTGAGACATTTTGGACTTAAATAAAATATTTCCAACAAAACTTTATTTAAAATTTTAATTATTTAATTATATACAAAGGGAATAAATTCAAATTAAATCCAAATAAATCCCAGAAAATTCCAAAAATTCTCAAAAGTGCAAAATACCATTATACATGAAAAGCAAAAATTGGGGTGTTACATATGTCTAGGCCACTCGTGTGATATGATTAAGTGCATGGCCATGCTGTGATTGAGGGGTCAATCACAACTTATTAACATATCACAGATATGAGAGATGGATTGAATTGTTAAAGGATGGCATGCTTCTCACCTTGAGTTCAATCTTCATATAGTTTGGCAAAGGGATTATTACATGAGTACTTTCGTAGGTTTTGTCCGATTCAATCATGGTATGTTTGGAGTTGGCATGCCCTGCAAGGAGCCGCTACCAACCATTAGATTGGAAAAGGGTTTTCCGAATCCATGTCCAAATATTCGTGAACCTGCAGGGTCACACACTTAACGGGCTGGAACACATTAATTCGGATTAGATCTGTAATTAATGGATCTCGTGGGCTTAGTGCACTGATGGGCCCTGGCTTAGGGTTTCACCTCATGGCTATATAAGGAGTGGAGGAGGGTGGGTGCAGAGTGCCTCTTTCCTGCGTTTTGGAAGTGTTTCACCCGAAACCCTAGCCTCCTCTCGTTGCCCCTGTCGAGCGACCAGGTGCTTGCACACCGACGCACGGCATTCCATCCCCGGATGTGTGGACTGTTGCGGTAACACTACTGCGATTGCGGCATGGGAGGACGATCCATGGCGAGGCAAGGACGATCCTCTTCATCGACGTGAACGACTACTTCCTGTACCTCGACGCGCGTGACGTGAGAACCGGCTTCTCCAACTCGTCTTCCGTTGCTTCTGCGCGTAACAATCCATGATCTCCTACTCGTATGATGTCCTGGGTGATCGCAGTAGAATTATTTTTTAAAATTGTGCTAGCGTAGCCTACCCGTTCCTCAACACCTAAGGATAATAAAATCATCACAAGGATTAAAATAGTATTCCATTCATTAAAATACTTGTATGCAACCCGAGGAACGCATTCACCTGGTAATTGAATTGATGTGTGCGAGCTCAACTAATTGGTCCTTATATTACATCATCGGTTTCAACTTGATGTGTTGGCATGGCTGTATCAATGCTTGTGATGTCCTCATCAGCTGTAGTGTCTCTACCATCTTTTCTATGCTCTTAGATCACCTAGTTGTCAGTTTCTTGTTTCCCTCATCTCATTTCTGTCTTTCTGGTTTCAGTTGAGTTCCTATTTATTTCTTGGAATCAAAATTGCTAATAACTCAAATTGAATCAGATTTGTGCTTAAAATTGACTCACATGTTGAGGTGGAGTTCTTGAAACTGATTTTCTTGCATTGCATATAGACTTGTTTTCATTTTCTGAGCTTTGTCTTTTATGCAATGGATAAATTTGAGATATGTTGCACCTAGCTACTTTCATGAAGGTTATTGCTAATCTAGGTCATATCTAATCCGGTGTATCATATTATGCTAACCATCATCTAAAATTGATCATTCTTGAAAAACTTGATAAAACTTGGCTTTTACTTGCTATATTTCTTTACTAGATGATTATGGCATGTTTAGTGAAATAGTGGGTTTCTACTAGAGTCCCTAGACCAACTTGGGTTAGCTATATTGTTTCATTTTAGAATCCTCAATATGCTCATGAATCTGTGTGCTACAATGCTAAAAATTGACTTGTTTTCGCTAAAATTGATCTCAACACTCAACACTCTCGAGACTACTTCTCATTGCACTTGGGATGAACTTGGAGTGTATCGTGTATGACCAAGACCACTCTTTTAAGTGTCGTGCTTGACATGATCGAATAGGGCTTGAGTCAATAAATTGAAAAATACAAAACAAACTAGAGGAAGAGAGTGATGCCTAGGAGACCTATGTCGATGGCTCCTAGTCGAGGTTGTGTTTCTCTAGGATAAACTCTCTAAGACTCAAAGGTTTGCGGAAGAGAGTGAAGCTTGGGAAGCCTTTGTCGATGGCTCCTAGTCGATGATCTGCTTCACTAGGCCTAACTCTCTATACGTTTTGTACGCATTAATCTCAAAAAATTTGCATTTACCGAGATGTTTGAGCATTAGGGTTCTCTAATGGTCTTGTAGCTTCCCAAAGTATTGACTAGGTTGAACTCTAGTATATCCATTTCCTCTTTAGGTTGGCTTTACTTCTAGCCCTGAAATTGTGCTAAGTGTTGCTATTGTTGAAATCATGCAAAAGTAACATAACTTCTTTCGAGCTAGTTAGCAAAAATTGAAATATGCCTTTAGATATGACTTAGGATGACATAATCTAAACTTGAGTAGCTTGGTGTCAAACTTTATCTAAGTGGTCACTAGCATAATCGTCAAAGCTTTTCTAGGTTGCATTTCATTCTAAAAAATGCTCTCTTGATGCCTATATTGCCAAAAGGGGGAGAAAATGTAGAAAAGGCATCTTAGAGGGGAGAAAATTTTAAAAAATGCTTTCTCATGATCTTGTTGAACAATTGTCTTTGCTTTTTGATAATGAGTAATATTGAGCTTTTTGAGAGATTTTTTAGTTTATGGAGCTCTTGTCGAAAAATTATTCTTTCTTGTGTTGAGCTCTGAAAATTTTCTCATCTACTCGGTCATGGACTTGCTTTCTGTTTCAATTGGACCATGTATGATTTTTGCAATCAAATTGCTTTTCTGCTTTTATTTTCAAACTCAAATTTATGCCTTTTTGTGTGATTTATCAATATACTCATCAAGGGGTGATTGAAGGACAATGTGGAGGTCCATCCATATTTGTGATGAGTATTTGACTTTAGTTGAGCAAGGTGTGCTCAGGTTTGAGTTTGATTTGAATTGGAATTCAAAAGGAAGCAATTTGAGTTGTGTTGGCTTCTTGTGGTACTATGGCTGGTGGTAGAACTGACTGATGAATTAGACATGATTAATTGTGAGCATTTGTGATGATTATTGGACAATGCTATGTGATAGTTTTCCTTGTCTCTGATGGTTGCAAGACGACCGTGCTAGGTGATGGTGAGGCAGAGGATGACCGGGACTAGGTGAGGTGCGTCGGAGGTCCAGACCGTCGAAGATCGCTGGAAGATGATCGGAGACGGAGTCCAGGCAAGTCAAGAAGACAAGGAAATGCGATGATACTAGCTAGATGCCACGAGGATCGATGAGGACCGTTGGATCACAGTCTAGTTGATAGGTTAGCATGTCTAGGTAGTATGCTTTGATAACTTGTAAGAAAACCCATTATGTGTGTAGGGTTTTGAGTTGCCTTTGCATGGTTGTGTGAGTGGGATCCAAAAATCTTTCACATATTTTATGGTTCTCATCCATGCAAGCTAGGGGTACACATAGTTGTCTAGTTGTTCCAATTTTTGGGGGTTGGTAAATTTGAGGAGCACCGGTCTGAAATTTTTTTTTTTGGGTTTTCAGATTTCCCTTGTGGGATTGTTTGGAGTATTTTGAGTGGAGAAAAAATTTATTTGGGATCATTCCCCCCCCCTCTGATTGCCATCTCGATCCTTCATTTGTTCTCCTGAAAACATATAACTAAATTATCATGAATTGTTTTGTATATTATCATTTGTAAGCAATATTGACCTACTAGGTATTCGAGGACAACTCTGTGCCTTCTTGATACATGAGGTCATTAATCCAAAGGACGAATGCCACTCAAACCTCGTCTGATGAGTTGTGAATTTGTTAGTACCATTTGGATTAATTTGTGAACCTTCTTGTGTGAATCTGTGAGTGGTGGTTTTGAATTCAATTGGTTTTTATATATGTGAGTTGATTTCTGAAATTGATGTGCTGTACATTGTAATGTGCGATCAGAGTTCATTTCTAAAACGGATGTGCTGTATGTTGTAATATGTGATCCGAGTTTATTTCTGAAATGTATGTCATAATAATATGCTGGTGATGCTTTGTAGCGTCTTTTGTTTCAGAGGGCATAGCTAGCATTTACTGTGGCTAGCCAATAAATCAAAATTACTAAAAAAATAGAAAATGAACATCACAGATGGTTCCAAATTGAAACCATCTGTAATGATCCCCTTATCATATATGATTACAATTGGGAACCATCTTTGATGAGGGGCTCATCACAGACGGATCCAAATGGAACTGTCTGTTATGATTGTTTTCATTGCCGGTTGGAAAATCGTCTGTGATGACTTATAGTGATCACTGATAGTTTGATGCAGATGGTTCACAAAACCGTATGTGATAGGATTTGTGAACCGTTTGTGATGTTGATGTGTGTAGTAGTGGTATGTGGTGAACTTAGACTAAACACACACGCGCACATATACGCGTATTTTATCATGACTTGTGATCTATGACGAGCGACCTCACCATGTCGTAGTGTGTCTTTTGACACATTATTCCACCTTTATTTTGCTGAAGTACGATTTAAATGTCTAGTTCCATTCGATTTATTTTACATAACAACGTCAGTTACTAGTAAGTAGTTGTTGCATTTAACTGACATAATATCATCAGTTAATAATGAGTAATTGTCATGCATCCATATAAGGACTTAGAGACGTCCAGGCCAGATGAGTAAAATAGATCCTATAGTTTTGCAAATTCGCCAATGGGTCCTCCCACAGTTCTGTACAAAATTGACCCGAAAAAACAAAAATACATTTAGGTCTCTCCATATTTTTTTTCAAAAAGGAGCCCGCAGTTCCGTAAATTCGTCGACGACTCCTAGCAACCCATTTTTTAAAAAACACTCCAAGAAAACTAAAATTCCGCAAAAAGGAATCCGCGATTCCACAAATTCGTTGTCAACTCCTAGCAGCCCATTTTAAAAAAAACCAAGAAAACTAAAATTATGTTGAGGTCCTCCTGCACATTCGTCAATGACTCCTAGCTAGCATATTTTTGAAAAAACCCCCAAGAAAAACGAAAATCATGTGTAGGTTCTCATACCTTTTTTTTCATAGATAACCGTGAGCAGGGTAGCTGCTTTGAGAACAGAAAAGGAAGAAGACAAGAGCGAAGCATAGCCACACATAGCATTAGCTACTTCGCGAGAAGGTCCTTCACAAAAATCAAAATTACATTTAGGTCGTTTCACCGACTCTTTTTGCAAAAAGACCTCGTAGTTCCATAAATTCGCCGACGGGTCCTCCACCCGTTTTTGCCAAAAGAAATGAATTTGTGTTTAGATCCTTTCACCAATTCTTTTGAAAAATAGACCCCGTAGTTTCGCAAATTTGCCGAAGGATCCTCCATCAGTTTTTCTACAAAATGGACCCGAAAAAAATAAACATTACATTTAGATCCCTCCATGTTTTTTTTTCGAAAAGGAGCCCGCAGTTCCGCAAATTCGCTGACGACTCCTAGCAGCCCATTTTTGAAAAAACACTAAGAGAAAACAAAAATTGCTCAAAAAGGAATCCGCGGTTCCGCAAATTCGCTGTCGACTCCTAGAAACCCATTTAAAAAAAACAAGAGAAAACTAAAATTACGTTGAGGTCCTCCCACAAATTTAGCTACAATATTTATGAAAAACCATCGAGAAAAACCGAAATCATGTTTAGGTTCTTGTGCCTTTTTTTCATAGGTAACCATGAGCAGGGTAGCTGCTTTGAGAACAGATAAGGGAGAAGATAAGAGCGAAGCATAGCCACACATAGCATTAGCGGCTTTGCGAGAAGGTAGTTCGAAAAAATCAAAATTGCGTTTAGGTCCTTCCACCGGCTCTTTTGCAAAAAAAGACCATGTGGTTCTGTAAACTCGTCAACGGGTCCTCCACCCATTTTTGGCAAAAAAAATGAATAAGCGTTTATGTCCTTCCTCCAGTCTTTTGTAAAAAAGACTCTGTAGTTCCGTAAATTCGCCGACGGGTCATCCACGGTTATTTCCCAAAAAAGAGCCCGCGATTCTGCAAATTCGACGATAATTCCTAGCAGCCTATTTTTTTTAAAAAAAAATGAGAAAACCGAAATTACACAAAAAAGAATCCACGATTTTGCAAATCCACTGTCGACTCCTAGCAGCCCATTTAAAAAAAACCTGAGAAAACCAAAATTACATTGAGGTCCTCCCGCAAATTCGCCGATGACTCCTACCTAACATGTTTTTGAAAATCCACTAGAAAAATTAAAATTACGTTTAAATCCTTATATCTTTTTTTTTCAAAAATAATTGTCGGACTAAATTTTGTATGGCACAGTATAGCCCATTAAGGTCTAATTCGTTTCAGCTTCTGGATTATGGGAGAAGATGTTTCTGATTATGGGAGAATCGGGTCGAGCCGGCTACAACTTTAGGTTTCGGACCGAGCTGGCGAGAATCGGCAAGAATCAGTGAGAATCGGATTTCAGCCAGCTTCTGATTCTATATAGAAATCAACTTTTAATTCTCAGAGAAACTATTCAGAATCCTCCCGTTCGGCAAATAATTTGCTTTTTTTAAAGCAGAAGCTGTTCAGAAGCTGAAACGAACGGAGCTAAGACTATTATAGAGACTGACAGAGAGAAGCAACGCCAATGCAACAAAAGCAAAGCAACGAATCCAGCGCGGTGCTGTGCGCACGCGCCTAGCTATGCTTGGATGCAAGCAAGCATACGCATACAGTTATGCACGCGTGTCTGCTGGTGCGGGGAGAGCGGATGGGCGGGCCGGCGTGCGCGGTCATAATTAATTTGGCGCATTTCGTGGCGTCCAAAGAAGATCTCGCGGCACCGGAACCGTGCCAGATCGGGAGCCATCATCACCTCACCTCCCCCACTCGATTAGCCCCTCGCCGCTCCCGCCCGCGCGCACGCCAACCCAACCCAACTCCACCACCTACGCGAACGAGACGTGACAAGATGCCGTATCGGACCGGTCACCCGCCTAAGAGCATGTACAATGGGCTGACATCAGCTGTTTATAAGAGATGCCACATAAGATTTTTGATGAGGTGGAAGAGAGAGAAGGAGGAGAGAGAGAGAGTAGTCATCCTTTTCGTCTTATAGAGAGTTTTATACTGTTTGTACCATTGTATAGATAGTCTATCAGTTATATGAGTAATCACTAGTTACATGCCTGTGCGTTGCTACGAAAAACAAAATTGATAACGAAAAATAAAGATTAAAAAATAAAAAAAAATATTTCACAAGATCAAACATCTATCTTTAACGCTTCGTTTCTTGCGAAAGCTGGCTAATTAAAGCAACGCTTCGTTTCTTGCGTAGGGCAATTAAGCAGGGCAATTAAGTAGGGCAATTAAGCAAGGCAATTAAGCGGCAATTAATGATGTGGGAAGAACGGACCATTGCCACCAAGTGCTGCTTTAGAATAGTAGAGATTATAGACAACTATAAAGACGATCTATTGTATGAGTTATCTTTAGTGCTGTCTGTAGATGATGTTGAGATACATCATAGACGACTGCTATCTATACCACTGTACATACTCTAAGCGCGCGGCTCCCCTCGCGCGACGCCATGCCCATGAGACCCGAGCCGGCGAGCTCCACCGACTAGCCAAACCATGTGTGCGGTTGCCGTTGCGTGCGTGCGTATGTATTCCCGCGCGGGGCGTGCCGCGTGGGCTCGGAACCGCATCGACGCTTGCCGGTGTGGCGTGGCGGCATAATAGCGTGCCTGCCTGCGTGTACGTCGTAGTGGTAGCTGGTCGCGACAGTAGCAGTATACTAACGCTACGCTGCTGCTACTACTATATCCTCATGGGGTGGGGCCCGCCTGGCGCCCACCAATCAGGGGGAGGCTCGCCGCCTGCATGCTTGTTGTCGCTGCCACCGCATTTGGTTTGTGGCTTGCCTCGGCACGAGGACGGCATGGCATGATGCGTCCATGCATCGGGCGAGGGCTAATACCAGCTGCCCCTCCCTTCCGACAGCTGCACGCCTCGAGGGGGAGTGTGCGCCCTGGACGTGGTCTACGGTGCGTATATTATGAGCGGAATGATGGCTCCGTCGGCCCGTCTCCCCCTACAGAAATCACTCTCCTCTCCCCTAGGGTGCCTAGCTAGTGCGCGCAATCGTGCTCTTGCCTAGGCCTCGCCCTAGCTGAACCGGTCAGATGATCCATCCATCTGTGGGCCCCCTCCTGTCAGTGCACATGACTCAATGACGTAGGCACGCTAGTTTGTGCTCCGAATGTACGTAGATACATACATAACGTGTTCTGTGATTGTTCTACTACACTAATCTTGCTTAGCAGTTTGGTAGAGGGTATTTGTTAGTGTTGATCTTTTGATGGAGTAGCATCCAATTCATCATCTACAGTGTGAAACAGAGGTGGGCAACTGCAAATGTGATGGCTTGTCGATTGGCATTAGGGTACTTAGTCGGCACTAGCATGATGAAGGAGAGGGGAATCAAAATTTATTATTATAATTGTGGATACATGTACATGCGGTACATGTTTTGCCCCACCCATGGACAGGTGGGACAAGGTTAGGGATGTGATCGGATCGGATACGGTCGAATATCGTCCTATTCATATCCGTATCCGTATTTTTTATCGAATACAGAATCGAATATGAATAGTATCGAATACAGAATCGAATACGAATTATACAGGATAATATCGATTCTGAATCTGGTCGAATACGGATCGGAATCAACATGGATACGAATAATATTAGTCGGATATTTTAAAATCCAATTTCAGTTTTTTTCCAAAATCGGTCCAAACTTAAATTCAAAATTCCAAAAGAAATATATTTGTATGCCTTTTTTTTTTTTGCCTTTTTATCCCTAGCTTGTCATACATGTGACTCTGTGAGTAACAATGTACCCCATTGCAATAATTGAACCAAATGATTTGCGGTGGCATATCTTTCTTGAATCCTAAGTAGCCCTCTGAAACGCCACTTGCCAATTTACGTACCACCTTTACCCAAATATCTCCAAATTAGCATCTAGCACACATGAACACATTATATCTTGTCATCCAATGCAGACCCGATCCTACAAAGCGATGAAACATGTTAAATTGTTAATGTGTTATTCTGAAACGTGTTATTCGGATAATATCCGTATGTCATATTCGGATATTATCCGAACAAAAACTCGGATATTCCGTATCCATCGGATAATCAGTGTTCCATATCTGTATCCGTATCCATGTAAATTATCTGTATCCATATCCTTATCCGAGAAATCAACTGGATATCTGTGAAACTATCCAAATCATCATCCAAATCAATTCGGTCGGTCGGTCGGTCAGAAAATATCCGTACCAATTCCATCCCTAGACAAGGTGTTCCCCATGTCTTGTTAATTGTGCTGCATTCAAGTTTGCTGTTACAAAACATAAAACACACAATTATACCTCCTTGCCATGACATGGAGGGAATTGAATACCTCATCATTTTCTCTGCTTTTCGTCAGTTGGCGTCGGATAGCAATGGAGGCCTCTTTTTCCACCATTATATAAAATGGAGAAAACAAATTATGTGATCTTGGCTAGGTGGTTGAAAGTGAATCAAATAGTTATCAAATGCGAATATACCTTGCATACGACTAAGATGAATAATAACATATCAATCGTATTCCTGTTGAATTCGGTTGAATCCGATCATATCCACATACTTTTATACGGTTACAGTGTAATGATCTTTCGTACTATATTCACACCTATATGTTTTCCAAATATAAATATGGTAGAAACTAGTAATTGGATGAAAAAAAATCTAAATCAGATTCATATCCTATCGGAATACAAATTTCAGTTTATGCCACATCTTGTTCAATTTTCATATGGTTACTTCGTCAGAATTCAAAAAGTAGAAGTACATAAGCACATTCAAAATTGGATGCTCCATGGCTACAATCCGATTAGATAACCTCGTACGTACAGCGCATCAAAGAGTTCCCCTGACAAGCTCTGGTGCTGTTATTGTAGATTGGCCTCACTCAGCGCATGATTCATGCATATGGCCGGGTTTAGTAGTAGGAGTAATAATCAATCACGGACATGATCAGCGCGCACAAGGCTAATTAATGTGGAAGAAGCTAGACAGCATGTGAAGTACACCTTCAAGAACAACCTAGGGTGAGCCCCACCGGCAGCGGCATGATGTTGCCCGCAGGCGCCGTGAGGCCGCAGCCCTCATTTGCCAGGATTACCCTGTCAGCAGGGATTCCGTGGGGGCCCCGCCGGCCAGCAGCAGCCTAAAGGTGTAGAGGGTACTACAGCTAGCAAGAGAGGTGGTAGGGGCGGCTGTGTTCCGACAGCGTCGGGGTGCGGAGTTCGTGGGGGGCCCACGCTGCTGGCGCCGGGGGCAGTGGATTATGCGCTTTGGCACGCGCGCGCTGGATCCGACGGCTGTCCACCAGAATCCGACACGCCCCGGCCGCGCCACCCCTGCCCACGAGGCCCATCCGACGGCCACCATGCCACAGCATCTGATGTTGAACCTTCTCGCCGCACCAGTGTCTGGGTTTGGCACTTCGGCTCTTCTGCAGCAGCACGCGTCATCGTTGTATTGGAGGAGAAAATCCATCTATGGCAGACAAGAATTGCATTTTTCTCAATATATATATTTATATTGACTGCAGTACACTAGTACATGCGATCGCTCTTAGTTCTAAGTTCTAACTATAGGTTTCTCGAGTGAAAATTTTATCTTTTCCCCGCTAAAACCCCCTTCTCTCAATTGCTACCGTGTGTAAATTGTGATAGAACAGTACAAACTTGTATCATATGCTCTCGTGTAACTATACCTCTGGCTCTGCTGGAAAAATGCAAATAGCCTTGAGCACTCCCCAATCCCCATAAGCTGGCAGTGCATGATCTTTTTTCCGAAAGAACGACTAACTCATGATCCATCCTGAGTCAATGCCTCCGCGCGCATGGTCACGCTGTCGTTGACCCTACCCACACCGCCTTCTCCGACATGGCCACTGGAAGCATACATGCTAAAGGCAAAATACACAATACTTAATTGATATGGCCGGATTGGCATATATAGAATCATACACGATGCATCAGCAAAACATAAAACAAGATTACATGCCAAGGTTGGTTTACACAAGATGAAAACCGAATATATCTATTGGAGTTGTTGCCGTATAGAGGTTGGAGTCGATCCTACCGTTGGTGCGACTGCATGGGCCGGGATATCTGCCTAACACTCCCCCGTAGTCGAAGCGTCAGTGATGCGGACGTTTAGACTGAACTTGAACTCGGTGAAGAGAAATGTAGGTAGCCTTTTGGTGAAGATATCAACGTACTGTACGAAATTTCGGAACTCACGTCGAGAAACAACGCGCGAGTTTCCTTGTTACCGATGAACTGTTGCTCGATCCCGAGCCAGACGATGCGGGCGGTGGTGGCCGGCTGCATCACAATCTATCTGGGAGTTCTGTGGAGAGAGTATCGTACAGCCAATAGATTACGGCGCAGTTCATACGGTGCCAATCGGGCTCTGACGAACCTCATTAGTGAGGACGTGGCTGGTCAGGGAGAACTTGCCGAGGGTGATGAGCATCAGGCCGCGCCACTTGGTGTAATTGGGGGATAGGAGGGTCAAGGATGATCGGCATGAGGACGTGGATATTCGTGACGCCCACGGCCTGGGTGTGAAGCCGCGCGACGGTGGCCGCCTCGGCGAGGATCAATGCGCGCTCGGCATGTCCTGTTCGCGAGCAGCAGCGGTTTCGCGTTCCTGAACAGTGGCGGCCTTGCGCCTGTTGGAATTGAGACTCAAAAATCTTTGAGACAACTCTCTCTTTTATTCTCTCTTATTATTCTCGCTTGCTTCTTGCTTACAAACCTCAACCCTACCTCTATATTTATACTAAAAACTATAGCCTTAAGGAATGGAATAGGATTCCAGTTCCTTGTCCTAATCTACCTCCTTGTCCTACTCGGACTCTTAATCATAAACTTCCTAAACAAACTTTCCTATTATGACTCATACTCCGTATACTACTCAAACTTCATACCGTGTACAAGATTAACTCCAACATTCACCCCCTTAATCTTGTAACACTGACTCTTACTCATAATTATTCACGCTAATTTTTTCTTACGACAATGGCTTCACACCATCACTGTTGACTTCTCACAATCATCTCTTGGTAGTTTCACACCACCGTTCCCAGCAGCTTCACACCGCTATCTTCTCGTAGCTAACGGTCTCTCACCGTTTTTGTCATCGGTCTCACACCGATTTCACCTTGTAGTGGCATCACACCACCATCGTTGTCGTAGCGGTCTCGCACCGTCGTCGTTGTCGGCGTCACACCAACTTTTCCTTGTAACGGTATCACACCGTTGTTGCCGTCGGCGTCGCACCAACTTCTCCTTGTGATGGCATCACACCATCATTGCCGTCGGCGTCGCACCGACTTCTCCTTGCAGCAAAAATCACATATGGGGTGTCTCATCGTCACTATAAGCTTGACAATGAAGAACTTTTTCCTCCTTCCCTTTCTTTGGACACTCGTACGCATAATGTCCAAACTCCTCACAACTGTAACATTGCACCTTGGTTTTATCCTTACGCCATTCTTCTCCACGGCCACGGCCATAGCCACGACCTCGCCCTCGCCCTCGCGATGAGTCATATCCCCTTGTCAAAAGAAGTTGCTCCTCAGTGCGCTTCTCTCGTGCTTTGAGACGCTCCTCGTGCGCCTTTAGGGACCCAATGACTTCCTCCAATGTCATCTTGTTAATGTCTCCAAATTGCTCCATCCACGAAGCAATGTTGATGAACTTGTCTGACACAGCTCGCAACAACTTTTTGATGACATACTTCTCTTCCATCTTATCTCCGAGTTCTCGAATCTGACCAACAAGCAACGTGATTTTCTTTGTGAAATCATCCACTGATTCATCATCACGCATGCTAAGGCTTTCAAACTCCCGGTATGAGTCACGGATCTTTGCTTCCCTGACACGCTCGGCGCCTAAGTGCATAGAGCGCAATGCTGTCCAAACTTCAAGAGCGGTGTCCTTCCCTGCAACCTGCATCAATGTCTCATCGTTGAGCGCCTGAGAGATGATTGCCAAGGCCATCTGATCCCTCTTTTCATCAACGACCGCAGTCGTGTTCTTGGGATCAATCACATCCCATACTCCTTGTGCTCGCATGAGGATCTTCATCCGCATCGCCCATGCCGCATAGTTCGTCCTGGATAGCACCGGGTACTGGAGGGACATCGTACCTTCTCTCATTGGTAACCTCGACATCACCTTGTCCCCGACGTCGCTACCTGTAGCAGTACTACTTGATGAACCATCTCCGTGCGACATCTCTTTTTTTTCCTTAATTTTTTTACTCCTCTGTCTCCTCGGTTGCGCGATATTCCGTCGTTTTTTTGCTTGCACAGCCGCACGTCAATAGCTTTTGCTCCGTTGTGCAACAGCCACCTGAAGCTCTGTCTCGCCTCTGGTTTGCCCGTGCTTGCACCGCTAGGAACGTGGCTTGTACTGCTCCGCGGCCGCTCCGATTTCTTCCAAGCGTGGTTCGCTGCAGCCACGTCGTCCCGGAACTTCGCTGCTTCTACGCACCTCTCCTCTCCGGCGAAGTCGATCTCCTAAAGCTCTGATACCAATTGTTGGAATTGAGACTCAAAAATCTTTGAGACAACTCTCTCTTTTATTCTCTCTTATTATTCTCGCTTGCTTCTTGCTTACAAACCTCAACCCTACCTCTATATTTATACTAAAAACTATAGCCTTAAGGAACGGAATAGGATTCCAGTTCCTTGTCCTAATCTACCTCCTTGTCCTACTCGGACTCTTAATCATAAACTTCCTAAACAAACTTTCCTATTATGACTCATACTCCGTATACTACTCAAACTTCATACCGTGTACAAGATTAACTCCAACAGCGCCCACGCGCAGCGGCGGCCGGCGGCTACGGCGGCGTCGTCTGATACCATGAAAGCGTACAAGCTAAAGGCAGAATACGCAATGCTTGATTGATATGGCCGGATTGGCATATATAGAGTCATATAGGATGCAACAGCAAAACAGAAAAGAAAATTACATGCCGAGGTTGATTTACACAAGATAAAAATCGAATATATCGGTCGGAGTTGTTGCCGTGTAGAGGTTGAAGTCGATCCTGCTGTTGGTGCGGTTGCATGAGCCAGCGTGCCTGTCTAACAGCCACGTTGCCGTCGACCTAAACTAGCTAGAGCCGTCGTCACTGCCGTGGGCCACAGGGGCCGTCACTTCTGAAGCCGCTATCTCCAGATCTGCTGGCTGCATTTGGAGTTTGGACACCGACGCCAAATACCTCAAGATCTCGCAACTCCACCTTTGCTTCGGTGCAGAAGAATAAGATGGTAGCGACACTAACATAGAGGGGAGCACGTAGTGGTGACCGACGGGAAGGGAGGCAGCCAACTCCGAAGAAATGGTCAATGACAATGGCGGTTGTTGCGATGACAAGAGAAAATGAGACGAGGGGAGGATGTTGCCGGATGAAAGAGGGTGTGGACCGTGGAGAGATTCTTTTTTGCTTTAATTTAATCTAGGGGGTGTCTAGGGAGCACCTGAGTGTTTTTTAGTTTGTGAGCACTCAAATTTGTAGCCTTTGGATCTAGATCCAATGATCCAATCAATTTGCCATCTCTCCCCACCACCCTCCTCTTTATAAACCCCCCAAGTTGAGTGCTCACAAAACAAAAAAATACTCGAGTGTTACTTAGTCATTCTCTTTAATCTATGGTGGGTCCCACCTTAGGGGGGATATGTGCTAAACGCTGAGTAAAAAACAGAGTTAGCGGTGTGTGACATGACAGTAAGTAGCAAACTTAGCTTCTGTCACATTGGTCATGCGTAAGTGCTTAAGCCTCGCATGATGCGACTTGGAAGCAACGGTGCCTTTTGCTGGCCCGGCCGGCTCAGATCGACGGGCGGTCAGGGCAGGCCTACCGAGCGTCAGAGGATCGGATTCCCCACTTGTTCTATTCGTTCGTTGGTGCCAGTGGCGCAGCAGTGGGCAGTGGTGCCTGCGGTTGTGGCATCTCGGCATGGCATGGTGGCGTCGGAGTCGCTGGCCGGCTGGCGCACAGCAGGACGCACGCACGCACGCTGGCCTCCTCCACCTCGGCGCGGACGGACGGACGGAGCCATCCACTGGGCAAGGCAAAGCAAAGCAAAACAAACGTGAGCGGAGCGGGTGGTCGACACGTGGGCCGTGGAGCCCGTGCGTCAGGAGCAGAGAGGCGGGGTGAGCTGGGTTGCCGCGGCTTTCCGGAGCAGGGGGCGGGGGCACGAGGCACGCGCACCCACCACCCCAATCGAGTGCCCACGCAGCCACGCTCGATATCATCTCATCTCATCAATTCCTCCTCCCTCTCCCTCTTCTCCTTGCTCTTCTCCCTCTTCGATTCCCTCCTCTCTCTCTCTCTGTATCTGCACCTGTATCTACTCAAAAGAAGTGAAAGGGAATATAAATTAAAGACAGCACGGTGAGGCCGGGGAAAAGACGCCCGGTGAAAAAAAACCGGACCTTTTATAAACCCTGTGCCCCTCCTCGCCATTGCACACAACATCCGTCCCATCTCGCTCTATACCACTCCGTGCCCCTCCTTCGATTTGCTCTGCCCCCTTATATCTAGTTCGGTCTCGTTACAAGTCTCTAGACTTGTTGTCACAAACACTTCGATAGGCAAGTCGATCACCGGTAATGTTCTTGCGCTTTGTTCTCTCATTGGAATTATTTATCTACCTTGTTGATCGGCTGTTGCCTAATTTGCACGTACTGCTTGCCTGATGGGTTCCAGAGGAAGCGAGGATGCGGTGGGTGGGCTTCCGCGTTCGGGTGGTCGTCTTCTTCTGCGTCATCGTGTGAGTGGTACTGCAACACGTCCATTTCTGCACCATGCCTAGTCTGGCTTGAGCTCCTGTTAGAACCGCACTGTGCTGAACTGTTGGCACGTTTGGCAGCTGCCTTGTCGATCAACCGGAGCCGGAGGTGGGGATCGCAGGGTGTGCTCGCGCCTGAGGATGTGCATTGGGCCCCGCGGGAGGAGGAGCGAGACGTGCTTCGGCGCGGTGATGAGAAGTGGTGTTTGCCAGGTGCTCGATTATTGCATGTGTTGCCTCTCTATCCCTCTTCCTCCGTTATACTTTTAGAGCTTTTCACGGTACATTAAACTCAATTGAATCGTTTATTCTTTTAATCTAATAGATCAGAGTAATTAGAATTTATTTATACTTTATAGTAGTAGAAATATTCTTAACAAATCAACAGTTATATCCAATTTTTACTATATACTACTAGTATAATACATCGTAAAATTTCACTACTTTTAATATATTTTTTCGTACTAGTTAGCTTACCTATTTCTACTCTGATTCTGCTTGTGAAATATCGTACTTGTTGCTATGATCTTTAAGCCATACGCATGCTTTGTGGTCGTTGCTGTTTAGAATCTCACCACGGAGTAAAGAAATATACTTGGTATGTCAGTAGAAAAAGGCACACGTCCTATATCTTTGTCCCCTGACGCAACCTGTACGTCAAGTATCGCACAAGTTGCTGTACTTTGTACCCTCTAGTGGCCTGAAGCAGGGGAGCCTGCCATCTTCCTTCCTTCGCTTGTGTTGTTGTCAACTTGCCATCCATGTCTTATGCTAGAACTGACTTTACGATATGTCACTTGGCACATTAAGTAATATACTACAATACATAATTATGCCCTCTGTTATCCTGATCTTTTTAAAAAAGAAATTATCGCATTATCCAAGTGTTGATCAGTTCAGTTTGGCCCTGTTGCGCTCCCATTTCTGGAGTAGATCGTACGACATGCTAATATTTCGTTTCAAGCGCGTAGTGCATCTCTGCTGCACGCGTTCCAAATCTCGGCATGCCGCCTCCGACTCTTCGTAGGCGCTTTCCCTCTTTCTGCTTCTGTTCTAGTGGTAGTAGTAGTAGTAACACTCTTCTACGTGCGCCTTTAGATATTGGAGTACTAGCACTAGCAGTAGGCACTATGCATTTTTCCAAGCTGCAGCTCGCTTTGGGACCCTCTTGTGCTTGTCCCCTGTTTGCACCCTCACAAAACCGTTAGTCCTGTGTAGTTCTTTCCAGGTATACCCCACCACCCCTGCTTGTTGTGTTGTGTGGTAGGCCAAAGTTGATAGTACTCACAAAAGTCTCTTTAGTCTCACATGTACGCCAATTGCTTGCCTCACAGGAATGACATATGCTTGCATTGGCCTTGCCTATTCTGATTTCTGAGTGTTTTTATATACATCGCTTTCCTTTTAGATTTCCACTGCCATGTTCTGAATATCTGATGTCTTTTTCCTTTGGGTTGTGTGATTTGTAGGCCGAGATTTGACCATTACATAACCTTCCCTTCTTCTTCGGAAGAAAACAGAGGAAACAGAGAACACAAAGTGGTGTAGTTTTCTTTTTCAAGCCCAAACTACAAGCAAGACAACAAGAGCAGCAGCGGCACACGACCGTGATGCAGGGAGAGCACGGGTACTACGGCGGCAGGGACTCGCCGCCGCAGGGGTACGGCTACAGCGGCTACGGTTACGGTGGCTACGGCTACGACGCCGGCGAATACAACTCCGCGGGCGTGTACTACTCCAACGGCTACCGGTCGGTGCCGGCGTACGAGGACCCGTTGGCCGGACGGAGGACGCACGACGTCCCGGCGCCGCTGAACGAGCTCGAGTTCCAGCCGTCCGAGACGTGCCCCAAGAACTACGTCATCTTCGACCAGATGTGCACCAAGAGCCGGGTCATGTTCCACCCCTCCCTGGCACACAAGTTCGGGGGGTCATCGGGGTACGACCACTTCTACGACGGCAGCGGCAACGCGCACGAGGCCGGCAAGAGCACGTACAGGGACAACGCCTACGACGAGAGCTGCTCGGTCCGTCAGAAGGAGGACACGGACGAGATCGACGCGCTGCTGAGCTCGGAAGACTGCGACGAGGACGACGTGGTGAGCACGGGGCGCACCCCGGGGTACCGGGACGGGAGCTCCCCAGACTCCACGTGCTCGTCCAGCTACGGCGTCGCCGGGGGCAGCAAGTCGAGGTCCGAGTGCACCGCCGGTGGCCGCACCGGCGAGCGCAAGAAGGAGCGGATGAAGAAGATGGTGCGTACGCTCAAGGGCATCATCCCCGGCGGCAACCAGATGGACACGCCGGCCGTGCTCGACGAGGCCGTGAGATACCTCAAGTCGCTCAAGGTGGAGGTCAAGAAGCTCGGCGTGCGCGGCTCGGGCAGCTGATGCATGACATCACGGGGGTCCAACACCGGCAGAAAAAAGGCAGCACGGCCACCGATCGAGTTCTACTGACACAACCCTACTGCATCCTTCCTTATAACCGATGGCACGGGGCAGCTTTGTTGGTGCTCTTTTTGCAGCGCCATGATCTGGCCAAACTCTTTTTGTGCACTCCACTTTTGGCTTCGGGCTTTATGCTCCATCCATGATGAGAGCATGGGAGGGCCGGAGAGAGGAGAGGGCAAGGATTGATGAATGTACTACTAGCTATAGTGCTTTGCTTTGGGTGTTAGTAGTAGTGGAGAGAGATAATGGATGGATGGAGAAGCCAGCAGGCCGAGCGGGGCAGGACGAGGGGAGCAGAGCGATGCATGCGTGCTTGGCTGCTCCCTCCCCCTCCTCTCGCCGTGCTTGCTTTCCTGTTCTTCCCCTGCCTTGCTAGTGCTGGTGGTGGGCCTAGTGCATGCATGCTCCTCCTTTCCCTTGTAAGCAGCCCCAGGAGGAGCCCTGTGCTGGCCGAGCTGCTGTGTGGTTTCGTTGCTTTGCTTTCTAGTTGCTGCTCCTGTTGCTTTTGTCTTGTTCCATTTGATCTAGATCCGTGGTGCATGCATGCATGGCTAGTGTTACTTACACTCCAGCGTTATGATTGTGATGTATACTGCTCATAATGGCGATGATGATGGCACATTGGCGCCCTCCCCCTCGTGGCTGCGTGTTGTAGTGTATCCTGGTGGGTTATATGCTGCTGTTACTTACACTCCATGTTGGACTTGGCACTGCAGAGCTGGCCTTTGGTGACCATCCCAACCCTTTTCGTTCTATTGCTCCAATCCCACACGGAAAAAAGGGGAGCAATTCAAGTGATAGCCCCCTTTTGCTTTAGCAATGTCAACTTGATGCGTGCTTGAAGGTCCCTAATGACGCTCTCATATATATATGCATGACCATGGCTCACTCTCCCTACCTAAGTACCTAGCTCTGATCTTCAAGCACTACTGATGAGTTATCAGTTGCGTGCTGATGTTTAGGGGGTTAACTAAAGATCTTAACAAATTCCCTTACCAATGATTATTTTCGGCTAAGTATATGCTCCTCGAGTTACTAATAGTTGTAGTTTTTTATGTAGATGTAGTCAATCTTTTAAAACTTTAACTCTATTTTAAAATATTTAAATTGGATTATATATAAAAACAGTGCTTCTATACTTTTCTCTCAATACAAGTTGCACAAATCTTGAAGCAAACGAAGGGGTAAGTAATTACCATCTACCATTCATTCATGCTTTAACATTTGTGCAACTTAAAAAAAGAAAAGCATAGAAACACCTCTCAAAATTATATGTGTAGATTTGCCTCGAAAATAAATTTTATAATATTATAATTTTATTGAGCTATATAAATATATTATAATAAGAATTACTGGTTAAAATTGTGTTTGAGACCGTGTTAATGTTTAAAATGATAACTATTTGTGTCCAGGCTTTTACTTAACAGTTGACTATTTCAACGTCACCATCAGGCAATGTATTGGGCCGCACCAACCAACATTTTAGTTTTAGCTCGAGCGAGTCAGGAAGCTTGGATGTGACTCTCCATCGAGGAACTCCGCCATGTAGTAATCAGTAGCCATTGTCGTCTCCTAAACTATCCTTCACACACCTGTTTGGCCCCCGAATGGAGAATGCTTTTCAAAAGTGCAAGAATTTTATTCCTTGCCCATAAACACTCCATACAATATATGAGCACCTTTGATCCATCACTGAACAGTCATGTGTACCCACTACCCACAAGGTTTAGAGCGTATACACACCCGTGCAAAGAAATGTCGTGAGTTTGATTTTTGACGCCCACAATCTTCAATTTTCAACTTTCGAGTTTTGTGCTGGTGCGTGTCGAGTGAGTTGGACGTTAGATCATATGCCATTGTCCTTGCTCGCAACCAGTTGTCTTCTTTAAAACTACCGAAACCATCCATTAATTCGTGCGCAGAATTGCAGCGTTCGGCGCGAGCCACCACGACACCAAAAGTGCGCCACGTTCCATCGTGCAAAGATATGTGTGTTCGCATCCATGCCGACTTTAACAAAGTTTTTCACTAGAACGACGGGTGACCCAGGATGATTCGGCGTGCGTGCCTGCGATATCTCTTGTTCAGCAAAATGGCAGAGGGGGTAGGGGGTGGCATAGCTACAACTTATCAGTAAGTGCTCATGCTTCAACCACTATTTCCAGATCATCCAGTAGGGGCAAAGGCACGTCGTCACATCTCTGTCTCAGCTTATTCTGTAACAGTGGAGGATCCCTCTCATTCGTACTAGCGCGTATCGGCGTATGTACACGCACTGGCATCAAAACGGGTTGGTGGAGCATGTAGCTAGGGTGGTCCAGGTTGAGATCAGATCACCATGCACGCAAAGACAGGAAATGGAAAAAAAGAAAAGAAAAGAAAACCAACACTTTGAATGGATCCAACTAGCTTGCAGTTGATCCGTATGATACACGTACGTACCTTTTGCTGGCACACTCGTACTTGAGAAACAGTAAAACAGTACGCCCGCAGCACGCGGTGAATGGCACGCACAGTCCAGGTAACGATGCAGTGCAGCGCAGTGCAGATGCAGGCAACGAGACGTCGTGCCGTCCGTCCGTCCTGGAGCTATCCCCGTACGTAGTGCGACACCGCGGACGAGAGGTGAGAGGACCATCCACTACGGCATGCAGGCGCGCGCGCGTGGAGTCGCCGCTCGAGCCGGGCGTCCCACGCGCTAGTCTGCTAGTGCGTGCATACGGCGGCCGGGCCGTTTTCTACGCCAGTAGCGACTCTTAAGCACGATAACGAGGTTTTTTTCCCTTACGTCACACACTACTACAGAATCGCGCATCACAAGCGGTTCAAAATCGCTTTCAGAAGCGGTTTCAGAACCGTTTGTAAGTAACCGGGAGTGATACCCTTCGGGGTATCCCAAACGGTTCGGCCAACCGCTTGTGGTGAGACACCACAAGCGGTTCGAAAGGTGTCCAGACAGGCTCGGGGGGCCGTCACGTGGGAGATCTTCATAAGCGGTTGGTGTTATAAACCCCATGTGAAGATGCTCTTTCTACAAGCAGTTCGTGTTAAAAACCGCTTGTGGAGGTGCTGTCAGCCCACCACGTGTGCTCTCTCCACAAGCAGTTGGAGATAATAACCGCTTGTGGAGAGGCATTGTTTACTTATATTCAATATATAATATGTTTTTGAGAAGGGTATCAATATGGATTTTGACATTAAAAATAAATAGAAATATATGGTTTTTGTATACAATTAAATATATATTAGTCATGCGTACTCATTCAGATAATCACAGATCATTTACACAAAAGTACGAACTTAATAGACTAAAAAATGGACAAGTTTGATGGACACTTGAAATAATGAGCACTTTTACAAGTTTGATTTACACATAAGCAACTTTTACAAGTTTCAAAGAATAAAAGGGTGAATCTCGAGCTCATTTAATTCTTGCGTGCATCGCTCTTTATGTCCTTGGTCGACGTTGATGTCAGTTCACCTGTCCTTATAGAAGGACAATCTCTCCAATCCGCTGTGTGGAACTCGCCATTAGGGGATACAATCTCGTCGACAATGAAGCCAATGAGTTGTTCTTGGAGTGCTTCAACCCGGTGCGGCGGGATCACATCTTGCACATCGATGTTGGGCTGACAAAGCGGGAAATTAATACATCTCTGATCATGTAATTAAAGTGTAAGTATTAAGAAATTGATATGCGCACTCACCTCGGCGTCGCTTATGGGCACATCGCCGTGGGTAATATTTTGCATGTAGTGGCACACATAATAGCCACATAAGTTGTTTCCAGCCGTCTGTTTTAATACTCGAGTGCTTATTTGGACATTAAATCCATTCTCAAAAGCTCCTTGTTGCTTCTTGCGAAACCTTGCGAATGCCATGTGTGATGCGTTATTATGAATAGCAATTATCAGAGTTCGAATTAGCAAGGTATTTCAATACAATAAGGAAACTATTGTATATATATTTGCTATATACCTGTTTAGGACGTCAATGATATATTGATATTGTTCCACCGGTCCCCCTTTTTGAGTCTTGAACAACGATCTTGCTACTATCAAGCTTGATGACCAAAAGGATCCAGTGAAATATATTCATATATTGCGACATATATATAACTAGCTAGCAGTATTATCAATGCATTGGAAAAGATAAGTTTATCAATGCCTTATGAGAACACGTAAATATACGTACATGAAGTTGAGGGGCAGACGTATGTATGGTTTGTAGTGCTGTCCCAAGAATGCATCTAGAATGTAATCCTCAATAGCCTTAGGGTTGTATCGAAAGACGAGCTCATTGACAATCTCTGGGTCGATGAAGCCCACGTTGAATATGTTCTGTTTTCTACATCGTTGTATCTCCATTCTACGTAGAAATGGAGAAGTTATTAGAGTTGCAGTTTTATGGTACAAGGAAGTAAATGGTAAAGTTATGAGCTCGACACTTACAGGCACCAGCAACTCATGAGAGACACGTTCATGGAGTCGCTATGGTAAAAATTGTATAAGTCTTCGAATTCGAGCCATACGGTGTTGTCTTTGCAATAGAAATCTTCTTATGTGATCCGGAGGGGGAACATTTTTCTTTGTTGAGCAGACTCTGTCATGTACCATTGATGAAATTGTCGCATCTTGGTTGGCAAGTCCTTTATCTTATTAGGGTCAATTAGCTCCCGGCCAAGCTTATATTGCCATTTGACTTCTGACATTGGGAGATCATCTGATCCTAGAGAAGCAGTTGCGGTACTGAGTCCTACCTCCTTCATGAATCTCTTGAGGTTCTCCTGATCTTGCCGCAGCTGATCTTGATCTCTCTTCTGCCTTGCCGCCGCCACCTGACCCCGTTTACTCTTCCGTGTGGCCTTTCTTATTGTACGTTCATAGTTGGACGGTACAGGGAATGGCTTTGCACAACATGTCAAGAAGTGTTCCATAACTTTTGGATCAACTTGTACGTTTAGGTCTGACTTGTTTGGTGCGAAGTGTGCAGCCACTTCTGTGGTGATGACCGCGTAATTCTCCTCGTCGGTCCTATCATATGCCCTCTTTGGAGGTTCCTTTATCTTTTTCGACCGGCTGGACTGTGCCTTCATGGGAGCAGGTGGAGGAGTATGGCTCCTAGGCTTCTTCCTCAGAGGAGATGGTGGGGCGTGGTCTGTCGTTGTGGAGGAGGCGTCGGTTGTCGTTGTGGAGGAGGAGTCGGTTGTCGTTGTGGAGGAGGAATGGGTTGTCGTTGTGGAGGAGGAGTTGGTTGTCGTTGTGGAGGAGGCGTCGGTTGTCGTTATGGAGGAGACGAGCTTCCTCCAGCTGGCTCCGATTGCGGTACATCTCTTGTCGAAGATGACACCTCCACGCCATCTGGAAATATGATGAACCTTTTTCACCAGAGGATGATATTGTGGAGAGCCTATCCAAGCTTGGTAACATCGTCGCCTCCAGCAATATCGAGTAGAAGTTCTTCAAATCCGCTCAGCACCTCCTCCACTGCGACCTTCGAGTAACCCATGGGTATTGTGTTGCAGTGGAAGGTCTGGCCCGGCTCCACCGGCAATGCCATGCTGTAAGCCACCTTGATGGAGAGGTTGCACGCATCAACGTGTAGCTCACACTAGCGGCGAACCCTTATGTCATCCACGGGATAATGGGCTTGCAATTCTTCGTCTGCTTGAGGGGCCCCGGTGGACGCGCAGCTGCTCCGCCGCGCTGAGGGGCTGATCACGGCGTCCGGCTGATTGCTCGGATCTGCTCCCTGAAGGTTACTGAGGGCTATCTGCACTTGTTGCGCAACTAGGTCGCCAATGCTAGCTTGGGTTGCTCTAAGCTCCTGTTCCAATTGGCGCACTTTATTTGTTTCTCTTGTTTTGCTTCTCTGGCGGCTCCTGTACGAATGTGCATCCTTGGTGAAACCGTACATGCATGGTGTCTTGTCCATACCTCATGTCCGTCTCGGGTGCTCAGGGTTTTGGAGGGCATGTGTTAGCTTATCATTCTCCCTGTCTACCACAAAGGAGCCTGACTGAGACTGCTCGACGACTTGTACAATTCTTTGGCCAACATCTTGCACACTTGGTGGCATCACCAAACTGCCATCATCTGTAAGGCTCCCCCCGTGACCCATGAACCAATTGCGCAGGCGCTCTTCCCACAAAGCAGTAACCGGTGTAACATCCTTCGCCATTAATTCTTCTTCTTTCTTCTCCCATTTCGGTACAGCCTTGAGGTAACCACCGATGCCGAGATGGTGGTGGTATTTCTTCATCTGTGCATTGGTCTTATTCTTATGACTTGCAGCCTGGCCTTCAGCTGACAGCTTGTACTCCTCGAATGCTTCCCAGTGATCGGCCAGATTAGGAAATTGGTTGAAGTCAGGTCTTTCTCCCTTCTGCACGTACTTTTTGCTGAGAGCCGTCTTCCATGACTGAAATGAGAGTGCCATCTTCTTCAAAGTATAATTCTTGGCCTTGTCTTCAGACCCTTGAGGAATTGTGAAATTTTCCATAATATCTTGCTAGAGGAGGTCCTTGGTAGCTTGAGGAACTTCGGCCCATTTCTTGATGCTAATTGGGACGTGATCCCTTACGTGGTAACTGCAAGCGTTGTTGAACGGCCCAACTGCTGAAAGAGGGACAATCGGCTTCCCATCATTGTCAAGGTCGATAAACACATGATTTGTGGACAGCTTCTTGTTAGGTCCCCGATTATTGGATTGGTTGCTTGATGTACCAGGCTTTAAATACACAAACATATATATAACATGTCAGAGTGTATTCTAATAATGAAATGCGATTAATTAACATGCCCACGGGAATTATATTCTTCTGACTATACCTCGGTGTCAACGGTGTCCACGTTCTCACCGGAACCAGTGTTACCGGCCACAGCGGCTGCACCACCAATAGCTTCATCGGCTGCAGCATCACCTTCGTAGCAACATATGGAGTCTAACAAGAACGGTTCTTCCTCGTCGAAATTAGGGTCACCACGTGTTGGTCGTGCCATCTATCCTAATTCCAAAAAAATGTTGACATATGTAACCTTATGCATGCACATGAAATAATGCAACCTTAAATGCGAAAACATCTATATACAAGTATATAGTCCAGATGTGGTGGTTCCGAGCGTCCAGACCTTGGCGATCAATTTCCGGTTTGGAATATAAGTAAACAATGGCCAGTTTTCCAGGAAATCAAACACATATAAGGATGGCGTTGCCATTTCTATCCTGTCGATTTTGATCGCAAGTTATGGAAGAAGCTCTATTGAATAATTTCCAAGGGGACAATAGTGAGCTTTCATTTATTAAGCACATTTTGAAAAATACGTACCAACATACATACAATTAATAATGGTACCTTAACCACCAAACAACATATATACCAACATACATACAATTAATAATGGTACATTAACCACCAAACAACATATATGGGCAACATATATACCAACATACATACAATTAATAATGTCTCTTAATAATACCAACATACATATATACAATGTCTCTCAATTAATAATACCAACATACATACAATTAATAATACCAACATACATACATATATACATCTATGGTACCTTAACATATATACAATGTCTCTCAATCAAAATATACAAGAAAACGTCTTGTGGGCATTTCACCGAACACCTTATGGGCAACAGTAATAGGAGGAGCAGGGGGTGCATACGTAGCTATACCTAGCTCCTCCGGGGTGGGGTGGCGCAGGGCAATGTCGGCGTGGTGGTGGAAGAGGCCAGCGCGGTGGCGGAGGCGGCATCGGCGAGGTGGCGCAGAGGAGGCGAGCAGGGCGCGCACGACGTGAGGTGTCGGTGCAAGACTTAGGAAAAATTTGGGGGTGTGACCGTGTGAGAGAGCAGAGGCGATATATAAAGGAAGCCTTTTTTACAAGCGGTTCGTATTACGAACCGCTTGTAAACGTGACCTCTACAAGTGGTTTGTAATTAGACTAAATTTTTGGAACTTTGGTGAATTTTTGGAATTTCATGTGTGATTTGGCACTTTGGTGAATTTTTGGAATTTTCTGGAATTTATTTGGATTTATTTGGAATTTATTTGAATTTATTCCATTTTGAAATAATTAAAGAATTAAACTTTGCAAATAAAAATTTGTTGGAAATATTTTATTTGAGTCCAAAATGTTCCAAAATATTTTCCAGAATTTTCCTGGAATTTTTCCAAGTATTTTGCTATTTTTTTCCGGATTAAAATGAATTTTCTGCGAATTAAATGAATTATTAAATCGTTTCGGGTCTAGTACTGTTCCTCGGGTCCGAGTCGGACTCGAGTCCGACCCGAACCCGACCGGGCCACTTGATTCGGTCGAACCGTGTCGCCCGAGCCCAACTCTAACCCTAGCCGCCGACCGTTGGATCTCAATCCAACGGCCGTGCGTGTGCCGCGTCGCGTGTGCACGTGGACCGTCCGATGCGGGACGCGTGGACGGCATCCGGTCGTCGTCCTCGTCCGAACCGGGCTCGGAGAGCGCCGCCGCGTCCGACTAGGGCTCCGCCCTAAGCGCGCCTTCCGGGGCTATTTAAAGCCCGGGACGTTCCCCGAGGACCGCTGCCACCCCGCAAGTATTTTGCCCAAGGTTTTAGCCGCCGAGCCGCCGCCAGCACGCCGTGATTGCTCGCCGTAGTACATTAGGCCCGCCACGGTTTTTGTCTTCGTTCCGTCGCCGTCCGCCGCGATCCGCCGTCCCCGTGCCCGGATCTGGAACCGCGAAGTCAAGGCGCGCCCGAAGGATACGCTCATCTCGCCGGAGACGCGCTCGAACGCCGTGTGGAAGGTCGCCTTCCCCGACTCCGACGGAGCAGCGCCACCGCAACGCCATCGTCGACCCCGAAGCACGTCAACCGTCCGATCGAAATCCAACGATCCAGGTGAGCCACGTGCAACCAAAACCTTGGAACCCAGATCGGATCTGGACCGTTGGATTAAGATCCAACGGCCCACGATCGGCCACGTCCGCTCCAACACGTGAACCTAGATCCAATCCGAGCCGTCGGATTTCAAACCGACGGCCCGGATCGTGCCACGTGCCCGGGGAGCCGAACCGTCGCGGCCTCGCGCGCGTGCGTGGGTCACTGACACGCCGGGCCCGCGTGTCAGCGACCGCACCGTGACGTCACCCACGACGTCATCGGTGGGTCCCACCTGTCAGCCCGTGCGGCCGAGCCCCGCTGACGTCAGCGACGACGTCACCCCCGTGGGTCCCACCTGTCAGCGACACATGGAGCTGTGGACCGAGTTCACCGTGGACCGAGCCAAGCCGTGGGCTGAGCCCATGGACCGGCTGACGTCAGCCGCCCAATCAGAAGCTGCCACGTGTCCTCGCTGACGCAATAATTAATTTCCGAAAAAGAAAATGATTTATTAATTCGAAATAATGATTTCAGATTTTGATTCAAACTTCAAACGCTTATAACTTTTGCGTTTCAACTCCAATTTGAGTGATTCAAATTTATAAATTTGCATAAAATTGAGATCTACCTAATTATGAATTTTATTTAATTTTTGGACTAAAGTTTTCCTCTGTAATATTATTTAATTGATTATTTAAACTTCGAAATGTTATAACTTTTGCATTTAAACTCCAAATTTGACGATTCCAGTTTCTAAAAATTCATAAAATTATGTTCTCTCTGTTTATGGATTTTATTTGGATGTTTGGACACTTTTTGCCTATTGTTTATTCGTGTATTGCTATTTGCACGCGTTACGAGTAGACGTTGAAGTGCCGGAAGGATTCGAAGGAGAAGTATTGACTCAGAATCCAACTCAAGACCAAGAACAAGTACTTTTTGAAGGCAAGTTATGCTTTGACCATGTTGATCCTATTTTGAAACTTATTTTGATTCAAATTATTGCATGCTAGTTCAATTAGAAAATACTTTATTTAAATATGGGAAATTAGATAAATGCCAAATTGCTGTATGACACCTTGATTACTTAAGTATGTGCCATGACCCCTTGTCACCCTAGTGTGGATTACTAGTTGGACATTACTAAATTGCCAACATGGGTTTGTCGATCGTTGTAGTATACCGCTTAGACCTGCTACGTGCTCATGACATGATTTTGGACAATCAAATGTAAAAATTGACTTAATGATATATTGAACCTGTTTGGAAAGGTATCATGTGATGTTGATGGCACGTGGTGCATGGTAATCAACTGGGGTTTGATAAATAGTTTTTGACCGGGGCATGTGGCAAGAATGATCAGGTGGGCTAGTTGTGGCACTGGGAATGTTGTTTTGGTTCTTCGGGTAGTCTTGCCCTGGTCACCCTAAGGACTTCACCTTGCAAGCCTTTGAACTGAGTCAATCTTGCAACCACTTGTCTGTAATGAGACGGACCTAGTTGATTAAGTTGCTAATAACGTACCTGTGGGACATCAGGAGGTCAACTACACCCTTTGTGTAAGTTATGCGGGGAGCGCATCTGGCCGAGGCCAGGTACCCATCTAACGGTTGATTGGCCTAAACTTCGCCTTAGCTAAGGGAAGGGTTAGTGTGCAATAACCGGGGAGGACCACTTGTATTGTTAGAAGTTTCCGAAAGACTTTGTTACGGGAACTCGCCTTTGTGGTGTTTGACTGTATCTTGTGGGTAAAGTGCATAACCTCTGCAGAGTGTACAATCTATTCGAATACAACACGTCACTGCTCAGGCCACAGCTAACCAAGTCAATCAGGGACAACGCCAGAATACAAGACTGTCAGAGTTCATGAGGACTCATCCACCCACTTTCTCTGGGAATGCCAATCCATTGGAGGCCGATGATTGGTTAAGGTCAATTGAGAGGAAGCTACACATTGCTCAATGTATAGGAAATGAGAAGGTACTCTACGCTTCTCATCAGTTGGAAGAAACAGCCGCCGAATGGTGGGAGAACTTCTGTGCCACGCAAGAGAACCCTCAGGACATCACTTGGGAAGAGTTCACAGCTGCATTCCGTCAGTATCACGTGCCTGAAGGAATCATGGATCTCAAGAAGGAGGAGTTCAGAGCACTGAAGCAAGGTAATCAGCCTGTGGGCGAATACCTGAACAAGTTCACACAGCTTGCTCGCTACGCACCTAAGGATGTAGCGACAGATAAAGCCAGACAGTCTCGTTTCATGAAGGGACTTAACTCAGGATTGCAGGTGGGATTGATCACCCACACCTTTCCAGATTTCCAGGAGCTTGTGAATAAGGCGCTCATTCTTGAGGACAAGCGCAAGGAACTGGATGAGAACAGGAAGCGCAGGATGCAGCATCAGGGATCGCGTTTGGGAGCACAGCAACGTTTGAGAGTTGCGCCAAATCAGTTTTTCATATTCTAGCCACATAATGCAACAAGGACACCGTCACCAGCACCAAGACCCGTCAATCAGAACTATCAGACCCCAGCCCCAGCCAGAAATGCCGCCTCAGGCAGTCAACAAGGAACAGTGAGACGCTGCTACAATTGCAACGAGCCAGGGCACTTTGCCAACAGTTGTCCAAAGAAGACAGCAGGAGTGACCCCAGTTCGCTTCAATCTGGGATCCACCCCAGCTAGGACGCCAAAGACAGGAGCCACACCCTGCATCGTGGGTGAGAGGCCGAGTCAACCATGTCACCGCAGATGCACTGCAGAATGCTACGGACGTCGTACTGGGTAAGTTACTTGTTAATTCAGTACCTGCGATAGTTTTGTTTGATTCTGGAGCTTCGCATTCGTTTGTTTCACAAGGCTTTGCTGCTAAAAATGATTTGGAGATTGCAAGACTTAAATGCATGCTTGTAGTTCAAACCCCTGGTTCCGAACTCCGAACGAAAGTAGGATGTTCTGGGGTGAGAATACTAATAGATGGGATAGAGTTCCTAGCGAACCTTATTATTTTGGAGACCCAGACCTTAGATGTCATTTTGGGAATGGATTGGTTATCCAAGCACAAGGCCGTATTGGATTGTGGACAAAGGACTATCTCAGTTGAGAGCCCGTGTGGAAAGAAAGTGGAATTTCAAGCTACTGCCGTTAGAGATGGACAGTTGATGGTTAACAGCACCAAGGCAATCAGCATAGAGGATGTCTCAGTAGTGAATGAGTACCCAGATGTTTTTCCCGAAGATCTACCTGGTATGCCACCGGACAGGGACATAGAGTTTGTGATAGAGCTTGTACCTGGTACAGCACCGATAGCAAAGAGACCTTATCGGATGTCCACCGAGGAGTTGGTAGAGATGAAGAAACAGCTGGAAGAGCTAATGGAGAAAGGATTTATCAGACCGAGCTCGTCGCCGTGGGGAGCACCAGTTTTGTTTGTCAAGAAGAAGGACGGAAGTTTCAGGATGTGCATTGACTACCGTGCACTCAATGAAGTCACCGTGAAGAATAAGTATCCGCTACCCAGGATTGATGATTTGTTTGATCAGCTGAGAGGAGCCGGAGTTTTCTCCAAGATTGATCTAAGATCGGGATACCATCAGTTGAAGATCCGATCAGAAGATATCCCGAAGACCGCATTCTCGTCAAGATATGGACATTACGAGTTTCTGATTATGTCCTTTGGTCTCGATTTAACGCGCCAAAGATATTTCATGAATATGATGAATAAGGTGTTCATGGAATATTTGGACAAGTTTGTTGTTGTATTCATAGATGATATCCTAATCTACTCCAAGACAGAGGATGAACATGCCGAACACTTGAGGCGAGTATTGGAAAAGCTGAGGGAACAGCAACTCTTCGCCAAGTTCAGTAAGTGTGATTTTTGGAAGGACAAGGTGGAGTTTCTTGGACATGTGATGACCGCAGAAGGAGTTGCTGTTGATCCAAGTAAAGTAGAAGCTGTGTTACCTTTGGGAGCGGTAGAAGACCGTGACCCAGATCCGAAGTTTCCTTGGAATGGCAGGTTACTACCGCCGCTTCATTGAAGGCTTTTCAACGATTGCGAGACCTCTTACGCAATTGCTGAAAAAGGAGAAGAAGTTTACATGGACGCCAGAGTGCGAGAAAGGATTCCAAGAACTGAAGACAAGATTGACATCAGCACCAGTGTTGGTTCTGCCGGATGTCAATCAAAGCTTTGATATCTATTGTGACGCATCGCGCCAAGGACTTGGATGTGTGCTGATGCAGAATAGAAAGGTCGTCGCTTATGCATCAAGGCAGTTGAGGCTGCATGAGGAGAATTATCCGACGCATGACCTGGAGTTAGCTGCCGTAGTGCATGCTTTGAAATTATGGCATCACTATTTGATTGGAAACAGATGTGAAGTATACACGGATCATAAGAGCCTTAAATACATATTCACCCAGTCGGATCTGAATATGAGGCAGAGGAGATGGTTAGAGTTGATCAAGGACTACAATGTTGGGATCCATTACCATCCCGGGAAGGCCAACGTAGTAGCCGATGCTCTGAGTCGGAAAAGCCATACCGTGAGTATGTTGCTAGCCACAAGTCAGGATGAGTTATGTGAGGATTTTCAGAGAATGAAGATTGAGGTGGTACCTAGCGGATTCTTGGCCGCGTTAGAAGTAAAGCCTACCCTAGAGGATCAGATCCGAGAAGGACAGAAGGATGATGACAAGATCCGCAGGATTAAGTCCATCAAGGAGGAAGGCAAGGCAGAGGACTTCAAGTTGGATGAGCAAGGCACGTTATGGATGAAGGATCGCATTTGTGTGCCGAACAAAAAGGAGTCAAGCGATTGATTCTAGAAGAAGCCCATGACTCCAAGTATTCAATTCATCCTGGAAGCGCCAAAATGTATCAGGATTTGAAGAAAAGATTCTGGTGGCCGAGCATGAAGCGTGAAGTCGCCGAGCATGCTGCATTGTGCGACGCGTGCTAGAGAGTCAAGGCAATGCATCAGAGACCAGCAGGATTACTACAGCCGTTGAAAATACCTGAGTGGAAGTGGGAGGAAATCGGAATGGATTTCATTACCGGTTTGCCTAAGACTCAAGGAGGTTATGACTCCATATGGGTTATAGTGGATCGCTTGACCAAAGTAGCACACTTCATCCCCATGAAGACCACTTACTCGGGAGATAAATTAGCAGAGTTGTACATGATCAAGATCGTCTGTTTGCACGGAGTGCCAAAGAGGATTGTATCGGACAGAGGTACCTAATTTACCTCAAGGTTCTGGAATAAGTTGCATGAAGCCATGGGAACCCGTTTGAACTTCAGTACAGCCTATCATCCACAGATGGATGGACAGACCGAAAGAGTCAATCAGATTCTGGAAGATATGCTAAGAGCGTGTGCATTGGCTTATGCTACCTCTTGGGATAAGAGCTTGCCGTATGCCGAGTTCAGTTACAATAATAGTTACCAGGCTAGTTTACAGATGTCACCTTTTGAGGCACTGTATGGATGACCCTGTCGGATGCCATTGAACTGGAATGAGACAGGTGAACGCCGTGTCTTTGGGCCAGATATTCTTCAAGAAGCTGAAGAACAGATTGCCATGATCAGGGAGAGATTGAAGATAGCCCAATCACGACAGAAGAGTTATGCTGACAACCGTCGCCGAGACTTGAATTTCGAACCAGAAGATTTCGTGTATCTCAGAGTCACGCCGCTCAGAGGAGTTAAGAGGTTCCATGCCAAAGGGAAACTCGCACCCCGTTATGTTGGACCATTTAAGATTTTGAGCCGCAGAGGCGAAGTTGCTTACCAGCTAGAGTTACCGCAGTCGTTAGCAGGAGTACATGACGTGTTCCACGTGTCCCAGTTGAAGAAGTGTCTCCGAGTTCCTGAGGAACAGACACCGCTAGAGTCAATTGAGTTGCAAGAAGATCTGACTTACAAGGAACATCCCGTGAAGATTTTGGACACTATGGATCGAGAGACTAGAAATAAGTCAACCCGCTTCTGTAGAGTTTAGTGGAGCAACCACGTGGAGAGTGAAGCAACCTGGGAACGAGAAGAGGATTTGAAGAAAGAGTTTCCGACCCTATTCTTTAGTAAGCCCTGAATATCGGGGACGAGATTCTTTTAAGGGGGGGAGGTTTGTAACACCCCAAAATTTTGCTTTCTTAAATTTCATGTGTGATTTGGCACTTTGGTGAATTTTTGGAATTTTATGGAATTTATTTGGAATTTATTTGAATTTATTCCATTTTGAAATAATTAAAGAATTAAACTTTGCAAATAAAAATTTGTTGGAAATATTTTATTTGAGTCCAAAATGTTCCAAAATATTTTCCAGAATTTTCCTGGAATTTTTCCAAGTATTTTGCTATTTTTTTCCGGATTAAAATGAATTTTCTGCGAATTAAATGAATTATTAAATCGTTTCGGGTCTAGTACTGTTCCTCGGGTCCGAGTCGGACTCGAGTCCGACCCGAACCCGACCGGGCTACTTGATTCGGTCGAACCGTGTCGCCCGAGCCCAACTCTAACCCTAGCCGCCGACCGTTGGATCTCAATCCAACGGCCGTGCGTGTGCCGTGTCGCGTGTGCACGTGGACCGTCCGATGCGGGACGCGTGGACGGCATCCGGTCATCGTCCTCGTCCGAACCGGGCTCGAAGAGCGCCGCCGCGTCCGACTAGGGCTCCGCCCTAAGCGCGCCTTCAGGGGCTATTTAAAGCCCGGGACGTTCCCCGAGGACCGCTGCCACCCCGCAAGTATTTTGCCCAAGGTTTTAGCCGCCGAGCCGCCGCCAGCATGCCGTGATTGCTCGCCGTAGTACATTAGGCCCGCCACGGTTTTTGTCTTCGTTCCGTCGCCGTCCGCCGCGATCCGCCGTCCCCGTGCCCGGATCTGGAACCGCGAAGTCAAGGCGCGCCCGAAGGATACGCTCATCTCGCCGGAGACGCGCTCGAACGCCGTGTGGAAGGTCACCTTCCCCGACTCCGACGGAGCAGCGCCACCGCAACGCCATCGTCGACCCCGAAGCACGTCAACCGTTCGATCGAAATCCAACGATCCAGGTGAGCCACGTGCAACCAAAACCTTGGAACCCAGATCGGATCTGGACCGTTGGATTAAGATCCAACGGCCCACGATCGGCCACGTCCGCTCCAACACGTGAACCTAGATCCAATCCGAGCCGTCGGATTTCAAACCGACGGCCCGGATCGTACGCGTGCCCGGAGCCGAACTGCCGCGACCTCGCTGCGGCGCGTGGTCATCGACACGCTGGGCCCGCGTGTCAGCGACCGCACCGTGACGTCACCCATGACGTCATCGGTGGATCCCACTGCCACCTGCGGCGCCGAGCCTCGGCCGACATCGGCGACGACGTCACGTGGGTCCCACTGTCGACACATGGAGCCGTGGACCGAAGTTCACCGTGGACCGAGCAGCCGTGGGCTGAGCCCATGGACCGGCTGACGTCAGCCGCCCAATCAGAAGCTGCCACGTGTCCTCGCTGACGCAATAATTAATTTCCGAAAAAGAAAATGATTTATTAATTCGAAATAATGATTTCAGATTTTGATTCAAACTTCAAATGCTTATAACTTTTGCGTTTCAACTCCGATTTGAGTGATTCAAATTTCTAAATTTGTATAAAATTGAGATCTACCTAATTATGAATTTTATTTAATTTTTGGACTAAAGTTTTCCTCTGTAATATTATTTAATTGATTATTTAAACTTCGAAATGTTATAACTTTTGCATTTAAACTCCAAATTTGACGATTCCAGTTTCTAAAAATTCATAAAAGTATGTTCTCTCTGTTTATGGATTTTATTTGGATGTTTGGACACTTTTTGCCTATTGTTTATTCGTGTATTGCTATTTGCACGCGTTACGAGTAGACGTTGAAGTGCCGGAAGGATTCGAAGGAGAAGTATTGACTCAGAATCCAACTCAAGACCAAGAACAAGTACTTTTTGAAGGCAAGTTATGCTTTGACCATGTTGATCCTATTTTGAAACCTATTTTGATTCAAATTATTGCATGCTAGTTCAATTAGAAAATACTTTATTTAAATATGGGAAATTAGATAAATGCCAAATTGCTGTATGACACCTTGATTACTTAAGTATGTGCCATGACCCCTTGTCACCCTAGTGTGGATTACTAGTTGGACATTACTAAATTGCCAACATGGGTTTGTAGATCATTGTAGTATACCGCTTAGACCTGCTACGTGCTCATGACATGATTTTGGATAATCAAATGTTAATATTGACTTAATGATATATTGAACCTGTTTGGAAAGGTATCATGTGATGTTGATGGCACGTGGTGCATGGTAATCAACTGGGGTTTGATAAATAGTTTTTGACCGGGGCATGTGGCAAGAATGATCATGTGGGCCAGTTGTGGCACTGGGAATGTTGTTTTGGTTCTTCGGGTAGTCTTGCCCTGGTCACCCTAAGGACTTCACCTTGCAAGCCTTTGAACTGAGTCAATCTTGCAACCAAATGTCTGTAATGGGACGGACCTAGTTGATTAAGTTGCTAATAACGTACCTGTGGGACCTCAGGAGGTCAACTACACCCTTTGTGTAAGTTGTTCGGGGGAGCGTACCGGGGCTGAGGCCAGGTACCCATCTAACGGTTGATTGGCCTAAACTTCGCCTTAGCTAAGGGAAGGGTTAGTGTGCAATAACCGGGGAGGACCACTTGTATTGTTAGAAGTTTCCGAAAGACTTTGTTACGGGAACTCGCCTTTGTGGTGTTTGACTGTATCTTGTGGGTAAAGTGCATAACCTCTGCAGAGTGTACAATCTATTCGAATAGCCGTGTCCGCGGTATTGGACATCGCTCGGGAATTACAGTCAAGGGTTAGACTTTCTCGAAAATAACTTGGACTTGAAAGGTTGGGTTTGGTTTAATAAAGATGTTGATGGAAATGTGGATTAGGATGGGAAAGATGTTTATTAAATTCCTTGAAAAGTTAGTTATGCTTTACTTGTTTCTACTGCTTTCGAATCTACTTATGCTACTTGTCAAATGCTGATTACTGCAAATATACCTTGAGCTATTCCTTTGTATCAAGCCATGCATATAGTATATTAGCTTGCATTCTGTGCATGACTTGCTGAGTACCAAGTACTCACCCTTGCCGCAATACAACACCAGTTGAAGAGGAGACTACACCAGCTTTGGAGGAGGAGCTTCAAGAGGAACCGTCTACTTAGGGAGCGAGCCCAGTCAGTTGCCTGTGGTATACTGGATGGCGCCACGAAGTTATCTTATTTTCCGCTGCTACTATTTCTCTCTTAAATAAGTTTCGCCCTGCGAGGCGTATATTGTAACTTGACCATAAGGTCGAGCAACCAGTTTGACTATTTAGTTAAAGTACTTTATTAAGTATCGAGTGGTATGATTGTGATATTTACCGATGTTAAGACTGTGTGCACTAGCACGTTCCTGGACTAGTGCTGAATACATAGAGGGTCCGGATTTGCAAATTCGGGTCCCGACAATATGAAATCTAAATAGTATATATTTAGACCTAATTAATCTTGTTGATCTATTATAATGTGGATCCACCACAATCTATAATATATATAGTTTTTTTTCTTTTTTTAGTCTATTAATGTGGTAAATTCTAGCACTAAATAATAACCGTAGTAGTTTTTTTCTTTCTATTTGAACCAAATAATTTATTTCTTTATTTAATGTAATCGATATGAAATCTAAATAGTATATATTTAGACCTAATTAATCTTGTTGATCTATTATAATGTGGATCCACCACAATCTATAATATATATAGTTTTTTTCTTTTTTCAGTCTATTAATGTGGTAAATTCTAGCACTAAATAATGACCGTAGTAGTTTTTTCTTTCTATTTGAACCTAATAATTTATTTCTTTATTTAATGTTCTGATGAATATAATAGTATATACACATGTATTGCTAACACCTCCGGCTTCTATTTTTTTTTCCGGAATCTTTGGTCCTTGAACAGCAAAGTCTTGCATCTTAGTTTCCTGAAGACACGTAATGCAGTAGAAGACACGTCTAAAAATGATCACACAAGTTCAAATAAACAAGTTTATACAGTAGTACTACATTCTAAGTAGTACCATACTATGTCTTTACAAGTCTTCCTTCGTTATGATCGCGACGTATGTAAGGAGCATCCACGTCTGTGTCATTCAGGAGGCTTATGTCAACATCCACCGCAAAAGGAGGAAGCTCGTCGAACTGACTATACTCTTCCTCATCTATGACGTCCTCAACTCCGACAATCCTTCGTTTGCCTTGGAGAACCACGTGTCGCTTTGGCTTACTATTATTATCTTTCTGCTTCTTAGGTTTGCTTGATATGTCTATTACATAGAAGACCTGTCTCACATCATTTGCAAGGACAAACGGTTCGCGCCTATAGCTGACTTGCGTGAGGTCTACGGTTGTCATGCCGTATTTGTTGACCTTTACGCTGCTTGAAGTCAGTTTGACCCATTGGCACTTAAATAGAGGGACCTTTAAAGGTCCATAGTCAAGCTCCCATATCTCTTCTATGAAACCATAATATGTGTCCACCTTGCCTTTGTTGTCTTCAGCATCTATACGGACACCGCTGTTCTGATTGGTGCTCTTGTTATCCTGAGATCTGGTGTAAAATGTGTAACCATTTATCTCGTACCCCTTGAATGTCATGATTTCACTAGATGGTCCCCGTGCCAATCGTTGCAACTGTTCATTGTCTAACCCTTTGCAAAGGATGTAGTTTTGTAACCAAGCGCCGAAAGAATCCATGTGCTTCAGTGTTATCCAATCCTTAGACCTCCTAGGGAATTCACGGCGTAGAATACTCTTGTGCTCAACAACATACGGGGCCACCACAATTGATTGTTTCAAAACCGTGAAATGTGCTTGCTTAAATGTAAGAAGATCATTGCATGCAATTGCTTTCCTTCCTAGTGTCCCTTTTCCCCGTAGCCTCCCCTCATGGCGTGATATATGGACGCCGATCGGATTTAGATCATTAATGTAATCCACACAAAACTCAATCACCTCCTCTGTCCCATAACCCTTGGCAATGCATCCTTCCGGACGAGAACGGTTACGAACATACTTCTTTAGCACGCTCATGTACCTCTCGAAAGGGAACATATTGTGCAGATACACGGGTCCGAGAATACCTATCTCTTTGACAAGGTGAACAGTGAGATCGATGAACCATAATATCAAAGAACGCAGGAGGAAATATCATCTCAAGACAAACCATACTTTGTACCACGTCATCCTGCAGCTTACTTAGTTTACCTGGGTCGATGACCTTCTGCCAAATCGCGTTAAAAAAAGAACACAGCTTTGTGATTGTCCCCCGTACCCACTCGGGTAGTATACCTCTCATAGCCACTGGGAGCAACTGTGTCATCAACACAAGACAGTCATGGGATTTCAGGTGTACGATTTTATTATCTTTCATGTTTATGAGTCTTTTTACATTCGATGAGTATCCGGAAGGGACCTTCACACTATTCAGGCACTCTATCATGCTTTTTTTTTTCTCTTCTTTGCTTAGAGTGTAGCTCGCAGGATGTAGGTAATGTTGTCCATTTTCTCTTTTTTCCGGATGTAGGTCATTCCTCAGTTCCAAGAGTTTAAGGTCCTTCCGAGCTTACAGTGTATCTTTTGATTGGCCATACATATCTATGTAGCCTAGCAGGTTCAAGCAAACATTGTTCATGATGTGCATGAAGTCAAGTGAGTGACGAACCTCCAAGACTTCCGAATAAGGCAAGTCCCAAAATATTGACTTCTTATTCCACATTGGTGCCTGACCATCCTCATTCTGCACAGGTTTGCTTCTAGGATCCTTTCCGAATACTACTTTCAGATCCTTTACCAGAGCAAGCACATGTGGCCCACTACGATGCTGAGGCCTAGCACGAAGGTCTAGTTGCCCGTTAAATTTCCTGCACTTCTTCCGCCATGGGTGACTCGTAGGAAGAAACCTACGGTGACCCATGTACACAACCTTTCGAGAGTTTTTCAGGTACATGCTATACGTTTCATCTAAGCATTGGACGCAAGCTCTATATCCTTTGATAGTTTGGCCGGACAGGTTACCGAGAGCAGGCCAGTCGTTGATTGTTACAAATAACAATGCACGTAGGGTGAAATATTCCCTTTTGTATTCATCCCATACCCATGCACCATCCTCCCACAACGTCACAAGATCTTCAACCAATGGTTTCAGGTAGACATCGATGTCATTTCCAGGTTGCTTAGGGCCTTGGATCAACAACGACATCATGATGTACTTTTGCTTCATGCACAGCCATGGAGGAATGTTATACATACATAGTGTAACAGGCCAGGTGCTATGGCTGCTGCTCAACTCTCCGAAAGGATTCATCCCATCGGTACTCAACCCAAACCTTATGTTTCTCACCTCTTGTGCGATGTCTGGGTACGTCTGATCGACTTTCCTCCACTGTGAGCCATCTGCAGGGTGTCTAAGCATACCGTCATCCTTACGCTCTTCTTTGTGCCAACGCATCATCTGAGCATGCGCTTTGTTAGCAAACATACGCTTCAATCGGGGAATCACAAGGAAATACCACAACACTTTAGCTGGAGGTCTCTTCTTCTTACGCTCCCCATCTATTTCACCTGGATCGTCTCTCTTCACCTTATATCATGATTCTTTGCACATTGGACAAACATCCAAATTGGCATACGCATTGCGATACAGGATGCAATCGCTAGGACATGCGTGTATCTTCTGTACTTTCAATCACAAAGGACAGACGACTTCCTTTGCTTCATATGTAGATTTGGGCAGAGTGTTATCTTCTGGAAGCAACGTCTTTATGAGTGATAACAACTCATCGAATCCCTTGTCTGACACACCATTTATGGCCTTCCATTGCATAAGTTCAAGCGTGGTACGCAACTTTTTGTGGTCCTGCCCATAGTTTGGGTAAAAAGGAGTTCTATGGTCCTCTAACATGCGCTGAAACTTCTCGAACTATCTTTCATCTGTGTAGTCTCCCTTTCCGTCATGCAGCATCTGGTCTAGCTCATCATCACCAAAGTCACTGAGTGTATCTCCCACGGAATAGCATTGTGTGGCGTCCAGGATATTGTTGAATCCCTCTTCTTCTTCCTCGTCTTCTTTATTGTCTTCCTCGTCTTCGCCATGGTTGGTCCAATAGGTATAGTTTGGCATGAAACCTCTCATCATTAAATGGTTCATAACCTGCCATCGCTGTGAGTGCTCCTTCTCGTTCTTGCAATCTATGCACAGACAACATATGAAGCTGCCTGGAGGCAGGAATGCAATGGCCGCATCGAGAAAAGCCTGCACGCCATCAATAAACTCTCTCGAGCGACGGTCCGCATTGTACATCCATTGCTGGTTCATCTACACCAAGTTATAATTTCATATAATTTTTTCTTCTCCAAGAAAAACAACCCCACCTACACCTTCATGCAATTAAAGATCTACCTTTCTAATTATTTTTTTATCCCTTTCTATCTTTGTAATTATTTTTTTATCCTTCACAAGTTTTCCTATTTTATTTTATACACTACTAATTACTTCATTGCAATGTCATATTTTGAACTAGATCTCCACCATACATCTTCATACCATAACAAAAACAAGCATACGAAATAAATTTTGGGGAACAACTCCCTACATTTCAACATGTTCTAGAGTGACCTAACAAAGCAACACATTTCAACATTAATAAATCATGATTTCTCCACATCCAATGCATAAAAAACAGCAATATGTAGGTGAGAAAGATGCTAACATGCTCTTACTGACCTTGAAACACTTAATTTGAAGCTAAATCACCAGCAATTTAAAAATTTAAAATTTGGACAGCACCTCCCGGAAGAACAGTGCTCAGCCCTTCTCTGTTCATCATTGTTGGCTCGGGGAGGAAGAAGGGTTTTAAATGAGCTGGGCGGGAGGGCTTCAAGAACCGGTTTGAGACACGAACCACTTCTGAAGGTTGAATTATAGAAGCGGTTCATGTGTCAAATCGCTTCTGACTTTCCAGAAGTGGTTTGATACACGAACTGCTTCTAAAACTCAGACTTTAGAAGCGGTTTGTGTCTCAAACCGGTTCTAAAAGCCCTCTCTTGCCCGTTGCCACGAACCGCTTCTGGTGCGCACATTACAACCGGTTTGCATGAAACCGCTTCTAATATGTCGGTTGTGATGCCCGGTTCTGTAGTAGTGACAACAGCTTGACGATTTTTTTTTTCTTTTCTCCTTTTCTTCTAAAAGGTTATAAGCAACTGGTGATTTGGTTATACAGTAATAGTACTGACTAACCTACTTGAAAACAAATTTGTTTACTACTCATACAAGATTACTTCTAACATTCATGCTTTTAATCTTGTAGCATCATCTAGTTCTAATTAAGACAATCAGTCTTAACTATAACATACCTAACTTTTACTCGACAAATGATAACAAACACACTTCTTCAATATTCTGGAGCCAACTCACTTACTCAGGACAGTTAACACATATCCTTACATCCTGTACTACTCAGGATGAACTTGCACACGTTTATCTTGTAGACGCAACATGTATAAGAACTCACCTAATCTTATATAATATCTCATGGATATAACTGACATGAGAACACATAGCTTTGGCTGTCTTTTTAGAAAGACACACATATTGTCGCTAATGTCATCTTTGTCACGTCGGTTATCAACGACGCTCATCAATAACAGGTATTGGGGAGACACTCCTCCAGTCTCTCGTCGACACATCTTGTCGTTGACTCTACCTTCTTGTGACATAACTTCGATAACACAAAAACTCGGACCAAAGCTTTACACACTTGAGAACTTGGACACACAATCACAAGTACTCACGCACATATGGGACACAAGCACAATGACCCAAATACACACACATGTACACCACACATTGTTTACAGTGCATACGTCGACGACGGTTCACTACCTCGCCATCTTCTCGTTGTAGAGCTACATGCATTACCATAGCCGCACTCGATGAACCATTGGATCCCACTCTACACTGCGTTGCTCAGCAACAATAGCCTGTCCCGAGGAGCAACAATGGTGTCCTCCCTGGAGCAAGCGTAACACCAAGATTAGACACCCACTTTGATACCAATTGTTGGTTTTAACTCTAGATCATGAATACATGCACATAAACACGAGGAAGAACAAAATACACAAAGAGGGGGTTTTTTTTTTTCATGATGTCACCGTAGCTTGACGTCTTTTCTCTTTTTGTTCTCATAGTTTACAAGCAAGAGGTGATTTAGTTATATAGTAGTAGTACTAACTAACCTTTTTTTGAAATATTAGTAGAAGCTCCGCCTTTCATTCAAGAGAAGACAAGAATAAAAATAGTATTACATCTTATATTACAATTTGTCGGCTTACATGGAGTGCAAATGGTTGAAGGACTGGATATCCCAACAAACTGAAACTGAAGCGAGCAATACAGCCTTAGGAGACCTAGGTTTAGCAAGATACCAGAAGACAGACTACCAAACCGGAACCAGCATCAGCAGGTAGGAAAACGATCCTGTACCAATCTGCAAATGCAGCTAGTTCTTTTGCGGTAATCCAGCTTACTTCGTTTAGTTTTGGACATGCGACTGGTTACTGTTTGTCCGGTATGAACACCCATGTAGTTGTAGTCACTATCACATTCAGTATTAATTGAGTCTAATTGCCGTTATAAGTTGGGATTGTATGCTACAGGAACTGATAGGTTGCAAATCTTTCTTTTCTTTTTTTTTCTCTTAACTAGAAGATCGTAATCCATTGATGTTCAGCTAACCACCTTTGAGGACCTAACTTTGACTTTACCGCCCCACGGTTCTACAGACCTAACTAACTTATCTCTACTATTATAAAACAGCAGTTGGTGGCAGTGGTGAGTTCTACCCACGTCATTAATTGCCCTACTTAATTGCCCTGCTTAATTGCCCTACGCAAAAAACGAAGCGTTGCTTTAATTAGCCAGCTTTCGCAAGAAACGAAGCGTTAAAGATAGATGTTTGATCTTGTGAAATAATTATTTTATTTTTTAATCTTTATTTTTTGTTATCAATTTTGTTTTTCGTAGCAATGCACGGACATGTAACTAGTTATGAAACAAATCATACTAGAAACCTTTCAGTTTCCTACTTGTACAAGATTACTTCTGCCAGCCGCTAGTGTGTTTGGTTGCTTGGCTCTGGCAAAACTGATGATTTGATTTTGTAATACGGCTTGTAAAGTTACATAGTTATGATGGAATAAAGCTTAGAGAAATCAAGCATTGCCCGGATAACGACCTTCGGTTTAGAATTGCCTCAAAAACTTCTATGAACAAAAAGAAAAAAAGCCTCACATGATGTTTTAACTCCCGCAAAAAAAAAAAAAAAAAAAATCATTTTTCTCCTTTGGGCCGAGCCCAGCGAATTTTTTTTTAAATATATTATATTTTATTCCGAATTGCAGAAATAAATGTCTTTCGCAGGAAATTACAGTTTTATACGTCATCGCACATCCATCAGGCGATATAAACTGTCGCCTGATGGACGGGCGGGAGGCTTTCGTGTTTCGTCGCCCGTTAGACGAGCGACAGGCTTCTGTCGCCCGATCAACAGGCGACAACTTAAAAATCCCCCGATGGACGGGCGACAGATAGCATGCGGGGTTCCTGTCGCCCGATGGACGGGCGACAGGTACATTTTATAATCGCCGCGCGTTCAGCCGGCCGGCAGAGGCATCAGAAGGAGGAAAACAAAAAGAAGAGAGAAAAGAGGAGAAGAAGAGAGGAAAAAAGAGAGAGGGAAGAAAATTTCTGCGCGATTTTTGAGCCCGTCACTTCATACTCAGGTAATTTCTCGTTCTTTAGTTTTTGTATTTGTAGATCTAGAAAATCTAGTTAAGAAATGTAGTTAGATGTAGAAAGATTTAGCAAACCTAGTTTGTAGTTATATGTAGTAATGTATATAGCAAATCTAGTTAGGTGTAGGTAGATTTAGCAAACCTAGTTTGTAGGTATGCAGTAGTCGTTCTAATTTTTGTAGCAGTAGGTTATGATTTAGTAGAAATGATTTTAGATCTTGGTTTGTGTGCGTTGATATATCGAATGTAGATACTTTGAACGGATAGAAGTATTCATTTCTTAGGAATGCAGTTGGGTACATATAAGCGAAAGTAGTTTGATGTATGTCGAGTAGAAATTAATCGCATGTAATGTAGTTCTGATAGTTGTTCAATTCTTTAGTAGTAGATCTATTGAATGTAGATATTGTATACCGATACGAATACATCCATATACTTATTCAATTCTTACGAATGTAGTACGGCAGAGATAGCGATTGTTACGATCGTAGATATGTATTGTTAGAAATGTTGCAAATTCTTGTACGATTAAATAAGTAATTTTGTAGCATATAGATATACCAACGCAAAGTTGGGGGTCGTAATATTTTTTACGGAAAGTATTGAATTCGTGGGTGAATGAATGGATTTGCAGATATGACAGAACGAGTTCAATTTAGAATATATTATGGCGAAGGGGTTGTAATGTATGGTTCGGAGGGTGCAGATCTAAGTAACTTCCAGTATGTAGACAGAAGTTTGAGTAGGGTCGAAGAGCGCACATTTTCTTCAGTGATGAAGTGGTTGTATTATACTTTTCAGATGGAAGAAGAGAAGTGGCAGCTGAAGGTATTTTGCCTCTGTAGTATGCAGAACAATCCATTTTGTTGGGAGCTAGTTGAGTTGAAAGGAACCGCATCGTGGAGATCATATGTGAGGGGGACAGAGCAACGGGGATGGAACCGGGTGCTTTTAGTGCAAGCCTATGCCCGGGATGTAGCCCCCCAGCAGCAGCCGGACGGTGGGGAGTGTAGTCAGGCTCAAAATGAGTTAAGTTTTGGTGACACCGAAATTGGGGGATCTAGCCGTGGGCAGTACATCCAGAAAGCGAACGAGGACATTATTTGCGAAAGTGGCGAACAATCTGAATTTGGGGAGGACGAAGCAAATGTTGGACAAGTAGCGCTGGGAGTAGCAGACGAAGGTGAGCAAATTGATGAAATAACAGTTAGGATGGAAGAGGAAGACCTTGAGTACGGCATAGCAGAAGTGGAAGACGACGATGAGTCCGACGAGGAAGATGGAGGTACGGAGCCGCCTGTGCCAGCCGAGTGGAGCACACATCAATTTGATAGGTTGGTTGTTAATGAAACCAACGACATACGTTGGCAGTACAGCCCCAACGAGGTTAGGCCTGACAGTATGTACGCGACAAAGGAGGCTGTGCAGGATGCTGTGAAAGATTGGGCCTTATCATTAAGAAGGACTTTCAGGGTTAAGAAATCCACGCCGACCTGCTACGACGTGGTGTGTGAGATCCATGGCTGTCCGTGGAGAGTGCACGCGTACAAGCCGAAGTGGGGCACCCATTGGTTATGCTCGAAGGTTGAGCAGCACAGCTGTATGATTGAGGAAACAATGATGGCTCACAGGAACCTGTCATCTGGGTTTGTCGCGAATCTCATGTACTCAGAGATAGTGGAGAACCTGGCTTATGAGCCCCGTGCTATTATCCGAGCTATCGAGAACAGATATCAGTACACAATTAGCTATGGGAAGGCTTGGAGGGCGAAACAGAAGGCCTTAGAAACGAGGTTTGGGAAGTTTGAAGACTCGTACCACAATCTGCCCGCACTGCTCAGTTGCATTCAGGGAAGAAATCCCGGCACTTACTATGATTATCAAGATTGTCCGTCAATCAAGTGGCCAACTAAAAGGTATCTGAGGAGAGTGTTCTTCGCATTCGGAGCTTGCATTAAGGCGTTCTACCACTGTCGTCCATTGCTGTGCGTGGACGGCACATTCTTGACCGGGAAATACAAAGGGCAAATTTTGACAGCTGTGGGTGTTGACGGAAACAACCAGATTCTGCCTGTTGCATTCGCCTTCGTAGAAAGTGAGAACTATGAGAGTTGGCTATGGTTCCTGCGGAACTTGAAGATTGGGGTGGTCAAAACTCGTCAGGATGTGTGCGTGCTGCACGACAGGCATGCTGGTCTGCTTAGTGCGATCAACCAGTTGCAAACAGGGGCAGAGGAGCCATTTCCATGGCCTGACTTGCAGAGCCGATGGTGCATGAGGCATTTGGGCGCAAATTTCTACAAGCAATTCAGGAACAAGGAACTCATGAACATGTTCAAAAGACTATGTAAGCAGAACCAGGAGAGCAAGTTCCGGACTCTGTGGAAAAATATCGATGAGCTGACAAGAAAACACAAAGAGGAGACGGCGAACAAGAGTACTGCCAGCGAAGGCCACGATGAGGCGGAGCCTCTTCCCCCACTGCCAACAGAAGATGACGCGACTAATCGTCGTCGAAGGCAAAGGCCAATCAAATGTTTCTCGGACTGGATCAAGCACGAACCGATGGAAAAGTGGGCACTGTTACATGACACACATGGTGCCAGATACGGTGTGATGACCAGTAACTTTGCAGAAGTTTACAACTGGGTAATGAGAGGGATGAGGTGTCTCCCATTGGTGGGAATTGTTGAGGAGTCGCGGGGCACAACCAAGTACTTCGTCGACAGACATCAAGCCGCAGATAGTGCTGAGAGATGAGAAGCTCCTGTACTCCTCCATGATCAGTAAATACATGGAAGAGAAGAGTCAGAAGGCGGCCAAGCATAGAGCTATAAAAGTTGGTGCACGAACACTGCGTTTCGAGGTGATATGTAAGGATAAAGGACGGCGTGGAACCAACCAGCGGGTTGTCATTCAGGAGTGCGTATTACAGGACATCTGCAAATGCTCGTGTAACAAGCCCGACCTTTTGCACATGCCGTGTTCTCATGTGATAGCCGCATGTGCTTTATTTGGAATGCAACCTGGTACCTATCTATCTGAATATTTCAGGAAGGAAAGGGTGATGGCAACTTGGAGCGAGGAGCTGTATGGTTACGGTGTTGTGGGTTCTTTCACGGCAACTCCTAGTGCTGATGAAAGGTTCTGGGTCCCAGATTTTAATGCAGGTAGATGGAAAGCAGGGCGTCGGAAGACAAGACGTATCAGAAATGACATGGATGAGTCAGAAGCTGGCAAGCGCGTGAAGAAATGTTCATTGTGCAAGCAAACAGGACATACGTTATTTTGTACGGTGAGTCACATTGTTGTGTTCTTGGTTCAGTACACATTAATTTGTACTTTTTATGCTTCTTATTGATGTTTTTGCTTCGTGTAGACACCGACTTAAGTGTTCGTCCGTTCTGTGAAAGCCATGTCGAAGGCGTCGAGCTCAGTGGTTGCCAATGCAGGGCGGGTAATTTGCCCTAACTGCCATGTGGATGCTCAAACCTGCTACTCCACCACTGCGCCAAATAACGGACGAGCGTTCTATAGATGCCCAAATTTCTTTGTACGTCTAAATGTATTTCGATATCTTCATATTTCGATGATTATTCTCTTGCTCCAGTTTTAAATAGCCATGCTCACACTGTCGTGTAGTCTACCGGATGCCAATATCAGCAGTGGGCAGACGGTATAAATACACCGACATCTTTAAACAGGACGCTTCCAATGGTAGAGCAGAGGACGGATCTCGCGCAGGAACTTAACAGGCTAACGGTACGAGAATTACCGCAAAGAGAGGGAGTTCGGCCTGAACAAAAAGATAACCGTGAAGCGTATGATCGCTTACTTGAGCACGCCGTACAAGATAACCACGGTCGTAAGCCCTGATTTGGTTGTTCCTCTTGACGGCCCTAGCGTTGAAGACTACAAACGTGACCGTTGGGAGTTTTTCGAAGAAGAGGGTGTTGAATTCTATGATAGTGATGATTCTGGAAAGTTCTAAAGCCGCTCAACCTTGCATCCATCTGTATGTTAGTTCTTATTCACAAGAAATGCTGTTGTAGTTGTTCTCCCTATTGTACTTTGTAATATGAATGTCATGCTTCTTGGTAACTCAGATTTGTCATCAGATTTGTTGCACACCAAACAATACAAGGAAGAACGAATTTTCAATTTTTAAAAACTGCAGTCATTATTATAAACAAACAATGACAACAAAAACAAACAACAAACCGTAGCAAACGACGCTTACCATCGCAGTCATTATTATAAACAAACAATGATATTAGCACTTAGTCCATACACCATGAGTTTTCTCATCCCATTCGATTGTATTTTATAATCCAAGCAAAGGCTGCCTGGTACGCCTGTGAAAGCATTCTTTGGCAAAGCTCAGAGGACATATCATGTCATAATCATGTCGATCGATTCTGTCCGAAATGTCATGTCAAATGCATGTGTGCCGATATTGCCTGAGTCGTCCGTCAAAGCATAGCCGGCAAAGCTTTACCGGCACCTCCTCCAAGATACAAAGCTGCGTGCATATGTCGGTATCAAGCACAGCAGAGCTGCAAAGGAATCCGATGCTCATGATTCCTTTTAAGCTTCAAGTTTGTCGCTCTATCCGGCTATTTAACCCCTTCATGCCTTCGCGGCGTTGCATCGACCAAACCATCGCTCCAATACAACAAAGAGAACCATCACCGCCAACCCAAACGAGCGGCACCAATGGAGTTCCTCGCCCCAAGGCACAACGTTGTCGAAACAATCCCCGAAGGCACGGAGGTCCCCATGTGCCTATGCGGGGATCCTTGCCGCTTCCGGCAGTCTGTAGACAACTCATACACTTACGGTATGAGGTACTGGAGCTGCCGCAACCATGACTCCGAGCCAACGCTGGGGATGCGGATGCGGCGGAGAAGCCCGGTATGTTCATACTCACATTTGGTGCTGCTCCCAATTCATACATGTTGTAACACCGTGTGATGTGACTAATTGCAGCCTCCACTGTGCGAGTTCATCCGATTCTACGACGCGAAACAAACTCCCGAGATGGAGAGGAGGCGGAATCGGGAGTACTCGCATCAGAGGGCTATCGTGGAGCAGCAGTGGTGTGAGCAGGATGAGGAGGAGAAGCGCCAACAGCATTTGGAACATATGCATGCACAGAGGGAGGCCGAACGGCAGCGCCATGCAGCGGAGAGGGAGGCTGAGCGCGAGAGAAAGCGTGAGAGGGCAGCTAGGGCCAGAGCGGCAGGAGCTGAAAACTTGCGTAAGGGAAAATATCCTCGTTGCACTCAGTAAAGACCAAGAGAAGGGCCCTTATTGCTGTTTCCTCTGCCTAAGGCATGTTACGTTTAGTCCCGTATACTCGGTAGAGTGTGCCGTACATGCCATTGTTGTTTAGCATTTCTAAGCCGTATGCAATTCAGTACATTCTTATTGCTCCCCATCTATCGATACAGTGTACCGTACATATATTTCACATCTTTGAAGATAACTACACGAAGTCTTCAAAAAATAATTACGAGTTGACCGGGAGTGAAGAAGGGCCACCTAAAAACCAGAATACTGTATTTTCTCATGCTCGCATCGAAATGGCTTCTAAACTGACAGTTTCAACCAGAAATGGCATCATAAAAGCAAAAATTTCTAGCGACACACGTATAAAATTGAAATTTGTTGCGACATTTATTTCTGCAATTTGGAATAAAATATAATATATTTTTAAAAAAAATTCTCATAAAAACTAACAAAAATATCAAAAATGGTATATGTCGCCCGTCCATAGGGCAACATCAATAATGTCGCTCGTCCATCGGGGGATTTTTAAGCTGTCACCTGTTGATCGGGCGACAGAAGCCTGTCGCTCGTCTAACGGGCGACAGAAAACACGAAAGGCCTCCTGTCGCCTGCCCATCGGGCGACAGGCTTATATCGCCCGATGGACAGGCGACAGACGTATAAAACTGTAATTTCTCGCGAAAGACATTTATTTCTGCAATTCGGAATAAAATATATTATATTTAAAAAAAAATTTCGAGCCCAGCTCGCCCAGCCGTTTCCCCAGCCCACCCCGCCTCTGGCCTAGCCCGGCCCCTTCCCTTCCTCCTCCTCTCGCTCTCTCTCCTTCCCGGCCCGGCCCGGCCGCACGCCGCCGCCTCCCTCCCTAGAGATGGCAACGGGGACCCGAAACCCGAAACCCGACGGGTATTTACTCTATTAGGAGCCGAGTATGAACCGTTTTTCATACCCGCGGGTATATTAATGGGCAAAAACTATTACCCAGCGGGTACGGGTCCGTACTACTGTTACCCATACCCATTTACCCGTGGGTCAAGTACTCAAGTGAAAGGAAGAATTCATGTATCTCATTTTGGATGTAATAAACTTGTAGTGGCTACTGTAATGAACTATTGCATAATGGTTGTTGACTGTTTGTGTCCATACATGGTATCCAAAATGTTTAAAATCGCACCATTACCATCTATTGTTGATTGTTGTTAACCAATCCCAGTTGATTGTTTATATAATTATATTATTGATTGTTGATTGTTATTAACTGCTTGGGAATTATGAATTATCCTGACTGGATGGCGCATAGCGCATAACTGCTTGGAGTTGCCGCATAGTTGCTTGGGAATTATCCTGACTTTCGGGTGTGGGTTACCCGCGGGTCCCCGTTACCCGCACAGGTACTGGTACGGGTAAATTTTTTACCCGCATGCGGGTATGGGTATTGTAGCGGGTAGATTTTACTACCACGGGTACGGGTACGGGGTGGTGATACCCGGTGGGTATATACCCGTTGCCATTCCTATCCCTCCCCCTCTTCTTGCGCCCACCTTCTTGCCCTTCCCATGCGGATTAGCACCCCTGCGCCTGCCGCTGCCCCGATCCACCCGCCCCCCTATTCGTCGTTGTTACACCGCCGCCCGCAACCGCCGCCGCCTTCCCCGCGCGCAGCGCCGCTTTCCCCCCTATTTATATCCCCTGAGCCCTCTCTCCCCCGCACTCTCCCCCCTCTCTCCCCCGCTCTCTCTCCCTCTCCCTCTCCGGCCAATCCCCGCCGCCTCCTTCTCCCGCTCCTGCATCGCCCGTCGCCGCCCTCGTCCGCCTCTGGCCCCGCCGTCGCCGCCCAAACTCGCCGCCTTCTGGGCCGCCGCCTCCCCGCCCCTCTTGGCACCGCGCCCTGTCCACGCTCGCGCACGTGCATCGGGTGCACGGTGCACCCGACTGGCACCGTGGACCCGATCTACATCGGGCCCACCTTTCAGCCACTCAAGATTTTTCCCAGTTTAAATTGTTTCGCAAAAAATCAATTATGACTTCTGCTTTGCGTCATAATTCGAGTTTCCTTTTGAAAAATAAATTTGAAAATCCAAAAAATTAGCCGCTGATGTCAGCATGCAGAATAGTCAGATTTTACTTTATAAAAATAATTCCATAAAATTCAGAAAAATCCATTTTCTCCATTTTATTTGTTTTTAAACTTTCAGGAGCCCGTTTTCGCCCGTTCGAACTTCGTTTGGCTCTATTTTTCTTTCTAAATTCATCTAATATTCTAAATTTCTGTTTGGTGCTAGTTTAGTATTGATTTTATTTAAATTTGGTTGATTTTGGAGAGACCGAGGAGTACCTGAGTGACGATTTCGAGAAGCAACTTGTCGAACCAGGCAAGGCACACCTCCTTATTCATGTTGCTCTCAGTTTTTAAACTTGTATGTCGAATTTAAATTATTGCACATCTAATTGTTATAAATTTTATTTTTGTCAAAGTTTTAAATTACTAGTTATACTCATAATTGGTATACCACCTTTGAAATTTTAGATGTGAAATCTTAGCGGACACAACTATATGGATGGGTTTCTTCATAGGGGTCTTGTCGTGATTTTCTCTGCCACACACTAAAAGAAGTGTGTCGGCACAAAGAGAAGATCATATCTTGTGGGTAAAGTTGCACAACCTCTGCAGAGTGTACAACTAATCGATTAGCTCCGTCCATGGTCATGGGCATGCCGAGTAAGCCATTCACAGATTAGAATTTGGTATTTTAAAATTTAGTTTATAAAAATGATGTTGGGATGGAGTGAGTCCATTGTGGAAAGATTTTGGATAGTTCCGAGAGTGATTCCTGAGTTGAAAGTATTTAAATATAAGTTTCCTTAAAATTATGCAATTTAAAATTATTTAAAATATTTAGAAAATTGCTACGTTGTGCTAAAATCAACCATATAACTTTTCTTTGTCACCTTTACATTAATATTGTATTTTTCAGTGTGATTTGCTGAGTACAGTTGTACTCACCCTTGCTTAATCCGCTACTTCAGAGGAGGAGTTCCACGATGGTAGGTGTAACACCCCGACACCGCATGTGCCCTGAATGTTACGCCCTCAATCATCAATTAACACAAGACACTAGAATAATTTAGCAAAGCAGGCTAATACTAGCAAGTTACCGAAATTACTAAAAATTTCGGCACCACCTCCCCTAAAACTAGGACATCCACTCAGCAGACAAAAGACAGCATTTAATATATCACAACATAAAAACAATTAAGATAACCAACCAAGCACAAACATGGGTCATGGTATCAACTAACCATCATGACCCAATATAACACATACAACAACCACAAATTAATTACAAAACATGAACTCATTAAGATTAGAGCGACAAGTTAAAATGAAACTGAGGTGACGCAAAATGTGTTCGTGCTACTATTCCCATCCATGCATGTCGGCTTCAAGGTACCTACAAACCAGAAACAAACAAGCGTGAGTTGAATACTCAGCCAAGTACAACAAAAAACAATGACAATATCAATTAACTCATTTAAAACAATAACACGCTCATACCTCTTATGTCAAACTAATAAATACAGAAAATAAGGAAATCACCGTTAATGACTTCATCAACTACATTGCTCACTTATTTCACATATCTCGTTGGACCACGTTGGACGAATCCATGACTCGATCCATTCTTAACCTGTAAATTATCCTCAGCTTCAAGGAACATCAGTTGCCATTCATCATGAGCATTACCATGCAATGCATCAGACAAAATCATAATACCCACAATATTTGCCACAACCAACACTGTAACACCCCGGCATTTAATATGCCTGAATGCTACCAAACATAAGCTAAACAACATCTAAATACCACAATTAAATATAAATTCCAGCAAAGGCGCACATGCTAAAAACCGAGATTTCGGCAGCACCTCCTTTGTTTGAACATGAATTGAAGGAGCAACAACAGTATAGCAATATAAGGCGATATGAGAGACAGCTAAAACAGCAATAATTAAAGACTTAACGACAATATAAGTCTATTATCAAGCACTTAATGTCTCCAAGGGTCAAACGAACAATAAAACTCTCATATAGCAAAGCTAAACCTTAAAGCAATAATCATCACACGCAGTTTATTATCAAAACTAATAGAATGACTTGTGGAATCAAAATGGGTGAAGCTACGTGCGGACGTGTGACTATTTCCCTTCCCCGCATGCCGTTCTCATGGTACCTAATACAACAAGAAAACACAAGCGTGAGTTCAAAACTCAGCAAGCATATTGCAATGGTACAACAAGAACAATTACATAGCAATAATGTCTCACATCATGTAAACCATCTCATTCATGGTCACATATTATCATCATCATCAATATGTATGAAGTGCAATGCGATGCTCATGTCTCCTTGGAAACTCATACCGGTATGGTTGAGTACACACCCGTCGATGTGCACCTTCTCCCCCCTTCCAGCCCGAAGATGGAGGGTGCCTACTCCTCGCTTCCATTCACCGCGGTGAATGGAATCACGATGTAGGACTTACTCATTGGCTCTCCGGATTAGTCATAACTTTCTCACCGACCTTCCCAGACTAGTTATGACTTTCTCACCGCCCGGGCCATGTAATCATGCCATGTATGCAAATATGCCACATCATAATCAACTTGTACATTAACAAATGGCATCATAACATGATAAACATACTCATCATATCAATGGCAGTCATTAAAGCATGGCAAGTGATCATCACATATAATCAATCTCATCTAGTCTCGACTAGCAACCTACAAATCGCTATCCATTACAACACACTTGCCTCAACCACGGGCGACGGATTGGCGAGAAGTAGTAGGCCCTCCCGGGGTCACACCACCTGCACATAGGGACCGCACACTCACAATCAAGCCCATAAAACAGTACGCAAACCCTCAATTACCACGAAATTGCCAACTACTCGCAAAACCCGAAAACAGCGGTTCTGTCCCGTCGGGACAGCAGCCTTCCAAAAGGCATAACTCGGGTTGTAAGACTCCGAATCAATTAAACGAGTACATCATCGCGTAGCTTAGGAAATTTCCCAACTTTTTCTAGGTATAGAGAAAGACTGATTCGGACTCTAAAGTTGTTTAATCTACAAAATACCGTGATCTGTTCCAATCACGTCACAGATTTTAACACGCTCGGTAAAACAGCCATAACTTTCAAACGGGTGGGCGGAATTGGACGTTCTTTATATCCACTGAAAGATAATGAAATTATCTACAACTTCTTCAACAGCCGTACGGCCAAATTCGGACTCTAAATTGGCGAAAAACCGAACCCTAGGTCAACTGCTCATGCTGTCCGAAACAGAGAACGTGACCAACTCAAGAATCCATCTAATCTAAACAAATCCAGCACCACCAATTGATCTAAAAACTTGATAAACACCCTTAAAACAGTACCTAGACCAATCCCAAGGATTCCCATGGCCATACCTTTGCCCGACGCACGAAAACTGAAAGGATCTCCTCCTGGTTCGCTCCTCGCTCCAATGGATGGATCCTTGAGGTGCAGGGGTTGGGAGGCTACCCTAGGGCAGCAAGGGGTGGAGGAGAGGTGGTGGAGAGGTGGGGAGCAAAGGGGGCAAGGGAGAGGGGGCGCACGGCCAAGGGAGAGGGAGGTGGGGCGGCTAGGCAAGGGAGGAGGAGGTGGGGGCACACAACCAAGGGTGGGGGCGCAAAAAGGGCAGGGGGAACCCCTAATAACCAGCCCAACCAGGAATCCTAGTCCTAAATGGACTCATACTCCATCCCACCAAAGCCCACAACCCCCTCTTTTAGGCCCAAACTCCCCCAGAAAGGCGCAAAACCCCGGAAACGCTAATAACCTCCATACCCTATGGTTTCAACCTTAATTCCACAATTCATAAAATTTTGTCCTCAACATTCACTTTTTATAAGGTTACGACACTCCGTGGTGTCACAAACACGTTGACCATTACCCACTTCACGATGTTATGCAATGCATTTATGCTTTCATGCTCATATGCACACTTGCATAACTGAATATACATAAGCATTAGTAAACTATGCAACACAAATGCAGTGCAAGATACGTCTTTTCCTCTGAGCTCATACCGGTATAGCTAGGTGTGCACCCGTCGATGCCACACCTTGCCCCATCCTTTTCCATATGGGGTCAAATCCCCCACTCCCGTGGAGTCCGTACAGTGTTCCCACTCCCATAGAGACTACCTCTGTAGGACATTTTCGGAGCACCCAAGTCTAGTCATATAGCTTTCTCACCGACCTGGCCCAAAGAGCTCTAGGGTCAATCATACATTTTTCTCATTGACATGGCGCTCCGGACTAGTCATATGATTTTCTCTGACCTGGCTCCTATGCACATGAATGCAAATGATGCAACCACAGCTCTTACCATTATGTCATCCCATAAAGCAAGGTCGGTTCATAAGCATCATTCACAAGCGGGGAAAATTAGCCTCACATAACATTACAAGCAATATCGGTTTCTCTCTTTTAATTAAATATGCAATTGCAATCATCGTCACATATTCATCATTTTAGACTTATTCCCAATTATAACCATATTTGTTAGCACAATCAGTATATTTATACTTACATGCAGTATCAAAGTAATGAGGCGAACCACATAGTTAGAATAATTAGACAATACTCATAAAGAAATTCCCGAAATCCATATTAGTGTAATTTCTTAATTGATGCACTTTCCTTTAACCTCACGAAACGGGGTGGCGAAAAGCTGATGCCACACTGGAGACACACCACCTGCAATTAGATGCAATCCACTCAAAACATACCAACAAAACAAGCACAATACAGAGAACGTCATAGATCCTACAATCCACTCTGAACCCTGAAAACAGCAAACTACCAGATGGAGACAACTGACTTCAAACATCCAAGACTTAAGTTCTACAACTCCAAATCAAGTAAACGAGTACTCTTTCGTGACCTACTGGAAATTCCCCAAAATTTTCTCTACGCGAATAGAAAATCTAATTGGAAAGCCTTCGGAGCCCAAACTCTTAAAGGAGCAAACCTCCAAAGATACCAGCTCCAAACTCACAGTGGGAGGAAGCCAAGCGCAAACACAAGAATAGGAGCATAACTACCTCTTCAACAACCCGATCACCAACAGCAATGTAACACCCCGGCATTTAATATGCCTGAATGCTACCAAACATAAGCTAAACAACATCTAAATACCACATTTAAACATAAATTCCAGCAAAGACGCACATGCTAAAAACCGAGATTTCGGCAGCATCTCCTTTGTTTTAACATGATTTGAAGGAGCAACAACAGTATAGCAATATAAGGCAATATGAGAGACAGCTAAAACAGCAATAAATAACAACTTAACAACCATGTAAGTCTAGTTTCAAGCATTTAATGTCTCCAAGAGTCAAACGAACAATAAGGCTCTCATATAGCAAAGCTAAACCTTAAAGCAATAAACATCACACGCAATTTATTATCAAAACTAATTGAATGGCATGTGGAATCAAATGAGTGAAGCTACGTGCGGAAGTGTAACTATTTCCCTTCCCCGCATGCCGGTCTCATGGTACCTAAAACAACAAGAAAACACAAGCGTGAGTTCGAAACTCAGCAAGCATATTGCAATGGTACAACAAAATCAATTACATGGCAATAATATCTCACATCATGTAAACCATCTCATTCATGATCACATATCGTTATCATCATCATTATGTATGCAATGCGATGCGATGCGATGCTCATATCTCCTTGGAAACTCATACCGGTATTGTTGAGTACACACCCGTCGGTGTGCACCGTCTCCCCCCTTCCATCCCGAAGATGGAGGGTGCCTACTCCTCGCTTCCGTTCACCACGGTGAATGGAATCACGATGTAAGACTTACTCATTGGCTCTCCGGATTAGTCATAACTTTCTCACCGACCTTCCCGGACTAGTTATGACTTCCTCACCGCCCGGGCCATGTAATCATGCCATGTATGCAAATATGCCACATCATAATCAACTTGTACATTAACACATGGCATCATAACATAATAAACATGCTCATCATATCATTGGCAATCATTAAAGCATGGCAAGTGATCATATCATATAGTCAAATTCATCTATTCTCAACAAGCAACCTACAAATCGCTATCCATTACAATACACTTGCCTCAACCACGGGCAACGGATTGGCGGGAAGTAGAGTCACACCACCTGTACATAGGTACCACACACTCACAATCATGTCCACAAAATAGTATGCAAACCCTCATCTACCCCGACATTGCCAACTACTCGCAAAACCCGAAAACAGCGGTTCTGTCCCGTCAGGACAGCAGCCTTCCAAAAGGTATAACTCAGGTTCTAAGACTCCGAATCAAATAAACGAGTACATCCTCGCGTAGCTTAGGAAATTTCCCAACTTTTTCTAGGTATAGGGAAAGACTGATTCGGACTCTAAAGTTGTTTAATCTACAAAATACCGTGATTTGTTCCAATCGCGTCCCAGATTTTAACACGCTCGGTAAAACAGCCATAACTTTCAGACGGCTGATCGGAATTGGACGTTCTTTATATCCACGGAAAGATAATGAAATTATCTACAACTTCTTCAACAGTCGTACGACCAAATTAGGACTCTAAATTGGCGAAAAACCGAACCCTAGGTCGACTGCTCATGCTGTCCGAAACAGAGAACGTGACCAACTCAAGAATCCATCTAATCTAATCAAATCCAGCACCACCAATTGATCTAAAAAATTGATAATCATCCTTATAACAGTACCTAGCCCAACCCCAAGGATTTCCATGGCCATACCTTCGCCCGACGCACGAGAACTGAATGGATCTCCTCCCGGTTCGCTCCTCGCTCCTCGCTCCTCACTCTAATGGATGGATCCTGGAGGTGCAGGGGTGGGGAGGCTACCCTAGGGCAGCAAGGGGTGGAGGAGAGGTGGTGGAGAGGTGGGGAGCAATGGGGGCAAAGGGGAAGGGGGCGCACGGCCACAAGGGGAGAGGGGAGGTGGGGGCTAGGGCACAAGGGAGAGGTGGGGGCGCACAAGAGGGTGGGGGGCGCAATGAGGGCAGGGGGGGAGGTCCTTTTACCATCCCACACAAGTCTCCTAGTCCTAAATGGACTCATACTCCATCCCACCAAAGCCCACAACCCTTTCCCCTAGGCCCAAAACTCCCCAGAAAGGCCCAAAACGGCCCGGAAACGCTAATAACCTCCATACCCTATGGTTTTAACCTTAATTCCACATCTCATAATATTTTTGACCTCATCATGCTCAATAAATAAGGATACGACACTCCGTGGTGTCACAAGCAATTTCCCCCTTTTAAAGCAAGTCATTCTCCCTCAAAGGTAATAATCCAATTCTTTAAACCATCCATACCAAGGCATGGTTAATTCAAAGACAACAAACAAAACCTCACTAACTGCATGAGAGCGGCATCGCACATCCCCGCGGTAAAGTCTTACTCCCTAGCGTGCGACAATAACGGTAAGTATCGCCAAGGTACTACTATTTGCCAATCAACTAACTTAACCAACACAAACCAAAAAGGAGGAAAAACCTACTGCAAGGCCTAGTATCAAATTATCATCTATTAAGCCACTCTATCCATGAATAAAGTACTGCAACCTCCCACACATATTCAAGTCATAAATCAACAGTTTATAGTCACAACTAATGTACACAACAATTCAATAACAGCTCAAGGCCAGTTGTAAAGAACATCAAAAAAATAACTTCCAACCAATTAGCAAGGCACCAACCCTTCCAATAAACAGCACAATCATGTCACCACCAACAAAAACACAGATAATCAACCTGGTAATTCAATTGTAAGAAAGATGCCAAAACACTAGTCTATACCACAAGCACGACACCAGGAACAACAAAACCAATTGCTGGGCATCATCCTCCCCACTTCCCAAAACACTACAATTCCCAGTGACACTATCAGAGCACAATACAACCAAGGATGGCACAATCTAGAGTAGAACCAATATGAGCCATTTAGGCAAATCAAGAAACACATTGCATGCACCACAAGAGTTCAACCCAAAACCTAGGAACCCTCACCTCCACTTACCAAAAGAGGGGAGAGGAAGGAGGAGTAGATGCCGGCCACGAAGGGGGAGCAGCAGGGGAGGACTCGCCAGCCTGGGGGAAGACGTCGGCCGGGGAGGAGGCGCCGTCGCCGCTGCTCACTGCCGCTCGCTTTTGCTGCTGCTGCACGCTGCTGAGGAGAGGGAGGGGCGACGTCGGCTGAAGGGAGGAACTGAGGTGACGCCAGCCGTAGGGAGAGGTGGCGCCGGCCGGGAGCAGGAGCAGGGAGGGAGGAGCTCGGTTTTTGGGACGGCGCGCCGGCATGGGGGAAGGGGTAGCCACCGGTGGGGCCGGAGGAAGCTCGCTGGAGCTAGGGAAAGCCGGAGGGGGCGCACGGCAGGAGGACCAAAGCGCACGGGTTGGAGACCTCCAACCGGATGGGGAGAAGAAAAGAATGAAGTGGGGAAAAGAAAAGGGGATGGGGAGAGAGATTAGGTGGAGGGGTAAAATTGAATTTTTTCCAACCCCGCAGATCCCAAGAAGGTCCACCACACTCCCGATTGAAACAAAACCAACACTCGAAAAGAATCTACGATGCTACAGTAGGAACAGTTGGACTAGGCCGCTTCCCGAATCGATTGCCTGTGGCAATTTAATTGGGATTTTTCTACTGTTCTTCAGTTCCGATGCTTTTATTTTATCCAAATATCCAAATGCCCCTTATTTATTTGTTTGCCTGCGTGCCATTTAATTTGTAACTTTGGAAATTTATTATTAATAAAATATGTTGGATATGCTATAATTTTACTTGTACTTGTGTACTAGTTTTTTCTGGACTAGTACAGAATACACAGATGATTTTAGAGGTATTTTTTCGGGGTCGGACAGATGTGTCAAAGCTTGTGAGCCCACTGTAGTGTAGACACGCCCTACAAGGTACTAAGAAAATGTAGAAATACTATGAAGTGCAAATAGTGCATCCCGTTGATCTTGTTGAGTTACTTGTAGCTATACACTGCAAAAAGAATATAGTTACTTGTAGCTATAAAATACCCTATAGCTTCAGATACCCCACCAAAAACTAGAGCATTACATATTGATGGTAGATGATGTATAACAGTGGTACCACCCACAATAGTTGTAAAGAAGAAAAAGAGAGGAAAACATCACAATACGGCCTAAGGAAGTAATGGTTGGATGGTAAGGTGGCAACAGTGGCACCAGTTTTATACTAGCCATGAGTTAGACATAGGACCATACATTTTTATTCTAGCAACGTTACAGCAGTTATGTGACCATAAAACTGTTGATGATAAAAGTAACCATGTTAGTAAAATGCGTCCAATCCTATACTACATTTCTAAAATTATTGCATGACTAGCTGTGAATTGCTGTTTTTTTAGATGGCCATGGCTTTGGTGCGGACACTATTTAATTATGACAAGTACAATACCTTATTGCTTTTCTTCCTCTTCAACGGCCCTCTCGTCATGACACTTGACACTATTATTTTCACCTCCCTTTTCTCTCTATTCCAATCCCCTCAAACTCAAAATAGTTTTAATTTTTTGAAGCCCCTAAGATTTTGAACAAGGAAGTATTTTCTAACCACTTTTGAAAGTTCTTGAATTGAAAGGTTTTGAATGTTTTTTGAATTAAAACTTTTTGGAATAAAATTTTTTTAATCAAAGGTTTTTGAACCTAAAGTTTTTTTAATTCAGAATTTACAGAGTTGAGATTTTTCGATTTGAAAATTTTCGAGCTGAAACTTTCTAATTTGAGAATTCTCGATTTAAATGTTTTTGAGTAGAAACTTTCCTAGTTGATACTTTCCAATGTAAAATTTTTTTATTTAAAATTTTTCGAGTTGAAACTCTCTAATGTGAAACTCTTTGATTTGAAAATTTTTGAGTTGAAACTTCTTATTTAAAATTTTCAAAGTAATTTTTTTTCTAATTTAAAACTTTTGTGTTAGGAATGAAGGAAGAGAGGTTAGGGAAGTGAGTAGAGAAAATAGAAGAAGGAAATGTAGAGCCGGATAAAAAAGGTGATACATGATATTCTGAAAGGTATTTTTATATTTTTAGTTTAGGGCTAACCTTAGACACTAATGGGCAATGGCTAATGCCCTTATTGCTAGCGTGACGTGACTGTTGACGCTTGACATGCAGTCACGATGGGAGGCGTGCGCCGCGCCAGTGGAAGCCAACCATCTGGGTTGTCTTTTGCTGCAGTGACCAACGAGGACTCGTGGCGCAGACAGGAGTCAACGATGAGTCATGTATGGCTAGCATGATTGCATGAGAATTCTTTTAAGAAATAAGAAATACCATGGATGCATATATATTTGCATACGCGTACCATGCGTTTTAATAGAATACAAATGTAGCCTTGCAGCATTGTAGTCTTTATGGGTATTTTACTATTTGGCTTGGCTCTAGCTTCTTAATTCTTGTTTGGACCAATGGAGTTGTGACAAATGGTTTAGCTTAAAAAAAAAATCTAGATTCAGGTGGACCTAGAGTAAACCGTAGTTTATTTTTGTAGAGCAAAAGAGAGACTGCTCCCTACAGGGGTGCTTGGATTAGGGGTATTTCATTGGAATGTTTTAAGATTTAGTTCAAATTTGAACTAAATCTCAAAACCTCCCAAGAAATTACCACTCATCCAAGCAGGGCCTACATGGAATAGCAATCCTGTTACCAGACTACTTCCAAAGTTAAGGTAAAATTAATTGCAAAATAGTCCTCGTTAAAAGTAATTATATAATAGTAATATATGAACTTTAATTAACAAACTCCATGCATCGGTACGGAATGGACAAGAAACGGTCTTTAAATTTGAAGGACCTTGTGAAGGTCCATAATTATTTATGATGAGTATTTGATTCCTTTTGAGCTAGAATTATTTAAATTTGAGTTTGGATTTGAAATGGATTTCAAATTGAAAACATTTTGATTTGTACCGGTGTGATAGGCTGCGGCGGACCTTAGGTCCGGTGTGAATTGTATGCGGTAGACCAAGGGTAATTGGTTTTGTATTTGCGCCGAACCAGGTTAGAAATGACTTGTGTATGCGCCGGACCAAGGAAGAGAGGTTTTCACGTTTGCGCCGGACCTACTTTGACATTTTATAGTAATTCGAGTTTTTGGAGGTCTTCCCATTCTTGAAAAATTATGTGTTCTACATGAAAGTTGTAGAGCATTTCGAGACGCATCTTTTTTGTATTGACAATTTTTTCATTTAAGCAACAGAAAAAATCATATAAAATTGGGAAGGTCTCTGCTATATTGGAAACTTGGCGTTTGTACTCAGTTGAATTGTTTTGGTCTGTTTCGGCCCGTTCTAACCCTGATTCATGATCGAATTGATGCGCTGGGTTCGTGATGGAACCAAGAAGGGTTTTCTTATCTTTGTGGATGCAGGGCTTCGTTTGGTGGTTGTGGTGAGGCGGAGGATCGCTAGAACTAGGCACGGGATGGCCGAAGGTTCAAGTTCGTCGGAAGTTCGTCGGAGGATGGCCGGAGACGAAGCGGGTGCAGTACAAGGAGGCAAGGAACCTTGTGGGTGCTGGCTTGGAGCTACATGATCTAGAAAAACCACTGGGTTATTGGTTTTTAGAGTTGGAGTAGCGGCCAAGCCAGCTAGTTAGTCAAAACCCGTTTGTTAGTGGGTTTCGGGTTAGCCCAAATGAGTGAAAGTGTGAGATCAAATCCTGGCTCTTGATGTTTAGCTTAGGATTGAAGCAATACATCCAAGGGTGGGAATTGATCCTAGAACACTATAAATAGATAGGTAGCGGTAGCCTTCCTGTTGTGGAAGTTTGAGAGATGTTTTGGTTGCTCTCATGAGCTTTGTCCACATGTTGTAAGGCTTTGTAAAACTTCCATCTAGAAAATACAAAAATATTTTCTCAATTCTGAATTTACATTCTGCACTTACATTATGTATTTACATTACGTAATTTAAATTCATTTCTTACTTTCTCGCATTTACTTTCATGCAAGATGGATTTGTCTCATCTCCTTCTACTTGCTTCTGGTTCTTATTACCAAGGATGAGGGATTGATTGGATGAGTCTTCAGTTAGATCATATCCCAATCCTCTAGGTGATCTTGCCTCAAGTTTTTGCGAGAAACTGATCTTCTTACTTCTTCGTGATAACCTCTTAGTAGATCGAACTTTGATAGTTATCTTCGTGATTTCTAGCTTGCTGTGACTTGTGTGAATGTATCCAAGTATATCTTGATCATCAAAAACCCACAAGCAAGACTAGATCAAAGATTTCGATTTTTGCTTCAACTTGGTGTGATTCTCCTTCCCATTGAAAAAGATCGTTACTTTGACGTCGATTCCTCAAATCGATATGTGGAACAAGTTCCTGACAACCTAAGGATCATATCTACCAAGTTGCATGATCACCCGATCGATAGATTCAAAACCCCATCTAGTTTGCTTTTGGAGGTCGTGCTGTTTCTGAACACTGTTCTTGCTGATTTTTGGTTCGTGAGCTTCCGTTCTTTGCAAGCAGTGCTTTATTTGGTTGGTATTTGTCCAAGAGGTGGGAAAATTTATTTTGAGATCATTGACCCCCCCCCTATGATCGCCATTCCAATCTTTCAAAATTCTACAAGACAGTAAGAACTCACGAGCTAAGAGCAACTACTAAGTAAATAAGTAATACTTTAATTTACAAATCATGTACAAATACATTACTTGCTCCGATCACAAATAGTTATCATTTTGGGTATAAAAAAGTTAAACTTTCAAAACTTTGCCTATTAATATTTTTTAATAATTAAATTGAATACATGAAAAATCATATATGTAGATTTATCTCAAAAAGTACTTTCACAATATTATAATTTCATTGGGTTTTATAAATTTATTATAATAAATATTAGTGATCAAAGTTATATTTTAGAAGACCGTATCAATGTTCAAATAATAACTATTTGTGATTGAAGAGAGTATTAAGGGAGACATGCATTTTGTATATATGACTGTTGGTAATGGGCCTTCGGGTTGGGCTCAAATCTCCATACAAAGCTGATTTTGTGTTTGTTGCTTGTACAAGTTGTATATGTAGTAATAGTTTGTTTGTTTTTGAACATGCATTTTTATAGGATATTGCACTTTCACCAAAGCATATGTACAAAACAAAATATTACCCATCTTCATTAGATCACTTATTGTTCTTTGGATGACGTATCTTACTTTTGTCCATGATAGTACATCATATTTGAAATAGCTATAGAGGAGGGGTATGAAAAAAGTGAAAAAATTTGCCTAAAATTATAGAATGATATGTACTTAGGAACACAATTTGAAAGCTAGAATGTCATGTATTCAGAAACAGAAGGAGTAGGACAAGATGAATGACCGAAAGGGCGACTAGAAGAGCATGAATAAGAGGTAAATAAAGTTCAACCAAATAAAATTTTCCCAAAGAACACAAAGAACCAAGCCAAAACTTCAATTGAATGGAAGCAAAAGAATCAATTTAAGAGAAGTTCAATCTGGGGGTGGCACCACCATGCTACAGTAGCTGTCGTGCCAGATGAATAGTAATTTTAGGGTAAACAGTAAAATCTCAATCGCAAGGATTGACTATAAAATTTTGACCTTTTTCCAGTTTAGTGAAGGTCGCATCAAAACTGAGTCAAACACAAAAACTTCACCCTAAGCTTGCTCACGAGGATTTGATGATCAAGATGATCTTAGATGCACTCCCACATATCACAGCTAGTAAGAACACTAAAGAAACAACCCTCAAACTCTTTGGAACTCGATTTCACAAAATATTTCTTTCTCAAACAAAAAACTGAGTTTTCTTGAGAAACTTGAGAGGGCAAATGAGATGGCATTTGGCTGATTGGAACAAAGCCTTTGCAAGATATTTCCATCAATCATGAAGCCATTCCGCCACTCAAAAATAAGAGGAGAAAATAGGATTTGAGAATCTCCAAAAACTTGACATTGCAAGCAAAACTTGAGCTAGAGTGAGTTTTAATGGATCTTTCTGGGTTGGGACAAGATATAGATGAGTTTCACAACCTCTTACACGTCCTAGATCCACTAGAAACTACATCACGTAGAAGGAGGTGAAGAAAAACACAAGTTACACAAAAGAAACATGCAAAAACAATGCAAGAATTGAAATAAACTTCAGAACATGAGTAAACTTATTCCTTGCATTGCTTAGAGAGGAATGGTTACAAAGTCGCACTTCCAGGTGAGAAAATCTCAAAGGAGCATATGAAAACCACAAATCCTTCTCGAAGGCTTGGGTCGAAGGCATACCCCACCCATCTATTTATAGCCTAATCAAAGCAATCTTCATCCTTGGATGACTTTCTTCATCCATAAGGAATCTCATCAAGGGATGAGATTTTCTTACCAACTCATACATGGGCTAACCCGAAACCCACAAACATAATGGGTTTTGCATGTTTCTCAAAGCACACTAACTTAAGCACTACTCCATCCGCGAATTCGCTATCCAACGAACCTCCTTCACTTGAGTATGGCTTAAACTAGCAATATTACCATCCACTTATCTTCTTGGCTTGCAGCGACTCTCTGGCCTCAATCATCTTCAGCGCTGCCTCGATCGTTTGGACCTCAGCTCTCCTAGCCTAGTCTCGGTCGCCTTCGCCTCACCATAACCTAGCTCCAAAGTCCTGCAACCATCATAGACAAAGGAAACCTATTACATAGCATTGTCCAACAAATATGCAATAAATCATCCCATAGCAAAAATGGTTCATGATCATCCTGAAAGAGTCAGCACTACCACTCCTAGGGTCAGTAGTATCACCAACCCAAGGCCAGTAGTATCGCCGCGATGAGACTCACCTGGACCTTCTCTGGAATATAACCACCTCCTACTAATGGCTGGTATTACCGCTGACCAGTACTACTGCCACCAAAGACCGGTAGTACCACCCTTAACTTGACAGCACCTCAAATTGCTTCAAATTCAAATCAACTTTGAATCAAACTCAAACTTTCGTATCACAAGCTCAAACAGTCAATTACTCATAAAAAACATGGGTAGATCTCCACATGGTATTTCAATCTCGCCGTTGATGAATATATTGATAAACACCGAAAAGACACAATTTGAATTTGAAAATAGAAAGAAGAAAGCAATTTGATTGCAAAGCCATACTTGATCCAAATGCTAGAGAAAACATGATCACGACCAAGTAGGCAAGGTAAAAATTGATCAAACTAAGAAAAAGAACAAGTTTTCCATGAATGCTCTAAAAATAAAGAAAAATCAACAAATGACTTGCGCACAACCTTTTCATTATAAGCGCTCGCGACTCTAGACTTATTTTTTTGAATTTGCTCCAACGTTTACAATCTTAGTCTAGCTAATACATCCAAATTATTAGCTATTACATTCCTATAATCCTGATCTGATAAACCATCATATTTATCAACTCTTGGTGAACTTATGCTGATTTCTATTGGCGACACTGCTTCTTGCCCATACACAAGCTGATAAGGAGACAACTTGGTGGCTCCGGGGCAAGCAATCCGATACAACCATAATGCATCGGCTAATGTGATATACCAACTCCTCGTCTTATCATCAATCTTTGCCTTAATCAAATTAATTAATGTCATATTCGATGATTCGGCTTTACTGTTTTGTGGGCCCCCGGGGCTATCCGGAATCCCCTTTGTATTTCTGTACCAGTTCCAGATCAGTAGCTGGTACACACAGTCAAACAGTGATGAATCAACAACCATATCACGATTACATATAACCAAATAATAATAACACCAAATAAAAGCAAAGACCTTATGATCGAGGTTTACCATTATTGCCTTTACAGGCTGAACAACTTGAATAACTGCAGCGGAAGAAGATAACACCAAGTGGTGACCCATTCATATGCCCACAGGCAATTGAGTAGGAGAGCGTCCTAGTCCTTGGAATCTCCTTTGACAGCTTCAATCACTTCTGAGACATGTTTAGAATGTAGCATGTGACTACATAAAGTACTCAGCAAGTCTGGGAAAAATGCATAATGCAGGCTATCCAAAGATGGCTTAATATGGTTCTTTTGCACAAGGCAACACTTTTGAAAACTTTACGTGTAATATTTTTCATAAAGCCATTTTTTACAATTATTTGTACATTTGAAATTATTTATAAGTCTAGTGAAGGTTCTAGCCACCAATCACTAGTATACAGGCTCTATCCGCCACCTTTTAAAGAAATCAGGATTCAATCCATCCACATGGCTCTATCTGCCATGGTTCACAAAATAGGTTCAATCCACCAACCTGGCTCTAGCCGCCAGAAGCACACCCGAGAGTTCTAACCACTCCCGGATCCCAAATCATCAGTTTTTAAAACAAATAAATAAAGTCTACCAATATGAAAGCATTCTTTGCTTTGCCCTTCAACGTAGGCACCGCTATTCGAATAGTTTTAACTCTACAGAGGTGTACAGCTTTACCCATAAGACATGATATTCTCTTGATGCCAAGCTATTAGCACACTTCCTTAGGTGTGTCGGTAGAGATATTGTCGGGACCCGAATCTACAAATCCGGACCCTCTGTGTATTCTACTCTAGTCCAGGATCACGCTAGTGCACACAGTAATATCAGGGATGAAGTACCACAATCATACACAGCGGAATTAATAATAAAGTACTTCAATTATTAAATAAACTGGTTACAAGACCTTAAGGTCACCTTACAAATAGTCTGCCACGCAGGGCTTACAACAACAAAAGAAAATAAACAGCAGCGGAATGAAGAACACCGGTGAATCCCATCAATACGCCACAGGCAACTGACAGGGTTCGACTCCTAGATAATCGCCTTCTCGTGGAACTTCGCCTTCTTCGAAATTGTAGTCTTCTCCTCAACTGATGATTGTGTTGAAGGCAAGGGTGAGTATACAACATACTCAGCAAGTCATGCACAAAAATGCAGTTCTAATACTATATGCATGGCTTATTCCAAAGGAATGGCTTAAGGGGTTATTTTGCATCAAGCCGCATTTTGCTTTTACCAAATAATCTTAATAGATTCAAAAGCAGTAAAACCATATTATCTAATAAGTTATCAATCTCTTTTTCAAACAATTTAGCACGAAGCCCTAGATCACTTTAGCATTTATGTCTGGCATACAGCCACCCATTCCCATATTTTTATTTTTAGAAGATCTACCCCTTGACTGTAATCCCCGAGCTTTGTCCAGTACCGTGGACTCGGCTATTCGAATAGTTTTGACACACTCTGCAGAGGTTGTACACTTTACCCACATGATCTGATCGCACACCACAAAGGCGATTGACCGTAACGAAGTTTTTCAGAAACTTCCATCTACACCTATGACCCTCGTCGGTATTGCCTTCACTATCACTTCCCCCATGAAGGATCGAAGTGTAGGACCGACAATCACCGTTGGATAGGGTACCAAGCCGTAGCACAGGTACGCTCCCCCGCACAGTTACCCCGGTGTAACTGTCACCCTGAGGTATCAAAGGTAAGACTTTAGAATCCTACTAAACTAAGACCGTCCCACTCCAGCCATGTGGTTGCACGAAAGGCCCAGTTCAAAGGCTTGCAAGGTGAAGTCCTTAACTATCTAGGGCAAGACATCCTTCTCACAAACCCTAACCCAAATCTTCTCACATCACTCAAAATCTGTGCCATAAAGGCCCACCTGGCATAAAGCCTCGTACCACTTGCCCCAGACTAAATCTTTTCCCACCCCTGTTCCATTATTGTGCAACACATGCCAACAATAATATCAGTTACCATGTAGAACCACAAAGGTACCTACACTTCACATCATCACGTGACAAGATCACACTGAACTTCCAAAATTATTCCATTTGTCATTAGTCAATATTATTTTGCTATTTGAAATATATTTCGCGCAAGCATAGCTAAGCAACTAGTCACAGTCTAGCCTCCCGTGTTGGCACAATCATATCCTCCAACAATTTAATCCCAATTTTAGGTGACAATGGAATATATAGCATACAAATAATATTAACAAGGATGGAATTAACAATTAGGTTGATTAACTAGTTAGCCCAAATTAAATTATTCATTTTAATCAACATAGCATGCATAATTTAAATCAAAATACATTTCACAAACTAGGAGCAATATGGTCAAAGCACAACTTGCCTTCAAACAGTTGATGTTCTTGGTCCAACACTTGAGATTGGTCTTCTTCAACACCCTCGCACAACTCAACGTCGTCACGCAGCGTAAAAACATCCAAAAACAACGAATAAACACACATTCAGGAAATACCGCAAATCAAACTAATGCGTAATTTCGCGAAAACTTCCAGACAATTACTTGGGCATTTTCTAAGATTTATAAAATTTATTTCGACATTTTCGAACGTATAGTTTAAGAGCTAAGAAATTCGTAAGTTTGGACTTTCGGCAAATAATTTAACAGTGTAAATTTAATTATAAAATTTCATAAAAATTACTGTAGAAATGTATTAATTTTTATTAATTAACAAAATTTGTTGCACGCAGTTTGGACTTAAAACAAATTCGCAGCGAAAAAGACAAATTTCGCAATTGTTAGAAAAGTGCATGTACAAACTAACTTCCTAGTTTTCTAGCATGCTACTGTTCATGACGTATACACATATGCTTCTAGTTCGGCTGGGTTACGTGAAATACCGAAGCGCAAATTAATTTTTGTATTTAGATGTGTATACTTCCTAATACGACCGTATAAATGTATATAGGAAATTTATACTTGCGAATCGGCCAGATTTATCAATGGACAGCGACGGCGGCAAATACATGGAAAACAAAGCAGGGTAGATATATATATGGCAAACAGGCACACAATACCATATTCATGCAACTAGCGTTAAGCAACAGAGAGTACCGAAACAAGTTCTACGATATTTGTGTCAACCGACTATATCTACGTGCAGCTATTTCTACACGCGATTTGACCAAGTATATATATACATCGATTCGGCCAAAAATCTACGTTCAACCGACTAAACTATAGATATATACGTGAAAATATATATGCATCTACCGTCCACAGTACACGCATATAGAAAAAACATATAAGCCTAACACATGTATACATGCATCAATACATGCGAACAAGATTAATTGATTAATATAGATAGAGCGTGCATAAAAGAAAATAAAGAGAACTACCGGACAACGCGAAGCAGCGGCGCAAATCGTTGGGTGTAGGAAGAAGGCGGCGTGGCCGGAAGGTGCGCTCGCGGCGTAGACGGTGGCGGCGGCAGCGTGACGGCAGCGGCGTACCGGCGATGGCGGCGAGGCAGCGGCAGCGGTGTCGGCGATAACAGCAAGAGCGGCGACGACGGCGGCGGGCGGCGACAAAGAACGGCGATAGCGGCGATCGCGCTAAAAACGGGCGACCAGCGGCGGTAGCGACGGCGGTGGTAACAACCAACGTGACGACGGCGACAGCGATCACGAGACGCGGCGGAAGTGACGATGGAGGCGACGGCGACGACAGACAGACACGGCGACGACAACAATGGGCGAGGCCAAGGGCAGCGACGACGAAGGTGACGGCGATGGCGACGGCGCGACGACAGTGGTGAGAGAGAAATGAGATCGGCAGAAGGGACAAGAAGGCTAAAGAGGCAAGAAGGAACATGACTAGCAACTTATAAAAGAGTGGTAGAAGAACCAGTGGTTGTGGCTAGAAACTGATTTGCGACTCGTAAATAGAAACGACTGGAAGTTGAAATGCTCATGTGTGGGAATTGAAACTCGCTAGAGAAATGGAAACGTGGTTGGAGAGGAAACGGCAGAGTGCATAGCCACCTTCGTGGGGGAAGTTGTAGTGGACATGCATACGTGAGTTGCTAGAGTACATGCAGGCTACTCTGGAAGGAATGGCTGCTAGTAATGGACGTGTTATTACATGGGAATAAAGACTGTAGGAGCATGCATGGTTCGTGCAACTAAATGAAGAACGGCTGAATTCAAACGTCCCGCAATTGCTACTAGTACCGCACATGCACACCAACACACAAACGGCCGGAATACAAACCAACGCCAAGCACTCACGCACAGGTATATACGCATTTACGTTCTAAAGATATGTTGAAAAAAAAAATGGAGAGGCTCTAAAATCCGAAAAAAAATACTCGAAAATACTAGGGACTAGTTGGAGCTTAACAAAGTTGGTTTCGCGATTTTTCGACGTATAGATTCCTCTCAAAAATTCTTTCGTGAATCGGACACTGCATCGATTTTTGTAAAATCAACGACGACGTTATAAAACATGTTTTTCGGAAATATTTGAAGCGAACACTCGCCTACCAACTATCTTAATTATCAACAAATTTTTAGATTTTACACTTATTCGAAAATGCTTGATCTTTATTTAACGTGACTATTTCAATAAACTGGAATTCAGATTAACCTCGAGTATTCCGAATATTCCGAAAAATCCAAATAATCCCAAAAACACACTAAATATATTAAAAGCAAATTTTGAGATGTTACAAACCTCCCCCCTTAACAGAATCTCGTCCCCGAGATTCGAGGTTAACTATAGAATAGGTTCGGAAACTCGTTCAAATCTTCTTCGCTTTCCCATGTCGCTTCGCTTTCTGAGTGATTACTCTATTGGACTCTGCATAAGCGGGTTTGAGAGATGAGAATATGATCCAAGTACTGATTAGTTATTGCCGATATGGTAGATAACTGCTTGTTTGTCTCTGCGTTATCAGCGGTAGTGGCAACTGTATTGACTTGAACTGCTTCAAGAACACCGGTGTGGTCGGTCCTTTCCATCTGTTGACACCAAGGTTTAGTTGAAAGGGAAGAGGAAAGGTAAGGTTCAAGAATCCTAGTGCAGGGGAGCAGGATTAACCGAAAACTTATACAAGCATTATTAATAACTTGGTATGGTTGCTTACACAAGCCTAAAAGCTATGCAACACATACTGCACACCCAACAATCAAGGAAGATCCAAATTTCCTAAGCACACAATGATTTAGCGTCTAAAAGGGTAACTCAGCTATCTTAAGAGACGCGACTCTCACACATGAGTCTCACTGACTACTAAAGCACTGGTTCTTCAAGCTCCAGGAAGACTTCGTCGATCTACTTCTCTTCGGGCTTGATGATCCCTCGCTCCATGATCTTCAGGGTTGACAGCGGCATCCATCACCTTCTCCTTAAGTGTGAAGCATCGTTAACTATTCAGAACAACTCAGGTAAGATTTCCATTTAAACCGAAGGGAAGGATAGAAGTTTCAGCAAAGAGGAGAGAATAGAAGAATAAGATAAGTCAGGAGCATAATATTCTTTCAAGTTAAATTTTCCCTTTAGAAAATAATTTTGAAACTCCTACAAACGGCCAGTCTATCTAGGGTCAAGACCTACAGTCAGTATGGCTCTGATACCACCTCTGTCGGGACCCGAATCTACAAATCCGGACCCTCTGTGTATTCTGCTCTAGTCTAGGATCACGCTAGTGCACACAGTAATATCAGGGATGAAGTACCACAATCATACACAGCGGAATTAATAATAAAGTACTTCAATTATTAAATAAACTGGTTACAAGACCTTAAGGTCACCTTACAAATAGTCTGCCACGCAGGGCTTACAACAACAAAAGAAAATAAACAAAGAAATGAATGAAGAACACCGTGAATCCCATCAATACGCCACAGTAACCGATGTGGTTCGACTCCTAGATAATCGCCTTCTCGTGGAACTTCGCCTTCTTCGAAATTGTAGTCTTCTCCTCAACTGATGATTGTGTTGAAGGCAAGGGTGAGTATACAACATATTCAGCAAGTCATGCACAAAAATGCAGTTCTAATACTATATGCATGGCTTATTCCAAAGGAATGGCTTAAGGGGTTATTTTGCATCAAGCCGCATTTTGCTTTTACCAAATAATCTTAATAGATTCAAAAGCAGTAAAACCATATTATCTAATAAGTTATCAATCTCTTTTTCAAACAATTTAGCACGAAGCCCTAGATCACTTTAGCATTTATGTCCGCATACTGACCACCCATTCCCATATTTTTATTTTCAGAAGATCTACCCCTTGACTGTAATCCCCGAGCTTTGTCCAGTACCGTGGACTCGGCTATTCGAATAGTTTTGACACACTCTGCAGAGGTTGTACACTTTACCCACATGATACATAAGCACACCACAAAGGCGATTGACCGTAACGAAGTTTTTCAGAAACTTCCATCTACACCTATGACCCTCGCCGGTATTGCCTTCACTATCACTTCCCCCATGAAGGATCGAAGTGTAGGACCGACAATCACCGTTGGATAGGGTACCAAGCCGTAGCACAGGTACGCTCCCCCGCACAGTTACCCCGGTGTAACTGTCACCCTGAGGTATCAAAGGTAAGACTTTAGAATCCTACTAAACTAAGACTGTCCCACTCCAGCCATGTGGTTGCACGAAAGGCCCAGTTCAAAGGCTAGCAAGGTGAAGTTCTTAACTATCTAGGGCAAGACATCCTTCTCACAAACCCTAACCCAAATCTTCTCACATCACTCATCCCATTGCCGCAAAGGCTGTTATCTCAAAATCTGTGCCATAAAGGCCCACCTGGCATAAAGCCTCGTACCACTTGCCCTGCACTAAATCTTTTCCCACCCTGTTTCATTATTGTGCAACACATGCCAACAATAATATCAGTTACCATGTAGAACCACAAAGGTACCTACACTTCACATCATCACGTGACAAGATCACACTGAACTTCCAAAATCATTCCATTTGTCATTAGTCAATATTATTTTGCTATTTGAAATATATTTCGCGCAAGCATAGCTAAGCAACTAGTCACGGTCTAGCCTCCCGTGTGGGCACAATCATATCCTCCAACAATTTAATCCCAATTTTAGGTGACAATGGAATATATAGCATACAAATAATATTAACAAGGATGGAATTAACAATTAGGTTGATTAACTAGTTAGCCCAAATTAAATTATTCATTTTAATCAACATAGCATTCATAATTTAAATCAAAATACATTTCACAAACTAGGGGCAATATGGTCAAAGCACAACTTGCCTTCAAACAGTTGATGTTCTTGGTCCAACACTTGAGATTGGTCTTCTTCAACACCCTCGCACAACTCAACGCTCACGTAGCGTAAAAACATCCAAACACAACGACTAACCACACATTCAGGAAATACCGCAAATCAAACTAATGCGTAATTTCGCGAAAACTTCCAGACAATTACTTGGGCATTTTCTAAGATTTATAAAATTTATTTCGACATTTTCGAACGTATAGTTTAAGAGCTAAGAAATTCGTAAGTTTGGACTTTCGGCAAATAATTTAACAGTGTAAATTTAATTATAAAATTTCATAAAAATTACTGTAGAAATGTATTAATTTTTATTAATTAACAAAATTTGTTGCACTTGATTTGGACTTAAAACAAATTCGCAGCGAAAAAGACAAATTTCGCAATTGTTAGAAAAGTGCATGTACAAACTAACTTCCTAGTTTTCTAGCATGCTACTGTTCATGACGTATACACATATGCTTCTAGTTAATTTGGAGTTACGTGAAATACCGAAGCGCAAATTAATTTTTGTATTTAGATGTGTATACTTCCTAATACGACCGTATAAATGTATATAGGAAATTTATACTTGCGAATCGGCCAGACGATCAGCGCGGGACAGCGACGGCGGCAGCGAACACAGTTAGCCCGAATGAGTCGGCGGCGACGACGGCTACGGCAACGATGGCGACTACGGCTATACGTGCGTGCTACGCGGAAAAACAGCAGGGTAGATATATATATGGCAAATAGGTACACAATACCATATTCATGCAACTAGCGTTAAGCAACAGAGAGTACCGAAACAAGTTCTACGATATTTGTGTCAACCGACTATATCTACGTGCAGCTATTTCTACACGCGATTTGACCAAGTATATATATACATCGATTCGGCCAAAAATCTACGTTCAACCGACTAAACTATATATATATACGTGAAAATATATATGCATCTACCGTCCACAGTACACGCATATAGAAAAAACATATAAGCCTAACACTTGTATACATGCATCAATACATGCGGACAAGATTAATTGATTAATATAGATAGAGCGCGCATAAAAGAAAATAAAGAGAACTACCGGACAACGCGAAGCAGCGGCGCAAATCGTTGGGTGTAGGAAGAAGGCGGCGTGGCCGGAAGGTGCGCTCGCGGCGTAGACGGTGGCGGCGACGACGTAGACGACGGCGGCGTACCCGGCGATGGCGACGAGACGGCAGCGGCGGTGTCGACGATAACAGCAGTAGCGGCGACGACGGCGGCGGCGGCGACAGCAACGGCGGTAGCGGCGACTGCGTCAAAAACGGCGACCAGCGGCGGTAGCGACGGCGGTGGCAACAACCAACGTAGACGACGGCGACAGCGATCACGTAGACGCCGGCGGAAGTGACGACGGAGGCGACGGCGACGAGACAGCGTACACGGCGTCGACAACAGCGGCGAGGCCAAGGGCAGCGACGACGAAGGTGACGGCGATGGCGACGGCGCGACGACAGTGGTGAGAGAGAAATGAGATCGGCAGAAGGGACAAGAAGGCTAAAGAGGCAAGAAGGAACATGACTAGCAACTTATAAAAGAGTGGTAGAAGAACCTGTGGTTGTGGCTAGAAACTGATTTGCGACTCGTAAATAGAAACGACTGGAAGTTGAAATGCTCATGTGTGGGAATTGAAACTCGCTAGAGAAATGGAAACGTGGTTGGAGAGGAAACGGCAGAGTGCATAGCCACCTTCGTGGGGGAAGTTGTAGTGGACATGCATACGTGAGTTGCTAGAGTACATGCAGGCTACTCTGGAAGGAATGGCTGCTAGTAATGGACGTGTTATTACATGGGAATAAAGACTGTAGGAGCATGCATGGTTCGTGCAACTAAATGAAGAACGGCTGGAATTCAAACGTCCTGCAATTGCTACTAGTACCGCACATGCACACCAACACACAAACGGCTGGAATACAAACCAACGCCAAGCACTCACGCACAGGTATATACGCATTTACGTTCTAAAGATATGTTGAAAAAAAAAATGGAGAGGCTCTAAAATCCGAAAAAAAATACTCTAAAATACTAGGGACTAGTTGGAGCTTAACAAAGTTGGTTTCGCGATTTTTCGACGTATAGATTCCTCTCAAAAATTCTTTTCGTGAATCAGACACCTGTACCGATTTTTGTAAAATCAACGACGTACGTTATAAAACATGTTTTTCGGAAATATTTGAAGCGAACACTCTCGTCTACCAACTATCTTAATTATCAACAAATTTTTAGATTTTACACTTATTCGAAAATGCTTGATCTTTATTTAACGTGACTATTTCAATAAACTGGAATTCAGATTAACCTCGAGTATTCCGAATATTCCGAAAAATCCAAATAATCCCAAAAACACACTAAATATATTAAAAGCAAATTTTGAGATGTTACAAACCTCCCCCCTTAACAGAATCTCGTCCCCGAGATTCGAGGTTAACTATAGAATAGGTTCGGAAACTCGTTCAAATCTTCTTCGCTTTCCCATGTCGCTTCGCTTTCTGAGTGATTACTCTATTGGACTCTGCATAAGCGGTTTTGAGAGATGAGAATATGATCCAAGTACTGATTAGTTATTGCCGATATGGTAGATAACTGCTTGTTTGTCTCTGCGTTATCAGCGGTAGTGGCAACTGTATTGACTTGAACTGCTTCAAGAACACCGGTGTGGTCGGTCCTTTCCATCTGTTGACACCAAGGTTTAGTTGAAAGGGAAGAGGAAAGGTAAGGTTCAAGAATCCTAGTGCAGGGGAGCAGGATTAACCGAAAACTTATACAAGCATTATTAATAACTTGGTATGGTTGCTTACACAAGCCTAAAAGCTATGCAACACATACTGCACACCCAACAATCAAGGAAGATCCAAATTTCCTAAGCACACAATGATTTAGCGTCTAAAAGGGTAACTCAGCTATCTTAAGAGACGCGACTCTCACACATGAGTCTCACTGACTACTAAAGCACTGGTTCTTCAAGCTCCAGGAAGACTTCGTCGATCTACTTCTCTTCGGGCTTGATGATCCCTCGCTCCATGATCTTCAGGGTTGACAGCGGCATCCATCACCTTCTCCTTAAGTGTGAAGCATCGTTAACTATTCAGAACAACTCAGGTAAGATTTCCATTTAAACCGAAGGGAAGGATAGAAGTTTCAGCAAAGAGGAGAGAATAGAAGAATAAGATAAGTCAGGAGCATAATATTCTTTCAAGTTAAATTTTCCCTTTAGAAAATAATTTTGAAACTCCTACAAACGGCCAGTCTATCTAGGGTCAAGACCTACAGTCAGTATGGCTCTGATACCACCTCTGTCGGGACCCGAATCTACAAATCCGGACCCTCTGTGTATTCTGCTCTAGTCTAGGATCACGCTAGTGCACACAGTAATATCAGGGATGAAGTACCACAATCATACAATGAATTAATAATAAAGTACTTCAATTATTAAATAAACTGGTTACAAGACCTTAAGGTCACCTTACAAATAGTCTCACACGCAGGCTTACAACAACAAAAGAAAATAAACAAAGAATGGAATGAAGAACACCGGTGAATCCCATCAATACGCCACAGGCAACTGACAGGGTTCGACTCCTAGATAATCGCCTTCTCGTGGAACTTCGCCTTCTTCGAAATTGTAGTCTTCTCCTCAACTGATGATTGTGTTGAAGGCAAGGGTGAGTATACAACATATTCAGCAAGTCATGCACAAAAATGCAGTTCTAATACTATATGCATGGCTTATTCCAAAGGAATGGCTTAAGGGGTTATTTTGCATCAAGCCGCATTTTGCTTTTACCAAATAATCTTAATAGATTCAAAAGCAGTAAAACCATATTATCTAATAAGTTATCAATCTCTTTTTCAAACAATTTAGCACGAAGCCCTAGATCACTTTAGCATTTATGTCTGGCATACAGCCACCCATTCCCATATTTTTATTTTCAGAAGATCTACCCCTTGACTGTAATCCCCGAGCTTTGTCCAGTACCGTGGACTCGGCTATTCGAATAGTTTTGACACACTCTGCAGAGGTTGTACACTTTACCCACATGATACAGTCGCACACCACAAAGGCGATTGACCGTAACGAAGTTTTTCAGAAACTTCCATCTACACCTATGACCCTCGCCGGTATTGCCTTCACTATCACTTCCCCCATGAAGGATCGAAGTGTAGGACCGACAATCACCGTTGGATAGGGTACCAAGCCGTAGCACAGGTACGCTCCCCCGCACAGTTACCCCGGTGTAACTGTCACCCTGAGGTATCAAAGGTAAGACTTTAGAATCCTACTAAACTAAGACTGTCCCACTCCAGCCATGTGGTTGCACGAAAGGCCCAGTTCAAAGGCTAGCAAGGTGAAGTTCTTAACTATCTAGGGCAAGACATCCTTCTCACAAACCCTAACCCAAATCTTCTCACATCACTCATCCCATTGCCGCAAAGGCTGTTATCTCAAAATCTGTGCCATAAAGGCCCACCTGGCATAAAGCCTCGTACCACTTGCCCCAGACTAAATCTTTTCCCACCCCTGTTTCATTATTGTGCAACACATGCCAACAATAATATCAGTTACCATGTAGAACCACAAAGGTACCTACACTTCACATCATCACGTGACAAGATCACACTGAACTTCCAAAATCATTCCATTTGTCATTAGTCAATATTATTTTGCTATTTGAAATATCTTTCGCGCAAGCATAGCTAAGCAACTAGTCACGGTCTAGCCTCCCGTGTGGGCACAATCATATCCTCCAACAATTTAATCCCAATTTTAGGTGACAATGGAATATATAGCATACAAATAATATTAACAAGGATGGAATTAACAATTAGGTTGATTAACTAGTTAGCCCAAATTAAATTATTCATTTTAATCAACATAGCATTCATAATTTAAATCAAAATACATTTCACAAACTAGGGGCAATATGGTCAAAGCACAACTTGCCTTCAAACAGTTGATGTTCTTGGTCCAACACTTGAGATTGGTCTTCTTCAACACCCTCGCACAACTCAACGTCTACGTGTAGCAGAAAAACATCCAAAAACAACGAATAAACACACATTCAGGAAATACCGCAAATCAAACTAATGCGTAATTTCGCGAAAACTTCCAGACAATTACTTGGGCATTTTCTAAGATTTATAAAATTTATTTCGACATTTTCGAACGTATAGTTTAAGAGCTAAGAAATTCGTAAGTTTGGACTTTCGGCAAATAATTTAACAGTGTAAATTTAATTATAAAATTTCATAAAAATTACTGTAGAAATGTATTAATTTTTATTAATTAACAAAATTTGTTGCACTTGATTTGGACTTAAAACAAATTCGCAGCGAAAAAGACAAATTTCGCAATTGTTAGAAAAGTGCATGTACAAACTAACTTCCTAGTTTTCTAGCATGCTACTGTTCATGACGTATACACATATGCTTCTAGTTCGGCTGGGTTACGTGAAATACCGAAGCGCAAATTAATTTTTGTATTTAGATGTGTATACTTCCTAATACGACCGTATAAATGTATATAGGAAATTTATACTTGCGAATCGGCCAGACGATCAGCGCGGGACAGCGACGGCAATGGCGGCGAACACGCTTAGCCGAATGAGTCGGGCGGCGGCGGCTCACGGCAACGATTGCGACTACGGCTATACGTGCGTGCTACGCGGAAAAACAGCAGGGTAGATATATATATGGCAAATAGGTACACAATACCATATTCATGCAACTTGCGTTAAGCAACAGAGAGTACCGAAACAAGTTCTACGATATTTGTGTCAACCGACTATATCTACGTGCAGCTATTTCTACACGCGATTTGACCAAGTATATATATACATCGATTCGGCCAAAAATCTACGTTCAACCGACTAAACTATATATATATACGTGAAAATATATATGCATCTACCGTCCACAGTACACGCATACAGAAAAACCATATAAGCCTAACACATGTATACATGCATCAATACATGCGGACAAGATTAATTGATTAATATAGATAGAGCGCGCATAAAAGAAAATAAAGAGAACTACCAGACGACGCGAAGCAGCGGCGCAAATCGTTGGGTGTAGGAAGAAGGCGGCGTGGCCGGAAGGTGCGCCATGGCGTAGACGGTGGCGGCGGCAGCGTGAAACGGCAGCGGCGTACCGGCGATGGCGGCGACGGCGGCGGCGGTGTCGGCGATAACAGCGATAGTGGCGGCGACGGCGGCGGCGGCGACAAAGAACGGCAGAGCGGCGACTGCGTCAAAAACGGCGACCAGCGGCGGTAGCGACGGCGGTGGCAACAACCAACGTAGACGACGGCGACAGCGATCACGTAGACGCCGGCGGAAGTGACGACGGAGGCGACGGCGACGAGACAGCGTACACGGCGTCGACAACAGCGGCGAGGCCAAGGGCAGCGACGACGAAGGTGACGGCGATGGCGACGGCGCGACGACAGTGGTGAGAGAGAAATGAGATCGGCAGAAGGGACAAGAAGGCTAAAGAGGCAAGAAGGAACATGACTAGCAACTTATAAAAGAGTGGTAGAAGAACCAGTGGTTGTGGCTAGAAACTGATTTGCGACTCGTAAATAGAAACGACTGGAAGTTGAAATGCTCATGTGTGGGAATTGAAACTCGCTAGAGAAATGGAAACGTGGTTGGAGAGGAAACGGCAGAGTGCATAGCCACCTTCGTGGGGGAAGTTGTAGTGGACATGCATACGTGAGTTGCTAGAGTACATGCAGGCTACTCTGGAAGGAATGGCTGCTAGTAATGGACGTGTTATTACATGGGAATAAAGACAGTAGGAGCATGCATGGTTCGTGCAACTAAATGAAGAACGGCTGGAATTCAAACGTCCTGCAATTGCTACTAGTACCGCACATGCACACCAACACACAAACGGCTGGAATACAAACCAACGCCAAGCACTCACGCACAGGTATATACGCATATACGTTCTAAAGATATGTTGAAAAAAAAAATAATGGAGAGGCTCTAAAATCCGAAAAAAAATACTCTAAAATACTAGGGACTAGTTGGAGCTTAACAAAGTTGGTTTCGCGATTTTTCGACGTATAGATTCCTCTCAAAAATTCTTTTCGTGAATCAGACACCTGTACCGATTTTTGTAAAATCAACGACGTACGTTATAAAACATGTTTTTCGGAAATATTTGAAGCGAACACTCTCGTCTACCAACTATCTTAATTATCAACAAATTTTTAGATTTTACACTTATTCGAAAATGCTTGATCTTTATTTAACGTGACTATTTCAATAAACTGGAATTCAGATTAACCTCGAGTATTCCGAATATTCCGAAAAATCCAAATAATCCCAAAAACACACTAAATATATTAAAAGCAAATTTTGAGATGTTACAGACCTCCCCCCTTAACAGAATCTCGTCCCCGAGATTCGAGGTTAACTATAGAATAGGTTCGGAAACTCGTTCAAATGTTCTTCGAAGATCCATCCGTTGGACCTCGAAGATCCATCCGTTGGAGCGAGGAGCGAAGAGCGTTCCGGGAGGAGATCAATTGGGTTTTCGTGCGTCGGGCGAAGGTATGGCCATGGGACTCCTTGGGGTTGGGCTAGGTACTGTTCTAAGGGTCATTATCATGTTTTTAGATCAATTGGTGGTGCTGGAATTGAGTAGAGTGGATTAGATCTAGAAGTTGCCACGTTCTCTGTTTCGGACAGCATGAGCAGTCGACCTAGGGTTTGGTTTTTCACCAATTTAGATTCGGAATTTGGTCATACGGCTGTTGAAGAAGTTGTAGGTAATTTCAATACCTTTCAGTGGGGATAAAGAACTTTAAATTCCGCCCAACCGTTTGAAAGTTATGCTTGTTTTACCGAGCGTATTAAAATCTGTGACGTGATTGGAACAGATCACGGTATTTTGTAGATTAAACAACTTTAGAGTCCGAATCAGTCTTTCTGTATACCTAGAAAAAGTTAGGAAATTTCCTAAGCTACACGAGGATGTACTCGTTTAATTGATTCGGAGTCCCAGAACCCAAGTTATGCCTTTTGGAAGGCTGCCGTCCCAACGGGACAGAACCTCTGTTTTTGGGTTTTGCGAGTAGTTGGCAATGTCGGGGTAGATGAGGGTTTGCGTACTGTTTTGTGGACATTATTGTGAGTGTGTGGTACCTATGTGCAGGTGGTGCGACCCCGGGAGTGCCTTCTACTTCCCGCCAATCCGTTGCCCGTGGTTGAGGCAAGTGTATTGTAATGGATAGCGGTTTGTAGGTTGCTAGTTGAGACTAGATGAACTTGATTATATGATATGATCACTTGCCATGCTTTAATGATTGCCTATGATATGATGAGTATGCTATGACGCCATGTGTTAATGTACAAGTTTATTATGATGTTGGCATATTTGCATACATGGCTGTGTTAATGAGATGGTTTACACGATGTGAGATATTATTGCCATGTAATTGTTCTTGTTGTACCATTGCAATATGCTTGCTGAGTTTTGAACTCACGCTTGTGTTTTCTTGTTGTTTTAGGTACCATGAGACCGACATGCGGGGAAGGGAAATAGTCACACTTCCGCACGTAGCTTCACTAATTTGATTCCACAAGTCATTCAATTAGTTTTTGAGAATAAACTGTGTGTGATGATTATTGCTTTAAGGTTTAGCTTTGCTTTTGAGAGTCTTATTGTTCGTTTGACTCTTGGAGACATTAAATGCTTGAAAGTAGACTTATTTTGTCATTAAATCTTTAATCATTGCTGTTTTAGTTGTCTCTCATATTGCCTTATATTGCTTTACTGTGTTGCTCCTTCAAATCATGTTAAAACAAAGGAGATGCTGCCGAAATCTCAGTTTTTAGCATGTGCGCCTTTGCTGGAATTTATGTTTAATTGTGGTATTTAGATGTTGTTTAGCTTATGTTTGGTAGCATTCAGGCATATTAAATGCCGGGGTGTTACAGTTGGTATCAGAGCGGGCTGTAGGTCCTTGGAATGTGTATTTTTAGTGTCATGCTATAGGGTACATCTAAAATGTGATGTGGAATGACTTAGAAACATGGCTTAGGTCTTAACTAAAATTTTGTCATAGGATAGCAACATTAAAACTTGCAAAAGTGGTATAACTAATCTAAAAATTTGACACACAATGGATGCACAGTAGGAAAGGGTATGGGTATCGTTTCTTTACGCTTAAATGTTATATTTAAGCTTTGATATTGAATGCTTCATTTGATAAAGCATGTTGCTATGTCTATGAGATAAATGATTGAATTGTTCTTGTGGTGGTGATAAAGTGGGGTTGTGGTGCCGAAGGGTTTCGGTCACCTCTTTTTGGTTCATAGTAAGGGTGAGGTTTGACGGTGTGGCCGGTTAGCGCCATCACCGAAGAACTATTAACCCCTGTAGGAGAAGAGTGCTTACCCTTTCTGTCGTAAATCGGGTAGTTGACTGGAGTCAAATAGAAGAGTTTGGTGGTGGATTCCTTCGTATGCTCTTTACTATTCTAAGGGTCAGTTTCGGTTGGTTTTCTTGGTTTTAGTTGATTGAAATCAAAAGAAAAGTGTTTGGTCTTGGTTTTTCGCGGATTGTTCCGTATGCGGTATGTGGTCTTGTCTTCCTTAGTTGAAGACGAAGAAGAAGAGTCTAGTGTTGCGCTTCTTTTGGTTGCCCTTCCAGCTTTGATGTTTAGTTTGTTGATTGCTTTATGGGTAGAAGCATTCAATTTATTCCTGTGTTTGTCTTTCTTCAAGGTCAAAAGAGTAATTGCGGCGTTATGCCAGACTTGGTTATCCGGGCTGAAGTTCTGTGGCTTTGTAGGAGTAAATGGTGTTTGATTTCGTCATTTTACTGGTTTGAGAAATCATCTTTGAAAGCCCTTCTTATTTCGTGAAAGATTGGGTTTTGAGGTTAAGGTTTTATTTGAAATGGATTACTTGATCGCTTGGTTTCCTTTAAGAAAATTGTCTTTCAACCATTTTCCTTTATGGGAGTCTTTGAGATTGAAACGTGTTTTGGAAAATTCCTTTTGCATGACCAAGTTTGGGTTTGTCTCATTGCAATTTTGAGAGTCAAGTTTCCTTATGAATTTGGGATAAGTTTTAAAACTAAAATCCTGCAAACAAAGTAAGTAGTCTTTTGACTGAAATTGTTTGTTCCTAGTAAGAATTGTTGTTTAGCATGTTATGTAGCATGTACCAATGTGGTTTATGGGATGACGTATTGTTAAGTTAATTTGTGAGTTTAAACAATTCAATGCGGTTGTTATCTCTAGCTTGAGAATAAATAGACTACTAGTGTTGTAGTTTACTCTTAGCGAGAATGATTGAATGTGTTAATGTATATGCTTAGAATCTGTTGCTTTGCTTTAAAAGTGCTTATGACCCCCGATTATGTTTAAAGTTTTAAACCCTGTTGCATAGTTAGAACATTAAGATGTTGTAGACTGCTGTTATTGTTAAAGAAACTTTGCTGGTTGTTTAAAGATGTTCTAATCTAATGGGTTAATAGAGAAATTTAATCGTGCTGACTAGTGACTTTTATTTGGAAGTTGATTAGAGTTGCTATTTACGTTGTTGCATACTACTAGTATATTTTGGAAGTATGCAGTTGTGTCTCTACAATGCTAGTATTGATATCAATTGAGAAAACATAAGACTTATTGTTAATGATGTTGTTAAGGGTAGTGTTAATGCTAGTATTCAATCTATTTTAAATAGTTGGAGTATGTTGTGTGGTGGTAATTTTGTTATCACCTTTGTATAGGGTAGCTAAAAGTAATGTTGTTGGTTGATGAACATGCCCATTTGTTGTTATTGATGACTAAGTAGTGGTGGTAACTGTTTAGATTACTCGCTGGAAAACCATGGTTAAATAGAGGAAAATTTGAACATGTTGCGATGGAATGAGCTTTGGATAATTAACATGATGAATGATTTTATCCTTAATGAAAGTATAACTTAGAGTCTCACTTGCGAATTCTTCCCTGTGGAAATAATATTTACATGTTTAAGTCGTTTGTTAACTGAATAAGTTTCGATTGTCAAGACATTGACATATAGGTGTATGAAATTTATAGGTTGATCTTTCTGAAAGATTTGTTGAAGTACTATATTTCAAATGTAGAATAAGATGTATTGTGATATGATGATCCGTGGGGATCATGTCGATGTAGTCTTGGTTGGGTGTCTTTTTTTATAAGCACCATAAATTTTAATTAAAAGTGTTGGAAATGGTAACTAGAGAAAGAATTTGTTACGTCAATTTTGTTAAAACCGGTTGGACTTTCTCAATGAGTAAGTAGTGAATTTCGAAGTCTTTAATGGAAAGCGTAGTGGAACATTAGAGATGATTGTATTTATGCTGAGCTTGTGTTTAAAAGCTTTTGGACTGGTTTGGTTGTTTGCCATTTTGGTTGAAGGGTTTTCGGTCAAGATGTTCCACATGTTGTGTTTCAGAGTTTCCATAAAACTCGTAGAAATTGTTGCCAATCTTTGGTTTTGGCTATTTTGTTTAATTTGTGCTATGTGTATGGTTTTACACCCAAAAGTCTTTGAGTGGATCGCGCTCCTTCGCGTTCACACTGAGTCATCTTTGGAGTAAATTTTAAAGGAAGCAGAAGGTCTTAGTGGGTTGTGTTGAAGACTCTTGAGATTTAAATTGTAACTCTTTTTGACTGGAGATGGATTTATTTGCATAATGTGTGTGATGTTTGCGAGTGCTTCAAAAAGGTGGATTTTATGAATATTTTATAAAGTGATTTTGTCAGTGAGGTGTTCCATTTTTGAAATGAGTTTCTCCCTCCTTGAGAAAAATTTGTGACGGTTGTGGGAGCAGATGCTCGACTTGAAAATTTTGATGCTCTCTTCCATAATGTTGGATTTGAATGAAATACAATGTTTTGCAAGTTCAGTTTTCAATTGATGTGGGATGTGATGCGACGTGGTGTTTTACTGTCAACTATGCTGCCATCATAGTCCAAATGAATTTCCGCAACCTTCGATGTTAATTGTGTTTCCATTATTTGATGCCGAGGAAGAAGTCGTCATGTGAATGACTATTCGGTAGTGTTGTTACATGATGAAGGAATGGTGAAAAGTAAACACGACATCGTTTTTTTAGATGTTAAATGATAAAAGAGTCATTGAGCCAGGTCGGTGAGAAAGTCATATATGGAGATATGACTAATCCGGAGTGCTCTTGAAGAATGTGCATTCATGTCATGAAACGAGATTTCCCTTGCTTTCTAGTATGAAAAGAAAAGAATGAATAATTTCTGGTGTTGGTTGTGGTGAAGGGATTTGTGTTTCCTTTGCGTTTTGGCTTAGGAAATTAAAATGAATACTATCTGGTTGTTGTCAAATCCTTTCCAAAGTGGTTTTAGCGCTTTGGGGTTTGAGTTGTTGGATGAGGGCCACTTGGGTTCAAGTTTATGATTGTGCTCTTTATCGTGGTCCTTTGAGTGGAAGGTTGTGTATGACTCAATGCAAACCTTCGTGGAGAATTGTGTCGTTGAGGTGTTCCTCGGTAGGGTTGATTAAATTTTTAGTGGACCATTTGGTGGTTGCTAGTAATCACTTTTCCTTTTGAAGTGTATTGGATCTTTTTGTCGTTGGGCAATGAGCGAGTTATGTCAACCGCAGGGGAACGTTCGGTCGTTTCTGTTACGCGAGCCTTACGGATCCTGGATATAAAGTAGGTTGTTCGTTCTGGTGGTAATCTTAGAGCGTTGTGTCTCTTTTGTTTCGCGTCGTCTTGAGTACAAGGAACCACAGAAGGGAGGTTGGTACCGTGTTTTTTTGGAGAATAGCATGAGTTAAAGGGATCGGGCACTTCAGTGCCAAGGAATGCTTAGAACGAGGAGTATGAGACCATTTTCTTTTGTGGGCTGTTTGAGGATTTATTTTATCGCTTGGGGTCGTGCTGAGACCGTGTGTGAGTACTTTGTGTTTCAATGTTGAGTAAAGATCTCGCAAGTTTTGATTGTGAGTTATCTTTAGAGCTGTCAGTCTTTGATCTTAGCTCCTTGCCTCAGAGTGCTGGCTGGTGCAAATCGTAGGGGCTTCTAAGCGGGTTTTGAGGCGTGAACCATAACTCCCTTTGATTTGGTTGTTTGCGAAGTGGCGTGTCTCGGATTCGGGGTCGAATCCTGTTGAAGGGGGGAAGAATGTGACACTACGGAATGGTGTGACATTATTTAATGTGAATGTTAAGGTCAAAAACTTTATGAAATATGGTATTGGAGATTAAAACCATATGGTACGAGGTTTAATAGTGTTTCCGGGCCGTTTCCAGGCCGTTTCCGGGAGTTTAGGCCTTTCTGGGGAGTTTTGGGCCTAGGGGAAAGGGTTGTGGGCTTTGTTGGGATGGAGTATGAGTCCATTTAGGATTGGGAATCCTGTTTGGGCTGTTAAAAAGGGGGCTCCCCCTGCTGCCATGCGGCCCACCCCCCTCCTATGTGCGCCCCCTTCCCCTCCCTCCTTGCCCTAGCAGCCACCCCCACCTCCCCCTCTCCCTTTTGGCCGTGCCCCCCCTCCCCTTGCCCCCTTTGCTCCCCACCACTCCACCACCTCTCCTCCACCCCTTGCTGCCCTAGGGTAGCCTCCCCACCCCTGCACCTCGAAGATCCATCCGTTGGAGCGAGGAGCGAGGAGCAAGGAGCGTTCCGGGAGGAGATCTATTGGGTTTTCGTGCGTCGGGCGAAGGTATGGCCATGGGACTCCTTGGGGTTGGGCTAGGTACTGTTCTAAGGGTCATTATCATATTTTTAGATCAATTGGTAGTGCTGGAATTGAGTAGATTGGATTAGATCTAGAAGTTGTCACGTTCTCTATTTCAGGCAGCATGAGCAGTCGACTTAGGGTTTGGTTTTTCACCAATTTAGATTCGGAATTTGGTCGTACGGCTGTTGAAGAAGTTGTAGGTAATTTCAATACCTTTCAGTGGGTATAAAGAACATCCAATTCCGCCCAGCCATTTGAAAGTTATAATCGTTTTACCGAGCGTATTAAAATATGTGACGTGATTGGAACAAATCACTGTATTTTGTAGATTAAACAACTTTAGATTCCGAATTAGTCTTTCTGTATGCCTAGAAAAAGTTAGGAAATTTCCTAAGCTACGCGAGGATGTACTTGTTTAATTGATTCGGAGTCCCAGAACCCAAGTTATGCCTTTTGGAAGGCTGCTGTCCCGACGGGACAGAACCTCTGTTTTTGGGTTTTGCGAGTAGTTGGCAATGTCGGGGTAGATGAGGGTTTGCTTACTGTTTTGTAGACATGATTGTGAGTGTGTGGTACCTATGTGCAGGTGGTGCGACCCCGGGAGTGCCTTCTACTTCCCGCCAATCCGTTGCCCGTGGTTGAGGCTAGTGTATTGTAATGGATAGCGGTTTGTAGGTTGCTAGTTGAGACTAGATGAACTTGATTATATGATATGATCACTTGCCACGCTTTAATGATTGCCTATGATATGATGAGTATGCTATGATGCCATGTGTTAATGTACAAGTTTATTATGATGTTGGCATATTTGCATACATGGCATGTTTCATGGCCCGGGCGGTGAGAAAGTCATAACTAATCCGGGGAAGGTCGGTGAGAAAGTTATTACTATTCTGGAGAGCCAATGAGTAAGTCCTACATCGTGATTCCATTCACCGCGGTGAGCGGAAGCGAGGAGTAGGCACCCTCCATCTTCGGGATGGAAGGGGGGAGAGGGTGCATACCGACGGGTGTGCACTCAACCATACCGGTATGAGTTTCCAAGGAGACATGAGCATCGCATTGCATTGCATACATAATGATGATGAAAAGGATATGTGATCATGAATGAGATGGTTTACACGATGTGAGATATTATTGCCATGTAATTGTTCTTGTTGTACCATTGCAATATGCTTGCTGAGTTTTGAACTCACGCTTGTGTTTTCTTTTGTTTTAGGTACCATGAGACCGACATGCGGGGAAGGGAAATAGTCACACTTCCGCACGTAGCTTCACTCATTTGATTCCACAAGCCATTCAATTAGTTTTTGAGAATAAACTGTGTGTGATGATTATTGCTTTAAGGTTTAGCTTTGCTTTTGAGAGTCTTGTTGTTCGTTTGACTCTTGGAGACATTAAATGCTTGAAAGTAGACTTATTTTGTCGTTAAGTCTTTAATTATTGCTGTTTTAGCTGTCTCTCATATTGCCTTATATCGCTTTACTGTGTTGCTCCTTCAAATCATGTTAAAACAAAGGAGATGCTGCCGAAATCTCGGTTTTTAGCATGTGCGCCTTTGCTGGAATTTATGTTTAATTGTGGTATTTAGATGTTGTTTAGCTTATGTTTGGTAGCATTCAGGCATATTAAATGCCGGGGTGTTACATGCGTCATGTGAGAAAACAGTATTGCCTCTATCTGGCACTCACATTCCACTAACTAGCGAGTCTAAGTTAGGTTTCTACAAATTATTCAGCCAGGTCGTGCCCACTTTGACATGTGGTTGTATGGTTATGCTTAGAATGGGCAGTCATAAGCGTCGGTCCTTAATTGACTTGGGACAGTACTTGCACATTGAAAACTAGTGCTCTATCCACACACGCCAGACAAACCATTCTGCCCAAGTCTAAATCATTTTATTTTATTTTTATTTTGTAAACCAACATCAATACTTTCTGCCTATAATTTGCAATACAAGTTTTCAAGAGTTAATAGAAATTTCCACCCATAGGTGCATACTGACCGATTGTGAGTCTAAGCATTTCTACCGAACTATTCTATTCCACCAATAGTTTATATTATAAACTACAAATCTCAGGGTTTGATTACAATCCTTAGAATCAATTTTGTAATCTCTAATAATCCTTAAATTGCCATAATTTTACCATCATATGAATAATCCAATTCAATATAGTATCCAACAAGTAGTAAGTATATCATGGTACTATCATAACTCCAAAATCATATTAAACTACAATCATGTTTGTATATGAAATATTTCCCTTGAACCATAACTTGCATTATTGATTTATTCATCATTCATACGGCGATCAATCTTATCTACTAAGAATATTTCACAAAATCATCTACTAAACCACCGAGAATATTTCACAATATCATCTCTAATCATCTAGAATACAGTCCACCGATAATACTTCATAATATCATATATTTAATCCTTCATATTATCACCTCTAAATCATCTACTTTGATCCACCAAGGATACGTAATATTATCATTTACAAAACCACCAAATATTATTCCATAAAGCTAAGATTTTATTAATTCATCGTCAATAGTAGTTTCCATTCACACCGATACCAAGCTAACTAAATAAACCACACATATTCTGCACTATTCACAATTCTCCATAAATGTTTATCACATATCTATATTTCCATAATCATCTCTTTCTTTAATCAGTCCGTTAATAATAATTCCCAACAAACACTAATAATCCAACTAACTCTGATTCTCAATTGATACTATTTTATCAACCCAAGGAATCCAATTCCACATATTATTTACTTGCAATGATCTATTTAATCCATCATGAATACTTCACAATACCATACATCTTCAAAAATTTCCCCCAATCCATTACAATGTGAACTACTATCACAACACAACTTCACAATATTTCAATCATCAATGTTCATAGATCAATTTCATAAATGATAATCCCCATCAACACTAATATTCCATACGATCTAATCCATTCAAAATGTCATCTAAAGAATTAATCTCCTAATCAGAGAATATTTACCAAAAGTGTTTATTATGGTGGATTACTGTGCTAGGGCGACAAAGGATCATGGATCACAATATCAAGGAGCTATAAGCAATAGGTATAACTAACCGCCTAACGCTAACATAATCTTTTTATATAAGTAGCAATGCAATTTGTAAAACATTTATAAATCATGGGACCAACTGGCGTCCAGGAGACTTTCCTTCAATCACAGTGGAAGTCTCACAATCTTGTGGTTCAGCGACGGCGTCGGCGGATCCGGTGAACTCTTCGGCTACGCGAAAAACGGTGCAACCAAATAAATACAATAAAATAAAATAAATCCAAAAATTACAAAATTTATACTGGCAGGTAGAGGGTGATTTTAGATGAATTTAGGAATTGGAATCATTCGATTCGGAGTTACGACGAAAGAGAACGAGCGTTTCGAAATTGGATTGGAAAGAAAATCTAGAAAAAAAGAAAAATGTTACTGTAGCTTCGACGCTACAGTACTCCTGCGGCTCCAGAACAGAAGCAAACAGGAAATAGGTTAGACATAGGGATTTTCTATGGAAGGAGGTGGCAGGGTTGGTGAAGATGAGCACTGGAAAGATGTCGACGATGCGAACCCAATGGTGGTGTCGGATTTTGAAGGGAATTAACGGATTGAGAGGAAGCGACGATTTACGGAGCTCCAATCGGCGTCGGTTTTCTCGAGATCCCAGCCGAATGGAGTAGAGAGGCTATGGAAGAGTGAGAGCACGGGAAAGAGGACGCTGGGACGAACATTTGAGAAGTGGTGGTGCGTCGTTTCATGGAGAAACGGCCGAGTAATACCGTTTTAATGGATTTCGGTTTTTGATTGATTGTGTCATTTCAGGTGGATTTTGTGTGACACCACGGAGTGTCGTAGCCTTATTTAATGTGCATGATGAGGTTAAAAACTTTATGAAATATGAAATTGGAGGTTGAAGCCATACGCTATGAGGTTTATTTGCGTTTCCAGGCCGTTTCCGGGGATTTGGGCCTTTCCGGGGGAGTTTGGGCCTAAGAGAAGGGGTTGTGGGCTTTGGTGGGATGGAGTATGAGTCCATTTAGGATTAGGAGTCCTGTTTGGGGTGGTAAAAGGGGCTCCCCCTGCCCCTTATTGCGCCCCAACCCAGCCTTGTGCGCCCCCACCACCCCCCTTGTGCCCTAGTCGCCCCACCTCCCTCTCCCTCTTGGCCGTGCGCCCCCCCCTTTGCCCCCTTTGCTCCCCACCTCTCCACCACCTCTCCTCCACCCCTTGCTGCCCTAGGGTGGCCTCTCCACCCCTGCACCTCGAAGATCCGTCCATTGGAGCGAGGAGCGAGGAGCGATCCGGGAGGAGATCCGTTGGGCTTTCGTGCGTTGGGCGAAGGTATGGCCATGGGGATCCTTGGGGTTGGTGTAACACCCCGGCATTTACTATGCCTGAATGCTACCAAACATAAGCTAAACAACATCTAAATACCACAAGTTACCAGAAATTCCAGCAAAGGTACATATGCTAAAAACCGAAATTTCGGCAGCATCTCCTTTGTTTTAACATGAATTAAAGGAGCAACAACAGTATATCAATGTATGGATTATGAGAGACAACTAAAAACAGCAATAATTAACGACTTAGCAACAATATAAGTCTAGTTTCAAACACATAATGTCTCCAATGGTCAAACGAACAATAAAACTCTCATATAGCAAAGCTAAACCTTAAAGCAATAATCATCACACGCAATTTATTATCAAACTAATAGAATGACTTGTGGAATCAATATGGTGAAGCTACGTGTGGGCGTGTGACTATTTCCCTTCCCCGCATGCCGTTCTCATGGTACCTAAAATAACAAGAAAACACAAGCGTGAGTTCGAAACTCAGCAAGCATATTGCAATGGACAACAAGAACAATATCATGGCAATAACATCTCCCATCATATATATCATCTTATTCATGAACACTTAACAATATCATCATCATTATGTATGCAATGTAATGCAATGCTCATGTCTCCTTGGAAACTCATACCGGTATGGTTGAGTACACACCCGTCAGTGTGCACCCTCTCCCCCCTTCCATCCCGAAGATGGAGGGTGCCTACTCCTCGCCTGCTCACCGCAGTGAATGGAATCACGATGTAGGTCTTACTCATTGGCTTTCCGGATTAGTCATAACTTTCTCACCGACCTTCCCGGACTAGTTATGACTTTCTCACCGCCCGAGCCATGTAACATGCCATGTATGCATTTATGCCAACATCATATTTAACTCACATATTAACACATGGCATCATAACATATTAAACATGCTCATCATATCATTGGCAATCATAAAAGCATGGCAAGTGATCATATATCATGTAGTCAATTGCATCTATTCTCAACAAGCAACCTACAAATCGCTATCCATCACAACACACTTGCCTCATCCACGGGCAACGGATTGGCGGGAAGTAGAGGGCACTCCCGGGGTCGCACCACCTGCACATAGGTACCACACGCTCACAATCATGTCCACAAAACAGTACGCAAACCCTCATCTACCCCAACATTGCCAACTACTCGCAAAACCTAAAAACAGAGGTTCTGTCCCGTCGGGACAACAGCCTTGCAAAAGGCATAACCTGAGTTCTGGGACTCCGAATCAATTAAACGAGTACATCCTCACGTAGCTCAGGAATTTGCCAACTTTCTCTAGGTATATGGAAAGACTGATTCGGATTCTAAAGTTGTTTAATCTACATATTACTGTGATCTGTTCCAATTACATCACAGATTTTATCACGCTCGGTAAAACAGCCATAACTTTCAAACGGCTTGGCAGAATTTAACGTGCTTTATACCCACTGAAAAATAATGAAATTATCTACAACTTCTTCAACATCCGTACGGACATATTCGGATTCTAAATTGACGAAAACGCAAACCCTAGGTCGACTGCTCATGTTGTCCTAAAAACAGAACGTGGCAACGTCTAGATCTAATCCAAATTACTCAATTCCAGCACCACCAATTGATCTAAAAACTTGATAAACACCCTTAGAACATTACCTAGATTAACCCCAAGGATTTCCATGGACATACCTTTGCCCGACGCACGAAAACCCAATAGATCTCCTCCCGGTTCGCGCGATCCCCTTCCTCGCTTCCAAATCCACCGGATCTCCTCGTCGTGGAGCACTCCAATGGATGGATCTTCGAGGTGGTGAGGTCAAGAACTCACCTAGGCGCAGCAAGGGAGGTGGAGAGGTGGTGGAGAGGGTGGTGGCGCAAGGGGAGAGGCTTGGAGGAGGTGGAGGCGCCCAAGGAGGAGGTGGGGAGGTGTGGGAGGCGGCTAGGGCACTTGGGGGCGCTTGGGGCAGGGGGAGGACGCCCAAAAGGGCAGGGAAACCCCGCTTTAACCATCCCTAAGCCCCTTTCCTAATCCTAAATGGATTCCCACTCCATCCCACCAAAGCCCACAACCCCCTCTTTAAGGCCCAAACTCCCCCGGGAAGGCCCAAAACCCCGAAAACGGCCCGACAACGCTATTAACCTCCATACCTTATGGTTTTAACCTCCCATATCATATTTCAATATGTTTTTGACCTCATCATGCACCTTTTATAAGGTTACGATGCTCCGTGGTGTCACAACACTTCAAAAGGCCCAAAAACGCGAGTAAACCTCAAGTCGAAAGGTTTTATTCTCTAATTTCACATTTTATAATGTCACACCATACCGTAGTGTCACAGTTGGTCTAGGTATATTTCTAAGGATCATTATCATGTTTTTAGATCAATTGGTGGTGCTGGAATTGATTAGATTAGATGAAATCTAGAAGTTGGCACGTTATCTGTTTCGGGCAGCATGAGCAGTCGACCTAGGGTTTGGGTTTTCGTCAATTTAGAGTCGGAATTTGGTCGTATGGCTTTTGAAGAAGTTTTAGGTAATTTCAATATCTTTCCGTGGGTATAAAGAACGTCCAATTCCGCCCAGCCGTTTGTAAGTTATGATTGTTTTACCGAACATATTAAAATCTATGACGTGATTGGAACAGATCACGATTTTCTGTAGATTAAACCATTTTAGAGTCCGAATCAGTCTTTCCATATACTTAGAAAAAGTTAGGAAATTTCCTAAGCTATGCGAGGATGTACTCTTTTAATTGATTCGGAGTCTTAGAAGCCGAGTTATGCCTTTTGGAAGGCTGCTGTCCTGACGGGCCAGAACCTCCGTTTTTGGGTTTAGTTAGTAGTTTGCGATGTCGGGGTAGAAGAGGGATTGCTTACTATTTTGTGGACATAATTGTGAGTGTGTGGTACTCATGTGCAGGTGATGTGACCCCGGGAGTGCCTTCTACTTCTCGCCAATCCGTTGCCCGTGGTTGAGGCAAGTGTATTGTAATGCATAGCGGTTTGTAGGTTGCTAGTTGAGACTAGATGAAATTGATTATATGATATGATCACTTGCCATGCTTTAATGATTGCCAATGATATGATGAGTATGCTTATTATGTTATGATGCCATGTGTTAATGCACAAGTTAATTATGATGTTGGCATATTTGCATACATGGCATGTTACATGGCCCGGGCGGTGAGAAAGTCATAACTAGTCCGGGGAAGGTCGGTGAGAAAGTTATGACTATTCCGGAGAGCTAATGAGTAAGTCCTACATCGTGATTCCATCGACTGTGGTGTGGGGAAGCGAGGAGTAGGCACCCTCCATCTTTGGGATGGAAGGTGGGAGAGGGTGCACACCGACGGGTGTGTACTCAACCATACCGGTATGAGTTTCCAAGGAGATATGAGCATCGCATCGCATCGCATTGCATACATAATGATGATGATAATGATTTGTGAACATGAATGAGATGATATACATGATGTGAGTTGTTGTAGCCATGTAATTGTTTTTGTTTGTACCATTGCAATATACTTGCTGAATGATGAACTCACGCTTGTGTTTATGTTGTTTTTTTTAGGTACCATGACACCGGCATGTGGGAAAGGGCATTAGCTACACATCTTCACGTAGTTCCAGTCACATTTACCAACCTTGAGTCATGATCATATTAAGAGTGCCCTGAACTAGGTGTATGGAATAATTTTAATGTGCTGTTGATCCTCTTTGCTTAGCTATAGATGTTTGTGTGGTTGGTTTTGGTTTAATTGCTTATGATGATGTTTTATCCATTATATATTGCTGCTTTAGATGTCTTATGTTATGAAATATTTTGCTATGATATTGCTATTGTTCAAATCATGATAAAACAAAGGAGATGCTGCCGAAATTTCGGTTTTTAGCATATGCGCCTTTGCTGTAATTTATCGTTAGTTGTGGTATTTAGATGTTGTTTAGTCTATGTTTGGTAGCATTCTGGCATACTAGATGCCGGGGTGTTACATTTTGGAATGAATGGTCATGGGGAATGAGTTCTCCTCATCTCCCTCTTCGCAACGAATCTGGCCGTTCGCGATTTGGAGCATTATTGAGGGAGATATGGAGGATTAAAGAGAGGGGCACCATGAATGAGTGAGAAGCTCTCCTCTGGAAATGAACCGATTGAATGGAGCTTAAAGATGAACAGTGCTGACACGTGGCGACTCCCCGTTGGCCAAAAATAAGTGAAGAGATATGCTCGTGAGATAAAATAGCAAAAAGGGTCTAAAAATTCCGAAAAAATTCCTAAAAATACTACAGAATATTTGGAACCCAATAAAATTAGTTTCACTGAATTTGGATGAGATTTGGAATTTAGAAAATTCTAGGACAAATAAAGGGCATTTGACGAAAGGCCGCGAGAGATAAAATACCAGAGTGATTCCATAAATTTGGGAAAATTCTCAAGAATATTTTGGAATATTTGGAACCTAATGCAATAGGTTTCGGGATTTTTGGAGCATTTTGGAACTCGGGTGGAATTTCGGGTCAGAGTCGGAATTCGGAAATTCGACTTTTCAGATGATGAAGTATTGAATTCCAATTTCTGAAGGATAAGGATGCCAGGTTAAATAGAACACTAGAGAAAATCCAAATTTTGAATTAATTAATTTAAATTAGTTTCTGGCAAAAGATCGAAATCGGGGATGTTACAAAGCTAACCCCCTTAGAGAGAATCTCGTCCCCGATATTCGGACGGAGAAAGAAAGAGATAGGGAAACTTGGCTCGAATATCCTCTTCTAGAACCCAGGTTGCTTCCTTCTCGGAATGGTTGCTGCACTGAACCTTGCAGAACTTGATCACTCGGCTTCTGGTTCGACGGTAAGCTTCATCGAAGATTTTGACTGGATACTCTGGACACGACAGGTCTTCTTTTAGTTCCATCTCTTCATACGATGTCTGATGCTTGGGTACTTTGGGATATTTCTTCAATTGGGACACGTGGAAGACATCATGCACTCCTGACAGCTGCAGAGGTAATTCCAACTTGTACGCAACTTTTCCTCTTCTGGCAACCACTGGAAAGGGATCAATATAGCGAGGTGCTAATTTCCACTAACTCTAAATCGATGCATTCCCTTGAGAGGTGAAACCTTCAAATACACGTGATCCACAATAACCCATATGGAGTCAAATCCAGACTAAGTTCTAGGGAGTTCAGTAATGAAATCCATTCCTATTTCTTCCCATTTCCAAATAGGACCTTGTAAGGGTTGTAGCAATCCGGCTGGTCTCTGATGTTCTGCTAATCTTTTCAAAACTTGATAGCATTGCTTCCTGCCTGACACTGACCAAATCTTGAACGTCCAGATTGGATAGACTGATACTCGGTATTTGCCTGGGGTTCAACTCACTTGATTTACATCTGGAGCTTCTAGTACCTTGAGACTTTAGTTCTTCTGACAAACATACACCACACACAATTGGAAGTTGTTGTTTCCTGACTATACTAACTGATTCCTTTCAATTTGTTAACTTTGAATCCAACATATCTTCCCATGGTTTAGATGAGAATTATGGCTCTACGGCCATCATTTAATTAACTCATGACTAGTGCCGAAAAACATATATGTTTTAAGAACTAACAGCAGGAATCCACTTCCACAATTATACTCCTTTCAAACTTTTATTGATAACAATACCGACTACTACGTCTTACATAGTGAAACATTACACAAACTCTTTTGTTTATTCCTTAGAAGAGGTATAGTGCTTGCATTTACTGATATCATCAAATTTTCGGGTGCCTCTTCTTCATCTTCATGGGGCATAGGTAAACCTAACGTCCTATATCGCAATATCTGTGATAGAAATTTCTGATTGCGTTTACCACCTGTTGCTGGAGTTAGGGTCTTGATAAGAACAGCATCTGGAATGTTGGGGTTTGAAGTAGATGCCTGGCTCCTTACGGGCAACGACTGGCAATATGCCCCGTAACAAGACAATTGGAACACCAATTATCTGCCTTTGAAAGCTTATTCTGTTGAGATTGACTAATCTTGTTAGGAAATCCTTGCATCACTGGTTGTACTTCTGATCCTGGGTTCATGATTAAGGTAACTACTTGCGCTCGGTTGAGTTCAGATTGGTTCACACGAAGCCGGGAACTACTGGTAACATATTGCTCTTGACTTACTACCTTCCTTTTGCGGGAATCCTGTTGACGACAGTTGTCTTCCAAGGTGAGTGTTTTTCCTTTGCCAGATTGAGGAATCTTTGCTACTGGGTGCAGCTTATGAGGTACTTCCACACTGACTTCTGATGCTAGAACTGCTTGTGGTGCCAAGAATTTTTTTTCTCCAAGGGACATTGTTTCACAAAATACCCTTCCTTGCCACAAAAGTTGCAGACCTTGTATTGGATCTCCTTTCGGGGGCACTTGCTGAATCGGTGTCCAGTTCTGTCATAGTTACTACAATGGATATCTTCTTTTGCCTTACCCTTTTGGGGACATATGTAAGCAAAATGTCCTTTTTCACCACATTGATAGCAGATGACATATTTCCACGAGTGAAGGTTTACAGGAGGGGTATTGCTAATGCCATCGTCTCAACATAATACTTCTAGGGGCTTGGTCTTCAGTAACTCGTCAGAAGGATACTGCTGAGGAGTTGTAGGTGTAGTGACCATGGAGGCTTGGTTGTTCATTTGTTGCATCATCAATTGCATGAGCTAAGTCTGAGTCATAAGAAACTGATTCATACTTTGAAGAAATGCTGTTAACACCTCGGAGGGTTGCTGGTTGAGCTTGGCAGTAGCACTGACATTGACAATCGGAACTTCACTGGTGTTAGCATTGATGTTAACTATATCATTGGGATTTGATGCCTTAGCTTCTTTGTTGAGGTTAGCACTACGATTTTCTTCCATCTGATGGTAGAACACGGCTTCGAGATGAGAGGGAAAAGCACAGACGAGAGAAACAGGGGAGGTTCTAACCAATAAACCAACTGCCCAGGCAAAGGACAACACAAAAACAAAAAGAAATTTTTTTTAACACCAAGCAAATCAACTCGTCTACTCGATTAAACTACTCACTCGAACTGAACAAAGCGGCTCAACCACCAATGAACCTTGACCAACTTAAACTATAGGGTTAGTCTAAGATCAAACTTCCTTCTTTGGTCTTCATCGATCAAAGGTTGGATCCTCCCTAGGAAGACGCATTACTTCACTAGCAACTTTTACTGAATTGCTCCTTTTGAGTCATCATGTCTTGAAGTCGAGAGTGTGAACTCGATTAACCTAATATAGAAGTTTTTAAGGAACGTATGGTCCAATTTACATTCCAAAAAGGTGAGGAAGCAGTCAATATGGTGAAGATAAGAAACAACTTCCATGACGAAGATAAGAATAGAAAGAGACAAAAGGTGAGAGTAGCACATTATTTGATTTTTTTTACATAAGTTTTGAAGCTTCCTAAAAAGACCATTCTAACTAGGGACACGTCCTATAGACGATATGGCTCAGATACCACCGCTGTGGGCCCCCGGATGGGCTATCCGGAATCCCCTGTGTATTTCTGTACCAGTCCCAGATCAGTAGCTGGTACACCCAGTCGAACAGTGATGAATCAACAACCATATCATGATTACATATAACCAAATAATAATAACACCAAATAAAAGCAAAGACCTTATGGTCGAGGTTTACCTTTACTGCCTTTATAGGCTGAACAACTTGAATAACTGCAGCGGAAGAAAATAACACCAAGTGGTGACCCATTCATATGCCCACAGGCAATCGAGTGGGGAGCGCATCCTAGTCCTTGGAATCTCTTTTGACAGCTTCAATCACTTCTGAGACATGTTTAGAATGTAGCATGTGAGTACATAAAGTACTCAGCAAGTTTGGGAAAAATGCATAATGCAGGATATGCAAAGATGGCTTAATATGGTTCTTTTGCGTAAGGCAACACTTTTGAAAACTTTACGTGTAATATTTTTCATAAATCCATTTTTTACAATTATTTGTACATTTGAAATTATTTATAACTCTAGTGAAGGTTCTAGCCACCAATCACTAGTATACAGGCTTTATCCACCAAATTTCAAAAAAATCAGGGTTCAATCCATCCACTTGGCTTTGTCTGCCATGATTCACAAAATAGGTTCAATCCACCTACCCGGCTCTAGACGCCAGAAGCACACCCGAGAATTCTAACCACTCCCGGATCCCAAATCATCAGTTTTTAAAACAAATAAATAAAGTCTACCAATATGAAAGCATTCTTCGCTTTGCCCTTGACCATAGGCACAGCTATTCGAATAGTTTTAACTCTGCAGAGGTGTACAGCTTTATCCACAAGACATGATATTCTCTTGATGCCAAGCTATTAGCACACTTCCTTAGGTGTGTCGGCAGAGATATCATGACAAGGCCTTTACAATGTATACGCCTAACCCGACCCACCCGCTGAGGTTTCACCGCTGTTAGGGTTCTATCCTCCCAGTACAGAAGCCCCCTCTTGCACCATGTAAGAAAACAGTCTTGCCTCTATCCGGCACTCTCATTCCACCAACTGGTAAGTCTAAGTTAGGTTTCTACAAATCATTCATCCAGGTCGTGCCCGCTTTGACATGTGGTTGTACGGTTATGCTTGGAATGGGCAGTCATAAGCGTCGGTCCTTAATTGACTTAGGGCGATACTTGCACAATGAAAACTAGTGTTCTATCCGCACCCGCCAAACAAACCTTTCCGCCCAAGTCTAAATCATTTTATTTTATTTTTATTTTGTAAACCAACGGCAATACTTTCTGCCTATAATTTCCAATACAAGTTTTCAAGAGTTAATAGAAATTCCCACCCATCGGTGCATACTGACCGATTGCGAGTCTAAGCATTTCTACCGAACTATTCTATTCCACCAATAGTTTATTTTATAAACTACAAATCTCAGGGTTTGATTACAATCCTTAGAATCAATTTTGTAATCTCCAATAATCCTTATATTGCCATATTTTTACCATCATATGAATAATCCAATTCAATATAGTATCCAACAAGTAGTAAGTATATCATGGTACTATCATAACTCCAAAATCATATTAAACTACAATCATGTTTGTATATGAAATTTTTCCCTTGAACCATAACTTGCATTATTGATTTATTCATCATTCATACGACGATCAATCTTATCATCTACTAAGAATATTTCACAAAATCATCTACTAAACCACCGAGAATACTTCACAATATCATCTCTAATCATCTAGAATACAAATACTTCATAATATCATATATTTAATCCTTCACATTATGTAACACCTCGGCATCTAGCATGCCCGAATGCTACCAAACATAGGCTAAACAACATCTAAATACCATAAATTAAGGTAAATTACAGCAAAGGAGGAAATGCTAAAACCGAAATTTCGGTAGCATCTCCTTTGTTTTAACATGAATTGAAGGAACATTAACAGCATAGCAATATATGGCAATATAAGAGGCATCTAAAACAGCAATAATTATAGGCATGACAACAATATAAGTCCAATCCCAAGCATTCAATGTCTCCATGAGCCAAACGAACAATAAGACTCTCATATCGCAAAACTAAACCATAAATCAATATGCATCACACTTAATTTATTATCAAGACCCAATTGAGTGACTGTGGGAACAATTGAGTGACACTACGTGTAGAAGTGTGACTAATTCCCTTCCCCGCATGCCGATCTCATGGTACCTAAAACAACAAGAAAGAAAGCACAAGCGTGAGTTCAACACTCAGCAAGCATATTGCATTGGTACACAAAAACAATTACATGGCTACAACAACTCATATCATGTCTTTCATCTCATTCATGATCACATATCAATATCATCACCATTATGTATGCAATGCGATGCTCATGTCTCCTTGGAAACTCATACCGGTATGGTTGAGTACACACCCGTCGGTGTGCACCCTCTCCCCCCTTCCATCCCGAAGATGGAGGGTGCCTACTCCTCGCTTCCGTTCACCGCGGTGAATGGAATCACGATGTAGGACTTACTCATTGGCTCTCCGGAATAGTCATAACTTTCTCACCGACCTTCCCCGGACTAGTTATGACTTTCTCACCGCCCGGGCCATGTAACATGCCATGTATGCAAATATGCCAACATCATAATTAACTTGTACATTAACACATGGCATCATAACATAATAAGCATACTCATCATATCATTGGCAATCATTAAAGCATGGCAAGTGATCATATCATATAATCAATTTCATCTAGTCTCAACTAGCAACCTACAAACCGCTATCCATTACAATACACTTGCCTCAACCACGGGCAACGGATTGGCGAGAAGTAGAAGGCACTCCCGGGGTCACACCACCTGCACATGAGTACCACACACTCACACTACAGGAATCCGTATTATTTTCGTCGGCCAGGAACCGACGAAAATAAGAGCAGAACCGACGAAAATATCTATTTTCGTCGGCAAACCGACGAAAATAGCCCGACGAATTTCTGCTGACGAAAATACAAGCATTTCCGTCGGTTGCCGACGAAAATACATGTATTTTCGTCGGCCGCCCTTGTCGACGAAAATAATTGCCGTTTCCCCCATTTGCTGACGTGGCAAGTGTATTTTCGTCGGCCTAGGCCGACGAAAATAAGTGATGACGTGGCCCAATTTACTATCGTCGGCCAAAATGCTACTATTATCGTCAGCCGTGGCCGACGAAAATATGATTTTGGATTTAAAAAAAAATCGGGAAAATCATCTCAGAGAGATAACGATACCACACAGAGCAATGTAATAATGCTGTAGTCACATATATATAACAGAACCAAACAAAGCAATGTAATAATGCATGAAAGTGAGTGGTTCATGCAGATTTCTCTCTGCTGCTTCCTGGTGCCATACTTTCTTGTCATGTAGAGTCTAATCCAATTTTGCTAACTATCAGAATGTCCACCTTCAGTGCAAATCGCAATTAAGAATTTGGTTTGATAATAGCTCAGCAGTAAAGACTACCTCCGCACTCAATGCAAGCTTATCAGCATTTGAAAGAATATAAATGTTGACAAATAGAAATATCAACACCTACACAGACTATTAATATTTCAGAAGCTTCTGTACAAACAAAGTAAAAGCAAGCACTACTGCAAACAAACATGTTAAATGCTCTACTCATAATCTATTAATATTTCAGAAGCACCAAAACGGATAAGTAGCACAAATGTAGATTATACTAATCATTGCTGATCTAATCTCATAATCATTGTCCTTGTGCCCATGTCATTGATGCCTCTTTTCTTCATGGCTTCAAATTCAATAAAAGGGGGAAACTTTTTACAGTTGTATAGGTATATATTCTAGATTAGGATTTATTTAATATTAGCTCAGTAGTTGAAACAGTAGATACCAGAAAACCATTTTACCTTCTGCCATTCCACAAAATAGCCATTAATACGGAAACTTGGGCCTTCAGGTTGATTGATAATAAGAGGTTTCACATCGCTTCTATCAATACCACCTCGTGTTTCCCCAGGAGTGTAGTTTCTCAAATGATCTGGTCACTGGTGGGGGCAGAAGGACAAACTTCCTATCTTCAAACTCTATGACAACATTATTTTGCATATCAACAACAGCATGGATCCCTTAACAGGACGTGCATAGCCATTCTCCATAGGGCTATCAATTTCAGTTCTACAGAAGATCAGAGGTTTGCCAGTTCTTCGATTGGGAGCATCAGCATCGCTGTAATAGCCTGCACACCTGTAATTTTTAGTAGCAAAGGTCATCTAACAGTTTGAGTAGAGTTGAAAAATAATGTTTTGAAGAATGTTTAACTACACAAATTGTGTAGAACTATCTCACCATCCATCTACCATGACAAGCTCCATGTCATCGATGCCTCTTTTCTTCATGGCTTCAATAAAAGGGGGAAAACTTTTTACAGTAGCTTTACATTCGGCATATTCCATGGCATCCTGCAAAACACACAAGCACTATTAAACAAAGCCTAGCACTTGACCTAGTATAGGTATATATTGCAAAATTTTCCCCAATGCATCATTATCAAAGTAACCCTATCACCTGGACTTAAAAAGCCTTTGCAATTCAGGCAGGTATGTAAGTCAAATACCACAATTCACCAGAAATAATTAAGCAAAGGTAATCAGGTAAATACCAGAATTTAACCACATTGTTATTACACAATAAATTTGAAAGCATACATTGTCATAAGTGCTAAATGGATTGGATAAAATGATCAAAAGCAACCAAAAAAGTGCCCAACAAATCTATGGGAAGTGGAAACATACCATTGCAGGCTGAACATCTGGAACAATTTCTGATGATATAACCTTGCCTCTGTGGTGTCCGCCCCTAGTAGCAGCATGCACTTCAGAGAGTTCTACAATCCAAATACTAGTCTCATTTGTTTGTTTGTTGTAGACAACAAGCCTGGCCCTTCTTGGTGGCAGCCTGCTTGGAATGACAGGAGCACCTTTGGTTCTGGGAAGCAGCGATGGTGTAACATCCCAAAATTTTGCTTTTCTTAAATTCATGTGTGATTTGGCACTTTGGTGAATTTTTGGAATCTTCTGGAATTTATTTGGATTTATTTGGAATTTATTTGAATTTATTCCATTTTGAAATAATTAAAATTTAATTTGCAAATAAAATTTTGTTGGAAATATTTTATTTGAGTCCAAAATGATCAAAATATTTTCAGAATTTTTCTGGAATTTTTAAAGTCTTTTGCTATTTTTAATGAATTAAATGAATTCAGGAATTATTTTAAATAGTAATTATTTGAAAGGACCGGCCAAGGGTCGATTCGCATTCATCCAGAGCCGAGTCGGACTCGAGTTGAGTCGACCAAAACCGTGACTCGTGAACCCTCCTAACCTAATCAATCCCAACGGATTGGATCAAGATCAGCGGTGAGATCACTTGCGTCTGAGTTCGGGATGTATCCGGCCGGATCCGATCGCGCCCGTCGCGATCGTGGCGTCGATCGTGCCACGTGGGTGACCACGATTCGTCGTCTTCGCCGAGTCAGGCGGACTCGCCGCCGCGTACTTGGCAGTAACGAACTAGGGTTTCCGTCCTAGAGGCCTGACAGGCTATTTAAAGCGTGAGGCGTCCCAGGTTGCCCTCATCATGCCTTGCGCACCGTTTCCCGAGCCATCTACTTTGAGCCGCCGCCGTTGAGCCGCATGTCGCTGCGGAGTTGTCTCTTCCCTCCGCTGCGGTTTTGCGCGATTTCGCCGTCGTCGTCGTCTTCCGCCGAGAAGGAGCCGAATCAGGAGTCCCGCGACGAGGCGCTGTGCCGAAGGAGAGTTTCATCTCGGAGAAGCCAGTGGCGCCTTAGCGCCCTTGGTCGTCCGCGTCCGTCAATCAGCCTTGGCAAGTAGTGAAACCTATCGCCGTCCGCGAGCTCGGAGGACCGTCAGATCGGATCGAGCGGTTGAGGTGAGATCCGCGTGTTCCAAACCGATTAGATACGGGCCGTTGGATCAAGATCCAGCAGTTCCTGTCGCCGCGTCTTTATGCGGTCGATTATAGGATTAGATCGGACCGTCGATCTAAATCGAGCGACCCACGATCAGCGAGTAGTTTCAGCGTGTTAACCCTGGATCTAATCCAGCGCGGTTGATTTTCAAACCAGCGGTAGAGATTGCGCCACGTGTTGGGAAGTTGGGCCAGCGGTCGGCCAGCGATCCGCGCGCGTCGTGTAGCCGCCAGCGAGGCCAGGCGTGTCGAAGGGCCCGCATGTCGATGGCTAACTTGACCAAGCGGCGTCACCCATGGCGTCGCGATGGACCCACACTTCGGCACCATGGTGAGCCCGTGGCGTCGGCCCGATGGCGTCACCCGAGTGGTCCACATGTCGGTCTCCGCGTGGATTGGGGACCGAGTCCACGATGAGACGGCCGGCGTGGGCCGAGAGCCCATGGACCGGCTGGCGTCAGCAGGCCAATCGAGAGGCTGCCCGCGTGTCCATCTTTGGCGCAATAATTAATTTCGAAAAGAAAAATGATTTATTAATTCGAAATATTGATTCAAATTTAGATTCAAACTTCAAGCGCTTATAACTTTTGCGTTTCAACTCCGATTAAGGCGATTCAAATTTCTAAATTTGTATAAAATTGAGATCTACCTAAATATAAATTTTATTTAATTTTTGGACTAAAGTTTTCTCTGCAAAATTATTTAATTGATTATTTAAACTTTAAATAATCATAACTTTCGCGTTTTAACTCCAAAATTAGCGATTCCAGTTTCTAAAAATCCAGAAAATTATGTTCTCTCTGTTTATGGATTTTATTTGGAGTTTAGGATGTTTTGCCTATTGTTTATTGGGTATTTGCTATTTGCACGCTTCTGAGTAGAGCGTTGAAGTCTGGGAAGGATTAGAAGGAGAAGTGTTGACTTTCGAGGATCCAACTCAAGACCCAGAGCAAGTACTTTTGAAGGCAAGTTGTGCTTTGACCATGTTGATCCTATTTCGAAATCTATTTTGATTTAAACTATTGCATGCTAGTTCAATTAGAAAGATACTTTGTTTAAACATGGGGGTTAGATAACTACCAATTTGTTATATGACACCTTGATTATCTAAGTATGTGCCATGATCCCTTGTCACCCTAGTTGTGGTTTTACTAGTTGGACATTATTAAATTGCCAACATGGGTTTAGATCGTTGTAGTATACTGCTTAGACCTGCTACGTGCTCATGACATGATTTTGGACAATCAAATGATAATATGGACTTAATGATATATTGAACCTGTTTTGGAAAAGTATCATGTGATGTTGTGGCACGTGGTGCATGGTAATCAAGCGGGAGTTTGATAAGCGATGATTTTTAGGCCAGGGGCATGTGGCAAGAGTAATCAGGTGGGCGATTGTGGCATTGGGAGTGTTGATTTGGTTTCGGGTGAGTCTTGCCTGGTCACTCTAAGGACTTAACCTTGCAAGCCTTTGAAGCCCAGGTCATACTTGCAACCACATGGGTGGAATGGGGCGGCCCTAGTTGACTAAGTCGCTGAGACTCACTTGTGGAGCCTCAAGTGTCGATTACACCGTTTGTGTGATTATGCGAGAGGCGTGTCGTGGCTGTGGCAGATGCCCATCTAACGGTGTGTTGGTCCCATACTTCGCCTTGGCTAAGGGAAGGGATGGTGTAGAAACCTGACAGGAGGAGGACCACTGTGTTGTTTGAGGCTTCGAAAGGCTTTATTCACGAGGAACTTCGCCTTTGTGGTGTTTGTGTATCTTGTGGGTAAAGTGCATAACCTCTGTGAGTGTAGAATCTATTTGAATAGCCGAGTCCACAGATCTTTGGACAATGCTCGGGAATTACGAGTCAAAGGGGGTAGATTTTACGAAAATAACTTGGATTTGAAAAGTTGGGTTGGTTTTAATAATGAAGATGATGGAAATGTGGTTTAGGATGAGGAAAATGTTTATTAAATTTCACGAAAAGTTATTTATGCTTTACTTATTTCTCTTTGCTTTCGAATCTACTTTTATTACTTGTCAAAGGCATTTCTTGCAAATATACCCTGAAGCTATTCCTTTGTACTAAGCCATGCATATAGTATATTAGCTTGCATGCATGACTGGCGGTACCAAGTACTCACCCTTGCCTCAACACAATACCGATTGAAGAGGAGATTACGCCGGCTTTGGAGGAGGAACTCCAAGAGGACGACTACTTAGGGATCTGAGCCGATCGGTTACTGTGGTATACTTTGGATGGCGCCCACTAGTTTATTTGATTTTTCGCTGCTATTATTTTCCTCACGAATAAGTTTGCGCCCAGGTATACATTTTGTAACTTGGCCATAAGGTCGAGTAACTTGATTTAGTTATTTAAATAAAGTACTTTATTGGTATCGATTGGTATGATTGTGATATTTACCGATGTTAAGGCTGTGTGCACTAAGCGCGTTCTGGACTAGTCTTTTGAATACCTGAAGGAGTCAGGATTTGCAAATTCGGGGTCAGACAGAGGTAGTATCGAGCCATATGACCGTAGGCTCAACCTAAGCTAGAATAGTCGTAGTGAGGATAAAACCTATTTTCTAAAGCTAAAGTTTGTCAAGATAAAAATGACATCTCGACTTATCCCCTTCTCTCTTTTCTTGTCTCTTGCTAAAATTTTCCTTACCTTGTCACAATTCAAAAATTCAGGAGTTCTTCGTAAAGCACTCTTGTGACAGATGGAGGAAGAGTTCAACTACGTTGATGGGAGTTGGTCATATTTGCAGAACTTTGGCATATGCTCTGAGACTCTCGGAGATTTTGAGAAGCCCCAATACCAAGTGGAAGTGATCGGACAGCGGGATTGATCAAGGCTTGTGGCGTGAAGATTGAGGTACTGCTAGGAAAAGGGCCAGGCAATCGCCTGATACCACTTTGCGGGGAGATCTACAATGCGAGATGGGTATCCAAGAAGTATCACGACGAGCAATGACACATTACGCGTATCTCGCCCGGAAGGTGGAAATGCGGTGTTAAGATTACCATCGCGGCGATAACCTTCGGCAGAAGGAGATTCGAGGATGAGATGCCACGGTTACACGGTTAGCACGATTTGTCGTCGCCAGGAGGATGTACTAGATAATACAAGCAAGGAGCTGAAGGCCCGCAAGGAGATCACGGCCAGAGAAGAAACGGTCGGGAAGCTCAAGAGTATGTGGCACACCTTCTACGAAGGATTGGCGAGTTGGAGATGACTTTGTGCGGACGGACCCGAGGCGATGTTCGAGCTACGAGCGGATCGGAGGAGTCGGATCTCGATGAGGACCTTGCTTCTTCGACTACCATAGAGGACCTGATTCTTTGGACATGCTTGTCGTTTCGGCGCCTATGCCAGCACCGTACCAGGCCGTGGAGGTTTTCTCGATGAGTGAGCATAGGTTCTATAGTGAGACTCCTTCGCCGAGTCGAGTCATAGAATAAAGAGTCACCCTTTAGGCGTTAGACTCAGGAGTTAGTTCGATTTGGATTTGCTTTGTTTCTTTGAGTGTGCAGTTATGTGTTGCAAGGCCCTTAGGCATTATGTGCACCATACCAAGTTATTAATAATAAAGATGGACCTTAAAGTTACCCGCTTTCACCCGCATAAGTTCCATATTTACTTGTCTATTCTTGTTTCCCTCTCATCTCTAAACCTAGAGCAAATCGAGATGGTGAACACCAGTAAACCTTGGAAGCAATGGGGAGTGGATCTCGCCCGGCCAGAAAACCCCAATGATGGAGCACGCCGCCATGGATATGCAGAATTTCGGGCGTTTCTTGCCCGGACTCGATTGATGCATGCTATGATGCAACAAATGCCAGCACGTCACTTTGCTGAATTGCTAATCAAGTTAATCGGGGACCACGCTTGAGAATACAAGGCTCCGAGTTCATGAGGACTCACCCACCCACTTTCTCTGGGAATGCCAATCCATTGGAGGCCGATGATTGGTTAAGATCAATTGAAGAAAGCTACACATAGCTCAATGCATAGAATGAGAAGGTACTTTCGCTTCTCATCGGTTGGAAGAACAAATGGCCGAATGGTGGGAGAACTTACGTGCCACGCGAGAGAACCCTCAAGATATCACTTGGGAAGAGTTCCATTGCATTCGGCATATCACGTGCCTGAAGGAATCATGGACCTTAAGAAGGAGGAGTTGAGCAACGAAGCAAGGTAATCAGCGGTGGCGAGCTACTGAACAACAAGTTCACACAGCTACTACGCCTTCGCTTTTTGAGGATGTAGCGGCAGGATAAATCGAGGCCGATCCTCGTTTTATGAAGGGACTTAACTTCCGGGATTGCAAGTTGGGTTGATCACCCACACCTTTCAGTTTCAAGAGTTGGTGAATAAAGCGCTTATTCTTGAGGACAAAGCGCAAGGCTGGATGAAGCGAGAAGCGCGGGATGCGGCCAAGGATCACGTCGGGGAAGCGCAGCGAGCGCAGAGTTGCACCAAATCAATTCTTCTTGATTCCAACCACGAGAATGCAACAAGGACACCATCGGCACACCAAGACACCTGTCGAACTACCAAACCCCAGACCCCGCTAAGCGCTACGAGCGATCGACAAGAGAGCAGTGAACATTGCTACAAGCCTGCAACGAGCTTGAGGACACTTTGCCAACGCGATTGTCCAAAGAAGGCAGGCGGGGCGACCAGTTCGCTTCAATCAAGAACCACCCCAGCTAGGGCGCCATGGCACGAGAGCCACACCAGGCCGTGGTGAGGCGGAGTCAACCATGTCACCATGAGATGCTGCGAGAATGCTCACAGGACGTCGTCTTGGGTAAGTTACTTGTTAACTTGATACACAACGATTTTTGTTTGACTCTGGGCTTCGCGTTAGTTTGTTTATGAGGCTTTGCTACTAGAAATGATTTAGGATTGCAAGACTTAAGTGCATGCTTTTAGTTCAAGCCACAGTTCCGAACTCCGAGCGAGTAGGATGTTAAGGTGAGAATACTAATAGATGGAATAGAGTTCTGGCAAACCTTATAATTTTGGAGACCCGGACCTTAGATGTTATATTGGGAGATGGATTGGTTATCCAAGCACAGTGTATTGGATTGTGGGCGAAGGACTATCTCGATTGAGAGCCCGTGTGGGAAGAAGTGGAATTTCAAGCCACTATGCGAGTTAGAGATGGGCCAGTTGATGGTTAACGATACCAAAGGCAATCGGCATAGAGGGGATGTCGAGTAGTGAATGAGTACCCCGATGTTTTCGAAGATCTGCAGTATGCCTTGAGACGAGGGACATAGAGTTTGTGATAGAGCTTGTACAGATGCACAGATAACAAAGAGACCCTATCGGATGTCCGCAGGAGTTGGTAGAAATGAAGAAACTTGACTAGAGGAGTTAATGGAGAAGGATTTGCTCGGACAGGAGTTAAGCCGAGTGAGAGCACTGATTTTGTTTGTCAAGAAGAAGGGCGGAGTTTCGGGATGTGCATTGACTAGTGCACTCAATGAAGTCACCAGTGAAGAATAAGTATCCGCTACCCGAGGATTGATGATTTGTTTGATCAGTTAAGAGAGGCGGAGTTTTCTCCAAGATTGATGAGATCGGGATACCATCGATTGAAGATCCGATCGAGAGGATATTCAGCGCATTCTCAAATCAAGATATGGACATTACGAGTTCTGATTATGTCCTTTGGGTGGCTGAATCATGACTTTATTTCATGAATATGATGAATAAGGTGTTCATGGAATATTTGGACAAGTTTGTCGTGCGTGTTCATAGGCGATATCTAATCTACTCCAAGGCCAGAGGATGAACATGCAGAGACACTTAAGGCGAGAGTTTTGGAAAAGGTGAGAGCGACAACTTTTAGCCAAGTTAGCAAGTAAGTGTGATTTTTGGAAGGACAAGGTGGAGTTTCTTGGACATGTAATGACCCTTGAGAGAGTCATTGTGGATCCAAGCAAAGTAGAGCGGTGTTACATTGGGAGCGGGCTGTGACCGGTCGGAGTTTCCTTGGAATGGCGGGATACTACGCCGTTTCATCGAAGCTTTACCGACAGTGCCTTGCGAAACCTCTTACGCATAATTGCTTGAAGAAGGAAAAGAAGTTTGCATGGGCCTTGAGAATGTGAGAAAGGTTTCAGGTGAAGAAGCGATTGACATCGACACCGGTGTTAGTTCTCTGGATGTTGCTCAAAGCCGATATTTATTGTGGCGCATCGCGCCAAGGACTTGGATGTGTCTTTGATGCAGAATGGAAAGGTAAATCAGCGTATGCATCAAAGCGATTGAGGCGCATGAGAAAATTATCCGAGCACATGACCTAGAGTTAGGCTAGCCGTAGTGCATGCCTTGAAGATATGAAGCGTCACTATCGAAGTTGGAAGCGGATGTGAGAAGTGTATCACGGATCATAAGAGCCTTAAGTACATATTCACCCAGTCGGATCTGAATATGAGGCGAGAGAGATGGTTAGAGTTGATCAAGGACTATAATGTTGGAATCCATTACCATCCGGAAGGAATCAGCGTAGTGCCGGCGCTCACGAGTCGGAAAAGCCATACCGTGAGTGCGTTGCTAGCCACAAGTCGAGGATGAGTTATGTGAGGATTTTCAAAGATGAAGATTGAGGTTGTACCTAAGCGGATTCTTGGCGCATTGGAAGTAAAGCCTACCCTAGAGGATCGATCAGAAGAATGAAGGATGATGACAAGATCGCGAGGATTAAGTCCATAAAGGAGGAAGGCAAGGCGAGAGGACTTCAAATTGGATGAGCAAGGCACGTTGTGGATGAAGGATCGCATTTGTGTGCCTAACAAAAGGAGTTAAAGCAATGATGCGGAAGAAGCCCATGACTCCAAGTACTCAATTCATCTGAGCGCCAAGATGTATCGGGATCGAAGGAGAGTTATGGTGGCGAGTATGAAGCGAAGTTCACGAGCATGTTGCATTGTGCGGCGTATGCCCAGAGAGTCAAGGCAATGCATCGAGAGACAGCGGATTACTACGATGGCGTGAAAATACACGAGTGGAAGTGGGAGGAAATCGGAATGGATTTCATTACAGTTTGCGAACTCAAGGAAAGGTTATGACTCCATATGGGTTATAGTGGATCGCTTGACTAAAGTGGCCCATTTTATCCCCGTGAAGACCACTTATTCGGGAGATAAATTAGCGAGTTGTACATGATCGAGGATTGTTTGTTTACAGTGCAGAGGATTGTCGGACGGAAATTTTAATTTACCTCAAGGTTAGGAATAAGTTGCATGAAGCCATGGGAACCCGTTTAAACTTCAATCTGACTTATCATCCACGAGACGGATGGACAGGCCAGAAAAGAGTCAACGGTCGGAGGATATGTTGAGAGCTTGTGCATTGGCTTATGCTACCTCTTAGGATAAGAGTTTGCCCGTATCTGAGAAGTTTAGTTACAACAATAGTTATCGAGGCTAGTTTACAGATGTCACCTTTTGAGGCCTTTGTATATGTCGGACGCCATTGAATTCAGGAATGAGGCCGTGGCGCGCCGTGTCTTTGGACCTGATATTCTTCAAGAGGCTGAAAAGCGAATCGCTATGATTAGGAAAGGTTGAAGATAGCCAATCTCGACAAAGAGTTATGCGACAATCGTCGCGGGATTTGAGTTTTGAACGAGAAGACTTTGTTTACCTCGGAGTTCGCCTCTCGGGGAGTTAAGGGTTCCATGCCAAAGAAACTTGCACCAGTTATGTTGGACCATTTAAGATTTTTGAGCGCGGGCGAGATTGCTTATCGGCTAGAGTTGCCACAATCGTTAGCGAGGAGTACATGATGTATTCCATGTGTCCCAGTTGAAGAAGTGTCTCGAGTTCACGAGGCAGAACACAGCTGAGTCAATTGAGTTGCAAGAGGATTTGACTTATAAGGGTATCGTGGGGATTCTAGACACAATGGATCGAGAAACTAGAAACAAGTCAACCCGTTCAGAGAGTTCGATTGGAGCAACCATGCGAAGGCGAAGCGACTTAGGGCTAGCGAAGAGGATTTGAAGAAAGAATTTCCAAACCTATTCCTTTAGTAAGCCACTGAATCTGGGGCGAGATTCTATTAAGGGGAGGTTTGTAACATCCCAAAATTTTGCTTTTCTTAAATTCATGTGTGATTTGGCACTTTGGTGAATTTTGGAATCTTCTGGAATTTATTTGGATTTATTTGGAATTTATTTGAATTTATTCCATTTTGAAATAATTAAAGAATTTAATTTTGCAAATAAAATTTTGTTGAAATATTTTATTTGAGTCAAAATGATCAAAATATTTTCGAAATTTTGGAATTTTACGAGTCTTTTGCTATTTTTAATGAATTAAATGAATTCTGGGAATTATTTTAAATAGTAATTCATTTGGAAAAGGACCGAGGGTGGGTTCTTATTCATCAGCCGAGCCGAGTCGGACTCGAGTTCAGTCGACGAAACCACGTGACTTTCGGCCAGAACCCACTCCTAACCTAATCCGATCAGCCGTTGGATCAAGATCCAACGGTGAGATCGGCCGTCTGGGATTCGAGCCGTATCCGGCCCGGATCCGATCGCGCCCGTCGCGATCGATCGTGGCCGTCGATCGTGCCACGTGGGCGGCCACGATTCGTCGTCTTCGCCGGTCGGCCGGACTCCACTACCATGCCAGTATCGCGAACTAGGTTTTAGTCTGCACGAGGCAGCAGAGGCTATTTAAAGCGTGAGCGTCCCGAGGTTGCCCTCATCCTTGCGCACCCGTTTCCCGAGCCATCTCGCCTGGCCTTGTGCCCGTTGAGCATAATGTCGTCAGGGAGTTGTCTCTTCCCTCACTTGATTTCGCCCGTTTCGCCGTCGTCAAGTCGTCTTGCGCGAGAAAGGCCCAGATCCGAGTCCCCGCGACGAGGCCTTGCCGAAGGAGGTTTCATCTCGCGCGGGCCAGTGGCGCCCGCGCCCTTGAGTCGTCGTCCGTCTCGATCAAGCAGCCGTGAAACCATGTCGCCGTCCGCGAGCTCGGAGGACCGTCGAGATCAGATCGAGCGGTTGAGGTGAGATCCGCGTGTTCCAAACGATTAGATCTGGACCGTTGGATCCAAGATCCAGCGGTTCACAATCGCCACGTCTTTGTAGCGGTCGCGATTATAGGATTAGATACGGGCCGTCCGATCTAAATCCCGAGCGACCCGCGATCAGCGAGTAGTTTCAGCGTGTTAACCTGGATCTAATCGGCGTTGATTTTCAAACCAGCGGCGAGATTGCGCGCGTGTCGGGAAGTTGGACCGGCGGTCGGCGTAAATCCCGCACGCTGCCAGCGTCGCGTGTGCGGCTGCCTTGAGGCCGCGTGTCGGAAGGGCCGCATGTCGATGCTTCCCAGCCAATAGGCGGCGGCGTCACCCATGGCGTCACGATGGACCCACACTGTCGACCATGTAAGTGAGCGTGGCGTCGGCCGATGACGTCGCCAGTGGTCCCACATGTCGATCTCACGTGGAGTCGTGGACCGAGTGCGAATGGCGTGGACCGGGCCCATGGACGTGGCGTCAGCAGGCCAATCGAGAGGCCACCCGCGTGTCCATCTTGGCGTAATAATTAATTTCCGAAAAAGAAAATGATTTATTAATTCGAAATATTGATTCAAATTTAGATTCAAACTTCAGCGCTTATAACTTTTGCGTTTCAACTCCGAGTGGAAGCGATTCAAATTTCTAAATTTGTATAAAATTGAGATCTACCTAAATATAAATTTTATTTAATTTTTGGACTAAAGTTTTTCTCTGCAAAATTATTTAATTGATTATTTAAACTTTAAATAATCGTAACTTTTGCGTTTTAACTCCAAAATTAGCGATTCAGTTTCTAAAAATCGAAAATTATGTTCTCTCTGTTTATGGATTTTATTTGGAGATACAGGATGTTTTTGCCTATTGTTTATTGGGTATTTGCTATTTGCGCTTTACGAGTGAGCGTTGAAGTCTGGGAAGGATTCGAAGGAGAAGTGTTGACTCAGGGATCCAACTCAAGACCGAGCAAGTACTTTTTGAAGGCAAGTTGTGCTTTGACCATGTTGATCCTATTTGAAATCTATTTTGATTTAAACTATTGCATGCTAGTTCAATTAGAAAGATACTTTGTTTAAACATGGGGTTAGATAACTACCAATTTGTTATATGACACCTTGATTATCTAAGTATGTGCCATGATCCTTGTCACCTAGTTGTGGTTTACTAGTTGGACATTATTAAATTGCCAACATGGGTTTAGATCGGTTGTAGTATCTTTGCTTAGACGCTCGTGCTCATGACATGATTTTGGACAATCAAATGATAATATGGACTTAATGATATATTGAACTTTGTTTTGGAAAAGTATCATGTTGATGTTGGCCACGTGGTGCATAGTAATCAAGCGGGGTTTGATAAGCGATTTCGGCCAGGGGCATGTGGCAAGAAGTGTCGAGTGGGCGGTTGTGGCATTGGGAGTGTTGATTTGGTTTTTCGGGTAGTCTTGCCCTGGTCACTCTAAGGACTTAACCTTGCAAGCCTTTGGCTGGGGTCATACTTGCAGCCACATGGCTGGAATGGGGCGGCCCCTAGTTGACTAAGTCGCTAAGAGACTCACTTGTGGAGCCTCGGGGTGTCGATTACACCGTTTGTGTGATTGTGCGGGGCGTATCGTGGGCGTGGCAGTACCCATCTAACGGTGTGTTGGTCCCATACTTACGCCTTGGCTAAGGGAAGGGATGGTGTAGAGCCTGAGGCAGGAGAGGACCACTGTGTTGTTTGAGGCTTAGAAAGGCTTTATTCTGGGAACTTCGCCTTTGTGGTGTTTATTGTATCTTGTGGGTAAAGTGCATAACCTCTGCAGTGTAGAATCTATTTGAATAGCCAGGAGTCCACGATCTTGGACAATGCTCGGGAATTACTGAGTCAAGGGGTAGATTTTAGAAAATAACTTGGATTTGAAAAGTTGGGTTGGTTTAATAATGAAGATGATGGAAATGTGGTTTAGGATGGGGAAAATGTTTATTAAATTTCACTGAAAAGTTATTTATGCTTTACTTATTTCTCTTTTCGAATCTACTTTTATTACTTGTCAAAACATTTCTGCAAATATACCCTGAGCTATTCCTTTGTACTAAGCCATGCATATAGTATATTAGCTTACGTGCATTGCATGACTTCTTTGAGTACCAAGTACTCACCCTTGCCTCAACACAATACCCGAGTTGAAGAGGAGATTACGCACATGACTTTGGAGGAGGAACTCCAAGAGGACGGAAACTACTTAGGGATGCGAGCGATCGGTTGCACGTGGTATCTTGGATGGGCGCCACAGTTTATTTGATTTTATTGCTATTATTTTCCTCTGAATAAGTTTTAGCCTTGCGAGCATATACATTTGTAACTTGGCCGCCATAAGGTCGAGTAACCAGTTTGGTTATTTAAATAAAGTACTTTATTGGTATCGATTGGTATGATTGTGATATTTACCGATGTTAAATTTGTGTGCACTAAGCGGCGTTCTGGACTAGTGCTTGAATACCTGAAAGTGGGATTTGCAAATTCGGGGTCCCGACAGATGGTTGGAATGGTGGGAAGTATGCATCAGCTAAAGCCACAACACTCTTTTCTGGTTCCAGGAGCACAACTTCAACAAAACGCATGCTGTCTCGCACCTGTAATATTGGAAGCGGCTTGTTAATTCCTTATTTGAAGCATGTGTTAGTAATTTGCTAGAAAAGGTAGTAGACTAGTAGGTTGACAAACCTCAGGAGTTCTTCCAGCAGCTCTGACAGTTGCTACAGCCACAGCAATTTCAGCAGCAGATAATGGGTCTAAAGGGTGGCTTCTCTGGGCCCTCGTGATGATTGGGATTACTGCAATATTTTCCCAGACACAACATTACATGTCAGCAATTAAGTAGGCCTCAATTTCGATAACCTGGCTAAATTACATGGTTTAAGTTCAACAGAAATATATTAAACTTTCTGAATATGCAAGCTGCGACAGGTGGAAGGAATGACATAGGAGAATGTTTGCTAGTTGAACTTCGTGGAAGTCGATTACACAGGAAAGGAAATATGTGTCAATAATAGCTAATTACACAGATATTTCTGAATTATGCATATGCACAAGCACATGGAACGATGAAGTATGGAAGTGACAACAATGTATCGAGCCTATGGCACATTGAATAGGTTTGGAGCTGAGCATAAGTACCTTCGCATTGCAAATGGTGCAAAAGAGCGCCTCCTCGCCATAATCTTCTTGTTGGTAAGCTTCATCCGCACTCATCCCCAACATGCAAAGGAAAAAAATACAATTAGATATGATCGAATAAAGAGCCAGAAAAATAAGGAGCTATTGTAAAAAATATGAGTTGCCTTACACATACCTTGAGTGGTTGTTGTCCCAAGTTTGTTGGCTAATTCCACAAAAATTGTAGAAAATTATAACAACCATAGTCTCTCCATCACAAGTTCATTACAGACATTCATGTTATAAATTCACCACAATAGTGTCCAAGTTCACAAATCCACGTCACACAACCATATTTATATATATAGTCTCCATCACAAATCCACATGACACAACCATAGTTTCCATTACAAATTGACAAAATCCACATCACAACCAAACAAGTTCATCATATCATAATCGCACACACATACCACAAGTTTACCTCACAAATTCAAATTTAACGTGGTGAAGGGTGGAAGTCATGGCCGCTACCCGCATCGCCGCCTGAGGTGAAATATTCTCCCACTGATGGTGACCCTGAATTACTACCAATACCGCCTCTGGCTTCACGAGGCGGTGGTGGCCCCTATATGATGTATCCATAAGTTTGTAAAAAAAATATCACTACAAATGTAAATAACCAAACATTTGGAATGAAATATACCATATTTGTAGGTGGGAAGAAAAAAGCAGGAGGTGAAGGAGGTTGAAATGGTGGAAGTGACACAGCCGATCCCAAGTGAGCAGATAAAATATCCTGAAAAGTACAACATCAATTTTATGTGCAAATTTTAAAATCTAGTAACATTAAACAATTCTAAGTGTAAATGGCTACATCCAAACATTGCATACGTATTTATTTGTATTTACAGCTTGGTGTACTTACTTGAATATGTTGTTGTTGTGATCTCTGCCATTCAATCATGTACTGTTCACGTTGCTTCATCCTTTCTTCTGCTTGTCTCAATAGTTCTTCTTGCAGCCTTATTGCTTCCTGCTGTCGCCTCAACATCTCTTCATCCTGCCTAACATCACGAGAACTTCGTGAGCTGCTTTGAGAAGAATGAGACGACCTTGCCTCGGCTAAGGCTTCGCTAGAATCGACGATCCCGTTGAACATGGGAAATCTGCCATGTTTCTTGCCACCACCACTCGAGTACAAAGCAACCATGTCGATCTCCTCTTTCCTCCAATCATAGTCTTCCCCGTGACGTTCGACCATCAGTTCTCCGTACCGAGCCTACAATATAAGCAATTTAGCAGAAATCTTGAAAATGCATTGAGTTGGTACTTTGAAAATTGTACTGACCAAATTTTGTGAAGCTGTAGCACTACAAAGCTGATCAGGTTGTGTAGGATCAGCTCCGTAGTGGCCACGAAGATACGTCTCAATCGAGCTTGGTGCAACTCCACTTTGTGCCTCCTATAATTCAATGCTCAATTTGTGTTAGTGAGTATAATTGTAAGATATACCCTAAAGAGCTAGCAACTATGATATAGCAAACATACCATACGCTTTGCGAGACGAAGATGTCCATCGGCGCCATACCGCTGAGTTACCCTAGGGCCTGCCTGGCGATTCCCCCTCTTCATCCTAGATTGCTCCACAAAGGCAGGCGAGGCCCAGTAGGCACAAAGTGCTCGCCAAGCATCGGGACACTTCCTGAGCCAAGATAGGTCCACCTGTAGGTACTCATCTTCTCGAAGGTAAATTTTCGAAGCACCTAACTTCTTGCTCATATCCTGGTGTTTGAACATCTTGTAGTACGTACACACTGCTTGGATACGAGCATTGGACATCATGTCCTTCACCACCCTTTTGGCAGCATTCTCAAATACATACTTTGCCTTAGCTGCCAACGACTGCTCTTGCCCATCAGGCAAGCGATACCTCAACTAATTGTGGAAACACAATATTGTTAGACATCTTTATTCCGAAACTAACAATGTACAAGAAAAGTCAGAATTAAGCATATTACCCAGAAATCTGCCCACACCCGCATGGCAACAGTGCCGTGCTGGCCATCTGTAGCCAACTTGTAGTGCTCCCACTTCACTGTCGGTTGAGAAACACCGCCCACCAAGACCAACCCTGGATAGTGGTACCGACAAAGACTTCCCAAGGTAGCATTAACGGGTCGCAACCGGTTTCTTCCTTCCCACATAAGATCAACCCATTGCCTGCAAATTACATGTTTGTTGTTACTAAATGAGTAATCACAAAATGATAAAAAAATTTACATCACTTACTCACCATTCACCATGTGGCACAATCTGTCTCCGTGCTCGAAGGTCCGTTGGAACCTCACTGATCAGGTTAGACCCTCTAAACCTAAACACAGGTGCAGCTCCATCCCCATCATCTTCCCCATCCCCATCATCCCCCGTCTCCTGTCCAGCTCCATCCCCATCATCCCCTGTCTCCTGGCCAGCTCCATCCCCATAATCCCCTATCTCCTGTTCAGCTCCATCCCCATAATCCCCTATCTCCTGTTCAGCTCCATCCCCATCATCCCCTATCTCCTGTTCAGCTCCATCCCCACCATCTCCTGTCTCCTGGCCAGCTCCGTCCCCATCATTCCTTGCCTCCTGCTCCATAGCGAAGGAATGAGATGTGACTTTATATATGAGCGTAATATTAAAAAAATATAAAATTACCTCCTCTGTTCGAGCCTCTACTGGTGGAGCAACCTCGTTTTGAGCCTCCTCAAGGCATCTCTCAAGCGCACTTCGCCGACTCTGCTGAGAGCTACAACCTCTAAAGATAGAACCTCCTGCTGAACCTTTCGAAGATGAAGAGTCATCTTTCTTCTTTCCTTTTGAGAGGAGCTTACTGCCGATGTGAGTAAACGACCTCATACTGATTGAAAAATATATCAAGATATTATTAGCAAAAGATAATGAAATATTTTGAAATTGAAATAATAAGTGAAGTATAACACAATATGCAGGCATACTTATTAGAAGTCCTCATCCTGAGGAGGTTCAATGGAAATATTTTGTGCACTACCATGACGAGGCATGGATCTATGACGATTTTGCGAGCCATTTGAGCCACGACGAGAGCGTTTCTTGCTTCGAACATTTTCAACAATAACATCTGTTGTATCACCAACTATTTCGTCAATTCCCAACCCAGTATCAACCTGAAAGGAGCTTAGCAAACCATCTGCTTGATATGCTTCGTGAACCGTGTTGTCAACATCAGTTTCAACATAGTCGTCGCCTCTAGGAGTGGGCAAACGACCAGGGGGATTAACCTTTTGAACAACCCACCAAGATGACAAGTTTTGCAAGGTACATGGATATGACAAATAATACACCTGTTCAACTTGGTGAGCGAGCACAAATGGATCATACCCAGTGAGACGTGATTGATGATTAACTTCAACTAGACCAATTGTGTTGTTACGCTTTATCCCTACCCCTGATACTGTACTAAACCAGTCACAATAAAAGAAGACTACTCTCAGGTCTTTAGCTCCCCCGAACTTGAATTCTACTATGTTTTGAATCACACCATAGTACTCTGTTTCGCGCCCATTCACATCATAGGCTTTAGTGACAACTCCGTTATTTGTTGTCGCTAATTGAGGATGTGTTGCTTCAAATTTTGCAGAGCGAAAGCGAAATCCATTTACATCATAGCGTCCAAAGCTCTTCGCTGTAATGCTTCCATGGGATAGCTGTGCTAGGTCTTCATGAACGGTGTTTTCACTCATACACTGCAAGAGGTAGAGCGTTCGTTCAACCATATATTTAACTTAATGAATTATTTATATGTATTGAAAGAAATTTACATGTTGTCGAAACCACGTGATAAAATTAGGGCCTCCTCGTAAACCTTCACGTCGTAATTTGTCTAGTTGTTTAGGGGTAGGTTGTTGGGTTGATCTCCAATATTTTTGATCAAACAACCTATCGAAAATTTATTGAAGTTAGAATATTGGTCAAGAAAGAAAGTAGTCAAATGAAATGCTAATACTTACTCGAAATACTTGTCCATTTCCTCGATGTTCGCATACATATACAACAACATGGCATTCCATTCCTCCGAAGGTAGAGCGTGATTCGACTTCCACCAACCACCTTACCTTTCCATTGGAATATTTTCAGATTACTAGCAGGAATGTCTTGAGAGGTGTGATATCGTGGTATATGAATATTGATGTTGTGTTCATCAGCGAAATATGTGCTTGTGTAGTACGATATCTCCTTGAGATAAAATGCTTCTGCGATACATCCTTCAACTCGGGCCTTGTTACGGACGGTTGCCCGAATTTGTTTAAGATTTCGTTCTATTGGGTACATCCATCGGTATTGCACAGGACCGCCAACCTCCGCTTCATATGGCAAATGAACCAACAGATGTTGCATTGCATTCATAAAGCCCGGTGGGAATACCTTCTCCATCTTGCATACAAGCACCGTGATATCCTTCTTCAGTTTTCTCATCATTGTAGTGGATACTTCCTTAGCACATAACTGCCTGTAGAAAAAACTAAGTTCTGCTAATATTATCCAAACTTCTTCTTTGAAGTAACCACGAAACATTACAGGGAGTAGCCTTTCTATCATAATATGGTAATCATGACTCTTCAGGCCATTTAACTTTCCAGTTACAATGCTCACCGCACGCCTCAGGTTTGATGCGTAACCATCAGGGAATTTGATATTCTTCAACCACAGAAGTACCTCTTTCTTTTCTGCCGGTTTAAGGCAATATGGAGCTCGTGGTTTCCCTCTACGTCCTTCTTTATCTTCTCTCACCTCTAGAGTTGGGCGGTCACATATCTCGGCCATATCTTTACGTGCCTTCATATTGTCTTTTGTCCTATCTTTGAAGTCAAAACAAATGCTGATGATGCTCTCCGAAACATTTCGCTCTTGGTGCATAACATCAATATTATGCAAGAGAATTAGAGACTTAGCATATGGAAGATTCCAAATGGAAGATATGTGAGTCCAATTGTGTGTTTCTTTAAACCCTTCAAACCCATCATCTCTTCGGACTAGCTGATTATGCCAAGCAACGATCTCATGGCCGGTACGACGCTTCGGTGGACCCTTCGTAATGATTGTGTCTTTACGAAATGCATTTCTCTGCGTTCTAAATGGGTGATCACGAGGCGTGAAACGCCTATGGCAATCAAAGAAGCAGAACTTGCCACCATTTTTCAAACGAAATGCATCACTATCATCCATGCATACTGGACAACATAACCGACCGTGTGTGCTCCATCCCGAGAACATGCCGTATGCAGGAAAATCATGTATGGACCAAAGATATGCGGCACGCATGGTAAAATACTCTTTTTTATTATTGTCATATGTCCTCACCCCATTCCACAACTGCTTTAGCTCATCAACCAAAGGCTGCATGAACATATCTAAGTGCTTTCGGGATGATCAGGCCCTGGTATGACAAGGGTTAGAAATACAAACTCATCCTTCATGCATAGCGAGGGAGGAAGATTGTATGGAATTGCAAAGACAGGCCAGCAAGAGTATGAGGCAGCACTTGTGTTGAAAGGTGTGAAACCGTCGATGGCCAACCCAATCCGCGCGTTAGAGGTTCTTTGGCGAAATCTGGGTCATAGCTATCTAATGCCTTCCACGCCTCTCCATCCGATGGATGACCCATAGAACCCTTGTTGACACGTACGCCTTCCATATGCCACCTCATATGCTGAGCAGTCGACTTTGATAAGTACGACCGTTGGAGCCTTGGTGTGAGAGGCAGGTATCTTAACACCTTGATTGGTACTCTTGTTGGTAGCACAATTCCCTCTTCGTTCACTAGCTCCACATATCTAGATTTCTTGCAAGATATACAGTGATTTGCATACGCATTTTCTTTCCAGAACAACATACAATTATTGATGCACACATCAATCTTCTGGTAAGGCATTCCAAGGCCGGACATAAGTTTTTTGGAGTTGTAGAAGTCCTTGGGCATCTTGTGAGGCTTTGGTAGAATTTCAGAGATCAAATCGATCAGATCATTGTAACAACCTATAGAGAAATTGTACTTTGATCTGATAGCCATTAGTCGTGTCACGGCAGCAAGTTGCGTAACACTCGTGTACTCATGCAAAGGTTCTTCCGAAGCTGAAAGAAGGCTAAAGAATTCCTTGACCTCTGGCCCGGGTTGATCCTCAAACTGTTGAACAAAATCACCCATCATTTCATCCATCCGATCCTCTGGGTCATCGAAAGCATCGACCGGATTGGACATATGTCCTTGCGGGGCCTCACCATGCTCATACCATGTCTGATAATCCGGCATGAAACCATATTTGCAGAGGTGATGCTCCATATCAGACTTGACATGCCGAGCATAATTCCGACACCTAGAGCATGGACATTTTGCCAAACCGCCACCTGGAGATGAGGAGTACACAAGATCCACGAAAGATTGTGTATTTACCATCCACTCTTTTGTGGGCAACCCATTACTTCTCCAACCACTGTACATCCACGCACGATCATCTCCCATTTTTATGCTGTCCAAAAACGTGGACAATTCAAGACCAACACAATTCACAATTTAAAGTATAGTATTTGAGATGATATTGTGTAGTCTTTAAAACCATACAACATGATAGCACCATCAAGTTTCAAAAAGAGAACCACTAGAGGATATTCCACATTAGTCAACAATAGTAAACTATAATCGATTGCTATGCATGAGTGGGACATCAATATTGATTGCTATTGCAGCCATCAAGTTTTAAATATATTGATTGCTATTGCAGCCATCAATATATTGTCAATGTTTATACAAAACAAGAACGCAAAGTGTAAATTGCTATGCATGAGTGGGACAGCCCCATGATGGGCTAGTCTTTGAGCAGATTTTGAACGAGAGTGTTATAGCTACGATACTTCCAAGACCTCACTGGGAATTGGATGGTTCTCATCAGTATTTTTAACCTTGCAAATAATAACAACTAGCAGCTCCATCATAATTGATTCAGTATCTACATACGACAAAAACAAGAATATCCAATTCTAGTGAATGGCTCAGTTGATGCAGTACACAGCATAATCCCAGAACCCATTAGGTGTAAGAATATCAATAGAAAAGATAAACTACAGCATAATCTAATATCTGGAGCTGTGAAATAAATTTAAATTGCAGGATTTCTTTTTTATCACTATGCTCCTCATGGCTTGCGCATCTTGTATACATCTATTCAGAATTGTCCAAACGCTATTCTTATTCTTATACCTGACTTATGCGCTAACATGGATTTCGTTGGCAATAGGTTCTTAACTTATCTGGTATACATTGTTGTTGATTACACGTAAGGATGAAACTATCTTATTGCTTGAAGAAAATACCATTTATTCCCATTTTGAATATACATGGAGGACTAACTTATCATCTTCAACAAATTGATAGATCTGTTGAATGCACATCATTGGTGCTTGAAGCTCTAATTATGTTCAGAGAGCTTTATCCTGGGTACCGCAAAGAAGAGATAGGAAAATGTATTAAAAATGCTTCCAGATTTATTCAGAATAAACATGGTATCTAAAATCATCTTGTTTGTTGGTGCAACTTATTTCTACTTTTATTGTTTGTAGTCAATAACTACATTACTTATTATCTCACAGGTTTGGTACTTGGGGTATTTGTTTCACTTATGGGACATTCTTTGCTGTAAAAGGATTAGTTGCAGCTGGAAGAACTTATGAAAATAGTTTTTCCATTAGAAAAGCTTGCAACTTTCTTTTGTCAAAGCAGCAAAGTACAGGTGGACGGGGAGAAACTTATCTTTCTAGTGAAACTGAGGTAATTCTTAATTTTTTCTGTATCTAACCATACAATTTCCTATAGGGTTTGTACAGGTGGATGGCGGAATTTTTGTTGAATGAATCAGTTGTAGTCGTAATTGACCATATTCTAACCAAATATATGTGATAATGTGCAAGTGAAAAAAAAACTCTATTAATGTGCACTCACGAATCCGATATTGTGCAACAGGTTCTACATACGCCACTCTTGCTCACGCGTGTATAATCAATGACAAATAGTGTTGTCATATGAGCAGTGAAATTAGTTTTATCCTGATGTGATGACATAGTCTTTTGGAGCGTGGTGAAATTATGGCAACCAGATAATTGTGTGCCGATGTGTTAAGCACTCCCAATGCACCTATATTAGCAGTTAAATTTCTTAACCATGCCATGTAAGACTACTAAGCCATTTATTGTATGAGAAACAGCATATGCACACAAATGAAGGGAAGATACAACAAAAAATATGCATTAGGAAGATGAGAGTTGTACCTATGTGTTGCATAATATTCATTTAATGTTCTCTATATATTTGTGCTAAGATACAGAGGGTTGAATGGGTTGTATCTAGTAATATTTAATAATGATGTGGATGATTTTAGATATGATTAAAGAAACTTTGCATTGGGAGTGCCCTAGTCACGGCTGCTATTTTCAAGTATGATTTCTTTTCCAGGTTGATCTTCGTTAAGCCTCATCGTACAACAACCAACTTGACTCTTGATAATTCCTTTTCTGGAATTCTGCATAATAACTGGCCATTTAAAACTATGCAAGAGTTCTACGTTGGGACATATGCTACATCTTAAATTGATGAAACCTAGTCCTTGCAAACCATGTTTCCACATTCAGCTAAGAAGCTGTCTTCTTCTGCTCAGTAGTTAAGGCCTTGTTTCCACACTGTTCGGTACAGGAAAATTCGGCTAATCAATGAAGATAGCAGCTGAGGGGGGAACTGAACTAGGAACCGGCGCACCTGGGGGGAAGCGAACTAGGAACCGGAGGCGGCGGAGTCAATCGAGGCAAACCCGACGGCGGCAAGGCGTGGGCTCAGTGGACGGCGCGCGCCACGGATCGGGGATGACGGGGGGCGGTCCGGATCGCGGACGGTGGGGCACGGCGGCGCACGACCTGGTGGCGGCACGGACCACGGACGCGATGGTGAAGCGGCGGCAATATTTTCGGCGGCGCTAGGTTTTTGGGACGGGAGCTAGGTTTTTGGATGATGGTAGAAAAATGCCTCCACAGCTTGGCCTTTTTGGGTGACGGCCCCATTTTCGTCCGCCCTAGTCTTATTTTCGTCGGTCTAGGGCTGACGAAACTATCTCCTCCTCATTTTCGTCGGCCTACAGAAACATACCGACGAAAATACATTTACTTTCATCGGTTTACTCGGACCGACGAAATTAATCGGCTATTTACGTCGGTCTTATTTGAGCCGACGAAAATAATATGGACCGACGAAAATAATACGGATTCCTGTAGTGTCACAATCATGTCCACAAAACAGTAAGCAATCCCTCTTCTACCCCGACATCGCAAACTACTCGCTAAACCCAAAAACAGAGGTTCTGTCCGGTCGGGACAGCAGCCTTCCAAAAGGCATAACTCGGGTTGTAAGACTCCGAATCAATTAAACGAGTACATCCTCGCGTAGCTTAGGAAATTTCTCAACTTTTTCTAAGTATATGTAAAGACTGATTCGGACTCTAAAATGGTTAAATCTACAGAAAACCGTGATCTGTTCCAATCACGTCACATATTTTAATACGTTTGGTAAAACGATCATAACTTTCAAACGGCTGGGCGGAATTGGACGTTCTTTATACCCATGGAAATATACTAAAATTACCTACAACTTCTTCAACAGCCGTACGACCAAATTCGGAGACTAAATTGACGGAAACCCAAACCCTAGGTCGACTGCTCATGCTGCCCGAAACAGAGAACGTGGCAACTTCTAGATTTCATCTAATCTACTCAATTCCAGCACCACCAATTGATCTAAAAACATGGTAATGACCCTAATAACAGTACCTAGGCCAACCCCAAGGAGTCCCATGGCCATACCTTCGCCCGACACACGAAAACCCAATAGATCTCCTCCCGGTTCGCGCGATCTCTTTCCTTGCTCCAATCCCGCCGGATCTCCTCATCGCAGAGCGCTCCAACGGATTGATCTTCGAGGTGTTGAGGTGGGGATCTCCCCTAGGGGCAGAAAGGGAGGTGGAGAGGTGGAGAGGTGGTGGAGAGGTGGTGGAGGGGTGGTGGAGCAATGGGAAGACCAAGGGGGGCGCACGCAAGAGGGAGAGGGGAGGTGGGGGCGGCTAGGGCACAAGGGGAGGAGGAGGGGGCGCACAAGAGGGAGGTGGGGGCGCACAAGGGGCAGGGAAAACCCCTTTTTACCAGCCCACACAGGAATCCTACTCCTAAATGGACTCAAACTCTTTCCCACCAAAGCCCACGACCCTTCCCTTTAGGTCCAAACTCCCCCGGAAAGGCCCAAACTCCCGGAAACGGCCCGAAAACGCAAATTAACCTCATAACATATGGTTTCAACCTCCAATTTCATATTTCATAAAGTTTTTGACCTCAATATTCACATTATATAAGGTTACAACACTCCGTGGTGTCACATTCTCCCCCCTTAAACAGGACTCGACCTCGAATCCGAAGAACACCAAAATCAACAACGAGTTCCCCAAGGGACCAAAAGACTTCTTTACAACACAAAACATTCACACAGAGACTAAAACCGGAACAAACGACAAGCGAGTTCTCAAAACCAACACTAGCGAGAAAATGTTGATTTAGCTCAACAGAATGCAACCTCTCACGGTTCCATCTTCACTTCAATTCCCAAACAGAAACTGCGTTTCAACCACAAAGGGCTCAATCAACCCAAAACGCCCGAAACCGCACGACAAACACTTCACACTACTATCACAACCAACCTGACTACCACACTTCATTAAACCCAACATGACACAATCAAAGCGAGTCACAATTCCTTTAACGACCTCTCTACATTCTCGAAAATTTCCATCGAGGGGGATAACTCATTAAGGCACACTTGCCCTTCCGATACACGATCATGCTAACATTTCATTCCATCCTCTCCCAAGCAAGACTCAAACCCAAAAACAACTAGTTAAGGCAATTGCTCACGGTAGGACAATTATCACCGAACTACCGTCAACTTCACTTCCACCTATCGCTACTCTTAATAAAGGTTAAACCCATACATCATCGACCTCCATCACAAACCACCCTTATACCGCTAAGGTTCAACACCTAGCCCCAAGCTAGGATTGTAAAACCTTACCAAACCACAATTGGTTCCTTTCTTAAGAGGGTCTCGCCCTCACACAAAAACACTTAGTTATCAAGCCCAAGTGTACACATATTTGGCATATTCAACCATAAACCAAGAACATTTATATCCTCACTCCCATCTATAGAGCAAGAGGAGTACAATTCTTTTTAACCCAAGTGGACCACACACGACAACTCAAACCCAAAGCGTTAACAACCATTTTGGAAAGAATTCGGCAACATCCAAGCCAAATCACAAAGGAAGCATAAATCCCCTACACCACAACCAAAATACCAGAATTTCTTCATTCTTTCTTTTCATACTAGAAAGAAATGGACATATCGATTCATGACATGCATGCACACTTTTCAAGAGCACTCCGGATTAGTCATATATCCATATATGACTTTCTCACCGACCTGGCTCATCGACTCCTTTATGATTAATTATGCATAAACAATGTCTCGTTTTCCTTTTTCACCATTCATTCATAATGTAACAACGGTACCGAATAGTCATTCACCAAATGACTTCTTCCTCGGTATCAAATAATGGAAACACAATTAACATCGAAGGTTGCGGAAATTCATATAGACTATGACGGCAGCATAGTTGACAGTAAAACACCACATCGTGTGAAAACCCATCATCCATTTAAAACTAACCTTGCAAAACCTCGCAAAATCAAACTCAACCTTTTGGAACAGAACATCAACTCCAAAGTCAAAGATCTGCACACACAACCACCGCAAATTCTCTTTTTTTTCAAAGAGAAAGAGAAATTCATTTCAAAAGGGAACACTTCACTAACAAAATCACTTATGAACCATTCATAAAATCCACCTTGTGAAGCATTTTCAAACACCGCACACCTTTTCAAATAACTCCAACTCTAGCCAAATGGAGTTACAAATTGAATCTCAAGAATCTCCAACACAACACACTAAGACCTTCTACTTCCTTTAAATTTTACTCCAAAGATGATGCAGCGCGAACGCGAAGGAGCGCGATCTACTCCAGGACTTTTGGGTGTAAAACCATACTCATAGTATAAACTGAACAAATTAGCCCAAAACCAAAAATAGGCACCAATCTCTACGAGTTTTAGGGAAACTCTGAAATACAACATAAGGAATACTTTGACCAAAAGCATTCAACCAAGATAGCAAACAACCAAAACTAGTCCAGAAGGTTTTAAACACCAGCTTAGCATAAATCAATCATCTCTAGTGTTCCACTACGCTTTCCATTAAAGACTTCAAAATTCACTACTTACTCATTGAGGAAGTCCAACCGGACTTAACAAAATTTACATAACAATTTATTTATCTAGTTACCATTCCCAACACCTTTAATTAAGGTTTATGATGCTTATTAAAAAGGCACCCAACCAAGACTACATTGACATGATCCCCTGGATCACCAACTCATAATACATCTTATTCCAAGTTTGAAACATAGTATTTCAACAAATCTTTCAGCATGATCAACCTATCCTCTTTTTATACCATCCATTCATCAACTTTTCGACAATCGGAACTGATTCAATTAATCAATGACTTTCAACATGTAAATATTATCTCTATAAGTCAAAGTTCATAACTATGATTCTAAGACATACATTCATGAAGGATAAAATTCTACATCATGTTAATCATCTATGGTTCACTCCATCACAACATGTTACAATAATCTCCATTTTAACAATGGTTTCCAACAAGTAATCTACACAATTACCACCACTACTAAGTCATCAATATCAATAATCGGCATAATCATCAACCAACAACATTACTTTTAGCTACTCTATACATAGGTTATAACAAAACTACCACCACACAACATAGTCCAACTATTTAAAATAGATTGAATACTAACATTAACACTGCCCTTAACAACATCATTAACAATAAGTCTTATGTCTTCTCATTTGATATCAATACTAGCATTGTAGAGACAACTGCATACTTCCAAATATACTAATGGTTTGTAACAACATAAACAGCAACTCTAATCAACTTCCATGTTAAAGTCACTAGTCTACACGATTAAATTTCTCTATTAACATGTAAAATTAGTGCATTTTTAACAACCAGCAAAGTTTCTTTAACAATATCAGTAATTTACATCATCTTAATGTTCTAACTATGCTTCAGGGTTTAAACTTTAAACATTATCGGGGGTCATAAGCACATTTATAACAAAGCAACAGATTCTAAGCATGTACATTAACACATTCAATCATTCTCACTAAGAGTAAACTCCAACACTAGTAGTCTATTTATTCTCAAGCTAGAGATAATAACCGCATTGAATTGTTTCAACTCACAAATTAACTTAACAATACGTCATCCCATAAACCACATTGGTACATGCTACATAACATGCTAAACAACAATTCTTACTAGGGATAAACGATTTTAATCAAAAGACTACTTACTTTGTTTGCAGCATTTTAGTTTTAAAACTCATCCCAAATTCATAAGGAAACTTAACTCTCAAAATTGCAATGAGACAAACCCAAACTTGGTCATGCAAAAGGAATTCTCCAAAACACTTTTCAATCTCAAAGACTCCCATAAGAGGGAACCAAGCGATCAAATAAACCTTTGCGGACAAAGGCACAAAACATAAATCGACACAACTTAACTTTTTGCACACGCTTCAATAACTTCTTTTAAACTCAGAGTAAGACACACAAGAACCAAAACTATACTTTTCTTTGCAAGGCAACCAACAAAACCGGTGTCAAAGCCAAAAGACGACTAAAAAGGCGCAACGCTAAATTCCTCTTCTTCGTCTTCAACCAAGGAAGAGAAAACCACGAACCACATACGAAACAATCCACGAAAATACAATACCAAACACTTTTCTTTTGGTTTCAATCAACCAGAGCCAAGAAGACCAACCGAAGCCGACCATTAGAACGGTAAAGAGCATACGAAGGAATCCACCACCAAACTCTTCTATTTGACTCCAGTCAACTACCCGATCTACGACAGAAAGGGTAAGCACTCTTCTCCTACAAGAGTTAATTGTTCTTCGGTGATGGCGCTAACCGGCCACACCGTCAAACCTCACCCTTACTATGAATAAAGAGGGGTGGCCGAAACCCTTCGGCACCACAACCCCATTTTAACACAATAACATGAACAATTCAATTCAATTCTCTCATACACATAGCAGCATACTCTATCAAATATAGCATTTAGCAACAAGGCTTAAATACAACATTTAAGCGTAAACAACGATACCCATACCCTTCCTACTGTGCATCCATTGTGTGTCAAATTTTAGATTAGTTATACCACTTTTGCAAGTTTTAATGTTGCTATCCTATGACAAAATTTTAGTTAAAACCTAAACCATATTTCTAAGTTATTCCACATCACATTTTAGTTGTACCCTATAGCATGACACTAAAAATACACATTCCAAGGACCTACAGCCTGCTCTGATACCAACTGTAACACCCCGGCCTCTAGCATGCCTGAATGCTACCAAACATAGGCTAAACAACATCAAAATACCATAAATTAAGGTAAATTACAGCAAAGGAGCAAATGCTAAAAACCGAAATTTCGGCAGCATCTCCTTTGTTTTAACATGAATTGAAGGAACATGAACAGCATAGCAATATATGGCAATATAAGAGGCATCTAAAACAGCAATAATTATATGCATATAAGTCTAATCCCAAGCATTCAATGTCTCCAAGAGCCAAACGAACAATAAGACTCTCATATCACAAAACTAAACCATAAATCAATATGCATCACACTTAATTTATTATCAAGACCCAATTGAGTGACTGTGGGAACAATGGAGTGACGCTACGTGTAGAAGTGTGACTAATTCCCTTCCCCGCATGCCGATCTCATGGTACCTAAAACAACAAGAAAGAAAGCACAAGCATGAGTTCAACACTCAGCAAGCATATTGCAATGGTACACAAAAACAATTACATGGCTACAACAACTCATATCATGTCTTTCATCTCATTCATGATCAAATATCAATATCATCACCATTATGTATGCAATGCGATGCGATGCTCATGTCTCCTTGGAAACTCATACCGGTATGGTTGAGTACACACCCGTCGGTGTGCACCCTCTCCCCCCTTCCATCCCAAAGATGGAGGGTGCCTACTCCTCGCTTCCGTTCACCACGGTGAATGGAATCACGATGTAGGACTTACTCATTGGCTCTCCGGAATAGTCATAACTTTCTCACCGACCTTCCCCGGACTAGTTATGACTTTCTCACCGCCCGGGCCATGTAACATGCCATGTATGCAAATATGCCAACATCATAATTAACTTGTACATTAACACATGGCATCATAACATAATAAGCATACTCATAATATCATTGGCAATCGTTAAAGCATGGCAAGTGATCATATCATATAATCAATTTCATCTAGTCTCAACTAGCAACCTACAAACCGCTATCCATTACAATACACTTGCCTCAACCACGGGCAACGGATTGGCGAGAAGTAGAAGGCACTCCCGGGGTCACACCACCTGCACATGAGTACCACACACTCACAATCATGTCCACAAAATAGTAAGCAATCCCTCTTCTACCCCGACATCGCAAACTTGTGACACTATGGTTTGGTGTGACGTTATAGAAGGTGAAACTAGAGAATAAAACCTTTCGGCTTAGGGTTTTCTCGCGTTTTTGGGCCGGTTGAAGTGTTATGTCGCCACGGAGTGTCGTAACCTTATTTAACATGCATGATAAGGTTAATAACATTATGAGATGTGGAATTAAGGTTAAAACTATAGGATATGGAGGTTAATAGCTTTTAAGGCGTTTAGGGCCGTTTTCGGGGTTTTGGGCCTTCCCGGGGGAGTTTGGGCCTTGGTGGGCTTTGGTGGGATGGAGTAGGTCTCCGTAACGGACTAGGATTGGGTGTGGGGGCTGGTAAAAGGGCTCCCCACCAGCCTTTTGGGCGTGCTCCCCCTGCCCTTGGGCGCCCCCACCTCCCCCTCCTAAGCCCTAGCCGCCACCCCACTCCCTCTCCCTCTTGTGCGCCTCCACCCACCCTTTGCCCCATTGCTCCCCACCTCTCCACCACCTCTCCTCCACCCCCTTGCTGCCCTAGGGTGGTCTCCACACCTCTGCACCTTGTGGATCCATCCGTTGGAGCGAGGAGCGAGGAGCGTGGAGCGAGGAGCGATCCGCGAGGAGATCTATTGGAGATTCGTTCGTTGGGCAAAGGTATGATCATGGGGATCCTTGGAATTGATCTAGGTACTGTTCTTAGGGTGATTATCAAGTTTTTAGATCAATTGGTGGTGCTGGATTGGAGTTCTTTGGGTTAGATCTAGACGTTGCCACGTTTCTGTTTTCGGGCAGATTGAGCAGTCGGGCTAGGGTTCGAGTTTTCGTCGATTTAGAATCCGAATCTGTCCGTACGGACTTAAAAGAAGTTGTAGATAATTTAATTATCTTTCCATGGACATAAATCACGTTAAAATCCGATCAGCCGTTTGAAAGTTATGGCCGCGTGTTAAAATCTGTGACGCGATTGGAACAGATAGTAGTAATCTGTAGATTAAACAATTTTAGAGTCCGAATCAGTCTTTCCGTATAACTAGAAAAAGGTAGGAAATTTGCTAAGCTTCGCGATGGTGTACTCGTTTAATCGTTTTGGAGTCCCAGAACTCAAGTTATGGCCTTTGCAAGGCTGCTGTCCCGCCGGGACAGAACCTCTGTTTTTAGGTTTGCAAGTAGTGGGCAATGTCGGGTTAGATGGGGATTTGTGTACTGTTTTGCGGGCATTATTGTGAGTGTGTGATGCCTATGTGCAGGTGGTGTGACACCGGGAGTGCCCTCTACGTCCCACAAATCCGTCGCCCGCGGTTGAGGCAAGTGTGTTGTAATGTATAGCGGATTGTAGGTTGTTTGTTGATATTGGGTGAAAGATTGAACACTTGCTATGCTCACTTGCCATGCTTGCTGTTTTCCAATGAAATATTGAGTATGATTATCATGGTTCGATGCCATGTGTTTATATTTGTCATGATGAGTTGCCATATGTTTATGTACATGTGAAATATGATAATTGGCATAGTTGCATGCATGACATGTTACATGGCCCGGGCGGTGAGAAAGTCATTAACTAATCCGGGAAGGTCGGTGAGAAAGTTATGACTAATCCGGAGAGCCATTAGAGTAAGTCCTACATCGTGATTCCATCTACCGTGGGTTGTGGAAGCGAGGAGTAGGCACCCTCCATCTTCGGGATGGAAGGGGGGAGAGGGTGCACACCGACGGGTGTGTACTCAACCATACCGGTATGAGTTTCCATGGAGATATGAGCATAACATTGCATTGCATTGCATTGCAATACATTTTTAATGATGATGATGTTGTTATGTGCTCAAGTATGAGATGTTATATGTGATGTGAGGTATTATTGTCTTGTAAATGATCTTGTTGTCCATTACAATATGCTTGCTGAGTTTTCGAACTCACGCTTGTGTTTTATGTTGTTTTTAGGTACTTTGAGATCGGCATGCGGGAAAAAGGGATCTAGCTACACTTCTACACGTAGCTCCACCATCATAGTCCATAATTAACCACTTGGAGACATGATATTAAGAGTTGTGCCCTAAACTTAATGTATGGTTTAATCTAGCATGCTTGTGAATCCTTATTTGCTTCGTTATAGTTTATGAAGTGGTTAAGCGTGGTATTATTGGCGTAACTTGATGTTATGTCCATTTATGTTGTTGTTTTAGATGTCGTGGTGCTATGATATATATCTTGCCATGATATTGAGATTGTGTTAATTCATGGAAAAACAAAGGAGATGCTGCGAAATATCGGTTTTTAGCATATGAACCTTTGCTGGAATTTATGTTTAATTGTGGTACTTAGATGTTGTTTAGCTTATGTTTGGTAGCATTCGGGCATATTAAATGCCGGGTGTTACTGATTGGTATCGAGCGGGCTGTAGGTCCTTGGAATGTGTATTTTTAGTGTCATGCTATAGGGTACAACTAAAATGTGATGTGGAATAACTTAGAAACATGGCTTAGGTTTTTACTAAAATTTTGTCATAGGATAGCAACATTAAAACTTGCAAAAGTGGTATAACTAATCTAAAATTTGACACACATGGATGCACTGAGGAAGGGTATGGGTATCGTTGTTTACGCTTAAATGTTGTACTTAAGCCTTGTTGCTAAATGCTATATTTGATATAGTACGTTGCTATGTCTATGAGATAAATGATTGAATTATTCCTGTTGTGGTGGTAAAAGTGGGGTTTTGGTGCCGAAGGGTTTCGGCCACCTCTCTTATTTCATAGTAAGGGTGAGGTTTGACGGTGTGGCTGGTTAGCGCCACCACCGAAGAACTATTGACCCTGTAGGAGAAGAGTGCTTATCCTTTACGTCGTTGATCGGGTAGTTGACTGGAGTCAAATAGAAGAGTTAATGGTAGTTTCCTTCAGATGTTCTTTGCCGCTCGACGGTCGGTGTTCTTTGCTTTTCTTGGCTTTAGTAGATTTGAATCAAATGAAAAGTGTTGGGTTTTCGCAGATCGTTCCGTATGCGGTGTGTGGTTTTCTCTTCCTTGGTTGAAGACGAAGAAGAGGAGACTAGTGTTGCACTTCTTTTGGGCGCCTTTCAGCTTTTGATGCTGTTGATTGCATTATGGGGAAGAAGCATTCAATTTATCCCTGTGTTTGTCTTTCTCTCGAGGTTAAAGGAGTTATTATGAGTTGTGCCGCACATTTGTCAGGGCTGAAGTTACGTGGCTTTGTAGTAATACGTGGTGTTTGATTTCGTTATTTTATCGGTTTAAGAAATCATCTTTGAAAAACCCTTCTTGTTTCGTGAAAGATTGGGGTTTGGTGCTAAGGTTTTATTTGCAAAGGTTTATTTGATCGGTTGGTTCCCTCCAAAGGGGAGTCTTGGAGATTGAAAAGTGTTTTGGAGAATTCCTTTGCATGACCAAGTTTGGGTTTGTCTCATCGCAATTTTGAGAGTCAAATTTTCCTTATGAACTTAGGATGAGTTTTAAAACTAAAATGTAAACAAAGTAGTCTTTTGATGAAATCGTTTGTCCCTAGTAAGAATTGATGTTTAGCATGTTATGTAGTAGGTAACAATGTGGTTTATGGATTGATGTGTTGCTAAGTTAAATTTTGAGTTGAATCAATTCAATGTGATTAATATCTCTAGCTTGAGAATAAATAGACTACTAGTGTTGCAGTTTACTCTTAGCGAGAATGATTAAATGTGTTAATGTACATGCTTAGAATCTGTTGCCTTGCTTTAAAAGTGCTTATGATCCTTGTTAATGTTAAAAGTTCGCGCGATCTCTTTCCTTGCTCCAATCCCGCCGGATCTCCTCGTCTCGAAGCGCTCCAACGGATTGATCTTCGAGGTGTTGAGGTGGGGATCTCCCCTAGGGGCAGCAAAGGGAGGTGGAGAGGTGGTGGAGGGGTGGTGGATCAATGGGAAGAGCAAGGGGGCCGCACGCAAGAGAGAGAGGGGAGGTGGGGGCGGCTAGGGCACAAGGGGAGGTGGAGGGGGCGCACAAGAGTGAGGTGGGGGCACACAAGGGGCAGGGAAAACCCCTTTTTACCAGCCCACACAGGAATCTTACTCCTAAATGGACTCAAACTCTTTCCCACCAAAGCCCATGACCCTTCCCTTTAGGCCCAAACTCCCCCGGAAAGGCCCAAACTCCCGGAAACGGCCCGAAAACGCAAATTAACCTCATAACGTATGGTTTCAACCTCCAATTTCATATTTCATAAAGTTTTTGACCTCAATATTCACATTATATAAGGTTACGACTCTACGTGGTGTCACACATTATCACCTCTAAATCATCTACTTTTATCCACTAAGAATACGTAATATTATCATTTATTAAACCACCAAATATTATTCCATAAAACTAAGATTTTATTCATTCATCGTCAATATTAGTTTCCATTCACACCGATACCAAGTTAACTAAATAAACCACACATATTATGCACTATTCACAATTCTCCATAAATGATTATCACATATCTATATTTCCATAATCATCTCTTTCTTTAATCAGTCCGTTAATAATAATTCGCAACAAACACTAATAATCCAACTAACTCTGATTCTCATTTGATACTATTTTATCAACCCAAGGAATCCAATTCCACATATTATTTACTTGAAATGATCTATTTAATCCATCATGAATACTTCACAATACCATACATCTTCCAAAATTTTCCCCAATCCATTACAATGTGAACTACTATCACAACACAACTTCACAATATTTCAATCATCAACGTTCATAGATCAATTTCATAATTGATAATCCCCATCAACACTAATATTCAAGTAATCTCCAATCAAGTTGGGTTCTAACTCCAATTCACAATCCATACGATCTAATCCATTCAAAATGTCATCTAAAGAATTAATCTCCTAATCAGAGAATATTTACCAAAAGTGTTTATTATGGTGGATTATTGTGCTAGGGCGACAAAGGATTATGGATAACAATATCAAGGAGGTATAGGCAATAGGTATAACTAACCGCCTAACGCTAACATAATCTTTTTATATAAGTAGGAATGCAATTTGTAAAACATTTATAAATCATGGATGAACATGCATTAAGGAGACTTGCCTTCGATCGCAGCGGAAGTCTCACAATCTTGCGGTTCAGCGACGGCGTCGACGGATCCGGCGAACTCTTCGGCTACGCGCAAAACGGTGCAACCAAATAAATACAATAAAATAAAATAAATCCAAAAATTACAAAATTTATACTTATAGGTAGAGGGTGATTTTAGATGAATTTAGGAATTGGAATCACTCGATTCAGAGTTACGACGGAAGAGAACGAGCATTTCGAAATTGGATTGGAAAGAAAATCTAGAAAAAAGATAAATGCTACTGTAGCTTCGACGCTACAGTACTCCTGCGGTTCCAGAACAGAAGCAAACATGAAATAGGTTAGACATGGGGATTTTCTATGGAAGGAGGTGGCGGGGTTGGGGAAGATGAGCACCGGAAAGATCTCGACGATGCGAACCCAATGGTGGTGCCGAATTTTGAAGGGAATTACCAGATTGAGAGGAATCAACGATGAACAGAGCTCCAACCGGCGTCGGTTTTCTCAAGGTCCCAGCCGAATGGAGTGGAGAGGCTATGGAAGAGTGAGAGCATGGGAAAGAGGACGCTGGGACGAAGATTTGGGAAGTGGTGGTGCGTCGTTTCATGGAGAAACGGCCGAGTAATCACCGTTTTAATGTATTTCGGTTTTTGATTGATTGTGCTGTTTCCAGTGGAATTTGGAACGAATGGTCATGGGGAATGAGTTCTCCTCGTCTCCCTCTTCGCAACGGATCCAACCGTTCGCGATTTGGAGCATTATTGAGGGAGATATGGAGGATTAAAGAGAGGGGCGCCATGAATGAGTGAGGAGCTCTTCTTTGGAAATGAACCGATCGAATGGATCTTGAAGATGAACAGTGCTGACACGTGGCGACTCCCCATTGGCCGGAAGTAAGTGAAGAGATATGCGCGTGAGATAAAATAGCAAAAAGGGTCTCAAAATCCCGAAAAAAATTCTAAAAATATTAGAGAATATTTGGAACCCAATAAAATTGGGTTCACTGAATTTGGATAAGATTTGGAATTTAGAAACTTCTGGGACGAATAAAGGGCATTTGACGAAAGCCCGCGAGAGATAAAATACCAGAGTGATTCCATAAATTTTTGGAAAATTCCCAAAAATGTTTTGGAATATTTGGAACCTAATGCAATAGGTTCAGGATTTTTGCAGCAGTTTGGAACTCGGGTGGAATTTTGGGTCAGAGGCGGAATTCAAAAATTTGACTTTCCGGACGATAAAGGATTGAATTCCAATTTTAGAAGGATAAGGATGCCAGGTTAAATAGAACATCGGAGAAAATCCAAATTTTGAATTAATTAATTTAAATTAGTTTTTGGCAAAAGACCGAAATCGGGGATGTTACATGTTTGCTTGTGCATAATAAGATGATGAATTCAATAGCTTAATTCCAAATCCTTCAGCAAAACATTTGTGGGGGACCGCCCCCGGGACTCCATTGATTCACTCAGTTGCATCTCACAGCTCAAGTAAATCAAGGGAACCTCGGGCGTCCTGCATATATGCCCGTGTTGGTCCTAGGAATGTTCACCAACACGCGCGAGAATGCACAACAGTTTATATCACAGCTCATACACGATAACGAAAACTTAAACTTTCATACATACATACCAAAAGTGATACCACCATTTACAACGACATACATATAGTTTATGTTAACAAGCAGCGGAATAAAACATAAATGACAAAAGTGTTGTCCAACGTAGTATGCCCCAACCCTAAGGCAATCGGCTGGGGGTTAAGAACGGCCCTCTAAGCGTTAGCATTGGGGATGTCAGCCCGATAAGGATCCATGGGCGACGTCTCAACCTCACCTGCAGCAACGGACAATCCAGTTGAGTACAAAGGGTGTACTCGCACAATAGTATAAATTATGCATTGAGTCTTACTTACATGAGGTTGATACATAGGTAATTTCAGCATAAAGCAACACTTGAGTGTAATCATAGACTTGTATAGATTAAGATTGCTATTTGGTAAACATTTAAAAAGTCTAATACATAATGTAGTGTCATCATAACCATATCATTTTCATGCCTCCAAGCATTTTTCCGAACCACGAGTCCAACGCTCGTGTTCACCAACACTCACGGATATTCCAATATCCGCGAGGTTCCTTCCACAAGTACTCCAATACTCGCGAAGTACCTCCCATGAGCACTCCAACACTCATGAGACATTACTCACACCATCCATCTTACCAAGTCTTTAAAACTCGCCTGGTGGCTAACACAACAAGCGATTGTCCTTGAGCATGGACGCGGCTATTCAAATAGTTTAAACTCTGCAGAGGTACGACTTTACCCACACGACACGCCACACTCATAAGCCAAGCTACGAGCATAATTCCTTTGATGTGCCGGCCGAGGTAAACGTGACAAAACCATTTTCCAATATGTATGCTAGTGCATTTAAACCTCCTAGGTGACTGTGACCCTTGATCCCGTGTGCCCAGTGCTCCGTGTGTGTGGACCAAGGAGTACACTCGTTACTAAACACCCATAACTCCACAAAGTTCGAGGAACTCCCGCGGACCTTCCTTGACGCTCTACAAAGCTCAAGGAACTCCGAGTGCACGTGGTTTAAATACCCCTAGTCATACACAAGTACTTGGTTAAACCGGTCCCATAAACGGCGTGTGGTTTGCACGATATTTACTTGTGAGACGGCACCAGGATTTAATCATTAAGGTCATTAGCCAACATTGCTAACCAGTAACCACAATTGAATCATAATCATCATAATCATTTCGATCCTTGCGACCAATGGACTAAGTCCATCTATCGTGGTTTCTAACGAGGTTCTATGCGTGGCTAAGCAATTCATATGAACCCATATGTAATAATTAAACCAATCACCTAGGGCGACAATGGTACTCAAAAGGAACATGGTAATAGGATATCATATCGGCGAGGTAATAACTACAGTGTCTTCCGTAAAGAGCTTGTCGCAATCATTCTCGGATCATCCGTACTCGCTCTTCCGCCTCGATGACCATGTCCGGGCCAAAGATGGGCCTTTCTCCGGATTCAGACCAATTGAGTGGAGTCCTACAGTGTCTTCCATAAAGAGCTTTGAATGGAGACATTTGGAGACTAGCTTGATAGCTATTGTTGTAGGAGAACTCTGCAAATGGTAAGCACTTCTCCCAATCCCTACCGTATGTAAGGGCACAAGCCCTAAGCATATCTTCAAGGATTTGGTTCACTCTCTCCACTTGTCCATCAGTTTGAGGATGGTAGGCGGTGCTGAACGAAAGTTGAGTCCCCATTGCTTTGTGAAGACATTGACAAAAATGCGAGGTAAACTGGGTACCTCGATCCGAGACAATTCTTTTGGGAACACCATGCAAAGACACAATCCGATAGAGATACAGCTCTGCCAACTGGCTTACGGTGTACTTAACTTGACAGGAAGAAAATGAGCAGTCTTTGTCAACCGGTCAACGATTACCCATATAGAGTCGAAACCTGTCTGCGTCTTGGGCAGTCTAGTGATGAAATCCATGCCGATTTCCTCCCATTTCCACAAAGGAATTGGTAGTGGATGGAGTGTACCGGCTGAATGCAAATGGTCAGCTTTCACCCTTCAGCATACGTCACACTCGGTGACATACCGGGCGATTTCTCGCTTCATCCGGGTCGACCAAAGTCTTGGCTTAAGATCTTGGTACATCTTTATACTCCCGGGATGAATAAAGAACGTGGAGTCGTGAGCTTCCCTAAGAATGGACTACTTCAACTCCTTACAATTTGGCACCACTAATCGCTTGCCGAACCATAAGACACCTTGGGGGTCTTTAGTGAAGCAATCTGCTTTGCCTTGCTCGACTCTGGCTCGGACGAGTGCCATGCCTTTGTTCGTCTTTTGAGCCTCCTTGATCTGGTCCAAGAGGTCAGATTTAATCTTAAGGACAGCAAGGAATCCCTGGTTAACCACTTCTAATCCGAGTTTTCGGAATTCAGCGCACATCGCTTCTGATTCCTGCTTTGCCGAAATACAATTGCAATGCAATTTTTGGCTCAAAGCATCTGCAATGACATTGGCTTTCCCGGGATGATAATGGAGTCCCATGCCATAGTCTTTGATCAATTCAAGCCATCTTCTTTGCCTCAAGTTTAGGTCGGCTTGAGTGAAAATGTACTTCAGGCTCTTGTGATCAGTGTAGATCTCGCAACCAAGTCATGAGTGGAATAATTCATCTCGTGTGGCCTCAATTGCCTTGATGCATATGCCACCACTCGGCCTCCTTGCATAATTACACAATCGAGTCCGAGGCGTGACGCATCACAATATATGTCGAAGGCCTGGTGAATATCCGATAGCACTAAGACGCGTGCAGTGGTTAAGCGATCCTTCAACAATTGGAAGCTCGCTTCACACTCTGCTGACCATGAAAACTTCTTCTCCTTCTACAAAATTTCAGTCAGTGGCTTTGCAATCTTGGAGAAGTTCTCCACTAACCGGTGATAGTAACCCGCAAGGCCGAGAAAACTCCTAACCTCGGTGATGGTTTTGGGTTGTCCCCAACTAAGTACTGAATGTACTTTGCTCGGGTCAACCGCAATGCCACCTTCTGATAGCACATGGCCTAAGAAAGTAAACTCTTTTAGCCAAAATTCGCATTTGCTGAATTTTGCATAAAGTCGGTGTTCTCGTAGCTTCTCTAGAACAATCCGAAGGTGTACTTCGTGTTCCTCTTCAGACTTGGAGTAGATGAGAATATTGTAACACCCCGGCATCTAGTGTGCCTGAATGTTACCAAACATAGATTAAACAACATCTAAAAAACTCAAATAAAGATCCAAAGCATCTCCTTTGTTTATCCATGATTCGGAGCAACAACAAAATATCACATGATATATCATAATGGAAAAACATCCAAAGCAGCAATAACAGGTAATATAGCGGCAATTTAAGTCTAACATAATGAATTTAACCACTTCATGGACCAAATCGAAGTAAAGGATGTAAACAATCACATGAACAAATCATAATCCTAGTTTCATCACCCTAGATTCATGATCACAAATCCGAAAGGTAAATATTGTATAATTGTGTGGAAATTATGTGATGTCGTGCCGCTAAGCCCCTTTCCCACATGTCGGTGTCAAGGTACCTAAGAAAAACAACATAAACACAAGTATGAGTTCATCACTCAGCAAGCATATTGCAATGGATCATAAAGAATAGATCAACGCCAACAGCAATACATACCATACTTTAACATCATGATCAAACCATAACCTCATCTACAACAGCATAGCCATGACAAAGCACATTGTACACAACTCATAGTCATCATCATGTATGCAATGCAATGCAATGCACATGTCTCCTGGAAGCATATACCGGTATTGCTGAGTGCACACCCGTCGGCGTGCACCCTCTTCCCCCTTCCATCCCGTAGATGGAGGGTGCCTACTCCTCGCTTCCATTCACCACGGTGGATGGAATCACGAGGTAGGACTTACTCATTGGCTCTCCGGATTAGTCATAACTTTCTCACCGACCTTGCCGGACTAGTTATGACTTTCTCACCGACCGGGCCAGATCACATGCTATGTATGCGATTATGCCATAAACATAAACAACTTGTACCAAACTGAACTAAGCATGGCATAACATCATAATAATCTTTTTTCATCATAACATGGCAAGTGCTAATTATGACAAGATATCACAACATGTAATCATGACAAGATAGCACATCATGTAAACAAAGTTGCACCTAGTCACAATTAACAACATACAATGCTACCCATTACAATACACTTGCCTTAACCTCGAGCGACGGATTGGCGAGAGGATGAGGGCACTCCCGGGGATACACCACCTGCACATACATACCACACACTCAAAACGTGCCCCCAAAATAAGCTCGTCTACCCCGACTTCACAAACTACTCCCAAAATCGAAAAACAGAGAATCTGTCCTCCCGGGACAGCAGACTTCAATCTAGCATAACTTTAGTTCTAGGACTCCGAATCGATTAAACGAGTACATTCTCGCGTAGCTTAGGAAATTTCCTAACTTTTTCTAAGTATTGGGAAAAACTGATTCGGCCTCTAAAGTTGTCTAATCTACAAAACACTACGTTCTATCCCAGCTACGTCACAGATTTGAACATGCTCGGTAAATCGAGCATAACTTTCAAACGGCTGGGCGGAATTGGACGTTGTTTGTGTCCACTGAAAGGTATTGAAGTTACCTACAACTTTCTCAACAGGAGGCCGACCAAATTCTAAATCTAAGGTCGTGACAACTCAAACCCTAGGTCGACTGCACAATCTGCCCGAAGCAGAGAACGTGGCAAACTCTAGTTTTCATCTAATCTACCCAATCACAGAACCACCACTTGATCTAAAAACATCAAAAACACCTCTAGCACAACACCTATTCCACCCCAAGGATTTCCCATCACCATACCTTAGCCTGACGAACGATGAACCGATGAAAACTCCTCCCGGTCGCCCAATCTCCTTGCACGTGCCAATCCCGCCGGATCGTCTCGTCGCGGAGCTTCCCAACGGCAAGGACAATGGTATGGAAGGGCGTGACAGCAAGTGGAGGGGTTGGAACTCGCCTAGGGCCGGCTAGAGGAGGTGGAGGAGGAAGAGGAAGGGTGGAGGCGCAAGTGGGGGCTAGGGGAGGCGGCTAGGGTTGAGAGGGAAGTGGGAGGGGCGCATATGGGGAGAGGGGGGTGCACCAAGGGCGCTGTCCTAGTCCACCTCCACATGGCCTAATTATGTCCCACCTTCGGCCCAAATATACCCCCCAAGGCCCGAACTCCCCCGGAAGGCCCAATTCCCCTCCGGAAAGGCCTAAATCCCCCCGGAAAGGCCCAAACTCCCAAAAACGGCCCAAAAACACGATACAAGAGTCGTACTTTAAGGTCGAGATCGAAAATGACTCATACCGTCATTCTGTAGTGTCACAAATATCATCGATGAAGATGACAACAACTTTATCGAGATACTCCATGAAAACTGAGTTCATAAGACTCATGAAGTAGGTCGGTGTATTGGTTAAGCCAAAAGACATGATGGTATACTCGTATAGACCATAACGAGTAGAAAATGCCGTCTTTGGATTGTCTCCCGATCTGATCTTGATTTGATCATAACCTGACCTCAAATCAATTTTGGAGAATATCTGGGCTCCGGTCATTTGATCGAACAAATCATCAATCTGTGGAAGTGGATACTTGTTCTTGACCGTTACTTCGTTCAACGGACGGTAATCGACACACATCCGCAAGCTGTGATCCTTCTTCTTCACAAACAGCACCAGGCATCCCCAGGGTGAGGAGCTTGGTCAAATGAAGCCCTTATCTTGCTGCTCCGCAAGTTGTTTCTTCAATTCAATCAACTCATTTGGAGGCATCCGATATGGACGTTCAGATATCGGAGCCATCCCGGGCAGCAATTCAATAACAAATTCAACTTCCCGGTCTGGCGGCATCCCCGGTAATTCTTTTGGAAAGATATCCGGATAGTCACATACCACTGGTACTTCACTTATTCCGAGAAATGGCTCATCCCTTAAGGCATAGAGATGAGTGGAATCAGAACTTGATGCAAAGACGACTTGCTCGCCGCTTGCATTGGAGAGTGAGATGGATCTTTGTGCACAATTGATGCATCCTTGTTGCTTGGACAGCCAATCCATCCCAATAATAACTTCAATTCATTCCGTTCTGATCACTATCAAATCGGCCAGAAATTCTACCCCATTAATTTCAATTCTTATTCCCAGGCAAACCTGATCGGTTCTCAACTCCGATGCTGGTGCTCTAATGAGAAGAGGTGGATGCATTGGTTGAACAGAAAACCTATTATCTGCAGCAAACCCCTCTTTAATGAACGAGTGCGATGCTCCAGAATCAAATAATGCAATAGCTGGGTAGGAGTTGATAAGAAGCGTACCCAACACCACATCCGGTGCATCCTGAGCTTCTTCGGCGGTGATGTGGTTGATGCGGCCACGTTGCTGTGCCGGTGTGGCTCTTGGTGGAGCTGGTCGAGGTGGTGGTGGTGCGGCTCTGGCTGCATTCGTGGTTCGAGCCCCCGACATCGCTGGATTCTTCTGCGGGCATTGACGCGCGAAGTGCCCCGGCTTCTTGCATTGGTAGCACACAAGAACTGGGCGACCTTGAGTGTTACCTCCCCACTGATTTTCACCTGCATTTGGCGAAAAATTCTACTGCGGCGGATGCACAACATGTAGCAGAGGTCTTGGGGGTTGGAGCTTGATAGTTGGAATGTTGTGGACGAGTGGCACGCTGCTATTGCGAGTTGTTGCTTGCTGAAATCTGGGTAGAACGCTTGTGTTTGCGCTACTCCTCCAACTTCCCTCGCTTCTCCTCCACCACTATGGCTTTGTTGACCAAGTGCTGGAAGTTGCGAAATTCATGAGCAGCAAGCTCCAGCTACAATTCTTCGGAAAGTCCTTCCATAAAGTGCTCCTGCTTGCGCTCGTCGGTGGAAACATCGTCCGGAGCGTACCGAGACAAGTAATTAAAATCGTGAAGGTACTCCAAGACAGATTTGCCACGTTGCTTCAATGCAAGGAACTCTCGCTTCTTGATGGTTAGAACTCCTGTGGGAACATGAGCTTCGCGGAAGGCTGCGCGGAACTCCTCCCACATGACAACACGATCGGCATGCTGCATGGCGAAGAAGCTGTCCCACCATGCGCTCGCCGCTCCATCAAGTTGATGAGAGGCATACAGGACTTTCTCATGGTCTGGGCATTGGGCAATTGCAAGCTTGCGCTCAATGGCCCGAAGCCAATCGTCGGCCTCGAGTGGATCGTCAGCTCTGGAGAACAACGGCAGCTGCATGCGAAGAAACTCGCCAAGCCCACCTGCGGCATGATGTCCTCCCCCACCAGCACCTCGGAAAGGGCCCGGGGCAACGGCGGTATTGCGAGCAATCTGCTGCAAGATCAACCCTGATCCTGCCGATTTTGCTCAATCATGGCAAGCACTTGAGCCATGGTTGGAGGCGGTGGAAGTTCCTCCTCCACTGGAGGGGAAGGCTGAGTCTGCCTCTAAGAAGACTCCGGGCGGTCATGGACAGCACCCTGAGCCAACTCCTCAGCGTCTTGGAATCCCGCAGAACACAATCTGGCCTCGCGTTGAGCTTGCGACTGAGTTGTAGCTCCTGCCATTCTGTTGCCAAACCAGAGTTAACAACATTGAGCAAGAGATCCATGAGAATGCGGAAATAGCAATTCTTGATAGCAAGGTACAAACATGTCAATCCTCAAACATGCAGCAAGAAAACATGCATCATAACCACAAGGCATCAAAATACGGAAGTTCATTAACTCCAACAGCATCCATGAACAACAACAATGTTCCAAAACAACGACATGAGTACATAGTAGAAATTACACAACATAGTCGTCTACATAAATGCGAATTAAGATAGTTCATCTCTACATAGGGGTCACGACAAGCTTGACCGAGACAACTCAAATGTCTCTAAGGAAGCCCTCGGGAAACTCATCTAAGAGATGGTATCCCGGTGATCCCGTGTCCTCGGGGTCCAAGGGGCTAGTAAGACGCTGTGGGGATCCCAAGTAGGGTATAGGTCCCCCAGGTAACCCCTGAACACGCTTACGCATTGTGTGTGCCGAGTTGATGGTGCGCGGCTGTGAGTGAAGTGTTGGGACTCCACTCCCAGCACGCTCGGGAACTGAAAGGTGAGTGGGGCTGCGTCGTAGGGTGTAGTAGAGTTGCACCCATGCAGCACCTCCTGTGGCACGAGGCTGATCTGAACAAAATGATGAAGGTGTCCATGAGCTGCGCGAAGTCGAACACGAGTCTCCTATAACTCGTGAACCAAGCAACGATGAGCCCAGTCCAAAGTAGGGACCAAGCTTGCCAACTGGCGGATAGACGGATCCTCTCCCAACTCGATCTCCACGACGTAGTTGGCATTGTCCGTCAGCCCTTGTTGCGGGAAGTAGAGATACGGGGGCTCAATTAGCTCCCATAGGTCATGACGGAGGTGGCACATGGCAACGTATGCCACTTATTGAATTGCCGTCCCAATGGATGTTCCCCTCGCCTGGAAGTGATGGGGAATACTCCCTGTCATCATCCTGGCGATGATGTGGACTGCAGCGGTGTAGGTCTCCAGTCCGGGTCCCAACATGCGCACATACTCTACGTACTCGGGTGCATATGTGAAGTGTGCCCTCCGCAGCATATACCGAAGGAGGGAAGGGAACCCTTCCACATCCTCGGCGCGAGTAACCAAAACCAAGAGTCCATGGATCATCTATCAATTGGAAAAGAAGACAGGTTAGAAAATCATCTTGCTAAATCAAATGAATACAAGGATAAGATATAGAACTAGGATGGGTAAGGAATAAAGGAATGCACATCAATAGGAATTATGAAAGTACTTGATATGAAAATAATTTTTTTTGACTCAGAACAAGTCCTAAACTGGGGTAGCCGATCAGTTCTAACAAACAGTCTATATAGAGCGCTAATACCAAGCCTGTGGGGGACCGACAGGGGTCCAAATTTTGGCGAAATTCGGTGAGATCCCGACGAAATCTCGGATTTCGGACCCCTCCGAGATTCAAAATCCCGAAAAATTCAAAAAAAATTTAAAAAAATTCAAATCTCGGATTTCTCGGCGAGATCTCGGCAATCTTGGGGGAGATTTGGTATTTTTTTGTCGAATTTTGATTTTTGTGCGTTGTATTTGCTTGGGGTTAGGATCAAGATCATCCACAAAAAATTTCAGAAATTTTTAACATGTTTTTGACCATTTTTTGGTCGGTTCAATATGTCGGTTAGGACTTTCTGAATTTTTTTAAAATTTTTCATGATTGATTATCTTCTGAAAATTTTATGGGAATATTATGGATGTGTTAGGACCATTCACAAAAATTTTCAAAATTTTCTAAAGTGGTTTGAACTTTTTTAATACATAGGAACTTTTCTAGTGCATTGAAACAGCAGAGAGAAATGATATCTGATACTGACATTGATAGTTGGAATCAATCTGTGTATGACTATGAGAGAGAAGTGGAGTGGAAACAGTGGTACAAAACCCACTTCAAAATTATTGAATGACATATATTGAAAAACAAAATTTAAAACCTAAGATAACATGTATTTATAAATGGGCACAGTACTAACTCACCTATGTATATATGGGCGGGGATTCACATATACATGATCAGTGCTCAAATTCATGGCATTGATCTTTTCTTACTGGTCAAAATTCAAAACTGCAGGTGGTTTCAAAGAAAGAACCTCCCTCAGAACTGCAGGTGGTTTCAAAGAAAAAACCTCCCTTAATACATAGGAACATATATAAAACTTTTCAAATGACTTGAAGTTCATTTGTTACATTTGAAAAATCAAAAACTGATTTTATATGCGGTTTTTATCACGACTTTACCACTGTTACATTTTTTAAAAATTCCTCATGATTGATCATCATCTCAAATTTTAATGGAAACATTAGTGATGTGTTAGGACTATCCAAAAAAAATTTCAAAATTTTTTAACGTATTTTGAACCATTTTTCAGCCGGTTCAATTTGGCCGAGATCTCGGTGATTTTGGCCGAGATCTCGGTGATTTCAGCCGAGATCTCGGGTTTCCCGGTAGAAAAAAAAACGAATTTGAAATTTGGTTTTTGCAATTCGTCCGGATTTTGTCCGAAATTTCCGAATCTCGCCGAAATTTCGGATTTCGGGAACCTCCGAGATTTGACTCAAAAATGGTTGCATATATGCCCAAGTAAATCAAGGGAACCTCGGACGTCCCGCATATATGCCCGTGTTGGTCCCAGGAATGTTCACCAACACGCGCGAGAATGCACAACAGTTTATATCACAGCTCATACACGATAATAGAAACTTAAACATTCATACATACATACAAAAAGTGATACCACCTTTTACAACGACATACATATAGTTTATGTTAACAAGCAGCGGAATAAAACATAAACGACAAAAGTGTTGTCCAGCGTAGTATGCCCCAACCCTCAGGCAACCGGCTGGGGGTTAAGAACGGCCCTCTAAGCATTAGCAACAGGGACATCGGCCCGATAAGGATCCACGGGCGACGTGTCAACCTCACCTGCAGCAACGGACAATCCAGTTGAGTACAAAGGGTGTACTCGCACAATAGTATAAGTTATGCATTGAGTCTTACTTACATGAGGTTGATACATCAAGGAAGGCAATAGGTAATTTCAGCATAAAGCAACACTTGAGTGAAATCATAGACTTGTATAGATTAAGATTGCTATTTGGTAAACATTTACAAAGTCTAATACATAATGTAGTGCATCATAACCATATCATTTTCATGCCTCCAAGCATTTTTCCGAACCACGAGTCCAACGCTCGTGTTCACCAACACTCACGGATACTCCAATATCCGCAAGGTTCCTTCCACGAGTACTCCAATACTCGCGAAGTACCTCCCATGAGCACTCCAATACTCATGAGACTTTACTCACACCATCCATCTTACCAAGTCTTTAAAACTCGCCTGGTGGCTAACACAATAAGCGATTGTCCTTGACCATGGACGCGGCTATTCGAATAGTTTAAACTCTACAGAGGTATGACTTTACCCACACGACACGCCACACTCATAAGCCAAGCTATGAGCACAATTCCTTTGATGTGCCGGCCGAGGTAAACGTGACAAAACCATTTTCCAGTATGTATGCTAGTGCATTTAAACCACCCGGGTGACTATGACCCTTGATCCCGCGTGCCCAGTGCTCCGTGTGTGTGTGGACCAAGGAGTACACGCATTACTGAACATCCCTAACTCCACAAAGTTTGAGGGATTTCAAAGGACATTCCCGACACTCCACAAAGTTCGAGGAACTCCCACGGACCTTCCTTGACGCTCTACAAAGCTCAAGGAACTCCGAGTGCACGTGGTTTAAATACCCCTAGTCATACACAAGTACTTGGTTATACCGGTCCCATAAACGCCGTGTGGCTCGCACGATTGTTACCTGTGAGATGGCACCAGGATTTAATCCTTAAGGTCCTTAGCCAACATTGCTAACCAGTAACCACAATTGAATCATAATTATCATAATCATTTAGATCCTTGCGACCAATGGACTAAGTCCATCCGACATGCCCGGTGTCCCAAGGGAAGTGATCGAGCATAGGCTAGCAGTCCATCCTGATAAAAAGCCAGTGCGGCAAAAACTCAGACGATTTTCCCCGGAAAAGCAGTCGATCGTCCGAGAAGAACTCAATATGCTTCTCAAGGCCAGCTTCATCAGAGAAGTCGAACACTCGGAATGGCTGGCCAACCCGGTCATTATCAAGAAGAAGGGGGGCTAATGGCGCATGTGTGTCAACCACACAGGTTTGAATGCCGCATGCCCAAAAGACAATTACCCGCTGCCTCGCATAGACCAGTTGGTCGACGCAACAGCGGAATCTCAGTTGATGAGCTTCCTGGATGCTTATTCGGGATACCATCAGATCAGCATATCACGTGAAGACAAAGAGAAGACTTCCTTTATCACTCCGTTTGGAACATTCTACTATACGACCATGTCTTTCGGTCTGAGGAACGCTGGAGCAACCTTTCAGCGCCTCATGCAGAAGACTTTCTCGGATCAAATAGGCCGGAACCTAGAGGTCTACGTGGACGACATAATCGTCAAAACCAAGCTCGCTCTAAGTCATGTTACCGACCTAGAGGAAACATTTTGTAATCTCAATAAGCACCGAATAAAGTTGAACCCGGAAAAATGTGTTTTTGGCGTAAAACAGGCAAGGTGCTCGGCTACATGGTCGGTCCGAAAGGCGTTGCAGCAAATCCAAAAAAAATCGAAGCCATTGAAAACATGAGGCCTCCCACTTGTGTAAAAGAAGTGCAGACCTTAACTGGTCAGATGGCCGCCCTAAGCCGCTTCATTTCCCGATTAGGCGAACGTGGGTTACCCTTCTTCAAAGCCCTGCGTAAGCACGATGGCTTCGCCTGGACAAAGGAAGTCAATCATTCCTTTGAGGAACTGAAGCAATACCTATCCAAGTCACCCATCCTGGTCACCCCCAAGACAGGAGAAGCACTGGTGCTGTACTTAGCAGCAACCCCGCAAGCTGTAAGCGCGGTACTGACGGTGGAAAGGGACGGGATCCAACGACCCATCTACTATGTTAGTGAGGTATTGCACGGACCAAAGGAGCATTACCCTGAGGTCCAAAAACACTTATACTCACTACTGATAACCTCTAGAAAGCTACGCCATTACTTCCAAGCCCACAAAATTGTGGTCCCGACCAGTTTTCCACTCAGGGAGATCCTGAAAAACCAAGACGCGAGTGGTCGCATAGCAAAATGGGCCATGGAGCTCGCCGAGTTCGAAATACAGTTCTCGGCCCGCATGGCGATCAAGTCCCAGGTCTTGGCAGACTTTGTAGCGGAATGGACAGCTCCGGCACCATCGACGCATGAGCCAGCCAGATTCAAAAAGGATGACTGGACCATGTATTTCGATGGATTCCGAGCATACGAACGCTCGGGGGCTAGTGTCGTGTTGGTCTCCCCAGATGGAGAGCAACTCCAGTACGTCGTCCAGTTGCATTTTGCCGCGACCAACAACGCGGCAGAATATGAAGGCCTCTTGGCCGGACTACGAGCATGCAAATCGCTCAGAGTCCAACGGCTTACTGTGATGGGCGATTCACAGTTGGTCGTGAACCAGTTCAACAAGGAGTATCAGTGTTCTGATACCTCAATGGCGCTTTACCTGGTCGAAGTAAGGAAGATGGAGAAGTACTTCAAGAATTTCGAGGTACTCTACATCCCTAGGAAGGACAATACCCTGGCCGACCAATTATCAAAGGTCGGTTCCTCCCAAACGACCGCTCCAGTGGGGGTGCTCGTCGAGCACCTATACAAGCCCTCCATTCACTCTGTAGAGGAGGCACCAGAGACAGGCGGTACTGTCTCTCTCCTCGAGCAAAGCGCGAGTTGGATGACGCCATTCGTCCAATACCTCGCGCATGGGACTTTGCCCGAGGAAGAAGCTGAGCGTTCCCGGCTTACAAGGCGGTGTTCTCAGTACTGACTGATCGAAGGTGACCATACCACAAGGGCGCACCAGGAGTTCTCTCCAAGTGTGTCTCCCAGGAAGAGGGCATGTACCTTCTTCGTGACATCCACGAAGGAATGTGCGGAGCTCATTCGTCGTTCAGAACGCTTGTGAGCAAAGCCTTCCGGTTGGGTTACTATTGACCAACGGCCTTAGCGGATGCACGGTCAATCGTGACAACTTGTCGAGCATGCCAGTTTCATGCCCGCAAGGTCCATCAACTAGCATACACCTTGCAAACCATCCCACTTTCGTGGCCATTTTCGACTTGGGGGCTCGATATCCTCGGACCTTTTCCCCGAGGTCGAAAGGGCTGCAAGTACTTTCTTGTGGCCATCGATACCTTCACCAAGTGGATAGAGGCCGAGCCCGTGTCGACCATCTCGGCCCAGGCAGCCAAGAGGTTCCTCCGAAGCAATGTGGTAACACGATTTGGGATACCCAATCGTATCATCACAGACAACGGAACTCAATTCACCAATGAATTGTTCCAAGCTTATTGCGAGGAGGTCGGGACTAAGGTTTGCTTCGCCTCTGTGGCACATCCACAGAGCAACGGGGCAGCCGAACGAGCAAATGGGCAGATAATCCAAGGCATAAAAAGAGGGTCTTTAAGAACCTCAGCCAGCACAAGCAAGAGTGGGTGGACGAGCTCCCCTCTATTCTTTGGTCAATTTGCACCACGGCAAGTCGGGCCACGGGTGAAACCCCGTTCCAGCTTATCTATGGTGCAGAGGCCATTTTGCCTATAGAAATTGTGCTAGGTTCCCCAAGGGTGGAACTGGTCGATTCTGTCGACTAGGAAATCGAGCGGCTCGTCGACCTAGACCTCGCAGAGGCAACACGAGAACGGGTGTTACTTCGGTCCGTGGTTTACCTACAGGCACTTCGTAGGCACGCGGCCAAGTCGGTTCGACCAAGGACCCTGCAAGTTGGCGACTTGGTCCTACGACGGGTTCAGGATCTTTCAAAGGCCAATAAGCTAACCCCCAGGTGGGAGGGGCCCTACACGGTCGTATCTGTAACACGCCCGGGGGCTGTTCGCCTAGCGATAGAGGATGGACGAGTACTCGCCAGCACCTGGAACATTGGCCAGTTACGTAAGTTCTATGTTTAAGTATTTTTTCAAGCTCCTATTTACATAAAAAATCCGGTTATTCCGTCACGTTGCCCCTCTCGTTCTTTCCAAAAGACTTGTGAGTTACAGTACCTGCCCACTGGTAAGCCGACCAAGTCTCGCACAAGCGGCACGCTTTTTCTCACAATCTCGAGGATCGAGTAGACAGGCCAAACGTTAAAAACAAATGCTTCGCTTCAATTCTAAAACCTCAGCAAAGCGAGCATAACTGACAATGCATGTGTGCCAGCCTTCCCGGAAAAAAGCTCGAACAACAACGGGCGATCTATCTAAGTTGTGAAATCATGTGCTAAAAAATTGGCTTAGAATTGAATTTGCAAAATGTGTTTGTTCATGTGTTTTGACAATTTGACAAGAAACAGTAAGTTTCGCTTTGGCGCCGGACCAAACTTAAAGAAAACAGTAAGTTTCCCATCTACGACGGACCAAATTTGTTGGTCTGTCGTAAACATGCTTTGGCAACCTCATTTTCCCATGTACGACAAACCAAGTTTTTTGGTCTGTTGTAAACATGAATCTGAGTCCTTTTGCGCCGAACCGATTTTGTGTACGACGGACCAAGTTTTTGGGTCTGTCGTGCACATGTTTTTGAGCTCTTGTGCCAAACTCAATTTTCCAAGAAAATAGCAGTCAGCGCATGTACGACGGACCAAGTTTTTGGGTCTGTCGTGGACGTGCTTTAGAGATCTTGAGCCGGACTTAATTTTCCAAGAAACCAGTAAGTTTTGCATGTACGTCGGACCAATTTCTTTGGTCAGTCGTGAACGGCTTTTTGAGGATTGATTTCGCATGTACGACGGACTGATTTCTTTTAGTCTGTCGTGAACGTGTTTTCGCCGGAATGATTTCTTCTTGAAACCGAGACTTTCACTTGTACAACGGACCGATTTTGTTGGTCCGTCGTGAATGGTTTTTTGAGTGACTTTTTCATGTGTACGCCGGACCATATTTTTTGGTCCGTCGTGAATGCGTTTTTGCTCGATTAGGGTTTTGAGCAAAATTGGAATTGTGTCTGATTTGTTTTTGAGATTATGAAATTTGTGAGAATTTCATGATGCTTGAAGTGGACTTTATGCAATGCTCGTGTGAGTATTTGCATGGATTGATGTGAGTCAAGTCGTGGACTTGTGCTCGGAATTGTTTTGTGGTTTGTTCATGTGCAGGTGTTGCTCGAAGACGAACGTGGTCGATGACGGGACCGGAACTAGGTTCATGGAGGAGCTGAGGTTCGGGACTAGGTTCAGGGAGGAACTGAGGTCTTGGTGGTCAAGGATGTCATGCGGGACGTTCGGGCTAAGAGAATGGTGCACATGAAGAATGGTTAGTCACGTGAGAATGGCAGGAGGTCATTTGCGTGCAAAGTGTTAGTCACGTGAGTATGGCAGGTGGCCATACGCGTGCAAAGTGTTAGTCACGTGAGTATGGTAGGGTTGCCATACACATGCAAGAGTTGTACTCGGCCAGGCTGGGCCAAGAGGAGTTGTATACATACTCCTTCTTGATTAGAAATTGTATTCAGAACTCCTTGTGTTTTGCTCCTTTAAATAGGAGGGGTGTCTCTTGTTGAAGGGCATCAATCGGAGCTGAGCGCATTGAGAGCCTCAAGCTCAGTTTTAGGGTTTGTACTCTTTTGATGAGAGTACTTTAGACAAAAGAAATAAAGATCAATTCTTCTAGATCCTTGTGTGCTACAGTAACCGCGTTGCTACAGTGTTTCCTGTTTTGATTCTTGTTTGCATGCTTGTTCTTTTCTTGATTGGTTTTTGTTCTTTTAGTTTTATCTTGATTTGATCCATCAAAACCTTTCTAGAGAATTGATTTAGGGTTTCTCTAAGTTTAGTTGATTAATCTTTTGTCGTTTCTATTAAACTTTCAAGTTTTGGTTAGATTAATTCTCGTCATCTTCTGTCACAGCAAGCTTGCGAGGTTCATAACTTTTGATCCGTAAGTCCGATCGAGCTGATTCTTTTTGAGTTTGATTCGTATTGGAATCTAGTTTCTCGTGTCCAAATTTTAGATCAATCTAACAGTTGGATCTCCAGGAATTCTCGTTTTACCGAACCTTTGTCATTCTGTTTTTGTCGAATACGAGGCAATTATTTGGTTCTATTTTGGGGTGAACTTTTAGTAGATCAAGAATTTGGTTTTTGCTTCCGCACAATCATTCACCCCCCCTCTGATTGCTATATTCGTATACTTCGATCCTACAAGTGGTATCAGAGCGAGGTTTTTCTAATCTATCTTAACCGGTGATTAGATTATTGGATCGTTATTAAACAAAACCATGTGTGTTCGATGGTGTTGATTTCAGTTTTGGAAGGCCAAGATGGAGGCATTCATCCAAGCACAAGGCTTCACAATTTGGGAGAAGGTCTACAAACCATATGAAGTCCCTGCAAACGACAACGTCAACGACACCAATCGCACACATGTTGAAGCAAACAGCAAGGCGCGCAACTTGATCATCCAAGGTTTGGGACGCAGCGACTTTGACCGTGTGATCCATCTCAAGTCCGCATATGAGGTATGGAAATCTCTTTGTGATTACCATGAGGGTTCTAACACTATTAAAGAGGTTCGTCAAGATCTTTACAAAAAAGAATACATGCGATTTGAGATGAAACCCGGTGAGTCGCTAGATGACTTCTTTGCACGTTTCAATAAAATTCTTAGTAATCTTCGTGCTGTTGGAGTTAGCTTTGATGATGCTGCTAATGCTAGACAATTGCTTGGTGCTTTAGACATGTCTATTTGGGAGATGAAAGTTACATCCATTAGAGAATCTACTGTCATGAGTACACTTACCTTAGATGTTCTTTATTCCAAGTTGAAAACTCATGAATTAGATATTCTTGCCAGAAAGAATGATCATAAATCAATTGCTTTGTCATCTCAATCTAGCATATCTCATAATGGTGCTGCTTCAATCTTTGCTCTATTTTTCTTGTCTTCACTAACCGATGAACAGATTGAGCAATTCCCAGAAGAAGACTTGTCACTACTCTCTTCTCGCTTTAACAAAGCTTTACAAAATGTGAGAATGAAAAAGAGAGGTGGTGGTGGCCCTCCAAGATGCTATGAGTGTGGTGATCTTGACCATATTCATCCAAACTGTCCTAAACTTGCAGGTAAAGCATCAAGGGAGGAGAAGGACAACGACAAAAGAAAAGAGAAGAAGTTCTCTTCAAGTAATAGAAAGAAGAAGAGCTTCATCAACAGCAAAGTTGTCCACCGAGTTCTTTCCGCTCTTGAACAAGTCAATTTGAGCGATGTGGATTCAGGGAGCAGTGAGGACGATGCAACTCCAAGCAAGCATGAGTTGACGGGGTTGTGTCTCATGGCTAAAAGCAGAAACAGCTTTACTGAGGACGACCACGACAGCGACTTCAATGAGTTAGATCCTTCTTACGATGAATTAGCTATTGTTGTTGCTCGACTTGGTAAATTGCTTGATAAACGTGACAAGAAAATTAAGAAACATGATTTTGTTGTTGAGTCATTGAATGCTGAAATTGCTAGACTTAAAACCTTGATTCCTGATGATGATGCTTGCAAATCATGTGACTTAATTTACAATGAGCTTACTTTGCTTAGGAAAGAACATGTTACCTTGTTAGAGTAAATCAATGCTGAAAATGAGAAAAATGAGAAACTTGTTAAACATGCTAGTTGTTCTACCATTGATTTACATGATACAACTCCATGTTCTATATGCTCCATACTAGAATTGAAGTTGCATGATGCAAATGCTAGGGTTTCTCAAATGACAGAAGATTTGCTTACACATGAGGTTCTTTCATGCTCAACTTGTCGCAAGCAAAAAGGAAAAGTGGACGTTCCCTGTAATAATTGTTTAACTCTTTCTCGAAAAATTGATTACTTGGAAAAGTCATTAGAACGTTTCACTAAAGGAAAGAAAAACCTAAACATGATCTTGGATCAATCAAAAGTCAGCACTCATAACAAAGGTTTAGGTTTTGATTCTTATGCTCATCATAAATCACATGCTCCCACTATTGTTAAGTCATTTGAAGGAGGAAAATTTGAAATTGTCAATGAGCCTAAGAAAATTGTCTTTAAGTCTACTGGAGTGTTATCTTCTACTATGATGAATGCAAATGATGCTTCTACTTCTAAAGCCAAACATCCTATTAAGTACACTTGCACTCATTGTGGTAGAGATGGACATTTAGTAGATTTTTGCTTTAGACTAGCCAAACAACAAAAGAAAGAAAAAACTAAGGCTAGGTCTAATTTCAGACAGGCACGCTTTGTTTCTCATTATGTGCCTAGGGTGATGCAAACACCTTTTGTTGGTAAGAACACGGGAAAAGACAAATCTATCTTTGTGCATAAGAATGCTCGTGTTGTGCCTACTGTTGTGCGTCGTGTGTCTCAGTACTGGATTCCTAAACATCTTATTTCTAACCCCAGTACCGAGACCTCGACACTTTCTGCTTCTATGTAGGCTTCTCACGCGAGGAAGGAGAACATATGGCTAGTGGATTCCGGATGCTCACGCCACATGTCCGATGATAAGAATTGGTTCTCCTCCTTCACTCGCACATCTCGTGCTAAAAGTGTTATTTTTCAAGATGCTTCTTCCACCTCTGTTTTCGCAAAAGGCACTAGTCCAAATAGTGCAGGTACAGGTGCATATGTTTAGGGGGAGAGTATCTTTGTTGATGAAGATGATGATGATGCTGTTGAGGATGAGATAATTGGAGTTTGCTGTGTGCTTGTGTGCTCGTTTTCAAGCTTCCCCGCGTGCTTCACATCAACAAGCTATCAAGAGGATTTTAAGGTATCTCCGTAGTACTCAAGATTTTGGCATTTGACTTTCTGCTTCCTCATGCATTAGTTTAAGAGCTTTCTCTGATGCTGAATTTGGAGGATGTAGAATTGATAGAAAAAGTACATCTAGTTCATGCCACTTCTTGAGTAATTCTCTTTCTTGAACACATTGATATCAGATTTCACTTTCTTAGAGATCATGTTGAAAAATGAAGCATTGTGCTTCACCATGTGGATACGGAACATCAATTGGCAGATATTTTCACAAAACCTTTGTTTTCTTCTCGTTTTGCTTTTATTTAGGGAGAACTTGGGATTGTTCATCCAATGGGTTTGTTTTGAGGGGGAGTTTTCTTGCCAAGTTCTTTCACTTAATGAGCTCACTTTATCATATTTCTTTATATATTATGTAATTGTGCTAATATATGATAATCTAAATTGTTCCACTTGAACTAAAAATGACATTGCGGAATTCCTTGGTTTGATTGCCTATAGCTAAATACTCTGTGATATCTTACTCTTCTAGGCTTGATATTGAATCTTCTTGACAAATTTGGGCTATGAAGCAAGTGTGTTTTCAGCTTTACTCTTTCAAAAGACCTTTTAATCACTTTTGCATGTTTACAATCAAAGAAAAAGTAAAGGAAAAGGAAATCAGTTTGAAAAAAGGGATTGTTTAAAAAAAACCTCAAGTTATGTGCTTCAGGATGCTTTCCCTAAAAGATAAGATGTATGCTTCAAGCATGCCATTCCCTCAAAAGACAAGATGTATGCTTCAAGCATGCCACTCCAAGGAAATAAAAGAAGTATGCTTCAAGCATGCCACATGCGATTCTTGTTTAAAGATTAAATTGGTCCACTAGATTGGAGTTGAAACTACTTGCTCGCCCTGATTTGTTATTTGCTTCAACTTTGAGCCTTTGTTTTTCTACTAAAGGTTTTGCTTAGTACTTGGCTATAGTTGACTGAATTGAGGTTGAGATGCATGTCATTCCCTAACTTGCTAAAATCACATCAAGATCATGTATTTTGCATGTTATGTGATATATAAGGTTATATGATCGAATGAGCTCATCTTTTCCTATCTTGGCACTCCCTTGTTTCCCTTTGTGAAATCATTGTTTCAGAAAAATTTTGAACATGTTCTCTCTTTTGTACTCTTGATGAATCCATTGTCAAAGGTGGAGAAGTTTTGAAAAGTTTTTGGGGAGAAGTTGAAAAAAGGCGGAAAAGTTTTTGGAAATTTGAGAAGTTTGGAGAATTTTGAAATTTTTGGGCACATTGCACATTCACACACATTTTCCTTCTCAGGGGGAGATTTTGCTTTGCATTTTGGTCAAAGGGGGAATTCTGTGTTTTCTCTTTTTGGTCCTTGATCCTTTGGATTTCAAAATCTTTTGTAAAGTGAATGCCAAATGTTCAATTCTAAGTGGTGTTGCCAATGTTTTCATCAAGGGGGAGATTGTGAAATCATGTGCTGAAAAATTGGCTTAGAATTGAATTTGCAAAATGTGTTTGTTCATGTGTTTTGACAATTTGACAAGAAACAGTAAGTTTCGCTTTGGCGCCGGACCAAACTTAAAGAAAATAGTAAGTTTCCCATCTACAACGGACCAAATTTGTTGGTCTGTCGTAAACATGCTTTGGCAACCTCATTTTCCCATGTACGACAAACCAAGTTTTTTGGTCTGTTGTAAACATGAATCTGAGTCCTTTTGCGCCGAACCGATTTTGTGTACGACGGACCAAGTTTTTGGGTCTGTCGTGCACAAGTTTTTGAGCTCTTGTGCCAAACTCAATTTTCCAAGAAAATAGCAGTCAGCGCATGTACGGCGGACCAAGTTTTTGGGTCTGTCGTGGATGTGCTTTTGAGATCATGAGCCGAACTCAATTTTCCAAGAAACCAGTAAGTTTTGCATGTATGTCGGACCAATTTCTTTGGTCAGTCGTGAACGGCTTTTGGAGGATTGATTTCGCATGTACGATGGACTGATTTCTTTTAGTCTGTCGTGAACGTGTTTTCGCCGGAATGATTTCTTCTTGAAACCGAGACTTTCACTTGTACAACAGACCGATTTTGTTGGTCCGTCGTGAATGGTTTTTTGAGTGACTTTTTCATGTGTACGCCGGACCATATTTTTTGGTCCGTCGTGAATGCGTTTTTGCTCGATTAGGGTTTTGAGCAAAATTGGAATTGTGTCTGATTTGTTTTTGAGATTATGAAATTTGTGAGAATTTCATGATGCTTGAAGTGGACTTTATGCAATGCTCGTGTGAGTATTTGCATGGATTGATGTGAGTCAAGTCGTGGACTTGTGCTCGGAATTGTTTTGTGGTTTGTTCATGTGCAGGTGTTGCTCGAAGACGAACGTGGTCGATGACGGGACCAGAACTAGGTTCATGGAGGAGCTGAGGTTCGGGACTAGGTTCAGGGAGGAACTGAGGTCTTGGTGGTCAAGGATGTCAAGCGGGACGTTCGGGCTAAGAGAATGGTGCACATGAAGAATGGTTAGTCACGTGAGAATGGTAGGAGGTCATTTGCGTGCAAAGTGTTAGTCACGTGAGTATGGCAGGTGGCCATACGCGTGCAAAGTGTTAGTCACGTGAGTATGGTAGGGTTGCCACACACGTGCAAGAGTTGTACTCGGCCAGGCTGGGCCAAGAGGAGTTGTATACATACTCCTTCTTGATTAGGAATTGTATTCAGAACTCCTTGTGTTTTGCTCCTTTAAATAGGAGGGGTGTCTCTTGTTGAAGGGCATCAATCGGAGCTGAGCGCATTGAGAGCCTCAAGCTCAGTTTTAGGGTTTGTACTCTTTTGATGAGAGTACTTTAGACAAAAGAAATAAAGATCAATTCTTCTAGATCCTTGCGTACTTTCTGATGCTTAGCGTTGCTCTGATGTTTCTGTTTTGATTCTTGTTTGCATGCTTGTTCTTTTCTAGATTGGTTTTTGTTCTTTTAGTTTTATCTTGATTTGATCCATTAAAACCTTTCTAGAGAATTGATTTAGGGTTTCTCTAAGTTTAGTTGATTAATCTTTTGTCGTTTCTATTAAACTTTCAAGTTTTGGTTAGATTAATTCTCGTCATCTTCTGTCACAGCAAGCTTGCGAGGTTCATAACTTTTGATCCGTAAGTCCGATCGAGCTGATTCTTTTTGGGTTCGATTCGTATTGGAATCTAGTTTCTCGTGTCCAAATTTTAGATCAATCTAATAGTTGGATCTCCAGGAATTCTCGTTTTACCGAACCTTTGTCATTCTGTTTTTGTCGAATACGAGGCAATTATTTGGTTCTATTTTGGGGTGAACTTTTAGTAGATCAAGAATTTGGTTTTAGCTTCCGCACAATCATTCAGCCCCCCTCTGATTGCTATATTAGTATACTTTGATCCTACATAAGTCGATCACCGTCCGCAATAGTTCTCCGTTGCGTGCACGATCGCACATAGACACCCTCTAGTCCTGTTCGAGCTCGGCCCCGACCAGGACACGCTGGTCCAGCACAAGCATTGTCGGCACAAAGGCCCGTTTTTCTCTAACCGCGTGTACAATGTTTTAGCTCCTATGAACAAACCCGTGCTTGCAACTTAGGTGCACGACCTTTGTCCATAGCGGGGGCTAGTATGGTAGGGCCGAACAACCGAACAATCATGCCTTTTTAAAATCATGCCTTTTTACAATCATGCCTTTTTACAATCATGCCTTTTTACAATCGTGCCTTTTTCAAATTTTGCTCTCGTTCTCTCCCGCGCTTGCCTTCCTTTTTGCAGGACTCAAACATAAGAATATCCAGAACAAAGTCGGGAAAAAGAGGATGAAAATCGGCATCCCTATTTTCAAATTACAAAAATTTAAAACATCTACAGAAGGACATCTACGGATCGCCCCGACGGTCGGCTCGGAGAACGGCAAGTTCTTCCTTGACCGAATCAAGCTCGGCTTTGAGATCCAAGACCTTCCTCCAGGCTGCGCGACCTTCGGCGGCATTCTCTCGGAGGCACTGTGCCTCTTTGAGATGAATGTCCTCGCGTTCTCGAGCTTCTTGCACGGCGCGGCGAAGGTCGGGAACCTCCTGCCGCAGCTTCCCCAACTCCTCCTCAAGGTCAGCGTACCTTATCTCTAAGGTGGCCTTCTCCGTTTCGCTTTGGGAGAATCGGTCCCGAAGCTCGACAACGAGGCTATTCGTTGATTCCAACTCCTTCCGGTCAGCAGCGTGCACTTCGGAGATCCGATGCTCGAGGTCGGCAATCTTGGCGTCCTGGTCACGGTGGTATCCCCAGTACTCCTCTGCAGAGACAGTGGAGGTGTCGATGTCCTCCATGGCCTTGGCAGCGAACTACAAAAGGGGAGAAGGATCGAGCCACCTTAGAAGTTTTGTCATAAGAGAAAGGACGAAGCACGGTATAAAGCAGAAAACTCACTAGGAGAGTGCAGCTGACCAACTTATCCTGGAGCTGCTGGCGGTCGGTCGCACCAGCTCGGAAGAATGGATTGACCCAAGCAGGGTCATCTTGGCTCCGGGCATGTGCGTCACCCGGGCGGAGTTCTTGCTCCTCTTGAGTACCTGATGTACCCAAGAGGGCAAGGGTAGCTTCCTCCTCCATCACCTCCTGAGGACGTTCTCCCTCCGAGGTTTGCTCGCCCTGAGGATGATCTTCCCCCAGGGTTTGCAGCTCGCGGCAATCGTCCCCATGCTCGGACTCCACGCTTAGGGGCTGGACGTCGGCTGCTGCCTCCCCCACCTCGGGGCTTACCCCTTGAAGACCCACCGGGCTAGGGTCAACTCCTTGGTATCCAGGCGATGGCGACTGGCTGGGGGCGACCAACTCTTGCGCCTCAGAGCTCGTCTCCTAAGTTCCCCCTGTGCTCGGCGCCGCGCTTGTCCCCTCGAAAGGGACCAAGGCCAGAGCCCCAGGCTGCTCGGTCCCTTGGGGGCCCTGCTCCTCTGCGATCAGCGCGAGCTCGGTGGTCGCCGCTAGGTGCTCGGAGGCCTCTGGAGGGTCTGCTCGTGGTGGTTCCTCCGGGCCTTCGGACATCACCAAGTCAGCAATACGCTCGAGCTCGGCGTCAACTGCAGAGTCGACAATCCTCTCAGCCATTTGCTGGAGATCCAAAGACAACAGCCGAGCTATCACGCCCACGACAAGCGGGGTGGGGTTAGCCCGAGAAATCAAAGGAAAAAGAACAAGGAAAAACAGAGGGACTATGCGAAGATCACCTTCCATCAGAAGAGCTCCCTCGTCTTCGGCTTCCTCGCTTTGAACAGCGGGCGCCCTGCCCGCGGCGGCCTCATAGGCTTCGGCAACGGCCTCGGTACGCTCCGCAGCTGCATCGCTGGCCCTTGCCATCATGGGGTCGACCTCATCCATGTCGGCCCCCTCCAAGGCCAGGGGTGGACGAGCTGTCGACCTTCGCCTCCTCCTGGCCAGAGGGACGATATCTCCTCCTCCTCCTCGGCGGGGTCCTCGACCACCTGCGCGAGCCGAGCCTGAAGGGCCCTGATCTGCTCCTCCAGCTGCTCCTTGCTCACGGTGGACTTGGCCACCTCCTCGGCTTTCCTCGCCTCCTCGGCCAGCTGTTGCAAGCGACCCATCAACTCCGGCTTCTTCTGCATGAAATCAGCAAACCACTGACGGAGCTCCCTTACCTTCTTCCGGTCAGCATACTCCAAGTGGTGCTTGGTCGGAGGTTTGGTCGAGACCTGGCGCTTTGAACGCCTGGTGGGAGGAGGCGAGGTGGAAGGTTGGCGGCTTCAACCCGCCTTTTTCTTGCGTGAACCCCTGGTCGGGGTGTCTCCTTGCTGCGGTGACTCGGCGCTCGAGACGGCGAGCTCGAGGGCGACCTTCTCCTGCGACCAGAAACAAATTAAGGCAGGATCGGGAGTAAATTTCTCGGGCAAAAACAAGAGGACTTACTTACCGCATCGCTGCGGTCGAGGATGTTCCTAGGGAACTGGCGGTTGGGCTTCAGCTCCTTCTCCTTCGGGGGGCCGAACATCTCGGCGACCCTTTCCTCGACCCAGTCCATCCTTGGAGCTGCAATACGAATAAGGTGTAAGGATTCAGGCTCATGCTCGGCCGACGACAAAGAACAAGAAAGGATCCAAAGGGCATACCTGCGTCATCCTCGCGGGTAAGGTCTTGCCACCCGGTCACCTCGAAGAAGGGATGCTCCCGATGCCGCAGGGGAGATACCCGGTTGAAGACGAAATCCCGGGCAATGTCCCGACCAGTGAGCCCCATCTGGGTGAGCTCACTGATGGTCCGGAGGATCCGCTCTTCCTCGGGCTGCACGGGCGAGCGAGTAGTCTCGGCAGCCGGGGCGACCTCCCCGGTGTAGGTCAGCTGGCTACCCACCGTCTTCTTCTGGTAGAACCAGAGATCGGCCCAGCCCGACACCGAGTCCTTCAGGGAGAGAAGGGGGTACTCGTATGGACGGTTGGGCCGGAGGCGAAGGTAGATGCAACCGGCGGGGGTATTCCCGCCGGTGCGGAAAGGAGAATAGAAGTGGAAGAAGAGGCTGGCCGTGGGCATCACGCCCACGTACGCCTCGCAAAGGTGAGAGGAGATCACAAGGGCAAGGATGGAGTTTGGATTAAGGTTAGAAATCTCGCACCCGCAAAAGGCGAGCACGGAGACAAGAAACTCACTTTCGGGCAATCGAAGCCCGTTGATGGCGAAGAGCTCGCAGGAGACGATCTCTCTCTCCCGCGACGCCGGTGCCTCGTTGTTCCCGAGCCCCCGAGTGGAGTTCGGGTCAATGTAACGGTCATCCACGAGCGCCTGGAGCCTCCTCCGGGTCATTTGGCTAACACCAAAGCGCGCCATTGCTATGGGGAGGGGAGATCACGAAGGGCGCTGAGTCTCTTGGAGAAAGTTAGAGTGGAATCGAGCAAGGCGCGAGTAACTTCGCTTTCTGCGGTGATCGGGGTTAGAAAGGTTCGTGAAAAGACGCATTTAACACCGTCGCGACCTTTCACGAAACGGCACGTATCCGTTACGGTGAAACTGCCTAGTAAATACACGTCTCCCAAGAGACTGCGTTACCGTTACAAAGAAGCTTCTCGGAGAAGGAACCAAAAGTAACCAAACATCATATTACCACGGCACGGTCATTTAGACGACGAGCTCGCTATCCGTCACAGGATGGTCAGATACTACGACCAAACACTACTACAGGGATCCAATCCCTCCTTTGAGTCTTTTTAGGCTCAAGGGGAAGCCTGAGCCCAGGTAGCTCCCCACTTGAGCCTCGAGGGCTAGCTGTCGGGGATTAACTATTCGCTGAAAAGACCATTTTACCCCGAAGGTCCAAAAGCTACCGACCATACGACACCCTCGAAGGATGCTCGGGAAAAGCACTCGAGCATACCAACGCCCGGGCATGCATGCCCGCCCATTCGCCTACGATCACACCTGGGGAGTACGGGCAACTATGCTCGTGTAACCCGTGCGGAGGCCCAAGTGAATGGTCGGGGGACTCGGTCAAACCGTCAGGAGGGAAAGCGGTAACCAATCCGCCGGAGATCAAGGGAAGGTGCGCAGGAAATTCAAAATAAGGCGCAAATCAAGGAATCCAGATCGTAGGTACCGCGGATATGGCCGCGTGGCGTAATTCTAGGGGGTAGTTACCTTTTGTACAGCATAGGATTCTGTATTTAAACCCTCCAAAAACACCTGGAAGGGGGGAAGATTTTACCAATCATAAACACAATATACTGGAGTAGGGTGTGACACCACGGAATGTCGAGACACCGTAAACAAATGTGAATTAGAGAATGTGACCTTATAAAGTATGAAATCGGAGATTAAAACTTTACGTTATGCGGTTTAATCGCGTTTCCGGGCCGATTTCGGAAGTTTGGGCCTTCCCGGGGGAGTTTGGGCCTTAGGGGGGTGAGTCGTGGGCCTTGGTGGGAGCAAGTTAGGGCCCATGAGGGAGGAGAGGCAGGATTTTGGGGGCTAGGGGCGTCCCTCCCTGCCCTAGCCGCCCCTCCCCCATTCCCCATTTTCTCTTGGGCGCCTCCTCCTCTCCCTCTTGGGCGCCTCCCTTGGGTGCGCCCCCAATTCCTCCTCTCCACCTCCTTTGCTGCAAAGAGGAGATCCCCCACCACACAACCTCGCTGTCCTCTCCAACGGGAAGCCCCGTGACGAGGAGATCCGGCGATTCCAGCGCGAGGAGGACGTTCGGGAGGCTCGGGAGGATAGATCTCGGCGTTCGTCGTTCGTCGGGAGGAGGTAAGGCATGGGTGATCCTTGGGTTTGGGTCTAGGTACTGTTTTAGGGATGAATTTCATGTTTTTAGATCAAGGGAGGTGCTGCCATGGGTTAGATCTAATGAAAACTAGAGTTGTATTCGCGTTCTGGTTCGGGCAGATTGGGGACCCGAACTAGGGTAGGAGTTTTGGCCAATTTAGAGATTGAATCTGATCGTACGGACTTTTAGGAAGTTGTAGATAATTTCATTATCTTTCCGTGCATATAAAGCACGTTAAAATCCGCCCAGCCGTTTGGGAGATATGGCCGTTTTACCGAGCGCTGTCAAATCTGTGACGAGATTGAGACAGTTCGTGTTCAACGTTAGATTAAACAACTTTATAGTCCGAATCAGTCTTTACCTATAACTAGAAAAAGTTGGGAAATTTCCTAAGCTACGCGAGGATGTACTCGTTTATGCAATTTGGAGTTATAGAACTCAAGTTATGTTTTTTCGAAGTCGCTGTCCAGAACGGGGCAGAATCTGTGATTTCGGGGTTTTGGAGTTTATAGCGTATTAGGTGTAGTGGGTACTGTTTTGAGGAGTCGAATTAAGTGTGTGGCACGTGTTTGCAGGTGGTGTGCCTCCGGGAGTTCCCTCAACCTCTCGTCACTCCGTTGCCCGCGGTTGAAGGCAAGTGTGTTGTGGGGATTGAACATTATATGTGTTGCTAGAATTGCTTGATAGTGTTTGGGATAGATAACATGTTGTCTTGCCATGAACTACATGTTATAATTGTTATGATGTCCTTATGCCATGTTTTAAATATTGTCGATGATATGATGTCTTCATGCCATGATTAAAATGTTTGATGAGGATAAGTGATTTACATGCTATGTTGTGAATGGGCACGGTCGAATACGGCCCTACATGTTGAGATGCCATGTGTTGCTATGCAATACTTCTATTTGTGTATACATGGCTGTCCATTTTGCATGCATGGCATATTTTCATGGCTGGCCGGTGAGATAAGTCATAACTATTCCGGTAGGGTCGGTGAGAACTGTTATGACTAGTCCGGGGCTAAACTTTTGAGTAAGACCTACATCGTGATTCCATCCACCGCGGTGAATGGAAGCGAGTGATAGGCACCCTCCATCTTCGGGATGGAAGGGGAAAAGGGTGCATGCCGACGGGTGTGCACTCAACCATACCGGTATGAGTATTCCAGAAGACATGTGCATTGCATTGCATGAATGAAACTATGAATGAGAATGTTGTTGAATTGTTCATGAGTTCATGAGACGAACACCATATTGATCAAGAGATGATTATGATGTTTTTACCATGTCGTGTACGTGAGAATGGTAATGATGTGATATGTAATGCTTATGAAGATTGAAGTTGATGGTTTGTTGTCTTGCACTCTGTTTCCATTGTATTACACTTCGCTGAGTTATGAACTCACGCTTGTATTTTCGTTGTTTGTTTTCTTTAGGTACCATGAAATCGGGCGCGGGGAAAGGGTTTTAGCTACACTACTCCACGTAGTATCATAATCTAGCAATTTCACTGTTGTGGAGACATGACAATAAGCATTACAATAATCTTTAGTGTATGGTCTGTATGTTTGGTTGTCTCCCTCATGTGTATCATGTGGGGCTATGGAGGGAGTTGTTTTAACTTCCTAGATTTAAATTGATGCTTATTATTTTGCTATCGATGCTTATTGATGTTTTAGTTGATGATTAGTTATCCTTATCGCTGCGTATGGATATCTCGTTTGTCTTACATTTTGATATGATGCTATGTTGTTAAGTTTCATGCAAAAACAAAGGAGATGCTGACAAAATTTTCAATTATTCTAAATGATAACTTGCTGGAATTTACTTTAATTTATGGTATTAAATGTGTTATGGTCTATGTTTGGTGACATTCTGGGCTTAGTAGAAGCTGGGGTGTTACATAGGGCTATTATCTCAGGAGTGAGAGGCCCGAACCAGAATAAACACCTTGTGTCTCCCTCGTTCGCACATTGCTCGGACGCAATCTCGCTCATACGAAGGGGCCCCTATTGATCCCACATTCAACAAGTAAGCTCGGTGGGAGCCTGATCTCCAATCGTCGACAAATACTATCTGTGTCGGTTCTAGCCAAAAACCGACACAAATAATCATATTATTTGTGTCGGTTCTAGCAAAAAAACTGATACAAATAATATTATCTGTGTCGGTTCTAGCCAAAAACCGACACAAATAGTCTTATTAGTGTCGGTTTGAAAATGGACACTAATGTTGGTTCCGAACCGACACAGATGTGGTTCTCTGTAGTAATGGGAGGAATAGTGCCATGCAAAAAGTTTTATGTAATTCATTTTTCCAAAACGCGGATTTTGTCTTTTTCGTTACAAATTCATTTTAAGTCCAAATAGTATGCGACCAATTTTATTAATTAGTAAATATTAATACTTAGCTACGCTAATTTTATTGAAATTTTATAATCAAATCTATACTGTTAAATTATTCGCGGAAAGTCCAAACATACGAATTTTGTAGCTCTTAGACTATACGTCCAAAATTGTCCAAATAAATTTTGTAAATCTTAGAAAGTGCTAAACTAATTATTTGGAAGTTTTAATGAAATTATGAATTAATTTGATTTGTGACATTTCTCTGGATGTGTGTTTGTACGTTGTTGTGCGTGTTTATCTGGTTCTTTATCTGTTACGCGTAGACGTTGAGCTGTGTGAGGATGCGGAATTCGAGGATCAAGCTCCAGACCCAGACTCGCCGCTTTATGAAGGCAAGTTGTGCTTTTACCATATTGCTCCTAATTTTTGAAATATATTTTGATTTAAATTATGCATGCTATGTTGTTAAAATAAATTAAATTGATTTGGGCAAAGTAGCTAATCAACCTAGTTGTTAATTCCACCATTGATGTTAATATTTGTATGCCAGGTATCCATTGTCACCTTAAGTTGGTTTATTTAGTTGGATGATATTATTGTGCCAACACGGGAGGCTAGACCATGAATAGTTGCTTAGCTATGCTTGCGTGGAATGTGTTTCAAATGGCAAAATAATATTGACTAATGATATATGGAATGAATTTTGGAAATAGTGTAATCTTGCCATGTGATGATGTGAAGTGTAGGTACCTTTGTGGTTCTACATGGTAACTGGTATTATGGTTGGCATGACAATAATCAAACTGGGTGGAAAAATATTTAGTCTGGGGCAAGTGGTAAGAGGCTTCATGCCAGGTGGGCCCTCGTGGCAACGGTCTTTGGGATAATAGCCTTTGAGGCAACAACCTTTATGCCAATGGGATGAGTGATGTGAGGGGCCTTGTGCCAGGGTTCTGAGAGAAGGATGTCTTGCCCTGGACAGTTAAGGACTTCACCTTGCAAGCCTTTGAACTGGGCCATTCGTACAACCACATGGCTAGAGTGGGACGGTCTTAGTTTAGTAGGATTCTGAAGTCTTACCTTTGATACCTCAAGGTGACAGTTACATCGGGGTAACTGTGTGGCGGAGCGTACCAGAGCTACGGCTTGGTGCCCATCCAATGGTGATTGTCGGTCCTACACTTCGATCCTTCGTGGGGGAAGTGGTAGTGAAGGCAATACCGGAGATGGTCATAGGTGTAGATGGAAGTTTCTGAAAAACTTCATTACGGTCAATCGCCTTTGTGGTGTGCGACTGTATCATGTGGGTAAAATGTACAACCTCTGCAGAGTGTGTTAAAACTATTCAAATAGCCGAGTCCACGGTACTGGACAAAGCTCGGGGATTACAGTCAAGGGGTAGATTTTCTAAAATAAAATGTGGGAAGGGTGGCTGTATGCCAGAGATAATTGCTAAAGTGATTTAGGGCTTTGTGCCAAACTGTTTGACAAGAGATTGATAACTTATTAGATAATATGGTTTTACTGCTTTTGAATCTATTAAGATTATTTAATCAAAGCAAAATGCTGCTTGATGCAAAGTAACCACTTAAGCCATTCCTTTGGAAGAAGCCATGCATATAGTAATAGGATTGCATCTCTGTGCATGACTTGCTGAGTATGTTGTATACTCACCCTTGCTTTCAACAAAATCAACAGTTGAGGAGAAGACTACCACTTCAAAGGAGGAGAAGTTCCATGAGGAGGTAATTATCTAGGAGTTGAACCTTGTCAGTTGCCTGTGGCATATTGATGGGAGTTGTCGGCGTACTAACCAACAGGCACCTCCGAATCGGGTGCTTATGAGGTTCAGACGGGGGGCTTTCGGGGCAATTGCCGGGGAAAGGAAGAAGATGGTCGGAGTACCGGGAAGCTCAGGGGAACAGGGGCGGGGGGCTCAAGAACTTTTACCCAGGTTCGGGCCCTCCGAAGAGTAATAGCCCTAGTCCTGCTTTCTTTGCTATTGCTTGTGTTCTTGTTTGAGAGGATAAAACCTACTGACCATGGATCGAACCCCTTCTCCCATGCACCCCGGCTCCCTTTTATACTCGGGCTGACGGGGGCGCATGGGAGGCTTACACTGCAAGCCATAATCATTACACTGGCACGGGCGCATTTAATGCGCACGTCACTGTTCTTACATACCATTAATGCCTGTCGCAGCCGTCACTCCCCCGTTTTGGGCCCCACGTCCGCCAACGCCACCCGTTCTGTCAGGGGGTGAGGTGCTGCCATGATGTCACGCGTAATTAATGCACGCCTGGGGAAGACGCGCCGCCACACTGCATCCTCCACGCTTTGCATTTAATGCGCACGATTCGCATTAAATGTCCTTGATCTGGGCGCTACAGCCTCGGGGGTGGACGCCGGGGGAGTGGCCTGCATGCCACGTGTCCACCGGGCGACCGCCTTCCCGGGCGCTCCGGGCACCCAGTGGTGTGGCCTGATCGCCACCTGTCCGCTGGGCGACCACCGTGCTGGGCGCCCAGTGGCGTGGCCCGATCGCCACCTGTCCACTGGGCGACCACCTCGCTGGTCGCCCAGGGGCGTGGCCTGACTACCACGTGTCCCCTGGACGACCACCTCGTTGGTCGCTCAGGGGCGTGCCCTGACTGCCACGTGCCCCTGGATGACCACCTTCCTGGGTGACCAGTGGTGTGGCCTGGTCGCCACCTGCCCACTAGGCGACCACCTCGCTGGTCGCCCAGGGGCGTGGCCTGACTGCCACGTGCCCCCTGGACGACCACCTTCCTGGGCGCCCAGTGGTGTGGCCTGGTCGCCACCTGTCCACTGGGAGACCACGCTGGAGGGTTGCTGCTCGCCGTGGTGGTGTGCCTAGACGCACCCTGCCCGCCTGGCGGTCTCTTTTATTGCGGGGGAGTGGGGACCCTGGCGTAAAATACGTCGACAGTAGCTCCCGGGCCCACCTAGGAGCACTTTTTGGTCTTCCACCTTTCTTTCTCTCCCTTTTCGATGCCCCTCGGGGAACCGCTTAGTCTCCCGGGTGGGGCCATTAAAAGCCCACACGCCCCGCAGCCTTCAAGAGATCTTCCGGCTTCTTCCGGTTCTCAAGGCGGTTTGTGCAGTTATTCCCGCCTTGTAACCGCCGCACGACCCTTGGGATTCGCCTTCTTAATGGGGCTCTTGAACTTCCTTCTTGCGAACCGCCACGCCCTTTCGGTTTTCCCGCCGAGCCTTCCCTCACAGCCTTATAAGAGGTTGACCGAGGGGGGAGCGGTTCTTCCTCCTTCTAACTTTCCTCGCTCCGCTCTTCCTCCCCGTTTAGAACTCCTTTCTTCTTCTTTTTCTTCCCCGACGCGCTTCGATACTCTCCTGCGCCCGATGGCTCCGATTCTCCCCTCCTCGTCCATCGAGGAGGAGGTTGCCGCCAGGTTTTCCCGGAACATAACCGCGGGCGCCCTCCGCATCCGCGCCGGGACCGTCGAGCCCCGCTGCCTGCCTGGGGAAGTGATTTTCTTCGGGTGGCAGCTTCTTGCCAGCCTGCTGCCGCCAATCTCCGATTTTTATCTTTCCGTTCTTAATTTCTACGCCATTCACCACATCCATCTTCCCCCCAACTCCGTCATCCTCCTTTCTGCCTTCGCCCACTTCTGCGAGATGTTCGTAGGAGTGTTACCCAATCTCTTACTTTTTCGTTTCTTCTACACCCTTCGCGCCGCAGGCGGCAATTCGCTTGTCACCGGGAGTTGCCACCTGCGGCTCCGTGACGGGACCGTGTCGCGCTACATTCCACTGGACTGCCGGTCCAGCTGGAGGAATTGGCGCGAAGAGTGGCTGTACATCGAGGACGACAGCGGCATTGAAGTGCTGGAGCTTCCGTCTGGTCCGGCGGTCAGCAACCCCAACTGGGGGGCCCAGGTGAGCGAGACGCCCGAGCTCCAGGCGATGCTAGCTCGTGTTGACCAGCTGCGGACGGCGGGCCTGACAGGGCCCATGGTTATCCAGGACTTCGTCTCCCGGAGGCTGTGCCCCCTGCGCCGTCGCGTTCGCCCGGCCTGGCAATATATGGGCCTGGGCGACGGGACCCGGAGTATCACCGGAGGTAACCCGTTTCACCTCGGATCATCACTTGTCCTTCTTCTTTATTGACTGAATCTGGTTCTGACATCATTTCTGTCTCCTGGGGCTTCTCTCTTCTTTTTGCGTTGTCAGCCGCTGGGAAATTGGCTGCTGATGTGATTGACAGGTGGATGGCGCAGCTGGGCTTTTTCAGCCCCGTCCCGCCGTTCCCGGAGGGCGCGGTTCCGCTCTGCCGGTTGTCGCCAGGGGAGCGCGCGACGATAATCCGCGCCATGCCGTCGATGGACGCCATGGGCACACCCGTTGTGATACGCCAGGCGCCCTTGATAATCCGGGACCCTCCTCCCGCCGGTGGCCAGGGGAGGGGTGACCAAGGGAGACGCAAGCGTCCAGACGACGACGATGCCGCCGGCGGTCATTCCCAAAGGCCCCGCCTTCTGGGCTCGGCCAGGGCGGGATCTTCCGCAGCGGCCGCGGGAACTTCTTCCGCTGCGGCGGCAGGCTCCTCGATGGTGGCGGGGGGTTCGTCGACCGGCGGGACCTCGTCCTCCTTCGCCCCCGCTGGGGTGGTGACAATGGACACTCCAGCGCCGGCTCTTTTTCCGCCTCCGCCGCCGCCACCAGCAGCGGCGATTCTTCTTCCTCCTCCGCCGCCTCCAGCAACGGCGTTTTGTCCTCCGCCGCCGGCGCCGGTCCCTACGCCGCTAGGACCGGCACCGACAGCACAACGCGGGGGACTGGTCCTCACTCCGAGCGTGCCCCGATTCCCGAGGCCGTCACCTAGGTACTCATTCAAAAACGCACGTGCAATATAAGAGTTAAGTCCCTTCGGATCGTGTCTTACCATTGTTTCTTCCCTTTTTCCAGGGTTCCTGCTCCGAATGACCTCCCGCCGCAAGCCGGGACCCACCAAGGCGCGCGCTGCCGGGTCGTGGCCGCCCGGGTCGCCGAGCCCCAGGATCGAGCAGATGGACGGGCGATCCTAGGTGGTCGCTGGTGCCGCCGCTGCTCAGACTCAGCCCGCTGCCCCGCCCCTACCGGAGCTTCTCCGCCCTCGTTTCCTTCAGCAGACGCGACGCTCTTGGCGGCGTTTTGGCGAAGCTCTACTCAAAGACGAGCAAATATCTGGCGACGAGCAGGGAGCGGCTGACAGAGGCTGGAGCCGAAGTCAACCGCCTCCGCAAGGAGGTGGAAGACTTGCGCGAACGGGGGGCGGGGCTGGAGCTGCAGTTGCGGCGGGAGTGGGAGCAGCGGGAGCAAAGCACCCGCCGCGCCGAGGGGCTCTCCGCAGAGCTGGAGGCGGAGAGGGTCGATCGGGCCCAGTCGGAGGCGGACACCTGTAACATCTCAAAATTTGCTTTTAATATATTTAGTATGTTTTTGGGATTATTTGTATTTTCCGAATCTACTTGGAAGCCTCGCGAGTAAGTCGGATTCACGTTATTTGAACTAATCGTATTAAATAAAGATCAGGCATTTTTGAATAAGCGTAAAATTTAAAATTTTGTTGATAATTAAGATAATTGGTAGACGAGAGTGTTCTCTTCAAATATTTTCGAAAAACATGCTATATAACGTAAGTCGTGGATTTTACAAAAATCGGTACAGGTGTCTGATTCAATAAAAGAATTTTTGCGGAAAATCTACGCATCGAAAAATCATGAAACAAACTTCGTTAGGTTCCAAATAGTTACTGGTATTTTAGAGGAATTTCCCAGGATTTTTGGAATCTTTATGCTATTTCTTCTAACCATGTTTCATGTTTGCAAATGTATGTATATACCACATGTACTCACGTGTAGTCATTCAGGAAGTCCTCTTAGCATGTATGAGTGTATACATCACGTAAAGGCATTGATTAAAATGTAGATGCACTTGTTGAAACGTCGTAGCTAGGTTCCCTGCGCACATGAATCCTTGACGTTCCTTTCCCACCGCTTCTCGAGCATTTGAAGTCGACGCTTCCCATTCCACCGCTTCATCTCCATTGAAGCATGGGCTAGTAACGACCATGCATGGCTTAATTCGTGATCACTAGTAACGCATCAGCCATCACGCCTTGACGTGCCTGGCAACCAATTACTTGCAATGTTTTACCGGCCGAGTTATTTTCCACGCTGCGAACGAGCCGCCACCATCTCCTCCAACACTAGCAACGCATGAAGGAACTCGCTAGTTTAGTTTCTCCACTTTGGGTCATTTAGCTTTAGTTGCTAGGCTTCCTATTCTCTAAACGCTTCCATCGCTAGCAATTCCATTTCACTAGCAACGCACCGAGGCAAAAACGCTCTGCTATAAGTGGTTAGTCATGTTCCTTCTTGCCTCTTTAGCCTTTCTTATCTCTTTCGCCGGTCTTATTCCTCGTGCGCCATCGTTGAGGTCACCGTTGTCGCTGCCGCTCGCCATCGTCACGCCGTTGTCGCGCGATTACGCCGCTGTCGCCGCCGCTATCGCCGTTGCGTTGCCGACGCCGGTATGTTATCACCGTCGCCGCGCCGTTGGAGCCGCTGCCGCCGCTGGTTACGCGCCGCCGACGCACTTCTCCGATCTCGTGATCTCCTGCGCAGACGGTATACCTCTTTTTCTTTTCCGTGTGCGCTCTATCTCTACCGACGGTTGATCTCGTTGCATGTATAGGTAGTACGACGCATGTATATCTATTGGTACTAGGATCGTATGCAAGTATATGAATATATAATAGACGTGCGTTTACGTATATTTATTGGCGTAGTGATAGCGACCCCTCTCTAGCTTTGCATGCACAAGCACGCCGTCGCCAGAGCGCCGCGCGCCATAGTCGCTGCCGCCGCTGCAGGCCATAGTCGCCGTCGCCGCCGACCGATTCCGGCCGATCGCGTTCGCCGCCGTCGCCGCCTCCGCCGATCTGTTCGGCCTGGTCGTCTGGCCGGTCTCTGTTAATTTTTATCACGTAGCAAATGCCCAAACCAAACTCATATGCAACCAAGGAGTATACACATATACGCAGTGAATAGTGCCATGCAAAAAGAGTTACGTAATTCATTTGTTTCCAAATTATGATTTTGTCTTTTTCGCTACAAATTCGTTTTAAGTCCGAATTGCTTGCAACAAATTTTGTTAATTAGTAGAAATTAATATCTTTCTACAGTATTTTTTATGAAATTTGATGAATAAATTTGTACTACTAAATTATTCGCGGAAAGTCTAAACTGACGAATTTTGTATCTTTTAAACTATACATCCAAAAATTCTAAAATAAATTTTATAAATCTAAGAAAATGCTAAACTAATTATCTATAAATTTGCATGGGGATTATAAGCTAGTTTGATTTGTAGCATTGTTTTTGAATGTGTGTTTATACGTTGTTCCGAGTGTTTATTTGGTTCTTTATTTGCTACGCGTAGACGTTGAGTTGTGTGACACTGTCGGAAGCGAAGCTCAGGACCAAGATCAAGATCCACACCAAGACTCGCTGTTTTACGAAGGCAAGTCATGCTTTGACCATATTGTTCCTAGCTTTTGAAAATATATTTTGTTTTAAGTTATGCATGTTATGTTGATTAAAATGAATAGTTTAATTTGGGATAACTAGTTAATCAACCTAATTGTTAATTCCATCCTTGTTAATAATATTTGTAGGCCATATATTCCATTGTCACCTTAAGTTGGGTTAAGATTGTTGGATGCTATGATTGTGCCAACACGAGAGGCTAGACCGTGACTAGATGCTTAGTTGTGCTTACGTGAACCTTGTTTCAAAATAAGCAAAATAATATTGACTAATGACAAGTGAGATGATTTTGGAATGTTAAGTGTGAACTTGTCACGGGAAGATGTGAAGTGTAGGTACCTTTGTGGTTCTACATGGTAACCGGTTATCTTGTTGGCATGTGTTGCACAATAGTTGAACAAGGGTGGGAAAAGATTTAGTCTGGGGCAAGTGGTATGAGGCTTTATGCCGTGGGCCTTTATGGCACAGATATTGAGAAACAGCCTTTGCGGCCTTGGGATGAGCGATGTGAGATGTTTTGGGTCGGAATGAGTGATGAATGTCTTGCCTCGACAGTTAAGGACTTAACCTTGCAAGCCTTTGAACTGAGTATTCCGTACAACCACATGGCTGGTGTGGGACAGTCTTAGGTTAGTAGGATTTCAAGTCTTACCTTTGATACCTAAGGGTGACAAATACACTGGGTAATCAGACGGGAGCGATCGAGTTACGGCTTGGTACTCCTATCCAACGGTGTTGTCGGTCCCATACTTCGCCTTGCTAAGGGAAGGGATGGTGTATGGCACAAACCGAGAGGGTCATTGGTGTAGAGCGGAAGTTTACGAAAGCTTCGTTACAGTTAATCGCCTTTGTGGTGTGCGATCAGTATCATGTGGGTAAAGTGTACAACCTCTGCAGAGTGTGTCAAAACTATTCGAATAGCCGAGTCCACTGTGATCGGACAAAGCTCGGGATTACAAATCAAGGGTAGATTTTCTAGAATAAAAATGTGGGAATGGGTGGTCAGATGCCGAGATAATTGCTAAAGTGATTTAGGGCTTGTGCCAAATGGTTTGAAAAGAGATTGATAACTTATTATATAATATGGTATTTGCTTTTGAATCTATTAAGATTATTTGATAGAGGCAAAATGTTGCTTTTCCGCAAAATAACCATTCACTGTCTTTTGGAATAAGCCATGCATATAGTTATTAGACTTGCATTCTCAGGCATGACTTGTCGAGTGCTTTATGTACTCACCCCTTGCAACAAACAAATCACCGGAGCGTAAGTCTACAACGTCGAAGAAGAAGAAGTTCCGTGAGAAGGCGATTATCTAGGAGTCGAACCTGTCGCTTGCCTGTGGCGTATTGATGGGATTCCTCGGTGTTCTTCATTCCGCTGTTTATTCTCTTTTGTTGTTGTAAGCCTCGCGGGCGCACTATTTGTAAGGTGACCTTAAGGTCTTGTAACCGCTTTATTTAATATTTGAAGTACTTTATTAATTATTTCCGTTGTGTATGATTGTGATACTCAACCACCTTTGTACTTGTGTGTACTAGCGTGATCCTGGACTAGTACAGAATACACAGAGGGTCCGGATTTGCAGATTCGAGTCCCGACAGAGGTGGTATCAGAGCCATACTGACTGTAGGTCTTGACCCTAGATAGATTGGCCATCTTTAGGAGCTTCAAAATTATTTTCTAAAGAGAAAATTTAACCTGAAAGAATAATATATTCTTGACTTATCTTATTCTTCTATTCTCTCCTCTTTGCTGAAACTTCTATCCTTCCCTTCGGTTTAAATGGGAAATCTTACCTGAGTCATTCTAATAGTTAACGATGTTTCACACTTAAGGAAAAGTACTGGATGCCACTGTCAACCCTGAGGAGCATCAAGCAAGGGATCATCAAGCTCGAAGAGAAGTAGATCGATGAAGTCATTCCGGAGCTTGAAGAACCAGTGCTTTAGTAGTCAGTTGAGACTCATGTGTGAGAGTCGCGTCTCTTAAGATAGGTGAGTTACCCTTCTAGACGCTAGATCATTGTGTGCTTAGGAAATTTGGATCTTCCTTGATTGTCGAGTGTGCAAAGATGTGTTGCATAGCTTTTAGGCTTCGTAAGCAACCATACCAAGTTATTAATATTTGTTTGTATAAGTTTTTGGGTTAAACCTCGCTTCCTCGCACTAGGATTCTTGAACTGCATCTGCTCTTCCTCTTAGCTAAACCTTGTTGTTTCAACAGATGGAAGGGACCGACCACACCAGTGTTTCTGAAGAAATTCAAGTCAATTCAGTTGTTGCTACCGTTGCCAATGATAAAGCAGAGACAAACAAGCAGCTATCTACCGTACCGGTAATAACTAATCAGTACATGGATCAGTTTCCACCGCTCAAAACCAGCTTATGCAATGGGCGATGCAATGGATGGAAGTTAATGGTGCCAAAATCAATACCCCTGCAACTATAGACACAACAGCGTGTCCACAACCAAAGTTCTCCTTGTTCATGAAGGCCAAACCACCCACGTTTGATGGATCAGCCACTTCCAGAGAGGCAGAAATTTGGCTTCGCATCATAGAAGAGAAGCTAGCCTTGGTGCAATGCGAGGATGAAGAGAAAGTTCCCTATGCTACTTGTCAGTTAGAAGGAGATGCATTAACCTGGTGGAAAGATCTCTACGCCACTTCTGAGGATGGATGGACCATCAATTGGAAGGAGTTTGCCACCGCCTCGCCAAGACTTCATGTCGTCAGAAGACAGTGGAACCACAGTAAGACTGAGGAAGAATGGTATTTCCCCACCTGACACCATACTTGGACGGTGTTCTTTGAAGTGTTGCCAACCAAACAAATCAGAAGACCGTGCATGTATCCATTGTGGAGAAATAGGACACACTGCTGATGAACATGCAATCAATTGTTCCAGCTGTGAAGGGATCCATTTACCTGGAGAATGTTCCATGAACAACATCACATGCTATCTTTGTGAAGGCCAAGATCATTGCCCAGCTCAATGCCCCCTAGATTCATTAGTGACCGCTGTGACTCGGCGTCAGCAAGAGGATTTTCGAGCCGCCATTGCTCAAGAGTTAGCAAGGAGAAAAGGATCACATCCGCACTTACGGTGCCGCATGAAGAAAAGAAGAAGAAGCATGTCAACCTTATCACCTACCTCAAGAAGCCGGTGATACTTGGTCACCATGGAATTGTTTTCTATGTGGTGGAAAAGGCCATTGGGCCAGAGAATGTCCCCTCAATCCAAAGAAGACAACCCAAACATTCTCGCTACAACTGTGGTGAGTTAGGTCATTTTGTTAAGGAATGTCCCCAGGAAAGATCAAGCAATTTCAAGTCATGATTATTCCGAAATTGGATCGCTTAAGTTTATAGCACCAAGAGTGGATGGTGATACCATGGAAGTAACTCGCTCAAGGAGTCGGTTGAAGCAAGAAGGATTGGTTAACAAAACCCTTGTTCTCTGAGGTGAACACAAGGAATTTGAGGACAACCGCAAGCGCCTAAAACTTGTCAAGAAGGATCACCACAATAGCAAGTGAGAGTGCCCCTCGGCAACTCAATGATCATGCCGCAGACTTTGTTGAGACAATTTCACCCGTGCCTCGCCTTGAAGGTCGGAGTTTCCCAACACCCCCACGGAGAAAAGTTCTTGAGGAAGAAGTTTATTGCCTAGAATTTGCTATGCTTGTCGCCAAGGGACATTTTGCTAACAATCGCAACCAGAGGAAAGTGGTCACCGCAGATAGCATCAATCTCGCCTATCTCTATCAAGAATAGAGATATGTCGTGAGGAAGCCAGCAGACGTCATCCAAGCATTGCTATTGCTGCAATAAGCCAGGACACTATGCTAGAAGTTGTCCTAAGAGAAGTTGTGATACACCTGCCTATTTCAATTCCAGTTCTACATCTACCAAGACATCGCATTGTAAGCAAATTGCCGAACAAATCATGCTGGAGATACGCAACCCGTGCCAAAGGTTCAGATGAAGAAGTGTGTGAATGAAGACCCTACTGAGGAAGTCCAAGGCATAAGATTTCTTTAAACAATGTAATGTTTCATGCTTATGAGAGAGTGATTAGTTGAGAAACCTTTGTAAGAATTATCTCGTTAAAAATTATAGCCGTATGTCGATATGTAATGTTTTGATGCAAGAGTATTAATAAAGATCAGATGTCTTCATAGAGCAGCTAAATAATGAGTGCTGTGGAATGATAGCCATAGAGCTAGAACTTGAGGCTATGAGCATAGTGTGGTTTCATCGTTTGAGCCACCGTTTGTCGTGGTAAAGGTAACATGAAAGTGGGCCTGAAGGTTGTTTTGGGATAAATCTTCGCAGTGTGAAAGGTTGCCAATGTCAGTACAGAAAACTCAGAGTATATGCAGTTGAGATGTTTGGTTACTCATTATATTGGAAACCAAGACCTTAGATGCTAATCTTGAAGTGAACTAGTTATCTAAGCATAAGGTAGTTTTGGTTTGTGGTCACAGAAGTATGTCAAGAATCTCAAGTAACCATAGTTCGAATGGCCAGTTGATGGTCAATAGTGTGAAGCTGTTAGTCGAGAAGAAGTACCAGTGATCGACAAATACTCAGAAGTGCATCCATAAGACTTACTTGGTATGCCACCAGACAGAGATAATGAGTTTGTGATCCAATGGGTGCGATTTTCCCAATAGCTAAGAAACCTTATCAGAGAGTTATTGATAAGTGGTAGAGATGAAGGAACAGATCGAGGAGATGATGGGAATTAATCAAGGATTACAGCATAGGAATTCATTACCATTCCGGCAAGGATAACATGGAAGCCGATGCCTTAAGCCGAAAGAGTCACAGCGTGAATATACTGATCAGGGAGAATTAGGACGAGATATGCAAAGGAGTTAGAAGATTTCGTGTATCTCAGAGTTACACTTCTCAAAGGAGTTAAAAGGTTCCACACTAAAGGAAAATTCGCCCCAGGATACGTTGGACCATTCAAGATCCCGAGACGAAGAGGTGACGTAGCTTATCACCGAAGTTGCCACAATCACTAGCCTGAGTACATGATGTATCCAGGGTTCATAGTTAAAAAAATGTGTGTCCATGAGTACGGAAGAACAAGCAACTCTGGAAGCAATCGCGTTGCAAGAAGATCTGACCTACGAAGAGCATTCGGTTAAGATCTTGGACACAGCTGAACGAGAAACCAGGAATAATACAATTCGTTTCTGCAAAGTTCAAAGGAGCAATCACTTGGGAAGCGGAGCAACCTGGGAATGCGAAGAAGATTTGAAGGAGTTTCCAAACCTATTCTCTAGTTAGCCTCGAATCTCGGGGACGAGATTCTGTTAAGGGGGGGAGGTTTGTAACATCTCAAAATTTGCTTTTAATATATTTAGTATGTTTTTGGGATTATTTGTATTTTCCGAATCTACTTGGAAGCCTCGCGAGTAAGTCGGATTCACGTTATTTGAACTAATCGTATTAAATAAAGATCAGGCATTTTTGAATAAGCGTAAAATTTAAAATTTTGTTGATAATTAAGATAATTGGTAGACGAGAGTGTTCTCTTCAAATATTTTCGAAAAACATGCTATATAACGTAAGTCGTGGATTTTACAAAAATCGATGCAATTAATGCGATTCAATAAAAGAATTTTTATGAAAATCTACGCATCGAAAAATCATGAAACAAACTTCGTTAGGTTCCAAATAGTTACCGTATTTTAGAGGAATTTCCCGTGATTTTTGGAATCTTTATGCTATTTCTTCTAACCATGTTTCATGTTTGCAAATGTATGTATATACCACATGTACTCACGTGTAGTCATTCAGAAGTCCTCTTAGCATGTATGAGTGTATACATCACGTAAAGGCATTGATTAAAATGTAGATGCACTTGTTGAAACGTCGTAGCTAGGTTCCCCGCACATGAATCCTTGACGTTCTCTTCCCACCGCTTTCCTCGAGCATTTGAAGTCGACGCTTCCCATTCCACCGCTTCATCTCCATTGAAGCATGGGCTAGTAATGACCATGCATGGCTTAATTCGTGATCACTAGTAACGTACTAGCCATCACGCCTTGACGTGCTGGCAACCAATTACTTGCAAATTGCTTTCTACCGGCCGAGTTATTTTCCACGCGTGAACGCAGGCTGCCACCATCTCCTCCAACACTAGCAACGCATGAAGGAACTCGCTAGTTTAGTTTCTCCACTTTGGGTCATTTAGCTTTAGTTGCTAGGCTTCCTATTCTCTAAACGTTTCCATCGCTAGCAAAACCATTTCACTAGCAACGCACCGAGGCAAAAACGATCTCTGTTATAAGTGGTTCGTCATGTTCCTTCTAGCCTCTTTAGCCTTTCTTATCTCTTACGCCGGTCTTATTCCTCGCGGCGCCATCGTTGAGGTCACCGTTGTCGCGTCGCTTCGCCATCGCTTCACGTCGTTGTCGCCGCCGGTTACGTCGCTGTCGTCGTCGTCATCGCCGCCTTCGCCGTTGCGGTCGACGCCGGGTATGCCATCACCGTCGCCGCGCCGTTGGAGCCGCCGTCGCCGCTGGTTACCGCGCCGTCGACGCACTCTCCGATCTCGCATCTCCTGCGCAGGACGGTATACCTCTTTTTCTTTTCCGTCGTGTGCGCTCTATCTCTACCGATCGGTTGATCTCGTTGCATGTATAGGTAGTACGTACGCATGTATATCTATTGGTACTAGGATCGTATGCAAGTATATGAATATATAATAGACGTATGCGTTTACACGTATATTTATTGGCGTAGCTGATAGCGACCCTCTCTAGCTTTGCATGCACAAGCACGCCGTCGCCGCTGCGCGCCATAATCGCCGTCGCTGCCGCTGCGCGCCATATAGTCGCCGTCGCCGCTGATCGATTCCGGCCGATCGCGTCGCGCTTGCCGTCATTGCCTCGCCGATGCGCTCTGTTCGGCCTGGTCGTCTGGCCGGTCTCTGTTAATTTTTATCACGTAGCAAATGCCCAAACCAAACTCATATGCAACCAAGGAGTATACACATATACGCAGTGAATAGTGCCATGCAAAAAGAGTTACGTAATTCATTTGTTTCCAAATTGCGCATTTTGTCTTTTTCGCTACAAATTCGTTTTAAGTCCGAATTGCTTGCAACAAATTTTGTTAATTAGTAGAAATTAATATCTTTCTACAGTATTTTTTATGAAATTTGATGAATAAATTTGTACTACTAAATTATTCATGAAAGTCTAAATCGATCAATTTTGTATCTTTTAAACTATACATCCAAAAATTCTAAAATAAATTTTATAAATCTAAGAAAATGCTAAACTAATTATCTATAAATTTGCATGGGGATTATAAGCTAGTTTGATTTGTAGCATTGTTTTTGAATGTGTGTTTATACGTTGTTCCGAGTGTTTATTTGGTTCTTTATTTGCTACGCGTAGACGTTGAGTTGTGTGACACCGTTTAAGCTTAAGCTCAGGACCAAGATCAAGATCCACACCAAGACTCGCTGTTTTACGAAGGCAAGTCATGCTTTGACCATATTGTTCCTAGCTTTTGAAAATATATTTTGTTTTAAGTTATGCATGTTATGTTGATTAAAATGAATAGTTTAATTTGGGATAACTAGTTAATCAACCTAATTGTTAATTCCATCCTTGTTAATAATATTTGTAGGCCATATATTCCATTGTCACCTTAAGTTGGGTTAAGATTGTTGGATGCTATGATTGTGCCAACACGAGAGGCTAGACCGTGACTAGATGCTTAGTTGTGCTTACGTGAACCTTGTTTCAAAATAAGCAAAATAATATTGACTAATGACAAGTGAGATGATTTTGGAATGTTAAGTGTGAACTTGTCACGGGAAGATGTGAAGTGTAGGTACCTTTGTGGTTCTACATGGTAACTGAAGTTACTGTTGGCATGTGTTGCACAATAGTTGAACAAGGGTGGGGAAAAGATTTAGTCTGGGGCAAGTGGTATGAGGCTTTATGCCAGGTGGGCCTTTATGGCACAGATATTGAGAAACTTGACCTTTGCGGCCTTGGGATGAGCGATGTGAGATGTTTTGGGTCGGAATGAGTGATGAATGTCTTGCCTCGACGCTTAAGGACTTAACCTTGCAAGCCTTTGAACTGAGTATTCATACAACCACATGGTCGTGTGTGGGAGTCTTAGGTTAGTAGGATTCTCAAGTCTTACCTTTGATACCTAAGGGTGACAGCTACACTGGGTAATCAGACGGGGAGCTGCATCGAGCTACGGCTTGGTACCCTTATCCAACGGTGTTGTCGGTCCCATACTTCGCTTTGCTAAGGGAAGGGATGGTGTATGGCACAAACCGGAGAGGGTCATTGGTGTAGACGGAAGTTTCAAAAGCCGTTACAGTTAATCGCCTTTGTGGTGTGCGATCAGTATCATGTGGGTAAAGTGTACAACCTCTGCAGAGTGTGTCAAAACTATTCGAATAGCCGAGTCCACTGTGATCGACAAAGCTCGGGATTACACTAAGGGGTAGATTTTCTAGAATAAAAATGTGGGAATGGGTGGTCAGTATGCCGAGATAATTGCTAAAGTGATTTAGGGCTTGTGCCAAATGGTTTGAAAAGAGATTGATAACTTATTATATAATATGGTATTTACGCTTTTGAATCTATTAAGATTATTTGATAGAGGCAAAATGTTGCTTTTCTCGCAAAATAACCATTCACTGTCTTTTGGAATAAGCCATGCATATAGTTATTAGACTTGCATTCATGCATGACTTGGTCGAGTGCTTTATGTACTCACCCCTTGCAACAAACAAATCACCCGGTGAGCGTAAGTCTACAACGTCGAAGAAGAAGAAGTTCCGTGAGAAGGCGATTATCTAGGAGTCGAACCCTGTCGGTTGCCTGTGGGCGTATTGATGGGATTCCTCGGTGTTCTTCATTCCGCTTGTTTATTCTCTTTTGTTGTTGTAAGCCTGCGTGCGCACTATTTGTAAGGTGACCTTAAGGTCTTGTAACCAGTTTATTTAATATTTGAAGTACTTTATTAATTATTTCCGTTGTGTATGATTGTGATACTCAACCACTGTACCACTGTGTGTACTAGCGTGATCCTGGACTAGTACAGAATACACAGAGGGTCCGGATTTGCAGATTCGAGTCCCGACAACACCCTCGGGATGCTGCGCCACGCCTTCAACCGGACGGTGGTCAGCCTCTCTCCACTGGGGCTGGATCAGCCGGATCCGCGGGAGGAGAAGCTGCAGAATTATGCATTCTGCCTTTGCCGAACTGCGGACTTCCTCACGCTCCTGCCCGCCGCCCTTGCCGCCCGGTCCGCCCAGGAGGGGCGCGCAGTCGCGGCGGCCACGGCAAAGTACGTGCTGGCCTGTTGCGCCAGTCGTGACGCCAACTTCGATCCCGTGGCCGCTGTCCAGGGGGTGGAAGGCGACTAGGTGCAGGCGGAGGAGCGGGTCCACAACGCCTCCGAGCAGGTTGCTGCACAGCTGGCGATGGAGAACCCCCAGATGGAGGCGGCAGCGGAAGACGTGGCGCTTCAGCTGGACGTTGACCCAGTTGCTGAGGACGTGGTGGCTGCCGAGGCGGCAGCAGAAGACGAGGAGGACCCCCCAGCTCCCCAGTAGTGTAGTCTCTTCTTCTTCTTCTTTTTGCTTTTGCTTGTAAAGACTCCAGATGCAGAACATTTTAAATGGAACGGAAGCACAAGCTTCCCACTATGTCACTTAGAGTTCGCTTTTACTCTAATCTTTCTGGTTCCGTGCGAACAAACACATGACTGCTTAGAGACTTAAGGTCTTGTCCCAGGGAATCACTTCCCTCGAACCCCTTGCCTTAACAAAATTTTGCCTCCCAGATAGCCTCTAGGGAACGAACACTTAGTGAGTCGGGGCAGGACCTTAGGTTCTTGGCAAATGGTGTTCAAGTCGCTGACCCCCACAGGGACACCCGGAGCGTCATGACCGTGCTGGGGACTGTGCTGAACTAGCCATCCAATCACCCACTCATGCACGCCGCTCTCACTTAGCGATTCCGCCTTTGCTATTGGGTTTTTGCAGGGCTGCAGGGTACCGGAGGCAGGTGCCCTGGCACTGCCCGATAGTGGGCAAGAGACCGAAAAGAGGGTAGGAAGAACAACTATTTTGGATAAGGAAAGTGAATATTTAATTTCAAACAGAAGGCCTCCCCCGACCCGCGGTGGAGAGGAAGACACACTCCGGCCGGTCGGGGAACAGAGCCTGGGACTTACAACCGATCAAGGGTAGAACTTGCGCAGATTTTCTATGTTCTGGGAGTTCGCCAGTTCTTCGCCGTCTTCAGTGGCCAGCCTGACCGCCCCGGGACGAGAGACTGAGACCACTTTGAAGGGTCCCTCCCATTGGGGAGACAGTTTATGCGACCCGGCATGCGACTGGATTCTTCGCAAGACCAGGTCGCCCGCTGCTAGTGTTCTCTCATTGACCCGGGAGGCATGGTACCGCCTGAGACTTTGCTGGTACCTTGCAGCGCGCAGAGCCGCCCGATCTCGTGCCTCTTCCAGGAGGTTGACGTCGTCCCGACGCAGATCTTCCTGGTCTTCTTCCACTTAACGCAAAGAACGCCACGGGCGATCCCAGCCTGGGGCCTCGAAGGGAGGGCGACTTCCGCGCCGTAGACCAGGAAGAAAGGGGTTTCCCCGGTGGCCCGACTAGGGGTGGTCCGAAGTGACCACAACACCGCCGGGAGCTCTTCAGTCCATCGGGCCCCACGCTTGTGGAGTCGATCGAATGCCCGTGTCTTGAGGCCCTTCAAGACATCAGCGTTGGCCCGCTCGACTTGGCCGTTGCTCTTGGGGTGGGCGACCGAGGCAAAGCAGACCTTGGTGCCCATCTCTTCGTAGAAATCTAAGAAGGCCGTGCTGGTGAACTGTGCGCCGTTGTCGGTGATGATGCGGTTGGCAACCCCAAAGCGGGTGAAAATCCCTTGCATGAACTTGACCGCAGCTGCGGCGGTGATGGATCTTACTGCCTCGGCTTCCACCCACTTAGTGAACTTGTCGATGGCGACGAACAGGTGGGTGTAGCCCCCTGTGGCCCGCGGGAACTGGCCCAGGATATCCAGCCCCCAAACCGCGAAGGGCCAAGAGAGCGGGATAGTTTGCAGGGCCTGGGCTGGTTGGTGGATCTGCTTGGCGTGGAATTGGCACGCCTCATATCTCCTCACCAGCTCGCAGGCATCCTGGAGGGCGGTTGGCCAATAGAACCCTTGACAGAAAGCTTTTCCCGCCATCGTTCATCCGGACACATGGCTCCCGCACACGCCTCCATGGATATCCGAGAGCAACCGCCCCTCTTCCCGAAAGTGATGCACTTCAAAAGAATTCCGTTTACCCCGACAGACAGGTCCCCGCCCACCAGGGTATAGCACTTGGCCTTTCGTGCTACCTTCTTCGCCGACGCATCATCGCTGGGCACACTTGATCCCGCAGAAGGCTAGGATCGGATCCATCCATGTGCCTTCCGGCCAAGTACAGCGACCATGAGGTGGTCGCCTGGCACTCGCCGGCCGGCGCTTTCCACCGAACCACTTTCCTCCAGAGGCGAGGGCTGAAGCGGCAAGACCATCGCCCCCGCCGTAAACGGGCTGCGATGGACGGTCGCGAAGCCTTTCTTCAAAGACCCCGACCAAGACAGGAGATCTGGTTGAGGCGAGCCGGGCGAGCCTGCTCGCGATGGTTGTCGCGCCGGGGATGTGAGTATACCCCAACCCTTCGAATGCCGCTCCAATTTCACGACCTCTGCCAGTGCACGCCGCCATGACGGGTCAGACAGAGAAATCTTTCCTGCCACGATTGACGACCGCCAGAGAGTCGCCTTTACTTGCAAAGCGCCGGACACCGATGGTTGCGCGCCCTGAGCCCACCAAAGAAGCCCTCGTACTCGGCGACGTTGTTAGTGGACTTGAAGTCGAGGACGACCACGTACTTGAGGAGGTCCCCGGTCGGAGAGACCAGGAGAACCCCAGCCCCCGCGCCTTCAAGCCTGAAGGACCCATCGAAGAAGAGCGTCCAGGGGGAGGGCGCGGGGACCTCGTCGGCTTCGGACTCAGCTAGAGTCCACTCGACGACGAAGTCCGCCAGCCTTTGACTCTTTATCGCGGTACGAGGGGCGAACTTGACACCGAACTCCCCCAGCTCGAGGGACCACTTTGCGATGCGGCCCTCTGCTTCTCGGTTGTGGAGGATCTCGCGCAGGGGGTATGAGGAGACCACTGTGATCTCTCTCCCTTGAAAATAGTGCCGCAACTTTCTTAACGCCACCACCACAGCATAGACCATCTTCTGAGCCTGAGGGTACCTTGTTTCTGCGTCGTGAAGCATCTTGCTGATGTAGTAGACCGGCCGTTGGACGCCTTCTCGCTCTGCCACCAGCGCTGCACTCACTACGGAGGGGCTAGCTGCCACATACAACAGCAATGGCTCACCCCGCTCGGGGGCGACCAGCACCGGGGGAGAGGAGAGGTATTGCTTCAAGCCTTCGAACGCCTGCTGGGCTTCTGGGGTCCACTCAAACGAGTTGGTCTTCTTCAACAGCTTGAACAGCGGCAGGCTTTTCTCCCCTAGCCAAGCTATGAACCGGCCAAGGGAGGCCAGCCGGCCGGTCAAGCACTGCAGTTGCTTGAGGTGGGTAGGCGGCTGCATCCGCTCAATTGCTTCTATCTTCTCTGGGTTGACCTCGATCCCGCGGCTGGAGACCAAGAACCCGAGTAGCTTCCCGGATGAGACATCAAACACGCACTTCTCGGGATTCAACTTTATACAGTATTTTCTGAGGCGGGAGAAGGTCTCATCCAGGTCCTGGACAAGCTCATCGGCCTTTTTTGTTTTTACTACCAAATCATCAACATACACTTCAAGGTTCCTTCCTATTTGGGGCCGAAACACAATGTGCATGGCCCGCTGATAGGTGGCACCAGCGTTCTTCAGCCCAAAGGGCATCCTGACGTAGCAGTATACACCGAGAGGAGTCACAAAGGCGGTTTTTTCTTCGTCTTCCTGCGCCATACTGATCTGATGATACCCGGAGTAGGCGTCGAGGAAACACAGGGCTTCACACCCCGTCGTGGAGTCGACGACGATGTCTATCCGTGGCAGGGGGTACGGGTCCTTGGGGCAGGCTTTATTGAGGTCAGTGAAGTCGATGCACATTCGCCACTTCCCGTTGAACTTCTTTACGAGCACGGGGTTGGCCAACCACTCCAGATAGGTGGCCTCCCGCACAATCTTGGCAGACAAAAGCTTCTCCACCTCATCCCGAATGGCGTCCTGCCGCTCTGGCGCCTGCCGCCGGATCTTTTGCCGAACCGGGTGCGCTCCAGGGAGCATTGCCAATCGGTGCTCGATCACCTCCCTAGGGACCCCGGTCATTTCTGATGGTTCCCAGGCGAACACATCCAGGTTGGACCGGAGGAAGGTGACGAGCGCGCCTTCCTATTTGGCGCTGAGGTCGGTGCCGATCTTGACGACCTTGCCCGAGCCGTCCTCACCCACGGGGACCGCCTTTGCCTCGCCCGAAGGTCTGGGCGGAGCATGGGTCCTGACCGGGGGGGAGCTCGGGCTGTCGTCCTTATCGCGCGCCGAACAGGTGGCCGCCAGTCCCGCACCGCTTGCTGAGACGCAGGGCTTCCAGTCTATCCACCTTCACCGTAATTGGGCCCCCAGGCCCGGGAATCTTCACCAGCATGTAAGCATAGTGGGCAACCGCCATGAACTTGACCAAGGCCGGACGGACAAGTAGGGCGTTGTAAGGGAGGTCGAAGTCGGCGACCTCAAAGTCGACCAGCTCTGTTCGGAAGTTTTCCGCACTTCCGAACGTAACAGGCAACCGGACCTGCCCCAGGGGCAAGAGGCCCACCCCGGGGGCGACTCCGTAGAAGAGTGGGGCCGGGCGCAGCTCTTCATATCAGACTGAGCGCTTTGGTACGCCTAATCGATAGCAGGTTGATGGCGCTACCTCCATCGACGAGGACCCGCCCGAGCTTCGCGTTGCGAACCGTGGGAGAGACCACGATCAGCAAATGGCTCGGGCCGAAAATGTTCTCCGGGTGGTCGGCCCGGCTGAAAGTGATCGGTTGTTCCGACCACTTCAGCGGCCTACTCGCCCCAGAGGGCGATACGGTGGCGCAGACCTGCCGCAGATCCCGCTTGTACTGCGAGTTCGATAAGTAGGTGGCCGAGCCACTGTGAATGAACGCCACTGTGTGCTACTCACTTTGTTGGAAGGCCGTGAGCCGAGTCTTCGCCGCCGTCTCCGCGGTCTTTCTCGCGGCGCTTCTTGAGCCGCGTGTCTACCAGCTTGGACACAACTTGGCAGTCCTCCAAGTCGTGCCCACTCGTTCGATGGATGGGGCAATAGGACTTGCCCCCATCGTCTTCGCGACGGGGTGAGCGGCGGTTCCTGCGGTCGCCGCGCTGGTCCCGGCGCTCATCTCCCCGGTCCTGATCATCGCGACGCCGGGCTTTGGTCTCTGGTTCGGCAACCAGGACTTCCCTAGCGGTGGCCTCCTTTCTCTTCTTCTTCTTCTTCTTGCGGTCGGAGGACTTCGAGGTGCCGGCGTCGTCGGTGTCGGTAGGCCTTGTCACGCACTTCCGGGCTTCGGCCGCCCGGGCGCACTTGTGCGCCAGGGAGAACAACTCGGATGTGGTTGAGATGATGCGGGTAGCCATCTTCTCCCGCATCTTCTGGTCCCGGACCCCCCTCCGGAAAGCGATGATCACCGACTGCTCAGAGATCCGGGGGATCGTATTGCGGTAGTGGCTAAACCGCCGGATGAACTCTCTCAGGGACTCCTCCGCCGCTTCCAGAGCGTGGAGGTCATCCTCTACGCCTGGTTGAGCGTAGGAGCCCTGAAAGTTAGCGACGAAAATGTCGCACAGCTCCTCCCACGAGTGCACGGAGCCTCGCGGGAGGTTAAGTAGCCAAGACTGGGCAGAGCCCGTTAGCGACATCGGGAGGTAGTTGGCCATGACCTTCTCGGACCCCCCAGCAGCACGCACCACCGTGGTGTAGATTTGCAGGAACTCCTCCGGGTTGGTGGTGCCTTCGTATTTCTCGATGGAGGCAGGGCGGAATCTCTCCGGCCACGCAGCTTGCCGGAGGCAGAGAGAAAACGCCTGGCATCCAATGTTGTAGGGGAAGCAGCATCGTTCGCCGGCTCGTTGGTCCTGAGGAGAGGACGAGGAGTGCGACTCGCGCCTCTCCTCGAGTCCGAGGGGAAGCCTCGCCGCCCGGCGGATATCTGGGATTGGCGCGCCGGCTGGGCACTCTCGCGACGCCGAGAACGCGTGGCGAGGTCACCGTCGCTACTGGAGCTGCCTCTCGCCCAAGCGCGACCGAGATCTTCGCGATTCCCCCTTGACTCGGGGACCGCGAGAAGAAGCGAGTCACGTGCACGTCCCCTCAGAATGCAGGGGCTGCAACCAGGACTCCCTTCCCCTTGTCCCGGCCCTTAACACCGGGAGAAGTCATGTGGTGGCTGGAGCCTCGCGTCGATTGCGCTACGCTTCCTTGCCGCCACATGCCTAAGCCTCGGTGGGTCGCCGCTTCAACTCGCTGTTGAGCGGCATCAACCAGTGGACGATATCCCGCAGCCCATGGAGTGGCTGGGTGTCGCCCCAGCTGCATCGAGGATGATCGAGAAGCGGCCGGCCGCATGAAGGCTTCGCGGGTGTCGCCCTCGCCGCTAAGCGCCGTTGGATCGGCCGACCCGGTGTAGGAGCCACGCGCGCCTCGGCGGAGGGACCCGGTGGCCCGGCCTCCTCCCCGAACGCCGGGACCGGCTACGGGCGCCGCTTTCCTCAGGAAGATAGCTGCGTTTGGAGTGCGACTCCGCCATGCAGACAAGCGCCCCTACTTCTGCTGAGCTTCGAGCTGGAGATGGAAGGAAGAGGGCAATCTAACCACCAATAGCCCCTACCTGGCGCACCACCGCTTGCCAGATTAGCCAACAGGCACCTTCGAATCGGGTGCTTATGAGGTTCAGACGGGGGGCTTTCGGGGCAATTGCCGGGGAAAGGAAGAAGATGGTCGGAGTACCGGGAAGCTCAGGGGAACAGGGGCGGGGGGCGCAAGAACTTTTACCCAGGTTCGGGCCCTCCGGAGAGTAATAGCCCTAGTCCTGCTTTCTTTGTTATTGCTTGTGTTCTTGTTTGAGAGGATAAAACCTACTGACCATGGATCAAACCCCTTCTCCCATGCACCCCGGCTCCCTTTTATACTCGGGCTGACGGGGGCGCATGGGAGGCTTACACTGCAAGCCATAATCATTACATCGCACGGCGCATTTAATGCGCACGCCATCGTTTACATACCATTAATGCTCGCCGCAGCCGCTACTCCCCGCTTTTGGGCCCCACGTCCGCCAACGCCACCCGTTCTGTCAGGGGGTGAGGTGCTGCCATGATGTCACGCGTAATTAATGCACGCCTGGGGAAGACGCGCCGCCACACTGCATCCTCCACGCTTTGCATTTAATGCGCACGATTCGCATTAAATGTCCTTGATCTGGGCGCTACAGCCTCGGGGGTGGACGCCGGGGAGTGGCCTGCATGCCACGTGTCCACCGGGCGACCGCCTTCCCGGGTGCTCCGGCACCTGATGGTGTGGCTCGATCGCCACTCGCCTGGCTGGCGACCACCGTTGGCGCCCAGTGGCGTGGCCCGATCGCCACCTGTCCACTGGGCGACCACCTCGCTGGTCGCCCAGGGGCGTGGCTTGACTACCACGTGTCCCCTGGACGACCACCTCGTTGGTCGTTCAGGGGCGTGGCCTGACTGCCACGTGCCCCCTGGACGACCACCTTCCTGGGTGCCCAGTGGTGTGGCCTGGTCGCCACCTGCCCACTGGGCGACCACCTCGCTGGTCGCCCAGGGGCGTGGCCTGACTGCCACGTGCCCCCTGGACGACCACCTTCCTGGGCGCCCAGTGGTGTGGCCTGGTCGCCACTTGTCCACTGGGAGACCACGCTGGAGGGTTGCTGCTCGCAGTGGCGGTGTGCCTGGACGCACCCTGCCCGCCCGGCGGTCTCTTTTATTGCGGGGGAGTGGGGACCCTGGCGTAAAATACATCGACATAGCCCCCGGCCCACCCAGGAGCACTTTTTGGTCTTCCACCTTTCTTTCTCTCCCTTTTCGATGCCCCTCGGGGAACCGCTTAGTCTCCCGGGTGGGGCCATTAAAAGCCCACACACCCGTCAGCCTGGGAGCAGTTGAAAGAAAGAGGAAGAAAACAAAGAGAGCAAAGCGAAAGGCAACCTACCTTCGGGAGTTGTCTGGGTCATGTCGTCAGGGCCCGTGTACTGCCAGGCGAGGCGAGCACGACGGCGCAGGGGACTGATTCTTCGGGTGATATAGTCCCGAAGAACCATGGCCCCCGTCAGGCCCGTCGCTCGCAGCTGGTCCACGCGGGCCAGCATCACCTGGAGTTCGGGCGTCTCGTTGAAAGGAGCTCCCCAGGCAGGGATGCCGACCGCTGGCCTAGTCGGCATCTCCAGGACCTCTAAGCCGCTGTCGTCTTCGAAGTAGAGCCACCCATTGCGCCAAGCCCTCCAGTTGGAATGGAGGTCTAGCGGAATGTAGCGGGAAACTGCGCCGTCACGAAGGTGGAAGTGGCAGGAGCCGGTCATGGTGGAAAGATCATTGGCCGCGCGCAAGGAATAGAAGAAGCGGAAGAGGGGGAGATTATGGGCTACTCCCACAAACATCTCGCAGAAATGAGCAAAGACAGCGAGGAGAACGATGGAGTTAGGAGGAAGATGAAGGTTGTGGATAGAGTAGAAGTTGAGGATGGCAAGGTAGAAGTCGGAAATTGGCGGAATAAGGCCCGCCAGCATCGCCCAGCCAAAGAAGATTAGTTCGCTCAAGCGGCCGCGCGGTAGTCCCTGCAGGCACGGACAAGATCACGGCGACGTACTGGGCACATCTCTCGGCGTCGACCTCCTCGACGGTTGAGGGAGGAAGTAGGGGTGTTGGCGGTGCCATACGAGCCAAGGAACATTGTGCAGAGAACGGAGGCAGAGAGATGGTTCGCAAGAAGCTAGGGTGAAGAAGCAGCACACAGCAGGTAAAAAGCTGAGAAGCGAGTGGACCCCCCCGAAGCACCTTCGTTTATATGTACGAAGGAGCGTTTCAGTGGGAAACCTGAGGAGACGTGGCAGTTGGAAAGGCGGGATATCCGAGGGGGCGTGGCAGTTCGCTGGCGGGAAACCCAGAAGAATCGGAAGAGGCGCGGCCATGCCCCTGCACCGCCGCCGATTCACGAGGCAAAGGCGGCCGCACGATTCGCCTCGGGCCCGGAAACGGCGGCGGCATTTAAAAAGCCGCAGCGTTTCGTGGGCACTTTTTCTGGACCCACCCATGAGACGGAAGAAGGTAAAAAGAAGGCTCCGAGGTGGGTCCAGGGGCTACTGTCGATGTATTCTACACCAAGGTGCCCACTGCACTTTAGCAAAAGCAGCCGCCACCGGACACGTGGCATCCAGGCCACGCCTTCGGTGGTTGGCTGAGTGATCGCCAGCAGAAGGTGGCGACCAGGCCACGCCCCTGGCGGTCACCTGAGTGATCGCCAGCAAGAGGGTGGCGATCAGGCCACGTCTCTGGTGGTCAGCGAAGTGATCGCCAGCTGGAAGGTGTCGACCAGGCCACGCCCCTGGTGGTCAGCTGAGTGATCGCCAGCTAGAAGGTGGCGACCAGGCCACACCCCAGGCGGTCAGCTGAGTGATCGCCAGCGGGAGGATGGCGACCAGGCCATGTTGCTGGCGGTCAGTTCCTAAGGACATTTAATGGCCTGCACGGCCATTCGAGAGGTCAAAGACATTTAATGCATGTCGTGCGCATTAAATGGGGGTAATGAAGGCTACAGTGTGGCGGCGTGTGTTCCCAACGCGTGCCATAATGACGAGCAACGTCAACGTGCATTTCCCCGCCACGGTGGAGCGGGCGAAGCCGGCAGGCGCGGTGCTCAAGGGCGGGGGGAGAGGATGTCTGCACCAGGGCATTAAATGTGTTGCAGAGGCATTTAATGCTAGAGAGTAGGGTAACGAGATAGCTTGCTGTGTAAGCCTCCCATGCGCCCCCGCCAGCCCGAGTATAAAAGGGAGTTGGGGCGCATGGGAGAGAGGGCGTTCGATCATTTTTCCCTTAGACTGGACTCTCCGTTCTGGGCGGGCTGATCTGAGTGGCTTCGGGTAGCTGTTCATCTTCCAGCTCCCCCCAAGCATACCCAAATACAAGAACACAGGAGTAGGGTTATTACTCTCAGGACGGCCCGAACCTGACAAAACACCAGAGTCTCCTTGCATACTTCGCCCCCGGTTCTCCCTTTCTCGAGCAGTCTCCACGAAAGCCCCGGTTAGAACTTAGTATACCCCTCGCCGGAAGGGGTCTGTTGGCTTATCCACCGACAACATCCTCGACTACCAAGACCTCGATTCCTCCCTAAACCTAGTCTCGAACCTCAGTTCCTCCATGAACCTAGTTCCAGTCCCATCATCGACCACGTTCGCCCTCGAGCAACACCTGCACATGAACAAACAACAAAATAATTCCGAGCACAAGTCCACGACTTGATTCAACATTAGTCCATGCAACTACTCACACGAGCATTGCATACAAATCAACCCAACTTCAAAATTGCAAAACACTAACCCAAGCACATCACGTTCACGGTGGACCAAATTTTTCGTCCGGCGCACATAGGAACCAAACCCTAGAAAATACCGTTCACGCCGGACCGAAAGCTTGGTCCGGCGCAATCCACGGTGGACCAAAAACTTGGTCCGGCGTACACTTCAAACTCTCGGTTAAATGAAGAAATTGATCAAGCGAAAAAGCCTCAAAATCATGTTCACGGCGGATCAGAAAATTTGGTCCGGCGTCCATGTAAAAACTTCTGTTCCTTGAAGATTGGTCCGGCAAAAATCACGTTCATGGCGGACTGAAAGAAAATCAGTCTGGTGTACATGTGCTACACTCGGTTTGCGTTACCACTTGGTCCGACGCAAAAAACCTCAAATGCATGTTCACGACGGACGAAAAATTTAGTCCGGCGTACATGCGAAATCACACCTCAAAACGCCGTTCACGACGGACCAAAAAATTTGGTCCGACGTACATGCGAAATCACACCTCAAAACATCGTTCACGATGGACCAAAACATTTGGTCCGGCGTACATGCGAAATCACACCTCAAAACGCCGTTCAAGACGGCGCAAAAATTTTGGTCCGGCGTACATGTAAAACTTACTGTTTTTCAAGAAACTTGGTCCGGCGCAAATGCCTCAAATTCATATTCATGGCGGACCGAAATATTTGGTCCGGCGCAAACAGAAAAACCTCTGTCTCCTCAAAACTTAGTCAAGCACATGCACAAGCACAAGCACACTTTGCAAATGCAATTTTAGCAAGTTCAATTCTAAGCCAATTTTTCTGCACATGATTTCACAATCTCCCCCTTGATGAAAACATTGGCAACACCACTTAGAATTGAACATTGGCATTCACTTCACAAAAAGGTTTTTGAAATCAAAAGGTTAAAATCAAAAGCCAAAGTGAGAAACACAAAATCTCCCCCTTTGACAAACATGCAAAGTGAAAAACTCTCCTAGGTGAAAATAAGAAAAATCACCCCCAAGAAGAAAAATGTGTGTGTGAATGTGCAATGTGCCCAAAATTCTCCAAAAGTCTCCTAAAAGTCTCCAAAAGTCTCCCAAAAGTCTCCCCCTTTAACAATGGATTCATCAAGAATACAATAGAGAGTACAAGATTTTTTTTTAACTTGTTATTTTTATGTAATGAGCATTATAAGTTATTCACAAATGAAATTTATCTCCAAGTCATGCTATCAAAGGTACTTGCACCCTCAAATCTACACAGAGACTGTGTAGAGCAAGCACAACTAGAAATCACGTACTATTAACAGTTTTTTGCATGGCATGATCTCCCTTTCGCAACTATCTCAAAACTTGAAAACCATTGAATTTTTGTGCAATTCTTTGGTGCTTGAAAAGATGTTTTATTGATTGATTGCAATGCAGTGTACAAATGCAAGGAATTATATGCACCATCAGCCTAACTTTTCAACCATGCCAAGCAATGAGCTTAAGGTTTCATGGTTTCATGGTTTCGGTCATACACAACTTCTTCCAAGTTCATATCAAGGTGCAATGATAAGTAGTCTTGTAAAGAAGAAGTGCGATAGTACATAACCTTGATCTTGTACACAAAGAAAATTTTGACTTTTTGAGTTTTAGCTCTTAACTTTGATAACTTTTATTTTCAGCATTTTTGAGCAGGATCAAGATAGCCAAGAAAATTCAACCATGACAAGATTTAATTCAAGTTGTCATTCCATTTAAACAGTCATGCCATAAACTACACCACATATGCACAGAGATAAAGTTGCAAAGACCTTGTAGCATAAACATGGCTTCAAATAACATATGTGCATCAAATATAATGCTCATTATTTTTTTAATATTTTGCCCCTTTTTTCATTTAAGAAATACAAGGAAAACAAGTGTAAACAAAAAAATCACAAAGTTTTCACAAACTCCCCCTCAAAACAAACCCATTGGATGAACAACCCCAAGTTCTCCCCGAATAAAAGCAAAACGAGAAGAAGACAAAGGTTTTGTGAAAATGTCTGCCAATTGATGTTCAGTATCCACATGGTGAAGCACAATATTTCCTTTTTCTACATGATCTCTGAGAAAGTGAAATCTAATATCAATATGTTTTGTCCTAGAATGTTGCATAGAGTTCTTAGCAATACATATTGCACTAGTGTTATCACATAAAAGAGGAACACTATCCAGATTGACCCCATAATCTTTAAGTGTAGCTACTATCCAACGAATTTGAGAGCAACAACTAGCAGCAGCCACATATTCAGATTCAGCAGTTGATTGTGCAACAGAAGATTGTTTTCTAGATGACCATGCAATAAGAGAATTACCCAAGAAGTGATATGAACCAGATGTACTTTTTCTATCAATTCTACATACTCCAGAATCAACATCAGAGAAAGCTCTTAAACTAATGCATGAGGAAGCAGAAAGCTAAATGCCAAAATCTTGAGTACCATGGAGATACCTAAAAAATCGCTTGACAACTTGTCGATGTGAAGCACGTGGGGAAGCTTGAAAACGAGCACACAACCACACAGCAAATTGTACATCTGGCCTTGATGTAGTGAGGAACAAAAGTGAACATATCATGCTTCTATATTGTAACATCCCAAAATTTGGGTATCAAAATTTTTTTGTTTAGTTTAGCTTCCCAAAAATTTTCGTCGATTTTCTCGCGTTAATAAAGCTCGATTTGGAATTTTCTAAATCTAAAATAATTTGATTTGAATATTTTATACTTCAAATAAAAGAAATATAGATTTATTTGGCTTCCTTGAGCTTCAAGGAATTTTTCTGTAATTTTTGAGATTTTTCGGGGCTCATTTGCTATTTATTGGATTTATTCGGAATTGATTTGTATTAAGCCCTTTTATTGAAATTAATTAATTGTTTAGAAAATTTTATATAAATTTTTGTTTCAAATATTTTATTTGAGTTCAAAATGTCTCAAAACATTTTCTGGAATTTTTCTAGAATTTTTCTGGTATTTTTATTGCCTCAAATAAAATTATTTGAATTTTGGGAATTATTTTTATTCTAAAATTGCGGAAAATCCGGATTTCTTTTTGGGCTCAATCTCTCTCTTCTCTCTCGTCCGACCCACCGCGCCCCGCGCTCGCTCGCCGCTTCGCCGCTTCGCCCGCTCCACGCACCGACCCATCCCGCGCGAGCGCACCACGCGCTGGGCCAAGCCTCGCTGGGCTGCCACACGCCTGCGCATGGCAAGGCCACACCGCTCGCACGCCTCGGCCGCCGAATGCCGATCCAAGGGCAAGGAAGCGGCCACGTCGCCCAGTTCTGATCCACGCCCACCAACTGCTCGTATAAATACCTATTTCGCCCGTTTTTGCTCCAAACTTGATTTTTCTTAACCTAGCCACCTCCTGTAATCTTTGTAGACATCCCATGACTCTCCCCCATGACCACAACCACAGATTAATCTCCCGAAACCTCCGAGCCGTCCCGAGAAGCTCCGGACATCGCCCGACGATGGCCGAACTTTGGAGCGCGTCCTCCGTCAACTCGTCGACTCTTTTCGAGATACATCTCCACCACAGTGAGCCATGATGTCCCATCTGTTTGCCCTCCAAATTTCATCCAATTTGGCCCACGGAATCAAAAGGTGTCCTCCAAATGTCATCCAATTTGGCCCACGAAATCAAAAGTTATGGCCATTTCAATCTTGAATCTTGCCGAGGCCATATATCCCTCAATTTTTCGATTTTCACCATGAAATTTTTTGTGTAGACTCCTGGGGATGTCCTCTAGATGATTCACATCCTGCCCCATGGTTTTGCCCTATAAATTGTGCGCAGAAATTTTTTTACTCCGATCAGACTGCGTTTCAGACAGCGACAATCATCCTCGCGCGTTCCCCGCTGTTCCAGCAGGTAAATATCCGATCCATCTACATCACAGTGTTCCTCTAGGTCACATCTAGCTCTCAGTCAAATTTGGTTAAGTTTCGATCATTACTCTAGAAGTTATGGCCATCTGAAGTTTGGATCCAAAACCCGTTAATCGGCAGTTTGTGATCAATCCGTTGGGGCGCCACAAAATCCGCCTATACCTTTGAGTTCTTCTCGCCGCGTTCTACGTGATGGACATTCCCCCTTTCCCATCCCATCCTCCGGAATTATTTTTATATAATTAGGCCGTCTTTTGCCGCCGCCGCGCGCCATCTTTTGACGCCGGCTATTTTAGCTCACATCCGGTGGATCATCATGTACTGTTTTGGACTATCCTTGAAGTTCTTTTGCTCTCCGTTTGCTGTCGGAGCCAGATTCCGGCCTAAAACCGTCGTTTTTCAACCTAGCCGTTGTTATCGGTTTGCGTCTCGGTGATCCATCCTTGGTAGAGCTTTATCGCGGTCATGTCGTCGCATCGACGGCCGATATCTTATTTCATGCGCATCTTGCCATCGCTTCGCGTTCGCCGTTAACGCTCCGTCGTTAACGTTCCACCGTTAACGTTTCGTCGTTAATGTTCCGCCGTTAACACTTCGTAGTTAATGTTCTGCTGTTAATATTTTGCCGTTAACATTCCACTATTAATGTTTCGTCGATAATGTTCCGTCATTAACGTTTTGCAGTTAACATTCCGTCGTTAACGTTCCACCATTAACGTTTCGTTGTTAATGTTCCGCCATTAACGTTTTACCATTAACGTTCTGTCGTTAATGTTCCACCGTTAACGTTTTGTCGTTAATGTTTCGTCATTAACGTTACACCCATAATGTTTCGTCGTTAACATTCCGCCGTTAACGCTTCATCGTTAACGCTTTGCTCTTGTTTCACTATCATCGGATGCGCACATTCAAGTGAAAGCCCTAGTGCGATGTCTTCATCTATTCTATCATCCTGATGTGAGCCTAGCCTCATCGTCATATCATCTTCAAAGCCGAACCAAAACCCTAACCTGAGACCGGTTCGATGAACTAAGTTCATCGTGAGCCACGTTGTTATCTTTGCAATCTTTTCCGTGGTTTCAATCGTGGTAAGACACTTTTCTTGTCTTATCCCTGAAAACCTAATCTACCATTGATCCAGAAATCGTTCGTGGACTCGGTCGATAGACCATTGGCCATGTGTCATACCCTTGTGCCCGATCTAATCTATCCGTCTCTCTTTTGTTTGACCGTGTTTCGTTCAGTCAACAAAAGTCAACCTTGAGCCTCAGCTTAGTTAACTGTGAACTAACATGTCTTTATGGACCCGGTCTATAGATCGAGAGCCCATATGTCATTGTTTGTCCAATCAAGATAATAAATTCAGAAGAAATATTCTTTGGAATATTATTCTTTCTTTCCCAGTTATCAGTCCTATTCTTTCGGTGTTTTCCGAAAGCCCATTCTCTTTTGTCTAATCTTTGACCTAATCCGTTCAAGTTCCCTATTTCATCTAAGCCGTTGAGCCCAATACTATTTGTTCTTAATTTGGAGTTTTACTTCATGCGTCTTTTGAGTGGTTTGTATTAGCTTCTTCTTTAATCGTTACACGCGTCGTCCGGAAGTCGCTCTGCGGAGCCAAAGGTCAAGGGAGTGAAGACCGAAGCTCGAGGGTCAAGGATCAAGGATAAAGAGTAAAGAACAGTAAAAGTTGCAATGGCCAGGCAAGTTGTGCTTTGACCATGTTGATCCCATTTTCGAAACTTATGTTGTTTCAAATTATTGCATGCTAGTTTAAGTTAAACTGATTTCAATTAATTTGGGATTAGATAATCAACCTATTTGTTATTGCCACCTTGTCACTATTTGTATGCCATGATTCATTTGTCACCCTAGGTTTGTTGATTAATAGTTGGTAGCTAATAAATTGCCAACATGGGTTAGATAGAATGTATTAGTTTGCTTAGACCTGCAACGAGTCAGTGCCATCATTTTGGAATTACAAATGTCAATATTGATTAATGGAATATGCAATGTATTTTGAAATGGTGTGACGTGTTGCCGACACGATGATGTTGATATGCGGAGGCCTTCGTGCTTCTTCAAGGATGTTGAGTTGTTGTTGGCATTGTGTTGCGCAATAATTAACTGGGGTGATAAAATGATTTAGACTGGGGCAAGTGGCAAGATTGTTTCTGGTGGGCCAAGAGTGGCAACTGGGCGGTCAATTTTGTTTTTGCTGGTTTTGAAATACTTGTGGACACTTTGGTAATCTTGCCTTGGTCCGGATTTGCACGTTCAGGTCCCGATATAGGTGGTATCAGAGCCATACTGACTGTAGGTCTTGACCTAGATAGATTGGTCGTCTTTAGGAGCTTCAAAATTGTTTTCTAAAGAGAAAATTTAACTTGAAAGAATAATAAGTTCCTAACTCATCTTATTCTTCTATTCTTTCCCCTTTGCTGAAATTTCTATCTTTTCCCACTAGTTTAAACGGAAATTTTACCTGAGTCGTTCTGAATAGTTAACGATGTTTCATACTTAAAGAGAAAAGTACTGGATGTCGCTGTCAACCCTGAAGATCGTGAGGTAAGGAATAATCGAGCTCGAAGAGAAGTGGATCAATGAAGTGGTCTAGAGGCTAGAAGAACCAGTGCTTAGTAGTAAGTTGAGACTCATGTGTGAGAGTCGCGTCTCTTAAGATAGGAGTGTTACCCCTTTTAGACACTAGATTATTGTGTGCTTAGGTTAATTTGGTTCTTCATTGATTGTTGAGTGTGCAGTATGTGTTGCAAAGCTTTTAGGCCTGGATAAGCAACCATACCAAGTTATTAATAATGTTTTTTTGAGTTATTGGGTTAAACCTGTTCCCCGCAATAGGATTCTTGAACCTTATCTATGCTTTTCCCTCTTACCTAAACCTTGAAGTGATCAACAAATGGAAAGGACCAACTACAGCAGTGATTTCGAGGCAGTTCAAGTCAGTTCAGTTGCTACCACTGGTGTTAGTGTTAAAGCAGATTGTGACCAACCACTGTCCACTGTACCAACGGTGACAATTCAGCACTTGGATCAGTTTGTAACAGCCCAAACTCAGCTCATGCAGATAATGCTGCAATAGATGAATGTTATCAGTCCCAAAATCAATCCCTCCACCACTAAAGCCACAACCTCCTGTTCACCGTAAAAATTTGCCTTGTTCATGAGTACCAAACCACCCACATTTGATGGATCAGTCACTATCAAAGATACAGAAATTTGGCTTCGTGTCATATAAGAGTAGCTGGCTTTGGTGCAATGTGAAGATGAAGAGAAGGTCCCCTATGCTACTTGCCAGTTAGAAGGAGATGCATTAGCCTAGTGGAAAGGTTTCTACGCCGCCTTTGAGGATGGACATACCATCACTTGGTTGGAGTTTGCCACTGCCCTTCGTCAGTTTGTTGCGTCGTTAGATGATAGTGTGACTACCGCGAGTTCAGAGAAGAGTACAACCCCTGCCCCCAATACCATACCGAGATGTTGTTCTTTGAAGTGTTGTCAACCAAACAAATCAGAAGACCGTGCATGCATCCGTTGTGGAGAAATAGGACACACTGCTGATGAACATGCAATCAATTGTTCCAGCTGTGAAGGAAGCCATTTACCTGGAGAATGTCCTATGAGCAACATCACATGCTATCTTTGTGAAAGCCTAGACCATTGTTCAGCTCAATGTTCCCTGGATCCAATAGTGATCGCTGTGAATCGGCATCAGCGAGAAGATTTTCGAGCCGTCATTGCTCAAGAGTTAGCGAAAAGAGAAGGATTGTCATCCGCACTAGCTGTGCCACATGAAGAAAAGAAGAAGAAGCATGTCAACCCTATCTGTCTACCTCAGGAAATCGGTGATACTTGGTCACCATGGAATTGTTTCTTGTGTGATAAACGAGGACACTGGGCTAGAGAATGCCCCATCAACCTGGCACGACGACCCAAACATTCATGTTACCACTGTGGTGAGTTGGGTCATTTTATTAAAGAGAGACCACAAAAAGATCAAGCAATTTCTGAAACCATGATCATCCCAGAAGTTACTTTAGTAAAGATTATAACTCCGAAAGTGAGTGGTAAGACTATGGAAGCAGCTTGCTCAAAGAATCAATTGAAGCAAGAGGAGTTGGTTAACAAGACCCTTGATCTAGAAGATGAGTGCAAGGGATTGGAGGAGCACCACAAGCGTCAGAAAGTTTGTTAAGAAGGATCACCACAACAGCGAATGAGGAGTGCCCCTCAACAATTCAGTTGCCGTACTGCTTAGACTTTGTTTGAACACCTTCACCTGTGCTTCGCCCCGATGGTCGGAATTTTCATAACACCACATGTAGTCCAGAATTTAGTCCCTTTAAGAAGGGAGACTGCCTGGCCTTGTCTGTTGCTACGTCTTCAGGTGCATAGCGGGCTAGCTGAGTAAACTTATTGAGATATTTAGCCACTGACTGGCTGCCCTGCTTTAAAGCTCTGAACTCTTCCTTCTTGAGGTCCATTATTCCCTCTGGCATGTGATACTTATGAAATGCAGTTGTAAACTCCTCCCAAGTGATCTCCTGTGGGTTTTCCTGTTTAGCACAGTAATTCTCCCACCATTCTGCTGCAGTCCCTTCTAATTGATGAGAGGCGTAAAGCACCCTCTCATTCCCCACGCACTGGGTGATGTGTAGCTTTCTTTCTATAGACCTGAGCCAATCAGCCGCCTCCAGTGGATTGGCGTTTCCAGAGAATGTGGGTGGATGAGTCCTCATGAACTCTGACAGTCTAGAGTACGGCCGATGTACTTGATTAGCTTGATTGGCCTAGGCAGCCTGGTTAGCAGCAGCTTGGGCAGTAACCTGCTGCATTTGTTGCATCATGGCATGCATGAGTTGAGTCTTTGCTGCCAAAAACGCTCCAAAGTTCTGCATGTCCACTGCTGGTGCTGGTTGAGGTGCTTGGTTCATATCATTTGGGTTCCCAGCTGGGCGATGACCACTTCCATTTCCTCCATTGTTTCCGCGGGTGTTCACCATCTGTGGAGTACTCCAAGTTTTAGAGACGAGAGGGAAACAAGAATAGGCAAGTAGTAGAGAAACTTATGCAGGGTGGAAGGCACAAAGCAATCGCCATGCCCCACAACAATTGTAGTCGAAGAAATGGCATCCTCCTCGGGCTCTAGCACTGGCTGTGGCTCTGGCTATGGCTCTGGCTGCGGCTCCTCGGGATCTGGATCGTGCAGCTCCAGTACTGGCTCTGGCCCATGTCCATATAATGCCATTTCCAGCTCATCAATCCTTCGCAGAAGTTGTGACATATGCTCTCGAACCTCCTACAGACTTCTCTTCTCTTTCTTGACCTCCTCACGGGCCTTCTGCAGCTCCTGCACCATATCATCGAGTGCATCCTCCTGCGTGACGACGAACCTCGCCAAATGTGTGACGGTGACATCCTCATCTTCTATCGGCTCCCGCTCAACCTTGTTGTCTCGACATGGGTGGTGACGAAACTCTGTGCCCTCCAGCTCTCTAGAGTAGGTGCGAGCGAGGTGTCGCATCACTCGGCGCGACACTTCCTGATTCCCCATCTGGAAAATGGACCTCCTGGCCGTGAAGTAGCATGGGCGGCTGAACTTCATCTTCTCGCGACCATACACGGTGATCTTGACATCCCACGCCTTGACCAATCCAGCCTGCACTACGGTGGTCCCTTGTTAAAGCGGTCTCTCAAAACCTCCAAGTACCTGTAGCATACGCCATAACTCAGCGGCGTAGCCTTCCTCACGCTCGGCGTAGTTGTTGATCATCTTCATCTATCAAAGACACTCATGTGAGAACGCAATATTTTAAAACCAAAGAGGAGACAAAAAGAATTCAGCAAGGGGTATGAACAAGAGAGAAGGGGATAAGTCGAGAATTAATTCATTATCTTGGCAACTTTAATTTTAGAAAATAGTTTTCAACCTCACTACGACCATTCTAACTAAGGGGTAGTCCTACAGTTAGTATAGCTCTGATACCACCTCTGTCGGGACCCGAATTTGCAAATCCGGACCCTCTGTGTATTCAGCACTAGTCCAGGATCGCGCTAGTGCACACAATCTCAACATCGGTAAATATCACAATCATACTCAACGTAACTACAAGTGATTATTTAAAATAACCAAACTGGTTGCCTAACCTTATGGTCAAGTTACAAAGATGCGCCTCGCAGGGCGAAAACTTATTAAAGGAAATAAACTGCAGCGGAATAAAAGCATCAATGTAGCGCCATCCAGTATACCACAGGCAACTGACTGGGCTCGCTCCCTAGTTAGCCGAATCTTCCTGGAGCTCCTCCTCCAAAGTAGGTATAGCATCTTCTTCAATTGATGTTGTAGTTGCAAGGGGTGAGTACTTGGTACTCAGCAAGTCATGCACAAAATGCAAACTAATATTCTACATGCATGGCTTAGTACAAAGGAATGTTGCATGATGCACTTGCAGCAACACAGCATTTAACATGTAGCATAAGTAGATTCGAAAGCGGTAAAAGCAATTGTAATATCAATAACTTTTACAGGAGTTAAGTAAACACTTTCCCTTTCCTAATCCACATTTCCATCAACGTCATCAATAAACCCAACCAAACTTTTCAAGTCCAGGTTGTTTTCATGAAAGTCTAACCCTTGACTGTAATCCCCGAGCAGTGTCCAATATCGCAAACTCGGCTATTCGAATAGATGTTTACACTCTCCAAAGGTTATGCACTTTACCCACAAGATACAGTCAAGCACCACAAAGGCGAGTGATCGTAACAAAGCCTTTTAGAAACCGCAAACTTTACAAGTGAACCTCTCCGGTTTTTGCCATACACCATCCCTTCCCTCAGTGGAGGCGAAGTATGGGACCGACATACCGTTGGACGGGTACCATGCTGTAGCCCTGGTACGCTCCCCCTTCAAGCTACACAAAAGGTGTAGTTGACACCCCGATGTCCCACAAGCAAGTTATTAGCAACTTATTCAACTTGGTCCGTCCCATTACAGACATGTGGTTGCAGGTTTGACTCAGATCAAAGCCTTGCAAGGTTAAGTCCTTAGGATGACCAGGGCAAGACTACCCGAAGAACCAAAACAACTTCCCCGGTGCCACTCATGGCCCACCCGATCATTCTTGCCACTTGCCCCGGTCTAAATCTATTTATCATACCCAGTTGATTACCATGCACAGCGTGCCTTCATCAACATCACAACACATGATACTTCTCAAAAACAGGTTCAATATCTCATTAAGTCAATATTAACATTTGATTGTCCAAAATCGTGTCATGTGTACGTAGCAGGTCTAAGCAATATACTACCACAGTCTAAATACCCAATGTTGGCAATTTAATAATGTCCAACTACTTAAACCAAACTAGGGTGACAAAGGGTCATGGCATACAATTAAATAGTCCAGGTGTCATACTACAATTTGGCATTTACCTAATTCCTAGAAATAATTAAAACAATTTCTAATTAAACTAGCATGCGATAGTTTAAATCAAACTAATTTTCAAAATTAGGAGCAATATGATCAAAGCATAACTTGCCTTCAAAATGTACTTGTTCTTGGTCTTGAGCAGGCTCCTGGGTCAAAACTTCACCTTCGAAGCCTCCGGGCACTTCAACGTCTACTCGTAACTCGTGCAAATAGCAATAAATAATTAAATATTTGACAAAAAGTGTCCAAAAATTCAAATCAAGTTCATAAACACAAAGAGCACAATTTTATAAATTTTTAGAAACTTGAATCGTCCATATCGGAGTTAAAACGCAAAAGTTATAACCGTTTAAAGTTTGAAAGATTAATTAGATAAATATAACAGAGGAAAACTCATGTCCAAAAATTAAATAAAATTCACCATTAAGTAGAGCTGAATTTTATAAAAATTTAGAAATTGGAATCACTCAAATCGGAGTTAAAACGCAAAAGTTATAAGCGTTTAAAGTTTGAAAAATCAAATAAAAGAATAAACCAAATTAATTCATTTATTTTTCTATTGAACAATCCGATTATGACGTCAGCATCGCGTCAGCGACGAATTTGAATTTCCACTGAATTATGTTTCCGAAGAAAAATCGAATTATGACGCCATGCTTGCGTCACCCTGTCCATGGACTCGGCTCACGGTTCGGTTCCGGCCCACCGTGGACCCGGTCCACGAGCGCACGTGTCACTGACACGTGGTACCCACTGGATGACATCATCGCTGATGTCATCACCGCTCGGCCTAATGGCTCTGACAACTGGACCCCACTGTGACGTCAGCATGACGTCACGGATGACATCATCGGACGGTCGGGCCAGACACTGACACGCGGGCCCATGCTGACGTCAGCGACGACCGGGCGCACTCACGTGGACCGCGTCAGCTCGGCTTCCGGACACGTGGTGCAATCTTGGCCGTCGGTTTGAAATCCGATGGTCGGGATTGGATCTGGATCTCGCACGTTTGGGTTAACGTCGCTTGATCTGGACCGCACGATTTGAATCGGACGGTTAGGATTAGATCAGGTTTCACCGTGTCATGGGGGTGACGTGGCATGTCCGGGCGTGCGACACGTGGCTCGTTCCACGCCGTTCAATCTCGATCGAACGGTGGATAACGCATCTAACGCTACAACGCGGATTAACCCTAACCGTACGATCTAGATCCAACGGCTGAGATCTAACCCTTAGCACGGTGCATTCTACGGCTACGTGGCTTAATCTATGGCGTTGGATCTAGATCCAACGGTTGACATTAGATCTAAAACCGCAACTTGGAATTACACGGGGGTGACGTGGATGAACCTAAGCCCTCGGATGGAGATCGGACGGTTGCTGGAGCTCGGTGGCGTCGACGATGTCGCGACGGAGCTAAGTCACCAGAGCTGGGGACGATGACGAGCCCAACGGCATTCCCGCGCGTCTCCGGCGAGGTGAGTGGTACCCCTCGACACGCCTTGACGCAACGGTCTCGGATCTGGCCACCAACACGACGGAGAACGGCGGACGGCGGCAGAAACTTGCCAAAACCGAAGGCTAACCCTAATTAGCTACGGCGAGCAATCATGGGCACAGAGGAGCTCTACGGGCGGCAGCTAAGGCAAACAAAGTGCAAGTCAAAGGCGATCCTCGGGCACGCACCCACGCGTTAAATACCGGCCTCAACGTCCGGATTCGGCATGGATTTCGCGGAACGGCCGTGGTGGCGGCGGATTCCGACAGCGACACGGAGAGGGTGACATGGCCACATCCTGGCCATCCACGCGTACGCGATCAACATCCCGGATCCGGCCGGTGCGAGCGGGTTCGATTCGAACCCCACGTGGGCGACGTGGCTTGATCTCAGCCGTTGGATCAAGATCCAATGGTCACGGAATTAGGGCTTGGGTCTGGTTCGGGTTTGACTCGAACATGGCTCGGTCGAAGGAACAGTTCTTGACCCGAAGCGATTTTCCAGCGATTTAATATTTCAAATAATTTCTAGTAATTCAAATAATTCAAGAAAAATAGCAAAATAATCGAAAAAATTCCAGAAAAATTCTGGAAAATACTTTGAGACATTTTGGACTCAAATAAAATATTTTTCAACAAAATTTATTTAAATTTATTTAATTATTTAATTATCTCAAAAGGGAATAAATTCAAATTAAATCAAAATAAATCCTAGAAAATTCCAAAAATTCTCAAAAGTGTAAAATTTCATTTAAATTCATGAAAAGCAAAAATTGGGGTGTTACACAGGGTCTCAGGAGGTACGGTCGCCGCCTCGAAGTCCGTCATGGTCGCTTATAGCACCTACAAGGTAGAAAGCTTTAGCTCTTGCTTGTTGCAAAGAAAGAAAAAGATCTTACAAGAAATCTTATCCTGCGGAGACGGTCCTACAAGTTTTCCTGAACTTGCTAGGAGACCTACCCCAGGTCGTCCTTCGGGCCTTCTTCCCGAGCAGGCACTTCGCTCGGGGGAACCCTCTCTTCCTCTTGAACCCGAGCATCTGCTATGCTCGGTGGCTCAAGGTACTGCCCCGATAGGATGGGTTTCACTGGGGCAGATTCCTCCTGGAGACGCACTTCCTCCGGGATCGGAACTTCCGGACTCGGCTCACGAGTTGCCTCTATGCTCGGAGGCTGGTCCTGTTCCTCAGCCATGTCCGGCTCCAAAGCCTCGGGCTGTTGGCTTTCCTGGGGAGTTTGTTCTCCTAGGGCATGAGGCGCCACCTCGGAGACCTGATGGTCGTGGGCCGCCTCGACCATGGTACCCTCGGTCATCACGATGTCGACGAGGCAGGCAAGCTCTTTTTCTATTACAGATTGGAGGATTTCATCAGCCATCCCCTCAAAGTCCATAGCTCCCCTACTAACTATTTCGCCCATGACAGAAGTGTGGGGTTAGCATTATATTCAAAAGGGGGAAAATTGAAAGGAGGGATAGTATGTTACCTTCGCCGAGCTTCCCGCCTTCGTCCCCGGGGTCCTTGGCCTTTGTTGTAGAAGCTCGAGCCCCAACCACGAGCTTGGACATCTCCGCAGCTACATGGCTAGCCTTCGCTATCTTGGGGTCGACCTCGTCTAGGTCGACTGCCTGCAAAGTCCTCACCGAGCGCCCCAACGATGTGCCCGGCGACCTCCGGCGCCTTGGGACCAAGGGTGCCAGGTCTTCTTCCTCCTCCTTAGGCTCTACTTCTGCAGAGCCCGAGGTCACCCACGTGAGATCGGCCTGGTGGGTGGCTATCTTCCCCTCCACTTGCTCCTTGTGCGTGGAGCCTCCCGACGTTGCCTTCACCCACTTTGCTTCCTTCGTGAGTTGGTGCAGACGAGCCATCTAGTCTGGATTGCTCTGTCATCCACAATTTCAACTCTCTTACCTTCACCCTATTGGCATATTCCAAATGCCGCCGAGGAGGGCTCCTACTCGGGGCCGCCCACTTCTTAAGGCGCTTGGCAGGGGACGGTGGAAGTGGTGGTGCACGCCGCTTGCGTGTCGCCACCCTCTTGGTTTTGATGCCGAGGAGAACGTCCCCTTAGTCACGCGTCAAAGGCTGTATCTCGGCCACTACAATTACAAGGGCTATCTTCTCCTGACCAAAGAAACATAGAACATCAAAGATGCTTGGGATGTTTGTCCTCGAGCATGATTCACGGGTTTACTTACCACGTCGCCCTGTTCAAGCACATTGCTCGGGATTTATCGCCTAACCTCGAGCTCCTTGCCTTTAGGGGTGCCGAACATCTCAGCAACCCACTTATCGACCCAGGCCTTGCTCGGGGCTGCAATTCGACCAATACAAGCATTAGCACGAGTAAGCTAATTCCAAGGGACAAAAGGATATTTCTGCAATTTGGGAGAATTACCCGACTCGGCCTCACGAGTGAAGTCGTGCCATCCTGTGATCTCGAAGAAAGGATGCCCCCTCCTCCTTAGTAGCGCCACCCGGTTCTTGAGGAAATCCTGGGTGATGTCCCGGCCAGTGAGCCCTAGGTTCCGGAGCTCGTTGATCGTCATTAGCACCCGCGCCTTAGCTTGCACAGGGGGTGCGGCCTCTCGACATCTGGAGCCACCGCTCTAGTGTAGCAGAGAGAGCTTCCCTCCACCGTCCTCAGGTAGAACCAATGGTCGGCCCAGCCCAACACCTAGTCCTTGAGCGTGAAGCTCGGATACTCGTATGGTTGGTTGGACCGAAGACGAAAGTAGATGCAGCCGGCAGGAGAGGACCCTCCAATGCGGAACAAGGAATATAAATGAAAAAAAGGCTCGCCGTAGGCATAGTACCCATGTATCCCTTGCAAAGATGCGAGAAGATCGCCAAGACAAGAATGGAGTTAGGGTTGAGGTTGAAGATCTCACACTCGCACTAGGCGAGTACGGATTCATGGAACTCACTCTTGGGTGTTCGTAGCCCTTTAATGGAGTAGAGCTCGCTGGAGACGATCTCTCCCTCCTGCGGCTCCGAAGCTTCCTCATTGCCAAGAGCGCACCACGAATCCTCATCGAGGTAGCCAAGCTCCACAGGCACTCGGAGCCTCTCCTTTCTCATCTTGCTTGCTCCCAACTTCACCATTGATTCAGTGGAAGAGGAAGATGCGTGTGTAGAATCCCACAAGACTTAACAATTTTTGAAGGTCTGAATGTGAAATACGGGTCAAGAGTTTCTCACGACCACTTAAATACTAGATCTGAGAATTCCTAGAGGCACAGGTGCGAAAAGCAGGTGAAGAGTTTCTCGCCGCCGGACTCAAGAATCCCTAAAGGCTCACGAGCAGGTGAAGAGTTTCCCACCACTTGCGAGTCGACACATGGACCCACACCTTTCGAAACCATCTAATAAAGGCACGGTTCCCAAAAAACTATTCGGACTATTACCGCGAGGCTTCACAGAGAAGGAACCGGTGCACACCCTTCGATCTTCTCTTGCCTAAGCTTCCCTTGGTTGGAGACCGAGCTAGTAGCTCAGCTCCTATCAACCATGCCCGTCCGTGAGCGAGACATGCTCGGATGCTGCAGTAGCGCTTTGTTACAAGATTCCAATCCCTCCGTTGAGTCCGTAGGCTCAAGGGGAAAGCCCCGCCAAGTAGTTTTTCCACTTGAGCCTCGGGGGCTAGCTGTCGGGGATTGGATAATCTCCATAGAGACTGTTATACCCCGGCGGCCAATTTCGTCCAACCATACATGCCCTTGGATGATGTCCCCAAGAAGGACCCTTTAATGCTCTAGACGGCTAGTCCGCCCTATCGGACTAGGCCCAATGCTTGCCCACGAGCACCCATGCTCGGCCATAAACACTAGAGCTCAAACAAGAGCATGCGAACTCGGAAACATTGGCCAGAACTGGGAAACCCTTAAGCGTGATCAGAAGATCGTGTCCGCCCCATAACGACTAAATAGCTGTAACTACGCCACGATTTGGGGCTGTTATGCCCACGATAGGAATGTGGTGTAAATCATGGATTCAGTTTCAGCCACAGTTAATGCAGTAAAGGAGCATTATTCAGGGGCAGTTATGACAGATATTTTGTAAGCTATATGTATCCCCCGAGTAAATAGAAAATGGGGGCGCGCGAGAACACATTCGCGATAAGCAGATAGAAACACACATGCGAACCATCCAGTAAAAGTTCGACTACAATAGTGAAAATTACTAGAGTAGGGTTATTATCTCCGCTGTGGGAGGCCCGAACTAGTATAAAACACTCATCCACTTTCTGAGTATCCTGTGTCTTTCGTGTAGTCTCCAGACGCAAATCCTTCACCGAAAAAGGGGCATGTGTTGATCCCTCATTCAACAAGTAAGCTCGGCGGGGACCTATTTCCCAAACACCGATAGTATGATATTGAAAAGTTTGCAATTTGTTTTCAGGAGGTGTCTTCGGGAGTGGCCTCGTCCTTGCGCCACTCTGCTCCTCCTGGTTAAAGGCAAGTGTATCAACTAGAAGGTTGTTAGGATGTTGGTTGCTTGCTTTGTAACTATGAATATATTTATGATGATGATGCAAGTGATAAGGTGATGAATGTAAGTATATGATTATTGTTTATGTTGAAGATCTTGAAATTGTTGTGGTGAATGCATGTTGCATTGCATGGGAAAAGGGAAATGCTAAATGATTATGCTGTTCTCATGTGCAAAGAGAAATGCTAAATGAATATATTGCATTAATATCATGGATAGTGCATATGAGCTAGGTCAATAAGTGGGTCATATAACTAATCCGGAGTGCATGTGCCAGGTTGGTGAGAAAGGTAAATGACTTGACCTGAGTGCTCTTGAGTAAGTCCTACTTAGGTAGGCCCCATCTACGAGATAGAAGGGAATGAGAGGGTGCATGTAACACCCCAAAATTTTGCTTTTCTTAAATTCATGTGTGATTTGGCCCTTTGGTGAATTTTTGGAATTTTCTGGAATTTATTTGGATTTATTTGGAATTTATTTGAATTTATTCCATTTTGAAATAATTAAAGAATTTAATTTTGCAAATAAATTTTTGTTGGAAATATTTTATTTGAGTCCAAAATGATCCAAAGTATTTTCCAGAATTTTTCTGGAATTTTTCTGAGTCTTTTGCTATTTTTAATGAATTAAATGAATTACTGGGAATTATTTTAAATATTAAATCATGGAAAATAATGAAAGTGGGTTTGTATTGTTCATCCGGCCCGAAGTCGACTCGAGTCCGAAGTCCGACCCGAACCACGCTCGAAAGCCGCGAACGAAGTCGGGCGACCCAGTACGTGGACCGTCGGATTGATCCAACGGCTTAAGAGCTTGCCACGCCGCCGTCATCGAGTGTCCGGCCTGACCGGTCATGCCTGATTCGATCCTAGCCGTTGGTTCTCAACACGTGGGCCGGGCGCTGCCGTCGTCTTCCCGTGTCCGGCGGACTCCGCCATCGCTTATGACCGAACTCCGTTAGGTTCGAGGATTCCGCGACCGTGGCCTATTTAATGAGATCGAGACCCCGTGACGAGGATCGCCATGACCCCGCCGCCGCTTTTTCCCTAGTCGCCTCGCCAGTAGCGCTCTTGAGGCCGCAATCCTCGCCAGAGTTGCTTAGGGCTTCACTCGGCCATTGTTGCGTTCGCCACACGGAGCTCCTCCGCCTCCGTGGCCGCCCGAGCCCGCTGGCCAAGCCGCAACCGAGGCGACTCACCGCCTGAGGGGCATCAAATCGCTGTGCCCTGGTCGCCCCTCCCACTCCTCCGGCTTAGCCTGCACGCCGCCGCGCCACCGCCGACTTCGCAAAGCTTCTCTGCCAGGCGATCTTCATCGAACGGTCCAGGTTAGCCCACATCACGTAGAAAAACCATTAGATCTAAACCGTTAGATGGAAATCGTGCACCTAGGTTAGATCTATTCTCACTTCTGATTTAGATCCAACGCCAGGGCTATATCGCGTGAGATTGAATTCGCGATGGATCATATCCGGATTCGATCGGAATCAAGGGCTGTGATGCACCCATGTGTCACACGGGGACGTCGCGCGTGGTACGGCCAAGACCGCATGCACACACGACGGGTCGCCGATACCGGGTCCCGCTGCGGTCGAGACTTGAGCCGTGGGACCGTGTCATTGGACAAAGCGTGGACGAGTCCATGGATCATTGACGTCACCACCAATCGAGGTCGACACGTGTCCATGCCGATTTAATAATTAATTTCCAAAAAGAAAATGATTTATTAATTAAATATTGATTCAAATTTAGATTCAAACTTCAAACGCTTATAACTTTTATGCTTTTCAACTCCGATTTGAGTTATTCAAATTTCTAAATTTTTATAAAATTGAGATCTACCTAAATATGAATTTTATTTAATTTTTGGACTAAAGTTTTTCTCTGTAATATTATTTAATTGATTATTTAAACTTTAATAAATCATAATCTTTTGCGTTTTAACTCCAAATTTGATTTATTCCGGCTTCTAAAAATCCAGTAAAATTATGTTCTCTCTGCTTTATGGATTTTATTTGGAGTTTTGGGATGTTTTTGCTAGTGTTTATTTGTGTATTTGCTATTTGCACGCTTTGCAGTAGAAGCGTTGAAGTGCTGGAAGGATTCGAGGAGAAGTGTTAATCAGGATCCAACCCAAGACCAAGAGCAATGCTTTTGAAGGCAAGTTGTGCTTTGACCATGTTGATCCTATTTCAAAATCGCTTTGATTTAAACTATTGCATGCTAGTTCAATTAGAAAGATATTTTGTTTAAACATGGGGTTAGATAAATACCAATTTGTCGTATGACACCTTGATTATCATTATGTGCCATGATCCTCGTCCACCCTAGTTGTGGTTTACTAGTTGGACATTATTAAATTGCCAACATGGGTTTAGACCGTTGTAGTATCTTTGCTTAGACACGCTACGTGCTCATGACATGATTTTGGACAATCAAATGCTAATATGGGACTTAATGATATATTGAACCTGTTTTGGAAAAGTATCATGTGATGTTGATGGCACGTGGTGCATGGTAATCAACTGGGGTTTGATAAATGGCTAAGGGGCATGTGGCAAGAGTAATCGGAGTGGGCCGCTTGTGGCATTGGGAGTGTTGATTTGGTTTTTCGTAGTCTTGCGTCCTGTCACTCTAAGGACTTAACCTTGCAAGCCTTTGAACTGGGTCATACTTGCAACCACATGGCCGGAATGGACGGCCCTAGTTGACTAAGTCGCTAAGGACTCACTTGTGGAGCCTCAGGGTGTCGATTACACCGCTTGTGTGATTGTGCGAGGGAGCGATCGTGGTGTGGCCAGGTACCCATCTAACGGTGTGTTGGTCCCATACTTCTTGGCTAAGGGAAGGATGGTGTAGAGCACTAACCTAGAGGACCACTGTGTTGTTTGAGGCTTAGAAGGCTTTGTTACTGAACTCGCCTTTGTGGTGTTTATTGTATCTTGTGGGTAAAGTGCATAACCTCTGCAGAGTGTAGAATCTATTTGAATAGCCGAGTCCACTTCAGACGCGGACAATGCTCGGGAATTACAGTCAAGGGTAGACTTTCAAAATAACTTGGTTTTGAAAAGATGGGTTGGTTTAACAAGGAAGGTGATGGAAATATGGTGTAGGATGGGAAAAATGTTTGTTAAACTTCTTGAAAAGTTATTTATGCTTTACTTATTTCTACCGCTTTCGAATCTACTTTTATTACTTGTCAAAAAGTCATTTCTTTGCAAATATACCACTGAGCTATTCCTTTGTACCAAGCCATGCATATAGTATATTAGCTTGCATTCTGTGCATGACTTGTCGAGTACCAAGTACTACCCTTGCCTCAACACAATACCGTTGAAGAGGAGACTACGCCATTACGTGAGGAGGAGTTCCAAGAGGACCCGCTCTACTTAGGGATGCGAGCCCGGGCCAGTTGTCTGTGGTATACTGGATGGCTTACTAAGTTTATTTGATTTTCCGTTGTTATTTCTCTTTTAATAAGTTTCGCCAAAGGCATATATTTGTAACTTGGGCCATAAGGTCGAGTAACCCTTTGATTATTTAAATAGAGTACTTTGATAGTATCGCTTTGGTATGATTGTATATATACCGATGTTAAGGCGACTGCACTAGGCGTTCTCGGACTAGTGCTGAATACAAGAGTCGGATTTTGCAAATTCGGGGGTCTGGCGAGGTGGCATATGAGCCATACTTGACTGTAGGCTCCACCCAAAGCTAGAATGGTCGTAGAGAGGATAAAACCTATTTTCTAAAGCTAAAAATTTGTAAAGACAAGAAATGACATCTCGACTTTATCCCCTTCTCTCTTTTCTTTGTCTCTGCTGAAATTTTCCTTACCTTGTCACAATTTAAAAATTAGGTTCTTACGTAAAGCACTCTTGTGACAGATGGAGGAAGAGTTCAACTACGTTGATCCGGGAGTTGGTCACGCCATGAACTTTGGCATATGCTCTGAGACTCCTGAGATTTTGAGAAGCCCCAATACCAAGTAGAAGTGATCAGACAAGCGGGATTAATCAAGGCTTGTGACGGAGGATTGAGGTACTGCTGGGAAAAAGGGCCTGTGCACGCCAGATACACAAGACCGCCAGAGAGATCTACAATGCATGGGTATCCAAGAAGTATCACGACGAGCAATGCGGCACATTACCGTATCCACGCCCGAGAGTTGGAGAGTACACGGTGTTCCGCTACTATCCGCAGCGATAACCTTCTCAACGGCGATTCAGATGAGGATGCCGCCACTTACACGCTTGGCACGATTTGTCGTCGCCAGGAGGATGTACTAGATAATACAAGCAAGGAGCTACTGAAGGCCCGCAAGGAGATCATGCGAGAAGAAGCAGATGGCGGAAGCTCAAGAGTATGTGGCACATCTTCTGCGAAGGATTGACGACAGAGATGACTTTGTACGGACGACCGAGCAAGACTCGAGCTACACGAGCGATCCAGAGGAGTCGATCTCGATGAGGACACCGCTTCTTCGACTACCCACGAGGACCTGATTCTTTGGACATCAAGCGATCGTTATGCCACACAAGACCGCACGTGCCGTGGAGGTTTTCTCGATGAGTGAGCACAGGTTCTATAGTGAGACTCCTCGCCGAGTCGCGTCATAGAAGAAAGAGCCACCCTTAGGCGTTAGACTCGAGTGGAGTTAGTCTGATGGATTTTCATTGTTCTTTGAGTGTGCAGTATGTGTTGCAAGGCCCTTAGGCATTGTAAGCGACCATACCAAGTTATTAATAATAAAGTTGGACATTAAAGTTACCCCTTTCACTCGCATAAGTTCCATACTACTTGTCTATTCTTGTTTCCCTCTCATCTCTAAACCTAGAGCAAATCGATAGATGGTGAACACCCGTGGAAACTTTGGAAGCAATGGGAGTGGATCTCTACCAAGATGAAAACCCCAATGATGGAGCACCAAGACCACTGGGCTTGATATGCAGTTTTTGGAGCCTTTCTTGCTGCCCAAACTCGGTTGATGCATGCTATGATGCAACAAATGCACACGTCACCGCTCAGCCACGCTAATCAGGTTGTCAGGGACCACGCCAGAATACAAGGTCGCCGAGTTCATGAGGACTCACCCACCCACTTTCTCCGGGAATGCCAATCCTTTGGAGGCCGATGATTGGTTAAGATCAATCGAGAGGAAGCTACACATAGCCAGTGCATAGAAATGAGAAGGTACTCTACGCTTCTCATCGATTGGAAGGAATGACCAGCGAATGGTGGGAGAACTCGTACACGCAGAGAACCCTCAAGATATCACTTGGGGAGAATTCACAAATGGTACATTCCGACAAAGATCACGTGCCTGAAGGAATCATGGACCTTAAGAAGGAGGAGTTCAGAGACAGGCAAGGTAATTCACCGGTGGCTTTCGACTACCCGAACAAGTTCACTCGGTTAGCACGCGCACCCAGGATGTAGCGACAGATAAATCCAGCATGCCTCGTTTTATGAAGGGACTTAACTTCCGGGATTGCAAGTAGGGTTGATCACCCACACCTTTCCAGATTTCCAAGAGTTGGTGAATAAGGCACTTATTCTTGAGGACAAGCGCAAGGAACCGGATGAGAACAGAAGCGCAGGATGCAACAAAGAAGGATCACGCCAGTGGAACGAATGCGCTTGAGAGTTGCACCAAATCAATTCTTGATTCCAACCACGTAATGCAACAAGGACACCATCCTCAAAGACCAAGACTCGCCAATCGAGAACTACCAAACCCGACTTAGAAACACTACTCGAGCGTCGACAAGGAATGCTGAGGCGTCATACAAGAACTTGAGCCAGAGGACACTTTGCCAACATTGTCCCGAAGAAGACAAAGAGGAGCGACCCCAGTTCGCTTCAATCTAGGAACCACCCAGCTAGACGCCAAAGAGGAGCCACACCTGCACTGTGGTGAGGCCGAGTCAACCATGTCACCGCAGATGCACGCAGAATGCTACGGACGTCGACGGGTAAGTTACTTGTTAACTCAGCACTGCAGCAGTTTTGTTTGACTGAGCTTCGATTCGTTTGTTTCGCAAGGCTTTGTCTGCTAGAAATGACTTGAGAATTGCAAGACTTAAGTGCATGCTTTTAGTTCAAACCCACTGGTTCAACTCCGAACGGAAGTAGGATGTTCGAGAGTGAGAATACTAATAGATGGAATAGAGTTCCTAGCAAACCTTATAATTTTTGAGACCCAGACATTAGCTTTTATATTGGTAATTGATTTGTTATCCAAGCACAAGGTCATGTTGGATTGTGGACTTAAGGACTATCTCGATTGAGAGCCCAGTGGGAAGAAAGTGGAATTTCAAGCCAGCATGTTAGAGATGGACAGCTTGATGGTTAGACAAGGCAATCAAAGATGCAGAGGATGTCCCAGAGGAATGAGTACCCGATGTTTTTCCGAAGATCTACCTCGGGTATGCCGCGACAGGGTGACATAGAGTTTGTGATAGAGCTTGTACTGCACAAAGACCGATAACAAAGAGACCCTATCCTGATGTCTACCGAGGAGTTGGTAGAGATGAAGAAACAAACTAGAAGAGTTAATGGAGAAAGGATTTATCGAGACCAAGTTCGTGGGGAGCACCCGGCTTTGTTTGTCAAGAAGAAGGACGGGAGTTTCGGGATGTGCATTGACTAATGCGGCACTCAATGAAGTCACCGTGAAGAATAAGTATCCGCTACCCAGGATTGATGATTTGTTTGATCGATTAAGAGGAGCCGAGTTTTCTCCAAGATTGATCGAGATCGATACCATCATTGAGGGATCCGATCGAGAGGATATTCGAAGAGCGCATTCTCGTCCAAGATATGGACATTACGAGTTTACATTATGTCCTTTGGGTCGACGAATGCGCCCTTATTTCATGAATATGATGAATAAGGTGTTCATGGAATATTTGGACAAAGTTTGTCGTGTTCATAGACGATATCCTAATCTACTTCCAAGACAGAGGATGAACATGCCGTAACACTTACACAGTTTTGGAAAATGAGGAACATCAACTTTTCGCCAAGTTCAAAGTGTGATTTTTGGAAGGACAAGGTGGAGTTTCTTGGACATGTAATGACCGCATGAAGGAGTCGCCGTGGATCCAAGCAAAGTAGAAGCCGTTTGTTACATTGGGAGCACCAAGACTGATCCGTGACCCTTCGGAGTTTCCTGAATGGCAGGATACTACCGCCGTTTCATTGAAGGCTTCGACAATTGCGAAAACCTCTACGCAATTGTCGAAGAAGGAAAAGAAGTTTGCATGGACGCCGAGAATGTGAGAAAGGATTTCAGAGTCAAGAAGCGATTGACATCAAGGCCGGTGTTAGTTCTACCTGGATGTTGCTCAAAGCTTCGATATTTATTGTGACGATCGCGCCAAGGACTTGGATGTGTGTCGATGCAGAATGGAAAGGTCGTCGGCAGTATGCATCAAGGCGATTGAGGCCGCATGAGGAAAATTATCCGACACATGACCTAGAGTTAGCCGTAGTGCATGCCTTGAAGATATAAGCGCCACTATCCGATTGGAAACAGATGTGAAGTGTATACGGATCATAAGAGCCTTAAGTACATATTCACCAATCGATCCGAATGAGGCAGAGGAGATGGTTAGAGTTGATCAAGGACTACAATGTTGGAATCCATTACCATCCCAGGGAAGGCTAACGTAGTAGCCGACGCTCGAAAGCCTCGGAAAAGCCATACCAGTGAGTACGTTGCTAGCCACAAGTCGATGAGTTATGTGAGGATTTTCAGAAATGAAGATTGAGGTAGTACCTAGCGGATTCTTGGCCGCATTAGAAGTAAAGCCTACCTAGAGGATCGGATCCGAAGGACGGAAGGATGATGACAAGATCCGCAGGATTAAGTCCGAAGGAGGAAGGCAAATGAGGACTTCAAGTTGATGAGCAAGGCACGTTGTGGATGAAGGATCGATGTTGTGTGCCTAACAAAAGGAGTTAAAGCAACTGATTTTGGAAGAAGCCCATGACTCCAAGTACTCAATTCACCCCGAAGCGCCAAGATGTATCGGATCTAAAGGAGAGATTCGGTGGCGAGTATGAAACGAAGTTGCCGAGCATGTTGCATTGTGCGGCATGCCCGGAGAGTCAAGGCAATGCATCGAGAGACCAAACAGGATTGCTACAACCGCTGAAGATACCAGTGGAAGTGGGAGGAAATCGGAATGGATTTCATTACGGCTTGTCAAGACTCAAGGAGGTTATGACTCCATATGGGTTATAAAGTGATCGCTTGACTAAGGTAGCCCATTTTATCCCGTGAAGACCACTTATTCGGGAGATAAATTAGCAGAGTTGTACATGATCGATTGTTTGTTTACACGGAGTGCCAAAGAGGATTGTATCTGACAGAGGTACCCAATTTACCTCAAGGTTCTCGGAATAAGTTGCATGAAGCCATGGGAACCCGCTTAAACTTCAAGATACTTATCATCCACCAGACGGATGGACAGGCCGAAAGAGTCAACCAGATTCTGGAGGATATGTTAAGAGCTTGTGCATTGGCTTATGCTACCTCTTGGGATAAAAGTTTGCCGTTATCTGAGTTACAACAATAGTTATCAGGCTAGTTTACTGATGTCACCTTTTGAGGAGCCTTTGTATGGTCGACTCTCGCTGACGCCATTGAATTGGAATGAGACCCATGAGCGTGTCTTTGGGCCCGATATTCTTCAAGAGGTGAAGTATGATTGCCGTGATTAGGAAAGGTTGAAGATAGCCCAATCTCGACAGTAAGAGTTATGGCGACAATAAATCGTCGAGACTTGAGTTTTGAACCGTAAGACTTTGTTTACCTCAGAGTTACGCCTCGGGAGTTAAGAGGTTCCATGCCAAAGGAAACTTGCACCTGCTATGTTGACCATTTAAGATTTTTGAGCCTAGGGCTTAAGTTGCTTATCAGCCGGAGTTGCCACAATCGTTAGCGAGTACATGATGTATTCCATGTGTCCCAGTTGAAGAAGTGTCTCCGAGTTCCTGAGGAACAGACGTCTCTAGAGTTAATTGAGTTGCAAGAGGATTTGACTTATAAGGAGCATCCTGTGAGGATTCTAGACACAATGGATCGAGAAACTAGAAACAAGTCAACTCGTCGTAGAGTTCGATGGAGCAACCATGCAGAGCGAAGCGACTTGGGAGCACAAGAGGATTTGAAGAAAGAGTTTCCAAACCTATTCCTTTAGTAAGCCTGAATCTCTGTGGACGAGATTCTATTAAGGGGGAGGTTTGTAACACCCCAAAATTTTGCTTTTCTTAAATTCATGTGTGATTTGGCCCTTTGGTGAATTTTTGGAATTTTCTGAATTTATTTGGATTTATTTGAATTTATTTGAATTTATTCCATTTTGAAATAATTAAAGAATTTAATTTTGCAAATAAATTTTTGTTGGAAATATTTTATTTGAGTCCAAAATGATCCAAAGTATTTTCCGTAATTTTTCCGAATTTTTCTCGAGTCTTTTGCTATTTTTAATGAATTAAATGAATTATCGGAATTATTTTAAATATTAAATCGGAAAATACGAGTGGGTTTGTACTGCTCATCCGATCGAGCCCAGTCGGACTCGAAGTCCGGAAGTCCGACCGAACCAATGCTCGAAAGCCGCGAACGAAGTCGGGCCGCACTCAGGGCAAGTGGACCGCTCGGATTTCAATCCAATCCGCTTAAGAGCACCGCCACGCCGCCGCTGCGGTCCGGCCTGACCGGGTCATGCGATTCGATCCTAGCCGCTTGGTTCGAACACGTGGGCCGGTGGCGCAGCGTCGTCTTCAGTGTCGAGCGGACGGCCACCGCGCCATGACCGAACTCCGTTAGTGGTTCGAGATTCCAGCGGAATGTGGGCCTATTTAATGACCGAGACCGCACGAGGATCGCCATGACCAGCGCCGCTTTTTCCCTAGCCGTCTCCCAGAGCGCTGGCCGAGGCCGCAATCCTCGGAGTTGAGGGCTTCACCGGTCATTGTTGCGTTCCGCCCGCCGCAGGAGCTCCTCGCCCCCGTGGCGCTCCGAGCCCGCTGCTGCCAGCAACCGAGGGGCGACTCACCTCGCTTCGAGGGGCATCAAATCGCCGTGCCCGTGGTCGCCCCCTCCACTCCGGCATGGTGCGCCGCCACCGCCGACTCAAAGCTTCTCCGCCGGCGATCTTCATCGAACTGGCCCAGGTTAGCCCACATCACACCAGTAGAAAAACCAGATTAGATCTAAACCGTTAGATGGAAATCGTGCGACCTAGGTTAGATCTATTCTCACTCTGGATTTAGATCCAGCGGCACAGGGCTATATCGCGTAGATTGAATCGTGGATCATATCCGTCGATCGGAATCAAGGGCTGTGATGCACCCATGTGTCACACGCCGACGTGCGTGGCACGCACGTCAGTATCGCACACGCACGACGGCCTGATACCGGCGGAGTCCGCGTGTCGAGAGACTTGAGCCGATGGGCGTGTCCACGGTGGGACCAAAGCGTGGACCGAGTCCATGGACCGGTGACGCAGCCACCCAATCGAGGTCGACACGTGTCCATGCCGACGCAATAATTAATTTCCGAAAAGAAAATGATTTATTAATTCGAAATATTGATTCAAATTTAGATTCAAACTTCAAACGCTATAACTTTTATGCTTTCAACTCCGATTTGAGTGATTCAAATTTCTAAATTTGTATAAAATTGAGATCTACCTAAATATGAATTTTATTTAATTTTGACTAAAGTTTTTCTCTGTAATATTATTTAATTGATTATTTAAACTTTAATAAATCATAACTTTTATGCGTTTTAACCCAAATTTGCGATTCAGTTTCTAAAATCCGTAAAATTATGTTCTCTCTGTTTATGGATTTTATTTGGAGTTTTGGGATGTTTTTGCCTAGTGTTTATTTGTGTATTTGCTATTTGCACGCTTTACGAGAGTAGACGTTGAAGTGCCTAAGGATTCGAGGAGAAGTGTTGACTCAGGATCCAACCCAAGACCAAGAGCAAGTGCTTTTGAAGGCAAGTTGTGCTTTGACCATGTTGATCCTATTTCTAAAATCTACTTTGATTTAAACTATTGCATGCTAGTTCAATTAGAAAGATATTTTGTTGAAACATGGGGTTAGATAAATACCAATTTGCTGTATGACACCTTGATTATCTAAGTATGTGCCATGATCCCTCGTCACCCTAGTTGTAGTTTACTAGTTGGACATTATTAAATTGCCAACATGGGTTTAGACCGTTGTAGTATGCTGCTTAGACACACTCGTGCTCATGACATGATTTTGGACAATCAAATGCTAATATGGACTTAATGATATATTGAACTGTTTTGGAAAAGAATCATGTGATGTTGATGGCACGTGGTGCATGGTAATCAAGCGGGAGTTTGATAAAACAGTTTTACGGGCATGTGGCAAGAGTCAGTGGGCCAATGTGGCATTGGGAGTGTTGATTTGGTTTTTCGGTAGTCTTGCCTGGTCACTCTAAGGACTTAACCTTGCAAGCCTTTGAACTGGGTCATACTTGCAACCACATGGTCGAATGGAATGGCCCCTAGTTGACTAAGTCGCTAAGGACTCACTTGTGGAGCCTCAGGGTGTCAGTTACACCGTTTATTGTGATCATGCGGGGAGCGATCGTGGCCGTGGGCCAGGTACCCATCTAACGGCAGTGTGTTGGTCCCATACCGCCTTGGCTAAGGGAAGGGATGGTGTAGAGCACGAACCGAGAGGACCACCTGTGTTGTTTGAGGCTTCGAAAGGCTTTGTTACTGAACTCGCCTTTGTGGTGTTTTGATCAGATCTTGTGGGTAAAGTGCATAACCTCCGCAGAGTGTAGAATCTATTTGAATAGCCGAGTCCGCAGTCTTTGGACAATGCTCGGGAATTATAAATCCAAGGGGTAGACTTTCTCGAAAATAACTTGGTTTTGAAAAGATGGGTTGGTTTAACAAGGAAGGTGATGGAAATATGGTGTAGGATGGGAAAATGTTTGTTAAACTTCTTGAAAAGTTATTTATGCTTTACTTATTTCTCTTGCTTCGAATCTACTTTTATTACTTGTCAAAAGTCAAGCATCGCAAATATACCTCGAAAGCTATTCCTTTGTACCAAGCCATGCATATAGTATATTAGCTTGCATTCTCAGGCATGACTTGTCTTGAGTACCAAGTACTCACCCTTGCCTCAACACAATACCAGCTTGAAGAGGAGACTACGCCGGTTCGGAGGAGGAGTTCCAAGAGGACCCGCTCTACTTAGGATGCGAGCCACCATGCCTGTGGTATACTGGATGGCGCCATCAAGCTTATTTGATTTTCCGCTGCTGTTATTTCTCTTTTAATAAGTTTCGCCTTGCAAGGCATATATTTGTAACTTGGCCATAAGGTCGAGTAACCCTTTGATTATTTAAATAGAGTACTTTGATAGTATCGTTTGGTATGATTGTGATATATACCGATGTTAAGACTGTGTGCACTAGCGCGTTCCTGGACTAGTGCTGAATACACAGAGGGTCCGGATTTGCAAATTCGGGGTCCCGACAGTGCACGTCGATGGGTGTGCACTCAGCTATACTGGTATAAGCTATAAAAGGTGCATATCAGCATGCAAGCATATTCGCGTTACACATCATTAGTAATGATGAATGGTTGTTAATGTGATGATTGTATTGAAGGTGAAAATTAGCTTGATGTTGTTTCTGGCAAGCCTATTCGCATTGCATAGCATTGGTAATGATGAATGGTTGTTAATGTGATAAATAGTGAAAACGGATATGATTAAAAGCAAAGAAATGTTAAGTGAATGTGTTTACATTCTTATGTGATTATCAAGATGTTTATACTCTTGCATGATTATTATTCAATGTTATCATTTAGCTTGATTATTATTGTGTATGTTTTATGTTTTAATATGATGCACTTTGCTGAGTCTTTGAACTCACGCTTGTTGTTTAATGTTTTTAGGTACACTGAAGCCAGCATGCATGGAAGGGAGTAGTAGCACTTCACATCATTTATCCCCTTGCCGATCTACAACCCTTGATCTTAGTTAGTTCATGGAATACTTAGATAATGGCTGTTTTGGGATACTTGTAGTGGAACTATTCTAGTAAGAAGTTAGTTGGCTTTGTATTTGTTAATATCTCTTGGCTTCGTGGTTATGATTATTGAGTTCATGTCTTGTAATTTAGTTGTGAGGTTATGGATCATGAATAGGGTCTTGGTTTTGTTTGTTGTTGTTGTTGTTGCTTAGATTTTCCCTTCCATGTTATTTATGCTTGAATTGTGATCTCTTTTGTCTTCTGAGTGGATGTCCATTTAGTAGGGGAGATCTTACCCCTTTTTTTAGGAATTAGGAAGGTTTTGGTGACACTCTGGTCATGTTAGGTGACGGGGTGTTATAGTGGTAATGGGATTGATGAGTGAATGTAAAGGGCTGTGAGCCATTGAGTGAATGCTATGTCCCATATGAGTGAATGTAAGGGATTGCGTGCCATTTGATAATTTGGAAGTCTTGCCTTGATTAATTCAGGACTTAACCTTGCAAACCTTTAAACTGGGCCAAACAAACATCCATATGTCTAGAATGGGACAGAGCTAGCTAAATAATTTGTGATATCTAGATTTTGGTACTGTCGTGGTGGTGTGGGTTCCGGGTGTACGGATAGACTCACATGGTGTAAGAGGGGGGCCCTAAGTGTGGTAAACATTCCCTTCAGTGTTAAAACCTCAGCGAGCAGTACTAAGTTTAGACGAAGCATTGTGAAGGCATTGTTATGATCGCTCATTCGCATACTCTTGTATGGTGATTCACGGTAGACATGATGAGTTGATTATATCTTGTGGATAAAGTATATAACCTCTGTAGAGTGTTAAACCTATTTGAATAGCCATGTCCGTGGTATTGGACAATGCTTGGGAATTACAATCAAGGGTTAGATCTTGAAAATAAAACTTGGGAATGGGAGGCTGTGTGCCACTGGAAGAAAGAAACTTGGTTAGGATGTGTGCTAGTAATTCTTGGAAAATAAATGAGAAAATTATTGAATAATGGTATTTGATTTACAATTATTTTAATCTATACATGTCAATCATTTGTAAATGTTGCTTTGTGCAAAATAACCACTTCAGCCATTCAATTGGAATAAGCCATAAATGTAGTTAATTGACTTGCATTTTGTGCATGACTTGTTGAGTGCTTTATGTACTCACCACCTTGCAACAATCCAAATCACCAATTGACGAGGAGTCTACGCCGGCTCTTGAGGAGGAGTACCAGGAGGAGCCGAACAATTAGGGTGCGAGTCAAGTCAGTTGCCTATGTCATATAGATGGGTAACTACGAGTCTTTCTTTTTTGCTGCATATTTCTTATTTTTGAGTATTTGCGTTGCGTGACATATTATTGTAAGTTAACCATAAGGTTGACTAAAAAGGTTATATTAATAGATAAAGACTTTATTTATTATTCCACTATGTATGATTGTGATATTTGTCGGGACCCCGAATTTGCAAATCCGGACCCTCTGTGTATTCAGCACTAGTCCAGGAACGCGCTAGTGCACACAGTCTCTAACATCGGTAAATATCACAATCATACCAATCGATATTATCAAAGTACTTTATTTAAATAACCAAAGGGTTACTTGACCTTATGGCCAAGGTACAAATATATGCCTTGCAAGGCGAAACTTATTCAGAGAAAAATATTAGCAGCGGAAAATCAAATAAACTTCGTGGCGCCATCCAAGATACCACAGGCAACCGACCGGGCTCGCATCCCTAAGTAGACGGGTCCTCTTGGAAATCCTCCTCCAAGCCGGGCGTAGTCTCCTCTTCAACTGATCTTGGGTTGAGGCAAGGGTGAGTACTTGGTACTCACCAAGTCATGCACAGAATGCAAGCTAATATACTATATGCATGGCTTAGTACAAAGGACTAGCTCAGGGTATATTTGCGATGCGACTTTTGACAAGTAATAAAAGTAGATTCGAAAGCAGAAGAAATAAGTAAAGCATAAATAACTTTTCAAGAAGTGTAACAAACATATTTCCCCATCCTAAACCACATATCCATCATCTTCATTATTAACCCAACCCAACTATTCAAACCAACGTTATTTTTGAGAAAATCTAACCCTTGATTGTAATTCCGAGCATTGTCCAAGATCACAGTGGACACGGCTATTTAAATAGATTCTAAACTCGCAGAGGTTATGCACTTTACCCACAAGATACAATCAAACACCACAAAGGCGAGTTCCTCAGAATAAAGCCTTTGGAAGCCTCAAACAACACAGTGGTCCTCTCAGGTTCGTGCTCTACACCATCCCTTCCCTTAGCCAAGGCGAAGTATGGGACCAACACACCGTTAGATGGGTATCTCGGCCACGACCACGATACGCTCCCCGCATAATCACACAAACGGTGTAATCGACACCCCGAGGCTCCACAAGTGAGTCCTTAGCGACTTAGTCAACTAGGGCCGTCCCATTCCACCATGTGGTTGCAAGTATGACCCAATTCAAAGGCTTGCAAGGTTAAGTCCTTAGAGTGACCAGGGCAAGACTACCCGAAAAACCAAATCAACATCCCCAATGCCACAACCTGGCCCACCTGATTACTCTTGCCACATGCCCCAAATAAAATCGTTTATCAAACCCCGCTTGATTACCATGCACCACGTGCCATCAACATCACATGATACTTTTCCAAAACAGGTTCAATATATCATTAAGTCAATATTAACATTTGATTGTCCAAAATCATGTTATGAGCACGAGCAGTCTAAGCAAAGATACTACAACGATCTAAACCCATGTTGGCAATTTAATAATGTCCAACTAGTAATCCACAACTAGGGTGACAAGGGATCATGGCACATACTTAGATAATCAAGGTGTCATACAAAGAAATTGGTATTTATCTAACCCCATGTTTAAACAAAGTATCTTTCTAATTGATCTAGCATGCAATAGTTTAAATCAAAATAGATTTCAAATAGGATCAACATGGTCAAAGCACAACTTGCCTTCAAAAAGTACTTGCTCTTGGTCTTGAGTTGGATCCTGAATCAACACTTCTCCTTCGAATCCCTCGGCACTTCAACGTCTACTCGTAAAGCGTGCAAATAGCAAATACCCAAATAAACAATAGGCAAAAACATCCCAAAACTCCAAATAAAATCCATAAACAGAGAGAACATAATTTTCTGGATTTTTAGAAACTGAATCGTCAAATTTGGAGTTAAGACGCAAAAGTTATGATTATTTAAAGTTTAAATAATCACTTAAATAATATTACAGAGAAAAACTTTAGTCTAAAAATTAAATAAAATTCATATTTAGGTAGATTTCAATTTTATACAAATTTAGAAATTTGAATCACTCAAATCGGAGTTGAAACGCAAAAGTTATAAGCGTTTGAAGTTTGAATCTAAATTTGAAATCATTATTCGAATTAATAAATCATTTTCTTTTTTCGGAAATTAATTATTGCGCCAAAGCATGGACACGTGGCAACCTCGATTGGTCGGTGGCGTCACCGTCCCATGGACGTGGTCCACGCCGGCTCGTCCACCGTGGACTCGGCCCACGACTCCACGTGAGATCGACATGTGGGCCCACTCGGGTGACGTCATCGCCGACGGCTGGCTCACCACGGTGCTGACATGTGGGACCCATCGTGACGTCATGGGTGACGCCGGCCGGGACGGCCAGCCGACATGCGAGCCTCCTTCGACACGCGGGCCGGCGTGTCGGCCACACGCACGCCAGCGTGCGTGGATTCGCGGCCGATCGCGGCCGGTCCAACTTCCCGACACGTGGCGCAATCACGGCCGTTGGTTTGAAAATCAACGGCGCGATTAGATCCAGGGTTAACACGTTGAAACTACTCGTTGATCGTGGGCCGCTCGATTTAGATCGGACGGTCGAGATCTAATCCTATAATAACACTACTCCCAAGACGCGTGGCAATTGTGAACCGTTGGATCTTGATCCAACGGTCCCGGATCCAATCGGGTTGGGGACACGTGAACTCACCTCAACCGTCCGATCTAGATCCGACGGTTCACCGAGCTCGCGAAGTCCGGCGATGGTGCGGCGAGGCTTGGGCACCGGAGACGAAGCGATGACGAGCCCGACGGCGTTTGGGGTTGCTCGTGAGATGAATCCTTCCTTCGGTGCGTCTCGTCACGGTGGTTCCGGATCTGGCTCCTTCTCGGCGGAAGACGACGGACGGGCGGAATCGAGCAAAACCGCGGCGGTCACTTCCTCCAACTACGGCGAGCTCGCGACGGCAATCGGCGGCGGCTCAGGCGAGATGGCTCGGGAACGGGTGCACAAGGATGAGGGCAACCTCGGGGGCGTCTCACGCTTTAAATAGCCTCGGCGTTCGCGGGACACGGAAACCTAGTTTCTACGGCTGACGCGCGGCGGAGTCCGGCTCGGTCTCGGCGCGGAGACGACGACGACAGCCGCCCACGTGGCACGATCAACGCCACGATCGCGACGGGCGCGATCGGATCCGGCCGGATACGGCTCGAAAGACGGGCGGATCTCGGCCGTTGGATCTTGATCCAACGGTTGGGATTGATTAGGGTTTTGAGCCGGTTTGATCGAGTCACGTGGCTCGGGTCGGACTCGAGTCCGACTTCGGTTCCGACTTCGATCGGATGAAACGATACTTGACCCGAGTTGAATTTCCAGCGATTTAATATTTAAAATAATTCCCATAATTCATTTAATTCATTAAAAATAGCAAATGACTCGAAAAATTCGGAAAAATTCTGGAAAATACTTTGGATCATTTTGGACTCAAATAAAATATTTCCAACAAAATTTTATTTGCAAAATTAATTTCTTCAATTATTTCAAAATGGAATAAATTCAAATAAATTCCAAATAAATCCAAATAAATTCCAGAAAATTCCAAAAATTCACCAAAGTGCCAAACCACACATGAATTTAAGAAAAGCAAAATTTTGGGGTGTTACAATATTCATCTATGTTAAGACTGTGTGCACTAGCGTGATCTTGTACTAGTGCAAAATACATAGAGGGTCCCAACAGCAGCACATCGGGCGCCGCCCCTAGTGGCAATACGGGTGCTACTGTGGGAAGCCGCGACAGGCGCACGCGCCGCCGCCTTTGGGGCAATCACCACATGCAACGCGAGTGGAGGCCGAGAACGAGCGATGGCACGGAGGCCGAGCACGAGCAATAGCGCGGAGAGTGAGCGGGCTCAGTGGTGGGGAGCAATGGCACCAGTGCAGAGGTCGAGCAGGCTCCAGCGGTGGCGAGCACAGCTTGGAGGCCGAGCTCCTGGTGGCACACACGCGAGCGACTTATGGTGTGGGCTGAGCTCCAGGCGGTGGCACTGGCTTCAGGCGCAAGCTGCAGCGACGCATGGTGGTATGCATGCCAGCCGGCAGTGGTTGCACTGGCTTCGGCCGGGACTTTGGGCACAGGAGGGCGCTGGTGGCACTCGGGGCTACAGGGCACCAAGAAACTGCAACCTGGGGGCCATTATCAGCAGTAACTGTTCGAAGAGCGAAGGCCGAAGGCAAAAACGGCGTGGCTACGGGGAGCCAGGAGCCAAATGAAGAGGAACGTGGTATGCTACACTAGCACAAATTAAATTTTCTACCGCAAAACCAGAAAAGCTACTCGCAAGAAGGGGATCATAGATCAATTACCACTAGACGCGTAGTTGCGGAATCCTTCGCACGTTGTTATAGTAGATCGTTCTCGCCGCAGTCGTCGATCGTCCTCGCCTCAGTCGTGGATCGTCCTCGCCTCGCCGTGGATCGTCCTTGCCTCGGTCGTGGATCGTACTCCCTTGGTTGCGGATCATCCTCACACGCCGCAGTCGCAGCAGCGTCACCACAGCAGTCCACACGTCTGGGGATGGGACGCTGTGCGTCACTATGCAAGCACTAGGTCGCTCGGCAGGGGCAACGAGAGGAGGTGGCTAGGGTTTCGGGCGAAACACTCCTAAACCGTATGAAAGTGTGTTCTGCACCCAGCCTCCTCCCCTCCTTATATAGCCACGAGGTGAAACCCTATGCGGTCATGGCCCATCTACGCGCTAAGCCCATGAGGTCCATTAATTATGGATCCAATCCAAATTAATGCATCCCAGCCCGTTAAGTGTGTGACCCTGTAGGTTCATGCGCATTTGGACATAGATTCGAAAAAACATTTTCTAATCCAATAGTCGGTAGCGGCTCCTTGCAAAGCATGCCAACTCCCAAACGCATATAATCAAAGTACTGATGTAATAATCCCTTTGCCAAACTATATGAAGATAGAACTCAAGGCGAGAAGCATGTCATTCTTTGACATTTCAATCCATCTCTCGTATCCGTGATATATTAATAAGTTGTGATTGACTTCTCAATCACGGCATAGCCATGCACTTCCATAATCATATCACATGAGTGGCCTAGACATATATCTCCGTTACACTGGAGTGGCAAATCCATCTTAATTGCTCACTTCCCTCTGCATGTTTCATAGTAAATATGAAAGTTACCTTTATAACTATCCAGTTAGGAAATAGTGTTTGGTAACCCCAAGGTAAACTATTACATATGTAGGGAATGTGACAATCTCAGGTCTAAGGATCATATATCTACTATGTGTGAGATACACTGATGACATATAATAATGAACATTCTCGCATTGTCTCATTGCGGGTCTATCTAACATATATTCTTCAACATGTGTTCACAATGTATTGATGATATCTCCATATCCCATGATCTATAAAACATGATCATCGATCAATACATGCGTTGATCTATTCATCGTTGTCCTATACGATGATACCCGATCAGAGATACTTACAGAATTATATCAATGAGTACAGAGTTTCATAAGCAAGTCACATACTTGCTGATCAATATAATGGTATACATTCATTGGACCAATAATCATATACATTCATTGGACCAATAATCATATTATTATTCACAAACATAGTCATATTACAATCATCTATATGACTGCCTCAAATGCATAACACTAACACCAAAGGCCGGAGTGGCTTTCCTATGGGGCGGCAGCGCAGCAGTTTGGGGGCCGTGGTCAAAAGCCAGCGTGACACGCCAACGGTGCGGCGGTGACAACCGATTGCTATTCTTCACCGTTTCCTTTTTTTGTTTGGTGATGAACAAACTCCCATGATGAACAGAAATTATGTGTATCTTTTTTTTTAATTATGAAAAGTAATTTCATGATGACAGATTAAATTATCTAGTAGTCTAATCAACAAAAACTAATCAGCAGGATTTAGTATGATTGCTCATGAGAGATCGACGAACGTAGTTCGAACTTATGCAAGGCTTGCGGCAGGATGATCGCGTGTCGCAGGATGAACTCGATGCAATGTCGATCGATGTAGGCAGACGATCACGAACGGCCACGTGTAGAACGATCGTGTGTTCGTTCAGACATGTAATTCCGTCTTTGTGTTGATGAGATCAATTTGTCATACAAACGGCGTGCAAATCAACAATAGATCAATTTGTGATTAGTATTAGGAAAACAAGATTGATCTACTTGCAAAGAATATAGAACGATATATGCTGCATGTAGATTGATATAGGGCTTGAGCCTTGTAGAACTTCGTGCCAATAATGTATTGCAAAATATAGTTGTTCACCTACGATCAATCAATAGCATACTAACGAAATCTCAAGAACAAGAACAAAGAGCATACCGAAGTAAGGGGCAAAATTATCTCTTTATTAGGATAATTCTCTCTGTACAAGTGAGTGCTTAATATAGAGTAAAATCAGCAAAAGATAGAATTAAATTCACCTATAAATATACAGAGTCTTTCTAAAGTCAAACTGAATTCCATCTGTATCATAACAGTTGTGAAGTGCGGCATCACTCATCAGGCTGTCCAGCAGCTGCTGAGAAACCAGAGAAGCCCCAATACTCCCAAACCCAAGCCTCTTCTCTCCTCTCCCCGCCCCGACGCGATGCCCCCCAGATCGGACCACGCCACCGGCAGCTCCGCCGCGGCCGCCGCGGCCCAGGGTCACGGATCCGACTTCGACTCCATCGACCCCCTCTTCCACGTCTTCCGCGTGCTCCCCTTCTCCTTCCTCCGGCCGCCGCGCACCCGCCTGAAGCTGCCGTCCAACCTGGCGCTCCCCTCCCACATGACCGTCTTCTCCCTCATCCTCCTCACCTACTTCGCTGTTGTCTCCGGCCTCGTCTACGATGTCATCGTCGAGCCCCCCGGCATCGGCAGCGCCCAGGACCCCGCCACCGGCGCTGTCCGCCCCGTCGTCTTCCTCCCCGGCCGCGTCAACGGCCAATACATCATCGAGGGTCTCTCCTCCGGTTTCATGTTCCTCCTTGGCGGCATAGGAATCATTCTCCTCGACCTTGCCGTCGACCGCACCATGCCCCGAAGCCTCCGCGTCTCGTTCGGCGGCTCCGGCGTCGCGGCCGTCGTCATCGCCTATGCCATGGCCATGCTCTTCCTCCGCATCAAGATCCCCGGCTACCTATGGTGAGGCCGACAAATCTTACCAGTTCATTAGATCAGATCCGTCACAAGATCTCTACCTCTAGATCTGTTTGCTGAGGTTGATGGAACTAGTGTACTCTTTTAATGATGTTACCGTAGGATGGTTGATGATCTCGACTTTAAATTGGTGATCTAAGAATTATCTTTCTGAAATGACAATGAACTGAGTTTTCTTGGCATTGTGATTGCATGATACTTTTGCTATCTAAATCTATTTTCTCGTTGATTGAGTTAGTGTACTTTAAGAGAATTGCTAAACAAAAAATCTAGTATGTAAACTTGTAAGTTGTAACTAAGAATCTTGTACCTCTTAGCTACCTTGGATTTTCTTGGAGATAGAGGAGCTGTGATAAGATCATAAGGAGGTGGGATGAGGTTTAGTAATGTTATTGGCTTTGTAGTTAAAGATAGGTATGGATGACTTGTTGTCTGGTCCCCTTTAATTATGTTAATGTAGGATGTTGCATAGTTTCGGCTTCTTTAGATTTGTCACTTGCGATTTTGATTTTCAAATGGTAATAAACTATGTTTTCTTGATATGTTGATTACATGATGAGCCTACAATCAACTATTGCAAAGTATGTCTGATATGCATAGTTCCGTTGTGAATTTTGTAGAGTTAGGCATTTACATTGTTCATGTTTCCATTTTGCATTTTGAATGCTTGAAATTAGGTTCATGCAAGACCCATTATTTTAGTACTTACTATCTGGATTTACCAAAGTTCATTTCAACATACATCATTCCGTATTCTTGTGGTTAGCTTTTGAGATCTCAGTGAGAATCTTCCAATATAATTGTCCAAGCTAATAAGAATTTGTTCTGCGTTTAAATGTGGTGACTTTCTTGAGTTAGTTAGGTTTTGTTCTGCATTTAAATGTTGTGACCTTCGTGAGAATTGAGTTAGTTAGGTTTTGTTCTGCGTTTAAATGTGGTAACCTTCTTGATAATTGAGTTAGTTAAGTTTTGTTCTGTGTTTAAATGTGGTGGCCTTCTTGAGTTAGATAGGTCCTTTTTTGCTGGCGTAAGCTTAGGTTTCGATTTCAACCTTAACGTTCACTTTTAAAGAAAATTTAAAACAAGTGGGAAGCAACTTCTAGGGTTATGGCTCTGCCAAACATTTTGGGGAATTGTTTTTTGAGCATATAAGTGGCTTATGGTATAAATTTAAGCTAAACATACTAAGTCTTGTGGTGATCCAACACGATTTTGTTAAATTTTTTTAAAGGATTGAATAACAAGTAGCTACTTTGGAAGAACCTTTGGATAGAAATAGGATAGAACATATCAATGTTCTAAACGGTGAACGAATGGTCACCCCACCTTTAGTGTTTATACGGTAAGCGGCATTGTAAACAGGCCCTGGGTGTTGAAAGTCGATGTCTAGCTGAGAATACTTGTCGTGTCACTTAGAATTGTAGCATGGTTTGCAACGTTGCAGGTAGAGATGTACACTAACATTAATAATTCAAGAGCGAAACCAAAACAGTGTTCGACTCCGAATGTTCCATTGAGTCAAAATTGGTAGCCAAATATGCATATGAAAGCAACTCTCCTGTGTAAAACTCGTCTTTTTGTTATGTGTTGTATCATTTACATGTGAATGTGGGTGACCCTGTAGACACTACACCTGCAGCCTATGGATGTCGTTGACTCGTTTCTCTTTGTATCTGTTTTGTTCGTGTTTGTGAATGATATCGGCATACAAATGTAGCCCTTGAGCTTCTTTTCGGTTCATGCCATAGTTGTGAACAGTAAATATTCCCATCTGCAACAAAAAAAAAACATCATAAATTTATGTACAAATACAAAGGAGTAATATACAAATGCAATTGAAGTGTTACAACCAGGGGTAACAAGGTTTATTTGCCTCAAATCCTGTCTTTTACTGTTTTTTGAGCCATCCTATTAGCCAAGCACTTTCATGAGGTTGCTCTAGATTATCTGTAAATCGATTCTCAGATAATCAGTAGCATAAGCTGAAAATTGAGGATCTAGAGTTGTACCAAACAAGCATAAGCTGAAAATTGAGGATCTAGAGTTGTACTAAATACGCCCAACGTAAAGTTGTTGAATGTGGATTATCAGTTGAATGATATTGTATTACATGAAGTGCTGTAGTAAAGTTGTTGAATGCGAATTATCAGGTGAATGATATTGTACGACATGATAAGTGTTAGTGACATTAAAGGGTGGTTAGCCTTGAAATTGAATGATATTGTATGATACGAGTCACAATCTTTTTGTAGACACTTGTACTGGAGCTTTTATTCTTATTGGTGTAAATTTTAGAGAACAGATGAAGTAAACATGATGTGAAAAATGAAACAAGGAGTCTTGGTGAGGAAACAGAAGACATTAGGTTAATAAAATATATATAATCTCAAGTCGTGTACAGTCATCTATCCTTTTACATGTTGTGCATTTGGCTTATCTGTCCCTACAAATTTTTTGTAAACTGACTTACTCTACACAAAGAAGAAAAATTACTGTAATTGTGGAATTAACTAGGTAGGGTCGTGTGTTATGATGTGCTTGGTGAATTTTTATAAAGCACAAATGGCCTCGGCCCGGAATTGGATGTGAATATGCAGAACCACGGGTTTTGCAAAAGAGCTGACGGAGGGCTTAGACGTAATTTTAAAATTTGCCGGAGCCATTTTCACGAATTTGGTGACGTGGAGGACTGGGGTCACGGGAATCTCTTCCGGCCTAGGAGATAAGATATTACTGTAATTGTGGAATTAACTAGGTAGGGTCGTGTGTTACGATGTGCTTGGTGAATTTTTATAAAGCACAAATGGCCTCGGCCCGGAATTGGATGTGAATATGCAGAACCACGGGTTTTGCAAAAGAGCTGACGGAGGGCTTAGACGTAATTTTAAAATTTGCCGGAGCCATTTTCACGAATTTGGTGACGTGGAGGGCTGGGGTCACGGGAATCTCTTCCGGCCTAGGAGATAAGATATTCATCCCACAAAATTTTGTTGGATGATACTATTTCGCTGCATACTGAATGTCTCTGCTCCATCCAAGATGGATGTACCAATTATTCCATTAGATGGATATCCGAAGGTTTTTCTTTTTTTGGTTTCTTTCTATCTGTTTGTTTGTAGTTGTGTAGTTGCAAAAGGAAACAATATCTATCTTGTATTTGTATCATATTTTATCCTAACCACAGGGGCCTTAACGTGGACAGTGTCATCTGCAATTTGAAGCTAATAATGTGTGGTAATTTATCATCAGAGTGGAAATACAGTTTCATTTGCCAGAAGCCAGTAGTCTAACTTAGTTCATCAACTTTAGGGAGAGAATCGTGTTTTAGAACATAATATTATACAAAGTTGCATCTGCACTGGCTATGCTTATACACGTTGTAATGTGGGATTCTAATCAACTTGAAGGGGAGAATGCACTTATCCCGTTTGTTGTGACTTGAAATAGAGCATGTCTAACAATGTTTTGCCAGTAGGGAAATATGGAAATGTTTGAGATGCAGCCTTTGAGTTCGAAAATTTGGTTAAACGTAAGTCATAATTAACATGATACTGACCTGAGGGACAATGGGTTTATTACACTCTTCATGATGCTGCCACTTGGTTTTGTAAACAAAAAATCAGTAAAATGAGGGGTATAACCTGTTCTCTGTACTAAATGTTGGTGAAACTCGAACATAAGTTGTAAGTTGTAACACGATGCTGACCTTTACCTAACAGGCGTGTAAAATTTTGGACTTTAGACCATGTAAGTTCCAAACAGATTCTCCGTTCTTTTTTTTTTCTGGCAATGATATGAGATGAAAGTACTTTTATTATTTTCATCTGATGCAATTGTTCTGTATAAAAATATTGAGATTGAGATTTTATATAGTTCTCTGAATTTTTTGATAGTGTTTGTCAAGTGTTGTTCAAGTCCAAAGTTTATGAATTTCTATGAAGGTTATGTGAGCTATGTTTGAGCAACGTATTCATGACATGCAAAGAAAAATGTTTCGTTCCTAATTATCCCCCAATAAAATGCGTGGTTCGGAGCTATCCTGACGATATTGTTAAATAATTTACAGCCAAGAGAAGCAATAAAATGAGAAATATGCCAAAAAGATATGAGACGTTTGTATGGAAGACTGGGCTGGAGGGTGAGCTCTAGCATGTTTTGAGAAAGTTTGGAGTATTTGATTTGTGCGAAAAGGTGAAAATGACGCGAGTTTAAGGTTATATTTGTTGAATAATAAATTGATTGGAGGTCAATTCCAATGCCAACAAAGAATATTGATAGTGTCTGAATATGAATGAAAAAATAGATGAACAGAAGATACTCTGGTTTTAACTCTCTCTTTTAATTGATTGTAGATTAATTCTCTTATATAATAGAGTACTATATTTATACCAAAAACTAGTTCGGGTAGTCTTGGAATTGACCTATCAAAACCAAGAGTCTGATTGTATCTCAATAACCAAAACCAAGAATCCGACTATATTTCAACACTTCCCCTTGTGCACATACCGCGTAATGCTTATTCCTCATCAAAAACTCTTCCTAAAATGCAGTGGGAAAAAATACATTATATCTGTATATTGTGTTACACTTGTTGTCTCATTAAAACCTTTCATGTGAGAACTTAGAAATCTCGCTAAAGGAAAAAGTGAAACTTGTAATCCTCTAGATTAGGTAGTATCTATAGTATCATACTAAGGGTTATGGTTTAGGGATTTGCTCCCCCTAAATTTTGCATATCTCTAAGTCTTCTCATTTCAATGCCAAGAACACATTATTGAACTGGATGTTGGCAAAAACTTAATGAACAAATCAGTTAGATTTTCACGACTTAGCTTACAAGATCTTTACCACAATATTATTCTGGCAATATGCTTCATGATATTGCTATCTAAATAATCCATTTGTATTTGTGAAACACAAACATCATTATCTTCATAGATAATCATCAGGGTATCCACGAAATTAAGGCCATATGACTTCTGGATATGACTAATCACATGTCTTAGCCAAACACATTCACGTGAAGCTTTCATATAATGATATTATCTTTGAGTAGTCGGTAGAGGTAGTCAGGGTTAACAAAACCGAAATCGAAAAAATCGATGGAAAACCGAAATTGGAAATTCGAAAATATCGAGCTAAAAATCGCTGGAAAATCGTTAGAAACCGAAGAGTTTCAAAACCGAGCATTTGAACAAAAATCATTCAAAACAAATTTAAAAAAAACGAAAACCATTCGGTTTTCTCGAAAAACCGCTCGATTTTCTCGAAAAACCGCTCGACGAGTTGAACCTTTTGGACGATCGGTTTCTTGAGCGGTTTTCGTCGGTTTTCTCGAAAAACCGCTCGGTTTACATAGCATAAATTTTTTTAATTTTTTTGAATTTTTTTTTGAACTGGATCGGTTTATCGGTCGGTTTTATATTTCGGTGGGGCTTGAAATTTCGAAAACCGAACGGAAATCGAGAATTTCGTACGGTTTTGTTAACCCTGGAGGTAGTTACCAAGGTTGCATAAAAGACCTTCAAGAAATAGATGTACCATCGCATAGAAACACAAACCCAGTCTAAGACTTGGCACTGTGGGGATCAAAGAGATCACCAGCGTCCATATATCCCACCATGGTTCAATCCTTGTTCTTCCGGTAAAATAAGCCAAGATCTTTTGTACCTTGGAGGTATCTGAGTAAAGTCTTGACACCAGCCCAATGCCTTCTGGTTGGTGCTACATCGTATTTACTGCAAATAAAATATCAGGCCTGATGCAATTCGCAATATACAAAAGTGCCCATATGACGCTTAAGTATGGAACTTCAGATCCTAAGACTCTCATATTCCATCCTTGGTCTCAATACGTCTTTATTCACTTCAAAGGGTCTTACTACCATGGGATCTTCGAATGATGAGATTTATCCATATTGAAGTTTTCCAATACCTTCTTGGTATAAATAGGCTGGTGTACCAAACTTTCTTGTGGGAAATGCTCTAGCAGCAGGCCTAAGCAATATTTAGTTTTACCCAAATCTTTCATCTCAAACTCCATTGACGATGATGGATCTATCTGAGGCGCATAAATGGTTACGGCTTTTTAGAAGCTAGTTGCATCCTCATAAATGCGGACCACATTAAATATCTCATGATCATTCGGTCAAAGTTACCGTTGACTACGCAAATAACTACCATACCTGCAATGTAGGTCGAACAAGAACTTATCTCTGATCTGAGCTACTACCAGGTCGAAAACGGTCTGACCTATGAATACTTTATAGGTCAGACATAATACCCTTTATCACACCGATCTAGATAGGATCGAGTAAAGGATAATCTTTGCCCCGACCTGATTCAGGTCAGCAAGGAATCTCTGCGCAAGAATAACGTGTGAAAGAAGTTTTCTCTAACAGGTACAGACGATCGTTTGAAAGTTACTGCCTACGAAGAAGCGCCCCTCTAACGAAAAGACACCTTTGCAGTAAGAAGACGCCTTTTGACCAGAAGACACATTTTGATAGGAAGACACCTCTCCATAAATGACAACTGCCATCCATTCACGTTATAAATATGATACTCCAGCAAGGATTTAGATAGAGTCTGTGTTGAGCATGGTGTGTTAGTGTTGAAGTTTAAGAGCAGTATGTGCATTGTAAAGACATTCGTGATATAATACAATTTCCATTCCTTTTCTACCCCTTTCAATATTGTTTTACAGACAAAGGCAGCCATATTTACATTCGTAAACTCAATCTAGGGACCCTCTGGTCTTGAACATCGACAGTTGGCGCTAGAGGGAGGGCATCATCATAAGTCAACATTGAAAGAGGTAATGTGTTGTCGTCGGAAGCCATGGTTGAAGAAAACTCAGTCGATCTCGCAGACTACGCTCACCTCACTGCTAATGACTTCATGGAGGAAGAAGAAGGTAAGTGTGACTTTTGTTCCGAGTATGTTACTTAGGTAGGGTCGTCCAAATTGGCAACTTCATCTAAACCGGATGAGGCCATGTTAGGAGCATCATTTCCAGAGAAATTTTTTTTTAGAAAAACAGAGTAACCGCGTGTTTGCCCTTATCTCAGAGGCAGAGGATCAGGGCGCATGCCCTATGAAAGTCAACAATGTACAAACTCACAAGAACGACAATTACTTTCATGAGGGTTCATCTTCAGAAGATTTTCTCCGAAGTCTTGAACTCGATTATATCCCATCATCGTCCTCCGATGAGGGAGTGCTCACCCCTTCCATCAATTCCGGATTTCACATTTACGCAATCATGGAGGAAATAGAGGCACCACAAGTGGAATGTGAACAGTGTGAAGCTCAAGAAATGTCTGCCCAAGAGCAACACGAGAGTCTCGCGATTGCCAAACAAAAGGCTATGGAAGAGGCAAGACATCTTTTCCACGACAGCCAGCCAGGAACCTCGTGTAGACTAGATCCGTAGGGAAGTCATCCCCGATTTTTCTTTCTGGTCACACCATAGGTTACAAGGTTGGCAATAAGGGACATAAATATGATTCCTAACAATCCACAAAGGGAAACTCCTGTCGACAAAATTCGCATTATTACTAATGCAATTTTAAGTCAACCTATGGATGGAGACAATGTTCCACTGATATGCAAGAAGCTGCTGCAGAAGTACAGAGCGTGTCTCCTTCCATGAGAACTTTGATTGATTCCTACGTGAATCATTCCTTATCTAGTCGACGTCAACACTGCACCGACCATCAACAAAGGAGCAATCCACAATGGAGGAGTGCTTTTGACAGGCTTGGCCCAGGTGAAAATATTAATCGTGGTTGGCGACGACCTCGTTCTCCTAATTATACAGATCAAGTACCTAATGTACGGACACATTTGGGATTGTATACAGGATTCAAAGTCTTTTCTCTAACGCTCAAAAGTATCACTTGGCCTGAAAAATTTAAGACAGGTCCTTTGGAAAGCTACGATGGAATACAAAATCCATTAGAATTCCTCCAAATTTATGCCACCGCCATCCAAGCTGCTGGTGGCGATGAGAAGGTAATAGCAAATTATCTTCTCACTGTTCTTAAAGGATCTGTAAGAATTTGGTTATTTAATCGGCCAGAAGGATCTATTTTTATTTACAAAAATTTATGTTATTCCATATTAAATAATTTTAAAAATTGTTACGCAAAACCCGGTAAAGAAGATGACCTGCATCGTCTTTGCCAAACCTCTAACGAGAATTTACATCAGTTTATCAAGAGGTTTGTTGAGGTTCGTAACATAATTCCTATTATATCTGATGATTCTATGATTTGTGCATTTAAACAGGCTATACGCTACAAACGTTTCACGAAAGACCTCAACATTCACCTTCCATCCACCATATCAGAACTCTTCAATATGGTAGATCAATATTCTAATGCCCATGAGGCGGTTAAATGAAACCGTATGGTCGACAACGACCTGTTGACCCCCAGAATTTAGCATATGGTCGATTTGGTAAGAATCGGTTTGGCATGGTTAGTTTGTTAAGAAAAGTATTGGGTTGAGTAGTCATAAGCCGATACAAATTTATCGGATTGTAACTAATATTTATCTTGAAGGAAAATATCGTGGGGTAGGTTGAAGCCGATATGGACATCCTTGAAGAGACCAAGAAGGACATGATTAGACCAGATGCTATAAAAGGGGCAGATGGGCGCATTGAGAAAAAGGCAAAAGAAAATCAATCAACTTATTATACGTTTTTACTTTACTTTTTATCAATTAGGAGTAGCTTCTAGCTTTGTAATCTTTCCTTTGAAATTCTCTCAATCAATAAAGTTGCGCATCACCGATTATTTATTCCATCGACTTATGCCAATTCAGTTTCACTTTTTCTCTGATTTTGTTGCATATCGCCTTCTTCAGGAAAAACAGCCTATGCTCCCATCTAATCAACTCAATCAGGTTTATTAGATCTATCAGTCACTTTTTTCTAACTTGGCTCGAACAAGTCAATCGAACTAAATCACTTTTGAAATATTAGATCCGATTAATAACCTATTGAATTACATATTATCCTCTTGCCGATTGTAGGATCAAATCGGCTAGTACGTTCGCATCCAAAATTAAACCCAGTGTTTGCGTGTGCTAACTGTCGATCAACCCTTCGTCACATTTTTTGGCATCAACACACTTTTAGCACGCCCGATGGGACCTGATCGGACGACAATGTCTTCTTCTGAAAAATCAATCTCTCCGTTCGAAATCAATCTTGAGGTGATAATCATCCCTACAATGGACGATTTGATGCCAGAACAGCGGAAGAAAATTGAAGATCAGAAGGCTACATTTGAGTAGATGATGCTTGTCGGCGTATTCTACACCAGGGTGCCCACTACACTTCAGTAGGAATCGCCAGCGGACACGTGGCGTCCAGAACACGCCGCTGGCTGTCAGTGAAGGTGGCCGTCTAGCGGACAGGTGGCGACCAGGCCACACCACTGGCGGTCAGCTGCGTGATCGCCCAGCGGTCAGATGGCGACCAGGCCACATCGCTGGCGGTCAGCTGTGTGATCGCCCAGCGGACAGGTGGTGGCCGGACCACGCCGCTGGCGGTTAGCAAGGTGGTCGCCATGACGACATCGCTTGATCCACACCATCGGGCGCCAGTTCGAGGCCACCTAGTAACCTGCGCGGCCGCACAAAAGGTCAAGGACATTTATTGCGTATCGTGCACATTAAATGGGAGTAATAAAGGCCGCAGCACGGCGGTGTGTGTTTCCAACGCGTGCCATTATTGCGGATGATGTCAGGGTGTAGTTTCCCACTCCGCCCGAACGGGCGCAGCCGGCGGGCGCGGGGCCCAAGACGGGGGAGAGGACTGCTGTGCTAGGGCATTAAGTATGCGGCAAGAACAGTGACAGGCGCATTAAATGCAGCATGTCAAGTATATTCAATGTACTACAATCTTGTAAGCCCCGCACGTCCCAGCGAACCCGAGTATAAAAGGGAGCTGGGGTGCGTGGGAGGGGGTCGGCTGTTTCTTCTTCCTCTTCTCTGCTAGTCCACCTTTGAGATCGGTTCATCCCCCCTCGGGTGTGGATCTTTAAGTCCCAGGTCCATCGTTCTCACGATCTTCTCCAAGAACGCAATCAAGAACAGCACAAGCAGGACTAGGGCTATTACTCGTGAGGAGGGCCCAAACTTGGATAAACCGAGTGTCTTCCTCTTGTGAGCTTCGTCCGTTCTCTTTCCACCGTATCTCGAGCGATCCGCCACGAAAGCCCCTCAGTCGGACTTCTCACACCCCATTTAGGATGGGGTCTGTTAGCTCATACACTGACAGTGGCGCGCCAGGTAGGGGGCTCAGTTGCAGGATTGTTCTTCCTTCTTCCATCTTCTTGCGAAGCTTGCAAGAAGCTTTGACAATCGTCAGCATGGTGGCTTCTCGATCCAAGCACGACGACCTACACGAGGAGAGCAGCGCTCGCAGCCGGTCCCAGCGCTCGCCCAGGGCGTCGGGCCTCCCGGGTCCCTCCGTCCAGGAAGGGATGCGTGGTGCTTCCGCGCAAAGAGGACAGCCTGTCCGGCGGCGTCTCCTGATGGGACACGACACCCCGATGCGGAATCTTCATGCGGCCCGGCTACTCCTCGACCACCCCCCGGTTGCGCTAGGGGGCGAGACCCCGGCCGCTCCATGGCTGCGGGACATCGCCCGCCTAGTGGATGCCGCCCAGCAGCAAGTGGAGGCGGCAAATCAGCTAGGGGCTTCCGGCGTCGGGCGGCAGGGCATGCGCGTGCTCGACGCGCAAGCCTCAAGCCGCACGGCCACAACTTTCCCCGGTCGCGAGGGTCGGGATAAAGGAAAGGGTGCGCAGGTTGCAGCCCCCTCGGGTACAGGGGGACGTGCACGTGCTCCCACTTCTTCCCGTGGTTCCCCCGAGCCGGCGGGGGGCCACAGGGACCTGAGTGCCTGCCTAGGCGAAAGGAGGTCCCAGCGCGGCGGTGATTTGCGCGACATCCTTAGGGGGCGTCGTGCACACCTGCCACACCGCGTGGGCCACCCGATGTCTAGCAGTCGGGGGGAGACCTCGCTCCCTGGCTCCAGGGAGAGCGTAGACTCGCACTCCTCGACTCCATCTTGGGGCCAAGGGGTGGGCGAGCGGCGCTGCTCCCCCTACAATGTTGGGTGCCAGGCATTTTCACTCCGCCTATGCCAAGCTGCGTGGCCGGAAAGGTTCCGCCCCACGTCCATCGAGAAATACGATGGCACCACCAACCCGGAGGAGTTCCTGTAGATCTACACCACGGTGGTGCGCACCGCGGGGGGGGGGGGGTCTGAGAAGATCATGGCCAATTACCTCCCGACATCGCTGACGGGCTCTGCCCGCTCCTGGCTGTTGAACCTCCCGCGAGGCTCCGTGCACTCGTGGGAGGGATTATGCGACATCTTCGTTGCCAACATTCAGGGCTCCTACACTCAGCCGGGTGTGGAGGACGACCTTCACGCTCTGGAGCAGACGAATGGGGAGTCCCTAAGGGAGTTCATTCGGCGGTTCAGCCACTGTCGAAACACGATCCCCTGGATCTCCGAGCAGTCGGTGATTATTGCCTTCCGGAGGGGGGTACGAGATCAGAAGATGCGGGAGAAAATGGCCACCCGCACCATTTCGACCACCACCGAGCTATTCTCCCTGGCGCATAAGTGCGCCAGGGCGGCGGAGGCCCGGGAACGCGCGGCGGGGCAATCCGGCCACGGCGAGGCTGGAACCTCAAAGGCTTCTGATCACAAGAAGAAGAAGAAGCGCAAAGAGATCGGCGCCGGAGAGGTCCTAGTCGCCGAGCCGGAGGACAAGCCCCAAAAGCGCAACCGCCGGGATAGGAGGGGTGATCGCCGAAGCCCGCGATGTGACCGCGGGGATCGCCGGTCGCCCGCCAAGAAGATGACGGGGGCAGATCTTACTGCCCCATCCACAGGACCAATGGACATGACCTGGCGGATTGCCAGGTCGTGTCCAAGCTGGTGGAGCAGCGGCTTAAGGAGCGCCGCGAAAACGATCGCGACGATGCGGATGAAGACCCTGCTCCGCTGGCCTTCCAGCAAGCAGAGCACACAGTGGCGTTCATCCATGGTGGCCCCGCCACCTACTCTTCAAACTCGCAGTACAAGCGAGAGGTGAGAGAAGTGTGCGCCACCGTACCAACTCCCGGGGCGAGCAGGCTACTGAAATGGCCGGAGGAGCCGATCACCTTCAGCCAGGCCGACCACCCGGAGAGCACCTCAGGTCCGGGCCATCTCCCGATCGTGGTTTCTCCCACGATCCGGAATGCAAGACTCGGGCAGTGCTTGTCGATGGAGGGAGCTCCATCAACCTCATGTCTGTAGGGGCGTTCAAGGCACTCCAAATTCCTTATGAGGAGTTGCGCCCGGCCCCTCTCTTCTACGGATGGGGTGGGCTTGACACCCCTGGGATAGGCCTGGCTGCACGTCACGTTCAGAAGTGTGGAGAACTTCCGGAAAGAGAAAATCAACTTCGAGATCGCGGACTTCGACCTTCCCAACAATGCTTTGCTTGGCCGGCTAGCTCTGGTCAAGTTTATGGCGGCCACGCATTACGCCTACTTGATGATGAAGATCCATGGGCCTAGAGGCCCGATTACTGTGAAGGTGGATCGGTTGGAAGCCCTGCGCCTCAGCAAGCAGGTGCAGGACCTGGTCGGCACCACTTGCTCGGCTCAAAGTGAGGACGACTGCCCAGAGCTCCCCCCGGTCTGGGCCCACGCCTCACCTGGTCCCTCGGGTGAGGTGAAAGTGGTCTCCGTGGACGAGGATGGCTCGGGGAAGGCCATGAAGATTGGTGCCAACCTCGGCACCAAATAGGAAGATACGCTCATCACCTTCCTCTGGTCTAACCTGGATGTGTTCGCCTGGGAACCATATGAAATGACCGGGGTCCCTAGGGAGGTGATCGAGCACCGATTGGCTACGCTCCCTGGAGTGCACCTAGTCCAGCAGAAGGTCCAGAGGTAGGCTCTAGAGCGGCAGGATGCCATTCGGGATGAGGTAGAGAAACTGTTGCAGGCGAGGATTATACGGGAGGCTGCTTATCTCGAGTGTTTGGCCAACCCTGTACTCATCAAGAAGTCGAACGGGACGTGGCGGATGTGCATCGACTTCACCGACCTCAACAAAGCCTACCCCAAGGACCCGTACCCCCTGCCGCGGATAGACATCGTCGTCGATTCCACAGCAGGGTGCGAGGTCTTGTGCTTCCTAGACGCCTACTTCGGCTACCACCAGATCAGCATGGCGCGGGAAGACGAAGAGAAGACTGCTTTTGTGACCCCTCTAGGTGTATACTGCTATGTCCGAATGCCTTTTGGGTTGAAGAACGCTGGTTCGACCTACCAGCGCGTTATGCACATTGTGTTTTGATCGCAAATTGGGAGAAATCTTGAAGTATATGTTGATGATTTGGTAGTGAAGACCAAAGAGACTGTTGGGCTTGTCGAAGATTTAGAAGAGACTTTCTCCCACCTCCGGCAGTATTGCTTGAAGCTGAATCCTAAGAAATGTGTGTTCAGTGTGTCGTCTGGAAAGCTGCTTGGGTTCCTCGTTTCCAATCGTGGGATCAAGGTCAACCCGGAAAAGATCACGGCCATCGAGCGCATGCAACCATCCACAAGGCTCAAGCAAGTATAGTGCTTAGCTGGTCGCCTGGCCTCTCTCGGCCGGTTCATAGCCCGACTAGGGGAAAAGAGCCTCCCCTTCTTCAAGCTACTGAAGAAGACCAACTCCTTCGAGTGGACTACAGAGGCGCAGCAAGCACTTGAAGAGTTGAAGCAATACCTCTCCTCCCCTCTAGTGCTGGTCGCCCCCGAGCCGGGTGAGCCGCTACTTTTATACGTGGCGGCCAGTCCGGCAGTTGTGAGCGCGGCACTGGTGGCGGAGCGTTAAGGGGTCCAGCGGCCAGTTTACTATGTCAGCAAGGTGCTACATGACATAGAAACTAGGTACCCACAGGCTTAGAAGATGGTGTATGCTGTGCTGGTGGCGTCCCAGAAGTTGCGGCATTATTTCCAAGGAAGGGAGATCACGGTGGTGTCCGCCTATCCCTTGTGCGAGATTCTTCACAACCGCGAAGCTGAAGGCCGCATTGCCAAGTGGTCTGTGGAGCTGGGGGAGTTCGGTCTCAAATTCGCCCCCCGCACCGCGATCAAGAGTCAAAGGCTGGCAGAGTTCGTTGTTGAGTGGACTCCTGCCGAGCCCGAGGCTGAGGAAACCCCCGCGCCCTCCCCCTGGAAACACTCTACTTTGACGGTTCCTTCAGGCTCGAGGGCGCAGGGGCTGGGGTCCTCCTGGTTTCCCCAACCGGGGACCTCCTCAAGTACGTGGTCATCCTGGACTTCAAGGCCACTAACAATGTTGCCGAGTACGAGGGCTTGCTGGCGGGACTTCGTGCTGCTGCGGCCATTGGAGTTCGGCGTCTACAAGTCAAGGGCGACTCGCTGCTAGTTGTCAACCAAGCGAGAAAGTAGTTCTCCTGCTCTGATCCTGTCATGACAAAGTACTTGGTGGAAGTCAGAAAGATGGAGCGACATTTTGACGGGCTGGGGTATACTCATATCCCCCGGCACGACAACTACTTGGCGGACGAGCTCACGTAGCTCGCCTCGACAAGGTCTCCTGTTCCGGTCGGGGTCTTTGAAGAAAGGCTTCCACGACCGTCCGTCGCAGCCCCCGTTTCTGGTGGGGACGATGGTGATGCTTCTTCAGCCCTCATTCCGGAAGGGAGAGTGATACCAGCGGAAATGCCCGGCCAGGCGGAGTACCCGGGCGATCACCCTGTGGTCGCTACACTTGACCGGGAAGGCACATGGATGGATCCGATCCTGGCCTACCTGCGGGATCAAATGTGCCCCGACAATGATGCGTCAGCAGAGAAGATAGCACGAAAGGCCAAGTGCTATACCCTAGTGGACGGGGACCTTTACCGCCGGGGTAAAAACGGAATTCTTCTGAAGTGCATCACTCGGGAAGAGGGGAGCAGTCTGCTCTCTGATATCCATGGAGGCGTGTGTGGGAGCCATATGTCAAGTCGAACGATGGTTGGGAAAGCTTTCCGCCAAGGGTTCTATTGGCCAACCGCCCTCCAGGATGCTTGCGAGCTGGTGAGGAAGTGCGAAGCGTGCCAGTTCCACGCCAAGCAAATCCACCGACTAGCCCAGGCTCTGCAAACCATGCCGCTCTCATGGCCCTTCGTGGTCTGGGGGCTGGATATCCTGGGCCCGTTCCCACGGGCCATAGGGGGCTACACCCATCTGTTCGTCGCCATCGACAAGTTTACCAAGTGGGTGGAAGTCAAAGCGGTAAGGGCGATTACCGCCGCCGCTGCGATCAAGTTTATGCGAGGAATCTTCGCCCGCTTTGGGGTCCCCAACCGCATCATCACCGACAATGGCACGCAGTTCACCAGCGCTACCTTCTTAGGTTTCTTTGAAGAAATGGGCACCAAGGTTTGTTTTGCCTCGGTGGCCCACCCGAGGTGTAATGGCCAAGTTGAGCGGGCCAATGCGCTGGTGCTGAAGGGCCTCAAGACCAGAGCATTTGATCGACTCCACAAGCGTAGAGCCCGGTGGACTGAAGAGCTCCCGGCGGTGCTGTGGTCGCTTCGTACCACCCCCAGCCGGGCCACCGGGGAAACACCTTTTTTCCTGGTCTACGGCGCGGAAGCTGTCCTACCCTCAGAGCTGGCCTTAGGGTCACCGCGCGTGGCGGCGTTCACTGAGGAAGTCCAGGAAGATCTGCGTCGAGAGGACGTCAACCTCCTGGAAGAAGTGCGAGATCGCACAGCCTTGCGTGCTGCCCGGTACCAGCAGAGCCTCAGGCGGTACCTGTCGGGACCCCGAATTTGCAAATCCGGACCCTCTGTGTATTCAGCACTAGTCCAGGAACGCGCTAGTGCACACAGTCTTAACATCGGTAAATATCACAATCATACCAATCGATATTATCAAAGTACTTTATTTAAATAACCAAAGGGTTACTTGACCTTATGGCCAAGGTACAAATATATGCCTTGCAAGGCGAAACTGATTAAAAGAGAAATAATAGCAGCGGAAAATCAAATAACTTCGTGGCGCCATCCAAAGATACCACAGTAACCGACCGGGCTCGCATCCCTAAGTAGACGGGTCCTCTTGGAAATCTTCCTCCAAAGCAGGCGTAGTCTCCTCTTCAAGCGATATTGTGTTGAGGCAAGGGTGAGTACTTGGTACTCGGCAAGTCATGCATGAGAATGCAAGCTAATATACTATATGCATGGCTTGGTACAAAGGAATAGCTCAAGGTATATTTGCGAAATGCTTGACTTTTGACAAGTAATAAAAGTAGATTCGAAAGCAGTAGAAATAAGTAAAGCATAAATAACTTTCAAGAAATTTAATAAACATTTTTCCCCATCCTAAACCATATTTCCCATCATCCTCATTATTAAACCAACCCACCTTTCAAATCCAAGTTATTTTCAGAAAGTCTAACCCTTGACTGTAATTCAGAGCATTGTCGATCAAGTGGACTCGGCTATTTAAATAGATTCTCAACTCTGCAGAGGTTATGCACTTTACCCACAAGATACAGTCAAACACCACAAAGGCGAGTTCAGTAACAAAGCCTTTGGAAGCCTCAAACAACACAGTGGTCCTCTCAGGTTCGTGCTCTACACCATCCCTTCCCTTAGCCAAGGCGAAGTATGGGACCAACACACCGTTAGATGGGTATCTGGCCACACCACGATACGCTCCCCGCACAATCACACAAACGGTGTAATCGACACCACGAGGCTCCACAAGTGAGTCCTTAGCGACTTAGTCAACTAGGGCCGTCCCATTCCACCATGTGGTTGCAAGTATGACCAGTTCAAAGGCTTGCAAGGTTAAGTCCTTAGAGTGACCAGGGCAAGACTACGAAAAACCAAATCAACATCCCGATTGCCACCTTTGCCCACCTGATTACTCTTGCCACATGCCCCGGTCGAAAACTGTTTATCAAACCCCAGTTGATTACCATGCACCACGTGCCATCAACATCACATGATACTTTTTCAAAACAGGTTCAATATATCATTAAGTCCATATTGGCATTTGATTGTCCAAAATCATGTCATGAGCACGTAGCAGGTCTAAGCAGTGTACTACATCGGTCTAAACCCATGTTGGCAACTTAATAATGTCCAACTAGTAATCCACAACTAGGGTGACAAGGGATCATGGCACATACTTAGATAATCAAGGTGTCATACAGCAAATTGGTATTTATCTAACCCCCATGTTTAACCAAAGTATCTTTCTAACTGAACTAGCATGCAATAGTTTAAATCAAAATAGATTTCGAAATAGGATCAACATGGTCAAAGCACAACTTGCCTTCAAAAAGTACTTGCTCTTGGTCTTGAGTTGGATCCTGAGTCAACACTTCTCCTTCGAATCCTTAGGCACTTCAACGTCTACTCGTAAAGCGTGCAAATAGCAAATACACAAATAAACACTAGGCAAAAACATCCCAAAACTCCAAATAAAATCCAAAAACAGAGAGAACATAATTTTTTGGATTTTTAGAAACTGGAATCGTTCAAATCGGAGTTAAAATGCAAAAGTTATGATTTATTAAAGTTTAAATAATCAATTAAATAATATTACAGAGAAAAACTTTAGTCCAAAAATTAAATAAAATTCATATTTAGGTAGATCTCAATTTTATACAAATTTAGAAATTTGAATCACTCAAATCGGAGTTGAAACGCAAAAGTTATAAGCGTTTGAAGTTTGAATCTAAATTTGAATCAATATTTCGAATTAATAAATCATTTTCTTTTTCGGAAATTAATTATTGCGTCAGCAAGGACACGTGGCAGCCTCTGATTGGTTGGCTGACGTCAGCCGGTCCATGGACGTGGTCCACGCTCGGCTCGGGTCCACCGTAGACTCGGTCCACGACTCATCGTGTCAGCGACATGTGGGACCACTCGGGTAGCGTCATCGGCGTCGGCGGGGACTCGGCCACAGTCTTGACATGTGGGACCCATCGTGACGTCATGGGTGACGCCGCTGGCTGGATTAGCCAGCGACATGCGGGCCCTCGACACGCGGGCCCGCGTGTCGGCGTCTACACGCACGCAGCGTGGGCCACGGCGACCGCGTCGGTCCAACTTCCAAGACGCGTGGCACAATCTCGGCCGTTGATTCGAAAATCAACGGCCCAGATTGATCGCGACGCACGCTCGGGGTGAACGTGGCCAATCCGGACCGTTGGATCTAAATCCAACGGCCGGATTAGATCCGAGGATCTAAACGTGATCTCACCGTGACGGTCCGATCTAGATCGGACGGCCGTCAAGTTCGCGAGGGTCGGCGATGGCGCGGCGGCGTTGGCTTGACCGGAGACGAAGACGACGACCTCCCGCGGCGGGCGTTTCCGTGCAACTCCGGCGTGAAGGCCGGCACTTCAGCGCGCGCGACACGGCGATCTCGGCTCACAGGTTTGGTGTCGTCGGAAGACGGCGGATGCGCGAGGATCAACGAAGAATCATGGCGGAAGACTTCCTCTACTCCGGCGAGCAATAGCGGCTACGTGGCGGCGGCTCAGGCGAGGTGAGAAGGGGGCTCGGGTGCGTACGGTTGTGCGCTTCCCGATGGCGGCGGCGGCGTATTTAAAGGGGGCCTCGGCTTCCGTGTAGAGCGCGGAAACCGAGGTTGACACGGTGACGGCGGCGGAGGACTCCGGCTCGGATCCGGCGAGGACGACGAAATCGCGGCCGTCCACGTGGCGCGATCAACGGCCACGATGGCTTGGCGCAAGCGGTCCGGTCGGACACGGCTCGGTCGGGTTTGTCGATCATGACCGTTGGATCTCGATCCTACGGTCCACGTGGGTTAAGGTTCAACGTGGTTCGGTCAAGTCGGTGGCTCGGTCGGACTCGAGTCCGACTGGCTCGACTTCGGTCGGAGGAATAGTACTTGACCCGAGTTGAATTTCCAGCGATTTAATATTTAAAATAATTCCCAGTAATTCATTTAATTCATTAAAAATAGCAAAAGACTCAGAAAAATTCCAGAAAAATTCTGGAAAATATTTTAGGGTATTTGGGACTCAAATAAATTATTTCCAACAAAATTTTATTTGCAAAATTAAATTCTTTAATTATTTCAAAATGGAATAAATTCAAATAAATTCCAAATAAATCCAAATAAATTCCAGAAAATTCCAAAAATTCACCAAAGTGCCAAATCACACATGAATTTAAGAGAAGCAAAATTTTGGGGTGTTACAGTACCACACCGCCCGGGTCAGCGAGAGAACACTGGTAGTTGGCGACCTGGTCTTGCGCAGAGTTCAGACGCATGCCGGGCTGCACAAACTTTCTCCCCAGTGGGAGGGCCCCTTCAAGGTGGTCTCAGTCTCTCGCCCCGGGGTGGTCAGGCTGGCCACTGAGGACGGGGAGGAGTTGGCAAACTCCCAAAACATAGGGCTTCTGCGCAAGTTCTATCCCTAAAAATGGCTGTAAGTGTAGAGCTGGGCGCCCCGACCAGCCGAGTTGAGCTGTCCTCTTCAAAGTTGGTTGGGGGAAGCCCCTGTTTAGTTCAGTGTCCAGTCTTTATTTAAAGCAGTTGTCACCCTGGTTCTCTTTTTTCTGGCTTGCGCCCCGGTGGGCCGTGTCCGTGTAATCGCTCTCGGCACCTTAAGGCTTTCTGAATTCTCGACGGTAAAAGTGGGACCACTAGGTGAGTGTGGCGTGTAGGGTTGGGCGATCGGATGGCTAGTTTGGCCCTGTTTTCAACACAGTCATGACACTCAGGGTGTCCCCGTGAGAACCGGCGACTCAAACACCACTCCCGAGAGCCTCCTACCCTACCACACCTCACCAAGTGCTCGGCCCCAAGAGACCGCGAGAGTGGTTAGCTTCACAGGGTCCTAAGGTCCCGAGACAGCGATATTCCGGTGCGAGGGATCCGAACCCTGCACCTCGACTAACATTTAAAGTGTGCGGTTGCCTTCTTGTTCGCGCAGAACCAGCATAGTGGAGGCGCGAACAAGCATCCGAACATAAGGCGTGAAAAGGGAAGTACCATATGCATTTATAAACTTGCAGGAGTCCTTTACAGGGGATGACAAAAAAAACAACGACAACAACTAAAGAAAGGTCTTCATTCTTCGTCTGCCACGGCTTCTGCGGCCTCCTGGTCCTCCACCGGGGCAACGTCCAGCTCGAGTGCCACGTCCTCGGCCATCGCTTCCAGCTCTGGGTTGACCATCTTGAGCTGATCGGCGACCTGCTCGGCGGCGTGGCTGACCTGCGCCTCGGTGCGGGCCCAGTCCCCTTCCACTCCCTGGATGGCGGCCAGGGGGTCGAAGTTGGTGTCCCGGCTGGCGCAGCAGGCGAGCATGTACAACACTGTGGCCGCCGCGACTGCCCGCCCCTCTTGGCTGGACCGGGTGGCCAAGGCGTTGGGCAGGAAGGTGAGGAAGTCGGCGATCCGGCTCATGCAGAAGGCATAATGCTGGGCCGTCTGCTCGACCGGGGCTGGCTGCTCCAACCCCAATGGCACCAAGCTGGCTACCATCCGGTCGAAGGCAGGACGCAACATGGAGGTGGACTCAGCTTCCGCGCGGAGCCGCTCGCCCTTCTCGTTGCGCTCTCGGGTCATCGCCTCGACGCGGAGAGCTCCTCGCTCCCTCTCCTGTTGCAGGTCCCGCTCCGACCTCTCCACCCGGTCGCGCCAGTCCTGCACCTCTGTGCGGAGGCGGTTGTTATCCACGACGGCCTCCCTCAGCCTCTCCTTGCTCGTCGCGAGGCGGCCGCTCACGCTGGAGTGCAGTTCGCTGAGGGCGGCCAGCAGAGCGTCCGTGTCCGCCAAGGGGATTGAGACGCCGGGGACCTCCGGAGTAGGCGGCAAGCCCATCCCACCTCCGGGCGGCAGGGCAGCCGCCCCTGCGGCGGCCACCTGGTGGTCGCCTGGGCCGCCTTGGTGCTCATCCGCCATCGCCGATCGCTGCCGCGCCGCGGTGTGTTCGTCGCCACGGCTGGGGCACTTGAAGTAGACGCCCTGAAGGTAAAAGAGAGGTAAGCCACTCAAGTTAAAAGGAACTTGACAATATGCTGTGTGTCTGTTTGCGTACCCGGCAGAAGGCCTCCTGAAATGAGGCATGGCTGGGGCGAGCGTTATTCCCCCTCGCGGCGCCGGTACGGGCGGAGCGACCTGCGCTGGCGGCGGAGCAGGAAGGACCGGTGCCGGCGGCGGCGGCGGATCGACTCGCGCCGGGCAGTGGAGGAAGAACCGGTGCCGCGGCCGCGGCGAGGCGGATCGACTCGCGCCGGCAGCGACGGAGGAAGAACCGGTGCCGCCGGCGGCGGCGGAGGCGGATCGACCTGCGCCGGCGACGGCGGAGGAAGAACCGGTGCCAGCGGCGGCGGCGGAGGAGGATCGACCTGCGCTGGTGGCGGCGGAGGCGGGTCGACCGACAGCAGTGGAGGCAGAACCGGAGCCGGTGGAGTTATTGTCGGGGTGGCGCCAGCCGAAGTGGAAGCTGTGGCCGCCGTAGAGCTCCCCGCTCCGGTCGTGGTCGCCACGCTCCTAGCCCGATGCGGACCCTCCTGGGGCTGGCACCGGAGGCATCGTCGTCAGTTGGGCGCTTGCCCCTTCTCGGATCGCCAGCTGGAGGAGGGCCCCGGATCGTCAGCGCCACTTGGCGGGGCGTGTTCACCAGCCCCATGGCGTCCATGGTGGGCATGGCGCGGGTGATAGTCACGCGCTCCCTGGGCTCCACCTGGCAGAGCGGGAGCGCGCCCGCTGGAAAAGGCGGGATGGGGCCGAGGACGCCCAGCTGCCCCATCCATGCGTCAATCTTTGTAAGGGATAAATCCCCTGCAGCTGAAAGAAAAGAGGAGAGGAGTGAAGCCACCGTTAGTTCAGCGGCAGTTGCAAAAAAAAAAACAAACAAAACAAACAACAAGTGGCTTACCTCCGGGAGATGTTCGGGTCATGTCGTTGGGGCCGTGTACTGCCAGGCAAGGCAGGCACGGCGCCGTAGGGGGCTGATTCTCCGGGAGACGTAATCCCGGAGAACCATGGCCCCCGTCAGGCCCGGTGTTCGGAGCTGGTCCACACGGGCCAGCATCACCTGGAGCTCGGGCGTCTCGTCGACGTGAGCTCCCCAGGTAGGGGTGCTGACCGCTGTCCCGTTGGCAACTCCAAGACCTCTACGCCGCTGTTGTCCTCGGCGTAGAGCCACTCATTGCGCCAAGCCCTCCAGTTGGAACGGAGGTCCAGCGGAATGTAGCGGGAAGCCATGCCATCCCTAAGGTGGAGGTGGCAGGAGCCCACCGTGGTGGAAAGGTCCTTGGCCGCGTGCAAGGAGTAGAAGAAGCGGAAGAGAGGAAGGTTGGGGGCCACTCCCACAAACATCTCGCAGAAGTGGGCAAAGACAGCAAGAAGAACGATGGAGTTGGGAGGAAGGTGAATGTTGTGGATGGAGTAGAAGTTGAGGACGGCGAGGTAGAAGTCAGAGATCGGCGGAAGGAAGCCTGCCAGCATCCCCCATCTGAAGAAGATTACTTCTCCGAGCAGCGATCGGGCGCGGTGTCCTGGCCAAGAAGATGACGGTGCCGCTGCGACATCTGTGGCAAACCTCTCGGCGTCGACCTCCTCGACGGTCGATGGGAGAAGCAGAGGTGCTAGCGGCGCCATGAGAGCGAAGGAGCAGTTCGCAAGAGGCAAAGGCAAGGGAGCAGTTCGCAAGGAGCAAATGCGAAGGAGCAGTTCGCAAGGAGCAAAGGCAAGGGAGTAGTTCGCAGGAAGCAAGGGCTATGGAAAGAACGAACCGCCTCCCACCGAGCCCCCTTTTATATGTGCGCATGGAGGAGCGCTTCGGCGGGGGACCCGAGGGGCCGCGGCGGTTCGAATGGCGGGAGACCCGAGGAGACGCGATGGTTCGCTGGCGGGAAATCCAAAAGAATCTGAAAGGGTGCGGGAATGCCCCCCAAGCCCGCGCCGGTTACAAGGCGGGGGCGGCCGCACGTTCCGCCTCGATGCCCGGAAACGGCGGCGGCATTTAAAAGCCGCAACATTACGTGGGTGTAGGATCGAAGTATACGAATATAGCAATCAGAGGGGGGGTGAATGATTGTGCGGAAGCTAAAACCAAATTCTTGATCTACTAAAAGTTCACCCCAAAATAGAACCAAATAATTGCCTCGTATTCGACAAAAACAGAATGACAGAGGTTTGGTACAACGAGAATTCCCAGAGATCCAACCGTTAGATTGATCTGAAATTTGGACACACGAAACTAGATTCCAATACAAATCGAACCCAAAAAGAATCAGCTCGATCGGACTTACGGATCAAAAGTTATGAGCTTCGCAAGCTTGCTATTCCAGAACTTGACGAAAACTAATCTAATCAAAACTTCAAGATTAAACAAGATCTTCAAAAGATTAATCAACTAGACTTTTAGGAACTCTAAATCAATACCCTAGAAAGGTTTTTATGGATCAAATCAAGATAAAACTCAAAGAACAAAAACCAATCTAGAAAAGAACAAGCATGCAAACAAGAACCAAAACAGGAAACACTGTAGCAACGCGGTTACTGTAGCACGCAAGGATCTAGAAGAATTGATCTTTATTTCTTTTGTCTAAAGTACTATCATCAAAAGAGTACAAACCCTAAAACTGAGCTTGAGGCTCTCAATGCGCTCAGCTCCGATTGATGCCCTTCAACAGGAGACACCCCTCCTATTTAAAGGAGCAAAACACAAGGAGTTCTGAATACAATTCCTAATCTAGAAGGAGTATGTATTCAACACAACTCCTCTTGGCCCAACCTGGCCGAGTACAACTCTTGCACGCGTATGGCAACCCTACCATACTCACGTGACTAACACTTTGCACGCGTATGGCCACCTGCCATACTCACGTGACTAACACTTTGCACGCGAATGACCTCCTGCCATTCTCACGTGACTAACCATTCTTCATGTGCACCATTCTCTTAGCCCGAACGTCCCGCATGACATCCTTGACCACCAAGACCTCAGTTCCTCCCTGAACCTAGTCCCGAACCTCAGCTCCTCCATGAACCTAGTTCCGGTCCCGTCATCGACCACGTTTGTCATACATGGGAAAAACGAGGTCGCCAAAAGCATGTGTATGACAGACCAAAAAATTTGGTTTGTCATACATGGAAAAAACGCGATTTCTTGAACAAGCGTAAATGTAACACCCCATAAATCTAAGCTGCTGTACAAGAAAAATTCGACAGCATTTCCCCTAAAACAGGATAATACGGAAGCAATTCATAAAAACAAGGTCCATGATAAGCAATTCAAATAGGAATAATATCACGACATCAATACTAGAGACAACAAGTCTAAATCAACCAGGAATCAACCATAAACATAACACATCTCTAAAGGGACAACCATAAAGGAGAACAAGTTTAAAGGGGATAACAATGGGTCTAGGTGTAATAAAATTTCAGCCAGCTAAAGAATTATATAAAACACTAGTTCATGTGAGTCGTGATGACATCAGAAAATTTATTGTGTTGCTAGCCCACCCTTCATGCTTACGACTCACGTGCGCTACGAAAACATCAAAGACAAGTAGTGAGATTGGATAATCTCAGCAAGCGGAACAACTAATACAAATAACACATCTACCATATATTTAGCATTCCACATTCCTCATATACAATACCACATCAAAGAGTCCACACCACTTCAAGAAATGCATATGATTGATGCACATGCTTATGCCATGTTCCTCCTCACCGTGCCCTTTCTCAGAACACACGGTGTTGTCTGCAGACACAAGACGCCAAGGCGTCGACAAACTTCCAATGCATGATTATACAGTTAATGCTTCATGCATGAATTCATTCATAACCTCTCCCACTGAGTCCACACGTTTTCATATCATATAGCATGGATAGAAAACAAATATCATAGAGATGAAATGTTTAGACAATTCATCCGGTAAACAACATCATTCTTCACCTTACTCTTGATTCATAGCTAAACCACAACATCACAATACCAGTCAAGATATTTCAATCCTCAAAGCAAGTGATTAAACCATGTATGATTGCTGTAATTGGAGTTTATAGTGAAGGCGAATCAAACAACAATGTATAGATTAACAATACAACTGCTTCCACTTGCCTTTACCGACGTGGGCGAAGAACCTAGTTACGCCCAGCAGTGGCACCACCTGAACAAACATTATTTTAGTACATAGAGACATCACAATTCATCACACAATTCAAACACACGCTTCCTACTCCCCGATCCCATTTAAACGCCAAAAACCCCGATCTGTCCGAATCGAACAGCAGCACCCTCTCTTCCCAATTTCGTATCTTTTTTTCTACTGTTCATAAAAATACAAAAAAATTACAGTAGCTGTATATTGACGAGATCTACAACTTTCATGAAGGTCACAAATTTCAATTCCACTGTTAAATATGCCTAAACAACCGTCCAACACAGTGGACGAAATATGTTTCCAGATTCTGTTCGTCATCTTCTAACAGAGATAACTTTCATACCCACGCCCCAAAAATTCTGAAAAAATTACAGAAGCTAGGTCTCGACGTTATCTACAACTTTCTAGTTATAGGTTTTTGCAGGAAAAATCATCTATGCCACGTAAAACGCGAAACAATCCGCGCTGCACAATCTTCCCTTCCAAAAACAGCACCACGTGAACATCTACCCTTCTCCCCCATCAAGATCCATCCAAACCACTCACCACCAGATCTAATACACTCCTAATCCCTAGGTAGAACAGGGGTAAAGATTGGGAATTTTACCTTGAGTTCCCCTTGCGAACCCACGAAGAACGCGCGACGATCCCGTAACGGAAATCTGTTCGTCCTCCTCGCCTCCTCGGGTCCTCTTCTCATTTTCTCCTTCGCGTTTCGCGGTGGATCTTGAGCCACCACGCAGGGGAGGAAGAGGAGGGGGTGCGGCTGCTAGGGGGGAGGAAGGGAGGCGCCTTAGGGTTTGGGGGGAGGGGGCGCCACTTAAAGGGGGAAGTGGGCCGGCCCACCAAGGCATGGGGAGGAGAGGGGGAAAAAGGAATTCCCGGCCCAGGCCCAGGTTGCCTCAGCCCAGCGGAAACTAGCCCAAAACTCCAATTTTTAATATTAAATTGCCGCATAATCTTCAATTATTTCATTCCCCGACAAAACCCTCTTTCTTTCCGGAACAACTAAGAAAGAAAACCCTAGGATCGCTCTCAAATTCTAGGGCATCACAATCTCCCCACCTTAAAAGGATTCGTCCCCGAATCTAAGACACACCAAAATCAACAACAAAGTCCCCAAGGGACAAAAGACTTCTTTGCAACACAAAACATTCACACAAAGACTCAAACCGGAATAAACGACAAGCGAGTTCTCAAAACCAACACTAGCGAGAAAATGTTGATTTAGCTCAACAGAGTGCAACCTCTCACGGTTCCACCTTCACTTCAATTCCCAAATAGAGCATGAAAGGAAACGGTCTCGCACTCCTTATTCCAACCACTCTCCTGAAGAAAACGGTACCAGTCTCTAGAACCCTCTTCATCTCCCACGCACAAACGTGTTTTCACACCACAACCCCTCTACTGTGGTTTGCCGTATTCAAGACGACGACAAACCAGGTGAGACATACACTCCAAGACCACCAGCTATTTGAACAAACGAGGTTAGAACCTTGCAAAAAATTGATCTTCAACAAAAAACCAATACCCAACACTACCACCAAAAGGAAAGGCCTACTTTACAACCAGGGTCCTTAAACCCGCAAGAGACAGTAACAACCGAACAAAATCGCTATGGTTGACACAACCTCGCTCAACCTCGGCTGACGAAAGGTCCAATACACTCCAAAAGGAAAAACAATTACTAGCAACCACCAAGTGGTCCACTAATAATTTAAACAGCCCCACCTAGGTACACATCAATGACCCAATTCTCCAAGAAGGTTTGGATTGAGTCATACACAACCTTCCTTTACTCTTCACTTTTAAACTGTTTACGATCATCTACTAGCAACATCTAATATCTTATGTCATTACCAACCCACACTAAATTCCTCTTTCTTAGAAGGTTTCGCCCTCGCATTCTTCCTTTCAAAGAATCAGAACCAAGGGTAGAATCATTGAGGAAGCTCAACCAAGACCCATGATCCCCAAATGATTCACATCCAACAACTCGAACTCCAAAGCGCTAAAAGCCACTTTGGAAAAAAATTCGGCAACAACCCAAGAGTACTCATTTTATTTTTTTCCTAAGCCAAATGCAAAGAAAGCTCAGATCTCTTACCCCACACCCAACCTCACCGAAGATATTCGTTCTTACTTCCCGTACTAGAAGGCAACTGAAACCTCGATTCAGGACATGCACGCAGCTTTCCAAGAGCACTCGGATTAGTCATATATCCATATATGACTTTCTCACCGACTGGCTCAACGACTCTTTTATCATTTAACATCTATAGACAATGTCATGTTTACTTTTCACCATTAATTCATCATGTAACAACACTATCGAATAGTCATTTACAAGACGACTTTTTCCTCTGTAACACATGAATAAAACTTGAATAACACCGAGGATTGCGCTAATTCATATAAACTATGTCGGCAAAGATAGTTATGATGAAGGCACCACATCATATCAAAACCCACCAATGATAGAAAGCTAAACTTGCAAAACATCGCATTTTAACCAAAATCAATATTTTGGAAAAGAACATCGACTCCAAAGTCAAACATCTGCACAAACAACCGCCACAATTTTTTTTCTCGAAAGAAAGGGAAATTCATTCCCAAAAGAGAACTCTTCACTAACCAAATTCACTTATGAAACATTCATATAATCCACCTTTTTGAAGCACTCGCAAACGTCACACACATCATGCAAATAAATCCAACTCTAGTCAAAAAGAGTTACAAATTAAATCTCAAGAATTTCCAACACAACCCACTATGTCCATCTGCTTCCTTTAAAATTAATTCCAAAGATAATTCAGTCTAACGCGAAGGGGCGCGATCCACTCAAAGACTTTTGGGTGTAAATCCATACTCATAGTGCAAACTAAACAAGTTAGCCAAATCCAAAGGTTGGCATTAATCACTACGAGTTTTAGGAAACTCAAACACAACAGAAGAAACACTTCGACAAAAAGTATTCAACCAAAATAGCAACCAACCAAACCACCCAAAAGGTTTTAGACAGGCTCAGGATGAAAGCCACCATATCTAGTATTCCACTATACTTACCATTTAAGCATTCAATATACACTATTTACTCATCGAGAAGCCTCAATATAATTCAACCAAAAGCTACATAACCAATTCTTTCTCTAGTTACCTTTCCCAACATTTATAAATACAGTTTATGATGATTAACAAAACGTCTTCCATTCTATACTACCTCATCATGATCCCCACAGACAACACATCATATATCAATGTATTCTATATTTCAAACATAGTACTTCAACATATACTTAAGCATGATCAACGTATCAATTTATACCATCCATACATCAACATCTTGACAATTAAAACTTGTTCAATCAATAAAATGACTTCAACCAATAAGTATTATCTCTACAAGATAAAATTAAGAAGCAGGATTCTAAGACATGCATTCATTAAGGTTAAAATCTTGCATCATGATTGTTATCCAATATTTATCCCATCACAACATGAACTCGACATAATTCCACAGTTTTACACTTTTCTCTATTGGATCAATGGTTTCCAACAATTAGCAACCCTACCAAGTCATCAATAACAACAAATGGGCATAAACATCAACCATCAACATTACTTCTGGCTACCCTATACATAGGTGATAACAAAATTACCACCACACAACATACTAGTAGGTTGCAACAATGTAAATAGCAATTCTAATCAACTTCCAAATTAAAGTCGCTAGTCAACACGATTAAATTTTCTCTATTAATCCGTTAGATTAGAACATCTTTAAACAACCAAAGAAAGTTTCTTTAACAATAACAAGATCTACCTCATCTTAATGTTCTAACCATGCATCGTGGTTTAAAACCTTAAACATTATCGGGGTCATAAGCACTTTTAAAGCAAAGCAACAGATTATAAGCATGTACATTAACACATTTAATCATCCCCACTACGGGGTACTCTACATCACTAGAGGTTCATTTAATCTTAAGCTAAAGGTAACAATTACACTTAATTGATTCAACTCGCAAATTAACTAAGGAGTACATCATTTCTATAAACCACATTGTTACATACTACATAACATGCTAAACAACAATTTCCACTTTTAACAAGTAATTTCAGTCAAACGAATACTTACTTTATTTGCAGCATTTTTTTTTTCTTTTAATACTCAACCAAAACTCACAAAGAAGCTTGACTCTCAAATTTGCAATAGGACATGACTCCAAAACACATTTCAATCTTAAAGACTCAGGAGGGAACCAAGCGATCAAGTAAACCTTTACAAACAAAGGCACAAAACATAAATCGACACAACTTAACTTTTTACACACACTTCAATAACTTCTTTTAAACTCAGAGCAATACACACAAGAACCAAAAGCTATACCTTTCTTTGCAAGGCAACCAACTAAACTGGTGTCAAAGTCAAAAAGGCGACCAAAGACGCACAACACAAAACTCCCTTCTTTGTCTTCACCCAAAGAAGACAAAACCAAGAAACACCGAAGGCACACTCATGAAAATCCAAATTCCAAACACTTTTCTTCTAATTTCAATCAACTAAAACCAAGAAAACCAACCAAGACCGACCTTCAGAACGATAAAGAACATCCGAAGGAATCTACCACCAATCTCTTCTATTTGACTCCAGTCAACTACTCGATCCACTGACGTAAAGGGTAAGCACTCCTCCTACAGGGGTTAATAATTCTTCGGTGATGGCGTTAACCACCCACACCATCAAACCACACCCTTACTATGAACAAAAGAGGTGACCAAACACTTCGGCAACACAACCCCACTTCCTCACAAATGAAGCAACTCAATCAAATCCATCATAAATATAGCATTATACAACATCAAAAGTAGCATTCAACATCAAAGCTTAGATACAATATTTAAACGGAAAGCAACGGTACCCATACCCTTTCCTACTGTGCATCCATGTGTGTCAGATTTTAAATTAGTGATTCCACTTACACAAGTTTTAATATTGCTATCCTATGACAAAATTTTAGTTAAAACCTAGACCATGTTTCTAAGTTATTCCACATCACATTTTAGTTGTATCCTATAGTATGACACTAAAAATACACATTCCAAGGACCTACAACCGCCTCGATACCAACTGTAACACCCCATAAATCTAAGTCAGACAAGAAAAATTCGACAAAGATTTCCCCTAAAACAGGATAATACGGAAGCAATTCATAAAAACAAGGTCCATGATAAGCAATTCAAATAGGAATAATATCACGACATCAATACTAGAGACAACAAGTCTAAATCAACCAGGAATCAACCATAAACATAACACATCTCTAAAGGGACAACCATAAAGGAGAACAAGTTTAAAGGGGATAACAATGGGTCTAGGTGTAATAAAATTTCAGCCAGCTAAAGAATTATATAAAACACTAGTTCATGTGAGTCGTGATGACATCAGAAAATTTATTGTGTTGCTAGCCCACCCTTCATGCTTACGACTCACGTGCGCTACACGAAAACATCAAAGCGACAAGTAGTGAGATTGGATAATCTCAGCAAGCGGAACAAATAATACAAATAACACATCCACCATATATTTAGCATTCCACATTCCTCATATACAATACCACATCAAAGAGTCCACACCACTTCAGTAAAATGCATATGATTGATGCACATGCTTATGCCATGTTCCTCCTCACTGCGTTCTTTCTTAGGAACACACGGTGTTGTACTCTGATCGCGCCAAGGCGTCGACAAACTTCCAATGCATGATTATGCAGTTAATGCTTCATGCATGAATTCATTCATAACCTCTCCCATCGAGTCCACACGTTTTCATATCATATAGCATGGATAGAAAACAAATATCATAGAGATGAAATGTTTAGACAATTCATCCGGTAAACAACATCATTCTTCACCTTACTCTTGATTCATAGCTAAACCACAACATCACAATACCAGTCAAGATATTTCAATCCTCAAAGCAAGTGATTAAACCATGTATGATTGCTGTAATTGGAGTTTATAGTGAAGGCGAATCAAACAACAATGTATAGATTAACAATACAACTGCTTCCACTTGCCTTTACCGACGTGGGCGAAGAACCTAGTTACGCCCAGCAGTGGCACCACCTGAACAAACATTATTTTAGTACATAGCGACATCACAATTCATCACACAATTCAAACACACGCTTCCTACTCCCCGATCCCATTTAAATGCCAAAAACCCCGATCTGTCCAAATCGAACAGCAGCACCCTCTCTTCCCAATTTCGTATCTTTTTTTCTACTGTTCATAAAAATACAAAACAATTACAGTAGCTATATATTGACGAGATCTACAACTTTCATGAAGGTCACAAATTTCAATTCCACTGTTAAATATGCCTAAACAACCGTCCAACACAGTGGACGAAATCTGTTTCCAGATTCTGTTTGTCATCTTCCAACAGAGATAACTCTCATACCGACGCCCCAAAAATTCTGAAAAAATTACAGAAGCTAGGTCTCGACGTTATCTACAACTTTCTAGTTATAGGTTTTTGCAGGAAAAATCATCTATGCCACGTAAAACGCGAAACAATCCGCGCTGCACAATCTTCCCTTCCAAAAACAGCACCACGTGAACATCTACCCTTCTCCCCCATCAAGATCCATCCAAACCACTCACCACCAGATCTAATACACTCCTAATCCCTAGGTAGAACAGGGGTAAAAGATTGGGAATTTTACCTTGAGTTCCCCCTTGCGAACCCACGAAGAACGCGCGACGATCCCCGTAACGGAAATCTGTTCGTCCTCCTCGCCTCCACGGATCCTCTTCTCATTTTCTCCTTCGCGTTTCGCGGTGGATCTTGAGCCACCACGCAGGGGAGGAAGAGGAGGGGGTGCGGCTGCTAGGGGGGAGGAAGGGAGGCGCCTTAGGGTTTGGGGGGAGGGGGCGCCACTTAAAGGGGGAAGTGGGCCGGCCCACCAAGGCATGGGGAGGAGAGGGGGAAAAAGGAATTACCCGCCCAGGCCCAGGGTGCCTCGACCAAATAAAACTAGCCCAAAACTCCAATTTTTAATATTAAATTGCCGCATAATCTTCAATTATTTCATTCCCCGACAAAACCCTCTTTCTTTCCGGAACAACCAAGAAAGAAAACCCTAGGATCGCTCTCAAATTCTAGGGCATCACAGTAAAAGCATCAAAATCACGTTTATGACAGAGCAAAAAGTTTGGTCCGTCATACATGCGAAACTCACTGTTTTTGGATGTTTGGTCTGGCGCAATTGCAAAGTCTCTGTTTTTGGATGTTTGAATGTTTGGTCCTTCAAGCAAGCAATTTTGCAAGATTAATCATAACCAATTTTTCAGCACAAGATCAAGCCAATTTTTCATCACATGATTCACAGTGGGCATTTATGATGGACCCACCCGGGAGACTGAGCCGCTTTCATTTCCAGAAAGGTAAAAAGGGGCGCTCCAGGGTGGGTCCGGGGGCTACTGTCGGCGTATTCTACACCAGGGTGCCCACTACACTTCAGTAGGAACCGCCAGCGGACACGTGGCGTCCAGAACACGCCGCTGGCTGTCAGTGAAGGTGGCCGTCCAGCGGACAGGTGGCGACCAGGCCACACCGCTGGCGGTCAGCTGTGTGATCGCCCAGCGGTCAGGTGGCGACCAGGCCACGCCGCTGGCGGTCAGCTGCGTGATCGCCCAGCGGTCAGGTGGCGACTAGGTCACGCCGCTGGCGGTCAGCTACGTGATCTCCCAGCGGTCAAATGGCGACCAGGCCACGTCGCTGGCGGTCATCTGTGTGATCGCCCAGCGGATAGGTGGCGACCGGACCACGCCGCTGGCGGTCAGCAAGGTGGTCGCCTAGCGGACGTACAGCACGACATCCACACCACTGGCGCTCAGTTCCCGAGGCCACCCAGTAACCTGCGCGGCCGCACAGAAGGTCAAGCACATTTATTGCGTATCGTGCGCATTAAATGGGAGTAATAAAGGCCGCAACACGGCGGCGTGTGTTTCCAACGCGTGCCATTATTGCGGATGATGTCAGGGTGCAGTTTCCCACTCCGCCCGAACGGGCGCAGCCGGCAGGCGCGGGGCCCAAGACGGGGGAGAGGACTGCTGTGCCAGGGCATTAAGTATGCGGCAAGAACAGTGATAGGCGCATTAAATGCAACATGTCAAGTATATTCAATGTACTACACTCTTGTAAGACCCGCACGTCCCAGCGAACCTGAGTATAAAAGGGAGCTGGGGTGCGTGGGAGGGGGGGTCGGCTGTTTCTTCTTCCTCTTCTCTGCTAGTCCACCTCTGAGATCGGTTCGTCCCCCCCTCGGGTGTTGATCTTTGAGTCCCAGGTCCATCGTTCTCACGATCTTCTCCAAGAACGCAATCAAGAACAACACAAGCAGGACTAGGGCTATTACTCGTGAGGAGGGCCCGAACCTGGATAAACCGAGTGTCTTCCTCTTGTGAGCTTCGTCCGTTCTCTTTCCACCGTATCTCGAGCGACCCGCCACGAAAGCCCCTCATTCGGACTTCTCACACCCCATTTAGGAAGGGGTCTGTTAGCTCATATGCTGACAATGCTCAACTGTTATCAACAGACTTGATGCAGCGTTACGTAGAAGTCCGCATTGCCAACGGTGAACATTGGCAATAAGGGGGTTCTAGAGGCTGCCAAAAGAGCACAGACAAACCGATATATGTCCATTCAGGCAGAGTTATCGGATTTGATTAATCAATCTATACATTGTGCTCTCGTTAACCAATTGTTGCCTTTAGTAACCACCCTTAGGCCAATGATAGCTAACAGCATCAAGAAAGTTGCACAATAACTTATGCCGGCTGGTACTCTGCTTGACCTTGTGCAAGCTTTGCTGACATATCCAGTCTACTCTATATCCCATAGTGCTCAAAACATCAAGCCAGTGGTTGATCCAAAGTCGTCGGCTACTATCCCTACTATGGCACCAACGTAACCAACCATGGTCTTGTCACGGGATCCTAGTACAAGTGGGATTACTCATTACCAGGCTTACACATATTTCTTCAAATTATGCAACCAGCCTAGTTTACCAACATTAGCTCTGTTTTGTGTCTATCCTGGATCGACTGCATAGTCGATTGAGACCCGTGTATGTCCTCAGTACGTTGAGTTGATTCCTCCAAGGGATCCGGCCCCTATAGGGTTGTATCGTACTCGGAGACATTTATTCCACTACCTGAACCGACATTTGCTTAGTAGAATGTCGGCTACGAGCGACCATGTGCACCGATACGACCCTCGGTACAACGCTAACCCGAGTTTGCACTTGGGGGGGGGGTAGCACATAGCGAATTCACCCCAAGTCGGCAAGCGCCTTAGGTGCAAGTAGCATCGGCCAGAGAAATCGATTAGGCTGAAGCTATTAGTGCTATTTTGAGGGATCAATTTAGCATTCAGCCAAAGGGACGCACCAACGACTATAGAAAGTCGTATCCTGAATACATTGATCGGATCCCATATCCTAATGGGTATAGGGTTCTCGATTTTGCTATGTTTTTAGGAGAATACTCCATGACAACATTAGAGCACATCGGACATTTTATGGCACAATGTGGAGAGGCCACACAGTCCGATGGATTGAAGGTGAAGTTGTTTCTGTTATCCTTGTCTAGGGCAGCATTCACCTAGTTCACAACACCCCCCAAATTCGGTCAATACTTGGACCGATTTGGAAAGCTGATTCCACAGGTACTTTTTCTGTGGAAGCTTAGAATTGAGGATATCAAATCTAAGCTCTGTCCAACAGAAGTTTAGAGAATCAGTAATAGATTATATTAAAATGTTTAGGGAAGTTAGAAATCAGTGTTTTAGTGTCACGTTGCTTGGCAATCAATTAGCTGATTTAGCTTTCAAGGTTTAATCCCTCCTTTGAAGGAGAAGTTTGGTGGCCAAGAATTCACTGATTTAAGCCACTTGCTGCATAGGATATCGGCTTCAAGGATAGGTTCAAGAATAATAAAGACAAAGAGAAGCCTAAGGTAAATCTCGTTGAGCACAAGACTGATAATTTATCCGATGAGGATGAAGCCAAAGTAAACAAAGCCGAATGGGTTAAAGAGAATAAGAAGTCCTTAGTTTGTTCATGGCTCAAGCCGACCAAGGCAAAGGCAGAAATTAGATACTTTTTTGATGTGACAAAGTGTGATCGTATTTTTGATTTATTACTAAAAGAAATGGTTATACGGCTACATGAAGGTCACACCATACCATCATATGAAGAAATTAAGAAACTAAAGTATTGCAAGTGGAATCATTCTTTTTCACATAATATTAATGATTGCAATATCTTTCGTCAACGGATCTAGTCGGCTATTGAAGATGGTCAACTGAAGTTTACCGAGGAACCGGTGATGCAGCTGGATGCCGACCATTTTCCAGTCAATATGGTCAGCTGTTCATCTAAGGGGATGGAGTTGGCGCGAGATGAGCTCCGTTCGCTGTCTACATCATCTAACAAAGTTTAACAGGCCGATGTAATGACAGCAAATGGTGAAGAAACGATCGAGATCACAGTCAGTTCTATTCAAATAGAGACTTACCGTGTGGGCAAACAATTCAGAATGATTAAGCCGAGAGGTGAACTCAAAGTTGGCAAGTGATACAAAGCTAAGAAATCGGTACCACCACGAAAGCCGATGCAAAAATACAAGACAATGTTTTCTCAATCGTTGGCTAAGTATGAGAATCCATCGGCCAACTGCTGCTGAGAGGGCGCATGAACGGTGCCCCTTTTATCAATTCTGCTGGGAAAGGGGAATGGTGTTGCCATCGCCCTACATCTGTCCGATGCAACATTATCATGGGTAGGGCCAGGAACACAGAAGGTCCGCTAAGACCAGAATGGCTGAATCAGTTCTAAGCTGACTCGAGGAAAGTCGAAAAAAACCAGTTCATGAAAGGATTTCTGAACGGGTTTGGGAAAAGCAACAACCTGACAAAGGGTGTGACGAGGTAAGCAGGTCAGATTTAATCGGCAAGATACAAAATACGATTGAACCTATGGCATGGTGGTGTCCTCCAAGGTTCAGCAAATCATAGAGACGACGGCTTAGCATTTGAGAACTCAAGAATTGAGAGAAGTCGATTAGGAGAGGAAGATGGATGAAAATTTTAATGAATTTCGTCTGATCAAGAACGTGAAAAAAGAGTGGAGGAAGAAAGGAATCATCCATGAAGAATTAGGTTCAGTCAACGATCTAGATTCTCCTATTGTTTGTGATAACTTAACACCACCGATGGACATCAATATGGTGTTCACCTTGCCTGTGGAGTTCAAAGTGTTCATGCCATCAACTAAAGGATCATTTGCTCAATTGTGTCTTGGTCAAGGTTAGAAATTTTGTTTTCAGAATCTTTAACACCCCGGCACCTAGTATGCCGCGAATGTCACCACAAAGGATACTAGCAGCAACCAAAACACATATTTAACCATAAATTATAGCAACTACGTTAATAGCTTAAACAAATTTTCGGTAGGATGTACTTTGTTTTTCCATGGTTTGAAGCATGAACAATAACCTCATAACACAATATCATAATAGAGGACCTCTATAGCATAAATAACAAGGATTTCAGCAACAGTTCAAGCCAAGAATATAACTTTAAACGTCTCATGAACCAATACAGAGTGAACAATTAAACATAGCAAACGATATAGCATAATCCATGTTTAGTTCAATAAAATAAACCATCACAACTATGAATAAGGGTATGTAATTCTCTAATTGAGTGAAACTAAGTGGAGACACGACGCTAGTACCCTTTCCCACATGCCGAATTCAAGGTTCCTAGAAACAACATCAAACAACAAGCGTGAGTTCATCACTCAGCAACGTGTATTGCAATGGAAACAATTTAACAACAAATAACATACGCCATGAGAAACAATTCATAAACTTCTTCATCATATTCTCATTTATGCAATGTAATGCATCATGCCTCTTTGCTTAGCACATACCAGTATTGCCGAGTGCACACCCGTCGGTGTGCACCTTCTTTCCCTTCCATCCCGTGGAGGGTGCCAACTCTTACTGACTCGCTCCCATTCACAACTATGGATGGGACTACGAGGTAGGTCTTTCGTGTTCACTATGTGTGAACACAGAGGCCCGCGTCAGAATGGGTCGCCTCTTCCATTATGAATGCACATATGCCATAAACATAAATGAACTTGCATAAATACTCAATATAGCAACTACATAGCCCTTAAACTAATCATGTTCATCATATCACATGCAAGGATCAAACATGGCAAATTAACACATCACATAGTTATATATATGGCCACCCAAGCCAAAGCCATCCCAATACACTTGCCTTCAACCAAGAGAGACGGAGTGGCGACATGTTGATGGCACTCCTGGGGTCACACCACCTGCACATAGGTATAATACACTCAAAAACATGCCCACAAAACAACACAAGACCAATCAACTACATCGACTTCGCAACCCACTCCTAAAACCCGAAAAACAGTAATCTGTCCAAACGGGACAGCAGACTTCTAACGGTCATAACTTGAGTTTAACAACTCCAAATCATGGAAACGAATATATTTTCTCAAACTACATGAAATTTCCCATCTTTTTATAAGTATTCGAAAAGTCTCATTCGGCCTCTAAGTTCCTCTAATCTACAGATGAACACAGCCTATTCCAATCGCGACACAGATTGGACACTATTTGCTAAAATGGCCATAACTTTTAAACGGATGAACGAAACTTAGTGATTTCGATGCATAATTAAATTTAATTCAGATATCTACAACTTTCGCAACAGCCCCTCACCCCCTAGAAAACGCCTCTAACAAATTCAAAATCAAGCCTTAAGCACGGGTACCCAATCTGCCCGAGGTGACAGCGCAGGACAGATTTGCATTCTCCTTAAATTCGTCTAACAATAGCACCTAAACATGGGTTTTAAGGATGAATTCCCCCTTCTAATCAGCCCCACAAACCTACAAAGGAGCCTACAATCACTTACCTCCCTTGAAGAAACCAACGAACGACGAACTCCTCCTTCTGGCCACGATCTCTCTCCAATCACCGGTATCGTTGGATCCCCTTGGTTGGAAGGCTCCCGAACAGTGCGAGGGCTGCGTGGGGAGGGCACTTGGGCCGGCTAGAGGTGGGGAGGGGAGGTGCAACGGTGGGGGAGGCGTGTGGCTAGGGAGGGGAGAGGGGGAGGGGGCGCACAAGTGGAGGGGGTGGCGGCTTGGTGGGGGAGAAGGGGCAGGGGGCGCACCAAGGGGGGTGGAGCTGGGGTTGGCTGCCAAAAACTCCCCCCTTGGGCCCAAACACTTCCACTTAGGCCCAAAACTTCCCACTTGGGCCCAAACCTTTCCACCGAAAGCCCAAAATTCCCCCGGAAAAGCCCGAATATCCTAAAGGGCTCAAAAACATGATATAAACTAATACCGTAATGTTACATTCTCCCCCCTTAACTGGATTCGACCCTGAATCCTAGATACACCACTATGCACAACCAAAACAAAAGAAGCTAAGTTTCACTGTTCATACCTGATAAGAATAATGTTGGGTACTGCTCGCGCATGCGAGACTCCAACTCCCAGGTCACTTCTCTCTCAGACTGGTGCAACCACAGAACTTTGACAAACTTGAGTGTTCTATTCTTCAACACCCACTCTGAATTTCCCAAAATTTTTACTAGCCAGGACTCAAAGGTGAGATTCTTATCAAGCGCCAAAGGTTCCAAAGGAACCACCAATTCCGGGTCATGCAAGTACTTCTCAGCATAGAAACGTGGAACACATTGTGGACCCCTTGCATCGACTCAGGAAGCTCCAAGCGATAAGCCAATTTACTAACTCGAGCTGTGATAGGCAATGACCCAACATACCTCGGGCTAAGCTTCCCTTTGGTGCCGAAACGAACCACACCTTTGGTGGGAGACACTCGCAAGAGCACAATATCACCCACTTCAAACTCTAAATCCCACCTCCTCACATCAGTATAGCTTTTCTGTCTGCTCTGGGCTGCAAGAAGGTTCTGTTGCACCTCTGCCACTCGATCAACAATTTGTTTCACCTAGTCTGGTCCAAGGACCACTCTCTCATCTACTGCATCCCAACAAAGCGTGATCTACACTTCCTGCCATATAGCACTTCATAAGGAGCGGTCCGGATGCTGGAATGGTAACTGTTATTATAAGCAAACTCTGCTAGTGGAAAATGATCTTCCCAGCTACCTTTCCATGCCATCACACAAGCCCTGAGCATATCCTCCAAGGTCTGAAAGGTATGATCATATTGCCCATCAGTTTGATGATGAAAAGCGGTGCTAAGGCGAAGTTGTGTGCCCAAAGCACTCTGCAAACTCTCCCAGAATTTAGAGACAAACTTCGCATCCTGATCAGAGATAATCGTGTTGGGCACACCATGCAGTCTTACAATCTCCTACACATAGATAGGAGCCAACTCGCTCGCTGAATTTGTAGTGCGGATAGGGATGAAATGAGCAGACTTGCTAAGACAGTCCACCACAACCCAAAGAGCATCCTTCCCTCATGGAGTACGAGGTAGGCCAACTACAAAGTCCATGGATATGTCATCCCAAGGCCAGACCGGAATCTCTAGTGGCTGCAACAAACTGGCAAGACGCTTATGTTTGGCCTTAACCTTCAGGCAAATCCCACAAGATACCACATACTTAGCAACTTTTCCATCAGAAATTCTTTTTCAAGTCCCTGTACATCTTAGTCTCCCCAGGATGAACTATGTACGGGGTGCGATGAGCCTCTTTCAGAATATCTTCCTTGACTTGGGATTTTGGAGGTACACAAAGGCGACCCCGAAACCTCAAAGCTCTCACATCGTCAATACTAAAATCTCTACTCTTACCATCCCCAAGGCATTTCCTCAACTACTGGAGCAACCGATCATGCTGTTGTGCTTCCCGCACCCGCTCTGGTATTGCTGACTCAAGAATTAATTGGGTTTCAGCTTGCACGTTTGTAACACCCCAAAATTTTGTTTTCTTAAATTCATGTGTGATTTGGCACTTTGGTGAATTTTTGGAATTTTCTGGAATTTATTTGGATTTATTTGAATTTATTCCATTTTAAAATAATTAAAGAATTTAATTTTTCAAATAAAGTTTTGTTGGAAATATTTTATTTGAGTCCCAAATGCCCTAACATATTTTCCAGAATTTTTCTAGAATTTTTCATAGTCTTTTACTATTTTTAATGAATTAAATGAATTTCTGGGAATTATTTTAAATATTAAATCGCTGGAAAATCGAGTCGGGTCAAGTACTATTCATCCGACCGGACTCGAGTCCGAGTCAGACTCGAGTCCGACCCGAGCCACGTGATTCGGTCGAACCGCGTCCAAACCCTAACCATTGTGGACCGTCGGATCAAGATCCAACGGTCAGGATCCGCGTCGCACCGTTCGATCGGATCCGATCCGGATCCGTGCGCGCCAGGCCATCGTGGCCGTGGATCGCGCCACGTGGACGGTGGAGGCATCGTCTTCCCCGGCCGGATCCGGCTCGATCGCCCGCCCGTGTGGGCATAGGGTTCCGCCCTACGCGCATGCCGAGGCTATTTAAAGCTCGCGCCGCCTCGAGGTCCGCTTCAACCAGGCGCACCTTTTGCCCCACCTCCCAAAACCCTAGCCGCGCTGCTCGTGCCCGATTGCTCGCCGGAGTTGGTTGGGTCTCCACGGTGGTTTCCGCTGTCTTCCAGTATCCAGCCGCTCGTCGACACCAAGCCGGATCCAAAACCCTCACCGAGACGCACCGATCGATCACTCACCTCGCCGGAGAGCGCGTGGAACGCCGTTGCCGTGGTCGTCTTCCTCGGTCCCGGTCAGCCGGCGCCGCCACCTCACCATCGGCCTTTCGGGAGCTCCTCGCCTGCTCGATCTCCATCTGTCGGTTGAGGTGAGGCCACGCGTCGCCGTTCTTGTTCCTAGCGCCGGATCTAATCACGCCGCCGATCTAAATCGGTGTGTAGATTAGATTCAGCTCAAACGGTTGGATCTACTATGACCGTTGGATCTAGATCCAACGGTGGTGATTGAGCCTCGTGGTTTCTTACGTCACGCGTTTAGATAGATGCGGACCGTCCGATCCGAATCGAATGACCACGATTATGCCACGTAGCTTTAGCGCCAAGACCGGCGAAGACGTGGGCGGCCCGACATGCGGGCCCGCATGTCGGGCCGCACCAAGCCGCGGCGCCGGATCCACCATGGACCCGAGCCGCGCGTGGGCCGTGTCCATGGACCAGGACACGTGGTAGCACCCGGGTGGTGCCACATGGCCGATGACGTCATGCTGACGTCATCGGTGGGTTCGGCCGGCGCTGACGTTAGCAAGTCCACGTGGACCAATCAGATGCTGACACATGTCACTGCTGACGCAATAAATAATTTCCGAAAAGGAAAATGATTTAATAATTTAGTTTAATAATTGATTTGAATTTCAAAACTTCAAACGCTTATAACTTTTGCGTTTCAACTCCGATTTGAGTGATTCAAATTTCTAAGTTTGTATAAAATTTAGATCTACCTAAATATGAATTTTATTTAATTTTTGGACTAAAGTTTTCTTCTATAATATTATTTAATTGATTATTTAAACTTTAAATAATCATAACTTTTGCATTTTAACTCCAAATTTGACGATTCCAGTTTCTAAAAATTCATAAAATTATGTTCTCTCTGTTTATGGACTTTATTTGGATATTTGGACAATTTTGCCTATTGTTTATTCGTGTATTTGCTATTTGCACGCTTTACGAGTAGACGTTGAAGTGCCGGAAGGATTCGAAGGAGAAGTATTGACTCAGGATCCAACTCAAGACCAAGAACAAGTACTTTTTGAAGGCAAGTTGTGCTTTGACCATGTTGATCCTATTTTGAAATCTATTTTGATCTAAATTATTGCATGCTAGTTCAATTAGAAAATACTTTATTTAAATATGGGGGATTAGATAAATACCAATTTGCTGTATGACACCTTGATTATTTAAATATGTGCCATGACCCTTGTCACCCTAGTTGTGGATTACTAGTTGGACATTACTAAAATTGCCAACATGGGTTTAGACCGTTGTAGTATATTGCTTAGACCTGCTACGTGCTCATGACATGATTTTGGACAATCAAATGTTAATATTGACTTAATGTTATATTGAACCTGTTTTGGAAAGGTATCATGTGATGTTGATGGCACGTGGTGCATGGTAATCAACTGGGGTTTTGATAAATAGTTTTTGACCGGGGCATGTGGCAAGAATGATCAGGTGGGCCAGTTGTGGCACTGGGGATGTTGATTTGGTTCTTCGGGTAGTCTTGCCCTGGTCACCCTAAGGACTTCACCTTGCAAGCCTTTGAACTGGGTCTAACGTGCAACCACATGTCTGTAATGGGACGGACCTAGTTGATTAAGTTGCTAATAACGTACCTGTGGGACCTCAAGAGGTCAACTACACCCTTTGTGTAAGTTGTACGGGGGAGCGTACCGGGGCTGAGGCCAGGTACCCATCTAACGGTTGATTGGCCTAAACTTCGCCTTAGCTAAGGGAAGGGCTAGTGTGCAATAACCGGGGTGGACCACTTGTATTGTTAGAGGTTTCCGAAAGACTTTGTTACGGGAACTCGCCTTTGTGGTGTTTGACTGTATCTTGTGGGTAAAGTGCATAACCTCTGCAGAGTGTACAATCTATTCGAATAGCCGTGTCCGCGGTATTGGACATCGCTCGGGAATTACAGTCAAGGGTTAGATTTTCTCAAAAATAACTTGGATCTGAAAGGTTGGTTTGGATTAATAATGACGTTGATGGAAATATGGATTAGGATGGGAAAGATGTTTATTAAACTCCTTGAAAAGTTATCTATACTTTACTTGTTTCTACTGCTTTCGAATCTACTTATGATACTTGTTAAATGTCTCTTCATCGCAAATATACCTTGAGCTATTCCTTTGTACCAAGCCATGCATATAGTATATTAGCTTGCATTCTGTGCATGACTTGCTGAGTACCAAGTACTCACCCTTGCCACAATACAACACCAGTTGAAGAAGAGACTACACCAGCTTTGGAGGAGGAGCTCCAGGAGGAACCATCTACTTAGGGAGCGAGCCCAGTCAGTTGCCTGTGGTATCTTGGATGGCGCCAAGTTATTTGATTTTCCGCTGCTACTATTTCTCTCTTAATAAGTTTCGCCCTGCGAGGCGTATATTTGTAACTTGACCATAAGGTCGAGTAACCAGTTTGACTATTTAATTAAAGTACTTTACTAGTATCGAGTGGTATGATTGTGATATTTACCGATGTTAAGACTGTGTGCACTAGCGTGTTCCTGGACTAGTGCTGAATACACAGAGGGTCCGGATTTGCAAATTCGGGTCCCGACAGAGGTGGTATCAGAGCCATACTGACCGTAGGCTCAACCTTAGCTAGAATGGTCGTAGAGAGGTTAAAACCTATTTTCTAAAGGCTAAAAGTTTGTCAAGATAAGAAATGACATCTCGACTTATCCCATTCTTTCTTTTCTTGTCTCTTGCTGAATTTTTCCTTACCTTGTCACGATTTAAAAATTTCGAGTTCTTACGTGAGCACTCTTGTGACAGATGGAGGGAGAGTTCAACTACGTCGATCTGGAGGTTGGTCACGCCGTGGAACTTTGGCGTATGTTACAGACTCTCGGAGATTTTGAGAAGCCACAATACCAAGTGGAAGTGATCAGACAAGCAGGATTGATTAAGGCTTGTGACGTGAAGATTGTGGTACCTGCTAGGAAGAAGGGCCCAGGCAATCGCCCGATACACTGCACTGCCAGGAGGTCTACAATGCAGATGGGTATTCAAGAAGTATCACGACGAGCAATGCGGCACATTACCCGTATCTACGCTAGTGAGTTGGAGAGCACGGTGTTCCGTTATCACCCGCGCAGCGATAACCTTCTTGACCCGAAGGCGATCCAGGATGAGGATGCCATGGTCACACAGTTGGCACGACTTGTTGTCGCCCAGGAGGATGTACTCGATGATACAAGCAAGGAGCTACAGAAGGCCCACAAGGAGATCACGACAGAGAAGAACAGATGGCGGGAAGCTCAAGAGTATGTGTCACACCTTCTGCGAAGAATTGACGAGTTGGAGATGGCTTTGTACGGACCAGAACCAGAGCCAGTACTCGAGCTACATGAACCAGACCCGGAGGAGCCAGAGCTTGATGAGGACACTGCTTCTTCGACTACCACAGATGACACAATTGCTGGACATGGCAATCGTTTCGCGCCTATGCCGCAGCATCCGTACCCAGGCCGTGGAGGTTTTCTCGATGAATGAGCGTAGGTTCTATAGTGAGACTCCTTCGCCGCGTCGCGTCATAGAATAAAGAGTCACCCTTTAGGCGTTAGACTCCAGTGTTAGTTCGATTTGGATTTTCATTGCTTGCTGAGTGTGCAGTATGTGTTGCAAGGCCCCTAGGCATTGTAAGCAACCATACCAAGTTACTATTGATTAAAATAATAAGGTCGGACCTTAAAGTTACACCTTTCGCCCCGCATAAGTTCCATATTACTTGTCTATTCTTGTTTCCCTCTCATCTCTAAAACCTAGAGCAAATCGGCAGATGGTGAACACCTGCAGAAACTTTGGAGGCAATGGAAGTGGTTCTCGCCCAGCAGAAAACCCTAATGATGGAGCACCAGCACCGCCACTGGATATGCAGAATTTTGGAGCATTTCTTGCTGCTCAGACTTAGTTGATGCATGCTATGATGCAACAGATGCAACACGTCAGTGCTTAGGCCACAGCTAATCAAGTTAATCAGGGACAACGCCAGAATACAAGACTGTCAGAGTTCATGAGGACTCATCCACCCACTTTTTTTGGGAATGCTAATCCATTGCAGGCTGATGATTGGTTAAGATCAATTGAGAGGAAGCTACACATAGCTCAATGCATAGGAAATGAGAAGGCACTCTACGCTTCTCATCAGTTGGAAGGGACAGCCGCCGAATGGTGGGAGAACTTCTGTGCCACGCAAGAGAACCCTCAAGATATCACTTGGGAGGAGTTCACAGTTGCGTTTCGTCAGTATCACGTGCCTGAAGGAATCATGGATCTTAAGAAGGAGGAGTTCAGAACACTGAAGCAAGGTAATCACTGGGCCGACTACGAACAAGTTTACACAGACTTGCTCGCTACGCTTTGAGGATGTAGCGACGGATAAAGCCGCAGTCTCGCTTCATGAAGGGACTTAACTCAGGATTGCAGGTGGGGTGATCACCCACACCTTTCCAGATTTCCAAGAGTTGGTGAATAAGGCGCTTATTCTTGAGGACAAGCGCAAGGAACCGGATGAGAACAGGAAGCACGTAATGCAACAAACAGGGATCACGCCAGGAACGCAATGCGTCTCGAGTTGCACCAAATCAATTTTTCAGATTCCAGCCACAAAATGCAACAAGGACACCGCTACCAAAGCACCAAGACCCGCCAATCGTAACTATCAAACCCCACCGGCTAGAAACGCTGCTCGAGTGCAACAAGAAGGAACAGTGAGACGCTGCTACAACCGCAACGAGCCAGGACACTTTGCCAACAGCTGCCCAAAGAAGACAGCAGGAGTGACCCGATTCGCTTCAATCTAGGAACCACCCCAACTAGGACGCCAAAGACCAGAGCCACACCCTGCATCGTGGTGAGAGGCCGAGTCAACCATGTCATCGCAGATGCAACTGCGAAATGCTACTGACGTCGATCTTGGGCTTTGCTGCTAGAAACGATTTGTGGATTGCAAGGCTTAAATGCATGCTTTTAGTTCAAACCCCTGGTTCCGAACTCCGAACGAAAGTAGGATGTTCTGGGGTGAGAATACTAATAGATGGAATAGAGTTCCTAGCAAACCTTATTATTTTGGAGACCCAGACCTTAGATGTTATTTTGGGAATGGATTGGTTGTCCAAGCACAAGGCCGTATTGGATTGTGGATGAAGGACTATCTCAGTTGAGAGCCCGTGTGGAAAGAAAGTGGAATTTCAAGCTACTGCCGTTAGAAATGGACAGTTGATGGTTAATAGTACCAAGTCAATCAGCATAGAGGATGTCTCAGTAGTGAATGAGTACCCAGATGTTTTTCCTGAAGATCTACCTGGTATGCCGCCAGACAGGGACATAGAGTTTGTGATAGAGCTTGTACCTGGTACAGCACCGATAGCAAAGAGACCTTATCGGATGTCCACCGAGGAATTGGTAGAGATGAAGAAACAACTTGAAGAGTTAATGGAGAAAGGATTTCAAGAGCTGAAGAAGCGATTGACATCAGCACCGGTGTTGGTTCTACCGGATGACAATCAAACCTTTGATATCTATTGTGATGCCTCGTGTCAAGGACTTGGATGTGTGCTGATGCAGAATGGAAAGGTCGTCGCTTATGCATCAAGACAATTGAGGCCACATGAGGAAAATTATCCGACACATGACCTGGAGTTAGCTGCCGTAGTGCATGCCTTGAAGATATGGCGTCACTATCTAATTGGAAACAGATGTGAAGTGTATATGGATCATAAGAGCCTTAAATACATATTCACCCAGTCGGATCTGAATATGAGGCAGAGGAGATGGTTAGAGTTGATCAAGGACTACAATGTTGGAATCCATTACCATCCCGGGAAGGCCAACGTAGTTGCCAATGCCTTGAGTCGGAAAAGCCATACCGTGAGTATGTTGCTAGCCACAAGTCAGGATGAGTTATGTGAGGATTTTCAGAGAATGAAGATTGAGGTGGTACCTAGCGGATTCTTGGCCGCATTGGAAGTAAAGCCTACCCTAGAGGACCAGATCCGAGAAGGACAGAAGGATGATGACAAGATCCGCAGGATTAAGTCCATCAAGGAGGAAGGCAAGGCAGAGGACTTCAAGTTGGATGAGCAAGGCACGTTATGGATGAAGGATCGGATTTGTGTGCCCAACAAGAAGGAATTAAAGCAACTGATTTTGGAAGAAGCCCATGACTCCAAGTATTCAATTCACCCAGGAAGTGCCAAGATGTATCAGGATTTGAAGGAAAGATTCTGGTGGCTGAGCATGAAGCGTGAAGTTGCCGAGCATGTTGCATTGTGCGACGTATGCCAGAGAGTCAAGGCAATGCATCAGAGACCAGCAGGATTGCTACAGCCGCTGAAAATACCTGAGTGGAAGTGGGAGGAAATCGGAATGGATTTCATTACCGGTTTGCCTAAGACTCAAGGAGGTTATGACTCCATATGGGTTATAGTGGATCGCTTGACCAAGGTCGCCCATTTTATCCCCGTGAAGACCACTTACTCGGGAGATAAGTTAGCGGAGTTGTACATGATCATGATCGTCTGTTTGCACGGAGTGCCAAAAAGGATTGTATCAGACAGAGGTACCCAATTTACCTCAAGGTTCTGGAATAAGTTGCATGAAGCCATGGGAACCCGTTTGAACTTCAGTACAGCCTATCATTCACAGACAGATGGACAGACTGAAAGAGTCAATTAGATTCTGGAGGATATGTTAAGAGCGTGTGCATTGGCTTATGCTACCTCTTGGGATAAGAGTTTGCCGTATGCCGAGTTCAGTTACAACAATAGTTACCAAGCTAGTTTACAGATGTCACCTTTTGAGGCACTGTATGGTCGACCCTGTCGGACGGCATTGAATTGGAATGAGACCGTGGCGCCGTGTCTTGGACTGATATTCTTCAAGAAGTGAAGAAGCGATTGCCATGATTAGGGAAAGGTTGAAGATAGCCCAATCACGGCGAGAAGAGTTATGCGGATAATCGTCAGCCGGATTTGAGTTTTGAACCAGAAGACTTTGTATACCTCAGAGTTACGCCTCTCAGGGGAGTTAAGAGGTTCCATGCCAAAGGGAAACTCGCACCCCGTTATGTTGGACCATTTAAGATTTTGAGCCGCAGAGGCGAAGTTGCTTATCAACTGGAGTTGCCACAGTCGTTAGCAGGAGTACATGATGTATTCCATGTGTCCCAGTTGAAGAAGTGTCTCCGAGTACCTGAGGAACAGACACCGCTAGAGTCAATTGAGTTGCAAGAAGATTTGACATACAAGGAGCATCCCGTGAAGATTCTAGACACAATGGATCGAGAGACGAGGAACAAGTCGACCCGTTTCTGTAGAGTTCAGTGGAGCAATCATGAAGAAAGCGAAGCGACTTGGGAGCGCGAAGAGGATTTGAAGAAAGAGTTTCCGAACCTATTCCTTAGTTAGCCCTGAATCTCGGGGACGAGATTCTATTAAGGGGGGGAGGTTTGTAACACCCCAAAATTTTGTTTTCTTAAATTCATGTGTGATTTGGCACTTTGGTGAATTTTTGGAATTTTCTGGAATTTATTTGGATTTATTTGGAATTTATTTGAATTTATTCCATTTTAAAATAATTAAAGAATTTAATTTTTCAAATAAAGTTTTGTTGGAAATATTTTATTTGAGTCCCAAATGCCCTAAAATATTTTCCAGAATTTTTCTGGAATTTTTCTGAGTCTTTTACTATTTTTAATGAATTAAATGAATTTCTGGGAATTATTTTAAATATTAAATCGCTGGAAAATCGAAGTCGGGTCAAGTACTATTCATCCGACGGACTCGAGTCCGAGTCGACTCGAGTCCGACCGAGCCACGTGATTCGGTCGAACGCGTCAAACTCCTAACCATTGTGGGCCGTCGGATCAAGATCCAACGGCCAGGATCCGCGCCATTGCTCGATCGGATCCGATCCGGATCCGTGCGCGCCAGGCCATCGTGGCCGTGGATTGCGCCACGTGGACGGTGGAGGCATCGTCTTCCCCGGCCGGATCCGGCTCGAACTGCTCCGCCGTGTGGGCATAGGGTTCCGCCCTACGCGCGCATGCCGAGGCTATTTAAAGCTCCGCGCCGCCTCCGAGGTCCGCTTCAACCGTGCGCACCTTTTGCCCCACCTCCCAAAACCCTAGCCGCCGCCGTTCGTGCCCGATTGCTCGCCGGAGTTGGTTGGGTCTCCACGGTGGTTTCCGCTGTCTTCCACCGTATCCAGCGCCGCTCCGTCGACACCAAGCCCGGATCCAAAACCCCCTCACCGAGACGCACCGACCGGGATCACTCACCTCGCCGGAGAGCGCGTGGAATGCCATTGCCGTGGTCGTCTTCCTCGGTCCCGGTCAGCCGGTGCCGCCACCTCGCCATCGACGCTCGGGAGCTCCCTCGCCCGTTCGATCTCCATCTGTCGGTTGAGGTGAGGCCACGTCGCCGTTACTGTTCCTAGCGCCGGATCTAATCCTGGCCGTCAGATCTAAATCGGGCGGTGTAGATTAGATTCAGCTCAAACGGTTGGATCTACTAAGGACCGTTGGATCTAGATCCAACGGTGGTGATTGAGCCTCGTGGTTTCTTCTGTCACGCATTTAGATAGATCTAGACCGTCCGATCCGAATCGAACGGCCCTGATTATGCCACGTAGCTTTAGCGCCGCACCGTGCGAGCGCACGTGGGCCGCTGACATGCGGGCCCGCATGTCAGTCGCACCAAGCCGTGCGCTGGATCAACCATGAACCCGAGCCGCGCGTGGGCCGTGTCCATGGACCAGGACACGTGGTAGCACCCGGGTGGTGCCACGTGGCCGATGACGTCATGCTGACGTCATCGGTGGGTTCGGCCGGCGCTGACGTCAGCAAGTCCACGTGGACCAATCAGATGCTGACACGTGTCACTGCTGACGCAATAAATAATTTCCGAAAAGGAAAATGATTTAATAATTTAGTTTAATAATTGATTTGAATTTCAAAACTTCAAACGCTTATAACTTTTGCGTTTCAACTCCGATTTGAGTGATTCAAATTTCTAAGTTTGTATAAAATTGAGATCTACCTAAATATGAATTTTATTTAATTTTTGGACTAAAGTTTTCCTCTGTAATATTATTTAATTGATTATTTAAACTTTAAATAATCATAACTTTTGCATTTTAACTCCAAATTTGACGATTCCAGTTTCTAAAAATTCATAAAATTATGTTCTCTCTGTTTATGGACTTTATTTGGATATTTGGACAATTTTGCCTATTGTTTATTCGTGTATTTGCTATTTGCACGCTTTACGAGTAGACGTTGAAGTGCCGGAAGGATTCGAAGGAGAAGTATTGACTCAGGATCCAACTCAAGACCAAGAACAAGTACTTTTTGAAGGCAAGTTGTGCTTTGACCATGTTGATCCTATTTTGAAATCTATTTTGATCTAAATTATTGCATGCTAGTTCAATTAGAAAATACTTTATTTAAATATGGGGGATTAGATAAATACCAATTTGCTGTATGACACCTTGATTATTTAAATATGTGCCATGACCCTTGTCACCCTAGTTGTGGATTACTAGTTGGACATTACTAAAATTGCCAACATGGGTTTAGACCGTTGTAGTATATTGCTTAGACACACTACGTGCTCATGACATGATTTTGGACAATCAAATGTTAATATTGACTTAATGTTATATTGAACCTGTTTTGGAAAGGTATCATGTGATGTTGATGGCACGTGGTGCATGGTAATCAACTGGGGTTTTGATAAATAGTTTTTGACCGGGGCATGTGGCAAGAATGATCAGGTGGGCCAGTTGTGGCACTGGGGATGTTGATTTGGTTCTTCGGGTAGTCTTGCCCTGGTCACCCTAAGGACTTCACCTTGCAAGCCTTTGAACTGGGTCTAAGGTGCAACCACATGTCTGTAATGGGACGGACCTAGTTGATTAAGTTGCTAATAACGTACCTGTGGGACCTCAGGAGGTCAACTACACCCTTTGTGTAAGTTATGCGGGGAGCGTCTGGGTGAGGCAGTACCCATCTAACGGTTGATTGGCCTAAACTTCGCCTTAGCTAAGGGAAGGGTTAGTGTGCAATAACCGGGGAGGACCACTTGTATTGTTAGAGGTTTCCGAAAGACTTTGTTACGGGAACTCGCCTTTGTGGTGTTTGACTGTATATTGTGGGTAAAGTGCATAACTTCTGCAGAGTGTACAATCTATTCGAATAGCCGTGTCCGCGGTATTGGACATCGCTCGGGAATTACAGTCAAGGGTTAGATTTTCTCAAAAATAACTTGGATCTGAAAGGTTGGTTTGGATTAATAATGACGTTGATGGAAATATGGATTAGGATGGGAAAGATGTTTATTAAACTCCTTGAAAAGTTATCTATACTTTACTTGTTTCTACTGCTTTCGAATCTACTTATGATACTTGTTAAATGCTGTCTACTGCAAATATACCTTGAGCTATTCCTTTGTACCAAGCCATGAATATAGTATATTAGCTTGCATTCTGTGCATGACTTGCTGAGTACCAAGTACTCACCCTTGCCACAATACAACACCAGTTGAAGAAGAGACTACACCAGCTTTGGAGGAGGAGCTCCAGGAGGAACCATCTACTTAGGGAGCGAGCCCAGTCAGTTGCCTGTGGTATACTGGATGGCGCCACGAAGTTATTTGATTTTCCGCTGCTACTATTTCTCTCTTAATAAGTTTCGCCCTGCGAGGCGTATATTTGTAACTTGACCATAAGGTCGAGTAACCAGTTTGACTATTTAATTAAAGTACTTTACTAGTATCGAGTGGTATGATTGTGATATTTACCGATGTTAAGACTGTGTGCACTAGCGTGTTCCTGGACTAGTGCTGAATACACAGAGGGTCCGGATTTGCAAATTCGGGGTCCCGACAACGGTTCCCGCAAAACAATGACAGATCCCCAGCCGCTCAAAATCAGCAACAAGACAATCCATGACAGGGGGCATTGTCTTGCGATTGAGCGCGTCAGCCACCACATTTGCTGATGTAACATTGGGTGTCCCGATCTTTCGATGAAAGTGATAATCTTTGATTTGGGTGGAATTGACTTTGACGATCCGACTACAACGTACAACGACGATGCGCCTTAGCAATCGCTAAACCAACTCCAGATGGTTATTGACCTTGCCGTGGGTACGATCGACCTGATCACGAAGATCAATTCCTGGAAGCAATCGAAGAACAAGCAAGACAAGGAAAAAGCAATCTAAAATTGCAAATATAGATGAAGTATTGAAAAGTTGGGGTTCCTATACAAGGAGCTTGTTAGGCGGCCGTTGAGCACGTCTAAAAGACTCAAAATAGTAGTAAAAGGCTAAACTATCAAATAACCAGAACCTAAGTTATTTTGGGGGACTCCCTAGCTATATATAGGAGAAATAGTGGTCCAAAACCATGCTAGGGTTGGCCAAAACACAAGCATGGCCCAGTAGGACTCCTATTCCTTGTTCTACTCGGATTTGGAAAGATGACCGAACTTGTTTTGCATATTCCCATCGACTCGGAAGGAATTTGGAGGTGGGGCTAGATCCATTAGAAAGAGGACGAAGAGATCTTTCAAACTAGTAATCACAGACCCAAAACATCCTTCTGGATCAGAAGTTACGGCCGTTTGAAGTTGGTGCTATCTAGGAGGCCGAATACGAGTAGATCTTATGCATAGGAAGAATTGGCTTCATGCTTGACGTTTGGAGGTCCTTCCCCTTGGTTCCTAAGGACAATAAAATCATTTCAAGGATTAAATAGTATTCCATCCATTAAATTATTTGTATGCAACCCGAGGAACGCATTCACCTGGTAATTGAATTGACATGCACGAGCTCGAGTAATTGGTCCTTGTATTACATCATTGGTTTCAATTGGATGTGTAAGCGTTGCCGTATCCATGGTAGTGATGTCCTCATGTAGGATCGAAGTATACGAATATAGCAATCAGAGGGGGGGGTGAATGATTGTGCGGAAGCTAAAACCAAATTCTTGATCTATTAAAAGTTCACCCCAAAACAGAACCAAATAATTGCCTCGTTTTCGACAAAAACAGAATGACAGAGGTTCGGTAAAACAAGACTTCCCGAAGATCCAATTGTTAGATTGTTCTGAAATTTGGACACGAGAAACTAGATTCCAATACGAATCGAACCCAAAAAGAATCAGCTCGATCGGACTTACGGATCAAAAGTTATGAACCTCGTAAGCTTGCTGTGATAGAAAATGACGAGAATTAATCTAACCAAAACTTCAAGATTAAACAAGAACTACAAAAGTTTAATCAACTAAACTTAGAGAAACCCTAAATCAATTCTCTAGAAAGGTTTTGATGGATCAAATCAAGATGAACCTCAAAGAACAAAAACCCATCTAGAACCAGAACAAGCATGCAACCAAAAACCAAAACAGAGACACTGTAGCAACGCGATTACTGTAGCATGCAAGGAACTGGAAGAATTGATCTTTATTTCTTTTGTTTAAAATACTCACATCAAAAGAGTACAAACCCTAAAAGCTGAGCTCAAGCTCTCAATGCGCTCAGCTCTGCTTGATTGCCCTTCAACAGGAGACACCCCTCCTATTTAAAGGAGCAAAACACAAGGAGTTCTGAATACAATTCCTAATCAAGGAGTATGTATACAACTCCTTTTGGCCCAACCTGGCTGAGTACAACTCTTGCACGCGTATGGCAACCCTACCATACTCACGTGACTAACACTTTGCACGCGTATGGCCACCTGCCATACTCACGTGACTAACACTTTGCACGCGAGTGACCTCCTGCCATTCTCACGTGACTAACCATTCTTCATGTGCACCATTCTCTTAGCCCGAACGTCCCGCATGACATCCTTGACCACCAAGACCTTAGTTCCTCCCTGAACCTAGTCCCGAACCTCAGTTCCTCCATGAACCTAGTTCCAGTCCCGTCATCGACCACATTCGCCCTCGAGCAATACCTGCACATGAACAAACCACAAAACAATTTCGAGCACAAGTCCGCGACTTGACTCTCATCAATCCATGCAAATACTCACACGAGCATTGCATAAAGTCCACTTCAAGAATTATGAAATTCTCACAAATTTCATAATCTCAAAAACAAATCAAACACAATTCCAATTTTGCTCAAAACCCTAATCGAGCAAAAACGCATTCACGACGGACCAAAAAATATGGTCCGGCGTACACATGAAAAAGTCACTCAAAAAAACCATTCACGACGGACCAAAAAATTTGGTCCGGCGTACATGTAAAACTTACTGTTTTTAAGAACTTGGTCCCGAGCAAAAAAACCTTCAGAAGCACATTTACGACATACCAAAAATTTGGTCTGTTGTTCATGGAAAAAACGAGGTTGCCAAAAACATGTGTATGACAGACCAAAAAATTTGGTTTGTCATACATGGGAAAAACAAGGTCACCAAAAGCATGTGTATGACAGACCAAAAAAATTGGTTTGTCATACATGGGAAAAACGAGGTCGCCAAAAGCATGTGTATGACAGACCAAAAAATTTGGTTTGTCATACATGGGAAAAACAAGGTCGCCAAAAGCATGTGTATGACAGACCAAAAAATTTGGTTTGTCATACATGGGAAAAACGAGGTCGCCAAAAAACATGTGTATGACAGACCAAAAAAATTTTGTTTGTCATACATGGGAAAAACGAGGTTGCCAAAAGCATGTGTATGACAGACCAAAAAATTTGGTTTGTCATACATGGGAAAAACGCGATTTCTTGAACAAGCGTAAAAGCATCAAAATCACGTTTATGACAGACCAAAAAGTTTGGTCCGTCATACATGCGAAACTCACTGTTTTTGGATGTTTGGTGCAGCGCCAAATGCAAAGTCTCTGTTTTTGGATGTTTGAATGTTTGGTCCTTCATGCAAGCAATTTTGCAAGATTAATCCTAACCAATTTTTCAGCACAAGATCAAGCTAATTTTTCATCACATGATTCGCAATCTCCCCCTTGTTGAAAACATTGGCAACACCACTTTAGATTTGAACATTGGCATTCTCTTTTTAAAAGATTTTGAGATCCAAAGGATTAACACCAAAACACAGAACCTCCCCCTTTGACAAAAAGGCAAAACAAAATCTCCCCTCGAGAATGAAAATGTGTGTGAATGTGCAATGTGTCCAAGAATTCCAAAATTCTCCAAACTTCTCCCAAAAAGCTCAAATTTCCAAAAAAAACTTTTTCCCTTTTTTCTTTGAACTTCTCAAATATTCCCAAAATTTCTCCCGCTTTGACAATGGATTCATCAAGAGTACAAAAGAGAGAATTTGTTCAAAATTTTTCGTACAGCAATGATTTCACAATGAGAAACAAGGGAGTGCCAAGATAGGAAAAGATGAGCTCATTCGATCATATAACCTTATATAGCACATAATATGCAAAATACATGATCTTGATGTGATTTTAACAAGTTATTGAATGACATGCATCTCAACCTCAATTCAGTCAACTATAACCAAGTACTAAGCAAAACCTTTAGTAGAAAAACAAAGGCTCAAAGTTGAAGCAAATAACAAATCAGGGCGAGCAAGTAGTTTCAACTCCAATCTAGTGGACCAATTTAATCTTTAAACAGTAAACTGCATGTGGCATGCTTGAAGCATACTTCTTTTATTTCCTTGGAGTGGCATGCTTGAAGCATACATCTTGTCTTTTGAGGGAATGGCATGCTTGAAGCATACATCTTATCTTTTAGGGAAAGCATCCTGAAGCTCATAACTTGAGGCTTTTGCTTTTAACAACCCTTTTTTTAAAACTGATTCCCTTTTCCTTTACTTTTTCTTTGATTGTAAACATGCAAAAGTGATTAAAAGGTTTTTTGAAAGAGTAAAGCTGAAAACACACTTGCTTCATAGCCCAAATTTGTCAAGAAGATTCAATATTAAGCCTAGAAGAGTAAGATATCACAGAGTATTTAGCTATAGGCAATCAAACCAAGGAATTCCGCAATATCATTTTTAGTTCAAGTGGAACAATTTAGATTATCATATATTAGCAAAATTATATAATATATAAAGAAATATGATAAAGTGAGCTCATTAAGTGAAAGAACTTGGCAAGGAAACTCCCCCTCAAAACAAACCCATTGGATGAACAATCCCAAGTTCTCCCCGAATAAAAGCAAAACGAGAAGAAGACAAAGGTCTTGTAAAAATGTTTGCCAATTGATGTTCAGTATCCACATGATGAAGCACAATGTTGCCTTTTTCAACATGATCTCTAAGAAAGTGAAATCTGATGTCAATGTGTTTTGTTCTAGAGTGTTGCACAGGGTTCTTAGCAATGCAAATTGCACTAGTGTTATCACACAAAAGAGGAACACTATCCAAATTAACCCCATAATCTTTAAGTGTAGCTACTATCCAAAGAATTTGAGAACAACAACTAGCAGCAGCCACATATTCAGATTCAGCAGTTGATTGTGCAACAGAAGATTGTTTTCTAGATGACCATGCAATAAGAGAACTGCCCAAGAAATGACATGTACGAGATGTACTTTTTTTATCAATTCTACATCCTCCAAAATCAGCATCAGAAAAGGCTCTTAAACTAATGCATGAGGAAGCAGAAAGCCAAATGCCAAAATCTTGAGTTCCATGAAGATACCTAAAAATTCGCTTGACATCTTGTCGATGTGAAGCACGTGGGGAAGCTTGAAAACGAGCACACAAGCATACAGCAAATTGTATATCCGGCCTTGATGCAGTGAGGTACAAAAGTGAACCTATCATGCTTCTATATTCCTTTTGATCAACCGACTCACCATCTTCATCCGGATCAAGTGTGCAAGTGCTCTCCATGGGTGTCATGATCGGTTTGCTGTTTTCCATCCCAAATCTATGCAACAAGTCTTTTGTGTATTTGCTTTGATGCACAAAAATACCATCCTTTGTTTGCTTGATTTGAAATCCCAAAAAGTATGTCAACTCACCCATCATACTCATCTCAAACTCATTCCTCATTGTTTCTGAAAACTCAGACACTAAAACATGAGAGGAACCACCAAAGATAATATCATCAACATAAATCTGAACGAATAGTTGATCATTGCCTTGCTTGAGTAAAAGGAGAGTTTTGTCAACCTTTCCCATTGAAAACCCCCTTTCAAGTAAAAAGGTTTTTAGCCTATCATACCATGCTCTAGGGGCTTGTTTCAAACCATACAAAGCTTTTGATAGTTTGAACACATGATTTGGAAACTTTGGATTTTCAAAACCAGGTGGTTGCTTGACAAAAACCTCCTCATTTATGTAGCCATTAAGAAAAGCACTTTTCACATCCATTTGATACAATTTGAAACCTTTGGATGCAGCAAAAGCTAAAAGGATTCTAATGGCTTCAATTCTAGCAACAGGAGCAAAGGTTTCATCAAAATCTAAGCCTTCAATTTGAGTGTAACCTTGAGCAACCAATCTAGCCTTGTTTCTAACAACAATACCATCCTCACTTTGTTTATTTTTGAAAACCCATCTAGTTCCAATAACATTAAAATCAGGAGGTGGTGAGACAAGTTTCCAAACTTTATTTCGTTCAAAATTCTCTAATTCTTCATTCATGGCATTAATCCAAGATTCGTCAGATAATGCATGAGATATATCTTTGGGTTCAAAAGAAGCAACTAAAGCAGAATGAGCATGAGTGTCAGAATGAATAAACCTGGATCGAGTGACTCTCTCATTTAGGTGTCCAATTATTTGTTCAGATGGATGCATTTTTTGAATGTGCAAGGGAGCATTGGCTTTTGAGACTTCTCCTTCTCCTTCTTCATTTTCAGCATGTACAGATGATGTTGTAGCTTGAGGATGGTTAGCTGTAGGTGATGTAGTAGTAGGTGCCAAGGGTGCTACAGCTTGTTGTGCATTAGGAAGAGTCAAGACCTCATCTTCAACATCATCATTATCTTCAAAGATTTTCTCCCCCTAAATGTATGTGCCTGTACCTGCATCACTTGGACTAGTGCCTGGACTAGCCTCATCAAAAGTAACTTCACAAGTTTCCACAATTTTGTTAGTCTCCAAAACAAGCACACGATAGCCACGAGTATGAGCAGGATATCCAAGAAAAATGCCATCAGTTGATCTAGCTTCAAATTTATCAAGATTTCCAGATTTCAAGACAAAACATTTGCATCCAAAAACTCGAAAGTGAGAAACAGAAGGTCTATGTCCAAACCGAAGCTCATATGGAGTCTTACCCAATTTTGATCTAAAAAACACACGGTTTCAAACATAACAAGCAGTTGAAATAGCTTCAGCCCAAAAATTTCTAGGAGAGTGATGTTCATCTAACATGGTTCTAGCCATCTCAACCAACGTTCTGTTTTTCCTTTCAACTACACCGTTTTGTTGAGGCACTCTAGGTGATGAAAATTGATGATCAATTCCTTTTTCAGCACAAAAGAGATCAAAAGAAGAATTTTTAAACTCAGTTCCATTATCACTTCTAATCGCTCTAAGAGCTCCTGGATGATCAACAGAAAGCCTAAGAACAAGACTTCTAAAATGACTAAAAGCCTCATCCTTAGATGCCATAAAGTATACCCAAGAGTATCTAGAAAAATCATCAACAATCACAAGCACATACCACTTGCCTCCAAAAGATTGAACTCGAGATGGTCCAACAAAGGTCAAGATGTAGTAGCTGTCTGGAGCGTTTGTCATCACCATGGTAAGAGGTGGATGTGAACCTGCAATCATCTTACCATGTCTACAAGAAGAACATACTAGATTGCTATCACCCTTAAGCTTAGGCAAGCCACGTATGAGATCTAAACCACTTACACGAGTAAGATGATCAAAACCAACATGACCAAGTCTACGATGCCAAAAGAATAAATCTTTAGAAACATTGGCAATTAGACACCTATGCTTAGAAGAAGGTGATGCATCAAAATCAGCTTTAAATACTCTTCCAAAACGAGAAATTTTGAACACAAGATCACCTGAAGCATCTAGCACTTTGCATTCATTTTTCTTAAAGCTTATCTCAAGATCTTCATCAAGCATTTGTGAGATAGAAAGCAAGTTATATTTCAAATTTTCAACAAGAGCCACATCTTTGAACATAAACTTGTCACTTACCTTTATTGTACCTTTTGCCACAACAGAAGAGGAAGAAGCATCTCCAAAAGTAACACTTTCAGAATGAGATGCACGAGTGAGGGAGGAGAACCAATTCTTATCACCGGACATGTGGCGTGAGCATCCGGAATCCACTAGCCATATGTTCTCCTTCCTTGCGAGAAGCCTACATAGCAAAACATGTCGAGGTCTCAAGATCAAGTTAGGAATGAGATTTTTGGGAATCCAAAGATCGAGACACACGACGCACAACAGAGGGTACAACACGATAATTTTTATGCACAAAATCAGATTTGCCTTTTCCCATATTTCTAGGAACAGAAGGTGTTTTCATCACTCTAGCCGCATAAAAATGTGCTTTGCTGAAATTTGACCTAGCCTTAGTTCTTTCCTTCTTTTCTTTGTTTGGCTAGTCTAAAGCAAAAATCTACTAAGTGTCCATCTCTACCACAATGAGTGCAAGTGTACTTGACATGATGTTTAGCTTTAACAAGAAAAAGCACATTTTGCATTCATCATAGTAGAAGATAAAAAACCAGTGATTGAAAAGTAATTTTCTTAGGCTCATTAGATAACTCAATTTTGCAAGGAGCTCGAACAACGGCGAGGTTTAGTTTCATATGTGGCATAAGGATCAAAACCTAAACCTCTCTTGTTTGTGCTAACCTTAGATTGATCCAAAATCATGTTCAACTTTTTCTTGCCATTAGTGAAACGTTCCAAAGAATTTTGCAAGTAATCAACTTTCTTAGCAAGAGTTAAACAATTATTGCAAGGAATATTGACCTTCCCTTTCTGCATTTACAAGTAGAGCATGAAAGAACCTCATGAGTAAGCAGATTATCAGTCAATTGAGAAACCCTAGCATTTGCATCTTTCAATTTTAATTCAAGAGTTGAGCATTTAGAACAAGAAGTTGAACCATGCAAATCATCAGTGGAATAGCTAGCATGTTTAACATGTTTCTCATTTTTCTCATTTAGATGCAACAGAAGAGCGTGTTCTTTCCTAAGCAAGGTGAGCTCATTGTAAATTAAGTCACATGATTTACAAGTATCATCATCAGGAATCAATGTCTTAAGTCTAGCAATTTCAGCATTCAATGACTCCACAAGAATATCATGTTTCTTAATTTTTCTATCACGTTTGTCAAGTAATTTTCCAAGACGGGCAACAGCATTGGCTAATTCATCATAAGAAGGATCTACCTCATTGAAGTCGTTGTCATTGCCGTCCTCGGTGAAGCTATCCTTGCTGCTTGCCATGAGACACAATCCCATCAAATCATGCTTGCTTGGAGTTGCATCATCTTCGCTGCTCTCCGAGTCCACATCGCTCAAATTGACTTGTTCAAGAGCGGAAAGAACTCGGTGAACCACCTTGCGGTTGATGAAGCTCTTCTTCTTCCTATCATTTGACGAGAACCTTTTCTTCTCATTCCTTCTGTCGTTGTCCTTCTCCTCCTTTGATGTTTTTCCTGCAAGCTTAGGACAATTTGTGCGAATATGGTTGAGGTCACCACACTCATAGCATCTTGGAGGACCACCTCTCTTTCTCATTCTCACATTGCAAAGCTTTGTTAAAGCGAGAAGAGAGTAGTGCCAGATCTTCTTCAGGAAACTCTTCAAGTTGCTCATCTGTTAAAGAAGACATGGAAGACAAGGCAAAGCTAGAAGAAGAATTTGCATTTGACATGTTAGGGTTAGAGATCAAAGCAATTGATTTAATATTACCTTTCCTTGCAAGAACATCCAACTCATGAGTTTTCAATTTAGAATACAGAACATCTAATGTAAGTGTACTCATGATAGTAGATTCTCTAATGGATGTAACTTTCATCTCCCAAATAGACATGTCTAAAGCACCAAGCAATTGTCTAGCATTAGCAGCATCATCAAAGCTAACTCCAACAGCACGCAAATTGATAAGAATCTTATTAAAGCGTGCAAAGAAATCATCTAGTGACTCACCGGGCTTCATCTCAAATCGCATGTATTCTTTTTTGTAAAGATCTTGACGAACCTCTTTGATAGTGTTAGAACCCTCATGGTAATCACAAAGAGATTTCCATACCTCATATGTGGATTTGAGATGGATCACACGGTCAAAGTCGCTGCGTCCCAAACCTTGGATGATCAAGTTGCGCGCCTTGCTGTATGCTTCAACATGTGTGCGATTTGTGTCGTTGACGTTGTCGTTTGCAGGGACTTCATATGGCTTGTAGACTTTCTCCCAAATTGTGAATTCCTGTGTTTGGATGAACGCCTCCATCTTGGCCTTCCAAAACTGAAAATCAACACCATCGAACACACATGGTTTTGTCGAATAACGATCCATTGATCTAATCACCGGTTAAGATAGATTAGAGAAACCTTGCTCTGATACCACTTGTAGGATCGAAGTATACGAATATAGCAATCAGAGGGGGGGTGAATGATTGTGTGGAAGCAAAAACCAAATTCTTGATCTATTAAAAGTTCACCCCAAAACAGAACCAAATAATTGCCTCGTTTTCGACAAAAACAGAATGACAGAGGTTCGGTAAAACAAGAATTCCCGAAGATCCAATCGTTAGATTGATCTGAAATTTGGACACGAGAAACTAGATTCCAATACGAATCGAACCCAAAAAGAATCATCTCGATCGCACTTACGGATCAAAAGTTATGAACCTCGTAAGCTTGCTGTGACAGAAGATGACGAGAATTAATCTAACCAAAACTTCAAGATTAAACAAGAACTACAAAAGTTTAATCAACTAAACTTAGAGAAACCCTAAATCAATTCTCTAGAAAGGTTTTGATTGATCAAATCAAGATGAACCTCAAAGAACAAAAACCAATCTAGAACCAGAACAAGCATGCAACCAAAAACCAAAACAGACATCAGAGCAACGCGGTTATCAGAGCACACAAGGATCTGGAAGAATTGATCTTTATTTCTTTTGTCTAAAATACTCTCATAAAAAGAGTACAAACCCTAAAAGCTGAGCTCAAGCTCTCAATGCGCTCAGCTCTGCTTGATTGCCCTTCAACAGGAGACACCCCTCCTATTTAAAGGAGCAAAATACAAGGAGTTCTGAATACAATTCCTAATCAAGAAGGAGTATGTATACAACTCCTCTTGGCCCAACCTAGCCGAGTACAACTCTTGCACGCGTATGGCAACCCTACCATACTCACGTGACTAACACTTTGCACGCGTATGGCCACCTGCCATACTCACGTGACTAACACTTTGCACGCGAATGACCTCCTGCCATTCTCACGTGACTAACCATTCTTCATGTGCACCATTCTCTTAGCCCGAGTGTCCCGCATGACATCCTTGACCACCAAGACCTCAGTTCCTCCCTTAACCTAGTCCCGAACTTCAGTTCCTCCATGAACGTAGTTCCGGTCCCGTCATCGACCACATTTGCCCTCGAGCAATACCTGCACATGAACAAACCACAAAACAATTTCGAGCACAAGCCCGCGACTTGACTCTCATCAATCCATGCAAATACTCACACGAGCATTGCATAAAGTCCACTTCAAGCATCATGAAATTCTCACAAATTTCATAATCTCAAAAACAAATCAAACACAATTCCAATTTTTCTCAAAACCCTAATCGAGCAAAAACGCATTCACGACGGACCAAAAAATATGGTCCGGCGTACACATGAAAAAGTCACTCAAAAAAACCATTCACGACGGACCAAAAAATTTGGTCCGGCGTACATGTAAAACTTACTGTTTTTAAGAACTTGGTCCCGAGCAAAAAAACCTTCAGAAGCACATTTACGACATACCAAAAATTTGGTCTGTTGTTCATGGAAAAAACGAGGTTGCCAAAAACATGTGTATGACAGACCACAAAATTTGGTTTGTCATACATGGGAAAAACGAGGTCGCCAAAAGCATGTGTATGAAAGACCAAAAAATTTGGTTTGTCATACATGGGAAAAACGAGGTCGCCAAAAGCATGTGTATGACAGACCAAAAATTTTGGTTTGTCATACATGGGAAAAACAAGGTCGCCAAAAGCATGTGTATGACAGACCAAAAAATTTGGTTTGTCATACATGGGAAAAACGAGGTCGCCAAAAAACATGTGTATGACAGACCAAAAAAATTTGATTTGTCATACATGGGAAAAACTAGGTCGCCAAAAGCATGTGTATGACAGACCAAAAAATTTGGTTTGTCATACATGGGAAAAACGCGATTTCTTGAACAAGCGTAAAAGCATCAAAATCACGTTTATGACAGACCAAAAAGTTTGGTCCGTCATACATGCGAAACTCACTGTTTTTGGATGTTTGGTCTGGCGCAAATGCAAAGTCTCTGTTTTTGGATGTTTGAATGTTTGGTCCTTCATGCAAGCAATTTTGCAAGATTAATCCTAACCAATTTTTCAGCACAAGATTAAGCCAATTTTTCATCACATGATTCACACCTCATCATCCTCCTCTTCTTGCATTTGAGTCGTCCTCGACTCAAGCTCCTCATCTTCTCCCAAATATGGCTTTAAATCTAGCCACGGTGGTGGTCGATAAAGCCATGTGTACGAAGTAGAGGATGCCATAAAGTGTCGCCAACTTAATGGTCCTGGCAAAGGTGGGGGGGTCAATGAAGCCATGCTGTTGATATAATTGCAGCAACACTTGGTGATGACCATATGTATGCATTGTTAGTTCTGTCCATGATGAGCATGGTCTCATTATCCTCCCTTTCTTAAAGTGGAATCATCCTCGACTCCATCATATTGTCTTGCAAAAATGTTAGTAACGACAGGAAACAAAGCAATAGGCACATTTGCAATCAAATCAATGGATCGAGAATTTCTATCAACCATATCCTCTCTTTCTTCAAAACTATCTTGTGACTTGTAAATGGAACCAAATGTACTTGGTATGACATGATTAGTGATATGGCAATTATTAAATTGATGACATTGTTGCATTGCAAACGGAGGTTTAAAATCTGAACAAATGTAAACTCGATGTGCTTTATACTCTCCTTTCTCACTATTTTTGCCAATAACATAAAAAATATTTTGCGATAACCATGACAAATCAGAATGTACAAAAAGTCTCTCCTCTAAATAATTCAGATCACACGGAACATCAAATTCAATGTAGCCTAATGTATATAAAGAAGACATCAAATTCAACTCATTATTTTCGCTTGCAATGTGAATGACATGTTTATTTTCAGCATAAGTGTTTAGTGTGTTAACGAAAGTAACATGTCGATTCGCTAGTTGTGTCACGGATATAAGTGAAGTATTATCACACAACTCTTCTTTATCACAAGAAATAGCAAGCAAATCATCTTCTAACAAAGCAAAATCAACAATTGGTTCCGCTAATAGTTGCTCTATGATAGCATGATTTGTGGACAATTTTAGCTCTTCAAAATTATTTTCTCCATGTGCAAAGTCCATACCTGTTACATTACCTTGTAACTTCTCATGAGCTATTGTAGGCGTTTCTTCAACTATTATCTCTTCACTTACACATGGGATAGTACTGATCGTTTCTTTCTCCATATGCTCTTCTACATCATTCTCTCGATGGTGATCACTTTTCTGCAAAATGTTAGCTACAAAAGAAGGTGCAACAATGGGTGCCTCAAATAAAGCTAATGATTCTTTCACGGATTCAGCAAGCATTTTTTCAACTCTACAAGCACATACAACCAATTCTGAAAGAGAACTATATGTTTCATCAACAAGAGCATCCTGAATTTCTAGATTGAGTCCACGTATGAACCTAAGCTCTGTTGTTTCTTCACCTTCAACTAAACCACAACACAACAAATGATTTTGCAATCGTTCATAGTATTCCTTAACGCACTTATTTCCTTGTTTCAAGCATTGGAGTCTAGTATACAAAAATTTAGTATGATATTCAGGAACATAGTCAATTCTCATAAGTCTTTTCATGGCCTTCCAATTTTTAGGTTTTCTCTCTTTTCTACAAATATGTTTCCACCATGTTAATGCATATTCATTTAGCACACTAGCAGCAATTATAATCTTTTCATTTTCAGACAAATCATACTTGCCAAATTCTTTGTCTACTGCTATCTCCCAATTAATATAGGCATCAGGATTATATTGTCCATCAAAAGGTGGAATGGTGAATTTAACCTTCCTTACCTAGGGGATCACCATCAACATGTACCTAAGCATGTAGTACGCCATTTTTGTTACTTGTAAGACAAGGTGGAGGACTGGAAGTTCCTGGGGAAGTTCCTGCAAGCGTATCAAGTCTAGACAAAATAGTAGCAAGAGTAGTTTTAGTAATCCCCTGTGCGACCTCGATGGATCTGAGAAGGTTCTCTTGCGATGACACACGCTTAGAGTGAGCAACAATTCCCTTGGTGCGAGGAGAGTGATGTAGGGAGCCCTCGTCACCTGACATGGTTAGTAGAAGACAAGAAAACAAAATCACAAGTATAAGGTTTCTATCATCTACTAGGAGGTGGTGGCAAGTCTCTCAATACTCAAGCCTATCACCAAAGCTCTTACAAGTTCTTACGTTGCAGCAGGTGTTGTCGGCCATTGGCGTTGTCAAAGGTTCTCCGAAGTTTGTGTAGAGCGATTGCCAAGTGATCGAATGCTTGTACGGGTAGAGAGTGGAGCTTGGATAGGCTTAATTTAGTAGCAAGGAGAATCAATCAATTAATCTCAGAAATTGCATAGAATTGAATTATAGTTCATAATTAGCACTTAGCCTAAGATGCTGATCAACCAAGGATGGATAAAAGGCTAAGGCTGATACATGGGAAACACATGCGCAAAGATGTTGGAACTTGATGCAATCAAAGGAACGAGCTAAAAAAATATAAGTGAGGCATCAAAAAGCTCGTATTGCATAAGTTATGGAGAGACGCTAGCTAATTGCTCAAACAAAGAACACGGGCAATAGATTGCACAAAATCACAAACTAGCACAATATGAAAAATGCACAAATGCTAGGATGTACTCTCAATCAAATTCCACTTTTTTCTGCGCTCTTTGCTTTTGCCCGCACTTTTCTTTTCTTTTTCTTTTTTTTTTGATGTGCGGCAGTTTTCTTTCCTTTTTTTGTGGCCAAACAAATATGAGAGTAGCACAATATATATGACTAGGTGCAATACAAGTGCAATCCAAATTATGCAATAAAATGTAACATGAGCAGCCCTAGAGCAATATCACCTAGCTAGTCTCGATTAGGTTCAAAGTGTTCACAAAGGATGAATTCGTTCCCAAAGGTAGGTGTACTGATCAGTAATGGATGGTTTTTTTTATGTGGTGACTATGATCAGCAACTAGACAATGCTAAAACGAACACAAATTCAATTTAGCAAACCGAAATTAATAGATCGAAAAGGCGCAAACTTGGTTTGGATAGGAGGAACAAATCTTTTTGTGGCAAATTTTCTGGACTATAGGGATTAAATCAATCTACTAAACTAGGGTAAAGAAATTTCTCATCGAGCATCCTGGTTTGCTTTGATACCACTTGATGTAATATTGGGTGTCCCGATCTTTCGATGAGAGTGATAATCTTCTGGATCAAAAGTTATGGCCGCTTGAAGTTGGTGCTGTCCAGGAGGTCGAATATGAGTAGATCTTGTGCACCGGAAGAATTGGCTTCATGCTTGACGTTTGGAGGTCCTTCCCCTTGGTTCCTAAGGACAATAAAATCATTACAAGGATTAAATAGTATTCCATCCATTAAATTATTTGTATGCAACTAGGGGAACACATTCACCTAGTAATTGAATTGACGTGCACGAGCTCGAGTAATTGGTCCTTGTATTGCATCATTGGTTTCAATTAGATGTGTAAGCGTGGCCATATCCATGGTAGTGATGTCCTCATCATTTGCCTTGCCTGGATGGTACTGGATGGTCAAATCATAATCTTTTATCAATTCTAGCCACCTCCTTTGCCTCAAATTTAAATCTTTTTTGAGTGAAAATGTACTTGAGGCTCTTGTGATCAGTGAAGATATCACAAGATTCACCATACAAATAGTGCCTCCAAATTTTCAAGATGGAAACCACAGCAGCTAGCTCAACATCATGAGTGGGGTAGTTCTACTCATGCTTTTTCAACTGCCTCGACGCATAAGCAATCACCTTGCCATCTTGCATGGGCACACAACCAAGTCCCATGTAACATCTTGAGTTTCTAATTGCCTTTTTAATTGCTCTTTATTGCCTTGAGAGTCATTTGGATTTCAATTTGGAGTTAATTGTGTTTGAATTTGCTTGTTCAAGCCGTTTCATTTTAGTTTTTGCTCCAAAAAATCTTATTTCGTGTTGCGGTTAAAAATTTCCGAGCAACCGTAGTTTCCAAACCTTCTCTAGCTATCTTTGAACCCATCCCAAAAGTCCCCGGGAAGAATTTCCAAATGTCGGAAGGTTTTCCAAAGTTTGGCGGAGTTTTTCTGCCTGGGCGGCAGTACCGCCGGCTCTAGGCCGGTACTACCGGCCGAGGGGTTCGTGTAGGGGGCAGGGCGCCCGTTGCTGACCGGCTGCCCTGGTCACCTCAGCGTTTTCTAGAGGTTTCACCTCTCCATTACCTCTCCCAGCCGACTCCTCTCCCTCACTCCCTCTCCCTCTCTTCCTCCCTCTAGCTCTCTCAATCCCTCTCCTTCTCTCTCTCCCATGGAGGTCTCTCACTCTCCCTCAAGGATCCCCTCCATCTAAACTACTCTCTCCGGTGTTCTGGAGCGCGAGAAGAAGCAAGCCACGGTGGAGATCGTCGTCCTAAAACCCTAGCAGCTTTTGGAGGTGAGTGGAAGCAAGTTAGGTGCAAATCTTCGTGTTTGAGCTCATCCTTTCACTGTTTTTCTTTTCCTTTAGTTAGAACCCTAGGAAACCTAGTGGTGATGCTCAACTCTTAGTTAGTTGAATCTTAGACCTAGGTTAAGTTATTCCAGGTGTTAGAGTTTTAGTTAGTGCGAAAGCCGAGCTCGAAACCCTAGATTCCTATTTCGTCGGATTATTCGGTTAAATGTCATTTTCGTAACTTTTGGAAAAGAACCTTGAAACCCTCGTTCCAAAAGCTGTGAAAATGACACTAGAATATATTCGTTACCGTTGAAGTTCGAGTTTCGCGAAGAGAATCGAGTTTGAATTCGATTCGGGTCGAAAGTCGAAATTTAGCGTAAATTAGGTTTGTCGAGTTTCGCAGGTGTGAAATTAGGTCAAACATGGTCGAAACCTCGCGTGGTTCGCGTGAATGGGTCCTTACCATTGCTGAGAGCCTATCCATGCAATCGCCGCGAAGTTCGGAAGTCGTTTGCGCAAAAACCCAATTTTTTGGAACCCTAGTTTCTCTCTGGCGCACTACTGCCGTGGTGAGGCCGGTACTGCCGCCTTGGCCGGCACTACCGCTCCCACAACACCGGTAGCTATTTTCCAGTGCATTGTCCTCTTCGGTCATTGGGTTCCGGCACTACCGATTTTCAAGGCCAGTATTGCCGACTGTAGGGCGGTACTACCGGGCTTTAAATGCCGGTACTACCGGGCTTTAAATGCCGGTACTGCCGGACTCTGTTTAAAATTTGGTTTTCGTTTCATTATTCCCTCTCGTGTTCGTTTACTGGTTGTTGTCTGATTCTAAGAGCTTAATGATTTGGTTTTCAATGGATCTTATTCGTCTTCTCGTTGTTTCTTTTGTTGCGTGTTCGATTAGACGTTGACGCCTAGGGAGCAGTTGACGAGGATCCAGACTACAACCCCAAGATTTTGTGTGATGCAGAAGCAGAACAAACAGGCAAGCACCCCCTTTGAATATATTGCACCTATAATTGCAAATGTACTTTGTTTTCTTCCAAACTATTATGCATGCATATGAAAGTGATACAAATATTTAACTTGTGGTAAGTGGTAGTTAGATCTGAATCTGGATGGTTTGATATGCGAACCTTGCAAGACCTTAGGATAAGGTTAGGCGCTATACTAAGTGTCATTTGGGAATATAAGTATAATAGTTGCATATGCTTAGCCCAGCATTAGACTGATTGAATATTGATCGGTGGCCTCAGTCAATCAAAACTTTCATGAATTATTATAGGAATTTCCAAATCGGTGATTTAATGGAAAAGGTTATGTTGATAAAAAGGTGCAAAAGGAAAAAAAAGGTGAAAAGTGGTTTTATGCCGGACGGATGATGGGAGCTCTCGTCTGTGCAATCCTAAGGACTGAACTTGACGCTTTTAACTGAGTCTTTCCGTACAACCACATGTGCTAGTATGGGATAGCCTAAACCCAGTACAGGAGTTGGGATTTGGTCTTGCGCCGTGGTAGGTCGAAGTAGTGGGACAGTCACCGACGTGCTGGTGATGTTCAGAATACTCTCGCACCTCGCGCAGGTGTTGGAGACTTTTGTTACTGTAACACCCCGGCATTTAATATGCCTGAATGCTACCAAACATAAGCTAAACAACATCTAAATACCACATTTAACATAAAATTCCAGCAAAGGCGCATATGCTAAAAACTGAGATTTCGGCAGCATCTCCTTTGTTTTAACATGAATTAAAGGAGCAACAACAGTATAGCAATAAGGCAATATGAGAGACATCTAAAACAGCAATAATTAGAGTCTTAACAACAATATAAGACTATCATCAAGCACTTAATGTCTCCAAGTGTCAAATGAACAATAAAACTCTCATAAAGCAAAGCTAAGCCTTAAATCAATGAGCATCACACGCAATTTATTATCAAACTAATAGAATGACTTGTGGAATCAATATGGTGAAGCTACGTGTGGGCGTGTGACTATTTCCCTTCCCCGCATGCCGTTCTCACGGTACCTAAAACAACAAGAAAACACAAGCGTGAGTTCGAAACTCAGCAAGCATATTGCAATGGACAACAAGACAATATCATGGCAATAACATCTCCCATCATGTATATCATCTCATTCATGAACACTTAACAATGTCATCCTCATTATGTATGCAATGTAATGCAATGCTCATGTCTCCTTGGAAACTCATACCGGTATGGTTGAGTACACACCCGTCGGTGTGCACCCTCTCCCCCCTTCCATCCCGAAGATGGAGGGTGCCTACTCCTCGCTTCCGTTCACCGCGGTGAATGGAATCACGATGTAGGACTTACTCATTGGCTCTCTGGATTAGTCATATCTTTCTCACCGACCTTCCCGGACTAGTTATGACTTTCTCACCGCCCGGGCCATGTAACATGTCCTGTATGCAATTATGCCAACATCATGTTTAACTCACATATTAACACATGTCATCATTACATAATAAACATGCTCATCATATCATTGGCAATCATAAAAGCATGGCAAGTGATCATATATCATATAGTCAATTCCATCTATTCTCAACAAGCAACCTACAAATCGCTATCCATCACAACACACTTGCCTCAACCACGGGCAACGGATTGGCGGGAAGTAGAAGGCACTCCCGGGGTCGCACCACCTGCACATAGGTACCACACGCTCACAATCATGTCCACAAAACAGTACGCAAACCCTCATCTACCCCGACATTGCCAACTACTCGCAAAACCTAAAAACAGAGGTTTTGTCCCGTCGGGACAGCAGCCTTGCAAAAGGCATAACTTGAGTTCTGGGACTTCGAATCAATTAAACGAGTACATCCTCGCGTAGCTTAGGAAATTTCCCAACTTTCTCTAGGTATAGGGAAAGACTGATTCGAAATCTAAAGTTGTTTAATCTACAGATTACCGTGATCTGTTCCAATTACGTCATAGATTTTAACACGCTCGGTAAAACAGCCATAACTTTCAAACGGCTGGGAAGAATTTAACGTTCTTTATACCCACTGAAAGATAATAAAATTATATACAACTTCTTCAACATCCGTACGGACATATTCGGACTCTAAATTGACGAAAACGCAAACCCTAGGTCGACTGCTCATGCTGTCCCAAAACAGAAACGTGGCAACTTCTAGATCTAATCCAATATACTCAAATCCAGCACCACCAATTGATCTAAAAACTTTATAAACACCCTTAGAACAGTACCTAGATCAATCCCAAGGTTTCCCATGGTCATACCTTTGCCCGACGCACGAAAACTCCAATAGATCTCCTCGCTCCTCGCTCCTCGCTCCTCGCACCTCGCTCCTCGGATGGATCCATGAGGATGCAGGGGTGGGGAGGCCACCCTAGGGCAGCAAGGGGGTGGAGGAGAGGTGGTGGAGAGGTGGAGAGGTGGAGAGCAATGGGGGCAAAGGGGGCGCAAGGAAGAGGAGGAGGTGGGGAGGTGTGGGAGGCGGCTAGGGCACTTGGGGCGCAAGGGGCAGGGGGAGGACGCCCAAAAGGGCAGGAGGAGGCCCCCCAAACTGGACTCCTACCCTAAGTGGACTCGAACACCATCCCACCAAAGCCCACGGACCTTTCCCTTAGGCCCAAACTCCCCCGGAAAGGCCCAAAACCCCTGAAACGGCCCGAAAACGCTATTAACCTCCATACCTTATGGTTTTAACCTCCCATACCATAATTCATAAAGTTTTTAACCTTAACATGCACCATTTAAAAGGTTACGACACTCCGTGGTGACACATCACTTCAAAAGGCCCAAAAACGCGAGTAAACCTCAAGTCGAAAGATTTTAATCTCTAATTTCACATTCTATAATGTCACACCATACCGTAGTGTCACATTCTTCCCGCCTTCAACAGGATTCGACCTCGAATCCAAAGGACGCCAAAATCAACAACAAAGTCCCCAAGGGACAAAGGCTTCTCAGCAGCACAAAACATTCGCACAACGACAAAACAAAAAAAAAACCCGGAACAAACGACAAACGAGTTCCCAAAACCAACACTTAGCAAAAAAGTGTTGATCTAGCTCAACTAAGGGCAACCACTCACAGTTCGACCTTCACTTCAATTCCCAACTAGAATCTGCGTTTTAACCACAAAGGGCTTCATCAACCCAAAACGCTCGAAACCTCACGACAAACACTTCACACTACTATCACGACCAACCTGACTACCACACTTCATTAAACTCAACATGACATAATCAAAGCAAGTCACAATTCCTTTAACGACCTCTCTACATTCCCGAAAATTTCCATCGAGGGGAATAACTCATTAAGGCACACTTGCCCTTCCGGTACACGATCATGCTAACATTTCATTCTATCTTCTCCCAGGCAAGACTCAAATCCAAAAACAACTAGTGACGAGAATTGCTCACAGCAGGACAAATATCACCGAACTACCATCAACTTCATTTCCACCCATCGCTACTTTTAGTAAAGGTTAAACCCATACATCATCAACCTCCATCACAAACCACCCTTATACCACTAAGGTTCGACACCTAGCCCCAAGCTAGGATCGTAAAACCTTACCGAACCACAATTGGTTCCTTTCTTAAGAGGGTCTCGCCCTCACACAAAAACACTTAGTTATCAAGCCCAAGTGTACACACAACAACTCAAACCCAAAGCGTTAACAACCATTTTGGAAAGAATTCGGCAACATCCAAGCCAAATCACAAAGGAAGCATAAATCCCCTACATCACAACCAACATACCAGAAATTCTTCATTGCTTCTTTTCATACTAGAAAGCAAGGGAAATCTCGTTTCATGACATAAATGCACACTCTTCAGGAGCACTCCGGATTAGTCATATCTCCATATATGACTTTCTCACCGACCTGGCTCAACGACTCTTTTATCATTTAACATGTAAAAACGATGTCATGTTTACTTTTCACGATTCCTTCATCATGTAACCACACTACCGAAAAGTCATTCACATGACGACTTCTTCCTCGGTATCACATGAATAAATCTCGAATAACATCGAGAGTTGCGCTAATTCATATAAACTATGACGGCAGCATAGTTAACAGTAAGGCACCACATCAAATCAAAACCCACCAACGATAGATAGCTAAACTTTGCAAAACATCGCATTTTAACCAAAATCAACATTTTGGAAAAGAACATTGACTCCAAAATTAGACATCTGCACAAACAACTGCCATAAATTTTATCAAAAGAGAGGGAAACTCAATCCCAAAAGAAAACTCTTCTCTAGCCAAATTCACTTATGAAACTTTCATAAAAACCAGACTTGTGAAACATCCGCACACCAGACACATTTTCCAAATGACTCAAACTCTAGCCAAACAGAGTTACACATCAAGGGCTTAACTCAAAAGTTTCCAACACAACCCTTTATGACCATCTGCTTCCTTTCAAAATTAATTCCAAAGATAATTCAGTGCGAACGCGAAAGGGCGCGATCGACTCAAAAACTTTTGGGGTGTAAATCCATACTCATAGCACCAACTAAACAAATTAGCCAAAACCAAATATTTGCACCAATTTCTACGAGTTTTAGCGAAACTCTGAAACACAGCATATGGAACATCTTGACCGAAAACCCTTCAACCAAAAGGGCAAACGACCGACCCAGTCCAAAAGCTTTTGAACACAAGCTCAGCATAAAAAGAACCATCTCTAGTAGTCCACTACGCTTTCCATTAAAGACTTCAATAATCACTATTTACTCCCTGAGAAGCCCCAACACAATTAAACCAAAAGCTTCACAACGAATTCTTCCTCTAGGTTACCATTCCTAACACTTTTAATTAGGGTTTATGATGCTTATCAAAAATGCACCCAACCAATACTATATTGACATGATCCCCACAGATCACTGAATCATAATACTTCTTATTCTCTATTGGAGCATAGTACTTCAACAAATCTTTCAGCAAGATCAACATATAAATTTCATACTTCCTATATATTCACGTCTCGACAACCGAACCTTATTCAGTTAAACAACGACTTCAACATGTAAATATTATCTCCACAGGGAAGAATTCGTAAGTGAGACTCTAAGTTATACTTTCATTAAGGATAAGACCATTTATCATATTAATTATCCAAAGCTCACTCCATCGCAACATGTTAACATTTTCCTCTATTTACCCATGATTTTCCAACGAGTAATCTAAACGATTACCACCACTACTTAGTCATCAATAACAACAAATGGGCATGTTCATCAACCAACAACATTTCTTTTAGCTAATCTATTCAAAGGTGATAACAAAAACTACCACCACACAACATACTCCAACTATTTAAAATAGATTGAATACTAACATTAACACTGCCCTTAACAACATCATTAACAAAAAGTCTTATGTCTTCTCAATTGATATCAATACTAGCATTGTAGAGACACAACTGCATACTTCCAAATATACTAGTATTTTGCAACAACGTAAATAGCAACTCTAATCAACTTCCAAATTAAAGTCACTAGGCAACACGATTAAATTTCTCTATTAATCCATTAGATTAGAGCATCTTTAAACAACCAGCAAAGTTTCTTTAACAATAACAACAGTCTACATCATCTTAATGTTTAAACTATGCAACAGGGTTTAAAACTTTAAACATTATCAAGGGTCATAAGCACTTTTAAAGCAAAGCAACAGATTCTAAGCATGTACTTTAGCACATTCAATCATTCTCGCTAAGAGTAAACTACAACACTAGTAGTCTATTTATTCTCAAGCTAGAGATAATAACCGCATTGAATTGTTTCAACTCAAAAATTAACTTAACAATGCATCATCCCATAAACCACATTGGTACATGCTACATAATATGCTAAACAACAATTCTTACTAGGGACAAACGATTTCGGTCAAAAGATTACTTACTTTGTTTGCAACATTTTAGTTTTAAAGCTCATCCCGAGTTCATAAATTGCAATGAGACAAACCCAAACTTGGTCATGCAAAAGGAATTCTCCAAAATACTTTTCATTCTCAAAGACTCCCATAAAGGAAAATGGTTGAAAGACAATTTTCTTAACGGAAACCAAGCGACCAAGTAATCCATTTCAAATAAAACCTTAATCTCAAACCCCAAACTTTCACGAAACAAGAAGGATTTTTCAAAGATGATTTCTCAAACCAGTAAAATGACGAAATCAAACACCACTTACTCCTACAAAGCCACAGAACTTCAGCCCTGATAGCCAGGTCTGGCACAACTCCGCAAAAACTCTTTTAACCTCGGAGAAAGACAAGCACAGGAATAAATTGAATGCTTCTTCCCTATAAAACAATCAACAAACTAGGCATTAAAACTAGAAAGGCGCCCAAAAGAAGCGCAACACTAGACTCCTCTTCTTCGTCTTCAACCAAGGAAGACAAACCCACACACCACATATGGAACAATCCGCGAAAATCCAATACCAAACACTTTTCTTTTGGTTTCCATCAACTAAAACCAAGAAAACCAACTAAGAACGACCATAGAACGATAAAGAACATACGAAGGAAACCACCATTAACTCTTCTATTTGACTCCAGTCAACTACCCGATCAACGACAGAAAAGATAAGCACTCTTCTCCTACAGGGGTCAATAGTTCTTCGGTGGTGGCACTAACCGGCCACACCGTCAAACCTCACCCTTACTATGAAATAAGAGAGGTGGCCGAAACCCTTCGGCACCAAAACCCCACTTTTACCACCACAACAGGAATAATTCAATCATTTATCTCATAGACATAGCAACGTACTATATCAAATATAGCATTTAGCAACAAGGCTTAAATACAACATTTAAGCGTAAACAACGATACCCATACCCTTCCTACTGTGCATCCATGTGTGTCAAATTTTATATTAGTTATACCACTTTTGCAAGTTTTAATGCAGCTATCCTATGACAAAATTTTAGTAAAAACCTAAGCCATGTTTCTAAGTTATTCCACATCACATTTTAGTTGTACCCTATAGCATGACACTAAAAATACACATTCCAAGGACCTACAGCCCGCTCTGATACCAACTGTAACACCCCGGCATTTAATATGCCTGAATGCTACTAAACATAAGCTAAACAACATCTAAATACCACATTTAACATAAAATTCCATCAAAGGCGCATATGCTAAAAACCGAGATTTCGACAGCATCTCCTTTGTTTTAACATGAATTAAAGGAGCAACAACAGTATAGTAATAAGGCAATATGAGAGACATCTAAAACAGCAATAATTAGAGTCTTAACGACAATATAAGACTATCATCAAGCACTTAATGTCTCCAAGTGTCAAATGAAAAATAAAACTCTCATAAAGCAAAGCTAAGCCTTAAATCAATGAGCATCACACGCAATTTATTATCAAACTAATAGAATGACTTGTGGAATCAATATGGTGAAGCTACGTGTGGGCGTGTGACTATTTTCCTTCCCCGCATGCCGTTCTCATGGTACCTAAAACAACAAGAAAACACAAGCGTGAGTTCGAAACTCAGCAAGCATATTGCAATGGACAACAAGACAATATCATGGCAATAACATCTCCCATCATGTATATCATCTCATTCATGAACACTTAACAATATCATCCTCATTATGTATGCAATGTAATGCAATGCTCATGTCTCCTTGGAAACTCATACCGGTATGGTTGAGTACACACCCGTCGGTGTGCACCCTCTCCCCCCTTCCATCCCGAAGATGGAGGGGGCCTACTCCTCGCTTCCGTTCACCGTGGTGAATGGAATCACGATGTAGGACTTACTCATTGGCTCTCCGGATTAGTCATATCTTTCTCACCGACCTTCCCGGATTAGTTATGACTTTCTCACCGCCCGGGCCATGTAACATGTCATGTATGCAATTATGCCAACATCATGTTTAACTCACATATTAACACATGGCATCATTACATAATAAACATGCTCATCATATCATTGGCAATCATAAAAGCATGGCAAGTGATCATATATCATGTAGTCAATTCCATCTATTCTCAACAAGCAACCTACAAATCGCTATCCATCACAACACACTTGCCTCAACCACGGGCAACGGATTGGCGGGAAGTAGAAGGCACTCCCGGGGTCGCACCACCTGCACATAGGTACCACACGCTCACAATCATGTCCACAAAACAGTACGCAAACCCTCAACTACCCCGACATTGCCAACTCCTCGCAAAACCTAAAAACAGAGGTTTTGTCCCGTCGGGACAGCAGCCTTGCAAAAGGCATAACTTGAGTTCTGGGACTCCGAATCAATTAAACGAGTACATCCTCGCGTAGATTAGGAAATTTACCAACTTTCTCTAGGTATAGGGAAAGACTGATTCGGAATCTAAAGTTGTTTAATCTACAGATTACCGTGATCTGTTCCGATTACGTCATAGATTTTAACACGCTCGGTAAAACAGCCATAACTTTCAAACGGCTGGGCGGAATTTAACGTTCTTTATACCCACTGAAAGATAATGAAATTATCTACAACTTCTTCAACATCCGTACGGACAGATTCGGATTCTAAATTGACGAAAATGCAAACCCTAGGTCGACTGCTCATGCTGTCGCAAAACAGAAACGTGGCAACTTCTAGATCTAATCTAATATACTCAAATCCAGCTCCACCAATTGATCTAAAAACTTGATAAACACCCTTAGAACAGTACCTAGATCAATCCCAAGGTTTTCCATGGTCATACCTTTTCCCGACGCACGAAAACTCCAATAGATCTCCTCGCTCCTCGCTCCTCGCTCCTCGCTCCTCGCACCTCGCTCCTCGCTCCTCGCTCCTCGCTCCTCGCTCCTCGGATGGATCCATGAGGATGCAGGGGTGGGGAGGCCACCCTAGGGCAGCAAGGGGGTGGAGGAGAGGTGGTGGAGAGGTGGAGAGGTGGAGAGCAATGGGGGCAAAGGGGGCGCAAGGAAGAGGAGGAGGTGGGGAGGTGTGGGAGGCGGCTAGGGCACTTGGGGCGCAACGGGCAGGGGGAGGACGCCCAAAAGGGCAGGAGGAGGCCCCCCAAACAGGACTCCTACCCTAAATGGACTCGAACACCATCCCACCAAAGCCCACGGACCTTTCCCTTAGGCCCAAACTCCCCCGGAAAGGCCCAAAACCCCTGAAACGGCCCGGAAACGCTATTAACCTCCATACCTTATGGTTTTAACCTCCCATACCATAATTCATAAAGTTTTTGACCTTAACATGCACCATTTAAAAGGTTACGACACTCCGTGGTGACACATCACTTCAAAAGGCCCAAAAATGCGAGTAAACCTCAAGCTAAAAGATTTCAATCTCTAATTTCACATTCTATAATGTCACACCATACCGTAGTTTCACAGTTACAACGGTGGATGCTTTGCTGTGGGTAAAAGGCACGATGGAGCGCTAGCCATCATCGGATCCGTGTGGGTGAAGCGGGTTTGGAGTCTTGGTGCCTAACTGCAAGCAATTGCGGCATTCTCGCCCGGCCCGGGGGAATACTGTGTGTGTGTGTGAACCCCCACCCATAGCAAAGAGCGCACATCGTCGGAGCTGATGCAGGACTGGAAACCGACAATTGGAAAAGTTTTGTCACAATCTAGCAAAACGGGTACTATATGTATCGCGTGGCATGGTTGACATGATTGCTAGAATGTGTCATGTGGGTAAAGTGTGCATTCTCTGCAGGGATTAATTAAACTAATAGATTAGCTGTGCTCACGGTCATGAGCAATTCGGGTATCTGATGTCAAGTATAGCAATTTGGGTTCTGTTTTTGGAAAATGATTTGGAAACGGTAGATCTTTTAAATGTTGGGTTGAATTAAGCGAAATGTTGAGTTGTTGGACTAAGGGACTGATTGGACTGGTGATTCGATCGTGCTGGTGGTGATTCTTGATGTCGTTGGATGGTTAAGTTGGATATGGTAGAGGAAATTGAGTATGATATGAAATGTACTTTATATGTTGAATTACTTTCTTTTACTAAATGCTTTATAAACTGTGCAACATTTCGAATCTATTAGCCTAATGCAAATAAATTCTGATTCACGCAAATTTGAACTAGAATAGCAACCATCTTCATTTATTAGCCTGCATTATTAATTTACTTGCAAACAATAAAGCCTTGCGAGTACATACGTGTACTTACCGTTTGCTCTGAAAACCTGCGTGAGGAGTAGAAGATGCAGGTGAAGACGAGGATGACCAGGAGTTCAGTGATCCCGACGTGGGTGGTGCAGTTGACGGCTAGCGGGGTGTTACGCTCGCCGGTTGCCTGTGGGAATGGAGGCACACCGTGGCCGCTTTGCTTTTGTTTTCTCTTATGTTCTTTTCTTTTGTTTACTTTAAGCCAGTCGGCCTTTTGTAAACAAGAACAAGTGTAATATTATCTATCGTTGTAATATATTACTTCTACTCTTAACTTGTGGTTGCATGGAACGATACTACCTATCACAATATGTGACACTAGCCTACTGATCCAGGGACTAGTGACAATCACATATCTGCGGGAAGCTCGGGTTGGAACCAATTGGGTGGCATATGACTTCATGAGTCGAGTGTCGTGCCGACCAAGTGGTTTCAATTTGAGTCGGTCGTGATGCTGTGATCAGTAACTATACTGGTTGCGCGATTAACCAGGCCAGTGCAACAGTAGAGGTGGAATCACTGTATCAGGACAGGAGCCCCCACAGGAGTGGTATCAGGGCTGTGCAGGTTCGAAGGAGAATATAGGTAGTAATCGATAGGATTAAGGAAGAGTCTTTCTCCCTAAAAATTTATTTTGGTTATACGTTTTAATTGTGAAAACGTAGAATGCTATTCTTTTCCTTTTCTATAGTATCTCTTCTGGCTTTGAGTTTCAAATGAAAATTTTCCTCTTATCTCGGTTTTCAAAGTTAGATTTCTAGGGTAAGAGTAAATGGGGCATCTGGTTTAATCTATTCTCCTTATCTCATTCAAAATTTGAGTTAGAATTTCTGGGAAGCTTATCTACTTCAAGATTTAGTTAAGAAACGAGTAATGATAAGGTTAAGGCTTAAGCTGTGAATTTTCGTTTATTGGTTTATTGTTGTGTCTTTCTGTTTATCTTGATTCCTGTTTAATTTGGATTTCTGGTTGTTTAAGGTTGTTACTAATCTGTTTCCCCTTCCTGATCTTAGATGTCTAGACATTGGGAACCCTATTATTTCACGTCTGCGATTTTGGAGGGCTCAGTTCAGGCTACCCTCTGGGATATGATGCAGCGTGCCGGCTTTCCTGAGCTGCCACGGTATTTAATCTCATGTGCTGGACTTAGTCCCGCCTCCTCCCTGTACGTGGCAGAAGTATCCATTCGTGGACGCCACGAAGGGGAGCAAACTCGTCAGTACCACGGTACAGCGCCAAGTCCTCTTGCAGCTCTTCTTGATGGAGCATATATTGCAATCTTGAGGCTTCGTTTTGATGTACCGGAGATGGCTCAGTTGTTCCCTGGATGTCCCTCTCGTGAGCTGGACGGCCAGGAGAACATGTATGTGCCAGTCTATCCGCTGTTGGATCCTGTGCAAGCCTGGCAGACTGGGTTTGTGAGGTTCCTTGATTGGTATCTGCTTCGTCTCTGGGAAGAACTGTTGCTCGCTCGACGCCATATCTCTGAGTTAGAGAATAACATGGCGCCCTTTGTCAGCTACGGTTTCTTTACTACCGGGATGATATATGGGGAGCACGATGATCTTGAGCCAGCCGAGGAGTTACCTCGCCCTTATGGATCCTATCGCTGGGTTTCCCGCAATGCTAGGATGTCGATTCGAGGCAACAGCCGCCTCCGTGTTCCAGCTGTACGCCCCAGTGCTTCTACGACTACCATGCCAGGGCAGAATCTTCTATTCGGTGGACGCGAGTACGAGTTTTTATTTCCCCCGGAGTCGTCTACTTCCTCTGCAGCCCCAGGCACCTCGAATGTCCCCGCCGCGAATGGTGGCCGTGTTTAGGTTTAGATCTTTACTCTAGTAGGAAGTTGGATCTACCGCTCGCTTTTGTTGTAATTACGAGCTGGTCAAAGGAACCTTTTGTTGTAAGTATTTCCGTGGAAACTTGTGGTAGTTGATGGTGGCGTTGTAATTAACCCTCCTGTAGCGCGAAAAGACATGCTAAGTTACCATCTGTAAATCTATCGCACTTGCTGTCCTTTCGCTATGATGCATGCTTTATGCCTTGTATTACTGCGTGTTGGAGATGCATGAGCTTTCGCAATCATTGTACTATTTTCATCGCGTTCTTCGATGTGCTCCTGCGGTACTTGTCACTAAGCCTTTGTGCCAATAGGATGCCGCCAAAGAGACGTGTTGTCCATTTAGGGATGACCTGGGGTGCTGCTCAGGATGGCCAGGATCCAGCTGCAGCAGCACCGAATCCGGAACATCAAAATCCACCAGTGCCAAGATCCCGTAGTCAAGGATCTCATCACTCTAATGAGCTAGTAAGTAATCAGGAGGCGTCACTTAACCACCATGACGCCCAAAGTGAAGAATTACCTCCTCCCCCGTCGATGGCCCAGGTTCTTGTTATGCAGACCCGCTTGCTGGAGCGGCTGGTGCAGAATTTCGAGAACCTTTGTGTCGCTGCTTACGGTGGTTTGGCAGCAATGCAACCCCAATCAAGTTTGGCCGAGTTCCAGCGAACTCGCCCGCCAAACTTCTCGTCAATGACCGATCCCCTAGATGCAGACGATTGGCTTCGCGATGTCGAGGGCAAACTCGATCTCGTGAGGTGTACTGATGAGGAGAAGGTTCAGTACACTGCTTACTATCTCCAAGGTGCCGCAGCAGCTTGGTGGGATAGTGCCAAGGCGATTCATCCACCTGGTCAGGTCATGACTTGGGAGGATTTCAAAGGAGCCTTTCGCGTAGCGCACATTCCAGCTAGGCTGATGGAGATAAATAAACGGGAGTTCTATACTCTTCATCAAGGGTCCATGTCAGTGATGGACTATCTTCATAAGTTCAACTATTTGGCCCGCTATGTTGTGGAAGAAGTCGCGAGCGAAGCTCGAAGAGTTTCCTTATTTCGGCAGCATCTTAACAAGGAGATTCATCATTCGCTTGCACCTCTTGACATTCCCAATATGCAAGTACTTGTGGACAAGTTTGTTTGCGTTGAAGATAGTGGCAAAGCACTTTTGGAGGGCTGGAAGTGTAAGTGGATGGCTCGGAAATCTGCTGGTGCCAATTCTTTGAGGTAGCATCTTGGGCAGGCTGCCAGTGCTCAAACGGTAACATCGCCGCCTCCACGATTTCAGAGGAGCATTTCCCGACCTGTTCCGTCTACGGCTTAGTCTTCTGGCCGCGGAGGACAGATTCGTGGAGGGCAGGACAAGATGGCTGCTCTCACCTGCTATGCTTGCGGTGAGAAAGGGCATATCTCCACTATTTGTCCGAACAAACGTCCTGTTGCTACTCGACCTCAAGCTCCAGGTGGTCCCGTTCGCCCCCAAGGTTCTGCAACTGGGCGCGGAGGACACCAAGGAGGACGCTCTAGTCAGAAGTCAACTCAGAGTCAAATCCGTGGTCATCTTAATTTGGTGACTGCGGAAGAGGCCAGTAATGCGCCCGATGTGGTACTCAGTATGTTTCTTGTATACTCAGTGCCCACAATGGTTTTGTTTGATTCAAGCGCTTCACATTCCTTCATTTCTTCGAAGTTTGTTGAGAAGCAGAAAGTTGAGACTAACCAGTTGCGAAGTCAGATGTTAGTCTATTCTCCTGGTTCGGTTTTGCGAGCCAAGCGCATTTGTCTTAGAGTACCCATCGTCATGAATGAGGTCCTATTCTTGGGTAATCTGATTCAGATTGATACCCCTGGACTTGATGTCATCCTCGGGATGGATTGGTTGTCCCAGAATCAAGGACGCATTGATTGTGCTAACCGTTCCATTTCTTTGGTGAATCCGGACGGGATTTAGATCGAGTATCACTCTAGTCAATTAGTTGCGCCTAACGCATCTCTTCATTCTCTTTCGGTGACAGAGATAAGTCAGTTGCCAGTGGTATGTGAGTATCCCGATGTCTTCCCTGAAGAGTTGTCGGGATTGCCTCCAGATCGAGACCTGGAGTTTGTCATAGATCTGTTGCCCGGAACAACACCATTATCCAAACAACCTTATCGAATGCCCTCTAATGAGTTGCTGGAGTTGAAGAAACAACTCAAGGAGCAGTTGGCTAAGGGTTTTGTTCACCCTAGTTCATCTCCTTGAGGTAGTCCGGTGCTTTCGTCAAGAAGAAAGACGGTAGCTTACGCATGTGCGTGGATTATCGATCCTTGAACGAAGTCACCATTAAGAATAAGTATCCCCTCCCCCGGATTGATGACTTGTATGCTCAATTAAGTGGGGCTCGAGTCTTCTCCAAGATCGACTTGAGGCTTGGGTACTTTCAACTCAAGATTCGACCGGAAGATATCCAAAAGACTGCTTTTACTACTTGGTATGGTCTGTACGAGTACACAATGGTTTCTTTCGGACTCACCAATGCACCCGCCACATTCATGAATCTCATGAATAAAGTATTCATGGAATACTTGGATAAATTTGTGGTAGTGTTCATTGACGACATTCTTATCTATTCTCGGAGCGAACAAGAACATAAACTCCATCTGCATTTGGTGCAAATGTGAGTTCTGGATCAAAGAAGTTGCCTTCTTAGGAAATGTTCTGTCCGAAGGAGGAGTTGCAGTTGATCCCAGTAAGGTGAGAGATGTACTCACCTGGGAACAGCCACGGACTGTTCCCGAAGTTCGAAGTTTTCTTGGTTTAGCTGGGTACTATCGGCGATTCATTGAAAACTTCTCTAAAATTTCCAAGCCGATGACTGAGCTACTCAAAAAGGAGAAGAAGTTGGTCATCAGCTTGTGAGGCTTGTTTCCAAGAATTGAAGCAAAGACTCACGACAGCTCCGATTCTTGTCTTGACTGATGTGCACAAAAACTTTGACGTATTCTATGACGCTTCACGCCAGGGTCTTGGTTGTGTACTGATGCAAGAATAAAAAGTCGTGGCGTATGCTTCATGACAATTATAACCTCATGAAGCCAATTATACAACTCACGATCTAGAATTGGTTGCAGTAATTGATGCTCTTAAGTTGTGGCGTCATTATCTCATCGGAAATCGAACTGAGATATATACGGACCATAAGAGCCTGAAGTACTTTTTCACTCAACCAGATCTAAACTTGAGACAACGTCGATGGTTGGAGCTAATCAAGGATTATGATTTGGGATTCATTATCATCCAGGAAAGACTAATGTAGTAGCTGATGCCCTCAGTCGCAAGCTACATGCTATTAATGCCTTGACAATCGTCTATCAACCCCAGTTACTGGAAGAGTTTCCTAGACTCAATTTGAAGGTGGTTGAAGAAGGATTTGTGGCTGCATTGACCCTACAACCTACTCTTGAGTCTCAGATCCTGACTGCTCAGCTTAAGGATGAAGAAGTAGCTGAGATTAAGCGCAAGCTGGGAGGAAACGCATTATCGGAGTTTTCAGAACGAGCCGATGGTCTGATCATGCGTGGACATCAAAACTATGTCCCACATGATCAGGAGATCAAAGATTTGATCTTGAAAGAAGCTCACGAGACTCCATTGTCGATCCACCCTGGAAGCACTAAAATGTACCAGGATATCCGAAAGAAGTTTTGGTCGCCTGGTATGAAAAGAGATGTTGCTGCATACGTTGCCATTTGTGACGTGTGTTAGCGAGTTAAGGCAGAGCACCAACGACCAGTCGGAATGCTTCAACCTTTGAAAATTTCGGAGTGGAAGTGGGATGAGGTCGGAATGGACTTCCTCACTGGCCTGCCAAGATCGTCCAATGGCCATGACTCTATTTGGGTGATTGTCGACCGGTTAACCAAAGTGGCTCATTTTATACTGGTACGCGTTACCTATAATGGAGCTAAGCTTGCAGAGCTCTACCTGAACCATATTGTTCGATTGCATGGTGTTCCTAAAGTTATTGTGTCTGACCATGGATCCTAGTTCACTTCACGGTTCTTGAGGAATCTGCATGACTTTCTCAGGACTAAGCTGTTCTTCAGCACAGCTTACCATCCCCAGACGGATGGACAGACCGAGAGGACAAATCAAGTCCTGGAAGACATGCTCAGAGCTTGTATTCTTTCGTATAACTCGAAATGGGAAAAGTGATTAGCATTTGCTGAGTTTTCCTACAATAACAGTTATCAAGCAAGCCTTCGAATGTCCCCGTTTGAAGCACTGTATGGTAGAAAGTGCCAAACACCTCTTTTCTGGTCCGAAGTTGGTGAAAGAGAGTTCTTTGGACCAACAGTGATTCAAGAAGCTGTGACGCAAGTCAAGCTAATCCGCGATCGGCTGAAAGAGGCTCAATCTAGACAAAAGAGCTATGCCGATAATCGCCGTCGTGACCTGAGCTTCGAGGTTGACGACTTTGTTTATCTCAAAGTCTCTCCTTTGCGTGGCACGAAGCGATTTCAAATTCGTGGGAAATTAGCGCCAAGATACGTCGGCCCGCATCGCATTCTTGCAAAGAAAGATGAGGTAGCTTATCAGTTGGAGCTTCCACCACAACTTGCAGATGTGCATGACGTATTCCATGTTTCTCAGTTGAAAAAGTGTCTTCGAGTTCCTACAGAACTCACTCCCCTAGACACAATTGATATTCAACCAGATCTGACTTATCGTGAATATCCAATTTGCCTCCTGGATGAAGTTGAACGTCTTACTCGTAATCACGTTATCAAGATGCTTCGAATTCAGTGGAGTAATCACACAGAAGAAGAAGCAACCTGGGAACGTGAAGATCGTCTTCGATCCAAATTTCCAACCTTCTTTTCTGAATCCTTGTAATCTCGAGGATGAGATTATTGTAAGGGGGTAGAACTGTAACATCCTGAGTTTGTAATTGCCTTTTTAATTGTTCTTTATTGCCTTGAGAGTCATTTGGATTTCGATTTGGAGTTAATTGTGTTTGGATTTGTTTGTTTGAGCCGTTTCATTTTAGTTTTTGCTCCAAAAATCTTATTTCGTGTTGCGGTTAGAAATTTTCGAGCAACCGTAGTTTCCAAACCTTGTCTAGCTATCTTAGAACCCATCCCAAAAGTCCCCGGGAAGAATTTCCAAATCTCGGAAGGTTTTGCAAAGTTTGGCGGAGTTTTTCAGCCTGAGCGACAGTACCGCCGGCTCTAGGCCGGGACTGCCGGTTGAGGGGTTCGGGCAGGGGGCAGGGCGCCCGTTGCTGACCGGCTGCCGTGGCCACCTTAGCTTTTTCTAGAGGTTTCACCTCTCCATTACCTCCCCCAGCCGACTCCTCTCCCTCACTCCCTCTCCCTCTCTTCCTCCCTCTAGCTCTCTCACTCCCTCTCCTTCTCTCTCTCCCATGGAGGTCCCTCTCCCTCAAGGATCCCCTCCTGTTGGCAGATCGATCCCCCAGGTTGTTGTTTTTCTAGGTCTCACCTTTTTCTTGGTCGTCCGCTCTCTTCCTTTTATATGGAAGGGAGGGGACAGGCATGCACTGGTAGGTTTCTTTTTTAACCTGTTCTGCCACCAAGCCACAGGCTTTGCCCGTGGTCTTCCAATCCTTCTATTCCACCTGTCCCTTGCCAGGGGCTAGCCAAGCTTTGCGTGGCGTTTTTTACCCTCGCTTTACGCTTTTGCCCTTTAGTTTTATTCTCATACCAGGGACTTCAATGGAATTTCTCGCGTTCTAGGGCTCTAGGTTGGCCCGACATCGCCTGGGGTTTCCCTAGGGTTCTGACAGGGCGTCAGGTCTGGGTCGGCCCCACTCTGGTTGCAATCTCGTGGGGTGGCGAAGGGAGTTTTCCCCCGTCGTCCCTCCCGTTGCTCCGGGCTCCCCTTGGTCTGGTTGTTTCCGTGTCCCGCCTTGGATTTTCTATGCTATCATGATTGATAGGACATCGCCAGGGATAAACAATTTTTGCTCCGCTTGTGAAAGGGGATTGGCATTGTAAACATGCTATTTTAGTTCAGTCATATGTATGGGTCTTGCTTGGCCCGTCGAGAAAAGAGGAAGAGAGGGGGGGAGTTGACTGGGCCCACAACAGTAGCCCCTCATGCCTGCGGGTCGATACTCTACCACCATCAGGAATGTCAAAAAATGGGTTGTAGCGGTTTATCTTTTTATGTTAGTTTCGATATCGGGCTTCGCGTTGTCAGGTACTGATGGGTTGGTTGATGCGATTTGCAGTCTTGTCCATGCTGACCAGGCACCCAGGCTGTTTGTAACATCTTGGTTTGAATGCCATAATTGTCCGACTCCTTGATCATGTTCACACGCCTTTCCTGCTTGTGGGATGAATGCCACGTGGGGGGATCTATGGTTAGAGAAGAGGGGAATCGTGAGGCTTCTTCTTATAAGCGTAGCGGCCGACGGAAATGAGGCTCCTTCGCCTTCTAGATCTATTTCTCTCATTGCCTTCTTGCTTTCTTTCCCGCTTGCTCCGTCCTTCTTTGCCTACTATTGATCCTCCCACTCATGGGTCCTCGGCGTGCTCCCCCAATGAAATTGGTTTTGAGCAGAGAAGACGCTGCGAATCTGTCTCCAGTTCTGGGGCGTTCGCTTTTGAGTTCTGTTGAACTCGACATCCTAGCAAGGGATTTCGGCGTGGCGCGTCTTTCCATGCGACTCCCTGGCGATGAAGAAGCTCCCCAGCCTCAACCAAATGAGGCGGTGGTATTTGCTGCATTTCTAGAAGCGGGCCTTCGATTTCCTTCTATCCCACTACTAGCGTCTGTGTTGCGAGCTTTTCAAGCAGAACTTTCTCAACTCACGCCCAACGCCATTGTGCGGCTGGCAGTGTTGGAATGGGCATTCCGTTCTGCCAAAATCAGACTAACCGGATGTCTATTTTCCCTCATTGAAGACGCGTTCTGGCAGCCGAAGCAGCATAAGGAGGGGGACGAGGGTCGCAGATCATGTTTCGGTTCCTTGAATTTCCAAACGAAAAGATCTTTAGTGAAAGAAATTCCCGTAGCGGCTGCCAAAGGGAAGTGGGAATCAGGGTGGATGCAACGATAGTACTACCAGACGCTTGATGTTCTGGATTCTCCTCTCCGTACTTCCATGGGCCCCGTCCGCGTAATTCGGTCTCCAAACTGGAGCGCAAATGGGGAAGAAGCCAGGTGCCTCGATTATTTGAAGGCCCTTCGAATTCAGAGTACGATGCGTGATTTAGTTGAGGAGTATTGTCTCTGTCGAGTCAAGCCTTTGGCGAGGGACTCTGCCGTGGCTTTGAAGTGGTCGTCTGAAGATTTAGTATCTGTGGTTATGCCGGAGGGGATGCAGACTCTTGGCCGTGGCGCAGCCGAGAAGCTGGCGAGAGGGCTACTTGGTCCTTGTAAACAAGCTGAGTATGAAGTGGCCATGGAAGCAGTGGGTGCTGCTAGGAACCCCCGGTTTGCAGAATGGGGACCCCGAGTGGTTCCTACGCCTCAGAGGGCGACCGGCTCCGCCCACCCGTCGAAAAGAGCCAGGTTAACCCGATTGATTCCGCCTCGAGCAACTGTCTCTTTTGGAGAGAGTGAAGAATTGGGCGAAGACGGAGATGACAATTCAAGTGATGAGGAAACGAATGAAGGGGGTGATTCCTTGGCTTTGGTGGCAATTGCTCCACTCGTTATACCATCCACTTCTGGGGTGGGTCCCTCCGGATCAGCACTCATTGACTCGGCTACCATACCTGATTTCGTCATGACCCCTGGTGGGGTGCCACCTACTGATGTAGCAATGGACCCATTGATGCGGCCTCGCGTCGCGGACTCGGTGCTTCCCGAGATGCAGTCCGCTTTAGGGGCAGCAGAGCCCCCCTCAACGTTGTGTCCTGCGGACACGAACCTGGGCACTGGTCCAAGCGAAGAACGTTCTCCGGGATACTCATTTTTGAATATTCCCGATGTGAACTTTAGTGATCCTGAAGACAAAGGGGAAGGAGAAGAAGAAGAAGATGATCAACTGGTAAAGCAAATTTTTGGCTCTTTAGACGGCGAGTCCGAACCTGTTGCTAAAGAAGCTATCCCTTCGGCCACGGAGGTGAGAAATATCTATGGTGAGGACACTATTCATTCCCCCGAAAGAATACATGGCCTTCGGGTGGAAGCTGTCGTTCTCGACACTCCCATGGGGGCTGAAGGTTCGACTCCTGAAACCTCTCCTAGGGGATCTTTCGGGCGTGCTAACTTACTGATATTTGACGGAGCGCGCGCAGGAACAGAGGACATCGAAGCAACGGTGGGAGCCGCAATTGCTGAACCAGCCTCTTTTGGATTGCCTGCTGCTACTTCACTCCATATCGGAGCCGGGGGCTTGGAGCCCCTTGCAGCCACTCCGACAGGTTCTTCGTCCGCAAGCGAGGGGGGCCGATCGCCCGTGTTGCCCGATTTCGGGGTTCCACCTAAACCACCTCCTTTCAAGTTCGATCTGTCAAATCTATCAGCTAGAGATTTCGAAAGCGGTGTTGCTTCAGGTCCTACGCTAAGGAGAATGAGGCAGGCCTTTAGCCCGTATAAGGAGTCGGTGGCCCTTTTTGACGGTCTTCATGATCTTCGACTTTGCGAGACCTCTTTGGACCTTTCTCTGAAGGGGGCAGTCGTGGCGTCAAAAATTGTGCGTCGGAATCGAGATCTTCAAGAACGGCACAACGCCGCAGTTGGCCAATGCCGGATGGTCCAAAACCGTGTAGGAGAGCTGGAGGTTGAAAATGTTCGGTTGACGGATGCCTTGGCGAAGATAGAAAATGAGCTGTCACAGAGTCGTGATTTAGTGGCTCGAAATGCTGAACTGGAGGAAGCTATGTCCTTGATGAAGAAAGACCTTAGTGCGACAGAGGAAGCTCGCTCGGTGGCCGAGCGGAACGAGAGGAAGAAAGATGATCGTATAGAAGAGCTAAAAAGTCTTCTAAAGGTCATGGAGGACAGCAATAGGACCCTCCGGAAGGCCGCGGAGGAACATCCTCAATAGCTCGCTACAGCGAAGATGGAGGCGTAAATGCATTTCGCTAACACCAGGCGAGCGGAGGAGCATTGCGAACAAGTCGAAAAGGCGCGACAACTTCTAGCTTCGGGGGTTCAAGGAGCGACGGACATCTTCCTGCAACAACTCCTCCACTTAGGGATCGAAGCTAGCTCGAGTCGAAGCCACATTCCTTCTTCCGACTCCGAAGCTATCAAATTTTTTCAAACCTCCGCCGGGTTACTTGGATCTTCAGCGGTGACCTTCGGTGATCATTGTGCGAAGCTAGGGTCCCTTAAAACCGCTCAACTTTTGGAGGCAAAGGGTTGCGCGCACGTTCATGAATACTTTGGGGCCGTCCCTGCCGTCACAACTCAGCATGGATTTAATGACCTTATGTCAGTTGGGAAACCCTCCTCCGCTGCTACAAGGTTGGCCTCCCATTTTATCTCCGACTTTTGGAAACAGCACGGAGAAAAAGCAGCAAAGGAATCGATTTTGCGGGCTCGTAGTGCCATGAGGGTTTCCGGGCCCACGGCTAAGACAAGTGAACCAGAAGGCAAAGAAGAACTCGCTCCTCTGTAGCTTTACTTTTCGACATGTAATATTTTTGACAAGAAGCTGAACATCCCTTACTCAACGCAGTAAACTAGTTCTTGGGTATTTTTTGGCTAGGCTTATCTCCTTGGCGCGGGGTTTTCATGTGTTTATTGACTTGATGTGTGTGGAAACAGACCAGCCTCGTTTATTTTACTCGCGCGCTTTGATCTGTTCGGTACTCGGCATTCGAGGAGATAAGTGCGATGCCTAGAAGGTGAACGGTCCCTTTAGTTTTCGACACTAGCAATTACCCTAGGCTCCTCGGCTTCCTCGTGCAGGATGTGTATATAATGAGATTGCTGCCAAGAGTATCTCCAGTTTACTCGTTGGCCCAAAAGTGTCTACGAGCTCTTGAATACTTCACCTTAGCCTCGATTTGTCCGGCCACTCTTTATCTCGGAGACCCTCATCTCATGGCTGACGACGCCCCGATTCCCCCTGGGGGAGGGGCCTTTCCCCTCGTTTTTGGCGTCGGGGAAGCTGAACTCTGGCAGGAGCTCGACCACGCTATGGAGGAGCTCGCAGAGCAAGAGGCTCTCGTCCGCGATGTCACCAACGTCTATGTGCTGATCGAGATGGTGCCTAGGCTCTTCGGGGTAATGGATGCCCTCATCGAGGCGGTGAAGCGCGCGCATGGCGTTTAGGGTCGCTATATACAGGAGACTCTGTATTCCCTTATGCTATCTTATATAATAAAAATGGATGTTGATTCTTCGTGTGGATTTCTCTTTTTGTTTGTTTCCATCTTCGTTTCAATCTCTTATTCGGGCGCTTAGCTTGGCAATATGTCAGTGTATTTCTGATTCTCACGAGATTTTAGTATTTCGCATTTTCCAAACATCGGGAAAGTTTAGTCAAGTTAGAAGCAGAGCGGTGGTTGAATTGTTCCGATCGGTCTACCCGCTCCCGCCCTTCCCCAAATTTCCATTCAGTTTTTAGTGATGGATCCTCGGAGCATAGTGAGTAGGAGGAGATTAATCCAACCAGGCGTAGCGTTGAGTTTCGTTTAGCCCCACAAATCGTGAGACTACGGGTTTTCGGGGCGAAGGGATGGGTGGGACGTTAGCCTGACCCAGCATGATTGATCCGACCAGGCGTAGCGTTGAGTTTCGTTTAGCCCCACCCATCGTGAGACTACGGGTTTTCAAAGCGATGGGATGGGTGGGACGTTAGCCCAACCAAGCATCCGGTCAAGTCCTACCCGGCGAGAAGCTACAGGCCTTCGGAGCGAAGGGATGGGTGGGACATTAGCCCGACCAAGCATCCGATCAAGTCCTACCCGGCGTGAAGCTACGGGCCTTCGGAGCGAAGGATGGGTGGGACGTTAGCCTGACCAAGCATCTCATCAAGTCCTACCCTGCTCGAAGCTACGGGCCTTCGAAGCGAAGGGATGGGTGGGACGTTAGCCCGACCAAGCATCCGGTCAAGTCCTACCCGGCGTGAAGCTACGAGCCTTCGGAGCGAAGGATGGGTGGGACGTTAGCCCAACCAAGAATCCCTTGAAGTCCAACCCGGTACGAAGCTACAGGTCTTCGAAGCGAAGGATGGGTGGGACGTTAGCCCGACCAAGCATCCCGTCAAGTCCTACCCGGCGCGAAGCTACGGGTCTTCAAAGCGAAGGATGGGTGGGACGTTAGCTCGACCAAGCATCCCGTCAAGTCCTACCCGGCGTGAAGCTATGGGCCTTCGGAGCGAAGGGATGGGTGGGACGTTAGCCCGACCAAGCATCCGGTCAAGTCCTACCCGGCGCGAAGCTACGGGTCTTCGAAGAGAAGGGATGGGTGGGATGTTAGCCCGACCAAGCATCCGGTCAAATCCTACCCGGTGCGAAGCTACGGGCCTTTGGAGCGAAGGATGGGTGGGACGTTAGCCCGACCAATCATCCGGTCAAGTCCTACCTGGTGCGAAGCTACGGGCCTTTGGAGCGAAGGATGGGTGGGACGTTAGCCCGACCAAGCATCGCATTAAGTCCTACCTGGCGTGAAGCTACGGGCCTTCGGAGCGAAGGATGGGTGGGATGTTAGCCCGACCAAGCATCCCGTCAAGTCCAACCTGGCGCGAAGCTACGGGCCTTCGGAGCGAAGGGATGGGTGGGACATTAGCCTGACCAAGCATCCGGTCAAGTCCTATCCGGCGTGAAGCTACGGGCCTTCGGCGCAAAGGGATGGGTGGGACGTTAGCCCAACCAAGCATCCGGTCAAGTCCTACCCAGCGCGAAGCTACGAGCCTTCGGAGCGAAGGATGGGTGGGACGTTAGCCCGACCAAGCATCCGGTCAAGTCCTACCCGGCGCGAAGCTACGGGCCTTCGGAGCGAAGGATGGGTGGGACATTAGCCTGACCAAGCATCCCGTCAAGTCCTACCCGGTGCGAAGCTACGGGCCTTCGGAGCGAAGGGATGGGTGGGACGTTAGCCCAACCAAGTATCCTACTATGTTCTTACACTCAATTATTTGGGATGCCAAATGAGTCTTCATTCATAAGGGCTTCTATTACATTATTGATAGAACTTTGCACATTCCTTGCCTCCGCATTTCATCGCCTATGGGTAAAACTTTTTGAGAGCGTCTGCGTTCCATGTTCTTGGTATATCTTCGCCGTCGAGCGTGATGAGCTTGTCTGCACCCTTCGCTGTGGAATCCCGGATGATGTATGGTCCTTCCCATGTTGTCTCCAGTTTTGCGAAGGCTGGGACAGCTTTTTTGAGCACCACATCTCCGGGGTGTAGCTCGCGTCTTTTTACCCTTTTTTCGAAGCTCCGTATGGAGGCCATGGCGTATGCCTTCATAGTCTTTAAGGATTGAAGTTTATGTTCCTCCGTCAAATCATGCATGATGTCGATCTCCTCGTGGATTGGGGCCCTGATGATCCGGAGAGATTTCGCATGGACTTCCACGGGGGAGATGGCCTCCTCGCCGAATACGAGCCGAAATGGAGAGAATCCGGTGGCTCTTGACACAGAAGTACGAGTTGCCCATAAGACGTGAGCAAGCTCCTCAGGCCATAATCCCTTCGCCGAACCATAGAGCCTCTTCTTGATGCCGTCGAGGAGCAACCCGTTCGCTCGTTCAACTGCCCCATTAGACTGAGGATGGCCCACCGAAGCAAAACATATCGTTGTCCTGAGGCTTTCACAATAATCGCGAAACTTCTTAGAATCGAACTGGGATCCATTATCGGTCACAATCTGGAAGGGGACTCCATATCTGCATATAATGGTCTTCCATAGAAATCTGACGGCCGCATCTGCAGTTATCCTGGCCACTGGTTCTGCTTCAATCCATCGGGAGAAGTAGTCGATGGCGACGATCACGAACTGAAGGTTGGAGCGGCTCTAGGGAGTGCGCCGATGATATCCATCCCCCATTTGGCGAAGGGCCAAATCGGGGGCATCGGTTGGCATGCGTGACAATGACGGACTATTTGCTCAGCATCTTGCAACACCGAAGGCCAGTAGAGCCCCATTCAAAATACTTTTCCGGTGAGACTCCTGGGGGCCTGGTGTGCCCCGCAAGCCCCTTGGTGTGCTTCGCGCAAGGCCTGCACCCCCTCTTCGTGGGAAACGCAGCAGAGCCATGGGGCGCAGAGGCCGCTGCGAAACAGGAGCCTGTCGATAATAGCATACTTCTTCGCTCACCTCTCCAGACGCTTTGCTTGCGCCTCATCGTCTGGTGAAGTCCCTTTGAGGAGATAGTCGTATATCTCACTCCTCCAGTCCTCGCTGGTCGCGCGAGCAATGAGGTTTATCTGGGCGTGGATGGAGGCGGTGCGAAGCACCTTGAAAAATGCTGTCGAGGGTAGGCTCCCTCCGGTGGTGGCGATCTTCGCCAGCTCGTCGGCTCGTTCATTTTGGGCTCTGGGTATCGCCTCAATGGTGAACCCGATGAAGCCCTTCTCCATTGCCCGGACCGCCTCAACGTATTTCTGGAGTTGTTCGTCCTTCGCCTGGTATTCTCTTGAGATGTGCCCCTGGACAAGCTTCGAATCGGTGTATACAATGACCCTTTTTGCCCCCATGGTACTTCGCTTTCCGGAGCCCCAACAAGAGTGCTTCGTACTCAGCCATGTTGTTGGTGGAAGGGAAATCCAGTCTTGCTGCGCACTCGGCTTTTTCTCCTCCAGGATCTTTCACCAACGCAGCCACTCCTGCTCCACTTGCCCCCCATGATCCGTCAGAGTTGACAGACCACACCGCCGAGGCATCGTCACCTTCGCACGACGGGGAGGTCCACTCCACCATGAAATTAGCTATGGCCTAGCGCGGTACTATGGTCAACTCGAAGGGCACCAGTTCAACCGCCCACTTGATGATGCGTCCAGTGCTTTCTTTGTTGGATAGCATAGTACCGAGGGGGTAAGCCGTCGGTACGTTGATGCGATTTGCCTGGAAGTAATGGCGGAGTTTTCTGGAGGCCATCAACAGGGCGTACGCCAGTTTTTCCATCTCGGAGTATCGCAATTTGGCTCCCTACAGCGCTTCAGAGATGAAGTAGACCGGATGTTGTTTTGCACCTTGCAGTCGCACCAGTACCGCGCTTAAGGCGTCCGGGCTCGCTGCGAGGTACATCAGGAGCTCCTCACCTTGCTTCGGGCTTTGCAGCATTGGGAACTCCATGAGACTCTGCTTCAGCCTATCGAAAGCACACTGGCATTCTTTCGTCTAGGCAAACGTGCTACTTGAATGTAGCGCTTTGAAGACCGGTAGGCTTTGCTCCGCTGATTTCGGCAGGAATCTGTTTAGCGCCGCAAGTCGTCCCGCCAATCGTTGTACCTCCTTTAGGTTTCTTGGTGGGGCCATGTCTTGGATGGCTCTTATCTTTTCTGGGTTTGCTTCAATGCCTCTCTGAGAGACCAGGAAGCCTAGAAGCTTCCCCGCGTCTATGCCGAAGACACACTTGAGCGGGTTGTGCCTTACTTTCTTCATCATCAGGTTGTTGAAGGTTTCCCGGAGGTCCGCAATATGGTTTTCCTTCTTCTCGCTTTTAACGATGGTATCGTCGACGTATGCCTCTACATTCCTTCCCAACTGCTCGGCGAAGATCTTGGCGATGAGTCGCACAAAGGTTGCTCCTGCGTTTTTTAGGCCGAAGGGCATTCGTATGAAGCAATATGTGACGAAGGGGGTGATGAACGCTATTTTGTCTTCGTCCTCCTTTCGCATGTAAACTTGGTGATAGCCAGAGTAGGCGTCGAGGAAGCTCATTCTTTCTGACCCGGAGGTAGAGTCAACGAGTTGATCGATGCGGGGCAAGGGGAAGTCATCTTTGGGGCATGCTTTGTTCAGGTCCGTAAAGTCGATGCTCATTCGCCAGGCCCCGCTGGACTTCTTGACCATAATCACATTGGCCAGCCAATCGGTATGGAGGGCTTCGCGTATGATCCCCGCCTGAAGCAGCTTGTCTACCTCTGCTTTCGCGGCGACTTGCCTTTGCACCGCAAGCTTCCGGAGCTTTTGCTTCTTAGGCCTCGCATCTAAGCCGATGGCGAGGGAGGGTTCGATGGTATCCCGGTGGACTCCAGGGAGGTCTCAGGGCCCCCACGCGAACAAAGCCTCGTATTCTTGGAGAAGTTGCATCAAACGTTTCTCTTCGTCGGGGGATAGCACGGTGCCGAGGCTCATGGTCTTTTCCCCGCCCGGCCATAATGGCGCCTGCTTTGTGTCCCCTTGAGGTTGTGGCTTGGGGAGCCATCGGCTGCGCGGCATCGGGACAGGGCCAGACTCTTAAGTGTAGACATGTTTCACCTGGGGAGGGTTTTCCATATCTATCTTCCTCGCGAGAGCATGGTCCCCTCGCACTGTAATGATGCCCTCAACAGAAGGAATTTTCATGCACAGGAACCCGTGATGGATTACGGCTCCCATGACCGTCAACAAGCCCCGGCCCAGGATAGCATTATACTGGAAGGGCGTGTCCACCACGTCGAACTTTACGCAGGTAGTGAAGCTGGCATGTGGCATCGAGAAGGTGACCTCCAATTCCACTTGACCTAAGGTGCTGACAGTGCCCCCCCCGAAGCCCATCAAAGGTACCTCCGACTTCTTTAACCGGTCTTGGGGGATCATCATTTGCCGGAAAGCCTCCGCAGAGAGAATGTCTGCTGCGCTTCCTCCATCTATTAGCACTCGACGTACTTCGCAATTGGCAATGATTGCGGTCACCACCAAGGATTCTTGATGCGGGAAATGCACGCCCACGGCATCTTCTTGTGTGAAGGTGATCGGCCCAAATCTCAACGGAGGGGGAATGGTCGGATTGATCCCGACGTGATTGATTTGTCTTACGTAAGATTTCCTCTGTCTTTTTTATGAGAGATGTGACGAAGAACCCCCTGCGATGACGTTGATGACACGATGGAGATGATTTACTCCCCCCTGAGGAGGGGGGTGTCGACGTTCGGCAGGGGCTGCTTGGGGTGGCGGAGGGCATACCCCAGCTTCTTTTTGCTTAGCCGCAAAGCGTCGATATCCCTCAATCACCTTGCAGTGGGTGGTGTCATGGGTGTTGTTCTCACCATGATACTTGCAGTGGTACCGCCTCCGCATTTGTCCTTCCCCCTTGATCATTCGAGCTCCCTCGTCTTGTCTTTCACGGCCCAAGACAAGGCCTTGCCTTTGCCGCTCCAGTTGTCGATCGCCGATAATTCGCCGATTGCTTCGCTCGTCAATATAGTGTATTCTCCTTTCCCCGTCTCTTTTGGATGACTCAGCGTATCGTCCCTTCGTCCCAGCCCTGAGCGGGAGGTCCCCTCTCCCACGCCCTCTTTTGCAGGGGACCGGCTCCGGGGCTTCGCGTCGGGGCCTGTCATCCCTGCGGAGATTGTCTTCCTCCGCCCGCGCATATTCCCTCATTTTTGCAAAGAGTTCTTCCATAGTGTGCACCTCCTTACGCGCGAGCCTTTCTGCTAAGGGTCCCCTTTGTAAGCCGCATCGTGCCACGTTGATGATGGTGGTATCGCTGACACCTCGGATCTAACATTTAACTCTGGAAAAGTGCTGAAAATAACTTTTAAGGGTTTCCCCTTCGCGTTGCTTAATCGCGAATAGATCACTTTCCTCTTTCATTCCGTTGAAGTTGCCTTGGAAATTGCCTTCCAACTTGCTGCGGAGTTGCGACCAGCTCGTGATCGAACCAGACTCCAGCGAGGAGTACCAAGATAAAGCGATGCCTTCAAGCGCCAGCAGAAGCCCCTTTGCCTTAATATCATCGTCTCCCCCCGCGGCCTCCACTGCCGTGCCGTAGACGCGGATGAACTCCCTGGGATCCGTCCTGTCGTCATACGGTTTGATGGTAGGAAACTTGAAGCTTCCTGGAGAAGGCCATTTTTTGGCCCGTAAGCGAAGACTGAGGGGGTTTGGATCGTCGTCCTTCCTTATGGCCGCCGCATATGTTGGAGACAGCACTTCGCGGCTCGGGCTTTCATCCTGTGATTCGTCTCGCCCCCAGTCTTTTTGTTTTTGCAGGCGTCTCACCTCCGCCATGAGCTTTTCATTAGCCTCCATCAGCATCCGCACGTTGAGGTCGACCTCCCCTTGAGTCATGGTTCCTTCTTCGATGACCTCTTTGCCCCCATGAGTGACCTGACGACGAGTCGGATGTGCCTACGCTCCCGCTTCATCTCCACCCGGTGTCGAGGACGTCCACCATGATTGGGGCGCCCGTTTGAGCTTCGCTTGCGCCTCGCCGCCGGGGTCTGCGGCGGTGCAGCTCCTACTGGGGCCGGCGATCAATTTTCATCACCTTGGAGTCGTGGCGGATCGCGAGACTGGCTCCTTGCGGATTGCCTTGATCCTTTCGCTCCCGTCGTCGCCGCCGGTTCCTTGGACATCGTCCCCCTCTTTGGTGGCATGGTTGCCGGGAGTTGTTTCTTTGCTAGTCGGAGAGCAGTGGTTTCACCTTACTACTAGGGTTCACCACGGACGACGCCAGTGTTGGCGGATCGATCCGCCAGGTTGTTGTTTTTCTAGGTCTCTCCTTTTTCTTGGTCGTCCGCTCTCTTCCTTTTATATGGAAGGGAGGGGACAGGCATGCACTGGTAGGTTTCTTTTTTAACCTGTTCTGCCACCAAGCCACAGGCTTTGCCCGTGGCCTTCCAATCCTTCTATTCCACCTGTCCCATGCCAGGGGCTATGCAAGCTTTGCGTGGCGTTTTTTACGCTCGCTTTACGCTTTTGCCCTTTAGTTTTATTCTCATACCAGGGACTTCAACGGAATTTCTCGCGTTCTGGGGCTCTAGGTTGGCCCGACATCGCCTGGGGTTTCCCTGGGGTTCTGACAGGGCGTTAGGTCCGGGTCGGCCCCACTCTGGTTGCAATCCCGTGGGGTGGCGAAGGGAGTTTTCCCCCGCCGTCCCTCCCGTTGCTCTGGGCTCCCCTTGGTCTAGTTGTTTCTGTGCCCCGCCTTGGATTTTCTATGCTATCATGACTGATAGGGCATCGCCAGGGATAAACAATTTTTGCTCCGTTTGTGAAAGGGGATTGGCATTGTAAACATGCTATTTTAGTTCAATCATATGTATGGGTCTTGCTTCGCCCGTCGAGAAAAGAGGGAGAGGGGGGGAGTTGATTGGGCCCATAACACCTCCATCTAAACTACTATCTCCGGTGTTCTGGAGCTCGGGGAGAAGCAAGCCACGGTGTAGATCGTCGTCCTAAAACCCTAGCAGCTTTTGGAGGTGAGTGGAAGCAAGTTAGGTGGAAATCTTCGTGTTTGAGCTCATCCTTTCATTGTTTTTCTTTTCCTTTAGTTGGAACCCTAGGAAACCTAGTGGTGATGCTCAACTCTTACTTAGTTGAATCCTTAGACCTAGGTTAAGTTATTCCAGGTGTTAGAGTTTTAGTTAGTGCGAAAGCCGAGCTCGAAACCCTAGATTCCTATTTCATCGGATTATTCGGTTAAATGTCATTTTCGTAACTTTTGGAAAAGAACCTTGAAACCCTAGTTCCAAAAGCTGTGAAAATGACACTAGAATGTATTCGTTACCATTGAAGTTCGAGTTTCGCGAAGAGAATCGAGTTTGAATTCGATTCGGGTCGAATGTCGAATTTTAGCATAAATTAGGTTTCTCGAGTTTCTTGGGTGTGAAATTAGGTCAATGTGGTCGAAACCTCGCGTGGTTCGCGTGAATGAGTCCTTACCATCGCTGAGAGCCCATCCATGCAATCGCCGTGAAGTTCCGAAGTCGTTTGTGCAAAAACCCATTTTTTTGGAACCCTAGTTTCTCTCTGGCCGGCACTACCGCTCCCACAATGCCGGTAGCTATTTTCCAGTGCGTTATCCTCTTCGGTCATTGGGTTTCGGCACTACCGATTTTCAAGGCCGGTACTGCCGACTGTAGGGCGGTACTACCGGGCTTTAAATGCTAGTACTGCCAGGCTCTATTTAAAATTTGGTTTTCATTTGATTATTCCCTCTCGTGTTCATTTACTGGTTGTTGTCTGATTCTAAGAGCTTAATGATTTGGTTTTCAATGGATCTTATTCGTCATCTTGTTCTTTCTTTTGTTGCCTGTTCGATTAGACGTTGACGCCTCGGGAGTAGTTGATGAGGATCCAGACTACAACCCCAAGATTTCGTGTGATGCAGAAGCAGAGCAAACAGGCAAGCACCCCTTTTGAACATATTGCACCTATAATTGCAAATGTACTTTGTTTTCTTCCAAACTATTATGCATACATATGAAAGTGATACAAATATTTAACTTGTGGTAAGTGGTAGTTAGATCCGAATTTGGATGGTTTACCCCAATTGCGATATTGATATGCGAACCTTGCAAGACCTTAGGATAAGGTTAGGCGTTATACTAAGTGTCATTTGGGAATATAAGTATAATAGTTGCATATGCTTAGCCCAGCATTAGACTGATTGAATATTGATCGGTGGACTCAGTCAATCAAAACTTTCATGAATTATTATAGGAATTTCCAAATCGGTAATTTAATGGAAAAGGTTATGTTGATAAAAAGGTGAAAAAGGAAAAAAGGTGAAAAGTGGTTTTATGCTGGACGGATGATGGGAGGTCTCGTCTGTGCAATCCTAAGGACTGAACTTGATGCTTTTAACTGAGTCTTTCCGTACAACCACATGTGCTAGTATAGGAGCCTAAACCCAGTACAGGAGTTGGGATTTGATCTTGCGCCGTGGTAGGTCGAAGTAGTGGGACAGTCACCGACGTGCTGGTGATGTTCAGAATACTCTCGCACCTCGCGCAGGTATTGGAGACTTTCGTTACAACAGTGGATGCTTTGCTGTGGGTAAAAGGCACGATGGAGCGCTAGCCATCATCGGATCCGTGTGGGTGAAGCGAGTTTGGAGTCTTGGTGCCTAACTGCAAGCAATTGCGGCATTCTCGCCCGGCCCGGGGGTATACTGTGTGTGTGTGTGTGTGAACCCCCACCCATAGCAAAGAGCGCACATCGCCGGGGCGGACGTAGGACTGGAAACCGACAATTGGAAAAGTTTCGTCACAATCTAGCAAAACGGGTACTATATGTATCGCGTGGCATGGTTGACATGATTGCTAGAATGTGTCATGTGGGTGAAGTGTGCATTCTCTGCAGGGATTAATTAAACTAATAGATTAGTCGTGCTCACGGTCACGAGCAACTCGGGTATCTGATGTCAAGTATAGCAATTTGGGTTTTGTTTTTGGAAAATGATTTGGAAATGGTAGATCTTTTAAATGTTGGGTTGAATTAAGTGAAATGTTGAGTTGTTGGACTCAGGGACTGATTGGACTGGTGATTCGATCGTGCTGGTGGTGTTTCTTGATGTCGTTGGATGGTTAAGATGGATATGGTGGAGGAAATTGAGTATGATATGAAATGTACTTTATATGTTGAATTACTTTGTTTTACTAAATGCTTTATAAACTGTGCAGCATTTCAAATCTATTAGCCTATTGCAAATAAATTCTGCTTCACGCAAATTTGAACTAGAATAGGAACCATATTCATTGGTTAGCCTGCATTATTAATTTACCTGCTCCTGCGCCTTCCCTACCGGCTGGAGTGGCTCGTCCTCCTGTAGTTGCTCCCCGGCCTCCACCACCACCGCCAGGAGTGAGAGCGGGGACGAGTTCAGGACCGGGCCCAAGCTACAACTGTGGGCGTGCGGGGCATTTCATCCGCGATTGTCCCTTTCCGAGGAGGGGCAACAATTCCAACGCCCCAAGACCTCAAGGCGCGACTGCACCACCTCCACTTCCTGCGCCGAACCGTGGCCGCGTCAACTATGTCGACGCTGAGGCGATTCCCGAGTGCGCCACTGTGCTGACTGGTATGTTGTGCATTGGGGGACATGCTGCTAGGGTGTTATTTGACTCGGGGGCTTCCCATTCCTTCATTAGCAATGATTTTGTCGTGCAACATCGAATGAAAGCGAGTTGCAGCCACACCTCATTCCTGATTGAAGCACCAGGTTCAAGGATTGTTGTTAATCAAGTGGTCCAAAAAGCCAGTATGCAAATCCTAGGGGTTCCTTTCCTTGTCAACCTGCTGCTCCTTGATCTTCGTGGGATGGATGTCATCTTGGACATGAATTGGCTCACATGATAGCAGGCTGTTCTATATTGTTCTCGTTGTTCCATCTAGCTTAAGGGACCGAAGGGCGACGTGCTAACTCTAATTCTCGATGATGGCGAGACCGCTCTTTGTTCCTTGAACGGCACTGAAGTTGAGGAGCTAGAGTCCATTCCTGTGGTTTCGGAATACTCGGATGTGTTCCCAATGGAACTGCCAAGGATGCCATCCGATCGGGATATTGAGTTCGTAGTTGAGCTTCAACCCGGGACTGCCCCAGTCTCTAAGCGGTCGTATAGGATGTCACCCAATGAATTGGCCGAACTGAAGGCTCAACTGAAAGAACTGATGGACAAGGGATTCATTCGCCCGAGCTCCTCACCATGGGGCTGCTCGGCTCTCTTCGTAACCAAGAAGGACGATTCTCTTCGCCTATGTGTTGATTATCGACCGCTGAACGCAGTCACTATCTAGAACAAGTACCCCCTGCCTCGGATCAACATCCTCTTTGATCAGTTTGCTGGTGCACGGGTATTCTCCAAGATTGATTTGAGGCTTGGGTATCATCAGATCAAGATTCGGGCTGAGGATATCCCAAAGACAACATTCTCCACCCGATATGGTTTATATGAGTACACCGTCATGTCGTTCGGTCTGACGAATGCACCGGCGTACTTCATGTACCTCATGAACTGCATCTTCATGGAGGAGCTCGATTCCTTCGTGGTCATCTTCATTGATGACATCCTAGTCTATTCAGCCAATGAAGAAGAGCATGCAAAACATCTTCGCATCGTTCTCGGGCAACTCCGGGAACATCACCTTTATGCCAAATTCAGCAAGTGTGAGTTTTGGCTGAAGGAGGTATCCTTCTTGGGACATGTCCTTTCCGAGCAAGGCGTTGCTATCGACCCAAGTAAGGTACAAGATGTTCTAAAGTGGGAACAACCCAAAACTGCCATAGAGGTTCGTAGTTTCCTTGGACTTGCCGGCTATTATCGCCGTTTCATTCAGGACTTCTCCAAGATGGCCAAACCCATGACCGAGCTGCTGAAGAAAGGTGCGGAACAAATGGTCAGTGGGCTGTGGGCAAGCATTCCAAACTCTGAAGCAGCGCCTGACTACAGCTCCTGTCCTCACCCAACCTGATATTCGCAAGCCGTTCGATGTGTATTGCGATGCATCAGGTGTCGACCTTGGCTGCGTGCTTATGCAAGAAAGCCGGGTTGTCGTCTATGCATCTCGGCTGTTGAAACGCCATGAAGAGCACTACCCAACTCATAACTTGGAGCTTGCTGCAGTGGTCCATGCCATGAAAATCTGGCGCCACTATCTTCTTGGGAACAAGTGCAACATCTATACCGATCATAAGAGTCTCAAGTACATCTTCACTCAAGCAGATTTGAACATGAGGCAAAGAAGGTGGTTTGAACTGATCAAAGACTACAATTTGGAAGTCCACTACCACCCAGGAAAAGCTAACGTGGTGGCGGATGCATTGAGTCGCAAGGCCCGATGCAATTGCCTCACTCTCCAACCCCGGAGTGCCACTCTCTGTGAGGAATTTCAGAAGCTCAGCCTGGAGATGGTTGAAGAAGGTTCCTTAGCTAATCTGGAGTTGAGTTCTATGCTGTTTGATCAGATTAGAGAGGCTCAAAAGAGGGACAAGGGCGTTGCCCGAATTTGCAGCAAAATGAATTCCGGCCAAGCCACTAGCTTCCATCTTGATGACGGTGGAACTTTGTTGTTTGGTGAGCGCCTAGTCGTCCCTAAAGATCAAGAATTGAGAAGAAATATTCTTGATGAAGCCCACAACTCTTTACTCACAATCCATCGGGGCAGCAACAAAATGTATCAAGACCTGAAACGACGGTTTTGGTGGACCCACATGAAGCGAGAGATTGCACGCTATGTGTCTGAGTGCGATGTTTGTAAGAGGGTGAAGGCTGAACATCTTAAGCCAGCTAGCACTCTTCAGTCGTTGCCCATTCCAAGTTGGAAGTGGGAAGATATTGGTATGGATTTCATCACCGGGCTGCCAACGACTTCTTCGGGTCATGACTCAATCTGGGTTATAGTCGACTGGTTGACGAAGTTCGCGCATTTCCTAGCCGTTCGCACCACCTACCGAGCCATCAAATATGCGGAGATGTACATATCCCGGATTGTGTGCCTTCATGGAGTGCCGAAACGGATAGTTTCAGATCGAGGCTCTCAGTTTGTCTCCCAATTTTGGAGAAGTTTGCATGAGGCATTGGGCACCAAGCTACTTCACAGCTCAGCGTATCATCCGCAAACTGACGGCCAAACCGAGAGGGTCAATCAGATCCTTGAGGATATGTTAAGGGCTTGTGTTCTGTCTTATGGGAAGAAATGGGACGAGTGCCTTCCTTATGCCGAGTTTGCTTACAACAACAGCTACCAAACCAGCATCAAAATGTCTCCCTTCGTAGCGCTCTATGGTCGTAGCTGTCGGACACCCCTGAACTGGTCCGAGAGTGGGGAACGACCATTCTTTGGACCTGATGTGGTTAAAGCTGCAGAAGAAAAGGTGAGGGCCATTCAAGAGAATTTGAGGGTAGCACAATCACGGCAGAAGAGCTATGCTGACCGCCGTAGGAGACCTCTCACCTTCAACATTGGTGACCATGTCTATTTGAAAGTATCTCCCCTCTGAGGCACCCGTCGTTTCGGAGTTAAGGGAAAGCTGGCACCTCTCTACGTAGGACCTTTCCAGATCCTTGCAAAATGTGGTCAAGTTGCATATCAGCTGGAGCTTCCTCCCTCTCTAGCAATGGTCCACGACGTCTTCCATATATCTCAATTTCGAATCACTGGAGATGGACGAACTCGAAGTTCAGCCTGAACCTGATCTGTCTTACCAAGAGCATCCTATTCGGGTTTTGGAAGAAGCTGAACGCAAGACCCGTCGACGGACTCTCAAGTTCTACAAAGTTCAGTGGAGTAATCACACTGAAGACGAAGCCACTTGGGAGCCCGAGGATCGTCTAAAGACTGAGTATCCCGAGTTCTTTCATACCATGTAAGTTGCTAGTATGCAAATTCTTCGCAATTTCGGGCGTGTCGATTAGTGTGTAACTGTACTATCTGTCTGCGTTATGTTCCGCTTATGCGTTTGTTCTGAATCTCGGGGCGAGATTCCTTTAAGGGGGGAGGGTTTGTCAAGGCCCTAATTTCAAAAGTTCTGGGAAATCCGGAGTATCCGGATTAAACATCTGGAATGTCCGGATTTAACCTGAAATATCCAGATGAATCATCCAGAGTATCCGAACAGGGTCTACCGAAAGCCCTAACCCGGAATGTCCGGATTAAATGTCCGGAGTGTTCGGATTGGGTTGACCGAACATCCCAACCCGGAGTATCCGGATTAATTGTCCGGAGAGTCCGGACTGTGCAGGGGTTGAGTATAAAAGTCCCATTTCGTGGCTTCTTCTTCATTCATTTCCTCCCACTGTGCTCTCCACCCTTGTGCGCCTCTCCTTCACCCTGAGCTTATCTCCGGTGACTCCGGCGTCCTCCCGTGCTCCTCCCCAGTGACTTCATTAGCCCGGCATCCTCAAGCTCCTCCCCAAGCCGGTGTCTTCCTCTTCCTACCCGGCTTCCCCTTCTTCCTCTTCATCCTCCTTGAAGGTAGGACCTCTTCTTGGAGTTGATTCGTGGGTTCTTGAGTTCTAGGGTCATTCTTGGGAGTGGATTTGGGGCTTGGTATGTAGATTGAGGTTTGGGGGTAACTTTGGGAGTGTTAGTATTTTGGGGGTGTAGTTGGATTTGGGGTTGGATTAGGAAATGTAGGGTGTAGGGTGAGAGATCGGGGGTAGACGGTGCCATTCTAAGTGTCGGAATTAATTTTGGCCATGGGCTACCCGAATGCGCCTCGTTTCATTGTGGTTTGAGCTAGCTCGGAGCTTCTCCGGTTTAGCCATGTGTAGGAAAGTGGTAGATCGGGTTCTCGCGGTGTCGTAGAACTTGGCGGCACCTCGATCCCTCGTGTTAGTTGGGCGAAATGCGCCATGTCCTGAGTGTCCGGACAAATCGCCCGGAGTGTCCGGCTTATCCGGACTATCCGGACTGTCTGGGTTTGGCTGGTCTGTTCAGTGGGGGAATTTCATTGTAGTCCATTTCATTTGCACTGCATGCATCTCATTCATGCATTATGTTCGTATAGAGAACGAGACCGCGGTGACTAACGTGGCCGTGGTCGAGGGAATTGCCGAAGAGCAAGTCGCCGTCGATACTCAAGCGGAGGCATCAGGCAAGCACCTAAGCATATTCAACCCTTTATGTAATCTTACTTTTGTGAATAAATTGCTTATTGGATGATTAAGTCGTGCATTAGGAGTTGAATTGTGGAAATGGTACTAGATCCCAATTGTTGCATATACACCCTTGTTAATTGTTGAACACTTCCTTTGGAGCTAGATTATGGGTATTATATTGTGTCCATGCTTAGACTTGCTTAGTTGTCGGGATTGGGCCAAGTGGTGGAAGGTTCCACCGCTTGAGAGTATTTACTTCACACTATTGGGCTTGTATGGGTTTCTGGTAAGAGCTAAAACTGTGGAAACGAGACCAGACGAGAGGTTGGATCATTTGAGTAGGGAGACTCAAGTGGGTAGTCTAGCCTGTGTCGGTTGAGGACCGATCCGTTGTTTGCCCATTGGCCTAGCACATTTTGTCAGTCGCATGCCGGAATGGGACGGTAAAGCTATTCTTTCATCACATGTCATTCGATGGGGCATGCCCTCATGCGGTTGGCGTGGTTGAGGGCGAGGCTTAGGCCGACTCTCGAGGGCCAAGCCGGGCTTGGGCCGCTCGAGGGGGTGCTAGGTGCTCGGACCGCATGAAGATGTCCCAACGAGTGCGTATGGATGGGAGGAGGGTTGACATGAGGTTCTTTGTGGCACATGTTGTGCGATTGATGATCCCCTGCAGGGTGAATAAGCGATTCGAATTGCCGCGCTCTCGGATATGAGCTCGCTTGGCCTTTTCACATTTCAACGTAGTAATAACTTGAACTTGATACTAATTGGTATGTTGATGATTGTCATTGTTCATGAGGCTATTGGTTTGTTAAATTACAAAGTTCAAAATTCACCTTAGTGATAGGTGCTATCTACAAGTGCTATAAAACTTGTGTAACTGAGTAGTGGAATGTAATTATCAACAAAGTTAAGCTTTCTGCAATTTTTCTTCTATAAGCTTGATTCCTTGCTACATCCAAACGCATGTCCTTTTCGTGTCGGTCATATATGGACCACGGAAAAGTTTTGCGAGTACCCTCTGTACTCATGCTTCTGCTTTGTGGTTTTCAAGTGAGGATCCGGGCGGATGTGAGTTTTGCCTGTACTGCCTATCAGTGTCCGGGCGGGGTACCGAGTAGAGGCTACTTACACCGTCGTACGCGCCCGGAAGTGTTCAGAGGCAGGACTCTTCCGGAGATGTTTTACTTTTGGATTTAATTGGTGGCCGTGTATTCTTTTGTTGTATAGTTAGCTGTAAGTTATGCTGTGGCTAGGCTCGAATACTTGTCCCCTTTGCGGTTGAACTTGGATGTATTTTGATACTTTTCTCATGTTTATGTATCCTCCTATCTTTGTTAGCTTTGCGCCTTTGTGGTAGTGGGGTGGTTGTTGGGGTTTTGTCTTCGTGTTGTTGTTGTGGTTTGGTTTTGCTTCCGTGTTGCGTATCTTGGTTGTGGGGTTTCGAGTTCGTTGCCCCCTTTATGTAAATTGAGCTGATATGGCATTGGAAACCGTTATGCGGGGATCCTGGGCGAGCTTCGGGTCGCATACCGGGGGAATACCGGGATTGTTGTCGAGTTATTCGAAGGGTCTCACCGTTTTCCCAATTGGGCTTGGGTGCTAACACTGCGAGCGCCCTCGGCGGTCCGTTGTTAGCCTCCAAATCCGATGGGGTTGGCCGAGTCTTCAAATAACCCGAGGATGGTCTGGCCGGCTCCTCTCATCGCACTTCGCGCAGGTGTTGGAGACTTTCGTTACAACGGTGGATGCTTTGCTGTGGGTAAAAGGCACGATGGAGCGCTAGCCATCGTCGGATCCGTGTGGGTGAAGCGGTTTGGAGTCTTGGTGCCTAACTGCAAGCAATTGCGGCATTCTCGCCCGGCCCGGGGGTATACTGTGTGTGTGTGTGAACCCCCACCCATAGCAAAAGAGCGCACATCGCCGGGGCTGACGCAGGACTGGAAACCGACAATTGGAAAAAGTTTCGTCACAATCTAGCAAAACGGGTACTATATGTATCGCGTGGCATGGTTGACATGATTGCTAGAATGTGTCATGTGGGTAAAGTGTGCATTCTCTGCTTGGGATTAATTAAACTAATAGATTAGCCGTGCTCACGGTCACGAGCAACTCGGGTATCTGATGTCAAGTATAGCAATTTGGGTTTTGTTTTCGGAAAATGATTTGGAAACGGTAGATCTTTTAAATGTTGGGTTGAATTAAGCGAAATGTTGAGTTGTTGGACTCAGGGACTGATTGGACTGGTGATTCGATCGTGCTGGTGGTGATTCTTGATGTCGTTGGATGGTTAAGTTGGATATGGTGGAGGAAATTGAGTATGATATGAAATGTACTTTATATGTTGAATTACTTTGTTTTTCTAAATGCTTTATAAACTGTGCAGCATTTCGAATCTATTAGCTTATTGCAAATAAATTCTGCTTCACGCAAATTTGAACTAGAATAGCAACCATCTTCATTGATTAGCCTGCATTATTAATTTACTTGCAAACAATAAAGCCTTGCGAGTACATACGTGTACTCACCGTTTGCTCTGCAAACCTGCGTGAGGAGCAGAAGATGCAGGTGAAGACGAGGATGACCAGGAGTTCAATGATCCCAACTCGGGTGGTGCGCTTGACGGCTAGCGGGGTGTTACGCTCGCCGGTTGCCTGTGGGAATGGAGGCACACCGTGGCTGCTTTGCTTTTATTTTCTCTTATGTTCTTTTCTTTAGTTTACTTTAAGCCAGTCGGCCTTTTGTAAACAAGAACAAGTGTAATATTATCTATCGTTGTAATATATTACTTCTACTCTTAACTTGTGGTTGCATGGAACGATACTACCTATCACAATATGTGACACTAGCCTACTGATCCAGGGAGTAGTGACAATCACATATCTACGGGAAGGTCGGGTTGGAACCAATTGGGTGGGCATATGACCTCATGAGTCGAGTGTCGTGCCGACCAAGTGGTTTCAATTTGAGTCGGTCGTGATGCTGTGATCAGTAACTATACTGGTTGCGCGATTAACCAGGCCAGGGCAACAGTAGAGGTGGAATCACTGTATCAGGACCGGAGCCCCCACATCCCATCCGTGATGCATCTGAGTAGACTGAAATGCCTCCCAGGCTCGGGGAGAGTAAGAACAGGAGCAGTCACTAATTTCTCCTTCAAAGTGCAAAAACTAAGCTCACACTCAGCAGTCCACTGAAATTTCACTCCCTTCTGGGTCAATTGCGAAAGTGGCTTAGCGATGATGGAGAAGTCCCATACAAAATGCCGGTAATACCCAGCCACCCCAAGGAAGCTACGCACCTCTTTAACACTAGAGGGTCTCTTCCAGTCCAAAACTGCTGAGACTTTACTAGGATCTACAGAAATGCCCTCTAGATTGATGATATGGCCAAGGAAACCCACCTCTGAAATCAAGAACTCACACTTCTTTAATTTAGCATTAATTTAGCATAGAACTGATTCTCCCTTAATGTACCCAGCACAAGCCTCAGGTGCGGCTCATGTTCTTCTTCCGATTTAGAGTAAACCAGAATGTCATTAATGAATACTACCATAAAATCATCCAGATACTTGTGTAGCATACTATTCATTGCCTCCATAAAGACAGCAAGAGCATTAGTTAGTCCAAAATACATAACATTGAATTCATAGTGCTCATACCTAGTGGAGAAAGTAGTCTTCTCGATATCCTGTTCCCTCACACAAATCTGATTGTAACCAGACTGAAGATCATTTTTAAAGAACACCTTTGCTCCCTTCAGCTGGTCAAAGAGATCCTCAATACGAGGCAATGGATACTTGTTTTTGATAGTCACTTGATTTAGAGCAGGATAATCAATGCACATGCGCCAACTACCATCCTTCTTAGAAACGAAAAGGACGGGTGCTCCCCATGGTGACACACTGCGCTGAATAAAACCCTTGGCCAACAAATCCTCCAATTGCCTTTTCAACTCGTCTTGAAAAGGACAAGCCAGGTGGTATGGAGAAATAGAAATAGGTTGAGTGCCAGGAAGAAGATCAATTCTAAACTCCACACTCCTCTTAGGAGGCAAACCAGGCAGCTCATCAGGGAGCACATCAACAAATTCCTTCACCACAGGAATCTCCTGAATGAATGCTGAAGAAGATGGCTTTTCTGAAATAGCCAAGAGAAAACCCAACTGCCGCATACGGTGACCAGGAAAAAGATTAGCCAAAGCAAAGAAGGAACTGGAGGGTATGCTACCCTGAAAAATCAATTCCACTCCTGACGGAGCCTGCAAGGCAACTGTCTTCCAAAAGCAACATATCTTTGCACGGTACTGATGCAACCAGTCCATGCCCAAAATGACATCAAATGGGGCCAACTGAATCACCATAAGGTTAGCAAAGAAAACCTCATCATCAATGGTAATAGTGCATCCTGGGCAAACCAAGGAACTAGCAATAAGACCCCCCAGAGAACTTACTATCATAGACTCAGAAATCCGCTGCACTCCAAACTTAGCTCTACTAGCAAACTCAGAGGATACGAAAGAATAGGATGCTCCGGAATAAAAAAAAACAAAGGCATCGACTGAATCCACAAGCAAAACATCTGATACCACCTCTGGATGCCCACCTAACTCAGCAGTCGGCAAGGCGTACACTCCTAGTGGCGACAGGGCAGCAGGAGCCCCGACACCCGGCTGATGCCCTAGCATAACTAGGGGCGGTGGGGCGAGCTGGGGAGGAGTCGACGGTTGCGGGCACCAAAAGGTCGCAGGGGGCGCCCAGGTAGAGGGCTGCGGGGGAGCAGTAGCCACCAACATCTGCACCGACCCTCTGGAAGACGCAGCTGGAGTGGGAGCAAGAGGCACGGGCTCCCACTTTATAATGCTACTGGGATTCATCCGGCATGTTCACCCCATATGGCCAGGTCGGCCACAATGGTTGCACTCCCCAGTGCAAGCACACTCCGCAACACGGTGTCCACGACCGCACTTGAAATAGATCATGCCCTACCCTGGAGCAGGACGAACAGTCACCCGCGAAGAAGACGATTGAGGCTGCTTCCACTTAGCCCATGAGGAGGAACTGTGTCCCCCCTTGAACTTCTTGAAGTTAGGTCGCTGAGAAGACCCACCTCCTCCACCAAAACTCCTCTTGGGCATTGCTATGAGCCGCTGGAACCTCTGAACCGTTAGGGTTTTGCTTATCCCTGGAGAGATCCAGCTCGAGCTCCATGCCCTTCACCTGCTCCACCATGGAGCAGAAGTCACGAGGGAGAGTCGCCCCCATGACAACTCTGAACTCCTGATTGAGGCCCCTACGGAACCTCCTTGCCTTGTCCCTATCATCCGCTGCCACAGCTGGTACAAAGCATACCACATTGTTGAACTCCACCTCATATTCCGCCACCGACCTCTTCCCTTGAGAGATAGTGGACATAGTATGCTCCATCCTCTCAAGGATGGACTCCGGGTAGAACTTGGCTCGGAAGTGAGCCACAAAGTCATCTCAAGTGATCGGTCCAAGAGTGGGGGCCCTCGCAGCAAGAACCCCCTCCCACCGAATATCAGCTTGGCCCTTCAGCTGAAAGGCCACAAAGCGAGCTCTCTGGACCGAAGTCAACTCCAAGACCTCAAAATGCTGCTCCATGTACCGTAGCTAGTCTGCGGATTGGACCGGCGTGCCCGCTCCATCAAAAGTGTCATCCTCGGCTCTGGCACTACGGGGGCCACTGCAGGTGGAGGCACAGCAACAGGGGCTACCTGAACTTGTTGGTGCAACTCCTGGACCTCCCTCTACAGTGCCTGCAACAAGGCCGCAGTGGCGCCCAGCACCTCAGCCCTCGACTGTGCCACCAGGACTTCCTCCTGCGCTGGCTCATGAGCATTGAGCAAAGCGCTTCCCTTAGTGACCGACTCAACAATTCACTAAGATGGGTGACTCCCACCTCAACCCTGGCCTCCACGGCCACGGCGACCATGACCTCTACCCCTCAGCATAGCTTCTACAATCACCCAACCATACAATCACTATAGTCATAAGCACAACATCATTGAATTTAAAATCAAAGATCACATACAATCTCCATCACATAGTAAAATGCAATGCAATGATGAACCAAAACCCATCTTACTGTGCATCTAAGTGTGTCAAAGTTTTAAATTAATTAACCCACTTACACAAGTTTTAATGTTGCTATCCTATGGCAAAATTTTAGTATAACCTAAACCATGTTTCTAGGTTATCCCACATCACATTTTAGTTGAACCTATGGTATGACACTAAATACATGTTCCACGGACCTAATGCCCGCTCTGATACCAAATGTAACACCCCGGCACCTAGTATGCCGCGAATGTCACCACAAAGGATATTAGCAGCAACCAAAACACATATTTAACCATAAATTACAACAACTATGCTAATAGCTTAAACGAAATTTCTGCACATGTACTTTGTTTTTCCATGGTTTGAAGCATGAATAATAATCTCATAACACAATATCATAATAGAGGACCTCTATAACATAAATAACAGGGATTTTAGCAACAATTCAAGCCAAGAATATAACTTTAAACGTCTCATGAACCAATACAGAGTGAACAATTAAACATAGCAAACGATATAGCATAATCCATGTTTAGTTCAATAAAATAAACCATCACAACTACGAATAAGGGTATGTAATTGTCTAATTGAGTGAAACTAGGTGGAGATGTGACGCTACCTCCCTTTCCCACATGCCGAATTAAAGGTACCTAGAAACAACATCAAACAACAAGCGTGAGTTCATCACTCAGCAAAGTGTATTACAATGGAAACAATTTAACGACAAATAACATACACCATGAGAAACAATTCATAAACTTCTTCATCATATTCTCATTTATGCAATGCAATGCATCATGCCTCTTTGCTTAGCACATACCGGTATTGCCGAGTGCACACCCGTCGGTGTGCACCTTCTTTCCCTTCCATCCCGTGGAGGGTGCCAACTCTTACTGACTCGCTGCCATTCACAACTGTGGATGGTACTACGAGGTAGGTCTTTCGTGTTCACTATGTGTGAACACAGAGGCCCACATCAGAATGGGTCGCCTCTTCCATTATGAATGCACATATGCCATAAACATCAATGAACTTGCTTAAATACTTAATATAGCAACTGCATAGCCCTTAAACTAATCATGTTCCTCTTATCACATGCAAGGATCAAACATGGCAAATTAACACATCACATAGTTATATTGCAACGCTTCGAATATATATGGCCACCCAAGCCAAAGCCATCCCAATACACTTGCCTTCAACCAAGAGAGACGGAGTGGCGACATGTTGATGGCACTCCCGGGGTCAGACCACCTGCACATAGGTATAATACACTCAAAAACATGCCCACAAAACAACACAAGACCAATCAACTACATCGACTTCGCAACCCACTCCTAAAACCCGAAAAATAGTAATCTGTCCAAACGGGACATCAGACTTCTAACGGTCATAACTTGAGTTTAACAACTCCAAATCATGTAAACGAATATATTTTCTCGAACTACAGGAAATTTTCCATCTTTTTCTAAGTATTCAAAAAGTCTGATTCGGCCTCTAAGTTCCTCTAATCTACAGATGAACACAGACTGTTCCAATCGCGACACAGATTGGATATCGTTCGGTAAAATGGCCATAACTTTTAAATGGATGAACGAAACTTAGTGATTTTGGTGTACAATTAAAGTTAATTCAGATAGCTACAACTTTCGCAATAGCCGGGCCCCCAGAAAACGCTTCTATCAAATTCAAAATCAAGCCTTAAGCACGGGTACCCAATCTTCCCGAGGTGACAGCGCAGGACAGATTTGCATTCTCCCTAAATCCATCTAACAACAACACCTAAACATGGGTTTTAAGCATTAATTCCCCCTTCTAATCAGCCCCACAAACCTACAAAGGAACCTACAATCACTTACCTCCCTTGAAGAAAACAACGAACTCCTCCTCCTCCTCCTCCTAGCCACGATCTCCCTCCAATCGCCCAAATCGTCGGATCCCCTTGGTTGGAAGGCTCCCAAACAGTGCGAGGGCTACGTGGGGAGGGCACTAGGGCCGGCTAGAGGTGGGGAGGGGAGGCGTAAGGGTGGGGGAGGCGTGCAGCTAGGGAGGGGAGAGGCGGAGGGGGCGCACAAGTGGAGGGGGTGGCGGCTTGGTGGGGGAGAAGGGGGAAGGGGGGCGCACCAAGAGGGGGTGGAGCTAGGGTTGGCTGCCAAAAACTCCCCCCTTGGGCCCAAACCCTTCCACTTAGGCCCAAAACTTCCCACTCGAGCCCAAACCTTTCCACCGGAAGCACAAAATTCCCTCGGAAAAGCCCGAACACCCTGAAGGGCCCAAAAACACGATATAAACACATACCATAATGTTACAGAATCTATCTTGGAAGGGACCGAAATCCGAAATTTTTGCAAGATTTGGTAATTTTGGACAAAATTCGGCCGAAATTCAAAAAGAAGATTTCAAATCTTTTTTTTACCGTTAAATCCGAGATACCGCCTGAGATATCCGAGATTTCGCTAGGAAAATGTGAAATTTCGGTTAAAAAATTTAGAATTTTTTTTGCATGATTATGATGTATTAATAATATTCCCATAAAAATTTTACAGTGTGAAAAAGCCAGTAGAATTTTATAAAATTGTGGAAGTGGTAAAGTCATGATAAATGCCTTATGTAACATCTGTTTTTGATTTTTTAAATGTAACAAGTGAACTTCAAGTCATTTGAAAAGTTTGATATATGTTCCTATGTATTATAGGGAAACTTACCAAATATTTTAACAGAAAAGGATGTAAAGTTGGAAATTTCGGCAGCATTTTGACTAATTTTCGGATTATGACAGTAACAATTGGCAACAATAAATATATATTAGCATGACAAATGATAGACAGGTATCTTGCCATACCTACGAGTAGTAGTTCCAACAAGAGGCATAATTAAAAGGAGCATGAACATGTAATGCATGGACAACTACGCATTGCCATACCTACAAGTAGTAGTATGATGATGGTGAAAACTGGACCTCCGCATTATCGACAATGATCTCGCCACGCTTCCTTTGGTGTTGTTGCTTGTACTCTTCCCACCTCATGTCTTGTGGCAACCATGCGGACTTCCAGTGCTCATAATGCAACATCCAGATCGAAGGATTCTGACTGGTATAGGTACCTGACAGCTATTTGTTGTGCGTACTGATCGGCGTAAGGATCAGTATAGTCAAACAATGATGACATGCTCGATCCATCGTAGGATGAATGTCTGTACCAACATATATCCCCTCCCATATCCCTTTTGTAGTGCATCAAGCTGTACCCAAACATGGGGTACCCAGGGTGCTCACTGGGGAAGCCCCAATGGCTAGAAGACTGGCTACTAGACCACGAGCCCATATCATCCTGCAGATATGCTGCCTGCCACCCACCAGCCCACTCGTCATGCTACGGGTCTGCCTTTGTGAGACCTTCCTTAGAGCAGTTCCATTGTGTTACATTTCTACTGGTGAGTTTGGTTGTGAACGGGGTCGAAGGGTGTAGCGGCCGTCGTCGCCCCCAGGGTCTGTGGACGAGCTGCTACTGATGTCAACCTTTTTGGGTGGGTGTCTCTGTGTCATCGCCGCTGCCAACTTTAGGCTCCTCATCGCTTTTGGCCTTTGCCTTCCCATGCTGGCTGGCCAACTGTGAAATCATGTGCTGAAAAATTGGCTTAGAATTGAATTTGCAAAATGTGTTTGTGACAAATTTCACAAGAAACAGTAAGTTTCGCTTTGGCGCCGGACCAAACTTAAAGAAAACAGTAAGTTTTCCATCTATGACGGACAAACCTTTTTGGTCCTTTGTAAACATGCTTTTGACAACCTCATTCTCCCATGTACAACAGACCAACTTTTTTGGTCCTTTGTAAACATGTTTTTGGCAACCTCATTTTCCCATGTACGCCAGACCAAGTTTTTGGGTCTGTCGTGGACGTGTTTTTGAGCTCATGAGTCGAACTCAATTTTCCAAGAAACCAGTAAGTTTTCCATGTACGTCGGACCAATTTCTTTGGTCAGTCGTGAACGGCTTTTTGAGGATTGATTTCGCATGTACGACGGACTGATTTCTTTTAGTCTGTCGTGAACGTGTTTTCGCCGGAATGATTTCTTCTTGAAACCGAGACTTTCACTTGTACACCGGACCGATTTTGTTGGTTCGTTGTGAATGGTTTTTTGAGTGACTTTTTCATGTGTACGCCGGACCATATTTTTTGGTCCGTCGTGAATGCGTTTTTGCTCGATTAGGGTTTTGAGCAAAATTGGAATTGTGTTGATTTGTTTTTGAGATTATGAAATTTGTGAGAATTTCATGATGCTTTAAGTGGACTTTATGCAATGCTCGTGTGAGTATTTGCATGGATTGATGTGAGTCAAGTCGTGGACTTGTGCTCGGAATTGTTTTGTGGTTTGTTCATGTGCAGGTATTGCTTGAGGGCGAATGTGGTCGATGACGGGACCGGAACTAGGTTCATGGAGGAACTGAGGTTCGAGACTAGGTTCAGGGAGGAACCGAGGTCTTGGTGGTCAAGGATGTCATGCGGGACGTTCGGGCTAAGAGAATGGTGCACATGAAGAATGGTTAGTCACGTGAGAATGGCAGGAGGTCATTCGCGTGCAAAGTGTTAGTCACGTGAGTATGGCAGGTGGCCATACGCGTGCAAAGTGTTAGTCACGTGAGTATGGTAGGGTTGCCATACGCGTGCAAGAGTTGTACTCGGCCAGGTTGGGCCAAGAGGAGTTGTGTTGAATACATACTCCTTCTAGGATTAGGAGTGGGACTCCTACTAGGATTAGGAATTGTATTCATGACTCCTTGTGTTCTGCTCCTTTAAATAGGAGGGGTTGTCTCCTGTTGAAGGGCATCAAGCTTTGAGCAAGCTTTAGGATTGTACTCTTTTGTTTGGAGTACTTTAGACAAAAGAAAGGAGAAATAAAGATCAAGTTCTTCAAATCTTTCGGCGAGCTACAATTCTAGTTAGATCTATTCTCGTCATCTTCTGTCACAGCAAGCTTGCGAGGTTCATAACTTTTGATCCGTAAGTTCGATCGAGCTTATTCTTTTTGGGTTTGATTCGTATTGGAATATAGTTTCTTGTGTCCAAATTTCAGATCGTTCCGACGGTTGGATCTCCGGGAATTCGCGTTTTACCGAACCTCTATCATTCTGTTTTTGTCGAATACGAGGCAATTATTTGGTTCTGTTTTGGGGTGAACTTTTTAGTTGATCAAGAATTTGGTTTTAGCTTCCGCACAATCATTCACCCCCCCTCTAATTGCTATACTCGTGTCTTTTGATCCTACAAGTGGTATCAGAGCAAGGTTTTTCTAGTCTATCTTAATCGGTGATTAGATCAATGGATCGTTATTCGACAAAACCTTGTGTGTTCGATGGTGTTGATTTTCAGTTTTGGAAGGCCAATATGGAGGCGTTCATCCAAGCACAAGGCTTCACAATTTGGGAGAAGGTCTACAAACCATATGAAGTTCCTGCAAACGACAATGTCAACGACACCAATCGCGCACATGTTGAAGCAAACAGCAAGGCGCGCAACTTGATCATCCAAGGTTTGGGACGCAGCGACTTTGACCGTGTGATCCATCTCAAATCCGCATATGAGGTATGGAAATCTCTTTGTGATTACCATGAGGGTTCTAACACTATTAAAGAGGTTCGTCAAGATCTTTACAAAAAAGAATACATGCGATTTGAGATGAAACCCGGTGAGTCGCTAGATGACTTCTTTGCACGTTTCAATAAAATTCTTAGTAATCTTCGTGCTGTTGGAGTTAGCTTTAATGATGCTGCTAATGCTAGACAATTGCTTGGTGCTTTAGACATGTCTATTTGGGAGATGAAAGTTACATCCATTAGAGAATCTATCATGAGTACACTTACATTAGATGTTTTGTATTCTAAGTTGAAAACTCATGAGTTGGATGTTTTTGCTAGAAAGAATGATCATAAATCAATTGCTTTGACATCTCAATCTAGCATATCTAATAATGGTGCTGCTTCAAGTTTTGCTTTATCCTTTTTGTCTTCACTAACCGATGAACAGATTGAGCAATTCCCAGAAGAAGACTTATCACTACTCTCTTCTCGCTTTAACAAAGCTTTGCAAAATGTGAGAAAGAGAAAGAGAGGTGGTGGTGATCCTCCAAGATGCTATGAGTGTGGTGATCTCGACCATATTCGTCCAAACTGTCCTAAACTTGCAGGTAAAACACCATGGGAGGAGAAGGACAACGACAGAAGAAAAGAGAAGAAGAAGTTCTCTTCAAACGACAGGAAAAAGAAGAGCTTCATCAACCGCAAAGTGGTTCATCAAGTTCTTTCCGCTCTTGAACAAGTCAATTTGAGCGATGTGGACTCAGAGAGCAGCGATGACGATGCAACTCCAAGCAAACATGACTTGACAGGGTTGTGTCTCATGGCAAGCAGCAAGGATAGCTTCACCGAGGACGATCAAGACAGCGACTTCAATGAGGTAAATCCTTCTTATGATGAATTAGCTATTGTTGTTGCTCGTCTTGGAAAATTGCTTGACAAACGTGATAGAAAAATTAAGAAACATGATATTCTTGTGGAGTCATTGAATGCTGAAATTGCTAGACTTAAAACCTTGATTCCTGATGATGATGCTTGCAAATCATGTGACTTAATTTACAATGAGCTTACTTTGCTTAGGAAAGAACATTGTAACACCCCAAAATTTTACTTGTCCTAAATTCATGTGTGATTTGGCACTTTGGTGAATTTTTGGAATTTTCTGGAATTTATTTGGATTTATTTGGAATTTATTTGAATTTATTCCATTTTGAAATAATTGAAGAATTTAATTTTGCAAATAAATTTTGTTGAAATATTTTATTTGAGTCCAAAATGATCCAAAGTATTTTCCAGAATTTTCTCGAATTTTTCGAGTCATTTGCTATTTTTAATGAATTAAATGAATTACTAGGAATTATTTTAAATATTAAATCGCTGGAAAATCAAACTCGGGTCAAGTATCGTTTCATCCGATCGAGCCCGAGTCAACTAGTGTTCGAGTCCGACCAGCCACGTGACTCGACCGAACCCACTCCTAACCCTAATCAATCCCAACCGTTGGATCAAGATCCAACGGCCGAGATCTCGCCGACTCGACCCCGAGCCGTATCCGCCCGGATCCGATCGCGCTGCGGCGATCGGGCGATCGCGCTTTAACGCGGCCATGATTGGGCGGCTTGCCTCTCGCCGAAGTCCGAGCCGGACTCCGCCGGTGAGAGCGCGCCAGTGACCGGAAACTTAGGTTCCGCCGAGCACGCCTCCGGCTATTTAATGCCCTGGACGCACCTCGAGATCGCTATCCCACGCCGGTCCGAAACCCTAGCTCACGCCGCTAGAGATCTCACCGCTCGGCCGCTATTACTCGGCCGGAGTTGGTAAAGCACTCCGCCGATTTGGCCGCTTTCGCCACCGCCCGCCATATCCTCCGCCGACGCGTTGACCCCAGATCTGCAGATCCCTTTGCGCAAGGCGCACTGCGTTCTACCATCCACTTCACGGGAGGGCCTGCAGCCGTCCGGGCGTCATCGCCATATCGGCCGCCGCAAGCCGCCGCCGACGCCATTGCCGCCGCTCGAGCTATCTCAGCCGGTCCGATCAAGACCGCCACGATCCGAGATCTTGCCACGCCATCGCACGGTGAGGTTTCATATTTATCTCTAGATCAATCTCAACCATTGGATCTAAATCCAACGGTCGCATTAACGCGTTCACCCCAAACGCGCGTAACACCAGATTCAACTGGGCGTTGATTTTCAAATCAACGGCCTAGATCTAGCCACGTGGCCGAGTACAACCGCCGGCCATGGTCGGGCCGCTAGGCGCCACAAGCATGAGAACGCAGTTCACCGGGCCCGCATGTCAGCGGCCCAGCCAAACTGCACCATGACGTCACGATGACGTCATGGCGGGCTCCGCTGGTCGTCAGCCCGTCAGCCGACGTCAAGAATGACGCTACCCGAGTGGACCCACATGTCGGCCTTCACGTGGAGCCGCGGATCGAGTCCACCGTGGACCCGAGCCGAGCGTGGACCAAGTCCATGGACCACGACGCCCCAGCCAATCAGGAGCCGACACGGTCCATGCCGATAATAATTAATTTCCGAAAAGAAAATGATTTATTAATTCGAAATATTGATTCAAAATTTAGATTCAAACTTCAAACGCTTATAACTTTTATGCTTTCAACTCCTATTTTATTTATTTAAATTTATAAATTTGTAGAAAAATGATCTATACCTAAATATTATTTTTATTTAATTTTTGGACTAATGTTTTTCTCTGCAAAATTATTTTATTGATTATTTAAACTTTAAATAATCATAACTTTTAAGTGCTTTAACTCCGAATTTGATTTATTCCAGTTTCTAAAAATCCAGAAAATTATGTTCTTCTGTTTATGGATTTTATTTGGAGTTTTGGGATCTTTTTTGCCTAGTGTTTATTTGTGTATTTGCTATTTGCACGCTTTACGAGTAGACGTTGAAGTGCCTAAGGATTCAAGGAGAAGTGTTGACTCAGAGGATCCAACTCAAGACCAAGAGCAAGTACTTTTTGAAGGCAAGTTGTGCTTTGACCATGTTGATCCTATTTGAAATCTATTTTGATTTAAACTATTGCATGCTAGTTCAATTAGAAAGATACTTTGTTTAAACATGGGGTTAGATAAATACCAATTTGCTATATGACACCTTGATTACTTAAGTATGTGCCATGACCCTTTGTCACCCTAGTTGTGGTTTACTAGTTGACATTATTAAATTGCCAACATGGGTTTAGACCGCTGTAGTATGTCGCTTAGACACCTTACGTGCTCATGACATGATTTTGGACAATCAAATGCTAATATGGACTTAATGATATATTGAACCTGTTTTGGAAAGTATCATGTGATGTTGACGTGACGTGGTGCATGGTAATCAACTGGGGTTTGATAAACAGCTGATCGGGCATGTGGCAAGAGTAATCAGGTGGGCCATTGTGGCATTGGGAGTGATGATTTGGTTTTTCGTAGTCTTGCCTGGTCACTCTAAGGACTTAACCTTGCAAGCCTTTGAACTGGTCATACTTGGTAACCACATGGCTGAATGGGACGGCCCTAGTTGACTAAGTCGCTAAGGACTCACTTGTGGAGCCTCAGGGTGTCGCTTACACCGCTTTGTGTGATTATGTACTGGAGCGATCGTGGCCGTGTGGCAGTGTACCCATCTAACGGTGTGTTGGTCCCATACTCGCCTTGGTTAAGGGAAGGGATGGTGTAGAGCACGTGACCGGAGAGACCACTGTGTTGTTTGAGGCTTCCGAAAGGCTTTGTTACTGAACTCGCCTTTGTGGTGTTTTGTATCTTGTGGGTAAAGTGCATAACCTCTCCGCAGAGTGTAGAATCTATTTGAATAGCAGAGTCCACTGGACATCGACAATGCTCGGAATTACAGTCAAGGGGTAGACTTTACGAAAATAACTTGGTTTTGAAAAGATGGGTTGGTTTAACAAGGAAGATGATGGAAATATGGTTTAGGATGGGAAAAATGTTTGTTAAACTTCTTGAAAAGTTATTTATGCTTTTACTTATTTCTATCGCTGAATCTACTTTTATTACTTGTCAAAAGCTGTTTTATCGCAAATATACCTTGAGCTATTCCTTGTACCAAGCCATGCATATAGTATATTAGCTTGCATTCTCGTGCATGACTTCTTGTCGAGTACCAAGTACTCACCCTTGCCTCAACACAATACCGCTTGAAGAGAGACTACGCCAGCTTTGAGGAGGAGGAGTTCCAAGAGGACCCGCCTACTTAGGGATGCGAGCCCGCCATTGCTCGTGGTATAATGGATGGCGCCACTAAGTTTATTTGATTTTCCGCCGCTGTTATTTCTCTTTAATAAGTTTCGCTTGCAAGGCATATATTTGCACTTGGCCATAAGGTCGAGTAACCCTTTGATTATTTAAATAAAGTACTTTTGATAGTATCGCTTTGGTATGATTGTGATATATACCGATGTTAAGACTGTGTGCACTAGCCGCTTCCTGGACTAGTGCTCGAATACTGAAGATCCGGATTTGCAAAATGTGGTCCCGAGAGGTGGTATCAGAGCCATACTTGATCAGAGGCTCAACTCCTAAGCTAGAATGGTCGTAGTGAGGATAAAACCTATTTTCTAAAGCTAAAAATTTGTAGAAGACAAGAAATGACATCTCGACTTATCCCTTCTCTCTTTCTTGTCTCTGCTGAAATTTTCCCTTACCTTGTCACAATTTAAAGATTCCGAGCTCTTACGTAAAGCACTCTTGTGACAGATGGAGGAAGAGTTCAACCACGTTGATCCGGGAGTTGGTCACGCGGAACTTTGGCATATGCTACAGACTCTGGAGATTTTGAGAAGCCCCAATACCAAGTGGAAGTGATCAGACAAGCGGGATTGATCAAGGCTTGTGACGTGAGGATTGAGGTACTGCTAGGAAAAGGGCCTGGTAATCAATGCGGCCGATACAATCAGACCGCCAGAGATCTACAATGCAGATGGGTATCCAAGAAGTATCACGACGAGCAATGCGGCACATTACCCGTGATCACGCCGAGAGTTGAGAGCACGGTGTTCTGCTACCATCCACAAGAGCGATAACCTTCTCGACCGGCGATTCAGGATGAGGATGCCACGGTTACACAAAGGTTGGCACGATTTGTCGTCGCCCAGGAGGATGTACTAGATAATACAAGCAGGAGCTGCTGAAGGCCCGCAGGAGATCACGACAGAGAAGAAGAGCAGGATGGCGGGAAGCTCAAGAGTATGTGGCACATCTTCAAGGATTGACGAGTTGGAGATGACTTTGTAACGGACTGGACTCGAGCGGTGATTTGAGCTACACGTGCCGTGATCCAGAGGAGTCGATCTCGATGAGGACACGCTTCTTCGACTACCATAGAGGACACAGCTTATGGACATGGCACTGCGTTTGCGCTATGCCACAACAAAGACTCCGCATCAGTGGAGGTTTTCTCGATGAGTGAGCATAGGTTCTATAGTGAGACTCCTTCGCAGTCGAGTCATAGAATAAAGAGTCACCTTTAGGCGTTAGACTCCGAGTTAGTTCGATTTGGATTTGCTTTGTTTGTCGAGTGTGCAAGATGTGTTGCAAGGCCCTTAGGCATTGTAAGCAGCCATACCAAGTTATTAATAATAAAGTTGGACCTTAAGGCTACACCTTTTCGCCTCGCATAAGTTCCATATTACTTGTCTATTCTTGTTTCCCTCTCATGTCTAAAACCTAGAGCAAATCGATTGATGGTGAACACCCGTGGAAACTTTGGAAGCAATGGGAGTGGATCCCCAGAAACTCCCAATGATGGAGCACCAAAGACCACCGCTTGATATGCAGAATTTTGGAGCCTTTCTGCTGACTCACTGATGCATGCTATGATGCAACAAATGCAAAGACGCCATCGCCAGGCCAACGCTAATCAAGTTAATCGTGACCACGCCGGGAATACCAGGTCAGAGTTCATGAGACTCACCCACCCACTTTCTGGAATGCCAATCCATTGGAGGCCGATGATTGGTTAAGATCAATCGAGAGGAAGCTACACATAGCTCAATGCATAGGAATGAGAAGGTACTTTACGCTTTCTCATCACCGGAAGGAACACGAATGGTGGGAGAACTTCGTACACGCAGAGAACCCTCAAGATATCACTTGGGAAGAGTTCCACACTGCATTCCGACAAGGTATCACGTGCCTCGAAGGAATCATGGACCTTAAGAAGGAGGAGTTCAGAGACCGAAGCAAGGTAATCACTGGCCGACTACCTGAACAAGTTCACCCAAATTAGCACGCCACGCACTGAGGATGTAGCGACAGATAAATCCAGGCATAGCCTCGCTTTTATGAAGGGACTCAACTCGGGATTGCAAGTAGGGTTGATCACCCACACCTTTCCATTTCCAAGAATTGGTGAATAAGGCGCTTATTCTTGAGGACAAGCGCAAGGAACTGGATGAGAACAGAAGCGCACGCAACAAGGACACCATCCTCAAAGCACCAAGACCGCCAATCGTAACTACCAAACCCCACCCCGCTAGAAACGCTACCCCTGTGCAAACAAGAAGGAATGCTGAGACGCCTTAATCGAACGAGCCAGGACACTTTGCCAACAGCTTGTCCAAGAAGACAAAGCAGAGCGACCCCGGGGCTTCGCTTCAATCTAGGAACCATCCTGCTAGGACGCCCGGCACTGTGAGCCACACCCTGCAGACCGTGGGTGAGGCCGAGTCAACCATGTCACCGCAGATGCACTTTGCAAAATGCTACTGACGTCGATCGGGTAAGTTACTTGTTAACTTAGTACCTGCAAGAGCTTTTGTTTGACTTTGAGCTTCAAGATTCGCTTTGTTTCGCAAGGCTTTGCTGCTAGAAATGACTTGAGAATTGCAAGACTTAAGTGCATGCTTTTAGTTCAAACCCACTGGTTCCGAACTCCGAACGAAGTAGGATGTTAAGGTGAGAATACTAATAGATGGAATAGAGTTCCTAGCAAACCTTATAATTTTGGAGACCGGACCTTAGATGTTATATTGGGAATGGATTGGTTATCCAAGCACAAGGTCGTATTGGATCAGGACGAAGGACTATCTCGATTGAGAGCCCGTGTGGGAAGAAAGTGGAATTTCAAGCCACCTAGCTTAGAAATGGATGCCAGTTGATGGTTAACAGCATCAAGGCAATCGGCATAGAGGATGTCCCAGGTAGTGAATGAGTACCCAGATGTTTTTCCCGAAGATCTACCTCGTATGCCGCAGACAGTGACATAGAGTTTGTAATAGAGCTTGTACTGCACAGACCGATAGCAAAGAGACCCTATCGGATGTCTACCGAGGAGTTGGTAGAAATGAAGAAACAAACTAGAGGAGTTAATGGAGAAAGGATTTATCGAGACCAAGTTCGTCACCGTGGGGAGCACCCGCTTTGTTTGTCAAGAAGAAGGACGGAGTTTCAGGATGTGCATTGACTACCGTGCACTCAATGAAGTCACCGTGAAGAATAAGTATCCGCTACCCGTGATTGATGATTTGTTTGATCGCTTAAGAGGAGCCGGAGTTTTCCAAGATTGATCTCGAGATCGGGATACCATCGATTGAAGATCCGATCGTAAGATATTCGAAGATCGCATTCTCGCCAAGATATGGACATTACGAGTTCTGATTATGTCCTTTGGTGACGAATGCACGCCAAATTATTTCATGAATATGATGAATAAGGTGTTCATGGAATATTTGGACAAGTTTGTCGTCGTGTTCATAGACGATATCCTAATCTACTCCAAGACGAGAGGATGAACATGCCGAACACTTAAGGCGAGTTTTGGAAAAGCCGAGGAACAAGCAACTTTTCGCCAAGTTCAAAGAAGTGTGATTTTGGAAGGACAAGGTGGAGTTTCTGGACATGTAATGACCGCAGAAGGAGTCGCTGGATCCAAGCAAAGTAGAAGCTGTGTTACATTGGGAGCAACAAGACTGACCCAGATTCTGAGTTTCCTTGGAATGGCAGATACTACCGCCAAGCTTTCATTGAAGGCTTCGACAATTGCGAAACCTCTTACGCAATTGCTGAAGAAGGAAAAGAAGTTTGCATGGACGCTGAGAATGTGAGAAAGGATTTCAGAGCTGAAGAAGCAATTGACATCAGCACTGTTAGTTCTAATGGATGTTACTCAAAGCTTCGATATTTATTGTGACGATCGCGCCAAGGACTTGGATGTGTGCTGATGCACGGAAAGGTCGCCGCTTATGCATCAAGGCGCTTGAGGCCGCATGAGGAAAAATTATCCGACACATGACCTAGAGTTAGGCTGCCGTGAGTGCATGCTTTGAAGATATGGCGCCACTATCTGATTGGAAAGCAGTATGTGAAGTGTATCTGGATCATAAGAGCCTTTAAGTACATATTCACCCAATCGGATCTGAATATGAGGCAGAGGAGATGGTTAGAGTTGATCAAGGACTATAATGTTGGAATCCATTACCATCCGGGAAGGCCAACGTAGTAGCCGATGCTCGAGTCGGAAAAGCCATACCGTGAGTGCGTTGCTAGCCACAAGTCGGATGAGTTGTGTGAGGATTTCGAGAAAATGAAGATTGAGGTTGTACCTAAGCGGATTCTTGGCCGCATTGGAAGTAAAGCCTACTTTAGAGGACCAGATCCGAGAAGGACAGATGATGATGACAGATCCGTAGGATTAAGTCCAAAAGGAGGAAGGCAAGGCAAGAGGACTTCAAATTGATGAGCACGTTATGGATGAAGGATCGCATTTGTGTGCCTAACAAAAGGAGTTAAAGCAACTGATTCTGAAGAAGCCCATGACTCCAAGTACTCAATTCATCCCGAAGCGCCAAGATGTATCAGATCCGAAGGAGATTCTCGGTGGCCGAGTATGAAACGAGAAGTTGCCGAGCATGTTGCATTGTGCGACGATGCCGTGAGAGTCAAGGCAATGCATCGAGACTGCAGGATTGCTACAATTACCAAGATACTCGAGTGGAAGTGGAGGAAATCGGAATGGATTTCATTACCGGTTGTGCCGAAGACTCAAGGAGGTTATGACTCCATATGGGTTATAGTGGATCGCTTGACTAAAGTAGCCCATTTATCCCCCGTGAAGACCACTTACCTCTGGGAGATAAATTAGCGGAATTATACATGATCAGGGATTGTTTGTTTGCACGGAGTGCCAAAGAGGATTGCATTTTGACGAGGTACCCAATTTACCTCAAGGTTCGGAATAAGTTGCATGAAGCCATGGGAACCCGTTTAAACTTCAAGATACAGCTTATCATCCACAGGATGGACAGACCGAAAGAGTCAACCAGATTCTGAGGATATGTTGAGAGCTTGTGCATTGGCTTATGCTACCTCTTGGGGATAAAAGTTTGCCGTGATGCCGAGTTCGGCCATAACAATAGTTATCAGCTAGTTTGAGATGTCACCTTTTGAGGCACTCAGTATGGTCGACTTCGCCTGACGCCATTGAATTGGAATGAGATCGCGAGCGCCGTGTCTTTGGGCCTGATATTATTCAAGAGTTTGAAGAGCGGTCGCTATGATTAGGGAAAGGTTGAAGATAGCCCAATCACGACAAAAGAGTTATGTCGACAACCGTCGCCGGATTTGAGTTTTGGAACCGAGAAGACTTTGTATACCTCCGAGTTACGCCTCTCGGGGGAGTTAAGAGGTTCCATGCCAAAGGAAAACTTGCACCCTGCTTATATTTGACCATTTAAGATTTTGAGCAGAGCGAGTTGCTTATCACCGGAGTTGCCACGCCAAGTAAGGCGTGGAGTACATGATGTATTCCATGTGTCTGGCTTAAAGAAGTGCCTCCGAGTTCCCCGAGAAATGTATAATCGTTAGAATCAATTGAGTTGCAAGAGGACTTGACTTATAAGGAGCATCCCGTGAGGATTCTAGACACAATGGATCGAAACTAGAAACAAGTCAACTCGCTTCTCAGAGAGTTCGATGGAGCAACCATGCAGAGAGCTGCTTACTTGGGAGTCACGAAGAGGATTTGAAGAAAGAATTTCCAAACACATTAGTAAGCCCCTGAATCTCTGGGACTAGGATTCTATTAAGGGGAGGTTTGTAACACCCAAAATTTTACTTGTCCTAAATTCATGTGTGATTTGGCACTTTGGTGAATTTTTGGAATTTTTCGAATTTATTTGGATTTATTTGGAATTTATTTGAATTTATTCCATTTTGAAATAATTGAAGAATTTAATTTTGCAAATAAATTTTTGTTGAAATATTTTATTTGAGTCCAAAATGATCCAAAGTATTTTCCGAATTTTTCCGAATTTTTCCGAGTCATTTGCTATTTTTAATGAATTAAATGAATTACTAGGAATTATTTTAAATATTAAATCGCTGAAAATCAAACTCGGGTCAAGTATCTGTTCATCCGGATCGAGCCCGAGTCGGACTCGTGGTTCGAGTCCGACCGAGCCACGTGACTTCGACCGAACCCACTCTAACCCTAATCAATCCCAACCGTTGGATCAAGATCCACCTACGAGATCCGCCGACCGACTCGAGCCGTGATCTCGCCGGATCCGACGCGCTCAGGCGATCGGGGCCGTTGATCGCGCTTCATCGCGGACGGCTGCGATTGCGTCTGCTCGAGTCCGAGCCGGACTCGCCGCGAGAAGCGCCCGCCGTGACCGACTAGGGTTCCGCCGAGCACGCCGGCTGGCTATTTAATGCCCGATCGCACCCGAGGATCGCCATCCCACGCCGGTTAACCAAACCCTAGCTCACGCCGCTAGGATCCCCACCGCCTCGCTGCTATTGCTCGCCGAGTTGGTAGCACTGGCGTAGCGTTTTCGCGCGCACACCGCCCGCCATCCTCGACGTTGACTCCCAGATCCAGAATCCCTTGCGTCAAGGCGCACTGCGGCCTACCATCCACTTCACGGAGGTTCTCAGCGCCATCGGGCGTGTCATCGCTCACCTCGGCCGGCCAGTAAGCCGCGACGCCATTGTTGCCGCCCGAAGTATCTTCTCGGCCCGGATCAAGACCGCGACGATCCATCTTGCCACGCCATCGCGACGGTGAGGTTTTATTTATCTCTAGATCCAATCTCAACCATTGGATCTAAATCCATCCAGATTAACCGCTGCTCACCCCAAACGCAGAATACCGCATCAACTGGGCCGCTGATTTTCAAATCAACGGCCTAGATCTAGCCACGTGGCCGAAGGCCAACCGCCGCGATACGGCGCGTCGCCGCGCATGAGAACGCGTGTCTCGACACGCCAGCCCGCATGTCGCCCAGGGCCAAAACCGCACTCATGACGCCGCACGATGACGCGTCATGGCGGGTCGCTTGTCGCCAGCCGTCGTCGGCAGGCCGACGCCAAGAATGACGTCACCAAAGTGGACCCACATGTCGATCTCACGTGGAAGCCGCGGATCGAGTCCACTGCGGGACCCGAGCCGAAGCGTGGACCAAGTCCATGGACCGGCCGACGCCACCACCAATCAGGAGCCGACACGTGTCCATGCCGACGTAATAATTAATTTCCAAAAAAGAAAATGATTTATTAATTCGAAATATTGATTCAAAATTTAGATTCAAACTTCAAACGCTTATAACTTTAAGTGCTTCAACTCCGATTTGAGTGATTCAAATTTCTAAATTTGTAGAAAATGAGCTCTACCTAAATATGAATTTTATTTAATTTTTGGACTAAAGTTTTTCTGCAAAAATTATTTAATTGATTATTTAAACTTTAAATAATCATAACTTTTATGCGTTTTAACTCTGAATTTGATTTATTCAGCTTTCTAAAATCCAGAAAATTATGTTCTCTGTTTATGGATTTTATTTGGAGTTTTGGGATCTTTTGCCTAGTGTTTATTTGTGTATTTGCTATTTGCACGCTTTACGAGTGCAGACGTTGAAGTGCCTAAGGATTCAAGGAGAAGTGTTGACTCAGGGATCCAACTCAAGACCAAGAGCAAGTACTTTTTGAAGGCAAGTTGTGCTTTGACCATGTTGATCCTATTTCGAAATCTATTTTGATTTAAACTATTGCATGCTAGTTCAATTAGAAAGATACTTTGTTTAAACATGGGGGTTAGATAAATACCAATTTGCTATATGACACCTTGATTACTTAAGTATGTGTGCCATGACCCTTTGTCACCCTAGTTGTGGTTTACTAGTTGGACATTATTAAATTGCCAACATGGGTTTAGACCGTTGTAGTATGCTGCTTAGACCTGCTACGTGCTCATGACATGATTTTGGACAATCAAATGCTAATATGGACTTAATGATATATTGAACCTGTTTTGGAAAAGTATCATGTGATGTTGACAAGACGTGGTGCATGGTAATCAACTCGGGTTTGATAAACAGATTTCGACCGGGGCATGTGGCAAGAGTAATCGGTGGGCCAGCTTGTGGCATTGGGAGTGATGATTTGGTTTTCGGGTAGTCTTGCCCTGGTCACTCTAAGGACTTAACCTTGCAAGCCTTTGAACTGGAGTCATACTTGCAACCACATGGCTGGAATGGGACGGCCCTAGCTGACTAAGTCGCTAAGGACTCACTTGTGGAGCCTCAGTGGTGTCAGCTACACCGCTTGTGTGATTGTACGGGAGGGCGTGATCGTGGTCGTGGCCGTAGTACCCATCTAACGGTGTGTTGGTCCCATACTTCGCCTGGCTAAGGGAAGGGATGGTGTAGAGCACGCATCGAGAGGACCACTGTGTTGTTTGAGGCTTCCGAAAGGCTTTGTTACTGAACTCGCCTTTGTGGTGTTTGACTGTATCTTGTGGGTAAAGTGCATAACCTCCAGAGTGTAGAATCTATTTGAATAGCCGAGTCCACTGATACTTGGACAATGCTCGAATTACAAATCAAGGGGTAGACTTTTCCGAAAATAACTTGGTTTTGAAAAAGATGGGTTGGTTTAACAAGGAAGATGATGGAAATATGGTTTAGGATGGGAAAAATGTTTGTTAAACTTCTTGAAAAGTTATTTATGCTTTACTTATTTCTAACGCTTTCGAATCTACTTTTATTACTTGTCAAAAGCTGTTCATATCGCAAATATACCTTGAGCTATTCCTTTGTACCAAGCCATGCATATAGTATATTAGCTTGCATTCTGTGCATGACTTGTCGAGTACAAGTACTCACCCTTGCCTCAACACAATACGATAGCTGAAGAGGAGACTACGCCTGGCGGAGGAGGAGTTCCAAGAGGACCTGCTTACTTAGGGATGCGAGCCCACGATCGATTGCCTGGTATACTGGATGGCGCCACGGGTTTATTTGATTTTCCGCTGCTGTTATTTCTCTTTTAATAAGTTTCGCCTTGCAAGGCATATATTTGTAACTTGGCCATAAGGTCGAGTAACCCTTTGATTATTTAAATAAAGTACTTTGATAGTATCGTTTGGTATGATTGTGATATATACCGATGTTAAGACTGTGTGCACTAGCGCGTTCCTGGACTAGTGCTGAATACACAGAGGGTCCGGATTTGCAAATTCGGGGTCCCGACAAACATGTTACCTTGTTAGAGCAAATCAATGCTGAAAATGAGAAAAATGAGAAACTTGTTAAACATGCTAGTTGTTCTACCATTGATTTGCATGATACAACTCTATGTTCTAAATGCTCCATACTAGAATTGAAGTTGCATGATGCAAATGCTAGGGTTTCTCAAATGACAGAAGATTTTCTTACATATGAGGTTCTTTCATGCTCAACTTGTCGCAAGCAAAAAGGAAAAGTGGATGTTCCCTGCAATAATTGTTTAATTCTTGCTAATAAAGTTGATTACTTGCAAAACTCTTTGGAACGATTCACTAATGGCAAGAAAAAGTTGAACATGATTTTGGATCAATCTAAGGTTAGCTCAAACAAGAAAGGTTTAGGTTTTGATCTTCATGCTTCATATGAAACTAAACCTCGCTCTATTGTTTATGCTCCTTGCAATGACAAACTTGAGATTTAAAATGAGCCTAAGAAAATTGTCTTCAAATCTGCTAGCCTTTTATCTTCTACTATGATGAATGCAAATGTTGCTTCTACTTTCAAAGCTAAACATAATGTTAAGTACACTTGCACTCATTGTGGTAGAGATGGACATTTAGTAGACTTTTGCTTTAGACTAGCTAAACAACAAAAGAGAGAAAGGTTTAATGCTAGGTCTAATTTCAGAAAGGCACACTCTACTTCTCATTATATGCCTAGGGTGAAACAAACACCTTTTGTTGCTAAAAACACGGAAAAAGGCAAATCTGTTTTTGTGCATAAGAATACTCGTGTTGTGCCTACTGTTGTGCGTCGTGTGTCTCAGTACTGGATTCCTAAACATCTTATTTCTAACCTGATCGAGGCCTCGACAATTTCTGCTTCTATGTAGGCTTCTCACGCGAGGAAGGAGAACATGTGGCTAGTGAATTTCGGATGCTCACTTCATATGTTCAGTGATAAGTTTTGGTTCTTCTTCACTCGTGCATCTCATGTTGAAAGTGTTGCCTTTGAAGATACTTCTTCTACTTCTGTTTTCGCAAAAGGCACTAGTCCAAATGATGCAAGTACAGGTGCATATGTTCAGGGGGAGAGTGTCTTTGTTCATAAAGATAATGATGATGTTGTTAAGGATGAGATAATTGGAGGTTTACATGAGAGACTCTTCCCACGTGCTTCACATCAACAAACGGTCAAGTGAATTTTCAGGTATCTCCATGGTACTCAAGATTTTGGCATTTGGCTTTCTGCTTCCTTATGCATTAGTTTAAGAGCTTATTCTGATGTTGACTTTGGAGGATGTTGAATTGATTTGGTTCGTGCCACCTCTTGAGTAATCCTCTCTCTTGAGCATTTGATATTGGATTTCACTTTCTTAGAGATAATGTTGAAAAAGAAAATATTGTGCTTCACCATGTGGATACTGAACATCAATTGGCAGACATTTTCAAAACCCCTATCTTCTTCTCGTTTTGCTTTTATTCGGGGAGAACTTGGGATTGTTCATCCAATGGGTTTGTTTTGAGGGGGAGTTTCTTGCCAAGTTCTTTCACTTGATAAGCTCACTTTATCATATTTATTTATATGTTATGTAATTGAGCTAATATATGATAATATAATTGTCTCACTTGAACTAAAAATGGCATTGTGGAATTTCATGGACTGATTGCCTATTGCAAAATACTCTGTGATATCTCACTCTTCTAGGCTTGATATTGAATCCTCTTGACAAATTTGGGGTATGAAGCAAGTGTGATTTCAACTTTACTCTTTCATAAGACCTTTTAATCACTTTTGCATGTTTATAATCAAAGAAAAATGAAAAGAAAAGGGAATCAATAAAAAAAAGGGTTGTTAAAAGCAAAAGCCTCAAGTTATGAGCTTCAGGATGCTTTTCCTAAAAGATAAGATGTATGCTTCAAGCATGCCTTTCCCTCAAAGACAAGATGTATGCTTCAAGCATGCCACTTCAAGGAAATAAAAGAAGTATGCTTCAAGCATGCCACATGCAGTTTACTGTTTAAAGATTAATTTGGTCCACTAGATTGGAGTTGAAACTACTTGCTCGCCCTGATTTGTTAGTTGCTTCAACTTTGAGCCTTTGTTTTTCTACTAAAGGTTTTGCTTAGTACTTGGCTATAGTTGGTGAATTGAGGTTGAGATGCATGTCATTCCTAACTTGTCAAAATCACTCAAGATCATGTATTTTGCATATTATGTGATATATAAGGTTATATGATCGAATGAGCTCATCTTTTCCTATCTTGGCACTCCCTTGTTTCCCTTTGTGAAATCATTGTTTCAGAAAAATTTTGAACATGTTCTCTCTTTTGTACTCTTGATGAATCCATTGTCAAAGGGGGAGAAATTTGGGAATCGTTGAAAAGTTTAAGGAAAAAGGGGGAGAAGAAAAAGGGGGAGTTGTTTTTGGAAATTTGAGAATTTTGGGAGAAGTTTTGAGAATTTTGAAATTTTTGGGCACATTGCACATTCACACACATTTTCCTTCTTAGGGGGAGATTTTGTTTTACATTTTGGTCAAAGGGGGAATTCTGTGTTTTCTCTTTTTGGTCTTTAATCCTTTGGATTTCAAAATCTTTTGTAAAGTGAATGCCAAATGTTCAATTCTAAGTGGGGTTGCCAATGTTTTCATCAAGGGGGAGATTGTGAAATCATGTGCTGAAAAATTGGCTTAGAATTGAATTTGCAAAATGTGTTTGTGACAAATTTGACAAGAAACAGTAAGTTTCGCTTTGGCGCCGGACCAAACTTAAAGAAAACAGTAAGTTTTCCATCTACGACGGACAAACCTTTTTGGTCCTTTGTAAACATGCTTTTGACAACCTCATTCTCCCATGTACAACAGACCAACTTTTTTGGTCCTTTGTAAACATGTTTTTGGCAACCTCATTTTCCAATGTACGCCAGACCAAGTTTTTGGGTCTGTCGTGGACGTGCTTTTGAGCTCATGAGTCGAACTCAATTTTCCAAGAAACCAGTAAGTTTTGCATGTACGTCGGACCAATTTTTTTGGTCAGTCGTGAACGGCTTTTTGAGGATTGATTTCGCATGTACGACGGACTAATTTCTTTTAGTCTGTCGTGAACGTGTTTTCGCCGGAATGATTTCTTCTTGAAACCGAGACTTTCACTTGTACACCAGACCGATTTTGTTGGTTCGTTGTGAATGGTTTTTTGAGTGACTTTTTCATGTGTACGCCGGACCATATTTTTTGGTCCGTCGTGAATGCGTTTTTGCTCGATTAGGGTTTTGAGCAAAATTGGAATTGTGTTTGATTTGTTTTTGAGATTATGAAATTTGTGAGAATTTCATGATGCTTGAAGTGGACTTTATGCAATGCTCGTGTGAGTATTTGCATGGATTGATGTGAGTCAAGTCGTGGACTTGTGCTCGGAATTGTTTTGTGGTTTGTTCATGTGCAGGTATTGCTTGAGGGCGAATGTGGTCGATGACGGGACCGGAACTAGGTTCATGGAGGAACTGAGGTTTGAGACTAGGTTCAGGGAGGAACTGAGGTCTTGGTGGTCAAGGATGTCATGCGGGACGTTCGGGCTAAGAGAATGGTGCACATGAAGAATGGTTAGTCACGTGAGAATGGCAGGAGGTCATTCGCGTGCAAAGTGTTAGTCACGTGAGTATGGCAGGTGGCCATACGCGTGCAAAGTGTTAGTCACGTGAGTATGGTAGGGTTGCCATACGCGTGCAAGAGTTGTACTCGGCCAGGTTGGGCCAAGAGGAGTTGTGTTGAATACATACTCCTTCTAGGATTAGGAGTGGGACTCCTACTAGGATTAGGAATTGTATTCATGACTCCTTGTGTTCTGCTCCTTTAAATAGGAGGGGTTGTCTCCTGTTGAAGGGCATCAAGCTTTGAGCAAGCTTTAGGGTTGTACTCTTTTGTTTGGAGTACTTTAGACAAAAGAAATGAGAAATAAAGATCAAGTTCTTCAAATCTTTCGGCGAGCTACAATTCTAGTTAGATCTATTCTCGTCATCTTCTGTCACAGCAAGCTTGCGAGGTTCATAACTTTTGATTCGTACGTCCGATGGAGCTGATTCTTTTTGGGTTCGATTCGTATTGGAATCTAGTTTCTTGTGTCCAAATTTCAGATCGTTCCGATGGTTGGATCTCCGGGAATTCGCGTTTTACCGAACCTCTATCATTCTGTTTTTGTCGAATACGAGGCAATTATTTGGTTCTGTTTTGGGGTGAACTTTTAGTTGATCAAAAATTTGGTTTTAGCTTCTGCACAATCATTCACCCCCCTCTGATTGCTATACTCGTGTCTTTCGATCCTACACCAGCATCTTTGCCAACCCACTTAAAGCCCCCGCTAGCGTGTCATCGTCATCGTCGTTGGTACCATGCTTCCTCTTGCCTGTGTGGGTGTCGCCAATCGCAACTGCAGTCCAATCTGTGATGCTATTCCCACTTGTGGCCAGTTTGAATAAAACTATTAACACAATTATGATAACCACAATGAATAAAAATATTTGCACACTACCTACGGCCTTGTGGAGCTCTTGCGATGGGATGATGTCAACCACGAATCTTGCACACTGCCTACGGCCTGGCGGACGTACGGCGCCCAGTCCACACCGCTGGCGCTCAGTTCCCAAGGTCACCTAGTAACCTACGCGGCCGCACAGGAGGTCAAAGACATTTATTACGTATCGTGCGCAATAAATGGGAGTAATAAAGGTCGCAGCACGACGGCGTGTGTTCCCAACGCGCACCATTATTGTGGATGACGTCATGGAGCAATTTCCCACTCAGGCAGAGCGGGCGTAGCTGGTAGGCGCGGGCCCAAGACGGGGGAGAGGACTGCTGTGCCAGGACATTAAGTGTACTGCAAGAACAGTGACAGGCGCATTAAGTGCAGCATGTCAAATATATTCAATGTACTGCACTCTTATAAGTCCCACACGCCCTAGCCAACCCGAGTATAAAAGGTAGCTGGGGTGCATGGGAAAAGGGGGGTTCGGCTGGTTCTTCTTCCTCTTCTCAGCTAGTTCACCTGTTGAGACAGGCTCGAGTCTCTGGGACCGGACCATTCCCCTCTGGGGTAAAGGGCTCTGGGTCTCAGATCCATTGTTCGAGTGATTTCCACCAAGAACACTATCAAGAACAACACAAGCAGGACTAGGGCTATTACTCGTGAGGAGGGCCCGAACTTGGATAAACCAAGTGTCTCCTACTTGTGAGCTTCGTTCGTTCTCTTCCCAATGTGTCTCGAGCAATCCACCACGAAAGCTCCTCTTTCGGACTTCTCACACCCCATTTCGGAAGGGGTCTGTTAGCTCATACGCTGATAGTGGCGCGCTAGGTAGGGGGCTCAGTGGCTGGATTGTTCTTCCTTCTTCTATCTTCTTGTGAAGTTTGCAAGAAGCTTCGATGATCATCAGCATGGCGGCCTCTCACTCCAAGCGCGACGATCTACATGAGGAGAGCAGCGCTCGTGGCCAGTCCCGGCGCTCGCCCAGGGTGTCAGACCCCCCGGGTCCCTCCGTTCCGGGAGGGACGCGTGGTGCTTCTGTGCAAGGAGGCCAGCCCGTCCGGCGGCGTCTCCTGATGGGAGACGACACCCCGGCGCGGAATCTTCATGCGGCCCGGCTGCTCCTCAATCTCCCCCCGGTTGCACTAGGGGGCGAAACCCCGGCCGTCCCATGGCTACGGGACATCGTTCGCCTAATGGACGCCGCCCAACAGCAGGTGGAGGCGGCAAATCAGCGGGGGGCTTTTGGCGTAGGGCGGTAGGGCATGCGCGCGACCGACGCACAAGCCTCTAGCCGCACAGCCACAACTTTCCCTGGTCACGAGGGCCGGGGCAAAGGAAAGGATGCACAGGTTGCAGCCCCCTCGGTTACAGGGGGACGTGCACGTGCTCCCACTTCTTCCCATGGTTCCCCCAAGCCGGCGGGGGGGCATGCGGATCTGAGGACCCGCCTAGAAGAAAGGAGGTCCCAACGCGGTGGTGACTTGCGCAATGTCCTTAGGGGGCGTCGTGCACGCGTGCAGCACCGCGTGGGCCACCTGATGTCTAGCGGTTGAGGGGGGACCTAGCTCCCTGGCTCCAGGGAGAGCGTAGACTCGCACCCCTCGACTCCATCTCGGGGCCGAGGGGCGGGCGAGCGTCGCTGCTCCCCCTGCAACGTTGGATGCCAGGTGTTTTCCCTCCGCCTACGCCAGGCTGCGTGACCGAAGAGATTCCGCCCTGTGTCCATCGAGAAGTATGACAGCACCACCAACCCGGAGGAGTTCCTGCAGATCTATACCACGGTGGTGTGCGCCGCGTGAGGGTTTGAGAAGATCATGGCCAACTACCTCCCGACATCGCTGATGGGCTCTGCCCGCTCCTGGCTGTTGAACCTCCCACGAGGTTCCGTGCACTCGTGGGAGGAATTGTGCGACGTCTTCGTCGCCAAATTTTAGGGCTCCTACACTCAGCCGGGTGTGGAGGATGACCTTCACGCTCTGGAGCAGACGAATGGGGAGTCCCTGAGGGAGTTCATTCGGTGGTTCAGCCACTGCCGAAACACGATCCCCCGAATCTCCGAGCAATCGGTGATTATCGCCTTCCAAAGGGGGGTCCGAGATCAGAAGATGCGGGAGAAGATGGCCACCCGCACCATTTCGACCACCTCAGAGCTATTCTCCCTGGCGCATAAGTGCGCCGGGGCGGCGGAGGCCCGGGAACTCGCGGCGGGGCAGTCTGTCCACGGCGAGGCTGGAACCTCAATGGCTTCTAATCACAAGAAGAAGAAGAAGCGTAAAGAGATCGGCGCCGGAGAGGTCCTAGTCGCCGAGCCGGAGGACAAGCCCCAGAAACGTGACCGCTGGGACAGGAGGGGTGATCGCCGAGGCCCGCGAGGCGACCGCGGGGATCGCCGGTCGCCCCGCCAAGAAGATGACGGGGGCAGACCTTACTGCCCCATCCACAGGACCAATGGACATGACCTGGCGGATTGCCAGGTCGTGTCCAAGCTGGTGGAGCAGCGGCTTAAGGAGCGTCGCGAAGATGACCGCGGCGACGCGGATGAAGACCCAGCTCCGCCGGCCTTCCAGCAAGCGGAGCACACGGTGGCGTTCATCCATGGTGGCTCCGCCACCTACTCTTCGAACTCGCAGTACAAGCGAGAAGTGAGAGAAGTATGCGCCACCGTACCAACTCCCGGGGCGAGCAGGCTGCTGAAATGGTCGGAGGAGCCGATCACCTTCAGTCAGGCCGACCACCCGGAGAGCACCTCAGGCCCGGGCCATCTCCCGATCGTGGTTTCTCCCACGGTCCGAAATGCGAGAGTTGGGCGAGTGCTTGTCGATGGAGGGAGCTCCATCAACCTCATGTCTGTAGGGGCATTCAAGGTACTCCAAATTCCTTATGAGGAGTTGCGCCCGGCGCCTCTCTTCTACGGAGTTGCCCCTGGGGTGGGTTTGACGCCCCTAGGGCAGGTCCGGCTGCATGTCACGTTCGGAAGTGTGGACAACTTCCGGACTGAGAAAATCAACTTCGAGATCGCGGACTTCGACCTTCCCTACAATGCTTTGCTTGGCCGACCAGCTCTGGTCAAGTTCATGGCGGCCACGCATTACGCCTACATGATGATGATCCCTGGGCCCAGAGGCCCGATTAACGTGAAGGTGGATCGGCTGGAAGCCCTGCGCCTCAACAAGCAGGTGCAGGACCTGGCCGGCACCACCTGCTCGGGTCGAGGTGAGGACGACTGCCCAGAGCTCCCCCCGGTCAGGGCCCGTGCCTCACCTGGACCCTCGGGCGAGGTGAAGGTGGTCCCCGTGGGCGAGGACGGCTCCGGGAAGGTTGTGAAGATTGGTGCCCACCTCAGCACCAAATAGGAAGATGCGCTCGTCACCTTCCTCCGGTCTAACCTGGATGTGTTCGCCTGGGAACCATCTGAAATGACCGGGGTCCCTAGGGAGGTGATCGAGCACCGATTGGCTACGCTCCCTGGAGTGCACCCAATCCGGCAGAAGGTCCGGAGGCAGGCACCAGAGCGGCAGGATGCCATTCGGGATGAGGTAGAGAAACTACTGCAGGCGAGGATTGTACGGGAGGCCGCCTATCCTGAGTGGTTGGCCAACCCTGTACTCGTCAAGAAGTCGAACGGGACGTGGCGGATGTGCATCGACTTCACTGACCTCAACAAAGCCTGCCCCAAGGACCCGTACCCCCTGCCGCGGATAGACATCGTCGTCGATTCCACAGCAGTGTGCGAGGTCTTGTGCTTCCTAGACGCCTACTCCGGCTACCACCAGATCAGCATGGCGCGGGAAGACGAAGAGAAGATTGCTTTTGTGACCCCCCTAGGTGTTACTGCTATGTCCGAATGCCTTTTGGGTTGAAGAACGTTGGTTCGACCTACCAGCGCGCTATGCACACTGTGTTTCGATCGCAAATTGGGAGAAATCTTGAAGTATATGTTGATGATTTGGTAGTGAAGACCAAAGAGACTGTTGGGCTTGTCGAAGATTTAGAAGAGACTTTCTCCCACCTCCGGCAGTATTGCTTGAAGCTGAATCCTGAGAAGTGTGTGTTCGGTGTGTCGTCTGAAAAGCTGCTCGGGTTCCTCGTTTCCAACCGAGGGATCGAGGTCAACCCAGAAAAGATCGCGGCCATCGAGCGCATGCAACCACCCACGAGGCTCAAGCAAGTACAGTGCTTAGCTGGTCGCCTGGCCTCTCTCGGCCGGTTCATAGCCCGGTTGGGGGAAAAGAGCCTCCCCTTCTTCAAGCTGCTGAAGAAGATCAACTCTTTCGAGTGGACTACCGAAGCGCAGCAAGCACTTGAAGAATTGAAACAATACGTCTCCTCCCCTCTGGTGCTGGTCGCTCCCGAGCCGGGCAAGCTGTTACTGTTATATGTGGCGGCCCGTCCGGCAGTTGTGAGCGCGGCACTGGTGGTGGAGCGTGAAAGGGTCCAGCGGCCAGTTTACTACGTCAGCAAGGTGCTACATGATGCAGAAACAAGTACCCGCAGGCTCAGAAGAAGGTATATGCCGTGCTAATGGCATCCCATAAGTTGCGGCATTATTTCCAAGGAAGGGAGATCACGGTGGTGTCCGCCTATCCCTTGTGCGAGATTCTTCACAACCGCGAAGCTGAAGGCTGCATTGCCAAGTGGTTTGCGGAGCTGGGAGAGTTCGGTCTCAAGTTTGCCCCCCGCACGGTGATCAAGAGACAAAGGCTGGTAGAGTTCGTTGTTGAGTGGACTCCTGCCGAGTCCGAGATTTGGGAAACCCCCGCACCCTCCCCTGGACACTCTACTTCGACGATTCCTTCAGGCTCGAGGGCGCAGGGGCTGGGGTCCTCTTGGTTTCCCCAACCGGGGACCTCCTCAAGTACGTGGTCATCCTGGACTTCAAGGCCACTAACAAAGTTGTCGAGTACGAAGGCTTGCTGGCGGGACTTCGCGCCGCCGCGGCCATCGGAGTTCGGCGTCTACAAGTCAAGGGCGACTCGCTGTTGGTCGTAAATCAAGCAAGAAAGGAGTTCTCCTGCTCTGATCCCGTCATGACGGAGTACTTGGCGGAGGTCAGAAGGATGGAGCGACATTTCGACGAGCTGGGGTATACCCACATCCCCCGGCGAGACAACTACTTGGCGGATGAGCTCGCGCAGCTCGCCTCGACAAGATTCCCTATCCCGGTCGGAGTCTTTGAAGAAAGGCTTCCACGACCGTCCATCGCAGCCCCCGTTTCTGGTGGGGACGATGGTGACGCTGCTTCAGCCCTTATCCCAGGAGGGAGGGTAGCACCGGCGGAAACGCCCGGCCAGGCGGAGTACCCGGACAATCACCCTGTGGTCGCCACACTTGACTGGGAAGGCACATGGATGGATCCGATCCTGGCCTACCTGCGGGATCAAGTGTGCCCCGATGATGATGCGTCAGCAGAGAAGATAGCGCGAAAGGCCAAGTGCTATACCCTGGTGGGCGGGGACCTTTACCACCGGGGTAGAAACAGAATTCTTCTGAAGTAAATCACTCGGGAAGAGGGGAGCAGTCTGCTCTCTGATATCCATGGAGGCGTGTGCGTGAGCCATGTGTCAAGTCAAACGATGGTTGGGAAAGCTTTCCGCCAAGGGTTCTATTGGCCAACCGCCCTCCAGGATGCCTGCGAGCTGGTGAGGAAGTGTGAAGCGTGCCAGTTCCACGCCAAGCAAATCCACCGACCGGCCTAGGCTCTACAAACCATCCCTATCTCATGGCCCTTCGCGGTCTGGGGGCTGGACATCCTGGGCCCGTTCCCGCGGGCCATAGGGGGCTACACCCATCTGTTTGTTGCCATCGACAAGTTTACCAAATGGGTGGAAGCCGAAGCAGTAAGGGCGATTACCGCTGCTGCTGCGATCAAGTTCATGCAAGGCTTCTTCGCCCGCTTTGGGGTCGCCAACCGCATCATCACCGATAATGGCACGCAATTCACCAGCGCTACCTTCCTGTGTTTTTGTGAAGAAATGGGCACCAAGGTCTGTTTTGCCTCGGTGGCCCACCCGAGGAGTAATGGCCAAGTTGAGCGGGCCAATGCGCTGGTGCTGAAGGGCCTCAAGACTAGGGCGTTTGATCGGCTCCACAAGCGCGGAGCCCGGTGGACCGAAGAGCTCCCGGCGGTGCTGTGGTCGCTTCGCACCACCCCCAGCCGAGCCACTGGGGAAACTCCCTTTTTCCTGGTCTACAGCGAGGAAGCTGTCCTACCCTCGGAGCTGGCCTTAGGGTCACCGCGCGTGCGGTGTTCACTGAGGAAGCCCATGAAGATATGCATCGAGAGGACGTCAACCTCCTAGAAGAAGTTCGAGATCGCGCGGCCTTGCGCGCTGCCCGGTACCAGCAGAGCCTCAGGCGGTACCACACCGCCCGGGTCAAGGAGAGAACACTGGCAGTTGGCGACCTGGTCTTGTGCAGAGTTCAGACACATGTCGGGTTGCACAAACTGTCTCGCTAGTAGGAGGGCCCCTTTAAGGTGGTCTCAGTCTCTCGCCCCGGGGCGGTCAGGTTGGTCTCTGAGGACGGGGAGGAGTTGGCGAACTCCCAAAACATAGAGCTTCTGCGCAAGTTCTATCCCTGAGAAGGCTGTAAGTGCAGAGCTGCGCGCCTCGACCAGCCGAGTTGAGCTTTCCTCTCCAAAGCTGGTCGGGGGAAGCCTCTGTTTAATCCAGTGTCCAGTTTCTATTCAAAGCAGTTGTCACCTTTGTTTTCTTTTTCTGGTTTGCGCCCCGATGGGCTGTGTCCGCGTAATCGCCCTCGGTACATTAAGGCTCTCTGAACTCTCGACGGTAAAAGTTGGCCCACTGGGTGAGCGTGGCGTACAGGGATGGGTGATCGGATGGCTGGTTTGGCACGGTTTTCAACACGGTCGTGATGCTCAGGGTGTCCCCGTGAGAACCGGTGACTCAAACACCACTACCGAAAGCCTGCTACCTTGCCACACCTCACCAAGTGTTCGGCCCCAAGAGACCGCGAGAGTAATTAATTTCACAGGGTCCTAAGGTCCTGAGATAGCGATGTTCTGACACGAGGGATCCGGGCCCTGCACTCCAACTAACACTTAACGCGCGCAGTTGTCTTTTTGTTCGCTCAGAACCAGCATAGTTGTCGGGACCCCGAATTTGCAAATCTGGACCCTCTGTGTATTCAGCACTAGTCCAGGAACGCGCTAGTGCACACAGTCTTAACATTGGTAAATATCACAATCATACCAATCGATACTAATAAAGTACTTTTATTTAAATAACCAAACTGGTTACTCGACCTTATGGTCAAGTCACAAATGTACGCCTCGCAGGGCGAAACTTATTAAGAGAGAAATAGTAGCAGCGGTAAATCAAATAACTTCGTGGCGCCATCCAGTATACCACAGGCAACTGACTGGGCTCGCTCCCTAAGTAGACGGTTCCTCTTGGAGCTCCTCCTCCAAAGCTGGTGTAGTCTCTTCTTCAACTGGTGTTGTATTGTGGCAAGGGTGAGTACTTGGTACTCAGCAAGTCATGCGAGAATGTGAGCTAATATACTATATGCATGGCTTGGTACAAAGGAATAGCTCAAGGTATATTTGCGATGCTTGACATTTGACAAGTAACATAAGTAGATTCGAAAGCAGTAGAAATAAGTAAAGCATAGATAACTTTTCAAGAAGTTTAATAAACATCTTTCCCATCCTAATCCACATTTCCATCAACATCATTATTAATCCAACCCAACCTTTCAAATCCAAGTTATTTTTGAGAAAATCTAACCCTTATTTGTAATTCCGGCGATGTCCAATACCGCGGACACGGCTATTCGAATAGATTCTAAACTCTTCAGAGGTTATGCTCTTTACCCACAAGATTCAATCAAACACCACAAATTCGAGTTCACGTAACAAATTCTTTCGGAAACTTCTAAAAATAAAAGTGTTCCTCCCCGGTTATTGCACACTAACCCTTCCCTTAGCTAAGGCGAAGTTTAGGCCAATCAACCGTTAGATGGGTACTGGCCTCGGCCCAGACGCCCCCGCACAACTTACACAAAGGGTGTAGTTGACCTCCGAGGTCCCACAGTGCACGTTATTAGCAACTTAGTCAACTAGGTCCGTCCCATTACGGACATGTGGTTGCACGTTAGACCCAGTTCAAAGGCTTGCAAGGTGAAGTCCTTAGGGTGACCAGGGCAAGACTACCCGAAGAACCAAAACAACATTCCCAATGCCACAACCGGCCCACTGATCATTCTTGCCACATGCCCCTGGCCAAAAGCTATTTATCAAACCCCGCTTGATTACCATGCACCACGTGCCATCAACATCACATGATACCTTTCCAAAACAGGTTCAATATATCATTAAGTCAATATTAACATTTGATTGTCCAAAATCATGTCATGAGCACGTAAGTGTGTCTAAGCAGATACTACAACGATCTAAAACCCATGTTGGCAATTTAATAATGTCCAACTAGTAATCCACAACTAGGTGACAAGGGTCATGGCACATATTTAAATAATCAAGGTGTCATACAAAGAAATTGGTATTTATCTAACCCCCATATTTAAATAAAGTATTTTTTTCTAATTGAACTAGCATGCAATAGGTTAAATCAAAATAGATTTCAAAATAGGATCAACATGGTCAAAGCACAACTTGCCTTCAAAAAGCACTTGTTCTTGGTCTTGAGTTGGATCTGAGTCAATACTTCTCCTTCGAATCCTTAGGCACTTCAACGTCTACTCGTAAAAGCGTGCAAATAGCAATACACAAATAAACAATAGGCAAAAGTGTCCAAACATCCAAATAAAATCCATAAACAGAGATAACATAATTTTATGAATTTTTAGAAACTGGAATCACAAATTTGGAGTTAAAATGCAAAAGTTATGATTATTTAAAGTTTAAATAATCAATTAAATAATTTTACAGAGAAAAACTTTAGTCCAAAAATTAAATAAAATTCATATTTAGGTAGATCTCAATTTTATACAAATTTAGAAATTTGAATCACTCAAATCGGAGTTGAAACGCAAAAGTTATAAGCGTTTGAAGTTTGAAACAAAATCTGAAATCATTATTCCGAATTAATAAATCATTTTTTTTTCGGAAATTAATTATTGCGTCAGCGAGGACACGTGTCGGCTCCTGATTGGCTGGCTGACGTCAGCCGGCTCATGGGCTCAGTCCACGGCTTGGCTCGGTCCACGGTGGACTCGGTCCACGGCTCGGGTCGCTGACAGGTGGGATCCTCGGGTGACGTCAGCACTGACGTCATCGTGCTCGGTGACGCTACTGACATGCGGGCCCCACCGTGACGTCAGCGGTGACGTCATGGTGCGGTTCGGTTGTCCCGCTGACACGCGGGCCCCGCGTGTCAGAGACACGCGCTCACGCGCGCGTGGCGCGGCTAGGCACACGTGGCACGATCTGTGCCGTTGATTTGAAATCCGACGGCACGGATCGGATCTAGGGTTCACGTTGAAAACTACACGGTGATCGCGGGCCGTTCGATCTAGATCGGACGGTCCAGATCTACCCTAGGCTAACACCGTTATAAAGTACACAGTGATCGTGGGCCGTTGGATCTAGATCCAACGGTCCCGATCTGATCTAGGTTTTAGGGTTTTGTTTGCACGTGGACTCACCTGGATCGTTGGATTTCGATCGGACGGTTGACGTGCTTCGAGGGCGACGATGGCGTTGTGGTGGCGCTGCTCCGCCGGAGTTGGGGAAGGCGACCACGGCGACGGCGCCTTGGGGCTTCTCCGACGAGATGAAAGGCACTCCTGCGTCTCAAAGCGAGGAGTCGGATCTGTGTTTCGGTGATCGGCGAGACGGCTCGACGACGGCGGGCGCGCGAAACCAAAGCGGAGAGAGGGAAGGAACTACGGCGAGCAATTGCAGCCACCTGGCGGCGCTAGGGCTCAAACTTGAGGCGAAAGATGCGCACGGCAAAGGGCTTCAACGGGTGGCCTCGGGGCTTTAAGTAGTGCCTCGGCGTCGCGGCAAATCCGTGAAACCCTAACGGACACGGCGGCTTACGCTGGCGCGCTGATCCGAGCCGGACTCGGAAGACGACGAAATCGTGGCCGTCCGCGTGGCCCCGATCCACGGCCGAGATCGCGCAGAACGGAGTCGGGCGGATCCGGTTGGATCGGTGCGCCAATTTCCGGCCGTTGGATCTCGATCCAACGGTTCGGATCGATCAAGGTTCGGCCGGATCACGTGGCTTCGGTCGGACTCGAGTCCGACTCGGGTTCCGACTTGGTCGGATGAATAGTACTTGACCCAACTCGAATTTCCAGCGATTTAATAATTAAAATAATTCCCAGTAATTCATTTAATTCATTAAAAATAGCAAAAGACTCAGAAAAATTCCAGAAAAATTCTGGAAAATATTTTGGATCATTTTGGACTCAAATAAAATATTTCCAACAAAATTTTATTTGCAAAGTTTAATTCTTTAATTATTTCAAAATGGAATAAATTCAAATAAATTCCAAATAAATTCCAGAAAATTCCAAAAATTCACCAAAGTGCCAAATCACACATGAATTTACGAAAAGCAAAATTTTGGGGTGTTACAATAGTGGAGGCGCAAACAGGCACCCAAACATAAGACGTGCGAAGGGAAGTATGTGCATTCATAAATAAAAAACTAAATTGCAGAAGTCCTTTACAAGGGACGACGAAACAACAAAAGAAAGGTCTTCACTCTTCGTCTGCCGCGGCTTCTGCGGCCTCTTGGTCCTCCACCGGGGCAACGTCCAGCTCGAGTGCCACATCCTCGGCCATTGCTTCCAGCGCCGGGTTGACCATCTCGGTGATCCGACGGCTGACCTTCGCGGCTGGCGACTGTGCCACGGCGCGGGCCTAGTCTCCTTCCACTCCCTGCATGGCGACCAGGGGGTCGAAGTTGGCGTCTCGCCTGGCGCAGCAGGCGAGCACGTACGACGCCGTGGCCACCGCGACTGCCCGCCCTTCTTGGCTGGACCGGGTGGCTAAAGCGTCGGGCAGGAAGGTGAGGAAGTCGGCGATCCAGCTCATGCAGAAGGCATAGTGCCAGGTCGTCTGCTCGACCGGGGCCGGCTGCTCCAACCCCAATGCCACCAAGCTGGCCACCATCTGGTCAAAAGCAGGGCGCAGCATGGAGGTGGCCTTGGCTTCCGTGCGGAGCCGCTCGCCCTTCTCCTCGTCACGCTCCTAGGTGATCGCCTCGACGCGGAGGGCTCCTCGCTCCCTCTCCTATTGCAGGTCTTGCTCCGACCTCTCCGCTCGGCCGCGCCAGTCCTGCACCTCCGCGCGAAGGTGGTTGTTCTCCGCGATGGCCTCCCTTAGCCTCTCCCTGCTCGTCGCGAGGAGGTCGCTCACGTTGGAGTGCAGTTCACTGAGGGCGGCCAGCAGAGCGTCCGCGTCGGGGCGCTGGGGACCTCCGGAGTGGGCGGCAAGCCCATCTCGCCTCCGGGAGGTAGGACAGCCGCCCCTGCGGTGGCCACTTGGTGGTCGCCCTGGTGCTCATCCGCTGCAGCCGGCATTGCCGCGGCGGCTGCGGTGCCCTGGTCGCCCCCGGCTGGAGCCCTCGAAGTAGACGCCCTGAACATGAAAAAGAGGTAAGCCTCTCAAATTAAAGGAACTTGACAGCTTGCTGCGTGTCTGTTTGCGTCCCCGGCAGAAGGCCTCCTGAAATGAGGCATGGCCAGGGCGAGCGTTATTCCCCCGCACGGCGCCAGTACTGGCGGAGCGACCTGTGACGGCGGCGGCGGAGCTAGGACCGGTGCCGGTGGTAGGGGCGGATTACCTTGCGCTGGCGGCGGAGGCGGATCTCCTTGCGGCGTGGCGGCAAAGATGGGCGGATCACCTGCGCCCGGGCGGGCGAAGGCGGATCGACTGAGCCGGGCGGCGGATCGACCTGAGCAGCGGGCGAGGGAGGACCGTGCCGGGCGGCGCGCGGCGAGGTGGGTCGACCTGCGCCACCGGCGGCGGAGGGTCGATCGGTGCCGGTGGCGGCGAATCCAGAACCAGAGCCGGTCGAGTTATTGTCGGGGCGACACCAGTCGAAGTAGAAGCGGTGGCCACCGTAGAGCTCCCCGCTCCGGTCGTGGTCACCACGCCCCCTGGCGCGACGCGGACCCTCCTGGGGCTGGTACTGGAGGCGTCATCGTCAGCAGGGCGCTTGCCCCTCCTCGGATCGCCAGGTGGAGGAGGGCCCTGGATCGTCAACGCCACTTGGCGGGGCGTGTTCACCAGCCCCATGGCGTCCATGGTGGGCATGGCGCGAGTGATCGTCACGCGCTCCCTGGGCTCCACATGGTAGAGCGGGAGCGCGCCCGTTGGAAAAGGCGAGATGGGGCCGAGGACGCCCAGCTGCCCCATCCACGCGTCAATCTTTGCAAGGGATAAATCCCCTACAGCTGAAAGAAAAGCGAAAGAGGAGTGAAGTAGCCGTTAGTTCAGTGGCAGTTGCAAAAAACAACAAAAAACAAACAAAAACAAAACGAGGGACTTACCTCTGGGAGATGTCTGGGTCATGTCGTCGGGGCCCGTGTACTACCAGGCAAGGCGGGCACGGCGGCGCAGGGGACTGATTCTCCGGGAGACGTAATCCCGGAGAACCATGGCCCCTGTCAAGCCCACTGTTCGCAGCTGGTCCATGCGGGCCAACATCACCTGGAGCTTAGGCGTCTCGTCGACGTGAGCTCCCCAGGTAGGGGTGCTGACCGCTGGCCCAGTTGGCAACTCCAAGACATCTACGCCGCTGTCGTCCTCGACGTAGAGCCACTCATTGCACCAAGCCCTCCAGTTGGAGAGGAGGTCCAGCGGAATGTAGCGGGAAGCCGCGCCGTCCCGAAGTTGGAGGTGGCAGGAGCCCACCGTGGTGGAAAGGTCCTTGGTCGCGCGCAAGGAGTAGAAGAAGCGGAAGAGAGGAAGGTTGGGGGCCACTCCCACGAACATCTCGCAGAAGTGGGCAAAGACAGCAAGGAGAACGACGGAGTTGGGAGGAAGGTGAATGTTGTGGATGGAATAGAAGTTGAGGACGGCGAGGTAGAAGTCGAAGATCGGCGGAAGGAGGCCCGCCAGCATCCCCCATCCGAAGAAGATTACTTCTCCCGGACGGCAGCTGGGCACGGCGGTCCCGGCGCGAGTACGGACGGTGCCATCGGCGACGTACAGAGCAAACCTCTTGGCGTCGACCTCCTCGATGGTCGATGGAGGAAGCAGAGGTGCTGGCGGCGCCATGTGAGCGAAGGAGCAGTTCGCAAGGAGCAAAGGCGAAGGAGCAGTTCACAAGGAGTGAAGGCGCAGGAGCAGTTCGCAAGGAAGCAAAGACTAAGGAAAGAATGAACCGTCTCCCCCCGGGGCCCCCTATATATGTGCGCATGGAGGAGCGCTTCGGCGGGGGACCCGAGGGGGCGCGGCGGTTCGAATGGTGGGAGACCCAAGGGGGCGCGGCGGTTCGCTGGCGGGAAACCCAAAAGAATCAGAAGAGGCGCGGGCACGCTCCCCAGGCCCACGCCGGTTACGAGGCAGGGATGGCTGCACGTTCCACCTCGATGCCCAGAAACGGCAGCGGCATTAAAAAGCCGCAGCGTTACGTGGGCACTTATAATGGACCCACCCGGGAGACTGAGCCGCTTCCGTTTCCGGAAAAGTAAAAAGGGCGCTCCAAGGTGGGTCCGGGGGCTACTGTCGGTGTATTCTACACCAGGGTGCCCACTACACTTCAGTAGGAGCCGCCAACAGACACGTGGCATCCAGGCCACATCGCTGGCGGTCGGCTGTGTGATCGCCCAGCGGCCACATGGCGACCAGGCCACATCACTGGCGGTCAGCTGAGTGATCGCCCAATGGTCAGGTGGTGACCAGGCCACGTCGCTGGCGGTCAGCTGTGTGATTGCACAGCGGTCAGGTGGCGACCAGGCCACTCCGCTAGGCGGTCAGCAAGGTGGTCGCCTTGCGGACGTACGGCTCCCAATCCACACCGTTGGCGCTCAGTTCTCAAGGCCACCTAGTAACCTGCGCGGCCGCACAGGAGGTCAAAGACCTCCCATGATCGAATCCACCGAAGCCCCATCTTAGTGGTTTGACCGAATCCACCGAGCATAACCTGAGCTTCCACGCAACTTCCTGAGCACGGTTGCTCGTATTTGCCTGGCGTGCTCGTAGCCGAGCACTCCAGCTCGTGCGACGGGCACGGATGCTCGGAACCGGATAGCGAGCTCCTAGCCGATCGGGCGGGCCGATTGGTCGTTAAACGCTCGTTGGTCGTCCTTGGGGACATCGTCCAAGGGTAAAGATGATTGATTAAGAAACTGGCTTCCAGGGTACTATGGGAATTATCCAATCCCCGACATAACCTTACAAGCCGAAGCCAGTATATAATGTCTTAACTTAGTGCCAGCAAAATATAGGGCCAAACAAAGCTTTTCTATAGGAGGGTATCTTGTTTCAGCATCAATTAGCTGTCAACTTAAATAAAAGATTACCTATTCCTTGCCATTGATCTCTTGCACCAGGACCACCCCAATTGCCAATTCTTTAGCCGATATAGACAACCTAAACGGTGCCAGGACATTAAGTGTGCTGCAAGAATAGTGACAGGCGCATTAAGTGCAGCATGTCAAATATATTCAATGTACTGCACTCTTGTAAGTCCCACGCGCCCCAGCCAACCCGAGTATAAAAGGCAGCTGGGGTGCATGGGAAAAGGGGGGTTTGGCTGGTTCTTCTTCCTCTTCTCAGCTAGTTCACCTCTTGAGACAGGCTCGAGTCTCTGGGACCGGACCATTCCCCTCTGGGGTAAAGGGCTCTGGGTCTCAGATCCATTGTTCGAGTGATTTCCACCAAGAACACAATCAAGAACAACACAAGCAAGACTAGGGCTATTACTCGTGAGGAGGGCCCGAACCTGGATAAACCAAGTGTCTCCTACTTGTGAGCTTCGTTCGTTCTCTTCCCACTGTGTCTCGAGCAATCCACCACGAAAGCCCCTCTTTCGGACTTCTCACATCCCATTTCGGAAGGGGTCTGTTAGCTCATACGCTGACAGTAGTTATCCACCAAAAAATAACATTACATCAAACGTTCAAGATACCTACTATCATGTGTGGATCGAGAGCGCTATTATGTGCAAGCTGGGTGGCAAAGTGTCCCCTCCTAAGACGGTAAGTGTTTGTTTCCCGTAATGCCATAACCTCATTGTTGTCATCATAAGCCATAATATTCAGGGCGATGGACAACTGTCCCATGAACACTAGTGTGCTGCATATATTGTACCTGAATTGTGACTGTGGGTCCAGGACAGAGGCTGCAACAGGCAAAATATTGTGAAGTTAGCACAATAAAAACAAACATACCTCATGTCATGCGAAAAATGCGAATTTCACGAACCTGCTTGAACGAAGGTGGTATCTCTTATGTCGGCAAACCTCTTTTCAATGACTCTTAGGAATGGCCTGTATTGCTCTCCAAACTCATGTAACCGTCGGTTGAACTTAGTCCTAACAAGACAAAATTGCATCATAACACCACTGATTGTTGGTAACTTTTCTTGATCGGCGAACCTCGACATCTTGTACAAGGGTTTGATGGCCCCCACAGACCACTTCAAAAGGTCCCATAAATCTCTATCCCATAAATCTCTATCAATGAGGTGATCATATGCGAACTTGCCCTCGTCCATCCCTGCCCACCTACTACTTGTCCAGTCGGGATGTGTCATCCATTGTTCGAACTTCTCATTCTTCTTCAAAAAGCTATCAAGAAAGACGAAGATCGTGCCAAACCTAGTGGTATTTGGCCTCACCAACTCTCCACCTATGTGCTCCTTCATCTACACGTGTATATTCTTATGGTTGTACAAGAAGCGGCAAATCCTCTTCGCCCATCCCACGACCCCTTTGATATCGGGCATCTCGCACACATATTTAAGCATGAGGTTCACCATGTGTGCCAAGCATGATTGCTAGATAATCCATGGGTACTGCACTCGTAGCATCTGGCATGCTTTCTTAAAGTTGGCTGCATTGTCAATAACCACTTGCACCACGTTATCGGCACCAATTTCCTCGACAACCACTTTTATTATCTCGCGTAGCAAGTACTTGTGCTCTTGAATCTTGCATGTGGAATCGATGGTCTTATGGAAGAACATTACCCCTGTTACAGTACACCATGAAGTTGATGACGCTCTGCATTGTAGGTCCAGTCCACGCGTCACACATGACTGTCACACCAAATGTCGCCCAGTCATCCCTGAACTTCTGAAGGTACTAGACAATCTCCTTCTCGTTCTCGTCAAGGTACTTTCTGTCGATCTCGTGGCCCCATGGTGTACGAACTCCTGGGCCTAGTTCCTGCATCATCTTGAGTGCACTTGAAAATAGCGGTCGTAAGAGTTTAGTCCAATTATGACAACACTTTTAACTTATAAACCTATGAGATTTTGCATACCTGTGAAGTATGGACACTCGGATTTCCTTCCTGGAATTGCATTTGCATGGAACCACTTAGACCATGCCCTCCCAAGCTTCTGCCTCGCCCCCTGCCTAAATGCAATGTCAATCCGAGGTTGTTGCGGGGCACCACTTCGTGCAAGGTCAAGATCGATGGAGGCTTGGCTTGACCGTGTTGATTTTGACCTGCCAAACATTTTACTGATAGTGGATTGGACTGAGTGTCTCGCTGCACCACTCCCAGAACCCAATCCTGTAGTCAAACCATGGATCCTAAGCTAAGCCTCTTCTTTGGATGCCTTTATGGCCATCTTCAGCTGTTCCTGCTCTGTACGGAATTCTTTTGCCATCGATGCCCAATCGTCGCAAGGCTCCTCCTTACACAGGCGCTCTACCTCTTTGTCCTTCTTCCTTTCCCGACCTCCGCGGAGGTCCGCGAGCATGGCCTGCCTAACCACTTTAGGCATGCTAGGGCAGGCTTTCACATCACCGGAGCGGCTGGCGAGATGTTCCTTGAAATAGGTCGTGCCTCCCCCTTCATTACATGGGGACAATAATTGCACTTCGACCCTTGCCCGACACGCTCCCCATGCTCCCAGACATAATCCATCATGAGAATCTGCAACGGAAGACAAGAATTATTAACTAATGCAACATACATACAAGAATTAATAACCTTCAAGTATGCAACCAATGTCACAAGCAATTGCTAACTTGTATTATGCATGCATGTCATATGAAACACCTACTATCACCAAGCCAACAACTAAGCATCACTTAACACTTAATAGCATACTAATTACTAATCACTTAACCTCATTCCTTCACTTTCCTCAACCCGAGTAAGAGGTAGAGTAAACAACATGTTGATCTACAACTTTAATTTTGCTCAATGAATATAGAGTTGATGACGATTAGGAACAACTAGCGTTTGTGCCTCTTTTCCAGTTATAAGACAATGTAGTTATGTGAAGTTTGAAATTAATCAAGAATTTCTTGCTCAAAATGATTAATAAATAATATTAATGTATTTCAAATGAACGATGGTAATATCAGCTCCCACTAATAACCTAATGCACTCTCTTAACATCTGGTCCAAATCAAAATTCCTTGAGACCGGCAAAACTTATGTCATTACTCATAATACAATTTTACTAAGTCATTTTTACCACATCACAAGAGTTTGCAGAACATTTCAGCTTATGGTAGGTAACCAAACATACTAATTCCATCAATTAACAGCATCATTTAAGGCTAAATCCACCAAAACAATAGCTAGAAATTGCCATAACTTACTCACCAAAACAGAAAAAAAAATTCACACATCAGCCGAGATTTCGCTTCCTCAACCCGAGATTGGAGATAATCTCACTGAGATCTCTCATTTTTACGGCGAGATGTGCAGCTCCATGGTCGGGTGTCGCTGGATTTGGCCAGAGATATGTCGCAGGCGAGAGGAGAGAGCTCTCTGAGTGAGAGGAAAGTCACAAAATGGTGGTGGAGCCCGTGACCCAATAAGTGCCGCACCTTTTCTTTCCTGGTTAGCATTGAGGCCTAAGGCTACAAATATCTTCACGTGCTGGTAGCTTACAAGCAACACAAATTGGATGAGTTGGTTTCATGCATCAATTTGGACTCCAGACTCACGAGGTTGTGGGTTCAAATCCCACTTGAAGCACAAATTTTTTTCACCAATTTTTGGCATTTCATTTTACATGTTCTTATCATAAAACGTATTTCAATGCTCACAAAAAAATTTAATATAAATCTGATCCAAAATCAATTTGATCCGGCCAAAAGAGTCCAAATTTCAGTTATATTGCCGAAATCTTGTCCGATATTGGCGAGATCTCACCGAGAACAGCGAAATTACTAAGCAATTCAATTTTTTTTGAATTTTTTTTCAGTTGGGCGGGATTTTGAATCTCGAGAAGGTCTGAAATCCGATATTTCACCAGGATTTCGCCGATTTTCATAGAGATTTGAACCCTTGGTCTTGGTTCACAAGATACTATTTTTGAGAAGCCAAAAAATGACCATCGACATTTTAAGCCATTTTACTTAAAAGGCCAAATTAATGATAAGCTGATATCGAGGATGTTGGTGGATAGTGGGGCAAATTTTAATCTAATGCCTTACTCGACTTTCAAAAAGTTGGGTAAATCCAATGAGGATCTCATCAAAAACAAATATGGTACTGAATGACTTCACCGAGGATCCCACGAAGGCTAGACACGTCATGGTGACCGAGCTAACGGTTAGCAACAAGACCTTACCGACAGCTTTCTTTTTAGTCAATGCTTAAGGAAGCTGCAACATGTTGGTTGGTAGGTACTGGATACATGACAACTGTTGTATTCCATCAACTATGCATCAAAAACTGATACAATGGGATGGCGATAAAGTTGATGTGGTTGAAGCTGACAATTTGGCTCATATAGCCATGGCCAATCCAGAGGCCAATTGGTAGCATGAAGGGGCCGAGTGTATATCGGGCAAATTATTTCATGATTGTGATTTCATATGCATCACCTAGTCAAGTGTGAATTCGATTAGTGTGTACCCAAGTACAATTGATTAGACAAATGAGATTTTATGTCGATGGAGCCCAAATCGGTAGTAAAGATTTTACAAGATAAAATGCAGTGCTATCAGCAAATAACATAAAGCTATGTGGCCATGAAAAATTTTGAAGATGTTGAGAGATTTGGTCAAGGTTTTACGTCTTCATATCCATTATAAGAAGTAGATATAGGCGATGGTGATAGAAATAGGCTAACTTTTATTAGTTCAAAGTTGATTGCAGAAGACAAGGAAAAGTTGGTCAACTTGTTGAAGAATTATAAAGATTGTTTTGCTTGGAAATATCATGAGATGCCTGGCTTAAGCCAACAATTGGTTGAATATTGGGTACCAATAAAATCAGGCTATCGCTCGTTTAAACAGTCTCCCATACAATTTAATTCGGCTATGTATGGTAAGATAAAAGAAGAAATAGAGCAATTGTTAGAAGTTAAGTTTATCAAGCCTTGTCGATATGCTAAGTGGGTTTCTAATATTGTTTCCATAATGAATAAATGGTAAACTTAGAGTGTGTGTTGATTTTAGAGACTTGAATTAGGCAACATCTAAGGATGAATAACCGACGCCAATAGTCGATATGCTTATCGATGCTACATCTGGAAATAAGATTATTAGTTTCCTTCATGGGAACACTAGATATAACCAAATATTCATGGCCGAGGCCGATATTCATAAGACTGCGTTCAGGTGCTCTAGGGCCCTAGGGTTATTTGAATGGGTTGTAATGACATTCAGCTTGAAGAGTGTTGGCACTTCATATCAACGAGATATGAACTTGATTTTTCATGAATTGATCGGTCACATTGTGAAAATTTATATCAATGATGTTGTTGTGAAATCCATGAGCGATCATCAACATCTGGCCAATTTAGAAGAAGTGTTTAAGACAACCAAGGTGCATAACTTAAAGATAAATCCTTACAAGTGCGTTTTTGGGGTGTCGACTAGACAATTCCTAGGATTCATGGTGCATGAGAGAGGCATTGAAGTTAATCAGGAGTGTGACAGAGCTATAGTTGATACACAACCACCAATGTGCAAAAAGGATATCCAAAAGTTGATCGGTAAGATAAATTATTTGAAGTTGTTTATATCAAACTTATCTAGTCGGATTGATGCTTTTACTCCACTACTAATTTTAAAAGAAAATAAAAAAACTGTGTGGGGAGCCAATCAGCAAAGAGCCTTTGAGAATATCAAGGAGTATCTATCTAAGCCTCTTGTATTGTCCGCACCACAAAATGATGTACCGTTTAGGTTGTCTATATCGGCTAAAGAATTGGCAATTGGGGTGGTCCTGGTGCAAGAGATCAATGGCAAGGAATAGGTAATCTTTTATTTAAGTTGACAGCTAATTGATGCTGAAACAAGATACCCTCCTATAGAAAAGCTTTGTTTGGCCCTATATTTTGCTGGCACTAAGTTAAGACATTATATACTGGCTTCGGCTTGTAAGGTTATGTCAGGGATTGGATAATTCCCATAGTACCCTGGAAGCCAGTTTCTTAATCAATCATCTTTACCCTTGGACGATGTCCCCAAGGACGACCAACGAGCGTTTAACGACCAATCGGCCCGCCCGATCGGCTAGGAGCTCGCTATCCGGTTCCGAGCATCCGTGCCCGTCGCACGAGCTGGAGTGCTCGGCTACGAGCACGCTAGGCAAATATGAGCAATCGTGCTCAGGAAGTTGCGTGGAAGCTCAGGTTATGCTCGGTGGATTCGGTCAAACCACTAAGAAGGGGCTTCGGTGGATTCGATCATGGGAGGCCTAAACCAGGATAAAATCCTTGTGTTTCTATCTGTTCTAATGGACCATCTCCCGCGTCTTCGATGCTACACCTTTGGTAGAAAGGGGCTTCGGTTGATCCCACATTCAACAAGTAGGCTCGGCGGGGGCCAGTTCCCCAATTGTCGACAGGTTATATATAAAGCTGATGTAATTAAGTATATATTGTCAACTCCAATTTTGAAAGGTCAACTTGGAAAGTGGGCTTAAGGCTTACTAAGTTCGACCTAATGTTTGAATTGGGTAAAGCAGTTAAAGGACAAGTGATAGCTAATTTTATAACAGAACATAGAACCGATTGTGGAGTAGTGACTGTTGTCCCCTGACAATTGTATTTTGATGGGTTGGTTTGTAGAGAAGGTGATGGTATCAACATCGTGCTAATATCCCCGAAGGGGTATAGTTTTGAGTTTGCATTTTGGATTAACTACATATGCTCAAATAATCAAGCTGATTATGAGGCGTTACTTAGGGGGTCTGCATTTGCTTGATAACCTTGGTGTTGACTTCGTTGAAGCTTATGGTGAGTCTCACCTTGTGGTACAGCAGGTAAAGGGGGGATACAATTGCTACAATGATGTTTTGGTTAAGTACTTAGAGCAATGTCAAGAAATAATTAGTTCATTTAGTTCCTTCTCAATCAGTCATATCCCTCACAAGCAAAATGCCAAGGCTAATTCATTGGCACAACAAGCTTCAGGGTACAAGCTTTTTTATAGATTGGTTGATTGTGAGCCGATTAGAAAAACGATAATGTGTACGAATGTAGCCGATTGGCGATTAAAGATATCAGCCTATTTGTCGGATTCATCGAAGCTGATAGACAAAAAGATTAGAAGATAGGCCTTAAAATATGTCATGATTGATAAAGCACTTTATTATCATACTTTAGAAGGTTTGTTGCTAAGATGCCTTGAAGTAGAAGAGGCAAAATTGGCAATGGGAGAAGTGCATGAAGGAATTTGTGGAATGCATCAGTCGACTCATAAAATGAAATGGTTACTAAGGCGCACTGGTTATTATTTGTTGATGGCGTTAGAAGATTGTTTCAAATATTATAAAGGATGCCAAGATTGCCAGAAATTTGGAAATGTACAATTAGTACCTGTTGCAATCTTGCACCCGATCATAAAGCCTTGACCATTTAGAGGTTGAGGCATTGATATAATCGATTAAATAAATCCTGCATCACTTAAGGGGCATAAATACATATTAACTATGACTAACTATTTCTTTAAATAGGTTGAAGCTTTTCCATTGAAAAAGGTAATCAATGTCGAGGCGATTGCATTTGTCAAAGAGCACATTATCTACCGGTTTGGGATCCCAAAGATGATTACGACCGATCAAGATACTGTGTTTCTGTCTAATGAATTTCAATGTTGTAACAGCCCAAAATTTGTTGATAGCTAATTTGTGCATGGCATGCTCATATCATTCATATTAGTGGCATGATTAACACTTAATTAAGACTTTATAAATGCTAGCATCATTTTAGTTAAATGAGTTGTAACACCCTAGCACCTAGTATGCCGCGAATGTCACCACAAATGATACTAGCAATGACCAAATCCCATAGTTAACATTAAATTACAACAACTACGCTAGTAACTTAAAGGAAAATTCGGCAGCATAACCTTTGTTTTTCCATGATTTGAAGCAAAAACAATAACAATATAACACGATAGCATGATAGAGGACATCTAAAATAGGTATTCAACAACAGTTCAAGACAAAAATATAAACTTAAGCGTCTCATGAACCAATAGGGGTGAACAAATAATCATGGCCAACAATACGACATATACCAAGTCTAGATTAGTACAGGTGTAACACCCCAGCATTTAATATGCCTGAATGCTACCAAACATAAGCTAAACAACATCTAAATACCACAATTAAACATAAATTCCAGCAAAGGCGCACATGCTAAAAACCGAGATTTCGGCAGCATCTCCTTTGTTTTAACATGATTTTAAGGAGCAACACAGTAAAGCAATATAAGGCAATATGAGAGACAGCTAAAACAGCAATAATTAAAGACTTAACGATAATATAAGTCTATTTTCAAGCACTTAATGTCTCCAAGAGTCAAACGAACATTAAAACTCTCAAATAGCAAAGCTAAACCTTAAAGCAATAATCATCACACGCAGTTTATTATCAAAACTAATTGAATGACTTGTGGAATCAAAATGAGTGAAGCTACGTGCGGACGTGTGACTATTTCCCTTCCCCGTATGCCGGTCTCATGGTACATAAAACAACAAGAAAACACAAGCGTGAGTTCAAAACTCAGCAAGCATATTGCAATGGTACAACAAGAACAATTACATCGCAATAATATCTCACATCATGTAAACCATCTCATTCATGGTCACATATCATCATCATCATTATGTATGTAGTGCAATGCGATGCTCATGTCTCCTTGGAAACTCATACCGGTATGGTTGAGTGCACACCCGTCGGTATGCACCCTCTCCCCCCTTCCATCCCGAAGATGGAGGGTGCCTACTCCTCGCTTCCGTTCACCGCGGTGAATGGAATCACGTTGTAGGACTTACTCTTTGGCTCTCCGGAATAGTCATAACTTTCTCACCGACCTTCCCCGGATTAATTATGACTTTCTCACCGCCCGGGCCATGTAACATGCCATGTATGCAAATATGCCAATATCATAATAAACTTGTAAATCCGGACCCTCTGTGTATTCAGCACTAGTCCAGGAACGCGCTAGTGCACACAGTCTCAACATTGGCAAATATCACAATCATACTCAACGAATAATAGGGTACTTTAATTAGTTAACCAAACTGGTTGCTTGACCTTATGGTCAAGTTACAAATATACGCCTCGCAGGGCGAAACTCATTAAAAGAGAAATAATAGAAGCGGAAAAATAAGATAACTTCGTGGCGCCATCCAGTATACCACAGGCAATTGACTGGGCTCGCTCCCTAGTTAGACGGTTCCTCTGGGAGCTCTTCCTCCAAAGCTGGTGTAGATTCTTCTCCAACTGGTGTTGTATTGCGGCAAGGGTGAGTACTTGGTACTCAGCAAGTCATGCACAGAATGCAGCTAATATACTACATGCATGGCTTAATACAAAGGAGTGGCTCAAGGTATATTTACAGTAAAGAGTATTTAACAAGTATCATAAGTAGATTCGAAAGCAGTAGAAACAAGTATAGCATCAATAACTTTTCCAGGAGTTAAATAAACATCTTTTCCATTCCTAATCCACATTTCCATCAACGTCATCATTAAACCAAACCCAACCTTTCAAGACCAAGTTATTCTCAAGAAAGTCTAACCCTTGACTGTAATTCCCGAGCGATGTCCAATACCGCGGACACGGCTATTCGAATAGATTTTTCACTCTGCAGAGGTTATGCACTTTACCCACAAGATACAACCAAACACCACAAAGGCAAGTGTCCGTAACAGAGTCTTTTGGAAACTTCTAACAGTACAAGTGGTCCTCCCCGGTGATTGCACACTAACCCTTCCCTTAGCGAAGGCGAAGTTTAGGCCAATCCACCGTTAGATGGGTACCTGGCCGCAGCCCCGGTACGCTCCCCCGTACAACTACACAAAGGGTGTAGTTGACATCCTGAGGTCCCACAGGTACGTTATTAGCAACTTAATCAACTAGGTCTGTCCCATTACAGACATGTGGTTGCACGCTTGACTCAGTTCAAAGGCTTGCAAGGTTAAGTCCTTAGGGTGACCAGGGCAAGACTACCCGAAGAACCAAATCGACGTTCCCGGTGCCACACAACCGCCCACCCGATCATTCTTGCCACATGCCCCGGTCGAAAACTATTTATCAAGCCCCAGTTGATTACCATGCACCACGTGCCATCAACATCACATGATACCTTTCCAAAACAGGTTCAATATATCATTAAGTCAATATTAACCTTTGATTGTCCAAAAGTCATGTCATGAGCACGTAGCAGGTCTAAGCAACATACTACAACGATCTAAATTCCCATGTTGGCAATTTAGTAATGTCCAACTAGTAATCCACAACTAGGGTGACAAGGGGTCATGGCACATATATAATTAACCAAGGTGTCATACAGCAATTAGGCATTTATCTAATTTCCCCATATTTAAATAAAGTATTTTCTAATTAAACTAGCATGCATTAGTTTAAATCGAATTAATTTGAAATTGGGATCAACATGGTCAAAGCACAACTTGCCTTGAAAGAGTACTTGGTCTTGGTACTGAGCTGGCTCCTGGGTCAACAATTCACTTTCGAAGCCTTCGGGCACTTCAACGTGTACTTGTAAAGCGTGCAAATAGCAATAAATCAATGAACAGAAGACAAAAAGTGTACAAACATCCTAATGAAGGTCACAAACAGAGAGAGCAGAATTTTATGAATTTTTAGAAACTGGAATCGTCAAATTCAGAGTTCAAATGCAAAAGTTACAAGCATTTAAAGTTTAAATAATCAATTAAATATTATTACAGAGAAAAACTTTAGTCCAAAAATTAAATAAAATTCATCATTAGGTAGATCTCAATTTTATACAAATTTGGAAATTTGAATCACTCAAATCGGAGTTAAAATGCAAAAGTTATAAGCGTTTGAATTTTGAAACAAATTCTGAAATCAATATTTCGAATTAATAAATCATTTTTTTTTTCGGAAATTCAATTATTGCGTCAGCATGACACGTGGACCAACCAGGAGCCACCACTTCACCTCGGGTCCATGGACCCGGCGCACGGTTTGGCTCGGTCCATCGTGGACCTGGCGCACGGCCCCAAGTCTCACTAACAGGTGGGACCCATCGGGTGACGTCATCGCTGACGCCGGCGCGGGCTTAGCTAATGGCCGACAAAGCGGCCCCACGATGACGTCATGCGCGTGACGCCACCGCGACGGCTGGGATACCCGACACGCTGGCCGGGCGTGTCGTCGCCTGCGACGACGCTGGCAGGCCGATCGCGGCCACCTCCTGACCACCTGGCTTGATCTTGGCCGTTGATTTGAAAATCAACGGCCCAGATTGGATCTGGCTTAACGCGTTTGGAAAACAACTCGACTGATCTGGACCGTTCGATATTGATCGGACGGTCAAGATCCAATCTAACACGGCTAACCCTAACCGTTTGATCTAGATCTAACGGCTAAGAATGGATCTAGTACTGAGCGGTTTAGGCTACGTGGCACAATCTACGCCGTTGGATCTAAATCCAACGGTTGGAAATAGATCTGGGGATTTCAACGTGGAAACTCATCGAGGGGTGACGTGGCGCGATCTGGGCCCTTGGATCTGGATCGGACGGCTGGTGGAGCTCGATCGACGGCGATGGCTTGTGGCGGAGCAAGGTCACCGGAGACGGGGAAGGCGACACTCCCGACGGCGCTGCGGGGCTCCTACGACGAAGTGAGTGGTGCTCACCGACGCGGCTTGACCTCACGGTTCCGGATCTGGGCTCAACGGCGGCGGAATCTGCAAATGAACGAGGCGGAGCGCTAAGCCAACTACGGCGAGCGATTGCGGTGGCTACACGATGGCTTGAGCTCAGCGGGCTAGGGCTACAGGTGCGCACAGAAGTCGGCAACACAGCAGTGGCGGCGGCGCATTAAATAGGGCTCTCGACGTCCGTGAAACGCGCGGAAACCGAGGTCCACTCCGTTGCGGCGGCGTAATCCGAAAGGGATTCGGATTGGCTGACGTGGCTCAACGTCAGCCGTTGGATCAAGATCCAACGGTGCGGGGGTTTGGGCGCGGGTCTGACTCGGGCGGTATGGCTCGGTCGGGCTCGAGTTCGGGTGGCGTGGCTCAATCGTGGCCGTTGGATCAAGATCCAACGATCCACGATTAGGTTCCGGTAGGCGGAGTTCGGCCGGATCGGTAGCTCGGGTCGAACTCGAGTCTGACTCGGACTCGGGTCTGATCGGATGAACAGTACAAACCCACTCGCATTTCCCAGCGATTAAATAATCCAATTAATTCCCAGAAATTCATTTAATTCATTAAAAATAGCAAAACACTCAAAAAAATTCCAGAAAAATTCTGGAAAATATTTTGGAACATTTTGGACTCAAATAAAATATTTCCAACAAAATTTTATTTGCAAAATCAAATTCTTTAATTATTTCAAAAGGGGATAAATTCAAATAAATTCTAAATAAATCCAGAAAATTCCAAAAATTTACCAAAGTGCCAAATCACACATGAATTTAAGAAAAGAAAAATTTTGGGGTGTTACAAACCTCCCCCCCTTAACAGAATCTCATCCCTGAGATTCAGGGCTTTCTAAAGAAATAGGTTCGGAAATTCTTTCTTTAAATCCTCCTCGCGCTCCCAAGTTGCTTCACTCTCCGCATGGTTGCTCCATTGAACTCTGCAGAAACGGGTTGACTTGTTTCTCGTTTCTCTATCCATGGTGTCCAGAATCTTCACAGGGTGCTCCTTGTAAGTCAGATCCTCTTGTAGCTCGATTGTCTCTAGCGGTGTCTGCTCATCGGGTACTCGGAGACACTTCTTCAACTGGGACACGTGGAACACGTCATGCACTCCTGCTAGTGATTGCGGTAACTCCAGTTGGTATGCAACTTCACCTCTACGGCTGAGAACCTTAAATGGTCCAACATATCGCGGCGCGAGTTTTCCTTTGGCATGGAATCTCTTAACTCCTCTGAGAGGTGTGACTCTGAGATACACGAAATCTTCTGGTTCAAAACTCATGTCTCGACAATGGTTATCAGCATGACTCTTCTATCGTGATTGGGCTATCTTCAATCTCTCCCTGATCATGGCAATCTGTTCTTCGGCTTCTTGGAGAATATCTGGTCCAAAGACACGGCGTTCACCTGTCTCGTTCCAGTTCAACGGTGTTCGACAAGGTCGACCGTACAATGCCTCAAAAGGTAACATCTGCAGACTAGCCTGATAGCTGTTGTTGTAGCTAAACTCAGCGTACGGCAGACTCTTATCCCAAGAGGTAGCATAAGCCAATGCACAAGCTCGTAGCATGTCCTCTAGAATCTGATTAACTCTTTCTGTTTGCCCATCCGTCTGCGGATGATAAGCTGTACTAAAGTTCAAACGGGTTCCCATGGCTTCATGCAGTTTATTCCAGAATCTTGAGGTAAATTGGGTACCTCTGTCCGATACAATCTTCTTTGGCACTCCGTGTAAACAAACGATCTTGGTCATATACAATTCAGCTAACTTATCTCCCGAATTAGTGGTCTTCACTGGAATAAAATGGGCGACCTTAGTCAAGCGGTCCACTATGACCCATATGGAGTCATATCCTCCTTGAGTCTTGGGTAAACCGGTAATGAAGTCCATTCCGATTTCCTCCCACTTCCACTCAGGTATCTTCAATGGCTGTAGCAATCCTGCTGGTCTCTGATGCATCGCCTTGACTCTCTGGCATATGTCGCATAACGCAACATGCTCAGCAACTTCACGCTTCATGCTCGGCCACCAGAATCTTTCCTTCAAATCTTGATACATCTTGGCGCTTCCAGGATGAATTGAATACTTAGAGTCATGGGCTTCTTCTAGAATCAATTGCTTCAGCTCCTTCTGGTTTGGCACACAGATTCGATCATGCATCCATAACGTGCCTTGTTCATCCAGTCTGAAGTCCTTTGCCTTGCTTTCCTCCATCTTGGACTTAATCTTGCGGATCTTGTCATCATCCTTCTGTCCTCCTCGGATCTGATCCTCCAGAGTAGGCTTCACTTCTAATGTGGCCAAGAATCCTTCTGGTACTACTTCAATCTGCATCTTCTGGAAATCCTCACATAGCTCATCCTGACTCGTGGCTATCAACATGTTCACAGTATGGCTTTTTCGACTCAAGGCATCGGCCACCACGTTGGCCTTTCCGGGATGGTAATGGATTCCGACATTATAATCCTTGATCAACTCTAACCATCTCCTCTGCCTCATGTTCAAGTCCGATTGGGTGAAGATGTACTTAAGACTCTTGTGGTCCGTGTATACCTCACATCTGTTTCCAATCAAATAGTGACGCCATAACTTCAAAGCATGCACTACGGCAGCTAGCTCTAGGTCATGCGTTGGATAATTCTCCTCATGTGGCCTCAACTGTCATGATGCATAAGCGACGACCTTTCTGTTCTTCATTAGCACACACCCAAGTCCTTGCCGCGATGCGTCACAATAAATATCAAAGCTTTGATTGACATCCGGTAGAATCAGCACCGGCGCTGATGTCAATCGCTTCTTCAACTCTTGAAAACCTTTTTCACACTCTAGTGTCCATGCAAACTTCTTCTCCTTTTTCAGCAATTGCGTAAGAGGTTTCGCAATGGTCGAAAAGCCTTCAATGAAACGGCGGTAGTAACCTGCCATACCAAGGAAACTCCGAATCTGGGTCACGGTCTTCGGCTGTTCCCAATGTAACACAACTTCTACCTTGCTTGGATCAACGGCGACTCCTTCTGCGGTCATTACATGTCCGAGGAACTCCACCCTGTCCTTCCAAAAGTCACACTTGCTGAACTTGGCGAAAAGTTGCTGTTCCCTTAGCTTTTCCAAAACTCGCCTCAAGTGCTCTGCATGTTCATACTCTGTCTTGGAGTAGATTAAGATATCATCTATGAACACAAGAACAAACTTGTCCAAATATTCCATGAACACCTTATTCATCATATTCATGAAATAGGCTGGCGCATTCGTCAAACCAAAGGACATAACTGTAAACTCATAATGTCCATATCTTGACGAAAATGCGGTCTTCGGAATATCCTCTGATCGGATCTTCAACTGGTGGTATCCCGATCTCAGATCAATCTTGGAGAAAACTCCGGCTCCTCTCAGCTGATCAAACAGATCATCGATCCTGGGTAGCGGGTACTTGTTCTTCACGGTTACTTCATTGAGTGCACGGTAGTCAATGCACATCCTAAAACTTCCGTCCTTCTTCTTGACAAACAAAACTGGCGCTCCCCATGGCGACAAACTTGGTCTGATAAATCCTTTCTCCATCAGCTCTTCAAGTTGCTTCTTCATTTCTACCAATTCTTCGGTGGACATCCGGTAAGGTCTTTTTGCTATCGGTGATGTACCAGGTACAAGCTCTATCACAAACTCTATGTCTCTGTCTGGCGGCATACCAGGTAGATCTTCAGGAAAAACATCTGGGTACTCATTCACTACTGAGACATCTTCTATGCTGATTGCCTTGGCACTGTTAACCATTAACTGTCCATCTCTAACGGCGGTGGCTTGAAATTCCACTTTCCTTCCACACGGGCTTTCAACTAAGATAATCCTTCGTCCACAATCCAAAACGGCCTTGTGCTGGGATAACCAATCCATTCCCAAAATAACATCTAAGGTTTGGGTCTCCAACATAATAAGGTTCGCTAGGAACTCTATCCCATCTATTAATATTCTTACCCCAGAACATTCTACTTTAGTTCGGAGTTCGGAACCAGGGGTTTGAATTAAAAGCATGCATTTAAGTCTTGCATTCTCCAAATCATTTTTAGCAGCAAAACCTTGAGAAACAAACGAATGCGAAGCTCCAGAGTCAAACAAAACTGTTGCAGGTACTGAGTTAACAAGTAACTTACCCAGTACGACGTCCGTGGCATTCTGCAGTGCATCTGCGGTGACATGGTTGACTCGGCCTCTCACCACGATGCAGGGTGCCGCTCCTGGTGTCTTTGTCCCTCGGTTGGCTCCTGGTGCATGCGTCCTGGTGGTGTGGATCCCATTGAAGCGGACTAGGGTCACTCCTGCTTTGTCTTCTTAGGGCAGCTGTTGGCAAAGTGTCCTGGCTCGTTGCGATTGTAGCGGCGTCTCACTTGTCCCTGTTGTTGCTGAAGTGGCGTTTCTGGCTGGTGCTGGGGTCTGATAGTTCTGATTGACGGGTCTTGGTGCTGGTGACGGTGTCCTTGTAGCATTCTGCGGTTGGAATCTAAAAAACTGATTTGGCGCAACCCTCAAACGTTGATGTGCTCCCTGACGTGATCCCTGATGTTGCATCCTTCGTGTAACACCCCAAAATTTTACTTGTCCTAAATTCATGTGTGATTTGGCACTTTGGTGAATTTTTGGAATTTTCTGGAATTTATTTGGATTTATTTGGAATTTATTTGAATTTATTCCATTTTGAAATAATTAAAGAATTTAATTTTGCAAATAAAATTTTGTTGGAAATATTTTATTTGAGTCCAAAATGATCCAAAGTATTTTCCAGAATTTTTCTGGAATTTTTCTGAGTCATTTGCTATTTTTAATGAATTAAATGAATTACTAGGAATTATTTTAAATATTAAATCGCTGGAAAATCAAACTCGGGTCAAGTACTGTTCATCCGATCGAAGTCGAACCCGAGTCGGACTCGAGTCCGACCGAGCCACGCGACTCGACCAAACCCACTCCTAAACCTAATCAATCCCAACCGTTGGATCAAGATCCAGCGGCCGAGATCCGCCCGTCTGCGGTTGAGCCGTATCCGCCCGGATCCGATCGCGCCCGTGCGATCGTGGCGTTGATCGCGCCACGTGGGCGGTGAGAGTCGTCGTCTTCGCCGAGACCGAGCCGGACTCCGCCGCCCGAGTCTTGCGCCAGTGGCCGACTAGGGCTCATGCTGAGCACGCCTCCGGGGCTATTTAATGCCGGATCGCACCCGAGTATCGCCGTGACCTTGCGCTACTTTTTGCCCTAGCTTGCTAAGCCCTAGCAGCCGCCGCTTGCTCGGGATTGCTCGCCGTAGTAGCTAGGGTCTCGTGGTGGTTTTTCTCACCTTCCGCCGCCGTCGCCGTCGCTCGAGGAGAAGGAGGTCGAGCAGGATCCGAGCCAAGGCGACTTCGAGCGTGACCCGCACGTCGCCGGAGGAACCCCGTAGCGCCCGTCGGGCTCGTCATCATTCCGTCTCCGGTGCCCAAGCTTCGGCGGGTGCCATCGCCGGACTCGCGAGCTACGTGGACCGTCGAGATCGGAATCGGACGGTTGAGGTGAGTTCACGTGTTCCAAACCCGATTAGATCTGGACCGTTGGATCAAGATCCAACGGTTCACAATCGCCACGTGCCGTAGCAGTACTATTATAGGATTAGATCTGGACCGTCCGATCTAAATCGAACGGCCCACGATCAACGAGTAGTTTCAACGTGTTAAACCCTGGATCTAATCCGCGCCGTTGATTTTCAAACCAACGGCCGAGATTGCGCCACGTGTTGGGAAGGTGGACCGACGCGGTCAGCGTCGTACGCGTGTGAGCGCGTGTCCCTGACACGCGGGCCCCGCATGTCAGAGGGCCCACACGTCAGCCGCGTTGGCGTGAGACCCCGCACTGACAGGTGGGTCCCACCTGTCAGCCTCACCCGAGCTGTGGACCGGGTCCACCGTGGACCAAACCGCGCCGTGAGCTGAGCCCATGAGCCGGCTGACGTCAGCAGACCAATCCAGTGCTGCCACGTGTCCATGCTGACGCAATAATTAATTTCCGAAAAAAGAAAATGATTTATTAATTCGAAATATTGATTCAAATTTAGATTCAAACTTCAAACGCTTATAACTTTTGCGTTTCAACTCCGATTTGAGTGATTCAAATTTCTAAATTTGTATAAAATTGAGATCTACCTAAATATGAATTTTATTTAATTTTTGGACTAAAGTTTTTCTCTGTAATATTATTTAATTGATTATTTAAACTTTAATAAATCATAACTTTTGCGTTTTAACTCCAAATTTGACGATTCCAGTTTCTAAAAATCCAGAAAATTATGTTCTCTCTGTTTATGGATTTTATTTGGAGTTTTGGGATGTTTTGCCTATTGTTTATTTGTGTATTTGCTATTTGCACGCTTTACGAGTAGACGTTGAAGTCTGGGAGGGATTCGAAGGAAGTATTGACTCAGGATCCAACTCAAGACCAAGAGCAAGTACTTTTTGAAGGCAAGTTGTGCTTTGACCATGTTGATCCTATTTCAAATCTATTTTGATTTAAACTATTGCATGCTAGATCAATTAGAAAGATACTTTGTTTAAACATGGGGTTAGATAAATACCAAATTGTCAGATGACACCTTGATTATCTAAGTATGTGCCATGATCCCTTGTCACCCTAGTTGTGGTTTACTAGTTGTACATTATTAAATTTCCAACAAGGTTTTAGACCGTTGTAGTATCGCTTAGACACACTACGTGCTCATAACATGACTTTGGACAATCAAATGTTAATATTGACTTAATGATATCTTGAACTGTTTTGTAAAATTATCATGTGATGTTGATGGCACGTGGTGCATGGTAATCAACTGGGGTTTGATAAACATATTTCGACTGTGGCATGTGGCAAGAGTAATCAGGTGGGCCAGTTGTGGCATTGGGAGTGTTGATTTGGTTTTTCGGGTAGTCTTGCCCTGGTCACTCTAAGGACTTAACCTTGCAAGCCTTTGAACTGGGTCATACTTGCAACCACATGGCTGGAATGGGACGGCCCTAGTTGACTAAGTCGCTAAGGACTCACTTGTGGAGCCTCAGGGTGTCAGTTACACCGTTTGTGTGATTGTACGTGGGAGCGTATCGTGGCTGTGGCCAGATACCCATCTAACGGTGTGTTGGTCCCATACTTCGCCTTAGCTAAGGGAAGGGATGGTGTAGAGCACGAACAGGAGAGGACCACTGTGTTGTTTGAGGCTTAGAAAGGCTTTATTCACGAGGAACTTCGCCTTTGTGGTGTTTGTTTGTATCTTGTGGGTAAAGTGCATAACCTCTGCAGAGTGTAGAATCTATTTGAATAGCCGAGTCCACTTGATCTTTGGACAATGCTCGGGAATTACTGATCAAGGGTTAGACTTTACGAAAATAACTTGGATTTGAAAGGTTGGGTTGGTTTAGTAATGAAGTTGATGGAAATGTGGTTTAGGATGGGGAAAATGTTTATTAAATTTCTTGAGAAGTTATTTATGCTTTACTTATTTCTCGCTTTCGAATCTACTTTTATTACTTGTCAAAAGTCACATTTCTGCAAATATACCTTGAGCTATTCCTTTGTACCAAGCCATGCATATAGTATATTAGCTTGCATTCTGTGCATGACTTGTCGAGTACCAAGTACTCACCCTTGCCTCAACACAATACCAGTTGAAGAGGAGACTACGCGATTCGGAGGAGGAGTTCCAAGAGGACCCGTCTACTTAGGGATGCGAGCCCGGTCGGTTGCCTGTGGTATCTTTGGATGGCGCCACGAAGTTATTTGATTTTCCGCTGCTGTTATTTCTCTTTTAATAAGTTTCGCCTTGCAAGGCATATATTTGTAACTTGGCCATAAGGTCAAGTAACCTTTGGTTATTTAAATAAAGTACTTATTTGGTATCGAGTGGTATGATTGTGATATTTACCAATGTTAAGACTGTGTGCACTAAGCGCGTTCTGGACTAGTGCTGAATACACAGAGGGTCGGATTTGCAAATTCGGGGTCCCGACAGAGGTGGTATCAGAGCCATACTTGACTGTAGGCTCAACCCTAGCTAGAATGGTCGTAGTGAGGATAAAACCTATTTTCTAAAGCTAAAAATTTGTGAAGACAAGAAATGACATCTCGACTTATCCCCTTCTCTCTTTTCTTGTCTCTTGCTGAAATTTTCCCTTACCTTGTCACAATTTAAAAATTCCGAGTTCTTACGTAAAGCACTCTTGTGACAGATGGAGGAAGAGTTCAACTACGTTGATCTAGGAGTTGGTCACGCCGCGGAACTTTGGCATATGCTTCAGACTCTCGGAGATTTTGAGAAGCCCCAATACCAAGTGGAAGTGATCAGACAAGCGGGATTGATCAAGGCTTGTGACGTGAGGATTGAGGTACCTGCTAGGAAAAAGGGCCCAGGCAATCGCCCGATACCTTTGACCGCCAGAGATCTACAATGCAGATGGGTATCCAAGAAGTATCACGACGAGCAATGCGGCACATTACCCGTATCTACACCAGAGAGTTGGAGAGCACGGTGTTCCGTTACCATCCGCGCAGCGATAACCTTCTTGACCCGAAGGAGATTCAGGATGAGGATGCCACGGTTACACAGTTGGCACGATTTGTCGACGCCCAGGAGGATGTACTAGATAATACAAGCAAGGAGCTACAGAAGGCCCGCAAGGAGATCACGACGGAGAAGAACAGATGGCGGGAAGCTCAAGAGTATGTGGCACACCTTCTACGAAGGATTGACGAGTTGGAGATGACTTTGTACGGACTGCACTCCAGAGCCAAGATTTCCTCGAGCTACACGAGCCCGATCCAGAGGATTCAGATCTCGATGAGGATACTGCTTCTTCGACTACCATAGAGGACACAGTTGCTGGACATGGCGATCGTTTCGCGCCTATGCCGCAGCATCCGCACCCAGGCCGTGGAGGTTTTCTCGATGAGTGAGCATAGGTTCTATAGTGAGACTCCTTCGCCGAGTCGAGTCATAGAATAAAGAGTCACCCTTTAGGCGTTAGACTCGAATTAGTTCGATTTGGATTTGCTTTGTTTCTTTGAGTGTACAGTATGTGTTGCAAGGCCCTTAGGCATTGTAAGCAGCCATACCAAGTTATTAATATCAATAATAAAGTTGGACCTTAAAGTTACCCCTTTCGCCCCGCATAAGTTCCATATTACTTGTCTATTCTTGTTTCCCTCTCATCTCTAAACCTAGAGCAAACCAACAGATGGTGAACACCCGTGGAAACTTTGGAAGCAATGGGAGTGGATCTCGCCCAGCAGAAAACCCCAATGATGGAGCACCAGCACCGCCACTGGATATGCAGAATTTCGGAGCTTTTCTTGCTGCCCAGACTCAGTTGATGCATGCTATGATGCAACAAATGCAGCACGTCACTGCTCAGGCCACTGCTAATCAAGTTAATCAAGGGCCACGCCAGAATACAAGACTGTCAGAGTTCATGAGGACTCACCCACCCACTTTCTCTGGGAATGCCAATCCATTGGAGGCCGATGATTGGTTAAGATCAATTGAGAGGAAGCTACACATAGCACAATGCATAGGGAATGAGAAGGTACTCTACGCTTCTCATCAGCTGGAAGGAACAGCCGCCGAATGGTGGGAGAACTTCTGTGCCACGCAAGAGAACCCTCAAGATATCACTTGGGAAGAGTTCACAGCTGCATTCCGACAGTATCATGTGCCTGAAGGAATCATGGACCTTAAGAAGGAGGAGTTCAGAGCACTGAAGCAAGGTAATCAGCCAGTGGCCGACTACCTGAACAAGTTCACACAGCTAGCACGCTACGCTTTGAGGATGTAGCGACAGATAAATCCAGACAGTCTCGTTTTATGAAGGGACTCAACTCAGGATTGCAAGTAGGATTGATCACCCACACCTTTCCAGATTTCCAAGAGTTGGTGAATAAGGCACTTATTCTTGAGGACAAGTGCAAGGAACTGGATGAGAACAGAAGCGCAGGATGCAACGGCAAGGATCACGCCAGAACGCATAGCGGCGCTTGAGAGTTGCACCAAATCAATTCTTGATTCCAACCACGAGAATGCAACAAGGACACCACCCCGGCACCAAGGCACGCCAATCGAACTACGGACCCAGCCCCGCTAGAAACGCTACCCGGTGCAACAAGAAGGAACCGTGAGACGCTGCTACAATCGCAACGAGCCAGGACACTTCGCCAACAGATTGTCCAAAGAAGACAGCGAGAGCGACCCGATTCGCTTCAATCTAGGAACCACCCAGCTAGGACGCCAAAGACCAGGAGCCACACCCTGGACCGTGGTGAGAGGCCGAGTCAACCATGTCACCGCAGATGCACTGCGAGAATGCTACGGACGTCGTCTTGGGTAAGTTACTTGTTAACTTTCGATACACTGCTTGATTTTGTTTGACTCGAGCTTCAGATTCGTTTGTTTCGCAAGGCTTTGCTACTAGAAATGATTTAAGGATTGCAAGACTTAAGTGCATGCTTTTAGTTCAAACCCCTGGTTCGAACTCCGAGCGAAAGTAGGATGTTCGGGTGAGAATACTAATAGGAGGAATAGAGTTCCTAGCAAACCTTATAATTTTGGAGACCCGGACCTTAGAAGTCATATTGGGAATGGATTGGTTATCCAAGCACAAGGTGTATTGGATTGTGGACGAAGGACTATCTCGATTGAGAGCCCGTGTGGGAAGAAAGTGGAATTTCAAGCCACTGCAGTTAGAGATGGACAGTTGATGGTTAACAGTACCAAGGCAATCAGCATAGAGGATGTCGGTAGTGAATGAGTACCCGATGTTTTTCCCGAAGATCTACCTGGTATGCCGCGAGACAGGGACATAGAGTTTGTGATAGAGCTTGTACTGCACAAAGACCGATAGCAAAGAGACCCTATCGGATGTCTACCGAGGAGTTGGTAGAGATGAAGAAACAGCTAGAAGAGTTAATGGAGAAAGGATTTATCAGGCCGAGTTCGTCGCCGTGGGGAGCACCGCTGGTGGCTGTCACGAAGAAGGACGGGCGTTTCAGGATGGGCAGTGACTACCGTGCACTCAATGAAGGCACCGTGAAGAATAAGTATCCGCTACCCAGGATTGATGATTTGTTTGATCAGTTGAGAGGAGCCGGAGTTTCTCCAAGATTGATGCGAGATCGGGATACCATCGATTGAAGATCCGATCGGAAGATATTCAAGATCGCATTCTCGTCAAGATATGGACATTACGAGTTCTGATTATGTCCTTTGGGGTAACGATTTAATGCGCCACTTATTTCATGAATATGATGAATAAGGTGTTCATGGAATATTTGGACAAGTTTGTCGTCGTGTTCATAGACGATATCCTAATCTACTCCAAGACAGAGGATGAACATGCCGAACACTTAAGGCGAGTTTTGGAAAAGTGAGGAACGACAACTTTTCGCCAAGTTCAGCAAGTGTGATTTTGGAAGGACAAGGTGGAGTTTCTTGGACATGTAATGACCGCATGAAGGAGTCGCCGTAGATCCAAGCAAAGTAGAAGCTGTGTTACATTGGGAGCAGTACCAAGGCGTGACCCAGATTCGGAGTTTCCTTGGAATGGCAGGATACTACCGCCGTTTCATCGAAGGCTTTTCGACAATCGCGAAACCTCTTACGCAGTTGCTAAAGAAGGAAAAGAAGTTTGCATGGACGCCGGAATGTGAGAAAGGATTTCAGGAGCTGAAGAAGCGATTGACATCAGCACCGGTGTTAGTTCTACCGGATGTTGCTCAAAGCTTCGATATTTATTGTGACGCATCGCGCCAAGGACTTGGATGTGTGCTGATGCAGAATGGAAAGGTCGTCGCTTATGCATCAAGGCAGTTGAGGCCGCATGAGGAAAATTATCCGACACATGACCTAGAGTTAGCTGCCGTAGTGCATGCTTTGAAGATATGGCGTCACTATCTGATTGGAAACAGATGTGAAGTATATACGGATCATAAGAGCCTTAAGTACATATTCACCCAGTCGGATCTGAATATGAGGCAGAGGAGATGGTTAGAGTTGATCAAGGACTATAATGTTGGAATCCATTACCATCCCGGGAAGGCCAACGTAGTAGCCGATGCTCTGAGTCGGAAAAGCCATACCGTGAGTACGTTGCTAGCCACAAGTCAGGATGAGTTATGTGAGGATTTTCAGAAAATGAAGATTGAGGTAGTACCTAGCGGATTCTTGGCCGCATTAGAAGTAAAGCCTACCCTAGAGGATCAGATCCGAGAAGGACAGAAGGATGATGACAAGATCCGCAGGATTAAGTCCATCAAGGAGGAAGGCAAGGCAGAGGACTTCAAGTTGGATGAGCAAGGCACGTTGTGGATGAAGGATCGCATTTGTGTGCCTAACAAAAAGGAGTTAAAGCAACTGATTCTGGAAGAAGCCCATGACTCCAAGTACTCAATTCATCCTGGAAGCGCCAAGATGTATCAGGATCTGAAGGAGAGATTTTGGTGGCCGAGTATGAAACGTGAAGGTTCCGAGCATGTTGCATTGTGCGACGTATGCCAGAGAGTCAAGGCAATGCATCAGAGACTAGCAGGATTGCTACAACCGCTGAAAATACCTGAGTGGAAGTGGGAGGAAATCGGAATGGATTTCATTACCGGTTTGCCAAAGACTCAAGGAGGTTATGACTCCATATGGGTTATAGTGGATCGCTTGACTAAAGTAGCCCATTTTATCCCCGTGAAGACCACTTACTCGGGAGATAAATTAGCAGAATTATACATGACCAGGATTGTCTGTTTGCACGGAGTGCCCAAGAGGATTGTATCGGACAGAGGAACCCAATTTACCTCAAGGTTCTGGAATAAGTTGCATGAAGCCATGGGAACCCGTTTGAACTTCAGTACAGCCTATCATCCACAGACGGATGGATGACCGAAAGAGTCAACCAGTCTGGAGGATATGTTGAGAGCTTGTGCATTGGCTTATGCTACCTCTTGGGATAAGAGTTTGCCGTATGCCGAGTTCGATTACAACAATAGTTATCGAGGCTAGTTCTGAGATGTCACCTTTTGAGGCACTATATGGTCGACCGCTGTCGGACGCCTTTGAATTGGAATGAGACCGTGGCGCCGTGTCTTTGGGCCTGATATTCTTCAAGAGGTGAAGAGCAAATCGCCATGATTAGGGAAAGGTTGAAGATAGCCCAATCTCGACAGAAGAGTTATCTTGACAATCGTCGCCGAGATTTGAGTTTTGAACGAGAAGACTTTGTATACCTCGAGTTACGCCTCTCGGGAGTTAAGAGGTTCCATGCCAAAGGGAAACTTGCACCCGTTATGTTGGACCATTTAAGATTTTGAGCCGCAGAGGCGAAGTTGCTTATCAGCTGGAGTTGCCACAGTCGTTGGCAGGAGTACATGATGTATTCCATGTGTCCCAGTTAAAGAAGTGTCTCCGAGTTCCTGAGGAACAGACACCGTTAGAATCAATTGAGTTGCAAGAGGATTTGACTTATAAGGAGTATCAGTGAGGATTACGGACACAATGGATCGAGAAACTAGAAACAAGTCAACTCGTTTTTGTAGAGTTCAGTGGAGCAATCATGAAGAAAGCGAAGCGACTTGGGAGCGCGAAGAGGATTTGAAGAAAGAATTTCCAAACCTATTCCTTTAGTAAGCCCTGAATCTCGGGGACGAGATTCTATTAAGGGGGGGAGGTTTGTAACACCCCAAAATTTTACTTGTCCTAAATTCATGTGTGATTTGGCACTTTGGTGAATTTTTGGAATTTTCTGGAATTTATTTGGATTTATTTGGAATTTATTTGAATTTATTCCATTTTGAAATAATTAAAGAATTTAATTTTGCAAATAAAATTTTGTTGGAAATATTTTATTTGAGTCCAAAATGATCCAAAGTATTTTCCAGAATTTTTCTGGAATTTTTCTGAGTCATTTGCTATTTTTAATGAATTAAATGAATTACTGGGAATTATTTTAAATATTAAATCGCTGGAAAATCAAACTCGGGTCAAGTACTGTTCATCCGACCGAGTCGGAACCCGAGTCGGACTCGAGTCCGACCCGAGCCACGCGACTCGACCAAACCCACTCCTAAACCTAATCAATCCCAACCGTTGGATCAAGATCCAACGGCTGAGATCCGCCCGTACCGGTTGAGCCGTATCCGGCCCGGATCCGATCGCGCCGTGCGATCGTGGCCGTTGATCGCGCCACGTGGACGGCTGAGAGTCGTCGTCTTCGCCGAGACCGAGCCGGACTCCGCCGCCGTGACCGACTAGGGCTCCGCCCTGAGCACGCCTCCCGGGGCTATTTAATGCCCGGATCGCACCCCGAGTATCGCCGTGACCTTGCGCTACTTTTTGCCCTAGCTTGCTAAGCCCTAGCAGCCGCCGCTTGCTCGGGATTGCTCGCCGTAGTAGCTAGGGTATCGTGGTGGTTTTTCTCACCTTCCGCCGCCGTCCGCCGTCGCCCGAGGAGAAGGAGGTCGAGCAGGATCCTCGAGCCAAGGCGACTCGAGCGTGACCCTTGCGTCGCCGGAGGAGCCCGTAGCGCCCGTCGGGCTCGTCATCGTTCCGTCTCCGGTGCCCAAGCTTGGCGTGCCATCGCCGGGACTCGCGAGCTCGTGGACCGTCGAGATCGAATCGGACGGTTGAGGTGAGTTCACGTGTTCCAAACCCGATTAGATGCGGACCGTTGGATCAAGATCCAGCGGTTCACAATCGCCACGCGCCGTAGCGTACTATTATAGGATTAGATCTGGACCGTCCGATCTAAATCGAACGGCCCACGATCAACGAGTAGTTTCAGCGTGTTAAACCCTGGATCTAATCCGCGCGTTGATTTTCAAACCAACCACGAGATTGCGCCACGTGTTGGGAAGGTGGACCGACGCGTCGGCGTGACGCTGCAGCGTGAGCGCGTGTCACGACACGCTGGGCCCCGCATGTCGAGGGCCCACACGTCACCGCTGCGTTGGCGTGAGACCGCGACCGGCAGTGGGTCCCACTGTCGACCTACCCGAAGCCGCGTGGACCGGGTCCACTGCGTGGACCAAACCGCGCCGTGGTCGAGCCCATGAGCGGTGACGTCAGCCAGACCAATCCAGGTGCTGCCACGTGTCCATGCCGACGCAATAATTAATTTCGAAAAAAGAAAATGATTTATTAATTCTAAATATTGATTCAAATTTAGATTCAAACTTCAAACGCTTATAACTTTTGCGTTTCAACTACGATTTGATTGATTCAAATTTCTATATTTGTATAATATTTAGATATAACTAATTTTGAATTTTATTTATTTTTTTGAATAAAGTTTTTCTCTGTAATATTATTTAATTTATTATTTAAACTTTAATAAATCATAACTTTTGCGTTTTAACTCCAAATTTGTGATTCCAGTTTCTAAAAATCCAGAAAATTATGTTCTCTCTGTTTATGGATTTTATTTGGAGTTTTGGGATGTTTTTGCCTATTGTTTATTTGTGTATTTGCTATTTGCACGCTACGAGTAGACGTTGAAGTGGGAGGGATTCGAAGGGAAGTATTGACTCAGGATCCAACTCAAGACCAAGAGCAAGTACTTTTTGAAGGCAAGTTGTGCTTTGACCATGTTGATCCTATTTCGAAATCTATTTTGATTTAAACTATTGCATGCTAGATCAATTAGAAAGATACTTTGGTTAAACATGGGGTTAGATAAATACCAAATTCTTTGTATGACACCTTGATTATCTAAGTATGTGCCATGATCCCTTGTCACCCTAGTTGTGGTTTACTAGTTGGACATTATTAAATTGCCAACATGGGTTTAGACCGTTGTAGTATCTGCTTAGACACGCACGTGCTCATAACATGACTTTGGACAATCAAATGTTAATATTGACTTAATGATATCTGAACCTGTTTTGGAAAAGTATCATGTGATGTTGATGGCACGTGGTGCATGGTAATCAAGCGGGTTTGATAAACAAATTTCGATCGGGCATGTGGCAAGAGTAATCAGGTGGGCCAGTTGTGGCATTGGGAGTGTTGATTTGGTTTTTCGGGTAGTCTTGCCCTGGTCACTCTAAGGACTTAACCTTGCAAGCCTTTGAACTGGGTCATACTTGCAACCACATGGCTGGAATGGGACGGCCCTAGTTGACTAAGTCGCTAAGGACTCACTTGTGGAGCCTCAGGGTGTCAGTTACACCGTTTGTGTGATTGTACGGGGGAGCGTATCGTGGTCGCGTGGCCGATACCCATCTAACGGTGTGTTGGTCCCATACTTCGCCTTAGCTAAGGGAAGGGATGGTGTAGAGCACGAACCGGAGAGGACCACTGTGTTGTTTGAGGCTTCCAAAGGCTTTGTTACTGAACTCGCCTTTGTGGTGTTTTAATGTATCTTGTGGGTAAAGTGCATAACCTCTGCAGAGTGTAGAATCTATTTGAATAGCCGAGTCCACGGTACTGGACAATGCTCGGGAATTACAGTCAAGGGTTAGACTTTCTGAAAATAACTTGGATTTGAAAGGTTGGGTTGGTTTAGTAATGAAGTTGATGGAAATGTGGTTTAGGATGGGGAAAATGTTTATTAAATTTCTTGAGAAGTTATTTATGCTTTACTTATTTCTACTGCTTTGAATCTACTTTTATTACTTGTCAAAAGTCATTTCTGCAAATATACCTTGAGCTATTCCTTTGTACCAAGCCATGCATATAGTATATTAGCTTGCATTACGTGCATGACTTCTTGAGTACCAAGTACTCACCCTTGCCTCAACACAATACAGGTTGAAGAGGAGACTACGCCAGTTCGGAGGAGGAGTTCCAAGAGGACCCGTCTACTTAGGGATGCGAGCCCGATCAGTTGCTGTGGTATCTTGGATGGCGCCACGGGTTATTTGATTTTCATTCTTTGTTATTTCTCTTTTAATAAGTTTCGCCTTGCAAGGCATATATTTGTAACTTGGCCATAAGGTCAAGTAACCTTTGGTTATTTAAATAAAGTACTTATTTGGTATCGAGTGGTATGATTGTGATATTTACCAATGTTAAGACTGTGTGCACTAGCGCGTTCCTGGACTAGTGCTGAATACACAGAGGGTCCGGATTTGCAAATTCGGGGTCCCGACACTTCGCTTCCTGTTGTCATCCAGTTCCTTGCGCTTGTCTTCAAGAATAAGCACTTTATTCACCAACTCTTAGAAATCTGGAAAGGTGTGGGTGATCAGTCCCACCTATAGTCCTGAGTTAAGTCCCTTCATAAAGCGAGATTGTCTGGCCTTATCTGTCGCTACATCCTCAGGTGCGTAGCGTGCAAGCTGTGTGAACTTGTTCAGGTATTCGGCCACAGGCTGATTAACTTGCTTCAGTGCTCTGAACTCCTACTTCTTGAGATCCATAATTCCTTCTGGCACGTGATACTGACGAAACGCATTTGTAAACTCCTCCAAAGTGATGTCTTGAGGGTTCTCTTGCGTGGCACAGAATTTCTCCCACCATTCGGCGGCTGTCCCTTCCAACTGATGAGAAGCGTAGAGTACCTTCTCATTTCCCATGCATTGAGCAATGTGTAGCTTCCTCTCAATTGACCTTAACTGTAACACCCTACAAATCTAAACTGTCGTACAAGAAAATTTCGACAGCATCTCCCCTAAAATTAGGACAAAACGGAAGCGACAACAAGATTCATAATAAACATTACAAACAGGAATAACATAAAAGCATCAATACTAGAGATAACAAGTCTAAATCAACCAGAAAACAAACATAAACGTAAAACAGCTCCAAAGAGGACATCAACAGGTCTATGATTAATAAAATTTTAGCAAGCTAATGAATTATTAAATGCACTAGTCCATGTGATTCGTGATGACCCCGGAGGGTTGATTGTGCTACTAAGCCCACCCTTCAAGCTTACGACTCGCGAGAACTACCTGAAAACAACAAAATAACAAGGGGTGAGATTGGGTAATCTCAGCAAGCGGAACAACTTCTAACAAATAACACAGCCACAGTAAAACTAGCATACCAAATTCCTCATGTCCAATACCACATTACAGAGTCCACACAACCTCAGTAGAATGCATATGATTGTGCACATGCTTATGCCATGATCCTCCTCACCGTGCCCTTTCTCAGGAACACACGGTGTTGTACTGCACGATCGCCAAGACGCAAGGCGTCGATAAACTTCCAATGCATGATTATGCAGTTAATGCTTCATGCATAAATACATTCATAACTTCCCACTCTGAATTCACAAGCTTGCATACCATCAAATAACATGGATAAAATGCGAACATCATTGAGATAGAATATCTCAACAATTCATCTTGCAAACAACATCTTTCTTCATTCTTACTCATGATTCAAAAGCCAAACAACCACATCACAATGCAGGATAGGATATTGCAATCTCATAAACAAGTAGTTAAACCATGTAGGTGTGCTGCAATTAAGGTTTATATTGAAGACGAAACAAATAGCGAGTTATAGTTTAGCAAGACCACTACTTCCACTTGCCTTTACCAACGTGGATGACGAACCTAGTTGCGTCCAGAAGGGGCACCACCTGAACAAGCATTCTTTCAGTATATAATAACATCAAAATTGATCACACAATTAAAACACGCGTTTCCTACAACCCGTTCCCCTTTTAAAACACCGAAACCCCGATCTGTCCGGATCAAACAGCAGCACCCTCTCTTCACAAGTTCGTATCTTTTTTTATACAGATCATAAAAATATAAAAAAATTACAGGAGCTAGATATTGACGGGATCTACAACTTTCATGAAGATCATAAATTTCAATTCCATTGTTAATTATGCCTAAACAGACGTCCAACACAGTAGACAAAATCTGTTTCCAGATTCTGTTCATCAACTTCCAATAGCTATAACTCTCAGACCGTCGTCCCAAAAATTCTGAAAAAATTACAGAAGCTAGATATCGACGTTATCTACAGCTTTCTAGTTATAGGTTTTGGCAGGAAAAATCTTCTAGGTCACGTAAAACGTGAAACAATCCGCGCTGCACAATCTCCCCTTCCAAAAACAGCACCACATGAACATCTACCCTTCTCCCCCATAAAGATCCATCCAAACCAATCACCACCAGATCTAATACACTCCTAATCCCTAGGTAGAACAGGGGTAAAAGATTGGGAATTTTACCTTGAGTTCCCCCTTGCGAACCCATGAAGAACACGCGACGATCCCCGGAGCGAAAATCTGTTCGTCCTCCTCGCCTCCACGGATCCTCTTCTCGTTTTCTCCTTCGCGTTTCGCGGTGGATCTTGAGCCACCACGCAAGGGGAGGAAGAGGTGGAGTGGGGCGGCTGCTAGGGGGAGAGGGGGAGGCGCCCTAGGGTTTGGGGTGGGGTGGCCGGCCACATGGGGAGGCGCCACCCCTTTAGGGGGAGGTGGGCCGGCCCACTTAGGGCGTGGGGAGGGGGAGGTGGGAGAAGAATTCCCGGCCCAGGCCCAAGTTTTCCTCGGCCCACTGTTTCTAGCCCGAATACTCCAAATTTAATATTAATACGCCGCATAAACTTCAATTATTTAATTCCCCAACAATTTCCCTCATTCCTCCCGAAACAAAACAAGGAAAAAGGAACCCTAGAATCGCTCTGACGCTCTAAGGCATCACATTCTCCCCTCCTTAAAAGGATTCGTCCCCGAATCTACTCCTCTTTGCTACGGAACCTTAAAAAAAGAAGGCAAACTGGTAATCAACACTTTACCTTCAGCATCCTCAAAGAGTGTAGGATACTTCTTCCGCATTTGGTCCTCAAGTTCCCAAGTTGCATCCCGCTTAGACTAATTGGTCCACAAATCTTTCATTGGACACTAACACGAACTATTCCCCTATTAAATAAAGGACACCTATTAGGTGAATCTGGTATCGATATGGAATCTCAACTCCCACTTCTCTCTTCAACCCGATCGCGAAACTCCGCATTCCATTCTCAACTCCTCTACCACAGTTCGTCGCATTCTGGACGACGCGAACCATGTGAGACACAACGCTCTAGGTAAGTCTCTAAATCAACCCAAACACAAACTCCTATCTCCTACAAGTGATTGATCTTTTACAAAAAGAACCAATATCCACCCTTACCAACGACAGAGATAGCCTACTTTACAACCAGGGTCCGTAAATCCGCAGAAACAATAACAACCGAACACAATCACTACGGTTGACACAAACTCGCTTGAAACCAGCGACAAAAAGTTCCAAAAATTAATGTAATTACATGCAACTTCCAAGTTGTCCACTACTAAATTAAGCAACCCCACCGAGGAACACATCAATGAAAACAATTCTCCAAAAAGGTTTGAATTGAGTCATACACAACCTTCCTTTACTCTTCACTTTTAAACTACTTACGATCAGCGACCCACACTAGTTTTCCCTTGTAAGAAGGTTTCGCCTTCACATTCTTCCACCCAAGGACCAGGGCAAGGAGTACAATCCTTGAATATACTCAACCATAACATAAACATTCATTTTCTTACCCCAAGCTTGAACGTAAAAGAAATCTTAATTCTCACTAACACAACGAACGACAATCACCACCTTTAAACCAAAAGGCTGAAATTCACATACACGGGAACTCAACTTGGAAGAGGAACTCCATAGAACCAAAAACACCAAAAAAAAATTCTTCGGGGAGAAGCTCTATTCAAAAGAGAAACACCGCGAAAGTCTTCTGCAAATGCATTTCACTTTTACCAAAACAAATCATCTCACTTTTATCCAAGGCCAAGCAATTCAGAAAAAAGAAACCGATCAAGGAATTAAATGCTTCCACACAACCACCATCTCTTTTCCCTTAAAAGGAACCAAACTCACTTCCCAACAGAAAAATTGTTTCAACCACGAATATCATTCATGTCACAACCAGAAGAATCGTCTCTTAAACGAAAGCCAAACACCTCACACCACAACACAACTCTAGCCCAAAATAGAAATACAAATATTTCCAGATCATGAAGTTCCAAAACTTACATTGGATTAGCTACTTCTTTTAATCAACAATGCAACCGATAACTCGACCTTGAAAACTACGGACACAGTCAAAGCATACATCCTTGAGCATAAATTTCGCATTCATAACTTAAGCTAGTTTTCTTATCAAAGACGAATGAATGACGATATTTAATAGAATAACATTCCAAAATCTCCACAAATTACTTCAAGGTTAATCATTCTTTTGTCCTTGTTTTAAGCCTCGAAATTAACCCACATTTGTCAGAATCATTCTAAGTTTAGGGAAACTCTGAAACACAGCACAAAGAATACTTTGACCGAAAGTATTCAACCCAAATATCAAACAGACAAACCAATCCATATGAATTTTTAATCATAAGTTCAGCATAACTCCCGCCATCTATAGTATTCCACTACCCTTACCATTTAGATTTCAATATTCCCTATTTACTCATTGAGAAGGCCCATCAGGATTTAACAACAACTACACAACAAATTCTTACTCTTATTACCTTTTCCACAATTATAAATAAAGTTCACAGTGCTTATCAAAAACACATCCAACCAACACTACCTCATCAAGATCCCCACGGAGCAGCCTAACCTATAACATCATATTCTAAATTTGAAAGGCAGTGCTTCAACAAGTATTTCAGCATGATGAACCTATAAATTCCATACCACATACGCGTCAACATCTCGACAATAGAAATTTATTCACCTAAAAGATGACTCAACAAGTAAATATTATCTCAACAAGGCACGAATCGTAAATAGAACTTTAAAACATACATTTATTAAGGACAAAATCACGCGTCATGCTAACTATCCATGGTTCACTCCATCACAACATGTTACAATTTCCCCCATTTTAACAAAGGTTTTCAACAATTAATCTAAACAGTTACCACCACTACTAAGTCATCAATATCAATAATTGGCATAATTGTAAAACAACAACATTGCTTTTAGTTACCCTATCCATAGGCTATGACAAACTGTCACTACACAACATACTCCAACTATGTAAAATAGATTGAATAATTTAAGCCATCAAAAGCTCTTAAAACAACAACGTTAAATTAAATTTAAATTTTTTTAGCTACCCTATACACGGGTTATAGCAAAATTGCCACTCCAAGACATACTCGACCTTTTTTAAAGTGAACTGAATAGGTTAAATCATCACAAAGCTCTTACGGCAATGGCAAAAACTTATGTCTTCCCAATTGATATCGATACTAGCATTATTGGAACACAACTACATACTTCCGAATCTACTAATAGTTTGCAACGTCATAAATATCAACTCTAATCAATTTCCAAGTTAAAGTCACTAGCCAACACGATTAAATTTCTCTACTAACACGTTAAATTAGAACATCTTTAAACAACCAGCATGGTTTCTTTAACAATATCAGTAGTCCACCATTACAATTAAATTGTTCTACCGACCTTATATTAAAATGTCTCTAAATAACCCACCAATTTTCTATTACCTTCATAGTAGTTTACATCATCTTAATGTTCTAACTACGCATCAAGATTTAAAGCTTTAAACATTGTCCATGGTCAAGGGCACATTAAAATAATGCAATAAATCCTAAGCATGCACATTAACACATTCAATCATTATCGCTATAGAGCAATCTACAATACTAGAAGTTTATTTAATCTCAAGCTAAAGATAACAATTACATCTTAATTGATTCAACTCACAAATTAACTTAGATGTACATCATTCCATAAACCACATTGTTTCATACTACATAACACAGACATAAAATTTCTAAACACCGTCATGGGTCACCTACCCTTGACAAACAGGAGGCAATCCCAAACATTAAAAAAACAAACACAGTTCTAGATCAAGAACAAACACCGATAAAAAATTTCTTCTTTTCAGGCAAGGAAGAAAAGCAAAATCCAAACATAAATGCAAGAGAGTTCGACCCTCAAATGTTCAATCCTAGTAGCCAAAACTCTTCAAGAAATCCAAAACCTACACTTTCCACAAAGGAAGACGGATGCATAAGGGAAGACCAAATGTCCAACCAAATTTTTCCGATAAAGATTCAAACTTAGCTCCATCCAAATTTGATGCAACAGGAGAAACTCCAACCACCTTCTTTTTTAAAAAAAAATCGGGAAACAACAACCACGTAAATTTCCTCCCAACGACAGTCCATAACAATAAATCAGGTGCCAAAGCAAAATTGTGACCAAAAGACGCATAACGTAGAACTCTTCTGTGTCTTCACTCAAAGGAGATAAAACCACAAACCGCCAAAAGGACAATCAGCGAGTGCTCAAAACTAAGCATTTTCCTCGGTTTCGAACCAACCACATACCCAGAAAACCAACCAAAACCGACCGTCAACACGGTAAAGAAGATCCGAAGGAATCCATCACCAACCTCTTCTATTTGACTCCAGTCACTACCCGATCTACGACAGACACGGATAAGTACTCTTTCCCTACAGGGGTTTAATAGTTCTTCGGTGGTGACTCTACCTGGCCACACCACAAACCACAGCCTCACTACAAACAAAAGTGACCGAAACCCTTCGGCACCACAACCTCCCTTATCACGATAACAAGAACAACTCAATCAATCATCTCAAAATCATAGTAACATACATTATCAAACGTAGCATTCAACAACAAAGCTTAAATTCAACCTTTAAGCATGAGGCAACGATACCCATACCCTTTCCTACTGTGCATCCATGTGTGTCAAATTTTAAATTAGTTATTCCACTAACACAAATTTTAATGTTGCTATCCTATGGCAAATTTTTTAAGTATAACCTAAGCCATGTTTCTAAGTTATCCAAAATCACATTTTAGTTGAACCTATGGTATTTCACTAAGTTCATACACCACGGACCTGAAGCCCGCTCTGATACCAACTATAACACCCTACAAATCTAAACTGTCGTACAAGAAAATTTCGACAGCATCTCCCCTAAAATTAGGACAAAACGGAAGCGACAACAAGATTCATAATAAACATTACAAACAGGAATAACATAAAAGCATCAATACTAGATATAACAAGTCTAAATCAACCAGAAAACAAACATAAACGTAAAACAGCTCCAAAGAGGACATCAACAGGTCTATGATTAATAAAATTTCAGCAAGCTAATGAATTATTAAATGCACTAGTCCATGTGATTCGTGATAACCCCGGAGGGTTGATTGTGCTACTAAGCCCACCCTTCAAGCTTACGACTCGCGAGAACTACCTGAAAACAACAAAATAACAAGGGGTGAGATTGGGTAATCTCAGCAAGCGGAACAACTTCTAACAAATAACACAGCCATAGTAAAACTAGCATACCAAATTCCTCATGTCCAATACCACATTATAGAGTCCACACAACCTCAGTAGAATGCATATGATTGTGCACATGCTTATGCCATGATCCTCCTCACCGTGCCCTTTCTCAGGAACACACGGTGTTGTACGTCTCTGATCGCGCCTGTTGGCGTCGACAAACTTCCAATGCATGATTATGCAGTTAATGCTTCATGCATAAATACATTCATAACTTCCCACTCTGAATTCACAAGCTTGCATACCATCAAATAACATGGATAAAATCACGAACATCATTGAGATAGAATATCTCAACAATTCATCTTGCAAACAACATCTTTCTTCATTCTTACTCATGATTTAAAAGCCAAACAACCACATCACAATGCAGGATAGGATATTGCAATCTCATAAACAAGTAGTTAAACCATGTAGGTGTGCTGCAATTAAGGTTTATATTGAAGACGAAACAAATAGCGAGTTATAGTTTAGCAAGACCGCTACTTCCACTTGCCTTTACCAACGTGGATGACGAACCTAGTTGCGTCCAGAAGGGGCACCACCTGAACAAGCATTCTTTCAGTATATAATAACATCACAATTGATCACACAATTCAAACACGCGTTTCCTACAACCCGTTCCCCTTTTAAAACACCGAAACCCCGATCTGTCCGGATCAAACAACAGCACCCTCTCTTCACAATTTCGTATCTTTTTTTATACAAATCATAAAAATATAAAAAAATTACAGGAGCTAGATATTGACGGGATCTACAACTTTCATGAAGATCATAAATTTCAATTCCATATTTAATTATGCCTAAACAGACGTCCAACACAGTAGACGAAATCTATTTCCAGATTCTGTTCGTCAACTTCCAACAGCTATAACTCTCAGACCGTCGTCCCAAAAATTCTGAAACAATTACAGAAGCTAGATCTCGACGTTATCTACAACTTTCTAGTTATAGGTTTTGGCAGAAAAAATCGTCTAGGTCAAGTAAAACGTGAAACAATCCGCGCTGCACAATCTCCCTTCCAAAAATAGCACCACGTGAACATCTACCCTTCTCCCCCATAAAGATCCATCCAAACCAATCACCACCAGATCTAATACACTCCTAATCCCTAGGTAGAACAGGGGTAAAAGATTGGGAATTTTACCTTGAGTTCCCCCTTGCGAACCCACGAAGAACACGCGACGATCCCCGGAGCGGAAATCTGTTCGTCCTCCTCGCCTCCACGGATCCTCTTCTCGTTTTCTCCTTCGCGTTTCGCGGTGGATCTTGAGCCACCACGCAAGGGGAGGAAGAGGTGGAGTGGGGCGGCTGCTAGGGGGAGAGGGGGAGGCGCCCTAGGGTTTGGGGTGGGGTGGCCGGCCACATGGGGAGGCGCCACCCCTTTAGGGGGAGGTGGGCCGGCCCACTTAGGGCGTGGGGAGGGGGAGGTGGGAGAATAATTCCCGGCCCAGACCCAAGTTTTCCTTGGCCCACTGTTTCTAGCCCGAATACTCCAAATTTAATATTAATACGCCGCATAAACTTCAATTATTTAATTCCCCAACAATTTCCCTCATTCCTCCCGAAACAAAACAAGGAAAAAGGAACCCTAGAATCGCTCTGACGCTCTAAGGCATCACATTAACCAATCATCGGCCTCCAACGGATTGGCATTCCCGGAGAAAGTGGTTGGATGAGTCCTCATGAACTCTGACAGTCTTGTATTCTGGCGTTGTCCCTGATTGACTTGATTAGCGGTGGCCTGAGCAGTGACGTGTTGCATCTGTTGCATCATAGCATGCATCAACTGAGTCTGAGCAGCAAGAAAAGCTCCAAAATTCTGCATGTCAACTGGTGGTGCTAAGTGGGGTGCAGGTGCTCCATCATTGGGGTTTCCAGCTGGGTGAGAACCACTGCCGTTGCCTCCAAGGTTTCCCCGGGTGTTCACCATCTGTCGATTGCTCCAAGGTTTAGAGATAAGAGGGAACAAGAATAAACAAGTAACAGGGAAACTTATGCGGGGGAAAAGTGTAACTGAAAATCAAACTTTATTATTAATAATAATAACTTGGTATGGTTGCTTACAATGCCTAAAGGCCTGCAACACATACTGCACACTCAGCAAACAATGAAAATCCAACGCCTCTAAGGGTGAATCCTTTATTCTTTAACGCGACTCGACGAAGGAGTCCTAACAGCAAAACCTACGATCACTCGTCAAGAAAACCTCCACTGCCTCCTTGCGGCGGGTGTGATGGCATAGGCGCGAAACAATCGCCATGCCCCACAATTGCAGCTGTGGTTGACGGCGCGGCGTCCTCCTTTGGTTCTGGATCTGGCTGTTGCTGTGGCTGTGGCGCGGGTGCAGGTGGCGCCTCTTCTGGTTCCTACTCTGGCTCTAGAGCATCCAACTCCAACACTGGATCGGGACCCTGGCCATACAGTGCAGTCTCCAACTCTGCGATCCTTTCCGCAGCATAGGCGACGTACTCACGAGCATTCCCCAAGTGCTTCTTCTCCTCCTCAACTTGTTCGCGAGCCTTCTTCAACTCCTGAACTGTGTCTTCGATCAGCTCCTCCTTAGCGGCGACGAATCTGGCTAAGTGAGTGACGGTAGCATCCTCATCTTCTATCGGCTCCCGTTGAACTCTGCTGTCTCGGCGTGGGTGGTGATGGAACACTGTGCCTTCCAGCTCCCTGGAGTAAGTGCGAGCGATCTGCTGCATTGCTCGACGCGACACCTCCTGGATTCCCATCTCAAAGGTAGACCTCCTGGCGGTGAAGTGGAAAGGGCGGCTGAACTTTTTCTTCTCTCGGGCATACACCGTGATACGGACGTCCCATCCTATGACCAGTCCTGCTTGCATGAGTGTAGTCCCTCGGTAGAGCGGCCTCTCAAAACCCCCAAGAAACTGAAGCATACGCCACAACTCGGCAACATAGCCTCCTTCACGCTCGGCGTAGTTGTTCTTCATCGTCATCTGCCAAAAGACGCTCGCGTAAGAACGCAACATTTTAAAATCAATGTGGAAGACGAAAAGAACTCAACAAGGGGTATGAACAAGGAAGAAAAGGGGTAAGTCGAGAATTCATTCATTATCTTGACAAATTTTATCTTTAGAAAATAGGTTTTAACCTCACTACGACCAATCTAACTATGGGTGAGCCTACAGTTAGTATGGCTCTGATACCACCTCTGTCGGGACCCGAATTTGCAAATCCGGACCCTCTGTGTATTCAGCACTAGTCCAGGAACGCGCTAGTGCACACAGTCTCAACATTGGCAAATATCACAATCATACTCAACGAATAATAGGGTACTTTAATTAGTTAACCAAACTGGTTGCTTGACCTTATGGTCAAGTTACAAATATACGCCTCGCAGGGCAAAACTTATTAAAAGAGAAATAATAGCAACGAAAAAATAAGATAACTTCATGGCGCCATCCAGTATACCACAGGCAACTGACTGGGCTCGCTCCCTAGTTTGACGGTTCCTCTGGGAGCTCCTCCTCCAAAGCTAGTGTAGATTCTTCTTCAACTGGTGTTGTATTGCGGCAAGGGTGAGTACTTGGTACTCAGCAAGTCATGCACATAATGCAGCTAATATACTACATGCATGGCATAATACAAAGGAGTGGCTCAAGGTATATTTGCAGTAAAGAGCATTTAACAAGTATCATAAGTAGATTCGAAAGTAGTAGAAAAAAGTATAGCATCAATAACTTTTCCAGGAGTTAAAGAAACATCTTTTCCATTCGTAATCCACATTTCCATCAACATCATCATTAAACCGAACCCAACCTTTCAAGACCAAGTTATTCTCAAGAAAGTCTAACCCTTGACTGTAATTCCCGAGCGATGTCCAATACCGCGGACACGGCTATTCGAATAGATTTTTCACTCTGTAGAGGTTATGCACTTTACCCACAAGATACAGCCAAACACCACAAAGGCGAGTGTCCGTAACAGAGTCTTTCGGAAACTTCTAACAGTACAAGTGGTCCTCCCCGGTGATTGCACACTAACCCTTCCCTTAGCGAAGGCGAAGTTTAGGCCAATCCACCGTTAGATGGGTACCTGGCCGCAGCCCCAGACGCGCTCCGCACAACTACACAAAGGGTGTAGTTGACATCTGAGTCCCCACAGTGCGTTATTAGCAACTTAATCAACTAGGTCTATCCCATTACAGACATGTCGTTGCACGCTTGACTCAGTTCAAAGGCTTGCAAGGTTAAGTCCTTAGGGTGACCAGGGCAAGACTACCCGAAGAAACAAATCGACGTTCCCGGTGCCACAACTGGCCCACCCGATCATTCTTGCCACATGCCCCGGTCGAAAACTATTTATCAAGCCCCAGTTGATTACCATGCACCACGTGCCATCAACATCACATGATACCTTTCCAAAACAGGTTCAATATATCATTAAGTCAATATTAGCCTTTGATTGTCCAAAAATCATGTCATGAGCACGTAGCAGGTCTAAGCAACATACTACAATGATCTAAATTCCCATGTTGGCAATTTAGTAATGTCCAACTAGTAATCCACAACTAGGGTGACAAGGGGTCATGGCACATATATAATTAACCAAGGTGTCATACAGCAATTTGGCATTTATCTAATTTCCCCATATTTAAATAAAGTATTTTCTAATTAAACTAGCATGCATTAGTTTAAATCGAATTAATTTGAAATTGGGATCAACATGGTCAAAGCACAACTTGCCTTCAAAGAGTACTTGGTCTTGGTCCTGAGCTGGCTCCTGGGTCAACAATTCACCTTCGAAGCCTTTGGGCATTTCAACGTCTACTCGTAAAGCGTGCAAATAGCAATAAATCAATGAATAGAAGACAAAAAGTGTCCAAACATCCAAATGAAGTTCACAAACAGAGAGAGCAGAATTTAATGAATTTTTAGAAACTGGAATCGTCAAATTCGGAGTTCAAATGCAAAAGTTACAAGCATTTAAAGTTTAAATAATCAATTAAATATTATTACAGAGAAAAGCTTTAGTCCAAAAATTAAATAAAATTCATCATTAGGTAGACCTCAATTTTATACAAATATAGAAATTTGAATCACTCAAATCGGAGTTAAAATGCAAAAGTTATAAGCGTTTGAAGTTTGAAACATATTTTGAAATCAATATTTCGAATTAATAAATCATTTTCTTTTTCGGAAATTCAATTATTGCATCAGCATGACACGTGGACCAACCAAGAGCCGCCACGTCACCTCGGGTCCATGGACCCGGCGCACGGTTTAGCTCGGTCCACCGTGGACCTGGATCACGGCCCCACGTCTCACTGACAGGTGGGACCCATCGGGTGACGTCATCACTGACGTCAGCGTGGCTTGGCCACAGCGCTGACAGGCGGGCCCCACCGGTGACATCATGGGTGACGCGTCACCAAGACGGCCGACATGGCCGACACGAGCCCGGCGTGTCAGCGTCGCACGCACGCGTGCGCTGACCACGACGGTCAGCCTCCCGACCACGTGGCTTGATCTTGGCCGTTGATTTGAAAATCAACGGCCCAGATTGGATCTGGCTTAACACGTTTGGAAAACAACTTGGCTGATCTGGACCGTTCGATCTTGATCGGACGGTCAAGATCCAATCTAACGTTTACAACGCGGCTAACCCTAACCGTTTGATCTTGATCTAACGGCTAAGAATGGATTTAGTACTGAGCGGTTTAGGCTACGTGGCACAATCTACGCCGTTGGATCTAAATCCAACGGTTGGAAATAAATCTGGGGATTTCAACGTGGAAACTCACCGAGGGGTGACGTGGCGCGATCTGGGCCCTTGGATCTGGATCGGACGGCTGGTGGAGCTCGATCGACGGCGATGGCTTGCGGCGGAGCAAGGTCACCGGAGACGGGGAAGGCGACACTCCCGACGGCGCTGCGGGGCTCCTCCGGCGAAGTGAGTGGTGCTCACCGACGCGGCTTGACCTCACGGTTCTGGATCTGGGCTCAACGGCGGCGGAATCTGCAAATGAACGCGGCGGAGTGCTAAGCCAACTACGGCGAGCGATTGCGGTGGCTACACGGTGGCTTGAGATCAGCGGGCTAGGGCTACAGGTGCGCACGGAAGTCGGCAACACGGCAGCGGCAGCGGCGCATTAAATAGGGCTCTCGACGTTGCAGCGGTGGAATCCGAAAGGGATTCCGATTGGCTGATGTGGCTCAACGTCAGCCGTTGGATCAAGATCCAACGGTGCGGGGGTTTGGGTGCGGGTCTGACTCGGGCGAGCTGGCTGGCTCGGTCGGGCTCAGGTTCGGGTGACGTGGCTCAATCGTGGCCGTTGGATCAAGATCTAATGGTCACGCGGTTAGGGTTCGGCCGAGCGGGTTCGACCGGATCAGCTGGCTCGAGTCGGACTCGAGTCTGACTCGGACTCGGGTCCGGTCGGATGAACAGTACAAACCCACTCGCATTTCCCAGCGATTAAATAATCCAATTAATTCCCAGAAATTCATTTAATTCATTAAAAATAGCAAAACACTCAGAAAAATTCCAGAAAAATTCTGGAAAATATTTTGGAACATTTTGGACTCAAATAAAATCTTTCCAACAAAATTTTATTTGCAAAATCAAATTCTTTAATTATTTCAAAAGGGGATAAATTCAAATAAATTCCAAATAAATCCAAATAAATTCCAGAAAATTCCAAAAATTTACCAAAGTGCCAAATCACACATGAATTTAAGAAAAGCAAAATTTTGGGGTGTTACAATCATGTCCACAAAACAGTACGCAAACCCTCATCTACCCCGACATTGCCAACTACTTGCAAAACCCAAAAACAGAGGTTCTGTCCCATCGGGACAACAGCCTTCCAAAAGGCATAACTTGGGTTCTGGGACTCCGAATCAATTAAACGAGTACATCCTCGCGTAGCTTAGGAAATTTCCTAACTTTTTCTAGGTATACAGAAAGACTGATTCGGAATCTAAAGTTGTTTAATCTACAAAATACCGTGTTCTTTTCCAATCACGTCACAGATTTTAATATGCTCGGTAAAACAAGCATAACTTACAAACGGCTGGGCGGAATTTAAAGTTCTTTATACCCACTGAAAGGTATTGAAATTACCTACAACTTCTTCAACAGCCGTACGACCAAATTCTGACTCTAAATTGGCGAAAAACCAAACCCTAGGTCGACTGCTCATGCTGCCCGAAACAGAGAACGTGGCAACTTCTAGATCTAATCCAATCTACTCAATTTCAGCACCACCAATTGATCTAAAAACATGATAATGACCCTTAGAACAGTACCTAGCCCAACCCCAAGGAGTCCCATGGCCATACCTTCGCCCGACACACGAAAACCCAAAAGATCTCCCGGATCGCTCCTCGCTCCTCGCTGCAACGGATGGATCTTTGAGGTGCAGGGGTGGGGAGGCTACCCTAGGGCAGCAAGGGGGTGGAGGAGAGGTGGGGAGCAAAAGGGGGGCAAAGGGGGGGCGCACGGCCAAAGGAGGAAGAGGGGGGTGGGGCGGCTAGGGCACAAGGGAGAGTGGGGGGCGCACAATGGCAGGGTGGGGCGCAATGGGGGCAGGGAGAGCCCCTTTTTACCAGCCCAAACAGGAATCCTAGTCCTAAATGGACTCATACTCGATCCCACCAAAGCCCACAACCCCTTCTTTTAGGCCGAAACTTCCCCGGAAAGGCCCAAAACCCCGGAAACGGCCCGGAAACGCTATTAACCTCCATACCCTATGGTTTTAACCTTAATCCCACATTTCATAATGTTTTTGAGTTCAACATTCACTTTTTATAAGGTTACGACACTCCGTGGTGTCACATTCTTCCCCCCTTCAACAGGATTCGACCTCGAATCTAAAACGCACCAAAACGCAACCCAGCAAAACCGAAGATAGCTAGGTTTCACATCACATACCTGAGGCGAAAAGATCGGGATACTTCTCGCGTATGCGAGACTCCAGCTCCCAAGTCGCCTCTCTCTCGGTCTGATGTGACCACAGGACCTTGACAAACTTAAGCGTCCTGTTCTTCATCACTCGCTCCGAAGTCCTCAGAATTTCCACAGGACGGGACTCGAAGGTGAGGTCATGCTCAAGCACTAATGGTTCCAATGGAACCACCAACTCCGGATCATGCAAGTATTTCCTCAACATCGAGACATGGAACACATTATGCACACCTTGCATAGACTCCGGTAGCTCCAGACGATAGGCCAGCCTACCAACTCGGGCGATGATAGGAAATGGCCCAACAAACCTCGAACTGAGCTTTCCTTTGGTGCCAAAATGCACCACACCCTTGGTGGGAGATACTCGCAAGAGTACGCTATCACCCACCTCAAACTCCAAATCTCGCCTCCTCACATCAGCGTAGCTTTTCTGTCGGCTCTGCGCTGCAAGAAGGTTATGCCGAACCTCCGACACGCGATCAACAGTCTGCTGAACCCAATCCGGTCCAAGAACTGCCCTCTCGCCCACCGCATCCCAACAAAGCGGCGATCTGCACTTCCAACCATACAGTACCTCATAAGGAGCAGCCCGGATACTGGAATGATAGCTGTTATTATATGCAAACTCTGCCAATGGCAAATAATCTTCCCAGCTACCTTTCCAAGCCATCACACAGGCCCTGAGCATGTCCTCCAAAGTCTGGATGCTACGCTCAGACTGCCCATCTGTCTGAGGGTGGAAAGCAGTACTAAGGCGCAACTGTGTACCCAAAGCACTCTGCAAACTCTCCCAGAATTTGGAGACAAACTTCGCATCCCGATCAGAAATAATGGTCTTGGGTACACCATGCAGTCTCACAATTTCCCGCACATAGATGAGAGCCAAGTCGCTCGCAGAATTGGTAGTGCGGATAGGAATGAAATCTTGTGAGACTTGCTTGAGACGGTCCACCACAACCCAAACAGCATCCTTCCCTCATGGAGTACGAGGTAGGCCAACCACGAAATCCATGGAGATGTCATCCCATGGCCACATAGTAATCTCCAATGGCTGCAGCATGCATGGACGCTTATGCTCAGCCTTGATCTTCTGACAAATCCCACAAGACGCCACATACTTGGCAATATCCACTCTCATCCTTTTCCACCAGAAATTCTTTTTCAAGTCCCTGTACATCTTGGTCTCCCCAGGATGGACCGTGTACGGGGTGCGATGAGCCTCTTTCAGAATGTCCTCTTTCACTTGGGATTTCTGAGGTACGCACAGACGACCCTGAAACCTCAAAGCTCCCGCATCATCAACGGTAAAGTCTCCAGTCTTGCCACCCTCAAGGCGCATCCTCACCTGCTGGAGCAAACGGTCACGCTGCTGTGCCTCCCGCACATGCTCAAGAATCGCTGACTCAAGAATCAATTGAGTTTTAGCTTGCACGGTTCCCGCAAAGCAGTAGGAGACTCCCAATCGCTCAAAATCAGTAACAAGACAATCAACGACAGGGGGCATTGTCTTGCGACTGAGAGCATCAGCCACCACATTTGCCTTACCTGGATGGTACTGGATAGTGAGGTCATAGTCCTTTATCAATTCTAGCCACCTCCTCTACCTCAAGTTCAAACCTTTTTGAGTAAAGATGTACTTGAGGCTCTTGTGATCAGTGAAGATATCACAAGACTCGCCATACAGGTAATGCCTCTGTATCTTCAGTGCAAACACCACAGCGGCTAGCTCAAGATCATGCGTGGGATAGTTCTGCTCATGCTTTTTCAGCTGCCTTGATGCATAATCAATCACCTTGCCATCTTGCATGAGCACACAACCAAGTCCCAAACGACAAGCATCAGAATAAACAGTGAAGCACTTCCCCGGCTCGGGAAGGGTAAGAACAGGAGCCGTCACTAACTTCTCCTTCAAAGTGCAGAAACTGTGCTCACACTCTGCAGTCCACTGGAATTTCATCCCCTTCTGAGTCAGCTGTGAAAGTGGCTTAGCAATGATAGAGAAATCCTGCACAAAACGTCGATAGTAGCCAGCTAACCCAAGGAAACTACGCACCTCTTTGACATTGGAAGGCCTCTTCCAATCCAAGACTGCTGATACTTTGCTAGGATCTACGGATATGCCCTCTGGATTGATGATGTGGCCAAGAAAACCCACTTCTGAGATCCAGAACTCGCACTTTTTCAGCTTAGCAAAGAACTGATTCTCCCTCAAGGTGCTCAGCACAAGCCTCAAATGCCGCTCATGCTCCTCTTCTGATTTAGAGTAAACCAAAATGTCATCGATGAACACTACCACAAACTCATCAAGGTACTTGTGTAGCATACTGTTCAACGTCTCCAAAAAGACAGCAGGAGCATTAGTTAGTCCAAAAGACATAACTTTAAATTCATAATGCCCATACCTAGTGGAGAAAGCAATCTTCTCAATGTCCTGCTCCCTCACACGGATCTGATTGTACCCCGACTGAAGATCAATCTTGGAGAACACCTTTGCTCCCTTCAGTTGGTCAAACAGATCCTCAATGCGAGGCAAAGGATACTTGTTCTTGATTGTCACTTAATTAAGAGCACGATAATCAATGCACATGCGCTAACTTCCATCCCTCTTCGACACGAAGAGAACGGGTGCTCCCCATGGCGAAACGCTACGCCGAATAAAGCCCTTGACCAACAGATCCTCCAACTGCTTTTTCAACTCGTCTTGAAAAAGACGAGCCAAGCGGTATGGAGAGATAGAAATAGGTTGAGTGCCAAGAACAAGATTGATACGAAACTCCACATTCCTCACAGGAGGTAAACCAGGCAACTCGTCAGGGAACACATCAACAAATTCCTTCACTACAGGAATCTCCTCAATGGAAACTGAAGAAGATGGCTTTTCTGACATAGCCATGAGGAAACCCAACTGCCTCAAACGGTGACCAGAAAACAGACTAGCCAAAGCAAAGACGGAACTGGAGGGTATACCACCCTGAAAGGTCAACTCTACCCTTGACGGGGCCTGCAAGGCAACCGTCTTCCAAAAACAACAGATCTTGGCACGGTACTGATGCAGCCAGTCCATGCCCAAAATGACATCAAAAGGAGCCAACTGGATCACCATAAGATTGGCGAAGAAAACCTCGTCATCAAAGGCAATAGTGCAACCCGAGCAAACCAAGGAACTAGCAATCAAACCCCCAGGAGAACTGACTAACACAGACTCAGAAATCCGCTGAACTCCCAACTTAGCTCTACTAGCAAACTCAGACGACACAAAAGAATAGGATGCTTCGGAATCAAACAGAACAAAGGCATCAACGGAATCCACGAGCAGAGTACCTGAAACCACCTCTGGATGCCCGGCTGACTCGGCGGTCGGCAAAGCGTACACTCCTGGTGGCACCGGGACAGTAGGAGCCCCAACACCTGGCTGATGCCCCAACAAAGCTGGGGGCGGAGGAGGCAACTGAGGAGGAGCAGACGGCTGCAGGCACCAGTAAGCCGTTGGTGGCGCCCACGCAAAGGGCGGCTGAGGAGCAGGAGCAGCCATCATGTGCACCGATCCTCTGGAAGACGCCGCTGGAGTGGGAGGAGAAGGCACCGTCTCCCACTTGATGATGCTACCGGGATTCATCCGGCAGACTCGTCCCATGTGGCTGCTTGCCCACAGTGGTTGCAACTCGGTCCAACCACACTCAAGCACGGTGCTCACCACCGCACTTGAAACACAACATGCCCTGCCCAGGCACGGGGCGAAACGCCGCTCGCGAGGAAGATGGCTGGGCGGCCTCATCTTAGCCCCCGAGGAGGAGCCTGTCCCCCTTGAACTTCTTGAAGGTGGGTCACGAGAAGACCCACCCTCCACCAAAGGCCCTCTTCGGCCCCCGCTGGGCCGCAGGAACCCTTGAACCACCCGGGTTCTGCCTTTCCCGGGAGAGCTGCAACTCGATCTCCATGCCCTTCGCCTGCTCCACCACGGAGCAGAAGTCACGAGGACGATCGCCCCCATGACAACTCTGAACTCTGGTTGAGGCCTCTACGGAACCTCCTCGCCTTCTCCTCGTCGGGCCGCCACATACCGCACGAAGCGCACCACGCTGTTGAACTCCACCTCATACTCTGTCACCGACCTCTTTCCCTGGGAAAGAGTCATCAGAGTATGCTCCATCCGGTCAAGGAAAGACTCTGGGTAGAATTTGGCTCGGAAGCGATCCACAAAGTCCTCCCAGGTGACTGGACCAAGATCGGGGGCTCTAGCAGCCAGAACCCTCTCCCACCAGATATCAGCTTGGCCTTTCAGCTGAAAGGCCACAAGGCGAGCCCTCTGGACCGAGGTCAACTCTAGGACCTCAAACTGCCTCTCCATGTACCGCAGCCAATCTACGGATTGGATCGGCGTGCCCGCTCCGTCAAAAGTGTCAAGACGGAGGGACATCCACTCCCGGAGACTCATCCTCGGCTCCGGCACAGCGGGGGCAGCAACTGGGGCCGCTGCAGGGGGAGGCACAACGGCAGGGGCTGCCTGCATCTGTCGGCGCAGCTCCTGAACCTCCCTCTGCAGAGCCTGAACTAAATCCTCATTGGCGGCGGGTACCTCCGCCCCTGACTGTGCCGCTGGAAGCTCCTCCTGAGCTGGCCCTTGAGCATTGAGCGAAACGCTACCCTCAACAACAGACTTCGCAACTCCCTGAGAACCTTGCCCCTAGCCTCCACGGCCACGGCGACCACGGCCTCTACCCCTCGGCATGGCTGCTACAGACAGACAACCGTCCGATCACATAATAATAAACACAACATCATATAATCAAGAACACATAGACATAATATTCATTAAATAATCAAGAACACATAGACATAATATTCATTAAATTACTTATTCCACTTTTGCAAGTTTTAATGTTGCTATCCTATGACGAAGTTTTAGTTAGAACCTAAGCCATGTTTCTAAGTTATTCCACATCATATTTTAGTTGCAACCTAAGGTATGACACTAAAATACATATTCCAAGGACCTACAGCCCGCTCTGATACCAACTGTAACACCTCGGCATTTAATATGCCTGAATGCTACCAAACATAAGCTAAACAACATCTAAATACCACAATTAAACATAAATTCCAGCAAAGGCGCACATCCTAAAAACCGAGATTTTGGCAACATCTCCTTTTGTTTTAACATGATTTGAAGGAGCAACACAGTAAAGCAATATAAGGCAATATGAGAGACAGCTAAAACAGCAATAATTAAAGACTTAACGACAATATAAGTCTATTTTCAAGCACTTAATGTCTCCAAGAGTCAAACGAACATTAAAACTCTCAAATAGCAAAGCTAAACCTTAAAGCAATAATCATCACACGCAGTTTATTATCAAAACTAATTGAATGACTTGTGGAATCAAAATGAGTGAAGCTACATGCGGACGTGTGACTATTTCCCTTTCCCGTATGCCGGTCTCATGGTACCTAAAACAACAAGAAAACACAAGCGTGAGTTCAAAACTCAGCAAGCATATTGCAATGGTACAACAAGAACAATTACATAGCAATAATATCTCACATCATGTAAACCATCTCATTCATGGTCACATATCATCATCATCATCATTATGTATGTAGTGCAATGCGATGCTCATGTCTCCTTGGAAACTCATACCGGTATGGTTGAGTGCACACCCGTCGGTATGCACCCTCTCCCCCTTCCATCCCGAAGATGGAGGGTGCCTACTCCTCGCTTCCGTTCACCGCGGTGAATGGAATCATGATGTAGGACTTACTCTTTGGCTCTCCGGAATAGTCATAACTTTCTCACCGACCTTCCCCGGATTAGTTATGACTTTCTCACCGCCCGGGCCATGTAACATGCCATGTATGCAAATATGCCAACATCATAATAAACTTGTACATTAACACATGGCATCATAGCATACTCATCATATCATAGGAAATCATTAAAGCATGGCAAGTGATCATGTCATATAATCAAGTTCATCTAGTCTCAACTAGCAACCTACAAACCGCTATCCATTACAATACACTTGCCTCAACCACGGGCAACGAATTGGCGGGAAGTAGAAGGCACTCCCGGGGTCGCACCACCTGCACATAGGTACCACACACTCACCATCATGTCCACAAAATAGTACGCCAACCCTCATCTACCCCGACATTGCCAACTACTAGCAAAACCCAAAAACAGAGGTTCTGTCCCGTCGGGACAGCAGCCTTCCAAAAGGCATAACTTCGGTTCTGGGACTCCGAATCAATTAAACGAGTACATCCTCGCGTAGCTTAGGAAATTTCCTAACTTTTTCTAGGTATACAGAAAGACTGATTCGGACTCTAAAGTTGCTTCATCTACAAAATACCGTGATCTGTTCCAATCACGTCACAGATTTTAATATGCTCGGTAAAACAAGCATAACTTTCAAACGGCTGGGCGGAATTTAAAGTTCTTTATACCCACTGAAAGGTATTGAAATTACCTACAACTTCTTCAACAGCCGTACGACCAAATTCTGAATCTAAATTGGCGAAAAACCAAACCCTAGGTCGACTGCTCATGCTGCCCGAAACAGAGAACGTGGCAACTTCTAGATCTAATCCAATCTACTCAATTCCAGCACCACCAATTGATCTAAAAACATGATAATGAACCTTAGAACAGTACCTATCCCAACCCCAAGGAGTCCCATGGCCATACCTTCACCCGACACATGAAAACCCAAAAGATCTCCTCTCGGATCGCTCCTCGCTCCTCGCTCCAACGGATGGATCTTCGAGGTGCAGGGGTGGGGAGGCTACCCTAGGGCAGCAAGGGGGTGGAGGAGAGGTGGTGGAGAGGTGGGGAGCAAAAGGGGGCCAAAGGGGGGGCGCACGGCCAAAGGAGGAAGAGGGGGGGTGGGGCGGCTAGGGCACAAGGGAGAGTGGGGGGCCGCACAATGGGAGGGTGGGGCGCAATGGGGGTAGGGAGAGCCCCTTTTTACCAACCCAAACAGGAATCCTAGTCCTAAATGGACTCATACTCCATCCCACCAAAGCCCACAACCCCTTCTTTTAGGCCCAAACTCCCCCGGAAAGGCCCAAAACCCCGGAAATGGCCCGGAAACGCTATTAACCTCCATACCCTATGGTTTTAACCTTAATCCCACATTTCATAATGTTTTTGAGTTCAACATTCACTTTTTATAAGGTTACGACACTCCGTGGTGTCACAACAGGAAACCATCACAACTATAGAACGGTATGAATTATCAGTTCGAGTGATGCCAAGTGAAGGTGTGTATCTAAGTCCCTTTCCCAAAAGCCGCATTCAATGTACCTAAAAAAATATTAAACAACAAGCGTGAGTTCATCACTCAACAAAGTGTATTGCAATGGAACAAAACAATAACAATTCACATTTATACGTCATACCGATCACCAATCGTGGCAAATAATTCTTTAAGACTTCTTTGTTCACAATCTCATATACTTTCTCTTTCACATTCTCATATGCTTTCTCATTCACATTCTCATATGCTTTCTCATTCACATTCTCATATGCTTCCTCATTCACAGTCTCATTCATGCAATGCAATGCAATGCACCATGTCTCTTTGTTTAGCACATACCGGTATTGCTGAGTGCGCACCCGTCGGTGTGCACCCTCTTTCCCTTTCCATCCCGTAGATGGAGGGTGCCTACTCTTACTGACTCGCTCCCATACACAAACGTGGATGGGACTATGAGGTAGGTCTTTCGTGTTCACTAAGTGTGAACACAGAGGCCCGCATCAGAATGGGTCGCCTCTTCCATTATGAATGCACATATGCAAATTTAACATGAATAAATCACACAATGCATTCTTTTCCAACATGCACATCTCCACCAATCATGAAAATAAAACACATTCACAATATCATTTTTATCGTCACGACATACTCACAATTTACCCTTACGATTAACATAAACATAATTGTAAAGGTTAACAAGAAATCGACATCCTATCAGTCATACTAGTGGATACGCATGCATACATACTCAATTTAGCAACCGCATAGCCATTTAATCATTCATAATCATCATATCGCTTGCCCAAGTCAAACATGACAATCCAACATCTATCCATCTTATAACATGCAAGAATCAAACATGGCAATTCAACATCTATCCATCATATAACATGCAAGAATCAAACATGGCAATTCAACATAGCACATGGACACAACCATCCCAATACACTTGCCTTCAACCGTGAGTGACGGAGTGGCAAGTGGTTGACGGCACTCCTGGTGTCACACCACCTGCACATAGGTACAACACACTCAAATCATGCCCACAAAACAGTACAAGAACGATCATCTACCCCGACTTCGCAAACTACTCCTAAAACCCGAAAACAGAGTCTGTCCCGATGGGATAGCGGGCTTCCAACTAGAATAACTTGAGTTATAAAACTCCAAATCAAGAAAACGAGTACATATTATCTAAGCTTAGGAAATTTCCTAACCTTTTCTAAGTATTGGCGAAGACTGAAACGGCCTCTAAATTTGTCTAATCTACAAATGAACATGATCTGTGCCAAACACGTCACAGATTTGACAACATTCGGTAAAATGACCATAACTTTTAAACGGCTGATCGAAATTTCGTGTTCTTGGTGTCCAACTAAAGGTAATTCAATTACCTACAACTTTCTCAACAGCCGGCCGACCAGAAAACGCCTCTAAAATTGCCAAAACTCAAGCCCTAGGTTGGACGTCCAATCTACCCGAGGACAGAACGTGGGACAACATTGCAAAATTCCTATCCTCATCTAGGGACAGCACCTAAACATGGATCTAAGGCATGAAATACCCCTTCTAACCAGCATCAAAACCCTACCAAAAGATCTACCAATTCTTACCTTCCTCGAAGATCCGTTCGAACGACGAAATCTCCTCCTTCCGGTTCTCGATCTCCTTCCTCGCGCCAAAACCGCCGGATCCTCTCGTCGCAAAGCTTCCCAACGGTGAGGGTAATGGATTTGAGAGGTGTGGCAGAAAGAGGTGGGGATGGACCCCTCTAGGGCCGACTAGGGGAGGTGGAGGAGGAAGGGGAAGGGGTGGAGGCGCAAGGTGAGTAGGGAGGGGCGGCTAGGGTTGAGGAGTGGAGGGTGGGGCGCAAGTGGGGGAGGGGGTGGCGCATGGGCAGCAGTTTTGCTGCCCAAAACCTTCTCCACTTGGGCCAAGGGTCCCCCACCTCCAGCCCACGAAGGTCCCCCAAGCCCAAGTTGGATCCCCCAAGGCCCAAACTCCCCCGGAAGGCCCAAATTCTCCCCGGAAAGGCCCAAACTCACGGCAAGGCCCAAAAACATGATACAAAAATCGTACCTTAATGCTGATATCGAAAATGACTCATATCGTCATTCCGTAGTGTCACATTCTCCCCCCCCTCAACAAGATTCGACCTTGAATCCAAGACACGCCAAGAGAACTAAACTTCACGGCTCATACCGGAGAAGAAGAGTTCGGGGTATTTCTTGCGCATACGAGACTCCAACTCCCAGGTCGCCTCTCTCTTAGACTGGTGCGACCATAGGACCTTGACAAACTTGAGCGTTCTATTCTTCAACACTCGCTCTGAATTCCCCAGAATTTTCACCGGCCGGGACTCAAACGTGAGGTTCTGATCAAGTACCAATGGTTCCAACGGAACCACCAACTCCAGGTCAACACTGGTTCTCAACTCTTGCAATTGGTCACCCCTTTAAACCGAGCGTAGCAATCTTGAGAAATGCCACCGAAAGAAAACTCACTAAGGCACATCTTCCTTTCCGATTCGCAACCATGCTATAATTTCATTCCATCCTCTCCCAAGCACATCTCATACCCATAGACAACTATCTAAGATAATGTTCATGACAGAACACTTTACATCACAATTTCCATAACCTTTATTACCACGAACCGATACTCAACACAATTTGAACCAAGGCATCAATAATCTACATCATAACCATTGTTTTTTTTAAAGCATAACCAAAGTTCTACATCTAGCATAAGGTAGGGATGGAATTTCTTACCAAAACCACAACTGATTCTTTTCCTAAGAGGGTTTCGCCCTCACATACTCTCACTCAAATAATCCAAGCCCACGAGTATAATCCTCTATTATACTCAACAATTCCATAAATATTCCTATACTTATCTCAAACTAGAATACCAACAACTTAGCAAATCTCTTTAGCCGGAAGAACCACATTCATCCACTGGAACCCAAAGTGTCACAAACCACTTTGGAAAGAATTCGACAACATCCAAAGATCACTTTCCTTCTCTTCCTAAGTCAAGTCGCAATGGAAAACTCAAATCTCAAATCAATGCGATACAACTCGCATCAAGGAGCACTCCAACAAAAGAGAGACTCCACACAAATCTTCGACAGAAGTTCTCAACAATCGAGAACAACTCAACTCACTTTCACCAAAGCCAAACCTCTCATTTTAACCAAAAATCAAAATTTTGGAATAGAAAACCGATTCTCGAATCACACAAAATAATCCACAACCGCCACAATAACTCTCAAAGAGAAAAGGAAACTCAATTCTATTACAGAATAGCCAAATGCCAGAAATTATTCACTCTTTCTTTTCATGCTAGAGGGCAATGGAAATCTCGATTCAAGACATGAATGCAAACTTCTCAAGAGCACTCCAGATTAGTCATATATACCTATATGACTTTCTCACCGACCTGGCTCAACAACTCTTTTATTTAGGCAACTCATTTTCACAAAGGCAAACACCAAGCCCTTACTGAGGCAAAACATCTCCTGAACAACCAAACAACACTTATGAAACAATCATCGGTTCACATTATTTTTTTAAACACTCGCAAACACTACACACTTTTTCAATTAAACCAAACTCTAGTCAAGATAGAGTTACAAGTATATTTTTTTTTAACTCAAGAGCTTCCAACACAACCCGTTATGTTTAGTTGCTTCCTTTAAATACCGATTACAAAGATAATTCAGGTTGCACGAGAAAGGGCGCGATCCACTCATATACTCTTGGGTATAAAACCCCAAAATCAACACGTAAGCTAAACAGCTTAGCCAAAAATAAAGATTGTCACTATTCACATAACAACATCGGTCATGCTATCATAAACTCTAAACCAAGTCTATCTTATGACAATCAACAAGGAGAATGTGACACCTCAGAATGTGACATTATAGTTTTCAGCATTACGATATGACTTTATATCGCGTTTTCGGGTGTTTGGGCCTTTTCGGGGAAACTTGGGCCTTGGGGGGATCTTTTTGGGCCTTAGGTGGAGGCTCCTTGGCCCATGTGGGGAGGAGGGGGCTGCCAACCTTCCCTAGGGCGCCCCCATACCCTCCCCCATGCGCCCCACCTCCTCCTCTCCCTCCCATAGCCGCCACACCCCTCCAAGCCCTAGCCGCCCCCTCCTCTCCCCTCCCATGCGCCACCCCTCCCTCTCCTTCCCACCTCTAGCCGACCCTAGCTCCTCCTCATAGCCACTCCGATCTCGCTATCCGGGAGCCCTTCGTCCATGGAGATCCGGCATTCCCAGCGATTTTGGCGTCCCCGGCGATCGACAGGAAGATCGGGCCGCGAGGAGGCGGAGTTCGTCGATCGAGCGTCTCGCCAAGAAGAGGTAAGCCCCGGGGATCTTGGTTTTAGGGTGTAGGTGCTGGTTAGATTGTGAATTCCATGGTTAATCTTGGTGTTTAGGTGCTGTTACTAGTTGAGATTAGGGAGTTTGCAATGGTTGTCCCACGTTCTGCTTCGGGCAGATTGGGCACACGACCTAGGGTTTGAGTTTTCGCAATTTTAGAGTCGAAATATGCTCAGCCGCCTGTTGAGGAATTTGTAGATAACTTCAATACCTTTAAGTGGACACCAAGAACGTCCAATTCTGCCTATCCATTTGAAAATTATGGTTGTTTTACCGAACATGTTCAAATATGTGACGTAATTGGGACATAACTTAATGTTTTGTAGATTAAACAATTTTAGAAGCCGAATCAGCTTTTCCCAATACTTAGAGAAATCTAGGAAATTTCCTAAGATTCGTGGAAATGTACTCGTTTACTTAATTTGGAGACCTAGAACTCAAGTTATGTTAGTTTGAAGCCTGCTGTCCTAGGAGACAGATTCTCTGTTTTTCGGCTTTGGGAGTAGTTTGCGAAGTCGGGTTAGATGAGCGATTGTGTACTGTTTTGTGAGCACGGTTTGAGTGTGTGGTATCTATGTGCAGGTGGTGTGACCCCGGGAGTGCCCTCATCCTCTCGCCAACCCGTCGCCTGCGGTTAAGGCAAGTGTATTGTAGTGGTTGCGGCTTAGGGAGCCGTAATGTTTGAATATGAGATGGTTTACACATGTTTTATGATATGATGCCATGATTGATGTTTGCCTATGACATGATGAACATGATTTCATATTGATCATGATTTCGTTGCATTAAATGTTTATGCCAATCTTTACATGTTTATGTCATATGTGCATTCATAATGGAAGAGGCGTCCCATGCTGATGCGGGACTCTGTGTTCACACGTAGTGAACACGAAAGACCTACCTCGTAGTCCCATCCACGGTTGCGCATGGGAGAGAGTCAGTAAGAGTAGGCACACTCTATCTACGGGATGGAAGGGGAAAGGGGGTGCATGTCGACGGGTGTGCACTCGGCAATACCGGTATGTGCTTCAAAGGGATATGTGCATTGCATTGCATGAATGAAGTGGTTTATGAGATTATTATGATGTTCTATGAGATGCATATGAAGATGTTATTTGAGATGTTTATGATGATGTTATATGGGAGCATAAATGAAGTTCATGAGTTGATTCTTAGGATAAGTGACTGGCATTAAGTATGTATGTGATTTGTTGTTGTTTTGGGTATCATTGCAATATACTTGCTGAGTGATGAACTCACGCTTGTGTTTTATGTTATTTTTATGTACCATGAAACCGGCATGCGGGAAAGGGCATTAGCTACACTTCTACACGTATCTTCACACTTATAGACAGTTTAATCATTTGGAGTCATGTTATTAATGATTAGTGCCATGAAACTTGGTGTATGGCTTGGTTTGAGCTTAAGCTCATCGTTTGATTCGTTATAATTTGTGGAATGGTTGAATTCCCTATTTTAGACATAAGTGATGCTATACCAATTGATATTGCTGTTTTAGATGTCTCTTATCATGCTATATCATGCCTTATTATTATTGTTGCTTCAATTCATGGAAAAACAAAGGAGATGCTGTCGAAATTTTTGGTTTTAGCACCTTTGCTGTAATTTATATTTATTTGTGATATTTAGATGTTGTTTAGTCTATGTTTGGTAACATTCAGGCATACTCGATTCCGGGGTGTTACAGTTGGTATCAGAGCAGGCTTTATGTCCGTGGAATGTGAATATAGTAATTTACTGTAGAGTAAACTAAAATATTGACTTGGAAAAGTAGAAACATGGCATAGGCTTATTTGTTAAAATTTGGCCTTGGGGCAATAACCTTAAAATCTGCAATAGTTTGGTTAACTAATTTAAAACTTGACACACTCTGATGCACAGTAGGAAAGGTATGTGTATCGATGCTATCCGCTTAAATGTTGTATTTAAGCTTTGATGTTAAATGCTACATTTTGATGATGTATAATGCTATCTTTATGTTAGATTTGATTGAGTTGCTATATTTGTGATGAAGTGGGGTTGTGGTGCTGAAGGGTTTCGGTCATCTCTTTTTGTTCATAGTAAGGGTGTGGTTTGACGGTGTGGCCGGTTAACACCATCACTGAAGAATTATTAACCCCTGTAGGAGAAGAGTGCTTATCCTTTCTGTTGTAGACCAGGTAGTTGGTTGGAGTTGATTAGAAAAGTTGTTGGTGGATCCTTTTGGATTTCTTTTACTGTTCTGACGATCGGTGCGGTTGGTTTTCTTGGTTTTAATTGATTGAAATCAAAAGAAAAGTGTGTGGGTATTGGATTCTCACGGATTGTTTCGTAGGCGGTTTGTGGTTTTGTCTTCCTTGGTTGAAGACGAAGAAGAAGAGTTGTGTGTTGCGCGTCTTCTGGCCGCAATTTTTGTTTTGACACCCGGTTTTGTTGGTAATGGTGGACTGACTTGGGGAGGAAACATGTGTGGTTGTTGTTCTCCCTATCTAAGAATGTGTTGAAGTTTCTACCTTAAGTTGGGTGGCGTTAAGTTTGAATCTTTATCGAAAAAGATTTGGTGGAACATTTGTTTTTCCTGGTGCCTCCATCTTCCTTCTTGGAAATTGTAGGTCTTGAGATTTTTTTAGGAGTTTTGGCTATCAGAGTTGGAAATTTGAGAATTGAGCTCTCTCCTGCATGTCTGTTGGAGTTTTGTTTTTCTTCCTTGCCTGAAAAAGAGAAATTGTTTATCGGTGATCATTCTTGTTCTTGAGCTGTGGTTTATGGAATGACGTGTTGCTAAATTAAATTGTGAGTTGAATCAATTCAATGTGATTATTATCTCTAGCTTGAGAATAAATAGACTACTAGTGTTGTAGTTTACTCTGTAGCGAGAATGACTAAATGGGTTAATGTACATGCTTAGAATCTGTTGCTTTGCTTTAAAAGTGCTTATGATCCTCGTTAAGGTTTAAAGTTTAAACCCTGATGCATAGTTAGAATATTAAGATGATGTAAATTACTGATATTATTAAAGAAACCTTGCTGGTTGTTTAAAGATGTTCTAATTTAACGTGTTAGTAGAGAAATTCAATCATGCTGGCTTGTGACCTTAACTTGGAAGTTGATTAGAGTTGTGTTTATGTTGTTGCAAACCATTAGTATATTTGGAAATGTGCATAAGTGTTCCTATAATGCTAGTACCGATATCAATTGGGAAAACATAGGTCTTGTTGTTGTTTTAAGAACATTGTGCTGATCTAACTTATTAAATTTATTTTAATAGTTGGAATATGTTAGGTAGTGGCAATTGTTTTACAACCTATGGATAGAGTAACTAAAAACAATGCGGTTGTTTTATGATTATGCCCATTTATTGATAATAATGACTTAGTAGTGGTGGTAATTGTGTAGATTACTTGTTGGAAACCATTGATAAAATGGAGGTTATTGTAACATGTTGTGATGGAGTGAACCATACATAATTAACATGATGTAGAATTTTATCCTTAATGAATGTATGTCTTAGAATCATAGTTACGAACTTTGTCTTGTAGAGATAATATTTACATGTTGAAGTCGTTTGTTAACGGAATAAGTTTCGATTGTTGAGACGTTGACATATGGATGGTATAAAATTGATAGGTTGATCATGCTTAAGTATCTATTGAAATACTATGTTGAAATATAGAATACATTGTTATATGATGTGTTGGTCTGTGGGGATCATGATGTGGAAGTTTTGGTTAGATGCCTTTTGATAAGCATCATAAACTTTAATTAAAAGTGTTGGGAATGGTAACTAGAGAAAGAAATTGTTATGTAAATTTTGTTAAATCCGGTTGGACTTTCTCAATGAGTAAGTTGTGAATTTTGAAGTCTTTAATGGAAAGCGTAGTGGAACACTAGAGATGATTGTATTTATGCTAAGCTGGTGTTTAAAACCTTTTGGACTGGTTTGGTTGTTTGCTATCTTGGTTGAATGCTTTTGGTCAAAGTGTTCCTTATGTTGAGTTTCAGAGTTTCCCTAAAACTCGTAGAAATTGGTGCCAATCTTTGGTTTTGGCGAATTTGTTTAGTTTGTGTTGTGAGTATGGGTTTACACCCAAAAGTCTTTGAGTGGATCACGCTCTTTCGCGTTCTCACTAAATTACCTTTGGAATAAATGCTTAAAAGGAAGCAGATGGTCATAATAGGTTGTGTTGTAAACTTTTGAGTTAAGCCCTTGATGTGTAACTCTATTTGGCTAGAGTTGGAGTCATTTGGAAAATGTGTCTGGTGTGCGTGTGCTTCACAAGGGTGGATTTTTATGAATGTTTCATAAGCGATTTTGTTAGTGAAGTGTTTGATTTTGGAGTCGATGTTCTTTTCCAAAATGTTGATTTTGGTTAGAATGCGAGGTTTTGCAAGTTTAGCTTTCAACTAATGGCGGGTTATGACACGATGTGGTATTTTACTGTTAACTATGATGCCGTCATAGTTTATCTGAATTATTGCAATCATCGATGTTATGGGTGTTTCAATCATGTGATACCGAAGAAGCCTTTTGGTGAATGACTATTCGGTATTGTTGTTACATGAAGAATGAATGGTGAATAGGAATCATGACCTCATTTGTGTATACTTAATCATAAAAGAGTCGATGAGCTAGGTCGGTGAGAAAGTCATATATGGATATATGACTAATCCGGGGTGCTCTTGAAAAGAGTTGCATTCATGACATGAATCGAAATTTCCATTGTTTCCTTGTGTGAAAAGAAAGAAAGAATAAATTATGGCATTTTGGTTGTAGTGTAAGAGATTTGAGTTTCCTTTGCGATTTGGCTTAGGAAAAGAAAAAAAATGAAAATGAATGTTCTTTGGTTATTGTCGAATTCTTTCCAAAGTGGTTTTTAAGCACTTTGGGGTTTGAGTTGTTGTAGGTGGATCAATTGGGTTCATGGTTTATGGTTGAGTATACGAAATATGTATACACTTGGGCTTGATTACTAAGTGTTATTATGTGAGGGCGAGACCCTCTTAAGGAAAGAGCCGATTGTGGTTTGGTAAGGTTTTACGGTCCAAGCTTGGGGCTGGGTGCTGGACATTAGTGGTATAAGGATGAATTATGATGGAGGTTGATAATGTATGGGTTCAACTTTTATTAAGAGTGTCGATGGGTGGTAGTGAAGATGACGGTAATTCGGTGACAATAGTCCTGTCATGAGCAATTGTCTTAGCTAGTGCTCTAGGGGTATGAGATTTGTCTAGGAGAGGATGGAATGAAATGTTAGCATGATTGTGTATCGGAAAGGCAAATGTGCCTTAACGAGTTATTTCTTTCGATGGCACTTCTCAGGAATGTAGAGAGGTGGTTAAACAAAATATGACTCGCTTTGATTGTGTCTTGTTGAGTTTAATGAAGTGTGGTAGCCAGGTCGTTTGCGTTAGCTCTATGAAATGATTGATGTGAAGTTTTGGGCGTATTTAGTATTTTCGATTGAGGCCTTTCGTGGGTGAAATCGAGGATTTCGGTTGCGGAATTGCAAGTAAGGGTGGAACTGTGAGAGGCTGCACTTAGTTGAGCTAAGTTAACTCTTTCTCGCTAAGTGTAGGTTTTGGGAAATTGTTTGTTGTTTGTGTCGGTTTGAGTTTTGTGTGGTTGCTTGGTGTTGCCCAGAAGTTTTTGTCCTGTAGGGACTTTGTTTTGGTTCTAGGCGTGTCTTGGATTCAAGGTCGAATCCTGTTAAGGGGGAGAGAATGTGACACCTCAGAATTTGACATTATAGTTTTCGGCATTACGGTACGACTTTATATCGCGTTTTCATTATGTTTTTGGGTGTTTGGGCCTTTCCGGGGAAACTTGGGCCTTGGGGGATCTTTTTGGGCCTTAGGTGGAGGCTCCTTGGGCCATGTGGGGAGGAGGGGGCTGTTAACCTGCCCTAGGGTGCCGCCATACCCTCCCCCATGCGCCCCACCTCCTCCTCTCCCTCCCGTAGCCGCCACACCCCTCCAAGCCCTAGCCGCCCCCTCCTCTCCGCTCCCATGCGCCACCCCCTCCCTCTCCTTCCCACCTCTAGCCGGCCCTAGCTCCTCCTCATAGACACTCCGATCTCGCTGTCCGGGATCCCTTCGTCCAAGGAGATCCGGCGTTCCCGGCGATTTCGGCGTCCCCGGCGATCGGCGGGAAGATCGGGCCGTGAGGAGGCGGAGTTCGTCGATCGGGCGTCTCGCCAAGAAGAGGTAAGCCCTGGGGATCTTGGTTCTAGGGTGTAGGTGCTGGTTAGATTGTGAATTTCATGGTTAATCTTGGTGTTTAGGTGCTGTTCCTAGTTGAGATTAGGGAGTTTGCAATGGTTGTCCCACGTTCTGCTTTGGGCAGATTGGGCACACGACCTAGGGTTTATGTTTTCGCAATTTTAGATTCGGAATTTAGTCGGCCGCCTGTTGAGGAAGTTGTAGATAGCTTCAATACCTTTAATTGGACACCACGAACGTCCAATTCATCCTAGCCGTTTGAAAGTTATGGTCGTTTTACCGAACGTGTTCAAATCTGTGACTTAATTGGGACATAACGTAATGTTTTATAGATTAAACAATTTTAGAAGCCGAATCAGCTTTTCCCAATACTTAGAGAAATCTAGGAAATTTCCTAAGCTTCGCGATGATGTACTCGTTTACTTAATTTGGAGACCTAGAACTCATATTATGTTAGTTTGAAGCCTGCTGTCCCGGGGGACAGATTCTCTATTTTTCGGCTTTGGGAGTAGTTTGCGAAGTCAGTGTAGATGAGCGATTTTGTACTGTTTTGTGGCCACGGTTTGAGTGTGTGGTATCTATGTGCAGGTGGTGTGACCTCGGGAGTGCCCTCATCCTCTCGCCAACCCGTCGCCCGCGGTGAAGGCAAGTGTATTGTAGTGGTTGCGGCTTAGGGAGCCGTATTGTTTGAATATGAGATGGTTTACACATGTTTTATGATATGATGCCATGATTGATGTTTTCCTATGACATGATGAACATTATTTCATATTGATCATGATTTCGTTGTATTAAATGTTTATGCCAATCTTTACATGTTTATGTCATATGTGCATTCATAACGGAAGAGGCGTCCCATGCTGATGTGGGCCTATGTGTTCATACGTAGTGAACACAAAAGACCTACCTTGTAGTCCCATCCACGGTTGCGCTTGGGAGCGAGTCAGTAAGAGTAGGTACCCTCCATCTACGGGATGGAAGGGGAAAGGGGGTGCATGTCGACGGGTGTGCACTCGGCAATACCGGTATGTGCTTCAAAGGGATATGTGCATTGCATTGCATTGCATGAATGAAGTGGTTTATGAGATGATTTTGATGTTCTATGAGATGCATATGAAGATGTTATTTGAGATCTTTATGATGATGTTATATGAGAGCATAAATGAAGTTCATGAGTTGATTCTTCGGATAGGTGAATGGCATTAATTATGTATGTGAGTTGTTATTGTTTTGGGTATCATTGCAATATACTTGCTGAGTGATGAACTCACGCTTGTGTTTTATGTTGTTTTTAGGTACATGAAACCGGCATGCGGGAAAGGGCGTTAGCTACACTTCTACACGTAGCTTCACACTTATAGACAGTTTAATCATTTTGAGTTATGTTATTAATGATTAGTACCATGAAACTTGGTGTATGGCTTGGTTTGAGCTTAAGCTCATCGTTTGATTCATTATAATTTGTGGAATGGTTGAATTCTCTATTTTAGACATAAGTGATGCTATACCAATTGATATTGATGTTTTAGATGTCTCTTATCATGCTATATCATGCCTTATTATTATTGTTGCTTCAATTCATGGAAAAAACAAAGGAGAAGCTGCTGAAATTTTTGCTTTTAGCATTCGCACCTTTGCTGTAATTTATCTTTATTTGTGGTATTTAGATGTTGTTTAATCTATGTTTGGTAACATTCAGGCATACTCGATGCCGGGGTGTTACAGAGAACCACGTTCTCACAACTTCGGCATAATTAACTTACCAGTTAACTCAACACAAGACTCGTATCAATTTTTATTTTGGTCTACCAACCATTATGACTCATTATTCATACAACTGTCTATCCAGAGCTTCGAACACGTCACTTTATCTCTTAATTTGGCAAAAACAACCAATGCCTTTCACACAACCCCTAAGTTACTTACTTAATATCCCTAGTTCATTAAACAATAAATAATTCTAACCACTCAATACGATCTCCACTAGACATCTTTCATAACTATGTATCCCAGACAGACATCTGTCAAGAATAATTTCAACCTTTCCTACAATCATTCCTTATTCCTATTCTTTGTTTACACATCAATTAAGTCATTTTGCCGATTCATAGTTTAATCGACCCCTAAACAACTTAGCCCAACAATCCTCAAGTCTTTACACCATCCTACTCCGGTGCTTTACACCATAACCTTGCTATACTAATTTGTCACTTAGAAAAAAAAATTCTAGACCTTCTCAACCGGAATCAATACTTACTAATCCCGAACTTCCAATAACTCTCATAACTCACAACACTTTGCATAAATCACTAATCGTCCTTCACTTTGGATCACTTAACATCTCGATTAATCTTTATCTATCGACACAATCAATTAGGTTGTCTTTAAACAACCAACAACTTCACTTTAACTGAAACAGTAATTTTACTTCATCTCAATGTCCCAACTACCCATCACCGACTTAACATCTTGAACACCCTTGTGGGTCACACAGCCAACCTTTAAGGAAACCACAACTCTTAAGCTTAAACAACACCAAGAATTAACTTTCTTTCCAGAAAACCCAATCAAAAACACAAGAGAAGTCAACTCTTAAATTTCCTAATGCTGACACGCAACTACTCCACAAATCTCGAGATCAACAACTTCCACGAAGGAACATGGATGCAAGAGGGAAAACCAAGCGATCAACCAAATCCTTTTCAAATAAAGCCTTAACACCAAACTCCAAACTTTCACGAAACAAATGGGTTTTCAAAGATGATCTCTCAAACAAGTCAAACGATGAGATCAAACACCACTTACTCTTACAAAGTCACAGAACTTCGGCCTTGGCAACCAGGTCTGGCACAACACCACAATAACTCTTTTAACCTCGGAGAAAGACAAACACAAGAATAAATTGAAAGCTTTCTCCGTAAAACAACCAACAAAACTAGGCATCAAACTGGAAAGGCGACCAAAAGAGGCGCAACACTAGACTCTTCTTCTTTGTCTTCAACCAAAGAAGACAAAACCAAACAACTGCACAAAGAACAAATTAGCGAAAACTCAATACCAAACACTTTTCCTTTGATTCCAACCAACTAAGACCAAGGAAACCAACCAAACCGACCGTCAGAACGGTAAAAGAAATCCAAAAGGATCCACCATCAACTCTTCCATTTGACTCCAACCAACTAACCGATCTATGACAGAAAGGATAAGCACTCTCCTCGCGGGAGGTTAATAGTCCTTCGGTGATGGCTCTCACCAGCCACACCGATAATCCACACACCTTTACTACGAACAAAAGAAGGTGATCGAAACCCTTCAGCACCACAACCTCACTTTATCATAAATATATCAACTCAGTCAAATATTTCATAAATATAGCATCATACATCATCAAAAGTAGCATTCAACATCAAAGCTTAGATACAATATTTAAACGGATAGCAACGATACCCATACGCTTCCTACTGTGCATCAGAGTGTGTCAAGTTTTAAATTAGTTAACCAAACTATTTCAGATTTTAAAGTTATTGCCCTAAGGCCAAATTTTAACGAGTAGACCTATGCCATGTTTCTACTTTTCCAAGTCAATATTTTAGTTTACTCTAGAGTAATTTGCTACATTCACATTCCACGGACCTAAAGCCCGCTCTGATACCAACTGTAACACCCCAGCACGTAGTATGCCGCGAATGTCAACACAAACGATACTAGCAACGACCAAATCCCATAGTTAACATTAAATTACAGCAAATATGCTAGTAACTTAAAAAGGAAAATTCGGCAGCATAACCTTTGTTTTTCCATGATTTGAAGCAACAACAATAACAATATAACACGATAGGATGATAGAGGACATCTAAAACAGGTATTCAACAATAGTTCAAGCCAAGAATATAAACTTAAGCGTCTCATGAACCAATAGGGGTGAACAAATAATCATGGCCAACAATACGACATATACCAAGTCTAGATTAGTAAAGGAAACCATCACAACTATAAAACGGTATGAATTGTCTGCTCGAGTGATGCCAAGTGAAGGCGTGTATCTAACTCCCTTTCCCAAAAGTCACATTCAATGTACCTAAAAAAACATTAAACAACAAGCGTGAGTTCATCACTCAGCAAAATGTATTGCAATGGAACAAAACAATAACAATTCACATTTATACGTCATACAGACCACCAATCGTGGCAAATAATTCTCGAAGACTTCTTTGTTCACAATCTCATATACTTTCTCATTCACATTCTCATGTGCTTCCGCATTCATATTCTCATTCATGCAATGCAATTCAATGCACCATGTCTCTTTGTTTAGCACATACCGGTATTGCCGAGTGCACACCCGTCGGTGTGCACCCTGTTTCCTCTTCCATCCCGTAGATGGAGGGTGCCTACTCTTACTGACTCGCTCCCATACACAACCGTGGATGGGACTACGAGGTAGGTCTTTCGTGTTCACTACGTGTGAACACAGAGGTCCGCATTAGAATGGGTCGCTTCTTCCATTATGAACGCACATATGTAAATTTAACATGAATAAATCACACAATACACTCTTTTCCAACATGCACATCTCCACCAATCATGAACATAAAACACATTCACAATATCATTTTCATCGTCATGACATACTCACAATTTACCCTTACGATTAACATAAACATAATTGTAAAGGTTAACAAGAAATCAACATCCTATCAGTCATACTAGTGGATATGCTTACATACATACTCAATTTAACAACTCCATAGCCATTTAATCATTCATAATCATCATATCGCTTGCCCAAGTCAAACATGACAATCCAACATCTATCCATCTTATAACATGCAAGAATCAAACATGGCAATTCAACATCTATCCATCATATAACATGCAAGAATCAAACATGGCAATTCAACATAGCAAATGGACACAACCATCCCAATACACTTGCCTTCAACCGTGAGCGACGGAGTGGCGAGAAGTTGAGGGCACTCCCGGTGTCACACCACCTGCATATAAGTACAACACACTCAAATTGTGCCCACAAAACAGTACAAGAATGATCATCTACCCCGACTTCGCAAACTACTCCTAAAACCCGAAAACAGAGAATCTGTCCCGACGGGACAGCGGGCTTCCAACTAGCATAACTTGAGTTTTAAAACTCCAAATCAAGCAAACGAGTACATTTTCTAGAAGCTTAGAAAATTTCCTAACTTTTTCTAAGTATTGGCGAAGACTGAAACGGCCTCTAAATTTGTCTAATCTATAGATGAACACGATCTATCCCAAACACGTCACAGATTTGACAACGTTCGGTAAAATGACCATAACTTTTAAACGAGTGATTGGAATTTCATGTTCTTGGTGTCCAATTAAAGGTAATTCAATTACATACAACTTTCTTAACAGCCGGCCGACCAGAAAACGCCACTAAAATTGCCAAAACTCAAGCCCTAGGTCGGACGTCCAATCTGCCAGAGGACAGAACGTGGGACGTCCAATCTGCCAGAGGACAGAACATGGGACAAACTGTGAGAGCAATGGATTGGAGAGGTGTGGCAGAAAGGGGTGGGGATGGACCACTCTAGGGCTGACTAGGGGAGGTGGGGAGGTGGAGGAGGAAGGGGAAGGGGTGGAGGCGCAAGGGGAGTAGGGAGGGGCGGCTAGGGTTGAGGAGGGGAGGGTGGGGCGCAAGTGGGGGAGGGGGTGACGCATGGGCAGCAGTTTTGCTGCCAAAAACCTTGTCCATCTGGGCCAAGGGTCCCCCACCTCCGGCCCACGAAGGTCCCCCAAGCCCAAGTTGGATCCCCCAAGGCCCAAACTCCCCCGGAAAGCCCAAATTCTCCCTCGGAAAGGCCCAAACTCACGGCAAGGCCCAAAAACATGATACAAAAATCGTACCTTAATGCCGACACCGAAAATGACTAATACCGTCATTCCGCAGTGTCACATGAGTCTGAATTTATAATGTTCATGACCCTTTTAAAAAAACTGCTACTCATTTATACCCATGCTTCATTCACCCATAGGCTTTGACATGTGGACCCTACTAGCAAGAGAGAGGGAGAAAAATTCTGCACACCCCTACTTTACTTTTCCCACTTTACCTACTCTATACCCACTTCCTTACCTCTCTATGACATGTGGGACCAAGCCCCACATGTAAGTGATGAAATGGGGCAGGTATATAAGCCTTTGCCTTGGTTTCTCCCCCCTCACACACCTCATTTGCTCATTCCACTTCTAAAATTCTGCACAAGGGGAGAGCAAGAACTCCTCCCACCCCTCTTCAATCCTCTCCACAAAATCCCCACAAATCTTGAGATTTGGTTTGTGCATGTTACACCATCTCAAAGCCAAGATCAAGAGCTTCAAATCCATCCAATTGGATTCTTGATGCACTAAGTTTTGGGTGAGTTCTAATCGATTCTTTTCTTTCCATGTTCTAAAATTCTTGCAAACTTGGAACTCATCCTCTTCCTTTTCATGAAAACATCACCAACCTTTGTTTTGGGTCATGTTTATTGCGTTGGAAGCTTGAGGAGGAGTGCACTCCGCTACAAGTCAGGGAAATGACGGCACTGTCCACACGAATGGAGAGGAGGAGACGAACGCAAATACCGGCATCACTTCAACGTTCTTGAGCACCTCTTCCAATCGAGCTCCACCGCAAGAGCTAGGGCCTTCCCACTGCGGTAAGACCCTATACTAGTCATTTCCTTCCCAGTACATGAGCACATTGTACACTAGACATCCGAAAACCCAAGCCAAAGTCCAAAATCCTATTTTATCGCAACATCCGGCACCACCGCCCGTTAGCCGTCGGTACTGCTGCTCCGCTAGAAAATCTAGAAAACATCGCCTCGGTAAAATAAGTACCGCAGTAGTATTGTCGGTAGTACCGCCCCTCCAGCACTACCGACATACATACCCGGTACTGTCGCTGATAGGACCCAGAAACACCCTTCTTTGGAAAATAGCTACCGCCGTTATTGGGCTGGTAGTATCGCGAACCCGGCACTACCGCTCCTATAGTCCGGTACTGCTGCTCGGTGGGACCAAAAACACCCCGTACTGGAATTTAACAACCGCAATGTTGAGTCTGGTAGTACCATGACTCCGGCACTACCGCACTTATACCTCCGGTACTGCCGCCTGTAGCTGAGAAAGTCCAAATTGTCTCGTTTCAAAATTCAACTCAAATCAAACAAATTCCTAGTTACATATTATGACTGTTAGCATGCATCATGATGTATGTTATGCATGATTGAGCATATTCTTGTGTTGTTTATTGCTTAGTTCTTAATTAGTGTTCTTCAGGAATTGAATTTTCTCCTTAGGTGTTGACACTTTGGAGGACGATCCAGAGTACGATATCGTATTCAACGCTCCGGATGAGCAGCAAGGCACTAAATCCACTACCTTAACTCCTTGAACATGTTGCTTCTGTGTTTGAAATTATGCTTTGAAGTTACTTTACAAGTTGCATGCCTACTTTCAACTATGTCTATGTTGGGTTAGAATGCTTAGTTATTACCTCGCTGATATGATATCCTATTACCATGTTCCATTCGAGTACCATTGTCGCCCTAGGTGATTGGTTTAATTATTACATATGGGTTCGTACGAATTGCTTAGCCACGCATAGAACCTCGTTAGAAACCGCGATAGATGGTTCCCAGGCGAACGCATCCGAGTTCTCCCGGAGGAAAATGATGAGCTCGAGTTCCTATTTGGGATCCAAGGAAGATCCCAAATACACGACCTTGGTAGGTTCCGATTCATTGAGTGGAATGGCCTTGGTCTCTCCCCCGGGCTGGAGGGTAACTTTAGGCTGGGAGTGCTTCGGCTCTTGATCGGAACCGCGGGTAGGCAGTTGCCCGATCATGTCCAATGCCCTTTCGTCGCAATTTAATGCGGACTTATGGTTCACCCTTATGGTTATGACTCCATTAGGCCCAGGGACCTTCAGGCATTGGTACGCATGATGTGTGGCGGCCATGAACTTAGCCAGAGCCGGCCTGCCGAGAATGGCATTATAGGCTGACTCGAAGTCGACCACTTCAAAGGTGATCATTTCCGTACGGAAGTTGCTTGGGTTACCGAAGGTGACGGGCAAAACGACTTGGCCTAGAGGTTTGATCGAGGTACCCGGGACGATCCCAAAGAAAGGGACCGCTATGCTCTTGATTTTGGAGTGAAGGATCTGCATCTCGTCCAATACCTTGGCGGAAATTAAGTCCAAGGAGCTCCCGGAGTCTATGAGTACTCGGCCCACGATGGTGTTGCTGATGGTCGGACTCATGAACATTGGGAGCTTCTGCGGCTTGGTCATTCCAAGGGGACAATCATCCTTGGAGAATGTGAGAGGTAGTTCGGTCCACTTGAGTTGCTGGACAAGGGGTTTGCCCTGGGTGACGTGATGTACCTCCCGGGCGGCTTTCTTCAAGTCTCGGCGAGATTTGTAGGCGGAGGAGCCCCCAAATATGACCTCGATGTGGTTCTGGGTTTCCTGGTACTCCATGTCATCATCCTTATCCTCCGCGGGCTGCTTACCTTTGCTGCTTTCACCTTGCTCTGGGAGCGATGGCATAAGACCTTTGCCGCTGTAGAATTGCTCTAAGCGGTAGGTCCATGTCCGGCAGTTTCAAAGGTCGTGTCCATGTGCCTAATGGAGCGGACAATAGAGACCATTCTGCCGCGTCGCCTGATTGCCCTAGCCTCGGTCTTCGTGGGGCTGAGGTTGTTGCCCTCTGCCCCGAGTATTAAACCTCCAACGCTGCAGCTGAGGTGCTCGAGGTCGTTCCTGCTCCATTGCGGTGACCGTAGATGGCGAGGGTTGCTTCTTTTTATTTTTCTTGAATTTTTTATCCACGGAGTTGGAACCTTTCTTGTTGGTGGAGACCTCTAACCCGAGCTAAGGTGGTAACTTTCCTTCGTCCAGCATTTTTTTCCACTGGATGGCTTCGTCAGCGTTGGTGTATCTGTCGGCCATACGGAAGAGCTCGTTGGCCGTCATGTCCGGGTGGATTTCCAGGTCCTGCGTGAAGCGAACGTCCCTTACCCCGAATTTGAACGCTCGTACGACAGCCTCATCCGATATGTTCGAAATCTAGTTCCGTACTTGGATGAACCTCTGGACAAACTGACGTAGAGTCTCACCCTCCGTCTGAATCAGGCGCTCAAGATCGCGCTCTTTCCCGGGGCGAATGTAGCAACTCTGGAAGTTGGCTCGGAGCGCCGCACTGAGCTGCCTCCAAGATCGTATAGACCCTTCCTTCTGATTGAAGAGCCAAGTGCGAGCAGCCCCATCCAGGACCGTTGGGAGGTAGTTCGCCATCACCCCTTCGTCACCCCCTGCGGCTAGGATCGCGGTGGTGTAGATCGAGAGAAATTCGTCCGGGTTCTGGGTCCCGTTGAACCTCTCGATATGCCCGGGCTTGAATTTGCTTGGCCATGTGACATTTCGAAGGGAATCCGTGTAAGCCCTACACCCGAAATTCGGGGTCTCGTGACGATTCCGCCGATCTCGAAGGTCATCACGAGCCTCCCTTGTCCATCGATCGGTACGCGGACCAAGCCAGGAGAAGACCTCTCGAGGGCGGCGGGTTGACGATTGTTCGGTTGTAGTTCGCCAGGAATGCTCGTAGTTCGGGTGGACGTAAGCCCGACGCCCCAAAGTTGCTCGGGAATCACTCCGAGGGTTATCGCGGACCAGATTGGCCGCCTGGACCATCCTCCGAGCATGGCTCTGGGACTCATCCCTGCGCGAGCGGATGGAAGTGCATTCTCTATGGTCCTAGGAAATACTCCGAGCATCCTGATGATGGGGTGGATTTGAGATCCTCAGGTCTACGGCGAGCTTTTCCAAATCCTCGGCCACGACCATACCTACTGCTTCCAGATCCACTTGGTCGGGAAAATTTCGGAGGTCACGTAAGACCGCCACCAGAGCCTGTAGACGTTGTCTGTTCTGGAGGACGGGCGGAGGAGAACTCTGGCGGCGCTCGGGGACGCGATCAGGAGTGTGACAGCCACGAGAGTTTCTCTAGGGGAGTTCCCTTCCCTAGAGGTCCGCCTTTCTCGTGCTTGGTGACGAATGCTCGCCAAGGTCTTACCCAAGGACGCCTCCAGGTGATGCCTGGCTGCTTCATAGCGATCACGCTTAGCAACCCCCGTGGATTCCACCTCGGGTTCGACACGGCTCCCGGCCATGTTAACGCGGCGGGAGTGAGATGATCGCGAGGGAGACATCATCGTGTCCCCTTGAGACGCTATCTCGCGATCGAACTCTACATGATCTGGTATATCCAGACCATCGTAGAGTCCGTTGTAGTCATCCTCGTCATCGTCGAGGGGAATGCACAGGGGGTGAAGGGCCTGTCCTTGCGTTTCAGACTCCAGAGTAAAGCTTTCGGGTTCAGTGTGGCCTGCTGGATCGGTCACACCGGCCATGCCGTCGCCGCCGTAGTACATCTCATCATCTTCAACATCGTTGAAGGCACAGAAGCTTCGAGTATCTCCCAAATTCGACATCCTCGGGGATTCCCCTCGGACGGAGATGACACTGTCCTCCCCACGGACGGCGCCAGCTATCGATGATTGGAGATCAGGCTCCTGCCGAGCTTACTTGTTGAATGGGGGATCAACAGGGGCCCCTTCATACGAGCGAGATTGCGTCCGAGCAATGTGCGAACGAGGGAGACGCAAGGTGTTTATTCTGGTTCGGGCCTCTCACTCCCGAGATAATAGCCCTACTCCAGTATATTGTGTTTATGATTAGTAAAATCTTCCCCCCTTCCAGGTGTTTTTGGGGGGTTTAAATACAGAATCCTATGCTGTACAAAAGGTAACTACCCCCTAGAATTACGCCACGCAGCCATATCCGCGGTACCTACGATCTGGATTCCTTGATTTGCGCCTTATTTTGAATTTCCGGCGCACCTTCCCTTGATCTCCGGCGGATTGGTTACTGCTTTCCCTCCTAACGGTTTGACCGAGTCCCCCAACCATTCACTCGGGCCTCCGCACGGGTTACGTGAGCATGGTTGCCCGTACTCCCCTGGCGTGATCGTAGGCGAATGGGCGGGCATGCATGCTCGGGCATTGGTATGCTCGAGTGCTTTTCCCGAGCATCCTCCGAGGGTGCCGTATGGTCGGTAGCTTTTGGACCTTCGGGGTAAAATGGTCTTTTCAGCGAATAGTTAATCCCCAATAGTATTATTTGTGTCGATTTTTAGCTAGAACCAACACAAATAATATGATAAAAAATATATCTGTTATTATTTGTAGTTGTGTTAAATCTGGCTCCATGCCACACATCAACCACATATAACCCTTACTAGTATGTGCTCTTGCCCAAGCACATTTAATTTATTATTTGTAGTTGTGTTAAATCTGGCTCCATGCCACACATCAACCACATATAACCCTTACTAGTATGTGCTCTTGCCCAAGCACATTTAATTTCAAAGTTCTAACAGGATCGAGCTTAACTTCCCGAGAGGTCACCCATCCTAGAACTACTCTCACTCGAGCACGCTTAACTTCGAAATTCTTACAGGATACAGTGCTTTAGTGCTATTGTGATTGCATGTGATATATAACGCGTTTTTCTCTTCTTAATCCTGCAGAGCACCCGAAAACCAATTTTAATTTTTTCATATTCTAAACATGGTTTGAGATATATTTTAATGTTATCGTACTCCAAAACGGGTACAAAACTTCGAAGGCCATTTTGAGGTCTTAAACGATGTTTTTGTTTAACTTCTTTCGTCTTGCTCACACTCACACAAGTAAATAATTGAAAAACCTACTCATTTATGGATAGAGCTTCTCGTCAACTTTCTAACAAGCCAAAGAACGCCTCGATCGGAGTTACGAGTCAGAAGTTATGACCGTTTTACTATCACATAGAGACACAGACTATTTGTGTCGGTTTTTTGCTAGAACCGACACAAATAATATTACGTGTGTCGGTTTTTGGCTAGAACCGACACAGATATTATTATTTCTGTCGGTTTTTAGCTAGAACCAACACAAATAATAGGCAAACTATTCGTGTCGGTTTTTAGCTAGAACCAACACATAAAATTGGACTATTTATGTCGGGTTTTTTGCTAGAACCGACACAAATAATATGACTACTATTAGTGTCGGTTTTTGGCTAGAACTGACACAAATAATACATTATTTGTGTCGGTTTTTAGCTAGAACCGACACAAATAGTCTTCCCGCCATTTTGAGTTTTAGAACCGACACAAAAACTTTATTTGTGTCAGTTTCAAAAAAACCGACACTAATGGACCGACACCTATTAAGCGCTTTGTAGTAGTGTCCTTGTATATGTGTATACTCCTTGGTTGCATATGGGTTCGGTTTGAGCACTTGCTACGTGAGAAAAAAAAATAGAGATCGGCCAGACGACCAGAGCGGGACAGCGAATCAGTCGGCGGCGATGGCGACTACGGCGCGCAGGCAGCTACGACGACGGCGCTACTGTGTATACATGCAATCATCTTAACATGTGTACATGTGTACCAACTTAATATAGATATATATATATATACACTACAAGAAAAGTGATTATTTGTGACGAAAACGTCGTGACGTTGTCATATTTTGTCATGAAAAATATATTTTCTGTGACCACTTGTTTAAGTTCGTCATTAATTGTATCAGGCACCGTCGCCCCATGTACTTTTGTGACGAAACATAAAATTTCGTCATGAAACCATACTACAAATCGTCATAGAAAATGAATGGTTGTTTGTCTTGGACGGACGTCAAACATATGTTTGTATTGTGACGATATGCTTTGTCGTCACGGAGACATGGCCTATCACAAAGTGGGGCAATGTGGACCTATATGTGGGTTACACCTTACACGCTGTCAGTTGTGGGTGATGTGGGACCCACAGTTTGGGTCGTCAAGTTTTTTTGTGCTCAAAAAAAGTAAAAATTGGTAAGATGGTGACCTGAACCCGTTGGTCTACGTGCTTTACCATATTGCAAACTGGAATAATGTTTCTCTTAACAATGTTATCCTTGAGAAGATATTTTTTCATGCTGCTTTTGTCTTCAATAAAATTTATTTCGATTTACATATGCTAAACTGGTTGTCACATTACCCAATTGATATGGAAAGCTATATTAGGCCTGGTTGTGTCATTCTAACTATTTACCCTCGTCTCCATAATTGGATGTGGGACAAGTTATATTTATACAAAACGTGCTCTAGATATGCATCTCTTCCCTATGGTGAATAAACAGCATACTAATGCAACCTCTAATTGATAAAGAAGTATACTTGTTAATTACTGTTATTTTTCTGTCTGAATTTGTCTAAAGCTTGATGCCGATCCAACTCCTTGGATAGAAAAGCTTATTAGCATATTCATTGATAACTGCTGGAGAACAGGTTGGGTGTAGGATAGGGTACAGGACTGCTTGACATTGAGTTGCAATGGTTTGTTCGCCTTATTTGGAATACTTATTTTGCTCTGGTTCATCCCTGTTCCTTAAAGATTTTATTTTCATATACTTGAGCACCAGCTTCTAATATTTTGTTGTTTCCCTTGTTTTGTCTGGTAGGTTTATTTTAGTGTCTCCCAGGCAACCCGTAATATGTGACAAGCATCATATATTGATCTAGATGTTGTAAAGAAGCTTCTGGACACCTTGTTCCAGGGTAATATTGATCTAGATGTGCAGTTACCAATCGCTAGGCTTTTTCATGCCGCCACAGCTACCGATCGGTACGTGTTTCCTGCCATCACAACTGCTGATCGCTAGCATCGCACCGTCGTTGGCTAGTTCTTCACACTGCTGTCAGCTGGTTCTTTACGCTACTAATCGGCAACCAACAAGTACGCATGGATGCTAGCTGCAGCGCTGCACAACTCCATGGCTAAACCAAGTGCTCACTTTAAAAATACGAACTTCACATTAATATACCAGTTTCCTCCACAAGCTGTTCTTCCCTCCAATAAACCACATGCACACCTAATATAACAAACTCAAAACTATCCTGAACTTCAATGTGCCTATTGGAAGTATATACAAGATTCAACTCATTTCAGAATGTCAAGAGTCATGTAGATATTAGTAATCTAACTGTGTTAGCCCATGTAGCCCGTGAGACCAACTAATCCTGTATAGATATATGACTTCCCAATGATGAATAAGATGCATAGGTGTGAATAGCAAAACATTTCTTCTATTGTCTAATATTTTCCCAGAACAGTGTCCTATCCAGTTTCTGATCATCTAAACCAAACTGAATTCTAAGCTGCAAACTGCACCACTTCTCGTGTACCAAGCAAAACTACCAATTCTTTCTTCCCTCAATATCTCAAATTGCAGTCCGTGGCTCCCACTTTCGCAGAGCAGAAAACAAATAACATGCCTGCATTAACTTCCAGATCAAAAGCAACTGATCTTTTAGGCTCTATGATAGCAACTCGTCACCGTAAGCACACATCCTTAGAAATGCAAAATCCAAATTAATATGCGGCCAATCTGTATAATATGAACTCAGGATGCATCATACATGCGTTGAGTCCAAGAACACGTTTCAGACAGAATTTTATGAAAAGGATATCAGCATGCATAGCACATTTGGACCTGCAAGACGAGAGAGGAACCACCTATTTCATCATCAGTAACTTATTTACATGCCTATAGAATTCAAAAGTCAAGTGTAGTTTATAAATTTGCCAAGAAAGTTAATAGGAAAAGGAAGAAACAACATTTTCTGAAAAAACAACATGTAAAGGGAAGTAGACTAATGGTTATCAAAACCAACAGAAAACAAAGTCTTTATGCTTTTGGAAACCAAAAGCATGAACATGAACAGATTTGGATCAGTGGTTAAATTCCACACAAGATTGGATCAGTGGTTAAATTCCACATAAGATTGGATCATTCTAGTTGGACAAGAGAATAGCTAACCCTCCGTATTTTTCTGCTACAGAATCTCTTACCGAGCCAAATACTTTTGAGATCACAGATTTGGACAAAACAACCTTTTGGAGAAGTGACATCGAGGTCAACAACCGATCCATCACCACCAACACACGAGGACGTTGGGAGCCCTCTTCTGCTACATGGAAGCCACCAAATGTGAGATCTACTACCATCCAAGGAAGTGACACACATGGAAAAATGAATCAACTGTGAGGATTGTCTAATTCTAACCCTAACATTAGCAGTAGGAATTCTAACCCTAACATTAGCAGCAGGAATTGAATCAACTATGAGGAGCTTTGTGAGGGCATATGTGCTTGGTGAGGAGCACGATGGCCATGTTGATGCTGCAGCCTAGCATCTTGTTGCCGCTGCCGCCCTGCACTACGGGCGGCCACCTCCCATGTCGCCTGGAAGGCGAGCCCTCCAAAGCTCCCCTTCACCTTCGCCTTCGCCGATCCAATCGGGCCCCACGAGGAGGTGGCTCGATGCCTTCTCCACAGCGTCGCCGCCATCTGCTTGGAGCAACCGCCGCCGCCACGCCGCCGCCACACCGCCGCCGGGTACATCACGAGGCGCGGGCGAGGAGTAGCTAGGGTTTCGGCTCCCGCGTGTAAGGCATTGAGGCGGTCATTTCCTTCGCCGATCTAGATTTGGAGAAACCGAGTCTGTGGTCGGAGAAACCGAGTCTCTCTCTAGTCGAAGAAACCGAGTCGACGTTCAGAGTTTGTAACTAAATCGGACTCTATAATCTGTAATCTGTCCTTTAAATATGTGCAATACAATCTCAGAAAAGCTGTGAATAGAGATAGAGCAACGAAAACAGAGAGTAAAGTTTTTGGATCTGGGAGTTCTGTATTTCAAAAGTACAAGCTATTGACCTTCTCTTTTGCAATTACAGTTCTTGAATTCAATTTCTGGCTAATTGTGGTTTTTGACATATTGTTTGCCATGTTCAATTATCTATTTTCTCAGATGGACAGAAGTTGGATTCAGGGTAAACAATTTACCCCCGCATATATCAAAGGTGTGGGAGAGTTCATGCAATTTGTTAAAGACAGATTTGATGAGAATGTTCAAATACTTTGTCCATGCCGTGCATGCCTTAATCATATATCAAGACCTCAGTCAGATGTGCATGATCATATTCACATACATGGGATGTCAAGTGCATACACAAAGTGGGTTTATCATGGAGAATATGTTGATGCTGATGTGCATGAATCTCAAGAACATTTTGATGAAAATGTTGAGCATATGGAAAATTACATACCGATGGGTTGTGTGCGGGTGAGGATGACAATGACGATGATGGTGGATTGCCAGAGATGATAGAAGAGATGTACACTGCTTGGGACCAAAGTGGAGAACATCCAAAGTTTGCTAGAGTGCTTGAAGATGCAAAACGTGGTCTTTGCCCAGAATCTAAATTATCAAGATTCTCTTTTCTTGTGAAGTTACTTCATGTCAAATCATACTATCGAATCAGCAATGTAGCATTTGATGGAATATTGAAGTTGTTGGAGTTAGCATTTCCACATTGCAAACTTCCCAAATCATATTACGAAGTAAAGCAATATCTCCTTGAGTTGGGTCTTGGATATGATTCTATCCATGTGTGCATGAATAATTGTGTGCTATTTCGGAAAGAGTATGAGTATAGAGATGAATGCCCGGTATGTGGTACATCAAGATGGAGAGATGCTGATGGTAAAAAGAATGTCCCTCAAAAGGTGTTGAGACATTTTTCATTGATACCAAGATTGAAGAGGTATTTTTGTTCAAAAAAGACAGCAGAGGACACACAATGGCACAAGATGAAAAGAAAACCAATTGATAATGAAATGAGCCATCCAGCTGATGGCGAGGCGTGGAAAGACTTCGATAGGAAATATCCGATGTTTGAAAAAGATGCAAGAAACATGAGGCTTGGCATAGCTACAGACGGTTTTAATCCATTTGGCATTATGAGCACCTCATATAGCATGTGGCCAGTACTTGTGATGCCTTACAACATGCCACCATGGATATGTATGGATCAATCCAACTGTATAATGGTCTTACTCATACCAGGTCCAAAATGTCCCGGGAAGGATTTTGATGTATTCTTGGAACCTCTCATAGAAGAGTTGCATGAACTATGGAACGGTGTCCCTGCTTATGATGCATTCACCGCTACGATGTTCCAACTGCATGCTGCAGTACTTTGGTGCATACATGATTACCCTGCTTTGAGCACTTTATCGGGGCGAACTACAAAAGGTTATTATGCATGCATTCACTATGACAAAGATCCATTGTCATGGGCCATAAGGAACAAAATATGTTACATTGGTCATCGTCGTTACCTCCCAATGGGCGATCGTTTGCGAAAAAGCTTAGTTTTTGATGGACATCATGAAAAGCGTGACAAGCCAAGAAAGTTTAGTAAAGAGGAACTTTTACAACAATTAGAGAAGGTGAAAGATGTTAGACCAGGGAAGCATCCTCCAAATAAGAAAAGAAAGCGTCAACAGAAGGATGAGCCAAAAATATTTAGCCGGAGGGGTATATTGTTCGATTTGCCATATTGGATAGAATTGATGCAGCCACACAATCTTGATGTCATGCACATTGAGAAAAATATATGCATGAACCTTCTAGGCACAATACTGGATATAGAGGGAAAGACAAAAGACACTATCAATGCTAGACTTGATTTGCAAGATATGGGCATAAGAGGTGAATTGCACTTACAATATAAAGGCAGCACATATAGCATGCCAAATGCATGCTATACCTTGAAAAAGGAGCATAGAATTGCATTTTGTGAATTTATTAGAGAGATCAAATTTCCAGGTGGTTTTGCTTCCAACTTATCTAGATGTATAAGTCTTTGATGGATGCAAGTTACAAGAATTGAAAACTCATGATTGTCACATACTCTTGCAAAGAGTTTTACCTGTTGGCCTTCGTGGTTATGTGCGCAAAGAAATATATGAAGCAATTGCAGAGTTGGGGAACTTTTTTAGAGAGCTGTGTTGTAGAAATTTGGATATTGATGTCTTGCATCGACTTAAAGCACAAATCCCAATAATTCTATGCAAGCTTGAGAAAATATTTCCTCCGGCCTTCTTTGATGTCATGGTGCATTTGGCTGTTCATCTACCAGATGAGGCAATTCTTAGAGGTCCAGTACAATTTGGATGGATGTACCCAATTGAGCGTCGACTTTGCACTCTAAAAGGTTTTGTGAGAGCAGGGCTAGACCTGAAGGGTCTATTGCAGAGGCATATGTAGCCGATGAGGCCTTGACATTTTGCTCAAGGTACATGGACAATGTTGAAACTAGATTTAATCGGGACACAAGTGGTGATGGATCTCTAGAAGATCTTGTCGGTTGTGACATTTCTGCTTTTAATCATAGTGTTAATTTAGTAGGATCATGTCGAGTTACTTACCTTGATGATGAAATTGATAAGCTTGTTTGGTATGTGCTGAATAACAGTGAAGAGGTTGATCCATATAAGAAGTGAGTACAATATTTTCATGTACATATGAATTTCATGCTACATATAACTAACTTATCTGTAGGAAATATTTAACGATATGCATGATTTTTCCTTTTTGTAGGATGTTCACCGAAGAGTTAGAGAAAGAAGGGTCAGATGATATTGACAAAAGATTGATGAGTGGATTTGCTAAATGGTTTAAGAACCATATAAGCGAGAAGTCGGATTGGGTTAGTGATCACCTACGTGCACTCTCATGTGGTCCAGATCTACGTGTCAGAATATATTCAGCTTGCACTGTTAATGGTGTTCGATACAACACCGTTGGTCGTGAGAAAAACTTGAAGACTCAAAATAGTTCCATTATGGTCGATGGTACACATAATGGGCAGCCTACTGAATTTTATGGTTCATTGAAAGAGATTATTGAGTTGGTGTATAACTCGGATCTACACGTTCGTCGATCGGTGGTCCTATTTCGATGTGATTGGTATGATCAAAATGGCAAGATGAGAGCAATCAAAGATGATGGGTATTTCAAATCCATCAATATTGAGGGGTTGTGGTACAAGACTGATCCTTTTATTTTGGCTACTCAATCAAAAAAGGTATTTTACCTACAAGACACGCTATTAGGGAAAAAATGGCGAGTTGTACAGAAGTTTGAGCATCGACATCTATATAGTGTGGCTGAAATTGACATGACCAACTGTAACATCCCAAAAATTTGCCTCTAATATATTTAGTGTGTTTCTTGGTTTATTTGAATTTTTCAGAAATTATTTAAAGTCCTCGCGGTTAATTCGGATTGAAGTCTATTAAACTAATTATATTAAATAAAGATTAGGCATTTTCAAATAAGCGTAAAATCTAAAATTTTGTTGATAATTAAAATAGTTGGTACACAAGAGTGTTCGCTTCAAATATTTTCGAAAAACATATTTTATAACCTGAATCGTTGATTTTACAAAAATCTGTACAGGTGTCTGATTCACGAAAAGAATTTTTAATGAAAAATCTATACGTCAAAAAATCGCGAAACCAACTTTGCTAGGTTCCAAACAGTTCCTAATATTTTAGAGGAATTTTCCAGATTTTTAGAACCCCTCTACCATTTTTTTCCTAAACCCCAGTTTGGAACGTATATATGTACATACTTATGTGTGGTCAATTGAGTTTTCAAGCCGTTTCCTATTCCTTGAATGCATGCACGTATGGACGTTTCCTATTCCTTGAATGCATGCACGTATGGACGTTTTACCAGATCTTTCCATTCTCTAAAAGCAATGCTATTAACCAACTCACCAAGAAGAGCACGTTCTCACCTTTTTCTATTCCCACTCGCCGTGTGCATGTACATTACTAAATCCTTTTGCATGCCAGCCATTTCCTCCTCAAAACGCACGAAACTTTTCCTCTCCACCCGTTATTTCGGCCACATCCCAGTGTGTACTGCACGCATGCCTGTAAGTATACGTTTCCTTCGGCCTTTCCTCTAATTCATCAGCTTCCCTCTCTATCTTCATTCCAGAGAAAAGACCTTTAGTGGCAAAGCTAGGTAGGAGCGTCTTTTGCATGCAAGCTATGAAGCTAGTACTCAATCACACCGTCGTGCATCGCCGTCATCGCCGCCGTTGACGTCGTCACCGTTGTCGCCGTTGCCACCGTCGTCATCGCCTTCGTGTGCTGCCGCCTCCGCCGTCGCATCTGTCGTCGCCACCGTGTACCGCTGCCATGCCGACTGAGCTGACCGCCTAGCCGCGGCTGCCCGTCCGGCCGACCGCGTTGTAACACCCCAAAAATTTGCTTTCCTTAAATTCATGTGTGATTTGGCACTTTGGTGAATTTTTGGAATTTTCTGGAATTTATTTGGATTTATTTGGAATTTATTTGAATTTATTCCATTTTGAAATAATTAAAGAATTTAATTTTGCAAATAAAATTTTGTTTGAAATATTTTATTTTAGTCCAAAATGTTCCAAAGTATTTTCCAGAATTTTTCTGGAATTTTTCTGAGTCTTTTGCTATTTTTAATGAATTAAATGAATTACTGGGAATTATTTTAATTATTAAATCATTTGGAAAATGCGAGTGGGTTTGTCTTGTTCATCCGACCGAGCCTGAGTCGGACTCGAGTTCGAGTCCGACTAACCCGACCCGAGCCACGTGACTCGGCCGGACCAAGTCCAAACCCTAAGCCTGCGTGAACCGTTGGATCGAGATCCAACGGTGAACTTCAGCGCCGCACCGATCCGATCGGATCCGATCGGTTCCGTTCACGCCGTGCGATCGGCCGTCGATCGTGCCCGCGTGGGCGGCCATGCGTCGTCGTCCCCGCCGAAGTCCGGCCGGACTCCTCGCCCGCTGTCGCCGTAGTGTGGGATTAGGGCCCGTCCGTCTTGGCGCATGCCGAGGGCATTTAAGTACCGGTGGTACCCGAGGACCGCCGTGACCCAGCGCACTCTTTGCCTAACCCACCGAGCTCTAGCCGCCGTAGGTTTGCCGGAATCGCTCGCCGTAGTTGCGTGAAGCGCCGCCACGCAGTTTTGTCTCGCCTCGCCGCCGTCGCTCCTCGCTGCGTCGAGCCGGTTCGGAACCGTCCGGCCAAGGCGCACCCGAGGTGGTCTTTCACTTCGCCGGAGCAGCCCCAGAGCGCCGTCGCGTTGGTCGCCTTCTCCGACCTCGGTGAACCAGCTCCGCCAGCGCCGCCATCGCCGACTTGAGCTTTCTCGGCCGTCCGTCCGGATCAGGCGCTACGGTGAGTTCCACGTGCGCCCTAACGCCGTTAGAGCTAGGTTAGATCCTAACCGTTAGATCGAGATCGAGCGGTGTAGATTAGATCTAGTGTCGGGCGGATCCATTTTGGACCGTTAGATCTGGATCCAACGGCGTGGATTGACCGCGTTAACCCAAACGCGTGGTATCCAGATCCAATCTGGACCGTTGATTTTCAAATCAACGGCCGAGATTGTGCCACGTGTGCTTAGCCGCGCCCACGCACGTGGGGAGCGTGTCTCTGACACGCGGGACCCGCGTGTCAGAGGGCCCACGTGTCAGCCGCAGTCACGCGTGCGTGAGACCCAGCGCTGGTAGGTGGGGCCCACATGTCAGCGACACGTGGATTCGTGGACCGAGTCCACGGTAGACCCGAGCCGAGCGTGGACCACGTCCATGGACCGGCTGACGTCAGCAGGCCAATCAGAGGCTGACACGTGTCCTTGCTGACGCAATAATTAATTTCCGAAAAAAGAAAATGATTTTTTAATTCGAAATAATGATTTCAGATTTTGATTCAAACTTCAAACGCTTATAACTTTTGCGTTTCAACTCCGATTTGAGTGATTCAAATTTCTAAATTTGTATAAAATTGAGATCTACCTAAATATGAATTTTATTTAATTTTTGGACTAAAGTTTTTCTCTGTAAAATTATTTAATTGATTATTTGAACTTTAAATAATCATAACTTTTGCATCTTAACTCCAAATTTGATGATTCAAGTTTCTAAAAACTCATAAGATTATGTTCTCTCTGTTTATGGATTTTATTTGGATGTTTGGACACTTTTTGCCTATTGTTTATTCGTGTATTTGCTATTTGCACGCTTTACGAGTAGACGTTGAAGTGCCGGAAGGATTCGAAGGAGAAGTATTGACTCAGGATCCAACTCAAGACCAAGAACAAGTACTTTTTGAAGGCAAGTTGTGCTTTGACCATGTTGATCCTATTTTGAAATCTATTTTGATTTAACCTATTGCATGCTAAGTTCAAATAGAAAAATACTTTATTTAAAAATGGGGAATTAGATAAGTACCAATTTGCTGTATGACACCTTGATTATTTAAGTATGTGCCATGACCCCTTGTCACCCTAGTTGTGGACTACTAGTTGGACATTATTAAATTGCCAACATGGGTTTAGACCGTTATAGTATCTTTGCTTAGACACGCTACGTGCTCATGACATGATTTTGGATAATCAAATGTTAATATTGACTTAATGACATATTGAACCTGTTTTGGAAAAGTATCATGTGATGTTGATGGCACGTGGTGCATGGTAATCAAGCGGGGTTTGATAAGCGATTTCGGCCAGGGCATGTGGCAAGAGTAATCAGTGGGCGATTGTGGCATTGGGGATGTTGATTTGGTTCTTTGGGTAGTCTTGCCTGGTCACCCTAAGGACTTAACCTTGCAAGCCTTTGAACTGGGTCTAACGTGCAACCACATGTCTGTAATGGGACGGACCTAGTTGACTAAGTTGCTAATAACGCACTGTGGGACCTCGGGAGGTCAACTACACCCTTTGTGTAAGTTATGCGGGAGCGTCTGGGGTGAGGCCAGGTACCCATCTAACAGTTGATTGGCCTAGACTTCGCCTTAGCGAAGGGAAGGGTTAGTCTTAATAACCGGGGAGGACCACTTGTATTGTTAGAAGTCTCAGAAAGACTTTGTTACGGGAACTCGCCTTTGTGGTGTTTGGTTGTATCTTGTGGGTAAAGTGCATAACCTCTGCAGAGTTTGGAATCTATTCGAATAGCCGTGTCATGATATTGGACATCGCTCGGGAATTACTGATCAAGGGTTAGATTTTCTCAAAAATAACTTTGGTTTGAAAGGTTGGGCTGGAGTAATAATGAAGTTGATGGAAATGTGGTTTAGGATGGGAAAGATGTTTACTAAACTTCTTGAAAAGTTATTTATGCTTTACTTATTTCTCTCGCTTTGAATCTACTTATATTACTTGTCCAATGCTATTTCTCGCAAATATACCTTGAGTTATTCCTTTGTACCAAGCCATGCATATAGTATATTAGCCTGCATTCTGCATGACTTGCCGAGTACCAAGTACTCACCCTTGCCTCAACACAACACCAGTTGAAGAGGAGACTACGCCCGACTTTGGAGGAGGAGCTCCAAGAGGATCCGTCTCACGTAGGGAGCGAGCCCGGTCGGTTGCCTGTGGTATCTTGGATGGCGCCACGATGTTACCTTATTTGATTTTCATTGCTACTATTTCTCTTTTAATAAGTATCGCCTGCGTATTGCATTTGTGACTTGACCATAAGGTCGAGTAACTTGATTTAGTTATTTAAATAAAAGTACTTTATTAGCATCGAATGGTATGATTGTGATATTTACCGATGTTAAGACTGTGTGCACTAGCGCGTTCCTGGACTAGTGTTGAATACACAGAGGGTCCGGATTTGCAAATTCGGGGTCCCGACAGAGGTGGTATCGAGCCATCTTATCGTAGGCTCAACCATAGCTAGAATGGTCGTAGTGAGGATAAAACCTATTTTCTAAAGCTAAAATTTGTGAAGACAAGAAATGACATCTCGACTTATCCCCTTCTCTCTTTTCTTGTCTCTTGCTGAAATTTTCCCTTACCTTGTCACAATTTAAAAATTCCGAGTTCTTACGTAAAGCACTCTTGTGACAGATGGAGGAAGAATTCAACTACGTCGATCTGGGAGTTGGTCACGCCGCGGAACTTTGGCATATGCTACAAACTCTCGGAGATTTTGAGAAGCCGCAATACCAAGTGGAAGTGATCAGACAAGCGGGATTGATCAAGGCTTGTGACGTGAAGATTGAGGTACCTGCTAGGAAGAAGGGCCCAGGCAATCGCCCGATACACTGCACTGCCAGGAGATCTACAATGCAGATGGGTATCCAAGAGGTATCACGACGAGCAATGCGGCACATTACCCGTATCTACGCCAGAGAGTTGGAGAGCACGGTGTTCCGTTATCACCCGCGCAGCAATAACCTTCTTGACCCGAGGGCGATTCAGGATGAGGATGCCACGGTTACACAGTTGGCATGATTTGTTGTCGCCCAGGAGGATGTACTAGATGATACAAGCAAGGAGCTACAGAAGGCCCGCAAGGAGATCACGACAGAGAAGAACAGATGGCGGGAAGCTCAAGAGTATGTGGCACACCTTCTGCGAAGGATTGACGAGTTGGAGATGACTTTGTACGGACCGGACCCAGAGCCAGTACTCGAGCTACACGAGCTAGATCCAGAGGAGTCAGATCTCGATGAGGACACTGCTTCTTCGCCTACCACAGAGGACACAGTTGCTGGACATGGCAATCGTTTCGCGCCTATGCCGCAGCACCCGTACCCAGGCTGTGGAGGTTTTCTCGATGAGTGAGCATAGGTTCTATAGTGAGACTCCTTCGCCGAGTCACGTCATAGAATAAAGAGTCACCCTTTTAGGCGTTAGACTCCAGTGTTGGTTCGATTTGGATTTTCATTGTTTGCTGAGTGTGCAGTATGTGTTGCAAGGCCCTTAGGCATTGTAAGCAACCATACCAAGTTATTAATATCAATAATAAAGTTGGACCTTAAAGTTACACCTTTCGCCCCGCATAAGTTCCATATTACTTGTCTATTCTTGTTTCCCCCTCATCTCTAGAACTTAGAGCAAATCGACAGATGGTAAACACCCGCGGAAACTTTGGAAGTAGTGGGAGTGGTTCTCGCCCAGCAGAAAACCCCAATGATGGAGCACCAGCACCGCCAGTTGATATGCAGAATTTTGGAGCATTTCTTGCTGCTCAGACTCAGTTGATGCATGCTATGATGCAACAAATGCAACACGTCACTGCTCAGGCTACAGCTAATCAAGTCAATCAGGGACAACGCCAGAATACAAGACTGTCAGAGTTCATGAGGACTCACCCACCCACTTTCTCCGGGAATGCCAATCCATTGGAGGCCGACGATTGGTTAAGGTCAATTGAGAGGAAGCTACACATAGCTCAATGCATAGGAAATGAGAAGGTACTTTACGCTTCTCATCAGTTGGAAGGAACAGCCGCCGAATGGTGGGAGAATTTCTGTGCCACGCAAGAGAACCCTCAAGATATCACTTGGGAAGAGTTCACAGCTGCGTTTAAATCGGTATCACGTGCTGAAGGAATCATGGACCTTAAGAAGGAGGAGTTCAGAGCACTGAAGCAAGGTAATCAGCCAGTGGCCGACTACCTGAACAAGTTCACACAGCTAGCACGCTACGCACCTGAGGATGTAACGACAGATAAAGCCAGACAGTCTCGTTTTATGAAGGGACTTAACTCAGGATTGCAAGTAGGATTGATCACCCACACCTTCCCAGATTTCCAAGAATTGGTGAATAAGGCGCTTATTCTTGAGGACAAGCGCAAGGAACTGGATGAGAAACGAGAAGCGCTTGAGAATGCAACAAACAGGATCACGCCAGGGAACGCAATGGCGTCACGAGTTGCACCAAATCAATTCTTGATTCCAACCACGAGAATGCAACAAGGACACCATCCTCGGCACCAAGACACATCAATCGAACTACTGACCCCAGCCCCCGCTAGAAACGCTTACTCCGTGCAAAGAAGGAACAGTGAGACGCCGCTACAATCGCAACGAGCCAGACACTTTGCCAACAGCTTGTCCAAAGAAGACAGCAGGAGTGACCCGATTCGCTTCAATCTAGGAACCACCCCGCTAGGACGCCAAAGACCAGGAGCCACATCCAGGCCGTGGTGAGAGGCCGAGTCAACCATGTCACCGCAGATGCACCGCAGAATGCTACGGACGTCGTCTTGGGTAAGTTATTTGTTAACTCGAGTACTGCTTGATTTTGTTTGACTACGGAGCTTCGCATTCGTTTGTTTCACAAGGCTTTGCTGCTAGAAACGATTTGGGGATTGCAAGACTTAAGTGCATGCTTTTAGTTCAAACCCCTGGTTCCGAACTCCGAACGAAAGTAGGATGTTCCGGGGTGAGAATACTAATAGATGGAATAGAGTTCCTAGCAAACCTTATTATTTTGGAAACCCAGACCTTAGACGTTATATTGGGAATGGATTGGTTATCCAAGCACAAGGCCGTATTGGATTGTAGACGAAGGACTATCTCAGTTGAGAGCCCGTGTGGAAAGAAAGTGGAATTTCAAGCTCACCGTAGTTAGAGAAGGACAGTTGATGGTTAACATTACCAAGACAATCAGCATAGAGGATGTCTCCGTAGTGAATGAGTACCCGAGATGTTTTTCCGAAGATCTACCTGGTATGCCGCCAGACAGGACATAGAGTTTGTGATAGAGCTTGTACTGCACAAAGACCGATAGCAAAGAGACCCTATCGGATGTCCACCGAGGAGTTGGTAGAGATGAAGAAACAGCTAGAGGAGTTAATGGAGAAAGGATTTATCAGACCGAGTTCGTCGCCATGGGGAGCACCAGTTTTGTTTGTCAAGAAGAAGGACGGGAGTTTCAGGATGTGCATCGACTACCGTGCACTCAATGAAGTCACCGTGAAGAATAAGTATCCGCTACCCAGGATTGATGATTTGTTCGATCAGCTGAGAGGAGCCGGAGTTTTCTCCAAGATTGATCGAGATCGGGATACCATCGATTGAAGATCCGATCGAGAAGATATTCAAGATCGCATTCTCGTCAAGATATGGACATTACGAGTTCTGATTATGTCCTTTGGATTGACGAATGCGCATGACTTATTTCATGAATATGATGAATAAGGTGTTCATGGAATATTTGGACAAGTTTGTCATCGTGTTCATAGATGATATCCTAATCTACTCCAAGACATAGGATGAACATGCCGAACACTTAAGGCGAGTTTTGGAAAAGCCGAGGAACAGCAACTTTTCGCCAAGTTCAAAGCAAGTGTGATTTTTGGAAGGACAAGGTGGAGTTTCTTGGACATGTAATGACCGCATGAAGGAGTCGCCGTAGATCCAAGCAAAGTAGAAGGCGTGTTACATTGGGAGCAGCCAAAGACTGTGACCCATTCGAAGTTTCCTTGGAATGGCAGGATACTACCGCCGTTTCATTGAAGGCTTTTTCGACAATTGCGAAACCTCTTACGCAATTCTTTGAAGAAGGAAAAGAAGTTTGCATGGACGCTTGAGAATGTGAGAAAGGATTTCAGGAGCTGAAGAAGCAATTGACATAAGCGCGGTGTTAGTTCTCTGGGATGTTAATCAAAGCTTTGATATTTATTGTGACGATCGCGCCAAGGACTTGGATGTGTCTTGATGAGAATGGAAAGGTCGCCGCTTATGCATCAAGGCGATTGAGGCCGCATGAGGAAAATTATCCGACACATGACCTAGAGTTAGCTGCCGTAGTGCATGCCTTGAAGATATGGCGTCACTATCTGATCGGGAACAGATGTGAAGTGTATACGGATCATAAGAGCCTTAAATACATATTCACCCAGTCGGATCTGAACATGAGGCAGAGGAGATGGTTAGAGTTAATCAAGGACTACAATGTTGGAATCCATTACCATCCCGGGAAGGCCAACGTAGTAGCCGATGCTCGAGTCGGAAAAGCCATACCGTGAGTGCGTTGCTAGCCACAAGTCGAGGATGAGTTATGTGAGGATTGTCAGAAAATGAAGATTGAGGTTGTACCTAGCGGATTCTTGGCCGCATTGGAAGTAAAGCCTACTTTAGAGGACCAGATCCGGGAAGGACAGAAGGATGATGACAAGATCCGCAGGATTAAGTCCATCAAGGAGGAAGGCAAGGCAGAGGACTTCAAGTTGGATGAGCAAGGCACGTTGTGGATGAAGGATCGCATTTGTGTGCCTAACAAGAAGGAGTTAAAGCAACTGATTTTGGAAGAAGCCCATGACTCCAAGTACTCAATTCATCCCGAAGCGCCAAAATGTATCAGATTTGAAGGAAAGATTCTGGTGGCCGAGTATGAAGCGTGAAGTTGCCGAGCATGTTGCATTGTGCGACGTATGCCGAGAGTCAAGGCAATGCATCGAGACCAGCAGGATTACTACACCGAAAATACCTCGAGTGGAAGTGGGAGGAAATCGGAATGGATTTTATTAATGGTCTGCCTAAGACTCAAGGAGGTTATGACTCCATATGGGTTATAGTGGATCGCTTGACTAAAGTAGCCCATTTTATCCCGTGAAGACCACTTACTCGGGAGATAAATTAGCGTAATTGTACATGATCAGGATTGTCTGTTTGCACGGAGTGCCAAAAAGGATTGTATCGGACGAGGTACCCAATTTACCTCAAGGTTCGGAATAAGTTGCATGAAGCCATGGGAACCCGTTTGAACTTCAAGATGCCTTATCATCCACAGACGGATGGACAGGCCAGAAAGAGTCAACCAGGTTCTGGAGGATATGTTGAGAGCTTGTGCATTAGCTTATGCTACCTCTTGGGATAAGAGTTTGCCGTATGCCGAGTTCGATTACAACAATAGTTATCAGGCTAGTTTACAGATGTCACCTTTTGAGGCCTTGTATGGTCGACTCCTGTCGGACGCCATTGAATTGGAATGAGACCGGCGAGCGCCGTGTCTTCGGCCTGATATTCTTCAGAGGCTGAAGAAGCAGATTGCCATGATTAGGGAAAGGTTGAAGATCGCCCAATCACGACAGAAGAGTTATCCGACAATCGTCGCGAGGATTTGAGTTTTGAACCTAAGACTGTGTATACCTCAGAGTTACGCCTCTCAGGGGAGTTAAGAGGTTCCATGCCAAAGGGAAACTCGCACCCCGTTATGTTGGACCATTTAAGATTTTGAGCCGCAGAGGCGAAGTTGCTTATCAGCTGGAGTTGCCACAGTCGTTAACAGGATTACATGATGTATTCCATGTGTCCCAGTTGAAGAAGTGTCTCCGAGTTCTGAAGAGCAGACGCCGCTAGAGTCAATTGAGTTTCTAGAGGATTTGACTTATAAGGAACATCCCGTGAGGATTCTAGACACAATGGATCGAGACCAGAAATAAGTCAACCCGTTTCTGTAGAGTTCAGTGGAGCAATCATGAAGAAAGCGAAGCGACTTGGGAGCTGAAGAGGATTTGAAGAAAGAGTTTCCAAACCTATTCGTAGTGAGCCACGAATCTCTGGGACGAGATTCTATTAAGGGGGAGGTTTGTAACACCCCAAAATTTTGCTTTCCTTAAATTCATGTGTGATTTGGCACTTTGGTGAATTTTGGAATTTTCTGAATTTATTTGGATTTATTTGGAATTTATTTGAATTTATTCCATTTTGAAATAATTAAAGAATTTAATTTTGCAAATAAAATTTTGTTGGAAATATTTTATTTGAGTCCAAAATGTTCCAAAGTATTTTCCAGAATTTTTGGAATTTTTACGAAGTCTTTTGCTATTTTTAATGAATTAAATGAATTATCGGGAATTATTTTAATTATTAAATCGCTGGAAAATGCGAGTGGGTTTGTCTTGTTCATCCGATCGAGCTCGAGTCGACTCGAGTTCGAGTCCGACCGAACCCGACCCGAGCCACGTGACTCGGCCGGACCAAGTCCAAACCCTAAGCACGTGAACCGTTGGATCGAGATCCAACTACCAACTCAAGGCCAAGACCGATCCGATCGGATCCGATCGGTTCCGCTCACGCCGCGGCGATCCCAGCCATTGATCGTGCCACGTGGACGGCCGCGGCGTCGTCCCCGCCGAGTCCGAGCCGGACTCCTCCGCGCCGCCGCCATGTGGGATTAGGGCTCCGCTCAGGCGCTGCATGCCAAGGGCATTTAAGGCACGGTGGTACCGAGGACCGCCGTGACTTCGCGCACTCTTTGCCCTAACCCACCGAGCTCTAGCCGCCATAGGTTTTCCGAATCGCTCGCCGTAGTTGCGTGAAGCGCCGCCACGCAGTTTTGTCTCGCCTCGCCGCCGTCCGCCGTCCTCCGCCGCGTCTGAGCCCGGTTCCGGAACCGTCCGGCCAAGGCGCACCCGAGGTGGTCTTTCACTTCGCCGGAGTAGCCCCAGAACGCCGCCGTGTTGGTCGCCTTCTCCGACCTCGGTGAACCAGCTCGCCGCGCCGCCATCGCCGACTTCGAGCTTTCTCATTGCGTCCGATCCGGATCAGCGCTACGGTGAGTTCCACGTGCGCCCTAACGCCGTTAGAGCTAGGTTAGATCCTAAGCTGTTAGATCGGGATCGAACGGTGTAGATTAGATCTAGTGTCGTGGGCCGGATCCATTTTGGACCGTTAGATGCGGATCCAACGGCGTGGATTGACCGCGTTAACTCCAAACGCGTGGTATCCAGATTCAATCCGACCGTTGATTTTCAAATCAACGGCCGAGATTGTGCCACGTGTGCTTAGCCGCGCCCACGCGCATGGGGAGCGTGTCTCTGACACGCGGGACCCGCGTGTCAGAGGGCCCACGTGTCACCGCAGCCACGCAGCGGCGTGAGACCCGGCAATGGCGAGTGGGGCCCACATGTCGGCGACCGCGTGGATTCGTGGACCGAGTCCACGGTAGACCCGAGCCGAGCGTGGACCACGTCCATGGATCGGTGACGCCAGCAGGCCAATCGAGGCTGACATGTGTCCTGCCGACGCAATAATTAATTTCGAAAAAAGAAAATGATTTATTGATTCGAAATAATGATTGTGATTTTGATTCAAACTTCAAACGCTTATAACTTTTGCGTTTCAACTCCGATTTGAGTGATTCAAATTTCTAAATTTGTATAAAATTGAGATCTACCTAAATATGAATTTTATTTAATTTTTGGACTAAAGTTTTTCTCTGTAAAATTATTTAATTGATTATTTGAACTTTAAATAATCATACTTTTGCATCTTAACTCCAAATTTGATGATTCCAGTTTCTAAAAATTCATAAAATTATGTTCTCTCTGTTTATGGATTCTATTTGGATGTTTGGACACTTTTTGCCTATTGTTTATTCGTGTATTTGCTATTTGCACGCTTTACGAGTAGATGTTGAAGTGCCGGAAGGATTCGAAGGAGAAGTATTGACTCAGGATCCAACTCAAGACCAAGAACAAGTACTTTTTGAAGGCAAGTTGTGCTTTGACCATGTTGATCCTATTTTGAAATCTATTTTGATTTAACCTATTGCATGCTAAGTTCAAATAGAAAAATACTTTATTTAAAAATGGGGAATTAGATAAGTACCAATTTGCTGTATGACACCTTGATTACTTAAGTATGTGCCATGACCCCTTGTCACCCTAGTTGTGGACTACTAGTTGGACATTATTAAATTGCCAACATGGGTTTAGACCGTTGTAGTATACTGCTTAGACCTGCTACGTGCTCATGACATGATTTTGGATAATCAAATGTTAATATTGACTTAATGACATATTGAACCTGTTTTGGAAAAGTATCATGTGATGTTGATGGCACGTGGTGCATGGTAATCAACTGGGGTTTGATAAATAGTTTTCGACCGGGGCATGTGGCAAGAGTAATCAGGTGGGCCAGTTGTGGCATTGGGGATGTTGATTTGGTTCTTCGGGTAGTCTTGCCCTGGTCACCCTAAGGACTTAACCTTGCAAGCCTTTGAACTGGGTCTAACGTGTAACCACATGTCTGTAATGGGACGGACCTAGTTGACTAAGTTGCTAATAACGTACCTGTGGGACCTCAGGAGGTCAACTACACCCTTTGTGTAAGTTATGCGGGGAGCGCATCGGGCTGAGGCCAGGTACCCATCTAACGGTTGATTGGCCTAGACTTCGCCTTAGCGAAGGGAAGGGTTAGTGCGCAATAACCGGGGAGGACCACTTGTATTGTTAGAAGTCTCCGAAAGACTTTGTTACGGGAACTCGCCTTTGTGGTGTTTGACTGTATCTTGTGGGTAAAGTGCATAACCTCTGCAGAGTTTGGAATCTATTCGAATAGCCGTGTCCGCGGTATTGGACATCGCTCGGGAATTACAGTCAAGGGTTAGATTTTCTCAAAAATAACTTTGGTTTGAAAGGTTGGGCTGGAGTAATAATGAAGTTGATGGAAATGTGGTTTAGGATGGGAAAGATGTTTACTAAACTTCTTGAAAAGTTATTTATGCTTTACTTATTTCTCTTGCTTCGAATCTACTTATATTACTTGTCCAATGCTATTTACTGCAAATATACCTTGAGTTATTCCTTTGTACCAAGCCATGCATATAGTATATTAGCCTGCATTCGTGTGCATGACTTGGTCGAGTACCAAGTACTCACCCTTGCCTCAACACAACACCAGTTGAAGAGGAGACTACGCCCGACTTTGGAGGAGGAGCTCCAAGAGGATCCGTCACGTAGGAGCGAGCCCACCGATTGCCTGTGGTATACTGGATGGCGCCACGATGTTACCTTATTTGATTTTCCGCTGCTACTATTTCTCTTTTAATAAGTATCGCCCTGCGAGGCGTACATTTGTGACTTGACCATAAGGTCGAGTAACTAGTTTGGTTATTTAAATAAAAGTACTTTATTAGCATCGAATGGTATGATTGTGATATTTACCGATGTTAAGACTGTGTGCACTATCGCGTTCCTGGACTAGTGTTGAATACACAGAGGGTCCGGATTTGCAAATTCGGGGTCCCGACACGCGTGCTGCCCTCATCGCCGCCGCCACCGTCTACGTCACGAGCGCACCTTCTGGCCACGCCGCCTTCTTCCTACGCCCAACGATTTGCGCCACTGCTTCGCGTCGTCCGGTAGTTCTCCTTATTTTCTTTTATGCGCGCTCTATCTATATCAATCAATTAATCTTGTTCGCATGTATTGATGCATGTATACATGTGTTAGGCTTATATGGTTTTTCTATATGCGTGTACTGTGGACGGTAGATGTATATATATACTTGGTCAAATCGCGTGTAGAAATAGCCGCGCGTAGATATAGTCGGTTGACACAAATATCGTAGAACTTGTTTCAGCACTCTCTGTTGCTTAACGCTAGTTGCATGAATATGGTATTGTGTGCCTGTTTGCCATATATATATCTACCATGCTGTTTTTCCGCGTAGCACGCACGTATCGCCGTAGTCGCCGTCGTTGCCATAGCCGTCGTCGCCGCCGACTCATTCTGGCTAACTGTGTTCGCTGCCGCCGTCGCTGTCTCCGGCCGACTGCGCTCGCTGTCCCGCGCTGATCGTCTGGCCGATTCGCAAGTATAAATTACCTATATACATTTATACGGTCGTATTAGGAAGTATACACATCTAAATACAAAAATTAATTTGCGCCTCGGTATTTCACGTAACCCAGCCGAACTAGAAGCATATGTGTATACGCCATGAACAGTAGCATGCTAGAAAACTAGAAATTTAGTTTGTACATGCACTTTTCTAACAATTGCGAAATTTGTCTTTTTCGCTGCGAATTTGTTTTAAGTCCAAACTGCGTGCAACAAATTTTGTTAATTAATAAAAATTAATACCTTTCTACAGTAATTTTTATGAAATTTTATAAATAAATTTATACTATTAAATTATTTGCAGAAAGTCCAAACTTACGAATTTTGTATCTCTTAAACTATACGTCCGAAAATGTTGAAATAAATTTTATAAATCTTAGAAAATGCCAACGTAATTATCTGGAAGTTTTCGCGAAATTACACATTAGTTTGATTTGCAGTATTTCCTGAATGTGTGTTTATTCGTTGTTTTTGGATGTTTTTCTGCTACACGTAGACGTTGAGCTGTGCGAGGGTGTTGAAGAAGACCAATCTCAAGTGTTGGACCAAGAACATCAACTGTTTGAAGGCAAGTTGTGCTTTGACCATATTGTTCCTAGCTTTTGAAAATATATTTTGTTTTAAATTATGCATGTTATGTTGATTAAAATGAATAGTTTAATTTGGGATAACTAGTTAATCCACCTAATTGTTAATTCCATCCTTGTTAATAATATTTGTATGCCATATATTCCATTGTCACCTAAAGTTGGGATCAAATTGTTGGATGATATGATTGTGCCAACACGGGAGGCTAGACCGTGAATAGTGGCTTAGCTATGCTTGCGTGAAATATATTTCAAATAGCAAAATAATATTGACTAATGACAAATGGAATGATTTTGGAAGTTAAGTGTGATCTTGTCACGTGATGATGTGAAGTGTAGGTACCTTCGTGGTTCTACACGGTAACTGAAAATAATGTTGGCATGCGTTGCACAGTAGATGAACAAGGGTGGGATTGATTTAGCCCGGGGCAAGTGGTAAGAGGCTTTATGCCAGGTGGGCCTTCGTGGCACTGATAATTAATAAACGGCCTTCGTGTCCGTGGGATGAGTGTTGTGAGTTGTTTGGGTCAGGGATGAGTGATGAATGTCTTGCCCTGGACAGTTAAGGACTTAACCTTGCAAGCCTTTGAACTGAGTATTCCGTACAACCACATGGCTGAGGTGGGACGGTCTTCATTTCCAACTTCAGAATCCTACTAAACTAAGACCGTCCCACCTCAGCCATGTGGTTGTACGGAATACTCAGTTCAAAGGCTTGCAAGGTTAAGTCCTTAACTGTCCAGGGCAAGACATTCATCACTCATCCCTGACCCAAACAACTCACAACACTCATCCCACGGACACGAAGGCCGTTTATTAATTATCAGTGCCACGAAGGCCCACCTGGCATAAAGCCTCTTACCACTTGCCCCGGGCTAAATCAATCCCACCCTTGTTCATCTACTGTGCAACACATGCCAATAGTATTTTCAGTTACCGTGTAGAACCACGAAGGTACCTACACTTCACATCATCACGTGACAAGATCACACTTAACTTCCAAAATCATTCCATTTGTCATTAGTAAATATTATTTTGCTATTTGAAATATATTTCACGCAAGCATAGCTAAGCCACTATTCACGGTCTAGCCTCCCGTGTTGGCACAATCATATCATCCAACAATTTGATCCCAACTTTAGGTGACAATGGAATATATGGCATACAAATATTATTAACAAGGATGGAATTAACAATTAGGTGGATTAACTAGTTTTCCCAACCTCCCCCCTTAACAGAATCTCATCCCCGAGATTCGAGGCTAACTATAGAATAGGTTCGGAAACTCGTTCAAATCTTCTTCGCGTTTCCATGTCGCTTCGCTTTCTGAATGGTTACTCCATTGGACTCGGCAGAAGTGAATTGGTTTGGTTCTTGTTTCACAATCCAAGTTCTGATTAGTTATTGCTGGTATGGTAGATAACTGCTTGCTTGTCTCTGCGTTATCAGCGGTAGCGGCAACTGTATTGACTTGAACTGCTTCAAGAACATCGGTGGGATCTGTCCTTTCCATCTGTTGACTACTCCAGGGTTTAGGCAAGAGGGGAAAAGCAAAGATAAGGTTCAAGAATCCTAGTGCAGGAAGAACAGGTTTAACCCAAAAACTTAAGCACATAATATTAATAACTTCATATGGTTGCTTACAAAAGCCTAACAGCTATGCAACACATACTGCACACTCAGCAATCAAGGAAGATCCAAATTTTCTAGGCACACAACGATCTAGCGTCTAAAAGGGTAACTTTCCTATCTTAGGGGATGCGACTCTCACACATGGATCTCAACTGACTAAAGCACTGGTTCTTCAAGCTCCGGGAAGACTTCATCGATCTACTTCTCTTCGAGCTTGATGATCCCTCGCTCCATGATCTTCAGGGTTGATAGCGTCATCCAGTACTTTCTTCTTAAATGTGAAACATCGTTAACTATTCGGAACGACTCAAGTAAGATTTACATTCAAACCAAAGGGAAGGATAGGAGTTTAGCAAAGAGGAGAGAATAGAAGAATAAGATAAGTCAAGAACTCATTATTCTTTCAAGTTAAATTTTCACTTTAGAAAATAATTTTGAAGCACCTAAAGAAGGCCAATCTATCTAGGGTCAAGACCTACAGTCAGTATGGCTCTGATACCACCTCTGTCGGGACCCGAATCTACAAATCCGGACCCTCTGTGTATTCTGCACTAGTCCAGGATCACGCTAGTGCACACAGTAATAACAGGGATGAAGTACCACAATCATACACAGGGGAATTAATAATAAAGTACTTCAATTATTAAATAAACTGGTTACAAGACCTTAAGGTCACCTTACAAATAGTCTGCCACGCAGGGCTTACAGCAACAAAAGAGAATAAACAGCAGCAAAATGAAGAACACCGGTGAATCCCATCAATACGCCACAGGCAACTGACAGGGTTCGACTCCTAGATAATCGCCTTCTCACGGAACTTCTTCTTCTTCGACATTGTAGACTTCTGCTCACTGGTGATTTGTTTGTTGCAAGGGCTGAGTACATAAAGCACTCAGCAAATCATGCACAGAATGCAAGTCTAATAACTATATGCATGGCTTATTCCAAAAGACAGGCTGAATGGTTATTTTGCAGAAAAGCAACATTTTGCCTCTATCAAATAATCTTAATAGATTCAAAAGCAGAAATACCATATTATATAATACGTTATCAATCTCTTTTCAAACCATTTGGCACAAAGCCCTAAATCACTTTAGCAATTATCTCTGGCATGCAGCCACCCATTCCCACATTTTGTTTTGGAAAATCTATCCCTTGACTGTAATCCCCGAGCTTTGTCCAGTACCGTGGACTTGGCTATTCGAATAGTTTTGACACACTCTGCAGAGGTTGTACACCAACAATGCTGGTGCATATCAAGATGAAGATAGTTCCGATACCGAATATAATGTGCAATCTAGTAATGCACCTTCAGAGAGTTTGCGCCGCCATGACAAGGATGAAGTCTTAGCTGTTGATGCTAATTTAGTGCATAATGTGCACGGCACCGATGGAAATGAGGACAATTCGTGCGAATCTGAAGAAGAAAATGACACTACAGTGCAGTTTGTCAGTGACAATGAGCATGAAGATATTCCGTTATGTGACACCGATGAGGATTAGTTCTACAACAAAAAAATAAATAAAAGCGAAAACATGGCGGCAATATGTCCCGCTAAAATTTTTTCGCACCGCCACCTCTCCCCAGGGTTGTCCATCGGTTCCACCCCCAAACCACATCGCGCACAGCCCCTATTCACCCGAAATCCCCCAAATCGCCTAAGCCCATCTCCCGACTTCCCCCAAAATCCCCAAATCGCCTTTTTCACCCACAACCCTACTCCCATAGAATCCCCAAATCGTTGTCGCCCACAACCCTACTCCCACCCCCAAATTTCCGTCGCCCACCTCCCGACTTCCCCCAATATCGTCATCTCCCACCAGGCTTCCTCCCGACGCGCGAGCAAGAGCGTCTCAAGGCCGAAGCCGGTGAAGGGGGATCCGCCAGCGCTGTCTCCGTCCGTGACTCGCCAGCGCCGTCTCCGTTCGCGACTCCGCGACTCGCCAACGCCGTCTCCGTCCACGACTCGCCAGCGCCGTCTCCGTCCGTGACTCACCAGCGCCACCGCCTTCTCCGTCCGCGACCCGTGTGGCGGCAATCAAGAACACGTGAGTTTTTTTAGCTTACCGATCTAATGTATTGCTCTTAGTTTTAATTAGATTTACATGCTTTTCATTTTTTTCCTTGTTGATTAATTTTTTTGTACTACATATTGATTATATGCGTCGGGCACTAGTTAGCTCAGATGGCCCTCCATCACTTCTTTATAAGAAAAAGGGCAAAATCAACTTCCTGGGTTTTAAGTTTTTGCTTGTGCTGTGTCATTCCATTCTGTTGGCCCTAATGCAACAAGCGCTCAATATTGTTACTTGTTGATCAATACTGTTACTTCTTGATCAATACTGTTAATTTACATGGTAGGTCATGCAGCAGATTTCAGTTTATCTCTTGCTACCTTCCAAATGTATGATTGCTGAAATAATGTACTGCTATCTATACTGCAATAGAATGTTATGCAGCTTTACTGTTCCTCCCAGAAAAGTAAATACAAAGCATTACTACATATTTTCATACTTACTCCATTTTGTAGGTTGTAAGTTTACCCTAAATTTTACCCTGGCCCCGGCGTTATTGTTGAGCTCAATGAAAACACGCAATCAAGTTAGAGGTTGTCTTCCTCTACTTGTTTTTTTTTAAATTATCATTGTTCTTGTGTTATATACTGCAATGCATATTATATATACTAGTAAATCAAAATTCATCTATGTTAATGTGGTGTCAAATATCGTATTTACAGTATTCTTACCATTTCAAATAATATTAATAATATCAATGGTTTCATAATAGAACATCAACTGTGTGAATATGAGAAGTTGCGGCTTGCCAATATCGCGGAGATTCGTGCCAAATTTAATTTTCTAGGCATCCCTTTAGTAAAAAATGCTTTGAATGGATCGACTACTTCCCATTCACCTATAAGGACAAGCAATCCGAGCTTAGAACAAGGTGAAGACTCCGATTCAGAGTATGATCCTGAAGAGGATAGGGGGACTGAGAATGATGCAAATGACAAGATTCCTTCGTATGAGGAGCAGCGGATGGAAGTGCGAACTGTAGCCACTATATCAGCGTTAAAGGTGCTTTGTCTATTCTGTTGGGGGCTCAGGATTTTGGTGTACTTGTGTTTTGCATTGCTTCTATGGTTCTTGTGTTGGTCTTCATTTATTTGAAGTGATATGTTGACATTGCTGTTTATTCTTTTGTATCAGAGTAGATCATATAAAAGAACTGTTAAAAGGCCTGCTTTAAGGGCCAATAAAAGGGACAAGATGGCTCCAGGTGGCACAAGACCTTCCAAGAGAGTGAAAGCAACTCAAACAATAGAGCAACCTACTCGGGTGTCAACAAGGTCAACATCAAATAATTTAGCCTTGGGACAACATACTAAAGATAGAACCACTGCAGCATCTGATCAATTGGCACATCAAGTTCATAGCCAAGGACAAGAACCTATTGTGGAACCTAGGAGTCCTGTTAGGGACTGGTCTTATGAAGGAGAAGGTTTAGATGCGGACGAAGGTGGTGAACCTGTTGCCCCTAATGAGAACAACCAGTCAAACAATGCAGGCATGTTTTTTTACCTTGCTCCTTTAATGATCTGTATAGTTCTTGTTCTCTAACTCTTTGGATGAAGTCCGGCCACAGATTGGACCCATCTGGCAGATGATACAAACCAGCATCAAGACGATGATGCAGACCAACACCAAGATGATGAAGGCAAGTTATTTTTGGGCATTCTTCTTTTCAGCTTTATTACACTTGTGACTAGGAACAATATTTCAGATTGTTTTCACAGATTACAAACATTAATCAGTTAACTAATCTCTTCAATGCCTTTTTCGTAGATAACTCAAATACTTCTAAAAGAGGGAAGAGGGCATCAACAATGGGGAAAATGCTTGAGAAGATGACTAGAACTATGGGAAAAAGGTTGCCCATCCAATTTACCGAGGGGATGAGAAGGCCACATAAGCCGTTGGAAGCTGCAAAGTTTGCATCGGAGGCTGGCGTTCAAATTAGGCATAATGTCCCTATCCTCACTAGTTGGAAAGAGTATAAGAACAACACGACTCATTTGGATAATTTCATGGGAAAACTGTCTGTAAGTGGTTTCATTCTTGGGCATGAACAATTACTCTTCTTCCACACTATATTGCATAACTTATTAATGTGATTCATTTAACTTGCTAGACAAGGCTGGCCTTGGACACCAGTGATAGGACAACCAAGGATGCATGTGCTGACATTTTGAAGGGTGGGGTGCGGCAAACTAGGTATTTGCTGAAGAAGCGGTTTTTCGATGGTATCCCAGCAAATGAAATCTGTGCAACTAGTCCAGTACCTAACATGACAGATGAGGAGTGGAGAAAACTCATCCAAAAATGGTCTGACCCGAAAAGCAAGGTAAGATTTCTGAACATATTCAGATTCCATTCATGAATGTGCCTAACTAAACCGTCTTTTGTAGGAAATATCTGAAAAGAACAAGCAAAATCGTGCCAAAGTCAAATTCCATCAGGCCACAGGGTCTCGTAGTTACATTGCACACTGCCATGCTCTGGTAAGTACTGTTCGCTGTATCATTATTCATTTTGGATCCACAAAACTTGGTAGGAATTACACATACATCACTTGTTACTTGATAACCAAAGAGAGGATTTTATATGCTCTTATTGAGTTGAAGCCCTGCCTATAATAAAGCCATATGTAGCTAGGAAGAACTTTTCTACTTGATATATTTTATTATGTTTCTTCTTCCAATTGTAGAAAGAGAGAAACAAGGATCAACAGTTCAACTTGTCGACTTGTTCAAGGAGTGCCACAACAAAGAAGAAGAAGGGACTCGTTGAACTCGTAACGCAGCAGTTGTAAGACCCTACATTTCCTCCTTGTCCTTCTGCCATTCTATCCTGCAGATGATCAATTTAGTTTTCCATCATTTAGATTCAAGATATTGTATCTAGGTATGTTAAGAAAATCTGGTTGAGATACTGATAGGCCTCCTTGCCTTGCAATCTGGAGAAGCGTAGGAATTCTGGGCAAACACATGAATGTGTTCATACGATGATTATTTTTGTTTCTTTTACATACTTTGAAAGAGTTGGCTGATAGTTATTCAAACAAATAAAGGCACTCTGTTGTGCTTGCTTAGTGTGAAATCATGTGCTGAAAAATTGGCTTTGAACTGAAAAATTAACTTAGATTTGAATTTGCAAAATGTGTTTGTTCATGTGTTTTGACAATTGACAAGAAACAGTAAGTTTTGCCTTGGCGCCGGACCAATCCTAAAGAAAACAGTAAGTTTCCCATCTACGACGGACAAACTTTCTTGGTCCTTTGTAAACATGCTTTTTGACAACCTCTTTCTTCTATGTACAACGGACAAAGTTTTTGTGTCCGTCGTGAACATGATTTTGAGCGCATGAGCCAAACCCTATTTTCCAAGAATCCAGTAAGCTACGCATGTACGACGGACAAAGTTTTTGGGTCTGTCGTGAACGGCTTTTTGAGGATTGATTTCGCATGTACAACGGACAAAGTTTTTGGGTCCGTTGTGAACGTGTTTTCACCAGAATGTTTTCTTCTTGGAACTGAAAGTTTCACATGTACGCCGGACAGAGATTTCTTGTCCGTCGTGAATGGACTTTTTCTAGGGTTTTTATTTCTTGTCCGTTGTGAACGTGTTTTGCTCAGTTTAGGATGTTTTGCAAGAATTGAAATGGTTTGACCTTGAGATTATGAAATTTGTGATGATTTCATGATGTGTGTTTTGAAGTGGACTTTATGCAATGCTCATGTGAGTAGTTGCATGGATTAACATTGAGTCAAGTCGTGGACTTGTGCTCGGATTTGTTTTGTGGTTTGTTCATGTGCAGGTATTGCTCGAAGACGAATGTGGTCTATGACGGACCGGAACTAGGTTCATGGAGGAACTGAGGTTCGGGACTAGGTTCAGGAGGAACTGAGGTCTTGGTGGTCAAGGATGTCATGCGGGACGTTCGGGCTAAGAGAATGGTGCACATGAAGAATGGTTAGTCACGTGAGAATGGCAGGAGGTCATTCGCGTGCAAAGTGTTAGTCACGTGAGTATGGCAGGTGGCCATACGCGTGCAAAGTGTTAGTCACGTGAGTATGGTAGGGTTGCCATACGCGTGCAAGAGTTGTACTCGGCCTGGTTGGGCCAAGTAGAGTTGAGTTGGATACGGATTCCTTCTAGGGAATAGGAATCGTATTCAGAACTCTTTGTGGGTTGGTGCTTTAAATAGGTGGGGGGTCTCCTGTTGAAAGACACCAAGCAGAGCTGAGCGCATCAAGCCTTGAGCTTGGTTTTAGGGTTTGTACTCTTTTGATGAGAGTATTTTAGACAAGAAATAAAGATCAATTCTTCCAAGATTTTTGCGTGCTACAGTAACCACGTCGCTACAGTATTTTCTGTTTTGGTTCTTGTTTGCATGCTTGTTCTAATTCTAGATTGGTTTTTAATCGTTGAGTTTCATCTTGATTTGATCCATCAAAAACCGTTCTAGGGTATTGATTTAGAGTTTCTCAAAGTCTAGTTGATTAATCTTTTGAAGATCTTGTTTAATCTTGAAGTTTTGATTAGATTGATTCTCGTCAAGTTCTGGATCAGCAAGCTTGCGAAGCTCATAACTTTTGATCCGTAAGTCCGATCGAGCTAATTCTTTTTGGGTTCGATTCGTATTGGAATCTAGTTGCTTGTGTCCAAAATTCAGATCGTTTCGACGGTTGGATCTCCGGGAATTCTAGTTTTACCAAACCTCTGTCATTCTGTTTTTGTCGAAAACGAGGCAATTATTTGGTTCTGTTTTGGGGTGAACTTTTAATAGGTCAAGAATTTGGTTTTAGCTTCCGCACAATCATTCACCCCCCTCTGATTGCTATATTCGTATACTTCGATCCTACACTTAGACACAACAAATATGACCATGCTACAGTTGTCCCTGTGAATTAGGTTGTAATCTTTGTAAACTTGTGGAGTCAAGTGTGTGATATTAATTGGTACTTCTAATAGTCCACAGCTAAGCATAGGTATGTCAATTTTTGTGCAAATACCTTCAACTCCAAATTTTGCATCTTTCTTTCTTATTGGAATTGAAATGCTCATTTTTGTTGTAAATATTTCATGGTCCTAGGGGCCTATGTTGTTGTATTCTCTCAGCATTTCAAATTTCACAGCTTGACAAAACCCAAGAGCTTCTTGCTCACGCATTGCCAAACAAAAAACTAACCTCGCATCAGTTCTGTTGCTTTACTTTCTATTACATCATGAATTAATGTTTCAATTCAAGCCTGGTAAATATGATAGGAGGAAATGTGTCCTAACTAGTGTGGCTGCATGACTCCAGTCCTTGGTAGGTTTAATCATCCCAACTCTATGCTCTCATCAAATATTCATTTTTACTATAAGCATTAAGCAACAACAGTCCCTCTGTTTTTTTAACAACACTCCTTTGGTAAGCTTGCGAAGACTTCAAGCACTTGGTGTATAGTCTGTCAAATCTATGTCAGAAATTACGGAATATAATTGTTGAGTAAAGAATCAGAGATATGTTATTTCCTTATCTGTTAAAGCCAGGTTGTGCTCAATTAAATCCGCGTACTTTCATAGTCATTAGCCATTTGATATATAAACTAATTAATTATCAGATGTACATGAAAAAGCTCGTATTGGCATAAGGCATCATGTTTTTCTCATACTGTATCTTGCATGACTATGATGAAAATTTCATTTGTATATGCCTTATTTTCCCCATTTCAATATTGATTCTGTTATGTTCTATATATTAGGTTGAGATGGAAGCTATGATGGAGCCTGATGCAGAGGGCCAGGCAACAATGTCTAGTACTGAGATTGTTGACAAGGTTCTATCTCAAAACAACGCCACAAGCAAATTCTTGAAGAATGTTGGATTACAATCAACCACTACAAACTCTGCAAAGGGCTCCAAAGAACAAGTTCTTGAGGAACAGCTTGAGGAGGAGAGACGAAGAGCTGCTGAACTTCGAAAGACCGTTGAGCAACAACAGCAAGAAGTAGAAGACTTGAAGAAAAAAGCTCAAGCATCAGATGATGCACTGATCAGAACCCAAAAGGAAATGGAAGATATAAAGAAGAGGCAAGAGGAGAATGATGCAATTATTTGCCGTCTCATGCGAATGGCTGGTCAAGCCAACTTGTGAGTTTATGAATCTGTTCACTAGTAACATGTGGATCTATTTAGACAAGGATACTTATTTTTGCATGGCTGGTTACTTGGATAAATAGTACTAGCTTGAAGTGGTGGTTTAAGTACTGTGAACACATTTTGTGACTCTTAATGCATCTGTGGATATTTCGTGCTGCTTTGTGAAATGTATTGATTGGTATCCTCAAAATATTGTGTGATGTGGATGTAATTTGTGTTGTGGATGTAAAAATGAATCATATGTGAGCTGATAGAGGTGTTAAATGACGAAACTTCATGCAATGCTACATTTATCTATTACGAAATTATTCATCATGGAAAATGACAGATGCTACTTTCATGACGGAAATTCATGTCCACGTGACAATCTTCAGTGACGAAACGTTTGGGTCACAAGACGTGCCACGTCACCCCACAACCTGGCTGCTGACGTGGCATTGGACTGTTCCATGACAAAAATGCGTGTCCACGTGGCACTAATCTGTGACGAAACATTTGCGTCACAAGAAGTGCCACGTCCCCACACACCTAGGCTGATTATGTGGCACTAGGGTAATCCATGACGAAAATATATGACTTTTTGGGTACAATTAATGACGGCTATAGTCGTCATAAAATTGAACTCTTCGATGACGGAAATGTAATTCGTCACAGAACAGTTGATTTGTTATGACGAAAATAAGCAGTTCGTCATTGAAAACTTTCTATGACGCACTTTCTATGACAAATTGAATTTTGTCATAAAGTCGTCATAAAAAACCTACAATGACGATTTCGGGACTAATGATGACGAGTTTGGACCGTCATTAAAAACCACTTTTCTAGTAGTGATATATACATGCATGCTTCCTAGTGTATATATTTACATGCACAACAACCGAAGATATCTACGCACGACTCAACCAAATATATCTACAAGCACAGGCGCACACAGACTAGCTCAACTGATCGACAGAAACGGAGCACGCACAAAAGAAAAGAGATACCGATCGACGGAAGGCAGCAGTGCGGGACCATCGACGCATGGGAAGGTGAGTACGGAGAGTGCACCGGCGGCGACGACGACGACGGCGGCAGCGTTAACAGCAGCGACGACGGTGATGGCAACGGTGACGACGACGGCGGTGGCGGCAGCGATGATGACGGCAGCGGCGGCGACGACCGCGACGAGACGGCAACGTCAACGGCGACGGCGATGATGTACACGGCAGCGAGGAAAATGGCAGGAAAATGGTTGGAAATGGATGAACTGGCTGGAAGAAAATGGCTTCACGTGTGGCTTAGAAAATAGAAACTTACTAATAGATGGAAACGTTTGGAAGAGGAAGTGCCCACCTGGTGTGCATACGTGCGTGCAATGGTTGGAGAATGGAAATGGCTTGGACTGAAGCAGCGGCTGGATGTTTAACTGCTCACGTGTAGGAAATGGAACCGGCTATATAAATGGAAACGTTGAGGGTAGAGGAAACGGCTGGAGTTCATGCATGTGCGCGTTGCCAGAGAAATGGAACGACTGCTAGTAATGGAACGCGATTACAAGGAAATAAAACAGCAGGAGCATCGTTCGTCCAAAGCTAGATGGAGAACGGCTGGAATATTGAAGGAATGGTCATGACGTGAATTGTTTAAAGGAGTAACGTGCTGCATGCGATTGAAACGGCTTGGAAGCTAAACATTCATGCATGGAAGTACAAAGGTCCAAGTATTCATGCAGGCACTTGGAAACGGCTATGCAGTTACTGCATGCACTCAGGAATGAAGGCAACGCATTACTCGTCCATGCATGCAAAAAAAATGGAGGAGTCGGCTGGAAAATCAAGCGTCCAAGGTTCAAGCCTATAGGTGTATACGCATATACGTTCCAAAACGCGTTTATGGAAAAAGGAAAAAAAAATAGCAGAGGGGTTCTAAAAATCTGAAAAATTCCTCTAAAATACTAGGAACTATTTGGAACTTAACAAAGTTGGTTTTGCGATTTTTCAACGTGTAGATTTTTCGTAAAAATTCTTTTAGTTAATCAGACACCTATACAGATTTTTATAAAATCAATGACTTACGTTATATAACATGTTTTTCGAAAATATTTGAAGAGAACACTCTCGTCTTCCAATTATCTTTTTTTTTAAAACAAAATTTTAGATTTTATGCTTATGTAAAAAAATGCATGATCTTTATTTAACGTGATTATTTTAATAAACTTGAGTCCAAAAAAATTCTAGAAAATTCCAAATAATCCCATAAACACTAAATATATTAGAGGCAAATTTTGGGATGTTACATCGTGCAGAGCTACCTACTCATACCTCATACTTCCCCGATACCGATTGATCCAATCAACCCATGATAAACACAACAGCACATCAACATGTGCGCGCGATCCAGATCCTAAACTACACATGATCGGCTCTTATACCACTGTTGGGATAACGGGTAGGCTACGCGAGCAACAATCAAAAATTTCTACTGCGAACACCCAAGATCACATGTGAGTAGGGGATCATGAGTCGTTACCCTTGACACACCGATGCAGTGGAAGCAGATACGTGCGCGTAGAGGAAGTAGTCATTCACGTCCCGATCAACGCCGAGTGGTTCCCGACCTCCGCCGAGTGGTTCTCGACCTGTGCCAAGTGCTTTTTGACCTCCGCCGAGTGCTTCTCGACCTGCGGCGAGTCCCGATAGATCTAGTCGAGATCGATCACTGAAAGTCATTGGAGATCCAACCGAATATCACGTCCACGAGCGGCAGCGCCTCTATCGGTATCCACACGTACCGAGCAGGAACGCCGTGCGGGGTGTGCTAGCACCTCGCCACACGGCTAGGTGTAGCACCCCAATTTTTTGCTTTTTATGAAATTAAATGATATTTTGCACTTTTGGGATTTTTTGGGATTTATTTGGATTTAATTTGAATTTATTCCTTTTTGAGATAATTAAATAATTAAAATTTTTAAATAAAATTTTGTTGGAAATATTTTATTTGAGTCCAAAATGTCTCAAAGTATTTTCCAGAATTTTTCTGATTATTTTGCTATTTTTCTTGAATTATTTGAATTCATAGAATTATTTTAAATATTAAATCGCTGGAAAACCTAACGGGTTTCACTGTTCCTCCGACGAGCCAGACTCGAGTCCGACTCGTGCCGAACCCGCACCGCTTGGTTCAACCGCACCGGCTGCGGGATCGAACCGTTGGGCTAGGATCCAACGGTCCGTAGCCGCCCGCGTCGCGCAGCGCTGCGAGCCGCCGGATTGAGCCGCGTGGACGGCTCGGATTGTGTTTTCCCCTTCGAATCCGACACGGACTGCGCCGCCGCGCGCCTCTGAGTTCGGTTAGGGTTCGCGATTTTCGCACAAGCCGAGGCCCTATTTAAGAAGCTAAACCCGCCAAAGTTTTGCTCTTTCCCGTGTGCTCGTTTCACCCCAGTTGCTCATGCCCTAGCCGCCACTAGCTGGAGCCAATTGCTCGCCGTAGTAGGGGGGTTACTGTCGCAGGATTTTGTCATTTCCGACGCCGTCCTTTATCCTACGCCGCGTACGAGTCCAGATCCGGGACCCCTGCGACGAGGCGCGCCCGCGCGTAGCACCCACTTCGCCGGAACCTCGCGGAAGCGCCGTTCCGCGAGTCGTCTTCCTCGAGTCTAGCCAGCCTTCAACGTCGAGCGCCACCAAGCTCCACGCGCTCTTCCCAGCCGTCCGATCTAGATCGCACCGCTCCGGTGATTCCACGTATTCCCTTCTTAGTTGCAATCCTAGATCCAAATGTAACCGTTAGATCCAGATCCAAGTGCCGAGGAAACGCCACGTAGTCCTTTCCTATAGGAAACTAGATCTGTCCTGAGCCATTAGATCATAGTTGGGTGGCTCGGATTGAGCCACGTAGCACGTTTTCGCCATGCACTAGATTGGATCTAGACCGTATGATCTAGATTGGACGATCGAGATTAGGCCACGTAATTGTACTGCACCACAATAGGTTAGATCGTAGCCGTTAGATCGAGACTGAACGGCGCCGATTGAGCCATGTGTCGATCGCCGGATCATGCCATGCCATGATTAAATCCCGTCGGATCGAGTCAATCCGTGCCGTCGGTTTCTGAACGGGCAGACAAGATTACTCCAAACACTAGCCAAGCCCGCAGCCGCGCACGTAACCCACTAATAGGTGGGACACGTGTGTCAGCCGCACCGCTGTAACACCCCAATTTTTGCTTTTTATGAAATTAAATTATATTTTGCACTTTCGAGAATTTTTGGAATTTTCTGGGATTTATTTGGAATTAATTTGAATTTATTTATTTTTGAGATAGTTAAATAATTAAAGTTTTAAATAAAATTTTGTTGGAAATATTTTATTTGAGTCTAAAATGTCTCAAAGTATTTTCAGAATTTTTCTGGAATTTTTCTGATTATTTTTCTATTTTTCTTGAATTATTTGAATTTCTAGAAATTAAATTAATTATTAATTCACTGGAAAAACCCTAACGGGTTCTACTGTTCCACCGACCCGGGTCAGACTCGAGTCTGACTTGAGCCCAACCCAAACCGGACCGACCGAGACGAACCCCATCCGCGCGGACCGTTGGATTAAGATCCAACGGCCAGGATTTAGCCACATGGGCATGTGCGTTGAACCATCGGATCGAGATCCGGTAGTTGTGCTGGTGTCCGCGTGTGCGTGCGATAGAGGCTGTTGGATCGAGCCATGTGGACGCACGAGATTGTGCCGCGTCGCATCCGCCTCCATTACGGAGAGCGCCGCCGTATTCCGCCGTGTGGGCCTAGGGTTCCGATTTCTGCGCAAAACATCGAGGGTATTTAATGCGTGGACTAGCGTCCGAGGATCGCCCTCTCCATGCGCTTCGTTTACCCTACTCTTTCATGCCAGAGCCGCCGCCACCCGTGCGCGATTGCTCACCATAGTTGGGCGGGTACCACTACGGTTCTTCATCGTTTCCGGCGCCGTCCGCCGCCCTTCGCCGCATTGGTGCCCAGATCTCAAACCCCAGTGACAAGGCGAACTTGGGCGCAGCACTCGCCTCGCCGGAGAACACGCGGAACACCGTTGGAGTGGTCGTCATCTTCGTTGCCGGTAATCGCAAACCACCGTGCCGCCATCAACGCTCTCGAGCTCGGACAACCGTCCGATCTGGACCGTTAGATCTCGATCCTAGTGTCCAGATGCGTCCACGTCACCCGTACATGAAATCCACGTTACAGTTTTAGATCTAATATCAACCGTTGGATCTAGATCCAACACACAAGATTGAGCCATGTAATCATAACCGCGCCGTGCTAGATGCGTTCGCAGCCGTTCGATTGAGATCGAACGATGTATAGTGTGCCGCACGTCGTCACCTGGGTCATGCCATATTGCCTTGATGCGGCTAAACTCGATCGGATCCTAGCCGTCCGATCCAAATCAAGCGGTCCAGATCGATCACGTTAACCCCAAACGTGCGAGATCTAGATCCAATCTGGACCGTTGATTTTCTAATCAACGGCCCAGATTGCGCCACGTGTCCGGTAGCCGAACCATCGCGGTCCACACGGGCGTGCCCGGTCGTCGCTGACGTCACGCGTGACGTCAGCACGGGCCTGCGTGTCAGCGTCTGGCCCAACCGCACCAAGACGTCATCCGTGACGTCACGGTGGGGCCTGCTTGTTAGTACCGTTTGCCCGAGCAGGATGACGTTAGCGATGACGTCATCCGAGTGGGTCCCACGTGTCAGCGACACGTGTACCTGTGGACCGAGTCCACGGTGGACCGAGCCCTAGCCGTGGACCGAGTCCATGGACCGGCTCACGTCATGCTGACGTCATAATTCGATTTTTCTATAGAAAAATAATTCGATGGAAATTCAAATCCGCCGCTGACGTCATAATCGGATTTTTCAATAGAAAAATAAATGAATTAATTCGGTTTATTCTTTTATTTGATTTTTCAAACTTCAAATGCTTATAACTTATGCATTTTAACTCCAATTTGAGTGATTCCAATTTCTTAATTTTTATAAAATTAAGCTCTATTTAATGGTGAATGTTATTTGAATTTTTGGATACTTTTTATGTACTGTTTAATTATTTATTGCTATTTGCACGCGTTACGAGTAGACGTTAAAGTACCCGAAGGCTTCGAAGGTGAAGTTTTGATCCAGGAGGTAGCTCAAGACAAAAATTAAGTACTTTTTGAAGGCAAGTTATGCTTTGATCATATTGCTCCTATTTTTGAAAATTAGTTTGATTTAAATTATCGCATGCTAGTTTAATTAGAAATTGTTTTTATTATTTCTGGGAATTAGGTAAATGCCAAATCGCAGTATGACACCTTGATTATTTAATTGTATGCCATGACCCCTTGTCACCCTAGTCTGGTTTAAGTAGTTGGACATTTTTAAATTGCCAACATTGGGTATTTAGACTGATATAGTATAATACTTGGCCCTGTCACGTAGTCATGACATGATTTTGGACGGTCCGATCTGGATCGAACGGTTGTCCGAGCTCGAGAGCGTTGGCGGCGGCGCGGTGGCTTGCGGTCGCAGCAACGAAGATGACGACCACTCCAACGGCATTCCAAGTGTTCTCCGATGAGGCGAATGCTGCGCCCAGGTTCGCCTTGTCGGGAGGGTTTCAGATTTGGGCACCAATGCGGCGAAGGGCGGCGGACGGCGAGCAATCATGCACAGGTGGCGGCGAGCAATCGTGCACAGGTGGCGGCGAGGGCAATCGTGCACAGGTGGTGGCGGCTCTGGCGTGAAGGAGTAGGGTAAATGAAGTGCACGGAGAGGGCAATCCTCGGACGCTGGTCCACGCATTAAATACCCTCGACGTTTGCGCGGAAACCGGAACCCTAGGCCCACATGGCGGAAATCGGAGGCGGAGACGACGCGGCACAATCTCGTGCGTCCACGTGGCTCGATCCAGGCCTCTGTCGCGTGCACACGTGGACACCAGCACAACCACCAGATCTCGATCCGACGGTTCAAAGCACGTGTCCACGTGGCTAAATCCTGGCCGTTGGATCTTAAACCAACGGTCCGCGCAGATGGGGTTCGGCTCGGTCGGTCCGGTTTGGGTCGGGTTCGAGTTAGACTCGATTCTGACCCGGGTCGGTGGAACAGTAGAACCCGTTAGGGTTTTTCCAGCGAATTAATAATTAAATTAATTTCTAGAAATTCAAATAATTCAAGAAAAATAGCAAAATAATCAGAAAAATTCCAAAAAAATTCTGGAAAATACTTTGAGATATTTTGGACTCAAATAAAATATTTCCAACAAAATTTTATTTAAAACTTTTAATATTTAATTACCTCAAAAGTAAATAAATTCAAATTAAATCCAAATAAATCCCAGAAAATTCCAAAAATTCTCAAAAGTGCAAAATATCATTTAATTTCATAAAAAGCAAAAATTGGGGTGTTACAAACCTCCCCCCTTAACAGAATCTTGACCCCGAGATTTAGGGTTGACTAAGGAATAGGTTCGGAAATTCTTTCCTCAAAATCCTCCTCGCGCTCCCAAGTTGCTTCGCTTTCTGAATGATTGCTCCACTGGACTCTGCAGAAGTAGGTCGACTTGTTCCTGGTCTCTCGATCCTTCATGTCCAGAACCTTTACCGGGTGCTCTTTGTAAGTTAGATCTTCCTGCAGCTCTATTGACTCTGGCGGTGTTTGTTCATCTGGCACTCGAAGACACTTCTTCAGTTGCGACACGTGGAACACATCGTGCACTCCCGCTAAAGACTGCGGTAATGTCGGGACCCGGATTTACAAATCCGAAACCCTCTGTGTTTACTGCACTAGTCCAGGATCACGCTAGTGCACAAAGTGACAACAAAATTGACATATCATTCCATCATCGAATTAACTATGAAAGTAGCAAATAGTAACAACGGACCTTATGGTCAAGTTTACATAACTGTGCCTTAAGGGCTTAAGAAACAAATAAAACTCTTGCAGCGGAAACTAAAATAACTGGGCCATACGACATGCCACAGGCAATCGTCTGGGGAAATGTAACATCCCAAAAATTTCTTTTAATATTTTCAGTGTGTTTCTAGGATTATTTGTAATTTTTCGAATTCAATTGGAACCCTCGCGAGTAATTCAGGTTCAAGTTTATGGAACTAATCATGTTAAATAATGATCAGTCATTTTCAAATAAGCATAAAATTTAAAATTTTATTGATAATTAAGATAATTGGTAGACGAGAGTGTTCGCTTCAAATATTTTCGAAAAACATGCTATATAACTCAAGTCGTTGATTTTACAAAAAAGCTATACAGGTGTCTGATTTACTAAAAGAATTTTTACGAAAAATCTATACGTCAAAAAATCACAAAACCAACTTCGTTGCGCTCCAAATAGTTCCTAGTATTTTAGAGGAATTTTTTCAGATTTTTAGAACCTCTCTATTTTTTTTTCTTCTCAACATGTTTTGGGAACGTGTTTGTGTGTACGTGTAAGTCGGTGGGTGGACAATGGTTGGTCTCAGCCATTCCCATTTATGGTTTTCCTACCGTTTCCTCTAAGATGGAGTGGATTAATGCAAGCATTAGAATTCGTACGCAGGTAACGTCAACCCAATTAGGCTCCCACATGCACGTTCATGCATGAAGCATTGCTAGAAATAAGTGTCTTTGCCATTCCAACTCTTAACCGTTCCCATTCCATTTATTAAGTCACGTCCAAACTTCCCAGCCATTCCTACCAGCCGTTCCAATTCTTTTGCATGCACTTTTTATCTCCTTGCAGCGCATGAACTAGTGAACTCCACACACATGAAGACTTTTCAATTGCTCAGCCATTTCTCCATTACGTTTAGTTGTACGCATGAATACCTCTCTTTCCCAGCCATTTCCCATTTAGTGCTTCACGTCCATCTATATCTCCATTCATTTTCCATTTCTCTAGCAACATTCCAATCATCCAGTCATTTCCATTTCTCTACACCTTTTGTTCCGCCGTCTTTGCTGTCGCCGTCGTCGTCATCGTCGCCGTTGGTGGTCGCTGTCACTTCCGCCATTGTCTACGTCGTCGTCGCCGTTGGTTAAGTCGCTGTCATCATCGTCATCGCCGCCTTCGCCGCTGTGGTCGACGCCGCACCGTCGCCGCGCCGTTGGAGCCGCCGTCGACGCACTCTCCGATCTCGCATCTCCTACGCCGGACAGTATACCTATTTTTCTTTTCCTTCGTATGCGCTCTATCTCTACCGATCGGTTTGTCTCGTTGCATGTATATATGGTATGTACGCATGTATGTCTATTTGTATTAGGATTGTATGCAAGTATACGAATATATAATAGACATATGCGTTTACACGTATATTTGTTGGCGTAGCCGATCGCGACTCCTCTCCAGCCTGCATGCACAAGCACGCCGTCGCCGTAGCCGCCTGCGCGCCATATTCGCCGTCTCCGTCGACTGTTTCCGGCTGACCGCGTTCGCCGCCGTCATCGCTGCCTCCGGCCGACTGCGCTCGCTGTCCCGCTCTGGTCGTCTGGCCGGTCTATGTTATTTTTTTTCTCATGTAGCAAATGCCCAAACCGAACCCATATGCAACCAAGGAGTATACACATATACAAGGGGGAATAGTGCCATGCAAAAATGTTACGTAATTCATTTTTCTCCAAATTGCAAATTTTGTCTTTTTCGCTAGATATTCATTCTAAGTCTGAATCGCCTACAACAAATTTTGTTAATTAGTAGAAATTAATAACTTTCTACAGTATTTTTTATGAAATTTTATGAATAAATTTGTACTGTTAAATTATTCGCAGAAAGTCCAAACTTATGAATTTTGTAGCTCTTAAACTATACTTTCAAAAATAGCAAAATAGATTTTATAAATCTTAGAAAATGCTAGACTAATTATTTGGAAGTTTTCGTGAAATTATGAATTAGTTTAATTTGCAGCATTTCTCTGAATGTGTGTTTGTACGTTGTTTTGCGTGTTTATTTGGTTCTTTATCTGTTACGCATAGATGTCGAGCTGTGTGGGGACGTGGATTTTGAGGATCAAGCTCCAGACCAAGACTCGCTGCTTTACAAAGGCAAGTTGTGCTTTGACCAACACGGGAGGCTAGACCGTGAATAGTTGCGTTGCTATGCTTGCGTGAAATGTGTTTCAAATGGCAAAATAATATTGACTAATGATATACGGAATGAATTTTGGAAATGGTGTAATCTTGCCACGTGATGACGTGAAGTGTAGGTACCTTTGTGGTTCTACATGGTAACTGATATTATTGTTGGCATGTGTTGCACAATAATCAAACTGGGTGGGAAAATATTTAGTCTGGGGCAAGTGGCAAGGTTGATCTGGTGGGCCATGATTGTACCGGGAAAGCCATTTTGGTTCTTTGGGTAGTCTTGCCCTGGTCACCCTAAGGACTTAACCTTGCAAGCCTTTGAACTGAGTCAATCGTGCAACCACATGACTGAAGTGGGACGGTCCTAGTTGAGTAAGTTACTAATAACTTGCATGTGGTACCTCGGGGTGTCAACTACACCCATTGTGTAGTTGTACGGGGGAGCGTACCGAGGCTACGACTAGGTACCCATCCAACGGTATGTCGATCCTATACTTCGTCTCTGCCGAGAGAAGGGATAGTGTATGGCAACCGGGAAGGTCCACTTGTTAAGGTAGAAGTTTCCGAAAGGCTTTGTTACAATCATTCCCCTTTGTGGTGTTTGACTGTATCTTGTGGGTAAAGTGCATAACCTCTGCAGAGTGTCAAAACTATTCGAATAGCCGAGTCCACGGTACTGGACAAAGCTCGGGGATTACAGTCAAGGGTTAGATTTTCTAAAATAAAAATGTGGGAATGGGTGGCTGTAGGCTAGAGATAATTGCCAAAGTGATATAGGGCTTTGTGCCAAATTGTTTGAAAAGAGATTGATAACCTATTATCTAATATGGTTTCACTGTTTTTGAATTTATTAAGATTATCTGGTAAAAGCAAAATGCTGCTTGATGCAAAATAACCACTTAAGCCATTCCTTTGGAAGAAGCCATGCATATAGTAATAGAACTACACCTCTGTGCATGACTTGCTGAGTATGTTGTATACTCACCGTTGCTTCCAACACAATCATCAGTTGCGGAGAAGACCACAACTTCCAAGGAGGAGAAGTTCCATGAGGAGGCAAATATCTAGGAGTTGAACCTTGTCAGTTGCCTGTGGCATATTGATGGGAGTCACCGACGTTCGTCATTCCGCTGCTGATTATTTACTTTTGGTTATTATAAGCCCTGCGTGGCAAACTATTTGTAAGTTGGCCTTAAGGTCTTGTAACCAGTTTATTTAATGTTTGAAGTACTTCATTATTATTTCCCCTGTGTATGGATGTGATATTTAATCCTGTTTGACTGTGTGTACTAGCGTGATCCTAGACTAGTACAGAATACACAGAGGGTCCGGATTTGCATATTAGGGTCCCGACAGGAAACGCCATCCTAGTTCACGTAGTCTTCATAATACTCCTCGTAGAACTCAGTATTTTCCTGTTCTCCCTCAGCAACTGATCAAGAAAGGCATAAACCCGTGAGTACAAAAAGTACTCATGTGATGCCTTAGAGCGTCAGAGCGATTCTAGGGTTCCTTTTCCTGGTTTTGTTTCGGGAGAGGAATGAAGGATTTGTCGGGGGATGAAATAATTGAAGTTTATCCGGCGTATTAATATTAAATTTGGAGTTGTCGGGCTAGAAACAGTGGGCCGAGGAAAACCTGGGCCTGGGCTGCGAATCCCCTCCCCACCTCTCTCTCTTTTCCCCTAGTGGGCCGGCCCACCATATAAAAGGGGTGTCACCCCCCCAAAAGCCCTAGGGCACCCCCCTTCCTCCCCTAGCAGCCACACCACCCCTCCTCTTCCTCCCCTTGCGTGGTGGCTCAAGATCCACCACGAAACGCGAAGGAGCAAGCGAGAAGAGGATCCGTGGAGGCGTGGAGGACGAGCATATTTCCGTTTCGGGAATCGTCGCGCGTTTTTCGTGGGTTCTCAAGGGAGAACTCAAGGTAAAATTCCCAATATTTTACCCCTGTTCTACCTAGGGATTAGGAGTGTATTAGATCTGGTGGTGAGTGTTTTAGATGGATCTTGATGGGGGAAAAGGGTAGATGTTCACGTGGTGCTGTTTTTGGAAGGGGAGATTGTGCAGCGTGGATTATTTCTCGTTTTACGTGGCATAGACGATTTTTCCTGCAAAAACCTATAACTAGAAAGTTGTATATAACGTCGAGATCTAGCTTCTGTAATTTTTTCAGAATTTTTGGGGCGTCGGTATGAGAGTTATCGCTGTTGCAATATGACGGACAGAATCTGGAAACAGATTTTGTCCACTATGTTGGACGTTTGTTTAGGCTTATTTAACAGTGGAATTGAAATTTGTGATCTTCATGAAAGTTGTAGATCTCGTCAATATCTAGCTACTGTAATTTTTTTGTATTTTTATGATCTTTATAAAAAAATATACGAAATTGTGAAGAGAGAGTGCTGCTGTTTGACCCGGACAGATTGGGGTTTTTGGCGCTTAAGAAAGGAGCGGGGATTAGGAAGCGTGTGTTCGAGTTGTGTGATCATTTGTGATGTCGCTATGTACTGAAATAATACTTGTACAGGTGGTGCCCCTTCTGGACGCAACTAGGTTCGTCATCCACGTTGGTAAAGGCAAGTGGAAGTAGCGGTCTTGCTAAACTATAACTCGCTATTTGTTTCGTCTTCAATATAAACCTTAATTGCAGCACACCTACATGGTTTAACTACTTGTTTATGAGATTACAATATCCTATTTTGCATTGTGATGTGGTTGTTTGGCTTTTGAATCATGAGTAAGAATGAAGAAAGATGTTGTTTGCAAGATGAATTGTGGAGATATTCTATCTCAATGATGTTCGCATTCTATCCATGTTATTTGATGGTATGCAAGCATGTGAATTCAGAGTGGGAAGTTATGCATGAAGCATTAACTGCATAATCATGCATTGGAAGTTTGTCGACGCCAGCGTGCGCGATCAAGACGTACAACACCGTGTGTTCCCCGAAAGGGCACGGTGAGGAGGATCATGGCATAAGCATGTGCACAATCATATGCATTTTACTGAGGTTGTGTGGACTCTATAATGTGGTATTGGACATGAGGAATTTGGTATGCTAGTTTTACTGTGGCTGTGTTATTCGTCAGAAGTTGTTCCGCTTGCTGAGATTACCCAATCTCACCCCTTGTTATTTTGTTGTTTTCAGGTAGTTCTCGCGAGTCGTAAGCTTGAAGGGTGGGCTTAGTAGCACAATCAACCCTCCGGGGTCATCACGAATCACATGGACTAGTGCATTTAATAATTCATTAGCTTGCTGAAATTTTATTAATCATAGACCTGTTGATGTCCTCTTTGGAGCTGTTTTACGTTTATGTTTGTTTTCTGGTTGATTTAGACTTGTTATCTCTAGTATTGATGCTTTTATGTTATTCCTGTTTATAATGGTTATTATGAATCTTGTTGTCGCCTGCTTTTGTCCTAATTTTAGGAGAGATCTTGTCGAAATTTTCTTGTACGACAGTTTAGATTTGTAGGGTGTTACAGCTTGGTATCAGAGCGGTTGTAGGTCCTTGGAATGTCTATTTTTAGTGTCATACTATAAGATACAACTAAAATGTGATGTGGAATAACTTAGAAACATGGCCTAGGTTTTAACTAAAATTTTGTCATAGGATAGCAACATTAAAACTTGTGTAAGTGGAATCACTAATTTAAAATTTGACACACATGGATGCACAATAGGAAAGGGTATGGGTATCGTTGCCTTATGCTTAAAGGTTGAATTTAAGCTTTGTTGTTGAATGCTACTTTTGATGATGTATAATGCTATATTTATGATAGATTTGATTGAGTTGCTTCATTTGTGATAAAGTGTGGTTGTGGTGCCGAAGGGTTTCGGTCACCTTTTGTTTGTAGTGAGGCTGTGGTTTGACGGTGTGGCCGGGTAGAGTCACCACCGAAGAACTATTAAACCCTGTAGGGAAAGAGTACTTATCCGTGTCTGTCAGAGATCGGGTAGTGACTGGAGTCAAATAGAAGAGGTTGGTGATGGATTCCTTTGGATGTTCTTTACCGTCCGACGGTCGGTGTTGGTTGGTTTTCTGGGTATGCGGCTGGTTCGAAACCGAGGACAACGCTTAGTTCTGAGCACTCGCTGATTTGTCCTTTTGGCGGTTTGTGGTTTTGTCTCCTTTGAGTGAAGACACAGAAGAAGAGTTCTACGTTGCGCGTCTTTTGGTCACAATTTTGCTTTGGCACATGATTTATTGTGATGGACTGTCGTTGGGAGGAAATTTACGTGGTTGTTGTTTCCGATTTTTTTTTAAAAAGAAGGGGGTTAGAGTTTCTCCTGTTGCAGATCAAGCTGGATGGAGCTAAGTTTGAATCTTTATCGGAAAATTTTAGTTGGACATTTGGTCTTCCCTTTTGCATCCGTCTTCCTTTGTGGAAAGTGTAGGTTTTGGATTTCTTGAAGAGTTTTGGCTACTATGATTGGACATTTGAGGGTCGAGCTCTCTTGCATTTATGTTTGGATTTTGCTTTTCTCCCTTGCACGAAAACAAGAAATTTTTATCGGTGTTTGTTCTTGATCTAGAACTGTTTGTTTTTTTGAATGTTTGGGATTGCCTCCTGTTTGTCAAGGGTAGGTGACCCATGACGGTGTTTAGAAATTTTATGTCTGTGTTACGTAGTATGTAACAATGTGGTTTATGGAATGATGTACTTCTAAGTTAATTTGTGAGTTGAATCAATTAAAATGTAATTGTTATCTTTAGCTTGAGATTAAATAATCTTCTAGTATTGTAGATTGCTCTATAGCGATAATGATTGAATGTGTTAATGTGCATGCTTAGGATTTATTGCATTATTTTAATGTGCCCTTGACCATGGACAATGTTTAAAGCTTTAAATCTTGATGCGTAGTTAGAACATTACGATGATGTAAACTACTGTGAAGGTAATAGAAAATTAGTGGGTTATTTAGAGACATTTTAATATAAGGTCGGTAGAACAATTTAATTGTAATGGTGGACTACCGATATTGTTAAAGAAACCATGCTGGTTGTTTAAAGATGTTCTAATTTAATCGTGTTGGCTAGTGACTTTAACTTGGAAATTGATTAGAGTTGATATTTATGACGTTGCAAACTATTAGTAGATTCGGAAGTATGCGCTATGCGTTCCAATAATGCTAGTATCGATATCAATTGGGAAGACATAAGTTTTTGCCATTGCCGTAAGAGCTTTGTGATGATTTCACCTATTCAGTTCACTTTAAAAAAAAAGGCTGGAGTATGTCTTGGAGTGGCAATTTTGCTATAACCCGTGTATAGGGTAGCTAAAAAAAAAATTAAAAAAAAATTTAAATTTAATTTAGCGTTGTTGTTATAAGAGCTTTGGATGGCTTAAATTATTCAATCTATTTTACATAGTTGGAGTATGTTGTGTAGTGACAGTTTGTCATAGCCTATGGATAGGGTAACTAAAAGCAATGTTGTTGTTTTACAATTATGCCAATTATTGATATTGATGACTTAGTAGTGGTGGTAACTGATTAGATTAATTGTTGAAAACCTTTGTTAAAATGGTGGAAATTGTAACATGTTGTGATGGAGTGAACCAGGGATAGTTAGCATGACGCGTGATTTTGTCCTTAATAAATGTATGTTTTAAACCTTTGTTACGATTGGTGCCTTGTTGAGATAATATTTACTTGTTGAATCATCTTTTAGGTGAATAAATTTCCATTGTCGAGATGTTGACGCGTATGTGGTATGGAATTTATAGGTTCATCATGCTGAAAGACTTGTTGAAGCACTGCCTTTCAAATTTAGAATATGATGATATAGGTTAGGCTGCTCCGTGGGGATCTTGATGAGGTAGTGTTGGTTGGATGTGTTTTTGATAAGCACTGTGAACTTTATTTATAATTGTGGAAAAGGTAATAAGAGTAAGAATTTGTTGTGTAGTTGTTGTTAAATCCTGATGGGCCTTCTCAATGAGTAAATAGGGAATATTGAAATCTAAATGGTAAGGGTAGTGGAATGCTATAGATGGCGGGAGTTATGCTGAACTTATGTTTAAAAATTCATATGGATTGGTTTGTTTGTTTGATATTTGGGTTGAATACTTTCGGTCAAAGTATTCTTTGTCTTGTGTTTGAGTTTCCTAAACTTAGAATGATTACGCCAAATGTGGGTTAATTTCGAGGCTTAAAACAAGGATAAAGAATGATTAACCTTGAAGTAATTTGTGGAGATTTTGGAATGTTATTCTATTAAATATCGTCATTCATTCATCTTTGATAAGAAAACTAGCTTAAGTTATGAATGCGACATTTATGCTCAAGGATGTATGCTTTGACTGTGTCCGTAGTTTTCAAGGTCGAGTTATCGGTTGCATTGTTGATCAAAAGAAGTAACTAATCCAATGTAAGATTTGGAACTTCATGATCTGGAAATATTTGTATTTCTATTTTGGGCTAGAGTTGTGTTGTGGTGTGAGGTGTTTGACAGTTTTTGTTTAAGAGACGATTCTTACAGTTGTGACATGAATGATATTCGTGGTTGAAACAATTTTTGTTGGGAAGTGAGTTCGGTTCCTTTTAAGGAAAAAGAGATGGTGGTTGTGTGGAAGCATTTAATTCCTTGATCGGTTTTTTTTTTGAATGGCTTGGCCTTGGATAAAAGTGAGATGATTTGTTTTGGTAAAAGTGAAATGCATTTGCGAGAAGACTTTCGGTGTTTCTCTTTTGAATAGAGCTTCTCCCGAAGAAAATTTTTTTGGTGGTTTTGGTTCTATGGAGTTCCTCTTCCAAGTTGAGTTCCGTGTATGTGAATTTCAGCCCTTTGGTTTAAAGGTGGTGATTGTCGTTCGTTGTGTTAGTGAGAATTAAGATTTCTTTTACGTTCAAGCTTGGGGGTAAGAAAATGAATGTTTATGTTATGGTTGAGTATATTCAAGGATTGTACTCCTTGCCCTAGTCCTTGGGTGGAAGAATGCGAAGGCGAAACCTTCTTACAAGGGAAAACTAGTGTGGGTCGCTGATCGTAAGTAGTTTAAAAGTGAAGAGTAAAGGAAGGTTGTGTATGACTCAATTCAAACCTTTTTTGGAGAATTGTTTTCATTGATGTGTTCCTCGGTGGGGTTGCTTAATTTAGTAGTGGACAACTTGGAAGTTGCAGGTAATTACATTAATTTTTTGGAACTTTTGTCGCTGGGTTCGAGCGAGTTTGTGTCAACCGTAGTGATTGTGTTCGGTTGTTATTGTTTCTGCGGATTTACGGACCCTGGTTGTAAAGTAGGCTATCTCTGTGGTTGGTAAGGGTGGATATTGGTTCTTTTTGTAAAAGATCAATCACTTGTAGGAGATAGGAGTTTGTGTTTGGGTTGATTTAGAGACTTACCTAGAGCGTTGTGTCTCACATGGTTCGCGTCGTCCGTAATGCGACGAACCGTGGTAGAGGAGTTGAGATTGGAATGCGAAGTTTCGCGATCGGGTTGAAGAGAGAAGTGGGAGTTGAGATTCCAGATCGATGCAGATTCACCTAATAGGTGTCCTTTTTTAATAGGGGAATAGTTCGTGTTAGTGTCCAATGAAAGATTTGTGGACCAATTAGTCTCGAGCGGGATGCAACTTGGGAACTTGAGGACCGGATGTGGAAGAAGTATCCTACACTTTTTGAGGATGCTTTGAAGGTAAAGTGTTGATTACCATTTTGCCTTCCTTTTTTAAGGTTCCGTAGCAAAGAGGAGTAGATTCGGGACGAATCCTTTTAAGGAGGAGAATGTGATGCCTTAGAGCGTCGGAGGCGATTCTAGGGTTCCTTTTCCTGGTTTTGTTTCGGGAGAGGAATGAAGGATTTGTTGGGGGATGAAATAATTGAAGTTTATCCGGCGTATTAATATTAAATTTGGAGTTGTCGGGCTAGAAACAGTGGGCCGAGGAAAACTGGGCCTGGCTGCGAATCCCCTCCCCACCTCTCTCTTTTCCCCTAGTGGGCCGGCCCACCATATAAAAGGGGTGTCACCCCCCCAAAAGCCCTAGGGCACCCCCCTTCCTCCCCTAGCAGCCACACCACCCCTCCTCTTCCTCCCCTTGCGTGGTGGCTCAAGATCCACCACGAAACGCGAAGGAGCAAGCGAGAAGAGGATCCGTGGAGGCGTGGAGGACGAGCAGATTTCCGTTTCGGGAATCGTCGCGCGTTTTTCGTGGGTTCTCAAGGGAGAACTCAAGGTAAAATTCCCAATATTTTACCCCTGTTCTACCTAGGGATTAGGAGTGTATTAGATCTGGTGGTGAGTGTTTTAGATGGATCTTGATGGGGGAAAAGGGTAGATGTTCACGTGGTGCTGTTTTTGGAAGGGGAGATTGTGCAGCGCGGATTATTTCGCATTTTACGTGGCATAGACGATTTTTCCTGCAAAAACCTATAACTAGAAAGTTGTATATAACGTCGAGATCTAGCTTATGTAAGTTTTTCAGAATTTTTGGGGCGTCGGTCTGAGAGTTATCGCTGTTGCAAGATGACGGACAGAATCTGGAAACAGATTTTGTCCACTGTGTTGGACGTTTGTTTAGGCTTATTTAACAGTGGAATTGAAATTTGTGATCTTCATGAAAGTTGTATATCTCGTCAATATCTAGCTACTGTAATTTTTTTGTATTTTTATGATCTGTATAAAAAAATATACGAAATTGTGAAGAGAGGGTGCTGCTGTTTGACCCGGACAGATTGGGGTTTTTGGCGCTTAAGAAGGGAGCGGGGATTAGGAAGCGTGTGTTCGAGTTGTGTGATCATTTGTGATGTCGCTATGTACTGAAATAATACTTTTACAGGTGGTGCCCCTTCTGGACGCAACTAGGTTCGTCATCCACGTTGGTAAAGGCAAGTGGAAGTAGCGGTCTTGCTAAACTATAACTCGCTATTTGTTTCGTCTTCAATATAAACCTTAATTGCAGCACACCTACATGGTTTAACTACTTGTTTATGAGATTACAATATCCTATCCTGCATTGTGATGTGGTTGTTTGGCTTTTGAATCATGAGTAAGAATGAAGAAAGATGTTGTTTGCAAGATGAATTGTGGATATATTCTATCTCAATGATGTTCGCATTCTATCCATGTTATTTGATGGTATGCAAGCATGTGAATTCAGAGTGGGAAGTTATGCATGTATTTATGCATGAAGCATTAACTGCATAATCATGCATTGGAAGTTTGTCGACGCCAACAGGCGCGATCAAGACATACAACACCGTGTGTTCCTGAGAAAGGGCACGGTGAGGAGGATCATGGCATAAGCATGTGCACAATCATATGCATTTTACTGAGGTTGTGTGGACTCTATAATGTGGTATTGGACATGAGGAATTTGGTATGCTAGTTTTACTGTGGCTGTGTTATTCGTCAGAAGTTGTTCCGCTTCTTTGAGATTACCCAATCTCACCCTTGTTATTTTGTTGTTTTCGGTAGTTACGCGAGTCGTAAGCTTGAAGGGTGGGCTTAGTAGCACAATCAACCCTCCGGGGTCATCACGAATCACATGGATTAGTGCATTTAATAATTCATTAGCTTGCTGAAATTTTATTAATCATAGACCTGTTGATGTCCTCTTTGGAGCTGTTTTACGTTTATGTTTGTTTTCTGGTTGATTTAGACTTGTTATCTCTAGTATTGATGCTTTTATGTTATTCCTGTTTATAATGGTTATTATGAATCTTGTTGTCGCTTCCGTTTTGTCCTAATTTTAGGAGAGATGCTGTCGAAATTTTCTTGTACGATAGTTTAGATTTGTAGGGTGTTACAACTCAGCAAGCCGCAGGGGATGATGCAAATAATGTACAGCTTGACAAAGGATAACCATATGGTTATTCTGCAGAAAGCGATAACTTGAATGTAAATACAATGTATAAATTCAAAGCATAATTGACAAAGATAATAATAACTGGTAAATCAATGGTAAACAACAACACAAGATTGGTGAGGCATCACCCATCACCAACTAGATCATTATCAACCACTAAACTCAACAGTATTAATAATTTGACATCGAAAACAATAGTGAACTCCCCGTTCACTCCCAACAATACCGTCCCTCAACATTTTCTGAAAACACTATACCCCGTGTGAAATTCCCAGGCACGTCCATGACCGCGGACACGGCTATTCGAATAGTTTAACAAACACTCTGCAGAGGTTGTACAGCTTTACCCACAAGATATGACCAACTCTTATTGCCATACGTAATTAACACACTTCCTTTGGTGTGTCGACAAAGAGATCATAACAAGGCCTTTACAATGCTCTGTATAAACCCAGTACTGCCCGCTAAGGTTTCACCCCTCAGGGCCCCCTCTTGCGCCTTGTGAGTCTACCCGTCTATCCCGGAACCCACACAACCACAACAGTACTCAAATTTAGGCATTGCAAATTAATCAGCCAGGTCTGTCACCAGACATGTGGTTGTACGGTTAGGCCCAGTTCAATGGCGCACAAGATTAAGTCCTTAAGTATACTTAGGCAAGACAACCACATCCCAAATGTGCTAAAAGCACCCCCTTTACTGCACGATCGCTTGCCCGAGTGAAAACAATTTTGTATAACCAATACCAATGACACACCCCGCTATGGTACAACAAATTTTACAACAGTGGCTACCCGTCACGATTTCATATCTCATTAAGTCAATATTATTAATTCATCATGTGACATGAACCCATCGTACAACTAAGCATGTCTAAGCATAGTTACGATAACCCAATGTTGGTCCTACAAATCATATCCAACTAGTAAATGACCCAACCTAGGGTGACAATGGATACATGGCATTTCAATGATTCAAGGTGTCATAATGTCAATCAGGTATTTAACTATTCCCGTAAATAATACTTGTAAACAAATAGCATGCATTTGTATGAAACAAAAATACTTTTGCAAACATAGGTCCAACATGGTCAAGGACTACGACTTGCCTTCACCAGCAGCTAAGATATCGAAGACTTGATGCTCAGCGACGGCGTCGGCAGCTTCGATGGATTCTTCGGCTATACACAAAACGAGACACAAATAAATAACCAAAAATAAAATAAAATCTAAAAATTATAAAATTAGTACTGGAAGATAGATCTTGAATTTAGATGAATTTAGGAATTTGAACGGAGTGAATCGGAGTTCGGACGCAAAAGATATAAGCGTTTGAAGTTGGAAAATGATGGAAAATCAAGAAAAAAGAGAAAAGTTATTGTAGCTACAGTAAAATCGCGAATTTTGCATCCAGAACAGAGCAGAACTGAGCAACATGAACTAGGGTTTGGAAAAAAATATTTTTTTCAATGGAAGGGATGAAGGGGTTGGAGAAGGTAGTTACCGGAAAGGTTTCGACGATGCGAATCCAACGGTGGTGTCGGATTTCGGAGAGGATTACCGAATTGGGAGTAATCAAGGTCGCAAACTCTTCAGTTGATGATGAACAAATGCGAAATTCGTCGGAACGAAGGCGAGGGAGCTCAAGAGGAGTAGAGGGACGGGTTGGCGACGAAGAGAGGCACCGAAGACCCCTTTTTATAGGGCAAGAGGAGGTCCGTAGTGGGTGTGTAACACCCCGGCATTTAATATGCCCGAATGCTACCAAACATAAGCTAAACAACATCCAAATATCATATTTAACATAAAATTCCAGCAAAGGCGCATAGGCTAAAAACCGAGATTTCGGCAGCACCTCCTTTGTTTTATCATGAATTTAAGGAGCAACAACGATATAGCATTATATGGCAATAAGGGAAACATCTAAAACAGCAATAAATAGAGTCTTAACGACAATAAAAGACTAACATTTAGCACTTAAAGTTCCAAGTGTCAAACGAACAATAAAACTCTCATTAACCAAGCTAAGCCTTAATTTAATGACCATCACACGCAATTTATTATCAGTCTAAAAGAATTGACTTGGGGAAACATTAAGGTGAAGCAACGTGTGGGCGTGTGTCTAATCCCTTTTCCCGCATGCCGTTCTCATGGTACCTAAAACAATAAGAAAAAAAAACACAAGCGTGAGTTCGAAACTTCGGCAAGCATATTGCAATGGACAACAAGAACAACAATATGGCAATAGCATCTCCTTCATGTAAATCATCTTATTCATAAACACTTAACATTGTCATCATCAATATGTATGAGATGTAATGCAATGCTCATGTCTCCTTGGAAACTCATACGGTATGGTTGAGTACACACCGTCGGTGTGCACCATTTTCCCCTTCCATCCCGAAGATGGAGGGTGCCTACTCATCGCTTCCATTCACCACGTGGATGGAATCACGATGTAGGTCTTACTCAATGGCGTTCCGGACTAGTCATAACTTTCTCACCGACCTTGCCGGACTAGTTATGACTTTCTCACCGCCCTCGCCCTATCTCATGTCATGCATGCAACTATGCCAATTATCATATTTCACATGTACATAAACATATGGCATCTCATCATCACAAATATTAACACATGGCATCGAATCATGATAATCATACTCAATATATCATTGGAAAACAACAAGCATGGCAAGTGATCATAGCAAGTATTCAATCTTTCATCTAATCTCCACAAGCAACCTACAATTCCGCTATTCATTACAACACACTTGCCTCAACCGTGAGCGACGGGATTGTGGGAAGTAGAGGGCACCCCCGGGGTCACACCACCTGCACAACGGCATCACATACTCTCAATAATGCCCACAAAACAGAACACAAATCCCCATCTCACCCGACATTGCCCGCTACTCGCAAAACCTAAAACAGAGGTTCTGTCCCGGCGGGATAGTAGCCTTGCAAAGGCCATAACTTGAGTTCTGGGACTCCAAATCGATTAAACGAGTACACCATCGCGAAGCTTAGGAAATTTCCTACCTTTTTCTAGTTATACAGAAAGACTGATTCGGAATCTAAAATTGTTTAATCTACAGATTACTACGATCTGTTCTAATTGCGTCACAGATTTTAACACGCTCGGTAAAACGGCCATAACTTTCAAACGGCTCATCGGATTTTAACGTGCTTTATGTCCACAGAAAGATAATTAAATTATCTACAACTTCTTTTAAGTCCGTACGGACAGATTCGGATTCTAAATTAACGAAAACTCGAACCCTAGCCCGACTGCTCAATCTGCCCGAAAACAGAAACATGGCAACGTCTAGATCTAACCCAAAGAACTCCAACCCAGCACCACCAATTGATCAAAAAACTTCATAAACACCCTTATAACAGTACCTAGATCAAACCCAAGGATCCCCATGATCATACCTTTGCCCAACGAACGAATCTCCAATAAATCTCCTCGCGGATCGCTCCTCGCTCCACGCTCCTCGCTCCTCGCTCCTCGCTCCAACGGATGGATCCACAAGGTGCAGAGGTGTGGAGACCACCCTAGGGCAGCAAGGGGGTGGAGGAGAGGTGGTGGAGAGGTGGGGCAATGGAGGAGAGCAAGGGGGAGGCGCAAGGCTCAAAGGGAAGGGGCGGCTAGGGCTTGGCAAGTGGGGGGAGGTGAGGGGGGCGCACCAAGGCCTCAAGGGGCGCAAAGGCAGCAGGGTGGATGCCCCAAAGGGGCAGGGAAACCCCTTTTACCAGCTCCCACACCCAATTCTAGTCCGTTACGGAGACCTAATCCATCCCACCAAAGCCCACCAAGGCCCAAAACTCCCCCGGGAAGGCCCAAAACCCCGAAAACGGCTCGGAAACGGCCCGGAAAAGCTATTAACCTCCATAACCTATAGTTTTAACCTTAATTCCACATTTCATACTGTTTTTTAACCATATCAAGCACGTAAAATAAAGTTATGACACTCCGTGGTGTCACATTCTTCCCCCCTTCAACAGGATTCGACCTCGAATCTAAACGCACCAACACGTAACCCAGCAAAACCGAAGATAGCTAGGTTTTGACATCACATACCTGAGGTGAAAAGCTCGGGATATTTCTCGCGCATACGAGACTCCAGCTCCCAAGTTGCCTCTCTCTCGGTCTGATGTGACCACAACACTTTAACGAACTTGAGCGTCCGGTTCTTCATCACTCGCTCCGAAGTCCCAGAATTTCCACAGACGGGACTCGAAGGTGAGGTCCTGCTCAAGTACTAATGGTTCCAACGGAACCACCAACTCCGGATCATGCAAGTATTTCCTCAACATCGAGACATGGAACACATTATGCACACCTTGCATAGCTTAGGTAGCTCAGACGATAGGCCAACCTACCAACTCGGGCGATGATAGGAAAAGGCCCAACATACCTTGGGTGAGCTTTCCTTTGGTGCCAAAACGCACCACACCCTTGGTGGGAGATACTCGCAAGAGTACGCTTATCACCCACCTCAAACTCCAAGTCTCGCCGCCTCACATCGGCATAGCTCTTACATGCGCTCTGCTGACTGCGAGAAGGTTCTACCGTACCTCCGCCACGCGATCAACGATCTGCTGAACCCAATCCGGTCCAAGAACTGCTCTCTCGCGCCCGCATCCCAACAAAGTGGCGATCTGCACTTCCGGCCATATAGTACCTCATAAGGAGCAGCCGGATCTTTGGAATGATAGCTGTTATTGTAAGCAAACTCCGCAAGAGGCAAATGATCCTCGGCTACCTTTCCAAGCCATCACATAGGCCACTGAGCATGTCTTCCAACGTCTGGATGGTACGCTCAGATCGCCCATCCGTCTGAGGGTGAAAAGCGGTACTAAGGCGAAGCCGCTTACCCAAAGCACTCTGCAAACTCTCCCGAACTTGGAGACGAACCGCATCCCGATCAGAAATAATGGTCTTAGGTACACCATGCAGTCTCACAATCTCCCGCACATAGATGGGAGCCAACTTCGCCGCATGAATTGGTCGTGCGGATAGGAATGAAATGCGCAGACTTCTTTGAGATGGTCCACCACAACCCAAACAGCATCCTTCCTCGTGGAGAACGAGGTAGACCAACCACGAAATCCATGGAGATGTCATCCCATGGCCACACAGAATCTCCAATGGTCGCAACAGACGCGGACGCTTATGCTCAGCTTTGATCTTCGCGACAGATCCCACAAGACGCCACATACTTGGCAATATCCACTCTCATCCTTTTCCACCAAAATTCTTCTTCAAGTCCACTGTACATCTTGGTCTCCCAGGATGGACCGTGTATGGGGTGCGATGAGCTTCTTTGAATGTCTTCTTTCACTTGAGATTTACGAGGCACGCCTGACGGCCCTGAAACCTCGTAACTCCCGCATCATCAATGGTAAAGTCTCGGACTTGCCATCCTCAAAGCGTTCCTGCTTTCTTTGGAGCAAGCAGTCATCTTCTTTGTGCCTCCCGCTGCCTTTCGAGGAATCGGCCCGACTCAAGAATCAATCGAGTTTCAGCTTGCACGGTCCCCGCAGCAAAGCGTAGGAGACTCCCAAACGCTCAAAATCAGCAACAAGACAATCAACAATAGGGGCATTGTCTTGCATCGAGAGCGCCGCCACAACATTTGCCTTCCCGGATGATCTTGGATAGTAAGGTCATAATCCTTTATCAATTCTAGCCACCTCCTGCCTCAAGTTCAAATCTTTACGAGTAAAGATGTACTTGAGGCTCTTGTGATCAGTGAAAATGTCACAAGACTCGCCGTCTGAGTAATGCCTCCATATCTTCAATGCAAACACCACGGCGGCTAGCTCAAGATCATGCGTGGGATAGTTCTCGCTCGTGCTTTTTCAACCGCCTCGATCGTAAGCAATCACCTTGCCCTCTTGCATGAGCACACACCCAAGTCCCAACCGAGAAGCATCGAATACACCATGAAAGCGCTTCCCGGCTCGGGAAGGGTAAGAACGAGGAGCGATCACTAACTTCTCCTTCATAGTGCGTAAACTGTGCTCACACTCTGCGATCCACTGAATTTCATCCCCTTCGAAGTCGGTGCGAAAGTGGCTTGGCAATGATAGAGAAATCCTGCACGAAACGCCGATAGTAGCCAGCCAACCCAAGGAAACTACGCACCTCTTTGACATTGGAAGGCCTCTTCCAATCCAAAACTCTTGAGACCTTGCTAGGATCTCTGAGATATGCCCTCTGGATTGATGATGTCGCCAAGAAAACCCACTACGAAATCGAACTCGCACTTTTTCAGCTTAGCAAAGAACTGATTTTCCCTCAAGGTGCTCGGCACAAGCCTCGATGTCGCTCATGCTCCTCTTCCGATTTAGAGTAAACGAGAATGTCATCGATGAACACTACCACAAACTCATCAAGATACTTGTGTAGCATCTGTTCATCGCCTCCATAAAGACGGCGAGGAGCATTAGTTAGTCCAAAAGACATAACTTTAAATTCATAATGCCCATACCTAGTGGAGAAAGCGGTCTTCTCAATGTCTGCTCCCTCACACGGATCTGATTGTACCCGTGAAGATCAATCTTGGAGAACACCTTTGCTCCCTTGATTGGTCAAACAGATCCTCGATGCGAGGCAAAGGATACTTGTTCTTGACTGTCACTTGATTAAAACACGATAATCAATGCACATCGCCAACTTCCATCCTTCTTCGAGACGAAGAGGGCGGGTGCTCCCCATGGCGAACGCTACGCCGAATGAAGCCCTTGGCCAACAGATCCTCTAGCGCTTCTTCAACTCGTCTTGAAAAGGACGAGCCAAGCGGTATGGAGAGATAGAAATAGGTCGAGTGCCAGGAACAAGATCAATACGAAACTCCACATTCCTCACGGGAGGTAGACCAGGCAACTCGTCGGGGAACACATCAACGAACTCCTTCACTACATAAATCTCCTCAATGGGAATCGAGGAAGATGGTTTCTCAGACAAAGTCATGAGGAAACCCAACAGCCTCAAACGCCGACCGAGAAAACAAACTAGTCAAAGCAAAGACGGAATCGGAGGGTATACCACCCTGAAAGGTCAACTCTTCCCGGACGGGCCTGCAAGGCAGCTGTCTTCCGAAACAACAGATCTTAGCACAGTGCGATGCAGCGGTCCATGCCCAAAATGACATCAAAAGGAGCCAAGCTGGATCACCATGAGATTGGCAAAGAAAACCTCATCATCAATGGCAATGGTGCAACCAGGGCAAACCAAAGAACTAGCAATCAACCCCGGAGAATCGACTAACACGGACTCAAATCCTTTGAACTCCCAACTTAGCTCTACTAGCAAACTCAAGCGACACAAAAGAATAGAATGCTCCGAATCAAACAGAACAAAGGAATCAACGGAATCCATGAGCGAGTACAGAAACCACCTTTGGATGCCCGGTGACTCGGCGGTCGGCAAAGCGTACACTCCTGGTGGCGCCGGGACGTATGAGCCCGACTCGGTGATGCCCCATCAAGGCTGGGGCGGAGGAGGCAGCGAGGAGGAGCAGGCAGCTGCGGGCACCAAGACGCTTGGTGGCGCCACGCATAAGGCGGTGAGAAGCAGGGCAGCCATCATGTGCACCGATCCTCTGGAAGACGCTGGAGTGGGAGGAGAAGGCACCGTCTCCCACTTGATGATGCTATCGGGATTCATCCGGCGGACTCGTCCCATGTGGCCGGGCTTGCCCGCGATGGTTGCAACTCCTGGTCCAACCACACTCTGAAGCACGGTGCTCACCACCGCACTTGAAACACTTCATGCCTGCCTCGGGCACAGACGAACAGCCGCTCGCGAAGAAGACAAGCTGGGGCGGCCCCATTTTAGCCCACGAGGAGGAGCCTGTCCCCCTTGAACTTCTTGAAGGTGGGTGTTGAGAAGACCCACCTCCTCCACCAAAGGTCCTCTTCGGCCCCGCTTTGGCCGCAGGAACCCTGAACCGCCGGGTTTTGCTTATCCCGGAGAGCTCCAACTCGAGCTCCATGCCCTTTACTGCTCCACCACGGAGCGAGAAGTCACGAGGGCCGATCGCCCCCATGACAACTCTGAACTCTGGTTGAGGCCCCTACGGAACCTCCTCGCCTTCTCCACGTCGGCTGCCACGGGCAAGACTGAAGCGCCTACGCTGTTGAACTCCACCTCATACTCTGCCACCGACCTTTTCCTGGGAAAGAGTCGTCAAAGTATGCTCCATCCTCTCAAGGAAAGACTCGGGTAGAACTTGGCTCGGAGGCGAGCCACAAAGTCCTCGGTGGTGGACCAAGATCGGGGTTCTAGCGGCGAGAACCCCTTCCCACGGATATCGGCTTGGCCTTTCGGTGAAAGGCCACAAAGCGACCCTACGGACCGAGGTCAATTCTAGGACCTCAAGCGCCTTTCCATGTACCGCAGCCAATCTGCGGACTGGATCGGCGTGCCCGCTCCGTCAAAAGTGTCAAGGCGGAGGGTCATCCACTCTCGGAGACTCATCCTCGGCTCCGGCGCGAGGCAACAAGCGGGAGCCACTCCACGGGAGGCACCACAGGGGGCTGCCCGCATGGCTAGCTGGCGCAGCTCTGAATCTCCTCTGCGAGCTGAACTAAATCATTATTGGCGGCGGGCACCCCGCCCATTGCAGGTGGAAGCTCCTCTGAGCTGGTCCACAAGCATTGAGCGAACGCTACCCTCGAGCAGACTCCTCAACTCCTGGGAGCCTCGCCCCTGGCCTCCACGGCCTCGGCGTCCACGGCCTCTACCCCTCGGCATGGCTGCTTCAGACAGACAACCATCCAAACACAAAAACATAAACACAACATCACACAACCAAAAACATAGATCAAACATCATCATAGCATAGTCTTCATCAAATAATTAAGAGCAATGCAATAATGAACCAAGACCCCATCCTACTGTGCAACCAAGTGTGTCAAATTTTAGATTAGTTATACCACATTTGCAAGTTTTAATGTTGCTATCCTATAACAAAGTTTTAGTTAGAACCTAAGCCATGTTTCTAAGTTATTCCACATCATATTTTAGTTGCAACTTAAGGTATAACACTAAAATACTTATTCCAAGGACCTACAGCCCGCTGTGATACCAACTGTAACACCCCGGCATTTAATATGCCCAAATGCTACCAAACATAAGCTAAACAACATCCAAATATCATATTTAACATAAAATTCCAGCAAAGGCGCATAGGCTAAAAACCGAGATTTCGGCAGCACCTCCTTTGTTTTATCATGAATTTAAGGAGCAACAACGATATAGCATTATATGGCAATAAGGGAAACATCTAAAACAGCAATAAATAGAGTCTTAACGACAATAAAAGACTAACATTTAGCACTTAAAGTTCCAAGTGTCAAACGAACAATAAAACTCTCATTAACCAAGCTAAGCCTTAATTTAATGACCATCACACGCAATTTATTATCAGTCTAAAAGAATTGACTTGGGGAAACATTAAGGTGAAGCAACGTGTGGGCGTGTGTCTAATCCCTTTTCCCGCATGCCGTTCTCATGGTACCTAAAACAATAAAAAAAAACACAAGCGTGAGTTCGAAACTCAGCAAGCATATTGCAATGGACAACAAGAACAACAATATGGCAATAGCATCTCCCTTCATGTAAATCATCTTATTCATAAACACTTAACATTGTCATCATCAATATGTATGAGATGTAATTCAATGCTCATGTCTCCTTGGAAACTCATACCGGTATGGTTGAGTACACACCCGTCGGTGTGCACCCTTTTCCCCCCTTCCATCCCGAAGATGGAGGGTGCCTACTCATCGCTTCCATTCACCACGTGGATGGAATCACGATGTAGGTCTTACTCAATGGCGTTCCGGACTAGTCATAACTTTCTCACCGACCTTGCCGGACTAGTTATGACTTTATCACCGCCCTCGCCCTATCTCATGTCATGCATGCAACTATGCCAATTATCATATTTCACATGTACATAAACATATGGCATCTCATCATGACAAATATTAACACATGGCATCGAATCATGATAATCATACTCAATATATCATTGGAAAACAGCAAGCATGGAAAGTGATCATAGCAAGTATTCAATCTTTCATCTAATCTCCGCAAGCAACCTACAATTCCGCTATTCATTACAACACACTTGCCTCAACCGTGGGCGACGGGATTGTGGGAAGTAGAGCGCACCCCCGGGGTCACACCACCTGCACAACGGCATCACATACTCTCAATAATGCCCACAAAACAGAACACAAATCCCCATCTCACCCGACATTGCCCGCTACTCGCAAAACCTAAAACAGAGGTTCTGTCCCGGCGGGACAGCAGCCTTGCAAAGGCCATAACTTGAGTTCTGGGACTCCAAATCGATTAAACGAGTACACCATCGCGAAGCTTAGGAAATTTCCTACCTTTTTCTAGTTATACGGAAAGACTGATTCGGACTCTAAAATTGATTAATCTACAGATTACTACGATCTGTTCTAATTGCGTCGCAGATTTTAACACGCTCGGTAAAACGACCATAACTTTCAAACGGCTAATCGGATTTTAACGTGCTTTATGTCCACAGAAATATAATTAAATTATCTACAACTTCATTTAAGTCCGTACGGACAGATTCGGATTCTAAATCGACAAAAACTCGAACCCTAGCCCGACTGCTCAATCTGCCCGAAAACAGAAACGTGGCAACGTCTAGATCTAACCCAAAGAACTCCAACCCAGCACCACCAATTGATCTAAAAACTTCATAAACACCCTAAGAACAGTACCTAGATCAAACCCAAGGATCCCCATGATCATACATTTGCCCAACGAACGAATCTCCAATAGATCTCCTCGCGGATCGCTCCTCGCTCCACGCTCCTCGCTCCTCGCTCCAACGGATGGATCCACAAGGTGCAGAGGTGTGGAGACCACCCTAGGGCAGCAAGGGGGTGGAGGAGAGGTGGGGCAATGGAGGAGAGCAAGGGGGAGGCGCAAGGCTCAAAGGGAAGGGGCGGCTAGGGCTTGGCAAGTGGGGGGAGGTGAGGGGGGCGCACCAAGGCCTCAAGGGGCGCAAAGGCAGCAGGGTGGACGCCCCAAAGGGGCAGGGAAACCCCTTTTACCAGCCCCCACACCCAATTCTAGTCCGTTACGGAGGCCTAATCCATCCCACCAAAGCCCACCAAGGCCCAAAACTCCCCCGGGAAGGCCCAAAACCCCGAAAACGGCCCGGAAAAGCTATTAACCTCCATAACCTATAGTTTTAACCTTAATTCCACATTTCATACTGTTTTTTTCACCATATCAAGCACGTAAAATAAAGTTATGACACTCCGTGGTGTCACAGGGTGTATTCATGGGAGAAACTGAAACACGTTCTTGCACGAGTTAAGAGCAATTCATTGGGATTTAATTGGGGAATTAACTTTGGAACGTTACAAATGCAACGAGGATCTCAAATATTATTTTTTCGGAATTTTTAGTGTGTTAATCGAAAGGGAAATGAAGCTTTTGTTGTGCTACAATGGTGGAGAGAGAGAGGAGATCGTTCTCTGTGTCTTGGCTGGAGGTTGAGGATGATTGAACATTGCGAAGCTGACATGTGGACCCCCATGAATAGTGAAGAAACTATGGCGCGAGAAATAAAATAGCAAAGAGGATCTGAAAATCCCGGAAAAATTCCTAAAAATATTAGGGAATATTTGGAGCCAAATAAAATTAGTTTCATGATTTTTGGATGAATTTTGGAATTAGAATGATACTGGAATGAATAAATTGAATTTGAATAGTCTTTCGAGGAAGAGCGCGAAAGATAAAATAGCAAAAAGACTCTATAAATCTTGAAAAATTCCCAAAAATATTATAGAATATTTGGAACCTAATGCAATAGGTTTTGGGATTTTTGGAGCAATTCGGAACCTTGAACAAAATTCTTAAGTAAGGATGGAATTTGGAACTTAGGACATTGCGGACGATAATAGAATGAATTCCATTTTCGGAGGGATAAGGAATGCCAGGATAATTAGAACTCCAATTAAAATCCAAAACTTTAAATTAAATTATTTTAATTTTTTTTTAGAAAACCGAAAATAGGGATGTTACAGGTAACTCCAACTATTAGGCAACTTTGCCTTTGCGGCTCAAGATCTTAAATGGTCCAATGTAACACGGTGCGAGTTTCCCTTTGGCATGGAACCTTTTAACTCCCATGAGAGGTGTAACTCTGAGATATACGAAATCTTATGGCTCAAAGTTCAAATCCCTACGATGATTATCGGCGTAACTCTTCTGTCTTGACTTAGCTATCTTCAGCCTCTCCTGGATCATGTCAATCTGTTTTCCAGCTTCCTAAAGAATATTCGGCCCAAAGACATGACGTTCGCCTGTCTCATTCCAATTTAACGGCGTTCGACAGGGCCGACCATACAGTGCCTCAAAAGGTGACATCTGTAGACTGGCCTGATAGCTGTTATTGTAGCTGAACTCAGCATATGGCAGACTCTTCTCCCAAGAGGTAGCATAAGCCAATGCACAAGCTCTTAGCATATCCTCCAGAATCTGATTAACTTTTTCGGTCTATCCATCCGTTTGCGGATGATATGCTGTACTAAAGTTCAAACGGGTCCCCATGGCTTTGTGCAACTTACTCCAAAACCTTGAGGTAAATTGGGTACCTCTATCCGATACAATCTTCTTCGGCACTCCGTGCAAACAGACGACACTGGTCATATACAATTCTGCTAATTTATCTCCCAAGTAGGTGGTCTTCATAGGGATGAAGTGAGCGACCTTAGTCAGGCGATCCACTATTACCCATATGGAGTCATATCCACCCTGAGTTCTCGGCAACCCGGTAATGAAGTCCATGCCAATTTCTTCCCACTTTCACTCAGGTATCTTCAGCAGCTATAGCAGTCCTGCTGGCCTCTGGTGCATTGCCTTGACTCTCTGACATATGTCGCACAACGCAACATGTTCGGCAACTTCACATTTCATACTCGGCCACCAGAATCTTTCCTTCAGGTCTCGATACATCTTGGCACTTCCGGGGTGAATGGAATACTTGGAGTCATGGGCTTCTTCTAGGATCAACTGTTTGAGCTCCTTCTTGTTCGGCACACAGATGCGATTCTTCGTCCACAACGTGCCTTGCTCATCCGATCTGAAGTCTTTTGCCTTGCCTTCCTCCATCTTGGACTTAATTCTTTGAACCTTGCAATCATCCTTCTGCCCTTCTCGAATCTGATCTTCCAGAGTAGGCTTTACTTCCAATGCATCTAAAAATCCTTCCAGTACCACCTCAATCTGCATCTTCTGAAATTCCTTGCATAACTCGACCTGACTTTCATCCATCAACATATTGACAGTGTGGCTTTTTCGACTCAAAGCATCGGCTACCACATTGGCCTTCCCGGGATGGTAATGGATTCCGACATTGTAGTCCTTGATCAACTCTAACCATCTCCTTTGCCTCATGTTTAGATCCGATTGGATGAATATGTACTTAAGACTTTTATGGTCTGTATACACTTCACATCTGTTTCCAATCAGATAGTGATGCCACAACTTTAAGGCATGTACTACGGCTGCTAACTCTACATCATGTGTGGGATAGTTCTATTCATGTTGTCTCAACTGCCTCGATGCATATGCAACGACCTTCCGATTCTGCATTAGCACGCATCCAAGTCCCTGGCGTGATGCATCATATTATATATCAAACTCTGGTTCACATCCGGTAGGACTAATACCGGTGCTGACGTCAAAAGCTTTTTCAGCTCTTGAAAACCCTTTTCGCACTCCGGCGTCCAAGTAAACTTCTTTTCTTTCTTCAGCAATTGCGTGCGAGGTCTCTTAATTGTCAAAAATCCTTCAATGAAGGGGCGGTAATAACCAGCCATCCCCAGAAAACTACGGATCTGGGTCACTGTCTTCGGCTGTTCCCAATGTAACACGGCTTCCACCTTGCTTGGATCGATTGCAACTCCTTCTACGGTCATGACATGTCCAAGGAACTCTACCTTGTCTTTCCAGAAATCACACTTGCTGAATTTGGCGAAGAGTTGCTGTTCCCTCAATTTCTCCAAAACTAGCCTCAGGTGTTTTGCGTGCTCTTCCCTTGTCTTGGAGTAGACTAAGATGTCATCTATGAATACAACAACAAACTAGTCTAAATACTCCATGAAGACTTTGTTCATCATATTCATAAAATAAGCTGGCGCATTCGTCAGACCAAAGGACATAACTGTAAACTCGTAATGTCCGTATCTCGACGAGAATGCGGTCTTCGGAATATCCTTCAATCTGATCTTCAACTGGTGATATCCCAATCTCAAGTCAATCTTAGAGAAAACTCCGGCTCCTCTCAACTGATCAAACAGGTCATCAATCCTGGGTAGCGGGTACTTATTCTTTATGGTGACTTCATTGAGTGCACGGTAATCTATGCACATCCTGAAACTCCCATCCTTCTTCTTGACGAACAGAACTGGTGCTCCCCATGGCGACGAACTAGGTCTGACGAATCCTTTTTCCATTAACTCCTCGAGCTACTTCTTCATCTCTACCAACTCTTCGGTTGACATCCGATAAGGTCTCTTTGCTATCGGTGCTGTACCAGGTACTAGCTCAATTACAAACTCTATATCTCTATCTGGCGGCATACCAGGTAAATCTTCAGGAAAAACGTCTGGGTACTCGTTCACTACTAGAACTTCCTCAATGCTGACTGCCTTCGTACTGTTGACCATCAACTGTCCATCATGAACGGCGGTTGCTTGGAATTCTACCTTCCTTCCACAAGGGCTCTCAACTGATATGACTCTTCGTCCACAGTCTAACATTGCCTTGTGCTTGGTCAACCAGTCCATTCCCAAGATAACATCTAGAGTCTGGGTTCCCAATATTATGAGGTTTGCTAAGAATTCTACCCCTTTTATTAATATTCTCACCCCAGAACATCCTACTTGAGATCGGAGTTCTAACCCAGGGGTTTGAACTATAAACATGCCTTTAAGATCCACAATTCCCAAATCATTTCTAGCAACAAAATCTCGAGAAACAAACGAATGCGAAGCTCCAGAGTTAAACAAAACTATTGCAGGTACTAAGTTGACAAGTAACTTACCCAGCGCGACGTCCGTAGCATTCTGCAGTGCCTCTGCGGTGACATGGTTGACGTGACCTCTCACCACTGTCTGGGTTATGCCTCTGGGCTGTGCGGCTCCACGGTTTGTTCTTGGTGCAGGTGCTCTTACTGGCGTGGATCCCAAATTGAAGCGAACTGGGGTCACTCCTGCTGTTTTCTTGGGGCAATTGTCGGAGAAGTGCCCTAGTTCATTGCATGTATAATAGCGTCTCACTGTACCCTGCTGACTACTGGTAGTGGCGTTCCTGGCTAGAGCTGGTGTTTGGTAGTTCTGGTTGGTACGCCTTGGTGCTGGCAACGGTGTTTTTGCAGCATTCTGTGGCTGGAATCTGAAGAATTGATTTGGTGCAACTCTCAGGCGTTGCCCTCCTTGGCGTGCTCCCTTCTATGCCATCCCGCGCTTCCGATTTGTCATCCAGTTCCTTGCATTTGTCCTCCAAGATGAGCACCTTGTTCAAAAGCTCTTGGAAGTCTGGAAAGGTGTGGGTAATTAGTCCCACCTGTAGTCCAGAATTTAGTCCCTTTAAGAAGCGAGACTACCTGGCCTTATCTGTTGCTACGTCTTCAGGTGCATAGCGAGCTAGCTGAGTAAACTTATTCAAGTAGTCAGCCACTGACTGGCTACCTTGCTTTAGAGCTCTGAATTACTCCTTCTTCAGGTCCATTATTCCCTCCGGCACATGATACTGACGAAATACAGTTGTAAACTCCTCCCAAGTGATCTCCTGTGTAGCATAGTAATTCTCCCACCATTCTGCTGCAGTCCCATCTAATTGATGAGAGGTGTAAAGCACCCTCTCATTCCCCACGCACTAGGTGATGTGTAGCTTTCTTTCTGTAGACCTTAGTGTCGACGATCGATTTCGCCGGCAATGAGATTTGTGATTCTAGGGGATTCGTGCGGGACCTTAGCTAGATGGTAACACAGGAGGCAAGGGCGATCTCTCTCTTTAGACAGGTTCGGGCTCTCACGGTGGAGATAATACCCTAGTCCTGTGTTCTTGGATATATGAGCCTGTTTTCTTTTCTTTCTCCCTTCCCATTTTATACTAGGGGAAGGACATACAACCGAGCGGGCGCCACCTGGCCCTGAACATGGCGGCTTCATGAGTACATATTTTGTCTCTTATCGGCTTGGCCCCACTACGTCTTGGAGAGGTAGTTCTGCTTTCCCCGACCCGCACCTGACACGCCGTCAGGTTCCGGCGCCTGCAGGCTTTGCAGGTTTCCGGCCGCATGCTTCGCTTTCGACAGGTTGTCTGGGCATGGCACGAAGCTTCGCTGAAGGATCGACGAGCTGCCTTGGGGAACAAGTCGAGACATCCCCCGGACCCATCGTGGCGCTTCCGGGCTCTGGGCCTGCTGTTCCGCCTTCGGCCCAGTCGGGTGTAGGCCCTACTTGTGGGGCCCCTATCTCAGACATCCCACAGCAGCCCCCAAGTGCTTTAGGATCGGATTTCCTCCTCTTATCCTGTCATAAAGATTTTGTGGAAAAAAGATCGTAAAGAACTTGTTAGGTAAGGCCACCGTGGTTGGTTGGCTTGGGGCCGAGTGGTACCCGCGCCCGTTTGCGATGCGCGGTGATCGGCTTGCGAAGCTCGACCGACCCTCATGGGGCGTACCATGAATGAGTCGTTTGGCTCGTGGCCGAGTGGCACCCGCGCCCGTTTACGGTGCGTGGCGATCGGCTTGTAAAGCTCGACCGACCCACATGGGGCATACCGTGGTCTTTTGGCTCGTGGCCGAGTGGTACCCGCGCCCGTTTACGGTGCGCGGCAACTGGCTTGTTGCTCAGCTTGCCCTCATGGGGCGTACCGTAGTCTTTTGGCTCGTGGCCGAGTGGTACCCGCGCCCGTTTAAGGTGCGCGGCAACTGGCTTGTTGCTCAGCTGGCCCTCATGGGGCGTACCATAGTCTTTTGGCTCGTGGCCGAGTGGTACCCGCGCCCGTTTACGGTGCGCGGCAACTGGCTTATTGCTCAGCTTGCCCTCATGGGGCGTACCGTAGTCTTTTGGCTCGTGGCCGAGTGATGCCCGCGCCCGTTTACGGTGCGCGGCGATCGGCTTGTACAGCTCGACCGACCCACATGGGGCATACCATGGTCTTTTGGCTCGTGGCCGAGTGGTACCCGCGCCCGTTTACGGTGCGCGGCAACTGGTTTGTTGCTCAGCTGGCCCTCATGGGGCGTACCATAGTCTTTTGGCTCGTGGCCCGCACCCGTTTACGGTATGCGGCAACCGGCTTGTAAAGCTCGATCGACCCTCATGGGGCTTACCTTGGTCATATAGAGTAATGCCTGTGCCCATTGACGGCGCACTGCTTCAGACTCTCATGGAGCGCATTCTCAAGACCGTGTTAGTAAAAATCCTCCCACGATACCCGATCCCGCTATACAGCAGCGACCGGCAATTGACCCCAAATTATGGGGCGTACCGCTGGAGGATGTTCGGAAAGTGCTCGGCCCCAATCTTCCGTGGCGGCCGGCGTTCAGGCCCGTCATGGGGCGCACTTTGTCCCGAACCTCGAACCAGATTTGACACCTGGCCGCGTTTTGCGCGACTTAGCTCCTGGCCCAACATGGGGCGTGCCCTAGATCTGGCCCAGAATCGAGCACGGAAGCCCTTGCTTTTCCCGCCGTCAGGCGAAAATTGAGACTCATTTCTTATAAATGAGGGAAACCTTGCTGTGGTAAAGACATCTTTGCCCCTCCCCCACTGCGGCTGACAAATCTTCAAATTTCCTTTGGCGATCTGGACGACCTAGGGTTTCTAGTTTCGCGCCCAAGATTCTCGGCAGTTGCTCCCACAGGGTCTCCTTCATCGAGATGTCTTCTTCTTCTTCTTCGTCATCGTCGGGGGATAGCGCCGGTCCGGCGGACGCGGGGTGGGAGACCTCCGTTACTACGGCGTCTCGCTTGGCGGAGCTGGTCGCGGCCGGCGTTATCCCTCCGCTGGAGTTGATCTCTGCCCATCCTGCCGCAGGTGATCCTTATCCCGTTCCCCTGGATAATGAAATCGTGGTCTTCGAGTCCTTCTTTTGGCGAGGATTTAGCGTTCCTGGGAGCGCCTTTTTCCGAGGGCTCCTTCACTTCTACGAGATCGAGCTGATCAATTTGAATCCCAACTCCATCCTTCACATTGCCCTCTTCGTTCAACTTTGCTAGGCGTATGTTGGGATACGTCCTCATTTTGACTTGTTCCGCTCCCTCTTCTTGCTCAAGCCTCATCTGAACCGGGCTGCTCCCAGCGTCATTGGGGGCGCCAGACTCCAGCTGCGAGAGGGCTTGAAGAAACATTACTTCGCCATCCCCCTCAAGACCTCCCTCAAAGGTTGGAGGCGGGAGTGGTTCTATTGTGCCAATGTTGACCCTTTTCTCGCCCCTTTCGCTGGCCGCGCCCCTAAAGCTTCACGATGCTAGAGTGATGCCCCGGATGACGGCGGTTTGAACCAAGTCACCGAGCTTCTGGCATGGATTAACGATCTGAAGAACCGGGGGCTGACGGGCCCCGAGATCGTGATCAGCTTTGTGCAGCGCCGGGTGCAACTCTTAAAGGAGAGAATCCACTTGGGGTTCCAGTACGGCGGGTCTCGGGATCCCACCCGGGAGACAGGCACGTCCCTATCGAAAGATGCGTTGGTGGCGCGGGTGGTTGACCTCTTCATGCTTGGCACTGTGATTAGCAACAGGGGCTGCCCTCACAAGTTTTCGGCGGCGAACCCTCCTCCTCCTGTGAGTGTCCCACTCTCGAGAAGCTGTCTCATGACTTTTGCCTGATGTGTGATTCTGACAACGTGTGATCGTTCCTCTTTCAGGAACGTGGGTCCTTCGTTTCTGACACTCCGGTCGTCGGCCTCTCTCGGCTGAGGAATGTTCAGGCCAAACGAGGGGCTGACACCTCGGCCGATGAGCTGCACCAGCAATCGGCGGAGGAGGTTGCTGATCCCTCGCCGGTCGGGCCATCGACTTCCAGTGTCCCCGGGTCACAAGGCGCAGAGCCGCAGCCTCCTGTCTCAGGGGCAGCCCCGCCTGCCGGTGCTGGGTCAGGCTCCTCTCCGAGTGGTGCTGGGACTCGGATGAAGCCTAGGATGAAGTTTAAAAAGTCCAGGAGGTATTCTTTCGGGCAATCCTGGTCCTTTTGTTATTACCTGTGCTGAGATGTTTTCCTTTTTTGCCGATTCAGGACTCCTACCATGGATGTCCCAGTGGAAGGGTCTCCTGAAAAGGAGCCCCCGGAACCGGCTTCCCCAAGGGGGGCCTCCCCCTCGTCGGCTAAGCCACCGTCTCCCTCGGCAGCTGGGGCGTCGCCACCTCGTGCTGCTGGCCCGACCGCTGAGCCGTCGAGTGGCCCGGCAGTCGACGAGCTTGACCCGGCTCCGCCTCCCGAAGTGGAGGAGGTGCATCGAGAGCCACCGCCACTCGGTCCTCTGCCGAAGCCCCCGAATCGGACCGTGTGGAGCGAGGGGGGTTCCGACTGGAAAGGGATGGAGGAGGACGAGGAAGCGGAGGTAGCCGCTCGGATGGAGCTTTACGAGCTCACCGTCAGGTGTAGCACGCTTGTCAGGGTGAGTTTCTTGTCTTTCTTCAGTCTGTTATCATTAGGGAATGCTGGCCTCCACCTGAGACTCTGCCCTGCTGCTTAGGACATGGGGGAGCGCTCGGAGCAGAGGTCGCAGTTTTTTCGGAAGGTGCTCCCTAAGCTCAAGGAGCACCAGAAGTATCAGGACAAGGTCAAAGAGATCAACAGCGACAGATGGAAAGAGGTCCACGGGCTAGAGACCCAGTGTATGACGCTCCGAGAGGCAAAGGGGGGGCTTGAGCATACGCTCGAAGGTGAGATCCCTTCCTGGGCTTTTCGTGGACATTTTCTTACGTAGCTGGGAAAGATGACAGCGACCTCGTGTCTCAGAACGCGACTTGACCATCGCCGAGTTGAGGGCGCGACTGGAGGCGTCGGAGCGCTCTAACCTCGAAACTCGGGCTGGCTTGGAGAGGACACAGCGGGAGATGGAAGGTAAATTCCTTTGACTTGGATTGAACGTGCTTGGCACCGGGTATGTTTTCCGATGTCAGTTTGGCTTTGGTGCAGAGTGCAAAGAGAAGATGACCGCTGCCGAAGGGAGTCGCGCCGAGCTGTGCATCGCCTGCGAGCCAGTTCTGCACCTTCTGCGTATCGAAGGAACTGAACTAGGCCAGGGAGACGACGCCGTTCCGTTTCTCTCGGGAGGAGCCGACAGGATCAGGGCTTACGCCAAGGAGTCCGCGACCATGTGTGCGAACTAGGCTTTGGCGGTGGTCAAGTCTCACTATCCGAGAGTTGACCTTGAAGCTGTCAAAGAGGGTTTTGCCTGCGACGAAGACAGGGCTAACGCGCTGCTCGAAGAGGTCTCCAGTACATCGCAATCCTTGCTGGAGAATCTTGAATTCTGAGTTTGATGTGACCTTTGTTTGAGGCATTGCCCGAAGTTTTTATATGACTAGCCTCATTTGCACTTCGTTGGGTTGAATTGCGCTTGTTGCCCATCTGGCTGAGTGGTTTGGCCTTGGAATGTTGGGACTTTAAGCAGCACTCGGGGTAGCATTTGCCACCCTTCTGGCCGAGTGGTTCAGCCCTCGAGCGTCAGGACTTAGTTCATAGCCTTCTTGCCCCAGACACGCTTTTCCGAGTGGCTGGTGTCCGAAACGTCCTCATTCTCGAGCGTCGGGACCCACATTGCGGCTTATTGGCCGAGTAGTTTAGGCCCCAAGCTCATGTTGTCTCCTTCCGCTTAGCTGGGCCTAATCTGCGGGAAGGCCCACTTAACTTGAACCGCCCCTGACCCGCGCCTGGCGATGCGTCTCTTCGTTCCGTTCAGATTACGTCGGAACGGGGCTTGACACAAGTTGATCTTCTTCGTACTTCGAGTAAATTGGCAGCCTTGCGGCGTCGCTTCGTCTTCTATGTTTTTAAATGGCGTTGCCTCGGCTCCGGAGCCACGCACAGCTTATAAATGGGACGTCACCGCCCTTGAGCGATCGTCCCTTTCTTCTTCCTCTTTTCTCTCCCAGCCTTCCTCCATGTCTAATATGAGGAGGTTCGTTGGCCCCTACGCGGCCTTCTTCCGCCAGCGGTGCTTCGGTCTGCTCTACAGCTGGGAGGAAGCTGAGCCTCTGGGAGGAGCACGATTTCGCCCTTTTGAGGGTGGAAGAAGAGGAAGGGGCCGCCAGGGATGCCGACGCCGTGGCCGCCTTGCTGGAGGTGGCACCGGGGCTCCACGAGGTGGCCGAGATCATCACTGATATGGTTGGCCGCGAACGCCGCGACGACTTAGCCGCCCGGGCCCTCGTCCGCCTTATACCACCCCTTTGGGTGGTTGAGGACGAGATCCTGGCGGCTCTGGGTCGCGCGCGCCGCGTCTGACCTCGACGATCCCGCCCCCAGGCCTCAGGTGGCGGCACCAAGAAGAAGACCAAAGAAAGAGCATCAAGAATAAAGAAGCGGCAAAGAAGATCAAGAATAAAGAAGACAGCGTCTCCCCCTCTTCTTTTTTTTTTCTTTTGCGAGAGGAAAATGAAAAGAAAAAAAAGAAGATCAGCAATGTAAATTACTGCCTATTATGAAATATAAATGAGTACGCTTTAACTCTTCTGAGTTTGACTGTTTTTCTTTGAGTCGTTTACACCAGTCGACAGCCCCAGCTCCTGCAGCGAGGTGCTTGGAGGGCTGAATTTTCATCGACTGTAGTCTAGTGACCCTGATTTTTGTTCAACGGACTCCCTGGGGTACGGATCGTTATTCCCGAGTGGTTGGTAGCTTCTTTTAGCTTAGTCTTTTCTAACTCGTGCACTAGTACAGGCGTTCAGATATTGCCGATTGATGTGATATCGTATTGAACATGCATCTTTGTGCATTCTGTATCGGCACGGCTCAGACGATACGCTAGTAGGGTGATAACCACTCGAGATCAATCGGGTCGTGGGTCATTAGTCGAAACTCATCAAAGTACTAGACAATCGGGAGCTTTATTTAATGCATGGGAGCAAGATACATAACTTATGCGTAGAAGCGACGTAGCTGTTCGGCGTTCCAAGTATTCGCTAGTACCTCGCCATCTTCCCGCCTGAGTTGATAGGCACCCGGCCGGAACGTCTCCTCCACAATGTACGGGCCTTCCCAAATTGGAAAGAGCGTGTGCTCACTTTTCTGGTTCCTCCTGAGGACCAGATCTCCTTTTGAAAAGACTCTACTTCTGACATTGCGAGAATGGTAACGCCGAAGTCCCTGGAGGTACTTAGCCAACTGGATGGCTGCAACGTTCCGAGCCTCCTCGAGTTGATCAAGCTCCACCATTCGGCTCCCCTCGGACTCGGCTTCCTTGTAATTCCGAACCCTCGTGGATTCGAATCCTAGTTCGGCCGGCAGAACCGCCTCTACACCGTAAACTAGGAAAAAGGGGGTTTGGCCAGTTGCCCGGCTGGGAGTGGTTCTGAGTCCCCAGAGCACCGACGGTAATTCTTTCACCCATCGGGCAGCATATGGTTTGAGGCGATCGAAGATCCTGGCCTTAAGGCCCTGGAGGACTAGGCCATTAGCCCGTTCCACCTGCCCGTTGCTTCGTGGATGAGCTACCGAGGCGAAACAAATCTTGATCCCGACGCCTTCACACCATTCTTGAAATTCTTCACTCCTGAATTGGGTACCATTGTCTGTAATGATCCGGTTGGGAACTCCGAATCTGACCACGATATCCTGGAAGAACTCCTTGGCCTTGACCGCAGTAATCGTGGCGACTGGTTTAGCTTCGATCCACTTGGTGAACTTGTCGATGGCTACGAAGAGGTATGCGAATCCGCCTTGCGCCTTCTTGAGTGGGCCGACTAAGTCGAGCCCCCAGACCGCAAAGGGCCAAGAGATGGGGATAGTTTGCAGCTCCTGTGCCGGCAAGTGTGTCTGCCTTGCGTAGAACTGGCAGCCTTCGCAAATTCGAACGATCTCCTTGGCATCCGTCACCGCGGTGGGCCAAAAGAAGCCCTGGCGGTAGGCTTTCCCGACCAAGGCGCTTGAAGCCGTGTGATGGCCGCACATCCCCGAGTGGATTTCTTTGAGCAAGTCTCTTCCCACTTGTTCTGAAATGCACCGCCTGAGGACACCTGAGGTGCTCTTGCGAAAGAGCTCCTCGCCAACCACCACATAGGATTTGGCTTGTCGGGAGATGCGCTCGGCCAGAGCGGTTGCTTCTGGAAGTTTGTCCTTCAGGAGATAATCAAGGTATGGGGCCGTCCAGTCGGGGTTAATGAGCAGGACTCCGGCCTCAGGGTCTTTACTTGGCTCCCGTCGTTTTGCAACGGTTGGTTCGTAAAGATCCTGGACGAAGATACCACTCGGGACCTCGACCCGAGTGGCTCCCATTTTAGCCAACTCGTCGGCTGCCTCATTATTGCGGCGGAGGACATGGACCAGCTCCAGACCGTCAAACTTGCCTTCCAATTCTCGGATTTGCTGGCAATACGCCGTCATAGTCTGATCGACGCACAAATCCTTCTGTACTTGGCTCACCACCAACTGGGAGTCACCGCGAACCGCCAGTCGTCGGATTCCGAGCGATGTGGCGATGCGGAGCCCATGGATGAGCGCCTCGTACTCTGCGGCATTGTTCGAGGCCGGGAAGTGAATCCGAAGGACGTACTTCAACCTGTCGCCCTTCGGCGAGACGAGGAGAATTCCCGCCCCGGCTCCACCAAGCATGAGAGATCCATCGAAATGCATGGTCCAATACTCCGGCTCTTCTTCCATACGGGGAACTTGGGATTCAGTCCACTCGGCCGTAAAGTCGGCCAAAGCCTGGGACTTGACGGCGGTGCGTGGCTTGAAGGAGATGTCGAAGGCTCCAAGCTCGGCCGCCCACTTTGAAATTCTTCCGGTGGCTTCTCGATTATGGAGGACCTCTCCCACGGGGAAAGAAGTCACTACTGAAATCGAGTGCCCTTGGAAGTAATGCTTTAGCTTCCGCGACGAGATCAAAATCGCATACAACAGCTTCTGAACTTGAGGATATCGCGTCTTGGATTCGCCCAGTACTTCGCTGACAAAATAAATCGGGCGTTGTACGCCGTAGCGGTGTCCAGATTCTTCCCGCTCCACAACTATCGCGGCACTGACTACATGAGTTGTTGCCGCTATGTAAAGTAGGAGAAGTTCCCCTGGCACCGGCGAGACTAGAATTGGAGGGGTGGAGAGGAACACCTTGAGTTCTTCAAAGGCTTGCTGTACCTCTGCCGTCCATTCAAAACGGTCCTGCCTCTTGAGGAGCTTAAAGAAACGCATCCCCCGAACTCCCAACCGGGAGATAAACCTGCCAAGTGCTACCATGCAGCCAGTAAGCTTTTGAACATCTTTCTGGCTCATAGGCGGGGCCATCCTCATGATGGCCCCAATTTTCTCCGGGTTTGGCTCGATCCCGCGATGAGAGACAATGAACCTGAGTAGCTTCCCGGAAGAAACTCCGAAAACGCACTTCTCCGGGTTTAGCCTCATCTGGAACGCCCTTAGACTTGCAAACTTCTCGGCCAGGTCGGAGGTGAGGGTGTCCTTGGTCTGTGTTTTCACCACTACATCATCCACATATGCTTCTACGTTGCGTCCAAGCTGATGGTGAAAACACCAGATTTGCTACCGATAAGTTGCACCAGCATTCTTCAGCCCGAACGGCATGGTGACGTAGCAATATGCTCCAAATGGGGTGATAAACGAAGTCTTCTCACAATCCTCCTCTTGAAGCCGGATTTGGTGATAGCCTGAATAGGCGTCCAGGAAACTGAGTAGTTGAGATCCAGCGGTGGAGTCCACCACTTGATCAATGCGGGGCAGACCAAAGGGATCCTTCGGGCAAGCCTTGTTGAGGTCGGTATAGTCAACACACATGCGCCAACTTTTATTCTTCTTTTGAACGAGTACAGGGTTTGCCAACCAGTCGGGATGGTACACTTCTTTGATGAAGCCTGCGGCTAGCAGCTTTGTGATCTCCTCCCTGATGGCTTCTCGGCGGTCTTGGGCAAACCGTCGTAGCCTTTGCTTGACCGGCCTGGCCGATTCGTTTACATTCAGCGCATGCTCGATCACCTCCCTGGGGACTCCAGGCATGTCCGACGGCTTCCAGGCAAAGACGTCTTTGTTTGCCCGCAGAAAGGTGACGAGCGCGTCCTCTTATTTCTCCCTGAGCCCTGTCCCGATCAAGGCCGTTTGAGCTAAATCGGACGGGTCGAGGGTAATTCTCTTGGTATCTTCTCTGGGACCCATCCCAGGGTTCGGCGTCTTGCGAGCAGGGACGCTTCCTTCCGGCTTGTCGGAATCCGCCTCTCACCGAATCCTCTCCCGACCCGCTCGCGCCTCCAGGGACTCGGCCATCTCGCAACTCTCCTTGTCACAGGAAAATGACTGCCTTATGTCGCCGCGTAAAGTGATAATACCACTCGGCCCTGGCATTTTCAATGTCAGGTATGCGTAGTGGGGCACTGCCATGAACTTGGCCAGCGCCGGTCTCCCCAAGATGGCATGATACGCTGTCGCAAAATCAGCCACCTCGAAGCCAAGGTTCTCTGTCCGGTAATTTTCCCTCGCACCGAAAGTGACCGGCAGAGTGATTTGTCCGAGTGGTGTCGTAGATGTTCCGGGTATGACACTGTGGAAAGGCGACGATCCGCGCTTTAGCTCCGACCGCGAAATCCCCATATCGTCAAGGGTTTTGATAAAGAGGACATTGAGCCCGCTTCCACCGTCAATCAATACCCTCTTGAGCTTGATGCCGCGGACAACAGGCGCCAAGACAAGCAGATATCTACCGGGGAATGGGACTCGATCTGGGTGATCCGAGCGGTTGTAAGTTATCGCGACCTCGGACCAGACGTCGGGGGTCTCGGCTCTATCGCTGCGTTGACGTCTCGGGCGGTAAGCTTTTGCTTCCGCTTGGACTCATACGCAGCCGAACCCCCGAATATGTAGTTGAGCTCGAGATCGACTTCCTGATAGTCCTCCTCGGCTTCAGGAGGAGGCGGTTTGGCGGCATGACCACTCGGACCTTGCCCGGCCTGCTTCTTGCTTTCCCGGGCAAATCTCTTCAAAGTGAAGCAGTCCTTGGCGGAATGTCTCCCCTTTGGATGGAAGGGGCAAAGCGAGTTCATCACCTTGTCATACCCATCCTCTTTGAGGGCGCTAGGGGGAGTAGGTTCAGCGAATGCCACTAGCTCTTCGCCCTTGCGCTTCTTTTCCTTCCGCCGGGGGGGGGGGCTCCGGCTGATCCTTCCGCTCGTCATGCCGTTCCGCCTAGGCCTCGGAGGCTGAAGCGTAGCGGTCCGCCAGGGCGAAGAGCTCACGAACCGACGTTGGTGGCTTCCGAGACATCTTCTTGATGAGATCAGGGTCGCTGACTCCCTTTTGGAAGGCAGCTATCACAACCGCATCCGTGACATCCCAAACAGTGCTTTTTGTGAAATCATGTGCTGAAAAATTGGCTTTGAACTGAAAAATTAACTTAGAATTGGTTTTGCAAAATGTGCTTGTGCATGTGTTTGACAATTTGACAAGAAACAGTAAGTTTCGCTTTTGCGCCGGACCAAGCTCTCAAGAAACAGTAAGTTCCCCATCTGCGCCAGATCGTTTTTCGTATGTACGACGGACCAATTTTGTTGGTCTGTTGTAAACATGTTTTTGGTAAACTCTTTTTCCCATGTACGTTGGACCAAGTTTTTGGGTCTGTCGTGCACATGTTTTTGAGCTCTTGTTCCAAACTCAATTTTCCAAGAAAATAGCAGTCAGCGCATGTACGACGGACCAAGTTTTTGGGTCTGTCGTGGACGTGCTTTTGAGATCATGAGCCGGACTCAATTTTCCAAGAAACCAGTAAGTTTTGCATGTACGTCGGACCAATTTCTTTGGTCAGTCGTGAACGGCTTTTTGAGGATTGATTTCGCTTATACGACAGACTGATTTCTTTTAGTCTGTCGTGAATGTGTTTTCGCCGAAATGATTTCTTCTTGAAACCGAGACTTTCACTTGTACACCGGACCGATTTGGTTGGTCCGTTGTGAATGGTTTTTTGAGTGACTTTTTCATGTGTACGCTGGACCATATTTTTTGGTCCGTCGTGAATGCGTTTTTGCTCGATTAGGGTTTTGAGCAAAATTGGAATTGTGTTTGATTTGTTTTGAGATTATGAAATTTGTGAGAATTTCATGATGCTTGAAGTGGACTTTATGCAATGCTCGTGTGAGTATTTGCATGGATTGATGTGAGTCAAGTCGTGGACTTGTGCTCGGAATTGTTTTGTGGTTTGTTCATGTGCAGGTATTGCTCGAAGACGAACGTGGTCGATGACGGGACCGGAACTAGGTTCATGGAGGAGCTGAGGTTCGGGACTAGGATCAGGGAGGAACTGAGGTCTTGGTGGTCAAGGATGTCATGCGGGACGTTCGGGCTAAGAGAATGGTGCACATGAAGAATGGTTAGTCACGTGAGAATGGCAGGAGGTCATTCGCGTGCAAAGTGTTAGTCACGTGAGTATGGCAGGTGGCCATACGCGTGCAAAGTGTTAGTCACGTGAGTATGGTAGGGTTGCCATACGTGTGCAAGAGTTGTACTCGGCCAGGTTGGGCCAAGAGGAGTTGTATACATACTCCTTCTAGATTAGGAATTGTATTCAGAACTCCTTGTGTTTTGCTCCTTTAAATAGGAGGGGTGTCTCCTGTTGAAGGGCATCAATCAGAGCTGAGCGCATTGAGAGCCCCAAGCTCAGTTTTAGGTTTTGTACTCTTTTGATGAGAGTACTTTAGACAAAAGAAATAAAGATCAATTCTTCCAAGATTCTTGCGTGCTACAGTAACCACGTTGCTACAGTGTTTTCTGTCTTGGTTCTTGTTTGCATGCTTGCTCTATTTCTAGATTGGTTTTTGATTCTTGAGTTTCATCTTGATTTGATCCATCAAAAATCTTTCTAGGGTATTGATTTAGAGTTCCTCAAAGTCTAGTTGATTAATCTTTTGAAGATCTTGTTTAATCTTGAAGTTTTGATTAGATTAGTTTTCATCAAGTTCTGGAACAGCAAGCTTGTGAAGCTCATAACTTTTGATCCGTAAGTCCGATTGAGCTGATTCTTTTTAGGTTCGATTTGCATTGGAATATAATTTCTTGTGTCCAAATTTCAGATCAATCTAACTGTTGGATCTCCGGGAATTCGCATTTTACCGAACCTCTGTCATTCTGTTTTTGTCGAAAACGAGGCAATTATTTGGTTCTATTTTGGGGTGAACTTTTAATAGATCAAGAATTTGGTTTTAGCTTCCGCACAATCATTCACCCCCCCTCTGATTGCTATATTCGTATACTTCGATCCTACACTTTTCCTATGCATGAAGCGCTTGATGAACTCCCGGAGGGACTCGTTTCTTTTTTGGTGAGCTGATAGAGGTCCCAGGGGGTGCCCGGGCACTCGTACGTGCCTTGGAAGTTTGAAATGAATTGCTCACACAGATCTCCCCAGGAATCTATAGAGTTCGCTGGGAGTCCAGTGAGCCAGGCTTGGCCCAGGGGCGAGAGGGTAACCGGTAAGTAATTTGCCATTACCTTCTGATCCCCCCCGGCAGCCCTGACCGCCAGAGCGTAGACCTGTAGCCAAGCCTCCGGGTCCCTCTCACCATCAAACCTAGTGATGCCTTTGGGGTTAAACCCATCAGGCCAAACCACTCGGCGTAGGTGAGGGGTAAACGCGCGAACCCCTTCTATGACTTCGCGGCCACCTCCAGGCGGTGATCGATGTGGAGGGGATCGCGCTTGGCGTGCTTTGCGATCTCGTGGAAGGATGCCGTAACGTTCATACTCGTCGGCATGGCGACGTTGCTCCTCCCTTTCTCGATCGCGGCGCCTGGCGTCGAGGTCGGAACAGAGATCGTGGTTGATGCTGTGTCGCAAGTCGTCTCCGCGGAGTGGGACATGATGTGTCTGGTGGGGGGCTTCCCGACCTGACCGGCTGCTGGCCGTTTGGGTCCTCGCCGGACCGCGTGACGGCTCCTTTGCCGGCTTGGTCGATCTGAGTCTTTGAATAGTCGCCGCCGTCACCATGGCCTTTACTTGGGCCACGATCGGGCTCTTGGATCACCCGCCTCAAAGATAGGGCTCAAGGTATCCAGGAGTGTCTTGGAGGCGACGATATTCTGCTGTGGAGTACGGAAGACCGCTTGGTCCCCCATCTTGGCTTGCAGAATGTCTTCGTTGACAACACGGGCGCGGTCCCGCAGAGCACGCGCCCGCTCGTCCGGTTCTGTTGCTCGGCCACCTTCCAGGTCGGCGGCAGCCGAAGTGTCGAGGCTCTACTGCGAATCCGCCCGCGAGCCCTCGATTACGCAGACTCTACGAAAATTCCAGCAACTCTCTAGGCTTCCTTCTGACTCGGCCGGTGAGGTGGGCGAGACTGAAGAGGATAGCTCCAGGCGCGCGGAGGTGCCGAGTGGTTTGGCGGTGAGAAACCCCACCATTCGTGCCTCGGCGCCGATGGGTCCGACTCCCTGGCCAGACTGGACCTTCGGTCCCCTACTCGGCGCTTTAGAGCGCGAGACAGGGGGACCCTCCGATCGGCGCGGAAGTCACGACGCTGGCTCGCCGGAAACCTCACCGCACTGCAGCGCGGTCCCCTCAGAGAGGGAAAGGTTCCCGAGGCCGTCGAAGATGAAGGTCAGGCTTTCGAAACGGAAAACCTGACCCGGGGAGAAGACTGTGCAGACTTCGCTCGTCGCAGCCATCAAGCTTGAGGAAGATCTTGACACAAGCCCCTACCTAGCGCGCCAACTGTCGACGATCGATTTCGCCGGCAATGAGATTTGTGATTCTAGGGGATTCGTGCGGGACCTTAGCTAGATGGTAACACAGGAGGCAAGGATGATCTCTCTCTTTTAGACAGGTTCGGGCTCTCACGGTGGAGATAATACCCTAGTCCTGTGTTCTTGGATATATGAGCCTGTTTTCTTTTCTTTCTCCCTTCCCCTTTTATACTAGGGGAAGGACATACCACCGAGCGGGCACCACCTGGCCCTGAACATGGTGGCTTCATGAGTACATATTTTGTCTCTTATCGGCTTGGCCCCACTACGTCTTGGAGAGGTAGTTGTGCTTTCCCCGACCCACACCTGACACGCCGTCAGGTTCTGACGCCTGCAGGCTTTGCAGGTTTTCAGCCGCATGCTTCGCTTTCGACAGGTTGTCTGGGCATGGCACGAAGCTTCGCTGAAGGATCGACGAGCTGCCATGGGGAACAAGTCGAGACATCCCCCGGGCCCGTCGTGGCGCTTCCGGGCTCTGGGCCTGCTGTTCTGCCTTTGGCCCAGTCGGGTGTAGGCCCTACTTGCGGGGCCCCTATCTCAGACATCCCACAGCAGCCCCCAAGTGCTTTAGGATCGGATTTCCTCCTCTTATCCTGTCATAAAGATTTTGTGGAAAAAAGATCGTAAAGAACTTGTTAGGTAAGGCCACCGTGGTTGGTTGGCTCGGGGCCGACTGGTACCCGCGCCCGTTTGTGGTGTGCGGTGATCGGCTTGCGAAGCTCGACCGACCCTCATGGGGCGTACCTTGAATGAGTCGTTTGAATCGTGGCCGAGTGGCACCCGCGCCCGTTTACGGTGCGCGGCGATCGGCTTGTAAAGCTCGACCGACCCACATGGGGCATACCGTGGTCTTTTGGCTCGTGGCCGAGTGGTACCCGCGCCCGTTTACGGTGCGCGGCAACTGGCTTGTTGCTCAGCTTGCCCTCATGGGGCGTACCGTAGTCTTTTGGCTCGTGGCCGAGTGGTACCCGCGCCCGTTTAAGGTGCGCGGCAACTGGCCCTCATGGGGCGTACCATAGTGTTTTGGCTCGTGGCCGAGTGGTACCCGCGCACGTTTACGGTGCGCGGCAACTGGCTTGTTGCTCAGCTTGCCCTCATGGGGCGTACCGTAGTCTTTTGGCTCGTGGCCGAGTGGTACCCGCGCCCGTTTACGGTGCGCGGCGATCGGCTTGTAAAGCTCGACCGACCCACATGGGGCATACCATGGTCTTTTGGCTCGTGGCCGAGTGGTACCCGCGCCCGTTTACGGTGCGCGGCAACTGGCTTGTTGCTCAGCTGGCCCTCATGGGGCGTACCATAGTCTTTTGGCTCGTGGCCGGGCGGTACTCGCACCCGTTTACGGTATGCGGCAACCGGCTAGTAAAGCTCGATCGACCCTCATGGGGCATACCTTGGTCATATAGAGTAATGCCTGTGCCCGTTGACGGTGCACTGCTTCAGACTCTCATGGAGCGCATTCTCAAGACCGTGTTAGTAAAAATCCTCCCACGATAACCGATCCCGCTATACAGCAGCGACCGGCAATTGACCCCAAATTATGGGGCGTACCGCTGGAGGATGTTCGGAAAGTGCCCAGCCCCAATCTTCCGTGGTGGCCGGCTTTCAGGCCCGTCATGGGGCGCACTTTGTCCCGAACCTCGAACCAGATTTGACACCTGGCCGCGTTTTGCGCGACACAGCTCCTGGCCCAACATGGGGCGTGCACTAGATCTGGCCTAGAATCAAGCACGGAAGCCCTTGCTTTTCCCGCCGTCAGGCGAAAATTGAGACTCATTTCTTATAAAGGAGGGAAACCTTGCTGTGGTAAAGACATCTTTGCCCCTTCCCCACCGCGGCTGAGAAATCTTCAAATTTCCTTTGGCGATCTGGGCGACCTAGGGTTTCTAGTTTCGCGCCCAAGATTCTCGGCGGTTGCTCCCACAGGGTCTCCTTCATCGAGATGTCTTCTTCTTCTTCTTCGTCATCGTCGGGGGATAGCGCCGGTCCGGCTGTGATGCCCTAGAACTTTTCTTCCTTGTTTTTGTTTCGGAGAGGATTGACGGAATTGTCGGGGAATGAAACAATTGAAGAAAATGCTGCATTTTAATTTTTATTTTGGGTTTTGGGCTAGGGAATAAAAGGCCGAAGAAAACCTTGGCCTGGACCAGGAATCTCTCCTCCCACCTCCACCTCCCACCCCCCCCTAGTGGGCCGGCCCACTAGTGGTGCGCCCCCCCCTGGGGCCGGCCACACCCCCAAACCCTAGGCGCCTCTCCCACTCCCCCTCCCTCCCCTAGCAGCCACCTCTCCCTCCCCTTCCTCTCCCCACGTGGTGGCTCAAGATCCACCGCGAATCGCGAAGGAGAAGGCGAGGAGCGACTCCGTGGAGGCGTGGAGGACGAGCAGATCGCCGATTCGGGGTTCTTCGCGTGTTCTTCGTGGGTTCGCAAGGGAGATCACTAGGTAAAATTCCCAAACTTTTACCTCTGTTTTACCTAGGTATTAGGAGTGTATTAGATCTGGTGGTGAGGGTTTTGGATGGATCTTGTTGGGGGAGAAGGGTAGATGTTCACTTGGTGCTGTTTCTGGAAGGGGGATTTGTGCAGCACGGATTGTTTCGCATTTTTCGTGGCATAGATGATTTTTCCTGCCAAAACCTATAACTAGAAAGTTGTTGATATCGTCGAGACCTAGCTTCTGTAATTTTTTTAGAATTTTTGGGGAAGTGTTCTGAGAGTTATCGCTGTTGCAAACCGACGAACAGAATCTGGGAACAGATTTCATCCACTGTGTTGGACGACTGTTTAGGCATATTTAACAGAGGAATTAGAATTTATGATCTTCTGGAAAGTTGTAGATCTCGTCAATATCTAGCTCCTGTAATTTTTTCATATTTTTTTGTTCTGTAGAAAGAAAGATACGAAAAAGAGAATGGGGGTTACTGCTGTTCGGTCCGGACAGAACGGGGTTTCGGTGTTGGAAAAGGGGAACGGGTTGTAGGAATTGCGTATTTGAGTTGTGTGATCAATTGTGGTGTTATTACATACTGAAAATATGCTTGTACAGGTGGTGCCCCTTCTGGACGCAACTAGTTCCGTCGTCTATGTCGGTAAAGGCAAGTGGAAGTAGAGTTAGGGTTGAGCTATACATCGTTGTTTTGCATTGCCTTCGTTATATTTTCCGATGACATTAATCATACATGGTTTGATCATCTGCTAGGAAGATTGCAATAATTAGATTAGCAATGTGATGATGTGTTTTGGCTTTGATCCATGAGTAAAGAGAAGAATGATGTTGCCTATTGGTTGAATTGTCTAAATAGTTCATCACAATGTTATTTGTTTTCTATCCATGTTATATGATAGCATGCAAATATGTGAACTCAATGTGGAAGTTTATGAATGAATTCATGCATGAAGCATTAACTGCATAATCATGCATTGGAAGTTTGTCGACGCCAGCGTGGCGCGATCAATGCAGTACAACACCGTGTGTTCCCGAGAAAGGGCACGGTGAAGAGGATCATGGCATAAGCATATGCACAAGCATGAGCATTTTATTGAGGTAGTGGTAATCAATGTTGTGGTGATGAAAGTAAAGCATGTGGTGTGTTAAATTCTTGATGGATGTGATGATGTGTTAATAGTTACGCTTGCTGAGATTTCCCAATCTCACCGCTTGTGTTTTGTTGTTTTTCAGGTAGCGTGCAAGAGACATAAGCATGAGGGTGGGCTAGCAACACAATAAACCTTCGAATGTCATCACAACTCCCATGAACTAGTGTTTATTTAATACATTAGCTTGCTGAATTTTATTTGCACTTAGACTATTTGTTGTTATGTCTAAACTTATACTTGTTTACGGTTGGCTTAGACTTGTTGTTGCTAGTATTGTTGAATTGCTTATATTCTTGTTTGAATTGCTTATCATGAAATGCTTCCGTAATGTCCTGTTTTTAGGGGAGATGCTGTCGAAATTTTCTTGTTCTATAGTTTAGTTTTACGGGTGTTACGGTTGGTATCGAGCGGGCTTTAGGTCCTTGGTGTATGAGTTTAGGAGAGATATTCTAACATGAACTAAAATTTTCTTTGTGTGAAATTAGTAACATTGCTTAGGTATAACTCTTTAAATTGCCATTGGGTAATAAAACTTTTAATACGGAATAGGATTGTTAATCAACTTTAAAATTGACACACTTGCACTATTAGGATGGGATGGGCTGCATTGCATGGCATGCGTATGTTCGATTATATTTATGGTTTGATTGTTGGTGTTTGATTGCTTATGTTCTTGTTGGTGTGACTGTTTGTTTGCGGCTTGTTGGGTACAAGATGCCACCGAGGACGCCAGCGACAGTCGTTCGGGAGGCGACGCCCCGGCCGTCGAGGCGGCCGAGACTACCCAGGTGAGGGTGGTGTTTCGGCGGAGTTAGTGGCCGCCATGAGAGCGATGCAGAGGAGGAGTTGCGGGCGCCGAGGCAGGCGCACAAGCCGCCCTGCTGTGGGCGGCTGCAGCTCTGCGCCACCGGTTTGCGCGGCAGCGGTGGCATCAAGCTGCGAGAGTGGGTTGGGCTGAGACTGGACAGCTTTGATGGTGCGGGCACTCCGATCCAGGCGGCGGATTGGCTGTCCTTTATGGAGTTGCAGCTGGACGCTTTTGAGGTGGCGGCGCAAGATCGTGTTCGCTTTGTAGCACAGCTCTTGAAGGGAGAAGCCCAAATCTGGTGGAGGGGTGTGCTGTCCTCGAGGGGTGCGCAAGGTGACCCCTCTTGGGAGGAGTTTGTTCGGCAATTTGAGAGGAGGTTCTACCCCGCCACCTTCCTCGACAAGATGCAAATTGACTTGGGACAGTATACCCAAGACAAGAAGACTGTGGCGGAGTACGAGGTTGGCTTCAACCAGATCAGACGCTTTGTGCCCCATGTGGCACGTGGCGAGGTGGAGAAGGCAGGCGGTTCCGGCAGGACTCCGTCCCGCCATTCGCCATATGTTTGGTGCTTTCCCCATTGTCGATTTCCGGACAATGGTGGAGCAAGCTCTGGGTGTAGAGCTGCAGCTGAACTACACCGAAGAGCATCGCAAACCTGCCACAGAGAGCAGGTTAAGGGCCCTCCAGAGAAGAAGGGCCAATCCTCCGGTACTTGGAATAAGAAGGGGAAGAATTTTCGTCACCACCCTATGGTGGCCGTCCTACTCAAAGAAGACACCTCGGGGGAGGTGCGCCTCGATCGTGCCATAGTCACTCTGGCATGGGGATGGTATGTTTTCGTTGTGGCGATTCCCATCGCCGCAGCCGAGTGCTCGTGGAAGGGAAGGTGCACCATCCGTGGTCGGGAGGATCACAAGGATGTGGTGTGTCGGAAGAACCCCAACGGCAAGCTGCGTTGGGAGCCGGTGATATCTTCACCAAAGTGACGGCCGTGGGAGGCGTGATGCATATGTTGCCATCAGCTCCTACTTTGCAGCACCTCCGGCGCCTACTCCGACTCCCTCGTTCTACCCGGCGCCACTCTCGGGGACTTACTGGATGCCCCAGCTTCCACCGCCACTTTCCTCCGGACTTCGCCGTGGGTCCCTGCGCCGACGTATCCAGATGCGAGGGCTGCACCATCTCGATCTACCCCGGAGTCCACGCTTTGCCCTCTTCGGGGATGCGGATCGTGGCAATGTGGTGACAGTACTATTTACATTAACTCTGTGGTTGCGGTGTGTTGTTCGACTCAGCGCTAGCTACTCGTTTGTCTCTCGTGGATTTTGTTGTTCGGGCTGGTCCGTCTGCGTGCAGAGTTTGGGTGATGCCGTGGTGGTTAGTGCACCGCAAGGCTTGATTTCTAGTTCGAGTGTCGCTGTCAATTTCTCGTTGGTGACGAGGTGTTCATGGCGAATCTGGTGGTGATCTCCTTGGAGCCGCTTTGATGTTATCCTCGGCATGGACTGGCTATCCCAGCACCAGCGGTGATTGATTGTGCTTGGAGGACAGTCACTTTGCATGCTCCTTCCGGGCAAGAGATAACTTTCCAGGGGAGTGCTATGCGGTACTCCCTCTCCTTCTTGTGTAAGCTATTCCCAAACTCGCAGATGTTGAAATCAGGGGTCCTCTGGTCCATGGTTGAGGGTCGAGAGGAAGAGAAGAGTTTGGAGGGCATTGCCATAGTTTGCCGTTATCCGGATGTGTTTCCCAGTGAGCTTCCGGGATTGCCCCCAGAGCGGGAGACTATTTTCCGTATTGATCTTGTTCCTGGTACGAGGCCAATCTATAAAACCCCGTACCGGATGGCTCCAATAGAACAAGTTGAGTTGAAGAGGCAATTGGATGAACTCCTGGCTAAGGGGTTTATTAGAGTGAGCTCGTCTCCTTGGGCGGCCCCGGTCTTGTTCGTGGAGAAGAAAGATGGCACCAAGCGGCTATGTGTGGACTACCGGGCGCTCAATCAAGTTACCATTAAGAACAAGTACCCATTGCCTCGTATTGATGATCTTTTTGATCAATTGAGGGGTGCCAAAGTATTCTCCAAGATTGATTTGCAATCTGGGTATCATCAGTTGCGGATTAAGGAGGAGGATATTGAAAAGACGGCTTTCAACACAAGGTATGGGCATTTTGAATTCGTAGTCATGTCTTTTGGACTAACGAATGCTCCTGCCGTCTTTATGGAAGCAATGAACAGGATGCTCCATGAATATCTTGATGACTTTATTGTCGTCTTCATTGACGACATTCTTGTCTACTCGAAGTCCGAGGAGGAGCACGCCGTGCATCTTGGTCTAGTTTTGGAAGCTCTTCGTAAGAATCAATTCTATGCCAAACTCAAGAAGTGCGCCTTCTGGTTGTCGGAGGTGAGCTTCCTTGGGCATGTCATCAACCAAAGTGGTGTCTGATTGACCCAAAGAAGGTTGCCGTGTGGTTGAATGGCGAAGACCGTCTAGTGTGACGGAAATCAGGAGTTTCCTTGGGTTGGCAGGTGTTATTACGGCGCCGTGCATAATTTATCTATCATAGCTAAGCCGATGACAAGGCTCACTCGTAAAGGGGTTCCTTTCATCCGGTCGAGGAATGTGAGGCCGGTTTTGACGCTAAAGAGCAAACTGCTCAATGCACCTATTTTATCCTTGCTCGTGAGTGGCAAGCGTTATCTGATGTATGCAGATGCCTCCAGGATTGGTTTGGGTTGTGTGCTCATGCAAGAAGGCTGTGGTCATTGCTTATGCTTCAAGACGACTAAAGACTCATGAGCAGTAATTATCCCACCCATGATCTCGAGTTAGCCGCTGTGGTTTTGCCTTGAAATTGTGGAGGCACTATCTTTATGGGGAGTCTTGTGATATTTTCACCGATCATAAGAGCCTCAAATATATATTCACCCGGGAGCTGAATCTGCGGCAACGTAGATGGTTGGAATTGATAAAGGACTTCGATGTGTCGATCGGTATCATCCGGCAAGGCTAATGTTGTGGCGGATGCCTTGAGTAGAACGGGAGTCCCCAAGACTGCTGTGCCTTTGGTTGCAGAGTTGGAAAGAGGACAGGTCACTTCATGCTTTCTTTGGGTTGCGCAAAATGAGACTCGATGATCGCTCGATCTTGCATACCCGAGCGAGTGCATGAGGCTCAGCTTGCATGATCGCTTGCTTCAGGAGGTTCGGCGGAGGATTTCAGAGGGAAACCCTCGGAATTCGGTATAGACGAGCATGGTTCTATTCGGTTTAGAGGCCAGTCTTTGTGTGCCTCGAGAATCGGATGTGAAGATGGACATTCTAAGGGAAGCCCATAGGACTCAGATTCCGCTCATCTGGTGAGACCAAGATGTATCGGGATCTGAAACAGAGTTTTTGGTGGAAGAGGATGAAGGTGGATATTGCCAAGTATGTGGCTTCTTGTGGGGTGTGCCAACAGGTAAAAGTCGAGCATAAGAGACGCCGGCCTGCATTACGACCATTGGAAATTCCAGAATGGAAGTGGGAACACATCACTATGGACTTTGTGATTGGGTTACCCCGCTCACCGCGAGGTAGAGATGCCATTTGGGTGGTTGTGGATAGACTCACTAAGTCAGCACATTTTATTCTGAAGGACCATGTGGAGGTCCATCCATTTTTGTGATGAGTATTTGACTTTATTTGAGCAAGGTGTGCTCAGGCTTGAGTTTGATTTGACTCGGTATTGCATGTTTAAATTTATGATAATACGGACTAACATGCAGGAAGAAAAAGGTAAGATTATATTTTGGAATGTGCAAAATGGTTTTCCTTGTCTTTGATGATTGCAGGACGACGGTGCTAGGTCATGGTGAGGCGGAGGATGACCGGGACTAGGCGAGGTGCGTCGGAGGTCCAGACGGTCGAAGGTCGCTAAGATGATCGGAGACGGAGTTCGTTGAAGTCTAGAAGACAAGGAAAAGGAAATGGAGCTATCTTGACTCTGCACGGATCAAGGGGAGCCGTTGGATCGCGGTTCACTAAGATAGTGTAGTGGTTAAGTCTAGTCGCTTTGAGAAGCGTGCGTGTGCATGAAAGGCCATGTTGGCTCATGTAAGGCCCAAGTGTGGGCAAGGCATGAGTGGGTTAATCCTAGCCCTTGGTGGAGTGCCCTAGGGTTTGGGACTCATCCAAGGGTGGTAGGTGGCCCAAGAGTAGTATAAATAGAGGGGTGGAGGAAGGCCTCCATGCCCATTCATTCTTTGAGTTGTTGTGTTGCTCCTTTGAGCTTTTCCCACATGAAGTGAGGCTTTGTAATCACACATCTCTGAATGAAATAGAAGTTCCAAGATCCAAATTTATTCTCTCGCAATTTAATTCTTACAATTTACATTATGTCTTTACTGCATTTACTTTCATGTATTAAATTCAGCATTTACATTCCCGCCTTACATTTATGTTTGCTGGATTTTGTTCTTGACTTGAGCGATTCGCATTCACCTCCTTCTATACTCTATTTGGATCTTCGCTCAAGATCGAGTTCATTTGCTAAAGTTTGTATGCCGCAAGAATTTATTTTATCAAGTTTCTATCAAGATCGCAAATCTGTCCAGAACTTCTTCTTCGCGCAGCAGTCAGTCTTTGATTTTTAGAAAAATCTAGAAAAATCCTATTTGATTGATTCTTGTTAGAGATTGTGCGTGGCTCATATATCCATCTGTGGAAAATTTTGGAGTCCATTGCTTGCACCATTTGGGAGCTATGAGGTGAAAACCGAGCCCCAAATTTCCTGATCAAAGTTCCTGACAGTCTGTAGTGTGCGATTTTTCATGATTTTTATGCAAGGCTTTTGGAGGTGATTTTTGGTGGAATGCTTCACGACTCACATGCTCACAGGGTGAAAAATTCCCAAAAATTTTGGAGCAACAGAAGTCCACCATCCACCTGCTCCAATTGAGGACAATTCCTGAAATTTCTGCTTTTGCTTTTCTAAAAGAGGCTTTTGTGATTTGGCTTGATCTCTTTTAGAAAAGAAGTAGTTGAATTGATTCTCCTTTGCTTTGGACACTTGACAACCAGGATTTGTGATTTAAACATCCCTCACATGATTCATGGTTTCCATCCATGTAAGCTAGGGATACACATAGTTGTCAAGTCGTTCGATTTTTATGGTTTCGCGATTTTGAGGAGCATCGGTTTTCTTTGTGGGATTGTTTGGAGTACGTTGAAGTAGGGGATATTTTTGTTTGGGATCATTCACCCCCCCCCTCTGATCGCCATCTCGGTCTTTCAATAAAAATTTTGGAGTCCATTGCTTGCACCATTTGGGAGCTATGAGGTGAAAACCGAGCCCCAAATTTCCTGATCAAAGTTCCTGACAGTCTGTAGTGTGCGATTTTTCATGATTTTTATGCAAGTCTTTTGGAGGTGATTTTTGGTGGAATGCTTCACGACTCACATGCTCACAGGGTGAAAAATTCCCAAAAATTTTGGAGCAACAGAAGTCCACCATCCACCTGCTCCAATTGAGGACAATTCCTGAAATTTCTGCTTTTGCTTTTCTAAAAGAGGCTTTTGTGATTTGGCTTGATCTCTTTTAGAAAAGAAGTAGTTGAATTGATTCTCCTTTGCTTTGGACACTTGACAACCAGGATTTGTGATTTAAACATCCCTCACATGATTCATGGTTTCCATCCATGTAAGCTAGGGATACACATAGTTGTCAAGTCGTTCCGATTTTTGCGGGTTTCGCGATTTTGAGGAGCATCGGTTTTCTTTGTGGGATTGTTTGGAGTACGTTGAAGTAGGGGATATTTTTGTTTGGGATCATTCACCCCTCTGATCGCCATCTCGGTCTTTCAATTGGTATCGAGCCGGTTTTGCTCTTTCATAGATCTTGACCGGGTCTCAAGAGCCATGGCGACGGACAAGTACTCAACTAAGCCTTCCAATTTTTGCTGGAGTTGATTATCCGCTCGAAGGTTCGGATGGAGACATACATCATCGCCCAGGGCTTTTCTTTATGGCAGAAGGTGAAGCACCCGTATGAGGTTCCGGCCGATGAGAACGCCAACGCCGCAAACATGGCCGACGTTGAGGCAAACGCTAAGGCCAAGAACCTCCTCATACGTGGGACTTAGCCGCAGTGAGTATGATCGCGTCTCTCACCTACGATCGGGCTCACGAGATCCGGGTGACCCTCAATGCTTACCATGAGGGCACCACTCAGATCAAGTCCGTGAGACAGGATCAATTTAAGCGTGACTACAACAAGTTTGAGCAGCACGCTGGTGAGAGCCTTGATGAGTGCTTTGCTCGCTTTGCAAAGATTCTCAAAGAATCTTCGGTCGAGGTTGTTCATACATCGATTCGAGAATGCGAGGCACTTTCTTCGAGCACTCGATCTAAGGATTTGGGAGATGAAGGTAACCACCATCACGGACCATACGGACTTGTCGACCTTGACTCTTGACGGGTTGTATTCCCGCCTCAAGACTCATGAGCTCGACATCGCCGCCGCAGCCGAAGTCCCAAACGATGGCATTGGTTACCGATCCCATTGGGTCTTCCTCTTGGACCCCCTCTTGACTTCTCTTCTGGTTTTTCTCTCCCGCTCTTTGCGACGTAAGCGATGACATTCGGAACAATTTCCAGAAGATTTAGCTCGCTCTTGTCGCCGAAAATTTTCGAACATTTACAAGAGGGTGAGAGATAGGAAGAGGAGTGGCAAGTTCACTTGCTTTGAGTGTGGTGGCCCCAACCACATTCGGCAAACTGCCCTAAGTCGAGAAGGGCAATAATGAACAAGGCGGTGCGGGCAAGAACGACTACATCAACAAGAACCGCAACAAGAAGCCTCCACCATGAGCCGGCGCAAGAGAAGAAACACCGCAAGTTCGCCAAGGGCAAGAAGCTCTTTCACGGCCCTCGCCGCGCCGACGACCTTGACCTCTCCGACACGGAGACATGGAGCGACGAGGACGAGGATGAACCGCAAGAGAAGGTGAAGGGCGGCGATGACTTCTCCTAAGATGTGCTTCATGGCCTCCAATGCCATGGAAGTACCGACACCGTCAGACAAATGACACGGAGGAGGTACCTTCTTATGACCAGCTCCATGATGCTTTTATCAAACTAGGAAAGTTTCATTCCAAGTCTAGAGCTAGGTGTTTGGATCTAGAGAAGGAAGTAGGTACCTTATCTCGGAGTTAGCTTCACTTAGATCTTGTTCCTCCCGAGACTCTGATAGCTGTACTTTGTGTGATGCTTTGCTTGTGGAGTTGGAGAACCTAAGGACCCTACATGATAGTGTGGTTTCTGATCTTGAGGCTTTTAGGTTGAAGGATGCTCGCACATGTTCTGTTGAGCCTATTCCTCGCCGATGCTAGCTTTCTTCATGCTCACACAAGCGCATCTTGTGAAAATTGCCCTAAATTGCTTATCGAAATTGATGCCATGAGCTCACACCTTAGGAAGCTTTCGCTAGGAATGATGAACTTGAATCATATGCTTCTAAGGACCTACCATGTGAGGGCTGTAAGCAACTAAAAATGCTTATGATGACTTGGTGCTTGAAAACTCAAAATATGCTAAGGATCTACTAGCTAAGTCACAAAATGGTTGCATGTGTGTTGGGGTAGCAGAGGACATGAATCAAATTCATGTAGAGCTTAGGAAGAAGCTCAAAGCCCAGGTGGGTAGGATTAGAGACTCTCCATGTGTTTCTTAAGTAGTCTCTCAAGATTGAGGCTGCTCTTTATAGGGAAAGATTTGATCGCTTAGTTCGCTTCTTCTCCATCTGGTTCTTCCTGCTACTCCTTCCTTGCTCTTCTTGTGCCTCACTTTTTCGAGAGTGTCATTTTACCTTATGAGCACTCTCGAGAAGTTTGTTGGAGGTAAGAAGAAGCTCAATCTTATCCTAGATCAGTCCAAGATTAGCGATTCAATCAAGGTCTAGGGTTTGATGCCTTGGAGCATACACGGGCGCATCCGCCCATCAAGCAGCGTGCCTCCAAGAGCGGAGAGATAGTGGTGGCTCCAGGTGAGCACCACTGTGTTTAGATCAGCAGGGATTGTCCACGGACGCCTGACGAAGGGTGCTTCTCATGCTACTTCACCCCCAAGGCGAAGTATACATGCACCTTCCGCCGAAGGATGGACATATAGCTGATTGTCAGACGCGCCAAGATTTCTGGCGTGAGCGTGTCCATGCTCTTAGGGGTATTCAGGGTCATCCCAGACTGAGTGCACCTAAGGCACACACGGCTTCTAGACAGATAGACAAGCTAGAGAGTCTCTGTTTTGGACAGCGCATGGGGCTTGGTTTTCAGTTTACTTACGGTTTTCGCCCCAGGAGTCCCGAAGTCGCTTCTTTCCGGCCCTCTTGATATTCCTCGCTTTTCCCATCGAGGTAGATATCGCGGCGTGAGTTTGCTTTCCCCGGGAGGTCCGGGCAGCAGACTGGGATGGTCTGCCTTTGCACCTCGGCCGGACCAACCCTGGTGCTCCCAGACGTCCGACCGAGCGGAGTCCGAGTTTGTGAGAGTCGAGTCACGGAGAGGTGCCGATTGCATTCTTCTACTCCGCTGATCAAGCTGTTTCATCGCAGCGCTTGACTCAAGATTGGGTTCCTAGATCCGCATTGATCTATCCTGCATCGAGACATCCGCCGCTCTCTTTGATTCAGTCCGTAGAGAGGGAAGGGAGAGGTTTGGATCGTAGACTCGGCCGTTCTCGCCACATGACCGGAGACTCCGTTGGTTTTCTTCCCTGGACCGAGATCCCGTGATGAAGTGATCACCTTTGGGGATGCCGCTGCAGAGTCATTGCTAAAGGTACCGGCCTGCATTAACGATCATTTCATTCTTAAGGATGTTGCCTTAGTCGAAGCTGCATTTCAACTTGCTTTCAGTCTCTCGGCTTCTTGATGACGATTTTGAGGTAAATTTTAAGAGGAGCTCTTGTAGGATCCTCGATTCTTCCTGGGAGTTTGTTTGCGGGATTTCTGCTTTTGGGAGAGTCTTTCGTGCTGATTTTTCTTCTTCCTCTAGAGACTCTCTCCATTGCCTTATTGCTTCGAGTCCCGTGATCTCTCCTTTTGGCATAGGAGACTTGGTCACATTGGCTTTGATCATTTGACTCGAAAGTTAGCGGCCATGATCTCATTCGTGGCCTGCCTAAACTCAAGATGGTCAAAGATGTTGTTTGTTCTCCTTGCCGACATGGCAAGATGGTTGTCTTTGCCTTCCCATCCTCCAGTACACCCGAAAGTGATGATCGATGCACGGTCAGACATTGCTACACATGGACACTGTTGGTCGGCTCGAGTGCGGTCAAGCAGGGGAAGTGGTATATTCTTGTCATTGTCGGCGATTTTTCGAGGTACTCTTGGGTGTTTTTCATGGCCTCGAAGGATGAGTGTTTTTCACACTTCGTGGGTTTGGTCCGTGAGGTTGTCCGTTGAGCTCCTGTGTGCCTTACGAAGCGATCCGCAATGATAATGGCACGGAGTTCAAGAACTCCTACTTTGGCAAATTTCTGTGAGGAGTTAGGCTTAGAGCATCGCTCTCTCTCCATACGTCCTCAAAGAAATGGCGAGTGGAAAGGAAGAACAGACCCTGGTTGAGATGGCCAGGACAATGCTAGATGAGTACAATACTCCTAGGAAGTTTTGGGCCGAGGTCAGTGTACTATGATGCCATGTTGCCAACAGAGTTTTTCTTAGGCACACTTGCATTGCACTTTATGAGTTGAGATATGGGCGAAAGCCTAGTGTATCTCATTTTCTGTTTTTGGTTGCAAGTGCTTCTTCTTGAAGTGCAGGAATCCTAGATAAGTTCGAGTCAATGCGTTCTGGCGATGGGATCTTTCCGGGTTACTCGACTTCCGCCCGTAGGTTATAGGATTTGGGCTGTAGATTTGGGTAGGATCATAGAGACTGCGAGGTGACTTTTGATGAGGCTAGCCCTGCTAGAGACATTTCGTGCTCTTCTCCTCTTTCCCGCCTATCTTCTCAGAGGAAGTTGATGACGGAGATGAAGGCGCCTTGCCTCGATCCAAATCACCATTCCTCGCTCCCGAGGTGCCTCCCATTTCCATATCTCGCACCTCAGTGAGATCAGCCTTACCCTCGATTCTTCGCCAGCCTAGTGGCTCTGTTCCTTACTTCTCCCACGAGGAGTAGAGGTCACTCGCTCGGACCTCCCGCCACATTCAGTGGCTCATCCACCGAATTTACATCATTGGAGATCTGCTTGAGCGAGTCACTCGCTTCTAAGTCAGTCGCCCACTTTCGCCTTCACTCGCTTTGTTGCCTCTTTTTTGAGCCGAAGGATGTTTCTCATGCATTATCCGATGAATCTTGGATTAATGCTATGCATGAGGAACTTGAAAACTTCGAGAGAACAAAGTTTGGAAGCTTGTCGAGCTCCCTTCCGGTCACAATATCATTGGGACCAAATGGTGTTCAAAACAAGCAGAGTGAGGATGGGGTTGTAGTTCAAACAAGGCTAGGTTAGTCGCTCGAGGGTTTCTCTCAGGTCGAGGGTCTCGACTTTGAGGAGACTTCTTTGCCCTCAGTAGCTGCACTCGAGGCCATCCGGATCCTGCCGCATGATCGCGGCATCCAAGGGCTTCAAGCTTTTTCAAATGGATGTCAAGAGTGCATTCCTCAATGGCTTCATTGAGGAAGAGGTGTATGTCGACAACCTGTGATTTGAGAACCCTGAAGTACCCAAACCATGTCTTCAAGCTTTCCAAAGCTTTGTATGGACTTAAGCAAGCTCCACTTAGCTTGGTATGAGAGGCTTAAGTCCTACCTCTTGTGTCATGGTTTTCATATGGGTCAAGTGGACAAGACTCGTCACGACATTCTCGATTCGGATTTTCTCCTAGTCCAAATCTATGTCGACGATACATCATTTTCGGTGGTTCCTCGATTCGGCTGCGTTACTCCGCCTCAGATGTGATGAGTACCGAGTTCGAGATGAGCATGATGGGCGAGTTGAGCTACTTCCTTGGCTTCCGACAAGCAGACTCGGAGGGTACATTCTTGCATCAAGGCAAGTACACTCGAGACCTCCCAAGCGCTTTGACATGTCCGATGGAAAGCCGCTGAGACTCCTATGGCCACCACGCCGCCCTCGAGCCTCGACGAGGATGGTGAGCCGCTTGATCGGGAAGGAGTTCTGAGCATGATCGGCCCCTTTTGTATCTCAATCGCGCCTCGACATACATTTCTCGTATGTCTTTGTGCTCGGTTTCAAGCCTCGCGTCTCACCGTCAGCGGTGAAGCGCATCTTCGTGTACCTTCGAGCTACCATTGACTATGGTATTCAGTACTCTTCTTCCTCTGTCTATCTCCGGTGAGCCTTCTCCGATGCAGACTTCGCCGGGTCAGAGGATAGATAGGAAGAGTACTTCGCACTTGCCAATTCATTGGCACTTCTCTTGTCTCTTGGTCGCCTAGAAGCAGTCGGTGTTGCATACCCACCGCCGAGGCCGAGTATGTTGTCAGCAACCTCATTGTCAGAGCTGTGTTCTCTCGATGAGATCGACCTTGCGGGACTTTGGGTTAGTAGCGCATTGTGTTCCACTTTTCTCGTGATAACATCGCCTGCCATTCACATTGCTAAGAACCCAAAGGCAACACTCTCGGACTCAAGCACATTACTGACATTCGCTATCACTTCCTTAGAGACCATGTGGAGAAGGGTGACATAGTGCTCCGGTTGTGGAGAAGTGACCACCATTGGCTATCGACATTTTCACCAAGCCTTTGGATAGCTCTGTGTTTGTTTCCCGAGAGGAGAGCTTGGGATTATGAGCCCATATGGCATATCTTGAGGGGAGCTGGCTTGTATTATATGTTCATATGTATATTCACCTTTCTTTCTCTTTCGGGTATCTTTGGGTTGGTTTTCATTTAGTTGAGCCCACTTCACCTAGACTTCGGCATGCTGGCATGGACCTCTCACCTTATGCTTTAGGGTGCTATTCCTCTCTTATCCTCGGTTGAGCTCACTCACAGCCTTTTAGGTCTAGCAGGTGTTGGGCCCCTGGGTAGACAGATGGTCCGTGTTTGCTCCTCGGGTTGGAGTTGGAGTTGTAGCTTTCCTATATAAGTCATATGGGGAAGGTGAGAGCGAGTCCGAGTGTTAGTGTTTCTCTTCATGTTATCTATGCTCCTAGACTACCTTTGTGTCGCTTTCTTGATTCCTTCTCATCATTTCTGTCTTTACGGTTTGCTTTGAGTTCATTTCATCCTTTTGAATCTAAAATTGCTAATAACTCAACTTCAATCAGATTTTGTGCTTAATCGACTCACTTGTTGAGGGGAGCTTGGAATTGATTCTTTTGCATTGCATATAGACTTGTTTTTCATTTACGAGCTTTGTCTATTATGCACAATTGATAAAATTAAGATATGTTGCACCTAGCTACTTTTCTGAAGATATTTGCTAATCTAGGTCATATCCAATTTGGTGTATCATGTGAAACTAGCCAACATTTTAAAATTGAGCTTTCAAAACTTGATGAAACTTGGCTTTTACTTGCTATACTTCTTCACTAGATGCTTATGCCATGCTTATTGAAATAGTGGGTTTCTACTAGAGTCCCTAAAGCAACTTAGTTAGCTACATTGTTTCATTCTAGAATCGTCAACAATGCTCATAAATCTAAAGTGCTGAAAATATAAATTGACTCTTTTGTGCTAAAATTGAACTCAACACTCTTCATTCACTTAGACTGCCTTCCCATTGCACTTGGGATGAACTTGGAATGAAGTGTGTATGACCAAAACCACTTTTTAAGCTTCATGCTTGAGATGGTTGCTAATGGCTTGAGTCAATACACCTAAAAATCAAAAAATAACAAGAGGAAGAGAGTCATGCCTAGTAGACCAATCTCGATGGTTCCTAGTCTAGGTAGTGTTTCTCTAGGATAAACTCTCTAAACTACGAATGGTTTGTGGAGGAGAGTGAAGCTTAGGAGGACCTTGTCGATGGCTCCTAGTCGAGGATGTGCTTCACTAAGCCTAACTCTCTCATACCGCTTTATGAGCTTTAATCTAAAAATTTGCATTTAAAGAGATGATTGAGCATGAGGCTTCTCTTATGGACTTGTAGTTTCCCAAAGTGTTGACTAGGTTGAACTCTAGTATATCCATTTGCTCGTTTGGTTGGCTAGTATTGAAGTTATGCTAAGTGTTGCTATTGTTGAAATCATACCAAAGTATTACAACTTCTTTTGAGCTAGTTAGTAAAATTGAAATATGCCATTGGATATGACTTAGGATGACATAATCTGAACTTGAGTAGCATGGTGTCTTACTTTGTCTAAGTGGTCACTTGCATAATCCTCAAAGCTCTTCTAGGTTGCATTTCATGAAAAAAAAATTGTTCTCTTGATGCCTATATTGCCAAAAGGGGAGAAAACGTGAGAAAGGCATCTTAGAGAATTAAAATTCTTTCTCATGATCATGATGAACCTTTGTCCTTGCTTTTGGATCATGAGTAATATTGAGCTTTTGAGAGATTTCTTGGTTTTTGGAGCTGTTATTGAAAAATTATCCTTTCAAGTGTTGCGCTCTAAAAATCTTCTCATCTATTTGGTCATGAGCTTTCTTTCTCTTTTAATTGGACCAAATATGATTTTTGCAATCAAATTGCTTTTCCTCCTTTGCTTTCAAACTCAAATTTATGCCTTTTTGTGTGGTTTGTCAATATACTCATCAAGGGGGAGATTGAAGGACCATGTGGAGGTCCATCCATTTTTGTGATGAGTATTTGACTTTATTTGAGCAAGGTGTGCTCGTGCTTGAGTTTGATTTGACTGGTATTGCATGTTTAAATTTATGATAATACTGGACTAACATGCAGGAAGAAAAAGGTAAGATTATATTTTGGAATGTGCAAAATGGTTTTCCTTGTCTTTGATGATTGCAGGACGACGGTGCTAGGTCATGGTGAGGCTGAGGATGACCGGACTCAGGCGAGTGCGTCGGAGGTCCGTGACGGTCGAAGGTCGCGAGAAGATGATCGGAGACGGAGTTCGTGCAAGTCAAGAAGACAAGGAAAAGGCACGGAGTTAGCTTGACGCTGCACGGATCGGCGGAGCCGTTGGATCATGCTGTTCAAGAAGATAGTGTAGTGGTTAAGTCTAGTCGCTTTGGAGAAGCGCATGCAGTGCATGAAAGGCCATGTTGGCCCATGTAAGGCCCAAGTGTGGGCAAGGCATGAGTGGGTTAATCCTAGCCCTTGGTGGAGTGCCCTAGGTTTGGGACTCATCCAAGGGTGGTAGGTGGCCCAAGAGTAGTATAAATAGAGGGGTGGAGGAAGGCCTCCATGCCCATTCATTCTTTGAGTTGTTGTGTTGCTCCTTTTGAGCTTTTCCCACATGAAGTGAGGCTTTGTAATCACACATCTCTGAATGAAATAGAAGTTCCAAGATCCAAATTTATTCTCTCGCAATTTAATTCTTACAATTTACATTATGTCTTTACTTCGCATTTACTTTCATGTATTAAATTCAGCATTTACATTCCGCCTTACATTTATGATTGCTGGATTTTGTTCTTGACTTGAGCGATTCGCATTCACCTCCTTCTATACTCTATTGGATCTTCGCCAAGATCGAGTTCATTTGCTAAAGTTTGTATGCCGCAAGAATTTATTTTATCAAGTTTCTATCAAGATCGCAAATCTGTCCAGAACTTCTTCTTCGCGGCAGCAGTCAGTCTTTGATTTTTAGAAAAATCTAGAAAAATCCTTTTGATTGATTCTTGTTAGAGATTGTGCGTGGCTCATATATCCATCTGTGGAAAATTTTGGAGTCCATTGCTTGCACCATTTGGGAGCTATGAGGGTGAAAACTGAGCCCCCAAATTTCTGATCAAAGTTCCTGACAGTCTGTAGTGTGCGATTTGTCATGATTTTTATGCAAGGCTTTTGGAGGTGATTTTTGGTGGAATGCTTCACGACTCACATGCTCACAGGGTGAAAAATTCCCAAAAATTTTGGAGCAACAGAAGTCCACCATCCACCTGCTCCAATTGAGGACAATTCCTGAAATTTCTGCTTTTGCTTTTCTAAAAGAGGCTTTTGTGATTTGGCTTGATCTCTTTTAGAAAAGAAGTAGTTGAATTGATTCTCCTTTGCTTTGGACACTTGACAACCAGGATTTGTGATTTAAACATCCCTCAAATGATTCATGGTTTCCATCCATGTAAGCTAGGGATACACATAGTTGTCAAGTCGTTCCGATTTTTGCGGGTTTCGCGATTTTGAGGAGCATCGGTTTTCTTTGTGGGATTGTTTGGAGTACGTTGAAGTAGGGGATATTTTTGTTTGGGATCATTCACCCCCCCCCTCTGATCGCCATCTCGGTCTTTCATATTCCAATGAAGACGACCAATTCGGCACCAGATCTAGTTCCCTTGTACATGAAGGAAGTGCTTAGACTCCATGGTGTGCCTAAATCGATTGTCTCCGATCGAGACACTAGATTTGTGTCCCATTTTTGGCAGAGTTTGCATAGTGCTTTGGGAACAAAACTCTCTCTCAAAGACATCTTTTTCATCCTCAGACAGATGGCCACCTGAGCGGACCATCCAGACTCTAGAGGACATGCTTGAGCATGTGTTCTATCTTGGAAGGAAGTTGGGAGGATCACTTGGCCTTGGTAGAGTTTGCTTACAATAAGATTACCAGGCTAGTATTCGAATGGCTCCATTCGAGGCGCTTTATGGTCGAAAGTGTGTTTCTCCACTTTGCTGGGATACAGCTTGGAGAAAAATCATTGCAGGGTCGGATTGGGTTCAACAGACCTTTGAGAAGGTGCAAGAGATACGGCGAAATCTCCTGGCTGCTCAGAGCCGTCGAAGAGTTATGCCGATAACAGAGACGAGATTTGGAGTTTGTAGTGGGTGATCAAGTCCTTCTCAAGGTATCTCCATCAAAGGGTGTTGTTCGTTTTGGCACCACCGGCAAGCTTAGCCCGAGGTACATTGGTCCATTCCCAATGGTGGCTCGGGTGGGCAGTTGGCATACCGTGGAGTTGCGGACTCTTTGAAGGAGTGCATGATGTCTTCCATGTCTCTATGTTACGGAAGTATCTCCATGACCCAGAGCATAAGATTGACTTGGAACCGATTACTGCTTGAGCAAGATTTGACTTTGGAGTGCCATCCACTTGAATTTTAGACTCTTCTGAGCGAGTCATGAGGAGGAGAACCATCCGCTTTGTGAAAGTTTTGTGGACCAATCAGTCTGAGCGGGAGGCAACTTGGGAACCTCAAGACCAGATGCTGGAAGAAGTACCCTACGCTATTTGAGGACGCTGGTGGTAAGTCGTGGTTTACCTTTTGCCTTCCTTTTTCCTTTTTGGTCTGTAGCTAAAAGAAGTAGATTCGGGGACGAATCCTTTTTAAGGAGGGGAGAATGTGATGCCCTAGAACTTTTCTTCCTTGTTTTTGTTTCGGAGAGGATTGACGGAATTGTCGGGGAATGAAACAATTGAAGAAAATGCTGCATTTTAATTTTTATTTTGGGTTTTGGGCTAGGGAATAAAAGGCCGAAGAAAACCTGGGCCTGGACCGGGAATCTCTCCTCCCACCTCCACCTCCCACCCCCCTAGTGGGCCGGCCCACTAGTGGTGCGCCCCCCCCATGTGGCCGGCCACACCCCCCCACCCGAGGCGCCTCTCCCACTCCCTCGCCCTCCCCTAGCAGCCACCTCTCCCTCCCCTTCCTCTCCCCACGTGGTGGCTCAAGATCCACCGCGAATCGCGAAGGAGAAGGCGAGGAGCGACTCCGTGGAGGCGTGGAGGACGAGCAGATCGCCGATTCGGGGTTCTTCGCGTGTTCTTCGTGGGTTCGCAAGGGAGATCACTAGGTAAAATTCCCAAACTTTTACCTATGTTTTACCTAGGGATTAGGAGTGTATTAGATCTGGTGGTGAGGGTTTTGGATGGATCTTGTTGGGGGAGAAGGGTAGATGTTCACTTGGTGCTGTTTCTGGAAGGGGGATTTGTGCAGCGCGGATTGTTTCGCGTTTTTCGTGGCATAAATGATTTTTCCTGCCAAAACCTATAACTATAAAGTTGTAGATATCGTCGAGACCTAGCTTCTGTAATTTTTTCAGAATTTTTGGGGAAGTGTTCTGAGAGTTATCGCTGTTGCAAACCGACGAACAGAATCTGGGAACAGATTTCATCCACTGTGTTGGACGACTGTTTAGGCATATTTAACAGAGGAATTAGAATTTATGATCTTCTGGAAAGTTGTAGATCTCGTCAATATCTAGCTCCTGTAATTTTTTCATATTTGTTTGTTCTGTAGAAAGAAAGATACGAAAAAGAGAATGGGGGTTACTGCTGTTCGGTCCGGACAGAACGGGGTTTCGGTGTTGGAAAAGGGGAACGGGTTGTAGGAATTGCGTATTTGAGTTGTGTGATCAATTGTGGTGTTATTACATACTGAAAATATGCTTGTACAGGTGGTGCCCCTTCTGGACGCAACTAGTTCCGTCGTCTATGTCGGTAAAGGCAAGTGGAAGTAGAGTTAGGGTTGAGCTATACATCGTTGTTTTGCATTGCCTTCGTTATATTTTCCGATGACATTAATCATACATGGTTTGATCATCTACTAGGAAGATTGCAATAATTAGATTAGCAATGTGATGATGTGTTTTGGCTTTGATCCATGAGTAAAGAGAAGAATGATGTTGCCTATTGGTTGAATTGTCTAAATAGTTCATCACAATGTTATTTGTTTTCTATCCATGTTATATGATAGCATGCAAATATGTGAACTCAATGTGGAAGTTTATGAATGAATTCATGCATGAAGCATTAACTGCATAATCATGCATTGGAAGTTTGTCGACGCCTTGCGCGCGATCAATGAGTACAACACCGTGTGTTCCTGAGAAAGGGCACGGTGAAGAGGATCATGGCATAAGCATATGCACAAGCATGAGCATTTTATTGAGGTTGTGGTAATCAATGTTGTGGTGTTGAAAGTAAAGCATGTGGTGTGTTAAATTCTTGATGGATGTGATGATGTGTTAATTGTTCTGCTTGCTGAGATTTCCCAATCTCACTGCTTGTGTTTTGTTGTTTTTCAGGTAGCGTGCAAGAGACATAAGCATGAGGGGTGGGCTAGCAACACAATAAACCTTCGAATGTCATCACAACTCCCATGAACTAGTGTTTATTTAATACATTAGCTTGCTGAATTTTATTTGCCCTTAGACTATTTGTTGTTATGTCTAAACTTATACTTGTTTACGGTTGGCTTAGACTTGTTGTCGCTAGTATTGTTGAATTGCTTATATTCTTGTTTGAATTGCTTATCATGAAATGCTTCCGTAATGTCCTGTTTTTAGGGGAGATGCTGTCGAAATTTTCTTGTTCTATAGTTTAGTTTTACGGGGTGTTACACCGGCGGACGCAGGGTGGGAGACCTCCGTTACTACGGCGTCTCGCCTGGCGGAGCTGGTCGCGGCCGGCGTTATCCCTCCGCTGGAGTTGATCTCTGCCCGTCCTGCCGTAGGTGATCCTTATCCCCTTCCCCTGGAGAATGAAATCATGGTCTTCGAGTCCTTTTGGCGAGGATTTAGCGTTCCTGGGAGCGCCTTTTTCCGAGGGCTCCTTCACTTCTACGAGATCGAGCTGATCAATTTGAATCCCAACTCCATCCTTCACATTGCCCTCTTCGTTCAACTTTGCGAGGCGTATCTTGGGATACGTCCTCATTTTGACTTGTTCCGCTCCCTCTTCTTGCTCAAGCCTCATCCGAACCGGGCTGCTCCCAGCGTCATTGGGGGCGCCGGACTCCAGCTGCGAGAGGGCTTGAAGAAACATTACTTCGCCATCCCCCTCAAGACCTCCCTCAAAGGTTGGAGGCGGGAGTGGTTCTATTGTGCCAATGTTGACCCTTTTCTCGCCCCTTTCGCTGGCCGCGCCCCTAAAGCTTCCCGATGCTGGAGCGATGCCCCGGATGACGGCGGTTTGAACCAAGTCACCGAGCTTCTGGCATGGATTAACGATCTGAAGAACCGGGGGCTGACGGGCCCCTGGATCGCGATCAGCTTTGTGCAGCGCTTGGTGCAACCCTTAAAGGAAAGAATCCACTTGGGGTTCCAGTACGGCGGGTCTCGGGATCCCACCGGGGAGACAGGCACGTCCCTATCGAAAGATGCGTTGGCGGCGCGGGTGGTTGACCTCTTCGTGCTTGGCACTGTGATTAGCAACAGGGGCTGCCCTCACAAGTTTTCGGCGGCGAACCCTCCTCCTCCTGTGAGTGTCCCACTCTCGAGAAGCTGTCTCATGACTTTTGCCTTTTGTGTGATTCTGACAACGTGTGATCGTTCCTCTTTCAGGAACGTGGGTCCTTCGTTTGTGACACTCCGGTCGTCGGCCTCTCTCGGCTGAGGAATGTTCAGGCCAAACGAGGGGCTGACACCTCGGCCGATGAGCTGCGCCAGCAATCGGCGGAGGAGGTTGCTGATCCCTCGCCGGTCGGGCCTTCGACTTCCAGTGTCCCTGGGTCACAAGGCGCAGAGCCGCAGCCTCCTGTCTCAGGGGCAGCCCCGACTGCCGGTGCCGGGTCAGGCTCCTCTCTGAGTGGTGCTGGGACTCGGATGAAGCCTGGGATGAAGTTTAAAAAGTCCAGGAGGTATTCTTTCGGGCAATCCTGGTCCTTTTGTTATTACCTGTGCTGAGATGTTTTCCTTTTTTGCCGATTCAGGACTCCTACCATGCATGTACTAGTGGAAGGGTCTCCTGAAAAGGAGCCCCCGGAACCGGCTTCCCCAAGGGGGCCCTCCCCCTCGTCGGCTAAGCCACCGTCTCCCTCGGCAGCTGGGGCGTCACCACCTCGTGCTGCTGGCCCGACCGCTGAGCCGTCGAGTGGCCCGGCAGTCGACGAGCTCGACCCGGCTCCGCCTCCCGAAGTGGAGGAGGTGCATCGAGAGCCACCGCCACTCGGTCCTCTACCGAAGCCCCCGAATCGGACCGTGTGGAGCGAGGGGGGTTCCGACTGGAAAGGGATGGAGGAGGACGAGGAAGCGGAGGTAGCCGCTCGAATGGAGCTTTACAAGCTCACCGTCAGGTGTAGCACGCTCGTCAGGGTGAGTTTCTTGTCTTTCTTTAGTCTGTTATCATTAGGGAATGTTGGCCTCCACCTAAGACTCTGCCCTGCTGCCTAGGACATGGGGGAGCGCTCGGAGCAGAGGTCGCAGTTTTTTCGGAAGGTGCTCCCTAAGCTCAAGGAGCACCAGTAGTATCAAGACAAGGTCAACGAGATCAGCAGCGATAGATGGAAAGAGGTCCACGGGCTAGAGACCCAGTGTATGACGCTCCGAGAGGCAAAGGCGGGGCTTGAGCATAAGCTCAAAGGTGAGATCCCTTCCTGGGCTTTTCGTGGACATTTTCTTAAGTAGCTGGGAAAGATGACAGCGACCTCGTGTCCCAGAACGCGACTTGACCATCGCTGAGTTGAGGGCACGACTGGAGGCTTCGAAGCGCTCTAACCTCGAAAATTGGGCTGGCTTGGAGAGGACACAGCGGGAGCTGGAGGGTAAATTCCTTTGACTTGGATTGAACGTGCTTGGCACCAGGTATGTTTTCCGATGTTAGTTTGGCTTTGGTGCAGAGTACAAAGAGAAGATGACCGCTGCCGAAGGGAGTCGTAGAGCTGCAAGATCGCCGCGAGCCGATTCTGCACCTTCGCGTGATCGAAGAGGCCCGAACTAGGCCAGGGAGACGACGCCGTTCCGTTTCTCTCGGGAGGAGCCGACAGGATCAGGGCTTACACCAAGGAGTCCGCGACCATGAGTGCGAACCAGGCTTTGGCGGTGGTCATGTCTCACTATCCGAGAGTTGACCTTGAAGCTGTCAAAGAGGGTTTTGCCTGCGACAAAGACAGGGCTAACGCGCTGCTCGAAGAGGTCTCTAGTACATCGCAGTCCTTGCTGGAGAATCTTGAATTCTGAGTTTGATGTGACCTTTGTCTGAGGCATTGCCCGAAGTTTTTATATGACTGGCGTCATTTGCACTTCGTTGGGTTGAATTGCGCTTGTTGCCCTTCTGGCTGAGTGGTTTGGCCTTGGAACGTTGGGACTTTAAGCAGCACTTGGGGTAGCATTTGCCACCCTTCTGGCCGAGTGGTTCAGCTGTAACACCCCGGCATTTAATATGCCCGAATGCTACCAAACATAAGCTAAACAACATCTAAATACCACATTTAAACATAAATTCCAGCAAAGGTACATATGCTAAAAACCGATATTTCGGCAGCATCTCCTTTGTTTTTCCATGAATTAACACAATATCAATATCATGGCAAGATATATCATAACACACGACATCTAAAATATCAACATAAATGGATATATCATCAAATTACGCCAATAATACCACGCTCAACCACTTCATAAACTAAAACGAAGCAAATAAGGAATCACTAGCATGCTAAATTAAACCATACATTAAGTTTAAGGCACAACTCTTAAAATCATGTCTCCAAGTGATTAATTATGGACTATGATGGTGGAGCTACGTGTAGAAGTGTAGCTAGACCCCTTTTTCCCGCATGCCGATCTCAAAGTACCTAAAAATAACATAAAACACAAGCGTGAGTTCGAAAACTCAGCAAGCATATTGTAATGGACAACAAGATCATTTACAGGACAATAATACCTTACATCACATATAACATCTCATACTTGAGCACATAACAACATCATCATCATTAAATATGTATTGCAATGCAATGCAATGCAATGTTATGCTCATATCTCCTTGGAAACTCATATCAGGTATGGTTGAGTACACACCCGTCGGTGTGCACCCTTTTCCCCCTTCCATCCCGAAGATGGAGGGTGCCTACTCCTCGCTTCCATTCACCACGTGGATGGAATCACGATGTAGGTCTTACTCAATGGCGTTCCGGACTAGTCATAACTTTCTCACCGACCTTCCCTGGACTAGTTATGACTTTCTCACCGCCCTCGCCCCATCTCATGACATGCATGCAACTATGCCAATTATCATATCTCATTTGTACATAAACATATGGCATCATGTCATAGTACACATAAACACATGGCATCGAATCATGATAAGTATAGACACATAGCATCATATCATGATAATCATACTCAATATATCATTGGAAAACAGCAAGCATGGCAAGTGATCATAACAAGTATTCAATCTTTCATCTAATCTCCACAAGCAACCTACGATTTCGCTATACATTACAACACACTTGCCTCAACCGCGGGCGACGGATTTGTGGGAAGTCGAGGGCACCCCCGGTGTCACACCACCTGCACATAGGCATCACACACTCACAATCATGCCCACAAAACAGTACGCAAAACCCCATCTAACCCGACATTGCCCACTACTCGCAAAACCTAAAAACAGAGGTTCTGTCCCGACGGGACAGCAGCCTTGCAAAAAGCATAACTTGAGTTCTGGGACTCCGAATCAATTAAACGAGTACATCCTCGCGTAGCTTAGGAAATTTTCCAAATTTCTCTAGGTATATGGAAAGACTGATTCGGAATCTAAAGTCGTCTAATCTACATATTACCGTGATCTGTTCCAATTACGTCACAGATTTTAAAACGCTCGGTAAAACAGCCATAACTTTCAAACGGCTGATCGGAATTTAACGTGCTTTATGTCCACGGAAAGATAATTAAATTATCTACAACTTCTTCAACATCCGTACGGACAGAATTGGATTCTAAATCGATGAAAACTAGAACCCTAGCCCAACTGCTCATGCTGTCCCAAAACAGTAACGTGGCAACATCTAGATCTAATCCAAATTACTCCAATCCAGCACCACCAATTGATCTAAAAACTTGATAAACTCCCTAATAACAGTACCTAGCACATCCCCGAGGAGCCCCATGATCATACCTTTGCCCGACGCACGAAAACTCCAATCGATCTCCTCGCTCCTCGCTCCTCGGATGGATCCATGAGGATGCAGGGGTGAGGAGGTCACCCTAGGGCAGCAAGGGGGGTGGAGGAGAGGTGGTGTGCAATGGGGAGCAATGGGGGCGCCATGGGGGCAAGAGATGGGGCGGCTAGGAGGTGGAGGGAGGAGGAAGGGTGGCGGCTAGGGTTAGGGGCGCATGGGGCAGGGGTGGACGCCCCAAGGGCTGGTGGGGAGCCCTTTTACCAGCCCCCACACCCAAACCTAGTCCGTTACGGAGACCTACTCCATCTCACCAAAGCCCACCAAGGCCCAAACTCCCCCGGGAAGGCCCAAAACCCCAGAAACGGCCCGGAAACAGCCCGGAAAAGCTATTAACCTCCATATCCTATAGTTTTAACCTTAATTCCATATCTCATAATGTTATTAACCTTATCATGCACGTTAAATAAGGTTACGACACTCCGTGGTGTCACAACACTTCAAAAGGCCCAAAAACGCGAGTAAACCTCTAGCCGTAAGATTTTCTTCTCTAATTTCACAATCTGTAATGTCACACCAAAACGTAGTGTCACATTCTTCCCCCCTTCAACAGGATTCAACCTCGAATCCGAAGGACACCAAAAACAACTACCAAGTCCCCTAGGGACAAAAGGCTTCTCAGCCGCACAAAACAATCGCACAACGACTAAAAAAAATCGGAACAAACGACAAACGCTTCGCACTTCTATCACAACCAACCTGACTACCACACTCCATCAAACTCAATCATGACACATAATCCCATCTCTTTCAATTATTTGACCCTTTTCACAAAGAATCAAAATTAACTAATGTCATCTACGTACATAGCCTTCATCGACAAAACTTTTCTTTTCTTCCACAAACCACGCTACACTTTCATTCTACCCCCTCCCAGGCATAACACACACCCAGGGACAACTAGCTACGACAAAGTTCACGACAGATTACTATATTTCAAATTATCATCACTTTTTAACAATCCAACCATATTCTCAACAAGGTTTGGACCGACAACACCAACTTCCAACATGACCACCCTTCGAAACACAACCAAAGTTCTACGCCTAGCCCAAGGTAGAGCTGTAAATTCTTACCAAACCTCAACTGGTTCTTTTCCTATGAGGGTCTCGCCCTCACACTTTCTCACTCAAAGACTACCAAACCCATGAGTATAATCCTCCATTATGCTCAACAATTCCATAGACATTTCTATTCACATCTCAAACGAGAATGCCAACAAAGAGCAACTCCCTTAGTCGGATGAACCACATTCATCAACTCGAACCCAAAACACAACAAATCACTTGGAACAAAGGTTTGACAACCTCGAAAGATCACTCGATCTCTTTTCCTAAGTCAAGTCGCAAAGGAAAAACTCCAATCTCAAATCAATGCGATACATCTCTCATCGGGGACCACTAAAACAAAAAGAGAGACTCCACACAATTCTTTGTCAGAAATTCTCAACAATCAATGACAACTCGACTCACTTTCACCACAGCCAAGCATCTCATAAAAACAACATTGTGGAAGAGAAAACTGATTCTCAAACCAATCGAAAGAATCCACAACCGCCATAATAACTCTCAAGGAAACCCAATCCTCTTACAACAAAGCCAAATGCCAGGAACTCTTCACTCTTTCTTTTCATGCTAAAGAGCAAATGGAAATCTAGATTCATGACATGAAACCAAGCTTTTCGAGAGCACTCTGGATTAGTCATATTTCCCTATATGACTTAATCACCGACCTGGCTCAACGACTCTTTTATCAATAGACATCTATAAATGATGTCATGTTTCCTTTTCACCATTCATTCATCATGTACAACGCTACCAAATAGTCATTCACAAGACAACTTCTTCCTCTGCATCACATGATTAAAACTTGGATAGCATCGATGATTGCGCCCAATCATAAAACTATGAGGGGAACACCATTAACAGGAAAACACCACGTCATACATAACCCGTCGACAATTGAAAGCCAAATTTGTAAAGCATCGCGTTTTAACCAGAATCAACATTGTGAAAGAGAACATCAATTCTCAAAGAGAAATGGGAGACTCATTTTCCCAAAATGAGAACACTTCACCAACCCGAATCACTTATAAACATTCATAAAATCCACCATTTTGAAACACTCGCAAACACCACATGACCTTTTCCAAATAAATCCAGTTCCAATCAAATAGAATTACAAATTAAATCTCAAGAATTTTCAACACAGCCCACTATGACCATCGGCTTCCTTTTTAAGATTTACTCCAAGTATGCTTCAGTGCGAACGCGAAGGAGCGCGATCCACTCAAAGGCTTTTGGGTGCAAAATCAAACTCATAGCATAAACTGAACAACTTAGCCAAAACCAAAGATGGGCACCAACCTCTACGAGTTTTAGGGAAACTCGAAAATGCAACATAAAGAACACCTTGACCAAAAAAAACATTTAAGCAAGATAGCAAACCACCAACCCAGACCAAAAGGTTTTATACACAAGCTCGGCATGAGACTCACCATAACCAGTGTCCCACTATCCTTAACATTTAAGCATTCCATAATCACTATTTACTTATCGAGAAAACCCATCTTAAATCAATCCATACTACCTCATCAAGAACCCCACAAACCAACACATCATAAAACAACGTATTCTATATTTCAAACGTAGTACTTCAACAGATACTTAAGCATGATCATCCTATCAATTTTTATACCATAAATACGTCAACATCTTGACAATCAAAACTTATTCCATTAACAAATGACTTCAACATACAAATAATATCTCCATAAGACAAAGTCGAAAATTATGATTCTAAGATATACCTTCTTTAGGATACAATTCTATATCATGCTAAAATATCCATGGTTCACTTCATCGCCACATGTTATAATAACCTCTATTTTACAATGGCTTCCAAAAAGTAATCCAAACAATTACCACCACTACTAAATCATCAATATCCATAAATAGGCATAATAATAAAAACAACTACATTGTTTTTAGTTACACTATCCATATACCATAACAAATTGTCACTACACAACATACTCCAACTATAAAAACAAATTTAATAGGTTAGACCATCCCAATGCTTTAGCAATAACATAAACAGCAAAGCCTATGTCTTCACAATTGACATCGATACTAGCATCGTAGGAACACAACTGCATACTTCCAATTATACTAATGGTTTGCGACAATATAAAAGCAACTCTAATCAACTTCCAAATTAAAGTCACTAGTCAACACGATTAAATCTCTCTATTAATCCATTAGATTAGAACATCTTTAGACAACCAGCAAAGTTTCTTTAACAATATCGGCAGTCTACATCATCTTAATGTTTTAACTATGCATTAGGGTTTAAAACTTTAAACATATTCGAAGGTCATAAGCACTTTCAAAGCATGGCAACAGATTCTAAGCATGTACATTAACATATTTATTCATTCTCATTATAGGGTAATCTGCAACACTAGAAGTTCATTTAATCTTAAGCTAAGCACAAATATTACTTTTAACTGATTCAACTCACCAATTAACTTAAGAACAAACATTTCCAATAACCACATTGTTACATACTACATGACATGCTAAACAACCATTTTCACTTTTGACAAACAGGATGCAACTCCACTTTTAAGGACAACCACAACTCAAGAACCAGAACGAACACCGATAGACAATTTCTCCTTTTTCCAAGCAAGGAAGAAAACAAAACTCTAACAGAAATGCAGGAGAGTTCCACTCTCAAGTTCCCAAATTTGCCCACAAAACTCTTCAAGAAATCTCAAGATCCACACTTCCAAGAAGGAAGAAGGATGCACTAGGGAAAACAAAATGTTCAACCAAACCTTTTCCGATAAAGTTACAAAACTTAGCTCCACCCAACCTAAGGTCGGCACTAGGAGAACTTCAACTCTTTTCTCAGATAGGGAGGACAACAACCACATATGTTTCCTCCCTAAGACAATCCACAATAACCAGCAAAACAGGGTGTCAAAGCAAAGGCGACTAAAAAGGCGCAACACTAAACTCTTCTTCTTCGTTTCCAACCAAGGAAGACCAAAAAAACCACAAATCGCATACGGAATGATCCGCGAAAAATCCAATACCAAACCTTTTTTTTTCTTTTGGTTTCCATCAACTAAAACCAAGAAAACCAACCAAAACCAACCGTCAGAACGGTGAAGAACATACGAAGGAACCCACCACCAAACTCTTCTATTTGACTCTAGTCAACTACTCGATGTACAACAGAGAGGGTAAGCACTCTTCTCCTACAGGGGTTAATAGTTCTTCGGTGATGGCGCTAACCGGCCACACCGTCACACTTCACCCTTACAATGAATAAAGAGAGGTGACCGAAACCCTTCGGCACCACAACCCCACTTTAACATAATAACATGAACAATTCCATTCAATTCTTTCATAAACATAGCAACATACATAAACAAATGTAGCATTCAACATCAAGGCTCAAATACAACATTTAAGCATAAAGCAACGATTCCCATACCCTTTCCTCTCAGTGCATCCATGTGTGTCAAATTTTAAATTACTTATACCACTTTTGCAAGTTTTAATGTTGCTATCCTATAACAAAGTTTTAGTTAAGACCTAAGCCATGTTTCTAAGTTATTCCACATCACATTTTAGTTGTACCCTATAGCATGATACTAAAAATTCACATTCCAAGGACCTACAGCCCGCTCTGATACCAACTGTAACACCCCGGCATTTAATATGCCCGAATGCTACCAAACATAAGCTAAACAACATCTAAATACCACATTTAAACATAAATTCCAGCAAAGGTACATATGCTAAAAACCGATATTTCGGCAGCATCTCCTTTGTTTTTCCATGAATTAACACAATATCAATATCATGGCAAGATATATCATAACACCCGACATCTAAAACATCAACATAAATGGATATATCATCAAATTACGCCAATAATACCACGCTCAACCACTTCATAAACTAAAACGAAGCAAATAAGGAATCACTAGCATGCTAAATTAAACCATACATTAAGTTTAAGGCACAACTCTTAAAATCATGTCTCCAAGTGATTAATTATGGACTATGATGGTGGAGCTACGTGTAGAAGTGTAGCTAGACCCCTTTTTCCCGCATGCCGATCTCAAAGTACCTAAAAATAATATAAAACACAAGCGTGAGTTCGAAAACTCAGCAAGCATATTGTAATGGACAACAAGATCATTTACAGGACAATAATACCTTACATCACATATAACATCTCATACTTGAGCACATAACAACATCATCATCATTAAATATGTATTGCAATGCAATGCAATGCAATGTTATGCTCATATCTCCTTGGAAACTCATACCGGTATGGTTGAGTACACACCCGTCGGTGTGCACCCTTTTCCCCCTTCCATCCCGAAGATGGAGGGTGCCTACTCCTCGCTTCCATTCACCACGTGGATGGAATCACGATGTAGGTCTTACTCAATGGCGTTCCGGACTAGTCATAACTTTCTCACCGACCTTCCCCGGACTAGTTATGACTTTCTCACCGCCCTCGCCCCATCTCATGACATGCATGCAACTATGCCAATTATCATATCTCATTTGTACATAAACATATGGCATCATGTCATAGTACACATAAACACATGGCATCGAATCATGATAAGTATAGACACATAGCATCATATCATGATAATCATACTCAATATATCATTGGAAAACAGCAAGCATGGCAAGTGATCATAGCAAGTATTCAATCTTTCATCTAATCTCCACAAGCAACCTACGATTTCGCTATACATTACAACACACTTGCCTCAACCGCGGGCGACGGATTTGTGGGAAGTCGAGGGCACTCCCGGTGTCACACCACCTGCACATAGGCATCACACACTCACAATCATGCCCACAAAACAGTACGCAAAACCCCATCTAACCCGACATTGCCCACTACTCGCAAAACCTAAAAACAGAGGTTCTGTCCCGACGGGACAGCAGCCTTGCAAAAAGCATAACTTGAGTTCTGGGACTCCGAATCAATTAAACGAGTACATCCTCGCGTATCTTAGGAAATTTCCCAAATTTCTCTAGGTATATGGAAAGACTGATTCAGAATCTAAAGTCGTCTAATCTACATATTACCGTGATCTGTTCCAATTACGTCACAGATTTTAACACGCTCGGTAAAACAGCCATAACTTTCAAACGGCTGATCGGAATTTAACGTGCTTTATGTCCACGGAAAGATAATTAAATTATCTACAACTTCTTCAACATCCGTACGGACAGAATCGGATTCTAAATCGATGAAAACTAGAACCCTATCCCAACTGCTCATGCTGTCCCAAAACAGTAACGTGGCAACATCTAGATCTAATCCAAATTACTCCAATCCAGCACCACCAATTGATCTAAAAACTTGATAAACTCCCTAATAACAGTACCTAGCACATCCCCGAGGAGCCCCATGATCATACCTTTGCCCGGCCTTGCGAAAACTCCAATCGATCTCCTCGCTCCTCGCTCCTCGCTCCTCGCACCTCGCTCCTCGCTCCTCGGATGGATCCATGAGGATGCAGGGGTGGGGAGGTCACCCTAGGGAAGCAAGGGGGGTGGAGGAGAGGTGGTGTGCAATGGGGAGCAATGGGGGTGCCATGGGGGCAAGAGATGGGGCGGCTAGGAGGTGGAGGGAGGAGGAAGGGTGGCGGCTAGGGTTAGGGGCGCATGGGGCAGGGGTGGACGCCCCAAGGGCTGGTGGGGAGCCCTTTTACCAGCCCCCACACCCAAACCTAGTCCGTTACGGAGACCTACTCCATCCCACCAAAGCCCACCAAGGCCCAAACTCCCCCGGGAAGGCCCAAAACCCCGGAAACGGCCCGGAAATAGCCCGGAAAAGCTATTAACCTCCATATCCTATAGTTTTAACCTTAATTCCACATCTCATAATGTTATTAACCTTATCATGCACGTTAAATAAGGTTACGACACTCCGTGGTGTCACAACACTTCAAAAGGCCCAAAAACGCGAGTAAACCTCTAGCCGTAAGATTTTCTTCTCTAATTTCACAATCTGTAATGTCACACCAAAATGTAGTGTCACATCAGCCTTCGAGCGTCGGGACTTAGTTCGTAGCCTTCTTGCCCCAGACAACCTTCATCTGCCAAAAGATACTCGCGTGAGAATGCAACATTTTAAAACCAAAGTGGAGACAAAAAGAATTCAGCAAGGGGTATGAACAAGAGAGAAGGGGATAAGGCGAGATTTCATTCATCATCTTGTCAAGTTTTAACTTTTAGAAAATAGGACTTAACCTCACTATGACCATTCTAACTATGGGTAAGTCCTACAGTCAGTATGGCTCTGATACCACCTCTGTCGGGACCCGAATTTGCAAATCCGGACCCTCTGTGTATTTAACACTAGTCCAGGATCACGCTAGTGCATACAGTCTCAACATCGGTAAATATCACAATCATACTCAACGTAACTACAAGTACTTTATTTAAAATAACCAAACTGGTTGCTCGACCTTATGGTCAAGTTACAAAGATACGCCACGCAGAGCGAAAACTTATTAAAGGAAATAAACTGCAACGGAATAAAAGCATCAACATGGCGCCATCCAGTATACCACAGGCAACTGACTGGGCTCACTCCCTATTTAGCTGGATCTTCCTGGAGCTCCTCCTCCAAAGCAGGTATAGCTTCTTCTTCAACTGATGTTTTAGTTGCAAGGGGTGAGTACTTGGTACTCAGCAAGTCATGCATAGAATGCAAACTAATATTCTACAAGCATGGCTTAGTACAAAGGAATGTTTCATGGTTCATTTGCAGCAAAACAGCATTTAACAAGTAGCATAAGTAGATTCAAAAGCGGTAAAAGCAAATATAATACCAATAACTTTTCCAGGAGTTAAGTAAACACTTTCCCTTTCCTAATCCACATTTCCATCAACGTCATCAATAAACCCAACCAAACTTTTCAAGTCCAAGTTGTTTTCATGAATGTCTAACCCTTGACTGTAATCCCCGAGCAGTGGCTATTCGAATATATTGTTACACTCTGCAGAGGTTATGCACTTTACCCACAAGATACAGTCAAACACCACAAAGGCGAATGATCATAACAAATCCTTTCAGAAACTGCAGACTTTACAAGTGAACCTCTCCGGTTTTTGCCATACACCATCCCTTCCCTCAGTGGAGGCGAAGTATGGGACCGACATACCGTTGGACGGGTACCATGCCGTAGTCCTGGTAGCTCCCCCTTCAAGCTACACAAAAGGTGTAGTTGACACCCCGAGGTACCACAAGCAAATTATTAGTAACTTATTCAACTAGGTCCGTCACATTACAGACATGTGGTTGCACGTTTGACTCAGATCAAAGGCTTGCAAGGTTAAGTCCTTAGGGTGACTAGGGCAAGACTACCCGAAGAACCAAAACGACTTCCCCGGTGACACTCATGGCCCACCAGATCACTCTTGCCACTTGCCCCGGCCAAAATCTATTTATCAAACCCAGTTGATTACCATGCACCACGTGCCATCATCAACATCACAACACTTGATACTTCTCAAAAATAGGTTCAATAACTCAATGATATCTCGTAGAGAACCAGATTAGATCTAGACCATTAGATCTGGATCCTAGCATCCAGATGCGTCCACGTCATCCGTACGTGAAATCCATGTTACGGTTTTAGATGTAATATCAACCGTTGGATCTAGATCCAACGCACGAGATTGAGCCACGTAATCATAATCGCGCCGTGCTAGATGCGTTCGCAGCCATCCGATTGAGATCGAATGGCGTACAGCGTGCCACGTGTCGCCACCCGGGTCATGCCACGTTGCCTTGATGCTACTAAACTCGATCGGATCCTAGCCATCCGATCCAAATCAAGTGGTCCAGATCGATCACGTTAACCCCAAACGTGCGAGATCTAGATCCAATCTGGACCGTTGATTTTCAAATCAACGGCCCAGATTGCGCCATGTGTCCGGTAACCGAACCGTCGCGGTCCACGTGGGCACGCCCGGTCGTCGCTAATGTCAAGCGTGATGTTAGCACGGGCCCGCGTGTCAGCGTCTGGCCCAACCGCACCATGATGTCATCCGTGACGTCATGATGACATCACGGTGGGGGCAAGTGGCAAGAGTGATCTGGTGGGCCATAAGTGGCACCGGGGAAGTCGTTTTGGTTCTTCGGGTAGTCTTGCCCTGGTCACCCTAAGGACTTAACCTTGCAAGCCTTTGATTTGAGTCAAACGTGCAACCACATGTCTGTAATGGGACGGACCTAGTTGAATAAGTTACTAATAACTTGCATGTGGTACCTCGGGGTGTCAACTACACCTTTTGTGTAGCTTGAAGGGGGAGCATACTAGGGCTACGGCATGGTACCTGTCCAATGGTATGTCGGTCCCATACTTCGCCTCCACTGGGGGAAGGGATGGTGTATGGCAAAAACCGGAGAGGTTCATTTGTAAAGTTTGAGGTTTCTGAAAGTCTTTGTTACGATCATTCGCCTTTGTGGTGTTTGATTGATCTTGTGGGAAAAGTGCATTACACTTCAGAGTGTAACAATTTATTCGAATAGCAGAGTCCGCGGTATTGGACACTGGTCGGGGATTACAATCAAGGGTTAGACTTTCATGAAAACAACTTAGACTTGAAATGTTTGGTTGGGTTTATTGATGACGTTGATGGAAATGTGGATTAGGAAAGGGAAAGTGTTTACTTAACTCCTGGAAAAGTTATTGGTATTATATTTGCTTTTACCGCTTTCGAATCTACTTATGCTACTTGTTAAATGCTGTTTTGTTGCAAATGAACCCTGAAACATTCCTTTGTACTAAGCCATGCATGTAGAATATTAGTTTGCATTCTGTGCATGACTTGCTGAGTACCAAGTACTCACCCCTTGCAACTACAACATCAGTTGAAGAAGAAGCTATACCTGCTTTGGAGGAGGAGCTCCAAGAAGATCCGGCTAACTACGGAGTGAGCCCAGTCAGTTGCCTGTGATATACTGTGATACGGGCAGCATAACACCATCGCGATGCCTTTCCCCTAGTGTTGTTCATGAGACCCCAAATCATTTTCAAGGACCAATAACACGCGCTCGTGCAAAACAAATCAATCAACAGGTGAACTCGCTCCTTTGTAAGGATTATATTACTTATGATAATCAGCTGCTACCTAATGCAAGAAATTTCATTATTCTTTGGTATGAAGATAATATGAGAAGGTGTGAACACCTTAGGGAAGGCCAAGAGAAACATGGACAAGTCAACATGCAAGATGTGAATGCAAAAGAACTCGGTTCGGGCTCCAGTGACCAGTCTGGAGAAAAACGGGTGCAGATAATGCAAACGGAGTCCGATTGGAGTGTTTGACCACAGCTTTGAAAGCTTGTCTCTTCATCTTTCAAATGGATCCAGCCTCACCCTTAAATTCATTCGGAGCGCGAAGATATCATTAGTTTAATATGGCGGCCAGAAACAGATTCCAATGTGTTGGGTGCTGCGCCACCATTATGTCTTTGTCTTTGGCCTTTGTGCTGCGACCTGGGCTTGTCCAGCACCCCTTTTGCCTTCCTCTCCTCCTCTCTTATATGTAGAAGGCACCCCCTTTGTGAAAAGAACTTTTAGACCATTTGAAACTACAAACAGATCTGCTATATGCATGTTCTTGGGTATTCTAGCCACCGGCCGAATAAACTCTGAGATTGTGCATTCCTTCCCGTTGCTCTTGCAAGCTCTTGTGATTGCAGCGAGGATTGTATCCGCTTGACGTGGTCGAGTGGAATCATCTTGCGTGAGGTTAGGCGAACTCGGTGTTGCAGGTTGCTGCATAGGCAGCGTATTGGCCACACTAATTTCGTCGAGTTTCATGTGTATCTTTGATTCTACGCCGTGAAGGTCGGGCACCCCTCGTATCATTTGGTATCAGAGCCCTGGTTGTCACGGTAGGATCTTTATCCCCTAGTTCTAGATTTACCTTTCAGCCATATGCTAGAAAATTGCCACATAAAAATACCATCCCTTAGTTTGGATTTGTGTTTTTCTACCTAATCTGAAAACTTGCCTCACAAAAATATTGAACCTTAGTCTCAGATCTGTTGTTCTTGTGCGTTTTACTAAGTTTTTATTCATAGAATCGTGTTCTTGTTGCTGAAACTGTTCATCTCCTTCGCGTCACTTTTTGATCCATTCTGTCCAGTCCTTTGTTTTGGCCATAACTCCCACATACGAACTCGGATTTTCGCGTTCTTGGACTTTCTGAAAAGCTTATGAATTTCTCTCCAACTTTGGTAGAGACAAGTTTTTCTGAATCGGCATAAAAAGTGGTTGAACGTGTGTTTGAATCTGACTGCTACAAAGTTGCGAAAATTTTCAAATCTGTTTTGATAGCCCATCTTTCCTTTGCGAAAACTTTGCACCTTTCAAGACTAGCTATTCAATTGCATAGGGCTGCACTCATATGTTGCTATCACACGGTTGCATGAAATCAAAAGAAAAGTTGTGAATCTTTGCTGAAAATCAGTAGCATAGCCATCCAAAAGAAAGAGAGCCAAAAAAAAAATTTACTAAAATCTATTGCAACACTGTGATAAATGCATTCTTGATGTGCAATCTTGAGCCCTTCTTCATCTATTGCAGCTAGCTAGCGTCTTTCCATAACCATTGCAATTGAGTTGTTTATGCTATCATCATATTTTTATCTAGCTCACTCCTTTGATTGCAATTGGTTCCATCATCCTTGTGTGTGAGTTGCTGTGTTCATCACTTAAATCTTGTTTTCAGCAACTAGGCATTGTGTTCTTGGTTGGATATTTACTTATTGAAACAACATCAGGAATTCAGATTGTGTAGGTCATACACATTCCCTACCAAGCTCCACATACAAACCTGTTGTGTGCTTTAATCTCAGCTTTGAGTTCGCTTAAGCTCACATTGTGTTGCCTCACCACTCAAGTGTGAACTCCTCTATCAATCAGCCAAGGGTAAGTAAGAACTTCGGTTGTAAGGATAAGTGAGGTTGAGAGAGTTTTTCCACACATTATATTGTTTTGTTACTCTTGCTGTTTTGCACAACTAACCATGTCAGGTCAAGGCGACAATGAGAATGATGGGCGTGCTCCAGATGCTCCAATAAATTGGACTGAATATTGTGCTTTGAGAGACACTTTACGGCGAGAGTTCAACCTTGGCAATGATCAGCTACGAGAAGAATTGAATAACTCCATACAAGATCTTCAAATTGAAGTGAATCAACAACTGAACGTACTCCACACCAACATAGTCGCTGACATTGTACGGCAACTACGACCACAAGCTGAACAAGAACCTTTGCTAGATGAGACCAATGAGGAAGCCGCTGCACGAAGGGCTCGTGATACTAATGTGAACCGTCAACATGCTAGGCCTGCAAGGGGTGATGACAATAATCATGGAAGGGGACGTGGTCGTGGCATGGGTCGTGGAGGAGCTGCATTTGAGCCCATTCATGTTAATTTTCCGCCGCGCAACGAAGCAAATCAACGTCATAACCACAACAACAACAATCGTCCCGAGGAAGAAAGGTTTGGTAAGCTTAAGTTTTCTATGCCTAAATTTGCAGGCATGAATAATCCTGAAGACTACTTGAGTTGGGAACTAAAAGTTGATAAGATCTTTCAATTTGCACAACTACATCAAGAAAAGAAACTTGCAATGGCCTCTCTTGAATTTGATGATTATGCACTGATTTGGTGGGAACAAATTCAGAGCCAAAGAGTAGAACATGGCGAGAACCCCATTGCATCGTGGGCTGAGATGAAGGTTGAAATGCGAGCAAGGTTTGTCCCTCGACATTACAAACGTGATCTATTTGATAAGTTGCAGGGATTGAAGCAAGGAAGTCGCACGGTGGATGAGTACTATAAGGAGATGGAGATGGCCATGATCCGTGCTAATGTATATGAACATGAAGAGCAAACTATGGCACGATTCCTCGCTGGTTTGAACCACCCCATCAAGCGCATCACCGAATTTCAACCTTATGGCAATGTGGTGGAGTTAGTGCATCAAGCAACCAAAGCTGAAAGACAAGTGCAACAAGACACCAAAATTACAAGAACTTCTTCATTTGCTCCTCGTTCAGCACCTGCTACAGGTAAACCCACTTCCCGGTTCAATTCATTTCGTGCTAACACTTCTAGTGCAAGTATTGCTCCAAGTTCTCATGAAGCTCGAAGTGGAAAAGTGCCATCTACTCCGAATACTAAGCATGGTCCAGCAGCTAGTGCTACATCTTCCGTGGGATCTACAGCGAAGAGTAGTGCCATTCAATGCTTCAAGTGCTTGGGGAGAGGCCATATCGCCAAGGATTGCCCAAACAACCGCACCATGCTTATAACAGAGGGAGGAGAATATGAATCTGCAAGTGAAGAAGAGGATGTCCCAATTGCTGATTTGGAAAATGAGGAAAATGAGATGACTTATTGTGATTTTGAGATAGGCCAATCTCTCATTGTCACCAAGAAAATATTGAGTGTTCAGCAAAAGGAAGATCACGAACAACGCTGCAACCTTTTCCACACCAAAGCAAAGGTCAATGACCGTGTGTGTAAGGTAATCATTGATGGGGGAAGATGTCACAATTTGGCCAGCAAACAAATGTGTGATAAACTTGGTTTGAAGCTGTTTCGGCATCCACATCCCTATCATGTGCAATGGTTGAGTGACTGCGGAGAAGTTAAAATTCAGTTCATGGTGAAAGTGCCCTTCAAGATTGGTGAGTATAGTGATATTGTGGAATGTGATGTGGTCCCAATGACGGTATGTCACTTGCTGCTCGGTCGGCCATGGCAATTTGATCGAGCAAGTCATCACAATGGTTACACAAATCAATACTCATTCAAGTGGAACAACAAGGAAATAGTCCTTCGACCAATGTCTCCTACTCAAATTCATGCTGATACAATGCAAAAGAATGAGGTACACTTTGATAGTACTAAGGAAAAAGAGAGGAAGAATACAAGTGCTCTCCACAAGGCAAATGAAAGTAGTAAGAAAGGGACTGAAGGAAACAAGCTAGTTATGTTAGCCACTAAATCTGAGATAAGGAATATGGTTGAGAACACACATTTGATGCACTTTGTGCTCCTGTACAAAGATGCATTACTTTCCACTAACGACATAACTTCTCTTCCACATGCTATAGCAAATCTTTTGCAGGACTTTGATGACGTGTTTCCGACGGAGGTACCGGCTGGTCTCCCACCTATTCGAGGAATTGAACATCAAATCGACCTCGTACCAGGAGCACCTCTCCCAAACCGACCGCCGTACCGCTCCAATCCAGAAGAAATAAAGGAAATTCAACGCCAAGTGCAAGAACTTCTTAACAAAGGGTACGTGCGTGAAAGCCTAAGCCCTTGTGCTGTCCCTGTGATTTTAGTTCCTAAGAAAGATGGTACTTGGCGCATGTGTGTAGATTGTAGAGCAATTAACAACATCACTGTTAGATATCGCCATCCTATTCCAAGGTTGGATGACATGCTGGATGAATTGAGTGGTGCTGTTATTTTCTCTAAAATTGATTTGCGTAGTGGGTACCATCAAATAAGGATGAAAGAAGGGGACGAATGGAAAACAGCATTTAAAACAAAATTTGGATTGTATGAGTGGTTAGTGATGCCATTCGGATTAACTAATGCACCTAGTACATTCATGAGACTAATGAACCATGTTTTGAGAGCATTTATTGGAAAATTTGTTGTTGTGTATTTTGATGACATCTTAATTTACAGCCGCACAATGGAAGAACACACCGATCACATTAGACAAGTGCTAGAAGTGCTTAGAACTAAAAAATTGTTTGCAAACATAGAGAAATGCAATTTTTGCCAAGATAAAATTGTATTCTTAGGTTTCGTTGTTTCTGGAAATGGGGTAGAAGTGGATGACTCAAAAGTTGAATCAATTAAAAATTGGGCTACACCGACAAATGTTAGTCAAGTTAGAAGTTTTCACGGACTTGCTGGTTTTTACCGTAGATTCGTGAAAGATTTTAGCACAATTGCAGCCCCTTTGAATGAATTAACCAAGAAAGGAAGTGATTTTGTTTGGGGTGATGCTCAAGAGAATGCTTTTGCTGAATTAAAGAAGCGCTTAACTGAAGCACCATTGCTTGTTTTACCTGATTTCACTAAAGCTTTTGAAATTGAATGTGATGCCAGTGGAATAGGTATTGGTGGTGTTTTGATGCAAGAGGGCAAACTAGTAGCATACTTTAGTGAAAAGCTTGGTGGTGCTCAATTGAACTATCCTGTTTATGATAAGGAGTTGTATGCTTTGGTTCGTGTTTTGGAAACTTGGCAACATTATCTTTGGCCTAAAGAATTCATTATACATTCTGACCATGAATCTTTAAAATATTTGAAAGGCCAATCAAAACTGAATCGTAGACATGACAAATGGGTGGAATTCATTGAATCTTTTCCATACATTGTGAAATACAAGAAGGGTAAGGAAAATTTGGTGGCTGATGCTTTGTCTCGCAAGATTGTGCTCTTGACTCAACTTGAAATCAAGGTCCCTGGTTTAGAAAGTTTGAAAGAGTTATATGTTTTAGATAATGAGTTTGCCGAACCATATTCTAAGTGCATTGAAGGGAAAGGATGGGAAAAGTACCATGTTCATGATGGGTTCTTGTTTCGTGCTAACAAGTTATGTGTTCCAGATTCGTCCGTACGTTTGCTATTGTTGCAGGAATCCCATGCCGGCGGATTAATGGGACATTTTGGGAGAGAAAAGACCATGGCCATTTTGTCCGATCACTTCTATTGGCCAAAAATGCGACGAGACGTCGAACGATTTGTGCAACGATGTGTGACATGCCATAAAGCTAAGTCAAAACTTAATCCACATGGGAGATTGTGAGATTGCATGGGATACCAAGAACTATTGTTTCATATCGTGATGTCAAGTTCATGAGCTACTTTTGGAAGACATTGTGGGCCAAGCTTGGGACAAAGTTGTTATTTTCTACAACTTGTCACCCACAAACAGATGGACAAACGGAGGTGGTGAACCGCACACTCTCCATGTTGCTGCGTACGATGATCAAGAAGAACCTGAAGGAGTGGGAGGACTACCTTCCTCATGTTGAATTTGCATACAACCGGGCGGTTCACTCAACAACTCAATATTGCCCTTTTGAGGTAGTGTATGGCTTTAAACCAATCACACCACTTGATTTGCTGCCACTTCCTTTTCAGGAACGAGCTAATATGGATGCAGCGAAGCGAGCTGAATTTGTCAAGTCCATTCACGTAAAAACAAAAGAAGCAATTGAAAAGAAGGCACGCTACTTCGCTGAAAAGGCAAATAAGACAAGGAAGAAAATGTTGTTTGAACCAGGTGATCTGGTTTGGGTACATCTCCGCAAAGAGCGTTTTCCAGAGAAACAAGACACAGAGTCGAGGACGACTCCTTTTCAAGAGGGGGAGGATGATACGGGCAGCATAACACCATCGCGATGCCTTTCCCCTAGTGCTGTTCATGAGACCCCAAATAATTTTCAAGGACCAATAACACGCGCTCGTGCAAAACAAATCAATCAACAGGTGAACTCGCTCCTTTGTAAGGATTATATTACTTATGATAATCAGCTGCTACCTAATGCAAGTAATTTCATTATTCTTTGGTTTGAAGATAATATGAGAAGGTGTGAACACCTTAGGGAAGGCCAAGAGAAACATGGACAAGTCAACATGCAAGATGTGAATGCAAAAGAACTCGGTTCGGGCTCCAGTGACCAGTCTTGAGAAAAACGGGTGCAGATAATGCAAACGGAGTCCGATTGGAGTGTTTGACCACAGCTTTGAAAGCTTGTCTCTTCAGCTTTCAAATGGATCCAGCCTCACCCTTAAATTCATTCGGAGCGCGAAGATATCATCAGTTTAATATGGCTGCCAGAAACAGATTCCAATGTGTTGGGTGCTGCGCCACCATTATGTCTTTGTCTTTGGCCTTTGTGCTGCGACCTGGGCTTGTCCAGCAACCCTTTTGCCTTCCTCTCCTCCTCTCTTATATGTAGAAGGCACCCCCTTTGTGAAAAGAACTTTTAGACCATTTGAAACTACAAACAGATCTGCTATATGCATGTTCTTGGGTATTCTAGCCACCGGCTGACTAAACTCTGAGATTGTGCATTCCTTCCCGTTGCTCTTGCAAGCTCTTGTGATTGCAGCGAGAATTATATCCGCTTGACGTGGTCGAGTGGAATCATCTTGCGTGAGGTTAGGCGAACTCGGTGTTGCAGGTTGCTGCATAGGCAGCGTATTGGCTACACTAATTTCGTCGAGTTTCATGTGTATCTTTGATTCTACGCCATGAAGGTCGGGCACCCCTCGTATCATACTGGATGGCGCCACGTTTTAACACCGATTTGGGCGAATGAAGTTTCTAAAAATTTGTAAAATTGTGCTCTTCCTGTTTATGAATTTTATTTGAATTTTTGGACACTTTTTGTCTACTGTTTAGTTATTTATTGCTATTTGCACATGTTACGGATAGACGTTGAAGTGCCCGAAGGCTTCGAAGGTGAAGTTTTTACTCAGGAGCCAGCTCAAGACCAAGAACAAGTACTTTTTGAAGGCAAGTTATGCTTTGACCATATTGTTCCCACTTTGGAAATTATTTTGATTTAAATTTTTGCATGCTAATTTAATTAGAAGATGCTTTGATTAATTTTGGATATTAGTTAAATGCCAATTTGTTGTATTCCACCTTGACATAAATAATTGTTTGCCATGACCCCTTGTCACCCTAGTATGGTTTAAGTAGTTGGACATTATTAAATCGCCAACATGGGTATTTAGACCGATGTAGTATAATGCTTAGCCCTGCCACGTAGTCATGACATGATTTTGGACAATCAAATGTTAATATTGTCTTAATGAGATATTGAACCTGTTTTTTAGAAGTATCATGTATTGTGACGTCGATAATGGCACGTGGTGCATGGTAATCAACTGGGTTTGATAAATAGATTTAGACCAGGGCAAGCGGCAAGAATGATCGGGTGGGCCATGAGTGGCATCGGGGAAGTCGTTTTGGTTCTTCGGATAGTCTTGCCCTGGTCATCCTAAGGACTTAACCTTGCAAGACTTTGATCTGAGTCAAACGTGCAACCACATGTCTGTAATGGGACGGACCTAGTTGAATAACTTGCTAATAACTTGCTTGTGGGACCTCGGGGTGTCAAGTACACCTTTTGTGTAGCTTGAAGGGGGAGCGTATCAGGGCTACGGCATCGTACCCGTCCAATGGTATGTCGGTCCCATACTTCGCCTCCACTGAGGGAAGGAATGGTGTATGGCAAAAACCGGAGAGGTTCACTTGTAGAGTTTGCGGTTTCTGAAAGGCTTTGTTACGATCATTCGCCTTTGTGGTGTTTGGCTGTATCTTGTGGGTAAAGTGCATAACCTCTGCAGAGTGTAAAAATCTATTCGAGCAGCTAAGTCCGCAGCACTGGACACTACTCGGGGATTATAGTCAACGGTTAGATTTTCTTGAAAGCAACTTGGACTTGAAAGGTTTGGTTGGGTTTATTGATGATGTTAATGGAAATGTGGATTAGGAAAGGGAAAGTGTTTACTTAACTACTGGAAAAGTTATTGATATTATATTTGCTTTTACCGTTTTCGAATCTACTTATGCTACTTGTTAAATGTTGTTTTGCTGCAAATGAACCATGAAACATTCCTTTGTACTAAGCCATGCATGTAGAATATTAGTTTGCATTCTGTGCATGACATGCTGAGTACCAAGTACTCACCCCTTGCAACTACAACATTAGTTGAAGAAGAAGCTATACCTGCTTTGGAGGAGGAGCTCTAGGAAGATCTTGCTAACTAGGGAGCGAGCCCAGTCAGTTGCCTGTGGTATACTGAATGGCGCCACGATGTTTATTTTTTTTCCGCTGCAATTATTTATTTTAATAAGTTTTTGCCCTGCGTGACGTACTCTTGTAACTTGACCATATGGTCGAGCAACCAGTTTGGTTATTTTAATTAAAGTACTTTACTATTATCGATGTGTATGATTGTATATTTACCAATGTTGAGACTGCTTGCACTAGCGTGATCCTGGACTAGTGCTGAATACATAGAGGTTCCAGATTTGCAAATTCGAGTCCTGGCACTAGGGTTTCTGGGGATCAGGAGGGGTGCACAGCGGCTGAACGTGGTGATGGTTCTTATCTCTCATTGCGCACTGTTCCTAGACTCGCCCTTTTATAGACATGGTAGTGGGTTCCACCTCCTACGCGGATCTCATCCACACACAAACCCATTAAACAATTCCAACTCGTTAAGTGTGTGACCCCTTAGGTTCAGTACAAGTCGGACATGAATCCGGAAAACCATTTCCAATTCACTAATCAACAGCGGCACCTAGCAGTACGTATTGACCCCTGAATGCACAGGATCAATATTCGGTTGAACCTTGATACACTCACATACCGATCCCTTTGCCACTCGATACTAGTAAAGCACAAGATGAGATATGCGCCACCCTTGTTGATAGCTCGACCACTCCACTCAACAGTGTGATGGATATAAACCATGACTAACTCGTTAGTTATCTTAGCACGGCCATGCGCTTTCCCTATCCATCCACACGAGGGGCTAGAGGCATCTCTCCCGTTATCTAGGAGGGGCAAAATCCCATCTTGATCATCACACCCTTGGCGATGTATCATGGCATACCCAGTAGTCATCTTTATAACTACCCTGTTACGGTGTAGTATTTGATGACACCAAAGCATACAAGTTTACATGCTAGGCATCCATGACAATCTCAGGTCTAAGGACCATATAGGCGTACCACTCAAGACTATAAGCTGATGGCACTATAACAGATAACAACTCATAGCGTCTCGAAGTGGGTCTTGTCCGACTACCCATGTTCTTCAACATGTGTCCACATGATTGGTTCGATATCTCCATATCTATGGTATGTGAAACATTACCATCAACCAATACATGTGCTGATCAAATCATCACCGCTCCTCGTAATGATATGGATTAGGGAACCATTTAGAATAATGTCACTTGACAATGTGTTTCACAATAAGATTGTATCCAATGAACAAAGTCATAACATTTATTCAGGGAACCGATAAACAAAGTTATCATAATTACATGAATAAAGACGTATTACAATCATCACCATGATTGATCTAGGGCATATTCCCTTCAACCGCCACCATGGAGCATATCGGATGCTTCATGGTGTAATGCGGGGAAGCTGCGCATTCCAACGGACTTAGGGTAAAGCTGTTCCCGTTGTCCTTGTCCGGAGAGGCCTTTACAAGGTTCACCACATTACCCCCGAATTCGATCAACACCTGGGCTGATTTGGAGAGCCGATTCCATGAGTATTTCTTTTGCAAAAGTCTGGAATTGTGGATTTCCGACCTGAGTTCCATACGGCAAAAGTTTGGGGAATCGGTGGTAGAATACATCAAGAGGTTTAGGGAGGTGCGGAACTGATGCTTTAGCGTTACACTACCTGACAATCAGCTAGCCAATTTAGCTTTTCAGGGGCTGATTCCTCCCTTATGGGAGAAATTCGGTGGCCAAGAGTTCACTGACCTTAGCCACCTCCTGCATAGGGTGTCAGCTCAGAAACGCCGATTCTATGAAAACAAAGGGTTTAAAGATAGGTTTAAAATGGTAAAGAAAAAGAGAAACCCAAAGTTAATTTCATAGAGCACGAATTGGAGGAATCAACCGATGAAGACGAAGCAGATGTTTACATAGCCGAGTGGGTTAAGGGGAATAAAAAGTACCTAGTATGCTCATGGCCTAAGCCGACTAAATCCAAGTCGGAAGTCAAATATTCATTCGACGTAACTAAGTGTGATCGTATCTTTGATTTGCTATTACAGGAGAAATTGGTACGGTTACCGGAAGGACATGTTATACCATCAGCTGACGAAATCAAAAGGCATCAATATTGTAAGTGGCACCATTTGTTTTCGCACAACACTAACGACTGCAATATTTTCGGTCAACAGATATAGTCAGCCATAGAGGACGGACAACTAAAGTTTGCAAAAGAGCAGGCACTGCAGGTGGATACCAATCCTATCAAAGGTTATGAAATTGATGGTAAACTTGTAAACAAGTATCTTCCAGGGTTGCAGGATCAACGGAACGAACAAAGCATAATTTAGACAGGTTCGGGCCTTTGGAACGAGTAATACCCTATTCCTGTGGTTAGCACTATCAGATCGAACAAGGTCGAATACAGATCAACAGTGTCTAGCTCTAGTTACAATCAGGATGGGAATCCCAAACCCCTAGATCTAATCTCTCGACTATGTCCTAGCAGGTGCTCTCTTCTTGATTCCTTCTAGCTATTTCTTATTCACTCTCCCTTTTCTCCGTGCGCCTCCCTCTGTTTTTATAGCTGGGTGCATCATCTTCTGGAGACGTCGCCGGATAAGGACTCCGAGTCGTACCCAATCAGGGGATCCTCGTAGGGTAAGTAACCTTCCTTGCTATCTGGCATACTCGGGCTGATCTCATTCTGGGAGTATGATCGAGTCCTTCCAAATATAGAGATACCCCTTCCGTTAATATCCTCTCCCACAGGAATAGGGCTTTAGATGCCTGTGATATACGGTATGATTCTTGACTTTCCAATGCGCGTACATATTCCATATTTAGATATTCGACAGTAGCCCCCGAACTCCGTTCAGCGAAGGGTCTTTATAGAGTGTTCGGTCTATTACTGGCCAATCCTTGACTTGGTCGAATAATGCTGCACAAGCTCGTGGTCGAAAGCTTCGAGTAGAGTTGGACCACCAAGAGTCGAGTAGGAGATGCGGGGTCGATCGCCCAGTCGTCAGCTCTCCTCGAACTCCCGGCTTACTTACCCACAGCTCGATATTGACTTAAGGAACTCGATGATGGACAGAGTTAAGACATGATTCAAAACAACAATGTATCGGGAAGATGCAGCATTAAATGTTGCGGCCTGCTAAAGAGAATCGCTATTTGTTGGCATTCTACTATGATATAAGAATAGGAATGTTTATGAAATGGTTGAGTATAATAGAGGAGTATACACATGAGCTTGGTCATATTTGAGTGAAAGAATGTGAAGGCAAGACCCTCTTAGGAAAAGAATCAATTGTGGTTTGGTAATGATTTACGGCCTTAGCTTGGGCTAGGTGTTGAACATTATTGGTATAAGGGTGGATTATGATGGAGGATGTTGATGCCTTAGTTCAAATTATGTTGAGAATATCGTTGGTTGTAAAGAAGGTGATGGCTATTTGAAACAGAATGTTCTGTCGTGAACATTGTCTTAGCTAGTTGTCCCTAGGTATGAGAGGTGCCTTGGAGAGGACAGAAAATTGTATATTGTGGACAACCGATTGGAAAAGGAAATTGTGCCACAGTGGGTTAATTCTTGCGGTAGCATTGATTGGTTATGGTCCTTTTGTGAAAAGGTCAATCAATTAGAAAGGATTGGATTATGTGTATATGATTCTTTGGGGTTCAAGTTTGGAACCTGAGATGATTAAACGGGTGGTGTGAATGATTGGTTGAGAATTGGTTTAGAGGTATGGTAGCGTGGAAAGCCTCATATCATTCTTTTCAGCATGAATGCGATGAATTGTGATAGAAAAGTCAAGATGGGAGAGTAGAATGAGGTTAAAAGAGGGAATATAAAGTTGAGTTTAGAGTTGGAACCATGTTTTCCCAAGAATGAGGCCTTATCCGGTAACATCAAAGGAAGTTTTCTGAGTTACATTAGAATGTTTGCGATAGTGTATGAAATGTTTGATATGGGGATGTGGTGTATCAATTAACTTGATTGAGTCATTAAGAGGATGCATTAAGGATAAAGGTTGAGAAAGTTCTTGTGAGAAGTGGCACTTAGTTGAGCTAAGAAAACTCATTTCGTGAATAGTTGGATTTGGAAATCTGGTTTATCATTTGGATTTGTTTGAATCTTTGCTTGGATGTTTTGAGTCCCTTATGGACATTGTTTTTGGAGTTGGTGTTCTTCGAATTCGGGGTCGAATTCCTCTAAGGGGAGGATAGTGTAATGCTATGGGATCATCTCGAAGTTTTGAAATTTTCTTCACGTCTGGTTAATTGGCGGACCCATCTATTGATCTGGAGGGTTAGCATTTGTGGTTTTGTGTGGGAGAAAATCATCTTCTATTTTTTCCCACTTCCTCCACCTAACACCTCCCCTCACTTTTCTCTCCTTCTCTTTTCCTCCCAAACCGAAGGAGCCAGCCAACCTCACTTCGGTTTCTCCTCCCCCATTAGCTCACCTCCAAGGGCAGCAGTTCCCTAGCCCTCCGTGGTGCCTCCTCACTTGCAGCAACCCTCCCTTGGTCAGCCTCCTCCTCCATGGCGCCCTCCCCTAGCAAGCTTCTTCCTCCATGGCGCCTCCCTCTCCTCCAAGGGCAGCAGCTCCCCCCTCCTTCCTCTCCTCTAGGTGAGTGCTCCACTTCTTGTTTCTTGCTTGGAGCTCAGATCTAGAGACCCATGGCTAGTTGGTTGAGTTTTAGGGTTCCTAGATGCAAAATTTTTTGAGGGAAACTAGTTCCAATGGAGGGAAAGTTGTTTTTTGTTTTCGAGCAGATTTTCACTCTGTATTGCAACTCGGTTTTGGGGCACCTAAATTGGTCAAATGAGTGTTTGGATGTATACATTGTTGTAGATATCGTTCTTATGTTTCAATTGAGTACAAGAAGTCGAAAAATCCATTAAGCCAATTAAAAGTTATGCCACTTTTAGTGCTTGCTGTCCCGAGTAGGTTGTTCTGCAAGCTGAAATTTTCATCTGCTGTTTTGAGCTTCTTGCAGACCGATTCAGCTCTTCCACTTGCCTAGAGAAATGTAGGAACTTTCCTTTAGTTTTGTAAAATGTACTTGTTTTCTTGATTTGGAGTTAGGAATCAAAAGTTTTGTGGATTCCAAGTTGCTGTCCTGAAATTTGGAATTTCCGTACAGTCAAAGTTTGGTCTGAGGTTTAGAGGGCAATTTGGAGGCTTTAACCTTAGTTCCTGTTTGAGGGGCTGTGGGCTAACATTAGATTAGTCTCTTATGGTTAATTAGAGTCCAAGAACATGAACTTTCACTAAACCATTTAGAAGTTACACTATTTTTTAGTGCTTGCTGTCTAGAAATGAAACTTATGCTTGTAGCTTGTGCTCATTTCAATTCTGGGATTGTTTGAGACAAGTCCAACATGAATGGCTTTGTGATCATCCTAGGTTATCCTCTTGTGATCGTTTAGAGTCCAAGAACTTGAATTTTGGTTGAACCATTAAAAATTTATGCAAGTTTTACCTTGTGCTGTTCGAATTGCGTCTATTAGTAGATTCAATTTTGTGCTGTGATTTAGAGTAAGTTGGAGGCAAATTTGGGATTTAAAATTTCCTAGAGATAGATAGAAAATTCTGAGTAGATGATTAAAATGTCTTTGTTTGCTCAATTTGAAGTTGTATAGCAATTTGGCGAAGTAGGCTATCCAACTAGCTTGTATGAAATGCAGTTTGGGGGCTGTTTTGGGGCAAGGTGTTTTGTAGGGAGTGAAAGGAGTTGGCTGTTGTTGTTGTTGGCTATGGCTTGTATGAAATCGATTATGTGGTGCTTATTTCAGGAGGTGTAGCTTCGGTGATGGCTTCAACCCCGCGCCACCTCGCTTTTGTGAGGCTGAAAGGCAAGTGTATCAACTAAAAGGATAAATGAATGTTGAATTGGTTGCTTGTGAATATGCATATGACATCTTGTGCTACCATGCTATATTCTTGAATTTGATTAGACTATGGGTGGTAACTTTTAAATGTGAGAATTGGCTATGTTTAGGCATGTGGTTATGACTATGCAATAATGTTAGAAATGAAGATATTTTGCAATTTAATTGTGTTAATTGCATTTGTGCATTCACAATGGAAGAGACGACCCATTCTGATGCGGGCCTCTGTGTTCACATGTAGTGAACATGAAAGTCCTACCTCGTAGTACCATTCATCGAGGTGAATGTGAACGAGACAGTAAGAGTAGGCACCTTCCACGGGATGGAAGGAAATGAGGGTGCACACCGACGGGTGTGCACTCGGCAGTACCGGTACATGCATCAAAAAGAGCATTTATATGCATTGCATTGCTAATGATGAGTTTTATGTGTTAAAATGATAATGTAAGGAGTTGAGATAGAGTCGTGGACTCATCCAAAGGAGTTTGACTCAGGTATGCGTGTGAAATAAGCAAGGAGGTAAATGGTGGTGATATAATTATTTTATGATCTTGTTGTTGAATTGAAAGTGTTATTTGGTTAATCCTGTAGATTTGATGCACTTTGCTGAGTCCTGGACTCACGCTTGTTTGTTTAATGTTTTAGGTACTTGGAGGTCGACTCGCTGGGCTGGGACTTAGCTCACCTTCACTCACTTCAGGACACACCTTTAAATTCATAGCTTGGAAGATTGTCTCCTAATGATAATTAGAGTTGGATCCTTAGAATAGTATACTTATGGTTAAGCTATTCTTGTATGGCTATGTTTGTGCTTGTGTACTTAGTTTTCTCATGTTGCATAGTAATTGCCTTTGATACATGTCATTGAAGTTGATTAGGCTTACATGTCATGATGGTTGATTGATTCCATGACATGTTGATATTATTGCTATTATTGTTGTTTGTGATCTCTTTGCCTGCTGAGTGGATGTCCATTTAGCAGGGGAGGTCATGTCAAAATTTTTATGGAAAAATTTAGATAGGTTTTGGTAGCACTTCGGGCACGTGTGCTGCCGGGGTGTTACGCTCCATAATGTCCCAGATGTCGCTTCGATTTTTGTGCCTTGCGCAGTGCGCTACTATACACCTTGGGAACTTGGAACGGCTTGATGTGACACGGTTGCATGGCCATAAATGGATGGGACTTGCTGCTGTTTCACCACTAGTTCCCTTTGTTGCTCCGTTCTCCTGTTCTTTTCTAGAGGTGCTAGTGTACTCATGGCTTCCACCTCGCCTCGCTCTCCTTCCATGATTGTCGTCTCATCGGGCGATGAGATTGATTGGGATGCCCTCGCACGGAAGGGAGAAGCCAAAGAAGGGGAGAAAAGGGCGAGGGAGGAAGAGGTGACCATGGACTGTCGGTGATTCGAGGATTTCTATGGAGGGGATGCTCTCGCCGCCGCTGGAGAAGAGGCTGTCAGGGCCCCAAGTTTCAAAAAATTCTGGGACATCCGGAGTATCCGGATTTAATATCCGGAGTGTCCAGATCCAACCCGGAATGTCCGGAGTATCCGGATGTGGGCTGACCGAGCACTCCAACTCGGAGTGTCCGGACTAAATGTCCGGAGTATCCAGGTTGACCACCGAACACCCCAACCCAGAGTCTCTGGGTTAGTTGTCCGGACTGTCTGGACTCGTCGGGGTGAACACATAAATGCCCGTTTCTTTGGCCCATGTCTCATTTCTACTCCCACCCATTTGCTCTCCTCTACTCCGGTAACCCCTCCGCCCCTAGCTCCACTCCGGAGAGCTCCCGCCGGCCGGTGACCCTCAGTGGCTCCTCCCCGGCGTCCTCTAGCTCGTCCTCAAGCCGGCATCCTCCTTCCTCCACCCGGCATTGCTTCACCCCCATCTTTCTTGGAGGTAGGTCTTTCTCTTGGGGGTTGGTTCGTGGGTTTCTTGGGTTTTAAGGCCATCCATGGTGGGTTTAGAGCTTAGGTTTGGAGTTGAGAGTTGGGGATGGACTTCGGAGTTCTAGGGTTTTGAGGTGTGGTGATTCTAGGTTTGGATTTTGGGATTTATTTGGCGAGTTTGGGTACTAGTGTGGTAGATCGGGTAGTGGTAATGCCCATCCAAGGGTGGGTTAGGGTTGGCTAAGGGTTCTTCGGTTTGGCGTCGTTTCTCGTGGGTTTGGGTTAGCTATAAGCTTCTCCGGCTTTGCCGCATGTAGGAAAGTCATAGATCGGACCCTCGCGGTGTCATAAAGCTTGGCGGCACCTCGATCCCTCGCTCTAATTGGGCGCCACACGCCAGGTCTGGAGTATCCAGACAGGCAACCCGGAGTGTCCAAATTTATCCGGATCGTCGGATATAAAACCGGACTGTCCGGGTTAAAATTTGTCTGTCCGGTTGAGTCAAGTTGTCGATTGCGTCGTTCGTCGGGGATTTTCAATTGTGGTTGTTTCATTTGCATGGCATGCATCTCATTATGCATTGTATTCGTGTAGAGAACGATCCCGCGGGGCTTGACGCCGCGGCGACTGAGGGTACTATCGGAGAGCCGGCTACCGCCGATCCGCAAGTAGAAGATCAAGGCAAGCACCTAAGAATCTTGAACCTTATGTGTAATCTATTTTTGTGAATTAACTGCTTATTGGATGTTAAGTGTTGCATTAGGAGTTGAAATGTGGGATAGGCTAGATCCTATTTGCTGCATGTACCTTTCTTATTGTTGCTTGTGGAACACCTCCTTTGGAGCTAGATTATGGGTACTAATTGTGCCATGCTTAGTATGCTTAGAGGCCGGGTTTGGGCCAAGTGGTGGAAGGTTCCACTGCTTGAGGTGCTACACTTTACAATCTTTGGGAAGGTTTGGGTGTGGTTGTGGTGAAAAGGTAAAAATTGGAGACCGGGCGGGAAAGATAGACATTTGGGTAAGGAGACTCAACTGTGGTAGTCCCGCCTGAGTCAGTTAAGGACCGATCCGATGTTTAACCGTAGCCGAGCACACTTTGGTTGATCGCATGCCGGAAATGGGCCGGTAAAGCTATTCTTTCATCGCATGCCGTTCGATGGGGCATACACCTCATGTGGTTGGACGTGGTTGAGGGCGGGGCTTAGGCCGGCTCTCGAGTGCCAAGCTGGGCTTGGGGCCGCTCGAGGGGGTGCTAGGTTTCCGGACCGCATGAAGATGTCCCCAACGGATTGGTATGGATGGGAAAATGGTTGACATGAGGTTCCTTTGTGCACATGTCGTGTGATCAATGCTTCCCTGCAGGGTTAATTAAGCGATTCGAATTGCCGCGCTCTCGGAGATGAGCACGCTTGGTTACATGTTACTACACATAGTAATAACTTGAACTGAAGTTCGCCGTTGGGCTTGAGCTCGAAATGAATGTGGTTACTTGTTGTAATTTGTTAATTGTCAACTACACATTAGAAGTAGGTGCAGTGACAACCGCTTTAACTGAGATCGTAAATTTGAGTAGTTAAGTAACTAAACAACAAATGATAACCATTTCCGCAACAGTTTACCTTGAGCCTATTCCTTGCTACAACCAAATGCATATCCTTTTGGAAGTCGGTCATATATGGACCCCGGGTAAGACTTGCGAGTACCTTCTGTACTCAGGCTTCTGCTTTTGTGGTTTTGCAGGTGAGGATCCAGCGGGGTGCGAGTTTTGCCCCTACTGCCTCTCGGTGACCGGGCGGGGCACCGAGTAGAGGCTGTCGACGCTTGTGCGCCGGAAGTGTTCAGGGCATGACTGTAACACCCCAAAATTTTGCTTTTCTTGAATTCATGTGTGATTTGACACTTTGGTGAATTTTTGGAATTTTCTGGAATTTATTTGGATTTATTTGGAATTTATTTGAATTTATTCCATTTTGAAATAATTAAAGAATTTAATTTTGCAAATAAAATTTTGTTGGAAATATTTTAATTGAGTCCAAAATGACCCAAAATATTTTCCAGAATTTTTCTGGAATTTTTCTGAGTCTTTTGCTATTTTTAATGAATTAAATGAATTACTGGGAATTATTTTAAATATTAAATCGCTGGAAAATGCGAGTGGGTTTGTACTGTTCACCCGACCGAGCCCGAGTCAGACTCGAGTTCGAGTCCGACCCGAGCCACGTGGTCGAGCCGAACCCGCTCGTCCCGAACCCTAGCCACACGACCCTTGGATTAAGATCCAACGGTTGTGAGTGCGCCACGTCACCGAACCCGAGTGTGAAATCATGTGCTGAAAAATTGGCTTTGAACTGAAAAATTAACTTAGATTTGAATTTGCAAAATGTGTTTGTTCATGTGTTTTGACAATTTGACAAGAAACAGTAAGTTACGCATTAGCGCCGGACAAAGTTCTCAAGAAACAGTAAGTTTCCCATCTGCGACGGACAGTGTTTTTGGGGTCCGTTGTGAACATGTTTTTGAGCCCATGACCGAAGTCATTTTCACATGTACAACAGACAGTTTTTCTTGGTCCGTTGTGAACAAGCTTTTTCGGTTTGGATAATTTCTTGGAACTAAGATTTTCACATGTACAACGGACTAATTCTTTTTGTCCGTCGTGAATGGACTTTTTCTAGGGTTTTACTTTTGTGAAACCGAGCGTGGCATGTTTGCGCCGGACAAGCTTCTGGGGTCCGTTGTGAACTTGTTTTGAGCTCATGACAGAAGCCATTTTTGCATGTACAACGGACCAACTTTGTTTGTCCGTTGTGAACGTGTTTTTTCGCGTTTGGTTGGCTTCTTGGAACAGAAACTTTTCCTTATACAACGGACCAACTTTGTTTGTCCGTCGTGAATGCGTTTTCGCTCAATTAGGGTTTTGAGCGATTTGGATTTGAATTTTGAATGTGAATTTGAAATTTGTAATGATTTCATGATGCTTCTTTTGAAGTGGACTTTATGCAATACTCATGTGAGTAGTTGCATGGATTGACATTGAGTCAAGTCGTGGACTTGTGCTCGGATTTGTTTTGTGGTTTGTTCATGTGCAGGTATTGCTCAAAGACGAATGTGGTCGATGACGGGACCGGAACTAGGTTCATGGAGGAACTGAGGTTCGGGACTAGGTTCAGGAGGAACCGAGGTCTTGGTGGTCAAGGATGTCATGCGGGACGTTCGGGCTAAGAGAATGGTGCACATGAAGAATGGTTAGTCACGTGAGAATGGCAGGAGGTCATTCGCGTGCAAAGTGTTAGTCACGTGAGTATGGCAGGTGGCCATCTGGCGTGCAAAGTGTTAGTCACGTGAGTATGGTAGGGTTGCCATACGCGTGCAAGAGTTGTACTCGGCCTGGTTGGGCCAAGTAGAGTTGAGTTGGATCACGGATTCCTTCTAGGGAATAGGAATCGTATTCGTAACTCCTTGTGGGTTGGTGCTTTAAATAGGTGGGGTCTCTGTTGAAAGGCACCAAGTAGAGCTGAGCGCATCAAGCGTTGAGCTTGGTTTTAGGGTTTGTACTCTTTTGATGAGAGTATTTTAGACAAGAAATAAAGATCAATTCTTCCAAGATTTTTGCGTGCTCTGAGAACCACGTCGCTCTGAGTATTTTCTGTTTTGGTTCTTGTTTGCATGCTTGATCTACTTCTAGATTGGTTTTTGTTCTTCAAGTTTTATCTTGATTTGATCCATCAAAAACCTCTCTAGGATATTGATCTAGTGTTTCTCAAAGACTAGTTGATCAATCTTTTGTCGTTCTTGTTTAATCTTGAAGTTTTGATTAGATTGATTCTCGTCAAGTTCTGGATCAGCAAGCTTGCGAAGCTCATAACTTTGATCCGTAAGTCCGATCGAGCTGATTCTTTTTGGGTTCGATTCGTATTGGAATCTAGTTTCTTGTGTCCAAATTTCAGATCGTTTCGACGGTTGGATCTCCAGGAATTCTCGTTTTACCAAACCTCTGTCATTCTGTTTTTGTCAAAAACGAGGCAATTATTTGGTTCTGTTTTGGGGTGAACTTTTAATAGGTCAAGAATTTGGTTTTAGCTTCCGCACAATCATTCACCCCCCCTCTGATTGCTATATTCGTATACTTCGATCCTACAAGTGGTATCAGAGCAAGGTTTCTCTAATCTATCTTAACCGGTGATTAGATCAATGGATCGTTATTCGACAAAACCATGTGTGTTCGATGGTGTTGATTTTCAGTTTTGGAAGGCCAAGATGGAGGCGTTCATCCAAGCACAGGGCTTCACAATTTGGGAGAAGGTCTACAAGCCATATGAAGTCCCTGCAAACGACAACGTCAACGACACCAATCGCACACACGTTGAAGCAAATAGCAAAGCGCGCAACTTGATCATCCAAGGCTTGGGACGCAGCGACTTTGATCGTGTGGTTCACCTTCGATCCGCATATGAGGTATGGAAATCTCTTTGTGATTACCATGAGGGTTCTAACACTATCAAAGAGGTTCGCCAAGATATTTACAAAAAAGAATACATGCGTTTTGAGATGAAACCTAGTGAATCTGTAGATGACTTCTTTGCACGTTTCAATAAAATTCTTAGCAATCTACGTACTGTTGGAGTTAGCTACACTGATGCTGAAAATGCTCGACAATTGCTTAGTGCTTTGGACATGTCAGTGTGGGAGATGAAAGTAACATCTATACAAGAATCTACTACCATGAGCACACTCACATTAGATGTTCTTTACTCTAAGTTGAAAACTCATGAGTTGGATGTTCTTGCCAGGAAGGGTAACATTAAATCAATTGCTTTGATCTCTAACCCTAACATGTCAAATGCAAATTCTTCTTCTAGCTTTGCCTTGTCTTCCATGTCTTCTTTAACAGATGAGCAACTTGAAGAGTTTCCTGAAGAAGATCTGGCACTACTCTCTTCTCGCTTTAACAAAGCTTTGCAGAATGTGAGAATGAGAAAGAGAGGTGGTCCTCCAAGATGCTATGAGTGTGGTGACCTCAACCATATTCGCACAAATTGTCCTAAGCTTGCAGGAAAAACATCAAAGGAGGAGAAGGACAACGACAGAAGGAATGAGAAGAAAAGGTTCTCGTCAAATGATAGGAAGAAGAAGAGCTTCATCAACCGCAAGGTGGTTCACCGAGTTCTTTCCGCTCTTGAACAAGTCAATTTGAGCGATGTGGACTCGGAGAGCAGTGAAGATGATGCAACTCCAAGCAAGCATGATTTGATAGGACTATGTCTCATGGCAAGCAACAAGGATAGCCTCACCGAGGACGATCACGACAGCGACTTCAATGAGGTAGATCCCTCTTATGATGAATTAGCTATTGCTGTTGCTCGTCTTGGAAAATTGCTTGACAAACGTGATAAGAAAATTAAGAAACATGATTTCATTATTGAATCATTGAATGCTGAAATTGCTAGACTTAAGACTTTGATTCCTAGTGATGATACTTGCAAATCATGTGACTTAATTTACAATGAGCTCACCTTACTTAGGAAAGAACATGCTCTTTTGTTGCATCTAAATGAGAAAAATGAGAAACATGTTAAACATGCTAGCTGTTCCACTGATGATTTGCATAGTTTAACTTCTTGTTCTAAATGCTCAACTCTTGAATTAAAATTGAAAGATGCAAATGCTAGGGTTTCTCAATTAACTGATAATTTGCTTTCACATGAAATTCTCTCATGCTCAACTTGTCGCAAGCAAAAAGGAAAAGTAGATGTTCCCTGCAATAATTGTTTAACTCTTGCTAAGAAAGTTGATTACTTGCAAAATTCTTTTGAACTTTTCACTAATGGCAAGAAGAAGTTGAACATGATTTTGTATCAATCTAAGGTTAGCACAAACAAGAGAGGTTTAGGTTTTGATCCTTATGCCACATATGAAACTAAACCTCAGACCGTTGTTCAGGCTCCTTGCAAAATTGAGTTATCTAATGAGCCTAAGAAAATTGCTTTTCAATCTACTGGTTTTTATCTTCTACTATGATGAATGCAAAATGTGCTTTTACTGTTAAAGCTAAACATCATGTCAAGTACACTTGCACTCATTGTGGTAGAGATGGACACTTAGTAGATTTTTGCTTTAGACTAGCCAAACAAAGAAAAGAAGGAAAGAACTAAGGCTAGGTCAAATTTCAGCAAAGCACATTTTTATGCGCCTAGAGTGATGAAAACACCTTCTGTTCCTAGAAACATGGGAAAAGGCAAATCTGATTTTGTGCATAAAAATTATCGTGTTGTACCCATCTTGTTGTGCGTCGTGTGTCTCAAGATCGGATTCCCAAAAATCTCATTCCTAACTTGATCGAGACCTCGACATGTTTTGCTATGTAGGCTTCTCGCGAGGAAGGAGAACATATGGCTAGTGGATTCGGATGCTCACGCCACATGTCCGGTAATAAGAATTGGTTCTCCTCCTCACTCGTGCATCTCGTCTTTGAAAGTGTTACTTTTGGAGATGCTTCTTCCTCTTCTGTTGTGGCAAAAGGTACAATAAAGGTAAGTGACAAGTTTATGTTCAAAGATGTGGCTCTTGTTGAAAATTTGAAATATAACTTGCTTTACATCTCACAAATGCTTGATGAAGATCTTGAGATAAGCTTTAAGAAAAATGAATGCAAAGTGCTAGATGCTTGAGGTGATCTTGTGTTCAAAATTTCTCGTTTTGGAAGAGTCTTTAAAGCTGATTTTGATGCATCACCTTCTTCTAAGCATAGGTGTCTAATCGCCAATGTTTCTAAAGATTTATTCTTTTGGCATCGTAGACTTGGTCATGTTGGTTTTGATCATCTTACTCGTATAAGTGGTTTAGATCTTATACGTGGCTTGCCTAAGCTTAAGAGTGATAGCAATCTAGTATGTTCTTCTTGTAGACATGGTAAGATGATTGCAGGTTCACATCCACCTCTTACCATTGTGATGACAAACGCCCAGACAGCTTCTACATCTTGATACTGATTGGACCATCTCGAGTTCAATCCTTTGGAGGCAAATGGTATGTGCTTGTGATTGTTGATGATTTTTCTAGATACTCTTGGGTATACTTTATGGCATCTAAGGATGAGGCTTTTAGTCATTTTAGAAGTCTTGTTCTTAGGCTTTCTATTGATCATCCAGGAGCTCTCAAAGCTATTAGAAGTGATAATGGAACTGAATTCAAAAATGCTTCTTTTAATCACTTTTGTCTTGAAAAGGAATTGATCATCAATTTTCATCACCTAGAGTGCCTCAACGAGAATGGTGTAGTTGAAAGGAAAACAGAACATTGGTTGAGATGGCTAGAACCATGTTAGATGAACATCACACTCCTAGGAACTTTTGGGCTGAAGCTATTTCAACTGCTTGTTATGTTTCAAACCGTGTGTTTTTGAGATCAAAATTGGGTAAGACTCCATATGAGCTTCGGTTTGGACATAGACCTTCTCAAGCTTCTCACTTTCGAGTTTTTGGATGCAAATGCTTTGTCTTGAAATCTGGAAATCTTGATAAATTTGAAGCTAGATCAATGGATGGTTTTTTCTTGGATATCTGCTCATACTCGTGGCTATCGTGGTGCTTGTTTTGGAGACTAACAAAATTGTGGAAACTTGTGAAGTTACTTTTGATGAGGCTAGTCCAGGCACTAGTCCAAGTAATGCAGTCTGCAGGCATACATTCAGGGGGAGAAAATCTTTGAAGATAATGATGATGTTGAAGATGAGGTCTTGACTATTTCTAATGCACAACAAGCTGTAGCACCTTTGGCACCTACTACTACATCACCTACAGCTAACCATCCTCAAGCTACAACATCATCTGTACATGCTGAAAATGAAGAAGGAGAAGGAGAAGTCTCAAAAGCCAATGCTCCCTTGTACATTCAAAAAATGCATCCATCTGAACAAATGATTGGAGACCTAAATGAGAGAGTCACTCGATCCAGGTTTATTCATTCTGACACTCATACTCATTCCGCTTTAGTTGCTTCTTTTGAACCCAAAGATATATCTCATGCATTATCTGACGAATCTTGGATCAATGCCATGCATGAAGAAATAGAGAATTTTGAACGAAATAAAGTTTGGAAACTTGTCTCACCTCCTCCAGATTTTAATGTTATTGGAACTAGATGGGTTTTCAAAAATAAACAAAGTGAGGATGGTGTTGTTGTTAGAAACAAGGCTAGATTGGTTTGCTCAAGGTTACACTCAAATTGAAGGCTTAGATTTTGATGAAACCTTTGCTCTCTGCTAGAATTGAAGCCATTAGAATCCTTTTAGCTTTTGCTGCATCCAAAGGTTTCAAATTGTATCAAATGGATGTGAAAAGTGCTTTTCTTAATGGCTACATAAATGAGGAGGTTTATGTCAAGCAACCACCTGGTTTTGAAAATCCAAAGTTTCCAAATCATGTGTTCAAACTATCAAAAGCTTTGTATGGTTTGAAACAAGCACCTAGAGCATGGTATGATAGGCTAAAAACCTTTTACTTGAAAAAGGCTTTTTAATGGGAAAGGTTGACAAAACTCTCTTTTACTCAAGCAAGGCAATGATCAACTATTCGTTCAGATTTATGTTGATGATATTATCTTTGGTGGTTCATCTCATGTTTTAGTGTCCGAGTTTTGAAACAATGAGGAAGGAGTTTGAGATGAGTATGATGGGTGAGTTGACATACTTTTTGGGATTTCAAATCAAGCAAGCGAAGGATGGTACTTTTGTGCATCAAAGCAAATATACAAGAGACTTGCTACATCGCTTTGGGATGGAAAACGCAAGCCGATCATGACACCCATGGAGAGCACTTGCGCACTTGACCCTGATGAAGATGGTGAGCGGTTGATCAAAAGGAATATAGAAGCATGATAGGTTCACTTTTGTACCTCACTGCATCAAGGCCGGATATACAATTTCTTTGTGTGCTTGTGTGCTCGTTTTCAAGCTTCCCCACGTGCTTCACATCGACAAGCTGTCAAAAGGATTTTCGTGTATCTTCATGGAACTCAAGATTTTGGCATTTGGCTTTACGCTTCCTCATGCATTAGTTTGAGATCTTTTTCGATGCTGATTTTGGAGGATGTAGAATTGATAGGAAGAGCACTTCTGGTTCATGTCACTTCTTGGGAAATTCTCTCATTGCATGGTCATCTAGAAAGCAATCTTACATTTGCACAATCAAGCTATTTGAATCTGAATATGTGGGCTGCGCTAGTTGTTGTTCTGAAATTCTTTGGATAGTAGCTACACTTAAAGATTATGGGGTTAATTTGGATAGTGTTCCTCTTTTGTGTGATAACACTAGTGCAATTTGCATTGCTAAGAACCCGTGCAACACTCTAGAACAAAACACATTGACATCAGATTTCACTTTCTTAGAGATCATGTTGAAAAGGCAACATTGTGCTTCATCATGTGGATCTTGAACATCAATTGGCAGACATTTTTCACAAAACCTTTGTCTTCTTCTCATTTTGCTTTTATTCGGGGAGAACTTGGAATTGTTCATCCAATGGGATTGTGTTGAGGGGGAGTTTCTTTGCCAAGTTCTTTCACTTGATGAGCTCACTTTATCATATTTCTTTATATGTTATGTAATTGAGCTAATATATGATAATCTAATTGTCTCACTTGAACTAAAAATGACATTGTGGAATTCCTGGACTGATTACCTATAGCTAAATACTCTGTGATATCTTACTCTTCTAGGCTTGATATTGAATCCTCTTGACAAATTTGGGCTATGAAGCAAGTGTGGTTTCAACTTTACTCTTTCATAAGACCTTTTAATCACTTTTGCATGTTTATAATCAAAGAAAAATGAAAAGAAAAGGGAATCAATAAAAAGGGGTTGTTAAAAGCAAAAAACCTCAAGTTATGTGCTTGAGGTGCTTTCCTAAAAAGATAAGATGTATGCTTCAAGCATGCCATTCCCTCAAAGATAAGATGTATGCTTCAAGCATGCCACTCCTAGAAAATAAAAGAAGTATGCTTCAAGCATGCCACATGCAACTTATTGTTTAAAGATTAAATTGGTCTACTAGATTGGAGTTGAAACTACTTGCTCGCCCTAAGTTGTTAGTTGCTTCAATTTTTAAAGTCTTGCTTTTTCTGCTAAGATCTTGCTTAGTACTTGGCTATAGTTGACTAAATTGAGGTTGAGATGCATGTCATTCCCTAACTTGTTAAAATCACATCAAGATCATGTATTTTGCATATTATGTGATATATAAGGTTATATGATCGAATGAGCTCATCTTTTCCTATCTTGGCACTCCCTTGTTTCTCTTGGTGAAATCATTGTTTCAGGAAAAATCATTGTTTCTCTCTTTTACTCTTGATGAATCCATTGTCAAAGGGGGAGAAATTTGGAAATCTTTCTTTGAAAAGTTTAAAGAAAAAGGGAGAGTTGTATTTGGAAATCTGAGAATTTTTGGGAGAAGTTTGGAGAATTTTTGAAATTTTTGGGCGCATTGCACATTCACACACATTTTGCTTTTCTTGAATTCATGTGTGATTTGACACTTTGGTGAATTTTTGGAATTTTCTGGAATTTATTTGGATTTATTTGGAATTTATTTGAATTTATTCCATTTTGAAATAATTAAAGAATTTAATTTTGCAAATAAAATTTTGTTGGAAATATTTTAATTGAGTCCAAAATGACCCAAAATATTTTCCAGAATTTTTCTGGAATTTTTCTGAGTCTTTTGCTATTTTTAATGAATTAAATGAATTACTGGGAATTATTTTAAATATTAAATCGCTGGAAAATGCGAGTGGGTTTGTACTGTTCACCCGACCGAGCCCGAGTCGACTTCGAGTTCGAGTCCGACCGAGCCACGTGGTCGAGCCGAACCCGTCGTCCGAACCCTAGCTACACGACCCTTGGATTAAGATCCAAGCGGTTGTGAGTGCCACGCCACCGAACAGTGTGAAATCATGTGCTGAAAAATTGGCTTTGAACTGAAAAATTAACTTAGATTTGAATTTGCAAAATGTGTTTGTTCATGTGTTTTGACAATTTGACAAGAAGCGATAAGTTACGATTAGCGCAGGACAAAGTTCTCAAGAAACAAGAAGTTTCCCATCTGCGACGACAAGGTTTTTGGGGTCCGTTGTGAACATGTTTTTGAGCCCATGACCAAGTCATTTTCACATGTACAATGAGCAGTTTTTCTTGGTCCGTTGTGAACAAGCTTTTTCGGTTTGGATAATTTCTTGGAACTAAGATTTTCACATGTACAGCGGACTAATTCTTTTGTCGTCGTGAATGGACTTTTTCTAGGGTTTTACTTTTTGTGAAACCGGCGTGGCATGTTTGCGCGGACAAGCTTACGGGGTCCGTTGTGAACTTGTTTTGAGCTCATGGCGAAGCCATTTTGCATGTACAGCGGACCAACTTTGTTTGTCCGTTGTGAACGTGTTTTTCGCGTTTGGTTGGCTTCTTGGAAAAGAAACTTTTCCTTATACAACGGACCAACTTTGTTTGTCCGTCGTGAATGCGTTTTCGCTCAATTAGGGTTTTGAGCGATTTGGATTTGAATTTTGAATGTGAATTTGAAATTTGTAATGATTTCATGATGCTTCTTTTGAAGTGGACTTTATGCAATACTCATGTGAGTAGTTGCATGGATTGACATTGAGTCAAGTCGTGGACTTGTGCTCGGATTTGTTTTGTGGTTTGTTCATGTGCAGGTATTGCTCAAAGACGAATGTGGTCGATGACGGGACCGGAACTAGGTTCATGGAAGGCGAGGTTCGGGACTAGGTTCAGGAGGAACCGAGGTCTTGGTGGTCAAGGATGTCATGCGGGACGTTCGGGCTAAGAGAATGGTGCACATGAAGAATGGTTAGTCACGTGAGAATGGCAGGAGGTCATTCGGCGTGCAAAGTGTTAGTCACGTGAGTATGGCAGGTGGCCATACGCGTGCAAAGTGTTAGTCACGTGAGTATGGTAGGGTTGCCATACGGCGTGCAAGAGTTGTACTCGGCCTGGTTGGGCCAAGTAGAGTTGAGTTGGATCTGATTCCTTCTAGGAATAGGAATCGTATTCGAACTCCTGTGGGTTGGTGCTTTAAATAGGTGGGGTCTCTGTTGAAAGGCACCAAGTAGAGCTGAGCGCATCAAGCTTTGAGCTTGGTTTTAGGGTTTGTACTCTTTTGATGAGAGTATTTTAGACAAGAAATAAAGATCAATTCTTCCAAGATTTTTGCGTGCTCTGATAACCACGTCGCTACTGATTTTCTGTTTTGGTTCTTGTTTGCATGCTTGATCTAGTTCTAGATTGGTTTTTGTTCTTCAAGTTTTATCTTGATTTGATCCATCAAAAACCTCTCTAGGATATTGATCTAGTGTTTCTCAAAGACTAGTTGATCAATCTTTTGTCGTTCTTGTTTAATCTTGAAGTTTTGATTAGATTGATTCTCGTCAAGTTCTGGATCAGCAAGCTTGCGAAGCTCATAACTTTTGATCCGTAAGTCCGATCAAGCTGATTCTTTTTGGGTTCGATTCTTATTGGAATCTAGTTTCTTGTGTCCAAATTTCAGATCGTTTCGACGGTTGGATCTCCGGGAATTCTCGTTTTACCAAACCTCTGTCATTCTGTTTTTGTCAAAAACGAGGCAATTATTTGGTTCTGTTTTGGGGTGAACTTTTAATAGGTCAAGAATTTGGTTTTAGCTTCCGCACAATCATTCACCCCCCCTCTGATTGCTATATTCGTATACTTCGATCCTACACCGAGTCCGACCGAGCCAGCCAGCTCGCCGAGCCGGACCCGAGTCCAACTCACGCGACCGTTGGATCGAGATCCAACGGCTCACGTTGCGCCACGTCGCCTCTCCGTGCCGCCGCCGGACTCCGCCGTCGAAACCATGTCGACCTCGGTCTCCGTGCGTTTCACGGACGCCGAGACCCCTATTTAATGCGCCGCCACCACGGTCGTGACCTAGACTTCCGTGCGCACCCGTGCCCCCAAGCCATCTCGCCTGAGCCGCCGCCGTTTGCCCGTACGAGCTCGCCGGAGTTGGAATTCCGTTCCGCCGCGGTTAAACGCCGATACTGCCGCCGCTGCCCCTCCGCCGTCATCAAGCCCAGATCCGGATTCCCCAAGGCGAGACGCGTTCGAGTACCCTTCACTTCAGCCGGAGAAGCCCGGCGCCGTTGGACTCGTCGTCGTCTTCATCTCCGGTGGCCTCTGCTCTGCCGCGTCGCCATCGCCGTCCGCGAGCTACGCTAGCCGTCCGATCAGAATCCAAGGGCTCAGATCGCGCCACGTCACACCGCGGTGAGATCTCACGTGCAACCTCTGGATCTATTTTCAACCGTCGGATCTAGATCCAACGGCTTAGATTGTGCCACGTAGCTAGAACTGCACCAGGTTAGATTGGATCTTGACCGTCCGATCAAGATCGAACGGTCTGGATCAGCGGAGTTGTTTTTCCAAAGCACTACGCTAGATTTAATCCGCGCCGTTGATTCTCAAACCAACGGGCAAGATCACGCCACGTGGCGGGAAGCTGGACCGCCGCGGTCAGCGCCGTCCACGCGCGTGTGCGTGTGACGCTGACACGCGGGGCCCGCGTGTCAGAGGGCCCGCATGTCAGTGGCTAATCCAGCCAAGCGCTGACGTCACCCATGACGTCTGATGGGTCCCACATGTCAAGACTGCGTGGTGAGTCCTCATTGACGTCAGCGATGACGTCACCCGAGTGGTCCCACCTGTCAGTCTCACGTGGAGTCGTGGACCGAGTCCACGGTGGACCGAGCCAAACCGTGGACCAAGCCCATGAGCCGGCTGACGTCAGCCAGCCAATCAGGAGCTGACACGTGTCCATGCTGACGCAATAATTAATTTCCGAAAAAGAAAATGATTTATTAATTCGAAATATTAATTCAAATTTAGATTCAAACTTCAAACGCTTATAACTTTTGCGTTTCAACTCCGATTTGAGTGATTCAAATTTCTAAATTTGTATAAAATTGAGATCTACCTAAATATGAATTTTATTTAATTTTTGGACTAAAGTTTTTCTCTGTAATATTATTTAATTGATTATTTAAACTTTAATAAATCATAACTTTGCGTTTTAACTCCAAATTTAGCGATTCAGTTTCTAAAAATCCAGAAAATTATGTTCTCTCTGTTTATGGATTTTATTTGGAGTGTTGGGATGTTTTTGCCTAGTGTTTATTTGTGTATTTGCTATTTGCACGCTTTACGAGTAGACGTTGAAGTGCCGGAAGGATTCGAAGGAGAAGTGTTGACTCAGGATCCAACTCAAGACCAAGAGCAAGTGCTTTTTGAAGGAAAGTTGTGCTTTGACCATGTTGATCCTATTTCGAAATCTATTTTGATTTAAACTATTGCATGCTAGTTCAATTAGAAAAATACTTTGCTTAAACATGGGGGTTAGATAAATACCAATTTGCTGTATGACACCTTGATTATCTAAGTATGTGCCATGATCCCTTGTCACCCTAGTTGTGGATTACTAGTTGGACATTATTGAATTGCCAACATGGGTTTAGACCGTTGTAGTATACCGCTTAGACCTGCTACGTGCTCATAACATGATTTTGGACAATCAAATGTTAATATTGACTTAATGATATATTGAACCTGTTTTGGAAAAGTATCATGTGATGTTGATGGCACGTGGTGCATGGTAATCAAGCGGGTTTGATAAATGATTTCGATCGGGGCATGTGGCAAGAGTAATCAGGTGGGCCGGTTGTGGCATTGGGGATGTTGATTTGGTTCTTGGGTAGTCTTGCCCTGGTCACTCTAAGGACTTAACCTTGCAAGCCTTTGAACTGGGTCATACTTGCAACCACATGGTCGGAATGGGACGGCCCTAGTTGACTAAGTCGCTAAGGACTCACTTGTGGAGCCTCAGGTGTCGATTACACCGTTTGTGTGATTGTACGGGGGAGCGTATCGTGGCTGTGGCCAGATACCCATCTAACGGTGTGTTGGTCCCATACTTCGCCTTGGCTAAGGGAAGGGATGGTGTAGAGCACGAACCGGAGAGGACCACCTGTGTTGTTTGAGGCTTAGAAAGGCTTTGTTACTGAACTTCGCCTTTGTGGTGTTTGATTTGTATCTTGTGGGTAAAGTGCATAACCTCTGCAGAGTTTAGAATCTATTTAAATAGCCGAGTCCACGGTACTGGACAATGCTCGGGAATTACAGTCAAGGGTTAGATTTTCTCAAAAATAACTTTGGTTTGAAAGGTTGGGTTGGTTTAATAATGGAGATGATGGAAATGTGGTTTAGGATGGGGAAAATGTTTATTAAACTTCTTGAAAAGTTATTCATGCTTTACTTATTTCTCATCGCTTTGAATCTACTTACATTACTTGTCAAATCTCATTTCTTGCAAATATTCCTTAAGCTATTCCTTTGTACCAAGCCATGCATATAGTATATTAGCTTGCATTCTGTGCATGACTTGCTGAGTACCAAGTACTCACCCTTGCCTCAACACAATACCAGTTGAAGAAGAGATTGCACCAGCTTTGGAGGAGGAACTCCAAGAGGATCCGTCTACTTAGGGAAGCGAGCCCAGTCATTTGCCTGTGGTATACTGGATGGCGCCACGAAGTTATTTGATTTTCCGCTGCTATTATTTCTCTTTTAATAAGTTTCGCCTCGCAAGGCATATATTTGTAACTTGGCCATAAGGTCGAGTAACCTGTTTGGTTATTCAAATAAAGTACTTTGATAATATCGATTGGTATGATTGTGATATTTACCGATGTTAAGACTGTGTGCACTAGCGCGTTCCTGGACTAGTGCTGAATACACAGAGGGTCCGGATTTGCAAATTCGGGGTCCCGACAATGACACTTCCGGAGGAGTTTTACTTTTGTTGTATAGGATAGTCAAAGATACTTCTGTTGCTCGTTGATACTTTTGGGTGTGCAAACTGCTTTATTTTCCGGTTCGGAACTGTCTACCCTTTTCGCTTGGTCGTTTTTGTTGGTTGTTTTTGTTGGGCTTCCGTGTGCCGTGTTGTGTGTTGTTTTGCTTCCGCGTTTTTGCGCCTCTGGTAGTGAGGTTTGGGGTTCGATGCCCCTTTGTGCGAATTGATGATTGATATGGCAATGGGAACCGGTATGTGGGGATCCTAGGCGAGTTCGGATCGCATACCGGGGGAATACCGGGATGGTTGTCGAATTGTTTGGATGCTCTTGGAGTTGTTTCGATTGGGCTTGGGTATTAGCACCGAAATCACCTCCGGTGATTTGTTGCTAGGATCCAAATCCGATGGAAGCAACCTTTCATCCAACAACTCGAGGACGATCTGGGTGGCTCCTCTCAGAGGCTGAAGCTTGACAGTGCCCCTCGCCTGGTGCCTTTTTCCATCATGCGGTGGAAAGACGTTGCGGTAGCCGCTAGCGAGCCGGGAGGAGGTGGGGATGCTTGAGATGGTGGCAAGGTCCCTTCACTCGCTGGTAGTTTCGATTCTACCGGTGCTTCAAGGCCCCGGCCGATTGAGTCGTCGTCGTCTTCATCCGCGCACGGTCTAGTTTTTGCTCACCCCTCCGGCCCATTTCAAGGTCTGAGGAAGATCCCGGGGATATCTTGTTCTCCTTCGAGTCTCTGTGGATAAAGGGTAGGCGTGACAATGCCTATAACAAGTAGTCGTAGGGTATCTACCTGTATATGTAGAATATTTAGTTAATATAAATGAAATTGAAAGCTTACCTGGTCTATTATCGCTTTTGTATGATTTTCTGAGTTCATGTGTGGAATTTTCTGAGCTGGTCGATGTTCCAGGAATTGGCCAGCGCTGTTCTATCGAGTGTAGACAATCACATGGATCCAGGTTGAGTTACCTCGATGACCCGGTAGGGGTCTTCCCACTTAGGCGATAGCTTATTGTGATTATCATACCTCTGTGCCTTTCGTAGTACTAAGTCCCCCGCGGTGAGTACTCTTTCATGGATCCTTTGACCGTGGTACCTCCGTAGCGCTTGTTGGTACTTGGCCGCTTGAAAAGCGGCTCGGTCTCGATACTCTTCGAGTAAGTTTACATCGTCAGTTCGCACTTGCTCTTGTTCCTCTTCCGAGTAGTTTTCCACTCTAGGTGATTCGTGCATTAGTTCGATCGAGAGCACGGCTTCTGCTCCGTAGACCAAGAAAAATGGTGTTTCACCAGTGGCCCGACTGGCCGAGGTTCGAGTAGCCCATAGCATCGAGGGTAGCTCCTTCGCACATCGAGTCAAGTAGGCTTTGAGCCTATCTAACATGCGGGTTTTGAGTCCCTGTAGGACTAGACCATTGGCTCGTTCGACCTGGTTGTTGCTCTAGGGATGAGCTACTGAAGCGAAGCAGAGCTTGATTCTTCGCAAAAGACTATAAATGCATTGCTCTTGAACTGGGAACCATTTTCTGCTATTACTCGATTTGGAATGCCAAATTGGGTAACTATGCTCCTCATAAATTTTTTGGCCGCTTTTGAGGTGATATTCCTGACAGGTTCGGTTTCGATCCACTTGGTGAATGTGTCGATGGACACGAACAGGACCTTATAACCTCCTTGGGCTCTTCGGAACGGTCCCAAGGTATCCAAGCCCCAGACAGAGAAGGGCCAAGATAGATGTCGGGACCTGAATTTGCAAATACGGACCCTCTGTGTATTCAGCACTAGTCCAGGATCACGCTAGTGCACACAGTCTCAACATTGGTAAATATCACAATCATACTCAACGAAATAGAAAGTACCTTAATTATAGTAACCAAACTGGTTGCTCAACCTTTAAGGTCAAGTTACAAAAGTACGCCTCGCAGGGCGAAAGTTTAATAAAAGAGAAATAATAGCAGCGGAAAATAAGATAACTTCGTGGCGCCATCCAGTATACCACAGGCAACTGACTGGGCTCACTCCCTAGATAGACGGTTCCTCTTAGAGCTCCTCCTCCAAAGCTGGTGTAGACTCCTCTTCAACTGATGTTGTATTGTGGCAAGGGTGAGTACTTGGTACTCAGCAAGTCATGCACAGAATGCAAGCTAATATTCTACATGCATGGCTTAATACAAAGGAATAGCTCATGGTTCATTTGCAGTAACAGCATTTAACAAGTAACATAAGTAGATTCGAAAGCGATAGAAACAGTGTAATATCAATAACTTTTCCAGGAGTTAAATAAACATCTTTCCCATTCCTAATCCACATTTCCATCAACATCATCATTTAACCAAACCAAACCTCTCAAGTTCAAGTTATTTCCAAGAAAGTCTAACCCTTGACTGTAATCCCCGAGCAATGTCCAATACCGCGGACACGGCTATTCGAATAGATTTTATACTCTGCAGAGGTTATGCACTTTACCCACAAGATACAGCCAAACACCACAAAGGCGAGTGATCGTAACAAAGCCTTTCGAAAACGGCTAACTACAGAAGTGAACCTTTCCGGTTTTTGCCATACACCATCCCTTCCCTTAACAAAGGCGAAGTATGGGACCGACATACCGTTGGACGGGTACCATGCCATCACCTTGGTACGCTCCCCTTTCAAGCTACACAAAAGGTGTAGTTGACACCCGAGGTATCACATGCAAGTTATTAGTAACGTACTCAACTAGGTCCGTCCCATTACGGACATGTGGTTGCACGATTAACTCAGTTCAAAGGCTTGCAAGGTTAAGTCCTTATGTTGACCAGGGCAAGACTACCCGAAGAACCAAACCAACGCTCCCGATGCCACAACTGGCCCACCCGATCATTCTTGCCACATGCCCCGATCGAAATCTATTTATCAAACCTAGTTGATTACCATGCACCACGTGCCATCAACAATCACAACACATGATATCTTTCCAAAATAGGTTCAATATATCATTAAGTCAATATTAACATTTGATTGTCCAAAATCATGTCATGAGCACGTAGCAGGTCTAAGCATTATACTACAACGATCTAAATACTCATGTTGGCAATTTGATAATGTCCAACTATTTAATCCTGAACTAGGGTGACAAGGGGTTCATGGCGTACAATTATCTATGTCATGGTGGCATACAGTAACTAGGCAATTAACTAATCATCCAAAATCAATTAAAGCATTTTATAATTGAACTAGCATGCAATAATTTAAATCAAATTAATTTCAAAATGGGATCAACATGGTCAAAGCACAACTTGCCTTCAAAGAATACTTGATCTTGGTCCTGAGGTGGCTCCTGGGTCAACACTTCACCTTCGAAGCCTTCGGGCACTTCAACATCTACTCGTAACGCGTGCAAATAGCAATAATGAATAAAACTATAGACAAAAAGTGTCCAAACATCCAAATAAAGTCCATAAACAGAGAGAGCACAATTTTATAAATTTTTAGGAAATGGAATCGTCCAAATCGGAGTTAAAATGCAAAAGTTATAACCGTTTAAAGTTTAAAGAAAGCATTAATTAAATATAAACAGAGAAATATTCATAATCAAAATTTAATTAAAATTCATATTTGAGTAGGTCTCATTTTTATGAAAATTTAGAAATTTGAATCACTCAAATCGGAGTTAAAACGCAAAAGTTATAAGCGTTTGAAGTTTGAATCTAAATTTAAAATCAATAAACCGAATTAATTCATTTATTTTTATACTGAAAAACTGAATAATGACGTCAGCATGACGTCAGCGTGGGTTTTGAATTTCCACCGAATTATTTTTCTATTGGAAAAGCGATTTATGACGTCAGCGGCTCCGGCCGAAGCGACCGACAGGCGGGCCCGACCGTGACGTCATGGTGCGGTTTAGCAGTCCGGCTGACAAGCGGGCCCAGCGTGTCAGCGACAAGCCGCACGCGCGCGCACCGCACGGTGCGGCTAGGCACACGTGGCACGATCCCGGTCGTTGATTTGAAAATCGACGGCCCGGATCATATCCAATCCCGCGCGTTAAGGGGTTAACGCGGTTAATCTGGACCGTTTGATCCAGATCGGACGGTTGGAATCTATCCTTCGCACAGTGCAATGCTTGTACGTGTCTCATTCTAAGCCGTTGGATCTATATCCAACGGCTAGGATCTAACCTAGGTCACTACAGGTATGGCAACGTGCCGAAATCTAGACCGTTAGATCTAGATCTAACGGTCCGTAACGCATCTGGGTTCTAGGGTCTGAGGAAAACGTGGGCGGTCCGATCGGGATCGGACGGCGGTCTGAGCTCGAGGGCGTCGATGGCAACGCGGCGGAGGGAGCAGACCAGAGCTGGTGGAGGCGACACGGGCAACGGCGTTTGTGGGCTTCTCCGGCGAGGTGAGATATCTCCACGGACGCAGCTCGACCTGGGGGTTCCGGATCTGGGCTCCGACGCGGCGGGGGACGGCGGACGACGGCGGGGCGAAGAAAAAACCATGGCGGCGCTTCACGCAACTACGGCGAGCAATCCCGGCGGATCTATGGCGGCTGGATCTCGGGGGGCTAGGGCAATACGTGCGCACGAAAAAGGGCAACCGCGGGCGATGACCCACGCCTTAAATAACCCCGGGAGGTGCGCTAAAATCGGAACCCTAACGGAACACGGCGGTGACGCGGCGGAGGAGTCCGACCCGGACTCGGGCGGAGACGAAGGCGGACAGCCATCCACGTGGCGCGATCAACGGCCACGATGGGACGGGCGAGATCGTATCCGGCCGAAGCGGTATGGGCTGATCCTAACCGTTGGATCCAGATCCAACGGTCCGGATTGGTTTTGGTTTAGGGGGTTAGAGCGGTGCGGGCGCACGTGCGCTACGTGGCTCAATGTGGGCCGTTGGATCTTGATCCAACGGTCCACGATTAGGCTTTCAGCGACCGGGTCCGGCTCGGACGCGGCGCGGTTTGGGTTCGAGTCGGACTCGGACTCGAGTCCGACTCGAGCTCGGTCGGATGAACAGTAAAACCGATTCGATTTTTTTCCAACGATTTAATATTCAAAATAATTTCCAGAAATTCAATTAATTCGAGAAAAATAGCAAAATACTCAGAAAAATTCCTGAAAAATTCTAGAAAATATTTTAGGACATTTGGGACTCAAATAAAATATTTCCAACAAAATTTTATTTGCAACTTTTAATTCTTCAATTATTTCAAAAGGGAATAAATTCAAATTAAATCCAAATAAATTCCAGAAAATTCCAAAAATTCACAAAAGTGCCAAATTTCATTTAAATTCATGAAAAGCGAAAATTGGGGTGTTACAAACCTCCCCCTTAACAGAATCTCATCCCCGAGATTCAGGCCTTACTAAGGAATAGGTTCGGAAACTCTTTCTTCAAATCCTCCTCGCGCTCCCAAGTTGCTTCGCTCTCTGCATGGTTGCTCCATTGAACCCTGCAGAAACGGGTTGACCTGTTTCTCGTTTCTCGATCCATTGTGTCCAAAATCTTGACGGGGTGTTCCTTGTAAGTTAGATCCTCTTGCAGTTCTATCGACTCTAACGGTGTCTGCTCATCTGGTACTCGAAGACACTTCTTCAGCTCGGACACGTGGAACACGTCATGTACTCCCGCTAGTGATTGTGATAAATCCAGCTGGTACGCAACTTCCCCTCTGCGACTGAGAACCTTGAATGGTCCAATATATCACGGCGCAAGTTTTCCTTTGGCATGGAATCTCTTAACTCCCTTGAGTGGTGTGACTCTGAGATACACGGAATCTTCTGGTTCAAAACTCAGGTCTCGGCGACGGTTATCAGCGTAACTCTTCTGTCTTGACTGAGCTATCTTTAACCTTTCTCGGATCATGGCAATCTGTTCTTCGGCTTCTTGAAGAATGTCCGGTCCAAAGACACGGCGTTCACCCGTCTCATTCCATTCAACGGTGTTCGACAAGGTCGACCATATAGTGCCTCAAATGGTGACATTTGCAAGCTTGCTGTCGGGACCCGAATCTGCAAATCCGGACCCTCTGTGTATTCTGTACTAGTCCAGGATCACGCTAGTACACACAGTTAAACAGGGATGAAGTACCACAATCATACACAGCGGAATTAATAATAAAGTACTTCAAACATTAAATAAACTGGTTACAAGACCTTAAGGTCAACTTACAAATAGTCTGCCACGCAAGGCTTACAATAACAAAAGTAAATAAGCAGCAGCGGAATGAAGAACGTTGGTGACTCCCATCAGTATGCCACAGGCAACTGACAAGGTTCAACTCCTAGATAACTGCCTCCTCGTGGAACTTCTCCTTCTTCGAAGTTGTAGTCTTCTCCTCAACTGATGATTGTGTTGAAAGCAAGGGTGAGTATACAACATACTCAGCAAGTCATGCACAGAGATGCAATCCTATTACTATATGCATGGCTTCTTCCAAAGGAAGGGATTAAGTGGTTTAATTTGCATCAAACAGCGTTTTGCTTTGATTAAATAATCTTAATAGACTCAAAAGCTGTAAAACCTTATTATATAATAAGTCATCAATCTCTTTTCAAATAGTTTGGCACAAAGCCTTAAATCACTTTAGCAATTATCTCTGGCATACAGCCACCCATTCCACATTTTATTTTAAAAAATCTAACCCTTGACTGTAATCCCTAAGCTTTGTCCAGTACCGTGGACTCGGCTATTCGAATAGTTTGTACACTCTGCAGAGGTTATACACTTTACCCACACGATATAGTTAAACACCACATGGGCGAGTAACCATAACAAAGTCTTTCCGAAACCTCTATCCTCGCATGCATACCTCCCGGTATAGTTCCCGCTGTCCCTTCCCTTTTGCGGAGCGAAAGTACAGGGCCAACGTATACCGTTGAAGAGATGTAAGACCAATCGGTAAACACTACACCCTTCTTTCCACATTTACAGATACAAAAACCACCTGAGGTCTCACATGCTAAGACTTCGGAATCGTACTCCACTAGGTCTGTCCCACTCCAGACATGTGCACTACTACAGAATGTGTCGGGACCCGAATCTGCAAATCCGGACCCTCTGTGCATTCCGTACTAGTCCAGGATCACGCTAGTACACACAGGTAAACAGGTTTTAATATCACATCCATACACAGCGGAAATATAAATAAGTACTTGGATAATTAAAATAAACTGTTGCAAGATCTTAAGGTCACCTTACATTATTCAGCCACGCAGGGCTTACTTAAATAAAACATAAATAACAGTTCAGAAGCAAAACAGCGGATATAAAAGATAGTCTTGTGGCTCCATCTTCCCAAAGGTAACTTGAGTGCGGATGGTCCCTTAATTGTCCTGGCCGTCGTTGTACTCCTCTTCCCACGCAGGCATTGACTCTTCTTCTGATTTGTTTTTGGTTTGCAAGGGTGAGTATACAACATACTCAACAAGTCATGCACAGAAGTGCATGTCTAATAACTATATGCAGGTTTATTCCAAAGGATAGGCTCATTTGGTTCTTTTGCATAAAACAGCATTTTACTTTCAAATACTCATACTAGATTCAAATTGATAAAACCATATTATAATATGAATTTCAAAGTCTTTCATCAGTGGTTTGGCACTAAGCCCTACTCAAATTCTTCATCGGCACGAAGCCACCCAATTCCACATTTTATTTTTAGAAGATCTATCCCTTGACTGTAATCCCCGAGCTTTGTCCAGTACCGTGGACTCGGCTATTCGAATAGTTTTGACACACTCTGCAGAGGTTGTACACTTTACCCACATGATACAGTCTCACACCACAAAGGCGATTAACCGTAACGAAGCTTTTCAGAAACTTCTGTCTACACCAATGACCCTCTCCGGTTTGTGCCATACACCATCCCTTCCCTTAACAAGGCGAAGTATGGGACCGACAACACCGTTGGATAGGGTACCAAGCCGTAGCTCGATGCGCTCCCGTCTGATTACCCAGTGTCATTTGTCACCCTTAGGTATCAAAGGTAAGACTTGTAATCCTACTAGCCTAAGACTGTCCCACACCAGCCATGTGGTTGTCACGAAGGCCCGAGTTCAAAGGCTTGCAAGGTTAAGTCCTTAATCGTCCAGGGCAAGGCATCCATCTCACAACCCCGACCCAAAACATCTCACATCGCTCATCCCAAGGCCCCAAATGATGATTCTCAAAATCTGTTCCCTAATGGCCCACCTGCCATACAGCCTCATACCACTGGCCCTGCATCAAATCTTTTCCCCACCCTTGTTCAACTATTGTGCAACACATGCCAACAAGAACTTCAGTTACCATGTAGAACCACAAAGGTACCTACACTTCACATCTTCAGTGACAAGTTCACACTTAATATTTCAAAATCATCTCACTTGTCATTAGTCAATATTATTTTGCTTATTTTGAAACAAGGTTCACGTAAGCACAACTAAGCATCTAGTCACGGTCTAACCTCCCGTGTTGGCACAATCATATTATCCAACATTTTAATCCCAACTTAAGGTAACAAGGAAACATATGACATACAAATAATATTAACAAGGGTGAGTTAACAATTAGGTTGATTAACTAATTACCCAAATTAAATTATTTATTTTACTCAACATAACATGCATACTTTAAATCGAAATATATATTAAAATGCTAGGATCAAAATGGTCAAAGCACGACTTGCCTTCAAATAGCTGATACTCTTGATCTAAGTCTTGAGCTTGGTCTTCGACTTCCACACTCCCGCTCAGATCAACGTCTACGCGTAGCAAACAACCAGGTAAACACACAATCGAAAAATGCCGCAAATCAAATTAATGCGTAATTTCGTGAAAACTTCCAGAAAATTAGTTTAGCATATTCTAAGATTTATAAAATTTATTTCGACATTTTGACACGTATAGTTTAGTAGTTGCAAAATTCGCAAGTTTGTACTTTCCGCAATTAATTTAACAGTATAAATTTAATTGTAAAATTTCACAAAAATTACTGTAGAAAGGTATTAATATTTACTAATTTACAAAATTTGTTGCAAGCGATTTGGACTTAAAATGAATTTGTAGCAAAAAAGACAAAATCCGCAATTCCAGGAAAGATTCATGTACAACTCATTTTCCATTTCCCTTGCATGGCACTATTCATTCCATAAACACGTATTCTCTTGGTTCGGCTAGGCTGAATGAGGAGGAACCGAATCAAAATAGCTCACTAAAATGTGTCTGTATTCATTTGCTTTTGAGAGCCTGGTAACAGAGTACCGAATCAGATTATAATATAGATATATGTTCGCACGATCAGTCTAATATATATACACATACACATGCACTTATCTAAAGTATAAACAGAAACAAGCAAGGATAAAAATCAGCAGCAAGATTAGTGCTAGCATCCACAGGCATCCCTTTTTATCTATATGCGAAACGTCTGTGTTTGTCTACATATACACGCGGCTGGCCGAAAGCCTACGTAATCAAGCTAACACACATGTATATACGCTAAAGTATACGTCCATCCGTCCAAACCGTATATACATTTATTCGGCCAAAAATCTACGTTCAGCCGACTAAACTATATATATATATATATATATATACGTGAAAATATATATGCATCTACCGTCCACAGTACACGCATATAGAAAAACCATATAAGCCTAACACATGTATACATGCATCAATACATGCAGACAAGATTAATTGATTAATATAGATAGAGCGCGCATAAAAGAAAATAAAGAGAACTACCGGACGACGCGAAGCAGCGGCGCAAATCGTTGGGTGTAGGAAGAAGGCGGCGTGGCCGGAAGGTGCGCTCGCGATGTAGACGATGGCGACGACTACGGCAACGTCCACGTCCGTGGGGCGTCGGCGACCACGGCGGCTACGGCGGCGACGTTGGCGACCACGGAGGCGTAGTCGTACACGGCAGCGACGGCGACCACGTATACGGCGTCGGCGTCCACGGCGACCAAGCAGCGCTCGCCCAAGCAGCACGCAAGCCAGGAGAGATGGCAGCGTGTGGAGGTGAAAGGTAAGACAGCCAAAGTGTTGAGGAGAGGAAGTAACAATGTATAAGGAAAATGGAGGTTGATTAGCAGTATAAATCACCACTAAAGATTTGTAACGGCAGCATTAAGCAGGACTAGTAACCCACGAAACCCCCATAATTGCAGGGAATGGGAAACGTCCCCGTTACGTGCATGCACGCTTGGAGAGAATGAGAATGGAAATGCCAGGCGTCTCAGGCGTACATGTAGGAAGGGAGAATCGGCTAGGAATTTATGGCTACGAAATTGGAAATGTCCACAATCAAACTACTACACGCCTTCAACCAAACTTTCCTGTAGACATGCATACGTATACGTATATACGTTCTCCAAAACATGTTTAGGAAGGAAGAAAAAAAAACAGAGAGGTTCTAAAAATCTGAAAAATCCCTCTAAAATACTAGGAACTATTGGGAACTTAACAAAGCTGGTTTCGTGATTTTTCGACGCGTAAATTTTTCGCAATAAATCTTTCAGTGAATTAGACACCTGTACCGATTTTTATAAAATCAACGACTTACGTTATACAACATATTTTTCGAAAATAGGCGAACACCCTCATCTACCCATTATCTTTATTTTAAAAGAAAATTTTAGATTTTACGCTTATTCGACAAGGCCTGATCTTTATTTACTTCAATTAGTTCAATAAACGAGAATCCGATTTACTCGCGAGACTTCCAAGTAGACTCCGAAAAATTACAAATAACCCCAGAAACACACCAAATATATTAAAAGAAATTTTTAGGCTGTTACAAACCTCCCCCCCTTAACAGAATCTCGTCCCCGAGATTCGAGTTAGTTAGAGAAAAGGTTCGGAAACTCCTTCTTCAAGTCCTCCTCGCGCTCCCAGGTCGCTTCACTTTCGGAGTGGTTACTCCACTGCACTCTGCAAAACCGCGTTGACTTATTCCTCGTCTCGCGATCCTTGGTGTCGAGAACCTTCACCGGATGTTCCTTGTAGGTCAGGTCTTCTTGTAGATCAATGTCCTCCAACGGTGCTTGTTCCTCGGGTACTCGCAAACACTTCTTCAGCTGGGAGACGTGAAAGACGTCATGCACTCCAGCCAAAGACTGTGGCAACTCCAACTGATAGGCTACTTCGCCTCTTCGGCTTAGGATTTTGAAGGGTCCCACATATCTCGGTGCAAGTTTCCCTTTTGCGTGAAACCTTCGGACTCCCTTAAGTGGTGTTACCCTGAGATATACATAGTCTTCAGGTTTAAAGCTTAAATCCCTTCGTCTGTTGTCCGCATAGCTCTTCTGTCTAGACTGAGCAATCTTCGCCTTTCCCTGATTATTGTTATCTTTTCTTCGGCTTCTTGCAGAATGTCCGGTCCAACCACTTGATGTTCACCAATTTCATTCCAATGTAATGGTGTTCGGCAAGGCCTTCCGTATAAAGCTTCAAAAGGTGACATATGCAGACTAGCTTGATAGCTGTTATTATAATCGAATTCCGCATAGGGCAAACATTTATCCCATGATGTCGCATATGCCAATGCATGTGCTCGAGCATATCTTCAAGTATCTGATTGACCCTTTCACCGACCATCATCTGCTTGCGGGTGATATGCGATCAAGTTCAATCGTGTCCCCAAAGCTTCATGTAGCTTACCCCGTAACCTCGAGGTGAATTGGGTACCTTCGTCGACACTATCTTCTTGCACACCGTGTAAACAAACAATTACGGACATATACGCTTCGCCAATCGGTCTCCTGAATAAGTTGTCTTTACAGGTATGAAGTGTGCAACTTTGGTTAGTCGGTACACTATAACCCATATTGAATCATAACCGGCTTGTGTTCTAGGCAAACCAGTAATGAAATCCATGCCGATCTCCTCCCACTTCCATTCCGGAATCTTCGGGGTTGCAACACTCACGCCGGCCTCGATGCATAGCTTTGACTCACGACATACATCACATAATGCAACATATTCTGCGACTTCTCTCTTCATACTCGCCACCAAAACCTTTCCTTGAGATCCTGGTACATCTTTGTACTTCCCGGTGAATTGAGTACTTGGAATCATGAGCTTCTTCCAAAGATTAATCGCTTCACTCTTTCTTGTCGTGTACACAAATACGTTCCTTCATCCACAAGATACCTTGATCATCCAATCAAGTCTTTGGCTAGGCCTTCCTTCACCTTGGATTTGATCTCGCCTGATCTTCTCGTCATCCTTTTGACCTACCTTGATCTCGATCCTCTAAAGTAGGCTTTATTTCGAGAGCTGACTAAGAACCCTTTTGGAACAACTTCCAGCCTCGGTTTGAAAATCCTTGCACAACTCTGCTTGACTGATTTCTAGTAACATATTTGCGCTTATAGCTTTTTCGGCTCAAGGCATCTCGCCACCACATTGGCCTTGCTCGGATGATAATGTATTTCTACATTATAATCCTTGATTAATTCCAACCACCTCCTTTGTCTCATATTCAAGTCCTGACTGGGTGAATATATACTTAAGACTCTTATGGTCGGTGTATATCTCACACTGCTTTCCAATGAGGTAATGGCGCCACAACTTTAGAGCATGCACGCATGATGCTAACTCCAAGTCATGCGTCGGATAATTTTCCTCATGAGGCCTTAACTGCCTTGATGCATAAGCTATTACTTTTCTATTCTGCATCAAGTACACATCCTAGTCCTTGTCGTGACGCATCACAAGAAATATCAAAACTCGATGTACATCGGTAGAACCAATATTGGTGCCGCTTGTCAATCTCTTCTTCACTCTTGGAAACTCTTCTCACATTCAGTGTCCATGTAAACTTATTTTCTTTCTTCAACAATTGCGTGAGGGGTTTGGCAATTGTAGAGAAACCTTCTATGAATCGACGGTAATACCCGCCATTCCGAAAACTCCGAACTTGAGTTACCGTCTTCTACTGCTCCTGTGGTAACACCGCTTCAACCTTATTTGGATCTACAGCAACTCCTTCAGCAGTCATGATATGTCCAAGAAACTCCACTTTACTTTTCCAGAAGTCACATTTGCTAAATTTTGCAAATAACTGTTGTTCTCTTAACTTCTCCAATACGAGTCTGAGATGTTCAACATGTTCTTCTCTGGTTTTGGAATATACTAGTATATCATCTATGAACACCACTACAAACTTATCGAGATACTCCATAAAAACCTTGTTCATCAAATTCATGAAGTATGCGGGTGCATTTGTCAAACCAAAAGACATCACTGTGAATTCATAGTGTCCATATCTTGATGAGAATGCGATCTTGAGACGTCTTCGGATCTGATCTTCAGTTGATGGTAACCCGATCGAAGATCGATCTTGGAGAACACTTCTGCTCCTCTTAGCTGATCAAATAAATCATCTATCCTGGGTAGCGGATATTTGTTCTTTATCGTCACATCATTGAGTGCACGATAATCGATACACATCCGAAAACTTCCATCCTTCTTGACAAACAGTACTGGTGCTCCCCATGGCGAAGAACTGGGTCTTATGAAACCCTTTTCCAGTAGCTCCTCGATCTGCTTCTTCATCTCCATCAGCTCGTCAGTGGACATCCGATAGGGTCTCTTTGCTATTGGTGCGGTTCCAGGTACTAGTTCAATCACGAACTCAATATCTCTATCCGGTGGCATTCCAGGTAAATCTTCTGGAAACACATCCGGTAGTCGCGCACCACCGCACATCTTCTAGGTTAGTTGCCTTCAAACCGCTGGACCATCGCTTGTCCTTCTTGGGTAGCAGCTTGCTTGGAATTCCACCTTCTCGCCGCCTGGACTTTCAACTGAAACTATCCTTCGACCACGCCTAGTACCACTTTGTGTTTGGTTAGCCAATCCATCCCCAATATCACATCTAGGGTCTGGTTATCCAATATAACCAAGTTCGCTAGGAACTCTACTCCATTTATTATTAATTTCACTCCAGAACATCCTACCTTGGATTGGAGTTCTGATCCAGGGGATTGAACCAAGAGTGTACACTTAAGATTCACAACAGCCAAATCATTCTGAACAACAAATTCTCGAGAAACGAATGAATGCGATGCTCCTGAGTCAAATAATACTGTAGCAGGTACGGAGTTAACCAGAAACGTACCTAGCACAACATCTGCAGCTTCTTGCACTCCGTCTGCAGTGACATGATTGACCCTGCCCCTTGCAATGGATTGAGTCTGATTTCGGTGGTGCATTTCCACAGTTACAGTTCGGTGTTGGTGTCTTGGTGGGGTGTTTCCAAGGTTGAGGCGCTTGGTGTCACTCCACCCTTGTTAGGACAATTGTTAGCAAAATGCCCCAGCTCACTGGCAATCAGAGTGTGGCGTCTCCCGGCCATCTGTGAACTGCTTCCTGCTTGGTTTACTGCTGGTACGGGGGTCTGGAAAGTCTGCGCTGTAGGCCGGGGTGCTGGTATCGGTGGACGGTTGTTGCTCCTGGGCAGAAACCTCGCTGGCTGCTGCGGTACCACCCTAGCTCTCTGCTGTGCTGGGCGACCACTCTGCTGTGCCATTCTGCGCTTGCGAAAGTCATCCAACTCATGGCGCTTATCCTCCAGTATCAGTGCCTTGTTGACTAGCTCCTGGAAGTGTAACACCCTACAAATCTAAACTGTCGTACAAGAAAATTTCGACAGCATCTCCCCTAAAATTAGGACAAAACGGAAGCGACAACAAGATTCATAATAAACATTACAATCAGGAATAACATAAAAGCATCAAAACTAGAGATAACAAGTCTAAATCAACCAGAAAACAAACATAAACGTAAACACAGCTCCAAAGAGGACATCAACAGGTCTATGATTAATAACATTTCAGCAAGCTAATGAGTTATTAAATGCACTAGTCCATGTGGTTCGTGATGACCCCGGAGGGTTGATTGTGCTACTAAGCCCACCCTTCAATCTTACGACTCATGAGAACTACGAAAACAACAAAATAACAAGGGGTGAGATTGGGTAATCTCAGCAAGCGGAACAACTAATACAAATAAAACATCCACCATATATCTATCATTCCACATTCCTCATATACAATACCACATCAAAGAGTCCACATTCCTCATATACAATACCACATCAAAGAGTCCACACCACTTCAGTAAAATGCATATGATTGATGCACATGCTTATGCCATGATCCTCCTCACCGTGCCCTTTCTCGGGAACACACGGTGTTGTACTCTGACGGCCGCCAAGACGTCAAGGCCGACAAACTTCCAATGCATGAATATGCAGTTAATGCTTCATGCATGAATTCATTCACAAACTTCCACATGGAGTCCACATGTTTGCATACCCTCATATAACATGGGTAGAAAAATAACATTGAGATGAACTATTTAGACAATTCAACAAGTAGACAACATCATTCTTCTCTTTACTCATGATTCATAGCCAAAGCACATCATCACAATGCTAATCTAAATATCGCAATCATCAAAGCAATTGATTAAACCATGTATGATTAATGTAATCGGAGATTATAACGAAGGCAATGCAAACCACGAGGTATAGCTCAACCATAACACTACTTCCACTTGCCTTTACCGACGTAGACGACGGATCTAGTTGCGTCCAGAAGGGGCACCACCTGTACAAGCATATTTTCAGTATGTAATAACAGCACAACTGATCACACAACTCAAACACGCAATTCCTACAACCCGGTCCCCTTTCCAACACCGAAACCCCGATCTGTCCGGATCGAACAGCAGCAACCCCATTCTCTTTTTCGTATCTTTTTTCTACAGAACATAAAAATATGAAAAAATTACAGAAGCTAGATATTGACGAGATCTACAACTTTCCAGAAGATCATAAATTCTAATTCCTCTGTTAAATATGCCTAAACAGTCGTCCAACACAGTGGATGAAATCTGTTCCCAGATTCTGTTCGTCGGTTTGCAACAGCGATAACTCTCAGAACACTTTCCCAAAAATTCTGAAAAAATTACAGAAGCTATGTCTCGACGTTATCTACAACTTTCTAGTTATAGGTTTTCGCAGGAAAAATCATCTATGCCACGAAAAACGCGAAACAATCCGCGCTGCACAATCTTCCCTTCCAAAAACAGTACCACGTGAACATCTACCCTTCTCCCCCTTCAAATCCCATCCAATCCAATCACCACCAGATCTAAAACACTCCTAATCCTAGGTATAACAGGGGGTAAAAGATTGGGAATTTTACCTAAAGTTCTACCTTGAGATCCCACGAAGAACACGCGATGAACACCGAAAACGAAATCTGCTTGATCCCACGCCTCCACGGATCCTCTTCTCGAATTTTTCTTCACGATCCGCGATGAATCCTTGAGCCACCATGCAGGGAGGGAGAGGAGATGGTGCTGCTGTCAAGTGGATGCAAGGGCGGCTAGGGTTGCAATGGGGTGGCTGCCACATGGGGCGCCACCTAAGGAGCAAAGTGGGCCGCCCACTTTTGGGCGTGGGAGGGGGAAAGGGAAAAGGGATTCGGCCGTGGCCCAGGTTTCCTCGACCCACTAATCCTAGCCCGAAAACCCCAAATTTTAATATCAATATGCCTCATAAACTTCAATTATTTAATTCCCCAACAATTTTCCTCATTCTTCCCAAACAACAAAGGAAGAAAACCCTAGGATCGCTCTCAAGTTCTAGGGTATCACATTCTCCCCTCTAAAAGGATTCGTCCCGAATCTACTCCTCTTTGCTAAGGAACCTTAGAAAAGGAAGGCAAAAGGTAATCAACATTTTACCTTCAGCATCCTCAAAGAGTGCAGTGGTACTTCTTCCGCATCTGGTCCTTAGGTTCCCAAGTTGCATCCCGCTCAGACTAATTGGTCCACAAATCTTTCTTTGGACACTAACACGAACTATTCCCTATTAAATAAAGGACACCTATTAGGTGAATCTGGTATCGATCTGGAATCACAACTCACTCCTCTCTTCAACCCGATCGCGATACTCCGCATTCCAATCTCACTCCTCTACCACGGTTCGTGATTCGACGACGCGAACCATGTGAGGCACAACGCTCTAGGTAAGTCTCTAAATCAACCCAAACACAAACTCCTATCTCATACAAGTGATTGATCTTTTACAAAAGAACCAATATCCACCCTTACCAACGACAGAGATAGCCTACTTTACAACCAGGGTCCGTAAATCCGAGAAACAATAACAACCTCGAACACAATCGCTACGGTTGACACAAACTCGCTTCGAACCGACAAAAGTTCAAAAAAAAAATAATGTAATTACCTGCAACTTCCAAGTTGTCCACTACTAAATTAAGCAACCCCACCGAGGAACACATAAATGACCCAATTCTCCAAGAAGGTTTGGATTGAGTCATACACAACCTTCACTTTACTCTTCACTTTTAAACTACTTACGATCAATGACCCACACTAGTTTTCCTTGAAAGAAGGTTTCGCTTTCACATTCTTCCTTTCAAAGAATCATAACCAAGGGTAGAATCATTGAGGAAGCTCAACCAAGACCCATGATCCCCAAATGATTCACATCCAACATCTCGAACTCCAAAGCGCTAAAAGCCACTTTGGAAAGAATTCGGCAACAACCCAAGAGTACTCATTTTATTTTATTTTATTTTTTTCCTAAGCCAAGTTGCAAAGAAAGCTCAGATCTCATACACCACAACCAACATATCAGAAGATATTTGTTCTTACTTCCTGCACTAGAAGGCAATTGAAATCTCTATTCAGACATGCATGCAGCTTACCAAGAGCACTCCGGATTAGTCATATATCCATATATGACTTTCTCACCGACCTGGCTCAACGACTCTTTTATCACTTAACATCTATAGACAATGTCATGTTTGCTCTTCACCATTCATTCATCATGTAACAACACTATCGAATAGTCATTTACAACACGACCTCTTCCTCTCAGAACACATGAATAAAACTCGATTAACATCGAGGATTGCGCTAATTCATATAAACTATGTCACAGCATAGTTAACAGTAAGGCACCACATCGTATCAAAACCCACCAATGGTAGAAAGCTAAACTTGCAAAACATCGCATTTTAACCAAAATCAACATTTTGGAAAAGAACATCGACTCCAAAGTCAAACATTTGCCCACACAACCGCCACAATTTTTTTTTTTGAAAGAAAGGGAAACTCATTCCCAAAAGAGAACTCTTCACTAACCAAATTCACTTATGAAACCCTCATATAATCCACCTTTGAAGCACTCGCAAACGCCACACACATCATGCAAATAAATCCAACTCTAGTAAAAAGAGTTGCAAATTAAATCTCAAGAGTTTCCAATACAACTCACTATGTCCATCTGTTTCCTTTAAAATTAATTCCAAAGATAATTCAGTGCGAACGCGAAGGGGTGCGATCCACTCAAAGACTTTTGGATGTAAATCCAAACTCATAGTGCAAACCAAACAAGTTAGCCAAATCCAAAGGTTGGCATTAATCACTACGAGTTTTAGGGAAACTCAAACCCAACAGAGGAAACACTTGACAAAAGTATTCAACCAAAATAGCAACCAACCAAACCCGTCCAAAAGGTTTTTAGACACAGGCTCAGGGTGAAAACCACCATATCTAGTATTCCACTGTACTTACCATTTAAGCATTCAATATACACTATTTTCTCATCAAGAAGCCTCAATAATTCCCCCAAAAGCTACATAATCAATTCTTTCTCTAGTTACCTTTCCAACATTTAAAAATACAGCTTTATGATGATTAACAAAGCGTCTTCCATTCTATACTACCTCATCATGATCCCTACAGACCAACACATCATATAACAATGTATTCTATATTTCAAACATAGTACCTCAACAGATACTTAAGCATGATCAACGTATCAATTTTATACCATCCATACATCAACATCTTGACAATTAAAACTCTTGTTCAATCAATAAAATGACTTCAACCAATAAGAATTACCTCTACAAGATAAAATTAAACAGGATTCTAAGACATGCATTCATTAAGGTTAAAATCTTGCATCATGATTGTTATCCAATGTTCATCCCATCACAACATGTACTCGACATAATTTCACGATTTTACATTTTTTCTATTGCATCAATGGTTTCCAACAATTAACAACCCTACCAACTTATCAATAACAACAAATGGGCATAATCATCAACCAACAACATTACTTTTAGCTACCCTATACATAGGTGATAACAAAATTACCACCACACAACATACTCCAACTATTTAAAATAGATCGAATACTAGCATTAACACTCGCCTTAACAACATCATTAACAATAAGTCTTATGTCTTCTCAATTGATATCAATACTAGTATTGTAGAGACACAACTACCTACTTCCAAATATACTAGTAGGTTGCAACAACGTAAATAGCAACTCTAATCAACTTCCAAATTAAAGTCGCTAGTCAACACGATTAAATTTTCCTCTATTAATCCGTTAGATTAGACCATCTTTAAACAACCAAAGAAAGTTTCTTTAACAATAACAAATCCTACCTCATCTTAATGTTCTAACCATGCATCAGGTTTAAAACCTTAAACATTATCGGGGGTCATAAGCACTTTCAAAGCAAAGCAATAGATTATAAGCATGTACATTAACACATTTAATCATCCCCACTATGGGGTACTCTACATCACTAGAGGTTCATTTAATCTTAAGCTAAAGGTAGCAATTACACTTAATTGATTCAACTACGCAAATTAACTAAAGAGTACATCATTTCTATAAACCACATTGTTACACACTACAAGACATGCTAATCAACAATTTTCACTTTTAACAAGTAATTTCAGTCAAACGAATACTTACTTTATTTGCAGCATTCTTCTTTTAATACTCAACCAAAACTCACAAAGAAGCTTGATAATCAAAGTTGCAATAGGACATGACTCCAAAACACATTTCAATCTTAAAGACTCCCACAGAGGGGAACCAAGCGATCAAGTAAACCTTTACGAATAAAGGCACAAAACATAAATCGACACAACTTAACTTTTTACACACGCTTCAATAACTTCTTTTAAACTCAGAGCAAGGCACACAAGAACCAAAAGCTAAACCTTTCTTTGCAAGGCAACCAACTAAACAGTGTCAAGGTCAACAGTGACCAAAGACGCAGCAACACAAAACTCCCTTCTTTGTCTTCACCCAAAGAAGACAAAACCAAAATAAACACCGAAGGCACACTCCACTAAAATCCAAATTCCAAACACTTTTCTTCTGATTTCAATCAACTAAAACAAAGAGAACCAACCAAGGCCGACCGTCGTAACGATAAATAACATCAGAATGATTCTACCACCAATCTCTTCTATTTGACTCCAGTCAACTACCCAATCCACGACGTAAAGGTTAAGCACTCCTCCTACGTGGGTTAATAATTCCTTGATGGCGTTAACCGCCACACAACAAACCACACCCTTACTATGAACAAAAGAGGTGACCGAAAACCCTTCGGCACCACAACCCCACTTCATCACAAATGAAGCAACTCAATCAAATCCATCATAAATATAGCATTATACATCATCAAAAGTAGCATTCAACATCAAAGCTTAGATACAATAATTAAACGGAAAGCAACGGTACCCATACCCTTTCCTACCGTGCATCCAAGTGTGTCAAATTTTAAATTAGTGATTCCACTTACACAAGTTTTAATGTTGCTATCCTATGACAAAATTTTAGTTAAAACCTAGGCCATGTTTCTAGGTTTTCCCACATCAAAATTTTAGTTAACCCTATGGTATTTCACTAAATTCATACACCACGGACCTCAAGCCCGCTCGATACCAATCAGAACACCCTACAAATCTAAACTGCCGTGATAAGAAAATTTCGACAAAGATCTCCTAAAATTAGGACAAAACGGAAGCGACAACAAGATTCATAATAAACATTACAATCAGGAATAACATAAAAGCATCAAAACTAGAGATAACAAGTCTAAATCAACCGTAAAACAAACATAAACGTAAACACAGCTCCAAAGAGGACATCAACAGTCTATGATTAATAACATTTCAGCAAGCTAATGAGTTATTAAATGCACTAGTCCATGTGGTTCGTGATGACCGAGGGTTGATTGTGCTACTAAGCCCACCCTTCAATCTTACGACTCGCGAGAACTACCCAAAACAACAAAATAACAAGGGGTGAGATTGGGTAATCTCAAAGAAGCGGAACAACTAATACAAATAAAACATCCACCATATATCTATCATTCCACATTCCTCATATACAATACCACATCAAAGAGTCCACATTCCTCATATACAATACCACATCAAAGAGTCCACACCACTTCAAGAAATGCATATGATTGATGCACATGCTTATGCCATGATCCTCCTCACTGCGTTCTTTCTCAGGAACACACGGTGTTGTACTGCACGGGACGCCAAGGCCGTCGACAAACTTCCAATGCATGAATATGCAGTTAATGCTTCATGCATGAATTCATTCACAAACTTCCACATGGAGTCCACATGTTTGCATACCCTCATATAACATGGGTAGAAAAATAACATTGAGATGAACTATTTAGACAATTCAACAAGTAGACAACATCATTCTTCTCTTTACTCATGATTCATAGCCAAAGCACATCATCACAATGCTAATCTAAATATTGCAATCATCAAAGCAATTGATTAAACCATGTATGATTAATGTAATCGGAGATTATAACGAAGGCAATGCAAACCACGCAGGTATAGCTCAACCATAACACTACTTCCACTTGCCTTTACCGACGAGACGACGGATCTAGTTGCGCCCAGAAGGGGCACCACCTGTACAAGCATATTTTCAGTATGTAATAACAGCACAACTGATCACACAACTCCCACTCGCAATTCCTACACCCCGGTCCCCGGTTCCAACACCGAAACCCCGATCTGTCCGGATCGAACAGCAGCAACCCCCATTCTCTTGTTCGTCTCTTTTTCTACAGAACATAAAAATATGAAAAATTACAGAAGCTAGATATTGACGAGATCTACAACTTTCCAGAAGATCATAAATTCTAATTCCTCTGTTAAATATGCCTAAACAGTCGTCCAACACAGTGGATGAAATCTGTTCCCAGATTCTGTTCGTCGGTTTGCAACAGCGATAACTCTCAGAACACTTTCCCAAAAATTCTGAAAAATTACAGAAGCTATGTCTCGACGTTATCTACAACTTTCTAGTTATAGGTTTTCGCAGGAAAAATCATCTATGCCACGAAAAACGCGAAACAATCCGCGCTGCACAATCTTCCCTTCCAAAAACAGTACCACGTGAACATCTACCCTTCTCCCCCTTCAAATCCCATCCAATCCAATCACCACCAGATCTAAAACACTCCTAATCCTAGGTATAACAGGGGGTAAAAGATTGGGAATTTTACCTAAAGTTCTACCTTGAGATCCCACGAAGAACACGCGATGAACACCGAAAACGAAATCTGCTTGATCCCCACGCCTCCACGGATCCTCTTCTCGAATTTTTCTTCCCGATCCGCGATGAACTTGAGCCACCATGCAGGGGAGGGAGAGGAGATGGTGCTGCTGTCAAGTGGATGCAAGGGCGGCTAGGGTTGCAATGGGGGTGGCCGGCCACATGGGGGGGGCGCCACCCCTAAGGAGCAAAGTGGGCCGGCCCACTTTTGGGCGTGGGGAGGGGGAAAGGGAAAAAGGGATTCCCGGCCGTGGCCCAGGTTTCCTCGACCCACTAATCCTAGCCCGAAAACCCCAAATTTTAATATCAATATGCCTCATAAACTTCAATTATTTAATTCCCCAACAATTTTCCCTCATTCTTCCCGAAACAACAAAGGAAGAAAACCCTAGGATCGCTCTCAAGTTCTAGGGTATCACAGGAAGTCCGGAAATGTGTGGGTTATCAGTCCCACCTGCAGTCCGGTGTTCAATCCCTTCAGGAAACGGGATTGTCTTGCTTTGTCAGTGGTCACGTCTTCCGGAGCATAACGTGCCAGCTGAGTAAATTTGTTCAGATAGTCGGCCACAGATTGGCCTCCTTGCTTCAGAGATCTGAACTCCTCTTTCTTCAGATCCATGATGCCCTCCGGCACATGGTACTGGCGGAATGAAGTAGTAAATTCTTCCCAAGTTATGTTCTGGGGATTCTCCTGTGTCGCACAGTAATTCTCCCACCACTCAGCTGCTGTGCCCTCAAGTTGGTGAGAGGCATAGAGTACCCTCTCATTCCCATTTACCTTTGAGTAATGTGCAATTTCCTCTCGATTGACCTAAGCCAATCGTCAGCCTCCAGTGGGTTAGCATTGCCTGAGAAAGTTGGTGGACGGGTTCTCATGAACTCGGATAGCCTGGTCTGATGCTGAGGCCCCTGGTTGACTGCTGGGTTGACGTTGTTGGCGGCAGCCTGGTTGGCTATCTGCTGCATAGTCTGCATCATTGTATGCATCAATTGTGTCTGGGCAGCGAGGAAAGCTCCCAGGTTCTGTGTGTCAACTGGCGGTGCACCCTGAGGAGTGGGAGTTTCATACTGGTTGCCTCCCTGGCGAGATCCACTTCCCCGGCTCCAAAGACTTGGCGAGTGTTCACCATCTGCTGATACTCCAACAGTTTAGAGGAAAGTGGAAGAAAAGAATAGCCAAGTAGAGGAAACTTATGCAGGGGAGATAGATTGTAACAAGAACCAGCCACTTTTTATTGAAATAAGTATGGTTGCTTATAAGTGCCTAAGGGCCAATGCAACACATACGGACGCACACAGTCATAACACAAGACAGACAGTCACAACCCAAAACAACTCACAACGACTCACACCTAGGCCAACTCTTGGAAATTGAAGACGCGACTCGAACAATTGAGTCCCACACCAACACTTAACTCTCTCACTCGTCCAGAAATCCTGGATGCGGCCCTCCTGGTGGGTAAACCGGCGGGTGAGCTGGCATTGGGGCAAACTGATCCCCATGCCCAACCTCCATCGGCCCTGCAGACCCAACTGACTTGTCGAGTCCAGAGACAGCCTCTCATCTTGGCGCCTCGTGACCGGGTGCCTCCTCGTGACTGGTGCCTCCTCGTGACTGTGCCTCCTCCTGGGCTGGCACCTCCTGGACCTCCTCGGGATCCTCCTCCGGTTCTTCTTCCGGATCCGGTCCCTGACCATATAGAGCCTCCTCTACCTCCCGCACCCTAGTCACAGCGTGCATGGCGAGCTCCCGGGCCTCCTGCAAATGAGCCTTTAAAATCTTGACTTCTTCCTGGTTCCCCTGAAGTTCCTCAACCGTTGCATCCATGGCCTCCTCCTGAGCAATCACAAACCTGGCCATATGAGTAATAGTGACGTCCTCGTCCTCGATCGGCTCCCGATTGGCGCGAGTGACCCGACGCGGATGATGACGGAAAATCAGGCTCGCAGCCTCCTGGAATACATGCGGGCAATCTTCCTCATGGCCAACCGTGACGCCTCCTGGATCCCTGCCTCAAATGTGGCCCTCCTGACATGAAAGTACATGGGGCGGCTGGCTCTTGCCCCATTCCTAGCGTAAACCATCAACCTGGTCTTCCACTCGCGAACCTGCCCTGCCTCTACCACGGTGGTCCCTGTGTAGATGGGACGATCGTAGCCTCCGAGCACCTGCATCATGCGCCACATCTCGGCGGCGTATCCTCCCAGCTGCTCCGCGGTGGTGTTGTGCCTCCTCATCTGCCAAAACAACTCGTAAGAACACAACATTTTATAAACATGATAAGCAACGAAATTTTTCAGAGTAAGACAAGGATCAGAAGAGAGGGAATAAGTTAAGAATCCATTTATTCTCTTGGCAAGTTTTAACTTTAGAAAATAATTTTGTCCTTCTAACGACCATTCTAACAAGGGCAATCCTACAGTCAAGCATGGCTCTGATACCAACTCTGTCGGGACCCGAATCTGCAAATCCGGACCCTCTGTGCATTCCGTACTAGTCCAGGATCACGCTAGTACACACAGGTAAACAGGTTTTAATATCACATCCATACACAGCGGAAATATAAATAAGTACTTGGATAATTAAAATAAACTGTTGCAAGATCTTAAGGTCACCTTACATTATTCAGCCACGCAGGGCTTACTTAAATAAAACATAAATATGATTCGGAAGCAAAACAGCGGATATAAAAGATAGTCTTGTGGCTCCATCTTCCCAAAGGTAACTTGAGTGCGGATGGTCCCTTAATTGTCCCGGCCGTCGTTGTACTCCTCTTCCCACGCAGCATTGACTCTTCTTCTGATTTGTTTTTGGTTTGCAAGGGTGAGTATACAACATACTCAACAAGTCATGCACAGAAGTGCATGTCTAATAACTATATGCAGGTTTTATTCCAAAGGATAGGCTCATTTGGTTCTTTTGCATAAAACAGCATTTTACTTTCAAATACTCATACTAGATTCAAATTGATAAAACCATATTATAATATGAATTTCAAAGTCTTTCATCAGTGGTTTGGCACTAAGCCCTACTCAAATTCTTCATCAGCACGAAGCCACCCAATTCCACATTTTATTTTTAGAAGATCTATCCCTTGACTGTAATCCCCGAGCGTTGTCCAGTACCGTGGACTCGGCTATTCGAATAGTTTTGACACACTCTGCAGAGGTTGTACACTTTACCCACATGATCTGCCTCACACCACAAAGGCGATTAACCGTAATATGAAGCTTTTCGAAACTTGTCTACACCAATGACCCTCTCCGGTTTGTGCCATACACCATCCCTTCCCTTAACAAGGCGAAGTATGGGACCGACAACACCGTTGGATAGGGTACCAAGCCGTAGCTCCGGTACGCTCCCCCGTACAGTTACCCCAGTGTAGCTGTCACCCTTAGGTATCAAAGGTAAGACTTCAGAATCCTACTAGCCTAAGACTGTCCCACACCAGCCATGTGGTTGTACGAAAGGCCCAGTTCAAAGGCTTGCAAGGTTAAGTCCTTAACTGTCCAGGGCAAGGCATCCATCTCACAACCCCGACCCAAAACATCTCACATCGCTCATCCCAAGGCCGCAAAGGTCAAGTTTCTCAATATCTGTGCCATAAAGGCCCACCTGGCATAAAGCCTCAAACCACTTGCCCTGCACTAAATCTTTTCCCCACCCTTGTTCAACTATTGTGCAACACATGCCAACAGTAACTTCAGTTACCATGTAGAACCACAAAGGTACCTACACTTCACATCTTCCCGTGACAAGTTCACACTTAATATTTCAAAATCATCTCACTTGTCATTAGTCAATATTATTTTGCTTATTTTGAAACAAGGTTCACGTAAGCACAACTAAGCATCTAGTCACGGTCTAACCTCCCGTGTTGGCACAATCATATTATCCAACATTTTAATCCCAACTTAAGGTAACAAGGAAACATATGACATACAAATAATATTAACAAGGGTGAGTTAACAATTAGGTTGATTAACTAATTACCCAAATTAAATTATTTATTTTACTCAACATAACATGCATACTTTAAATCGAAATATATATTAAAATGCTAGGATCAAAATGGTCAAAGCATGACTTGCCTTCAAATAGCTGATACTCTTGATCTAAGTCTTGAGCTTGGTCTTCGACTTCCACACTCCCGCTCAGATCAACGTCTACGCGTAGCAAACAACCAGGTAAACACACAATCGAAAAATGCCGCAAATCAAATTAATGCGTAATTTCGTGAAAACTTCCAGAAAATTAGTTTAGCATATTCTAAGATTTATAAAATTTATTTCGACATTTTGACACGTATAGTTTAGTAGTTGCAAAATTCGCAAGTTTGTACTTTCCGCAATTAATTTAACAGTATAAATTTAATTGTAAAATTTCACAAAAATTACTGTAGAAAGGTATTAATATTTACTAATTTACAAAATTTGTTGCAAGCGATTTGGACTTAAAATGAATTTGTAGCAAAAAAGACAAAATCCGCAATTCCAGGAAAGATTCATGTACAACTCATTTTCCATTTCCCTTGCATGGCACTATTCATTCCATAAACACGTATTCTCTTGGTTCGGCTAGGCTGAATGAGGAGGAACCGAATCAAAATAGCTCACTAAAATGTGTCTGTATTCATTTGCTTTTGAGAGCCTGGTAACAGAGTACCGAATCAGATTATAATATAGATATATGTTCGCACGATCAGTCTAATATATATACACATACACATGCACTTATCTAAAGTATAAACAGAAACAAGCAAGGATAAAAATCAGCAGCAAGATTAGTGCTAGCATCCACAGGCATCCCTTTTTATCTATATGCGAAACGTCTGTGTTTGTGATCTACATATACACGCGGCTGGCCGAAAGCCTACGTAATCAAGCTAACACACATGTATATACGCTAAAGTATACGTCCATCCGTCCAAACCGTATATACATTTATTCGGCCAAAAATCTACGTTCAGCCGACTAAACTATATATATATATATATACGTGAAAATATATATGCATCTACCGTCCACAGTACACGCATATAGAAAAACCATATAAGCCTAACACATGTATACATGCATCAATACATGCAGACAAGATTAATTGATTAATATAGATAGAGCGCGCATAAAAGAAAATAAAGAGAACTACCGGACGACGCGAAGCACGGCGCAAATCGTTGGGTGTAGGAAGAAGGCGGCGTGGCCGGAAGGTGCGCTCGCGATGTAGACGATGGCGACGACTACGTAACGCGTCCACGCCGTGGGCGTCGGCGACCACGGCGGCTACGGCGGCGACGTTGGCGACCACGGAGGCGTAGTCGTACACGGCAGCGACGGCGACCACGTACACGGCGTCGGCGTCCACGGCGACCAAGCAGCGCTCGCCCAAGCAGCACGCAAGCCAGGAGAGATGGCAGCGTGTGGAGGTGAAAGGTAAGACAGCCAAAGTGTTGAGGAGTGGAAGCAACAATGTATAAGGAAAATGGAGGTTGATTAGCAGTACAAATCACCACTAAAGATTTGTAACGGCAGCATTAAGCAGGACTAGTAACCCACGAAACCCTCACAATTGCAGGGAATGGGAAACGTCCCCGTTACGTGCATGCACGCTTGGAGAGAATGAGAATGGAAATGCCAGGCGTCTCAGGCGTACATGTAGGAAGGGAGAATCGGCTAGGAATTTATGGCTACGAAATTGGAAATGTCCACAATCAAACTACTACACGCCTTCAACCAAACTTTCCTGTAGACATGCATACGTATACGTATATACGTTCTCCAAAACATGTTTAGGAAGGAAGAAAAAAAAACAGAGAGGTTCTAAAAATCTGAAAAATCCCTCTAAAATACTAGGAACTATTGGGAACTTAACAAAGCTGGTTTCGTGATTTTTCGACGCGTAAATTTTTCGCAATAAATCTCTCAGTGAATCAGACAACTGTACCGATTTTTATAAAATCAACGACTTACGTTATATAACATATTTTTCGAAAATAGTTGAGGCGAACACCCTCATCTACCCATTATCTTTATTTTAAAAGAAAATTTTAGATTTTACGCTTATTCGACAAGGCCTGATCTTTATTTACTTCAATTAGTTCAATAAACGTGAATCCGATTTACTCGCGAGACTTCCAAGTAGACTCCGAAAAATTACAAATAACCCCAGAAACACACCAAATATATTAAAAGAAATTTTTAGGCTGTTACAGAATGATACATCACTATCGCTTCATTTGTGTCGGTTCCAATCTTTTCACTAAAAAACCGATTGTGATACGTGTATCTCATTTGTAAATTTTGGAAACATGTTATCACAATCGGTTCTTAGAAGTAACCGATTGTGATAAGGTTCCTTATCCCAATCAGTTCTTTAAAAGAACCGATTGTGATAAGGAAATGAGTTATCACAATCGGTTCTTAGAAAGAACCGATTGTGATAAGTGGTAATCATTACAATCGGTTCTTCACAAAAACCGATTGTGATAAGGAAATTGGTCATCACAATCGGTTCTTAGAAAGAACCGATTGTGATAAGTTGTCATAATCACAATCGGTTCTTCCAAACAACCGATTGTGATGACATTTCTTTTTCACAATCGGTTCTTTCCGAGAACCGACAGATAATATACTCATCACAATCACTTCTTTGTATGAACCGATTGTGATAATATACATATCACAATCACTTCTTTGTAAGAACCGATTTTGATGAGCCTCGTTAGGTTTTATATCCTCTCGGGATGAACTCTCCTCTGTTGGTGTTATAGAGCCAAAAAAACCCGTCGCCACCTCAAAAAACAGAACATACTCTCATTGAGACTTAGGCTTGGGGGAGAAAATCTGAAATCCTTGAGGATGTGTGTTGAGAGGGTAAGTTAAAGCCCTAGCTTGAGGAGATTTTTCCCCTCTATTTGCCCTCATTTGAAGTTTTCTTCAAAAGGTGAGCATTCCTTCAAATCCCTTCGATTTTGCATTAAGAAATTCGATTTTGATTTGGTGAATGTGTTATATGTCATTAATTCTATTATGGTTGAAACAATATGGAGAGATGGTGGTTTGGGGCTAAAGTTGAAACCCTAGCTTGAGTATATTTCACCTCATTTGTGGTTAAATTTCTGATGTGCATTCCTGTAGTAGTGTGTCCAAATTAAATGTATTTCTTTATTTGCCCATTATATCATGTACTAATTTTTTAGTCATTTTCAGATTCATAGTAATGGCAAATGGGCATAGCTACAAAGATGAGGAGGTGGTGTAGACTAAGTACAATGCCAACATGGAGTATCACTAGCTCTATAAATTGTTGTCATGTATATTCCAGAAACACGTGCACAATATTTTGTCAAGTGTATCACCGTCTTTTAATTGGATGAACGGGTAGATGATGCATGTATACTGACTGTTAAGTATGTTTATGCTCTATATTCATGTAAACGAATGTGATACGTGTATTGTAAAATGTTTGTATTCAATATATATTATAAACGATATTCATACCGTAAAACAATCAAAAATAGTGAAATTGGGTCATCACAATCGGTTCTAGCAAAGAACCGATTGTGATGAATCATCTGTCGGTTCTTTGCGAGAACCGATTGTGATGACCCCTCATCTGTCGGTTCTATCAAAGAACCGATTGTGATGATTCTCATCACAATCGGTTCTTTGCTAGAACCGATTGTGATGACCCAATTTCACTATTTTTTGATTGTTTTACGATATGAATATCGTTTCTAGCTCTATATTTTTTGATGACCCAATTTCACTATTTTTGATTGTTTTACGGTATGAATATCGTTTCTAGCTCTATATTCCATAAATACGTGCACAATATTTTGTCAAGTGTATCACCGTCTTTTAATTGGATGAACGGGTAGATGATGCATGCATATTGACTGTTAAGTATGTTTATGCTCTATATTCATGTAAACGAATGTGATATGTGTATTGTAAAATGTTTGTGTTCAATATATATTATAAACGATATTCATACCGTAAAACAATCAAAAATAGTGAAATTGACAATCGGTTCTTTGCTAGAACCGATTGTGATGACCCCTCATCACAATCGGTTCTTTGCGAGAACCGATTGTGATGACCCCCCCTCATCACAATCGGTTCTAGCAAAGAACCGATTGTGATGACCCCCTCATTACAATCGGTTCTTTGCTAGAACCGATTGTGATGACCCAATTTCACTATTTTTTTATTGTTTTACGGTATGAATATCGTTTCTAGCTCTATATTTTGTGATTACCCAATTTCACTATTTTTGATTGTTTTACGGTATGAATATCGTTTCTAATTCTATATTCCATAAACACGTGCACAATATTTTGTCAAGTGTATCACCGTCTTTTAATTGGATGAACGGGTAGATGATGCATGCATATTGACTGTTAAGTATGTTTATGCTCTATATTCATGTAAACGAATGTGATATGTGTATTGTAAAATGTTTGTGTTCAATATATATTATAAACGATATTCATACCTTAAAACAATCAAAAATAGTGAAATTGGCTCATCACAATCGGTTCTTTGCTAGAACCGATTGTGATGACTCCCCCTCATCACAATCGGTTCTTTGCTAGAACCGATTGTGATAATCCCCCTCATCACAATCGGTTCTAGCAAAGAACCGATTGTGATAATCCCCTCATCACAATCGGTTCTAGCTAGAACCGATTGTGATGTGCTCGGGATAATCCCGCCAAAGTGAAAATTGGGCGCCAAAGTGAAATTTAGGTGTCGAGCGGGTTCCAATTTCAAAATAATTTTGCTGGGAGAACCACTGGCCTATATATTTATACACACCCTTGTGCTCACCACTCATCTCCTCCACTTGCTCCTCTCCCTCTCCTGCTCTCCCTCTCACTTGCTCTGTAGATAGATGCATAGACAGATAGATAGAGGGAGAGAGAGAGTGAGAGAGATAGGAGCTAAGGTCAAATGCGACTGCACTAGGATGTGGACCTTGGTTTTGCATTTCTTGGTTTTGGAAGAAATCACTACATGGAGCACTTCGGTAATGGTAATTTAGGAACCAAACTTTGATTTATTGTGATTCATTCTTGTCCAAATTAAATGTATTTCTTTATTTGCCCATTATATCATGTACTAATTTTTTAGTCATTTTCAGATTCATAGTAATGGCAAATGGTCATAGCTACAAAGATGAGGAGGTGGTGTAGACTAAGTACAATACGAACATGGAGTATCGCTAGCTCTATAAACTGTTGTCATGTATATTCCATAAACACGTGCACAATATTTTGTCAAGTGTATCACCGTCTAAACGCGTTATATTTTGTTAAGGGGAGGGAGACGCGTTATATTTTCAAATGCTATCATACCAACACTACGGTACTAAATTGGACACTTAGTTAAATTTTGTAGCACCCAAGTCAGAGTAAATTCGAAGTATAAGAATACTAACATTAGTGTTTGGGTGCTTTGTGGGGTTAAGGGGAGGGAGACACGTTATATTTTCAAATGCTATCATACCAACACTACGGTACTAAATTGGACACTTGGTTAAATTTTGGAGCACCCAAGTCAGAGTAAATTCGAAGTATAAGAATACTAACATTAGTGTTCGGGTGCTTTGTGGGGTTAAGGGGAGGGAGACGCGTTATATTTTCAAATGCTATCATAACAACACTACGGTACTAGATCATATAAGAACTCTGAAGTTAAGCGTGCTTGGGTGAGAGTAGTACTAAGATGGGTGACCTCTCGGGAAGTGCTCGCATTTGCATTAAAATTGGCGGCAAAACTCATTAGTTAAGCGTGCTTAGGCGAGGGTAGTACTAACTAGGATGGGTGAGGGTGACCTCCTGGGGAAATCTCTTCGTTTTGTGTTAAAACCGTCAGAACAATGTTTAATAGTGAAAATGTGTGATCACAATCGGTTTTTCGCAAGAACCAATTGTGATGAGGGGGTCATCACAATCGGTTCTAGCATAGAACCGATTGCGATGAGGCCTCTCATCACAATCGGTTCTATGCTAGAACCGATTGTGATGACCCCCTCATCACAATCGGTTCTTGCGAAGAACCGATTGTGATAAGCCCCTCATCACAATCGGTTCTTGCCTAGAACCGATTGTGATGAGACCCCCTCATCACAATCGGTTCTAGCAAAGAACCGATTGTGATGACCCCCTCATCACATTCGGTTCTTGCGAAGAACCGATTGTGATAACCCCCTCATCACAATCGGTTCTAGCATAGAACCGATTGTGATGAGGGGCTTATCACAATCGGTTCTTCGCAAGAACCGATTGTGATGATTGTTTATCACAATCGGGGAGAAAACCGACTGTGATAGCTATTCCTCATTACAATCGTTGGACTTTCTATCACCACCAAAACCGATTGTGATGACGAAAAAGAACCGATTCTAATGTGTATTCTTGTAGTAGTGGTGGTTGTATGTTAGGCCCAGTTCGAAGGCTTGCAAGGTTAAGTCCTTAGGTTGACCGTGGCAAGACTACCCAAAGTTCACAAAACCAAATTCAACATCTTTCCCGTGTGCCACATCGGCCCCCCCATTAATCACTTGCCACTTGCCACAGTCTAAATATTTTCCCACCCCAGTTTGATTATTGTGCAATACATGCCAACAATAATACCAGTTACCATGTAGAACCAAAAAGGTACCTACACTTCACATCATCACGTGACAAGATTACACTGATTCCAAAATTCATTCCGTATGTCATTAGTCAATATTATTTTGCCATTTGAAACACATTTCACGTAAGCATGGCTAAGCAACTATTCACGGTCTAGCCTCCCGTGTTGGCACAATATTAACATCCAACTAAATAAGTCAACTTAAGGTGACAATGGATACATGGCATACAAATATTATCATCAAGGGTGGAATTAACAAATAGGTTGATTAGCTATTTTACCCAAATTAAATTATTCACTTTAATCAATATAGCATGCATAATTTAAATCAGAATACATTTCAAAAACTAGGAGCAATATGGTCAAAGCACAACTTGCCTTCGTAAAACAGCGAGTCTTGGTCTGGATCTTGATCCTGGTCCTGAGCTTCGCTTCCAACAGTGTCACACAACTCGACGTCTATGCGTAGCAAATAAAGAACCAAATAAACACTCGGAACAATGTATAAACACACATTCGAAAACAATGCTACAAACCAAACTAGCTTATAATCCCCATGCAAATTTCTAGATAAATATTTTAGCATTTTGTAAGATTTATAAAATTTATTTTGGAATTTTTGGACGTATAGTTTAAAAGATACAAAATTCGTAAGTTTAGACTTTCCGCGAATAATTTAGCAGTACAAATTTATTCATAAAATTTCATAAAAATTACTGTAGAAAGGTATTAATTTCTACTAATTAACAAAATTTGTTGCATGCAGTTTGGAGCTAGAACGAATTTGTAGCGAAAAAGACAAAATTCACAATTTCTGGAGACTAACACGTACAAACTAACTTTTAGTTTTCCTGCATGGCACTATTCATGGCGTATACGCATATTCACCTGGGCGGCTAGGCTCTGGAGAACTTGCTACACGTCGAAGTATATACACACACGCATATTCCCTAATGTGTACATACCTGCATACGTAATCCTAAGACATATATTTATGGGTTCGCATGCACAGCCTAATATATATCTGCAGATCCACCGAAGATAACCGCAGGTACACACACACACATATATATATATATACATGCTACATCATAGTAGGTGTATATATGTGTGAGTATACATTCGGCTACTAATATAAAAACATACATGCTAAGTAATATATATATTTGCATGAAGCCTAATATAGACGTAGATATGCATACATACTAATATATATGCATGTATGTGCAGGCTCAACTACACACGACGGGATCATCCGAGTGAAAAAAATAATATAACACTCGCGAGAGGGAGTACCGGTTGACCGTAGCAGCGCAAGAATGCAGGATCATTGGCGCAAGAAAAGACGAGATCGAGGAGTGCGCCGGCGGTGACGTAGACGACGGCGGCGGCATACACGGTGGCGAAGGCAACAGCGGTGGCGGTGACGTAGACGGCGGCGATAATGGTGGTGGCGGCGGCTCCAACGACGACGGTGACGGTGTCAACGGCGCGAGACGGTGGTGGCATCGACGACCAACGGTTGGCACGAAGTGAGGCAATGAAAATGTACAGGAAGTGGTATATGTGCATGCGCGTAAGGAAGGAATCGCCAAGCACTGCTAGAATTGAAAAGAAGGAAAAACAAAACAAAACGGCTGGCCGTAATGACTCGTGCGTGGGAACGAAACGGCTGGAAGGTCCTTTGGAAACATGCATTACTAGCTCTGAAGGGAAACGCCAGGAGGAAATGCATGCACGGCTGGAGCAAATCAATGGCAAGAGGCTCAAACGTCCACACCAGGAAAAAAGAAGGTCAATCATCACGTATACATGTATACCTACACACATGCTCTCAAAACACGCTACAAAAAAAAAGGGAGGTTCTAAAAATTAGAAAAATTCCTCTAAAATACTAGGAACTATTTGGGAATTAACAAAGTTGGTTTCGTGATTTTTCGACGTGTAGATTTTCCGCGAAAATTCTTTTCGTGAATCAGACACCTGTACAGATTTTTGTAAAATCAACGACTTACGTTATATAACATATTTTTCGAGAATATTTGAAGCGAACACTCTCGTCTTCCAATTAACTTTATTTTAACCAAAATTTTGAATTCTGTGCATATGCGAAAAAGTAGGATCTTTATTTAACGTGATTATTTCAATAGACTTGAATCCGAATTAACCACGAGGATTTTAAATAATTTCAAAATAAAATTCAAATAAACCCAGAAACACACTAAGGCCCTGTTTGTTTCGGCTTAGGCTTTTTGGCTTTTGGTTTAAAGCTAGCTTTTTGGCTTAATGAGCTTTTAAGCCGTCTGCTTTTAAGCCAAGACATATTCTTTGGTATCCTGGCTTATTAATGGGTTAGATGGTACATCTTATAGATGAAAAGTCTAAAATACCCTAAATGAGATGGTGGATGAATTCTCAATTTATATATGATGGCATTTGGTGGGTAATTTTGGAGACTTTTAGTGGCAAAGGGTTATTTCATTAAAAAAAGTCCAAAAAAGCTCCTCTTGTCTGGCTTTTGGCTTTTAGTTATACAGGGGCTTTTGGCTTTTTTAAAGCTCGGCTTAAAAGCAAGTCGTTTGTTTCGGCTTAGGCTTTTTGGCTTTTAAGCCGGTGAAAAAGCCAAAACAAACAGGGCCTAAATATATTAGAGGCAAATTTTGGGATGTTACACTTGCTTGATAGCTATTGTTGTAGCTGAACTCAGCATACGGCAGACTTTTATCCCAAGAGGTAGCATAAGCCAATGCACACGCTCTTAACATATCCTCCAATATCTGATTAACTCTTTCGGTCTGTCCATCCGTCTGCGGATGATAAGCTGTACTGAAGTTCAAACGGGTCCCCATGGCTTCATGCAGCTTATTCCAGAACCTCGAGGTAAATTGGGTACCTCTGTCCGATACAATCTTCTTCGGCACTCCGTGCAAACAAACGATCCTGGTCATGTACAACTCAGCTAACTTATCTCCCGAATAGGTGGTCTTCACGGGGATAAAGTGAGCGACCTTAGTGAAGCGATCCACTATGACCCATATGGAGTCATATCCTCCTTGAGTCTTGGGTAAGCTGGTAATGAAGTCCATTCCGATTTCCTCCCATTTCCACTCAGGTATCTTCAATGGCTGCAGCAGTCCCGCTGGCCTCTGATGCATTGCCTTAACTTTCTGGCATATGTCGCACAGCGCAACATCCTCGGCAACTTCTCGCTTCATGCTCAGCCACCAGAATCTTTCCTTCAAGTCCTGGTACATCTTGGCACTTCCCGGATGAATTCAATACTTGGAGTCATGGGCTTCCTCTAGGATCAACTGTTTCAGCTCCTTCTTGTTTGGCACACAAATTCGATCCTCCATCCACAACGTGCTCCCGCAAATCGGCTTGAAGTCTTTTGCCTTGCCTTCATCCATCTTGGACTTAATCCTGCGGATCTTGTCATCATCCTTCTGTCCTTCTCGGATCTGATCCTCCAGGGTAGGCTTCACTTCTAATGCGGCCAAGAATCCTTCTAGTACCACTTCAATATGCATTCTTTGGAAATCCTTGCATAGATCTTCTTGACTCGCGGCTATCAACATGTTTACAGTATGGCTTTTCCGACTCAGAGCATCGGCCACCACATTGGCCTTTCCGGGATGGTAATTGTAACACCCCAAATTTTTGCTTTTCATGAATTTAAATAAGATTTGACACTTTGGTGAATTTTTGGAATTTTCTGGAATTTATTTGGATTTATTTGGATTTATTTGAATTTATTCCCTTTTGAAATAATTAAAGAATTTGATTTTACAAATAAATTTTTGTTGGAAATATTTTATTTGAGTCCAAAATGCTCCAGAATATTTTCTAGAATTTTTCTGGAATTTTTCTGAGTATTTTACTATTTTTAATGAATTAAATGAATTTCTGGGAATTAATTGGATTATTTAATCGCTGGAAAACCGAGTTGGTTTGTACTGTTCATCCAACCGGACCCGAGTCCGAGTCAGACTCGAGTCCGACCCGAGCCATTGCTCCGGCCGAACCTGGCCGCCAAACCCTAACGCTGCGGACCGTTGGATCGAGATCCAACGCCACGATCGCGCCACGCCATCGAACCCAGCGCGATCGAGCCAGGCCGCCGAGCCGGAACCGAGCCCAAACCCCTGCACCGTTGGATCTTGATCCAACGGCTCGCATTGAGCCACGTCACCCAATTCGAATCCAATTCGGATGCCGCCGCCGCAGCTGTGTGGATTTCACGGACGCCGAGAGGCCTATTTAATGCGCCACCGCCGCCAGCGTGTGCTTCGTTTCCGTGCGCACCAGTAGCCCTAGACCACGTCGCCTGAGCCGCCGTGGTTGCGCCGCAATCGCTCGCCGTAGTTGCATTAGGGCTCCGCCGCGGTTAATCGCTGTTTCCGCCGCCGTTAAGCCCAGATCCGGAACCGCAAGGTTGAGACGCGTCGGACGGGACCTTTCACTTCGCCGGAATCGCGCCCAAACGCCGTCGGGCGTGTCGTCGTCCTCGTCTCCGGTGACCTCTGCTCCGCCGCGCGCCATCGCCGCCTCGCGAACTCCCTCCACCGTCCGATCCAGATCCGAGGGCCCAGGATCGTCCACGTCACCCCCGGTGAGATCCACATTCTAATCCTCAGATCTATTTCCAACCGTTGGATCTAGATCCAACGGCTTAGATTGTGCCACGTAGCTAGAACCGCACCGTACAGGATCCAATCTCAGCCGTTAGATCTAGATCGAACGGCTAGGATTAGCCACGTTGTAAACATTAGATTGGATCTTGACCGTCCGATCAAGATCGAACGGTCCAGATCAGCCGTGTAGTTTCCATAACGCGTTAAGCCAGATCCGATCTGGGCCGTTGATTTTCAAATCAACGGCCGAGATCTAGCCACGTGCGCGAAGCCGGCCGGCGCGCGCGTGGCGGGGACGGGTCGCCGACAGGCGGGCCCGCATGTCGCTGACGCCGTCCGGTGGACGATGCCCTGCGGACCGAGTCAGCGCACGTGGACCGCGTCCGTAGACCAGGACACGTGGCAGCACCCGGGTGGTGCCACGTGTCATGGTGACGTCATGCTGACGTCATCGGGGGACTCGGCCGGTGCTAACGTCAGCGGATCCACGTGAACCAATGAGGTGCTGACACGTGTCATGCTGACGCAATAAATCCTTTTCCGAAAATAAAATTATTTATTTAATTCGGTTTATTGATTTTAAATATAGATCCAAACTTCAAACGCTTATAACTTTTGCGTTTTAACTCCGATTTGAGTGATTCAAATTTCTAAATTTTCGTAAAAATGAGACCTACTCAAATATAAATTTTAGTTAATTTTTGATTATGAATATTTCTCTGTTTATATTTAATTAATGTTTCCTTTTAACTTTAAACGGTTATAACTTTTGCATTTAAACTCTGAATTTGACGATTTTAGTTTCAAAAAATTCATAAAATTATGCTCTCTCTGTTTATAAACTTTATTTGGATGTTTGGACACTTTTTGTCTACTATTTATTTATTTATTGCTATTTGCGCTTTTTACGAGTAGACGTTGAAGTGCCTGAAGGCTTCGAAGGTGAAGTCTTGACCCAGGAGCCAGTTCAGGACCAAGAACAAGTACTCTTTGAAGGCAAGTTGTGCTTTGACCATGTTGATCCCATTTTCAAATTATTTTGGTTTAACTTATTGCATGCTAGTTTAATTAGAAAATGCTTTATTAAATTACGGGAAATTAGATAAGTGCCAAATTGCTGTATGACACCTTGGTTAATTAAATATGTGCCTTGACCCCTTGTCACCCTAGTTGAGGTTTAAATAGTTGGACATTATTAAATTGCCAACATGGGAATTTAGATCGTTGTAGTATATTGCTTAGACCTGCTACGTGCTCTTGACATGATTTTGGACAATCAAATGTTAATATTGACTTAATGATATATTGAACCTGTTTTGGAAAGGTATCATGTGTTGTGTTGTTGATGGCACGTGGTGCATGGTAATCAACTGGGGGTTTGCTAAATAGATTTTGACCGGGGCATGTGGCAAGAATGATCGGGTGGGCCAGTTGTGGCACCAGGAACATAGTTTTGGTTCTTCGGGTAGTCTTGCCCTGGTCACCCTAAGGACTTAACCTTGCAAGCCATTGAACTGAGTCAATCGTGCAAACACATGTCTGTAATGGGACGGACCTAGTTGATTAAGTTGATAATAACGTACCTGTGGGACCTCACGATGTCAACTACACCTTTTGTGTAGTTGTACGGGGGAGCATACCGGGGCTACGGCCAGGTACCCATCTAATAGTGGATTGGCCTAAACTTCGCCTTCGCTAAGGGAAAGGTTAGTGTGCAATCACCGGGGAGGACCACATGTGCTGTTAGAAGTTTCCGAAAGACTCTGTTACGGACACTCGCCTTTGTGGTGTTTGGTTGTATCTTGTGGGTAAAGTGCATAACCTCTGCAGAGTGTAAAATCTATTCGAATAGCCGTGTCTGCGGCATTGGACATCGCTCGGGAATTACAATCAAGGGTTAGACTTTCTTGAAAATGACTTGGACTTGAGAGGTTGGGTTTGGTTAGTAATGATGTTGATGGAAATGTGGATTAGGAATGGAAAGGATGTGTATTTAATTCCTGGAAAAAGTTATTGCTCTTGAACATGTTTCTACTGCTTTTGAATCTACTTATGTTACTTGTCAAATGATGTTTTACTGCAATTATACCCTGAGCTATTCCTTTGTACTAAGCCATGCATGTAGTATATTAGTTGCATTCTATGCATGACTTGCTGAGTACCAAGTACTCACCCTTGCCACAATACAACACCAGTTGAAGAGGAGACTACACCAGCTTTGGAGGAGGAGCTCCCAGAAGAACCGACTAATTACGGAGCAAGCCCAGTCAGTTGCCTGTGGTATACTGGATGGCGCCACGAAGTTATCTTATTTTCCGCTGCCGTTATTTCTCTCTTATTGAGTTTTCGCCCTGCGTGGCATATATTTGTAACTTGACCCTAAGGTCGAGCAACCCGTTTGGTTAACTATTTAAAGTACTTTATTATTTCATTGAGTATGATTGTGATATTTACCGATGTTGAGACTGTGTGAACTAGCGCGTTCCTGGACTAGTGCTGAATACACAGAGGGTCCAGATTTGCAAATTCGGGTCCCGACAGAGGTGGTATCAGAGCCATACTGACTGTAGGCTCACCCATAGCTAGAATGGTCGTAGTGAGGATAAAAACCTATTTTCTAAAGATAAAATGTGTCAAGATAATGAATGAATTCTCGACTTACCCCTTTCTTCCTTGTTCATACCCTTGCTGAGTTCTTTTTGTCTTCCACATTGACTTTAAAATGCTGCGTTCTTACGCGAGCGTCTTTTGACAGATGATGATGAAGAACAACTACGCCGAGCGTGAGGGAGGCTATTCTGCCGAGTTGTGGCGTATGCTTCAGTTTCTTCGAGGTTTTGAGAGACCACTCTACCGAGGGACCACTCGTGTAGGCAGGAGAAGTCATAGGATGGGACGTTCGGATCACGGTGTATGCCCGAGAGAAGACAATGTTTAGCCGCCCTTTCCACTTCACCGCCAGGAGGTCTACCTTTGAGATGGGAATCCAGGAGGTGTCGCGTCGAGCGATGCAGCAGATCGCCTGCACTTACTTCAGGGAGCTGGAAGGCACAGTGTTCCGTCACCACCCACGCCGAGACAGCAGAGCTCAGCGGAAGCCGATAAAGGATGAGGATGCTATCGTAACTCAGTTAGCCAGATTCGTTGCCACCCAGGAAGAGCTGATCGACGACACAGTTCAGGAGTTGAAGAAGGCTCACGAGCAGGTTGAGGAGGAAAAGAAGCACTTGGAGAATGCCCGTGAGTACGTCGCTTATGCTGCGGGAAGGATCGTAGAGCTGGAGACCGCACTGTATGGACAGGGCCCCGATCCAGTGTTGGAGTTGGAAGCCCCAGAGCAAGAGGAGGACCCAGAAGAGGCGCCACCTGCACCCGCGCCACAGCCACAGCAACAGCCAGATCCCGAGCCAGAGGAGGACGCTGCGTCGTCAACCACAGCTGCAGTTGTGGAGCATGGCGATTATTTCATGCCTATGCCGCCGCACCCGCTGTGAGGAGGCAGTGGAGGTTTTCTCGATGAGTGAGCGTAGGCGTTGAGGTTGGGACTCCTTCGTCGAGTCGCGTTATAGAATAAAGATTCACCTTAGAGTCGATTTGGATTTTCATTGCTTGCTGAGTGTGCAGTATGTGTTGCAAGGCATTTAGGCATTGTAAGCGACCATACCAAGTTATTATTATTAATAATAAAGTTGGATTTTGAGTTACACTTTTCCCCCGCATAAGTTTCCATACTACTTGTCAATTCTTGTTCCCTCTCATCTCTGAAACCTTGGAGCAATCGACAGATGGTGAACACCCGCAGAAACCTCGGAGGCAATGGAAGTGGTTCTTGCCCAGTTGGGAACCTCAATGATGGAGCACCTGCACCCCAGCCAGCACCGCCAGTTGACATGCAGAATTTTGGAGCTTTTCTTGCTGCACAGACCCAGTTGATGCATGCGATGATGCAGCAGATGCAACAGATCACCGCTCACGCCACTGCTAATCAGAATAATCAAGTCAATCAGGGACAACGCCAGAATTCAAGACTGTCAGAGTTCATGAGGACTCATCCACCCACTTTCTCCGGGAATGCCAATCCGTTGGAGGCCGATGATTGGTTAAGGTCAATTGAGAGGAAGCTACACATTGCTCAATGCATGGGAAATGAGAAGGTACTCTACGCTTCTCATCACTTGGAAGGGACTGCCGCAGAATGGTGGGAGAACTTCTGCGCCACGCGGGAGAACCCTCAGGACATCACTTGGGAGGAGTTTACTGCCGCATTTCATCAGTATCACATGCCAAAAGGAATTATGGACCTCAAGAAGGAAGAGTTCAGGGCACTGAAGCAAGGTAATCAGCCGGTGGCCGAATACCTGAATAAGTTCACACAGCTTGCACGTTACGCACCTGAAGACGTAGCGACAGATAAAGCCAGACAGTCTCGCTTTATGAAGGGACTTAACTCAGGACTGCAGGTGGGACTGATCACCCACACCTTTCCAGATTTCCAGGAGCTTGTGAACAAGGCGCTCATTCTTGAAGATAAGCGCAAGGAACTGGATGAGAACCGGAAGCGAAGGATGCAACAGCAGGGATCGCGTCAGGGAGCACAGCAACGCTTGAGGGTTGCGCCAAATCAGTTTTTCAGGTTCCAACCACAGAATGCTACAAGGACACAGTCGCCAGCACCAAGAACCGTCAACCAGAATTATCAGACCCCAGCTCCAGCCAGAAACGCCGCTTCAGGCAGTCAACAGGGGACAGTGAGACGCTGCTACACATGCAACGAGTCAGGGCACTTTTCCAACAGTTGCCCTAAGAAGATAGCAGGAGTGACCCCAGTTCGCTTCAACTTGGGATCCACACCAGCCAGGACGCCAGCACCAGGAGCAAACCGCGGGACAGCACAGCCAGGAGCATCACCCCAGACCGTGATGAGAGGCCGAGTCAACCATGTCACCGCAGAGGCACTCCAGAGTGCCACGGACGTCGTACTGGGTAAGTTACTTGTCAACTTAGTACCTGCAACAGTTTTATTTGACTCTGGAGCTTCGCATTCGTTTGTTTCTCAAGGTTTTGCTGCTAAAAATGATTTGGAGATTGCAAGACTTAAATGCATGCTTTTAGTTCAAGCCCCTGGTTCCGAACTCCGAACTAAAGTAGGATGTTCTGGGGTAAGAATATTAATAGATGGGATAGAGTTCCTAGCGAACCTTATTATGTTGGAAACCCGGACCTTAGATGTTATTTTGGGAATGGATTGGTTATCCAAGCACAACGCTGTGCTGGATTGTGGACGAAGGATTATTTCAGTTGAGAGCCCGTGTGGAAGAAAAGTGGAATTTCAAGCTACCGCCGTTAGAGATGAATAGTTGATGGTTAACAGCGCAAAGGCGATCAGCATAGAAGATGTCTCAGTAGTGAATGAGTACCCAGATGTTTTTCCTGAAGATCTACCTGGAATACTGCCAAACAGAGACATAGAGTTTGTGATAGAGCTTGTACCTGGTACAGCGCCGATAGCGAAGAGACCTTAACGGATGTCCACTGAGGAATTAGTAGAGATGAAGAAGCAGCTTGAAGAGTTGATGGAGAAAGGATTTATCAGTCCAAGTTCGTCACCGTGGGGAGCGCCAGTTCTGTTCGTCAAGAAGAAGGACGGGAGTTTCAGGATGTGCATTGACTACCGTGCACTCAATGAAGTCACCGTGAAGAATAAGTACCCGCTACCCAGGATTGATGATTTGTTTGATCAGCTGAGAGGAGCCGGAGTCTTCTCCAAGATTGATCTGAGATCGGGATACCACCAGTTGAAGATCCGGTCAGAGGATATTCCGAAGACTGCATTTTCATCCAGATACGGACATTACGAGTTTACAGTTATGTCCTTCGGTCTGACGAATGCGCCAGCATATTTCATGAATATGATGAATAAGGTGTTCATGGAATATCTAGACAAGTTTGTTGTCGTGTTCATAGATGACATTCTCATCTACTACAAGACGAAGGAAGAACATGCAGAGCACTTGAGGCGAGTGTTGGAGAAGCTGAGGGAATAGCAACTCTTCGCTAAATTTAGTAAGTGTGACTTTTGGAAGGACAAGGTGGAATTCCTCGGACATGTAATGACCGCAGAAGGAGTCGCCGTCGACCCAAGCAAGGTAGAAGCTGTGCTACACTGGGAGCAGCGAAGACCGTGACCCAGATCCAGAGTTTCCTAGGAATGGTAGGTTACTACCGCCGTTTCATTGAAGGCTTTTCGACAATTGCGAGACCTCTCACGCAATTGTTGAAAAAGGAGAAGAAGTTCGCATGGACGCCGGAGTGCGAGAAGGGTTTTCAAGAGCTGAAGAAGCGATTAACATCAGCCCCGGTGTTGGTTCTACCGGACGTCAATCAAAGCTTTGATATTTATTGTGACGCATCGCGCCAAGGACTTGGATGTGTGCTGATGCAGAATTGAAAGGTCATTGCCTATGCATCTAGGCAGTTGAGGCCGCATGAGGATAATTATCCGACGCATGACCTAGAGTTAGCTGCAGTAGTGCATGCTTTGAAGTTGTGGCATCACTATTTGATTGGAAACAGATGTGAAGTATACACGGATCATAAGAGTCTTAAGTACATCTTCACCCAATCAGACCTGAACATGAGGCAGAGGAGATGGCTAGAGTTGATCAAGGATTATAACGTTGGAATCCATTACCATCCCGGAAAGGCCAACGTGGTAGCCGATGCCCTGAGTTGGAAAAGCCATACTGTGAACATGTTGATAGCCACGAGTCAGGATGAGCTACGTGAGGATTTCCAGAGAATGAAGATTGAAGTAGTACCAGAAGGATTCTTGGCCGCATTAGAAGTAAAGCCTACCCTGGAAGATCAGATTCGAGAACGACAGAAGGATGATGACAAGATCCGCAGGATCAAGTCCAAGATGTATGAAGGCAAGGCAAAAGACTTCAGACTGGACGAACAAGACACGTTATGGATGCAGGATCGAATCTGTGTGCCAAACCAGAAGGAACTGAAGTAGTTGATCTTGGAAGAAGCCCATGACTCCAAGTATTCGATTCATCCGGAAAGTGCCAAGATGTATCAGGATTTGAAAGAAAGATTCTGGTGGCCGAGCATGAAGCGAGAAGTTGCCGAGGATGTTGCGCTGTGTGACATATGCCAGAAAGTTAAGGCAATGCATCAGAGGCCAGCGGGACTGCTGCAGCCATTGAAGATACCTGAGTGGAAATGGGAGGAAATCGGAATGGACTTCATTACCAGCTTACCCAAGACTCAAGGAGGATATGATTCCATATGGGTTATAGTAGACCGCTTGACTAAGGTCGCCCATTTTATTCCAGTAAAGACAACCTATTCGGGGGATAAGTTAGCCGAGTTATACATGACCAGGATCGTCTATCTGCACGGAGTGCCGAAGAAGATTGTATCGGACAGAGGTACCCAGTTTACCTCAAGGTTCTGGAATAAGCTGCATGAGGCCATGGGAACCCGTTTGAACTTCAGTACAGCTTACCATCCGCAGACGGATGGGCAAACCGAAAGAGTTAACCAGATTCTAGAAGACATGCTACGAGCTTGTGCATTGGCTTATGCTACCTCTTGGGATAAAAGTCTGCCGTATGCTGAGTTTGGTTACAATAACAGCTATCAGGCCAGTCTGCAGATGTCGCCATTTGAAGCACTATACAGTCGACCTTATCGGACACCGTTGAACTGGAACGAGACAGGTAAACGCCGTGTCTTCGGACCGGACATTCTTCGAGAGGCCGAAGAACAGATTGCCATGATCCGAGAAAGACTGAAGATAGCACATTCAAGACAGAAGAGCTACGCCGATAACCATCGCCGAGACCTAAGATTTGAGCCGGAAGATTTCGTGTATCTTAGAGTCACACCACTCAAGGAGTTAAGAGATTCCATGCCAAAGGAAAACTCGCGCCGCGATATGTTGGACCATTTAAGATTCTCAGCCGTAGAGGTGAAGTTGCGTACCAGCTGGAGTTACCGCAATCACTAGCAGGAGTACATGACGTGTTCCACGTGTCTCAGCTGAAGAAGTGTCTTCGAGTACCTGACGAGCAGACCCCGCTAGAGTCAATCAAGCTACAAGAGGATCTGACTTACAAGAAGCACCCAGTCAAGATTTTGGACACAATGGATCGAGAAACGAGAAACAAGTCAACCCGTTTCTGCAGAGTTCAATGGAGCAACCATGCGGAGAGTGAAGCAACTTGGGAGCGCGAAGTGGAATTGAAGAAAGAGTTTCCGAACCTATTCTTTAGTAAACCCTGAATCTCGGGGACGAGATTCTGATAAGGGGGGAGGTTTGTAACACCCCAAATTTTTGCTTTTCATGAATTTAAATAAGATTTGACACTTTGGTGAATTTTTGGAATTTTCTGGAATTTATTTGGATTTATTTGGAATTTATTCCCTTTTGAAATAATTAAAGAATTTGATTTTACAAATAAATTTTTGTTGGAAATATTTTATTTGAGTCCAAAATGCTCCAGAATATTTTCTAGAATTTTTCTGGAATTTTTCTGAGTATTTTACTATTTTTAATGAATTAAATGAATTTCTGGGAATTAATTGGATTATTTATTCGCTGGAAAACCGAGTTGGTTTGTACTGTTCATCCGACCGGACCCGAGTCCGAGTCAGACTCGAGTCTGACCCGAGCCAGCCGTTCCGGTCGAACCCAGTCGCCAAACCCTAACGCGCGTGACCGTTAGATCGAGATCCAACGGCCACGATCGCGCCACGTCACCGAACCCGAGCCCGACAGAGCCAGCCCAGTCGCCCGAGTCGGACCCGAGCCCAAACCCCCGCACCGTTGGATCTTGATCCAACGGCTCGCGTTGAGCCACGTCACCCAATCCGAATCAAATTCGGATTCCGCCGCCGCAGCTGTGTGGGCCTCGGTTTCCGTGGATTTCACGGACGCCGAGAGGCCTATTTAATGCGTCACCGCCGCCAGCGTGTGCTCCGTTTCCGTGCACACCCGTAGCCCTAGACCACGTCGCCTGAGCCGCCGTGGTTGCGCCGCAATCGCTCGCCGTAGTTGCATTAGGGCTCCGCCGCGGTTAATCGCTGTTTCCACCGCCGCCGTTAAGCCCAGATCCGGAACCTCAACGTTGAGACGCGTCGAAGGGGACCTTTCACTTCGCCGGAATCGCGCCCAAACGCCGTCGGGCGTGTCGTCGTCCTCGTCTTCGGTGACCTCTGCTCCGCTGCGTGCCATCGCCGCCTCGCGAACTCCCTCCACCGTCCGATCCAGATCCGAGGGCCCAGGATCGTCCACATCACCCCTGGTGAGATCACGTTCTAATCCTCATATCTATTTCCAAGCGTTGGACCTAGATCCAACGGCTTAGATTGTGCCACGTAGCTAGAACCGCACCGTACTGGATCCAATCTCAGCCGTTAGATCTAGATCGAACGGCTAGGGTTAACCGCGTTGTAAACATTAGATTGGATCTTGACTGTCCGATCAAGATCGAACGATCCAGACCAGCCGTGTAGTTTCCATAACGCGTTAAGCCAGATCCGATCTGGGCCGTTGATTTTCAAATCAACGGCCGAGATCTAGCCACGTGTGAGGAAGCTGAATCGGCGCGCCCGCGTGGGTGGGGACGGGGTCGCTGACAGGGTGGGCCCGCCTGTCAGTGACACCGGTCCGGTGGACCAGTGCCACCGTGGACCGAGCCGCGCACGTGGACCGCGTCCGTAGACCAGGACACGTGGCAGCACCCGGGTGGTGCCACGTGTCATGGTGACGTCATCGGGAGACTCGGCTGGTGCTGACGTCAGCGGATCCACGTGGACCAATGAGATGCTGACACGTGTCATGCTGACACAATAAATCCTTTTCCGAAAATGAAATTATTTATTTAATTCGGTTTATAGATTTTAAATATAGATCCAAACTTCAAACGCTTATAACTTTTGCGTTTTAACTCCGATTTGAGTGATTCAAATTTCTAATTTTCAAAAAAATGAGACCTACTCAAATATGAATATTAATTAATTTTTGATTATGAATATTTCTCTGTTTATATTTAATTAATGTTTCCTTTTAACTTTAAACGGTTATAACTTTTGCATTTAAACTCTGAATTTGACGATTCCAGTTTCTGAAAATTCATAAAATTATGCTCTCTCTGTTTATAAACTTTATTTGGATGTTTGGACACTTTTTGTCTACTATTTATTTATTTATTGCTATTTGCGCGCTTTACGAGTAGACGTTGAAGTGCCCGAAGGCTTCGAAGATGAAGTGTTGACCCAGGAGCCAGTTCAGGACCAAGAACAAGTACTCTTTGAAGGCAAGTTGTGCTTTGACCATGTTGATCCCATTTTCAAATTATTTTGGGTTAAATTATTGCATGCTAGTTTAATTAGAAAATGCTTTATTTAATTACGGGAAATTAGATAAGTGCCAAATTGCTGTATGACACCTTGGTTAATTAAATATGTGCCATGACCCCTTGTCACCCTAGTTGAGGTTTAAATAGTTGGACATTACTAAATTGCCAACATGGGAATTTAGATCGTTGTAGTATATTGCTTAGACCTGCTACGTGCTCTTGACATGATTTTGGACAATCAAATGTTAATATTGACTTAATGATATATTGAACCTGTTTTGGAAACGTATCATGTGTTGTGTTGTTGATGGCACGTGGTGCATGGTAATCAACTAGGGGTTTGGTAAATAGATTTTGACCGGGGCATGTGGCAAGAATGATCGGGTGGGCAAGTTGTGGCACCGGGAACATTGTTTTGGTTCTTTGGGTAGTCTTGCCCTGGTCACCCTAAGGACTTAACCTTGCAAGCCTTTGAACTGAGTCAATCGTGCAACCACATGTCTGTAATGGGACGAACCTAGTTGATTAAGTTGCTAATAACGTACCTGTGGGACCTCAGGATGTCAACTACACCTTTTGTGTAGTTGTACGGGGGAGCGTACCGGGGCTACGGCCAGGTACCCATCTAACGGTGGATTGGCCTAAACTTCACCTTCGCTAATGGAAGTGTTAGTGTGCAATCACTGGGGAGGACCACTTGTGCTGTTAGAAGTTTCCGAAAGACTCTGTTACGGACACTCGCCTTTGTGGTGTTTGGCTGTATCTTGTGGGTAAAGTGCATAACCTCTGCAGTGTAAAATCTATTCGAATAGCCGTGTCCGCGGCATTGGACATCGCTCGGGAATTACAGTCAAGGGTTAGATTTTCTTGAAAATGACTTGGACTTGAGAGGTTGGGTTTGGTTAGTAATGATGTTGATGGAAATGTGGATTAGGAATGGAAAGGATGTGTATTTAATTCCTGGAAAAAGTTATTGCTCTTGAACATGTTTCTTCTTCTTTTGAATCTACTTATGTTACTTGTCAAATGCTGTTTTACTGCAATTATACCCTGAGCTATTCCTTTGTACTAAGCCATGCATGTAGTATATTAGTTGCATTCTGTGCATGACTTGCTGAGTACCAAGTACTGACCCTTGCCACAATACAACACCAGTTGAAGAGGAGTCTACACCAGCTTTGGAGGAGGAGCTCCCAGAAAAACCGACTAATTAGGGAGCGAGCCCAGTCAGTTGCCTGTGGTATACTGGATGGCGCCACGAAGTTATCTTATTTTCCGCCGCCGTTTTTTCTCTCTTATTGAGTTTTCGCCCTGCGTGGCATATATTTGTAACTTGACCCTAAGGTCGAGCAACCCGTTTGGTTAACTATTTAAGGTACTTTATTATTTCGTTGAGTATGATTGTGATATTTACCGATGTTGAGACTGTGTGCACTAGCGCGTTCCTGGACTAGTGCTGAATACACAGAGGGTCCAGATTTGCCATTTCGGGTCCCGACAGTAATGGATTCCGACATTGTAATCCTTGATCAACTCTAACCATCTCCTTTGCCTCATGTTCAAATCTGATTGGGTGAAGATGTACTTAAGACTTTTATGATCCATATACACTTCACATCTGTTCCCAATCAAATAATGACGCCACAACTTCAAGGCATGCACTACGGCAGCTAACTCTAGGTCATGCGTCGGATAATTCTCCTCATGCGGCCTCAGCTGCCTTGATGCGTATGCGACGACCTTTCCGTTCTGCATCAGCACACATCCTAGACCTTGGCGCGACGCATCACAATATATATCGAAGTTTTGATTGACGTCCGGTAGAACTAACACTGGGGCTGATGTCAATCGCTTCTTCAACTCTTGAAAACCTTTCTCGCACTCTGGTGTCCAGGTAAACTTCTTCTCCTTTTTCAACAATTGCGTGAGAGGTCTCGCAATCGTCGAAAAGCCTTCAATGAAGCGGCGGTAGTAACCTGCCTTCCCAAGAAAACTCCGGATTTGAGTCATGGTCTTCAGCTGCTCCCAATGTAACACAGCTTCTACCTTGCTGGGATCGACAGCGACTCCTTCTGCGGTCATCACATGTACAAGGAATTCCACTTTGTCCTTCCAAAAATCACACTTACTGAACTTGGCAAACAACTGCTGCTCTCGCAACTTCTCAAGAACTATCCTCAAATGCTCAGCGTGCTCTTCTCTTGACTTGGAGTAAACAAGAATGTCATCTATGAACATGACGATAAACTTATCCAAGTATTCCATGAAAACCTTATTCATCATATTCATGAAATAGGCTGGCGCATTCGTCAGACCGAAGGACATAACAGTAAATTCATAATGTCCGTATCTAGACGAGAATGCGGTCTTCGAAACATCTTCCGATCGGATCTTCAGCTGGTGGTATCCCGATCTAAGATCAATCTTGGAGAAAACTCCGGCTCCCTCAGCTGATCAAACAGATCATCGATCCTGGGTAGTGGGTATTTGTTCTTCACAGTTACTTCATTGAGTGCACGATAATCTATGCACATCCGGAAACTCCCGTCCTTCTTCTTGACGAACAAAACTGGTGCTCCCCACGGCGACGAATTCGGCTTGATGAATCCTTTCTCCATCAACTCTTCAAGCTGTTTCTTCATCTCTACCAATTCTTCGGTGGACATCCGGTAAGGTCTCTTTGCTATCAGTGCGGTTTCGGGTACTAACTCGATCACAAACTCTATGTCTCTGTCTGGCGGCATACCAGGCAAATCTTCAGGAAAAACATCTGGATACTCATTCACCACCGAGACATCCTCTATGATGATTGCCTTCGCACTGTTGACCATCAGCTGTCCCTCACGAACGGCGGTCGCTTGAAATCCCACTTTCCTTCCACATGGGTTCTCAACTGAGATAATCCTTCGCCCACAATCCAATACGGCCTTGTGCTTGGATAGCCAATCCATTCCCAAGATAACATCTATGGTCTGGGTCCCCAATATAATGAGGTTTGCTAGGAACTCTACCCCATCTATTATTATTCTCACCCCGGAACATCCTACTTGAGATCGGAGTTCTGACCCAGGGGTTTGAACTATAAGCATGCACTTAAGATCCACAATCTCCAAATCATTCTTAGAAACAAAATCTCGGAAAACAAACGAATGCGAAACTCCAGAGTCAAACAAAACTGTTGCAGGTACTGAGTTGACAAGTATCTTACCCAGTATGATGTCCGTGACATTCTGGAGTGCATCTGCGGTCATGTGATTGACTCTGCCTCTCACCACGGTCTGGGGTGCGGCTCCTGGCTGTGCTGCTCCGCGGTTTGCTCCTGGGGCTGAGGTCCTGGCTGGTGGGAGCCCAAGTTGAAGCGAACTGGGGTCACTCCGGCTGTCTTCTTGGGGCAGTTGTTGGAGAAATGCCCTGGCTCATTGCATGTATAGCAACGCCTCACTGTGCCCTGCTGGTTGCTTGTAGCGGCATTCCTGGCTGGGGCTGGAGTCTGGAAATTCTGATTAACAGGCCTTGGTGCTGGCGACGGTGTTCTTGCTGCATTCTGCGGTTGGAATCTGAAAGACTGATTTGGCACAACCCACAGACGCTGCTGCGCTCCTTGACGTGATCCTTGCTGCTGCATTCTGCGCTTCCTGTTCTCATCCAGTTCCTTGAGCATGTCCTCAAGAATAAGCGCCTTGTTCACAAGCTCCTGGAAATCTGGAAAGGTGTGGGTGATCAATCCCACCTGCAGTCCTAAGTTAAGTCCCTTCATAAAGCGAGACTGTCTGGTCTTATCTGTGGCTACATCTTCAGGTGCGTAGCGTGCAAGCTGTGTGAACTTGTTCAGATACTCTGACACTGGTTGATTACCTTGCTTCAATGCCCTGAACTCTTCCTTCTTAAGGTCCATTATTCCTTCAGGCACGTGATACTGACGAAACGCAGCCGTAAACTCCTCCCATGTGATGTCCTGTGGGTTCTTCCACGTGGCGCAGAAGTTTTCCCACCATTCAGGGGCGATCCCTTCCAACTGATGAGAGGCGTAAAGCACCTTCTCATTTCCCATGCATTGGGCAATGTGTAACTTCCTTTCTATTGACCTTAGCCAATCATTCGCCTCTAGTGGATTGGCATTCTCAGAGAATGTGGGTGGATGAGTCCTCATGAACTCCGACAACTTTGCTCCCTGTTGTTGCCCCTGATTATCTTGGTTAGCGGTGGCCTGAGCAGTGACCTGTTGCATCATGCCATGCAACAGCTGGGTCTGTGCAGCAAGAAAAGCTCCAAAGTTCTACATGTCAACTGGCGGTGCTGGTTGGGGTGCAGGTGCTCCATCATTAGGGTTCCCAGCTGGGCGAGAACCACTCCCATTGCCTCCAAGGTTTCCGCGGGTGTTCACCATGTGTCGATTGCTCCAGGGTTTAAAGACAAGAGGGAAACAAGCATAGACAAGTAGTAGAGTAACTTATGCAGGGAGGAAAGTGTAACTCAAAATTCAACTTTATTAACTAAACAATAATAACTCGGTATGGTTGCTTACAACGCCTAAGGGCCTGCAACACATACTGCACACTCAGCAAGCAATGAAAATCCAACGCCTCTAAGGGTGACTCTTTATTCTATAACGCGACTCGACGAAGGAGTCCCAACTACAAGACCTAGGCTCACTCGTTAAGAAAACCTCCACTGCTTGGGTGCGAGTGCGGTGGCATCGGCGCGAAACAAGCACCATGCCCTGCAACTGTGGTAGTCGAAGAAGCGGTGTCCTCCTCGAGATCTGGCTCCTCCGGGTCTGGCTCATGTAACTCAAGTACTGGCTCTGGTCCTGGTCTGTACAATGCCATCTCCAACTCGTCAATCCTTCGCAGAAGGTGGGACACATGCTCTTGAGCCTACCGCCATCGGTTCTTCTCTACCATGACCTCCTCACGAGCCTTCTGTAGCTCCCGGTTCGTATCATCGAGCGCATCCTCCTGAGCGATGACAAGTCGTACCAGCTGTGTGACCGTGGCATTCTCATCCTGAATCAGCCTCGGGTCGAGAAGGTTGTTGTTGTGTGGATGGTAACGGTACACCGCGCCCTCCAGCTTGCTGGCGTAGATGCGGGCGATGTGTCGCATCGCTCGTCGTGATACCTCCTGAATTCCCATCTGCATTGTCGACCTCCTGGCGGTGCAGTATATCGGACGGTTGCCCTTGCCCTTCTTCGTGGCATGTACCGTGATCTTCACATCACAAGCCCTAATCAGTCCCGATTGTCTGATGACGTTCACTTGGTATTGCGGCTTCTCAAAACCTTCGAGAAACTGCAGCATACGCCAAAGTTCCACGGTGTGGCCAACCTCAAGATCGACATAGTTGATCTCTCCCTCCATCTGTCACAAAACACTCGCGTAAGAACGCAGCATGTTAAATCAAAGTGGGAGACAAAAGAATTCAGCAAAGGGGTAAGGAAAGAGAGAAGGGGTAAGTCGAGAATTCATTCATTATCTTGACAAACTTTTAGCTTTAGAAAATAGGTTTTATCCTTACTACGACCATTCTAACTAAGGGTTGAGCCTACAGTCAATATGGCTCTGATACCACCTCTGTCGGGACCCGAATTTGCAAATCCGAACCCTCTGTGTATTCAGCACTAGTCCAAGATCACGCTAGTGCACACAGTCTCAACATTGGTAAATATCACAATCATACTCACCGAAATAGAAAGTACCTTAATTATAGTAACCAAACTGGTTGCTCAACCTTTAAGGTCAAGTTACAAAAGTACGCCTCGCAGGGTGAAAGTTTAATAAAAGAGAAATAATAGCAGTGGAAAATAAGATAACTTCGTGGCACCATCCAGTATACCATAGGCAACTGACTGGGCTCGCTCCCTAGATAGACGGTTCCTCTTGGAGCTCCTCCTCCAAAGCTGGTGTAGACTCCTCTTCAACTGATGTTGTATTGTGGCAAGGGTGAGTACTTGGTACTCAGCAAGTCATGCACAGAATGCAAGCTAATATTCTACATGCATGGCTTAATACAAAGGAATAGCTCATGGTTCATTTGCAGTAACAGCATTTAACAAGTAACATAAGTAGATTCGAAAGCGATAGAAACAGTGTAATATCAATAACTTTTCCAGGAGTTAAATAAACATCTTTCCCATTCCTAATCCACATTTCCATCAACATCATCATTTAACCAAACCAAACCTCTCAAGTTCAAGTTATTTCCAAGAAAGTCTAACCCTTGACTGTAATCCCCAAGCATTGTCCAATACCGCGGACACGGCTATTCGAATAGATTTTACACTCTGCAGAGGTTATGCACTTTACCCACAAGATACAGCTAAAACACCACAAAGGCGAGTGATCGTAACAAAGCCTTTCGGAAACGGCTAACTACACAAGTGAACCTTTCCGGTTTTTGCCATACACCATCCTTTCCCTTAACAAAGGCGAAGTATGGGACCGACATACCGTTGGATAGGTACCATGCCATCGCCTTGGTACGCTCCCCTTTCAAGCTACACAAAAGGTGTAGTTGACACCCGAGGTATCACATGCAAGTTATTAGTAACTTACTCAACTAGGTCCGTCCCATTACGGACATGTGGTTGCACGATTAACTCAGTTCAAAGGCTTGAAGGTTAAGTCCTTATGTTGACCAGGGCAAGACTACCCGAAGAACCAAACCAACGCTCCCGATGCCACAACTGGCCCACCCGATCATTCTTGCCACATGCCCCGATCGAAATCTATTTATCAAACCCAGTTGATTACCATGCACCACATGCCATCAACAATCACAACACATGATACCTTTCCAAAACAGGTTCAATATATCATTAAGTCAATATTAACATTTAATTGTCCAAAATCATGTCATGAGCACGTAGCAGGTCTAAGCATTATACTACAACGATCTAAATACCCATGTTGGCAATTTGATAATGTCCAACTATTTAATCCTCAACTAGGGTGACAAGGGGTTCATGGCGTACAATTATCTATGTCATGGTGGCATACAGTAACTAGGCAATTAACTAATCATCCAAAATCAATTAAAGCATTTTATAATTGAACTAGCATGCAATAATTTAAATTAAATTAATTTCAAAATGGGATCAACATGGTCAAAGCACAACTTGCCTTCAAAAAATACTTGATCTTGGTCCTGAGGTGGCTCCTGGGTCAACACTTCACCTTCGAAGCCTTCGGGCACTTCAACGTCTACTTGTAACGCGTGCAAATAGCAATAATGAATAAACCAGTAGACAAAAAGTGTCCAAACATCCAAATAAAGTCCATAAACAGAGAGAGCACAATTTTATAAATTTTTAGAAATTGGAATCGTCCAAATCGGAGTTGAAATGCAAAAGTTATAACCGTTTAAAGTTTAAAGAAAGCATTAATTAAATATAAACAGAGAAATATTCATAATAAAAAATTAATTAAAATTCATATTTGAGTAGGTCTCATTATTATGAAAATTTAGAAATTTGAATCACTCAAATCGGAGTTAAAACGCAAAAGTTATAAGCGTTTGAAGTTTGAATCTAAATTTAAAATCAATAAACCGATTTAATTCATTTATTTTTATACTGAAAAACCGAATAATGACGTGAGCATGACGTCAGCGTGGGTTATGAATTTCCACTGAATTATTTTTCTATTGAAAAAGCGATTTATGATGTCAGCGGCTCCGGCCGAAGCGACCGACAGGCGGGCCCGGCCGTGACGTCATGGTGCGGTTTAGTAGTCCAGCTGACAAGCGGGCCCAGCGTGTTAGTGACACGCCGCACGCGCGTGCACCGCACGGTGCGGCTAGGCACACGTGGCACGATCCCGGTCGTTGATTTGAAAATCGACGGCCCAGATCATATCCAATCCCGCGCATTAAGGGGTTAACGCTGTTAATCTGGACCGTTTGATCCAGATCGGACGGTTGGAATCTATCCTTCGCACAGTGCAACGCTTGTACATGTCTCATTCTATGCCGTTGGATCTAGATCCAACGGCTAGGATCTAACCTAGGTCACTATAGTTACGGCAACGTGCCGAAATCTAGACCGTTAGATCTAGATCTAACGGTCCTTAACGCATCTGGTTCTAGGGTCTGAGGAAAATGTGGGCTTACCGTGGTGGTCCGATCAGGATCGGACGGCGGTCTGAGCTCGAGGGCGTCGATGGCAACGCGGCGGAGGGAGCAGACCGGAGCTGGTGGAGGCGACACGGGCAACGGCGTTTGTGGGCTTCTCCGGCGAGGTGAGATATCTCCACGGACGCGGCTCGACCTGGGGGTTCCGGATCTGGGCTCCGACGCGGCGGGGGACGGCGGACGACGGCGGGGTGAAGCAAAAACCGTGGCGGCGCTTCACGCAACTACGGCGAGCAATCCCGGCGTATCTATGTCGGCTGGATCTCGGGGGGCTAGGGCAATACGTGCGCATGAAAAAGGGCAACCTCGGGCGATGACCCACGCCTTAAATAACCCCGGGAGGTGCGCTAAAATCGGAACCCTAATGGAACGCGGCGGCGACGCGGCGGAGGAGTCCGACTCGGACTCGGGCGGAGACGAAGGCAGACAGCCATCCACGTGGTGCGATCAACGGCCACGATGGCGTGGGCGAGATCGGATCCAGACCGGATCCGACCGAAGCGGTACGGGCTGATCCTAACCATTGGATCCAGATCCAACGGTCCGGATCGGTTTTGGTTTAGGGGGTTAGAGCGGTGCGGGCGCACGTGCGCTACGTGGCTCAATGTGGGCCGTTGGATCTTGATCCAACGGTCCACGGTTTAGGGCTCGGCGGACCGGGTCCGGCTCGGACGCGGCGCGGTTTGGGTTCGAGTCGGACTCGGACTCGAGTCCGACTCGGGCTCGGTCGGATGAACAGTAAAACCGATTCGATTTTTTTCCAGCTATTTAATATTCAAAATAATTTCCAGAAATTCAATTAATTCGAGAAAAATAGCAAAATACTCAGAAAAATTCCAGAAAAATTCTAGAAAATATTTTAGGACATTTGGGACTCAAATAAAATATTTCCAACAAAATTTTATTTGCAACTTTTAAATCTTCAATTATTTCAAAAGGGAATAAATTCAAATTAAATCCAAATAAATTCCAGAAAATTCCAAAAATTCACAAAAGTGCCAAATTTCATTTAAGTTCATGAAAAGCGAAAATTGGGGTGTTACAATAGACGAATAGTTTGTAGTGCTTGGGCTGGTCTGATGGTTTGCTTGTCGAAGAATTGGCAACTTTCGCACTTCTTTACCAGCTCGCAAGCATCCTGGAGGGCAGTCGGCCAATAGAACGCTTGTCGGAAGGCCTTTCTGACTAGGGTGCGATAGGATGTATGGTTGCCGTAGAAGTCTCTATGGATATCGAGCAATATTTTATTGCCCTCTTCCTAAGTGATGCACTTCATCAAGATTCTGTTACTCCCCTTTCGGTGGAGCTTGCCGTCTACCAATGTATACAACCTGGACTTATGGGCAATTTTTCTTGGCTAAGGCATCATCGTCAGGGACTTCTCAACCTTCGAGATAGGCTTGGAATGGAGTCATGCAAGTCGGCTCGCGTTTGAGTAGTGCAGCTTCTGCGTCTGCAAGTTCCGCCTCGCTGACTCGACTAGGCTGTTGGCCAAGTTGGGTGGCTTCCATCTCCTGCTTGGGGGAGGCGGAAGGTTTGAGGAGTTTCTCCATGAAGACTCCTACTGGAGTAGGCGAGCGGGACAAAACGAGCCTAGCAAGTTCATCAGCAACGGAGTTATCACCTCGCCGGATGTGTCTTACCTCTAGACCTTCGAACTTGTGCTCTAGCTTGCGAACCTCACTCAGGTATGCTGCCATATTATCATCCACACACTGGTAATCCTTTTGCACTTGGTTCATGACTAGCTGTGAGTCCCCCTTCACGAGTAGTCGTTTTACTCCAAGCAATGCAGCTATCTGGAGGACATTGACCAGTCCCTTGTATTCTGCAACATTATTCAAAGCTTGGAAATCGAGTTGGATGACATACCTAAGTTCCTCACCTGCTGGTGATTTGAGTACGATACTAGAGCCTGAGAGTTGCAGGCTGAGTGAGCCATCAAAGAACATCTTCCAGTAGTCATCAGAGGATTTGTGCTTCTTTTCCTTGACGTGTGTCCACTCTGCTACGAAGTCCACTAGGATCCCCAACTTGACGTTGGTCATTGGAGCGAAGTTGACTCTAAACTCATTGAGCTCGACCGCCCATTATCCTACTCATCACGTGGCTTCCCAATTTTGGATTACTTCCTTGAGCGGGTACGTCGTCATCACCGTGATCTTGTGTGCTCGGAAGTAGTGCTGTAGCTTTCTAGATGTCATCAGTACTGCATAGAGAATCTTCTGGACTTGAGGATACCATAGCTTCGCATCGTGTAGGACCTCGCTCACATAGTAGACCGGCCTTTGTATCTTGATCTTCTTGTCAGGATCATCCCGCTCAACCACTAGGATGGTGCTTACTACTTGGGGAGTTGCTGCACATATAAGAAAAGATCTTCTCCTTCGTTAGGAGATACTAAGATGGAGGGAGATGATAGGTACCTTTTCAGTTCCTGGAAAGCTTCCTCAACCTCCCTGGTCCACTCTAATCTCTCTTGCTTCTTGAGCAGCTGAAAGAAAGGCAATCCTCGTTCGCCCATCCAGGAGATGAGTCGACTGAGGGTCGCGATGCATCCCGTGAGCTTTTGCACTTCCCTTAGTGTCCGTGGTGAACGCATTTGGTCGATGGCTTCGATCTTGTGCGGGTTGGCCTCAATGCCTCGACTAGATACTAGGAAACCGAGAAGTTTTCCGAACGGGACGCCGAATGTGCACTTCTCAGGGTTTAGCATCATTCGATACCTCCTGAGATTGTTGAGTGTTTCCTTGAGGTCTTCTATTAGTGAGTGTTTGGTTTTTGATTTGACTACAATATCATTGATGTATACTTCTACATTGCGCCCAATTTGGGTTTTCAGACAATTATGTATACATCGTTGATATGTAGCTCCCACACACTTCAGCCCAAAGGGCATCCTTACATAACAAAACACACCCAACGGGGTGATAAAATATGTTTTCTCCTCATCTTTTGCAGACATGCTAATTTGGTGATACCCCGAATAGGCATCTAGAAAACTTAGCAGTTCACATCCCACCGTCGAATCTACAATTTGGTCAATGCGTGGAGAGGGAAAGGATCTTTAGGGAATGCTTTATTAAGGTCGGTGTAGTCGATGCATATTCTCCACTTGCCGTTGGGTTTCTTGACGAGGACATGGTTCGCTAGCCACATGGGGTGTCGAACTTCTTGAATGAAGCTGGCCTTTAGGAGCTTGCCGATCTCTTCTTGTATGGCCTGCTTGCGATCTTTCGCAAACCTGCGCTGCTTCTAGACCACCGGCTTGGCGCTGGGATCCACAGCCAGTCGATGCTCGATCACCTCCCTGGGGATTCCAGGCATATCGGACGGTTACCAGGCAAAGACATGCGGTTCGCCTGGAGGAAGGTGACAAGCTCGAATTCCTATTTAGGGTCGAGGTTGGCACCCACCTTGATCATCTTTGATGGCTCTGATGCTTCCAACGGTACGGTCTTGACCTCTCCGTCAACCTTCCTGCCTGGTTTGCCGCTGATGACCGGATTATTAGTGATGTTGTTAGTCGTCGAGGTGTTAATGGAGCTCTAGGGCTTCTGGCGCTTGCCCTAGCTGACGGGGCCATCGGTGCAAACTTCCTTCACCATCTCTAGGCTTTTCTTATCACATCTGACTGTGGAGCATGGGTCGCCTTTCACAGTAAGGATTCCTTTGGACGGTGGCATCTTGATGGTTTGGTAGGCGTAGTGCATTACAACCATGAAATTGGCCAGCACTGGTCGACCCAGGATCACGTTGTATGCAGTTTTGAAATCCGCCACATCGAAAAGAATCTTTTCGGTACGGAAATTTTTCGGCGTGCCGAATGTGACGGGTAACTCGATCTAGCCAAGCGGCATTAATGATGAATGCGGAGTTATGCCGTGAAAAGGCCCTGCTCAGGCTTTTTTTTGTTCAAGAGATATCCATCTTGTCCAAAGTCTTGGCGAAGATAAGGTTTAACGAACTACCCCCATCGACTAGGGCTCGAGCCACCAGGATTTTGAGTATAGTGGGCTCAACCACCATAGGGTATCGACTTGGCTTGGGGATCACTGCTGGGTGATCTTGCTAGTCGAAGGTAATTGGTACCTATGACCATTTAAGGAAATGGGGAAGGGGTAGAGTGATTAGACTAACCTCTCTTTCGACTACCTTGTATTATCACTTGGACTCGTACGTGGCAGATCCCCCAAAGATATGAGCTAGCTTGTGTTCGGCCCCGTGGTACTCGGGTTCATCGTTGTCGGTCCTCTCCTTGGCTTGCTCGATGCCGTATTCGGCGAGGGCAGGCTAAAGTTTTTCTTTGACTTTCTTGATGATCACTTGGCACTCGTCAAAGTCATGCTTGTCCATGTGGTGGATAGGGCAGTACTTCTTACCTCCACGGCTCCAACCTTTGTTGTCGCCAGTATTCCGTGTCTTGCTCCTCTCGACCGCGATGATGGTAGAGTCACTCTTTCGCTTTCCGCCGTGGTTCTTGTTCTTCTTGGCCACCTGCTTGGGTGATTCGGGTTTGTCGCTATCCGGCTTGGGGTTGTCGAAGTAGTCTCGGGCCTTGGCACGGATGGCATATTTGTCCGCCAACTCGAACAGCTCTCGAGTGGTCCGAATTTTTCGGGTGGCGAGCTTGCCTTTAAGCTCACGATCTTTGACCCCATTTTCGAAGGCCATTATCACAGCCTCATCGGAGATATCAGGTATCAGGTTGCGCTCATTGTTGAAGAGCTTAATGAAGTCACGCAGTGACTCGGTTGTCTCCTGGATTACCCGGTGCAAGTTGCTGCGGATTCTTGGGCACTCGTATGTGCCCTGGAAGTTAGCAATGAACTGAGCTCGTAACTCGACCCGTGAAGATATGGACTGAGGTGGGAGGTTGAGTAGCCACGATCTTGCTGCACCGTCCATCACCTTGTCGTTCCCACCGGCTGCCCTCATGAATGTGGTGTAAATCTACAGCCATTCAACAGGGTTAATCTGACCCGAATATTTCTTGATGGGGCCTGGTTTGAACTTGTTTGGCCATCTGACTGCTCGTAGTTCAGTGGTGAAGGCCTGACATCCCTCACTGATGTCATCGAGCACTGTATTTCGTGGGTGATGCTTCCCTTCTGGTTGAGGGCTTTTGGTTCTGGTGGGTGAACGTCATGCCGATTGGGGGGATTTGCCTTGTCGATCACGGTGTGTGAGGACTCGACCTCCTGGAGAAGGGTTCCTCCTTTCTTGTCGCTCGCGGGCTTGCTCTCCCGCCGATCGTGCAATACAAGGCGCAAATCCCATCGATTATGGGGGATGCGTTCCCAGAGATCTTTTGGGCGCCTCTGGTAATCATTGGATCGGGACGTCCGGGATGTGTGGTGACTCGATGCGGCCACCGCTGATCTGGATGCTAGTCGACCGTAATGCAAGGGTCATGGCGTTCGACTTGATGCACGCTGCTGGTGGGAACCTCCGGGCCTCGAGTTGATCACTCGAGCAGTCTGGGCCTGTGCCGCATCGAGTAGAGCTATCATTTGGTCGAGCATAGGAGTCATCAGGTTATCTGGGCCCGATGGAGGGAGTGACTTCAGCAGCATGTGAGCACACTAGATGTTTGCTTCAGGAGTGCTGAAGACAGCATTGCTGCGGTGCTGCTGGGAAGCTGACCCTGTGATATGATCGGACCTACTGGGGTGGTCGCGTCCTTGTAGGTCATGTGCCCTATCGGGGGCCACTATCTTCTGGTGAGGCGTCATCAGATTGACATAATCAAAACGCTTTGCCAGATTTGTCGTTGTTCCAGCCGCAATCATGGCGTTCGCATCATTGCGATGGTCTATCGTACCTGGGACGATGGTGTCGGCCGTACAGGCCGCCAGTGGGTCCACATGTGTTCCCAAAGGGGCTTGGAATGCTAGATTGCCTACAGCTTCTGCCTGTGAAAACTTTTCTTGAGAATTCTCTGCAAAAGTGGCATTATTGCCTCTAGCCACATATACGTAGTGGTCGGTTTGATCGCTATTGCCTTGGCTGCTGGTGTCATCGTTGCTGTTGGAGCCATTGCTATCTGTTTCAATACACTCTAAGAGATTGTCTCCCATAGGATCAAAATTGAGAAAGGACACTACTCGACTTGGATCCCAGGAGTGGGATTCGATGAAGCCGACGTGCTCGAGTTTGCGTGCGGGTCTCCATTGGTATAGCATTGTTCCAAATGCGATATGGTGAAGCATTGTGGGCAGGGACTTGGTTGATGGAAAGGCTCGAGTCGATGGCGATGCCAAAGTCGTTGTTGGCGATCCCGTGGAGATTACTCGCCGACTTCATGATTAATCTGCAAAAATAGTTGAAGGCCCCTACCTGGCGCGCCAACTGTCTGTCAGGACCCGAATGTGCAAATCCGGACCCTCTGTGTTTTCAGCACTAGTCCAGGATCACGCTAGTGCACACAGTCTCAACATCAATGAATATCACAATCATACACAACGGAATAGTATATAAGTCTTTATTATAACAAAAGTGGTTGAGTCAACCTTATGGTTAACTTACAAAAGTATGCCTCGCAGGCAAAGTCTTTATTAAATAAATTGTAGCGGAAATAAATAACTCGTGGTGCCAACCAATATGCCACAGGCAACTGACTGGGCTCGCCCCTAGTTCATCGGCTCCTCTTGGAACTCCTCATCCAATTCTGGCGTTGATTCTTCCTCAGCTGATGTTGTTTTGTTGTGGCAAGGGTGAGTACTTAAAGCACTCAGCAAGTCATGCACAGCATGCAAGTCTAATAACTATATGCATGGCTTATTCCAGATGACAGGCTAAATTGGTTCTTTTGCAATAAAGCAACATTCACAAGTAACAGTAGTAGATTGGAAAGTTGTTTTTAAAATAGTAATAACGGTAATAACTTTCATAATCAATTTCCCAAGTAAGGCATTTATCATCCTTAAACAAGTTCATCATTTTCATACCGTGTATCAACCAACCCAAGTTCATTTTTATGAAAGTCTAACCCTTGACTGTAATTTGGAGCAATGTCCAATACCGTGGACTCGGCTATTCGAATATGTTTTATACTCTGCAGAGGTTATACACATTTCCCACAAGATACAATCAAACACCACCAAGGCGAGTCATCGTAACAAAGCTTTTACAATGCTCCTTCTAGACCTAGTACTGCCCGCTAAGGTTTCAACACTGAAGGGACTAGTTACCACAATCAGCCCCCCCCCTCTTGCACCGTGTGAGTCCACCCGTACACCCGGAACCCACACTACCACGACAGTACCGAAATCTAGACATCACAAATTAATCAGCTAGGACTGTCCCATTCCAGACTTGTATTGTATGTTAGACTCAGTTCAAACTCTTGCAAGGTTAAGTCCTTAACGTGACCGAGGAAAGACTACCCAAAGAAATCACAAGTGTCCAAATCAGCAAAAACCAAATATGACCTCCCATGTGCCACTTCTTGCCCACTAGAAATAATCTTGCCACTTGCCTCAGTCTAAATCATTTTATCACCCAGTTGATTACCATGCACCACGTGCCATCAACGTCATCAATAACACATATCGCAATTCCAAAAACATGTTCCATCTCTCATTAAGTCACATTTAACATTTAATAATCCAAAACGGTGTTATCGACACGTGGCATGGCTAAAGATACTACATACGATCTATTTAACCAATGTTGGCAAATCACTAATGTCCAACTAATATTCCATAATCTAGGGTGACAAATGATTCATGGCATACATTATTATAGACAAGGTGGCATACAACAAGTAGGTCGCATTACTATCCCCGGAATTATTTAAAAACATTTTATATAAATTAGCATGCAATAATTTAAGTCAACATAGTTTCAAAAGTGGGATCAATATGAGCAAAGCATAACTTACCTTGAAAAAGGTCCTGTTCCTGGTCTTGGACTTGTTCCTAGGTCAAAACCTCTCCTTCGAAACCTTCAGGCAATTCAACGTCAACGCAAAATGGATAAATAATAAACAAATACATAAAAATATAGAAAAACTCATGTTCAAAAATTAAATAAAATTTACCAATAAATAGAGCTCAATTTTAAAAAAATTTAGAAACTGAAATCGCCTCAATCGGAGTTAAAACGCAAAAGTTATAGCCATTTGAAGTTTGAAAATCAATTAAAAAGAATAAATCGAATTATCCGATTTATTTTTCTATGTGAAAAATTGGAATTATGACATCAGCTGACATCAGCACCGAAATTGAATTTTGGCCAAATTATTTTTCTAAAGGAAAATCGTTTTATTGCGTCATGCTTGCGTCATACGGTCCATAGACTTGGTCCACGGCCTAGCTCGGTCCACCGTGGACCCGGTTCACGAGTCCACGTGTCGTTGACATGTGGGCCCACTCGGGATGATGTCATGCTAACGTCAGCATGGCTCGGCTGGCACGGCTGACACGCGGGCACAACCGATGACGTCATCATGATGTCATTGCTGACGTCACACTCGCGTGGGCGCGGTGGCTGACATGTGGGCCTGGCTCGAATGACGTCATGGGTGACATCATCGCGACCGGCGCGGCTCGGTGATGCTCTGCTTAGTGTGCATACGTGGCATGATCCTATTGGCCTAGTGGAGATGCAATCTCATGCGTTCAACTTAAAATCAACGGCCAAGATTGTCGTGGGGGTTTCGTCTTTGTAACAAGAATCGTAAACTCACCAAGGCGAAGGACTCGAATTAACGCAACCCGTCAGTAATCTAATTACTAGTTACAAACCGTACCCGGATTGAGGCCAATCGATCAACACGACACACTCCGCTGGTGGTCATATGCTAAAGGATTGATTCCAACCCGAGCTTCCCCGAGATATGTGTCTAGTGCTAGTTCCCTGGATCAGTAGCCTAGCACCCACATATTTTAATATAAGTCGCATCAAGAACCAAACTCAAGGTAATAATTGAGTTAATACTGGTTTGTTTACAACGAATTAGTTTACAAGAATGGCACATAGCCGATTGGCTAAAAAGCAAAATAAGATAAACAAAACCGCAACAGCGGTAGCGGTATGCCTTCCCATACCCAGAGGCAACCGACTGGGGGTTGAAACCCAGATAACCGCTACTAACTCGAGGAACACCCGTCTCGAAGAACGTCGGGAACACCTTCAATGTCTTCAACGTCGTCTTCTGATTGCTTATTGTTAAAATAAATAGAGCAAACGGTGAGTACACGTATGTACTCGCAAGACTTTAGTGTATGGAAATAATAATGTAAATGCAGGTTATAACAATGGAATCAGGTTTCTACACTAAGTCTATTTGAGCACAAAGCAAGATTTATTTGCATTACTTAATAGGTCCAAATCATTCGCAATTTATAAAGCAGTGGTAAAGAAATTGTTTTTCTTGCAAGCAATAAATATATCAATTGTTCCATAAACCAAATTCCCAACCATTCCATTTTCACCAACCGAAAACCAAACTAACCTATCTTGCCAAAACCATTTCCCAAAACCAATTTCCGACCAAACTCAATAACCAAACCAGCTCCTAACCAAGTCCAACCAAATCCATTTCCGAGACCGAATCAAGACCAGACCTGAACCAACACCAGAAATTCTATACTTGACAATACTTTCCAAGCTGCTCATGACCGTGAGCACGGCTAATCGATTAGTTTTAATCCCTGCAGGAGATTGTACACTTTACCCACATGACACGTTCTAGCAATCATGTCAACCATGCCACGCGATACGAAGTGTATCCGTTTTGCTAGACAAAGGATTTGAGACTTTCCGAAAGGTCAGGATTTTAGTCTTGCATCCGCCCGGTAATGTGCATCCCTTGCTATGGTCACAGAGGATGGCCACTAGTAGTCCCTATGGGGCACCACTAGCCCATATTTTTTTAGAAACCTCCCCATAGAAGGCATTACCGTTATACTGGGCATGCTCCCCCTCGATGCCTCGACAAGGGAGACCCTAGAACACACCGACACCGCAAGTGTGTCCAACTCTTCTGCTCACCAAAATGCAAGACCCAACCCTTTCCCATCTACTAAGTCAAGACCATCCCATACTGGCACATGTGGTTGTACGGTATGACTCAGTAATAGCATCAAGTTCAGTCCTTAGGGTGACACAGGCGAGATCTTCCAACCCGCTTGCTATGGTTACAGAGGATTAGCACTAGCGTCCCCGCAGAGCACACACTAGCCTGCAACCTCCCCATAACAAGGAAAACGACCAAAAATCAAACCATTTCCAAATCTCCAAACACCGTACACCTCGCCCGGTCTAACTCTTCTATTTTCCAGTTTCACCCAAGAAACCTTTCTATCCAAAAAACCAAATCCAACTCCCAACCCATTTATCAACCTCTCCGATCCAACACCCAATCCAAACCAATGATTTTCCAAGAGATTGTAATTGACTGACTCACGACTTTCATAGCATTTGCTACTGCGTGACTAAGCATATGCAAGTATTATTCAATATTACCCATTTGACATTCATTACTATGTCTAATGTGGATCTAGAGCTTACCAAGGTTCACAATTCAATTAAGATTAAAGGAAATCCACCAACTCTAGGTTTATCTACCAGTTTTCCCACAACTAGCATTTTTACTAAACATACACGCATGCATAATAGTTTTGACAAAAGAAAATAAAACTTTGCAAATATAGGATCAAAATGGTCAAAGGAGGTGCTTGCCTGTTTGCTCTTTTTAACAAGGTCCGACTCTGGAACGAAGTCGGGATTGTAAGTCTCTTCAGATAAATCGCCAACGCCTAAAGAAAAGCAATAAGGACGATTAACAACAAATCAAACCAGGCGAATAAGAACTAAATACAAAGCGAATCAAATACGAGAACTAAGGGCGAAAGGACTCAAGAAAGGATTTAAACTTTTCGATTCCACGCCGGCAATATCGACACACAATTGGTAGTACTGCTCAATCAAGAAAGAACAACCTTGCGGCAAGATCGCCGATCCCGGTAGTACCGTACCATCGGGACGATAAAGTTGACGGCCGGGAACTAAAACGGAACACTTTCTGGAATGTACTGTCGGAATGTTGCACACTGATTACGCTCAGCGCTTGTACCGGCCCCATGCATCAACAGTACCGGAATTTCAAAGGCCAAGATCAGCGCACTTTAGAAAAAATAGCTACCGGCTTGTTTCACATAGTATTACCAATAGGGTAGTAATACCGGACCCAAACACCGGTAGTGCCGCGGCTCCAAAGGCTGAGGATAGCACACTCTGAAATCAACTACCGGCGTTATAGTCACGGTACTACTGCTCAGGCGGCAATACCGAGACTAACACGGTGGTAGCGCTAGTTTTCCAAAAAGGGCCGGAATGTGAGAAAGGGGTTTTCGCTCAAACGGGTTCGGAACTCAAGTACGAGCGTCAGATTACGGTCCTAGCAGCGCCAGGAACACGACTAATCTGGTACCAACTAGTTCCGAGCTCGCTTGATCGATTTACCACTTTCCCACTCCGAGCTCAGAAACTTTTACCCAAAAACGGTTTTCGAAAAGGGAAGAACCAATGAAAACGATCCAAATGGGGAGGGAAGCGACCTAACACGAAATCGAGAAAATGAGAACTGAAAGAGAAAAAGGGAAATCCAAACTTCTCCCTAAGTCCCAAGAAGATCGGCTGGTGACTCCAACAGAGTGCCGCTTTCAAGTGGCAAAGACGGCCATTAAGCCCGGTAGTGCCGCAGGTCAGGGATCGAGCTGGGGTGCTCTCTGGAAATTAACTACCGGAGTTATGTGAGCGGTACTGCCGGCGAGGGCTGTAGTACCGGCCTCAAACGTCGGTAGTGCCGACTTTGCAAGAGAACTTTTGCAAAGAGGAGGGTTTTTACGTAAATGAGTTTAGGACTTCGACGCGAAGGCATGAATAGGTTCCTAGGGACACTAGGGACTCATTCATGAAGGTTTCACCAAGTTTCGAGCTCGCTTGCTCAATTTCTCACTTTTTGACTAAGTGAATCCCTAAAACGACGCGAAAATGGATTTCGGCACGAGAATAGTCCAAATCCAGTTTTTGTCACAGCTAAGGAACCTCTACGGCACTAGGGACCCATGCGCGTCTAGCTCGTGTATTTTGGAACTTCAGAATATGAATTTGCTCCGAATGCCCAAAATGCACATTTTCTAAATCGGTCGAATAAATGGATGATTCGCAACACGCGCAATGAATCCAAAAGTGCACTAAGGTCCTACACGTCTGAAAACTAGTCTACGTACTCAATGCACGATGATCGAATCTTCAGATCTCGAAAACCCTAATTAGTCCCGAATTTCGATTCTGGACCCGAATCGAGTTCAAACTCGATTCTTCCGCGAGAATCGAACTTCACCAGTGTTGGACATATTTGTGAGTCATTTTCTAAATTTTTCCGGAGCTAGGGTTTCAAAGGAAATCTTCGAAAAAAATTAGGGAAATGACTTGTTAGCACATATACATCCAACGAGGAGTAGATCAGGGTTTCCAGAACGAATCAATCGTGTAAAAGAAATCTTCTAACCCTAATCTGGATCTAGCGACTCGACGAATCATCGATCTACTACCCGATCTAGACTTTCTAGGGCTAAACAAGCGAGAAAAGAAAAGAGAAAAGGAGGGGAAGAGCTAGGGTTTAGCTCAAAACCAGCAGAATCAATTCAACAGTTGATTCCACCGGTCTTGGGGCTACTCTAGGGCTTGATGATGCTTCCCACACCTTGCTCAAGCCTTCACCTCGCTCCACTCAAGCTCCTCTTCGCCAGAGTGAGGGAGGAAGAGAGAGATCAGTGGAGGGAGAGGGAGAGAATGGCAGGGAGAGAGAGCTCACGGGAGAGAGAGGGAGTAAGTGAGGAAATGAGGAGTGAGAGAGAGGAGGGCTCTCCTGGCTGGATAAGGATGAGAGAAGGAGTGAGTGAGCCGGCACGGCACGGGCAGCGGACACCTGACCCCTGCCGCTACGGTCGGCAGACCGCTCCTCGCGAAGCGGTAGTGCCGCTGACCGGCAGCACTGCCCTGGTCGACTGATCGCCGCTCTGCAAAGAAACTCTGGATCTTCTTCGCGATTCTTCTCCAATCTTTGGAATTGATCCTTGGGGATCTAAGGGAAGGGTTTAAGGATCTCAAAGGAAGGTTTAGAAATTTAAATTTGGGCTTTAACCTACACGATTCGAGAATTCACCCAAACTGAATCCAGAGGCCGAAAACTCTGGGCTTAAGCGACATCGCTTGGAGATTGAGGGTTTTGACTCGAAGAAAAGTTGGGTTAGGTTCGAAGATCACCAAAGAAGGTTTTGAAGCTACGGTTACAGGTCTAACTTAACCAATTTAAAGTTTTGACCAAAAACGAAATCCGAAACTTCAAACGGGAAAAACAATTAACGAAACGACAAGGCACTCCGAAACGAAATCCGAACCAAATTTAAGATTAAGAAATTAAATCTAAGCACAACTAAACACTCAATTAACTTAATTAAACCTAATTATTCTTAATTACAAATTTAGGGTGTTACAAAGATTCAATCGAGTTCGCCGCGTTTAGGTGGTGACGTGGCATGACCTGGCGTGAGACGCATGGACGCGTCTACACCTTCCATTCCAGATCTAACAGCCAAGGTCTACCTAGATTTAAAGCAACGCAATTAAATCATAGCCGTCTACCCGCTATCCAACGGTTCAGATTAGATCTAACACGGTGCTACACAAACCAATCTAGGTCACATGTTTTTGATCCAACGGCTGAGATCAGACTCGGCTACATCTACAGCAATCAATCCGAGCCATCCGATCTAAATCCTAGGGTCCAGAATAGATCTAACCTAGGTTGATCTACGGTACAGAAGAATAACACGTGGTCTAACCTGAGTCACATGATGCAGATCAGACGGTTCTGGGAGCTCGCGAGATATGGCGGTGACGCAGCGGCTTGTGGTCACCGGAGCCGAGGACGATGACCACCCGAACGATGTTTGGACGTGAAACCGATGAGGTGGATGGTCCCCTCCGAAGCATCTCCGCGCGAGGATCTCGAATCTAGGATTGGCGACGGCAGAGCGCGATGCAAAACGGCGAAAACTCGCAAGAACCGAAGTGGCAGCTATGTAGCTACAGCGAGCAATTACAGCTAGGCAGTGGGGGTTAGGGGTTGGAAAAAAACTCAAAACTCACGAGTTAAACGAGTACTCGCAAACTCGGCTCAACTCGGCTCGAACTCGTTCCTTAACGAGTCGAGTCGAGCCGTGATTTGAACTCGTTTAGATAACGAGTTAAACGAGCCAACTCGTGAGTTAAACGAGTTAACTCGAGAGTTTAACGAGTTCTCTAAGTCGGTAAGTATAACTATATATGCGTGAGGCTAGGATGATAACACATGGCATACTGTATAATCTTAACACCAATCCTCTTCTCAGATGAAAATATCGAGTTAAACGAGTTTAACGAGCTAACTCGCGAGTTTAACGAGTTGAGCCGAGCTGAGGTTTGAGCTTGTTAAGATAACGAGTTGAGTCAAGCTGACTCGTTATATTACCGAGTTTGACCGAGTCGAGTCGAATCGAGCCAAGTCAGCTCGTTATCCACCCTTAGTGGGGGTTCTGGCGGTGCAAGCTAGGGAAAACGATGCAGCACCAAACAGCGAACATCGGGAGGGATGCGGTGCAATAAATAGGGGCCTTAGGAGGCGTGCACGGCATGGAAGGCCAGCGGACTCGGTGGCGATTTTGGAACAGAGACGATGACGCGCAGCCATCCATGTGGCACGATCAATGGCCCCGATCGCTCTAATCGAACGGATCTGACCCGAACACGAACGGGAAACACGGCGCAATCTCAGACGTCGGATGGGGATCGACGGTCGGCGTTCTAGGGTTCTGGCGCTACTGGGCTGATGCAGGAACAGTGCTGGGCTTCGGCCCAGTACTGTTCCAAAGGGTTTTCTGCGATTTTTCAATTAAAATAACTCTAGAAAATAGATTAATTCATCTAAGGCAATAAAAATACCAGAAAAAAATTCTAAAAAAATTCTAGAAAATACTTTGAGACATTTTGGACTCAAGTAAAATATTTCCAACAAAACTTTATTTAAAATTTTTAGATATTTAAATAATTCGATAAAGGACTTAATTTAAATTAAATCCAAATAAATTCCAAAAAATTCCAAAAATTCAAATAATTTAATAACTTGAATAAAGGCACAAATTTGGGATGTTACACTATCGAAGGTTATGAAATCGGTGGTAAACTTGTAAATGGGTACCTTCGAGGGTTGTAGGATCAACGGAACGGACGAAGCACAATTTAGACAGGTTCGGGCCTTTGGAACAAGTAATACCATACTCCTGTGGTTCGCACTATAAGATCGAACAAGATTGAATACAGATCAAGGGTGCCTAGCTCTAGTTACAATCAAGACGAGAATCCTAAACCCCTAGATCTAATCTCTCGACTATGTCCTAGCAGGTGCTCTCCTCTTGATTCCTTCTGGATGTTTCTTATTCTCTCCCTTTTCTCCGTGCGCCTCCCTCTATTTTTATAGCTAGGTGCACCATCGCCTGGAGACGTCGCCGGATAAGGACTCCGAGTCGTACCCAATCAGGAGATCCTCGCTCCTGGGATCCTCGTAGGGTAATTAACCTTCCTTTCTATCTGGTGTACTCGGGCTGATCTCCTCATTCCAGGAGTATGATCGAGACCTTCCAAATATAGAGTGATGGCGCTATGGGTGTCCCGACCTTTCGATGAGAAACACATGATCGGTTTGGGTGGAGACGACTTTGACGATCCGACTACACCGTACGACGACGATGCGCCTTAGCAATCGCTAAACCAACTCCGAAGGGTTATTGATCTTGCCGCCGGCACGATCAACCTGAACACGAGGTTCTATTCCTGCAAGCAACCAAAGAACAAGCAAGAACAATCGTATAAGCAATCTAAAATTTCTAATAAGAGTTGAATGCAAACAAAGATGGAGTCTTATTGACGATCTTGACAAGGTGGCTGTCCAGCACAACTCGCAGGATCAAGTTTGCACTTGGCTAAACTAATCAAATAAAACCCAAAACCCTAAAGAGCCGATGGCTGGCTATTTATGAGAGTTAGGGATGTGGGAAACACGTCCAGAACAATAGGACACCAACTACAACTCTATTACAAGGTCCAAAGCCCAAGTCTTCTCGGATTGGAAAAGTGATGCCACTTGTCTTCCAGATTCCTATCGACTCGGACGGAATTTGGGGATGGGGCTAGATCTGTTGGAAAGAGGACGATGAAACCTTTCAGATCAGTACTCATAGACCCCAAACACCCTTGTGAATCAAAAGTTATGGTCGTTTTAAGTTGGTGCTATCCCGGAGGCCGATTCCGAGTTGAAATTGTGCACCGAAAAAATTGGCTTCATGCTTGACGTTTGGGAGTCCTTCTCCTTGGTTCCTAAGGACAATAAAATCACCACAAGGATTAATAGCATTCTATTCATTAAATTATTTGTATGCATCCCGAGTAATGCATTCACCTGGTAATTGAATTGACGTGCACGAGCTCGAGTAAATGGCCCTTGTATTACATTGTTGGTTTCAATTGGGTTTGTAGGCATGGCCGTATCCATGGTAGTGATGTCCTCATCATCCTCCCTTTCTTGCATTTGAGTCATCCTCGACTCAAGCTCATCATCTTCTCCCAAGTATGGTTTCAAATCGGCAATGTTGAATGTGGGACTAACCCCAAAATCTGCAGGCAATTCAAGCTTATATGCATTATCATTAATCATTGGCAATGTTGAATGTGGGACTAACCCCAAAATCTCCCGGTTCAAAAGTTACATGCTTCCTTCCCTTACTACCAGCAAGTTTATATTTAGCATTCATGCGCTCAATGTTGTCTTTAGTTATCTCATGCATTTTCATAATCAAATCAGCATGTTGTTTGGCATCAAGATTCAATTTCTCCGAAGATGGAAGAGGTAACAAGTCAATTGGAGCATGTGGTACAAATCCATAAACAATCTCAAAAGGGCACATCTTAGTAGTAGAATGCATTGATCGGTTATAAGTAAACTCAATATGAGGCAAACATTCTTCCCATAATTTAATGTTCTTTTTCAAAACAGCCCTAAGCATGGTAGATAAAGTTCGATTAACGACCTTTGTTTGTCCATCAGTTTGGGGATGACAAGTAGTAGAAAATAAAAGCTTAGTCCCCAATTTATCCCACAAAGTTCTCCAAAAGTGGCTTAAGAATTTAGTTTCACGGTCTAAAACTATTGTGTTTGGCACACCATGTAAGCGAACAATTTCACGAAAGAACAAGTCGGCAATGTTGGTAGCGCCATCGCTTTTGTGACAAGGTATGAAGTGTGCCATTTTAGAAAATCTATCCACAACAACAAAGATACTATCCCTCCCCTTATTTATTCTAGGTGTTGGGGAACGCGGTATGCTAAACTAGCACAAATTAAAATTTCTACCACAAACCAGAAAAGCTACTCGCAAGAAGGGGATCATAGATCTATTACCACTAGACGCGTAGTTGCGGAATCCTTCTCGACGCAGATCGTCCTCGCTGCAGATCGTCCTTGCTGCGGATCGTCCTCGCCATGGATCGTCCTCTCCACGCCGCAGTAGCAGCAGCGTCACCACAGCAGTCCACACGTCCGGGGATGGAACGCCGTGCGTCGGTGTGCAAGCACCAGGTTGCTCGGCAGGGGCAACGAGAGGAGGTGGCTAGGGTTGCTAGTGAAACACCTCTAAACCGCACGAAAGTGTGTGCTGCGTCTAGCCTCCTCCCCTCTTTATATAGCCACGATGTGAAACCCTAGGCAGTCAGACCCCATCTACGCGCCAAGCCCACGAGGTCCATTAATTACGGACCCAATCCGAATTAATGTGTCCCAGCCCGTTAAGTGTGTGACCCTGTAGGTTCATGCGCATTTGGACATGGATTCGAAAAACTCTTTTCTAATCCAATAGTTGGTAGCGGCTCCTTGCAGAGCATGCCAACTCCCAAACACATATGATTAAAGTACTGATGTAATAATCCCTTTGCCAAACTATATGAAGATCGAACTCAAGGCGAGAAGCATGTGATCCTTTGACAATTCAATCCATCTCTCGTATCCGTGATATATTAATAAGTTGTTATTGACTTCTCAATCACGGCATGGCCATGCACTTCCTTAATCATATCACACGAGTGGCCTAGACATATATCTCCGTTACATTGGAGTGGCAAATTCCATCTTGACTGCTCACTTCCCTATGCATGTTTCATAGTAAACATGAAAGCTACCTTTATAACTATCCGGTTAGGAAATAGTGTTTGGTAACCCCAAGGTAAACTATTAGACATGTAGGGAATATGACAATCTCAGGTCTAAGGATCATACATCTACTATGTATGAGATACACTGATGACACATAAGAATGTAACATTCTCGCAATGTCCCATTGTGAGTCTATCTAACACATGTTCTTCAATATGCGTCCACAATGTATTGATGATATCTCCATATCCCATGATCTATGAAACATGATCCTCGAACAATACATGTGCTGATCTATTCATCGTTGTCCTATACGATGATATCCAATCAGAGATATTTATCGAATTATATCAATAAGTAAAGAGCTTCATAAACAAGTCACACACTTGTTGATCAAAATAATGATATACATTCATTGGACCAATAATCATATTATTATTCATAAACATAGTCCTGACTTCTTGCAATAGAAGCACTGGGTTTCGGGTTGAGGGCCGATTTTGAGCTTCTGAAGCTTAGTTTTGAGGCTCATGATCTCATCTTGAGCCTTGCCCTTGCCCTTTCCCTTTCCCTTTCCCCAAGCCTTGGCTTTCTTCTTTTTGAAGGTAGTTGTCTTCTGAACCATCATCACATGATTGGGTTTCTTCTTAATGCTTTCCTCGGCAGCCTTGAGCATCCCATGTAGCTCAGTCAGGCTCTTCTCCACACTATTCATATGAAAATTCATAATGAATGGCTCAAAGCTCTGAGGCAGAGACTGGAGAATTACGTCTGTAGCCAGACCAATGCTAAGGGGAAATTCATGCTTTTCCAATCTCCCAATGTAGCCAATCATCTTGATTACATGTGGGCTGACTGGACTGCCTTCAGCCAGCTTACAAGCAAACAGAAGCTTTGAGATACCATACCTCTTAGCCCTTGCTTGATTCCCAAACATGCCCTTTCCGTCGTCCTCCGCCATGAACAAGCCCAGATCCGGAACCAGCGTGATGAGACGCTTCGAAGGGTACCACTCACCTTGTCGGAGCTGCACTAAAACACCGTCAGGCTTGTCATCGTCTTCGTCTCCGGCAACCCAGCTCCGCCGTGGCCATCGCCGAACCCGCGAAGCTTCTCCGCAGTTGGATCTTCATCGCATGGCCAGGATTCGTCCACATCACCCATGGGTAAGTTCCACGTTTTAATTTTAGATATGTAATCAGCCGTTCGATCTAGATCCAACGCTCTAGATTGAGCCACGTAGCCGTAAACTGCACCGTGCTAGGGTTGATCTCCGCCGTTAGAACTAGATCGTACGGTTAGGGTTAATCCGTGTTGTAGCGTAAGATACGATCTCAGTCGTTCGATCGAGATCGAACGGTGTAGATTGAGCCACGCGTCGCACGCCGGGACATGCCACGTCGCCCCCATGACGCGGTGAAACCCGATCGGTTCTCAGCCGTCCGATTCAAATAGAACGGTCCAGATTGACCGCATCATTTCCAAACGCGTGAGGTTAGATCTGATCTGGACCGTTGGATTCCAAACAAACGGCCCAGATCGTGCCACGTGCACGGGAGCCAAACCAGCGTGGTCCACGCGGGCGCGCCCGGTCGTGTCGTCAGCGGCTCAGTCCACCGTGTGGTGACGTCAGCATGGGGCCCGCGTGTCAGCGGCTTAGTCCACCGTGCGGTGGCATCACCCGTGACGTCACGCTGACGTCACAGTGGGGCCAGCGTGTTAGTTCGCTCGGTCGAACCGTGCTGACGTCACCTGAGTGGGTCCCGCGTGACAGTGACGCGTGCACCCGTGGACCGGGTCCACGGTGGACCGAAGCCGAACAGTGGACCGAGTCCATGGACCGGCTGACTGTGATACTACGGGTTGGCATAACTTTAGAAAGTATGAATTCTGCAATTTGAACCCTACGGTATGGCGTTTTAGCGCGTTTCGGGCCTCTCCGGGGTCATTTTGGGCCGTTTCCGGGTGATCGGGCCGTGGGGGAAACAATTTGGGCCATCGGTGGGATGAATTGGGCCCATGTGGGGGTGTGCTAGGGCAGCACACCTGCTGCCCATTCCACCATGCGCCCCCCATCTCTCCCCCTTTGAGCCGCCACACCCACCTCCTCTCCCCCATCTTCCCCAAATCTCCCCACCTCTCCTCCTTTGCCAAACCGCCCCTCCTCTCCACCCTTCTCCCCCTTGCGGGTGCGCCATAGACCTTCCCCTCGCTGCCACGTCACGCTTTGGTGCTATCCTCGCCGGTGGGAGGATTTGCGACGAGGAGGTCCGGTGGAAACGGCGCGTGGGAAGAGATCGGGTGGAGATCGCGTGGGGAAAAGTTCGTCAAATTCGTGGTTCTTCAAGAAGGTAATGGGGAAAACCTTTGGGATTGATTAGATGCTGTTGCAGTTGGGGATTTCTATGTTTTTAGATCAAGGGAGGTGCTGCCATGGGGTAGAATTGATGAAAACTTGGATTGTATTCACGTTCTGTTCGGGCAGATTGGGAACCCGAACTAGGGTAGGCGTTTTTGCGAATTTACGTTTGGAATCTGGTCGTACAAACGTGGAAGAAGTTGTAGGTAATTTAATTATATTTCCGTGGACATAAAGAACGTTAAATTCCGATCAGCCGTTTGAAAGTTATGACTGTTTTACCGAGCGTGTTAAAATCTGTGACGTGATTGGAACAGATCACGGTATTTTGTAGATTAAACAACATTAGAATCTGAATCAGTCTTTCCCTATAACTAGAAAAAGTTGGGAAATTTCCTAAGCTACGCGAGGAAGTACTTGTTTGTTCAATTTGGAGTACTAGAACAGAAGCTATGCCCATTGGAAGGCCGCTGTCCCGAAGGGACAGATTTGCTGTTTTCTGATTTTAGGAGTTGTAAGCAAAGTCGGGGTAGTGGGATATTTGTATGCTGTTTTGTGGACTCGATTTGAGTGTGTGGCACGTGTTTGCAGGTGGTGTGCCTCCGGGAGTGCCCTCAACCTCTCGTCACTCCGTTGCCCGTGGTTGAAGGCAAGTGTGTTGCGTGGATTGTATGCTATACGTGTTGCTAGAATTGCTTGATAGTATTTGGAATAGACAACATGTTGTCTTGCCATGAATTACATGTTATAATTGATAGGATGCCCTTAGGCCATGATTTAAATGTTGTCGATGATATGGTGTCCTCATGCCATGATTAAAAATGCTTGTTGTTGATAAATGATTCACATGCCATGTTTTGAACGGTTATCGTCGATTGTTGAATACGGTCCTACATGTTGTGATGCCATGTGTTGATATACAATATTTCTATTTATGTATACGTTGCTGTCCATTTTGCATACATGGCATATTTTCATGGCCGGCCGGTGAGATAAGTCATAACTATTCCGGTAGGGTCAGTGAGAACAGTTATGACTAGTCCGGGGCTATTCTGTTGAGTAAGTCCTACATCGTGATTCCATCACCGAGGTGAATGGAAGCGAGTGATAGGCACCCTCCATCTACAGGATGGAACGGGGAAAAGGGTGCATGCCGACGGGTGTGCACTCAACCATACCGGTATGAGTATTCCAGGAGACATGTGCATTGCATTGCATGAATGATATACATAAATGAAGATGTTTATGAGATAATGATGAGAGTACTCATGAGATGCTCATGAGATGATTATCATGGTGTTTTAAAGGATGTATATAATGTTAAATATGATGTGTTGTGATATAGCTGTGGAGACTGGAATTATGGTTTGTTGTCTTGCACCTTGTTTTTCATTACATTACACCTTGCTGAGTGATGAACTCACGCTTGTGTTTTATGTTGTTTGTTTATTTAGGTACAATGAAATCGGTGCGCGGGAAGGGAATTTAGCTACACTTCCTCACGTAGCACTCATAATCTAGATAATTCACCCATTTTTATGGAAACATGGCAATAAGTTATGTTGATTTTAGTGTATGGATATTATGTGTTGGTTCCCCTCATGTGTGTCATGTGGGTCTTTGGAGCGATTTGTTTTATCATCCTAGTCTTAGTAGATGCTTATTCCATGATTATCATTGCTTATTGTTATTCTAGTTGATGCTCATCTATTGTTGTCGATGCGTATTGATATCTTGATTGATACATATATTGATATGATATTGTGATGTTCAAATTTATGCATAAACAAAGGAGATGCTGTCAAAATTTTCAATTATTCTAAATGATTACTTGCTGTAATTTACCTTAAACTATGGTATTAAGTGTGTTATGGTCTATGTTTGGTGACATTCTGGGCTTAGTAAAAGCCGGGGTGTTACAGTTGGTATCAGAGCGGGCTGTAGGTCCCTAGAATGTGTATTTAGTGTCATACTATAGGTTCAACTAAAATATGAAGTGGGATAACCTAGAAACATGGCTTAGGTTTTACTTAAAACTTTGCCATAGGATAGCAACATTAAAACTTGTGTAAGTGGAATAATTAATTTAAAACTTGACACACTGCTGCACAAGAGGGAATGGGTATGGGTATCATTGCTTTACACTTAAATGTTGTATTTAAGCTTTGATGTTGAATGTTACATTTGGTAATATATGTTGCTATGTTTATGAAAGAATTGATTGTGTTGATACATTTGAGATTTTGTGGGTTGTGGTGCCAAAAGGGTTTCGGTCACCTTCTGTTGTTTGTAGTATTGTTGGGTTTGACGGTGTGGCCGGTTAGTGCCATCACCGATGGACTTTAAACCTCCTGTTGGGAGAGTGCTTATCCTTTCTGTCGTAGATTGGGTAGTTGATTGGAGTCGAGTAGTAGAGTTGTGGATTGACCCTCCGAATTTCCTTTGCCATTTTGACGAACGGTTTTGGTTGGTTGAAATAAAAGAAAAAGGGTTCGATTTTGGATACTCACCGATAGTTCTTTTGGTGGTTTTGGTTTTGTCTTCTTTGGTTGAAGACAAAAGGAGAAGTTAGGGTTGTGCCTCTTTTGGTCGCCTTGCCAGCTTTGACGCCCGATTTGTTGTTTACCTTATAGAGAAACTTATAGATTGATTCTTGGGTTACCATTCTCCAATTTGAAAAGAAGTTATTGAAGTTTCGATGAAAAATCTAAGTCGCATGGATTTAGGTGTCAAGGTTTTGTCGGAAAGTATGTGGTTGATCGGTTGCTTTACGGAGAAAGTTTTCAATTTATTCTTGTGTTTGTTTTTCTCCGAGGTTTAAAAGAGTTATTGCGGTGTTGTGCCAGACCTTGTTGTCGGGGTCTAAGTGGTGTTTGATCGCAATGATGACTTGCTTGGGAATTCATCTTTGAAAAACCGTTTGTTTCGTGAAAGTTTGAAGTTTGGGGTTATGGCCTTATCTGAAAAAAAAAGATTTGGTTAATCGCTTGGTTTTCCCTCTTGCAACCATCTTCCTTCGTGGAAGTTGTTGATCTCGAGAGTTGTGGAGTAGTTGCGTGTCGGCATTTGGGAATTTAAGAGTTGACTTCTCTTGTGATTTATGGTTGAGCTTTCCGGAAGGAAAGGTGTTTTGGGTGTTGTTCTTTTCTGGAGCAATTATGGTTTCCTTAAGAGTTGGGTGCGTGATTCACGCGGATGTTTAAGAAGTTAAGTGTATGACGAGAAGTTAGAGTTTTTGGATGATATGAGCTAGTGGTTCGGTTAAAGTGAATTTGTTGCTTGTTTAAAGATAAACTAAAATATTGTGTTGATAAGAGATAATTAAACGAGACGTTAGGTGATCCAAAGTGAAAGTTGATTAGTGGTGTGTGCAAAGTGATGCGGGTTATGGAATCTAATGGATGTTTTGAGATTAGTCAGCATAGAATGTCTCGGTTGACGAACTTGTTATAGCAAGAAGATGGTGTGAAATTCTGCCTATTGTAGCTGGTGGGTCGATTAATATTGTGGAGTCGACAATATGACTTAAAATACGTGTAATCAATTAATGAGGATATATGGAATGATTGTAGGAAAGGTTGAATTATTCTTGACAGATGTGCATGCAGGATCCGTATTTATGAGGGATGTCTAGTGGAGATCGTGTCGCGGTTAGTATTAATTATTGGTGGAATGAACTGGTGATATGGAATATGTGACTTAGGATTATACCAGGGGTAATTGTTGATTACGCCGGAATAATTGTAAAGAGATGTGTGCTACGCTTGGGATAATAAATTGCATGAATAATGGTTCGTCATGGTTAGTAGACCAAAAGAAGTTGTTGATATGCGTCTTATGTTGGATTAACTGATAAGTTAATTGTGCTGGAGTTGTGAGAACGTGGTTCTCCTTGTTGATTGTCATACGGTAGTTATGGTCTATGGTTCGTTGGTAATATAATCAATTGTGGTTATATGAACAGTGAAAAGTGATTTTATTAAGAGCATATGTTGTAGCTTGTGTGCAACAGTGTTGGACTTCTCGGGATTTGGGTGATTATGACATCCGTATTGGCTAAGAGTATTGGAATGCGAGTAATGGTGGGATTTGAGTCGAACTTTCTTTTGAAGGTTTACTGATTCAAATGAATGTATAAATTTTCTGGGAGTGCCTGCCTCTTTCTTTAGGCGTCTTGATTAGTGTGCAATAAAATCTCCCCTGATTAAGTGGCATTTTGTCAAGTTACAAACTTGACTCCGATGATTGGAAATATGGATGAAAGAGTAGTATTTGAAGTAACCGGCTTATGGGTTCCAAATGTGGTGTGGTATTGAACCATGCCAATCTTTGGATTTGGGCTAATCTGTTTAGTCTATGCTATGAGTATGGATTAACACCCAAAGCGTTGGAGTGGACGCTTTCTTTAGCGTTCAACTGATTTATCTTTGGTAACCCTGGAGTTAAGCGCTTAAATTGTAATTCTATCGTGACTAGAGTTGGATTTATTTGGGAAACGTGTGTGGTGTTTGCGAGCATTTCAAAAAGGTGAATCTTACGATTGTTTCATAAGTGATTTTGTTGGTAAGGTGTTCCCTGCTAGGAATGTGTTTCCTTTCTCTTTAAGAGAATTGGTAGCGGTTATTAGGCGTAGATGTTTGATTTGAGAGTTGATGTTATCTTCTGGTATTGGCTTTGGTTAAAATGCGATGTTTTGCACGCATTGCGTGCAGTGGTTGTTGGGTTGTGACGCGATATGGTATTTTTCGGTTAACGCCGTCGTAGTTTATGCGAATTTGAGCAACCATCGATGTTGTTGGTGGTCAATCATGTGACAAAGAGAATGAAGTCTCTTTGTGAATGGTTAATGGGTATCGTGGTTACATGACAAATAAATGGTGAAAAAGATTCATGACATCGTTTTTTAAGCATAAAAGAGTTGTTGAGCCAGGACGGTGAGAAAGTCATATAGAGACATATGACTAATCCGGAGTGCTCTTGAAGAATTCGCATTCGTGTTATGAATCGAGTTTTCCATTGCTCTCTAGCATGAAAAGGAATGAATGGATAAATGCTGGTATTTTGGTTATGTTATGCAAGGGATTTGAGTTTCCCTTTCTCTTCGAGAGTTTTTGTGGCAATTCTCTTCCAAGATGTTGATTTTGGTTAAAATGAAAAGTTTGGCTGTGGTGAAAGCGAGTCGAGTTGTCTTTAGTTGTTGAGAACTTCTGTCAAGAGAATTGTGTGGAGTCTCTATTTATTTGAGTGCTCCCCGATGCGAATTGTATCGTGTTGATTGGAGATTTGAGTTTTCTTTTGTGGCTTGACTTAGGAAAAGAAAAAAGGGTGGTCTTTCAATGTTATCGGGTTCTTTCCAAAGTGATTTGTGGCGCTTTGAGGTTCGAGTTGTTGTTTGTGGTCTACTTGGATTCAAAAGAATCATACTTCTTTTGCACTATTGATAGGAGCGAGAATAAGAAGGGCCTCGGGTTATTGTTGAGTATAATCTAAGAGCTATACTCGTGGGCTTCGTTGTTTGTGTGACTTGTTTGTGAGGGCGACATCCTCTTGGGAAAAGTGCCAATTGAGATTTTGTAGTGAGTTACGGTCCTAGCTTGGGCTAGGTGCTGGACATTAGTGGTATGAGGGTGGAAGATGATGGAGGTTGTTGATGTCGTGGTTTGAATTTGGTTAAGAGTAGCGATGGGTGGAAGTGAAGTTGACGGTAGTTCGGTGATAATTGTCCTGCCGTGAGCAATTGTCTTCACTAGTTGTTCTTGGATTTGAGTCTTGCCTGGGAGAGGATGGAATGAAATGTTGAGTTCAATGAAATGCTTAGTTCAATGAAATGCTGAGTTCAATGAAATGTTGAGTTCAATGAAATGCTGAGTTCAATGAAATGTTGAGTTCAATGAAGCGTGGTAGTCAGGATGGTTGTGATAGTAGTGTGAAGTGTTCGTCGTAAGGATTCGGGCGTATTAGGTTGATGGAGCCCTGTGTGGGTGAATCACGGTTTCTGGTTCGAAATTGGAAGAAAAGGTGGAACCGTGAGAGGCTGCACTTAGTTGAGCTAAGTACTTCTTTCTCGCTAAGTGTAGGTTTTGGGAAAAGTGTTGTCGTGTGTTATGGTTTGAGTTATTGTGTGGTTGCCTGGTGTTGCACAGAAGCTTTTGTCCTGTAGGGACTTGTGTTGTTCTTGTCATCGAGTCTCCATCGGTGTAGTCCCAGTGGCTCTAGTCAGAGAGAGAAGCGACCCGGGAGTTGGAGTCTCGCATGCGCGAGAATTTCCCAGAGCTTTTCTCGACCAGTTTGAACCGGGAAGTTTAGTTCTCTTTGTGTTGGTTGTTTTGTGTAGTAGTGTGTCTCGGATTCGAGGTCGAATCCTGTTGAAGGGGGGAAGAATGTGATACTACGGGTTGGCATAACTTTAGAAAGTATGAATTCTGCAATTTGAACCCTACGGTATGGCGTTTTAGCGCGTTTCGGGCCTCTCCGGGGTCGTTTTGGGCCGTTTCCGGGTGATCGGGCCGTGGGGGAAACAATTTGGGCCGTCGGTGGGATGAATTGGGCCCATGTGGGGGTGTGCTAGGGCAGCACACCTGCTGCCCCTTCCCCCATGCGCCCCCCATCTCTCCCCCTTTGAGCCGCCACCCCCACCTCCTCTCCCCCATCTTCCCCAAATCTCCCCACCTCTCCTCCTTTGCAAAACCGCCCCTCCTCTCCACCCTTCTCCCCCTTGCGGGTGCGCCCTAGAACTTCCCCTCGCTGCCACGTCTCGCTTTGGTGCTGTCCTCGCCGGTGGGAGGATCCGCGACGAGGAGGTCCGGTGGAAACGGCGCGTGGGAAGAGATCGCGTGGGGAAAAGTTCGTCAAATTCGTGGTTCTTCAAGAAGGTAATGGGGAAAACCTTTGGGATTGATTAGATGCTATTGTAGTCGGGGATTTCTATGTTTTTAGATCAAGGGTGGTGCTGCCATGGGGTAGAATTGATGAAAACTTGGATTGTATTCACGTTCTGTTCGGGCAGATTGGGAACCCGAACTAGGGCAGGCATTTTCGCGAATTTACATTTGGAATCTGGTCGTACAGACGTGGAAGAAGTTGTAGGTAATTTAATTATCTTTCCGTGGACATAAAGAACGTTAAATTCCGATCAGCCGTTTGAAAATTATGACTGTTTTACCGAGCGTGTTAAAATCTGTGACGTGATTGGAACAGATCACGGTATTTTGTAGATTAAACAACATTAGAGTCCGAATCAGTCTTTCCCTATAACTAGAAAAAGTTGGGAAATTTCCTAAGCTATGCGAGGATGTACTTGTTTATTCAATTTGGAGTACTAGAACAGAAGCTATGCCCATTGGAAGGCCGCTGTCCCGAAGGGACAGATTTGCTGTTTTCTGATTTTAGGAGTTGTAAGCAAAGTCGGGGTAGTGGGATATTTGTGTGCTGTTTTGTGGACTCGATTTGAGTGTGTGGCACGTGTTTGCAGGTGGTGTGCCTCCGGGAGTGCCCTCAACCTCTCGTCACTCCGTTGCCCGTGGTTGAAGGCAAGTGTGTTGCGTGGATTGTATGCTATACGTGTTGCTAGAATTGCTTGATAGTATTTGGAATAGACAACATGTTGTCTTGCCATGAATTACATGTTATAATTGATAGGATGCCCTTAGGCCATGATTTAAATGTTGTCGATGATATGGTGTCCTCATGCCATGATTAAAAATGCTTGTTGTTGATAAATGATTCACATGCCATGTTTTGAACGGTTATCGTCGATTGTTGAATACGGTCCTACATGTTGTGATGCCATGTGTTGATATACAATATTTCTATTTATGTATACGTTGCTGTCCATTTTGCATACATGGCATATTTTCATGGTCGGCGGTGAGATAAGTCATAACTATTCCGGTAGGGTCGGTGAGAACAGTTATGACTAGTCCGGGGCTATTCTGTTGAGTAAGTCCTACATCGTGATTCCATCACCGAGGTGAATGGAAGCGAGTGATAGGCACCCTCCATCTTCGGGATGGAAGGGGGAAAAGGGTGCATGCCGACGGGTGTGCACTCAACCATACCGGTATGAGTATTCCAGGAGACATGTGCATTGCATTGCATGAATGATATACATAAATGAAGATGTTTATGAGATAATGATGAGAGTACTCATGAGATGCTCATGAGATGATTATCATGGTGTTTTAAAGGATGTATATAATGTTAAATATGATGTGTTGTGATATAGCTGTGGAGACTGGAATTATGGTTTGTTGTCTTGCACCTTGTTTTTCATTACATTACACCTTGCTGAGTGATGAACTCACGCTTGTGTTTTATGTTGTTTGTTTATTTAGGTACAATGAAATCGGCGCGCGGGAAGGGAATTTAGCTACACTTCCTCACGTAGCACTCATAATCTAGATAATTCACCCATTTTTATGGAAACATGGCAATAAGTTATGTTGATTTTAGTGTATGGATATTATGTGTTGGTTCCCCTCATGTGTGTCATGTGGGTCTTTGGAGCGATTTGTTTTATCATCCTAGTCTTAGTAGATGCTTATTCCATGATTATCATTGCTTATTGTTATTCTAGTTGATGCTCATCTATTGTTGTCGATGCGTATTGATATCTTGATTGATACATATATTGATATGATATTGTGATGTTCAAATTTATGCATAAACAAAGGAGATGCTGTCAAAATTTTCAATTATTCTAAATGATTACTTGCTGTAATTTACCTTAAACTATGGTATTAAATGTGTTATGGTCTATGTTTGGTGACATTCTGGGCTTAGTAAAAGCCGGGGTGTTACACTGACGCAATGCTGACATTATAATTCGATTTTTCAATAGAAAAATAATTCGGTGGAAATTCAATTTCCACACTGACGTCATAAATCGGGTTTTTCAACAAAAAAATAAATGAATTAATTAAGTTTATTCTTTTATTTGAATTTTCAAACTTCAAACGCTTATAACTTTTGCATTTTAACTCCGATTTGGGTGATTCCAATTTCTAAATTTTTATAAAATTGAGCTCTACATAATGGTGAATTTTATTTAATTTTTGGACATGAGTTTTCTCTGTTTATATTTATTTAATTGATTTTTCAAACTTTAAACGAGTATAACTTTTGCGTTTCAACTCCAATTTGGACGTTTCAAATTTCTAAAAATTTATAAAAATGCTCTCTCTGTTTATAAACTTCATTTGAATTATTGGACAATTTTTGTCTGCTGTTTAATTATTTATTACTATTTACACGCGTTACGAGTAAACGTTGAAGTGCCCAAAGGCTTCGAAGGTGAAGTTTTGACCCAGGAGCTAGCTTAAGACCAAGGACAAGTAATTTTTGAAGGCAAGTTATGCTTTGACCATATTGATCCCATTTTTGAAATTAATTTAATTTAAATGATTGCATGCTAATTTATAGGGGTGAAAATGGGACAGGAAATATCCGTCCGATCCGATACCGAATCCGTTTAAAATCCGTATCGATGTTATCCGTATCCGTATCCGGAAAATCCGGTGTAATATGGGTTAGGATATGGGAAGAGCAATATCCGATCCGTATCCGAAAAATCTCATGTAATATGGGTTAGGATATGGGAAGAGCAATATCCGACCCGATATCCGGTAAATATCCGACCCGAATATCCAGATAAAATTAGTTATTCTTCCATTAATTTGGTTCATTATTGGATAGATAGAGTAGTTATTTGATATTGGCACTAAAAAACACTACTTTGTTATTAAGAGTGAACTTCAACAAATCTATCAACAAACAAATAGAGTGATGACATAATGCTTTTACCTAAATTGATTTGTTCAACTTATTTGATAAACTTCTTTTCTATTCAAATTACTGGAATTAGTTGAGTCGCTAAATTGAAGCATAGCAAACAAATCCGAGTAGGCCTCATTATGAGATAAGTCTATCTTCAGTTTGTCAGAATGTGACAATTCAACACTATTTAATATCTCCAGGAATTTATTCTGTAAGGTTAAGTTTGATGGAAAAGCTCCCCTTGTTCTCTGTTTTCTTTATATCTCGATCTCTCTCCTTGTATCCGACCCATTTGCACCTCTAACTATACTACTATCCTACGATGAAATAATTATGACTTGAAGCTAATGTTGTAAGGTTAATGCTTCATTCTTTCTTTTACGTACACAATTATGTATTATACTACTATCCGATTATGATATCCGATCCCGATCCGAATCCGTCAGGTATCCGCTCCGTATCCGAATCCTGAATAATTGACCAGATCCGTATCCGAACATCGATCCGACTCCGAATCCGGAAAAAAAAATATGGGTTAGGATACGGGACGAGCAATATCCGCCCGTATCCGACCCGATTTCACCCCTACTAATTTAAGTAGAAATTGTATTAATTATTTCTGGGAATTAGATAAATGCCAAATTACAGTATGACACCTTGATAAATTAAATTATGTGCCATGAACCCTTGTCACCCTAGTTGTGAATATGTAGTTGGACATTATTAAGTTGCCAACATTGGGTACTTAGACCGTCGTAGTATAATGCTTAGACCTGCTACGTGCACATGACATGATTTTGGACAATCAAATGTTAATATTAACTTAATGAGATATTGAACCTATTTTTGAGAAGTATCATGTGTTGTGATTGTTGATGGCACATGGTGCATGGTAATCAACTGGGTTTGATAAATAGATTTAGATCGGGGCAAGTGGCAAGAATGTTATGGTGGGCCATGAGTGGCTCCGGGGATATCGTTTTGATTCTTCGGGTAGTCTTGCCCTGGTCACCCAAAGGACTTAACCTTGCAAGCCTTTGATCTGAGTCAAACGTGAAACCACATGTCTGTAATGGGACGGACCTAGTTGAGTAAGTTACTAATAACTTACATGTGGTATCTCAGGGTGTCAACTACACCATTTGTGTAGCTTGAAAGGGGAGCGTACCAGTGCTATGGCATGGTACTCGTCCAACGGTATGTCGGTCCCACACTTCGCCTCTGTTAAGGGAAGGGATATGTAACACCCCAATTTTTGCTTTTCATGAATTTAAATGTTATTTTGCACTTTTGTGAATTTTTGGAATTTTCTGGAATTTATTTGAAATTTATTTGAATTTATCCCCTTTTGAAATAATTAAAGAATTAAAAGTTTCAAATAAAATTTTGTTGGTAATATTTTATTTGACCCAAATGCCCTAAAATATTTTCTAGAATTTTTCTGGGATTTTTCTGAGTATTTTGTTATTTTTCATGAATTAAATGAATTTCTAGGAATTAATTGGAATATTTAATCGCTGGAAAATCGAATCGGTTTTACTGTTCCTCCGACCGAGTCCGAGTCCGAGTCAGACTCGAGCCCGACCCGAACCACGGTCGAACCAGACCGGAGTCCAACCTAACCCTAACCGCGTGACCGTTGGATCGAGATCCAACGGCCACGATTGCGCCACGTCACCCGAAACCGAGTCCGACCGAGCAGCCAAGTCACCCGAGCCCAAACCCCCTCGACCGTTGGATCTTGATCCAACGGCCCACGATGCTGCCACGTCACGCCACCGTTGTCTCCGACTCGGGCACGGACTGCGCCGCCGTGTGGGCCTAGGGTTCCGGATTCCGCGCGGACGCCGAGGCCATTTAAGGCGTGAGTCATCGCCCGAGGACCGCCTTCACCCCGCGCTGCTTTTGCCCTAGCCGCCGCCCGTAGCGCCCCGTCGTGCCCGCGATTGCTCGCCGTAGTTGCGCAAGCTTCGTTTCGGTTTCTTGCACGTGCCACCACCGTCAAGCCTTCTCCGCCGCGTTGGAGCCCAGATCTGGAACCGCAACGACAAGGCGCATCGGACCGCACCATCCACTTCGCCGGGAGGACACGGAAACGCCGCTGCGATTGTCGTCGTCTTCGTCTCCGGTGACCCAATGCCACCGTGCCACCATCGCTGCTCGCGAGCTCCCTCAGCCGTCCGATCAGGATCGAACCGCTACGGTGAGTTCACGTTTCCCAGGAACCCCTAGAAACCAGATTAGATCTGGACCGTTGGATCAGGATCCAACGGCCCACGTTCGTCCACATCACTGTGCGAATTCCACATTGCGGTGATTAGATCTATTTTCAGCCGTTGGATTTAGATCAAACGCTCACGATTGAGCCACGTAGCCGTGAACCGCACCGTGCTAGGGATAGATCTCAGCCGTTAGATCTAGATCGTGCGATCCAAATTCACCGCGCTGCTCACAACGCGTGAGATCCAGATCCAATCCATACCGTTGATTTTCAAACCAACGGTCGGGATTGAGGCACATGTGTCCCAGCCGCACCGTGCGGCATGCGCGCGCGTGCGTGCGTGTCGCTGACACGCCGGGCCCACGTGTCAGCGACCGGGCCAAATCGCACCATGACGTCACCCGTGATGTCATGCTGACATCACGGTGGGGCCGCGTGTCAAAACTGTGCGGCCGAGCCGTGCTGACGTTATGCTGACGTCAGCAGGGGGTCCCACATGTCAAAGGCACACGTGCCCGTGGACCGGGTCCATGGTGGACCAAGCCGAGCCGTGCGCCGGGTCCATGGACCCGAGGCGACGTGGTGGCTTCTGATTGGTCCACGTGTCATGCTGACGCAATAAATCATTTTCCGAAAAAGAAATTATTTATTTAATTCGGTTTATTGATTTTAAATATAGCTTCAAACTTCAAACGCTTATAACTTTTACGTTTCAACTCCGATTTGAGTGATTCAAATTTCTAAATTTTCATAAAATTGAGACCTACTCAAATATGAATTTTAATAAATTTTTGATTATGAATTTTTCTCTGTTTTTATTTAATTAATAGTTTCTTTAAACTTTAAACGATTATAACTTTTGCATTTTAACTCCAATTTGGACGATTCAAATTTCTAAAAATTTATAAAAATGTGCTCTCTCTGTTTATGAACTTTATTTGAATTTTTGGATACTTTTTTCCTACTGCTTATTTATTTATTGCTATTTGCACACGTTACGAGTAGACGTTGAAGTGCCCGAAGGATTCGAAGGTGAAGTGTTGACCCAGGAGCCAGCCCAGGACCAAGAGCATGTACTTTTTGAAGGCAAGTTGTGCTTTGACCATGTTGATCCCATTTTGAAATTATTTTGGTTTAAATTATTGCATGCTAGTTTAATTAGAAAATGCTTTAATTAATTTTGGGAAATTAGTTAAATGCCAGCTTTGCATTATGACACCTTGATTATTAATTATGTGCCATGACCCCTTGTCACCCTAGTTGTAGATTATTAGTTGGACATTATTAAATTGCAAACATGGGTAGTTAGACCGATGTAGTATGCTTAGCGTTGCCACGTGAAATGTTTTGGACAATTACATGTTAATATTGACTTAATGAGATATGGAACCAGTTTTGGAAAAGTGTCATGTGTTTTTAACGATGTTGTTGATGGCACGTGGTGCATGGTAATCAACTGGGGTTTGATAAATAGATTTGGACCGGGGCATGTGGCAAGAATGTTATGGTGGGCCAGTTGTGGCACTGGGGACGTTGATTTGATTCTTCGGGTAGTCTTGCCCTAGTCACCCTAAGGACTTAACCTTGCTAGCCTTTGACCTGAGTTAAACGTGCAACCACATGACCGGAGTGGGACGGTCCTAGTTGAGTAAGTTACTAATAACTTGCATGTGATACCTCGGGTGTCAACTACACCTTTTGTGTAGCTTGAAAGGGGAGCGTACGAAGGCTATGGCATGGTACCCGTCCAACGGTATGTTGGTCCCACACTTCGCCTTTGTTAAGGGAAGGGATGGTGTTTGGCAAAAACTGGGAAGGTTCACTTGTGTAGTTAGCCATATCCGAAAGGCTTTGTTACGATTACTCGCATTTGTGGTGATTGGCTGTATCTTGTGGGTAAAGTGCATAACCTCTGCAGAGTGTAAAATCTATTCGAATAGCCGTGTCCGAGGCATTGGACATTGCTCGGGGATTACAGTCAAGGGTTAGACTTTCCTGAAAACAACTTGGACTTGAAAACTTTGCTTGGGTTTAATGATGACGTTGTTGGAAATGTGGATTAGGAAAGGGAAAGTGTTTATTTAACTCCTGGAAAAGTTATTGAATATGTATTATTTCTACCGCTTTCGAATCTATTTATGTTACTTGTTAGGTTGCTGTTTACTGCAAATGAACCATGAAATATTCCTTGTACTAAGCCATGCATGTAGAGTATTAGTTTGCATTCCGTGCATGACTTGCTGAGTACCAAGTACTCACCCTGGCCACAAAACAACATCAGTTGAAGAAGAGGCGACGCTAGCTTTGGAGGAGGAGTATCAGGAGGAGCCCTCTAACTAGGGAGCAGGCCCAGTCAGTTGCCTGTGGTATACTGGATGGCGTCACGAAGTCTATTTTATAACTTGACCATAAGGTCGAGCAACCAGCTATATTTCCTTTCAATAAAGTACTTTAATATTTCATTGAGTATGATTGTGATATTTACCAATGTTGAGACTGTGTGCACTAGCGTGATCCTGGACTAGTGCTGAATACATAGAGGGTCCGGATTTGCAAATTCGGGTCCCGACAGAGGTGGTATCAGAGCCATACTGACTATAGGACTACCCTTAGTTAGAATGGTCGTGGTGAGGATAAAACCTATTTTCTAAGTTTAAAATTTGACAAGATGATGAATGAACTCTCGACTCATCCGCTTCTTTCTTGTTCATACCCATTGCTGAGTTCTTTTGTCTTCTACTTTGATTTTAAAATCTGCGCTCTTACGTGAGTGTCTTTGGCAGATGCTGATGAAGAACAACTACGCTGAGCGTGAGGGAGGCTACGCCGCGGAGTTGTGGCGTATGGTACAGTTGCTTGGAGGCTTCGAGAGACCGCTTTACCGAGGGACCACCATTGTGCAGGCAGGACTAGTCATAGGATGGGACGTCAAGATCACGGTGTTTGCCTGAGAGAAGACGAAGTTTAGTCGCCCTTTTCACTTCACCGCTAGGAGGTCAACATTTGAGATGGGAATCCTGGAGGTGTCTCGTCGAGTGATGCAGCAGATTGCTCGCACTTACTCGAGAGAGCTGGAGGGCACAGTGTTTCGTCACCACCCACGCCGAGACAGCAGAGCTCAGCGGAAGCTGATAGAAGATGAGGATGCTACCGTCACACACTTGGCCAGATTCGTCGTCGCCTAGGAGGAGCCTATCGACGACATAGTCCAGGAATTGATGAAGGCTTGCAAACAGGTCGAGGAAGGGAAAAGCACCTGGAGAATGCTCGTGAGTACGTTGCTTATGCTGCGGAGAGGATCGCAGAGCTGGAGACCGCACTGTATGGGAAGGGCCCGGAGCCAGTGTTAGAGTTGGACGCCCCAGACCCGGAGGAACCAGCACCGAGCCGGAGGACTAGCCAGCAACGCAGCCGGAGCCTGAGCCTGAGCTTAAGGATGATGCCGCTTCTTCGACTACTGCCGCTGTGGGGCATGGCGATCGCTTCGCGCCTATGCCGCCGCACCCGACACAAGGAGGCAGTGGAGGGTGGATCGACGAGTGAGCGTAGGTTTTTTTTTCAGTGGAGACTCCTTTGTCGAGTCGCGTCTAAGAATAAAGAGTCACCCTTAGAGGCGTTCGACTCCAGTGTTAGTCGATTTGGATTTTTCATTGCTTGCTGAGTGTGCAGTATGTGTTGCAAGGCCTTAGGCATTGTGAGCGACCATACCAAGTTATTATTAACTATATAATAAAAGTTGGATTTTGAGTTACACCTTCCCCCGCATAAGTTTCTCTACTACTTGTCTATTCTTGTTCCCTCTCATCTCTAAAACCTTGGAGTAATCGACAGATGGTGAACACCCGCGGACACCTTGGAGGCAACGGAAGTGGTTCTTGCCCCGCAGTAAACCCCAATGATGGAGCACCTGCACCTCAACCCGCACCGCCAGTTGATATGCAGAACTTTGGAGCATTTCTGGCTGCCCAGACGCAGTTGATGCATGCGATGATGCAACAGATGCAGCAGGTCACTGCTCAGGCCGCCGCCAACCAAGCAAATCAGGGACAGCAACAGGGAGCAAAGTTGTCAGAGTTTATGAGGACTCATCCACCCACATTATCTGGGAATGCCAATCCACTGGAGGCGGACGATTGGTTAAGGTCAATAGAGAGGAAGCTACACATTGCCCAATGCATGGGAAATGAGAAGGTGCTATATGCCTCCCATCAGTTGGAAGGGACCACCGCAGAATGGTGGGAGAACTTCTGCGCCACGCGGGAGAACCCACAGGACATCACATGGGAGGAGTTTACAGCCGCATTTCATCAGTATCACGTGCCTGAAGGAATAATGGACTTAAAGAAGGAAGAATTCAGGGCACTGAAGCAAGGTAATCAACCGGTGTCAGAATATCTGAATAAGTTCACACAGCTTGCACGCTACGCACCAAAAGACGTAGCGATAGATAAGGCCAGATAGTCTCGTTTCATGAAGGGATTTAACTCCGGACTGCAGGTGGGACTGATCACCCACACCTTTCCAGATTTCCAGGAGCTTGTGAACAAGGTGCTTATCCTTGAGGACAAGCGCAAGGAACTGGATGAGAACCGGAAGCGCAGAATGCAACAACAAGGATCACGCCAGGGAGCGCAGCAGCGTCTGAGGGTTGCGCCGAACAAGTTTTTCAGATTCCAGCCGCAGAATATAGCAAGAACGCCGTCGCCAGCACCGAGACCCGTCAACCAGAATTATCAAACAACAGCTCTAGCCAGAAACGCCGCTTCGAGCAGTCAACAAGGAGCAGTGAGGCACTGCTATACGTGTAATGAGCCAGGGCACTTCTCCAACAATTGCCCCAAGAAGACAGTAGGAGTGACCCCAGTTCACTTCAACTTGGGCTCCACACCAGCCAGGACAACTGCACCAGGAGCAAACTGAAGCAAAGACAAACAGGAGCCGCACCCTGCATCGTGGTGAGAGGCCGAGTCAATCACGTGACTGCAGATGCACTCCAGAATGCCACGGACATCATACTGGGTAAGATACTTGTCAACTCAGTACCTGCAACAATTTTGTTTGACTCTGGAGCTTCGCATTCGTTTGTTTCCCGAGATTTTGTTTCTAAGAATGATTTGGAGATTGTGAATCTTAAATGCATGCTTTTAGTTCAAACCCCTGGGTCAGAACTCCGATCTCAAGTAGGATGTTCTGGGGTGAGAATATTAATAGATGGGGTAGAGTTCTTAGCGAACCTTATTATATTGGGAAACCAGACCCTAGATGTTATCTTGGGAATGGATTGGTAATCCAAGCACAAGGTCATATTGGACTGTGGACGGAGGATTATCTCAGTTGAGAGCCCATGCGAAAGAAAAGTGGAATTTCAAGCGACCGCTGTTCGTAATGGACAGCTGATGGTCAACAGTGCGAAGGCAATCAGCATAGAAGATGTCTCAGTGGTGAATGAGTATCCGGATGTTTTTCCTGAAGATTTACCTGGTATGCCGCCGGATAGAGACATAGAGTTTGTGATAGAATTAGTACCTGGTACAACACCGATAGCAAAGAGACCTTACCGGATGTCCACCGAAGAATTGGTAGAAATGAAGAAACAGCTTGAGGAGCTGATGGAGAAAGGATTTATCAAGCCAAGTTCATCGCCATGGGGAGCACCAGTTTTGTTCATGAAGAAGATGGACGGGAGTTTCCAAATGTGCATTGACTACTGTGCACTCAATGAAGTCACCGTGAAGAATAAATACCCGCTACCTAGGATTGATGATCTGTTTGACCAGTTGAGAGGAGCCGGAGTGTTCTCTAAGATTGATCTGAGATCAGGATATCACCAGTTAAAGATTCGGTCAGAAGATATTCCGAAGACCGAATTTTCGTCAAGATACGGACATTACGAGTTTACAGTTATGTCCTTTTGGTCTAACAAATGCGCCTGCTTATTTCATGAATATGATGAATAAGGTATTCATGGAGTATTTGGACAAGTTCGTTGTTGTGTTCATAAATGATATCTTAGTCTACTCCAAGACGAGGGATGAACATGCAGAACACTTGAGGCTAGTTTTGGAGAAGCTAAGAGAACAGCAACTCTTCGCCAAGTTCAGCAAATGCGACTTCTGGAAGGACAAGGTGGAGTTTCTCGGGCATGTAATGACCGCAGAAGGAGTCGCTGTTGATCCAAGCAAAGTGGAAGCTGTGTTACATTGGGAATAGCCGAAGATGGTGACCCAGATTCGGAGTTTCCTTGGAATGGCAGGCTACTACCGCCGCTTCATTGAAAGCTTTTCAACGATTGCGAGACCTCTTACGCAATTGTTGAAAATGGAGAAGAAGTTCAACTGGACACCGGAATGTGATAGAGGATTTCAAGAGTTGAAGAAGCGATTGACATCAACACCGGTGTTGGTTTTACCGGATGTTAATCAAAGCTTCGATATCTATTGTGATGCATCGCGCCAAGGACTTGGATGTGTGTTGATGCAGAATCGGAAGGTTGTTGCGTATGCATCAAGGCAGTTGAGGCCACATGAGGAGAATTATCCAACGCATGACCTAGAGATAGCTGCTGTCGTGCACGCCTTGAAGTTGTGGTGTCATTATTTGATCGGGAACAGATGTGAGGTATATACGGACCATAAGAGTCTTAAGTACATCTTCACCCAATCAGACCTGAACATGAGGCAGAGGAGGTGGTTGGAGTTGATCAAGGACTACAATGTCGGGATCCATTACCATCCCGGGAAAGCCAATGTGGTGGCCGATGCCTTGAGTAGGAAGAGCCATACCGTGAATGCATTGATAGCCACGAGTCAGGACGAGCTATGCAGGGATTTTCACAGGATGCAGATTGAAGTGGTGCCGAAAGGATTCCTGGCCGCATTGGAAGTAAAGCCTACTCTGGAGGATTAGATCAGAGAAGGACAGAAGGATGACGACAAAATTGGAGTTACCACAGTCATTGGTAGGTGTGCATGATGTGTTCCATGTGTCACAACTAGAGAAGTGTCTCCGAGTACCAGATGAGCAAACACTGCTGGAGTTAGTAGAGCTGCAGGAGGATCTGACTTATAAAGAACACCCTGTTAGGGTTCTAGACAACATAGATCGAGAGACAAGGAATAAGTCAACCCGTTTCTGCAGAGTCCAGTGGAGCAACCATGCAGAGAGTGAAGCAACTAGGGAACGCGAGGAGGATTTGAAGAAAAAGTTTCCGAACATGTTCCTTAGTCAGCCCTGAATCCCAGGGACGAGATTCTGTTAGGGGGGATGTTTGTAACACCCCAATTTTTTCTTTTCATGAATTTAAATGTTATTTTGCACTTTTGTGAATTTTTGAAATTTTCTGGAATTTATTTGGATTTATTTTAAATTTATTTGAATCTATCCCCTTTTGAAATAATTAAAGAATTAAAAGTTTCAAATAAATTTTTGTTAGTAATATTTTATTTGAGCCCCAAATGCCCTAAAATATTTTCTAGAATTTTTCTGGGATTTTTCTGAGTATTTTGTTATTTTTCATGAATTAAATGAATTTCTAGGAATTAATTGGAATATTTAATTGCTGGAAAAACGAATTGGTTTTACTGTTCCTCCGACCGAGTCCGAGTCCGAGTCAGACTCGAGCCCGACCCGAACCACGGTCGAACCAGACCCGAGTCCAACCTAACCATAACCGCGTGACCGTTGGATCGAGATCCAACGGCCACGATTGCGCCACGTCACCCGAACCCGAGTCCGACCGAGCCAGCAAAGTCACCCGAGCCCAAACCCCCACGACCGTTGGATCTTGATCCAACGGCCCACGATGCTGCCACGTCACGCCACCGTCGTCTCCGACTCGGGCACGGACTACGCCGCCCTGTGGGCCTAGGGCTCCGGATTCCGCGCGGACGCGGAGGCCATTTAAGGCGTGGGTCATCGCCCGAGGACCGCCTTCACCCCGCGCCGCTTTTGCCCTAGCCGTCGCTGCCCATAGCTCTCCATCGTGCCCGCGATTGCTTGCCGTAGTTGCGCAAGCTTCATTTCGGTTTCTTGCACGTGCCGCCACCGTCAAGCCATCTCTGCCACGTTGGAGCCCGGATCTGGAACCGCAAGGACAAGGCGCATCGGACCGCACCATCCACTTCATCGGGAGGACACGGAAACGCCGCTGCGATTGTCGTCGTCTTCGTCTCTGGTGACCCAATGCCACCGTGCCACCATCGCTGCTCACGAGCTCCCTCAGCCGTCCGATCAAGATAGAACCACTATGGTGAGTCCACGTTTCCCAGGAAACTATAGAAACCAGATTAGATCTGGACCGCTGGATCAAGATCCAACGGCCCACGTTCATCCACATCACCGTGCGAATTCCACGTTGCGGTGATTAGATCAATTTTCAGCCGTTGGATTTAGATCCAACGCTCACGATTGAGCCACGTAGCCGTGAACCGCACCGTGCTAGGGATAGATCTCAACCGTTAGATCTAGATCGTGCGATCCAGATTCACCGCGCTGCTCACAACGCGTGAGATCCAGATCCAATCCACACCGTTGATTTTCAAACCAACGGTCGGGATTGAGCCACGTGTGTCCCAGCCGCACCGTGAGGCACGCGCGCGTGCTTGCGTGTCACTGACACGCTAGGCCCGCGTGTCAGCGACCGGGCCAAACCGCACCATGATGTCACCCGTGACATCATGCTGACATCACGGTGGGGCCGTGTGTCAAAACTGTGCGGCCGAGCCGCGGCCGACGTTATCTTGGCCGACGCCGAGGGGTCCCACATGTCAAAGGCACACGTGCCCGTGGACCGGGTCCACGGTGGACCAAGCCAAGCCGTGCGCCGGGTCCATGGACCCGAGGCGACGTGGTGGCTTCTGATTGGTCCACGTGTCATGCTGACGCAATAAATCATTTTCCGAAAAAGAAATTATTTATTTAATTCAGTTTATTGATTTTAAATATAGCTTCAAACTTCAAACACTTATAACTTTTGCGTTTCAACTCCGATTTGAGTGATTCAAATTTCTAAATTTTCATAAAATTGAGACCTACTCAAATACGAATTTTAATAAATTTTTTATTATGAATTTTTCTCTGTTTTTTTTTAATTAATAGTTTCTTTAAACTTTAAACGATTATAACTTTTGCATTTTAACTCCGATTTGGACGATTCAAATTTCTAAAAATTTATAAAAATGTGCTCTCTGTTTATGAACTTTATTTGAATTTTGGATACTTTTTCCTACTGTTTATTTATTTATTGCTATTTGCGCGCGTTACGAGTAGACGTTGAAGTGCCCGAAGGCTTCGAAGGTGAAGTGTTGACCCAGGAGCCAGCCCAGGACCAAGAGCACGTACTTTTTGAAGGTAAGTTGTGCTTTGACCATGTTGATCCCATTTTGAAATTATTTTGATTTAAATTATTGCATGCTAATTTAATTAGAAAATGCTTTAATTAATTTTGGGAAATTAGTTAAATGCCAGCTTTGCATTATGACACCTTGATTATTAATTATGTGCCATGACCCCTTGTCACCCTAGTTGTAGATTATTAGTTGGACATTATTTAATTGCCAACATAGGTAGTTAGTCCGATGTAGTATGCTTAGCCTTGCCACGTGAAATGTTTTGGACAATTACATGTTAATATTGACTTAATGAGATATGGAACCAGTTTTGGAAAAGTGTCATGTGTTTTTAATGATGATGTTGATGGCACGTGGTGCATGGTAATCAACTGGGGTTTGATAAATAGATTTGGACCGGGGCATGTGGCAAGAATGTTATGGTGGGCCAGTTGTGGCACCGGGGACGTTGATTTGGTTCTTCGGGTAGTCTTGCCTTTGTCACCTGTAATATCCCGAGTATTTTTATACTCGAAGCACTGTACCATTGTACACAAGCATTGTTCAATAATACATCAAGTTTGTGTATTTCTGTATTTTGAGCTGAGTAGACTCGACTGGGATCCAAAAGAACCCTTCAACTTAATTAAACTCAATCAAAATCAAATTGAGTTCGATTAGCTTTGTAATTGTCCTTTTGGACAAATTGGAAATTTAGGAAATTAAATGTCTAAAAGTCCTCAAAAACTATCCAAAATATCTTAGAAGTATTCAAAATCAGCTTTAGATGTTTGAATCTTCAAGTTTTGGCATTGGACCAAAATGCCCTTCATAAGTGCATAGTGTCTATACATGTGCCAACTCATTTCCAAGCCTCCCCAAACCAGCAATTCCTCTCCCCAAACCGTGAGAGCTCAAGAGAAGGAGGCCCCAAGCCCTAGAGCACCAAATCCAGTCATTCGGAGGCGATTCGACCGGTAGAAGCTGATTTGGAGGCAAGATTCGACGTCCTCGTCGTGATCTCCACCTCCCAGACCCTCTCAAGTGAGTATTTCGTCGAGGTTCATCGACGTTTCTTGGAGCTCCCATGGTGCTTTTGCAATCTGACTTGATTTCTCGGCTCCCGGGACTTCCCTCTTGCTGTAGCTACGACTCTCCCTTCGTAGCTTCGCGTTTCGTCAAGTTCCCTCAAGCCCTAGCCTAGGTCATATCTAGGTGCCATGGATTCGACACATGGCATGGTAATTTTGCTTTAAAATCTAGACTCAGGTCGTCGTTAGGCTCATTTAACCCTATAGTCGACCTAGCTTTTGATCACCTTCATGTTCGCTCAAACCCATCGCTAGGTCTTCGATTTGTCGGAGTTCTAGTGGTGCATAGCATGTATAGACTGTTCCAATAGTAATTCTGGTGGCTAGAGTCGCCACCGGGGGAATCAGAATTCAATTTCACAAAGACGAAATTTATTTTATTCGTCTAGGTGTTAATTATTTTTACGAAATACCAAAGGTCCGTAGCATGTAACGATAGCTCCGTTAGCTCTTCTGATAGCCCTGATCGTGATCAGAAGAGTCAGAATTCCATTTTGTCAAATCCTGCTGCAAGTTGTCAGCTCTAGGTCACTTTGTTTTTGGAAATTTGTAGAAGTCCGGTGAACAAATGGATAGTCTGGATAGCCTCCTTGCGAGGTGAAACCTCGATTAGCAAAGTCAAAATTCAGTTTCGGCAATTTCTCAATGCACTTTGCAGCTCTAGGTCTCTTTTATTTTTATAAAATCCTAGAGCTCCGAGGCATGTAATGACTGCGCCATTAGTTCTCTTAGAGGCTAGAAAAGCAGTTAGAATCGCTAGATTTGCATTTTGCTAGCCCGCATTTTATTTTGTTCCTCGAGATCCAGTTATTTTTATAAAGTGCCAAGGGCCTGTAGCACGCATGGTCAGCACTATTAGCTCTCCCGGTGCTTGTAAACGAGCTCAGAAGGGTTGGTTTTGCATTTTCCTAGCTCCCATTTTATTTTAGTGATCATAGTAACCAAAGCCATTTAATGAGTTTTTGCTTCGTTTAGCTTCGTTTAAGGTCACTAAGGTCGATAGCATGCTTCACGTATGCTTTAGATCGCATTCAAGCTGCTTTTCAGACTTTTCCCGTTTCTCGGGTGTTTGCCGAGTTTAAGCGGGCAATTGAGCAAAGGTCCAACTAAATTAAGTCAACTATGTTGGGGAATAGCTCCGACAGGTCGTAAGTATCCCTAAGCAACTAGCCGAGGGCTTAAAAAAAGGCTTGCGGCATTCTTAGTCAAAATGGCCCTTTTGGGTGATTTGACTCGATTTCAAGCCATTTGGCCATTTTGGCCATTTTCCACATTTTAGTGCTTCTTTGCCAGTTAGCTATCGGAATAAGTCATTTAGGATCATTTAAGCCTAGTGAAGTCGAAAACGTGCTTCTCGCGCAAGTGGGATCGCGTTTGAGCCTTTTTCGGACTTTATGCGATCGAAGGCGCATTTATCGAGCCAAATTACGCTTTTGATACGAATTCAATGTAGGTTAAGTAAATTTCAGTGGGGTAAGGCCTAGATAAGTCCTAAATATCCTAAACTACCTATTAGTAAGCCTAAGAAAAGTCGCCGTTTCATTCATTGCATTTTGCACCTTTTTGCCATTTTGGGCGAAAACGGCCGTTTTTAGCCGTTTTGGTCATTATGGCCGTTCTTGAAGATTTAAAGCAAATTGCGTTTCTACCGAGCATTTTAGTTAGGTAATGAGTGTTTGAATCCGTATCGGGAACCCACGCGCGGATTCGATCGCGTTTGGACTGAATACGGACTCAAAACGATTTTTGTCGGTAATTACTCCGCGGTTTTGTGTTTTGATTCAATTTTGGTCAATTTCATTAGGAATTGCTTTGCAACCGATCCAACTAAGTCCTAAATATCTTGCTTTAGCTTGTTGCGAAGTCGGAAAATCATTTCGCACAAAAATCCGCAAAAGTGGTCATTTGGCGGATTTCCGTCGCAACGATCGTTTTCGGCCGTTTCGGAAAAATTGTCGTTTTAGCTCCCGGTTGATCGTTTTAGTACCAAACGAGTTCCACTAAGTTCCTTTAGGTCTATTATACCTATTTTTAGGTATTTAACCAAATTTTGTTGTATTTTTCTTCAGTTTATATATTTTTATTCGCGTAGGGTAGAAACCGTCGTAATTGTCGCAATTTCGCCGTTTTTCTCGTTTTGCTCTTTTCTTTTCTCTCGGAGCACTTGTTTGAGTCTTATTTGATGTTAAGTTGATGTTTATGCACTTAATTCTCTTTTTCGCTAATTTATTTCGCTTTCGTCGTTTTTCCTGTTTTTGCTCGTTTAGAGGCTAGCGAGTCAGGATTCGCATCAAGAACTCCTGAAATCATCCCGGACATCACCAAAGAGCAACAACAAGGCAAGCACCTCCTTTGAACATATTGATCCCATATTTCACGATGTTTACTTTGATTTCTCAAACTATATGCATTGTTTAATTCAATAAAATGCTAGATTGTGGGAATGGTAGTTATACCCTGATTTGGTGGATTTCCTCAATTTAATTCCCTCGAATCCATTGGCAACCTTAAGTAGGGTTAGACAATTAAATAAAATGTCAATTGGGTATAAACGAATCTAGTAACTGCACATGCTTAGACAATGCAATAGGAGTGAGTCTGAAAATCAGTCATTTACCAAACACTCAAAACTATGGATTATGGTAATTGGTTTTGAAAATGTGACTTGTGAAAGTACTTTGGTAAATGTGGAATGTCTAGTCGGTAATTAGACTTGGCGGGAGGTATATTATGTGCTAGTTACATTGGTGGCGAGTGGTTGGCTAGTTAAGTGGAGTTCCCCACTTGAGTCACTAGGCAAAAACTATAAGGACTGAACTTGAGACGCTTTCTGAATGAACGCAGTGCAACCACGCAAGCTGGTATGGGACAGTCTATTCTAGTACCTAAAGTGTGAGGGGTTAGCTTGTACTGTTGGTAGGTGAAGAGTGGACGATCTCCCACGTAGAGCAGGCCAGCGCGGTGTATGTTTTCAAAAACCACCGGTTGTACCTTTGTGTGCATAGCTGGTAGATGCGGCGTGGTAGATCCTCCAGTTCATAAAATGATACAACGGCGTACACCATGCTATGGGAAATGCCGCGGTACATATTTTGGCCGCCTTCACAAGGTTTTTTCTCCAGTGGCTCCCTTCGTGTGGAGTTGGCCTCTTTCGCCATAGCAGGGGGTTTTCGTCGCCGGTGCTGGGGTGTGGCTAAACCCTTAACGATGGGAACGAATAGTTCATTCTTGCATATCGGGTACCTCTCGGTATCGCGTGTATCCTGGCTGACAGGAGTGCAGTTATGAATTGTGTTTGGGTAAAGTGTGCAAACTCTGCAGAGTCTTAAAACAAATCTAATCGATTAGCCATGCTCACGGTTAAGAGCAATTCTTCAGTTAATGGATCGAGTATAGTATTTGTTTTGGTTTCAAAAATAAAAAGTTACTTCGGAGTCTAGCTAAAGGTATTTGGTTCGGTATGGTACTTGGTGGATTTATGCATATATGGATGTCGTTTCGTATCCCAGCTGCGATCATGGATGATGGCAGCCGAGAAGCTCAAATGTTACATATGCTGTAAATATGTTTTATTCAAACTGCTGTCTTTTACATTATGTACTACTTTTCGATGAACTGTTTCAACTGCCGCTTTTCGCAACAGACCTAGTGTAGCAGCCATTTCATTTGTATCGGCCTGCATTTAATTATATTTCCATACAGCGAGTACATACGTGTACTCACTGTGCTGTTGCTAACCTTTTTCCCCAGAGGAAGGTATTGCTGATGTCCTGGATGATGGCGAGCCTCACTTCTGTGAGCTTTGTGGCTTCGTGGGCCCTTCCTCTAGTCAGTAGCCTTAGGGTTGGTGGGCCACCGCTGCCGGTTGTGTTTCTTTGGGTTTCATTGTCGAACTTCTTCTTTTGGCCTGTATTATATTTACGCAAGTTATACACCCGGTTATGTAAATTAAATTAGCTTACGTGCTTTGATATTCGCGTTGTTGGTATGCGATCTTTGGGCTCTTGATCCAGGGAACCAAAGATCTCGTGCGCATGTACCGGGTTTGAAGCTAGGATTTCGATTGTGGTGATCAAAATTTTTATGTTCAGATTTCCGGTACCGAGAACCCTGTTGCTATATGGTGCCGTACACTACAGTAGACGGTGTACAGTACGGTATAGGAAGAGGGGCTCTCACATCACCCTAAGGACTTAACCTTGCAAGCCTTTGACCTGAGTCAAACGTGCAACCACATGACCGGAGTGGGACGGTCCTAGTTGAGTAAGTTACTAATAACTTGCATGTGATACCTCGGGTGTCAACTACACCTTTTGTCTAGCTTGAAAGGGGAGCATACCAAGGCTATGGCATGGTACCCGTCCAACGGTATGTCAGTCCCACACTTCGCCTTTGATAAGGGAAGGGATGGTGTTTGGCAAAAACCGGGAAGGTTCACTTGTGTAGTTAGCTATATCCGAAAGGCTTTGTTACGATCACTCGCCTTTGTGGTGATTGGCTGTATCTTGTGGGTAAAGTGCATAACCTCTGCAGAGTGTAAAATCTATTCGAATAGCCGTGTCCGAGGCATTGGACATTGCTCGGGGATTACAATCAAGGGTTAGACTTTCCTGAAAATAACTTGGACTTGAAAACTTTGCTTGGGTTTAATGATGATGTTGATGGAAATGTGATTAGGAAAGGGAAAGTGTTTATTTAACTCCTGGAAAAATTATTGAATATGTATTGTTTCTACCGCTTTCGAATCTACTTATGTTACTTGCTAGGTTGTTGTTTACTGCAAATGAACCATGAAACATTCCTTGTACTAAGCCATGCATGTAGAATATTAGTTTGCATTCCGTGCATGACTTGCTGGGTACCAAGTACTCACCCTTGCCACAAAACAACATCAGTTGAAGAAGAGGCGACGCCAGCTTTGGAGGTGGAGTATCAGGAGGAGCCATCTAACTAGGGAGCAGGCCCAGTCAGTTGCCTGTGGTATACTGGATGGCGCCACGAAGTCTATTTTATTCCGCTGCAGATTCTAATTGAATGTCTTTGGCCCTGCGAGGCGTACTTTTGTAACTTGACCACAAGGTCGAGCAACCAGCTATATTTACTTTGAATAAAGTACTTTAATATTTCGTTGAGTATGATTGTGATATTTACCAATGTTGAGACTGCGTGCACTAGCATGATCCAGGACTAGTGCTGAATACACAGAGGGTTCGGATTTGCAAATTCGGGTCCCGACAGGATGGTGTATGACAAAAGCCGGAGAGGTTCCCTTGTTTAGTTTGCGGTCTCTGAAAGGCTTTGTTACGATCACTCGCCTTTGTGGTGTTTGACTATATCTTGTGGGTAAAGTGCATAACCTCTGCAGAGTGTACAACCTATTCGAATAGCCGAGTCCACAGTATTGGACAATGCTCGGGGATTACAGTCAAGGGTTAGACTTTCATGAAAACAACTTGGACTTGAAAAGTTTGGTTGGGTTTATTGATGACGTTGATGGAAATGTGGATTAGGAAAGGGAAAAATGTTTACTTAACTCCTGGAAAAGTTATTGATATTATCGTTACTTTTACTGCTTTCGAATCTACTTGTGCTACTTATTAAATGCTATTTTACTGCAAATGAACCTGTTAGCCTATCCTTTGTATTAAGCCTTGCATGTAAAATATTAGCTTGCATTCTGTGCATGACGTGCTGAGTACCAAGTACTCCCCTTGCCACAATACAACATCAGTTGAAGAAGAGTCGACGACTGCTTTGGAGGAAGAATACCAAGAGGAGCCGTCTAACTAGGGAGCGAGCCTAATCAGTTGCCTGTGGTATACTGGATGGCGTCACGTTTATGCTTTTATTCCGCTGCTGTTATTTCACTTTTAATAAGTTTTTGCCCTACGAGGCGTATCTTTGTAACTTGACCATAAGGTCGAGCAACCAGTTTGGTGAATTAATTAAAGTACTTTATTACTATCGATGTGTATGATTGTGATATTTACTGATGTTGAGATTGTGTGCACTAGCGTGATCCTGGACTAGTGCTGAATACACAAAGGGTCCGGATTTGCAAATTCGGGTCCCGACAGAGGTGGTATCAGAGCCATACTGACTGTAGGCTCACCCATAGTTAGAATGGTCGTAGTGAGGATAAAACCTATTTTCTAAAGTTAAAATTTGACAAGACAATGAATGAATTCTCGACTCATCCCCTTCTCTCTTCTCATACCCCTTTTGTTGAATTTCTCTTGCTATCCCTTGGTTTTAAAAAAAAAGACTTTTGAGTTCTTACGTGAGTGTCTTTTGGCAGATGTTGATGAAGAACAACTACACCGAGCGTGAGGGAGGCTACGCTGCTAAGTTGTGGCGTATGCTGCAGTTGCTTGGAGGCTTTGAGAGACCGCTCTACCAGGGGACCACCATCGTGCAGGCATGACTGGTCATAGGATGGGACGTTAAGATCACGGTGTATGCTCGAGAGAAGACGACGTTCAGTCGCCCATGCTTCTTCACCACCAGGAGGTCCACTTTCCAGATGGGGATCCATGAGGTGTCGCGCCGAGCTATGAGGCACATCGCTCGCACCTACTCCAGAGCGCTGGAGGGCACAATATTTTGTCACCACCCACGCCGAGACAACAAGATTGAGAGGGAGCCGATAGAGGATGAGGATGCCACTGTCACTCACTTGGTGAGGTTCGTTGACGCGCAGGAGGATGCACTTGATGATACGGTGTAGGAGCTACAGAAGGCCCGTGAGGAGGTCAAGAAAGAGAAGAAGAGTCTGCAGGAGGTTCACGAATATATGTCCCATCTTCTGCGGAGGATTGATGAGCTGGAGATGGCATTGTATGGACAGGGGCCAGAGCCAGTACTGGAGCTGCATGAGCCAGATCCCGAGGAGCCGCAGCCACAGCCACAGCCCTTGCCTGAGCCGTAGCCGGAGCCAGAGGAGGACATCGCGTCGTCGACAATAGCTGTTGTTGGTCACGGAGACTGCTTCGCGCCGATGCCGCTGCACCCACCAAAAGGAGGCAGTGGAGGCTGGGTCGAGGAGTGAGCGTTCAGGATTAGAAGTTGAGACTCCTTCATCGAGTCGCGTCTAAGAATAAAGAGTCACCCTTAGAGGCGTTAGACTCTAGTGACAGTTGATTTGGATTTTCATTGATTACTGATTGTGCAGTATGTGTTGCAACTTGCAAGGCCCTTAGGCATTGTGAGCAACCATACCAAGTTACTATTGATTAAATAATATAGTTGGATTTTGAGTTACACCTTCCACCCCGCATAAGTTTTCTTTATTAATTATATATGCTTGTTTCCCCCTTATCTCTAAACCTTGGAGCAAACGACAGATGTTGAACACCCGCGGAAACCTTGGAGGCAACGGAAGTGGTTCTCTCCCAGCTGGGAACCCTAATGATGGAGCACCTGCAGCCCAACCAGCACCGCCAGTAGACATGTAGAACTTTGGAGCCATCCTTGCTGCACAGACCCAGCTGATGAATGCCATGATGCAGCAAATGCAGCAAGTCACTGCTCAAGCCGCTGTGAACCAGGTTAATCAAGGACAACGACAGAACTCAAGGCTTTCAAAATTCATGAGGACTCATCCCCCCAGTTTCTCTGGAAACGCCAATCCATTGGAGGCTGATGACTGGTTAGGGTCAATTGAGAGGAAGTTGCATATTACCCAATGTGTGGGAAATGAGAGGGTGCTCTACGCCTCTCATCAGTTGGAAGGGACCACAACAGAGTGGTGGGAGAACTTCTACGCCACGCGGGAGAACCTACAGGACATCACATGGGAGGAATTTACCGCTGCATTTTGCCAGTATCATGTGCCAGAAGGGATCATGGACCTTAAGAAGGAGGAGTTCAGGGCACTGAAGCAAGGAAATCAACCTGTGTCGGAATATTTGAACAAGTTCACACAGCTTGCACGCTACGCGCCTGAAGACGTAGCGACAGACAAGGCCAGGCAGTCTCGTTTCCTGAAGGGACTAAACTCTGGACTGCAGGTGGGACTGATCACCCACACCTTCCCAGACTTTCAGGAACTTGTGAACAAGGCGCTCATTCTTGAGGACAAGCGCAAGGAACTGGATGAGAACCGGAAGCACAGAATGCAACAACAGGGATCACGCCAGGGAGCGCAGCAACATCTGAGGGTTGCGCCGAATTAGTTTTTCAGATTACAGCCACAGAATGCAGCAAGGACACCGTTGCCAGGACCGAGACCCGTCAATTAGAATTTCCAGACCCCAGCCCCTGCCAGAAACGCCGCTTCGGGCAGTCAATAGGGAGCAGTGAGGCGCTGCTATACATGTAACGAGCCAGGACACTTCTCCAACAACTGCCCCAAGAAGACACAGGAGTGACCCCAGTTCGCTTCAACTTGGGCTCCACACCAGCCAGGACCCCCGCACCAGGAGCAAACCGTGGAGTAGTACAGCCAGAAGCCGCGCCCCAGACCGTGGTGAGAGCCCGAGTCAATCACTGTAACACCCTAATTTTTGCTTTTCATGAATTTAAACAAGATTTGGCACTTTTGTGAATTTTTGGAATTTTCTGGGATTTATTTGGACTTATTGGGAATTTATTTGAATTTATTCCCTTTTCAGATAATTAAAGAATTTAATTTTTCAAATAAAATTTTGTTGGACACATTTTATTTGAGTCCAAAATGTTCCAAAATATTTTCTAGAATTTTTTTGGATTTTTTCTGAGTGTTTTGCTATTTTTAATGAATTAAATGAATTACTGGGAATTAGTTTGAATATTTAATCGCTGGAAAAACCCAAACCGGGTTTTACTGTTCCTCCGACCCGGACCCGACCCGAGCCCGAGTCTGACTCGAGTCCGAGTCCGATTCGAACCCGACTCAGCCCTAACCCTCTCAACCGTCCGATCAAGATCGAACTACCGAGATTGAGCCACGTCGCCCGAACTCGAGCCCGACCGAGCCAACTAGGTCGCCCGACTGGACCCGAGTCCAAACCCCCGTGCCATTGGATCTTGATCCAACGATCCACGTTGAGCCACGTCACCGAATCCGAATTGGATTCGGATTCCACCGCCGTAACCGGGTGGACCTTGGTCTCCGCGCAATACACGGAAGCCGAGGCCCCTATTTAAGGCGCCGCCGTCGCCACCGTGTAGCCGACTTCCGTGCACACCCGTAGCCCTAGACCACGTCGCCTGAGCCGCCGCCGTTCGCTAGCTAGAGCTCGCCGTAGTTGAGTTAGGTTTCCGCCGCGGTTATTCATCAATTCCGCCGCCGTCCGCCGCCGTTGAGTCTAGATCCGGAACTGCAAGGACAAGCGCATCGGAGGGTACCTTTCACCTCGCTGGAATCGCGCCCAAACGCCGTCGACCGCGTCGTCATCCCCATCTACGGTGAACCAGCTCCGCTGCACGCCATCGCTGTTGTTCGAGCTCTCTCCACCGTCCGATCCAGATCCGAAGGCCCAATTCGTCCACGTCATCCCCGGTAAAATCTCACGGTTCAGATTGTGCCACGTAGCTAAAATCGCACCATGCTTGGATAGATGTCAGCCGTTAGATCTAGATCAAACGTCTAGGGTTAGCCACGTTGTAAATTCTAGATTGGATCTTGACCGTCCGATCAAGATCGAACGGTCCAGATCAGCCGAGCTGTTTCCAAACGCGTGAAACCCAGATCCGATCTGGGCCATTGATTTTCAAATCAACGGCCAAGATCTAGCCACGTGGCTAGGAGACTGACCGTCGCGGTCAGCGCGGTCACGCCGGTCGCCGCTGACGTCAGCCGTGACGTCACGTGGGGCCCGCGTGTCAGCGGCTCAGCCGAACCGCACCATGACGTCACCGTGATGTCACGGTGGGGCCCAGCTGTCAGCCGTCCTCAGCCGAGCATGATTACGTCACCGCTGACGTCATCCGATGGGGCCCACATGTCAGTGAGACATGTACTCGTGGACCGGGTCTACGGTGGACCCAAACCGAACCGTGGACCACGTCCATGGACCGGCTGACGCAATAAATCGATTTTTCAATAGAAAAATAATTCGGTGGAAAATCAAAATCCATGCTGACGTTATGCTGACGTTATTATTCGGTTTTTCCGTATAAAAATAAATGAATTAATTCGGATTATTGATTTATTTGAATTTTGAAACTTCAAACGCTTATAACTTTTGCAATTTAATTCCGATTTGAGTGATTCAAATTTCTAAATTTTTATAAAATTGAGATCTACCTAATGGTGAATTTTATTTAATTTTTGGACCAAAGTTTTTCTCTGTAATATTATTTAATTGATTATTTAAACTTTAAACGCTTGTAACTTTTGGTTTTAACTCCGATTTCGCCGATTCAAATTCCTAAAAATTCATAAAATTATGCTCTCTCTGTTTATGGACTTCATTTGGATGTTTGGACACTTTTTGTCCACTGTTTATTTATTTATTTATTGCTTCTTGCACGCTTTACGAGTAGACGTTGAAGTGCCCGAGGGCTTCGAAGGTGAAGTGTTGACCCAGAAGCCAGCCCAAGACCAAGAACAAGTACTCTTTGAAGGCAAGTTTTGCTTTGACCATGTTGATCCCATTTTGAAATTAATTTGATTTAAATTATTGCATGCTAGTTCAATTATAAAATGTTTTAATTGATTTTGGATGATTAGTTAATTGCCTAGTTGCTGTATGCCACCATGACATAGATAATTGTATGCCATGAACCCCTTGTCACCCTAGTTGAGGATTAAATAGTTGGACATTATCAAATTACCAACATGGGTATTTAGATTGTTGTAGTATATTGCTTAGACCTGCTACGTGCTCATGACATGATTTTGGACAATCAAATGTTAATATTGACTTAATGATATATTGAACCTGTTTTGGAAAGGTATCATGTGTTGTGATTGTTGATGGCACGTGGTGCATGGTAATCAACTGGGTTTGATAAATAGATTTCGATCGGGGCATGTGGCAAGAATGATCGGGTGGGCTAGTTGTGGCATCAGGAGCGTTGGTTTGGTTCTTCGGGTAGTCTTGCCCTGGTCAACATAAGGACTTAACCTTGCAAGCCTTTGAACTGAGTTAATCGTGCAACCACATGTCCGTAATGGGACGGACCTAGTTGAGTAAGTTACTAATAACTTGCATGTGATACCTCGGGTGTCAACTACACCTTTTGTGTAGCTTGAAATGGGAGCATACCAAGGCGATGGCATGGTACCCGTCCAACGGTATGTGGGTCCCATACTTCGCCTTTGTTAAGAGATGGGATGGTGTATGGCAAAAACCGGAAAGGTTCACTTATGTAGTTAGCCGTTTCCGAAAGGCTTTGTTACGATCACTCGCCTTTGTGGTGTTTGGCTGTATCTTGTGGGTAAAGTGCATAACCTCTGCAGAGTGTAAAATCTATTCGAATAGCCGTGTCCGCGGTATTGGACATTTCTCGGGGATTACAGTCAAGGGTTAGATTTTCTTGGAAATAACTTGAACTTGAGAGGTTTGGTTTGGTTAAATGATGATGTTGATGGAAATGTGGATTAGGAATGGGAAAGATGTTTATTTAACTCCTGGAAAAGTTATTGATATTACACTGATTCTATCGCTTTCGAATCTACTTATGTTATTTGTTAAATGCTGTTACTGCAAATGAACCATGAGCTATTCCTTTGTATTAAGCCATGCATGTAGAATATTAGCTTGCATTCTGTGCATGACTTGCTGAGTACCAAGTACTCACCCTTGCCACAATACAACATCAGTTGAAGAGGAGTCTACACCAGCTTTGGAGGAGGAGCTCCAAGAGGAACCGTCTTTCTAGGGAGCGAGCCCAGTCAGTTGCCTATGGTATACTGGATGGCGCCATGAAGTTATCTTGTTTTCCGCTGCTATTATTTCTCTGTCGACGATTGGAGAACGGGCTCCTGCCGAGCTTATTTTGTTGAATGTGGGACAACTGAAGCCCCTTTTGCCAAAGGTGTTGCATCGAAGATGCGGGAGATGGTCCCTTAGAACAGACAGAAACACAAGGATTTTATCCTGGTTCAGGCCTCTCATGATCGAGATAATAGCCCTACATCGAGTCGCCTGGTGGTGTTTTTCCATATTGAAATGATGAATGACCGCCCCCTCCCCCATAGGGGCTAGGGGGATTAAATACAGGGTACTAAGTCGTATACATGGTAAATACCCCCCTATAATTACGCCACGCTTCCATATTTCCAGCGCACCTTCCCTGGATCTTCGGCGAATTAGTTGCCACTTTCCTTCTTAGTGGTTTGACCGAATCCACCGAGCATAACCCAAGATTCCACGCAACTTCCTGAGCACGGTTGCCCGTATTTGCCTGGCGTGCAGAGTCGAGCACTCGGCTCGCGCGACGGGCATGGATGCTCGGAACCGGGTAGCGAGCTCGTAGCCGATCGGGCGGGCCGATTGGTCGTCAGATGCTCGTTGGTCGTCCTTGGGGACATCGTCCAAGGGTAAAGATGGTCGGTTAAGAAACAGGCTTCTAGGGTACTATGGGAATTATCCAATCCCCGACATTCTCTTTTATTAAACTTTTGCCCTGCGAGGCGTACTTTTGTAACTTGACCTTAAAGGTTGAGCAACCAGTTTGGTTACTATAATTAAGGTACTTTCTATTTCATTGAGTATGATTGTGATATTTACCAATGTTGAGACTGTGTGCACTAGCGTGATCCTGGACTAGTGCTGAATACATAGAGGGTCCGGATTTGCAAATTCGGGTCCCGACAATCACGTGACCGCAAATGCACTTCAGAATGCCACGGACGTCGTGCTGGGTAAGTTACTTGCCAACTCAGTACCTGCAACAGTATTGTTCGACTATGGAGGTTCACATTCGTTTGTTTCTTGAGATTTTGTTTCTATGAATGATTTGGAGATTGTGGATCTTAAATGCATGCTTGTAGTTCAAACCCCTTGGTCAGAACTCCGACCTCAAGTAGGATGTTCTGGGGTGAGAATACTAATAGATGGTGTAGAGTTCCTAGCGAACCTTATTATATTGGGAACCTAGACCATAGATGTTATCTATGGGATAGATTGGTTATCCATGCACAAGGCTGTGCTTGACTGTGGAAGAAGGATCATCTCTATTCAGAGCCCGTGCAGAAGAAAAGTGGAATTTCAAGCGACCGCTGTTCGAGATGGACAGTTGATGGTCAACAGTGTAAAGACAGTCAGCGTAGAAGACGTTCCAGTGGTAAATGAGTATCCTGATGTCTTTTTTGCAGATTTTCCTGGGATGCCGCCGGACAGGGACATAGAATTTGTGATTGAGTTAGTACTAGGAACAACACCGATAGCGAAGAGACCCTACCGGATGTGAACCGAAGAATTAGTGGAGATGAAGAAACAGCTTGAAGAGTTAATGGAGAAAGGATTCATCAGACCGAGTCGTCGCCATGGGGAGCGCCAGTTCTGTTTGTCAAGAAGAAGGATGGGAGTTTCAAGATGTGCATTGACTACCGTGCTCTCAATGAAGTCACCGTGAAGAATAAGTACCCGCTACGCAGGATCGATGATCTGTTTGACCAGTTGAGAGGAGCCGGAGTTTTCTCCAAGATTGATCTGAGATCAGGATATCACCAGTTGAAGATCCGATCAGAAGATATCCCAAAGACCGCATTCTCATTGAGATACAAACATTACGAGTTTACAGTTATGTCCTTTGGTCTGACGAATGCGCCAGCTTATTTCATGAATATGATGAATAAGGTTTTCATGGAGTATTTGGACAAGTTCGTTGTTGTGTTCATAGACGATATCTTAGTCTACTTTAAGACAAGGGATGAGCATGCAGAACACCTGAGAATAGTTTTGGAGAAGCTGAGAGAAGAGCAACTCTTCGCCAAGTTCAGCAAATGCGACTTTTGGAAGGACAATGTGGAGTTCCTAGGACACATGATGACCGCAGAAGGAGTCGCTGTTGATCCAAGCAAAGTTGAAGCTGTGTTACATTGGGAATAGCCGAAGACAGTGACTCAGATTCGGAGTTTCCTTGGGATGGCCGGTTACTATCGCCGTTTTATTGAAGGCTTTTCGACAATTGCGAGACCTCTGACGCAATTGTTGAAAAAGGAGAATAAGTTTAACTGGATAGCGGAATATGAGAAAGATTTCCAAGAGCTGAAGAAGCGATTGATATCAACGTCGGTGTTAGTCCTACCGGATGTTAATCAAAACTTTCATATATATTGTGATGCATCGCACCAAGGACTTGGATGCGTGCTGATGCAGAACCGAAAGGTCGTCGCATATGCATCATGGCAGCTGAGGCCGCATGAAGAGAATTACCCGATGCATGACCTGGAGTTAGCAGTCGTAGTGCATGCCTTGAAGTTGTGGCGACACTACCTGGTTGGAAACAAATGCGAAGTGTATACGGACCATAAGAGTCTTAAATACATCTTCACCCAATCGGATCTGAACATGAGGCAGAGAAGATGGCTAGAGTTGATCAAGGACTACAACGTCGAAATCCATTACCATCCTGGGAAGGGCAATGTGGTGGCCGATGCCTTGAGTCGGAAGAGTCATACCGTGAATATGATGGCCGTAGGGAGTCAAGATGAGCTGTGTAAGGAATTTCAGAAGTTGAGGCTAGAAGTAGTACAGGGAGGATTCCTAGCCACGTTGGAAGTGAAGCCTACCTTAGAGGACCAAATCCGAGAAGGACAGAAGGATGACGATAAGATCCACAGGATTAAATCCAAGATGGATGAAGGCAAGGCTAAGGACTTTAGACTGGATGAGCAAGGCACGTTGTGGATTAAGGATCGCATCTGTGTGCCGAACAAGAAGGAGCTGAAGTAGTTGATTCTGGAAGAAGCCCATGATTCCAAGTATTCCATTCATCTAGAAAGCGCTAAGATGTATCAAGACCTGAAGGAGAGATTCTAGTGGCCGAGCATGAAACGTGAAGTTGCCGAGCATGTTGCATTGTGCGACATATGTCAGAAAGTCAAGGCAATGCATCAGAGACCAGCAGGGTTGCGGCAGCCATTGAAGATACCTAAGTGGGAGTGGGAGGAAATCGGAATAGATTTCATTAGTGGTTTACCTAAAACTCAAGGAGGATATGACTCCATATGGGTTATAGTGGACCGCTTGACTAAAGTCGCCCATTTTATCCCTGTAAAGACCACTTACTCGGGAGATAAATTAGCGGAATTGTACATGACCAAGATCGTCTGTTTGCACAGAGTGCCGAAGAAGATTGTATCAGACAGAGGTACCCAATTTACCTCAAGGTTTTGGAATAAGTTGCATGAAGCCATGGGGACCCGTTTGAACTTCAGCACTACATATCATCCGCAGACGGATGGACAGACTGAAAGAATTAATCAGATTCTGGAGGATATGCTAAGATCTTGTGCATTGGCTTATGCTACCTCTTGGGATAAGAGTTTGCCGTACGCGGAGTTCAGCTACAATAATAGCTATCATGCCAGTCTACAGATGTCAACTTTTGAGGCACTGTATGGTCGACCCTATCGAACACCATTGAATTGGAATGAGACAGGTGAACGCCATGTCTTTAGGCCGGATATTCTTCAAGAAGTTGAAGAGCAGATTGCCATGATTAGGGAAAGGTTAAAGGTAGCTCAGTCAAGACAAAAGAGCTACGTCGATAACCGTCGCCGAGACTTAAGTTTTGAGCCGGAGGATTTCGTGTACCTTAGAGTTACACCCCTCAAGGGAGTTAAGAGATTCCATGCCAAAGGAAAACTCGCACCACGTTATGTTGGACCATTTAAGGTTTTGAGACGCAGAGGCGAAGGTTCTTACCAGTTGGAGTTACCGCAGTCGTTGGCAGGTGTGCATGATGTGTTCCATGTGTCACAATTGAAGAAGTGTCTTCGAGTACCAGATGAGCAGACACCGTTAGAGTCAATAGAGTTGCAAGAGGATCTGACTTACAAGGAGCACCCTGTAAAGATTCTGGACACCATGGATCGAGAAACAAGAAATAAGTCAACCCGTTTCTGCAGAGTTCAGTGGAGCAACCACTCCGAAAGTGAAGCAACTTGGGAGCGTGAAGAGGGTCTGAAGAAAGAGTTTCCAAACCTATTCCTTAGTCAGCCTTGAATCTCGCGGTCGAGATTCTGTTAAGGGGGGAGGTTTGTAACACCCCAATTTTTGCGTTTCATGTATTTAAATGTTATTTTGCATTTTTGAGAATTTTTGGAATTTTCTGTAATTTATTTGGAATTTATTTGAATTTATTTCCTTATGAAATAATTAAAGAATCAAAATTTATAAATAAAATTTTATTGGAAATATTTTATTTGAGTCCAAAATGTCTCAAATTATTTTCCAGAATTTTTCTGGATTTTTTCTGATTATTTTGCTATTTTTCTTGAATTATTTGAATTTCTAGAAATTATTTTAATTATTAAATCGCTGGAAAATACCCGAGCGGGTTTTATTGTTCATCCGACCGAGTCGGACCCGAGTCAGACTCGAGTCTGACTCGAACTGGACTCAAGCCCAACCCGAGCCCAACCGAGCCCTAACCTCGCGACCGTCGGATCTTGATCCAACGGTCACGATTGCACCACGTCGCCCAATACGAATCCCCGTCGGATTTGGCCGCCGCCGCCACCGAGTGGGCCTCGGTTTCCATGGATTTCACGGAAGCCGAGACCCCTATTTAATGCGCCGCCACCCATGTCGTGCTCTCCTCTTCCGTGCGGACGTTTTTGTAGGATCGAAGTATACGAATATAGCAATCAGGGGGGTGAATGATTGTGCGGAAGCTAAAACCAAATTCTTGATCTACTAAAAGTTCACCCCAAAACAGAACCAAATAATTGCCTCGTATTCGACAAAAACAGAATGATAGAGGTTTGGTAAAACGCGAATTCCCGGAGATCCAACTGTTGGATCAATCTGAAATTTGCACACAAGAAACTAGATTCCAATACAAATCGAACCCAAAAAGAATCAGCTCGATCGGACTTACGGATCAAAAGTTATGAACCCCGCAAGCTTGCTGTGATAGAAGATGACGAGAATATATCTTACTAGAATTGTAGCTCGCCGAAAGATTTGAAGAACTTGATATTTATTTCTCCTTTCTTTTGTCTAAAATACTCCAAACAAAATTGCACAACCCTAAAGCTTGCTCAAAACTTGATGCATAAACAGGAGGCGCCTCCCCCTATTTATACAGAGCAAACACATAGAGTCCTAAATACAATTCTTACTCCTAATCCTAGAAGGAATATGTATTCAACACAAACACCACTTGGCCCAACCTGGCCGAGTACAACTCCTGCACGCGTATGGCAACCTTACCATACTCACGTGACTAACCCTTTGCACGCGCATGGCCACCTGCCATTCTCACGTGACTAACCATTCTTCATATGCACCATTCTCTTAGCCCGAACGTCCCGCATGACATCCTTGACCACCATGACCACAGTTCCTCCTGAACCTAGTCCCAAACCTCAGTTCCTCCATGAACCTATTTTCGGTCCCGTCATCGACCACATTCGCCCTCGAGCAATACCTACACATGAACAAACCACAAAACGATTCCGAGCACAAGTTCGCAACTTGACTCAACATTAGTCCATGCAAATACTCACATGAGCATTGCATAAAGTCCACTTCAAAACAAGCATCATGAAATTCTCACAAATTTCATAATCTCAAATTCAAACCAGAATTCAATTCCAAAATTGCTCAAAACCCTAATCGAGCAAAAAACCATTCACGCCGGAACAAAAATCCGGTCCGGCGCAAATGTGAAAACAGCCGTAAAAAATCCACCTTGCTTGTGGAGGGGAGAGTCCGTCGTACACGCAAAACTTACTGGTTTTGGAAGTTTCAGTTCGGCTCAAAAACGTTTGAAAACACGTTCACAGCGAACCAAAGAAAAACGGTCCAGCGTACAAGGGAAACTTACTGTTTCTTGAAAATTTTGTCCGGTGCCAATGCGAAACTTACTATTTCTTGTCAAATTGTCAAACACATGCACAAGCACATTTTGCAAATTCAATTCTAAGCCAATTTTTCAGCACATGATTTCACAGTTTTTCCCTAGGCCGTCGAGCTCAAGCCGCCGCCATTCGCCCGCGAGAGCTCGCCGTAGTTGGATCTCTGCCCCGCCGCGGTTTTCTATTGTTTGCCATCGTTTCCGCCGTCTTCCGCCGTGAACAAGCCCAAATCTAGAACCGGCGTGACGAGACGCGTCAGAGGGTACCACTCACCTCGCCGGAGCTGCACCAAAACGCCATCGGGCTCGTCATCGTCTTCATCTCCGGCAACCCAGCTCCGCCGTGGCCATCGCCGAACCCGCGAAGCTTCTCCGCCGTTGGATCTTCATTGCACGGCCAGGATTCATCCACATCACCCGTGGGTAAGTTCCATGTTTTAATTTTAGATCTGTAATCAACCGTTGGATCTACATCTAACGCTCTAGATTAAGCCACGTAGCCGTAAACTGCACCGTGCTAGGGTTGATCTCCACCGTTAGATCTACATCGTACGGTTAGGGTTAATCCGCGTTGTAGTGTTAGATGCGATCTCAGCCGTTCGATCGAGATCGAACGGTGTAGATTGAGCCACGTGTTGCACGCTGGTGTTGGGGAACGCGGTATGCTACACTAGCACAAATTAAAATTTCTACCGCAAACTAGAAAAGCTACTCGCAAGAAGGGGATCATAGATCTATTACCACTAGATGCGCAGTTGCGGAATCCTTCGCATGTCGTTGTAGTGGATCGTTCTCGGCATGGATCGTCCTCGCCACGGATCGTCCTCGCTGCTCCACGCCGCAGTAGCAGCAGCGTCACCACAGCAGTCCACACGTCCGGGGATGGAACGCCGTGCGTCGGTGTGCAAGCAATGGGTCGCTCGGCAGGGGCAACGAGAGGAGGTGGCTAGGGTTTCTGGCGAAATACCTCTAAACCGCACGAAAGTGTGTTCTGCGTCCAGCCTCCTCCCCTCCTTATATAGCCACGAGGAGAAACCCTAGGCAGTCAGGGCCCATTTACGTGCTAAGCCCACGAGGTCCATTAATTACGGACCCAATCCGAATTAATGCATCCCAACCCGTTAAGTGTGTGACCCTGTAGGTTCATGCGCATTTGGACATGGATTCGGAAAACCCTTTTCTAATCCAATAGTCGGTAGCAGTTCCTTGCAGAGCATTCCAACTCCCAAATGCATGTGATTAAAGTACTGATGTAATAATCCCTTTGCCAAACTATATAAAGATCAAACTCAAGGCGAGAAGCATGTCATCCTTTTACAGTTCAATCCATCTCTCGCATCCATGATATATTAATAAGTTGTGATTGACTTCTCAATCATGGCATGGCCATGCACTTCCTTAATCATATGAAACGAGTGGCCTAGACATATATCTCCGTTACATTGGAGTGGCAAATTCCATCTTGACTGCTCACTTCCCTCTGCATGTTTCATAGTAAACATGAAAGCTACCTTTATAACTATCCGGTTAGGAAATAATGTTTGGTAACGCCAAGGTAAACTATTACACATGTAGGGAATATGACAATCTCAGGTCTAAGGATCATACATCTACTATGTATGAGATACACTGATGACACATAAGAATGTAACATTCTCGTAGTGTCCCATTGTGGGTCTATCTAACCCATGTTCTTCAACATGCGTCCACATTGTATTGATGATATCTCCGTATCCCATGATCTATGAAACATGATCATCGAACAATACATGTGTTGATTTATTCATCGTTGTCCTATACGATGATATTCGATCAGAGATATTTATCGAATTATATCAATAAGTAAAGAGCTTCATAAACAAGTCACACACTTGTTGATCAAAATAATTATATACATTCATTGGACCAATAATCATATTATTATTCATAAACATAGTCATGTTACAATCATCCATATGATTACCTCAAGGGCATAACTCTAACAGCCGGGACATGCCACGTTGCCCCCATGACGCAGTGAAACCCGATCGGTTCTCAGCCGTCCGATTCAAATCGAACGGTTCAGATTGACCGCGTTATTTCCAAACGCGTGAAGTTAGATCTGATCTGGACCGTTGGATTCCAAACCAACGGCCCAGATCGTGCCACATGCATGGGAGCCGAACTGGTGCGATCCACGCGGGCGCGCCTGGTCGTCGCTGACGTCACGCGTGACGTCAGCGTGGGGCCCGCGTGTCAGCGGCTCATCAGTTCACCGTGCGGTGGCGTCACCCGTGACGTCATGCTGACGTCACGGTGGGGCCCGCGTGTAAGTTCGCTCGGCCGAACTGTGCTGACGTCAGCACTGGCGTCACCCGAGTGGGTTCCGCGTGTTAGTGACGCGTGCACCCGTGGACCGGGTCCACGGTGGACCGAAGCCGAACCGTGGACTGAGTCCATGGACCGGCTGACGCAATGCTGACGTCATAATTCGATTTTTCAATAGAAAAATAATTCGGTGGAAATTTAATTTCCACGCTGACGTCATGCTGACGTTATAAATCGGGTTTTTCAATAGAAAAATAAATGAATTAATTCGGTTTATTCTTTTATTTGAATTTTCAAAGTTCAAATGCTTATAACTTTTGCATTTTAACTCAGATTTGGGTGATTCCAATTTATAAATTTTTATAAAATTGAGCTCTACATAATGGTGAATTTTATTTAATTTTTGGACATGAGTTTTCTCTTTTTATATTTATTTAATTGATTTTTCAAACTTTAAACGAGTATAACTTTTGCATTTCAACTCCGATTTGGACGTTTCAAATTTCTAAAAATTTATAAAAATGTGCTATCTCTGTTTATGAACTTCATTTTAAATAGTGGACACTTTTTGTCTACTGTTTAATTATTTATTGCTATTTGCACGCGTTACGAGTAAACGTTGAAGTGCCCGAAGGCTTCGGAGGTGATGTTTTGACCCAGGAGCTAGCTCAAGACCAAGAACAAGTACTTTTTGAAGGCAAGTTATGCTTTGACCATATTGATCCCATTTTTGAAATTAATTTAATTTAAATTATTGCATGCTAATTTAAGTAGAAATTGTTTTAATTATTTCTGGGAATTAGATAAATGCCAAATTGCAGTATGACACCTTGACAAATTAAATTGTGTGCCATGAACCCTTGTCACCCTAGTTGTGAATATGTAGTTGGACATTATTAAGTTGCCAACATTGGGTACTTAGACCGTCGTAATATATTGCTTAGCCTTCTACGTGCACATGACATGATTTTGGACAATCAAATGTTAATATTGACTTAATGAGATATTGAACCTGTTTTTGAGAAGTATCATGTGTTGTGATTGTTGTTGGCACGTGGTGCATGGTAATCAATTGGGTTTGATAAATAGATTTTGACTGGGGCAAGTGGCAAGAATGTTATGGTGGGCCATGAGTGGCACCGGGGATGTCATTCTGATTCTTCGGGTAGTCTTGCCTTGGTCACCCTAAGGACTTAACCTTGCAAGCCTTTGATCTGAGTCAAACGTGAAACCACATGTTTGTAATGGGACAGACCTAGTTGAGTAAGTTACTAATAACTCACAAGTGGTACCTCATGGTGTCAACTACACCATTAGTGTAGCTTAAAAGGGGAGCATACCAGTGCTATGGCATGGTAGCCGTCCAACGGTATGTCAGTCCCATACTTCGCCTCTGTTAAGGGAAGGGATGGTGTATGACAAAAGCCGGAGATGTTCCCTTGTTTAGTTTGCGGTCTCTGAAAGGTGTTTTTACGATCACTCGCCTTTGTGGTGTATGACAAAAGCCGGAGAGGTTCCCTTGTTTCGTTTGTGGTCTCTAAAAAGCTTTGTTACGATCACTCGCCTTTGTGGTGTATGACAAAAGCCAGAGAGGTTCCCTTGTTTAGTTTGCGGTCTCTGAAAGTGCATAACCTCTGCAGAGTGTATAACCTATTCGAATAGCCGAGTCCACGGTATTGGACAATGCTCGGGGATTACAGTCAAGGGTTAGACTTTCATGAAAACAACTTGGACTTGAAAAGTTTGGTTGGGTTTATTGATGATGTTGATGGAAATGTGGATTAGGAAAGGGAAGAATGTTTACTTAACTCTTGGAAAAGTTATTCATATTATAGTTACTTTTACTGCTTTCGAATCTACTTGTTAAATGCTATTTACTGCAAATGAACCTGTTAGACTATCCTTTGTATTAAAGCCTTGCATGTAGAATATTAGCTTGCATTCTGTGCATGACTTGCTGAGTACCAAGTACTCACCCTTGCCACAATACAACATCAGTTGAAGAAGAGTCAACGCCAACTTTTGAGGAAGAATACCAAGAGGAGCCTTCGCGGGCTATAAGCACGCACTTGTTTGGACACTCCTTCATCATGTGGTCGAAACCCTTGCGGCGATGGCACTGGATATCTTTGGTGCGTCCTGTTGAGGCGACCGACGACAACGAGCTTTTTGTAGGAGCTTGTGTGGCACTTTTCGTCGGAGTTGGCCGTGGTGCTGAAGCGGGAGAAGAGGATGTCATTTTGTTGTTTGAAGATATCGGTGTAGTGATACGACCGGAGGGAGCAGCAGGGGTGTGAGGCGTCCATGAAGTAGCTCGACCTGCAGAAAGGTTAGCTTTTGCCCACGATTGACGACCCTACACTTCACGTTCAGCTTTGCAAGCAAGATGGAATAAACGAGTCATCGAATTATAATCCTTATAGTCTAGAATGTCCTGGATTTCTCGATTTAAACCACCTAAGAAACAAGCCATAGAAGCTTCCTCATTCTCAATTAATCCACAACGCAATATGCCAATTTGCAATTCTTGGTAATATTCTTCCACCGAATTCTTACCTTGGTGTAGACGCTGCAATTTATTTAATAAGTCTCTAGCATAGTATGAAGGAACAAATCTATGCCTCATTAGCAATTTTAATGCTTCCCAAGTGGTGGGTATATTATTTGGATGAGCACGGCAATGTTCTCTCCACCAAACAGAAGCAAAATTAGTGAATTCACTTATGGCAGCCCTAACTCTTCTATTCTCAGGGAAATCATGGCATGCAAATTTTTGATCAACAAGTAATTCCCAACTAAGGTAACCATCAGGATCATAATTACCTTCAAAGGGTGGCATATTGAAATTTACCATAGGGAAAACATCATCTCGTTCTCGTTCCCTTGGTCGTGGAGGATCACGTTGCATACCTTGCTGATTGAAGCGTAGCCGATGATGGTCACGATCATTGTCGTAATGGACGGTGTTGTCCTCCTCCACATCAGTGGTGTCGTCATTTGGTTCTCTTCGTTTTGTTCTTCTAAATCTGTTGGATGCCTCTCCCGTGGAGCTGAAGTGTTGCTTGGACGACGGGGTGGTGGATTGGAAGCCCCGGATGCAGCAGCTGCAAAAGTATCAAGTCCAGCCAAAATAGTAGCAAGAGTAGTGTTAGCAATCCCTTGTGTGGCCTCGATGGATCTGAGACGGTCCTCCTGCATTGACATATGCTCATTAGTGAGCCGTACATCCTCGCTAAGACCCTTGGTGGTCTCTCTCGTCATCCTTTGAAAGTGAGCAATGATGCCCTTGGTTCATGGAGAGTGATGCAGTGAACTCTCATCACCTGACATGGTTTAGTAGACGACAAGGAAACAAAAACCACAAGTATAATGTTCCTATCAACTACTAGTAAGTGGTGGCAAGTCTCTCAAGCACTCAAGCCTATGACCCAAGCTCTTACAAGTTCTTACAATGCAGTAGGCGTTGTCAGCCGTTGGCGTTGTCAAAAGTTCTCCGAAGTTTGTGTAGAGCGATTGCCAAGGGATCGAATGCCTGTACGGGTAGAAAGTAGAGCTTGGATAGGCTTAATTTAGTAGCAAAGGTTAGCAATAATCCAATCAGTGAATGCAAAATTGAAGAATTGTTCAACGTCTAGTCACTAGTTGCTAACTCTAGGCTAGCAAGAACTAGTGGCTCAAAACTGTGCAGTTGGCGATAGTACAGTTTGACAGCAGATGGAAAACCAGCGCGAAAAAAATTCGCGAAAGAAGGAAACTATCTCAAAAGACTAGGGACCTTGTGAAAACAGGTTTGGCACATAAAAATTTTCGGAACGGTTCCAGACTTTTTTTTAGTCCGGAACGGTCCGACTCGTTTTTCTTTCAAGTGCGTTGCAAGCGGAGACCAGTCCAAGGAGTAGCCTGACAATTTAGGCGGCTATCAGGCGGGCGACCAGGCAGCGACCAGTCTGGCGGCCAGGTGGGTGACCAGTCGACGATCAGGTGGGTGACCAGTCGGCGATCAAGTGGGCGACCAGTCGGTGATCAGGTGGGCGACCAGTCGGGTGACCAGTTGGGTGACCAAGCGGAGACCAGGTGGGCGATCAAATGGATGAAAATAAGCTTTGGCCCGAACACCTTTTTTTTCAACAGTTCGGGAAGGCTTCTCTGGAACCGACAAAGATTCTCTTTTCTTGATCCAAAACCGAAGACAACACGACTTGAATCCGGCGTTTTTGGCTAGGTGGACAAAAACTCTTCTGACCTAGACTCCAACTAGAAATAGAATTCAGCAACTCGACACGACGATGCAACCAAAAATTCAATAATGCAGTGCACTGGAAAGGAAACTGCGAGGCTCAAATTTTTTGGTATGGGGAGATCCAATCTGTTTGGGGCGTTTCTCTGGACTATAGGGATGAAATCAATCTACTAATCTAGGGTAAAGAAATCTCACCGAGCAACCTGGTTTGCTCTGATACCACTTGATGGCGCTTTGGGTGTCCCGATCTTTCAATAAGAAACACACGATCGGTTTGGGTGGAGACAACTTTGACGATCCGACTACACCATACGACAACGATGCGCCTTAGCAATCGCTAAACCAACTCCGAAGGGTTATTGATCTTGCCGCCGGCACGATCAACCTGAACACGAGGTTCTATTCCTGCAAGCAACCAAAGAACAAACAAGAACAATAGTATAAGCAATCTAAAATTGCGCATAAGAGTTGAATGCAAACAAAGATGGAGTCTTATTGACTATCTTGACAAGGTGGCTGTCCAGCACAACTCGCAGGATCAAGTTTGCACTTGGCTAAAATAATCAAATAAAACCCAAAACCCTAAAGAGCCAATGGCTGGCTATTTATGAGAGTTAGGGTGTAACACCGCAAATTTTTTGGTTTTCTTAAATTCATGTGTGATTTGGCACTTTGGTGAATTTTTGGAATTTTCTGGAATTTATTTGCTTTATTTGGAATTTATTTGAATTTATTCCATTTTTAAATAATTAAAGAATTTAACTTTGCAAATAAAATTTTGCTGGAAATATTTTATTTGAGTCCAAAATGTTTCAAAATATTTTCCAGAATTTTTCTGGAATTTTTCTGATTTATTTGCTATTTTTCTGGATTTATTTGAATTATCTACGAATTATTTAATCACCGGAAAATAGCGAGTTGGTTTGTACTGTTCATCCGACCGAGCCCGAGCCGGACTCGAGTACGAGTCTGACTCGAACCCATACCGCGCCGCGTCCGAGCCGGACCCGGTCCGCTGAGCCCTTAGCCGTGGACCGTTGGATCAGGATCCAACGGCCCACATTGATCCACGAAGCCACGTGCACCTCACCGTAATAACCCAGAGACCCACCAATCCCAGCCGTTGGATTTGGATCCAACGGTCAGGATAAACCCGTACCGGTTCGAGCCGTATCCGGTCTAGATCCGGTTCCGTCCGCGTGATCGTAGCCGTTGGTTGCGCCACGTGTACGGCCCGGATTGCATCTTCCCCGTCCGAATCACCGCCAGACTCCGCCGCCGTGTGGGCCTAGGGTTCCGCCTTTTGCGCGAACGCCGAGGGTATTTAATGCCCGGGACATGCCCCGAGGATCGCCTTGACCTCACGCGCGTTTTGCCCAAGCCGCCGCCGCCCGTAGCGCCCTGCCGTGGCCGGGATTGCTCGCCGTAGTTGCGTGAAGCACCGCCACGGTTTTTGCTTCGCCCCGCCGTCATCCGCCGTCCTCCGCCGCGTTGGAGCCCAGATCCGGAACCCCCAGGTTGAGCCGCGTCCGTGGAGATAACTCACCTCGCCGGAAAAGCCCTCAAACGCCGTCGCCGGTGTCGCCTTCTCCAGCTCCGGTCTGCCAACGCCGCCGCGTCACCATCGCCGTCCGCGAGCTCCGTCAGCCGTTCGATCCCGATCGCACGCACGAGGTGAGGCCACGTAACCCCCTTACTGTTTCAACGCTATATCTGTTAGCAGCCGTTAGATCTAGATCTAACGGTTTAGATCTCGCCACGTAGCCATAACAGTAACGAACCAGATTAGATCTGGACCGTTGGATCAAGATCCAACGGCCCACGTTAGCCCACGTCAACGCAACGAAATCCACGTTGCGGCATCCAAATCCAATCTCAGCCGTTGGATTTAGATTCAACGCACGAGATCGTGCCACGTAGCCCAGCCGCCGCACCGTGCGCGTGTAAGCACGCCACTGACATGCGGGGCCCGCATGTCAGCGACTGTGGTGTGCGCCGAGCGCACCGTAAACCCGCCGGGCCCATAGACCGGGTCCATGGACCGGGACACGTGGCAGCACCTGGGTGGTGCCACGTGGCATGATGACGTCATGCTGATGCCATCGTGGGGTTCGGCCGGTGCTGACGTGGACTAATCAGGAGCTGACACGTGTCACGCTGACGCAATAAAAGAATTTCCGAAAAAAGAAAATGATTTATTAATTCGAATTATTGATTTCAGAATTTGTTTCAAACTTCAAACGCTTATAACTTTTGCATTTTAACTCCGATTTGAGTGATTCAAATTTCTAAATTTGTATAAAATTGCGATCTACCTAATGATGAATTTTATTTAATTTTTGGACAAAAGTTTTTCTCTGTAATATTATTTAATTGATTATTTAAACTTCAAAATGCTATAACTTTTGCGTTTCAACTCCGAATTTGACGATTCCTGTTTCTAAAAATTCATAAAATTATGCTCTCTCTGTTTGTGAACTTTATTTAGATGTTTGGACAATTTTTGTCTACTGTTCATTTATTTATTGCTATTTGCACGCTTTACGAGTAGACGTTGAAGTGCCCGAAGGCTTCGAAGGAGAAGTGTTGACCCAGGAGCCAGCTCAGGACCAAGAACAAGTACTCTTTGAAGGCAAGTTGTGCTTTGACCATGTTGATCCCAATTTCAAATTAATTTGGTTTAAGCTATTGCATGCTAGTTTGATTAGAAAATGCTTTACTTAATTATGGGTAATTAGATATAAGCCAAATTGTTGTATGACACCTTGGTTAATTACATATGTGCCATGACCCTTGTCACCCTAGTTGTGGTTTACTAGTTCGACATTATTAAATTGCCAACATGGGAATTTAGACCGTTGTAGTATACTGCTTAGACCTGATACGTGCTCACGACATGATTTTGAACAATCAAATGTTAATATTGACTTAATGATATACTGAACCTGTTTTGGAAAGGCATCATGTGACGTTGATGGTACGTGGTGCATGATAGTCAACTGGGGGTTTGATAAATAGATTTGACCAGGGCATGTGGCAAGAATGATCGGGTGGGCTAGTTGTGGCACCGGGAATGTTGGTTTGGTTCTTCGGGTAGTCTTGCCCTGGTCGCCCTAAGGACTTAACCTTGCAAGCCTTTGAACTGAGTCAAACGTGCAACCACATGTCTGTAATGGGACGGACCTAGTTGAATAAGTTGCTAATAACGTACCTGTGGGACCTTAGGATGTCAACTACACCCTTTGTGTAGTTGTACGGGGGAGCGTACCGGGGCTGCGGCCAGGTACCCATCTAACGGTGGTTTGATCTAAACTTCGCCTTCGCTAAGGGAAGGGTTAGTGTGCAACACCGGGGAGGACCACTTGTGCTGTTAGAAGTTTCCGAAAGACTTTGTTACGGACACTCGCCTTTGTGGTGTTTGACTGTATCTTGTGGGTAAAGTGCATAACCTCTGCAGAGTGTAAAATCTATTCGAATAGCCGTGTCCGCGGTATTGGACATCGCTCGGGAATTACAGTCAAGGGTTAGACTTTCTTGAAAATAACTTGGTCTTGAAAGGTTGGGTTGGTTTAATAATGATGTTGATGGAAATGTGGATTAGGATTGGGAAAGATGTTTACTAAACTCCTTGAAAAGTTATTGATCTTATACTTGTTTCTATTGCTTTCGAATCTACTTATGCTACTTGTCAAATGCTATTTACTGCAAATATACCCTGAGCTATTCCTTTGTACTAAGCCGTGCATGTAGTATATTAGTTTGCATTCTGTGCATGACTTGTTGAGTACCAAGTACTCACCCTTGCCACAATACAACACCAGTTGAAGAGGAGTCTACACAGCTTTGGAGGAGGAGCTCCCAGAAGATCCGTCTAACTAGGAAGCGAGCGATCGGTTGCCTGTGGTATACTGGATGGCGCCACGAAGTTATCTTATTTTCCGCTGCTATTATTTCTCTCTTATTAAGTTTCGCCCTGCGTGGCGTATATTTGTAACTTGACCATAAGGTCAAGCAACCAGTTTGATTATTTAATTAAAGCACTTTATTAGTATCGAGTGGTATGATTGTGATATTTACCGATGTTAAGACTGTGTGCACTAAGCTGCGTTCTGGACTAGTGCTGAATACACAGAGGGTCCGGATTTGCAGATTCGGGGCCCGACAGAGGTGGTATCAGAGCCATACTGACTGTAGGCTCACCCATAGTTAGAATGGTCGTAGTGAGGATAAAACCTATTTTCTAAAGATAAAATTTGTCAAGATAATGAATGAATTCTCGACTTACCCCTTTTCTTCCTTGTTCATACCCCTTACTGAGTTCTTTTCGTCTTCCACATTAATTTTAAAATGTTGCGTTCTTACGCGAGCGTCTTTTGACAGATGATGATGAAGAACAACTACGCCGAGCGTGAAGGAGGCTATGCCGCCGAGTTGTGGCGTATGCTTCAGTTTCTTGGAGGTTTTGAGAGACCGCTCTACCGAGGGACTACACTTGTGCAAGCAGGACTGGTCGTAGGATGGGACGTCCGGATCACGGTGTATGCTCGAGAGAAGACAAAGTTCAGTCGCCCTTTCCACTTCACCTCCAGGAGGTCTACCTTCGAGATGGGAATCCAAGAGGTGTCGCGCCGAGCAATGCAGTAGATCGCCCGCACTTACTCCAGGGAGCTGGAAGGCACAGTGTTCCATCACCACCAACGCCGAGACAGCAGAGTTCAACGGGAGCCGATAGAAGATGAGGATGCTACCGTCACTCACTTAGCCAGGTTCGTCGCCGCTCAGGAGGAGCTGATCGATGACACAGTACAGGAGTTGAAGAAGGCTCGCGAGCAGGTTGAGGAAGAGAAGAAGCACTTGCAGAATGCTCGTGAGTATGTCACCTATGCTGCGGATAGGATCGCAGAGCTGGAGACTGCACTGTATGGCCAGGGTCCCGATCTAGTGTTGGAGTTGGATGCTCCGGAGCCAGAGGAGGAACCAGAAGAGGCGCCACCTGCACCCGCGCCACAACCACAGCAGCAGCCAGATCCAGAGCCAGAGGAAGACGCTGCGTCGTCAACCACAGCCGTAGTTGTGGGGCATGGCGATTGTTTCGCGCCGATGCCGCCGCACCTGCCGCGAGGAGGTAGTGGAGGTTTTCTCGACGAGTGAGCGTAGGTTTTGAGGTTGAGACTCCTTCGCCGAGTCGCGTTATAGAATAAGAGTCATCCTTAGAGTCGATTTGGATTTTCATTGTTTGCTGAGAGTGCAGTATGTGTTGCAGACCCTTAGGCATTGTGAGCAACCATACCAAGTTATTAAATAATAAAGTTGGATTTTGAGTTATACTTTTCCCCCGCATAAGTTTCCCTACTACTTGTCTATTCTTGTTCCCTCTCATCTCTAAACCTTGGAGCAATCAACAGATGGTGAACACCCGCGGAAACCTTGGAGGCAACGGAAGTGGTTCTCGCCCAGATGGGAACCCCAATGATGGAGCACCAGCACCGCCAGTTGACATGCAGAATTTCGGAGCTTTTCTTTCTGCTCAGACTCAGTTGATGCATGCCATGATGCAACAGATGCAACACGCCACTGCTCAGGCCACTGCCAATCAATTCAATCAGGGACAACGCCAGAATACAAGACTGTCAGAGTTCATGAGGACTCACCCACCCACTTTCTCCGGGAATGCCAATCCGTTGGAAGCCGATGATTGGTTAAGGTCAATTGAGGGGAAGCTACACATTGCTCAATGCATGGGAAATGAGAAGGTACTCTACGCTTCTCATCAGTTAGAAGGGACCGCCATGAGAATGGTGGGGAACTTCGTACACGCAAGAGAACCCTCAAGACATCACTTGGGAGGAGTTTACAGCTGCATTTCGTCAGTATCATGTGCCGGAAGGAATTATGGACCTCAAGAAGGAGGAGTTCAGAGCACTGAAGCAAGGTAATCAGCCGGTGGCCGAATACCTGAACAAGTTCACACAGCTTGCATGCTACGCACCTAAAGACGTTGCGACAGATAAAGCCAGACAGTCTCGCTTCATGAAAGGACTTAAATCAGGACTACAGGTGGGACTGATCACCCACACCTTTCCAGATTTCCAGGATCTTGTGAATAAGGCGCTTATTCTTGAGGACAAGCGCAAGAAACTGGATGAGAACAGGAAGCGCAGGATGCAGCATCAGGGATCGTGTCAGGGAGCGCAGCAACATTTGAGGGTTGCGCCAAATCAGTTTTTCAGATTCCAGCCGCAGAATGCAACAGGACACCGTCACCAGCACCAAGACCCGTCAATCAGAACTATCAGACCCCAGCACCAGCCAGAAACGCCGCTTCAGGCAGTCAACAGGGGACAGTGAGACGCTGCTACAACTGCAACGAGCCAGGACACTTTGCCAACAGTTGCCCTAAGAAGACAACAAGACTGACCCCAGTCCGCTTCAATCTGGGATCCACACCAGCCAGGACGCCAGCGCCAGGAGCCAACCGAGGGACAGCACAGCCAGGAGCAGCACCCCAGACCGTGGTGAGAGGTCGAGTCAATCATGTCACCACAGATGCACTGCAGAATGCCACAGACGTCGTACTGGGTAAGTTACTTGTTAACTCAGTACCTGCAACAGTTTTGTTTGATTCTGGAGCTTCGCATTCATTTATTTCTCAAGGCTTTGCTGCTAAAAATGATTTGGACATTGCAAGACTTAAATGCATGCTTTTAGTTCAAACCCCTGGTTCCGAACTCCGAAACTAAGTAGGATGTTCTGGGGTGAGAATACTAATAGATGGGATAGAGTTCCTAGCGAACCTTATTATTTTGGAGACCCAGACCTTAGATGTTATTTTGGGAATGGATTGGTTACCCAAGCACAAGGCCGTATTGGATTATGGTCGAAGGATTACATCAGTTGAGAGCCCGTGTGGAAAGAAAGTGGAATTCCAAGCTACCGCCGTTAGGGATGGACAGTTGATGGTTAACAGCACCAAGGCAATCAGCATAGAAGATGTCTCAGTGGTGAATGAGTACCCAGATGTTTTTCCTGAAGATCTACCTGGTATGCCGCCAGACAGAGACATGGAGTTTGTGATAGAGCTTGTACCTGGTACAGCCCCGATAGTGAAGAGACCTTACCGGATGTCCACCGAGGAATTAGTAGAGATGAAGAAGCAGCTTGAAGAGTTGATGGAGAAAGGATTTATCAGACTGAGTTCGTCGCCGTGGGGAACGCCAGTTTTGTTTGTCAAGAAGAAGAACGGGAGTTTCAGGATGTGCATTGACTACCGTGCACTCAATGAAGTCACTGTGAAGAATAAGTATCCGCTACCCAGGATCGATGATCTGTTTGATCAGCTAAGAGGAGCCGGAGTTTTCTCCAAGATTGATCTGAGATCGGGATACCACCAGTTGAAGATCTGATCAGAAGATATCCCGAAGACCGCATTCTCGTCAAGATATGGACATTACGAGTTTACAGTTATGTCCTTTGGTCAGACAAATGCACCAGCATATTTCATGAATAAGATGAATAAGGTGTTCATGGAATATTTGGACAAGTTTGTTGTTGTGTTCATAGATGATATCTTAATCTACTCCAAGACAGAGGATGAACATGCAGAGCACTTAAGGCGAGTTTTGGAAAAGCTAAGGGAACAGCAACTTTTCGCCAAGTTCAGCAAGTGTGACTTTTGGAAGGACAAGGTGGAGTTCCTCGGACATGTAATGACCGCAGAAGGAGTCGTCGTTGATCCAAGCAAGGTAGAAGCTGTGTTACATTGGGAACAGCCTAAGACCGTGACCTAGATCCGGAGTTTCCTTGGAATGGCAGGTTACTACCGCCGCTTCATTGAAGGCTTTTCAACAATTGCGAAACCTCTTACGCAATTGTTGAAAAAGGAGAAGAAGTTTGCATGGACGCCGGAGTGCGAGAAGGGTTTTCAAGAACTCAAGAAGCGATTGACATCAGCACCGGTGTTGGTTCTACCGGACGTCAATCAAAGTTTTGATATTTATTGTGACGCATCGCGCCAAGGACTTGGGTGTGTGCTGATGCAGAACGGGAAGGTCGTCGCTTATGCATCAAGGCAGTTGAGGCCGCATGAGGAGAATTATCCAACACATGACCTAGAGCTAGCTGCCATAGTGCATGCTTTGAAGTTGTGGCGACACTACCTGATTGGAAACAGATGTGAAGTATACACGGACCATAAGAGTCTTAAGTACATCTTCACCCAATCAGACCTGAACATGAGGCAGAGGAGATGGTTAGAGTTGATCAAGGACTACAATGTTGGAATCCATTACCATCCCGGGAAGGCCAACGTAGTTGCCGATGCTCTGAGTCGGAAGAGCCATACCGTGAACATGTTGATAGCCACAAGTCAGGAGGAGCTATGTGAGGATTTCCAGAGAATGCAGATTGAAGTCGTACCAGAAGGATTCTTGGCAGCATTGGAAGTGAAGCCTACCCTGGAGGATCAGATCCGAGAAGGACGAGAGGATGATGACAAGATCCGCAAGATTAAGTCCAACATGGATGAAGGCAAGGCAGAGGACTTCAAGTTGGATGAGCAAGGCACATTATGGATGAAGGGGTGCATTTGTGTGCCGAACAAGAAGGAGCTGAAGCAGTTGATTTTAGAAGAAGCCCATGACTCAAAGTATTCCATTCATCCTGAAAGTGCCAAGATGTATCAAGATTTGAAGGAAAGATTCTGGTGGCCGAGCATGAAGCGTGAAGTTGCCGAGCATGTTGCGCTGTGCGACATATGCCAGAGAGTCAAGGCAATGCATCAGAGACCAGCAGGATTGCTACAGCCGTTGAAGATACCTGAGTGGAAATGGGAGGAAATCGGAATGGACTTCATTACCGCTTTACCCAAGAATCAAGGAGGATATGACTCCATATGGGTCATAGTGGACCGCTTGACTAAGGTCGCCCATTTTATTCCAGTGAGGACCACTTATTCGGGCGATAAGTTAGCTGAGTTGTACGTGACCAGGATCGTCTGTTTGCATGGAGTGCCGAAGAAGATTGTATCGGACAGAGGTACCCAGTTTACCTCAAGATTCTGGAATAAACTACATGAAGCTATGGGAACCCGTTTGAACTTTAGTACAACATATCATCCACAGACGGATGGGCAAACAGAAAGAGTCAATCAGATTTTGGAGGATATGTTAAGAGCGTGTGCATTGGCTTATGCTACCTCTTGGGATAAGAGTCTGCCGTACGCGGAGTTCAGTTACAACAATAGCTATCAAGCAAGTTTGCAAATGTCGCCATTTTAAGCACTATACGGTCGACCTTGTCGAACATCGTTGAATTGGAACGAGACGGGTGAATGTCATGTCTTTGGACCTGATATTCTCCAAGGAGCCGAAGAACAGATTGCCATGATCAGGGAGAGATTGAAGATAGCCCAATCATGACAGAAGAGTTATGCTGACAACCGTCGCCGAGACTTGAGTTTCGAACCGGAAGACTTCGTGTATCTCAGAGTCACACCACTCAGAGGAGTTAAGAGATTCCATGCCAAAGGAAAACTCGCGCCGAGATATGTTGGACCATTCAAGGTTCTCAACCGCAGAGGTGAAGTTGCTTACCAGCTAGAGTTACCGCAATCACTAGCAGGAGTACATGACGTGTTTCACGTGTCCCAGTTGAAGAAGTGTCTCCGAGTACCTGAGGAACAGACACCGCTAGAGTCAATTGAGCTACAAGAAGATCTGACTTACAAGGAGCACCCCGTGAAGATTCTGGACACTATGGATCGAGAGACGAGAAACAAGTCAACCCGTTTCTGCAGAGTTCAATGGAGCAACCACGCGGAGAGTGAAGCAACTTGGGAGCGCGAAGAGGATTACAAGAAAGAGTTTCCGAACCTATTCTTTAGTAAGCCTTGAATCTCAGGGACGAGATTCTGTTAAGGGGGGAGGTTTGTAACACCCCAAAATTTTTGCTTTTCTTAAATTCATGTGTGATTTGGCACTTTGGTGAATTTTTGGAATTTTCTGGAATTTATTTGGATTTATTTGGAATTTATTCCATTTTGAAATAATTAAAGAATTTAACTTTGCAAATAAAATTTTGCTGGAAATATTTTATTTGAGTCCAAAATGTTCCAAAATATTTTCCAGAATTTTTCTGATTTATTTGCTATTTTTCCGGATTTATTTGAATTATCTACAAATTATCGAATTATTTAGTCACTGGAAAATAGCGAGTGGGTTTGTACTGTTCATCCGACCGAGCACGAGCCGGACTCGAGTTCGAGTCCGACTCGAACCCATACCGCGCCGCGTCCGAGCCGGACCTAGTCCGCCGAGCCCTAAGCCGTGGACCGTTGGATCAGGATCCAACGGCCCACATTGATCCACGAAGCCACGTGCGCCACACCGCACTAACCCGGAGACCCACCAATCCCAGCCGTTGGATTTGGATCCAACGGTCAGGATCAACCCGTACCGGTTCGAGCCGTATCCGGTCCGGATCCGGTTCCGTCCGCACGATCGTAGCCGTTGGTTGCGCCACGTGTACGGCCCGGATTGCATCTTCCCCGTCCGAATCGCCACCGGACTCCGCCGCCGTGTGGGCCTAGGGTTCCGCCTTTTGCGCGAACGCCGAGGGTATTTAATGCCTGGGACATGCCCCGAGGATCGCCTTGACCTCACGCGCGGTTTGCCCTAGCCGCCGCCGCCCGTAGCGCCCTGCCGTGGCCGTGATTGTTCTCCATAGTTGCGTGAAGCACCGCCACGGTTTTTGCTTCGCCCCGCCGTCGTCCGCCGCGTTGGAGCCCAGATCCGAAACCTCCAGGTCGAGCCGCGTCCGTGGAGATAACTCACCTCGCCGGAGAATCCCTCAAACGCCGTCGCCGGTGTCGCCTTCACCAGCTCCGGTCTGCCAACGCCGCCGCGTCACCATCACCGTCCGCGAGCTCCGTCAGCCGTTCGATCCCGATCGCACGCACGAGGTGAGGCCACGTAACCCCCTTACTGTTTCAACGCTAGATCTGTTAGCAGCCGTTAGATCTAGATCTAACGGTTTAGATCTCGCCACGTAGCCATAGCAGTAACGAACCAGATTAGATATGGACCGTTGGATCAAGATCCAACGGCCCACGTTAGCCGACGTCACCGCAACGAAATCCACGTTGCGGCATCCAGATCCAATCTCAGCCGTTGGATTTAGATTCAACGCACGAGATCTGCCACATAGCCCAGCAGCCGCACCGTGCGCGTGTGAGTACGCCACTGACATGCGGGGCCCGCATGTCAGCGACTGTGGCATGCGCCGAGCGCACCGTAGACCCGCCGGGCCCATAGACCAGGTCCATGGACCGGGACACGTGGCAGCACCCGGGTGGTGCCACGTGGCATGATGACGTCATGCTAACGCCATCGTGGGGTTCGGCCGGTGCTGACATCAGCAGTGCTGACATGGACCAATCAGGAGCTGACACGTGTCACGCTGACGCAATAAAAGAATTTCCGAAAAAAGAAAATGATTTATTAATTCGAATTATTGATTTCAGAATTTGTTTCAAACTTCAAACGCTTATAACTTTTGCATTTTAACTCCGATTTGAGTGATTCAAATTTTTAAATTTGTATAAAATTGTGATCTACCTAATGAGGAATTTTATTTAATTTTTGGACTAAAGTTTTTCTCTGTAATATTATTTAATTTATTATTTAAACTTCAAAATGCTATAACTTTTGCGTTTCAACTCCGAATTTGACGATTCCAGTTTCTAAAAATTCATAAAATTATGCTCTCTCTGTTCGTCAACTTTATTTGGATGTTTAGAAACTTTTTGTCTACTGTTCATTTATTTATTGCTATTTGCACGCTTTACGAGTAGACGTTGAAGTGCCCGAAGGCTTCGAAGGAGAAGTGTTGACCCAGGAGCCAGCTCAGGACCAAGAACAAGTACTGTTTGAAGGCAAGTTGATGAGGACATCACTACCATGCATACGGCCATGCCTACAAACCCAATTGAAGCCAACAATGTAATACAAGGGCCAATTACTCGAGCTCGCGCACGTCAATTCAATTACCAGGTGAATGCGTTCCTCGGGTTGCATACAAAAAATTTAATGAATGGAATGTTATTTAATCCTTGTGATGATTTTATTGTCCTTAGGAACCAAGGAGAAAGACTCCCAAACGTCAAGCATGAAGCCAATTCATCCGGTGCACAAGTTCAACTCGGATTCGGCCTCCGGGACAGCACCAACTTCAAACGGCCATAACTTTTGATCCACAACGGTGTTTGAGGTCTATGAGTACTGGTTTGAAAGGTTTCGACGTCCTCTTTCCAATGGATCTGGCCCCACCTCCAAATTCCTTACGAGTCAACGGGAATCTGCAAAACAAGTTCGGTCATCTTTCCAAATCCGAGTCAAACTAGGAATAGGAGTCCTATTCGGCCATGGAAGTGTTTTGGACGCCCCAAGCCTGGTTTTGGCCTCCTATTTCTCCTATAAATAGCTAGGCAGTCCCCCAAAATAACTTGGGTTTTGGTTATTTGATAGTTTAGCCTTTTGCTACTATTCTGAGTCTTTTAGACGTGCTCAACGGCCGCCTAACAAGCTCCTTGTATCGGAACCCTAACTTTTCAATACTTCATCTATATTTGCAATTTTAGATTGCTTTTGCCTTGTTCTTGCTTGTTCTTCGATTGCTTGCAGGAATTGATCTTCGTGATCAGGTTGATCGTGCCCACGGCAAGATCAATAACCATTTGGAGTTGGTTTAGCGATTGCTAAGGCGCATCGTCGTTGTACGTTGTAGTCGGATTGTCAAAGTCGTCTCCACCCAAATCGAAGGTTATCATTCTCATCGAAAGATCGGGACACCCAGTGTTACATCAAGTGGTATCAGAGCCAGGTTGATCGGTGAGAATATCAGTGCCTTAGGTTAGTTTTTTATTTCTGTCCTAAATTGAAAACTACTCCACAAAAATTCAACCTTTAGTTTCAATCTGTTATTTTAGTGAGTTTTGTTAGGTTTTGATCCATTAGAGTCCATGTTTTAGTTGCTGATCTTTCCTTTCCTTCGCGTAGCTTCAATTCTTCAATTCTGTCCAGTTTGGTATTTCAAGCATAACTTTCACATACGAAGTCGGATTTTTGTGTTCTTGCACTCTATTGAAAGCTGAGGATATAAGCTTCAATTCCTCCCACAGTCAACCAATCAAATTCGGTGATCTTCAAACATTAATCTAGGTGACAAGTTTGCTGCCCTAGAAAAATATCAGTACACCTACCTTTGGGAACCAATTCATCCTTTGTGAACGCTTTGATCCTATTTGAGACTAGCTTGTTGATATTGCTTAGGGCTGCTCTACTTGATACATTGCACAATCTTCAATTATCATATCATATTATCTTGTGACACCGAGTTAGGGATTCCAAAACTTTGTTCATACTAGTGTTGGCCGAAAGTCACCGAAAGAAAGAAAAGAGAAAAAGCCAAAAGGCTAAAAAAAAAGGAAAAGTAAAAGAAAACTGTGGCCGGTCACACTACATTGAGCAAAACCCTAATTTGTGTTTGTTACTTTTTATATTGTGCAATTTATTAATTAGTGAGCAATCTTGTGCCCTTTTTACTGTCTCAAAGCAATAAGTTAGCGTCTCTCTACGACTTGTGCAATAGAGCTTTTGGTGCATCACTTATATTTTATAGCTCATTCCTTGATTGCACAAGTGCCATTATCTTTGCGTGTGTGTTGCCTTCAAATTCACTTATATCTTTGAGATCGGCACTAGGGCTTGTGAATTCTAGTTTGGATCATTACTTATCATTACAATAACTAGAATTATCAGATTGCATAGGAAATAAATTTTGCCTATCCAAGCTCCACACCCAACCTCGTACATTTGTTCGGTCCCGTGGCAATCGCTTTATCCAAGCTTCGGAGAACTTTTGACCACGCCAACGGCCGTCAACACCTGCTGCATGTAAGAACTTGTAAGAGCTTTGGTTATAGGCTTGAATGTTGAGAGAATTGCCACCACCTCCTTGTAGTTGATAGGAACATTATACTTGTTATATTGTTTTCTTTTCTTCTACTAACCATGTTAGGTGACGAGGATTCGATGCATCACTCTCTACGCCAAGAAAGGGAATTGTTGCTAGAATGTTGATGCAAGAAGACCGCCTTCGGTCTATCGAGACCGCTCAGGAGTTTCTAACACTAATCTTGCTACTATTTTGTCTAGACTTGATAAGCTTGCAGTGCGCCTCGAACTTCCAAGTCGTCCACCTCATCTTCTAAGCAACAAAAATGGCATACTACATGCTCGGTACATGTTGATGATGATTCCCTAGATAAGGTTAAATTCGCCATTCCACCTTTTAATGGTCATTATGATCCCGATGCCTATATTAATTGGGAGATAGCATTAGACAAAGAATTTGGCAAGTATGATTTGTCACGAAAATGAAAAGATTAGGATTGCTGCTAGTGTGCTAAATGAATATGCATTAACATGGTGGAAACATATTTGTAGAAAAGAGAGAAAACCTGAAAATTGGAAGGCCATGAAAAGACTTATGAGAATTGATTATGTTCCTGAATATCATTCTGAATTTTTGTATACTAGACTCCAATGCTTGAAACAAGGAAATAAGTGCGTTAAGGAATACTATGAATGATTGCAAAATCATTTGTTGCGTTGTGGTTTAGTTGAAGGTGAAGAAGCAACAGAGCTTAGGTTCATACGTGGACTTAATCAAGAAATTCAGGATGCTCTTATTGATGAAACATATAGTTCTCTTTCAGAATTGGTTGTATGTGCTTGTAGAGTTGAAAATATGCTTGATGAATCCTTGAAAGAATCATTAGCTTCATTTGAGGCGCCCATTATTGCACCTTCTTTTGTAGCTAACATTTTGCAGAAAAGTGAGCACCATCGAGAGAATGATGTAGAAGTGCATATGGAGAAAGAACTGATCAGTACTACCCCATGTGTAAGTGAAGAGATAATAGTTGAAGAAACACCTACAACAGTGATGAGAACTTACAAGGTAATATAACAGGTATGGACTTTACACATGGAGAAAATAATTTTGAAGAGCTAAAACTATCCACAAATCATGCTATCGTAGAGCAACTAATAGTGGAACCAATTGCTGATTTTGCTTTGTTACAAGATGATTTGCTTGCTATTTCTTGTGATAAAGAAGAGTTGTGTGATAATACTTCACTTATATTCATGACACAACTAGCAAATGGACATGTCACTTTTGTTAACACACTAGACACTTATGCTGAAAACAAACATGTCATTCACATCACAAGCGAAAATGATGAGTTGAAATTGATGTCTTCTTTATATACATTAGGCTACATTGAATTTGATGTTCCGTGTGATCTGAATTATTTAGAGGAGAGCCTTTTTGTACATTCTGATTTGTCATGGTTATCACGAAATATCTTTTATGTTATTGGCAAAAATAGTGAGAAAGGAGAGTATAAAGCACATCGAGTTTACATTTGTTCAGATTTTAAACCTCCGTTTGCAATGCAACAATGTCATCAATTTAATAATTGCCATATCACTAATCATGTCAGACCAAGTACATTTGGTTCCATTCACAAGTCACATGATAGTTTTCAAGAAAGGGAGGATACGGTTTCCATTGATTTCATTGCAAATGTGCATATTGCTTTGTTTCCTGTCATTACTAACATTTCACATGACAATATGATGGAGTCGAGGGCGACTCCACTTCAAGAAAGGGAGGATGATGAGACCATGCTCATCATGGACAGAACTAACAATGCATACATATGGTTATTGATCTTGCCGTGGGCCTGATGATATGTATGCATTGTTAGTTCTGTCCATGATGAGCATGGTCTCATCACAAGTTGTGCTTTGACCATGTTGATCCCAATTTTAAATTAATTCGGTTTAAGCTATTGCATGCTAGTTTGATTAGAAAATGCTTTACTTAATTATGGGTAATTAGATATAAGCCAAATTGTTGTATGACACCTTGGTTAATTACATATGTGCCATGACCCTTGTCACCCTAGTTGTGGTTTACTAGTTGGACATTATTAAATTGCCAACATGGGAATTTAGACCATTGTAGTATACTGCTTAGACCTGCTACGTGCTCATGACATGATTTTGGACAATCAAATGTTAATATTGACTTAATGATATACTGAACCTGTTTTGGAAAGGCATCATGTGATGTTGATGGCACGTGGTGCATGATAGTCAACTGGGGGTTTGATAAATAGATTTGACCGGGGCATGTGGCAAGAATGATCGGGTGGGCCAGTTGTGGCACCGGGAATGTTGGTTTGGTTCTTCGGGTAGTCTTGCCTTGGTCGCCCTAAGGACTTAACCTTGCAAGCCTTTGAACTGAGTCAAACGTGCAACCACATGTCTGTAATGGGACGGACCTAGTTGAATAAGTTGCTAATAACGTACCTGTGGGACCTCAGGATGTCAACTACACCCTTTGTGTAGTTGTACGGGGGAGCGTACCGGGGCTGCGGCCAGGTACCCATCTAACGGTGGTTTGACCTAAACTTCGCCTTCGCTAAGGGAAGGGTTAGTGTGCAACACCGGAGAGGACCACTTGTGCTGTTAGAAGTTTCCGAAAGACTTTGTTACGGACACTCGCCTTTGTGGTGTTTGACTGTATCTTGTGGGTAAAGTGCATAACCTCTGCAGAGTGTAAAATCTATTCGAATAGCCGTGGTCGCGGCATTGGACATCGCTCGGGAATTACAGTCAAGGGTTAGACTTTCTTGAAAATAACTTGGTCTTGAAAGGTTGGATTGGTTTAATATTGATGTTGATGGAAATGTGGATTAGGATTGGGAAAGATGTTTACTAAACTCCTTGAAAAGTTATTGATCTTATACTTGTTTCTATTGCTTTCGAATCTACTTATGATACTTGTCAAATGCTGTTTACTGCAAATATACCCTGAGCTATTCCTTTGTACTAAGCCGTGCATGTAGTCTATTAGTTTGCATTCTGTGCATGACTTGCTGAGTACCAAGTACTCACCCTTGCCACAATACAACACCAGTTGAAGAGGAGTCTACACCAGCTTTGGAGGAGGAGCTCCCAGAAGATCCGTCTAACTAGGAAGCGAGCCCAGTCAGTTGCCTGTGGTATACTGGATGGCGCGACGAAGTTATCTTATTTTTCGCTGCTATTATTTCTCTCTTATTAAGTTTCTCCCTGCATAGCGTATATTTGTAACTTGACCATAAGGTCAAGCAACCAGTTTGATTATTTAATTAAAGCACTTTATTAGTATCGAGTGGTATGATTGTGATATTTACCGATGTTAAGACTGTGTGCACTAGCGCGTTCCTGGACTAGTGCTGAATACACAGAGGGTCCGAATTTGCAGATTCGGGGCCCGACATAGGGATATGGGAAACATGTCCAGAACAGTAGGACACCAACTACAACTCTATTACAAGGCCCAAAGCGCAAGTCTTCTCGGATTGAAAAAGTGACGGCACTTGTTTTCCAGATTCCCGTCGACTCGGACAGAATTTGGGGATGGGGCTAGATTTGTTGGAAAGAGGACGATGAAACCTTTGAAACTAGTACTCATAGACCCCAAACACCCTTGTGGATCAAAAGTTATGGTCGTTTTAAGTTGGTGCTATCCTGGAGGCCGATTTCGAGTTGAACTTGTGCACCGAAAAAATTGGCTTCATGCTTGACGTTTGGGAGTCCTTCTCCTTGGTTCCTAAGGACAATAAAATCACCACAAGGAATAAATAGCATTCTATTCTTTAAATTATTTGTATGCAACCCGAGGAACGCATTCACCTAGTAATTGAATTGACGTGCACGAGCTCAAGTAATTGGCCCTTGTATTACATTGTTGGTTTCAATTGGGTTTGTAGGCATGGCCGTATCCATGGTAGTGATGTCCTCATCATAGAGATACCCCTTCTATTAACATCCTCTTCCACAAGAGTAGGGATCTAGATGCCTGGGGTATATGGTATGATTCTTGACTTTCCAATGCGCGTACATATCCCATATTTAGATATTCGACAAATCATTTCCCAGTCAACATGGTCAGTTGTTCCTCCAAGGGGCAGGGATTGGTGCAGCGTGAAATCTACTGCTTGTCATCATCGGCTACAGCAGGGCGTAGAGCCGATGTAGAGACAAAAGGCGGCAATGAAACGATATGGATCATGGTCAGCTCGATCAACATTGAGGCTGACCGCGACGGGAGGTCTTCTAGGACGGTCAAGCCAAAAGGAGAACCTGATGTGGGAAGATGGTATAAGGCTGAAAAGATGGTACCAGCAAGGAATGTTTTCTCAATTGTTGGCCAAGTACGAGCAAAGGAGTTAGAAATCACAAAGCATCCACTGGCACTAGCCGATGGAGACTTATCGGCCAACTGCTGTGGAATAGGCTCATGAACGATGCCTATTATGGCAGTTTGCTAGGAACGGGGTTTGGCATTGCCTTCTCCTTATGTTTGTCCAATGCAACACTTTCCAGGACAGGACCGGGAACACAGACCTGCTCCCAGAAGAGAAGCGGGGGAATTGCACCCAGAACGATGCCAGGAGAATCAAAGGAGGCCAGTTCACGAAAGGTTGTCCGAGCCAGCTCAAGTGCAAGAATGGCAGAAGGAAGAGAGCAGGGAAGCCAGCGGATCTGGGTTGGCTGGCAAGGTTCGTGAATCGATAGAGCTGAAGCCGCGATGGTGTCCCTCAGGGTTGACGAAGTCGCAAAGACGTCGGCTTCAACATCTTAAAACACAGGAGTCACACGAAGCCTAGCAAAAACAGCGGGATGAGGTGTTCAATAAACTACACCCCGCAAGGACACCGAGGAAGGAATGGCACAAGAAGAAAGTGGTCCAGGGAAAGTCAGATTCAGCTGATTATTTGGATTCTCCAATAAGGCGGGACGACACGCTGCCTCCAGTAGATATCAACATGATGTTTGCGTTACCAGCTGAGTTCAGGGCACATGCGATGTCGAACGTAGAGCCTTGCATGCAATTATGCCTGGGGTCTTAAGAAGCGGTCTTTGAAAAGCCTGAAGAGGATCATCGGCACCTAAAGCCATTATATCTGAAGGGCCACATCAATGGTAAGCCGATATCTAGGATGTTGGTGGACAGTGGAGCAACTGTCAACTTGATGCCGTACTCCACTTGCAAGAAGTTGGGCAAGTCCGATGAAGACCTCATCAAAACCAATATGGTGCTAAATGACTTCACGGGAGATCCCACAGAAGCAAGGGGTGTTATGGTTACAGAACTGATGGTCGGTAGCAAAACTTTGCTGATTGCTTTCTTCGTGGTCAACGCGAAAGGAAGTTACAACGTGTTGATAGGTAGGGATTGGATACACGCTAATTTTTGCATTTTGTCTACTACACACCAGAAACTAATACAATGGAATAGTGACACGATCGAAGTTGTCGAAGCTGATACTTCGGCTCATATTGCTATGGCCAGCCCAGAGGCCAATTGGCCGTATGAAGGGGCAAGGTGTATCTCGGGCAAAGCACTATAGGATTGCGACTTTGTTTGCATCAACAACACCGGGATCAGTCCGATCAGCGTAAGACCTAGCACGCTTGATCGGAAAAGTGAAATCCTACGGCGATGGAAGCCAAGTCAGTAATAAAATTGTTGCAAGAAAAGGCACAAAGTTATCAGCATACTGTCAATAGTTGTGAAGCCATCGAAGACTTCGAAGATGTCGAGAAGATCGGGCAAGGATTCACGTTAGCCGATCTGCTCGAAGAAGTAGACATAGGCGATGGCGATCGGAAGAGGCCAACTTTTATTAATTCTAGATTCCATGATGAATATAAGGAAAAACTTGTAAAATTATTAAAATAATATAAGGATTTCTTCGCTTAGGAGTATCATGAGATGTCGGGGTTAAGCCGATAGCTTGTCGAACATCGGCTACAGATAAAATCCAGATATCGGCCGTTCAAATAGTCCCCTAGACAGTTTTACCGGGCAATATACAACAAAATCAAGGAAGAAATAGAGCGATTATTGGAGGCCAAGTTCATCAGGCCATGCCGGTATGCTGAATGGCTCTCCAACATCGTCCCAGTGATATAAAAGAACGGCAAACTAAGGGTGTGCATCGGTTTCAGAGACATAAATAAAGTTACTCCCAAAGATGAGTACCTGATGCCTATAGCTGATATGCTCATTGATGCTGCATCAGGAAATAAGATCATTAGTTTTCTCAATGGGAACACAGGATACAACCAAATATTTATGGCTGAAGCTGACATCCATAAGACGGCTTTCCGATGTCCAGGGCACTGGGGTTGTTTGAATGGCTTGTGAAGGACTGAGATGGCGATCAGAGGGGGGGTGAATGATCCCAAATAAAATCATCCCCTACTCAACGTACTCTAAACAATCCCACAAAGAAACTGGTGTTCCTCAGATTCGCAAAACCCAGAAAAACGGAACGCTTAGACAACTATGTGTATTCCTAGCTTGCATGGATGAGAACAATGAATCATGTGAGGGATTTTTAAATCACTATCCTGTTTGTCAAGTGTCAAAAACAAAGAGGAATCAATTCAAATACATCTTTTCTAAAAGAGATCAAGCCAAATCACAAAAGCCTCTTTTAGAAAAGCAAAAGCAAATTTTTTAGGAATTATCCTCACTTGGAGCAGGTGATTGGTGCACTTCTGTTGCTCCAAAATTTTTGGAAAATTTTCATCCTATGAGCAAATAAGTCGTGAAACACTCCAAAAAAAATCACCTCCAAATGTCTTGTAGAAAAATGAGGAAAAATCAAGGACTACAGATAGTCAGGAACTTCGATTAGGAAATTTGGGGCTCGGTTTTCACCTCATAGCTTCCAAATGGTGCAACCAGTGGACTCCAAAATTTTTCACAGATGTATATATGAGTCACACACCTTCTCCAACAAGAATCACTAAAAAAGGATTTATCTATATTTTTCTAAAAATCAAAGACTGACTACTGCGCGAAGAACAAGTTCAGGACAGATTTCCAACCTTGATAGAAACTTGATCTCTAGTCTATCCTAGGGTGCAAGAAAGATGTAAAACCAAATGAGCACCCTCAAGACATCCTTGATCAACAGCATTTAGAAGGAGAGGAGGCAAATCCAAATTACAAGAACGTAAATTGCGAGAATTTACATGCGGGAAAGTAAATGCTGCATTTAAATTGCATAAAGTAAAGATGTGACACTACGGTATGGTGTGACATTATAGAATGTGAAATTAGAGAATAAAACCTTTCGGCTTGAGGTTTACTCGCGTTTTTGGGCCGTTTGAAGTGATGTGTCACCATGGAGTGTCGTAACCTTTTAAATGGTGCATGTTAAGGTCAAAAACTTTATGAAATATGGTATGGCAGGTTAAAACCATAAGGTATGGAGGTTAATAACGTTTTGGGGCCGTTTTCGGGGTTTTGGGCCTTCTTGGGGGAGTTTGGGCCTTAAGTGGGCTTTGGTGGGATGGAGTAGGTCTCCGTAACGGACTAGGATTGGGTGTGGGGGCTGGTAAAAGGGATCCCCACCAGCCCTTGGGCGTTCACCCCTGCCCCTTGTGCGCCCTTCCCCCCACTTGCCCTTGCCCTAGCGGCCTCCCTCCTCCCTTGGCCGTGCGCCTCCCCCTCCCTTGCCCCATTGCTCCCCACCTCTCCACCACCTCTCCTCCACCCCTTGCTGCCCTAGGGTGGCCTCCCCACCCCTGCATCCTCATGGATCCATCCGAGGAGCGAGGAGCGAGGAGCGAGGAGCGAGGAGCGAAGAGCGAGGAGATCTATTGGAGTTTTCGTGCGTCGGGCAAAGGTATGACCATGGGAACCCTGGAGATTGATCTAGGTACTGTTATTAAGGTGTTTATCAAGTTTTTAGATTAATTGGAGGTGCTGGATTGGAGTAATTTGGGTTAGATCTAGATGTTGCCACGTTTCTGTTTTGGGACAGCATGAGCAGTCGGGCTAGGGTTCGAGTTTTCGTCCATTTAGAATCCGAGTCTGTCCGTACGGATGTTGAAGAAGTTGTAGATAATTTAATTATCTTTCCGTGGACATAAAGCACGTTAAATTCCGATCAGCCGTTTGAAAGTTACGGCTGTTTTACCGAGCGTGTTAAAATCTGTGACGTAATTGGAACAGATCACGGTAATCTGTAGATTAGACGACTTTAGAGTCCGAATCAGTCTTTCCATATACCTAGAGAAAGTTGGGAAATTTCTTAAACTACGCGAGGATGTACTCGTTTAATTGATTCGGAGTCCCAGAACTCAAGTTATGCCTTTTGCATTGCTGCTGTCCCGACGGGACAGAACCTCTGTTTTTAGGTTTTGCGAGTAGTTGGCAATGTCGGGGTAGATGAGGGTTTGCGTACTGTTTTGTGGACATGATTGTGAGCGTATGGTACCTATGTGCAGGTGGTGCAACCCCGGGAGTGCCCTCTACTTCCCGCTAATCCGTTGCCCGTGGTTGAGGCAAGTGTGTTGTGATGGATAGCGATTTGTAGGTTGCTTGTTGAGAATAGATGGAATTGACTACATGATATATGATCACTAGCCATGCTTTTATGATTGCCAATGATATGATGAGCATGTTTAATATGTTATGATGCCATGTGTTAATATGTGAGTTAAATATGATGTTGGCATAAATGCATACATGGCATGTTACATGGCTCGGGCGGTGAGAAAGTCATAACTAGTCCGGGAAGGTCGGTGAGAAAGTTATGACTAATCCGGAAAGCCAATGAGTAAGTCCTACATCGTGATTCCATTCACCGTGGTGAACGGAAGCGAGGAGTAGGCACCCTCCATCTTCGGGATGGAAGGGGGAGAGGGTGCACACCGACGAGTGTGTACTCAACCATACCGGTATGAGTTTCCAAGGAGACATGAGCATTGCATTACATTGCATACATAATGATGATGATATTGTTAAGTGTTCATGAATGAGATGATATATATGATGGGAGATGTTATTGCCATGATATTGTTCTTGTTGTCCATTGCAATATGCTTGCTGAGTTTCAAACTCACGCTTGTGTTTTCTTGTTATTTTAGGTACCATGAGAACGGCATGCGGGGAAGGGAAATAGTCACACGCCCACACGTAGCTTCACCATATTGATTCCACAAGTCATTCTATTAGTTTGATAATAAATTGCGTGTGATGATTATTGCTTTAAGGTTTAGCTTTGTTTATGAGAGATTTATTGTTCGTTTGACACTTGGAGACTTTAAGTGCTTGATGTTAGTCTTATATTGTCGTTAAGACTCCATTTATTGCTGTTTTAGATGTCTCTCATATTGCCTTATAATGCTATACTGTTGTTGCTCCTTAAATCCATGTTAAAACAAAGGAGGTGCTGCCGAAATCTCGGTTTTTAGCCTATGCACCTTTGCTGGAATTTTATGTTAAATGTGGTATTTAGATGTTATTTAGCTTATATTTGGTAGCATTCAGGCATATTAAATGCCGGGGTGTTACAAAAGATATAATGTAAATGCGGAATTTAAATTCACAAGAATGTAAAGAAAATCATTGTATTTTTGGTTGGAAGGTTTACAAAGCCTCACTTCATGTGGGCAAATCTCAAAGGAGCAACTCAAACCTTCAAGTGAGGGAGGGCACCCCTCCCCCTCTATTTATATATTACTCTTGGGCCACCACCACTCTTGGATGAATCCCAAACCCTAGAGCACTCCACCAAGGGCTAAGATTAACCTATTCATTCCACCCTACACATGGGCCACATAGGCCATACATGGGTTTTAAACAAAACCCGATCAACCCGATGCAACGGGCCTTCATCCGCCGGACTTGACCGCTCCATTTCCGCCTCTTCGAGCCTCCAACCCGAACCGGAAACCTTGAGCCACCTCAAGTCCATTCCCATGATGTCCAAGTGATCCTGGTTTGAGCCCAACCATCTCGTAGACATCCTCGACTTCTCCAGAACTCGGTTCTCCCAACCTAGTCCCGGTACTCACCAAGGATCACAGCTGCCTCAATAACCTATACCACAAGGACCAAACCATTTTGCACATTCCAAAATACACTCTTACCTTTTTCTTCCTACATGTTAGTCCACATTTATCATAAATTCAAACATGCAATTCCAAGCCAAATCAAACTCAAACCTGAGCACACCTTGCTCAAATAAAGTCAAATACTCATCACAAACATGGATGGACCTCCACATGGTCCTTCAATCTTCCCCTTGATGAGTATATTGACAAACCACACAAAAGGCATAAATTTGCATTTGAGAACAATGGAAGAAAAGCAAATTGATTGCAAAAATCATATTTGGTCCAATTGGTTTTTTAGAGCTCAACACAAGAAAGAACAATTTTTCTATAAAAGCTCCAAAAACCAGGAAATCCTCCAAAAAGCTCAAAATTACTCATGATCCAAATGCAAGGACAATTGTTCAACATGATCCTGAGAAAGCATTTTTTTTCAATTTTCTTCCCTCTAAGATGCCTTTTATACGTTTTCTCCCCCTTTTGGCAATATAGGCATCAAGAGAGCAATTTTTGGATGAAATGCAACCTAGAAGAGCATTGAGGATTATGCAAGTGATCACTTAGACAAAGTATGACACCAGGCTACTCAAGTTCAGATTATGTCATCCTAAGTCATATCCAATAGCATATTTCAATTTTTGCTAACTAGCTCAAAAGAAGTTATACTAATGAGAGGTGCTTTTATGCTTTCCCTCCTAATACAATTTGCATAAATCTTGAAGCAAACGAAGGGGTAAGTAATCCTCATCTACCCTTCATTTATGCTTTAATATTTGTGCAACTTTAAAAAGGAAGAGCATAGAAGCACCTCTCTATACTAATTTTGCATGATTTCAACAATAGCAACACTTAGCATAATTTCAACACTAGAAGCAAAGCCAATCTAACGAGCAAATGGATATACTAAGTTCAACCTAGTCAACACTTTGGGAAGATACAAGACCATTAGAGAACCCTCATGCTCAAACATCTCTTTAAATGCAAATTTTTAGATGAAAGCTCGCAAAGCGGTTCAAAGAGTTAGGCCTAGTGAAGCACATCCCCGACTAGGAGCCATTGACAAATGCTTCCTAAGCTTCACTCTCCTCCGCAAACCTTTGAGGTGTAGAGAGCTTATCCTAGTGAAACACAACCTCGACTAGGAGCCATCGACATAGGTCTCCTAGGCGTCACTCTCTTCCTCTAGTTTATTTTGCATTTTTCAATTTATTCACTCAAGCCCTATTCGACCATCTCAAGCACGACGCTTAAAAGAGTGGTCTTGGTCATACACGATACACTCCAAGTTCATCCCAAGTGCAATGGGAAGTAGTCTCCAGAGTGTAGAGTGTTGAGATCAATTTTAGCGAAAACAAGTCAATTTTTAGCATTGTAGCACATAGATTCATGAGCATGTTGAGGATTCTGTAATGGAACAATATACCTAACCCAAGTTACTCTAGGGACTCTAGTAGAAACCCACTATTTCACTAAGCATGGCATAAGCATCTAGTAAAGAAATATAGCAAGTAAAAGCCAAGTTCCATCATGTTTTCAAGAATGATCAGTTTTAAATGTTGTCTAGTTTAAACATGATACACCATATTAGATATGACCTAGACTAGCAAGGATCTTCATGAAAGTAGCTAGGTGCTACATATCACAGTTTTATCATTTGCATAAAAGACAAAGCTCGGAAATGGAAACAAGTCTATATGCAATGCAAGAAGGTCAGTTCCAAACTCCCCCTCAACAAGTGAGTCAATTTTAAGCACAAATCTGATTCAAGTTGAGTCATTAGCAATTTTGAATTCCAAGAAAAAGAATTGAACTGTAACACCCCAAAATTTTGCTTTTCTTAAATTCATGTGTGATTTGGCACTTTGGTGAATTTTTGGAATTTTCTGGAATTTATTTGGATTTATTTGGAATTTATTTGAATTTATTCCATTTTGAAATAATTAAAGAATTTAATTTTGCAAATAAAATTTTGTTGGAAATATTTTATTTGAGTCCCAAATACCCTAAAATATTTTCCAGAATTTTTCTGGAATTTTTCTGAGTCATTTGCTATTTTTAATGAATTAAATGAATTACTGGGAATTATTTTAAATATTAAATCGCTGGAAATTCAACTCGGTCGAGCATCGTTTCATCCGATCGAAGTCGAACCGAGTCGGACTCGAGTCCGACCGAGCCGCTTGACTCGACCAAACCAGCTCCCAACCCTAATCAATCCCAACCGTTGGATCAAGATCCAACGGCCGAGATCCGCCTGCACGGCTCGAGCCAGATCCGGCCGGATCCGATCGCGCGCGCGATCGTGGGCCGCTGATCGTGCTAATGCGGACGGCCGAGCGCCATCGTCTCCGCCGAGTCCGAAGCCGGACTCCGCCGCCGCGCCCGCCGCCGTGTAGAACTAGGTTTCCGCCTCGCACGAACGCCGAGGCTATTTAAAGCGTGAGACGCCCCCGAGGTTGCCCTCATCTTTGCGCACTCCGTTCCTCGAGCCATCTCGCCTGAGCCGTCGCCGTTTGCCGTGCACGTGCTCGCCGGAGTTGGAGCCCTGCGCAGCGGTTGAACGCCGATTCCGCCGTCCGTCGTCTTCCGCCGAAGGAGCCAGATCCGGAACCACCGTGACGAGACGCAACCGAAGGAAGGATTCATCTCGCCGAGCGACTCGAACGCCGCCGGGCTCGTCGTCGTTCTCGCCTCCGGTGCCCAAGCCTCGCCGCGCCATCGCCGGACTTCGCGAGCTGGTGAACCGCCGAGATCCAGATCGGACGGTTGAGGTGAGTTCACGTGTCCCCAACCCGATTGATCCGACCGTTGGATTAAGATCCAACGGTTCACAATTGCCACGTGCCGTAGTAGTGTTATTATAGGATTAGATCTGGACCGTCCGATCTAGATCGAACGGCCCACGATCAACGAGTAGTTTCAACGTGTTAACCCTGGATCTAATCCGCGCCGTTGATTTTCAAACCAACGGCCGTGATTGCGCCACGTGTCGGGAAGTTGGACCGACGCGGCCGCCAGACGCTGGCAGCGTGGCCACTGACACGCGGGGCCCGCGTGTCAGCGACTGCACCGTGACGTCACCCATGACGTCATCGGTGGACCCACCTGTCAGCACCGTGGGCTGAGCCCCGCTGACGTCAGCGATGACGTCACCCGAGTGGGCCCACATGTCAGCGACACGTGGAGTCGTGGACCGAGTCCACGGTGGACCCGAGCCGAGCGTGGACTACGTCCATGGACCGGCTGACGTCAGCAGACCAATCCAGTGCTGCCACGTGTCCATGATGACGCAATAATTAATTTCCGAAAAAGAAAATGATTTATTAATTCGAAATAATGATTTCAGATTTTGTTTCAAACTTCAAACGCTTATAACTTTTGCGTTTCAACTCCGATTTGAGTGATTCAAATTTCTAAATTTGTATAAAATTGAGATCTACCTAAATATGAATTTTATTTAATTTTTGGACTAAAGTTTTTCTCTGTAAAATTATTTAAATGATTATTTAAACTTTAAATAATCATAACTTTTGCGTCTTAACTCCAAATTTGATTTATTCCAGCTTCTAAAAATCCAGAAAATTATGTTCTCTCTGTTTATGGATTTTATTTGGAGTTTTGGGATGTTTTTGCCTAGTGTTTATTTGTGTATTGCTATTTGCACGCTTTACGAGTAGACGTTGAAGTGCCTAAGGATTCAAGGAGAAGTATTGACTCAGGATCCAACTCAAGACCAAGAGCAAGTACTTTTTGAAGGCAAGTTGTGCTTTGACCATGTTGATCCTATTTCGAAATCTATTTTGATTTAAACTATTGCATGCTAGTTCAATTAGAGAAATACTTTGCTTAAACATGGGGATTAGATAAATACCAATTTGCTGTATGACACCTTGATTATCTAAGTATGTGCCATGATCCCTTGTCACCCTAGTTGTGGATTACTAGTTGGACATTATTAAATCGCCAACATGGGTTTAGACCGTTGTAGTACACTGCTTAGACCTGCTACGTGCTCATGACATGATTTTGGACAATCAAATGTTAATATTGACTTAATGATATATTGAACCTGTTTTGGAAAGGTATCATGTGATGTTGATGGCACGTGGTGCATGGTAATCAACTGGGGTTTGATAAACAGTTTTCGACCGGGGCATATGGCAAGAGTAATCAGGTGGGCCAGTTGTGGCATTGGGGATGTTGATTTGGTTCTTCGTAGTCTTGCCTGGTCACCCTAAGGACTTAACCTTGCAAGCCTTTGAACTGGGTCTAACGTGCAACCACATGTCTGTAATGGGACGGACCTAGTTGATTAAGTTGCTAATAACGTACCTGTGGGACCTCAGGAGGTCAACTACACCCTTTGTGTAAGTTGTACGGGGGAGCGTACCGGGGCTGAGGCCAGGTACCCATCTAACGGTTGATTGGCCTAGACTTCGCCTTAGCGAAGGGAAGGGTTAGTGTGCAATAACCGGGGAGGACCACTTGTATTGTTAGAGGTTTCCGAAAGACTTTGTTACGGGAACTCGCCTTTGTGGTGTTTGACTGTATCTTGTGGGTAAAGTGCATAACCTCTGCAGAGTTTAGAATCTATTCGAATAGCCGTGTCCGCGGTATTGGACATCGCTCGGGAATTACAGTCAAGGGTTAGATTTTCTCAGAAATAACTTGGATTTGAAAGGTTAATTTGGACTAATAATCAAGATGATGGAAATGAGGATTAGGATGGGAAAGATGTTTACAAAACTTCTGGAAAAGATATGTATGTTATACTTATTTCTACCGCTGAATCTACTTATATTACTTGTCTAAAGCTTTTTAATGCAAATATACCTTGAGTTATTCCTTTGTACCAAGCCATGCATATAGTATATTAGCCTGCATTACTGCATGACTTGCTGAGTACCAAGTACTCACCCTTGCCTCAATACAACACCAGTTGAAGAGGAGACTACACCAGCTTTGGAGGAGGAACTCCAAGAGGATCCGTCTACTTAGGGAAGCGAGCCCAGTCAGTTGCCTGTGGTATACTGGATGGCGCCACGATGTTACCTTATTTGATTTTCCGCTGCTATTATTTCTCTTTTTAAATAAGTATCGTCCTGCGAGGCGTACATTTGTGACTTGACCATAAGGTTGAGTAACCAGTTTGGTTATTTAAATAAAGTACTTTGATAGTATCGATTGGTATGATTGTGATATTTACCGATGTTAAGACTGTGTGCACTAGCGCGTTCCTGGACTAGTGCTGAGTACACAGAGGGTCCGGATTTGCAAATTCGGGGTCCCGACATGAACTCAACTAAAACTACAAACCAAAATGAGAATAGGAAAAGGAGAAACTAACAACTTGGTGATCTTAGAGCATAGAAAAGATGGTAGAGACCACTAGGCTCAGACTCGCTCTCACCTTCCCCATATTACTTACAAAGGAAAACTAACTCTCAAACTCCAGCTCAGAAGCAAACACAGACCCTGTCTACCCAGGGGGCCCAACACTTGCTAGACCTACAAGACTGTGAGTGAGCTCAACTAAGAAGAAGAAGAGAATAGCATCCTAAAGCATAAGATGAGAGGTCCATGCCAGAAGTCTAGTGAAGTGGACTCAACAAAATGAAAAGAAGCCCAAAGATACCCAGAAGAAACAGAAGGAAATGCTGAAGATACACATATAAATATATAATACACATCAACTCCCCCTCAAGATATGCCATATGAGCTCATAATCCCAAGCTCCCCTCTCAAGGAAACAAACCTAGAGCTATCCAATGGCTTGGTGAAAATGTCAGCCAACTGGTGGTCACTCTCCACAAACTAGAGCACTATGTCACCCTTCTCCACATGGTCTCTAAGGAAGTGATATCGAATATCAGTGTGCTTGGTCCGAGAGTGCTGCACTGGGTTCTTAGCAATGTGAATGGCAAACGTGTTATCACAGAAAAGTGGAACACAATCGTCTGCTAACCCAAAATCCCGCAAGGTCGATCTCATCCAGACAACCTGGCTATAGCAACTAGCTACAGCAACATATTCGGCCTCAGCGGTGGATTGTGCAACACCGGACTGCTTCCTAGATGACCAAGAAATAAGAGAAGTGCCAATGTGTTGGCAAGTGCCAGATGTGTTCTTCCTGTCTATCCTATAGCCAGCAAAGTCTGCATCGGAAAAGGCTCGAAGGGACAGATAGGAGGAGGAAGAGTACCAGATACCGTAATCAATGGGAGCTCGAATGTACCTGAAGATGCGCTTCACCGCCTAGCAGTGAGAGGCACGAAGAGAAGCCTGAAATCGAGCACAAAGACATACAGAGAAGTGTATGTCAGGTCTCGAAGCAGTGAGATATAGGAGGGACCGATCATGCTCCAGAACTCCTTCTAATCAACTGGCTCACCATCCTTGTCAGGCTCGAGGACTGCAGTGGTGGCCATAGGAGTCATAACTAGCTTCCTGTCAGACATGTCAAAGCACTTCAGGAGATCTCGAGTGTATTTGCCTTGATGCAAGAATGTACCCTCCTGAGTCTGCTTGATCTGGAAGCCAAGTAAGTAGCTCAACTCGCCCATCATGCTCATCTCAAACTTAGTACTCATCACAACTGAGAATTGAGTAACGAGCGATTGCGAGGAACCACCGAAAATGATGTTGTCAACATAGATCTGGACTAGGAGAAAGTCCGAATCGGAATGTCTGACGAAAAGAGTCTTGTCCACTTGACCCATATGAAAACCATGACTCAAGAGGTAGGACTTAAGCCTCTCATACCAAGCTCGTGGAGTTTGCTTAAGTCCATACAAAGCTTTGGAAAGCTGGAATACATGGTTAGGGTAGTTGGGGTTCTCAAATCCTGGAGGCTGTCTGACATACACCTCTTCCTCAATAAAGCCATTGAGGAATGCAGTCTTGACATCCATCTGATAAAGCTTGAAGCCCCTGGATGCCGTGAATGCGAGCAGGATCCTGATGGCCTCTAGTCTAGCTACAGGGGCAAAAGTCTCCTCAAAGTCAAGACCCTCAACCTGAGTGAAACCCTGAGCGACTAGCCTAGCCTTGTTTCGAACTATAACCCCATCCTCACTCTGCTTGTTTTGGAACACCCATTTGGTCCCAATGATATTGTGACCAGAAGGGAGCTCGACAAGCTTCCAAACATTATTCCTCTCGAAGTTTTCAAGTTCCTCATGCAAAGCATTAATCCAAGATTCATCAGATAATGCATGAGAAACATCCTTCGGCTCAAAAGAGGCAACAAAGGCAGAGTGAAAGCAGAAAGTGGACAGACCTGACTTAGAGCGAGTAACTCACTCAAACAGATATACAATGATCTGGTGAGGTGGATGAGCCTGCTGAATGTGGGGGGAGGTCCAGAAGTAGAAGTGGCCTCTACTCCTCGTGTGGGAGAAGTAGGGACAGAGCCACTGGCTGCTGAAGAGTCTGAGGGTAAGGGCTGATCTCCCTGAGGTGCAGAGATGGAAACTAGAGGCACCTCAGGAGCAGGAATGAAGACTGGATCAGGCAAGATGCCTTCATCTCTATCATCATCATCCTTGAATAATCATCGACTATGACAAGAATGTACCACTTCCCTCCCGCTGACTACACTCTAGCTAGACCAACAGTGTCCATATGTAAAAGCTGTCCTGGTGCATCCGTCATCACTCGGGTGACTGGGGGATGAGAAGCTGCAACCATCTTGCCAAGTCGGCAAGGAGAACAAACAATATCTTTGAACATCTTGAGTTTGGGCAAACCACGAATGAGGTCATGGCCGCTAACTCTGGTCAAATGATCAAAGCCAATGTGACCAAGTCTCCTGTGCCAAAAGGAGAGATCACAGGACTCTGAAGTAATAAGGCAATGGAGAGAGTCTCTAGAAGAAGAAGAGAAATCAACATGAAAGACTCTCCCAAATCGAGAAATCCCGCAAACCAACTCCCCAAAAGAATTGAGGATCCTACAGGCACTAAACTTGAAGCTTATCTCGAAATGGTCATCGATAAGCTGAGAAACAGAAAGCAAATTGAAATGCAGCTTATTAAATAAAGCAATGTCCTTAAGAGTAAAATTATCATTAATGCATACGGTACCTTTAGCGATAACTCTACCTAACGAAGCATTCCCAAAGGTGATCACCTCATCACCGGGAGCTCGGACTATGGAAGAAAACCAATGGGAGTCTCCAGTCATATGACGTGAATAGCCGGAGTCTACGATCCTAAGCTCCCCCTTCCCTGTCCTATATACCTGAATCAAAGAGAGCGAGATACAGATGACTCAGTACCGGGATAGATCAAAGCAGATCTTGTGATGCCTTAGAATTTGGGAGTTACCGTAGGGGTTTTTTATTCTCCCTTGTTTCGATTTCGGAAGGAATGAAGGAAATGTTGGGAGATGAAATAATTGAGTTTTATGCTGCAATTAATATTAAAAAAAATTGGAGTTTTGGGCTAGTTTTAGCTGGGCTGAGGCAACCTGGGCCTGGGCCGGGAATTCCCTTCCCACCTTCCCCCTCCCCACACCTTGGTGGGTCGGCCCACCTCTCCCTTAGTGGCGCCACCCCCTCCCCCAAACCCTAGGCGCCACCACTTCCTCCCCTTGGCAGCCACCACTCCCTCCCCTAGGCAGCCGCCCCCTCCCCTTCTCCTTCCCGGCGAGGTGGTTCGAGGATCCACCGCGGTTCGCGAAGGAAAATTCGAGAGGAGGACAGATTTCCGTTTCGGGGATCGTCGCGCAATCTTTGTGGGTTCTCAAGGGAGAACTCAAGGTAAAATTTCCAATATTTTACCCCTGTTCTACCTAGGGATTAGGAGGGTATTAGATCTAGTGGTGTTTGGTTTGGATGGATTTTGATGGGGGAGAAGGGTAGTTGTTCACGTGGTGCTGTTTCTGAGAGGGGAGATTGTGCAGCACGGATTGTTTCGCGTTTTACGTGACCTTGTAACACTCCGGCATTTAATATGCCCGAATGCTACCAAACATAAGCTAAACATGGCACACGACATCTATAACAACAACATAAATGGACATAACATCAAATTACGCCAAAAGCACTACGCTCAACTACTTCATAAACTATAACGAAGCAAATAAGGAATCACTAGCATGCTAACTTAAACCATACATTAAGTTTAAGGCACAACTCTTAATATCATGTCTCCAAGTGATTAATTGTGGACTATGATGGTGGAGCTACGTGTAGAAGTGTAGCTAGACCCCTTTTTCCCGCATGCCGATCTCAAAGTACCTAAAAACAACATAAAACACAAGCGTGAGTTCGAAAACTCAGCAAGCATATTGTAATGAACAACAAGATCATTTACAAGACAATGATACCTCACATCACATATAACATCTCATACTTGAGCACATAACCACATCATCATCATTAAATATGTATTGCAATGCAATGCAATGCAATGCAATGCTCCTGTCTCCTTGGAACCTCATACCGGTTTGGGGAGTTCACACCGTCGGTGTGCACCCTTTCCCCTTCCATCCCGAAGATGGAGGGTGCCTACTCGCTTCCAAACACCACGTGGATGGAATCACGACATAGGACTTACTCAATGGCGTTCCGGACTAGTCATAACTTTCTCACCGACCTTGCCGGACTAGCTATGACTTTCTCACCGCCCTCGCCCTATCTCATGACATGCGTGCAACTATGCCAATTATCAAATCTCATTTGTACATAAACATATGGCATCTCATCATGACAAATATAGACACATGGCATCGAATCATGATAAGTATAAACACATAGCATCATACCATGACAATCATTCTCAATATATCATTGGAAAACAGCAAGCATAGCAAGTGATCATAGCAAGTATTCAATCTTTCATCCAATATCAACAAGCAACCTAAAATCTGCTATACATTACAACACACTTGCCTCAAGCGTGGGCGACGGAATTGTGGGAAGTAGAGGGCACCCCGGGGTCACACCACCTGCACAACGGCATCACATACTCTCAATAATGCCCACAAAACAGCACACAAATCCCCATCTCACCCGACATTGCCCACTACTCGCAAAACCTAAAACAGAGGTTCTGTCGGCGGGACAGCAGCCTTGCAAAGGCCATAACTTGAGTTCTGGGACTCGAATGAATTAAACGAGTACACCCTCGCGTAGCCTAGGAAATTTCCCAACTTTCTCTAGGTATAAGGAAAGTCTGATTCGGCCTCTAAAGTTGTTTAATCTACAGATTACCGAGATCTGTTCCAATTACGTCACAGATTTTAACACGCTCGGTAAAACAGCCATAACTTTCAAACGGCTGATCGGATTTTAACGTGCTTTACGTCCACGGAAAGATAATTAAATTATCTACAACTTCTTAAGAGTCCGTACGGACAGATTCGGATTCTAAATCGACGGAAACTCGAACCCTAGCTCGACTGCTCAATCTGCCCGAAACTGAGTACAATACGAACTCTAGTTCTTTTCAGATCTACTCCATGGCAGCACGTCCTCTTGATCTAAAAACTTCAAATCTACCATGAGAACAGCACCTAGACCTTCCCCAAGGTTTCCCCATGGACATACCTTTGCCCGACGAACGAATCTCCAATAGATCTCCTCGCGAAACGCTCCTCGCTCCACGTTCCTCGCTCCTCGCTCCTCGCTCCTCGCTCCACGAGATGAATCCACGAGGTGCAGGGGTGGGGAGGCCACCCTAGGGCAGCAAGGGGGTGGAGGAGAGGTGGAGAGGTGGAGAGGAGAGGCTAGGGGGCGCAAGAGGAGAGGGAAGGTGGGGCGGCTCGGGCTTGGTGGGGGGGAGAGGGTAGAGCAAAGGGGGCGCACCACCCTGTTTGGGCGCAAGGGGCAGGGGTGGGAGCCCTTTTTTACCAGCCCCTAGACTGAAACTTAGTCTAATAAGAGCTCTACTCCAATCCCACCAAAGCCCACCAAGGCCCAAACTCCCGGAAGGCCCAAAACCCAAAACGGCGGAAACGGCCGGAAAAGCTATTAACCTCCAATTCCTATGGTTTTAACCTTATTTCCACTCCTCATACTGTAATTAACCTTTTCATGCTCAATAATTAAGGATACGACACTCGTGGCGACATAACACTTCAAACGGCCCAAAACGCGAGTAAATCTCAAGCCGAAAGATTTTCTCCTCTAAATTCACACTTTGAAAAGTCACACCAAAACGTAGTGTCACATTCTTCCCCCCTTCAACAGGATTCGACCTCGAATCCAAAGGACACCAAAACAACTACCAAGTCCCCAAGGGACAAAAGGCTTCAGCCGCAAAGGCTCCATCAACCCAAAACGCTCGAATCCTCACGACAAACATTTTGCACTTCTATCACAACCAACCTGACTACCACACTCCATCAAACTCAATCATGACACAAAAACCCATCTCTTCCAATTATTTGACCCTTTTCTCAAAGAATCAAAGTTAACTATTGTCATCTACGCACATAGCCTTCATCGACAAAACTTTTCTTTTCTTCCACAAACCACGCTACACTTTCATTCTAACCCAGGTACAACTAGCTAAGACAAAGTTCACGACAGATCACTTTATTTCAAATTACCATCACCTTTTTAACAATCCAACCATATTCTCAACAAGATTTGGACCGACATCACAAACTTCCATCATGACCACTTTTCGAACCACAACCAAAGGTCTACGCCTAGCCAAGATAGGGCCGAAAATTCTTACCAAACCTCAACTGGTTCTTTTCCTATGAGGGTCTCGCCCTCACACTTTCTCGCTCAACTACTACCAAACCCATGAGTAATCCTCCATTATGCTCAACAATTCCATAGACATTTCCATTCACCTCTCAAACGAGAATGCCAACAAAGAGCAACTCCCTTTAGTCGAGTGAACCACAATCATTAACTCGAATCCAAAACACAACAAATCACTTGGAACAAAGGTTTGACAACCTCGAAAGATCACTCGATCTCTTTTCCTAAGTCAAGTCGCAAAGGAAAACTCCAATCTCAAATCAATGCAATACAATTCGCATCGGGGAGCACTCAAACAAATAGAGACTCCACACAATTCTCTTGACAAAAGTTCTCAACAACTAAAGACAACTCGACTCGCTTTCACCACAGCCAAACTTTTCATTTTTTTTTTCCAAAATCAACATCTTGGAAGAGAACTGCCACAAAAACTCTCGAAGAGAGAGGGAAACTCAAATCCCTTGCATAACACAACCAAAATACCAGCATTTATCCATTCATTCATTTTCATGCTAGAGAGTAATGGAAATCTCGATTCATAACATGAATGCGAATTCTTCAAGAGCACTCCGGATTAGTCATATGTCTCTATATGACTTTCTCACCGTCCTGGCTCAACAACTCTTTCATGCTTATAAAAACGATGTTATGAATCTTTTTCTCCATTTATTCATCATGTAACCACGATACCCATTAACCATTCACACAGAGACTTCATTTTTTTTTTGTCACATGATTGACACCCAACAACATCGATGGTTGCTCAAATTCGCATAAACTACGACGGCGTTAACCGAAAATTACCATATCGCATCACAACCCAACCACCACTGCACGCAATGCGTGCAAAACATCGCATTTTAACCAAAGCCAATAACAGAAGATAGCATCAACTCTCAAATCAAACATCTACGCCTAATAACCGCTACCAATTCTCTTAAAGAGAAAGGAAACACATTCCCAGCAGGGAATATTTTACCAACAAAATCACTTATGAAACAATCATAAGACTCACCTTTTTGAAACGCTCGCAAAAACCACAAACGTTTCCCAAATAAATCCAACTCTAGTCACGATAAAATTTCAATTTAAGCGCTTAACTCCAAGGTTACCAAAGATAAATCAATTGAACGCTAAAGAGAGCGTCCCACTCCAACGCTTTGGGTGTTAACCCATACTCATAGCATAGACTAAACAGATTAGTTCAAATCCAATGGTTGGCATGGTTCAATACCACACCACATTTGGAACCCGTAAGCCGGTTACTTCAAATACTACTCTTTCTTCCATATTTCCAATCATCGGAGTCAGGTTTGTAACTTGACAAAATGCCACTTAATCAGGGAAGATTTTATTGCACACAAATCAGATGCCTAAACAAAGAGGCAGGCACTCCCAGAAAATTTTTTACATTCATTTGAATCCGTAAACCTTCAAAAAGAAAGTTCGACTCAAATCCCACCATTACTCGCATTCCAATACTCTTAGCCAAAACGGATGTCATAATCACCCAAATCCCGAGAAGTCCAACAATGTTGCACACAAGCTACAACATCTGCTCTTGATAAAATCACTTTTCACTGTTCATATAACCAAAATTGATTATAATACCAACGAACCGTAGACCATATCTACCGTAAGACAACCAACAAGGAGAACCACGTTCTCACAACTCCAGCACAATTAACTTATCAGTTAATCCAACATAAGATGCATATCAACAACTTCTTTTGGTCTACTAACCATGACGAACCATTAATCATGCAACTTATTATCCCAAGCGTAGCACACATTTCTTTACAATTATTCCGGCGTAATCAACAATTACCCTGGGTATAATCCCTAAGTCACATATTCCATATCACCAGTTCATTCCACCAATAATTAATACTAACCACGCGACACGATCACCACTATACATCCCTCATTAATACGGATCCTAAACAGACATCTGTCAAGAATAATTCAGCATTTCCTACAATCATTCAATATATCCTCATTAATTGATTACACGTATTTTAAGTCATATTGTCGACCCACATTAATAACTGACCCACCAGCTACAATAGGCAGAATTTCCCACCATCTTCTTGCTATAACAAGTTCATCAACCGAGACATTCTATGCTAACTAATCTCAAACATCCATTAGATTCCATAACCCGCATCACTTTGCACACACCACTAATCAACTTTCACTTTGGATCACCTGACGTCTCGTTTAATCATCTCTTATCAACACAATATTTTAGTTTATCTTTAAACAAACAACAAGTTCACTTTAACCGAACCACTAGCTCATATCAACCGAAAGCTCTAACTTCTCGTCATACACTTAACTTCTTAAACATCCGCGTGAATCACGCACCCAACTCTTAAGGAAACCATAATTGCTCCAGAAAAGAACAACACCCAAAACACCTTTCCTTCCGGAAAGCTCAACCATAAATCACAAGAGAAGTCAACTCTTAAATTCCCAAATGCCGACACGCAACTACTCCACAACTCTCGAGATCAACAACTTCCACGAAGGAAGATGGTTGCACGAGAAAAACCAAGCGATTAACCAAAATTTTTAGGCCATAACCCCAAACTTCAAACTTTCACGAAACAAACGGTTTTTTTCAAAGATGAACTCCCAAGCAAGTCATCATTGCAATCAAACACCACTTAGGCCCCAACAACAAGATCTGGCACAACACCGCATACGGAACGATCCACGAAAACCCATCACCTTTTCATTTGGTTCAAAACAGCTAAAACCAAGAAAAGCAACAAACACCGACCATCAGAACGACAAAGAACATCCGAAGGAAACCACCATTAACTCTTCCTTTTCGTCTCCAATCAACTACCCGATTTACGACAGAAAGGGTAAGCGCTTTTCTCCTACAGGGGTTAACAGTTCTTCGGTGATGGCGCTAACCGGCCACACCGTCAAACCTCACCCTAACTGTAAACAAAAAGAGGTGACCGAAACCCTTCGGTGCCACAACCCCACTCTTATCACCACAACATAAATCATTGACATAGCATCATGCATTGTCAAAAGAAGCATTCAACATCAAAGCTTAAATGCAACATTTAAGCGTAAAGAAACGATACCCATACCCTTTCCTACTGTGCATCCAGTGTGTGTCAAATTTTAGATTAGTTATACCACTTTTGCAAGTTTTAATGTTGCTATCCTATGACAAAGTTTTAGTTAGAACCTAAGCCATGTTTCTAAGTTATTCCACATCACATTTTAGTTGTACCCTATAGCATGTCACTAGAAATTCACATTCCAAGGACCTACAGCCCGCTCTGATACCAACTGTAACACTCCGGCATTTAATATGCCCGAATGCTACCAAACATAAGCTAAACATGGCACACGACATCTATAACAACAACATAAATGGACATAACATCAAATTACGCCAAAAGCACTACGCTCAACTACTTCATAAACTATAACGAAGCAAATAAGGAATCACTAGCATGCTAACTTAAACCATACATTAAGTTTAAGGCACAACTCTTAATATCATGTCTCCAAGTGATTAATTGTGGACTATGATGGTGGAGCTACGTGTAGAAGTGTAGCTAGACCCCTTTTTCCCGCATGCCGATCTCAAAGTACCTAAAAACAACATAAAACACAAGCGTGAGTTCGAAAACTCAGCAAGCATATTGTAATGAACAACAAGATCATTTACAAGACAATGATACCTCACATCACATATAACATCTCATACTTGAGCACATAACCACATCATCATCATTAAATATGTATTGCAATGCAATGCAATGCAATGCAATGCTCCTGTCTCCTTGGAACCTCATACTGCATGGGGAGTACACACCGTCGGTGTGCACCCTTTCCCCTTCCATCCCGAAGATGGAGGGTGCCTACTCGCTTCCAAACACCACGTGGATGGAATCACGACATAGGACTTACTCAATGGCGTTCGGACTAGTCATAACTTTCTCACCGACCTTGCCGGACTAGCTATGACTTTCTCACCGCCTCGCCTCTATCTCATGACATGCGTGCAACTATGCCAATTATCAAATCTCATTTGTACATAAACATATGGCATCTCATCATGACAAATATAGACACATGGCATCGAATCATGATAAGTATAAACACATAGCATCATACCATGACAATCATTCTCAATATATCATTGGAAAACAGCAAGCATAGCAAGTGATCATAGCAAGTATTCAATCTTTCATCCAATATCAACAAGCAACCTAAAATCTGCTATACATTACAACACACTTGCCTCAACCGTGGGCGACGGAATTGTGGGAAGTAGAGGGCACCCCCGGGGTCACACCACCTGCACAACGGCATCACATACTCTCAATAATGCCCACAAAACAGCACACAAATCCCCATCTCACCCGACATTGCCCACTACTCGCAAAACCTAAAACAGAGGTTCTGTCCCGGCGGGACAGCAGCCTTGCAAAGGCCATAACTTGAGTTCTGGGACTCCGAATGAATTAAACGAGTACACCCTCGCGTAGCCTAGGAAATTTCCCAACTTTCTCTAGGTATAAGGAAAGTCTGATTCGGCCTCTAAAGTTGTTTAATCTACAGATTACCGAGATCTGTTCCAATTACGTCACAGATTTTAACACGCTCGGTAAAACAGCCATAACTTTCAAACGGCTGATCGGATTTTAACGTGCTTTACGTCCACGGAAAGATAATTAAATTATCTACAACTTCTTAAGAGTCCGTACGGACAGATTCGGATTCTAAATCGACGGAAACTCGAACCCTAGCTCGACTGCTCAATCTGCCCGAAACTGAGTACAATACGAACTCTAGTTCTTTTCAGATCTACTCCATGGCAGCACGTCCTCTTGATCTAAAAACTTCAAATCTACCATGAGAACAGCACCTAGACCTTCCCCAAGGTTTCCCCATGGACATACCTTTGCCCGACGAACGAATCTCCAATAGATCTCCTCGCGAAACGCTCCTCGCTCCACGTTCCTCGCTCCTCGCTCCTCGCTCCTCGCTCCTCGCTCCACGAGATGAATCCACGAGGTGCAGGGGTGGGGAGGCCACCCTAGGGCAGCAAGGGGGTGGAGGAGAGGTGGAGAGGTGGAGAGGAGAGGCTAGGGGGGGCGCAAGAGGGAGAGGGAAGGTGGGGGCGGCTAGGGCATGGAGGGGTGGAGAGGGGAGAGCAAAGGGGGCGCACCACCCTGTTTGGGCGCAAGGGGCAGGGGTGGGAGCCCTTTTTACCAGCCCCTAGACTGAAACTTAGTCTAATAAGAGCTCTACTCCAATCCCACCAAAGCCCACCAAGGCCCAAACTCCCCCGGAAGGCCCAAAACCCCGAAAACGGCCCGAAAACGGCCCGGAAAAGCTATTAACCTCCAATTCCTATGGTTTTAACCTTATTTCCACTCCTCATACTGTAATTAACCTTTTCATGCTCAATAATTAAGGATACGACACTCCGTGGCGACATAACACTTCAAACGGCCCAAAAACGCGAGTAAATCTCAAGCCGAAAGATTTTCTCCTCTAAATTCACACTTTGAAAAGTCACACCAAAACGTAGTGTCACAGACCTAGACGATTTTTCCTGCAGAAACCTATAACAAGAAAGTTGTAGATAACGTCGCAACCTAGCTTCTGTAATTTTTTCAGAATTTTTGGGGCGTCGGTTTGAGAGTTATCTCTGTTGGAAGATGACGAACAGAATTTGGAAACAGATTTCGTTCACTATGTTGGACGGTTGTTTAGGCATGTTTAACAGTGGAATTGAAATTTTTGACCTTCATGAGAGTTGTAGATCTCGTCAATATCTAGCTACTGTAATTTTTTTGTATTTTTATGAACAGTAGAAAAAAGATACGAAATTGGGAAGTGAGGGTGCTGCTGTTCGATCCGAACAGATCGGGGTTTTTGGCGTTTAAATGGGATCGGGGAGTAGGAAGCGTGTGTTTGAATTGTGTGATGAATTGTGATGTCACTATGTACTGAAATAATGTTTGTTCAAGTGGTGCCACTGCTGGCCGTAACTAGGTTCATCGCCCACGTCGGTAAAGGCAAGTGGAAGTAGTTGTATTGTTAAGCTATACATTGTTGTTTGCTTCGCCTTCACTATAAACTCCAATTACAGCAATCATACATGGTTTAATCACTTGCTTTGAGGATTGCAATATCTTGACTGGCATTGTGATGTTGTGGTTTAGCTATGAATCATGAGTAAGGTGAAGAATGATGTTGTTTACTGGATGAATTGTCTAAACATTTCATCTCTATGATATTTGCTTTCTATCCATGCTATATCATGATATGCAAACATGTGGACTCAGTGGGAGGGGTTATGAATGAATTCATGCATGAAGCATTAACTGCATAATCATGCATTGGAAGTTTGTTGACGCCTTAAGGCGCGATCAGAGCAGTACAACACCGTGTGTTCCCGAGAAAGGGCACGGTGAGGAGGAACATGGCATAAGCATGTGCATCAATCATATGCATTTCTTGAAGTGGTGTGGACTCTTTGATGTGGTATTGTATATGAGGAATGCGGAATGCTAGATATATGGTGGATGTGTTATTTGTATTAGTTGTTCCGCTTTGTCGAGATTACCCAATCTCACTACTTGTCGCTTTTGATGTTTTCAGGTAGCGCACGTGAGTCGTAAGCATGAAGGGTGGGCTAGCAACACAATAAATTTTCTGATGTCATCACGACTCACATGATCTAGTGATTTAAATAATTCATTAGTTGGATGAAATTTTATTACAAATAGACCCATTGTTGTTCCCTTTAAACTTGTTCTCGTTTATGGTTGTCCCTTTAGAGATGTGTTATGTTTATGGTTGATTCCTGGTTGATTTAGAATTGTTGTCTCTAGTATTGATGTTGTGATATTATTCCTATTTGAATTGCTTATCATGGACCTTGTTTTTATGAATTGCTTCCGTATTATCCTGTTTTAGGGGAAATGTTGTCGAATTTTTCTTGTACAACAGTTTAGATTTATGGGGTGTTACAGTTGGTATCAGAGCGGGCTGTAGGTCCTTCGAATGTGTATTTTTAGTGTCATACTATAGGATACAACTAAAATGTGATGTGGAATAACTTAGAAACATGGCCTAGGTTTTAACTAAAATTTTGTCATAGGATAGCAACATTAAAAACTTGTGTAAGTGGAATCACTAATTTAAAATCTGACACACATGGATGCACAGTAGGAAAGGGTATGGGTACCGTTGCTTTCCGTTTAAATATTGTATCTAAGATTTGATGTTGAATGCTAGTTTTGATGATGTATAATGCTATATTTATGATGGATTTGATTGAGTTGCTTCATTTGTGATGAAGTGGGGTTGTGGTGCCGAAGGGTTTCGGTCACCTCTTTTTGTTCATAGTAAGGGTGTGGTTTGATGGTGTGGCCGGTTAACGCCATCACCGAAGAATTATTAACCCTGTAGGAGGAGTGCTTACCCTTTCTGTCGTGGATCGGGTAGTTGACTGGAGTCAAATAGAAGAGATTGGTGGTAGATTCCTTCGGATGTTCTTTATCGTTCTGACGGTCGGTCTTGGTTGGTTTTCTTGGTTTTAGTTGATTGAAATCAGAAGAAAAGTGTTTGGAATTTGGTTTTTCGCGGAGTGTGCCTTCGGTGTTTCTTGGTTTTGTCTTCTTTGGGTGAAGACAAAGAAGGAGAGTTTTGTGTTGTGCGTCTTTGGTCGCCTTTTGACTTTGACACCTGTTTAGTTGGTTGCCTTGCAAAGGAAGGTATAGCTTTTGGTTCTTGTGTGTCTTGCTCTGAGTTTAAAAGAAGTTATTGAAGCGTATGTAAAAAGTTAAGTTGTGTCGATTTATGTTTTGTGCCTTTGTTCAGAAGGTTTACTTGATCGCTTGGTTCCCTCCTGTGGGAGTCTTTAAGATTGAAATGTGTTTTGGAGTCATGTCCTATTGCAAATTTGAGAGTCAAGCCTCTTTGTGAGTTTTGGTTGAGTATTAAAAGAAAAATGCTGCAAATAAAGTAAGTATTCGTTTGACTGAAATTAATTGTTAAAAGTGAAAATTGTTGTTTAGCATGTTATGTAGTATGTAACAATGTGGTTTATAGAAATGATGTACTCCTTAGTTAATTTGCGAGTTGAATCAATTAAGTGTAATTGTTACCTTTAGCTTAAGATTAAATGAACCTCTAGTGATGTAGAGTACCCCATAGTGGGGATGATTAAATGTGTTAATGTACATGCTTATAATCTGTTGCTTTGCTTTAAAAGTGCTTATGACCCCCGATAATGTTTAAGGTATTAAAAAAGGATGCATGGTTAGAACATTAAGATGAGGTAGACCGCGGTTATTGTTAAAGAAACTTTGCTGGTTGTTTAAAGATGTTCTAATCTAACGGATTAATAGAGAAAATTTAATCGTGTTGACTAGCGACTTTAATTTGGAAGTTGATTAGAATTGCTATTTACGTTGTTGCAACCTACTAGTATGTTGTGTGGTGGTAATTTTGTTATCACCTATGTATAGGGTAGCCAAAAGTAATGTTGATGGTTGATGTTTATGCCCATTTGTTGTTATTGATGACTTGGTAGGGTTGTTAATTGTTGGAAACCATTGATCCAATAGAGAAAAGTGTAAACTGTGGAATTATGTCGAGTTCATGTTGTGATGGGATGAACATTGGATAACAATCATGATGCAAGATTTTAACCTTAATGAATGCATGTCTTAAAATCCTCGCTTACTTAATTTTATCTTGTAGAGATAATACTTATTGGTTGAAGTCATTTTATTGATTGAACAAGTTTTAATTGTCAAGATGTTGATGTATGGATGGTATAAAATTGATACGTTGATCATGCTTAAGTATATGTTGAAGTACTATGTTTGAAATATAGAATACATTGATATATGATGTGTTGGTCTGTGGGGATCATGATGAGGTAGTATAGAATGGAAGACGTTTTGTTAATCATCATAAACTGTATTTATAAATGTTGGGAAAGGTAACTAGAGAAAGAATTGGTTATGTAGCTTTTGGTTGAATTATATTGAGGCTTCTCGATGAGTAAATAGTGTATATTGAATGCTTAAATGGTAAGTATAGTGGAATACTAGATATGGTGGCTTTCATCCCGAGCCTGTGTCTAAAACCTTTTGGACTGGTTTGGTTGGTTGCTATTTTGGTTGAATACTTTTGTCGAAGTGTTTCTTTGTTGTGTTTCAGAGTTTCCTAAAACTCGTAGTGATTAATGCCAACCTTTGGATTTGGCTAACTTGTTTAGTTTGCACTATGAGTATGGATTTACACCCAAAAGTCTTTGAGTGGATCGCGCCCCTTCGCTCAAGACCGAATTATCTTTGGAATTAATTTTAAAGGAAGCAGATGGACATAGTGGGCTGTGTTGGAAACTCTTGAGATTTAATTTGTAACTCTTTTTGACTAGAGTTGGATTTATTTGCATGATGTGTGTGACGTTTAAGTAGTGCTTCAAAAAGGTGGATTATATGAGTGTTTCATAAGTGAATTTGGTTAGTGAAGAGTTCTCTTTGGGAATGAATTTCCCTTTCTTTCGAGAAAAAAATTGTGGCGGTTGTTTGTGCAGATGTTTGACTTTGGAGTCGATGTTCTTTTCCAAAATGTTGATTTTGGTTAAAATGCGATGTTTTGCAAGTTTAGCTTTCTATCATTGGTGGGGTTTGATATGATGTGGTGCCTTTCATTGTTAACTATGTCGCCGACATAGTTTATATGAATTAGCGCAATCCTCGGTGTTATTCGAGTTTTATTCATGTGTTACAGAGGAAGAAGTCGTCTTGTAAATGACTATTCGATAGTGTTGTTACATGATGAATGAATGGTGAAAAGTAAACATGACATTGTCTATAGATGTTAAATGATAAAAGAGTCGTTGAGCTGTGTCGGTGAGAAAGTCATATATGGATATATGACTAATCCGGAGTGCTCTTGGAAAGCTGCATGCATGTCCTGAATTGAGATTTCAATTGCCTTCTAGTACGGGAAGTAAGAACGAATATCTTCTGATATGTTGGTTGTGGTGTAAGAGATCTGAGCTTTCTTTGCATTTGGCTTAGGAAAAATAAAATAAAATAAAATAAAATGAGTACTCTTGGGTTGTTGCCGAATTCTTTCCAAAGTGGCTTTTAGCGCTTTGGAGTTCGAGTTGTTGGATGTGAATCATTTGGGGATCATGGGTCTTGGTTGAGCTTCCTCAATGATTCTACCCTTGGTTATGATTCTTTGAAAGGAAGAATGCGAGGGCAAAACCTTCTAAGAAAGAGGAATTTAGTGTGGGTTGGTAATGACCTAAGATATTAGATGTTGCTAGTAGATGATCGTAAACAGTTTAAAAGTGAAGAGTAAAGGAAGGTTGTGTATGACTCAATCCAAACCTTCTTGGAGAATTGGGTCATTGATGTGTACCTAGGTGGGGCTGTTTAAATTATTAGTGGACCACTTGGTGGTTGCTAGTAATTGTTTTTCCTTTTCAGAGTGTATTGGACCTTTACGTCGAGGTTGAGCGAGGTTGTGTCAACCATAGCGATTTTGTTCGAGTTATTCTTGTCTCTTGCGGTTTAAGGACCCTGGTTGTAAAGTAGGCCTTTCCTTTTGGTGGTAGTGTTGGGTATTGGTTTTTGTTGAAGATCAATTTTTTTGCAAGGTTCTAACCTCGCTTTGTTCAAATAGTGGTGGTCTTGGAGTGTATGTCTCACTGGTTTGTCGTCGTCTTGAATACGACGAACCACGAGAGGGGTTGTGGTGTGAAAACACGTTTGTGCGTGGGAGATGAAGAGGGTTCTAGAGACTGCACCGCTTTTCTTCTGGAGAGTAGTTGGATTAAGGAGTGCGAGACCGTTTTCTTTCATGGTCTATTTGGGAATTGAAGTGAAGGTGGAACCGTGAGAGGTTGCACTCTGTTGAGCTAAATCAACATTTTCTCGCTAGTGTTGGTTTTGAGAACTCGCTTGTCGTTTGTTCCGGTTTGAGTCTTTGTGTGAATGTTTTGTGCTGCAAAGAAGTCTTTTGTCCCTTGGGGACTTTGTTGTTGATTTTGGTGTGTCTTTGATTCGGGGACGAATCCTTTTAAGGAGGGGAGAGTGTGAAGCCTTAGAATTTGGGAGTTACCGTAGGGGGTTTTTTTCCTCCCTTGTTTCGATTTCGGAAGGAATGAAGGAAATGTTGGGAGATGAAATAATTGAGTTTTATGCTGCAATTAATATTAAAAAAAATTAGAGTTTTGGGCTAGTTTTAGCTGGGCTGAGGCAACCTGGGCCTGGGCCGGGAATTCCCTTCCCACCTTCCCCCTCCCCACGCCTTGGTGGGCCGGCCCACCTCTCCCTTAGTGGCGCCACCCCCTCCCCCAAACCCTAGGCGCCACCACTTCCTCCCCTTGGCAGCCACCACTCCCTCCCCTAGGCAGTCGCCCCCTCCCCTTCTCCTTTCCGGCGAGGTGGTTCGAGGATCCACCGCGGTTCGCGAAGGAAAATTCGAGAGGAGGACAGATTTCCGTTTCGGGGATCGTCGCGCAATCTTTGTGGGTTCTCAAGGGAGAACTCAAGGTAAAATTTCCAATATTTTACCCTTGTTCTACCTAGGGATTAGGAGGGTATTAGATCTAGTGGTGTTTGGTTTGGATGGATTTTGATGGGGGAGAAGGGTAGTTGTTCACGTGGTGCTGTTTCTGAGAGGGGAGATTGTGCAGCACGGATTGTTTCGCGTTTTACGTGACCTAGACGATTTTTCCTGCAGAAACATATAACTAGAAAGTTGTAGATAACGTCGCGACCTAGTGTTCGCGCCAAAAATGTGAAGGGGGTTTTCGGCCTCGAACACACAAGACAAACACCGGGTTTGCAGAGCGTGCCAGTCGATTTGACCTGAAATCGACAAGGTAGAATTTGTAATTCGATCAAAGCCGATAAACAAAGATCTATCGGCTTTTCGCTAATCGGCAAGAATCGATTAGGAGATAACTAGATCAACCGGTTACAGTTGATCCGGATATAAGGTAAAATCGGCTTCGGGAAGGCGATGCGCAACAAAACGAAGCAAATCAAACCTGGGTGAAATCGGCCAAAACCAACAATCGGCGATGCGCAGCTATGTTGATTCCGTCGACTTGCAGAGAAATCTATGAAGCTAAAGCAATGTAAAAAAGACTCGTAAAAGTAGGTTTTTGTTGGAAATTGATTGATTTCTTTGCTTGGCGTCCACCCCCTTTTATAACACGCCTGGCCGATTCGAGTCGCACATGGATACGGTGTGTTTACCCGTATCGGCCTCTTATCCAATTTCCTTTCCTTTTTTAGAAACGGATTCCTTTTCCGAGTCGTTTACCGATTCCTTTCCGTATGAATACTTCTTTTCTATTTTTAGACCGATTTCAATACATGCCGAATTTTGGTGCAAACATATGCCCCCCTTGTTTTTGGAAAATAACTTGTTATTTTCCAAAAAGAATATATCGGCTTTTCATTCGTATCGGCTTTTATGGGAGAATCCTTTTTTGGGAACCACCCCATTAACCGCGCCGTAAAAATCTCGGTGCGCTTTAAATGCTCAACTGATCCCGCCTGCTCGCCTTCTTTCATCGCGGTATAAATATGGTGTCCCCCGCGGTCATTTTCACGCTTTCAAGCTCTCGATTTACGCATCATCGGCTCTTCATCATCTTTTCTCTTGTTCTTTCAAAATCGGCTGAAATGGACCCCTCTCAGGTATTCATTCCGATTCCTCAAAGTTCAAATCAATTCTACTTAGGACCGATCGGTAGCATGTCGGCAGACACAGTTATTAATACCGAGATCCCTAGACTCCCCTTATCGGCTGCTGGGTATAATATCTCTGAGTGGGGAAAAAGTTTTAGGGCCTGGCCCACTAGCCTTAAAGGATGGAGATCTTGGTTTATCAGGGTATCGGCTCAGAAGAGGGTAGAATGGGAGAGGATGGGTATAGCCGAGTCTTTATCTTTGAGCCTAGCCGACCCTGAAGCTAATGAGCCCTTGGTAGCTGCAGCATGCTACTTTTGGTCAGATTCCTTGAACGCCTTTTTATTCCCGTCCGGCCCAATCGGCCCTACTCTGCTCGATGTAGCCCAACTGTGCTGTCTTAGGCCAGATGGGGATCAGCTATCGGCCTTCAGTGGAAAACCTTCTTTCAAACTAATCCGCAAGAAAGGCGAGGGCTGGCACAAATATATCCAGAATAATAATAGAGTCACCGGTCCGGTATCGGCTGAAGAGCATACCGCTTTTCTCAACCTTTGGTTAGACCGATACCTCTTCTGCGGTGCTTCTCTTGGCCCCACTCAAACCTTTCAGCTAGTAGCGGAGCGTCTAGTAGAGGGGCGTCGGCTTTCCCTTGGTAAGATGTTCCTAGGGGCGGTATACCAAATGATGTATGTGATTCGTAGCCGACTTTTTTCTGGTTTTGCCAAACATGTTGTTGGCAACATAGGGGGCCCTCTGTGGTTTATTCAAACATGGCTTTATTGCATGTTTAGTCGATCCATTTTATCCGATCCTTCGGGGAGTTCCACTTTTCCTCGGGAGGACAACCTGGAGCATGTTGTCCCACAGTATAGAGCCAGCCGATCCTATGGCGAGCGGTTTATTATGTCTTCGGCTGAGGAACTAAAAATGGACCCAGTCGGCTTTCATAAATACCTCAATTTCTTCCTCTCTCTAGATAGGACTTCCTTCGGCCAGCAAGATTTTTTCCCATATACTGATTTAGCCGATTGCCCTTACCCATCATTCCTTCACCTTGATGTCGATAGTTCTTCAATGCCCCAATCTACCTTAGATTTGTACAAAATCTTCCTCACCCCTTGCATCATTCACGTCGGCTTGAATACCCGCAATCGGACATTTCAGCCGTCTTATGAGTTCTACCACCCTTCGGTTTACGCTCGTCAACTGGGTTTTGGGCAAACTATCCCATCTTTTCCTTTGCTATCTTGTGTCGAGCCCCGAGCTCGGGTAACCAACAGCGTTGCCGCTGAGGTTATTCTCGAAGTAGCCGATGGATTGCAAATTCTCTCGACACCAAATTTTGTTCTTAATTCCCGCCGGTCAGCTGCATTCTCGCAGTGGTGGACAAGAATATCGGAAGCCGTACTCATGGACAGGGCTCCGTCGGCCATAATTCACCTATTTCTTCCCGACTTTCATGAGCCGACGGTAGTATCTGGTTCCAGCACGAGTTCGGGTTATAGCAATTCTTCAGTAGCTGTAGAGGTACCGTCGTCTTGTATCCTTCTGTTTTTATATTGATTATCGACTTTTACTAAAATGCCTCTGATCTCTTTAGGTTGGTACGGGTGCTGGTGAACAAGCAGTCGATCCCCACGTCATGGCAAAGGGCCGGCGGCCGACGTCCAGGTCAATCTGTCGGCACTACGGGGTATACTTCAGGCAACTTGGATATCCAAGGTCCATCTCTATCGGACTTGGCTCGCCAGCGCGCCCCAAGTAAGCTACTCTTGCATTAGTCGTTATATCCCTTGTTTTGATAACTGCTAACCTGAAGTCGCTGCAGAGAGGAGGAAGAAATCTGCCAGGCGCTCGCCCAGACCCGCGAGGCGGCAACCCGATGGCTCTCCGGAGCACTCGGCTACTGATGTAAGTTTTATTCTTTGCTTACATCACTTTTACGCTTATCTTGCATTGCTGATTTTATTCTCTATCCCTAGCAATCTCCGTCGGTGCAAGTAGCGGAGGTTTTAGCCGATCTCCAAAGTGTCAAATCGGCTATCTCTCCAACACCGCCGGCCGTACTGCCCCTGACGATCGATAGTCCTGATCATGACCCCAAAGCGTTATCAACCGATCTGGCCGATTTGCTGGGATTCACTCTGGACGAGCTTGACGATCCGGAGATTGTGGCTACCGACGATTATCCAGCCGATATCCAGCGCATCATAGCTGCTTCCGCGCCAGCATCTGCCGTCGTTACTGCCCAGCCGGGTATGCAACAACGACTTAATCGTCTTCTGGATGAAGTGATGCAACCAGAGGCGGCCCTTTTGGCTAATACGCAACCACTGAGGGATGCCATGGCGGCCATGCAAGCCGATCTCCCTCCTGCCGCCATGAATGCACTGCTAGAGGTCTGCCACTTGGACGCTCGTCGGCTGGATGTGGAATCAGCCAAGCTGAGAGCCGAACAGAGGAAGGCCCAACAAGCTGACCAAGAGATTTTGGACAAACTCATATCTGATGCCAAATCTCGAAAGAGCACATTTGACCAAGGTGCAGCTATACTTAAAACGACTAAGAGCAGGGCCCATGAGCTGGAATCGACCAAGGCCAAACTTGAAGAACAGCTGGCTCTTGTTACAAAAGAACTTGCGGAATGTCAGCTCAGCATCACTGACTCAACGTCTTCACTGGCCGTCCAGAGGCGGCAAATTGGCGAAGTTTTCGCCCAAGTCAAGAACCAATCGGCCAAGATAATCCCAGTCCCGGGTGATGCAGTAGCCGATCAACAATTGATAGACAGCGTTCAAGCTACCATCGGTAGGGCGGCGGCGGCACTATCGGCTTTGGGAGCCCACCTGCCTGGTTCAGGGCTTCACTAATCTGTGAATAGAGCATCATCCTTTTATGAACTGATTTGCTGTACTGGCTCTGTAGCCGATTTTTGTAAACAATGTTTTAATCCGTGACTGTGTTTAACTGATTTGGTTGACTATGCCCAACTTTATATATATGTCTTTGTGGTTGATCCTGATGTCTTTCTCCCGGTCAGGACCCGACCCATATGCTTGGGTGATATGCCTTCAGATATTTTCCATTGATTGCTTTAGGTAGGACGAACCCACCTAAGGACTCTAATATGTACGAATTTCCGTCAATCAGCCGATTGATCTTGTAAGGTCCTTCCCATGTCGGAGACCATTTGCCAAATCGATTATCCTTAGATCCGATCGGCAACACGGTTTTCCATACCAAATCGGCTTGGTTGAACGATTTTAAAATCACCCTCTTATTATACGCCCTGGCAACCCTCTCTTTATTCCTTTTAAGCCGATCTAGTGTGATCAGCCTTAGTTCAACCAAATCATCCAGATTGTCGAACATTGCCTGTTTGTATTCATCGGCTGATACCTTATCTTGCTCATATAGCCTTACTGAGCCGATGTTGATTTCCACGGGTAAAACGGCTTCTTGTCCGTATACCAACTGAAAAGGTGACAATTTAGTTGATCCGTGCTGAGATAGCCGATAAGCCCATAAAGCTTCTGATAGTATTGAGTGCCATTTCCTTGGTTCTTCCTCAATTCTTCTTTTTATTAGTTTTATCAATGTCTTGTTCGACGACTCGGCTTGTCCATTGGCCTGAGCGTAATAAGGGGAGGAGTTGAGTAATTTTATCCCAAGACTTTCCGCAAAACCTTTGAACTCGTTGGACATGAACACGGTCCCTTGATCAGTAGTTATTGTCTGTGGAATTCCAAACCGATGGACGATGTGTTCATTTACAAACGCGATTAGCTCTTTGCTAGTAACCTTCTTGAGTGGTACAGCCTCAACCCATTTTGAGAAATAATCTGTGGCTGCAAGGATAAATTTATGTCCTTTGCTGGATGATGGAAATATTTGGCCGATTATGTCTATACCCCATCCTCTAAATGGCCATGGCTTGATGATCGGATGCAAAGCCGATGCTGGTACTGACTGTATGTTACCAAACTTTTGGCACGTTTGGCACCCTTTATAGTATTTGAAGCAGTCTTCCAACATAAATCGGCCAAAAATATCCTGTTCGCCTTAGTACCCATTTCATCTTATGGGCCGATTGATGTGATCCACAAATGCCTTCATGGACTTCTCCCATTGCTACTTTGGCTTCCTCGGTTCCCAGACATTTTAACAACAAACCTTCCATAGTCCGAAAGTACAATACATCTTCTAGTAGGACATATTTGAGTGCTTTGCGCCTGACCTTTCGCTCGATCGGCTTGGCTGGATCTGACAAATAATCCCTTATCTCTGTTCTCCAGTCGACAGGGTGAACACATAAAATCGGCCAAACGTTTAGCTCGATTGGTCCCTGTCGGCTTTCAATCTTGTACCCTGATGCACATTGTGCCAATCGGTTTGCTTTATTATTAGCTTCTCTGGGGATATGTTCTATGGAAAATGTAGTGAACATCTCGATGATCTGGAGGCATTGATGTAAGTACCGAGTTAGCGCACCGTCGTTGCATCGGTATTCCCCATTGACTTGTCAGACGATTAACATCGAGTCTCCAAAAGCTTCAACGTCTTTTACCCCGATGCTATCTAACAATTGTAGGCCTCTTAGTAATGCCTCGTATTCTGCTTGGTTATTTGAACATCGGCTATCTAACCAATACATGAAGTCATACTCCTGCTTCCTAGGTGAAATTAATATCACACCGATGCCTTCGCCTTCTTGGCAAACAGACCCATCAAAATACAGTTGCCAAGGAGTTACACTAGTTGTCCCTAATGTTTCACTCCCTGTGATAAAATCGGCCACAGCTTGTCCTTTCACAGATTTAGCCGACTCATAGGATAACTCGAACTCTGTTAGGGCGTACGCCCATTTACCAAGCCGTCCCCGCAGGATGGGCGCTGATAATATGTATTTAACTACATCGGTTTTGCATATTATAACGCATTTGGAAGCCAGCATATAATGTCTTAACTTGGTGCAAGCAAAATATAATGATAAGCATAATTTTTCTACTAGGGGATACCTGGTTTCTGCATCTAGAAGACGTCGGCTTAAGTAAAATATTGCTCGTTCTTTCCCATCGGCTTCTTGTGTTAAAACTGCTCCAATTGAATCACCTTCAGCCGATAGATATAGTCTAAAAGGTATACCGTGTCTTGGTGCGGTCAATACTGGTGGACTCATCAGATAACCTTTTATGTCGTCGAAGGCTTTTTGCTGATCGGCTTCCCATTTGAACTCTTGGTCATTTTTAATTTTCAGCAGCGGTGTGAAGGCCTGAATTCGTCCTGACAAGTTTGAGATAAAACGTCGCAAGTAGTTGATTTTCCCAATCAACACCTGCAACTCCTTTTTACTTGTCGGTGGTTTAGTATCGGCTATGGCTTTCACTTTAGTTTGGTCTACTTCAATCCCTCCTTCATGCACCGTAAACCCAAGAAATTGTCCAGCCGATACTCCGAAAGCACATTTGAGAGGGTTCATTTTTAACCCATGTAACCTTGTGCTTTCGAACATTTTTTCCAGATCGGCTAAATGTTGCCAGTCTTCTTTGGATTTTACCACTACGTCGTCAATGTATATTTCCACAGTATTGCCGATCAAATCATGGAAAATATGGTTCATAGTACGTTGATAAGTAGCACCGGCATTTTTTAAACCGAAGGTCATAACTTTCCATTCATATAGCCCTAAAGCTCCCGGACATCTGAAAGCCGTCTTGGGTATATCGGCTTCGGCCATGAGTATCTGATTGTAGCTTATTATTTTGTTCCCAGATGCAGCATCGATAAGCATATCGGCTATAGGCATCGGGTACTCGTCCTTTGGTGTAGCTTTGTTTAAATCTCTAAAATCGACACATACCCTAAGTTTGCCATTTTTCTTCTTCACAGGGACGATGTTTGAGACCCACTCAGCGTATCGGCAAGGCCGGATAAACTTTGCCTCCAGCAATCGTCCTACTTCTTCCTTTATAGCGTCATACAACGTAGGATTAAACCGCCTAGGGTACTGTTTGAATGGCCGATACCCAGGTTTTATGGGCAGCCGATGTTCGACTAGCTGTCGGCTTAAACCTGGCATTTCGTAATACTCCCATGCAAAGCAATCCTTGTATTTCTTGAGTATTTCGACCAACTTTGCTTTATAACTGGGTTCTAACTTAGCACTTACAAACGTTGGTCTTTTATTATCACCTTCCCCAATATCAATCTCTTCGAGCAAATCGGCAGAAGTAAATCCTAACCCTTTTCTTTCTTCTTCAAAATCCTCAACAGCTTCTTCGTATTCTGTTTGCCGATAGCTCCTGCCCTTTTCCTGTAGCTTTGCTAGTGTCTTGTACTCCATCTTCTTACTACTTCGTCTGTCCGATCAAACGTGTTGGGTTTGACGCTGATCGGCTTGAATCCTGACTTCTCTACGCAGATAAAATCGCAATTGTCCAAGGCTTTTCCTGATATACACTCGGCTTCTTCGTGGCCAATTGGTATCGGGCTAGCCATGGCGATGTGAGCCGATGTGTCGGCGATGCGACTTCTCTTGTATCATCGTTCCACTCGCACCAATTTTTGGTGCATAGTTGATGGTATACAAAGCAATTGGCATGGATCGATCCGCCCAAGGAGCACGCTGTAATTGCCTTTGGCTTCAATCACAAAAAATGCAGTCGGCAAAGTTTTATTACCGACTGTCAGTTCTGACACCATCACGCCTTTAGCTTCGGTTGGATCTCCCGTGAAGTCATTTAGCACCATATTGGTCTTGATCAAGTCTTCATCGGCTTTACCCAACTTTCTGAAAGTACTTAACGGCATTAGATTGACTGTCGCCCCGCCATCGACCAACATACGAGATATCGGTCGGCCATTAATATACCCTTTTAGATATAATGGTTTCAGATGCCGATGCATGTCTTGTGGCTTTTCGAACACAGCGTCTGGTGCTCCGAGACATAACTGGGCGAACACTTCTTCAGCCGATTCCTCGGTTTTGAACTCGGCAGGTAGAGCGAATACCATGTTTATATCCATCGGTGGTGTATCATCCCGGATCATCGGAGAACCGGATTCAATCGATTGGTCTGAATCACTATCGATTTGTTCCTTTTTTCTCCACTCCTTTTTCAAAATTGGTACCGGTCTTAATTTGTTGAACATCCGATCCCTCTCGCTCTCCTTTTCGGCCTCCCTTTCTTCTTGTGTTTTCAATCGCTGAAGCCTTCTGCGTTGTGATTTGCTAAGACCCGGAGGGCACCACCTAGGTTTAGGTTCTATCGGCTTTCGTATCTTTCCAGCTAAATTGCTCATCTCGCTGTCGGATTCCATTCTACCCGTGTTAGCCGATAGTTCTTGATTTTGGGAGGACTCGCCTTGCTCTGATGTTGACAACCTTCTATGGATCGGCCTACTGCTCATATCTGGATGACTGTATATCGGTCTAGACAACCTATCTTTTACAGACCGGTTTGGCCGATATGCAGCTGAGTGTTGCATAGGACAAGACACTACTGTTGGTAAGGTCATCCCTTTCTCCCAGCAAAACTGCCAAAAGGGACATTGTCGATGTTTCTCTTCCTCAGTAGCTGGCCGACATGACATATCTGGCCGCCAACGCTCGTCCCTCTTTTGCCTTAGTTGATGCAAGTTCTGGCGGCGTTGAGGGTCACACCTTCGACTTACCCTTTCATACTTCCCCAGGAGTTGTGAGAAGGTCGGCTTTGGTTTGAAATCGGTTTTTCTTGGAGCCCTCTCAGCCCGATACCATTTACCGACCTCCAAGTCCCCTCTTAGTTTTACCGTTCTCGAGTTCTGTCCATTCCTATCGGCTTCTATTTGTATAGAACCGATAGTGATCTGCACTGTCTCGTCTCGCGATACAACTCCCTTAATCGGCTTATCTTCTTCCGCAGGCCTCTCTTTTCGTGAACATTGAACCATGTTGACTTGAAAAGGGCTCATATCTATCTGCATAGCCGATTCTTCCGCAAATTTTAGCCTGCCATCGGCGATGGCCGATTGAATCTGTTGTCGAAAAATATTGCAATCGTTAGTATTATGGGAGAATGAATGATGCCATTTGCAATACCTTCGCTTTTTAATCTCCTCGGCCGATGGTATGATGTGCCCTTCTGGTAACCTTATGAGTTTTTCTTGTAGTAATAAATCAAATATCTTGTCACACTTTGACACATCATACGAGTACTTGACTTAGCCTTATTCTTTGTCGGCTTAAGTAGAGAGCATACGAGTGGCTTTTTAGAACCTTTGGCCCACTCGGCTATGTTCACCTCTGCTTCGTCCTCAGAGGTATCGCTCGAATTGTATTCTATCATGTTTATTTTGGCCTTTTCGTTGCTGTTTGGTTTAAATCTATCTTTAAACCCTTTGATTTCTGCATACCGGCTCTCATGTGCCGATACGCGATGGAGTAGGTGGCCTAGGTCGGGGAACTCTTGGCCTGATAACTTTTCTTTTAATGGAGGGATTAACCCTTGGAACGCTAGGTCGGCCAATTGATCGTCGGGTAATGTTACACTGTAGCATCTATTCCGTACGCCCCGAAATCTCTTGATATAATCAGAGACCGATTCGCCGTACTTCTGTCGGACTGAACTAAGATCAGAAATCCTAAGCTCCATAGTTCCCGAAAAGAAGTACTCATGGAATCGGCTTTCTAAATCGTTCCATATATGAACTGAATTAGGTGGTAGATTTGTGAACCAAGTGAATGCAGTGCCAGATAATGATAAAGGAAACAATCTAATTTTTAACCCATCGGACTGTGCCGCCTCCCCACATTGAGCCATGAACCGTCCGATATGCTCAATTGTGGTAACAGAATCATCACCTGAGAATTTAGCAAAGTCTGGTATCCTAAAGTTGTGGGGGTATGGCATTCGGTCTATGTAATCGGGATACGGCTTCCTATAGCCGATTACCCTTCCTCTGGGCTGTAAGCCAAACTGTTCTCTCAAAACATTGGCGATTTGTTCTGCCCAATTAACATTGTCGGCTTGTGGTGCAGCCGGACATTGCCAATTCTCATTCGTGCCCTGCCCCCCGAGTGCAAACTCGGGTCTTTGTCCGAATCGCACCTCAGGAGGCCTTGGCACTGTGTCATAATCACGATTAAAACCTAATGCATCGGGTATGGGTGCGTATGGCACTACTCTATATGGCGCTTGTTTCATGGTTGTGGCTCCCCGTGACAGTGGAACCTGTCCTGTTTCGATCGGCTGATAGGCCGATATCCCGATGCTATTGGAGGGTCCATCTGATTGATTTGATGCGCTTATTTTGGCCCCATCCGTGTGCCCATGGTAGTGTGTGAATCCATCTCTCTGTATGCTTGGTTTCAAAACAGTAGGTTGAGTCGGCATCATAATAGGTGCATGAGCCGACACGTTTACTGTGTTGGTGTTGGGCGTTATGGAATATACTGGGTACGTAGGGATGGTTTGTGGTGGATCTAGCAGGCTTCCAGACGCAGCTAATTCTCGGGCAATCGTTTTCACACTATTTTCTATCATCGGCTTTAATGTGGATACTAGAGCCGATGATCGGTTAATCAATGCGTGATGGATGATTGCTCGATCATACTTGATAAATTAGCTTGAGCGGGTGCGTATCGGCTTACCGATTCAGATGTTGAATCTCCGATAGGATTGATGCTTGGGAGTGCAATCTTTTGAGTAACGCCACGGCGTGTTTTCTGGAAGCATCGTAGCATCATTTCCTCCAGAGCCGCCTTTCAATCTTCGATTTCTTTCCGTTGCTCAGGGGTTAAATCGGCCATCTGAGGCGCGATTATGGCATCGGTGTTGATATCGGCGGATCTGGGCTTGTCGGTTGACGACATTCTTTTGGGTCCCACCGGGCAGCAAAATATGTTCGCGCCAAAAATGTGAAGGGGGTTTTCGGCCTCGAACACACAAGACAAACACCGGGTTTGCAGAGCGTGCCAGTCGATTTGACCTGAAATCGACAAGGTAGAATTTGTAATTCGATCAAAGCTGATAAACAAAGATCTATCGGCTTTTCGCTAATCGGCAAGAATCGATTAGGAGATAACTAGATCAACCGGTTATAGTTGATCCGGATATAAGGTAAAATCGGCTTCGGGAAGGCGATGCGCAACAAAACGAAGCAAATCAAACCTGGGTGAAATCGGCCAAAACCAACAATCGGCGATGCGCAGCTATGTTGATTCCGTCGACTTGCAGAGAAATCTATGAAGCTAAAGCAATGTAAAAAAGACTCGTAAAAGTAGGTTTTTGTTGGAAATTGATTGATTTCTTTGCTTGGCGTCCACCCCCTTTTATAACACGCCTGGCCGATTCGAGTCGCACATGGATACGGTGTGTTTACCCGTATCGGCCTCTTATCCAATTTCCTTTCCTTTTTTAGAAACGGATTCCTTTTCCGAGTCGTTTACCGATTCCTTTCCGTATGAATACTTCTTTTCTATTTTTAGACCGATTTCAATACATGCCGAATTTTGGTGCAAACACCTAGCTTCTTTAATTTTTTCAGAATTTTTGGGGCGTCGGTCTGAAAGTTATCTCTGTTGGAAGATGACGAACAGAATCTGGAAACAGATTTCGTCCACTATGTTGGACGGTTGTTTAGGCATGTTTAACAGTGGAATTGAAATTTTTGACCTTCATGAGAGTTGTAGATCTCGTCAATATCTAGCTACTGTAATTTTTTTGTATTTTTATGAACAGTAGAAAAAAAAGATACGAAATTGGGAAGAGAGGGTGCTGTTGTTCGATCCGGACAGATCGGGGTTTTTGGCGTTTAAATGGGATCGGGGAGTAGGAAGCGTGTGTTTGAATTGTGTGATGAATTGTGATGTCGCTATGTACTGATATAATGTTTGTTCAGGTGGTGCCACTGCTGGGCGTAACTAGGTTCATCGCCCACGTCGGTAAAGGCAAGTGGAAGTAGTTGTATTGTTAAGCTATACATTGTTGTTTGCTTCGCCTTCACTATAAACTCCAATTACAGCAATCATACATGGTTTAATCACTTGCTTTGAGGATTGCAATATCTTGACTGGCATTGTGATGTTGTGGTTTAGCTATGAATCATGAGTAAGGTGAAGAATGATGTTATTTACTGGATGAATTGTCTAAACATTTCATCTCTATGATATTTGCTTTCTATCCATGCTATATCATGATATGCAAACATGTGGACTCAGTGGGAGGGGTTATGAATGAATTCATGCATGAAGCATTAACTGCATAATCATGCATTGGAAGTTTGTTGATGCCAGCGTCTTGTGGCCGCAGTACAATACCGTGTGTTCTGAGAAAGGGCACGGTGAGGAGGAACATGGCATAAGCATGTGCATCAATCATATGCATTTCTTGAAGTGGTGTGGACTCTTTGATGTGGTATTGTATATGAGGAATGCGGAATGCTAGATATATCTTTGGATGTGTTATTTGTATTAGTTGTTCCGCTTCTTTGAGATTACCCAATCTCACTACTTGCTGTTTTGATGTTTTCGAGTAGCGCACGTGAGTCGTAAGCATGAAGGGTGGGCTAGCAACACAATAAATTTTACGATGTCCTCACGACTCACATGATCTAGTGCTTTAAATAATTCATTAGTTGGATGAAATTTTATTACAAATAGACCCATTGTTGTTCCCTTTAAACTTGTTCTCGTTTATGGTTGTCCCTTTAGAGATGTGTTATGTTTATGGTTGATTCCTGGTTGATTTAGACTTGTTGTCTCTAGTATTGATGTCGTGATATTATTCCTATTTGAATTGCTTATCATGGACCTTGTTTTTATGAATTGCTTCCGTATTATCCTGTTTTAGGGGAAATGCTGTCGAATTTTTCTTGTACAACAGTTTAGATTTATGGGGTGTTACAGATCTAGGAACCCAAAATTGAGTCACCCGAGCAGAAGAACCAGTCACAGAAGCATATGAATGCAATGTAGCGCCTCTTCGTGACTCTACTCTCACTAAGTCAAAAATCGCTCTTGGAGGACATCTAGGAACAGGTATCGGGTTGGTTCACCGATGTGCAAAGGCCGGACCATCCCAGTGCTGCTGCCCAAACCTCCTGCTCGAGGAAGAAAACTCACACCATTGATATCTTACTCGATGGGAAGAACGAGGAATATCAAGAGGACGGCGTACGGGCTGACTCGGGATAGCTCTGGGGCAAAAACCAGAGGTAGAAGCTTGAAAACCAAGCGCCATACGCTATCCAAAAATAGGAGACTCTCTAGCATGTCTATCCTGTCTCGAAGTAGTGTGCCTTAGAAGCACTCTGTGACACTACGGAATGGTGAGACATTATTTAATGTGAATGATAAGGTCAAAAACTTTATGAAATATGGTATTGGAGGTTAAAACCATATGATAGGAGGCTTAATAGCATTTTCGGGCCGTTTCCGGGGTTTTGGGCCTTTCCGGGGGAGTTTTGGCCTAAAGGAAAGGGTCGTGGGCTTTGGTGGGATGGAGTTTGAGTCCTAATAGGAGTAGGAGACCTGGTTGGGGGCCTCCCACAGCCCCTTTAGGCGTCCACCCCCCTGCCCTTGCGCCCCCACAAGTCCTAGCCGCCCCCCCACACCTCCCCACCTCCTCCTTGTGGCGCCTCCACCTCCCCCATTGCTCCCCATTGCTCCACCACCTCTCCTCCTCCCTTGCTGCCCCTAGGGTAGTTCTCCACCTCCACACCTCAAAGATCCATCCATTGGAGCGCTCCGCGACGAGGAGATCCGGCGGGATTGGAGCGAGGAAGGAGATCGCGCGAACCGGGAGATCTATTGGGTTTTCGTGCGTTGGGCAAAGGTATGACCATGGGAATCCTTGGGGTTGGTCTAGGTACTGTTCTAAGGGTGTTTATCAAGTTTTTAGATCAATTTGTGGTGCTGGATTTGAGTAGATTGGATTAGATCTAGAAGTTGCCACGTTCTCTGTTTCGGGCAGCATGAACAGTCGACCTAGGGTTCGGTTGTTCGCCAATTTAGAGTCAGAATATGGTCGTACGGATGTTTAAGAAGTTGTAGATAATTTCATTATCTTTCCGTGGATATAAAGAACTTTAAATTCCGCCCAGCCGTTTGAAAGTTATGGCTGTTTTACCGAGCGTGTTAAAATCTGTGACGTGATTGGAACAGATCACGGTATTTTGTAGATTAAACAACTTGAGAGTCTGAATTAGTCTTTCCCTATACCTAGACAAAGTTGGGAAATTTCCTAAGCTACACGAGGATGTACTCGTTTAATTGATTCGGAGTCCCCGAACTCAAGTTATGCCTTTTGCAAGGCTGCTGTCCCGACGGGACAGAACCTCTGTTTTTAGGTTTTGCAAGTAGTTGGCAATGTCGGGGTAGATGAGGGTTTGCGTACTGTTTTGTGGACATGATTTTGAGTGTGTGATACCTATGTGCAAGTGGTGCGACCCCGGGAGTGCCTTCTACTTCCCGCCAATTTGTTGCCCGTGGTTGAGGCAAGTGTGTTGTAATGGATAGCGATTTGTGGGTTGCTTGTTGAGAATAGATGAGATTGACTACATGATATATGATCACTTGCCATGTTTTAATGATTGCCAAGGATATGATGAGCATGTTTATTATGTTATGATGCCATGTGTTAATGTATGAGTTAAATATGATGTTGGCATAATTGCATACATGGCATGTTACATGGCCCGGGCGGTGAGAAAGTCATAACTAGTCCGGGAAGGTCGGTGAGAAAGTTATGACTAATCCGGAGAGCCAATGAGTAAGTCCTACATCGTGATTCCATTCACCGTGGTGAACGGAAGCGAGGAGTAGGCACCCTCCATCTTCGGGTTGGAAGGGGGGAGAGGGTGCACACCGACGGGTGTGTACTCAACCATACCGGTATGAGTTTCCAAGGAGACATGAGCATTGCATTGCATACATAATGATGATGATAATGTTAAGTGTTCATGAATGAGATGATATACATGATGTGAGATTTTATTGCCATGTTATTGTTCTTGCTATCCCTTGCAATATGCTTGTTGAGTTTCGAACTCACGCTTGTGTTTTCTTGTTGTTTTAGGTACCATGAGATCGGCATGCGGGGAAGGGAATTAGTCACACTCCCACACATAGCTTCACTCTTTGATTTCACAAGTCATTCAATTAGTGTCGATAATAAATTGCGTGTGATGATCATTGCTTTAAGGCTTAGCTTTGCTAAATGAGAATCTTTTCGTTCGTTTGACTCTTGGAGACATTATATGTTTGGAACTAGACTTACATTTTTGCTAAGTCGTTAATTATTGCTGTTTTTAGTTGTCTCTCATATTCCATATATTGCTATACTATTGTTGCTCCTTCGAATCATGTTAAAACAAAGGAGATGCTGCCGAAATCTTGGTTTTTAGCATGTGCGCCTTTGCTGGAATTTATGTTTAAATGTGGTGTTTAGATGTTGTTTAGCTTATGTTTGGTAGCATTCAGGCATATTAAATGCCGGGGTGTTATTCTGATTAGTATCAGAGCGGGCTGTAGGTCCTTGGAATGTGTATTTTTAGTGTCATGCTATAGGGTACAACTAAAATATGATGTGGAATAACTTAGAAACATGGCCTAGGTCTTAACTAAAATTTTGTCATAGGATAGCAACATTAAAACTTGCAAAAGTGGTATAACTAATCTAAAATTTGACACACCTTTGGATGCCTGAGTAGGAAAGGGTATGGGTATCGTTCCTTTACGCTTAAATGTTGTATTTAAGTTATGATGTTGAATGCTTCATTTGATAAAGCATGTTGCTATGTCTATGAGATAAATGATTGAATTGTTCCTGTTGTGGTGATAAAAGTGGGGTTGTGGTGCCGAAGGGTTTCGGTCACCTCTCTTTTCGTTCATAGTAAGGGTGAGGTTTGACGGTGTGGCCGGTTAGCGCCATCACCGACGAACTATTAACCCCTGTAGGAGAAGAGTGCTCACCTTTTCTATCGTAGATCAGGTAGTTGACTGGAGACAAATAGAAGAGTTGATAGTGGTTTCCTTCGGATGTTCTTTATCGTTCTGTGGTCGGTCTTGGTTGGTTTTCTTGGTTTTAGTTGATGGAAACCAAAAGAAAAGTGTTTGGTATTGATTTTTCGCGGTTTGATCCACAGGCGGTTTGTGGTTTTGTCTTCCTTGGGTGAAGACGAAGAAGAAGAGTCTAGTGTTGCGCTTCCTTTGGTTGCCTTTCCAGATTTGATACCTACTTTGTTGATTGCTTTATGGGGAAGAAGCATTCAATTTATTCCTGGGTTTGCCTTTCTCCGAGGTTAAAGGAGTTATTGCGGAGTTGTGCCAGACCTGGCTATCAGGGCTGAAGTTCAGTGGCTTTGTAGGAGTAAGTGGTGTTTGATTTTGTTATTTTACTGGTTTAAGAAATCATCCTTGAAAAACCCTTCTTGTTTTGTGAAAGATTGGGGTTTGGTGTTAAGGTTTTATTTGCAAAGGTTTATTTGATCGGTTGGTTCCCTCCTGTGGGAGTCTTTGAGATTGAAAAGTGTTTTAGAGAATTCCTTTGCATGACCAAGTTTGGGTTTGCCTCATTGCAATTTTGAGAGTCAAGTTTCCTTATGAATTTGGGATGAGTTTTAAAGCTAAAATGATGCAAACAAAGTAAGTAGTCTTTTGACTGAAATCGTTTGTCCCTAGTAAGAATTGTTGTTTAGCATGTTTTGTAGCATGTACCAATATGGTTTTTGGGATGACGAATTGTTAAGTTAATTTGTGAGTTCAAACAATTCAATGTGATTAATATCTCTAGCTTGAGAATAAATAGACTACTAGTGTTGTAATTTACTCTTAGCGAGAATGATTAAATGTGTTAATGTACATGCTTAGAATCTGTTGCTTTGTTATAAAAGTGCTTATGACCCCCGATAATGTTTAAAAGTTTTAAACCCTGATTCCTAGTTAAAAACATTAAGATGATGTAGATCATTGTTACCGTTAAAGAAACTTTGCTGGTTGTTTAAAGATGTTCTAATCTAATGGAGTAAAAGAGGAATTTAATCGTGTTGCCTAGTGACTTTAATTTGGAAGTTGATTAGAGTTGCTATTTACGTTGTTGCAAACTACTAGTATATTTGGAAGTATGCAGTCGTGTCCTTCAATGCTAGTATTGATATAAATTGAGAAGACATAAGACATGATGTTAATGATGTTGTTAAGGGCTGTGTTAATACTAGTATTCAATCTATTTTAAATAATGGGAGTATGTTGTGCGGTGGTAATTTGTTATCACTTATGTATAGGGTAGCTAAAAGTAACGTTGTTGGTTGATGATTATGCCCATTTGTTGTTATTAATGACTAAGTAGTGGTGGTAACTGTTTAGATTACTCGTTGGAAAACCATGGTTAAAATAGAGGAAAATTTTAACATGTTGCGATGGAGTGAGCTTTGGATAATTAATACGATAAATGATCTTATCCTTAATGAAAGTATAACTTGGAGTCTCACTTATGAATTCTTCCCTGTAGAAATAATATTTAACATGTTGAAGTCGTTGTTTAACTGAATAAGGTTCGGTTGTCGAGACGTGGATATATAGAAGGTATGAAATTTATATGTTGATCTTGCTGAAAGATTTGTTGAAGTACTATGTTTCAAATTTAGAATAAGAAGTATTATGATTCGGTGATCCGTGGGGATCATGTCAATATAGTCTTGGTTGGGTGCCTTTTTGATAAGCAACATAAACCCTAATTAAAAGTGTTAGGAATGGTAACTAGAGGAAGAGTTGTGAAGCTTTTGGTTTAATTGTGTTGTGCCTTCTCAGGGAGTAAATAGTGATTATTGAAGTCTTTAATGGAAAGCGTAGTGGAGTACTAGAGATGGTTCTTTTTGCTGAGCTTGTGTTCAAAAGCTTTTGGACTGGTTTGGTTGTTTGCCATTTTGGTTGAAGGGTTTTCGGTCAAGGTGTTCCATATGATGTGTTTCAGAATTTCCCTAAAACTCGTAGAAATTGGTGCAAATATTTGGTTTTGGCTAATTTATTTAGTTGGTGCTATGAGTATGGATTTACCCCCAAAAGTTTTTGAGTCGAGCGCGCCCTTTCACGTTCGCACTAAATTATCTTTGGAATTAATTTTTAAAAGGAAGCAGATGGTCATAAAGGGTTGTGTTGGAAACTTTTGAGTTAAGCCCTAGATGTGTAACTCTGTTTGGCTAGAGTTGGAGTCATTTGGAAAATGTGTCTGGTGTGCGGATGTTTCACAAGTCTGGTCTTTATGAATGTTTCATAAGTGAATTTGGTTAGTGAAGAGTTTTCTTTTGGGATTGAGTTTCCCTCTCTTTTGATAAAATTTATGGCGGTCGATGTTCTGTTCCAAAGGGTTGAGTTTGATTTTGCGAGGTTTTGCAAGGTTAGTTTTAAATGGATGTTGGATTTTCACACGATGTGGTGTTTTGTTGATTAACGATGTTGCCATCATAGTCTATATGATTTAGCGTAACCGTTAGTGTTATGTGTATTTCAATCATGTGATACCGAGGAAGAAGTCTTTTGGTGAATGACTTTTCGGTATTGTTGTTCCATGATGAATGAATGATGAAAAGTAAACAGGACATCGTTTTTAGATGTTAAATGATAAAAGAGTCGTTGAGCCGGGTCGGTGAGAAAGTCATATATGGAGATATGACTATTCCGGAGTGCTCTTGAAGAATGTGCATTCATGTCATGAAATGAGATTTCCCTTGCTTTCTAGTATGAGAAGAAACAATGAAGTATTTCTGGTGTTGGTTGTGGTGAAGGGATTTGTGTTTCCTTTGCGTTTTGGCTTAGGAAATTAAAATGAATACTCTCTGGTTGTTGTCGAATCCTTCCCAAAGTGGTTTTAACGCTTTGGGGTTTGAGTGTTGGATGAGGGCCACTTGGGTTCATGTTATGGTTGAGCTCACTCAATGATTGTGCTCTTTATCGTGGTCCTTTGAGTGGAAGGTTGTGTATGACTCAATGCAGACCTTCGTGGAGAATTGTGTCGTTGAGGTGTTCCTCGGTAGGGTTGATTACATTATTAGTGGACCACTTGGTGGTTGCTAGTGATCGCTTTTCCTTTTGAAGTGTATTGGTGCTTTTGTCGTTGGGCAAGAAGCGAGTTGTGTCAACTGCAGAGGAACGTTCGGTCATTTCTGTTACGCGAGTCTTACGGATCCTGGTTAAAGTAGGTTGTTCGTTCTGGTGGTAATCTTAGAGCGTTGTGTCTCTCCTGCTTCGCGTCGTCTTGAGTACAAGGAAACACAGAAGGGAGGTTGGTACCATGTTTTTCTGGAGAGTAGCCTGAGTTAAAGGGATCGGGCACTTCAGTGCCAAGGAATGCTTAGAACGAGGAGTATGAGACCGTTTTCCTGCGTGGTCTGTTTCGGATTTTATCCTATCACTTGGGTCATGCCGAGGCCTTGTTTGAGTGCTTTGTGTTTCAATGTTGAGTAAAGTTCTCGCAAGTTTTTTTTTTTGATTGTGAGTTATCATTAGAGCTGTCAGTCTTTGATCCTTAGCTCCTTGCCTCTGAGTACTGGCTGGTGCAAAGCGTAGGGGCTTCCAAGCAGGGTCTGAGGCGTGAACCATAACTCCCTTTGATTTGGTTGTTTGCAAAGTGGCGTGTCTCGGATTCGGGGTCGAATCCTGTTGAAGGGGGGAAGAATGTGACACTACGGAATGGTGTGACATTATTTAATGTGAATGATAAGGTCAAAAACTTTATGAAATATGGTATTGGAGGTTAAAACCATATGATAGGAGGCTTAATAGCGTTTCTGGGCCGTTTTCGGGCCGTTTTGGGCCTTTGCGGGGGAGTTTGGGCCTAAAGGAAAGGGTCGTGGGCTTTGGTGGGATGGAGTTTGAGTCCTAATAGGAGTAGGAGACCTGTTTGGGGGCCTTCCCCAGCCCCTTTAGGCGTCCACCCCCCTGCCCTTGCGCCCCCACAAGTCCTAGCCGCCCCCCCACACCTCCCCACCTCCTCCTTGTGGCGCCTCCACCTCCCCCATTGCTCCACCACCTCTCCACCACCTCTCCTCCTCCCTTGCTACCCCTAGGGTACTTCTCCACCTCCACACCTCGAATATCCATCCGTTGGAGTGCTCCGTGACGAGGAGATCCGGCGGGATTGGAGCGAGGAAGGAGATCGCGCGAACCAGGAGGAGATCGCGCGAACCGGGAGGAGATCTATTGGGTTTTCGTGCGTTGGGCAAAGGTATGGCCATGGGAATCCTTGGGGTTGGTCTAGGTACTGTTCTAAGGGTGTTTATCAAGTTTTTAGATCAATTGGTGGTGCTGGATTTGAATAATTTGGATTAGATCTAGAAGTTGCCACGTTCTGTTTTTGGGACAACATGAGCAGTCGACCTAGGGTTTGCGTTTTCGTCAATTTAGAATCCGAATCTGTCCGTACGGATGTTGAAGAAGTTGTAGATAATTTTATTATATTTCAGTGGGTATAAAGCACGTTAAATTCTGCCCAGCTGTTTGAAAGTTATGGCTGTTTTACCGAGTGTGATAAAATCTGTGATGTAATTGGAACAGATCACGGTAATCTGTAGATTAAATAACTTTAGAATCCGAATCAGTCTTTCCCTATACCTAGAAAATGTTGGGAAATTTCCTAAGCTACGCGAGGATGTACTTGTTTAATTGATTCGGAGTCCCAGAACTCAAGTTATGCCTTTTGCAAGGCTGCTGTCCCGACGGGACAGAACCTCTGTTTTTAGGTTTTGCGAGTATTTGGCAATGTCGGGGTAGATGAGGGTTTGCGTACTGTTTTGTGGGCATGATTGTGAGTGTGTGATACCTATGTGCAGGTGGTGTGACCCCAGGAGTGCCTTCTACTTCCCGCCAATCCGTTGCCCGTGGTTGAGGCAAGTGTGTTGTAATGGATAGCGATTTGTAGGTTGCTTGTTAAGAATAGATGAGATTGACTACATGATATATGATCACTTGCCATGTTTTAATGATTGCCAAGGATATGATGAGCATGTTTATTATGTTATGATGCCATGTGTTAATGTACGAGTTAAATATGATGTTGGCATAATTGCATACATGGAATGTTACATTGCCCGGGCGGTGAGAAAGTCATAACTAGTCCGGGAAGGTCGGTGAGAAAGTTATGACTAATCCGGAGAGCCAATGAGTAAGTCCTACATCGTGATTCCATTCACCGTGGTGAACGGAAGCGAGGAGTAGGCACCCTCCATATTCGGGATGGAAGGGGGGAGAGGATGCACACCGACGGGTGTGTACTCAACCATACCGGTATGAGTTTCCAAGGAGACATGAGCATTGCATTGCATACATAATGATGATGATAATGTTAAGTGTTCATGAATGAGATGATATACATGATGTGAGATTTTATTGCCATGTTATTGTTCTTGCTGTCCCTTGCAATATTCTTGCTGAGTTTCGAACTCACGCTTGTGTTTTCTTGTTGTTTTAGGTACCATGAGATCGGCATGCGGGGAAGGGAATTAGTCACACTCCCACACGTAGCTTCACTCTTTGATTTCACAAGTCATTCAATTAGTGTTGATAATAAATTGCGTGTGTTGTTCATTGCTTTAAGGCTTAGCTTTGCTAAATGAGAATCTTTTCGTTCATTTGACTCTTGGAGACATTATATGTTTGGAACTAGACTTACATTGTTGCTAAGTCGTTAATTATTGCTGTTTTTAGTTGTCTCTCATATTCCATATATTGCTATACTGTTGTTGCTCCTTCGAATCATGTTAAAACTAAGGAGATGCTGCCGAAATCTCGGTTTTTAGCATGTGCACCTTTGCTGGAATTTATGTTTAAATGCGGTATTTAGATGTTGTTTAGCTTATGTTTGGTAACATTCAGGCTTATTAAATGCCGGGGTGTTACACACTCAGAGTCTGGGGATGACCCTGAATACCCCTAAGGGCACGAACACGCTCACGCCAAGTGATCTTGGTGCGTCTGAAGCAGAAATCAGCAATATGTCCATCCTTCTAACAAAAGGTGCAGGTATACTTCGGCTTGGAGGCCGAAGTAGCAGGAGAAGCACCCTTCTCGTCAGAAGTCCCATGGACAATCCCGGCTGATCTAAACACAGTAGTGCTCATCTGTAGAGCAACCACAATCTCTCCACTCTTGGAGGCACACACAATAGTAGGCGGATGCACCCGTGCATGCTCCAAGTGATCAAACCCTAGACCTTGATTAAATCTGCTAATCTTGGACTGGTATAGGATGAGATTGAGCTTCTTCTTGCCTCCAACAAACTTCTCGAGAGTGCTCATAAGATACTGACACTCCCAAAAAAGTCAGGCACAAGAAGAGCAAGGGGAAGGAGTAGAAGAAGAGCTAGAAGAAGAGGATCGAACAACGTGTGCATATTTCTCCCTATACACGGCTGCCTCAATTTTGAGAGACTCACAGGAAACACAAGAAGCATATCTAATTCTACCAACCTGGGCCTCTAACTTCTTCCTAAGCTCTACGTAGACCTTATCCACATCATCCTTAACCCCAATACACAGCAAGCAACCATTATATGAATTAACTAGTATGTCCTTAGCAAGTCGACCACACTTGACATTCAAATCTTCATGATCAAGTTTTAGTTGCTTACAACCCTCAAATGAGCTGACTGGGTCAATAGAAGCATGCAATTCAAGTTCATCATTTCTAGCAGAAAGCTTCCTAAGGTGACAACTCATGGCATCAATTTCAGCAAGTAGCTTAGGGCAATTTTCACATGATGCAGTTGTGTGAGCATGAAGAAAACTAGCATCAATAGGAATCGGATCAATAGAACATGTGCTAGCATCCTTCGACCTAAGAGCCCAAAGATTAGAAACCACACTATCATGCAGGGTCCTTAGGTTCTCCAACTCCACAAGCAAAGCATCACAAAGAGTACAGCTATCAGAGTCTCGGGAGGAACATGATTTAAGTGAAGCTAGCTCCCGAGACAAGGTACCTACTTCCTTCTCTAACTCCATACACCTAGCTCTAAATCTAGCATGAAGTTTTCCTAGCATGCAGAAAGCATCAATGAGCTAGTCATAGGAGAGTACCTCATCCGTTGGTGTCTGCCATGAAGCACATGCCGGAGAAGTCGTCGCCGCCCTTCATCTTCTCTTGTAGTTCATCCTCTCCCTCGTCGCTCCATGTCTCCGTGTTGGAGAAGTCGACGTCATCAAGAGCGGTGAGCATGCGGTGGAAGAGCTTCTTGTTCTTGGTGAAGTTGCAGTACTTCTTTTCGCGCACCGGCTCGCGAACTGGAGGCTTCTTGTTGCGGTTCGTGTCGATGTAGTCGTTCTTGCTCAAACTGCCTTGCTCGTTCTTGTCCTTCCCCAGATTGGGACAGTTTGCTCGAATGTGGTTGGGGCCACCACACTCGAAGCAAGTCACGGTGCCACCTCTCTTCATCTCTCTCTCTTTTGTAGATGTTGAGAAATTTACGAGCGACAAGAGCAAGCTCATTTTCTGGAAATCGTTCCAGAACTTCATCGCTTATGTCCAGAGATGGTCCAGAGGAAGACTCGATGGGATCGGTGACCAAGGCCATCGACTGAGATTTCGTCCGACGAGAGACGACGTCGATCTCATGAGTCTTGAGTCGGGAGTAAAGCCCGTCAAGAGTCAAAGTCGACAAATCAGTGGAGTCCTTGATGGTGGTCACCTTTATCTCCCAAACTCTCAAATCGAGTGCTGTCAGAAAGTGCCTAGAATTCTCCAAGTCAGGGTACATGCAACCAACTGATTGGAGATTGCTAAGTATCTTGGAGAATCGAGCAAAGCACTCATCGAGGCTCTCACCAGCGTGTTGTTCAAATTTGTTATAGTCACGCTTGTAATGGTCCTGCCTCACCGTCTTGATTTGGGTGGTACCCTCATGGTAAGCATTGAGGGTCACCCAGCTCTGATGAGCGAATCGTAGGTGAGAGACCCGGTCATACTCACTACGGCTAAGTCCCTGTATGAGGATGTTCCTTGCCTTAGCGTTTGCCTCAATGTCAGTCGTGGCATTGACGTCCTCATCGGCAGGAACCACATACAGGAGTTTCACCTTCTGCCATATCAGGAAGCCCTGGGCAGTGATGTATGACTCCATCCGTATTTTCCAAAATGGATAATCAACTCCAGCAAAAATTGGAGGCTTTGTTGTGTACATGTCTGTCGCCATGGCTCTCATGACCGGTCAAGAGCTAAAGAGAGCAAAACCGGCTTTGGAGCAGGTGGTTGGTGGACTTCTGTTGCTCCAAAATTTTTGGTAATTTTTCAGCATGTGAGCAGATGAGTCGGGAAACACTCCACCAAAAAACACCTCCAAAAGCCTTGTAGAAAAATCAGGAAAAATCAAGGACTACAGATAGTCAGGAACTACGATCAGGAAATTTGGGGCTCGATTTTCACCTCATAGCTCCCAAATGGTGCAACCAGTGGACTCCAAAATTTTTCATAGATGGATATATGAATCACGCAGCTTCTCCAACAAGAATCACTCAAAAAGGATTTTTTTTCTATATTTTTCTTAAAATCAAAGATTGACTGCTGCGCGAAGAATAAATTCAGGATAGATTTGCAATCTTGGTAAAAACTTGATCTCTAGTCTATCCTAGGGTGCAAGAAAGATGTAAAACCAAATGATCACCCTCAAGACATCTTTGATCAACAGCATTTAGAAGGAGAGGAGGCAAATCCAAATTGCGAAAATTTACATGCGGGAAAGTAAATGTTGAATTTAAATTGCTTAAAGTAAAGACATAATGTAAATGTGGAATTTAAATTCACAAGAATGTAAAGAAAATCTTTGTATTTTCTGATTGGAAGGTTTACAAAGCATCACTTCATGTGGGCAAAGCTCAAAGGAGCAACTCAAACCTTCAAGTGAGGGAGGGCATCCCTCCCCATCTATTTATACTACTCTTGGGCCACCTACCACCCTTGGATGAGTCCCAAATCCTAGAGCACTCCACCAAGGACTAGGATTATCCCACTCATTCCACCCCACACATGGGCTTTATATGGGCCACATAGGCCATACATGGGTTTTAAACAAAACCCGGTCAACCCGATGCAATGGGCCTTCATCCGCTGCACTTGACCGCTCCGTTTTCGCCTCTTCGAGCCTCCAACCCAAACCGGAAACCTTGAGCCACCTCAAATCCATTCCCATGACGTCCAAGTGATCCTGGTTTGAGCCCAACCATCTCGTAGGCATCCTCGACCGCTCCAGACCTCGGTTCTCCCAACCTAGTCTTGGTACTCACCAACGACCACAACTACCTCAATAACCTGTACCACAAGGACCAAACCATTTTGCACATTCCAAAATACACTCTTAACTTTTTTTCCTGCATGTTAGTCCACATTTATCATAAATTCAAATATGCAATTCCAAGTCAAATCAAACTCAAACCTGAGCACACCTTGCTCAAATAAAGTCAAATACTCATCACAAACATGGATGGACCTCCACATGGTCCTTCAGGTTGTCATGACGTTCGGCTTAAATAATGTCGGGGCTACCTATCAAAGGACCATGAATTTAGTATTTCATGAACTAATCGGCACATAGTAGAAATATACATTGATGATGTGGTGGTAAAATCAGCAAAGGATCATCAACATCTGACCGGTCTAGAAGAAGTATTCAAGAGGACACGGGTACATGGTCTAAAGATGAATCCTTCGAAGTGTGCATTTGGGGTACGGTTGGGCAGTTCCTCAGATTCATGGTACACGAAAGAGGTATAGAAGTAAACCAATAATGGGCCAGAGCTATAACCGATACACGACTGCCAAGGAACAAGAAAGGTCTCCAAAGGTTGACCCATAAGATCATTTATTTAAGGCGGTTCATTTCAAATTTAACTGGTCGGATTAGTGCGTTCACCCCACTGTTGAGGATAAGAGAAAACCAAGAGTTTATATGGGAAGAAGACTAGCAAAAAGCTTTCAATGATACCAAGAGGTATCTTTCAAAACCCCCAGTATTGATAAGACAACACAAAGGGGTACCATTCAAATTATACATATAAGCTAAAGAAAAGATAATCGGGCAGTTCTAGTGTAGGAGGTAGGTGGCAGAGAACAACCAATATTTTACTTAAGCCTACGACTGGTTGACGCCGAGACCAGGTATCCGTTAGTCGAAAAGCTCTGTTTTTCTCTATACTTTGCCTGTACAAAGCTAAGGCACTACATATTAGCATCAATGTGTACGGTTGTCTGCAAGACCGACGTTGTAAAACATATGTTGTCTACCCCTATAATGAAAGGTTGACTTGGAAACTGGGCCTACAGACCCACGGAGTTTGATCTAACGTTTGAATCGGCTAATGCTGTCAAAGGGCAAGCGGTGGCCGATTTTATTACGGATCATACTTGATGCGCATACGGGGGTTCCCAATCTTCTGATGAGAATGATACATCAATTTGGGTGCTGATGTGTAGGATCGAAGTATACGAATATAGCAATCAGAGGGGGAGGGAGGGTGAATGATTGTGCGGAAGCTAAAACCAAATTCTTAATCTACTAAAAGTTCAACCCAAAATGGAACCTAATAGTTTCCATAGAGATTCAACCGTCAGATCGATCTAAAATTTGGACACAAGAAACTAGATTCCAATACAAATCGAACCCAAAAAGAATCAGCCCGATCGGACTTCCGGATCAAAAGTTATGAACCTCGCAAGCTTGCTGTGACAAAGGATTAAGAGAATTAATCTAACTAAAACTTCAAGATTAAACAAGAATGGCAAAAGATTAATCAACTAAATTTTGAGGAACCCTAAATCAATACCCTAGAAAGGTTTTTGATTTATCAAAACAAGATCAAACTCAAGGAACAAAAACCAATCTAGAATTAGAACAAGCATGCAAACAAGAACCAAAACAGGAAACACTATAGCAACGTGGTTACTATAGCACGCAAGGATCTGGAAGAATTGATCTTTATTTCTTTTGTCCAAAGTACTCCCATCAAAAGAGTACAAACCATAAAGCTCTAACTGATGCCCTTCAACAGAAGACAACCCCTCCAATTTAAAGGAGCAAAACACAAGGAGCCCTGAATACAATTCCTACTCCTAATCCTAGAAGGAGTCCCACTCCTAATCCTAGAAAGAGTATGTATTCAACACAACTCCACTTGGCCCAACCTGGCCAAATACAGCTCTTGCACGCATATGGCTACCCAGCCATACTCACGTGACTAACAACTCTTGCACGCGTATGGCCACCATGCCATACTCACGTGACTAACCATTCTTCATGTGCACCATTCTCTTAGCCCGAACGTCCCGCATGACATCCTTGACCACCAAGACCTCGGTTCCTCCCTAAACCTAGTCTCGAACCTCAGTTCCTCCATGAACCAAGTTCCGGTCCCGTCATTGACCACGTTCGTCTTTGAGCAATACCTGCACATGAACAAAACACAAAATTCTCCGAGCACAAGTCCGCGACTTGACTCAACATTAGTCCATGCAACTACTCACTCGAGCATTGCATACAAAATCAACTCAACCTGAGCATATCACGTTCACGACGAACCAAACATTGGTCCGGCGTACACAGGGCAAAACGCTAGAAAAATCCATTCACGCCGGACTAAACACCGGTCCGGCGCAACTCACGATGGACCAAACTTTTGGTCCGGCATACATGCGAAAGTCTCGGTTTAATTCAAGGCAAACATGTTCAAAAACACGTTCACGACGGACCAAATTTTTGGTCCAGCGTACATGCAAAAACAACGCTCGAAAATGAGTTCACGACGGACCAAACTGTTGGTCCGACGTGCATGGTCCAGCATAACATAGAAGCTTACTGTTTTTCAACAAGTTTGGTCCGGCACAAAACTTGTTTACGACGGACTAAACAAAAATTAGTCCACCGTACACAAACAAAACCATCAAATCGCCGTTCACGACGGACCAAAACTTTGGTCCAGCGTGCATGTAAAAATAGCTGTCAAAAGCTCATTCACAGCGGACCAAAAGTTTTGTCCGGCGTAGCCTCGAGAAACGGTCCGGCGCAGATGGGAAAGTTACTATTTTTGTGAAATTCAGTCCGGCACTAAAAGAACCACATGCACACACATTTGCAAATTCAATTCTAAGCCAATTTTTCAGCATATGATTTCACAATCTCCCCCTTGATGAAAACATTGGCAACACCACTTAGAATTGAACATTTGGCAATCACATCACAAAAAGGTTTTTGATCAGACCAAAATGAAAAACACAAGATCTCCCCCTTTGTCACTAAAGAGAAAAACACAAGATCTCCCCGTTTGTCAAATATGCAAAGTGAAAAATTCCCCCTATGTGAAAATAAGAAAAATCTCCCCCTAAGAAGAAAAATGTGTGTGAATGTGCAATGTGCCCAAAAACTCCAAAATTCTCCAAACTTCTCCCAAAATTCAATTATCCAAACTTCTCACAAAATTCTCAAAATTCCAAAAACTTCTCCCCCTTTTCCCTTTTTCCTTAAACTTCTCCCCTTTGACAATGGATTCATCATGAGTACAAAATAGAGAAAAACAAGTTCAGAATTTTCCCTGTAGCAATGATTTCACAAAAAAGAAACAAAGGGGTGCCAAGATAGGAAAATATGAGCTCATTCGATCATATAACCTTATATATCACATAATATGCAAAATACATGAACTTGATGTGATTTTAACAAGTTAGGGAATGACATGCATCTCAACCTTAGTTCAGTCAACTATAGCCAAGTACTAAGCAAGACCTTAGCAGGAAAAAGCAAGGCTCAAAACTGAAGCAACTAACAACTCAGTGCGAGCAAGTAGTTTCAACTCCAATCTAGTAGACCAATTTAATCTTTAAACAATAAATTGCGTGTGGCATGCTTGAAGCATACTTCTTTTATTTCCTTGGAGTGGCATGCTTGAAGCATACATTTTATCTTGAGGGAATGGCATGCTTGAAGCATACATCTTAACTTTTTTTTTAGGGAAAACATGCCTGAAGCACATAACTTGAGGCTTTTGCTTTTAATAACCCTTTTTTTATTGATTCCCTTTTCTTTGATTGTAAACATGCAAAGAGATTAAAAGGTCTTATGAAAGAGTAAAACTGAAAACAACTTGCTCCATAGCCCAAATTTGTCAAGAATATTCAATATCAAGCCTAGAAGAGTAAGATATCACAGAGTATTTAGCTATAGGCAATCAGACCAAGGAATTCCGCAATGTCATTTTTAGTTCAAGTGTAACAATTTAAATTATCATGTATCAGCTCAATTACATAATATATAAAGAAATATGATAAAGCAAGCTCATCAAGCAAAAAAAACTTGGCAAGGAAACTCCCCCTCAAAATAAACCCATTGGATGAATAATCCCAAGTTCTCCCCGAATAAAAGCAAAACGAGAAGAAGACAAAGGTTTTGCGAAAATGTCTACCAATTGATGTTCAGTATCCACATGGTGAAGCATAATATTTCCTTTTTCTACATGATCTCTAAGAAAGTGAAATCTAATGTCAATATGCCCAAGAAAGAGAATCACTCAAGAAGTGGCATGAACCAGATGTACTTTTTCTATCAATTCTACATCCTCCAAATTCAGATCAGAGAAAGCTCTTAAACTAATGCATGAGGAAGCAGAAAGCCAAATGCCAAAATCTTGAGTACCATGGAGATACCTTAAAGTTCGCTTGATAGCTTGTCGATGTGAAGCACGCGGGGAAGCTTAAAAATGAGCACACAAGCAAACAGCAAACTCCAATTCATCCTCAACAGCATCATCATCATCTTCATGAACAAAGATACCCTCCCTCTGAACATATGCACATGTACCTGCACCATTTGGACTAGTGCCTTTTGCGAAAATAGAGGTGGAAGAAGCATCTTCAAAAATAACATTTTTAGCATGAGATGCGCGAGTGAAGGAGAACCAAAAATTATCACCGAACATGTGGCGTGAGCATCCAAAATTTACTAGCCATATGTTCTCCTTCCTCGCGTGAGAAGCCTACATAGAAGCAAAAAATGTCGAGGCCTCGGTACTGGGGTTAGAAATAAGATGTTTAGGAATACAGTACTGAAACACACGACGCACAACAGTAGGCACAACACGAAAATTTTTATGCACAAAATCAGATTTGCTTTTTCCCATGTTTCTAGGAACAGAAGGTGTTTTCATCACTCTAGGCGCATCAGAAGTAAAATGTGCTTTGCTGAAATTTGACCTAGCCTTAGTCATTTCCTTCTTTTGCTGTTTGGCTAGTCTAAAGCAAAAATCTACTAAATGTCCATCTCTATCACAATGAGTGCAAGTGTACTTGACATGATGTTTAGTTTTAATAGTAGAAAAATATTTTGTATTTATTATAATAAAAGATAAAAAACCAGCAGATTGAAAAGCAATTTTCTTAGGCTCATTAGGAAACTCAATTTTGCAAGGAGTCTAACAACAGTGCGAGGTTTAGTTTCATATGAAGCATGAAGATCAAAACCTAAACCTTTCTTGTTTGAGCTAACCTTAGATTGATCCAAAATCATGTTCAACCTTTTCTTGCCATTAGTGAATCGTTCTAAAGAATTTTGCAAGTAATCAACTTTCTTAGCAAGAGTTAAACAATTGTTGCAAGGAATATCAACCTTCCCTTTTTGCTTACGACAAATAGAGCATGAAAGAACCTCATGTGTGAGCAGATTATCAGTCATTTGAGAAACCCTAGCATTTGCATCTTTTAACTTCAATTCAAGAGTTGAGCATTTAGAACAAGAAGTTGAACAATGCAATTCATCAGTGGAATAGCTAGCATTTTTAACATGTTTCTCATTTTTCTCATTTAGATGTAACAGAAGAGCATGTTCTTCCCCAAGCAAGGTGAGCTCATTGTAAATTAAGTCACATGATTTGCAAGTATCATCATTAGGAATCAAGGTCTTAAGTCTAGTAATTTCAACATTCAATGATTCCAAAAGAATATCATGTTTCTTAATTTTTCTGTCACGTTTGTCAAGCAATTTTCCAAGACGGGCAACAACATTGGCTAATTCATCATAAGAAGGATCTACCTCATTGAAGTCGCTGTTGTTGCTGTCCTCGGTGAAGCTATCCTTGCTGCTTGCCATGAGACACAACCCCGTCAACTCATGCTTGCTTGGAGTTGCATCGTCCTCGCTGCTCTCCGAATCCACATCGCTCAAATTAACTTGTTCAAGAGCGAAAAGAACTCGGTGGATAACTTTACTGTTGATGAAGCTCTTTTTCTTTTTATCATTTGATGAGTTCTTCTTGTTTCTTTTATCATTGTCCTTCTCCTCCTTTGATGCTTTACCTGCAAGTTTAGGACAATTTGGACGAATATGGTCGATATCTCCACACTCATAGCATCTTGGAGGACCACGACCACCTCTCTTCCTCATTCTCACATTCTGCAAAGCTTTGTTAAAGCGAGAAGAGAGTAGTGACAAGTCTTCTTCTGGGAATTGCTCAATCTGTTCATCGGTTAGTGAAGACAAGAAAGATAGAGCAAAACTTGAAGCAGCACCATTATGAGATATGCTAGATTGAGATGTCAAAGCAATTGATTTATGATCATTCTTTCTAGCAAGAACATCTAATTCATGAGTTTTCAACTTGGAATAAAGAACATCTAATGTAAGTGTACTCATGACAGTAGATTCTCTAATGGTTGTAACTTTCATCTCCCAAATAGACATGTCTAATGCACCAAGCAATTGTCTAGCATTAGCAGCATCATCAAAGCTAACTCCAATAGCACGAAGATTACTAAGAATTTTATTGAAGCGTGCAAAGAAGTCATCTAGCGACTCACCGGGTTTCATCTCAAATCGCATGTAATGCTTTTTGTAAATATCTTGGCGAACCTCTTTGACAGTGTTAGAACCCTCATGGTAATCACAAAAAGATTTCCATACCTCATATGCGGATCGAAGATGAACCACTCGATCAAAGTCGCTGTGTCCCAAGCCATGGATGATCAAGTTGTGCGCCTTACTGTTTGCTTCAACATGTGTACGATTGGCGTCATTGACGTTATCGTTTGTAGGGACTTCGTATGGCTTGTAGACCTTCTCCCAAATTGCGAAGCCCTACGCCTAGATGAATGCCTCAATCTTGGCCTTCCAAAACTGAAAATCAACACCATCGAACGCACACGGTTTTGTCAAATAATGATCCATTAATCTAATTACCGGTTAAGATAGATTAGAAAAACCTTGCTCTGATACCACTTGTAGGATCGAAGTATACGAATATAGAAATTATAGGGGGGTGAATGATTGTGCAGAAGCTAAAACCAAATTCTTAATGTACTAAAAGTTCACCCCAAAACGGAACCAAATAATTACCTCGTATTAAAAAAAAACAGATTGACATACATTCGGTAAAATGTGATTTCTGGAGATTCAACCGTCCGATTGATCTAAAATTTGTACACAAGAAACTAGATTCAAATGCGAATTGAACCGAAAAAAATCAACTCGATCGGACTTCCGGATCAAAAGTTATGAACCTCGCAAGCTTGCTATGACAAAGGATTACGAGAATTAATCTAACCAAAACTTCAAGATTAAACAAGAATGGCAAAAGATTAATCAACTAAACATTGAGGAACCCTAAATAAATACCCTAGAAAGGTTTTTGATGGATAAAAACAAGATCAAACTCAAGGAACAAAAACCAATCTAGAATTAGAACAAGCATGCAAATAAGAACCAAAACAAGAAACACTATAGCAACGTGGTTACTGTAGCACGCAAGGATCTGGAAGAATTGATCTTTATTTCTTTTGTTCAAAGTACTCCCATCAAAAGAGTACAAACCATAAAGCTCTAACTGATGCCCTTCAACAGAAGACAACCCCTCCAATTTAAAGGAGCAAAACACAAGGAGCCCTGAATACAATTCCTACTCCTAATCCTAGAAGGACTCCCACTCCTAATCCTAGAAAGAGTATGTATTCAACACAACTCCACTTGGCCCAACCTGGGCAAATACAGCTCTTGCACGCATATGGCTACTCAGCCATACTCATGTGACTAACAACTCTTGCACGCGTATGGCCACCATGCCATACTCACGTGACTAACCATTCTTCATGTGCACCATTCTCTTAGCCCGAACGTCCCGCATGACATCCTTGACCACCAAGACCTCGGTTCCTCCCTGAACCTAGTCTCGAACCTCAGTTCCTCCATGAACCTAGTTTCGGTCCCATCATCGACCACGTTCGTCTTCGAGCAATACCTGCACATGAACAAAACACAAAATTCTCCGAGCACAAGTCCGCGACTTGACTCAACATTAGTCCATGCAACTACTCACTCGAGCATTGCATACAAAATCAACTCAACCTAAGCATATCACGTTCACGACGGACCAAACATTGGTCCGGCATACTGTAACACCCCGGCATTTAATATGCCCGAATGCTACCAAACATAAGCTAAACAACATCCAAATATCATATTTAACATAAAATTCCAGCAAAGGCGCATAGGCTAAAAACCGAGATTTCGGCAGCACCTCCTTTGTTTTATCATGAATTTAAGGAGCAACAACGATATAGCATTATATGGAAATAAGGGAAACATCTAAAACAACAATAAATAGAGTCTTAACGACAATATAAGACTAACATCAAGCACTTAATGTCTCCAAGTGTCAAAAGAACAAATAAGCTCTCAAATAGTAAAGCTAAACACTAAAGCAATGATCATCACACGCAATTTATTATCAAACTAATAGAATAACTTGTGGAATCATTAAGGTGAAGCTACGTGTGGGCGTGTGACTATTTCCCTTCCCCGCATGCCGATCTCAAAGTACCTAAAAAAAACAACATAAAACACAAGCGTGAGTTCGAAACTCAGCAAGTATATTGTAATGGACAACAAGAACAATATCATGGCAATAACATCACCCATCATGTATATCATTTCATTCATGAACACTTAACAGTATCATCATCATTATGTATGCAATGTAATGCAATGCTCATGTCTCCTTGGAAACTCATACCGGTATGGTTGAGTACACACCCGTCGGTGTGCACCCTCTCCCCCCTTCCATCCCGAAGATGGAGGGTGCCTACTCCTCGCTTCCGTTCACCACGGTGAATGGAATCACGATGTAGGACTTACTCATTGGCTTTCCGGATTAGTCATAACTTTCTCACCGACCTTCCCAGACTAGTTATGATTTTCTCACCGCCCGAGCCATGTAACATGTCATGTATGCAAATATGCCATCATCATCATAAACTTGTATATTAAACACATGGCATCATAGCATACTCATCATATCATTAGAAAACATTAAAGCATGGCAATTGATCATATCATGAAATCCATCTTTCATCTAGTCTCAACAAGCAACATAACATTCGTTATTCATTACAACACACTTGCCTCAAACACGGGCAACGGAAAGGCGGGAAGTAGAAGGCACTCCCGGGGTCACAACACCTGCACATAGGTATCACACACTCACAATCATGCCCACAAAACAGTACGCAAACCCCCATCTAACCCGACATTGCCCACTACTCGCAAAACCTAAAAACAGAGGTTCTGTCCCGACGGGACAGCAGCCTTGCAAAAAGCATAACTTGAGTTCTGGGACTCCGAATCAATTAAACGAGTACATCCTCGCGTAGCTTAGGAAATTTCCCAACTTTCTATAGGTATATGGAAAGACTGATTCGGACTCTAAAGTCCTCTAATCTACAGATTACCGTGATCTGTTCCAATTACGTCACAGATTTTAACACGCTCTGTAAAACAGACATAACTTTCAAACGGCTGATCGGATTTTAACGTGCTTTATGTCCACGGAAAGATAATTAAATTATCTACAACTTCTTTTAAGTCCGTACGGACAGATTCGGATTCTAAATCGACGAAAACTCGAACCCTAGCCCGACTGCTCAATCTGCCCGAAAACAGAAACGTGGCAACGTCTAGATCTAACCCAAAGAACTCCAACCCAGCACCACCAATTGATCTAAAAACTTCATAAACACCCTAAGAACAGTACCTAGATCAAACCCAAGGATCCCCATGATCATACCTTTGCCCGACGAACGAAAACTCCAATCGATCTCCTCGCGGATCGCTCCTCGCTCCTCGCTCCAACGGATGGATCCACAAGGTGCAGAGGTGTGGAGACCACCCTAGGGCAGCAAGGGGGTGGAGGAGAGGTGGTGGAGAGGTGGGGCAATGGAGGAGAGCAAGGGGGAGGCGCAAGGCTCAATGGGATGGGGCGGCTTGGGCTTGGCAAGTGGGGGGAGGTGAGGGGGGCGCACCAAGGCCTCAAGGGGCGCAAAGGCAGCAGGGTGGACGCCCCAAAGGGGCAGGGAAACCCCTTTTACCAGTCCCCACATCCAATTCTAGTCCGTTACGGAGACCTAATCCATCCCACCAAAGCCCACCAAGGCCCAAAACTCCCCCGGGAAGGCCCAAAACCCCGAAAACGGCCCGGAAACGGCCCGGAAAAGCTATTAACCTCCATACCTTATGGTTTTAACCTGCCATACCATATTTCATAAAGTTTTTGACCTTAACATGCACCATTTAAAAGGTTACCACACTCCGTGGTGACACATCACTTCAAACGGCCCAAAAACGCGAGTAAACCTCAAGCCGAAAGGTTTTATTCTCTAATTTCACATTCTATAATGTCACACCATACCGTAGTGTCACATTCTTCCCCCCTTCAACAGGATTCGACCTCGAATCCGAAGGACGCCATAATCAACAACAAAGTCCCCAAGGGACAAAAGGCTTCTCTGCAGCTCAAAACATTCACACAACGACTAAAACCGGAACAAACAACAAACGAGTTCCCAAAACCAACACATAGAGAAAAAGTGTTGATCTAGCTCAACTAAGGGCAACCCCTCACAAATCGACCATCACTTCAATTCCCCAACAGAATCTGCGTTTCAACCACAAAGGGCTCCATCAACCCAAAACGCTCGAATCCTCACGGCAAACACTTCATACTTCTATCACAACCACCCTGACTACCATACTCCATTAAACTCAACATGACATAATCAAAGGAAGTCACAATTCCTTTAACGACCTCTCTTCATTCCCGAAAGTTTCCATCGAGGGGAATAACTCATTAAGGCACACTAGCCCTTCCGATACACGATCATACTAACATTTTATTCCATCCTTTCCCAGGCAAGACTCAAACCCAAAAACAACTAGTGAAGACAAGCGCTACGGCAGGCAATTATCACCGATCTACCGTCAACTTCACTTCCACCCATCGCTACTCTTAGTAAAGGTTAAACCCATACATCATCAACCTCCATCACAAACCACCCTTATACCACTAAGGTTCGACACCTAGCCCAAGCTAGGATCGAAAACCTTACCAAACCACAATTGGTTCCTTTCTTAAGAGGGTCTCGCCCTCACACAAAAACACTTAGCTATCAAGCCCAAGTGTACACACAACAACTCAAACCCAAAGCGTTAACAACCATTTTGGAAATAATTCGGCAACATCCAAGCCAAATCACAAAGGAAGCATAAATCCCTACATCACAACCAACATACGAGAAATTGTTCATTGCTTCTTTTCATACTAGAAAGCAAGGGAAATCTCGTTTCATGACATAAATGCACACTCTTGAGAGCACTCCGGATTAGTCATATCTCCATATATGACTTTCTCACCGACCTGGCTCAACAACTCCTTTATCATTTAACATGTAAAAACGATGTCATGTTTACTTTTCACCATTCATTCATCATGGAACAACGGTACCGAATAGTCATTCACCAAATAACTTCTTCCTCGGTATCAAATGATTGAAATACCCATAACACTGACGGTTGCGCTAAATCATATAGACTATGACGGCAACATAATTAACAGTAAGGCACCACATCAAATCAGAACCGACCAACGATAGATAGCTAAACTTTGCAAAACATCGCATTTTAATCAAGATCAACGTTTTGGAAAAGAACATTGACTCCAAAGTTAGACATCTGCACAAACAACTGCCATAAATTTTATCAAAAGAGAGGGAAACTCAATCCCAGAAGAAAACTCTTCTCTAACCAAATTCACTTATGAAACATTCATAAAAATCCAGACTTGTGAAACATCCGCACATCAGACACATTTTCCAAATGACTCCAACTCTAGCCAAACAGAGTTACACATCAAGGGCTTAACTCAAAAGTTTCCAACACAACCCTTTATGACCATCTGCTTCCTTTTAAAATTAATTTCAAAGATAAATCAGTGCGAACGCGAAAGGGCGCGATCCACTCAAAAACTTTTGGATGTAAACTCAAACTCACAACACGAACTAAACAAATTCGCCAAAATCAAAGGTCGACACCAACCACTACGAGTTTTGGGGAACTCAAACTCAACATAAGGAACACCTCAACCGAAAGCATTCAACCGAGATGGCAAACAACCAAACCAGTTTCAAAGGTTTTTAGACAACAGCTCGGCATGAAAGGAACCATCTCTAGTACTCCACTCGCTTTCCATTAAAGACTTCAATAATCACTATTTACTATCCGAGGAGCCCCAACACAATTCAACCGAAAGTTTCACAACAAATTCTTCCTCTAGTTACCATTCCCAACATTTCTTAATAAGGGTTTATGATGCTTATCAAAAGGCACCCAACCAAGACTATAATGACATGATCCCCACGGATCACGAATCATAATACATCTTATTCTAAATTTGGAACATAGTACTTCCACAAATCTTTCAAAGAAGATCAACATATAAATTTCATATCTCCTATCTATTCACGTCTCGACAACCGAACCTTATTCAGTTAAACAACGACTTCAACATGTAAATATTATCTCTACAAGACAAAGTTCATAGCTAGGATTCCAAGGCATACATTCATTAAGGATAAAATTCTACATCAAAGTTAATTATCCATGGTTCACTCCATCACCACAAAGTTACAATACCCTCCATTTAATCAATGGTTTCCAACAAGTATTCTACACAACTACCACCACTTACTAAGTCATCAATATCAAAAATTTGATTATCATCAATCAACACATTGCTTTTAGCTATCCTATACATAGGTGATAACCAAATTACCACCACACAACATACTCCAACTATTTAAAATAGATTGAATACTAGTATTGACATTGCCCTTAACAACATCATTAAGAATAAGTATTATGTCTTCTCAATTGATATTAATACTAGCATTGAAGGGACACAACTGCATACTTCCAAATATACTAATGGTTTGCGACAACATAAATAGAAACTCTAATCAATTTCCAAATTAAAGTCACTAGTCAACACGATTAAATCTCTCTATTAATCCATTAGATTAGAACATCTTTAGACAACCAGCAAAGTTTCTTTAATAATATCGGTAGTCTACATCATCTTAATGTTTTAACTATGCATCCGGGTTTAAAACTTTTAAACATGATCGGGGGTCATAAGTACTTTTATGACAAAGCAACAGATTCCAAGCAAGTACATTAACGCATTCAATCAATCTCGCTAAGAGTAAACTACAACACTAGTAGTCTATTTATTCACAAGCTAGAGATATTAATCACATTGTTACCTACTACATAACATGCTTAAACATCAATTCTTACTAGGGACAAACGATTTCAGTCAAAAGACTACTTTCTTTGTTTGCAACATTTTAGTTTTAAAACTCACCCCAAATTCATAAGGAAACTTGACTCTTAAAATTGCAATGAGACAAACCCAAACTTGGTCATGCAAAGGAATATGTGCTTGCCGTATAACAAGGCGTTGAATATCCCACGACGCATCTGGAATTTGTAGCAATAGTAGTCCCTTACAGTAACGCAAAGCCGGTTATTCGAATCTATGCAAAAGAGGGACATATAGTCAGATGATGTGTAAATAATATGGACATCAATAATGATGAGATTCAAGGTTAATAGCAATACTCACCTTGATCCTCGTAGTGACTATTGTTATTTTCTGATGCCCGGATTACAGCTTCAACGGGCACACCATGCTTGGGGATTTGTGGATGCCATCCTAGTTCTCCTCTTGGGAAGAAGAGTGGATACGACAGGGGGTCGTAGCATCCATAGTGCGACTTTATACTGAACTTCTCAATGTTGTTGCCATATAGGATTACACTGCGATTGAATTCTCTGCGTCGCTCATTGCCCTCAACCCACACAGCGGCCACTTCGGCGCATCGGCCTGTTGTAGACTCGTTGATCCATCTGTAAGTCGGTGTTAAGTGATACACGATATTCTTGGAGGTTTTCGGCTTGGCCTAGGCTCCTAAAAGTTTGAGAGTAGGGGTTGTCCCGAAGGATGTTGACCAACCTCCAAACGACTTCCTGGTCGAGGCTAGGTGAGTAACGAAACCGGTGATTCAGACTGGGGTCGTCGTCATAGAAATAGAGTTCCAAATGATTTGGATCAGATTCGCTCGGGCCAAAGGAATGGACATTGTGGTAAATTTGTCCGTGGGCTCGAAATGTGTACACTCCAGATCTCATGTTAGTATAGTTCTCATCAAGACTCACGCCTAGGCTGGTGAAGGAGAAGTGACCGTTGAAGAATCTTATATTTTCGCGAAAATGCCTAGCATCAGCATCTGCACTCGACCAAAGCCTGAGGAGTTCGGGAATTGGCTCTGGATCGATAGCTTTGATTTTACCGCTATGCGACAACAAAACCCATTCGTCTCATCTGAAACCTCTTTGCACCGCAATGCTTGCGATCTGGCTCGATCTTGACATATGTGTGCTATCGGAATGTTGCTATACACATGATCGTAGGGATCTTGGACATCCGAGGTCAGAAGAGTCCCTATCCTCCATTTCGTCATCATCTGGATGGATTTAAGTTGAGGGGATTATGATAGTTATTGAATTCCATATAAAGAAGAGAGAAATGTCATCTAAACTACCTCCACCGGCGAACATGTAGTACTCATCATCCATATCCTCCTCTACGATTGTTTCTATACCACCTGTCATTTTCCATGAGTACATGTTAATAACGGTTACATAGTTACAAAGGTAAATCTAGTTATAGATATTACCATTGTCTGTAATGAATGACTGCATTGAGGGACCTGCAATAGCGAAGCCATGGGATGATGGATTGGCCGCCAATGAAGCATCTGACTGTGGGCATTTCATTGCAATTGACTCAGAGCATGGAGTGTCTCTCCTACCCGCATAGATTGCATTACGTTCATGTAACAATGCTTGTCTATCATGTGGTGTAATTATTTGCCTGGCTGATCTTCTACGGGCGTTAATGTCATCCCTCTCCTCTCTTCTACACGCTCTTCGATGAGCATTTGATTCATGCCTTTCTTTAGGAGCCAAACTTTGCCTACGCGCTCTTCGACAGGCATTAATCTCTTCCCTTTGTTCAAGTGTTAAACTTTGACGACGTGCTCTCTCACGTTCTCATCTCGCTAACCTTTGATCTGGTGTAAGAGCTGCATTCCACGCATTTTGTCGTTGACGCCTTGATTGTATTTGCTCCTCTCTGAGGTTTGCATTTCTTACAAACTATCCACTATAACTTGGTACACTTTGTTGAGGTGTAATGTGAGCCACTACTTGATCAAAATTCAGTTGTGTTTGGACCTCTGTCATGGCAGCGGAACTTTCAGCAACATCACGGTAATTCATCCTACCTGAAGTGTACAACGCATATAATATAATGAGCTATTTTGAGTAGGAATGTTTGTGATTAGAACACACATAATAGGAAAAAAAGCAACTTGTACCATTTGAGCAATCATCTTGTAACGATACACCCATTGTGAGGGTACTTTGAGGTGTAATTGTGTATAGCATAGGTGTTTGATTGTGATCATCTTCTTCGTCCGAAGACGAAAATATTTGACTTTGAATATTGTCTCCATCACGTATAAATAAGCTAGCAGATGCTTGCGGCAAAAGAGCAGTGCGAACTCTCTTTGGAGCATGAGGTGCATCCATCACTGCCAAAATGATATTTCCAGAAATAATATCACACGTATAAATGAATTGCAGTCAATCAATGATACTCAGGTTAACATTTGCAAATTGAGTTCCATTCCTCCTATTTAATAGTGCAAAAAATAATAAGCATCATAATGAAACAGTGCAAGATACGAGCTATTCAAAAGTGTACACTCCATTTCTTGAACAGTGCAAGAAACGAAGCGTTAAAGATAGATGTTTGATATTGTGAAATAATTTTTTTTATTTTTTAATCTTTATTTTTCGTTATTAATTTTGTTTTTCGTAGCAACGCACGGGCATGTAGCTAGTATACATATATGTTTTTTCTGTTCAAATGATTTTGGTAGTTAATATTTCTACTAATTTGTATACACCTTGCACCAACATGATTTTATTTATTTATTTGTTCAATTGACAACCCAGGCCATTTTCTGGCCCAGCTTACCCTCAGCCCACCTGGCCCGACCACTTCCCCCAAAACCTAACCCTAACCAAACCCTTGCCCCTCCCCTCATTCGGCCGACCGGCCGCCGCCCCTCCCTGCCGCCGCCCTCTCCCTCGTCTCTTCCCCCCCTCTCTCTCCCTCTCTCTCTCTCTCTCTTTCTCTGATGTGTTTCCCCTCCTGCGCCGACCGCATCGCCTCCCCCTCTGAGCTCTAGTGCCGGCGCCCTCTCCGGCTCCCCTATCTCTCTCTCACCTCCGGTGTCGCCCTCTCTTTCCAGAGCCAAGCCGCCGCCATCCCACTCCCCCCCGCTCTCCCTCTTCTCCAGCACCGACGCCCCTCCTCCTCCTCACAGCGCCGGTTTCTTGTACCCTAATACGTTCCTTCGCCCCTTCGGCTCCGGCCTCCGCCCACGAAAAAACCCAAGTCCAACCCTCTTCTGTGCCCCACCCCCTCCCGCCGTCGCCACCGAGGAGGACCCGAGGCAAACATTTGCACCCTGTGGAGGCTCGTCTCGCAGCGGCGGCTGCGGTCACCACCTGTGCACGCGTCGTGTCCCTTATCCTCGCCCTCGCACGCTTCGGCGAATGCTAGGGTTTAGCACCCCCTAGTTTGGCTCGCGCAGGCAATCCGGATTCGAGGAATAAGCTGCCCGCGGCGATGGGACGCCCGGAGCCGGTCGTGCTGTTCGCGCAGACCATCCTCCACTGCCAGCTGGACGAGTACGTCGACGAGGTGCGCTTTCCAACTCCTTTTTTGTTGGTTTGGTTTGAAATTTGTGACCAAATCTTGCTACTGCTTGGTGAGTAGACGTTCGATTAGTCAAGTTCGACGGCTTGTCCTGTTCCAACTCCTGCTGATCTTTCAAAAAAACTTGCACATAAGACTGGAGAGTGAGGATCAGGGCTAAATGTTGCAGATTATTTTTTTTCACGAGTTTCGAAGAATCTTTTTCAGTATGTGAAATGTGGTTCCATTAGATAAATATTTTTCATACTCTTGCTAGAATTTTAGTAAATAAATTCACGCTTCATAAACCACAGCTAGCAGGCAATGTGCTAGAAGTGAGGTATAATGTCTGATTCTTAGTTTCTAGTTTGTCCAGTATTTCAAGTTTAGTTAGAACCAACTGGATTCACCTTTACATAAAAAAATTGTATTTTCGCCACATCATTACACATTGGATCTCACAAACTATTTCCCTTTTCATTTTTTGCTTGACATTCAAGTGTATTTGTGGAGTTCCCATCCTGATTTGAGCTTCTAGATTCTAAGATTCTTCTAACTGTTTTCTTGCTTTTGGTGCGAAAATGTGATGTTTGCTCCAAATGTTGATAATGTTTGACAGGTCTTTGGACCGGCTTAACCTACTATGTGATTGGCTACGCACCTTCCCTTATCAGGTACTCTCTTCTTGGACTTCTATACCTAAGGTATAAGGATCTTTGTTACTTGAATAGACTTAAGTAACAGAAAGAAGTTCCCTTGCATCTGGCAGGTTCATCCAGCACTTCGTGGTACTTTTTGCCATGCATCAAATGTCAATGGGACTGTATCGCTTCTTAGCAACCATAGGAAGGACGCAAGTGGTGGCCAACATGCTAGGGACTGCAGCTCTTATAGCAATCTACATACTTGGAGGCTTCGTCATATCAAAAGGTTAGATGATTTAGCTCAGAATACATGGGGAAGTATGGCAACTCTGTAATGCAGGACAAGCTTTAAGGCTTATGTGCAACTAAGATGCTCACGAATTTTATACACTAAATAGATGATCTCCAACCATGGTTGCGCTGGGGATATTGGACATCCCTATTCACCTATGCACAGAATGCAGTCGCTCTGAATGAGTTCCTTGACAAAAGATGGGCTACAGTAAGCACTCATTTCAACACTTGGAACTATAGTGAACAGTTTTCTTGCTTTTGGTGCGAAAATGTGATGTTTGCTCCAAATGTTGATAATGTTTGTATGTATGTACCGTTGAAACAAGCAAATTTGCTCTAGAAGTGTGATTAGTTCATTGTTATTTAGTATACGAGAAGATTTACTTAGAAGGAACTTGTTGGGCACACACTGAAAAGAATTAGGAATTTATGAGATCCATACCTTTCAGAAAAGAGAACTCGAAGGAATTTTGACATGGATTCATTTGTTTATTACTTTAATGTGTCTAAGCTGTATCATTTGAATCGTTTTGAGTGATATTGAGTTGTGAGGAAAGCTAGGAGGTTTCCCTGGATCTCTGATGCTGTGATATTCTGTGCGGACTTAGAAGAGATTCTGAGATAACTGGATGTGCTTTGGTGATTTTGTAAGGCCATATTCAATTGGAGATGTGAGGAAGTATAGCATGCGAAACGTGTTCACTTTCTTTTGAATCTTGAAGTATAGCCTGCTTGATCCGTTCGTTCTCTCTCTTTCTATCAGGTGTTGTGCAAAACAGCCAGTCCTCTAAGAAGGTTGAGGAGCCAGCAGCTGCTTCTGCTGAGGCGGCGGTAGATGTTGAGAATGGCAAGGTTGCTCCTCCAACTGAGGGTTTGCCGGTGGGGTCTCAGGTCAACCCGGCACAACCCGAGATGGAAACAGCGACCGCAGGAGACTTCTCATAAGATGTGCCCAATAACAAGGTATAACTATTGGCATGAGACAACTCTGTTTTTATTGTTAGGCTCTTCATGTTAAAATTTGGAAACTGGTGCGAGTAATATATAGTCTCTGTGGAAACGAAGAGAAAAGGATAAATCGATAAACACAATAAAGAACATCTATCGGCAATATTGACATACAGTTTTCTTACGCTGATTATGAAAATTCATGCAGGTCGGTGTTCTATGGAACTCTTGACAGTATTGGCTAGGGATGAAAACGGTACGAAAACGGTCGGTAAATAGTTGTTCCGTTTTCGTTTCCATATTTTTTACCGGTAACGGAAACGAAATCGAAAACCCCGGAAACGGATACGGAAACAGATAGTGTCGGAAACGGATGCGGAACGGAGCGGAGCGGATACGGAAACGAAAGCGAAAAATTCCACAAGGACGTAGTACATGAACTATCTAAAGTTCCAAACATACCAACTTTGAATGGTACTATAGTTACACAGAACAACATATTAATAACATTAGCCAACATTGAGCATTGTATGAACAATGACATGTAAACATTGTTTACCTCAAAACCAACGATGATCATCACTCATCAGTGTTATTGTTAAGAGATAAGAATGGCAAATTAAAGATGGGTACTATCAATTAACTTCTATTTGACTATATTCCTATATTGTTAAACATATGTTTATTTTTGTCGGTCTAACATGTATTACCTCTCTTTGTTGCTACTTAACATCTATATATTGCTTCTGTAACTTCTGATAAATTTTATTTTCTAGTGGAATAGTTTGCAATTGTCTGATACTTAAAAATTTTAATTTACCTTGTTTTCCAGATTACTGCACTTTTACCTATGCAGAAAAAATACTCTTGAAATCTCAGTTTGAGCTCAAGTCATATGATCTCTCATTATTTCAGAACAGAGTTGAGCAAAATGAACATCACAAGGTATTATCTTACATCATCAGTATGGTTAGCCTATCACTTTCAGCTTCAAACTAGACTAATAATTATTCTATTTTTACTTTAGTTAGGTGAGCTTGTAAAGAAACTTGAACACGAGCTTCAGGAATCAAAGCAGGAGTTAAAAGAAAAGCAAGTTCAGTATGAAAATGCATCGCTACTGTTTCTGAGTTAGAAAAGACGATCAAGACTTATGGCACTGAATGTGAAGGTAGTCTCAAAGCTCTGGAAAGAAAGATCAAATCGTTGAAATCGGAAATGCAGTCCATGTCAAAGCAACTAAAGGTTTGCTTTCTGCCTCATTGTTGCCATAAAAGATTTTCGTGCTGAAGCTAGGTAGTTACGTTTATATTATGGAATGCTCTAAACCGCCCGGGACTTAGCACATAAAGTGGCACATCACTACATCAGCTCCATCTCGTCACTCCAAGCACGAGCAGAGCACAAGCTTTGAATCATCTCTAAACAATAACAGCAAACACCAATAGCTCGGTGCTGCGTGAGCATGCAAAGCTCGAACAGACAATTCATCGAACACCAGTCCTGCACCACACCAATTGCGCACGACGACACAAGCATCCGAATTGACGACTACAGGCTACAGCACTAACGGAAGACGACAAGGAGGAGGAGAGATGAGGTGAGGAAAAAGGGTTGGCTCACCTTACGGTTGGCGTTGCATGTCAGGGACGGCTACGGACGACAGGTGGGGGCGGCGCCGCTGCAACGTGCGGTGGGGGGCCGTCAGGCTAGGGGTAGCACCGTGGTAGACTGCAGCGTTCGGGACTTCGGGAGATTGGGGCGTTCGGTTCTTCGGGAGGGACTCAGGTAGGGGGCGGTCCGGTGGCGGGCCGCCGGTCGAGGGGTGGCGCCGCGTCGGGCTACGGCAGTGCCGCGTGAGACTAAAGTGCTAGTGCCGCTGCCGAACGGGAGAGCAGAGCTAGGTTGGTGCTTGGTGCGAACTGCGAAGCCTTGGTGGGTTGGGCCGGGTGACGAGGACTCGAGGAGTGCTGGGCGCATGCCGCATGGGCTATTGCCGGAATTCTGATTAGAGCTTACATGGAATTTCCGTTCCGTTTCCGTTTCCGTCGGAAATGACTCTCCCGTTTCCGCTTTCGTTTCCGAAAAAAATTACTGTTTTCGATTCCGTTTCCGACACTTTCCGTTTCCGTTTCCGAAAAAAGTTTCCGTTTCCGTTTTTCTTCGAAACGGTCGGAAAATTTCCGTTCCGTTTTCACCCCTAGTATTGGCAAGGCTAGGCAGCTGATCAAGAATGTTATAGCTGAGGTAGCTAAATGTGCTGTGTTTCCCCGTGTTAGTTTGTCATTTGTGTCGTATTTCCATCCATGCAACTTACATGTAAAGCTTTCTCTAATACTTTTGAGTTAGATGCGCAGTACATGGCACTAATTGCAATATTTATTACAGCCCCCTCGTTTTGCTTGTTGGATAACTCCACTGATTGTACTTGAACAAGTCAAAATCAATTTGGACTGTTTGCATTACAGCATATTTTATTTTCTATTATGTAATATCAAGATACAATTGTTTTCCGAAGTTAAAATGACAGTAACATTAAGAAACTGGGCTCTAGAAAATTTGTTTTGGATGAAGCTGGAATTTACATGTCTTTTAATGGAGAGTCCTCATTCAACATCCTCATAATTTTAGGAACTTTTACTTTTAGAACATCATAACATCACCTAATTATAGGACACTTCAGTCGTATCCATATAAATTGTTACAGCTGTTATAGAGAAATACCAGATTTTAATACCAGAGTTTACATTACTTCCATTTTAGCGAGCATAAACAGGTATCATGATTTCCTTAAAAAACACAGGTATCATGTTTATATTTCTACTCTGAATGAGCGGCCGAGCCTTGGTGTGGGGTTTGTTGTGATGTATTTGCATAGATCCAGAATGTTTGTGGTGGTTTTGTTCTAGTTCGGCCATGCTCATTAAACTTGCTCCATCTCTCTCTTCCTCTCCTTCCTCTTCTCTATTCATCCCTTTTTCTTTCTTCTTTTGTAGGTCTCCCTGCAGGTGCTTGTAGCCGGGCATGGGTCCTCGTCGCCACTGGCCTCACGGCCATTCCCATGAGCTAAGTACCCGAACTCAACCCCCTTCCTTTCTACTCTGAATGAGCGGCCGAGCCTTGGTGTGGGGTTTTTTGTGATGTATTTGCATAGATCCAGAATGTTTGTGGTGGTTTTGTTCTAGTTCGGCCATGCTCATTAAACTTGCTCTTATTGCCCTTGTCCAGTTTAGTAGACTCTAATTTTTGCAAGCACATTGTAGGACCGAATATAGCAATCAGAGGGGGGTGAATGATTGTGCGGAAGCTAAAACCAAATTCTTGATCTATTAAAAGTTCACCCCAAAATAGAACCAAATAATTGCCTCGTTTTCGAAAAAACAGAATGACAGAGGTTTGGTAAAATGCGAATTCCCGGAGATCCAACCGTCGGATCGATCTGAAATTTGGATACAAGAAACTAGATTCCAATACGAATCAAACCCAAAAAGAATCAGCTCGATCGGACTTACGGATCAAAAGTTATGACCTTCGCAAGCTTGCTGTTCCAGAAGATGGCGAGAATAAATCTAACTAGAATTGTAGCTCGCCGAAAGATTTGATGAACTTGATCTTTATTTCTCCTTTCTTTTGTCTAAAATACTCCAAACAAAAGAGTACAACTCTAAAGCTTGCTCAAAGCTTGATGCCTAGGTTGATGCTCTAAACAGGAGACAACCCCTCCTATTTAAAGGACCAACCCACAAGGAGTTCTGAATACGATTCCTATTCCCTAGAAGGAATCTGTATCCAACACAACTCTACTTGGCCCAACCTGGCCGAGTACAACTCTTGCACGCGTATGGTAACCCTACCATACTCACGTGACTAACACTTTGCACGTGTATGGCCACCTGTCATACTCACGTGACTAACACTTTGCACGCGAATGACCTCCTGCCATTCTCACGTGACTAACCATTCTTCATGTGCACCATTCTCTTAGCCCGAACGTCCCGTATGACATCCTTGACCACCAAGACCTCAGTTCCTCCTGAACCTAGTCCTGAACCTCAGTTCCTCCATGAACCTAGTTCCGGTCCCGTCATCGACCACATTCGTCTTCGAGCAATACCTGCACATGAACAAACCACAAAACAAATCCGAGCACAAGTCCACGACTTGACTCAATGTCAATCCATGCAACCACTCACACGAGCGCATTGCATAAAGCAAAACCACTACCATGCTATCACAAGCATATCAAATAATCAACTGAAATAATACATTTTCAAATCTCAAACCAAACTCTTTGCAAATTCAAATCTTTTCAAATATTCAAACCACTTTCAAATCTTTTCAACTAACCAAATTGATTTAGAATCTTTTCAAATACTCATCATCAAAATCACATGGATCAAAAACAATGATCCTTCAATCTCCCCCTTGATGAGTAATTTGACAAAACACAATATAAGATTTGACAAGAGATTGAGCAAGAACCAAAAGACCAAAAAATCCCAAATCAAAAACCTCCTTGACTTGTTCTCCCCCTTTTTGACAAAATAATCATCAAGATCTCAAAACTCCCCCTTAATGAATGCAGTATCTTAAGCTTTGAAGTATATTCGAGGTACATAATCAAAGTAAAGCATTTGGAGAGTTTTTAGGTGAGCTTTCACATTTTGTATCAATTTATCCAATGAGAAAGCAAATTGTGAGAATATGGAGGCTCTAACACATAGAATAGTTGTTGCATAAGCAAATTAAAGCAAACAAGTAAAATGTCATAAATTGATTTTGCCAAAGCTAAAAAGAAATCTATCATGAGCAAAGAGAGACTTTCAAATTCACTAATGTTTGTCTCAAGCCTTTTCAAAAATTTGAATTTCCTTTTTCTCTTTTAGCAAGTTTGACAATTTTGCTTTGTGATCAACAGGGATGACAAGTAACTGCACACTAACCCATACTTGTGTATGAGTAGGTAGTTCTTTCTTGTTCTTTCTCAGTTTAAATTGGCAAGTGGCTTCACATTGTTCTGAACTTTTGTTTAGACAAGTAGCCTTTTCTTGCATCTTTTGAATTGAAATCCCTGGCAAGGAAGCTGCACATTGTACTAAACTTGTGTTTAGCCAAGTAGCTTTTGCTTGCATCTTTTTCAACTTGCTTTTAATATTAAAACATTGATTTTGCTTGAGACTCATAATGATCATTTGAAGTCCAACAAAAAGCTCACACATAGTTTCTAATCAGCTCTAGCCTTTCAACAGATGACAAGAAACTTTTAAGCCTTATTTCACAAATGCAATACCATAATGAGCAAGAGCCAAAATATTCTCGAAAAGCATCTCAAATTGAATTATTTTAGCCTTTTAGCGATAAGTAAAGCATTGAGCATTAACTTGGCTATATACACAAGAATAATCACCAAAGCTTTGTACTACATGATGCAATGAAAACAGGGGATTTTACTTGAGGTGTAAAGTCAAAATACCACTTATAAAAAAAATCACTTGTAGGAACCAAAGTCAAGTAACCCAAAAAGAGATAAACTCAAGACTCCCCCTCAAATCAACCCATGGGGATGAATGATCCCAAGTTCACCGCGTAAGAAAGCAAAACGAGAAGAATCAAGCGGTTTAGTGAAAATATCAGCAAGTTGAGCACCCGAATCAACAAATTTCAGTTCAATAGCTCCTTTTTCAACATGATCTCTAAGAAAGTGAAATCTGATGTCAATGTGTCCAAGAAAGATAATTACTCAAGAAGTGGCATGAACCAGATGTACTTTTTCTATCAATTCTACATCCTCCAAATTCAGCATTAGAGAAAGCTCTTAAACTAATGCATGAGGAAGCAAGAAGCCAAATGACAAAAACTTGAGTACCACGGAGATACCTTAAAATCCTCTTGATAGCTTGTCGATGTGAAACACGCGGGGAAGCTTGAAAACGAGCACACAAACACATAGCAAACTCCAATTATCTCATCCTCAACAGCATCATCATCATCTTCATCAACAAAGATACTCTCTCCCTGAACATATGCACCTGTATCTGCACTATTTGGACTAGTGCCTTTTGCGAAAACAGAGGTGGAAGAAGCATCTTGAAAAATAACACTTTTAGCACGAGATGCACGAGTGAAGGAGGAGAACCAATTCTTATCATCGGACATGTGGCGTGAGCATCCAGAATCCACTAGCCATATGTTCTCCTTCCTCGCGTGAGAAGTCTACATAGAAGCAGAAAGTGTCGATGTCTCGGTACTGGGGTTAGAAAATAGATGTTTAGGAATCCAGTACTGAGACACACGATGCAGAACAGTTGGCACAACACGAGCATTCTTATGCATAAAAGCAGATTTGTCTTTTCTCGTGTTCTTAGCAACAAGAGGTGTTTGCATCACCCTAGGCACATAATGAGAAATGAAACGTGCCTGTCTGAAATTAGACCTAGCATTAAACCTTTCTCTCTTTTGTTGTTTAGCTAGTCTAAAGCAAAAGTCTACTAAATGTCCATCTCTACCACAATGAGTGCAAGTGTACTTAACATGATGTTTTGCTTTAACAGTAGAAGCACATTTTGCATTCATCATAGTAGAAGATAAAAGACCAGCAGATTTAAAGACATTTTTCTTAGGCTCATTGACAATTTCAAATTTTCCACTTTCAAGTGTTTTGACAACAGTGGGAGCATGTGATTTATGATGAGCATAAGAATCAAAACCTAAACCTTTGTTCGAGTCTTGACTTTTGATTGATCCAAAATCATGTTTAGGTTTTTCTTGCCATCAGTGAAACGTTCCAAAGAATTTTGCAAGTAATCAACTTTCTTAGCAAGAGTTAAACAATTATCACAAGGAGTGTCAATTTTAGCTTTCTGTTTCTGGCAATTTGAACACGAGTTAATTTCATGAGTGAACATGTCATTTGTTAATTGGGTAACTCTACAATTTGCATCTTTTAATTTCAACTCAAGAATTGAACATTTAGAGCAAGCAATTTGATCATGTAAACTATCAGTAGAGCAACCAATATTTTTCACAAGTTTTTCATTTTTCAATTGTTCGGCATAAACTTGTTCTATTTTGATCACATGTTCCTCTTTTAGAGATTTAATTTCAAATTTGAGATCTAAGCAAGAATCACATGTCTTTTCAGAATTTGAATTTCTAAGATCAAAATTTTCAGTTTTCAGCATGGATAGATCTTTTTCTAAGTTTTTATTTTTGAGTGAAGATTTTCTTAAAGATTTTCTCAATATGACTAAAACTTCACAAAGCTCATTATACGAAGGCATTACCTCATTACCGTCGCTGGAGGTGTTGTCGTTGTCACTAGAGTCACTAGTGTTCCCTTTCGCCATGAAGCACAATCCGGTGAAATCTTTCTCGTTCAGCTTCGTTTGCTTCGCTTCCTTCTCATCTTCAGTTGAGTCATCAATGTCGCTTAAGTCTAAGAGACCAATTGCCTCGAAGACTTTGTTGAGCATCTTCTTCGTCCGTTGCTTATTTTTATCCTTGCTCTCTTTTGGCTGGAAGGACTTGGATGAGTTGTTTTGGTCCTTGTCCTCTCTATCTCTGTTTTTTAAGCAGTTAGCACGGATGTGCCCTGCCTTGCCGCAGTTCTAGCAGTGGATGGAGGCACCTCTTCTTTCCCTTGATCTCATGTAAGCTGCATTGACACGCTTGGAAAGAAGAGCAAGTGTATCTTCTGGTATTTGATCCAGTTGTTCATCACTAAGAGCACTCAAAGCAGTAATGGAATATGATGATGAAGAACTAGTACATGAAGAAGAATTAGCATTCAGAGCCATAGAGTTATCATTGGATGTTCTTGAAACAATGTCTATTTCAAAAGTCTTGAGACTAGAATATAGTTTATCCAATGTCATTTTACTCATCTTGTGAGCCTCCCTAAATGCAGTTACTTTCATTTGCCAGATTTTAAGATCAAGAGATGATAAGAAATGTCTAGCATTTTCAGAGTCAGTGTATTGTACATCAACAGCTCTAAGATTGTTTAAGATTCTATTAAAGCGAGCAAAACAATCATCTAATGATTCTCCAGAGTTCATTTCAAATCTAGTGTATTCCTTTTTAAATTGATCTTGCCTAGCCTCTTTGACAGAGTTAGTGCCTTCATGATAATCTTGAAGAGATTTCCAAATTTCATGAGCAGTGAGTAAATGACAGACTCTATCGAATTCTTTTCTAGCAAGTCCTTGAAGCAATATGTTTCTAGCTCTATTATTATTTTCAACATCTTTTTCAAACTCGATTTTATCAATATCATCATTTGAAGGAAGCTTGTATGGAATCTTCACCTTGCGCCAAATAGCGTTACCTTGAGCTTGAAGATATGCAGTCATCCGGATCCGCCAGTGGGGGAAGTCTGTGCAATCGAAGATCGGCGGTTTGTTCGAGTATTTCTCTGTTGCCATAACTTACCGTTTTACTAATCACCTGTTAAGATGGATTAGTAGAGCCTCGCTCTGATACCACTTTTAGGACCGAATATAGCAATCAAAGGGGGGGTGAATGATTGTGCGGAAGCTAAAACCAAATTCTTGATCTATTAAAAGTTCACCCCAAAATAGAACCAAATAATTGCCTCGTTTTCGAAAAAACAGAATGACAGAGGTTTGGTAAAACGTGAATTCCTGGAGATCCAACCGTCGGATCGATCTGAAATTTGGATACAAGAAACTAGATTCCAATACGAATCAAACCCAAAAAGAATCAGCTCGATCGGACTTACGGATCAAAAGTTATGACCTTCGTAAGCTTGCTGTTCCAGAAGATGGCGAGAATAAATCTAACTAGAATTGTAGCTCGCCGAAAGATTTGATGAACTTGATCTTTATTTCTCCTTTCTTTTGTCTAAAATACTCCAAACAAAAGAGTACAACTCTAAAGCTTGCTCAAAGCTTGATGCCTAGGTTGATGCTCTAAACAGGAGACAACCCCTCCTATTTAAAGGACCAACCCACAAGGAGTTCTGAATACGATTCCTATTCCCTAGAAGGAATCTGTATCCAACACAACTCTACTTGGCCCAACCTGGCCGAGTACAACTATTGCACGCGTATGGTAACCCTACCATACTCACGTGACTAACACTTTGCACGCGTATGGCCACCTGTCATACTCACGTGACTAACACTTTGCACGCGAATGACCTCCTGCCATTCTCACGTGACTAACCATTCTTCATGTGCACCATTCTCTTAGCCCGAATGTCCCGCATGACATCCTTGACCACCAAGACCTCAGTTCCTCCTGAACCTAGTCCTGAACCTCAGTTCCTCCATGAACCTAGTTCCGGTCCCGTCATCGACCACATTCGTCTTCGAGCAATACCTGCACATGAACAAACCACAAAACAAATCCGAGCACAAGTCCACGACTTGACTCAATGTCAATCCATGCAACCACTCACACGAGCGCATTGCATAAAGCAAAACCACTACCATGCTATCACAAGCATATCAAATAATCAACTGAAATAATACATTTTCAAATCTCAAACCAAACTCTTTGCAAATTCAAATCTTTTCAAATATTCAAACCACTTTCAAATCTTTTCAACTAACCAAATTGATTTAGAATCTTTTCAAATACTGTAACACCCTACAAATCTAAACTATCGTACAAGAAAATTTCGACAGCATCTCTCCTAAAATTAGGACAAAACGGAAGCGACAACAAGATTCATAATAACCATTATAAACAGGAATAACATAAAAGCATCAATACTAGAGATAACAAGTCTAAATCAACCAGAAAACAAACATAAACGTAAAACAGCTCCAAAGAGGACATCAACAGGTCTATGATTAATAAAATTTCAGCAAGCTAATGAATTATTAAATGCACTAGTCCATGTGATTCGTGATTACACCTGAGTGTTGATTGTGCTACTAAGCCCACCATTCAAGATTACGACTCATGCAGAACCACCCGAAACAACAAAATAACAAGGTGAGATTGGGTAATCTCAAGAAGCTAAACAACTTCTAACGAATAACACAAATGCACAAAGAAAACTAGCATACCAAATTCCTCATGTCCAATACCACGTTATAGAGTCCACACAACCTCAAGAAATGCATATGATTGTGCACATGCTTATGCCATGATCCTCCTCACCGTTCTTTCTCGTGAACACACCTGTTGTACCGTACGGTCGCCAAGCACGCTGGCAAGGCCGATAAACTTCCAATGCATGATTATGCAGCTTAATGCTTCATGCATAAATACATTCATAACTTCCCACTCTGAATTCATGCTTGCATACCATCAAATAACATGGATAGAATGCTAACATCATTGAGATAGAATATCTCCACAATTCATCTTTGCAAACAACATCTTTCTTCATTCTTACCATGATTCAAAAGCCAAACAACCACATCACAATGCAGGATAGATATTGTAATCTCATAAACAAGTAATTAAACCATGTAGGTGTGCTGCAATTAAGGTTTATATTGAAGACTAAACAAATAGCGAAAGTTATAGCTTAGCAAGACCGCTACTTCCACTTGCCTTTACTAACGCGGGATGACTAACCTAGTTAGCGCTCCAGAAGGCACCACCTGTACAAGTATTATTTCAGTACATAGCGACATCACAAATAATCACACAACTCGAACACACGCTTCCTAATCCCTGCTCCTTCTTAAGCGCCAAAAACCCCAATCTGTCCGGGTCAAACAGCATCACCCTCTCTTCACAATTTCGTATCTTTTTTTATACAGATCATAAAAATACAAAAAAATTACAGTAGCTAGATATTGACGAGATCTACGACTTTCATGAAGATCACAAATTTCAATTCCACTTTTAAATATGCCTAAACAAACGTCCAACACAGTGGACAAAATCTGTTTCCAGATTCTGTCCGTCATCTTGCATCTGCGATATCTCTCATACCCACGCCCCAAAAATTCTGAACAAATTACAGAAGCTAGATCTCGACGTTATCTACAACTTTCTAGTTATAGGTTTGGTGCAGGAAAAATCGTCTATGCCACGTACAACGCGAAACAATCTGCGCTGCACAATCCTCCCTTCCAAAAACAGCACCACGTGAACATCTACCCTTCTCCCCATCAAGATCCATCTAAATCACTCACCACCAGATCTAATAATACTCCTAATCCCTAGGTAGAACAGGGGTAAAAGATTGGGAATTTTACCTTGAGTTCTCCCTTGAGAACCCGGCTTGAAAAACGCACGATTCCCTCTTCAAACGAAATCTACTGCCCCTCCACGCCCCACGGATCCTCTTCTCGCTGCTCCTTCAAGCCGCTGGTGGGATCTTGAGCCACCACGCAAGGGGAGGAAGAGGAGGGTGGTGGCTGCTAGGAGGAAGGGGGCGCCTAGGCTTTTGGGGGGTGACACTCTTTATGCCCACTAGGGGAAAAGAGAGAGAGGTGTGGAGGGATTCGGCAGCTCAGGCCTGTTTTCCTCGGCCCACCTGCTTAGCCCGACAACTCTAAATTTAATATTAATACGGATAAACTTCAATTATTTCATCCCCGACAAATCCTTCATTCCTCTCCTAAACAAAACCAGAAAAGGAACCCTAGAATCGCCTCCGACGCCTAAGGCATCACATTCTCCCTCTCTAAAAAGGATTCGCCCTCGAATCTACTCCTCTTGCTACGGAACCTTAAAAAGGAAGGCAAAATGGTAATCAACACTTTACCTTCAAAGATCCTCAAAGAGTGTAGGATACTTCTTCCGCATCTGGTCCTCAAGTTCCCAAGTTGCATCCCGCACTAATTGGTCCACACCTTTCATTTGACACTAACACTTAACTATTCCCTATTAAATAAAGGACACCTATTAGGTGAACTGCATCGATCCGAATCTCAACTCCCACTTCTCTTCAACCCGATCGCGAACTCCGTGATTCCAATCTCAACTCCTCTACCAATGTCAGATTCGACGACGCTAACCATGAGACACAACGCTTCAGGTAAGTCTCTAAATCAACCCAAACACAAACTCCTTATTCTCTACAAGTGATTGATCTTACAAAAGAACCAATATCCACCCTACCAACGACAGAGATAGCCTACTTTACAACCAGGTCCGTGAACTACAGAAACAATAACAACCGAACACAATCACTACGGTTGACACAAACTCGTCGAACCCAAATGACAAAGTTCCAAAAATTAATGTAATTACCTGCAACTTCCAAGTTGTCCACTACTAAATTATGCAACCTCACCGAGGAACACATCAATGAAAACAATTATCCAAAAAGGTTTGAATTGAGTCATACACAACCTTCCTTTACTCTTTCACTTTAAACTACTTACGACGACCCACACTAGTTTTCTCTCTTGTAAGAAGGTTTCGCCTTTTCACATTCTTCCACCCAAGGACTGTGGCAAGGAGTACAATCCTGAATATACTCAACCATAACATAAACATTCATTTTCTTACCCCCTAAGTTTGAACATAAAAGAAATCTTAATTCTCACTAACACAACTAATCCACAATCACCACCTTTAAACCAAAGGGCTGAAATTCACATACACGGAACTCAACTTGGAAGAGGAACCCATAGAACCAAAACCACCAAAAAAAAAAATTTTCTTCGGGAGAAGCTCTATTCAAAAGAGAAACACCGCGAAAGTCTTCTCGCAAATGCATTTCACTTTTTACCAAAACAAATCATCTCACTTTTATCCAAGGCCAAGCCATTCGTAAAAGAAACCGATCAAGGAATTAAATGCTTCCACACAACCACCATCTCTTTTTCCTTAAAAAGGAACTAAACTCACTTCCCAACAGAAAAATTGTTTCAACCACTTAATATCATTCATGTCACAACTGAAGAATCGCCTCTTAAACAAAAACTGGCCAAACACCTCACACCACAACACAACTCTAGCACAAAATAGAAATACAAATATTTCCAGATCATGAAGTTCCAAATCTTACATTGATTAGCTACTTTGATCAACAATGCAACCGATAACTCGACTTGAAAACTACGGACACAAATAAAGCATACATCCTCGAGCATAAATGTCGATTCATAACATGTTTAGTTTTTCTTATCAAAGATGAATGAATGACGATATTTAATAGAATAACATTCCAAAATCTACACAAATTACTTCAAGGTTAATCCTTCTTTATCCTTGTTTTAAGCCCTCAAATTAACCCACATTTGGCATGTAATCATTCTAAGTTTAGGGAAACTCGAACAACAAAGACAAAGAATACTTTGACCAAAGTATTCAACCCAAATATCAAAACAAACAAACCAATCCATATGAATTTTTAAACATAAGTTCAAGATAACTCCCGCCATCTATAGCATCTCCACTACTCCTTACCATTTAGATTTAATATTCCCTATTTACTCATTGAGAAGGCCCATCGATTTAACAACAACTACACAACAAATTCTTACTTTATTACCTTTTTCCACAATTATAAATAAAGTTCATGTTTATCAAAACACATCCAACCAACACTACCTCATCAAGATCCCCACTGAGTGTACCCTAACCTATATCATCATATTCTAAATTTGAAAGGCAAGCAGCTTCAACAAGTCTTTTCAAAGATGATGAACCTATAAATTCCATACCACATAATGGCCAACATCTCGACAATGGAAATTTATTCACCTAAAAGATGACTCAACAAGTAAATATTATCTCAACAAGGCACCAATCGTAAATAGAAGTTTAAAACATACATTTATTAAGGACAAAATCACGCCATTATGCTAACTATCCCTGGTTCACTCCATCACAACATGTTACAATTTCCACCATTTTAACAAAGGTTTTCAACAATTAATCTAATCAGTTACCACCACTACTAAGTCATCAATATCAATAATTGGCATAATTGTAAACAACAACAACATTGCTTTTAGTTACCCTATCCATAGGCTATGACAAACATTACTACACAACATACTCCAACTATGTAAAATAGATTGAATAATTTAAGCCATCCAAAGCTCTTATAACAACAACGCTTAAATTAAATTTAAATTTATTTTTTAGCTACCCTATACACGGGGTTATAGCAAAATTGCCACTCCAAGACATACTCCAGCCTTTTTTTTAAAGTGAATCAATAGGTGAAATCATCACAAAGTTTACGCAAGAATGGCAAAACTTATGTCTTCCCAATTGATATCGATACTAGCATTATTGGAACGCAACCGCATACTTCCGAATCTACTAATAGTTTGCAACGCCATAAATATCAACTCTAATCAATTTCAAGTTAAAGTCACTAGCCAACACGATTAAATTAGAACATATTTAAACAACCAAAGATGGTTTCTTTAACAATATCGGTAGTCCACCATTACAATTAAATTGTTCTACCGACCTTATATTAAAATGTCTCTAAATAACCCACTAATTTTCTATTACCTTCACAAAGAGTTTACATCATCATAATGTTCTAACTACGATCAAGATTTAAAGCTTTTAAACATTGTCCATGGTCAAGGACACATTAAAATAATGCACAAATCCTAAGCATGCACATTAACACATTCAATCATTATCGCTTATAGAGCAATCTACAATACTAGAAGTGTTTATTTAATCTCAAGCTAAAGATAACAATTACATTTTAATTGATTCAACTCACAAATTAACTTAGAAGTACATCATTCCATAAACCACATTGTTACATACCACGAATACGTATAAAATTTCTAAACACCGTCATGGGTCACCTACCCTGACAAATGGTGAGGGCAATCCAAAACATTTAAAACAAACACAGCTCTAGATCAAGAACAAACACCGATAAAAATTCTTCTTCGTGCAAGGAAGAAAAGCAAAATCCAAACATAAATGCAAGAGAGCTCGACCTCAAATGTCCAATCATAGTAGCCAAAACTCTTCAAGAAATCCAAAACCTACACTTTCCACAAAGGAAGACAGATGCAAAAGGGAAGACTAAATGTCCAACTAAAATTTTCCGATAAAGATTCAAACTTAGCTCCATCCAAATTTGATCTCAACAGAGAGAACTCCAACCCCTTTTTTAAAAAAAAATGGGAAACAACAACCACGTAAATTTCCTCCCAACGACAAATTCCATCACAATAAATCAGGTGCCAAAGCAAATTGTGACCAAAAGACGCGCGAACGAGAACTCTTCTCGTCTTCACCAAAGGAGACAAACCACAAACCGCCAAAAGGACAAATCAACAGTGCTCAAAACTAAGCATTTTCCTCGCTTTCAACCAACCACATACCTAAAACCAACCAAAACCGATCACAAAGACGTAAAGAACATCCAAGGAATCCATCACCAACCTCTTCTATTTGACTCCAAATACCACCCGATCTACACATTACACGATAAGTACTCTTCCCTATTGTGGTTTAATAGTTCTTCGGTGGTGACTCTACCTACCACACCGCGTCAAACCACAAATTTCACTACAAACAAAAGGTGACCTAAACTCCTTCTAAGCACCACAACCACACTTTATCACAAATGAAGCAACTCCATCAAATCTATCATAAATATAGCATTATACATCATCAAAAGTAGCATTCAACAACAAAGCTTAAATTCAACCTTAAGCATAAGGCAACGATACCCATACCTCTTTCCTAATGCGGCATCCATGTATGTCAAATTTTAAATTAGTGATTCCACTTACACAAGTTTTAATGTTGCTATCCTATGACAAAATTTTAGTTAAAACCTAGGCCATGTTTCTAAGTTATTCCACATCACATTTTAGTTGTATCCTATAGTATGACACTAAAATAGACATTCCAAGGACCTACACCCGCTTCTGATACCAACTGTAACACCCTACAAATCTAAACTATCAGACAAGAAAATTTCGACAAAGATCTCCTAAAATTAGACAAAACGGAAGTTTACAACAAGATTCATAATAACCATTATAAACAGTGAATAACATAAAAGCATCAATACTAGAGATAACAAGTCTAAATCAACCGTAAAAACAAACATAAACGTAAAACAGCTCCAAAGAGGACATCAACAGTGTCTATGATTAATAAAATTTCAGCAAGCTAATGAATTATTAAATGCACTAGTCCATGTGATTCGCGGATGACCTTTGAGGGTTGATTGTGCTACTAAGCCCACTCCTTCAAGCTTACGACTCGCGAGAACTACCCGAAACAACAAAATAACAAGGGGTGAGATTGGGTAATCTCAAAGAAGCTTAAACAACTTCTAACGAATAACACACCCACAAGAAAAACTCCAGCATACCAAATTCCTCATGTCCAATACCACGTTATAGAGTCCACACAACCTCAAGAAAATGCATATGATTGTGCACATGCTTATGCCATGATCCTCCTCACTGCGTTCTTTCAGTGAACACACGGTGTTGTACGTACTGCCGCCAAGACGCCGGCCGACAAACTTCCAATGCATGATTATGCAGTTAATGCTTCATGCATAAATACATTCATAACTTCCCACTCTGAATTCACATGCTTGCATACCATCAAATAACATGGATAGAATGCGAACATCATTGAGATAGAATATCTCCACAATTCATCTTGCAAACAACATCTTTCTTCATTCTTACTCATGATTCAAAAGCCAAACAACCACATCACAATGCAGGATAGGATATTGTAATCTCATAAACAAGTAATTAAACCATGTAGGTGTGCTGCAATTAAGGTTTATATTGAAGATCTAAACAAATAGCGAAGTTATAGTTTAGCAAGACCGCTACTTCCACTTGCCTTTACCAACGGGATGACGAACCTAGTTAAGGCGCCCAGAAGGGGCACCACCTGTACAAGTATTATTTCAGTACATAGCGACATCACAAATAATCACACAACTCGAACACACGCTCTAATCCCTGCCTCCTCTTAAGCGCAAAAACCCCAATCTGTCCGGGTCAAACAGCATCACCCTCTTCACAATTTCCTGCATCTTTTTTTATACAGATCATAAAAATACAAAAAAATTACAGTAGCTAGATATTGACGAGATCTACGACTTTCATGAAGATCACAAATTTCAATTCCACTTTTAAATATGCCTAAACAAACGTCCAACACAGTGGACAAAATCTGTTTCCAGATTCTGTCCGTCATCTTGCAACAGCGATAACTCTCAGACCCACGCCCCAAAAATTCTGAAAAATTACAGAAGCTAGATCTCGACGTTATCTACAACTTTCTAGTTATAGGTTTGTGCAGGAAAATCGTCTATGCCACGTACAACGCGAAACAATCTGCGCTGCACAATCTCCTTCCAAAACAGCACCACGTGAACATCTACCCTTCTCCCCATCAAGATCCATCTAAATCACTCACCACCAGATCTAATACACTCCTAATCCCTAGGTAGAACAGGGTAAAAGATTGGGAATTTTACCTTGAGTTCTCCCTTGAGAACCCACTTAAAAACGCGCGACGATTCTCTCGAACGAAATCTACTGCCCCTCCACGCCCACGGATCCTCTTCTCGCTGCTTCCTTCGCTTCGCTGGATCTTGAGCCACTCACGCAAGGGGAGGAAGAGGAGGGGTGGTGTGGCTGCTAGGAGGAAGGGGGCGCTCTAGGCTTTTGGGGGGTGACACCCCCTTTATGCCCACTAGGGGAAAAGAGAGAGTGGGAGGGATTCGCAAATTAGGCCTGTGTTTTCCCTACTAATCGCTTCTAGCCCGACAACTCTAAATTTAATATTAATACGCCGGATAAACTTCAATTATTTCATCCCCCGACAAATCCTTCATTCCTCTCCCGAAACAAAACCAGGAAAAGGAACCCTAGAATCGCTCTGACGCTCTAAGGCATCACAAATACTCATCATCAAAATCACATGGATCAAAAACAATGATCCTTCACACATTTTAAAGTTCTGACAAATATGATCCATGAGGGTCACACTGAATATTACTATTGCACTTGAGCTTGTAATTTGTTTGATTGAGAACTTATCTCCTAGTAGGAATTTGTCCTCCATATTGCTATGATTTGAAATATTAATTGCACTTTCAGGCATACAGTTGTATATACTAATTATAAACTGGCTGCGTGTGCTTTATACTAAGCATGACTAAAGGCAGCTAGTGAGTATATACATACACGTTGCTTTCAGAAAAGAGTATATATGTATGCAGCTAGGGTACGCTGGTTAATTAGATTGGCGTGCATATTTTGAAACAGGTATGCGTACATATATACGTATGTATATACTAATTATTTAGCTACACGTATGCAGTAGGAATTTGTCAAACACACATAAACGTGTCCATAAAGATGGAGATATACTGATTGAGCTGATTCAAGAGGTAAATTTGTCAAACACACATAAACGTGTCCATAGAGACAAATATACAGGTGATCATAGTAATAAAACCTATCTAGCATCCAGTTACATCACCTATCATATTAGCCTAATCTCTAACGATCCAAATGGCGTCGATTGGTAGTCCAAGTAACCACACGAGCAAGATATGCCCACCTCCTTTCAATAAACTTTTTTAAGAATGTCAGATCAAATGCTCCTGCTACCAGAGGGTGCCGAAAGTCTACAATAATAATTTAAGACGTGTTAGAGAAAATAAGTTAAAAGTTTATTTTGTATATAGTTTGTTTCTTATCTAAACTAAATACACTTACTTTGAAGTGCTTGTGTTGTGGGAAGATCTGGGTCGAATGCTAGTTTTGTGTACCGTGTAGTCTCCACACATCCTATTTTAAAGATCAACATACATATTAATACAAGTTTTTTTAAATCAACATTAACTATAGCCTTTGTTATTTTATTTTATAGGTTAATGAATTAGTTATCAGATTCTGTTATCTTTTTTCAACATTGTTGCAAGAAGGACGTGGTGATTGGCCTTAGCCTCCGACCAACTGAGAACATGTTGGGTTAAATGCTCATCCCAGACTTGAACAACTAATAAGTTAAACCTACAATTAAACATAAGAAGAATATTATAAATATTGTGCACAAATTAGTTTGAATTAATATGTACTTTGTGAAAATAATTATAGCTTTACCTTGTGTCTAGCAATATCACCTCTCTATGGACTATACGGCGTGGAAAGGTTTCGTAGTACTCAAGATCACCACAATGGACCACCACTCCAACTATATCTGGATGACATGTTGTATGTTTATTTTTTTAGCTTCAAAATCTCATTTAATATCAGATCTGCTAAAAAGAAATTTTGAACCATACCTACAAAAGTTTTGTTCGGACGTCCATACACATCCTCAAATGACATAAAATGCTTTGGGTAGAGAGGAAAATCAACTAAGACCGCAGAAGGGTCGATAGCCAGCGGTCGATTAGCGTGCACTCATAAGAGTTTCGAATGTTCAAACTAGACTTCCTCATAGTTAGGCTGGAATCGACACGATGAATGTTGTACTTACGGCCTTCATTGAGTGCTAAGTTACATCTATGAACATTTCTCGCTTCGACAATAGCTTCCATTTTTGATCCCTTTAAATTTGGAATAAACCATGTTAGCTGGCAATAAAAATAATTTCATTAGGGGTTGAATTGAATTTTGTTTGGACTTACAGTCTCATCCACAAAAATAAATCGAAGCATATCACCGTTATCTTGAACAGGGAATTTGACATCTACTAAAACACAGATGCTCCAAAACATATCCACATCCCCAAATTCAATATTGTCGAACAGCTTGAAACTAATAAAAAGAGCATATTTATTATTTTGGTATATGTGTAATTAGATGGATGAGACACTGCAGTAAACTCACCTAGGCACCACGGGGCTTTCAGAAAATAGCGCGTACGTTCTCTTTCTTGTTGGATTAATTGGTGCCATAGAAATATCCTAATAGTAGAGATTACAGAAAATGAGTTTATAGAAGGCATTAGCAATTGTTATTTGCACAACTATTGAAATATTAACGTCATACAATACCTGAAGTTGTTGTTTCCTTGATTCTCAACTTATTTCTGTTTTGTCCTTAAAAACATTTATGCTTCTGTAACATAGTCCGAGAAGATAATTTGCTTATTTTCATTTTATCCTTCTGTTTTGTTATGCTTCTGTGACTTAGCTGGAATAGGTAATTATTTATTTCCATTTTATCCTCAATTTTTATGCGTCTGCAATGTAGCTGAAAGGCATAACTTATTTATCTGTAACGAATGTTTTTTTTGGGCATACCTTTGTGTCTCTTCTATTGTTAATTTAGACTAAACCTTTATGTGATCTGTGTGAAGGGAATTATGTCATGAACTATCTTGCCGCAAGAGGACCTAAATTGCAGGGCTTTGTGACTAAGTCCCTAATGGTGCTCACATGTCGGATTACAAAATTTGGATGGTTTGATGATGATAGATTCAGAGAGATTGTCAAGGATGCAACAAATTTCTTAGCTCTTGTAAGTGTGTCTTACATTTTGTAGCATTCAGATGGGAGCTTTCTAATTGCCTGTCATATTTTTAAGAAAAGACTATACCATTAATGACTACTATTGCTTAAAGCGGATTTGTATCATCACATAAGCCTTAGCCAATTCAGTGACTGAAACTTGTTCTTTGGAACTAAGTAACCTTCAAAAGATGTGCTGTGCCAGATAAATCAACATTCGTGTATGCAAAATGACTCATAAGAACTTTTGAACATTTGAAACGCAAAGAATTGTAAATCAGCTTATTTTAATTATTGATGGCTTGTTAACACCCAACTTAATATTTTTAAAGCCATATGAGAAGAAAGCAGTTGCTTACAAATCTGCCAGTGATACTCAAGAAATTGGTATTTTCTGTTGATAATCATATAGGAATTCTTTGGTGTCTTTGTTATAATGATTTACTTAACTACGCTTGTCAGATTTTCTTTCTACCCTCTTCTTATGAAAAGATTGTTTCATTTTGTATTTTGTATGCTTTTCTAGCTGTTGAATCACTCCAGATTATTTTAAACCTTCTACAACTGTTGCAGTATCCACGTGTTATCACATACCTTATATAACTGTTGCTATTTATTTTCTTTATACTGTTAGACAGCATCCTAGTTACCTTATATAAAAGATTGCTAGTGAATAATTTCAGGCAAGTGAATAATTTCAGGCAAGTGAAAGTTCCATTCTGATTGCCAAATATTTCAAGTAGAGCTACTATTGTGGTGGCTAGCAACTACTTTCGCATAGCTATACAGTGTAAACAGTACTCACGAACTATTCAGGGATAATGAGTATAAAATTGTAAAAAGAAAAAACTCAAGTGGTCATTTCCCGCTTTTGAGCATCACAGTTATGAATTGTTTTTTATGATTATGCTCTTTGTTTCCAACTATAAGCATCCGTTTGTATGTACTATGATTAAATTCATTCACTGATGCAAGTATCAATTTGAGATTATAAACATAAACTATGTTAACCTCATTTTTGTTTTTGTTCGATCCACTATCTGTTGTAGTGACAAATAAAGTAGAGATAAGTGATCTAAATCCTGTGTTTATACATGACTAATTTAGTTAAGTTTCAGATTTGGTGCATTCTCAATTTCGTTGATTACTTTTGTGCAGTAGGCAACTTGTCGAGCAATAGAAGCAGTTATTACCGACAGAGCAGCAGGCACTAACCTGACAGAGCAGTGGAAGGATGGAAACCTGACAGAGCAGTTGTGAAATCATGTGCTGAAAAATTGGCTTAGAATTGAATTTGCAAATATGTTTGTTCATGTGTTTTGTCAATTTGACAAGAAGCAGTAAGTTTCGCTTTTGCGCCGGACCAAGATCTCAAGAAACAGTAAGTTTCCCATCTACGACGGACAAAGTTTTTGGGTCTGTCGTGAACGTATTTTTGAGCTCATGAGTCGAACTCAATCTTCCAAGAAACCAGTAAGTTTTGCATGTACGGCGGACAAACTTCTTTGGTCAGTCGTGAATGGCTTTTTGAGGTTTGATTTTGCATGTACGACGGACCGATTTTGTTTGTCCGTCGTGAACGTGTTTTCGCCAGAATGATTTCTTCTTGGAACCGAAACTTTCACTTGTACAACGGACCGATTTTGTCTGTCCGTTGTGAATGTTTTTTTGAGTGATTTTTCATGTGTACGCCGGACCATATTTCCTTGTCCGTCGTGAATGCGTTTTTGCTGAATTAGGGTCTTGAGCAGAATTGAAATAATTTGAATTTGAGATTATGAAATTTGTGATGATTTCATGATGCTTCTTTTGAAGTGGACTTTATGCAATGCTCGTGTGAGTAGTTGCATGGATTGACATTGAGTCAAGTCGTGGACTTGTGCTCGGATTTGTTTTGTGGTTTGTTCATGTGCAGGTATTGCTCGAAGACGAATGTGGTCGATGACGGGACCGGAACTATGTTCATGGAGGAACTGAGGTTCGGGACTAGGTTCAGGAGGAACTGAGGTCTTGGTGGTCAAGGATCTCATGCGGGACGTTCGGGCTAGGAGAATGGTGCACATGAAGAATGGTTAGTCACGTGAGAATGGCAGGAGGTCATTCGCGTGCAAAGTGTTAGTCACGTGAGTATGGCAGGTGGCCATCTGGCGTGCAAAGTGTTAGTCACGTGAGTATGGTAGGGTTGCCATACGCGTGCAAGAGTTGTACTCGGCCAGGTTGGGCCAAGTAGAGTTGTGTTGGATACGGATTCCTTCTAGGGAATAGGAATCGTATTCAGAACTCCTTGTGGGTTGGTGCTTTAAATAGGTGGGGGGTATACTTTTGAAAGGCAACAAGTAGATCTGAGCGCATAAAGCTTTTAGCTTGGTTTGAGGGTTTGTAGTCTTTTGATGAGAGTATTTTAGACAAGAAATAAAGATAAATTCTTGCAAGATTTTTGCGTGCTACAAGAACCACGCCGATGTTGTTTTCTGTTTTGGTTCTTGTTTGCATGCTTGTTCTAATTCTAGATTGGTTTTTGATCGTTGAGTTTCATCTTGATTTGATCCATCAAAACCGTTCTAGGGTATTGATTTAGAGTTTCTCAAAGTCTAGTTGATTAATCTTTTGAAGATCTTGTTTAATCTTGAAGTTTTGATTAGATTGATTCTCGTCAAGTTCTGAAACAGCAAGCTTGCGAAGCTTATAACTTTTGATCCGTAAGTCCGATCGAGCTGATTCTTTTTGGGTTCGGTTCGTACTGGAATCTAGTTTCTTGTGTCCAAATTTCAGATCGATCCGACGGTTGGATCTCCAGGAATTCTCGTTTTACCGAACCTCTGTCATTCTGTTTTTGTCGAAAACGAGGCAATTATTTGGTTCTGTTTTGGGGTGAACTTTTAGTAGATCAAGAATTTGGTTTTAGCTTCCGCACAATCATTCACCCCCCCTCTGATTGCTATATTCGTATACTTCGATCCTACAAGTGGTATCAGAGCAAGGTTTCTCTAATCTATCTTAACCGGTGATTAGATCAATGGATCGTTATTCGACAAAACCATGTGTGTTCGATGGTGTTGATTTTCAGTTTTGGAAGGCCAAGATGGAGGCGTTCATCCAAGCACAGGGCTTCACAATTTGGGAGAAGGTCTACAAGCCATAGAAGTCCCTGCAAACGATAACGTCAACGACACCAATCGCACACATGTTGAAGCAAATAGCAAGGCGCGCAACTTGATCATCCAAGGCTTGGGACGCAGCGACTTTGATCGTGTGGTTCATCTTCGATCCGCATATGAGGTATGGAAATCTCTTTGTGATTACCATGAGGGTTCTAACACTGTCAAAGAGGTTCGCCAAGATATTTACAAAAAAGAATACATGCGTTTTGAGATGAAACCTAGTGAATCTGTAGATGACTTCTTTGCACGTTTCAATAAAATTCTTAGCAATCTACGTCTTTGTTGGAGTTAGCTACACTAATGCTGAAAATGCTCGACAATTGCTTAGTGCTTTGGACATGTCGGTGTGGGAGATGAAAGTAACATCTATACAAGAATCTACTACCATGAGCACACTCACATTAGATGTTCTTTACTCTAAGTTGAAAACTCATGAGTTGGATGTTCTTGCCAGGAAGGGTAACATTAAATCAATTGCTTTGATCTCTAACCCTAACATGTCAAATGCAAATTCTTCTTCTAGCTTTGCCTTGTCTTCCATGTCTTCTTTAACAGATGAGCAACTTGAAGAGTTTCTGAAGAAGATCTGGCACTACTCTCTTCTCGCTTTAACAAAGCTTTGCGAGAATGTGAGAATGAGAAAGAGAGGTGGTCCTCCAAGATGCTATGAGTGTGGTGACCTCAACCATATTCGCACAAATTGTCCTAAGCTTGCAGGAAAAACATCAAAGGAGGAGAAGGACAACGCATGAAGGAATGAGAAGAAAAGGTTCTCGTCAAATGATAGGAAGAAGAAGAGCTTCATCAACCGCAAGGTGGTTCACTGAGTTCTTTCCGCTCTTGAACAAGTCAATTTGAGCGATGTGGACTCGGAGAGCAGCGAAGATGATGCAACTCCAAGCAAGCATGATTTGATAGGATTATGTCTCATGGCAAGCAGCAAGGATAGCTTCACCGAGGGCGACCACGACAAATGACTTTAATGAGGTAGATCGCTCTTATGATGAATTAGCTATTGCTGTTGCTCGTCTTGGAAAATTGCTTGACAAACGTGATAAGAAAATTAAGAAACATGATTTCATTATTGAATCATTGAATGCTGAAATTGCTAGACTTAAGACTTTGATTCCTAGTGATGATACTTGCAAATCATGTGACTTAATTTACAATGAGCTCACCTTGCTTAGGAAAGAACATGCTCTTTTGTTGCATCTAAATGAGAAAAATGAGAAACATGTTGTACATGCTAGCTGTTCCACTGATGATTTGCATAGTTCAACTTCTTGTTCTAAATGCTCAACTCTTGAATTAAAATTGAAAGATGCAAATGCTAGGGTTTCTCAATTAACTGATAATTTGCTTTCACATGAAATTCTCTCATGCTCAACTTGTCGCAAGCAAAAAGGAAAAATAGATGTTCCCTGCAATAATTGTTTAATTCTTGCTAAGAAAGTTGATTACCTGCAAAACTCTTTGGAACGATTCACTAATGGTAAGAAGAAGTTGAACATGATTTTGGATCAATCTAAGGTTAGCACAAACAAGAGAGGTTTAGGTTTTGATCCTTATGCCACATATGAAACTAAACCTCGCACTGTTGTTCAGGCTCCTTGCAAAATTGAGTTATCTAATGAGCCTAAGAAAATTGCTTTTCAATCTGCTGGTTTTTTATCCTCTACTATGATGAATGCAAAATGTGCTTTTACTGTTAAAGCTAAACATCATGTCAAGTACACTTGCACTCATTGTGGTAGAGATGGACACTTAGTAGATTTTTGCTTTAGACTAGCCAAACAAAGACAAAAGAAGGAAAGAAGCGAGGCTAGGTCAAATTTCAGCAAAGCACATTTTTATGCGCCTAGAGTGATGAAAACACCTTCTGTTCCTACAAACATGGGAAAAGGCAAATCTGATTTTGTGCATAAAAATTATCGTGTTGTGCCCTCTTGTTGTGCGTCGTGTGTCTCGATCTTTGGATTCCCAAAAATCTCATTCCTAACCCGATCTGAAACCTCGACATGTTTTGTTGCTATGTAGGCTTCTAGCTCGAGGAAGGAGAACATATGGCTAGTGGATTCCGGATGCTCACGCCACATGTCCGGTAATAAGAATTGGTTCTCCTCCCTCACTCGTGCATCTCGTGCTGAAAGTGTTACTTTTGGAGATGCTTCTTCCTCTTCTGTTATGGCAAAAGGTACAATAAAGGTAAGTGACAAGTTTATGTTCAAAGATGTGGCTCTTGTTGAAAATTTGAAATATAACTTGCTTTCTGTCTCACAAATGCTTGATGAAGATCTTGAGATAAGCTTTAAGAAAAATGAATGTAAAGTGCTAGATGCTTCAGGTGATCTTGTGTTCAAAATTTCTCGTTTTGGAAGAGTCTTTAAAGCTGATTTTGATGCATCGCCTTCTTCTAAGCATAGGTGTCTAATTGCCAATGTTTCTAAAGATTTATTCTTTTGGCATCGTAGACTTGGTCATGTTGGTTTTGATCATCTTACTCGTGTAAGTGGTTTAGATCTTATATGTGGCCTGCCTAAGCTTAAGGGTGATAGCAATCTAGTATGTTCTTCTTGTAGACATGGTAAGATGATTGCAGGTTCACATCCACCTCTTACCATGATGATGACAAACGCTCCAGGACAGCTTCTACATCTTGATCTGATTGGACCATCTCGAGTTCAATCCTTTGGAGGCAAACGGTATGTGCTTGTGATTGTTGATGATTTTTCTAGATACTCTTGGGTGTATTTTATGGCATCTAAGGATGAGGCTTTTAGTCATTTTAGAAGTCTTGTTCTTAGGCTTTCTGTTGACCATCCAGGAGCTCTCAAAGCTATTAGAAGTGATAATGGAACTGAATTCAAAAATGCTTCCTTTGATCTCTTTTGTCTTTGAAAAGGAATTGATCATCAATTTTCATCTCCTAGAGTGCCTCAACAAAATGGTGTAGTCAAAAGAAAAAACAGAACGTTAGTTGAAATGGCTAGAACCATGTTAGATGAACATCTCTCTCCTAGAAATTTTTGGGCTGAAGCTATTTCAACTGCTTGTTATGTTTCAAACCGTGTGTTTTTGAGATCAAAATTGGGTAAGACTCCATATGAGCTTCAGTTTGGACATAGACCTTCTGTTTCTCACTTTCGAGTTTTTGGATGCAAATGTTTTGTCTTGAAATCTTGATAAATTTGAAGCTAGATCAACTGATGGCATTTTTCTTGGATATCCTGCTCATACTCGTGGCTATCGTGTGCTTGTTTTGGAGACTAACAAAATTGTGGAAACTTGTGAAGTTACTTTTGATGAGGCTAGTCCAGGCACTAGTCCAAGTGATGCAGTGCAAAGCGCATATATTCGTGGGGAGAAAATCTTTGAAGATGATGATGATGTTGAAAATGAGGTCTTGACTCTTCCTAATGCACAACAAGATGTAGCACCCTTGGCACCTACTACTACATCACCTACTGACTAACCATCCTCAAGCTACAACATCATCTGTACATGCTGAAAATGAAGAAGGAGAAGGAGAAGTCTCAAAAGCCAATGCTCCCTTGCACATTCAAAAAATGCATCCATCTGAACAAATTATTGGAGACCTAAATGAGAGAGTCACTCGATCCAGGTTTATTCATTCTGACACTCATGCTCATTCTGCTTTAGTTGCCTCTTTTGAACCCAAAGATATATCTCATGCATTATCTGACGAATCTTGGATCAATGCCATGCATGAAGAATTAGAGAATTTTGAACGAAATAAAGTTTGGAAACTTGTCTCACCTCCTCCTGATTTTAATGTTATTGGAACTAGATGGGTTTTCAAAAATAAACAAAGTGAGGATGGTGTTGTTGTTAGAAACAAGGCTAGATTGGTTGCTCAAGGTTACACTCAAATTGAAGGCTTAGATTTTGATGAAACCTTTGCTCTGTTGCTAGAATTGAAGCCATTAGAATCTTTTTAGCTTTTGCTGCATCCAAAGGTTTCAAATTGTATCAAATGGATGTGAAAAGTGCTTTTCTTAATGGCTACATAAATGAGGAGGTTTATGTCAAGCAACCACCTGGTTTTGAAAATCCAAAGTTTCCAAATCATGTGTTCAAACTATCAAAAGCTTTGTATGGTTTGAAACAAGCCCCTAGAGCATGGTATGATAGGCTAAAAACCTTTTACTTGAAAAAGGCTTTTTAATGGGAAAGGTTGACAAAACTCTCTTTTTACTCAAGCAAGGCAATGATCAACTATTCGTTCAGATTTATGTTGATGATATTATCTTTGGTGGTTCATCTCATGTTTTAGTGTCCGAAGTTTTGAAACAATGAGGAAGGAGTTTGAGATGAGTATGATGGGTGAGTTAACATACTTTTGGGATTTCAAATCAAGCAAGCGAAGGATGGTACTTTTGTACATCAAAGCAAATACACGAAAGACTTGCTACATCGCTTTGGGATGGAAAGCGACAAGCCGATCATGACACCCATGGAGAGCACTTGCGCACTTGACCTGATGAAGATGGTGAGCGGTTGATCAAAAGGAATATAGAAGCATGATAGGTTCACTTTTGTACCTCACTGCATCAAGGCCGGATATACAATTTGCTGTATGCTTGTGTGCTCGTTTTCAAGCTTCCCCACGTGCTTCACATCGACAAGTGTCAAAAAGGATTTTCAGGTATCTTCATGGAACTCAAGATTTTGGCATTTGGCTTTACTGCTTCCTCATGCATTGGTTTGAGATCTTTCGATGCTGATTTTGGAGGATGTAGAATTGATAGGAAAAGCACTTCGGTTCATGTCACTTCTTGGGAAATTCTCTCATTGCGTGGTCATCTAGAAAGCAATCTTACATTTGCACAATCAAGCTGCTGAATCTGAATATGTGGCTGCTGCTAGTTGTTGTTCTCAAATTCTTTGGATAGTAGCTACACTTAAAGATTATGGGGTTAATTTGGATAGTGTTCCTCTTTTGTGTGATAACACTAGTGCAATTTGCATTGCTAAGAACCCCGTGCAACACTCTAGAACAAAACACATTGACATCAGATTTCACTTTCTTAGAGATCATGTTGAAAAAGGCAACATTGTGCTTCATCATGTGGATACTGAACATCAATTGGCAGACATTTTCACAAAACCTTTCTCTTCTTCTCGTTTTGCTTTTATTCGGGGAGAACTTGGGATTGTTCATCCAATGGGTTTGTTTTGAGGGGGAGTTTCCTTGCCAAGTTCTTTCACTTAATGAGCTCACTTTATCATATTTCTTTATATATTATGTAATTGTGCTATTATATGATAATCTAAATTGTTCCACTTGAACTAAGAATGACATTGCGGAATTCCCTGATCTGATTGCCTATAGCTAAATACTCTGTGATATCTTACTCTTCTAGGCTTGATATTGAATCCTCTTGACAAATTTGGGCTATGAAGCAAGTGTGGTTTCAACTTTACTCTTTCATAAGACCTTTTAATCACTTTTGCATGTTTATAATCAAAGAAAAATGAAAAGAAAAGGGAATCAATAAAAAAGGGTTGTTAAAAGCAAAAAACCTCAAGTTATGTGCTTCAGGGTGCTTTCCCTAAAAAGATAAGATGTATGCTTCAAGCATGCCACTCCTAGAAAATAAAAGAAGTATGCTTCAAGCATGCCACATGCGATTTATTATTTAAAGATTAAATTGGTCTACTAGATTGGAGTTGAAACTACTTGCTCGCCCTGATTTGTTATTTGCTTCAACTTTGAGCCTTTGTTTTTCTACTAAAGGTTTTGCTTAGTACTTGGCTATAGTTGACTGAATTGAGGTTGAGATGCATGTCATTCTCTAACTTGTTAAAATTACATCAAGATCATGTATTTTGCATATTATGTGATATATAAGATTATATGATCGATTGAGCTCATCTTTTCCTATCTTGGCACTCCCTTGTTTCTCCTTGTGAAATCTTTGCTACAGGAAAAATTTTGAACCTGTTCTCTCTTTTACTCTTGATGAATCCATTGTCAAAGGGGGAGAAATTTGGGAATCGTTGAAAAGTTTAAGGAAAAAGGGGGGAGAAGAAAAAGGGGGAGTTGTTTGAGAATTTTGGGAGAAGTTTGGAGAATTTTGAAATTTTTGGGCACATTGCACATTCACACACATTTTCCTTCTCAGGGGGAGATTTTGTTTTACATTTTGGTCAAAGAGGGAATTCTGTGTTTTCTTTTTGGTCCTTGATCATTTGGATTTCAAAATCTTTTGTAAAGTGAATGCCAAATGTTCAATTCTAAGTGGTGTTGCCAATGTTCTCATCAAGGGGGAGATTGTGAAATCATGTGCTGAAAAATTGGCTTAGAATTGAATTTGCAAATATGTTTGTTCATGTGTTTTGTCAATTTGACAAGAAGCAGTAAGTTTCGCTTTTGCGCCGGACCAAGATCTCAAGAAACAGTAAGTTTCCCATCTACGACGGACAAAGTTTTTGGAGTGCATCGTGAACGTATTTTGAGCTCATGAGTCGAACTCAATCTTCCAAGAAACCAGTAAGTTTTGCATGTACGGCGGACAAACTTCTTTGGTCGATCGTGAATGGCTTTGAGGTTTGATTTTTGCATGTCTGACGGACCGATTTTGTTTGTCCGTCGTGAACGATGTTTTCGCTGAATGATTTCTTCTTGGAACCGAAACTTTCACTTGTACAACGGACCAATTTTGTCATCCGTTGTAGAATGTTTTTTGAGTGATTTTTCATGTGTACGCCGGACCATATTTCCTTGTCCGTCGTGAATGCGTTTGCTTTGAATTAGGGTCTTGAGCAGAATTGAAATAATTTGAATTTGAGATTATGAAATTTGTGATGATTTCATGATGCTTCTTTTGAAGTGGACTTTATGCAATGCTCGTGTGAGTAGTTGCATGGATTGACATTGAGTCAAGTCGTGGACTTGTGCTCGGATTTTAATTTGTGGTTTGTTCATGTGCAGGTATTGCTCGAAGACGAATGTGGTCGATGACGGGACCGGAACTAGGTTCATGGAGGAACTGAGGTTCGGGACTAGGTTCAGGAGGAACTGAGGTCTTGGTGGTCAAGGATCTCATGCGGGACGTTCGGGCTAGGAGAATGGTGCACATGAAGAATGGTTAGTCACGTGAGAATGGCACGAGGTCATTCGCGTGCAAAGTGTTAGTCACGTGAGTATGGCAGGTGGCCATACGCGTGCAAAGTGTTAGTCACGTGAGTATGGTAGGGTTGCCATACGCGTGCAAGAGTTGTACTCGGCCAGGTTGGGCCAAGTAGAGTTGTGTTGGATACGGATTCCTTCTAGGGAATAGGAATCGTATTCAGAACTCCTTGTGGGTTGGTGCTTTAAATAGGTGGGGGGTCTCCTGTTGAAAGGCACCAAGTAGAGCTGAGCGCATCAAGCTTTGAGCTTGGTTTTAGGGTTTGTACTCTTTTGATGAGAGTATTTTAGACAAGAAATAAAGATCAATTCTTCCAAGATTTTGCGTGCTCTGATAACCACGCCGCTATTGTTTTTCTGTTTTGGTTCTTGTTTGCATGCTTGTTCTAATTCTAGATTGGTTTTTGATCGTTGAGTTTCATCTTGATTTGATCCATCAAAAACCGTTCTAGGGTATTGATTTAGAGTTTCTCAAAGTCTAGTTGATTAATCTTTTGAAGATCTTGTTTAATCTTGAAGTTTTGATTAGATTGATTCTCGTCAAGTTCTGAAACAGCAAGCTTGCGAAGCTTATAACTTTTGATCCGTAAGTCCGATCGAGCTGATTCTTTTGGGTTCGGTTAAGATCGGAATCTAGTTTCTTGTGTCCAAATTTCAGATCGATCCGACGGTTGGATCTCCAGGAATTCTCGTTTTACCGAACCTCTATCATTCTGTTTTTGTCGAAAACGAGGCAATTATTTGGTTCTGTTTTGGGGTGAACTTTTAGTAGATCAAGAATTTGGTTTTAGCTTCCGCATAATCATTCACCCCCCCTCTGATTGCTATATTCGTATACTTCGATCCTACAGCAGTGGACCTTTCTGAGACAACCTGATATTTTCAAGCTTGGGTGACCTGAAAATCATGGTTGGTTGTAATCTCAGGCTCTACTTTTGAAGTTTGAAACTCTGGACCAGGCTTGAGCTTCAACATTACAGTTTTAATAATTTATGTACTCTAAAATAGTACAGATTAATACCTTGCTAGAAAAGTACTTTCTAATAGAAGTTTCTATTGGCCCATTTTCAGGTGTTAGACTTCATCATGAGGCATAGTGACAAATAAAGTAGAGATAAATGATCTAAATCCTGTGTTTATACATGACTAATTTAGTTAAGTTTCAGATTTGGTGCATTCTCATTTTCGTTGATTACTTTTGTACAGCAGGCAACTGACAATAAAAATAGAAGCAGTTATTACCAACAGAGCAGTGGAAGGATGGAAACCTGACAGAGCAGTGGACCTTTCTGAGACAACCTGATATTTTCAAGCTTGGGTGACCTGAAAATCATGGTTGGTTGTAATCTCAGGCTCTACTTTTGAAGTTTGAAACTCTGGACCAGGCTTGAGCTTCAACATTACAGTTTTAATAATTTATGTACTCTAAAATAGTACAGATTAATACCTTGCTAGAAAAGTACTTTCTAATAGAAGTTTCTATTGGCCCATTTTCAGGTGTTAGACTTCATCATGAGGCATAGTGACAAATAAAGTAGAGATAAGTGATCCACCAGAGTTGTTATTTCTAATTTAACCTTCACAAATTCGCCATTTTGGAACATTCATCCTGTATACTGCAGGTTGGCTTTCTATGTTTCTTTTAGCTAATTTGTTATTATTTATTAAAGCCAGGAGTTGCAATTTTATCTTGAGTGCTTTTGCTAAATAAACAGCCAAGTGCTTGTCAAGCATCTCACAATCCTAGCACCCATCAATTCACCGAACACTGACGGCATTGATCCAGGTGTGCTTGATTTTTTTTTGTCTGAAACTTTGAGTTGATTGTGACTCCCTGAATTCTGATTCTTTTCACATTATTTTCATCTATGCCCTTTTTCCCCCGGTGATGAGGACATCTCTTCCATGAACACAAATGAGCCATCTGTGCAAGGACCAATTACTCGTGCCAAAGCACATCAGCTCAATTATCAGGTCAACTCGTTTCTAAGTTTGTATATGATTAATTCACAGAATGGATTGCTATTTAATTCTTGTGATGATTTCATTGTTCTTAGGAACCAAGGAGAAGATCAAGCTCGGTCATCATATGCGCAGGATCCAGAAGACAAAGTTAAAGAGGAAAACGAGCACATGAGAAATACTACCAAGAAGGAAAGGAGGAAGGAGTTTCCTTCCTTTTTGGAAGCACGAAATCAGATCAAGGCGCCATGAAGAAATCTCGTTTATTTCTTTCCTTTTGTATTTTAGGAAGCTTTGTTAAGAAGGAAAGGAGGGACGGATTTTCCTCCTGTGTTGGGCTGCATGTGCGCCCTCACCCTTGGCTGCCATATGGGCGCCTTCCCTCAACCCTCCACTTCTCCCTTTATATACTCCTGCCGTCCCTCCCTTAGAACGCAGATTTTGTTGATTAAGTTTAGCCGTGTGCAAGCTTTCTTCTTCAAGTTGTGCTAGATAGCCACCTTGTGAAGACTTTAATAGAATCTCAATTCGTCTCCACCTTCTCTCATACTTCAGATTGTTTTACTTGTTCTTGTTTGTTCTTCGATTACCAACAAGAATTGAACTTCGTGTTCAGGTTGATCTCGGCTACCTAGATCAATAACCACGCGGAGTAGGTTCAGCGATTGCTAAGGCGCCATCGACTTGTTCGTGCGTAGTCGGATCGTGAGAGTCTTCTCCAACACCAATCGATAGTGATCACTCCGCCGAAAGATCGGCACTCGGACATATCAAGTGGTATCAGATTCTCCAGGTTGCTCGGTGAGAGTTCTTTAGTTTTTTGTTTATTACCTAAAGTCGTAAAACAGACCACCATAGTTTTGCTTTGTAGGATTTCCTCTTTAACCAAGACAATTTGTGCCCCGCTTTAACTACTTGTTCTTGGTTTGTTGAATTGTCGGTTACATAATTATGTGCTTGCTGGTCTTAGCGTTTTGATCTTTAGAGTTTCGAGTTCTAGTCACTTTTCGCAGTTGTCATGTTTTTCACGAATCTGTTTGTGCTGCCGTCCCAAAAGAAAAACAAAACCGTGTCGGTTGTCTTCTTCCAACTGTGTTCCACACATCTCCATCACAAATCTTCTTTCCATAGCTTGGCTGAATCAAAGAAGCAATCTATTCTACCGCGTAGACTTCCTATATAGCGCTCGGTTTCTGTAGCGCTAGAGTTTCCTTTGTACCGAGTTTGTTGCGGTTTCCTTTGTAGCACTAGAGATTGGTTCGTTTAAGCGAGATCAAGAGTCGGTTAGTAAGAGTTCGGTTTCGGTTCCAGGCAGAGAAGAGGTTGGACCTCTAAAAAAATCCGGAAATTTTCTTGTCCCAAACCTATTTTTAGGTGGTTTACGCTCTTTTAAGACAATCCCCATCTTACGCGAATTTTTCGTGCTTTGTTTTCATCTGCCGATCAGACCTCACTGTTCCTCTGCGGCCACTTGTTTTTGTTCGGTGGCATCGTTGGTGTTTAGGCTCACGTCTCTAGTACGGTCTAGCCTAGGACCAAAGACTGCATCGATTTTGAACGACTTTTCACTTACTTGATTCGGTGGGAAAAAGCTAATCCGTGCTACATATTTTCAACCTTCCAAGCTACACATATTACTACCACAAACAGCGTTGTGACACACGGCAATCGCTCAACTTCACCTCTTCGGGTTTCACACTCTAGGTAGCACGTCATCACTGTTGGTTTGGTAAGAACTGACAAGAGCTTTTGGTAAAACAGTGAGTATTGAGTAATTCATAGCCACCTCCTAGTCGATAGGAACCTCATACTTGCTGGTATTTTGCTGTTCTTATACTAACCATGTCGGTGACGAAAGTTCTCTGCATCAATCTCCCGCACGAAGGGCATCGTTGCACACTTTGGCGCGGATAACAAAGACCACTACCGAGGGACTTAGTGAGGATGTACGACTCACTAATGAGCGCATGTCACTCCAAGAAGATCGGCTCCGATCCATTGAGACAGCGCAAGGAGTTACTAACACCGCTTTAGCTAATATTTTGTCTAGACTTGATGTGCTTGCAGCTGCTGCCCTGGTGTTCCCGGTCATCCACCTTGCAACAACACCGGGCGCTTTACTGGGCGCCAGATCGTTTCCACCCATGCAGCATGGGCCCGTTGCGTCGACCGCTTCAATACACCACGCTAGCACATCTAGGGCTCCCTTAGCCCGGGCGTTGAGATGGATGACCAAGATGATGACAACGACGCACACCACACCACGGAGTCGAGGATGACTTCTTCGACCACGACCGTGACCATCGCCGACTACGATTCAATCAACAAGGTATGCGTCGTGATCCCATACGACGTGAGGTGCGTGATCGTGATGACATGTTTTCAAAGGTGAAAGTCACTATACCTACATTTGACGGTAAATATGATCCAGATGCTTACCTTAGTTGGGAATTATTACTTGATCAAAAGTATGCATGCCATGAATTTCACGAGGATAAGCGAGTTAGGGCTGCTACTAGTGAGTTTACTGATTTTGCTTCTGTTTGGTGGAGAGAGCATTGTCGTGTTCATCCAAATAACATACCCACCACTTGGGAAGCCCTCAAGTTGGTCATGCGACATAGATTTGTTCCCTCCTAGTATGCGAGAGATTTACTTAATAAATTAGAACGCTTACGCCAAGGTAAAAGTTCAAGACAAGAATATTATCAAGAATTACAAATTGCCAAGTTGCCTTGAGGTTGAATTGAAAATGAGGACGCATCTATGGCACGATTCTTAGGTGGTTTAAATCGCGAAATCCAAGACATTCTAGATTATAAGGATTACAATTCGATGACTCGTTTATTCCATCTTGCTTGCAAAGCTGAACGTGAAGTGCAGGGACGACAAGCGAGGGCCAAAACTAATTTTTTTGCAGGTCGTACTACCTCATGGACGCCACACACCCCTGCTGCCCCGTCAGGTCGTACCATTTCACCAAGTCCCTCCAACGACAAGACAACACCCAATGCGCACCACGCACATCCTTTCGGCGACACGAACCACTCAAAAGAGTTCATCGTCGTCGATTGCTTCAACAGGGCAAACCAAAGATATTGAGTGCCATCACCGCAAGGGCTTTGGTCATGTCATGAAGGATTGTCCAAACACACGTGTGCTCATAGTTCGCGAAGGCGGTGAGTACGATTCAGCAAGCGATCTTGATGAAGATACATATGCTTTGCTCACGACAATGCAGAGGATGATACCAATTCGAACTTCAAGAAGAGCACATCGGCGCGGGTGACGCCGACCAATTCACGAGTATCATTTCCCAGCGAGTACTTAGTGCCCAGATTGCGGTGGCGAAACGTAATCAGCGCCACAACTTGTTTCATATTAAAGGCGTCGTCAAGGAATGCGCAATTCGAATCATCATTGATGGTGGAAGTTGCAATAATCTCGCCACTAGGACATGGTAGAAAAACTCGCACTCTCCACTAGACCGCATCCTCAACCCTACCACATCCAATGGTTCACCAACAAATGCAAGATCAAGGTAACCCGTCTGGTAAGAGTTCATTTTGTTTTAGGTTCTTATCATGATTATGTTGATTGCGATGTCGCACCTATGCAAGCTTGTTCCATGTTGTTAGGTAGACCATGGCAATATGATAAAAATTGTTTACATCATGGTAGAACAAATCAATATTCCTTTGTGCATAAAGACAAGAAAATTGTGTTACATCCAATGTCTCCTCGATGCTATTTTCAAAGATGAGATTGATAGGGCTAATAAAGAGAAAAATCTAGACCACACCAAAAGCGAAAATCAACTTGTAGCGGGACCTTAAACCACACCTTAAAAACAATCTACACTGTGCACGACAAAAAGACTGAGATTCAATTGAAGGGTGCGTGCTTTCTTGCTACCAAATCTGATTTGCACGAGTTACATGTTAGTGATACTGTTTGCTATGCTCTCGTTTGCAAAGAGGCCTTATTTTCATTTGAAGATCTGCCTTCTCTTTTGCCTCCTCGCTGTCACTAACCTTTGCAGGAGTACATTGACGTGTTTCCCAAAGAGGTACCACTGGGCTGCCACCGATTCGAGGAATTGAGCACCAAATTGACCTCATCCCGGAGCATCGTTGCCCAATCGCGGCGCCATACAGAACAAATCCGGAAGAGACTAAGGAAATACACCGCCAAGTTCAAGACACCTTGACAAAGGGTATGTACGTGAGTCTCTTAGCCCTTGTCTTTATTCGGTCATTTTAGTTCCAAAGAAAGATGGATCATGGCGCATGTGTGTTGACTGTCGAGCAATCAATAATATCACCATTAGGTATCGTCATCCTATTCCTCGATTTGATGATATGCTTGATGAGTTAAGTGGTTCTAAAGTTTTCTCTAAAGTTGATTTGCGTAGTGGGTACCACCAGATTCGCATGAAGCTAGGAGATGAATGGAAAACGACTTTTAAAACTAAATTCGGTCTATATGAGTGGTTAGTAATGCCTTTTGGGTTAACTAATGCACCTAGCACTTTCATGAGATTGATGAACGAAGTTTTGCGAGCTTTCATTGGCAAATTTGTGTTGGTTTATTTTGATGATATTTTGATCTACAGCATATCTTTGGAGGAACACCTTAACCATTTACGTGCTGTTTTTGATGTTTTACGAAATGCACGTTTATTTGGTAACCTTGAGAAGTGCACCTTTTGCACGGATCGAGTCTCTTTTCTTGGTTATGTTGTTACTCCCCAGGGCATTGAAGTTGATCAAGCCAAGGTTGTGGCAATCTGAGTTGGCCGACTCTACCACGGTCACACAAGTGCGAAGTTTTCTAGGACTTGCTGGATTCTATCGTCGTTTCGTAAAGGATTTCAGCACCATTGCCGCACCATTGAATGAGCTTACGAAGAAGGGCGTACCTTTTGTTTGGGGAGATGCACAGGACAACGCTTTCTACACATTAAAAGATAAGTTGACACATGCACCACTTCTTCAACTCCCTGATTTTTCTAAGACTTTTGAACTCGAATGTGATGCTAGTGGAATTGGGTTGGGTGGTGTGTTGTTGCAAGATAGAAAACCGGTTCCATATTTCAGTGAGAAGTTGAGTGGGCCTAGTTTGAACTATTCTACTTATGATAAGGAATTATATGCTTTAGTTCGAACTTTAGAAACATGGCAGCATTATTTGTGGCCCAAAGAATTCGTCATACATTCTGATCACGAATCGTTAAAGCATATTCGAAGTCAAGCAACATTAAATCGTAGACATGCAAAATGGGTTGAATTCATTGAGTCTTTTCCTTATGTTATCAAACACAAGAAGGGCAAGGACAATGTTATTGCTGATGCTTTGTCTAGACGATATACCATGCTTACACAACTTGATTTCAAAATCTTCGGGTTAGAGACAATTAAGGATCAATATGAACATGATATTGCTTTTCAGGATGTGTTGCTCAATTGTAAAGATGGAAAAGTGTGACACCACGGAATGCCGAGACACCGTAAACAAATGTGAATTAGAGAATGTGACCTTATAAAGTATGAAATCGGAGATTAAAACTTTACGTTATGCAGTTTAATCACGTTTCCGGGCCGATTTCGGAAGTTTGGGCCTTCCCGGAGGAGTTTGGGCCTTAGGGGGGTGAGTCGTGGGCCTTGGTGGGAGAGAGTTAGGGCCCATGAGGGAGAAGAGGCAGAATTTTGGGGGCTAGGGGCGTCCCTCCCTGCCCTAGCCGCCCCTCCCCCAATCCCCATCTCTCTTGGGTGCCTCCTCCCCTCCCCCTTGGGCGCCTCCTCCCCTCCCCCTTGGGTGCGCCCCCAATTCCTCCTCTCCACCTCCTTTGCTGCAAAGAGGAGATCCCCCACCACACAACCTCGCTGTCCCCTCCAACGGGAAGCCCTGCGACGAGGAGATCCGGCGATTCTAGCGCGAGGAGGACGTTCGGGAGGCTCGGGAGGATAGATCTCGGCGTTCGTCGTTCGTCGGGAGGAGGTAAGGCATGGGTGATCCTTGGGTTTGGGTCTAGGTACTGTTATAGGGATGAATTTCATGTTTTTAGATCAAGGGAGGTGCTGCCATGGGGTAGGATTGATGAAATCTAGAGTTGTGTTCATGTTCTGGTTCGGGCAGATTGGGAACCCGAACTAGGGCAGGCGTTTTCGCCAATTTCGAGTTTGAATCTGACCGTACGGACTTTTAGGAAGTTGTAGATAATTTCCTTATCTTTCCGTGCATATAAAGACATTGAAATTCCGCCCAGCCGTTTAGAAGTTATGGCTGTTTTACCGAGCGCTGTCAAATCTGTGACGAGATTGGGACAGTTCGTGTTCAACGTTAGATTAAACAACATTAGAGTCCGAATTAGTCTTTCCTATAACTAGAAAAAGTTGGGAAATTTCCTAAGCTATGCGGGGATGTACTTGTTTATTCAATTTGGAGTCCTAGAACAGAAGTTATGCCCATTGGAAGTCCGCTGTCCCGAAGGGACAGATTTGCTGTTTTCTGATTTTAGGAGTTGTATGCGAAGTCGGGTAGTGGGATTTATTTGTGTACTGTATTGTGGACCCAATTTGAGTGAGTGGCACGTGTTTGCAGGTGGTGTGCCTCGGGAGTGCCCTCAACCTCTCGTCACTCCGTTACTCGTGGGTGAAGGCAAGTGTTTTGGCGTGGTTTTTATGTTATACGTGCTGCTAGAATTGATTGATGGTATTTGGAATAGTTAACATGTTGTCTTGCCATGCCATGGAATTACATGTTATAATGGATAGGATGTCCTTAGGCCATGATTGAAATAATGTCGATGATATGGGGTCCTCATGCTATGATTAAAATGCTTGTTGTTGATAAAGGATTCATGCCATGTCTTTGAAAGGTTACCGTTGATTGTTGATCACGGTCTTACATGTTGAGAGGCCATACGTTGATATGCAATATTCTATTTATGAATATGTTACTGTCCATTTTGCATGCATGGCATATTTTCATGGCTGGCCGGTGAGTTAAGTCATAACTATTCGGTAGGGGCGGTGAGAACCGTTATGACTAGTCCGGGCCATTCGTTTGAGTAAGTCCTACCTCGTGATTCCATCACCGAGGTGACTGGAAGCAGTGATAGGCACCCTCCATCTTCGGGATGGAAGGGGAAAAGGGTGCATGCCGACGGGTGTGCACTCAACCATACCGGTATGAGTATTCCAGAAGACATGTGCATTGCATTGCATGAATGAAACTATGAATGAGAATGTTGTTGAATTGTTCATGAGTTCATGAGACGAACACCATATTGATCAAGAGATGATTATGATGTTTTTACCATGTCGGTATGCGTGAGAATGGTAATGATGTGATATGTAATGCTTATGAAGATTGAAGTTGATGGTTTGTTGTCTTGCACTCTGTTTTCCATTGTATTACACTTCGCTGAGTTATGAACTCACGCTTGTATTTTCGTTGTTTGTTTTCTTTAGGTACCATGAAATCGGGCGCGGAAAGGGTTTTAGCTACACTACTCCACGTAGTATCATAATCTAGCAAATTCACTGTTGTGGAGACATGACAATAAGCATTACAATAATCTTTAGTGTATGGTCCTGTATGTTTGGTTGTCTCCCTCATGTGTATCATGTGGGGCTATGGAGGGAGTTGTTTTAACTTCCTAGATTTAAATTGATGCTTATTATTTTGCTATCGATGCTTATTGATGTTTTAGTTGATGTTTAGCTATCCTTATCGCTGCGTATGGATATCTCGCTTGTCTTACATATTGATATGATGCTATGTTTGTTAAGTTTCATGCAAAAACAAAGGAGATGCTGCCAAAATTTCCAATTATTCCAAATGATTACTTGCTGTAATTTACCTTAAATTATGGTATTAAATGTGTTAGGGTCTATGTTTGGTGACATTCGGGCTTAGTAAAAGTCGGGTGTTACAGCTTGGTATCGAGCTGGCTGTAGGTCCCTGGAATGTGTATTTAGTGTCATACTATAGGTTCAACTAAAATATGAAGTGGTATAACCTAGAAACATGGCTTAGGTTTTACTTAAAACTTTGCCATAGGATAGCAACATTAAAACTTGTGTAAGTGGAATAACTAATTTAAAACTTGACACACTCTGTTGCACAGTAGGAATGGGTATGGGTACCGTTGCTTTACGCTTAAATGTTGTATTTAAGCTTTTATGTGGAATGTTACATTTGGTAATATATGTTGCTATGTTTATGAAAGAATCGATTGTGTTGATACATTTGAGATTTTGTGGGTTGTGGTGCCGAAAGGGGTTTCGGTCACCTTCTGTTGTTTGTAGTATTGTTGGGTTTGACGGTGTGGGCGTGTGGCCGGTTAGTGCCATCACCGATGGACTTTTAACCTCCTGTTGGGAGAGTGCTTATCCTTTCTGTCGTAGATTGGGTAGTTGGTTGGAGTCGAGTAGTAGAGTTGTGGATTGACCCTCCGAATTTCCTTTGCCGTTTTGATGAACGGTTTTGGTTGGTTTTTGGTTGGTTGAAATAAAAGAAAAAGTGTTCGGTTTTGGATACTCACCAATAGTTCTTTTGGTGGTTTTGGTTTTGTCTTCTTTTGTTGAAGACAAGAGAAGAATTTAGGGTTGCGCCTCTTTTGGTCGCCTTGCCAGCTTTGACGCCCGATTTGTTGTTTGCCTTATAGAGAAACTTATAGATTGATTCTTAGGTTACCATTCTCCAATTTGAAAGGAAGTTATTGAAGTTCCGATGAAAAAAAAAAATCTAAGTCGCATGGATTTAGGTGTCAAGTTTTTGTCGGAAGGGATGTGGTTTCAATTTATTTTTGTGTTTGTCTTTCTCCGAGGTTTAAAAGAGTTATTGCGGTGTTGTGCCAGATCTTGTTGTTGGGGCCTAAGTGGTGTTTGATTGCAATGATGACTTGCTTGGGAATTCATCTTTGAAAAAACCGTTTGTTTCGTGAAAGTTTGAAGTTTGGGGTTATGGCCTTATTTGAAAAAAAAAATTTGGTTAATCGCTTGGTTTTCCCTCTTGCAACCATTTTCCTTCGCGGAAGTTGTTGATCTCGAGAGTTGTGAAGTAGTTGCGTGTCGGCATTTGGGAATTTAAGAGTTGACTTCTCTTGTGATTTATGGTTGAGCTTTCCGGAAGGAAAGGTGTTTTGGGTGTTGTTCTTTTCTAGAGCAATTACGGTTTCCTTAAGAGTTGGGTGCGTGATTCACGCGGATGTTTAAGAAGTTAAGTGTATGACGAGAAGTTAGAGTTTTCGGTTGATATGAGCTAGTGGTCCGGTTAAAGTAAACTTGTTGTTTGTTTAAAGATAAACTAAAATATTGTGTTGATAAGAGATGATTAAACGAGACGTCAGGTGATCCAAAGTGAAAGTTGATTAGTGGTGTGTGCAAAGTGATGCGGGTTATGGAATCTAATGGATGTTTGAGATTAGTTAGCATAGAATGTCTCGGTTGATGAACTTGTTATAGCAAGAAGAGGGTGTGAAAGTCTGCCTATTGTAGCTGGTGGGTCGATTAGTATTGTGGAGTCGACAATATGACTTAAAATTGCGTGTAATCAATTAATGAGGATATATGGAATGATTGTAGGAAAGGTTGAATTATTCTTGACGGATGTCCATGCAGGATCCGTATTTATGAGGGATGTCTAGTGGAGATCGTGTCGCGTGGTTAGTATTAATTATTGGTGGAATGAACTGGTGATATGGAATATGTGACTTAGGGGTTATACCCAGGGTAATTGTTGATTACGCCGGAATAATTGTAAAGAGATGTGTGCTACGCTTGGGGATAATAAGTTGCATGAATAATGGTTCGTCATGGTTAGTAGACCAAAAGAAGTTGTTGATATCGTCTTATGTTGGATTAACTGATAAGATAATTGTCTTTGGAGTTGTGAGAACGTGGTTCTCCTTGTTGATTGTCATACGGTAGATATGGTCTATGGTTCGTTGGTAATATAATCAATTGTGGTTATATGAACAGTGAAAAGTGATTTTATTAAGAGCAGATGTTGTAGCTTGTGTGCAAATGATGTTTGACTTCTCGGGATTTGGGTGATTATGACATCCGTATTGGCTAAGAGTATTGGAATGCGAGTAATGGTGGGATTTGAGTCGAACTTTCTTTTGAAGGTTTACTGATTCAAATGAATGTATAAATTTTCCGGGAGTGCCTCGCCTCTTTGTTTAGGCGTCTTGATTAGGTGCAATAAAATCTCCTCGATTAAGTGGCATTTTGTCAAGTTACAAACTTGACTCCGATGATTGGAAATATGGATGAAAGAGTAGTATTTGAAGTAACCGGCTTATGGGTTCCAAATGTGGTGTGGTATTGAACCATGCCAATCTTTGGTTTTGGGCTAATCTGTTTAGTCTATGCTATGAGTATGGTTTAACACCCAAAGCGTTGGGGTGGGACGCTCTCTTTAGCGTTCAACTGATTTATCTTTGGTGACCCTGGTGTTAAGCGCTTAAATTGTAATTCTATCGTGACTAGAGTTGGATTTATTTGGGAAACGTGTGTGGTGTTTAAGTAGCTGCTTTCAAAAAGGTGAATCTTATGATTGTTTCATAAGTGATTTTGTTGGTAAGGTGTTCCCTGCTGGGAATGTGTTTCCTTTCTCTTTAAGAGAATTGGTAGCGGTTATTAGGCGTAGACGTTTGATTTGAGAGTTGATGCTATCTTCTGTTATTGGCTTGGGTTAAAATGCGATGTTTTGCACGCATTGCGTGCAGTGGTTGTTGGGTTGTGATGCGATATGGTATTTTTTTCGGTTAACGCCGTCGTAGTTTATGCGAATTTGAGCAACCATCGATGTTGTTGGGTGTCAATCATGTGACAAAGAGAATGAAGTCTCTTTGTGAATGGTTAATGGGTATCGTGGTTACATGACGAATAAATGGTGAAAAAGATTCATGACATCGTTTTTATAAGCATAAAAGAGTTGTTGAGCCAGGACGGTGAGAAAGTCATATAGAGATATATGACTAATCCGGAGTGCTCTTGAAGAATTCGCATTCGTGTTATGAATCGAGATTTTCATTGCTCTCTAGCATGAAAAGGAATGAATGGATAAATGCTGGCATTTTGGCTATGTTATGCAAGGGATTTGAGTTTCTCTTTCTCTTCGAGAGTTTTTGTGGCAGTTCTCTTCCAAGATGTTGATTTTGGTTAAAGTGAAAAGTTTGGCTGTGGTGAAAGCGAGTCGAGTTGTCTCTAGTTGTTGAGAACTTCACAAGAGAATTGTGTGGAGTCTCTATTTGTTTGAGTGCTCCCCAATGCGAATTGTATCGCGTTGATTGGAGATTTGAGTTTTTCTTTGCTGCTTGATTTAGGAAAAGCAAAAAGGGTGGTCTTTCAATGTTATCGGGTTCTTTCCAAAGTGATTTGTGGCGCTTTGAGGTTCGAGTTGTTGTATGTGATCTACTTGGATTCAAAAGAATTGTACTTCTTTTGCACTATTGATAGGAGCGAGAATAAGAAGGGCCTCGGATTATTGTTGAGCATAATCTAAGAGCTATACTCGTGGTCCTCGTTGTTTGTGTGATTTGGTTGTGAGGGCGACATCCTCTTGGGGAAAAGTGCCAATTGAGAGTTAGTAGTGAGTTACGATCCAAGCTGGGGCTAGGTGATGGACATTAGTGGTATGAGGGTGGATGATGATGGAGGTTGTTGGCGTCGTGGTTTGAATTTGGTTGAAAGTATCATTGGGTGGAAGCAAATGTTATAGAAATTGTGATGTAAAATGCTTTCTCGTGGTTATTGTCTTAGCTAGACGTCCCTGGATGTGCGTTATGCCTGGGAGAGGATAGAATGAAAAGTGTAATGTGGTTGGCAGTCGAAAGGAAAGTATGGTCGATGTAGGCTATGAGCGAAGATGACATTAGTAAATTTTGATTCCTTGCGAAAAAGGGGTCAAATAATTGGAAGGAAAGGTGGAACCGTGAGAGGTTGTACTTAGCTGGGCTAAGTCAACTCTTTCTCGTTAAGTGTTGGTTTGGTAGGTTGCTTGTCGATGATTCGGTTTGAGTGTTGTGTGGTTGCCTTACATTTGCCTGAAGTTTTTGTCCTGTAGGGGCTTTGTTGTGGTTCTTAGCATTCGTTCGGATTCGAGGTCGAATCCTGTTTAAGGGGGGGAGAATGTGACACCACGGAATGCCGAGACACCGTAAACAAATGTGAATTAGAGAATGTGACCTTATAAAGTATGAAATCGGAGATTAAAACTTTACGTTATGCAGTTTAATCGCGTTTCCGGGCCGATTTCGGAAGTTTGGGCCTTCCCGGAGGAGTTTGGGCCTTAGGGGGGTGAGTCGTGGGCCTTGGTGGGAGAGAGTTAGGGCCCATGAGGGAGAAGAGGCAGAATTTTGGGGGCTAGGGGCGTCCCTCCCTGCCCTAGCCGCCCCTCCCCCAATCCCCATCTCTCTTGGGTGCCTCCTCCTCTCCCTCTTGGGCGCCTCCTCCCCTCCCCCTTGGGTGCGCCCCCAATTCCTCCTCTCCACCTCCTTTGCTGCAAAGAGGAGATCCCCCACCACACAACCTCGCTGTCCCCTCCAACGGGAAGCCCTGCGACGAGGAGATCCGGCGATTCTAGCGCGAGGAGGACGTTCGGGAGGCTCGGGAGGATAGATCTCGGCGTTCGTCGTTCGTCGGGAGGAGGTAAGGCATGGGTGATCCTTGGGTTTGGGTCTAGGTACTGTTATAGGGATGAATTTCATGTTTTTAGATCAAGGGAGGTGCTGCCATGGGGTAGGATTGATGAAATCTAGAGTTGTGTTCATGTTCTGGTTCGGGCAGATTGGGAACCCGAACTAGGGCAGGCGTTTTCGCCAATTTCGAGTTTGAATCTGACCGTACGGACTTTTAGGAAGTTGTAGATAATTTCCTTATCTTTCCGTGCATATAAAGACATTGAAATTCCGCCCAGCCGTTTAGAAGTTATGGCTGTTTTACCGAGCGCTGTCAAATCTGTGACGAGATTGGGACAGTTCGTGTTCAACGTTAGATTAAACAACATTAGAGTCCGAATTAGTCTTTCCCTATAACTAGAAAAAGTTGGGAAATTTCCTAAGCTATGCGGGGATGTACTTGTTTATTCAATTTGGAGTCCTAGAACAGAAGTTATGCCCATTGGAAGTCCGCTGTCCCGAAGGGACAGATTTGCTGTTTTCTGATTTTAGGAGTTGTATGCGAAGTCGGGTAGTGGGATTTATTTGTGTACTGTATTGTGGACCCAATTTGAGTGAGTGGCACGTGTTTGCAGGTGGTGTGCCTCCGGGAGTGCCCTCAACCTCTCGTCACTCCGTTACTCGTGGGTGAAGGCAAGTGTTTTGCGTGGTTTTTATGTTATACGTGCTGCTAGAATTGATTGATGGTATTTGGAATAGTTAACATGTTGTCTTGCCATGCCATGGAATTACATGTTATAATGGATAGGATGTCCTTAGGCCATGATTGAAATAATGTCGATGATATGGGGTCCTCATGCTATGATTAAAATGCTTGTTGTTGATAAAGGATTCATGCCATGTCTTTGAAAGGTTACCGTTGATTGTTGATCATGGTCTTACATGTTGAGAGGCCATACGTTGATATGCAATATTCTATTTATGAATATGTTACTGTCCATTTTGCATGCATGGCATATTTGCATGGCTGGCCGGTGAGTTAAGTCATAACTATTCCGGTAGGGGCGGTGAGAACCGTTATGACTAGTCCGGGGCCATTCGTTTGAGTAAGTCCTACCTCGTGATTCCATCACCGAGGTGACTGGAAGCGAGTGATAGGCACCCTCCATCTTCGGGATGGAAGGGGGAAAAGGGTGCATGCCGACGGGTGTGCACTCAACCATACCGGTATGAGTATTCCAGAAGACATGTGCATTGCATTGCATGAATGAAACTATGAATGAGAATGTTGTTGAATTGTTCATGAGTTCATGAGACGAACACCATATTGATCAAGAGATGATTATGATGTTTTTACCATGTCGTGTACGTGAGAATGGTAATGATGTGATATGTAATGCTTATGAAGATTGAAGTTGATGGTTTGTTGTCTTGCACTCTGTTTTCCATTGTATTACACTTCGCTGAGTTATGAACTCACGCTTGTATTTTCGTTGTTTGTTTTCTTTAGGTACCATGAAATCGGCGCGCGGGAAAGGGTTTTAGCTACACTACTCCACGTAGTATCATAATCTAGCAAATTCACCTGTTGTGGAGACATGACAATAAGCATTACAATAATCTTTAGTGTATGGTCTGTATGTTTGGTTGTCTCCCTCATGTGTATCATGTGGGGCTATGGAGGGAGTTGTTTTAACTTCCTAGATTTAAATTGATGCTTATTATTTTGCTATCGATGCTTATTGATGTTTTAGTTGATGTTTAGCTATCCTTATCGCTGCGTATGGATATCTCGTTTGTCTTACATATTGATATGATGCTATGCTGTTAAGTTTTATGCAAAAACAAAGGAGATGCTGCCAAAATTTCCAATTATTCCAAATGATTACTTGCTGTAATTTACCTTAAATTATGGTATTAAATGTGTTAGGGTCTATGTTTGGTGACATTCTGGGCTTAGTAAAAGCTGGGGTGTTACAAAAAGCGTGGAATAAGTTTGTCCTCCAGAATGGTTTCGTGTTTAGAGCTAACAAGCTATGCATTCCATCTAGTTCCGTTCGCTTGTTGTTACTGCAGGAGGCGCATGGAGGTGGCCTCATGGGACACTTTGGTGTGAAGAAGACGGAGGACATACTTGCTAGCCATTTCTTTTGGCCAAAGATGAGACGGGACGTGGAACGCTTTGTCGCTCGATGCACTACATGCCAAAAAGCTAAGTCACGTCTTAATCCACATGGTTTATATATGCCTCTTCCTGTCCCTACCATGCCTTGGGAGGATATTTCGATGGACTTTGTTTTAGGTCTTCCTAGAACAAAGAAGGGGAGGGATAGCATCTTTGTTGTTGTGGATAGATTTTCTAAGATGGCACACTTCATACCATGTCATAAAAGTGATGATGCTACCAAAGTTGCTGATTTATTCTTTCGTGAAATTGTGCGCTTACATGGTATGCCAAACACAATAGTTTCAGATCGCGATACTAAATTCCTGAGTCATTTTTGGCGAACATTGTGGGCTAAATTGGGGACTAAGCTGTTATTTTCTACTACTTGTCATCCCCAAACTGATGGACAAACTGAAGTTGTCAATCGATCTTTATCTACCATGCTTAGGGCTATTTTGAAAAAGAACATAAAGTTGTGGGAAGAATACTTACCTCATATTGAATTTGCTTATAATCGTTCATTGCATTCTACTACTAAGATGAGCCCTTTTGAGATTGTATATGGTTTTGTCCCTCGTGCTCCTATTGATTTATTACCTCTTCCATGTTCCGAAAAATTGAATTTTGATGCAAAACAACGTGCTGACTTGATCCTCAAAATGCATGAGACAACTAAAGAAAATATAGAACTTATGAATGCTAAATACAAACTTGCTGGTAGTAAGGGAAGAAAACATGTTACTTTTGAACCCGGCGAGTTAGTTTGGCTACATTTGAGAAAAGATAGATTTCCTGAATTACGAAAATCAAAGTTGATGCCTCGTCCGATGGTCCGCTTTGAGTATTGAAAAAGATCAATGATAATGCTTATAAGCTTGACTTGCTGCAGAGTTTGGGGTCACCCACTTTTAACATTACAGATTTGAAACCATACTTGGGCGATGAGGATGAGTTCGAGTCGAGGACGACTCAAATGCAAGAAGGGGGGATGATGAGGACATCTCTTCCATGAACACAAATGAGCCATCTGTGCAAGGACCAATTACTCGTGCCAAAGCACGTCAGCTCAATTATCAGGTCAACTCGTTTCTAAGTTTGTATACGATTAATTCACGTAATGGATTGCTATTTAATTCTTGTGATGATTTCATTGTTCTTAGGAACCAAGGAGAAGATCAAGCTCGGTCATCATATGCGCAGGATCCAGAAGACAAAGTCAAAGAGGAAAACGAGCACATGAGAAATACTACCAAGAAGGAAAGGAGGAAGGAGTTTCCTTCCTTTTTGGAAGCACGAAATCAGATCAAAGCGCCATGAAGAAATCTCGTTTATTTCTTTCCTTTTGTATTTTAGGAAGCTTTGTTAAGAAGGAAAGGAGGGACGGATTTTCCTCCTGTGTTGGGCTGCATGTGCGCCCTCTCCCTTGGCTGCCATATGGGCGCCTCCCCTCAACCCTCCACTTCTCCCTTTATATACTCCTGCCGTCCCTCCCTTAGAACGCAGATTTTGTTGATTAAGTTTAGCCGTGTGCAAGCTTTCTTCTTCAAGTTGTGCTAGATAGCCACCTTGTGAAGACTTTAATAGAATCTCAATTCGTCTCCACCTTCTCTCATACTTCAGATTGTTTTACTTGTTCTTGTTTGTTCTTCGATTACCAACAAGAATTGAACTTCGTGTTCAGGTTGATCTCGGCTACCTAGATCAATAACCACGCGGAGTAGGTTCAGCGATTGCTAAGGCGCCATCGACTTGTTCGTGCGTAGTCGGATCGTGAGAGTCTTCTCCAACACCAATCGATAGTTATCACTCCGCCGAAAGATCGGGCACTCTAGACATATCACCCGGTTTAGCAGTTAGTGCTGCACTTAGTAAAGTGGCCACTATCTTATGCAAAATTGTTGAACCTATTTCTGAGCACTTAAAAACCAAACTAAATATGGACAGACAAAATGGAAGTAGAAATTCAAAATATAGAGCACAGTAGCACACTGATGCATTTGTATGCTCTACACTCAAAATTTCCATCAGTTTTGTGCTTAAATGTAGCTTTGATTCAGTTCTTCGAATGTATGAACCACCATAAAATGAAAGACCATTTTTATTCCACAACTGCAAAAATTTTAAATGTCGTTTGGTAATATATGACCCTTTTGAGTATAACTCAGTCATTTCAACATAATAGAATCCCTAACTACCTGTTTTTTTTCCAGGTGTTAGACTTCATCATGAGGCATGTAGGTTCAGCCACTCCATTAATAGCTGGGAATTCTGTTTACGTGGATTTATTATTCTTGAAGGTTAGTAGAGAATGGCCTTTGGGAGTGTCATACTACTAATAGCTGGAACTTTTTCTTTAAAAAAAAATCTCACCAATATGTTCGTTTTGAACTTCATGCAACACAGTGAGATACGATGTGAACATGTTTTTTCTGTTCTTTTTCTGTTCTTTATCTTTTGAGGTCGCACATGTTTTTATGCGAGTGTCATGGACCTTTGGGAGTGTCATGGACCTAAGATTGATGCTTGTTGTTATACATTTTTTACCCTTCAGGATGGGAAGATAGACAGAGCAGAGTGGGAGAACTTTGTCTCAAGAAATCCATCCTTGATGAAGAGTATTTGCAATTGCACTAACCTGACAGCAGAGTGGAAGGATGGGAGACGCCAGGGCTCTAACCTGACAGAGCAGTGGAAGGATGGAAGACGCCAGGGCACTAATCTGACAGAGCAGAGTGGAAGTATGTAAATGAGTAGAATAGTATGTAAATGAGTAGAATAGTAGAGATTATATAGCCGGCCAGACCAATTTTTTCAAAATGATGGAGAACTGGCGCCTGGCGGGAAGCTTCGTTTCTTGCGTGGCCAACGCTTCGTTTCTTGCGTGCAATTAAGAGGCCAATTTACCACTGTTTCTTTCATTCTAAAGCTTTGGTTCCAATGACTGTCTTACGTTGCTTGGTTATAATGTGAAAGCTGGCTATTTGAAAATGACTGTCTTGTATTTGTTTCATTTCAAAATAACTGGAAGCGGGAAATGGTAGAACGGACCGCTGCCACCAACTCGTGCTTAAGAATAGTAGAGATTTTGAGTCTTTTAGATGTGCTCAACGGCCGCCTAACAAGCTCATTGTATCGGAACCCCAACTTTTCAATACTTCATCCATATTTGCAATTTTAGATTGCTTTAGCCTTGTTCTTGCTTGTTCTTCGATTGCTTGCAGGAATTGATCTTCGTAATCAGGTTGATCGTGCCCACGGCAAGGTCAATAACCCTCTGGAGTTGGTTTAGCTATTGTTAAGGCGCATCGTCGTTGTACGTTGTAGTCGGATCGTCAAAGTCGTCTCCGCCCAAATCGAAGGTTATCATTCTCATCGAAAGATCGGGACACCCAGTATTACATCACGGTCAACCAATTCCCTCTCGCTGGCGCCAGCGCACGTGGTGGCCTGGCGAGCAGGTGGGCAACCAGGCCCCTCTGGCCGGGTGCCGGCCCAAGTGGTGGCCTGGCGAGCAGGCGGGCAACCAGGCCCCTCTCGCCGGGCGTAAGCCCACGTGGCAGTTTGGCGAGCAGGTGGGCGGCCAGACCCTGCTCGCCGAGCGACCAGGACAAGTGCGCGACCAAAAGGACGAAAAGGAGGCTTCGCCATGAAACCTCCTCCCTCTGACACACTATGTTAGGGCCATTAATTACAAAGACGGCCCGTCCCTCTGACGCCTCACACCTAACCCGAGCAGACCGAGCGAAGACATACGACAACACGAAGAATGAGGTTGGGAGACAAGACTGAAGTGATGGGTGTAATAATGAATCGTAGTTCAGCATGATGTCACCCTCTCACCTGGCCGAGCCAGCCCCGTCTATATAAGGGAGCTCGGGTGCATGGAGGAAGGGGGTTCGGAGGTTGGAGAGCCGGACAATTTTCTAGACTCAAAGTTCTGATCTTCTTCCTGAGGAAGAAGCATTGTAACCATTTTCACATACTCAACAATGATCTAGCAAGACGTAGGGCTGTTACCCACACCGGGGGCCCAAACCTGGGTACATCGGTGCACTGCTTGCTCTTCTTCTCACCCTCAGGTGTTGTGTGTGCGTTCCTTGGTCTGTTGACTGCAGGGATCCCTCGTGAGAGCACCGCCATGTGTCCCGCCGCGAAAGCACCCCCTATCGAACCAACTTCTCCACCCAGGAGATATCCTGCCGGCCGAAAACGCCGACAGGGGTATAGACGTAATCGGGCAAATTTACCCCGCCTCGAGCAAAGGACATACATTTATTTTGGTCGCAACAGATTACTTCTCCAAGTGGGTCGAAGCTATAGCATTGAAGAAAGTTATGTGTACGAAGGTGATAGCCTTTGTGCAGGAACACATCGTCTATCGGTTTGGGATCCCACAAATAATCACGACCAATCAAGGCATTGTGTTCATGTTGGAGGCATTTTAGAGTTTTGCTAGAAACCTTGGGATCAGAATGTTGAACTCATCACCATACTACGCGCAGGCCAACGGACAAGCAGAGTCGTCAAACAAGACACTGATTAAATTAATTAAGAGGAAGATAGATGACAAACCTAGGAGTTGGCACACAACGTTGGCTGATGCATTGTGGGCATATCAGATCTCATGCCACGAGGTCACTAAGGTATCACCTTACCAATTAGTGTATGGGAAAGAGGAGGTAATGCCGATAGAAGTCGGCATTAGTTCGCTAAGAACCGCTAAGCAGGACATATTATCGGCTCAAGAATATAAAGACGTGCTACCCGATAACCTGGAAGATCTGACAGAATTAAGGCTTAGAACCCTAGAGTGAATTTAGAAGAACAAAGCTAGGGTGGCAAGGATGTACAACAAGAGGGTTGTACCAAAATCATTTGAAGAGGGTGATCTAGTGTGGAAAATTGTCCTGCCCATTGGGATAAAAGATAGCCAATATGGGAAATGGTCTCCTACGTGGGAAGGGCCATTTAAAGTTAATCGGCCAGTCCAAGGTAACTCTTACATATTGGAGACTATGGATGGGGAGTCCTTTACTAAGGCTATCAATGGGAAGTACTTAAAAAAGTATCAACCCAACGTATGGATAGGGTCCTAATCGGCGTGCTAATCAAAACATCACTACCAGAACAGGTTGCATTGTTTACATGTGGAGAAGGATCCTATCGGCTGCGGTCTCCACGGCCTGACGAACACTCAAAATTAAAGTTTTGTCTCCATCCTCATTGCCCGAAACCGGCATGATGATTTTGGCTTTATCCTCGGCAAGCCTGAAAGTCACGGCAATATCAGCGTGATGTACCTTCAGGTCTGCCTTGGCCAACTCGATGGCATGATCAACAGCGGAAAGGTGGGTTTCAGCTTCAGCCAAGGCTTGCCTCAAATGGGCAACTTCATCGGCTAGAGCTAATCTCAACGACTTCAGAGCCTTGGCCGACGACGTGGCGGTGTTGAAACTAGCTTTCTTGTGTCTACCATCAGCCACTATGATGTCGAGTTCGGTGCAGTGCTTTGCGACTTCCTCTCTCTGACGTTGACGCCCCAGTGCTATTTTGACCACATCTTTCTCCAGGAAGAGGCATTGAAGATCATGGAACTTATTCATATCCGCCAAGGAGAGACAAGGGGCCACCTCGGTAAGAAGGGCAGCCATCGGCTGATAGTCTTCCAAGATATCTGAACCTGATCGGACCAACATCCAATGAAGTTGTTTTAGCTTGTCTCGGTGATCCAAGGATATAACTGGGAGGTCTTGGTCCGGTCGGGACAATGGTTGAACGATGGATGCCAAAGGAGTCGTGTCGGTCATTAGGTCTTCGTTAGATAGGGAGCAAAGGTCCTCTAGAGCAAACCTGAAAAGAGCACAAGCCGATAGCTAGATACAAGACAGCAGCGATTAAGAACAAATATCCTAAAGGGCGACAGCGCAAAGGCCAGGATCAGAGGAAAGCCATAGTGATAGACCTCAGCTCCTGCGACTAGACTCAGAGGAGAGGCAACGTTTGATAGCTCCTGTGGGGGAACCACTCATCGGCTCTAATGGATCAGCCATCATACTCGCAATAGGGAGTGACAGTGCTTCTGCAGTAATGACCTCAGTCGAAGGATCGGTAGTCGTTTCCGTATGTACCCCTAGAGTCATGACGGGAGAAGCCTCTGGTGCCACATCCTCCATAATCGGCTGCACAAGACTATATGGGTCAATAGCATCGGAGGAGGTAAACAAAGGCTAAGAAGCTAATTACTTGAGGAGATGACCCAGGAGCAATGTTGGTTGTTGGGAATATGGACGGGGCCATGAGAGCAAGTTTCTTACGACCAGCGAGTCGTTTCTTCTTGACTGAAGTAGACAGATGAATAGGTTCGTTGGCAAGACATCTGTACAATTTATAAAATGGGTGAAACTTACCTGGCTTCGCAGGATTTGCAACAGCGAAAGATGGCATCGGCTGGGCTGCCTCGATTGCCTTAGCCTTCTTTTGAGAGCCATTCCTTGATACATCGACAGACTTTCTCTTCTGCTGAGGATGAGCCGATGCCCCCATGTGACCCATTTTCTTGACATCCTTCAGAGTAGGAGAATGGAAGCCGACGTTGGTACGACCAATGATGTTGGGGCGCAAGTTGAGAGCTTTACCACTATTGGAGAAAGTCGGCCGAGTATTCTCCATCTCTTAAACATCAAGGAAGTTAAGGACTTAAGAAAAGGAATGTCAAGGTTGTACAAAAGAAGGGGCAATTCTCTAACAGCTACCTTTAGATTGGGAGGAACAGGATAGGTATCATCAAAGTGGTGGAGCACCACACCTAGAGGATTAATGAAAAGATGATGACTCCACTCTTGCCACCATCGGTTAGAAGTCCCAGTAGTCTGGCCGATGAAGGTGATTTGAGGAACGGAGTCAAACAACATCTCTTCGCCTAAATCCAGTGCAATGCTCGCATCTAGAGCACACTTGAGCTCTTCTCGTTCCCAGAGCCTGTCGAACAACACCAACTGAGGTGGAAGCAGCCCAAGTATCAATTGTTTGGCGCAAATAGAAGGATGATAATATTCATATGAAGGCTTTTGGGTACGGCTTGAAAGGCTGAGGCCGACTGAGAAGATCCCGAGAGATATTATATGCTTAAAGCACTCTTCATCGGGATCATCCGGACGACAGGAGGTGGGACGCTCGTATTCCAAATCATCAATGTGCCGATACGAAAGGAAATCTGAAGAACGAATGGTATCGATCTCATAGAAGTATGCGAAAAACACAAAGAAGGCTTCTACATTAAACTTCAGGTCTGTCTTCTGAACCTGAGAAAAGGCCTCTCCATATGATCAACAGCGCCTGAAAACTGGTTCTTCTTCCTCTGGAGAATCCTCACGAGGAAATTGGAGAGCCGAGGTAAGGGCAATATTGAAAGGTCGCTGGAATTGAGCCATCAACCAGAGTTGGACAAACCAAAGGGGTGCTCCTTGATTGCCGACAACATGAGAATTGGTGACACCCCTGAGCTTCGAGGTAATAACATGCATCATGTGATACACTGCGCCAAGGAGAAGTTTACCCAAAGCTATTTCCTGACCATTGGCTATGTAACACCCCGGCATTTAATATGCCTGAATGCTACCAAACATAAGCTAAACAACATCTAAATACCACATTTAACATAAAATTCCAGCAAAGGCGCATAGGCTAAAAACCGAGATTTCGGCAGCACCTCCTTTGTTTTATCATGAATTTAAGGAGCAACAACAATATAGCATTATATGGCAATAAGGGAAACATCTAAAACAGCAATAAAAAGAGTCTTAACGACAATAAAAGACTAACATTAAGCACTTAAAGTTTCAAGTGTCAAACGAACAATAAAACTCTCATTAACCAAGCTAAGCCTTAATTTAATGACCATCACACGCAATTTATTATCAAACTAAAAGAATTGACTTGGGGAAACATTAAGGTGAAGCAACGTGTGGGCGTGTGTCTATTCCCCTTTCCCGCATGCCGTTCTCATGGTACCTAAAACAATAAGAAAACACAAGCGTGAGTTCGAAACTCAGCAAGCATATTGCAATGGACAACAAGAACAACAATATGGCAATAGCATCTCCCTTCATGTAAATCATCTTATTCATAAACACTTAACATTGTCATCATCAATATGTATGAGATGTAATGCAATGCTCATGTCTCCTTGGAAACTCATACCGGTATGGTTGAGTACACACCCGCTTGTGCACCCTTTCCCCTTCCATCCTCGAAGATGGAGGGTGCCTACTCATCGCTTCCATTCACCACGTGGATGGAATCACGATGTAGGTCTTACTCAATGGCGTTCGGACTAGTCATAACTTTCTCACCGACCTTGCCGGACTAGTTATGACTTTCTCACCGCCCTCGCCCTATCTCATGTCATGCATGCAACTATGCCAATTATCATATTTCACATGTACATAAACATATGGCATCTCATCATGACAAATATTAACACATGGCATCGAATCATGATAATCATACTCAATATATCATTGGAAAATAGCAAGCATGGCAAGTGATCATAGCAAGTATTCAATCTTTCATCTAATCTCCACAAGCAACCTACAATTCCGCTATTCATTACAACACACTTGCCTCAACCGTGGGCGACGGGATTGTGGGAAGTAGAGGGCACCCCCGGGGTCACACCACCTGCACAACGGCATCACATACTCTCAATAATGCCCACAAAACAGTACACAAATCCACATCTCACCCGACATTGCCCGCTACTCGCAAAACCTAAAATAGAGGTTCTGTCCCGGCGGGACAGCAGCCTTGCAAAGGCCATAACTTGAGTTCTTGGACTCCAAATCGATTAAATGAGTACACCATCGCGAAGCTTAGGAAATTTCCTACCTTTTTCTAGTTATACGGAAAGACTGATTCGGACTCTAAAATTGTTTAATCTACAGATTACTACGATCTATTCTAATTGCGTCACAGATTTTAACACGCTCGGTAAAACGGCCATAACTTTCAAACGGATGATCGGATTTTAACGTACTTTATGTCCACGGAAAGATAATTAAATTATCTACAACTTCTTTTAAGTCCGTATGGACAGATTCGGATTCTAAATCAACGAAAACTCGAACCCTAGCCCAACTGCTCAATCTGCCCGAAAACAGAAACGTGGCAACGTCTAGATCTAACCCAAAGAACTCCAACCCAGCACCACCAATTGATCTAAAAACTTCATAAACGCCCTAAGAACAGTACCTAGATCAAACCCAAGGATCCCCATGATCATACCTTTGCCCAACGAACGAATCTCCAATAGATCTCCTCGCGGATCGCTCCTCGCTCCACGCTCCTCGCTCCTCGCTCCTCGCTCTTCGCTCCAACGGATGGATCCACAAGGTGCAGAGGTGTGGAGACCACCCTAGGGCAGCAAGGGGGTGGAGGAGAGGTGGTGGAGAGGTGGGGCAATGGAGGAGAGCAAGGGGGAGGCACAAGGCTCAAAGGGAAGGGGCGGCTAGGGCTTGGCAAGTGGGGGGAGGTGAGGGGGGCGCACTAAGGCCTCAAGGGGCGCAAAGGCAGCAGGGTGGACGCCCCAAAGGGGCAGGGAAACCCCTTTTACCAGCCCCCACACCCAATTCTAGTCCGTTATGGAGACCTAATCCATCCCACCAAAGCCCACCAAGGCCCAAAACTCTGAAGGCCCAAAACTCAAAACGGCCCGAAACGGCCCGAAAAAGCTATTAACCTCCATAACCTATAGTTTTAACCTTAATTCCACATTTCATACTGTTTTTAACCATATCAAGCACGTAAAATAAAGTTATGACACTCCGTGGTGTCACATTCTTCCCCCCTTCAACAGGATTCGACCTCGAATCTAAACGCACCAACACGCAACCCAGCAAAACCGAAGATAGCTAGGTTTTCACATCACATACCTGAGGTGAAAAGCTCGGGATATTTCTCAAGCATACGAGACTCCAGCTCCCAAGTTGCCTCTCTCTCGGTCTGATGTGACCACAACACTTTAACGAACTTGAGCGTCCGGTTCTTCATCACTCGCTCAAGTCCCTGAATTTCCATAGGACGGGACTCGAAGGTGAGGTCCTGCTCAAGTACTAATGGTTCCAACGGAACCACCAACTCCGGATCATGCAAGTATTTCCTCAACATCGAGACATGGAACACATTATGCACACCTTGCATAGCTTTCGGTAGCTCCAGACGATAGGCCAACCTACCAACTCGGCGATGATAGGAAAAGGCCCAACATACCTTGGGTGAGCTTTCCTTTGGTGCCAAACGCACCACACCCTTGGTGAGAGATACTCGCAAGAGTACGCTTATCACCCACCTCAAACTCCAAGTCTCGCCGCCACATCAAGATAGCTCTTCTCTCTGCGCTTCATACGCGAGAAGGTTCTCGCTGCACCTCCGCCACGCGATCAGCGATCTGCTGAACCCAATCCGGTCCAAGAATCGCTCTCTCGCCTTGCATCCCAACAAAGTGGCGATCTGCACTTCCGGCCATATAGTACCTCATAAGGAGCAGCCCAGATCTTTGGAATGATAGCCGTTATTGTAAGCAAACTCCGCAAGAGGCAAATGATCCTCCCAGCTACCTTTCCAAGCCATCACACAGGCCCTGAGCATGTCTTCCAACGTTTGGATGGTACGCTCAGACTGCCCATCCGTCTGAGGGTGAAAAGCGGTACTAAGGCGAAGCTGCGTACCCAAAGCACTCTGCAAACTCTCCCAGAACTTGGAGACGAACTTCGCATCCCGATCAGAAAATAATGGTCTTAGGTACACCATGCAGTCTCACAATCTCCCGCACATAGATGGGAGCCAACTCACTCGCAGAATTGGTCGTGTGGATAGGAATGAAATGCGCAGACTTGCTGAGACGGTCCACCACAACCCAAATAGCATCCTTCCCTCGTGGAGAACGAGGTAGACCAACCACGAAATCCATGGAGATGTCATCCCATGGCCACACAGGAATCTCCAATGGCTGCAACAGAGGGCGGACGCTTATGCTCAGCTTTGATCTTCCTCGACAGATCCCACAAGACGCCACATACTTGGCAATATCCACTCTCATCCTTTTCCACCAGAAATTCTTCTTCAAGTCCCTGTACATCTTGGTCTCCCAGGATGGACCGTGTACGGGGTGCGATGAGCTTCTTTCAGAATGTCTTCTTTCACTTGAGATTTATGAGGTACGCACAAACGGCCCTGAAATCTCAAAGCTCCCGCATCATCAACGGTAAAGTCTCGGACTTGCCATCCTCAAAGCGTTTCCTACTTTCGGAGCAAACGGTCATGTTCTTTGTGCCTCCCATACATGCTCGGAATTGCCGACTCAAGAATCAATCGAGTTTCAGCTTGCACGGTCTCCGCAAAGCAAGAGGGAGACCCCAAACGCTCAAAATCAGCAACAAGACAATCAACAATAGGGGCATTGTCTTGATCGAGAGCGTCGGCCACCACATTTGCCTTCCTGGATGATACCGGATAGTAAGGTCATAATCCTTTATCAATTCTAGCCACCTCCTCTCGCCTCAAGTTCAAATCTTTACGGGTAAAGATGTACTTGAGGCTCTTGTGATCGATGAAAATGTCACAAGACTCGCCGCATGTAATGCCTCCATATCTTCAATGCAAACACCACGGCGGCTAGCTCAAGATCATGCGTGGGATAGTTCGCTCGTGCTTTTTCAATCGCCTCGATGCATAAGCAATCACCTTGCCCTCTTGCATGAGCACACACCCAAGTCCCAACCGAGAAGCATCGTAATACACCGTGGAAGCGCTTCCAGGCTCGGGAAGGGTAAGAACAGGAGCGATCACTAACTTCTCCTTCAAAGTGCGTAAACTGTGCTCACACTCTGTGATCCTGGAATTTCATCCCTTTCTCGAGTCATTTGTGAAAGTGGCTTGGCAATGATAGAGAAATCCCGCACGAAACGCCGATAGTAGCCACCAACCCAAGGAAACTACGCACCTCTTTGACATTGGAAGGCCTCTTCCAATCCAAAACTGCAGAGACTTTGCTAGGATCTACTGAGATATGCCCTCCGGATTGATGATGTGGCCAAGAAAACCCACTTCAAATCCGTAACTCGCACTTTTTCAGCTTAGCAAAGAACTGATTTTCCTCTAGGTGCACAAAGACAAGCCTCGATGTCACTCATGCTCCTCTTCCGATTTAGAGTAAACGAGAATGTCATCGATGAACACTACCACAAACTCATCAAGATACGTGTGTAGCATACTGCTCATCGCCTCCATAAAGACAAAGAGGAGCATTAGTTAGTCCAAAAGACATAACTTTAAATTCATAATGCCCATACCTAGTGGAGAAAGCAGTCTTCTCAATGTCCTACTCCTCACACGGATCTCGATTGTACCGATCGAAGATCAATCTTGGAGAACACCTTTGCTCCCTTGGTTGGTCAAACAGATCCTCGATGCGAGGCAAAGGATACTTGTTCTTGACTGTCACTTGATTAAGAGCACGATAATCAATGCACATACGCCAACTTCCATCCTTCTTCGAGACGAAGAGGACAGGTGCTCCCCATGGCGAAACGCTACGCCGAATAAAGCCCTTGGCCAACATATCCTCCAACTGCTTCTTCAACTCGTCTTGAAAAGGACGAGCCAAGCGGTATGGAGAGATAAAAATAGGTCGAGTGCCAGGAACAAGATCAATACGAAACTCCACATTCCTCACAGGAGGTAGACCAGGCAACTCGTCAGGGAACACATCAACGAACTCCTTCACTACAGAAATCTCCTCAATGGGAACTAAGGAAGATGGTTTCTCAGACAAAGTCATGAGGAAACCCAACAGCCTCAAACGCTGACCAGAAAACAAACTAGTCAAAACAAAGACGGAACTGGAGGGTATACCACCCTGAAAGGTCAACTCTTCCCCGGACGGGGCCTGCAAGGCAACTGTCTTCCAGAAACAACAGATCTTAGCATGGTAATGCGATGCAGCCACCCATGCCCAAAATGACATCAAAAGGAGCCAATCGGATCACCATGAGATTGGCAAAGAAAACCTCATCATCAATGGCAATGGTGCAACCAGGGCAAACCAAAGAACTAGCAATCAACCCCCAGGAGAACCGACTAACACGGACTCGTAAATCCGCTGAACTCCCAACTTAGCTCTACTAGCAAACTCCGACGGCACAAAAGAATAGGATGCTCCGAATCAAATAGAACAAAGGCATCAACGGAATCCACGAGCAAAGTACCAAACCACCTCCGATGCCCTACCGACTCGGCGGTTCGGCAAAGCGTACACTCTGGTGGCGCCGGGACGTATGAGCCCCGACTCGGTGATGCCCCATCAAGGCTGGGGCGGAGGAGGCAATCGAGGAGGAGCAGACGGCTGCGGGCACCAAGACGCCGCTGGTGGCGCACACGCAAAGGGCGGCCGAGAAACAGGGCAGCCATCATGTGCACCGATCCTCCGGAAGACGCCGGCCGGAGTGGGAGGAGAAGGCACCGTCTCCCACTTGATGATGCTATCGGGATTCATCCGGTAGACTCGCCCCATGTGGCCGGGCTTGCACAGTGGTTGCAACTCCCGGTCCAACCACACTCAAGCACGGTGCTCACCACCGCACTTGAAACACTTCATGCCCTCGCCCGGCACTGTGACGACAAACAGCCGTGAAGAAGACGCATCGGCGGCCCCATTTTAGCCCCCGAGGAGGAGCCCTGTCCCCTTGAACTTCTTGAAGGTGGGTCGAGAAGACCCACCTCCTCCACCAAAGGTCCTCTCTCGGCCCCGCTCGGGCCGCAGGAACCCTGAACCGCCCGGTTTTGCTTATCCCGGAGAGCTCCAACTCGAGCTCCATGCCCTTCGCCGCTTCCACCACGGAGCGAGAAGTCACGAGGACAGTCGCCCCATGACAACTCTGAACTCCTGGTTGAGGCCCCTACGGAACCTCCTCGCCTTCTCCCTCGCTGCCGGGCCGCCACGGCCAAGACGAAGTGCACCACGCTGTTGAACTCCACCTCATACTCTACCACCGACCTCTTTCCTGGGAAAGAGTCGCCGAGTATGCTCCATCCTCTCAAGGAAAGACTGGGTAGAACTTAGCTCTAAGCGAGCCACAAAGTCCTCCTGTGTGATCGACCAAGATCAGGGGTTCTAGCAGCCGTAACCCCTTCCCACCAGATATCGCCTTGGCCTTTCAAATTGAAAGGCCACAAAGCGAGCCCTCTCGACCGAGGTCAATTCTAGGACCTCAAATCGCTTTTCCATGTACCGCAGCCAATCTGGATCGATCGGCGCGTGCCCGCTCCGTCAAAAGTGTCAAGACGGAGGGTCATCCACTCTCGGAGACTCATCCTCGGCTCCGGCGCAGCGGGGGCAACAACTGGGGCCACTGCAGGGGGAGGCACCACAGCAGGGGCTGCCCGCAACTATTGGCGCAGCTCCTAAATCTCCCTCTGCAGAGCCTGAACTAAATCATCATTGGCGGCGGCACCCCGCCTCGATCAGGTACCGGAAGCTCCTCCTGAGCTGGCCCACGAGCATTGAGCGAAACGCTACCCTCAGCAACAGACTCCTCAACTCCCTGGGAGCCTCGCCCCTGGCCTCCACGGCCACGGCGCCCACGGCCTCTACCCCTCGGCATGGCTGCTTCAGACAAACAACCATCCCAACACAAAAACATAAACACAACATCACACAACCAAGAACATAGATCAAACATCATCATAGACATATTCTTTATCACATAATCAAGCGCGATGCAATGATGAACCAAAACCCCATCCTACTGTGCAACCAAGTGTGTCAAATTTTAGATTAGTTATACCACTTTTGCAAGTTTTAATGTTGCTATCCTACAACAAAGTTTTAGTTAGAACCTAAGCCATGTTTCTAAGTTATTCCACATCATATTTTAGTTGCAACTTAAGGTATGACACTAAAAATACATATTCCAAGGACCTACAACCTCGCTCTGATACCAACTGTAACACCCCGGCATTTAATATGCCTGAATGCTACCAAACATAAGCTAAACAACATCTAAATACCACATTTAACATAAAATTCCAGCAAAGGCGCATAGGCTAAAAACCGAGATTTCGGCAGCACCTCCTTTGTTTTATCATGAATTTAAGGAGCAACAACAATATAGCATTATATGGCAATAAGGGAAACATCTAAAACATCAATAAAAAGAGTCTTAACGACAATAAAAGACTAACATTAAGCACTTAAAGTTTCAAGTGTCAAACGAACAATAAAACTCTCATTAACCAAGCTAAGCCTTAATTTAATGACCATCACACGCAATTTATTATCAAACTAAAAGAATTGACTTGGGGAAACATTAAGGTGAAGCAACGTGTGGGCGTGTGTCTATTCCCCTTTCCCGCATGCCGTTCTCATGGTACCTAAAACAATAAGAAAACACAAGCGTGAGTTCAAAACTCAGCAAGCATATTGCAATGGACAACAAGAACAACAATATGGCAATAGCATCTCCCTTCATGTAAATCATCTTATTCATAAACACTTAACATTGTCATCATCAATATGTATGAGATGTAATGCAATGCTCATGTCTCCTTGGAAACTCATACCGGTATGGTTGAGTACACACCCATCGGTGTGCACCCTTTTCCCCCCTTCCATCCCGAAGATGGAGGGTGCCTACTCATCGCTTCCATTCACCACGTGGATGGAATCACGATGTAGGTCTTACTCAATGGCGTTCCGGACTAGTCATAACTTTCTCACCGACCTTGCCGGACTAGTTATGACTTTCTCACCGCCCTCGCCCTATCTCATGTCATGCATGCAACTATGCCAATTATCATATTTCACATGTACATAAACATATGGCATCTCATCATGACAAAAATTAACACATGGCATCGAATCATGATAATCATACTCAATATATCATTGGAAAACAGCAAGCATGGCAAGTGATCATAGCAAGTATTCAATCTTTCATCTAATCTCCACAAGCAACCTACAATTCTGCTATTCATTACAACACACTTGCCTCAACCGTGGGCGACGGGATTGTGGGAAGTAGAGGGCACCCCCGGGGTCACACCACCTGCACAACGGCATCACATACTCTCAATAATGCCCACAAAACAGTACACAAATCCCCATCTCACCCGACATTGCCCGCTACTCGCAAAACCTAAAACAGAGGTTCTGTCCCGGCGGGACAGCAGCATTGCAAAGGCCATAACTTGAGTTCTTGGACTCCAAATCGATTAAATGAGTACACCATCGCGAAGCTTAGGAAATTTCCTACCTTTTTCTAGTTATACGGAAAGACTGATTCGGACTCTAAAATTGTTTAATCTACAGATTACTACGATCTGTTCTAATTGCGTCACAGATTTTAACACGCTCGGTAAAACGGCCATAACTTTCAAACGGCTGATCGGCTTTTAACGTGCTTTATGTCCACGGAAATATAATTAAATTATCTACAACTTATTTTAAGTCCGTACGGACAGATTCGGATTTTAAATCAACGAAAACTCGAACCCTAGCCCGACTGCTCAATCTGCCCGAAAACAGAAACGTGGCAACGTCTAGATCTAACCCAAAGAACTCCAACCCAGCACCACCAATTGATCTAAAAACTTCATAAACGCCCTAAGAACAGTACCTAGATCAAACCCAAGGATCCCCATGATCATACCTTTGCCCAACGAACGAATCTCCAATAGATCTCCTCGCGGATCGCTCCTCGCTCCACGCTCCTCGCTCCTCGCTCCTCGCTCCTCGCTCCTCGCTCCAACGGATGGATCCACAAGGTGCAGAGGTGTGAAGACCACCCTAGGGCAGCAAGGGGGTGGAGGAGAGGTGGTGGAGAGGTGGGGCAATGGAGGAGAGCAAGGGGGAGGCGCAAGGCTCAAAGGGAAGGGGCGGCTAGGGCTTGGCAAGTGGGGGGAGGTGAGGGGGGCGCACCAAGGCCTCAAGGGGCGCAAAGGCAGCAGGGTGGACGCCCCAAAGGGGCAGGGAAACCCCTTTTACCAGCCCCCACACCCAATTCTAGTCCGTTACGGAGACCTAATCCATCCCACCAAAGCCCACCAAGGCCCAAAACTCCCCCGGGAAGGCCCAAAACCCCGAAAACGGCCCGGAAACGGCCCGGAAAAGCTATTAACCTCCATAACCTATAGTTTTAACCTTAATTCCACATTTCATACTGTTTTTAACCATATCAAGCACGTAAAATAAAGTTATGACACTCCGTGGTGTCACAGGCTAAGGCCTCTGCGAGGGCTTTATAGTTGTTGGTAGGAGCTAAAGTGGAGCCACATAATAAAAATCTGTCCAACCACATGTTCAGAAAAGTAGTTTGTTCGTGGGGTCCCATAGGGCCAGATGATCAGCTATGCTCTTTGATATACGCAGACCAACTTATCTTAGTCGATAGCCGATGGGTGGCAACTGCTTCAAAGGAATGAGGTTGGTGTCCTGTCGACTTGAGTCCAGTAAGAACCACCACATCCATAAGGGTTGGGATGAAGAAACCTGGGCGGAAGGAAAAAGGATTGAAAGCATCTGACCAAAAATAAGAGGCCGAAGCTATTAGTGACTCGTCCCTGCACATACCCGACAAGGAGAGACTTATGCAATTGGCTACTTCCAGCAATTCCCAATCTACTCTCTTGCTATTCGCCACCCGATTGTACCAGGATCTCCACCCTTTAAGTGTAGTAGGCCAGGCTCTGAAGCTATCTTTCCATTCGACCAAGTTAAAGGAGAATGAATTTAGAGGGATCCGCATAATCTCCTTATTGATGAAGTCCGTTGGGTCCTCATCACCGGCCGGTCCTAACAAGAACTGATCGGTTGTGTCCGGCACCGGGACTAGATTCTGCTACTAAAAATCAATCGGCTATCTATGGAAAAGGGAAAGAATATAAGATGGCTACTAAGTAGCGAGGATGCGCTAATCAAATAGCTGATGATTACCAGGATTTGAGTAAGATTCTTGAAGGAATTCAGATTTACAATCGCAAAGGTTTGAGGCAAACTGATGAAGGTGACAGAAACCAACGGAGAAGTGGATGATAAGAGAGTTGGGCCAGCGAGCGACTTCTAAAAGACGAGAGTGCAGTGTTAGTTGTTTGAGTAGTAGGGGCCAATGCAATGGTAAGATGTAAAAGAAAGGGGGAGACTGGAAAATAAAAGTAGTAAGAGGCCTTGCTTGGAACGGTTCTAGATCTTGCGCCCCAAAATACCTGTACCCACTGCTCGTGTGGTTGTCAAAGACGCGATGTTTCCGGATAAAGTTGCGAAAAACCATTAATGGGGGAGATTTCGAGGGAAGAAACACATCATTAGCACACATTGACTGGATGTGTTAGGGAAGGTGATCGATTGAACGATTACAAGTCGATCAGTGCAACTTACATTGGCTAAAGAAGTACGTTCTGATTCAATATATAATGAGGATGATAAGGTTTTTTGGTTTGAACTATATCAGTACCACTAAAATTCACGAGAAAACATGGCGTCGATGGCTGAGGTAGATTCAAGTATTTACATTCATATTGGTTAGGAGATAGTTACATTATCGGCTAAAGAGTAGAGAAATTATTTACATCATCGGCTAAAGAGTAGAGAGCCTATTGAAGGAAAAGATGGAATTTTTTAAAAAAAGGAGGAAAAAAGAGAAAAGTGCCATCCCTACAAAAGAAATGAAAAATGCTAAGAAGATTATTACAATGTCTAGTGAAGCCGACGACGCTTCTTGTCAGGGATGTCACCAGCACTAGAACTGTTACTAGAGTTAGATGACTTCTGGAGGGCAGCATCTGTTGAAGGAGTTGGTAGAGGCGCTGGATCGTCATCAGCTGAAGGAGGATTGGCGGCTTCAGGGGCGACCTCCGTGGGAGCAACAGGTGCACCAGCATTGAGTTCTGCCGTGTCAATAGGGACGGCGGCTGCTGTGGGAGCTTCGACGGCCTCAGCATTGAACTCCTCTTGGAGGGCATAGGCGATAGCTTCATCGTCGGCCACTTCCTCTTCGGCGTGAACTTTGGCCGATAACTCCTCCTGGAGAGCTGCGGCAATGGCCGAGTCATCATCTGATGAAAAATAGTAGTCGGAGGCAGAATTAGGAGAGGAAGAGCGGGAAGAAGAAGACATGGCGTTAGAGACAAAGAGTTACCGTGGGATAAGTGGTGAAACAGTGAATTACCAGGCGTTTATAAGGCAAATAAGGCAATTGGATTGTCTCGATGCAGAGAAACAAAACGTCCCATAAGTAAGTACAAGTGGAGCACAAAGCGATTCTACGCAGGGGTAATCATGGTGCATCATCTCGAGGAGATAACTGCTAACAAGACAAAGCAATGAAGATGACGAGTCGCTGAAGCTCCAAAGGTTAATTTTTGGGACATGTTCGTACATATCCCAAAAATGGGGGGCATATGTTAGCACCCAAAATTGGATAGTTAAGAATTAGCCAAGACGGGCACAAGTTTGGTGTAAGTCCGAAAATGCCAATACAGTTTCGCGCTTGTGAAAGCCGACACGGCGTCAAGTTAGGGGCTCATGATTGTATGGCAAGGAGTTGGCTAGAGGGAAATTGAGGTTGATATGATCCAGATTGGATACGGTCACATCCAGGATGGCAAGAAGAGTTTGAGGCCGATACGGGAAATTGGCAATACCAGGACGGGCATGATCGGGCCGAGGGTTATAAATAGGGCGACAGGCATCAAAAAAGATATCAACTATCAACTATCAACACAACCCAACATTACTTTTACCTTTATTTCCTCTGCATAGGAGTAGACTTATAGGTTGTAATCTTTCCTCTGTAATACACGTTGATCAATAAAGTTGTGCATCGCCGATTGTTGATCACTATTGCATTACGCCAAATCAGGTTCAATTTTTTCTTCGATCATGTTGCATATCGCCTTTTTCGGGAAAAGCGACCTTTACCTTTCTGATCAACTCCCATGAGTTGATTAAATCTATCTTTCACGATGATATGTTCTAATCTATCTTGGTCGATCAGATCTAGTTACCTTCGAGGACCCGGATCGGTTTCTTAGCCAATCTACTGATGAACGCTTTCCTCTTGCTGATTGCAGGATCAAATCGACTGGCACGCTTGCGACCCAAAACCTGAACCTGGTGTTCGCATGTGTTGGTGACAATGAACCCGTCATCAAGTTTTTTGTGCCAACATTATCCTAACACTGTATAGGATAATATAAAATAATATTGGGAAAAGATAAGGATGTACTATTATAGTTAATTGGAATAAGGTTACTATTCATTATCAACTTTACTATTTTGTATTTAATTAGGGCATTAAATGCTTTCACATTACATTGGAATTTTTCAAGGTCATTCTAGAGTTAAACTAGATTTAAAATATTTTTTTCTAAATTTTATTATTATTATATGATTTCAATACCCATAGTTTATATGTCAAGAATAAAATGTTGAAATTGAGTTTCCAAAGGGCCAAAATGCAAAAAATAAGAGAAAATATTGGAAACTCATAATTAAAATCCTAATGCCACAAGGATTATTATTTTATTTATTTTGTAAATTTGGCTTTCTTTAACAATCAATTTGGAAATTGATTTTGTAAAAGGTCATAAATGAAGATTAAAAGAACAGAATAGTTTGTAATTTATAATCTTGAATTTTTTGTTTTTGGAATGTAATTATTCACTTATGCAATTTATGATCAGAGATGTAATTGTGTAATCATATATGCTGCAATTCATATAAATGTTGTATACCATTTGTAAGGATTTATGTACTTTCTTTTTGTTGTAAATGCTATTTGCATAAGTTGTGATGTATCAATATACCTATTGTGTTGTAATTCAACTTCAGGTAATTAATGCCCTCGATCAGGAAAAGAGATTGGTTTATTTTATCTATCAATACAATATTCATAATCAAATCACATTAATTAAACTTCTTATCAAAATTAATACGTTCACACTTATTTTGACTGCTTAATTAATATTTTCAGACTTACATTAGATGAGTTCTAGAGAATTCTACTATTTTAATATTATCTCTACAACTTATTTGGTAATAATTAAATTATGATATTAATTGTTTGTACTATTTATAGTCAATTCCTATTAATTACACCTTTTATCTTTAATTAATGGGTTCACACTAATTTTTGACTATATTAAATGAGTTCTAGATATTTCTAATAATTGGATATTATTTTACCACTATTCATTGTCAAGAAGCATTACTTAAATTTCTTTCAATAGCTAATGAAGTCATAATTACTTTGTCAGCCATAAATGTGTTCTAGACATTTCCACTAATTTAATATTATTTTTATACAAATTATTATTAGTTTTTTATTACAACTTTTACTTTTACCATTTTACTTTTTATCTTTCTGCTTTTATCTTCTTACAAACTCAATACAATTGATTTTTTTAAGACCATAATTCAAGAAATGGTGAAAAGATGATATTTTGAATTAAAATTTTGATTCCAAATAACATTTTTATTCAATTATTTTTTTAAAATTTTATTTTTTTTGTTTTTGAAGTGTGCGGGTTGTTACACTCAGGTAATGAATATTAAGATTAATATGACACTCGATCTTTTAGAGCTACTGTTTTCCCAGCCTGAGGCTGGTACCCCTACTCTTCCCGAAGCTACCACATGTGCGGCTATGCACTTCCTAGGGCACCATCTTCATGTGAACCTGAAGGCCGAATATTTGATGAAAAAGAACCAGTTGGTACTTTTTAATTCCCCAAAGGAAAAAATATATAACATAAAGATATGTCCTGTTACCAGAAGCATAGCGCGAATGAATCCTCCCTTGCTTTCAAGATTTTAATGGTTTTGGCATCATATAACTTTGCCAAGCATAAGCTTGTCACTAAATTAATGTTCTATAACCAGAATGTTACTAATGCTAAAATGATTGATAAGACATTATGCACCTTGCACCCCAATATGAGGATATTGCATTAACAATATCGTAATGCCAAGTACCAAAAGTACTACGAGCTTATATGTATTTTGCTAGAAGCAAAAAAAGTGTGATGAACTCCTTGTGAAGAATCATAATGTGAAGGATCGAGATGGCGATCAGAGGGGGTGAAGGACCCCAAATAAAATTTCCCCCACCAAAGTACTCCAAACAATCCCGCAAGGAAAATTTGAAAAACCCGAATATTTTTCTTCAGGCCGGTGCTCCTCAAATTCACCAACCTTCAAAAAACAGAACAACTAGACAACTATGTTTATCCCTATGTTGCATGGATGAGAACCATGAAACATGTGAGGGATTTTTGAATCACAATCCTAGTTGTTAAGTGTCCAAACAAAGAGGAATCAATTCAAACATTACTTTTTGGAAGGAGATCAAGCCAAATCACCAAAGTCTCTTTTAGAAATGCGAAAGCAGATTTTTTAGAAATTGTCCTCACTTGGAGCAGGTGGTTGGTGGATTTTTATTGCTCTAAATTTTTTTAAAATTTTCTCCCTGTAAGAAAATGGGTTGTGAAATACTCCAGCAAAAACCACCTCAAAAAGCCTTATAGAATAATCAGGAAAAACCAAGCACTACTGATAGTCAGGAACTTCGTTTAGAAAGTTTGGGGCTCGGTATTCACCTCATAGCACCCAAACAGTGAAACCAATGGACTCCCCAATTTTTTGATAGATGGATATATGAGTCACACACCTTCTCCAACAAGAATCACTCAAAAAGGATTTTTCTAAAAATCAAATACTGACTGTTGCATGAAGAACAAGTTCAGGACATATTTGCAACTTGATATAAATTTGATCTATAGTCTATCCTAGGGTGCAAGAGAGATGTAAAACCATATAAGCACCCTCAAGACATCCTAGATCAACATCATTTAGAAGGGAGGGAGGCAAATCCAAATTGCGAGAAAGTAACTTACAGGAATTTAAATGCGGAATTGAAATGCTGAATTTAAGACATAAAGTAAATGTGTAATGTAAATTCAAGCATAAATGAAAATGATTTGCATTGCTAGAAGGGGAGGTTTACAAAGCCTCACAACAAGGTGGGCAAATCTCAATAGAGCATAAAAACCTCTACAACCTTCTCATGAGGGAGGGCACCCCTCCCCCTCTATTTATACTACTCTTGGGCCACCTACCACTCTTCGATGAGTCCTTGAACCCTAGAGCACTCCACCAAGGGCTAGGATTAACCCACTCACACAACCATGTAAGGGCAACCCAAAACCCACACACATAATGTGTTTCTTGCATGGTTTTCAAAGCATACTACCTAGACCCGCTATCCTATCAACTAGACTGCGATCCAACTGCCCTCATCGATCCTCTCGGCATCTAGCTAGTATCATTGCCTTTTCTTGTCTTCTTGACATGCCCGGATTCCATCTCCGATCATCTTCCGACAAACTTCGGCCGTCTGGACCTCCGACGCACCTCGCCTTGTCTCGGTCATCCTCCGCCTCACCATGACCTAGGACAGTCGTCCTGTAACCATCAAACACAAAGAAAACCCATCATATAGCAATGTCCAACAATAATATGCAATAATCATTCCAAAATCTTATATAGTTCATATAGTCGGTACTATTGCCTCCACAAGGTCGGTAGTGCCGCCTGAAGCTAACACAACTCAAATTGCTTTCTTTTGAATTTCAATTGAAATCAAACTCAAATCTGAGCACACCTTACTCGAATAAAGTCAAATACTCATCACAAACATGGATGGATCTCCACATGGTCCTTCAATCTCCCCCTTGATGAGTATATTGACAAATCACACAAAAGGCATAATTTGAGTTTGAAAATAAAAGAAGAAAAGCAATTTGATTGCAAAAAAGTCATACTTGGTCCTATTGAAAGAGAAAGCAAGTCCAGGACCAAGTAGATGAGAAAATTTTCAGAGCTAAATACAAAAAAGAAGAATTTTTCAACGAGAGCTCCAAAAACCAAGAAATCTCTAAAAAAGATCATTATTACTCATGATCCAAATGCAAGGACAATTGTTCAACATGATCATGAGAAAACATTTTTTCTTAAATTTTCTTCCCTCTAAGATGCATTTTTTATGTTTTCTCCCCCTTTTGGTTATATAGGCATCAAGAGAGCAATTTTTGGATGAAATGCAACATAGACGAGCTTTGAAGATTATGCAAGTGACCTCTTAGACAAAGTGTGACACCAAGCTACTCATGTTCAGATTATGTCATCCTAAGTCATATCCAAAGGCATATTTCAATTTTTACTAACTAGCTCAAAAGAATTTATGTTACTTTTGCATGATTTCAACAATAGCAACACTTAGCATAATTTCAAGACTAGAATCATAGCCAACCTAAAGAGCAAATGGATATACTAGAGTTCAACCTAGTCAACACTTTAGGAAGCTACAAGACCAGGGGATAATGGGAGCAGACGATGGTGGGGCGAACCTAAGGGGCAATGGGTGGGCCTAGTGACGACGAGACCAGTGAGTGCTAGGGCCAACGATAGCGGGGAGGCTAGGCCTCATGGCGCTTGACGGGCTAGGCCTCATGGGCGCGTGGACGGGTTAATCATCACCATTGCAAGGGATGGACGACTACGAAAATTTGGGCAACGTGGTGCTGGCGAGCTCAACAAAAATCTCCCCATGGTATGATATTAGATATTCATGCCTAAAGCAAAGGGTGTGCATGATTGCACAGACTTGTTGGTTCGCACTAGATGTTTATTTTATTTGGGTATATATCTGCAACTTCTTTGCATACCATTCACATTAGGCTCAGTTTTTTAATCTGAAATATATGATCTCATAATCAGGGTTTCACTTTTCGTTTTGAACTCAAATTTTGACATCCTGGCAGTATCGAAATTTTCAAAAAAACCGCTCGAAATTCGCTCAAAAGCACTAAGTTCGAAACTCAAATGAATTTGAAATCTTGTCACACCTTCGAGTAAAATTCACGGTTTTCGAATGAAAACTGCTCAAAGAGGCTTGAAATTCGCTCGAAAAGCTCAAAAAACCGCTGGTAGTTGAAAAATAGGAGAAAATGTAAAAAAAAAAATTAGGAAAAAATTGTAAAAAAAATTGTTGTCAAATTTTTTAAAAGCCATTAAAGGCCAAAAATGATATTTAAAAATTACTTCAACAAATATTGCTACTAAATATAATTGAACAAATATTGAAACATGCAGTGTGCTGTGGATGTGTGGTCCAAAATTCTATATATTCTATATTGATGTTGACAAGTTAAACCGGGGATTTTGATTTAGTTTAATGATTTCTTAGCAGTTTACATGTGGTTTTAAGAAAAACTCATATATACTTTCTCAATATACGTCATGATTTTATGGAGAGTGCCCTTCTTGGCTCATGCTGATGGATTTTATAAGGAAATATTGCTACTAAATATACTCCAACAAATATTGCTACTAAATATAATTCAACAAATATTCCAACTAAATATAATTCAAGAAATATTAGCACTAAATATAATTCCACAAATATTGGCACTAAATATAATTCAACAAATCTTGCTACTAAATATACTTCAACAAATATTGTTACTAAATATAATTCAACAAATATTGCAACTAAATGTAATTGAATGGCTCAAAAACATTTCCAAACTTTGTTTTCTCAAATAATATTCACATCAGAGGTCATTAGGCTATTAATACTAACTATAGAGAAATAGAAAACATGTTAGAAATATTGTTACTAAAATATGATGAATTAAATATTGCTACTTGACATAATTGAACAAATATTGCTACTAAAAAAACTTCTAATTTCTTCTCTCTTTTTTTTTTTGCTTTTTCTACTTATCTACATTTTGAATGGCTAAAAAATGTCTCTAACTTCAATTTTTTTCAAAACATATTTACATCAGAGGTCGTAAGGGTATTAATACTAATTATAGGAAACTTTTGGATAAATTTTGTCAAATTTTTATTTTTTTTGAATTTGAATTTGAGCGAAAAACCGAACGAAATTCTTTTTCACTGGGGAGTGGTAAGAACGAAATTCGCAAAATTCAACGAATTTCATTCGAAATTGTCAACCCTGCTCGTAGTCGTATTTTGGCTATTTGTATTTATTTTGCGTGTCCATCAAAAAATAGGTTAAAGTCGATAGAAAGTTAAAAAAGCAATAACCGTGTAAGGGTACGTTTGGTTGAATTTAATGAGGATGAATGGGATAAGATGGTATAGGATGGATGGGATGGTACACGGAGTATGTTTGGTTGCCAAAATGGAATTATACAAGATTTTGTTTGGTTGTTTGGATGGAATGGTACATGATGATATTTGGTTGAAGGGATGAGATTGGTATGATAACCTTTTTCACTAGTGGTACGGGATGGTTCGCCCAATTTAGAGGTACACGATAGTAAACATATTTGAAGAATATTCCTGAAATCTATACCACTCCATCCCATACAAAATGATTCCATACACTCAACCTGTAACACCCCGGCACATAGCATACCCAGAATGTCACCAAACAGAGTAGAAACAGCAACCAAATATCATAATTAAAGACAAATTGTAGCAAGTACATAAATGTTTTAAACAAAATTTCAACAGCATCTCCATTGTTTTTTCATTGTTTTAAGCATCAATAATAATAGTATAACGAGATAGCACAATGGGAGACAACAATAATATGACAATCTATGATTCCAACCCCAATTCAAACTCAACACATAGAATTAATCGTCACCTAAACCAATAAGAAGTAAACGATTACTCATGGCAACCAACGGGGTAATTAATCCAAGGTCTAATTGGATAAAACAACCATCACAACTATCGAAGGAGCATGTCATTGTTTAAATGTGTGATGCTAAGTGATGACGTGAGTCTAGCTCCCTTTTTCCAAGCCGGTTTCAAGGTACCTAAAAAAAACATTAAACAACAAGCGTGAGTTAATCACTCAGCAAAGTGTATTGTAATGGAGCAAAACAATAACAATTCACATACATATGTCATACCGATCACCAACCATGGAAACCATCCATTCACATTCACATTCTCATATACTTCCTCATTCACATTCTCATATACTTCCTCATTCACATTATCATTTATGCAATGCAATGCAATGCGATGCAACATGCCTCTTTGCTTAGCACATACCGGTATTGCCGAGTGCACACCCGTCGTTGTGCACCATCTTTCCCTTCCATCCTGTGGAGGGTGCCTACTCTTACTGACTCGCTCCCATTCACCACTGTGGATGGGACTACCAGGTAGGTCTTTCATGTTCACTACGTGTGAACACAGAGGCCCGCATCAGAATGAGTCACCTCTTCCATTATGAATGCACACATGCCATAAACATGAATAAACTTGCATATGCACTCAATTCAAAAATTGCATAGCCATAATTAGATACATAATCATCCTCACAACCATAACATAGCATTTTATAATCATCTAATTAATTGCAAGAACAATTCATAGTAAAGCAACACATCATAAAGTTGAATCGCATCTATATCAATTCATATGGCCACCAAGCCATATTCACCACAATACACTTGCCTTCAACTGTGAGGGACGGAGTGGCGAGATGTGGAAGGCACTCCCGGGGTCACACCACCTGCACATAGGTACAATACACTCAAAACATGCCCACAAAGCAATACAAGAACTATCATCTACATTGACTTCGCAACCCACTCCCAAAACCCAAAAAACAGCACTCTGTCCAACCGGGACCGCAGCGCTCCAACGACCATAACATGAGTTCTACAACTCCAAATCAAGTAAATGAATACATTTTCTCGAATCTTAGGAAATTTCCAAACTTTTTCTAAGTATTCGCGAAAACTGATTCGGCCTCTAAAATCCTCTAATCTACAGTTGAACACAGATTGTCCCAATTACGTCACAGATTGGACAACGTTCGGTAAAAAATCCATAACTTTTAAACGGCTGGACAGAATTTAAGGTTCTTGGTGTCCAATTAAAGGTAATTCAATTAAATACAACTTTATCAACAGCCGGATCACCAGAAAACGACTTAAAATTCCCCGAAACGCAAGCCCTAAGTCGAGGTTCAAATCTGCCCGAGAACAGAACGTGGGACAGAACTGCAATCACCCTAAATCCTTCTAATCACAGCACCTAAATACCAAATTTAACCCTAATATCCCCCATATAACCAGCACCAAAACTCTACAACCAAGATCCCCAAGGCGTACCATTTCTTGGCGAATCACCCAGTCGACGACCGTGTCCTCCCCACGGCTCAATCTGTCCTCCAATCGCCGGGAATGCCAAAATCGCTGGGAATGCCAGATCTTTGTCGACGGAGAGCTCCCAGACAGAGAGATGGAGGGCTACGAGGGGTTGAACTAGGGCCGGCTAGAGCTGGGAAGGGGTGGGAGGGGAGGCGCCATGGGGGGCGCATGGCATGGAGGAGAGGAGGAGGGGGCAGCGGCTAGGGGGGAACCCTAGGAGGGGCGTATGGCATGGGGGGCGCAAGGGAGGTGGGTTTTGCTGCCCACCTCCTCCCTCACATGGGCCGGGGACCCCCACCTACGGCTCAATTAGGTCCCGTATCGGGACCCGAATTTACAAATCCGAACCCTTTGTGTATTCAGCACTAGTCTAGGATCACGCTAGTGCACACAGTCTCAACATCGGTATATATCACAATCATACTCAACGAAATAGTAAAGTGCATTATTAAAAGGAAAATATCACTGGTTGGTCGACCTTATGGTCAAGTTACAAAAGTACTCCTCGCAGGGCTAAAGTCTTGCTCGAATAAATTTGCAGCGGAATGTAAAGAAAACGCGTGGCGCCAACCAATATGCCACAGACAACTGAATGGGCTCGCCCCTAGTTCGTAGGCTCCTCCTGGAACTCCTCCTCCAGAACTGGCGTCGATTCTTCTTCAACTGATGTTTGTATTGTGGCAAGGGTGAGTACTTAGTACTCATCAAGTGTAACACCCCGGCATCTAATATGCCTGAATGTTACCAAACATAGACTAAACAACATCTAAATACCACAAATAAAGATAAATTACAGCAAATGAGTAAATGCTAAACCGAAAATTTCGGCAACATGTCCTTTGTTTTTCCATGAATTGAAGCAACAACAATATTAACATATCAAGATAGCATAATGAACGATAGCAATAACATGATAATCAGGAATTTTAGGCACCATACCATATAAGCCTAACCATCACATGTCAAATATGGACTAATCATTTACTCATGACGACCATCGAAGCATCAAAACCACAATTTAGTTCAATGCATTAACCATCACAATTAAAGGAAAGAACATGTCATTGTTTAAATGTGTGATGCTAAGTGATGACGTGTGACTAGCTCCCTTTCTCGCATGCCGATTTCATGGTACCTAAAAACATCATAAAAACACAAGCGTGAGTTCATCACTTAGTAAAGTGTATTGCAATGGTACAAAAACAATAACAATTCACATACATACTTTATGCCATTCACACATCATGAGAATCAACTCATAAACTTCTTCATTTATGCTCTCATATAACATTGTCATAATCATCTTCATATGCATCTCATAGAACATCATAAGCTTCTCATACAACAACGTCATCCATGCAATGCAATGCGATGCACATGTCTCTTTGAAGCACATACCGGTATTGCCAAGTGCACACCCGTCGGCGTGCACCCTCTTTCCCCTTCCATCCCGTAGATGGAGGGTGCCTACTCCTCGCTTCCATTCACAACGGTGGATGGAATCACGAGGTAGGTCTTACTCAATGGCACTGCAGATTAGTCATAACTTTCTCACCGACCTTACCTGACTAGTTATGACTTTCTACCGACCTGGCCAGTTCTCATGCCATGTACGCAATTATGCCATAAACATAAACAACTTGCACATAACTCAACTAATCATTGCATAGCATCATAACAAGGCATTTTCATCATATCATGGGCAAACACTAATCATGGCAAGATCTAGCAACATACAACACGCTACCCATTCCAATACACTTGCCTTAACCGCGGGCGACGGAATGGCGAGAGGATGAGGGCACTCCCAGGGTCACACCACCTACACATGGATACCACACACTCAAAATGTGCCCACAAAACAGTACACAATCACTCATCTACCCCGACTTCGCAAACTACTCCCAAAACCGAAAAACAGAGAATCTGTCTCGCCGGGACAGCAGGCTTCAAACTAACATAACTTGAGTTCTAGGACTTCAAATCAAGTAAAAGAGTACATTTTATCGTATCTTAGGAAATTTCCTAGCTTTTTCTAAGTATTTGGAAAAGCTTATTCGGCATCTAAATTTGTTTAATCTACAAAACAACGTAATCTATCCCAATCTCGTCATAGTTTTGAACACGTTCGGTAAAATAGCCATAACTTTCAAATGGCTGAACTGAATTAAGCATTCTTGGTGTCCAATTAAAGGTATTGAAGTTATCTACAACTTTTGCCACAGGCGGCCGACCAAATTCCGAATCTAAAATTGCGAAAACTCAAACCCTAGGTTGTGTGCCCAATCTACCCGAAGCAGAACACTATGCAATCTCTAGTTTTCATCAAATCTATCCAATCGCAGCACCACCTTTAGATCTAACAACACCAAAACATTCTCTATCACAGCACCTAGACTATCCCCAAGGATTACCCCTAGCCATACCTTCGCCCAACGAACGAAGAATCTTACGAACACGCATCCCGATCGCCCGATCTTCCTCCACGCGCCAATCCCGCCGGATCCTCTCGTCGTGGAGCTCCCCAATGGCGAGGGCAACGGCGTGGAAGAGCGTGGCAGCAAGGGGTGGGGGTGGAGCTCGCCTAGGGTCGGCTAGAGGTGCTGGGGAGGAAGGAGCAAGGTGGCGGCTAGGGGAGGCAATGGGGGAGGCACATGGGGGGAAGAGGGGTGGGGCGCACCAAGGGGTGGGGGCTAGGTTTGGCTGCCCAAATGTAACACCCCGGCATCTGGTATGCCTGAATGTTAACAAACATAGACTAAACCACATCTAAATACCATAAATAAAGATAAATTACAGCAAATGAGTAAATGCTAAAACCGAAAATTTGGGCAACATCTCCTTTGTTTTTCCATGAATTGATGCAACAACAATATGATCACAGAATATAGCATAATGAATGACATCTAAATCATCAATAACGAGGGTTCTAACAACAGTATAAGTCTATAATAATGAATTCAACCATCTCATGAGCCAAACGAAGTAAACTAGAAAACCAAGCACACAAATTAACCATTTCACCAAGTTACATGGCACTATTCTTATTATCATGACTCAAATGAATAAATTGACTATAGGTGTGGAGCTACGTGTAGATGTGTAGCTAATGCCCTTTCCCGTATGCCGGTTTCATGGTACCTAAAATAAACAACATAAAACACAAGCGTGAGTTCATCACTCAGCAAGTATGTTGCAATGGATCATAAAGAATACAACAATGCCAACATCAATACATACCATACTTTAGCATCATGATCAAAACATAATCTCACATGAAACATCATATCCATGGCACGCACATTGTACAAAATTCATCATCATCATCATGTATGCAATGCAATGCAATGCACATGTCTCCTGGAAGCATATACCGGTATTGCTGAGTGCACACCCGTCGGCGTGCACCCTCTTCCCCCTTCCATCCCGTAGATGGAGGGTGCCTACTCCTCGCTTCCATTCACCACGGTGGATGGAATCACGAGGTAGGACTTACTCATTGGCTCTCCGGATTAGTCATAACTTTCTCACTGACCTTACCGGACTAGTTATGACTTCCTCACCGACCCGGCCAATTTTCATGCCATGTATGCAATTATGCCATTAACTTAAACAACATACACAAAAGCTCAACTAGTTATTGCATAGCATCATTATGAACCATTTTCATCATATCATGGGCAAACTCTAACACATGGCAAGATATTCTATCATGTAATCAATTTGCACATCATCATCAACCATGGCAAGATATTCTATCATGTAGTCAATTTGCACATAATCACCACTAGCAAACCATACTACTGCACACTACCCACTCCAACACACTTGCCTTAACCGCGGGCGACGGATTGGCGAGAGGATGAGGGCACTCCCGAGGTCACACCACCTGCACAAACATACCACACACTCAAGTCGTGCCCCCAAAACAGTACGCAAAAGCTCGTCTACCCCGACTTCGCGAACTACTCCCAAAACCGAAAAACAAAGAAACTATCCCGCCCGAACAGCAGACTTCAAACTAGCATAACATTAATTCTAGGACTCCGAATCGATTAAACGAGTACATCATCGCGAAGCTTAGGAAATTTCCTAACTTTTTCTAGGTATTGGGAAAAGCTGATTCGGCCTATAAAATTGTTTAATCTACAAAACACTACGTTTTGTCCCAACTACGTCATAGATTTGAACATGTTCGGTAAATCGAGCATAACTTTCAAACGGCTGGGCGGATTTGGACATTCTTTATGTCCAATTGAAGGTATTGAAGTTACCTACAACTTTCTCAACAGGCGGCTGACCAAATTTCGACTCTAAAGTCGCGAAAACTCAAACCCTAGGTCGACTGCACAATCTGCCCGAAGCAGAGAATTCAGAAACATCCAGATTTTCTCCAATCTACCCAAACACAGCACCACGCCTTGATCTAAAAGCATCAAATCAACCTCTATAACAGTACCTAAACCATCCCCAAGGATCACCCATGCCATACCTCAGCCCGAAGAATGACGAACGCCGAATTCCTTCCTCCCGGGCTCCCCGATCGTCCTCTTTGCGCCGGAACCGCCGGATCTCCTCGTCGCAGGGCTTCCCGATGGAGAGGACAATGAGGTGGTACGGTGGGGATCTCCCCTAGGGCAGCAAGGGAGGTGGAGAGGGGAGGGGAGAGGTGGAGGTGCCAAAAGGAGAAGGAGATGGGGGCGGCTAGGAGGTGGAGAGGGGGAAACCCTAAGGCAAGGGGGGGGGGCGGTGTGGCGCACAAGAGGGCTGGGGGGCGCACAAGCAGACCAACCTGGTCCCTCCCTCCCTCATGGGCCCAAATTACCTCCCACCAAGGCCCACGACTCATCCCCCTTGGGCCCAAACTCCCCCGGACGGGCCCAAACTCCCGAAATCGGCCCGGAAACGCGATATCGTAAAGTTTTAACTTAGAAGTACATCATTCCCAAAAACCACATTGTTACATACTATATAACATGCTAAACAACAATTCTCACTATTGACAAATAATTTCAGTCAAAAGACTACTTACTTTGTTTACAGCATTTTTTTTTAAACTCAACCAAAATTCAAAAAGAAACTTGACTCTCAAGGTTGCAATGGGACATGACTCACACTTGATCATGCAAAAGATCTCCAAAACACATTTCAATATTAAAGACTCCCACAGGAGTGAACCCAGCAATCAAGTAATCCTTTTCTGACAAAGGCACAAAAACATAAATCGACACATCTTAAGTTTTTGCACACAACTTCAATAACTTCTTTTAAACTCAGAGTAAGACACACAAGAACAAAATGATACTTTTCTTTGCAAAGCAACCAACAAAACCAGCGTCAAAGCCACAAAGGCAACCAAAAAGGCGCAACACTAAACTCTTCTTCTTCGTCTTCAACCAAGAAAGACAAAACCATAAACTGCCTACGGAATAATCCGCGAAAAATCCAATACCAAACACTTTTCCTTTGATTTCAATCAACTAAGACCAAGAAAACCAACCAAAACTGATCGTCAGAACGGTAAAGAAAAACCGAAGGAATCCACCACCAAACTCTTCTATTTGACTCCAGTCACTACCCGATCTACGATAGAAAGGGTAAGCACTCTTCCCACATAGGGGGTTAAAAGTTCTTCGGTAATGGCTCTAACCGGCCACACCGTTAAACCACAACCTTCCTATGAACAAAAGAAGGTGACCGAAACCCTTTCGGCACCCCAACCTTGCTTAATCACAATAATAAGAATAACTCAATCAATTCTTTCATAAGCATAGCAACATACCAACTTAACATTCAACATCAAGGCTTATATACGACATTTAAGCATAAAGCAATGATACCCACACCCTTTCCTATTGTGCATCCACGTGTGTCAAATTTTAAATTAGTTATTCCAATTGCACAAGTTTTAATGTTGCTATCCTATGGCAAAATTTTAAGTATAACCTAAGCCATGTTTCTAGGTTATCCCACATCAAAATTTTAGTTAACCCTATGGTATTTCACTAAGTTCATACACCACGGACCTGAAGCTCGCTCTGATACCAACTGTAACATCTCGACACCTAACATTCCCAGAATGTCACTAAACAGAGTAGAAACAGAAACCAAATATCATAATTAAAGACAAATTACAGCAAGTACATAAACGTTTTAAACAAAATTTCAACAGCATCTCCTTTGTTTTTCCATTGTTTTAAGCATCAATAATAATAGTATAACGAGATAGCATAATGGGAGACAACAATAATATGACAATCTATGATTCCAACCCAGTTCAAACTCAACACATAGAATTAATCATCACCTAAACCAATAAGAAGTAAACGATTATTCATGGCAACCAACGGGGTAATTAATCCAAGGTCTAATTGGATAAGACAACCATCACAACTATAGAAGGAGCATGTCATTGTTCAAATATGTGATGCTAAGTGATGACGTGAGTCTAGCTCCCTTTCCCAAACCGGTTTCAAGGTACCTAAAAAAGACATTAAACAACAAGCGTGAGTTCATCACTCAGCAAAGTGTATTGTAATGGAGCAAAACAATAACAATTCACATACATACGTCATACCGATCACCAATCATGGAAACCATCCATGAAGACATTCTCATCCACATTCTCATATAATTCATCGTTCACATTCTCATTTATGCAATGCAATGCAATGCAATGCAACATGCCTCTTTGCTTAGCACGTACCGGTATTGCCGAGTGCACACCCGTCGGTGTGCACCCTCTTTCCCTTGCATCCCATGGAGGGTGCCTACTCTTACTGACTCACTACGTGTGGACACAGAGGCCCGCATCAGAATGGGTCGCCTCTTCCATTATAAATGCACACATGCCACAAACATGAATAAACTTGCATATGCACTCAATTCAACAATTGCATAGCCATAATTAAATACATAATCATCCTCACAACCATAACATAGCATTTTATAATCATCTAATCAATTGCAAGAACAATTCATAGTAAAGCAGCACATCATAAAGTTGAATCGCATCTATATCAATTCATATGGCCACCAAGCCAAATTCACCACAATACACTTGCCTTCAACTATGAGGGACGGAGTGACGAGATGTGGAAGGCACTCCCGGGGTCACACCACCTGCACATAGGTACAATATACTCAAAACATACCCACAAAGAAATACAAGAACTATCATCTACATCGACTTCGCAACCCACTCCCAAAACCCAAAAAACAGCACTCTGTCCAACCGAGACAGCAGTGCTCCAACGACCATAACTTGAGTTCTACGACTCCAAATCAAGTAAACGAATACATTTTCTCAAAGATTAGAAAATTTCCCAATTTTTTCTAAGTATTCGCAAAAACTGATTCGGCCTCTAAAATCCTCTAATCTACAGTTGAACAAAGACTGTCCCAATTACGTCACATATTGGACAGCATTCAGTAAAACTGCCATAACTTTTAAACGGCTGAACGGAATTTAACGTTTTTGGTGTCCAATTAAAGGTAATTCAATTACCTACAACTTTCTCAACAGTCGGATGACCAGAAAACGCATATAAAATTCCCAAAACTCAAGCCCTAAGTCGGTGTTCAAATCTGCCCGAGGACAGAACGTGGGACAGAATTGCAATCACCCTAAATCCTTCTAATCACAGCACCTAAACACCAAATTTAACCCTAACCTCACAAATATTACCAACACCAAAGCTCTACAACCAAGATCCCCAAGGCGTACCATTTCTTGGCGAATCACCCGGTGGACAAACGTGTCCTCCTCGCGGCCCGATCTCTCCTCTAATCGTCGGGAACGAGAAATCGCCGGGAACACCGGATCTTCGTGGATGGAGAGCTCCTGGACAGCGAGATGGAGGGCAACGAGGGGTGGAGCTAGGGCCGGCTAGAGATGGGAAGGGGTGGGAGGGGAGGCGCCATGGGGGGCGTGGCATGGAGGAGAGGAGGGGGCAACGGCTAGGGGGGACCCTTGGAGGGGCGCATGGCATGGGGGGGACGCAAGGGAGGTGGGTTTTGCTGCCCACCTCCTCCCCCACATGGGCCGGGGACCCCCACTTACGGCCCAATTGGGTCCCCTAAAGCTCAAACTCCCCCGGAAAGGTCCAAACACCCAGAAACGGCCCGAAAAATGATATAAAGTCGTACCTAAAGCCGGATTCTATATTGTCACATTCCATAATATCAATTTCTATAATGTTAAGTCCCATGATGTCACACAACCAATTACATGTATCAAAATCTATTTACAACCATTTCGTACAGTTTCTTCTCGTTCATTCAACCAAACGCACCCTAAATAATCATGAATCTGTTGTTAGCACGTAAGCAAAAGAAGTAAGAGAGGTGCTTTTATGCTCTTCTTTTTAAAAGTTACACAATTATTAAAGCATAAATAAATGGTAGATGATGATTACTTACCGCTTCGTTTGCTTTAAAATTTGTGCAACTTGTATTAGAAAGAAAAGCATAAATGCTAGCACTGCTCAGGAAGTAAACAAACTAATCACGCGTATTATGCTTGTTTACTCGCACAGCTGCGCCGCCGCTATAAAGGAAAAAAAGCTCAAATATACATCATACAAATCAAAATAGCAAATATATACAACAAAAAAATAAATTTTCAAAATTGCCCACCGCTCCCGCCGCGCCACGTGGCGGCCGCCGCCAAGACGGCTGCCGCCACACCCCATGGCGGCAGCTGGCCGCCACTACTTCACGGCGGCAGCCAGGTGGCGCCTCGCGCCGCCACGTGTCCCCAATTTTTTTGATTTTTTTGATTATTTCGCGTTGAATTTTTAGTTTTCAGTAGTTATTCGACCGGACATTGAAATGCAAATAACTTTCGCTAGACAACTCCAAATTTGATAAGAAAAGTTTATAAGTTTTCGCCAAATCATACGGATTAAGAATATGCTTTCGAATTGTATTTTTAAATATTATTTGTGTACACTGTACCGATAATTTTGTAATACCTTTTTAATTTCGTATTCTTGTTTGAGTCTATTTTACCTTTGTGGAATAGTAGTATCTTTGTTGTATTTTAATGCTAATACAACACCCGGCTGAATAGATTATCTATAATACCGTCTCATATGGCAGTTATTTATAGTACATTATTATATTATGTAAAAATAACTCATACAATAGATTATCTATAATACCGTCTCATTCTCTTTTTTCCTTCTTTGGTTTATTCCGTATCACTTAAAATTTAGTGGAATGTTAGACTTGACCACTGTATAGGACATTACCGGCTGTCATTCGCGTCCATATTCGAGCGGTTGGCTCTGTTAGTCGGTGGGGAAAACGGTTTTATATACAACATGTAAATAAAAAACTGTAGAAATATACAACAAGAAATAAAAATATAAAAAATAGCGACGGTTCCCGCCACGACCTTTATTTATTTTTGTCTCATTATTTCGCCGAATTTTTTTTAGTTTTCTCTGGTTATTCGACCGGATCCGATTGAAATGCAAATACCGATAATTGTGTAATATTTTATTTGTACACTGTACCGATAGTTGTGTAATAATTTTTTTTGAGACTTCCTGTAGTTTTGGTCAAAGATGGGCAGATAAATTAATTACGTACGGCTTACGAATGGTAAACAACAGTGGCATATACCGGACTAAACCTAACATGCCTTAGGGAAAGGGAACAACAAGAAGGGCCCCTTGTCGTACATTTTATCGAGAGCAATGAGGATATTTTCCCTTACGCAATCCTTCAGCTCCTGCCGCCTGGCCCTAGCTGCCCTCTCACGCTTTCTCTACTTTCGACCTCCCTCTCCGCGGCATGGCGGCTGCCGTTCGGCCTCCTACGTGCAAGCATCACATTTCCAGAGGCCTGCTTGCGCTTCTCCTCTGATCCTGCTCACACCATCGCTGCTCCACCATAGCCCTCCGATGCGAGTACTCCCGATTCCGCATCCTTTCCATCTCGAGAGTTTGTTCCGCGTCGTAGAATCGGATGAACTTCGCCTGATGGAAGGCTGCAATTGGTCACATCACATGGTGTTAGACACATGCAGGTTCGATGCAACACAAAATGCGAGTATGAACATACCGGGCTTCTCCGCCGCAGCCGCATCCCCAGCTTTGGCTCAGAGTCGTGGTTGCGGCAACTCCAGTACCTCATACCGTACGTGTATGAGTTGTCTATGGACTGCCGGAAGCGGCAAGGATCCCCGCATAGGCACATGGGGACCTCCGTGCCGTCGGGGATGGTTTGGACAACGCTGTGCCTTGGGGGCGAGGGAAACTCCATTGGTGCTGCTCGTTTGGTTTGCGGGGGATGGTTCTCTTTGTTGTATTGGAGCAGTCGTTCGGTTGATGCAATGCTGGGAAGCCAGGAAGGGGGTTAAATAGCCTGAATTGATAAAGCGACAGACTTGAAGCAAGAACGAATCCGCGAGCATCGGATTCCTTTGCAGCTCTGCCTGTGCTTGGAAGCGACAAATGCATGCAGCTTTGTAGCTGCTAGGGAGGTGCCAGTCGGGCTTTGGCAGCTATGCTTTGACATGACGACTAAGGCATTCTCTGCCACGCATGCATTTGATGACATGATATATCCTGCAGGCTTTGCCAGCAGTGCTTTGACAGGACGTCTCAGGCCAATGCAACGAAAGTTTGGATGATGACAACTTAATGGATAATTATAATAGTCGCGGAAAAATATGACGACTTAAGCATATTCAGCCCGCTGTGAAATATCACGTGTGAGTCTATTTAGGAATAATGCAGCTGATTTGCTCTTACGTAATCGACTACGATATTATGGAAAAATATTGTAATTACACCTGCCATTGTATGTACTTTCGTATAGTTCAAAAGGGCTAAATATAACGGTCATGAAAATTGCATGTACTACGCCTTTACGAGTATTAAAATGGAATGAAGTGGTTAAATTAACTCTTCGTATGTTGTGTTGGTGTATCCGGTGTTGTGCCGTTTCGTATGGCTTGTAACGACAAAAGATATTAAAGGCGGAAAATACAACGTTGAAATATATAAGTTACGATATAACATCACAACACGGAGAAACAACGTTGGAATACCGTACATCGCCAACGCATACATGACGGGTACATGACTACTACATATTATTTGAACAACTCACGCAATTCTGGATTAGAACTTTCCGAGAATCATCACTATCTGCATCAATACCCTCCTCTTCTAAAAGCGCCACGGTCGCGTTTGCCCTCGTCATCGATCTCGTAGTCACATGGAAGACAACGATGCGGGTCTACACCTTCGGTGTCCTCCTCTTTGGCAACGAGCTTAGTGTCCTCTTGTGCTGGCTGTGGGGGGTTTGACTGCAGCAATTCGTTAGATTGTATGGCGACATGTTCGAGGCTACTAGCAATAGCTTCGATGTCAGTAACAAAGCTGTTGAATTCGTTGGCGCTTGAACTGTTGCCAGGACTGAAGTTGTCTTTAGCAATTTTATTCAGGTCAGCTGCGATGCCATCTATTTCTTTGATTGTCCAGGCCCAGCCTTTACTGAGCCGCTCCGGATCCTTGTCCATCTACACATTGGAAGCAATTATATTTCAGCCTAGAAGAGTAGGATTCAAGCATAACTGAAATGTACTTCGATCAAAAACATAAAAAAGGAACATATGGCCTGAAAGCCCCCAAGAAGCCATCAATATCCATCAGATTGGCTGACCCAACAACACAACAATGTCACTGACCGTCGAAAATAAATTTCATAAATAATACCTTTGAAACACTCGCGTTGTGGGTTGAACTCAGTCGCAACTTACTGAACTCACTCACGATTGCCCGATAGAAATGCATGCGGCGTTGTACTTTATAGGGAGGGCACAAGGGACAAACAAGACAGCTGGCGGCACAGCAGCGCGCGGAGCGAGGGTCCAAGACAGGCAAGCGGCACGTGGGAGCGTTTGCAATGCGCGGTGGGGGGCCTGGCTGTAGCTTCGGTGCATCTGGTACTGCGTCACGTGGAAGCGTTTGCAGCGCAATGGGAGGGGTATGGCCGAAGCAAAGCTGCAGCTCGAAGTGTCTGGTAGTGCGAGGCGACGGCCAGGACAGGAAAGCGCATATTCGGCCGGCCGTAAAATATCACGTGTGAGTCAATTTTTTCGGAAGAATGCAGCTGATTTGCTCTTCTCTATACTGACTACGATGTTATGGAAAAACATTGTAATTACACATTCCGTTGTATGTATTTTCGTATACTTGAAAAGGGCTAATTATAACGGTCGCGCAAAAATATGACAACTTAAGCACATTCGGCCGGCCGTGAAATATCACGTGTGAGTCTATTTTTTCGGAAGAATGCAGCTGATTTGGTCTTCTCTATACTGACTACGATATTATGGAAAAATATTGTAATTACATATTCCGTTGTATGTATTTTCGTATAGTTGAAAATGGCTAATTATAACGGTCGCGCAAAAATATGACAACTTAAGCATATTCGGCCGGCCGTAAAATATCACGTGTGAGTCAATTTTTTCGGAAGAATGCAGCTGATTTGCTCTTCTCTATACTGACTACGATGTTATGGAAAAACATTGTAATTACACATTCCGTTGTATGTATTTTCGTATAGTTGAAAAGGGCTAATTATAACGGTCGCGCAAAAATATGACAACTTAAGCACATTCGGCCGGCCGTGAAATATCACGTGTGAGTCTATTTTTTCGGAAGAATGCAGCTGATTTGCTCTTCTCTATACTGACTACGATATTATGGAAAAACATTGTAATTACACATTCCGTTGTATGTATTTTCGTATAGTTGAAAATGGCTAATTATAACGGTCGCGCAAAAATATGACAACTTAAGCACATTCGGCCGGCCGTGAAATATCACGTATGAGTCCATTTTTTCGGAAGAATGCAGCTGATTTGGTCTTCTCTATACTGACTACGATATTATGGAAAAATATTGTAATTACACATTCCGTTGTATGTATTTTCGTATAGTTGAAAATGGCTAATTATAACGGTCGCGCAAAAATATGACAACTTAAGCATATTCGGCCGGCCGTGAAATATCACGTATGAGTCCATTTTTTCGGAAGAATGCAGCTGATTTGCTCTTCTCTATACTGACTACGATGTTATGGAAAAACATTGTAATTACACATTCCGTTGTATGTATTTTCGTATACTTGAAAAGGGCTAATTATAACGGTCGCGCAAAAATATGACAACTTAAGCACATTCGGCCGGCCGTGAAATATCACGTGTGAGTCTATTTTTTCGGAAGAATGCAGCTGATTTGCTCTTCTCTATACTGACTACGATATTATGGAAAAATATTGTAATTACATATTCCGTTGTATGTATTTTCGTATAGTTGAAAATGGCTAATTATAACGGTCGCGCAAAAATATGACAACTTAAGCATATTCGGCCGGCCGTGAAATATCACGTATGAGTCCATTTTTTCGGAAGAATGCAGCTGATTTGCTCTTCTCTATACTGACTACGATGTTATGGAAAAACATTGTAATGACACATTCCGTTGTATGTATTTTCGTATACTTGAAAAGGGCTAATTATAACGGTCGCGCAAAAATATGACAACTTAAGCACATTCGGCCGGCCGTGAAATATCACGTCTGAGTCTATTTTTTCGAAAGAATGCAGCTGATTTGGTCTTCTCTATACTGACTACGATATTATGGAAAAATATTGTAATTACATATTCCGTTGTATGTTTTCTGGAACGGCGTCGAGGTCAACGTGTGCGGTCTCTGCAGTGTCGGTACCTACACGAAGCAAAAAGAACAATAAGAAGTCCAATAAGTAATAAAGGAAAACTTACGCCCACCAATATTTAAGTCGGATTAAGTGGATACTTTGGTTCGAGTTGTAAAGTTCAGAAAGGAGGTCAACTCCTTTCGGGTCCAAGTAGATATTACGTCCAAAAAAACAGTCCTTCGCTGGAGCGAATCATCATGCGAAATAAATACAGTGGAACGTTCGAGCAGAAGCTCGGCAGAGGGTCCTGACCTCTGCAGAGACTCCTTTCGGGTCAAAAAAATTAAGTCAGATTAAGCAGCTACTTTGGTTCCAGTTATTAGCTTCAGAAAGGAGGTCAACTCCTTTCGGGTCCAAGTAATGATTACGTCCAAAAATAAATAGAACAATACGAAGTCGAATAAGTAATAAGGCGAAATGACTTAACAAAGTCCAGAACTTCGTGCCACCAATATTTAAGTCAGATTAAGCAGCAACTTTGGTTCGAGTAATTAGGTTCAGAAAGGAGGTCAACTCCTTTCGGGTCCAAGTTGTGATTACGTCCAAAAATAAGTACAACAATACGAAGTCGAATAAGTAATAAGGCAAAATGAATTAACACAGTCCACAACTTCGTGCAAACAGTTTTTAAGTCAGATTAAGCAGCTACTTTGGTTCGAGTTATTAGGTTCAGAAAGGAGGTCAACTCCTTCCGGGTCCAAGTAATGATTACGTCCAAAAATAAGTACAACAATACGAATTCGAATAAGCAGCTACTTTGGTTCGAGTTATTAAGTCAGATTAAGCAGCAACTTTGGTTCGAGTTATGCAACGTTCGAGTGGAAGCTCGGCAGAGGGGTCCTGACCTCTGGAGAGACTCGTGTATGCAAGAATTTTTAATCTACCTTTCTATTCCATTCGAATATTCTGACCGACATACATATTTGTAGGTGCTACGATTAATTGGCATTTTTTCTTAATACGGGGATATATCTACCATGTTCGCAACATAGGGTGTTAATTGAATGTAACGCATGCGTACGTACATTTCTTCATAACAACTTAATCTGGTTAAGGTAGTGGTATGAACATGATTGAAGGGGGTGCTTGCCTTGCTCTGAGTTTTCTGGTCCGGCGTAGAGGTCAGCGTCTTGTATTTATCTGCAAGGTCGGTACCTACATGAAAGCAAAAACCACAATAAGAAGCGAAATATGTAATAAGGCAAAATAACTTACCAATGTCCGAAAGCCCGCGACACCCATATTTAAGTCGGATTAAGCAGCTACTTTGGTTCGAGTTGTAAAGTTCAGAAAGGAGCTTAACTCCTTTCGGGTCCAAGTAGTGTTTACGTCCAAAAATAATATGATCCTTCGCTCAAGCGAAAAATAGTGCGAAATGCATACAAGCGGATGGTCATCGGAGGGTCCTGACCTCTGGATAGACTCATTGTCCCAGAAAAGGTTGTTATTTTATGCAACAGAATTTTATGGAACTTTTAATCCCTTTCGAATATGATATTATGTGCTACGATTAATTCGTAATTTTCAAGGAATGCGGGTATATTTTTATGCACATAATAATACACTGAGTCAATATGCGTGTTGCGGCAGCCCGAGGCCACGTACGCCCTCGTTATATAGAACCAAACGTCATCACTGTCATGGTAAATTCATGTTTCGTGCATATAATATCATATAGATTACTGCTACACACAAATCCAGTACATACTATGCTAAGAAAGTAATAGTCATCCTTTTCCTATCTTTCTGTGCGCATGTATTTTTAGGTGATACGATTATTTGGTAAATTTTATGGAATGTGGGGATTTATCGACCATTTCGAAATATATGGTGTTTACTGAAAGTAACCAATCCATACATGCATTTCATCAAAAGAACATAAGCTAGGTCAAAGCGTGGTATTCACATGAAAGAAGGGGAAGTGCTTGCCTTGCTCTTAGTTTTCTTGAATGGCGTCGAGGTCGACGTATGCGGTCTCTGCAGTGTCGCTACCTACACGAGAAAAAGACAACAATACAAAGTCACATAAGTAATAAGGCAAAAAAAGCTTACCACGGTCCAGACCTTTGTGCCACCAATATTTAATGCTGATTTATCAGCCACTTTGGTTCGAGTTATTAAGTTCAGAAAAGAGGTCAACTCCTTTCGGGTCCAAGTAGAGATTACGTCCAAAAAAAAAACAGTTCTTTGCGGAAGCGAATAATCGTGCAAAAAAAAGACGGTCCGATGATCATCGGAGGCTCCTGCCCCCCGAGACAGTTCAACATTACCTCGGCAGAGGGTCCAGACCTCTGCATACACTCATGGTCCCAAAAAGATGTTATTTTATGTTGTACTAGCTACTAGAAATTTTTATTCAATTAGAATCTTCCTACTTACGTACACATTTCATGTTCGTTGTAACAAAGTAAAAAATTTATACATAGCCAACAAATGAAAGGTCATTTCATTTATCTATCTTCTTTTGCGGCACATGAAATAACACCTCTCCAACGTACCTTTTCGACAACAGCACGGCTGTGCACGTCTGTAACACACCGAACACCAGTAGAAAAACCAGCGTCTTCTACTTATACAGAAACCTCGATTAAATGTCGACGCTCCTTATCCCGTACAAATGGTCTGCAACAAAAAGATACACACATAAATACTCCTCACCATAATATAACCTTACCGCCCATACCAAAAACAAATGGAGTACCAAAACCTTTCAATACAACTGTACAGGCAAGAACCCGCAAAGCCTAATAGCGAAGCAAGCGAGCAGCGCGAAGGGAGGGAGAGCACTACAAAGCCACAAGCAATGGAGTGAAGAGAGCCTTCACATTACAGCGTGAGTAGAGCGACGGACGCCCTGCCTTATATAGAAGGGGACGTCATTACTGTGACGTTTAGAATAATCGCGATTATCTTATGCATAACGTTATCATTTATTTATAATAACGGTATTTAGCATTATTATTAGTCGTAATTTACAATTTCTGCGGCATTGGATTCAGACACGAATGACTTGACGCGACTCATCACCAACCAGCTGCTGTTCATACACATGCACGAGCCGAAAGCAGTCCAAAGTGCATGCATGATTGAAGCAACCGGCCAAATTTCTCGTGGGGGGGCCTGTGAGGAGGGAGGCCAGGGCGTGGGCACCTGGCTGCCGCCATGCTCACGGCGGCAGCCAGTGGCAGGGGCGGCCGGGCGTCCGGGCGGCGACGACGACACCTGGCTGCCGCCGTAGGGCATGGCGGCAGCCAGGGCAGGGACCATGCGGCGTGGCGGCCGCCGTGCGGCGTGGCGGCCGCCACGTCAAATTTGAAATTTTTTTTTTTTAGTGTATAATTTTGAAATTTGTATTTCAAAGTTGTATATTCAAGCATTTTTTCCCGCTATAAATAGGTTACCGCAGACGTGAAAGCCATATAATATATATTTTAGTTTAACTTTTTTACTTTATATAATATATACACGCATAGGATCCTTCCTACTGTTTACACTAAAAAAAGAAGAAGAAAAACTCTCTCTCGTTTGCTCTGTTTCTTGCTTCTTTCTCCCGCCTCCTCCACCTGCGGCTCCTCCGCCATGGCCGCCGAGGTGTGCTACAAGTGCGGCGCCGAAGCCAAGGACCCGGTCTTTTTCTTCCAGTGTGTTCGCTGTCACCGCCTGCAACACACGTACGTACGCCGCTGCCTGACTCCCCAGCTCCCCTGTTTCTTCCTCCTCCCCTGCCTTTCTTGCACTGTCTCGCCACCGTCGGCCAATGATGCAACCATTTCACGTGCAGCTTCTGCAACAACCGCTATCGCAACGATGAGTGGCACAGGTTCTGCGAGCAGTGCCTCGAGGCGAAGTCCCATGAGGTATGCGTCTCTTTCTCTCCTTCCCCTCCATTTCTTGTTCCTGTTCTTGGTGCGGCCCGATGGAACAGAGGGGATTCGTGATGTGCGATTCGCTTCTCATCTCCTCTTGCCTTGTTGTGTGCAGGAGGAAACTCCTGACTGGGTGGACGATCTCGTCGCCGTGGACTTCTCGGCGCCGTGCAACGAGAGCCGCTTCTGCCTGACCTGTCTCAATACCTTCTGCGGCCAGAGCTGCCCCACCGTGCATAACCAGGGCGGCGGGCAGGAAAACTTCATACAGGTTCGTGTCCTCAGCTGACTTCTGTTTTCTTGTCAGAGTCGCTAATATTTCATCAGTTCTTGATGTGCTTCCGGGGCGTAGCGCAGATCCCGTTGCGGTACGACGGGTGCCCCGTCTCTCTCTCTCTGAGCGCTGCAAACGCTCCGTTCAGACCGGGATGCAAACTGAGGATCGGCGATTTGTGCTCCTGCGTCGAACGCTGCAGCCACCGGCGTTGCACTTCGAGGAGTGCGGTAACACAGTCGGCTCGCGCAAGGAGTACTGCTCCATCGAGTGCAAGGCAGGCGACTGATTCCGAGCTGCTTCTTGATCTCTTGTTCCGACCGCATGGGCTCGCTGATGGACCCCCGTTCTTGGCAGGTCCAAGATTTGCGCCTGCCGCACGGTAGGCTCAGAAGCCATTTCGTTATGGCACTCCTCGGCCAAGATTTCAAGCACGAGCTGTTAGCCTTCTGCACTGAGTGCCGCACAGCTCTCTGTAACTCCATGTTGGGTGATCACATGGACCACCAGAACGAGACCATCATCGTCGTGCCGAAGGACGGACGGTACTTTGCGGCCATCCCGGACGAGGAGGAATGGGTTGGCAACTTACCTTGTGCTCAGGTCAGATCCTGCCCAAGAGCAACTCTTGATCACCTTATCTATGCATATACATTCTCATTCGTTAGCTTCTTGTTGGATATGGCAGGTCCGTGATGATGCGATCCCGAACGTCCGATTGCTGCCCTTAATAGGGCTGTCGCCGCCGAACAGATGCTTGTGCGGCAACGCTGTCGACGGGGATCTGTGGTACTGCTCATTTCTATGCATGGTTAGACATGACCTTCCCGAGCTCTAGTTATTCCTCGTGTGATGTTTGCACGGAGCACGGTTACTCTTAATGCTGATACTGGCTCCTGTCGCTCTGAAAATGCAGTCGAGGTCTTGGTGAGCTCAGCGAAAGGTGCGTCTTCAGCGATCAAGTTTTCCAGGCCAATGACAATTGACAAATTAGGCTGAGAAGAAAGCGTTTTGATAAGTTTTATCCGGATGTTTTCTTTAGCAATCATCATCCAAATTCTTGGCCATTGGATTTGCTTTCAAATCGATACATGCCCCTCCCCCCCCTGAATTCGAGGTGGGTTGATCCTACGGATGTGTCTTTTGATCATACGGTTCAAAGTTTAGATGATTTTTAGGACCAAAACATCCGGATGATACCTATACACTCCCGAGAAGAAAACTATCTTCAGTTCATTGCTGTAATGCCTTCTGATAGACAGGACAATCTTTTTTTTATTCTGTCTCTTATAGGACAGTTGGGCCGTTCTTGCTGTTTTGCTTCTCTTTTTGTTGTTCAATGTTAGTTTTTAGTGCCCGTTGCAACAATGAGCTGAGTGCTGAGTACATTGCACTCAAAAAGCCCCTCCCCCAGCATGATGAAAACAAATCACTAGAATATTTGGAGAAAAAAAAACAGGGTTGCAAAAAGACAAGGATTCGAAACAAAAATTATCGAACATTTGAATTAAAAAACATTGAAAGCAAGTGGCTGAAACATTTGAATTAAAAAAATTGGACGCTTGCTTTAGCAAGTAGAATCAAATGTTTCACTAGACAAAAACCAATGTTTCAGAATGGCAAACACATGTTTCAATAGAGAAAAAAAATAGAAATATTGGAAAAAATTCAGCAAGCAGAACCAAATATTTCAAATGGCAAAACCCAATATATCAGAAGGGCAAAACACATATTTCAATAGAAGAAATTAAGACATTAAAACATTGAAATTAAGGCAGTGAAACATTTAAGTTAGCCTACTGAAACATTGAAACAAAACTACTGAAACATTGAAGATAAGGCAAGAGCAAACGTGACGTTTCAATAGAAACATGTGGAAAAAAAGAATGTTTCGAGGAAACGAGATGTTTCACAAGCACAAACATCATGTTTCAACAAGGCAAATCCAATGTTCTTTAAATAAATAAAGTGTTTAAGCAAAGCTAACAACATATTTCACAAGGCAAAACCCAATGTTTTATACTTATCAAGTTAATGTTTTAGTCCAAAAAATCCTTTCTTCTTCAACCTCTAGCTTCTTCTCCAAAATCCAAGCATCTTCTTCTCTAAATACGGCGAGCCCCCACGGTATGCTCACTGGATCCGGCCTCCAAAAGCTTCCCAAACTCACTCACTATCCTTACCAAAGAGATAGAGGTAAAGAGAGAATAGTTGGGGAATAGATAGAGGAAGAGAGATGGAGGAGGGTGCACTGGGAAGGAGGTGCTACAAGCACCAGTGTGCTGAGAGGAGCCGCCCAGACCGTCCCAGGCTATTTGAAGGCTCGGTTATCCTAATCGGATTCGGAGGCTAACAACGGATCGCCGAGGGCGCTCACAGTGTTAGCACCCAAGCCCAATTGAGACAACGGTGAGAGCCTTCGAATAACTCGACAACAATCCCGGTATTCCCCCGGTATGCAACCCGAAGCACGCCCAGGATCCTCGCATACCGGTTTACAACGTTGTATCACATCAATTTGCATAAAGGGGGCAACGAACTCAAAGACCCCACAACCAGACACGCGCGGAATCAAGACCAACCAAACCAACCAAACAAACCCCGGCACAAAGACAAAACCCCACGGCCACAACCACCAACAACAGGGCACGAATGCCAACAAAGGCAGAAACAAGAACACAAGCACAAGGAGGGTACAAATATACATCAAGAGTCAACTATAAAAGGAACCAAGTATCTAAAGTGATTAAAACATCGTTTAAAGCTAACTATACAGTAAAAGAACCCACATCGATTAAACTAGACCCAAAAGTAATTCTTCTCCGGAAGTGTTTTGCCACTGAACACTCCCGGGCGTGTACGGCGGCAGTGGCCTCTACTCAGTGCCCCGCCCAGTCACTGAGAGGCAGTACGGACAGAACTCACATCCGCCGTGATCCTCACCTGAAAACCACAACAGCAGAAGCATGAGTACAGAAGGCACTCGCAAGACTTACCCGTGGTCCATATATGACCGACTCGAAAGGAGTATGCATTTGGAAGTAGCAAGGAAATCGGCTGAAGTTAAAAGTGCGAAAAGCTTAACTTTATTGATTATTTAGTATTGCTATTCAGTTCACAATTTAAAGCAGTTGTAACGTCACCTACTTCTAGAGTGGAGTTCAACATTCAACATTAACAGAGCAAGTGATCTCATAACATTTTCAAGCTCAAGCCCAAAGGCGAACTTCAGTTCAAGTTGTTACTACGTGAAGTGTCAAATAACCAAGCGTGCTCATATCCGAGAGCGCGGCAATTTGAATCGCTTAATTAACCCTGCAGGGAAACATTGACCGCACGACATGTGCCACAAAGGACCTCATGTCAACCCTCCTCCCACCCATACCAATTCGTTGGGGCATCTTCATGCGGTCCGAGCACCTAGCACCCCCTCGAGCGGCCCAAGCCCGGCTTGGCCCTCGAGGGTCGGCCTAAGCCTCGCCCTCAACCACGCCCAACCGCATGAGGTCATGGCCCATCGAACGGCATGCGATGAAAGAAAAGCTCTATTGAGGAGTCGCTATAACCAGAACTCTCGCTGGAACCAGAAGCTACCGTCGGCTCATGAAAATTACACAAAAATAAGAGGATTATGGCCGACGGGGTCCTGTCCATGAGTATAGCTTCCGATATCCTATTCCACCATTGCGAGAAAACGGCTGACCGACGGGAATTAAGAATAAAGCGCGGCGTTGAAAGAATTTGTAACCCGTCGGCTACTTCAAGTACAACCTCTGTAGCGATGCTGTTGGTCACCCAGGACCGGGGTTCGACATAAGATAACAAAGGAAAAGAAGGGATGGTTTGCCCAAAACCCAATTGGCGGGCGTAAACCGAAGGATGATAAAATTCGTAAGATGGCTGAAATGTTCGATTGAGCCAACATGAATAATGCAAGGGGAAAGGATGATTTTATACAAATCCAAAGTGGACCGAGGCATCAAAGAGCTATCGGCATCTAAGTGAAGGAATGATGGATATGGACAATCGGCTACATCAGTGTAGCGAAAAAAATCTTGTTGACCAAAATAAGCTCTATCTAGAGTAAGGAAGAAGCTGAGGTATTTGTGCAAGCCGGCTGGATCCATCTTCAACTCACCAGCGGAGGACATGATAAACCTCTCCCCATAAGATCGGCTAGCTCTATACTGGGGGACCACATGTTCTAAGTAATCTTCCCTAGGGAAGGTTGAACTCCCCGAGGGTTCAAACATAATGGATCGGCTAAACATGCAATGAAGCCACGTCTGGATAAACCACAAGGGACCTCCTATATTGCCAACAACGAATTTGGCAAAGCCGGAAAAGTGTCGGCTACGAATCACATACATCATCTGATATACCGCCCCTAAAAACATCTTGCCAAGAGCAAGCCGATGACCCTCCACTAAGCGTTCCGCTATTAATTGAAAGGACTGGGTGGGGCCAAGGGAAGCACCACAGAATAGGTATCGGTCTAACCAAAGGTTAAGAAAAGCAGCATGCTCTTCAGCCGATACCGGACCATTGACCCTATTGTTATTCTGAATGTATTTGTGCCAGCCCTCACCTTTCTTTCGGATTAACTTGAAAATAGGTTTTCCGCTAAAAGCCGATAACTGATCCCCATCTGGCCTAAGGCAGCACAATTGGGCCACATCGAGCAAAGTAGGGCCTATCGGGCCAGATGGGAATAGAAAAGCATTAAAAGAATCCGACCAAAAGTAACAGGCCGCAGCTACCAGGGGTTCGTTGGCCTTAGGGTCGGCTAGACTCAAAGACAGGGATTCTGCTATACCCATTCTCTCCCATTCTACCCTCTTTTGAGCCGACACTCTAATGAACCAAGACCTCCATCCTTTCAGATTCGTGGGCCAAGCCCTAAAACTCTTTCCCCACTCAGAGATATTATACCCAGCAGCCGACAGTGGGAGTCTAGGGATCTCATCATTAATAACTGTGTCGGCCTGCATGGTACCTATCTGTCCTAGGTAGAATTGATCTAAACTTTGAGGAATCGGGATGAATACCTGCGAAGGGTCCATTTCAGCCGGTTTCAAAGGAGGCAAAAGAGAGACGAAGGAAGCCGATGATTCGTGATTCGAGAGCTTGAAAGCGTACAAATGACCGTGGGGGGACCCCCATATTTATACTGCGGTAAAAAAGGCGAACGGGCGGGAGCAGTTGTGCATTTAAAACGCACCGAGATTATTACGGCGCAGTTAATGGGGTGGTTCCTGAGATAGATGCCTCCGTAAGCCGATATGGACGTAAAGCCGATAAGTTTTTTGGAAAATAACAAAGTCATCTTCCAAAAAATGGGGGGCATATGTTTGCACCAAAATTCGGCGTCCTCGATAAAATCGGATAAGAGGATTTCTCGGAAAGGATAAACCGGCGAATCGGAAAGAGAATCCGTTTCTAATAAGGAAAGAGAATCAGATCATAGACCGATACGGATATAGTCACCGTATCCATGTGTGATAGGGATCGGCCAGAGTATTATAAAAGGGACGGACTTCGGGCGAAGAGGGAATCAATCTCAACACAACACACATTTACTTTTTTACAAGCCTTCTTACATCGTTTTAGATATACAAACCTCTGTGCAAGTCGACGGAATCAATAGAGTTGCGCATCGCCGATTGTTGGTTTTGGCCGATTTCACCCCAGGTTCGATCTGCTTTGTTTTGTTGTGCATCGCCTTCTCAAAGCCGATTTTGCCTTGTATCCGGATTAACCGCCAGGTTAATCTAGTTACCCCCCTGGTCGGTTTTAGCCGACTAGTGTCAAGCCGATAACCTTCGTTTTTATCGGCTTTGATTGCTTACTATCTCTACCTTGTCAATTCCAGGTCAAATTGACTGGCACGCCTCGCAAACTCGGTGTTTGTCTTGTGTGTTCGAGGCTAGAAACCCTGCTTCACGTTTTTAGCGCGAACAGTTACATAGTGATGCTAGCATTCCTTTGACTACATTGACATCATCTTTATCATCTTCTTCCATTGTTCATGACAAGGCTTCAAACATGTTTCAAGGACCAATAACATGATCACATGCCAAGAAACAAACTCAAAATGTTGATTTGCTTTTAACTAACTACTAGTTACATGCCCGTGCGTTGCTACGAAAAACAAAATTGATAACGAAAAATACCATCTTTGATGTTAGTAGTGAATAACAAAGCCGCAAGAGCACACAGAAAACGATCATAAATCTTCTCAATCTCATTGTCAGAGAGATTCCAAGCATTGAACAATACCAACTGAATATCTGCATGCACAAGGGCACCTTCTATTTCTCCCGATTGCAAAAGTTTCTATGGTTTCTCCCGATTACAACATACTTACAGTTGATATTCTTGGTATACGTCTCAGAAGATCTTAAAATAAACAGTTACATTGTAACACGACTTGAATATGATTTCAATCAAAACCTTGTCTATGATGTGTGTACTTCTCTGTAGACAATGTTTTTTGTGAGGTTTCCATTAGTATTTTTAGACTTTCGACCCTTATCCTTTTCCTTGTCAGCGACGGCAAGTATCTTGATATTGCTTCTAGCGGTGGCTCTAGATAGCGCAACATACAATTGCCCATGAGAGAAAACCGGTTCAGGGAGGTAGGTTATCATTCAGCATAGGAAATACACTCTGTATGTGTTTATCGATGTCTTTGCCATTTCCTATAAATGGAATACAGATCTGCTCGGGAAGCCGCACGCAGCCATCCTCATTAGTCTCCTCGATACCATTCCCGATCCGCAATAGGAACTCTGCGTACTCAGGATCACCCTGGGCCCTCATGTTACGTACGAGCCTTAGCTGCCACATGCAATCCCATAGGTATGACCTACGCAACGTTGCGTCAATTATTTCTGGCCTCGTCCCCTTACGAACAACCGGTAGAACCTGCCGAAAGTCTCCACCAAACACGATCGTTTTCCCACCGAACGGCAGGTCACGTCGGCCCATGATGTCCCGCATGCTACTGTGCAGGGCCTCCATCGCCTGTCGCCTCGTCATGGAGGCTTCATCCCATATTATCAATGACGCCTGCTGAAGAAGCTTAGCGGTCCCACTTTGCTTTGTGAAGCTACATACCGCCCCATTTGTAACGTTGAGTGGGATCTTAAACCTCGAGTGCGCTGTCCTACCTCCAGGCATGATGGATGCGGCTACGCCTGACGTCGCGGTTGCCACTGCTATCTTGCCATCACCTCGGATCTTCGCGAGCAAAGCTTTATATAGGAATGTCTTTCCGGTGCCTCCCTGGCCATCTACGAAGAAGACTCCTCCATTGCCACTGTCAACCGCAAACAATATATCGACGTACGCTGCCATTTGCTCAGGGTTGAGGGAGGACGATAGGGATATATGATCATCGTCGACCTGGATTGTTGACTCCTCGTATATCTCTCTGACATCTATATCGGCGTTGTCGTGAGACTCATCTATAACAGGAAGAGGAAATGATGTTATGTCCTTCCCCATCGATCGCAGCATATTTCTGATGTCCAATAGCACCATCTGCTCAACCGTCTGTTGGCATGCATAGGAACGGCGGTAGTCATCTGACATTCCCTCGAGATGCCTTTCCCATAGCCCACACACGTCGTTTGGCTCGCAGAACACCAGTATAGTTGCAAATAGCCTCCTGAGCGATGATGGCATCTGGAATAGCTCAGCCTCACTAAGGCACTCCTCTAGGGTGTTGTCAGCCTCGATTAGTCCCCTATTCTCAGCGGCTTCACGGAAGAACGGGTAGACTACACCATTCACCGTCCTAAGTTCTTCAAAGGAGGTGGCACCAGGTACGTGGTTTAGGAGAACCCTTAGATAGTAACGCTCCCCCTCGTTCGGACGAGCCGACACGATTCTGCCAACTTGTGTTCGTTCTACCCTCTTCTTCCACTGCTTCAGTCCTGGCTGCCAAATAAATGCCGCTGGAAAATTTGTAACACCCCGGCATTTAATATGCCCGAATGCTACCAAACATAAGCTAAACAACATCTAAGTACCACAATTAAACATAAATTCCAGCAAAGGTTCATATGCTAAAAACCGATATTTCGGCAGCATCTCCTTTGTTTTTCCATGAATTAACACAATCTCAATATCATGGCAAGATATATATCATAGCACACGACATCTAAAACAACAACATAAATGGACATAACATCAAGTTACGCCAATAATACCATGCTTAACCACTTCATAAACTATAACGAAGCAAATAAGGATTCACAAGCATGCTAGATTAAACCATACATTAAGTTTAGGGCACAATTCTTAATATCATGTCTCCAAGTGGTTAATTATGGACTATGATGGTGGAGCTACGTGTAGAAGTGTAGCTAGATCCCTTTTTCCCGCATGCCGATCTCAAAGTACCTACAAACAACATAAAACACAAGCGTGAGTTCGAAAACTCAGCAAGCATATTGTAATGGACAACAAGATCATTTACAAGACAATAATACCTCACATCACATATAACATCTCATACTTGAGCACATAACAACATCATCATCATTAAAAAAAATGTATTGCAATGCAATGCAATGCAATGTTATGCTCATATCTCCATGGAAACTCATACCGGTATGGTTGAGTACACACCCGTCGGTGTGCACCCTCTCCCCCCTTCCATCCCGAAGATGGAGGGTGCCTACTCCTCGCTTCCACAACCCACGGTAGATGGAATCATGATGTAGGACTTACTCTAATGGCTCTCGGATTAGTCATAACTTTCTCACCGACCTTCCGGATTAGTTAATGACTTTCTCACCGCCGGGCCATGTAACATGTCATGCATGCAACTATGCCAATTATCATATTTCACATGTACATAAACATATGGCAACTCATCATGACAAATATAAACACATGGCATCGAACCATGATAATCATACTCAATATTTCATTGGAAAACAGCAAGCATGGCAAGTGAGCATAGCAAGTGTTCAATCTTTCACCCAATATCAACAAACAACCTACAATCCGCTATACATTACAACACACTTGCCTCAACCGCGGGCGACGGATTTGTGGGACGTAGAGGGCACTCCCGGTGTCACACCACCTGCACATAGGCATCACACACTCACAATAATGCCCGCAAAATAGTACACAAATCCCCATCTAACCCGACATTGCCCACTACTTGCAAACCTAAAAACAGAGGTTCTGTCCCGGCGGGACAACAGCCTTGCAAAGGCCATAACTTGAGTTCTGGGACTCCAAATCGATTAAACGAGTACACCATCGCGAAGCTTAGGAAATTTCCTACCTTTTTCTAGTTAAACGGAAAGACTGATTCGGAATCTATAATAGTTTAATCTACAGATTACTACGATCTGTTCCAATCGCGTCACAGATTTTAACACGCTCGGTAAAACGGCCATAACTTTCAAACGGCTGATCGGATTTTAACGTTCTTTATGTCCACGGAAAGATAATTAAATTATCTACAACTTATTTTAAGTCCGTACGGACAGATTCGGATTCTAAATCCACGAAACCTTGAACCCTAGCCCGACTGCTCAATCTGCCCGAAAACAGAAATGTGGCAACGTCTAGATCTAACCCAAAGAACTCCAATCCAGCACCACCAATTTATCTAAAAACTTGATAATCACCTTAAGAACAGTACCTAGATCAATTCCAAGGATCCCCATGATCATACCTTTGCCCAACGAACGAATCTCCAATAGATCTCCTCGCGGATCGCTCCTCGCTCCTCGCTCCAACGGATGGATCGACATGGTGCAGAGGTGTGGAGACCACCCTAGGGCAGCAAGGGGGTGGAGGAGAGGTGGTGGAGAGGTGGGGAGCAATGGGGCAAAGGGGGAGGTGGAGGCGCACAAGAGGGAGAGGGAGAGGGGGTGGCGGCTAGGGCTTTGGAGGGGGAGGTGGGGGCGCCCAAGGGCAGGGGGAGCACGCCCAAAAGGCTGGTGGGGAGCCCTTTTACCAGCCCCCACACCCAATCCTAGTCCGTTACGGAGACCTACTCCATCCCATCAAAGCCCACCAAGGCCCAAACTCCCCCGGGAAGGCCCAAAACCCGAAAGCGGCCGGAAAAGCTATTAACCTCCATATCCTATAGTTTTAACCTTAATTCCACATCTCATAATGTTATTAACCTTATCATGCACGTTAAATAAGGTTCACGACACTCCGTGGCGACATAACACTTCAACCGCCCAAAAGCGAGAAAACCCTAAGCCGAAAGGTTTTATTCTCTAGTTTCACCTTCTATAACGTCACACCAAACCATAGTGTCACATTCTTCCCCCCTTCAACAGGATTCGACCTCGAATCCGAAGGACGCCAAAAACAACAACAAAGTCCCCAAGGGACAAAAGGCTTCTCTGCAGCACAAAACATTCGCACAACGACTAGAACCGGAAACAAACGACAAACGAGTTCCCAAAACCAACACTTAAAGAAAAAGTGTTGATCTAGCTCAACTAAGGGCAACCGCTCACAGTTCAACTTTCAATTCAAATCCCAAACAGAATCTGCGTTTCAACCTCGAAGGGCTTCAACAACCCAAAACGCTCGAATCCTCACGACAAACACCTCACCCTTCTATCACAACCTACATGACTACACAGTGCAATAAACTCAACATGACAAAGTCAAAGGAAGTCACAATTCCTTTAACGACCTCTCTTCATTCCCGAAAGTTTCCATCGAGGGGAATAACTCATTAAGGCACACTAGCCCTTCCGATACACGATCATACTAACATTTTATTCCATCCTTTCCCAGGCAAGACTCAAACCCAAAAACAACTAGTGAAGACAACTGCTCACGGCAGGGCAATTATCACCGATCTACCGTCAACTTCACTTCCACCCATCGCTACTCTTAGTAAAGGTTAAACCCATACATCATCAACCTCCATCACAAACCACCCTTATACCACTAAGGTTCGACACCTAGCCCAAGCTAGGATCGAAAACCTTACCAAACCACAATTGGTTCCTTTCTTAAGAGGGTCTCGCCCTCACACAAAAACACTTAGCTATCAAGCCCAACTGTACACACAACAACTCAAACCCAAAGCGTTAACAACCATTTTGGAAAGAATTCGGCAACATCTAAGCCAAAACACAAAGGAAGCATAAATCCCCTACATCATAACCAACATACCAGAAATTGTTCAATGCTTCTTTTCATACTAGAAAGCAAGGGAAATCTCGTTTCATGACATAAATGCACACTCTTCAGGAGCACTCCGGATTAGTCATATCTCCATATATGACTTTCTCACCGACCTGGCTCAACGACTCTTTTATCATTTAACATGTAAAAACGATGTCATGTTTACTTTTCACCATTCCCTCATCATGTAACCACACTACTGAATAGTCATTCACATGATGACTTTTGCCTCGGTATCATATGAATAAATCTCGAATAACATCGAGAGTTGCGCTAATTCATATAAACTATGACGGCAACATCGTTAATCAACAAAACACCACATCGTGTGAAAACCCATCTTCGATTTAACACTAGCTTTGCAACACCTCGCAAAATCAAACTCAACCCTTTGGAACAGAACATCGACACCAAAATCAAACATCTGCAGACACAAGCGCCATAAATTTTTATCAAAAGAGAGGGAAACTCAATCCAAAAAGAAAACTCTTCACTAACCAAATTCACTTATGAAACATTCATAAAAAATCCAGACTTGTAAAACACCCGCACACCAGACACATTTTCCAAATGACTCCAACTCTAGTCAAATAGAGTTACACATCAAGGGCTTAACTCAAAAGTTTCCAACACAACCCTTTATGACCATCTGCTTCCTTTTAAAATTAATTCCAAAGATAAATCAGTGCGAACGCGAAAGGGCGCGATCCACTCAAAAACTTTTGGATGTAAACTCAAACTCACAACACGAACTAAACAAATTCGCCAAAACCAAAGGTCGACACCAACCACTACGAGTTTTGGGGAAACTCTGAAACTCAACATAAGGAACACCTCAACCGAAAGCATTCAACCGAGATGGCAAACAACCAAACCAGTTTAAAAGGTTTTTAGACAACAGCTCAGCATGAAAGGAACCATCTCTAGTACTCCACTACGCTTTCTATTAAAGACTTCAATAATCAATATTTACTATCTGAGGAGCCCCAACACAATTCAACCGAAAGTTTCACAACAAATTCTTCCTCTAATTACCATTCCCAACATTTTTTTTAATAAGGGTTTATGATGCTTATCAAAAAGGCACCCAACCAAGACTATAATGACATGATCCCCACGGCTCACCGAATCATAATACATCTTATTCTAAATTTGAAACATAGTACTTCCACAAATCTTTCAGCAAGATCAACCTATAAATTTCATACCACCTATATATTCACGTCTCGACAACCGAACCTTATTCAGTTAAACAACGACTTCAACATGTAAATATTATCTCTACAAGACAAAGTTCATAACTAGGATTCCAAGGCATACATTCATTAAGGATGAAATTGTACATCATGTTAATTATCCAAAGCTCACTCCATCGCAACATGTTAAAATTTTCCTCTATTTTAACCATGGTTTTCCAACGAATAATCTAAACAGTTACCACAACTACTTAGTCATCAATAACAACAAATGGGCATAATCATCAACCAACAACATTACTTTTAGCTACCCTATACATAGGTGATAACAAAATTACCACCACACAACATACTCCCACTATTTAAAATAGTGAATACTAGCATTAACACTACCATTAACAACATCATTAACAATAAGTCTTATGTCTTCTCCATTGATATCAATACTAGCATTGTAGCGACACAACTGCATACTTCCAAAGATACTAGTAGTTTGCAACAACATAAATAGCAACTCTAATCAACATCCAAATTAAAGTCACTAGTCAACACGATTAAATTTCTCTATTAATCCATTAGATTAGAACATCTTTAACAACCAGCAAAGTTTCTTTTACAATAACAGCAGTCTACATCATCTTAATGTTTTAACTATGCATCAAAGTTTAAACTTTTAACATTAACAAGGATCATAAGCACTTTTAAAGCAAGGTAACAGATTCTAAGCATGTACATTAACACATTTAATCATTCTCGCTAAGAGTAAACTGCAACACTAGTAGTCTATTTATTCTCAAGCTAGATATATTAATCACATTGAATTGATTCAACTCAAAATTTAACTTAGCAACACATCAATCCATAAACCACATTGTTACCTACTACATAACATGCTAAACATCAATTCTTACTAGGGACAAACGATTTCAGTCAAAAGACTACTTTGTTTACAACATTTTAGTTTTAAAACTCATCCTAAGTTCATAAGGAAAATTTGACTCTCAAAATTGCGATGAGACAAACCCAAACTTGGTCATGCAAAGGAATTCTCTAAAACACTTTTCAATCTCCAAGACTCCCACTGGAGGGAACCAACCGATCAAATAAACCTTTGCAAATAAAACCTTAGCACCAAACCCCAATCTTTCATGAAACAAGAAGGGTTTTTCAAAGATGATTTCTTAAACCAGTAAAATAACGAAATCAAACACCACGTACTACTACAAAGCTACAGACTTCAGCCACGACGGCCAGTGCGGCACAACTCATAATAACTCCTTTAACCTCGAGAGAAAGACACACACACGCATAAATTGAATGCTTGTTCCCCATAATGCAATCAACAGGCATCAAAACTGGAAAGGCGCCCAAAAGAAGCGCAACACTAGTCTCCTCTTCTTCGTCTTCAACCAAGGAAGAGAAAACCACACACCGCATACGGAACAATCCGCGAAAACCCAACACTTTTCATTTGATTCAAATCTACTAAAGCCAAGAAAAGCAAAGAACACCGACCGTCAGAACGGCAAAGAACATACGAAGGAAACCACCATTAACTCTTCTATTTGACTCCAGTCAACTACCCGATCAACAACAGAAAGGATAAGCACTCTTCTCCTATAGGTGTCAATAGTTCTTCGGTAGTGGCGCTAACTGGCCACACCGTCAAACCTCACCCTTACTATGAAATAAGAGAGGTGGCCTGTAACACCCTACAAATCTAAACTGTCGTACAAGAAAATTTCGACAGCATCTCTCCTAAAATTAGGACAAAACGGAAGCGACAACAAGATTCATAATAACCATTATAAACAGGAATAACATAAAAGCATCAATACTAGAGATAACAAGTCTAAATCAACCAGAAAACAAACATAAACGTAAAACAGCTCCAAAGAGGACATCAACAGGTCTATGATTAATAAAATTTCAGCAAGCTAATGAATTATTAAATGCACTAGTCCATGTGATTCGTGATGACCCCGGAGGTTTGATTGTGCTACTAAGCCCACCCTTCAAGCTTACGACTCGCGAGAACTACCTGAAAACAACAAAATAACAAGGGGTGAGATTGGGTAATCTCAGCAAGCGGAACAACTTCTAACGAATAACACAGCCACAGTAAAACTAGCATACCAAATTCCTCATGTCCAATACCACATTATAGAGTCCACACAACCTCAGTAAAATGCATATGATTGTGCACATGCTTATGCCATGATCCTCCTCACCGTGCCCTTTCTCGGGGAACACGGTGTTGTACTTCTTGATCGCGCCGCGTTGGCGTCGACAAACTTCCAATGCATGATTATGCAGTTAATGCTTCATGCATAAATACATTCATAACTTCCCACTCTGAATTCACATGCTTGCATACCATCAAATAACATGGATAGAATGCGAACATCATTGAGATAGAATATCTCCACAATTCATCTTGCAAACAACATCTTTCTTCATTCTTACTCATGATTCAAAAGCCAAACAACCACATCACAATGCAGGATAGGATATTGTAATCTCATAAACAAGTAGTTAAACCATGTAGGTGTGCTGCAATTAAGGTTTATATTGAAGACGAAACAAATAGCGAGTTATAGTTTAGCAAGACCGCTACTTCCACTTGCCTTTACCAACGTGGATGACGAACCTAGTTGCGTCCAGAAGGGGCACCACCTGTACAAGTATTATTTCAGTACATAGCGACATCACAAATGATCACACAACTCGAACACACGCTTCCTAATCCCCGCTCCCTTCTTAAGCGCCAAAAACCCCAATCTGTCCGGGTCAAACAGCAGCACCCTCTCTTCACAATTTCGTATATTTTTTTATACAGATCATAAAAATACAAAAAATTACAGTAGCTAGATATTGACGAGATCTACAACTTTCATGAAGATCACAAATTTCAATTCCACTGTTAAATATGCCTAAACAAACGTCCAACACAGTGGACAAAATCTGTTTCCAGATTCTGTCCGTCATCTTGCAACAGCGATAACTCTCAGACCCACGCCCCAAAAATTCTTAAAAAATTAAAGAAGCTAGATATCGACGTTATCTACAACTTTCTAGTTATAGGTTGTTGCAGGAAAAATCGTCTATGCCACGTAAAACACGAAATAATCCGCGCTGCACAATCTCCCCTTCCAAAAACAGCACCACGTGAACATCTACCCTTCTCCCCCATCAAGATCCATCTAAATCACTCACCACCAGATCTAATACACTCCTAATCCCTAGGTAGAACAGGGGTAAAAGATTGGGAATTTTACCTTGAGTTCTCCCTTGAGAACCCACGAAAAACGCGCGACGATTCCCGAAACGGAAATCTGCTCGTCCTCCACGCCTCCACGGATCCTCTTCTCGCTTGCTCCTTCGCGTTTCGCGGTGGATCTTGAGCCACCACGCAAGGGGAGGAAGAGGAGGGGTGGTGTGGCTGCTAGGGGAGGAAGGGGGTGCCCTAGGGCTTTTGGGGGGGTGACACCCCTTTTATATGGTGGGCCGGCCCACTAGGGGAAAAGAGAGAGAGGTGGGGAGGGGATTCGCAGCCCAGGCCCAGGTTTTCCTCGGCCCACTGTTTCTAGCCCGACAACTCCAAATTTAATATTAATACGCCGGATAAACTTCAATTATTTCATCCCCCGACAAATCCTTCATTCCTCTCCCGAAACAAAACCAGGAAAAGGAACCCTAGAATCGCTCTGACGCTCTAAGGCATCACATGGCCGAAACCCTTCGGCACCAAAACCCCACTTTTACCACCACAACAGGAATAATTCAATCATTTATCTCATAGACATAGCAACGTACTATATCAAATATAGCATTTAGCAACAAGGCTTAAGTACAACATTTAAGCGTAAACAACGATACCCATACCCTTCCTACTGTGCATCCATGTGTGTCAAATTTTAGATTAATTATACCACTTTTGCAAGTTTTAATGTTGCTATCCTATGACAAAATTTTAGTAAAAACCTAAGCCATGTTTCTAAGTTATTCCACATCACATTTTAGTTGTACCCTATAGCATGACACTAAAAATACACATTCCAAGGACCTACAACCTGGCTCTGATACCAACTGTAACACCCCGGCATTTAATATGCCCGAATGCTACCAAACATAAGCTAAACAACATCTAAGTACCACAATTAAACATAAATTCCAGCAAAGGTTCATATGCTAAAAACCGATATTTCGGCAGCATCTCCTTTGTTTTTCCATGAATTAACACAATCTCAATATCATGGCAAGATATATATCATAGCACACGACATCTAAAACAACAACATAAATGGACATAACATCAAGTTACGCCAATAATACCATGCTTAACCACTTCATAAACTATAACGAAGCAAATAAGGATTCACAAGCATGCTAGATTAAACCATACATTAAGTTTAGGGCACAATTCTTAATATCATGTCTCCAAGTGGTTAATTATGGACTATGATGGTGGAGCTACGTGTAGAAGTGTAGCTAGATCCCTTTTTCCCGCATGCCGATCTCAAAGTACCTAAAAACAACATAAAACACAAGCGTGAGTTCGAAAACTCAGCAAGCATATTGTAATGGACAACAAGATCATTTACAAGACAATAATACCTCACATCACATATAACATCTCATACTTGAGCACATAACAACATCATCATCATTAAAAAAATGTATTGCAATGCAATGCAATGCAATGTTATGCTCATATCTCCATGGAAACTCATACCGGTATGGTTGAGTACACACCGTCGGTGTGCACCCTCTCCCCTTCCATCCCGAAGATGGAGGGTGCCTACTTCTCGCTTCCACAACCCACGGTAGATGGAATCACGATGTAGGACTTACTCTAATGGCTCTCCGGATTAGTCATAACTTTCTCACCGACCTTCCCGGATTAGTTAATGACTTTCTCACCGCCCGGGCCATGTAACATGTCATGCATGCAACTATGCCAATTATCATATTTCACATGTACATAAACATATGGCAACTCATCATGACAAATATAAACACATGGCATCGAACCATGATAATCATACTCAATATTTCATTGGAAAACAGCAAGCATGGCAAGTGAGCATAGCAAGTGTTCAATCTTTCACCCAATATCAACAAACAACCTACAATCCGCTATACATTACAACACACTTGCCTCAACCGCGGGCGACGGATTTGTGGGACGTAGAGGGCACTCCCTGTGTCACACCACCTGCACATAGGCATCACACACTCACAATAATGCCCGCAAAACAGTACACAAATCCCCATCTAACCCGACATTGCCCACTACTTGCAAACCTAAAAACAGAGGTTCTGTCCCGGCGGGACAGCAGCCTTGCAAAGGCCATAACTTGAGTTCTGGGACTCCAAATCGATTAAACGAGTACACCATCGCGAAGCTTAGGAAATGTCCTACCTTTTTCTAGTTAAACGGAAAGACTGATTCAGACTCTAAAATTGTTTAATCTACAGATTACTACGATCTGTTCCAATCGCGTCACAGATTTTAACACGCTCGGTAAAACGGCCATAACTTTCAAACGGCTGATCGGATTTCAACGTGCTTTATGTCCACGGAAAGATAATTAAATTATATACAACTTCTTTTAAGTCCGTACGGACAGATTCGGATTCTAAATCGACGAAACCTGGAACCCTAGCCCGACTGCTCAATCTCCCCGAAAACAGAAACGTGGCAACGTCTAGATCTAACCCAAAGAACTCCAATCCAGCACCACCAATTTATCTAAAAACTTGATAATCACCCTAAGAACAGTACCTAGATCAATTCTGAAGGATCATTGTTTTTGATCCAATTGTTTTTGATGATGAGAATTTGAAAAGAGTTGAAATTGATTTGATTATTTGATAAGATTTGAAAGAGGTTTGATTATTTAGTGGTTGTATGGATTAACTTGAGTCAAGTCGCGGACTTGGGCTCGGAAATTGTTTTTGTGTTTTTTTGTTCACGTGCAGGTGTTGCTTGAGGTCGAACGTGGTCGGTGACAGGACTGAGACTAGGTTCAGGGAGGAACTGAGGTCGTGAGGGTCGAGGGTGTCATGCGAGATGTTTCGGACTAGAGAACGGTGCACGTGAGATCGAGATCGTTGCAGCATAGTGGCAGGAAGCCGTACGCGTGTATACGATTTTTAGAGTGTGTGTGTGCATATATGTGTGCATGCATGCAAGTGTGTGTGTACGTGCATGTGTGTGTGCATGCATGTGAGTGTGTGAGTATACATGCATGTGTGTGTGAATGCATTTAATGCATGCATGTGTGTGTGCATGCTAGTGTGTGTGTGTGTGTTATGCATGGTGTGCATGCATTAGTCGTGAGATGCATGCATGTGTGAGAGATGTTTGTGTGTTTGCATGCATAGCGTGTGTGAGTAGTGCATCGCCGAGCATGTGTGCGTGAGTACATCGCTGGCGTTTTCTTTTTGTGTGTCCGAGTAAGCAGCCGAAGCGGAAATTTTTCTTCACCGTGTCCGATTGGAGCAACGGCTCAAGAAGCAAACCGAGTCTGCGTGAAGGCAGCGGGAAAAAATAGAAAAAAGGATTCCTAAGTCTAAACAGATTCGTGACAGATTTTTGGGTGACTCTTGTCCTTTAAATAGAGGGTTCTAGGGGCTTAGAACTCATCCAATGCAAAGGGCAAGAAGCAAAAGGTGCCTACAACAAAGAAAAGCTTTTGTGCTCTCTTTAGTTTGTTTAGGGTTTTCTAATCTTGTGAGATTAGAGATTTTGTTTAGGGTTTTCTAATCATTGAAGATTAGAAGATTTTTTTTTGGTGTCATCTTGTTGAAGATGGCTTTGGAATAAAAAAAAAAATAAGTTTATGCAATATTCTCTTTTTTTTTTCTTTGATTCTTGATTAGAAGGTTTGTTCGATTTTTGATAGAACTAGTTTTGATTTTTGTTCGACTTGTCTCGCTAATTAATCTAGGGTTTTGATCTCTTCATTATTAGATATTCTTCCGCTATTTAGGGGTCTTTTATTTTCAGAAAGAAATAGTTGAATTTTATTCGGCATCTATTCACCCCCCCCTCTAGTTGCCTACTCGGTCCTACAAGTGGTATCAGAGCAAGGTTCTACTAATCCATCTTAACAGGTGATTAGTAAACGGTAAGTTATGGCAACAGAGAAATACTCAAACAAGCCGCCAATCTTCGATGGCACAGACTTCCCCATCGGGCGGATCAGGATGATTGCATATCTTCAAGCTCAAGGTAACGCGATTTGGCGCAAGGTAAAAATTTAAATCTGAGCTTCCTTCTAATGATGATATTGATAAAATCGAGTTTGAGAAAGATGTTGAAAACAATAATAGAGCTAGAAACATATTGCTTCAAGGACTTGCTAGAAAAGAATTCGATAGAGTGCATCATTTACTCATCGCTCATGAAATTTGGAAATCTCTTCAAGATTATCATGAGGGCACTGACTCTGTAAAAGAAGCTAGGCAAGATCAATTTAAAAAGGAATACACTAGATTTGAAATGAACTCTGGAGAATCTCTAGATGATTGTTTTGCTCGCTTTAACAGAATCTTAAACAATCTTAGAGCTGTAGATGTAAAGTACACTGACTCCGAAAATGCTAGACATTTCCTATCATCTCTTGATCTTAAAATCTGGCAAATGAAAGTGACTGCTTTTAGGGAAGCTCATAAGATGAGTGAAATGACTTTGGATAAACTATATTCTAGTCTCAAGACTTTTGAGATAGACATCGTTTCAAGAACTTCCAATGATAACTCTATGGCTCTTAATGCTAATTCTTCATATGATAATGCTACTAGTTCTTCATCATCATATTCCATTACTGCTTTGAGTGCTCTTAGTGATGAACAGCTAGATCAAATACCAGAAGATACACTTGCTCTTCTTTCCAAGCGTGTCAATGCAGCTTACATGAGATCAAGGGAGAGAAGAGGAGCCTCCATCCTTTGCTACAAGCTGCGGCAAGGCCGGGCACATCCGTGCTAATCGCTTCAAGAACAAAGATAAAGAGGAGAAGGAGCAAAGCAACTCCTCCAAGTCCTTCCGCCAAAAGAGAGCAAGGACAAAAATAAGCAACGGACAAAGAAGATGCTCAACAAAGTCTTGGCGGCAATTGGTCGCTTAGACTTAGCGACATTGATGATTCAACTGACGATGAGAAGGAAGCGAAGCAAGCGGTTTGAGCGAGAAAGATTTCACCGGATGTGCTTCATGGCGAAAGGAACACTAGTGATTCTAGTGACAACGATAGCACCTCCAGCCGACGGTGATGAGGTAATACCTTCGTATGATGAGCTTTGTGAAGTTTTAGTCATATTGAGAAAATCTTTAAGAAAATCTTCACTCAAAAATAAAAACTTAGAGAAAGATCTATCCATGCCGAAAATCGAAAACTTTGATCTTAGAAATTCAAATTCTGAAAAGACATGTGATTCTTGCTTAGATCTCAAATTTGAAATTAAATCTCTAAAAGAGGAACATATGATTAAACTAGAACAAGTTTATGCCAAACAATTGAAAAATGAAAAACTTGTGAAAAATGTTGGTTGCTCTCTTGATGGTTTACATGGTCAAACTTCTTGTTCTAAATGTCCCATACTAGAATTGAAGTTGCATGATGCAGATGCTAAGATTACTCAATTGTTTAATGATTTGCTTACACATGAAGTTCTTTCATGCTCAACTTGTCGCAAGCAAAAAGAAAAGTAGATGTTTCTGTAATAATTGTTTAACACTCTCTCGAAAAATTGATTACTTGGAAAAGTCTTTAGAACGTTTTACTAAAGGAAAGAAAAATCTAAATATGATTTTGGATCAATCAAGAGTCGACACTCATCACAAAGGTTTAGGTTTTGATCCTTATGCTCATCACAAATCATATGCTCCTACTATTGTTAAAACTCTTGAAAGTGGAAAGTTTGAAATTGTCAAAGAACACGAAAACTGTCTTCAAATCTGCTGGAATTTTATCTTCTACTATGATGAATGCAAATGTTGCTTCGCTTCTAAAGACAAACCATTTGTTAAGTACAATTGCACTCATTGTGGAAAAGATGGTCATTTGATGAATTTTTGTTTTAGACTAGCCAAACAACGAGAGAAAGGAAAATTCAAAGGCTAAGTCTAACTTTAGACAAACACGTATCATTTCTCCACATGTTCCGCTAGTGAAAGCAAACAAAATACTTGGAAATTCATTTACTTTGCATTCACAAGCTTTTGTACGATCACCTCCTCGCCGAAAGTGATTGATCTGGATACCTAAATCATATTTCTCTAACCCAATTTGAATCCTCAACATCTTCTCTTCATAACATGTAGGTGGTACGAGAAGGGAAGGAGAACATCTGGGTTGTTGATTCAGGATCGTCAACACATGACAGCAACCCAAGTTGGTTCTCCTCCTTAACAAAAGCATCTAGGAACGAAGCGATCACTTTTGGAGATGCTACTCTTTGGACGCGTCATTGCAAAAGGTCTTGTGAAGGTGAATGATCACTTTACTTTAAAGAATGTCTCTTTGGTGTCTAAACTGAAATTCAACCTTCTATCTCAGATCTCAATTGTTGGATGAAAACTTTGAAGTGAGTTTTAAACCAAATGCATGTAGAGTACTCGATGCTTGGAAACTTGACTCTTGAGATATCTAGACTTGGAAAAATTTTCATAGCAAATTTTAGCAATGCTTCAAGTTCACATTGTTTTGTTGCTTGAATCTAGAAATCTCAATTTTGGCATCGTCGGTTAGGTCACATGGGCTTTGATCTGTTATCTAGATTGAGTGGTCTAGACTTAATTCATGGCTTGCCAAAATTAAAATCTTGCAAAGACATTGTTTGTGCTTCCTGTCGACATGGTAAGATGGTTGGAGCCCCTCATGCTCCTGTCTCTACTGTAATGACCACTGGCCCTGGTCAACTTCTTCACATGGATACTGATGGGACCATCTCGAGTACAATCGGCCGGAGGTAAGTGGTACTTTCTAGTAATAGTTGATGATTATTCGAGATACTCTTGGGTGCATTTTCTGTCTTCAAAAGATGAGATTTTTGGACTCTTTCATGTCTTCATTAAGAGATTGATAAATGAATTGCCTAACTCATTGAAAGCCATAAGAACAGATAATGGTACAGAATTCAAAAATGCATTGTTTAAATCTTTTTGTGAAACTAATGGGATTGAACATCAATTTTCTTCGCCATATTCTCCCTCACAGAATGGTGTTGTAGAAAGGAAAAATAGAACTTTGATTCAAATGGCTAGAACTCTTGATGTAACACTGGGTGTCCCGATCTTTCGATGAGAATGATAACCTTCGATTTGGGTGGAGACGACTTTGACGATCCGACTACAACGTACAACGACGATGCGCCTTAGCAATCGCTAAACCAACTCCAGATGGTTATTGACCTTGCCGTGGGCACGATCAACCTGATCACGAAGATCAATTCCTGCAAGCAATCGAAGAACAAGCAAGAACAAGGCAAAAGCAATCTAAAATTGCAAATATAGATGAAGTATAGAAAAAGTTGGGGTTCCGATACAAGGAGCTTGTTAGGCGGCCGTTGAGCACGTCTAAAAGACTCAAATAGTAGCAAAAGGCTAAACTATCAAACAACCAAAACCCAAGTTATTTTGGGGGACTACCTAGCTATATATAGGAGAAATAAGAGGCCAAAACCATGCTTGGGGCGTCCAAAACACATTCATGGCAGAATAGGACTCGTATTCCTAGTTTGTCTCGGATTTGGAAAGATGACCGAACTTGTTTTGCATATTCCCGTTGACTCGGTAGGAATTTGGAGGTGGGGCCAGATCCGTTGGAAAGAGGACGTCGAAACCTTTCAAACCAGTACTCATAGACCTCAAACACCCTTGTGGATCAAAAGTTATGGTCGTTTTAAGTTGGTGCTGTCCCGGAGGCCGAATCCGAGTTGAAGTTGTGCACCGGAAGAATTGGCTTCATGCTTGACTTTTGGGAGTCCTTCTCCTTGGTTCCTAAGGACAATAAAATCATTACAAGGATTAAATAGCATTCCATTCATTAAATTATTTGTATGCAACCCGAGGAACGCATTCACCTGGCAATTGAATTGACGTGCGCGAGCTCGAGTAATTGGCCCTTGTATTACATTGTTGATTTCAATTGGGTTTGTAGACATGGCCGTATCCATGGTAGTGATGTCCTCATCATCCTCCCCTTCTTGCATTTGAGTCGTCCTCGACTCAAGCTCATCATCTTCTCCCATGTATGGTTTCAAATCGGCAATGTTGAATGTGGGACTAACCCCAAAATCTGCAGGCAATTCAAGCTTATATGCATTATCATTAATCTTTGCCAATACTTTGAAAGGACCATCTGCTCGCGGCATCAACTTAGATTTTCTTAATTCTGCCAATCAATACTCTTTGATGCATAAAGAAAAGAAGATTGTGTTACATCCAATGTCGCCTGATGCCATTGTAAAAGATGAGATCGCTCGAGCTAGCAAAGAGAAAAATCGAGAGAGAACTAATAGTGAAAATCAGATTGTCGCAAAGGAGTTTGAACAAAATCAAAAGAAAGAATCTAACTCGGATGGTGATAAGAAAAATGAGATTAAATTGAAAGGTGCATGTTTTCTTGCAACAAAATCTGATGTGAACGAGTTGGATACAAGTAGTTATTCTTGCTATGCTCTGGTTTGCAAACAAACTTTGTTTTCACTAGAGGAGATGTCTCTTTCTTTGCCTCCTTTCGTCGCTAACCTTTTGCAGGAATACCGACATCTTTCCAAAGGACATCCTCAGTGCGCCAATTAGAGGGATTGAGCACCAAATTGACCTCATTCCAGGGGCATCCTTGCCCAACCGAGCGCCATACAGAACCAACCTGAAGAGACTAAAGAGATACAACGCCAAGTTCAAGAATTGCTTGATAAAGTGCGTGACGTGAATCTCTTAGTCCTTGTGCTGTTCGATCATTTTAGTACCTAAGAAAGATGGAACATGGCGTATGTGTGTGGATTGTAGAGCAATTAATAATATCACCATTAGATATCGCCATCCTATTCCTAGGTTAGACGATATGCTTGATGAGTTAAGTGGCTCTACTATGTTCTCTAAAGTTGATTTGCGTAGTGGGTACCTGATTCGCATGAAGTTAGGAGATGAATGGAAAACAGCATTTAAAACTAAGTTCGGTTTATATGAGTGGTTAGTTATGCCGTTTGGATTAACTAATGCACCTAGCACTTTTATGCGATTGATGAGCGAGGTTTTACGTGCTTTCATTGGAAAATTTGTGGTGGTTTACTTTGATGATATCTTGATCTACAGCAAATCTTTAGAAGACCATCTTGAACATTTACGTGTTGTTTTTAATGCTTTACGCGATGCACGTTTATTTGGTAACCTTGATAAGTGCACCTTTTGCACGGATCGAGTCTCTTTTCTTGGCTATGTTGTTACTCCACAGGAATTGAAGTTGATCAAGCCAAGGTTGAAGCGTCTGAGAGTTGGCCAACTCTAACACGCAGTCACACAGTGCGGAGTTTCCTAGGACTTCTGGATTCTATCGTCGTTTTGTGAAGGACTTGACAATCGCCGCACCTTTGAATGAACTCACCAAGAAGGGTGTGCCTTTTGTTTGGGGCAAGTCACGGGAAGATGCCTTCAATGTTACGAAAGTTAAGTTAACACATGCACCTTTACTCCAACTTCCAAACTTTTCTAAGACTTTTGAACTAGAATGTGATGCTAGTGGAATTGGTTTGGGTGGTGTTCATGTTACAAGAAGGAAAACACATTTGCTTATTTTAGTGAGAAGTTGAGTGGGCCTAGTTTGAACTATTCTACGTATGATAAAGAGTTATATGCGCTAGTTCGAACTTTAGAAACATGGCAACATTATTTATGGCCCAAGGAATTTGTTATACATTCGATCATGAATCGTTAAAACATATTAGAAGTCAAGCTAAACTGAACCGTAGACATGCAAAGTGGGTTGAATTCATTGAGTCATTTCCTTATGTCATCAAACACAAAAAGGGAAAGGATAATGTCATTCTTTGATGCCTTGTCTAGGAGATATACCATGCTCTCACAACTTGACTTCAAAATTTTTGGTTTGGAAACGATTAAAGAGCAATATGTGCATGATAATGATTTTAAAGATGTGTTGCTCAATTTTAAAGAGGAAAAACATGGAACAAATTTGTCCTCAATAATGGGTTTGTGTTTAGAGCAAACAAACTATGCATTCCAGCTAGTTCTTCGTTTGTTATTGCTACAGAAGCGCATGGAGGAGGTTGATGGGACACTTTGGTGTGAAGAAGACGGAGGACATACTCGCTAGCCATTTCTTTTGGCCCAAGATGAGACGAGACGTGGAACGTTTCATCGCTCGCTGCTCTACATGTCAAAAAGCTAAGTCACGACTTAATCCACATGGTTTATACATGCCTCTGCCTGTTCCTAGCGTGCCTTGGGAAGACATTTCTATGGACTTTGTTTTAGGACTTCCTAGAACAAAGAGGGGGAGGGATAGTATCTTTGTTGTTGTGGATAGATTTTCTAAGATGGCACACTTTATTCCTTGTCACAAAAGCGATGATGCTACCAACATTGCCGATTTATTCTTTCGTGAAATTGTTCGCTTGCATGGTGTGCCAAACACAATAGTTTCAGATCGAGACACAAAATTTTTAAGCCACTTTTGGAGAACTTTGTGGGCTAAATTGGGGACTAAACTTTTATTTTCTACTACTTGTCATCCCCAAACTGATGGACAAACTGAGGTCGTTAATCGAACTTTATCTACCATGCTTAGGGCTGTTTTGAAAAAGAACATTAAATTGTGGGAAGAATGCTTGCCTCATATTGAGTTTGCTTATAATCGTTCTATGCATTCTACTACTAAGATGTGTCCTTTTGAGATTGTATATGGATTTGTACCTCATGCTCCAATTGATTTGTTACCTCTTCCATCTTCGGAGAAATTGAATTTTGATGCTAAACAACGTGCTGATTTGATTATGAAAATGCATGAGACAACTAAAGAAAACATAGAGCGCATGAATGCTAAATATAAACTTGCTGGTAGTAAGGGAAGGAAGCATGTAACTTTTTTGAACCTGGGGATTTAGTTTGGTTGCATTGAAAAGATCGATTCGTAATTAAGAAAATCTAAGTTGATGCAGCGAAAGCAGATGGTCCTTTCAAAGTATTGGCAAAGATTAATGATAATGCATATAAGCTTGAATTGCTCGCAGATTTTGGGGTTAGTCCCACATTCAACATTGCCGATTTGAAACCATACATGGGAGAAGATGATGAGCTTGAGTCGAGGACGACTCAAATGCAAGAAGGGGAGGATGATGAGGACATCACTACCATGGATACGGCCATGTCTACAAAACCCAATTGAAATCAACAATGTAATACAAGGGCCAATTACCGAGCTCGCGACGCCAATTCAATTGCCGGTGAATCGTTCCTCGGGTTGCATACAAATAATTTAATGAATGGAATGCTATTTAATCCTTGTAATGATTTTATTGTCCTTAGGAACCAAGGAGAAGGACTCCCAAAAGTCAAGCATGAAGCCAATTCTTCCGGTGCACAACTTCAACTCGATTCGGCCTCCGGGACAGCACCAACTTAAAACGACCATAACTTCTTGATCCACAAGGGTGTTTGAGGTCTATGAGTACTGGTTTGAAAGGTTTCGACGTCCTCTTTCCAAGCGGATCTGGCCCCACCTCCAAATTCCTACCGAGTCAACGGAATATGCAAAACAAGTTCGGTCATCTTTCCAAATCCGAGACAAACTAGGAATACGAGTCCTATTCTGCCATGAATGTGTTTTGGACGCCCCAAGCATGGTTTTGGCCTCTTATTTCTCCTATATATAGCTAGGTAGTCCCCCAAAATAACTTGGGTTTTGGTTGTTTGATAGTTTAGCCTTTTGCTACTATTTGAGTCTTTTAGACGTGCTCAACGGCCGCCTAACAAGCTCCTTGTATCGGAACCCCAACTTTTTCTTTTTTTTTTTTAGCCTTTTGGCTCTTTCTCTTTTCTTTCTTTTGGTGACTTTCGGCCAACACTAGTATGAACAAAGTTTTGGAATCCCTAACTCGGTGTCACAAGATAATATGATATGATAACTGAAGATTGTGCAATGTATCAAGTAGAGCAGCCCTAAGCAATATTAACAAGCTAGTCTCAAATAGGATCAAAGTGTTCACAAAGGATGAATTGGTTCCCAAAGGTAGGTGTACTGATGTTTTTCTAGGGCAGCAAACTTGTCGCCTAGATTAATGTTGGAAGATCACCGATTTTGATTGGTTGACTATGGAAGGAATTGAAGCTTATATCCTCAGCTTTCAATAGAGTGCAAGAACACAAAAATCCGAGTTCGTATGTGAAAGTTATGCTTGAAATACTCAAACTGGACAGAAGTGAAGACATGAAGCTACGCGAAGGAAAGGAACCATGAGCAACTAAACCATGGACTCTAATGGATCAAAACCTAACAAAACTCACTAAAATAACAGATTGAAACTAAAGGTTGAATTTTTGTGGAGTAGTTTTCAATTTAGACGTAAATCAAAAACTAACCTAAGGCAATCGATATTCTCACCGATCAACTAAAGCTCGATACCACTTGATGTAACACTCGGGTGTCCCGATCTTTCGATGAGAATGATAACCTTCGATTTGGGTGGAGACGACTTTGACGATCCGACTACAACGTGCATAACGCACGATGCGCCTTAGCAATCGCTAAAACCAACTCGATGGTTATTGACCTTGCCGTGGGCACGATCAACCTGATCACGAAGATCAATTCCTGCAAGCAATCAAGAACAAGCAAGAACAAGGCAAAAGCAATCTAAAATTGCAAATATAGATGAAGTATAGAAAAAGTTGGGGTTCCGATACAAGGGAGCTTGTTAGGCGGCCGTTGAGCACGCCTAAAAGACTCAAATAGTAGCAAAAGGCTAAACTATCAAACAACCAAAACCCAAGTTATTTTGGGGGACTACCTAGCTATATATAGGAGAAATAAGAGGCCAAAACCATGCTTGGGGCGCCCAAAACACATTCATGGCGTAATAGGACTCGTATTCCTAGTTTGTCTCGGGATTTGGAAAGATGACCGAACTTGTTTTGCATATTCCCCGCTGACTCGGTAGGAATTTGGAGGTGGGGCCAGATCCGCTGGAAAGAGGACGTCTGAAACCTTTCAAACCAGTACTCATAGACCTCAAACACCCTTGTGGATCAAAAGTTATGGTCGTTTTAAGTTGGTGCTGCCTCGTGAGGCCGAATCCGAGTTGAAGTTGTGCACCTAAGAATTGGCTTCATGCTTGACTTTTGGGAGTCCTTCTCCTTGGTTCCTAAGGACAATAAAATCATTACAAGGATTAAATAGCATTCCATTCATTAAATTATTTGTATGCAACCCGAGTGAATCATTCACCTGGCAATTGAATTGACGTGCGCGAGCTCGAGTAATTGGCCCTTGTATTACATTGTTGATTTCAATTGGGTTTGTAGACATGGCCGTATCCATGGTAGTGATGTCCTCATCAACTATGCTAGATGAATACAACACTTCAAGAAAATTTTGGGCTAAGGCAATTTCTTCTGCTTGCTATATATCAAATAGGGTCTATCTCAGAGCTTTACTTGGTAAAACATCTTATGAACTGAGATTTGATCGTAAACCATCTGTTTCTCACTTACGAGTGTTTGGTTGCAAATGCTTTATTCTTAAACATGGAAATCTTGATAAATTCGAAGCTCGTAGTACAGATGGTATTTTCCTTGGCTATTCGTTGCACTCTCGTGGATATCGTGTACTTGATTTATCGACTAACAAATTGTTGGAGACATGCGATGTTACTTTTGATGAGGCTAGCCCTGGAGCTAGACCCGACATTTCAGGTTCACGAGAAGATTTAGAGCCAATCTTTTGGATAAAAGATTCGAAGAAAATGATGAAGATAATGATGATGATGAGCTCATACCTACAGAGCGGGAAGATGTTCTGAACAAATTGATGTGACTACTACTTGATTCTCCTACACCTCCCACGACGAGTGAAACAATTGGACCTCCCTTACTGTTTTGAAGAACCATCCTCTGAACAAATTATTGGAAGTCTTCATGAAAGGGTGACACGTTCTAATTCATCTCAAACTCTTTTATGCATGCATTCTGCTTTTGTTGCAAATTTTGAACCTAAGAACATTACTCATGCTTTAACCGATAGTTCTTGGGTAGATGCGATGCATGAAGAGTTAGAAAACTTTGAAAGGAATAAAGTTTGGTCTTTAGTGGAACCTCCTAAAAATCAAAACATTATTGGAACAAAATGGGTTTTTAAGAACAAGTTAAATGAAGATGGAATAATTGTTAGAAACAAAGCTAGACTTGTAGCTCAAGGTTATTCTCAACTTGAAGGAATTGATTTTGATGAAACATTTGCTCCTGTTGCTCGTTTAGAAGCTATTCGCATCCTCTTGGCTTTTGCAGCTTCAAAAGGTTTTAAGTTATTTCAAATGGATGTGAAAAGTGCTTTTCTAAGCGGTTTTATAGAAGAAGAAGTTTTTGTGAAACAACCCCCTGGTTTTGAAAATGAAAAATTTCCTAATCATGTGTATCGTTTATCAAAAGCTCTTTATGGATTAAAACAAGCTCCTCGTGCATGGTATGATAGATTAAAAGGCTTCTTGCTTCAACATAATTTTGAGATGGGAAAAGTTGATAAAACTCTGTTTACTCAAAATTCAAATGATCAATTCCTTGTGGTGCAAATTTATGTGGATGATATTATCTTTGGAGGATCCTCCCACTCTCTTGTGTTGCAGTTTTCCGAGCTGATGTCCAGGGAATTCGAGATGAGTATGATGGGAGAGTTGACATACTTCCTTGGATTTCAAATCAAGCAAGCGAAAGAAGGGATCTTCTTGCACCAATCCAAGTATACAAAGGAGCTACTAAAGAAATTCGACATGGGAGAAGGAAAGTCAGTATCTACTCCAATGAGCACAACAACAATTTTGGATCTTGACGAAAATGGTGTCGAGATGGACCAAAAAGAATACAGAAGCATGATTGGATCACTTCTGTACTTGACTGCTTCGAGGCCTGACATACATTTTGCAGTATGTTTGTGCGCTCGATTTCAAGCCTCTCCTCGAGAATCACATCGACAAGCAATTAAAAGAATTTTCAGGTATCTTCGCTCCACTTCTGAATTTGGTATTTGGTATTCTTGTTCTTCTTCGCTTACACTCCTAGGATATTCTGATGCTGATTTTGCGGGGTGTAGATTAGATAGAAAGAGTACTTCTGGCACATGTAATTTTCTTGGCACTTCACTTGTTTCTTGGTCTTCTAAGAAACAGTCCTCAGTTGCTCAATCTCTTGAAAATTTGAATACGTTGCCGCTAGTTGTTGTTCACAAATTCTTTGGATCACTTCAACTCTTAAAGATTACGGCATTAACTTTAATAGTGTTCCACTTCTTTGTGATAATACTAGTGCAATTCACATCGCTAAAAATCCTGTTCAACATTCAAGGACTAAACACATTGATGTTCGATATCATTTTCTTAGAGATCATGTTGAAAAAGGAGCTATTGAACTGAAATTTGTTGATTCGGATGCTCAAATTGCTGATATTTTCACTAAGCCGCTTGATTCTTCTTGCTTTGCTTTCTTACGCGGCGAACTTGGGATCATTCATCCCCATGGGTTGATTTGAGGGGGAGTCTTGATTTTAACTCTTTCATTTGTGTTACTTGACTTTGGTTACTACAAGGAGCTATTTTGTCGTTACACTTAAAGAAAACTCCCCTGTTTTCATTACTTCATGTAGTACAAAGCTTTGTTGACTATTCTTGTGTATATAGTCAAATTAATGCTACATTGCTTCACTTCTCACTAAAAGACTAAAAGACTAAAATAATTCAATTTGAGATGCTTTTCGAGAATATTTTGGCTCTTGTTCATTATGGTATTGCATTTGTGAAATAGGCTTAAAAGTTTCTTGTCATCTGTTGAAAGGCTAGAGCTGATTAGAAACTATGTGTGAGCTTTTTGTTGGACTTCAAATGATCATTATGAGTCTCAAGCAAAATCAGTGTTTTAAATGATAAAAGCAAGTTGAAAAGATGCAAGCAAAAGCTACTTGGCTAAACACAAGTTTAGTACAATGTGCAGCTTCCTTGCCAGGATTTAAATTCAAAAGATGCAAGAAAAGGCTACTTGTCTAAACAAAAGTTCAGAACAATGTGAAGCCACTTGCCAATTTAAACTGAGAAAGATACAAGAAAGAACTACCTACTCATACACAAGTATGGGCTAGTGTGCGATTACTTGTCATCCTGTTGATCACAAAGCAAAATTGTCAAACTTGCTAAAAGAGAAAAAGGAAATTCAAATTTTTGAAAAGGCTTGAGACAAACATTAGTGAATTTGAAAGTCTTTCTTTGCTCATGATAGATTTCTTTTTAGCTTTGGCAAAATCAGTTTATGACATTTTACTTGTTTGCTCTAATTTGCTTATGCAACAACTATTCTATGTGTTAGAGCCTCCATATTCTCACAATTTGCTTTCTCATTGGATAAATTGATACAAAATGTGAAAACTCTCATAAAAACTCTCCAAATGCTTTACTTTGATTATATACCTTGAATATACTTCAAAGCTTGAGATACTGCATTCTTTAAGGGGGAGTTTTGAGATCTTGATGACTATTTTGTCAAAAAGGGGGAGAGCAAAAGTCAAGAAGAAGAAAAATAAAAAGAGAGGAGAATTTCAAACTGTTTGAGAATTTGGATTTACTTGGTCTTTACTTGGTCTTGGAATCTTTTGGGTCTTAAACTCTAATTTTTTTTCTTTCTCTACTCTTGTCAAATCTTATTGTGTTTTGTCAAATTACTCATCAAGGGGGAGATTGAAGGATCATTGTTTTTGATCCAATTGTTTTTGATGATGAGAATTTGAAAAGAGTTGAAATTGATTTGATTATTTGATAAGATTTGAAAGAGGTTTGATTATTTAGTGGTTGTATGGATTAACTTGAGTCAAGTCGCGGACTTGGGCTCGGAAATTGTTTTTGTGTTTTTGTTCACGTCAGGTGTGTTGCTTGAGGTCGAACGTGGTCGGTGACAGGACTGAGACTAGGTTCAGGGAGGAACTGAGGTCGTGAGGGTCGAGGGTGTCATGCGAGATGTTTCGGACTAGAGAACGGTGCACGTGAGATCGAGATCGTTGCAGCATAGTGGCAGGAAGCCGTACGCGTGTATACGATTTTTAGAGTGTGTGTGTGCATATATGTGTGCATGCATGCAAGTGTGTGTGTACGTGCATGTGTGTGTGCATGCATGTGAGTGTGTGAGTATACATGCATGTGTGTGTGAATGCATTTAATGCATGCATGTGTGTGTGCATGCTAGTGTGTGTGTGTGTGTTATGCATGGTGTGCATGCATTAGTCGTGAGATGCATGCATGTGTGAGAGATGTTTGTGTGTTTGCATGCATAGCGTGTGTGAGTAGTGCATCGCCGAGCGTGTGTGCGTGAGTACATCGCTGGCGTTTTCTTTTTGTGTGTCCGAGTAAGCAGCCGAAGCGGAAATTTTTCTTCACCGTGTCCGATTGGAGCAACGGCTCAAGAAGCAAACCGAGTCTGCGTGAAGGCAGCGGGAAAAATAGAAAAAAGGATTCCTAAGTCTAAACAGATTCGTGACAGATTTTTGGGTGACTCTTGTCCTTTAAATAGAGGGTTCTAGGGGCTTAGAACTCATCCAATGCAAAGGGCAAGAAGCAAAAGGTGCCTACAACAAAGAAAAGCTTTTGTGCTCTCTTTAGTTTGTTTAGGGTTTTCTAATCTTGTGAGATTAGAGATTTTGTTTAGGGTTTTCTAATCATTGAAGATTAGAAGATTTTTTTTTGGTGTCATCTTGTTGAAGATGGCTTTGGAATAAAAAAAAATAAGTTTATGCAATATTCTCTTTTTTTTTCTTTGATTCTTGATTAGAAGGTTTGTTCGATTTTTGATAGAACTAGTTTTGATTTTTGTTCGACTTGTCTCGCTAATTAATCTAGGGTTTTGATCTCTTCATTATTAGATATTCTTCCGCTATTTAGGGGTCTTTTATTTTCAGAAAGAAATAGTTGAATTTTATTTGGCATCTATTCACCCCCCCCTCTAGTTGCCTACTCGGTCCTACAAATTCCAAGGATCCCCATGATCATACCTTTGCCCAACGAACGAATCTCCAATAGATCTCCTCGTGGATCGCTCCTCGCTCCTCGCTCCTCGCTCCAACGGTTGGATCCACAAGGTGCAGAGGTGTGGAGACCACCCTAGGGCAGCAAGGGGGTGGAGGAGAGGTGGTGGAGAGGTGGGGAGCAATGGGGCAAAGGGGGAGGTGGAGGCGCACAAGAGGGAGAGGGAGAGGGGGTGGCGGCTAGGGCTTAGGAGGGGGAGGTGGGGGCGCCCAAGGGCAGGGGGAGCACGCCCAAAAGGCTGGTGGGGAGCCCTTTTACCAGCCCCCACACCCAATCCTAGTCCGTTACGGAGACCTACTCCATCCCACCAAAGCCCACCAAGGCCCAAACTCCCCCGGGAAGGCCCAAAACCTGAACGGCCCTAAACGCCCGGAAAAGCTATTAACCTCCATATCCTATAGTTTTAACCTTAATTCCACATCTCATAATGTTATTAACCTTATCATGCACGTTAAATAAGGTTACGACACTCCGTGGCGACATAACACTTCAACCGGCCCAAAAACGCGAGAAAACCCTAAGCCGAAAGGTTTTATTCTCTAGTTTCACCTTCTATAACGTCACACCAAACCATAGTGTCACAAAATTCCTGTACAAGATCCCTTGAGCCTCCTCGCATGTTCGGTTCATGTTGAAATACTCTGTCAACATGGTCCTCTCGACACCACGCTGGGCAACAACATCATGAAGATCTTGACCATGCGAAACGAGACCATGTGCATGTTCGGTAGATGTAGCTGCATTTGCAACACGGGTGGGGAGATCTTGCTAAGGTCGAAGCTGTAGATCCTCCATAGAGCTTCTGGTGGGGTAACCCACCTAGCGTACCTAAACTGATTGATCTCGTCAATATTTCCGTTGCTATCGGGTTCATTGAGAGCTACAGAAGCACGGTCGTGGCCTTTGTAAATATACTTGAATAGGTATTTTACAGCTTTTATGCTTGAGCAAACCTCCACATTTATATGGCAGTTGTACTTCCTCAGAAGGTAAGGGTTGTATGGCACTACCCACCTATTGTCAAGCGTTCGCCCTCGAACCTTTGCATGGCGGCCATTATTCCTTCTCCTGTATAAGGGATACGAATCATTGCCTTGTGTTGTAGATGCATTGAAATGACGTGGGTAGTAGTTCTTGCATCTACCCTCCCGCATGCACACATTCTTCGGATTTAGGACTCCGCATGGGCCATGCTTCATATGCTTAATGACCATCGCGTACAACTTTGGATACTTGTTCCTGTCTGGGAGCTCAGCGGAGATGAGACAATCAAACTGCTCTGGACAAGTGAGCTTGTACCCTCCCTTCATGATAAGAAGGAAGTGAACATGCGGAAGACCCCTCTTCTGGAACTCGATGACATACACATAAGCAACTACTATGCCAAGGATATGCCTCTTGAATAGTTGTTCCTTGATGCTCTCAAGCTTGGCTTTGAATACCCAAACGATGAGATCAGGTCGATCCTGTGGGATCTGTCCAGGCTCTAGCTCTCGTATTATCTCTTCCCAGTTAGGGTTGCAAGTCATAGTTAAGAAGATGTCCGTCTTCCCGTAATTCTGCACCAAGGCCATAGCATCCAGGTACCTTCGTTGCATATCTCTACCACCCCCAATGAATGAAGCTGGGAGCATGATCCTTTTGCCCACAGCTTGCGCACGACTCTCTCCAGACTCTATGCTATCAACCAAGCCCTGATACAGATCGGCTCGTATCTCCTTTTGGTGGTGCCTGATGTAGTCCAGCCTTGTACCCTCCACCTTGATGTACATGTCAACCGCGTACTGCTGCAATAGGCGCTTGCCGTATAACAAGGCGTTGAATATCCCACGACGCATCTGGAATTTGTAGCAGTAGTAGTCCCTTACAGTAACGCAAAGCCGGTTATTCGAATCAATGCAAAAGAGGGACATATAGTCAAATGATAATATGGACATCAATAATGATGAGATTCAAGGTTAATAGCAATACTCACCTTGATCCTCGTAGTGACTATTGTTATTGTTATTTTCTGATGCCCGGATTACAACTTCAACGGGCACACCATGCTTGGGGATCTGTGGATGCCATCCTAGTTCTCCTCTTGGGAAGAAGAGTGGATACGATAGGGGGTCGTAGCATCCATAGTGAGACTTTATACTGAACTTCTCATTGTTGTTGCCATATGGGATTACGCTGCTATTGAATTCTCTGCGTCGCTCATTGCCCTCAACCCACACAAATGCCACTTCGGCGTTCTTGGCCTGTTGTACACTCGTTGATCCATCTGTAAGTCGGTGTTAAGTGACACACGATATTCCTGGAGGTTTTCGGATTGGCCTAGGCTCCTAAAAGTTTGAGAGTAGGGGTTGTCCCGGAGGATGTTGACCAACCTCCTAACGACTTCCTGGTCGAGGCTAGGTGAGTAACGAAACCGGTGATTCAGACTGGGGTCGTCGTCATAGAAATAGAGTTCCAAATGATTTGGACTGGATTCGCTCGGGCCAAAGGAATGGATATTGTGGTAAATTTGTCCGTGGGCTCGAAATGTGTACACTCCAGATCTCATGTTAGTACAGTTCTCATCAAGACTCACGCCTAGGCTGGTGAAGGAGAAGTGACCGTTGAAGAATCTTATGTTTTCGCGAAAATGCCTAGCATCAGCATCTGCACTCGACCAAAGCCTGAGGAGTTAGGGAATTGGCTCTGGATCTGATAGCCTGATTTTACCGTTGCGACAACAAAACCCATTCGTCTCATACTGAAACCTCTTTGCACCGCAATGCTTGCAGTCTGGCTCAGTCTTCAGCATATGTGTGCTATCGGGAATGTTGCTATACACATGATTGTAGGGATCTTGGACATCCGAGGCCGCTGGAGAGTCCCTATCCTCCATTTCGTCATCATCTGGATGGATTTAAGTTGAGGGGATTATGATAGTTGTTGAATTCCATATAAAGAAGAGAGAAATGTCATCTAAACTACCTCCACCGGCGAACATGTAGTACTCCTCATCCATATCCTCCTCTACGATTGTTTCTATACCACCTGTCATTTTCCATGAGTACATGTTAATAACGGTTACATAGTTACAAAGGTAAATCTAGTTATAGATATTACCATTGTCTGTAATGAATGACTGCATTGAGGGACCTGCAATAGCGAAGCCATGCGATGATGGATTGGCCGCCAATGAAGCATCTGACTGTGAGCATTTCATTGCAATTGACTCAGAGCATGGGGTGTCTCTCCTACTCGCATAGATTGCATTACGTTCATGTAACAATGCTTGTCTATCATGTGGTGTAATTATTTGCCTGGCTGATCTTTTACGGGCGTTAATGTCATCCCTCTCCTCTCTTCTACACGCTCTTCGATGAGCATTTGATTCATGCCTTTCTTTAGGAGCCAAACTTTGCCTACGCGCTCTTCGACGGGCATTAATCTCTTCCCTTTGTTCAGGTGTTAAACTTTGACGACATGCTCTCTGACGTTCTTGTCTCGCTAGCCTTTGCTCTGGTGTAAGAGCTGCATTCCACGCATTTTGTCGTTGACGCCTTGATTGTATTTGCTCCTCTCTGAGGTTTGCATTTCTTACAAACTGTCCACTATAACTTGGTACACTTTGTTGAGGTGTAATATGAGCCACTACTTGATCAAAATTCAGTTGTGTTTGGACCTCTGTCATGGCAGCGGAACTTTCAGCAACATCACGGTAATTCATCCTACCTGAAGTATACAACGCATATAATATAATGAGCTATTTTGAGTAGGAATGTTTGTGATTAGAACACATCATAGGAAAAAAGCAACTTGTACCATTTGAGCAATCGTCTTGTAACGATACACCCATTGTGAGGGTACTTTGAGGTGTAATTGTGTATAGCATAGGTGTTTGATTGTGATCATCTTCTTCGTCCGAAGACGAAAATATTTGACTTTGAATATTGTCTCCATCACGTATAAATAAGCTAGCAGATGCTTGCGGCAAAGGAGCAGTGCGAACTCTCTTTGGAGCATGATGTGCATCCATCACTGCCAAAATGATATTTCCAGAAATAATATCACACAGTTGCGATGTTCATCAAGAACTTTTAGAAAAACATAAATCAAAAGTATCACACATGTTTATTAGTATATTAGTTTAATGATGTAGCATAGGACTATAAAGCAAATAATATATTAAGTAAGTTAAAATAGAAACCTTCTTTTCCTTTTCTTGTCCTTCTGTTCTTATCCGGCATGCTATCAATTTCTTTCGTCATGTGTTAAAGCCTACAACAGAAATATATATACATACTCAAATGGTAGCATAAATATAATAATAGCACTAATTTGTCAACTCAATGACAAATAACACACTCACATAACGAATTGCAGTCAATCAATGATACTCGGGTTAACATGTATATTTCTAGTGACAAGGTGAAGGTTTTTTAGATTTATTTTATTAACATTTATTTTTCTAGTGACAAGGTGAAGGTTTTGCAGTCATTTTTCAGGTTTTTCCCTTTTATTTTATTAACATTTTTCTTAATGTTCATACAAGCATTGACCTATTATTCTTGTCTTTTTTCTCTCCCTCCCATGCCCTTATTTGGCCCAGCCGCACTTCGGCCCACCTTCCCGGCCCATTCGGCCCATCTTGTGTCGTCCCATTAGGCCCAGCCGAATGCCCTTTAACCTAGTCCCCTCTCTCTCTCCACTCGCACACACCTCCATTTCCATCCACCGCTCCCCACACTTCCCCTCTCTCTCCCGCATGCGCCGCTTCTCCCCTCTCGCCCTCCTCCATGGATCTAGTCGCCGCCTCCGTTCTTGGCCTAAACGCCGCCACCACCACCTGCTGCCCTTCTCTCCCTTTTTCTTTGATCCGTGCCGTCGTCCGATCGGCAACGCTTGGCGGCCGCTCCTGTCTCCGCCCGAGCGCCGCACGCTTCCGCCAGCTCCGGGCCTCCCTCGGTTCCGGCGTCGCCACCTAGCTCCCTGTCTCTACCTCTACCTCCTCCTCCCTCTCTTCCTCGGCTGCCAAGACCCGAGCGCCGCCCCCTTCTTTCGGGCGTGCCGGCGCCTGGTCTCCCTGCGCTGAGCCCCGCCCGGTCTTCTCTCTCTCTCAGCAGTGCCGCCATCCTTGGCCTCCGACCGGATCCGAGCTAAGTGACTCTTCACTCCCCCACCACCCCCTCTCTTCTTCTCCTTCCCCGCTCAGCTGCAGCTAATCCCCCTGTCTTTTTCGCCCATGCAGATCAGGTGGCGCTGCTGCCCTCAGATCCGCCGCCCCCCTGGTGGTTTCCATCATCAGGATCCGGTGGATCCAACCGTCCTCGAGCAAGGTAACCTCCTTTCCCCCTCTTTCCTCTACTCCCTCTCCCTCTCTCTACTCTACTTCTTTTTCTCCACTCATATCCTCTCCTCACCTTCTCCACAGGACACGACCCTCGGCGGCTACTGCCATTTCCGTCCAAGCGCCGCCCAAATCCAGCGGATCTGGAGGTCCTTGGCGACTCCACCCTAAGGGCGCCGCCAACAGATATGCCGAACCTCACAACCCCCCTTCGGCATGGGTACTCCCTGAAAGCTAAGTGTGCTTCCTACCCTCCTTCCTCCCTAACTACTGCTATGGCCCCTATGCTACTGAGAAGGATGGTATTTGTGTGTTGTATACGTATTAGTATTGTGTATATGTAGTATTGTGTTCATATACTGATTTCTGTTCACAGGACATATACTGATTTCTGTTCTATTAGTATTGTGTATATGTAGTATTTGTGTGTTCTATACATATGTATGACGCTTTCAGACGCTTTGAGATGCTACTGAGATATGCTTAATGAGTATAGATGTAGTATTATCTTTCTTTGGTGTTTTCTATTTGCATAACAATAGTGCTCATGGAAACACATTAAGCATGAGAATAAGAAACACATGAAGCATGAGACTTACACATGCAATCTTTCTGTTGATTTCATGAGCACTAATCAGTCCATTAATTGCTCTTTGTTACTCTGTCCATTCATTGTTGCAAAAATGAGTATGTAAATGAGTATATGTAGTATGTAAATGAGTATATGTATGACGCTTTCAGATGCTACTGAGAAGGATGGTATTTGTGTGTTCTATACGTATTAGTATTGTGTATATGTAGTATTGTGTTCATATACTGATTTCTGTTCACAGGACATATACTGATTTCTGTTGTATTAGTATTGTGTATATGTAGTATTTGTGTGTTCTATACATATGTATGACGCTTTGAGACGCTTTGAGATGCTACTGATATATGCTTAATGAGTATATGTAGTATTATGTGTTTTCTATTTGCATAACAGCAGTGCTCATGGAAACACATTAAGCATGAGAATAAGAAACACATGAAGCATGAGACTTTCTGTTGAATTTCATGAGCACTAATCAGTCCAAATGGGATAGAAAAACATATATTAGCCAAATGGTGATAAGGGATGTGTCGACATTGTTGTTGGTTGAATTAGGATATACTTAGTATTTTGACTGTGTATTATGTAGTTTGTTCTTTATTTTTTTGACTATTGTATGTTTTTTCTAACTTATTTATACTTTCCTGGTGATAAGAACCTTTCCTGCTGGATTATTTTATCCAAAAAAAAGTGCAACTTGTTATCCTGGGTTCACTGTTTTTATTGGTATCTACATTGAGTTAAGAGTTTCACAGCATATAATTGTGCTTAATATTTTTTTTTTCAGTATTCTGCTTGATAACTTTGCATGAGCTCTTTTATAGGAATCAATGAACTAATAATTATGAGTAACAGAACTGCTTGATAACTTTGCATGAGCTCTTTTTTCAGTTTTCTTATGAGTAGTGACAATGTCACCCTCACACTTTTGCTTGTACTGCCATTAATCTCCAGTTGTCCTTATTTATCTGTTTACTCCTTTGCTCTCTCCCTCCATCCCTCTCTCTCCCTCTCTCTCTCTGCCCTCCCTTTCTTGCAACACCTCCATAATATTCTTCAGATCTCACTCCCTTCTTCAATACAGCTTGCCTTTTCATATCTTGCTGTCTACACACCTCACCTTTCCCCTGCTACAGTTGTAGTAGGAGGAGAAGCTGATCTCTATATCTCTCTCCCACAGATCACTACCAGAGAGACAAGAGTTAGGCTGTCCTACCTGATCATATGCTATGTCCTCCTACAATTCTTTTGCTTGTACTGCCATTAATGAAGGAAGGTAGAAATGTCATTTGGATAAACTCTTTTTCCTTACTACCAGAGGAAAAGCAACCAACATTTCACCCATTTACTGAACGGATAGAAAGATTGTAAACTATTCCCCGGCGGGAACTGGGTCTTACGTCTTGTGTCGTGAATTGAACTGGCTAATTAAGTAGTGCAATTTACCAAGGCAATTAAACTTCTTTTGTTGTGTCAATTGACCAAGTAATTAGTGTTTGTTTCATTTGAAAATTGAGAAGAAAGTTTGCAGTCTAGTCCTCTTTTCTTGCTGGTAATATATTATCCATACTCCCTGAGATTTGTGCAAACATCAGGTTATTTTTACTTGGAAATTTGTGCTTCTTGTGCCATATCATCATACATGCACGCATATGCATTCATACAGTGGATCACTCTCCATGCATTTGTTTTAATTGCCTTTTTCTTCTTCTTTAAAGGCTGGGGTATCATTTACTGATATTGAATGGTAAAAAGAAAAAGGGCACTCAAACTAAAGCTTGGTACCTTTTTTTCTGTAGGAGATTGAGGTGTGGATGTGTGGTACGAGAAGAAATGGTGATTGACCCCTTTTCTGGCTGGCTCCTTCTTTTGCACCCACAAGCTAAGCTCTCTCATGTTCCTCTTAATCGCTTGTTCTGTTACTATCTTGTGTGTCTTTTAGCCATGGTTTTTGATTATCACACATGCATGCTGAACACACTATGTATCTAGAGTAATACATATATGACTTTGTGAATGATGCAATGCACAAGTATTAATTTGAGTTATGTACAATCATGCTTAATTTTGTGATCCACTGTATGAATGCATATGCGTGCATGTAATGGGTGGTAATGTTCGAAGTCTTGATAATTTTGTGATGAAAAATTTGTACTTTTTTAAGATACTTGTTAAAATGAAGTACTCGTCACTGTTGCAGTAACGTTCAATCTCTTATTGTGCAAAAGTTATAAACTGGCTGCGTGTGCTTTATACTAAGCATGACTAAAGGCAGCTAGTGAGTATATACATACACGTTGCTTTCAGAAAAGAGTATATATGTATACATACAAGATTAATATGCAGCTAGGGTACGCTGGTTAATTAAATTGGCGTGCATATTTTGAAGAGGTATGCGTACATATATACGTATGTATATACTAATTATTTAGCTACACGTACGCAGCTGGAATTTGTCAAACACACATAAACGTGTCCGTAAAGATGGAGATATACTGATTGAGCTGATCCAAGAGGTAAATTTGTCAAACACACATAAACGTGTCTGTGGGATCTCAGAGACAGGGGCCCCACAAGAGGGGCCTACACCCGACTGGGCCTGACAGGCGGAACAGAAAGCCCAAAGCCCAGAAGCGCAACGGCGGGCCCAGAGGAGACCTTCGACTTGCTCCCCAAGATAACTCCTGATCCTTCACGGAAGCTTCGTGCCCCGCCCTAACAACCCGCCAGGGACGAGGCATGCGGTCTGACACTGCCAGAGCCTGCGGAAGCCGGAACCTGACAAGGCGGCAGGCGTGGGTCGGAGAAAGCATAACCACCTCTCCAGGACGTAGAGCGTGAAGGCGGATAAGGACAAGGGACATGTCGTTCAGGCCACCATGTTCAGGGCCCGGTGGCGCCCAACTATCATGTATTCTCCCCCAAAGATATAAGGGGAGGAGGGAGAAACAAGAAAAAGAGAGACAATACATCCAAGAACACAGGACTAGGGTATTATCTCCTCCGAGAGAGCCCGAACCTGTCTAAAACAGATTGCCCTCGCATCCTGTGTTACCATCAAGCTCAGATCCCGCACAAATCCCCTAGAATCACAAATCTCATTGCCAAACAGATCGTCGGCGGTTAGTAGCGCGCCAGGTAGGGGGCTTGTGTCAACATCTTCGTCAAGCTTGATGGTCGCGACGAGCGAAGTCTCCACATCTTCGCCCGGGCCAGTCTTCCGCTTTAAGCCTGACCTTCATCTCCAACGACCTCTAAGCCTCTCTCTCTCCATGGAACCGCGCTACAAACATGTGAGGTTTCCGGCGATCCATCGTCACGACTTCCGCCCGATCGGAAGGTCCCCTCGCCTCGTACTCTAAAGTACCGAGGGGATCCAAGACCTGCTCACCGCTGAGTCGCTCGAGGACGCCGAGGCACGAAGGGTGGGAGTTCTCACCGCCAAGCCACTCGGCACCCCGAGCGCCTAGGTTTGTCTTCCAGACTCACCCACCTCGCCGCCGAGTCGAAGAAAGCCTAGAGAGCTGCTGGAATTTCCGTGAGAGTCTGTGTGATCGAAGGCTCATGGCAGATTCAAAGCCGCTTCGACACCTCGATCGCCGCCGATTTGGAAGGAGGCCGAGTGATCGAGCCTCGACGCTACGGGCGCGTACTCTCGGGACGCGCCGGCTGTCAATGAAGACATTCTGCAAGCCAAGATGGGGACCAGGCTGTTTCGTACTTACGCCAGAATATCGCCGCCTCCAAGACACTCCTGGATACCTTGACCCCTATGTCGGGGCAGATGATCCGCCGCCCGATCATGGCCCAAGTAAAGGCCATGGTGACGCGGCAGCTATCCAAAGCATACTCAAACCGACCACCGGCGAAGGAGTCATCACGTGGTCCGGCGAGGACCCAGACGACCAATGGCCAGGTCGTCGAAGCCCGCCGATACATCATGTTCTACCTCGCGAGACGACTTGCGACATAGCATCACCGCGACCTCCGTTCAGACCTCGACGCCAGCGCCACGATCGAGAAAAGGAGGAACAACGCCGCTCAAGCCGATTTAATATGAGCGCCGGCATCCTTCCGCGAGGCCGCGAATACGCCAAGTGCGATCCCCTCGCGCCGATCACCTCCCGGGGTATCGCGAGTCATCGAAGGTCCGTGGCGTTTACTCCTCACCTACGCCGAGTGGTTTGGCACGATGGATTTAATCCTAAAGGCATCACTAGGTTTGACGGTGAGAGAGACCTGCAGGCTTGGCTACAAGTATACGCTCTGCGGTCGGGGCACGGGGATCGTAAAGTAATGGCAAACTACTTGCCGGTTACCCTCTCGCCTGCCCAAGCATGGCTCACCGGACTTCCAAATAACTCTATAGATTCCTGGGGAGATCTGTGTGAGCAGTTCATCTCAAATTTCCAAGGCACTTACGAGCGCCTGTGCACCCTTGGGACCTATACCAGCTACACCAAAGGAGGAACGAGTCCCTCCGGAGTTTGTCAAGCGCTTCATGAACAAGAAAAGCACCGTTCGACGTCACAGATGCGGTTGTGATAGCTGCCTTCCGAAAGGAGTCGGCGACCCGACCTCATCAAGAAGATGTCCTGGCCGCCCACGCCGGTCCGGGAGCTGTTCGCCCTAGCGGACCGTTACGCTTCAGCCTCTGAGGCTCTGGCGAACGACGTGATGAAGGGAAGGATCAGTCTGAACCCCTCGGAAAGAAAAGAAGCGCAAGGGCGAAGAGCTAGTGGCGTCGCTGCGCCAACTCATCCTCGTGCTCTCAAAGAGGATGGATATGATAAGGTCATGAACTCACTCGCCCTTTCCATCCAAAGGGGAGGCATGCCGCCAAGGATTGTTTCACCCTAAAGAGGTTCGCCTGCGAGAGCAAGAGGCAAAGGGACAAGGTCCGAGCGGTCATGCCGCCTCAAACCGCCTCCTGGCCGAGGAAGACTATCGAAGTCGACCTCGAGCTTAACTACATATTCGGGGTTCACCAAGATATGAGTCCAAGCGGAAGCAAAGCTCACCGCCGGGACATCTATGCAAGAGAGCCGGAGACCCCGATATGTCCGGTGGTCCGAGGTCGCAATAACTTACGATCGCACGGATCACCCAGATCGCGATCCCATTCCCTACAGATACCCGTGGTCTTGGCGCCGGTTGTCCGCGACATCAAGCTCAAAAGGGTGTTGATTGACGGTGGGAGTGGGCTCAACGTACTCTTCGTGAAGACACTCGACGATATGGGAATCCCGCGGTCCGACCTCAAACGCTGGTCGTCGCTTTTCATGGAGTGATACCCGAACGTCGGCGGTACCACTCGGACAAATCACTCTACCACCACATTCGGCGCAAGGGACAACTACCGGACCGAGAGCCTTAGCTTCGAGGTGGCGGACTTTGCGACAACAGATCACGCCATCTTGGGAGACCGTACCGCCAAGTTCATGGCGGTGCCCCACTACGGCGTGATCGATGCTGAAGATGCCGGGTCCGAGTGGTATTATCACTCTACGCGCGATGTTAAGCAGTCTTTCTCTTGGCGACGAGGAGAGCTGTGAAATGGCCGAGTCTCTCGAGACGCCGGGCGGTCGGGAAAGAATTCGTCAAGAGGCGGATTTCGACAAGCCGGAAGGCAGATCCCTACCCGCAAGCCGCAGAACCGGGATCAGCCCCAAGAAGGCACCAAAGGATCCTCCTCGACCCGTCCGATCCGGCTCGAGCCGCTTTGATCGGACAAGGCTCGAGGATGAATAGGAAGGCGCGCTCGTCACCTTTCGCGGCAAACCAAGACGTCTTTGCCTGGAAGCCGTCCGACATGCCCGGGTTCCTGTGGAGGTGATCGAGCACGCACTAAATGTAAACCAATCCGCCAGGCCCGTCAAGCAAAGGCTACGACGGTTTGCTCAAGATCGCCGAGAAGCCATCGAGAGGAGATCACAAAGTCGCTAGCCGCAGGTTTCATCAAAGAAGTGTATCATCCCGACCGGTTGGCGAACCCTGTACTCATCCGTAAGAAGAATAAAAGTCGGCGCATGTGTGTTGATTACACCGACCTCAACAAGGCTTGTCCGAAAGATCCCTTTGGTCTCCTCGTATCGATCACCGGTAGACTCCATCGCCGGATCTCGGTTACTCGGCTTCGACGCCTATTCAGGCTATCATCGATTCGGCCGAGAGGAAGATCGCGAGAAGACTTCGTTTATTACTCCATTCGAGCATATTGCTATATCACCATGCCGCTCGGGCTCAAGAATGCCGTATAGCGTACGCCAGCGCCGTGCGGTAGTGCTTTCACCATCGGCTCGGCGCAATGTGGAAGCTTATGTGGATGATGTGGTAGTTAAAATGCAGACAGAGGACAGCCTCACCTCCGACCGCCGAGACGCTCGCAAGTCCGAAGATCGTTCCAGATGAGGCTAAACCCGTGAGAAGTGCGGAGTGTCTTCCGGGAAACTACTCGGGTTCATCGTCTCCCGTCGTGGGATCGAGCCGAACCCGGAGAAAATTGGAGCCATTATGAAAATGGCCCCGCCTGCCAGCCAAAAGGAGGTCCAAAAGCTCACCGGATGCATGGTGGCGCTTGGCAGGTTTATCTCACGACTGGGGGTCCGGGGAATGCCTTTCTTCAAGCTCCTTAAGAAGCAAGATCGCTTTGATTGGACGGCAGAGGCACAACAAGCCTTCGAAGAACTCAAGGTGTTTCTCTCCACTCCCCCAGTCTTAGTCTCGCCGGCGCCAGGTGAACCTCTTCTGCTCTACATAGCGGCAACATCTCATGTAGTAAGTGCCGTGATAGTTGTGGAGCGGGAGGAATCTAGACACCGCTACGGCGTGCAACGCCTGATTTATTTCGCTGGCATCTTGGCGAATCCAAGACAAGATATCCTCCAATCCGTAAGCCGCCAGACGCCATTTTGATCTCGCCACGGAAGTGAAGCATTATTTCCAAGGACATTCGATTTGATGAGTCACTTCTTTCCCGTGGAGAGGTCCTCCGCAATCGGGAAGCTACCGGAAGAATTTCAAAGTGGGCGGTGAGCTTGGAGCTTTCGACATCTCGTTCAAGCCGCCGCCGTCAAGTCCTGTGCTTTGGCTGACTTTACGGCCGAGTGGACCGAATCCTGCACTTCGCACCGAAGAAGAGCCGAATATTGGGTCATGCACTTCGACGGATCTCTCATGCTTGGAGGAGCAGGGCGGGAATCCTCCTTATCTCGCCTAAGGGTGACAGTTGAAGTATGTCCTTCGGATTCACTTGGGCCTCAAACAATGCCGCTGGAGTACGAGGCCCTCATCCATGGGCTTCAGATCGCCACATCACTCGAATCCGACAATTTGGCGATTCGAGGCGACTCCGATTGGTGGTGAATCAAGTCTGAAGGACTGGTTGTGCGTAGATCAGAATATGGCGGCATACCGCCAAAGAAGTCCGAGAATTGGAAGGCAAGTTTGACGGCCTCGAGTCGGTTCATGTCCTCCGCCGCAATAATGAGGCAGCAGACGAGTTGGCTAAGATGGGAGCCACTCGGCAGATGTCCCAAGTGATATCTTCGCACAGGATCTTCACGAGCCAACCGTTACAAAACGGCAAAAGCCAAGCGAGGGTCCCGGAACCGGGTCCCGCTCATCGATCCAGATCGACTACCCTGCACCTTGATTATCTCCTCAAGGACAAACTCCTAAGCAACCACTCTGGCAGAGCGCATCTCCCGACAAGCCAAATCCTACGTGGTGGTGGGCGATGAGCTCTTCCGAAAAAGTGCCTCGGGTGTCCTCAGGCGGTGCATTTCGGGACAAGCGGGAAGAGAGCTGCTCCAAGAAATCCATTCGGGGATGTGCGGCCATCACGCGGCATCAAGCGCCTTGGTTGGGAAAGCCTACCGACAGGGCTTCTTCTGGCCAACGGCGGTAACGGATGCCAAGGAGATAGTTCGAACCTGCGAGGGCTGCCAATTCTATGCAAGACAGACACACTTGCCGGCACAGGAGCTACAGACTATACCCATTTCTTGGCCTTTCGCAGTCTGGGGGCTCGACTTAGTGGGCCCGCTCAAGAAGGCTCAAGGCGGTTTCGCTTACCTCTTCGTGGCCATTGACAAGTTCACCAAGTGGATCGAGGCCAAGCCAATTGTAACTATCACTGCAGTTAAGGCCAAGGAGTTCTTCCAAGATATTGTAGTCAGATTCGGAGTGCCCAACCGGATCATCACGGACAACGGCACCCAGTTCAGGAGTGAAGAATTCCAAGAATGGTGCGAAGGCGTCGGGATCAAGATCTGCTTCGCCTCGGTGGCTCACCCACGAAGCAATGGGCAGGTCGAGCGAGCTAACGGTCTGGTCCTTCAAGGCCTCAAGGCCAGGATCTTCGACCGCCTCAAACCATACGCCGCCCGATGGGTGAAGGAGTTACCGTCAGTACTCTGGGGACTCAGAACCACCCCCAGCCGAGCGACCGCCAAACCCCTTTTTCGGTCTATGGCGCAGAGGCGGTTCGCTGACCGAGCCGATTCGAATCCCGAGGGTTCGGAACTACAACGGCCGAGTCCGAGGGAAGCCGAATGGTGGAGCTTGATCAACTCGAGGAGGCTTTAACGCGTTGCCGCCTCCGATCGGCTAAGTACCTCCAGGGACTTCGGCGCTACCACTCGCAACGCCGTAAATAGAACCTTTTCGAAGGAGATCTGGTCACCGAGGAGGAACTAAAAGCGAGCACAAGCTCTCTCCAATTTGGGAAGGTCCATACATCGTGCGAAGACAACCCACCGGGTGCTTATCGACTGCATTTAGAAGACGGCGAGGTTCGCAAATACTTGAACGCCGAACAGCTCCGTCGCTTCTACGCATGAGTTATGTATCCCACTCTTACACATTAAATAAAATAGTGGTTCGCCTTATTTTCAAGTTCGTGTAATGCTAGCCCCGAGTGGTTATTACCCGATCGTAGAGCGCCTAACCCTGGTCGTGCCGATATAGAATGCACGGAAATAACAAACCACGATGAGCACAAAGCCTCGGCGGTTTATACCAAGCACAACGGAACGGGTAGAAAGCACTAACCACTCGGACTGCACCGCAGCGCCAGAATTTAACCAAGATTTGCCTGGTCGCGAATTTCTAACCGTCAAAAACTCGAGCCCCAACCCTCGTCGGGTAATCGAGCAACCGACTAGAATGAGTTGATCAGCGAAACCACTAAGTTCGGGTTAAGTGTGATAGGCACGAATCGATAAAATTTCGCATTTCATTCCATAATGTTAAAAATTTACACCGCTAATTTTCTTTTTTCTTTTTTCGCCCAAAAAAAAAAAAAAAAAAAAAAAAAAAAAAACTACTACCGCCGGGCGCTCTGGCCGTCTTAGTCTTCTGTCCTTGACGTGGCGTCTGGGAGACCCGGAGGCGAGATCGCTGAGGTCATTCGCGACCCACGCGACCCAAAGCCGCCAGAATCTCCTCGTCAACCACCCACAAGGGGGGTACAAGACGGACGAAGGCCCTGACGGCAAGGTCGTCGCGACGATCGCGACCAACCATCTCGAGGATGATCTCCGCCACCTCGTGGAGCCCTGGGGCGATGTCCAACAAGGTGGCCACGGCGGCGGCGTCCCTCGCCGCTCCGTCCTCCGCCTCCGCCTCCAGGATGGCAAAATCGTGCTCCTCCCATGCTTCGGCCTCCTCCCAGCTGTACAAAAACCTAAAGAACCGCTGGCGAAAGAATGCCGCGTACGGGCCAACAAACTTCCTCATGTTAGACATGGAAGGAAACTGGAAGAGGAAGACGAAGGACAAGGCAAGAAGAAACGGGCGATCGCTCATTAGCGGTGACGCCCCATTTATAAGCCACCCCAGCCCCGGAAATCGAAGCGTCTCCAAAGGCAATCAAATGCGCCACCCCGCAATCAATGAAGCGCGAAAAACAAAGCGGCAGTGCGAATACCGAAGAAGATCAGCACGATTGAACAAAATCAAGGAGAATTTCACCAGACACGTGTCGTAAGCAGTTCAAGCTCATTCGGCTTCCTCGCTTAATTATACCAAATTAAGCGCAAAAGCCCGGGGGCTGGAGAGCTAGCAAGTGATGCAAGCCTGGGGGCTAAACCACTCAGCCAGGTGGCCACAACGTAAGTCCCGACGCTCGAGAGCTGCACGCCAGCCTCTCGGAAAAGCGTGTCTGGGGCAAGAAAGCCACGGGCCAAGGCCCTGGCGTTTGGAAGCCATACCAGTCGGCTGAAGCCCATCCGGAAAGGCATAACAGGATCCAAAAGGCTGCGGGCATATATTCTAACAACTCAGCCAGAGAAGAAAGTGGAAGAGGTCTGAAGACCACTCAGCGGAAGACAATACAGGCAAATCATATTGAAGTAAGAAGACACAATATTTTAGACAAGGAGGGCGAGCACTCGGCATCAAGGCCCACGTCAAAGTCAGAATTCCAGATTTTCCAACAGGGCCTGCGATGCACCGGACACCTCTTCGAGGAGCGCGTTGGCCTTGTCTTCATCACAGGCAAAGCCTTCTTTCACAGCTTCGAGGTCAACTCTCGGATAATGAGACTTGACCACCGCCAATGCCTGGTTCGCGCTCATCGCTGCGGACTCTTTGGCGTAAGCTCGATCTGTCGGCTCCTCCCGAGAGAAGTGGAACAAAGATCGCCCCCTGGCCCGGCGTGGCTCCTTCAATGCGCAGAAGGTGCAGATCGGCTCGCAGCGACGCGGGTTCAGTCCGCCCTGCTCGGCGGCCGCCATCTTCTCCTTGCACTCGCCACAAATTCAAATAGCCATCAAGAGCACACCCGACGCCAAGTATGTTCAACCTAAGTCAAATAAATTTACCCTTCACCTCATGCATCCTTTCCAGTCGACTCGGGCCGAGGCCGAATTCTCTCAAGCCTCCACTGGCCTCACCAAGAACGGTCGAGTCGCTCTCAAACACGAGTGTGTCATCACCCTCTCCAACCACCATCCAAAAAGCATCCGAACCGTATTCAGGGGAGAATCTCACCTTCAAGCATATGCTCAAGCTTCGTCTTCTCCTCCCGGATCGTCATACACTCGCCCTGAAGCTCGTGGACTTCCTTCCACCTGTCCGCGCTGATCTCGTTGAGCTTGTCCTGGTAACAGGGCAGAATCTCAGGGAGAAGTCAGCAAGCAACAGATTGAGGACAAGAAGCTCACCCTGACGAGCGTGCTACACTTGACGGTGAGCTCGTAAAGCTCCGTCCGAGCCGCTCTCTCCATCTCGTCGTCCTCTTCCATCCCCTTCCGGTGAACCCCTTCCCACCATACGGTCCGATTCGGGGCTTCGGCAGAGGACCGAGCGGCGGTGGCTTTCAAGCACTTCCTCCACTCCGAGACGGCCGGTCGATCTCGTCGGCGGACGGACCACCGGATGGTTCGACCGGACCGCGCTGCCGTGGCGACGCCCGGTTAGCGATTGGCGGCGACGGCGACGAAGCCGACGCGGCGGGGGCTCCCCTTGGGGAAGCCCCGCACGGGACTCCTTTCCAGAGACCCCTCCACCGACGCCCACGCAGGAGTCCCGAATCAGCAAAAGGGAAGACACCTCAAGACAGCAAGAATAAAAGACAAGGATCGCCCAAAAGAATACCTCTTGGATTTCTTGAATTTCATCCTGTGTTTCATCCGAGGCCCAAAGACCACTCGGAGGGAAGTTGGCGCCGCACTGGGCTGCCACTCGGACGGAAGGCCGTGGCCCCGCGCTTTGCGATCCGGTGCACCAGGAGGTCGGGTCCTGGCCGACGAAAGACCGGGCGACCTCCTCCGCCGACTCCCGGTGCAGCTCGTCAACCGAGGTGTCAGCCGCTCGCTTCGCCTGAGCGTGTCTCAGCCGAGAGAGGCCGACAACCGGAGCGTCAGAAAGGAAGGACGCGCGCTCCTGAAAAAAGGAACGATCGCACCCTGTTTGAATCACACATCAGTCAAAGAAATCATGGAACAGCCTTTCGAGAGAATAGTGCACTCACAGGAGGGGGAGGCCTTGCCATCGAAAATTTACGAGGGCAGCCCCTGTTGGTGATTATTGTGCCAGGCACGAAGAAATCAACTACCCGTGCTGCCAGCGCCTCCATCGACAGGTCCACTTCCGACTCCCGCGTGGGGTCCAGAGGCCCGTTGTATTGGAACCCCAAATGGACTCTCTCCTTCAAGGGCTGCACTCGGCGCTTCACAAAACTGACCGCGATCCCGGGGCCCGTCAGCCCTCGATTCTTCAGATCGTCAATCAACGCTAAGCTCGGGGACTTGCGCCAAACCGCCTCCGTCCGAGGTGTCGCTCCAGCATCGGGAAGCTTTAGGAGCACAGCCGGCAAAGGGGGCGAGGAAAGGATCAACGTTGGCACAATAGAACCACTCCCGCCTCCAACCTTTGAGGAGGTCTTGAGAGGAACGACAAAATATGTTTCTTCGAGCCCTCCCGCAGCTGGAGCCAGCCGCCCCAACGACATTGGGAGCGGCCCGGTTCGGATGAGGCTTCAGCCTGTAAGAAGGAGCGGAACAAATCCAAATGAGGACGTATCCCAAGATACGCCGCAGAGCTGGACGAAGATGGCGATGTGAAGAATCGAGTTGGGGTTCAAATTGATCAACTCAATTTCAGAGAAGTGGAGGAGCCCCGGAAGAAGGCGCTCCCAGAATGCTAAGTCCTCGCGGAAGAAGGACTCAAACACCACAATCTCATTCTCTAGAGGTGTGGGATAAGGGTCACTGCGGCTGGGCGAGCGGAGATCAACTCCAGCGGAGGGAGGACGCCGGCGGCAACCATCCCCTCCAAGCGGGACATCGTCGTGATGGAAGTCTCCCACCCTACCGTCGCAGGGTCGGTGCTACCCTCCGATGACGAGGAAGACGACATGGCGAAGAAGAAGACCTGGAGGAAAGAACCGCCGCAAGCCAAGGGCGCGAAATCAGAAACCCTAAATCGCCAAGGAAGGTTTGAAGGTTTCGCAGCCGTGGTGGAGAAGGTGCGAGGAGGCCGTTGCTCCAACGAGGGTCCTTCCGACTTATAAGAAATGGGCCCCAATTTCCACCTACGGTGGGAAGAAACGAGGGCCCTCCTGTTCAATTCTGGGCCAGATCCAGGGCACGCCCCATGACGGGCCAATAGCTGCGTCGCGCAAAATGCGGCCAGGTGTCAAATCTGGTCCGAAGTTTGGGAAAAAGTGCGCCCCATGACGGGCCTGAACGCCGGCCGCCACGGAAGCTTGGGGCTGGGCACTTTCCGAACATCCTCTGACGGCACACCCCATAATTTGGGGTCAATTGCTGGTCATTTGTCCTCACCACGCGATTGGGTGTCGCGGGAGGATCTACAACCAACACGGTCTTGAGAATGCGCCCCATGAGGGTCTAAAGCAGTGCGCCGCAAGCGGGCACAGGCATTACTCTGTATGACCAAGGTATGCCCCATGAGGGTCAACCGGGCGACAAGCCGGTTGCCGCGCACCGTAAACGGGCGCGGGTACCACTCGGCCACGAGCCAAAAAGACCAAGGTACGCCCCATGAGGGTCAGCCGGGCGACAAGCCGGTTGCCGCGCACCGTAACGTAGCGCTGGTACCACTCGACCACGCAGGCCAAAAGACCAAATCGCCCCATGGGGGTCAGCCGGCGACAAGCCGGTTCTGCCGCAGACCGTAAGCGGCGCGGTACCACTCGCCACGAGCCAAAGACCAAGGTACGCCCCATGGGGTCGGTAGGCGACAAGCCGGTTGTCAGCCAAGACCGTGAACGGGCGCTGGTACCACTCGACCACGAGCCAAAAGACCAAGGTACGCCCCATGAGGGTCAATCGAGCGACAGGCGGTTGCTGCCACATCAGAACGCGCGGGTACCACTCGCCGCGAGCTAACTAACCACGATGGCTTCATACTACAAGTTCTTTATGATCTCTCTCCGCATAATCCTCATGACAGGGCAAGGGACGGAAAGTCGATCCTAAAGCACTTGGGGGCTGCTTGTGGGATGTCAGAGACAGGGCCCCACAAGAGGGGCCTACACTCCGACCGGGCCTCGACAGCGGAACAGAAAGCCCAAAGCCCGTGGCGCAACGGCGGGCCAGAGGAGACCTTCGACTTGCTCCCAAGATAACTCCCGATCCTTCACGGAAGCTTCGTGCCCCGCCCTAACAACCCGCCAGGGACGAGGCATGCGGTCCGACATCGCCAGAGCTGCGGAAGCCGGAACTCGACAAGGCGGCAGCGGCGTGGCCTGAGAAAGCATAACCACCTCTCCAGGGCGTAGGCGTGAAGGCGGATAAGGACAAGGGACATGTCGTTCAGGCCACCATGTTCGGGCGGTGGCGCCCAACTATCATGTATTCTCCCCCCCAGTATATGAGGGGAGGAGGGAGAAACAAGAAAAAGAGAGACAATACATCCAAGAACACAGGACTAGGGTATTATCTCCTCCGAGAGAGCCCGAACCTGTCTAAAACAGATTGCCCTCGCATCCTGTGTTACCATCAAGCTCAGATCCTGCACAAATCCCCTAGAATCACAAATCTCATTGCCGGCGAAACAGATCGTCGACAGTGTCCATAGAGACAAATATACAGGTGATCATAGTAATAAAACCTATCTAGCATCCAGTTACATCACCTATCATATTAGCCTAATCTCTAACGATCCAAATGGCGTCGAATGGTAGTCCAAGTAACCACACGAGCAAGATATGCCCACCTCCTTTCAATAAACTTTTTTAAGAGTGTCAGATCAAATGCTCCTGCTACCAGAGGGTGCCGAAAGTCTACAATAATAATTTAAGACGTGTTAGAGAAAATAAGTTAAAAGTTTATTTTGTATATAGTTTGCTTCTTATCTAAACTAAATACACTTACTTTGAAGTGCTTGTGTTGTGGGAAGATCTGGGGCGAATGCTAGTTTTTTGTACCGTGTAGTCTCCACACATCCTGTTTTAAAGATCAACATACATATTAATACAAGTTTTTTTAAATCAACATTAACTATAGTGTAACACCCCGGCATTTAATATGCCCGAATGCTACCAAATATAAGCTAAACAACAACTAAATACCACATTTAAACATAAATTCCAGCAAGGGTACATATGCTAAAAAACCGATATTTCGGCAGCATCTCCTTTGTTTTTCCATGAATTAACACAATATCAATATCATGGCAAGATATATCATAGCACACGACATCTAGAACATCAACATAAATGGACATATCATCGAATTACGCCATTAATACCACGCTCAACCGCTTCATAATTTATAACGAAGCAAATAAGGAATCGCAAGCATGCTAAATTAAACCATACATTAAGTTTAAGGCACAACTCTTAATATCATGTCTCCAAGTGATTAATTATGGACTATGATGGTGGAGCTACATGTAGAAGTGTAGCTAAACCCCTTTTTCCCGCATGCCGATCTCAAAGTACCTAAAAACAACATAAAACACAAGCGTGAGTTCGAAAACTCAGCAAGCATATTGTAATGGACAACAAGATCATTTACAAGACAATAATACCTCACGTCACATATAACATCTCAAACTTGAACACATAACAACATCCTCATCATTTAATATGTATTGTAATGCAATGCAATGCTATGCTCATATCTCCTTGGAAACTCATACCAGTATGGTTGAGTACACACCCGTCAGTGTGCACCCTCTCCCCCCTTCCATCCCGAAGATGGAGGGTGCCTACTCCTCGCTTCCATTCACCACGTGAATGGAATCACGATGTAGGTCTTACTCAATGGCGTTCCGGAATAGTCATAACTTTCTCACCGACCTTCCCCGGATTAGTTATGACTTTCTCACCGCCCTCGCCCCATCTCATGTCATGCATGCAACTATGCCAATTATCATATCTCATTTGTACATAAACATATGGCCTCTCATCATGACAAATATAGACACATGGCATCGAATCATGATAAGTATAAACACATAGCATCATATCATGATAATCATACTCAATATATCATGGGAAAACAGCAAGCAAGGCAAGTGATCATAGCAAGTATTCAATCTTTCATCCAATATCAACAAGCAACCTACAATCCGCTATACATTACAACACACTTGCCTCAACCGCGGGCGACGAAATGGCGGGAAGTAGAGGGCACTCCCGGTGTCACACCACCTGCACATAGGCATCACACACTCTCAATAATGCCCACAAAACAGTACACAAATCCCCAACTCACCCGACATTGCCCACTACTCGCAAAACCTAAAAACAGAGGTTCTGTCCCGGCGGGACAGCAGCCTTGCAAAGGCCATAACTTGAGTTCTGGGACTCCAAATCGATTAAACGAGTACACCGTCGCGAATCTTAGGAAATTTTCCAACTTTTTCTAGTTATAGGGAAAGACTGATTCGGACTCTAGTGTTGTTTAATCTAACGTTGAACACGAACTGTCTCAATCTCGTCACAGATTTGTCAGCGCTCGGTAAAACAGCCATAACTTCCAAACGGCTGGGCGGAATTTCAATTTATTTATATGCACTGAAAGGTAATGAAATTATCTACAACTTCCTTGAAGTCCGTACGGCCATATTCCAACTCTAAATTGGCGAAAACGCGAACCCTAGCTCGACTGCTCAATCTACCCGAAAACAGAAACGTGGCAACATCTAGATCTAACCCAAATTACTCAAATCCAGCGCCTCCAATTGATCAAAAAACTTGATAAACTCCCTAATAACAGTACTTAGATCATCCCCGAGGAGCCCCATGATCATACCTTTGCCCGACGCACGAAAACTCCAATCGATCTCCTCGCACCTCGCTCCTCGCTCCTCGCTCCTCGGATGAATCCATGAGGATGCAGGGGTGGGGAGGTCACCCTAGGGCAGCAAGGGGGGTGGAGGAGAGGTGGTGTGCAATGGGGAGCAATGGGGGCGCCATGGGGGCAAGAGATGGGGCGGCTAGGAGGTGGAGGGAGGAGGAAGGGTGGCGGCTAGGGTTAGGGGCGCATGGGGCAGGGGTGGACGCCCCAAGGGCTGGTGGGGAGCCCTTTTACCAGCCCCCACACCCAAACCTAGTCCGTTACGGAGACCTACTCCATCCCACCAAAGCCCACCAAGGCCCAAACTCCCCCGGGAAGGCCCAAAACCCCGGAAAAGCTATTAACCTCCATATCCTATAGTTTTAACCTTAATTCCACATCTCATAATGTTATTAACCTTATCATGCACGTTAAATAAGGTTACGACACTCCGTGGTGTCACAACACTTCAAAAGGCCCAAAAACGCGAGTAAACCTCTAGCCGTAAGATTTTCTTCTCTAATTTCACAATCTGTAATGTCACACCAAAACGTAGTGTCACATTCTCCCCCCCCTTCAACAGGATTCGACCTAGAATCCGAAGGACACAAAAAACAACTACCAAGTCCCCAAGGGACAAAAGGCTTCTCAGCCGCACAAAACAATCGCACAACGACTAAAAAAAAAATCGGAACAAACGACAAACGCTTCGCACTTCTATCACAACCAACCTGACTACCACACTCCATCAAACTCAATCATGACACATAATCCCATCTCTTCCAATTATTTGACCCTTTTCACAAAGAATCAAAATTAACTAATGTCACCTACGTACATAGCCTTCATCGACAAAACTTTTCTTTTTTTCCACAAACCACGCTACACTTTCATTCTACCCCCTCCCAGGCATAACACACACCCAGGGACAACTAGCTACGACAAAGTTAACGACAGATCACTATATTTCAAATTATCATCACTTTTTAACAATCCAATCATATTCTCAACAAGGTTTGGACCGACATCACCAACTTCCAACATGACCACCCTTCGAACCACAACCAAAGTTCTACGCCTAGCCCAAGGTAGAGCTGTAAATTATTACCAAACCTCAACTTGTTCTTTTCCTATGAGGGTCTCGCCCTCACACTTTCTCACTCAAGAAACTACCAAACCCATGAGTATAATCCTCCATTATGCTCAACAATTCCATAGACATTTCTATTCACATCTCAAACGAGAAAGCCAACAAAGAGCAACTCCCTTAGTCGGATGAACCACATTCATCAACTCGAACCCAAAACACAACAAATCACTTGGAACAAAGGTTTGACAACCTCGAAAGATCACTCGATCTCTTTTCCTAAGTCAAGTCGCAAAGGAAAAACTCCAATCTCAAATCAATGCGATACATCTCGCATCGGGGACCACTCAAACAAAAAGAGACTCCACACAATTCTTTGTCGAAATTCTCAACAATCAATGACAACTCGACTCACTTTCACCACAGCCAAGCATCTCATAAAAACAACATTGTGGAAGAGAAAACCGATTCTCAAACCAATCGAAAGAATCCACAACCGCCATAATAACTCTCAAGGAAACAAGGAAACCCAATCCTCTCACAACAAAGCCAAATGCCAGGAACTCTTCACTCTTTCTTTTCATGCTAAAGAGCAAATGGAAATCTAGATTCATGACATGAATCCAAGCTGTTCGAGCACACCGGATTAGTCATATTTCCCTATATGACTTACTCACCGACCTGGCTCAACGACTCTTTTATCAATAGACATCTATAAATGATGTCATGTTTCCTTTTCACCATTCATTCATCATGTACAACGCTACCAAATAGTCATTCACAAGACAACTTCTTCCTCTGCATCACATGATTAAAAACTTGGATAGCATCGATGATTGCGCCCAATCATAAAACTATGAGGGGAACACCATTACCAGGAAAACACCACGTCATACATAACCCGTCGACAAGTGAAAGCCAAATGTGTACAGCCTCGCGTTTAACCAGAATCAACATTTTGAAAGAGAACATCAATTCTCAAAGAGAAATGGGAGACTCATTTTCCCAAAATGAGAACACTTCACCAACCCGAATCACTTATAAACATTCATAAAATCCACCCTTTTGAAACACTCGCAAACACCACATGACCTTTTCCAAATAAATCCAGTTCCAATCAAATAGAATTACAAATTAAATCTCAAGAATTTTCAACACAGCCCACTATGTCCATCGGCTTCCTTTTTAAGATTTACTCCAAGTATGCTTGGTCACGACGTGAAGGAGCGCGATCCACTCAAAGGCTTTTGGGTGCAAAACCAAACTCATAGCATAAACTGAACAACTTAGCCAAAACCAAAGATGGGCACCAACCTCTACGAGTTTTAGGGAAACTCGAAAATGCAACATAACCAGTGTCCCACTATCCTTAACATTTAAGCATTCCATAATCACTATTTACTTATCGAGAAAACCCATCTTAAATAAATCCATAGTACCTCCTCAAGAACCCCACAAACCAACACATCATAAAACAACATATTCTATATTTCAAACGTAGTACTTCAACAGATACTTAAGCATGATCATCCTATCAATTTTTATACCATAAATACGTCAACATCTTGACAATCAAAACTTATTCCATTAACAAATGACTTCAACATACAAATAGTATCTCCATAAGACAAAGTCGAAAACTATGATTCTAAGATATACCTTCTTTAGGATACAATTCTATATCATGCTAAAATATCCATGGTTCACTTCATCGCCACATGTTATAATAACCTCTATTTTACAATGGCTTCCAAAAAGTAATCCAAACAATTACCACCACTACTAAATCATCAATATCCATAAATAGGCATAATCATAAAAACAACTACATTATTTTTAGTTACACTATCCATATACCATAACAAATTGTCACTACACAACATACTCCAACTATTAAAACAAATTTAATAGATTAGACCATCCCAATGCTTTAGAAATATCATAAACAGCAAAGCCTATGTCTTCACAATTGACATCGATACTAGCATCGTAGGAACACAACTGCATACTTCCAATTATACTAATGGTTTGCGACAACATAAATAGCAACTCTAATCAACTTCCAAATTAAAGTCACTAGTCAACACGATTAAATCTCTCTATTAATCCATTAGATTAGAACATCTTTAGACAACCAAAGAAAGTTTCTTTAACAATATCGGCAGTCTACATCATCTTAATGTTTTAACTATGCATTAGGGTTTAAAACTTTAAACATAATCGAGGGTCATAAGCACTTTCAAAGCAAGGCAACAGATTCTAAGCATGTACATTAACATATTTATTCATTCTCATTATAGGGTAATCTGCAACACTAGAAGTTCATTTAATCTTAAGCTAAACACAAATATTACTTTTAACTGATTCAACTCACCAATTAACTTAAGAACAAATCATTTCCAATAACCACATTGTTACATACTACATGACATGCTAAACAACCATTTTCACTTTTGACAAACAAGATGCAACTCCACTTTTAAGGACAACCACAACTCATGAACCGTAAGCGAACACCGTTAGACAATTTCTCCTTTTCGAGGCAAGGAAGAAAACAAAACTCTAACAGAAATGCAGGAGAGTTCCACTCTCAAGTTCCCAAATTTGCCCACAAAACTCTTCAAGAAATCTCAAGATCCATACTTCCAAGAAGGAAGAAGGATGCACTAGGGAAAACAAAATGTTCAACCAAACCTTTTCCGATAAAGTTACAAAACTTAGCTCCACCCAACCTAAGGTCGGCACTAGGATAACTTCAACTCTTTTCTCAGATAGGAGGACAACAACCACATATGTTTCCTCCCTAAGACAATCCACAATAACCAGCAAAACCGGTGTCAAAGCAAAGGCGACTAAAAGGCGCAACTCTAAACTCTTCTTCTTCGTTTCCAACCAAGGAAGACCAAAAACCACAAATCGCATACGGAATGATCCATGAAAAATCCAATACCAAACATTTTTCTTTAGTTTCCATCAACTAAAACCAAGAAAATCAACCAAAACCAACCGTCGAGCGGTGAAGAACATCTGAAGGAACCCACCACCAAACTCTTCTATTTGACTCCGTCAACTACCCGATCTACGCATGTAAAGGGTAAGCACTCTTCTCCTACAGGGGTTAATAGTTCTTCGGTGATGGCGCTAACAGGCCACACCGTCACACTTCACCCTTACAATGAATAAAGAGAGGTGACCGAAACCCTTCGGCACCACAACCCCACTTTAACATAATAACATGAACAATTCCATTCAATTCTTTCATAAACATAGCAACATACATAAACAAATGTAGCATTCAACATCAAGGCTCAAATACAACATTTAAGCGTAAAGCAACGATTCCCATACCCTTTCCTCTTTGTGCATCCATGTGTGTCAAATTTTAAATTAGTTATACCACTTTTGCAAGTTTTAATGTTGCTATCCTATAACAAAGTTTTAGTTAAGACCTAAGCCATGTTTCTAAGTTATTCCACATCACATTTTAGTTGTACCCTATAGCATGATACTAAAAATTCACATTCCAAGGACCTACTGCCCGCTCTGATACCAACTGTAACACCCCGGCATTTAATATGCCCGAATGCTACCAAATATAAGCTAAACAACAACTAAATACCACATTTAAACATAAATTCCAGCAAGGGTACATATGCTAAAAAACCGATATTTCGGCAGCATCTCCTTTGTTTTTCCATGAATTAACACAATATCAATATCATGGCAAGATATATCATAGCACACGACATCTAGAACATCAACATAAATGGACATATCATCGAATTACGCCATTAATACCACGCACAACCGCTTCATAATTTATAACGAAGCAAATAAGGAATCGCAAGCATGCTAAATTAAACCATACATTAAGTTTAAGGCACAACTCTTAATATCATGTCTCCAAGTGATTAATTATGGACTATGATGGTGGAGCTACATGTAGAAGTGTAGCTAAACCCCTTTTTCCCACATGCCGATCTCAAAGTACCTAAAAACAACATAAAACACAAGCGTGAGTTCGAAAACTCAGCAAGCATATTGTAATGGACAACAAGATCATTTACAAGACAATAATACCTCACGTCACATATAACATCTCAAACTTGAACACATAACAACATCCTCATCATTTAATATGTATTGTAATGCAATGCAATGCAATGCTATGCTCATATCTCCTTGGAAACTCATACCGGTATGGTTGAGTACACACCCGTCGGTGTGCACCCTCTCCCCCCTTCCATCCCGAAGATGGAGGGTGCCTACTCCTCGCTTCCATTCACCACGTGAATGGAATCACGATGTAGGTCTTACTCAATGGCGTTCCGGAATAGTCATAACTTTCTCACCGACCTTCCCCGGATTAGTTATGACTTTCTCACCGTCCTCGCCCCATCTCATGTCATGCATGCAACTATGCAAATTATCATATCTCATTTGTACATAAACATATGGCCTCTCATCATGACAAATATAGACACATGGCATCAAATCATGATAAGTATAAACACATAGCATCATATCATGATAATCATACTCAATATATCATGGGAAAACAGCAAGCAAGGCAAGTGATCATAGCAAGTATTCAATCTTTCATCCAATATCAACAAGCAACCTACAATCCGCTATACATTACAACACACTTGCCTCAACCGCGGCGCATTTAAAATGGCGGGAAGTAGAGGGCACTCCCGGTGTCACACCACCTGCACATAGGCATCACACACTCTCAATAATGCCCACAAAACAGTACACAAATCCCCAACTCACCCGACATTGCCCACTACTCGCAAAACCTAAAAACAGAGGTTCTGTCCCGGCGGGACAGCAGCCTTGCAAAGGCCATAACTTGAGTTCTGGGACTCCAAATCGATTAAACGAGTACACCGTCACAAATCTTAGGAAATTTTCCAACTTTTTCTAGTTATAGGGAAAGACTGATTCGGACTCTAGTGTTGTTTAATCTAACGTTGAACACGAACTGTCTCATTCTCGTCACAGATTTGTCAGCGCTCGGTAAAACAGCCATAACTTCCAAACGACTGGGCGGAATTTCAATTTATTTATATGCACTGAAAGGTAATGAAATTATCAACAACTTCCTTGAAGTCCGTACGGCCATATTCCAACTCTAAATTGGCGAAAACGCGAACCCTAGCTCGACTGCTCAATCTACCCGAAAACAGAAACGTGGCAACATCTAGATCTAACCCAAATTACTCAAATCCAGCGCCTCCAATTGATCAAAAAACTTGATAAACTCCCTAATAACAGTACCTAGATCATCCCCGAGGAGCCCCATGATCATACCTTTGCCCGACGCACGAAAACTCCAATCGATCTCCTCGCACCTCGCTCCTCGCTCCTCGCTCCTCGCTCCTCGGATGGATCCATGAGGATGCAGGGGTGGGGAGGTCACCCTAGGGCAGCAAGGGGGGTGGAGGAGAGGTGGTGTGCAATGGGGAGCAATGGGGGCGCCATGGGGGCAAGAGATGGGGCGGCTAGGAGGTGGAGGGAGGAGGAAGGGTGGCGGCTAGGGTTAGGGGCGCATGGGGCAGGGGTGGACGCCCCAAGGGCTGGTGGGGAGCCCTTTTACCAGCCCCCACACCCAAACCTAGTCCGTTACAGAGACCTACTCCATCCCACCAAAGCCCACCAAGGCCCAAACTCCCCCGGGAAGGCCCAAAACCCCGGAAACGGCCCGGAAAAGCTATTAACCTCCATATCCTATAGTTTTAACCTTAATTCCACATCTCATAATGTTATTAACCTTATCATGCATGTTAAATAAGGTTACGACACTCCGTGGTGTCAAAACACTTCAAAAGGCCCAAAAACGCGAGTAAACCTCTAGCCGTAAGATTTTCTTCTCTAATTTCACAATCTGTAATGTCACACCAAAACGTATTGTCACATATAGCCTTTGTTATTTTATTTTATAGGTTAATGAATTAGTTACCGTATCTGTTATCTTTTTTCAACATTGTAGCAAGAAGGACGTGGTGATTGGCCTTAGCCTCCGACCAACTGAGAACATGTTGGGTTAAATGCTCATCCCATACTTGAACAACTAATAAGTTAAACCTACAATTAAACATAAGAAGAATATTATAAATATTGTGCACAAATTAGTTTGAGTTAATATGTACTTTGTGAAAATAAAAATAGCTTTACCTTGTGTCTAGCAATATCACCTCTCTATGGACTATACGGCGTGGAAAGGTTTCGTAGTACTCAAGATCACCACAATGGACCACCACTCCAACTATATCTGGATGACATGTTGTATGTTTATTTTTTTGGCTTCAAAATCTCATTTAATATCAGATCTGCTAAAAAGAAATTTTGAACCATACCTACAAAAGTTTTGTTCGGACGTCCATACACATCCTCAAATGACATAAAATGCTTTGGGTAGAGAGGAAAATCAACTAAGACCGCAGAAGGGTCGACAGTTGTGCGGTCAGTTAGCATGCACTCATAAGAGTTTCGAATGTTCCGAAACTGGACTTCCTCAAGGTTAGGCTGGAACTGGACACGATGAATGTTGTACTTACGGCCTTCATTGAGTGCTAAGTTACATCTATGAACATTTCTGCCCCTGACAATAGCTTCCATTTTTTATCCCTTTAAATTTGGAATAAACCATGTTAGCTGGCAATAAAAATAATTTCATTAGGGGTTGAATTGAATTTTGTTTGGACTTACAGTGTCATCCACAAAGATAAATCGAAGCATATCACCGTTATCTTGAACAGGGAATTTGACATCTACTAAAACACAGATGCTCCAAAACATATCCACATCCCCAAATTCAATATTGTCGAACACCTTGAAACTAATAAAAAGAGCATATTTATTCTTTTGGTATATGTGTAATTAGATGGATGAGATAGTGCAGTAAACTCACCTAGGCACCACGGGGCTTTCAGAAAATAGCGCGTACGTTCTCTTTCTTGTTGGATTAATTGGCACCATAGAAATGTCCTTTAAGTACTTCATTACATAAAATGAGTTTATAGAAGGCATTAGCAATTGCTATTTGCACAACTATTGAAATATTAACGTCATACAATACCTGAAGTTGTTGGTAGATCTGTTTTTTCCATGCATAAGCACATAGTACGCACAAACAATACTAATACAACAGAAATCAGTATTGTGTTTCTTTAGTGTTGAATAAGAAACTTTAGGTCTGCATAACAACAGTGCTCATGGATTCATTTAAGCATGAGAAAAATGCTTGGAAGGTAGTTTAGTGACAAAAATTCGGTGACAACAATGTGTTGCCAAATGAGTAAGCATGAGAAAAATGCAAGTTCTGGCATCTTAAGGTGCTACATACGATGTAACTGTTCATCTAAGGGGAATCCATTTTTACATATTTTTTTGACAAAAAAATGGCTGCATATTTATGAAGAGTGTATATCTGCAGACTATAGTCCCCTCAACAGCTTCCCCTTTTTTGACATCTTATGCTAGTATATATCTGCATACTGTTATACCTAGTATGTTTTTTCCTGCCCTCAATTGACAATATTTCACTATAATTTTTCTGATAAACTTTTCCTTATGTTAGGCGAACAAGTGGGCCCATAAGGAGAGCTAAGGGTGGCTGGACACCAGAAGAGGTTACTTCACTTTATCTGTTATAAAACTTGTCTATTACATGGAATATAAACTTTTATTCATACTGCATGTATGCTAATGTGCAACATAAATAATTAAATATTTAGTTTGGTTTGTATATCTATCTAATACGAACATATGCAGCAGCAATATTTTCCAATCGTAAAAGTTATATTCCGCTGCTTTTATTTTTTATGGTCTGACTGTTGATGATTTTGTCACTAAAAGTTTATCTTTTCTTTATGTTTGAGAAATAATTTTGCTGTTTGATTCCAATATACACTCCAAACTGTTGCTAATTGGCCTCAACATATGGCAACAAGATGAAACTTTGCGGAAGGCAGTTGAAGCATTCAAGGGCAGAAGCTGGAAGAAAATAAGTGTGCCTCTTCTTTACACTGACAACTCGTACACCCAGTTGTCCTTGTACTTGTAGAAATAATAAAATCTCCCGCATACTTATCTTTGCTATTGTATGTGATTAGCTCAAATTTTCCTTTAGATGGTTCTACAGGACATTTTAACTTCCAGAAGATCACAGCTCACTGATTCCCACTTTTTCTTGAGAGAGGGAGCTCACTTGTTCTTTTATATGTGTGTTGCAACTTCTGAAATTTTCATTTCACAATCCTATCTTGATTTTGTTTTTATCCAACTCTGAAGTTTGTTAATGCAAAGTACATGGTGCGAGAACAAGATTATGATATATTCACCTTATGAATAGCACAACTGAACAAGGTAGGAATGGATTAACAAAAATACATGTATCCAAATCTTGATAAACCAGCAGAAACCATAAATTTTATATTTTTAATGACTATGTTTTAAGCTGGTTTAATGTTTGCTTAATTGAATTTTGTGCGTGCTGCATGGTATCCAAATTTAGTTCCATTTATCCATGATGATTAAGATGATCTTCTTCGTAACTTAACTATTCCTGCCTTCAACTTCAGAAGTGATGCTCAAAGGTCTGAATAGAATTCCATGTGAAAGGGTAGATGTTAGCTTCAAGAAAAGTAGACAAAGAATTTTCGCTCATAGCACCATTCAGGTATTTACTGTTTATTGCCAAAGGGCTTTCTTGATAAACCAGCAGAAACCATAAATTTTATATTTTTAATGACTATGTTTTAAGCTGGTTTAATGTTTGCTTTGGAACTGAATTTTGTGCGTGCTGCATGGTATCCGAATTTAGTTCCATTTATCCATGATGATTAAGTTGATCTTCTTCTTAACTTAACTATTCCTGCCTTCAACTTCAGAAGTGAACTGTCAAGTGGGGCTGCATAGTGGGGTTAGAGACAGGAGATAGATTTTGTTTCTTCTAAAAATGCATAAAGGCTAGAATATGATCCACATAACTTGTGATGCCACATAATGTTGAGTAAAACTAAATTTGAGCTATGAAAACTTCACTTGCAGGTGTTTACTCAGCATTAATGATATGCATAATTTTAGCTGTTTGTTTAATTGCAGACATTTTTTGTTTCTCTTGTTGTTTTAAATTGCACCAGTATGTTGGACCCATTTGAGGAAAGATCTGTGTTTTTAACATCTGCCTTGAGGACTTGTCTATTAGTTTTGAATTATTTTTGTCCTGATCTCGTTTTATTTTCCACTAATGGGTCATTTCATTTGTGCAGACTCGGGGTCTCAAGCATGGGAGGGCAATTGTAGTGTCCACATGTACATCAGTGGCGTCTATTGTGTCTGGTGTTGTAACCGGTATGGTAGCACTTGATGAACATCTTCCAACAGCTCCCACTGGACGTTTTTTTCTCTTACTTGGATGGTAATATTTTTTTTCCACTAAATTGTGTTTTTCCTCTGTATTATGTGCTTGTTGTTAACTGATTTGGGTCCCTTGTCTCTGGCTTCCATTCTTAGCTACTACAGTGTACAATTTCATATAATGCTGCACTTAGAGGTTGCTGGAAATAGTCTACAGCATGTCCTTGTTACATAAGTTGTGTTGGTTTCACTTTCATCATGACAGAATCTAGTGAGTTCTTAGTTATTCCAATTTACTCCAATAAGCCTGCTAGTTTGTAAATTCAGCTCTGCTGAAATAACTAATGGATACTGGTAGATAAATCAGCAAGATATTAGGACAATAATATCAGTACTGGACCCTTGGACTTGAAGCTAATTTCCTTCCCTAATGAAAGCTAATAAATGCTAGTTTCCAACGTTGGAAGAAAGTGTCACTTTAGATAGTAGAGATTAATTTTAGCCCACTGTTATTATTCTTCGATTTGATCTGGTCCATATATAGAGTTAGTTTTCTCTGCAAAAAATCCACACCTTGCCTACATTTTCGGTTTTAAGCTTCTTTTTTTGACAAGTAATCATCAACTGCTAGAAAACTAAGCAAACTGCAGCCATATGATGATAATACAATTGCTTATTTCTTGCTTGTTTTGCTGAATGGAAAGATCATGACCTGTGTGTTCTTGGTATTTGTGTGTTGTATATAATGTTTTGGAACTATATTCTATTCATTCATATATTTAAGCATAACTGCATAAGAACCAGCACTATGTAAATGAGTAGAAACTGTCACTTTATATATAGTAGAGATAGAGATGTGTATGATGCTTCAATAGTGGAAGGATGGAAGCGCTTTGACCTGTGTGTTCTTGGTATTGACAGCTTTGATGCTCAGCTGAGGTCACTGCGGATGGAAGAATGGAAGTGTTCCCGCTTCTTTTCTTACTGCGGATGGTATTGACCAATGCGGATGGTATGGAAGATTTCTTCCCTCTTCTTTTCTTACTGCGGATGGTATGGAAGAATGGAAGAATGGAAGTCTTCTGCATAAGAACCAACACTATGTAGATGAGTAGAAACTGTCACTTTATAGTAGAGAAATGGAAGTCTTCCCTCTTCTTTTCTTACTGCGGATGGTATGGAAGAATGGAAGAATGGAAGTCTTGTGCATACCAACCAGCTCTATGTAAATGAGTAGAAACTGTCACTATATATAGTAGAAATAGAGTAGAGATAGATATGTGTATGATGCTTGGTTTTAATTGTCTTGTGAATTGAACTGGCAATTAAGCTTCTTTTGTTGCGTCAATTGACCTGTCTTGTGAATTGAACTGGCTAATTAGTGTTTGTTTCATTTGAAAATGGCTGGAAGCGGGAAGGATGTAGTTTCTTGCATTATTGAAAGTTTTTTCAAAATGTTCCCCGGCGGGAACTGGGGCTTGCGTCTTGTGAATGCACAATTGAACTGGCGATTGGTTTTAATTGTCTTGTGAATTGAACTGGCAATTAAGCTTCTTTTGTTGCGTCAATTGACCTGTCTTGTGAATTGAACTGGCTAATTAGTGTTTGTTTCATTTGAAAATGGCTGGAAGCGGGAAGGATGTAGAAAGGACCACTGCCACCAATTGATGATTTAGAATAGTAGAGATACGCTAACATCAAATGCGAATTAAATGTTTCCTTGTGCAACTACTTTGTGTGTTATTAGATTTGAAGGTATTGGAACATGGTGTATCAGCCGGAGGTGAGGGAGGATGTGCACCAAAAGGAGATGACACAAGCATTACTAGCTATGGGAGACACACAAAAGCACACGGAGGCGTGAACCAAGCCACATAGCTTCATTTCATGCGACCCCATACGCCCCATGTAGCTGCTCATCTCCTTCCATGCGGCCAGCACACCTACCTTTCCTTCCATGCATGTAGCCAAGGAGGAAAGGAAAGAAGAAAGAGAAAAGGTGAATATTAAACTATGTGATACAGGGTGGACCAATCATTCCATATGCATAATAATTAAGGAAGAGGTAATTAACAATAAATATTAGAGTAATGATCTTAAGATCGATGCTTATAATTATTGCCTTACGAGGAAAAAAAAATCAAATAAACTACAACGGAAGAAAGCGGAATAACTTCAAGTGAAACCCATCCATATACCCACAAGCAATAGACTAGGGTAGCGCAACGTAGTTTTTTATGATCTTCAAAGTAGTCCTCCTTAACCACTGACATTTTGCTGAATGTCTTCATCAACTGAGCAGCATTGTTTATAGCAAGGTTGAGTACATGGAGTACTCAGCTAGTTGCACCATATAATGCAAGTTTAATAACTATATGCAAGGCTTATTCAAAGAATGACTGGTATGGTTACTTTTGCATAAGGCAATCTCTAGCATTTGAACAGATAATAGATAAAAAATCACAAGTAAGAAAAATAACATTAATAATAAATTCTTCAAAGATTTTCCAAATCAAATTGGTAGACAACCCACACCATTTCCTTTTCTTGGCTCACAGGCTTCCCTTCCAAGCTTTATTTTATAAAATCTAACCCTTGCGTGAAATTTTCGAGCATTATCCATAATAGTTTTGCACTCTACAGGGGTTATACACTTTACCCACAAGATATGATAATATTAGATAGTCTGTCTGACACACTTCTGTTGGACTAGGAACACTACTTGTTCGAGATGTGTTGCTATGGAGACACACTGCAAGATCCCTATTTTTGGTATTTGGAATTTATTTGGCTATTTTGATTTTTTTTTATAATTTTAATTCTAATTAAAGCTTAATTGAGAATTTATTTGATACAAAAAGGATTTAATATGATCAAAATATTTGTGAGAAATTGTCGCAAATATTTTATTTGAGTTATAAATGTCTTAAATTTTTTTCTGGAATTTTTCAAGTATTTTTTCTATTTATTTGGAGCGATTTTATTTCTGGCATTATTAAAAATGGAAAAATAATTAAAAAAATCAAGTATTTCCTTTTGGGCTGAGAACCCTAGCCGTCGGCCTGTTTTACTGTGCTTCACCCCATTTCCCCACATCGGCCCAGCTCCCACACCGCAGCTCGCCTCGCTCAGCCTGGCCTGCCCCACGCAGCGGGAGGCCCACGATCAAACCCACTGTCTCGGTGTCCAGCTTGGACCCGCACCACCACCTGTTCCTGCTGTGAACTCCACTTACATTCCAGCCAAGGTGTAGACGCCAATGCCTTTATAAGGTACGCTTCATGCCGCAAAGAGCACCCGAGCCAAGCCCCAAGTCAATCGGAAACCAAGCACCTTTGCTTCCTCGAAATTTGAAGTTTGCCCTAAGCACCACCAAGAGAACTCATCATCGATTAGCCATCGAATGGTGAGTCCCTATGCCTGAGACTTGTCCCTTTGTGATCGCCATGTGACGTTCTACCTTGTGCATAGTGGCGGAGCTCTCGGTATGGCAAGGTACGGCACCTGCCGTACCTTGTTTTTTCTGCTACAACGGACTGGTGGGACACCACCATCGATCGCATGTAAAGGAGACTAGCTGGACCGCCTGGACGCGTCCTTCTCTATAGCTCTGCCACGCATTGACGCATGCATGCTGCATGCAGCCATGCATAACTAGTTAGTTGAGACTTAGACTTCAAACTTGAGAGTTGGCTACGAGTACGACACAGGACACGAGCTAATTGGGCCAAGTCCGTGTCGCCGCGAATTACGCCACTTAGACTTCAAACTTGAGAGCATGCATAATTGCATTGCATGGACTCGTCAGGCGTCAGCACTTACCAAATTAGGAGACGGTTCGTGTCGCCGCGATGCCTCCACCGCCACGAGAACCAGGGCCTTCCTCATCGCCACAGGCCACACCGCCAACTCGCCAAGGGCCACGGTCAACGTCGAGTAGCAAGCGGCGCTGCGGCAGCCGGCAGGCAACAGTCTATTCAAGCGCAAATGAAAACTCAGCAAATGCAATTGCCTCAGTCTCCTAGACATAATTAGTATTTTGTCGGTATGTCTTTTGTCTTCTTGTGCATCTTTTATGGTATATAATACTTTTTTCACTTTATTTAGTGTCATGCACTTTTATTAATGTGTATATTATTTTGATTTTGTGTGATAGTACTTAATCTATGCTACAAATTTTGCCATACCTTAATTTTGTTCCATCCTCCGCCACTACTTGTGCACACGCTTGCTTGGCCGGAGGACAATCGGAGCACTGTCGGGCCGTGGAGCTGCTGCCACTGCCATTCCTCCCATTGCTACCATTACTGCCGTGCTCCATTTGCCATGCTGACTGTGTCATCGTGCACAGTCACCGGCCGATTAAGCCCATTCAAATTTCAAAATTCATCTAAATTCATGATCTTTGTTTTGGTGTGTTTTATCTTAATATTGGAGTTTATTTGATACTTGATTTGAATTTATTTTGATTCTTTATATTTATTTTGCTTAGACGTTGAAGTGTCATGAGCGTTTGTGTAACATCCTGAGTTTTAACTTGCCTTTTGAAATGTTATTTATCTTTTGAGAGTTATTTGGAGTTATTTGTGTTTGAGTTTGTTCGCTCGACCTGTTTCGTTTTGGTTGTTGTTCCAAAATCTCGTTTCGAGCTGTGGTTAGAATTTCCGAGCAACCGTAGTTTTCAAACCTTCTCTAGCTATCCTAGAGTCTATCCTAGAGGTTTCCGGGAAGGGTTTTTGTGTTTTGGAGTTTTTGTTGGGGTTTTTTGGGGTTTTGTCGCCTTGGGCGGCAAGATCGCTGCCCTGGCCAGATCGCTGGCCGAGGGGTGCGGGCAGGGCGGCAGGGCGCCCGTTGCTGACCGGCTGCCCTGGCCACCTCCACGTTTTCTAGAGTGTTCCCCTCACTCTCTCCCTCCCCCAGCTCACTCTCCCTCACTCCCTCTCTCCCTCCCCCAGCTCACTCTCCCTCTAGCTCTCCCTCTCTAGCTCTCTCTCCCATGGAGCTCTCTCCCTCTCCCTCAAGCTCTTCCTCTCCCTAAAACTCTCTCTCCGCTGTTCTTGAGCTCAAGGTGAAGCAAGCCACGGAGGAGGACGACGTTTTCCAAAACCCTAGCAGCAATCTGTGGTAAGTGAAGCAAGTTTCAGTCAGATCTGGGTTAACTTGAGCTTGATCCTGTATTTTTCTCCTTTTCTATCAACTTTTCTTTTGCCCAAAACCCTAGAAAACCAAGTTGTAGAGCTCAACTTTTAGTTAGCTGAATATCTAGACCTAGGTTAGGTCCTAGAGTTCTCGTTAGTGCGAAAACTGAGATCGGAAGCCCTAAATATGTTTTTATCGGATATATTTGGTTAAATGTCGTTTTCGTAGCTTTTGGAATTAAACTTTGGAACCCTAGATCCAAAAGCTAGGAAAAGGGCACTAGAATGTATTCGACATCGTTAAAGTCCGAGTTTCGCAAAAGGAATCGAGTTTGAATTCGATTCGGGGAGAAAGTCGGAATTTAGCTTGATTTAGGACTTTAGAGTTTCTCCGATTAGATTAGTCCAAACAAGGTCGGAACCTCGTGTGGTTTGCATAAATGGGTCCTTGTCATCTCCGAGAACCCATCCATGCAATCGCCAAAATTCGAAGTCGCTTGTGCGAAACCTGTTTTCGAAAATTCAGTCGACTGTGGCGGCACTACCGACGTGGTAAGTCCAGATCGCCGCCAGCCGGCAAGACTACCGACCCTTGTGGCTGCATCGCCGGGCTCGCCAGCACTACCGCCTCGTAACGCCGTAGTTATTTTCCAGAGGTCCCCGCTTAGGTTCCGTGAGTCGCCGTACTACCGACCCTCAAGGCCAAGATCGCTGATCGTAGAGAGCGGCACTACCGAGTTTGTACACCGTGCTTTGGCCGGTCTCGATTCAAGTTTCGGTTTCGTTTCGTTTTTCTCTCTCGTGTTCGCTTGTTGGTTGTTGTCCGCTTCTTTGAGCTTTTTGCTTGGTTCTCGATGGATCTTAATCGTTCCTCGCTTTTTCTTTGTCGCACTTTCGTTTAGACGTTGACGCCTCGGGAGCAGTTGGCGAGGATCCGGACTTCGACCCAGAGGACACGCAAAACTCAGAGCAAGCAGGCAAGCACCCCCTTTGAACATATTGCTCCTATAATTGCAAATGTATTTGATGATTCGCAAAACTATTGCGCATGCATATGATTATTACAAATATTTAAATGGTGGGAATAGGTAGTTACCCTAAAGGTTGGATGGCCTATCTCAATCTCGTTGTTACCCTAAAATCCTTGAGTAACCCTAGATTAAGGTTAGATGCTATAATAAGTGTCGTCAGGGGTTATAAGTCTAATAGTTGCATACGCTTAGCCCTGCTTTAGACTGATTGAATAATGATCGGTGGACTCAGTCAATCAAAGATTTTTCGATACGTTATTAGGATTTCGGAAATGGTGGTTTCGGAAAAACAAAGGCTATATTGGTAAAAGACGAAAAAAGAAAAGGTGTACGGTGATTTATGCCGGACGGATGATGGGAGGTCTCGTCTGTGCAATCCTAAGGACTGAACTTGACGTTTTTAACCAAGTCCTTGCGTACAACCACATGTGCTAGTATGGGATAGCCTAAACCCAGTACAGGAGCTGGAATTTGATCTTGCGCCGTGGCAGGTCGAAGTAGTTGGGCAATACCGACGTGTTGGTGTTGCTTAGAATACTCCCTCACCTCGCGCAGGTGTTGGAGACTTTCGTGAAACAACGGTGGATGCTTTGCTGAGGGTAAAAGGCACGATGGGCTGTTAGCCATCGTTGGATCCGTGTGGGTGAATCAGGTTTGGAGTGTACGGTACCCAACCACCCTAATTTTAGGGGGTACTCGCTGGCCCGGGGTACTCAGATGGGTGTGTGGAGCCCCACCCAAAGCTTAAGAGCGACATCGCCGGTCGACGCAAGGCTAAATGCCGGTAATTGGAAAAGTTTCGTCATAATCTAGCAAAACGGATACGGTATGTATCGCGTGGCATGGTTGACATGATTGCTAGAATGTGTCGTGTGGGTAAAGTGTGCATTCTCTGCAGAGATTAATCAAACTAATCGATTAGCCGTGCTCACGGTCACGAGCATCTTGGGTATTTCCTGTCAAGTATAGTATTTCGGTTTTGGTTTCTGAAAAGGATTTGAAATCGGTAGATCTTTTAAATGTTGGGCTGTTTCATGCAAATGTTGAGTTGTTGAACTCAAAGATCGGTTGGCTTGGTGATTTGGTCATGTTGGCGGTGATTCCTGATACCTTGTGATGGTATGATGGTTATGTTAATGGAATTGATTCCTGTTGCCATGTGATGGTGGTGTTGGATATGTTGGAGGAATTTGGATGTTGAATGAAATGTACAATTACATTATGTATTGATTTACTCTCATTTGCTAAATGTTTTACAAACAGTGCAGTATTCCAATCTATTAGTCTATTGCAAATAACTTCAGCTTCATGCAAAACTGAACTAGAGTAGTAACCATCTTCATTGTTTAACCTGCATTATTATTATACTTGCAAACAATAAAGTCTTGCGAGTACATACATGTACTCACAGTTTTCTCTGAAAATTTGCGTGAGGAGCAGAAGATGCAGGTGAGGAAGAAGGTGACCAGGAGTTCAGTGACCTAGGCGTGGGTGGTGCGTTTGACGGCTAGCGGAGCTAGTTGCTCGCCGGTTGCCTGAGGGAATGGAGGCACACCGCGGCCGCTTTGCTTTTGTTTCTCTGATGTTTTTCTCTTCAGTTTACTTTAAGCCAATCGACATTTTGTAAACAGGAACAAGTTGTAATATTATTATCTACCGTTGTAATATATTACCTCTGCCCTTGTACTGCGTTCGTTTGGATGAGACTCTCCCTTCTCAACATGTGACGCTAGCCTACTGATCCAGGGACTAGTGGTTATCACATGGTTGCGGGAAGCTCAAATTGGAACCAATTGGGTAGCACGTGACCTCATTCGAGTATCGTGCTAGCCAAGTGATTTCAATCTGAGTCTGTCGTGATGTCGTGATCGTTACGTTATGGGTTGCGTGATTAACCAGGCCCACGCAACAGTAATGGAGTATCACTGTACCAGGAAAGGAGCCCCCACAAGGAGTGGTATCAGAGCAAAGGTTTGTAATTAATAGGATTAAGGAAGAGTCTTTTCCCTTAAAAGTTATTTTGATTATGCACTCTATAACTGTGAAAACATGGAATGCTGTTTTTTTCTTTTCTGTAACATCTCTTCTGGTTTGAGCTTCAAACGAAAATTTTCCTCTTATCTCAGCTTTCAAAGTCAGATTTCCAGGGCAAAAGCAAAGGGGTATTCGGTTTGATCTATTTTCCCGACCCTATTCAAAAATTCAAGTTAGAAGTATTTGGGAAGCTTATCCACTTCAAAAGATAGTTAAGAATTGAGTAATGATAAGGTTAAGGCATAAAATTGTGAGTTTCTCTTGTTGGTTCGCTGTTGGTTTATTTTCTTTTCGTTTATTTCATTTCTGTTTATTTTGAATTTCCGTTTGTTGAGGAGGTTACTAATCTGTTTCCCTTCGTAATCTTAGATGTCTGGACGTTGGGAACCCTGCTACTTCACGTCTGCGATTCTAGATGGCTCAGTTCAGGCTACCCTCTGGGAGATGATGCAGCGTGCTGGCTTTCCTGAGCCGCCAGGATATTTGATCTCACGTGCTGGACTTAGTCCCGCTTCCTCCCTGTATGTGGCTGAAGTTTCTATTCGTGGACGCCACGCAGGAGAGCAAACCCGTCAGTATCATGGTACAGCGCCAAGTCCTCTTGCAGCTCTACTTGATGGAGCATACATTGCAATTTTGAGGCTTCGCTTTGACGCGTCTGGAAATGGCTCGATTGTATCCTCGCTTTGTCCTCTCGTGAGCCGGATGACCAAGAGAACTCAGTATGTGCCGATTATCCACTTTTGGATTACGTGCAGGTTTGGCAGATCGGGCTAGTAAGGTCCCTTGATCGTTATCTGCTTCATCTCTCGTGAAGAATCAGCATTTGCTCGACGCCGTATTCTACGAGTTAGAGAGTAGCATGGCGCCCTTGGTTAGCTATGGTTTCTTCACTACTGGGATGATCTATGGGGAGAATGATGACCTCGAGCCTGCTGAGGAGTTACCCCGTCCTTATGGATCTTATCGTCGGGTCTCTCGCAGTGCTAGGATGTCTGTTCGTGGTAGCATTTGCCGCCGTGTTTAGCCGCCAGGCGCCCCAAAGGCTTCGCGATCGCCATGCCAGGACGTAACCTGCTGTTTGGTGGACACGAGTACGAGTTGATGTTCCCCGTAGAATCAACTGCTTCTTCTATAGTCCCAGGCACCTCAGATGTGCCTGCCGTGAACGGAGGCCGTGTCTAAAACTAGATCCCTATCCTAATAGGTAGTAGGGTCTACAGCTCGCTTTTGTTGTAATTACGAGCTGGCAGAAGAAGTCTTTTGTTGTAATTAATCCCGTGGAACTGGTGGTAGATGATGTTGGTGGTATTGTAAATAACCTCCTATGTAGCGCGAAGAGACGTGCTAAGTTATCATCTGTAAATCTATCGCCTTGCAATCCTTTCACTGTGATGCATACTTTAAATTTTGTATTGCTATGTGATGGATTGTGCTTGAGTTTCACAACTGTCGTGCAAATCCTCGCGTTCTTCGATGGGCTCTTGTGGTTTTGTCTCTAAGCCTTTGTATTAACAGGATGCCGCCGAAGAAACGTGTTGATCGTTCGGTGATGGCCCGGGGTGTTGCTCAAAGTAGCCAAGATCCAGCTGTGGCAATACCGAATCCGGAGTGTCAAGATCCACCTTTGGCTAGATCCCGTAGCCAAGGATCTCATCACTCTAATGAGCCAGTAGGTAATCGGGAGGCATCGCTTAGTCATCACGATGCCCAAAGTGAAGAGTTACCTCCACCTCCGTCAATGGCCCAAGTTCTTGTCATGCAGACCTGTGACACCACGGAGTGTCATAACTTTATTTTATGTGCTTGATATGGTTAAAAACAGTATGAAATGTGGAATTAAGGTTAAAACTATAGGTTATGGAGGTTAATAGCTTTTCCGGGCCATTTAGGGCGTTTCGGGTTTTGGGCCTTCCCGGGGGAGTTTTGGGCCTTGGTGGGCTTTGGTGGGATGGATTAGGTCTCCGTAACGGACAAGAATTGGGTGTGGGGGCTGGTAAAAGGGGTTTCCCTGCCCCTTTGGGGCGTCCACCCTGCTGCCTTTGCGCCCCTTGAGGCCTTGGTGCGCCCCCCTCACCTCCCCCCACTTGACAAGCCCTAGCCGCCCCTTCCCTTTGAGCCTTGCGCCTCCCCCTTGCTCTCCTCCATTGCCCCACCTCTCCACCACCTCTCCCCCACCCCCTTGCTGCCCTAGGGTGGTCTCCACACCTCTGCACCTTGTGGATCCATCCGTTGGAGCGAGGAGCGAGGAGCGTGGAGCGAGGAGCGTGGAGCGAGGAGCGTGGAGCGAGGAGCGATCCGCGAGGAGATCTATTGGAGATTCGTTCGTTGGGCAAAGGTATGATCATGGGGATCCTTGGATTTGATTTAGGTACTGTTCTTAGGGTGTTTATGAAGTTTTTAGATCAATTGGTGGTGCTGGGTTGGAGTTCTTTGGGTTAGATCTAGACGTTGCCACGTTTCTGTTTTCGGGCAAATTGAGCAGTCGGGCTAGGGTTCGAGTTTTCATCGATTTAGAATCCGAATCTGTCCGTACGGACTTAAAAGAAGTTGTAGATAATTTAATTATATTTCCGTGTACATAAAGAACGTTAAAATCCGATCAGCCGTTTGAAAGTTATGGAGGTTTTACCGAGCGTGTTAAAATCTGTGACGCAATTAGAACAGATCGTAGTAATCTGTAGATTAAACAATTTTAGAGTCCGAATCATTCTTTCCGTATAACTAGAAAAAGGTAGGAAATTTCCTAAGCTTCGCGATGGTGTACTCTTTTAATCGATTTGGAGTCCCAGAACTCAAGTTATGGCCTTTGCAATGCTGCTGTCCCGCCGGGACAGAACCTCTGTTTTAGTTTTTGCGAGTAGCGGGCAATGTCGGGTGAGATGGGGATTTGTGTACTGTTTTGTGGGCATTATTGAGAGTATGTGATGCCGTTGTGCAGGTGGTGTGACCCCGGGGGTGCCCTCTACTTCCCACAATCCCGTCGCCCACGGTTGAGGCAAGTGTGTTGTAATGAATAGCGGAATTGTAGGTTGCTTGTGGAGATTAGATGAAAGATTGAATACTTGCTATGATCACTTGCCATGCTTGCTGTTTTCCAATGATATATTGAGTATGATTATCATGATTCGATGCCATGTGTTAATATTTGTCATGATGAGATGCCATATGTTTATGTACATGTGAAATATGATAATTGGCATAGTTGCATGCATGACATGAGATAGGGCGAGGGCGGTGAGAAAGTCATAACTAGTCCAACAAGGTCGGTGAGAAAGTTATGACTAGTCCGGAACGCCATTGAGTAAGACCTACATCGTGATTCCATCCACGTGGTGAATGGAAGCGATGAGTAGGCACCCTCCATCTTCAGGATGGAAGGGGGGAAAAGGGTGCACACCGACGGGTGTGTACTCAACCATACCGGTATGAGTTTCCAAGGAGACATGAGCATTGCATTACATCTCATACATATTGATGATGATAATGTTAAGTGTTTATGAATAATATGATTTACATGAAGGGAGATGCTATTACCATATTGTTGTTCTTGTTGTCCATTGCAATATGCTTGCTGAGTTTCGAACTCACGCTTGTGTTTTTTTCTTATTGTTTTAGGTACCATGAGAATGGCATGCGGGAAAAGGGAATAGACACACGCCCACACGTTGCTTCACCTTAATGTTTCCCCAAGTCAATTCTTTTAGATTGATAATAAATTGCGTGTGATGGTCATTAAATTAAGGCTTAGCTTGGTTAATGAGAGTTTTATTGTTCGTTTGACACTTGGAACTTTAAGTGCTAAATGTTAGTCTTTTATTGTCGTTAAGACTCTATTTATTGCTGTTTTAGATGTTTCCCTTATTGCCATATAATGCTATATCGTTGTTGCTCCTTAAATTCATGATAAAACAAAGGAGGTGCTTTAAATCTCGGTTTTAGCCTATGCGCCTTTGCTGGAATTTTATGTTAAATATGATATTTGGATGTTGTTTAGCTTATGTTTGGTAGCATTCGGGCATATTAAATGCCTGGGTGTTACTGATTGGTATCGAGCGGGCTGTAGGTCCTTGGAATAAGTATTTTAGTGTTATACCTTAAGTTGCAACTAAAATATGATGTGGAATAACTTAGAAACATGGCTTAGGTTCTAACTAAAACTTTGTTATAGGATAGCAACATTAAAACTTGCAAAAGTGGTATAACTAATCTAAAATTTGACACACTTGGTTGCACAAAGAGGATGGGGTCTTGGTTCATTATTGCATTGCGCTAATTATTTGATGAAGACTATGCTATGATGATGTTTGATCTATGTTCTTGGTTGTGTGATGTTGTGTTTATGTTTTTGTGTTTGGATGGTTGTCTGTCTGAAGCAGCCATGCCGAGGGGTAGAGGCCGTGGGCGCCGTGGCCGTGGAGGCCAGGGGCGAGGCTCCCAGGGAGTTGAGGAGTCTGTTCCGAGGGTAGCTGCCGCACAATGCTCGTGGACCAGCTCAGAGGAGCTTCCAACAAGATCGGGGCGGGGTTCCCGCCGCCAATGATGATTTAGTTCAGGCTCTGCAGAGGGAGATTCAGAGCTGCGCGCCGGCAGTGCAGTAGCCCCTTCTGTGGTGCCTCCCTCGCAGTGGCCCCAGCTTGTTGCCTCGCTGCGTCGAGCCGAGGATGAGTCTCCGAGAGTGGATGACCCTCCGCCTTGACACTTTTGACGGAGCTGGCACGCCGATCCGATCCAGATTGGCTGCGGTACATGGAAAGGCGCTTTGAGGTCCTAGAATTGACCTCGGTCCAGAGGGCTCACTTTGTGGCCTTTCACCGAAAGGCCAAGCCGATATCCGGTGGGAAGGGGTTACGGCTGCTAGAACCCACGATCTTGGTCGATCACTGGAGGACTTTGTGGCTCGCTTCCGAGCCAAGTTCTACCTGAGTCTTTCCTTGAGAGGATGGAGCGTACTCACGACTCTTTCCCAGGAAAGAGGTCGGTGGCAGAGTATGAGGTGGAGTTCAACAGCGTGGTGCGCCGTCTGGCCGTGGCACAGGGGAGAAGGCGAGGAGGTTCCGTGAGGGGCCTCAACCAGGAGTTCAGAGTTGTCATGGGGCGATCGTCCTCGTGACTTCCGCTCCGTGGTGGAGCAGCGAAGGGCATGGAGCTCGAGTTGGAGCTCTCCCGGGATAGCAAAACCCGGGAGGTTCAGGGGTTCCTGCGGCCCCAGGCGGGGGCTAGAAGAGGACCTGTGGTTGAGGAGGTGGGTCTTCTCAGCTACCCACCTTCAAGAAGTTCAAGGGGACAGTGGCTCCTCCTCGGGGCTAAAATGGGGCCGCCTGGGCTGCCTTCTTCGCGAGCCATTGTTAGTCTGTGCCGGGCAGGGCATGAAGTGTTTCAAGTGCGGTGGTGAGCATCGTGCTTCAGAGTGTGGTTGGACCGGAGTTGCAACCATCGTGGGCAAGCCCGCCACATGGGACGAGTCTACCGGATGAATCCCAGGAGCATCATCAAGTGGGAGACGGTGCCTTCTCCTCCCACTCCAGCGGCGTCTTCCAGAGGATCGGTGCACATGATGGCTGCTCCTGTTTCTCAGCCGCCCTTTGCGTGGCGCCACCAGCGGCATCTTGGTGCCCGCACTGCCTGCTTCCTCCTCAGTTGCCTCCTCCGCCCCCAGCCTTGATGGGGCATCAGCCTGGAGTCGGGGCTCCTTCTGTCCCGGCGCCACCAGGAGTGTATGCTTTGCCAACTGCCGAGTCAGCCGGGCATCCAGAGGTGGTTTTAGGTACTCTGTTCGTGGATTCCGTTGATGCCTTTGTTTTGTTTGATTCCGGAGCATCCTATTCTTTTATGTCGTCGGAGTTTGCTAGTAGAGCTAAGTTGGGAGTTCGGTGGATTTCTGAGTCCGTGTTAGTCAGTTCTCCTGGGGGGTTGATTGCTAGTTCTTTGGTTTGCCCTGGTTGCACCATTGCCATTGATGATGAGGTTTTCTTTGCCAATCTCATGGTGATCCAGTTGGCTCCTTTTGATGTCATTTTGGGCATGGACTGGCTGCATCGACTGCCGTGCTAAGATCTGTTGTTTCTGGAAGAGCTTGCTTTGCAGCCCCGTCCTGGGAAGAGTTGACCTTTAGGGTGGTATACCCTCCAGCCTGCCTTTGCTTTGACTAGTTTGTTTTCCTGGTCGGCGTTTGAGGCTGTTGGGTTTCCTCATGACTTTGTCTCGAGAAACCATCTTCCTCGATTCCCATTGAGGAGATTTCTATAGTGAAGGAGTTCGTTGATGTGTTCCCCGACGAGTTGCCTGGTCTACCTCCTGTGAGGAATGTGGAGTTTCGTATTGATCTTGTTCACTGGCACTCGACCTATTTCTATCTCTCCATACCGCTTGGCTCGTCCTTTTCAAGACGAGTTGAAGAAGCTGATTGGAGGATCTGGCCGCCAAGGGCTTCATTCGGGCGTAGCGTTTCGCCATGGGGAGCACTCCGCCCTCTTCATCTCGAAGAAGGATGGAAGTTGGCGTATGTGCATTGATTATCGTGCTCTTAATCTAGTGACGATCAGAACAAGTATCCTTTGCCTCGCATCGAGGATCTGTTTGACCAATCAAGGGAGCAAAGGTGTTCTCCAAGATTGATCTTCACTGGGTACAATCAGATCCGTGTGAGGGAGCAGGACATTGAGAAGATCGCTTTCTCCACTAGGTATGGGCATTATGAATTTAAAGTTATGTCTTTTGGACTAACTAATGCTCTATTTGTCTTTATGGAGGCGATGAACAGTATGCTACACAAGTATCTTGATGAGTTTGTGGTAGTGTTCATCGATGACATTCTGGTTTACTCTAAATCAGAAGAGGAGCACGAGCGACATCTCGAGGCTTGTCGAGCACCTTGAGGGAAAATCAGTTCTTTGCTAAGCTGAAAAAGTCACGAGTTACGGATTTGAAGTGGGTTTCCTTGGCCACATCATCAATCCAGAGGGCATATCTCAGTAGATCCTAGCAAAGTTTCAGAGTTTTGGATTGGAAGAGGCCTTCCAATGTCAAAGAGGTGCGTAGTTTCCTTGGGTTGGCTGGCTACTATCGGCGTTTCGTGCAGGATTTCTCTATCATTGCCAAGCCACTTTCGCGGTGACTCGAAGGGGATGAAATTCCATGGACTGCAGAGTGTGAGCACAATTTAAGCACTATGAAGGAGAAGTTAGTGGCTGCTCTCGTTCTTACCCTTCCCGAGCCAGGGAAGCGCTTCACGGTGTATTCGATGCTTCTCGGTTGGGACTTGGGTGTGTGCTCATGCAAGAGGGCAAGGTGATTGCTTATGCGTCGAGGCGCTTGAAAAGCACGAGCGTAACTATCCCACGCATGATCTTGAGCTAGCCGCCGTGGTGTTTGCATTGAAGATATGGAGGCATTACAGACGGCGAGTCTTATGACATTTTCATCGATCACAAGAGCCTCAAGTACATCTTTACTCGTAAAGATTTGAACTTGAGGCAGAGGAGGTGGCTAGAATTGATAAAGGTTATGACCTTACTATCCAAAAGTATCATCCGGGAAGGCAAATGTTGTGGCCGACGCTCTCGATCGCAAGACAATGCCCCTATTGTTGATTGTCTTGTTGCTGATTTTGAGCGTTTGGGGTCTCCTATCGCTTATGCGGGGACCGTGCAAGCTGAAACTTGATTGATTCTTGAGTCCGATTCCCGAGCGTGCAGCGGGAGGCACAAAGAAGATGACCATTTGCTCCAAAGAAAGTAGGAACGCTTTGAGGATGGCAAGTCCGGAGACTTTACCATTGATGATGCGGGACTTCGAGGTTTCAGGGCCGTGCAGGCGTGCCTCGTAAATCTCAAGTGAAAGAAGACATTCTGAAAGAAGCTCATCGCACCAGACACGGTCCATCCTGGGAGACCAAGATGTACAGGGACTTGAAGAAGAATTTCTGGTGGAAAAGGATGAGAGTGGATATTGCCAAGTATGTGGCGTCTTGTGGGATCTGTCGAGAAGATCAAAGCCGAGCATAAGCGTCCCCGCCGGTCTGTGCGACCATTGGAGATTCTGTGTGGCCATGGGATGACATCTCCATGGATTTCGTGGTTGGTCTACCTCGTTCTCCACGAGGGAAGGATGCTGTTTGGGTTGTGGTGGACCGTCTCGGCAAGTCTCAAGCATTTCATTCCTATCCGCACGACCAATTCCATGAGCGAGTTGGCTCCCATCTATGTGCGGAGATTGTGAGACTGCATGGTGTACCTAAGACCATTATTTCTCGATCGGGATGCGAGTTCGTCTCCAAGTTCGGGAGAGTTTGCAGAGTGCTTTGGAGTACGCAGCCTTCGCCTTAGTACCGCTTTTCACCCTCAGACGGATGGGCGATCTGGCGTACCATCCAGGCGTTGGAAGACATGCTCGTGGCCTGTGTGATGACTTGGAAAGTTAGCTGTGAGCATCATTTGACTCTTGCAGAGTTTGCTTACAATAACAGCTATCATTCCAAAGATTCGGCTGCTCCTTATGAGGTACTATATGGCCGAAGTGCAGATTGCCACTTTGTTGGGATGCAGTGGGCGAGAGCAGTTCTTGGACCGGATTGGGTTCAGCAGATCGTTGATCGTGTGGCGGAGGTACGGCAGAACCTTCTCGCAGTGCAGAGCGCATGAAGAGCTATGCTGATGTGAGGCGGCGAGACTTGGAGTTTGAGGTGGGTGATAGCGTACTCTTGCGAGTATCTCCCACCAAGGGTGTGGTGCGTTTGGCACCAAAGGAAAACTTCGATCCAAGGTATGTTGGGCCTTTTCCTATCATCGCCCGAGTTGGTAGGTTGGCCTATCGTCTGGAGCTACCGGAAGCTATGCAAGGTGTGCATAATGTGTTCCATGTCTCGATGTTGAGGAAATACTTGCATGATCCGGAGTTGGTGGTTCCGTTGGAACCATTAGTACTTGAGCAGGACCTCACCTTCGAGTCCCGCCCCGTGGAAATTCAGGGACTTGGAGCGAGTGATGAAGAACCGGACGCTCAAGTTCGTTAAAGTGTTGTGGTCACATCAGACCGAGAGAGAGGCAACTTGGGAGCTGGAGTCTCGTATGCGCGAGAAATATCCCGAGCTTTTCACCTCAGGTATGTGATGTGAAAACCTAGCTATCTTCGGTTTTGCTGGGTTGCGTGTTGGTGCGTTTAGATTCGAGGTCGAATCCTGTTGAAGGGAGGAAGAATGTGACACCACGGAGTGTCATAACTTTATTTTACGTGCTTGATATGGTCAAAAACAGTATGAAATGTGGAATTAAGGTTAAAACTATAGGTTATGGAGATTAATAGCTTTTCCGGACCGTTTTCGGGGTTTTGGGCCTTCCCGGGGGAGTTTTGGGCCTTGGTGGGCTTTGGTGGGATGGATTAGGTCTCCGTAACGGAATAGAATTGGGTGTGGGGGCTGGAAAAAGGGGTTTCCCTGCCCCTTTGGGGCGTCCACCCTGCTGCCTTTGCGCCCCTTGAGGCCTTGGTGCGCCCCCCTCACCTCCCCCCACTTGCCAAGCCCTAGCCGCCCCTTCCCTTTGAGCCTTGCGCCTCCCCCTTGCTCTCCTCCATTGCCCCACCTCTCCACCACCTCTCCTCCACCCCCTTGCTGCCCTAGGGTGGTCTCCACACCTCTGCACCTTGTGGATCCATCCGTTGGAGCGAGGAGCGAGGAGCGAGGAGCGAGGAGCGAGGAGCGTGGAGCGAGGAGCGAGGAGCGTGGAGCGAGGAGCGATCCGCGAGGAGATCTATTGGAGATTCGTTCGTTGGGCAAAGGTATGATCATGGGGATCCTTGGGTTTGATCTAGGTATTGTTCTTAGGGTGTTTATGAAGTTTTTAGATCAATTGGTGGTGCTGGGTTGGAGTTCTTTGGGTTAGATCTAGACGTTGCCACGTTTCTGTTTTCGGGCAGATTGAGCAGTCGGTCTAGGGTTCGAGTTTTCGTCGATTTAGAATCCGAATCTGTCCGTACGGACTTAAAATAAGTTGTATATAGTTTAATTATCTTTCCGTGGACATAAAGCACGTTAAAATCCGATCAGCCGTTTGAAAGTTATGGCCGTTTTACCGAGCATGTTAAAATCTGTGACGCAATTAGAACAGATCGTAGTAATCTGTAGATTAAACAATTTTAGAGTCCGAATCAGTCTTTCCGTATAACTAGAAAAAGGTAGGAAATTTCCTAAGCTTCGCGATGGTGTACTCGTTTAATCAATTTGGAGTCCCAGAACTCAAGTTATGGCCTTTGCAAGGCTGCTGTCCCGCCGGGACAGAACCTCTGTTTTAGGTTTTGTGAGTAGCGGGCAATGTCGGGTGAGATGGGGATTTGTGTACTGTTTTGTGGGCATTATTGAGAGTATGTGATGCCGTTGTGCAGGTGGTGTGACCCCGGGGGTGCCCTCTACTTCCCACAATCCCGTCGCCCACGGTTGAGGCAAGTGTGTTGTAATGAATAGCGGAATTGTAGGTTGCTTGTGGAGATTAGATGAAAGATTGAATACTTGCTATGATCACTTGCCATGCTTGCTGTTTTCCAATGATATATTGAGTATGATTATCATGATTCGATGCCATGTGTTAATATTTGTCATGATGAGATGCCATATGTTTATGTACATGTGAAATATGATAATTGGCATAGTTGCATGCATGACATGAGATAGGGCGAGGGCGGTGAGAAAGTCATAACTAGTCCAGCAAGGTCGGTGAGAAAGTTATGACTAGTCCGGAACGCCATTGAGTAAGACCTACATCGTGATTCCATCCACGTGGTGAATGGAAGCGATGAGTAGGCACCCTCCATCTTCGGGATGGAAGGGGGGAAAAGGGTGCACACCGACGGGTGTGTACTCAACCATACCGGTATGAGTTTCCAAGGAGACATGAGCATTGCATTACATCTCATACATATTGATGATGATAATGTTAAGTGTTTATGAATAATATGATTTACATGAAGGGAGATGCTATTACCATATTGTTGTTCTTGTTGTCCATTGCAATATGCTTGCTGAGTTTCGAACTCACGCTTGTGTTTTTTTCTTATTGTTTTAGGTACCATGAGAACGGCATGCGGGAAAAGGGAATAGACACACGCCCACACGTTGCTTCACCTTAATGTTTCCCCAAGTCAATTCTTTTAGATTGATAATAAATTGCGTGTGATGGTCATTAAATTAAGGCTTAGCTTGGTTAATGAGAGTTTTATTGTTCGTTTGACACTTGGAACTTTAAGTGCTAAATGTTAGTCTTTTATTGTCATTAAGACTCTATTTATTGATGTTTTAGATGTTTCCCTTATTGCCATATAATGCTATATCGTTGTTGCTCCTTAAATTCATGATAAAACAAAGGAGGTGCTGCCGAAATCTCGGTTTTTAGCCTATGCGCCTTTGCTGGAATTTTATGTTAAATATGATATTTGGATGTTGTTTAGCTTATGTTTGGTAGCATTCGGGCATATTAAATGCCGGGGTGTTACAAGACCCGTTTGTTGGAACGGTTGGTGCAGAATTCCGAGAACCTTGGTGCCGTTGCTTATGGTGGTTTGGCAGCAATGCAACCCCAATCGAGGTTGGCCGAGTTCCAGCGAACTCGCCCGCCAAACTTCTCATCCGCGACCGATCATCTGGATGCAGACGATTGGCTTCGCGATGTTGAAGATAAACTTGACCTCGTGAGGTGTACTGAAGAGGAGAAGGTTCAGTATGCTGCTCACTATCTCCAAGGCGCAGCAGCAGCTTGGTGGGGTAGTGTTAAAGCAATTCGTCCACCTGTTCAGGTCATGACTTGGGAGGAATTTAAAGGAGCCTTTCGTGCAGTGCACATTCCTGCTAGTCTGATGGAGATAAAGAAACGAGAGTTCTATGATCTTCGTCAGGGGTCTATGTTAGTGATGGACTATCTGCATAAGTTCAATTATCTGGTTCGATATGTGGCAGATGAGGTCCCGAGTGAAGCCCAAAAAGTCTCCTTGTTTCGTCAGCATCTCAATGAGGAGATTCGTCATTCGCTCGCACCACTTGACATCCCAAATATGCAAGTGCTTGTGGACAAGGCGATTTGTGTTGAGGACAGCGGCAAGGCAGTTTTGGAGAGCCGAAAGCGTAAGTGGATGGCTCGGATATCTGCCGGTGCTGGTACTCCGAGACCGCGTTCTGGGCAAACCGCCAGTGCTCAGTCCGTGGCATCGCCGCCTCCACGATCTCAGAGGAACTTCCCCAACCTGTACTGTCTGCGGCTCAACCTTCTGGCCGTGGAGGACAGACTCGTGGAGGGCAGGACAGGATGGCCGCACTCACCTGCTATGCTTGCGGTGAGAAGGGACATATCTCTACTGTTTGTCCAAGCAAGCGTCCTGTTGCAGCTCGACCTCAAGTTCCAAGTGGTCCGATTCGCCCACAAGGTTCTGCAACCGGGCGCGGTGGACACTTAGGAGGGCGTTCTAGCCAAAAGGTAGCCCCGAGTCAAGCCCGTGGTCGACTTAACCTAGTGACCGCGGAGGAGGCCAGTAATGCTCCAGATGTGGTAGTTGGTATGTTTTCCATACACTCAGTACCCACTTTGGTTTTATTTGATTCGGGCGCTTCGCATTCATTCATTTCTTCAAAGTTTGTTTTGGAACATAAGTTTAAGACTAACAGATTGCGAAATCCAATGTTAGTCTATTCTCCTGGTTCAGTTATGCAAGCTGAGCGCATATGTCTTAGAGTACCCATAGTGATCAATGAAGTTCTATTTTTGGGAGATCTGATTCAGATAGATACCCCTGGACTCAATGTTATCCTTGGGATGGATTGGTTATCTCAAAATCAAGGACATATTGATTGCGCAAATCGTTCCATTTCTCTGGTGAATTCGGATGGAATCCAGACTAAGTATTACTCCAGACAATCAAACGTGCATAAGGCTTCTTTCCATTCACTTTCTGTGCCGGAATTAAGTCAAGTGCCAGTGGTCTGTGAGTATCCTGAAGAATTACCAGGATTGCCCCCAGATCGGGATATGGAGTTTGTTATTGACTTGCTGCCAGGAACAGCACCATTATCCAAACGTCCGTATCGGATGCCCTCTGATGAGTTGTTGGAGTTGAAGAAGCAACTCAAGGAGCATTTAGCTAAGGGTTTTCTTCGCCCTAGTTCGTCTCCATGGGGCAGTCCAGTGCTCTTCGTCAAGAAGAAAGATGGTAGTTTACGCATGTGCGTGGACTATCGATCCTTAAATGAAGTCACTATCAAAAATAAGTATCCTCTTCCTCGGATTGATGATTTGTTTGATCAATTAAGTGGAGCTCGAGTCTTTTCTAAGATTGACTTGAGACTGGGATACTTCCAACTCAAAATTCGACCGGAAGATATCCAGAAGACAGCGTTTACTACTCATTACGGTTTGTACGAGTATACAGTATTTTCTTTTGGACTCACCAATGCACCAGCCACATTCATGAATCTCATGAATAAGGTATTCATGGAATACCTAGATAAATTTGTGGTGGCGTTCATTGATGACATTCTTATCTATTCTCGGAGTGAACCGGAGCATGAACTCCATCTGCATTTAGTGCTTGATAAATTGCGTGAACATCAGCTGTATGCCAAGTTCAGCAAATGCGAGTTCTGGCTCAAAGAAGTTGCCTTCTTAGGCCATGTTCTCTCGGAAGGAGGTGTTGCTGTTGATCCTAGCAAGGTGAAGGATGTACTTGCTTGGGAACAGCCACGAACTGTTCCCGAAGTCCGAAGTTTTCTTGGGTTAGCCGGGTACTACCGGCGATTCATTGAAAATTTTTCCAAAATTTCCAAGCCGATGACTGAGTTACTCAAGAAGGAGAAGAAGTTTGAGTGGACGTCAGCTTGTGAAGTTAGTTTTCTAGAGCTGAAGCGAAGGCTTACAACAGCTCCAATTCTTGTCTTGCCTGATGTACACAAAAACTTTGACGTATTTTGTGATGCTTCACGTCAAGGTCTTGGTTGTGTGCTGATGCAGGAAGGTAAAGTTGTGGCGTATGCTTCACGCCAACTGAAACTTCATGAAGCCAATTATCCGACTCATGATCTAGAATTGGCTGCCGTAATTCATGCTCTTAAGTTATGGCGACATTATCTCATCGGATACTGAGTTGAGATATTTACCGATCATAAGAGTCTGAAATATTTTTTCACCCAACCAGATCTAAACTTGAGACAGCGCCGGTGGTTGGAGCTAATCAAGGACTATGATTTGAGAATTCATTATCATCCAGGAAAAGCTAATGTGGTAGCTGATGCCCTCAGTCGCAAGCTACACACTAGTAATACCTTGTCAGGAGCTCGTCATCCCCAGATATTGGATGAGTTTCGTAGACTCAACTTGGAGATGGTAGGAGAAGGGTATGTGGCTACATTAACCCTACAACCTACCCTCGAATCCCAAATTCAAGCTGCTCAGTTGAAAGATGAAGGAGTAGCTGAGATCAAGCGCATTTTGAAAGAAAGCGCGTCATCGGAGTTTTCAGAACGAGTTGATGGTCTGATCATGCGTGGATATCAAATTTATGTCCCAAATGATCAGGAGATCAAAGAAATGATCTTGAAGGAAGCTCATGAGACTCCGTTATCAATCCACTCCGGAAGCACTAAAATGTACCAAGATATTCGAAAGAAGTTTTGGTGGCCGGGTATGAAAAGAGATATCGCTGCGTACGTCGCCATTTGTGACGTGTGTCAGCGAGTTAAAGCAGAGCACCAACGACCAGCTGGAATGCTTCAACCCTTGAAGGTTCCGGAATGGAAATGGGATGAGGTCGGAATGGACTTCATCACTGGCCTGACAAAATCAGCTAATGGCCATGACTCTATTTGGGTAATCATCGACCGGTTAACCAAAGTCGCTCATTTCATACCGGTACGCGTTACCTACAATGGAGCTAAACTTGCAGAACTCTACATGAACCATATTGTCCGACTACATGGAATTCCTAAAACCATTGTGTCTGACCGTGGACCCCAGTTCACTTCGCGGTTCTGGAAAAATTTGCATGAACTTCTAGGGACCAAGCTGCTCTTCAGCTGACTTACCATCCCTGCACCGATGGGATGATGAAAGAACAAATCAAGTCCTAGAAGACATGCTCAGGGCTTGTATTCTTTCGTATAACTCGAAGGGGGAAAAGTGTTTAGCATTTGCTAAGTTTTCCTACAATAATAGTTATCAAGCAAGCCTTCAAATGTCTCCGTTTGAAGCACTGTATGGAAGAAAATGTCAAACTCCTCTCTTCTGGTCCGAAGTCGGTGAAAGAAAGTTCTTTGGACCCACGGTGATTCAAGAAGCTGAGACGCAAGTCAGGCTAATCCGCGATCGGTTAAAAGAAGCTAAGTCTAGACAAAAGAGTTATGCTGATAATCGCCGCCGTGATCTGAGCTTCAATGTAGACGATTTTGTCTATCTTAAAGTATCACCGTTACGTGGCACGAAGCGTTTCCAAGTTCGCGGAAAGTTAGCGACGAGATACGTCGGTTCGTATCGCATTCTTGCAAGGAAGGGTGAAGTAGCGTATCAGTTGGAGCTTCCACCTCAACTTGCGGATGTGCAAAACGTATTTCATGTCTCTCAGTTGAAAATGTGTCTTCGAGTTCCTACTGAACTCACTCCCCTGGACACTATTGAACTTCAACCAGATCTTTCATACCGCGAGGATCCAATTCGCGTTCCGGACGAAGCTGAACGATTAACTCGTAATCACGTAATCAAGATGCTTCGAGTTCAGTGGAGTAATCATACCGAAGAACAAGCAACCTGGGAACGTGAAGATCGCCTTCGATCCGAGTTTCCATCTTTCTTTTCTGAATCCTTGTAATCTCGAGGACGAGATTATTGTAAGGGGGGTAGACCTGTAACATCCTGAGTTTTAACTTGCCTTTTGAAATGTTATTTATCTTTTGAGAGTTATTTGGAGTTATTTGTGTTTGAGTTTGTTCGCTCGACCTGTTTCGTTTTGGTTGTTGTTCCAAAATCTCGTTTCGAGCTGTGGTTAGAATTTCCGAGCAACCGTAGTTTTCAAACCTTCTCTAGCTATCCTAGAGTCTATCCTAGAGGTTTCCGGGAAGGGTTTTTGTGTTTTGGAGTTTTTGTTGGGGGTTTTTGGGGTTTTGTCGCCTTGGGCGGCAGTACCGCCGGCCCTGGCCGGTACTGCCGGCCGAGGGGTGCGGGCAGGGGGGCAGGGCGCCCGTTGCTGACCGGCTGCCCTGGCCACCTCCACGTTTTCTAGAGTGTTCCCCTCACTCTCTCCCTCCCCCAGCTCACTCTCCCTCACTCCCTCTCTCCCTCCCCCAGCTCACTCTACCTCTAGCTCTCCCTCTCTAGCTCTCTCTCCCATGGAGCTCTCTCCCTCTCCCTCAAGCTCTTCCTCTCCCTAAAACTCTCTCTCCGCTGTTCTTGAGCTCAAGGTGAAGCAAGCCACGGAGGAGGACGACGTTTTCCAAAACCCTAGCAGCAATCTGTGGTAAGTGAAGCAAGTTTCAGTCAGATCTGGGTTAACTTGAGCTTGATCCTGTATTTTTCTCCTTTTCTATCAACTTTTCTTTTGCCCAAAACCGTAGAAAACCAAGTTGTAGAGCTCAACTTTTAGTTAGCTGAATATCTAGACCTAGGTTAGGTCCTAGAGTTCTCGTTAGTGCGAAAACTGAGATCGGAAGCCCTAAATATGTTTTTATCGGATATATTTGGTTAAATGTCGTTTTCGTAGCTTTTGGAATTAAACTTTGGAACCCTAGATCCAAAAGCTAGGAAAAGGGCACTAGAATGTATTCGTCGTCGTTAAAGTCCGAGTTTCGCAAAAGGAATCGAGTTTGAATTCGATTCGGGGAGAAAGTCAGAATTTAGCTTGATTTAGGACTTTAGAGTTTCTCCGATTAGATTAGTCCAAACAAGGTCGGAACCTCGTGTGGTTTGCATAAATGGGTCCTTGTCATCTCCGAGAACCCATCCATGCAATCGCCGCGAAATTCCGAAGTCGTTTGTGCGAAAACCTGTTTTCTGGAAAATTCAGTCGACCTGTGGCCGGCACTACCGACGTGGTAAGTCCGGTACTGCCGCTCAGGCCGGCACTACCGACCCTTGTGGCCGGTACTGCCGGGCTCGGGCCAGCACTACCGCCCCTGCAACGCCGATAGTTATTTTCCAGAGAGGTCCCCGTTTAGGTTCCGTAACCGCCGGTACTACCGACCCTCAAGGCCGGTACTGCCGAGTATAGAGCGGCACTACCGGAGTTTGTACACCGGTACTGCCGGTCTCCAGTTCAAGTTTCGGTTTTCGTTTTCGTTTTCTCTCTTGTGTTCGCTTGTTGGTTGTTGTCCGCTTCTTTGAGCTTTTTGCTTGGTTCTCGATGGATCTTAATCGTTCCCTCGTTTTTCTTTTGTCGCGCTTTCGTTTAGACGTTGACGCCTCGGGAGCAGTTGGCGAGGATCCGGACTTCGACCCAGAGGACACGCAAAACTCAGAGCAAGCAGGCAAGCACCCCCTTTGAACATATTGCTCCTATAATTGCAAATGTATTTGATGATTCGCAAAACTATTGCGCATGCATATGATTATTACAAATATTTAAATGGTGGGAATAGGTAGTTACCCTTAAGGTTGGATGGCCTATCTCAATCTCGTTGTTACCATAAAATCCTTGAGTAACCCTAGATTAAGGTTAGATGCTATAATAAGTGTCGTCAGGGGTTATAAGTCTAATTGTTGCATACGCTTAGCCCTGCTTTAGACTGATTGAATAATGATCGGTGGACTCAGTCAATCAAAGATTTTTCGATACGTTATTAGGATTTCGGAAATGGTGGTTTCGGAAAAACAAAGGCTATATTGGTAAAAGACGAAAAAGGAAAAGGTGTACGGTGATTTATGCCGGACGGATGATGGGAGGTCTCGTCTGTGCAATCCTAAGGACTGAACTTGACGTTTTTAACCAAGTCCTTGCGTACAACCACATGTGCTAGTATGGGATAGCCTCAACCCAAGACAGAGCTGGAATTTGATCTTGCGCCGTGGCAGGTCGAAGTAGTTGGGCAATACCGACGTGTTGGTGTTGCTTAGAATACTCCCTCACCTCGCGCAGGTGTTGGAGACTTTCGTGAAACAACGGTGGATGCTTTGCTGAGGGTAAAAGGCACGATGGGCTGTTAGCCATCGTTGGATCCGTGTGGGTGAATCAGGTTTGGAGTGTATGGTACCCAACCACCCTAATTTTAGGGGGGGTACTCTCGCCTGGCCCGGGGGTACTCTGTGTGGGTGTGTGGAGCCCCCACCCAAAGCGAAGAGCGCACATCGCCGGGGCTGACGCAAGGCTAAATGCCGGTAATTGGAAAAGTTTCGTCATAATCTAGCAAAACGGATACGGTATGTATCGCGTGGCATGGTTGACATGATTGCTAGAATGTGTCGTGTGGGTAAAGTGTGCATTCTCTGCAGAGATTAATCAAACTAATCGATTAGTCGTGCTCACGGTCACGAGCATCTTGGGTATTTCCTGCCAAATATAGTATTTCGGTTTTGGTTTCTGAAAAGGATTTGAAATCGGTAGATCTTTTAAATGTTGGGCTGTTTCATGCAAATGTTGAGTTGTTGAACTCAAAGATCGGTTGGCTTGGTGATTTGGTCATGTTGGCGGTGATTCCTGATACCTTGTGATGGTATGATGGTTATGTTAATGGAATTGATTCATGTTGCCATGTGATGGTGGTGTTGGATATGTTGGAGGAATTTGGATGTTGAATGAAATGTACAATTACATTATGTATTGATTTACTCTCATTTGCTAAATGTTTTACAAACAGTGCAGTATTCCAATCTATTAGTCTATTGCAAATAACTTCAGCTTCATGCAAAACTGAACTAGAGTAGTAACCATCTTCATTGTTTAACCTGCATTATTATTATACTTGCAAACAATAAAGTCTTGCGAGTACATACGTGTACTCACCGTTTTCTCTGAAAATTTGCGTGAGGAGCAGAAGATGCAGGTGAGGAAGAAGGTGACCAGGAGTTCAGTGACCCAGGCGTGGGTGGTGCGTTTGATGGCTAACGGAGCTAGTTGCTCGCCGGTTGCCTGAGGGAATGGAGGCACACCGCGGCCGCTTTGCTTTTGTTTCTCTGATGTTTTTCTCTTCAGTTTACTTTAAGCCAATCGGCATTTTGTAAATAGGAACAAGTTGTAATATTATTATCTACCGTTGTAATATATTACCTCTGCCCTTGTACTGCGTTCGTTTGGATGAGACTCTCCCTTCTCAACATGTGACGCTAGCCTACTGATCCAGGGACTAGTGGTTCTCACATGGTTGCGGGAAGCTCAAATTGGAACCAATTGGGTAGCACGCGACCTCATTCGAGTATCGCGCTAGCCAAGTGATTTCTGTAACACCCCTTAAAACTAAACTATAGAACAAGAAAATTTCGACAGCATCTCCCCTAAAAACAGGACATTACGGAAGCATTTCATGATAAGCAATTCAAACAGGAATATAAGCAATTCAACTATACTAGCGACAACAAGTCTAAACTAACCATAAGCAAGAATAAGTTTAGTCATAACAACAAATAGTCTAAGTGTAAATAAAATTCAGCAAGCTAATGTATTAAATAAACACTAGTTCATGGGAGTTGTGAAGACATTCGAAGGTTTATTGTGTTGCTAGCCCACCCCTCATGCTTATGTCTCTTGCACGCTACCTGAAAACAACAAAACACAAGCAGTGAGATTGGGTAATCTCAGCAAGTGGAACAATTAACACATAATCACATCCATCAAGAATTTAACACACCACATGCTTTACATTCAACACCACAACATCGACTACCACAACCTCAGTAAAATGCTCATGCTTGTGCATATGCTTATGCCATGATCCTCTTCACCGTGCCCTTTCTCAGGAACACATGGTGTTGTACCGGTACGGTCGCGCACGCTGGCGTCGACAAACTTCCAATGCATGATTATGCAGTTAATGCTTCATGCATGAATTCATTCATAATTTTCCACATTGAGTCCACATATTTGCATGCCATCATATAACATGGATAGAAAAACAAATAACATTGAGATGAACTATTTAGACAGTTCAACCAATAGGCAACATCATTCTTCTCTTTACTCATGGTTCAAAGCCAAAGCACATCATCACATTGCTAATCTAATTATTGCAATCTTCCTAGCAAATGATCAAACCATGTATGAAGGATCATTGTTTTTGATCCAATTGTTTTTGATGATGAGTATTTGAAAGGAGTTGAAATTGATTTGATTATTTGATAAGATTTGAGAGTGGTTTGATTATTTAGTGGTTGTATGGATTAATGTGAGTCAAGTCGCGAACTTGGGCTCGGAAATTGTTTTTGTGTTTTTGTTCACGTGCAGGTGTTGCTTGAGGTCAAACATGGTCGATGACGGGACCGAGACTAGGTTCAGGGAAGAACTGAGGTCGTGAAGGTCGAGGATGTCATACGAGATGTTTGGACTAGAGGACAGTGTACGTGAGGTCGAGATCGTTGCAGCATAGCGGCAGGCGAGCCGTATGCGTGATTACGAAATTTTTAAATGCGTGTGTTGCACATGTGTGGGTGTGAGTTGTGTCGTGAGAGCAAGTGAGTGTGCATTGTGTGTTATGTGTGTGTGCGTGAGTGCATCTTTGTGGTTGCATGCATGTGGGTGCATGCAGTGTGTGTGTGCATGCAGTGTGTGTGCGTGCGTATACATGCATGCAAATGTGTTGTGTGTGCATGGCGTGCATGAGTGTGTACGTGAGGTATACGCATGCATGTTGTGGTAATGCATGTGGTTTGAGCAGCATTAAATGCGGCTGGCGATACATGCTGAATTGGTTTGCTTGCTGCTGCCGCAAGTTGGTGCCGACTTGGATTGCTATTGCTGTTGCCGCAAAAGGGATTGACTCGGATTGAAGAAGCAGCGATTCAACTCGGTTTGCTCAGCCGGCCGGCGATACGGATTGGTGGACAGATTTTAGGTGCTTCCTTGTCCTTTAAATAGGGGGTTCTAGGGGCTTAGAAATCATCCAATGCAAAGGGCAAGAAGCAAAAGGTGCCTACAACAAAGAAAAGCTTTTGTGCTCTCTTTAGTTTGTTTAGGGTTTTCTAATCTTGTGAGATTAGAGATTTTGTTTAGGGTTTTCTAATCATTGAAGATTAGAAGAATTTTTTTTTGGTGTCATCTTGTTGAAGATGGTTTTGGAAAAAAAAAATAAGTTTATGCAATATTCTCTTAATTTTTTTTTTTGGCTTTGATTCTTGATTAGAAGGTTTGTTCGATTTTTGATAGAACTAGTTTTGATTTTTGTTCGACTTGTCTCGCTAATTAATCTAGGGTTTTGATCTCTTCATTATTAGATATTCTTCCGCTATTTAGGGGTCTTTTATTTTCAGAAAGAATTAGTTGAATTTTATTCGGCATCTATTCACCCCCCCCTCTAGTTGCCTACTCGGTCCTACAAGTGGTATCAGAGCCAGGCTCTACTAATCCATCTTAACAGGTGATTAGTAAACGGTAAGTTATGGCAACGGAGAAATACTCGAACAAGCCGCCAATCTTCGATGGCACAGACTTCCCCAATGGCGGATCGAATGATCGCATATCTTCAAGCTCAAGGTAACGCGATTTGGCGCAAGGTAAAAATTTAAATGCGAGCTTCCTTCTAATGATGATATTGATAAAATCGAGTTTGAGAAAGATGTTGAAAACAATAATAGAGCTAGAAACATATTGCTTCAAGGACTTGCTAGAAAAGAATTCGATAGAGTTCATCATTTACTCACTTGCTCATGAAATTTGGAAATCTCTTCAAGATTATCATGAGGGCACCGACTCTGTAAAAGAAGCTAGGCAAGATCAATTTAAAAGGAATACACTAGATTTGAAATGAACTCTGGAGAATCTCTAGATGATTGTTTTGCTCGCTTTAATGAATCTTAAACAATCTTAGAGTGTAGATGTAAAGTACACTGACTCTGAAAATGCTAGACATTTCCTATCATCTCTTGATCTTAAAATCGGCAAATGAAAGTGACTGCTTTTAGGGAAGCTCATAAGATGAGTGAAATGACTTTGGATAAACTATATTCTAGTCTCAAGACTTTTGAGATAGACATTGTTTCAAGAACTTCCAATGATAACTCTATGGCTCTTAATGCTAATTCTTCATATGATAATGCTACTAGTTCTTCATCATCATATTCCATTATCGCTTTGAGTGCTCTTAGTGATGAACAGCTAGATCAAATACCCGGAAGATACACTTGCTCTTCTTTCCAAGCGTGTCAATGCAGCTTACATGAGATCAAGGGAGAGAAGAGGAGCCTCCATCCATTGCTACAAGCTGCGGCAAGGCCGGGCACATCCGTGCTAAGCTGTTTCAAGAACAAAGATAAAGAGGAGAAGGAGCAAAGCAACCCCTCCAAGTCCTTAGGCCAAAAGAGAGCAAGGACAAAAATAAGCAACGGACAAAGAAGATGCTCAACAAAGTCTTGGCGGCAATTGGTCGCTTAGACTTAAGCGACATTGATGATTCAACTGACGATGAGAAGGAAGCAAAGCAAACGGTGAGCGAGAAAGATTTCACCGGATGTGCTTCATGGCGAAAGGGAACACTAGTGATTCTTGTGACAACGACAGCACCTCCAAATGACGGTGATGAGGTAATACCTTCGTATGATGAGCTTTGTGAAGTTTTAGTCATATTGAGAAAATCTTTAAGAAAATCTTCACTCAAAAATAAAAACTTAGAGAAAGATCTATCCATGCCGAAAACGAAAACTTTGATCTTAGAAATTCAAATTCTGAAAAGACATGTGATTCTTGCTTAGATCTCAAATTTGAAATTAAATCTCTAAAAGAGGAACATATGATTAAACTAGAACAAGTTTATGCCAAACAATTGAAAAATGAAAAACTTGTGAAAAATGTTGGTTGCTCTACTGATGGTTTACATGGTCAAACTTCTTGTTCTAAATGTCCCATACTAGAATTGAAGTTGCATGATGCAGATGCTAAGATTACTCAATTGTTTAATGATTTGCTTACACATGAAGTTCTTTCATGCTCAACTTGTCGCAAGCAAAAGAAAAGTAGATGTTCCCTGTAATAATTGTTTAACTCTCTCGAAAAATTGATTACTTGGAAAAGTCTTTAGAACGTTTTACTAAAGGAAAGAAAAATCTAAATATGATTTTAGATCAATCAAAAGTCAGCACTCATCACGAAGGTTTAGGTTTTGATCCTTATGCTCATCACAAATCATATGCTCCTACTATTGTTAAAACTCTTGAAAGTGGAAAGTTTGAAATTGTCAAAGAACCTGAGAAAACTGTCTTCAAATCTGCTGGAATTTTATCTTCTACAATGATGAATGCAAATTTTGCTTCTGCTCCTAAAGACAAACCATTTGTTAAGTACAATTGCACTCATTGTGGAAAAGATGGTCATTTGGTGAATTTTTGTTTTAGACTAGCCAAACAACAGAGAAAGGAAAATTCAAAGGCTAACTTTAGACAAACACGTATCATTTCTCAACATGTTCCACTAGTGAAAGCAAACAAAATTCCTCGAAAATCATCTACGTTGCATTCACAAGCTTTTGTACGATCACCTCCTCGTCGAGTGATTCAGTGCTGGATACCTAAATCTTATTTCTCTAACCCCAGCGCTGAATCCTCGGCATCTTCTGTTCATAACATGTAGGTGGTACGAGAAGGGAAGGAGAACATCTGGGTTGTTGATTCAGGATGCTGCCAACACATGACAGCAACCCAAGTTGGTTCTCCTCCCTAACAAAAGCATCCGGGAACGAAGCGATCACTTTTGGAGATGCTACTCTTTGGACGGCGTCATTGCAAAAGGTCTTGTGAAGGTGAATGATCACTTTACTTTAAAGAATGTCTCTTTGGTGTCTAAACTGAAATTCAACCTTCTATCGTATCTCAATTGTTGGATGAAAACTTTGAAGTGAGTTTTAAACCAAATGCATGTAGAGTACTCGATGCTTGGAAACTTGACTCTTGAGATATCTAGACTTGGAAAAATTTTCATAGCAAATTTTAGCAATGCTTCAAGTTCACATTGTTTTGTTGCTTGAATCTAGAAATCTCAATTTTTGGCATCGTCGGTTAGGTCACATGGGCTTTGATCTGTTATCTAGATTGAGTGGTCTAGACTTAATTCGTGGCTTGCCAAAATTAAAATCTTGCAAAGACATTGTTTGTGCTTCTGTCGACATGGTAAGATGGTTGGAGCCCCACATGCTCCTGTCTCTCTTGTAATGACCACCGCCCTGGTCAACTTCTTCACATGGATCTGATGGGACCATCTCGAGTACAATCGGCCGGGAGGTAAGTGGTACTTTCTAGTAATAGTTGATGATTATTCGAGATACTCTTGGGTGCATTTTCTGTCTTCAAAAGATGAGATTTTTGGACTCTTTCATGTCTTCATTAAGAGATTGATAAATGAATTGCCTAACTCATTGAAAGCCATAAGAACAGATAATGGTACGAGAATTCAAAAATGCATTGTTTAAATCTTTTTGTGAAACTAATGGGATTGAACATCAATTTTCTTCGCCATATTCTCCCTCACAGAATGGTGTTGTAGAAAGGAAAAATAGAACTTTGATTCAAATGGCTAGAACTATGCTAGATGAATACAACACTTCAAGAAAATTTTGGGGTGAGGCAATTTCTTACGCTTGTTATATATCAAATAGGGTCTATCTCGAGCTTTACTTGGTAAAACATCTTATGAACTGAGATTTGATCGTAAACCATCTGTTTCTCACTTACGAGTGTTTGGTTGCAAATGCTTTATTCTTAAACATGGAAATCTTGATAAATTCGAAGCTCGTAGTACAGATGGTATTTTCCTTGGCTATTCGTTGCACTCTCGTGGATATCGTGTACTTGATTTATCGACTAACAAATTGTTGGAGACATGCGATGTTACTTTTGATGAGGCTAGCCTGGAGCTAGACCCGACATTTCAGATTCACGAGAAGATTTAGAGCCAATCTTTTGGATAAAAGATTCAAGAAAATGATGAAGATAATGATGATGATGAGCTCATACCTACAGAGCGGGAAGATGTTCTGAACAAATTGATGTGACTACTACTTGATTCTCCTACACCTCCCACGACGATCGAAACAAGCTGGACCTCCCTTCTTGTTTTGAAGAACCATCCTCTGAACAAATTATTGGAAGTCTTCATGAAAGGGTGACACGTTCTAATTCATCTCAAACTCTTTTATGCATGCATTCTGCTTTTGTTGCAAATTTTGAACCTAAGAACATTACTCATGCTTTAACTGATAGTTCTTGGGTAGATGCGATGCATGAAGAGTTAGAAAACTTTGAAAGGAATAAAGTTTGGTCTTTAGTGGAACCTCCTAAAAATCAAAACATTATTGGAACAAAATGGGTTTTTAAGAACAAGTTAAATGAAGATGGAATAATTGTTAGAAACAAAGCTAGACTTGTAGCTCAAGGTTATTCTCAACTTGAAGGAATTGATTTTGATGAAACATTTGCTCCTGTTGCTCGTTTAGAAGCTATTCGCATCCTCTTGGCTTTTGCAGCTTCAAAAGGTTTTAAGTTATTTCAAATGGATGTGAAAAGTGCTTTTCTAAACGGTTTTATAGAAGAAGAAGTTTTTGTGAAACAAACCCTGGTTTTGAAAATGAAAAATTTCCCAATCATGTGTATCGTTTATCAAAAGCTCTTTATGGATTAAAACAAGCTCCTCGTGCATGGTATGATAGATTAAAAGGCTTCTTGCTTCAACATAATTTTGAGATGGGAAAAGTTGATAAAACTCTGTTTACTCAAAATTCAAATGATCAATTCCTTGTGGTGCAAATTTATGTGGATGATATTATCTTTGGAGGATCCTCCCACTCTCTTGTGTTGCAGTTTTCCGAGCTGATGTCCAGGGAATTCGAGATGAGTATGATGGGAGAGTTGACATACTTCCTTGGATTTCAAATCAAGCAAGCGAAAGAAGGGATCTTCTTGCACCAATCCAAGTATACAAAGGAGCTACTAAAGAAATTCGACATGGGAGAAGGAAAGTCAAGATCTACTCCAATGAGCACAACAACAATTTTGGATCTTGACAAGAATGGTGTCGAGATGGACCAAAGAATCTGAAGCATGATTGGATCACTTCAGCATTTGATCGCTTCGAGGCCTCGACATACATTTTGCGGTATGTTTGTGCGCTCGATTTCAAGCCTCTCCTCGAGAATCACATCGACAAGCAATTAAAAGAATTTTCAGGTATCTTCGCTCCACTTCTGAATTTGGCATTTGGTATTCTTGTTCTTCTTCGCTTACACTCCTAGGATATTCGATGCTGATTTTAGGGGTGTAGATTAGATAGAAAGAGTACTTACGGCACATGTCATTTTCTTGGCACTTCACTTGTTTCTTGGTCTTCTAAGAAACAGTCCTCGATTGCTCAATCTATTTGAAGCTGAATACGTTGCAGCCGCTAGTTGTTGTTCACAAATTCTTTGGATCACTTCAACTCTTAAAGATTACGGCATTAACTTTAGTAGTGTTCCACTTCTTTGTGATAATACTAGTGCAATTCACATCGCTAAAAATCCTGTTCAACATTCAAGGACTAAACACATTGATGTTCGATATCATTTTCTTAGAGATCATGTTGAAAAAGGAGCTATTGAACTGAAATTTGTTGATTCGGATGCTCAAATTGCTGATATTTTCACTAAGCCGCTTGATTCTTCTCGCTTTGCTTTCTTACGCGGCGATCTTGGGATCATTCATCCCCATGGGTTGATTTGAGGGGGAGTCTTGATTTTAACTCTTTCATTTGTGTTACTTGACTTTGGTTACTACAAGGAGTTATTTTGGCGTTACACTTAAAGAAAACTCCCCTGTTTTCATTACATCATGTAGTACAAAGCTTTGTTGATTATTCTTGTGTATATAGTCAAATTAATGCTACATTGCTTCACTTCTCACTAAAAGACTAAAAGACTAAAATAATTCAATTTGAGATGCTTTTCGAGAATATTTTGGCTCTTGTTCATTATGGTATTGCATTTGTGAAATAAGCTTAAAAGTTTCTTGTCATCTGTTGAAAGGCTAGAGCTGATTAGAAACTATGTGTGAGTTTTTTTTTTTTTGTTGGACTTCAAATGATCATTATGAGTCTCAAGCAAAATCAGTGTTTTAAATGATAAAAGCAAGTTGAAAAAGATGCAAGCAAAAGCTACTTGGCTAAACACAAGTTTAGTACAATGTGCAGCTTCCTTGCCAGGGATTTAAATGCAAAAGATGCAAGAAAAGGCTACTTGTCTAAACAAAAGTTCAGAACAATGTGAAGCCACTTGCCAATTTAAACTGAAAAAGATACAAGAAAGAACTACCTACTCATACACAAGTATGGGCTAGTGTGCAGTTACTTGTCATCCCTTTTGATCAACAAAGAAAAATTGTCAAACCTCCTAAAAGAGAAAATGGAAATTCAAATATTTTTGAAAAGGCTTGAGATAAACATTAGTGAATTTGAAAGTCTCTCTTTGCTCATGATAGATTTCTTTTTGGCTTTGGCAAAATCAGTTTATGACATTTTACTTGTTTGCTCTGATTTGCTTATGCAACAACTATTCTATGTGTTAGAGCCTCCATATTCTCACAATTTGCTTTCTCATTGGATAAATTGATACAAAATGTGAAAACTCTCGTAAAAACTCTCCAAATGCTTTATTTATATACCTTGAATATACTTCAAAGCTTGAGATACTGCATTCATTAAGGGGGAGTTTTGAGATCTTGATGACTATTTTGTCAAAAAGGGGGAGAGCAAAAGTCAAGAAGAAGAAAAATAAAAAGAGAGGTGAATTTCAAACTGTTTGAGAATTTGGATTTACTTGGTCTTTACTTGGTCTTGGAATCTTTTGGGTCTCAAACTCTCGGTCTTTACTTGGTCTTGGAATCTTTTGGGTCTCAAACTCTAATTTTTTTCTCTCTACTCTTGTCAAATCTTATTGTGTTTTGTCAAATTACTCATCAAGGGGGAGATTGAAGGATCATTGTTTTTGATCCAATTGTTTTTGATGATGAGTATTTGAAAGGAGTTGAAATTGATTTGATTATTTGATAAGATTTGAGAGTGGTTTGATTATTTAGTGGTTGTATGGATTAATGTGAGTCAAGTCGCGAACTTGGGCTCGGAAATTGTTTTTGTGTTTTTGTTCACGTGCAGGTGTTGCTTGAGGTCAAACATGGTCGATGACGGGACCGAGACTAGGTTCAGGGAAGAACTGAGGTCGTGAAGGTCGAGGATGTCATACGAGATGTTTGGACTAGAGGACAGTGTACGTGAGGTCGAGATCGTTGCAGCATAGCGGCAGGCGAGCCGTATGCGTGATTACGAAATTTTTAAATGCGTGTGTTGCACATGTGTGGGTGTGAGTTGTGTCGTGAGAGCAAGTGAGTGTGCATTGTGTGTTATGTGTGTGTGCGTGAGTGCATCTTTGTGGTTGCATGCATGTGGGTGCATGCAGTGTGTGTGTGCATGCAGTGTGTGTGCGTGCGTATACATGCATGCAAATGTGTTGTGTGTGCATGGCGTGCATGAGTGTGTACGTGAGGTATACGCATGCATGTTGTGGTAATGCATGTGGTTTGAGCAGCATTAAATGCGGCTGGCGATACATGCTGAATTGGTTTGCTTGCTGCTGCCGCAAGTTGGTGCCGACTTGGATTGCTATTGCTTGCTGCCGCAAAAGGGATTGACTCGGATTGAAGAAGCAGCGATTCAACTCGGTTTGCTCAGCCGGCCGGCGATACGGATTGGTGGACAGATTTTAGGTGCTTCCTTGTCCTTTAAATAGGGGGTTCTAGGGGCTTAGAAATCATCCAATGCAAAGGGCAAGAAGCAAAAGGTGCCTACAACAAAGAAAAGCTTTTGTGCTCTCTTTAGTTTGTTTAGGGTTTTCTAATCTTGTGAGATTAGAGATTTTGTTTAGGGTTTTCTAATCATTGAAGATTAGAAGAATTTTTTTTTGGTGTCATCTTGTTGAAGATGGTTTTGGAATAAAAAAAAATAAGTTTATGCAATATTCTCTTAATTTTTTTTTTTGGCTTTGATTCTTGATTAGAAGGTTTGTTCGATTTTTGATAGAACTAGTTTTGATTTTTGTTCGACTTGTCTCGCTAATTAATCTAGGGTTTTGATCTCTTCATTATTAGATATTCTTCCGCTATTTAGGGGTCTTTTATTTTCAGAAAGAATTAGTTGAATTTTATTCGGCATCTATTCACCCCCCCCTCTAGTTGCCTACTCGGTCCTACAATGTATGATTAATGTCATCGGGAAATATAACGAAGGCAATGCAAACAACGATGTATAGCTCAACCATAACACTACTTCCACTTGCCTTTACCGACGTAGACGACGGATCTAGTTGCGTCCAGAAGGGGCACCACCTGTACAAGCATATTTTCATTATGTAATAACACCACAATTGATCACACAACTCAGACACGCAATTCCTACAACCCGTTCCCCTTTTCCAACACCGAAACCCCGATCTGTCCGGATCGAACAGCAGCAACCCCCATTCTCTTTTTCGTATCTTTTTTTCTACAGAACATAAAAATATGAAAAAATTACAGGAGCTAGATATTGACGATATCTACAACTTTCCAGAAGATCATAAATTCTAATTCCTCTGTTAAATATGCCTAAACAGTCGTCCAACACAGTAGATGAAATCTGTTCCCAGATTCTGTTCGTCGGTTTGCAACAGCGATAAATCTCAGAACACTTCCCCAAAAATTCTGAAAAAATTATAGAAGCTAGGTCTCGACGTTATCTACAACTTTCTAGTTATAGGTTTTGGCAGGAAAAATAATCTATGCCACGTAAAACGCGAAACAATCCGCGCTGCACAATCCCCCCTTCCAGAAACAGCACCACGTGAACATCTACCCTTCTCCCCCAACAAGATCCATCCAAAACCCTCACCACCAGATCTAATACACTCCTAATCCCTAGGTAAAACAGAGGTAAAAGTTTGGGAATTTTACCTAGTGTTTTCCCTTGCGAACCCACGAAGAACACGCGATGAACCCCGAATCGGCGATCTGCTCGTCCTCCACGCCTCCACGGAGTCGCTCCTCGCCTTCTCCTTCGCGATTCGTGGCGGATCTTGAGCCACCACGTAGGGGAAGGAAGGGGAGGGAGAGGTGGTTGCTAGGGGAGGGAGAGGGAGAGGGAGGAGGCGCCTAGGGTTAGGGGGAAAAGGGGTGGCGCCCCCCTTGGCTAGTGGGCCGGCCCACTTAGGGGAAGGGGGAGGGAGAGGTGGGGAGGGAAATCCTGGCCTCGGCCCAGGTTGTCCTCGGCCCACTGATTCTAGCCCGACGCTCCAAAAAAAAATTAAAACGTCGCATGAACTTTAGTTAATCAATTCCCGACCAAACTTCTCTCTTTTCGAAACAACCACGACGGAAAAGAACTAGGATCGCTCTCAGACCTAGGGCATCACATTCTCCCCTCCTTAAAAGGATTCATCCCCGAATCTACTCCTTTTAGCTACGGCGCTAAAAGAAAAAAAAGGCAAAAAAAAAGTAAACAACATTTTACCTTCAGTATTCTCAAAAAGCGCAGGATACTTCTTCCGTATCTGGTTCTCCAGTTCCCAAGTTACCTCCCGCTCGGACTGATTTGTCCACAGAACTTTCACATACTTGATGGTTCTCCTCCTCATGACCCGCTCCGAGGAGTCTAGTATACGAAGTGGACGACACTCCAACGTCAGGTCTTGCTCAACTGTAATCGGCTCCAGGTCAATCTTGTGCTCTGGGTCATGAAGATACTTCCGCAACATAGAGACATGGAAGACATCATGTACTCCCCTCAAAGAGTCAAGCAACTCAGGCGGTAGGCCAAAGCGCCCACCCGTGCCACCACGGAGCGGACCAATGTACCTCGGGCTAAGCTTGCCGGTGGTACCAAAGCAGACGACACCCTTTGTTGGAGATACCTTGAGAAGGACTTGATCACCCACTGAAAATTCCAAATCCCGCCTCCTGTTATCGGCATAACTCTTCCGACGGCTCATGGCGGCCAGAGATTCTGCCGTATCTCCTGCACTTTCTCAAAGGTCCCCTGAACCCAATCCGGACCCTGCAAAGAATTTCCACCAACTGCATCCCAGCAAAGTGGGGAGACACACTTTTGCCCATAAAGCGCCTCGAATGGGGCCATTCGAATGCTAGCCTGGTAATCATATTATAAGCAAACTCTACCAAGGCCAAGTGATCCTCCCAACTTCCTTTCCAAGAAAGAACACACGCTCGAAGCATGTCCTCTAGAGTCTGGATGGTCCGCTCAGGTGGCCATCTGTCTGGGGATGAAAAGATGTGCTGAGAGAGAGTTTTGTTCCCAGAGCACTATGCAAACTCTGCCAAAACAGGGACACAAATCTAGTGTCACGATCGGAGACAATCGATTTAGGCACACCATGGAGCCTAAGCACTTCCTTCATGTATAAGGGAACTAGATCTGGTGCCGAATTGGTCATCTTCATTGGAATAAAATGTGCGGACTTAGTGAGTCTATCCACCACCACCCAAATGGCATCTCTACCTCGCGGCGAGCGAGGTAACCCAATCACAAAGTCCATAGTGATGTGCTCCCACTTCCATTCCGGAATTTCCAATGGCTGTAACAGACCGGCAGGCCTCTTATGCTCAGCTTTTACCTGTTGGCACACTCCACAAGAAGCCACATACTTGGCGATATCCACCTTCATCCTCTTCCACCAGAAACTCTGTTTTAGATCCCGATACATCTTGGTCTCGCCAGGGTGAACGGAATACGGAGTCCTATGGGCTTCCCTTAGAATGTCCATCTTCACATCCGATTTCTGAGGCACACAAAGACGGCCTCTAAACCGGATGGAACCATGCTCATCTATGCTGAAATCCCGATGTTTCCCCTCTGAAATCCTCCGCCGAACCTCCTGAAGCAAACGATCCTGCAGCTGAGCCTCATACAACCGCTCGGGTATGCAAGACTGAATGATCATCCGAGTCTCCTCTTGCGCTACCCCAAAGAAACGATAAGTGACCTGTCCTCTTTCCAACTCCGCAACCAAGGGCATAGCGGTCTTGGGGACACCCGTTCTACTCAAGGCATCCGCCACGACATTAGCCTTGCCGGGATGATACTGGATCGACACATCAAAGTCCTTTATCAATTCCAACCATCTACGCTGCCGCAGAGTTCAGCTCGCTGGGTGAATATATATTTGAGGCTCTTATGATCGGTGAAAATATCACAAGATTCCCATAAAGATAGTGCCTCCACAATTTCAAGGCAAAACCACAAGCTAACTCGAGATCATGGGTGGGATAATTCTGTTCATGAGTCTTGGTGTCTTGAAGCATAAGCAATGACACTGCCTTCTTGCATGAGCACATAACCCAAACCAATCCTCGAGGCATCTGCATACATTGTATATCGCTTGCCACTCACGAGTAAAGATAGAATAGGTGCATTGACCAGTTTGTTCTTTAGCGTGCCTGGAACTAGTATCACACTCCTCTGTCGGATGAAAGGAACCCCTTTACGAGTGAGCCTTGTCATCGGCTTAGCTATGATAGAGAAATTATGCACGGCGCCGGTAATAACCTGCCAACCCAAGAAAACTCCCGATTTCCGTCACACTAGACGGTCTTCGCCATCCAACCACAAAGAAGAACATTCTTTGGGTCAACTGTGATACCACTTTGGTTGATGACATGCCCAAGGAAACTCACCTCCGACAACCAGAAGGCGCACTTCTTGAGTTTGGCATAGAATTGATTTCTACGAAGAGCCTCCAAAACTAGACCGAGATGCACGGCATGCTCCTCCTCGGACTTCGAGTAGACAAGAATGTCGTCAATGAAGACGACAATAAAGACATCAAGATATTCATGGAGCATCCTGTTCATGGCTTCCATAAAGACGGCAGGAGCATTCGTTAGTCCAAAAGACATGACTACAAACTCAAAATGCCCATACCTCGTGTTGAAAGCTGTCTTTTCAATATCCTCCTCCTTAATCCGCAACTGATGATACCCAGATTGCAAATCGATCTTGAAGAATACTTTGGCACCCCTCAATTGATCAAAAAGGTCATCAATGCGAGGCAATGGATACTTGTTCTTAATGGTAACTTGATTAAGCGCCCGGTAGTCCACACATAGTCGCTTGGTGCCATCTTTCTTCCCCACAAACAAGACCGGAGCCGCCCAAGGAGATGAGCTCACTCTAATAAACCCCTTAGCTAGGAGTTCGTCCAATTGCCTCTTCAACTCAACTTGCTCTATCGGAGCCATCCGGTACGGGGTTTTATAAATCAGCCTCGTACCAGGAACAAGATCAATGCAGAAGATAGTCTCCCGCTCCGGAGGCAATCCCGGAAGCTCACTGGGAAACACATCTGGATATCGGCAAACTACAGCAATACCCTCCAAACTCTTCTCCTCCTCTCGACCCTCAACCATGGACCAGAGGACCCCTGATTTCAACATCCGGGAGTTTGGGAACAGCTTACACAAAAAGGAGAGGGAGTACCGCATAGCACTCCCCTGGAAAGTTATTTCTTGCCCAGACGGAGCATGCAAGGTGACTGGCCCTCCAAGCGTGATCAATCACCGCTTTGGTGCTGGGATAGCCACCCATGCCAAGGATAACATCAAATGGCTCCAAGGAAATCACCACCAGATTCGCCATGAACTCCTCATCGGCTATGTAAAGTGACAGCCTGATGCACTCTCGAGCTAGAAATCAAGCCTTGCGGTGCACTAACCACCACGGCATCACCCAAACTCTGCACGCATGCACCAGCCCGAACAACAAAATCCACAGAGACAAACGAGTAGCTAGCGCCGAGTCGAACAACACACCGGCAACCACAGAATTAACGAAATAGTACTGTCACCACATTGCCACGATCCGCATCCCCGAAGAGGGCAAAGCGTGGACTCCGGGTAGATCGAGATGGTGCAGCCCTCGCATCTGGATATGTCAACGCAGGGACCCACGGCGAAGTCCCGAGGAAGGTGGCGGTGGAAGCCGGGCATCCAGTAAGTCCCTGAGAGTGGCGCCGGGTAGAACGAGGGAGTCGGAGTAGGCGCCGGGAGGTGCTGCAGAGTAGGAGCTGATGGCAACATATGCATCACGCCCCCCTGTCGCTGTCCACCTGGAGAGGATGTCACCGGCTCCCAACGCAGCTTGCCGTTGGGGTTCTTACGGCACACCACATCCTTGTGATCCTCCCGACCACAGATGGTGCACCTTCCCTTCCACGAGCACTCGCTGCGGCGATGGGAATCGCCACAACGAAAACATACCATCCCCATGCCAGGAGTGACTATGGCACGGTACTGGGGCGCACCTCCCCCTGATGTGTGCTTCTGAGTAGGACGGCCACCATAGGGCTGGTGACGAAAATTCTTCCCCTTCTTATTCCAAGTACCAGAGGATTGGCCCTTCTTCTCTGGAGGGCCCTTAACCTGCTCTCCCGTGGCAGGTTTGCGATGCTCTTCGGTGTAGTTCAGCTGCAGCTCTACACCCAGAGCTTGCTCCACCATTGTCCGGAAATCGACAATGGGGAAAGCGCCCAGCATATGGCGAATGGCAGGACGGAGTCCCTGCCGGAACCGCCTTGCCTTCTCCACCTCGTCACGTGCCACATGGGGCACAAAACGTACGATCTGGTTGAAGCCAACCTCGTACTCCGCCACCGTCTTCTTGTCTTGGGCATACTGTCCCAAGTCAATTTGCATCTTGTCGAGGAAGGTGGCGGGGTAGAACCTCCTCTCAAATTGCCGGACAAACTCCTCCCAAGAGGAGTCACCGGCCAGCGCCCTCGAGGTCGGCGCACCCCTCCACCAGATCTGGGCTTCCCCTTCAAGAGCTGCGCCACGGCGGACACGCTCTGCGCCGCGCCACCTCAAAAGCGTCCCAGCTGCATCTCCACATAGGACAACCAATCCGCTGCATGGATCGGATTGCCCACCCCATCAAAGCTATCCACCGCAGTCCAACCCACTCTCGCCTTGATGCCACACTTTGCCGCGCGCCGGCCAAGACAGCGCTTGCGCCCACAGCGGGGCGGCTCAGGCGCCTCCTCAAGACTCCGCAACTCCTCTGCATCGCCCTCATGGCGGCCACTATCTCTGCCGAAACCCCGCCTCGGCTGGCAGGTTCACCGCCTCCGACGGCTCGGGAGCGAGGCCCCCGAACGGCCTCACCGTGACGCGTCTTTGGTGGCATACTGCACCCAACAAGCTGCAAGCAAACAATCACCACAACAACAAAAGCATAACAAAATCACCCACAATCAAACAATAAATATAGTCGAACATACGCATGCCATGCAATGCAGCCCATCCCATCCTAATAGTGCAAGTGTGTCAATTTTAAAGTTGATTAACAATCCTATTCAGTATTAAAAGTTTATTACCCTAAGGCAATTTTAAGAGTTATACCTAAGCAATGTTACTAATTTCACATAGCAAAGTTTTAGTTTATGTTAGAATATCTCTCCTAAATTCATACACCAAGGACCTAAAACCTGGCTCTGATACCAACTGTAACACCCCTTAAAACTAAACTATAGAACAAGAAAATTTCGACAGCATCTCCCCTAAAAACAGGACATTACGGAAGCATTTCATGATAAGCAATTCAAACAGGAATATAAGCAATTCAACAATACTAGCGACAACAAGTCTAAACCAACCATAAGCAAGAATAAGTTTAGTCATAACAACAAATAGTCTAAGTGTAAATAAAATTCAGCAAGCTAATGTATTAAATAAACACTAGTTCATGGGAGTTGTGAAGACATTCGAAGGTTTATTGTGTTGCTAGCCCACCCCTCATGCTTATGTCTCTTGCACGCTACCTGAAAACAACAAAACACAAGCAGTGAGATTGGGTAATCTCAGCAAGTGGAACAATTAACACATAATCACATCCATCAAGAATTTAACACACCACATGCTTTACATTCAACACCACAACATCGACTACCACAACCTCAGTAAAATGCTCATGCTTGTGCATATGCTTATGCCATGATCCTCTTCACCGTGCCCTTTCTCGGGAACACACGGTGTTGTACGCACGATCGCCAAGACGCTGGCGTCGACAAACTTCCAATGCATGATTATGCAGTTAATGCTTCATGCATGAATTCATTCATAATTTTCCACATTGAGTCCACATATTTGCATGCCATCATATAACATGGATAGAAAAACAAATAACATTGAGATGAACTATTTAGACAGTTCAACCAATAGGCAACATCATTCTTCTCTTTACTCATGGTTCAAAGCCAAAGCACATCATCACATTGCTAATCTAATTATTGCAATCTTCCTAGCAAATGATCAAACCATGTATGATTAATGTCATCGGGAAATATAACGAAGGCAATGCAAACAACGATGTATAGCTCAACCATAACACTACTTCCACTTGCCTTTACCGACGTAGACGACGGATCTAGTTGCGTCCAGAAGGGGCACCACCTGTACAAGCATATTTTCATTATCTAATAACACCACAATTGATCACACAACTCAGACACGCAATTCCTACAACCCGTTCTCCTTTTCCAACACCGAAACCCCGATCTGTCCGGATCGAACAGCAGCAACCCCCATTCTCTTTTTCGTATCTTTTTTTCTACAGAACATAAAAATATGAAAAAATTACAGGAGCTAGATATTGACGAGATCTACAACTTTCCAGAAGATCATAAATTCTAATTCCTCTGTTAAATATGCCTAAATAGTCGTCCAACACAGTGGATGAAATCTGTTCCCAGATTCTGTTCGTCGGTTTGCAACAGCGATAACTCTCAGAACACTTCCCTAAAAATTCTGAAAAAATTATAGAAGCTAGGTCTCGACGTTATCTACAACTTTCTAGTTATAGGTTTTGGCAGGAAAAATAATCTATGCCACGTAAAACGCGAAACAATCCGCGCTGCACAATCCCCCCTTCCAGAAACAGCACCACGTGAACATCTACCCTTCTCCCCCAACAAGATCCATCCAAAACCCTCACCACCAGATCTAATACACTCCTAATCCCTAGGTAAAACAGAGGTAAAAGTTTGGGAATTTTACCTAGTGTTTTCCCTTGCGAACCCACGAAGAACACGCTGATGAACCCGAATCGGCGATCTGCTCGTCCTCCACGCCTCCACGGAGTCGCTCCTCGCCTTCTCCTTCGCGATTCGTGGCGGATCTTGAGCCACCACGTAGGGGAAGGAAGGGGAGGGAGAGGTGGTTGCTAGGGGAGGGAGAGGGAGAGGGAGGAGGCGCCTAGGGTTAGGGGGAAAAGGGGTGGCGCCCCCCTTGGCTAGTGGGCCGGCCCACTTAGGGGAAGGGGGAGGGAGAGGTGGGGAGGGAAATCCTGGCCTCGGCCCAGGTTGTCCTCGGCCCACTGATTCTAGCCCGACGCTCCAAAAAAAAATTAAAACGTCGCATGAACTTTAGTTAATCAATTCCCGACCAAACTTCTCTCTTTTCGAAACAACCACGACGGAAAAGAACTAGGATCGCTCTCAGACCTAGGGCATCACAATTTCAATCTGAGTCTGTCGTGATGTCGTGATCGTTACTTTATGGGTTGCGTGATTAACCAAGCCCATGCAACAGTAATGGAGTATCACTGTACCAGGACAGGAGCCCCCACAAGGAGTGATATCAGAGCAAAAGTTTGTAATTAATAGGATTAAGGAAGAGTCTTTTCCCTTAAAAGTTATTTTGATTATGCACTCTATAACTGTGAAAACATAGAATGCTGTTTTTTTCTTTTCTGTAGCATCTCTTCTGGTTTGAGCTTGAAAGGAAAATTTTCCTCTTATCTCAGCTTTCAAAGTCAGATTTCCAGGGCAAAAGCAAAGGGGTATTCGGTTTGATCTATTTTCCCGACCCTATTCAAAAATTCAAGTTAGAAGTATTTGGGAAGCTTATCCACTTCAAAAGATAGTTAAGAATTGAGTAATGATAAAGGTTAAGGCGTAAAATTGTGAGTTTCTCTTGTTGGTTCGCTGTTGGTTTATTTTCTTTTCGTTTATTTAATTTCTGTTTATTTTGAATTTCCGTTTGTTGAGGAGGTTACTAATCTGTTTCCCTTCGTAATCTTAGATGTCTGGACGTTGGGAACCCTGCTACTTCACGTCTGCGATTCTAGAGGGCTCCGTTCAGGCTACTCTCTGGGAGATGATGCAGCGTGCTGGCTTTCCTGAGCCGCCAGGGTATTTGATCTCACGTGCTGGACTTAGTTCCGCTTCCTCCCTGTATGTGGCTGAAGTTTCTATTCGCGGACGCCACGCAGGAGAGCAAACCCGTCAGTATCATGGTACAGCGCCAAGTCCTCTTGCAGCTCTACTTGATGGAGCATACATTGCAATTTTGAGGCTTCGCTTTGACGTACCGGAAATGGCTCAGTTGTATCCTGTTTGTCCCTCTCGTGAGCCGGACAGCCAAGAGAACCTGTATGTGCCAGATTATCCACTGTTGGATTCTGTGCAGGTTTGGCAGACTGGGCTAGTAAGGTCCCTTGATCGTTATCTGCTTCGTCTCCGTGAAGAACTGTTACTTGCTCGACGCCGTATCTCTGAGTTAGAGAGTAGCATGGCGCCCTTGGTTAGCTATGGTTTCTTCACTACTGGGATGATCTATGGGGAGAATGATGACCTCGAGCCTGCTGAGGAGTTACCCCGTCCTTATGGATCTTATCGTCGGGTCTCTCGCAGTGCCAGGATGTCTGTTCGTGGTAGCAGCCGTCGCCGTGTTTCGGCTGTGCGCCCCAGTGCTTCTGCGACTGCCATGCCAGGACGTAACCTGCTGTTTGGTGGACGCGAGTACGAGTTGATGTTCCCCGTAGAATCAACTGCTTCTTCTGTAGTCCCAGGCACCTCAGATGTCCCTGCCGTGAACGGAGGCCGTGTCTAGAACTAGATCCCTATCCTAATAGGTAGTAGGGTCTACAGCTCGCTTTTGTTGTAATTACGAGCTGGCAGAAGAAGTCTTTTGTTGTAATTAATCCCGTGGAACTGGTGGTAGATGATGTTGGTGGTATTGTAAATAACCTCCTATGTAGCGCGAAGAGACGTGCTAAGTTATCATCTGTAAATCTATCGCCTTGCAATCCTTTCACTGTGATGCATACTTTAAATTTTGTATTGCTATGTGATGGATTGTGCTTGAGTTTCACAACTGTCGTGCAAATCCTCGCGTTCTTCGATGGGCTCTTGTGGTTTTGTCTCTAAGCCTTTGTATTAACAGGATGCCGCCGAAGAAACGTGTTGATCGTTCGGTGATGGCCCGGGGTGTTGCTCAAAGTAGCCAAGATCCAGCTGTGGCAATACCGAATCCGGAGTGTCAAGATCCATCTTTGGCTAGATCCCGTAGCCAAGGATCTCATCACTCTAATGAGCCAGTAGGTAATCGGGAGGCATCGCTTAGTCATCACGATGCCCAAAGTGAAGAGTTACCTCCACCTCCGTCAATGGCCCAAGTTCTTGTCATGCAGACCCGTTTGTTGGAACGGTTGGTGCAGAATTCCGAGAACCTTGGTGCCGCTGCTTATGGTGGTTTGGCAGCAATGCAACCCCAATTGAGGTTGGCCGAGTTCCAGCGAACTCGCCCGCCAAACTTCTCATCCGCGACCGATCCTGTGGATGCAGACGATTGGCTTCGCGATGTTGAAGATAAACTTGACCTCGTGAGGTGTACTGAAGAGGAGAAGGTTTAGTATGCTGCTCACTATCTCCAAGGCGCAGCAGCAGCTTGGTGGGGTAGTGTTAAAGCAATTCGTCCACCTGGTCAGGTCATGACTTGGGAGGAATTTAAAGGAGCCTTTCGTGCAGTGCACATTCCTGCTAGTCTGATGGAGATAAAGAAACGAGAGTTCTATGATCTTCGTCAGGGGTCTATGTCAGTGATGGACTATCTGCATAAGTTCAATTATCTGGTTCGATATGTGGCAGATGAGGTCCCGAGTGAAACCCGAAAAGTCTCCTTGTTTCGTCAGCATCTCAATGAGGAGATTCGTCATTCGCTCGCACCACTTGACATCCCCAATATGCAAGTGCTTGTGGACAAGGCGATTTGTGTTGAGGACCACGGCAAGGCAGTTTTGGAGAGCCGGAAGCGTAAGTGGATGGCTCGGAAATCTGCTGGTGCCGGTACTCCAAGACCGCGTTCTGGGCTAACCGCCAGTGCTCAGTCCGTGGCATCGCCGCCTCCACGATCTCAGAGGAACTTTCCCCAACCTGTACTGTCTGCGGCTCAACCTTCTGGCCGTGGAGGACAGACTCGTGGAGGGCAGGACAGGATGGCCGCACTCACCTGCTATGCTTGCGGTGAGAAGGGACATATCTCTACTGTTTGTCCGAGCAAGCGTCCTGTTGCTGCTCGACCTCAAGTTCCAAGTGGTCCGATTCGCCCACAAGGTTCTGCAACCAGGCGCGGTGGACACTTAGGAGGGCGTTCTAGCCAAAAGGTAGCCCCGAGTCAAGCCCGTGGTCGACTTAACCTAGTGACCGCGGAGGAGGCCAGTAATGCTCCAGATGTGGTAGTTGGTATGTTTTCCATACACTCAGTACCCACTTTGGTTTTATTTGATTCGGGCGCTTCGCATTCATTCATTTCTTCAAAGTTTGTTTTGGAACATAAGGTTAAGACTAACAGATTGCGAAATCCAATGTTAGTCTATTCTCCTGGTTTAGTTATGCGAGCTGAGCGCATATGTCTTAGAGTACCCATAGTGATCAATGAAGTTCTATTTTTGGGAGATCTGATTCAGATAGATACCCCTAGACTCAATGTTATCCTTGGGATGGATTGGTTATCTCAAAATCAAGGACATATTGATTGCGCAAATCGTTCCATTTCTCTGGTGAATTCGGATGGAATCCAGACTAAGTATTACTCCAGACAATCAAACGTGCATAAGGCTTCTTTCCATTCACTTTCTGTGCCGGAATTAAGTCAAGTGCCAGTGGTCTGTGAGTATCCTGAAGAATTACCGGGATTGCCCCCAGATCGGGATATGGAGTTTGTTATTGACTTGCTGCCAGGAACAGCACCATTATCCAAACGTCCGTATCGGATGCCCTCTGATGAGTTGTTGGAGTTGAAGAAGCAACTCAAGGAGCATTTAGCTAAGGGTTTTGTTCGCCCTAGTTCGTCTCCATGGGGCAGTCCAGTGCTCTTCGTCAAGAAGAAAGATGGTAGTTTACGCATGTGCGTGGATTATCGATCCTTAAATGAAGTCACTATCGAAAATAAGTATCCTCTTCCTCGGATTGATGATTTGTTTGATCAATTAAGTGGAGCTCGAGTCTTTTCTAAGATTGACTTGAGACTGGGATACTTCCAACTCAAAATTCGACCGGAAGATATCCAGAAGACAGCGTTTACTACTCGTTACGGTTTGTACGAGTATACAGTAGTTTCTTTTGGACTCACCAATGAACCAGCCACATTCATGAATATCTTGAATAAGGTATTCATGGAATACCTAGATAAATTTGTGGTGGTGTTCATTGATGACATTCTTATCTATTCTCGGAGTGAACCGGAGCATGAACTCCATCTGCATTTAGTGCTTGATAAATTGCGTGAACATCAGCTGTATGCCAAGTTCAAAGAATGCGAAGTTCTGGCTCAAAGAAGTTGCCTTCTTAGGCCATGTTCTCTCGGAAGGAGGTGTTGCTGTTGATCCTAGCAAGGTGAAGGATGTACTTGCTTGGGAACAGCCACGAACTGTTCCCGAAGTCCGAAGTTTTCTTGGGTTAGCCGGGTACTACCGGCGATTCATTGAAAATTTTTCCAAAATTTCCAAGCCGATGACTGAGTTACTCAAGAAGGAGAAGAAGTTTGAGTGGACGTCAGCTTGTGAAGTTAGTTTTCTAGAGCTGAAGCGAAGGCTTACAACAGCTCCAATTCTTGTCTTGCCTGATGTACACAAAAACTTTGACGTATTTTTTGATGCTTCACGTCAAGGTCTTGGTTGTGTGCTGATGCAGGAAGGTAAAGTTGTGGCGTATGCTTCACACCAACTGAAACTTCATGAAGCCAATTATCCGACTCATGATCTAGAATTGGCTGCCGTAATTCATGCTCTTAAGTTATGGCGACATTATCTCATCGGAAACCGAGTTGAGATATTTACCGATCATAAGAGTCTGAAATATTTTTTCACCCAACCAGATCTAAACTTGAGACAGCGCCGGTGGTTGGAGCTAATCAAGGACTATGATTTGGGAATTCATTATCATCCAGGAAAAGCTAATGTGGTAGCTGATGCCCTCAGTTGCAAGCTACACACTAGTAATACCTTGTCAGGAGCTCGTCAACCCCAGATATTGGATGAGTTTCGTAGACTCAACTTGGAGATGGTAGGAGAAGGGTATGTGGCTACATTAACCCTACAACCTACCCTCGAATCCCAAATTCAAGCTGCTCAGTTGAAAGATGAAGGAGTAGCTGAGATCAAGTGCATTTTGAAAGAAAGCGCGTCATCGGAGTTTTCAGAACGAGTTGATGGTCTGATCATGCGTGGATATCAAATTTATGTCCCAAATGATCAGGAGATCAAAGAAATGATCTTGAAGGAAGCTCATGAGACTCCGTTGTCAATCCACCCCGGAAGCACTAAAATGTACCAAGATATTCGAAAGAAGTTTTGGTGGCCGGGTATGAAAAGAGATATCGCTGCGTACGTCGCCATTTGTGACGTGTGTCAGCGAGTTAAAGCAGAGCACCAACGACCAGCTGGAATGCTTCAACCCTTGAAGGTTCCGGAATGGAAATGGGATGAGGTCGGAATGGACTTCATCACTGGCCTGCCAAAATCAGCTAGTGGACATGACTCTATTTGGGTAATCATCGACCGGTTAACCAAAGTCGCTCATTTCATACCGGTACGCGTTACCTACAATGGAGCTAAACTTGCAGAACTCTACATGAACCATATTGTCCGACTACATGGAATTCCTAAAACCATTGTGTCTGACCGTGGACCCCAGTTCACTTCGCGGTTCAGGAAAAATTTGCATGAACATCTAGGGACCAAGCTGCTCTTCAGCACAGCTTACCATCCCCAGACCGATGGACAGACTGAAAGAACAAATCAAGTCCTAGAAGACATGCTCAGAGCTTGTATTCTTTCGTATAACTCGAAGTGGGAAAAGTGTTTAGCATTTGCTGAGTTTTCCTACAATAATAGTTATCAAGCAAGCCTTCAAATGTCTCCGTTTGAAGCACTGTATGGAAGAAAATGTCAAACTCCTCTCTTCTGGTCCGAAGTCGGTGAAAGAAAGTTCTTTGGACCCACGGTGATTCAAGAAGCTGAGACGCAAGTCAGGCTAATCCGCGATCGGTTAAAAGAAGCTAAGTCTAGACAAAAGAGTTATGCTGATAATCGCCGCCGTGATCTAAGCTTCAATGTAGACAATTTTGTCTATCTTAAAGTGTCACCGTTACGTGGCACGAAGCGTTTCCAAGTTCGCGGAAAGTTAGCGCCGAGATACGTCGGTTCGTATCGCATTCTTGCAAGGAAGGGTGAAGTAGCGTATCAGTTGAAGCTTCCACCTCAACTTGCAGATGTGCATAACGTATTTCATGTCTCTCAGTTGAAAAAGTGTCTTCGAGTTCCTACTGAACTCACTCCCCTGGACACTATTGAACTTCAACCAGATCTTTCATACCGCGAGGATCCAATTCGCGTTCTGGACGAAGCTGAACGATTAACTCGTAATCACGTAATCAAGATGCTTCGAGTTCAGTGGAGTAATCATACCGAAGAACAAGCAACCTGGGAACGTGAAGATCGCCTTCGATCCGAGTTTCCATCTTTCTTTTCTGAATCCTTGTAATCTCGAGGACGAGATTATTGTAAGGGGGTAGGCCTGTAACATCCTGAGTTTTAACTTGCCTTTTGAAATGTTATTTATCTTTTGAGAGTTATTTGGAGTTATTTGTGTTTGAGTTTGTTCGCTCGACCTGTTTCGTTTTGGTTGTTGTTCCAAAATCTCGTTTCGAGCTGTGGTTAGAATTTCCGAGCAACCGTAGTTTTCAAACCTTCTCTAGCTATCCTAGATTCTATCCTAGAGGTTTCCGGGAAGGGTTTTTGTGTTTTGGAGTTTTTGTTGGGGGTTTTTGGGGTTTTGTCGTCTTGGGCGGCAAGATGCCCGGCCCTGGCTGCATCGGCCGAGGGGTGCGGGCAGGGGGGCAGGGCGCCCGTTGCTGACCGGCTGCCCTGGCCACCTCCACGTTTTCTAGAGTGTTCCCCTCACTCTCTCCCTCCCCCAGCTCACTCTCCCTCACTCCCTCTCTCCCTCCCCCAGCTCACTCTCCCTCTAGCTCTCCCTCTCTAGCTCTCTCTCCCATGGAGCTCTCTCCCTCTCCCTCAAGCTCTTCCTCTCCCTCACTCCCTCTCTCCCTCCCCCAGCTCACTCTCCCTCTAGCTCTCCCTCTCTAGCTCTCTCTCCCATGGAGCTCTCCCTCTCCCTCAAGCTCTTCCTCTCCCTAAAACTCTCTCTCCGCTGTTCTTGAGCTCAAGGTGAAGCAAGCCACGGAGGAGGACGACATTTTTCAAAACGCTAGCTACAATCTGTGGTAAGTGAAGCAAGTTTCAGTCAGATCTGGGTTAACTTGAGCTTGGTCCTGTATTTTTCTCCTTTTCTATCAACTTTTCTTTTCCCCAAAACCCTAGAAAACCAAGTTGTAGAGCTCAACTTTTAGTTAGCTGAATATCTAGACCTAGGTTAGGTGCTAGAGTTCTCGTTAGTGCGAAAACTGAGATCGGAAGCCCTAAATATGTTTTTATCGGATATATTTGGTTAAATGTCGTTTTCGTAGCTTTTGGAATTAAACTTTGGAACCCTAGATCCAAAAGCTAGGAAAAGGGCACTAGAATGTATTCGACATCGTTAAAGTCCGAGTTTCGCAAAAGGAATCGAGTTTGAATTCGATTCGGGGAGAAAGTCGGAATTTAGCTTGATTTAGGACTTTAGAGTTTCTCGGATTAGATTAGGCCAAACAAGGTCGGAACCTCGTGTGGTTTGCATAAATGGGTCCTTGTCATCTCCGAGAACCCATCCATGCAATCGCCGCGAAATTCCGAAGTCGTTTGTGCGAAAACCTGTTTTCTGGAAAATTCAGTCGACCTGTGGCCGGCACTACCGACGTGGTAAGTCCGGTACTGCCGCTCAGGCCGGCACTACCGACCCTTGTGGCCGGTACTGCCGGGCTCGGGCCGGCACTACCGCCCCTGCAACGCCGGTAGTTATTTTCCAGAGAGGTCCCCGTTTAGGTTCCGTAGCCGCCGGTACTACCGACCCTCAAGGCCGGTACTGCCGACTGTAGAGCGGCACTACCGGAGTTTGTACACCGGTACTGCCGGTCTCCAGTTCAAGTTTCGGTTTTCGTTTTCGTTTTCTCTCTCGTGTTCGCTTGTTGGTTGTTGTCCGCTTCTTTGAGCTTTTTGCTTGGTTCTCGATGGATCTTAATCGTTCCCTCGTTTTTCTTTTGTCGCGCTTTCGTTTAGACATTGATGCCTCGGGAGCAGTTGGCGAGGATCCGGACTTCGACCCAGAGGACACGCAAAACTCAGAGCAAGCAGGCAAGCACCCCCTTTGAACATATTGCTCCTATAATTGCAAATGTATTTGATGATTCGCAAAACTATTACGCATGCATATGATTATTACAAATATTTAAATGGTGGGAATAGGTAGTTACCCTAAAGGTTGGATGGCCTATCTCAATCTCGTTGTTACCCTAAAATCCTTGAGTAACCCTAGATTAAGGTTAGATGCTATAATAAGTGTAAATCGGGGTTATAAGTCTAATAGTTGCATACGCTTAGCCCTGCTTTAGACTGATTGAATAATGATCGGTGGACTCAGTCAATCAAAGATTTTTCGATACGTTATTAGGATTTCGGAAATGGTGGTTTCGGAAAAACAAAGGCTATATTGGTAAAAGACGAAAAAAGAAAAGGTGTACGGTGATTTATGCCGGACGGATGATGGGAGGTCTCGTCTGTGCAATCCTAAGGACTGAACTTGACGTTTTTAACCAAGTCCTTGCGTACAACCACATGTGCTAGTATGGGATAGCCTAAACCCAGTACAGGAGCTGGAATTTGATCTTGCGCCGTGGCAGGTCGAAGTAGTTGGGCAATACCGACGTGTTGGTGTTGCTTAGAATACTCCCTCACCTCGCGCAGGTGTTGGAGACTTTCGTGAAACAACGGTGGATGCTTTGCTGAGGGTAAAAGGCACGATGGGCTGTTAGCCATCGTTGGATCCGTGTGGGTGAATCAGGTTTGGAGTGTACGGTACCCAACCACCCTAATTTTAGGGGGGTACTCTCGCCTGGCCCGGGGGTACTCTGTGTGGGTGTGTGGAGCCCCCACCCAAAGCGAAGAGCGCACATCGCCGGGGCTGACGCAAGGCTAAATGCCGGTAATTGGAAAAGTTTCGTCATAATCTAGCAAAACGGATACGGTATGCATCGCGTGGTATGGTTGACATGATTGCTAGAATGTGTCGTGTGGGTAAAGTGTGCATTCTCTGCAGAGATTAATCAAACTAATCGATTAGCCGTGCTCACGGTCACGAGCATCTTGGGTATTTCCTGTCAAGTATAGTATTTCGGTTTTGGTTTCTGAAAAGGATTTGAAATCGGTAGATCTTTTAAATGTTGGGCTGTTTCATGCAAATGTTGAGTTGTTGAACTCAAAGATCGGTTGGCTTGGTGATTTGGTCATGTTGGCGGTGATTCCTGATACCTTGTGATGGTATGATGGTTATGTTAATGGAATTGATTCCTGTTGCCATGTGATGGTGGTGTTGGATATGTTGGAGGAATTTGGATGTTGAATGAAATGTACAATTACATTATGTATTGATTTACTCTCATTTGCTAAATGTTTTACAAACAGTGCAGTATTCCAATCTATTAATCTATTGCAAATAACTTCAGCTTCATGCAAAACTGAACTAGAGTAGTAACCATCTTCATTGTTTAACCTGCATTATTATTATACTTGCAAACAATAACGTCTTGCGAGTACATACGTGTATTCACCGTTTGCTCTGAAAATTTGCGTGAGGAGCAGAAGATGCAGGTGAGGAAGAAGGTGACCAGGAGTTCAGTGACCCAGGCATGGGTGGTGCGTTTGACGGCTAGCGGAGCTAGTTGCTCGCCGGTTGCCTGAGGGAATGGAGGCACACCGCGGCCGCTTTGCTTTTGTTTCTCTGATGTTTTTCTCTTCAGTTTACTTTAAGCCAATCGGCATTTTGTGAATAGGAACAAGTTGTAATATTATTATCTACCGTTGTAATATATTACCTCTGCCCTTGTACTGCTTTCGTTTGGATGAGACTCTCCCTTCTCAACATGTGACGCTAGCCTACTGATCCAGGGACTAGTGGTTATCACATGGTTGCGGGAAGCTCAAATTGGAACCAATTGGGTAGCACGTGACCTCATTCGAGTATCGCGCTAGCCAAGTGATTTCAATCTGAGTCTGTCGTGATGCCGTGATCGTTACGTTACGGGTTGCGTGATTAACCAGGCCCACACAACAGTAATGGAGTATCACTGTACCAGGACAGGAGCCCCCACAGTTTGAGAGTGAAAAGTTGGCACAAGACCAAGACTAAGAGTTGTTTCAATGCAAGTTATGCTTTTATCATGTTGAACCCAGTCTTACAAATGATATTTTGTTTTAATCTATTACATGATATTTCAAATTACACCTATTTTTAATTAATTTGGGAATTATCTATTAAGCCCATTTGAATTATACTTATCTTGTTATTTTGCTATGCCATGATTAATTGTCACACTAGGATGGATCATTTATATTTGGTTCCTAATATAATGCCAATTTGGGTTAGTTAGATCATGCTTAGTTTGCTTAGCCATGCCACGAATAACTGATATCTTTTGAAAGTGCAAATTCAAATTTGATTAATGATCTATGGAATATCTTTTGAAAACTACTCACACAATGATATTGATGTTGTTGACGGCATGTGTTGCATGACGATAAATTGGGGTGGACAATGATTTAGATTGAGGCAAGTGGCAAGAGGATTGTCGATGTATAGTGTCGGCAATAATATCCAGGGGGTGTTGATCTACGGGGCAAGGCGCTGGATCAGGGACTTGATGGTAACACAAGACAAGAATCTAGACAGGTTCAGGCCCTCTGCGGTGGAGGTAATACCCTAGTCCTATGTTCTGAGATTATCTAGTCTCTCCCCTTGAGATCCTCCCACCCCTCTTATATACGGGGGGGAGTCCAACTCAGTTACTAGGGGAAGAGTCCGAGTTGGTTACAAGTAAAGGGATCGTATCTTTCCTTATCCAGGATGGATTTCCCTGCGGTTACAATCTTTCCGTTACAACGAGGTAATAGGTAGATCTCCGGGGTATGCACGCTTGACTTCGTTCGGTCTTCTTAGGTCTTCATGCGTATACCCGGTTTCTATGTCCTCCACATTAGCACCCGAGTGCTTTGCAATTGAGTTGCCCTTGATTACACTTTTTATCCTCATGCGGAGGGTACGACTTGCTGGCCTTTACATTGCTTCATTCGAGTGCCTAACGGCAAGCAATGAGTTTGCAAAGGGCTCTGCATCAACTTACTTTTTGAATGCCTCGGGACACCTTCTTCACGACGGGGTGCCAGCGTTCGACCCTTGTAGGGGCGCGCCAGCTGGAATACTAGTGGTTGACCCTACTTGGGGTACCTCAAGTGTACATCTGTGCTACATCCAATAGGACGCTGGTGATCAGCCCAACTTGAGGCGCACCAGAGATGCATCCTGTAGGATTTTGGTGATCATCCCGACTTGGGGCGCACCAAAGATGCATCCGATAGGACGCTGGTGATCAGCCCGACTTGGGGCGCACCTATGTTGCATCCAATAGGACCCGGGTGAGACTTGGGGTGCACCGGAGGTTCCTTAGTAGGACACTAGTGATTAGCCCGACTTGGGGCGCACCAAAGATGCATCCAATAGGACGTTGGCTGAGTGGTCCCTATGCTTTGTGCTGATCCTCTTATGTGGCCACACTTTCGTTGTCTAGTAGCGTCCTCCTCTCTTGCACGATTGCATAGGAAGCGTTCTCCGGAAGCTTTGACCCAATTCGGGTTCATAACTTTTAGTTAGACCCGAGCTGTGAGTGCGCCTTCAGATCCGCACTGTCCTTTTGTGGAAAAAGGGGCTCCGTTTTCCCTGCCCGAAATGCGGCGCCCTAGCATTGCACGACGCCTTTAATGCGATTTTACAGCGGGGGGGGCAGTTTTTCTTTTACACCATGCAAATTCCTCGAATTAGATTGTATTCGTTAGATCTAGATCGTACGGTTCGCGTTAGATCCAGTGTTATCGTTTAGATCTATTATACCCCTAAGGGCATGCGCACACTCATGCCATGTGATCTTGGCACATCTGAAGAAGAAATCAACAATATGTCCATCCTTCTGATAGAAGGTGCAAGTATACCACCTTGGTGACTGAAGTAACTGGAGAAATAACCTTCTTGTCAGAAGTCTCTAGTGGTGTTCTTTCGTGGAACAACCACAATCTTTCCACTCTCAGAGGCACGCACAACTGTGGGCAGATGTGCCCGTGCGTGCTTGAGGTAGTCAAATCCTAGACCCTAACTGAATCTACTGATCTTGGACAGGTCTAGGATGAGATTGTGCTTCTTCTTGCCTCATACAAAACTCATGAGAGTGCTCATGACGTACTCACACTCCTGGAAAAGCAAGGCACAGGAAGAATAGGGGGAATGAGAAGATGAAGAGACAGAAGAGGAAGAACAAATAGTGCCTGCATATATCTCCTTATGCACGACTGCCTCAATCTTGAGGGTATAATAGGAAATGCATGTGGCATTTCTAATCCTAACTACCTGGCCTCTAGTTTGTTCCTAAGCTCAGCATGGATTTGTCCAAGTCCCCCTCAATCTCAGCACACAACAAGCAACTATTTTGTGACTTAGCTAGTAAGTCCTTAGCAAGTTCAGCACACTTGACTTCCAAAGCATCGTTGTCAAGTTTTAGTTGCCTATAGCCCTTACATGAGCTGATTGGGTCCTTAGAAGTATGTGATTCAAGTTCACCATTTCTAACAAAAAGCTTCCTAAAGTGTGAGCTCATGGCATCAATTTCAGCAATGAGTTTAGGACAATTTTCACATGAAGCAGTTGTGTGAGCATGAAGAAAACTAGCATATACAGGAATAGGATCATCAGAACAAGTGCTAGCATTCTTTGACCTAAGACTTCATCAGAACAAGTATAGGAATAGGAAAATTTCAGCAAATAGGTTCTATAGCTCCACTAGTAAAGCATCACAAAGCAAGCAAGCATTAGATTCTCGGGAGGAATATGATCTAAGTGAAATTAGCTCCCGAGACAAGGTATCTACATCCTTCTCAAGCTCCATACATTGAGCACTAGCTCTAGCATGAAATTTTCCAAGCTTGCAGAAAGCTTCATTGAGTTGGTTGTAGGAAGGTACCTTGTCTGTGTCGTTGTACAGCGCGGAGTCACTGATGTCGTTGGTATCTGCCATGAAGCACATGTCAGAGAAGTCATTACCGCCCTTGGTCTTCTCTCAAAGATCACCCTCGCCCTCTTCTCACCATGTCTCCGTGTCAGAGAGGTCGATGTCGTTGAGTGCGGCGAGGACACGGTGAAGTGCTTCTTGTTCTTAGAGAAGTTGTGGTACTTCTTCTCATGCACTGGCTCGCAGATGGGAGGCTTTTTGCTATGGTTCTTGTCGATGTAGTCATTCTTGCCTGAACCGTCCTGCTCATTTTTTTAAAACCCCGGCAGCCCACGTGCCCTGAATGTTACACCCTCGAGTACCAACCAAATCAAAACACTAGGAAAATTTTAGCAAAGCAAGCGAACAACTAGAAGATTGCCGATCTTACTAAAATTTTCGGCGGCACCTCCCCTAAAACTTGGACATCCACTCAGCAGACAAAGGACAAAATACCACATAAACAACAACATAAGCAGTTTATGGATAACTAAATCAGCAAGATCAACTAAGCATATAATATAGAAGCTCGACATACTGAGCTTAACTACACAACGAAGCTTACACAACCACAATCTCCCACACAATAACACAAGGACCTCACACTAGTTATCAATGTGAAATACTAATCCTCAGATCATGGCATGACGGTGAGTGCAGGTGATGCTATTACCCATCCCGACTTGAAGTCCTCAGAGCACCTAAAACCAAACAAACAACAATAGTGAGTCCAAGACTCAGCCAAGTACATCAAATAGCAATATCAATATCAATTAATGTGTTTAAATCAATAACATGCTAGTATCTCTTAAACCAAATTAACAAGTGCATAAAACAAAGAAATCACCGTCAGCTACCTCATCAACTACATTGCTCATTTAATTCACATACCTCATTAGATAACATTGGATGATTTCACGACTCGATCCATTCTTAACCTGAAAAATTCTCTCCACTCAAGGATCATTCCTTGCCATTCATCATTAGTAGTATCATGCAATGCATCAGACATAGTCATAATACACACAATTTGTCACACCCAACACGTTGACCATCACCCCTTTGCAATGTTATGCAATGCAAATATGCTTGAATGCTCATATGCAACTTTCAAGGCCTACACCAGTGTAACACCCCGGCATTTAATATGCCTGAATGCTAGCAAACATAAGCTAAACAACATCTAAATACCACAAGTTACCATAAATTCCAGCAAAGGTACATATGCTAAAAACCGAAATTTCGGCAGCATCTCCTTTGTTTTAACATGAATTAAAGGAGCAACAACAGTATAGCAATGTATGGATTATGAGAGACAACTAAAAACAGCAATAATTAACGACTTAGCAACAATATAAGTCTAGTTTCAAACACATAATGTCTCCAAGGGTCAAACGAACAATAAAACTCTCATATAGTAAAGCTAAACCTTAAAGCAATAATCATCACACGCAATTTATTATCAAACTAATAGAATGACTTGTGGAATCAATATGGTGAAGCTACGTGTGGGCGTGTGACTATTTCCCTTCCCCGCATGCCGTTCTCATGGTACCTAAAATAACAAGAAAACACAAGCGTGAGTTCGAAACTCAGCAAGCATATTGCAATGGACAACAAGAACAATATCATGGCAATAACATCTCCCATCATATATATCATCTCATTCATGAACACTTAACAATATCTTCATCATTATGTATGCAATGTAATGCAATGCTCATGTCTCCTTGGAAACTCATACCGGTATGGTTGAGTACACACCTGTCGGTGTGCACCCTCTCCCCCCTTCCATCCCGAAGATGGAGGGTGCCTACTCCTCACTTCCGTTCACCGCGGTGAATGGAATCACGATGTAGGACTTACTCATTGGCTTTCCGGATTAGTCATAACTTTCTCACCGATCTTCCCGGACTAGTTATGACTTTCTCACCGCTCGAGCCATGTAACATGCCATGTATGCATTTATGCCAACATCATATTTAACTCACATATTAACACATGGCATTAAACATGCTCATCATATCATTGGCAATCATAAAAGCATGGCAAGTGATCATATATCATGTAGTCAATTCCATCTATTCTCAACAAGCAACCTACAAATCGCTATCCATCACAACACACTTGCCTCAACCACGGGATACGGATTGGCGGGAAGTAGAGGGCACTCCCGGGGTCGCACCACCTACACATAGGTACCACACCCTCACAATCATGTCCACAAAACAGTACGCAAACCCTCATCTACCCCGACATTGCCAACTACTCACAAAACCTAAAAAACAGAGGTTCTGTCCCGTCGGGACAGCAGCCTTGCAAAAGGCATAACTTGAGTTCTGAGACTCCGAATCAATTAAACGAGTACATCCTCGCGTAGCTTAGGAAATTTCCCAACTTTCTCTAGGTATATGGAAAGACTGATTCGGACTCTAAAGTTGCTTAATCTACAGATTACCGTGATCTGTTCCAATTACGTCATAGATTTTATCACGCTCGGTAAAACAGCCATAACTTTCAAACGGCTGGGCGGAAATTAACGTGCTTTATACCCACTAAAAGAGAATGAAATTATCTACAACTTCTTCAGCATCCGTATGGACATATTCGGATTCTAAATTGACAAAAACGTAAACCCTAGGTCGACTGCTCATGCTGTGCCAAAAACAGAACGTGGCAACATCTAGATCTAATCCAAATTACTCAATTCCAGCACCACCAATTGATTTAAAAACTTGATAAACACCCTTATAACAGTACCTAGATCAACCTCAAGGATTTCCATGGACATACCTTTGCCCGACGCACGAAAACCCAATAGATCTCCTACCGGTTCGCGCGATCCCCTTCCTCGCTTCCAAATCCACCGGATCTCCTCATCGCGGAGCGCTCCAATGGATGGATCTTCGAGGTGGTGAGGTCAAGAAATCACCTAGGCGCAGCAAGGTAGGTGGAGAGGTGGTGGAGAGGGTGGTGGCGCAAGGGGAGAGGCTTGGGGGAGGTGGAGGCGCCCAAGGAGGAGGTGGGGAGGTGTGGGAGGCGGCTAGGGCACTTGGGGGCGCAAGGGGCAGGGGGAGGACGCCCAAAAGGGCAGGGAAACCCCCCTTTAACCAGCCATAAGCCCCTTTCCTAATCCTAAATGGATTCCCACTCCATCCCACCAAAGCCCACAACCCCCTCTTTAAGGCCCAAACTCCCCCAGGAAGGCCCAAAACCCCGGAAACGGCCCGACAACGCTATTAACCTCCATACCTTATGGTTTTAACCTCCCATATCATATTTCAATATGGTTTTGACCTCATCATGCACCTTTTATAAGGTTACGACGCTCCGTGGTGTCACAACACTTCAAAAAGCCCAAAAACGCGAGTAAACCTCAAACCGAAAGGTTTTATTATCTAATTTCACATTTTATAATGTCACACCATACCGTAGTGTCACAACCAGTATAGCTGATTGCACACCCGTCGTTGTGCACCCTCTCATTCCCCTCCATCCCGTGGAGAGTGCGTACTCTTATTGACTCGCTCCCACGCACCCGTGTGTATGGGACTACGAGGTAGAACTTTTGTGCTCACTACGTGTGAGCACAGAGGCCCCGTCAAAATGGGTCGCCTCTTCCATCATGAATGCGTATATGCAATTGACATGGATAATAGTATAAATTGCATTCTCATAACCATACACCAATACATGATTATTATCATATCCTCACATCCTTAAACTTATCATTCTCATTAATCCAATCATATTCATGAGTAAAACATGGTAACAAAGCGTATGAATCTATAATGCGGTTAAGTCGCAAAATAAGCGATCAATACACTATCTTGTAGGACTCATCAAAAGTACTTGCCTTTACCCACGGGAAGTGGAGTGGCGCGCGAAGAAGAGGCCACTCCCTCTGAAAACAGAAATCATAATAAACACAACTTACTGACCAAACGACTAATCACAACTTTATTTAATACAACGACGATCAAACCCTGAAACAACTCTATTTCTTTTCAACTAAAGCAACTCCTTACGGCACTCGCAAAAACGATCACAACTTTTAATCCTTTTATCCAAATTGAGTGAACTTAGATTCTAATTAATCACAAGAGAATAATCTACAACATTACTACAACCATTCATGCAGGAGGTACCTCAATGGCTTTTCAAATCATACGCTAAACTTAACCAAAATTTTGGGCTTGTTACAGATTGCCAATTCCAGGACAGCGACTTCCACGCAGCATAACTTTTGATCGATTGCAAGGATTTTATTGTTCTTATGCTCTAAACGACCGCAAGAGAGAAACCTACACTTATTCTACAACCAAGAACCCGGGAGATGACCCTAACTCTCCCAAATCATAGCTACAACATCGACTATTTCCTCAGCCCAAAAAATCTGTCTCCCTCTCAAACCTTAGTCCCAAGGCAAGGACTCACAATACAATTTGAATTGGTAAGTGTCGACGATTGGAGAACAGGCTCCCGCCGAGCTTACTTGTTGAATGGGGGATCAACAGGGGCCCCTTCGTATGAGCGAGACTGCGTCCGAGCAACGTGCGAATGAGGGAGACACGTGGTGTTTATCCTGGTTTGGGCCTCTCACCCTCGAGATAATAGCCCTACTCTAGTGTATTGTGTTATGATTGGTAAAATCGTCCCCCATTCTAGGTATTTTTGGGGGGTTTAAATACAGAATCATATGTTGTACAAAAGGTAACTACCCCCAAGAATTACGCCATGCGGCCATATCCGTGGTACCTACGATCCGGATTCCTTGATTTGCGCTTTATTTTGAATTTCTGGCGCACCTTCCCTTGATCTCAGACGGGTTGGTTATTACTTCCTATAACACCCCAAAATTATGCTTTTCTTAAATTCATGTGTGATTTGGCACTTTGGTGAATTTTTGGAATTTTCTGGAATTTATTTGGATTTATTTGGAATTTATTTGAATTTATTCCATTTTGAAATAATTAAAGAATTTGACTTTGCAAATAAAATTTTTTTGGAAATATTTTATTTGGGTCCAAAAAGTTCCAAAATATTTTCCAGAATTTTTCTGGAATTTTTCTGTGTATTTTACTATATTTAATGAATTAAATGAATTTCTGGGAATTAATTGAATTATTAAATCGCTGGAAAAATCAATCGGGTCGAGTACTGTTCATCCGACCGAGTCGGAACTCGAGTCGGACTCGAGTCCGACCCGAGCCAGCTGACTCGACCGAGCCCAATCCTAACCCTACTCGATCCCGACCGTTGGATCGGGATCCAACGGTCCGGATTGGACCGCACCGGTTCGAGCCGTGACCGGGCCGGATCCGGTTCCGCCCGTGCGATCGTGGCCGTTGATCGCGCCACGTGGACGGTCGCCCGTCGTCGTCTCCACCGAGTCCGAAACGGACTCCGCCGCCGCGCCCGCCGCCGTGTGGGCCTAGGTTTCCGTTTTCCGCGCGGACGCCGAGGGTATTTAATGCCCGGGTCGCACCTTGAGGACCGCCTTGACCCCGCGCAGCCATTGCCCTAGCCGCCGCCGCCCGTAGTGCACCGTCGCGCCCACGATTGCTCGCCGTAGTTGCGTGAAGCACCGCCACGGTTCTTCGTTGTTCCCGCCGCCGCCCGCCATCCTCCGCCGCCGATGACCCCAGATTCGAACTCCCCGCGACGAGGCGCACCCGAAGGGAGAAGTCACCTCGCCGGAGCGCGCCCGAAACGCCGTTGCCCGTGTCGCCGTCCCCAGCTCCGGCTAGTCAGCACCGTCGCACGCCATCGCTGGGTCTCGAGCTCCCTCAGCCGTCGGATCACAATCGCACGGTCCAGATCACGCCACGTCGTCCCGCCGGTGAGATCCCGTTCCAAACCCCAGATCCAATCTCAGCCGTTAGATCTAGATCGTACGGTTAGCGTTAGCAGCGTTATACGCGTTAGATTGGATATCAACCGTTGGATCTAGATCCAACGGTCCAGATTGGCCACGTTCACCCCAAACGTGCGTCACCAGATCCAATCTGGGCCGTTGATTTTCGAATCAACGGCCGAGATCGCGCCACGTGGCTGGAAGTCTGACCGTCGCGGTCAGCGCCGCGCGTGGGAGCGTGTCTCTGACACGCGGGGCCCGTGTGTCAGAGGGCCCACATCGACCACGCCGCGCAAGACGTGAACCCAGCCGCTGACAAGGCAGGCCCACACGTCAGTGACGTCACCCATGACGTCACCAGTGGGTCCCACTCGCCAAGAGCGGCCGAGTCCCCGCCGACGCCAAGAATGACGTCACCGATGGGTCCCACCTGTCAAGATGCGGTGAGTCCCCGCCGACGCCAAAGAATGACGCTACCCCAGTGGAGTCCCACCTGTCGATCTCACGGGAGCCGTGGACCGGATCCACGGTAGACCCGAGCCAAACCATGGACCACGTCCTTGGACCGGCTGACGTCAGCTGCCCAATCAGGGGCTGACACGTGTCCCTGCTGACGCAATAAAAGAATTTCCAAAAAAGAAAATGATTTATTAATTCGAATTATTGATTTCAGATTTTGATTCAAACTTCAAACGCTTATAACTTTTGCATTTTAACTCCGATTTGAGTGATTCAAATTTCTAAATTTGTATAAAATTGAGATCTACCTAATGATGAATTTTATTTAATTTTTGGACTAAAGTTTTTCTCTGTAATATTATTTAATTGATTATTTAAACTTCAAAATGCTATAACTTTCGCGTTTAAACTCCGAATTTGACGATTCCAGTTTCTAAAAATTCATAAAATTATGTTCTCTCTGTTTATGAACTTTATTTGGATGTTTCGACACTTTTTGTCTACTGTTTTATTCATTTGTTGCTATTTGCACGCGTAACGAGTAGACGTTGAAGTGCCGGAAGGATTCGAAGGAGAAGTATTGACCCAGGAGCCAGCTCATGACCAAGAGCAAGTACTTTTTGAAGGCAAGTTGTGCTTTGACCATGTTGATCCCATTTTGAAACCTATTTTGATTCAATTTATTGCATGCTAGCTTGATTAGAAAATACTTTATTTAATCCCGGGGAATTAGATAAATGCCAATTTGTTGTATGACACCTTGATTAATTAAATATGTGCCATGACCCCTTGTCACCCTAGTTGTGGATTACTAGTTGGACACTACTAAATTGCCAACATGGGTTTGTAGATCGTTGTAGTATATGGGTTAGACACACACGTGCTCATGACATGATTTTGGACAATCAAATGTTAATATTGACTTAATGATATATTGAACCTGATTTGGAAAGGTATCATGTGTTGTCTTTGTTGAGGGCACGTGGTGCATGGTAATCAAGCGGGGTTTGATAAATAGTTTTCGGCCAGAGGCATGTGGCAAGAATGATCAGTGGGCCGGTTGTGGCAGGAGCGTTGGTTTGGTTCTTCGGGTAGTCTTGCCCTGGTCACCCTAAGGACTTAACCTTGCAAGCCTTTGAATCGGTCAAGCGTGCAACCACATGTCCGTAATTGGACGGACCTAGTTGATTAAGTTGCTAATAACGCACTGTGGGACCTCGGGATGTCAACTACACCCTTTGTGTAAGTTGAGCGGGGAGCGTCTGGGAGCTGCGCCAGGTACCCATCTAACGGTTGGTTGGCCTAAACTTCGCCTTAGCTAAGGGAAGGGTTAGTGTGCAACAGGAGAGGACCACTTGTATTGTTAGAAGTTTAGAAAGACTTTGTTACGGGAACTCGCCTTTGTGGTGTTTGACTGTATCTTGTGGGTAAAGTGCATAACCTCTGCAGAGTGTAAAATCTATTCGAATAGCCGTGTCCGCGGTATTGGACATCGCTCGGGAATTACAGTCAAGGGTTAGACTTTCTTGAAAATAACTTGGACTTGAAAGGTTGGGTTTGGTTTAATAATGATGTTGATGGAAATGTGGATTAGGATTGGGAAAGATGTTTATTTAACTCCTGGAAAAGTTGTTAATGATATACTTGTTTCTACTGCTTTCGAATCTACTTATATTATTTGTTAAATGCTGTTTACTGCAAATATACCTTGAGCTATTCCTTTGTATCAAGCCATGCATATAGTATATTAGCTTGCATTCTGTGCATGACTTGCTGAGTACCAAGTACTCACCCTTGCCGTAATACAACACCAGTTGAAGAGGAGACTACACCAGCTTTGGAGGAGGAGCTCCAAGAGGAACCGTCTACTTAGGGAGCGAGCCCAGTCAGTTGCCTGTGGTATATTGGATGGCGCCACGATGTTATCTTATTTTCCGCTGCTATTAATTCTCTTTTAATAAGTTTCGTCCTGCGAGGCGTATATTTTTAACTTGACCATAAGGTCAAGCAACCAGTTTGATTATTCAATTAAAGTACTTATTTAGTATCGAGTGGTATGATTGTGATATTTACCGATGTTAAGACTATGTGCACTAGCGCGTTCCTGGACTAGTGCTGAACACACAGAGGGTCCGGATTTGCAAATTCGGGTCCCGACAGAGGTGGTATCAGAGCCATACTGACCGTAGGCTCACCCTTAGCTAGAAAGGTCGTAGAGAGGATAAAACCTATTTTCTAAAGCTAAAAGTTTGTCAAGACAAGAAATGACATCTCGACTTATCCCTTTCTTTTTTTTCTTGTCTCTTGCTGAATTTTTCCTTACCCCGTCACGATTTAGAAATCTCGAGTTCTTACATGAGCACTCTTGTGACAGATGGAGGGAGAGATCAACTACGTCGATCTTGAGGTTTGTAACGCCGCAGAACTTTGGTGTATGCTGCAGACTCTCGGAGGTTTTGAGATGCCAAAATACCAAGTGGACGTAATCAGACAAGCAGGATTGATCAAGGCTTGTGACGTGAAGATTGTGGTACCTGCCAGGAAGAAGGGCCCGGGCAATCGTTCGATACATTGCACTGCCAGGAGGTCTACAATGCAGATGGGTATCCAGGAGGTGTCGCGACGAGCAATGCCCTTCTCGACCTGAAGATGATTCAGGATGAGAACGCCGTGATCACACAAATGGCACGACTTGTTGTCGCCCAGGAGGATGTACTCGATGATACGAGCAAGGAGCTACAGAAGGCCCGCAAGGAGATCAATGCAGAGAAGAACAGATGGCGGGAGACTCAGGAGTATGTGTCACATCTTCTGCACAGGATTGGAGAGTTAGAGACGGCGTTGTACGCACCAGAGCCGGAGCCAGTACTCGAGCTACACGAGCCAGATCCGGAAGAGCCAGAGCTTGAGGAGGACACCGCTTCTTCGACTACCACAGTTGACCGCGATTGCCAGGTGGCATGGCGATAGTTTCGGCGCTATGCCGCAAAGACCCGTACCTGTGCCATGGAGGTTTTCTCGATGAGTGAGCGTAGGTGTTGTAGTGAGACTCCTTCGTCGAGTCGCGTCATAGAATAAAGAGTCACCCTTTAGGCGTTAAACTCCAGTGTTAGTTTGATTTGGATTTTCATTGCTTGCTGAGTGTGTAGTATGTGTTGCAAGGCCCCTAGGCATTGTAAGCGACCATACGAAGTTATTATTAATTAAATAATAAAGTTGGACTTGAGTTACACCCTTCGCCCCGCATAGTTCCATATTACTTGTCTATTCTTGTTTCCCTCTCATCTCTAAAACCTGGAGCAAACCACAGATGGTGAACACTCGTGGAAACCTTGGAGGCAATGGAAGTGGTTCTCGCCCAGCAGAAAACCCCAATGATGGAGCACCAGCACCGCCAGTTGATATGCAGAATTTCGGAGCTTTTCTTGCTGCTCAAACTCAGTTGATGCATGCCATGATGCAACAGATGCAGCGTGTCACCGCTCAGGCCACTGCTAATCAAGTCAATCAGGGACAACGCCAGAATACAAGACTGTCAGAGTTCATGAGGACTCATCCACCCACTTTCTCCGGGAATGCTAACCCGTTGGAAGCCGATGACTAGTTAAGTTCAATTGAGAGGAAGCTACACATTGCTCAATGCATGGGAAATGAAAAAGTACTCTACGCTTCTCATCAGTTGGAAGGAACAGCCGCCGAATGGTGGGAGAAGTTCTGCACTACGCGGGATAACCCACAGAACATCACTTGGGAGGAGTTTACAGCTGCATTTCGCCAGTATCATGTGCCAGAAGGAATCATGGACCTCAAGAAGGAGGAGTTCAGAGCACTGAAGCAAGGTAATCAGCCGGTGGCCGAATACCTGAACAAGTTCACACAGCTTGCACGTTACGCACCTGAAGACGTAGCGACAGATAAAGCCAGACAGTCTCGTTTCGTGAAGGGACTTAACTCAGGATTGCAGGTGGGACTGATCACCCACACCTTTCCAGATTTCCAGGAGCTTGTGAATAAGGCGCTTATTCTTGAGGACAAGCGCAAGGAACTGGATGAGAACAGGAAGCGCAGGATGCAGCATGAGGGATCGCGTCAGGGGGTGCAGCAGCGTTTGAGGGTTGCGCCAAATTAGTTTTTCAGATTCCAGTCACAGAATACGACAAGGACACCGTCACAAGCACCAAGACCCGTCAATCACAACTATCAGACCCCAGCACCAGCCAGAAACGTCACTTCAGGCAGTCAACAGGGGACAGTGAGACGCTGCTACAATTGCAACAAGCCAGGGCACTTTGCCAACAGTTGTCCTAAGAAGACCGCAGGAGTGACCCCAGTTCGCTGCAATCTGGGATCCACACCAGCCAGGACGCCTGCACCAGGAGCAAACCGAGGGACAGCACAGTCAGGAGCAGCACCCCAGACCGTGGTGAGAGGCCGAGTCAACCATGTCACCGCAAATGCACTACAGAATGCCACGGACGTCGTACTGGGTAAGTTACTAGTCAACTCAGTACCTGCAATAGTTTTGTTTGATTCCGGATATTCGCATTCGTTTGTTTCTCAAAGCTTTGCTGCTAAAAATGATTTGGAGATTGCAAGACTTAAATGCATGCTTTTAGTTCAAACCCCTGGTTCCAAACTACGAACTAAAGTAGGATGTTCTGGGGTGAGAATACTAATAGATGGGATAGAGTTCATAGCGAACCTTATTATTTGGAGACCCAGACCTTAGATGTTATTTTGGGAATGGATTGGTTATCCAAGCACAAGGCCGTATTGGATTGTGGACGAAGGACTATCTCAGTTGAGAGCCCGTGTGGAAAGAAAGTGGAATTTCAAGCTACCGCCGTTCGTGATGGACAGTTGATGGTTAACAGCACCAAGGCAATCAGCATAGAAGATGTCTCAGTAGTGAATGAGTATCCGGATGTTTTTCCTGAAGATCTACCTGGTATGCCGCCAGACAGGGACATAGAGTTTGTGATAGAGCTTGTACACAGTGGCGCCGATAACAAAGAGACCTTATCGGATGTCCACCGAGGAATTGGTAGAGATGAAGAAGCAGCTTGAAGAGTTAATGGAGAAAGGATTTATCAGACCGAGTTCGTCGCCGTGGGGAGCGCCAGTTCTGTCTGTCAAGAAGAAGGATGGGAGTTTCAGGATGTGCATTGACTACCGTGCACTCAATGAAGTCACCGTGAAGAATAAGTATCCGCTACCCAGGATCGATGACCTGTTTGATCAGCTAAGAGGAGCCGGAATTTTCTCCAAGATTGATCTGAGATCGGGGTACCACCAGTTGAAGATCCGATCAGAAGATATCCCGAAGACCGCATTCTCGTCAATATATGGACATTACGAGTTTACTGTTATGTCCTTTGGTCTGACGAATGCGCCAGCATATTTCATGAATATGATGAATAAGGTGTTCATGGAATATTTGGACAAGTTTGTTGTTGTGTTCATAGATGATATCTTAGTCTACTCCAAGACAGAGGATGAACATGCAGAGCACTTGAGGCAAGTTTTGGAAAAGCTAAGGGAACAGCAACTTTTCGCCAAGTTCAGCAAGTGTGACTTTTGGAAGGACAAGGTGGAGTTCCTCGGACATGTAATGACCGCAGAAGGAGTAGTCGTTGATCCAAGCAAGGTAGAAGCTGTGTTACATTGGAAGCAGCTAAAGACCGTGACCCAAATCCGGAGTTTCCTTGGTATGGCAGGTTACTACCGCCGTTTCATTGAAGGCTTTTCGACAATTGCGAAACCTCTTACGCAATTGTTGAAAAAGGAGAAGAAGTTTGCATGGACGCCAGAGTGCGAAAAAAGTTTTCAAGAGTTGAAGAAGCGATTGACATCAGCCCCGGTGTTGGTTCTACCGGACGTCAATCAAAGCTTCGATATTTATTGTGATGCGTCGCGCCAAGGACTTGGATGTGTGCTGATGCAGAACGGAAAGGTCGTCGCTTATGCATCAAGACAGTTGAGGCCGCACGAGGTGAATTATCCAACGCATGACCTAGAGCTAGCTGCCGTAGTGCATGCTTTGAAGTTATGGCGTCACTATTTGATCGGGAACAGATGTGAGGTATACACGGACCATAAGAGTCTTAAGTACATCTTCACCCAATCAGACCTGAACATGAGGCAGAGGAGATGGTTAGAGTTGATCAAGGATTATAATGTTGGAATCCATTACCATCCCGGAAAGGCTAACGTGGTGGCCGATGCTTTGAGTCGGAAAAGCCATACTGTGAACATGTTGTTAGCCACAAGCCAGGATGAGCTATGTGAGGATTTCCAGAGAATGCAGATTGAAGTAGTACCAGAAGGATTCTTGGCCACATTAGAAGTGAAGCCTACCCTAGAGGATCAGATCCGAGGAGGACAGAAGGATGATGACAAGATCCGCATGATCAAGTCCAAGATGGATGAAGGCAAGGCAAAGGACTTCAAGTTGGACGAACAAGGCACGTTATGGATACAGGATCAAATCTGTGTGCCGGACAAGAAGGAGCTGAAGCAATTGATTCTAGAAGAAGCCCATGACTCCAAGTATTCAATTCATCCTGGGAGTGCCAAGATGTATCAAGATTTGAAGGAAAGATTCTGGTGGCCGAACATGAAGCGTGAAGTTGCCGAGCATGTTGCGCTATGCGACATATGCCAGAGAGTCAAGGCAATGCATCAGAGACCAGCAGGATTGTTACAGCCGATGAAGATACCTGAGTGGAAATGGGAGGAAATCGGAATGGACTTCATTAACGATTTGCCGAAAACTCAAGGAGGATATGACTCCATATGGGTTATAGTGGATCGCTTGACTAAAGTCACCCATTTTATTCCAGTGAAGACAACTTATTCGGGAGATAAGTTAGCTGAATTGTATATGACCAAGATCGTTTGTTTGCACGGAGTGCCAAAGAAGATCGTATCGGATAGAGGTACCCAGTTTACCTCGAGGTTCTGGAATAAGCTGCATGAAGCCATGGGAACCCATTTGAACTTCAATACAGCTTATCATCCACAGACGGATGGGCAAACAGAAAGAGTTAATCAGATTCTAGAGGACATGCTACGAGCTTGTGCTTTAGCTTATGCTACCTCTTGGGATAGAAGTCTGCCGTACGCCGAGTTCAGCTACAACAACAGTTACCAAGCAAGTTTGCAAATGTCACCATTTGAAGCACTATATGGTCGACCCTGTCGGACACCGTTGAACTGGAATGAGACAGGTGAAAGCCGTGTCTTTGGGCCGGATATTCTTCAAGAAGCCGAAGGACAGATTGCCATGATCATGTAACACCCTACAAATCTAAACTGTCGTACAAGAAAATTTCGACAGCATCTCTCCTAAAATTAGGACAAAACGGAAGCGACAACAAGATTCATAATAACCATTATAAACAGGAATAACATAAAAGCATCAATACTAGAGATAACAAGTCTAAATCAACCAGAAAACAAACATAAACGTAAAACAGCTCCAAAGAGGACATCAATAGGTCTATGATTAATAAAATTTCAGCAAGCTAATGAATTATTAAATGCACTAGTCCATGTGATTCGTGATGACCCCGGAGGGTTGATTGTGCTACTAAGCCCACCCTTCAAGCTTACGACTCGCGAGAACTACCTGAAAACAACAAAATAACAAGGGGTGAGATTGGGTAATCTCAGCAAGCGGAACAACTTCTAACGAATAACACAGCCACATTAAAACTAGCATACCAAATTCCTCATGTCCAATACCACATTATAGAGTCCACACAACCTCAGTAAAATGCATATGATTGTGCACATGCTTATGCCATGATCCTCCTCACCGTGCCCTTTCAGGAACACACGGTGTTGTACTGCACGGTCACAAGACGCTGGCATCGACAAACTTCCAATGCATGATTATGCAGTTAATGCTTCATGCATAAATACATTCATAACTTCCCACTCTGAATTCACATGCTTGCATACCATCAAATAACATGGATAGAATGCGAACATCATTGAGATAGAATATCTCCACAATTCATCTTGCAAACAACATCTTTCTTCATTCTTACTCATGATTCAAAAGCCAAACAACCACATCACAATGCAGGATAGGATATTGTAATCTCATAAACAAGTAGTTAAACCATGTAGGTGTGCTGCAATTAAGGTTTATATTGAAGACGAAACAAATAACGAGTTATGGTTTAGCAAGACCGCTACTTCCACTTGCCTTTACCAACGTGGATGACGAACCTAGTTGCGTCCAGAAGGGGCGCCACCTGTACAAGTATTATTTCAGTACATAGCGACATCACAAATGATCACACAACTCGAACACACACTTCCTAATCCCCGTTCCCTTCTTAAGCGCCAAAAACCCCAATCTGTCCGGGTCAAACAGCATCACCCTCTCTTCACAATTTCGTATCTTTTTTTATACAGATCATAAAAATACAAAAAAATTACAGTAGCTAGATATTGACGAGATCTACAACTTTCATGAAGATCACAAATTTCAATTCCACTGTTAAATATGCCTAAACAAACATCCAACACAGTGTACAAAATCTGTTTCCAGATTCTGTCCGTCATCTTGCAACAGCGATAACTCTCATACCCACGCCCCAAAAATTCTTAAAAAATTACAGAAGCTAGATCTCGACGTTATCTACAACTTTCTAGTTATAGGTTTTTGCAGGAAAAATCGTCTATGCCACGTAAAACGCGAAACAATCCGCGCTGCACAATCTCCCCTTCCAAAAACAGCACCACGTGAACATCTACCGTTCTCCCCCATCAAGATCCATCTAAATCACTCACCACCAGATCTAATACACTCCTAATCCCTAGGTAGAACAGGGGTAAAAGATTGGGAATTTTACCTTGAGTTCTCCCTTGAGAACCCACGAAAAACGCGCGACGATTCCCGAAACGGAAATCTGCTCGTCCTCCACGCCTCCACGGATCCTCTTCTCGCTTGCTCCTTCGCGTTTCGCGGTGGATCTTGAGCCACCACGCAAGGGGAGGAAGAGGAGGGGTGGTGTGGCTGCTAGGGGAGGAAGGGGGGCGCCCTAGGGCTTTTGGGGGGGTGACACCCCTTTTTATATGGTGGGCCGGCCCACTAGGGGAAAAGAGAAAGAGGTGGGGAGGGGATTCGCAGCCCAGGCCCAGGTTTTCCTCGGCCCACTGTTTCTAGCCCGACAACTCCAAATTTAATATTAATACGCTGGATAAACTTCAATTATTTCATCCCCCGACAAATCCTTCATTCCTCTCCCGAAACAAAACCAGGAAAAGGAACCCTAGAATCGCTCTGACGCTCTAAGGCATCACATTCTCCCCTCCTTAAAAGGATTCGTCCCCGAATCTACTCCTCTTTGCTACGGAACCTTAAAAAAAAGGAAGGCAAAATGGTAATCAACACTTTACCTTCAGCATCCTCAAAGAGTGTAGGATACTTCTTGCGCATCTGGTCCTCAAGTTCCCAAGTTGCATCCCGCTCAGACTAATTGGTCCACAAATCTTTCATTGGACACTAACACGAACTACTCCCCTATTAAATAAAGGACACCTATTAGGTGAATCTGGTATCGATCTGGAATCTCAACTCCCACTTCTCTCTTCAACCCGATCGCGAAACTCCGCATTCCAATCTCAACTCCTCTACCACAGTTCGTCGTATTCTGGACGACGCGAACCATGTGAGACACAACGCTCTAGGTAAGTCTCTAAATCAACCCAAACACAAACTCCTATCTCCTACAAGTGATTGATCTTTTACAAAAAGAACCAATATCCACCCTTACCAACGACAGAGATAGCCTACTTTACAACCAGGGTCCATAAATCCGCAGAAACAATAACAACCGAACACAATCACTACGGTTGACACAAACTCGCTCGAACCCAGCGACAAAAGTTCCAAAAAATTAATGTAATTACCTGCAACTTCCAAGTTGTCCACTACTAAATTAAGCAACCCCACCGAGGAACACATCAATGAAAACAATTCTCCAAAAAAAAGGTTTGAATTGAGTCATACACAACCTTCCTTTACTCTTCACTTTTAAACTACTTACGATCAGCGACCCACACTAGTTTTCCCTTGTAAGAAGGTTTCGCCTTCACATTCTTCCACCCAAGGACCAGGGCAAGGAGTACAATCCTTGAATAAACTCAACCATAACATAAACATTCATTTTCTTACCCCCAAGCTTGAACGTAAAAGAAATCTTAATTCTCACTAACACAACGAACGACAATCACCACCTTTAAACCAAAGGGCTGAAATTCACATACACGGGAACTCAACTTGGAAGAGGAACTCCATAGAACCAAAACCACCAAAAATTTTCTTCGGGAGAAGCTCTATTCAAAAGAGAAACACATGAAAGTCTTCTCGCAAATGCATTTCACTTTTACCAAAACAAATCATCTCATTTTTATCCAAGGCCGAGCCATTCGTAAAAAGAAACCGATCAAGGAATTAAATGCTTCCACACAACCACCATCTCTTTTTCCTTAAAAGGAACCAAACTCACTTCCCAACAGAAAAAATTGTTTCAACCACGAATATCATTCATGTCACAATTGGAAGAATCGTCTCTTAAACAAAAACTGTCAAACACCTCACACCACAACACAACTCTAGCCCAAAATAGAAATACAAATATTTCCTGATCATGAAGTTCCAAATCTTACATTGGATTAGCTACTTCTTTTGATCAACAATGCAACCGATAACTCGACCTTGAAAACTACGGACACAGTCAAAGCATACATCCTTGAGCATAAATGTCGCATTCATAACTTAAGCTAGTTTTCTTATCAAAGATGAATGAATGACGATATTTAATAGAATAACATTCCAAAATCTCCACAAATTACTTCAAGGTTAATCATTCTTTTATCCTTGTTTTAAGCCTCAAATTAACCCACATTTGGCGAGAATCATTCTAAGTTTAGGGAAACTCAAACACAAAGACAAAGAATACTTTGACCGAAAGTATTCAACCCAAATAACAAACAAACAAACCAATCCATATGAATTTTTAAACATAAGTTCAGCATAACTCCCGCCATCTATAGCATTCCACTACCCTTACCATTTAGATTTCAATATTCCCTATTTACTCATTGAGAAGGCCCATCAGGATTTAACAACAACTACACAACAAATTCTTACTCTTATTACCTTTTCCACAATTATAAATAAAGTTCACAGTGCTTATAAAAAACACATCCAACCAACACTACCTCATCAAGATCCCCACGGAGCAGCCTAACCTATATCATCATATTCTAAATTTGAAAGGCAGTGCTTCAACAAGTCTTTCAGCATGATGAACCTATAAATTCCATACCACATACGTGTCAACATCTCGACAATGGAAATTTATTCACCTAAAAGATGACTCAACAAGTAAATATTATCTCAACAAGGCACCAATCATAAATAGAAGTTTAAAACATACATTTATTAAGGACAAAATCACGCGTCATGCTAACTATCCCTGGTTCACTCCATCACAACATGTTACAATTTCCACCATTTTAACAAAGGTTTTCAACAATTAATCTAATCAGTTACCACCACTACTAAGTCATCAATATCAATAATTGGCATAATTGTAAAACAACAACATTGCTTTTAGTTACCCTATCCATAGGCTATGACAAACTGTCACTACACAACATACTCCAACTATGTAAAATAGATTGAATAATTTAAGCCATCCAAAGCTCTTATAACAACAACGCTAAATTAAAATTAAAAAAAATTTTAATTTTTTTAGCTACCCTATACACGGGTTATAGCAAAATTGCCACTCCAAGACATACTCCAGCCTTTTTTTTAAAGTTAATGAATAGGTGAAATCATCACAAAGCTCTTACGGCAATGGCAAAAACTTATGTCTTCCCAATTGATATCGATACTAGCATTATTGGAACGCATATCGCATACTTCCGAATCTACTAATAGTTTGCAACATCATAAATATCAACTCTAATCAATTTCCAAGTTAAAGTCACTAGCCAACACGATTAAATTAGAACATCTTTAAACAACCAAAGATGGTTTCTTTAACAATATCGGTAGTCCACCATTACAATTAAATTGTTCTACCGACCTTATATTAAAATGTCTCTAAATAACCAACTAATTTTCTATTACCTTCACAGTAGTTTACATCATCGTAATGTTCTAACTACGCATCAAGATTTAAAGCTTTAAACATTGTCCATGGTCAAGGGCACATTAAAATAATGCAATAAATCCTAAGCATGCACATTAACACATTCAATCATTATCGCTATAGAGCAATCTACAATACTAGAAGTTTATTTAATCTCAAGCTAAAGATAACAATTACATTTTAATTGATTCAACTCACAAATTAACTTAGAAGTACATCATTCCATAAACCACATTGTTACATAATACGTAACACAGACATAAAATTTCTAAACACCGTCATGGGTCACCTACCCTTGACAAACAGGAGGCAATCCCAAACATTAAAAAAAACAAACACAGTTCTAGATCAAGAACAAACACCGATAAAAAAATTCTTCTTTTCAGGCAAGGAAGAAAAGCAAAATCCAAACATAAATGCAAGAGAGCTCGACCCTCAAATGTCCAATCATAGTAGCCAAAACTCTTCAAGAAATCCAAAACCTACACTTTCCACAAAAGAAGACGGATGCAAAAGGGAAGACCAAATGTCCAACTAAAATTTTCCGATAAAGATTCAAACTTAGCTCCATCCAGCTTGATCTGCAACAGGAGAAACTCCAACCCCCTTCTTTTTTTAAAAAAACAAAAAAATCAGGGAAACAACAACCACAGAAATTTCCTCCCAACGACAGTCCATCACAATAAATAAGGTGCCAAAGCAAAATTGTGACCAAAAGACGCGCAACGTAGAACTCTTATTCTGTGTCTTCACTCAAAGGAGACAAAACCACAAACCGCCAAAAGGACAAATCAGCGAGTGCTCAAAACTAAGCATTTTCCTCGGTTTCGAACCAACCACATACCCAGAAAACCAACCAAAACTGACCGTCAGCACGGTAAAGAACATCCCAAGGAATCCATCACCAACCTCTTCTATTTGACTCTAGTCACTACCCGATCTACGACAGACACGGATAAGTACTCTTTCCCTACAGGGGTTTAATAGTTCTTCGGTGGTGACTCTACCCGGCCACACCGTCAAACCACAGCCTCACTACAAACAAAGGTGACCGAAACCCTTCGGCACCACAACCACACTTTATCACAAATGAAGCAACTCAATCAAATCTATCATAAATATAGCATTATACATCATCAAAAGTAGCATTCAACAACAAAGCTTAAATTCAACCTTTAAGCATAAGGCAACGATACCCATACCCTTTCCTACTGTGCATCCATGTGTGTCAAATTTTAAATTAGTGATTCCACTTACACAAGTTTTAATGTTGCTATCCTATGACAAAATTTTAGTTAAAACCTAGGCCATGTTTCTAAGTTATTCCACATCACATTTTAGTTGTATCCTATAGTATGACACTAAAAATAGACATTCCAAGGACCTACAGCCCGCTCTCGATACCAAGCTGTAACACCCTACAAATCTAAAGCTGTCAGACAAGAAAATTTCGACAGCATCTCTCCTAAAATTAGGACAAAGCAGGCGACAACAAGATTCATAATAACCATTATAAACAGGAATAACATAAAAGCATCAATACTAGAGATAACAAGTCTAAATCAACCAGAAAACAAACATAAATGTAAAACAGCTCCAAAGAGGACATCAACAGGTCTATGATTAATAAAATTTCAGCAAGCTAATGAATTATTAAATGCACTAGTCCATGTGATTCGTGTTGACCCGGAGGAGTTGATTGTGCTACTAAGCCCACCCTTCAAGCTTACGACTCATGAGAACTACGAAAACAACAAAATAACAAGGGGTGAGATTGGGTAATCTCAAAGCGGAACAACTTCTAACGAATAACACAGCCACAGTAAAACTAGCATACCAAATTCCTCATGTCCAATACCACATTATAGAGTCCACACAACCTCAGTAAAATGCATATGATTGTGCACATGCTTATGCCATGATCCTCCTCACCGTGCCCTTTCTCAGGAACACACGGTGTTGTCTGCACTTGATCGCGCCGTCAAGCGTCGACAAACTTCCAATGCATGATTATGCAGTTAATGCTTCATGCATAAATACATTCATAACTTCCCACTCTGAATTCACATGCTTGCATACCATCAAATAACATGGATAGAATGCGAACATCATTGAGATAGAATATCTCCACAATTCATCTTGCAAACAACATCTTTCTTCATTCTTACTCATGATTCAAAAGCCAAACAACCACATCACAATGCAGGATAGGATATTGTAATCTCATAAACAAGTAGTTAAACCATGTAGGTGTGCTGCAATTAAGGTTTATATTGAAGACGAAACAAATAGCGAGTTATGGTTTAGCAAGACCGCTACTTCCACTTGCCTTTACCAACGTGGATGACGAACCTAGTTGCGTCCAGAAGGGGCGCCACCTGTACAAGTATTATTTCAGTACATAGCGACATCACAAATGATCACACAACTCGAACACACGCTTCCTAATCCCCGTTCCCTTCTTAAGCGCCAAAAACCCCAATCTGTCCGGGTCAAACAGCATCACCCTCTCTTCACAATTTCGTATCTTTTTTTATACAGATCATAAAAATACAAAAAAATTACAGTAGCTAGATATTGACGAGATCTACAACTTTCATGAAGATCACAAATTTCAATTCCACTGTTAAATATGCCTAAACAAACGTCCAACACAGTGTACAAAATCTGTTTCCAGATTCTGTCCGTCATCTTACAACAGAGATAACTCTCATACCCACGCCCCAAAAATTCTTAAAAAATTACAGAAGCTATATCTCGACGTTATCTACAACTTTCTAGTTATAGTTTTTTGCAGGAAAAATCGTCTATGCCACGTAAAGCGCGAAACAATCCGCGCTGCACAATCTCCCCTTCCAAAAACAGCACCACGTGAACATCTACCCTTCTCCCCCATCAAGATCCATCTAAATCACTCACCACCAGATCTAATACACTCCTAATCCCTAGGTAGAACAGGGGTAAAAGATTGGGAATTTTACCTTGAGTTCTCCCTTGAGAACCCACGAAAAACGCGCGACGATTCCCGAAACGGAAATCTGCTCGTCCTCCACGCCTCCACGGATCCTCTTCTCGCTTGCTCCTTCGCGTTTCGCGGTGGATCTTGAGCCACCACGCAAGGAGGAAGAGAAGGGTGGTGTGGCTGCTAGGAGGAAGGGGGCGCCCTAGGGCTTTTGGGGGTTGACACCTTTTATATGGTGGGCCGGCCCACTAGGGGAAAAGAGAGAGGTGGGGAGGGATTCAGCCAGGCCCAGGTTTTCCTCGGCCCACTGTTTCTAGCCCGACAACTCCAAATTTAATATTAATACGCTGGATAAACTTCAATTATTTCATCCCCCGACAAATCCTTCATTCCTCTCCCGAAACAAAACCAGGAAAAGGATCCCTAGAATCGCTCTGACGCTCTAAGGCATCACAGATCAGGGAGAGATTAAAGATAGCCCAATCGCACAGAAGAGTTATGCTGACAACCGTCGCCGAGACCTGAGTTTTGAACCAGAGGATTTCGTGTATCTCAGAGTCACACCGCTCAGAGGAGTTAAGAGATTCCATGCCAAAGGAAAACTCGCGCCGAGATATGTTGGACCATTCAAGGTTCTCAGCCGCAGAGGTGAAGTTGCTTATCAGCTAGAGTTACCGCAATCACTAGCAGGAGTGCATGATGTGTTCCACGTGTCCCAACTGAAGAAGTGTCTCTGAGTACCTGAGGAGCAGACACCGCTAGAGTCAATTGAGTTGCAAGAAGATCTGACTTACAAGGAGCACCCCGTGAAGATTCTGGACACCATGGATCGAGAGACGAGGAACAAGTCAACCCGTTTCTGCAGAGTTCAATGGAGCAACCACGCGGAGAGTGAAGCAACTTGGGAGCGCGAAGAGGATTTGAAGAAAGAGTTTCCGAACCTATTTCTTTAGAAAGCCCTGAATCTCGGGGACGAGATTACATTAAGGGAGGTTTGTAACACCCCAAAATTATGCTTTTCATAAATTCATGTGTGATTTGGCACTTTGGTGAATTTTTGGAATTTTCTGGAATTTATTTGGATTTATTTGGAATTTATTTGAATTTATTCCATTTTGAAATAATTAAAGAATTTGACATTGCAAATAAAATTTTGTTGGAAATATTTTATTTGAGTCCAAAATGTTCCAAAATATTTTCCAGAATTTTTCTGAGTATTTTATTATATTTAATGAATTAAATGAATTTCTGGGAATTAATTGAATTATTAAATCGCTGGAAAAATCAATCGGGTCGAGTACTGTTCATCCGACCGAGTCGGAACCCGAGTCGGACTCGAGTCCGACCCGAGCCAGCTGACTCGACCGAACCCAATCCTAACCCTACTCGATCCCGACCGTTGGATCGGGATCCAACGGTCTGGATTGGACCGCACCGGTTCGAGCTGTGACCGGGCCGGATCCGGTTTCGCCCGTGCGATTGTGGCCGTTGATCGCACCACGTGGACGGTCGCCCGTCGTCGTCTCCACCGAGTTCGAAACGGACTCCGCCGCCGCGCCCGCCGCCGTGTGGGCCTAGGTTTCCGTTTTCCGCGCGGACGCCGAGGGTATTTAATGCCCGGGTCGCACCTCGAGGACCGCCTTGACCCCGCGCAGCCATTGCCCTAGCCGCCGCCCGTAGTGCACCGTCGCGCCCGCGATTGCTCGCCGTAGTTGCGTGAAGCACCGCCACGGTTCTTCGTTGTTCCCGCCGCCGCCCGCTGTCCTCCGCCGCCGCCGACCCCAGATTCAAACTCCCCGCGACGAGGCGCACCCGAAGGGAGAACTCACCTCGCCGGAGCGCGCTCGAAACGCCGTTGCCTGTGTCGCCGTCCCCAGCTCCGGCCAGTCAGCACCGTCGCACGCCATCGCCGGGACTCGAGCTCCCTCAGCCGTCGGATCACAATCGCACGGTCCAGATCACGCCACGTCATCCCGCCAATGAGATCCCGTTCCAAACCCCAGATCCAATCTCAGCCGTTAGATCTAGATTGTACGGTTAGCGTTAGCAGCGTTATACGCGTTAGATTGGATCTCAACCGTTGGATCTAGATTCAACGGTCTAGATTGGCCACGTTCACCCCAAACGTGCGTTACCAGATCCAATCTGGGCCGTTGATTTTCGAATCAACGGCCGAGATCACGCCACGTGGCTGGAAGTCTGACCGTCGCAGTCAGCGCCGCACGTGGGAGCGTGTCTCTGACACGCGGGGCCCGCGTGTTAGAGGGCCCACCTATCAGCCACGCCGTGCGCGCGTGAACCCAGCCGCTGACAAGGCAGGCCCACACGTCAGTGACGTCACCCATGACATCACCATTGGGTCCCACCTGCCGAGCGGTCGAGTCCCGCCGACGCCAAGAATGACGTCACCCCGATGGGTCCCACCTGTCGATCTCACGGGAGCCGTGGGCCAGGATCCACTGAGACCGAGCCAAACCATGGACCACGTCCATGGACCGGCAGACGTCAGCTGCCCAATCAGGGGCTGACACGTGTCCCTGCTGACGCAATAAAAGAATTTCCAAAAAAGAAAATGATTTATTAATTCGAATTATTGACTTCAGATTTTGATTCAAACTTCAAACGCTTATAACTTTTGCATTTTAACTCCGATTTGAGTGATTCAAATTTCTAAATTTGCATAAAATTGAGATCTACCTAATGATGAATTTTATTTAATTTTTGGACTAAAATTTTTCTCTGTAATATTATTTAATTTATTATTTAAACTTCAAAATGCTATAACTTTCGCGTTTAAACTCCGAATTTGACGATTCCAGTTTCTAAAAATTCATAAAATTATGTTCTCTCTGTTTATGAACTTTATTTGGATGTTTCGACACTTTTTGTCTACTGTTTTATTCATTTGTTGCTATTTGCACGCGTTACGAGTAGACGTTGAAGTGCCAGAAGGATTCGAAGGAGAAATATTGACCCAGGAGCCAGCTCAGGACCAAGAGCAAGTACTTTTTGAAGGCAAGTTGTGCTTTGACCATGTTGATCCCATTTTGAAACCTATTTTGATTCAATTTATTGCATGCTAGCTTGATTAGAAAATACTTTATTTAATCCCGGGGAATTGGATAAATGCCAATTTGTTGTATGACACCTTGATTAATTAAATATGTGCCATGACCCCTTGTCACCCTAGTTGTGGATTACTAGTTGGACACTACTAAATTGCCAACATGGGTTTGTAGATCGTTGGCCTAAACTTCGCCTTAGCTAACGGAAGGGTTAGTGTGCAACACCGGAGAGGACCACTTGTATTGTTAGAAGTTTCCGAAAGACTTTGTTACGGGAACTCGCCTTTGTGGTGTTTGACTGTATCTTGTGGGTAAAGTGCATAACCTCTGCAGAGTGTAAAATCTATTCGAATAGCCGTGTCCGCGGTATTGGACATCGCTCGGGAATTACAGTCAAGGGTTAGACTTTCTTGAAAATAACTTGGACTTGAAAGGTTGGGTTTGGTTTAATAATGATGTTGATGGAAATGTGGATTAGGATTGGGGAAGATGTTTATTTAACTCCTGGAAAAGTTGTTAATGATATACTTGTTTCTACTGCTTTCGAATCTACTTATATTATTTGTTAAATGCTGTTTACTGCAAATATATCTTGAGCTATTCCTTTGTATCAAGCCATGCATATAGTATATTAGCTTGCATTCTGTGCATGACTTGCTGAGTACCAAGTACTCACCCTTGCCGTAATACAACACCAGTTGAAGAGGAGACTACACCAGCTTTGGAGGAGGAGCTCCAAGAGGAACCGTCTACTTAGGGAGCGAGCCCGATCGGTTACTGTGGTATATTGGATGGCGCCACGATGTTATCTTATTTTCCGCTGCTATTAATTCTCTTTTAATAAGTTTCGTCCTGCGAGGCGTATATTTTTAACTTGACCATAAGGTCAAGCAACCAGTTTGATTATTCAATTAAAGTACTTATTTAGTATCGAGTGGTATGATTGTGATATTTACCGATGTTAAGACTGTGTGCACTAGCGCGTTCCTGGACTAGTGCTGAATACACAGAGGGTCCGGATTTGCAAATTCGGGTCCCGACAGAGGTGGTATCAGAGCCATACTGACCGTAGGCTCACCCTTAGCTAGAAAGGTCGTAGAGAGGATAAAACCTATTTTCTAAAGCTAAAAGTTTGTCAAGACAAGAAATGACATCTCGACTTATCCCTTTCTTTCTTTTCTTGTCTCTTGCTGAATTTTTCCTTACCCCGTCACGATTTAGAAATCTCGAGTTCTTACGTGAGCACTCTTGTGACAGATGGAGGGAGAGATCAACTACGTCGATCTAGAGGTTGGTCACGCCGCAGAACTTTGGTGTATGCTGCAGACTCTCGGAGGTTTTGAGAAGCCAAAATACCAAGTGGACGTAATCAGACAAGCAGGATTGATCAAGGCTTGTGACGTGAAGATTGTGGTACCTGCCAGGAAGAAGGGCCCGGGCAATCGCCCGATACATTGCACTGCCAGGAGGTCTACAATGCAGATGGGTATCCAGGAGGTGTCGCGACGAGCAATGCGGCACATTGCCCGCATCTACGCCAGAGAGTTAGAGGGCACGGTGTTCCGTTATCATCCGCGCAGCAATAACCTTCTCGACCCGAAGATGATTCAGGATGAGAACGCCGTGATCACACAAATGGCATGACTTGTTGTCGCCCAGGAGGATGTACTCGATGATACGAGCAAGGAGCTACAGAAGGCCCGCAAGGAGATCACTGCAGAGAAGAACAGATGGCGGGAGACTCAGGAGTATGTGTCACATCTTCTGCACAGGATTGGAGAGTTAGAGACGGCGTTGTACGCACCAGAGCCGAAGCCAGTACTCGAGCTACACGAGCCAAATCCGGAAGAGCCAGAGCTTGAGGAGGACACCGCTTCTTCGACTACCACAGTTAACACAGTTGCAGGGCATGGCGATAGTTTCGCGCCTATGCCGCAGCACCCGTACCCAGGCCGTGGAGGTTTTCTCGATGAGTGAGCGTAGGTGTTGTAGTGAGACTCCTTCGTCGAGTCGCGTCATAGAATAAAGAGTCACCCTTTAGGCGTTAAACTCCAGTGTTAGTTTGATTTGGATTTTCATTGCTTGCTGAGTTTGCAGTATGTGTTGCAAGGCCCCTAGGCATTGTAAGCGACCATACCAAGTTATTATTAATTAAATAATAAAGTTGGACTTGAGTTACACCCTTCGCCCCGCATAGTTCCATATTACTTGTCTATTCTTGTTTCCCTCTCGTCTCTAAAACCTGGAGCAAACCACAGATGGTGAACACTCGTGGAAACCTTGGAGGCAATGGAAGTGGTTCTCGCCCAGCAGAAAACCCCAATGATGGAGCACCAGCACCGCCAGTTGATATGCAGAATTTCGGAGCTTTTCTTGCTGCTCAAACTCAGTTGATGCATGCCATGATGCAACAGATGCAGCATGTCACCGCTCAGGCCACTGCTAATCAAGTCAATCAGGGACAACGCCAGAATACAAGACTGTCAGAGTTCATGAGGACTCATCCACCCACTTTCTCCGGGAATGCTAACCCGTTGGAAGCCGATGACTGGTTAACGTCAATTGAGAGGAAGCTACACATTGCTCAATGCATGGGAAATGAGAAGGTACTCTACGCTTCTCATCAGTTGGAAGGAACAGCCGCCGAATGGTGGGAGAACTTCTGCGCTACGCGGGATAACCCACAGGGCATCACTTGGGAGGAGTTTACTTCTGCGCTACGCGGGATAACCCACAAGCCTCCTCCTTGACCAGCTGCTCCACGAGCTCCAGAACACCGGAGGGAGAGGTTTAGCTGGAGGGAAAGCTCGAGGGAGGGAGAGAGAGCTCCATGGGAGAGAGGGCTTGAGAGGGAGAGCTAGAGGGTGAGGGTGAGAGTGAGAGGGTGTGAAGTGAGAGGGAAGGAGAGTGATACGGCTGGGGGAGGAGGCTTAGATAGGAAGACACCAAGTGCTGAGGTGGCTGGGCAACGGGCAGCAGAGAGGGCTCTGCCCCCTGCCCGGTCTCCTCGGCCGGCAGTACCGGCCAGGGCCGGTGGTACTGCCGCCCAGGGCCGGCGGTACTGCCGCCCAAGGCAGAAAAACCCCAAAACCCCCCAAAAAAACTCCGAAACTCACGAACCCTTCTCGGAAACCTTTAGGATAGATTCTAGGATAGCTAAAGAAGGTTTGGAAACTACGGTTGCTTAGAAATTCTAACCGCAACACGAAACACGATTATGGAGCAAAAACTAAAACGAAACAGATCGAGCAAACAAATCCGAGCACAATTAACTCCAAATTGAATTCCAAATAACTCTCAAAGGATAATTAACATTTAAAAAGGCAAGCACAAACTCAGGATGTTACAGCTACAACGCAGAATGAATCTAACCGTACGATCTAGATCTAACGGCTGTGATTAGATGTAGTACGGTGCATTCTACGGGCTACATGGCTTAATCTAAGGCGTTGGATCTAGATCCAACGGTTAAGATTGGATCTAAAAACCGCGACGTGGATTTCATTATGGGTGATGTGGATGAACCTCGAGCGTTGGATCTGGATCGGACGGTGGTGAAGCTTCGCGGGGTTGACGATGTCCACGGCGGAGCTGGCCGGCCGAAGCTGGAGATGACGACACGCAGGACGGTGTTTGGAGGGTGCTCCCGCGAGCTGAGTGGTGCGCACAGGTTCGCCTTGACGCGGGGGTCACGGATCTGGGTAGCACAGCGGCGGAACATCCTCGTCGGCGTCAGAAATGAAGAAAAACCCGCAGCGGCGCTCCACAACTTCGGCGAGCAATCTAGCACAGACGGCGGTGGCTAGGGCTTCGAGACCTGGGGCTTCGGATGTGCACGGAAAAGGCGAACCTGGTGGTGCGTGCGGCTCATTAAATAGCAGCCCCGGAAGGTGTGTCCCACGCGGAAACGGCGGAGTCCGAACCGAGCTCGGAAACGGTGATGTGGCTGCATCGCAGCCGTCCACGTGGACACGATCCGACATCTCACACGCTCGCGTGACGTGGCTAGATCGTGGCCGTTGGATCTCGATCCAATGGCTCACATGGCTAGGGTTGCGTCCGGGTCGGGCTCGGGTGCGGTCCGTTTGGGAATGGTAAGCTGTGCTGAAGAGCAGCTTAGTCCCTAGGAGTTCATGCAAATTTTTCCAGAACCGCGAAGTGAACTGGGGTCCACGGTCAGACACAATGGTTTTAGGAATTCCATGTAGTCGGACAATATGGTTCAGGTAGAGTTCTGCAAGTTTAGCTCCATCGTAGGTAACGCGTACCGGTATGAAATGAGCAACTTTGGTTAACCGGTCGATGATTACCCAAACAGAGTCATGGCCATTAGCTGATTTTGGCAGGCTAGTTATGAAGTCCATTCCGATCTCATCCGATTTCCACTCCGGAACCTTCAAGGGTTGAAGCAGTCCAGCTGGTCATTGGTGCTCTGCTTTAACTCGCTGACACACGTCACAAATGGCGTCGTACGCGGCGATATCCCTTTTCATACCAGGCCACCAAAACTTCTTTCGAATATCTTGGTACATTTTTGTGCTTCCAGGGTGGATTGACAACGGAGTCTCATGAGCTTCTTTCAAGATCAATTCTTTGATCTCCTGATCATTCGGGACATAAATTTGATATCCACGCATGGTTAGACCATCAACTCGTTCTGAAAACTCCGATGACGCACTTTCTTTCAAATTGCGCTTGATCTCAGCTACTCCTTCATCTTTCAACTGAGCAGCCTGAATTTGGGATTCAAGGGCAGGTCGTAGGGTTAATGTAGCCACAAATCCTTCCCCTACCCTCTCCAAATTGAGTCTACGAAACTCATCCAGTAACTGGGTTTGATAAACACCCGACAAGGTATCACTGGTGTGTAGCTTGCGACTGAGGGCATCAGCTACCACATTAGCTTTTCCTGGATGATAATGAATTCCCAAATCATAGTCTTTGATTAGCTCCAACCATCGGTGCTGTCTCAAGTTTAGATCTGGTTAGGTGAAAAAGTATTTCAGACTCTTATGGTCGGTAAATATCTCAACTCAGTTTCCGATGAGATAATGACGCCATAACTTAAGAGCATGAATTACAGCAGCCAATTCTAGATTATGAGTCGGATAATTGGCTTCATGAGGTTTCAGTTGGCGTGAAGCATACGCCACGACTTTTCCTTCCTGCATCAGCACACAACCAAGACCCAGACGTGAAGCATCACAGAATACGTCAAAGTTTTTGTGCACATCAGGCAAGACAAGAATTGGAGCTGTCGTAAGCCTTCGCTTCAACTATAGGAAACTAACTTCACAAGCTGACGTCCACTCAAACTTCTTCTCCTTCTTGAGCAACTCAGTCATCGGCTTGGAAATTTTGGAAAAGTTTTCAATGAATCACCGATAGTACCCGGCTAACCCAAGAAAACCTCGGACTTCGGGAACAGTCCGTGGCTGTTCCCAAGCAAGTACATCCTTCACCTTGCTGGGATCAACAGCAACACCTCCTTCTGAGAGAATGTTGCCTAAGAAGTCAACTTCTTTGAGCCAGAACTCACATTTGCTGAACTTGGCATACAACTGATGTTCACGCAGTTTATCAAGCACTAAATGCAGATGGAGTTCATGCTCCTGCTCACTCCGAAAATAGATAAGAATGTCATCAATGAACACCACCACAAATTTATCTAGGTATTCCATGAATACCTTATTCATGAGATTCATGAATGTGGCTGGTGCATTGGTGAGTCCAAAAGAAACTACTGTATACTCGTACAAACCATAACGAGTAGTAAACGCGGTCTTCTGGATATCTTCCGGTCGAATTTTGAGTTGAAAGTACCCCAGTCTCAAGTCAATCTTAGAAAAGACTCGAGCTCCATTTAATTTATCAAACAAATCATCAATCCGAGGAAGAGGATACTTATTTTTGATAGTGACTTCGTTTAAAGATCGATAGTCCACGCACATGTGTAAACTACTATCTTTCTTCTTGACGAAGAGCACTGGACTACCCCATGGAGACGAACTAGGGCGAACAAAACCCTTAGCTAAATGCTCCTTGAGTTGTTTCTTCAACTCCAACAACTCATCAGAGGGCATCCGATACGGACGTTTGGACAATGGTGCTATTCCTGGCAGCAAGTCAATAACAAACTCCATATCCCGATCTGGGGGCAATCCTGGTAATTCTTCAGGAAACACATCAGGATACTCCCAGACCACTGGTACTTGACTTAATTCCGGCACAGAAAGCGAATGGAAAGAAGCCTTAAGCACATTTGATCGTCTGGAGTAATACTTAGTTTGGATTCCATCCGAATTCACCAGAGAAATGGAACGATTTGCGCAATCAATATGTCCTTGATTTTGAGATAACCAATCCATCCCAAGGATAACATTGAGTCCAGGGGTATCTATCTGAATCAGATTTCCCAAAAATAGAACTTCATTGATCACTATGGGTACTCTAAGGCATATGCGCTCAGCTCGCATAACCGAACCAGGAGAATAGACTAACATTGGATCTCGCAATCTGTTAGTCTCAACCTTATGTTTTAAAACAAACTTTGAAGAAATGAAAGAATGCGAAGCGCCCGAATCAAATAAAACCAAAGTGGGTACTGAGTGTATGAGAAACATACCAACTACCACATTGGAGCATTACTGGCCCCCTCCGTGGTAACTAGGTTAAGTCGACCACGGACTTGACTCGGGGCTACTTTTTGGCTAGAACGCCCTCCTAAGTGTCCACCATGCCCGGTTACAGAACCTTGCGGGCGAATCGGACCGCTTGGAACTTGAGGTCGAGCAGTAACAGGATGTTTACTCGAACAAACAGTAGAGATATGTCCCTTCTCACCGCAAGCATAGAAGGTGAGTGCGGCCATCCTGTCCTGCCCTCCACGATTCTGTCCTCCGCGGCCAGAAGGTTGAGCCGCAGATAGAACAGGTTGGGGAAAGTTCCTCTGATATCGTGGAGGCGGCGATGCCACGGACTGAGCACTGACGGTTTGCCCAGAACGCGGTCTCGAAGTACCGGCACCGACAGATTTCTGAGCCATCCACTTACGCTTCCGGCTCTCCAAAAGCGCCTTGCATTTGTCTTCTACACAAATCGCCTTGTCCACAAGTACTTGCATATTGGGGATGTCAAGTGGTGCGAGCGAATGACGAATCTCCTCGTTGAGATGTTGACGAAACAAGGAGACTTTTCGAGCTTCGCTCGGGACCTCATCTGCTACATAGCGAACCAGATAATTGAACTTATGCAGATAGTCCATCACTGACATCGACCCCTAACGAAGATCATAGAACTCTCGTTTCTTTATCTCCATCAGACTAGCAGGAATGTGCACCTCCCAAGTCATGACCTGACCAGGTGGACGAATCGCCTTAATACTACCCCACCAAGCTGCTACTGCGCCTTGGAGATAGTAAGCAGCGTACTGAACCTTCTCCTCGTCAGTACACCTCATGAGGTCGAGTTTATCTTCAACATTGCGAAGCCAATCGTCTGCGTCTAGAGGATCGGTCGCTGATGAGAAGTTTGGCGGGTGAGTTCGCTGGAACTCGGCCAACCTCGATTGGGGTTGCATTGCTGCCAAACCACCATAAGCAGTGGCACCAAGGTTCTCGGAATTCTGCACCAACCGCTCCAACAAGCAGGTCTGCATAACAAGAACTTGGGCCATTGACGGAGGTGGAGGTAACTCTTCACTTTGGGCATCGTGATGACTAAGCGATGCCTCCCGATTACCTACTGGCTCATTAGAGTGATGAGATCCTTGGCTACGGGATCTGGCCAAAGGTGGATCATGACGCTCCGGATTCGGCATTGCTACAACTGGTTCTTGGCTATTCAGAGCAACACCCCGGGTCATCACTGAACGATCAACACGTCTCTTCGGCGGCATCCTGTTGACACAAAGACTTAGAGACAAGTACCACAAGAGCCCATCGAAGAACGCGGGGATTTGCACAACAATTGCGAAACTCAAGCACAATCCATCACATAGCAATACAAAATTCAAAATATGTATCACAGTGAAAGGATTGCAGGGCGATAGATTCACAGATGATAACTTAGCACGTCTCTTCGCGCTACAGGGGGTTATTTACAACACCACCGACATCAACTACCACCAGTTCCACGGGAGTAATTACAACAAAAGGTTTCTTCCACCAGCTCGTAATTACAACAAAAGCGAGCTGTAGATCCAACTACCTATTGGGATAAGGATCTAATCCTAGACACGACCACCGTTCGCAGCAGGGACATCTGAGGTGCCTGGGGCTACAGAGGAAGCAGTTGACTCTGCAGGAAACATCAACCGTACTCGCGTCCACCAAACAGCAGGTTACGTCCTGGCATGGCAGTCGTAGAAGCACTAGGGCGCACAGCCGAAACACGGCGACGGCTGCTACCTCGAACAGACATCCTGGCACTGTGAGAGACCCGACGATAAGATCCATAAGGACGGGGTAACTCCTCAGCAGGCTCGAGATCGTCATTCTCCCCATAGATCATCCCAGTAGTAAAGAAACCATAGCTAACCAAGGGCGCCATGTTACTCTCTAACTCAGAGATACGGCGTCGAGCGAGCAACAGTTCTTCACAGAGACGAAGCAAATATCGATCAAAGGACCTCACTAGCCCAGTCTGTCAAATCTGCACAGGATCCAACAGTGGATAATCTGGCACATACAGGTTCTCTTGGCTGTCCGGCTCACGAGAGGGACAAATAGGAAACAACTGAGCCATCTCCGGTACATCAAAGCGAAGCCTCAAAATTGCAATATATGCTCCATCGAGTAGAGCTGCAAGAGGACTTGGCGTTGTACCATGATACTGACGGGTTTGCTCTCCTGCGTGGCGTCCGCGAATGGAAACTTCAGCCACATACAGGGAGGAAGTGGGACTAAGTCCAGCACGTGAGATTAAGTACCCTGGCGGCTCAGGAAAGCCAGCACGCTACATCATCTCCCAGAGGGTAGCCTGAACTGAGCCCTCTAGAATCGCAGACGTGAAATAACAGGGTTCCCAACATCCAGACATCTTAAGATTAAGAAGGGAAACAGATTAGTGACATCCTCAACAAACGGAAATTCGAAATAAACAAAAATTAAATAAACGAAAAGAAAATAACCCAACAGCGAACCAATAAAAGAAACTCACGATTATAAGCCTCATCCTTATTCTTACTCAATTCTTAACTATCTTTTGAAGTGGATAAGCTTCCCAAATACTTCTAACTTAAATTTCGAATAGGATCGGGAAAATAGATCGAACCGAATACCCCATTTGATTTTGCCTTGGAAATCTGACTTTGAAAGCCGAGTTAAGAGGAAAATTTCATTTGAAGCTCAAAACCAGAAGAGATGCTACAGAAAAGAAAAGATCAGCATTCTATGTTTTCACAATTAAGGAGTGCATAATCAAAATAACTTTTAAGGGAAAAGACTCTTCCTTAATCCTATCAATTACTGAACCTTTGCTCTGATACCACGCCTGTGGGGGCTCCTGTCCTGGTACATTGATACTCCATTACTGTTGCGCGGGCCTGGATAATCATGCAACCAGTAACGTAACGATCACGACATCACAATAGACTCAGATTGAAACCACTTGGTCAGCACGATACTCGACTAATGAGGTCACATGCCATCCAATTGGTTCCAATTTGAGCTTCCCGCAACCATGTGATAACCACTAGTCCCTGGATCAGTAGGCTATTGTCACATGTTGAGAAGGTAGAGTCTCATCCAAGCGAACGCAATTTAAGGGCAGAGGTAGTAAATTACAGCGATAGATATTAATATTACAACTTGTTTCTGTTTACAAAATGCCGATTGGCTTAAAGTAAACTGAAGAGAAAAACATCAGAGAAACAAAAGTAAAGTGGCCGCGGTGTGCCTCCATTCCCTCAGGCAACCAGCGAGCAACTAACTCTGCTAGCCGTCAAACGCACCACCCGCGTCTGGGTCACTGAACTCCTGGTCACCTTCTTCCTCGCCTGCATCTTCTGCTCCTCACGCAAATTTTCAGAGCAAACGGTGAGTACACGTATGTACTCGCAAAACTTTATTGTTTGCAAGTATAAATATAATGCAGGCTAAACAATGAAGATGGTTGCTATTCTAGTTCAGATTTGCATGAAGCTGAAGTTATTTGTAATAGACTAATAGATTGGAATACTGCACAGTTTATAAAACATTTAGTAAATGAGAGTAAAGCAATACATAATGTAATTGTACATTTCATTCAACATCCAAATTCCTCCAACATAAGCAACACCACCATCACATGGCATCAGGAATCATTTCCTTCAACATAACCATCATACCATCACAAGGCATTAGGAATCACCACCAGCTTGATCAAATCACCAAACCAACCGATCTCTGAGTTCATCGACTCAACATTTGCATGATACAGCCCAACATTTAAAAGATCTACCGTTTTCAAATCCTTTTTAGAAATCAAAACCAAATTATATACTTGACAGCAAATACCCAAGATGCTCGTGACCGTGAGCACGGCTAATCGATTAGTTTGATTAATCTCTGCAGAGAATGCACACTTTACCCACATGACACGCTCTAGCAATCATGTCAACCATGCCACGCGATACATACCGTATCCGTTTTGCTAGATTGTGACAAAACTCTTCCAATTGTCGGCATCTAGTCTTGTGTCAGCCCCGGCGATGTGCGCTCTTTGCTTTGGGTGGGGGCTCCACACACCCACACAGAGTACCCCCGGGCCAGGCGAGAGTACCCCCCAATTAAGGTGTTTGGGTACCTTAAACTCCAAACCTGATTCACCCACCCGGATCCAACGATGGCTAACAGCCCATCGTGCCTTTTACCCTCAGCAAAGCATCCACCGTTGTTTCACGAAAGTCTCCAACACCTGCGCGTGTTGAGGGAGTATTCTAAGCAACACCAGCACGTCGGTATTGCCCAACTACTTCGACCTACCACGGCGCAAGTCCAAATTCCAACTCCTGTACTGGGTTTAGGCTATCCCATACTAGCACATGTGGTTGTACGAAAGGACTTGGTTAAAACGTCAAGTTCAGTCCTTAGGATTGCACAGACGAGACCTCCCATCATCCGTCCAGCATAAATCACCGTACACCTTTTCCTTTTTCATCTTTTACCAACATAGCCTTTGTTTTTCCGAAATCACCATTTCTGAAATCCTAATAACGTATCGAAAATCTTTGATTGACTGAGTCCACCGATTATTATTCAATCAGTCTAAAGCTGGGCTAAGCGTATGCAACTATTAGACTTATAACCCCTGACGACACTTATTATAGCATATATCCTAAAACTAGGGTTACTCAAGGATTTTAGGGTAACAACAAGATTGAGATAAGCCATCCAACCATTAGGGTAACTACTTATTCCCACCATTTACATACTTGTAATAATCATATGCATGCGTAATAGTTTTGCGAAACATCAAATACTTTTGCAATTATAGGAGCAATATGTTCAAAGGGGGTGCTTGCCTGCTTGCTCTAGGTTTTGCGTGTCCTTTGGGTCAAAGTCCAGATCCTCGCCTACTGCTCCTGAGGCGTCAACATCTAAACGAAAGCGCGACAAAAGAAATAACGAGGAAACGATTAAGATCCAACGAGAACAAGGCAAAAAGCTCAAAGAAGCGGACAACAACCAATAAGAGAACACGAGAGAGAAAAACTTAACGAAAACCAAAATTTGAACTGGAGACCGGCAGTACCGGTATACAAATCCCGGTAGTGCCGCTCTGATCAGCGATCTGGCCGCAAAGTCGGTAGTACCGGCGGCTGCGAATCTTAAAGGAGGACCTCTCTGGAAAATAAATACCGGCGTTGCGGGAGCGGTAGTGCCGGCCTAAGCCCGGCAGTACCGGCCATAAGGGTCAGTAGTGTCGGCCTGAGCGGCAGTAACGGACTTACCACGTCGGTAGTGCTGGCCACAGGTCGACTGAATTTTCCAGAAAAAGGATTTTCGCACAAACGACTTCGGAATTTCGCGGCGATTGCACGGATGGGTTCTCGGAGATGACAAGGACCCATTTACGCAAACCACCCAAGGTTCCGACCTCGTTTGGCCTAAATTCTAATCCGAGAAACACTAGAGTCCTAATTCATGCTAAATTCCGACTTTCACCCCGAATCGTATTCAAACTCGATTCTTTTCGCGAAACTCGGACTTTAACAACGTCGAATACATTCTAGTGTCCTTTTCCTAGCTTTTGGAACTAGGGTTCCAAGGTTCACTTCCAAGAGCTACGAAAATGACATTTAACCAAATATATCCGATAAAAACGTATTTACAGCTTTCGATCTCAGTTTTCGCACTAACGAGAACTCTAGCACCTAACCTTGGTCTAGATACTCGGCTAACTAAAAGTTGAGCTCTACAACTAGGTTTTCTAGGGTTTTGGCAAAAAGAAAAGTTGATAGAAATGGAGAAAAGTACAAGATCAAGCTCAAGTCATCACAGATCTGACCGAAACATGCTCCACTCACCACAGAGCTCGTCTAGGGCTTGGGAAGCGACGTCCTCCTCCTTGTCCAGCTGCTCCACGAGCTCCAGAACACCGGAGGGAGAGGTTTAGCTGGAGGGAAAGCTCGAGGGAGGGAGAGAGAGCTCCATGGGAGAGAGGGCTTGAGAGGGAGAGCTAGAGGGTGAGGGTGAGAGTGAGAGGGTGTGAAGTGAGAGGGAGGGAGAGTGAATCTGGTGGGGAGGAGGCTTAGATAGGAAGACACCAAGTGCTGAGGTGGCTGGGCAACGGGCAGCAGAGAGGGCTCTGCCCCCTGCCCGGTCGCCTCGGCCGGCAGTACTGGCCAGGGCCGGCGGTATGGCCACCTAGGGCCAGCGGTACTACCGCCCAGGGCAGAAAAACCCCAAAAACCCCCAAAAAACTCCAAAAATCACGAACCCTTCCCGGAAACCTTTAGGATAGATTCTAGGATAGCTAAATAAGGTTTGGAAACTACGGTTGCTCGAAAATTCTAACCGCAACACGAAACACGATTATGGATCAAAAACTAAAACGAAACAGATCGAGCAAACAAATCCAAGCACAATTAACTCCAAATTGAATTCCAAATAACTCTCAAAGGATAATTAACATTTAAAAAGGCAAGCACAAACTCAGGATGTTACAGATACAACGCAGAATGAATCTAACCGTACGATCTAGATCTAATGGCTGTGATTGGATCTAGTACGGTGCAGTCTATGGGCTACATGGCTTAATCTAAGGCGTTGGATCTAGATCCAACGGTTAAGATTGGATCTAAAAACCGCGACGTGGATTTCATTACGGGTGATGTGGATGCACCTCGGGCGTTGGATCTGGATCGGACGGTGGAGAAGCTTCGCGGGATCGACGATGTCCACGGCGAAGCTGGCCGGCCGAAGCTGGAGATGACGACACGTAGGACGGTGTTTGGAGGGTGCTCCCACGAGCTGAGTGGTGCGCACGGGTTCGCCTTGACGCGGGGGTCACAGATCTGGGTAGCACAGCGGCGGAACATCCTCGTCGGCGTCAAAAACGAAGAAAAACCCACAGCGGCGCTCCACAACTTCGGTGAGCAATCTAGCACAGACGGCGGCGGCTAGGGCTTCGAGACCTGGGGCTTCGAATGTGCACGAAAAAGGCGAACCTCGTGGTGCGTGCGGCTCATTAAATAGCAGCCCCGGAAGGCGTGTCCCACGCGAAAACGGCGGAGTCTGAACCGAGCTCGGAGACGGTGATGTGGATGCATCGCAGTCGTCCACGTGGACACGATCCGACGTCTCGCACGCTCGCGTGACGTGGCTCGATCGTGGCCGTTGGATCTCGATCCAACGGCTCACAAGGCTAGGGTTGCGTACGGGTCGGGCTCGGGTGCGGTCCGGTCGGACTCGAGTCTAACTCGGGTCCGGTCGGCGGAACAGTGCAACCCGGTAGGATTTTCCAGCGATTTAATATTTAAAATAATTCCTAGAAATTCAAATAATTCAAGAAAAATAGCAAAATAATAAAAAAAATTCAGCAAAATTTTGGAAAATACTTTGAGACATTTTGGACTCAAATACAATATTTCCAACAAAATTTTATTTAAAATTTTTAATTATTTAATTATCTCAAAAAGGAATAAATTCAAATTAAATCCCAATAAATCCCAGAAAATTCCAAAAATTCTCAAAAATGCTAAATATCATTTAATTTCATGAAAAGTAAAAATTGGGGTGTTACAGTCTAGGTAGTATGCTTTTAGAACCGTGCAAGAAAACTCATTATGTGTGTAGGGTTTTGGGTTGCCCTTGCATGGTTGTGTGAGAGGGTCAATCCTAGCCCTTTGTGGAGTGCTCTTGGGCTGAGGGACTCATCCAAGGGTGGTAGGTGGCCCAAGAGTAGTATAAATAGAGGGGGAGGGGTGCCCTCCCTCACTTGAAGGTTTGAGTTGCTCGTTTGAGCTTTGCCCACATGAAGTGACGCTTTGTAAACCTGCAACTAGAAAATACAAAGATTTTATTTACATTCTTGTGAATTTAAATTGCGCATTTACATTATGTCTTTACTTTACGTAATTTAATATAGCATTTACTTTCCCGCACTTAAATTCCTGGAATTTACTTTCTCGCAATTTGGATTTGCCTCCTCTCCTTCTAAATGCCATTGATCAAGGATGTATTGAGGGTGCTCATTTGGTTTTACATCTCTCTTGCACCATAGGATAGACTAGAGATAAAGTTTATATCAAGATTGCAAATCTGTCCTGAACTTGTTCTTCTCGTAGGAGTCAGTCTTTGATTTTTATAGAAATCTAGAAAAATCTTTTATGGGTTATTCTTGTTGGTGAAGGTGCATGACTCATATATCCATATGTGGAAAATTTGTTGAGTCTACTAGTTGCACCGTTTTGTCACTTTGAGGTGAAAACCGAGCCCCAAACTTTTTGATTGAAGTTCGCGATTGTCTGTAGTTCTTGATTTTTACTGATTTTTCTATGAGGCCTTTTGAGGTGATTTTTGATGGAGTGATTCATGATTCATTTTCTTGGGAGAAAATTCCCAAAAATTTTAGAGCAACAAAATTCCACAAACCACTTGCTCCAAGTGAAGACAATTCCTAAAAAATCTACTTTTGCTTTTCTGAAAGGGACTGTGTGATTTTGCTTGATCTCTTTTAGAAAAGAAGTATTTGAATTTATTCCTCTTTGTTTGGACACTTGACAACCAGGATTGTGATTAAAAATCCCTCACATGTTTCATGGCTCACATCCATGCAAGCTAGGGGTACACATAGTTGTCTAGTCATTCCGATTTTTGCGGGTTTGCAAATATGAGGAGCACCAGTTTGAAGGAAAATCCTTGGGTGTTTCAGATTTTCATTGCGGGATTGTTTGGAGTAATTGAGTGGGGGAAAATTTTATTTGGGATCATTCACCTCCCCTCTAATCACCATCTCGATGCTTCAATTGGTATCAGAGCCGGTTTTGCTCTCTTTAGATCTTGACCGGTCTTGAGAGCCATGTCGACGGACAAGTACTCGACGAAGCCTCCAATTTTTGCTAAAGTTGATCATTCATTTTGGAAAATTCGGATGGAGTCATACACCACTACCGAGGGCTTCCTGATATGGTAGAAGGTGAAACTCCTGTATGAGGTTCCTGCCGATGAGAACATCAATGCCGCGAACATGGCTAACGTTGAGGCGAACGCTAAGGCTAGGAACATCCTCATACGGGAACTTAGCCACTGTGAGTATGATCGGGTCTCTTACCTATGATCCGCTCATCAGATCTGGGTGACCCTCGATGCTTACCATGAGGGTACCACCCAGATCAAGAAGGTGAGGCAAGACCAGTACAAGCATGACTACAACAAGTTCGAACAGCACGCTGGTGAGAGCCTCGATGAGTGCTTTGCTCACTTCTCCAAGATCCTTAGCAATCTTCAATCAGTTGGTTGTACATACCCTGTCTCGGAGAACGCTAGACACTTTCTAATAGCACTTCATTTGAGAGTTTGGGAGATGAAGGTGACCACCATCAAGTACTCTACTGATTTGTCTATTTTAACTCTTGACAGCTGTATTCTGGACTCAAGACTCATGAGATCGACGTCGTCTCTCATTGAACGAAATCTCAGTCGATGGCATTGGTCACCGATCCCATCGAGTATTCCTTTAGACCTTCTCTTGACTTTGCTTCTGGTTTTTCTCTCTCCACTCTCTACGATGTAAGAGATGAAATTCTAGAACAATTTTCAAAAAATGACCTTGCTCTTGTTGCTCGAAAATTTTCTAACATCTAGAAGAGAGTGAGAGAGATGAAGAGAGGTAGCACCGTGACTTGCTTCGAGTGTGGTGGCCCCAACCACATTCGAGCAAACTGTCCCAAGCTAGAGAAGGGCAAGAACGAGCAAGGTGGTTCGAGCAAGAATGACTACACTGACAAGAACTGCAACAAGAAGCCTCTAGATCGCGATCCACCACGAGAGAAGAAGCACCGCAACTTCGCCAATAACAAGAAGCTCTTCCACCGTATGCTCACCGCTCTCAACGACATTGACTTCTCTAACATGGAGACATGGAGCAACGAGGGCAAGGATGAACCACAAGAGAAGACGAAGGGCGGTGATGACTTCTCTGGCATGTGCTTCATGGCGGACGCCAATGGCGTCAGCGACTCCGAGCTATACAGCGACACGGATGAGGTACCCTCCTATGACTAGCTCAATGATGTCTTCTGCAAACTTGGAAAAATTCATGGTGGATCTAGAGCTAGGTGTACGGAGTTAGTGAAGGAAGTATGTGCATTGTCTCGGGAGTTAGCTTCACTTAAATCATGTTCTTCCCGAGACTTTGCTAGCTGCACTCTCTGTGATGCTTTGCTTGTGGAGTTGGAGAACACTTTCTGCTTCTATGTTGGCTTCTCACGCGAGGAAGGAGAACATATGGCTAGTGAATTTCGGATGCTCATGTCACATTTTCGGTGATAAGATTTGGTTCTCCTTCACTCGTGCATCTCGTGCTGAAAGTGTTATTTTTGAAGATGCTTCTTCCACCTCTGTTTTCGCAAAAGGCACTAGTCCAAATGGTGAAGGTACAGGTGCATATGTTCAGGGGGGAGTATCTTAGTTCATGAAGATGATGATTATGCTGTTAAGGATGAGATAATTGGAGTTTGTTGTGTGCTTGTGTGCTCGTTTTCAAGCTTCCCCGCATGCTTTACATCGACAAGCTATCAAGCGAATTTTCAGGTATCTCCATGGTACTCAAGATTTTGGCATTTGGCTTTCTGCTTCCTCATGCATTAGTTTAAGAGCTTTCTCTAATGCTGAATTTGGAGGATGTAGAATTGATAGAAAAAGTACATCTGGTTCATGCCACTTCTTGAGTAATTCTCTTTCTTGGGCATATTGACATTAGATTTCACTTTCTTAGAGATCATGTAGAAAAAGGAAATATTGTGCTTCACCATGCGGATACTAAACATCAATTGGCAGACATTTTCACAAAACATTTGTCTTCTCGTTTTGCTTTTATTCGGGGAGAACTTGGGATTGTTCATCCAATGGGTTTATTTTGAGGGGGAGTTTCTTTGCCAAGTTTTTTTTTCTTGATGAGATTGCTTTATCATATTTCTTTATATATTATGTAATTGAGCTAATATGTGATAATCTAAATTGTTTCACTTGAACTAAAAATGACACTGTGGAATTCCTTTGTCTGACTGCCTATAGCTAAATACTCTGTGATATCTTACTCTTCTAGGCTTGATATTGAATCTTCTTGACAAATTTGGGCTATGGAGTAAGTGTGTTTTCAGCTTTACTCTTTCAAAAGGCCTTTTAATCTCTTTGCATGTTTACAATCAAAGAAAAAGGAAACGAAAAGGGAATCAATAAAAAGGGGTTGTTAAAAGCAAAGGCCTCAAGTTGTGCGCTTCAGACATGCTTTCCCCTAAAAAGATAAGATGTATGCTTCAAGCATGCCATTCCCTAAAAGACAAGATGTATGCTTCAAGCATGCCACTCCGAGAAAATAAAAGAAGTATGCTTCAAGCATGCCACATGCAGTTTATCGTTTTTGAAAAGATTAAATTGGCCTACTAGATTGGAGTTGAAACTACTTGCTCGCCCTGAGTTGTTAGTTGCTTCAGTTTTGAGCCTTGCTTTTCTGCTAAGGTCTTGCTTAGTACTTGTCTATAGGTGACTGTACTAAGTTGAGATGCATGTCATTCCCTAACTTGTTAAAATCACATCAAGTTCATGTATTTTGCATATTATGTGATATATAAGGTTATATGATCAAATGAGCTCAACTTTTCCTATCTTGGCACTCCTTTGTTTCTCTTTTGTGAAATCATTGCTACAAGGAAAATTCTGAACTTGTTTTTCTCTCTTTTGTACTCTTGATGAATCCATTATCAAAGGGGGAGAAGTTTTTGGAATTTTGAGAATTTTGTAAGAAGTTTGGAGAATTGAATTTTGGGAGAAGTTTGGAGAATTTAATTTTGGGAGAAGTTTGGAGAATTTTGGAATTTTTTGGTCACATTGCACATTCACACACATTTTTCTTCTTAGGGGAGATTTTTCTTATTTTCACCCAAGGATAGTTTGTTACTTTGCCTTTTGGTCAAAAGGGGAGTCTATGTGTTCTCTCACTTTGGTTTTTGGTGTTAACCCTTTGGATCTCAAATGTTTTGTAAAGTGAATGCCAAAGTTCAATTCCAAGTGGTGTTGCCAATGTTTTCATCAAGGGGAGATTGTGAAATCATGTGCTGAAAAATTGGCTTAAGAATTGAATTTGCAAAATGTGTTTGTGCATGTGTTTGAAAAATTCCAAGAAATAGTAAGTTTTCACTCTTACGTCGGACCATTGCGCCGGACCAAATTTTAGTCTGTCGTGAATGTACTTTTGAGGCCCAATTTCGCTTTGGCACCGGACGGGTTTTTGTGTTTGCGCCGGACCAAACTTTTGGTCCGCCGTGAATGTGAAATCTAGGGTTTTATGCTGGACCATTTTACATGTACGTCGGACCGATTTTTCTTTGGTCCGCCATGAACATGGTTTAAATGATTTTGTGCCAGAACAAATTCTTCAAAAATAGTAAGTTTTGCATGTACGCTGGACCAATTTCTTTGGTCCGTCGTGAACGGCATTTTGAGGTTTGATTTCACATGTACGCTGGACTGATTTCCTTTAGTCCGTCGTGAACGTGTTTTTGAACATGTTTGCTTTGAATTGAACCGAGACTTTCGCATGTACACCGGACCAAATATTTGGTCCGTTGTGAGCTGCACTGGACCGATGTTTGGTCCGGCGTGAATGGTTTTTTGCTCGAGGTTGATTTTTGTGATTTTGAAAATTGTTTAGTGATTGATCTATGGTTATGAAATTTGTTTGAATTTCATAATGAATGTTTTGAACTTATGCAATGTTCGTGTGAGTATTTGTATGGACTAATGTTGAGTCAAGTCGCGGACTTGTGCTCGGAATCGTTTTGTGGTTTGTTCATGTGCAGGTGTTGCTCGAGGGCGAATGTGGTCGATGATAGGACCAGAACTAGGTTCATGGAGAAACTGAGGTTTGAGACTAGATTCAGGGAGGAATCAAGGTCTTGGTGGTCAAGGATATCATGCGGGACGTTCGGGCTAGAGGACGGTGCTCATGAAGAATTGTTAGTCACGTGAGTATGGCATGGTGGCCATACGCGTGCAAGAGTTGTTAGTCATGTGAGTATGACTGGTTTGCCATACGTGCGCAAGAGCTGTATTTCGCCAGGTTGGGCCAAGTGAAGTTGTGTTGAATACATACTCCTTCTAGGATTAGGAGTGGGACTCCTTTTAGGATTAGGAGTAGGAATTGTATTCAGGACTCTATGTGTTTGCTCTGTATAAATAGGGGGAGGCGCCTCCTGTTTATGCAATCCAGACATTGAGAGCTTAGAGATTTGTTTTAGGGTTTGTACTCTTTTGATGGGAGTACTTTAAACAAAAGAAATAAAGATCAATTCTTCCAGATCCTTGCGTGCTACAGTAACCACGTTGCTACAGTGTTTCTTGTTTTGGTTCTTGTTGCATGCTTGTTCCAATTCTAGATTGGTTTTTGTTCCTTGAGTTTCATCTTAAATTGATCCATCAAAAACCTTTCTAGGGTATTGATTTAGGGTTCCTCAAAGTTTAGTCGATTAATCTTTTGTCGTTCTTGTTTAATCTTGAAGTTTTGGTTAGATTAATTATCGTCATCTTCTGTCACAGCAAGCTTGCGAGGTTCATAACTTTTGATCTGTAAATTCGATCGAGTTGATTCTTTTTGCGTTCAATTTGTATTGGAATCTAGTTTTTTGTGTCCAAATTTCAAATTGATCCAACGGCTGGATCTCTAGGAATTTGCGTTTTACCGAACATCTATCAATCTATTTTTATCAAATACGAGGCAATTATTTGGTTCCGTTTTGGGGTGAATTTTTAATAGATCAAAATTTTGGTTTCCGCACAATCATTCACCCCCCTCTGATTGCTATATTCGTATACTTCGATCCTACAGTTTGCATTAATGATCATTTCATACTTAAGGACGTTGCCTTAGTTAATAAGCTGCAATACAATCTGCTTTCTGTTTCTCAGCTTATTGATGACAATTTCGAGGTAAGCTTCAAGAGTAGTGCCTGTAGGATCCTCGATTCTTCTAGGGAGTTGTTTTGTGGGATTTCTCGGTTTGGGAGTCTTTCATGCTGATTTTTCCTCCTCTTTAGGAGACTCCCTCCATTGTCTTATTGCTTTAGAGTCCCATGATCTCTCATTCTGGCATAGGAGACTTGGTCACATTGGCTTTAATCATTTGAATCGAGTTAGCGGCCATGATTTCATTCTTGGTCTGGCCAAACTCAAGATGGTCAAAGATGTCGTGTGTTCTCCTTGCCGGCATGGTAAGATGGTTGCTGCTTCTTATCTCCCAGTCACCCGAGTGAGGATTGATGCACCAGGACAACTCTTGCACATGGACACGGTTGGTCTGGCTAGAGTGCAGTCAGTGGGAGGGAAGTGGTACATTTTTGTCATAGTCGATGATTTTTCAAGGTATTCTTGGGTGTTTTTCATGGCCTCGAAGGATGATTCCTTTTTTCACTTTAGGGGTTTATTCCGTAGGTTGTCCATTGAGCTACCAGGTGCCTTACGAGCGATCCGCAATGAAAATGGCACATAAATCAAGAATTCCTACTTTAGTAGCTTCTGTGAGGAGTTAGGCATAGAGCATCTGTTCTCTTCTCCAAACGTCTCTCAACAGAACATGACCTTGGTTGAGATGGCTAGGACCATGCTAAATGAGTACAATTGTGAAATCATGTGATGAAAAATTGGCTTAATGATGCGTTTGGCATTGCAAAGTGTTTATGCTTATGGCATGTGTGGTGATTGTGCATGTGCTGTCTCATATGATCTTTTGATATGCTTGTGATATGGTTAAGTGCTTTCAAGCTACAGAGGTTTTTTCTCCTTGCGTTGGACTGATTTTCAAGTTCCAGAAAGTTGGACGTTTACACCGGACCAATTGTGTTTCAGTCCGCCGTGAACGTGTTTTTGGTGGTCTGATTTCTCGAAGAGACCGAGTGTTGGACATTTGCGCCGGACCAACTTTTCGGTCCGTCGTGAACAACACCGGACCAGATTTTTGGTCCACTGTGAACGTGAATGGTTCCTTGTTGAAGAGTTGAATCCGTGTGTACGCCGGACCAAAGTTCTTGGTCCGCCGTGAATGGCTCTTTCTTGAACGTTGAATTCTTATGTATGCCGGACCAAATTTTTGGTTCGTCGTGAACGATGTTTTGAGGTTTGATTTTGTATATGCGCCGGACTGAGTTTTACAAAAACAGAAAGTTTGATGTGTGCGCCGGACCAATTGTTCGATCCATCGTGAGTGACGCCGGACCAAAGTTTCGGTCCAGCGTGAATGACATTTTCAAGGAGTGATTCCCTGTGTGTGGCAGACCAAGGATTTGGTCCGTTGTGAATGTGATGTGCTCGGGTTAGGGTTTTGCAATTTTGAGGTTGGGTTGATTTGTATGCAATGCTCGTGTGAGTAGTTGCATGGACTAATGTTGAGTCAAGTCGTGGACTTGTGCTCTAAATATTGTTTTTTGGATTGTTCATGTGCAGGTGGTGCTCGAGGGAGAACATGGTCGATGACGGGACTGGAACTAGGTTCATGGAGGAACTGAGGTTCGAGACTAGGTTCAGGGAGGAATCGGGGTCTTGGTGGTCAAGGATGTCATGCGGGACGTCCTGGCTACAGAACGGTGCACATGGAGGCTTGTTAGTCATGTGAGTACAGCAGGGATGCTGTACGCGTGCAAGAGTTGTACTCAGCCAGGTTGGGCCAAGTTGAGTTGTATACCAAGTTGAGTTGTATACGAACTCGTTAGGTTTGCTCATTATAAATAGGGGGAGGTGTCCCTTGTTTATGCAAAGCAAAAGTGCAGAGCATGTGCGCTTGATATTAGGGTTTGTACTCTTTTGTATGGAGTACTTTAGACAAAATAAATAAAGATCAATTTCCTCAAAGATCCTCTGTGTGCTATAGTAATCTCGAAGCTACAGCGCACGCGTTGCTACAGTATTCTCTGTTTTGGGTGTTCGTTTGCTCATCTATTCTGGTTCTAGAATGGTTCTTTGTCTACTTTGATTCTTTGAGTTTCGTCTTGATTTGATCCATCCAAAATCTTTCGGGGTTTGTTTTAGAGTTCCTCAAAATTTTGTTGGTTAATCTTTTGAAAATTTTGCTTAATCACGAAATTGATGTTAGATCAATTCTCGTCATATTCTGTCATAGCAATCTTGCGAGGTTCATAACTTTTGATCCGTAAGTCCGATCAAGCTGAATCTTTTTCCGATAGATTCGTATTGTAATCTAGTTTCTTGTGTTCAAATTTTAGATCAATTCGACAGTTGTATCTATGGTAATTCGCGTTTTACCAAACATTTGTCAATCTATTTTTGCTGAGAACCGAAGGAATTTTTGAGTCCAATTTGGGGTTATATTTTAGTAGATCAAAAATTTGGTTTGAGCTTCCGCACAATCATTCACCCCCCCTCTGATTGCTATATTCGTATATATCGATCCTACAACAATACTCATAGGAAGTTTTGGGCTAAGGCTGTAGCTACAGGATGCCATGTTGCCAATAGAGTTTTTCTTAGGGCACACTTGCACCGCACTTGTTATGAGTTGAGATATGGGTGAAAGCCCAATGTGTCTCATTTTCGTGTTTTTGGTTGCAAGTGCTTTTTCTTCAAGTCTGGGAACCTAGACAAGTTCGTGTCACGCTTTGCTGACGGGATCTTTCTGGGTTACTCGACTTCTTCCCGTAGCTATAGGATTTAGGCAGTAGATTTGGGTAGGATGATAGAGACCTCTGAGGTGACCTTTGATGAGGCTAGTCCCGGTGCTAGACCAGACATTTTAGGCTCTTCTTCTCTTTCCCAGTCTATTTTCGCAGACGATGATAATGACGGAGATGAAGGTGTTTTGCCTGGTCCAATCTCCATTCCTTCTCCTGAGGTGCCTCAAGTTTCCATCTCTACACCTCAAGGAGATCAGCCCTTACCCTCAGACTGTTGAGTAGCCAGTGGCTTTGTTCCTACTTCTCCCATGCGAGGAGTAGAGGCCACTTCTGCTTCTGGACCTCCCTGCCACATTCAGCGGGCTCATCCACCTGACTAGATCATTGGAGATCTATTTGAGTGAGTCACTCGCTCTAAGTCAGGTCTATCCACTTTCTGCCTTCACTCTGCCTTTGTTGCCTCTTTTGAGCAGAAGGATGCTTCTCATGCATTATCTGATGAATCTTGGATTAATGCCTTGCATGAGGAACTCGAAAACTTCAAGAGGAACAAAGTTTAAAAGCTTATCGAGCCTCCTTCTGGTCACAACATCATTGGGACCAAATGGGTGTTAAAAAAAAAGCAGAGTGATGATGGGGTTGTATTTCGAAACAAGGCTAGACTAGTCGCTAAGGGTTTCACTCAGGTCGAGGGTCTCGACTTCGAGGAGACTTTTGCCCTTGTAGCTAGACTAGAGGCCATCAGGATCCTACTCGCATTCATGGCATCCAATGGCTTCAAGCTTTATCAAATGGATGTCAAGAGTGCATTCATCAATGGCTTCATTGAGGAAGAGGTGTATTTCAGATAGCCTCCAGGATTTGAGAACCCCAAGAACCCTAACCATGTATTCATGCTTTCTAAAGCTTTGTATGGACTCAAGCAAGCTCCACGGGTTTGGTATGAGAGGCTTAATTCCTCCCTTTTGAGTCATGGTTTTCATATGGGTCAAGTGGACAAGTCTCTGGTCGTCAGACATTCCAATTTGGACTTTCTCCTAGTCCAGATCTATGTCGATGACATCATTTTCAGTGGTTCCTAGCATTCGCTTGTTACTAAGTTCTCAGATGTGATGTGTGACACCCGTGTTTGAAATTAAGCTTAATGAAGCTAATTAAGTGTTGATTAGTGCTCCGATTTGTTTTCGATTCTTAATTTGGAGTTATTCGCCTTTGAATCTCTTTTGCCGTTTCGTTTGATTGTTTTTCCGTTCAAAGCCTCTGCTTTGAACTTTGATCGAAACCCTAAATTGTAGAAGTTTCATCTAAAACCTAGGTCCAAAACCTTCATTAGGATCCCTCGAACCTATTCCATAAGTCCCCAACATTTTTGGTTGAGCTTCGTTGCGAAAGCCGTGAAGATCCAGATCTCTTAGCCTTTGGGCGGTAGTACCGCGGGTGTAAGCCTGGTACTGCCGGCCAGAGTGGCAGTACCGGCCTGCCCAGGCGGTACTGCCGGCCGAGTGGTCAGCGTTCGAACATGAGAGACCATGCCAGCTCCTGTGCGCGCACGCCGCCCCAGCCTTGATCCTTGCGCCGCCCCTGGTCGTCAAAAGCAGGAGAGGAGGTCCTCCTCCCTCCCTCTCTCTCATTTCCCCTCCTCCTCACCCTCTCTTCCTTCCTCTCCTCTTCGTCCTCTTCCCCGTGCGCAAGCCCGCCTCTCCTCCTCCAAATCTGGCTGGCTTGAGCAAGGTTGTAGCAAGTGGAACAAGAATCAAGGTGTGGTGGACCATCCCCAAGGCCCTAGCAAGCTTCGCAAGTGGTGGATTCAAGGTTTAAGCCCAATCCTTAGGCTTAACCTTAAACCCTAGCTCTTCCCCTCTCCTCCTTTTCATATCCCCTTTGTTCTAGCTCTAGGAAAACCCTAGTTCTAGTAGTAGATCAATAATTCTTTGAGTTGTTAGACTTAGGTTAGGGCTAGAAGAATTATTTTGCGCGATCGATTCGTTCCGGAAACCCTGATCTACCTCTCGTTGGAATTATTCGCCTCAAAATGTCGTTCCTCGAATTTTCGGAGACTTCTTTTTTGAAACCCTAGCTCCGGGAAGTCAAGAAAATGACTAATGAATATGTCCAACGCCTCGGAGGTTGATTTCCGCGGAAAATCAAGTTTGAACTCGATTCGGGGCGAGAATCGAACTCGGGACTTAATTAGGACTTTCGAGTTTTAAAAGTCCGACCGTGGTGTATCAAGGTCGTAGTCGAGCTCTCTGTCACGTGGGACCTTAGCGCACTAACGGTATCAATACGCGTGTTGCAAATCCGTTATTTTGGCCGATTTGCAAAAAGCTGCATTTTGGGCATTCGAGACGATTTCGCGTTCCAAAGTCCCAAAATCGTTGAGTTAAATGCGTATGGGTCCTTAGTGCAGTAGACATCCCGTTGCCGCAAAGAAAATCGAATTTGGACTCTTTTCGAGTCGAAATCCGATTTTCTGTCGTTTTCGCCCTCCATTAGGTCAATATGGGAAAATTCAAGCAATTGAGCTCGAAAATCGTCGTGGTCGACGTGAATGAGTCCCTAGGAACCTATCCATATCCTTGCTGTGAAGTTCCGGACTCAATTGCGTGAAATGTAGCTTTTTGGAAAAAGTTTTACCAGTATGGCCGGCACTACCGACGTGTGAGGCCGGTACTGCCGCCCTCGCCGGCAGTACCGCTCACGTAACGTCGGCGGTTATTTTCCAGAGAGGTCCCCTCATGGGTCTCTGGTGACCGGTATTACTGGGCCGTGAGGCCGGTACTGCCGCCCTCACGATAGTACCGGAGGTAGCCCCAGTACCTTTTTTCCAGACAGCATCCGTTTTGGTTCCTGGCCGGCGGCACTACCGGGCATGCTAGACGGTACTACCTGCCGTACAGTGGCGCTACCGCCCACCAGTAGCCGGTACTGCCAGGCTCAGGGAGAAGTCCTGATTTCCTTTTTTCCGATTAAGCTTCCGCTTTCCGTTTTGGTTCTTGTTGGTATTTAATCGCTTCTTTACATATTTTGATCGATGATTTTGGTCCTGTTGCTTTTTGTGTAGACGTAGACGCGTCGAACGCCATTGACGATCCTGACTATGTACCGGAGACCTATATCGCCGATGAGCAAATAGGCAAGCACCTCCTTTGACCATGTTGAACCTACATTTGCAAATCATAATTTCTGATTGTCAAAACTATTATGCATGCTCATATGTTTAGCAAAAGGGTAGTTTGTGGGAATTGGTAGTTAAACCTAAAATTTGCGGATTTCCTCGATCTAATTCGAACAGTGACCTTTGACAGACCTAGACCCATACTAGACATGTTAATAAATGTCAAAGGGGTATTAATGAATAATTATTGCACAAGGCTTAGTTAAGTAGTAGAAATTGGTTGCAGGAAACCTTGATACTCTCAATTACAAACTCCTAGAACTAATTCGGTGGATGGTTGGTTCTGGTTCGGAATTGGCTGGTGATGGGGTTTTCTTTGGAAAAAGGGTGGTTGCGTGAGTAAAATGGAAAATTCGAAGAGGTTAGACCCGGGAGAGATGTTGGTGGTTCGGAGATGATTTGGTTGGTTAGGCTGATGGTTCTGGTTGGATGACTGGATTGGTTTTGGATTGGTACACAAGCCTGGGGCTTGTCTGGAATGGATATGGTTTGGTTTCGGTGATGGTTGGTCCCTTGCTAGGGGGAGTTTGCAGACTAGTCGGAGCTCCGCGGGGCCGCTAGTGCCGACTCTTTGTGGCCTTAGCAAGTGGGTTTGGAAGATCTCGCCTGAGTCACCTTAAGGACTGAACTTGATGCCATTACTGAGTATAATGCATGCAACCACATGTGCCAGTATGGGATGCCCTTAGCCTAGTATGGGGAAAAAGATCCGGTCTTGCATTAAAGGAGGGCAAAGGAGTTTGGATGTGTGGGATGTCTGAGACTGGGGTCCCGCAGAGAAGCTCACGCCCAACTGGGCCAGGGCGGTGCACCAGGCCTAAAGTCCGAGAGCGCCGTGAAGAGCCCATAGCCACGACCCAACTTCTTCTCCAAGGCAGCTGGTCGCCTCCTCGGCGAAGCTTCATGCCGCGTTAGGACAACCCCGCCAAAAGTAAAGCCTGCGACCTGGCGCCTGCAGCCTGTAGCCACCAGACCCTGGCGGATCGGCAAGCGCGGGTCGGGAAAGAGACGACCAAATCCCCTGGACGTAGTTGGGTTCGGCAGATAGAGACAAACAACATACTCATGAGTCCACCTGGTCCAGGGCCAGGTGACACCCTTTTGTAACATGCCCTTCCCCCAGTATATAAGGGGGGAGGGAACAACCCTGTTGTCGACGATCGGTTCCGCCGGCAATGAGATTTGTGATTCTAGGGGATTCGTGCGAGATCAGAGCAAGATGGTAACACGGGATGCGAGGGCGATCTTTTTAGACAGGTTCGGGCTCTCGCGGAGGAGATAATACCCTAGTCCTATGTTCTTGGATATCTGGACGTGTTCTCCTTTTCTTCTTGTTTTTCTCCCTCTCCCCTTTTAGGGTTGTTCCCTCCCCCTTATATACTGGGGGAAGGATACGTTACAAATGGGCGCCACCAGGCCCCGGACAAGGTGGCTTCATGAGTATGTGGTTTGTCTCTGTCTACCGAGCCCCACTACGTCCAGGGGATTTGGTCGTTCCTTTCCCGACCCAACCTGCCGATCCGCCAGGTTCTGGTGCCTACAGGCTCTGCCGGCGCCAGGTCGCAGGCTTTACTTTCGACGGGGTTGTCCTGACGCGGCGCGAAGCTTCATCGAGGGGACAACCAGCTGCCTTGGGGAAGAAGTCGGGCCATGGCTATGGGCTCTTCGTAGTGCTTCTAGGCTCTAAGCCTACTGCTCCGTCCTCGGCCCAGTTGGGCATTGGCTTCTCCTGCGGGACCCCCGTCTCGGACATCCCACAGCAGCCCCCAAGTGCTTTAAGATCGGATTTCCCCCTCTTGTCCTGTTAGAGAGATTTTATGGGAAAAAAGATCGTAAAGGACTTATTAATTGTCGGGATTATTACCAATGTTTTCCCCAACTCGATGTCCGAGTAGCGCTTACGCTCGTCATCGATCTTTGCAGGGCATAGAGGGATGGATCATTGTGGTTGGTCAGCTCGTGGCCGAGTGGTACTCGCACCCGTTTACAGTGTGCGACAACCGACTCGCAGAGCTCAATTGACCCTCGTGGGGCGTACCGCGATTGGTTGGCTCGTGGCCGAGTGGTACTCGCACCCGTTTATGGCGTGCGGCAATTGGCTTGTCGAGCTAAATTGACCCTCATGGGGCGTACCATAGGTGGTTGGCTCGTGGCCGAGTGGTGCCCGCGCCCATTTACGGTGTGCGGCAATTGGCTTATCGAGCTCAATTGACCCTCATGGGGCATACCATAGGTGGTTGGCTCATGGCCAAGTGGTACCCGCGCCCGTTTACGGTGTGCGGCAATTGGCTTGTCGAGCTCAATTGACCCTCATGGGGCGTACCATAGTTGGTTGGCTCGTGGCCGAGTGGTACCCGCGCCCATTTACGGAGTGCGGCAATTGGCTTGTCGAGCTCAATTGACCCTCATGGGGCGTACCATAGGTGGTTGGCTCGTGGCCGAGTGGTACCCGCGCCCGTTTACGGTGTGCGGCAATTGGCTTGTCGAGCTCAATTGACCCTCATGGGGCGTACCATAGTTGGTTGGCTCGTGGCCGAGTGGTACCCGCGCCCATTTACGGAGTGCGGCAATTGGCTTGTCGAGCTCAATTGACCCTCATGGGGCGTACCATAGGTGGTTGGCTCGTGGCCGAGTGGTACCCGCGCCCGTTTACGGTGTGCGGCAATTGGCTTGTCGAGCTCAATTGACCCTCATGGGGCATACCTTGGTCATTCAGAGTAATGCCCGTGCCCGCTTACGGCGCATAGCTTCAGACTCTCATGGAGCGCATTCTCAAGACCGTGTTGGTAAAATCCTCCCACGGTACCCAATCACGCTAAGGAGCAGTGACTAGCAATTGACCCCAAATTATGGAGCGTACCGCTGGAGGATGTTCAGAAAGTGCCCGGCCCCAATCTTCCGTGGCGGCCGGCGTTCTGGCCCATCATGGGGCGCACTTTATCCCAAACCTCGAACCATATTTGACACCTGGTCGCGTCTTGCGCGACACAGCTCTCGGCCCAACGTGGGGCGTGCCCTAGATCTGGCTCAGAATTAAGCACAGAAGCCCTTGTTTTTTCCCGCCGTAAGGCGAAAATTGGGACTCACTTCTTATAGATGAGGAAACTCTTGTTGGGGTAAAGACCTCTTTGCCCCTCCACCATCACGGCTGAAAAATCTTCGAATCTCCTTTGGCGATCTGAGTGGCCTAGGGTTTCCGATTTCGCGCCCAAGACTTGCGGCGGTTCCTCCCACAGGGTCTACTCCTTCGAGATGTCTTCTTCTTCGGCCTCTTCGTCGTCGTCGGAGGATAACGCTGGCCCGGCGACCGCGGGGTGGGAGACCTCCATTACTACAAAGTCCCGCCTGGAGGAGCTGGTCACTGCCGGCGTTCTTCCTCCGCTGGAGTTGATCTCCGCCCGACCCGCCGCAGGTGAACCTTACCCCATACCTCTGGAGAATGAGATTGTGGTCTTCGAGTCCTTCTTTTGGCGGGGGTTTAGTGTTCCCGGGAGCGCCTTTTTCCGAGGGCTCCTTCACTTCTATGAGGTCGAGCTGATCAAATTGAATCCCAATTCCATTCTTCACATCGCTCTCTTCGTTCAACTTTGCAAGGCGTATCTTGGGATCCGTCCTCACTTTGACTTGTTCCGTTCCCTCTTCCTGCTCAAGCCTCATCCGAACCGGGCTGCTCCCAGCGTCATTGGGGGCGCCGAACTCCAGCTGCAAGAGGGCTTGAAGAAACATTACTTTGCCATCCCCCTCAAGACTTCCCTCAAAGGTTGGAAGCGGGAGTGGTTCTATTGTGCGAATGCTGATCCTTTTCTCGCCCCTTTTACTGGCCACGCCCCTAAAGCCTCTCGATGCTGGGGCGATGCCCCAGATGGCAGCGGATTGAACCAAGTCACGGAGCTTCTGGCGTTGATCAATGATCTGAAAAGCCAAGGGCTGACTGGCCTCGGGATCGCGATCAGCTTTGTCAAGTGCCGGGTGCAACCCTTAAAGGAGCGGATCCATTTGGGGTTCCAGTATAGCGGGACTTAGGATCCCACCCGGGAGACGAGCGCACCCCTTCCGAGAGATGCGTTGGCGGCGCGAGTGGTTGATTTCTTTGTGCCTGGCACCGAGATCACCAACAGGGGCTGCCCTCACAAGTTTTCGACGGCGAGCCCTCCCCCTCCTGTGAGTGTCCATCTTTCTCGAGAAGTCATTCCATAGTTTTTGTCTGATTTGTGATTCTGACAATGTGCAATCGTTCACCTTTCAGGAGCGTGAATCCTTCTTTTCTGACATTCCGGTCGTCGGCCTCTCTCGGCTGAGGAATGTTTAGGCCAAGCGCGCAACTGACATTTCGGCCGATGAGCTGCGCCGGCAATCGGTGGAGGAGGCTGCTGATACCTCATCGGCCGGGCCTTCAACCTTCAGTGTCCCCGGGCCACCAGACGCAGAGCCCCGGCCCTCTGGCTCAGGAGCAGCCCCGACTGCTGGTGTCGGGTCAGGCTCCCCTCCGAGTGGTGCTGGGACTCGGATGAGGCCTGGGATGTAGTTTAAGAAATCCAGGAGGTATTCTTTCGGGTAATCCTTGTCTTTTTGTTCTTACCTGTGCTAAGATGCTTCCTTTTTGACAACCCAGGACTCCCACTATGGATGTCCCAGTGGGGGAGTCTCCTGAAAAGGAGCCCCCGGAGTCGGCTTCTCCAAGGGGGACCCCCTCCTCGTCGGCTAGGTCACCGTCTCCTTCGGCAGCCGGGGCGCCACCTCCTCCTGCTACTGGCTCGACCGCCGAGCCGTCGAGTGGTCCGGCGGTCGACGGGCTTGACCCGGCTTCGTCTCCCGAAGTGGAGGAGGTCCATCGAGAGCCACCGCCGCTTGGCCCTCTCCCGAAGCCCCCGAACCGGACTGTGTGGTGTGAGGGGGGTTCCGACTGGAAAAGGATGGAGGAGGACGAGGAAGCGGAGGTTGCGGCTCGGATGGAGCTCTACGAGCTCACCGTCAGGTGTAGCAAGCTTGTCAAGGTAAGTCTTCTATCTTTCTTTAGTCTGTTAATGTGAAATAATGTGCTGAAAAATTGGCTTAGAATTGAATTTGCAAATGTGTTTGTTCATGTGTTTTGTCAATTTGACAAGAAACAGTAAGTTTCGCTTTGGCGCCGGACCAAACTTAAAGAAAACAGTAAGTTTCCCATCTACGACGGACAAATTTTGTTGGTCTGTCGAAAACATGCTTTGGCAACCTCACTTTCCCATGTACGACGGACCGATTTTGTTTGTGCATGCGTGAACGTGTTTTTGAGCTCATGAGTCGAACTCAATTCTCCAAGAAGCCAGTAAGTTTTGCATGTACGACGGACCAAGTTTTTGGGTTTGTCGTGGACATGCTTTTGAGCTTATGTGCCAAACTCTTTTCCAAAGGAACCGATATTTTCACTTGTACAACAGACTGATTTTGTTGGTCCGTTGTGAATATGTTTTGCTCGGTTTTGATTTCTTCTTGAAACCGAGACTTTCATGTGTACACCGGACCGATTTTGTCTGTCCGTTGTGAATGGTTTTTTGAGTGGTTTTTCATGTGTACGCCGGACCATATTTGTTTGTCCGTCGTGAATGCGTTTTTGCTGAATTAGGGTTTTGAGCAAAATTGGAATTGTGTTTGATTCATTTTTGGGATTATGAAATTTGTGAGAATTTCATGATGCTTCTTTTGAAGTGGACTTTATGCAATGCTCATGTGAGTAGTTGCATGGATTGACATTGAGTCAAGTCGTGGACTTGTGCTCGGATTTGTTTTGTGGTTTGTTCATGTGCAGGTATTGCTCGAAGATGAATGTGGTCGATGACGGGACCGGAACTAGGTTCATGGAGGAACTGAGGTTTGGGACTAGGTTCAGGAGGAACTGAGGTCTTGGTGGTCAAGGATGTCATGCGGGACGTTCGGGCTAAGAGAATGGTGCACATGAAGAATGGTTAGTCACGTGAGAATGGCAGGAGGTCATTCGCGTGCAAAGTGTTAGTCACGTGAGTATGGCAGGTGGCCATACGCGTGCAAAGTGTTAGTCACGTGAGTATGGTAGGGTTGCCATACGCGTGCAAGAGTTGTACTCGGCCAAGTTGGGCCAAGTAGAGTTGTGTTGGATACAGATTCCTTCTAGGGAATAGGAATCGTATTTAGAACTCCTTGTGGGTTGGTGCTTTAAATAGGAGGGGTTGTCTCCTGTTGAAGAGCATCGAATTGAGGAGAGCTAGGCGCATAGAGCCTTGGGCTCAAAGTTTAGGGTTTGTACTCTTTTGATGGGAGTACTTTAGACAAAAGAAATAAAGATCAATTCTTCTAGTTCGCATTGCTTCAACGTTCTCTCTTTTGGTTCTTGTTTGCATGCTTGTTCTAGTTCTAGATTGGTTTTTGTTCTTTAAGTTTTATCTTGATTTGATCCATCAAAAACCTCTCTAGGGTATTGATCTAGTGTTTCTCAAAGTCTAGTTGATCAATCTTTTGTCGTTCTTGTTTAATCTTGAAGTTTTGATTAGATTGATTCTCGTCAAGTTCTGGATCAGCAAGCTTGCGAAGCTCATAACTTTTGATCCGTAAGTCCGATCGAGCTAATTCTTTTTGGGTTCGATTCTTATTGGAATCTAGTTTCTCGTGTCCAAATTTCATATCAATCTAACGGTTGGATCTCCGGAAATTTGCGTTTTACCAAACCTCTGTCATTCTATTTTTGTCAAAAACGAGGCAATTATTTGGTTCTATTTTGGGGTGAACTTTTAATAGATCAAGAATTTGGTTTTAGCTTCCGCACAATCATTCACCCCCCCTCTGATTGCTATATTCGTATATTTCGATCCTACAAGTGGTATCAGAGCAAGGTTTTTCTAATCTATCTTAATCGGTGATTAGATCAATGGATCATTATTCGACAAAACCTTGTGTGTTCAATGGTGTTGATTTTCAGTTTTGGAAGGCCAAGATGGAGGCGTTCATCCAAGCTCAGGGATTCGCAATTTGGGAGAAGGTCTACAAGCCATATGAAGTCCCTGCAAACGACAACGTCAACGACACCAATCGCACACATGTTGAAGCAAACAGCAAGGCGCACAACTTGATCATCCAAGGTTTGGGACGCAGCGACTTTGACCGTGTGATCCATCTCAAGTCCGCATATGAGGTATGGAAATCTCTTTGTGATTACCATGAGGGTTCTAACACTATTAAAGAGGTTCGTCAAGATCTTTACAAAAAAGAATACATGCGATTTGAGATGAAACCCGTGAGTCGCTAGATGACTTCTTTGCACGTTTCAATAAAATTCTTAGTAATCTTCGTCTTTGTTGGAGTTAGCTTTGATGATGCTGCTAATGCTAGACAATTGCTTGGTGCATTAGACATGTCAATTTGGGAGATGAAAGTTACATCCATTAGAGAATCTACTGTCAAGAGTACACTTACGTTAGATGTTCTTTATTCTAAGTTGAAAACTCATGAATTAGATGTTTTTGCTAGAAAGAATGATTATAAATCAATTGCTTTGACATCTCAATCGAGCATATCTCATAATGGTGCTGCTTCAAGTTTTGCTCTATCTTTCTTGTCTTCATTAACCGATGAACAGATTGAGCAATTCCCAGAAGAAGACTTATCACTACTCTCTTCTCGCTTTAACAAAGCTTTGCAAATTGTGATAAAGAGAAAGAGAGGTGGTGGTGATCCTCCAAGATGTTATGAGTGTGGTGATCTCGACCATATTCGTCCAAACTGTCCAAAACTTGCAAGTAAAGCATCAAGGGAGGAGAAGGACAACGATAGAAGAAAAGAGAAGAAGAAGTTCTCTCCAAGTGATAGAAAGAAGAAGAACTTCATCAACCGCAAAGTTGTCCATCGGGTTCTTTCCGCTCTTGAACAAGTCAATTTGAGCGATGTGGATTCGGAAAGCAGCGAGGATGATGCAACTCCAAGCAAGCATGAGTTGGCGGGGTTGTGTCTCATGGCCAAAAGCAAAGAATGACTTCACCGAGGACGATCATGACAGCGACTTCAATGAGGTAGATCCTTCTTACGATGAATTAGCTATTGCTGTTGCTAGACTTGGTAAATTGCTTGATAAACGTGACAAGAAAATTAAGAAACATGATTTTGTTGTGGAGTCATTGAATGCTGAAATTGCTAGACTCAAAACCTTGATTCCTGATGATGATGCTTGCAAATCATGTGACTTAATTTACAATGAGCTTACTTTGCTTAGGAAAGAACATGTTACCTTGTTAGAGCAAATCAATGCTGAAAATGAGAAAAATGAGAAACTTGTTAAACATGCTAGTTGTTCTACCATTGATTTACATGATACAACTCCATGTTCTATATGCTCCATACTAGAATTGAAGTTGCATGATGCAAATGCTAGGGTTTCTCAAATGACAGAAGATTTGTTTACACATGAGGTTCTTTCATGCTCAACTTGTCGCAAGCAAAAAGGAAAAGTGGACGTTCCCTGTAATAATTGTTTAACTCTTTCTCGAAAAATTGATTACTTGGAAAAGTCATTAGAACGTTTCACTAAAGGAAAGAAAAACCTAAACATGATCTTGGATCAAACAAAAGTCAGCACTCATAACAAAGGTTTAGGTTTTGATTCTTATGCTCATCATAAATCACATGCTCCCACTATTGTCAAAACACTTGAAAGTGGAAAATTTGAAATTGTCAATGAGCCTAAGAAAACTGTCTTTAAATCTGCTGGTCTTTTATCTTCTACTATGATGAATGCAAAATGTGCTTCTACTGTTAAAGCAAAACATCATGTTAAGTACACTTGCACTCATTGTGGTAGAGATGGACATTTAGTAGACTTTTGCTTTAGACTAGCTAAACAACAAAAGAGAGAAATGTTTAATGCTAGGTCTAATTTCAGAAAGGCACACTCCACTTCTCATTATGTGCCTAGGGTGAAACAAACACCTTTTGATGCTAAAAACACGGGAAAAGGCAAATATGATTTTGTGCATAAGAATACTCGTGTTGTGCCTACTATTGTGCGTCGGGTGTCTCAGTACTGGATTCCTAAACATCTTATTTCTAACCCCAGTACCGAGACCTCGACACTTTCTGCTTCTATGTAGGCTTCTCACGCGAGGAAGGAGAACATGTGGCTAGTGAATTTCGGATGCTCACTTCATATGTTCAGTGATAAGTTTTGGTTCTTCTTCACTCGTGCATCTCATGCTAAAAGTGTTGCTTTTGGAGATACTTTTTCCACTTCTGTTTTCGCAAAAGGCACTAGTCCAAATGATGCAGGTACAGGTGCATATGTTCAGGGGGAGAGTGTCTTTGTTCATAAAAGATGATGATGATGCTGTTGAGGATGAGATAATTGGAGGTTTACATGAGAGACTCTTCCCACGTGCTTGTGTGTGCTTGTTTTCAAGCTTCCCACGTGCTTCACATCAACAAGCGTTCAAGTGAACTTTCAGGTATCTCCATGGTACTCAAGATTTTGGCATTTGGCTTTCTGCTTCCTTATGCATTAGTTTAAGAGCTTATTCTGATGTTGACTTTGGAGGATGTTGAATTGATTTGGTTCGTGCCACCTCTTGAGTAATCCCTTTTCTTGAGCATATTGATACTGGATTTCACTTTCTTAGAGATCATGTTGAAAAAGAAAATATTGTGCTTCATCATGTGGATACTGAACATCAATTGGCAGACATTTTTACAAAACCTTTGTCTTCTTCTCGTTTTACTTTCATTCGGGGAGAACTTGGGATTGTTCATCCAATGGGTTTGTTTTGAGGGGGAGTTTCTTTGCCAAGTTCTTTCACTTTATGAGCTCACTTTATCATATTTCTTTATATATTGTGTAATTGTGCTAATATATGATAATCTAAATTGTTCCACTTGAACTAAAAATGACATTGCGGAATTCCCTGGACTGATTGCCTATAGCTAAATACTCTGTGATATCTTACTCTTTTAGGCTTGTTATTGAATCTTCTTGACAAATTTGGGCTATGGAGCAAGTGTGTTTTTAACTTTACTCTTTCATAAGACCCTTAATCACTTTTGCATGTTTACAATCAAAGAAAAAGGAAAAAGAAAAGGGAATCAATATAAAAAAGGGGGCTGTTAAAAGCAAAAGCTTCAAGTTATGTGCTTCAGGCTTGCATTCCCTCAAAGACAAGATGTATGCTTCAAGCATGCCACTCCAAGGAAATAAAAGAAGTATGCTTCAAGCATGCCACATGCAGTTTAAGGATTAATTTGGTTTACTAGATTGGAGTTGAAACTACTTGCTCGCCCAGAGTTGTTAGTTGCTTCAATTTTGAGCCTTTGTTTTTCTACTAAAGGTTTTGCTTAGTAATTGGCTATAGTTGACTGAATTGAGGTTGAGATGCATGTCATTCCCTAACTTGCTAAAATCACATCAAGATCATGTATTTTGCATGTTATGTGATATATAAGGTTATATGATCGAATGAGCTCATCTTTTCCTATCTTGGCACTCCCTTGTTTCTCCTTGTGAAATCATTGTTTCAGAAAAATTTTGAACATGTTCTCTCTTTTGTACTCTTGATGAATCCATTGTCAAAGGGGGAGAAATTTGGGAATCGTTGAAAAGTTTAAGGAAAAAGAGGGAGAAGAAAAAGGGGGAGTTGTTTTTGGAAATTTGAGGATTTTGGGAGAAGTTTGGAGAATTTTGAAATTTTTGGGCACATTGCACATTCACACACATTTTCCTTCTCAGGGGGAGATTTTGTTTTGCTTTTTGGTCAAAGGGGGAATTCTGTGTTTTCTTACTTTGGTCTTTGATCCTTTGGATTTCAAAATCTTTTGTAAAGTGAATGCCAAATGTTCAATTCTAAGTGGTGTTGCCAATGTTTTTTTCATCAAGGGGGAGATTGTGAAATCATGTGCTAAAAAATTGGCTTAGAATTGAATTTGCAAATGTGTTTGTTCATGTGTTTTGTCAATTTGACAAGAAACAGTAAGTTTCGCTTTGGCGCCGGACCAAACTTAAAGAAAACAGTAAGTTTCCCATCTACGACGGACAAATTTTGTTGGTCTGTCGAAAACATGCTTTGGCAACCTCACTTTCCCATGTCTGACCGGACCGATTTTGTTTATGCATGTCGTGAACGTGTTTTTGAGCTCATGAGTCGAACTCAATTCTCCAAGAAGCCAGTAAGTTTTGCATGTACGACGGACCAAGTTTTTGGGTTTGTCGTGGACATGCTTTTGAGCTTATGTGCCAAACTCTTTTCCAAAGGAACCGATATTTTCACTTGTACAACAGACTGATTTTGTTGGTCCGTTGTGAACGTGTTTTGCTCGGTTTTGATTTCTTCTTGAAACCGAGACTTTCATGTGTACACCGGACCGATTGTGTCCTTCCGTTGTGAATGGTTTTTTGAGTGGTTTTTCATGTGTACGCTGGACCATATTTGTTTGTCCGTCGTGAATGCGTTTTTGCTGAATTAGGGTTTTGAGCAAAATTGGAATTGTGTTTGATTCATTTTTGGGATTATGAAATTTGTGAGAATTTCATGATGCTTCTTTTGAAGTGGACTTTATGCAATGCTCATGTGAGTAGTTGCATGGATTGACATTGAGTCAAGTCGTGGACTTGTGCTCGGATTTGTTTTGTGGTTTGTTCATGTGCAGGTATTGCTCGAAGATGAATGTGGTCGATGACGGGACCGGAACTAGGTTCATGGAGGAACTGAGGTTCGGGACTAGGTTCAGGAGGAACTGAGGTCTTGGTGGTCAAGGATGTCATGCGGGACGTTCGGGCTAAGAGAATGGTGCACATGAAGAATGGTTAGTCACGTGAGAATGGCAGGAGGTCATTCGCGTGCAAAGTGTTAGTCACGTGAGTATGGCAGGTGGCCATACGCGTGCAAAGTGTTAGTCACGTGAGTATGGTAGGGTTGCCATACAGCGTGCAGTAAGAGTTGTACTCGGCCAGGTTGGGCCAAGTAGAGTTGTGTTGGATACAGATTCCTTCTAGGGAATAGGAATCGTATTCGGAACTCCTTGTGGGTTGGTGCTTTAAATAGGAGGGGTTGTCTCCTGTTGAAGAGCATCGAATTGAGGAGAGCTAGGCGCATAGAGCCTTGGGCTCAAAGTTTAGGGTTTGTACTCTTTTGATGGGAGTACTTTAGACAAAAGAAATAAAGATCAATTCTTCTAGTTCCCGCATTGCTTCAACGTTCTCTTTTTGGTTCTTGTTTGCATGCTTGTTCTAGTTCTAGATTGGTTTTTGTTCTTTAAGTTTTATCTTGATTTGATCCATCAAAAACCTCTATAGGGTATTGATCTAGTGTTTCTCAAAGTCTAGTTGATCAATCTTTTGTCGTTCTTGTTTAATCTTGAAGTTTTGATTAGATTGATTCTCGTCAAGTTCTGGATCAGCAAGCTTGCGAAGCTCATAACTTTTGATCCGTAAGTCCGATCGAGCTGATTCTTTTTGGGTTCGATTCGTATTGGAATCTAGTTTCTCGTGTCCAAATTTCATATCAATCTAACAGTTGGATCTCCGGGAATTTGCGTTTTACCAAACTTTTGTCATTCTGTTTTTGTCAAAAACGAGGCAATTATTTGGTTCTGTTTTGGGGTGAACTTTTAATAGATCAAGAATTTGGTTTTAGCTTCCGCACAATCATTCACCCCCCCTCTGATTGCTATATTCGTATATTTCGATCCTACAGTTAACATGATGAAATGCTGGCCCCCACCTGAGACTTCGCCGTGTCGCCTAGGACATGGGGGAGCGCTCGGAGAAGAGATCACAGTTTTTTCGGAAGTTGCTCCCCAAGCTCCAAGAGCACCAAAAGTATCGAGACAAGATCAACGAGATCGGTGACGAAAGGTGGAGAGAGGTCCATGGGCTGGAGGCCCAGTGCATGACACTCCGAGAAGAAAAGGCGGAGCTTGAGCATACGCTCGAAGGCAAGATTCTCTCCTGGGTTTGGCATGGACACCTTCTTAAATAATTGGGAAGAATGACGGCACCCTCGTGTTTCAGGACGCGACTTAACAATCGCTGAGCTGAGGGAAAAACTAGAGGCTTCAGAAAGTTCTAACCTCGAAACTCGGGCTGGCTTGGAGAAGACACAGCGAGAGCTGGAGGGTAGGCTTCTTTGATTTGAATTAGACGTGCTTGGTGCTGGGTGCGTTTTCTGATGGTAGCTTGGCTTTGGTGCAGAATGTAAGGAGAAGATAACCGCTGCCGAACGAAGCCGCACCGAGCTCCGCGTCGCCTGCGAGCCAGTTCTGCACCTTCTGCGTATCGAGGGAGCCGAACCAAGCCAGGGAGACGATGCTGTTCCGCTTCTCTCGGGAGGAGCTGACAGGATCAAGGCTTACGCAATGGAGTCGGCGACCATGAGTGCTAACCAGGCGTTGGCAGTGGTCAAATCTCACTATCCGAGAGTTGACCTTGAAGCTGTTAAAGAGGGTTTTGCCTGTGACGAAGACAAGGCCAGTGCACGTCTTGAAGAGGTTTCCGGTACATCACGGGCCTTGTTGGAGAAGCTTGAATTCTGAATTTGATATGAATCTTCGTGCCGAGTGCTGGCCCTCCTTGTTTGAAGCATTGTATTTCTTACTTGAATATAATTTGTCTGCCTTGTTCTCCGGTAAGCGAGCTCGCAACTTCTTTCTCTCTTTTCCGCTCGTCTGAGTTGCTAACACATAGGCCCGTGGCCTTTTGGCCCCCATTACGCCTTTCTAGGTGGCCTTCAGCCGACTGGTATGGCATCCAAGCACCAGGACCTTGGCTTGTGGCCTTCTCGCCCCAGACACGCTTTTCTGAGTGGCTGGCGTGCAGCTCTCGAGCGTCGGGACTTACGTTGTGGCCTCCTGGCTGAGTGGTTCAGCCCCCAAGTTTACGTCGTTGCCTCCTGGCCCCCGGACTTCTCGCTTAATTGGGCCAACTTAGCGGGAAGGCCAAATTAATTTGAACTGCGCCTGACACATGTCTGGTGATATATCCCTTCATTCTGTTCAGATTACGTCGGAACTGCGCCTGACACGTGTTGATCTTCTTTGTGCTTTGAGGATATCAGCAGCGTTGTAACGTCGCTTCGTCTTCCGTGTCTTTAAATGGTGTCGTCTCGGCTTCGGGGCCATGCATGGCCTATAGATGGGGCGTTACCGCCATTGAGTAATTGCCCTCTTCTTCGAGTCCTCTTCTCCTTCTTTCTCCAAGCTTCCCTCCATGTTTAACATGAGGAGATTTGTCGGCCCTTACGCGGCATTTTTTCGCCAGCGCTTCTTCGGCTTGCTCTTCAGCTGGGAGGAGGCGGAGTTCTGGGAGGAGCATGACTTCGCCATACTGGAGACGGAGGAGGAGGCTGTGGCAGCCAGAGATGCCGCCGCCGTGGCCGCCTTATTGGAGGTGGCGCCGGGGCTCTTTGAGGTGGCCGAGGTCATTAGGGAGATGGTAGGTCGCGAGCATCGCGACAACCTAGCCGTCACGGCTCTCGTCCGCCTTGTACCACCCCTTTGGGTGGTTGAGGACGAGATCCTCGTGGCTCTGGGTCCCGCGCGCCGCGCCTGACCTCAGCGATCCCGTCCCCGGCCGTCCCAGTGATCGCACCAAAGAGGCGCAAAGACCGAAGAAGCAGACACCGCAGAAGACACACTTTGGCGATAGCACCAGCAGCAGACACCAGCGTCCCCCCTTTTTTTCTTCTCTCTTTTTTTTTAATGCGAGAAAATGGGGCAAAAAGAAAAGATCAATGATGTAAAAAAGTTTATTATGGAACAGAACGTAAACTTTTGCTCAATCTTCGCCATCTTAATTATTCCGAGTTTAAGGTTCTGCCTAGTCAACTGTCCTAGTCAGTTGCTCGGTACGGCAAACAACGAGGCATTGAGGCTCGAGCTTTTGACAGTTAGAAACTCGCGACTAGGTGCTTTCTCGGAAAAATTCTGGCGCTGCGAATCGTAGTCCACGAGTGGTTAGTATTTTACGGCTTTGTTTTTCCCGCTTGGCACGTACCGGTATAAAATGCGGATTTATCCGCTCATCGCGGTCTTTATTTCCATGCGTTTTGCCACGATCGGGATTAGGTGCTACACTAGTCGGATAATAACCACTCGGGACTAGCATTACACAGTAGGAATTCTGAAAATGAAAACAGTTCATAATTTTATTTAACACGCGAGAGTCGGGTACATAACTTATGCGTAGAAGCGACGTAGCTGTTCAGCGTTCCAAGTATTCGCCAAAACTGCGCCATCTTCACGTCTGAGTCGATAGGCACCCGGTCGAACCGTCTCCTCCACAATGTACGGGCCTTCCCAAATCGGAGAGAGCTTGTGCTCACTTTTCTGGTTCCTTCTGAGGACCAAATCTCCTTTTGAGAAGGCTCTACTTCGGACATTGCGAGAATGGTAGCGCCTAAGTCCCTGGAGGTACTTAGCCGACTGGATGGCTGCAACATTTTGAGCCTCTTTGAGTTGATCAAGTTCTTCCACTCGGCTTTCCTCGGACTCGGTTTCCTTGTAATTCCGGACCCTCAAGGATCCAAATTCTAGCTCAGTTGGCAAAACCGCCTCTGCACCGTAGACTAGAAAAAAAGGGGTTTGTCCAGTAGCTCGGCTAGGAGTGGTTCTGAGTCCCCAAAGTACTGACGGTAGCTCTTTCACCCATCGGGCAGCATATGGTTTGAGGCGATCAAAAATCCTGGCCTTGAGGCCCTGGAGGACCAAGCCATTTGCCTGCTCAACCTGCCCATTGCTCCGTGGATGACCTACCGAGGCGAAGCAAATCTTAATTCCAATGCTTTCGCACCACTCTTGAAATTCTTCGCTCCTGAATTGGGTACCATTGTCTGTAATGTTCCTGTTGGGAACTCCAAATCTGACAACGATATCCTGGAAGAACTCCTTGGCCTTGACCACAGTGATCGTGGCGACTGGTTTAGCTTCGATCCACTTGGTGAACTTGTCGATGGCTACGAAGAGGTAGGCGAAACCGCCTTGTGCCTTCTTGAGCGGCCCGACTAAGTCGAGCCCCCAGACCGCAAAGGGCCAAGAGATGGGGACAGTTTGCAGCTGCTGTGCCGGCAAATGTGTCTGCCTTGCATAGAACTGGCAGCCCTCGCAAGTTCGAACGATCTCCTTTGCATCCGTCACCGCTGTAGGCCAAAAGAAGCCCTGTCGGTAGGCTTTCCCAACCAAGGCGCTTGATGCAGTGTGATGGCCGCACATTCCCGAGTGGATTTCTCTGAGCAGGTCCTTTCCCACTTGTTGCGGAACGCACCGCCTAAGAATGCTGGAGGCGCTCTTTCGAAAGAGCTCTCCCCCAATCACCACATAGGACTTGGCTTGTCGCGAAATGCGCTCGGCCAGAGTGGGAGTTCCAGGAAGTTCGTCTTTCAAGAGATAATCTAGATATGGAGCCGTCCAGTCGGGGTTAATGGACAGGACTTCAGCCTCAGGATTCTTACTTGGCTCTCGTCGTTTGGTAACTGTTGGCTCGTAAAGATCCTGGACGAAGATTCCACTCGGGACCTCTGCCCGAGTGGCTCCCATCTTGGCCAACTCGTCTGTTGTTTCATTATTGCGACGCAGGACATGGACCAACTCCAGTCCATCAAACTTGCCCTCCAATTCTCAGACCTGTTGACAATACGCCATCATAGTCTGATCGACACACGACCAGTCCTTCTGTACCTGGCTCACCACCAGCTGCGAATCTCCGCGGACCGCCAATCGTCGTCGGATCGGCGATATGGCGATCTGGCTTCCGTGGATGAGTGCCTCGTATTCTGCGGCGTTATTCGAGGCCAGAAACTGAATCCGAAGGATGTACTTGAGTCTATCGCCTCTCGGCCCCGCCCCGGCCCGTGGATGAGGAGAATTCCCGCCCCGGCCCCGCCGAGCATGAGAGATCCATCGAAGTGCATGGTCCAATACTCCGGCTCTTCTTCGGTGCGGGGGGCTTGTGTAACACCCCAAAATTTTGCTTTTCTTAAATTCATGTGTGATTTGGCACTTTGGTGAATTTTTGGAATTTTCTGGAATTTATTTGGATTTATTTGAAATTTATTTGAACTTATTCCATTTTGAATTAATTAAAGAATTAAACTTTGCAAATAAAAATTTGTTGAAAATATTTTATTTGAGTCCCAAATGCCCGAAAATATTTTCCAGAATTTTTTTGGATTTTTTCTGAGTATTTTACTATTTTTCTTGAATTAAATGAATTACTGGAAATTATTTTAAATATTAAATCGCTGGAAAATCGATTCGGGTCGAGTACTGTTCATCCGACCGGACCCGAACCCGAGTCAGACTCAAGTCCGACCCGAGCCACGTGACTCGACCGAACCCGACCCTAACCCTAATCGATTCGACCGTTGGATCGAGATCCAACGGTCTGAATCAAGCCGCACCGATCCGATCGGATCCGATCCAGACCCGTTCACGCCGTGCGATCCCAGCCGTTGATCCGGACATGTGGACGGTCGTGCGTCGTCGTCTCCGTCCGAATCGCCGTCGGACTCCGCCGCCGTGTGGGACTAGGGCTCCGTTCCGTGCGCGCATGCCGAGGGCATTTAAGTACCGGGTGGTACCCCGAGGACCGCCGTGACCCCGCGCACTTTTTGCCCTAACCCACCGAGCTCTAGCCGCCGTAGGATCGCCGGAATCGCTCGCCGTAGTTGCATGAAGCGCCGCCACGGTTTTTGTCTCGCCTCGCCGCCGTCCGCCGTCCTCCGCCGCAGCCGAGCCCAGCCCCGAGTTCCCCAGGCCAAGGCGCACCCGTAGGTACAACCCATCTCGCCGGAGTAGCCCGCAAACGCCGACGGGTTCGTCGCCGTCTTCGCGTCCGGTGAGACAGCGCCGCCGCACAGCCATCGTTGCCCTCGAGCTCTCACCGCCGTCCGATCAAGATCCGAAGGTCCAGACGCGTCCACGTCATTCCTTCGGTGAGATCTCGTCCAAAAACCCAGATCTAATCTCCGCCGTTGGATCTAGATCCAACGGCCCAGATCGAACGCGTTCACCCCAAACGCGTGAAACCAGGTCCAATCTGGGCCGTTGATTTTCAAATCAACGGCCGAGATCTAGCCACGTGTGCGGGAGGCTGACCGCCGCGGTCAGCGCCGTCCATGCGAGCGTGCGTGTGACGCTGACACGCCGGGCCCGCATGTCAGCGACGCGACCAAACCGCACCATGACGTCACGTTGACGTCATGGCGGGTGAAGGATCATTGTTTTTGATCCATGTGTTTTTGATGATGAGTATTTGAATATTCGAAAAGATTTGAATTTGGTTTAAAGATTTGAAAAGAGCAGAAATCAGGTTGGTTATCCGAAAAAGATTTGAATTGGCGAACTCATTTTTCCCATGTATGACAGACCAAACTCTTTGGTCTGTCATACACATGTTTTAAGTGAACTCATTGAGCCAAACTCTTTCTTTCCAAGAAACCAGTAAGTTCCACATCCACACCGGACAAGTTTTCTTTACATGCATGCGTGTGAATGTGTTTGCTTTAAGGTCTCGTTCGGATCATGTTGTTTTTGAAACCGAGTGTGGCACATTTGCGCCGGACAAGATTTTTTGTCCGTCGTGAACATGAATTTGAAAGCGTTTTTGAACCGAGACTTTTGCATGTACGACGGACCGATTTTGGTTGTCCGTCGTAAACATGTTTTCGCCGAATGTTTTTCTTTTGGAACCAAGAATTTTCCTTGTACAGCGGATGAGACTTTGTTGGTCCGTCGTGAAGCTATTTTCTAGGGTTTCACTTGGCATTTGCGCGGACTGGTTTTGTTGTCCGTCGTAAATAGGATTTGCTCAATCAGGGTTTTGAGCGATTTTGAGATTGAAATTTGAATTTGATTTTGAGATTATAAAATTTGTGATAATTTCATGATACTTGTTTTGAAGTGGACTTTATGCAATACTCGAGTGAGTATTTGCATGGATTGATGTGAGTCAGTCGTGGACTTGTACTCGGAATTGTTTTGTGTTTTTGATTCATGTGCAGGTGTTGCTTGAGGTCGAACATGGTCGATGGCGGGACGAGACTAGGTTCGTAGAGGAACCGAGGTCGTGAAGGTCAAGGATGTGATGCGAGATGTTTGGACTAGAGAACGAGTGCACGTGTGGTTGAGATCGTTGCGGCTTAGCGGCAATCGAGCCGTATGGGTGCATCTTGCATGTGTGTGTGCATGCAAACTTGTGTCGTGTGTATGCAGGTCTACTGAGTCGGTCAAGGACACTGCAGCGAGCCACCCGATTCGCAGTTGTCAGAGAGATGTCCGAGCAAGCTGTCCGATCGTTATCCGAGAGGTTTTAATTTGGATGGTTGCTGTCCGGTTTTTACATGAATCTTGATTGTTTGATTCGAATACAAGATGGAAGCGGTGGTGTGGATTCCTTTAAATAGAGGGTTCTAGGGGTTTAGAACTCATTCAATTCAAGGCAAAGGGCAAGAAGCAAGAGGTGCCTACAACAAAGAAGAGATTTTGTGTTTTCTTTAGTTTGTTTAAGGTTTTCTAATCTTGTGAGATTAGAGATTTTGGTGGTTTTTCTAATCTTGTGAGATTAGAGATTTTGAGTGGTTTTCTAATCTTGTGAGATTAGAGATTTTGAGTATCCTCGGAAGGAGTGGCTTTGGAATAAAGAAAAGGTTATGCAATTCTTTACATACTCTTTTGCTATGATTCTTGATTAGAAGGTTTGTTAGAGTTTTGATAGAACTAGTTTTGATTTTTGTTCGATTTGTCTCGCTAATTAATCTAGGGTTTTAATCTCTACGATATTAAATATTTCTTCCGCTATTTAGGATTCTTTAAATTTTCGGAAAGAAATATTTGAATTTTATTCGGCATCTATTCACCCCCCCCCTCTAGTTGCCTACTCGGTCCTACAAGTGGTATCAGAGCAAGGCTCTACTAATCCATCTTAACAGGTGATTAGTAAACAGTAAGATGATATGGCAACAGAGAAATATTCAAACAAGCCGCCAATCTTCGATGGCACAGACTTTCCCCCAATCAAGGATCCGAATGATCGCATATCTTCAAGCTCAAGGTAACGCGATTTGGCGCAAGGTAAAGATTTCATACAAGCTTCCTTCTAATGATGATATTGATAAAATCGAGTTTGAAAAGGATGTTGAAAGTAATAATAGAGCTAGAAACATATTGCTTCAAGGACTTGCTAGAAAAGAATTCGATAGAGTGCATCATTTACTCACTTGCTCATGAAATTTGGAAATCTCTTCAAGATTATCATGAAGGCCTTGACTCTGTCAACGAGGCTAGGCAAGATCAATTTAAAAAGGAATACACTAGATTTGAAATGAACTCTGGAGAATCATTAGATGATTGTTTTGCTCGTTTTAATAGAATCTTAAACAATCTTAGAGCTGTTGATGTACAATACCTTGACTCTGAAAATGCTAGACATTTCTTATCATCTCTTGATCTTAAAATCGGCAAATGAAAATGCTTGCATTTAGGGAGGCTCACAAGATGAGTGAAATGACATTGGATAAATTATATTCTAGTCTCAAAACTTTTGAGATAGATATTGTTTCAGAACATCCAGGTGATAACTCTTTGGCTCTTAATGCAAATTCTTCTTCATGTGATAATGCTACTAGTGCTTCATCATCATATTCCATTCTCGCCTTGAGTACTCTTAGTGATGAACAACTAGATCAAATACCGGAAGATACACTTGCTCTTCTTTCCAAGCGTGTCAATGCAGCTTACATGAGATCAAGGGAGAGAAGAGGAGCCTCCATCCCACTGCTACAAGCATGCGGCAAGGCGGGACACGTCCGTGCTAATCGCTTCAAGAACAAAGTTAGAGACGAGAAGGATCAAAGCAACTCCTCCAAAACCTTAGGCCAAAAGAGAGCAAGGACAAAAATAAGCAGCGGACGAAGAAAATGCTCAACAAAGTCTTCACTTGCAATTGGTCGCTTAGACTTAGCGACATTGATGATTCAAGCGGCGATGAGAAGGAAGCAAAGCAAACGAAGCTGAGCGAGAAAGATTTCACCGGATTGTGCTTCATGGCAAAAGGAACACTAGTGATTCTAGTAACAACGACAAAGACTTCCAAATGATCGTGATGAGGTAATGCCTTCATATAATGAGCTTTGTGAAGTTTTAGTCATATTGAGAAAATCTTTAAGAAAATCTTCAATCAAAAATAAAAATTTAGAGAATGATTTGTCCATGCTGAAAACTGAAAATGAAAAACTTAGAAATTCTATTTCTAACAATGATGCATGTGATAATTGTGAGGGGTTCTCATTAGAATTGCAATCACTTAGAGCTGCTCATTCTTGCAAAATAAAAGAGCTAAATTTGCTAAAAAGTGAAGTTGATAAGTTCAAGCAAACTTTAGCTTTTGGTTCAATAATGCATTTTTATGTGTTGCGAGAATTGTTTGTCACTAGAGAGAATTTAAGGAAAATACGAGCAACTTGTTTTGCTGGACACATCATCTTTACTCACTCTACTGTCATCTCAAAAGAAAAGGCTAAAAAATGTCAAGTTGATCCATGTCAAAATTGCCCTGTTGTACTTAGAGAAAATGAATATTTAAAATCAACTTTGGAAAAATTTGCTGGAGGAAAGAAAAACTTGAATCTGATTCTTGATAAATCAAAAATAAGTGTTAAAAACAGTGGGATAGGCTTTGATCACTTTGAACACTTGAAAAACAACCCTCCTGTAATTGTGAAAACAATTGGTACTGGTAAAATTGAAATCCTCCCTCCTAAACCAAGTGAAACAAAATTCAAATCTGCTGGATCTATTGATTTTTCTGGAAAAACTCAACCCACTCAAAGTGAAGGAGCAAGTACTTCAAAACTCAGGTACAAATGCACTTTTTGTCACAAAGATGGTCATCTAGAAAACTTCTGCTACAGGAAAGCTAAAATCGACAAGGGAAAGAGAATTAAAAATTCTAAAATGACTGGAGAAATTAAAAATTTTGAAAAGCCCAAGTCATACCGTCATAAACCATCTAATAGGGCCTTTACAATCTATGACAATAGAAGAGCAGGTTTAGGTTACAAAAAGAAAACACCTTCCACTTCTTTGTATGTACATAGACATGGTCATAAAAGCAATATTGTGACAGGCTCTGTGAAAGCAAACAAAAATACATTACTCTCACAAGTTTTTATGCGATCACCTGCTCGTCGAGTGATTCAGTGCTGGATACCTAAAGCATGTTTTTCTAACCCCAGCACTGAATCCTCGGCATCTTCTGTTCATAACATGTAGGTGGTACGAGAAGGGAAGGAGAACATCTGGGTTGTTGATTCAGGATGCTGCCAACACATGACGGGCAACACAAGTTGGTTCTCCTCCCTAACAAAAGCATCTGGGAACGAGACGATCACTTTTGGAGATGCTACTACTGGACGCGTCACTGCAAAAGGTACAGTGAAGGTAAATGAACACTTTACTTTGAAGAATGTCTCTCTGGTGTCTAAACTGAAATTCAACCTTCACAAGATTATCACAATTGTTGGATGAAAACTTTGAAGTGAGCTTTAAACCTAATGCATGTAGAGTACTCGATGCTTCTGGAAACTTGATTCTTGAGATATCTAGACTTGGAAAAATTTTCATAGCAAATTTTAGTAATGCTTCAAGTTCACATTGTTTTGTTGCTTCAGAATCTAGAAATCTCAATTTTGGCATCGTCGATTAGGCCACATGGGATTTGATGCATTTGTCGAGATTGAGTGGTCTAGACTTAATTCGTGGCTTGCCGAAATTAAAATCTTGCAAAAATATTGTTTGTGCTTCCTGTCGACATGGTAAGATGGTTGGAGCGCCTCATGCTCCTATCTATACTGTAATGACCACTGGCCCCGGTCAACTTCTTCACATGGATCTGAGGGACCATCTCGAGTACAATCGGTAGGAGGTAAGTGGTACTTTCTAGTAATAGTTGATGATTATTCGAGATACTCTTGGGTGCATTTTTCTGTCTTCAAAAGATGAGATTTTTGGTCTCTTTCATGTCTTCATTAAGAGATTGATAAATGAATTGCCTAACTCATTGAAAGCCATAAGAACAGATAATGGTGCAGAATTCAAAAATGCCTTGTTTAAATCTTTTGTGAAACTAATGGGATTGAACATCAATTTTCTTCGCCATATTCTCCCTCACAGAATGGTGTTGTAGAAAGGAAAAATAGAACTTTGATTCAAATGGCTAGAACTATGCTAGATGAATACAACACTTCAAGAAAATTTTGAAATTTGAGGCAATTTCTTCCGCTTGCTATATATCAAATAGGGTCTATCTCAGAGCTTTACTTGGTAAAACATCTTATGAACTGAGATTTGATCGTAAACCATCTGCTTCTCACTTACGAGTGTTTGGTTGCAAATGCTTTATTCTTAAACATGAAAATCTTGATAAATTCAAGCTCGTAGTACAGATGGTATTTTCCTTGGCTATTCATTGCACTCTCGTGGATATCGTGGTACTTGATTTATCGACTAACAAATTGTTGGAGACATGCGATGTTACTTTTGATGAGGCTAGCCTCGAGCTAGACCCGACATTTCAGGTTCACGAGAAGATTTAGAGCCAATCTTTTTGGATAAAAGATTCGAAGAAAATGATGAAGATAATGATGATGATGAGCTCATACCTACAGAACGGGAAGTTGTTTCTGAACAAATTGATGTGACTACTACTTCAGATTCTCCTACACCTCCCACGACGATCGAAACAAGCTGGACCTCCCTTACTGTTTTGAAGAACCATCCTCTGAACAAATTATTGGAAGTCTTCATGAAAGGGTGACACGTTCTAATTCATCTCAAACTCTTTTATGCATGCATTCTGCTTTTGTTGCAAATTTTGAACCTAAGAACATTACTCATGCTTTAACTGATAGTTCTTGGGTAGATGCGATGCATGAAGAATTAGAAAACTTTGAAAGGAATAAAGTTTGGTCTTTAGTGGAACCTCCTAAAAATCAAAACATTATTGGAACAAAATGGGTTTTTAAGAACAAGTTAAATGAAGATGGAATAATTGTTAGAAACAAAGCTAGACTTGTAGCTCAAGGATATTCTCAACTTGAAGGAATTGATTTTGATGAAACATTTGCTCCTGTTGCTCGTTTAGAAGCTATTCGCATCCTCTTGGCTGTTGCAGCTTCACAAGGTTTTAAGTGATATCCACTGGATGTGACAAGTGCTTTTCTAAACGGTATTATAGAAGAAGAAGTATTTGTGAAACAACCCCCTGGTTTTGAAAATGAAAAATTTCCTAATCATGTGTATCGTTTATCAAAAGCTCTTTATGGATTAAAACAAGCTCCTCGTGCATGGTATGATAGATTAAAAGGCTTCTTGCTTCAACATAATTTTGAGATGGGAAAAGTTGATAAAACTCTGTTTACTCAAAATTCAAATGATCAATTCCTTGTGGTGCAAATTTATGTGGATGATATTATCTTTGGAGGATCCTCCCACTCTCTTGTGTTGCAGTTTTCCGAGCTGATGTCCAGGGGAATTCGAGATGAGTATGATGGGAGAGTTGACATACTTCCTTGGATTTCAAATCAAGCAAGCGAAAGAAGGGATCTTCTTGCACCAATCCAAGTATACAAAGGAGCTACTAAAGAAATTCGACATGGGAGAAGGAAAGTCGATATCTACTCCAATGAGCACAACAACAATTTTGGATCTTGACGAGAATGGTGTCGAGATGGACCAAAAGAATATGAAGCATGATTGGATCAGACGTACTTGATCGCTTCGAGGCACGACATACATTTTGCGGTATGTTTGTGCGCTCGATTTCAAGCCTCTCCTCGAGAATCACATCGACAAGCAATTAAAAGAATTTTCAGGTATCTTCGCTCCACTTACGAATTTGGCATTTGGTATTCTTGTTCTTCTTCGCTTACACTCCTAGGATATTCTCGATGCTGATTTTGCGGGGTGTAGATTAGATAGAAAGAGTACTTCGGCACATGTCATTTTCTTGGCACTTCACTTGTATCTTTGTCATCTAAGAAACAGTCCTCCGCTGCTCAATCTATCGAAGCTGAATACGTTGCAGCCGCTAGTTGTTGTTCACAAATTCTTTGGATCACTTCAACTCTTAAAGATTACGGCATTAACTTTAATAGTGTTCCACTTCTTTGTGATAATACTAGTGCAATTCACATCGCTAAAAATCCTGTTCAACATTCAAGGACTAAACACATTGATGTTCGATATCATTTTCTTAGAGATCATGTTGAAAAAGGAGCTATTGAACTGAAATTTGTTGATTCGGATGCTCAAATTGCTGATATTTTCACTAAGCCGCTTGATTCTTCTCGCTTTGCTTTCTTACGCGGTGAACTTGGGATCATTCATCCCCATGGGTTGATTTGAGGGGGAGTCTTGACTTTAACTCTTTCATCTGTGTTACTTGGCTTTAGTTATTACAAGGAGCTATTTTGCCGTTACACTTAAAGAAAACTCCCCTGTTTTCATTGCATCATGTAGTACAAAGCTTTGTTGACTATTCTTGTGTATATAGTCAAATTATTGCTACATTGCTTCACTTCTTATTAAAAGACTAAAAGACTAAAAGAACTCAATTTGAGATGCTTTTCGAGAATATTTTGGCTCTTGTACATTATAGTATGGCATTTGTGAAATAGACTTAAAAGTTTCTTGTCATCTGTTGAAAGGCTAGAGCTGATTAGAAACTATGTGTGAGCTTTTTGTTGGACTTCAAATGATCATTATGAGTCTCAAGCAAAATCAGTGTTTTAAATGATAAAAGCAAGTTGAAAAAGATGCAAGCAACAGCTCCTTGGCTAAACACAAGTTTAGTACAATGTGCGACTTCCTTGCCGTGGATTTAAATTCAAAAGATGCAAGCAAAGGCTACTTGTCTAAACAAAAGTTCGTAACAATGTGAAGCCACTTGCCAATATAAACTAAGAAAGATACAAGAAAGAACTACCTACTCATACACAAGTATGGGCTAGTGTGCGATTACTTGTCATCCCTGTTGATCACAAAGCAAAATTGTCAAACTTACTAAAAGAGAAAAAGGAAATTCAATTTTTGAAAAAGGCTTGAGATAAATATTAGTGAATTTGAAAGTCTCTCTTTGCTCATGATAGATTTCTTTTTAGCTTTGGCAAAATCAGTTTATGACATTTTACTTGTTTGCTCTAATTTGCATATGCGACAACTACTCTATGTGTTAGAGCCTTCATATTCTCACGATTTGCCTTCTCATTGGATAAATTGACCAAATGCTTTATTTTGATTATATACCTTGAATATACTTCAAAGCTTGAGATACTGCATTCATTAAGGGGGAGTTTTGAGATCTTGATGACTATTTTGTCAAAAAGGGGGAGAGCAAGATAAGAAGAAGAAAAATATAAAGAAAGGAGAAATTCAAATGCTGTTTGAAAATTTGGGAATTTGGATTTACTTGGTCTTGGAATCTTTTTCTATACCTTTGTCAAATCTTATATTATGTTTTGTCAAATTACTCATCAAGGGGGAGATTGAAGGATCATTGTTTTTGATCCATGTGTTTTTGATGATGAGTATTTGAATATTCGAAAAGATTTGAATTTGGTTTAAAGATTTGAAAAGAGCAGAAATCAGGTTGGTTATCCGAAAAAGATTTGAATTGGCGAACTCATTTTTCCCATGTATGACAGACCAAACTCTTTGGTCTGTCATACACATGTTTTAAGTGAACTCATTGAGCCAAACTCTTTCTTTCCAAGAAACCAGTAAGTTCCACATCCACACCGGACAAGTTTTCTTTGCATCTGCCGTGAATGTGTTTGCTTTAAGGTCTCGTTCGGATCATGTTGTTTTTGAAACCGAGTGTGGCACATTTGCGCCGGACAAGATTTTTTGTCCGTCGTGAACATGAATTTGAAAGCGTTTTTGAACCGAGACTTTTGCATGTACGACGGACCGATTTTGGTTGTCCGTCGTAAACATGTTTTCGCCGGAATGTTTTTTTCTTTTGGAACCAAGAATTTTCCTTGTACAACGGATGACTTTGTTGGTCCGTCGTGAATCGCTTTTCTAGGGTTTCACTTGGCATTTGCGCGGATCGGTTTTGTTGTCCGTCGTAGAATAGGATTTGCTCAATCAGGGTTTTGAGCGATTTTGAGATTGAAATTTGAATTTGATTTTGAGATTATAAAATTTGTGATAATTTCATGATACTTGTTTTGAAGTGGACTTTATGCAATACTCGAGTGAGTATTTGCATGGATTGATGTGAGTCAGGTCGTGGACTTGTACTCGGAATTGTTTTGTGTTTTTGATTCATGTGCAGGTGTTGCTTGAGGTCGAACATGGTCGATGACGGGACCGAGACTAGGTTCAGAGAGGAACTGAGGTCGTGAAGGTCAAGGATGTCATGCGAGATGTTTGGACTAGAGAACAGTGCACGTGTGGTTGAGATCGTTGCAGCTTAGCGGCAGTCGAGCCGTATGGGTGCATGCTGCATGTGTGTGTGCATGCAAACTTGTGTCGTGTGTATGCAGGTCTACGGGAGTCGGTCAAGGACACGGCAGAGCCACCGATTCGCGAGGTTGTCCGAGAGATGTCCGGAGCAAGCTGTCCGATACGTTATCCGAGAGGTTTTCGGCTGGATGGTTGCTGTCCGGTTTTTACATGAATACTGATTGTTTGATTCGAATACAAGATGGAAGCGGTGGCTGTGGATTCCTTTAAATAGAGGGTTCTAGGGGTTTAGAACTCATTCAATTCAAGGCAAAGGGCAAGAAGCAAGAGGTGCCTACAACAAAGAAGAGATTTTGTGTTTTCTTTAGTTTGTTTAAGGTTTTCTAATCTTGTGAGATTAGAGATTTTGGTGGTTTTTCTAATCTTGTGAGATTAGAGATTTTGGTGGTTTTTCTAATCTTGTGAGATTAGAGATTTTGGTGTCCTCCCGGAAGGAGTGGCTTTGGAATAAAGAAAAGGTTATGCAATTCTTTACATACTCTTTTGCTATGATTCTTGATTAGAAGGTTTGTTAGAGTTTTGATAGAACTAGTTTTGATTTTTGTTCGATTTGTCTCGCTAATTAATCTAGGGTTTTAATCTCTACGATATTAAATATTTCTTCCGCTATTTAGGGGTCTTTAAATTTTCTGAAAGAAATAGTTGAATTTTATTCGGCATCTATTCACCCCCCCCTCTAGTTGAATACTCGGTCCTACAGCGGGCCTGCACATCAGCGGCCACCCCAGCCGTGTAGTGATGTCAGCGATGACGTCACCGATGGAGTCCCACTGCCAAGACCGTGGTCGAGCCCACCGACGCCAAGAATGACGTCACCCGAAGGGACCCACCTGTCAGCAGCACGTGGAGCCGTGGACCGAGTCCACGGTAGACCCGAGCCAAACCATGGACCACGTCCATGAACCGGCTGACGTCGGCAGACCAATCAGAGGCTGCCACGTGTCACTGCTGACGCAATAAATAATTTCCGAAAAAGAAAATGATTTATTAATTCGAATAATTGATTTCAAATTTGATTCAAATTTCAAACGCTTATAACTTTTGCGTTTCAACTCCGATTTGAACGATTCAAATTTCTAAAAATTCATAAAATTCAGATCTACTCAAATATGAATTTTATTTAATTTTTGGACTAAAGTTTTTCTCTGTAAAATTATTTAATTGATTATTTAAACTTTAAATAATCATAACTTTTGTATTTTAACTCCGATTTGGGCGATTCCAGTTCCTAAAAATTCATAAAATTATGTTCTCTCTGTTTATGGATTTTATTTGGATGTTTGGACACTTTTTGCCTATTGTTTATTCGTGTATTGCTATTTGCACATTTACGAGTAGACGTTGAAGTGCCGGAAGGATTCGAAGGAGAAGTATTGACTCACGATCCAACTCAAGACCAAGAACAAGTACTTTTTGAAGGCAAGTTGTGCTTTGACCATGTTGATCCTATTTTGAAACCTATTTTGATTTAACTTATTGCATGCTAGTTCAATTAGAAAATACTTTATTTAAATATGGGAAATTAGATAAATGCCAAATTGTTGTATGACACCTTGATTACTTAAGTATGTGCCATGACCCTTGTCACCCTAGTTGTGGTTTACTAGTTGGACATTAATAAATTGCCAACATGGGATTTTAGACCGTTGTAGTTTATTGCTTGACCTGCTACGTGCTCATGACATGATTTTGGACAATCAAATGTTAATATTGACTTAATGATATATTGAACCTGATTTGGAAAGCCATCATGTGATGTTGATGGCACGTGGTGCATGGTAATCAACTGGGGTTTGATAAATAGTTTTCGACCGGGGCATGTGGCAAGAATGATCGGGTGGGCTAGTTGTGGCACCGGGAACGTTGTTTTGGTTCTTCGGGTAGTCTTGCCCTGGTCACCCTAAGGACTTAACCTTGCAAGCCTTTGAACTGAGTCAATCGTGCAACCACATGTCTGTAATGGGACGGACCTAGTTGATTAAGTTGCTAATAACGTACCTGTGGGACCTCAGGAGGTCAACTACACCCTTTGTGTAAGTTGTACGGGGGAGCGTACCGAGGCTGCGGCCAGGTACCCATCTAACGGTTGGTTGGCCTAAACTTCGCCTTAGCTAAGGGAAGGGTTAGTGTGCAACAACCGGGAAGGACCACTTGTATTGTTAGAAGTTTCCGAAAGACTTTGTTATGGGAACTCGCCTTTGTGGTGTTTGACTGTATCTTGTGGGTAAAGTGCATAACCTCTGCAGAGTGTATAATCTATTCGAATAGCCGTGTCCGCGGTATTGGACATCGCTCGGGAATTACAGTCAAGGGTTAGATTTTCTCAAAAATAACTTGGACTTGAAAGGTTGGGTTGGATTAATAATGATGTTGATGGAAATGTGGATTAGGATGGGAAAGATGTTTATTAAACTCCTTGAAAAGTTAGTTATGCTTTACTTGTTTCTACTGCTTTTGAATCTACTTATGCTAATTGTCAAATGTCACATCGCAAATATACCTTGAGCTATTCCTTTGTATCAAGCCATGCATATAGTATATTAGCTTGCATTCTGTGCATGACTTGCTGAGTACCAAGTACTCACCCTTGCCGCAATACAACACCAGTTGAAGAAGAATCTAGACCAGCTTTGGAGGAGGAGCTCCAAGAGGAACCGTCTACTTAGGGAGCGAGCCCAGTCAGTTGCCTGTGGTATACTGGATGGCGCCACGATGTTATCTTATTTTCCGCTGCTATTATTTCTCTCTTAATAAGTTTCGCCCTGCAAGGCGTATATTTGTAACTTGACCATAAGGTCGAGCAACCAGTTTGACTATTTAATTAAAGTACTTTATTAGTATCGAGTATTATGATTGTGATATTTACCGATGTTAAGACTGTGTGCACTAGCGCGTTCCTGGACTAGTGCTGAATACACAGAGGGTCCGGATTTGCAAATTCGGGTCCCGACAGAGGTGGTATCAGAGCCATACTGACTGTAGGCTCACCCATAGTTAGAATGGTCGTAGTGAGAATAAAACCTATTTTCTAAAAGATAAAATTTGTCAAGATAAGAAGTGACATCTCGACTTATTCCCTTCTCTCTTTTCTTGTCTCTTGCTGAATTTTTCCTTACCTTGTCACGATTTAAAAATTTCGAATTCTTACGTGAGCACTCTTGTGACAGATGGAGGGAGAGTTCAACTACATCGATCTGGAGGTTGGTCATGCCGCGGAACTTTGGCGTATGCTACAGACTCTTGGAGATTTTGAGAAGCCGCAAAACCAAGTGGACGTGATCAGACAAGCAGGATTGATCAAGGCTTGTGACGTGAAGTTTGTGGTGCCTGCTTGGAAGAAGGGCCCAGGCAATCGCCCGATACACTGCACTGCCAGGAGGTCTACAATGCAGATGGGTATCCAAGAGGCATCACGACGAGCAATGCGGCACATTACCCGTATCTACGCCAGAGAGTTGGAGAGCACGGTGTTCCGATATCATCCGCGCAGCAAAACCTTCTTGACCCGAAGGCGATTCAGGATGAGAATGCCATGGTTACACAGTTGGCACAACTTGTTGTCGCCCAGGAGGATGTACTCGATGATACAAGCAAGGAGCTATAGAAGGCCCGCAAGGAAATCACGACAGAGAAGAACAGATGGCGGGAAGCTCAAGAGTATGTGTCACACCTTCTGCAAAGGATTGGAGAGTTAGAGACGGCATTGTACGCACCAGAGTCGGAGCCAGTACTCGAGCTGCACGAGCCAGACCCGGAGGAGCCGGAGCTTGAGGAGGACACTGCTTCTTCGACTACCACAGATGACACGATTCTCGGACATGGCGTCGCTTTTGCGCCTATGCTGCAAAGATCCGTACTGTGCCGTGGAGGTTTTCTCGATGAGTGAGCGTAGGTTCTATAGCGAGACTCCTTCGTCGAGTCGCGTCATAGAATAAAGAGTCACCCTTTAGGCCTTAGACTCTAGTGTTAGTTCGATTTGGATTTTCATTGCTTGCTGAGTGTGCAGTATGTGTTGCAAGGCCCCTAGGCATTGTAAGCAACCATACCAAGTTACTATTGATTAAAATAATAAAGTTGGACCTTAAAGTTACACCTTTCGCCCCGCATAAGTTCCATATCACTTATCTATTCCTGTTTCCCTCTCATCTCTGGAACCTTGGAGCAATCGACAGATGGTGAACACCCGCGGAAACCTTGGAGGCAATGGAAGTGGTTCTCGCCTAGCAGAAAACCCCAATGATGGAGCACCAGCACCGCCACTGGACATGCAGAATTTTGGAGCATTTCTTGCTGCTCAGACTCAGTTAAATGCATGCTTTTAGTTCAAACCCCTGGTTCCGAACTCCGAACGAAAGTAGGATGTCCTGGGGTGAGAATACTAATAGAGGGGATAGAGTTCCTAGCGAACCTTATTATTTTGGAGACCCAGACCTTAGATGTTATTTTGGGAATGGATTGGTTATCCAAGCACAAGGCCGTATTAGATTGTGGACGAAGGACTATCTCAGTTGAGAGCCCGTGTGGAAAGAAAGTGGAATTTCAAGCTACTGCCGTTAGAGATGGACAGTTGATAGTTAACAGCACCAAGGCGATCAGCATAGAAGATGTCTCAGTAGTGCATGAGTACCCAGATGTTTTTCCTGAAGATCTACCTGGTATGCCGCCGGACAAGGATATAGAGTTTGTGATAGAGCTTGTACCTGGTACAGCGCCGATAGCAAAGAGACCTTATCGGATGTCCACCGAAGAATTGATAGAGATGAAAAAGCAACTTGAAGAGTTAATGGAGAAAGGATTTATCAGACCGAGTTCGTCGCCGTGGGGAGCACCAGTTTTGTTCGTCAAGAAGAAGGACGGGAGTTTCAGGATGTGCATTGATTACCGTGCACTCAATGAAGTTACTGTGAAGAACAAATACCCGCTACCCAGGATCGATGATTTGTTTGATCAGCTGAGAGGAGCCGGAGTTTTCTCCAAGATTGATCTAAGATCGGGATACCATCAGTTGAAGATCCGATCAGAAGATATCCCGAAGACCGCATTCTCGTCAAGATACGGACATTATGAGTTCTTGTTTTGTCCTTTGGTTCGATTTAATGCGCCAAAGATATTTCATGAATATGATGAATAAGGTGTTCATGGAATATTTGGACAAGTTTGTTGTTGTGTTCATAGATGATATCCTAATCTACTCCAAGACAGAGGATGAACATAGAACACTTGAGGCGAGTATTGGAAAAGGCGAGGAACAGCAACTCTTCGCCAAGTTCAAGAAGTGTGATTTTTGGAAGGACAAGGTGGAATTCCTCGGACATGTAATGACCGCAGTATGAGTCATTGTGGACCCAAGCAAGGTAGAAGGCGTGTTACATTGGGAGCACCAAGACTCGTGACCAGATCGAGTTTCCTTGGAATGGCAGGATACTATCGCCGTTTCATTGAAGGCTTTTCGACAATTGCGAGACCTCTTACGCAATTGCTGAAAAAGGAGAAAAAGTTTGCATGGACGGCAGAGTGTGAGAAAGGTTTTCAAGAACTGAAGAAACGATTGACATCAGCGCCGGTGTTAGTTCTACCGGATGTTAATCAAAGCTTTGATATTTATTGTGACGCATCGCGCCAAGGACTTGGATGTGTGCTGATGCAGAATGGAAAGGTCGTCGCTTATGCATCAAGGCAGTTGAGGCCGCATGAGGAGAATTATCTGACGCATGACCTAGAGCTAGCTGCCGTAGTGCATGCTTTGAAATTATGGCGTCACTATTTGATTGGAACAGATGTGAAGTATACACAGACCATAAGAGTCTTAAGTACATCTTCACCCAATCAGACCTGAACATGAGGCAGAGGAGATGGTTAGAGTTGATCAAGGACTACAATGTTGGAATCCATTACCATCCCGGGAAGGCCAACGTAGTTGCCGATGCCTTGAGTCGGAAAAGCCATACCGTGAGTATGTTGCTAGCCACAAGTCAGGATGAGCTATGTGAGGATTTCCAGAGAATGCAGATTGAAGTCGTACCAGAAGGATTCATGGCAGCATTGGAAGTGAAGCCCACCCTGGAGGATCAGATCCGAGAAGGACAGAAAGATGATGACAAGATCCGTAGGATTAAGTCCATCATGGAGGAAGGCAAGGCAGAGGACTTCAAGCTAAATGAGCAAGGCACGTTATGGATGAAGGATCGCATTTGTGTGCCGAACAAAAAGGAGCTGAAGCAGTTGATTCTAGAAGAAGCCCATGACTCCAAGTATTCAATTCACCCAGGAAGTGCCAAGATGTATCAGGATTTGAAAGAAAGATTCTGGTGGCCGAACATGAAGCGTGAAGTTGCCGAGCATGTTGCACTGTGCGACATATGCCAGAGAGTCAAAGCAATGCATCAGAGACCAGCAGGATTGCTACAACCGTTGAAGATACCAGAGTGGAAATGGGAAGAAATCGGAATGGATTTCATTACCAGTTTACCCAAGACTCAAGGAGGATATGACTCCATATGGGTCATAATAGACCGCTTGACTAAGGTGGCCCATTTTATTCCTCTGAAGACAACCTACTTGGGAGATAAATTAGCAGAGTTGTACATGATCAGGATCGTCTGTTTGCACGGAGTGCCAAAGAAGATCGTATCGGATAGAGGTACTCAGTTTACCTCGAGGTTCTGGAATAAGCTACATGAAGCCATGGGAACCCGTTTGAACTTCAGTACAGCTTATCATCCACAGACGGATGGCCAGACTGAAAGAGTCAATCAGATTCTGGAAGATATGTTAAGAGCATGTGCATTGGCTTGTGCTACCTCTTGGGATAATAGTCTGCCATATGCGGAGTTCAGTTACAACAACAGCTACCAAGCTAGTTTGCAAATGTCACCATTTGAAGCACTATACGGTCGACCTTGTCGAACGCCGTTGAATTGGAACGAGACGGGTGAACGTCGTGTCTTTGGACCAGATATTCTTCAAGAAGCTGAAGAACAAATCGCCATGATCAGGGAGAGATTGAAGATAGCACAGTCAAGACAGAAGAGTTATGCTGATAACCATCGCCGAGACTTGAGTTTTGAACCAGAAGATTTCGTGTATCTCAGAGTCACCCCGCTCAGAGGAGTTAAGAGATTCCATGCCAAAGGAAAACTCACGCCGAGATTCGTTGGACCATTTAAGATTTTGAGCCGCAGAGGCGAAGTTGCTTACCAGCTGGAGTTGCCGCAGTCGTTAGCAGGAGTACATGACGTGTTCCACGTGTCCCAGCTGAAGAAGTGTCTTCGAGTGCCAGATGAGCAAACGCCCTTGGAGTCAATTGAGTTGCAAGAGGATCTGACTTACAAGGAGCATCCCGTGAAAATTTTGGACACTATGGATCGAGAGACTAGAAATAAGTCAACCCGCTTCTGTAGAGTTCAGTGGAGCAACCACGCGGAGAGTGAAGCAACTTGGGAGCGCGAAGAGGAATTGAAGAAAGAGTTTCCGAACCTATTCCTTTAGTAAGCCCTGAATCTCGGGGACGAGATTCTGTAAGGGGGGGAGGTTTGTAACAATCCAAAATTTTGCTTTTCTTAAATTCAAGTGTGATTTGGCACTTTTGTGAATTTTTGGAATTTTCTGGAATTTATTTGGATTTATTTGGAATTTATTCCATTTTCAATTAATTAAAGAATTAAACTTTGCAAATAAAAATTTGTTGAAAATATTTTATTTGAGTCCCAAATGCCCTAAAATATTTTCCAGAATTTTTCTGGATTTTTTCTGAGTATTTTACTATTTTTCTTGAATTAAATGAATTACTGGAAATTATTTTAAATATTAAATCGCTGGAAAATCGAGTCGGTCGAGTAATCGTTTCATCCGATCGACTAACTCGAGTCGGACTCGAGTCCGACCGAGCCACGTGACTCGACCGAACCCGACTTAACCCTAATCGATCCGACCGTTGGATCGAGATCCAACGATCGAATCAAGCCGCGACCGATCCGATCGGATCGATCTGCACCGTTCACGCCGTGCGATCGGCCGTTGATCCGGACACGTGGGCGGTCGTGCGTCGTCGTCTCCGTCCGAATCGCCGCCGGACTCCGCCGTGTGGGCCGAGGGCTCCGTTCCGTGCGCGCATGCCGAGGGCATTCAAGGCCCGGGTGGGACCCCGAGGACCGCCGTGACCCCACGCACTTTTTGCCCTAACCCACCGAGCTCTAGCCGCCGTAGGTTCGTCGGAATCGCCGCGTAGTTGCGTGAAGCGCCACCACGCTTTTTGTCTCGCCTCGCCGCCCGTCCTCCTCCTTGGCCAAATGAGCCCGGCCAGTTCCCCCAGGCCAAGGCGCACCCGTAGGTACAACCCATCTCGCCGGAGTAGCCCGCAAACGCCGACGGGTTCGTCGCCGTCTTCGCGTCCGGTGAGACATCGCCGCCGCACAGCCATCGTTGCCCTCGAGCTCTCACCGCCATCCGATCAAGATCCGAAGGTCCAGAAGCGTCCACGTCATCCCGCCAGTGAGATCTCGTCCAAAAACCCAGATCTAATCTCCGCCGTTGGATCTAGATCCAACGGCCCAGATCGAACGCGTTCACCCCAAACGCGTGAAACCAGGTCCAATCTGGGCCGTTGATTTTCAAATCAACGGCCGAGATCTAGCCACGCGCGGGAGGTCGACCGCCGCGGTCGGGCCGCCGCCCACGCGGCGCGTGACGCCGACACGCCGCCCGCATGTCGGGCCGACGCGACCAAACCGCACCATGACGCCACGTTGACGCCATGGCGCCCGCACGCCGGGCCGGCCACCCCAGCCGTGTAGTGACGTCGGCCGATGACGTCACCGATGGGTCCCACTTGCCGACCGTGGCCGAGCCCCGCCGACGCCAAGAATGACGTCACCCGGCGGGACCCACTGTCGGCAAGACGTGGAGCCGTGGGCCGAGTCCACGGTAGAGGAGCCAAACCATGGACCACGTCCATGAACCGGCTGACGTCGGCAGACCAATCAGAGGCTGCCACGTGTCACTGCTGACGCAATAAATAATTTCCGAAAAAGAAAATGATTTATTAATTCGAATAATTGATTTCAAATTTGATTCAAACTTCAAACGCTTATAACTTTTGCGTTTCAACTCCGATTTGAACGATTCAAATTTCTAAAAATTCATAAAATTCAGATCTACTCAAATATGAATTTTATTTAATTTTTGGACTAAAGTTTTTCTCTGTAAAATTATTTAATTGATTATTTAAACTTTAAATAATCATAACTTTTGTATTTTAACTCCGATTTGGGCGATTCCAGTTCCTAAAAATTCATAAAATTATGTTCTCTCTGTTTATGGATTTTATTTAGATGTTTGGACACTTTTTGCCTATTGTTTATTCGTGTATTGCTATTTGCACGTTTACGAGTAGACGTTGAAGTGCCGGAAGGATTCGAAGGAGAAGTATTGACTCAGGATCCAACTCAAGACCAAGAACAAGTACTTTTTGAAGGCAAGTTGTGCTTTGACCATGTTGATCCTATTTTGAAACCAATTTTGATTTAACTTATTGCATGCTAGTTCAATTAGAAAATACTTTATTTAAATATGGGAAATTAGATAAATGCCAAATTGCTGTATGACACCTTGATTACTTAAGTATGTGCCATGACCCTTGTCACCCTAGTTGTGGTTTACTAGTTGGACATTAATAAATTGCTAACATGAGATTTTAGACCGTTGTAGTTTATTGCTTGACTTGCTATGTGCTCGTGACATGATTTTGGACAATCAAATGTAAATATTGACTTAATGATATATTGAACCTTATTTGGAAAGGCATCATGCGATGTTGATGGCACGTGGTGCATGGTAATCAACTGGGGTTTGATAAATAGTTTTCGACCGGGGCATGTGGCAAGAATGATCGGGTGGGCCAGTTGTGGCACCGGGAACGTTGTTTTGGTTCTTTGGGTAGTCTTGCCCTGGTCACCCTAAGGACTTAACCTTGCAAGCCTTTGAACTGAGTCAATCGTGCAACCACATGTCTGTAATGGGACGGACCTAGTTGATTAAGTTGCTAATAACGTACTTGTGGGACCTCAGGAGGTCAACTACACCCTTTGTGTAAGTTGTACGGGGGAGCGTACCGGGGCTGCGGCCAGGTACCCATCTAACGGTTGGTTGGCCTAAACTTCGCCTTAGCTAAGGGAAGGGTTAGTGTGCAACAACCGGGGAGGACCACATGTATTGTTAGAAGTTTCCGAAAGACTTTGTTACGGGAACTCGCCTTTGTGGTCTTTGACTGTATCTTGTGGGTAAAGTGCATAACCTCTGCAGAGTGTATAATCTATTCGAATAGCCGTGTCCGCGGTATTGGACATCGCTCGGGAATTACAGTCAAGGGTTAGATTTTCTCAAAAATAACTTGGACTTGAAAGGTTGGGTTGGATTAATAATGATGTTGATGGAAATGTGGATTAGGATGGGAAAGATGTTTATTAAACTCCTTGAAAAGTTAGTTATGCTTTACTTGTTTCTACCGCTGAATCTACTTATGCTAATTGTCAAATGTCATTTCGCAAATATACCTTGAGCTATTCCTTTGTATCAAGCCATGCATATAGTATATTAGCTTGCATTCTGTGCATGACTTGCTGAGTACCAAGTACTCACCCTTGCCGCAATACAACACCAGTTGAAGAAGAATCTACACCAGCTTTGGAGGAGGAGCTCCAAGAGGAACCGTCTACTTAGGGTGCGAGCCCAATCAGTTGCCTGTGGTATACTGGATGGCGCCACGATGTTATCTTATTTTCCGCTGCTATTATTTCTCTCTTAATAAGTTTCGCCCTGCAAGGCGTATATTTGTAACTTGACCATAAGGTCGAGCAACCAGTTTGACTATTTAATTAAAGTACTTTATTAGTATCGAGTAGTATGATTGTGATATTTACCGATGTTAAGACTGTGTGCACTAGCGCGTTCCTGGACTAGTGCTGAATACACAGAGGGTCCGGATTTGCAAATTCGGGTCCCGACAGCTTGGAATTCAGTCCACTCAGCCGTGAAGTTGGCCAAGGCCTGGGACTTGATGGCGGTGCGCGGCTTGAACGAGATATCGAAGGCTCCAAGCTCGGCCCCCCATTTTGAGATTCTCCCGGTAGCTTCCCGATTATGGAGGACCTCTCCCACAGGGAAAGAAGTCACTACTGAAATCGAGTGTCCTTGGAAATAATTCTTCAGCTTCCGCGACGAGATCAAAATTGCGTACAGCAGCTTCTGAACTTGAGGATATCGCGCCTTGGATTCGCCCAGTACTTCACTGAAAAAGTAGACCGGGCGTTGTATGCCGTAGCGGTGTCCTGACTCCTCCCGCTCCACAACTATTGCGGCATTGACTACATGAGTTGTTGCCGCTATGTAGAGCAGGAGAAGTTCACCTGGCACCGGCGAGACTAAGATTGGGGGGTGGAGAGGAACACCTTGAGTTCTTCGAAGGCTTGCTGTGCCTCAGCTGTCCACTCAAAGCGATCCTGCTTCTTGAGGAGCTTGAAGAAAGGCATCCCCCGAATCCCCAACCGGGAGATAAACCTGCCAAGCGCTACCATGCAGCCCGTAAGCTTTTGAACATCTTTCTGGCTGGTAGGTGGCGCCATCCTCATGATGGCCCCAATCTTCTCTGGATTTGGCTTGATCCCGCGATGAGAGATAATGAATCCGAGTAGTTTCCCGGAAGAAACTCCGAAAACACACTTCTCAGGGTTCGACCTCATCTGGAACGCCCTTAGACTTTCGAACGTCTCGACCAGATCGGAGGTGAGACTGTCCTTGGCTTGCGTTTTAACCACCACATCATCCACATATGCCTCCACGTTGCGTCCGAGCTGATGGTGAAAACACCGCCAGATCGCTTGTGGCCGATAAGTTGCGCCAGCGTTTTTCAGCCCAAACGGCATCGTGACATAGCAATATGCTCCAAATGGGGTGATAAACGAAGTCTTCTCGCAATCCTCCTCTCGAAGCCGGATTTGGTGATAGCCTGAGTAGGCGTCCAGAAAACTGAGGAGTTGACATCCAGCAGTGGAGTCCACCACTTGATCGATGCGGGGTAGACCAAAGGGATCTTTCGGGCAAGCCTTGTTGAGGTCGGTATAGTCAACACACATGCGCCAACTTTTATTCTTCTTTTGAACGAGTACAGGGTTTGCCAACCAGTCGGGATGATACACTTCTTTGATAAAACCTACGGCTAACAGCTTTGTGATCTCCTCCCTGATGGCTTCTCGGCGGTCTTGAGCGAACCGTCGCAACCTTTGTTTGACCGACCTGGCCGATTCATTTACGTTCAGCGCATGCTCGATCACCTCCCTAGGGACTCCGGGCATGTCCAACGGCTTCCAGGCGAAGACGTCTTTGTTTGCCCGCAGAAAGGTGACGAGCGCGTCCTCCTATTTCTCTCCGAGCCATGTCCTGATCAAGGCCGTTGCAGCCGAATCGGACGGGTCGAGGATAATTCTCTTGGTACCTTCTTCGGGACCAATTCCGGGGTTCGGCGCTTTGCGGGTAGGAACGCTACCTTCCGGCTTGTCGGAATCCGCCTCTTGCCGAATCCTCTCCCGACCCGCTCGCGCCTCCAGCGACTCGGCCATCTCGCAGCTTTCCCTGTCGCAAGAAAAAGACTGCCTGATATAACCGCGCAAAGCGATAATACCACTCGGCCCTGGCATTTTCAGTGTCAGGTACGCATAGTGGGGCACTACCATGAACTTAGCTAGCGCTGGTCTCCCCAAGATGGCATGATATGCTGTCGTGAAATCAGCCACCTCGAAGCTAAGGTTCTCTGTCCGGTAGTTATCTCTTGCGCCGAAAGTGACCGGCAGAGAGATTTGTCCGAGTGGTGTCGCGGACGTTCCGGGTATCACGCCGTGAAAAGGCGACGACCCGCGTTTAAGCTCCGACCGTGGAATTCCCATGTCGTCGAGAATTTTCACAAAGAGGACATTGAGCCCACTCCACCATCAATCAATACCCTCTTGAGCTTGATGCCGCGGACAACCGGCGCCATGACAAGCGGATATCTACCGGGGAATGGGACTCGATCCAGGTGATCCGAGCGGTTGTAAGTTATCATGACCTCGGACCACCGTACATACTGGGGGGTCTCCGGCTCTATTGCGTTGATGTCTCGGGCGGTAAGCTTTTGCTTCCGCTTTGACTCGTACACGGCCGAACCCCCAAATATGTAATTGAGCTCGAGATTGACTTCCTGATAGTCTTCCTCAGCTTCGGGAGGAGGCTTCTTGGCGGCATGTCCACTCGGACCTTGTCCAGCCTGCTTCTTGCACTCCGGGGCAAATCTCTTCAATGTGAAGCAGTCCTTGGCGGCATGTCTCCCCTTCGGATGGAAGGGGCAAAGCGAGTTCATCACCTTGTCATACCCATCCTCTTTGAGCGCACGAAGGTGGGCATGTTCAGCGACTGCCACTAGCTCTTCAACTTTGTGCTTCTTCTCCTTCCGTCTGGAGGGCTCAGCCTGATCCTTCCTCTCATCGTGCCGTTCTGCCAAGGCCTCGGAGGCGGAAGCGTAGCGGTCCGCCAGAGCGAACAGCTCACGAACCGACGTTGGCGGCTTCCGGGACATCTTCTTGATGAGATCAGGGTCGCTGACCCCCTTCTGGAAGGCAGCTATCACGACCGCATCTGTGACATCCCGAACAGTGCTTTTTCTGTGCATGAAGCGCTTGACGAACTCCCGCAGGGACTCATTCCTCTTTTGGTGCAGCTGATACAGGTCCCAGGGGGTGCCAGGGCGCTCATAAGTGCCTTGGAAATTTGAAATAAACTGCTCACACAGGTCTCCCCAGGAATCTATAGAGTTCACTGGGAGTCCGGTGAGCCAAGCTTGGCCCAGGGGCAAGAGGGTAACCGGTAAGTAATTTGCCATTACTTTCTGATCCCCCCCAGCAGCCCTGACCGCCAGAGCGTACACCTGTAACCAAGCCTCCGGGTCCCTCTCACTGTCAAACCTAGTGATGCCCTTGGGATTAAACCCATCAGACCAAACCACTCGGCGTAGGTGAGGAGTAAACGCACGAACCCCTTCGATGACCCCGCAGCAACCCCGGGCGGTGATCGACGTGGAGGGGATCGGGCTTGGCGTGCTTCGCGATCTCGTGGAAGGATGCCATAATGTTCATACTCGTCGGCATGGCGGCGTTGCTCCTCCCTTTCTCGGTCGCGGCGCCTGGCGTCGAGGTCGGAATGGAGGTCGCGGTTGAGGCTGTGTCGCAAGTCGTCCCCGCGGGGAGGAACATAACGTCCCTGTGGGGGGCTTCCCGACCTGGCCGACTGCTGGCCGTCTGGGTCCTCGCTAGAGTGCGTGACTGCACCTTTGCTGGCTGGTCGGTCTGGGCCTGCTAGATCACTGCCGCCGTCACCATGGCCTTTACTTGGGCCACGATCGGGGCGGCTGGATTGCCAGCCCCCAGCATGGGGCTCAAGGTATCCAGGAGTGTCTTGGAGGCAACGATATTCTGTTGTGGAGTATGGAAGACCGCTTGGTCCGCCATCTTGGCTTGCAGAATGTCTTCATTGACGCTGCGGGCGCGGTCTCGCATGGCACGCGCCGCGTCGGCTCATTCTTCGGCCACCTTCCAAGTCGGCGGCCGATGTGTCGAGGCGTTGTTGCGAATCCGCCCGCGAGCCTTCGATCACGCAGACTCTACGGAAATTCCAGCAACTCTCCAGGCTCTCTTCTGACTCGGCCGGTGAGCTGGGCGAGCCCGAAGGGGATAGCTCCAGGCGCTCGGAGGTGCCAAGTGGTTTGGCAGCGAGAACGCCCACCATTCGGGACTTAGCACCCGTTGATCTGACTCCCTGGCGGGGCCGGGTCTTCAGTCCCCTACTCAGTGCTTTAGAGCACGAGACAGGGGGACCTCCCGATCTACGCGGAAGTCATGACGATGGCTTGCCGGAGAGCACGCCATGCTGGAATGCGGCCTCCTCAGAGAGGGAAAGATTCCTGAGGCTGTTGGAGATGAAGATCAGGCTTCCGAAGCGGAAAACCTAATCCGGGGAGAAAACTATGGAGACTCCGCTGGTTGGAGCCATCAAGCTCAACGGGGATCTTGACACGAGCCCCCTACCTAGCGCGCCAACTGTCGACGATCGGTTCCGCCGGCAATGAGATTTGTGATTCTAGGGGATTCGTGCGAGATCAGAGCAAGATGGTAACACGGGATGCGAGGGTGATCTTTTTAGACAGGTTCAGGCTCTCGCGGAGGAGATAATACCCTAGTCCTGTGTTCTTGGATATCTGGATGTGGTCTCCTTTTCTTCTTGTTTTTCTCCCTCTCCCCTTTTATGGTTGTTCCCTCCCCCTTATATACTGGGGGAAGGATACGTTACAAATGGGCGCCACCTGGCCCCGGACAAGGTGGCTTCATGAGTATGTGGTTTGTCTCTGTCTACATAGCCCCACTACGTCCAGGGGATTTGGTCGTTCCTTTCCCGACCCAACCTGCCGATCCGCTAGGTTCTGGTGCCTACAGGCTCTGCCGGCGCCAGGTCACAGGCTTTACTTTCGATGGGGTTGTCCTGACACGGCGTGAAGCTTCGTCGAGGGGACAACCAGCTGCCTTGGGGAAGAAGTCGGGCCATGGCTATGGGCTCTTCGTAGTGCTTCTAGGCTCTGGGCCTACTGCTCCGTCCTCGGCCCAGTTGGGCATTGGCTTCTCCTGCGGGACCCCCGTCTCGGACATCCCACACCTGTAAAAGGAGGGAGAAAAGCAGAAGAAAAAGAGAGGAACATGCTCATATATCCAAGAACACAGGACTAGGGTATTATCTCCTCCGCGAGAGCCCGAACCTGTCTAAAAAAGATGGCCCTCGCATCCTGTGTTACCATCTAGCTTCGATCACGCACGAGCCCCCCCCCTCGAATCACAAATCTCATTGCCGGCGGAACCAATCGTCGACAGTTAGCGCGCCAGGTAGGGGTGGTGTGCGAAGGTCTCCGTCGAGCTTGATGGCTACCACAAGCGAAATCTCTACAGTTTTCATCCCAGGTCAGGTTTTCCATTTTGGAAGCCTGACCTTCATCGCTGATAACCTCGAGAGTCTCTCTCTCCTTGAGGCGGATGCGTCGCCGCACGAGGAGACCCCCGCGGAGTCATCATCGCGACCACTATCTAGATCGGGGGGTTTCGCCGTCCCGTGCTCGCAAGCACCGAGCGGGGGGGCTAAAACCCCGGTTCCTTCAGGCAGTGGGCGCAACAGGCGCCGAGTCCCGAGTGGTGGGGGTCCTCGTTGCCAAGCCACTCAGAACCGCCGATCGCCTTGAGCTATCCCCAGCAGACTCTTCCAGCTCGTCGGCTGGGTCGGAAGGAAGCTTGGAGAGCTGCTGGAGCTTCCGCCGAGTTTGTGTGATCGGAGGCTCGCGTGCGGAATCGCAGCAGCGCCATGGCGACTTCGAGGCTACCGAGCATGACGGCGGGCGCAAGACGGAGCTCAACGCGCGGGTACAAGCCCTTCGGGGTCGCGCCCGTGATGTCAATGAAGACATTCTGCAGGTCAAAATGGGAGACCAAGCTGTTTTCCATACACCACAGCAGAATATCGTCGCATCCAAAATGCTCCTAGACACCTTGAGCCCGATGCTGGAGGCCGGTAATACGGCTGCCCCGATCGTGGCCCAAGTAAAATCCATGGTGATGGCGGCAGCAATTTAGCAACAAGCTCAGACCGACCAGCCGGTGAGGACGCGCTCACACGCTCCGACCAGAACTCAAACGGCCAGCAGTCGGCCGAATCGAGAAACCCCCCACCGGGGCATCGCGTTCCTCACCGCGACGAAGACCTGCGCCACAGCCTTAATCGAGACCTCTGTTCCGACCTCGACGCGAGACGGCGTGATCGGGAAGAGACGAGCAGCGCTGGTATGCTGACGAGTACGTGCGCTTTGGCGTATTCCCAGCGCATTGGGGCGCTCGTCGAGCCCTCTCTCCCCCGCCTCGCTCACCAGGGAGGTGATCGAGCATGCGCTAAACGTGGACCAAGCGGCCAAGCCTGTCAAGCAGAGGTTGCGGTGATTCGCCTAAGATCGCCGAGATGCCATCAGGGAGGAGATCACGAAACTGTTAGCTGCAGGCTTCATCAAAGAAGTGTATCACCCCGACTGGTTGGCAAACCTTGTACTCATCTGCAAAAAGAATAAAAGTTGGCGCATGTGTGTTGATTACACCGACCTCAATAAGGCATGCCCAAAGGATCCTTTAGGGTTGCCTCGAATCGACCAAGCGGTAGACTCCACCGCCGGGTGCGAACTCCTTAGCTTCCTGGACGCCTATTCGGGCTATCACCAAATCCAGCTTCGAGTCGAAGACTGCGAGAAGACATCGTTCATCACTCCGTTCGGAGCATATTGCTACGTCACGATGCTGTTTGGGTTGAAAAACGCCGGTGCAACTTATCAACGCACGATACAACAGTGTTTTCACAATCAGCTCGGACGCAACGTTGAGGCCTATGTGGACGACGTAGTGGTCAAGACGCAATCGAGAAGGAACCTTACCTCGGATCTCGCCGAGATGTTCGACAACCTAAGAGCGTTCCGTATGAAACTGAACCCTGAGAAATGTGTCTTCGGGGTCTCCTCCGGGAAACTACTCGGGTTCATCGTCTCTCATCGCAGGATCGAGGCTAATCCAGAAAAAATAGGGGCCATCATGAGGATGGCACCCCCCTCCAGCCAGAAGGACGTCCAGAAGCTTACTGGGTGCATGGTGGCGCTTGGTAGGTTCATCTCTCGACTCGGGACTCGAGGGATGCCCTTCTTCAAACTCCTCAAGAAGCAGGATCGATTCGAATGGATGGTGGAGGCGCAACAAGCTTTCGAGGAGCTCAAGGCGTTCCTCTCCACCTCTCCGGTCCTGGTTTCGCCAATGCCGGAGGAGCTTCTCCTACTTTACGTAGCGGCAATGACCCATATGGTCAGCACCGCGATAGTCGTGGAGCGGGAGGAGCCAGGGCACCGCTACGGGGTGCAGCGCCCGGTCTACTTCGTCAGCGAAGTGTTGGGCGAATCCAAGGTACGGTACCCTCAAGTCCAGAAGTTGCTATACGTCGTGCTGGTCGCATCGCGGAAATTGAAGCATTACTTCCAGGGGCACCATATTTCAGTAGTGACCTCCTTCCCGATAGGAGATATTCTCCATAATCGGGAAGCTACTAGGAGAATTTCGAAATGGGCGGCCGAGCTTGGAGCCTTTGATATCTCGTTCAAGCTACGCACCGCCATCAAGTCGCAGGCCCTAGCCGACTTCACGGCCGAGTGGACCGAGCTCCAGGTCCCCCTCGTCGAGCAGGAGCTGGAGTATTGGACGATGTACTTCGACGGGTCTCTCATGCTCAGCGGCGCGGGAGCCGGAATTCTGCTCATTTCACCAAAGGGAGATCAGCTCAAGTACGTTCTCCGCATCCATTTCTCGGCCTCGAACAACGCCACAGACTATGAAGCCCACATTCATGGGCTTCGCATCGCCATATCGCTCGGTATCCGACGATTGACGGTTCGCGGAGACTCCCAATTAGTAGTTAGCCAAGTGCAGAAGGACTGGTCGTGTGTCGATTAGACTATGGCGACGTACTGTCAGCAAGTCCGAGAATTGGAGAACAAGTTCAATGGATTGGAGTTAGTTCACGTCTTGCGCCGTAACAACGAAGTGGCAAACGAGTTGGCAAAGATGGGAGCCACTCGGGCGGAGGTCCCAAGTGGCGTGTTCGCCCAAGAACTTTATGAGCCCACAACAATCAAGCGACAAGAGCTGAGCAAGATCCCTGAGGCGGAAGTCCTAGTTGCCAACCCCGACTGGACAACCCCGTATTTGGATTATCTCTTGAGAGGCGAGCTTCCCGAAAACTCCACTCTAGCCGAGCGTATTTTGCGACAAGCCAAGACCTACGCGGTTATCGGAGAAGAGCTCTTTCGAAAGAGCGCCTCCTGTGTCCTCAGGCGGTGCGTCCGGAGCAAGTGGGAAGGGAGTTGCTCAAGGATATCCACTCGGGAGTGTGTGGCCATCATGCCGCGTCGAGTGCTTTGGTCGGCAAGGCATAACGGCATGGTTTCTTTTGGCCCACGGTGGTAACAGACACCAAAGAAATCGTTCGCACGTGTGAAGGCTGCCAGTTCTACGCCCGGTAGACGCATCTGCCAGCGTAGGAACTGCAAACCATCCCTATCTCCTAGCCCTTCGCAGTCTGGGGGCTCAACTTAGTCGGACCCCTCAAAAAGGCCCAAGGCGGCTTCTCCTACCTCTTCGTGGCCATCGACAAATTCATTAAGTGGATCAAAGACAAACCACTGTCGCCACGATCACGGAGGTTAAGGCCAAGGAATTCTTCCAAGATATTGTGGTCAGATTTGGCGTACCTAACCGCATCATCACGGATAATGGCACACAATTCCGTGGTGAAGAATTCCAATAGTGGTGCGACGACATGGGAATAAAAATCTGCTTCGCATCGGTGGGTCATCCGCGAAGCAATGGGCAAGTCGAGCGAGCCAATGGTTTAGTCCTTCAGGGACTGAAGACCAGGATTTTTGATCGTGTGATGCCTTAGAATTTGGGAGTGACCGTAGGGGGTTTTTTCTCTCTTCTTTCGGTTTCGGAAGGAATGAAGGAAATGTTGGGAGATGAAATAATTGAGTTTTAGGCTGCAATTTAATATTAAATTTGGAGTCTTTGGGCCGAGGAAACCTGGGATTGGGCCGGGAATTCCCCTTCCCACCCCCTCCTCCCCACGCCCTAGTGGGCCGGCCCACTTTTCCCTCAAGAGGGGTGGTGCCCCTTGCAACCCTAGGCACCTCCTCCCACCACCCCCTGGCAGCCGCCCCCTCCTCCCTCTTCCCAGCATGGAGGCTCAAGGATACACCGCGAAACCCGAAGGGAAAATCGAGAAGAGGATCCGAGAAGGTGTGGAGGACGAGCAGATTTTCAGATTTGGTGTTCGTCGCACGTTCTTCGTGGGTTCACAAGGGAGAACTCAAGGTAAAATTCCCGATCTTTTACCCCCTGTTCTACCTAGGATTAGGAGTGTATTAGATCTAGTGGTGTTTGATTTGGATGGATTTTGATGGGGTAGAAGGGTAGTTGTTCACGTGGTGCTGTTTCTGAAAGGGGAGATTGTGCAGTGCGGATTGTTTCATGTTTTAGGTGACATATATGATTTTTCCTGCAAAAACAAATAACTAAAAAGTTGTACATAACGTCGAGACCTAGCTTCTGTATTTTTTTCAGAATTTTTGGGCCGTCGGTCTGAGAGTTATTGCTGTTGGAAGATGATGAACAGAATCTGGAAACAGATTTCGTCCACTGTTTTGGACGGTTGTTTAGGCATGTTTAACAGCGGAATTGAAATTTTTGACCTTCATGAAAGTTGTAGATATCGTCAATATCTAGCTACTGTAATTTTTTTGTATTTTTTTTAACAGTATAAAAAAGATACGAAATTGGGAAGAGAGGGTGCTGCTGTTCGATCCGGACAGATCGGGGTTTTTTGGCGCTTAAATGGGAACGGGGAGTAGGAAGCGTGTGTTTGAATTGTGTGATCAATTGTGATGTCGCTATGTACTGAAATAATGTTTGTCCAGGTGGTGCCACTTCTGGGCGCATCTAGGTTCATCGTCCACGTCGGTAAAGGCAAGTGGAAGTAGTTGTATTGTTAAGCTATACATCGTTGTTTGCTTCGCCTTCATTATAAACTCCAATTACAGCAATCATACATGGTTTAATCACTTGCTTTGAGGATTGCAATATCTTGACTAGCATTGTGATGTTGTGGTTTGGCTTTGAATCATGAGTAATGTTAAGAATGATGTTGTTTACCTGATGAATTGTCTAAATACTTCATCTCAATGTTATTTGCTTTCTATCTATGCTATAAGATGATAGGCAAACATGTGAACTCAGTGTGGGAGATTCTGAATGAATTCATGCATGAAGCATTAACTGCATAATCATGCATTGGAAGTTTTGTCGACGCCAACAGGCGCGATCAGACGATACAACACCGTGTGTTCCCGAAAGGGCACGGTGAGGAGGATCATGGCATAAGCATGTGCACAATCATATGCATTTTACTGAAGTGGTGTGAACTCCTTGATGTGGTATTGGATATGAGGAATGTGGAATGCTAGATATATGGTGGATGTGTTATTTGTATTAGTTGTTCCGCTTGCTGAGATTACCCAATCTCACTACTTGCTGTTTTGATGTTTCCAGGTAGCGCACGTGAGTCGTAAGCATGAAGGGTGGGCTAGCAACACAATAAATCTTCTGGTGTCATCACGACTCACATGAACTAATGCTTTAAATAATTCATTAGTTGGATGCAATTTTATTACATATAGACCCATTGTTGTTCCCTTTAAACTTGTTCTCGTTTATGGTTGTCCTATTAGAGATGTGTTATACTTATGGTTGATACCTGGTTGAATTAGACTCGTTGTCTCTAGTATTGATGTCGTGATATTATTCCTATTTGAATTGCTTCCGTATTGTCCAGTTTCAAGGGAAATGCTGTCGAATTTTTCTTGTAGAACAGTTGAGATTTATGGGGTGTTACAGTAGGGGTGTTACAGATCGCCTCAAACCATACGCAGCGCGATGGGTGAGAGAATTGCATTCAGTGCTCTGGGCAATCTCCCTTCTTCCTGGTGTATGGGTCGGAGGCGGTTTTGCCAACGGAAATGGAATTCGGATCCCTGAGGGTCCGAAATTATAAAGAAGCCGAGTCGGAGGGAAGCCGATTGGTGGAGCTTGACCAACTCGAGGAAGCCAGAAATGTTGCAGCGATCCAGTCGGCCAAATACCTCCAGGGTCTTCGGCGCTACCATTCCCGCAATGTTCGAAGTCGTATCTTCTCAAAGGGAGATTTGGTCCTCAGGAGGAGTCAAAAAAGTGAGCATAAGCTCTCCCCGATCTGGGAAGGACCTTACATTGTGGAGGAGGTAGTCCGTCCGGGAGCTTATCATCTTAGGCGCGAAGACGGCGTAGTCTTGTTGAACACTTGGAACGCCGAACAGCTACGTCGCTTCTACGCTTAAGCTATGTATCCAGCTCCCATGCATTAAATGAAGTTGCCGACTATCTGGTTCGTTGATCTGTCTTATTATACTGTGACCGAGTCAATCCCGAGTGGTTATCACCCTACTAGCATAGCGTCTAATCCAAATTGTGCCGATACAAATTATGCGGAAACGCATGTTCGGGGTAAGGCCGCGACAAGCGGCAAGATCCGGATATTTGTATCAACGCACGAAGAAGGAAAGACGAAGCTAGAAGAAGGCACTAACCGCTCGAGAACGACGATCTGTAGTTCCATAAATACTTCTTGACACAGAAATCGGAATCACTAGTCCCTAATCGGTAGAAATTCGACCCTCCAGCACCTCGCTGCAGGGGCTGAAGCTATTGACTAGAGCAAACAGTCTAGAGAAAGACGATCAAACACAGAACGATATAAACGGCACCGATCCTGTATTTTATTTCATAATATTACTAATTTACATTGCTAATCTTTTTTCCTTTTTCTTTTTTCTCGCACTAAAAAAAGGGGGGAGCCAAGTGCAGGGAGCTAGGTGCAGGGAGCCAGGTGTAGGGAGATCAGGTGCAGGGAGCCAGGTGCAGGGAGCTAGCTGCGACGCGCGCGGCCCAGGGCCTCGCGGATCAAGTCCGCGACCAACCAAAGCGAGGGCACAAGCCGAAGAAGGGCCTCAACAGCAGCAGCGTCGCGGCGCTCGAGCCCAAGCATGTCCTTGATGACATCCGCCACCTCTTCCAGCGCTGGCACCGCCTCAATCAATGCAGCAACGGCGCTGGCATCCCTGGCGTCCGCCTTCTCCTCCTCCCGCTCCATCACCGCAAAGTCAAAATTCAGCCACAGCTCCGCATCTTCAGGATCACTGTACATGTCATGAAAATGGTGGCGAAAGAAAGCCGACATTTGAAGTGACAGTGCAGAAGATCTTCAAGAAGGAGAGGGAGAGGCTTAAGAAAGGGATGATTGCTTTATCAGCAGTGGAAATCGAAGCGTCTCCAAGGGCATTCAAATGCGTCGCCCCGTAATCAATGAAGCACAAAAAATAAAGCGGCCCCACAAATACCAAAGAAGATCAACACGTTGAACAGAATCAAGAAATATTTCGCCAGACACGTGTCAAGTTTAGTTCAACTTGGTTCAACTTAGTTCAGCCTTCCCGCTCATTTGGTTCAACTAAGCGAGAAGTCGGGGGCTAGACACCAGCCACTCGGAAAAGCATGCCTGGGACGAGAAGGCCACGAGCTAAGTCCCGACGCTCGGGGGCTGGACACCAGCCACTCGAAAAAGCATGACTGGGACGAGAAGGCCACGAGCTAAGTCTCGATGCTCGGGGGCTGGACACCAGCCACTCGGAACCAGCCACTCAAAAAAGAGTGCATGGGACGAGAAGGCCACGAGCTAAGTCCCGACGCTCGGGTGCTGGACACCAGCCACTCGAAACCAGCCACTCGGAAAAGCGTGCCTGGGACGAGAAGGCTATGACCTAAGTCCCGACGCTCGGGGGTTGGAAACCAGCCACTCGAAAAAGCGTGCCTGGGGTGAGAAGGCTACGACCTAAGTCCTGGCGCTCGGGGGCTGAACCACTCAGCCAGGAGGGTGACTCGGATAAGCACTATCGCTCGGGGGCTGAATCACTCAGCCAGGAGGGCGACAAGTGCTATCCCAAGCGCTATTCAACCCAACAAAGTGCAAATGAGACAAGTCATATGAAAATATCGAACAACGCCTTAGACAAGGGTCAGCGCCTGCGATGTACTGGAAACCTCTTCAAGGAGCGCGTTGGCCTTGTCTTCGTCACAAGCGAAACCCTCTTTAACAGCTTTAAGGTCAACTCTCGGATAATGAGATTTGACCACTGCCAACGCCTGATTCGCGCTCATGGTCGCCGACTCCTTTGCATAAGCCTTGATCTTGTCAGCTCCTCCCGAAAGAAGCTGAACGGCGTCATCCCCCTGGTTCGGTTCGGCTCCCTCGACACGCAGAAGGTGCAGGACTGGCTCGTAGGCGACGCGGAGCTCGGTGCGGCTTCGTTCGGCAGCGGTCACTTTCTCCTTGTATTTTGCATGAAAGCCAAGCTGTCACCAGAAAGCACACCCGGCTCGAAGCATGTCTAATCGGAATTTAGAAGTTTAACCTCCAGTTCTCGCTGTGTCTTCTCCAGGCTAGTCCGAGTTTGAAGGTTAGAGTTTTTTGAAGCCTCCAGCTGTGTCCTGAGCTCGGCGATTGTCGAGTCGCGCTCTGAAAACACGGAAAGTCAAACACGTCTCTGACCGTTCAAGAAGAAAGCACCTGCCCCAGGCCCGAGGAGGTTCATACCTTGCAGTGACCACTCAAGTTCCGACTTTTCCTCGCGGAGGGCCATGCATTGAGCCTCAAGTGCGTGGACTTCCTTCCATCGCGTCTGACTGAGCTCATTTAGCTCGTCTTCGTACTTTTGGTGGTCCTTGAGCTTGGGCAACACCTTATGGGAGAAGTCAGACCTCTTTTCGGAGCGGGTTCCCATATCCTGGGCATCACAGCAGAGCACTGGCAAGGAGTCAGCGCTTCAAAGATATACTGAGGAAGGGGAGATCGAAGGACTCACCCGGACTAGCCGGCTACACTTCATTGTGAGCTCATACAGCTCCATTCGGGCTGCTACCTCCACTTTTTCATCCTCCTCCATCCCATCCCAGTCGGAATCTCCTCCCCACCACATTGTCCGAGTCGGTGGCTCCGGGAGAGGACCGAGCGGTGCGGGTTCTCGATGAATCTCCTCCACTTCGGGGGCTGACGGACCGGCAGGATCTCCGCGATCAGGACCTCCGAACGGCCCAGCAGTTGAACGCGTCTCCTCTGCCGGCACATCCCTCGCCGGTGAGGCAGCGCACAAAGCAGCCCTCCCAGGAGAAGCCGACTCTGGAGCCACCCTGATGGAGCCGTGATGGCACTATGGGTGTCCCGATCTTTCGATGAGAAACACACGATCGATTTGTTAGAGTCGACTTTGATGATCCGACTACACCGCATTTACGATGCGCGCTTAGCAATCGCTAAACCAACTCCAGTTGGTTATTGATCTTGCCAGAGGCATCAACTTGAACACGAGGTTCAATTCCTGCAAGCAACCAAGAACAAGCAAGAACACAGGATAAGCAATCTGAAATTGCGGATAAAATCAAGCGAAACAAAGTGGAGTCTTATTGACGATCTTGACAAGGTGGTCCGGCCCAAAGACAACTCGGCAGGATCAAGTTTGCACTTGGCTAAACTAATCAAATAAAACCCAAAACCTAAGGAGCCGATGTCCGGGCTATTTATAAGAGGTAGGGGCGTGGGAAACACGCCCAAAGCAAAGAGGATACCAACTACAACTCTATTACAAGGCCCAAAGCCCACGCCTTCTCGATTTGGGAAAAGTGACGCCAATTGTTTTGCAGATTCCTGTTGACTCGGACGGAATTTGGGGATGGGGTCGGATCCGCTGGAAAGAGGACGTCGAAACCTTTCCAACCAGTACTCATAGACCTCAAACACCCTTGTGGATCAAAAAGTTATGGTCGTTTGAAGTTGGTGCTGTCCCGGAGGCCGAATCCGGAGTTGAACTTGTGCACCGAAGAATTGGCTTCATGCTTGACGTTTGGGAGTCCTTCTCCTTGGTTCCTAAGGACAATAAAATCATCACAAGGATTAAATAGCATTCCATTCATTAAATTATTTGTATGCAACCCGAGGAACGATTCACCTGGTAATTGAATTATGTGCCCGAGCTCGAGTAATTGGCCCTTGTATGATATTGTTGGTTTCCATTGGGTTTGTAAGTATGGCCGTATCCATGGTAGTGATGTCCTCATCATCCTCCCTTTCTGCATTTGAGTCAGTCTCGACTCAAGTTCATCATCCTCTCCCAAGTATGGTTTCAACTGGTAATGTTGAATGTGGGACTAACCCCAAAAATCTGCAGCAATTCAAGCTTGTATGCATTATCATTAATCTTTGCCAATACTTTGAAAGGACCATCACCAAGCATCAACTTAGATTTTCGTGGGAATCGATCTTTGCAAATGCAACCAAACTAAATCTCCTGGTTCAAAAGTTACATGTTTCCTTCCTTACTACCAAAGAAGTTTATATTTAGCATTCATGCGTTCTATGTTTTCTTTAGTTGTCTCATGCGCTTTCATAATCAAATCAAAGACGTTGTTTAGCATCAAGATTCAATTTCTCCGAAGATGGTAGAGGTAACAAATCAATTGGAGCATGAGGTACAAATCCATATACAATCTCAAAAGGGCACATCTTAGTAGTAGAATGCATAGACCGATTATAAGCAAACTCAATATGAGGCAAACATTCTTCCCACAATTTAATGTTCTTTTTCAAAACAGCCCTAAGCATAGTAGATAAAGTTCGATTAATCGACTTGATTTGTCCATCAGTTTGGGGATGACAAGTAGTAGAAAATAAAAGTTTAGTCCCCAATTTAGCCCACAAAGTTCTCCAAAAGTGGCTTAAGAATTTAGTGTCACGATCTGAAACTATTGTGTTAGGTACACCATGTAAGCTTAACAATTTCACGAAAGAATAAGTCAAGAAATGTTGGTAAAGGCCATCGCTTTTGTGACAAGGTATGAAGTGTGCCATTTTAGAAAATCTATCCACAACGACAAAGATACTATCCCTCCTTCTTTGTTCTAGGGAGTCCTAAAACAAAGTCCATAGAAATATCCTCCCAAGGCATGTTAGGAGCAGAGGCATGTATAAACCATGGGGATTAAGTCGTGACTTAGCTTTTTTGACATGTAGAACAGCGATATGCGAAACGCTCCACGCCTCGCCTCATCCTGGGCCAAAAGAAATGGCTAGCCAGTATGTCCTCCGCCTCTTTTCACACCAAAGTGTCCCATCAATCCTCCTCCATGCGCTTCCTCGTAGTAATAACAAACCAACGTAACTAGCTGAATACATAGTTTGTTTGCTCTAAACACAAAACCCATTATTGAGGACAAATTTGTTCCAAGTTTTTCCTCTTTACAATTGAGCAACACATTTTTAAAATCATCATCATGCACATATTGCTCTTTAATCGCTTTCCAAACCAAAAATTTTGAAGTCAAGTTGTGAGAGCATGGTATATCTCCTAGACAAGGCATCAAAGAATGACATTATCCTTTCCTGTTTGTGTTTGATGACATAAGGAAATGACTCAATGAATTCAACCCACTTTGCATGTCTACTGCTCAGCTTTAGCTTGACTTCTAATATGTTTTAATGATTCATGATCCGAATGTATAACAAATTCCTTGGGCCATAAATAATGTTGCCATGTTTCTAAAGTTCGAACTAGTGCATATAACTCCTTATCATAAGTAGAATAATTCAAACTTGGCCCACTCAATTTCTCACTAAAATAAACAATGTGTTTTCCTTCTTGTAACAGTAACACCACCCAAACCAATTCCACTAGCATCACATTCTAGTTCAAAAGTCTTAGAAAAGTCCGGAAGCCGGAGTAAGGGTGCATGGGTTAACTTAGCTTTAATGTTGAAGGCATCTTCCTGCTTGCCCCAAGCAAAGGTACACCTTTCTTGGTGAGCTCATTCATGGTGCAGCGATGGAAATGAAGTCCTTCACAAAACGACGATAGAATCCAAAGCAAGTCCTAGAAAACTTCGCACCGTGTGACCGTGTTAGAGTCGGCCAACTCAGATTGGTTGCTTCAACCTTGGCTTCTGGTCAACTTCACCCCTCGTGGAGTAACAACATAGCCAAGAAAAGATACTCGATCCGTGCAAAAGGTGCACTTCTCAAGGTTACCAAATAAGCGTGCATCGCGTAAAGCATTAAAAACAGCACGTAGATGTTCAAGATGATCCTCTAAAGATTTGCTATAAATCAAGATATCATCAAGTAAACTACCACAAATTTTCCAAATGAAAAGCACGTAAAACCTCGCTCATCGTCTCATGAATGTGCTAGGAGCATTAGTCAACCCAAAGGCATTACTAACCACTCATATAACCCGAACTTAGTTTTAAATGTCGCTTTCCATTCATCTCCTAACTTCATGCGACGGTGGTACCTACTACGCAAATCAACTTTAGAGAACATAGTAGAGCCACTTAACTCATCAAGCATATCAGCCTAACCGAGGAATAGGATGGCGATATCTAATGGTGATATTATTAATTGCTCGACAATCTACACACATGCGCTATGTTCCATCTTTCTTAGGTACTAAAATGACTGCAAAAGACAAGGACTAAGAGATTCACGACGTACCTCTTTATCAAGCAATTCGTGAACTTGGCGTTGTATCTCTTGTGTCTCTTCGTGGTTGGTTCTTAAGGTGCTCGGTCTGGGCAAGGATGCCCCGGAATGAGATCAATTTGATGCTCAATCCTCTAATTGGCGCTGCAGCCCCGAGGGATGTCCTTTGGAAAGATGTCGTGTATTCCTCGCAAAAGGTTAGTGACAACAGGAGGCAAAGAGAGAGACATCTCCTCTAGAGAAAACAAAGTTTCTTTGCAGACCAAAGCATAGCATGTAGACCTACAAATAGCCAACTCATTCAAATCAGATTTTGTTGCAAGAAAACAAGCACCTTTCAATTTAATCTCATTCGGTTTAGCACAATCAAGGTTAGATTCTCTCTGCTTTATGTTGTTCAAGTCCTTTGGTGACAATCTGATTTTCACTCTTAGAATTCTCTCGATTTTTCTCTTTGCTAGATCTAGCGATTTCATCCTTTACAATGGCATCAAAGTGACATTGGGTGTAGCACAATTTTCTTTTCTTTATGCACAAAAGAGTATTGATTTGTTCTACCATGATGTAAACAACTCTTATCATATTGCCACGGTCTACCTAATAACATAGAACATGCTTGCATAGGTACAACATCGCAATCAACATAATCATGATAGGGACCTAAAGCCAAATGTGTACTCTTACCATGCGAGTTACCTTGAGTTTGCCGTTGTTGTTGAACCATTGAATGTGGTAGGGCCGAGGGTGTGGTCTAGTGGAGAGTGCTAGCTTCTCCACCATGTCCATCTTGGCTAGATTATTGCAACTCCCCATCAATGATTATTCGAATGAGCGCTCCTTGATGACGCCTTTGTGTAAAACAAGTTGTGGCGTTGATTTGGATCGGCGCTGAGCAAATTGAGCACTAAGCACACGTTGTGCAAATACTCAAATATTGGTCAAGATCACTACGCCTCACGCGTACTTCGTCGTGCTGGCATTTGATCGCTCTTCATGTTCAATGAGCAAAGCATATGTTTCTTCATCAAGATCACTTGTCGAAGTCATACTCGCTCTTCACGGATTATTAGCACACGCTTGTTCGGACACTCCTTCATCATGTGACCGAAACCCTTGCAGCGATGATGGCAATCGAACATCTTTGCGCGTCCGCTGATGCGTAATCGATGACGATTTAACTATTTGTAGTAGCTTGTGTGGCACTTTTCGGCTCGGCGTTGGTCGGTTCAATTTGCGGTGGTGGGCGCCGCTCGCTGATGGAAGAGGTCGGCGTGGTAGTACGGACGGCAGCAGGGGCAGCAGCGGTGTCCACGGCGTAGTTCGACCGTAAAAGTTAGTCTTGGCCCTCGATTGACGACCGACTTCACGCTCAGCTTTGCAAGCAAGATGGAACAACCGAGTCATCGAATTATAATCCTTATAGTCTAGAATATCCTGGATTTCTCGAGTTAACCCACCTAAGAAACGAGCCATAGAAGCTTTCCTCATTCTCAATTAATCCACAACGCAACATGCCAATTTGCAATTCTTGGTAATATTCTTCCACCGAATTCTTACCCCTTCTTGTCAGAGCGCAATTTATTCAATAAATCTCTAGCATAGTATGAAGGAACAAATCTATGCCTCATTAGCAATTTCAAGGCTTCCCAAGTGGTGGGTATATTATTTGGATGAGCACGGCAATGTTCTCTCCACCAAATGACAAAATCAGTGAACTCACTTGTGGCACTCTAACTCTTCTATTCTCAGGGAAATCATGGCACGCAAATTTTTGATCCACAAGTAATTCCCCAACTAAGGTAATCCATCGGTCATATTTACCTTCAAACGGTATGGCATGTTGAAATTTACCTTAGGAAAACATCATCTCGCTCGCTCTTTGGTCGTGGAGGATCACGTCGATACCTTGCTGATTGAAGCGTGGCCGTTGATGGTTACGATCATTATTGTAATGGATGGGGTTGACCTCCTCCGTGATCGCTGGTGTCATCATATTCGTGCTTCGCTCGTTCTTCTAAATCTGCTGGGGGCCTCCCTGTGGAGCTGAATTTGTAGCGTTGGACGACGGGAGGTGGATTGAAGCACCAGATGCAGCTGCAAAAGTATCAAGTCTAGCCAAAATAGTAGCAAGAGTAGTGTTAGCAATCCCTTGTAGCGCCTCGATGGATCCGAGACGGTCTTCTTGCATTGACATACGCCATTAGTGAGCGTACATCCGCTAAGACCATCCAAGTGGCTTCTCGTCATCTTTTGGAAGTGAGCAATGATGCCCTTGGTTCGTGGAGAGTGATGAAGTGAACTCGTCACGACATATGGTTAGTTGCCACAAGTATAATGTTCCTATCAACTACTAGGTGGCAAGTCTTCAAGCGCTCAAGCCTATGACCCAAGTTCTACAAGTTCTTACAATGCAAAGAGCGTTGTCACGTTGTTAGCGTTGTCAAAGTTCTCGTTTGTGTAGAGCGATTGCCAAGGGATCAACACCTGCACGGGTAGAAAGTGGAGCTTGGACAAAGGCTTAATTTAGTAGCAAAAAGGTTAGCAATAATCCAACTGAATGCAAAATTGAAGAATTGTTCAACGCTTCCAGTCACTAGTTCTTTGTCACTCGAGGCTAGCAAGGACTGACTCAAAAGCGTGGCTCGCGACAAGATGCAGCCTCCTGTGAGATGAAAAAACAATAAAAAAATTCGCGAAAGAAGGGAACTATCTCAAGGCTCGGGAATCTTGTGAAAACAGGTTTAGCACATAAAATTTTCGGATCTGCTTCCAGACTTTTTTTTTTTTTGCGAACGATCCGACTCCTTTTTCTTTCAAGTGCTATGCGGCGGAAGACCAGTCGTGTGACCACTGACGGCCGTGGCGACGATCACGGCTATCAGAGGGCGACTACCAAAGCGACCAGTGGGCTATCAGGGCGACTGCGGCGACCAGTCGGGCGACACTGGGCTATCGTGGGCGACTCAGCGGTGATTCACTGGGGCGACTCGACGGGCGATCACTGGCGCACTTGATGGGCTATCAGTGGGCGATCGATCGGAGGCGACCAGCTGAGGCGACGATCGGCTAACCAGGAGGGCAACCGGTCGGACGACCAAGTGGCATCACAGCGGCGTATCATTGATGAGAAGAAAGCTTGGTCCGAACTCCTTTTTTTTTTTTTTTTCTTTTTTCAACAGTTCGGGACCGACACGGAACACAACTCGAAACCGAACACAACTCAAACCGTGGGAGACACAATTTTCTTCCGACTGAACTAGACTAGAATTCAAAGAACTCGACACGACGATGCAACCAAAAATTCAATAACGCGATTGCCTTTGGAAAGGAAAATGCGAGGCTCAAATTGTTTTGGTATGGGGAGATCCAATCTGATGGCGCTCGGACTATAGGAAAGATATCAATCTACTAATCTAGGGTAAGAATTCTCACCGAGCAACCTGGTTTGCTCGATACCACTTGATGGAGCCGTGATGGCACTATGGGTGTCCCGATATTTCATGAGAAACACACGATCGATTTGTTAGAGTCGACTTTGATGATCCGACTACACCGTGACGACGATATGCGCTTAGCAATCGCTAAACCAACTCCAATGGTTATTGATCTTGCCGTAGGCACGATCAACTGAACACGAGGTTCAATTCCGCAAGCAACCAAGAACAAGCAAGAACACAGGATAAGCAATCTGAAATTGCGGATAAAACCGAAGCTAAACAAAGTGGAGAGTCTTATTGACGATCTTGACAAGGTGGTCGCCCAAAGACAACTCGCAGGGATCAAGTTTGCACTTGGCTAAACTAATCAAATAAAACCCAAAACCCTAAGGAGCCGATGTCCGGCTATTTATAAGAGGTAGGACGTGGGAAACACGCCCAAAGCAGAGGATACCAACTACAACTCTATTACAAGGCCCAAAGCCCACGCTCTCTCTCGACGGAAAAGTGACGCCAATTGTTTTGCAGATTCCCGTGACTCGGACGGAATTTGGGGATGGGGTCGGATCCGCTTGGAAAGAGGACGTCGAAACCTTTCCAACCAGTACTCATAGACCTCAAACACCCTTGTGGATCAAAAGTTATGGTCGTTTGAGTTGGTGCTGTCCCGGAGGCCGAATCCGAGTTGAACTTGTGCACCTAAGAATTGGCTTCATGCTTGACGCTTGGGGAGTCCTTCTCCGGTTCCTAAGGACAATAAAATCATCACAAGGATTAAATAGCATTCCATTCATTAAATTATTTGTATGCAACCCGAGGAACGCATTCACCTGGTAATTGAATTGTCGTGCCCGAGCTCGAGTAATTGGCCCTTGTATGATATTGTTGGTTTCCATTGGGTTTGTAAGTATGGCCGTATCCATGGTAGTGATGTCCTCATCACACCCTCTCAGAAGATGCCTCCACTGGAACGTCCGTGGAGGGAGCCCTGACTCACCAAAGGGCCAGTATGTCGGCACACATGCAAAGAGACAAGAACAAGAGTCAAGGGGTAACAAACCTTTTGGACTTCTTGAATTTCATCTCAGGCTTCCTACGGACCCCAGCACCACCCGGAGGAGAACCTAAGTCTACACCAACATTCGGGGCAGGTGCTGGCTCGGAAGATGGAGCTCCTGAACCTTCCTCCCCAGGGCTAACAGCAGTTGATGGCCCAGGCGGGGAAGGGACAGCAACCTCCTCCACCGATGTTCTTTCCCTCTTAGAAGACTCCGGCCCCTCAGCTGAAGAATCCGCCGGACACTTGGTCGGAACATTCCTCAGCCGAGAGTGGCCGACAACCGGAGCATCAGAAAGGAAGGCTTCACGCTCCTCAAAAGTGAACAATCACATATCATCAGAACCACAAATCAGACGAAAACAACCAAGCAACGTCTCAGAGGTGAGGAATACTCACACGAGGAGGAGCCCTCTTCGCCGAGAACTTGCCCAGACAACCTCTATTGGTGATCTCGGCACCCGGAGCGAAGAAATCGATCAACCGCGCCCCCAAGACGTCTCTTGGCAGGGGCGCATTCAACTCCCGAGTGGGATCCTGAGTCCCACCATTCCGGAAACCCAAATGGATTCGCTCCTTCAAGGGTTGCACCCGGCGCTTGGCAAAGCTGACGGCGACCCCAATGCCAGTCAAGCCCCGGCTTTTCAGACCATCGATCAGCGCCAGAAACTGTGAAATCATGTGCTGAAAAATTGGCTTTGAACTGAAAAATTAACTTAGAATTGGTTTTGCAAAATGTGCTTGTGCATGTGTTTGACAATTTGACAAGAAACAGTAAGTTTCGTTTTTACGCGCGGGACCAAGTTCTTAAAAGACAGTAAGTTTTACATGTACGCCAGACCAAATTTTTTGTTCCATCGTGAATGGCTTTTTGCTCGATTAGGGTTTGTGCAAATTTGGACTTTGAATTTTGATTTGTTTTTGAGATTATGAAAATTGTGAGAATTTCATGATGCTTGAAGTGGACATTATGCAATGCTCATGTGAGTAGTTGCATGGATTGACATTGAGTCAAGTCGTGGACTTGTGCTCGGATTTGTTTTGTGGTTTGTTCATGTGCAGGTATTGCTCGAAGACGAATGTGGTCGATGACGGGACCGGAACTAGGTTCATAGAGGAACTGAGGTTCGGGACTAGGTTCAGGAGGAACTGAGGTCTTGGTGGTCAAGGATGTCATGCGGGACGTTCGGGCTAAGAGAATGGTGCACATGAAGAATGGTTAGTCACGTGAGAATGGCAGGAGGTCATTCGCGTGCAAAGTGTTAGTCACGTGAGTATGGCAGGTGGCCATACGCGTGCAAAGTGTTAGTCACGTGAGTATGGTAGGGTTGCCATACGCGTGCAAGAGTTGTACTCGGCCAGGTTGGGCCAAGTAGAGTTGTGTTGGATCTGATTCCTTCTAGGGAATAGGAATCGTATTCGTAACTCCTTGTGGGTTGGTCCTTTAAATAGGAGGGTGTCTCTGTTAAAGGGCATCAATTGAACCAAGTAGCGAGAGCAGCGCAAGGGAGCTTGAGCTTGGTTTTAGGGTTTGTACTCTTTTGATGGGAGTACTTTAGACAAAAGAAATAAAGATCAATTCTTCTAGTTCCTTGTGTGCTACAATATTCTCTTTTAGTTCTTGTTTGCATACTTGTTCTAGTTCTAGATTGGTTTTTGTTTTTTGAGTTTCATCTTGATTTGATCCATCAAAAACCTCTCTAGGGTATTGATCTAGTGTTCCTCAAAGTTTTGTTGATAAATCTTTTGTTGTTCTTGATCAATCTACAAGTTTCGATTAGATTGATTTTCGTCAAGTTCTGGAACAGAAAGTTTGCAAAGCTTATAACTTTTGATCCGTAAGTCCGATCGAGCTGATGCTTTTTGGGTTTGATTCGTATTGGAATCTAGTTTCTTTTGTCCAAATTTCAGATCGATCCGACGGTTGGATCTCCGGGAATTCACGTTTTACCGAACCTCTGTTATTCTGTTTTTGTCGAAAACAAGGCAATTATTTGGTTTTGTTTTGGGGTGAACTTTTAATAGATCAAGAATTTGGTTTTAGCTTCCGCACAATCATTCACCCCCCCTCTGATTGCTATATTCGTATACTTCGATCTTACAAGTGGTATCAGAGCGAGGTTTTTCTAATTTATCTTAACCGGTGATTAGATTAATGGATCGTTATTCGACAAAACCTTGTGTGTTCGATGGTGTTGATTTTCAGTTTTGGAAGGCCAAGATGGAGGCGTTCATCCAAGCACAAGGCTTCACAATTTGGGAGAAGGTCTACAAGCCATACCAAGTCCCTGCAAACGACAACGTCAACGACACTAATCGCACACATGTTGAAGCAAACAGCAAGGCACGCAACTTGATCATCCAAGGTTTGGGACGCAGCGACTTTGACCGTGTGATCCATCTCAAATCCGCATATGAGGTATGGAAATCTCTTTGTGATTACCATGAGGGTTCTAACACTATTAAAGAGGTTCGTCAAGATCTTTACAAAAAGGAATACATGCGATTTGAGATGAAGCCTGGTGAGTCACTAGATGATTTCTTTGCACGTTTTAATAAAATTCTTAGCAATTTGCGTCTTTGTTGGAGTTAGCTTTGATGATGCTGCTAATGCTAGACAATTGCTTGGTGCATTAGACATGTCTATTTGGGAGATGAAAGTTACATCCATTAGAGAATCTACTGTCATGAGTACACTAACTTTAGATGTTCTTTATTCTAAGTTGAAAACTCATGAATTAGATGTTTTTGCTAGAAAGAATGATCATAAATCAATTGCTTTGACATCTCAATCTAGCATATCTCATAATAGTGCTGCTTCAAGTTTTGCTCTATCCTTCTTGTCTTCATTAACCGATGAACAGATTGAGCAATTCCCAAAAGAAGACTTATCACTACTCTCTTCTCGCTTTAACAAAGCTTTGCAAAATGTGAGAAAGAGAAAGAGAGGTGGTGGTGATCCTCCAAGATGCTATGAGTGTGGTGATCTCGACCATATTCGTCCAAACTGTCCTAAACTTGCAGGTAAAACACCATGGGAGGAGAAGGACAACAACAGAAGAAAAGAGAAGAAGAAGTTCCCTTCAAACGACAGGAAAAAGAAGAACTTCATCAACCGCAAAGTGGTTCATCGAGTTCTTTCCGCCCTTGAACAAGTCAATTTGAGCGATGTGGACTCGGAGAGCAGCGAGGACGATACAACTCCAAGCAAACATGACTTGACAGGGTTGTGTCTCATGGCAAGCAGCAAGGATAGCTTCACCGAGGACGATCAAGACAGCGACTTCAATGAGGTAGATCCTTCTTATGATGAATTAGCTATTGCTATTGCTCGTCTTGGAAAATTGCTTGACAAACGTGATAGAAAAATTAAGAAACATGATATTCTTGTGGAGTCATTGAATGCTGAAATTGCTAGACTTAAAACCTTGATTCCTGATGATGATGCTTGCAAATCATGTGACTTAATTTACAATGAGCTTACTTTGCTTAGGAAAGAACATGTTACCTTGTTAGAGCAAATCAATGCTGAAAATGAGAAAAATGAGAAACTTGTTAAACATGCTAGTTGTTCTACCATTGATTTGCATGATACAACTCCATGTTCTAAATGCTCCATACTAGAATTGAAGTTGCATGATGCAAATGCTAGGGTTTCTCAAATGACAGAAGATTTTCTTACACATGAGGTTCTTTCATGCTCAACTTGTCGCAAGCAAAAAGGAAAAGTGGATGTCCCTGCAATAATTGTTTAATTCTTGCTAATAAAGTTGATTACTTGCAAAACTCTTTGGAACGATTTACTAATGGCAAGAAAAAGTTGAACATGATTTTGGATCAATCTAAGGTTAGCTCAAACAAGAAAGGTTTAGGTTTTGATCTTCATGCTTCATATGAAACTAAACCTCGCTCACATTGTTTATGCTCCTTGTAATGACAAACTTGAGATTTCAAATGAGCCTATGAAAATTGTCTTCAAATCTGCTGGCCTTTTATCTTCTACTATGATGAATGCAAATGTTGCTTCTACTTCCAAAGCTAAACATAATGTTAAGTACACTTGCACTCATTGTGGTAGAGATGGACATTTAGTAGACTTTTGCTTTAGACTAGCTAAACAACAAAAGAGAGAAAGGTTTAATGCTAGGTCTAATTTCAGAAAGGCACACTCTACTTCTCATTATGTGCCTAGGGTGATGCAAACACCTTTTGTTGGTAAGAACACGGGAAAAGACAAATCTATCTTTGTGCATAAGAATGCTCGTGTTGTGCCTACTGTTGTGCATCGTGTGTCTCAAGATCTTGGATTCCTAAACATCTTATTTCTAACCCGATCGAGACCTCGACACTTTCTGCTTCTATGTAGGCTTCTCACGCAAGGAAGGAGAACATATGGCTAGTGGATTCCGGATGCTCACGCCACATGTCCGATGATAAGAATTGGTTCTCCTCCTTCACTCGCGCATCTCGTGCTAAAAGTGTTATTTTTCAAGATGCTTCTTCCACCTCTGTTTTGTAAAGGCACTAGTCCAAATAGTGCAGTGCAGTGCATATGTTCGTGGGGAGAGTATCTTTGTTGATGAAGATGATGATGATCTTTGTTGAGGATGAGATAATTGGAGTTTGCTGTGTGCTTGTGTGGTCGTTTTCAAGCTTCCCCGCGTGCTTCACATCGACAAGCTATCAAGAGGATTTTAAGGTATCTCCGTGGTACTCAAGATTTTGGCATTTGACTTTCTGCTTTCTCATGCATTAGTTTAAGAGCTTTCTCTGATGCTGAATTTGGAGGATGTAGAATTGATAGAAAAAGTACATCTGGTTCATGCCACTTCTTGAGTAATTCTTTTTCTTGAACACATTGATATCAGATTTCACTTTCTTAGAGATCATGTTGAAAAAGGCAACATTGTGCTTCATCATGTGGATACTGAACATCAATTGGCAGACATTTTCACAAAACCTTTGTCTTCTTCTCGTTTTGTTTTTATTCGGGGAGAATTTGGGATTGTTCATCCAATGGGTTTGTTTTGAGGGGGAGTTTCCTTGCCAAGTTCTTTCACTTAATGAGCTCACTTTATCATATTTCTTTATATATTATGTAATTGTGCTAATATATGATAATCTAAATTGTTCCACTTGAACTAAAAATGATATTGCGGAATTCCTTGGTTTGATTGCCTATAGCTAAATACTCTGTGATATCTTACTCTTCTAGGCTTGATATTGAATCTTCTTGACAAATTTGGGCTATGAAGCAAGTGTGTTTTAGCTTTACTCTTTCATAAGACCTTTTAATCACTTTTGCATGTTTATAATCAAAGAAAAATGAAAAGAAAAGGGAATCAATAAAAGGGTTGTTAAAAGCAAAAGCCTCAAGTTATGAGCTTCAGGATGCTTTCCCTAAAAGATAAGATGTATGCTTCAAGCATGCCATTCCTCAAAAGACAAGATGTATGCTTCAAGCATGCCACTCCAAGGAAATAAAAGAAGTATGCTTCAAGCATGCCACATGCGATTCTTGTTTAAAGATTAAATTGGTCCACTAGATTGGAGTTGAAACTACTTGCTCGCCTCGACCATTATTTGCTTCAACTTTGAGCCTTTGTTTTTCTACTAAAGGTTTTGCTTAGTACTTGGCTATAGTTAACTGAATTGAGGTTGAGATGCATGTCATTCCCTAACTTGTTAAAATTACATCAAGATCATGTCTTTTGCATATTATGTGATATATAAGGTTATATGATCGAATGAGCTCATCTTTTCCTATCTTGGCACTCCCTTGTTTCTCCTTGTGAAATCTTTGCTACAGGAAAAATTTTGAACCTGTTCTCTCTTTTGTACTCTTGATGAATCCATTGTCAAAGGGGGAGAAATTTGGGAATCGTTGAAAAGTTTAAGGAAAAAGGGGGGAGAAGAAAAAGGGGGAGTTGTTTGAGAATTTTGGGAGAAGTTTGGAGAATTTTGAAATTCTTGGACACATTGCACATTCACACATATTTTCCTTCTCAGGGGGAGATTTTGTTTTGCATTTTGGTCAAAGGGGGAATTCTGTGTTTTCTCTTTTTGGTCCTTGATCCTTTCGATTTCAAAATCTTTTGTAAAGTGAAAGCCAAATGTTCAATTCTAAGTGGTGTTGCCAATGTTTTCATCAAGGGAGATTGTGAAATCATGTCTTTGAAAAATTGGCTTTGAACTGAAAAATTAACTTAGAATTGGTTTTGCAAAATGTGCTTGTGCATGTGTTTGACAATTTGACAAGAAACAGTAAGTTTCGTTTTCTGTGGGACCAAGTTCTTAAAAGACAGTAAGTTTTACATGTACGCCAGACCAAATTTTTTGGTCCGTCGTGAATGGCTTTTTGCTCGATTAGGGTTTGTGCAAATTTGGACTTTGAATTTTGATTTGTTTTTGAGATTATGAAATTTGTGAGAATTTCATGATGCTTGAATTGGACTTTATGCAATGCTCATGTGAGTAGTTGCATGGATTGACATTGAGTCAAGTCGTGGACTTGTGCTCGGATTTGTTTTGTGGTTTGTTCATGTGCAGGTATTGCTCGAAGACGAATGTGGTCGATGACGGGACCGGAACTAGGTTCATAGAGGAACTGAGGTTCGGGACTAGGTTCAGGAGGAACTGAGGTCTTGGTGATCAAGGATGTCATGCGGGACGTTCGGGCTAAGAGAATGGTGCACATGAATAATGGTTAGTCACGTGAGAATGGCAGGAGGTCATTCGCGTGCAAAGTGTTAGTCACGTGAGTATGGCAGGTGGCCATACGCGTGCAAAGTGTTAGTCATGTGAGTATGGTAGGGTTGCCATACGCGTGCAAGAGTTGTACTCGGCCAGGTTGGGCCAAGTAGAGTTGTGTTGGATACAAATTCCTTCTAGGGAATAGGAATCGTATTCAGAACTCCTTGTGGGTTGGTTCTTTAAATAGGAGGGGTGTCTCCTGTTAAAGGGCATCAATCGAACCAAGTAGCAGAACAGGCGCAAGGGAGCTTGAGCTTGGTTTTAGGGTTTGTACTCTTTTGATGGGAGTACTTTAGACAAAAGAAATAAAGATCAATTCTTCTAGTTCCTTGTGTGCTACAATATTCTCTTTTGGTTCTTGTTTGCATACTTGTTCTAGTTCTAGATTGGTTTTTGTTTTTTGAGTTTCATCTTGATTTGATCCATCAAAAACCTCTCTAGGGTATTGATCTAGTGTTCCTCAAAGTTTTGTTGATAAATCTTTTGTTGTTCTTGATCAATCTACAAGTTTCGATTAGATTGATTTTCGTTAAGTTCTGGAACAGCAAGTTTGCGAAGCTTATAACGTTTGATCCGTAAGTCCGATCAAGCTGATTCTTTTTGGGTTCGATTCGTACTGGAATCTAGTTTCTTGTGTCCAAATTTCAGATCGATCTGACGGTTGGATCTCCAGGAATTCACATTTTACCGAACCTCTATCATTCTGTTTTTGTCGAAAACGAGGCAATTATTTGGTTCTGTTTTGGGGTGAACTTTTAATAGATCAAGAATTTGGTTTTAGCTTCCGCACAATCATTCACCCCCCCTCTGATTGCTATATTCGTATACTTCGATCCTACAGAAGCCTAGTGACTTGATCCAATCTGGGCCCCTACGGGGGATCGCTCCAGCATCGGAGGACTACAGGGGCACGGCCGGTGAAGGGAGCAAGGAAAGGGTATGCGTTGGCGCAATAGAACCATTCCCGTTTCCAACCTTTGACGGAGGTTTTGAAGGGGATAGAGAAGTAATGCCTCTTCAGGCCCTCCCGCAACTGAAACCCGGCTCCCCTGATGGCACTGGGAGCATTCCGATTTGGATGGGGTTTGAGCAGGAAGAGGGAGCGAAACAAATCAAAATGAGGACGAATCCCAAGATACGCCTCACAGAGTTGAACAAATATGGCTATTTGAAGAATGGAGTTGGGGTTTAGATTGATCAATTCAATTCCGTAAAAATGTAGAAGCCCCCGAAAGAAGGCGCTCCCTGGAACACTAAACCCCCGCCAAAAGAAGGACTCGAAGACTACAATTTCATTGGCTCGAGGAGCGGGGTAGGGTTCACCTGCCGCCGGCCGGGCGGAAATCAATTCCAGAGGAGGAAGAACGCCGCCGACAACCATCTCCTCCAGGTGAGCCCTCGTCGACACGGAGGCCTCCCACCCTGCGGCCGCCAGGTCTGTGCTCGCTTCCGGCGATGAAGAAGAGGACATCCTAGCGAAGCGGGATCTTTGGGGAGAAGTTCTGGGTGCGAAATCGGAAACCCTAAGCTACCAAGGTCGCCCGAGAAGTTTTGGAGATCTCGCGACTGTGCGGATAAAGGGGCAAAGATGTCTTTCCCTCAACAAGGGTTTCCCCGTTTATAGGAATTGAGTCTCAGTTTTCGCCTTACGGCGGGAAAAAAGCAAGGGCTCCCGTACTTAATTCTGAGCCAGATCTAGGGCACGCCCCACGTTGGGCCGAGCGCTATGTCGCGCAAGCCGCGACCAGGTGTCAAGTCTGGCTCGAGGTTTGGGATAGAGTGCGCCCCATGATGGGCCTGAGCGCTGGTCGCCACGGAAGATTGGGACCAGGCACTCTCCGAACATCCTCTAGCGATACACCCTATAATTTGGGGTCAAAGGCTGGTCACCGTCGCACGGCGTGATTGAGTACCACGGGAGGATTTAACCAAAATGGTCTTGAGAATGCGCTCCATGAGAGCCTAAAGTTGTGCACTGTAAACGGGCACGGGCATTGCTCTGAATGGCCACGGTATGCCCCATGAGGGTCAATTGTGCTCTACGAGCCAATTGCCGCACACCATAAATGGGTGCGGGTACCACTTGGCCACGAGCCAACCAACTATGGTATGCCCCATGAGGGTCAATTGAGCTCTACGAGCCAATTGCCGCACACCGTGAACGGGTGCGGGTACCACTCGGCCACGAGCCAGCCAACTATGGTATGCCCCATGAGGGTCAATTGAGCTCTACGAACCAGTTACCGCACACCGTAAATGGGTGCGGGTACCACTCGGCCACGAGCCAACCAACTATGGTATGCCCCATGAGGGTCAATTGAGCTCTACGAGCCAGTTGCCGCACACCGTAAACGGGTGCGGGTACCACGCGGCCGCGAGCCGACCCATTCTTCTGTATGCCCCATGAGGGTCAATAACGAGCACAATCGCTACTCGGACATGGGACGGGAAACATTGACAACAATCCTGACAATTAAGAAGTCATTTATGATCTCCTTTCCTATAGAAATGTTTTTGACATGACAGGATGGGGAAATCCGATCTTAAAGCACTTGGGGGTTGCCGTGGGATGTCCGAGACTGGGGTCCCGCAGAGAAGCTCACACCCAACTGGGCCAGGGCGGTGCACCAGGCCTAAAGTCCGAGAGCACCGTGAAGAGCACATAGCCACGGCCCAACTTCTTCTCCAAGACAACTGGTCGCCTCCACGGTGAAGCTTCGTGCCGCGTCAGGACAACCCCGCCTAAAGTAAAGCCTGCGACCTGGCGCCTGCAGCCTGCAGCCACCAGACCCTGGCGGATCGGCAGGCGCGGGTCGGGAAAGAGACGACCAAATCCTCTGGACGTAGTTGGGTTCGACAGACAAAGACAAACAACATACTCATGAGTCCACCTGGTCCAGGGCCAGGTGGCATCCTTTTGTAACATGCCCTTCCCCTAGTATATAAGGAGGGAGGGAACAACCCTGTAAAAGGAGGGAGAAAAACAGAAGAAAAAGAGAGGAACATGCTCATATATCCAAGAACACAGGACTAGGGTATTATCTCCTCCGCGAGAGCCCGAACCTATCTAAAAAAGATGGCCCTCGCATCCTGTGTTACCATCTAGCTTCGATCACGCACGAGCCCCCCCCTCGAATCACAAATCTCATTGCCGGCGGAACCAATCGTCGACAGGATGGATATGTGGTGTCGGTGCATTCTATGGACTTTCTTGTCGAGGCATCGAAGTAAAGTTTGCCCAATACAACGGTAATGCCTACTACAGGGAGGTTGTGGGCTAGTGGGGGCCCGTAGGGACCACTAGCGGCCTCTGTGGCTGTAGTTAGGGATGTACATTACCGGGCCAGTGCAAGATTTGAACCCTGATCTCTCGAAAGGTTTCGTCATTGTCTAGCAAAACAGATACTTCTGGTATCGCGTGACATGGTTGACATGATTGCTAGAACATTTCATGTGGGTACAGTGTACAATCTCTGTAGAGATAACTAAACTAATCGATTAGCCGAGCTCACGGTCATGAGCAGCTTGGAAAGTACTATCAAGTATAACTTTTGGGAATGGGCTGGTTTTGGAAAATAATTTTCTTTGGTTTGGCTTGGGTTGGTGTGAGTCTGGTCATTGGGAATGGGTTGGTATGGGTGACTGGCTTGTGGCTTACAGGTTCTGGAAAATGGAAAGGTGTGGTTAAGGGTTGGGAATGGATTGGTTGGACGTTGGTTTCGGATTAAGGGTGAAACATTGTCACTTCCTTTGAAATGTCCTTTGATAATCTGTTTTCCAAATTGCTAATGTTGAATCTATTATCATATTGCAAATAAACTTGTTTTGTGCTCAAAAAGAGTTGGTATAGAAACCTGAATATCGTTGTCATAGCCTGCATTTTTATATATAATTTCTATACACTAAAGTCTTGCGAGTACATACGTGTACTCACCGTTTGCTCTAACAGATTTTGGACAGAGGGAGGTGAAGAAGGTAAGATTGAAGATGTGCCCGACGAGTCGTAGTTTGACGTGGACGCTGACGGTTTTGTGGAGGGTTAGTTGGGTTCCTTTCAGCCAGTTTCTTGAGGGTGGATAGCACACTGCGCGTTCTACTTTTGGACTTTCACTGTTTTATTTCGGTCTTTTGTACTCGTGTAGGCCCTGAGGTCGTAACTTGTAGTTATTAAACAGATGTAATAAGTTTACCTTTCAGATGTATTATATTTACTTTCGCATGGATATGATTCATCTTGTATGACAATGTGTGGGTACTAGGCTACAGATCCAGGGAACCAGTACTATGCACACGGTTGCAGGAAGCTCAAATTTGGATCAATCGGTTGGTGCATACACTTGCCTCGAGTGTAGCCGATCAATTGTCCTCAATCCGAGTACGAATTTGGTTTAGTAGTTGGATATTTTACGGGTTGCATTAATCTCTAGTCCGATGCAACAGTAATCGCCCGATTGTTAATCTGAGTCTGGAGCCCCCACGACAAAGGTGGTATCAAAGCCATGCAAAAGCTGAAAGGATGTTTTAGGTAGCTAACCGATAGGAATAAGAGTGGTTCCTCTTTCCTAAAAACTTATTTCACTCATATATCCCTAATTGTAAAAAGGTAGAATGCTATTCTTCTCCTTCCATAGCCCCTTATCTGATTTCGAACTTTCAAAACGAGTTTCCTCTTATCTCAGTCTTCAACATTTTTTTCTGAAGTGAGAAAACCAGGGTTGTTCTATTTTCCCTTTCTTGTTCAAAATCTTAAGGTTAGAACTTGGGAGCCTTACCTAGTTCAAAAGTTGATTAAGTATCGATTAACGGTAAGGTTAAAGCTCTAGGTTGAGATTTTTGTTTGGCTTGCTTTGTTGTTCCATTTTCCCCTACCTACTTTGGTTCCTATCCATTTAAGTTCTTTTCTAACCAGTTACTCTCCTTGATCTTAGATGTCGGGACGCTGGGAGCCCTGCTACTTCACGTGTGCTATCCTAGAGGGCATTGTCCAGGCGGCCCTTTGGGACATTATGCACCGTGCTGGATTCCTGGAGCAGCCGGGGTATCTGATTTCATGCGCCAGTATCAGCCCAGCTTCCTCTCTCTACATGGCGGAGGTCTCTATCTGCGGTCGCCACGATGGGGAGCAGATTCGCCTCTACCATGGCACAGTCCTGAGTCCACTCGCAGCTTTGCTGGATGGGGCGTATATCACGATCCTATGACTCTGCTTTGACATCCCAGAGATGTCCCAGATGTTCCCTAACTATCCCTACCGTGAGCCAGACGGCCAGGTGTGTTAGTGTTATGCCCTTGAGGCCATCATATAGATGATTGTAGCATGACTATGTTTTATGAATAATATGATTATTGGTCCAATGAATGTATGTCATTATATTGATCAGCAAGTATGTGACTTGCTTATGGAACTCTTTACTTATTGATATAATTCTAAAAGTATCTCTGATCGGATATCATCGTAGAGGACAACGATGAATAGATCAGCACATGTATTGATCGATGATCATGTTTCATAGATCATGGGATATAGAGATATCATCAATACATTGTGAACACATGTTGAGGAACATGGGTTAGATAGATAGACCCACAATGAGACACTGCGAGAATGTTACATTCTTATGTGTCATCAGTGTATTTCATACATAGTATATGTATGATCCTTAGACCTGAGATTGCCATATTTCCTACATATGTAATAGTTTACCTTGGGGTTACCAAACACTATTTCCTAACTGAATAGTTATAAAGTTAGCTTTCATGCTTACTATGAAACATGCAGAGGGAAGTGAGCAATCAAGATGGGATTTGCCACTCCAGTGTAACGGAGATATCTATATAGGCCACTCGTGTGATATGATTAACGAAGTACATGGCCATACCGTGATTGAGGAGTTAATCACAACTTATTAACATATCGCGGATATGAGAGATGGATTGAATTGTCAAAGGATGACATGCTTCTCGCCTTGAGTTCAATCTTCATATAGTTTGGCAAAGGGATTATTACATGGGTACTTTTGATAGGTTATGTCCGATTTGATCATGGTGTATTTGGGAGTTGGCATGCCCTGCAAGGAACCGCTACCAACTATTGGATTGGATCGAATCAATGTCCAAATGTACGTGAACCTACAGGGTCACACACTTAACGGGCTGGGACGCATTAATTCAGATTGGATCCATAATTAATGGACGTCGTGGGCTTAGCGCGTAGATGGGCCCTGGCTACTTAGGGTTTCACCTCGTGGCTATATAAGGAGGGGAGGAGGGTGGGCGTAGTGTGACTCCCGTGCGGTTTTGAAGTGCCTCACCCGAAACCCTAGCGACCTCCTCTCGCTGCCCCTACCGAGCGATCTGGTACTTGCACACCAACGCACGACGTCCCATCCCTAGACGTGTGGACTGTTGTGGTGACGCTGCTACGACTGCGGCGTGTGAGGATGATTCGCAGCTGGACGAGGCGAGGACGATCCACAACTGCAGCGGCAATGATCCACTACATCGACGTGCGAAGGATTCCGCAACTACGCTTCTAGTGGTAATTGATCTATGATCCCCTTCTCGCGAGTAGGTTTCTGGTTATGCGGTAGAAAATTTTAATTTGTGCTACAGTAGCATACCGCGTTCCCCAACAAGGTAAACCTCTGCGCATTGGTGAACCCCTTGATGGACCCCGTGGAGGCTTGGCAGATCGGGTACGTGAGAGCACTTGACCGGTACCTGCTTCGCCTTCGAGATGAGCTTCTGGTTGCTCGTTGCCACATTTCGGAGCTGGAGAGCCATATGTCACCGTTTGTGAATCGTGGCTTCTTCACCACTGAGATGATCTACGAGGAGCATGGTGAGATCGAGCCGGCTGAGGAGCTTCCTTGCCCTTATGGATCCTACCGTCGGGTCTCCCGCCACACCAGGATGTCCATGCGGGGCAGCAGCCATCGTCGTGTCTTAGCTGTGCGCCCTGGTGCTACATCGAGCGTAGCGCCCGGTCAGAACCTCGTATTTGGCGGTCGCGAGTACGAGCTGATGTACCCGGTGGACTCGTCTACCCCTTCTGCAGCTCCAGGCCCTTCTGATGCACTTGACGAGAATGGCGGAGATGTTTAGATCAAGATCTTCTAAGTCCTTTGTGTAATAGGTAGTACCGAAGCTCGCTTTTGTCGTAGATATGAGCTGGCTAGTGAAATACTTTTGTTGTACAGAGGTTATGTGGGAACTTGCGTTAGTGCGATGATGATGTAATATAAACCGATGTGGCACGAAAAGACGTGCTAAATCATCATCCATAAGTCTATCGCAATCGCAATCCTTCTGCAGTGATGCATACTTGAATATCTTGTGGCGCTGTGTGTTGAAGACTACATATGAGTTTCCGCACTCATCGTGTTGCATCGTCTCATTTCTCGACTTGCACCTGTTAAACAGGATGCCGAGGAGACGTGCTGTTCATGCAAACATAATTGGTGGCGCAGCTCAGGATGAGCCAAATCCGACTGCAGCAGTGCTGAACCCAGTACTTCCTGACCCACCGTCGCTAGGATCTCATGAGCATGGATCTCAGCACTCTCATGTGCCAGCAGGAGGAGTTGAGGCTTCGCACAGTCACCATAGTGCTCAAAGCGAAGAGTTACCTCAGCCCCCATCAATGGCTCAGGTGCTGGTGATGCAGACTCGCCTGCTGGAGCGACTGGTGCAGAACTCGGAGAATCTGGGCGCCGCTGCCTATGGCGGTGTGGCAGCGATGTAGCCTTAGACCCAGTTGGCAGAGTTCCAACGGACTCGCCCACCGAACTTTTCTTCAGCAACAGATCCCCTGGACGCTGATGACTGGCCCCGTGACGTCGAGTGCAAGCTTGATATTGCGAGATGCACGGATGATGATAAGGTCCAGTATGTTGCGTACTATCTCCAAGGTGCAGCTGCAGCATGGTGGGACAGCTACAAGGCAATCCGTCTGGCTGGACAAGTCACTACCTGGGAAGATTTCAAGGAGGCCTTTCACGCAGTCCACATCCCCTCAAGCCTGATAGAAATTAAAAAGAGGGAATTCTATAACCTCTAGCAGGGATCCATGTCAGTCATGGATTACCTTCATAAATTTAACTACTTGGCTCGCTATGTTGCTGACGAGGTTCCGAGTGACACCCAGAGAACTACTTTATTCCGGGAACATCTTAATGAAGAAATTAAGCACTCACTCGCAGCTCTCGATTTCCCTAACCTTCAATGTTAGTGGATAAGGCGATCCGAGTGGAAGACAGTGCTAAGGCATTTGCGGATAGCCGAAAGCGAAAGTGGCTGGCCCAGAAGGTAGCCAGTGCGGGCCCATCGAGGTCTTGCCCTGGGAAGGTAGTTAGTGCCCAGTCGGTCACTTCACCGCTGCCAAGGCCTCAACGACCTGTTCCTCATACCCCTCAATCTGCGATTCAATCCTATAACTGCGGTGGGCAAGTGCAAGGAGGATAGCACCGGACGACACCGCTTTCATGCTTTGCATGCGGTCAGGTGGGGCACTTCGCCAATGTTTGCCCGCATCGTCGACCCCTACCGACTCGTCCTTCAGCTCAAGGCGCTTCAGTTCGTCATCAAACCCCAGCTAGTGAACGCGGAGGTCATTAGGCAGGCCGATCAGGTTCCCGCTCCGCGCAGAATCCTGGTCAGGGCCGACTTAACCTGGTGACTACAGAAGAAGCAAGCAATGCACCAGACGTGGTTCTTGGTATGTTCCTTGTGAATTCAGTTCCTACTGTGGTTTTGTTTGATTTAGGAGCTTCTCATTCCTTTGTGTCTTCGAGAATCGTTAAGGACCAAGGGATTAAGACTAGTCTGCTAGGCAATTACATGCTGGTTCATTCTCCTGGCTCAATCCTTCGAACTCAGTGCATATGCCTAGAAGTTCCAATCGAATTGAAGGAGTGAAGTTTCGTGGAGATCTGATTCAGATTAACACACCTAGACTCGATGTAATCCTAGGAATGGATTGACTATCCAAGAATCAAGGACACATCGACTGTGCCAATCGTTCGATTTCCTTGGTGAATCCAGATGGCATTCAAGTTCGATTTAACTCTAGTCCGTCGATCGTGCAAAAGCCCTCTCTTTATTCCCTTTCAATTCTAGAGATGCTACTGGTAGTCTGTGAGTATCCCGATGTTTTCCCAGAAGAATTGCTGGGATTGCCTCCAGACAAAGACCTGGAGTTCATTATTTGCTACCTGGAACCGCACTAATCTCTAAACGACCGTATCAGATGCCCTCGGATGAGTTAGTCGAGCTCAAGAAGCAACTCAAGGAGCAGCTAGTGAAGGGTTTTATCTATCCTAGCTCATCACCGTGGGGTAGTCCAGTGCTCTTCGTCGAGAAGAAGGATGGCAGTCTTCGCATGTGCGTCAACTATCGATCATTGAACGAAGTCACTATCAAGAATAAGTATCCCCTCCCTCAGATTGATGATCTGTTCGATCAATTGAGTGGGGCTCAGATCTTCTCTAAGATCGATTTGAGACTTGGATACTTCCAACTTAAGATCCGGTCGGAGGATATTCAGAAAATTGCATTACTACTCGCTACAGATTGTACGAGTACACCGTGGTTTCATTTGGTCTTACCAATGCTCCTACCACATTCATGAACCTCATGAACAAGGTGTTCATGGAATACCTGGATAAATTTGTGGTAGTGTTCATTAACGACATCCTCATCTACTCCAGAAGTGAGCAAGAACAAGAGTTTCATTTGCGAATGGTGCTCGACAAGCTTCGTGAGCATCAGTTGTACGCAAAGTTCAGCAAGTGCGAGTTCTGGCTCTAAGAAGTCGCATTCTTGGGTCATGTTCTTTCTGGAGGTGGAGTTGTCGTTGATCCAAGCAAGGTGCAGGATGTGATTGCTTGGGAGCAGCCTCGGACCGTCCCTGAAATCCGGAGTTTCCTCGGTCTTGCCGGTTATTATCGGCGATTCATTGAGAACTTCTCTAAAGTCGCAAAGCCGCTGACAGAACTGCTCAATAAGGAGAATAAATTTGAGTGGTCAGCAGCCTGTGATGCAAGTTTTCAAGAGTTGAAGCGAATACTTACCTCTGCTCCGATTCTTGTATTGCCAAACATACACCGAGGCTTTGATGTGTACTGCGAGGCTTCGCGTCAGGGTCTCGGTTGTGTATTGATGCAAGAGGGAAAGGTAGTAGCCTATGCTTCGCGTCAATTGAAGCCTCATGAAGCCAATTATCCGACTCATGATTTCGAATTTGCAGCAATAATTCACGCTCTAAAGCTGTGGCGTCATTATCTCCTTGAAAACAGATGTGAGATATATACCGACCACAAGAGCCTGAAATACTTTTTCACTCAACCAGATCTGAACCTGAGACAGCGCAGATGGCTAGAACTGATCAAAGATTATGATCTGGGGATTCATTATCATCCAGGCAAAGCTAACGTGGTTGCAGATGCCCTCAGTCGCAAGTTGCACACTATTAATGCTTTGACTCTCATCAATCAACCTCAATTGCTGGACGAATTTTCGAGACTCAATTTGGAAGTTGTCCAAAAAGGGTTTGTCGTATCCCTGACCCTTGAATCCACTCTTGAGTCTCAAATCAAAGCTGTGCAGCTCATTGATGAGATTGTGGCCGAGATTAAGCGCAAATTGAAGGAAAGTGCATCTTCAGAGTATTCAGCGAGAGTTGATGGGATGGTCATGCGTGGACGGCAAGTTTACATCCCGAACGACCAGGTGATCAAGCAATTGATCCTAAAAGAAGCTCACGATACTCCTCTTTCAATCCACCCCGGAAGTGCTAAAATGTACCAGGATCTCCGAGGAAGTTTCTGGTGGCCTGGTATGAAAAAGGACATCGCTGAATTCGTTTCCACTTGCGACGTGTGCCAGCGAGTGAAAGCGGAGCATCAACGTCCTGCGGGATTGCTCCAGCCCCTTAAGATTCCGGAGTGGAAGTGTGATGAAGTCGGTATGGATTTCATCACTGGTTTGCCGAAATGATCAAGCGGCCATGACTCCATTTGGGTAATCGTGGATCGATTATCGAAGGTGGCACATTTCATTCCTGTCCACAGCACCTACAATGGAGCTAAACTTGCAGAATTTTGCATGAACCACATAGTTCGACTGCATGGCGTTCCCATGGTCATTGTGTCTGACCGTGGAGCCCAATTCACATCGCGGTTTTGGAGAAATCTGCATGAACTTCTTGGTACCAAGCTGTTCTTCAGCACAACATACCGTCCTCAGACCGATGGTCAGACCGAGAGGACAAATCAAGTCCTAGAGGATATGCTAAGAGCTTGCGTGTTGACCTACAGCACGAAGTGCGAGAAGTGTTTAGCTTTTGCTGAATTCTCCTACAACAATAGCTATCAAGCAAGTCTCCAGATGTCGCCGTTTGAAGCACTTTATGGAAGAAAGTGCCGAACACCCCTATTCTGGTCTGAAGTCGGTGAAACACAATTCTTCGGTCCTGCCATGATCCAAGAAGCCGAAAACCAAGTCGTGCTGATTCGGGATCGACTGAAAGAAGCCCAGTCGAGGCAAAAGAATTATGCTGACAATCGTCGCTGCGAGCTGAGTTTTGATGTAGGCGATTTCGTCTATCTCAAGGTCTCGCCGCTACAAGGCACTCGTCGATTCCAAGTTCGTGGGAAGTTAGCGCCCCGTTACGTCGGTCCGTACCGCATTCTCGCAAAGAAAGGTGAGGTTGCTTATCAGATTCAACTTCCACCTCATCTTTCCGAGGTACACGACGTATTCCATGTGTCACAACTGAAGAAGTGTCTTCGAGCACCCATAGAACTCACCCCGCTGGAAATGATCGATCTTCAGCCTGATATATCTTACCAGGAGCATCCAATTCAGGTACTTGAAGAAGCTGAGCGTCTTACTAGCAGTCAAGTTATTAAGATGCTCAAAGTCCAGTGGAGAAATCACACCCAGGATGAAGCTACCTAGGAGCGTGAAGATCGTCTTAGAACCGAGTTTCCTTCCTTCTTCGCCGAGACTGAGTAATCTCGGGGATGAGATTTTTCTAAGGGGGGTAGGACTATGACACCCGTGTTTTGTAATTAAGCTTAATGAAGCTAATTAAGTGTTGATTAGTGCTCTGATTTGTCTTCGATTCTTAATTTGGAGTTATTCGCCTTTGAATCTCTTTTGCTGTTTCGTTCGATTGTTTTCCGTTCAAAGCCTCGGCTTTGAACTTTGATTGAAACCCTAAATTGTAGAAGTTTGATCTAAAACCTAGGTCCAAAACCTTCATTAGGATCCCCCGAACCTAAGTCCCCAACGTTTTTGGTTGAGCTTCATTGCGAAAGCCGAGAAGATCCAAAGCTCTTAGCCCTGGGGCGGCAGTACCACGGGTGTAAGCCTGGTACTGCCGGTCAGAGCGGCAATACCGGCCTTCCTAGGCAGTACTGCCGGCCCAGTGGTCAGCGCTCGAACAGGAGAGACCATGCCGGCTCCTGTGCGCGCACGTCGTCCCAGCCTCGATCCTTGCGCCACCCCTGGTCGCCAAAAGTAGGAGAGGAGGTCCTCCTTCCTCCCTCTCCCTCATTTCCCCTCCTCCTCACCCTCTCTTCCTTCCTCTCCTCTTCGTCCTCTTCCCCGTGCGCGAGCCCGCCTCTCCTCCTCCAAATCCGGCTGGCTTGAGCAAGGTTGGAGCAAGTAGAACAAGAATCAAGGTGTGGTGGACCATCCCAAGGCCCTAGCAAGCTTCGCAAGTGGTGGATTCAAGGTTTAAGCCCAATCCCAAGGCTTAACCTTAAACCCTAGCTCCTCCCCTCTTCTCCTTTTCATATCCCCTTTGTTCTAGCTCTAGGAAAACCCTAGTTCTAGTAGTAGATCATTAATTCTTTGAGTTGCTAGACCTAAGTTAGGGCTAGAAGAATTATTTCGCGCGATCATTTCGTTTTGGAAACCCTGATCTACCTCTTGTTGGAATTATTCGCCTCAAAATGTCGTTCCTCGAATTTTCGGAGACTTCTCTTTTGAAACCTTAGCTCTGGGAAGTCGACAAAATGACTCACGAATATGTCCAACGCCTTGGAGGTCGATTTCTGCGAAAAATCGAGTTTGAACTCGATTCGGGGCGAGAATCGAACTCGGGACTTAATTAGGATTTTTTGAGTTTTAGAAGTCCGACCATCATGTACCGAGGTCGTAGTCGAGCTCTCGATCACGTGGGACCTTAGCACGCTAACGGTATCAATACGAGTTGCAAATCCGTTATTTCGGCCGATTTGCAAAAAGCTGCATTTTGGGCATTCTAGTCAATTTCGCGTTCCGAAGTCCCAAAATCCCCGAGTTAAATGCGTATGTGTCCTTAGTGCCGTAGACGTCCCGTTGCCGTCAAGAAAATCGAATTTGGACTCTTTTCGAGTCGAAATCCGATTTTCCATCGTTTTCGCCCTCCATTTGGTCAATAGAGGAAAATTCGAGCAATCGAGTTCGAAACTCATCATGGTCGATGTGAACAAATCCCTAGCGCCACTAGGAACCTATCCATGTCCTTGCCGCGAATTTCTGGACTCAATTGCGCGAAATGTAGTTTTTGGAAAAAGTTTTCCAAGTTTGGCCGGCACTACCGACGTGTGATGCCGGTATTGCCGCCCTCGATGGCAGTACCGCTCACGTAACATCGGTGGTTATTTTCCAGAGAGGTCCTCTCGTGGGTCTCTGGTGACCCGCACTACCGAGCCATGAGGCCGGTACTGCCACCCTCACGGTAGTACCGGAGGTATCCCTGGTACCTTTTTTCCAGAGAGCATCCGTTTTGGTTCCCGGCCGGCGGCACTACCGGGCATCTTTGGATGATCTTGCCCGACCATCTGGCGGCACTACCGCCTAGCAAGAGCTTGATCGCCGGGCTTAGAGAGAAGTCCTGATTTCCTTTTTTCGATTAAGCTTCCGTTTTCTGTTTTGGTTCTTGTTGGTATTTAACCGCTTCTTTACCTATTTTGATCGATGATTTTGGTCTTGTCACTTTTCGTGTAGACGTAGACGCGTCGAACGCCGTTGACGATCCCAACTATGTCCCGAAGACCGATATCGCCGAAGAGCAAACAGGCAAGCACCTCCTTTGACCATGTTGAACCTATATTTGCAAATCATAATTTCTGATTATCAAAACTACTATGCATGCTCATATGTTTAGCAAAAGGGTAGTTTGTGGGAATTGGTAGTTAAACCTAAAATTTGCTGATTTCCTCGATCGAATTCGAACAGTGACCTTTGACAGACCTAGACCCATACTAGACATGTTAGTAAATGTCAAAGGGGTATTAATGAATAATTATTGCACAAGGCTTAGTTAAGCAATAGAAATTGGTTGTAGGAGACCGTGATACTCTTAATTACAAACTCATGGAGCTAATTCGGTGGATGGTTGGTTCTGGTTTGGAATCGGCTGGTGATGGGGTTTTCTTTGGAAAAAGGGTGGTTGCATGAGTAAATTGGAAAATTCGGAGAGTTTAGACCCAGGCGAGATGTTGGTGGTTCGGAGATGATTTGGTCGGTTAGGCTGATGGTTCCGGTTGGATGACTGGATTGGTTCACAAGCCTGGGGCTTGTCTGGAATGGATATGGTTTGGTTTCGGTGATGGTTGGTCCCTTGCTAGGGGGAGTTTGCGGACTAGTGGGAGCTCCGCGGGGCCACTAGTGCCGACTCTCTGTGGCCTTAGCAAGTGGGTTTGGAAGATCTCGCCTGAGTCACCTTAAGGACTGAACTTGATGCTATTAATTACTGAGTCTAATGCGTGCAACCACATGTGCCAGTATGGGATGGCCTTAGCCTAGTACGGGGAAAAGGATCCGGTCTTGCATTAAAGGAGGGCAAAGGGGTTTGGATGCATATGTGGTGTCGGTGCATTCTAGGGACTTTCTTGTCGAGGAATTGAAGGAAAGTTTGCCCAATACAACGGTAATGCCTACTACGGGGAGGTTGTGGGCTAGTGGGGGCCCGTAGGGACCACTAGCGGCCTCTGTGGCTATAGTTAGGGATGCACATTACTGGGCCAGTGCAAGATTTGAACCCTGATCTCTCGAAAGGTTTCGTCACTGTCTAGCAAAACGGGTACTTCTGGTATCGCGTGGCATGGTTGACATGATTGCTAGAACGTGTCATGTGGGTAGTGTACAGTCTCTGCAGAGATAACTAAACTAATCGATTAGTCGAGCTCACGGTCATGAGCATCTTGGAAAGTACTGTCAAGTATAGCTTTTGGGAATGTGCTGGTTTTGGAAAATAATTTGCTTTGGTTTGGCTTGGCTTGGGTTGGTGTGAGTCTGGTCATTGGGACTGGGTTGGTATGGGTGACTGTCTTGTGGCTTACGGATTCTGGAAAATGGAAAGGTGTGGTTAAGGGTTGGGACTGGATTGGTTAGACGTTGGTTTCGGATTAAGGGTGAAACATTGTCACTTCCTTTTAAATGTCCTTTGATAATCTCTTTTCCAAATTGTTAATGTTGAATCTATTATCATATTGCAAATAAAACTTGCTTTGTGCTAAAAAAGACTTAGTATAGAAACCTAAATATCCTTGTCATAGCCTACATTGCTATATATAATTTCCATACACTAAAGTCTTGTGAGTAAATACGTGTACTCACCGTTTGCTCTAATGGATTTTGGACACAGGAAGGTGAAGAAGGTAAGACTGAAGATGTGCCCGATGAGCCAGTTGCCTGAGGTTGGAAGGCACACTGCCCGTTCTACTTTTGGACTTCCGTTGTTTTATTTTGGTCTTTTGTACTCGTGTAGGCCCTTAGGTCGTAACTTGTAGTTATTAAACAGATGTAATAACTTTACCTTTCAGAATTATATTTACTTTCGCATGGATATGATTCATCTTGTATGAGAACGTGTGGGTACTGGGCTACTGATCCAGGGAACCAGTACTATGCACACGGTTGCGGGAAGCTCGAATTGGGATCAATCGGTTGGCGCATACACTTGCCTCAAGTGTAGCCGATCAATTGTCCTCGATCTGAGTACGGATTTGGTTTAGCAGTCAGATGTTTTATGGGTTGCATTAATCTCTAGTCCGATGCAACAGTAATCGCCCGATTGTTAATCCGAGTCCGGAGACCCCACGACATGATGAGTACTAAGTTCGAGATGAGCATGATGGGCAAGTTGAGCTACTATCTTGGCTTCCATATCAAGCGGACTCAGGAGGGTACATTCCTGCATCAAGGCAAGTACACACGTGACCTCATGAAGTGCTTTGATATATCTGATAGGAAGCTGGCCATGACTCCTATGGCCACCACTACTGTCCTCAAGCCTAACGAGGATGGTTAGCAAGTTGATCAAAAGTAGTATCAAAGCATGATCGGCTCTCTCCTGTACCTCACTGCTTCGAGACCTAACATATACTTCTCTATATGTCTTTTTGCTTGATTTTAGGCTTCTCCTCTTTGGGGGCTCCAATCATTGTGACAGTGATCAGGGTACTTACTGTTACGTCAGACTGGAATTAACGAAACCCATCTGTATCCCGATTATTAATCACAAGACCATACTCGGATTGAGTTCAATCAATGGGCTTGTCATGACTATGACTACGTGCCAACTGATTGAAACCGGTCCAAGCTTCCCACATATGTGTGTCTAGTGCTAATTCCCTGGATTAGTCGCTTAGCACCCACACATTTACAATTGAGATGTATCACAACCACAATTACATAACTGCTTAACTGATCAAAATGACATAAAATTGGATTTTGACTCAAAAAGTGTCCAAGCTCTATTTTTTTCACGGCAATGGTACCTCTACGGCACTAGGGACCAATATGAACTAGTCGAGCGGTTTTTGGAATATTGGAACACGAAATTGTCCCGAAGGTCCAAAAGACACTTTTTGCAAATCAAATTGGATCGATAGATTCGCAACTCACATAATGATTCCTTTTGCACAATAAGGTCCCATGCAGTCTAATTAATGTCTAGAGACTTTTCGCACGATGATCGAACGCGTTGAACTTGAAAACTCCAATTGCTACCAAATTTGATTCTAAACCCGAATTGAGCTCAAACTCAATTCTTTTGCAAGAATCAAACTTCAACGGCATCTGATATACTCATAGGTCACTTTCTCAACTTTTTGGAGCTAGGGTTTCAAAGGAAAACTCCAAAAATTCGGGAAATTGACTTTCAGATGAATAAAACCAGCGAGAAGCCGATTAGGGTTTTCGGATTGAATTGATTGCACTAACTAATTCTTTTGAGCTCAACCTAGTCCTAGCAACTTAGTTAAACAAATATCTACCACTAGGACTAGGGTTTCTAGAGCTAAAACAAACGGAAATAAAAGAGGAGGAGCTAGGGTTTGGATCAAAACCTTGTGGATTGTGCTCCAAATCAAAATCCACAGATCTTAAGGCTCCTTGGGGACTTGATGAAGCTTGCTAACACCTTGCTCTAGCTTCCCCTTGCTCCATTTGAGCTCCAACCGGCCAGAAAAGAGGAGGAAGGAGAGGAGCTAGGGACTGTAGAGGAAAAGAGAGAGGAAAGCAGGAGGGAGGAGAGGAAATGCAGAATGAGGGAGAGAGGGAGCTGGGGGAGGAGCTCTCCCTGGCTTTTAGGGTGGAGACAAGACGACGTGGGAGCAGTGGAGGAGGGACGGGTGGCGACGTGCACCCGCGCGGCGCGCTGAAAAGCGGGTGTCGACTGTTATTATCGGCAATAATGAATATGGGGCTATGGGCGGGATCCAAGCTCAATGGTAGCATGAGACAAGGGTTTATACAGGTTCAAGCCCTCGAGGGTGGAGGTAATACCCTAGTCCTGTGCTCTGGAATTGTGAGTAACATGCTTCTCACATGTTGAGTGTCTAGCGTATGATGTTTCTCTTTTTTTTTCTCCCGGAGCCCCCGCCCCCCTTATAAAGGGAGGGAGCAGAGAATCCGAGTTAGTTACAAGGGGGGAATCCCCACCAATCACGGGATAGGTTCTATCTCTAACCCTTCCCGCAAGCAATGCTAGCTTATGGGATTACAATTATATCTTTCCTAATGAGGGTCGGTTGCCATCTTCTACTACTCCATGTCGGATACGTCGAAGACAGCCCAGATAGCATCCGGCCTTGTGCAACTAATTTGGCTTGTCCCCTTTTTGGCTGGTCTCTATGGCCTACCACGTAAGTACCCAGGGTCCACATATTCCACAGCGGGGTCCAGCAGTACCACTCGACTGGGCTGGTACTACCGCTCGGCTGGTAGTACCGCGCATTAGCTGGCGGTACTACCGTTCCGACAATAAAAAATTCAGGATTTTCGCGGCTTCACTTCGGCACTTAACCAATTGTCTTGGGGACTCTTGGAAAAGTTTTGGGGGATCCTAATGAAGGCTTTGGAGCTTATGTTTTAGATCTAACTTATTCGGTTTAGCGTTTCGATCAAATTCAAAACTTAGGGCTTCGAACAAGAAAATCGATGGAACGAAACAATAGATGGGCTCCAAAAACAAATAATTCAAAATTAAGATCCAAAAATCAAATCAGAGCATAATTAGACACTTAATAAACTTAATTAATCTTAATTACAAAACCAGGGTGTTACATCCTCGCACCTCACACTGCTAGGCGGTGAAGCGCATCTTCAGGTACCTTCGAGCTACCATTGATTATGGTATATGGTACTCTTCCTCCTCATATCGGTCCCTTAGAGCCTTTTTAGATGCATACTTTGCTGGCTGTAGGATAGATAGGAAGAGCACATCTGGCACTTGTCAATTTATTGGCACTTCTCTTGTTTCTTGGTCTTCTAGAAAGCAATCCGGAGTTGCTCAGTCCACCGCAGAGGCCGAGTATGTTGTTGCAGCCAGTTGCTGTAGCCAGGTACTCTAGATGAGATCGACCTTGCAGGACTATGGTTTAGCAGCAGATTGTGTTCCGCTTTTCTGTGAAAACACATCTGCCATTCACATTGCTAAGAACCCTGTGCAGCATTCTCGAACCAAGCACATTGATATTCGATATCATTTCCTTAGAGAACATGTGGAGAAGGGTGACATAGTGCTCCAGTTTGTGGAGAGTGACCACCAGTTGGTTGACATTTTCATCAAGCCTTTGGCTAGCTCTAGGTTTGTTGCCTTGAGAGGGGAGCATGGGATTATGAGCCCTTATGGCATATCTTTTGGGTGTCTTTGGGATGGTTTTCATTTTGTTGAGTCCACTTCACCTAGACTTCTGGCATTCCTTGGTATAGACATCTCACCTTATGCTTTAGGTTGCTGCTCTCCTTTCCTTCTCTATTGATCTCATTCATAGTCTTGTAAGTCTAGAAGGTGTTGGGCCCCTCGGTAGATAGGGTCTGTGTTTGCTCCTGAGCTAGTGATGAGGACATCACTCCTTTGGATACACGCATGCATCATGGTCTTATGACAAGAGCTTGCGCACGTCAATTAAATCTTGAGGTGAGCTCGTTTCTCGCTATTCAACACAATAATATTATTGAGGATGAGATGCTACTAAATATTTGTGATGTTTTACTTCTTAGGAACATGGGAGAAGCACGCCAAGTCAATCCGAAGTCCAAGTCATCCACAATTCGGCCTCCGAGTTCAGTTCAGAGTGAGCGGACAACACTTCACTAAAACGGGCATAACTTTCTCATACGAAGTCCGATCGAGGAGTTCTTGTGCTTGTTTGAAAGATAACGATGAGATATTTCCAATGGATCTGGTCTTAGCTCCAGATTCATTATGAGTCAGCCGAAATCATCAAAACAATGAACAAAATCACTGTTTTGGGCCTTGTAAGCGTGTGGGGAGCCAAGCCCAGGTTGTGTGCGCCCCCTCCAGCCGCACACAACCCTAGCCCTTCCCCCTCATGCACCTCCCTTTCATAAATTCTGTAGCCACCGCTTTAGGCCGCGGGTTTTGCTTAGATTTGGACTAGACACATTGTTAGTTTTCGCTGATCATCGGTTTGTAGAACCCCAACTTCGTGAGCTTAATTCAATTCGCAATTTCAGATTGCTCTTCTGCGTTCTTGCTTGTGTTCTCGATTCACTTGCAGGGATAAGCCTTCTTGGCGAGGTCAACCATGTTATGCGTGGTTGATAACCTACGGAGCCGGTGTAGCGATTGAAAGGTTCGATCTGTTCTGATCGGAAGCCAAATCATCAACGTTGAGTTCTCCACCAATCAATTTACCTCTACCTGTCGGAAGATCGGGCCACTGTTCGCATCAGCTGGAAATTGAGAACTAGTTTTCCTATGTAAGTCATATGGGGAAGGTGAGAGTGAGTCTGAGCTTAGTAGTCTCTAGCATTTTTTCTATGCTCTTAGATCACCTAGTTGTCAGTTTCTTCTTTTTCTCTTCTCATTTTGGTTTCTGGTTTTAGTTGAGTTCAATTCATTTTCTCGAAATTCAAAATTGCTAATGACTCAACTTGAATCAGTTTTGTGCTTAAAATTGACTCACTTGCTGAAGGGGAGTTTGGAACTGAATTCTTGCATTGCATATAGACTTGTTTCCATTTTCGAGCTTTGTCTTTTATGCAAATGATGAAACTGTGATTAGTTGCACCTAGCTACTTTTTTGAAGATTCTTGTTAATCTAGGTAGTATCTAATCTGGTGTATCATGTTTAAACTAGCCATCATTTAAATTGAGCTTTCTTGAAAACTTAATGAAACTTAGCTTTTATTTGCTATATTTCTTTACTAGATGCTTATGCCATGCTTAGTGAAATAGTGGGTTTATACTAGAGTCCCTAGAGCAACTTGGGTTAGCTATATTGTTCCATTCCAGAATCCTCAACATGCTCATGAATCTAAGTGCTGAAATGATAAAAATGGACTTGTTTGTGCTAAAACTGAACTCAACACTTTTTCATTCTCGAGACTACTTCCCATTGCACTTGGGATGAACTTGGAATGGATTGTGTATGACCAAAACCACTCTTTTAAGCTTATTTCTTGATATGGTCAAATATGGCTTGAGTTAATAAAATTGAAAAATGCAAAATAAACTAGAGGAAGAGAGTGATGCCAAGGATACCTATGTCGATGGCTCCTAGTAAAGGTTGTGTTTCTATAGGATAAACTCTCTAAGCCTGAAAGGTTTGCGGAAGAGAGTGAAGCTTAGGAAGCCTTTGTCGATGGCTCCTAGTCGATGATGTGCTTCACTAGGCCTAGCTCTCTATACCATTTTGTGAGCGTTAATCTCAAAAATTTGCATTTACCGAGATGTTTGAGTATGAGGGTTCTCTAATGGTCTTGTAGCTTCCCAAAGTGTTGACTAGGTTGAACTCTACTATATCCATTTCCTCATTAGATTGGCTTTGTTTCTTGTCCTGAAATTGTGCTAAGTGTTGCCTTTATTGAAATCATGCAAAATTAGTAACATAACATCTTTTGAGCTAGTTAGCAAAAATTGAAATATGCCATTGGATATGACTTAGGATGACATAATCTGAACTTGAGTAGCTTAGTGTCATACTTTGTCTAAGTGGTCACTTGCATAATCTTCAAAGCTCTTCAAGGTTTCATTTCATCCAAAAAATGCTCTCTTGTTGCCTATATTGCCAAAAGGGGGAGAAAATGTAGAAAAGGCATTTTAGAGGGAAGAAAATTTAAAAAAAATGCTTTCTCATGATCATGTTGAAATATTTTCCTTGCATTTCGATCATGAGTAATATTGAGCTTTTTGAGAGATTTCTTGGTTTTTGGAGCTCTTGTCGAATATTGTTCTTTCTTGTGTTGAGCTCTGAAAATCTGTTCATCTAATTGGTTATGAGCTTGCTTTCTCTTTTCATTAGGCCAAATATGATTTTTTTTCAATCAAATTTATTTGCTTCTTTTTTTTTGAACTCAAATTATGCCTTTGGGTGATTTGTCAACATACTCATCAAGGGGGAGATTGAAGGACCATGTGGAGGTCCATCTATGTTTGTGATGAGTATTTGACTTTATTTGAGCAAGGTGTGCTCAGGTTTGAGCTTGATTTGAATTGGGATTCTAAATGAAGCAATTTGAGTTATGTTGGCTTTGTGTGGTACTATCGGTTTATGGCTGGCGGTAGAACCGACTAATGAAGAGACATGATTAACTACGAGCATTTGTGATAATTATTGGGCATTGCTATGTGATGGGTTTTCCTTGTCTTTGATGGTTGCAGGATGATGGTGCTAGGTCATGGTGAGGCAGAGGATGATCGGGACTATGCAAGGTGTGTTGGAGGTCCAAACAGTCGAAGATCACTGGAAGATGATCGCAGACGGAGTCCAGGCAAGTCAAGAAGACAAGAAAAGGTGATGATACTAGCTAGATGCCGCGAGGATCGATGAGGGCCATTGGATCGTGGTCTAGTTAATAGGTTAGTGGGTCTAGGTAGTATGCTTTGAAAATCATGCAAGAAAACCTATTATGTGTGTGGGTTTTGGGTTGCCCTTGCATGGTTATGTGAGTGGATTAATCCTATCCCTTAGTGGAGTGCTCTAGGGTTGATGGACTCATCCAAGGGTGTTAGGTGGCCCAAGAGTAGTATAAATAGGGGGGAGCAGTACCCTCCCACACTTGAAGGTTTCAGTTGCTCCTTTGAGCTTTGCCCACATGAAGTGAGGCTTTGTAAACCATCCATCCAGAAAATACAAACATTTTCTTTAATATTCTTGTGAATTTAAATTGCGCATTTACATTATGTCTTGATTTTTCCTGTTTTTCTACAAGGCTTTTTGAGGTGGTTTTTGGTGGAATGTTTCACTACTCAATTTATCACAGGGAGAAAAATTCCCAAAAATTGTAGAGCAACAGAACTCCACCAACCACCTGCTCAAAGTGAGGATAGTTTCTAGAAAATCTGCTTTCGCTTTTCTAAAAGAGACTTTGGTGATTTGGCTTGATCTCTTTTCGAAAAAGCAATGTTTGAATTGATTCCTTTTTGTTTGGACACTTGACAATCAGGATTGTGATTCAAAAATCCCTCACATGTTTCATGGTTCTCATCCATGCAAGCTAGGGGTACACATAGTTGTCTAGTTGTTTTGGTTTTTGCGTGTTGGTAAATTTGAGTAGCATCAGTCTGAATAAAAATATTTGGGTCTCTTAGATTTTCCTTGCGGGATTGTTTGGAGTACTTTGAGTGGGGGAAAATTTTATTTGGTATCAGAGCTAGGTTTTGCTCTCTTTAGATCTTGACTGGTCTCGAGAGCCATGGCAACAGACAAGTACTCAATGAAGCCTCCAATTTTTGAAGGAGTTGATTATCTATTTTGGAAAATGCGGATGGAGTCATACATCACTGCCCAGGGCTTCCCGATATGGCAGAAGGTGAAACTCCCGTATGAGGTTCCTGCCGATGAGAACATCAACGCCGCAAACATGGTTGACGTTGAGGCAAACGCTAAGGCTAGGAACATCCTCATACAGGGACTTAGCCACAGTGTGTATGACCAGGTCTCTTACCTACAATCCGCTCATCAGATCTGGGTGACCCTCACTGTTTACCATGAGGGTACCACCCAGATGAAGGCGGCGAGGTAGGACCAGTACAAGCATGACTACAACAAGTTCGAACAACACGGTGGTGAGACCCTCGATGAGTGTTTTGCTCACTTCTCTAAGATCCTTAGCAATCTTCGATCAGTTGGTTACACATACCTTGACTCGAAGAACGCTAGGCACTTTCTAATAGCACTCGATTTAATAGTTTGGGGGATGAAGGTGACCACCATCAAGGACTGCACTGATTTTTCGACTTTGACTCTTGACGGGCTTTATTCCCGACTCAAAACTCATGAGATCAACGTCATCTCTCGTCGGATGAAATCTCAGTCGATGGCCTCGATTACCGATCCCATCGAGTCTTCCTCTGGACCCTCTATTGATTTCTCTTCAGGTTTTTCTCTCTCCGCTCTTTGCGATATAAGTGATGATGTTTTGGAATGATTTCTAGAAAATGAGCTTGCTCTTGTCTCTCGCAAATTTTCTAACATCTACAAAAGAGTGAGAGAGAGGAAGATAGGTGGCACCATGACATGCTTCGAGTGTGGTGGCCCCAACCACATTCGAGCAAACTGTCCCAATCTAGGGAAGGGCAAGAACAAGCAAGGTGATTCGAGCAAGAACGACTACACTGAAAGAAACCGCAATAAGAAGCCTCCAGTTCACGAGCTAGCGCCAGAGAAGAAGTACCGCAACTTCGCCAAGAACAAGAAGCTCTTCCACCGTGTGCTCGCCGCTCCTAACAACGTCGACTTCTTCGACACGGAGACTTGGAGAGACGATGGCAAGGATGAACCACAAGAGAAGACAAAGGGTGGGGACGAGTTCTCTAGCATGTGCTTCATGGCGAATGCCAACAGCGTCGGTGACTCCGAGCTGTACAACGACACAAATGAGGTACCCTCTTATGACCAGCTCAATGATGCCTTCTGCAAGCTAGGAAAAATTCATGCTAGATCTAGAGCTAGGTGTACGGAGTTAGTGAAGGAAGTAGGTACCTTGTCTCGGGAGTTAGCTTCACTTAATTCATGTTCATCGCGACACTCTGATAGTTGTACTCTCTGTGATGCTTTGCTTGTGGAGTTGGAGAACCTTAGGACATTGCATGATAGTGTGCTTTCTGAACTTGATGGTCTTAGGTCAATGAAGACTAGCTCTAGTTCTTCTGATATCATTCCTGCTGATGCTAGTTTTCTTCATGCTCACACAATTGCATCTTGTAATAACTGCCCTAAGCTACAAGTTGAAATTGATGCCATGAGATCACACCTTAGGAAGGTTTTTGCTAGAAATGATGAACTTGATTTGCATGCTTGTAAGGACCGAGTCAGCTCACGTGAGGGCTGTAAGCAACTAAAACTTGACAATGATGCTTTGAATGTCAAGTGTGCTCAACTTTCTAAGGACTTAGTTAAGTCACCAAATGGTTGCTTACTGTGTATTGGGGTTAAGGATGATGTGGATAAGGTCCACGCAGAGCTTAAGAAGAAGTTAGAGGCCTAGATGGTAGAATTAGACATGCTCCTTGTGTTTCCTGTGAGTCTCTCAAAATTTAAGTAGCCGTGTATAGGGAGTGATATTCACGCGCTGTTCGATCCTCTTCTTCTGGCTCTGCTTCTACTCCTTCCCCATGCTCTCCTTGTGCCTCACTTTTTCGGGAGTGTCAATATCTTATGAGCACTCTCGAGAAATTTGTTGGAAGCAAGAAGAAGCTCAATCTCATTCTAGACTAGTCGAAGATTAGCATATTCAATCAAGGTCTAGGGTTTGATCGCTTGGAGCATGCACGGGCGCATCTGCCTACTGTTGTGCTTGCCTCCAAGAGTGGAGAGATCGTGGTTGCTCCACAGATGAGCACTACTGTGTTTAGGTCAGCTGGAATGGTCCACGGGATCTCTGACGAGAAGGTGACACCACCTGCTACTTCAGCCTCTAAGGTGAAGTATACTTGCACCTTCTGTCAGAAGGATGGACATCTTGCTGATTTCTGCTTTAGACGTGCCAAGATCACTCGGCGTGAGCGTGTTTGTGCCTTTAGGGGTATTCAGGGTCATCCCTGTTAGTGTTATGCCCTTGAGGCAGTCATATAGATGATTCTAGCATGACTATGTTTATGAATAATAATGTGATTATTGGTCCAATGAATGTATATCATTATATTGATCAACAAGTATGTGACTTGTTTATGAAACTCTTTACTTATTGATATAATTCTGTAAGTATCTCTGATCGGATATCATTGTAGTGGACAACGATGAATAGATCAGCACATGTACTGATCGATGATCATGTTTCATAGATAATGGAATATGAAGATATCATCAATACAGTGTGAACACATGTTGAAGAACATGGGTTAGATAGACCCACAATGAGACACTACGAGAATGTTACATTCTTATGTGTCATTAGTGTATCTCATACATAGTAGATGTATGATCCTTAGACCTAAGATTGTCACATTCCCTACATATGTAATAGTTTACCTTGGGGTTACCAAACACTATTTGCTAACCGGATAGTTATAAAGGTAGCTTTCATGTTTATTATGAAACATGTAGTGGGAAGTGAGCAATCAAGATGGAATTTGCCACTCCAGTTTAACGGAGATATATGTCTAGGCCACTCGTGTGATATGACTAAGATGTGCATGGCCATGCCGTGATTGAGAAGTCAATCACAACTTATTAACATATCACGGATACGAGAGATAGATTGAACTGTCAAAGGATGACATGTTTCTCGCCTTAAGTTCAATCTTCATATAGTTTGGCAAAGGGATTATTACATTAGTACTTTGATCATATGAGTTTGGGAGTTGGCATGCTCTGAAAGGAGCCGCTACCAACTATTGGATTAGAAAAGGGTTTTCCGAATCTATGTCCAAATGTGCATGATCCTATAGGGTCACACACTTAACGGGCTGGGACACATTAATTCGAATTGGATCCGTAATTATTGGACCTCGTGGGCTTAACGTGCTGATGGGCCTTGGCTTAGGGTTTCATCGTGTGGTTATATAAGGAGAGGAGAAGGGTGGCTATCATACAGATCTTTTGTCCAGAACCCTAGCCTCCACCTCTCACTACAAGAAACAGTGAAAAATTCGTGGGTTTTTTAAATTCGTGGGAAAAAAAAAAGCCCACGAAATTATATATTTAAATTCGTCGGTTTATAAAAAACCCACGTATTTAATTAAATTTGTGGGCCAAAAAAACACCCATGTATTTATATATTTAAATTCGTCAGTTTGTAAAAATACCCACGTATTTAATTAAATTCGTGGGCAAAAAAAAACTCACGATTTTAATTAAATTCGTGGGCACGCCTTGCCCACGAATTTAACTGAGGGGTTTACCCCGTGGGCGTCTCTCTCTCTTCGCTCCTCTCACCCACTACAGCCCCCAGCCCGAACTCGCCCTGGCCCTCCTCACTCAAGGACGCCGCTCCCCTAGCGCCGGGCGACGCCCTCTCCCTGAGCTCAGCGCCGCCGTCGCTCTCCCCGGTTCCCCTGCTCCTGGCGACTCCGCCGTGCCCTCTGCTCCTCCCCGAGGCCGCCGCGTGCTGCCTCCTCCCTCAGCCGGCCGCCGTGGCCATCTCCCCCGGTCCACCTCACGTCGGTCTTCTCCCTGGGTTTGCGCCGGCCGGCGCTGCTGCACAGCCTCCGGTCGCCGGCTACCACACCAGACTCCCTCCTCCTCGGCCCGGCTCCGTCCCGGTTTGGTCCCGATTCGATTTAGGGTGTGGTAAACCCTAATATAATCCCCCTTTTCTTCCTTCTTCTGTCTTATGCCAAATCCTCCTTTTCCCCCTCTACTCTATGTGTGATGGTTGCATTAACATTGATGACCTGGGATTATGGATTTGATGATGAACAATTGATACTGAGATCATCCTCTGATCTGTGATGCTTGAGGGGTTTATTGATTTTGTTGAGTCCCATTGACAGGAAAGGTAAGTTTAGCAAATGATGGATTGATGCTAAATTATAATCTGGGATGTTTTATGCTTGTCTAGATTACATAGCAGATGATGAACTGATGCTATGTTTTACGGGTGGTCACTTTTCTTGGTCTGTGATGCAAAGATTTATCTATGTTACATGCAAGTTGGATGGTATCTCTGTTTTCCTTAATTGTCAGTGCGCCGGGGGAGCATGTTTGGCTGAAGGAAACATGATGCAACCCTTGCATCTTTTGATTATGCCCTAAACTGAGACCACTACTCCTCCCTGTTCTTATTTTAATTCTTCTGCTGTCTAATCTTTTATCTATCTCATTTGTACTGTTGTGACTGTGATGAATAAACTGGAATGGCTATAGCACTTACTTGCTTGCGGTATGAAACATGGGTGAGAGGAAGATGGGTGATGGTGCTGCTATTGGTTCAATCTCCTTCTCTTCTTGCTCCTGGTTCGGCCTCCTGGTCCCTTGTGCCGGTCTCCTGGAGCTTGGGCTTGGCTGCTTTCTTGCTGGTGTGGGTGTTCCTGGGGTGTGGTTGCTTGTTGCCTCTTCTCATGGGGTCCTTGGTTTGGCTTTGGCTCTGGGCTCATTTTAATTCTAATCATTTACATACCACAGTCTTGGAACTATTTAGGCTGTGGTTCTTTAGTAGTTGGTACTTTAAAGAATCATGTAATGACCTTACTTCTTGCAAGATATGTGTTTCTGGCCTGAGCTTTTCAAGAGGAGATTAAGTACATCTGAGTGTTCTGCACATTACAGTCGCCCTCAAATTCTTTTAGCAACAACACTACTAATTGCACTTGTTGTCCTTGGTGAGTTTCTTTGTGCCATACTGTCAAGTTTCTTCTTTGAAACATTTAAGTCTGATGAAACTTAAATAATAGGAATAAAATTTATGAAAACAAATAGATATTTAATTCAAATAAGCAGTAATCACACCATGTTTATTTTGAATACCTGAAATAATAGGGATGGAATTTGGATAACCATATGTGGTCTACAGCTATTTGGATAACCATATGTGGTCTGCAGCTAAGGCATACAAGAAAGATGCAAACAATGCGGGGAACTGGGACATGATGAAAACTAACGTTTACTTAGAATTATTGACTAACTGATCCTTGTAGCTACTTCTTCTCGGGCTTTTGTTTGTGCTGTGTTGAAGACTACTGTAGATGGGTGCGTGCAGGTACTGTATCTGAAACTTATTTCCGTGAGCTATTCTTTGGTCCAACATGCTAGCTCACATTTTGTTCTCCACCCACAGCCATGCATGGTTTCACAGCTTACATTGGATTCTATGAGGCCTGCTCTCAAAGCTTATTGGTGTGATTACTTCTGCAAACATGCTTATTGGTCGTTTCCTGCACCCCTTAATTTAAATTAAACTTATGATTACCAATCTTTCCACAGTGGATTCTTAAGTGCATATGACTCTGCTAGGAATAGGATCATGGTTATGTATCATCACTCATTTACTACTTTTGCTTCCATGCAATATGGGTCAGGGCACGCCGTGTGCACATCATTTAGTCTTGTAGAGCGTGTTAAAGATTAAGAAAAAACTTCAAGGGGCATTTGACTATGACATAAAGATCTGCATTTAACTTGTAATGTCGTGACTGCTTCAGTAAGTGTAGTTGGTCACTATAGGTTGCTCAACATAATAGTGTGCTTGGCTGGTAATGGCCCATGCGTCATGATGACCACTCTGTTTTCAGTCATGAGTGTAATTTTGAGCATCTGTAATCTCGTGGCTAAAGCTTTGTTTTTTGTGATCATATTCTAGGCCGGCATCCATTTCTTGCCCAAGATTGCTCGGTGTCTTTACTTCTATAACAGTTTGTTATTATGTATGCACAACCATCATTGTGTAGTTTACAAATTGCCGTTGGATGTGTGATTGATTATCTAAGGATCTGCTAGAATGTCTTCTTTTGGTTTGAGAGATTGATATATATATATTATAACTGCAAATGTTTTTTTGTCTGCTGAGTGGATGTCCTATTTACTAGAGAGGTCATGCCGAAATTTTGTATATTTTGGTGACTTAGTTTTTGTTGAATTATGATCCAAATTCAGAAGAAGGCTAACTTCTGTCGAAGCGGAGCGGAGGCCCGTCGCCAGGAGGCTTGGGCTGGAGCGGAGCGGATCATTGTTATTCTTGACCTAGGTCATTGCCTTATATATGTTCATTTTGTAAGCCGTCGCGAGTTGATCTCTCCGTCGATTTGTAAACACTCCTGAAAATAGTGAAGTTTGCCGGCCGGTGCTTGTGGTTTTTTACCCTTCGCATTGGAGGGGTTTTTCCACGTTAAATCCTGTGTCCCGATCTGTTTTTGGTTTGATATACTTCGTTCTTGAGTTCATGTCGATTTGCTAACAATTTTAAGCCGGTTTTAAAGAGTTAAGAGGTTGGTTTCAATCTTTTAGTGGAGGTAATATTGCGATGTATTGAATAAGATTGAATGTGAAGATGGTTGTGTTGAATGAGATGTATATCGATATATATATATGCGTGATCGATATGATTATATGTATTGAGTGTGATATCGATATGGATATATATTTTTTTTTTGTATAAATGTCTGATAAATTCATGAGCCATTTAAAACCCATGAATTTAACAGTTAAATTCGTGGGTACCCACGAATTTAAGTTAAATTCGTGGGTTTCCTCAGCCCCACGAATTTAGCAGTTAAATTCGTGGGTTTCTTCAGCCCACTAATTTAGCAGTTAAATTCGTGGGTTTCTTCAGCCCACGAATTTAACAGTTAAATTCGTGGGTTTTTTCAGTAACCCACGAATTTAATTTAAATTCGTGGGTACCCACAAATTTAATTGATTAATTTCGTCGAGTTAAATTTGTGAACTAAATTCGACGGTTTGCCCACGAATTTAACTTAAATTCGTGGGTTTTGGCCTAAATTCGTGGGTTTTTGGCCCACGAATTTTTCCCTGTTTCTTGTAGTGTCTCATTACCCCTGCCGAGCGACACGGTGCTTGCACGCTGACGCACGACATTCCATCCCCGGATGTGTGGACTGTTGTGGTGACGCTACTGCTACTGCGTCGTGGAGAAGACAATCCGCAGTCAGGATGATCCACAGCGAGGACGATCCACACCGAGAACGATCCACTACATCAACGTGCGAAGGATTTCACAACTGCGCGTCTAGTGGTAATTGATCTATGATCACCTTCTTACGAGTAGCTTTTTTGGTTTTGCAGTAGAAATTTTAATTTGTGCTAGAGTAGCATACAACGTTTCTCAAGAGTGGTATCAGAGCCATTTTGCATAGATTCATGATCTAGATATTGCACATATGGTATGTGAGGATAGTAGATTGGATCTATTACATGTTCAACCGATTCATGTGATGAATTGGTGGAGGCAGCCGTCGATGAGATTGATCGGTTTAGGGTTTGAGGAAAGTGCAAACCGAATCAATCTTGATTTGGGTGAGTCCATTCATGGTACGATGTTGCCCTTACAGGTCGGGTTACCACCATCAGGGTTCACGAATCGCGACCATATGGGACCAAGCCAATCAGATTGAATCAGATTGGGTTAATCTGATTGATCCATGGAAATTTTGAGGGTGTTTTCTTTTAACAGAACACACGCCTCTAAAAAAAATTTCCAAGGGCGCTGCCCCTTGGACCCCGCCAGGGTACTGTCCCTCGGAACCCTGCCAGGGGCGCTGCCCCTAGGACCCCGCCGCTGTAGAATCTATTTTGTTTAATTTGTTTTTACAGGATGTTATGTGAAATAATATGGCCTATGTGTATGTGATGCATGTAATTATTACATTGCATGTGTGCCGTGTCAAGCCATAAGGCTATTTTAATTGTATAACAACCTGCGTGTCGACTTGTGATGTTTGAAACCCTCATGTAAAATTCATTATAAAAGTTGTAAGAAGTTGCATCAACAATGATGAAGATGGTGGCATCCAGCATGACGCCAAGGTGAACAATCAAACATGATGGCAACGTGAACAATCAAGCATGATGATAGAGATCCTAATGCTAAGGGCCATGCTATTTCACAGTTTGATTTGATTTTCTATGGATGTGTGTTTAATCCTTGCTATTTTCTTGATGCTCATTGCATGTGATGCCATGTTCATAATAGATATTGTTCATCCACATAGTTAAAATTTTAAATCAAACTTGTCCACCCAATTGTTGCACCTATCAAGAATTTAGATCGTTATTAATAGGACTACCAAAGTAGTATATCAATGGCTATCTTAATATATGATAGGGATGTGTTGGACACATTGCACATAACAATGGTTGATTTATTCAATCTATCAAAACGGTTTTGGGCTTGAGGACATAAGTAGTTGGGACTTGATTTCGGTAATGAAGGCACAGATACAAAACATTGGTGTCTAGGAAAACACACATGAGGCTTGGTTCTTTAATTGGCACCCAGAAATGGGAAGTGCTCCCTCCCTCATGTGAGCCCTAGGGGCGGATTGACCTGGCGGATTCACTTTATAAGCAACCCACCAAGCACTCAAGCTAGGGCATGCATACGACAAGTAATACACCTGCTCCACCTAGTGAAAAAGCACAAATTTGGCAAAACCTTCAAGCCGTGATTGGTGCCTGATCTCCACCATGCCAAATTCGTTCTCACGTGTGCCATTGTTGGGATCAAACCAATCACATTCAAAGAAAACTACTCTCAGATCTTTAGAACCCCCGAACTTGAACTCAACTATATTTTGAATAATGCCATAGTAGTTAATTTCACACCCACTTGCATCACATGCCTTAGTTACGACTCCACTGTTCACGGTGGCCGCAAGAGGGTGTTTTGCTTCGAATTTTGCAGAGCGAAACCAAAACCCATTGACGTCATAATGACCAAAGTTCCTTGCCGTAACGGTTCCGTATGATAGCTGTCGCAGGTCCTCATGGACGTCGGCATCGAGCATGCAATGTAGAGGTGAAGGCATGGAAAACTAACACTAGTCTTCGGTTAAAAAAAGAGCAAAAGAAAAGTACATGTTTTTGACACCAAGCAACGAAACTAGGGCCGCCATTTTACCCGTCGTGACGTAGTTTGTCCAGTTGTTTGCTTGTAGGTTGATGAGTAGATCTCCAATGTTGTTGGTCGAACAATCTGCTTGTCAGCTAAGCTAATGAGAATAGTGTAAAGAATAACTTTTGAAAGACAAAATAAAAATCATTACTTACACGAAATATTTGTCCATTTCTTCAATGTTGGAGTACATATATAGCAAACCCGAGTTCCATTCTATTGGTGACACCTCACGAGTCGTACTGCCACCGACAGCTTTACCCTTCCACTGAAAAATTTGAAACTCATAGGTGCTTCTTCAGCAATGTGATACCGCGTTGTACCGGCATTCACATTGCGCTCATCGGCGAAGTACGTACTGGAGAAGTTCGATATCTCTTTAAGAGCATATGCCTCAGCGATGCACCCTTCAACCCTAGCCTTGTTGCATACAGATGCCCTTATCTTTTTCAAACCTCTTTCTATCCCATACATCCACCTGTATTGCCAAGGTCCACCAACCTCCGCTTCGTAAGGCAAATGTACCAAGAGATGTTGCATGACTTTCATAAATCCAGGTGGAAATACCTATTCCATCTTGCAAACAAGCAATGGTATTTCTTTCTTCAACTTTTGCATCATCTTCTTCGTGATTTCTTTAGCACATAACTACTTGTAGAAAAAGCTAAGTTCTGCTAACTGAAGGGAATATGCCCGAGAGGCAATAATAAATTGTTTATTATCATATTCCATGTTTATAATAGATATTTATTTCTCATGCTAAAATTGTATTAATCGGAAACGTTAATACATGTGTGTTTAATAAACAAAAGGGTTCCTAGTAAAGCCTCTTTTTAAACTAGCTCGTTGATTAACTGATGATCAAGGTTTCCTGATCATGAACATTGGATGTTGTTAATAACGGGGTCATGTCATTAGAAGAATGATGTGATGAACATACACCCAAGTTGATATAGCAAATACGATCAAGTCATTTAGTTTGTTGCTGTATCAAACACATACGAAATAGCTCTTTTCCTTAGACCATGAGATCATGTCAATCACTAACTCCGGAAGAGTACTTTGATGACATCAAACGTCACTCCGTAACAAGGTGACTATAAAGATGGATTTAGGTACTATGAAAGTATTAGTTGAGGCTCATGAATCAAGAGTGGGATTTGTCCATCCAGATGTGAGAGAGATATACTGCAGGCCCTCTCGGTGATATTACATAGACATCGCTTGCAAGCATGTGACTAGGTCACAAGAATGTTATATCACGAACGAGTAAAGAGTACTTGTCGATAGCGGATCGGACTAGGTATAGTTGATACTGATGATCGGATCCCGGAAAAGTAAAATATCGTGAGACAAAAGGAATTGGTTATGTCGTTTCTGGTTTACGCGATCACTAGTTCATCGTTGAGTGAATGGGAGTCATTATGGATCTCCAGATCCCGCTAATGATTATTGATCTGAGAGGTGTCTCAATCATGTCCATTTTATTCACGAACCGTAGGGTGACACACTTAAGGTTCATCGATGCATTTGAGTGGATCTGAAACAGGAGAAAAGTATGGACAAGACAGGATCGCTTTGAGTATCGCCGGAATAGTTTCGGGATATCGGAATAGTTAAAGGGGGTATGCGTTAATGTTTGTTAATTAAAAGAATTAACAAATATTAAAATATCTGAAATAAAAATGTTTTATTTATTTATGGGAGAAAACCCTTTCATTTCTTGAGTGGGGTTTTAATGGAAACCAAAGTGGGTTGATTTAAGTGAGTGGAGAGATCACTCACATGAAGAGAGGGAGGGCAAGGGGCACCCCATGCGCCGGCCACCCCTTGGCCTTGCCTCCTCCTCCTCCTATAAAAGGGAGGGAGGAGCTCCTCTCTTTGGTGTTCATCCATTTTGACCCTTTGGTTGGTCCATTCTCCCTCCTCCTGCTGATCCGTTTTTCGAGCTGTGGCTTATGCGAAGCGCTGCTGAAATTATTTCTCCACCACCACCACCACTAAGCTGTAGTGTTGTTGGAGTTTCCCGGGGATCCTCTACTTCCGCTGCCCCGCTGGAACGAGGGATTGGAGGTCATCGTTGATCCGTACGTGTGACCAAGTACGGAGGCGCTGCCGTTTGTGGCGCTCATCTTCGCGACTTCGAAGTCGGGAGTGTACCTCTACATCAACCACGTTTGTTTGCGGGAACGTTATTCCCACTTTCGGTCTACGAGGGTGAGTCCTTCTGAAACCGTTTACTTGCATCTCCTAGATATGATCTTGGTGTTTGGTTGCAATCGTAGGAAAATTTTTTGTTTTCCATGCTTCGAAACCCTTCACTAACATTCTCCACAATTCATCCTTGAAGTAGCCATGAAACATTACAGGGAGAAGTCTTCCATGATGATGTGGTAATCATGGCTCTTAAGACCATTTAGCTTCCCGGTGCTGACATTCACCGCACGCCTTAGGTTAGCTGCATAGCCATTTGGAAATTTGATAGTTTTCATCCACCGGAGCACTTCTTTCTTCTCTTGAGGTTTAAGACAATACGGAGCTCGTGGCTTGGCTATTTGTCCTCCTGAATCTTATACGATCTCAAGCGCTGGCCGATCGCAAATCTCGGCCAAGTCTCTTCATGCCTTAATATTGTCTTTTGTTTTGTCTTTGACATCAAAGCACATACTTATGATGCTTTCTGCGACATTACGCTCTTGGTGCATGACATCTACATTGTGCATAAGAATCAATGCTTTCACATAAGGGAGACTCTATATTGCACAAATATGAGTCCAGTTATGGTCATCTTTGAAACCTTCGAAACCGCCATCTGTTGGTACGAGTTGACTGTGCTAGGCAGCTATCTCAGCACCGATCAAACGGTTTGGCGGGCCCTTTGTAATAGTGGTGTCCTTCCGGAATGCAGTACTAAGTTTCCTAAAAGGGTGATTATGTGGCAAAAACCGTCAATGGCAATCAAAGAAATAGAACTTTCCACCATGTGGTACCTGGAATGCATATGAGTCAGCCATACATATGGGACAACAAAGCCGACCATGAACACTCCATCCAGCCCATATGCCATATGCTGGTAAATCATAGACCGACCACAAGTATGCAACACGCAAGGTAAAGTTTACTTTGCCACGCAAGAATCAATGCTCTTTTGTTGCATCTAAATGAGAAAAATGAGAAACATGTTGTACATGCTAGCTGTTCCACTGATGATTTGCATAGTTCCACTTCTTGTTCTAAATGCTCAACTCTTGAATTAAAATTGAAAGATGCAAATGCTAGGGTTTCTCAAATGACTGAAGATTTGCTTACACATGAGGTTCTTTCATGCTCAACTTGTCGCAAGCAAAAAGGAAAAGTGGACGTTCCCTGCAATAATTGTTTAATTCTTGCTAAGAAAGTTGATTACCTGCAAAACTCTTTGGAACGATTCACTAATGGCAAGAAAAAATTGAACATGATTTTGGATCAATCTAAGGTTAGCTCAAACAAGAGAGGTTTAGGCTTTGTCTTCATGCTTCATTTGAAACTAAACCTCGCACTGTTGTTAATGCTCCTTGCAATAACAAAATTGAGATTCTTAATGAGCCTAAAAAGATTGTTTTTAAATCTGCTGGTTTTCTTTCTTCTACTATGATGAATGCAAAATGTGCTTCTACTGTTAAAGCCAAACTTCATGCTAAGTACACTTGCACTCATTGTGGTAGAGATGGACATCTAGTAGATTTTTGCTTTAGACTAGCCAGACAGCAAAGGAAAGAAATGACTAAGGCTAGGTCTAACTTCAGAAGAGCACACTTTGCTTCTCACTATGCGCCTAGAGTGTTGAAAACACCTTCTGTTCCTATGAACATGGGAAAAAGAAAAGCTGATTTTGTGCATAAAAATTCTCGTGTTGTGCCTACTGTTGTGCGTCGTGTGTCTCAAGATCGATTCCCAAAAATCTCATTCCTAACCCAAGATCTGAGACCTCGACATGTTTTGTTGCTATGTAGGCTTCTCGCAAGGAAGGAGAACATATGGTTAGTGGATTAGGATGCTCACGCCACATGTCCGGTGATAAGAATTGGTTCTCCTCCTCACTCGTGCATCTCGTCTTTGAAAGTGTTACTTTTGGAGATGCCTCTTCCTCTTCTGTTGTGGCAAAAGGTACAGTAAAGGTAAGTGACAAGTTTATGTTCAAGGATGTGGCTCTTGTTGAAAACTTGAAATATAACTTGCTTTCTGTCTCACAAATGCTTGATGAAGATCTTGAGATAAGCTTTAAGAAAAATGAATGCAAAGTGCTAGATGCTTCAGGTGATTTTGTGTTCAAGATTTCTCGTTTTGGAAGAGTTTTTAAAGCTGATTTTGATGCATCACCTTCTTATAAACATAGGTGTCTAATTGCCAATGTTTCTAAAGATTTTTTCTTTTGGCATCGTAGACTTGGTCATGTTGGTTTTGATCATCTTACTCGTGTAAGTGGTTTAGATCTCATACGTGGTTTACCTAAGCTTAAGGGTGATAGCAATCTAGTATGTTCTTCTTGTAGACATGGTAAGATGATTTCAGGTTCACATCCACCTCTTACCATGGTGATGACAAACGCTCCAGGACAGCTTCTACATCTTGATACAATTGGACCATCTCGAGTTCAATCCTTTGGAGGCAAATGGTATGTGCTTGTAATTGTTGATGATTTTTCTAGATACTCTTGGGTATACTTTATGGCATCTAAGGATGAGGCTTTTAGTCATTTTAGAAGTCTTGTTCTTAGGCTTTCTATTGATCATCCAGGAGCTCTCAAAGCTATTAGAAGTGATAATGGAACCGAATTCAAAAATGCTTCTTTTGATCACTTTTGTACTGAAAAAGGAATTGATCATTAATTTTCATCACCTAGAGTGCCTCAACAGAATGGTGTAGTTGAAAGGAAAAACAGAACATTGGTTGAGATGGCTAGAACCATGTTAAATGAACATCACACTCCTAGAAACTTTTGGGCTGAAGCGATTTCAACTGCATGTTATGTTTCAAACCGTGTGTTTTTGAGATCAAAATTGGGTAAGACTCCATATGAGCTTCGGTTTGGACATAGGCCTACTGTTTCTCACTTTAGGGTTTTGGATGCAAATGCTTTGTCTTGAAATCTGGAAATCTTGATAAATTTGAAGCTAGATCAATGGATGGCTTTTTCTTGGATATCCTGCTCATACTGTGGCTATCGTGGTGCTTGTTTTGGAGACTAACAAAATTGTGGAAACCTGTGAAGTTACTTTTGATGAGTCTAGTCCAGGCACTAGTCTAAATGATGCAGGTACAGACGCATATGTTCAGGGGGAGAAAATTTTTGAAGATAATGATGATGATGAAGATGAGGTCTTGACTCTTCCTAATGCACAACAAGCTGTAGCACCTTTGGCACCTACTACTACATCACCTACTGACTAACCATCCTCAAGCTACAACATCATCTGTACATGCTGAAAATGAAGAAGGAGAAGGAGAAGTCTCAAAAGTCAATGCTCCCTTACACATTCAAAAAATGCATCCATCTGAACAAATGATTGGAGACCTAAATGAGAGAGTCACTCGATCTAGGTTTATTCATTCTGACACTCATACTCATTCTGCTTTAGTTGCTTCCTTTGAACCCAAAGATATATCTCATGCATTATCTGACGAATCTTGGATCAATGCCATGCATGAAGAATTAGAGAATTTTGAACAAAATAAAGTTTGGAAACTTGTCTCACCACCTCCTGATTTTAATGTTATTGGAACTAGATGGGTTTTCAAAAATAAACAAAGTGAGGATGGTGTTGTTGTTAGAAACAAGGCTAGATTGGTTGCTCAAGGTTACACTCAAATTGAAGGCTTAGATTTTGATGAAACCTTTGCTCCTGTTGCTAGAATTGAAGCCATTAGAATCCTTTTAGCTTTTGCTGCATCCAAAGGTTTCAAATTGTATCAAATGGATGTGAAAAGTGCTTTTCTTAATGGCTACATAAATGAGGAGGTTTTTGTCAAGCAACCACCTGGTTTTGAAAATCCAAAGTTTCCAAATCATGTGTTCAAACTATCAAAAGCTTTGTATGGTTTGAAACAAGCCCCTAGAGCATGGTATGATAGGCTAAAAACCTTTTTACTTGAAAAAGGCTTTTTAATGGGAAAGGTTGACAAAACTCTCTTTTTACTCAAGCAAGGCAATGATCAACTATTCGTTCAGATTTATGTTGATGATATTATCTTTGGTGGTTCATCTCATGTTTTAGTGTCCGAAGTTTTGAAACAATGAGGAAGGAGTTTGAGATGAGTATGATGGGTGAGTTGACATACTTTTTGGGATTTCAAATCAAGCAAACGAAGGATGGTACTTTTGTACATCAAAGCAAATACACAAAAGACTTGTTGCATAGATTTGGGATGGAAAACAGCAAACCGATCATGACACCCATGGAGAGCGCTTGCACACTTGATCCGGATGAAGATGGTGAGCCGGTTGATCAAAAGGAATATAGAAGCATGATAGGTTCACTTTTGTACCTCAACGCATCAAGGCCGGATATACAATTTGTCGTGGTGCTTGTGTGCTCGTTTTCAAGCTTCCCCACGTGCTTCACATCGACAAGTCACAAAAGGATTTTCAGTATCTTCATGGAACTCAAGATTTTGGCATTTGGCTTTCTGCTTCCTCATGCATTAGTTTGAGATCTTTTCGATGCTGATTTTGGAGGATGTAGAATTGATAGGAAAAGCACTTCTGGTTCATGTCACTTCTTGGGAAATTCTCTCATTGCATGGTCATCTAGAAAGCAATCTTCTATTGCACAATCAATCGCTGAATCTGAATATGTGGCTGCCGCTAGTTGTTGTTCTCAAATTCTTTGGATAGTAGCTACACTTAAAGATTATGGGTTTTTTCTGGATAGTGTTCCTCTTACGTGTGATAACACTAGTGCAATTTGCATTGCTAAGAACCCTGTGCAACATTCAAGAACAAAACATATTGACATCAGATTTCACTTTCTTAGAGATCATGTTGAAAAAGGCAACATTGTGCTTCATCATGTGGATACTGAACATCAATTGGCAGACATTTTCACACAACCTTTGTCTTCTTCTCGCTTTTGCCTTTATTCGGGAGAACTTGGAATTGTTCATCCAATGGGATTGTTTTGAGGGGAGTTTCTTTGCCAAATTCTTTCACTTGATGAGCTCACTTTATCATATTTCTTTATATACTATGTAATTGAGCTAATATATGATAATCTAAATTGTCTCACTTGAACTAAAAATGACATTGCGGAATTCCTCGATCCGATTGCCTATAGCTAAATACTCTGTGATATCTCATTCTTCTAGGCTTGATATTGAATCCTCTTGACAAATTTGGGCTATGAAGCAAGTGTGTTTTCAGCTTTACTCTTTCATAAGACCTTTTAATCATTTTTTGCATGTTTACAATCAAAGAAAAAGAAAAGAAAAAGGGAATCAATAAAAAGGATTGTTAAAAGCAAAAAGCTTCAAGTTGTATGCTTGAGCATGCTTTCCTTAAAAGATAAGATGTATGCTTCAAGCATGCCATTCCCTCAAATGACAAGATGTATGCTTCAAGCATGCCACTCCAAGGAAATAAAAGAAGTATGCTTCAAGCATGCCACATGCAGTTTATTGTTTAAAAGATTAAACTTGGTCTACTAGATTGAAGTTGAAACCACTTGCTCGCCCTGATTTGTTAGTTGCTTCAATTTTTGAGTCCTTGTTTTTCTACTAAAGGTCTTACTTAGTACTTGGCTATAGTTGACAGATTTGAGGTTGAGATGCATGTCATTTCTTAACTTGTTAACATCACATTAAGATCATATATTTTGCATATTATGTGATATATAAGGTTATATGATCGAATGAGCTCATCCTTTGTATCTTGGCACTCCCTTGCTTCTGTTTGCGAAACCATTGATACAAGAAAAAGTTTGAACATGTTCTCTTGTTGTTTTCTTGATGAATCCATTGTCAAAGGGGGAAAAGTTTTTGAGAAGTTTGGGAAGAGTTGAAAAAGAGGGAGTAGTATCTTTCGGTTGTTGAGTAATCTGGGAGAAGTTTTGTTTTTGGCACATTGCACAAACCACACACATTTTTGTCAAAAGGGGAGTTTTTATGTTCTCTGTTCTTTTTAAAAAAAATTGACAAATGTTCATGTCTAAATGGTGTTGCCAATGTTTTCATCAAGGGGGAGATTGTGAATCATGTGATGAAAAATTGGTTTGATCTTGTGCTGAAATTGGTGAAGATTAGGATTAATCTGTATTGGACCAAACATCCGAACATTAAAAAGAAACCTTGCTTTTGCGCAGAACCAAATAACTAAAAATCGCATTTTTCCCATGTATGACAGACCAAAGTTTTTGGTCCGCCATACCTGAGTTTTGGCGAACTCGATTTTCTCATGTATGACAGACCAAACTTTTTGGTCTGTCATACACAGGCTTTTGGTGACTTCGTTTTTTCAATGTATGACAGACCAAAGATTTTGGTCTGTCATACACATTGTAGGACCGAGTAGGCAACTAGAGGGCGGGGTGAATAGATGCCGAATAAAATTCAACTATTTCTTTCGGAAAATTAAAGACCCCTAAATAGCGGAAGAAAATCTAATATCGTAGAGATCAAAACCCTAGATTAATTAGCAAGACAAATCGAACAAAAATCAAAACTAGTTCTAACAAAAGAAGAACAAATTTTCTAATCAAGAATCAAAGCAAAAAGGATAAAAGAATTGTATAACCCTTTTCTTTATTCCAAAGCCATCTTCCACATGATGACACCAAAAATCTTCTAATCTCAAAAGATTAGAAAACTCTACTATAAACCAACTAGATAGAGCACACAAGCTCTTCTTTGTTGTAGGCACCTTTTGCTTCTTGCCCTTTTAATTGGATGATTCTCTAAGCCCCTAAAACCCCCTATTTAAAGGGCTCCATAGCAGTTGATTCCTTCTTGTATACGGCAAACCGGCTGGCTCCACCACGTTTCCGCTGCGAGTCTCCTTCTCGGACACGTATCGATCCCACGCAATGCCGCACTGGATCCACCACGGCCACAGCGAGCACAACGGCCAGCGCCAGCATCGCACGCCCTTCTCGGACACGGCATGCAGACACACGCACATATGCAACTCACGCACACACACATGCATGCAGCACTCACGTCATGCACACATGCAACTCACGCACACACTAGCATGCACACACACACAAACACCATGCATGCATTAAATGCACACACACACCATGCATGCTACACAACTCACGCACGCCACACACAAACACCACGCACACATGCATGCACACAACACACTACATGCACACACACACTCTCATGCATATAAAAAAAAATCGTAAACACGCGTACGGCCGCTGCATCTGGCTGCAACGAACTTCGACCTCACGTGCCTTTGTCCTCTAGTCCAAACATTTCGCATGACATCCTCGACCCTCACAACCTCAGTTCCTCCCTGAACCTAGTCTTGGTCCCGTCATCGACCATGTTCGACCTCAAGCAACACCTGCACATGAACAAAAAACAAAAAAACAATTTCCGAGCCCAAGTCCGCGACTTGACTCACATTAATCCAAACAACCACTAAATAATCAAACCACTTTCAAATCTTATCAAATAATCAAATCAATTTCAACTCTTTTCAAATACTCATCATCAAAAAACAATTGGATCAAAAACAATGATCCTTCAATCTCCCCCTTGATGAGTAATTTGACAAAACACAATAAGATTTGACAAGAGTAAAGAAAAAAATGAGAGTTTGAGACCCAAAAGATTCCAAGACCAAGTAAAGACCAAGTAAATCCAAATTCTCAAACAGTTTGAAATTCTCCTCTCTTTTTATTTTTCTTCTTCTTGACTTTTGCTCTCCCCCTTTTTGACAAAATAGTCATCAAGATCTCAAAACTCCCCTTAATGAATGCAAGATCTCAAGCTTTGAAGTATATTCAAGGTATATAATCAAAGTAAAGCATTTCGAGAGTTTTTACGAGAGTTTTCACATTTTGTATCAATTTATCCAATGAGAAAGCAAATTGTGAGAATATGGAGGCTCTAACACATAGAATAGTTGTTGCATAAGCAAATTAGAGCAAACAAGTAAAATGTCATAAACTGATTTTGCCAAAGCTGAAAAGAAATCTATCATGAGCAAAGAGAGACTTTCAAATTCACTAATGTTTGTCTCAAGCCTTTTCAAAAATTTGAATTTCCTTTTTCTCTTTTAGCAAGTTTGACAATTTTGCTTTGTGATCAACGAGGGATGACAAGTAATCGCACACTAGCCCATACTTGTGTATGAGTAGGTAGTTCTTTCTTGTATCTTTCTCGATTTAAATTGGCAAGTGGCTTCACATTGTTCTGAACTTTTGTTTAGACAAGTAGCCTTTTCTTGCATCTTTTGAATTTAAATCCTGGCAAGGAAGCTGCACATTGTACTAAACTTGTGTTTAGCCAAGTAGCTTTTGCTTGCATCTTTTTCAACTTGCTTTTAATATTAAAACACTGATTTTGCTTGAGACTCATAATGATCATTTGAAGTCCAACAAAAAGCTCCCACATAGTTTCTAATCAGCTCTAGCCTTTCAACAGATGACAAGAAACTTTTAAGCCTATTTCACAAATGCAATACCATAATGAACAAGAGCCAAAATATTCTCGAAAAGCATCTCAAATTGAATTATTTTAATCTTTTAGTCTTTTAGTGAGAAGTGAAGCAATGTAGCATTAATTTGACTATATACACAAGAATAGTCAACAAAGCTTTGTACTACATGATGCAATGAAAACAGGGGAATTTTCTTTAAGTGTAATGACAAAATAGCTCCTTGTAGTAACCAAAGTCAAGTAACACAAATGAAAGAGTTAAAATCAAGACTCCCCCTCAAATCAACCCATGGGGATGAATGATCCCAAGTTCGCCGCGTAAGAAAGCAAAGCGAGAAGAATCAAGCGGCTTAGTGAAAATATCAGCAATTTGAGCATCCGAATCAACAAATTTCAGTTCAATAGCTCCTTTTTCAACATGATCTCTAAGAAAATGATATCGAACATCAATGTGTTTAGTCCTTGAATGTTGAACAGGATTTTTAGCGATGTGAATTGCACTAGTATTATCACAAAGAAGTGGAACACTATTAAAGTTAATGCCGTAATCTTTAAGAGTTGAAGTGATCCAAAGAATTTGTGAACAACAACTAGCGGTACGCAACGTATTCAGCTTCAAAGCAGTAGATTGAGCAATCGAGGACTATTTCTTAGAAGACCAAGAAACAAGTGAAGTGCCAAGAAAATGACATGTGCCGAAGTACTCTTTCTATCTAATCTACACCCCGCAAAATCAGCATCGAATATCCTAGGAGTGTAAGCGAAGAAGAACAAGAATACCAAATGCCAAATTCAGAAGTGGAGCGAAGATACACGAAAATTCTTTTAATTGCTTGTCGATGTGATTCTCGAGGAGAGGCTTGAAATCGAGCGCACAAACATCTTGCAAAATGTATGTCGTGCCTCGAAGCGATCAAATGCAGTGATCCAATCATGCTTCGTATTCTTTTGGTCCATCTCGACACCATTCTCGTCAAGATCCAAAATTGTTGTTGTGCTCATTGGAGTAGATATCGACTTTCCTTCTCCCATGTCGAATTTCTTTAGTAGCTCCTTTGTATACTTGGATTGGTGCAAGAAGATCCCTTCTTTCGCTTGCTTGATTTGAAATCCAAGGAAGTATGTCAACTCTCCCATCATACTCATCTCGAATTCCCTGGACATCATTTCGGAAAATCGCAACACAAGAGAGTGGGAGGATCCTCCAAAGATAATATCATCCACATAAATTTGCACCACAAGGAATTGATCATTTGAATTTTGAGTAAACAGAGTTTTATCAACTTTTCCCATCTCAAAATTATGTTGAAGCAAGAAGCCTTTTAATCTATCATACCATGCACGAGGAGCTTGTTTTAATCCATAAAGAGCTTTTGATAAACGATACACATGATTAGGAAATTTTTCATTTTCAAAACCAGGGGGTTGTTTCACAAAAACTTCTTCTTCTATAAAACCGTTTAGAAAAGCACTTTTCACATCCATTTGAAATAACTTAAAACCTTTTGAAGCTGCAAAAGCCAAGAGGATGCGAATAGCTTCTAAACGAGCAACAGGAGCAAATGTTTCATCAAAATCAATTCCTTCAAGTTGAGAATAACCTTGAGCTACAAGTCTAGCTTTGTTTCTAACAATTATTCCATCTTCATTTAACTTGTTCTTAAAAACCCATTTTGTTCCAATAATGTTTTGATTTTTAGGAGGTTCCACTAAAGACCAAACTTTATTCCTTTCAAAGTTTTCTAACTCTTCATGCATCGCATCTACCTAAGAACTATCAGTTAAAGCATGAGTAATGTTCTTAGGTTCAAAATTTGCAACAAAAGCAGAATGCATGCATAAAAGAGTTTGAGATGAATTAGAACGTGTCACCCTTTCATGAAGACTTCCAATAATTTGTTCAGGAGGATGGTTCTTCAAAACAGTAAGGGGAGGTCCAGTTGTTTCAGTCGTCGTGGGAGGTGTAGAAGAATCTGAAGTAGTAGTCACATCAATTTGTTCAGGAACATCTTCCCGTTCTGTAGGTATGAGCTCATCATCATCATTATCTTCATCATTTTCTTCGAATCTTTTATCCAAAAAGATTGGCTCTAAATCTTCTCGTGAACCTGAAATGTCGGGTCTAGCTCCAGGGCTAGCCTCATCAAAAGTAACATCGCATGTCTCCAACAATTTGTTAGTCGATAAATCAAGTACACGATATCCACGAGAGTGCAACGAATAGCCAAGGAAAATACCATCTGTACTACGAGCTTCGAATTTATCAAGATTTCCATGTTTAAGAATAAAGCATTTGCAACCAAACACTCGTAAGTGAGAAACAGATGGTTTACGATCAAATCTCAGTTCATAAGATGTTTTACCAAGTAAAGCTCTGAGATAGACCCTATTTGATATATAGCAAGCAGAAGAAATTGCCTCAACCCAAAATTTTCTTGAAGTGTTGTATTCATCTAGCATAGTTCTAGCCATTTGAATCAAAGTTCTATTTTTCCTTTCTACAACACCATTCTGTGAGGGAGAATATGGCGAAGAAAATTGATGTTCAATCCCATTAGTTTCACAAAAAGATTTAAACAATGCATTTTTGAATTCTGTACCATTATCTGTTCTTATGGCTTTCAATGAGTTAGGTAATTCATTTATCAATCTCTTAATGAAGACATGAAAGAGTCCAAAAATCTCATCTTTTGAAGACAGAAAATGCACCCAAGAGTATCTCGAATAATCATCAACTATTACTAGAAAGTACCACTTACCTCCGACCGATTGTACTCGAGATGGTCCCATCTGTATCCATGTGAAGAAGTTGACGGGGCCAGTGGTCATTACAAAGAGAGACAGGAGCATGTGGGGCTCCAACCATCTTACCATGTCGACAGGAAGCACAAACAATGTCTTTGCAAGATTTTAATTTTGGCAAGCCACGAATTAAGTCTAGACCACTCAATCTAGATAACAGATCAAAGCCCATGTGACCTAACCGACGATGCCAAAAATTGAGATTTCTAGATTCTGAAGCAACAAAACAATGTGAACTTGAAGCATTGCTAAAATTTGCTATGAAAATTTTTCCAAGTCTAGATATCTCAAGAGTCAAGTTTCCAGAAGCATCGAGTACTCTACATGCATTTGGTTTAAAACTCACTTCAAAGTTTTCATCCAATAATTGAGATCTGAGATAGAAGGTTGAATTTCAGTTTAGACACCAAAGAGACATTCTTTAAAGTAAAGTGATCATTCACCTTCATAGTACCTTTTGCAATGACGCGTCCAGTAGTAGCATCTCCAAAAGTGATCGTTTCGTTCCCAGATGCTTTTGTTAGGGAGGAGAACCAACTTGGGTTGCCTGTCATGTGTTGACAAAGATCCTGAATCAACAACCCAGATGTTCTCCTTCCCTTCTCGTACCACCTACATGTTATGAGCGAGAAGATGCCGAGGATTCATGGCAAGTTAGAGAAATAAGTTTTAGGTATCCAGCACTGAATCACTCGACGAGGAGGTGATCGTACAAAAGCTCGTGAATGCAACGTAGATGAATTTCGAGGAATTTTGTTTGCTTTCACTAGCGGAACATGTTGAGAAATGATACGTGTTTGTCTAAAGTTAGCCTTTGAATTTTCCTTTCTCTGTTGTTTGGCTAGTCTAAAACAAAAATTCACCAAATGACCATCTTTTCCACAATGAGTGCAATTGTACTTAACAAATGGTTTGTCTTTAGGAGCAGAAGCAACATTTGCATTCATCATTGTAGAAGATAAAATTCCAGCAGATTTGAAGACAGTTTTCTCAGGTTCTTTGACAATTTCAAACTTTCCATTTTCAAGAGTTTTAACAATAGTAGGAGCATATGATTTGTGATGAGCATAAGGATCAAAACCTAAACCTTTGTGATGAGTGCTGACTTTTGATTGATCCAAAATCATATTTAGATTTTTCTTTCCTTTAGTAAAATGTTCTAAAGACTTTTCCAAATAATCAATTTTTCGAGAGAGTGTTAAACAATTATTACAGGAAACATCTACTTTTTCTTTTTGCTTGCGACAAGTTGAGCATGAAAGAACTTCATGTGTAAGCAAATCATTAAACAATTGAGTAATCTTAGCATCTGCATCATGCAACTTCAATTCTAGTATGGGACATTTAGAACAAGAAGTTTGACCATGTAAATCATCAGTAGAGCAACCAACATTTTTCACAAGTTTTTCATTTTTGGCATAAACTTGTTCTAGTTTAATCATATGTTCCTCTTTTAAAGATTTAATTTCAAATTTGAGATCTAAGCAAGAATCACATGTCTTTTCAGAATTTGAATTTCTAAGATCAAAGTTTTCAGTTTTCAGCATGGATAGATCTTTCTCTAAGTTTTTATTTTTGAGTGAGGATTTTCTTAAAGATTTTCTCAATATGACTAAAACTTCACAAAGCTCATCATACGAAGGTATTACCTCATCACCGTCGCTGGAAGTGTTGTCGTTGTCACTAGAATCACTAGTGTTCCCTTTTGCCATGAAGCACAGTCCGGTGAAATCTTTCTCGTTCAGCTTAGTTTGCTTCGCTTCCTTCTCATCGTCAGTTGAATCATCAATGTCGCTTAAGTCTAAGCGACCAATTGCCGCGAAGACTTTGTTGAGCATCTTCTTTGTCCGTTGCTTATTTTTGTCCTTGCTCTCTTTTGGCGGAAGGACTTGGAGGAGTTGCTTTGCTCCTTCTCCTCTTTATCTTTGTTCTTGAAAGCTTGATTAGCACGGATGTGCCCGGCCTTGCCGCAGATTGTAGCAAAGTGGATGGAGGCTCCTCTTCTCTCCCTTGATCTCATGTAAGCTGCATTGACACGCTTGGAAAGAAGAGCAAGTGTATCTTCCGGTATTTGATCTAGCTGTTCATCACTAAGAGCACTCAAAGCGATAATGGAATATGATGATGAAGAACTAGTAGCATTATCATATGAAGAATTAGCATTAAGAGCCATAGAGTTATCATTGGAATTTCTTGAAACAATGTCTATCTCAAAAGTCTTGAGACTAGAATATAGTTTATCCAAAGTCATTTCACTCATCTTATGAGCTTCCCTAAAAGCGATCACTTTCATTTGCCGATTTTAAGATCAAGAGATGATAGGAAATGTCTAGCATTTTCAGAGTCGGTGTACTTTACATCTACTGACTCTAAGATTGTTTAAGATTACATTAAAGCGAGCAAAACAATCATCTAGAGATTCTCGAGTTCATTTCAAATCTAGTGTATTCCTTTTTAAATTGATCTTGCCTAGCTTCTTTACAGAGTCAATTGCCCTCATGATAATCTTGAAGAGATTTCCAAATTTCATGAGCAGTGAGTAAATGACAGACTCTATCGAATTCTTTTCTAGCAAGTCCTTGAAGCAATATGTTTCTAGCTCTATTATTGTTTTCAACATCTTTTTCAAACTCGATTTTATCAATATCATCATTAGAAGGAAGCTCAGATTTAAATTTTTACCTTGCGCCAAATCGCGTTACCTTGAGCTTGAAGATATGCAGTCATCCGGATTCGCCAGTGGGGGAAGTCTGTGCCATCGAAGATTGGCGGCTTGTTTGAGTATTTCTCTGTTGCCATAACTTACCGTTTTACTAATCACCTGTTAAGATGGATTAGTAGAACCTTGCTCTGATACCACTTGTAGGACCGAGTAGGCAACTAGAGGGGGGGGTGAATAGATGCCGAATAAAATTCAACTATTTCTTTCGGAAAATTAAAGACCCCTAAATAGCGGAAGAAAATCTAATATCGTAGAGATCAAAACCCTAGATTAATTAGCAAGACAAATCGAACAAAAATCAAAACTAGTTCTAACAAAAGAAGAACAAATTTTCTAATCAAGAATCAAAGCAAAAAGGATAAAAGAATTGTATAACCCTTTTCTTTATTCCAAAGCCATCTTCCACATGATGACACCAAAAATCTTCTAATCTCAAAAGATTAGAAAACTCTACTATAAACCAACTAGATAGAGCACACAAGCTCTTCTTTGTTGTAGGCACCTTTTGCTTCTTGCCCTTTTAATTGGATGATTCTCTAAGCCCCTAAAACCCCCTATTTAAAGGGCTCCATAGCAGTTGATTCCTTCTTGTATACGGCAAACCGGCTGGCTCCACCACGCTTTCGCCGCGAGTCTCCTTCTCGGACACGTGTCGATCCCACGCAATGCCGCCTTTGGATCCACCACGGCCACAAAGCACAACGACGGCCAGCGCCAAGATCGCACGCCCTTCTCGGACACGGCATGCAGACACACGCACATATGCAACTCACGCACACACACATGCATGCAGCACTCACGTCATGCACACATGCAACTCACGCACACACTAGCATGCACACACACACAAACACCATGCATGCATTAAATGTGATACTATGGAATGTCGAGACTTTATAATTTGTGATAATAGGTTATAAAATATGGTAAAATGTGTTTAGTTGGGGGCTTTCGCAACTAGAACACTGAGACTTCACGTTTTAACGCTGCTTTCGGCCGCGGGCGTTTGGGCCGCTCCGGGGAAGTGTTGGGCTTGAGGGAAACTTCGTGGGCCGGTTGGTGGGACTCACTTGGCCCATGTGGGGGTGAGGAGGGGCAGAAAATCCTGCTGCCCTTGCCCTCCCCACCACCCATGCGCAGCCCCCATCCCCTCTCCCCTCATTCCCCACTTCTCCTCATCTCCTCTCACCTCTCCTCTCCCTTCCCATCCGCTCCTTCCCTAGGTGCTGCCGCCCCACCCCTCTCCTACCTTGTGGGCGCATCCCAAGGTCTTCTCCTCGCTGCCAAGGCGCTGTCCAAGCTGTTGGGAGGGGCTGAGATGAGGAGGATTGGTGGAAACGGGCGTGGAAGGAAGTCGGGGGAGGAACGCGAAGGTTTGATCGTCGATTGGTGATTTCTCCAAGAAGGTAATGGGGGGATCCTGTGGGGTAGATCTCTTGCTGCTGTAGAGGGGATTATCATGTTTTTAGATCTAGGGAGGTGCTGCAATGGGGTAGAATTGTTGAAAACTTGGATTGTATTCACGTTCTGTTCGGGCAGATTGGGAACCCGATCTTGGGCAGGAGTTTTCGCCAATTTAGAGTTTGAATCTGACCGTACGGACTTTTAGGAAGTTGTAGATAATTTCTTTATCTTTCCGTGCATATAAAGAAAGTTAAAATCCGCCCAGCCGTTTGGGAGATATGGCCGTTTTACCGAGCGCTGTCAAATCTGTGACGAGATTGAGACAGTTCGTGTTCAACGTTAGATTAAACAATTTTAGAGGCCGAATTGGCTTTCCCCAATACCTAGAGAAAGCTAGGAAATTTCCTAAGCTTCGCGATGGTGTACTCGTTTATTCAATTTGGAGTCTTAGAACAGAAGTTATGCCCTTTAGACGGCTGCTGTTCCGTAGGGACAGATTTGCTGTTTTTCTGTTTTTAGGAGTTGTAAGCGAAGTCGGGTAGTGGGATATATGTGTACTGTTTTGTGGACTCGATTTGAGTGTGTGGCACGTGTTTGCAGGTGGTGTCCCTCCGGGTGTGCCCTTAACCTCTCATCACTTCGTTGCCCGTGGTTGAAGGCAAGTGTGTTGCGTGGATTGTGTGCTATATGTGTTGCTAGAACTTCTTGACAGTATTTGAAATAGATAACCTGTTGTCTTGCCATGAATTACAGGTTATGATTGATATGATGTCTTTAGGCCATGATTTAAATGTGCTTGTTGTTGATAAATGATTTACATGCCATGTTTTGAACGGCTACCGTCGATTGTTGAATACGGTCCTACATGTTGAGATGAAATGTGATGATATGCCATATTTCCATTTATGTATACGTTGTTGTTCATTGTGCATACATGGCATATGTTCATGGCCGACCGGTGAGATAAGTCATAACTATTCCGGGCGGGTCGGTGAGAACCGTTATGACTAGTCCGGGGCTATTCTTTTGAGTAAGTCCTACGTCGTGATTCCTTCACCGAGGTGAATGGAAGCGAGTGATAGGCACCCTTCATCTTCGGGATGGAAGGGGGAAAAGGGTGCATGCCGACGGGTGTGCACTCCACCATACCGGTATGAGTATTCCAGAGACATGTGCATTGCATTGCATGAATGAATGCATAAATGAAGATGTTTATGAGATGATGATGATATGCACTTTAGTTGATTATCATGTCCCTTTTAAAGGATGTATATAATGTCAACCATGTTGTCTTGTGATATAACCGTGGAGAATGGGATGATGGTTTGTTGTCTTGATCCTTGTTGTTCCATTTCAATACACTTTGCTGAGTTTTGAACTCACGCTTGTGCTTTCGTTGTTTGTTTCTTTAGGTACCACGAAATCGGCAGGGAAAGGGAACTAGCTACACCACTCCACGTAGTATCATAATCTAGCTAATTCACCCGCTTTGGAGACACAAAGATTAAGTATTGCAATAACCTTTAATGTATGGTCTTTATGTTTGATTGTTTCCCTCATGTGGATCATGTGGGGTTAGAGAATGAGTTGTTTTAATCGCCTAAGCTTAAACTGATGCTTATTCTTTCGCTATTGATGCCTATTGATGTTTTAGTTGATGACTAGCTATCATTATCGCTGTGTATGATTATCTTGTTGATTCTACATATTGATATGATGCTATGTTGTTAAGTTTTCGTACAAAAACAAAGGAGATGCTGGCAAAATTCTCAATTAATCTAAATGATTACTTGCTGGAATTTACCTTAAATTATGGTATTAAATGTGTTATGGTCTTTGTTTGGTGACCTTCGGGCTTAGTAGAAGCGGGTGTTACTGATTGGTATCGAGCGGGCTTCGTGTCCGTGGTGTATGAATTTAGTGAAATACCATAGGATTAACTAAAAATTTTGATGTGGGATAACCTAGAAACATGGCTTAGGTTATACTTAAAACTTGTCATAGGATAGCAACATTAAAACTTGTGTAAGTGGAATAACTAATCTAAAAATTTGACACACATGGATGCACAGTAGGAATGGGTATGGGTACTGTTGCTTTACGCTTAAATATTGTATTTAAGCTTTGATGTTGAATGTTACATTTGGTAATATATGTTGCTATGTCTATTAAAGAATTGATTGTGTTGATACAATTGAGATTATGTGGGTTGTGGTGCCGAAAGGGGTTTCGGTCTCCTTCGTTGTTTGTAGTAATGTTGGGTTTGTGGTGTGGCGGTTAGTGCCATCACCGAAGGACTTTTAACCTCCTGTTGGGAGAGTGCTTATCCTTTCTGTCGTAGATTGGGTAGTTGGTTGGAGTCGAGTAGTAGAGTTGTGGATTGACCCTTCGAATTTCCTTTGCCGATTTGACGAACGGTTTTTGTTGGTTTTTGGTTGGTTGAAAAAAAAAAGTGTTCGGATTTGGTTACTCACCGATGGTTCTTTTGGTGGTTTTGGTTTTTGTCTTCTCTGGTTGAAGACAAAAGAATAATTTAGGGTTGCGCCTCTTTTGGTCGCCTTGTCAGTTTTGACGCCCGATTTGTTGTTTGCCTTATAGAGAAACTTATAGATTGATTCTTGGGTTACCATTCTCCAATTTGAAAAGAAGTTATCTAAGTCGCATGGATTTAGGTGTCAAGGTTTGTCGAAAAAGAATGTGGTTGATCGGTTGCTTTACAGAGAAAGCTTTCAATTTATTCTTGTGTTTGTCTTTCGCCGAGGTTTAAAAGAGTTATTACGGTGTTGTGCCAGACCTCGTTGTCGGGGCCTAATTGGTGTTTGATCGCAATGATGACTTGCTTGGGAATTCATCTTTGAAAAATCGTCTGTTTCGTGAAGGTTTGAAGTTTGTTTCGTGAAGGATTTGGTTAATCACTTGGTTTTCCCTCTTGCAACCATCTTCCTTCATGGAAGTTGTTGATCTCGAGAGTGGTGGAGTAGTCGCGTGTCGGCATTCGAGAATTTATGAGTTGACCTCTCTTGTGATTTATGGTTGAGCTTTAGGAAGGAAAGGTGTTTTGGGTGTTGTTCTTTTCTGGAGTAATTATGGTTTCTTTAAGAGTTGGGTGCGTGATTCATGCGGATGTTTAAGAAGTTAAGTGTATGACGAGAAGTTAGAGTTTTCGGATGTTATGAGCTAGTGATTCGGTTAAAGTGAAGTTGTTGTTGTTTAAAGATAAATTAAAATATTGTGTTGATAAGAGATGATTAAACGAGACGTTAGGTGATCCAAAGTGAAAGTTGATGCGGATTATGGAATCTAATGGATGTTTGAGATTAGCGAGCATAGGATGTCTCGGTTTATGAACTTGTTATAGCAAGAAGATGGTGTGAAATTCTGCCTATTGTAGCTGGTGGGTCAGTTAATATTGTGGGTCGACAATATGACTTAAAATACGTGTACTCAATTAATGAGGATATATGGAATGATTGTAGGAAAGGTTGAATTATTCTTGATAACTATACATGGGGGATCCGTATTTACGAGGATGTCTAGTAGAGATTGTATCGCGTGGTTAGTATTAATTATTGGAGGAATGAATCGGTGATAGGGAATATGTGACTTAGGGATTATACCCAAGGTAATGGTTGATTTCGCCGGATTAATTGTGAAGAGATGTGTGCTACGCTTGGGATAATAAGTTGCATGAGTAATGGTTCGTCATGGTTAGTAGACCAAAAGAAGTTGTTGATATGTGTCTTATGTTGGGGTAACTGATAAGTTAATCGTCTTTGGAGTTGTGAGAACGTGGTTCTCCTTGTTGATTGTCATACGGTAGATATGGTCTATGGTTCGTTGGTAATATAATCAATTGTAGTTCTATGAACAGTGAAAAGTGATTTTATCAAGAGCAGATGTTGTAGCTTGTGTGCAAATGTTGAACTTCTCGGATTTGGGTGATTATGACATCCGTATTGGCTAAGAGTATTGGAATGCAAATAATGGTGGGATTTGAGTCGAACTTTCTTTTGAAGGTTTACTGATTCAAATGAATATATAAATTTTCTCGGGAGTGCCTCTTTGTTAGGCGCCTTGATTAGTGTGCAATAAAATCTCCCTGATTAAGTGGCATTTTGTCAAGTTACAAACTTGATTCCGATGATTGGAAATATGGATGAAAGAGTAGTATTTGAAGTAACCGGCTTATGGGTTCCAAATGTGGTGTGGTATTGAACCATGTCAATCTTTGGATTTGGGCTAATCTGCTTAGTCTATGCTATGAGTATGGATTAACACCCAAAGCGTTGGAGTGGACGCTCTCTTTAGCTGCTCAACTGATTTATCTTTGGTAACCCCGAATTAAGCGCTTAAATTGTAACTCTATCGTGACTAGAGTTGGATTTATTTGGGAATCGTGTGTGGTGTTTGCGAGTGTTTCAAAAAGGTGAATCTTATGAATGTTTCATAAGTGATTTTGTTGGTAAGGTGTTCCTGGGAATGTGTTTCCTTTCTCTTTAAAGAGAATTGGTAGCGGTTATTAGGCGTAGATGTTTGATTTGATAGTTGATGCTATCTTCTGTTATTGACTTTGGTTTAAATGCACGATGTTTTGTACGCATTATGCGTGTGGTTGTTGGGTTGTGATGCGATATGGTATTTTTTCGGTTAACGCCGTCGTAGTTTATGCGAATTTGAGCAACCATCGATGTTGTTGGGTGTCAATCATGTGACAAAGAGAATGAAGTCTCTTTGTGAATGGTTAATGGGTATCGTGGTTACATGACGAATAAATGGTGAAAAAGATTCATGACATCGTTTTATAAGCATAAAAGAGTTGTTGAGCCAGGACGGTGAGAAAGTCATATAGAGATATATGACTAATCCGGAGTGCTCTTGAAGAAATCGCATTCGTGTTATGAATCGAGATTTCCATTGCTCTCTAGCATGAAAAGGAATGAATGGATAAATGTTGGTATTTTGGTTATGTTATGCAAGGGATTTGAGTTTCCCTTTCTCTTCGAGAGTTTTGTGGCAGTTCTCTTCCAAGTTTTTTTATTTTAGTTAAAATGAAAAGTTTGGCTGTGGTGAAAGAGTCGAGTTGTCTTTAGTTGTTGAGAACTTGTCACAAGAGAATTGTGAGGAGTCTCTATTTGTTTGAGTGCTCCCCGATGCGAATTGTATCGTGTTGATTGGAGATTTGAGTTTTCCTTTGCGGCTTGACTTAGGAAAAGCAAAAAAGGGTGGTCTTTCAATGTTATAGGGTTCTTTCCAAAGTGGTTTGTGGCGCTTTGAGGTTTGAGTTGTTGTATGTGGTCTACTTGGATTCAAAAGAATCGTACTTCTTTTGCACTATTGATAGGAGCGAGAATAAGAAGGGCCTCGGGTTATTGTTGAGTATAATCTAAGAGCTATACTCGTGGGCTTCGTTGTTTGTGTGATTTGGTTGTGAGTGCGACATCCTCTTGGGAAAAGTGCCAATTGAGATTTGGTAGTGAGTGATGGTCCTAGCTTGGGTTAGGTGCTTTGGACATTAGTGAGGGTGGATGATGATGGAGGTTGTTGATGTCGTGGTTTGAATTTGGTTGAAAGTATCGTTGGGTGGAAGCGAATGTTATAGAAATTGTGATGTAAAATGCTTTGTCGTGGACATTGTCTTAGCTAGACGTCCCCTGGGTGTGCGTTATGCCTGAGAGAGGTTATAATGAAAAGTGTAATGTGGTTGGCAGTCGAAAGGAAAGTATGGTCGATGTAGGCTATGAGCGAAGATAACATTAGTAAATTTTGATTCCTTGTGAAAAGGGGGCAAATAATTGGAAGAGATGGGGTTTTGCGTAAATGGTCTTTTTGGGGGGTTCAAGTTTGGAACCTCGGTTGACCGTTTTAATACTAATGGTGAAAAAAAAAGATGTGTTTCATGATGATTGTGTCATTCTGAGTTTGTGAATTATGTTAGAGATTGAAGTAAATGAGGAAGCATGTCAAGTTGTACTTAGTTAAGCTAAGTCAAGTCACTCTTGTTAATACATGGATTTGGAGAATTGAGTTGTCGTTGCTACGGTTTGAGTCTTTGCGTGGGTGTGTTGAGTTCGCAAAGAAGATGAGTCACTAGTGGACATTGTTTTAGAGTTGACGTGTAAGATTCGAGGTCGAATCCAGTTAAGGGGGGAAGAATGTGATACTATGGAATGTCGAGACTTTATAATTTGTGATAATAGGTTATAAAATATGGTAAAATGTGTTCAGTTGGGGGCTTTCGCAACTAGAACACTGAGACTTCACGCTTTAACGCTGCGTTCGGGCCGTTTTAGCGTTTGGGCCGCTCCGGGGAAGTGTTGGGCTGGAGGGAAACTTCGTGGGCCGGTTGGTGGGACTCACTTGGCCCATGTGGGGGTGAGGAGGGGCAGAAAATCCTGCTGCCCTAGCCCTCCCCACCACCCATGCGCAGCCCCCATCCCTCTCCCTCATTCCCCACTTCTCCTCATCTCCTCTCACCTCTCCTCTCCCTTCCCATCCGCTCCTTCCTAGGTGCTGCCGCCCCACCCCTCTCCTACCTTGTGGGCGCATCCCAAGGTCTTCTCCTCGCTGCCAAGGCGCTGTCCAAGCTGTTGGGAGGGGCTGCGATGAGGAGGATTGGTGAAACGGCGCGTGGAAGGAAGTCGGGGAGGAACGCGAAGGTTTGATCGTCGATTGGTGATTCTCCAAGAAGGTAATGGGGATCCTGTGGGGTAGATCTCTTGCTGCTGTAGAGGGGGATTATCATGTTTTTAGATCTAGGAGGTGCTGCAATGGGGTAGAATTGTTGAAAACTTGGATTGTATTCACGTTCTGTTCGGGCAGATTGGGAACCCGATCTTGGGCAGGAGTTTTCGCCAATTTAGAGTTTGAATCTGACCGTACGGACTTTTAGGAAGTTGTAGATAATTTCTTTATCTTTCCGTGCATATAAAGAAAGTTAAAATCCGCCCAGCCGTTTGGGAGATATGGCCGTTTTACTGAGCGCTGTCAAATCTGTGACGAGATTGAGACAGTTCGTGTTCAACGTTAGATTAAACAATTTTAGAGGCCGAATTGGCTTTCCCCAATACCTAGAGAAAGCTAGGAAATTTCCTAAGCTTCGCGATGGTGTACTCGTTTATTCAATTTGGAGTCTTAGAACAGAAGTTATGCCCTTTAGACGGCTGCTGTTCCGTAGGGACAGATTTGCTGTTTTTCTGTTTTTAGGAGTTGTAAGTCGGGTAGTGGGATATATGTGTACTGTTTTGTGGACTCGATTTGAGTGTGTGGCACGTGTTTGCAGGTGGTGTCCCTTCGGGTGTGCCCTTAACCTCTCATCGCCGTTGCCCGTGGTTGAAGGCAAGTGTGTTGCGTGGATTGTGTGCTATATGTGTTGCTAGAACTTCTTGTGATTTGAATTAGATAACCTGTTGTCTTGCCATGAATTACAGGTTATGATTGATATGATGTCTTTAGGCCATGATTTAAATGTGCTTGTTGTTGATAAATGATTTACATGCCATGTTTTGAACGGCTACCGTCGATTGTTGAATACGGTCCTACATGTTGAGATGAAATGTGATGATATTCCATATTTACATTTATGTATACGTTGTTGTTAATTGTGCATACATGGCATATGTTCATGGCCGACCGGTGAGATAAGTCATAACTATTCCGGGCGGGTCGGTGAGAACCGTTATGACTAGTCCGGGGCTATTCTTTTGAGTAAGTCCTACGTCGTGATTCCTTCACCGAGGTGAATGGAAGCGAGTGATAGGCACCCTTCATCTTCGGGATGGAAGGGGGAAAAGGGTGCATGCCGACGGGTGTGCACTCCACCATACCGGTATGAGTATTCCAGGAGACATGTGCATTGCATTGCATGAATGAATGCATAAATGAAGATGTTTATGAGATGATGATGATATGCACTTTAGTTGATTATCATGTCCCTTTTAAAGGATGTATATAATGTCAACCATGTTGTACTGTGATATAACTGTGGAGAATGGGATGATGGTTTGTTGTCTTGATCCTTGTTGTTCCATTTCAATACACTTTGTTGAGTTTTGAACTCACGCTTGTGCTTTCGTTGTTTGTTTCTTTAGGTACCACGAAATCGGGCGTGCGGGAAAGGGAACTAGCTACACCACTCCACGTAGTATCATAATCTAGCTAATTCACCCGTTTTGGAGACACAGCATTAAGTATTGCAATAACCTTTAATGTATGGTCTTTATGTTTGATTGTTTCCCTCATGTGGATCATGTGCGGTTAGAGAATGAGTTGTTTTAATCGCCTAAGCTTAAACTGATGCTTATTCTTTCGCTATTGATGCCTATTGATGTTTTAGTTGATGACTAGCTATCATTATCGCTGCGTATGATTATCTTGTTGATTCTACATATTGATATGATGCTATGTTGTTAAGTTTTCGTACAAAAACAAAGGAGATGCTGGCAAAATTCTCAATTAATCTAAATGATTACTTGCTGGAATTTACCTTAAATTATGGTATTAAATGTGTTATGGTCTTTGTTTGGTGACCTTCTGGGCTTAGTAGAAGCGGGGGTGTTACATTAAATGCACACACACACCATGCATGCTACACAACTCACGCACGCCACACACAAACACCACGCACACATGCATGCACACAACACACTACATGCACACACACACTCTCATGCATATAAAAAAAAATCGTAAACACGCGTACGGCCCGCCTGCCGCTACGCTGCAACGAACTCGACCTCACGTGCACTGTCCTCTAGTCCAAACATTTCGCATGACATCCTCGACCCTCACAACCTCAGTTCCTCCCTGAACCTAGTCTTGGTCCCGTCATCGACCATGTTCGACCTCAAGCAACACCTGCACATGAACAAAAAACAAAAAAACAATTTCCGAGCCCAAGTCCGCGACTTGACTCACATTAATCCAAACAACCACTAAATAATCAAACCACTTTCAAATCTTATCAAATAATCAAATCAATTTCAACTCTTTTCAAATACTCATCATCAAAAAACAATTGGATCAAAAACAATGATCCTTCACACATGCTTTGGGCGATTTCATTTTACCCATGTATGACAGACCAAACTCTTTGGTCTGTCATACACATGTTTTCAGTGAACTCATTTTGCCCATGTATGACAGACCAAACTCTTTGGTCTGTCATACACATGTTGATAGCGAACTCAATTTTCCCATGTATGACAGACCAAAGACTTTGGTCTGTCATACACATGCTTTTGGCGGTTTTGAGCAAAATTGAAATAGTTTGAATTTAAAATTATGAAATTTGTGATGATTTCATGATGCGTGTTTTGAAGTGGACTTTATGCAATGCTCATGTGAGTAGTTGCATGGATTGACCTTGAGTCAAGTCGTGGACTTGTGCTCGGATTTGTTTTGTGGTTTGTTCATGTGCAGGTATTGCTCGAAGCCGAATGTGGTCGATGACGGGACTGGAACTAGGTTCATGGAGGAACTGAGGTTCGGGACTAGGTTCAGGAGGAACTGAGGTCTTGGTGGTCAAGGATGTCATGCGGGACGTTCGGGCTAAGGGAATGGTGCACATGAAGAATGGTTAGTCACGTGAGAATGGCAGGAGGTCATTCGCGTGCAAAGTGTTAGTCACGTGAGTATGGCAGGTGGCCATACGCGTGCAAGGTGTTAGTCACATGAGTATGGTAGGGTTACCATATGCGTGCAAGAGTTGTACTCGGCCAGGTTGGGCCAAGTAGAGTTGTGTTGGATACGGATTCCTTCTAGGGAATAGGAATCGTATTCTGGGTTGGTCCTTTAAATAGGAGGGGTTGTCTCCTGTTGAAAGGGCACCAAGGAGAGCTGAGCGCATCAAGAGTTTTAGAGTTTGTACTCTTTTGATGAGAGTATTTTAGACAAAAGAAATAAAGATCAATTCTTCCAAGATTTTTGCGTGCTACAGTAACCGCATCGCTACAGTGTTCTCTGTTTTGGTTTTTGTGTGCATGCTTGTTCTAATTCTTGATTGGTTTTTGATCGTTGAGTTTCATCTTGATTTGATCCATCAAAAACCGTTCTAGGATATTTTTTTAAGTTCCTCAAGTCTAGTTGATTAAACTTTTGTTGGTTCTGTTAAAACTTTCAAGTTTTCGTTAGACCAATTCTCGTCAAGTTCTGGATCAGCAAGCTTGCGAAGGTCATAACTTTTGATCCATAAGTCCGATCGAGCTGATTCTTTTTGGGTTGGATTCGTATTGAAATCTAGTTTCTTGTGTCCAAATTTCAGATCGTTTCGACGGTTGGATCTCCGGGAATTCTCATTTTACCAAGCGTCTATCAATCTGTTTTTGTTGATTACGAGGCAATCTTTTGAATCCTAGTTGGGGTGTTCTTCCAGTAGATCGAAAATTTTGTTTTAGCTTTCGCATAATCATTCACCCCCCCTCTGATTGCTATATTCGTATACTTCGATCCTACACATATTAAGGTGCTTCCTAGGATGATCAGGACCCAGTATGACAAGGGCTAGAAACACGTACTCATATTTCATACATAACGCAGGTGGTAGGTTGTACGGCATAATAAAAATCGGCCAACAAGAGTACGGGATGGCACTTGTGCTGAAAGGTGTGAACCCATCTTCGGCGCAGTGGAGGCGAGGGGCCGGCGGGCGCTGGATGGAGCGACGGGCGCGGGTGTGGTCAAGGGCAATGGGGCGGCGTGGGTCGAGGCGTGGCGCAGCGTCGGGGCGCCGGGCGTTGGCGAGCTGCGCGAGGCGCGCGGGGCCGGGGCGCTGGCTGGCGAGCCGCGCCGAGCGCGCGCTGGGGCCGGGGCGCGTGGCGGCCGGGGCGTTGGTTTCGGGCGAGGCGCCGAGGCGCGTGGGGCCGAGCGGGCCCGGCGGCTGGGCGCGTCAGCCGGGGCGAAAGCCGCCGAGGCAGCGCGGGGCCGAGCGGCGCGGCGCCGGGGCGCTGCCGGGCACGGCTGTGGTGGCGTGAGGAGTGGTTGTGGCGGCATGAGGACTAACTGTGGCGCGCGTGAGGTCTGGAAGACCCATTAGGGCGCGGGCATTTTTGTCGGCTACAGTGCGGCCAACGAAAACACTCTCGTGGACACGTGTCGCACCGACACCTATCAAAAAAAATTCATCGGTTAAAACGAGCCGACGTAAATATTTTGATTTCATCGGCTTGCACTGACAGCCGACGAAAAAACTTTTATTTTCATCAGCTTGTCTATGTGGCCGAGGAAAAAACAATATTTTCATCGGCTTGTCCTTGTAGCCGACGAAAATAGCAATATTATCGTTGGTAGTTCTCTAGCCGACGAAAAAAAGATTAGAAATGGCGGCTTCTCTCGAACCGACGAAATTATATTTAGCCGATGAAAAATTAGTGGTTTCCTATAGTGTTACTAGGGACCAATATGAACTAGTTGAATGATTTTTGGAATCTCGGAACACGAAATTGTCCCAAAAATCCAAAAAGGCACTCTTTGCAAATCGAGTCGAACCGACAGATTTGCAACTCACATATTGATTCCTCTTGCACAATAAGGTCCCACGCGGTCTAATTAATATCTAGAGACTTTTCACACGACGATGAAACTCTTTGAACTAAAAATCTCCAATTGCTACCAAAGTCGATTCCAAACCTGAATCGAGCTCAAACTCGATTCTTTTGCTAGAATCGAACTTCATCGGCATCAGATATACTCGTGGGTCGCTTTCTCAACTTTTTAGAGCTAGGGTTCTAAAGGAAACTCTAAAAATTTGGGAAATCAACTTTTGGACGAATAAATCCAACGAGAAGTTGATTAGGGTTTTCGGAGCTAATCGATCACGTTAACTAATTCCTATGAGCTCAAGCTAGGTCTAACAACCCAACAAAGCAACGATCTACCAATAGAACTAGGGTTTCTAGAGCTAAACTCAAAGGAATGAAAAAGAAGAAAAAGGGAGGAGCTAGGGTTTGGATCAAAACCTTTTCGATTGAGCTCCAAATCAAAATCCACCAGTCTTGAGGCTCCTTGGGGACTTGATGAAGGTTCTCCACACCTCAAACTTGGATCTCCATGCTCCACAGTGCTCCAATCGGCCGAGAACAGAGGGGAAAGAGGAGAGCTCAGGAGAGGAGAGGAAAATGAGAGGAGGAACTCTTAGAGCTTGGGGAGTGAGGGAATGAGTGAGGGAGGGAAAATAGGAGGCCCTCCTGGCTCTTTAGGGTGGGAGCAAGGCGACCTGGGTACAAGAGAGGCGAAGTGGGTGGCAAGGTGTGCGACGTGCGTCGCTCGGTCAGAGAAAAAGCGGCGTCCGGCAGTACCGCCCGGGCTGGCCGGTACTGCCGCTCAGCCGGTAGTACCGGGCTTATGCCAGCGGTACTGCCGCTCCAGGGTTGAAAAATTTTGGAATCTCGCGGCTTCACTTTGGTGCTTGACAACTCCACTGGGGAACTCTGGGAAAAGGTTCGAGGAATCCTAATGAAGGCTTTGGAGCTTAGGTTCTAGATCTAACTTAGCCGATTTAGAGTTTCGACCAAAATCAAAACTTAGGGCTTCGAATGAGATAATCGATCAAACAAAACGACAAACAAACTCCGAAAGCAAATAACTCCAAATTTAAGATTTAAAATCAAATCAGAACACAATTAGGCACTTAATTAACTTAATTACGCTTAATTACAGAACCAGGATGTTACACGAATCAGGCTCAAATATTCACATCAGTAGCCAATTAATCAACTGAACAGAGCAATATAAAGACAATGAAGTAACACTGATAGTGAGCAATAGCAGATATTTAATACTTATCGGATTAAGCAAAAACAGTATAAAGTCTACTGGTTTGAGGCCTAGTTCACAAAATTAATTGTCATTATCATCAATTTACCCAATATCGTCACAGAGCAATTCCCAGAGGTAACTGCAATAAGACTAGAGAGTTGAGAAGTAAACTGCATAATGCTATTCCATACATCTAGCATGAATGTTACACAAACAATCTTTAAAAAAACAAATATTCAAGAAGGTTCTTAATAATTCTATATGCACTGAATAGTGGAAAATAAACTTCTTTGACATGATGTGGTGTAGCACTAGGATGGGATTGGGATATAGCATTCCCAGTTCCCATTAGTTCTCTGTCCAACAGTCTATTCGAATTTGCATCCTTAGGTATTTTTTAGTACATTGTAAGTTTTGACTTTTGATTACGAATAATTGAAGATGCTTTTCAATGCTCATTTGCATGTAGAGATATCTATATTTTCTCAAATCTAGGTTGGACCAACTGAGATCATGGACTAGAGATCAATAAGTTGTGGCAGGCTGCTAGCCCAGTGAATCATAAGTCCAAGACAACAATTGTTGTCATATACTTTCCATATTGCATTTTATCAAACATCGATATATAAATATATATATTGAAACAAAATATTTGTGTGCTCCTTTCCATATGCGAGCGCTTTGCTTATTTCTGTTAAGTTAACAATTAGGCCTATAGATTACATAAGTACAACTGCCTTAGGTGTGCTTATAAGGAGAAAGGAGAGAATAATATGCTATTACTGACAGATCATCAAACATGTGCTTCATCATTTTTTGGATACGTTAGCTTGCTAGGGAATCAAGTTATCAATCAGATGACTTCTAGTGCTATTTGCATAGAGGGAAATCACCAAAAATTTAGAACAGGTTAACACCACATGTAACCCTAATTTGAACCATAGCACATGCAATCCGTGCAAATCATCAAATAATTCATGACAATTGCTTCAATTGCCCATAAAGCCACCTTGCTAATCAATCACCATTGCACCAAAGCCACCATGCCAATAAACCAAAACAATGAATAGGGAACTCACCTCACATTTAAAATTCGAGGGGGCGGAGCAGGTTGCCGCCGAGGGGGGGGGAGCAGGTCGCCGCCGAGGCGCCGGGTGGGAGCAGGTCACCACTGAGGAGGGGGGGAGCCGGTCGCCACCGAGGGGCCGGGTAAGGTTAGGGGTGAAATGAACTGCGCACGATGGGGAAGGGGTTTAAAACCGTCTGTGAAGAGGGGCACATCACAGACGATTTTAGCCACTAACCGTCTGTGATGTGCCCGGGACTCATCACAGATAATTTTTGTTTCAAACCGTCAACGATGAGGTGTCTAATATAACCTCTTTTGTAGAAGTGCATGTACATAGCAGAGATAATTGGTGTCTATATACTCCTCCTATCATCTAAAAACAAAGTTAAGTATGACTTCTACAATGATTTGTCTGTTAAACTCTTCTTTTTGGGACCCCTATATCTTTTAATTATAACATGAAAAAAGTGTTTTGTCTATATATCCTAAATTCATATGTTCGGGCCATCTCTTCATGAAGAAAGAGGTACACTCTCTCCTCTACACTCTCCTCCATATAAACAAAAATATCTATGTAACAAAGCTTAAATGTGGCTGACATCACTGCTGTACATTGCTCTTAGCACACTCCCAATGCAAAGTTTCTCTATTGCTCTCAGGGCACTCCCAATGCAAATTTTATCTAATCATATCTAAAACCATCCACATCATTAATAAATAGTATTAGATACCACCCCTTCAACCATTTGTAGCTTAGAGAACATCCAATAAATATCATGAAACACATAGATATAACCATACTCTTTCCGATGCATGTTTTTGTTGTGACTTCCTTTGCTTTATGTGCCAAAGCTGTTTCTCATGCAAGAATTGGCTTCCATTTCTCTCTTCGTTAATCTTCTCTTCATGTCAGTATTAATCCTAGTGGCATGTCAAAGAAACTGCTGATATAGGAGCATTAAGGTATGTAGAATAAGGCCACCTTAACTGGCTTTTAGCTTATACACATCAGCTTTGGTTTATGTGAAAAAGTGAGAAAAGAGGAGAGAGAAGAGAGCTGACTTTTATTTATGAGCCGGCTTTGCACGGGGGCATAAGTAAATCATTTATGTACAAGTGATGAGATAATTATTGCATAACAATTAGAGCCAGCTTTTTATAAATAGTTGCATAACAATTAGAGCCAGCTTTTATAAATAGTTACTCCCTCCAGTTTGTAAATACTTGTCGTTTTGGAGTTATCCTAAGTCAAAGTTTTAGGACTTTATCTATAAATAACTTTTAAACCATTTGGATTGAACACATAAAAGTTATATAAATAGATTTGTCATGAAAAGAGCTGTCAAAATATTATAATTTCAATGCATTTTATAAATAAAATACAATAATTTTTAATGATCAAAGTTGTATTTTGGAGACCGTGTCGATGTCCAAAACGATAAGGGCCTGTTTGGCAACAAGGTTTTTTCATAGTTTCGAGACAAAACCATTGTTTTGAAGAAAAACTCTGTTTTAGAAACCAAGAGGTGTTTGGTAGCCCTTCAAAAAACTCTGTTTTAAAAACCATGGTTTTCACAAAACCATGGTTTTTTCTCTGTTTTGGAAACTCCAATCTTAGGCAAATTTTTCTGAGCAATGGCGCGAAAACAACTTAAAAACTTTGTAGCCAAACAGTTGGGAGTTACAAGAAAAATCATGGTTTCAATGGGGTTTGGTAAAACCATGTTTTTTATGCCAAGACAATTCCTAAACCATGGTTTTGCAAAACTATGGTTTTACAAAACCTTGTTGCCAAACAGACCCTAAGTATTTACAAACTGGATGGAGTATTGTGTAAGCTTATTTTTAGCTTACTCTGTATGGTAATGGATTTTACTACTGTACTACGAGTTCCCTCGAAATGACTCTACGTGGAGCCCATTGGGCAGCACTAATTCGGCCAGCGTGGTTGTTCCAGGGCGGCGGTCCGCCCATCCAATCGAATCCAACTGTAAGATCCGCACTGCTGACAGCACACACGACCTTTCCTTTCCCCCGAGTAATAATAAAAGGCCAGCGCGAGCGTTGGGCTGCGTCTGCGCTCTGCACCGCATGGGGCGCTCTCGTCTTTTTTTGCAAGAAACCAACAAGAGCTCCTCGGTTTCGAAAGCGAATCTGACCAGACTATCTGCCGCTAGAGCTCAACGAACAACCCAACCACCCCACGCCACCCGGTGAATGCATTGACGAAAATTGGCGACGTCACAGGTGCACTCGGCAGATGGTTAAACCTCTAACGCAGGTTTGCGAGCTAGAAACTGCGGGTGATATTTTGCCAAATCTTGGCCAGGCGCAATGTAATTCATGTTTCAGATTTTCAGTTCACATGACTAGGACGACGACAACAAGGAAAATATTGATACAACACTATTGGTGTCACTCAAGTTACGCCACATCAAGGAAAAGCAGGTGGTTTAGAAGATTGCAGTATTGCTGAATTTTAATCTTGAACTGTACATCATTTCATTTGTTCAATTGGCTACAGAACCTCAATCATTCTGCTGGGTCGCATTGCTGAATAAAGTGAAAAGAAAAAAAAAAATTCCTGATTCCTGTATAATATTTGCCCCGACAAAGGGGAACCACAAACCGGGCAGAACCCATTGTCAATCCCAATCCTACTATATCTATCAACACAAAACCAAACTATAACCTTGGAAAATCTTTTAAACCAGGAACTGTATACTGCTGAAATGGTAAAAGTATCCCTACTAGTTGCCAAATCTCCGTTTACAGATACGAAAATCTTGTGCTAGATCCTTTCCCATCAAAAAATTTCTACACCCAAGTTGCTCCCGATTAGCCACCTATAACACAATCAATCGAAATGAGGACTTCAATTTTGTCATCCTCTTAAATTTGATACCTCCTCGGCTATACCTCGGCGCACCGCCGCGGTGCGAAGCCGAGCCGGTTGTTCTGTAAATCATACAGAACATGGAAGTTCTGCTGCTGGTAGTTGCCAATGATGGACAGAGAGGAACGCGGCGTGCCGAGGACGGCGAGGCACATGACGCCCTCCGGGTCGAACCGGATGAAGTAGTTCTCCGCCGGGAAGTCCCAGACAGCGCCGTCGGCGAACAGTAAGGAGAATTCCGGCACCTCCACCCTCTCCACCGCGGACACATTGTAGCAGGGGTTGAGCACCGGGAAGTCGGTGATGAGAGGGTAGGCCTTGTTCATGCGGTCGATGAACGCCTGCCGGATCACCTCGTACGCTGGCTCGGCGAAGTAGCTGAGCGTCGTGCCGGAGTCGATGATCGTGCCGCCAGAGCCGTCCTTGGCTACGCCCCATGTGTCCGATGAGATTTTCAGCATCTCTCCGCCGACGAGGACGCCTTTGAGCTTAACGTAGTAGAATGTGTCCGAGGTGGCCGCGGCGGGCGCGAACGCCGTGTAGTTGAGCTGCGGGTGGGCGAGTAGCACGTTGTCGTCGCCGAACACGATCTTGCTCGCGACGCCGCTTCCGTGGTCAACGAGGCAGTAGGAGAAGGCGTGCCCGTACACGGCGCGCAGCTGGGACGCAAACGAGAGGGGTCCGCGGCCGAGGCCAAGCAACCCCGCGGCGCCGTGAAAGAGGCCGCGGTTCCAGTGGCCGCACCCGAACACCACGCCGTCGACGCGCCGGGACGTGCCCGGCGCGGTGAGGTTGACGGTGAATGACTCTAAAGCGAGGTCGCCGGTGGTGTTTGAGTGGTCACCGTACCAGTAGTAGTACGGGCAGGTGTCCTCCCGCGGGCGGCGGCACGTCCTGGGCGCCGTCGGCGGCGCGACGAAGCCGCACCGCGGGTCGCCGCAGGTGACGATGCGGTAGGAAGAGGAGGCGGCGGGGTCGAACACGGGGCCGCGCTGCTCGAAGCATGCGTGGCAGGGCGCGCACTGCAGCCAGTTGAGGTCGCTGCCGGTGTCCATGATCATCTGGAACCGCCGGGGCGGCGTGCCGACGTAGACATCCACCAGGTACTCCCCGGACCCAACCGCCACGCCGGACTCCACTGTGGCCACTAGCCGCTCCGACAGCGCCCGCCGTGGCAACGAAGACGCCGCCACAGCCGCGCCGCCCCCGTCAGCCCGGGCCACCCTCCTATGCATCGTTTCGATGCGGACGGCGTCCTTCCTGGCCGAATCCAAGAAAGAGTCCTTCCTTGTCCTGCCCGCTGCGGCGTCGGCGGCGGACCTGCGATCCATATGAAGCTTCAACGACGGGGACCGGCTCGCAGGCTCGTCCTCCTCGGCGACCAGCTTGCCGTCGCAGCCAGTGTCGGCGACGGCGGTGTTGAACGGCCGGAACTCGATGCCATACAGGTGGGACGACGAATTCAATTTGGAACTAGTAGCGGAAGCGAGCGACGGCGAGAGCACGAGCAAGAAGAGGAGCAAAGGGTGCACGGGGTATTTGGTCATATCTGAAAAGTGGATGGACGAACTAGCTAGAGCTTCATGAAATAGGTAGAGGTGGTGGTAATGGAGGTGGTGTTGTTGGAGCGGTGGAATATATAAAACGCGAGTTGGGCAAGTGAAGACTGGGAGAAAGGGAGGAGGAAGTGGGTTTTGAACACGGAGAGGGGCGACGAGGGCTTGGAATTGGCGAATGTTGGGAAAAACGCTGTTTTGTCTACAGGGATGAAGACCGTAGCTATCTAACCTTCTCTCTATATACACACACAGTCACACACATGGTTCCACTATTCTATCACTAAGTGTAGAATAGTTATTCTTCGCTCTGGTAGAAGCACGTGCAAACCATTCCATGCACCACTATGTGTTGACTGTTGATTAAACCAACCAGTTGTGTGCCAAATCACGGGTAAATGCGTTTCTTAGTTTGTAAATGAATTATTTTTATTTTAGCTATAACTTTTTATTATTAGCTTTGATTCACGAATGACATTCACCAATAGATTACTGATGACGAGAGGAATATCATGATATAAATCTCGCTAATAAACATCGTATAAATCAGATTTTACAGGTGAAATGAACATCAATTTACTATTGTATGATAGTAAACTGTTATGTGGACGATCGTAAATGTTATTGTATGAGAACTGTTTGTAAAATGTTATACGTTTGTTCAGTAGTAAAATCTTACACGCATGAGTAATTTGGTGTTCATTTAGCATTAAACCGTCTTTATCGTGTGCACTCCGTAAATAACCTGTGTAAGTTATAAACATTTCTCGAAAAATTACCATACTTAGAGAAGATGAGGTTATACAACTCTGCAAAATTTGATGACCAAACTAAATAGCATTTGAAATATATAAAATTGACAAGCATCGAATGAATAGTGCTAAACAGCGACAAAATCACTATTCAATTGAATTTATCTTTTTCATATCTTTCAAATAAAATTTATTTTAGTCTTCAAATTTTATACCGTTATATATATAATCTCACCTCCTCTACGTATCATACTTTTTTTTGAGAATTTTCCAAAATTTGTATATTTGATTTTTATGTATTTTAAATGATAAGGGTGGTTTACGCTGGATATTGCCTTTTACTATCCACTAAATAATATTTTACTAGCTATTACACAAGATTTTACTATAACAAAAACAAAGCGAACTATCAGAACGAGAATTTAATTTTGTTCGTCAGCCCTATAGTAAAATATTATGTGGATGATCATAAATGTTACTATAATGGATAGTACAGTCAAATAAGAATCCTTGGTAAAATGTTATGCGTCTGTTCAATAGTAAAATCTTACACACATAAGTAATTCGGTGTTCATTTGGCAGTAAACCACCCTTATCATGCAAACTCCTTGAAAATAAAATGTACAAGTTTTGAAAATTGTCCAAAACTTTCCATACGTGGGGGATGTGAGCTTATACAACTTTGCAAAATTTGACGATCAAAGATAATAGCATTTGTAAGATATGAAATTGACAAGAAAAGGATGAAAAGTGCTATGTAGCGATAAAATTACAATTCAGCTAAATTTGTTTTTTCATATATTTCAAATAAAATTAATTTTAGTCTTCAAATTTTACAGAATTATATAATCTCATCTCCCATGTGTATGCTAATTTTTGGAGAACTTATTAATTCTTGTATATATGATTTTCTTGGATTTTAGGTGTTCATTTGGAGTAAACCATCCTTATCATGTAAACTCCATGAAAATTATATGTACAAGTATTGAAAAATCCTCAAAAAAATACCATACATACGAAAGGTGAGCTTATATAGCTCTGTAAAATTTAAATATCAAACTCAATAGCATTTGAATTATATGAAATTGACAAGAAGCGAATGAATACTGCTAAACAGTGAATTTGCCTTTTTCATATCTTTCAAATGAAATTGAGTTTGGTCTTCAAATTTTATAGGGCTATAGAATCTCATCTCACCTACGTATGATAAATTTTTTTGAAATTTTTTGAAATATTATATATAATTTTTATGGATTTTAAACAACAAGGGTGGTGTACACCAGATATGCTGCCTTTTACTATGCACAAAATAACATTTTACTAGCAATTAGACAAGTTTTTACTATACTACAATGAAGTTAACTATCGAACACTAATTTAGTTTTATTTGTTGGCCATGTAGTAAAATGTTATGAGGACGGTAATAAATATTACTATAATAGTTGGTAAAATCAAATGAAAACCGTTTGTAAAATATTATACGTCTGTTCTGTAGTACACGTATCAATAATTTGGTGTTCATTTGACAGTAAACCACTTTTATCATGTAAATGTAATACCCCAGCACCAAATGTAACACCCCGGCATCAACTATGCCCTGGATGTCACCAAACATAGTAGAAATAGCAACTAAAGACCACAATTAAGTACAAATTACAGCAAGGTCATTAATGCTTTAACCAAAATTTCGGCAGCATCTCCTTTGTAATTCCATGGGTTGAAGCAACAGAAACAATATCACAAGCAATAACATTATGGATAACATCTAAAATAGCCATAACATGAAGTATAGCGACAATTTAAGACCAATTAATGAATTCAATCCATTCATGGCTAAAACGAAGTGAACGATATAACCAAACACACATTAAGGCATAATCCAAGTTCTAGCGCCATAAAATTAATCATCACAACTACGAATGAAAGAGTGTAGTTGTCTAAGTGTATGAAGCTACGTGAAGATGTGCCGCTAATCCCCTTTCCCTCATGCCGGTTTCATGGTACCTAAAAACAACATAACACACAAGCGTGAGTTCATGACTCAGCAAAGTGTATTGCAATGGAACACGCAAAACAGTTTTCAATACCATCATCACTACATCTCATATTCAACATCATAAGCATTCCATATTTCACCTTATATATATCTCATTAACATCATCATACATGCAATGCAATGCACATGTCTCTTTGAAGCACATACCGGTATTGCCGAGTGCACACCTGTCGGTGTGCACCCTCTTTCCCCTTCCATCCCGTAGATGAAGAGTGCCTACTCTTATTGACTCGCTCCCATACACAACCATGGATGGGACTACGAGGTAGGTCTTTCGTGTTCACAACATATGAACACAGAGGCCCGCATCAAAATGGGTCGCCTCTTCCATTATGAATGCACATATGTCATGAACATGTAGGAACTTGCATAAACACTTAATACGATAATTTCATAGCCAATATGTAATCATGCTCATCATATCATAAGCAAATAACAAGCATGACAAGTTAACACATCATGTATTCATATTGCACCTATGCAAGTATAATAACCACTCAAACCCAAACCATCCCAATACACTTGCCTTCAACCGTAAGTGACAGAGTGGCGAGAGGTTGAGGGCACTCCTGGGGTCACACCACCTGCACATAGGTACATCACACTCAAAACTTGATCACAAAATAGTACAAAGAGCGATCATCTACAACGACCTCGCAACCCACTCCTAAAACCCGAAAATAGAGAATCTGTCCCGTCGGGACAGCGGGCTTCCAACTAGCATAACTTGAGTTATAAAACTCCAAATCAAGTAAAAGAGTACATTTTATCGAAGCTTAGGAAATTTCCCAACTTTTTCTAAGTATTTGCGAAGACTGATTCGGCCTCTAAAGTTGTCTAATCTACAATTGAACACGATCTGTCCCAATCTCGTCACAGATTTGACAACGTTCGGTAAAATAGCCATAACTTTTAAACGGCTAGACAGAATTTAGCGTTCTTGGTGTCCAATTAAAGGTAATTGAAGTAGCTACAACTTTCATAACAGTCGGCCGATCATAAAATGCCTCGAAAATTGCCAAAAAGGAGGCCGAAGCTCAAACGCCCAATCTGCCCGAGGACACAACTTTGGACAGATCTACAATTATCCTAATCCCATCTAGGAACAGCACCTAAACATGAATCCTAAGCATGTATCATCCCATCTAGCAGCACCTAGACCACCCCTAGAGTGCCACGATTCGTTACCTCTTCTTGAAGAATTGACGACGGTGAGAAACTTCTCCTCCCGGTCCTGATCTCCCTCCAAACGCCGAATCCGCCGGTTCCTCCCGGTTGCGGAGCTTCCCAACGAGGAGATCAACATAGGGGAATGGCGTGGCAGCTAGGAGGGGGTTGAACCCCTGCTAGGGCCGGCTAGGAGGTGGATGCGCAAGGTGGAGGGGGCAAGGGGGCGCATGGGGGAGATGTTGGCTAGGGTTTGGAGGGGATGGGGGGGCAATAAGGGGTGGGGTGCAGGGGCAGCAGGGCTGCTTCCCAAATCCCTCCCCACATGGGCCAGGGATCCCCCACCTTCGGCCCAAGAAGCTATTGTGAACGCGGTATGCTACACTAGCACAAATTAAAATTTCTACCGCAAACCAGAAAAACTACTCGCAAGAAGGGGATCATAGATCTATTTGTAACACCCCGGCATTTAATATGCCCGAATGCTACCAAACATAAGCTAAACAACAACTAAATACCATATTTAACATAAAATTCCAGCAAAGGTGCATAGGCTAAAAACCGAGATTTCGGCAGCACCTCCTTTGTTTTATCATGAATTTAAGGAGCAGCAATAATATGGCATTATATGGCAATAAGAGAAACATCTAAAACAGCAATAAATAGAGTCTTAACGACAATAAAAGACTAACATCAAGCTCTTAAAGTTCCAAGTGTCAAACAAACAATAGAACTCTCATTAACCGAGCTAAGACTTAATTTTAAAGACCATCACACGCAATTTATTATCAAACTAAATGAATTGACTTGGGGAAACACTAAAGTGAAGCAACGTGTGAGCGTGTGACTATTCCCCTTTCCCGCATGCCGTTCTCATGGTACCTAAAACCACAAGAAAACACAAGGGTGAGTTCGAAACTCGAAGCATACTCGCAATGGACAACAAGCATAACAACATGGCAATAACATCTTCCATCATGTATATCATCTCATTCATGATTACTTATCAATATCATCATCAATTTGTACGGCTAAGTAATGCAATGCTCGACCGACTGGAACCTCATACCGGTATGGGGAAGTACACACCCGCCGGTGTGCACCCTTTCCTCCCTTCCATCCCGAAGATGAAGGGTGCCTACTCGCCTTCCAAACACCACGTGGATGGAATCACGACATAGGACTTACTCAATGGCGCTCCGGATTAGTCATAACTTTCTCACCGACCTTGCCGGACTAGTTAAGACTTTCTCACCGCCTCGCCCTATCTCATGACATGCATGCAACCATGCCAATTATCATATTCAATTCACATATTAACACATGGCATCATAATATGTTAAACATGCTCATCATATAATAACAATCATTAAAACATGGCAAGTGGACATATATCATGTAGGCAATTACATCTAATATAAACATGAAACCTACAACTTGCTATCAATCACAACAAACTTGACTCAAACACGCAACGGATTGGCGGGAAGAAGAGGGAACTCCCGGGTCACACCACCTGCACATAGGCATCACACACTCACAATCATAACCTCAAAACAGTACACACGCCCCCCATCTAACCCGACATTGCCAACTACTCGCAAAAACCTAAAAACAGAGGTTCTGTCCCGGGCGGGACAGCAGCCTTGCAAAAAGAGCATAACTTGAGTTCTGGGACTCCAAATCGAATAAACGAGTACACCGTCGCTTGAAGCTTAGGAAATTTCCCAACTTTTTCTAGTTATAGGAAAGACTGATTCGGACTCTAAAATTGTTTAATCTACAGATTACCACAATCTGTTCCAGTTACGTCACAGATTTTTAGGCGCTCGGTAAAACAGCCATAACTTTCAAACGGCTGATCGGAAATTAACGTGCTTTACGTCCACGGAAAGATAATTAAATTATCTACAACTTCCTAGAAGTCCGTACGGTCTGATTCGGATTCTAAATCGACGGAAACTCGAACCCTAGTTCGACTGCTCAATCTGCCCGAAAACAGAAACGTGGACAAGTTTAGATCTAACCCAAATTACTTCAAACCAGCGCCTCCAATTGATCTAAAAACTTGATAAACACCCTAATAACAGTACCTAGATCATCCCCAAGGATCCTAAGATCATACCTTTGCCCGGCGCAAAACTCCAATCAATCTCCGCTGAATCTCCTCGCGATCGCTTCCTCGCTCCACGTTCTCGCTCCTCGCTCCCTTGCTCCTCGCTCCTCGGCTCCACGGGATGACTCCACAAGGTGCAGGGGTGGGAGGCCACCCTAGGGCAGCAAGGGGTGGAGGGGAGGTGGTGTGAGGTGGAGGAAAGTGAGGGGGTGCGCGACGGCTTTTGGGGGCTAGGGCTTAGGGGAGGGGGAGGGAGGAGAGGGGCGCAAGAGGGGGAGGTGGGGGCGCAACAACAGCAGCATGGGCGCAAGGGGGCTGGGGGAGCCCTTTTATCAGCCTCAACCCAATCCTAGTCCGCTACGGAGTCCTAATCCATCCCACCAAAGCCCACCAAGGCCCAAAACTCCTCGGGAAGGCCCAAAACCCAAACGGCCCTAAAAGCGGCCTAAAACGATATTAACCCCGATCCTTATGATTTTAACCTTATTTCCACATCTCATAATCGTATTTAACCTTATCATGTTCAAAAATTAAGGATACGACACTCCGAGGTGTCACATTCTTCCCCTTCAACAGATTCACCTCGAATCTAAACGCACCAACAAGAAACCCAAAGAAACTAAAAGGTCGAATTTTCACATCACATACCGAAGTGAACAGCGATACCTCTCGATGCGAGATTCCAGCTCCCAAGTCGCTTCTCGGTCCGATGTGACCACAGACCTTGACAAACTTAAGCGCCCTGTTCTTCATCACTCGCTCAAGTCCCTGCATTTCACAGACGGGACTCAAGGTGAGGTCCTCGCAAGCACTAATGGTTCCAATGGAACCACCAACTCGGATCATGCAAGTATTTCCTCAACATCGAGACATGGAACACATCATGCACACCTTGCATGGATTCCTAGTTTCAGCGATAGGCCAACCTCGCTAACTGGGCGAGGATAGGAAAAGGCCCAACCTACCTTGGATCGAAGCTTCTTGGTGCCAAAACGCACACCCTTGGTGGGAGATACTCGCAAGAGTACGCTATCACCCACCTCAAACTCAAGTCTCGCCGCCTCACATCGCAAGATAGCTCTTCTCGCCTGTGTCGAGAAGGTTTTGCCGAACCTCCGACACGCGATCAATAAATGCGCTGAACCTAATCCGGTCCAAGAATAGCTCTCTCGCCCACAAAGATCCCAACAAAGTGGCGACCGTGCACTTCGACCATACAAGACTCATAAGGAGCACGGATCTTTGGAATGGTAGCATTATTGTAAGCAAACTCGCAAGGGGCAAATGGTCTTCCCAAATACCCTTCCAAGCCATCACACTGAGGCCCCGAGCATGTCCTCCAAAGTTTGGATGGTACGCTCGGGCGCCCATCTGTCTGAGGGTGAAAAGCGGTACTAAGGCAAAGCCGCTGTACCCAAAGCACTCTGCAAACTCTCCTTAACTTGGAGACGAACTCGATCCCGATCGAGATAATGGTCTTGGGTACACCATGCAATCTCACAATCTCCACTTTTATAGATGGGGAGCCAACTCGCTCACGAATTGGTCGTAAGGATGGGAATGAAAATGCGCAGACTTGGCTGAGACGAGTCCACCACAACCCAAACAGCATCCTTCCTCGTGGAGAACGAGGTAGACCAACCACAAAATCCATGGAGATGTCATCCCATGGCCACACAGAACCTCCAATGGTCGCAATAGATCGCGGACGCTTATGCTCGCCTTTGATCTTCCGACAGATCCCACAAGACGCCACATACTTGGCAATATCCACTCTCATCCTTTTCCACCGTAAATTCTTCTTCAAGTCCACATCTTGGTCTCTCCAGATGGACTGCACTGGTGCGATGAGCTTCTCTCGAATGTCTTCTTTCACTTGAGATTTCCGGGCACACACAGACGGGCTCAAAACCTCAAAACTCCGATCATCAACGGTAAAGTCTCCCCGACTTGCCATCCTCAAGGCGTTTCCTCACTGGCCGGAGCAAACGATCATGTCAGGCTCTCCTCGTGACACGCCGTGAATCGCCGACTCAAGAATCATTTGAGTTTCACCTGCATGGTCCCCGCAGCAAGAGGAGACTCCCAAACGCCTCAAAATCAGCAACAAGACAATCAACAAGGGGGCATTGTCTTGCGACTAAGAGCATCGGCCACCACATTTGCCTTCCCGAATGATACTGGATCGTGAGGTCATAATCCTTTATCAATTCTAGAAGACCTCCTCCTGCCTCAAGTTCAAATCTTTCGAGTAAAGATGTACTTCTGAGGCTCTTGATCAGTAAAAATATCACAAGATTCGCATAAATAATGCCTCCATATCTTCAATGCAAACACCACGGCGGCTAGCTCAAGATCATGGGTGGGATAGTTCTGCTCATGCTTTTTCAAATGCCTCGAAGCATAAGCAATCACCTTGCCATTTTGCATGAGCACACAACCAAGTCCCAACCGAAGCATCGAATAAACATGGAAGCGCTCCTGGTTCGAAGGGTAAGAACAGGAGCAGCCACTAACTTCTCCTTCAAAGTCGTGCATGCTCACACTCTAAATCCACTGGAACTTCATCCCTTTGTGGAGTCACCGTGAGAAAGTGGCTTGGCAATGATAGAGAAATCCTCAAGACAAACGCCGATAGTAGCCACCAACCCAAGGAAGCTACGCACCTCTTTGACATTGGAAGGCCTCTTCCAATCCAAAACTGCCGAGACTTTGCTAGATCTACCGATATGCCCTCCGGATTGATGATGTGGCCAAGAAAACCACTTCAAATCCGTAACTCAGACTTTTTCGCCTTAGCAAAAGAATTGATTCTCCCTCAGGGTACTCAAGACAAGCCTCAAGTGTCGCCATGCTCCTCTTCCGATTTAGAGTAAATCGAATGTCATCGATGAACACTACCACAAACTCATCAAGGTACTTGTAGCATAACGTTTCATCGCCTCCATGAAGACAAGAGGAGCATTAGTTAGTCCAAAAGACATAACTTTAAATTCATAATGCCCATACCTAGTGGAGAAAGCGCCTTCTCAATGTCCTCGCTCCTCACACGGATCTCGATTATACCCCGATCAAGATCAATTTTTGGAGAACACCTTTGTTCTCCTCGTTGGTCAAACAGATCCTCGCTGAGGCAAAGGATACTTGTTTTTGATCGCTACTTGGTTAAGAGCACGATAATCAATGCACATACGCCACTTCCATCCTTCTTCGAGACGAAGAGGACGGGGTGCTCCTATGGCGAAACGCTACGCCAGAATGAAGCCTTTACATGTATCCTCCAATCGCTTCTTCAACTTTCGCCTTGAAAAGGTCGAGCTAAGCGGTATGGAGAGATAGAAATAGGTCGAGTGCCTGGAGCAAGATCAATACGAAACTCACATTCCTCGCTGTGAGGTAGACCAGGCAACTCGTCAGTGGGAACACATCAACGAACTCCTTCACTGAGAAATCTCCTCAATGGAAATCGAAGAAGATGGTTTCTCGAGACAAAGTCATGAGGAAACCCAATAGCCTCAAACGCCCGACGTTTAAAACAAACTAGTCAAAGCAAAGACTGAGGGTATACCACCTGAAAGGTCAACTCTTCACGGACGGCCTCGCAAGGAAACTGTCTTCCGTAAAACAACATGAGATCTTAGCACCCGCATCGTGATGCAGCCACCCATGCTCAAAATGACATCAAAAGGAGCCAATCGATCACCATGAGATTGGCAAAGAAAACCTCATCATCAATGGCAATGGTGCAACCGAGGCAAACCAAAGAACTAGCAATCAAACCCCAGGGAATCGACTAACACGGACTCGAGAAATCCATTTGAACTCCCAACTTAGCTCTACTAGCAAACTCCGACGACACAAAAGAATAGGATGCTCGAATCAAATAGAACAAAGGCATCAACGGAATCCACGAGCGCAGAGTACACGAAACCACCTCTGGATGCCCGCCGACTCCGGCCGCAAAGCGACACTCCGTGGCGCCGGGACGTATGAGCCCCGACCAGCCGATGCCCCAACAAGGCCGGGGCGGAGGAGGCAAATCGAGAGGAGCAGAGCGGCAGCACCAAGACGCCCGGTGGCGCCCACGCAAAGGGTGGCCGAGAAACAGGCGACCATCATGTGCACCGATCCTCTAGAAGACGCCGCTGGAGTGGGAGGAGAAGGCACCGCTCTCACTTGATGATGCTATCGGGTTCATCCGTGCAGACGCCCCATATGGCGGGCTTGCCCGCGATGGTTGCAACTCCCACCCAACCACACTCAAGCCTGCTCACCACCGCACTCGTAACGATCCGCGAAAATCCAATACAAAACACTTTTCTTTTGGTTCAGCTCAACTAAAGCCAAGAAAATGTAAATAAACCGATCCATTAACGGCAGAGAACATCCGAAGGAACCACCATCAACTCTTCTATTTGACTCCAATCAACTACCCGATCAAGGACGAAAGGATAAGCATTCTTCTCCTATTAATAGTTCTTCGGTGATGGCGCTAACCGGCCACTGCCAGTCAAACCTCACCGTTACTATGAACCAAAAAGAGGTGACCAAACCCTTCGCACCACAACCCCACTTTATCACCACAACAGAACAATCCAATCATTTATACGTATTGCACTCGCAATCCCTCTCGGGAGCTCTCGCCGGCCTCCACGGCCACGGCCCACGGCCTCTACCCTTGGCATGGCTGTAGACAGACAACCATCCAAACACGAAAACATAAACACAAAATCACACAATCAAGATCATAGATCAAACATCATCATAAGCATATCCTTCATTAAATAATTAAGCGCAATGCAATGATGAACCAAAACCCCATCCTACTGTGCAACCAAGTGTGTCAAATTTTAGATTAGTTATACCACTTTTGCAAGTTTTAATGTTGCTATCCTATAACAAAATTTTAGTTAGGACCTAAGCCATGTTTCTAAGTTATTCCACATCATATTTTAGTTGCAACTTAAGGTATGACACTAAAAATACATATTCCAAGGACCTACAGCCCGCTCTGATACCAACTGTAACACCCCGGCATTTAATATGCCCGAATGCTACCAAACATAAGCTAAACAACAACTAAATACCATATTTAACATAAAATTCCAGCAAAGGTGCATAGGCTAAAAACCGAGATTTCGGCAGCACCTCCTTTGTTTTATCATGAATTTAAGGAGCAGCAATAATATGGCATTATATGGCAATAAGAGAAACATCTAAAACAGCAATAAATAGAGTCTTAACGACAATAAAAGACTAACATCAAGCTCTTAAAGTTCCAAGTGTCAAACAAACAATAGAACTCTCATTAACCGAGCTAAGACTTAATTTTAAAGACCATCACACGCAATTTATTATCAAACTAAATGAATTGACTTGGGGAAACACTAAAGTGAAGCAACGTGTGAGCGTGTGACTATTCCCCTTTCCCGCATGCCGTTCTCATGGTACCTAAAACCACAAGAAAACACAAGGGTGAGTTCGAAAACTTCGAAGAAGCATACTAATGGACAACAAGCATAACAACATGGCAATAACATCTTCCATCATGTATATCATCTCATTCATGATTACTTATCAATATCATCATCAATTTGTATGCGAAGTAATGCAATGCTCCTCGACCCTCTGAACCTCATAATGCCGTATGGAAGTACACACTGCTTGGTGTGCACTCCTTTCCTCCCTTCCATCCCGAAGATGAAGGGTGCCTACTCGCCTTCAAACACCACGTGGATGGAATCACGACATAGGACTTACTCAATGATGCTCCTGGATTAGTCATAACTTTCTCACCGACCTTGCCGGACTAGTTAAGACTTTCTCACCGCCCTCGCCCTATCTCATGACATGCATGCAACCATGCCAATTATCATATTCAATTCACATATTAACACATGGCATCATAATATGTTAAACATGCTCATCATATCATATCAATCATTAAAACATGGCAAGTGGACATATATCATGTAGGCAATTCCATCTAATTTCAACATGCAACCTACAACTTGCTATCCATCACAACACACTTGCCTCAAACACGTGCAACGGATTGGCGGGAAGAAGAGGGAACTCCCGGGGTCACACCACCTGCACATAGGCATCACACACTCACAATCATAACCTCAAAACAGTACACACGCCCCCATCTAACCCGACATTGCCAACTACTCGCAAAACCTAAAAACAGAGGTTCTGTCCCTTCTGGACAGCAGCCTTGCAAAAGGCATAACTTGAGTTCTGGGACTCCAAATCGAATAAACGAGTACACCGTCGCGAAGCTTAGGAAATTTCCCAACTTTTTCTAGTTATAGGGAAAGACTGATTCGGACTCTAAAATTGTTTAATCTACAGATTACCACAATCTGTTCCAGTTACGTCACAGATTTTAGGCGCTCAGTAAAACAGCCATAACTTTCTCAAACGGCTGATCGGAAATTAACGTGCTTTACGTCCACGGAAAGATAATTAAAATTATCTACAACTTCCTAGAAGTCCGTACGGTCTGATTCGGATTCTAAATCGACGGAAACTCGAACCCTAGTTCGACTGCTCAATCTGCCCGAAAACAGAAACGTGGACAAGTTTAGATCTAACCCAAATTACTTCAAACCAGCGCCTCCAATTGATCTAAAAACTTGATAAACACCCTAATAACAGTACCTAGATCATCCCCAAGGATCCCCAAGATCATACCTTTGCCCAAGCGCCAAAACTCCAATCAATCTCCGCGAATCTCCTCGCGAATCGCTTCCTCGCCTCCACGCTCGCTCGCTCCTTGCTCCTCGCTCCTCGCTCCACGGGATGACTCCACGGGGTGCAGGGGGGGGGAGGCCACCCTAGGGCAGCAAGGGGGTGGAGGGAGGTGGTGTGGAGGTGGAGGAAAGGGAGGGTGCGACGGGTTTTTGGGGGGGGCTAGGGAGGAGGGGAGGAGGAGAGGGCGCAAGAGTGGGAGGCGGGGCGCAAAAACAGAAGCATGGGCGCAAGGGGCTGGGGGAGCCTTTTATCAGCCTCAACCCAATCCTAGTCCGTTACGGAGTCCTAATCCATCCCACCAAAGCCCACCAAGGCCCAAAACTCCTCCGGGAAGGCCCAAAACCCCGAAAACGGCCCGGAAACGGCCCGGAAACGATATTAACCCCCGATCCTTATGATTTTAACCTTATTTCCACATCTCATACTGTATTTAACCTTATCATGTTCAAAAATTAAGGATACGACACTCCGAGGTGTCACACTATTACCACTAGACGCGCAGTTGCGGAATCCTTCGCACGTCGTTGTAGTGGATCGTTCTCAGCATGGATCGTCCTTGCCGCTGATCGTCCTCGCCGCAGATCGTCCTCGCCACGGATCGTCCTCGCCGCGGATCGTCCTCTCCATGCCGCAGTAGCAGCAGCGTCACCACAGCAGTCCACACGTCCGGGGATGGAACGCCGTGCGTCGGTGTGCAAGCACCGGGTCGTTCGGTAGGGGCAACGAGAGGAAGTGGCTAGGGTTTCTGGCGAAACACCTCTAAACCGCACGAAAAAAGTATTCTGCGTCTATGTAACATCCCAAAATTTGCTTTTAATATATTTAGTGCGTTTCTGGAATTATTTGGAATTTTTCGGAATTAATTTGAATTCAAGTTTATTGAAATAATCACTTAAAATAAAGATCAAGCATTTTCGAATAAGCATATAATCTAAAATTTTGTTTATAATTAAGATAATAGGTAGACGAGAGTGTTCACTTCAAATATTTTCGAAAAACATGTTTTATAACGTAAGTCGTTGATTTTATAAAAATCTGTACAGGTGTCTGATTCACTAAAAGAATTTTTACGAAAAATCTATACGTCCAAAAATCACGAAACCAACTTCGTTAGGTTCCAAATAGTTCCTAGTGTTTTACAGGAATTTTCTAGATTTTTAGAACCCCTCTGCTATTTTTTCCCTTCCTAGACACGTTTCGATAACGTATACGTGTATATACCTTTCATGCACATGCTCGTGAACTGAGTGAATTCGTGGACGTTTGGTTTTCTTGCTGTTTCCTCTAAGGTGGAGTGGATTAATGCAAGCATTAGAATTCCTACGCAGGTAATGTCAACCCAATTAGGTTCCCACATGCACGTTCATGCATGAAGCATTGCTAGGAATAAGTATCTTTGTCATTCCAACTCTTAACTGTTCCCATTCCATTTATTAAGTCATGTCCAAACTTCCCAGCCGTTTCTCCACTTCACGTCTGTGCCTTTCCATTTCTCCATGTGTGGACGCAGGCCAGCCAATTCTACTACCTACCGTTTTCCCATTTCGCTTAACTATCCAGCCGTTCCCAATTTTTAGTGTCATCTGTTAGCTTTGCAACGTTCCAGCACTTCCTTTCCTTGCTAGCAATGCTTCATTTCCACGTATGAAGCCTTCACTTCTAGCCATTTCTATTCTCTAGCCACACCATTTCCATCGCCTTGTCGCCATCCTGTACATCGTCGTTGTTGAAGTCGCCGCCATTGACGCTGTCGCCCTTGTCGTCACTGTCGTTGGCGTCATCGCTATCGCCGTCGCCACCACTGTTGCCGACACCGTGTACGCCGTCTCGTCGCCGTAGCTTCGCCGCCGTGAACGCCATCACCATCGTCGTCGCCTTCGCCGTCATCACCGCTGCCGACGCCGCCGTCGTCGCCGCCGCCGTCGTTACCGCCACCGTTTACTCCGTCGCCGCCGGCGCACTCTCCAGCCTCGCCGATCCGCGCTACTGCCTGTGGTCGATCGGTACTCTCTCACCTTTCTTTTGCGCGCGTTCTATTTCTACCGGTTGATTGATCCTGTCGATGCGTAATCATGTATATATATATATGTTAGTATATATACGTATAGGTTAGGCAGATGTATTCTGTAGCCTGCACATATACATGTCTACAGGTAGGTACTCGGTCGATTCACGTGTAGTTGTAGTAGCGCTTAGATATATTCGGTTGCTACGCAGGTAAAAATATATATCGTAGCGTATTGATTTGGTACTCTCTGTTATTAGACGCTAGTAGTATGAATACATATGGATATATTCGTCGGATCTGCATATGTATATTCGGCCGTTTCGCAAGCTTAATTTTTTTTATACGAGTATACGGTTATATTAGGAAGAATACGTATTTAAATATGCTATTAATACGTGGTTTCGGTTTTTTTTTTCTCATGTGTCCTAGCCGAATAGGAGTATACACATATATACTGTGAATAGAGCCATGCAGAATAGGATTGAAGGCTAGTTGTACATGAGATTTCCCGGAATTGTGAATTTTCTCTTTTTTGCTACAAATTCGTTCTAAGTCCGAATAGTATGCAACAAATTTTGTTAATTAGTAAAAATTAATACCTTTCTACAGTAATTTTTATGAATTTTTATAATTAAATTTGTACTGTTAAATTATTCGTGGAAAGTCCAAACTTGCGAATTTTGTTTCTCTTAAACTATACGTCCAAAAATGTCCAAATAAATTTTATAAATCTTAGAAAATGCAAAACTAATTATCTGAAAGTTTTCGTGAAATTACGAGCTAGTTTGATTTGTAGTATTTTTCCGAATGTGTGGTTTATTGGTTGTTTACTACGCGTAGACGCTAAACTGTGCGAGAGTGCGGGAGTGCGGGAGTTGAAGACCAAGCTCAAGTACTAGATCAAGATCATCAGCTTTTTGAAGGCAAGTTGTGCTTTGACCATATTGCTCCTAGTTTTTCAAACATATCTCGATTTAAATTATGCATGCTATGTTGATTAAAATGAGTAATTTAGTTTGGGTTAAGTAGATAATCAACCTAGTTGTTAATTCCACCCTTGATGATTAATATTTGTATGCCCTGTATTCCATTGTCACCATAAGTTGGGTTAAATTAGTTGGATGATATGATTGTGCCAACACGGGAGGCTAGACCGTGAGTAGTTGCTTAGCCATGCTTACGTGAAATGTGTTTTCAAAGGCAAAATAATATTGACTAATGTTATATGAAATGAATTTTGGAGTTAGTGTAATCTTGCCACGTGATGATGTGAAGTGTAGATACCCTTGTGGTTCTACATGGTAATTGATATTATTGTTGGCATGCGTTGCACAATAATCAAGCTGGGGTGATAAATAGATTTAGACCGGGGCAAGTGGTAAGAATAATAGGGTGGGCCATGAGTGGCATCGGGAAAGTCGCTTTGGTTCTTCGGATAGTCTTGCCCTGGTCACCCTAAGGACTTAACCTTGCAAGCCTTTGAACTGGGCCAATCATGCAACCACATGTCTGTAATGGGGCGGACCTAGTTGAGTAGGTTGCTAATAACTTGCATTTGGTACATCAGGGTGTCAACTACACCTTTTGTGTAGTTGTACGGGGGAGCGTACCGGTGCTACGGCTAGGTACCCTATCCAACGGTATGTCGGTCCCATACTTCGCCTCTACTAAGGGAAGGGATGGTGTATGGCAAAAACCGGGGAGGTCCACCTGTATAGTTAGTAGTTTCCGAAAGGCTTTGTTACTGTCACTCGCCTTCGTGGTGTTTGACTGTATCGTGTGGGTAAAGTGCATAACCTCTGCAGAGTGTGTAAAAATCTATTCGAATAGCCGAGTCCACGGAACTGGACAACGCTCGGGGATTACAGTCAAGGGTTAGATTTTTCTAAAATAAAATGTTGGAATGGGTGGCCGAGTGCCAGAGACAATTGCTAAAGTAAATTAGGGCTTTGAGCCGAATTGTTTAAAAAGAGATTGATAACTTATTATATAATATGGTTTTACTGATTTTGAATCTATTAAGAGTATTTAATCAAAGCAAAATGCTTCTTGATGCAAATTAACCAATTAAGCCATTCCTTTGGAAGAAGCCATGCATATAGTAATAGGATTGCACCTCTGTGCATGACTTGCTGAGTATGTTGTATACTCACCCTTGCTTTCAACACAATCATCAGTTGAGGAGAAGACTACAACTTCAAAGAAGGTGAAGTTCCACGAGGAGGCGATTATCTAGGAGTTGAACCTTGTCAGTTGCCTGTGGCATACTGATGGGAGTCACCGACATTCTTCATTCCGCTACTGATTATTTACTTTTGTTATTGTAAGCCCTGCGAGGCAAACTTTTGGTAAGGTGACCTTAAGGTCTTGTAATCAATTTGTATTAATGCTGAAGTACTTTATTTATATTTCTGCTGTGTATGATTGTGATATTCATCTATGTTGAGACTGTGTGCACTAGCGTGATCCTAGACTAGTGCTGAATACACAGAGGGTCCGGATTTGCACCTTCGGGTCCCAACAGTCTAGCCTCCTCCCCTCCTTATATAACCACGAGGTGAAACCCTAGGCAGTCAGGGCCCATCTACGTGCTAAGCCCATGAGGTCTATTAATTACGGATCCAATCCGAATTAATGCGTCCCAGCCCGTTAAGTGTGTGACCCTGTAGGTTCATGCGCATTTGGACATGGATTCGGAAAACCCCTTTTCTAATCCAATAGTCGGTAGCGGTTCCTTGCAGAGCATGCCAACTCCCAAATGCATATGATTAAAGTACAGATGCAATAATCCCTTTACCAAACTATATGAAGATCAAACTCAAGGCAAGAAGCATGTCATCCTTTGACAGTTCAATCCATCTCTCGTATCCGTGATATATTAATAAGTTGTGATTGACTTCTCAATCACGGCATGGCCATGCACTTCCTTAATCATATCACACGAGTGGCCTAGACATATATTTCCGTTACATTGGAGTGGCAAATTCCATCTTGACTGCTCACTTCCCTCTACATGTTTTATAGTAAACATGAAAGCTACCTTTATAACTATCCGATTAGGAAATAGTGTTTGGTAACCCCAAGGTAAACTATTACACATGTAGGGAATATGACAGTCTCAGGTCTAAGGATCATACATCTACTATGTATGAGATACACTGATGACACATAAGAATGTAAAATTCTCGCAGTGTCCTATTGTAGGTCTATCTAACACATGTTCTTCAACATGCGTCCACAATGTATTGATGATATCTCCATATCCCATGATCTATGAAACATGATCATCGAACAATACATGTGCTGATCTATTCATCGTTGTCCTATACGATGATATCCGATCAGAGATATTTATCGAATTATATCAATAAGTAAAGAGCTTCATAAACAAGTCACACACTTGTTGATCAAAACAATGATATACATTCATTGGACCAATAATCATATTATTATTCATAAACATAGTCATGTTACAATCATCCATATGATTGCCTCAAGGGCATAACACTAATAGGAGGTCCCCCAAGGCCCCATGTAATTCCCCCAAGGCCCAAACTCCCCCGGAAGGCCCAAACTACCGGAAACAGCCGAAAAACACGATGCAAAGGTCGTACCGTAATGCCGAAATCGAAAATGTCACAATCCGTAGTGTCACATTCCCCCCCTTAACAGGATTCGATCTCGAATCCAAGACACTCCACGAACAAGACAAAGTCCCTAAGGGACTAAAAACTTCTTTGCAAGACAAGACAACCACACGAAAACTCAAACCGAAAGAACGACAAACAAACTCCCAAAATCAACACTTAGCGAGAAAGAGTTACTTAACTCCACTAAGTGCAGCCTCTCACAGTTCCACCTTTCCTTCCAATTCCCCAACCGGAATCCGTGATTTCACCCACTAAAGGGCTCCATCAAACTAATACGCCCAAATTCTCACGACAAACACTTCACACTACTATCGCAACCAACCTGACTACCCCATTTCATTAAACTCAACATAACACAATCAAAGCGAGTCACAATTCGTTTAACAACCTCTCTTCATTCCCGAGAAATGACATCGAAAGAAATAACTCATTAAGGCACATTTGCCTTTCCAATACACAATTACGCTAATATTTCATTCCATCCTCTCCCAGGTAAACCTCATACCCATAGACCACTAGCTAAGACAATTGCTCACGACAGGACAATTGTCACCGAATTACCGTCATCTTCACTACCACCCATCGATACTCTTAATAAAAGTTGAACCCAGACATTATCAACCTCCGTCATAATCCATCCTTATACCACCAATGTCCAACACCTAGCTCCTAGTTAGGACCGTAAAACCCTACCAAACCACAATTGGCTCCTTTCTTAAGAGGGTCACGCCCTCACATATTAACACTTAGTAATCAAGCCCAAGTGTATACATATTTCACATACTCAACCATAAACCATGAACCCAATTGATCCACATACAGCAACTCGAAACCCAAAGCGCTAAAAACCACTTTGGACAGAATTTGGCAACATCTAAAGAGCACTCATTTTATTTTCCTAAGCCAAAATGCAAAGAAAACTCAAATCTCTTACACCACAGCCAAAATACCATAATTTATTCATTATTTATTTTCATACTAGAAAGAAATGGACATCTCGATTCATGACATGAATGCAAACTTTTTAAGAGCACTCCGGATGAGTCATATATCCATATATGACTTTCTCACCGACCTGGCACATCGACTCTTTTATGATTAATTATACATAAACGATGTCATGTTTCCTTTTGACCATTCATTCATCATGTAACAACAATACCGAATAGTTATTCACTAAAAGACTTCTTCCTCGGTATCACGTGATTAAAACACAAATAACATCGATGATTGCGATAATTCATATAAACTATGATGGCAGCACCGATAACAGGAAAACACCACGTCATATCAGAACCCACCATTAATTGAAAGCTAAACTTGCAAAACCTCGCATTTTAACGAAAATCAACATTTTGGAAAAGAACATCGACTCCAAAGTCAAACATCTGCAAACACAAACCGCAACAAATTTTCTCAAAGAGAAGGGAAACTCATTTCCAAAAGGGAACACTTCACTAACAAAATCACTTATAAAACATTCATAAAGTCCACCTTTTGAAGTACTTGCAAACACCACACACATGTTTCCAAATAACTCCAACTCTAGCCAAAAAGAGTTACAAATTAATGTTAGTGTTATGCCCTTGAGGCAATCATATGGATGATTGTAATATGACTATGTTTATGAATAATAATATGATTATTGGTCCAATGAATGTATATCATTGTTTTGATCAACAAGTGTGTGACTTGTTTATGAAGCTCTTTACTTATTGATATAATTCGATAAATATCTCTGATCGGATATCATCGTATAGGACAACGATGAATAGATCAACACATGTATTGTTCAATGATCATGTTTCATAGATCATGGGATATGGAGATATCATCAATACATTGTGGACGCATGTTGAAGAACATGGGTTGGATAGACCTGTAATGGGACACTGCGAGAATGTTACATTCTTATGTGTCATCAGTGTATCTCATACATAGTAGATGTATGATCCTTAGACCTGAGATTGTCATATTCCCTACATGTGTAATAGTTTACCTTGGGGTTACCAAACACTATTTCCAAACCGGATAGTTATAAAGGTAGCTTTCATGTTTACTATGAAACATGCAGAGGGAAGTGAGTAGTCAAGATGGAATTTGCCACTCCAATGTAACGGAGATATATGTCTAGGCCACTCGTGTGATATGATTAAGGAAGTGCATGGCCATGCCATGATTGAGAAGTCAATCACAACTTATTAATATATCACAGATACGAGAGATGGATTGAATTGTAAAAGGATGACATGCTTCTCGCCTTGAGTTCGATCTTCATATAGTTTGGCAAAGGGATTATTACATCAGTACTTTAATCATATGCGTTTGGGAGTTGGCATGCTCTGCAAGGAGCCGCTACCGACTATTGGATTAGAAAAAGGGTTTTCCGAATCCATGTCCAAATGCGCATGAACCTACAGGGTCACACACTTAACGGGCTGGGACGCATTAATTCGGATTGGATCCGTAATTAATGGACCTCGTGGGCTTAACGCATAGATGTGCCTTGACTGCCTAGGGTTTCACCTCATGGCTATATAAGGAGGGGATGTCGGGACCGGAATATGCAAATCCGGACCCTCTGTGTATTCTGTACTAGTCCAGGATCACGCTAGTACACACAGTCATAACAGGGATGAAGTACCACAATCATACACAGTGGAATTAATAAGAAAGTACTTCCAACATTAAATAAACTCGTTACAAGACCTTAAGGCCAACTTACAATTAGTGTGCCACGCAGGGCTTACAATATCCAAAAGTAAATAATCAGCTGCGGAATGAAGAATGCCGGTGACTCCCATCAATATGCCACAGGCAACTGATAAGGTTCAACTCCTAAATAATTGCCTCCTCGTGGAACTTCGCCTCCTTCGAAGTTGTAGTCTTCTCCTCAACTAATGATGGTGTTGAAGGCAAGGGTGAGTATACAATATACTCAGCAAGTCACGCACAGAGTTGCAATCCTATTACTATATGCATGGCTTTTTCCAAAGGAATGGCTTAAGTGGTTGTTTTGCATCAAACAACATTTTTGCTTTGATTAAATAACCTTAATAGATTCAAAAGCAGTATAACCATATTATCTAATCAGTTATCAATCTCTTTTCAAACAGTTTGGCACAAAGCACTAAATTACTTTAGCATTTGTCTCTGGCACTCAGCCAACCTATTCCCACATTTTTATTTCAGAAAATCTAACCCTTGACTGTAATCCCCGAGCTTTGTCCAGTACCGTGGACTCGGCTATTCGAATAGTTTTGACACACTCTGCAGAGGTTATACACTTTACCCACATGATAAGTTAAACACCACACAGGCGAGTAACCATAACAAAGTCTTTCCAAAACTTCCATCCTCGCATGCATACCTCCCGGTATAGTTCCCACTGTCCCTTCCCTTTTGCGGAGCGGAAGTACAGGGCCAACGTATACCGTTGAAGAGATGTAAGACCAATCGGTAAACACTACACCCTTCTTTCCACATTTATAGCTACAAAAACCACCTGAGGTCTCACATGCTAAGACTTTGGAATCGTACTCAACTAGGTTTGTCCCACTCCAGACATGTGGTTGTATGCTAGGCCCAGTTCAAACGCTTGGAAGGTTAAGTCCTTAGGTTGACCGTGGCAAGACTACCTGTAGGATCGAAAGACACGAATATAGCAATCAGAGGGGGGGGTGAATGATTATGCGGAAGCTAAAACAAAATTTTCGATCTACTGGAAGAACACCCCAACTCGGATTGAAAAGATTGCCTCGTAATCAACAAAAACAGATTGACAGACGCTTGGTAAAAAGAGAATTCCCGGAGATCCAACTGTCGAAACGATCTGAAATTTGGACACAAGAAACTAGATTCCAATATGAATCAAACCCAAAAAGAATCAGCTCGATCGGACTTATGGATCAAACGTTATAAGCTTCTCAAGCTTGCTGATCCAGAACTTGACGAGAATTGATCTAACGTAAACTTGAAAGTTTTAACAGAACCGACAAAAGTTTAATCAACTAGACTTTGAGGAACTCTAAATCAATACCCTAGAAAGGTTTTTGATGGATCAAATCAAGATGACACTCAAGGATCAAAAACCAATCTAGATTTAGAGCAAGCATGCAAACAAGAACCAAGACAAAAACGTCAGAGCAACGTGGTTACTGTAGCACGCAAAAATCTTGAAAGAATTGATCTTTATTTCTTTTGTCTAAAGTACTCTCATCAAAAGAGTACAAACCCTAAAACTTGCTCAAGGCTTGATTCCCTTCAACAGGAGACAACCCCTCCTATTTAAAGGACCAACCCACAAGGAGTTCTGAATACAATTCCTATTCCCTAGAAGGAATCTGTATCCAACACAACTCTACTTGGCCCAACCTGGCCGAGTACAACTCTTGCACGCGTATGGCAACCCTACCATACTCACGTGACTAACACTTTGCACGCGTATGGCCACCTGCCATACTCACGTGACTAACACTTTGCACGCGAATGACCTCCTGCCATTCTCACGTGACTAATCATTCTTCATGTGCACCATTCTCTTAGCCCGAACGTCCCGCATGACATCCTTGACCACCAAGACCTCAGTTCCTCCTAAACCTAGTCCCGAACCTCAGTTCCTCCATGAACCTAGTTTCGGTCCCGTCATCGACCACATTCGTCTTCGAGCAATACCTGCACATGAACAAACCACAAAACAAATCCGAGCACAAGTCCACGACTTGACTCAATGTCAATCCATGCAACTACTCACATGAGCATTGCATAAAGTCCACTTCAAGCATCATGAAATTCTCAAAAATTTCATAATCTCAAAAACAAATCAAACACAATTCCAATTTTGCTCAAAACCCTAATCGAGCAAAAATGCATTCACGACGGACCAAAAATTTGGTCCAGCGTACATGTAAAACTTACTGTTTTTAAGAACTTGGTCCCGCACAAAAACCTTCAGAAGCACATTTACGACATACCAAAAAATTTGGTCTATCGTTCATGGAAAAAACGAAGTTGCCAAAAACAAGTGTATGACAGACCAAAAAATTTGGTCCGTCATACATGGGAAAAACAAGGTCGCCAACAGCATGTGTATGACAGACCAAAAAATTTGGTTTGTCATACATGGGAAAAACGAGTTCGCCAAAAGCATGTGTATGACAGACCAAAAAATTTGGTTTGTCATACATGGGAAAAACGAGTTCGCCAAAAGCATGTGTATGACAGACCAAAAAATTTGGTTTGTCATACATGGGAAAAACAAGGTCGCCAAAAGCTTGTGTATGACAGACCAAAAAATTTGGTTTGTCATACATGGGAAAAACGAGTTCGCCAAAAGCATGTGTATGACCGACCAAAAAATTTGGTTTGTCATACATGGGAAAAACGAGGTCGCCAAAAGCATGTGTATGACAGACCAAAAAATTTGGTTTGTCATACATGGGAAAAACGCGATTTCTTGAACAAGCATAAAAGCATCAAAATCACGTTTATGACAGACCAATAAGTTTGGTTTGTCATACATGGGAAAAACGCGATTTCTTGAACAAGCGTAAAAGCATCAAAATCACGTTTATGACAGACCAAAAAATTTGGTTTGTCATACATGGGAAAAACAAGGTCGCCAAAACCATGTGTATGACAGACCAAAAAATTTGGTTTGTCATACATGGGAAAAACGCGATTTCTTGAACAAGCGTAAAAGCATCAAAATCACGTTTATGACAGACCAAAAAGTTTGGTCCATCATACATGCGAAACTCACTGTTTTTGGATGTTTGGTCTGGCGCAAATGCAAAGTCTCTATTTTTGGATGTTTGAATGTTTGGTCCTTCATGCAAGCAATTTTGCAAGATTAATCCTAACCAATTTTTTAGCACAAGATCAAGCCAATTTTTCATCACATGATTCACAATCTCCCCCTTGATGAAAACATTGGCAACACCACTTTAGATTTGAACATTGGCATTTTCTTTTTAAAAGATTTTGAGATCCAAAGGATTAACACCAAAATACAGAACCTCCCCCTTTGACAAAAAGGCAAAACAAAATCTCCCCCTGAGAATGAAAATGTGTGTGAATGTGCAATGTGTCCAAGAATTCCAAAATTCTCCAAACTTCTCAAATTTCCAAAAAAAAAAAAACTTTTTCCCTTTTTCTTTGAACTTCTCAAATATTCCCAAAATTTCTCCCCCTTTGATAATGGATTCATCAAGAGTACAAGAGAGAGAACAGATTCAAAATTTTTCTGAAACAATGATTTCACAAGGAGAAACAAGGGAGTGCCAAGATAGGAAAAGATGAGCTCATTCGATCATATAACCTTATATATCACATAACATGCAAAATACATGATCTTGATGTGATTTTAGCAAGTTAGGGAATGACATGCATCTCAACCTCAATTCAGTCAACTATAGCCAAGTACTAAGCAAAACCTTTAGTAGAAAAACAAAGGCTCAAAGTTGAAGCAAATAACAAATCGAGTATGAGCAAGTAGTTTCAACTCCAATCTAGTGGACCAATTTAATCTTTAAACAGTAAACTGCATGTGGCATGCTTGAAGCATACATCTTGTCTTTTGAGGGAATGGCATGCTTGAAGCATACATCTTGTCTTTTAGGGAAAGCATCCTGAAGCTCATAACTTGAGGCTTTTGCTTTTAACAACCCTTTTTTATTGATTCCCTTTTCTTTTCATTTTTCTTTGATTATAAACATGCAAAAGTGATTAAAAGGTCTTATGAAAGAGTAAAGTTGAAACCACACTTGCTTCATAGCCCAAATTTGTCAAGAGGATTCAATATCAAGCCTAGAAGAGTGAGATATCACAGAGTATTTAGCTATAGGCAATCAGTCCATGGAATTCCACAATGTCATTTTTAGTTCAAGTGAGACAATTAGATTATCATATATTAGCTCAATTACATAACATATAAAGAAATATGATAAAGTAAGCTCATTAAGTGAAAGAACTTGGCAAGGAAACTCCCCCTCAAAACAAACCCATTGGATGAACAATCCCAAGTTCTCCCCGAAAAAAAAACAAAACGAGAAGAAGACAAAGGTTTTGTAAAAATGTCTGCCAATTGATGTTCAGTATCCACATGATGAAGCACAATGTTTTCTTTTTCAACATGATCTCTAAGAAAGTGAAATCCAGTATCAATATGCTCAAGAAGGGGATTACTCAAGAGGTGGCACGAACCAAATCAATTCAACATCCTCCAAAGTCAATATTAGAATAAACTCTTTAAACTAATGCATAAGGAAGCAGAAAGCCAAATGCCAAAATCTTGAGTACCATGGAGATACCTGAAAGTTCACTTGAACGCTTGTCGATGTGAAGCACGTGGGAAGCTTGAAAACAAGCACACACAAGCACGTGGGAAGAGTCTCTCATGTAAACCTCCAATTATCTCATCCTCAACAAAGATCATCATCATCTTTATGAACAAAGACACTCTCCCCCTGAACATATGCACCTGTACCTGCATCATTTGAACTAGTGCCTTTTGCGAAAACAGAAGTGGAAGAAGCATCTCCAAAGGCAACACTTTCAGCATGAGATGCACGAGTGAAGGAGAACCGAATCTTATCATTGAACATATGGAGTGAGCATCCGAAATTCACTAGCCACATGTTCTCCCTCCTCGCGTGAGAAGCCTACATAGAAGCAGAAAGTGTCGAGGTCTCAGATCTTGGGGTTAGAAATAAGATGTTTAGGAATCCAGTACTGAGACACACGACGCACAATAGTAGGCACAACACGAGTATTCTTATGCACAAAATCAGATTTGCCTTTTCCCGTGTTTTTAGCATCAAAAGGTGTTTGCATCACCCTAGGCACATAATGAGAAACAAAGCGTGCCTGTCTGAAATTAGACCTAGCCTTAGTCATTTCCTTCTTTTGCTGTTTGGCTAGTCTAAAGCAATAATCTACTAAGTGTCCATCTCTACCACAATGAGTGCAAGTGTACTTGACATGATGTTTAGCTTTAACAGTAGAAGCACATTTTGCATTTGTCATAGTAGAAGATAAAAAACCAGCAGATTGAAAAGCAATTTTCTTAGGCTCATTAGGAAACTCAATTTTGCAAGGAGTCTGAACAACAGTGCGAGGTTTAGTTTCATATGAAGCATGAAGATCAAAACCTAAACCTTTCTTGTTTGAGCTAACCTTAGATTGATCCAAAATCATGTTCAACTTTTTCTTGCCATTAGTGAATCGTTCCAAAGATCTTTGCAAGTAATCAACTTTTTTAGCAAGAGTTAAACAATTGTTGCAAGGAATATCAACCTTCCCTTTTTGGTTACGACAAGTAGAGCATGAAAGAACCTCATGTGTGAGCAGATTATCAGTTATTTGAGAAACCCTAGCATTTGCATCTTTTAACTTCAATTCAAGAGTTGAGCATTTAGAACAAGAAGTTGAACCATGCAATTCATCAGTGGAACAGCTAGCATTTTTAACACGTTTCTCATTTTTCTCATTTAGATGTAACAGAAGAGCATGTTATTTCCTAAGCAAGGTGAGCTCATTGTAAATTAAGTCACATGATTTACAAGTATCATCATCAGGAATCAATGTCTTAAGTCTAGCAATTTCAGCATTCAATGACTCCGCAAGAATATCATGTTTCTTAATTTTTCTATCACGTTTGTCAAGTAATTTTCCAAGATGGGCAACAGCATTGGCTAATTCATCATAAGAAGGATCTACCTCATTGAAGTCGCTGTCATTGCCGTCCTCGATGAAGCTATCCTTGCTGCTTGCCATGAGACACAATCCCATCAAATCATGCTTGCTTGGAGTTGCATCATCTTCGCTGCTCTCCGAGTCCACATCGCTCAAATTGACTTGTTCAAGAGCGGAAAGAACTCGGTGAACCACCTTGCGGTTGATGAAGCTCTTCTTCTTCCTATCATTTGACGAGAACCTTTTCTTCTCATTCCTTCTGTCGTTATCCTTCTCCTCCTTTGATGTTTTTCCTGCAAGCTTAGGACAATTTGTGCGAATATGGTTGAGGTCACCACACTCATAGCATCTTGGAGGACCACCTCTCTTTTTTATTCTCACATTCTGCAAAGCTTTGTTAAAACGAGAAGAGAGTAGTACCAAATCTTCCTCAGGAAATTCTTCAATTTGCTCATCTGTTAAAGAGGATAAAGAGGACAAGGCAAAGCTAGAAGAAGAGTTTGCATTAGACATGTTAGGGTTAGAGATCAAAGCAATTGACTTAACATTACCCTTCCTGGCAAGAACATCTAACTCATGAGTTTTCAATTTTGAATACAGAACATCTAATGTAAGTGTGCTCATGATAGTAGATTTTTGTATAGATGTTACTTTCATCTCCCACACCGACATGTCCAAAGCACTAAGCAATTGTCTAGCATTTGCAGCATCAGTGTAGCCAACTCCAACAGCACGGAGATTGCTAAGAATTTTATTGAAGCGTGCAAAGAAGTCATCTACAGATTCACTAGGTTTCATCTCAAAACGCATATATTCTTTTTTGTAAATATCTTGACGAACCTCTTTGACAGTGTTAGAACCCTCATGATAATCACAAAGAGATTTCCATACCTCATATGCAGATCGAAGATGAACCACACGATCAAAGTCGCTGCGTCCCAAGCCTTGGATGATCAAGTTTCGCGCCTTGCTATTTGCTTCAACATGTGCACGATTTGCATCATTGACGTTGTCGTTTTCAGGGACTTGATATGGCTTGTAAACCTTCTCCCAAATTGCGAAGCCCTGTGCTTGGATGAACGCCTCCATCTTGGCCTTCCAAAACTGAAAATCAACACCATCGAACACACACGGTTTTGTCGAATAACGATCCATTAATCTAATCACCGGTTAAGATAGATTAGAAAAACCTTTCTCTGATACCACTTGTAGGATCGAAAGACACGAATATAGCAATCAGATGGGGGGGTGAATGATTATGCGGAAGCTAAAACAAAATTTTCGATCTACTGGAAGAACACCCCAACTCGGATTGAAAAGATTGCCTCGTAATCAACAAAAACAGATTGACAGACGCTTGGTAAAAAGAGAATTCCTGGAGATCCAACCGTCGAAACAATCTGAAATTTGGACACAACAAACTAGATTCCAATACGAATCAAACCCAAAATGAATCAGCTCGATCGGACTTATGGATCAAAAGTTATGAGCTTCTCAAGCTTGCTGATCCAGAACTTGACGAGAATTGATCTAACGTAAACTTGAAAGTTTTAACAGAACCGACAAAAGTTTAATCAACTAGACTTTGAGGAACTCTAAATCAATACCCTAGAAAGGTTTTTGATGGATCAAATCAAGATGACACTCAAGGATCAAAAACCAATCTAGATTTGGAGCAAGCATGCAAACAAGAACCAAGATGAAAAACGTCAGAGCAACGTGGTTACTGTAGCACGCAAAAATCTTGAAAGAATTGATCTTTATTTCTTTTGTCTAAAGTACTCCCATCAAAAGAGTACAAACCCTAAAACTTGCTCAAGGCTTGATTCCCTTCAACAGGAGACAACCCCTCCTATTTAAAGGACCAACCAACAAGGAGTTCTGAATACAATTCCTATTCCCTAGAAGGAATCTGTATCCAACACAACTCTACTTGGCCCAACCTGGCCGAGTACAACTCTTGCACGCGTATGGCAACCCTACCATACTCACGTGACTAACACTTTGCACGCGTATGACCACCTGCCATACTCACGTGACTAACACTTTGCACGCGAATGACCTCCTGCCATTCTCACGTGACTAACCATTCTTCATGTGCACCATTCTCTTAGCCCGAACGTCCCACATGACATCCTTGACCACCAAGACCTCAGTTCCTCCTGAACCTAGTCCCGAACCTCAGTTCCTCCATGAACCTAGTTCCGGTCCCGTCATCGACCACATTCGTCTTCGAGCAATACCTGCACATGAACAAACCACAAAACAAATCCGAGCACAAGTCCACGACTTGACTCAATGTCAATCCATGCAACTACTCACATAAGCATTGCATAAAGTCCACTTCAAGCATCATGAAATTCTCAAAAATTTCATAATCTCAAAAACAAATCAAACACAATTCCAATTTTGCTCAAAACCCTAATCGAGCAAAAACGCATTCACGACGGACCAAAAATTTGGTCCAGCGTACATGTAAAACTTACTGTTTTTAAGAACTTGGTCCCGCACAAAAACCTTCAGAAGCACATTTACGACATACCAAAAAATTTGGTCTGTCGTTCATGGAAAAAACGAGGTTGCCAAAAACAAGTGTATGACAGACCAAAAAATTTGGTCCGTCATACATGGGAAAAACAAGGTCGCCAACAGCATGTGTATGACAGACCAAAAAATTTCGTTTGTCATACATGGGAAAAACGAGTTCGCCAAAAGCATGTGTATGACAGACCAAAAAATTTGGTTTGTCATACATGGGAAAAACGAGTTCGCCAAAAGCATGTGTATGACAGACCAAAAAATTTGGTTTGTCATACATGGGAAAAACGAGGCCGCCAAAAGCATGTGTATGACAGACCAAAAAATTTGGTTTGTCATACATGGGAAAAACAAGGTCGCCAAAACCATGTGTATGACAGACCAAAAAATTTGGTTTGTCATACATGGGAAAAACAAGGTCGCCAAAAGCATGTGTATGACAGACCAAAAAATTTGGTTTGTCATACATGGGAAAAACGCGATTTCTTGAACAAGCGTAAAAGCATCAAAATCACGTTTATGACAGACCAAAAAGTTTGGTCCGTCATACATGCGAAACTCACTGCTTTTGGATGTTTAAATGCAGCGCAAATGCAAAGTCTCTGTTTTTGGATGTTTGAATGTTTGGTCCTTCATGCAAGCAATTTTGCAAGATTAATCCTAACCAATTTTTCAGCACAAGATCAAGCCAATTTTTCATCACATGATTCACACTACCCAAAATTCACAAAACCAAATTCAACAACATCTCTCCCATGTGACTGTAACACCCCGGCATTTAATATGCCTGAATGCTACCAAACATAAGCTAAAAACATCTAAATACCACATTTAACATAAAATTCCAGGAAAGGTGCATAGGCTAAAAACCGAGATTTCGGCAGCACCTCCTTTGTTTTAACATGGATCTAAGGAGCAACAACAGTATAGCATTATAAGGCAATAAAAGAGACATCTAAAACAGCAATAAATAGAGTCTTAACGACAATATAAGACTAACATCAAGCACTTAAAGTCTCCAAGTGTCAAACGAACAATAAAAGTCTCATAAACAAAACTAAGCCTTAAATCGATGATCATCACACGCAATTTATTATCAAACTAATAGAATGACTTGGGGAAACAATATGGTGAAGCTACGTGTGGGCGTGTGACTATTCCCCTTTCCCGCATACCGTTCTCATGGTACCTAAAACAATAAGAAAACACAAGCGTGAGTTCGAAACTCAGCAAGCATATTGCAATGGACAACAAGAACAACAATATGGCAATAGAATCTCCCTTCATGTAAATCATCTTATTCATAAACACTTAACATTGTCATCATCAATATGTATGCGATGTAATGCAATGCTCATGTCTCCTTGGAAACTCATACCGGTATGGTTGAGTACACACCCGTCGGTGTGCACCCTCTCCCCCCTTCCATCCCGAAGATGGAGGGTGCCTACTCCTCGCTTCCACAACCCACGGTAGATGGAATCACGATGTAGGACTTACTCTATTGGCTCTCCGGATTAGTCATAACTTTCTCACCGACCTTCCCGGATTAGTTAATGACTTTCTCACCGCCCGGGCCATGTAACATGTCATGTATGCAAGCATGCCAACATCATATAAAACTCATATATCAACACATGGCATCATAACATCTTAAACATGCTCATCATATCATAGAAATCATTAGAACATGGCAAGTGGACATCTAATCTCAACATGCAACCTACAACTTGCTATCCATCACAACACACTTGCCTCAACCACGTGCAATGGATTGGCGGGAAGTAGAGGGCACTCCCGGGGTCGCACCACCTGCACATGGGTACCACACACTCACAATCATAACCACAGAACAGTATGCAAACCCACATCTACCCCGACATTGCCAACGACTCGCAAAACCTAAAAACAGAGGTTCTGTCCCGGCGGGACAGCAGCCTTGCAAAAGGCATAACTTGGGCTCTGGAACTCCGAATCAATTAAACGAGTACATCCTCGCGTAGCTTAGGAAATTTCCCAACTTTCTCTAGGTATAAGGAAAGACTGATTCGGCCTCTAAAGTTGTTTAATCTACAGATTACCGAGATCTGTTCCAATCGCGTCACAGATTTTAATACGCTCGGTAAAACAGTCATAACTTTCAAACGGCTGAGCGGAATTTAACGTTCTTTATATGCACGGAAAGATAATAAAATTATCTACAACTTCTTAAAAGTCCGTACAGTCATATTCGAAATCTAATTTGGCGAAAACAGGAACCCTAGGTCGACTGCTCATGCTGTCCCAAAACAGTAACGTGGCAACATCTAGATCTAATCCAAATTACTCCAATCCAGCACCACCAATTGATCTAAAAACTTGATAAACACCCTAATAACAGTACCTAGATCAACCCCAGGGAACCCCATGATCGTACCTTTGCCCGACGAACGAAACTCCAAAAGATCTCCTCGCGGATCGCTCCTCGCTCCAATGGATGGATCCACGAGGTTGCAGGGGTGGGGAGGCCAACCTAGGGCAGCAAGGGGGTGGAGGAGAGGTGGGGAGGTGGAGAGGTGGAGGGCAAGGGGCCGCACGGCTAGAGGGGCGGCGGCTAGGGCTAGGGGGAGGAGAGGGGGCGCAAGAGGGGAGGTGGGGGAGCAATTGGGGGGAGGTGGGGCGCAAGGAGGGGGTGGGGGCGCACATAAAGGGCAGGGGGAGCCCTCCCACCAGCCGACAACACGGACTCCGTGTCCGAGAACGTTTCCCAAGCCATCCCACCAAAGCCCACAACCCCTCTTTAAGGCCCAAAAACCCCCGGAAAGGCCCAAAACCCCGGAAACGGCCCGGAAACGTTAATAACCTCTAATCCCTATGGTTTTAACCTTATTACCACATCTCATACCATTTTTGACCAAATCATGCACATTAATTAAGGTTACGACACTCCGTGGTGTCACATTCTTCCCCCCTTCAACAGGATTCGACCTCGAATCTAAACGCACCAACACGCAACCCAGCAAAACCGAAGATAGCTAGGTTTTCACATCACATACCTGAGGCGAAAAACTCGGGATACTTCTCGCGCATGCGAGACTCCAGCTCCCAAGTCGCTTCTCTCTCGGTCTGATGTGACCACAGGACCTTGACAAACTTAAGCGTCCTATTCTTCATCACTCTGTCGGGACCCGAATTTGCAAATCCGGACCCTCTGTGTATTCAGCACTAGTCCAGGAACACGCTAGTGCACACAGTCTTAACATCGGTAAATATCACAATCATACCACTCGATACTAGTAAAGTACTTTAATTAAATAGTCAAACTGGTTACTCGACCTTATGGTCAAGTTACAAATGTCGCCTCATGAGAAGCGAAACTTATTTAAGAGAGAAATAATAGCAGCGGAAAATAAGATAACATCGTGGCGCCATCCATTATACCACAGTAACCGATCGGGCTCGCTCCTAATTAGACGGTTCCTCTTGGAGCTCCTCCTCCAAAGCTGGTGTAGTCTCCTCTTCAACTGGTGTTGTATTGTGGCAAGGGTGAGTACTTGGTACTCAGCAAGTCATGCACAGAATGCAGGCTAATAGACTATATGCATGGCTTGATACAAAGGAGTGGCTCAAGGTATTTTTGCAGTAAACAGCATTTAACAAGTATCATAAGTAGATTCGAAAGCAGTAGAAATAAGTAAAGCATAGATAACTTTTCAAGGAGTTTAGTAAGCATCTTTCCCATCCTATTCCACATTTCCATCAACATCATTATTAATCCAACCCAACCTTTCAGATCCGAGTTATTTTTGAGAAAATCTAACCCTTGACTGTAATTCCCGAGCGATGTCCAATACCGCGGACACGGCTATTCGAATAGATTGTACACTCTGCAGAGGTTATGCACTTTACCCACAAGATACAGTCAAACACCACAAAGGCGAGTTCCCGTAACAAAGTCTTTCGGAAGCTTCTAACAATACAAGTGAGCCTCCCCGGTTATTGCACACTAACCCTTCCCTTAGCTAAGGCAAAGTTTAGGCCAATCAACCGTTAGATGGGTACCTGGCCTCAGCCAGACGCTCCCCGCACAACTTACACAAAGGGTGTAGTTGACCTCCCGAGGTCCCACAGTGCGTTATTAGCAACTTAATCAACTAGGTCCGTCCCATTACGGACATGTGGTTGCACGTTAGACCCAGTTCAAAGGCTTGCAAGGTGAAGTCCTTAGGGTGACCAGGCAATACTACCCAAGAACCAAAACAACATTCCCGGTGCCACAAGCGGCCCACTGATCATTCTTGCCACATGCCCCGGTCGAAAACTATTTATCAAACCCCAGTTGATTACCATGCACCACGTGCCATCAACATCACATGATACCTTTCCAAAACAGGTTCAATATATCATTAAGTCAATATTAACATTTGTTTGTCCAAATCATGTCATGAGCACGAAAGTGAGTCTAAGCAATATACTACAACGGTCTAAACCCATGTTGGCAATTTTAGTAATGTCCAACTAGTAATCCACAACTAGGGTGACAAGGGGTCATGGCACATATTTAAATAATCAAGGTGTCATACAGCAAATTGGTATTTATCTAATTCCCCATATTTAAATAAAGTATTTTCTAATTGAACTAGCATGCAATAAGTTAAATCAAAATAAGTTTCAAAATAGGATCAACATGGTCAAAGCACAACTTGCCTTCAAAAAGTACTTGTTCTTGGTCTTGAGTTGGATCCTGAGTCAATACTTCTCCTTCGAATCCCTCCGGCACTTCAACGTCTACTCGTAAAGCGTGCAAATAGCAATACACGAATAAACAATAGGAAAAAAGTGTCCAAACATCCAAATAAAATCCATAAACAGAGAGAACATAAGTTTATGAATTTTTAGAAACTGGAATCGTCAAATTTGGAGTTAAAATGCAAAAGTTATAGCATTTTGAAGTTTAAATAATCAATTAAATAATATTACAGAGGAAAAATTTAGTCCAAAAATTAAATAAAATTCATAATTAGGTAGATCTCAATTTTATACAAATTTAGAAATTTGAATCACTCAAATCGGAGTTGAAACGCAAAAGTTATAAGCGTTTGAAGTTTGAAACAAAATCTGAAATCATTATTTCGAATTAATAAATCATTTTCTTTTTCGGAAATTAATTATTGCGTCCGCCTGGACACGTGGCAGCCTCTGATTGGGCGGCTGACGTCAGCCGGTCCATGGACTCGGTCCACGCTCGGCTCGGGTCTACCGTGGACCCGGTCCATGGCTCACGTGAGACTGACAGGTGGGACCACTCGGGTGACGTCATTCTTGGCGTCGGCCGGGCTCGACCGCAGTTGGCAGTGGGACCCACCGATGATGTAATGGGTGACGTCCGCGGTCTTTGTCGGCCGACACGCGGGCGGCGTGTCGATGACTGCGCCTGCGCCCGCGTGGCGCGGTGGTTCGGCTCCCTGGACACGTGGCGCGATCGTGTCCGTTGATTTGAAAATCAACGGTCGTGATTAGATCCAGGGTTAACACGTTGAAAACTACACGGTGATTGTGGGCCATTCGATCTAGATCGGACGGTCCAGATCTAACCCTACGCTAACGCTACTACGGCACGTGGTGATCGTGGGCCGTTGGATCTTGATCCAACGGTCCGGATCTGATCTGGTTCCTGGGTTTGGGGGAGAACGTGGGCTCACCGTGTGCGTTCGATCTTGATCGGACGGCTGTCCGAGCTCGCGAGGTTGATGGCGACGCGGCGGTGCTGGCCTGGCCGGAGACGAAGACGGCAACCTCCCGAACGGCATTCGGACGCGATTCCGGCGAAGTGAGTTAGCCTCCCGGGTGCGCCTTGGCCTGGGCTTCTCGGATCTGGACTCAACGGTGACAGGAGACGGCGGACGACGACGGAGAGGCCGGAAAACCGCGGCGGAGGAGTGCTACAACTCCGGCGAGCGATTGCGCGCGTCGAGAACGCTGCGGCGGCGGCTAGAACAGCAACTGCGCAAGGTCAAGGTGGTCCTCGGTGTGACCGGGCATTAAATAGCCTCGGCTTCGCGTGGAATCCGGAAACCTAGAACCACACGGCGGCGGGCGCGGCGCGGCGGAGTCCGGCTCGGATCCGGCGGGACGACGACGGCCGATCCGCCCACGTGGGCGCGATCAACGGCCACGATCGCACGATCGAAACCGGATTCGGTCCTGATTACGACTTCGAACCGTGACGGGCGATATTGGCCAGCTGGATCCCGATCCAACGGTCGGGATCGATTAGGGTTAGGAGCAGGTTTGGTCGAGTCAACTGGTTCGGGTCGGACTCGAGTCCGACTCGGGTTCCGACTCGGTCGGATGAATAGTACTCAACCCAACTCGAATTTCCAGCGATTTAATAATTAAAATAATTCCCAGTAATTCATTTAATTCATTAAAAATAGCAAAAGACTCAGAAAAATTCCAGAAAAATTCTGGAAAATATTTTGGAACATTTTGGACTCAAATAAAATATTTCCAACAAATTTTTATTTGCAAAGTTTAATTCTTTAATTATTTCAAAATGGAATAAATTCAAATAAATTCCAAATAAATCCAAATAAATTCCAGAAAATTCCAAAAATTCACCAAAATGCCAAATCACACATGAATTTAAGAAAAGCAAAATTTTGGGGTGTTACAGACATCCACTCCCGGAGACTCATCCTCGGCTCACGCCAATGGGCAACAATCGGGGCCATCTGCAGGAGGCACAACAAATAGGGTACTGCAATCTTGGCGCAGCCTCTTGAATCTCCCCTCTGCAGAGCTGAACTAAATCATCATTGGCGGCGGGCACCCCGCCCCGATCAGGTACCGAAGCTCCTCCCGAGCCGCCCACGAGCATTGAGCGAAACGCTACCCTTAGCAACAGACTCCGCCACTCCCTAGGAGCCTCGCCCCTGGCCTCTACGGCCACGGCGTCCACGGCCTCTACCCCTCGGCATGGCTGCTTCAGACAGACAACCATCCAAACACAAAAACATAAACGCAACATCACACAACCAAGAACATAGATCAAGCATCATCATATACATATTCTTTATCACATAATCAAGCGCGATGCAATGATGAACCAAAACCCCATCCTATTGTGCAACCAAGTGTGTCAAATTTTAGATTAGTTATACCACTTTTGCAAGTTTTAATGTTGCTATCCTATAACAAAGTTTTAGTTAGAACCTAAGCCATGTTTCTAAGTTATTCCACATCATATTTTAGTTGCAACTTAAGGTATGACAATAAAAATACATATTCCAAGGACCTACAGCCCGCTCTGATACCAACTGTAACACCCCGGCATTTAATATGCCTGAATGCTACCAAACATAAGCTAAACAACATCTAAATACCACATTTAACATAAAATTCCAGCAAAGGTGCATAGGCTAAAAACCGAGATTTCGGCAGCACCTCCTTTGTTTTAACATGGATCTAAGGAGCAACAACAGTATAGCATTATAAGGCAATAAAAGAGACATCTAAAACAGCAATAAATAGAGTCTTAACGACAATATAAGACTAACATCAAGCACTTAAAGTCTCCAAGTGTCAAACGAACAATAAAAGTCTCATAAACAAAACTAAGCCTTAAATCGATGATCATCACACGCAATTTATTATCAAACTAATAGAATGACTTGGGGAAACAATATGGTGAAGCTATGTGTGGGCGTGTGACTATTCCCCTTTCCCGCATGCCGTTCTCATGGTACCTAAAACAATAAGAAAACACAAGCGTGAGTTCGAAACTCAGCAAGCATATTGCAATAGACAACAAGAACAACAATATGGCAATAGCATCTCCCTTCATGTAAATCATCTTATTCATAAACACTTAACATTGTCATCATCAATATGTATGCGATGTAATGCAATGCTCATGTCTCCTTGGAAACTCATACCGGTATGGTTGAGTACACACCTGTCGGTGTGCACCCTCTCCCCCCTTCCATCCCGAACATGGAGGGTGCCTACTCCTCGCTTCCACAACCCATGGTAGATGGAATCACGATGTAGGACTTACTCTATTGGCTCTCCGGATTAGTCATAACTTTCTCACCGACCTTCCCGGATTTGTTAATGACTTTCTCACCGCCCGGGCCATGTAACATGTCATGTATGCAAGCATGCCAACATCATATAAAACTCATATATCAACACATGGCATCATAACATCTTAAACATGCTCATCATATCATAGCAATCATTAGAACATGGCAAGTTTCTTTGCCAAGTTCTTTCACTTGATGAGCTCACTTTATTATATTTCTTTATATACTATATAATTGAGCTAATATATGATAATCTAAATTGTCTCACTTGAACTAAGAATGACATTGCGAAATTCCCTGATCTGATTGCCTATAGCTAAATACTCTGTGATATCTTACTCTTCTAGGCTTGATATTGAATCCTCTTGACAAATTTGAGCTATGAAGCAAGTGTGGTTTCAACTTTACTCTTTCATAAGACCATTTAATCATTTTTGCATGTTTATAATCAAAGAAAAAGAAAAAAGAAAAGGGAATAAAAAAAAGGGGTGTTAAAAGCAAAAGCTTCAAGTTGTATGCTTCAGGCATGCTTTCCTTAAAAAATAAGATGTATGCTTCAAGCATGCCATTCCCTCAAAGATAATATGCTTCAAGCATGCCACTCCTAGAAAATAAAAGAAATATGCTTCAAGCATGCCACATGCGATTTATTGTTTAAAGATTAAATTGGTCTACTAGATTGGAGTTGAAACTACTTGCTCGCCCTAAGTTGTTAGTTGCTTCAATTTTTTAAAGCCTTGCTTTTTCTGCTAAGATCTTGCTTAGTACTTGGCTATAGTTGACTAAATTGAGGTTGAGATGCATGTCATTCCCTAACTTGTTAAAATCACTTCAAGATCATGTATTTTGCATATTATGTGATATATAAGGTTATATGATCGAATGAGCTCATCTTTTCTATTTTGGCACTCTTTTGTTTCTCATTGTGAAATCATTGCTGCAAAAAGAAAAATTTTGAACAAATTCTCTCTTTTGTACTCTTGATGAATCCATTGTCAAAGGGGGAGAAATTTGGGAATCGTTGAAAAGTTTAAGAAAAAGGGGGAGAAGAAAAAGGGGTAGAAAAAGGGGGATTTGTTTCTGGCATTTTGTGAAGAGTTTGGAGATTTTTAGGAATTTTGGACACATTGCACATTCACACACATTTTCCTTCTCAGGGGGAGATTTTGTTTTGCATTTTGGTCAAAGGGGAATTCTGTGTTTTTCTCTTTTTGGTCCTTGATCTTTTGGATTTCAAAATCTTTTGTAAAGTGAATGCCAAATGTTCAATTCTATTTGGTGTTGCCAATGTTTTCATCAAGGGGGAGATTGTGAATCATGTGATGAAAAATTGGCTTGATCATGTGATGAAAAATTGGCTTGATAATGTGCTGAAAAATTGATTAGGTTTAATCTTGCAAAATTGCTTGCATAAAGGGCCAAACATTCAAACATCCAAAAACAGAGACTTTGCATTTGCGCCAGACCAAACATCCAAAAAACAGTGAGTTTCGCATGTATGACGGACCAAAGTCTTTGGTCTGTCATAAACGTGATTTTGATGCTTTTACGCTTGTTCAAGAAATCGCGTTTTTCCCATGTATGACAAACCAAATTTTTTGGTCTGTCATACACATGCTTTTGGCGAACTCGTTTTTCCCATGCATGACGGACCAAATTTTTTGGTCCGCCATACACATGCTTTTTGGCGATCTCGGGTGTCCCATGCATGACGGACCAAATTTTTTGGTCCGCCATACAACTGCATTTTGGCGATCTCGTGTGTCCCATGCATGACGGACCAATTTTTTGGTCCGCCATACACATGCTTTTGGCGATCTGTCCGGCGTGAATGGTGTTTGCTCAATTAGGGTTTTGAGCGATTTGAAATTGATTTTTGATCTGTTTTTGAGATTATGAAATTTGTGAGAATTTCATGATGCTTGAAGTGGAATTTATGCAATGCTCATGTGAGTAGTTGCATGAACTAATGTTGAGTCAAGTCGTGGACTTGTGCTCGAAATTGTTTTGTGGTTTGTTCATGTGCAGGTATTGCTCGAGGGCGAATGTGGTCGATGACGGGACCGGAACTAGGTTCATGGAGGAACTGAGGTTCGGGACTAGGTTCAGGAGGAACTGAGGTCTTGGTGGTCAAGGATGTCATGCGGGACGTTCGGGCTAAGGGAATGGTGCACATGAAGAATGGTTAGTCACGTGAGAATGGCAGGAGGTCATTCGCGTGCAAAGTGTTAGTCACGTGAGTATGGTAGGTGGCCATACGCGTGCAGAGTGTTAGTCACGTGAGTATGGTAGGGTTGCCATACGCGTGCAAGAGTTGTACTCGGCCAGGTTGGGCCAAGTAGAGTTGTGTTGGATACGGATTCCTTCTAGGGAATAGGAATCGTATTCAGAACTCCTTGTGGTTTGGTGCTTTAAATAGGTGGGGGGTCTCCTGTTGAAAGGCACCAAGCAGAGCTAAGCGCATCAAGCCTTGAGCTTGGTTTTAGGGTTTGTACTCTTTTGATGAGAGTATTTTAGACAAGAAATAAAGATCAATTCTTCCAAGATTTTAGCGTGCTACAGTAACCACATCGCTACAGTGTTTTCTGTTTTGGTTCTTGTTTGCATGCTTGTTCTAATTCTAGATTGGTTTTTGATCGTTGAGTTTCATCTTGATTTGATCCATCAAAAACCGTTCTAGGGTATTGATCTAGTGTTTCTCAAAGTCTAGTTGATCAATCTTTTGTCGTTCTTGTTTAATCTTGAAGTTTTGATTATATTGATTCTCGTCAAGTTCTGGATCAGCAAGCTTGCGAAGCTCATAACTTTTGATCCGTAAGTCCGATCGAGCTGATTCTTTTTGGGTTCGATTCTTATTGGAATCTAGTTTCTTGTGTCCAAATTTCAGATCAATCTAATGGTTGGATCTTTGAGAATTCACGTTTTACCGAACTTCTATCATTCTGTTTTTGTCGAAAACGAGGCAATTATTTGCTTCTGTTTTAGGGGTGAACTTTTAATAGGTCAAGAATTTGGTTTTAGCTTCCGCACAATCATTCACCCCCCCTCTGATTGCTATATTCGTATACTTCGATCCTACATTCCACATCTCATAATGTTATTAACCTTATCATGCACGTTAAATAAGGTTACGACACTCTGTGGTGTCACAACGCTTCAAAAGGCCCAAAAACGCGAGTAAACCTCAAGCCGTAAGATTTTCTTCTCTAATTTCGCAATTTGTAATGTCACACCAAAACGTAGTGTCACACTCCTCATCGCGGAGCGCTCCAATGGACGGATCTTCGGGGTGGTGAGGTGGAGAGGATTCCCTAGGGCAGCAAGGGGTGGTGGAGAGGGGAGGGGATGGCGCAAGGGGGAAAGGAAGCGCCCAAAGTGGGGTGTGGCGGCTTGGGTGGTGGGAGGAGGAGGTGGAGTGGCGGCTAGGGTTGTGGGGCGCTTGTGGGCAGGGGGAGGATGCCCCCAAGGCAGGTTATCCTGCCTCCCCCTCCCTCATGGGCCCAAAAATCCTCACACCAAAGCCCACAACACATCCCCCTTGGGCCCGAACTCCCCCAGAGAGGCCCAAACTCCCGAAAACAGCCCAGAAATGCGAATAAACCTCATAGCGTATAGTTTTAACCTCCGATTTCATATTTTATAATGTTTTGACCTCAACAATCACATTTTATAAGATTACATCACTCCGTGGTGTCACATTAACACATTTATCATTCTCGCTATAGAGTAATCTACAACACTAGTAGTCTATTTATTATCAAGCTAAAGATAACAATCACATTGAATTTATTCAACTCACAAATTAACTTAGCAATACGTCATTCCGTAAACCATATTGTTACATACTACATAGCACGAACGAAAAATTTCTAAACACCTTCATAGGTCACCTACTCTTGACGAACAGGATGCAATTTAACTTTAAAGATAACCACAGCTCAGGAACAAGAACGAACACCGATAAACAATATCTTCTTTCCAGGCAAGGAAGAAAAACACAACTCCAACCTAAATGCAGGAGAGCTCAACTCTCAAATTTCCAACTTTGATATCCCAAAACTCTTCAAGAAATCTCAACATCTATACTTCCAAGAAGGAAGAAGGATGCACCAGGGAAAACTAAATGTTCAACTAAATCATTTCCGATAAAGATTCAAACTTAGCTCCACCCAACTTAAGGTCTACACAAGGAGAAACTCCAACACCTTTCTTAGATAGGGAGAACAACAACCACATAAGTTTCCTCCCCAAGACAGTCCACAATAACCAACAAAATCGGGTGTCAAAGCAAAAAAGTTGCGACCAAAAGACGCGCAACACAAAACTCTTCTTCTTCGTCTTCAACCAAGGAGGACAAAACCACAAACCGCCTACGGAACAATCCGCGAAAACACAATACCAAATACTTTTCTTTTGATCTCAATCAACTAAAACCAAGAAAACCAACCAAAACCGACCGTCAGAACGGTAAAGAACATCCGAAGGAATCCACCACCTACTCTTCTATTTATCTCCAGTCAACTACCTGATCTACGACAGAAAAAGTAAGCACTCTTTCCCCACAAGGGGTTAACAGTTCTTCGGTGATAGCTTTAACAGGCCATACCGTCAAACCACAACCTTACAATGAACAAAAAGGTGACCGAAACCCTTCGGCACCACAACCTCACTTAATCACCATAAGAAGAACAACTCAATCAATTATTTTATAAGCATAGCAACATACATTACCTAATGTAGCATTCAACATCAGAGCTTAAATACAACATTTATGCGTAAAGCAACCATACCCATACCCTTTCATACTGTACATCCATGTGTGTCAAATTTTAAATTAGTTAATCCACTTACACAAGTTTTAATGTTGCTATCATATGAAAAAATTTGAAGTACAACCTAAGCCATGTTTCTAGGTTATACCTGTAACACCCCGGCATTTAATATGCCCGAATGCTACCAAACACAAGCTAAACAACAACTAAATACCACATTTAACATAAAATTCCAGCAAAGGTGCATAGGCTAAAAACCGAGATTTCGGCAGCACCTCCTTTGATTTATCATGAATTTAAGGAACAGCAACAATATAGCATTATATGGCAATAAGAGAAACATCTAAAACAGCAATAAATAAAGTCTTAACGACAATAAGAGACTAACATTAAGCTCTTAAGGTTCCAAGTGTCAAACAAACAATAGAACTCTCATTAACCAAGCTAAGACTTAATTTTAAAGACCATCACACGCAATTTATTATCAAACTAAATGAATTGACTTGGGGAAACATTAAGGTGAAGCAACGTGTGAGCGTGTGACTATTCCCTTTCCCGCATGCCGTTCTCATGGTACCTAAAACAACAAGAAAACACAAGGGTGAGTTCGAAAACTCAGCAAGCATACTCCAATGGACAACAAGCATAAAAACATGGCAATAACATCTTCCATCATGTATATCATCTCATTCATGATTACTTATCAATATCATCATCAATTTGTATGCGAAGTAATGCAATGCTCCTGACCCTCTGGAACCTCATACCGGTATGGTGGAGTACACACCCGTCGGTGTGCACCCTTTCCTCCCTTCCATCCCGAAGATGGAGGGTGCCTACTCGCTTCCAAACACCACATGGATGGAATCACGACATAGGACTTACTCAATGGCGTTCCGGATTAGTCATAACTTTCTCACCGACCTTGCCGGACTAGTTAAGACTTTCTCACCGCCCTCGCCCTATCTCATGACATGCATGCAACCATGCCAATTATCATATTTAATTCACATATTAACACATGGCATCATAATATGTTAAACATGCTCATCATATCATATCATTCATTAACACATGGCAAGTGGACATATATCATGTAAACAATTCCATCTAATCTCAACATGCAACCTACAACTCGCTATCCATCACAACACACTTGCCTCAAACACGTGCAACGGATTGGCGGGAAGAAGAGGGCTCTCCCGGGGTCACACCACCTGCACATAGGCATCACACACTCACAATCATAACCTCAAAATAGTACACAAACCCCCATCTAACCCGACATTGCCAACTACTCGCAAAACCTAAAACAGAGGTTCTGTCCCGGCGGGACAGCAGCCTTGCAAAAGGCATAACTTAAGTTCTGGGACTCCGAATGAATTAAACGAGTACACCCTCGCGTAGCCTAGGAAATTTCCCAACTTTCTCTAGGTATAAGGAAAGTCTGATTCGGCCTCTAAAGTTGTTTAATCTACAGATTACCGAGATCTGTTCCAATTACGTCACAGATTTTTAGGCGCTCGGTAAAACAGCTATAACTTTCAAACGGCTGATCGGAATTTAACGTGCTTTACGTCCACGGAAAGATAATTAAGTTATCTACAACTTCCTAGAAGTCCGTACGGTCGGATTCGGACTCTAAATCGACGGAAACTCGAACCCTAGTTCGATTGCTCAATCTGCCCGAAAACAGAAACGTGGACAAGTTTAGATCTAACCCAAATTACTTCAATCCAGCGCCTCCAATTGATCTAAAAACTTGATAAACACCCTAATAACAGTACCTAGATCAACCCCAAGGATCCCCAAGATCATACCTTTGCCCGACGAACAAATCTCCAATCAATCTCCGCGGATCTCCTCGCGAATCGCTCCTCGCTCCACGCTCCTCGCTCCTCGCTCCTCGCTCCTCGCTCCACGGGATGGATCCACGAGGTGCAGGGGTGGGGAGGCCACCCTAGGGCAGCAAGGGGTGGAGGGGAGGTGGTGTGGAGGTGGAGGAAAGGGAGGGGGAGGCGCACGGTTTGGGAGGGGACGGGGTGGGGCGGCTCGGGCTTGGGGGGAAGGGAGGAGAGGTGGAGGGGAAGGTGGGGCGCCAAAAGGGGTGGGGCGCAAGGGGCTGGGGAAGCCCCCTTTTAACAGCCCTCAACCCAATCCTAGTCCGTTACGGAGACCTAATCCATCCCACCAAAGCCCACCAAGGCCCAAAACTCCCCCGGGAAGGCCCAAAACCCCGAAAACGGCCCGGAAACGGCCCGGAAAAGCTATTAACCCCCAAGTCTTATGGTTTTAACCTTATTTCCACACCTCATACTATATTTAACCTTATCATGCTCAATAATAAGGTTACGACACTCCGAGGTGTCACATTCTTCCCCCCTTCAACAGGATTCGACCTCGAACCTAAACGCACCAACACGCAACCCCGCAAAACCAAAGACAGCTAGGTTTTCACATCACATACCTGAGGCGAAAGCTCGGGATACTTCTCGCATGCGAGATTCCAGCTCCCAAGTCGCTTCTCTCTCGGTCTGATGTGACCACAGGACCTTGACAAACTTAAGCGCCCTGTTCTTCATCACTCGCTCTGAAGTCCCCGAATTTCCACAGACGGGACTCGAAGGTGAGGTCCTCTTTGAAGCACTAATGGTTCCAATGGAACCACCAACTCCGGATCATGCAAGTATTTCTTCAACATCGAGACATGGAACACATTATGCACACCTTGCATGGATTAGGTAACTCTAGGCGATAGGCCAACCTGCCAACTTCGGGCGAGGATAGGAAAAGGCCCAACATACCTTGGGTGAGCTTTCCCTTCGTGCCAAAACGCACCACACCCTTGGTGGGAGATACTCGCAAGAGTACGCTTATCACCCACCTCAAACTCCAAGTCTCGCCGCCTCACATCAAGATAGCTCTTACATGCGCTTCATACTGCGAGAAGGTTCTGCTGCACCTCCGCCACGCGATCAATAGTCTGCTGAACCCAATCCGGTCCAAGAACTGCTCTCTCGCCTTGCATCCCAACAAAGTGGCGATCTGCACTTCCGGCCATATAGTACCTCATAAGGAGCAGCCGGATCTTTGGAATGATAGCTGTTATTGTAAGCAAACTCCGCAAGAGGCAAATGATCTTCCCAGCTACCCTTCCAAGCCATCACACAGGCCCTGAGCATGTCCTCCAAAGTTTGGATGGTACGCTCAGACTGCCCATCTGTCTGAGGGTGAAAAGCGGTACTAAGGCAAAGCTGCGTACCCAAAGCACTCTGCAAACTCTCCCAGAACTTGGAGACGAACTTCGCATCCCGATCAGAGATAATGGTCTTGGGTACACCATGCAATCTCACAATCTCCCGCACATAGATGGGAGCCAACTCGCTCGCTGAATTGGTCGTGCGGATGGGAATGAAATGCGCAGACTTGTTGAGACGATCCACCACAACCCAAACAACATCCTTCCCTCGAGGAGTACGAGGTAAGCCGACCACAAAATCCATAGAGATGTCATCCCATGGCCACACAGGAATCTCCAAAGGCTGCAACAGGACAGCGGGACGCTTATGCTCAGCTTTGATCTTCTAGCAAATCCCACAAGACGTCACATACTTGGCAATATCCACTCTCATCCTTTTCCACCAGAAATTCTTCTTCAAGTCCCTATACATCTTGGTCTCCCCAGGATGGACCGTGTACGGGGTGCGATGAGCTTCTTTCAGGATGTCTTCTTTCACTTGAGATTTACGGGCACGCATGCACGGCCCCCGAAACCTCAAAGCTCCCGCATCATCAACAAGAAAGTCTCTAGACTTGCCTTCCCCAAGGCGTTTCCTCACTTGCTGGAGCAAACGATCATCTTCTTTGTGCCTCTCGCTGACACGCTCGAGAATCGCGACTCAAGAATCATTTGAGTTTCAGCACAGACGGTCCCATAAAGCAATAGGAGACTCCCAAACGCTCAAAATCAGCAACAAGACAATCAACAACAGGGGCATTGTCTTGCGATCGAGGGCGTCGGCCACCACATTTGCTTTCCCGGATGATACTGGATCGTGAGGTCATAATCCTTTATCAACTCTAGCCACCTCCTCGCCTCAAGTTCAAATCTTTCGAGTAAAGATGTACTTGAGGCTCTTGTGATCGATGAAAATGTCACAAGACTCACCGCATGTAATGCCTCCATATCTTCAATGCAAACACCACGGCGGCTAGCTCAAGATCATGCGTGGGATAATTCGCTCATGCTTTTTCAATCGCCTCGAAGCATAAGCAATCACCTTGCCCTCTTGCATGAGCACACACCCAAGTCCCAACCGAGAAGCATCGGAATAAGCAGTGAAGCGCTTCCGGCTCGGGAAGGGTAAGAACAGGAGCGATCACTAACTTCTCCTTCAAAGTGCGTAAGCTGTGCTCACACTCTGCAGATCCACTGGAATTTCATCCCTTTCGAGTCGGTGTGAAAGTGGCTTGGCAATGATAGAGAAATCCTGCACAAAACGCCGATAGTAGCCAGCCAACCCAAAGAAACTACGCACCTCTTTGACATTGTAAGGCCTCTTCCAATCCAAAACTGCTGAGACTTTGCTAGGATCTACAGATATGCCCTCTGGATTGATGATGTGGCCAAGAAAACCCACTTCTGAAATCCAGAACTCGCACTTTTTCAGCTTAGCAAAGAATTGATTCCCTCGTGGTACTCAAAGACAAGCCTCAAGTGTCGCTCATGCTCCTCTTCTGATTTAGAGTAAATCAGAATGTCATCGATGAACACTACCACAAACTCATCAAGGTACTTGTGTAGCATACTGTTCATCGCCTCCATAAAGATAGCAGGGGCATTAGTTAGTCCAAAAGACATAACTTTAAATTCATAATACCCATACCTAGTGGAGAAAGCAGTCTTCTCAATGTCCTGCTCCCTCACACGGATTTGATTGTACCCCGACTGAAGATCAATCTTGGAGAACACCTTTGCTCCCTTCAGTTGGTCAAACAGATCCTCGATGCGAGGCAAAGGATACTTGTTTTTTACTGTTACTTGATTAAGTGCACGATAATCAATGCACATACGCCAACTCCCATCCTTCTTCGAGACGAAGAGGACGGGTGCTCCCCATGGCGATACGCTACGCCGAATGAAGCCCTTGGCCAACAGATCCTCCAACTGCTTCTTCAACTCGTCTTGAAAAGGACGAGCCAAGCGGTATGGAGAGATAGAAATAGGTCGAGTGCCAGGAACAAGGTCAATACGAAACTCCACATTCCTCACAGGAGGTAGACCAGGCAACTCGTCAGGGAACACATCAACGAACTCCTTCACTACAGAAATCTCCTCAATGGAAACTAAAGAAGATGGCTTTTCGAACAAGGTCATGAGGAAACCCAAATGCCTCAAACGGCGACCAGAAAACAGACTAGTCAGCGCAAAGACGGAACTGGAAGGTAAACCACCCTGAAAGGTCAACTCTACTCCTGACGGGGCCTGCAAGGCAACCGTCTTCCAGAAACAACAAATCTTGGCACGATCGATGCAGCCACCCATGCCCAAAATGACATCAAAAGGAGCCAATCGGATCACCATGAGATTGGCAAAGAAAACCTCATCATCAATGGCAATGGTGCAACCAGGGCAAACCAAAGAACTAGCAATCAACCCCTGGAGAATCGACTAACACGGACTCGTAAAATCCGTTGAACTCCCAACTTAGCTCTACTAGCAAACTCGACGACACAAAAGAGTAGGATGCTCGGAATCAAATAGAACAAAGGCATCAACGGAATCCACGAGCAGAGTACCTAAAACCACCTCTGGATGCCCTACCGACTCGGCGGTCGGCAAAGCGCACACCCTGGTGGCGCCGGACGAGAAGAGCCCGACTCGGTGATGCCCCAACAAGGCTGGGGCGGAGGAGGCAGCGAGGAGGAAGCAGACGGCTGCGGGCACCAAGACGCTGGTGGCGCCCACGCAAAGGGTGGCTGAGAAACAGGGCAGCCATCAAGTGCACCGATCCTTCCGGAAGACGCTACCGGAGTGGGAGGAGAAGGCACCGTCTCCCACTTGATGATGCTACGGGGTTCATCCGGCAGATTCGCCCCATATGGCCGGGCTTGCCACGGTGGTTGCAACTCCCGGTCCAACCACACTCTGAAGCACGGTGCTCGCCACCGCACTTGAAGCACTTCATGCCTGCCGCCCGGGCACAGGATGAACAGTCGCTCGCGAAGAAGGCAGTGGGCGGCCCCATCTTAGCCCACGAGGAGGAGCCCTGTCCTCCCTTGAATTTCTTGAAGGTGGGTCGGCTGAGAGGACCCACCTCCTCCACCAAAGGTCCTCTTCGGCCCCACTGGGCCGCAGGAACCCTGAACCTCCTGTGTTCGCTTGTCCCGGAGAGCTCCAACTCGAGCTCCATGCCCTTCGCTTGCTCCACCACAGAGCGAGAAGTCACGAGGGCGATCGCCCCATGACAACTCTGAACTCCTGGTTGAGGCCCCTACGGAACCTCCTAGCTTTCTCCCGATCGTTTGCCACAGTAGTCTGAAGCGCACCACGCTGTTGAACTCCTTCTCATACTCGCCACCGACCTCTTTGCCTCGGGAAAGAGTGGTCGAGTAAGCTCCATCCTCTCAAGGAAAGACTGGATGGAACTTGGCTCGGAAGCGAGCCACAAAGTCCTCCTGTGTCACCGGACCCAGATCGGGGCTCTAGCAGCCAGAACCCTCCCACCAGATATCCGCTTGGCCCTTCAAATGAAAAGCCACAAAGCGAGTCCTCTCGAACCGAGGTCAAATCTAGGACCTCAAGCGCCTCTCCATGTACCGCAGCCAATCTGCGGACTGGATTGGCGTGCTGCTCCGTCGAAAGTGTCAAGACGGAGGGACATCCACTCCGGAGACTCATCCTCGGCTCAGTGCAGCGGGGGGCAACAGGGGGCCCGCTGCAGGGGAGGCACAACGGCAGGGCTGCCCGCAGCTGGCTGGCGCAGCTCTGAATCTCCCTCTGCAGAGCTGAACTAAATCTTCATTTGCGGCGGGCACCCCGCCCGACTGCAGCTGGAAGCTCCTCCTGAGCTGGCCCACGAGCATTAAGCGAAACGCTACCCTCAGCAACAGACTCCTCAACTCCCTGGGAGCCTCGCCCCTGGCCTCCACGGCCACGGCGTCCACGGCCTCTACCCCTCGGCATGGCTGCTTAGACAGACAGCCATCCAAACACAAAAACACACAATCAAGATCATAGATCAAACATCATCATAAGCATAATCCTTATCACATAATCAAGCGCGATGCAATGGCGAACCAAAACCCATCCTACTGTGCATCCAAGTGTGTCAGATTTTAGATTAGTTATACCACTTTTACAAGTTTTAACGTTGCTATCCTATAACAAGGTTTTAGTTAGAACCTAAGCCATGTTTCTAAGTTATTCCACATCATATTTTAGTTGCAACTTAAGGTATGACACTAAAAATACATATTCCAAGGACCTACAGCCCGCTCTGATACCAACTGTAACACCCAGGCATTTAATATGCCCGAATGCTACCAAACACAAGCTAAACAACAACTAAATACTACATTTAACATAAAATTCCAGCAAAGGTGCATAGGCTAAAAACCGAGATTTCGGCAGCACCTCCTTTGATTTATCATGAATTTAAGGAACAGCAACAATATAGCATTATATGGCAATAAGAGAAACATCTAAAACAGCAATAAATAAAGTCTTAACGACAATAAGAGACTAACATTAAGCTCTTAAGGTTCCAAGTGTCAAACAAACAATAGAACTCTCATTAACCAAGCTAAGACTTAATTTTAAAGACCATCACATGCAATTTATTATCAAACTAAATGAATTGACTTGGGGAAACATTAAGGTGAAGCAACGTGTGAGCGTGTGACTATTCCCCTTTCCCGCATGCCGTTCTCATGGTACCTAAAACAACAAGAAAACACAAGGGTGAGTTCGAAAACTCAGCAAGCATACTGCAATGGACAACAAGCATAACAACATGGCAATAACATCTTCCATCATGTATATCATCTCATTCATGATTACTTATCAATATCATCATCAATTTGTATGCGAGAAGTAATGCAATGCTCTGACCCTCTGGAACCTCATACCGGTATGGTGGAGTACACACCCGTCGGTGTGCACCCTTTCCTCCCTTCCATCCCGAAGATGGAGGGTGCCTACTCGCTTCCAAACACCACGTGGATGGAATCACGACATAGGACTTACTCAATGGTGTTCCGGATTAGTCATAACTTTCTCACCGACCTTGCCGGACTAGTTAAGACTTTCTCACCGCCCTCGCCCTATCTCATGACATGCATGCAACCATGCCAATTATCATATTTAATTCACATATTAACACATGGCATCATAATATGTTAAACATGCTCATCATATCATATCATTCATTAACACATGGCAAGTGGACATATATCATGTAAACAATTCCATCTAATCTCAACATGCAACCTACAACTCGCTATCCATCACAACACACTTGCCTCAAACACGTGCAACGGATTGGCGGGAAGAAGAGGGCTCTCCCGGGGTCACACCACCTGCACATAGGCATCACACACTCACAATCATAACCTCAAAACAGTACACAAACCCCCATCTAACCCGACATTGCCAACTACTCGCAAAACCTAAAACAGAGGTTCTGTCCCGGCGGGACAGCAGCCTTGCAAAAGGCATAACTTGAGTTCTGGGACTCCGAATGAATTAAACGAGTACACCCTCGCGTAGCCTAGGAAATTTTCCAACTTTCTCTAGGTATAAGGAAAGTCTGATTCGGCCTCTAAAGTTGTTTAATCTACAGATTACCGAGATCTGTTCCAATTACGTCACAGATTTTTAGGCGCTCGGTAAAACAGCCATAACTTTCAAACGGCTGATCAGAATTTAACGTGCTTTACGTCCACGGAAATATAATTAAATTATCTACAACTTCCTAGAAGTCCGTACGGTCGGATTCGGATTCTAAATCGACGGAAACTCGAACCCTAGTTCGACTGCTCAATCTGCCCGAAAACAGAAACGTGGACAAGTTTAGATCTAACCCAAATTACTTCAATCCAGCGCCTCCAATTGATCTAAAAACTTGATAAACACCCTAATAACAGTACCTAGATCAACCCCAAGGATCCCCAAGATCATACCTTTGCCCGACGAACAAATCTCCAATCAATCTCCGCGGATCTCCTCGCGAATCGCTCCTCGCTCCACGCTCCTCGCTCCTCGCTCCTCGCTCCACGGGATGGATCCACGAGGTGCAGGGGTGGGGAGGCCACCCTAGGGCAGCAAGGGGTGGAGGGGAGGTGGTGTGGAGGTGGAGGAAAGGGAGGGGAGGCGACGGTTTGGGAGGAAGGGGTGGGGCGGCTAGGGCTAGGGGGGAAGGGAGGAGAGGTGGAGGGGAAGGTGGGGCGCCAAAAGGGGTGGGGCGCAAGGGGCTGGGGAAGCCCCCTTTTAACAGCCCTCAACCCAATCCTAGTCCGTTACGGAGACCTAATCCATCCCACCAAAGCCCACCAAGGCCCAAAACTCCCAGGAAGGCCCAAAACCCGAAACGGCCGGAAACGGCCGGAAAAGCTATTAACCCCAAGTCTTATGGTTTTAACATTATTTCCACACCTCATACTATATTTAACCTTATCATGCTCAATAATAAGGTTACGACACTCCGAGGTGTCACATTCTTCCCCCCTTCAACAGGATTCGACCTCGAATCTAAACGCACCAACACGAAACCCCGCAAAACCAAAGACAGCTAGGTTTTCACATCACATACTGAGGCGAAAAGCTCGGGATACTTCTCGCGATGCGAGATTCCAGCTCCCAAGTCGCTTCTCTCGGTCCTGATGTGACCACAGGACCTTGACAAACTTAAGCGTCTGTTCTTCATCACTCGCTCAAGTCCCGGAATTTCCAGGACGGGACTCGAAGGTGAGGTCCTCTGAAGCACTAATGGTTCCAATGGAACCACCAACTCCGGATCATGCAAGTATTTCTTCAACATCGAGACATGGAACACATTATGCACACCTTGCATGGATTCCGGTAACTCTAGGCGATAGGCCAACTGCCAACTCGGGCGAGGATAGGAAAAGGCCCAACATACCTTGGACTGAAGCTTTCCCTTCGTGCCAAAAACGCACCACATCCTTGGTGGGAGATACTGCAAGAGTACGCTATCACCCACCTCAAACTCCAAGTCTCGCCTCACATCAAAGATAGCTCTTACATGCCTCTGCTGTGACTGCGAGAAGGTTCTGGTACCTCCGCCACGCGATCAATAGTCTCTGAACCCAATCCGGTCCAAGAACTGCTCTCGCCATGCATCCCAACAAAGTGGCGATCTGCACTTCCGGCCATATAGTACCTCATAAGGAGCAGCCGGATCTTTGGAATGATAGCTTTATTGTAAGCAAACTCCGCAAGAGGCAAATGATCTTCCCAGCTACCCTTCCAAGCCATCACACAGGCCCCGAGCATGTCCTCCAAAGTTTGGATGGTACGCTCAGATCGCCATCTGTCGAGGGTGAAAAGCGGTACTAAGGCAAAGGCTGCGTACCCAAAGCACTCGCAAACTCTCCTAACTTGGAGACGAACTTCGCATCCCGATCAGAGATAATGGTCTTGGGTACACCATGCAATCTCACAATCTCCCGCACATAGATGGGAGCCAACTCGCTCGCTGAATTGGTCGTGCGGATGGGAATGAAATGCGCAGACTTGTTGAGACGATCCACCACAACCCAAACAACATCCTTCCCTCGAGGAGTACGAGGTAAGCCGACCACAAAATCCATAGAGATGTCATCCCATGGCCACACAGGAATCTCCAAAGGCTGCAACAGGACAGCGGGACGCTTATGCTCAGCTTTGATCTTCTAGCAAATCCCACAAGACGTCACATACTTGGCAATATCCACTCTCATCCTTTTCCACCAGAAATTCTTCTTCAAGTCCCTATACATCTTGGTCTCCCCAGGATGGACCGTGTACGGGGTGCGATGAGCTTCTTTCAGGATGTCTTCTTTCACTTGAGATTTCTGGGGCACGCACAGACGGCCCTGAAACCTCAAAGCTCCCGCATCATCAACAGTAAAGTCTCTAGACTTGCCTTCCCCAAGGCGTTTCCTCACTTGCTGGAGCAAACGATCATGCTGCTGTGCCTCTCGCACACGCTCAGGAATCGCTGACTCAAGAATCATTTGAGTTTCAGCCTGCACGGTCCCCGCAAAGCAATAGGAGACTCCCAAACGCTCAAAATCAGCAACAAGACAATCAACAACAGGGGCATTGTCTTGCGAGGCGTCGGCCACCACATTTGCTTTCCCGGATGATCTTGGATCGTGAGGTCATAATCCTTTATCAACTCTAGCCACCTCCTCGCCTCAAGTTCAAATCTTTACGAGTAAAGATGTACTTGAGGCTCTTGTGATCGATGAAAATGTCACAAGACTCACCGCATGTAATGCCTCCATATCTTCAATGCAAACACCACGGCGGCTAGCTCAAGATCATGCGTGGGATAATTCGCTCATGCTTTTTCAAGCGCCTCGAAGCATAAGCAATCACCTTGCCCTCTTGCATGAGCACACACCCAAGTCCCAACCGAGAAGCATCAGAATAAACAGTGAAGCGCTTCCCCGGCTCGGGAAGGGTAAGAACAGGAGCAGTCACATAAAAACAACAGTGAAGCCGCTAATCCCCTTTCCCTCATGCCGGTTTTATGGTACCTAAAAACAACATAAAACACAAGCGTGAGTTCATCACTCAGCAAAGTGTAATGCAATGGAACACGCAAAACAGTTTTCAATACCATCATCACTACATCTCATATTCAACATCATAAGCATTTCATATTTCACCTTATATATATCTTATTAACATCATCATACATGCAATGCAATGCACATGTCTCTTTGAAGCACATAACAGTATTGCCGAGTGCACACCCGTCAGTGTGCATCCTCTTTCCCCTTCGATCCCGTAGATGGAGCATGCCTACTCTTACTGACTCGCTCCCATACACAACCGTGGATGGGACTACAAGATAGGTCTTTCGTGTTCACAACATGTGAACACAGAGACCCGCATCAGAATGGGTCGCCTCTTCCATTATGAATGCACATATGTCATGAACATATAGGAACTTGCATAAATACTTAATACGGCAATTTCATAGCCAATATGTAATCATGCTCATCATATCATAAGCAAATAACAAGCATGACAAGTTAACACATCATGTATTCATATTGCACCTATGCAAGTATAATAACCACTCAAACCCAAACCATCCCAATACACTTGCCTTCAACCGTGAGCGACAGAGTGGCGAGAGGTTGAGGGCACTCCTGGGGTCACACCACCTGCACATAGGTACATCACACTCAAAACTTGACCACAAAACATTACAAGAGCGATCATCTACAACGACCTCGCAACCCACTCCTAAAACCCGAAAACAGAGAATCTGTCCCGTCGGGATAGCGGGCTTCCAACTAGCATAACTTGAGTTCTAAAACTCTAAATCAAGTAAACGAGTACATTTTATCTAAGCTAAGGAAATTTCCCAACTTTTTCTAAGTATTTGCGAAGACTGATTCGGCATCTAAAGTTGTATAATCTATAATTGAACACGATCTGTCTCAATCTTGTCGCATATTTGATAATGTTCGGTAAAACAGGCATAACTTTTAAACGGCGGGACGGAATTTAGCGTTCTTGGTTTTCAATTAAAGGTACTTGAATTACCTATGACTTTCATAACAATCGGCTGATCAGTAAACGCCTCTAAAATTGCCAAACTGAGGCCGAAGCTCAGACTCCCAATCTGCCCGAGGACACAACTTTGGACAGATCTATAGTTATCCTAATCCCATCTAGGAACAGCACCTAAACATGAATCCTAAGCATGGATCATCCCATCTATCAACACCTAGACCACCCCTAGAGAGCCACGATTCGTTACCTCTTCTTGAAGAATCGACGACGGCGAGAAATTTCTCCTCCCGGTCCCGATCTCCCTCCAAACGCCGAATCCGCCGGTTCCTCTCGGTTGCGGAGCTTTCCAACGAGGAGATCAATGTAGGGGAAGGGCGTGGCAGCAAGGAGGGGGTTGAACCCCTACTTGGTCCGGCTAGGAGGTGGAGGCGCAAGGTGGAGGAGGCAAGGGGGCGCATGGGGGAGATGTGTAACACCCCAAAATTTTGCTTTTCTTAAATTTATGTGTAATTTGGCACTTTTGTGAATTTTTGGAATTTTCTGGAATTTATTTGGATTTATTTAGAATTTATTTGAATTTATTCCATTTTGAAATAATTAAAGAATTAAACTTTGCAAATAAAAATTTGTTGGAAATATTTTATTTGAGTCCAAAATGTTCCAAAATATTTTCCGTAATTTTTCCGAATTTTTCTGAGTCTTTTGCTATTTTTAATGATTTAATTGAATTTCTGGGAATTTAATTGGATTATTTAAATGCGAGTGGGTTTTACTGTTCCTCCGACCGGACCCGAGTCCGAGTCAAACTCGAGTCCGACTCGCTAGCTTGGTCCAAATTAAAACCGCTTAGAACCCAAACCGTGCGGCATCGTTGGATCAAGATCCAACGGCCACGATTGAGCCACGCCGCCGACCCGAGCCCGACCGAGCCACCACCGCCGAGTCCGACCGAACCCAAACTCACGCACCGTTGGATCTCGATCCAACGGCCGCGGCGCTGCACGCCACCTCGCCTGGAAGTCGCCGCGGACTCGGGCCGCGAGCAGTCTCGCTTCGTGGCGTTTACTGACGCCGAGGGCTCTATTTATTGCGCCGTCGCCGCCATCGTGGACCGCCACTTCATTGCGCTTTGTAGCCCTGAACAACGTCGCGAGCCGCCGTCTAGCGCAATCGCCGAAGTTGCCGTAGCGTTCGCCGTAGTTTTCGCCGATTGCGCCGTCTCCGTCGTCCTCCGCCGCCCGTTGAGTCGAGATCCGGAGCAGGAGGTCAAGCGCGTTGGAAGGACCTCTCACCTCGCCGAACACGCCCGAAGCGCGTTGCGTGGTCGCTGCCCCTAATCCCGGCGAGCAGCGCCGCATAAGCCATCGCCGGACCCGAAGCTCGCTCGCCGTCCGATCCCGATCCAACGTGCAGATTGCGCCACATCATCTCACGGTGAGATTCCGTCCAAAATCCCAGATTCAATCTCGGCCGCTGGATCTAGATCCAACGGTCGAGATCAAACGCGTTAACCCAAACGCGTGAGAGCGAATCTAATCTGGGCCGTTGATTTTCAAATCAACGGCCGAGATTGCGCCACGCTGGCCTGGAAGGTCGACCGCCATGTCGGCCGCTGGCCCACGCTGCAGTGCAGACGGATCGACACGCGGGCCCGCATGTCGGCCGGCCCAGCTTCGCACCATGACGCCACATCGACGCCATGGCGGGCTCAAGATGTCGGGCCGGCCGTCCCAGCCGAGCGCCGACGCCAAGAATGACGTCAGTGGGTCCCACTGCCGTCATTGTGGTGAGCCCGGCCGACGCCAGCGGACGTCACCCGAGTGGACCCACCTGTCAGCGACACATGGAGCCGTGGAGCGAGTCCACGGTGGACCCGAGCCGAGCGTGGACCGAGTCCATGAACCGGCTGACGTCAGCAGACCAATCAGAGGCTGCCACGTGTCCTTGCTGACGCAATAATTAATTTTCGAAAAAGAAAATGATTTATTAATTCGAAATAATAATTTCAGATTTTGTTTCAAACTTCAAACGCTTATAACTTTTGCGTTTCAACTCCGATTTGAGTGATTCAAATTTCTAAATTTGTATAAAATTGAGATCTACCTAATTATGAATTTTATTTAATTTTTGGACAAAAGTTTTCCTCTGTAATATTATTTAATTGATTATTTAAACTTCAAAATGCTATAACTTTTGCATTTTAACTCCAAATTTGACGATTCCAGTTTCTAAAAATTCATAAAATTATGTTCTCTCTGTTTATGGATTTTATTTGGATGTTTGGACACTTTTTGCCTATTGTTTATTCGTGTATTGCTATTTGCACGCTTTACGAGTAGACGTTGAAGTGCCGGAGGGATTCGAAGGAGAAGTATTGACTCAGGATCCAACTCAAGACCAAGAACAAGTACTTTTTGAAGGCAAGTTGTGCTTTGACCATGTTGATCCTATTTTGAAACCTATTTTGATTTAACCTATTGCATGCTAGTTCAATTAGAAAATACTTTATTTAAATATGGGGGAGTAGATAAATACCAATTTGCTGTATGACACCTTGATTATTTAAATATGTGCCATGACCCTTGTCACCCTAGTTGTGGATTACTAGTTGGACATTATTAAATTGCCAACATGGGTTTTAGATCGTTGTAGTATACTGCTTAGACCTGCTACGTGCTCATGACATGATTTTGGACAATCAAATGTTAATATTGACTTAATGATATATTGAACCTGTTTGGAAAGGTATCATGTGATGTTGATGGCACGTGGTGCATGGTAATCAAGCGGGTTTGATAAATAGTTTTTGACCGGGCATGTGGCAAGAATGATCGGGTGGGCAGGTTGCATCGGGGATGTTGATTTGGTTCTTCGGGTAGTCTTGCCCTGGTCACCCTAAGGACTTCACCTTGCAAGCCTTTGAACTGGGTCTAACGTGCAGCCACATGTCTGTAATGGGACGGACCTAGTTGATTAAGTTGCTAATAACGTACCTGTGGGACCTCAGGAGGTCAACTACACCCTTTGTGTAAGTTGTACGGGGGAGCGTACCGGGGCTGAGGCCAGGTACCCATCTAACGGTTGATTGGCCTAAACTTCGCCTTAGCTAAGGGAAGGGTTAGTGTGCAATAACCAGGGAGGCTCACTTGTATTGTTAGAAGTTTCCAAAAGACTTTGTTACGGGAACTCGCCTTTGTGGTGTTTTACTGTATCTTGTGGGTAAAGTGCATAACCTCTGCAGAGTGTACAATCTATTCGAATAGCCGTGTTCGCGGTATTGGATATCGCTCGGGAATTACAGTCAAGGGTTAGATTTTCTAAAAAATAACTTGGATCTGAAAGGTTGGGTTTGGTTTAATAATGATGTTGATGGAAATGTGGACTAGGATGGGAAAGATGTTTATTAAAATCCTTGAAAAGTTATTTATGCTATACTTGCTTATACTGCTTTCGAATCTACTTATGCTACTTGTCAAATGCTGTTTACTGCAAATATACCTTGAGCTATTCCTTTGTATCAAGCCATGCATATAGTCTATTAGCCTGCATTCTGTGCATGACTTGCTGAGTACCAAGTACTCACCCTTGCCACAATACCACACCAGTTGAAGAGGAGACTACACCAGCTTTGGAGGAGGAGCTCCACGAGGAACCGTCTACTTAGGGAGCGAGCCCAGTCAGTTGCCTGTGGTATACTGGATGGCGCCACGAAGTTATCTTGTTTTCCGCTGCTATTATTTCTCTCTTAAATAAGTTTCGCCCTGCGAGGCGTACACTTGTAACTTGACCATAAGGTCGAGTAACCAGTTTGACTATTTAATTAAAGTACTTTATTAGTATCGAGTGGTATGATTGTGATATTTACCGATGTTAAGACTGTGTGCACTAGCGCGTTCCTGGACTAGTGCTGAATACACAGAGGGTCCGGATTTGCAAATTCGGGGTCCCGACAAGATGGCGGCTAGGGTTTGGAGGAGATGGGGAGGAGGCAAAGGGGTGCAGGGGCAGCAGGGCTGCTGCCCAAATCCCTCCCCACATGGGCCAATGATCCCCCACCTTCGGCTTGAGAAGGTCCCCCAAAGCCCGATCTAACAGGAGGGCAGCCGGTCGGACGACCAAGTGGGCGACCAGTCGGCGACCAGTTGGATGAGAAGAAAGCTTCGGTCCGAACACCTTTTCTCTTTTTTTTTTTTTCAACAGTTCGGGCCCGACACGGAACACAACTCGAAACGGAACACAACTCGAAACCGCTGTGGGAGACAAAATTTTCTTCTGACCTGGAACTAGACAAGAATTCAGCAACTCGACACGACGATGCAACCAAAAATTCAATAACGCAATGCACTGGAAAGGAAAATGCGAGGCTCAAATTGTTTTGGTATGGGGAGATCCAATCTGATGGCGCTTCGACTATAGGAAAGATATCAATCTACTAATCTAGGGTAAAGAATTCTCACCGAGCAACCTGGTTTGCTCTGATACCACTTGATGGCGCCGTGATGGCACTATGGGTGTCCCGATCTTTCGATGAGAAACACACGATCGATTTGTTAGAGTCGACTTTGACGATCCGACTACACCGTACGACGACGATGCGCCTTAGCAATCGCTAAACCAACTCCAGAGTGTTATTGATCTTGCCTTGTGCACGATCAACCTGAACACGAGGTTCAATTCCTGCAAGCAACCGAAGAACAAGCAAGAACAATAGGATAAGCAATCTGAAATTGCGGATAAAACTGGAAGCGAAACAAAGTGGAGTCTTATTGACGATCTTGACAAGGTGGTTGTCCAAAGACAACTCGCAGGATCAAGTTTGCACTTGGCTAAACTAATCAAATAAAACCCAAAACCCTAAGGAGCCTATGTCTGGCTATTTATAAGAGGTAGAGGCGTGGGAAACACGTCCAAAGCAGTAGGATACCAACTACAACTCTATTACAAGGCCCAAAGCCCACGTCTTCTCGATTTGGAAAAGTGACGCCAATTGTTTTGCAGATTCCCGTCGACTCGGACGGAATTTAGGGATGGGGTCGGATCCGTTGGAAAGAGGACGTCGAAACCTTTCAAACCAGTACTCATAAACCCCAAACACCCTTGTGGATCAAAAGTTATGGTCATTTTAAGTTGGTGCTGTCCCGGAGGCCGAATCCGAGTATAACTTGTGCACCGGAAGAATTGGCTTCATGCTTGATGTTTGGAAGTCCTTCTCCTTGGTTCCTAAGGACAATAAAATTATCACGAGGATTAAATAGCATTCCATTCATTAAATTATCTGTATGCAACCCGAGGAACGCATTCACCTGGTAATTGAATTGTCGTGCCCGAGCTCGAGTAATTGGCCCTTGTATGATATTGTTGGTTTCCATTGGGTTTGTAAGTATGGCCGTATCCATGGTAGTGATGTCCTCATCATACGTCGACCTAGAGGTTGGTCACGCCACAGAACTTTGGCGTATGCTACAGACTCTCGGAGATTTTGAGAAGCCGCAATACCAAGTGGAAGTAATCAGACAAGCAGGATTGATCAAGGCTTGTGACGTGAAGATTGTGGTACCTGTTAGGAAGAAGGGCCCAGGCAATCGCCCGATACACTGCACTGCCAGGAGGTCTACAATGCATATGGGTATCCAAGAGGCGTCACGACGAGCAATGCGGCACATTACCCGCATCTACGCCAGAGAGTTGGAGAGCACGGTGTTCCGATATCACCCGCACAGCAATAACCTTCTTGACCCGGAGGCGATTCAGGATGAGGATGCCATGGTTACACAGTTGGCACGACTTGTTGTCGCCCAGGAGGATGTACTCGATGATACAAGCAAGGAGCTACAGAAGGCCCGCAAGGAGATCACGACAGAAAAGAACAGATGGCGGGAAGCTCAAGAGTATGTGTCACACCTTCTGCGAAGGATTGACGAGTTGGAGATGGCTTTGTACGGACCAGAGCCAGAGCCAATGCTCGAGCTGCACGAGCCAGACCCGGAGGAGCCGGAGCTTGAGGAGGACACTGCTTCTTCGACTACCACAGATGACACAGTTGCTGGACATGGCAATCGTTTCGCGCCTATGCCGCAGCATCCGTACCCAGGCCGTAGAAGTTTTCTCGATGAGTGAGCGTAGGTTTTATAGAGAGACTCCTTCGCCGAGTCGCGTTTTAGAATAAAGAGTCACCCTTTAGGCGTTAGACTCCAGTGTTAGTTCGATTTGGATTTTCATTGTTTGCTGAGTGTGCAGTATGTGTTGCAAGGCCCCTAGGCATTGTAAGCAACCATACCAAGTTACTATTAATTAAAATAATAAAGTTAGACCTTAAAGTTACACCTTTCGCCCCGCATAAGTTCCATATTACTTGTCTATTCTTGTTTCCCTCTCATCTCTAAAACCTAGAGCAAACCACAGATGGTGAACACCCGCGGAAACTTTGGTGGCAATGGAAGCGGTTCTCGCCCAACAGAAAACCCCAATGATGGAGCACCAGCACCGCCACTGGATATGAAGAATTTCGGAGCTTTTCTCGCTGCTCAGACTCAGTTGATGCATGCTATGATGCAACAGATGCAACACGTCACTGCTCAGGCCACTTCTAATCAAGTTAATCAGGGACAACGCCAGAATACAAGACTGTCAGAGTTCATGAGGACTCATCCACCCACTTTTTCTGGGAATGCCAATCCATTGGAGGCTGATGATTGGTTAAGATCAATTGAGAGGAAGCTACACATCGCTCAATGCATGGGAAATGAGAAGGTACTCTACGCTTCTCATCAGTTGGAAGGGACAAATTACGAATGGTGGGAGAACTTTCGTACACGCAGAGAACCCTCAAGAGATCACTTGGGAGGAGTTCACAATGCGTTTCGCCAAGATCACGTGGGAAGGAATCATGGACCTCAAGAAGGAGGAGTTCAGAGCATTTGAAGCAAGGTAATCAACCTGTGGCGAATACCGAACAAGTTCACACGGCTTGCACGCTACGCACCTAAGGATGTAGCGACAGATAAAGCCGCATACCTCGTTTCATGCAGGGACTTAACTCAGGATTGCAGGTGGGATTGATCACCCACACCTTTCCAGATTTCCAGGAGCTTGTGAATAAGGCGCTCATTCTTGAGGACAAGCGCAAGGAACTGGATGAGAACAGGAAGCGCAGGATGCAACAGCAGGGATCACGCCAGGGAACACAACAGCGTCTGAGAGTTGCACCAAATCAATTTTTCATATTCCAGCCACAGAACGCTACAAGGACACCGTCACCAGCACCAAGACCCGTCAATCAGAACTACTGCACTTCACCCCGCTAGAAACGCCGCTCGGCAAAGAAGGAACAGTTAGACGCTTCTACAACTGCAACGAGCCAGGACACTTTGCCAACAGTTGCCCAAAGAAGACAGCAGGAGTGACCCCAGTTCGCTTCAATCTAGGATCCACACCAGCTAGGACCCCAGCACCAGGAGCCACATCCCAGACTGTAGTGAGAGGCCAAGTCAACCATGTCACCACGGATGCACTGCAGAATGCTACGGACGTCGTACTGGGTAAGTTACTTGTTAACTCAGTACCTGCAACAGTTTTGTTTGATTCCAGAGCTTCGCATTCGTTTGTTTCACAAGGCTTTGCTGCTAGAAATGATTTGGGGATTGCAAGATTTAAATGCATCCTTTTAGTTCAAACCCCTGGTTCCGAACTCCGAACGAAAGTAGGATGTTCTGGGGTGAGAATACTAATAGATGGAATAGAGTTCCTAGCGAACCTTATTATTTTGGAGACCCAGACCTTAGATGTTATTTTGGGAATGGATTGGTTATCCAAGCACAAGTCCGTATTGGATTGTGGACGAAGGACTATCTCAGTTGAGAGCCCGTGTGGAAAGAAAGTGGAATTTCAAGCCACTGCCGTTAGAGATGGACAGTTGATGGTTAACAATACCAAGGCAATCAGCATAGAAGATGTCTCAGTAGTGAATGAGTACCCAGATGTTTTTCCTGAAGATCTACCTGGTATGCCACCGGACAGGGATATAGAGTTTGTGATAGAGCTTGTACCTGGTACAGCACCGATAGCAAAGAGACCCTATCGGATGTCCACCGAGGAATTGGTAGAGATGAAGAAACAACTTGAAGAGTTAATGGAGAAAGGATTTATCAGACCGAGTTCGTCACCGTGGGGAGCACCAGTTTTGTTTGTCAAGAAGAAGGACGGAAGTTTTAGGATGTGCATTGACTACCGTGCACTCAATGAAGTCACCGTGAAGAATAAGTACCCGCTACCCAGGATCGATGATTTGTTTGATCAGCTGAGAGGAGCCGGAGTTTTCTCCAAGATTGACCTAAGATCGGGATACCATCAGTTGAAGATCCGATCAGAAGATATCCCAAAGACCGCATTTTCGTCAAGATATGGACATTACGAGTTTACAGTTATGTCCTTTGGTCTGACGAATGCGCCAGCATATTTCATGAATATGATGAATAAGGTATTCATGGAATATTTGGACAAGTTTGTTGTTGTGTTCATAGATGATATCCTAATCTACTCCAAGACAGAGGAAGAACATGCCGAACACTTGAGGCGAGTTTTGGAAAAGCTGAGGGAACAGCAACTCTTCGCCAAGTTCAGCAAGTGTGATTTTTGGAAGGACAAGGTGGAGTTTCTTGGACATGTAATGACCGCAGAAGGAGTCGCTGTTGATCCAAGCAAGGTAGAAGCTGTGTTACATTGGGAGCAGCCGAAGACCGTGACCCAGATCCGGAGTTTCCTTGTAATGGCAGGATACTATCGCCGTTTCATTGAAGGCTTTTCGACAATTGCGAAACCTCTTACGCAATTGCTGAAAAAGGAGAAGAAGTTTGCATGGACGCCAGAATGTGAGAAAGGTTTTCAAGAACTGAAAAAACGATTGACATCAGCGCCAGTGTTAGTTTTGCCGGATGTTAATCAAAGCTTTGATATTTATTGTGACACATCGCGCCAAGGACTTGGATGTGTGCTGATGCAGAATGGAAAGGTCGTCGCTTATGCATCAAGGCAGTTAAGGCCGCATGAGGAAAATTATCCGACGCATGACCTAGAGTTAGCTGCCGTAGTGCATGCCTTGAAGATATGGCGTCACTATCTGATCGGGAACAGGTGTGAAGTGTATACGGATCATAAGAGTCTTAAGTACATCTTCACCCAGTCGGATCTGAATATGAGGCAAAGGAGATGGTTAGAGTGGATTAAGGACTACAATGTTGGAATCCATTACCATCCCGGGAAGGCCAACGTAGTAGCTGATGCTCTGAGCCGGAAAAGCCATACGGTGAGTATGTTGCTAGCCACAAGTCAGGTTGAGTTATGTGAGGATTTCCAGAGAATGAAGATTGAGGTGGTACCTAGCGGATTCTTGGCCGCATTAGAAGTAAAGCCTACCCTAGAGGATCAGATCCGAGAAGGACAGAAGGATGATGACAAGATCCGCAGGATTAAGTCCATCAAGGAAGAAGGCAAGGCAGAGGATTTCAAGTTGGATGAGCAAGGCACGTTATGGATGAAGGATCGTATTTATGTGCCGAACAAAAAGGAGCTGAAGCAGTTAATTCTAGAAGAAGCCCATGACTCCAAGTATTCAATTCATCCTGGAAGCGCCAAGATGTATCAGGATTTGAAGGAAAGATTCTGGTGGCCGAGCATGAAGCGTGAAGTTGCCGAGCATGTTGCATTGTGCGACGTATGCCAGAGAGTCAAGGCAATGCATCAGAGGCCAGCAGGATTGCTATAGCCGTTGAAGATACCTGAGTGGAAGTGGGAGGAAATCGGAATGGATTTCATTACCGGTTTGCCTAAGACTCAAGGAGGTTATGACTCCATATGGGTTATAGTGGATCGCTTGACCAAAGTAGCTCACTTTATCCCCGTGAAGACCACCTATTCGGGGGATAAATTAGCAGAGTTGTATATGATCAGGATCGTCTGTTTGCACGGAGTGCCAAAGAGGATTGTATCTGACAGAGGTACCCAATTTACCTCAAGGTTTTGGAATAAGTTGCATGAAGCTATGGGAACCCGTTTGAACTTCAAGATGACCTATCATCCACAGACGGATGGACAGACCGAAAGAGTCAACCAGATTCTGGAGGATATGTTAAGAGCATGTGCATTGGCTTATGTTACCTCTTGGGATAAGAGTTTACCGTATGCCGAGTTCAGTTACAACAATAGCCACCAGGCTAGTTTACAGATGTCACCTTTCGAGGCACTGTATGGTCGACCCTGTCGGACGCCATTGAATTGGAATGAGACCGGCGAGCGCCGTGTCTTCGGGCCTGATATTCTACAAGAAGCTGAAGAGCAGATTGCCATGATTAGGGAAAGGTTGAGGATAGCCCAATCACGACAGAAGAGTTATGCTGACAATCGTCGCCGGGACTTGAGTTTTGAACCAGAAGACTTTGTATACCTCAGAGTTACGCCTCTTAGGAGAGTTAAGAGGTTCCATGCTAAAGGGAAACTTGCACCCCGTTATGTTGGACCATTTAAGATTTTGAGTCGCAAAGGCGAAGTTGCTTACCAGCTGGAGTTGCCACAGTCGTTAACAGGAGTACATGACGTGTTCCACGTGTCCCAGCTAAAGAAGTGTCTCCGAGTTCCTGAGGAACAGACACCGCTAGAGTCAATTGAGTTGCAAGAAGATTTGACTTACAAGGAGCACCCCGTGAAGATTTTGGACACCATGGATCGAGAGACGAGGAACAAGTCAACCCGTTTCTGTAGAGTTCAGTGGAGCAACCATGAAGAAAGCGAAGCGACTTGGGAACGCGAAGAGGATTTGAAGAAAGAGTTTCCGAACCTATTCCTTAGTTAGCCCTAAATCTCGGGGACGAGATTCTATTAAGGGGGGGGGTTTGTACCACCCCAAAATTTTGCTTTTCTTAAATTTATGTGTAATTTGGCACTTTTGTGAATTTTTGGAATTTTCTGGAATTTATTTGGATTTATTTGGAATTTATTTGAATTTATTCCATTTTGAAATAATTAAAGAATTAAACTTTGCAAATAAAAATTTGTTGGAAATATTTTATTTGAGTCCAAAATGTTCCAAAATATTTTCCAGAATTTTTCTGGAATTTTTCTGAGTCTTTTGCTATTTTTAATGATTTAATTGAATTTCTGGGAATTTAATTGGATTATTTAAATGCGAGTGGGTTTTACTGTTCCTCCGACCGGACCCGAGTCCGAGTCAGACTCGAGTCCGACTCGCGCCAGTTGGTCCAGCCGAACCCGCTCGGCCGAACCCAAACCCGTGCGACCGTTGGATCAAGATCCAACGGCCACGATTGAGCCACGTCGCCGGACCCGAGCCCGACCGAGCCAGCCACCACGTGAGTCCGACCCGAACCCAAACTCACACACCGTTGGATCTCGATCCAACGGCCAGGCGCTGCGTACACGCCACCCCGCCTGGAAGTCGCCGCCGGACTCCGCCGCCGCAACGGAGCAGGTCTCGGTTTCCATGCGTTTCACGGACGCCGAGGGCTCTATTTATCCGCCACTTCATTGTGCACCTGTAGCCCTAGACAACGTCGCCGGAGCCACCGCCGTCTAGCCGCAATCGCTCGCCGAAGTTGCCGTAGCGTTCCGCCGTAGTTTTTCGCCGATTGCCGCCGTCTTCGTCGTCCTCCGCCACCGTTGAGGTCAGATCCGGAACCGGGAGGTCAAGCCGCATCGGAAGGGACCTCTCACCTCGCCGGAGCACGCCCGAAGCGCCGTTGCCGTGGTCGTCGTCCCCAATCCCGGCGAGCGCCGCCAAGAAGCCATCGCCGGACTCGAAGCTCGCTCGCCGCCGTCCGATCCCGATCCAACGCATCAGATTGCGCCACGCCATCTCACGGTGAGATTCCGCCCAAAATCCCAGATCCAATCTCGATCGTTGGATCTAGATCCAACGGTTCAGATCAAACGCTAAGTAACCCAAACGCGTGAGAGCCGATCTACCGGGCCGTTGATTTTCAAATCAACGGCCGAGATTGCGCCACGCTGCCTGGAAGGCCGATCGCCGCGGCCGCTGGCCCACGCTGGCAGCGTGACGCCGACACGCTGGGCCCGCATGTCGGCCGCCCAGCTACCTCGCACCATGACGCCACACCGACGCCATGGCGGGCTCAAGATGTCACGGCCGTCCCAGCTGAGCGCCGACGCCAAGAATGACGCTACAGTGGGTCCCACCGTCGGGCCGTGGTGAGCCCGCCGACGCCGTCGAGGACGCTACCCGAGTGGACCCACCGCTGCCGACACATGGAGCCGTGGAGCGAGTCCACGGTGGACCCGAGCCGAGCGTGGACCGAGTCCATGAACCGGCCGACGCCGCAGACCAATCGAGGCTGCCACGTGTCCTGCCGACGCAATAATTAATTTTGAAAAGAAAATGATTTATTAATTCGAAATAATGATTTGATTTTGTTTCAAACTTCAAACGCTTATAACTTTTGCGTGCTTCAACTCCGATTTGAGTGATTCAAATTTCTAAATTTGTATAAAATTGAGATCTACCTAATTATGAATTTTATTTAATTTTTGGACTAAATTTTTCCTCTGTAATATTATTTAATTGATTATTTAAACTTCAAAATGCTATAACTTTTGCATTTTAACTCCAAATTTGACGATTCCAGTTTCTAAAAATTCATAAAATTATGTTCTCTCTGTTTATGGATTTTATTTGGATGTTTGGACACTTTTTGCCTATTGTTTATTCGTGTATTGCTATTTGCACGCTTTACGAGTAGACGTTGAAGTGCCGGAGGGATTCGAAGGAGAAGTATTGACTCAGGATCCAACTCAAGACCAAGAACAAGTACTTTTTGAAGGCAAGTTGTGCTTTGACCATGTTGATCCTATTTTGAAACCTATTTTGATTTAACCTATTGCATGCTAGTTCAATTAGAAAATACTTTATTTAAATATGGGGGAGTAGATAAATACCAATTTGCTGTATGACACCTTGATTATTTAAATATGTGCCATGACCCTTGTCACCCTAGTTGTGGATTACTAGTTGGACATTATAAAATTGCCAACAGGGGTTTTAGATCGTTGTAGTATACTGCTTAGACCTGCTACGTGCTCATGACATGATTTTGGACAATCAAATGTTAATATTGACTTAATGATATATTGAACCTGTTTGGAAAGGTATCATGTGATGTTGATGGCACGTGGTGCATGGTAATCAACTGGGGTTTGATAAATAGTTTTTGACCGGGGCATGTGGCAAGAATGATCAGTGGGCCAGTTGTGGCACTGGGGATGTTGATTTGGTTCTTCGGGTAGTCTTGCCCTGGTCACCCTAAGGACTTCACCTTGCAAGCCTTTGAACTGGGTCTAACGTGCAACCACATGTCTGTAATGGGACGGACCTAGTTGATTAAGTTGCTAATAACATACCTGTGGGACCTCAGGAGGTCAACTACACCCTTTGTGTAAGTTGTACGGGGGAGCGTACCGAGGCTGAGGCCAGGTACCCATCTAACGATTGATTGGCCTAAACTTCGCCTTAGCTAAGGGAAGGGTTAGTGTGCAATAACCGGGGAGGCTCACTTGTATTGTTAGAAGTTTCCGAAAGACTTTGTTACGGGAACTCGCCTTTGTGGTGTTTGACTATATCTTGTGGGTAAAGTGCATAACCTCTGCAGAGTGTACAATCTATTCGAATAGCCGTGTCCGCGGTATTGGACATCGCTCGGGAATTACAGTCAAGGGTTAGATTTTCTCAAAAATAACTTGGATCTGAAAGGTTGGGTTTGGTTTAATAATGATGTTGATGGAAATGTGGACTAGGATGGGAAAGATGTTTATTAAAATCCTTGAAAAGTTATTTATGCTATACTTGCTTATCTTGCTTTGAATCTACTTATGCTACTTGTCAAATGTCAAGCATCGCAAATATACCTTGAGCTATTCCTTTGTATCAAGCCATGCATATAGTCTATTAGCCTGCATTCGTGCATGACTTGCCGAGTACCAAGTACTCACCCTTGCCACAATACCACACCCGGGCTTGAAGAGGAGACTACACGGCTTTGGAGGAGGAGCTCCACGAGGAACCGTCTACTTAGGGAGCGAGCCCGGTCGGTTGCCTGTGGTATACTGGATGGCGCCACGAAGTTATCTTGTTTTCCGCTGCTATTATTTCTCTCTTAAATAAGTTTCGCCCTGCGAGGCGTACACTTGTAACTTGACCATAAGGTCGAGTAACCAGTTTGACTATTTAATTAAAGTACTTTATTAGTATCGAGTGGTATGATTGTGATATTTACCGATGTTAAGACTGTGTGCACTAGCGCGTTCCTGGACTAGTGCTGAATACACAGAGGGTCCGGATTTGCAAATTCGGGGTCCCGACAAGATGGCGGCTAGGGTTTGGAGGAGATGGGGAGGAGGCAAAGGGGTGCAGGGGCAGCAGGGCTGCTGCCCAAATCCCTCCCCACATGGGCCAATGATCCCCCACCTTCGGCTTGAGAAGGTCCCCCAAAGCCCGATCTATTTCCCCCAAGGCCCAACTCCCCCAAAAAGCCCAAATTCCCCACCGGAAAGGCCCAAACTCCCCCGGATGGCCCAAACTCCCGGAAACGGCCCAAAAACACGATACAAAAGTCGTACCGTAATGCCGAAATCGAAAAATGTCACAATCTGTAGTGTCACACCAAACATGCTCTAAATGTTACTACCACAAGCTCAACCACAACAAAACAATTCAAATGCACATAAATTCCTCAAACATGCTAAATGACACCTCACTACTAATAATAACAAATAACTACAACAAGCTAGCATACTGATAGTTTATCGAACTTAACGAAAAATTTCAGTAGTAACTTGTTGCAATACGGGGTCATAGGACACCATAACAACAATAGCAAATATCCATTTGATACTATAATTTCAGTAAGCATAAAGTTCTACCTTTAGACAATAACCATCAACCACAAGTTATAAACAAGGGTTGGAAACAAAAACAATAACAACCACAACCGATTAAACACATAACCGACTACATAAGAAAGCTAGTGCAACAAATAGGCTCCACACATAACTCCATTCCTCTTATGACAAAGATAAAGTGTAATCAACAAGACAAAGAAGGATCCAAGATTGAACAACTAAATTAATCTCTAAGGTGAAAATTCTCTAAAACTATTAATTAATAGTGGCATGGTATGTGAAGTGGTGAAGCTATATCCCATCCCTTCAAGACATCCTCAGAGAACCTAAAAAGACATTAAACAAGAAGCGTGACTCCAAGACTTAGCAAAGTACATCAAAGAACAATGTCATCACCATTTAACGCATTTGAATCCATAACTTAACATTTTTTCTTAATTAAATTCAGCATGCACAGAAAATAGTAATACCGAAACCTGTTACCACATTCACCTCATTGCGTACTTTTGATTGCGTCTGTACCTCATTAACATACTCAAGTATTACCTTTACCTCATTAGACATCTTTGAATGAGTGCACGACTCTATTCAAAAGCTATTCATCACCATCTTTGGATGAGTCTATGAATCTATCCCAAGCGTATTAATCACCATCATCTCAATAATCATCATTTAGCATTAGCGATACGATGCAATGCCATGCACTTATGTTTTCATGCTCAAAATGCACCATTCATAGCCTTACCAGTATAGCTTGAGTGCACACCTGTCGGTGTCGCACCCTTTGGTTCCCTTCCACCCTTGTGGAGGGGCCTACTCTTACAGTCTCGCTCACATCCATCCCTGTGGATGGGACAACGAGGTAGATCTTCTCAAGAGCGCTCTAGATTAGTCATATGACCTCATATGACTTTCTCACCGACCTGGCTCATAAATCTTTTCATGATATGTATGTAAATGATGCACATTTTCTTTTCATTATTCATTTGCCATGAATCAACATAACAAAATGACCATTCACAATATGAATCCATTCTCATCATAATAGGAATGGACCACAAACTATACCAACAATTGCAATAATCCATATAAATTATCATGGTAACAAATATAACAATATACACCCCATCTCAACATACAAACCATCCTCAAAAGCACGATGTACTTGCTTCTTTACCATGTGGAGCGGTGTGGTGTGAACTTGAGGTCACACCCGTAGCACCTCCTACGGTTAATAAATGAATGCATGCATATCAAAACAATGACATCATGGTGCAAGCATCAAGCAAAACAATTTTGCTCCTATGCTTAACCCCACTTTAAACTTTCTGAATCACCGGAGAGATCAATCCCCAAGTTCAACTATCCATCACGACAAGCAATGAACTGCTTGCTATCCCGATGGTCAACTAACCCTAACAATTAGCTCCTAAGCCCAAACATAGAAAATCATACTCTTTGCAGGAACTACATAAGAATTCCTACCATTTTCTAGTTGCTCACTAATTTCTCACAAGTCATCTACCATCCCGAAAGTGACTCTGATTTCAGCACTGACTGCCCGCTAGACAGTCCACTTCAAAACATCCTAACTCATAATATACAACTCCAAAACAAGCAAACTAGAATATTTCTAAAAATTACAGAAAATTATCAAACTTTCTCTAGTTATTGAAATAATTTAGTTTGGCCTCTAAATATCCCTAAACAGCACAACACCAAAAACTTCTACCAGCAGCAACAAACTCTGAATAGCAGACACAAAAATTACTATAATTCCTAAACGGCTAAACCAAAAATCATGTTTTTTTGTCTCTAATTAAACTTAAGACAAAGATATACAACTTTTAGAGCACCCAACATCTCTGGAACTGAATAAAAGAGCCCCAAAATGTGATTTGAACATTAGTCCAAGATTTGCTCGAAATCTAAACTTCCAGCAGGGATTCAACTTCTGGACAGCACACAACAACAAAGCATAACTAATGTTATACAACTCAAAATTAAGCAAACGATGACACTTGCATAATCTACAGGAAATTTCCAAACTTTTTCTAGCTATTGAGAAATTGTGATTCGGCCTCTTAATAACCCTAAACTAGAAATCCCCACGGCTGCTACTAACAGTTGTAGAATCTGGACAACAATCAAACAAATAGCCATAAATTTTAAATGGTTGAACCAAAATGCATGTTCTTGGGACTCTAATTAAAGGTAAGGCGATGATCTACAACATCTTCAAAAGACAATCCCTCTAGAATTGACCATATGGACCTTAAATCGCACCTCCAAAATCGGGTTTTGCTCAGCCCAAAAATCAGAAACATCCCTAAACACCACTAATCCCCCCAAATCTCAACCAAACTCATCAGAAAATCAAAGAACCCTAAAAAGACCCCTCTAAAACTAGCATGCAAGATCAAAACCCTACTACAACAGAAAATACCATAGCCATGCCTACCTTCTTCGGTTGGGGAGGAAGCCAAGAAGAGGAGCTTGAGCAGAGGGAGGAGCTCGAGTGGGGGGAGATGCCAGGAGGGTGCTACGGCTGGAGGAGAGCCAAGAGGAGCTGTGGCTGGAGGAGAGGCACTAGGAAGACTCCATGGAGGCCAAGAAGGCAAATAGGTGGCTGCTGCCTTGGAGGCCTGGATGGTGCGGTTGGGAAAAAAGAAGGGGCTGTGCGGCTAGGGAAAAAGAAAAGAGGTGATAGGGGCTAGGGTTAGGGCAATGCTTATCAAAATGGGCCAAAAACTAGCCCTACTAGCCCACAAATAGCCTAGAAATGCCCACCAAACCATGCCCCGACAAGAGGAACCCTAAACATTTCTTGCAGACCTCTCGGAGATATCATAGTAAATTCCATGAAAATCACAAGTGCAAGTTTTGAAAAATTCTCAAAAAAAATTACCATACGTAGGGGAGGTAAACTTCTGCAACTTTTTAAAATATGGAGACTAAACTCAATCGCATTTGAAAGATATGAAATTGATAAGTGCTAAACACTGAAAAATCATTAGTTAGCTAAATTTGTCTTTTACACATCTTTCTAATGAGATCCATTGTGGTCTTCAAATTTTACGGGGTTGTAGAATCTCATCTCGCCTACGGATGATATTTTTTTGAGAATTTTTAAAAACTTGTACGTATAATTTTTATGAATTTTACATGATAAGAATTTACAACTGCACGGGACTACACAGGCTACCGATATAGTAATGTATGTATGTATATGGATAGTAAAATCTGTTACCGAATAGTAAAATGACTATTTATAAGCGAGATTTATAACATTTTGTTCCTCCCATCATCAGTAAGCTACTAGTCAAAACCTTTGTGAATCGAAGCTACCAATAAACAGTTGTCAGCGTATTCTACACCAGGGTGCCCACTACGCTCTAGTAAGAGTCGCTAGCGGACACGTGACGTCCAGTCCACCCCGCTAGCAGTCGGGCGGGACGTCGTCCAGCAGATGGGTGGCAGCCAGGCCACAACGCTGGAGGACAGCTTGGAGATCGCCAGCGGGCAGGTGGCGACCAGGCCACGCCGCTGGCGGTCAGTTGTGTGATCGCCAGCGGGCAGGTGGCGACCAGGCCACGCCGGCGGTCGGTAATGTGATGTTGGCGGGCAGTGGTGACCAGGCCACGCCCGGGCGATCGGTAATGTGATCGCCAGCGGGCAGGTGGCGCCCAGGCCACGCAGCCGGTGGTCACAGGTGATCGCCGGCGCGGTGGCGACCAGGCCACGCCACGGCGTCACCGTGGTGGTCGCCACGGGTGTGGCGACCAGGCCACGCCACCGGCGGTCAGCTGTGTGGACGCCAGCAGGCAGGAGGCGACCAGGCCACACCACTAGTGATCAGTTCCCGAGGCCACTTCATGGCCAATGCGGCCACCCAGAAGGTCAGAGACATTTAATGCGCGTCGTGCGCATTAAATGGGGGTAATGAAGGCTACAGTATGGCGACGCATGTTCCCAATGCGCGCCATCAATGCAAAAGGTGTCATGATGCAGTTTCCCACCCCGGCAGAGCGGGCGGAGTCGGCAGGCGCGGGGCCCGAAGCAGGGGAGAGGATGGCTGTGTTAGGGCATTAAGTGTGCTGCAAGAACAGTGACAGGTGCATTAAATGCGCTACGGCAGTGTATTCAATACGCTGCACTACCGTAAGCCCCCCGTGCCCCCTAGCCCGAGTATAAAAGGGGGGCGGGGTGCATGGGGGAGGGGGTTGGATCTTTTTCGGTTGGCTCTCTTTCAGTCGGATGAGTGTAGTGTCCACCAAGAACATAATCGAGAACAACACAAGCAGGACTAGGGCTATTACTCGTAAGGAGGGCCCGAACCTGGAAAAAAACTGAGTCTCTCTCTCTCTCTCTCTCTTGTGAGCTTCGCACGTTCCTTCGCAACGTCCTTCGAGCAGTCCGCCGCGAAAGCCCCTGATTCAGACTTCCTACACTCCTTTTCGCAAGGGGTCTGTTAGTTGATACGCTGACAGTGGCACGCCAGGTAGGGGCTCAGTGGCGGAATTGTTCTTCCTTCTTCCATCTTCCTGCGAAGTTTGCAAGAAGTTTCGACGGTCATCAGCATGGCGACTTCTCGTTCCAAGCATGGTGACCTACACGAGGAGAGTAGCGCCCACAGCCGGTCCAGGCGCTCGCCCAGGGCGTCGGACGCCCCGGGTTCCTCCGCCCGGGGAGGGGGGCTTGGTGCTTCTGCGCCAGGAGGTCAGCCCGTCCAGCGGCGTCTCCTGATGGGAGACGACACCCCGGCCCAGAACCTTCACGCGGCCCGGCTGCTCCTCGATCACCCCCAGTCGCGCTAGGGGGCGAAACCCCGGCCGCCCCATGGCTGCGGGATATCGCCCGCCTAGTGGATGCCGCCCAGCAGCAGGTAGAGAAACCTCTGCAGGCGAGGATTATACGGGGGGCCGCCTACCCCGTGTGGCTGGCCAACCCTGTACTTGTCAAGAAGTCGAACGGGACATGGCGGATGTGCATCGACTTCACCGACCTCAACAAGGCCTGCCCTAAGGACCCGTACCCTCTGCCGCGGATAGACATTGTCGTCGATTCCACGGCAGGGTGCGAGGTCTTGTGCTTCCTAGACGCTTACTCCGATTACCACCAGATCAGCATGGCGCGGGAAGATGAAGAAAAGACAGCTTTTGTGACCCCTCTAGGTGTGTACTGCTATATCCGAATGCCTTTTGGGTTGAAGAATGCTGGCTCAACCTACCAGCGCACTATGCACACTGTATTTCGATCGCAAATTGGGAGAAATCTTGAAGTATATGTTGATGATTTGGTAGTAAAGACCAAAAAGATTGCTGGGCTTATCGAAGATTTAGAAGAGACTGTCTCCCACCTCCGGCAGTATTGTTTGAAGCTAAATCTTGAGAAGTGTGTGTTCGGTGTGTCATCTGGAAAGCTGCTTGGGTTCCTCGTTTCCAACCGAGGAATCGAGGTCAACCCGGAAAAGATCGCGGCCATCGAGCGCATGCAACCACCCACCAGACTCAAGCAAGTTCAGTGCTTAGCTGGTCGCCTGGCCTCCCTCGGCCGGTTTATAGCCTGGCTTGGGGAAAAGAGCCTCCCCTTCTTCAAGCTGCTAAAGAAGACCAACTCCTTCGAGTGGACTACGGAAGCGCAGCAAGCATTTGAAGAATTGAAGTAATACCTCTCCTCCCCTCCGGTGCTGGTTGCCCCCGAGCCGGGCGAGCCGCTACTGTTATACGTAGCGGCTAGTCCAGCGGTTGTGAGCGCGACACTGGTGGCGGAGCGTGAAGGGGTCCAATGGCCAGTTTATTACGTTAGCAAGGTGCTACATGATGCAGAAACAAGGTACCCGCAGGCTCAGAAGATGGTATATGCCGTGCTGGTGGCGTCCCGGAAGTTGCGGCATTATTTCGAAGGAAGAGAGATCACGGTGGTGACCGCATATCCCTTGCGCGAGATTCTCCACAATCGCGAAGCTGAAGGCCGCATTGCCAAATGGTCTGTGGAGCTGGGAGAGTTCGGTCTCAAGTTTGCCCCCCGCACAGCGATCAAGAGTCAAAGGTTGGCGGAGTTCGTTGTCGAGTGGACTCCTGCCGAGTCCGAAGCTGAAGAAACCCCCGCGCCCTCCCCCTGGACACTCTACTTCGACGGTTCCTTCAGGCTTGAAGGTGCAGGGGCTGGGGTCCTCCTGGTTTCCCCAACCGGGGACCTCCTCAAGTATGTGGTCATCCTAGATTTCAAGGCCACCAACAATGTCGCCGAGTATGAAGGCTTGCTGGCGGGGCTTTGCGCCGCCGCAGCTATCGGTGTTCGGCGTCTACAAGTCAAGGGCGACTCGCTGCTGGTCATCAATCAAGCAAGAAAGGAGTTCTCCTGCTCTGACCCCGTCATGACGGAGTACTTGGCGGAGGTTAGAAGGATGGAGCAACATTTCGACGGGCTGGGGTAAACCCATATCCCTCGGCGCGGTAACTACTTAGCGAATGAGCTCTTGCAGCTCGTCTCGACAAGATCTCCTGTTCCGGTCGGGGTCTTTGAAGAAAGGCTTCCGCGACTGTCCGTCGCAGCCCCCGTTTCTGGTGGGGTCGATGGTGACGCTGCTTCAGCCCTCACCTTGGAAGGGAAAGCAGTACCGGCGGAAATGCTAGGCTAGGCGGAGTACCCGGGCGACCACCCTGTGGTCGCTACACTTGACCGGGAAGGCACATGGATGGATCCGATCCTGGCCTACCTACGGGATCAGGTGTGCCCCAACGATGATGCGTCAGCAGAGAAGATAGCACGAAAGGCCAAGTGCTATACCCTGGTGGGTGGGGACCTTTACCGCCGAGGTAGAAATGGAGTTCTTCTGAAGTGCATCACTCGGGAAGAGGGGAGCAATCTGCTCTCTGATATCCATGGAGGCGTGTGCGGGAGCCATATGTCCAGTCGAACGATGGTGGGGAAAGCTTTCCGCCAAGGGTTCTATTGGCCAACCGCCCTCCAGGATGCTTGCGAGCTGGTGAGGAAGTGCGAGGCGTGCCAGTTCCACGCCAAGCAGATCCACCGACCAGCCCAAGCTCTGCAAACCATCCCGCTCTCATGGCCTTTCGCGGTTTGGGGGCTGGATATCCTGGGCACGTTCCCGCGGGCCACATGGGGCTACACCCATCTGTTTGTCGCCATCGACAAGTTTACCAAATGGGTGGAAGCCGAAGCAGTGAGGGCGATTACAGCCGCCGCTGCGATCAAGTTCATGCAAGGAATATTCGCCCGCTTCGGGGTCGCCAACCGCATCATCACCGACAATGGCACGCAATTCACCAGCACCGCCTTCCTGGGTTTTTGTGAAGAAATGGGCACCAAGGTTTGCTTTGGCTCAATGGCCCACCCAAGGAGTAATGGCCAGGTTGAGCGGGCCAATACACTGGTGCTGAAGGGCCTCAAGACTAGGGTGTTTGATCGACTCCACAAGCGCGGAGCCCGGTGGACTGAAGAGCTCCGTGCGCCGTGGTCGCCGTACCACCCCACCGGGCCACCGGGAAACTCCTTTTACGGTCTACTGGCCGAAGCTGTCCTACCCTCGGAGTTGGCATTAGGGTCACCGCGCGTGGCGGCGTTCACTAAAGAAGCCCAGGAAGATCTGCGTCGAGAGGACGTCAACCTCCTGGAAGAAGTGCGGGATCGCGCGGCCCTGCGCGCCGCCCGATACCAGCAGAGCCTCAGGCGATACCACGCCGCCCGGGTCAGCGAGAGAACACCGACAGTTGGTGACCTGGTCTTGCGCAGAGTCCAGACGCATGCCGGGTTGCACAAACTGTCTCCCCAGTGGGAGGGCCCCTTTAAGGTGGTCTCAGTCTCTCGCCCCGGGGTGGTCAGGTTGGCCACTGAGGACGGGGTGGAGTTGGCAAACTCACAAAACATAGAGCTTCTGTGCAAGTTCTATCCCTAAAAAGGCTGTAAGTATAGAGCGGCGCGCCTCGACCAGCCAAGGTGAGCCTCCCTCTCCAAAGCTGGTCAGAGGAAGCCTCTATTTTGATCCAATATTCAGTTTCTATTTAAAGGCAATTGTCACCTTTGTCCTCTTTTTCTGGTTTGCGCCCCGAAGGGCTGTGTCTGTGTAATCGCCCTCAGTACATTAAGGCTCTCTGAACTCCCGATGGTAAAAGTCGGCCCACTGGGTGAGCGTGGCGTGCAGGGATAGGTGGTCGGATGGCTGGTTTGGCACAGTTTTCGACACGGTCATGACGCTCAGGGTGTCCCCGTGAGACCGGCGACTCAAACACCACTACTGAAATCCTACTACCCTGCCACACCTCACCAAGTGTTCGGCCCTAAGAGACCGCGAGAGTAGTTGATTTCACAGGGCCCTAAGGTCCTGAGACAGCGACGTTCCGACATGAGGGATCCGGGCCCTGCACTCCAACTAACACTTAACGTGCGCAGTAGTCTTTTTTGTTCGCTCAGAACCAGCATAGTGGAGGCGCGAACAAGCACCCGAGCGTAAGGCACGCGAAGGGAAGCATATGATATGCATTCATTAGTAAGAGGCTAACTTGCAGAGGTCCTTTACAAAGAACAGCAAAATAAAAGGTCTTCAATCTTCGTCTACCGCGGCTTCTGCGGCTGCCTGGTCTTCCGCCGGGGCGACGTCCAGCTTGAGTGCCACGTCCTCAGCCATTGCTTCCAGCGCCGGGTTGACCATCTCGAGCTGATCGACAACCCGCTCGGCGGCTGGCTGACCTGTGCCTCGGCCTGGGCGATCTCCTTCCACTCCTGTATGGCGACTGGGGTCGAAGTTAGCGCCGGGTGGCCGACCAACATTAGCACGTACGACGCCGTGGTCGCCGCGACTGCCCGCCCTTCTTGGCTGGACCGGGTGGCTAAGGCGCCGGGCAGGAAGGTGAGGAAGTCGGCGATCCGGCCCATACTGAAGGCATAGTGCTGGGCCGTCTGCTCGACCGGGGTCGGCTGCTCTAGCCCCAACAGCGCTGTCAGGACCCGAATTTGCAAATTCGGACCCTTTGTGTATTCAGCACTAGTCCAGGAACGCGCTAGTGCACACAATCTCAACATTGGCAAATACCACAATCATACTCAACGAATAATAGGGTACTTTAATTAATTAACCAAACTGGTTGCTTGACCTTATGGTCAAGTTACAAATATACGCCTCGCAGGGCGAAACTTATTAAAAGAGAAATAACTACAGCGGAAAATAAGATAACTTCGTGGCGCCATCCAGTATACCACAGGCAACTGACTGGGCTCGCTCCCTAGTTAGACGGTTCCTTTGGAAGCTCCTCCTCCAAAGCTGGTGTAGATTCTTCTTCAACTGGTGTTGCATTGCGGCAAGGGTGAGTACTTGGTACTCAGCAAGTCATGCACAGATTGCAGCTAATATACTACATGCATGGCTTAATACAAAGGAGTGGCTCAAGGTATATTTGCAGTAAAGAGCATTTAACAAGTATCATAAGTAGATTCGAAAGCAGTAGAAATAAGTATATCACCAATAACTTTTCCAGGAGCTAAATAAACATCTTTCCCTATTCTAATCCACATTTCCATCAACATCATTATTAAACCAAACCCAACCTTTCAAGTCCAAGTTGTTTTCAAGAAAGTCTAACCCTTAACTGTAATTCCCGAGCGATGTCCAATACCGTGGACACGGCTATTCGAATAGATTTTACACTCTGCAGAGGTTATGCACTTTACCCACAAGATACAGCCAAACACCACAAAGGCGAGTGTCCGTAACAGAGTCTTTCGGAAACTTCTAACAGTACAAGTGGTCCTCCCCAATGATTGCACACTAACCCTTCCCTTAGCGAAGGTGAAGTTTAGGCCAATCCACCGTTAGATGGGTACCTGGCCGCAACCCCGGTACGCTCCCCCGTACAACTACACAAAGGGTGTAGTTGACATCCTGAGGTCCCACAGGTACGTTATTAGCAACTTACTCAACTAGGTCTATCCCATTACAGACATGTGGTTGCACGCTTGACTCAGTTCAAAGGCTTGCAAGGTTAAGTCCTTAAGTTGACCAGGGCAAGACTACCCGAAGAACCAATTCGATGTTCCCGGTGCCACAACTGGCCCACCCGATCATTCTTGCCACATGCCTCGGTCGAAAACTATTTATCAAGCCCCAGTTGATTACCATGCACCACGTGCCATCAACATCACATGATACCTTTCCAAACAGGTTCAATATATCATTAAGTCAATATTAGCCTTTGATTGTCCAAAAATCATGTCATGAGCACGTAGCAGGTCTAAGCAATATGCTACAACGATCTAGATTCCCATGTTGGCAATTTAGTTATGTCCAACTATTTAATCCTCAACTAGGGTGACAAGGGGTCATGGCACATATTTAAGTAACCAAGGTGTCATACAACAATTTGGCATTTATCTAATTTCCCATATTTAAATAAAGTATTTTCTAATCAAACTAGCATGCAATAGTTTTAAATCGAATTAATTTGAAATTGGGATCAACATGGTCAAAGCACAACTTGCCATCAAAAAGTACTTGTTCTTGGTCCTGAGCTGGCTCCTGGGTCAACACTTCACCTTCGAAGCCTTCGGGCACTTCAACGTCTACTCATAAAGCGTGCAAATAGCAATAAATAAATGAACAGTAGACAAAAAGTGTCCAAACATCCAATTAAAGTTCATAAATAGAGAGAGCATAATTTTATGAATTTTTAGAAACTGGAATCGTCAAATTCGGAGTTCAAATGCAAAAGTTACAAGTATTTTAAGTTTAAATAATCAATTAAATATTACAGAGAAAAACTTTAGTCCAAAAATTAAATAAAATTCATCATTAGGTAGATCTCAATTTTATACAAATTTAGAAATTTTAATCACTCAAATCGGAGTTAAAATGCAAAAGTTATAAGCATTTGAAGTTTGAATCCAATTTTGAAATCAATATTTCGAATTAATAAATCATTTTCTTTTTCGGAAATCAATTATTGCGTCAGCATGACATGTGGACCAACTAGGAGCCGCCACGTCGCCTCGGGTCCATGGACCCGGCACACGGTTTGGCTCGGTCCACCGTGGACCCGGCGCACGGCACCACGTCTCACTGACAGGTGGGACCCAACGGGTGACGTCATCGCTGACGTCAGCGTGGCTTGGCCACAGCGCTGACACGCGGGCCCCACCGGTGACATCATGGGTGACATCACCAAGACGGCCGGGACGGCCGACACGCTGAGCCCGGTGTCAAGATCGCGACGCGACGCTGGCGCCGATCTTGGCCGCGGTCACCTCCGGCCACGTGGCTTGATCTTGGCCGTTGATTTGAAAATCAACGGCCCAGATTGGATCTGGCTTAACGCGTTTGGAAAACAACTCGGCTGATCTGGACCATTCGATCTTGATCGGACGGTCAAGATCCAATCTAACGTTTACAACGCGGCTAACCCTAACCGTTTGATCTAGATCTAACAGCTGAGAATGGATCTAGTACTAAGCGGTTTAGGCTACATGGCACAATCTACGCCGTTGGATCTAAATCCAACGGTTGGAAATAGATCTGGGGATTTCAACGTGGAACTCACCGAGGGGTGACATGGCGCGATCTGGGCCCTTGGATCTGGATCGGACGGCTGGTGGAGCTTGATCGACGGCGATGGCTTGCGGCGGAGCGAGGTCACCGGAGACGGGGACGGCGACACTCCCGACGGCGCTGCGGGGCTCCTCCGGTGAAGTGAGTGGTGCTCACGGACGCGGCTTGACCTCACGGTTTCGGATCTGGGCTCAACGGCGGCGGAATCTACAAACGAACGCAGCGGAATGGGCTTCCAACTCCGGCGAGCGATTGCGGCGCCACCACGGCGGCTTGAGCTCGGCGGGCTAGGGCTACGGGTGCACAAGGAAGTCGGCAACACGACAGCAGTGGCGGCGCATTAAATTGGGCTCTCGACGTCCGTGAAACGCGCAGAAACCGAGGCCCACTCCGTTGTGGCGGCAGAATCCGAAAGGGATTCGGATTGGGTGACGTGGCTCAACGTCAGCCGTTGGATCAAGATCCAACGGTGCGGGGGTTTGGGCGCGGGTCTGGCTCGGGCGAGCTGGCTGGCTCGGTCGGGCTCGGGTTCGGTCGACGTGGCTCAATCGTGGCCGTTGGATCAAGATCCAACGGTCACGCGGTTAGGGTTCGGCCGAGCGGGTTCGACCGGATCAGCTGGCTCGGGTCGGACTCAAGTCTGACTCGGACTCAGGTCTGGTCGGATGAACAGTACAACCAACTCGATTTTTCAGCGATTAAATAATCCAAAATAATTCTCAGAAATTCATTTAATTCATTGAAAATAGCAAAACACTCAGAAAAATTCCAGAAAAATTCTGGAAAATATTTTGGAACATTTTGGACTCAAATAAAATATTTCCAACAAAATTTTATTTGCAAAATCAAATTATTTAATTATTTCAAAAGGGAATAAATTCAAATAAATTCCAAATAAATCCAAATAAATTCCAGAAAATTTCAAAAATTCACCAAAGTGCTAAATCACACTTGAATTTAAGAAATTTTGGGGTGTTACAAGCGCCAATCTGGCCGCCATCCGGTCAAAGGTGGGGCGCAGCATGGAGGTGGTCTCAGCTTCCGAGCGGAGCCGCTCGCCCTTCTCCTCGTCGCGCTCTCGGGTAATCGCTTCGACGAGGAGGGCTCCCCGCTCCCTCTCCTGTTGCAGGTCCTGCTCCGACCTCTCTACCCGGTCGCGCTAGTCCTGCACCTCCGCGCGGAGGCGGTTGTTCTCCGCGATGGCCTCCCTCAGCCTCTCCCTGCTCATCGCGAGGCGGCCGCTCACGTTGGAGTGCAGTTCGCTGAGGGCGGCCAGCAGAGCGTCCGCATCCGCCGAAGGGATCGGGGCGCTGGGGACCTCCGGAGTGGGCGGCAAGCCTATCCCGCCTCCGGGCGGTAAGACAGCCGCCCCTACGGCGGCCATCTGGTGGTCGCCCTAGTGCTCTTCCACCGCAGCCGGCACTACTACGGCAGCCGCGACGCCCTGGTCGCCCCTAGCTTGACCCCTCGAAGTAGACGCCCTGAAGGTGAAAGAGAGGTAACTCTCTCAAATTAAAAGAACTTAATGGTTTGCTGCGTATCTGTTTGCGTCTGCAGGCGAAGGCCTCTGAATCGAGGCGTGGCGAAGCGGCGTTATTCCCGCGCGGTGCTGATCTTGGCGGGCGACCCGCGCCGGTGGTGGCGGAGGTAGAACCGGTGCCGGTGGCGAAGCGGAGGCGGGTCTCCTGCACCGGCGGCGGCAGCAGGGGCGAGTCACCACGCCCGGCGGCGGCGAATGTGGGTCAACCTGTGCTGGCGGTGGCGGAGGGAGGACCGGTGCTGGCGGCGGCGACGGAGGATCGACCTGCGCCACCGGTGGCGGAGGGTCAACCTGCGCCTCCGGCGGCAGAGGGTCAATCGGCGGCGGCGGCGGCGGAACCAGAATCGGGGCCGGCGGAGTTGTTGTCGGCGCGATGCCAGCCGAAGGGGAAGCAGTGGCCGCCGTAGAGCTCCCCGCTCCGGTCGTGGTCGCCACACCCCCTGGCGCAACGCAGACCCTCCTGGGGCTGGTACCGAAGGCGTCGTCGTCAGCAGGGCGCTTGCCCCTCCTCGAATCGCCAACCGGAGGAGGGTCCCGAATCATGAACGCCACTTGGCGGGGCGTATTCACCAGCCCCATGGCGTCCATGATGGGCATGGGGCGGGTGATCGCCACGCGCTCCCTGGACTCCACCTGGCAGAGCGGGAGCGCGCCCGCTGGAAAAGGCTCTACACAAGGGTGCCCACTACGCTCTAGTAGAGTCGCTAGCGGACACGTGACGTCCAGGCCACCCCGCTAGCAGTCGGGCGGGACGTCGTCCAGTAGATGGGTGGCAGCCAGGCCACAACGCCCCTTAACCTCGGGCGATGGATTGGCGGGAGGTTGAGGGCACTCCCGGGGTCACACCACCTGCACAAACATACCCCACACTCAAAACGTGCCCCCAAAACAGCAAGCAAAAGCTCGTCTACCCCGACTTCACAAACTACTCCCAAAATAAAAAAACAGAGAATCTGTCCCGCCCGAGCAGATTAAACGAGTACACCATCGTGAAGCTTATTAAATTTCCTAGGTTTTACTAAGTACTGGGAAAAACTGATTCGGAATCTAAAATTATTTAATCTACAAAACACTACGTTCTGTCCCAATTACGTCACAGATTTGAACACGTTTGGTAAAACAACCATAACTTTTAAACGGCTAGGCAAAATTGGACGTTCTTTATGTCCAATGAAAGGTATTGAAGTTACCTACAACTTTCTCAACAGGCGGCCGACCAAATTCTGAATTTAAAGTCACGCAAACTCAAACCCTAGGTCGAGTACACAATCTGCCCGATCATAGAACGTGGCAAACTCTAGTTTTCATCTAATCTACCCAATCACAGCACCACCACTTGATCAAAAAGAATCCAAATTCCCTCTAGAACATCCTCTAGATCAACCACAAGAACTACCCCTAGCCATACCTTCGCCCGACGAACGATGAACCAACGAATCTCCTCCCGGTTCACGTGATCTCCTTCCTCGCTCCAAATCCACCGTATCTCCTCGTCGCGGAGCGCTCCAATGGTGAAAATAGCAGGATGGCGAGGTGAGGGACTCCCCTAGGGCAGCAAGGAGGATGGGAAGGAGGTGGAGGGGGTGGTGGCGCAAGGGGAAGTAGGTGGGGGGGGCGGCGCACCAAGCGAGAGGGAGGGGAGGGGGCGGCTACCAAGGGGAGGAGGTGGGGGCTGCTAGGGCAGCAGGGGGGCGCACCAAGGGCCTCATGCTGCCCCCCTCTCCCCTCATGGGCTAGAGAGCCCCACTTTTAGCCCACGGGGGGTCCCCCCTAAGGCCCAACATGCCCCGGAAAGGCCCAAACTCCCGAAATCGGCACGGAAACGCGATTAAACGGCATAGCGTAAAGTTTTAAGCTCCATTTACACATTTTATAATGTTTTGACCTTCCGTAGTGTCACAATCTCCCCCCTTCAACAGGATTCGACCTCGAATCCAAGACACACCAATACGCAACTCAACAAAATAGAAGATAGCTAGGTTTCACATCTCATACCTGAGGCGAAAAGCTCGGGGTACTTCTCGCGCATGCGAGACTCCAGTTCCCAAGTTGCTTCCCTCTCAGTCTGATGTGACCACAGGACTTTGACAAACTTGAGAGTCCTGTTCTTCATCACTCGCTCCGAATTCTCCAGAAGTTTCACAGGATGGGACTCGAAAGTGAGGTTCTGAGGCTCAAAGACTAACGGCTCTAACGATAACTCACAATCAAAACTTGCAAAAACTTTACTCAACATTGAAACACAAGGCACTCATACATGGCCTCAGCATGACCCAAGCGATAGGATAAAATCCCAAACAGACCATGAAATAAAACGGTCTCACACTCCTCATTCCATGCATTCCTTGGCACTAAGGTGCCCGATCCCTTTAACCAAAGCCACTCTCCAGAAGGACATGGTACCAACTTCTAGATCCATCTTCCTCTCCCACTCACAAAAGTGATTCACGTCTCAACCTCTCAACTGTGGTTCGTCGTATTCGAGACGACGCAAACCAAGTGCGACACAACACTCTAAGATTACTAACTGCTTGAACCATCGGGGTTACATCCTGATCTTTTACAACAAGACCAACACCCACACCACTACCACCGAAAGGAGAAGCCTACTTTATGACCAGAGTTCTAAAAACCCGCAAAATCAATAACAACCGAACAATCCACTTCGGTTGGCACAACTCACTCATAGTTCAGCGACAAAAAGATCCAATACACTTCGAAAAGATAAAGCAATTACTAGCAACCACCAAGTGGTCCACTAATAATTTAATCAACCCTACCGTGGAACACATCAACGACCCCATTCTCCAAGGAGGTTGGCATTTAGTGAGCCCAACCATAAACCGTGAACCCAAATTGATCCACACACAACAACTCGAACCCCAAAAGCGCTAAAAGCCACTTTGGAAAGAATTTGGCAACAACCAAAGAGTACTCATTTTATTTTTTCCTAAGCCAAGATGCAAAGGAAACGCAAATCTCCTACACCACAACCAACATACCAGAAATTCTTCATCGTTTCTTTTCATACTAAAAGAAATGGACACCTCGATTCATGACATGAATGCAAAAATTTTTTTCAAGAGCACTCCAGATTAGTCATATATCCATATATGACTTTCTCACCGTCCTGGCTCATCGACTCTTGTATCATTAAACATTTATAAATGATGTCATGCTTCCTTTTCACCATTCATTCATCATGTAGCAACAATACCGAATAGTCATTCACCAAAAGACTTCTTCCTCGGTATCACATGAATGAACACCAAAAACATCGATGATTGCTCTAAATCATATGACTATGACAGCAACATCGTTAACAGCAAAACACCACGTCGTGTCAAAACCCACCATCCATTTAAAACTAACCTTGCAAAACCTCGCATTGTAACCAAACTCAACATTTGGAAAAGAACATCGGCTCCAAAGTTAAACATCTGCACATACAACCGCCACAAATTTTCTCAAAGAGAAAAGGAAACACATTTCCAAAAGAGGAACACTTCACTAACAAAATCAATTATGAAACATTCGTAAAATCCACCTTTTGAAGCGCTGGCAAATACCACACATTTTTTTAATAACTCCAACTCTAACCGAAAGAGTTACAAATTAAATCCCAAGAATTTTCAACACAACCCACTATGACCATCTGCTTCCTTTTAAGCATTTATTCCAAAGGATAATTCGGTGTAAACGCGAAGGAGCACGATCCACTCAAAACTTTTGGGTGTAAATCCATACTCATAGCACAAATTAAACAAATGGGCCAAAACCAAAAATCGACACCAATCACTACGAGTTTTGGGGAAACTCTGAAACTCAACAAAAGGAACACCTCAACCGAAAGCATTAAACCCAAATAGCCAACAACCAAATCAGTCCAAAGGTTTTAAATACAAGCTCAACATAGACACAACCACCTCTAGTGTTCCGCTATGCTTTCTATTAAATATTTTCAATCTTCACTATTTACGCATCGAGAAGGCCCAATAGGACTTAACAAAAACCACATAACAAATTCTTTCTGTAATTACCTTTCCCAAACTTATAAATAAGATTTATGACGATTAACAAAAGACAACTAACCAATACTACCTCATAATGATCCCCACAGACCAACACAACATATAACAACGTATTCTCTATTTCAAACATAATACTTCAACATATACTTAAGCATGATAAACCTATCAATTTTTATACCATCCATACGCCAACATCTTGACAATTGGAACTTGTTCAATCAATAAATAACTTCAACAAGTAAAAATTATCTCCACAAGACAATTTGTAAATATGATTCTAAGATATACATTCATTAAGGATAAAACTCTACATCATGTTGATTGTCCAAGGTTCACTCTTGTCACCACATGTTACAATTTCCTCCATTTAACCATGGTTTTCAGCAAGTAATCTAAACAATTACCACCACTAATAAGTCATCAATAACAACAAATGGGCATAATCATCAACCAACAACATTACTTTTAGCTACCCTATACATAGGTTATAACAAAATTACCACCACACAACATATCCAACTATTTAAAATAGATTGAATACTAGCATTAACACTGCCCTTAACAACATCATTAACAATAAGTCTTATGTCGTCTCAATTGATATCAATACTAGCATTGTAGAGACACAACTGCATACTTCCAAATATACTAGTAGTTTGCAACAACATAAATAGCAACTCTAATCAACTTCCAAGTTAAAGTCACTAGTCAACACGATTAAATTTCTCTATTAACATGTTAATTTAGAACATCTTTAAACAATCAACCAAGTTTCTATAACAATGTTAATGGTTTACATCATCTTAATGTTCTCACTACGCATCAGGGTTTAAAACTTTAAATATTATCGGGGGTCATAGGAACTTTTACAGCAAAGCAACATATTCCAAGCCTGTACATTAACACATTTAATCATTCCCACTATGGGGTACTCTACATCACTAGAGGTTCATTTAATCTTAAGCTAAAGGTAACAATTACATTTAATTGATTCAACTCGCAAATTAACTAAGGAGTACATTATTTCCATAAACCACATTGTTACATACTACATAACATGCTAAACAACAATTTTCACTTTTGACAAGTAATTTCAGTCAAACGAATTCTTACTTTATTTGCAGCATTTTTTTTAATACTCAACCAAAACTCACAAAGAAGCTTGACTCTCAAAGTTGCAATGGGACATGACTCCAAAACACATTTCAATCTGAAAGACTCCCACAGGAGGGAACCAAGCGATCAAGTAAACCTTTACAAACAAAGGCACAAAACATAAATCGACACAACTTAACTTTTTACACACGCTTCAATAACTTCTTTTAAACTCAGAGTAAGACACACATGAACCAAAACTATACTTTTCATTGCAAGGCAACCAACAAAACCGATGTCAAAGCCAAAAGGCGACCAAAAGACGTGCAACACAAAACTCTTCTTATTTGTCTTCACCTAAAGAAGACAAAACCAAGAAACACCGAAGGGACACTCCGCGAAAATCCAATTCCAAACACTTTTCTTTTGATTTCAATCAACCAGAGCCAAGAAAACCAACCGAAACCGACCGTTAGAACGGTAAAGAGCAACTGAAAGAATCCACCACGAACTCTTCTATTCGATTCCAGCCAACTATCCGGTCTACGACAGAAAGGATAAGCACTCTTCTCCCACAGGGGTTAATAGTTCTTCGGTGATGGCGCTAACCGGCCACACCGTCAAACCACACCCTCAATATGAACAAAAAGAGGTGACCGAAACCCTTCGGCACCACAACCCCACTTTATCACAACAACAAGAACAATTCAATCATTTATCTTATAGACATATCAACATGCATTATAAATGAAGCATTCAACATCAAAGCTTAAATACAACATTTAAGCGTAAAGAAACGATACCCATACCCTTTCCTACTATGCATCCATGTGTGTCAAATTTTAGATTAGTTATTCCACTTTTGCAAGTTTTAATGTTGCTATCCTATGACAAAATTTTAGTTAAAACCTAAGCCATGTTTCTAAATTATTCCACAACACATTTTAGTTGTACCCTATAGCATGACACAAAAAATACACATTCCAAGGTCCTACAGCCCGCTCTGATACCAACTGTAACACCCCGGCATCTAGTATGCCCGAATGCTACCAAACCTAGACTAAACAACATCTAAATACCATTAATTAAAGTAAATTACATCAAAGGAATAAATAGTAAAACCAAAAATTTCGGCAGCATCTCCTTTGTTTTTCCGTGAATTGAAGCAACAACAATATGATCACAGGATATAGCATAATGAATGACATCTAAATCATCAATAACGAGGGTTCTAGCAATAGAATAAGTCTAGAGTAACGAATTCAACCATCTCATGAGCCAAATGAAGTAAAGGATGTAAACAAGCACATGAACAAATCATAATCCTAGTTTCACCACCCTAGATTCATGATCACAAATCCGAAAGGTAAAACTTGACTAATTGTGTGGAAATTATGTGATGATGTTCCGCTAAGCCCCTTTCCCTCATGTCGGTGTCAAGGTACCTAAGAAAAACAATATAAACACAAGCGTGAGTTCATCACACAGCAAGTATATTGCAATGGAACAAGAAAATACATTCCAATACCTTCATCACCACTTTTCACATACAACATCATAAACATCTCATATTCATAGTGTATGCATCTCATTGACATCATCATATATCATCATCATATAACATCATCATATAATGCAATGCACATGTCTCCTGGAAGCATATACCGGTATTGCTGAGTGCACACCCGTCGGCGTGCACCCTCTTCCCCCTTCCATCCCGTAGATGGAGGGTACCTACGCATCGCTTCCACTCACCACGTGGGTGGAATCACGAGGTAGGTCTTACAACCATGGCGCTCCGGATTAGTCATAACTTTCTCACGACCTTACCGGACTAGTTATGACGTTCTCACTGACCGGGCCAGCTTTCATGCCATGTATGCAACATATGCCATATACATAAACATCTTGCATCAAACTGAACTAAACATGACATAGCATCATAATAGTCCATTTTCATCATAACATAGGCAAGCACTAATCATGGCAAGATATCACAATATGTAAGCAATTTGCATCTAGTCACAACTAGCAACATACATTACACTACCCATTACAATACACTTGCCTTAACCTCGGGCGACGGATTGGCGGGAGGTTGAGGGCACTCTCGCGGTCACACCACCTGCACAAACATACCCCACACTCAAAACGTGCCCCCAAAACAGTACGCAAAAGCTCGTCTACCCCGACTTCACAAACTACTCCCAAAATCGAAAAACAGAAAATCTGTCCCGCTCGGGCAGCAGACTTCAAACTAGCATAACTTTAGTTCTAGAACTCCGAATAGATTAAACGAGTATGCCATCGTGAAGCTAAGGAAATTTCCTAGCTTTTACTAAGTATTGGGAAAAACTGATTCGGAATCTAAAAATGTTTAATCTACAAAACACTACATTCTATCCCAATTACATCACAGATTTGAACACGTTCGGTAAAACAACCATAACTTGCAAACGGTTGGGAGGAATTGGACGTTCTTTATGTCCGCTGAAAGGTATTGAAGTTACCTACAACTGTCTCAACAGGCGGCCGACCAAATTCTGACTCAAAGGTCATGAAAACTCAAACCCTAGGTCGACTGCACAATCTGCCCGAAGTAGAGAACGTGGCAAACTCTAGTTTTCATCTAATCTACCCAATTACAGCACCACCACTTGATCTAAAAGCATCCAAATTCCATCTAGAACAGCCCCTAGATCAACCCCAAGAACTACCCCTAGCCATACCTTCGCCCGACGAACGATGAACCAACGGATCTCCTCCCGGTTCACGCGATCTCCTTCCTCGCTCCAAATCCACCAGATCTCCTCGTCGCGAAGCGCTCCAATGGTGAAAATAGCATGAAGGCGAGGTGAGGGACTCCCCTAGGGCAGCAAGGAGGATGGGAAGGAGGTGGAGGGGGTGGTGGCGCAAGGTGAAGTAGGTGGGGGGCACCAAGGGAGAGGGAGGGGAGGGGGCGGCTACCAAGGGGAGGAGGTGGGGGCTGCTATGGCAGCAGGGGGGCGCACCAAGGGCCTCATGCTACCCCCCTCTCCCCTCATGGGCCAGAGAGCCCCACTTTTGGCCCACGGGGGGGTCCCCCCTAAGGCCCAACATGCCCCGGAAAGGCCCAAACTCCCGAAATCGGCCCGGAAACGCGATTAAATGGCATAACGTAAAGTTTTAACCTCCATTTACACATTTTATAATGTTTTGACCTTCCGTAGTGTCACAGTAGCCTATATAAACCATTCCAAAAGCTTACCAGAAATAGAACCTTTACATCTCTTTGACATTTTAGCATCCTAATGCTCAAAAGCCATCAAAGAGACCAAGCTCAAACTCTTTCATTCAAAAATCTAATACAATCAAAGCTCTAAGTATAGTCTAGATTCTGAGTGTCTAGTGAACCAAGGAACATGGCTTGTGGATGGTCTATTATTCTTGGAACTAGCTGTTCCTAGACGGCATGGAGGAGTTCATAGTGCGGCCTGTCCAACATTGCTTGTGAAAGGCCACTATCTTTGTGAGAGGTTGGGACTCACCTCACTGGAGTGGTGAAAGAGTCACACTAGTGATAAACCAGAACTACTGATGTTAATTACTGGTGGAGCAATACTTCAGCTGGAGTGCTCCAACAGGGATGTAGGAGAGCTTTCTCTGAACCTCGGTGAAAAATCGCTTGTCTATGTGGTTTCACTGTTTCTGTGCTACTTGTTCTCTGTAAATTTGTGCTTGATCTGTTTAATCTGTTAATCTTTTGATTAATTTAGTCTTTAACTTTTTAAAGTTGCCTATTCACCCCCTCTCTAGGCTAGCCCGATCATTTCAAGTGGTATTAGAGCAGGTTTACCCTGTTCAAGCTTAATCAGCTTGGGTAATGGCTGAGGGAAACGGGTCTACTATGGTAAGTGTAGGTAGGGTTCTTGTTTTTGATGGCACCAATTATGCTTATTGGAAAATTCGTATGAGGTGCTATCTTGAGGCTGTAGGATATGACGTATGGAGGGTAACTGAGAAACCATTACCTCCATGTGTCACACCCGAAGGACAGCCCACATCCTCGGAACCTACACCAGGGGAAATTAAGAATATGCAATATGATGCTCAAGCTAGGAATGCTATATTTTCTTGTCTTAGCATAGAAGTCTTTGATAGAGTAAGTAATCTCTCTACTACTTATGAATCTAGACCACTCTTCAAGAAATTCATGAGGGCACATCTGATGTGAAAGAGGAAAAGTATTTCGTTGTTAGGGAAAATTTTGATCAATTCAAAATGCTTCCTCATGAGAATGCTAATGATATGTTCTCTAGACTTAATCCTATTGTTAATGAACTCAAAGGTCTTGGAACTAAGTTAATGATGTTGAGGTGTGCAGGAAAATGATAAGAGTGCTGCCTCGAGCCTATCACAGCTTGATCACCTATCTATCCAATAGTGGGGATCTCAAAAAGCTCACTTTGGCCAAAGAAGATGCACCAAAGAAGAAATCTATTGCTCTCAAGGCTAAGGAGAAGATACGAGAGTCCTCAGATGATGATGATGACTCAAGCTATGAGGAAGATGCAGAAGTGAGGAAACTGTCCCTACTCATGAGATCAGCAAACAAGATCAGGAGAAGGGTCAATGCTAGAGACAGAGGAAAAACATACAATCAGTTTTCCAAGAAGAACCCCTTCTCTAACATCACCTGCTTTGATTGTAATGAGAAGGGCACATAGCTGCTCGATGTCCCAATAAGAATAAGAAAAAGGGCAAGGGTAAGAGCAAAGATGAAGATGATGTAGAGAATGCCCACTGTAGTCACAAGAGGATCCATCATAAGAGGAAATACTCCAAGAAACATTGGAGAAAAGGGAAGAAGGAGGCTCATATTGGTCAATGGGTCACTAATGAAGAGAATTCAAGTGATGAGTCCTCCTCCGATGATGATGATGATGATGATGATGATGATGATGATGATGATGAAAACTCAAGATCCAAAGGACTGGCCGGGCTGGCTTTGGACGAGTCCACTCCACCATCACCATCACCATCCTTGCCACTCTGTCATATGGCAAGAAGTGATGAGGATAAGGTAAATGACTCTCCTTATGGTGAGTTTGTAAAGATCATTAAAGAGCTTAATGATGCCTTGTGTTCTAAGTCTTCTAAAAGTAAAGCTCTTAAGAAATCCATCACTAGTCTGAATGATAGTAATGACTTGCTTGGTTCTAAGCTTAAAATTCTTGAATCTAGTTATGATGTTTTACAAGACAAGTTTTATAGACTGGAAACTAGCCATAATGAGTTGGTTGCTGTTCATGACAAACTTACTCATGTTCATAATGCCTTAGTCATCAATCATGATTTGCTTACAAATGCTCATGATTCCTTGAATGCAACTCATGCTTTACTTGTCAAGAATCATGATGATTTGTTTGTTAGACACTGTGAGCTAGAAATAAATGGGGAAATGATTGATAGCAAATCAAAGAATGCTTCTTCGTGTGATGCTTCTATTACTTGTGATTTGCTTAGTGATAAAGTTACTACCTCTAGTTTCTCTAGCACTTGTAATGAGAATTGTCAAAATGCCTTATGTGCTAGAGAGCTTATGATAGAAAATCATGAATTAAAGACCAAGGTAGCCAAGTTCGACCAAGGACTAGAAAAGTGCTTTCTTGGTAGTGTCACTCTTGATAAAATTCTTGGAGAGCAAAAAGTCACCATGGGCAAGAAAGGTATTGGATATAAAACTAACCATGTGCCCAAGAAAGATTAACTGCTAAGACTCAAGATCAATTTTGTCAAGCAGGGCACTCAATGCTAATACTGTCACAGAACTAACCATATTTTGAAAGATTGCACTTTTGCTAGAGCCTCCAATGCAAAGGTAAATAGATGCTGCATGGTTGACGCACATTACATGTTGTTCAAAGATTTCAAAGGTAAGATGAATGTTAAATATGTTGGCCCCTCTAATCTTGATAGAAAGCTTAAGGCTGTTTGGGTGCCTAAGTCTCTACTTGAAAATCCTTTTTGACCCAAAATTGTTGAAACTAACATTAATGGACCCAAAAGCATTTGGGTACCTAAAATCAAGACATGAACCTGCTTATTTAGGTGAACTACAAGAGTGGTGGCCAGCATTGGGTGATCGATAGTGAATGCATTCAACACATGACCGGCTCATCAAGGATGTTCACCTTAGTAGAAAAGGATGGTAATCCAACTCACAAAATCACTTTTGGAGATAACAGCAAGAGAAAGGTAAAGGGTATTGGTAAGATTGCTATTTCCAATGATCATTCTATTGATAATGTATTGCTTGTTGATTCTTTGAATTTTAACCTGCTGTCAGTTGCTCAGTTATGTGATCTCGGATTTCATAGCAATTTTTCTCTTGATAGAGTAACTGTTGTTGACAAAAATGAAAAACTTATTTTCAAAGGTTTCAGATTTCAAAATCTCTATCTTGTTGACTTTAATTCTAACTCCTCATGCATATCGACTTGTTTGTTAGCTAAAGCCTCTCTTGGTTGGCTTTGGCACAGACATCTTGGGCATGTAGGAATGTCTAATCTTAAAAAGCTTTTCAAAAATGAGCTAGTGGTGGGATTGAAAGATGTCAAAATTAAAAAGGATAGACTGTGCAGTGCTTGTCAAGCCGGCAAGCAAGTTGCAAACTCTCATCCTACCAAAAACATCATGTCCACCACTAGGCCACTAGAGCTGCTACAAATGGATGTGTTTGGCCCAACTTCATATGCTAGCTTTGGTGGCAACTCCCACTGTTTAGTCATTTGTGGATGATTTCTCTCGCTTCACTTGGGTTTTCTTTTTACCAAATAAAATTGAAGTTGGAAAAACCTTTAAAAGTTTTGCAAAAAGGGCTCAAAATGAATTTTATTGTTCCATCAAAAAAATTAGAAGTGACAATGGGACTGAGTTTGTTAATACTAACGTTATTTGCTATTGTGATGAGTTAGGAATAAAGCATGAATTATCAGCAACATATACTCCTCAACAATATGGTGTGGTTGAAAGGAAAAACAGAACACTTGTTGAAATGGCAAGAACAATGTTGGGTGAGTATGGCACTCCTGATGCATTTTGGGCTGAAGCTATCAACACGACGTGTCATGCTATCAACTGGCTCTATCTTCACCGACTACTCAAGAAGACTTCTTATGAGCTGCTGGTAGGGAGAAAACCAAATGTCACTTATTTTCGTGTGTTCGGGTGCAAAGTCTACATCTACAAAAAATGAACACACTTAGGTAAATTTCAAAAGAGGTGTGACATTGGTCTTATGTTAGGATATTCTTCTAAATCCAAAGCTTACAGAGTTTTTAACAATTCAACTGGTTTAGTTGAAGAAACCTATGATGTAAAATTCGATGAATCTAATGGTTCACAATGTGAGCATGAGAATCTAGCTGATGTAGGTGAAGAAGCCTTAATGGAAGCAATGAAGAAGATGGAAGTTGGTGAAGTCAAGCCTAAAGAAGACAAAGATGAAACACTAACAACTTCTATGATGCCACATGATGGATCAGAACAAGAAGATAAAATGGATCAAGAAGGACTGAATCTAATAAAGAGCCATCACACCATTGCCAAGGATCACCCTGTGGACCAAATTATTCATGATTTTAGTAAGGGTGTTCAAACTCGCTCTAGACAAGTTTCTTTTTGTGAACATTACTCTTTTGTTTCTTGTGTTGAGCCTAGGACTGTAGAAGAAGCCTTAAATGATGCTGATTGGATTATGGCCATGGAAGAAGAGCTTAACAACTTCAAAAGAAACAAAGTCTGGAACTTTGTGGAACGTCCTAAAGACCACAATGTCATTGGGACAAAGTAGGTATTTCGGAACAAACAAGATAAGAGTGGAGTTGTTACTCCCAACAAAGCAAGGCTAGTGGCTCAAGGATTCTGTAACACCCTGGCATTTAATATGCCCGAATGCTACCAAACATAGACTAAACAACATCTAAATACCACAATTAAACATAAATTACAGCAAAGGCGCACACGCTAAAAACGAAAATTTCGGCAGCATCTCCTTTGTTTTAACATGAATTGAAGCAACAACAATAATAACATGTCAATATAGCATAATGAACGATAGCAATAACATGATCAAACGGAAAAACAGCCACCATACCACTAAGGATATAAATTCTATCCATCACATGACAAATATGGACTAATCATTTACTCATAACGACCAACGAATCATCGAAACCACAGTTTAGCTCAATGAATTAACCATAACCATAAGGGAAGGAGCATGTCATTGTTTAAATGTGTGATGCTAAGTGATGACGTGTGACTAGCTCCCTTTCCCGCATGTCGGATTCATGGTACCTAAAAGAAAACAACATAAACACAAGCGTGAGTTCATCACTCAGCAAGTATATTGCAATGGTACAAACATAAACAATTACATAGCAATAATATCTCACATCATGTAAACCATCTCATTCATGTTCACATATCATCATCATCATCAATATGTATGCAGTGCAATGCGATGCTCATGTCTCCTTGGAAACTCATACCGGTATGGTTGAGTACACACCCGTCGGTGTGCACCCTCTCCCCCCTTCCATCCCGAAGATGGAGGGTGCCTATTCCTCGCTTCCGTTCACCGCAGTGAATGGAATCACGATGTAGGACTTACTCATTGGCTCTCCGGAATAGTCATAACTTTCTCACCGACCTTCCCCGGATTAGTTATGACTTTCTCACCGCCCGGGCCATGTATCATGCCATGTCATGTATGCAAATATGCCAACATCATAAATCACTTTTACATTAACACATGGCATCATAACATAATAAGCATATTCATCATATCATTGGCAATCATTAAAGCATGGCATGTGATCATATCATATAACCAATTTCATCTATTCTCAACAAGCAACCTACAAACCGCTATCCATTACAATACACTTGCCTCAACCACAAGCAACGGATTGGCGGGAAGTAGAAGGCACTCCCGGGGTCGCACCACCTGCACATAGGTACCACACACTCATAATCATGTACACAAAATAGTACGCAAACCCTCATCTACCCCGACATTGCCAACTACTCGCAAAACCCAAAAACAGAGGTTGTGTCCCGTCGGGACAGCAGCCTTCCAAAAGGCATAACTTGGGTTCTGGGACTCCGAATCAATTAATAGAGTACATCCTCGCGTAACTTAGGAAATTTCCTAGCTTTTCCTAAGTATACAGAAATTCTGATTCGGAATCTAAAGTTGTTTAATCTACAAAATACCATGATCTGTTCTAATCACGTCACAGATTTTAATACGCTCGGTAAAACGATCATAACTTTCAAACGGCTAGGCGGAATTTAAAGTTATTTATAGCCACTGAAAGGTATTGAAATTACCTACAACTTCTTCAACGGCCGTACGACCAAATTCCGAATCTAAACTGGCAAAAAACCAAACCCTAGGTCGACTGCTCATGCTGCCCGAAATAGACAACGTGGCAACTTCTAGATCTAATCCAGTCTACTCAATTCCAGTACCACCAATTGATCTAAAAACATGATAATGACCCTTAGAACAGTACCTATCCCAACCCCAAGGAGTCCCATGGCCATACCTTCGCCCGACGCACGAAAACCCAATAGATCTCCTCCCGGTTCGCTCCTCGCTCCAACGGATGGATCCTCGAGGTGCAGGGGTGGGGAGGCTACCCTAGGGCAGCAAGGGGGTGGAGGAGAGGTGGTGGAGGCAAGGGGCAAAGGGAGAGGGGGCGCACGGCCAAAAGGGGAGAGGGAGGGCGGCTAGGGCGCAATGGGGGGGAAGTGGGCGCACAAGGGGAGGGGTGGGGCGCATAAGGGGCAGGAGGAGCCCCTTTTACCAGCCCCAAACAGGTTTCTTAGTCCTAAATGGACTCAAACTCTTTCCCACCAAAGCCCACAACCCTTTCCCCCAGGCCCAAAACTCCCCGGAAAGGCCCAAACTCCCGGAAACGGTCCGGAAACGCTATTAAACCTCCTACCATATTTCATAAAGTTTTTGACCTTAACATTCACATTAAATAATGTCACACCATTCCGTAGTGTCACATTCTTCCCCCCTTCAACAGGATTCGACCCCGAATCCGAGACACGCCACTTCGCAAACAACCAAAATCAAAGGGAGTTATGGTTCACGCCTCAGAACCCGCTTAGAAGCCCCTACGATTTGCACCAGCCATCACTCAGAGGCAAGGAGCTAAGGATTAAAGACTGACAGCTCTAAAGATAACTCACAATCAAAACTTGCGAGAACTTTACTCAACATTGAAACATAAAGTACTCACACACGGTCTCAGCACGACCCCAAACGATAAGATAAATCCTCAAACAGCCCACAAAAGAAAACGGTCTCACACTCCTCGTTCTAAGCATTCCTTGGCACTAAAGTGCCCGATCCCTTTAACTCATGCTACTCTCCAGAAAAACACGGTACCAACCTCCATTCTGTGGTTCCTTGTACTCAAGACGACACGAAACAGGAGAGACACAACGCTCTAAGATTACCACCAGAACGAACAACCTACTTTATATCCATGATCCGTAAGACTTGCTCAACAGAAACGACCGAACGTTCCCCTGCGGTTGACACAACTCGCTTCTTGCCCAACGACAAAAGAACCAATACACTTCAAAAGGAAAAGCGATCACTAGCAACCACCAAGTGGTGCACTAATAATGTAATCAACCCTACCGAGGACCACCTCAACGACATAATTCTCCACGAAGGTTTGCATTGAGTCATACACAACCCTCCACTCAAGGGACCATGATAAAGAGCACAATCATTGAGTGAGCTCAACCAAAACATGAACCCAAGTGGCCCTCATCCAACAACTCAAACCCCAAAGCGCTAAAACCACTTTGGAAAGGATTCGACAACAACCAGAGAGTATTCATTTTAATTTGCTAAGCCAAAACGCAAAGGAAACACACATCCCTTCACCACAACCAACACCAGGAATTATTCATTCTTTTCTTTTCATACTAGCAAGCAAGGGAAATCTCATTTCATGACATGAATGCACATTCTTCAAGAGCACTCCGGATTAGTTATATCTCCATATATGACTTTCTCACCGACCTGGCTCAATGACTCTTTTATCATTTAACATCTAAAAACGATGTCATGTTTACTTTTCACCATTCATTCTTCATGTAACAACAATACCGAATAATCATCCACCAAACGACTACTTCCTCGGTATCACAAGTTTGAAACACACATAACATTGACGGCAACACCATTAACCTCCAAAACACCACGTCGGGTCAGAACCCACCAACGTTAGATAGTTAAACTTGCAAAACATCGCATTTTAACCAAAATCAACATTTTGGAAAAGAACATCAAAATTTTCAAGTTGAGCATCTGCTCCCACAACCGTCACAAATTTTTCTCAAGGAGGGGGAAACTCATTTCAAAAAAGGAACACCTCACTAACAAAATCACTTTATAAAACATTCATAAAATCCACCTTTTTGAAGCACTCGCAAACATCACACACATTATGCAAATAAATCCATCTCCAATCAAAAAGAGTTACAATTTAAATCTCAAGAGTCTTCAACACAACCCACTAAGACCTTCTGCTTCCTTTAAAATTAATTCCAAAGATAATTCAGTGCGAACGCGAAAGGGCGCGATCGACTCAAAAAACTTTTGGGGTGTAAATCCATACTCATAGCACCAACAAAACAAATTAGCCAAAACCAAATATTTGCACCAATTTCTACAAGTTTTAGGGAAACTCTGAAACACAGCATATGGAACACCTTGACCGAAAACCCTTCAACCAAAATGGCAAACAACCAAACAAGTCCAAAAGCTTTTGAACACAAGATCAGCATAAAAAGAACCATCTCTAGTACTCCACTACGCTTTCCATTAAAGACTTCAATAATCACTAATTACTCCCTGAGAAGCCCCAACACAATTAAACCAAAAGCTTCACAACAAATTCTTCCTCTAGTTACCATTCCCAACACTCTTAATTAGGGTTTATGATGCTTATCAAAAAGGCACCCAACCAAGACTATATTGACATGATCCCCACGGATCACCGAATCATAATACTTCTTATTCTAAATTTGAAACATAGTACTTCAACAAATCTTTCAGCAAGATCACATATAAATTTCATACCTCTTATATATTCACGTCTCGACAACCGAACCTTATTCAGTTAAACAAACGATTTCAACATGTAAATATTATCTCCACAGGGAAGAATTCGCAAGTGAGACTCTAAGTTATACTTTCATTAAGGATAAAATCATTCATCATGTTAATTATCCAAAGCTCATTCCATCGCAACATGTTAAAATTTTCCTCTATTTTAACCATGGTTTTCCAACGAGTAATCTAAACAGTTACCACCACTACTTAGTCATCAATAACAACAAAAGGGCATAATCATCAACCAACAACATTACTTTTAGCTACCCTATACATAGGTGATAACAAATTACCACCACACAACATACTCCCACTATTTAAAATAGATTGACTACTAGCATTAACACTGCCCTTAACAACATCATTAGCAACAAGTCTTATGTCTTCTCAATTGATATCAATACTAGCATTGTAGAGACACAACTGCATACTTCAAAATATACTAGTAGTTAGCAACAACGTAAATAGCAACTCTAATCAACTTTCAAATTAAAGTCACTAGGCAACACGATTAAATTTCTCTATTAATCCATTAGATTAGATCATCTTTAAACAACTAGCAAAGTTTCTTTAACAATAACAGCAGTCTACATCATCTTAATGTTTCAACTATGCATCAGGGTTTAAAACTTTAAACATAATCGGGGGTCATAAGCACTTTTATAACAAAGCAATAGATTCTAAGCATGTACATTAACACATTTAATCATTCTCACTAAGAACAAACTACAACACTAGTAGTCTATTTATTTTCAAGCTAGAGGTAACAACCGCATTGAATTGTTTAAACTCACAAATTAACTTAACAATACGTCATCCCAAAAACCACATTGGTACATGCTACATAACATGCTAAACAACAATTCTTACTAGGAACAAACGATTTCAGTCAAAAGACTACTTACTTTGTTTGCAGCATTCTAGTTTTAAAACTCATCCCAAATTCATAAGGAAACTTGACTCTCAAAATTGCAATGAGACAAACCCAAACTTTGTCATGCAAAAGGAATTTTCCAAAACACTTTTCAATCTCAAAGACTCCCATAAAGGAAAATGGTTGAAAGACAATTTTCTTAAAGGAAACCAAGCGATCAAGTAATCCATTTCAAATAAAACCTTAACCTCAAACCCCAAACTTTCACGAAACAAGAAGGGATTTCAAAGATGATTTCTCAAAGCAGTAAAATGACGAAATCAAACACCACTTACTCCTACAAAGCCACAGAACTTCAGCCCTAACAACCAGGTCTGGCACAACTCCGCAAAAACTCCTTTAACCTCGGAGAAAGATAAACACAGGAATAAATTGAATGCTTCTACCCATAAAGCAATCAACAAACTAAGCATCAAAGCTGGAAGGGCGACCAAAAGAAGCGCAACAATAGACTCTTCTTCTTTGTCTTCAACCAAGGAAGACAAGACCACATACCGCATACGGAACGATCCGCGAAAATCCAATACCAAACATTTTTCTTTTGGTTTCCATCAACTAAAACCAAGAAAACCAACAAAGAACGACCATAGAACGATAAAGAACATCCGAAGGAATCCACCACCAAACTTTTCTATTTGACTCCAGTCAACTACCCGATTTACGACAGAAAGGGTAAGCACTCTTCTCCTACAGGGGTTAATAGTTCTTCGGTGATGGCGCTAACCGGCCACACCGTCAAACCTCACCCTTACTATGAACCAAAAAGAGGTGACCGAAACCCTTCGGCACCACAACCCCACTTTATCACCACCATAAGAACAATTCAATCATTTATCTCATAGATATAGCAACATGCTTTATCAAATGAAGCATTCAACATCAAAGCTTAAATACAACATTTAAGCGTAAAGAAACGATACCCATACCCTTTCCTACTGTGCATCCATTGTGTGTCAAATTTTTAGATTAGTTATACCACTTTTGCATGTTTTAATGTTGCTATCCTATGACAAAATTTTAGTTAAAACCTAAGACACGTTTGTAAGTTATTCCACATCACATTTTAGTTGTAACCTAAGGTATGACACTAAAAATACACATTTTAGTTGTAACCTAAGGTATGACACTAAAAATTTTGCTTTTCTTAAATTCATGTGTGATTTGGCACTTTGGTGAATTTTTGGAATTTTCAGGAATTTATTTGGATTTATTTGGAATTTATTTGAATCTATTCCCTTTTGAATTAATTAAAGAATTTAACTTTGCAAATAAAATTTTGTTGGAAATATTTTATTTGAGTCCAAAATGTTCCAAAGTATTTTCCATAATTTTTCTGGAATTTTTCTGATTTATTTGCTATTTTTCCGGATTTATTTGAATTATCTACGAATTATCGAATTATTTAATCACTGGAAAATAGCGAGAGGGTTTGTACTGTTCCTCCGACCGAGCCCGAATCAGACTCGAGTCCGAGTCCGACCCGGACCCGACCGCACCACGCGACTCAGTCGAACCGCGTCCAAACCCTAACCCCCGTGGACCGTCGGATCGAGATCCAACGGTCCACGTTGGCCCACGTAGTCCACGTGCTTGAACCGCACTTACCCCTAACCTGGGATCAATCCGGACCGTCAGATCGAGATCCAACGGTCAGGATCAACCTGCACTTTGCACGGCCGCGCCGAGCCGATCTCCGCCGTTGATCGCGCCACGTGGACGGCTCACGTGCGTCCACGTCACCTCGCCGTGTCCAGGACGGACTCCGCCGCCCGTACCGACTTCGCCGCAGATTCGGCGGGGATCTCGGCGTCTGTGCCAGTATTTAATGCCCGGATGCATGCCCGGGGATCGCCTTTGCCGTCCGCGTCATTTGCCCCATGTGCCCTAGCCCTAGCCGCCGCCGTCGACCCGCTATTGCTCGCCGTAGTTAGCGCTCTCCTCCGCCACGGTTCTTGCCTCGCCCCGCCGCCGTCCGCCGTTCTCCGCCGCAGCGGAACCCAGATCCGGAGTCCTCACGACGAGCCGCACCCGTGGAGCCAACTCACCTCGCCGGAGACGCCCCCAAGCGCCGTCGGGCTCGTCTTCGTCACCGCTTCCGGCCACCCAGCTCCGCCGCGACGCCATCACCGCCCGCGAGCTCCGTGCACCGTCGGATCAAGATCGAACGGCCACGGTAAGCCACGTGTTCCCAAAACCCTAACCCTCCAGATTAGATCTGGACCGTTGGATCAAGATCCAACGGCCCACGTTCGGCCACGTCGCCGTACGTTATTTCCGTTGTAAACCCTAGATCTATTTTCAACCGTTGGATCTAGATCCAACGGCTTAGATGCAGTCGCGTAGCACGCGTTGCACCACATTAGATCCAATCTCGACCGTCCGATTTAGATCGTACGGCCCAAATTCACCGCGTTATTCCAAACGTGTAAACCTTAGATCTAATCCGCGCCGTTGATTTTCAAATCAACGGGCGAGATTGCGCCACGTGTGCCATAACCGCGCCCACGCGCGAGAGCGCGTGTCTCTGACACGCGGGGCCCACGTGTCAGGGGGCCCGCATGACTGCCGTGCCCGCGCGAGCGTGAGCCGAGCCACTGACAAGGCGGACCCACCTGTCAGCGACACGGTCCGGTGGACCGGGTCCACCGTGGATCGAGCCGCGGCGCTGCCGTCGGCCGACGCCGCCAGGCTGTCGTGGACCAACCAGAAGCCTACACGTGTCGTGCTGACGCAATAAATGAATTTCCGAAAAAGAAAATTATTTATTAATTCGAAATATTGATTTCAGAATTTGATTCAAACTTCAAACGCTTATAACTTTTGCATTTTAACTCCGATTTGAGTGATTCAAATTTCTAAATTTGTATAAAATTGACATCTACCTAATGGTGAATTTTAATTAATTTTTGGACCAAATTTTTTCTATGTATTAATATTTAATTGATTATTTAAACTTTAAATGCTTGTATCTTTTGCATTTAAACTCCGAATTTGACGATTCTAGTTTCTAAAAATTCATAAAATTATGCTCTCTCTGTTTATGAACTTTATTTGGATGTTTGGACACTTTTTGTCTACTATTTATTTATTTATTGCTATTTGCACGCTTTACGAGTAGACGTTGAAGTGCCCGAAGGCTTCGAAGGTGAAGTGTTGACCCAGGAGCCAACTCAGGACCAAGAACAAGTACTTTTTGAAGGCAAGTTGTGCTTTGACCATGTTGATCCCATTTGGAAACCTATTTTGATTCAATTTATTGCATGCTAGTTTAATTAGAAAATACTTTATATAATTCCGGGGAAATAGATAAATGCCAAAGTGCTGTATGACACCTTGGTTAATTAAATATGTGCCATGACCCCTTGTCACCCTAGTTGAGGATTAAATAGTTGGACATTATTAATTGCCAACTTGGGAATTTAGATCGTTGTAGAATATTGCTTAGACCTGCTACGTGCTCATGACATGGTTTTGAACAATCAAATGTTAATATTGACCTAATGATATATTGAACCTGTTTTGGAAAGGTATCATGTGTTGTGATGTTGATGGCACGTGGTGCATGGTAATCAACTGGGGTTTGTTAAATAGATTTGACTGGGGCATGTGGCAGGAATGATCGGGTGGGCCAGTTGTGGCACCGGGAACGTTGTTTTGGTTCTTCGGGTAGTCTTGCCCTGGTCACCCTAAGGACTTAACCTTGCAAGCCTTTGAACTGGGTCAAACGTGCAACCACATGTCTGTAATGGGACGGACCTAGTTGATTAAGTTGCTAATAACGTACCTGTGGGACCTCAGGATGTCAACTACACCCTTTGTGTAGTTGTACGGGGGAGCGTACCGGGGTTGCGGCCAGGTACGCATCTAACAGTGGATTGGCCTAAACTTCGCCTTCGCTAAGGGAAGGGTTAGTGTGCGACATCGGGGAGGACCACTTGTGTTGTTAGAACTTTCCGAAAGACTTTGTTACGGACACTCGCCTTTGTGGTGTTTGGCTGTATCTTGTGGGTAAAGTGCATAACCTCTGCAGAGTGTAAAATCTATTCGAATAGCCGTGTCCGCGGTATTGGACATCGCTCGGGAATTACAGTCAAGGGTTAGATTTTCTTGAAAATAACTTGGACTTGAAAGGTTGGGTTTGGTTTAATAAGGATGTTGATGGAAATGTGGATTAGGAATGGGAAAGATGTTTATTAAACTCCTGGAAAAGTTATTGATCTTATTATACTTGTTTCTACTACTTTCGAATCTACTTATGCTACCTGTCAGATGCTGTTTTACTGCAATATACCCTGAGCTACTCCTTTGTACTAAGCCATGCATGTAGTATATTAGCCTGCATTCTGTGCATGACTTGCTGAGTACCAAGTACTCACCCTTGCCACAATACAACACCAGTTGAAGAGGAGTCTACACCAGCTTTGGAGGAGGAGCTCCCAGAAGATCCGTCTAACTAGGAAGCGAGCCCAGTCAGTTGCCTGTGGTATACTGGATGGCGCCACAAAGTTATCTTATTTTTTTCCGCTGCTACTATCTCTCTCTTATTAAGTTTCGCCCTGCGTGGCGTATATTTGTAACTTGACCCTAAGGTCAAGCAACCAACTTATTTATCTAATTAAAGTACTTTATTAGTATCGAGTGGTATGTTTGTGATATTTACCAATGTTAAGACTGTGTGCACTAGCGCGTTCCTGGACTAGTGCTGAATACACAGAGGGTCCGGATTTGCAAATTCGGGTCCCGACAGAGGTGGTATCAGAGCCATACTGATTGTAGGCTCACCCATAGTTAGAATGGTCGTAGTGAGGATAAAACCTATTTTCTAAAGATAAAATTTGTCAAGATAATGAATGAATTCTCGACTTACCCCTTTCTCTCTTGTTCATACCCCTTGCTGAGTTCTTTTCGTCTTCCACATTGATTTTTAAAGTGTTGCGTTCTTACGCGAGCATCTTTTGACAGATGATGATGAAGAACAACTACGCCGAGCGTGAAGGAGGCTATGCTGCCGAGTTGTGGCGTATGCTTCAGTTTCTTGGAGGTTTTGAGAGGCCGCTCTACCGAGGGACTACACTTGTGCAGACAGGACTGGTCGTAGGATGGGACGTCCGGATCACAGTGTATGCCCGAGAGAAGACAAAGTTCAGTCGCCCTTTCCACTTCACCGCCAGGAGATCTACCTTTGAGATTGGAATTCAGGAGGTGTCGCGTCGAGCAATGCAGCAGATCGCTCGCACTTACTCTAGGGAGCTGGAAGGCACAGTGTTCCATCACCACCTACGCCGAGACAGCAGAGTTCAGCGGAAGCCGATAGAAGATGAGGATGCTACCGTCACTCACTTAGCCAGATTCGTCGCCGCCCAGGAGGAGCTTATTGAAGACATAGTTCAGGAGTTGAAGAAGGCTCGAGAACAAGTTGAGGAGGAGAAGAAGCACTTGCAGAATGCCCGTGAGTATGTTGCTTATGCTGCGGAAAGGATCGCAGAGCTGGAGACCGCACTGTATGGCTAGGGTCCCGATCCGGTGTTGGAGTTGGACGCTCCAGACCCAGAAGAAGGACCAGAAGAGGCACCACCTGCACCCGCGCCACAGCCACAGCAACAGCCAGATCCAGAGCCAGAGGAGGATGCCGCATCGTCAACCACAGCCGCAGTTGCAGGGCATGGCGATTGTTTCGCGCCTATGCTGTCGCACCCGCCGCGAGGAGGTAGTGGAGGTTTTCTCGACGAGTGAGCGTAAGCGTTGAGGTTGAGACTCCTTCGTTGAGTCGCGTTATAGAATAAGAGTCACCCTTAGAGTCGATTTGGATTTTCATTGTTTGCTGAGTGTGCAGTATGTGTTGCAGGCCTTTAGGCATTGTAAGCAACCATACCAAGTTATTAATATTATTAATAATAAAGTTGGATTTTGAGTTACACTTTTTTCCCCGCATAAATTTCCCCTATTACTTGTCTATTCTTATTCCCTCTCATCTCTAAAACCTTGGAGCAATCGACAGATGGCGAACACCCACGGAAACCTTGGAGGCAATGGAAGTGGTTCTCGCCCAGATGGGAACCCCAATGATGGAGCACCAGCACCGCCAGTTGATATGCAGAACTTTGGAGCTTTTCTTGCTGCTCAGACCCAGTTGATGCATGCCATGATGCAACAGATGCAGCACGTCACTTCTCAGGCTACCGCTAACCAAGCAAATCAGGGACAACGCCAGAATACAAGACTGTCAGAGTTCATGAGGACTCATCCACCCACTTTCTCCGGGAATGCTAACCCGTTGGAAGCCGATGACTGGTTAAGGTCAATTGAGAGGAAGCTACACATCGCTCAATGCATGGGAAATGAGAAGGTACTCTACGCTTCTCATCAGTTGGAAGGAATAGCCGCCGAATGGTGGGAGAACTTCTGTGCTACGCAGGAGAACCCTCAGGACATCACCTGGGAGGAGTTTACAGCTGCATTTCGTCAGTATCATGTGCCAGAAGGAATTATGGACCTCAAGAAAGAGGAGTTCAGAGCACTGAAGCAAGGTAATCAGCCGGTGGCCGAATACCTGAACAAGTTCACACAGCTTGCACGTTACGCACCTGAAGACGTAGCGACAGATAAAGCCAGATAGTATCGCTTCATGAAGGGACTTAACTCAGGACTGCAGGTGGGACTGATCACCCACACCTTTCCAGATTTCCAGGAGCTTGTGAATAAGGCGCTTATTCTTGAGGACAAGCGCAAGGAACTGGATGAGAATAGGAAGCGCAGGATGCAATAGCAGGGATCGCGACAGGGAGCGCAGCAACGTTGGAGGGTTGCGCCAAATCAGTTTTTTAGATTCCAACCGCAGAATGCAACAAGGGCACCGTCACCAGCACCAAGAACCGTCAATCAGAATTATCAGACCCCAGCTCCAGCCAGAAACGTCACTTCAGGCAGTCAACAGGGGACAGTGAGACGCTGCTACAACTGCAACGAGCCAGGACACTTTGCCAACAGTTGCCCTAAGAAGACAGCAGGAGTGACCCCAGTTCGCTTCAATCTGGGATCCACACCAGCCAGGACGCCAGCACCAGGAGCAAACCGAGGGACAGCACAACCAGGAGCAACACCCCAGACAGTGGTGAGAGGTCGAGTCAACCACGTCACCGCAGATGCACTTCAGAATGCCACGGATGTCGTACTGGGTAAGTTACTTGTCAACTCAGTACCTGCAACAGTTTTGTTTGACTCTGGAGCTTCGCATTCGTTTGTTTCACAAGGTTTTGCTGCTAAAAATAATTTGGAGATTGCAAGACTTAAATGCATGCTTTTAGTTCAAACCCCTGGTTCCGAACTCTGAATTAAAGTAGGATGTTCTGGGGTGAGAATATTAATAGATGGGATAGAGTTCCTAGCGAACCTTATTATGTTGGAAACCCAGACCCTAGATGTTATTTTGGGAATGGATTGGTTATCCAAGCACAAGGCCGTATTGGATTGTGGTCGAAGGATTATCTCAGTTGAAAGCCCGTGTGGAAGAAAAGTGGAATTTCAAGCTACCGCCGTTAGAGATGGTCAGTTGATGGTTAACAGCACCAAGGCAATCAGCATAGAAGATGTCTCAGTAGTGAATGAGTACCCAGATGTTTTTCCTGAAGATCTACCTGGTATGCCGCCAGATAGAGACATAGAGTTTGTGATAGAGCTTGTACCTGGTACAACACTGATAGCAAAGAGACCATATCGTATGTCCACCGAAGAATTGGTAGAAATGAAGAAGCAACTTGAAGAGTTAATGGAGAAAGGATTTATCAAACCAAGTTCGTCGCCGTGGTGAGCGCCAGTTCTATTTGTCAAGAAGAAGGATTGGAGTTTCAAGATGTGCATTGACTACCGTGCACTCAATGAGGTCACCGTGAAGAATAAGTACCCGCTACCCAGGATCGATGATCTGTTTGACCAGCTGAGAGGAGCCGGAGTTTTCTCCAAGATTGATCTGAGGTCGGGATACCACCAGTTGAAGATCCGATCGGAAGATATTCCAAAGACCGCATTCTCATCAAGATATGGATATTACGAGTTTACAGTTATGTCCTTTGGTCTGACGAATACGCCAGCATATTTCATGAATATGATGAATAAGGTGTTCATGGAATATTTGGACAAGTTTGTTGTTGTGTTCATAGATGATATCTTAGTCTACTCCAAGACAGAGGATGAACATGCAGAGCACTTGAGGTGAGTTTTGGAAAAAGCTGAGGGAACAGCAACTCTTCGCCAAGTTCAGTAAGTGTGATTTTTGGAAGGACAAGGTGGAATTTCTTAGACATGTAATGACCGCAGAAGGAGTCGCCGTAAATCCAAGCAAGGTAGAAGCTGTGTTACATTGGGAGCAACCGAAGACCGTGACCCAGATTCGTAGTTTCCTTGGTATGGCAGGTTACTACCGCCGTTTCATTGAAGGCTTTTCGACAATTGCGAGACCTCTCACGCAATTGCTGAAAAAGGAGAAGAAGTTTGCATGGACGCCGGAGTGCAAGAAAGGTTTTCAAGAGCTGAAGGAACGGTTGACATCAGCGCCGGTGTTAGTCCTACCGGATGTTAATCAAAGCTTTGATATTTATTGTGATGCATCGTGTCAAGGACTTGGATGTGTGTTGATGCAGAACGGAAAGGTCGTCGCTTATGCATCTAGGCAGTTGAGGCCGCATGAGGAGAATTATCCGACACATGACCTAGAGCTAGCTGCCGTAGTGCATGCTTTGAAATTATGGCGTCACTATTTGATTGGAAACAAATGTGAAGTATACACGGACCATAAGAGTCTTAAGTACATCTTCACCCAATCAGACTTGAACATGAGGCAAAGGAGATGGTTAGAGTTGATCAAGGATTATAATGTGGGAATCCATTACCATCCCGGAAAGGCTAACGTAGTTGTCGATGCCCTGAGTCAGAAAAGCCATACCGTGAACATGTTGCTAGCCACAAGTTAGGATGAGCTATGTGAGGATTTCCAGAGAATGCAGATTGAAGTCGTACCAGAAGGATTCTTGGCCGCATTGGAAGTGAAGCCCACCCTGGAGGATCAGATCTGAGAAGGACAGGAGGATGATGACAAGATCTGCAGGATTAAGTCCAACATGGATGAAGGCAAGGCAGAGGACTTCAAGTTGGATGAACAAGGCACGTTATGGATGAAGGATCGAATTTGTGTGCCGAACAAGAAGGAACTGAAGCAGATGATTCTAGAAGAAGCCCATGACTCCAAGTATTCAATCCATCCTGGAAGTGCCAAGATGTATCAGGATTTGAAAGAAAGATTCTGGTGGCCGAGCATGAAGAGTGAAGTTGCCGAGCATGTTGCGCTGTGCGACATATGTCAGAGAGTCAAGGCAATGCATCAGAGACCAGCCGGATTGCTACAGCCATTGAAAATACCCGAATGGAAATGGGAGGAAATCGGAATGGACTTCATTACCGGTTTGCCGAAAACTCAAGGAGGATATGACTCCATATGGGTCATAATAGACCGCTTGACTAAGGTCGCCTACTTTATTCCAGTGAAGATCACTTATTCGGGAGATAAATTAGCAGAATTGTATATGACCAAGATCGTCTGTTTGCATGGAGTGCCGAAGAAGATTGTATCGAACAGAGGTACCCAGTTTACCTTAAGATTCTGGAATAAACTGCATGAAGCCATGGGAACCCATTTGAACTTCAGTACAGCTTATCATCCTCAGACGGATGGACAAACCGAAAGAGTTAATCAGATTTTGGAGGATATGTTAATAGCGTGTGCTTTGGCTTATGCTACCTCTTGGGATAAAAGCCTGCCGTACGCGGAGTTCAGTTACAACAACAGCTACCAAGCCAGTTTGCAAATGTCGCCATTTGAAGCACTATACGGTCGACCCTGTCGGACACCGTTGAACTGGAATGAGACAGGTGAACGCCGTGTCTTTGGACTAGATATTCTTCAAGAAGCCGAAGAATAGATTGCCATGATTCGAGAAAGACTGAAGATAGCACAATCAAGACAGAAAAGCTACGCCGATAACCGTCGTCGAGACTTGAGCTTTGAACCATAAGATTTCGTGTATCTCAGGGTTACACCGCTCAGAGGAGTTAAGAGATTCCATGCCAAAGGAAAACTCGCGCCGCGATATGTTGGACCATTCAAGGTTCTCGATCGCAGAGGAGAAGTTGCGTACCAGCTGGAGCTACCGCAATCACTAGCCGGAGTACATGACGTGTTCCACGTGTCCCAGTTGAAGAAGTGTCTCTGAGTACCCGAGGAACAGACACCGCTTGAGTCAATCGAGTTACAAGAAGATCTGACCTACAAGGAGCACCCCGTGAAGATTTTGGACACCATGGATCGAGAGACGAGAAACAAGTCAACCCGCTTCTGCAGAGTTCAATGGAGCAACCACGCGGAGAGTGAAGCAACTTGGGAGCGTGAAGAGGACTTGAAGAAAGAGTTTCCGAACCTATTGTTTAGTAAGTCCTAAATCTCGGGGACGAGATTCTGTTAAGAGGGGGAGGTTTGTAACACCCCAAAATTTTGCTTTTCTTAAATTCATGTGTGATTTGGCACTTTGGTGAATTTTTGGAATTTTCAGGGATTTATTTGGAATTTATTTGAATCTATTCCCTTTTTGAATTAATTAAAGAATTTAACTTTGCAAATAAACTTTTGTTGGAAATATTTTATTTGAGTTCAAAATGTTCCAAAGTATTTTCCATAATTTTTCTGGAATTTTTCTGATTTATTTGCTATTTTTCCGGATTTATTTGAATTATCTACGAATTATCGAATTATTTAATCGCTGGAAAATAGCGAGTGGATTTGTACTGTTCCTCCGACCGAGCCCGAGTCAGACTCGAGTCCGAGTCCGACCCGGACCTGACCGCGCCACGCGACTCGGTTGAACCGCGTCCAAACCCTAACCCCCGTGGACCGTCGGATCGAGATCCAACGGTCCACGTTGGCCCACATAGTCCACGTGCGTGAACCGCACTTACCTCTAACCTAGGATCAATCCGGATCGTCGGATCGAGATCCAACGGTCAGGATCAACCCGCGCTTTGCACGGCCGCGCCGAGCCGATCTCCGCCGTTGATCGCACCACGTGGACGGCTCACGTGCGTCCACATCACCTCGCCGTGTCCAGGACGGACTCCGCCGCCCGTACCGGCTTCGCCGCAAATTCCGCGGGGATCTCGGCGTCCGTGCCGGTATTTAATGCCCGGATGCGTGCCCGGGGATCGCCTTTGCCGTCCGCGTCGTTTGCCCCACGTGCCCTAGCCCTAGCCGCCGCCGTCGACCCACTATTGCTCGCCGTAGTTAGCGCTCTCCTCCGCCACGGTTCTTGCCTCGCCCCGCCGCCGTCCGCCGTTCTCCGCCGCAGCGGAACCCAGATCCGGAGTCCTCAAGACGAGCTGCACCCGTGGAGCCAACTCACCTCGCCGGAGACGCCCCCAAGCGCCGTCGGGCTCGTCTTCGTCACCGCTTCCGGCCACCCAGCTCCGCCGCGACGCCATCACCGCCCGCGAGCTCCGTGCACCGTTGGATCAAGATCGAACGGCCACGGTAAGCCACGTGTTCCCAAAACCCTAACCCTCCAGATTAGATCTGGACCGTTGGATCAAGATCCAACAGCCCACGTTCGGCCACGTCGCCGTACATTATTTCTGTTGTAAACCCTAGATCTATTTTCAACCGTTGGATCTAGATCCAACGGCTTAGATCCAGTCGCGTAGCACGCGTTGCACCGCATTAGATCCAATCTCGACCGTCCGATTTAGATCGTACGGCCCAAATTCACCGCGTTATTCCAAACGCGTAAACCTTAGATCTAATCCGCGCCGTTGATTTTCAAATCAACGGGCGAGATTGCGCCACGTGTGCCATAACCGCGCCCACGGGCGTAAACCTAGGGTTTGGTAAAACGAGCATAACTTTCAAATGGCTGGGCAGAATTGGATGTTCTTTATACCCACTGAAAGGTATTGAAATTACCTACAACTTCTTCAACGGTCGTACGACCAAATTCCGACTCTAAATTGGCGAAAAACCAAACCCTAGGTCGACTGCTCATGCTGCCCGAAATAGAGAACGTGGCAACGTCTAGATCTAATCCAATCTACTCAATTCCAGTACCACCAATTGATATAAAAACATGATAATGACCCTTAGAATAGTACCTAGCCCAACCCCAAGGAGTCCCATGGCCATACCTTCGCCCGACGCACGAAAACCCAATAGATCTCCTCCCGGTTCGCTCCTCGCTCCAACGGATGGATCCTCGAGGTGCAGGGGTGGGGAGGCTACCCTAGGGCAGCAAGGGGGTGGAGGAGAGGTGGTGGAGAGGTGGTGGAGGCAAGGGGAAAAGGGAGAGGGGGCGCACGGCCAAAAGGGGAGGGGGAGGGCGGCTAGGGCGCAATGGGGGGGAAGTGGGCGCACAAGGGGAGGGGTGGGGCGCATAAGGGGCAGGGGGAGCCCCTTTTACCAGCCCCAAACAGGTTTCCTAGTCCTAAATGGACTCAAACTCTTTCCCACCAAAGCCCACAACCCTTTCTCCCAGGCCCAAAACTCCCCGAAAAGGCCCAAACTCCCGGAAACAGCCCGGAAACGCTATTAAACCTCCTACCATATTTCATAAAGTTTTTGACCTTAACATTCACATTAAATAATGTCACACCATTCCGTAGTGTCACAGATTCACTCAAGTAGAGGGATTGGACTATGGAGAGACTTATGCCCCTGTTACTCGACTTGAAGCCATACGGTTCCTTCTAGCCTTTGCTTGTCATTTTAATATAACTATATTCCAAATGGATGTAAAAAGTGTTTTTCTCAATGGAATCATTGAAGAAACTGTTTATGTTGAGCAATCTCCTGGTTTTGAAGAAATAAAACATTCAAACCATGTATATGAGTTATCTAAGGAACTCTATGGACTGAAACAAGCCCCAAGGGCAAGGTATGAGCGACTTAGAAACTTTTTGTTAGAAAAGAACTTTAAAATTTGGAAGGTTGACCCAACATTATTCTTAAAAGACTTCAATGGTACATTAATGATTTGCCTAATTTATGTTGATGATATTATTTTTGGATGCACTGACATCTCTCTTTGCAAGGAATTCAGGGATCTAATGGCAAAAGAATTTGAGATGTCCATGGTAGGAGAGCTTACATTCTTTCTTGGATTTCAAATCAAGCAATTGAAGGAGGGCACTTTTATATCACAAGAAAAATACACCAAGGATCTCCTCAAACGCTTTAAGCTGGAAGAATGCAAGCCACTTAAGACACCTATGGCAACAAACACACATCTTGATCAAGATGTGGGAGGTAAGCCTGTTGACCAAAAACTTTTCAGGTCCATGATAGGGTCTCTTCTTTATTTAACAACATCTAGGCTAGATATCATGTTTAGTGTTTGCATGTGTGCTAGATTTCAGGCTGCACCTAAAGAAGTGCACTTTAGTGCTGTAAAAAGGATTTTTAGATACTTAAAGCACACTCCATGCATTGGCTTGTGGTACCCTAAAGGTGCTTCTTTTGAACTTCTTGGCTACTCAGACTTCGATTATGCCGGTTGCAAAATAGATCGAAAAAGCACCTCCGAGGGTTGCATTTGCTTGGAAGGTCTTCGAAAAAACAAAATCCTACAGCACTTTCCACTACCGAGGCTGAATATGTGGCTGCCGGCAGTTGTTGTGCTCAGATTTTATTCATTAAACAAACATTCCTTGACTACGGCATTAAGTTTGAAAACGTACCTCTTCTATGTGATAATGATAGTGCTGTCAAAATAGCAAACAATCTGGTCCAACATTCACAAACTAAGCATATTGAGATCCGACATCATTTTATGCGAGATCATGTTGCTAAAGGTGACATTATGCTTAGTCATGTTAAAACTGAGGACCAATTGGCTGATATTTTCACCAAACCACTAGATGAGGCTATGTTTTCAAAACTGAGAAATGAGTTAAATATTCTTCCTTTCTCAAATGTTGCTTGAGACTGTGTTCTTATAATCTCTCGATGATGTTTGATATTTCTCGTTGAAGTTTTTGGAAGGAGGTCACATTAAGTGGGAGTCAAGACTACTCATTATGCATATCTTCGCTACCCACTTGTGATCAAATTAACTAAAGGTGCTGATGTGGGTTAAACTATTTTAAGAATAAAATTTTAGAAACTAAAAGGTGCTAAATTGCTGCTAAAAGTCGCCTCTTTCTACATCTCTATCTTATCTCATCCAAATATTAGAAAATAGGTTGTCATATTTCTAAGAAGTTTCTTTTTCAATATTTCTTGTATCTACCCACTCAGTACATGAGTTCTTTTTAATAAGCTTGAATCTACATATATTCATACTTAAAAAGGAAGAACTCATATATGTCAAAAGGTTCCAAAATCCTTCCATATCTTACTTGATGTTATTGATTGAACTTGAAACTAAGATTTTTCTATGATCCATCTTATTTGTTTTTTATTTCCTTCTATCAAGAGGATGTTTGAAAATCTCTAAGAGTCTAGTTATTTCTTATTTTATTAATAGAGAACTGCACATGTACAATGGACTGAGTTCCTCCTCCATTTCAAAAAAAAGGGAGTTTTCCATCTACGGCGGACCAACTTTGCATCATAATGCTTTTATGACGGACTAAGAAATTCGGTCCGACGAAATTGTAAAGTCTTGTAAAATTGGTTCGACGCAAATAGGAAACTCTATGTTCTTCGCAAAAAGCGATCCGGCATACACTTGCAAGAATCTGTTTCTCTCCTCTTAACAAACTCAAAAGATTTCACCTCAAATTTTTGAAAAACACTTATCTAATTTGAAAATTTCAAAATCTTGTCTAATCTTAGGACTTATCTCTGCTAAACTATCCTTGATCCTGGAACCCATAAAATCTTCTTGAATCTTATTTAATGGGTTTCACCAACCAAAGTAAAATGAGAAAATTGCCTTTCACCTACCAACCAACCTCTTAAAGGCGCCATTTCCCAACGTGGAGTTGTTGCTCTCTGTAGTAGTTACTCTTTTGGCATTTTTCTCTCCCAGAAATTCCCAGACCTTCCAATCGCCAAAAATCCCCAAAACCTCTCTAGTCTCTCTTCTCGAGCAGCATTCCTCTCTTCATCGACGCAAACCCTAATTGGGTAGTGTCAACGGTGCTCAAGGTTGCCCAGAGAAGATCCCTAGGAATCGGTAAGTTTTTCAGACTCCTTCTTTCCTTTGTGCAGAATCTAAATCTTAGACTTAGAAATCATTTAGGTATTTCCTCTCTTCTCTGTAGACCCAGTCAGTTCTTGCGTCTATTCTTGGTCTAAAGGTCAGTTTGAGTCTGTTGTGCTTGACAAAATGCCTAGGTCAAAAAATCCTGATAAAAGAGGTCTTTCGGACAAACTAGTTGACAAAGTTAAAAAGAAGAAACAAAAATCAACTAGTTCAGGGCAGTCTTCTCATTCTCAAGGGCCAGTGCATTTAGAATATACTCACACCCCTGGCAGAGTTACAAAAGTAACAACCTCAAAACCACCAAGAATAGATAAACAACCTGTAATGCCAGATCATGATTCCTCTTTTGATTCAGATGATAGTGAATACAAGCCAAGTGCACACTCTAGTTCAGAAGAAGAAGATTTGGGTAGTGAGGTAGACATGATAGTGGGAAATGAATTAGCCTCTCTTGGAGGCAAAAGCTGAGATCTATCAGACTAGTTGATGAAAGAAACTGGTTTCCTTTTAATAGTCCTCCCTTAGATGAGAAGTTCATTACAAATTTGCAGAAGAACATCTATTTGGGATATAAGAACAGAAATAACAAAAAGGGAAAACCACTCTTAGCACTCAGCAAACACCAATATATATATGCGGATTGGAATCAAATGTGCTATATTACTGGATCCTACAGAATACTTGATTATGTCAGATCAACTCCTAGTCTAGCAGAAATGATGTCAGGAAGAAGCTCTTTATGGAATGAAGATAGAATCCTAGAATTCTATCCTTCTCTACTAGTGAATAAGAAGAGGCACTACATTCTATTCACTATAAATGAAAAAATCAGAAAAGTGAGATCACCTCACTTTGAAGCTGCAATTGGTGCCACTAGTCCTCAAGTCAACAGGACTAGAATCCATGACAACATGTTCCCTAAGAATAGATGGAGACAAGTTGGTGATATGCCCGATCTTCATCTATCAGCACATATTTACAGAGATATCACCGAAAATGACTTCAGTACAAACAGAGTCAATTGCTTATCTGCTGAAGGCAAGACACTCTTGTTGTTGCTTAGACACACCATCTTTCCCAAGTCTGGTTACAAGGAAGGTGTGACTCCAAACTTGGCTTGGCTGCTGCATTTGATCCTCTCCAAGCAACCTATAGATTTAGTGGATTACATCTTTGGTGAAATGGAAGAAGCCATTTATAGAAAGATGGGAAGTCCTCTGCCATTTGCTCAAAAGATTTCACAAATGTTTCTGGCTCAAGGGATAATTTCTCAGCAAGAAATGAGCAAATCATTTAGCTGTCGGCCAAAACAATACAAAATGCTCAAGTTGCCCACTGAAGGAGTTGCTAAAGGATCAAATGTACAAACTTCACCACCAGTACCAGATAATGAGCCAAGTGCTCATGAAGATGATAGTTTTGATGATGATGATGGAAGAGATGGACCTATTCCGAGTTATCACAGTTTAAGCCATCATACTGCTAGTCATCATACTCCTAGCTACCACAACCATCCTTCTGTACCTCACTCTCCAGCGCCAGTTGTGCCTGCTGCACCTTTTCTAGTTCAACCCGAGTTTGATGAACCAACAGAAGTATTAGGTGGCAGTCCTTTGATAGTTTCACATAAAGAAGATGAAAGAACTCACATTATCCTAAGTTCTGAATCTCTTACCAGGGATGAAATTCAAGAGATTCAGAAGCTTCATAAGTTTGCTACAGCTGCAATATTTATGGAGGCTCAATCTTTTAGGACTACAGCTCATGATCATGAAGCAGGAGGGTCAGCCTTTCCACAAGAGCATACAGTTTCTTATCATCATTCTCATCATGTTCTTGGAGAAGAAGAACCTGCATATCAGTAAGAGTATGCAGCATCACATAATTCCCCTCCTCCTGAACAAAGCTTTGGACAGCATCAGGCTTGGAACACTCAACCTGGATGGTTTAGCTCCTTTGAGCAACAATATAATGCAGATTTAAGGATTGCTCAGGAAAGGTTTGCTGAAGAACAAAGATTGGCTGATCAAAGACATAATGAGCATAGGGCTGCTCATCAGCACCATCACCAAGCCACTCAAGAAATGTTAAAGAAAATTCATCAAGATCAAGCCTCGATAAGAGATGAAAACACCAAAAGATTTGACATGCTTAGAAGCAATCAATGGGATCTTTGGAGATGGATTGGGGAGCCCAAGAAAAACCAAAATGTGATCAAAGATAGACTTTATGGTATAAACAAAAAGCAGAATGAACAAATCACTATGATAGAAGAATTTGAAAAGTCTGCTCATAGAAAACTTAATGCTCAAGGAGAAGTCTTGGACTGGCAAAGTGAGTTTTTGGAAGGTCAGATGGATTACCATCACCACACTGACAGTTATTTTGTGAATGCCATGGATCAGCTGGGAGGAAATTTTAATGAACAGCTTCAAGACATGAGTGATACTCTAAGGGAATTGCAGCATGATTTCTTTCATTGGACTGTTGGTGATCAGCCTAGTGACCCTAATTATCCAAGCTGGCATGATCAGGTTATGGGTCATCCTCAATCTGAACTCATGGGTCAGATGTATCAGGATTCTCCTCTTCAGGCAGTCAGTCCTCAGCCTGGAGATCCTAACTTTCCAAGTTGGCATGATAGAGCTATGGCATCTCCAAGGCACTCAATGGAAGAACATGAAGGGAATATGCCCTAGATCAATCATAGTGATGATTGTAATACGTCTTTGTTCATGTAATAATGATAACTTTGTTTATCGGTTCCCTGAATATATGTTACGACTTTGTTCATTGGATACGATCTGATTGTGAAACACATTGTCAAGCGACATTATTCTAAACGGGTCCCTGATCCATATCATTACGAGGAGCGGTGATGATTTGATCAGCACATGTATTAGTTGATGGTAATGTTTCACATACCATAGATATGGAGATATCGAACCAATAAATGTGGACACATGTTGGAGAACATGGGTAGCCGGACAAGACCCACTCCGAGACGTTGTGAGTTGTTATCTATTATAGTGCCATCAGTGTATAGTCTCGAGTGGTATGCCTATATGGTCCTTAGACCTGAGATTGTCATGGATACCTAGCATGTAAACTTGTATGCTTTGGTATCATCAAATGCTACACCGTAACAGGGTAGTTATAAAGATGACTACTGGGTTTGCCACGATACATCGCCAAGGGTGTGATGATCAAGATGGGATTTGCCCCTCCTAGATAACGGGAGAGGTACCTCTGGGCCCCTCGTGTGGATGGATAGGGAAAACGCACGGCCGTGCTAATGTGACTAAGGAGTTAGTCATGGTTTGTATCCATCACACTATCGAGTGAAGTGGTCGAGCTATCAACAAGGGTGGCGCGCATCTCGCCTTGAGCTTGACTGGTATCGTGAGGCAAATGGATCGGTATGTGAGTGTATCAAGGTTCAGCCGAATAATGATTCTGTGCATTCGGGGATTAATACGTACTGCTAGGTGCCGCTGTTGATCAATGAATTGGAAACGGGTTTCCGAATTCATGTCCGACTTGCACTGAACCTAACGGGTCACACACTTAACGAGTTGGAATAGTTTGACGGGTTTGTGCGTGGATAAGATCCGCGTTGGAGATGGAAACCTAGCGGGCTTTGGCCCACTAGCGTGTCTATAAAAGGCGAGGCCAGGAACAGTGCATGACAGATGATGAGAACCCTCACCACATTCAGCCGTCTCGCACCCCTCTTGCTCCCCAGAAACCCTAGCCGTGTGGCGAGGTGCTAGCACACCTCGCACGGCGTTCCTACTCGGTACGTGTGGATACCGGTAGAGGCGCTGCCGCTCGCGGACGCGCTGGTCGGCGACCACCCGGCGACCACTCGGCAGAGGTCGGCGATCACTCGGACGAGATCGGGAACCACTCGGAGGAGATCGGCGATCACTCGAACGAGATCGGGAATCACTCGGACGAGATCAGAAACCACTCGGCGGAGGTCGGGAACCACTCGGCATTGATCGGGACATGAACCACTACTTCCTCTACGCGCACGCATCTGCATCCGCTGCATCGGCGCGTCAAGGGTAACGATCCATGATCCCCTACTTGCATGTGATCTTGGGTGTTCGCGGTAGAAATTTTTGATTGTTGCTAGCGTAGCCTACCCATATCCCCTACAGAACAATCACCTCAGTTCTCCCCAAGGCACAGTATCAGCTCCAGAGCCTCAAATCTGTTCAAGAGGACCTTCTCCAGGCGCAAGAAGTGACTTCTTTTTGGCAATTGATGCCAAAGGGGGAGAAAATAGAATTTGGGAGAATTTGGGTTTCAGAAGCTTCTTAGAATCTTAGAAGTGTCTAAGTTTTAAGACTATTAAGTCTATGTGTTCTATGTTTACTGTTTCTCAAAGTCGTTTGATAGTTTTAACTCTCTGAATATGTTAAACTGCAATGAAATGTTCAGTTATGCTCTGCTTGTCTATATCTCCTCATGATTGCGATAAGTTGTTAGTACTTAAATTTTCTCAATTGTTCATTTATCCTAAGTACTTATTCAAGGTGAGCATATTCTATTACTCTTGTTTTTGAAAATTGTATGCTTGTTCTATTAGAGTAACATTTCCTTGCTAAAGAAGATAAGTTTTTCTTATTCTAATCAAGGGTGTTGTCATCAATCACCAAAAAGGGGGAGATTGAAAGCATCTAGGCCCCCTAAATTCTTATTAGTAGTATTTATGGGTTTTGGTGTTGATGGTCAACTTTTGAACCCTTAATGGAGTGAAGATTTGTGAAGGAAGGACAATGGTTAAGGTCTCTTTGTTACTAGTTTTTTACTTGGGAGATGTTTCAAGTCTTGTAGCTAGATTTATTTCAGTTTAGCCGTACTATTAAGAGGGATTATGCACAAGTGAGATACCTTGGTTCATAGGTTACCTCTTTAAGATCTCTTGGAGCAAAGATCATTTCTTTTCCCTCAAAAGAAAAAGAAATTTAGTTCTTCTTTAAGTTCAGCAAAAATTCATTTACGCCAGACCAAAGCCCATCTTAGTCCAACGCTAAAGTCATTTCATCTGAACTCAAACCGAGCGCACACAGTTCACGCCGGACCAAGTTTTTCGGTCCGGCGAAGTAAACAAATCTTTTTGAAACCTAACCGAGCGTGTGTCGTTCACACCAGACCAAGTCTTTCAGTTAACGACGGACCAGCTTTTTCGGTCCGGCGCAAGCTTAAAACTTACTGGAACTTGTTGCTGAAACTAAGTTCTTCTCGAATCAAAACCAGTAAGTTTGCCATCTGCGACGGACCATGTTTTTGGGTCCAGCGCAAACATGCTTTTCATTATTTCATGATGGACTGATTTTTGCTCAAAGCATGTGTACGACAGACCAACTCAACTTGGTCTGGCGCAAATGGGTTTTTCACTGAAGTCAGTTCGTCGTACATTGAGGCTTTTGGAAATTGTTTCAAATCTTGTCAGAAGCAATCATTTTGACAAGTCTTATCATTCTGACATTGGCAAACGGCTATTTCTTGCCATTAACGGCTATATTCGTTTTGTAGCCTATATAAGCCGTTCCAAATGCTTACCATAAATAGAACCTTTACATCTCTTTGACATTTTAGCATCCTAAAGCTCAAAAGCCATCAAAGAGACCAAGCTCAAACTCTTTCATTCAAAAATCTAATACAATCAAAGCTCCAACTATAGTCTAGATTCTGAGTGTCTAGTGAACTAAGGGACAGGGCTTGTGGATGGTCTATTACTCTTGGAACTAGCTGTTCCTAGACGGCTTGGAGGAGTTCATAGTGCGACCTGTCCAACAGTGCTTGTGAAAGGCCACTATCTTTGTGAGAGGTTGGGACTCACCTCATCAGAGTGGTGAAAGAGTCACACTAGTGATAAACCAGAACTACTGCTGTTAGTTACTGGTGGAGCAATACTTCAGCTGGAGTGCTCCAACGGGGATGTAGGAGAGCTTTCTCTGAACCTCGGTGAAAAATTGCTTGTCTTTGTGGTTTCACTATTTCTGTGCTACTTGTTCTCTGTAAATTTTGCTTAATCTGTTAATCTTTTGATTAGTTCGGTCTTTAACTTTTTAAAGTTGCCTATTCACCCCCCCTCTAGGTCAACCCGATCCTTTCAGGTCGGAGCTGGGGGCGGTGAAGCGAGGGAGAGGGAGGGCTCACCGATGAGAGCAGAGAGGAGGGGCGAGTTGGAACGGAGGTCTTGCACGACTTTTATAGCCGGGAGGAGAGAGGCGAGCGGTGGGGCGGCGACTCGTGCTCAGTGGCGAGGCGAGCGGCATGCGCGGTCGGGTCGGCTGGCTGGGCCAGGCTGGCGGAGGGGATGCGCCGAAGGCCCAAAAACGCGAAGAATTGGCCCTAAAACGAAAACAATTCAAACCAAATTTCAAATAAATGCAAATGAAAATCCAAATTAAATTCTAAATAGCTTTGAAATTTTTGGGATATTTCACTTAGAATCGAGAAACCTGTTCTTTACCATTGGTATTACTCTATACCGAACGGGCTGTGTTGCATTTCCCTTGCAAAATTGTTAATGATTTCGCATGCGCAAATTCAAGTTAAATTCAGGTATATTTTCAAAAAAAATTCACTTTTAGGGTATATACCCATCTATAACAATTCAAATGAAATATAGAGCTTTTAAAAAAAATATACTTGAATTCAAAGATTTTGAACGTATTTAGATCACATACTTTATTGATTTATACATAAAATTATCACATATCTACAAGCAAATTATCATCAAAAAAAGAAAACTCTAGTTTGTATTTTAGTTCAAATTTGTTTGAACTAGTTCATAAACTGGTTAAACTCAATGTCATAAAAATTTCAAATTTTTTTGTATGTGATACATAACGAAAATATTTGTTTTGGATTATGATATTCCAAGTAATTAATATCCTAGATGGCGACCGGCGTGACTGGACCGCCGATAACTAACTTCTTGTTGTGAAATAGATCGGTCACCTACGTCAATGAACGGCACATCAAAGCAATCACACGAATGGGAGTAGAAAACACAAGAGGAAGCACACACAATGTAGGGGAAAAGCTCTCTCTTTATTAGATTCATCTCTTTGTACAAACTGATAACATGAGGCTCTTAAAGAGACTCAACTAATGGAAATGAGACATAAAACAAAAAGGGGTACAAGGAAACTATTGCAAGTCTCCATATAAGTCATGTTCCTCCTCCTAGGGAACATTAGTATTCTTCTGGAATTCCACAAGTTCAACACCAAGAATGTCATCTTCTTCCATGGGCAAGTCACCATATCTAAGAATGCTTTCTTTGAACTCGATTATAGGGTTGGCGACATCGTCATCTTTCTTCCCACCTTCTTGCTCACCATTTGGTAAAGCGATGAAGTGTGCCTCAACCTTTTTTTCTTGATTCTTTCGGAATCTCGCAATGGATTTCATGTAAAGTTCCACCAAATGCTTTTGGGTGCGACAAGTACGTGACCAATGGCCAACGCATCCACACCTAAAGCACAGCTGAGGAGGGTTTGGTGCCTTATTGGCTGGACCTTGCTTCTAGAAGGTTCCTGTACCCTTCCCTTTACCTTTCACTAGGATTTGCCCTTTCCCTTTTGGTTTCTACCATTCTTCCATTTATTCCCCTTATGCATTTGACCTTTTCCGCGGCCATGGCTATTACTAGCCTGTTGAGCGGTAGCATGTGCTTCAGGCAATGCTTGACCTCCATTAGTAATTTCATGATGATTCTTTATCAGGAGTTCATCATGTTTTTCTGCTTCTAGCAGAATACTAATGAGCTCAGAGCACTTCTTGTAATTTGAATGACGGTACTATTGTTGTAGTATCATCATGTTATGGTGAAAGGTGCACAAGGTTTTATCGATCATCTCACAAAATGTCAATTTAGCGACAAGTTTGTGCATTGCAGAATTATAGGCTACCACAGATTTGAAATCCTGAAAGCGTAGGAGGGTCCATTCGCGTTGTGCTTCCGGCAACAACACGGATCTCTGCTGGTTGTAGCATTCCCTTAGGGAATTCCATAATACCAACAGGTCCTCCTCTATCAATTATTCGGCCTTCAGGTCCGGATGAAGATGGTGCCTTAGGAAATGTAAAGCAGCGCATTTTGCAGGTTTGGGCACAGCAGGTACACCAGCTTTAGGCTGGGAAATAGCAGCTTCAAGTGCTTTAGCTGTTAGGTTGATTTTGGCATCCATTACCCAAGTGAGGTAATTGCTGCCATCCAGGGCAAGCACAGCAAATTCCCTCCTTGCGATGTCAGGCATATCCTGTATGCACGCAATACGAAATTTTACTACTGGTAAAATATTATATTACATGCATCTTCATTTAATCAAAAAAGTTTTTGGTCTATATCTATTCAGTAGTAATTATCATAATTTTTTTAGAATTTTCCTAGCATTTAGCAATTTTCTGTTAATTATTCCTTAATTTTTCAGCATTACTTAACAACAGAAAATAAATTTCAACCTAAATTAAACATGAGATAATGCTAGGAAAATTAATCCAAATATGTAGAGCTCATAAAATGCTATATGAAATATTCTAAAATTTTTCTAGCATTTTTCATAATTTCTCATAAATTTCCAAGCAATTTTCAGAATTACTTAATAACAGAAAAAATTAAATTTCAGCAAATATCAACATGAAATAATGCTAAGGGCAATAAGACCTAAGCCATGGCATGGACAAGATGTCAACATGATTTTTCTGAATTTTCTAGCAATATTCATAATTTTTTGTCAATTATTTAAGCAATTTTAGAATTACTTGAATAACAGAAAATTAAATTTTAGCACATATTAGACATGGTAAAATCTAGAAAAATAAACCCAGGATATGGAACTTCCAATGTGTGCTAAACATAATTATTTTTCAAATTTTCAGAAGTCCATAAAACAAAAAACTAATTTCTAGCATTTTACCCTGAATTTAAAGGAATTAATCAATTCTAAAAAGAATGAGGGATTTATCGTAATTTACCCCTTTTCGTAAAACAAATACTATAGTGGGCCCAATGGCCAAAAAAACTGTTGGGCCTTAAGGTCCAAAGTAGCCATTCGAGCGACATAAAGGATCAACGGCTAAGGTTGAACCCTAGCCGCCACTAGCTTTGCTCTTTCAGGGAATGCTTTCGCCACGTGGTTTAGAGATGGTCGTTTGGCCATGGCGCGCAAGGGAACGACCGGCTGGCCACGGCGCGGAGGCGGTCAGTTGGACCGCAGCGCGCGAGGGGACGATCGGTAGGCCGTGGCGCGAAGGCGGTCGTCTGGACAGCAGCTCGTGAGGGGATTGGCCAGCGGGCGGCGTTGCGAGCCGTACGCTGAGCGCGGCAGGGCGCAACAACGCGAGGGCGAGGTGGTGCGAGCCGGCGGCCGAGCGAGGTCGGGCGCAGCTGAGGTCGGCGCCGGTCTGCGGGGCCGGTGCAGAAGATATCGCCAGCGTAGCAGAGGGCACGGAATCCGATGGGTCGTGGCTTGACCGCCGCTACCAATTCGGAAGTCGGAAGGTCGCTGCGCGGCTTCCAGCGCGCACGCAAAGCAATGGGTCGCTCGAGCGCCACTGCCGGCTCGGAAGGCGGAAGGTCGCTTTGTGGTAGGGAGGCGGTGGTCCTATGTGGCCGGTCAAGATGGCTTCTGGGGGGACGCCGACGGGGCCATGCGGCGCGGATAGCGGCCGTCGGAGCCGCACGATGCGGCACGTCGGCTTCAGGCCGGGCAGCGGCAGTGGCGATGAGGCCGAAGGCTCCAGCCTCAGGGCAAACAAATTTTTTGTGATGAAAAGTAATCCCCTTTTTTTGTAATAGCAGATTAGATTAAACAGCAATCTACAATAAACAGTAGCACAGACACAAAAACCGCGATCTGCAGAATTAGCAATATTGTTCACGCGCGATCACTTAAGTAGGGCTTGAGGTAGCGTAGATGCGTGATGCCGGGTGAATGTCGATGCCGTGTTGATTTGACCCAGGCAGACGATCAGCAATTGGCCTCAGTAGAACTTCGTGTTCCTGTATGGAAGGACTCTATCTACTGGTGGGTGAATCCGAATTAATCTTCAGAGGATCTTCATTATATATAGAGGGTATTGCTTTGTACAGAGAGATGAATCTAATAAAAAGAGAGCTTTTCCCCTGCAGAGAGATGAATCATAACACTTATCAGCACCCTGGAATTTTCAATCGCATGATGAACAAGCTAGCCAGGTCAACGGAGTAACTTGCGTGAACGGTGGTTGGAAAACCGTGACAAAGGCAGCAACAAGATTACACGCTAGCAAAATTGGGACTTTGTGTGGCTTGCAGCCATGTACTACTACTACTAACCACCACCAAATGCAGGCTCAGTTGGTCCAACGCGAGCACCAAAATTGGGACTTTGTGTGGCTTGCAGCCATGTACTACTACTACACCAAGTGCAGGCTCAGTTGGTCCAACGCGAGCACACCACCATGCTTATGAATGTTTTCGTACGGGCACATATCCGGTATATAAAATGATATAAATCATTTTATATATAAATTTTATAAAAATTATATATATAAGTTTTTAAAAATTACTATACGTAGAGGAGGTAAACTTCTACAACTCTCTAGAATTTGTAAACTAAAATTAATCATATTTGAAAGATATAAAAAGACAAATTCAGTCTAATAGGATTTTTCACTGTTTAGTACTATTTATCTTGCAACTTATCAATTTCATATATTTCAGATGTGATTGTGTTTGCTCTTCAAATTTTACAGAGTTGTAGAAGCTTGCTTCCCATACGTATAATAGTTTTTTGAGAATTTTTGAAATCATATATATAATTTTTTACAAAATTTGTATGATAAAAATAGTTTACATTAGATACGTGCCCTTTTCATACGCGCGGAGTCTACCTGAAAATATGGCTGGCCTGATTAAAAGCAACTAATGGCCGGACCTCACCAACATCTTCTGCACTGCATCTTAGGAGGGCCATTCATGCCAGCCATAAAAGAAAAAGAATACAAGCCAGAATCTGCGCTCTTTTTATTTCATGAAAAAGTTCAATTTCCTCCTCTACTTTCTGGAAAGTCCAAATTTGACCCTCAATATAAAATTTAACTCATCAACTTTAAAATCACCACACTTTTTACCCTAAATATGATATTATTAGTTGTTTTGCTTTTGTGGTATCTGACCGGGCTCAATTTACTGAGTCAGTAGGTCAACGAGCCATGTTAACAAGTAGCGATGAAAACACAACAAAAACGGTCCGTAAATGTGTGTTTTGCTTCTGTTTTCATAATTTTTATCGGTAACGGAAACGAAATCAGTAACCCCAGAAACGGATACGGAAAAAGATGCGAAACGGAATGGAGCAGATACGGAAACAAAAATGAAAAATTCCATAAGAATATAATGTATGATCACAATATATATGACCACAAGAACAATGTAACTCATTCCACCTCCAAGGTGGACACAAGAACAATGTTACGTTCAATGGTATCATTAGAAAAAAATTTTCTCAAATTTGTTAGCTGAATGCTCGTTATTTGTCCCACATATAAGATCATCATGTCCTCCTTCATATCATTATCTTTAACATCCTCTTTCTCCACCAACTTCAAAGGTGTAATAACCTAAAATTTGCATATCATTATTCGATATTTATTTATGATTTTTTGAGAATTATCCTAGATTTTCTACAGTTTATAAATATTGTTTTGCTATTTTTAGATTTATAAAATAATTTATTCATAAAAAATAAAAATAAAATTATGCTAAAAATATTTTTTTAGGTTCAAAATGTTCTAAAGTATTTTTGAGAATTTTTTCCGAATTATTTGAACTTTATTTGATATTTTCTATAAAGCCATTTGTATTTCTAAAATTATTTTAATTCAAAAATAATTGTAAATTCTTCCTTCTTTTTTTTTTGACCAATACCATTTCTCTTTCCGGCCCGTTTTCTGTTTCTAATTTATAGTTTCACATATACGGAATTTCTGTTTCCGTCTCCATTTTCGTCAGAACTAGCTCTCCCATTTTCGTTTCCAACGAAAAAAATTCGTCTCTATTTTCATACTGGTATTTTTTGTTTCCACTTCAAAAAAGATTTCCGTTTTCGTTTTTCTCCAAAATAGTCGAAAACTTTCTTCAATTTTCAGCCCTATTAACAAGCCACCTCTTCCATCCCTCGATGGGTCCCACCTTAATTTGCTAACCCAGTGCTGTTCGAGATGCGGCCATGGGTGATTTGCACCGGTTTTTATGGCCATGTTTCGATGCATAGGCTAATTGTTAGTTTGCTGAAAATTAGCCCTAGTCTATCCAAACAAGAAGACTAATAGGTGGGCTAATTTTTAGCCAACCCCTCAGCTAATAATTAGTCCATTAGATGGTGGGTGGGAGCTAATTTGGGCTAATAGCAGGTAACACGCTGAAAAAAAGTCTAAAATACCCTCGCGCTAGCTTTATCCTCACTTTCTCACATGTGCGTTCGCTCACCAGCTGTTATGAGGGACAGACATGACTTTTCTAAGAAATTAGCCCGACCATTAGTCATGTATCCAAACAGCCTTGAGCTAATTTTAGATGGGCTAATTATTAGCTAGCTAACAATTAGCTCTAGCCATTAACCAACTAACAATTAGTTTTAGTCCATCCAAACATGGCCTATATGATGAGGACATCACTACCATGCATACGGCCATGCCTACAAACCCAATTGAAGCCAACAATATAATACAAGGGCCAATTACTCGAGCTCGCGCACGTCAATTCAATTACCAGGTGAATGCGTTCCTCGGGTTGCATACAAATAATTTAATGAATGGAATGCTATTTAATCCTTGTGATGATTTTATTGTCCTTAGGAACCAAGGAGAAGGACTCCCAAACGTCAAGCATGAAGCCAATTCTTCCGGTGCACAAGTTCAACTCGGATTCGGCCTCCGGGACAACACCAACTTCAAACGACCATAACTTTTGATCCACAAGGGTGTTTGAGGTCTATGAGTACTGGTTTGAAAGGTTTCGATGTCCTCTTTCCAACGGATCCGGCCCCATCTCCAAATTCCTTACGAGTCAACGGGAATCTTCAAAACAAGTTCTGTCATCTTTCCAAATCCGAGTCAAACTAGGAATAGGAGTCCTATTCGGCCATGGAAGTGTTTTGGACGCCCCAAGCCTGGTTTTGGCCTCCTATTTCTCCTATAAATAGCTAGGGAGTCCCCCAAAATAACTTGGGTTTTGGTTATTTGATAGTTTAGCCTTTTGCTACTATTTTGAGTCTTTTAGACGTGCTCAACGGCCGCCTAACAAGCTCCTTGTATCGGAACCCCAACTTTTCAATACTTCATCTATATTTGCAATTTTAGATTGCTTTTGCCTTGTTCTTGCTTGTTCTTCGATTGCTTGCAGGAATTGATCGTCGTGATCAGGTTGATCGTGCCCACGGCAAGGTCAATAACCATCTGGAGTTGGTTTAGCGATTGCTAAGGCGCATCGTCGTTGTACGTTGTAGTCGGATCGTCAAAGTCGTCTCCACCCAAATCGAAGGTTATCATTCTCATCGAAAGATCGGGACACCCAGTGTCACATCAAGTGGTATCAGAGCTTCAGTTGATCGGTGAGAATATCAGTGCCTTAGGTTAGTTTTTGATTTCTGTCCTAAATTGAAAATTACTCCACAAAAATTCAACCTTTAGTTTCAATCTGTTATTTTAGTGAGTTTTGTTAGGTTTTGATCCATTAGAGTCCATGTTTTAGTTGCTGTTCTTTCTTTTCCTTCGCGTAGCTTCAATCCTTCAATTCTGTCCAATTTGGGTTTTCAAGCATAACTTTCACATACGAACTCGGAAATTTGTGTTCTTGCACTCTATTGAAAGCTGAGGATATAAGCTTCAATTCCTTCCACAGTCAACCAATCAAATTCGGTGATCTTCAAACATTAATCTAGGCAACAAGTTTGCTGCCCTAGAAAAACATCAGTACACCTACCTTTGGGAACCAATTCATCCTTTGTGAACACTTTGATCCTATTTGAGACTAGCTTGTTGATATTGCTTAGGGCTGCTCTACTTGATACATTGCACAATCTTCGGCTATTATATCATATTATCTTGTGACACCGTGTTAGGGATTCTAAAACTTTGTTCATACTAGTGTTGGCCGAAAGTCACCAAAAGAAAGAAAAGAAAGAGCCAAAAGGCCCAAAAAAAAAAGGAAAAGAAAATTGTGGCCAGTCACACTACATTGAGCAAAACCCTAATTTGTGTTTGTTACTTTTTATATTGTGCAATTTATTAATTAGTGAGCAATCTTGTGCCCTTTTTTACATTCTCAAAGCAATAAGTTAGCGTCTCTCTACGACTTGTGCAATAGAGCTTTTGGTGCATCACTTATATTTTATAGCTCATTCCTTGATTGCATAAGTGCCATTATCTTTGCGTGTGTGTTGCCTTCAAATTCACTTATATCTTTGAGATCGGCAACTAGGGCTTGTGAATTCTAGTTTGGATCATTACTTATCATTACAATAACTAGAATTATCAGATTGCATAGGAAATAAATATTGCCTATCCAAGCTCCACATCCAACCTCGTACTTTTGTTCGGTCCCTTGGCAATCGCTTTATCCAAGCTTCGGAGAACTTTTGACCACGCCAATGGCCGGCAACACCTGCTGCACGGTAAGAACATGTAAGAACTTTGGTAATAGGCTTGAGTGTTGAGAGACTTGCGACCACCTCCTGGCAGTTGATAAGAACATTATATTTGTGATTTTGTTTTCTTGTCTTCTACTAACCATGTCAGGTGACGACGGCTCCCTGCATCACACTCCTCGCACTAAGGGAATTGTTGCTCACTCTGAGCGTATGTCATCGCAAGAGAACCTTCTCAGATCCATCGAGGTCGCACAGGGGATTGCTAAAACTACTCTTAGTACTATTTTGTCTAGACTTGATACGCTTGCAGGTACTGCCGCAGGAACTTCCAGTCCTCCACCTCATCTTCTAAGCAACAAAAATGGCATACTACATGCTCAGGTACATGTTGATGATGATTCCCTAGATAAGGTTAAATTCGCCATTCCACCTTTTTATGGTCATTATGATCCTGATGCCTATATTAATTGGGAGATAGCAGTAGACAAAGAATTTGGCAAGTATGATTTGTCTGAAAATGAAAAGATTAGGATTGCTGCTAGTGTGCTAAATGAATATGCATTAACATGGTGGAAACATATTTGTAGAAAAGAGAGAAAACCTGAAAATTGGAAGGCCATGAAAAGACTTATGAGAATTGATTATGTTCCTGAATATCATTATGAATTTTTGTATACTAGACTCCAATGCTTGAAACAAGGAAATAAGTGCGTTAAGGAATACTATGAACGATTGCAAAATCATTTGTTGCGTTGTGGTTTAGTTGAAGGTGAAGAAGCAACAGAGCTTAGGTTCATACGTGGACTTAATCAAGAAATTCAGGATGCTCTTATTGATGAAACATATAGTTCTCTTTCAGAATTGGTTGTATATGCTTGTAGAGTTGAAAATATGCTTGCTGAATCCTTGAAAGAATCATTAGCTTCATTTGAGGCGCCCATTGTTGGACCTTCTTTTGTAGCTAACATTTTGCAGAAAAGTGAGCACCATCGAGAGAATGATGTAGAAGTGCATATGGAGAAAGAACTGATCAGTACTACCCCATGTGTAAGTGAAGAGATAATAGTTGAAGAAACACCTACAACGGTGATGAGAACTTACAAGGTAATATAACAGGTATGGACTTTACACATGGAGAAAATAATTTTGAAGAGCTAAAATTGTCCACAAATCATGCTATCATTGAGCAACTATTAGTGGAACCGATTGCTGATTTTGCTTTGTTACAAGATGATTTGCTTGCTATTTCTTGTGATAAAGAAGAGTTGTGTGATAATACTTCACTTATATCTATGACACAACTAGTGAGTGGACATGTTACTTTTGTTAACACACTAGACACTTGTACTGAAAATAAACATCTAATTCACATTGCAAGCGAAAATGATGAGTTGAAATTGATGTCTTCTTTAGATACATTAGGCTATATTGAATTTGATGTTCCGTGTGATCTGAATTATTTAGAGGAGAGACTTTTGTACATTCTGATTTGTCCAGGTTATCACGAAATATTTTCCATGTTATTTGCAAAAATAGTGAGAAAGGAGAGTATAAAGCCGATCGAGTTTACATTTGTTCAGATTTTGAACCTCTGCTTGCCATGCAACAATGTCATCAACTTGATAAATGCCATATCACTAATCATGTCATATCAAGTACTTTTGATTCAACTTACAAGTCACACGATAGTTTTCAAGAAAGGGAGTATATGGTTGATAGAGATTCTCGATCCATTGATTTGATTGCAAATGTGCATGCTTCTTTGTTTCCTGTCACTCCTAACATTTTCCAGGACAATATGATGGAGTCGAGGACGATTCCACTTCAAGAAAGGGAGGATGATGAGACCATGCTCATCATGGACAAAACTTACAATGCAAACATATGGTCATCACCAAGATGGTCAAAACCAAGTGTTGCTGCAATTATATCAACTACATGGCTTCATCGACCCCCACCTTGGCCAGGACCATTAAGTTGGTGACACTTCACAGCATACTCTACTTCGTATACAACTACTACGATGGCTCCATCTACATGGCTTTATCGACCCCCACCTTGGCCATCCTTCTACATCTTCGTCGGTTCAAGGACCATTTACTCGAGCTCGAGCCCGTCAAATGAATTATCAGATCTAAAGACAAACTTGGGAGAAGATGATGAACTTGAGTCGAGGACGACTCAAATGCAAGAAGAGGAGGATGATGAGGACATCACTACCATGCATACGGCCATGCCTACAAACCCAATTGAAGCCAACAATATAATACATGGGCCAATTACTCGAGCTCGCGCACGTCAATTCAATTACCAGGTGAATGCGTTCCTCGGGTTGCATACAAATAATTTAATGAATGGAATGCTATTTAATCCTTGTGATGATTTTATTGTCCTTAGGAACCAAGGAGAAGGACTCCCAAACGTCAAGCATGAAGCCAATTCTTCCGGTGCACAAGTTCAACTCGGATTCGGCCTCCGGGACAGCACCAACTTCAAACGACCATAACTTTTGATCCACAAGGGTGTTTGAGGTCTATGAGTACTGGTTTGAAAGGTTTCGATGTCCTCTTTCCAACGGATCCGGCCCCATCTCCAAATTCCTTACGAGTCAACGGGAATCTGCAAAACAAGTTCGGTCATCTTTCCAAATCCGAGTCAAACTAGGAATAGGAGTCCTATTCGGCCATGGAAGTGTTTTGGACGCCCCAAGCCTGGTTTTGGCCTCCTATTTCTCCTATAAATAGCTAGGGAGTCCCCCAAAATAACTTGGGTTTTGGTTATTTGATAGTTTAGCCTTTTGCTACTATTTTGAGTCTTTTAGACGTGCTCAACGGCCGCCTAACAAGCTCCTTGTATCGGAACCCCAACTTTTCAATACTTCATCTATATTTGCAATTTTAGATTGCTTTTGCCTTGTTCTTGCTTGTTCTTCGATTGCTTGCAGGAATTGATCTTCGTGATCAGGTTGATCGTGCCCACGGCAAGGTCAATAACCATCTGGAGTTGGTTTAGCGATTGCTAAGGCGCATCGTCGTTGTACGTTGTAGTCGGATCGTCAAAGTCGTCTCCACCCAAATCGAAGGTTATCATTCTCATCGAAAGATCGGGACACCCAGTGTTACATCACTATATTAATTGATTAAATAGCTGTTTTTTTGTAGCAGCCCCATTGTTAACCAAATAAGTGCACAGTAGTACCGTTTTCAGGTGGAAGGATAAATATAACTTATTCCTTGATTTTAAGGAGTGGAGACCAGAACCAGGAGCCCTACCACCAATTTTCATTATGAGAATGACTATTTTGAGATTAATCTCAAACTAGTAAATTTAAGGTCATCTTCCTAGTATACCATGTGTCATCTTTTCCATCCATCCCCATTTCCTTTTTCCCTAACCACTTCTCCCACCCCCTTTTTCCCTCTCTAACAAAAAAAATTTAAATAGGAAGTTTCAACTTGAAAAAATTCAAATCGAATTCAAAACTCAAAAAATTTAGATAGAAAATTTTCAAATTAGGAATTTTTAACTCGAAATATTTCAAATAAAAAAGTTTCAACTCGAAAAAGTTTCAATACGAAACGTTTTAAAGAGAAAAATATCAAAAAAGAAAGTTTCAACTCGAAAAGTTTCGACTAATAGAACTTTTGATTCGAAAAGCTTTCGTTTCAAAAAGTTTTTATTCAAAAAACTTTTGGTTCGAAAAGTTCTGATGCAAAATTCAAGTCAAAAAATTTTCAACCAAAAAATTTCAAATCAGAAAGTTTCAACTCAAAAAATTTAAATCAAAAAATTCAAATTGGGAAAGTTTCAACTCAAAAAATTTAAACTTAGAATACTTTCGATTCAAAAACTTTCGGTTCAAAAATTTTTTACTATATAACTTCAATTTCAATTCATAAATTTTCAAAATCACCGAAAAAATCAAATCAAAAAATTTAAACTGATAAATGCGTACTAGTGCTTCTTACGGCTCCACGTGCTACAAGCAACTTGCAATCTCCACGCGTCACTAGCAGGTGCAAGAACGCATGGAGATGCGCACGCGGGTAGGGTACATACTTCTCTATCCTACTCTTTAGTCGTAAATACATATGGTTTGGAGATAAGTGCGGTTAAACTTTTAAAACTTTGGCTACCATATCTTTTTAAATATTTGTATTGGATACATGGAAATTATATATTTAGATTTGTATCAAAATTTACTTTCATAATATTATAATTTTATTGGATCTTATCAATATATCACAATAACAATTACTCCAGTGATCAAAGTAGCATTTTGGGAACCGTGTGAATAATCTAAAACGTTATGTATTTGTGATGGGAGGGAGTAAATGCTAGTCATTGTCGACGAGTTTAGCACGCAGTAGTAGCCTTTTCAGGTGTAATACCTCAGCTAGCTTGCTGAAAGGAGGATATACAAAAGGATACGATGTTGACGGATCATGTGGCGCCATGCCGCCATGCATGTTGATTTGTACTTTCATCATGATCCGAACTTTGCTGCAAACGTGTAACAAAAAAAAAAGCAGTGCATTGTAGGAGGAGGAATTGATGTTCGTGGTACAGAATGTCTTTGGTGAACAGACGGATGAGAGAACAGGACGTGGCATCCCACTGGAACTGGTTGTCTTTTCTTGTTCCGAAAAGGAGGAACAATTGAGGTCTCCAACTTTGATATATTTAGGTTGGTCGCCCAGATAGCTCGGCTGTTCAGATCAGACAATTACTTGGAAAGTCTAAAGTAGAGATTAATTGCCGCCTCATATGTTTGACCCATCGGTTCAGAGAACGTGATACTCTACACGAGCGTCAATAAACAAACGTCTTATGCACATTTTTGTTGCTCTCTGTTCTACGATTAAATTCATCGATGGCCTTGTCCGTAAAAAAAAATAAAATCAAAAAGAAAAAAAAATCAATGCTCTTTTAGTTGTACTAAAGTAGCCAGTACCATCGAGATGTGGCTTATAGCATGGACGGCCGCAAAAGTTCTCATGTACAGGCGGTGGCGAAGCTAGGACTAAATTAGATGGGGGCTAAGCTAAACATTTCAACTACTAGTAAAAGCCAAATTCATACATAAATAACCATTTGACAAATGAAACAAAGTAGAAGTTTATAAGATACTCACATAAATGAAGTTGCTAGGCACACTAGCTACGAGTTGGATTTGGAGGCAACAGGCAAGCACATTCTACTGGTTTTCGTCCTTTGAAAGCAGTTCATAATTGCTTCATCATCAATAGATTTGAATATTGTTTTCTCGGTGTAGTACACCATTAAGTCATTGAGCCCATCATTGAAGATTTTGTTGCGCAAATCAGTCTTGATAACCTTCATTGTCGAAAAAATCCAACTTTGCAAGTTCTCTTTCACATCCATAATTAGGCCCATGGCATGAACAATATCTTGATTCTTTCTTTAAAATTCATTTGACATTGCATTAGTGATGCCAACAAATCTAACATCAAATGCAAGATGAACAATATCGAGATCATTTCTTTAAAATTTATTTGACATTGCATTAGTGATGATCTATCTTTTTTGGGCTAATCTGATCGTGCCTTGTTTCAGCCTGGCAGGAAGGATGAGCGTGATATCCTCGAATTTTTTTGTGAGCGTGATATGTCATCCTTCCTATTACCGTGTTGGAGCAGGGGCGCACGCCCCAGTGTGCAGTGCTGGCTTGGTCTCTGTGTACAGGACAATCTGCCGTACAAACAAACGCTGCCGACTAAGAATGAAAGGAAGAAAGTGAGTTTGAAACAAAGAAAAAGTCCTATTTTTGGTGCTTGAGTGCGCCGAAAGAAAATTTAAGGTGCACCGTACGCCCAAATATCTCCTCCGAGAATGTCTAGTGGCCTAGTGGGGTACTAGCCCGACAACTAATATGCACGCCTTCTTTTCTGTTTCCTTTCCCGGGTGAAATTCCTCCACAGAAGTCAACACTATACATAAATTTTGTTTAACTGTGTGGCTAGACAGTACAATACATATATCTATATTTTAAGATGGAATTGTGAAGGTCATACAACTCCAATACTTGTAAACGGATTTAGGGATAAAAAGTCAAAAATCCACCCAAAACTATCTGCATCTCTGACTTACCCCTACGAATTATTTTGGTTTATTGACACCACTGCAAATCATTTTACCAAGGTAAAAGTGACTGAGGATGACCAATGGATCCAATATGTTAGGTGCAATGGAGATGCTTACATTCTTGATGCTGTGTCATAATAAGAGAGAAATTCACAAGAAAATATCAAGGAAATCATAAAAGTACAATAAAATGAGTTGTAAGAGTATTAATGATTGGTTTGAGCTAGCTCAAGTTTTCCATGCCCAAATTTGTTGATGGTACTGATCCCAAGGAGTATCTCACTTGGGAGTTGATTGTTGATGAGATATTACGCATGCACAACTATTATGAAGAAAAGAAGGTACAAATGGCTTCGGTTGAGTTTGATGGTTATGCTTTCACTACTATAGATCTGGTCTTTCATGTTGGAAACATGCGCAATATTTTAATTCCAGATTTTATATTGAGGCAAATACTACAGGTAAATAGTGATGCACACAGAAAATCTAATAGCAGGCTACACATTGTACTTCCAAACATGTATACTTCAAGAATACTGTCAAGTTGAACGATCGCTAATGACTTACAGTTGGGCTTGATGAAGAACAGCACGATGCGCAGAAGAGGTCGTGGAAGAAGTCGACGTCAAGGAAGCAGTGCAGGAACGGTCGCGCAGTTGCGCTGCCCAGAAACCTTATTGCCGCCCCGTGCAGGTGATCTCTGCGGCAATGGCTCGGAGATACCGCTCACCCTCCTTCACGGTGCACGCCGAGGAGGAAGGCCGGCGAGGTCCAACAGCTCAACACAACAGTACAGTTCTCACAGGAGGAAAGAAAGAATGGAATTGAAAAATTCAGTGCCTTAGCCTGGACGTCTCCAGGTCTTATATAGCCTCTCACCAGTAACTGCCTCCATTACTCACTGGTAACTGACAGCGTTAAGCACTGGTAACTGACTGAATTAAACAGGCTTAATGCACTGGTAACTGCTAATTCAAACAAAATAATGGTAATTATGCAGTCTCCTGACCAGTACAAAAAGCTAAATAGTTGCATGATTCAGCAAAATAAAAGGTGAATTCATAGTGCCTGGAGACACACGACGCGGCGCGCGGTCGCTCGTCGCAAGTCACAAGTCACGCGGATTTTCACGCGAAAATACGTGAATACGCGCGCACGCGCGTGTGTGTGTTTAGCCAGTATTCACCCTATGCCATCCCCATGCCAAGTGTCACATTAATCAAGAGGTGGGAAAGACTCCACCTTTTAAATTGACCTTCCTCCACTTGGCTAGGCAATATGGTACTAAATCATGCATGCTATGGAATTAAAGGAAATGGGCCATGGGCCAATTTCTAACATTTCATACCGATCCATCAGTATCGATTGGATTTGAACCAGTACTGATAGTGACATCAGTACCTGCTCATTGGCTATAGGGCTGTAGTGGGCTTTCAGTACCGGTTGGTAACACGAACCGGTACTGAAGGCACGGGGCATCGGTACCAGTTAGTAACACGAATCGGTACTAATGAGAGTGCATCAGTACCGATTCATGTTACCAATCGATACTGATGAGTGCATCAGTACCGGTTCGTGTTACTAACCGGTACTGATGCCTTGTTTCAGGAAAGTTCAAAAGGAATGCATATTCTATATATATCAGTACGCGATAGTGGGTGGGTTGGTTAGCTCGACATATTTTGAAACATTTCTAGTGACATCAGTACCGGTTGGTGGAACCGGTACTGATGCCCAATGAGCATCAGTCCCGGATGGTCTATACCGGTTCAAAAACCGGTACTAATGGCAGTTACAAACACATACTGATGTACAGATCTGTAGTAGTGTTTGCATTGGTGGAAGCAAGTAATCAACCAAAAAGCTGAGAATGCGAAGCTCCTGTTGATACATGGCATGAGATGAAGCGTGAAATGAGAACACGCTTTGCACCTCAATATTATATTACATCTATTATGCCTGGAGGAATTGCCGCCAAGCCAGGCCATCCGCGCGCCCGATTCTGCGAAAAGGTTCTCCGCGATGTTGGAAATCGCAGCGACGCCCTGAACGAACGAGCCTGCGATGAATCCTGCGCGTGAAACTTTTGCGGAAAGGTACTCATAGTTCTACATATTCATGTTTAGATCCTGCCGGGTTTTGCCCATCCGATCGCACCGAGGGGACCATCTGGCCGTCCATGCCCACGGTCAGCCTCGGTGCCCTAGCCCTCCCATTCCCCTCGCGCAGCTGCGCAGGTTGCCGCCTCCCCGCTGCGCCATCCCCCGCACCCCCGCTTCGCCTTCCCCCGCACCCCCGCTTCCACTTCCTTCCTCTCTCCAGCTCTCCCCAAGATTCCCGTCTCACCGTGCCTCCTCCTTTCCAGCATCGCCGCTTCCACTCCCTATGCCGCCGCCTTATCCTTGCCCTCGCACCGCATCGCCCGTCCTCAGCCTCCACCTATCTGCGGGCCTGGGATTGTATCCACCCGACTCCATTGCCGGGCCGTGAAGCTACTTGGATCCGATGCCTCCGCCGCCCAGCGACAGAGCTAACCGGATCTGCACACCTCCACCACAGAGTTTGTGGGATCCATGTGCCTCCACTGTCTAGCCGGATCCGGTGACGACAGAAGCTCCAACGCAATGGAGTACCTGGGATGCTCCAATGGATCAGATGATCCCTCGTAGTCGATCCAGCTTCGTCCTTTTGCTTCATGCCCTCGCACGCCCCGTCCCTGTTTGTTGCTGCCATTCGTCCTCCCAATGCCATCCGCCCTCACCCTGGACTCCTTAAGTCCTTGGTCATCGTCGGCCAGATCCTAAACATTACCCCTCATGCCGAATAACAGAGATGCCGCCCCCGTAGTGTCTAAGCACTGCCGCTGCTCCACCCGCGTCCACCTCTAAAACCATACCATGCCTCGGCACCCACGCCGTTGTCGCCCTCACTCTCGCCCTCATCCTTGTCTATCTCCTCGCCTCCTCCGCTCGATTCTTGCTACTGCTGCTGTTTTGTTCCTTCCTTGTTTGCGAAGGGATGCAAGCATCGTCTTCCTCCACCTTCCAATACATCGAAGCCTCCAAAGCAATCCCCCTATTTGATTGTTCGATCCGTCGGCCGGCTTCTCTCAGCCTACAGGTGAGCTCATGGATAGGGGTGTGTAAAGGAAAAAGACAATTAAAAGTCGTTTCGGATGTATTACAGATCTACCGTGGGAGGCCGACCAATCTCCCCTGCATAATAGGTTGGATTACGGTACCGCATAAGAGTTTCTATGGCGAAGCTCCGGCCGTTGTTGAGCTGTGTGCAGGCCAGAGTTGAAATACCTGACGAGTACCGGCCGATGATGAGGGCTGATATTGTCGTCATCCCAGACAACAAGGAATATCAGATCGCTGCATGACAACAGTGCTCAACCTTGCCCTTCTGCAGTTGTCTAGAGTCCAGATTCCAACCGAAGGCGATGTTCTCTGATGGTTAGGCTGTGTAATTGTATTGCTCAGGGAGCAGCAAATGCATAAGCTGTATAATATAATAGTATGGCTGGACATCATCAGCCATACTTTCAAATTGAGTCATAAATCTGGTAAAGTATTCACCAAAAGGTAATCCCTAAATACCCTGTCTTTGCCCTTCTTTTCAACGATGCTATTCAATTCATACATCTTATGAACCATTTGATCATTGCTTTACAGGTCAAACGCATGAACTAGGGTGCATGACAAGACTGAAAGTGGAAAGGATGTACTCTACAACATGTATGATGTACTTCGTAGTTCATACCGTCTTGTTTAATGGCAGTAGGTGCTTTATTCTTGCCTATGTGTAACATCCTAGTTTCTGCATTTAAGCATAATGAAGCTAATTGTCGGGACCCGAATATGCAAATTCGGACCCTCTGCGTATTCAGCACTAGTCCAGGATCACGCTAGTGCACACAGTCTCAACATCGGTACATACCACAATCATACTCAGCGAATTAACAAAGTACTTTATTTAATTAACCAAGCTGGTTGCGCGACCTTATGGTCAAGTTACAAAAGTACACCTCATAGGGCGGAAACTTATTAAGAGAAATAACTGCAACGGGAAAGTAAAGAAATGCGTGGCGCCAACCAATATGCCACAGGCAACTGACTGGGCTCGCTCCCTAGGTAGACGGCTCGTCCTGAAGTTCTTCCTCCAAAGCTGGCGTCGGTTCTTCTTCAACTGGTGTTATATTGTTGCAAGGGGTGAGTACTTGGTACTCAGCAAGTCATGCACAGAATGCAAAGCTAATATTCTATATGCATGGCTTAATACAAAGGACAGGCTCATGGTTCATTTGCAGTAAAACAACATACATAAATACAGTAATAGATTGCAAAGCAGTAAAAGAATAGTAAAGGTAATAACTTTCAGAATCATTTCACAAGTAAAGCATTCCACAACCTAAGTCCAATTCTCAGTCCCAACCCAACCATTTACCAAAGCCAAGTTATTTTCATGAAAGTCTAACCCTTGACTGTAATCCCCGAGCAGTGTCCAATACCGCGGACTCGGCTATTCGAATAGATTTTACACTCTGCAGAGGTTATGCACTTTACCCACAAGATACAGTCAAACACCACAAAGGCGAATGACGTAACAAAGTCTTTCGGAAACCTCAAACTATACAAGTGAACCTCTCCGGTTGCCATACACCATCCCTTCCCTCAGCAGAGGCGAAGTATGGGACCGACATACCGTTAGATGGGTACCATGCCGTAGCACCTGGTACGCTCCCCCCACAACTACACAAAAGGTATAGTTGACACCCCGAGGTATCACATGCAAGTTATTAGCAACCTACTCCACTAGGTCCGTCCCATTCCAGACTTGTGGTTGCATGCTTGACTCAGTTCAAAGGCTTGCAAGGTTAAGTCCTTAGGGTGACCAAGGCAAGACTACCCGAAGAACCAAAACTTATTTCCCTTGAACCAACCATGGCCCACCTGACCATTCTTACCACTTGCCCCGGTCTAAAGCATTTTATCAAACCTAGTTGATTACCATGCACCACGTGCCATCAACATCATTCATCAATAACACATGAAACTTTCCAAAACATGTTCCATATCTCATTAAGTTAGCATTAATAGTTGATTGTCCAAAATCATGTCATTATCACGTGGTAGGGTGCATACTACGGCGATCCAATTAACCCATGTTGGCAGTTATTAATGTCCAACTAATTATCTACAACTAGGGTGACAAAGGGGTTCATGGCTTACAATTATATATGTCAAGGTGGCATACAACAACTAGGCATTTAACTAATCCCAGAATTATTTAAAAGCATTTCTAATTAAACTAGCATGCAATAATTTGAATCAACATAATTCTCGAAAATGGGATCAACATGGTCAAAGCACAACTTGCCTTCAAAAAGCACTTGTTCTTGGTCTTGAGCTGGCTCCTGGGTCAAAACTTCACCTTCGAAGCCTTCGGGTACTTCAACGTCTACTCATAACGGATAAATAATCAACAAATAAATAAAAAAAGATAAAAAATCATGTCCAAAAATTAAATAAAATCAACCATTAAATAGAGCTTGATTTTATGAAAATTTAGAAATTGGAATTGCTCAAATCGGAGTTAAAACGCAAAAGTTATAGACGTTTGAAGTTTGAAAATCAATTAAAAAGAGTAAACCGAATTAAACGAATTATTTTTCTATTGGAAATTCTGAAATATGACGTCATCATGACGTCAGCAGTAAAATAATAAAAGAAAAATATATCTTTCGGAAAATAACGTGTCTCTGACAAGTGGACCCACCGATGACATCATTGCTGACGTCACACACGCACGTGCGTGCTATTCCATCTAAACCGTTGATTCAAAATCCGACGGTCCAGATCTAATTGAGATCGGATCGTTCCGAACTTAATCAAGCATACGTGGCCTAATCCGAACCGTTCATTCTCAATCCTACGGTTACGATTCTACCGAGTTCGGAGCGGTCCGAACACAACAGGCATACATGGCGCAATCTGAGCCATTGATCTAGGATCCAATGGCTATGGTTTCACTGAGTTCGGAGCAGTCTGAACTCAACACTAGATCTGAGCCGTTCGATCTAAATCTGATGGCCCAACGGCAACGTGCTAAGGTGTGCTATTCACGTGCTATTGCAACGTGGCCCAATATATGCCAACCATTCTAGATCCGACGGTTGGTAATAGATCTAATCTCGTGAAATAACAAAACTACGTGATTCAATCTAACCGTACGATTTTGATCCGACGGTCAAAACAAATGTGCAATGGCGTGCTATTTTGCTAGCCGCGACGTGCTATTCAATCTGAACCGTTCAACCCGGATCTCACGGTCACGATCAAACTAGGATCAGACCGGTCCGAACTTATCCAGCCTACGTGGCCTAATCTCATGCGTTGGATCTGGATCCAATGGTCCAGATTGCATCTAATCTTTATGGGGATTAGGGCGACGTGAACTCACCGTGGCGGTAGGATCTTGATCGGACGGCTGAGGGAGTTCATGGGTGACAATGGCGGTGCGGCGACTCGTAGTCACCAAGGCTGGGGAAGATGACCACTGGGATGGCATTTGGGCATGATTCCAGCGAAGTGGATGATACCCCCAGGTGCGCCTTGTCGCGACGATCTCGGATTTGGGCACCAACGCGGCGGAGGATAGCGGCAACAGCGGGAAACGACAGAAAACCGTGGCGGAACCCTAGCGCAACTTTGGCGACCGATTGCGGTGAGGCTACGGCAGCTGGAGCTCGATGACCTAGGGCAATGGGTGTGCACGGAAATGGGAGTCACGACACGGGTGGCGACGCATTAAATAGCCCCCTTCGACGTCCGTGAAACCCGCGGAAAACGAGGTCGACTCGACGCGGCGGCGGAATCCAACGGCGACACGGAGAGGTCACGTGGCTCAATCCTAGCTGTACACGCGTGCATGATCAACAGCCAGGATTGTCCCAGGGGCGAACGGATCCGATCCGGATCCGGTCGGGGTGACGTGGCGCATTGTTAGCCATTGGATCAAGATCCAACGGTCGTGCGGTTACGGTTTGGGTCTGACTCGGGTCTGGCTCGAACGTGGCTCGGTCGGACTCGAGTCCGTCTCGGTCAGTTGAACTGTACTAACCCGCTAGGGTTTCCAGCGTTTTAATATTTAAAAATAATTCTAGAAATTCATTTAATTCGTGAAAAATAGCAAAATACTCGAAAAAATTCCAGAAAAATTCTGGAAAATACTTTGAGACATTTTGGACTCAAATAAAATATTCCAACAAAAAATTTATTTAAAATTTTTATTATTTAATTATCTCAAAAGGGAATAAATTCAAATTTAATCCAAATAAATCTCAAAAAATTCCAAAAATTCTCAAAAAGTGCAAATTATCATTTAAGTACATGAAAAGAAAAAATTGGAGTGTTACACTAATGAAGTGTTAATTAGTGCTCTGATCTGTTTTTGATCCTTAATTTGGAGTTATTCGTGTTCGAATCTTTTTTTGCCGTTCCGTTCGTTCGTTTTGCCCGTTCATAGCCCGAGTTTCGATTGCGGTCGAGACTCCAAACCGTCGTAGCTATAGTTCAACCCTTCACTCGAAAACCTTCGTTAGGATACCCCGAACCTATCCCAAATGACTCCCAGCCCTGGAGCGGCAGTATCGCGGGCGTGAGCCCGGTACTTCCGGTTGAGCGGCAGTACCGGCCGTCTTGGGCGGTACTGCCGGGCTCCACTTTTTCCAATGCGGGCGCTGCGCACGTCGCCGGCCCTGTGCCCACGTCGCCTTGCTCCCTCTCTCTTTTTCGTCCAAAACCAGGGGAGAGCCCCCCTCCCACTCTCCCTCTCCCTCATTTCCTCCTCCCTTCCTCTCTCTTGCTCTTCCCCCTCTCTTTCTTCACAGCAAACCGAGCTACCCCTTCTTCCCCTCCATTGCCGGCCGGTGGAGCTTCCAAAGAGCAAGATGAGCAAGTCCTGAGGTGTGAAGAAGCATCCCCGAGTCCCTAGCAAGCCTCACAAGTGATAGATTCAAGGTTTGAGCTCATTCCATAGGATTAATTTGAAACCTTAGCCCCTCCTCTTCTTTTCCACTTTGATCTAGCTCTAGAAAACCCTAGTTCTAGTAGTAGATCATTGATTCTTCAAGTTGCTAGACCTAGGTTAGGGTTAGAAGAATTGTTTTGCGTGATCGATTCATTCCGTAAACCCCGATCTACCTCCCATTGGGTTCATTCGCCTTAGGATGTCGTTTCTCAAATTTTCGGAGACTTCCCTTTGAAACCTTAGCTCTGGGAAATCGAGAAAACGACTATCGAATGTATCCCACGCCTCAAAGGTCGATTCTCGTAGAGGAATCGAGTTTGAGCTCGATTCGGGTCCAGAATCGAATTCGGGATCTTTTAGGTTTTTCGAGTTTCAGTAGTTCGATCGTCGTGCACCGAGGCCGTAGTCGAGCTCTCGGTCACGTAGGACCTTAGTGCGCTATCGGAATCAATACGCGTAATGCAAACCCGCTGTTTCGGCAGATTTGCGAAAAGATGCTTTTTGGGCATTCGGAGCAATTTCACGTTTCGAAGTCCCAAAATCCCCAAGTCCGATGCGTATGGGTACCTAATACCGTAGATGTCCCATCACCGTGACAAAAATCGAATTTGGACTCCTCTTGAGATAAATCCGATTTTCCATCGTATTTGCCCTCCGTTAGGTTCAAAAAGGGCAAATTCGGGCAATCGAGCTCGAAACTCATCATGGCCAACATGAATAAGTCCCTAGCGTCGCTAGGAACCAATCGATGCCTTTGCTGCAAAGTTCCACACTCGATTGCGTGAAATTCAACTTTTTGGAAAAACTTTCTCCCTAGTGGCCGGCACTGCCGCCCTCGCCGGTAGTACTGCTCACATAACATCGGTGGTTAATTTCCAAAGAGGTCCCCTTTTCGAACTCTGGAGACCGGCACTACCAGGCCGTGAGGCCGGTACTGCCCCCTCACGATAGTACCGGAGATAACCCCGGTACCATTTTTCCAGAGAGCACCCTTTTTCGAATCCAGCCAACGGCACTACTGGGCTTGTTGGACGGTACTGCCGGCCTCAGAGTGGCACTACCGCCCAATAGTAGCCGGTACTGCCAGGCTCAGGGTGAAACTCTGATTTCTTTTGTTCCGTTGAGTTCTTGCTTTCCGTTTTCGGTTCTTATGGGTATTTAATCTCTCCTTTCCCTGCTTTGATCGATGTTGTTGGCTCTATTGCTTTTCGCGTAGACGTTGACGTGTCAAACGCCGCAGATGACCCCGACTACATTCTGGATTCCGATTTCGTTAAAGAGCAAACAGGCAAGCACCTCCTTTGAGCATTTTGATCCCATAATTCCAAATTCTATGTTGAATTGTCAAAATGATTATGCATGCATTTATGTTCAATAAAGATGCTAGTTGTGGGAAAATATGGTAGTTAGACCCGAATTGGTGGATTCCCTTAATCATAATTGATCTGTGAACCTTGTTAAACCATAAGCTAAAAACCTAGACATGAAAATAACTGTCAGATGGGTAATAACGAGAAGTATCTACATATGCTTAGTTATGCCGTAGAATGTACTGTATGATGTTACGACTCAATCAATTACAATTCTTCTTGGAATTTGGTCGGTTTGGCTGGATTTGGTCCATAGTTAGGAGTTGAGTATTGGTTTGGAAATGGTTGGATTGGTGTTGTTGGAAAATGGAAAAGGAGTATTTAGACATGGGCGAGATGTTTGGTGATTGGCGGTTCGGAATTTGGTTTGGTTGGTCTGGTTGGTTTGGAATAGTTATCGGATTGGATGGCAAGCCTAAGGCTTGGTTTTGGTTTGGTTCCTTCTATGGGGAGGTTGTGGGCTAGTGGGAGCCCGTAGGGACCACTAGTGCCATCCTCTATGGCCATAGCAAGTGGTATGGAAGATCTCGCTTGAGTCACCCTAAGGATTGAACTTGATGCTATTATTAGGTCAAACAGTGCAGCCACATGTGCCAGTATGGGATGGCCTTGGCCTAGTAAATTGGAAAGGATTTGGGTCTTGCATCATTAGGAGGCGGGAGAGTTGGACACACCTGCCGTCTCGGCGTGTTCTTGGGACTCCCTCGTCGAGGCATCGAGGGGGAGTTTGCCCAATACAACGGTAATGCCTATTATGGGGAGGTATAGGCCAGTAAAGCTAGTGGGAGCCCGTAGGGACCACTAGTGGACATCCTCTTGGGACCGTAGCTAGGGATGCACATTACCGGGCTAGTGCAAGGTTTAAATTCCAACCTATCGAAAGGTCTCATCACAGTATAGCAAAACGGGTACGTTGAGTATCGCGTGGCATGGTTGACATGATTGCTAGAAGGTGTCATGTGGGTAAAGTGTACAATCTCTGCAGAGATATAAATAAACTAATCGATTAGCCGTGCTCATGGTCATGAGCAGCTTGAGAAGTTCTTACGGGTTGCATTAATCACCAGTCTGATGCAACAATAATGACCCGGTTCGCTAATATGATTCTGGAGCCCCCACACTATGCTAGGCTGTGAGGCACTCGCAATGGCTCCATACATAGCCATTAAATGGCCTCCCCTTTTTCTGCCGGTACGCTTATTTGTGAACTGATTCTTTGCATTAAACTAATCACGATGATTTGTTAGGGTATTTGTGCGCCTTGCTATAATTAATCATGGACTAAAAGCTTTGCACTTGTGTATCAACACCAGGTACAGCTACGTATATATACTCCCTCGGTTCTGAGTACATGTCATATGTCATTCTAGCTTTCAAATTTTATTTTCAAATACATATTATTCTACAATTTCGAAACGATTTTTAATTATCTTTTTTCCTTTACATAACCCTATCATTCATTATTTTCAAGGTTATTTTCTACTACAGATTAGAGTAACATACCATCCAAAAGCAATAAAAGAGGTAATAAAGGAGAACGATTTGATTATTTCTACACATGTATTGGTTAAAGTGTAGAATTCTAGAACTTCATCTATTCATAACAGAGGGATTATCAGATTATCAGTATAATGTATTGTCGATTTATAAATGGCTCTCAGAGGTTGGATTACAGATCTACCATTTCAGTTGGACTTTGTGTGTGTGATTTTCGTAGTTTGTATTAACACCCTCTTTGTTTGGTTGGAGTACAGGGGAATGAGAAATGTGAATGGTTGAGTAATATCCAATTTGTGGTATTTGGCCTGGGAAATAGGCAGTACGAGAATTTTAATAAGGTTTGTATGTGCCTATACTTTGATATGTTGAGTATATATTCACTCTAATTTGTGTTTGTGTTACTTTTTTCACTAAAGGTTGGAAAAGTAGGTTGCGAAGGTAGTTCATCAGCTCCTGGCTGAATAAGGTAAACCAAGCAGAATGATAACTAATTCATTGATTGTGGCTCGGTTCAGCTACATTCCAATTTTTTGACTGTGTATATAGCCTATTTATGTGTGCACACTCAAAAGAACTATATGCCATTTCTCAAATTACATCCATGACTTTTAATTTAGGATACAATAAGTGCTGCAGTTTATCTAATTTGTACATCTACTCAGCATTTCATTTCGATATCTTGTGATTCTGATTCTCCTATTGTTCTCAGGAACTCATATCTCCTCTGTACAACATAATAGTATGACCTAACACGTCTCTAAAATAGCTTTCAACAGAAAGAAAGAAATATGTTTGCGACAAGCTACATGACTTTTTGTATCTTTCCTTTGGTTGGAAAATGAGACGTCCTAATTTTTCCCTTCTTAGTTCTTACTACTATAGTTCCCATACTATTAACTCATCCCTGATGGATCTATGTTGTTACAACCATTTCTTAAGCTTTTTTTGTTCTTAATAGTCATAGCCTAATTGCTATGTCTGAACAAACTAAGAGATATATTGTAGCCAGATATCAAGACCTCATTTGTTTTAATTTTAGCGATTGTAGAACAACACCCATCTCCAACCGTGTCCCTTCCCCTCTCCCTTTCCCTCCGCGAAGGGATTCCTATTCCTTTCAGCGCTTCAACGGATTCCCTTCAGCATTCCCTTCGTGAAGGGATTCTCTCTCCCATTCCCTCCAGCAAGGGATTCTCTCTCCTTTCCCTATACAATTCCCTTTAAAGGGAATCTGATGGAGATGAGGGCAAATACAGGGAATGGAAATGAGGAAAGGGAATAGGGAAGGGAATGAAATGAAGGGAATATGGTTGGAGATGGTCTAGCTTTGTTCTCATCTTTCCTTACGATAATTAAGTTGTGTTTGCTCAAATTCGATCAACACATTAGTTCACATGCTTTTGCGAACAGGACATTAGCTTATTCTCCGTTGTTGTAAGGTATGCACGGCCCTATCAGCGTTGTTGTAAGATATGCACGCCACTAATCCCTGCTCTTTTGCATGTAGATCAAGCAAGAAAGAAAGTGGTGGTTGTTGGGGTCAAAAAAAGAAAGAATAGCGAGTGGTACCCAAGTTATATTGTTCCCTTCAAGATCAACCTTACCAGGATGCAGCTAGGTTATTTGTTCGATTTTTCTTGGATTGATGATATCATTTTATTGTGATTTCTTTGTATCGGACAGCCTCCTGAAAAATATGCGTTATGTGCATTTGATAGTTCTCATCATCCTATTGGTTTTTGTTAAGAGAAGTAAAACAACTTTTCTTCTAATGTGCATATATGAAACATAGCCTAAAGGAGATTGGGATAGGGTTAGTATTGTGCCGTATGCGGATCAAACCAGGATTGTGTTCTTTCCAATATTTGCCTACATCTTAGCTTTCCATGCTTTTGTCTTACAAACAGAGTGCCATCACAGTTGCTTTCAACGATGAATATACCAGATACATTCGCTCACTGTAACCAGTCCTATGCATAGCGGCGCGGCGGAGCGTGCTACACTGCCTAGTAAATGTTATCTTTTCATAGATTGCAGAACATTAAGCAGGAAACGCAATGTGTGGACGATTACTATAAAGAGATGGAGCAAACCATGATTCGAGCCCGTGGTCATGAACAGGACGAGCAAACCACGATACGTTTCCTCTCAGGGTTGAACGAAAATGTCAAGCACATCGTCAATTTTCAGCCTTGTAGTAACATCCACTACTACACAACAGGCAATCCTTGCCGTTATATCACTGCAGGTTGGGCTAGAGCCGTTAGTGATAAAATATCACTGCTGGTTCGTAAGATCTGCTGCGCAGGAAATGTATCACTGCTGGTTTGTATAACCAATCGGCAATGATAACACACTACCACTGCCGGTTTATACCCAAAACCGGTAGTGACGTATCACTGCCGGTTTGATTTATAACCGGCAGTGATATTGGAACTTTTACTGCCGATTATAAATTGAACCGACAGTGATAAGGTATTTTCCCGCGTATCTGAATTTTCATGCGTAATTTGACCTTATTACTACCGGTTCTGCGCTGAGCCGGCATTGATAAGGTATTTATATAGCTGCCTTACTGACGCCTTCCCCGGCCGAGCAGAACAGAGAGGAGCTCTGTGACACTACGTTTTGGTGTGACATTACAAATTGCGAAATTAGAGAAGAAAATCTTACGGTTTGAGGTTTACTCGCGTTTTTGGGCCTTTTGAAGCGTTGTGACACCACGGAGTGTCGTAACCTTATTTAACGTGCATGATAAGGTTAATAACATTATGAGATGTGGAATTAAGGTTAAAACTATAGGATATGGAGGTTAATAGCTTTTCCGGGCCGTTTCAGGGGTTTTGGGCCTTCCCGGGGGAGTTTGGGCCTTGGTGGGCTTTGGTGGGATGGAGTAGGTCTCCGTAACGGACTAGGTTTGGGTGTGGGGGCTGGTAAAAGGGCTCCCCACCAGCCCTTGGGACGTCCACCCCTGCCCCATGCGCCCCTAACCCTAGCCGCCACCCTTCCTCCTCCCTCCACCTCCTAGCCGCTTCATCTCTTGCCCCCATGGCGCCCCCATTGCTCCCCATTGCACACCACCTCTCCTCCACCCCCCTTGCTGCCATAGGGTGACCTCCCCACCCCTGCATCCTCATGGATCCATCCGAGGAGCGAGGAGCGAGGAGCGAGGAGCGAGGAGCGAGGAGCGAGGAGCGAGGAGCGAGGAGATCGATTGGAGTTTTCGTGCGTCGGGCAAAGGTATGATCATGGGGCTCCTCAGGGATGATCTAGGTACTGTTATTAGGGAGTTTATCAAGTTTTTAGATCAATTGGTGGTGCTGGATTTGAGTAATTTGGGTTAGATCTAGATGTTGCCACGTTTCTGTTTTCGGGCAGATTGAGCAGTCGAGCTAGGGTTCGCGTTTTCGCCAATTTATAATCCGAATCTTGTCGTACGGATGTTGAATAAGTTGTAGATAATTTAATTATCTTTCCGTGGATATAAAGAAAGTTAAATTCCGCCCATCCGTTTAAAAGTTATGGCTGTTTTACCGAGCGTGTTAAAATCTGTGACGTAATTGGAACAGATCACGGTAATCTGTAGATTAGACGACATTATAGTCCGAATCAGTCTTTCCCTATACCTAGAGAAAGTTGGTAAATTTCCTAAGATACGCGAGGATGTACTCGTTTAATTGATTCGGAGTCCCAGAACTCAAGTTATGCTTTTTGCAAGACTGCTGTCCCGTCGGGACAGAACCTCTGTTTTTAGGTTTTGCGAGTAGTGGGCAATGTCGGGTTAGATGGGGTTTTGTGTACTGTTTTGTGGGCATGATTGTGAGTGTGTGATGCCTATGTGCAGGTGGTGTGACACCGGGAGTGCCCTCGACTTCCCACAAATCCGTCGCCCGCGGTTGAGGCAAGTGTGTTGTAATGTATAGCGGATTGTAGGTTGCTTGTTGATATTGGATGAAAGATTGAATACTTGCTATGATCACTTGCCTTGCTTGCTGTTTTCCAATGATATATTGAGTATGATTATCATGATATGATGCTATGTGTCTATACTTATCATGATTCGATGCCATGTGTAATATTTGTCATGATGAGATGCCATATGTTTATGTACATGTGAAATATGATAATTGGCATAGTTGCATGCATGACATGAGATGGGGCGAGGGCGGTGAGAAAGTCATTAACTAATCCGGGAAAGGCCGGTGAGAAAGTTATGACTAGTCCGGAACGCCATTGAGTAAGACCTACATCGTGATTCCATTCATGTGGTGAATGGAAGCGAGGAGTAGGCACCCTCCATCTTCGGGATGGAAGGGGGGAGAGGGTGCACACCGACGGGTGTGTACTCAACCATACCGGTATGAGTTTCCAAGGAGATATGAGCATAACATTGCATTGCATTGCATTGCAATACATATTTAATGATGATGATGTTGTTATGTGCTCAAGTATGAGATGTTATATGTGATGTAAGGTATTATTGTCTTGTAAATGATCTTGTTGTCCATTACAATATGCTTGCTGAGTTTTCGAACTCACGCTTGTGTTTTATGTTGTTTTTAAGTACTTTGAGATCGGCATGCGGGAAAAAGGGGTCTAGCTACACTTCTACACGTATCTCCACCATCATAGTCCATAATTAATCACTTGGAGACATGATATTAAGAGTTGTGCCTTAAACTTAATGTATGGTTTAATTTAGCATGCTAGTGATTCCTTATTTGCTTCGTTTTAGTTTATGAAGTGGTTGAGCGTGGTATTATTGGCGTAATTTGATGATATATCCATTTATGTTGATGTTTTAGATGTCGTGTGCTATGATATATCTTGCCATGATATTGATATTGTGTTAATTCATGGAAAAACAAAGGAGATGCTGCCGAAATATCGGTTTTTAGCATATGTACCTTTGCTGGAATTTATGTTTAAATGTGGTATTTAGATGTTGTTTAGTTTATGTTTGGTAGCATTCGGGCATATTAAATGCCGGGGTGTTACAAGCTCTATTTGCTCGATTGTCATTTTCTTGTTGAGGTGCTGCCGAAAACTTGTGTTAATATTTTTCTCGTATTTCTTTTCGAGGCGACATCTTCTCCTACCAAGCAGAACAAAGAAGAGCTCTGTTTTGCTTGGTAGTTATTATCTTGGCGAGTTGCTGCTGAAAAATTGTATTAAAATTTGTCTCGTATTTCTCTTCGAGGTTGCTGACTTGATCTATGTTATATTTGTAGTAAAATTTTACTTTATAGAGTGCTCTAGATGTTGATAATCGCTGATTGTATGGTGTGAACATTTTAGGTCGGTAGTGCTCAAATTAAGATCTAACTAAATTATTGAATAAATTATAATTCTTATCCATTTTAGTGTTGTAGTGGAATTTTAAGTAGTGAAAATTGCTAGATGGACAATTATGCATAATTGTAATTATTTTAAATAATAAAAAATTATTATACGGATTTTTAAGTAGTAAAAATTGCTAGATGAATTATAAATAGTGAGCATTGCTAGTTGAATATTTAAATAATGAAAAATGGTAGATGGATTTTCCAATAATGAAAGTTGCAAGGTACATAATTATCTAGAAATATATCCTTATATTCAATTATATGTTTGTTTGATGTATATTAATTTAATTTAATAGCGGTACATAATAAAATGAAATGAATAAATCATCTAAATAATTGAAAAATGCTACATGGATATTTAAATAGCTAAAAAGGTTTGATGTATTTTAATATAGACAAAATTGCTAGATGTATTTGTAAATCTAATCATTTACAATTATATTGTTATTTGTAGTTATGTGCTTATAATGTGTTTATCGTTTGAATTAATTAGCACTGCATGACTAATGTAAACAATAAATTATTTTGGTATTGTTTATTGATATAGTAAAATGTACTTCGATATAATTAACTATAGATGGACCGAAGGTGGATGTATGACATGGACCGTCGCGGTCCAGAGTTCTTTAATGATGTTGTAATATCGCGAATGGTTGTCCTGTTGTGGTCTATGAAATTAAAGGGTTGGTGTGGATAGAGAGGATCTGTATTCTTTATAAATTTTGGGTTTCACCTAATATATTTTCTCTTTCTCCCTTCACTCCCTCCCCATCCCATTCGGCTGGCTACCCAGCCCCCTGAACCGAGCACTGCTCCTCCCGATCTCTCACCCGGCCGGCGCCACCTCTGCCTCCACCCTCAGGATTGCGAGCCCTCTCTGGCCGGCGCCGCCTCTCCCCAACCCCAGCCTGTCGCCGTCCACCCCTATTCCCAGCCACCACACCATGCGCCTCCCTGAGCCGGCGTCGTCCCCAGCGGCCATCCCGAGCCGGCGCCGCCCTGGTCGTCCCCCGATCCAACGTCGTCGAGCCGTGGCCACCTGCGTCCTCTCCTCCCTGAGCCGACTGGCCAGCGCAGCCTGCGCCCTCCCCGAGTTGACCTCAAGCCGCCTGCTCCTCCCCATCCCGAGCCGGTGCTGCCCCTGGCTGGCCTCCTCCAACCGGTCCTCCTCCCCTTTGCCTTCTTGTGGTAAGCACTCAAGCACAAGTAAATGGAGGAGTTTGGTTTCAGTGTGCATGCCAGGTGTTTGAGGAAATGCCTAGGAGGCTCATAATGTGGTACCACTGTCTTTATGAGTATTGGTATGTGGGTACTGGTTTGGCACGTTGCAGTCTAGGTTTGAGTGTGAAATATATTATTCAACGAGATCATATCTATCACCTAGTTATGCTGACTGTTTGTGCTTTGTAGTGATTCACGGGTGCAATTGTCATTCATAATTAATCATATCAATGGTTGTTATGGCCTCTTTGTTGGTTATGCTCTGAAGCTGCCCTAAATAAGAATGAATGGTTTTTGTTTGAAACCGGTTTAGTGAGATGAAGGACTGAGTTGAATATAGCTCTATGCAATCCTTGTATTGATCTGAATATGTGTTATGTTTTTAGTGCTAGTGTATATACAGCATCATGGCACTACATCTTTGATCAATGAATTCACACTACATCTGATTGCCTTCTAATCATGTAGTCTTAATCACCATTTGCCACTTAGCTCTATGAGATAACATTTCTTAGTAATTCTTATCTGAACCATGAAGTCATGTAGTCCTGCTATTGCATTTCATTAAAGATATTTTCCTTGCACAATAAATGTGTCTATCTGGCTGGTTGGTAAGAATGTTTTGGCACCTATTGTGTTGGTTTCTTCTGCTACTATCGAAATGGTATTATGCGAATTTGGGTTCCAAGGTTCATTTAAATCTGGTGTGTATTAACTGATAGATACAACAAATATCTTGTAACTTCCTTTGACCACCCTTGCATTCTTAGATAGTCATACTAATGTTGTTTGTAAATTAGTGTCGTGGGCCGTTCTTCTACTCCTTTATGGTATTACCTATATAGTTTGCATATTCTGTTGTTTGATCTCATGGTGGATAAGTAGATAGGTTAAGAATAGAAGTAAGCGAAACATCGCTCAAGTGATAAATAGTTATGCTGAATTAGTTTTATTTGACCTACTTATGCTTCTTCAAGTTAAGAATTGAGGTGAACCTAGCATTAGAATACATTTGTCGACGTGTACATATTAAATCTATAGTGCTCATCAATTTTGCTTTGCGAGTTATGGGGTTTCGTCAATGCCTGAATCATGCTTGTCTTATGAAGGGTGTTTAGTACCAATTGCTTTACTAAATTCCAGAATTGATAACTTAAAACCAGCGTGATGGGTAAATTTCCCAGTGGATTTGAAGAAGCCCTTTCTATTTTATTAGGTGGAGTGGCTTCGGGAGAGGTTTCAACTTCCCGCCATCCCACTCCTCGCGGTTGAAGGCAAGTAACTTACGATGAGCATTGAAAATAGATTATTGATTGTTATGATTGCAAGTGCTTGGTAGAATAATAAGATGAATCGACGCATTGATTATTGAAAGTATCAAATATTTTTACTCACTGCCTTTAAGTGATCATTCTTGCTTATGATGTGCGGTGCTAATGTTATCAATAAAAGAAAAATTATCTTGTTATGAGCATGTTTGCGCATGTGTTTATTCCTACACATATGTTTATTCTTATGCATATGGTTGTGATGAGGGAAATGGGTTCATAGTGGAAGTGCTCTGTTGACAGTGTTGTCGCATGACAGATGAGCAATGAAAAGTAAATGTTGCATCCTTTGCATTCATAGCATTTAATGTGCCAGGTCAATGAGTAAGTCATAACTAATCCGACGAGGTCGGTGAGATAGTTATGACTAATCCGGAGTGCCCTTGTGTAAAACCTACTTTGGGTAGGTACCTCCACGGGATGGATGTAGAGGGGGAACATCGACGGGTGTTCCCTCAGCTATACCGATATAGGCTTTAAAAAGGTGCATATGAGCATTCTAGCATAACTGCATTGCATATCATTGCCAAGGGAGTGATGGTCAACGTGTGGCTATGACAAATTGTGTGAATTATGACTATGTCTGATGCATTGCATGTTACTATTATTGATGAATGGTAATGGATAGTCCTTGAATTGAGGGAAGTTTTTAGGTTAAGAATGGGTCGAGTCGTGGGCTCATCCAAGGTTGTCTCATGAGGTATATGAAATAAATGAGCAATGTAGTTGATAAGGTAACTGACGACGCTTTCTTCGGGTTATGTACTTGTTAATTTGGTATAAGCGATTTGAGCATGTTACTGATTTAAATACTTTAATTGATATTGTTATTGCTAATTATTGTACTTTGCTGAGTCTTTAAGGCCCTGTTTGGCAGAGCTCCAGATCCCAACTCCACCTCAGAGCTGAAACTTGTAGACTGAAATAAAGTGACTTAACTTTATAATTTTATTCTAAAATGTAAACAAGATGACCCACTTAAACACTCTTAATATACCCACAGCTCCAGCTCCACGAATTTGGTGGAGCTAGGAATACCTAGCTCCACCAACTCCAAGAATTTGGTGGAGCTGGAGCTCTGCCAAACACCCCCTAACTCACGCTTGTTTGTTATTGTTTGTAGGTGCCTTGAAGCCGACATGCATGGATGGGGGTAGTGGCACGAACACATTTTGCATCATCACAGTTTCTTTTTTTACTTACCGCTTCTAATTGTAATGAGTTCATGTCTTGTAATTGATTTATGGTAGTTGTATGTGCTTAATTGGGTCATGATGGTTGGTTGATACCATGACCCATGTTTGTGCTTGGTTGGTTATTGTTAGTTGCTATATGTTGTTATATTAATTTCTATCTTTTGTCTGCTGAGTGGATATCCTAGTTTTAGGGGAGGTGCTGCCGGAATTTCTAGTAAATTCGGTAACTTGCTACTATGTGAGCTTGCTTAGCTAGTTTATTCTAGTGTCTTGTGCTAGAGGTTCTTGAGGGTGTAACATTCATGGCACATGCGGTGCTGGGGTGTTACAGATGTGACTTGTTTTCTGAATATGGCTGCGGCACACAAGTCGAAGAATCTGGCGGACTATATGTGTTGTCCATGCGTTGATTGAAAAAATGAGAAGCTGCTTTCTAACATAGAGTCGATACGTGCACACTTACTTCGAAGGGGTTTCAACGCTGGCTATACCTGTTGGACCGAGCACGGTGAAGATGATATTGTACATGAAGGGCAACACATTGATGAAGATGATATTGTACATGAAGGGCAACACATTGATGAAGATGACAGAGGCAACGATATGACGGCGATGGAAGATACGTTCATTCATAGCCACGAAGATGATATAGATCAAATGTTGCGTGATGTGGAGGGGGACTTCACAAGTGAAAGGGAGTTTCAAAAGTTCCAGCGTATGGTAGAGAACTCTACAACACCATTGTACCCGAGCTGCAAGGAGGAGCACAAAAAGTTGCATACTGTGCATTCACTACTGCAGTTGAAGGCAAGCAATGGTTGGTCCGATAAGAGCTTTACTGAGCTGTTATGTCTCTTGGGGGACTTGCTTCCTGAGGGTAACATGTTGCCTACAACTACGTACCAGGCCAAGCAGGTTGTCTACCCGTTGGGAATGGAAGTACAAAGAATAAACGCATGTCCAAACGATTGAATATTGTATCGCAATGAGTTTGCAAACATGGATGCCTGTGTTGTTTGCAAAGCAAAGCGGTATAAGGGCAACGATGATGATATCGAGAACAATGATGTCGGGGTGAAGCGTAAGAAGAAGAGGTGTCCCCGTAAGGTGGTGTAGTATTTCCCTATAATTCCCCGTCTGAAGCGATTGTTTGCGAACAAAAGGCATGCCCAATTGCTACGATGGCACGCTGAAGAGCGTAAGAAGGATGGAATGCTCAGACAACCTGCTGATTCTGTGCAATGGAGGAAAATCGACAGAAAATATAAGAAGCACTTTGTATATGATGTGAGGAATATAAGGTTCGGGTGAGTACGGATGGGATGAATCCTTTTGACAACATGAGTAGTCGTGACAGCACTTGGACAATGACTTTATGCATCTACAACCTTCCTCCATGGATTTGCATGAAGCGAAAGTACATTATGATGCCACTACTGATTTAAGGGCCCAGGCAACCTGGCAATGATATCGATGTGTACCTCAAACCATTGGTTGAAAATATTCAAATATTATAGAATGATGGTGTACGGGTATGGGATGAGGATAAAAGAGAGAACTTTATCCTACGGGCATTGTTGTTCGTAACCATCAATGATTACCATGCTCTTGGCAACCTGTCGGGCCAGACAACAAAAGGCTTCAATGGATGCGTCCAGTGCCTGAATGATACAGCTAGCCGGTGGCTAAAGAATTACCGAAAAATGGTTTACATGCAACATCGTAGGTTCCTCCGCAAGGATCACCCATACCGCAATAATAAGAGAGCATTTGACGAGACAAAGGAGACTGCCTTAGCTCCAAAGAATCACACTGGGAAAAAAATATTTGCAGCCATAAAGGATCTTACAATTATTCACGGAAAGGGAGCCGACAGCACATCTATCCCGAGTTCCCAGGATAAGGCTCATTTGTGAAAAAAGAGATCAGTATTTTGGGTCCTACCTTATTGGCAGCACCTGGAAGTTCGACACGCAATCGACGTCATGCACATAGAGAAGAACGTGTGTGATAGTTTGCTTGGTATCTTACTGGACATACCTAGCAAAATGAAAGATACACTCCAAGCAAGGATGGACCTTGAAGATATGAAACTCAGGAAGGAGCTGCATCACAAAGAAATGGATACATGCAAAAAGTACCTTCCCGCAGCCTACACTCTGAGCAAGAAAGAGAAAATTAGCATTTTTGAATGCTTGAACGGAGTCAAAGTTCCGTCTGGTTACCCTGCTAATATAAAGAGACTAGTCTCAATGAAAGACTTAAAATGAATTATTATGAAGTCTCACGATTGCCACGTGATGATGACACAGATGCTTCCAATTGCAATTAGGGGTGTTCTGCCAAAGAAAGTCTAAGACCCAATTATCAAGTTGTGTTCATTCTTCAATGCGATTTCACATAAGGCCATTGATCCGTTAAAACTAGATAAGTTGCAGGAAGACGTGGTCCACACTCTGTGCAGGCTTGAGATGTGTTTCCCTCCATCTTTTTTTTGATATTATGGTCCATCTCATTGTTCACATTGTGAAAGAGATACGGATTCTTGGACCCGTATTTCTACATCAGATGTACCCTTTCGAGAGATTCATGGGGGTTATAAAGAAATATATTCGTAACCAACATCGACCCGAAGGCTGCATTGCCGATGGCTGGGGAACCGAGGAGGTCATTAAGTTCTGCATCGATTATATGGATCTCAAACCAATTGATGTGCCTGTATCTCGGCATGAGGGGACGCTACAGGGGAAAGGGACACTAGGGGAGAAATTTGTACGTACTAGCAATCTAGCTTCATTTACACAAGCACATTTTTTAGTTTTGGGACAATCAGTTGTGGTGACCCTGTATGTCCACATGCACAAGAACATGCTATCCAGAACCAACACAGGGAGGTCAGAGGTTTGGCTCGCGAGCAAAGAGATAACTTCAGCGATTGGCTGCGTAGACACATGATGCATACGGAGACAGTCTGCACTTAGTTGAAAGTGTTGGCTCAGGGACCATCAACTACACTTCGGACATTCCAAGGATACAATATAAATGGTTTTACATTTTATACAAGAGCGCAAGATAAAAAGAGTAACAACCAAAACAGCGGTATTCGTAAAGATGCCTATGAAAACAATAGAGATAGGCAAACCTACTACGGATTCATAGAAGAGATTTGGGAGCTTGACTATGGACCTTTGAAGGTCCCTCTCTTTTAGTGCCAATGGGTCAGACTTCCAGGGGGGCATGAATACCGACAAGTACGGTATCACTACCGTGGACCTCAAACTCATCGTATACAGAGAAGAACCATTCGTGTTTGCTAATTCTATTACACAAATCTTCTTTGTAACTGACCCGGCTAACAAGCAGTGCCACGTGGTTATTCAAGGAAAAAGAAGGATTGTCGGAGTTGAGAATGTTGTTGACGAGGAAGAGTACAACCAATTTGATGAGCTTCCCCGGTCCCTTTTGGAGAGGATGTTGACCTAAGTATCATGGAAGAGAGTGACGAAGCTATGTACATACGCCGTGATCATAACGAAGGTCGAATCGTAGCTTAGTTGTAGTAATGAAATGTATGCTTTCTTTTGTACGAATGACATGTTTATTTTCTCATATGTAACAATTAATGTAATATATGCAATAATGGAAATTGACGTTATGCTTTCTTTTGATCAAATTGAAAGTTTCACTTAATTGGCTGGAGACTGAAAAGCGAATAATTCTATCAGGGAATCCATCCCAAAACAACTTACGAGAGCTTTATAATAATGTGTGGTCGAAGATTTGAGTGCAAATCTTTAACTGCCTTTGGATTTTTTGTGAATTTGACTACATTTGAATTTGTGTGAATTTGACTGCATTTGTGTTCATTTTTCAAGCATTATTTGATTTTAGAAATATTATAACGATTAAACAGTTAGAAATATGGATTTTATAATTTTAGAACTTGATACAAATTTGGGAAATATTTAAATAAAATATTAGATGTCCTACAGTATACCTCCGAAATTTTTAGAAAATTTGGATCAAATTTTTAGAACATTTTATACAAGAATTTTCTATTTTTTGTAACTCTTCATATGTATTGAATTTTAACCTGCAATTTTATACATAGGCAGAGTAATCTACGAAGTACATCTACAATTTTTTTCAGAGTTTTTCGTGACTTTTATTAGGTGGTGTGCACGGTGTGTACACGGGAAGCCCTTTGTGCTAGATGAATTATAAATAGTGATAATTGCTAGTTGAATATTTAAATTATGAAAAATGGTAGATGGATTTTTCAATAATGAAAGTTGCAAGATACATAATTATTTAGAAATATATCCTTATATTGATTATCACTGCTGGTTTCTTGTATCAATCGGAAGTAATATTCTACTATTATTGTCGGTTTGTGGAGTAGGCCGGCAGTGATAAGAAATATCACTATTAGTTATACTTATGAACCGGCATGATATATTATCACTACTGTCAGTGTATTCTACACCAGGGTGCCCACTGCACCTTAGTAAAAGCAGCCGCCACCAGACACGTGGCATCCAAGCCACGCCTTCGGCGGTCAGCCGAGTGATCGCCAGCAGGAAGGTGGCGACCAGGCCACGCCTCTGGCGGTCAGTGAAGTGATCGCCAGCGGGAAGGTGGCGACCAGGCCACGCCTCTGGCGGTCAGCTGAGTGATCGCCAGTAGGAAGGTGACGACCAGGCCACGCCTTTGGCGGCCAGCTGAGTGATCGCCAGCGGGAAGGTGGCGGCTAGGCCATGCTGCTGGCGATCACTTCCCGAGGACATTTAATGGCCCGCGCGGCCATTCGAGAGGTCAAAGACATTTAATGCATGTCGTGCGCAATAAATGGGGGTAATGAAGGCCACAGTATGGCGGCGCGTGTTCCCAACGCGCGCCAGAATGACGAGCGACGTTAGGGTGCAATTCCTCACCTCGGTGGAGCTGGTGAAGCCGGCAGGCGCGGCGCTCAAGGGCGGGGGGGAGGAGGATGTCTGCGCCAGGGCATTAAATGTGTTGCAGAGGCATTTAAGGCTATAGAGCAGGGTAATGAGATAGCTTGCTGTGTAAGCCTCCCATGCGCCCCCGCCAGCCTGAGTATAAAAGGGAGTTGGGGTGCATGGGAGAAGGGGTTCGATCATTTTGCTCAGATTAGACTTTCCGCTCTGGGGGGTTGGTCTGAGCTCCTTTGGGGTATTATTCATCTTCCAGTTCTCTCCAAAGGCAATGATAATACCAGAAGACAGGAGTAGGGCTATTACTCTCAGGAGGGCCCGAACCTGACAAAACACCAGGGTCTCCTTGCATGCTTCGCCCCTTATTCTCTCTTTCCCGAGCAATCTCCACGAAAGCCCCGGTTAGAATTTAGTATACCCCTCGCCAGAAGGGGTCTGTTGGCTCATACGCCGACAGTGGCGCGCCAGGTAGGGGGCTCAGTGGTTGGATTGTTCTCCTTTCTTCCATCTTCTTGCGAAGTTTGCAAGAAGCTCTGACGGTTACTAGTATGGTGACTTCGGGCTCCAAGAATGACGGTCTGCTCGGGGAAAGCAGCACCCGCGGTCGGTCTCAACGCTCGCCTAGGGCGTCGGACCCTCCGGGTCCATCCGCCCAGGGAGGGACGCGTGGTGCTTCTGCGCTAGGGGCTCCGCCCGTCCAGCGGCGTCTCCTGATGGGAGATGACACCCCAGCACGGAACCTTCATGCGGACCGTCTGCTTCTCGATCATCCCCCGGTTGCGCTAGAGGGCGAAACCCCGGCCGTTCCATGGCTGCGGGACATCGCCCGCCTAGTGGATGTCGCCCAACAGCAGGTAGAGGCGGCAAACCGGCCGGGGGCTTCCGATGTCAGGCGACAGAGCATGCGCATGGCTGACGCGCAAGCCTCTAGCCACACGGCTACAGTTTGTTTCGGTTGTAAGGGCCGGGACAAAGGAAAGGGTGCACCTGTTGCAGCCCCCTCAAGCACAGGGGGACGCGCACGCGCTCCCACTGTGACACCACGGAGTGTTGTATTTTATAAAATGTGAATGTTGAGGTCAAAAACTTTATAAAATGTGAAAATGGAGGTTAAAACTTTACTTTATGCCGTTTATAGCGTGTTTTTGGGCCGTTTTCGGGTGTTTGGGCCTCTCCGGGGGACTTTGGGCCTTGGGGGTTGAGTTGGGCCTCCGGTGGAAGGGTTTGGGTCCAAGGGGGGACTTTTGGGCAGCCAAATCTGGCCCCCACCCCTTGGTGCGCCCCCCACTCCCTCTCCCAACCCTAGCCGCCACCCCCTAGCCCCCCCATGCGCCTCCACCCTTCCCCTTCCTCTCCATCTTCCCCCATGGCGCCATCACCCTCTCCTCCCCTCTCCACCTCCCTTGCTGCCCCTAGGGGAGTTCTCCACCTCACCACCCCGCAGATCCATCCATTGGAGCGCTCTGCAATGAGGAGATCCGGTGGATTTGGAGCGAGGAAGGAGATCGCGCGAACCGGGAGGAGATCCGTTGGGTTTTCGATCGTCGGGCGAAGGTATGGCCATGGGGATCCTTAGGGTTGGTCTAGGTTCTGTTCTAAGGGTTAATATCATGTTTTTAGATCAAGTGGTGGTGCTGTCCATGGGTAGATTTGGGAGAAAACTAGAGTTGCCACGTTCTCTGTTTCGGGCAGCATGAGCAGTCGACCTAGGGTTTGGTTTTTCGCCAATTTAGATTCGGAACTTGGTCGTACGGATGTTGAAGAAGTTGTAGGTAATTTCAATACCTTTCAGTGGGTATAAACAACGTACCATTCCGCCTAGCTGTTTGAAAGTTATGCTCGTTTTACCGAACGTATTAAAAACTGTGACGTGATTGGAACAGATCAAGGTATTTTGTAGATTAAACAACTTTAGATTCTGAATCAGCTTTTCCATATACTTAGAAAAAGTTAGGAAATTTCCTAAGCTACGCGAGGATGTACTCGTTTAATCGATTCGGAGTCGTAGAGCCCGAGTTATGCTCGTTGCAAGTCTGCTGTCCCGACGGGACAGAACCTCTGTTTTTCGGTTGTGCGGGTAGTTTGCGAAGTCGGGGTAGAAGAGTGTTTGCGTATTGTTTTGTGGGCATGATTTTGAGTGTGTGGTGCCTATGTGCAGGTGTTGTGACCCCGGGGGTGCCCTCTTCGTCTCGCCAATCCGTCGCCCGTGGTTGAGGTAAGTGTATTGGAATGGGTAGCGGGTCGTAGTTTGCTAGTTTTGTTGAGTTGAAATTGAATATATGATATGTTCACATGCCATGCTTTAATGTTTGCCATTGATATGATGAATATGCTTATTATGTTATGATGACATGTGTTAATGTACAAAGTTATTTATGATGTTGGCATATTTGCATACATGGCATGATACATGGCCCGGGCGGTGAGAAAGTCATAACTAGTCCGGGGAAGGTCGGTGAGAAAATTATGACTATTCTGGAGAGCCAATGAGTAAGTCCTACATCGTGATTCCATCCACCGCGGTGTATGGAAGCGAGGAGTAGGCACCCTCCATCTTCGGGATGGAAGGGGGGAGAGGGTACACACCGACGGGTGTGTACTCAACCATACCGGTATGAGTTTCCAGGAGATATGTGCATCGCATTGCATTGCATCGCATTATATGAGGATGTTAAATGATGATGATATATGATGATGTCAATGATATGCTTACACTATGAATATGAGATGTGTATGATGTCGTATGTGAAAAGTGGTGATGAAGGTATTGGAATGTATTTTCTTGTTCCATTGCAATATACTTGCTGAGTGATGAACTCACGCTTGTGTTTATGTGTTTTTCTTAGGTACCATGAAACCGGCATGCGGGAAAGGGAGCTAGTCACACGTCATCACTTAGCATCACATATATAAACAATGACATGTTCTCTCCTTTAGTTGTGATGGTTAATTCACTGAACTAAATTGTGGTTTTGATGCTTCGTTGGTTGTCATGAGTAAATGATTAGGCCGTATTTGACATGTAACGGATAGACTTATATCTTTAGTTGTATGGAGGTTGAATTTTCGATTGGTCATGTTATTGCTATCGTTCATTATGCTATCTTGACATGTTAATATTATTGTTGCTTCAATTCATGGAAAAACAAAGGAGATGCTATCCTGAGGGTCCGATTACCGTAAAGGTGGACCGGCTGGAAGCCCTGCGCCTTAGTAAGCAAGTGCAGGACCTGGCCGGCACCACCTGCATGGCTCGAGGTGAGGAAGACTACCCGGAGCTCCCCCCGGTCAAGGTCCTCGCCTCACCCGGTTCCTCGGGTGAGGTGAAGGCGGCCTCCGTGGGCGAGGACGGCTCTGGGAAGGTCATGAAGATCGGTGCCAACCTCAGCACCAAATAGGAAGACGCGCTCGTCAACTTCCTCCGGTCTAACCTGGATGTGTTCGCTTGGGAACCATCAAAAATGACCGGGGTCCCTAGGGAGGTGATCGAGCACCGATTGGTGACGCTCCCTGGAGTGCACCCCGTCCGGCAGAAAGTCCGGAGGCAGGCACCAGAGAGGCAAGATGCCATTCGGGTTGAGATAGAAAAGCTGTTGCAGGCGAAGATTGTGCGGGAGGCCACCTATCCCGAGTGGCTGGCCAACCCTGTACTCATCAAGAAGTCGAACGGAACATGGCGGATGTGCGTCGACTTCACTGACCTCAACAAAGCCTGCCCCAAGGATCCGTATCCCCTGCCGCGGATAGACCTTGTCGTCGACTCCACCGCAGGGTGCGAGACCTTATGCTTCCTGGACGCCTACTCCGGCTACCACCAGATCAGCATGGCACAGGAAGACGAAGAAAAGACCACCTTTGTGACCCCCCTGGGCGTCTACTGCTATGTCCGCATGCCTTTTGGGTTGAAGAATGCGGGCTCAACGTACCAGCGCGCCATGCATACTGTATTCCGATCGCAGATTGGGAGAAATCTCGAAGTGTATGTTGATGATCTGGTAGTGAAGACGAAAAAGTCTGTTGGGCTCATTGAAGATTTAGAAGAGATTTTCTCCCACCTCCGGCAGTATTGTCTGAAGTTGAATCCCGAGAAATGTGTGTTTGGTGTGTCGTCTGGAAAGCTGCTTGGGTTCTGTGTTTCCCATCGCGGGATCGAGGTCAACCCGAAAAAAATCACGGCCATCGAGCGCATGCAACCACCCACAAGGCTCAATCAAGTTCAGTGCCTAGCTGGTCGCCTGGCCTCTCTCGGCCAGTTTATTATCAGGCTGGGAGAAAAGAGTCTCCCCTTCTTCAAGCTTCTGAAGAAGACTAACTCCTTCGAGTGGACTGCAGAAGCGCATCAAGCATTCGAAGAACTGAAGCAATACCTCTCCTCCCCCCGGTGCTAGTCGCTTCGAGCCGGGCGAGCCGCCGCCAGACGTAGCGCTTAGCCTGGCGGTCGTGAGCGCGGCACTGGTGGCGGAGCGTGAAGGGGTCCAGCGGCCAGTTTACTATGTCAGTAAGGTACTGCACGACACCGAGATTAGATACCCGCAAGCTCAGAAGATGGTGTATGCTGTACTGGTGGCGTCCAGAAAGCTGCGGCATTATTTCCAAGGAAGAGAGATCACGGTGGTGTCCGCCTATCCCTTGCGCGAGATTCTCCACAACCGCGAAGCCGAAGGCCGCATCGCCAAGTGGTCTGTAGAGTTGGGGGAGTTCGGTCTTAAGTTTGCCCCCCGCACGGTGATGAAAAGTCAGAGGCTAGCAGAGTTCGTTGTCGAGTGGACTCCTGTCGAGCCTGAAGTCGAAGAAACGCCCGCGCCGTCCCCCTGGACACTCTAATTCGATGGCTCCTTTAGGTACGAGGGCGCTGGGGCTGGGGTCCTCTTGGTTTCTCCAACCGGGGACCTCCTCAAGTACGTGGTCGTTCTGAGCTTCAAGGCCACCAACAACGTCGCTGAGTACGAAGGCTTGCTGGCGGGACTTCGTGCCGCCACGGCCATCGGAGTTCGGCGTCTGCAAGTCAAGGGCGATTCCTTGCTAGTCGTCAACTAGGCAAGAAAGGAGTTCTCCTGCTCTGATCCTGTCATGGCCGAGTACTTGGCGGAGGTTAGAAAAATGGAGCGACATTTCGATGGGCTAGGATATACCCATATCCCCCGGCGTGACAACTACTTGGCGGACGATCTCGGTCATCTCGCTTCGACAAGATCTTCCGTTCCGGTCGGAGTCTTTGAAGAAAGGCTTCCGCGACCGTCCATCGCAGCCCCCGTCTTCGGTGGGGACGATGGTGATGCTGCTCCAGCCCTTGCTCCAGAAGGGGAAGCGGTACCAGTGGAAACGCCCGGCCAGGCGGAGTACCCGGGCGGCCACCCCGTGGTCGCCACACTTGCCCGGGAAGGCACATGGATGGAACCGATCCTGGCCTACCTGCGGGATCAAGTGTGCCCTGACGATGATGCGTCAGCAGAGAAGATAGCACGAAAGGCCAAGTGCTATACCCTGGTGGGCGGGGACCTTTACCGCTAGGGTAAAAATGGAATTCTTCTGAAGTGCATCACTCGGGAAGAGGGGAGCACTTTGCTCTCTGATATCCATGGAGGCGTGTGCGGGATCCATGTTTCAAGTCGAACGATGGTCGGGAAAGCTTTCCGCCAAGGGTTCTATTGGCCAACCGCCCTCCAGGATGCTTGTGAGCTGGTGAGGAAGTGCGAGGCGTGCCAGTTCCACGCCAAGCAAATCCACCAACCAGCCCAAGCTCTGCAAACCATCCCGATCTCGTGGCCCTTCGCGGTCTGGGGGCTGGATATCCTGGGCCCGTTCCCGCTGGCCACAGGGGGCTACACCCATCTGTTTGCCACCGTCTACAGGTTTACCAAGTGGGTGGAAGCCAAAGCGGTAAGGACGATCACCGCCGCCGCTGCGATCAAATTCATACAAGGTATCTTCGCCCGCTTTGGGGTCGCCAACCGTATCATCACCGACAATGGCCCGCAGTTCGCCAGCGCCGCTTTCTTGGGATTCTGTGAGGAGATGGGCACCAAAGTTTGTTTTGCCTCGGTGGCTCACCCAAGAAGCAATGGCCAAGTTGAGTGGGCCAATGCGATGGTGCTGAAGGGCCTCAAAACCAGGGCGTTTGATCGACTCCACAAGCGTGGAGCCCGATGGACCAAAGAGCTCCCTGCAGTGCTGTGGTCGCTTCGTACCTGAAGGACCATGTGGAGGTCCATCCATGTTTGTGATGAGTATTTGACTTTATTTGAGCAAGGTGTGCTCAGGCTTGAGTTTGATTTGACTCGGTATTGCATGTTTCAATTAATGATAATTGTGGACTAACATGCAGGAAGAAAAGGTATGTGCATTGTGGTATGTGCAAAATGGTTTGTTCCTTGTGGTAGGTTCACGAGGCAGCTATGGTCGTTGGTGAGTCAGGGACTAGGTTGGGAGAACCGAGGTCCGTGAGCGGTCGAGGATCTCTTGACCGAGATGGTTGGGCTCAAACCAGGTTCACTTGGACGTCATGGAAATGGACTTGAGGTGGCTCAAGGTTTCGGTTCGGGTTGGAGGCTCGAAGAGGAGGAAACCGAGCGGTCAAGTCCGGCGGATGAAGGCCCGTTGCATCGGGTTGATCGGGTTTGTTTAAAACCCATGTATGGCCAATGTGGCCCATGTAAAGCCCATGTGTGGAGTTGAAATGAGAGTGTTAATCCTAGCCCTTTGTGGAGTGCCCTAGGGTTTGGGACTCATCCAAGGGTGGTAGGTGGCCCTAGAGTAGTATAAATAGAGGGGGAGGGGTGTCCTCCCTCACTTGAAGGTTTGAGTTGCTCCTTTGAGCTTTGCCCACCTGAAGTGAGGCTTTGTAAACCTTCCAACCAGAAAATACAAAGATTTTCTTTACATTTTTGTGAATTTAAATTCACTTATTTACATTATGTCTTTACTTTACGCAATTTAAATTCAGCATTTACTTTCCGCATGTAAATTCGTAATTTACTTTCTAATTTGGATTTGCTCCTCTCCTTCTAAATGCTGTTGATCAAGGAGGTATTGAGGGTGCTCATTTGGTTTTACATCTTTCTTGCACCCTAGGATAGACTAGAGATCAAGTTTCTATCAAGATTGCAAATCTGTCCTGAACTTGTTCTTCGCAAGCAGCAGTCAGTCTTTGATTTTTAGAAAAATATAGAAAAATCTTTCTAGATTGATTCTTGTTGGAGAAGGTGCTTGACTCATATACCCATCTGTGGAAAAATTTTGGAGTCCACTGGATGCACCATTTGGGAGCTGTGAGGTGAAAACCGAGCCCCAAATTTCCTGATTGAAAATCCTGACTGTTCGTAGTTCTTGATTTTTCCTGATTTTTGTGTAGAAGGATTTTGGTGGTGATTTTTGGTGGAGTGCTTCACGACTCAACAGATCACAGGCTGAAAAAATTCCCAAAATTTTTGGAGCAACAGAAGTCCACCATCCACCTGCTCTAATTGAGGACAATTCCTGAAAATCTGCTTTTGCTTTTTCTAAAAGAGGCTTTTGTGTTTTGGCTTGATCTCTTTTAGAAAGAAGTATTTGAATTGATTCCTCTTTGTTTTGGACACTTGACAACCAGAATTTGTGATTTAAATATCCCTCACATGATTCATGGTTCCCATCCATGTAAGCTAAAGGATACACATAGTTGTCAAGTCGGATTCGATTTTGCGGGTTTCGCGATTTTAAGGAGCATCGGTTTTCTTTGCGGGATTGTTTGGAATACGTTGAGTAGGGGATATTTTTATTTGGGATCATTCACCCCCTCGATCGCCATCTCGGTCTTTCAATTGGTATCGAGCCAGGTTTTGCTCTTTCATAGATCTTGACCGGTCTCAAGAGCCATGGCGACGGACAAGTACTCAACTAAGCCTCCAATTTTTGCTTTGGAGTTGATTATCCGTTACGGAAGGTTGGGATGGAGACATACATCCTTTGCCCAGGGCTTTTTCTTTATGGCGAAGGTGAAGCACCCGTATGAGGTTCCGGCCGATGAGAACGTCAACGCCGCCAAACATGGTCGACGTTGAGGCAAGCGCTAAGGCCAAGAACCTCCTCATACAGGGCCTTAGCCGCAGGGAGTATGATCGCGTCTCTCCCCTACGATCGGCTCAGGAGAGATGGGTGACCCTCACTGCTTACCATGAGGCACCACTTTCGAGATCAAGTCCGTGAGACAGATCAATTTAAGCGTGACTACAACAAGTTTGAGCAGGCTGGTGAGAGCCTTGATGAGTGCTTTGCTCGTTTTGCAAAGATTCTCGGCAATCTTCGGTCAAGGGGTTGTTCATACAGCGATTCGGAGAATGCGAGGCATTTTCTTCGAGCACTTTCGATCGAGGATTTGGGAGATGGTAACCACCATCACGGACCATACGGACTTATGTCGACCTTGACTCTTGACGGGTTGTATTCCCGCCTCAAGACTCATGAGGCTCGACATTGTCGCCGCAGAAGGTCCCCAAACGATGGCATTGGTTACCGATCCCACTGGGTCTTCCTCTTGGACCCCCTCTTGACTTCTTCGTTTTCTCTCCCGCCTTTGCGGCGTAGCGATGACGTTACGGAACAATTTCGGAAAGATTTAGCTTGCTCTTGTCGCTTCGAAAATTTCGAACATTTACAAGAGGGTGAGAGATAGGAAGAGGAGTGGCAAGTTCACTTGCTTTGAGTGTGGTGGCCCCAACCACATTCTGGCAAACTGCCCCAAGCCGGAGAAGGGCAATAATGAACAAGGCGGTGCGGCAAGAACGACTACATCAACTTGAGGAACCGCAACAAGAAGCCTCTAGCTCGCGAGCCGGGCGCAAGAGAAGAAACACCGCAAAGTTCGCCAAGGGCAAGAAGCTCTTTCACTGCGTCCTTGCAGCTCGGCGACCTTGACCTCTCCGACACGGAGACATGGAGCGGCGAGGGCGAGGATGAACCGCAGAAGAGAAGGTGAAGGCGGCGATGACTTCTCGGATGTGCTTCATGGCCTCCGATGCCATGGAAGTACCCGACACCGAGGTACAATGCGGCGACACTGGAGGTACCTTCTTATGACCAGCTCCATGATGCTTTTTATCAAACTAGGAAAATTTCATTCCAAGTCTAGAGCTAAGTGTTTGGATCTAGAGAAGGAAGTAGGTACCTTATCTCGGGAGTTAGCTTCACTTAGATCTTGTTCCTCCCGAGACTCGATAAATTTGTACTTTTGTGTGATGCTTTGCTTGTGGAGTTGGAGAACCTAAGGACTCTACATGATAGTGTGGTTTCTAATCTTGAGTCACTTAGGTCGAAGGATGCTAGCACATGTCCAAAGAGATTCTATTCTGTTGATGCTAGTTTTCTTCACACTCACACAAATGCTTCATGTGCTAATTGCTCCTAAGCTTCTCATGAAATTGATGCCATGAGTTGTCACCTTAGGAAGCTATCTCGCTAGAAATGATGAACTTGAAAAGCATGCTTCTAAGGACCCAATCAGCTCATGTGAGGCTGTATGCAACTAAAAATGCTTATGATGACTTGGTGCTTGAAAACTCAAAATATGCTAAGGATCTACTAGCTAAGTCACAAAATGGTTGCATGCTGTGTGTTGGGGTAGCAGAGGACATGAATCAAATTCATGTAGAGCTTAGGAAGAAGCTCAAAGCCCGAGGTGGGTAGGATTAGAGACTCTCCATGTGTTTCTTTAAGTAGTCCCTCAAGATTGAGGCTGCTCTTTATAGGGAGAGATTTGATCGTTTAGTTCGCTCTTCTCCATCTGGCTCTTCCCCTGCTACTCCTTCCCCTTGCTCTTCTTGTGCCTCACTTTTTCGAGAGTGTCAGTACCTTATGAGCACTCTCGAGAAGTTTGTTGGAGGTAAGAAGAAGCTCAATCTTATCCTAGATCAATCCAAGATTAGCAGATTCAATCAAGGTCTAGGGTTTGATGCCTTGGAGCATACACGGCGCATCCGCTGCGTGTGCGTGCCTCAAGAGCGGAGAAGATAGTGGTGGCTCCACGGTGAGCACCAACGTGTTTAGATCGGCAGGATTGTCACGGGACGCCTCGACGAGAAGAGGTGCTTCTCATGCTACTTCACCCCCAAGGCGAAGTATACATGCACCTTACGCCGAAGGATGGACATATAGCTGATTTACGCTGACGCGCCAAGATTTCTCGGTGAGCGTGTTCATGCTCTTAGGGGTATTCGTGGTCATCCTCAGGACTGGGTGCGCCTAAGGCACACACGGCTTCTAGACAAGATAAACAAGCTAGAGAGTCTCCTATTTTGGACAATGAGGGGCTTGGTTTCGAGGCTGTTTACGGTTTTAGCCCAGAGCTGTCCCCAAGTCGTCTTTCGCCGTCCTCTTGATATTCCTCGTTTTTCCCATCGAGGTAGATATCGGCGGCGTGAGTTTGCTTTCTCAAAGATGCAGGCGGCAAGACAGATGGTCGGCCTTTGCACCTCGGCGGACCAACCCGCTCCCGCACGCCCCACTCTTGGGCGAGTCTGAGTTTGTGAGAGTCGAGTCGCGGAGAGGTGCAGTTGCATTCTTCTACTCCGTTGAGTGTTTAGATCTCTTGCACGCAGTTGACTCAAGATTGGGTTCCTAGATCTGCGCGATCTATCACAGTCTTGAGATATCCGCTTTTCACTCTCTTTGATTCAGGTCCGTAGGGCGAGGAAGAGGAGGTTTGGATCGTGAGACTACAGTGTTCGCCACATGACCAGGAGACTCCGTTGGTTTTCTTCCTCGGACCGAGATCCCGGTGATGAGGTAATCACCTTTGGGGATGGCGTCGGGTAGAGTCATTGCTAAAGGTACGTGCATTAACGATCATTTCATTCTTAAGGGCGTTGCCTTAGTCGAGTAAGCTGCATTTCAACTTGCTTTGATCTCGGCCTTCTTGATGGCGATTTCGAGGTCAATTTTAAGAGGAGCTCTTGTAGGATCCTCGATTCTTGGGGGAGTTTGTTTATGGGATTTCGTTTTGGGAGAGTCTTTTCGTGGCTGATTTTCTTTTTCCTCTAGAGACTCTCTCCATTGCCTTATTTCCGAGTCCCGTGATCTCTCCTTTTGGCATAGGAGACTTGGTCACATTGGCTTTGATCATTTGACTTTCAGTTAGCGGCCATGATCTCATTCGTGGCCCGCCTAAACTCAAGATGGTCAAAGATGTTGTATGTTCTCCTTGCCCGACATGGCAAGATGGTTGTCTTGCCTCCCATCCTCAGTCACCCGAGTGATGGCGATGCACAGGACATGCTACACATGGACCTTTGTTGGTCCATTTCGAGTGCGCGGGTGGGAAGTGGTATATTCTTGTCATTGTCGATGATTTTTCGAGGTACTCTTGGGTGTTTTCATGGCCTCGAAGGATGAGTGTTTTTCACACTTCGGTTTGGTCCGTAGGTTGTCCTGCTGAGCTCCCGGGTGCCTTACGAGCGATCCGCAAGGGTGACAATGGCACGAGTTCAAGAACTCCTACTTTAGCGGCTTTTCTGCTGAGGAGTTAGGCTTAGAGCATCAGTTCTCCTCTCCATACGTCCTCAAGAAATGGCGTAGTGGAAAGGAAGAATGACCCTGTTGAGATGGCAGGGACGATGCTAGATGAGTACAATACTCCTAGGAAGTTTTAGGTTTGTAGCTACTGACATGCCATGTTGCCAACAGAGTTTTTCTTAGAGGCACACTTGCATTGCACTTCTTATGAGTTGAGATATGGGCGAAAGCCTAGTGTATCTCATTTTAGTGTTTTGGTTGCAAGTGCTTCTTCTTGAAGTGGGAACCTAGATAAGTTCGAGTCACGTTCAGCGATGGGATCTTTGCGGGTTACTCGACTTCCGCCTCGTAACTATAGGATTTGAATGTGCAGATTTGGGTAGGATCATGAGACCACTGAGGTGACTTTTGATGAGGCTAGCTCCCGGTGCTAGACCAGGACATTTCAGGCTCTTCTCCTCTTTCGATCCTATCTTCTCGAGAGGAAGTTGATGGCCCAGGAGATGGCGCCTTGCCTCGATCCAGTCACCATTCCGCCTCCCGAGGTGCCTCCCATTTCCATATCTGCACCTCGGGAGATCAGCCTTACCCTCAGGACTCTTCAGCAGCCTAGTGGCTCTGTTCCTACTTCTCCACGCGAGGAGTAGAGGTCCGCTTCGGACCTACCCGCCACATTCAACAGGCTCATCCACGACAGATCATTGGAAATCTGTTTGAGCGAGTCACTCGCTCTAAGTCGTCTGCTCCACTTTCGCGCTTCACTCGCCTTTGTTGCCTCTTTTTTGAGCCGAAGGATGTTTCTCATGCATTATCGATGAATCTTGGATTAATGCTATGCATGAGGAACTTGAAAACTTCGAGAGGAACAAAGTTTGGAAGCTTGTCGAGCCCCTTCGGTCACAATATCATTGGGACCAAATGGGTGTTCAAAAACAAGCAAAGTGAGGATGGGGTTGTAGTTCAAACAAGGCTAGGTTAGTCGCTCAGGGGTTTCTCTCGTCGAGGGTCTCGACTTCGAGGAGACTTTTGCCCTCGTAGCTAGACTCGAGGCCATCCGGATCCTCGCATTCGCGGCATCCAAGGGCTTCAAGCTTTTTCAAATGGATGTCAAGAGTGCATTCCTCAATGGCTTCATTGAGGAAGAGGTGTATGTCGAGACAACCTCCAGATTTGAGAACCTTAGTACTCAAACCATGTCTTCAAGCTTTCCAAAGCTTTGTATGGACTTAAGCAAGCTCCACGAGCTTGGTATGAGAGGCTTAAGTCCTACCTCTTGAGTCATAGTTTTCATATGGGTCAAGTGGACAAGACTCGTCACCGGACATTCGATTGGATTTTCTCTTAGTCCAAATCTATGTCGACGACATCATTTTGGTGGTTCCTCGCATTAAGCTGCGTTACTCATTCTCGGATGTGATGAGTGCGAGTTCGAGATGAGCATGATAGGCGAGTTGAGCTACTTCCTTGGCTTCCGAATTAAGCGGCACTCGGAGGTACATTCTTGCATCAAGGCAAGTACACTCGAGACCTCCTGGCGCTTTGACATGTCGATGGAAAGCCGCTATGACTCCTAGCCTGGCGTCCTCGAGCCGCCCCTCGAGCCCCGAGGATGGTGAGCAGTTGATCGAAGGAGTTCCGAGGAGCATGATCGGCTCCCTTTTGTATCTCCTTGCCTCGGGCGACGCATACATTTCTCTGTATGTCTTTGTGCTCAGTTGCTGTAAGGCTTCTCCACGCGTCTCTCACCGTCCAGGCGGTGAAGCGCATCTTCAGTACCTTGAGCTACCATTGACTATGAGTATCTCGGTACTCTTCTTCCTCTGTCTATCTCTCGAGAGCCTTCTCCGATGCACTTCGGCCCATGAGGATAGATAGGAAGAGCACTACGGCACTTGCCAATTCATTGGCACTTCTCTTGTCTCTTAGGGGTCGCCTAGGAAGCCGATCAGGTGTTGCACACCCACCGAGGCCGAGTATATGTTGTCCTTGGCTTGTAGAGCTGTGTTCTCTGGATGAGATCGACCTTGCGGGACTTTGGGTTAGTAGCATTGTGTTCCACTTTCTGATAACACGTCTGCCATTCACATTGCTAAGAACCCAGTGCAACACTCTCGGACCAAGCACATTGACATTCGCTATCACTTCCTTAGAGACCATGTGGAGAAGGGTGATATAGTGCTCCGGTTTGTGGAGAGTGACCACCGGTTAGGTGATATTTTCACCAAGCCTTTGGATAGCTCAGGTTTGTTTCCCGAGAGGAGAGCTTGGGATTATGAGCCCATATGGCATATCTTGAGGGGAGTCGGCTTGTATTATTTGTTCATATGTATATTCAAATTTTCCTTTCTCTTCTACGTATCTTTGGGATGGTTTTCATTTGGTTGAGTCCACTTCACCTAGACTGGCATGCCTCGGCATGGACCTCTCACCTTATGCTTTAGGGTGCTATTCCTCTCTTATTCTCGGTTGAGCTCACTCACAGCCTTTTAGGTCTAGCAGTGTTGGGCCCCCTGGGTAGACAGGGTCACGTGTTTGCTCTGGGTTGGAGTTGAGAAGTAGCTTTCCTATATAAGTCATATGGGGAAGGTGAGCGAGTCCGAGTGTTAGTGTTTCTCTTCATGTTATCTTTGCTCCTAGACTACCCATGTGTCGCTTGCTTGATTCCTTCTCATCATTTCTGTCTTCTACTCGGTTTCAGTTGAGTTCAATTCATCCTTTTGAATCTAAAATTGCTAATAACTCAACTTCAATCAGATTTTGTGCTTAATCGACTCACTTGTTGAGGGGAGCTTGGAATTGATTCTTTTGCATTGCATATAGACTTGTTTTTCATTCTGAGCTTTGTCTATTATGCAATTGATAAAATTGAGATATGTTGCACCTAGCTACTTTTCTGAAGATATTTGCTAATCTAGGTCATATCCAATTTGGTATAACATGTGAAACTAGCCAACATTTTAAAATTGAGCTTTCTGAAAAGTTGATGAAACATGGCTTTTACTTGCTATACTTCCTCACTAGATGCTTATGCCATGCTTATTGAAATAGTGGGTTTCTACTAGAGTCCTAGAGCAACTTGGGTTAGCTACATTGTTTCATTCTAGAATCCTCAATAATGCTCATGAATCTAAGTCTTTAAAATATAAATTGACTCTTTTGTGCTAAAATTGAACTCAACACTATTCATTCACTAGACCTGCCTTCCCATTGCACTTGGGATGAACTTGGAATGAAGTGTGTATGACCAAAACCACTCTTTTAAGCTTCTTGCTTGAGATGGTTGCTAATGGCTTCTGAGTCAATACAATCCGAAAAATGCAAAAATAACTAGAGGAAGAGAGTGATGCCTAGGAGACCTATGTCGATGGCTCCTAGTCGAGGTTGTGTTTCTCTAGGAAAAACACTCTAAACAAGGAAAGCTTTGTGGAGGAGACTGAAGCTTAGCAGTCCATAGTCGAAGGATCCTATTCGAGGATGTGCTTCACTAAGCCTAACTCTCTCATACCGCTTTATGAGCTTTAATCTAAAAAATTTGCATTTAAAGAGATGATTGAGCATGAGGCTTCTCTTATGGACTTGTAGTTTCCCAAAGTGTTGACTAGGTTGAACTCTAGTATATCCATTTGCTCGTTTGGTTGGCTTTGCTTCTAGTATTGAAGTTATGCTAAGTGTTGCTATTGTTGAAATCATACCAAAGTATTATAACTTCTTTTGAGCTAGTTAGCAAAATTGAAATATGCCATTGGATATGACTTAGGATGACATAATTTGAACTTGAGTAGCTTGGTGTCATACTTTGTCTAAGTGGTCACTTGCATAATCCTCAAAGCTCTTCTAGGTTGCATTTCATGCAAAAATTGTTCTCTTGATGCCTATATTGCCAAGGGGGAGAAAACGAGAAAAGACATCTTAGAGAATTAAAAAAAATGCTTTCTCATGATCATGATGAACAATTGTCCTTGCATTTGGATCATGAGTAATATTGAGCTTTTTGAGAGATTTCTTGGTTTTTGGAGCTCTTGTTGAAAAATTGTCCTTTCAAGTGTTGAGCTCTAAAAATCTTCTCATCTATTTGGTCATGAGCTTTCTTTCTCTTTTTATTGGACCAAATATGTTTTTTTGCAATCAAATTGCTTTTCTTCCTTTGTTTACAAACTCAAATTTATGCCTTTTGTGTGGTTTGTCAATATACTCATCAAGGGGGAGATTGAAGGACCATGTGGAGGTCCATCCATGTTTGTGATGAGTATTTGACTTTATTTGAGCAAGGTGTGCTCAGGCTTGAGTTTGATTTGATTCTGTATTGCATGTTTCAATTAATGATAATTGTGGACTAACATGCGGAAGAAAAGGTATGTGCATTGTGGTATGTGCAAAATGGTTTGTTCCTTGTGGTACAGTTCACCGAGGCAGCTATGGTCGTTGGTGAGAGCAGGACTAGGTTGGGAGAACCGAGGTCCGTGAGCGGTCGAGATGCCGAAGCGAGATGGTTGGGCTCAAAGCCAGGTTCACTTGACGTCATGGAAATGGACTTGAGGTGGCTCAAGGTTTCGGTTCGGGTTGAGGCTCGAAGAGGAGGAAACTGAGCGGTCAGAATCCCGGATGAAGGATTGCATCGGGTTGATCGGGTTTTGTTTAAAACCCATGTATGGCCAATGTGGCCCATGTAAAGCCCATGTGTGGGTTGAAATGAGAGGGTTAATCCTAGCCCTTGGTGGAGTGCCCTAGGGTTTGGGACTCATCCAAGGGTGGTAGGTGGCCCCTAGAGTAGTATAAATAGAGGGGGAGGGGTGTCCCCCTCACTTGAAGGTTTGAGTTGCTCCTTTGAGCTTTGCCCACATGAAGTGAGGCTTTGTAAACCTTCCAACCAGAAAATACAAAGATTTTCTTTACATTTTTGTGAATTTAAATTCCGCATTTACATTATGTCTTTACTTTACGCAATTTAAATTCAGCATTTACTTTCCCGCATGTAAATTCTCGCAATTTACTTTCTCGCAATTTGGATTTGCTCCTCTCCTTCTAAATGCTGTTGATCAAGGAGGTATTGAGGGTGCTCATTTGGTTTTACATCTTTCTTGCACCCTAGGATAGACTAGAGATCAAGTTTCTATCAAGATTGCAAATCTGTCCTGAACTTGTTCTTCAAGAGCAGTCAGTCTTTGATTTTTAGAAAAATATAGAAAAATCTTTCTAGATTGATTCTTGTTGGAGAAGGTGCTTGACTCATATACCCATCTGTGGAAAAATTTTGGAGTCCACTGGATGCACCATTTGGGAGCTGTGAGAGGTGAAACCGAGCCCCAAATTTCCTGATTGAAAATCCTGACTGTTCGTAGTTCTTGATTTTTCCTGATTTTTGTAGAAGGATTTTGGTGGTGATTTTTGGTGGAGTGCTTCACGACTCAACAGATCACAGGCTGAAAAATTCCCAAAATTTTTGGAGCAACAGAAGTCCACCATCCACCTGCTCTAATTGAGGACAATTCCTGAAAATCTGCTTTTGCTTTTTCTAAAAGAGGCTTTTGTGTTTTGGCTTGATCTCTTTTAGAAAAGAAGTATTTGAATTGATTCCTCTTTGTTTTGGACACTTGACAACCAGAATTTGTGATTTAAATATCCCTCACATGATTCATGGTTCCCATCCATGTAAGCTAGGGATACACATAGTTGTCAAGTCGTTCCGATTCCCTAGCGAGTGTTTCGCGATTTTAAGGAGCATCGGTTTTCTTTGCGGGATTGTTTGGAGTACGTTGAGTAGGGGATATTTTTATTTGGGATCATTCACCCCCCCTCTGATCGCCATCTCGGTCTTTCAGTACCACTCCCAGCCGGGCCACTGGAGAAGCTCCCTTCTTCCTGGTCTACGGCGCAGAGGCAGTTCTACCGTCAGAGTTGGCCTTAGGGTCACCGCGCGTGGCAGCGTTCACCGAGGAAGCCCAGGAAGATCAGCGTCGAGAGGATGTCAACCTCCTGGAAGAAGTACGAGACCGCGCAGCCGTGCGCGCCGCTCGGTACCAACAGAGTCTCAGGAGGTACCACGCCACCCGGGTCAACGAGAGGACACTGGCAGTGGGCGACCTGGTCTTGCGCAGAATCCAGACGCATGCCGGGTTGCATAAACTGTCTCCCCAGTGGGAGGGCCCCTTTAAGGTGCTCTCAGTCTCTCGTCCCGGGGTGGTCAGGCTGGCCACTGAGGACGGAGAGGAGTTGGTGAACTCCCAGAACATAGAACTTTTGCGCAAGTTCTATCGCTGAAAGGGCTGTAAGTATAGGGTTACGCCCCTCGACCAACTGCGTTGAATTCTCCTCTTCGCAGGCTGGCCGCGGGAAGTCCCTGTTTTATCCAATGTCTAGTCTTTGTTCAAAGCAGATGTCACTTTCGTTTCCGTTTTTGGTTTGCGCCCCATTGGGCCGTGACCACGCACTCGCCCTCAGTACATTAAGGCCCTTTGAGTTCTCGACGGCAAAAGTTGGCTCGCTGGGTGAGCATGGCGTGCAGGGATGGGTGATCGGGTGGTTGGTTTGGCATGGTTCTCAGCACGGTCATGACGCTCAGGGTGTCCCCGTGAGAACCGGCGATTCAAACACCATTACCGAAGGCCTACTGCCCAGCCCCACTTCACCGAGAGTTTGGCCCTAAGAGGCTGCGAGGATAACTGATCTCACAGGGCCCTAATACCCTGAGGCCGCGACATCCCGGCACGAGGGATCCGGACCCTGCATTCCAACTAACCCCTAACGTGCGCCGTTGCCTTTTTCGTTTGCTTAGAACTAGCATGGTGGAAGCACTGTGACACTACGGAATGGTGTGACATTATTTAATGTGAATGTTAAGGTCAAAAACTTTATGAAATATGGTATTGGAGGTTAAAACCATATGGTACGAGCTTTAATAGCGTTTTCGGGCCGTTTCCGGGAGTTTGGGCCTTCCCGGGGAGTTTTGGGCCTAGGGGAAAGGGTCGTGGGCTTTGGTGGGATGGAGTTTGAGTCCATTTAGGACTAGGAAACCAGGTTGGGGCTGGTAAAAGGTCCTCCCCCTGCCCCTTGTGCGCCCATCCCTCCTCTTGTGCACCCCCTCCTCTCCCTCCATGCCCTAGCCGCCCCCCACCTTCCCCTCCCCTCTTGTGCGCCCCCTCTCCCTTGCCCCCATTGCTACCCACCTCTCCTCCACCCCCTTGCTGCCCTAGGGTGGCCTCCCCACCCCCTGAACCTCGAGGATCCATCCATTGGAGCGAGGAGCAAGGAGCGAGGAGCGAGCCGGGAGGAGATCCATTCAGTTTTCGTGCGTTGGGCAAAGGTATGGCCATGGGAATCCTTGAGGTTGGGCTAGGTACTGTTCTAAGGGTGTTTATGAAGTTTTTAGATCAATTGGTGGTGCTGGAATTGAGTAGATTGGATTAGATCTAGAAGTTGCCACGTTCTCTGTTTCGGGCAGCATGAGCAGTCGACCTAGGGTTTGGTTTTTCGCCAATTTAGAGTCGGAATTTGGTCGTACGGATGTTGAAGAAGTTGTAGGTAATTTCAATACCTTTCATTGGGTATAAAGAACTTTAAATTCTGCCCAGCCGTTTGAAAGTTATGATCGTTTTACCGAGCGTATTAAAATATGTGACGTGATTGCAACAGATCACGGTATTTTGTAGATTAAACAACTTTAGAATCCAAATCAGTCTTTCCCTATACTGAGAAAAAGTTGGGAAATTTCCTAAGCTACGCGAGGATGTACTCGTTTAATTCATTCGGAGTCCCAGAACTCAAGTTATACCTTTTGGAAGGCTGCTGTCCTGACGGGACAGAACCTCTGTTTTTGGGTTTTGCGAGTAGTTGGCAATGTCGGGGTAGATGAGGGTTTGCCTACTGTTTTGTGGACATGATTGTGAGTGTGTGGTACCTATGTGCAGGTGGTGCGACCCGGGAAGTGCCTTCTACTCCCCGCCAATCCGTTGCTTGTGGTCGAGGCAAGTGTATTGTAATGGATAGCGGTTTGTAGGTTGCTTGTTGAGAATAGATGAAATTGGTTATATGATATGATCACATGCCATGCTTTAATGATTGCCAATGATATGATGAATATGCTTACTATGTTATGATGCCATGTGTTAAGGTAAAAGTGATTTATGATGTTGGCATATTTGCATACATGACATGGCATGTTACATGCCCCGGGCGGTGAGAAAGTCATAACTAATCCGGGGAAGGTCGGTGAGAAAGTTATGACTATTCCGGAGAGCGAATGAGTAAGTCCTACATCATGATTCCATTCACCGCGGTGAACGGAAGCGAGGAGTAGGCACCCTCCATCTTCGGGATGGAAGGGGGGAGAGGATGCACACCGACGGGTGTGTACTCAACCATACCGGTATGAGTTTCCAAGGAGACATGAGCATCGCATTGCATTGCATACATAATGATGATGAAAAGGATATGTGATCATGAATGAGATGATACATGATGTGAGTTGTTGAAGCCATGTAATTGTTTATGTTTGTACCATTGCAATATACTTGCTGAGTGATGAACTCACGCTTGTGTTTATGTTGTTTTCTTTTAGGTACCATGATTCCGACATGCGGGAAAGGGAGCTAGTCACACGTCATCACTTAGCATCACACATTTAAGCAATGACATGTTCCTTCCCTTATGGTTATGGTTAATTCTTTGAGCTAAACTGTGGTTTTGATGATTCGTTGGTCGTTATGAGTAAATGATTAGTCCATGTTTGTCATGTGATGGATAGAATTTATATCCTTAGTGGTATGGTGGCTGTTTGTCCGTTTGATCATGTTATTGCTATCATTCATTATGCTATATTGACATGCTATTATTGTTGTTGCTTCAATTCATGTTAAAACAAAGGAGATGCTGCCGAAATTTCGGTTTTTAGCATGTGCGCCTTTGCTGTAATTTATGTTTAATTGTGGTATTTAGATGTTGTTTAGTCTATGTTTGGTAGCATTCGGGCATATTAAATGCCGGGTGTTACTGATTGGCATCGAGCGGTGTAGGTCCTTGGAATGTGTATTTTTAGTGTCATGCTATAGGGTACAACTAAAATGTGATGTGGAATAACTTAGAAACATGGCTTAGGTCTTAACTAAAATTTTGTCATAGGATAGCAATATTAAAACTTGCAAAAGTGGTATAACTAATCTAAAATTTGACACACACTGGATGCACAGTAGGAAAGGGTATGGGTATCGTTTCTTTACGCTTAAATGTTGTATTTAAGCTATGATGTTGAATGCTTCATTTGATAAACATGTTGCTATGTATATGAGATAAATGATTGAATTGATCTTGTTGTTGTGATAAAGTGGGGTTTTGGTGCCGAAGGGTTTCGGTCACCTCTTTTTGGTTCATAGTATGGGTGAGGTTTGACAGTGTGGCCGGTTAGCGCCATCACCGAAGAACTATTAACCCCTGTAGGAGAAGAGTGCTTACCCTTTCTGTCGTAAATCGGGTAGTTGACTGGAGTCAAATAGAAGAGTTTGGTGGTGGATTCCTTCGGATGTTCTTTATCGTTCTGTGGTCGGTCTTGGTTGGTTTTCTTGGTTTTAGTTGATGGAAACTAGAAGAAAAGTGTTTGGTATTTGATTTTCGCGGATCGTTCCGTATGTGGTGTGTGGGTTTGTCTTCCTTGGTTGAAGACGAAGAAGAGGAGTCTGGTGTTGCGCTTCTTTTGGGCGCCTTTCCAGTTTTGATGCCTAGTTTGTTGATTGCTTTATGGGGAAGAAGCATTCAATTTATTCCTGTGTTTGTCTTTCTCCGAGGTTAAAAGAGTTTTTGCGGAGTTGTGCCAGACCTGGCTGTCAGGGCTGAAGTTCTATGGCTTTGTAGGAGAAAATGGTGTTTGATTTCGTCATTTTACTGGTTTGAGAAATCATCTTTGAAAAGTCCTTGTTTCGTGAAAGTTTGGGGTTTGAGATTAAGGTTTTATTTGAAATGGATTACTTGATCGCTTGGTTTCCTTTAAGAAAATTGTCTTTCAACCATTTTCCTTTATGGGAGTCTTTGAGATTGAAAAGTATTTTTGTAGAATTCCTTTTTGCATGACAAGTTTGGGGTTGGTCTCATTGCAATTTTGGGAGTCAAGTTTCCTTATGACTTTGGGATGAGTTTTAAAACTAAAATGCTGTAAACAAAGCAAGTAGTCTTTTGACTGAAATCGTTTGTCCCTAGTAAGAATTGTTGTTTAGCATGTTTTGTAGCATGTACCAATGTGGTTTATGGGATGACGTATTGTTAAGTTAATTTGTGAGTTGAAACAATTCAATGTGGTTGTTATCTCTAGCTTGAAAATAAATAGACTACTAGTGTTGTAGTTTGCTCTTAGCGAGAATGATTGAATGTCTTAATGTATATGCTTAGAATCTGTTGCTTTGCTTTAAAAGTGCTTATGACCCCCGATTATGTTTAAAGTTTTAAACCCTGTTGCATAGTTAGAACATTAAGATGTTGTAGACTGTTGTTATTGTTAAAGAAACTTTGCTGGTTGTTTAAAGATGTTTTAATCTAATAGGTTAATAGAGAAATTTAATCGTGTTGACTAGTGACTTTAATTTGGAAGTTGATTAGAGTTGCTATTTACGTTGTTGCAAACTACTAGTATATTTGGAAGTATGCAGTTGTGTCTCTACAATGCTAGTATTGATATCAATTGAGAAGACATAAGACTTAATGCTAATGATGTTGTTAAAAGCAGTGTTAATGCTAGTATTCAATCTATTTTAAATAGTGGGAGTATGTTGTGTGGTGGTAATTTTGTTATCACCTTTGTATAGGGTAGCTAAAAGTAATGTTGTTGGTTGATGATTATGCCCTTTTGTCGTTATTGATAACTAAGAAGTGGTGGTAACTGTTTAGATTACTCGTTGGAAAACCATGGTTAAAATAGAGGAAAATTTTAACATGTTGCGATGGAGTGAGCTTTGGATAATTAATATGATAAATGATCTTATCCTTAATGAAAGTATAACTTAGAGTCTCACTTACGAATTCTTCCCTGTGGAGATAATATTTACATGTTGAAGTCATTGTTTAACTGAATAAGGTTCGGTTGTCGAGACGTGAATATATAGGAGGTATGAAATTTATATGTTGATCTTGCTGAAAGATTTGTTGAAGTACTATGTTTCAAATTTAGAATAAGAAGTATTATGTTTCGGTGATCCATGGGGATCAGGTCAATATAGTATTGGTTGGGTGCCTTTTTGATGAGCATCATAAACCCTAATTAAAAGTGTTAGGAATGGTAACTAGAGGAAGAATTTTGTTGCGAAGCTTTTGGTTTAATTGTGTTGGGGCTTCTCAGGGAGTAAATAGTGATTATTGAAGTCTTTAATGGAAAGCGCAGTGGAGTACTAGAGATGGTTCTTTTTATGCTGAGCTTGTGTTCAAAAGCTTTTGGACTGGTTTGGTTGTTTGCCATTTTGGTTGAAGAGTTTTTCGGTCAAGGTGTTCCATATGCTGTGTTTCAGAGTTTCCTTAAAAATCGTAGAAATTGGTGCAAATATTTGGTTTTGGCTAATTTGTTTAGTTGGTGCTATGAGTATGGATTTACACCCCAAAAGTTTTTGAGTCGATCGCGCCCTTTCGCGTTCGCACTGAATTATCTTTGGAGTAAACTTTAAAGGAAGCAGAAGGTCTTAGTGGGTTGTGTTGAAGACTCTTGAGATTTAAATTGTAACTCTTTTTGACTGGAGATAGATTTATTTGCATAATGTGTGTGATGTTTGCGAGTGCTTCAAAAAGGTGGATTTTATGAATGTTTTATAAAGTGATTTTGTTAGTGAGGTGTTCCATTTTTGAAATGAGTTTCCCCCTCCTTGAGACAAAAATTTGTGATGGTTGCGTGTGCAGATGTTTGACTTTGGAGTTGATGTTCTGTTCCAAAGGGTTGAGTTTGATTTTGCGAGGTTTTGCAAGGTTAGTTTTAAATGGATGATGGGTTTTCACACGATGTGGTGTTTTGTTGTTAACGATGTTGCCGTCATAGTCTATATGATTTAGCGCAACTGTCAGTGTTATGTGTATTTCAATCATGTGATACCAAGGGAGAAGTCTTTTGGTGAACGACTTTTCGGTATTGTTGTTATATGATGAATGAATGGTGAAAAGTAAACAAGACATCGTGTATAGATGTTAAATGATAAAAGAGTCGTTGAGCCAGGTCGGTGAGAAAGTCATATATGGAGATATGACTAATCTGGAGTGCTCTTGAAGAATGTGCATTCATGTCATGAAACGAGATTTCCCTTGCTTTCTAGTATGGAAAGAAAAGAATGAATAATTTCTTGTGTTGGTTGTGGTGAAGGGATTTGTGTTTCCTTTGCGTTTTGGCTTAGGAAATTAAAATGAATACTCTCTGGCTGTTGTCGAATCCTTTCCAAAGTGGTTTTAGCGCTTTGGGGTTTGAGTTGTTGGATGAGGGCCACTTGGGTTCATGTTTTTGGTTGAGCTCACTCAATGATTGTGCTCTTTATCGTGGTCCTTTGAGTGGAAGGTTGTGTATGACTCAATGCAAACCTTCGTGCAGAATTGTGTCGTTGAGGTGTTCCTCGGTAGGGTCGATTACATTATTAGTGGACCACTTGGTGGTTGCTAGTGATCGCTTTTCCTTTTGAAGTGTATTGGATCTTTTTGTCGTTGGGCAATGAGCGAGTTATGTCAACCGCAGAGGAACGTTCGGTCGTTTCTGTTACGCGAGTCTTACGGAAGTAGGTTGTTCGTTCTGGTGGTAATCTTAGAGCGTTGTGTCTCTCCTGTTTCGCGTCGTCTTGAGTACAAGGAACCACAGAATGGAGGTTGGTACCGTGTTTTTCTGGAGAGTAGCATGAGTTAAAGGGATCGGGCACTTCAGTGCCAAGGAATGCTTAGAACGGGGAGTTTGAGACCATTTTCTTTTGTGGGCTATTGAGGTTTTATCTTACCGCTTGGGGTCGTGCTGAGACCGTGTGTGAGTACTTTGTGTTTCAATGTTGAGTAAAGATCTCGCAAGTTTTGATTGTGAGTTATCTTTAGAGCTGTCAGTCTTTGATCCTTAGCTCCTTGCCTCAGAGTGCTGGTTGGTCCAAGTCGTAGGGGCTTCTAAGCGGGTTCTGAGGCGTGAACCATAACCAAGTCGCAAGTTTTGGTTATTTGCGAAGTGGCGTGTCTCGGATTCGGGGTCGAATCCTGTTGAAGGGGGGAAGAATGTGACACTACGGAATGGTGTGACATTATTTAATGTGAATGTTAAGGTCAAAAACTTTATGAAATATGGTATTAGAGGTTAAAACCATATGGTAGGAGGTTTATAGCGTTTTCGGGCCGTTTCCGGGAGTTTGGGCCTTCCCGGGGAGTTTTGGGCCTAGGGGAAAGGGTCGTGGGCTTCGGTGGGATGGAGTTTGAGTCCATTTAGGACTAGGAAACCAGGTTGGGGCTGGTAAAAGGGGCTCCCCCTGCCCCTTGTGCGCCCACCCCTCCTCTTGTGCGCCCCCTCCTCTCCCTCCATGCCCTAGCCGCCCCCTACCTTCCCCTCCCCTGTTGTGCGCCCCCTCTCCCTTGCCCCCATTGCTCCCCACCTCTCCACCACCTCTCCTCCACCCCCTTTCTGCCCTAGGGTGGCCTCCCCATCCCCTGCACCTCGAGGATCCATCCATTGGAGCGAGGAGCAAGGAGCGAGGAGCGAGGAACGAGGAGCGAGGAGTGAACCGGGAGGAGATCCATTCAGTTTTCGTGCGTTGGGCAAAGGTATGGCCATGGGCATCCTTGAGGTTGGGCTGGGTACTGTTCTAAGGGTGTTTATCAAGTTTTTAGATCAATTGGTGGTGCTGTAATTGAGTAGATTGGATTAGATCTAGAAGTTGTCACGTTCTCTGTTTCGGGCAGCATGAGCAGTCGACCTAGGGTTTGGTTTTTGGCCAATTTAGATTCAGAATTTGGTCGTACGGATGTTGAAGAAGTTGTAGGTAATTTCAATACCTTTCATTGGGTATAAAGAACTTTAAATTCCGCCCAGCCGTTTGAAAGTTATGATCATTTTACCGAGCATATTAAAATCTGTGACGTGATTGGAACAGATCACGGTATTTTGTAGATTAAACAACTTTAGAGTCCGAATCAGTCTTTCCCTATACTGAGAAAAAGTTGGGAAATTTCCTAAGCTACGCGAGGATGTACTCGTTTAATTCATTCGGAGTCCCAGAACTCAAGTTATGCCTTTTAGAAGGATGCTGTCCCGACGGGACAGAACCTCAATTTTTGGGTTTTGCGAGTAGTTGGCAATGTCGGGGTAGATGAGGGTTTGCCTACTGTTTTGTGCACATGATTGTGAGTGTGTGGTACCTATGTGCAGGTGGTGTGACCCCGGGAGTGCCTTCTACTTCCCGCCAATCCATTGCTTTTGGTCGAGGCAAGTGTATTGTAATGGATAGCGGTTTGTAGATTGCTTGTTGAGAATAGATGAAATTGGTTATATGATATGATCACATGCCATGCTTTAATGATTGCCAATGATATGATGAATATGCTTACTATGTTATGATGCCATGTGTTAAGGTAAAAGTGATTTATGATGTTGGCATATTTGCATACATGACATGGCATGTTACATGCCCCGGGCGGTGAGAAAGTCATAACTAATCCGGGGAAGGTCGGTGAGAAAGTTATGACTATTCCGGAGAGCCAATGAGTATGTCCTACATCGTGATTCCATTCACCGCGGTGAATGGAAGCGAGGAGTAGGCACCCTCCATCTTCGGGATGGAAGGGGGGAGAGGATGCACACCGACGGGTGTGTACTCAACCATACCGGTATGAATTTCCAAGGAGACATGAGCATCGCATTGCATTGCATACATAATGATGATGAAAAGGATATGTGATCATGAATGAGATGATACATGATGTGAGTTGTTGAAGCCATGTAATTGTTTATGTTTGTATCATTGCAATATACTTGCTGTGTGATGAACTCACGCTTGTGTTTATGTTGTTTTCTTTTAGGTACCATGAATCCGACATGCGGGAAAGGGAGCTAGTCACACGTCATCACTTAGCATCACACATTTAAGCAATGACATGTTCCTTCCCTTATGGTTATGGTTAATTCTTTGAGCTAAACTATGGTTTCGATGATTCGTTGGTCGTTATGAGTAAATGATTAGTCCATGTTTGTCATGTGACGGATAGAATTTATATCCTTACTGGTATGGTGGCTGTTTGTCCGTTTGATCATGTTATTGCTATCGTTCATTATGCTATATTGACATGTTATTATTGTTGTTGCTTCAATTCATGTTAAAACAAAGGAGATGCTGCCGAAATTTCGGTTTTTAGCATGTGCGCCTTTGCTGTAATTTATGTTTAATTGTGGTATTTAGATGTTGTTTAGTCTATGTTTGGTAGCATTCGGGCGTATTAAATGCCGGGGTGTTACAAGCTCGAACAGGCATGTAAGCGTAAGGCATGCGAAAGGGAAATACACATTTTTATAAATATATATATATCCTAACTTGCAGTAGTCCACTACAAGGGAAGGCAAAACAATGACAAAAGAAAAATAAAAGTCCCTCAGTCTTCATCCGTCGCGGCCTCCGCTGGCTCCTGGTCCTCCACCGTGGCGTTGTCCAGCTCGAGGGCCACGTCCTCGGCCATCTCTTCCAGTGCCGGATTGACCATCTCAAGCTGATCGGCTACCCTTTCGGCGGCGCTGCAGACCCGCGCCTCGGCGCGGGCCCAATCTCCTTCCACCCCCTGGATGGCGACCAGGGGGTCGAAGTTAGCGTCCCGGCTGGCGCAGCAGGCGAGCACGTACGACGCCGTGGCCGCCGCGACTGCCCGCCCTTCCTGGCTGGACCGGGTGGCTAGGGCGCCAGGCAGGAAGGTGAGGAAATCGGCGATCCGGCCCATGCAGAAGGCATAGTGCCGGGTCGTCTGCTCAACCGGCTTCGGCTGCTCCAACCCTAGTGGTGCCAGGCTGGCCACCATCCGGTCGAAGACAGGGCGCAGCATGGAGGTGGCCTCGACTTCCGCGCGGAGCCGCTCGCCCTTCTCCTCGTCGCGCTCTCGGGTGATCGCCTCGAAGCGGAGGGCACCTTGCTCCCTCTCCCGCTGCAGGTCCAGCTCCAACCTCTCTAACCGGCCGCGCCAGTCCTGCACCTCTGCCCGGAGGCGGGCGATCTCCGCGATAGCCTCCCACAGCCTCTCCCTACTCGCCGCGAGGCGGCCGCTCACGCTGGAGTGTAGCTCGCCAAGGGCGGCCAGCAGAGCGTCCGCGTCCGCCGAGGGGATTGGGGCGCCGGGGGCCTCCGGAGTGGCCGGCAGGCCTAGCCCGCCACCGGGCGGCAAGGCGTCCGCCTCGGCGGCAGGCATCGGGTGGTCGCCAGGGCCGCCTTGGTGTTCCATCACCGTAGCCGGCACAGCCGCGGCTGCAGCAGCGCCCTGGTCGACCCCTACGGAAGCCCTCGAAGAAGATGCCCTGAAGAAAAAAGAAGAAGGGGTAAGTCTCTCAAAATTACATGAACCTGGTAAGTTCGCTACGTGTTTTGGTGTGTACCCAGCAGAAGGCCTCCCGAACCGGGGCGTGCCCGGGATAAGGGTTATGCCCCCGCGCGGCGCTGGTCCCGGCGAAGCGACCCTCGCCGGCGACGGCGGCGGAGGAAGGATAGGTCTTGGCGGCGAGGCGAGTCGCCTGCGCCGGTGCCGGCGGTGGGGGCGGATTGACTTGCGCCGGTGGCGGGGGTGGATCTACCTGCGCCAGCGGCGGAGGTGGATCGCCCTGTGATGGTGGCGACCGCAGGGACGGATCGGCCCGCGCCAGCAGCGGCGGAAGCGGAACCAGAGCTAGCGGAGCTGTTGGCAGGGCGACACCGGCCGAGGTTGAAGCGGTGGCCGTCGTAGAGCTGCCCGCTCCGGTCGTGGTCGCCGCGCCCCCAAGTGCGGCGCGGACCCGCCTGGGGCTGTCGCCGGGGGCGTCGTCGTTGGCAGGACACTTGTCTCTCCCCCCGCCTGCTGGAGGAGGGCCCCGGATGGTTAGTGCCGTTTGGCGAGGCGTGGCCACCAGCCCCATGGAGTCCATGACGGGCATGGCACGGGTGATCGCCACGTGCTCTCGGGGCTCCACCTGACAGAGCGGGAGTGCGCCCGCTGGAAAGGGCGGGACGGGGCCAAAGACGCCCAGCTGCGCCTACCACACATCAATTTTGGCAGTGGATAAATTCCCCGCGGCTAGAAAAAAGAAGAAGAATAGGAAGTGAAGGCGCCGTCAGTCCGGTAGCAGTTGAAAGAAAGAAGAGGAAAGCCAAAGGAGCAAAGTGAAAAGTAACCTACCTCTGGGGGTTGTCCGAGTCATGTCGTCAGGGCCCATGTACTGCCAGGCGAGGCGAGCACGGCGGCGCAAGGGACAAATTCTTCGGGAGATGTAGTCCCGAAGAACCATGGCCCCCATCAGGCCCGCTGCTCGCAGATGGTCCACGCAGGCCAGCATCACCTGGAGCTCAGGCGTCTCGTTGACATGAGCTCCCCAGGAAGGGATGCTGACCGCTGGCCCAGTCGGCATCTCCAGGACCTCCAAGCCGCTGTCGTCTTCGACGTAGAGCCACCCATTGCGCCAAGCCCTCCAGTTGGAACGGAGGTCCAGCGGAATGTAGCGGGAAACTACGCCGTCGCGAAGGCGAAAGTGGCAGGAGCCGGCCACGGTGGAAAGATCCTTGGCCGCGCGCAAGGAATAGAAGAAGCGGAAGAGGGGGAGATTAGGGGCCACTCCAACGAACATCTCGCAGAAGTGGGCAAAGAGAGCAAGAAGGACGATGGAGTTAGGAGGAAGATGAAGGTTGTGGATGGAATAGATGTTGAGGATGGTAAGGTAGAATTCAGAAATTGGTGGAAGAAGGCCCGCCAACATCGCCCAGCCAAAGAAGACTAGTTTGCCTGGGCGGCTGCCGGGCGCGGCAGTCCCGGCGCGAGTACGGACAGTGCCGCCGGCGACATACTGGGCACACCTCTCGGCGTCGACCTCTTCAACGGTTGAGGGAGGAAGCAGGGGTGCTGGCGGCGCCATGTGAGGGACAATGCGCAGCGAACGGAGGCAGAGAGGCGGTTCGCAAGAAGCAAGGGTGAAGAAGCAGTATGCAGCAGGTAAAAAGCTAAGGAGCGAACGGACCGCCTCCCCCCGAAGCACCTTCATTTATGCGCACGAAGGAGCGCCTCAGCGGGGAGCCCGAGGAGGCGTGGCAGTTGAAAAGGCGGGATATTCGAGGAGGCATGGCGGTTCACTGGCGGGAAACCCAGAAGAATCGGAAGAGGCACGGCCATGCCCCTCAGACCCACGCCGGTTACGAGGAAAAGACGGCCGCACGATCCTCCTCGGGTCCGGAAACGGCGGCGGCATTTAAAAAGCCGTAGCGTTTCGTGGGCACTTTTTCTGGACCCACCCAGGAGACAGAAGAAGGTAAAAAGAGTGCTCCAAGGTGGGTCCGGGGGCTACTGTCGGTGTATTCTACACCAGGGTGCCCACTGCACCTTAGTAAAAGCAGCCGCCACCGGACACGTGGCATCCAGGCCACGCCTTCGGCGGTCAGCCGAGTGATCGCCAGCAGGAAGGTGGAGACCAGGCCATGCCTCTGGCGGTCAGTGAAGTGATCGCCAGCGGGAAGGTGGCGACCAGGCCAAGCCTCTAGCGGTCAGTGAAGTGATTGCCAGCGGGAAGGTGGTGACCAGACCACACCTCTGGCGATCAGCTGAGTGATCGCCAGTAGGAAGGTGGCGACCAGGCCACGCCTTTGGCGGCCAGCTGAGTGATCGCCAGCAGGAAAGTGGCGGCTAGGCCATGCTGCTGGCGATCACTTCTCGAGGACATTTAATGGCCCGCGCGGCCATTCGAGAGGTCAAAGACATTTAATGCTTGTCATGCGCATTAAATGGGGGTAATGAAGGCCACAGTATGGCGGTGCGTGTTCCCAACGCGCGTCATAATGACGAGCGACGTCAGGGTGCAATTCCCCACCCCGGTGGAGCTGGCGAAGCTGGCAGGCGCGGCGCTCAAGGGCGGGGGGGAGGATGTCTGCACCAGGGCATTAAATGTGTTGCAGAGGCATTTAAGGCCATAGAGCAAGGTGTTGAGATAGCTTGCTGTGTAAGCCTCTCATGCGCCCCCGCCAGCCCGAGTATAAAAGGGAGTTGGGGTGCATGGGAGAAGGGGTTCAATCATTTTGCTCAGATTAGACTTTCCACTCTAGGGGGTTGGTCTGAGCTCCTTTGGGGTATTGTTCATCTTCCAGTTCTCTCCAAAGGCACTAATAATACCAGAAGACAGGAGTAGGGCTATTACTCTCAGGAGGGCCCGAACCTGACAAAACACCAGGGTCTCCTTGCATGCTTCGCCCCTGATTCTCTCTTTCCCGAGCAATCTCCACGAAATCCCCGGTTAGAACTTAGTATATCCCTCACCGGAAGGGGTCTGTTGGCTCATACGCCGACAACTGCCGGTTGTTGTTGCGAACTGGCAGTGATATTCCGCACCTGATAAATTCAAAGGCCGCGCCCTCCTCTTAGTTACCCTAAGCTAGCCCCGCACCCGAGCTCCCCACCACCTTCGTCTTCAGCGTCGTCGCCTCGGGCTCCCTGCTGTCTCCGGCACCGTCGCCTTGGGCGCCCCCGCCACCTCCATCTCCGACACCTCGCCGCCTCAGCCATCCCCGCCCCCGCCACCCGAGCTCCCCGCAGCCACCCGAGCTCCTCGCCACCTCTGTCTCCGGTGCCCCACCGCCTTGGCCATCCCCACCCCCGCCACCCGAGCTCCCCGTCGCCTCGGGGCACCTCTGTCGGGACCCGAATTTGCAAATCCGGACCCTCTGTGTATTCAGCACTAGTCCAGGAACGCGCTAGTGCACACAGTCTTAACATCGGTAAATATCACAATCATACCACTCGATACTAATAAAGTACTTTAATTAAATAGTCAAACTGGTTGCTCGACCTTATGGTCAAGTTACAAATATACGCCTCGCAGGGCGAAACTTATTAAGAGAGAAATAATAGCAGTGGAAAATAAGATAACATCATGGCGCCATCCAGTATACCACAGGCAACTGACTGGGCTCGCTCCCTAAGTAGACGGTTCCTCTTGGAGCTCCTCCTCCAAAGCTGGTGTAGTCTCCTCTTCAACTGGTGTTGTATTGCGGCAAGGGTGAGTACTTGGTACTCAGCAAGTCATGCACAGAATGCAAGCTAATATACTATATGCATGGCTTGATACAAAGGAATAGCTCAAGGTATATTTGCAGTAAACAGCATTTGACAAGTAGCATAAGTAGATTCGAAAGCAGTAGAAACAAGTAAAGCATAACTAACTTTTCAAGGAGTTTAATAAACATCTTTCCCATCCTAATCCACATTTCCACCATCATCATTATTAAACCAAACCCAATCTTTCAAGTCCAAGTTATTTTCAAGACTAACCCTTGACTGTAATTCCCGAGCGATGTCCAATACCGCGGACATGGCTATTCGAATAGATTGTACACTCTGCAGAGGTTATGCACTTTACCCACAAGATACAGTCAAACACCACAAAGGCGAGTTCCCGTAACAAAGTCTTTCGGAAACTTCTAACAATACAAATGGTCCTCCCCGGCTGTTGCACGCTAACCCTTCCCTTAGCTAAGGCGAAGTTTAGGCCAACCAACCGTTAGATGGGTACCTGGCCGCAGCCCCGGTACGCTCCCCCGTACAACTTACACAAAGGGTGTAGTTGACCTCCTGAGGTCCCACAGGTACGTTATTAGCAACTTAATCAACTAGGTCCGTCCCATTACAGACATGTGGTTGCAAGATTAACTCAGTTCAAAGGCTTGCAAGGTGAAGTCCTCAGGGTGACCAGGGCAAGACTACCCGAAGAACCAAACCGACATCCCCAATGCCACAACTGGCCCACCTGATCATTCTTGCCACATGCCCCGGTCGAAAACTATTTTTTAAACCCCAGTTGATTACCATGCACCACGTGCCATCAACATCACATGATACCTTTCCAAAACAGGTTCAATATATCATTAAGTCAATATTAACATTTGATTGTCCAAAATCATGTCATGAGCACGTAGCAGGTCTAAGCAATATACTAAAACGGTCTAAATTCCCATGTTGGCAATTTAATAATGTCCAACTAGTAAACCACAACTAGGGTGACAAGGGTCATGGAACATATTTAATTAATCAAGGTGTCATACAGCAAATTGGCATTTATCTAATTTCTCATAACCAAGTAAAGCATTTTCTATTTGAACTAGCATGCAATACATTAAATCAAAATAGGTTTCAAAATGGGATCAATATGGTCAAAGCACAACTTGCCTTCGAAGAGTACTTGTTCTTGGTCTTGAGCTGGATCCTGAGTCAACACTTCTCCTTCGAAGACTTCGGGCACTTCAACCTCTACTCGTAAAGCGTGCAAATAGCAATACACGAATAAACAATAGGCAAAAAGTGTTCAAACATCCAAATAAAATCCATAAACAGAGAGAACATAATTTTATGAATTTTTAGAAACTGGAATCGCTCAAATCGGAGTTAAATGCAAAAGTTATGATTATTCAAAGTTTAAATAATCAATTTAATAATATTACAGAGAAAAACTTTAGTCCAAAAATTAAATAAAATTCATCATTAGGTAGATCTCAATTTTATACAAATTTAGAAATTTGAATAACTCAAATCGGAGTTGAAACGCAAAAGTTATAAGCGTTTGAAGTTTTGAAATTCAAATCAAATATTAAACCAATTATTAAATCATTTTCTTTTTCGAAAAAATCAATTATTGCGTCAGCGAGGACACGTGGCAGCCTCTGATTGGCTGGCTGACGTCAGCCGGTCCATGGGCTCAGCCCACGGTTCGGCTCGGTCCACCGTGGACTCGGTCCACCGTGGACTCGGTCCACGGCTCACGTGAGACTGACAAGTGGGACCACTCGGGTGACGTCATTGCTGACGTCAGCGGGGACTCAGCCCGTTGCGCTGACAGGTGGGACCCACTGTGACGTCATGGGTGACGTCACCGCACGGCTGGGGTGGCCGCTGACGTGCGGGCCCGCCATGACGTCAGCGTGACGTCATGGTGCAGTTTGGCTGGGTCGCTGACATGCGGGCCCCGCGTGTCAGTGACCCACACACGCGCGCGTGGGCACGGCGGCTCGGCTCCCCGGACACGTGGCACGATCGTGTCCGTTGATTTGAAAATCAACGGCCGTGATTAGATCCAGGGTTAACACGTTGAAAACTACACGGTGATCGTGGGCCGTTCGATCTAGATCGGACGGTCCAGATCTAACCCTACGTTAACGCTGCTATGGCACGTGGTGATCATGGGCCGTTGGATCTTGATCCAACGGTCTAGATTTGATCTGGATTCCAGGGTTTGGGGGAGAACGTGGGCTCACCGTGACGGTCGGATCTTGATCGGACGGCTGGCGTGCTTCGAGGGCGACGATGGCGTTGCGGTGGCGCTGCTCCGCCGGAGTCGGGGAAGGCGACCAGTGCGACGGCGTTCTGGGCTGCTCCGGCGAAGAGAAAGGTCTCGGCCGATGCGTCTTAACCTGGGGGTTCTGGATCCGGGATCGGAGCGGCGGAAGGAAGCTTGACGGCGGCGGAAACAACAAAAGTTCACGGCGGTGGTCATAACGCTTGGCGAGCGATTGCGCGCTAAGGGTGGCGGCTCGGGGGCTGGGACCTAGACGTGCGTGCTCAGCGTGCATGGGCGATCACGAGGGGGTATTTATTGCCCCCGGCTTCCGTGCGAATCCGAAAACCCTAACGAACACGGCGGCCCACGGCGGAGGAGTCCGGCTCGGACTCGTCGGGGGAGACGAAATCGCGGCCGTCCACGTGGCGCGATCCACGGCCACGATGGCCCGGCGCACACGGATCCAGATCGGATCCGATCGAACAGCGCAGCGCGGATCCTGACCGTTGGATTCTGATCCAACGGTTCGGATCGAATGGGGTTCGGTCAAGTCACGTGGCTCGGGTCGGACTCGAGTCGGACTCGGACTCGGGTCCGGTCGGATGAACAGTACTTGACCCGACTCGATTTTCCAGCGATTTAATATTTAAAATAATTCCCAATAATTTATTTAATTCAAGAAAAATAGCAAAATACTCAGAAAAATTCCAGAAAAATTCTGGAAAATATTTTAGGGCATTTGGGACTCAAATAAAATATTTCCAACAAAACTTTATTTGAAAATTTAATTTCTTTAATTATTTCAATATGGAATAAATTCAAATTAAATCCAAATAAATTCTAGAAAATTCCAAAAATTCACAAATGTGCAAAATAGTATTTAATTTCATGAAAAGCAAAAATTGGGGTGTTACAGGCGCCCCCACCACCTCCCTCTCCGGTGCCTCGCTGCCTTGGTAATTCTTTCTCTCTCCCAGATTCTTTTTGCTTGATCTGCTGATTGCTTCATCTAGTGGCACATGGATGTATGAGTGTTGATTGCTTCTGCACTGCACTAACAAGACAAGCAACAAATGTTGGATTGCTCCCTGGTGTATTCTGATTACAATGTTCCAAAACAAGCACTGCACTGAAATGTGGATGTAAACTTGCAATGCTTGGGGGGAGGGTCAGAAGAAATGTCGATGTAAACTTGCAATGTGGATGTAAACGTTGATTAGTTGATTGGCGATTAGTTGATTTGCGTACACTTGGCGATTAGTTTCTCTTCCATGTTTTTATGCTTAGTTATGTGCTTAGTGGGTCATGATGGTTAATTGATACCATGGCCCCATGTATATGCTTAGTTGGTCATGATGGTTAGTGGACACCATGACTTGTTGTTGTTAATATTAGATTGAATGCTGTCTTTTGTCTGCTGAGTGGATGTCCACTATTTTAGAGGAGGTGCTGCCGATTGTTTTTTAAGTTCAGCAACCTCATAATTGTTCGCTTACTTTGCTAGGAGTTGTGGCAAATGCTAATTTCTTTATCTGTATGGATGCATTGTATCAAAAAAAAGAAAAAATGAAGGTTATAAAATATTAACCTGCCAATATGTATGTTCTTGAAAGATGTATACCGCTGATAATACATCATGTGCATTTGGCACCCCGAACTATGAAATCGGATATTTGATCCCAAAACTTTGAAAGATGTATACCGCTGATAATACTCTAACCTGATTTCACATAGTGGTATTCCGCTACTAGTATCTCTTTACCTCACCCTAACGTTGGCGTCAAATATTGTGTGTTTCTTTGTGAGTTCAAGTCTTCAAGCACATAATTTTTCACTTTATCTTGTGTTGCTGCTGCGCATTCTTGGTCTTTGTGCATCATAGTGATTGGTCTCTAGTAATGCGCCACTTGCTCACCGCAATGGGCTGTTTATGTCACATTAGGGCTTCCAATCATATGTTCGGTTGAGGTTGCACCTTGCAATTTTTCTTAATTTTTTTAGTACTACTCCGGTTATTGTTGCAATTCAAATCTTGTTTTTTCAACCATGTTTCCTAGAAAATGTGACACCCTAGAATATGACATTTTAGAATTCGGCATTTTGGTACGACTTTATAGCGTGTTTTTGGGGCCGTTTTCGGGTGTTTGGGCCTCTCCGGGGGACTTTGGAACTTGGGTGTTGAGTTGGGCCTCCGGTGGAAGGGTTTGAGCCCAAGGGGGGGACTTTTGGGCAGCCCATCTGGCCCCCACCCCTTGGTGCACCCCCCACTCCCTTTCCCAACCCTAGCCGCCACCCCCTAGCCCCCCCATGCGCCTCCACCCTTCCCCTTCCTCTCCATCTTCCCCCATGGCGCCACCACCTCTCCTCTCCCCTCCCCTCTCCACCACCCCTTGCTGCCCTAGAGGAGATCCCCACCTCGCCATCCCATTGATCCATCCTTCGGGAAGCCCCGCGACGAGGAGATCCGGTGGATTTGGAGCGAGGAAGGAGATCGCGTGAACCGGGAGGAGATTCGTCGGTTCATCATTCGTCGGGCGAAGGTATGGCTAGGGGAATCCTTGGGGTTGGTCTAGGTGTTGTGCTAGAGGGTATTTGGATGATTTTAGATCAAGTGGTGGTGCTGTGATAGGGTAGATTAGAAGAAAACTAGAGTTTGCCACGTTCTCTGCTTCGGGCAGATTGTGCAGTCGACATAGGGTTTGAGTTTTCGCGACCTTAGATTCGGAATTTGGTCGGCCGCCTGTTGAGCAAGTTGTAGGTAAGTTCAATACCTTTCAGTGTACATAAAGAACGTAAAATTCTGCCCAGCCGTTTTAAAGTTATGCTTGATTTACCGAATGTGTTCAAATCTGTGACGTAGCTGGGACAGAACATAGAGTTTTGTAGATTAGACAACTTTAGATTCATAATCAACTTTTCCATATACTTATAAAAAGTGAGGAAATTTCCTAAGCTACGCGAGGATGTACTCGTTTAATCGATTCGGAGTCCTAGATCTAAAGTTATGATAGTTTGAAGTCTGCTGTCCCGGGGGGACAGATTCTCTGTTTTTCGTTTTCGGGAGTAGTTTGCGATATCGGGGTAGATGGGCAATGGCGTACTATTTTGTGGGCACGTTGTGATTGTGTGGCATCTATGTGCAGGTGGTGTAGCCCCGGGAGTGCCCTCCTCATCCCGCCAATCCGTCGCCCGAGGTTAAGGCAAGTGTATTGGGATGGGTAGCATGTGGTTTATTTGCTTGTCTTGACTAGATGCAATTGTTTCCATGTTATGCTATCTTGCCATGCTTAGTGTTTGCCATAATATGATAAAAAGGGTATGTTAAGATGCTATGCAATGGTTTATGGTTAATGATTATGGCATATGTTGCATACATGGCGTGAAACTTGTCCCGGTCGGTGAGAACGTCATAACTATACCGGTAAGGTCGGTGAGAAAGTTATGACTAATCCGCAGCGCCATGGATGTAAGACCTACCTCGTGATTCCACCCACGTGGTGAGTGGAAGCGAGGAGTAGGCACCCTACATCTACGGGATGGAAGGGGGACGTGGGTGCACACCGACGGGTGTGCATTCGGTAATACCGGTATTTGCGTTGAGGAGACATGTGCATTGCATTGCATACATGATGATGATGATGATGATGAAATGATTTCAATGAGGTTGAGATATGAATATGATGTTGCATATGAAGTATGACTTAATCATGATGTTAAGTTTGTTATGTAGTGATGATGATATTGAATTGTTCCATATGACCCATTGCAATATACATGCTGAGTGATGAACTCACGCTTGTGTTTATGTTATTTTTCTTAGGTACTTTGACACCGGCATGCGGGAAAAGGGCTTAGCGGCACTACCTCACATAATTTCCACACAATTAGACAATATTTACCTTTCGGATTTGTGATCATTAATCTAGTGTGACGAAACTAGGATTATGATTTGTTCATGTGCTTGCTTACATCCTGTTTGCACCAGAATTCGGTATAGTGGAATCCGTTTGAATCAGATAGAAACGTTCGTACGGAAAGAGATTAGGTGGCTGAATCAGAAGGAAACTTCGTTCCTAACAAGGAAACCGGATCAGAGGCCGATACGGATTAATAACGTAACCATGTACAACTCGGATCGGCCAGGCATATTATAAAAGGAGGTGGGCGTCAAGCGAAAAAAATACAATCCAACACACCTATTTTTTACAAGCTTTTCTTTTACATCGTTTTAGCTTTAGATCTCTCTGCAAGTCGACGGAATCAACATAGCTGCGCATCGCCGATTGTTGGTTTTAGCCGATTTCACCCAGGTTCGATCTGCTTCGTTTTGCTGCGCATCGCCTTCTCGGAGCCGATTTTACCTTGTATCCGGGTTAACCATAACTGGTTGATCTAGTTATCCCCTAATCGGTTTTTAGCCGACTAGCGAAAAGCCGATAAATCTTTGTTTATCGGCTTTAATCAAATTACAAACTCCACCTTGTCAATTTCAGGTCAAATTGACTGGCACGCTCTGCAAACCCGGCATTTGTCTCGTGTGTTCGAGGCTAAGGATCCTGCTTCACGTTTTTAGCGCGAACATATTTTGGCACGCCCGGTGGGACACAGAAAATCAAAAATGTCATCAACCGACAAGCCTGCGGTCACCGCCGATATCAACACCGATGCTATAATCGCGCCTCAGATGGCCGATTTAACCCCTGAGCAGCGAAAAGAAATCGAAGACCGAAAGGCAGCTTTGGAAGAAATAATGTTGCGATGTTTTCAGAAAACTCGCCGTGGCGTCACCCAAAGGGCTGCACTCCCCAACATCAATCCTATCGGGGATTCATCATCCGAATCGGTAAGCTGATACGCACCCGCTCAAGCCGATTTATCAAGTATGATCGAGCAATCTGTTCATCATGCATTAATTAACCAGTCATCGGCTCTAGTATCCACATTGAAGCCAATGATAGAAAATAGTGTGAAGACAATTGCTCAGGAATTGGCTGTGTCTGGAAGCCTGCTAGATCCACCACAAACCGTCCCTACGTACCCAATGTACTCCATAGCACCTAACACCAATGCAGTAAAAGTGTCGGCTCAAACACCCGTTATAATGCCGACTCAGCCCACTGTTTTGAAACCAAGCATACAGAGAGATGGATTTATGCACTACCACGGGCACACAGATGGGGCTAAAATAAGCACACCAAACCCGTTGAACGGACCATCCAGCAGCACCGGTTTATCGGATTATCAGCCGATCGAAACAGATCAGGTTCCGCAATCACGGGGAGCCGCAATGATGAAACAAGCGCCGTATAGGGTGATACCATACGTTGAGCCATTCACGCCCATACCCGATACATTGGGTTTTAATCATGATTATGACCAAGTGCCAAGACCTCCTGCGGCGCGATTTGGACAAAGACCCGAGTTTGCACTCGGGGGGCAGGGCACGAACAATGAGAATTGGCAATGTCCGGTTGCACCACAAGCCGACAATGTCAATTGGGCAGAACAAATTGCCAACGTTTTGAGGGAACAGTTCGGCTTACAGCCCAGAGGAAGAGTGATCGGCTACAGGAAGCCGTATCCCGATTACATAGATCGAATGCCATACCCACACAACTTTCGGATACCGGACTTTGCCAAATTCTCAGGTGATGATTCTGTCACCACGATTGAGCATATCGGACGGTTTATGGCTCAGTGTGGAGAGGCTGCACAGTCCGATGGACTAAAAATTAGACTGTTTCCTTTATCATTGTCTGGTGCTGCATTCACTTGGTTCACTAATCTACCCCCAAATTCAGTTCATGTGTGGAACGATTTAGAAAGCCGATTCCATGAATACTTTTTTTCGGGGACTATGGAGCTTAGGATTTCTGATCTTAGTTCAGTCCGACAGAAGTACGGCGAATCGGTTTCCGATTATATCAGAAGGTTTAGAGGCGTACGGAATAGATGCTTCAGTGTAACATTACCCGATGATCAATTGGCCGATTTAGCATTCCAAGGGCTAATCCCGCCATTAAAAGAGAAGCTATCGGGCCAAGAGTTTCCCGATTTAGGCCACTTACTCCATCGCGTATCGGCACATGAAAGCCGATATGCAGAGAGCAAAGGGTTTAAAGATAGATTTAAGCTGAACGGTAATGAAAAGGCCAAAGTAAACATGGTAGATTACAATTCAAGTGACACCTCTGAGGACGAAGCAGAGGTAAACATAGCCGAGTGGACCAAGGGTTCTAAAAAGCCACTCGTATGCTCTCTGCTCAAGCCGACGAAAAATAGGGCGGAAGTCAAGTATTCATATGATGTTTCAAAGTGTGACAAAATATTTGATTTATTGTTACAAGAAAAACTCATAAGATTACCAGAAGGGCACGTCATCCCGTCAGCCGAAGAAATTAAAAGGCGAAGGTACTGCAAATGGCACCATTCATTTTCACATAACAGTAACAATTGCAATATTTTTCGACAGCAGATTCAATCGGCCATCGCCGATGGCAGGTTAAAGTTTGCGGAAGAATCGGCTATGCAAATAGATATGAATCCTTTCCAGGTCAACATGGTGCAGTGCTCACAAAAAGGAAAGGGACCTATGAAAGATGTTAAACCGACTAAAGGATTTGAAGCACGATCAAAAGGAGATGAAACAGTGCAGATTACTATCGGCTCCATACAAATAGAAGCCGATAAAAATGGACAGAACTCGAGGACAGTAAAACCAAGAGGAGACTTGGAAATCGGAAAATGGTATCGGGCTGAGAGGGCTCCAAGAAAAATTGATTTCAAACCAAAGCCGACTTTCTCACAACTCCTGGGGAAGTATGAGAGGATAAGTCGAAGGTGTAACACTCGACAACACCAGAGTTTTCATCAACCGGATCAGAAGACAGACAACTATTATTGGCGACCAAATATGCCACATCGACCAACTACTGAAGAAGAGAAACATCGGCAATGTCCCTTTTGGCAGTTTTGCTGGGAGAGAGGGATGACCTTACCAACAGTTGTATCTTGTCCTATGCAACACTCGTCTGCATATCGGCCAAACCAATCTGTAAAAGACAGGTTGTCTAGACCGATACACGATCGACTAGAAGTGAGAAACAGGAGGCCGATCTGTGAAAGGTTGTCGACAGAGCAAGGCGAGTCCTCCCGAAATCAGGAATTATCGGCTTCTCATAACACAAGTAGAATGGAATCTGACAGCGAAATGAGCAATTTAGCTGGAAAGATAAGGAAGCCGATAGAACCTAAACCTAGGTGGTGCCCCTCAGGTCTCAGCAAGTCACAACGCAGGCGGCTTCAGCGATTAAAGACACAAGAAGAAAGGGAAGCCAAAAAAGAGAGCGAGAGGGATCGGGTGTTCAATAAGTTAAGGCCAATACCGGTTTTGAAAAAAGAGTGGAGAAAGAAGGAACAGATCGATAGTGATTCAGATCAATCGGTCGAATCCGGTTCTCCGATGATCCGAGATGATACACCACCAATGGATATAAACATAGTATTCACTCTACCTGCCGAGTTCAAAACCGAAGAATCGGCTGAAGAAGTGTTCGCCCAATTGTGCCTCGGAGCACCAGACGCTGTGTTCGAAAAGCCACAAGACATGCATCGGCATCTAAAACCGTTATATCTAAAAGGGTATATTAATGGCCGACCGATATCTCGTATGTTGGTCGATGGTGGGGCGACAGTTAATCTGATGTCGTTAAGTACTTTCAGAAAATTGGGTAAAGCCGATGAAGACTTGATCAAGACCAATATGGTGCTAAATGACTTCACGGGAGACCCAACTGAGGCTAAAGGCGTAATGGTGTCGAAGCCGATCGGTAATAAAACTTTGCCGACTGCATTTTTCGTGATAGAAGCCAAAGGCAATTACAGTGTGCTCCTGGGGCGGGACTGGATCCATGCCAATTGCTGTATACCATCAACTATGCATCAGAAATTGGTGCAGTGGAACGATGATACAGTAGAAGTTGTACCGGCCGACACATCGGCTCATATCGCCATGGCTAGCCCTGATACCAATTGGCCACACGAAGAAGCCGAATGTATATCAGGAAAAGCCTTGGACAATTGCGATTTTATCTGCGTCGAGAAGTCAGGATTCAAGCCGATCAGCGTCAAACCCAATACGTTTGATCGGACAGACGAAGTAGTAAGAAGATGGAGTCCAAGACACTAGCAAAGCTGCAGGAAAAGGCAAGAAGCTATCGGCAAGAAGAATACGAAGAAGCTGTTGAGGATTTTGAAGAAGAAAGAAAAGGGTTAGGATTTACTTCTGCCGATTTGCTCGAAGAGATCGATATTGGGGAAGGTGATAGCAAAAGACCAACGTTTGTAAGTGCTAAATTAGAACCCAGTTATAAAGCAAAGTTGGTCGAAATACTCAAAAAATATAAAGATTGCTTTGCGTGGGAGTATTACGAGATGCCAGGTTTAAGCCGACAGCTAGTTGAACATCGACTACCCATAAAACCTGGGTATCGGCCATTCAAACAGTACCCTAGGCGATTTAATCCTACGTTGTATGACGCTATGAAGGAAGAAGTAGGACGATTGCTAGAGGCAAAGTTTATCCGGCCTTGCCGATACGCTGAATGGGTCTCAAACATCGTCCCTGTAAAAAAGAAAAATGGAAAACTTAGGGTATGCGTCGATTTTAGAGATTTGAACAAAGCCACACCAAAAGATGAATACCCGATGCCTATAGCCGATATGCTTATTGATGCTGCTTCCGGAAATAAAATCATAAGTTTTTTGGACGGAAACGCCGGATACAATCAGATATTCATGGCCGAAGCCGATATACCCAAAACGGCTTTCAGATGTCTGGGGGCTTTAGGGCTGTATGAGTGGAAAGTTATGACCTTCGGCTTAAAAAATGCCGGTGCTACTTATCAGCGTGCTATGAACCATATTTTCCATGATTTAATCGGCAATACTATGGAAATATACATTGACGACGTGGTGGTAAAATCCAAAGAAGACTGACAACATTTAGCCGATCTGGAAAAGATGTTCGAAAGCACAAGGTTACATGGGTTAAAAATGAACCCTCTCAAATGTGTTTTCGGAGTATCGGCTGGACAATTTCTTGGGTTTACAGTGCATGAAGGAGGAATAGAAGTAAACCAAGCCAAAATAAAAGCTATAGCCAATACTAGACCGCCGACAAGCAAAAAGGAGTTGCAAGTATTGATTGGGAAAATCAACTACTTGCGACGTTTCATCTCAAACTTGTCAGGGCGTATTCGGGCCTTCACACCGCTGCTGAAAATTAAAGACAACCAAGAGTTCAAATGGGGAACCGATCAACAAAAGGCCTTCGACGACATAAAGGGTTATCTGATGAGTCCACCAGTATTGACCGCACCAAAACATGGTATACCTTTCAGACTATATATATCGGCTGAAGGAGATACAATAGGAGCAGTCTTAACACAGGAAGCCGATAGGAAAGAACGAGCGATATTTTATCTAAGCCGACGCCTTTTAGATGCAGAAACCAGGTATCCCCTAGTAGAAAAATTGTGCCTATCTTTGTATTTTGCTTGCACTAAATTAAGGCATTATATGCTTGCATCAAGATGCGTCATAGTCTGCAAAACCGATATAATCAAGTACATACTATCTGCACCAATTTTGCGAGGTCGGCTTGGTAAATGGGCATACGCCTTGACTGAGTTCGATTTGACATATGAATCGGCTAAATCTGTGAAAGGGCAGGCTGTAGCCAATTTTATCGCAGGAAGTGAAACATTAACAGGAACGGTCAATGTAACTCCTTGGCAGTTGTATTTCGATGGATCCGTTTGCCAGGAGGGCGAAGGCATCGGCGTAGTATTGATTTCACCTAGAAAATAGGAGTACGATTTCATGTATCGGTTAAATAGCCGATGTTCAAATAATCAAGCAGAGTATGAAGCATTACTAAGAGGGCTACAATTGCTAGACAGTGTCGGGACCCCGAATTTGCAAATCCGGACCCTCTGTGTATTCAACACTAGTCCAGGAACGCGCTAGTGCACACAGTCTTAACATCGGTAAATATCACAATCATACCACTCGATACTAATAAAGTACTTTATTTAATAGTCAAACTGGGTACTTGACCTTATGGTCAAGTCACAAATGTACGCCTCGCAGGGCGAAACTTATTAAGAGAGAAATAGTAGCAGCGGAAAATCAAAGAAGGTAACATCGTGGCGCCATCCAGTATACCACAGGCAACTGACTGGGCTCGCTTCCTACGTAGACGGATCCTCTTGGAGCTCCTCCTCCAAAGCTGGTATAGTCTCCTCTTCAACTGGTGTTGTATTATGGCAAGGGTGAGTACTTGGTACTCAGCAAGTCATGCACAGAATGCAGGCTAATATACTATATGCATGGCTTAGTACAAAGGAATAGCTCAAGGTATATTTGCAGTTAACTTGACATTTGAAAAGTAGCATAAGTAGATTCGAAAGCAGTAAAAACAAGTAAAGCTTAAATAACTTTTCAAGAAGTTTGAGTAAACATTTTTCCCATCCTAAACCACATTTCCATCAACGTCATCATTGATCCAACCCAACTTTTCAAACCAAGTTATTTTTGGAGAAAATCTAACCCTTATTTGTAATTCCCGAGCGATGTCCAATACCGCGGACACGGCTATTCGAATAGATTCTAAACTCTGCAGAGGTTATGCACTTTACCCACAAGATACAGTCAAACACCACAAAGGCGAGTTCAGTGAACAAAGTCTTTCGGAAACTTCTAACAATACAAGTGGTCCTCCCGGTTATTGCAAGCACTAACCCTTCCCTTCGCTAAGGCGAAGTCTAGGCCAATCAACCGTTAGATGGGTACTGGCCTCACCCGATGCGCTCCGTACAACTTACACAAAGGGTGTAGTTGACCTCCCGAGGTCCCACAGTGCGTTATTAGCAACTTAGTCAACTAGGTCCGTCCCATTACAGACATGTGGTTGCACGTTAGACCCAGTTCAAAGGCTTGCAAGGTTAAGTCCTTAGGGTGACCAGGGCAAGACTACCCGAAGAACCAAATCAACATCCCCAATGCCACAACTGGCCCACCTGATTATTCTTGCCACATGCCCCGGTCGAAAAACTATTTATCAAACCCCAGTTGATTACCATGCACCACGTGCCATCAACATCTTTCCAAAACAGGTTCAATATATTATTAAGTCAATATTAACATTTGATTATCCAAAATCATGTTATGAGCACGTAGCAGGTCTAAGCAGTATACTACAACGGTCTAAAACCCATGTTGGCAATTTAATAATGTCCAACTAGTAAACCACAACTAGGGTGACAAGGGGTCATGGCACATACTTAAATAATCAAGGTGTCATACAGCAAATTGGTACTTATCTAATCCCCATGTTTAAACAAAGTATTTTTCTAATTGAACTAGCATGCAATAGTTTAAATCAAAATAGATTTCGAAATAGGATCAACATGGTCAAAGCACAACTTGCCTTCAAAAAGTACTTGTTCTTGGTCTTGAGTTGGATCCTGAGTCAACACTTCTCCTTCGAATCCTTCCGGCACTTCAACGTCTACTCGTAAAGCGTGCAAATAGCAAATACACGAATAAACAATAGGCAAAAAGTGTCCAAACATCCAAATAAAATCCATAAACAGAGAGAACATAATTTTATGAGTTTTTAGAAACTGGAATCGTCAAATTTGGAGTTAAGACGCGAAAGTTATGATTATTTAAAGTTTAAATAATCAATTAAATAATTTTGTAGAGAAAAAATTTAGTCCAAAAATTAAATAAAATTCATATTTAGGTAGATCTCAATTTTATACAAATTTAGAAATTTGAATCACTCAAATCGAAGTTGAAACGCAAAAGTTATAAGCGTTTGAAGTTTGAAACAAAATCTGAAATCATTATTTCGAATTAATAAATCATTTTCTTTTTCGGAAATTAATTATTGCGTCAGCATGGACACGTGTCCGCCTCTGATTGGCCTGCTGACGTCAGCCGGTCCATGGACTCGGTCCACACTCGGCTCGGGTCTACCGTGGACCCGGTCCACGGCTCACGTGAGACTGACATGTGGGACCTCTCGGGTAGCGTCATCGGGCCGACGTCGGCGGGGCTCGGCCGCAGTCGACAGTGGGACCCACTGATGACGTCATGGGTGACGTCATGGTGCAGTTTGGTTGTCCGGCCCGACACGCGGGCCGCGTGTCGAGACACGCTCACGCAGCTGGCGTGGCGTGGCTAAGCACCGCGTGGCTCGATCGTGCCGTTGATTTGAAAATCAACGGCCGCGATTAGATCTAGAATTTACGCGTTCCAAATCAGCACCGTCGACCGGGCCGCTCGATCTAGATCGGACGGTCCAGATCTAACCCTAAAGCTACAACGCAACTAACCTCAACCGCATTTATCTAAATCTAACTGCGTGGAAACCTAATCAAGGACGGGAGCGATAGCAGGCGACGTGGCCTCACCTGCGTGCGTCGGATCTTGATCCAACGGTTCACCGAGCTCGCGACGACGATGGCACGCGGCGGCGCGGCGGTGCCGGCCGAGGACGGCGACCACACTAACGGCGCTTCGGGGCGTCTCCGGCCAAGTGAGTGCACCCAATAGGTGCGCCTTGACGCAAGGTTCTCAGACCCGGGCTTGAACGCGGCGGAGGATGACGAACGGCGCCGGAAACGAAGAAAAACCGCGGCGGCACACCCTAAACTTCGGCGAGAAATCGTGAGGCGACGGCGGCGGCTTGGGCGTTGGAAACTAGGGCAACAGGTGCGCACACGAACGGCGGTCCTCGGGCGATAACCCACGCCTTAAATGGCCTCGGCATGCGTGCACAAGGCGGAAACCTAACCGGACGCGGCGGCTACGCGGCGGCGGAGTCCGGCTCGGTCACGGGAAGACGACGCAATCACGGCCGTCCACGCGTCCCGCTCAACGGCCCAGATTTCCCGGGCGCAACGGATCCGGACCGGATCCGGCTGGATCGGTGCGGCCAAATTCCGACCGTTGGATTTCGATCCAACGGTTCGGATCGATCAAGGTTCGACCGGATCACGTGGCTCGGGTCGGACTCGAACTCGAGTCTGACTCGGGCTCGGTCGGATGAACAGTGCAAACCCACTCGCATTTTCCAGCGATTTAATAATTAAAATAATTTCCAAGAATTCATTTAATTCATTAAAAATAGCAAAAGACTTCGAGAAAAATTCGAGAAAAATTGGAAAATACTTTGGATCATTTTGGACTCAAATAAAATATTTCCAACAAAATTTTATTTGCAAAGTTTAATTCTTTAATTAATTCAAAATGGAATAAATTCAAATAAATCCCAAATAAATCCAAATAAATTCCAGAAAATTCCAAAAATTCACCAAAGTGCCAAATCACACATGAATTTAAGAAAAGCAAAATTTTGGGGTGTTACAAACCTCCCCCCCTTAATAGAATCTCGTCCCCGAGATTCAGGGCTCACTACAGAATAGGTTTGGAAACTCTTTCCTCAAATCCTCTTCGCGCTCCCAAGTCGCTTCGCTTTCTCCATGGTTGCTCCACTGAACTCTACAGAAACGGGTTGACTTATTTCTGGTCGATCCATTGTGTCCAGAATCCTCACGGGATGCTCCTTATAAGTCAAATCCTCTTGCAACTCAATTAACTCTAGCGGTGTCTGTTCCTCAGGAACTCGGAGACACTTCTTCAACTGGGACACATGGAATACGTCATGCACTCCTGCTAACGATTGCGGCAACTCCAGCTGATAAGCAACTTCGCCTCTGCGGCTCAAAATCTTAAATGGTCCAACATAACGGGGTGCGAGTTTCCCTTTGGCATGGAACCTCTTAACTCCCCTGAGAGGCGTAACTCTGAGGTATACAAAGTCTTCTGATTCAAAACTCAAGTCTCGTGACGGTTGTCAAGATAACTCTTTTGTCGTGATTGGGCTATCTTCAACCTTTCCCTAATCATGGCGACCGCTCTTCACCTCTTGAAGGATATCAGGCCCAAAGACACGGCGCGCCGGTCTCATTCCAATTCAATGGCGTCCGACAGTGGTCGACCATACAAAGGCCTCAAAAGGTGACATCTCAGAACTAGCCTGATAACTATTGTTGTAATCGAACTCGGCATACGGCAAACTCTTATCCCAAGAGGTAGCATAAGCCAAAGCACAAGCTCTTAACATATCCTCCAAAATCTGATTGACTCTTTCGCCTGTCTCCATCCGTCTGTGGATGATAAGGTATCTTGAAGTTCAAACGGGTTCCCATGGCTTCATGCAACTTATTCCGTAACCTTGAGGTAAATTGGGTACCTCTGTCCGATACAATCCTCTTTGGCACTCCGTGCAAGCAGACAATCGATCATGTACAATTCTGATAATTTATCTCCCGATTAAGTGGTATTCACGGTTATAAAATGGGCTACTTTAGTCAAGCGATACAATATAACCCATTTGGGGTCATAAACTCCTTGTGTATTCGGCAATCCGGTAATGAAATCCATTCCGATTTCCTCCCACTTCCACTCAGGTATTTTCAGTAAGTAGCAATCCCGCTGGTCTCGATGCATTGCCTTGACTCTCCGGGCATACGCCGCACAATGCAACATGCTCGGCAACTTCACGCTTCATACTCGGCCACCGTAATCTCTCCTTTAGATCCCGATACATCTTGGCGCTCCAGGATGAATTGAGTACTTGGAGTCATGGGCTTCTTCGAGAATCGCTTGCTTTAACTCCTTCTTGTTAGGCACACAAATGCGATCCTTCATCCACAACGTGCCTTGCTCATCCAACTTGAAGTCCTCTGCCTTGCCTTCCTCCTTGATGAACTTAATCCTGCGGATCTTGTCATCATCCTTCTGTCCTTCTCGGATCTGATCCTCTAGGGTAGGCTTTACTTCTAATGCGGCCAAGAATCCGCTAGGTACCACCTCAATCTTCATTTTCGAAAATCCTCACATAACTCATCCCGACTTGTGGCTAGCAACGTACTCACGGTATGGCTTTTCCGACTCAGAGCATCGGCTACTACGTTGGCCTTCCCGGATGGTAATGGATTCCAACATTATAGTCCTTGATCAACTCTAACCATCTCCTCTCGCCTCATGTTCAGATCCGACTGGGTGAATATGTATTTAAGGCTCTTATGATCCGTGATATACTTCACATCTGCTTTCCAATCGAGATAGTGACGCCATATCTTCAAAGCATGCACTACGGCAGCTAACTCTAGGTCATGTGTCGGATAATTTTCCTCATGCGGCCTCAAGCGCCTTGATGCATAAGCGGCGACCTTTCCATTCTGCAGACAAGACACATCCAAGTCCTTGGCGCGATGCGTCACAATAAATATCGAAGCTTTGAGCAACATCCCAGTAGAACTAACACCGGTCTTGATGTCAATCGCTTCTTCACTCCTGAAATCCTTTCTCACATTCTCAAGGCGTCCATGCAAACTTCTTTTCCTTCTTCAAAGAATTGCGTAAGAGGTTTCGCAATTGTCGAGAAGCCTTCGATGAAACGGCGGTAGTATCCTGCCATTCCAAGGAAACTCCGACCGGGTCACGGTCTTCTACCGCTCCCAATGTAACACAGCTTCTACTTTGCTTGGATCTACTGGCGACTCCTTACTGCGGTCATTACATGTCCAAGAAACTCCACCTTGTCCTTCCAAAAATCACACTTGCTGAACTTGGCGAAAAGTCATTGTTCCCAGCCTTTCCAAAACTCGCCTTAAGTGTCCTAAGGCATGTTCATCCTCCGCTTTGGAGTAGATTAGAATATCATCTATGAACACGACGACAAACTTGTCCAAGTATTCCATGAACACCTTATTCATCATATTCATGAAATAAAGCTGGCTCATTCGTTACCCAAAGGACATAATCAGAACTCGTAATGTCCATATCTTGACGAGAATGCGATCTTGAATATCTTACGATCGGATCTTCAACTGATGGTATCCCGATCTCAGATCAATCTTGGAGAAAACTCCGGCTCCTCTCAGCTAATCAAACAAATCATCAATCCTGGGTAGCGGATACTTATTCTTCACGGTGACTTCATTGAGTGCACGGTAGTCGATGCACATCCTGAAACTTCCGTCCTTTTTCTTGACAAACAAAACTGGTGCTCCCCACGGCGACGAGCTCGGTCGATAAATCCTTTCTCCATTAACTCTTCTAGCTGTTTCTTCATCTCAACCAACTCCTCGGTGGACATCCGATAGGGTCTCTTTGCTATCGGTCTTGTACTGTACAAGCTCTATCACAAACTCTATGTCCCTGTGGCGGCATACTGTAGATCTTCAGAAAACATCCGGGTACTCATTCACTACGGAGACATCCTCTATGATGATTGTCTTGATCAAGTAACCATCAACTGTCCTTCTCTAACAGGTAGCTTGAAATTCCACTTTCTTTCCACAAGGGCTCTCAATCGAGATAGTCCTTCGTCCACAATCCAATACGGCCTTGTGCTTGGATAACCAATCCATTCCCAATATGATGTCTAAGGTCCGGGTTTCCAAAATAATAAGGTTTGCTAGGAATTCTATTCCATCTATTAGTATTCTCACCGGAACATCCTACTTTCGCTCGGAGTTCGAACCAGGGGTTTGAACTAAAAGCATGCATCTAAGTCTTGCAATCCTCAAATCATTTCTAGTAGCAAAGCCTTGCGAAACGAGCGAATGCGAAGCTCCGTAATCAAACAAAACCGCAGTGCATCGAGTTAACAAGTAACTTACCCAAGACGACGTCCGTAGCATTCTGCGGTGCATCTGCGGTGACATGGTTGACTCGGCCTCTCACCACGGCCTGGGGTGTGGCTCTCGGTCTTTGGCGCCCTAGCTGGGTGGTTCCTAGATTGAAGCGAATCGAGTCACTCCTATCGTCTTCTTCGGACAAGCTGTTGGCAAAGTGTCTGGCTCGTTGCGCTTGTAGCAGCGTCTCACTGCCTTCTTGCCGATCGCTCGAGTAGTGTTTCTAGCGGGGCTGGGGTGCAGTAGTTACGATTGACAGGTCTTGGTCTTTGAGGATGGTGTCCTTGTTGCATTCGTGGTTGGAATCAAGAATTGATTTGGTGCAACTCTCAGCGCCGCTATGCGTTCCTGGCGTGATCCTTCTTTGTTGCATCCTGCGCTTCTGTTCTCATCCAGTTCCTTGCGCTTGTCCTCAAGAATAAGTGCCTTATTCACCACTCTTGGAAATCCGGAAAGGTGTGGGTGATCAATCCTACTTGCAATCCTGAGTTAAGTCCCTTCATAAAACGAGACTGCCTGGATTTATCTGTCGCTACATCCTCAAAGCGTGGCGTGCTAGCTGTGTGAACTTGTTCGTAGTCGGCCACCGGCTGATTACCTTGCTTGAGTGCTCTGAACTCCTCCTTCTTAAGGTCCATGATTCCTTCAGGCACGTGATCTTGTCGGAATGCGATTGTGAACTCTTCCCAAGTGATATCTTGAGGGTTCTCTTGCGTGGCACAAGTTCTCCCACCATTCGGCAATGTTCCTTCCAGGTGATGAGAAGCGAGAGTACCTTCTCATTTCCTATGCATTGAGCTATGTGTAGCTTCCTCTCGATTGATCTTAACCAATCATCGGCCTCCAATGGATTGGCATTCCCAGAGAAAGTGGGTGGGTGAGTTCTCATGAACTCGGCAGTCTTGTATTACGGCGTGGTCCCCGATTAACTTGATTAGCAGTGGCCTGGCGGTGACGTGTTGCATTTGTTGCATCATAGCATGCATCAACTGAGTCTGGGCAGCGAGAAAAGCTCCGAAATTCTGCACATCCAGTGGCGGTGCTGGTGCTCCCTCATTGGGGTTTTCTGCTGGGCGAGAACCACTTCCATTGCTTCCAAAGTTTCCACGGGTGTTCACCATCTGTCGATTTGCTCTAGGTTTAGAAATGAGAGGGAAACAAGAATAGACAAGTAATATGGAACTTATGCGAGGCGAAAGGTGTAACTTTAAGGTCCAACTTTATTATTAATAACTTGGTATGGTTGCTTACAATGCCTAGGGGCCTTGCAACACATACTGCACACTCAGCAAGCAATGAAAATCCAAATCGAACTAACACTGGAGTCTAACGCCTAAAGGGTGACTCTTTATTCTATGACGCGACTCGGCGAAGGAGTCTCTCTATAGAACCTATGCTCACTCATCGAGAAAACCTCCACGGCTTGGGTACGGGTGCTGTGGCATAGGCGTAAACGATTGCCATGTCCAAAGAATCGTGTCCTCTGTGGTAGTCGAAGAAGTAGTGTCCTCATCGAGATCGACTCCTCTGGATCGGCTCGTGTAGCTCAAATCTTGGCTCGGAGTGCAGTCCGTACAAAGTCATCTCCAACTCGTCAATCCTTCGCAGAAGGTGTGCCACATACTCTTGAGCTTCCCGCCATCTGTTCTTCTCTGTCGTGATCTCCTTGCGGGCCTTCGTAGCTCCTTGCTTGTATTATCTAGTACATCCTCCTGGCGACAACAAATCGTGCCAACCGTATGGCAGTGGCATCCTCATCTGAATCGCGCCGGGTCAAGAAGGTTATCGCTGCAGCGGATGATAACGGAACACCGTGCTCTCCAACTCTCTGGCGTAGATGCGGGTAATGTGCCGCATTGCTCGTCGTGATACTTCTTGGATACCCATCTCGCATTGTAGATCTCCTGGCAAAGGTCAGTGTATCGGGCGATTGCCTGGGCCCTTTTTCCTAGCAGTACCTCAATCTTCACGTCACAAGCCTTGATCAATCCCGCTTGTCCGATCACTTCCACTTGGTATTGCGGCTTCTCAAAATCTCCGAGAGTTTGTAGCATATGCCAAAGTTCCGCGGGCGTGACCAACTCCCAGATCAACGTAGTTGAACTCTTCCTCCATCTGTCACAAGAGTGCTTTACGTAAGAACTCGGAATTTTTAAATTGTGACAAGGTGAGGAAAAATTTCAGCAAGAGACAAGAAAAGAGAGAAGGGGATAAGTCGAGATGTCATTTCTTGTCTTCACAAATTTTTAGCTTTAGAAAATAGGTTTTATCCTCACTACGACCATTCTAGCTAGGGTTGAGCCTACAGTCAATATGGCTCGATACCACCTCTGCCGGGACCCGAATTTGCAAATCCGGACCCTCTGTGTATTCAACACTAGTCCAGAACGCAGCTTAGTGCACACAGTCTTAACATCGGTAAATATCACAATCATACCACTCGATACTAATAAAGTACTTTATTTAATAGTCAATCGGGTACTTGACCTTATGGTCAAGTCAAAATGCAATGATTACAGGCGAAACTTATTAAGAGAGAAATAGTAGCAGCGAAAAATCAAAGAAGGTAACATCGTGGCGCCATCCAAAGATACCACAGGCAACTGACCGGGCTCGCTTCCTACGTGACGGATCCTCTTGGAGCTCCTCCTCCAAAGTGGTATAGTCTCCTCTTCAACTGGTGTTGTATTATGGCAAGGGTGAGTACTTGGTACTCGGCAAGTCATGCACGAGAATGCAGTGCTAATATACTATATGCATGGCTTAGTACAAAGGAATAGCTCAAGGTATATTTGCAAAGAAACACATTTGAAAAGTAGCATAAGTAGATTCAAAGCAGTAAAAACAAGTAAAGCTTAAATAACTTTTCAAGAAGTTTGAGTAAACATTTTTCCCATCCTAAACCACATTTCCATCAACGTCATCATTGATCCAACCCAACTTTTCAAACCAAGTTATTTTTGGAGAAAATCTAACCCTTGACTGTAATTCCCGAGCGATGTCCAATACCGCGGACACGCTTATTCGAATAGATTCTAAACTCTGCAGAGGTTATGCACTTTACCCACAAGATACAGTCAAACACCACAAAGGCGAAGTTCAGTAACAAAGTCTTTCGGAAACTTCTAACAATACAAGTGGTCCTCCCGGTTATTAAGACTAACCCTTCCCTTCGCTAAGGCGAAGTCTAGGCCAATCAACCGTTAGATGGGTACTGGCCTCGGCCGATGACGCTCCCCGCACAACTTACACAAAGGGTGTAGTTGACCTCACGAGGTCCCACAGTGCGTTATTAGCAACTTAGTCAACTAGGTCCGTCCCATTACGAGACATGTGGTTGCACGTTAGACCAGTTCAAAGGCTTGCAAGGTTAAGTCCTTAGGGTGACCAGGGCAAGACTACCCAAGAACCAAATCAACATCCCCAATGCCACAACTGCCCAATTGATTATTCTTGCCACATGCCCCGGTCGAAAAACTATTTATCAAACCCCAGTTGATTACCATGCACCACGTGCCATCAACATCTTTCCAAAACAGGTTCAATATATTATTAAGTCAATATTAACATTTGATTATCCAAAATCATGTTATGAGCACGTAGTGTGTCTAAGCAAAGATACTACAACGGTCTAAAACCCATGTTGGCAATTTAATAATGTCCAACTAGTAAACCACAACTAGGGTGACAAGGGGTCATGGCACAAACTTAAATAATCAAGGTATCATACAGCAAATTGGTACTTATCTAATCCCCATGTTTAAACAAAGTATTTTTCTAATTGAACTAGCATGCAATAGTTTAAATCAAAATAGATTTCGAAATAGGATCAACATGGTCAAAGCACAACTTGCCTTCAAAAAGTACTTGTTCTTGGTCTTGAGTTGGATCCTGAGTCAACACTTCTCCTTCGAATCCTTCCCAAGCACTTCAACGCGTCTACTCGTAAAGCGTGCAAATAGCAAATACACGAATAAACAATAGGCAAAAAGTGTCCAAACATCCAAATAAAATCCATAAACAGAGAGAACATAATTTTATGAGTTTTTAGAAACTGGAATCGTCAAATTTGGAGTTAAGACGCGAAAGTTATGATTATTTAAAGTTTAAATAATCAATTAAATAATTTTGCAGAGAAAAACTTTAGTCCAAAAATTAAATAAAATTCATATTTAGGTAGATCTCAATTTTATACAAATTTAGAAATTTGAATCACTCAAATCGGAGTTGAAACGCAAAAGTTATAAGCGTTTGAAGTTTGAAACAAAATCTGAAATCATTATTTCGAATTAATAAATCATTTTCTTTTTCGGAAATTAATTATTGCGTCAGCATGGACACGTGTCCGCCTCTGATTGGCCTGCTGACGTCAGCCGGTCCATGGACTCGGTCCACACTCGGCTCGGGTCTACCGTGGACCCGGTCCCACGGCTACCACGTGAGGCGACATGTGGGACCACTCGGGTGACGTCATCAGCGTCGGCGAGGCTCACCACGGTCTCGACAGTGGGACCCACCGATGACGCGTCATGGGTGACGTCATGGTGCAGTTTGGTTGTCGGCCGACACGCGGGCCGCGTGTCGAGAGACACGCCACGCAGCGGCGTGGCGTGGCTAAGCACACGTGGCTCGATCGTGCCCGTTGATTTGAAAATCAACGGCCGCGATTAGATCTAGAATTTACGCGTTCCAAATAAGCACCGTCGATTCGGGCGTTCGATCTAGATCGGACGGTCCAGATCTAACCCTAAAGCTACAACGCGCAACTAACCTCAACCGCATTTATCTAAATCTAACGGTGGAAACCTAATCAAGGACGGGAACAGTAACGGGCGACGTGGCCTCACCTCGTGCGTCGGATCTTGATCCAACGGTTCACCGAGCTCGCGGACGACGATGGCACGCGGCGGCGTTGTGGCTGCCGGCCGAGGCAGCGACCACACTAACGGCGCTTCGGGGCGTCTCCGGCCAAGTGAGTGCACCCAATAGGTGCGCCTTGACGCAAGGTTCTCAGACCCGGGCTTGAACACGGCGGAGGATGACGAACGGCGCCGGAAACGAAGAAAAACCGCGGCGGCACACCCTAAACTTCGGCGAGAAATCGTGAGGCGACGGCGGCGGCTTGGGCGTTGGAAACTAGGGCAACAGGTGCGCACACGAACGGCGGTCCTCGGGCGATAACCCACGCCTTAAATGGCCTCGGCATGCGTGCACAAGGCGGAAACCTAACCGGACGCGGCGGCTACGCTGGCGGCGAGTCCGGCTTCGATCACGGGAAGACGACGCAATCACGGCCGTCCCACGCGTCCGCTCAACGGCTCAGATTTCCGGGCGCAAGCGGATCGGACCGGATCCATTTGGATCGCTGCGGCCAAATTCCGACCGTTGGATTTCGATCCAACGGTTCGGATCGATCAAGGTTCGACCGGATCACGTGGCTCGGGTCGGACTCGAACTCGAGTCTGACTCGGGCTCGGTCGGATGAACAGTGCAAACCCACTCGCATTTTCCAGCGATTTAATAATTAAAATAATTCCCAGTAATTCATTTAATTCATTAAAAATAGCAAAAGACTCAGAAAAATTCCAGAAAAATTCTGGAAAATACTTTGGATCATTTTGGACTCAAATAAAATATTTCCAACAAAATTTTATTTGCAAAGTTTAATTCTTTAATTAATTCAAAATGGAATAAATTCAAATAAATCCCAAATAAATCCAAATAAATTCCAGAAAATTCCAAAAATTCACCAAAGTGCCAAATCACACATGAATTTAAGAAAAGCAAAATTTTGGGGTGTTACAGACAGCGTCGGAGTAAAAGACGTCGAAGCTTTCGGGGACTCGATGTTAATTGTACAACAAGTCAAAAGGGAATACCGATGCAACGATGGTGCACTAAACCAGTACTTACATCAGCGCCTCCAGATTATTGGGACATTTACTACATTCTCGATAGAACATATCCCCAGAGAAGCCAATGACAAAGCAAACCGGTTGGCACAATGTGCATCAGGGTATAGGATTGAAAGCCGACAGGAACCAATCGAGCTAAATGTTTGGCCGATCTTGTGTGTTCATCCTGTCGACTGGAGAAAAGAAATAAGGGATTATTTATCAGAACCATCTAAGCCGACTGAGCAGAAGGTCAGGCGCAGCGCACTCAAATATGTTCTACTGGATGATGTATTATACTTTCGAACCATGGAAGGTTTATTGCTAAGGTGCCTAGGAAATGAAGAAGCCAAAATAGCAATGGGAGAAGTCCATGAAGGGATTTGCGGATCACATCAATCGGCCCATAAAATGAAATGGATACTGAGACGAACGGGGTATTTTTGGCCGAGAATGTTAGAAGACCGTTTCAAATACTATAAAGGATGCCAAACATGCCAAAAGTTTGGTAACATACAAACGGCACCAGCATCGGCTTTACACCCAATCATCAAGCCATGGCCGTTTAGAGGATGGGGCATAGATATAATCGGCCAGATATTTCCGTCATCCAGTAAAGGACATAAATTCATTCTTGCAGCCACGGACTATTTCTCAAAATGGGTTGAGGCTATACCACTCAAGAAAGTTACTAGCAAAGAGCTGATCGACTTTGTAAATGAACACATCATCCATCGGTTTGGAATTCCACAGACGATTACTACTGATCAAGGGACTGTGTTCAAGTCTAACGAATTCAAAGGTTTTGCGGAAAGTCTTGGGATAAAATTACTCAACTCTTCCCCTTATTACGCTCAGGCCAATGGACAGGCCGAGTCATCAAACAAGACATTAATAAAATTAATAAAAAGGAAAATCGAGGAGAAACCAAGAAATTGGCATTCAACGCTATCGGAAGCTTTGTGGGCTTATCTTTGTCCCATCACGGATCAACTAAATTATCACCTTTTCAGCTGGTATATGGACAAGAAGCCGTTTTGCCCGTAGAGATCAACATCGGCTCGGTAAGGCTATTTAAGCAAAATAATTTGTCAGCCGATGAATACGAACAGGCAATGTTTGACAATCTAGATGATTTAGCTGAACTAAGGCTGATTACGCTAGATCGGCTTAAAAGGAATAAAGAGAGGGTTGCCAGGTCGTATAATAAAAAGGTGATTTTAAAATCATTCAATCAAGCCGATTTGGTATGGAAGACCGTGTTGCCAATCGGGTCTAAGGATAATCGATTCGGCAAATGGTCTCCAACATGGGAAGGGCCTTATAAGATCAATCGGCCGATTGGCGGGAATTCGTATATACCGGAGTCCTTAGACGGGTTCGTCCTACCTAAAGCGATCAATGGAAAATATCTAAAGGCATATCACCCAAGCATATGGGTCGGGTCCTAACTACAGGAAGAAAAACATCAGGATCGATTACAAAAACATGCATATAAAATCGGTCATACAGCCGACCGAGTCAGTTAAGCAAACATCCATCAACATCCATCACGGATTAAACAGTTTACAAAAATCGGCTACACAGCCAGTACTACAGATCTGTTCGTTAAAAGGAAGTCGATGCTCTATTCTCACGTCAGTGGAGACCAGAACCAGGCAAGTGAGCCCCCAAAGCTGAGAGTGCTGCTGCCGCCCTACCAATAGTAGTTTGGACGCTGTCGATCAGTTGTTCATCGGCTAGCGCATCACCCGGGACTTGGACTATCTTGGCTGATTGGTTTTTAACCTGAGCAAAGACTTCACCAATTTGCCGCCTCCGAGCTGCTAACAAGGACGTCGAGTCAGTGATGTTAACCTGACATTCTGCAAGCTCTTTTGTGACGAGGGTGTGACACCTCGGAGTGTCGCAACCTTATACAATGTGAAGGTTGAGGACAAAAACTCTATGGAATGTGGAATTTAGGTTAAAACCTTTCGGCTTGAGGTTTACTCGCGTTTTTGGGCCGGTTGAAGTGTTATGTCGCTACGGGAGTGTCGATCCTCTAATTATTGAGCATGATGAGGCTATAAACATTATGAGATGTGAAATAAGGTTAAAACCATAGGAATTGGAGGTTAATAACGCTTTCGGCCGCTTTCCGGGCCGCTGGGTTTTGGGCCTTCCCGGGGCAGTTTGGGCCCAAGTGGGGAAGAACCGTGGGCTTTTGTGGAGAGAGATTGGCCCATGGAGGGGGGAGAACGTGGGTAAAGGGGCTAGGGGCGCCTCCTCTGCTCCTAGCCGCCTCCCCACACGCCTCCACCTCCCATGCGCTCCACCAATTCCCTCCTTCCTCTAGTCCTCTTCCTCCACCTCCACCTCCACCTCAAGCCGCGCCACCCCCTCCTCCTTGCGCCCCAAGGATGCCCCCTCACTGCCACGACACGCCTACATGCTGCCCTCGCTGTTTGGAAGAACCGCGACGAGGATTCGAAGGATTTGGCGCGTGGGAGCGAATCGGGTGATCGAGACATTCTTCGTGTTCGTCGTTCGTCGGACTAAGGTATGTCCATGGGGAAACCTTGGGGAAGGTCTAGGTGCTGTTCTCATGGTAGATTTGGAGTTTTTAGATCAAGAGGACGTGCTGCCATGGAGTAGATCTGAAAAGAACTAGAGTTCGTATTGTACTCAGTTTCGAGCAGATTTGGAGTCCGTGTTAGGGCGTGCGTTTTCGCAATTTTAGATTCGGAATTTGGCCGACCTCCTGTTGAAGAAGTTGTAGGTATCGTCAAGACCTATTTTGTGTATTTTTTTGAGAATTTTTGAGCGGTCTGAAAGTTATGGCCGTTTTGGTGGGCGCTGTCCAATCTGTGTCGAGGTTGGGACAGTCTGTGTTCCACATTATATTAAACTAATTTAGAATTCGAATCTGACCGTACGGACTTCTAGGAAGTTGTAGATAATTTAATTATCTTTCCGTGGACGTAAAGCACGTTAATTTCCGATCAGCCGTTTGAAAGTTATGGCTGTTTTACCGAGCGCCTAAAAATCTGTGACGCGATTGGAATAGATCTCGGTAATCTGTAGATTAAACAACTTTAGAGGCCGAATTGGTCTTTCCTTATACCTAGAGAAAGTTGGGAAATTTCGTAAGCTACGCGAGGATGTACTGCTTAATTGATTCGAGTCCCAGAACTCAAGTTATGCCTTTCAAGAAGGCTGCTGTCCCGACGGGACAGAACCTCTGTTTTTAGGTTGCGCGAGTAGTTGGTAATGTCGGGTTAGATGGGGGCTTGCGTACTGTTGTGGGCATAAATGTGAGTGTGTGATACCTATGTGCAGGTGGTGTGACTCCTGGAGTGCCTCTCTCTTCCCGCCAATCCGTCGCGCTTTGGTTGAGGCAAGTGTGTTGTGATGGATAGCGAGTTGTAGGTTGCATGTTGAGATTAGATGGAATTGTTTACATGCTATATGTCCACTTGCCAAGTGTGTTAATGATTGATATGATATGATGAGCATGTTTAACATATTATGATGCCATGTGTTAATATGTGAATTAAATATGATAATTGGCATGGTTGCATGCATGTCATGAGATAGGGCGAGGGCGGTGAGAAAGTCTTAACTAGTCCGGCAAGGTCGGTGAGAAAGTTATGACTAATCCGAACGCCATTGAGTAAGTCCTATGTCGTGATTCCATCCACGTGGTGTTTGGAAGCGAGTAGGCACCCTCCATCTTCGGGATGGACGGGAGGAAAGGGTGCACACCGACGGTGTGTACTTCCCATACCTAGTATGAGGTTCCAGAGGGTCGAGCATTGCATTACTGCATACAAATTGATGATGATATTGATAAGTAATTATGAATGAGATGATGTACATGATGGAAGATGTTATTGCCATGTTGTTATGCTTGTTGTCCATTGCAGATGCTTGCTGAGTTTTCGAACTCACCCTTGTGTTTTCTTTGTTGTTTTAGGTACCATGAGAACGGCATGCGCGGAAAGGGGAATAGTCACACGCTCACACGTGCTTCACCTTAATGTTTCTCAAGTCAATTCATTTAGTTTGATAATAAATTATGTGTGATGGTCTTTTTGAATTAAGCCTTAGCTTGGTTCATGAGAGTTCTATTGTTTGTTGGACACTTGGAACCTTAAGAGCTTAATGTTAGTCTTTAATGTCATAAGACTTTATTTATTGCTGTTTTAGATGTTTCTCTTATTGCCATATAATGCTATCTTGTTGCTGTTCCTTAAATTCATGATAAAACAAAGGAGGTGTCACTTAAATTTCGTTTTTAGTCTATGCGCCTTTGCTGGAATTTTATGTTAAATGTGGTATTTAGATGTTGTTTAGCTTATGTTTGGTAACATTCAGGCATATTAAATGCCGGGGTGTTACAGTTGGTATCAGAGCCAGGTTTATACAATGTTACACCTCGGAGTGTCGCAACCTTATACAATGTGAAGGTTGAGGACAAAAACTCTATGGAATGTGGAATTTAGGTTAAAACCTTTCGGCTTGAGGTTTACTCGCGTTTTTGGGCCGGTTGAAGTGTTATGTCGCCACGAATGTCGTGATCCTTAATTATTGAGCATGATGAGGCTATAAACATTATGAGATGTGGAAATAAGGTTAAAACCATAGGAATTGGAGGTTAATAACGCTTTCTGGCCAAGCTTTCGGCTTTCGGGTTTTGGGCCTTCCCGGGAGTTTGGGCCCAAGGGAAGAACCGTGGGCTTTTGTGGAGAGAGATTGGCCCATGGAGGGGGAGAACGTGGGTAAAGGGGCTAGGGGCGCCTCCTCTGCCCTAGCCGCCTCCCCACACGCCTCCACCTCCCTTGCGCCTCCACCAATTCCTCCTCCCTCTAGTCCTCTTCCTCCACCTCCACCTCCACACCTCAAGCCGCGCCACCCCTCCTCCTTGCGCCTCTAAGGATGCCCCCTCACTGCCACGACACGCCTACATGCTGCCCTCGCTGTTTGGAAGAACCGCGACGAGGGATTCAGAAGGATTTGGCGCGTGGGAGCGGTAGATCGGGTGATCGAGAGACATTCTTCGTGTTCGCTGCTCGTCGGACTAAGGTATGTCCATGGGAAACCCGGGGAAGGTCTAGGTGCTGTTCTCATGGTAGATTTGGGAGTTTTTAGATCAAGAGGACGTGCTGCCATGGAGTAGATCTGAAAAGAACTAGAGTTCGTATTGTACTCAGTTTCGAGCAGATTTGGAGTCCGTGTTAGGGCGTGCGTTTTCGCAATTTTAGATTCGGAATTTGGCCGACCTCCTGTTGAAGAAGTTGTAGGTATCGTCAAGACCTATTTTGTGTATTTTTTTGAGAATTTTTGGAGTTACGGTCTGAAAGTTATGGCCGTTTTGGTGGGCGCTGTCCAATCTGTGTCGAGGTTGGGACAGTCTGTGTTCCACATTATATTAAACTAATTTAGAATTCGAATCTGACCGTACGGACTTCTAGGAAGTTGTAGATAATTTAATTATCTTTCCGTGGACGTAAAGCACGTTAATTTCCGATCAGCCGTTTGAAAGTTATGGCTGTTTTACCGAGCGCCTAAAAATCTGTGACGCGATTGGAATAGATCTCGGTAATCTGTAGATTAAACAACTTTAGAGGCCGAATTGGTCTTTCCTTATACCTAGAGAAAGTTGGGAAATTTCGTAAGCTACGCGAGGATGTACTCGTTTAATTGATTCGGAGTCCCAGAACTCAAGTTATGCCTTTCAAGAAGGCTGCTGTCCCGACGGACAGAACCTCTGTTTTTAGGTTGCGCGAGTAGTTGGTAATGTCGGGTTAGATGGGGGCTTACTGTTGTGGGCATAAATGTGAGTGTGTGATACCTATGTGCAGGTGGTGTGACCCCCGGAGTGCCTCTCTTCTTCCCGCCAACTCACGCGCTTTGGTTGAGGCAAGTGTGTTGTGATGGATAGCGAGTTGTAGGTTGCATGTTGAGATTAGATGGAATTGTTTACATGCTATATGTCCACTTGCCATGTGTTAATGATTGATATGATATGATGAGCATGTTTAACATATTATGATGCCATGTGTTAATATGTGAATTAAATATGATAATTGGCATGGTTGCATGCATGTCATGAGATAGGGCGAGGCGGTGAGAAAGTCTTAACTAGTCCGGCAAGGTCGGTGAGAAAGTTATGACTAATCCGAACGCCATTGAGTAAGTCCTATGTCGTGATTCCATCCACGTGGTGTTTGAAGCGTAGTAGGCACCCTCCATCTTCGGGATGGACGGGAGGAAAGGGTGCACACCACGGTGTGTACTTCCCATACCGGTATGAGGTTCGGAGGGTCGAGCATTGCATTACTTCGCCATACAAATTGATGATGATATTGATAAGTAATTATGAATGAGATGATGTACATGATGGAAGATGTTATTGCCATGTTGTTATGCTTGTTGTCCATTGCAAAGTATGCTTGCCGAGTTTTAACTCACCCTTGTGTTTTCTTGTTGTTTTAGGTACCATGAGAACGGCATGCGAAAGGGAATAGTCACACGCTCACACGTTGCTTCACCTTAATGTTTCCCCAAGTCAATTCATTTAGTTTGATAATAAATTGCGTGTGATGGTCTTTTGAATTAAGCCTTAGCTTGGTTCATGAGAGTTCTATTGTTTGTTGGACACTTGGAACCTTAAGAGCTTAATGTTAGTCTTTTAATGTCGTTAAGACTTTATTTATTGCTGTTTTAGATGTTTCTCTTATTGCCATATAATGCTATCTTGTTGCTGTTCCTTAAATTCATGATAAAACAAAGGAGGTCTTCGAAATTTCGGTTTTTAGTCTATGCGCCTTTGCTGGAATTTTATGTTAAATGTGGTATTTAGATGTTGTTTAGCTTATGTTTGGTAACATTCAGGCATATTAAATGCCGGGGTGTTACAGAGGGCCAGCTGCTCTTCAAGATTCTTCTTAGTCGATTCCAGCTCTTGAGCTCTGCTCTTAGCCGATTTGAGCGCAACAGCACCCTGGTCGAAGGCATTTTTCTGGAGTTTGGCGTCCGCTATTAGCTTGTCCAGGATCTGCTGGTCGGCTTGCTGGGCTTTCGTTTGTTCAACCCTTAATTTAGCCGACTACACGTCTAGCCGATGAGCGTCTAGATGGCAGACTTCCAACAGTGCGTTCATGGCAGCGGGAGGAAGATCGGCTTGAACAGCTGCCATGGCGTTCCTCAGGGGCTGGGTGTTGGACAGGAGGGCTGCCTCCGGCTGCATTACTTCATTGAAGAGATGATTAAGACGCTCTTGCATACCCGGTTCAGCAGTTACAGCAGCCGACGTTGGCGCAGAGGCAGCAATTATGCGTTGAATGTCGGCCGGGTAGTCATCGGTAGCCAGAACCTCGGGGTCCTCGAGCTCGTCCAGAGAAAAACCTAAAAGGTCGGCTGGGTCCGTTGATGGTACTGGGTCAGAAACAGGTTTTGGGGTTGGGGAAGCGGGTGACGGTACAGAAGCCGGAGTCGACAAGACAGGCACATCTGTCTGGGTCTTCTCAGCATCGGCTGTAGCTTCCAACAACTGGACGGAAGGGGTTTCCTGAGAAATACTTTGCATCAAAATATAAGCAAAAACCAAGGCAAAAATCAAATTAAGGATCGAAGCTAACCGCAGTGCTTGATCCAGTGGGAGATGACGCATCACGGCGGCGGAGTTTTGGAGATCGCTTGATAACGACTCTACGGCTCTTCTTTTTTCTGAAAATGGCAAGCATGGGGTTAGCCGACAGCAAGCATGGGGCTTCGCCGACAGAAGAAATTTGAGCAAAAACGTACTGGACATACTCTTAGTATGCTGCTCGGCAAGATCTGATAATGATGGACTGTTGACCCCCAACGTGCCGGAGGATAGACCAGCAAGGGGGGCCGACGGCCTTTGACGTTTCGAACGGTCATTGGCCGATGCGGTCTGAGCCGGAGTCGACTTCTTGCTAGTCTGAAGGACAAAAAATATGGTTAAGCCGATGAAAAGCTTATTTTCAACAAAACGTCAAAATAAAATACCTCTAAAGATGAATTAGCATAGCCTGAACTCGAGCTAGACCCGGCGGCGGTCTCCGTCGGCTCTTGAAAGCCAGGGAGGAAGGAGGATAAGACCTCATGAATAGTGCGCCTCCTCAAGAGCGCCTCAGCTATGGAAGCCCACCATGAGGTAAATTGGCCCGATCGACGTGTGTTCAGCACGAGGAAAGGCAAGTCCACCACATGGAGCTCATCGGCTAGTTCAATAATGAGCTCCACCGCAGTAACATTAGTGACTTTGTTGCGTGGCTTGATCATGTTGAATAAAGGGAGACAAGGGATTGTTTGTCCAAAACCCAACTGGCGTGCATATACAGAAGGGTGGTAGAACTCATAGGTCGGCTGAAAGGTTCTATTACGGGTACTCAAGCCGACATGAAGGATGCAAGGAGAAATCAGCAAAGGGAGCAGATCAAGAGTGGACTGGGGCATTAAAGAGCTATCAGAATTTAGACGGAGGAAAGAAGGCCATGGGAGATCAGCTAGTTGGCTATACGAAAAGAAGTCTCGACGGTTGAAGGTGGCTTGGTTGAGATTCAAGAAGAAGGATAAGTACTTATGAAAACCGGCCGGGGAGATTTTGGGTTCATCGGATGAACACATCATGAATTTTTCACCCGGAGATCGGCTAGGTTGGAATCTAGGGGTTGCACCCTCAGGAAAATCTTCCGTTGGGAAAGCCGATTCTTTCGATGGATCTGGGATAATAAGGCGGCCAAAAACACAGTAAAGCCAGATCTGGATAAACCAAAGTGGACCACCAACGTTGCCCACGACATAGGAACCGTTACCAGTAAAAAGCCGACTCCGGATAATATGCATCATGTGGTACACAGCCCCCAACAAGGATTTCCCTAAAGCTAGCCGACGGCCCATAACCAGTTGCTCCGCCATAAATTGGTAAACTTGGGTTGGGCCTAAGGAAGTGCCGCAGAAAAGGAATCGGTCTAGCCATAGGTTAAGGAAAGCGACATGTTCTTCATCCGATACGGGACCGGTTACCTTGTTATTGTTTTGTATATATCTAGACCAACCTTCCCCCTTTTTTCGAGTTAATTTGTACCGAGGTTTCCCGCTGAAAGCCGATATTTGGTCTCCATCAGGCCTAAGGCAACACAACTCGACCATATCTAGGAGGGTTGGGCCGATAGGACCAATCGGGAAGAAGAAGGCGTTAAAGGAGTCCGACCAGAAATAGCAAGCAGCAGCCACCAAGGATTCATTGGGTTCTGAGGCAGCTAAAGACATGGGAATACACTCAGCGATGCCCATTCCTTCCCACTCTGCCTTCTTTTGGGCCGATACTCTAATATACCAAGACCTCCAGCCTTTGAGAGCTGTCGGCCAAGCCCTAAAGCTTTTAGTCCATTCCTTAATGTTGTAGCCAGGAGCCGATAAAGGAAGCCTAGGAATCTCATCCCCAATGATAGTATCGGCTTCTACGGTTCCTATAGGGCCTAAAAAATACTGATGATCACTATTTTCGATGGGAATGAGTACCTGTGAGGCATCCATTTCAGCCGACTGAGAAGGAGGAGGAGACGAAGAAAAGCGAGGAACCGCTCAGGAAGTCCAGGACAGCGGAAGAAGCCGATCAACGAAGATGCGAGAGCCTCAAGGGATGAAAATGACCGTGGGGGGGCCCCATATTTATAGCACGGTAAAAGAATATAAACAGGCGGGAGCAGTTGCACATTTAAAGTGCATCGAGATTTTACGGCACGGTTAACGGGGTGGTTCCCAAGGAGGATTTTTCTATAAAGTCGATACGGATGAAAAGCCGATGGACTCTTTTTGAAAAATAAACAAGTTATCTTCCAAAAACGGGGGGCATATGTTTGCACCAGAATTTGGTATAGTGGAATCCGTTTGAATCAGATAGAAACGTTCGTACGGAAAGAGATCAGGTGGCCGAATCAGAAGGAAACTTCGTTCCTAACAAGGAAACCGGATCAGAGGCCGATACGGATTAATAACGTAACCATGTACAACTCGGATCGGCCGGGCATATTATAAAAGGAGGTGGGCGTCAAGCGAAAAAAATACAATCCAACACACCTATTTTTTACAAGCTTTTCTTTTACATCGTTTTAGCTTCATAGATCTCTCTGCAAGTCGACGGAATCAACATAGCTGCGCATCGCCGATTGTTGGTTTTAGCCGATTTCACCCAGGTTCGATCTGCTTCGTTTTGCTGCGCATCGCCTTCTCGGAGCCGATTTTACCTTGTATCCGGGTTAACCATAACTGGTTGATCTAGTTATCCCCTAATCGGTTTTTAGCAGACTAGCGAAAAGCCGATAAATCTTTGTTTATCGGCTTTAATCAAATTCCAAACTCCACCTTGTCAATTTCAGGTCAAATTGACTGGCACGCTCTGCAAACCCGGCGTTTGTCTCGTGTGTTCGAGGCTAAGGATCCTGCTTCACGTTTTTAGCGCGAACACATCCTTTACTTCGTATTGGTTCATGGAGTGGTCAAATTCTTTTTGCTAGACTAAGTTGCCGCATTATTACCTATTATTGCTGGTTTGGATGATTTCCTTTATGATATATCATGTGGTATTTTGTTGTTGCTCCGGTTCATGGAAAAACAAAGGAGATGCTGCCGAAATTTTTGGTTTTTAGCATTTGCTCCTTTGCTGTAATTTATCTTTATTTGTGGTTTTTAGATGTTGTTTAATCTATGTTTGGTAACATTCAGGCACACTAGATGCCGGGGTGTTACAGTTGGTATCAGAGCGGGCTTCAGGTCCGTGGAATGTGAATGTAGTAATTTACTCTAGAGTAAACTAAAATATTGACTTGGAAAAGTAGAAACATGGCATAGGATTACTTGTTAAAATTTGACTTTAGGGCAATAACCTTAAAATCTGAAATAGTTTGGTTAACTAATTTAAAACTTGACACAATCTGATGCACAGTAGGAAAGGGGAATGGGTATCGTTACTTACGCTTAAATGTTGTATTTAAGCCTTGTTGTTGAATGCTATATTTGATAATGTAAGCTGCTATGTTTATGAGATAATTGATTGAGTTGTTCCTGTGATAATGATTAAGGGAGGTTGTGGTGCCGAAGGTTTCGGTCACCACTTTTTGTTCATAGCAAGGGTGTGGTTTGACGGTGTGGCCGGTTAGCACCATCACTGAAGAATTATTAACCCCTGTGGGAGAAGAGTGCTTATCCTTTCTGTCGTAGACCGGGTAGTTGGCTGGAATCGAATAGAAGAGTTTGTGGTGGATTCATTCAATTGCTCTTTACCGTTCTAACGGTCGATCTTGGTTGGTTTTCTTGGTTTTAGTTGATTGAAACCAAAAGAAAAAAAGTGTTTGGTATTGGATTTTCGCGGATTGTTCCGTATGCGGTGTGTGGTTTTGTCTTCCTTGGTCGAAGACGAAGAAGAAGAGTCTAGTGTTGTGCTTCTTTTGGTCACCTTTCCAGCTTTGATGCTCAATTTGTTGATTGCTTTATGGTGAGAAGCATTCAATTTATTCCTGTGTTTGTCTTTCTCCAAGGTCAAAAGAGTTATTGCGGCGTTATGCCAGACCTGGTTGTCAAGGCTGAAGTTTTGTGGCTTTGAAGGAGTAAGTGGTGTGTGATTTCGTCATTTTACTGGTTTGAGAAATCATCTTTGAAAACCCTTCTTGTTTCGTGAAAGGTTGGGGTTTGGTGTTAAGGTTTTATTTGAAAAGGATTACTTGATCGTTTTGTTCCCTTTTGAGAAAATTGTCTTTCAACCATTTTCCCCTATGGGAGTCCTTGAGATTGAAAAGTGTTTTGGAGAATTCCTTTTGCATGACCAAGTTTGGGTTTGTCTCATTGCAAATTTGAGAGTCAAGTTTCCGTGTGATTTTGGGTTGAGTTTTTTAAAAAAATGCTGCAAACAAAGTAAGTAGTCTTTTGACTGAAATCGTTTGTCAATAGTGAGAATTGTTGTTTAGCATGTTATGTAGTATGTACCAATGTGGTTTATGGAATGACGTATTGTTAAGTTAATTTGTGAGTTGAAACAATTCAATGCGGTTGTTATCTTTATCCTGAGAATAAATAGGCTACTATTGTTGTAGAGTACTCTATAGCGAGAATGATTAAAGGTGTTACTGTACATGCTTAGAATCTGTTGCTTCCCTTTAAAAGTGCTTATGACCCCCGATAATGTTTAAGGTTTTAAACCCTGATGCATGGTTAGAACATTAAGATGATGTAGACTGCTGTTATTGTTAAAGAAACTTTGCGGGTTGTTAAAGATGTTCTAATTTTACATGTTAATAGAGAGATTTAATCGTGTTGGTGACCTTAACTTGGAAGTTGATTAGAGTTGTTATTTATGATGTTGCAAACTATTAGTATATTTGGAAGTGCGGTTGTGTTCCTATAATGCTAGTATCGTGTTAATTGGGAAAACATAGGTTTTGCGGTTGTGGTAAGAGCTTTGTGATGGTCCAACTCATTCAATTTGTTTCAAATAGTTGGAGCATGTTGAGTAGTGACAATTTGCTATAGCCTTTGGATAGGGTAACTAAAAGTGATGTTGCAATTTTTAAGATTATGCAAATAATTGATATTGATGACTTGGTAGTGTTGTTAATAGTTGGAAACCATTGATCCAATAGAAGAAAAGTGTAAAACTGTGGTATTATGTCGAGTACATGTTGTGATGGGATGAACAATGGATAATAATCATGATGCAAGATTTTAACCTTAATGAATGCATATCTTAGAATCCAATTACGAATTTTATCTTGTAGAGATAATACTTATTTGTTGAAGTCATTTTATTGATTGAACAAGTTTTAATTGTCAAGATGTTGATGTACGGATGGTATATAATTGATACGTTGATCATGTTTAAGTATCTGTTGAAGTACTATATTTGAAATATAGAACACGTTGTATATGATGTATTGGTCTGTGGGGATCATGATGAGGTAGTACTGGTTGGATGTCTTTTTGATAATCATCATAGATTTTATTAATAAGAGTTGGGAAAGGTAACTAGAGAAAGAACTTGTCATGTAATTTTTGGTTGAATTATGATGGGGCTTTTCAAGGAGTAAATAGTGATTGCTGAAGTCTTTAATGGAAAGCATAGTGGAACACTAGAGGTGGTTGTATCTATGTTGAACTTGTGTTTAAAATCTTTTAGACTGGTTCGGTTATTTGCTATCTTGATTGAATGCTTTCGGTCAAAGTGTTCCTTCTGTTGTGTTTCAGAGATTTCCTAAACTCGTAGTGGTTGGTGGAAATATTTGGTTTTGGCTAATTTGCTTAGTTTATGCTATGAGTATGGATTTACACCCCAAAAGTCTTTGTGTGGATCGCGCTCCTTCGCGTTCACACTGAGTTATCCTTGGAATAAATTGAAAGGAAACAGATGGACATAGAGGGTTGTGTTGGAAAACTCACGAGGTTTAATTTGTAATCCTTTTTTGCTAGAGTTGGAGTTATTTGGAAAATCTGTGTGGTGTTTGCAAGTGCTTCAAAAGGTGGTTTTTGTGGATGTTTCATCGGTGATGCTGTTGGTGAAGTGTTCTCTTTTGGAAATGAGTTTCCCTTTCTCTTTGAGAAAATTTATGGCGGTTGTATGTGCAGATGTTCAACGTTGGAGCCGATGTTCTTTTCCAAATGTTGATTGTGGTTAAAAATGCGAGGTTTTGCAAGTTTAGTTTTTCAAATTGACGTGGGTTCTTTTACGATGTGGTGTTTTCCTGTTAATGGTGATGCCGTCATAGTTTATAAGAATTTCGCAGCCATTGATGTTAATTGTGTTTCAATCATGTGTACCGAGGAAGAAGTCTTTTTGTGAATGACTACTTGGTATTGTTGTTACATGAAGAATGAATGGTGAAAAGGAAGCATGACATTGTTTATAGATGTTTAATGATGAGAGAGTCGATGAGCCAGGTCGGTGAGAAAGTGATATATATATATATGACTAATTCGGAGTGCTCTTGAAAAGTGTGCATTCATGTCACAAATCGAGATTTCTTTTCTTTCTGGTATGAAAAGAAACAATAAAGTATTTCTGGTATGTTGGTGGTGGTGTAGGAGATTTGTGTTTCCTTTGCGTCTTGGCTTAGGAAATTAAAATGAATACTCTTTGGTTGTTGTCGAATCCTTCCCAAAGTGATTGTAGTGCATTGGATTCAAAGTTATGCATGGGGATCAATTGGGTTAATGGTTGGTGGTTGAGCTTACCCAATGGTGGTACTCTTTGTCTTGGTCCTTTGAGTGGAAGGATGTGAGGGCGAGACTTTCTTAGTAAGAGAAATATGGTGTGGCTAGTAGTTGATCGTAAATGGTTTAAAAGTGAAGAGTAAAGGAAGGTTTTGTATGACCCAATTCAAACCTTTTTGGAGAATTGTGGCATCGATGTGTTCCTCGGTGGGGTTGTTTAAATTATTAGTGGACCACTTGGTGGTTGCTAGTAATTGCTTTTCCTTTTGGAAGTGTATTGGATCTTTTTGTCGCCGATCTCTGAGCGAGCTGTGTCAACCGATGGGGATTGCTCGGTTGACAGTGTTTTTACGGGTTTTAAGGACCCTAGTTATAAAGTAGGTTTTTCCTTCAGTGGTAACGGTGGGTGTTGGCCTAGTTGTAAAAGATCAATCTTTTGCAAGGTTTTAACCCCATTTGTTCAAGCAATTGGTAGTCTTGGAATGATGTGTCCCGCTTGGTTCGCGTCGTCTTGTTTATGACGAACCACAGTAGAGAGGTTGAGGTGTGAAAGCATTTTTGCACGTGAGAGCTGAAGGGGATCTAGAGTTGGGGTTAGAGGTTGGTACCGTGTTCTTCTGGAGAGTAGCGTTGGTTAAACGGATCGGGCACTCTAGTGCCAAGGAATGTATGAAATGAGGAGTGTGAGATCATTTTCTTTAGTGGTCTGTTTGAGGATTTATCCTACCGCTTGGGTCGTGCTGAGGCCGTATGTGAGTGCTTTGTGTTTCAATGTTGAGTAAGATTCTGGCAAGTTTTGATTGTGAGTTATCGTTAGAGCCATCAATATTCGAGCTTTAGCTCCTTGCTTTTGAGTCCGGGCTAGTGCAAATCGTAGTGGTTTCTGAGCGGGTTCTGAGAAGTGAACCTTAGCTCCCTTCGATTTGGTTGGTTGCGAGGTGGTGTGTCTCGGATTCGGGGTCGAATCCTGTGAAGGGGGAGAGAATGTGACACCCCAGAATATGACATTTTAGAATTTGGCATTTTGGTACGACTTTATAGCGTGTTTTTGGGGTCGTTTTCTGGTGTTTGGGCCCCTCCGGGGGACTTTGGGCCTTGGGGGTTGACTTGGGCCTCCGGTGGAAGGGTTTAGGCCCAAGGGGGGGGGACTTTTGGGCAGCCAAATCTGGCCCCCACCCCTTGGTGTGCGCCCCCACTCCCTTTCCCAACCCTAGCCGCCACCCCCTAGCCCCCCCCCATGCGCCTCCACCCTTCCCCTTCCTCTCCATCTTCCCCCATGGCGCCACCACCTCTCCCCTCCCCTCTCCACCCCCCTTGCAGCCCTAGAGGAGATCCCAACCTCGCCATCCCGTTGATCCATCCTTCGAGAAGCCCCGCGACGAGGAGATCTGGTGGATTTGGAGCGAGGAAGGAGATCGCGTGAACCGGGAGGAGATTCGTCTGTTCATCATTCGTTGGGCGAAGGTATGGCTAGGGGAATCCTTGGGGTTGGTCTAGGTGCTGTGCTAGAGGCTATTTGGATGCTTTTAGATCAAGTGGTGGTGCTGTGATTGGGTAGATTAGATGAAAACTGGAGTTTGCCACGTTCTCTGCTTTGGGCAGATTTTGCAGTCGACCTAGGGTTTGAGTTTTCGCGACCTTAGATTCGGAATTTGGTCGTCCGCCTGTTGAGAAAGTTGTAGGTAAGTTCAATACCTTTTAGTGTACATAAAGAACGTATAATTCCGCCCAGCCGTTTGAAAGTTATGCTTGATTTACCGAACGTGTTCAAATCTGTGACGTAGATGGGACAGAACAAAGAGTTTTGTAGATTAGACAACTTTAGATTCATAATCAACTTTTCCATATACTTATAAAAAGTGAGGAAATTTCCTAAGCTACGCGAGGATGTACTCGTTTCATCGATTCGGAGTCCTAGATCTAAAGTTATGATAGTTTGAAGTCTGCTGTCCCGGGGGGACAGATTCTCTGTTTTTCGTTTTCAGGAGTAGTTTGCGATATCAGGGTAGATGGGCAATGGCATACTGTTTTGTGGGCATGTTGTGATTGTGTGGCATCTATGTGCAGGTGGTGTAGCCCCGGGAGTGCCCTCCTCATCCCGCCAATCCGTCGCCCGAGGTTAAGGGAAGTGTATTGGGATGGGTAGCATGTGGTTTATTTGCTTGTCTTGACTAGATGCAATTGTTTCCATGTTATGCTATCTTGCCATGCTTAGTGTTTGCCATGATATGATAAAAAGGGTATGTTAAGATGCTATGCAATGGTTTATGGTTAATGATTATGGCATATGTTGCATACATGGCATGAAACTTGGCCCGGTCGGTGAGAACGTCATAACTAGTCTGGTAAGGTCGGTGAGAAAGTTATGACTAATCCGCAGCGCCATGGATGTAAGACCTACCTCGTGATTCCACCCACGCGGTGAGTGGAAGCGAGGAGTTGGCACCCTCCATCTACGGGATGGAAGGGGGACGCGGGTGCACGCCGACGGGTGTGCATTCGGCAATACCGGTATTTGCGTCGAGGAGACATGTGCATTGCATTGCATTGCATTGCATACATGATGATGATGATAATGAAATGATTTCAATGAGGTTGAGATATGAATATGATGTTGCATATGAAGTATGACTTATTCATGATGTTAAGTTTGTTATGTAGTGATGATGATATTGAATTGTTCTGTATGACCCATTGCAATATACTTGCTGAGTGATGAACTCACGCTTGTGTTTATGTTATTTTTCTTAGGTACTTTGACACCGGCATGCGGGAAAAGGGCTTAGCGGCACTACCTCACATAATTTCCACACAATTAGACAATATTTACCTTTCGGATTTGTGATCATGTGTGACACCACGGAGTGTCATAACTTTATTTTACGTGCTTGATATGGTTAAAAATAGTATGAAATGTGGAATTAAGGTTAAAACTATAGGTTATGGAGGTTAATAGCTTTTCCGGGCCGTTTCCGGGCCGTTTTCGGGGTTTTGGGCCTTCCCGGGGGAGTTTTGGGCCTTGGTGGGCTTTGGTGGGATGGATTAGGTCTCCGTAATGGACTAGAATTGGGTGTGGGGGCTGGTAAAAGGGGTTTCCCTGCCCCTTTGGGGCGTCCACCCTGCTGCCTTTGCGCCCCTTGAGGCCTTGGTGCGCCCCCCTCACCTCCCCCCACTTGCCAAGCCCTAGCCGCCCCTTCCCTTTGAGCCTTGCGCCTCCCCCTTGCTCTCCTCCATTGCCCCACCTCTCCACCACCTCTCCTCCACCCCCTTGCTGCCCTAGGGTGGTCTCCACACCTCTGCACCTTGTGGATCCATCCGTTGGAGCGAGGAGCGAGGAGCGTGGAGCGAGGAGCGATCCGCGAGGAGATCTATTGGAGATTCGTTCGTTGGGCAAATGTATGATCATGGGGATCCTTGGGTTTGATCTAGGTACTATTCTTAGGGTGTTTATGAAGTTTTTAGATCAATTGGTGGTGCTGGGTTGGAGTTCTTTGGGTTAGATCTAGACGTTGCCACGTTTCTGTTTTCGGGCAGATTGAGCAGTCGGGCTAGGGTTTGAGTTTTCGTCGATTTAGAATCCGAATCTGTCCATACGGACTTAAAAGAAGTTGTAGATAATTTAATTATCTTTCCGTGGACATAAAGCACGTTAAAATCCGATCAGCCGTTTGAAAGTTATGGCCGTTTTACCGAGCGTGTTAAAATCTGTGATGCAATTAGAACAGATCGTAGTAATCTGTAGATTAAACAATTTTAGAGTCCGAATCAGTCTTTCCGTATAACTAGAAAAAGGTAGGAAATTTCCTAAGCTTCGCGATGGTGTACTCGTTTAATCAATTTGGAGTCCCAGAACTCAAGTTATGTCCTTTGCAAGGATGCTGTCCCGCCGGGACAGAACCTCTGTTTAGGTTTTGCGAGTAGCGGGCAATGTCAGGTGAGATGGGGATTTGTGTACTTTTTTGTGGGCATTATTGAGAGTATGTGATGCCGTTGTGCAGGTGGTGTGACCCCGGGGGTGCCCTCTACTTCCCACAATCCCGTCGCCCACGGTTGAGGCAAGTGTGTTGTAATGAATAGCGGAATTGTAGGTTGCTTGTGGAGATTAGATGAAAGATTGAATACTTGCTATGATCACTTGCCATGCTTGCTGTTTTCCAATGATATATTGAGTATGATTATCATGATTCGATGCCATGTGTTAATATTTGTCATGATGAGATGCCATATGTTTATGTACATGTGAAATATGATAATTGGCATAGTTGCATGCATGACATGAGATAGGGCGAGGGCGGTGAGAAAGTCATAACTAGTCCGGCAAGGTCGGTGAGAAAGTTATGACTAGTCCGGAACGCCATTGAGTAAGACCTACATCGTGATTCCATCCACGTGGTGAATGGAAGCGATGAGTAGGCACCCTCCATCTTCGGGATGGAAGGGGGGAAAAGGGTGCACATCGACGGGTGTGTACTCAACCATACCGGTATGAGTTTCCAAGGAGACATGAGCATTGCATTACATCTCATACACATTGATGATGACAATGTTAAGTGTTTATGAATAAGATGATTTACATGAAGGGAGATGCTATTGCCATATTGTTGTTCTTGTTGTCCATTGCAATATGCTTGCTGAGTTTCGAACTCACGCTTGTGTTTTTTTCTTATTGTTTTAGGTACCATGAGAACGGCATGCGGGAAAAGGGAATAGACACAGGCCCACACGTTGCTTCACCTTAATGTTTCCCCAAGTCAATTCTTTTAGATTGATAATAAATTGCGTGTGATGGTCATTAAATTAAGGCTTATCTTGGTTAATGAGAGTTTTATTGTTCGTTTGACACTTGGAACTTTAAGTGCTAAATGTTAGTCTTTTATTGTCGTTAAGACTCTATTTATTGCTGTTTTAGATGTTTCCCTTATTGCCATATAATGCTATATCGTTGTTGCTCCTTAAATTCATGATAAAACAAAGGAGAGTCTTTGCGAAATCTCGGTTTTTAGCCTATGCGCCTTTGCTGGAATTTTATGTTAAATATGATATTTGGATGTTATTTAGCTTATGTTTGGTAGCATTCGGGCATATTAAATGCTGGGGTGTTACATCATGAATCTAGTGTGACGAAACTAGGATTATGATTTGTTCTTGTGCTTGCTTACATCCTTTACTTTGTATTGGTTCATGGAGTGGTTAAATTCTTTTTCCTAGACTAAGTTGCCGCATTATTACCTATTATTGTTGGTTTGGATGATTTCCTTTATGATATATCATGTGGTATTTTGTTGTTGCTCCGGTTCATGGAAAAACAAAGAAGATGCTGCCGAAATTTACGGTTTTTAGCATTTGCTCCTTTGCTGTAATTTATCTTTATTTGTGGTTTTTAGATGTTGTTTAATCTATGTTTGGTAACATTTAGGCACACTAGATGCCGGGGTGTTACAGAAATTAACTTTGTTAATAATGTTGATGAGGTTCATGTTGACAGCACAATGTTGAACAAACTAGTTAAACTTGGTAGATGTACTTCGTAGATTACTATATTATTTTCTCTTTTTTGTAACTCTTGATATGTATTGAATTTGAACCTGCAATTTTATATATAGGTAGAGTAATCTACGAAGTACATCTACAAATTTTTTAAAAGTTTTTCATTACTTTTATTAGGTGGTGTGCACGGTATGTACACGGGAAGCCTTGTGTGCACATGATATGTTGCCATTTTGAATTATGATTTAATGATACTTTACATTAACACATTGTAGAAAATATTTGTTTTAAAATATATAATGGAAGAAAAATGGAAAGAACCTCACTGCCGGTTCGTCCAAGAACTACCGGATTTTGGTGTGAACCGGCAGTGAGATATATATATATATATATATATATATATATATATATATATGGCAGCATATTTGGTGCAAACTCCCTCTACCGTGAAAACCACGTGTAAAATTTTTGAAAAATTCTCAAAAAATTACCATACATAGGGGAGGTGTGGTTCTACAACCCTGTAAAATTTGAAGACAAAACTCAATTGCATTTGAAAGATATGAAAAAGACAAATTGCAAAATGAATAGTGCTAAACAGTGAAAAAACACTATTCATACTGAATTTGTTTTTTTTATATCTTCCAAATGCAATTGAGTTTTGTCTTCAAATTTTACAGGGTTGTAGAACCACACCTTCCCTATGCATGGTAATTTTTTGAGAATTTTTCAAAATTTTTACACGTGGTTTTCACGGAGTTTTCACGGTAGAGGGGGTTTGCACCAAATATGCTGCCTATATATATATATATATATATATATAGAGAGAGAGAGAGAGAGAGAGAGAGAGAGAGAGACATACATATACATATATCACTGCCAGATTTGGTGTGAGCCAACAGAGATACCTATTATCACTACCGGTTCCTGAACCGGCAGTGATAATCCCGAGTATCACTGCCGACCAATCACTGCCGGCTCCTATAACCGGCAGTGATGGCGTTTCGGACCCGACAGTGATGTACTGTTCTGTAGTAGTGATCTATGAATTGGTGTGTCAAGCTACAAAGGTGGAGCGTCAATTGCAAGAGGATGTGAAGTTTTTAAGGTCTTGTTCCTTAATTTGCTGGCAGTACATCATCCAGCAGAGTTAATTTGTGTCAAAATAACAAATTAGACTAAGAACAACTTGTAATGATGGTTCTAGTTTCGGCAATTCAGCTAGCAAGGAGAGGATACTACACCAATTGCATTGAAGAGTGCATATCCAGCAGCTAGTAGTACACCTTCAGTGGGTTCTACAGTGAAGTGTAGTGCCATACAATGCTTCGAATACATTGGTCGTGGTCAGATGCAAAAGAATTGCCCAAATAACAAGATAATGCTAATAGCGGAGGATGGAAAATACGAGTCTACAAGTGAAGATGAAGAAGAACGCTTTCTGGTATGGAGAGAGATGATGATGACCCTGATGAGGTAGAAGACTACTCACATGTGAAGCTGGAGTTGGTTCAAGCCTTGTTCGTACACTGAAGGTGCTAAATGTGCAACCTAGACCAAATCATGAACAACGATGCAATCTTTTCCAAACAAGAGCCGAAGTTAGCAACAACGGCAAATTTTTCAATATAATCATTGATGGTGGGAGTTGCCACAATTTGGTGAGATGTGGGTCATGCGATAAACTTGGTGTTAGCTATATTAGACTCAATAGTTAAGTGATAAAAGGGCCAATGGATGTTAGCTATTCAGTAGATGTCACTTTTCAGATTGCTATCTATCATGATACCGTGGAGCGTGATGTGGTGTCTATGGAGGTTTGTCATTTGCTGCTTGGGAGGCAATATGATCGTGTCATAAAGGCCGAACAAATCAATACAAGTTCAGGTGGAACAATCATGAAGTCTTGCTGCAAGCAATGTCCCCTCATTACTACAAGACATCACAGATGATTTTAAAAAGTTATCACAGACGGTTTTATAAATCGTCTGTGCGTATATGTCAGTGATAATAATGACGCATCACAGACAATTTTTGAACCATTTATAAAAAAAACTTATCACACACTGATTCAGCACTACAAAACTTATAGTACATCTTCCAGATTTCCAATTAGTAAACAATTGTCATGGAAAGCAAAGATATCAACTATACAAATTTTTTTTGTAAATAACAAAAATGACCTCTTTTCGCGCCATGTCACCGCGAAATGTGCCAAATCGCGCCACGAACTCGCGAAATGGTGCTTCGAGCCGACGTGGCATGGCTGGGATGGCTGGGCGGCGACGTGGCAGCGTGGCTAGCTTCGCACCACGCTGGCGCGAGTGGAGCGGACCCCCGGGCAGGCGCGCAGGCCGGGCAGGGGCGGCAATAATTGCCCCCTTGGTTCATTCAGCTGGCCAAGAACCAGAGAAGAAAACGAAGAGAAGAAGAAGAGAAGTAGAGGGGAAAAGAGGAAGAAAAAAGAGGAAGAAAAAGGAGAAGAAGAAGAGGAAGGAGGGGAAAAAATTTGTTGTTCGTCCGTTCGTCATATGTTCGTCGTTCGTTATTCGTTCATTCATCTGTTCGTCGTTCGTTCGTCGTTCGTTCTTCGTTCATCGGTTAGTAATTTCTTTAATTATTTTTTTGTCGATAAATTTATATATAAGTAGGAGAAATATATGTATATCTAGAAAATTGATAGAGTAGCAAGGAAAAAATGTAGTACCTAATTAATTAGATTTAATGTATATATCATGAAAGTGTGTGTGGATAATTTAGTTAGAAAATTGTAAATGCCCAATTAATGTTGAAAATTGTAAATGCCCAATTAAATTTATATGTAATTTAGTGGATGTGATATTACCGGGATTAAAATAAACATAGAAGTAACTGCGCGACGTAAAAATTGCTTAGCACTGAAAAGATAAATAGTCATAACTTTTGAACCATAAATTCAAATTGAATGAAATAATTTTCTAAATTCATGTTAAATATTGTAGTATCGGAAAATGATCTGAAATATGTTTGATTGCCTAAGTTGATATCTGAATGATGTACGATGCAACTGTTAATTGGTACCGTAATGTACGATAATAATTGTATGTAGTGTGGTACGATGCGGTTCAAATTATTTTGTTTCACAACTCTATTGCAGTTGCCATTATTATGCAGTAGGTATATCAAATATTATTTGCGCATATCATAAACAATTTTTAATATGCAGTAGCTACGTCTGCTATGGATGCATTCAAAGTGTTTTACGGTGACGGAGTGGTTCAGGAGGGGCAATACGGGGTAGATCTGAGTAGCTTTCAGCAGTGTATTTTGTACCACCAGAATCCGGATGAAATGAGTTTCGAAGATCTGTGCGGGTGGCTTCGTCACAGTCTTTCATTGAATCCTATAGTGCATGATATGAGTATTAAATGCTTGTGGCCGAGAGGTACAGACGACTTGATATGGGTGCTTAGACCGTTGGAACGGGCTCAGTCTTGGAGGAACTACGTCAATTCATCAAGACGGCGTGGCTGGGGTTTTGTCCTCTTTGTGCAGGCGACGATCAAAATAGACTTGCCAAGTAACGAAACCCCGATCGCGGTGCAAGCAGAAAGTCCGGAGGAAGTTCATGAGAATATTCGATCAAGCGCTGCAGCGACTGGACAAGCAGATGAAGGGGAGGAGTTGGAAGGGTTAGTGGATGCGCTAGAGCAAGACAATCTGTGGGCGGTGGGGGAAGAAGTGGCACTTGTGATGGACGAACACAATGAATCATCCTCGGATGATGATGAAAGTACGTTCGCACAGGTGCCTACTGCTTGGAATAGGGGCGAAGCGAAAGACCTAGCAGTCGACGATGCCATTGACTCGACATGTGAGTACCGACCAACTGAGGTTCGTGTGCATGCAATGTATGCGGAGAAATCCGCTTTGCAGGATGCTATAAGGGTCTGGACGATGAGCTTGCAGCGGCCGGTGAGAGTTGTGAAATCCAGTAAAGATTGTTACATGGTGAAGTGTGAAAACGCCGAATGTGGTTGGCGTGTTCATGCCCACAGGCCCAAGTATGAATTGAACTGGGTAGTCACGAAGGTGGTGCAGCACAGTTGTGTTCTGAGCAATGTAACATCGAGACATCGTAACCTCACTTCATCTTTCATCGCGAACGTGATGTATGGAGAGATTGTCGAGAAGATTGACATGGAGGCACAACACATAGTACTTGACATGAGGAATAGATATAAATACCAAATCAGTTACGCCAAAGCGTGGAGGGTGAAGCAGAATGCATTGGAGAAGCACTTTGGTACATTCGAGGCATCCTATGACAATCTTCCCCGACTTCTGGACGTCCTGAAGGAAAGAAACCCCAGGACATATACTGTTGTACATGATAGAGAATCTCAGAACCCGCCCGGCTTTCTGGTTATAGAGCGTGCTTTCATCGCACTTGGGCCATGTGTGGAGGCTTTCAGGCATTGCCGCCCGATTATGTGCGTGGACGGGACTTTCCTCACTGGCAAGTACAAGGGCCAAATTCTGACGGCCATCGGTGTGGACGGAAAAAACCAGATACTTTCGATAGCCTTTGCTTTCGTGGAAGGTGAAAATTACGAGAGTTGGCTGTGGTTCTTCAGAAAACTGAAGATCGGAGTTGTGAAGGATAGGCCAAATGTGTGCGTAAGACACGACCGCCACGCTGGGCTGATGAAAGCCATAAAGAAGATGCAGGAATATGTGCATGAGCCCTTTATGTGGCCGGATTTGCATAACCAGTGGTGCATGCGACATATGGCGGCTAACCTGTTCAAATATTTCAAAAGTAAGAAGTTGATGAACCTATTCAAGAGGTTGTGCTAGCAAAATCAACAGAGGAAGTTGATGCCATCTGGGAGAATCTTGACGAGCTCACTAGCAAGCAGATACGTGACGGAGAGAGACAAGCCGGGGGCAGTACTTCGGAGGCACCATAGCGTTTGCAGCCCTTACCGGACATTGACCCGCCAAACATCAGAAGGAGGTTTTCGAGAAACATCAAGTGTTTCTCGTACTGGATCGAGTCTGAACCGGTTGAGAAGTGGGCACTGTTGTATGACACTCTAGGGGCAAGGTATGGGGTTATGACAACCAACCTTGCCGAGGTATACAACTGGGTAATAAGGGGTCTTCGTGGCATGCCCCTTGTTGCTATCATCGAAGGTATGTTGTACGGTAAAGTGAGGTATTTCCAGGAACGGCACGCCGCGGCAGTGTTGCATGCAAGTATCATTCAGAGTCCCTACTGCAGCGTCGTTACAACTTGGATGGAGAAGAAGGTTGAGAAGGCCCTGCTACATTCCGTCGTCGTCATGGGTACCACGGAGTTACGATTTGAGGTAACACTGAGGAATATGGAGGGGCTGGGAATGTCAAGTGGAAGAATCACCCACGAAGTGAGCTTGGGCGGTGGTATGGACGGCATGTGCACCTGCACTTGCCGAAAGCCGTACCTTCTGCATAAACCCTGTCCGCATGTCTTGGCGGCCTGCAGGCAGATTCAGATAAGCAGTGTACAATTTGTTTCTCCGTACTACATGGCGGATACGGTCGTTGAAACGTGGTCAGGTGAAATACATGGGTTTCGTGTTGCTGGAAACTTCACTGAAATTGACAATGCCACACGCAGATGGGTCCCTGACATTAACAGAGTGAAGGGCGGGAAAGGTCGTCGCCAAACACGCCGCATCCGCAATGACATGGATGAGTCCGAGGTTGGAGGCCCTGTCCGGAGGTGTGTCCTATGTGGAGATTATGGCCATAGGAAGAACAAATGTCCTGCTAAGAGCATTTCAGATGGAGAGTCTTGACGTAAATGCCTCTAAGGCGTGTTGCCTTGTTCGAGGGTTCCTCCTGTTTGTATGGAATGTAATAATCGTACATGTCTACGTTAAATTCTTGTGGCAACAATTGTGTTCCTTCTGTATGTCATGATTCGAGGAGTGACTACTTGTAATGTCAGAAGAATTGCGTCTGGTTATGTATTGAAGAAAACTACATGTGTTTGTTCTTGGGCACGGAAAATCTTGTGCTCGTTGCATCAGCCGTACTAAGATTGTCATCATCGCTAGTTATGTTAGTTGTTCTTAGTTTAAATCTAGCAAACCGGTATGTTTTTATCTATCCCTCGTATGTTTGGTAGCTTGTTTTTCCTTTTGACACAATGTCTATCTTTGATCTCATCAACATAAATTATTAATTTGTTTGTTGTGCGCAGGTATGGCGACTGTGGGCGAGGGGTGCGATTGGTCGTACGGCCTTCTTGATCGTCACTTGGACGCACGCCACCATGCACGGTTGCACGTTACTACCAGAGTGGGCACAGATCCTGGTGTCTTGTCCACATGGACTCCAGTACATGCATGGGGCCTTGACGACAGCTGGTTACCCATGTATGTAAGCGTACCAAGTTTTATGGTACTTAATGGGTTGAAACATGTTGTGATCTAACTTGTAATCCATTGTTGCAGGTTGGAGGCGGCGGGACTACTTCCCCTTGCACGGATGGTGGAGGCCACACAGGAGGACCACGTCGAAGGTCTAGATGGTGAGGTCGTCGTCATCGAGAGATCCTGACGCTTTCCCTTCGACCGATCCCTCCTTACTGCCCTCGTGGACCGCTGGCGGCCTGAGACGCATACCTTCCATCAGCCCTGCGGAGAGATGGCGCTGACTCTGCAGGATGTTTCGATGTTGACCGGTCTCCCAATCGTTGGCCAGGCGGTTGTGCCAGCCGAGGTGGATGACGGCCCGGCGTGGCGACCTTTGCGTGATTCGCGAGAGTCCTCCCCCCTGCACAGGGAGGCCAGCCGCAGTACGCCCCGCTACACCCAGGACAGAGGCACAGTTCCACTCTCACGTGGCTTCGCCAGTTCGAGGTATGTGTTGGCACGGTTCAAAATTGGTCCAAATTATTTTATCTATTTAATCAATAAATTTTTCGACCTTGAAGGTAAGTACGATGGCTGCGGACGCCACGGAGTACCAGTTGAGCTGGCACCTTGAGGCTTACCTGTTGTGGTTGTTCGGGTGGGTGATGTTCACCACGACCCATGGAGACAGCATCGACGCTAGGCTTGTCCCGATCGCACGGGCCATAGCGGATGCTGCCCCCCACGAGGTACCTGAGTATAGCTAGGGGTCAGCCGTACTTTGTGCCACCTACCGTGCCTCAGGACGCGCCTTGGTTCGATCCTCTCCGGGTGCCCACTCCTGCTCATGCTATGGTCATTCGAGCGCTTCCAGATTGGACGACCATGGGTTGACGACCGAGTGTACGGCCCGGAGTTCTACGGGGACACGGCGGTCGACCGCCCTACGATGGGCTCTCTTTGGTGCTGCAGACGGGTACGTACATGTTTTTTGTGCTATGCAATCTCAATTTCTTGTCTCTTTTGTATTAACTTTATGTCGGTACCTTCTGTAGCCACAATGGGCTGGTCTGCAGGTACGGAGTGTCTACGCACACTTCACCGAGGCGTTCGACCTTTTGCGGCCCGAGCGTGTCAGGTGGGAGCCTTACACCTTAGCGGAGGTTAAGAAGCGCGCACCGCACGGTTTGTCTATCCTTTGCGCGCGAGATCTTGTGTACTCGATCACACGACGGAAGCTTGTGTATGATGTGTACGTTGAGGATTACTCGGTTCACCGGGTGATGAGGCAGCTGGGACTCAGGCAGGAGGTCCATGTTCCACGTAGCGTGCCAGTCCCCACAGAGACACACATGTCTGTAACTTCACTTCTCCTTACATTTCGAATGCAACTCACTGCACATGCTAACGGGTTTACAACTTCTGCAGGCATTCGAGGAGAGGTGGCTGCCGAACTAACTGGGCCGTGAAGATGGCCCCTTGGGTGGAGCAGTGGACTCAGGCACTAGAAAACTGGGTTGCAGATGTCGATGTGTACGACATACAGGGATACCAGGAGTACCTTGTAATACCCAGAATTCGTTTCTCTAGCCATTTCTTTTATTTCTTCGGGAAGCGTTGTTTTTTTATTTAGCGGGAACATTTGCGGAGTTCAGGGATGCGGAAAAGAAGTTAAAATATTTTTTTTAGCATCAATAAAGTGTGGATTATTGTTTTTTTTTGGGCGAGGGCTTGTACCACTTGGGCCTGGGCCGGCTTTTGGGCCAGCCCATGCGCCCCCACCACCTCCCAAGCCGCACCTCCCCACCTCCCCTTTGGCAGCCGCACCCCCCCCAAACCCTTCCCCCTTTGGTAGCCGCCACCCCCTCCCTCTCATGCCTCCTCCTCCCCTCCAAAATCAGATCTAGTGCCCTTGTTGATTCCGAGAGGGGATTTGCGCAAGGGGAAGATCCGGAGGAGGAGTAGGATCGCGAGGATTCGAGCCGCGGCGCCGGATTTGGGGTTGTCATCGATTTCTTCGGGGTGTAGGTATTTTTCTTTTATGATTTCCGCTGTGATTGATGGCTAAGCTCGTGTTAGAGGGTATTAGGGAGTGGTTGCATGTTTGGAAGTTCAAGTTTGGATGAGTAGATCAAAAACTAGAGAGGGATTTTCGTTTCTGTTCGGCTAATCTGTGCAGAACTGCTTCCGTGGGCGTTTTCGTAACCAAAATGATTTTTACTGGAAAAGTGCATAACTAAAACGTTGTAGATAACGTCGAAACCTAGCTCCTGTAATTTTTTCAGATTTTTATGAGTTGTGTTTTGGGAGTAATCGCGATGGGAAAACTGCTGTAGGATGAGAGGGGACAGATTGCGTATTCAGATTAGGGCTGTAGATTAAAAATACTTGGGTCAGGAATTAAAATTATTGGTCTATATGAAAGTTGTAGATCACATACATATCTGTATTCTGTAATTTTCTCATAATTTTTGGAGTTATGGATTTGAATATATGACTGTAGTAAGTCCGCTGTTATGTTTGGAAATTTAAATCTGTCTACTGTGTTAAGCCACGTTTTAGGAAAATTTAAAGTGGGAATCAAAATATTTGCACTACATAAAAGTTGTAGGTATGGCCGAGATCTATCTTCTGTAATTTTTTTGGAATTTTTGATGCTGCCGTCTGCTCGTAGCTGTTGAAAGAGCGTCGCTTCTGAATTTTGTAGCTAATCCTTGTACCCTGCTAAAGACCTGTCGATTAGGCATAGTTAACTAAATAATTAAAATTTGTGGTCTCTTTGAAAGTTGTAGAAGATGTCAATATCTAACTTCTGTAATTTTTGTAGAATTTTATACATATCACAGAAATAGCTTCAAAATAAACAAGCCGGCCTGCGCAATCTGTTTTTCTGGACAGCTTGGTAGAATATTGTGTTTCGGGGGCCGTGGGAGTAGGGAACGCTTAATTGTGTTCAATTCAAGTTGAAAAATGTTTAAGCACTGAGGTAAAATGCTTGTGTAGGTGGTGCGACTTCGGGACGCAATTAATATCTTTGTCTTCATCGGTAAAGGCAAGTGGAATAGCTCTGTTTGTTCATGTTTGAATTGTTTATGTCTGATTTTCCATAGACTGTTGTTGTCCTCTTTGCTTATTGATCAGTATGGAATGTATTATAGCTCAGATGTATGTGAAGTTATTTATGCATGAATCATGTCATTTGCATTCATGCATTGGAAGAATGTCGCCGCGAGATCGCCGCGACCGTACCGGTACAATACCGTGTGTTCACGAGAAAGGGCACGGTAACCGTGTGTTCCTGAGAAAGGGCACGGTGAGAAGTAACATGTCATGAGCATATGCATTATCTAACTTATGTGAATGCTTATATGTGGTGGAAAGAAAAGAGAGGAAAGTATGATTGTATGTTCTGTTTACTTCTTTAAGAAAGAAAGAAAGGAAGAATGTTCGGATTTACAATGCTTGATTGTTAATTCTGTCTGGTGTATTTCACTTGCTGAGATTATCCAATCTCACCGCTTCTTTCATTTCTTTCAGGCCGTTCATTGGAGCATAGCATGAAGGGTGGGGCGTAGCAGCACTTTCTACACATGCTCACTTAGAATAAAATAATTATGTTGGTTATTTAATCATGTTAAACCGTGTAACTTATGGCTCATGGTTCCAAACTTTAAATTGGGGTCGGTAGTATCTTGTTGCCTTGTGAGTTTCAGTATATTGTAGTACTTTTTTTGCATGTTCGTTTTACTATTTATGCTTCCGCTATGTTGTGATCCATGTTTTGTTTGTGTCTTTCATTATTATTAGCAAAGGTCATGTCGAATTTTTTTTGTTATAGACCTTAGTTGTCTTGTTGGGGTGTTGTCTTGTTGGGGTGTTACATACCTACAATGGTACTCCCCACTTACACAAGTACGCCTTTTGCCGCCTGCTGAACCGGAGGATATCGTACCGGCTCGTGCTCACGACACATATCCCACCCATGTTGCATCGGCGATGCACTTCATGGTACGTCAACTAGCGAGTGTCCTCAAATTTTAAACGACATACAAGCATACATATATTTTACGGCATGTCATCACTTTCAGGGCGACATCGGGACAGAGATGGAGCAAGACTTGAGGTCCATGAGAGGCCGTTTGTGAGGGGGTTTGGAGACCTCCCGGGAGGAGATCACAGCGTTCATGGATCGAATGATCGCGAAGACGGCAAGGATTGTGCGGGCCGTTTCGTCCCAGCATAGTTTTGACGCCGCTGGTGTGGGGTCGCATACGTCGGGCGTAAGACAGCAGGGGGTCCGGATTAGGACACGACCACCGCCGACACCACCGCTGCCGACACCACCGTTCAGACCTCCTGTAACACCCTGGCATTTAATATGCCTGAATGCTACCAAACATAAGCTAAACAACATCTAAATACCACAAGTTACCATAAATTCCAGCAAAGGTACATATGCTAAAAAACCGAAATTTCGGCAGCATCTCCTTTGTTTTAACATGAATTAAAGGAGCAACAACAGTATAGCAATGTATGGATTATGAGAGACAACTAAAAACAGCAATAATTAACGACTTAGCAATAATATAAGTCTAGTTTCAAACACATAATGTCTCCAAGGGTCAAATGAACAATAAAACTCTCATATAGCAAAGCTAAACCTTAAAGCAATAATCATCACACGCAATTTATTATCAAACTAATAGAATGACTTGTGGAATCAAAATGGTGAAGCTACGTGTGGGCGTGTGACTATTTCCCTTCCCCGCATGCCGTTCTCATGGTACCTAAAATAACAAGAAAACACAAGCGTGAGTTCGAAACTCAGCAAGCATATTGCAATGGACAACAAGAACAATATCATGGCAATAACATCTCCCATCATATATATCATCTCATTCATGAACACTTAACAATATCTACATCATTATGTATGCAATGTAATGCAATGCTCATGTCTCCTTGGAAACTCATACCGGTATGGTTGAGTACACACCCGTCGGTGTGCACCCTCTCCCCCCTTCCATCCCGAAGATGGAGGGTGCCTACTCCTCGCTTCCGTTCACCGCGGTGAATGGAATCACGATGTAGGACTTACTCATTGGCTTTCCGGATTAGTCATAACTTTCTCACCGACCTTCTCGGACTAGTTATGACTTTCTCACCGCCCGAGCCATGTAACATGCCATGTATGCATTTATGCCAACATCATATTTAACTCACATATTAACACATGGCATCATAACATCTTAAACATGCTCATCATATCATTGGCAATCATAAAAGCATGGCAAGTGATCATATATCATGTAGTCAATTCCATCTATTCTCAACAAGCAACCTACAAATCGCTATCCATCACAACACACTTGCCTCAACCACGGGCAACGGATTGGCGGGAAGTAGAGGGCACTCCCGGGGTCGCACCACCTGCACATAGGTACCACACGCTCACAATCATGTCCACAAAACAGTACACAAACCCTCATCTACCCCGACATTGCCAACTACTCGCAAAACCTAAAAACAGAGGTTCTGTCCCGTCGGGACAGCAGCCTTGCAAAAGGCATAACTTGAGTTCTGGGACTCTGAATCAATTAAAAGAGTACATCCTTGCGTAGCTTAGGAAATTTCCCAACTTTCTCTAGGTATGTGGAAAGACTGATTCGGAATCTAAAGTTGTTTAATCTACAGATTACCGTGATCTTTTCCAATTACGTCACAGTTTTTATCACGCTCGGTAAAACAGCCATAACATTCAAACGGCTGGGTGGAATTTAACGTTCTTTATATGCACGGAAAGATAATGAAATTATCTACAATTCTTAAAAGTCAGTATAGTCAGATTCGAATTCTAAATTGGCGAAAACAGGAACCCTAGGTCGACTGCTCATGCTGTCCCAAAACAGAAACGTGGCAACGTCTAGATCTAACCCAAATTATTCCAATCCAGCACCACCAATTGATCTAAAAACTTGATAATCACCTTAATAACAGTACCTAGATCAATCCCAGGGAACCCCATGATCATACCTTTGCCCGACGCACAAAAACTCCAATAGATCTCCTCGCTCCTTGCTCCTCGCTCCTCGCTCCTCGGATGGATCCACGAGGATGCAGGGGTGGGGAGGCCACCCAAGGGCAGCAAGGGGGGTGGAGGAGAGGTGGTGGAGAGGTGGAGAGGTGCAAGGGGGGCGCACGGCACAAAGGAGGAAGGGTGGGGCGGCTAGGCAATGGAGGGGGAGAGGTGGGGCGCAAGGCAGCAGGGGTGGATGCCCCAAAGGGGCAGGGAGACCCCTTTTTACCAGCCCTAAGCCCCTTTCCTAATCCTAAATGGATTCCTACTCCACCCCACCAAAGCCCACAACCCCCCTTAAGGCCCAAAACCCCCCCGAAAAGGCCCAAAACTCCGGAAACGGCCCGGAAACGCTATAAACCTCCAAGCCCTATGGTTTTAACCTTATTTTCACATCTCATACTGTTTTTGACCTTATCATTCACATTATATAAGGTTCCGACACTCCGAGTGACACAACTCTTCAAAAGGCCCAACAATGCGAGAAAACCTCAAGCCGAAAGGTTTTATTCTCTAATTTCACATTCTATAATGTCAGACCATACCGTAGTGTCACATTCTTCCCCCCTTCAACGGGATTCGACCTCGAATCCGAAGGACGCCAATAAAACAACAACAAAATCCCCAAGGGACAAAAGACTTCTTTGCAGCACAAATCAACTGCACGAAACATCAACCCGCAACAACAACAAGCGAGTTCTCAAAACCAACACTTGGCGAGAAAAGTAATGATCTAGCTCAACTAAGGGTGACCTCTCACAGGTCGACCTTCACTTCCATTCCCAAATAGAATCTGCGTTTCAACCACAAAGGGCTCCATCAACCCAAAACGCTCGAATCCTCACGACAAATATTTCACACTTCTATCACAACCAACCTGACTACCACACTCCATTAAACTCAACATGACATAATCAAAGGCAATCACAATTTCTTTATCGACCTTTCTTCATTCCCGAAAATTTCCATCGAGGGGAATAACTCATTAAGGCACACTTGCCCTTCCAATACACGATCATACTAACATTTCATTCCATCCACTCCCAGGCAAGACTCAAATCCAAAAACAACTAGTGACGACAATTGCTCACGGCAGGACAAATATCACCGAACTACCGTCAACTTCACTTCCACCCATCGCTACTCTTAATAATGGTTAAACCCATACATCATCAACCTCCATCACAAACCACCCTTATACCACTAAGGTTCGACACCTAGCCCCAAGCTAAGATCGTAAAACTTTACCAAACCATAATTGGTTCCTTTCTTAAGAGGGTCTCGCCCTCACACAAAAACACTTAGCTATCAAGCCCAAGTGTACACACGACAACTCAAACCCAAGGCGTTAACAACCAATTTGGAAAGAATTCGGCAACATCCAAGCCAAATCACAAAGGAAGCATAAATTCCCTACACCACAACCAAAATACCATAATTTCTTCATTCTTTCTTTTCATACTAGAAAGAAATGGACATCTCGATTCATGACATGCATGCACACTTTTCAAGAGCACTCCGGATTAGTCATATATCCTTATATGACTTTCTCACCGACCTGGCTCAACGACTCTTTTATCATTTAACATCTAAAAACGATGTCTTGTTTACTTTTCACCATTCATTCATCATATAACAACAATACCGAAAAGTCATTCACCAAAAGACTTCTTCCTCGGTATCACATGATTGAAATACACATAACACTGACGGTTGCGCTAAATCATATAGACTATGACGGCAACATCGTTGACAGTAAAACACCACGTCGTAAAAGAACCCACATCAATTGAAAACTGAACTTGCAAAACATTGCATTTCATCCAAATTCAACATTTTGGAGGAGAACATCAAAATTTCAAGTCAAGCATCTGCTCCCACAACCATCACAAACTTCCTCAAGGAGAGGGAAACTCATTCCCAAAAAGGGGAACACCTCACTAATAAAATCACCTTGTAAAACATTCATAAAATCCACCTTTTTGAAGCACTCGCAAACATCACACACATTTTCAAAACAACTCCAACTCTAGCCAAAAAGAGTTACAAATTAAATCTCAAGAGTTTCCAACACAACCCTTTATGACCATTTGCTTCCTTTTAAAATTAATTCCAAAGATAATTCAGTGCGAACGCGAAAGGACGCGATCGACTCAAAAACTTTTGGGGTGTAAATCCATACTCATAGCACCAACTAAACAAATTAGCCAAAACCAAATATTTGCACCAATTTATACGAGTTTTAGGGAAACTCAAACACAAAGATATGGAACACCTTGACCGAAAACTCTTCAACTAAAATGGCAAACAACCAAACCAGTCCAAAAGCTTTTGAACACAAGCTCAGCATAAAAAGAACCATCTCTAGTACTCCACTACGCTTTCTATTAAAGACTTCAGTAATCACTATTTACTCCTTGAGGAGCCCCAACACAAATCAACCAAATGCTTCACAACAAATTCTTCCTCTAGTTACCATTCCCAACACTTTTAATTAAGGTTTAAGATGCTTATCACAAAGGCACCCAACCCAGACTACATTGACATGATCCCCACGGATCACCGAATCATAATACATCTTATTCTAAATTTGAAACATTATACTTCCACAAATCTTTCAACAAGATCAACATATAAATTTCATACCTCCTATATAATCACGTCTCGACAACCGAACCTTATTTAGTTAAACAACGACTTCAACATGCAAATATTATCTCTACAAGACAAAGTTCATAACTAGGATTCCAAGGCATACATTCCTTAAGGGTAAAACTCTACATCAGGTTAATTATCCATGGTTCACTCCTTCACCACAGGTTACAATACCCTCCATTTAATCAATGGTTTCCAACAAGTATTCTACACAACTACCACCACTACTAAGTCATTAATAACAACAAATGGGCATATTCATCAACCAACAACATTACTTTTAGCTACCCTATACATAGGTGATAACCAAATTACCACCACACAACATACTCCAACTATTTAAAATAAATTGAATACTAGCATTAACACTGCCCTTAACAACATCATTAACAATAAGTCTTATGTCTTCTCAATTGATATCAATACTAGCATTGAAGGGACACAACTGCATACTTCCAAATATACTAGTAGTTTGCAACAACATAAATAGCAACTCTAATCAACTTCCAAATTAAAGTCACTAGGCAACACGATTAAATTTCTCTATTACTCCATTAGATTAGAACATCTTTAAACAACCAGCAAAGTTTCTTTAACAGTAACAGCAGTCTACATCATCTTAATGTTTTAACTATGCATCAGGGTTTAAAACTTTAAACATAATCGAGGGTCCTAAGCATTTTTAAAGCAAAGCAACAGATTCTAAGCATGTACATTAACACATTAAATCATTCTCACTAAGAGTAAACTACAACACTAGTAGTCTATTTGTTCTCAAGCTAGAGATATTAATCACATTGAATTGATTCAACTCAAAATTTAACTTAGCCACACAACAATCCATAAACCACATTGTTACCTACTACATAACATGCTAAACATCAATTCTTACTAGGGACAAACGATTTCAGTCAAAAGACTACTTACTTTGTTTGCAGCATTTTAGTTTTAAAACTCATCCCCAAATTCATAAGGAAACTTGACTCTCAAAATTGCAATGAGACAAACCCAAACTTGGTCATGCAAAGGAATTCTCCCAAAACACTTTTCAATCTCAAAGACTCCCACAGGAGGGAACCAACCGATCAAATAAACCTTTGCAAATAAAACCTTAACACCAAACCCCAAACTTTCACATAACAAGAAGGGTTTTTCAACGATGATTTCTTAAACCAAGAAAATAACGAAATCAAACTCCACGTACTACTACAAAGCCACGTAACTTCAGCCCTCGGCGGTTGGGTCGGCACAACTCATAATAACTCCTTTAACCTCAGAGAAAGACAAACACATGGATAAATTAAATGCTTCTTCCCCATAAAGCAATTAACAAACTAAACGGCAAAACTGGAACGGCGCCCAAAAGAAGCGCAACACTAGACTCCTCTTCTTTGTCTTCAACCAAGGAAGACAAAACCACACACCGCATACGGAATTATCCGCGAAAAACCAAAACCAAACACTTTTCTTTTGGTTATCATCAACTAAAACCAATAAAACCAACCAAGACCGACCACAGAACGATAAAGAACATCCGAAGGAATCCACCACCAAACTTTTCTATTTGACTCCAGTCAACTACCCGTTTTACGACAGAAAAGGGTAAGCACTCTTCTCCTACAGGGGTTAATAGTTCTTCGGTGGTGGCGCTAACCGGCCACACCGTCAAACCTCACCCTTACTATGAAATAAGAGAGGCGGCCAAAACCCTTCGGCACCACAACCCACTTTATCACAACAACAAGAATAATTCAATCATTTATCTCATAGACATAGCAACATGCTTTATCAAATGAAGCATTCAATATCAAAGCTTAAATACAACATTTAAGCGTAAGGAAACGATTCCCATACCCTTTCCTACTGTGCATCCAGCGTGTGTCAAATTTTAGATTAGTTATACCACTTTTGCAAGTTTTAATGTTGCTATCCTATGACAAAATTTTAGTTAAGACCTAAGCCATGTTTCTAAGTTATTCCACATCATATTTTAGTTGTACCCTATAGCATGACACTAAAAATACTCATTCCAAGGACCTACAGCCCGCTCTGATACAAACTGTAACACCCTGGCATTTAATATGCCTGAATGCTACCAAACATAAGCTAAACAACATCTAAATACCACAAGTTACCATAAATTCCAGCAAAGGTACATATGCTAAAAAACCGAAATTTCGGCAGCATCTCCTTTGTTTTAACATGAATTAAAGGAGCAACAACAGTATAGCAATGTATGGATTATGAGAGACAACTAAAAACAGCAATAATTAACGACTTAGCAACAATATAAGTCTAGTTTCAAACACATAATGTCTCCAAGGGTCAAACGAACAATAAAACTCTCATATAGCAAAGCTAAACCTTAAAGCAATAATCATCACACGCAATTTATTATCAAACAATTGAATGACTTGTGGAATCAAAATGGTGAAGCTACGTGTGGGCGTGTGACTATTTCCCTTCCCCGCATGTCGTTCTCATGGTACCTAAAATAACAAGAAAACACAAGCGTGAGTTCGAAACTCAGCAAGCATATTGCAATGGACAACAAGAACAATATCATGGCAATAACATCTCCCATCATATATATCATCTCATTCATGAACACTTAACAATATCTACATCATTATGTATGCAATATAATGCAATGCTCATGTCTCCTTGGAAACTCATACCGGTATGGTTGAGTACACACCCGTCGGTGTGCACCCTCTCCCCCCTTCCATCCCGAAGATGGAGGGTGCCTACTCCTCGCTTCCGTTCACCGCGGTGAATGGAATCACGATGTAGGACTTACTCATTGGCTTTCCGGATTAGTCATAACTTTCTCACCGACCTTCCCGGACTAGTTATGACTTTCTCACCGCTGAGCCATGTAACATGCCATGTATGCATTTATGCCAACATCATATTTAACTCACATATTAACACATGGCATCATAACATATTAAACATGCTCATCATATCATTGGCAATCATAAAAGCATGGCAAGTGATCATATATCATATAGTCAATTCCATCTATTCTCAACAAGCAACCTACAAATCGCTATCCATCACAACACACTTGCCTCAACCACGGGCAACGGATTGGCGGGAAGTAGAGGGCACTCCCGGGGTCGCACCACCTGCACATAGGTACCACACGCTCACAATCATGTCCACAAAACAGTACGCAAACCCTCATCTACCCCGACATTGCCAACTACTCGCAAAACCTAAAAACAGAGGTTCTGTCCCGTCGGGACAGCAGCCTTGCAAAAGGCATAACTTGAGTTCTGGGACTCCGAATCAATTAAACGAGTACATCCTCGTGTAGCTTAGGAAATTTCCCAACTTTCTCTAGGTATATGGAAAGACTGATTCGGACTCTAAAGTTGTTTAATCTACAGATTACCGTGATCTGTTCCAATTACGTCACAATTTTTATCACGCTCGGTAAAATAGCTATAAATTTCAAACGGCTGGGCGGAATTTAACGTTCTTTATATGAACGGAAAGATAATGAAATTATCTACAACTTATTAAAAGTCCGTACAGTCAGATTCGAATTCTAAATTGGCGAAAACAGGAACCCTAGGTCGACTGCTCATGCTGTCCCAAAACAGAAACGTGGCAATGTCTAGATCTAACCCAAATTATTCCAATCCAGCACCACCAATTGATCTAAAAACTTGATAATCACCTTAATAACAGTACCTAGATCAATCCCAGGGAACCCCATGATCATACCTTTGCCCGACGCACGAAAACTCCAATAGATCTCCTCGCTCCTCGCTCCTCGCTCCTCGGATGGATCCACGAGGATGCAGGGGTGGGGAGGCCACCCAAGGGCAGCAAGGGGGGTGGAGGAGAGGTGGTGGAGAGGTGGAGAGGTGGAGAGGTGCAAGGGGGGGGGCGCACGGCACAAAGGAGGAAGGGTGGGGTGGCTAGGCAATGGAGGGGGAGAGGTGGGGCGCAAGGCAGCAGGGGTGGACGCCCCAAAGGGGCAGGGAGACCCCTTTTTACCAGCCCTAAGCCCCTTTCCTAATCCTAAATGGATTCCTACTCCACCCCACCAAAGCCCACAACCCCCCTTAAGGCCCAAAACCCCCCCGGAAAGGCGCAAAACTCCGGAAACGGCCCGAAAACGCTATAAACCTCCAAGCCCTATGGTTTTAACCTTATTTCCACATCTCATACTGTTTTTGACCATATCATTCACATTATATAAGGTTCCGACACTCCGAGTGACACAACTCTTCAAAAGGCCCAACAATGCGAGAAAACCTCAAGCCGAAAGGTTTTATTCTCTAATTTCACATTCTATAATGTTACACCATACCGTAGTGTCACACCTCCCACACTGCAGTACCCAGCGCCGCCACCGACTGCACCGTTCAGACCTCCGACGTTGCCGTACCCATCGCCGCCGCCACAGGAGCAGCCTGGGAGCTCATCGTGGCAGCAGCAGGGCACGTTCTTCGTGGCAGGTAATATTCTCACTTAAACATGCATTACATTTTGTGGTAACTAATCCTCGTGTATGACAGGCCACCCGTTCAGATACCCTGGCGGCGCGACATGGATGCCTACTCCTTTCTTGGTTCCAACCCCAGGTGTGTTCAATATGCTTCGTAAACTAACATTGCAAGACATTTTGCTTCCAAATATATTCGTCATTCGAACTTACTGTAATACTTTCAGGTTACTGTCCAGAGGGCCAGACTACGCCGCACACACGGGTGGACGACTTCGACACGGAGTATACTGGTCCGACGCATCCAGACGTCCTGTTGGGGTCGCACCTGAGTGCCCCCACGCCTACACACCATACAGACCCGAGTTCTTCAAGCCGTACACCAGTACCACCCGTGCCGCTTAGAGCCCGGATCAGCCGCCCACCAGACCGGTGGACCCCTTCAGGGCCCAGACGTCGACCTGTAGATGCACATCGACCAGCGAGGCATACCAAACCTCGTGCGCATGGGGAGGGAGGTCACCAGGGTGAGGAAGGTGACCAGGGTGAGGGAGGTGACCAGGAAGAGGACTACGAGGACGTCGACGATTGAGTATTGTATTACTACGTTGTATTTGTGCGTTGTAATGTTTGTTGTTGATTATAAATTTTGGTCAGCTTTTGTCATATCAACCTCGTGTCGTTATTGGTTTTTCAGCTTTTGTCATATCAACTTTTTCAGCTTTTGTCATATCATCTTTTTCAGCTTTCGTCATGTCATTATTGCTTTTCAATCCCATGCGAAGCTGCAGAGGAATCCGATGCTGGCGGATTTCAACTTCTCTTAAGTCCGCCACTCTTTCCTATGGCTAGCTATTTAAGTCCCGGTGGTCGCCTCCCAAAAATCACGGCAAGCAAGCAAGCTTCGGGCCGAATACGAAACACGGCGTGCAAGTTCGCCAACCAACCAACCGGTGCCAATGGAGTTCCCCTCGCCCCCAAGGCACAGCATTGTCGTAGCCATCCGCGAAGGCACGCAGGTCCCCATGTGCCTTTGTGGGGATCCTAGCCGCTTCCGGCAGTCTGTAGACAACTCATACACATACGGTATGAGGTACTGGAGCTGCCGCAACCATGACTCCAAGCCAAAGCTGGGGATGCGGATGCGGCAGAGAAGCCCGGTATACGGTAGTCGCATTTCATGTTACATCAAACCGTGCAAACCTTCATACGGTAATACTATATGCTCTCACCAACTGCAGCCTCCATTTTGCGAGTTCGTCGAATTCTACGATGCGAAGCAGACTCCTGAGATGGAGACGATGCGGGATCAGGAATACTCGCATCACAGAGCTATGGTAGAGCAGCAATGGCGTGAGCAGCAGGAGGAGGAGAAGCACATGAAGGCTGCCAAAGAAATGCGTGCACAGAGGGAGGCCGAACGGCAGCGCCTGGCGGTCGAACGGGAGGCCGAGCGTGAGAGGAAGCGCGAGAGGGCGGCTAGGGCCAGGGCGGCAGGCACCGATGGGTTGCGCAAGGGGAAATATCCCCAGTGCACTCAGTAGTGTAGTAGAAGGGTCCTTATTGTTTCGTTTACCTAAGGCATGTTAACTTTAAGCCATTATTTCTGCATTTCCTATATTGTAATGTTATGCCGTTGCCGTTATTTTATTTACCAGAAGGGCTCTGCGTGGTGATATTATGTTGTTACCTATGTACTTATGTATTGTATTTCTACATTTCTGCATGTCCTATGTATTGTATTGAACCAGACGTGATATCTTACCTGGTGCCAAAAAGGCTTAAGCGTTACAGTTTGGGAGTACTCGATAATACTTAGGGTTATTGCGCTGGTGCGTTCTAGATGCAAACAAAGGTGTAAATCAAATATTTTCGCGTAATATACCAGTCCACATATCAAATATCAAACCTCATCCATTGTTACCAAAAATTACCCCCAAGCACGGTATCTTACGGCCTACCGAAAAGGCTTCAGCGCTATAGTTCAGGAGTACTCGATAATACTTAGGGTTGTTGCGTCGGTGCGTTTTACATGTAAACAAAGGTGTACATCAAATATTTTCCCGCAATATGCCAGTCCACATATCAAATATCAAACCTCATCCATTCTTGGAAAATTGAGTCCGGCTCATGATCTCAAAAGCATGTGCACGACAGACCCAAAAACTTGGTCCATCGTACATGTGTTGACTGCTATTTTCTTGAAAAATTGAGTTTGGCACAAGAGCTCAAAAACATGTGCACGACAGACCCAAAAACTTAGTCCGTCGTACATGGGAAAATGAGGTTGCCAAAGCAAGTTTACGACAGACCAACAAATTTGGTCCGTCATAGATGTGAAACTTACTGTTTTCTTTAAGTTTGGTCCGGCGCCAAAGTGAAACTTACTGTTTCTTGTCAAATTGTCAAAACACATGAACAAACACATTTTGCAAATTCAATTCTAAGCCAATTTTTCAGCACATGATTTCACAATCTCCCCCTTGATGAAAACATTGGCAACACCACTTAGAATTGAACATTTGGCATTCACTTTACAAAAGATTTTGAAATCCAAAGGATCAAAGACCAAAGTAAGAAAACACAAAATTCCCCCTTTGACCAAAAAGCAAAACAAAAACTCCCCCTGAGATGTGCCCAAAAATTTCAAAATTCTTCTCAAACAACTCCCCCTTTTTCTTCTCCCCCTTTTTCTTAAACTTTTCAACGATTCCCAAATTTCTCCCCCTTTGACAATGGATTCATCAAGAGTACAAAAGAGAGAACAGGTTCAAAATTTTTCCTGTAGCAAAGATTTCACAAGGAGAAACAAGGGAGTGTCAAGATAGGAAAAGATGAGCTCATTCGATCATATAACCTTATATATCACATAACATGCAAAATACATGATCTTGATGTGATTTTAGCAAGTTGGGGAATGACATGCATCTCAACCTCAATTCAGTCAACTATAGCCAAGTACTAAGCAAAACCTTTAGTAGAAAAACAAAGGCTCAAAGTTGAAGCAAATAACAAATCAGGGTGAGCAAGTAGTTTCAACTCCAAACTAGTAGACCAATTTTAATCTTTAAATAATAAATTGCATGTGGCATGCTTGAAGCATACTTCTTTCTTTTTCTTGTATTGGCATGCTTGAAGCATACATCTTATCTTTGAGGGAATGGCATGCTTGAAACATACATCTTGTCTTTTTAGGGAAAGCATGCCTAAAGCACATTACTTTAGGCTTTTGCTTTTAACAACCCCTTTTTTATTGATTCCCTTTTCTTTTTCTTTTTCTTTGATTGTAAACATGCAAAAGTGATTAAAAGGTCTTATGAAAGAGTAAAGTTGAAAATACACTTGCTTCATAGCCAAAATTTGTCAAGGAGATTCAATATCAAGCCTAGAAGAGTAAGATACCACAAAGTATTTAGCTATAGGCAATCTGACCAAGGAATTCCACAAAGTCATTTTTAGTTCAAGTGGAACAATTTAGATTATCATATATTAGCTCAATTACATAATATATAAAGAAATATGATAAAGTAAGCTCATCAAGTGAAATAACTTGGCAAGGAAACTCCCCCTCAAAACAAACCCATTGGATGAACAATCCCAAGTTCTCCCCGAATAAAAACAAAACGAGAAGAAGACAAATGTTTTGTGAAAATGTCTGCCAATTGATGTTCAATATCCACATGGTGAAGCACAATGTTGCCTTTTTCAACATGATCTCTAAGAAAGTGAAATCTGATGTCAATGTGTTTTGTTCTAGAGTGTTGCATGGGGTTCTTAGCAATGCAAATTGCACTAGTGTTATCACACAAAAGAGGAACACTATCCAAATTAACCCCATAATCTTTAAGTGTAGCTACTATCCAAAGAATTTGAGAACAACAACTAGCAGCAGCCACATATTCAGATTCAGCAGTTGATTGTGCAACAGAAGATTGTTTTCTAGAAGACCATGCAATAAGGGTGTTTCCCAAGAAGTGACAAGAACCAAATGTGCTTTTCCTATCAATTCTACATCCTCCAAAATCAGCATCAGAAAAAGGTCTCAAACTAATGCATGAGGGAGCAGAAAGCTAAATGCCAAAATCTTGAGTACCATAGAGATACCTGAAAAATTCGCTTGATGGTTTGTTGATGTGAAGCACGTGGGAAAACTTGAAAATGAGCACACAAGCACACAGCAAATTCCAATTATCTCATCCTCAACAGCATCATCATCATCTTCATGAACAAAGATACTCTCCCCCTGAACATATGCACCTGTACCTGCACCATTTGGACTAGTGCCTTTTGCGAAAATAGAGGTGGAAGCAGCATCTTCAAAAATAACACTTTCAGCCTGAGATGCACGAGTGAAGGAGAACCAAATCTTATCACCGAACATGTGACGTGAGCATCCGAAATTCACTAGCCATATGTTCTCCTTCCTCGCGTGAGAAGCCTACATAGAAGCAGAAAGTGTCGAGGTCTCGATCGGGGTTAGAAATAAGATGTTTAGGAATCGATCTTGAGACACACGACGGACAACAAGAGGGCACAACACGAGCAGTCTTATGCACAAAATCAAATTTGCCTGTTCCCGTGTTTCTAGCAACAAAAGGTGCTTGCATCACCCTAGGCACGTAGTGAGAAGCAAAGCGTGCCTTTCTGAAATTAGACCTAGCCTTAGCTCTTTCTTTCTTTTGTTGTTTGGCTAGTCTAAAGCAAAAATCTACTAAATGTCCATCTCTACCACAATGAGTGCAAGTGTACTTAACAGGATGTTTGGCTTTAGAAGTAGAAGCAACATTTGCATTCATCATAGTAGAAGATAACACTCCAGCAAACTTAAAGACAGTTTTCTTAGGCTCATTGACAATTTCAAATTTTCCTCCGTCAAGTGCTTTAACAACAGTGGTAGCATGTGATTTATGATGAGCATAAGAATCAAAACCTAAACCTTTGTTATGAGTGCTGACTTTTGATTGATCCAAAATCATGTTTAGGTTCTTCTTTCCTTTAGTGAAACGTTCTAATGATTTTTCCAAGTAATCAACTTTTCGAGAAAGAGTTAAACAATTATTGCAAGGAACATTCACTTTTCCTTTTTGCTTACGACAAGTTGGGCATGAAAGAACCTCATGTGTAAGTAGATCATCAGTCAATTGAGAAACCCTAGCATTTGCATCTTTTAATTTTAATTCAAGAGTTGAGCATTTAGAACAAGAAGTTAAACCATGCAAATCATCAGTGGAACAGCTAGCATGTTTAACATGTTTCTCATTTTTCTCACTTTCAGCATTAATTTTCTCAATCAAGGAAGCATGTTCTTTCCTAAGCGAAGTAAGCTCATTCCAAATTAAGTCACATGATTTGCAAGCATCATCATCAGGAATCAAAGTTTTAAGTCTAGCAATTTCAGCATTCAATGATTCAACAACAAAATCATGTTTCTTAATTTTCTTATCACGTTTATCAAGCAATTTACCAAGTCGAGCAACAGCAATAGTTAATTCATCATAGGAAGGATCTACCTCATTGAAGTCACTGTCGTGATTGTCCTCGGTGAAGTTGTCGCTACTTTTGGCCATGAGACACAACCCCGTCAACTCATGCTTGCTTGGAGTTGTATTGTCCTCGCTGCTCTCCGAATCCACATCGCTCAAATTGACTTGTTCAAGAGCGGAAAGAACTCGGTGAACCACTTTGCGATTGGTGAAGCTCTTTTTCTTTCTATCAAACTTCTTCTTTGCTTTTCTTTTGTCATTGTCCTTCTCTTCCCTTGATGCTTTTCCTGCAAGTTTAGGACAATTTGTGCGAATATGGTTGAGGTCACCACACTCATAGCATCTTGGAGGACCACCACCACCTCTCTTCCTCATTCTCACATTCTGCAAAGCTTTATTAAAACGAGAAGAGAGTGATGCCAAGTCTTCTTCAGGAAATTCCTCAATCTGTTCATCGGTTAGTGAAGACAAGAAAGATAAAGCAAAACTTGAAGCAGCACCATTATGAGATATGCTAGATTGAGATGTGAAAGCAATTGATTTATGATCATTTTTTCTGGCAAGAACATTTAATTAATGAGTTTTCAACTTAGAATAAAGAACATCTAGTGTAAGTGTACTCATGACAGTAGATTCTTGTATAGATGTTACTTTCATCTCCCACACCGACATGTCCAAAGCACTAAGCAATTGTCTAGCATTGGCCGCATTAGTATAGTTGACTCCAACAGCACGAAGATTGCTAAGGATCTTATTAAAACGTGCAAACAAATCATCTACTGACTCACCTGGTTTCATCTCGAATCGCATGTATTCCTTCTTGTAGATGTCTTGGCGAACCTCTTTCACAGTGTTAGAACCCTCATGGTAATCACAAAGAGATTTCCATACCTCATATGCGGATCGAAGATGAACCACACGATCAAAGTCGCTGCGTCCCAAGCCTTGGATGATCAAGTTGCACGCCTTGCTATTTGCTTCAATATGTGCGCGATTGGCGTCGTTGACGTTGTCGTTCTCGGGAACTTCATATGGCTTGTAAACCTTCTCCCATATTGCGAAGCCCTGTGCTTGGATGAACGCCTCCATCTTGGCCTTCCAAAACTGAAAATCAACACCATCAAACACACATGGTTTTGTCGAATAACGATCCATTAATCTAATCACCGGTTAAGATAGATTAGAAAAACCTTGCTCTGATACCACTTGTAGGATCGAAAGACACGAATATAGCAATCAGAGGGGGGTTAATGATTGTGCGGAAGCTAAAACCAAATTCTTGATCTACTAAAAGTTCACCCCAAAACAGAACCAAATAATTGCCTTGTTTTCGACAAAAATAGAATGACAGAGGTTCGGTAAAACGAGAATTACCGGAGATCCAACCGTTAGATTGATCTGAAATTTGGACACGAGAAACTAGATTCCAGTACGAATCGAACCCAAAAAGAATCAGCTCGATCGGACTTACGGATCAAAAGTTATGAACCTCGCAAGCTTGCTGTGACACAAGATGACGAGAATTAATCTAACCAAAACTTCAAGAATAAACAAGAACGACAAAAGTTTAATCAACTAAACTTAGAGAAACCCTAAATCAATTCTCTAGAAAGGTTTTGATGGATCAAATCAAGATAAAACTAAAAGAACAAAAACCAATCTAGAAAAGAATAAGCATACAAACAAGAACCAAAACAGGAAACACTATAGCAACGCGGTTACTGTAGCATGCAAGGATCTAGAAGAATTGATCTTTATTTCTTTTGTCTAAAGTACTCTCATCAAAAGAGTACAAACCCTAAAACTGAGCTTGAGGCTCTCAATGCGCTCAACTCCGATTGATTCGATTGATGCCCTTCAACAGGAGACACCCCTCCTATTTAAAGGAGCAAAACACAAGGAGTTCTTAATACAATTCCTAATCTAGAAGGAGTATGTATTCAACACAACTCCTCTTGGCCCAACCTGGCCGAGTACAACTCTTGCACGCGTATGGCAACCCTACCATACTCACGTGACTAACACTTTACACGCGTATGGCCACCTGCCATACTCACGTGACTAACACTTTGCACGCGAATGACCTCCTGCCATTCTCACGTGACTAACCATTCTTCATGTGCACCATTCACTTAGCCCAAACGTCCCGCATGACATCCTTGACCACCAAGACCTCAGTTCCTCCCTGAACCTAGTCCCGAACCTCAGCTCCTCCATGAACCTAGTTCCGGTCCCGTCATCGACCACGTTCGTCTTCGAGCAATACCTGCACATGAACAAACCACAAAACAATTCCGAGCACAAGTCTACGACTTGGCTCACATCAATCCATGCAAATACTCACACGAGCATTGCATAAAGTCCACTTCAAGCATCATGAAATTCTCACAAATTTTCATAATCTCAAAAACAAATCAAACACAATTCCAATTTTGCTCAAAACCCTAATCGAGCAAAAACGCATTCACGACGGACCAAAAAATATGGTCCGGCGTACACATGAAAAAGTCACTCAAAAAACTATTCACAACGGACCAACAAAATCGGTCCGGTGTACAAGTGAAAGTCTCAGTTAAGAAGAAATCATTCCGACGAAAACACGTTCACGACAGACTAAAAGAAATCAGTCTGTCGTACATGCGAAATCAATCCTCAAAAAGCCGTTCACGACTGACCAAAGAAATTTGTCCGACGTACATGCAAAACTTACTGGTTTCTTGGAAAATTGAGTCCGGCTCATGATCTCAAAAGCATGTGCACGACAGACCCAAAAACTTGGTCCGTCGTACATGTGCTGACTGCTATTTTCTTGAAAAATTGAGTTTGGCACAATAGCTCAAAAACATGTGCACGACAGACCCAAAAACTTGGTCCGTCGTACATGGGAAAATGAGGTTGCCAAAGCAAGTTTACGACAGACCAACAAATTTGGTCCGTCGTAGATGTGAAACTTACTGTTTTCTTTAAGTTTGGTCCGGCGCCAAAGCGTAACTTACTGTTTCTTGTCAAATTGTCAAAACACATGAACAAACACATTTTGCAAATTCAATTCTAAGCCAATTTTTCAGCACATGATTTCACAGTTTTACATGCAAACAAAGGTGTACATCAAATATTTTCCCGCAATATGCCTGTCCACATATCAAATATCAAACCTCATCCATTGTTACAAAAAATTACCCCCAAACACGGTATCTTATGGCCTACCGAAAAGGCTTAAGCGCTATAGTTCGGGAGTACTCAATATTACTTAGGGTTGTTGCGCCGATGCGTTTTACATGCAAACAAAGGTGTAAATCAAATATTTTCCCGCAATATGCCTGTCCATGTATCAAATATCAAATCTCATCCATTGTTACAAAAAATTACCCCCATACATGGTATCTTACGGCCAGCCGAAAAGGCTTAAGCGCTATAGTTCGGGAGTACTCGATATTACTTAGGGTTGTTGCGCCAGTGCGTTTTACTTGAAAACAAAGGTGTACATCAAATATTTTCCCGTAATATGCCAATCCACGTATCAAATATCAAATATTTGATATAAAGGCTTAAGCGTGATAGTATCTTCATAATTCATAAATGGGTCTCTAGCGAAACTTGATTTAAAAAATTTACAAATTACATAACCCAATTATTTATTTCATATAATCTTAATCCTTACATCTTAATATAAATTTAAAAAATTATTTCATTATTTATGTGATTAATCTATTTATTTTCGCATATATTGAGGAAAAAAAACTCATAACCAAAAAAATTTCCAAAAAAATTTTCCTTTTTTTTTTCTTTTCTTTTTCTCTTCTTTCCTTCTTTCCTTTTCCTTCTTCTTTCTTATTTTTTCCCTTCCTTTTTCCCTTTTTCTTCTTCTTTCTTATTTTTTTCCCTTCCCTGGATCTGCTTTTCTTTCCGGCCCTGCCCGCGCTGCCCGTCGCGCCATGTGGGCGCGAACCCCTTCCCTCGTCGCGCCACGGTGGCGCGAAGCCACCCCCGCCCCACCACGTGGCCCGCCACCCATTTTCGCGTCAGCGTGGCGCGAAACGTTCCCCCCTTGCCACGTAGCGTCATTTTCGCGCCAGCATGGCGCGATGCGCCGGATTTCGCGCTGACGTGGGGCGAAAAGAGGTTAGTTCTGCAAAAAAAAAATTATGTAGGTATATTTTTGTATTATTCGAAAAAAGAATGAATATTTACAAAAAAAATTCTCAACTATACTGTGCCACGACTATATATCAAGGTAAGAGAGAGATCATTTACGATTTAAATATTTCAGAGTTGGCTCATTGTCCTTTTTTTTAAGATGTGCTCATTGTCCTTGATCGTGAGTTCACACTTTAAGTTCTCTCGAAGTAAAAGGGTTGGACATTAACATATATGAGTATGTTTTATCTTCTAACAAAATATCTTAATACTAATGCAAGGGTGGTGATCAGGTAGAGTGTTGAGTTTGATGACCATGCATATCCAAGAGAACATACACCTGAGCATTTTTGTGCCATTCTACCGGTATAGCATTACTAATCCAAGAGAAATTAAATAACAAAGTTTTAACACTAGATATATGACCATTGTAATTGTAAAAGGCACTACTTGAAGTAAGTAAATAGGCACCACTACCTAGATGATAAAACAAATGTGTATATGAACACAGCATACCTCCACAGGGCTATGCAAGCCATCAAAGCCTTCTCGTTTAACTCTAGAACTTCCCTTTTGTGCCTCTCCTGTGCAACTTGAACAAAGGGTGTATGAAATGCTGTAAAATAATGACAAGTTAGATTTATATGGAAAACATATATCTATGGGAAAACAGAGCAAAAGAACGAGAAAAAACAGTCCCCTGCAACACTGCGTGAATTACATTTCAAGTAGTTTAAGGGTTGGGCTTCAGACTAGCCTTCTTGTAACTTTTTTAGCTCTGTTTTTTTTTCTTAATTTTGTACTTCTTTTTACTGATACATGCCATCAGGCTATCTTTCTATTTATAAGGTAGAGAATTCTCTAGATTTCGCTTTAATAAAAGTCACAAACTAGAAATAACTATTGTAAAAGGAACTGTTAGCATCTAAAATTGGAAATAGAGAGTAAGCAGCCAATGTGAGTTTGGATTCGGTGTCAAAATCGGAAGGAGTAAGCCCATACAAACTCGGATTCAGCGTTAAGAAGATCGAGTCCGTGCGTAAAGCCGATACGGTTTCGGATTGAGGAATCACGTTTATCTAGCATGGAGTGTGCTGAAAAGGAAATCGAGGTTGATACGGGAAGAATCGGAGATTGAGGGGAATACGATCACGCTAAAAATGGCAGGAGAAGATTGAGGCTGATACGAGTGGTTAGAGATCGAGAAGAACACAGTCATGCTGAGGATTATAAAAGGGGACTTTGCGCTACGCTGAAGAAAAATCAATCAACACACCCACAACCAAATACTTTTACTTCTCTTTTTCTTTGCATAGGAGTAGACTTTTAGCCTTGTAATCCTTCCTCTGTAATCCTCTTTGATCAATAAAGTTGTATACCGCCAATTGTTGGTCATTGTTGCTTTACACCAAATCAGGTTTAGTTTCTTATCCGATCTTGTTGCTCATCACCTTTTTCGGGAAAAAATAGCCTTTACCTTTTCTAGTCGACTCCATTAGGTTGATTAGATCTACCGGTTGTGACGATCTGCATCGACTTACATCGATCGATAAGATCCACTTATCTTTGAAGATATAAATCAGTTTCCTAACCAATTTATTGATAAACCTTCTCGTTGATTGCAGGATCAACTCGGCTGGTATGCTCGCTGAAGAGGAACGCGGTATGCTACTCTAGCACAAATTAAAATTTCTATCGCAAACTAGAAAAGCTACTCGCAAGAAGGGGATCATAGATCAATTACCACTAGATGAGCAGTTGCGGAATCCTTCACACGTCGGTGTAGTGGATCGTTCTCGCCGCAGTCGTGGATCGTCCTCGCCTCGGTCGTGGATCATCCTCGCCTCGCCGTGGATCGTCCTTGCCTCGGTCGTGGATCATTCTCGCCTCGGTTGTGGATCATCCTCCCTCGGTTGCGGATCGTCCTCACACGCCGCAGTTGCAGCAGTGTCACCATAGCAGTCCACACGTCCGGGGATGGGACGCCGTGCGTCGGTGTGCAAGCACCGGGTCGCTCGGCAGGGGCAACGAGAGGTGGCTAGGGTTTTGGGCGAAATAGTTCTAAACCGCACGAAAGTGTGTTATGCACCCAGCCTCCTCCCCTCCTTATGTAGCCACGAGGTGAAACCCTAGGCGGTCAGGGCCCATCTACGCGCTAAGCCCACGAGGTCCATCAATTACGGATCCAATCCGAATTAATGCGTTTCAGCCCGTTAAGTGTGTGACCCTGTAGGTTCATGCGCATTTAGACATAGATTCGAAAAAACCTTTTTCTAATACAATAGTCGGTAGCGGCTCCTTGCAGAGTATGCCAACTCCCAAATGCATATGATCAAAGTACTGATGTAATAATCCCTTTGCCAAACTATATGAATATAGAACTCAAGGCGAGAAGCATGTCATCTTTTGACAGTTCAATCCATCTCTCGTATCCGTGATATATTAATAAGTTGTGATTGACTTCTCAATCACGACATGGCCATGCACTTCCTTAATCATATCACACGAGTGGCCTAGACATATATCTCTGTTACAATAGAGTGGCAAATTCCATCTTGACTACTCACTTCCCTCTGCATGTTTCATAGTAAACATGAAAGCTACCTTTATAACTATCCGGTTAGAAAATAGTGTTTGGTAACCCCAAGGTAAACTATTACATATGTAGGGAATGTGACAATCTCAGGTCTATGGATCATACATCTACTATATATGAGATACACTGATGACATATAAGAATGTAACATTCTCGCAGTGTCCCATTGCGGGTCTATATAACACATGTTCTTCAACATGCGTTCACAATGTATTGATGATATCTCAATATCCCATGATCTATGAAACATGATCATCGATCAATACATGCGCTGATCTATTCATCGTTGTCCTATATGATGATACCTGATCAAAGATACTTACAGAATTATATCAATGAGTAGAGAGTTTCATAAGCAAGTCACATACTTGCTGATCAACATAATGATATACATTTATTGGACCAATAATCATATTATTATTCATAAACATAGTCATGTTACAATCATCTATATGACTGCCTCAAGGGCATAACACTAACACTCGCAACCCCAGAATCTGAACCCAGCGTTCTCGTGTGCTAGAAGCTATTAACCCTTCATCAAGTTTTTAGCGCCAACACACTTTTGGCACACCTGGTGGTAGGGGTGAAAACGGGTCGGATACAGGCGGGTAATAGGTTATCCCATATCCTACCCTAATATTTTTCGGATCACGGGAGAATGCGGGTAATGAAAATACGGGGCAGATGCGAATGCGGATACGAGTATTTACTGAGCGGGTTAACAACGGATAGGGTATTAACGGCGGGTAAAAACGAGTATCGGATATTTTGTCGGATAGTACACGAAATAGGTAGAATGAGAACAAGTGATGAAACATATAGTTCAATAATCATGTTGTTTAACATATAGCAGTCCAAGTAAAATATAATGCAACATAGAGTTCAACAAGAAGCATAGAGTCCAATTAATACATAACCCAACAAGACACATAGAGTCTAACAAAGACGCATAGAGTCCAACATAGTCCAACACATAGATTAAAAATTACACATATAGTCCAACACATAGTGACAAATAGAGTTTACTTAACATAAATGAACACACAAAACAAGGATCATCATGCATGCATCAAGATATCAAGTCTCATGAATGTCCTCCATTTCCAAAGCAAAAAAGATAATCGGTGCGAAAATGCAAAAGATCGGGTACCGTGACCCGCTTTTATCTCGGATAGTATCGGGTATTGCTCATCCGTATCCTACCCGTGCAGTATGCATCCGATCACGGTGCACGTACTACCCGTTTATTTTCGGTACGGGTATTACCCGTCTGTTTCGGATAGTTTTTCCTTAAAATACGGATACGGCTCGGGAATTACCCGACCCGTTTTCACCCCTACCTGGTGGGACCCGAAACAGTTAAGCATGTTGTCAATAGAGAAGTCTATGGATGCATCCGACATCAACACTAACGCAATAATCGCGCCTACAATGGCCGATTTAACGCCAAAACAGCGAAAAGAAGTCAAGGATCAAAAGGCCGCATTCGAGTAGATGGTGCTTAGTTGCTATTAGAAGACACGGCGTGACGTCATGTAGAAGACAACATTACCAACAGTTAGCTTCATCAATCAGGACACTTTTGGTGTCGCCAAAAAAGCACCGGTAATCAGATATTTACCCGCACAGGTGGAGTTATTGTGACACTACGGTATGGTGTGACATTTTAGAATGTGAAAATTAGAGATTAAAACCATTCGGTTTGAGGTTTACTCGCGTTTTTGGGCCTTTTGAAGAATGTGACACCACGGAGTGTCGTAACCTTATTTAACGTGCATGATAAGGTTAAAAATAGTATGATATGTGGAAATAAGGTTAAAACCATAGGATTTGGAGGTTAATAACGTTTTCGGGCCGTTTCCGGGGTTTTGGGCCTTTCCGGGGGATTTTGGGCCTTAAAGAGGGGGTTGTGGGCTTTGGTGGGATGGATTAAGAGTCCATTTAGGACTAGGATTCCTTGTGGGGGCTGGTAAAAGGCCTCCCTCTGCCCCTCATGCGCCCCACAAGCCCCTTGTGCGCCCCCCCACCTTCCCTTGGCCCTAGCTGCACCCCCCTCTCCCTCCCCCTTGTGTGGCCATGCGCCCCCTTGCTGCCCTCTCCACCTCTCCTCCACCCTCCTTGCTTCCCTAGGGTGGCCTCCCCACCCCTGCATCCTCGTGGATCCATCCGAGGAGCGAGGAGCGTGGAGCGAGGAGCAAGGAGATCTATTGGAGTTTTCGTGTGTCGGGCAAAGGTATGATCATGGGGATCCTTGGGGTTGATCTAGGTACTGTTCTTAGGGTGTTTATCAAGTTTTTAGATCAATTGGTGGTGCTGGATTTGAGTAATTTGGATTAGATCTAGATATTGCCACGTTTCTGTTTTGGGACAGCATGAGCAGTCGACCTAGGGTTTGTATTTTCGTCAATTTAGAATCCGAATCTGTCTGTACAGATGTTGAAGAAGTTGTAGATAATTTCATTATCTTTCAGTAGATATAAAGAACGTTAAATTCCGCCCAGCCGTTTGAAAGTTATGACTGTTTTACCGAGCGTGTTAAAATCTGTGACGCGATTGAAACAGATCACGGTAATCTGTAGATTAAACGACTTTAGAGTCCGAATCAGTCTTTCCCTATACCTAGAGAAAGTTGGGAAATTTCCTAAGCTACGCGAGGATGTACTCGTTTAATTGATTCGGAGTCCCAGAACTCAAGTTATGCCTTTTGCAAGGCTGCTGTCCCGACGGGACAGAACCTTTGTTTTTAGGTTTTGCGAGTAGTTGGCAATGTCGGGGTAGATGAGGGGTTGCGTACTGTTTTGTGGACATGATTGTGAGTGTGTGATGCCTATGTGCAGGTGGTGTGACCCCGGGAGTGCCTTCTACTTCCCGCAAATCCGTTGCTTGTGGTTGAGGCAAGTGTGTTGTGATGGATAGCGATTTGTAGGTTGCTTGTTGAGAATATATGGAATTGACTACATGATATATGATCACTTGCCATGCTTTTATGATTGCCAATGATATGATGAGCATGTTTATTATGTTATGATGCCATGTGTTAATATGTGAGTTAAACATGATGTTGGCATAATTGCATACATGACATGTTACATGGCCCGAGCGGTGAGAAAGTCATAACTAATCCAGGAAGGTCGGTGAGAAAGATATGACTAATCTAGAGAGCCAATGAGTAAGTCCTACATCGTGATTCCATTCACCACGGTGAACGGAAGCGAGGAGTAGGCACCCTCCATCTTCGGGATGGAAGGGGGGAGAGGGTGCACACCGACGGGTGTGTACTCAACCATACCGGTATGAGTTTCTAAGGAGACATGAGCATAGCATCGCATTGCACTTCATACATATTGATGATGATGATAATATGTGACCATAAGTGAGATGGTTTACATGATGTGAGATATTATTGCTATGTAGTTGTTTATGTTTGTACCATTGCAATATACTTGCTGAGTGATGAACTCACGCTTGTGTTTATGTTGTTTTCTTTTAGGTACCATGAATCCAACATGCGGGAAAGGGAGCTAGTCACACGTCATCACTTAGCATCACACATTTAAATAATGACATGTTCCTTCCCTTATGGTTATGGTTAATTCATTAAGCTAATCTATGGTTTCGATGATTCGTTGGTCGTTATGAGTAATTGATTAGTCCATATTTGTCATGTGACGGATAGAGTTTCTATCCTTAGTGGTATGGTGGCTGTTTTTCCGTTTGATCATGTTATTGCTATCGTTCATTATGCTATATTGACATGTTATGATTGTTGTTGCTTCAATTCATGTTAAAACAAAGGAGACGCTGCCGAAATCTCGGTTTTTAGCATGTGCGCCTTTGCTGGAATTTATGTTTAATTGTGGTATTTAGATGTTGTTTAGCTTATGTTTGGTAGCATTCAGGCATATTAAATGCCGGGGTGTTACAGTTATCGGACATGATTAACCAATCTATGAATTGTGTGCTGCTCAATCAATCATCAGCCCTAGTAACCACACTTAGGCTGTTGATATCTAACAGCGTAAAAGAGGTGGCACAAGAGCTCGTATCGACTGGTTCTCTTTTCGAACCCCAGCATCCTTTGCCAACGTACCCAGTTTTCTCTATCGGGCAGAGCACCCAGAGTATAAAGCTAATGGTCGACAACAAACCATCGGCTACAGCCTTGGCTTCTGCTCCATCACAACCGACCGTGATCCCGGTATGAGCGAAATCAAGCAGTACCACGCCTACACGGACGGCGCTAGGCTAAATTTCTCATCTAGCCTGCCCCAAGGTGTGTCATCCCAAAGGTTCCCTAGACCGGCTCCATAGTCCACCAAAAACACCCAATACATTGAGCCAGCCCCGACACGAGATCCGCCCCTGTACCGGGTCATTACAGACTCAGAACCCTTTGTCCCACTACTGGAGCCCGTAAGGCATCAGCCTATCTGCTATGAGCCACCACAGGACCTGCTGCAATGTAACACCCCAATTTTTGCTTTTCATGAAATTAAAATATTATTTTGCACATTTGTGAATTTTTGGAATTTTCTGGAATTGATTTGGATTTAATTTGAATTTATTCCATATTGAAATAATTAAAGAAATTAAATTTTCAAATAAAGTTTTGTTGGAAATATTTTATTTGAGTCCAAAATGTTTCAAAATATTTTCCAGAATTTTTCTGGAATTTTTCTGAGTCTTTTGCTATTTTTAATGAATTAAATGAATTACTGGGAATTATTTTTAAATATTAAATCGCTGGAAAATCGAGTCGGGACAAGTATCGTTTCATCCGATCGACCGAGTCCGAGTCAGACTCGAGTCCGACCCGAGCCACGTGACTCGACCGAACCCGGTTCTAACCCTAATCGATCCGACCGTTGGATCGAGATCCAACGGTCCGAATCAAGCCGCACCGATCCGATCGGATCCGATCCAGACCAGTTCACGCTGTGCGATCCCAGCCGTTGATCCGGACACGTGGACGGTCGTGCGTCGTCGTCTCCGTCCGAATCGCCGCCGGACTCCGCTGCCGTGTGGGACTAGGGCTCCGTCCCGTGGCATCCTCATCCTGAATCGCCTTCGGGTCAAGAAGGTTATCGCTGCGCGGATGATAACGGAACACCGTGCTCTCCAACTCTCTGGCGTAGATGCGGGTAATGTGCCGCATTGCTCGTCGTGATACTTCTTGGACACCCATCTGCATTGTAGATCTCCTGGCAGTGCAGTGTATCGGGCGATTGCCTGGGCCCTTCTTCCTAGCAGGTATCTCAATCTTCACGTCACAAGCCTTGATCAATCCCGCTTGTCTGATCACTTCCACTTGGTATTGCGGCTTCTCAAAATCTCCGAGAGTTTGTAGCATATGCCAAAGTTCCGCGGCGTGACCAACTCCCAGATCAACGTAGTTGAACTCTTCCTCCATCTGTCACAAGAGTGCTTTACGTAAGAACTCGGAATTTTTAAATTGTGACAAGGTGAGGAAAAATTTCAGCAAGAGACAAGAAAAGAGAGAAGGGGATAAGTCGAGATGTCATTTCTTGTCTTCACAAATTTTTAGCTTTAGAAAATAGGTTTTATCCTCACTACGACCATTCTAGCTAGGGTTGAGCCTATAGTCAGTATGGCTCTGATACCACCTCTGTCGGGACCCGAATTAGCAAAACCTGACCCTAAGTGTATTCAGCCCTAGTCCAGTAACGCGCTACTGCACACAGTCTTAACATCGGTAATTATCACAATCATACCACTCGATACTAAATAAGTACTTTATTTAAATAACCAAACTGGTTACTCGACCTTATGGTCAAGTCACAAATGTACGCCTCGCAGGGCGAAACTTATTAAGAGAGAAATAGTAGCAGCGGAAAATCATAGAAGGTAACATCGTGGCGCCATCCAGTATACCACAGGCAACTGACTGGGCTCGCTTCCTACGTAGACGGATCCTCTTGGAGCTCCTCCTCCAAAGCTGGTATAGTCTCCTCTTCAACTGGTGTTGTATTATGGCAAGGGTGAGTACTTGGTACTCAGCAAGTCATGCAGAATGCAAAGCTAATATACTATATGCATGGCTTAGTACAAAGGAATAGCTCAAGGTATATTTGCGAAATGACATTTGAAAAGTAGCATAAGTAGATTCGAAAGCAGTAAAAACAAGTAAAGCTTAAATAACTTTTCAAGAAGTTTGAGTAAACATTTTTCCCATCCTAAACCACATTTCCATCAACGTCATCATTGATCCAACCCAACTTTTCAAACCAAGTTATTTTTGGAGAAAATCTAACCCTTGACTGTAATTCCCGAGCGATGTCCAATACCGCGGACACGGCTATTCGAATAGATTCTAAACTCTGCAGAGGTTATGCACTTTACCCACAAGATACAGTCAAACACCACAAAGGCGAGTTCCCGTAACAAAGTCTTTCGGAAACCTCTAACAATACAAGTGGTCCTTCGGTTATTGCACACTAACCCTTCCTTCGCTAAGGCGAAGTCTAGGCCAATCAACCGTTAGATGGGTACCTGCCCCACCTGCAGACGCCCCCCGCACAACTTACACAAAGGGTGTAGTTGACCTCACGAGGTCCCACAGTGCGTTATTAGCAACTTAGTCAACTAGGTCCGTCCCATTATAGACATGTGGTTGCACGTTAGACCCAGTTCAAAGGCTTGCAAGGTTAAGTCCTTAGAGTGACCAGGGCAAGACTACCCGAAAAACCAAATCAACATCCCCAATGCCACAACCGGCCCACTGATTACTCTTGCCACATGCCCCGGCCGAAATCGTTTATCAAACCCCGCTTGATTACCATGCACCACGTGCCATCAACATCACATGATACTTTTCCAAAACAGGTTCAATATGTCATTAAGTCAATATTACCATTTGATTGTCCAAAATCATGTCATGAGCACGAAAGGTGTCTAAGCGATACTACAACGGTCTAAACCCATGTTGGCAAGTTAATAATGTCCAACTAGTAAACCACAACTAGGGTGACAAGGGTCATGGCACATACTTAAATAATCAAGGTGTCATACAAAGAAATTGGTACTTATCTAATCCCCATGTTTAAATAAAGTATTTTCTATTTGAACTAGCATGCAATAGTTTAAATCAAAATAGATTTGAAATAGGATCAACATGGTCAAAGCACAACTTGCCTTCAAAAAGTACTTGTTCTTGGTCTTGAGTTGGATCTGAGTCAACACTTCTCCTTCGAATCCTTAGGCACTTCAACGTCTACTCGTAAAGCGTGCAAATAGCAAATACACGAATAAACAATAGGCAAAAAGTGTCCAAACATCCAAATAAAATCCATAAACAGAGAGAACATAATTTTATGAGTTTTTAGAAACTGGAATCGTCAAATTTGGAGTTAAGACGCGAAAGTTATGATTATTTAAAGTTTAAATAATCAATTAAATAATTTTGCAGAGAAAAACTTTAGTCCAAAAATTAAATAAAATTCATATTTAGGTAGATCTCAATTTTATACAAATTTAGAAATTTGAATCACTCAAATCGGAGTTGAAACGCAAAAGTTATAAGCGTTTGAAGTTTGAAACAAAATCTGAAATCATTATTTCGAATTAATAAATCATTTTCTTTTTCGGAAATTAATTATTGCGTCAGCATGGACACGTGTCCGCCTCTAATTGGCCTGCTGACGTCAGCCGGTCCATGGACTCGGTCCACACTCGGCTCGGGTCTACCGTGGACCCGGTCCACGGCTCACGTGAGACTGACATGTGGGACCACTCGGGTGACGTCATCGCTGACGTCAGCGGGGCTCAGCCCACGGTGCTGACAGGTGGGACCCACCGATGACGTCATGGGTGACGTCATGGTGCAGTTTGGTTGTCCCGCTGACACGCGGGCCCCGCGTGTCAGAGACACGCGCTCACGCGCGCGTGGCGTGGCTAAGCACACGTGGCTCGATCGTGCCCGTTGATTTGAAAATCAACGGCCGCGATTAGATCTAGAATTTACGCGTTCCAAATCAGCACCGTCGATCTGGGCCGTTCGATCTAGATCGGACGGTCCAGATCTAACCCTAAAGCTACAACGCAACTAACCTCAACCGTACGATCTAAATCTAACGGTGGAAACCTAATCAAGGACGGGAATAGTAACGGGCGACGTGGCCTCACCTCGTGCGTTGGATCTTGATCCAACGGTTCACCGAGCTCGCGGACGACGATGGCACGCGGCGGCGTTGGCCGCCGGCCGAGGACGGCGACCACACTAACGGCGCTTCGGGGCGTCTCCGGCCAAGTGAGTGCACCCAATAGGTGCGCCTTGACGCAAGGTTCTCAGACCTAGGCTTGAACGCGGCGGAGGATGACGAACGGCGCCGGAAACGAAGAAAAACCGCGGCGGCACACCCTAAACTTCGGCGAGAAATCGTGAGGCGACGGCGGCGGCTTGGGCGTTGGAAACTAGGGCAACAGTGCGACGCGAACGGGCGGTCCTCGGCGATAACCCACGCCTTAAATGGCCTCGGCATGCGTGCACAAGGCGGAAACCTAACCGACGCAGCGGCTACGCTGGCGGCGAGTCCGGCTTTCGGTCACGGAAGACGATGCAATCACGGCCGCCCACGCGTCCCGCTCAACGCCCAGATTTCGGGCGAACGGATCCGGACCGGATCCTACCGATCGGCGCCAAATTCCGATCGTTGGATTTCGATCCAACGGTTCGGATCGATCAAGGTTCGACCGGATCACGTGGCTCGGTCGGACTCGAACTCGAGTCCGACTCGGGCTCGATCGGATGAACAGTGCAAACCCACTCGCATTTTCCAGCGATTTAATAATTAAAATAATTCCCAAGAATTCATTTAATTCATTAAAAATAGCAAAAGACTTCGAGAAAAATTCCAGAAAAATTCTGGAAAATACTTTGGATCATTTTGGACTCAAATAAAATATTTCCAACAAAATTTTATTTGCAAAGTTTAATTCTTTAATTAATTCAAAATGGAATAAATTCAAATAAATCCCAAATAAATCCAAATAAATTCCAGAAAATTCCAAAAATTCACCAAAGTGCCAAATCACACATGAATTTAAGGAAAGCAAAATTTTGGGGTGTTACAAACCTCCCCCCCTTAATAGAATCTCGTCCCCGAGATTCAGGGCTCACTCTGAGAATAGGTTTGGAAACTCTTTCTTCAAATCCTCTTCAAGGCTCCCAAGTCGCTTCGCTTTCTTCATGGTTGCTCCATCGAACTCTCTAAACGGGTTGACTTGTTTCTAGTTTCTCGATCCATTGTGTCTAGAATCCTCACGGGATGCTCCTTATAAGTCAAATCCTCTTGCAACTCAATTGACTCTAGCGGTCTGCTCTCGGGAACTCTGAGACACTTCTTCAATCGGGACACATGGAATACATCATGCACTCCTCGCCAACGATCGTGGCAACTCCACTGTAAGCAACTTCGCTTTGCGGCTCGTAATCTTAAATGGTCCAACATAACGGGTGCGAGTTTCCCTTTGGCATGGAACCTCTTAACTCCCCGAGAGGCGTAACTCGAGGTATACAAAGTCTTAGGTTCAAAACTCAAATCCTGCGACGATTGTCAAGATAACTCTTCTGTCGAGATTGGGCGATCTTCAACCTTTCCCTAATCATGGCGACCGCTCTTCACCTCTTGAAGAATATCAGGCCCAAAGACACGGCTCACGGTCTCATTCCAATTCAATGGCGTCCGACAGAGTCGACCATACAAAGGCCTCAAAAGGTGACATCTCAGAACTAGCCTGATAACTATTGTTGTAATCGAACTCGGCATACGGCAAACTCTTATCCCAAGAGGTAGCGTAAGCTAATGCACAAGCTCTCAACATATCCTCCAGACCTGGTTGACTCTTTCGGCCTGTCCATCCGTCCTGTGGATGATAAGTCATCTTGAAGTTCAAACGGGTTCCCATGGCTTCATGCAACTTATTCCAGAACCTTGAGGTAAATTGGGTACCTCTGTCCGATACAATCCTCTTTGGCACTCCGTGCAAGCAGACAATCCCGATCATGTACAATTACGCTAATTTATCTCCGAGTAAGTGGTCTTCACGGGATAAAATGGGCTACTTTAGTCAAGCGATCCACTATAACCCATATGGAGTCATAACCTCCTTGAGTCTTCGGCAATCCGGTAATGAAATCCATTCCGATTTCCTCCCACTTCCACTCGAGGTATTTTCAATTTGTAGCAATCCTGGTCTCTCGATGCATTGCCTTGACTCTCCGGCATACGTCGCACAATGCAACATGCTCGGCAACTTCACGTTTCATACTCGGCCACCGAATCTCTCCTTGAGATCTCGATACATCTTGGCGCTTCCAGGATGAATTGAGTACTTGGAGTCATGGGCTTCTTCGAGAATCGCTTGCTTTAACTCCTTCTTGTTAGGCACACAAATGCGATCCTTCATCCACAACGTGCCTTGCTCATCCAACTTGAAGTCCTCTGCCTTGCCTTCCTCCTTGATGAACTTAATCCTGCGGATCTTGTCATCATCCTACATCCTTCTCGGATCCGATCCTCTAGGGTAGGCTTTACTTCTAATGCGGCCAAGAATCCGCTAGGTACCACCTCAATCTTCATTTCTGAAAATCCTCACATAACTCATCCTCGACTTGTGGCTAGCAACGTACTCACGGTATGGCTTTTCCGACTCAGAGCATCGGCTACTACGTTGGCCTTCCCGGATGGTAATGGATTCCAACATTATAGTCCTTGATCAACTCTAACCATCTCCTCTCGCCTCATGTTCAGATCCGATCGGGTGAATATGTATTTAAGGCTCTTATGATCCGTATATACTTCACATCTGCTTTCCAATCAGATAGTGACGCCATATCTTCAAAGCATGCACTACGGCCTAACTCTAGGTCATGTGTCGGATAATTTTCCTCATGCGGCCTCAATCGCCTTGATGCATAAGTTTAGCGACCTTTCCATTCTGCATCGACACATCCAAGTCCTTGGCGCGATGCGTCACAATAAATATCGAAGCTTTGAGCAACATCCGTAGAACTAACACCGGTCTTGATGTCAATCGCTTCTTGACTCCTGAAATCCTTTCTCACATTGGCGTCCATGCAAACTTCTTTTCCTTCTTCAAAGAATTGCGTAAGAGGTTTCGCAATTGTCGAGAAGCCTTCGATGAAACGGCGGTAGTATCCTGCCATTCCAAGGAAACTCCGAATGGGTCACGGTCTTGGCAGCTCCCAATGTAACACGCCTTCTACTTTGCTTGGATCTACGGCGACTCCTTCTGCGGTCATTACATGTCCAAGAAACTCCACCTTGTCCTTCCAAAAATCACACTTGCTGAACTTGGCGAAAAGTCATTGTTCCTCGCCTTTTCCAAAACTCGCCTTAAGTGTCCTAGGCATGTTCATCCTCCGCTTTGGAGTAGATTAGAATATCATCTATGAACACGACGACAAACTTGTCCAAATATTCCATGAACACCTTATTCATCATATTCATGAAATAAAATTTGGCGCATTAAATCGATCCAAAGGACATAGCGTAAACTCGTAATGTCCATATCTTGACGAGAATGCGGTCTTGAATATCTTACGATCGGATCTTCAATCGATGGTATCGATCTCGAGATCAATCTTGGAGAAAACTCCAGCTCCTCTCACTGATCAAACAAATCATCAATCCTGGGTAGCGGATACTTATTCTTCACGGTGACTTCATTGAGTGCACGGTAGTCGATGCACATCCCGAAACTTCCGTCCTTTTTCTTGACAAACAAAACTGGTGCTCCCACGGCGACGAGCTCCTGGCCTCGATAAATCATTTCTCCATTAATTATTCTAGCTGTTTCTTAATATCTACAAAATAATCGGTGTACATCCGATAGGGTATCTTTGATATCGGTCTTTGTACTGTACAAGCTCTATCACAAACTCTATGTCCCTGTCTGGCTGCATACAATGTAGATCTTCATGAAAAACATCTGGGTACTCATTCACTACGGAGACATCCTCTATGATGATTGTCTTGGTACTGTTAACCATCAACTGTCCTTCTCTAACAGCAGTAGCTTGAAATTCCACTTTCTTTCCACAAGGGCTCTCAACTGAGATAGTCCTTCGTCCACAATCCAATACGGCCTTGTGCTTGGATAACCAATCCATTCCCAAAATAACGTCTAAGGTCTGGGTTTCCAAAATAATAAGGTTTGCTAGGAACTCTATTCCATCTATTAGTATTCTCACCTTAACATCCTACTTTCGCTCGGAGTTCGAACCAGGGGTTTGAACTAAAAGCATGCATCTAAGTCTTGCAATCCTCAAATTATTTCTAGTAGCAAAGCCTTGCGAAACGAACGAACGCGAAGCTCCGTAATCAAACAAAACCGTTGCAGTCTTGAGTTAACAAGTAACTTACCCAAGACGACGTCAGTAGCATTCGCGGTGCATCTGCGGTGACATGGTTGACTCGGCCTCTCACCACGATGCCTGGTGTGGCTCCTGGTCTTTGGCGTCCTAGCTGGGTGGTTCCTAGATTGAAGCGAATCGAGTCACTCCTGCTGTCTTCTTCGGACAAGCTGTTGGCAAAGTGTCTGGCTCGTTGCGATTGTAGCGGCGTCTCACTTGTTCCTTGCCGATCGCTCGAGTAGTGTTTCTAGCGGGGCTGGGTGCAGTAGTTCGATTGACAGGTCTTGGTCTTTGGGGATGGTGTCCTTGTTGCATTGTGGTTGGAATCGAAGAATTGATTTGGTGCAACTCTCAGCGCCATATGCGTTCCTGGCGTGATCCTTGCTTTGTTGCATCCTGCGCTTCTGTTCTCATCCAGTTCCTTGCGCTTGTCCTCAAGAATAAGTGCCTTATTCACCAGCTCTTGGAAATCTGGAAAGGTGTGGGTGATCAATCCTACTTGCAATCCCGAGTTATGTCCCTTCATAAAACGAGACTGCCTGGATTTATCTGTCGCTACATCCTCAAAAAGCGTGGCGTGCTAGGTGTGTGAACTTGTTCAGGTAGTCGACCACCGGTGATTACCTTGCTTGATGCTCTGAACTCCTCCTTCTTAAGGTCCATGATTCCTTCAGGCACGTGATCTTGTCGAATGCAGGTGTGAACTCTTCCCAAGTGATATCTTGAGGGTTCTCTTGCGTGGCACGAAGTTCTCCCACCATTCGTAATTGTTCCTTCGGTGATGAGAAGCGTAGAGTACCTACTCATTTCCTATGCATTGAGCTATGTGTAGCTTCCTCTCAATTGACCTTAACCAATCATCGGCCTCCAATGGATTGGCATTCCCAAAGAAAGTGGGTGGGTGAGTTCTCATGAACTCTGACAGTCTTGTATTCTCAAGCGTGGTCCCCGATTAACTTGATTAGCAAAGTGGCCTGAGCGGTGACGTGTTGCATTTGTTGCATCATAGCATGCATCAACCGAGTCCGAGCAGCGAGAAAAGCTCGAAATTCTGCACATCCAGTGGCGGTGCTGGTGCTCCTCATTGGGGTTTCTGTTTGGCGAGAACCACTTCCATTGCCTCCAAAGTTTCCACGAGTGTTCACCATCTGTCCGATTTGCTCTAGGTTTAGAGATGAGAGGGAAACAAGAATAGACAAGTAATATGGAACTTATGCGGGCGAAAGGTGTAACTTTAAGGTCCAACTTTATTATTAATAACTTGGTATGGCTGCTTACAATGCCTAAGGGCCTTGCAACACATAATGCACACTCAAAGAAACAATGAAAATCCAAATCGAACTAACTCGAGTCTAACGCCTAAAGGGTGACTCTTTATTCTATGACGCGACTTGGCGAAGGAGTCTCACTATAGAACCTATGCTCACTCATCGAGAAAACCTCCACGGCACGGCATCGTCTTGCTGTGGCATAGGCGCCGAAACGATTGCCATGTCCAAAGAATCGTGTCCTCTGTGGTAGTCGAAGAAGCGTGTCCTCATCGAGATCGACTCCTTCCGGATCTCGCTCGTAGCTCGAAATCTTGGCTCGGTCCGGTCCGCATACAAAGTCATCTCCAACTCGTCAATCCTTCGCAGAAGGTGTGCCACATACTCTTGAGCTTCCCGCCATCTGTTCTTCTCTGTCGTGATCTCCTTGTGGGCCTTCTGTAGCTCCTTGCTTGTATTATCTAGTACATCCTCCTGGCGACAACAAATCGTGCCAACCGTAACCGCAGTGGCATCCTCATCTGAATCGCCTTCGGGTCAAGAAGGTTATCGCTGCGCGGATGATAACGGAACACCGTGCTCTCCAACTCTCTGGCGTAGATGCGGGTAATGTGCCGCATTGCTCGTCGTGATACTTCTTGGACACCCATCTGCATTGTAGATCTCCTGGCGGCAAAGTGTATCGAGGCGATTGCCTGGGCCCTTCTTCCTAGCAGGTATCTCAATCTTCACGTCACAAGCCTTGATCAATCCCGCTTGTCTGATCACTTCCACTTGGTATTGCGGCTTCTCAAAATCTCCGAGAGTTTGTAGCATATGCCAAAGTTCCGCGGCGTGACCAACTCCCAGATCAACGTAGTTGAACTCTTCCTCCATCTGTCACAAGAGTGCTTTACGTAAGAACTCGGAATTTTTAAATTGTGACAAGGTGAGGAAAAATTTCAGCAAGAGACAAGAAAAGAGAGAAGGGGATAAGTCGAGATGTCATTTCTTGTCTTCACAAATTTTTAGCTTTAGAAAATAGGTTTTATCCTCACTACGACCATTCTAGCTAGGGTTGAGCCTATAGTCAGTATGGCTCTGATACCACCTCTGTCGGGACCCCGAATTTGCAAATCCGGACCCTCTGTGTATTCAGCACTAGTCCAGGAACACGCTAGTGCACACAGTCTTAACATCGGTAATTATCACAATCATACCACTCGATACTAAATAAGTACTTTATTTAAATAACCAAACTGGTTACTCGACCTTATGGTCAAGTCACAAATGTACGCCTCGCAGGGCGAAACTTATTAAGAGAGAAATAGTAGCAGCGGAAAATCATAGAAGGTAACATCGTGGCGCCATCCAGTATACCACAGGCAATCGACCGGGCTCGCTTCCTACGTGAAGCGGATCCTCTTGGAGCTCCTCCTCCAAAGCCGGTATAGTCTCCTCTTCAACTGGTGTTGTATTATGGCAAGGGTGAGTACTTGGTACTCGGCAAGTCATGCATGAATGCAAAGGCTAATATACTATATGCATGGCTTAGTACAAAGGAATAGCTCAAGGTATATTTGCAGAAACAAAGATTTGAAAAGTAGCATAAGTAGATTCAAAGCAGTAAAAACAAGTAAAGCTTAAATAACTTTTCAAGAAGTTTGAGTAAACATTTTTCCTATCCTAAACCACATTTCCATCAACGTCATCATTGATCCAACCCAACTTTTCAAACCAAGTTATTTTTGGAGAAAATCTAACCCTTGACTGTAATTCCCGAGCGATGTCCAATACCGCGGACACGGCTATTCGAATAGATTCTAAACTCTGCAGAGGTTATGCACTTTACCCACAAGATACAGTCAAACACCACAAAGGCGAGTTCCCGTAACAAAGTCTTTCGGAAACCTCTAACAATACAAGTGGTCCTTCCCGGTTATTGCACACTAACCCTTCCCTTCGCTAAGGCGAAGTCTAGGCCAATCAACCGTTAGATGGGTACCTGGCCTCACTGCAGACGCTCCCCGCACAACTTACACAAAGGGTGTAGTTGACCTCCCGAGGTCCCACAGTGCACGTTATTAGCAACTTAGTCAACTAGGTCCGTCCCATTCTAGACATGTGGTTGCACGTTAGACCCAGTTCAAAGGCTTGCAAGGTTAAGTCCTTAGGGTGACCAGGGCAAGACTACCCAAGAACCAAATCAACATCCCCAATGCCACAATCGCCCACTGATTACTCTTGCCACATGCCCTGGCCGAAATCGTTTATCAAACCCCAGTTGATTACCATGCACCACATGCCATCAACATCACATGATACTTTTCCAAAACAGGTTCAATATGTCATTAAGTCAATATTACCATTTGATTGTCCAAAATCATGTCATGAGCATGTAGCAGGTCTAAGCAGTATACTACAACGGTCTAAACCCATGTTGGCAAGTTAATAATGTCCAACTAGTAAACCACAACTAGGGTGACAAGGGGTCATGGCACATACTTAAATAATCAAGGTGTCATACAGCAAATTGGTACTTATCTAATCCCCCATGTTTAAATAAAGTATTTTCTATTTGAACTAGCATGCAATAGTTTAAATCAAAATAGATTTCGAAATAGGATCAACATGGTCAAAGCACAACTTGCCTTCAAAAAGTACTTGTTCTTGGTTTTGAGTTGGATCCTGAGTCAACACTTCTCCTTCGAATCCTTCCGGCACTTCAACGTCTACTCGTAAAGCGTGCAAATAGCAAATACACGAATAAACAATAGGCAAAAAGTGTCCAAACATCCAAATAAAATCCATAAACAGAGAGAACATAATTTTATGAGTTTTTAGAAACTGGAATCGTCAAATTTGGAGTTAAGACGCGAAAGTTATGATTATTTAAAGTTTAAATAATCAATTAAATAATTTTGCAGAGAAAAACTTTAGTCCAAAAATTAAATAAAATTCATATTTAGGTAGATCTCAATTTTATACAAATTTAGAAATTTGAATCACTCAAATCGGAGTTGAAACGCAAAAGTTATAAGCGTTTGAAGTTTGAAACAAAATCTGAAATCATTATTTCGAATTAATAAATCATTTTCTTTTTCGAAATTAATTATTATACAAGATGGACACGTGTCCGCCTCTGATTGGCCTGCTGACGTCAGCCGGTCCATGGACTCGGTCCACACTCGGCTCGGGTATACCGTGGACCCGGTCCACGGCTCACGTGAGACTGACATGTGGTACCACTCGGGTAGCGTCATCGGCCCGACGTCGGCGAGGCTCACCACGGTCTTGGCCGACAGTGGGACCACCGATGACGTCATGGGTGACGCCATGGTGCAGTTTGGTTGTCCCGGCCGACACGCGGGCCCCGCGTGTCGAGACACGCTCACGCTGCGTGGCGTGGCTAAGCACCGCGTGGCTCGATCGTGCCGTTGATTTGAAAATCAACGGCGCGATTAGATCTAGAATTTACGCGTTCCAAATCAGCACCGTCGATTCGGGCCGTTCGATCTAGATCGGACGGTCCAGATCTAACCCTAAAGCTACAACGCAACTAACCTCAACCGCATTTATCTAAATCTAACGGTGGAAACCTAATCAAGGACGGAATAGTAGCAGGCGACGTGGCCTCACCTCGCGGCGTTGGATCTTGATCCAACGGTTCACCGAGCTCATGACGACGATGGCACGCTGGCGGCGTTGCGGCTGCCGGCCGAGGACGGCGACCACACTAACGGCGCCGGCGTCTCCGGCCAAGTGAGTCCACCCAACAGGTGCGCCTTGACGCAAGGTTCTCAGACCGGCTTGAACGCAGCGGAGGATGACGAACGGCGCACGAAGCGAAGAAAACCGCGGTGGCACACCCTAAACTTCGGCGAAATCGTGAGGCGACGGCGGCTTGGGCGTTGGAAACTAGGGCAACAGTGCGCACGAACGGCGGTCCTCGGCGATAACCCACGCCTTAAATGGCCTCGGCATGCGTGCACAAGGCGGAAACCTAACCGACGCGGCTACGCTGGCGGCGAGTCCGGCTTCGGTCACGGAAGACGACGCAATCACGGCCGCCCACGCGTCCCGCTCAACGGCCCAGATTTCCCGGGCGCAACGGATCCGGACCGGATCCGGCTGGATCGCTGCGGCCAAATTCCGACCGTTGGATTTCGATCCAACGGTTCGGATCGATCAAGGTTCGACCGGATCACGTGGCTCGGGTCGGACTCGAACTCGAGTCTGACTCGGGCTCGGTCGGATGAACAGTGCACACCCACTCGCATGTTCCAGCGATTTAATAATTAAAATAATTCGATAATTCATTTAATTCATTAAAAATAGCAAAAGACTCGAGAAAAATTCTAAAAATTCTGGAAAATACTTTGGATCATTTTGGACTCAAATAAAATATTTCCAACAAAATTTTATTTGCAAAGTTTAATTCTTTAATTAATTCAAAATGGAATAAATTCAAATAAATCCAAAATAAATCCAAATAAATTCCAGAAAATTCCAAAAATTCACCAAAGTGCCAAATCACACATGAATTTAAGGAAAACAAAATTTTGGGGTGTTACAAGCCCTCACCGCCGTCCGATCAAGATCCGAAGGTCCAGACGCGTCCACGTCATCCCGCTGGTGAGATCCTGTCCAAAATCCCAGATCCAATCTCGACCGTTGGATCTAGATCCAACGATCCAGATCAAACGCGTTAACCCAAACGCGTGAGTCCAGATCTAATTTGGGCCGTCGATTTTCAAATCAACGGCCGAGATTGCGCCACATGTCGGGAAGCCTGACCGCCGCGGTCAGCGCACCCGTGCGTGTGACGCTGACACGCCGGGCCCGCGTGTCAGCGACGTGACCAAACCGCACCATGACGTCACGCTGACGTCATGGCGGGCCCGCACGTCAGCGGCCACCCCAGCCGTGTAGTGACGTCAGCGATGACGTCACCAGCGGGTCCCACCTGTCAGCACCGTGGGCTGAGCCCCGCTGACGTCAGCAATGACGTCACCCGAGGGGACCCACCTGTCAGTGACACGTGGAGCCGTGGACCGAGTCCACGGTAGACCCGAGCCGAGCGTGGACCGAGTCCATGAACCTACCGACGCCAAGAGCCAATCGTAAATCGCCACGTGTCCTCGCTGACGCAATAATTAATTTTCGAAAAAGAAAATGATTTATTAATTCGAAATAATGATTTCAGATTTTGATTCAAACTTCAAACGCTTATAACTTTTGCATTTTAACTCCGAATTTGACGATTCCAGATTCTAAAAATTCATAAAATTATGCTCTCTCTCTCTCTCTCTGTTTATGGACTTTATTTGGATGTTTGGATGTTTTTGTCTACTGTTTTATTCATTGGTTGCTATTTGCACGCTTTACGAGTAGACGTTGAAGTGCCGAAAGGATTCGAAGGAGAAGTGTTGACTCAGGATCCAACTCAAGACCAAGAACAAGTACTTTTTGAAGGCAAGTTGTGCTTTGACCATGTTGATCCTATTTTGAAACCTATTTTGATTTAACCTATTGCATGCTAGTTCAATTAGAAAATACTTTATTTAAATATGGGAAATTAGATAAATGCCAAATTGCTGTATGACACCTTGATTACTTAAGTATGTGCCATGACCCCTTGTCACCCTAGTTGTGGTTTACTAGTTGGACATTATTAAATTGCCAACATGGGTTTTAGACCGTTGTAGTATCTCGCTTAGATCTCACACGTGCTCATGACATGATTTTGGATAATCAAATGTTAATATTGACTTAATGATATATTGAACCTGTTTTGGAAAGGTATCATGTGATGTTGATGGCACGTGGTGCATAGTTTTTCGACCGGGGCATGTGGCAAGAATAATCAGGTGGGCCAGTTGTGGCATTGGGAATGTTGGTTTGGTTCTTCGGGTAGTCTTACCCTGGTCACCCTAAGGACTTCACCTTGCAAGCCTTTGAACTGGGTCTAACGTGCAACCACATGTCTGTAATGGGACGGACCTAGTTGACTAAGTTGCTAATAACGTACCTGTGGGACCTCAGGAGGTCAACTACACCCTTTATGTAAGTTGTACGGGGGAGCGTACCGGGGCTGAGGCCAGGTACCCATCTAACGGTTGATTGGCCTAAACTTCGCCTTAGCTAAGGGAAGGGTTAGTGTGCAATAACCGGGGAGGCTAACTTGTATTGTTAGAAGTTTCCGAAAGACTTTGTTACGGGAACTCGCCTTTGTGGTGTTTAACTGTATCTTGTGGGTAAAGTGCATAACCTCTGCAGAGTGAAAAATCTATTCGAATAGCCGTGTCCGCGGTATTGGACATCGCTCGGGAATTACAGTCAAGGGTTAGATTTTCTCAAAAATAACTTGGACTTGAAAGGTTGGGTTGGACTAATAATGATGTTGATGGAAATGTGGATTAGGATGGGAAAGATGTTTATTAAACTCCTTGAAAAGTTATCTATGCTATACTTGTTTCTACTGCTTTCGAATCTACTTATGCTACTTGTCAAATGCTGTTTACTGCAAATATACCTTGAGCTATTCCTTTGTATCAAGCCATGCATATAGTATATTAGCCTGCATTCTGTGCATGACTTGCTGAGTACCAAGTACTCACCCTTGCCACAATACAACACCAGTTGAAGAGGAGACTACACCAGCTTTGGAGGAGGAGCTCCACGAGGAACCGTCTACTTAGGAGCGAGCCCACTGGTTGCCTGTCAGATATCTTTGGATGGCGCCACGATGTTATCTTATTTTTCCGCTGCTATTATTTCTCTCTTAATAAGTTTCGCCCTGCGAGGCGTATAATTGTAACTTGACCATAAGGTCGAGCAACCAGTTTGACTATTTAATTAAAGTACTTCATTAGTATCGAGTGGTATGATTGTGATATTTACCGATGTTAAGACTGTGTGCACTAGCGCGTTCTTGGACTAGTGCTGAATACACAGAGGGTCCGGATTTGCAAATTCGGGTCCCGACAGAGGTGGTATCAGAGCCATACTGACCGTAGGCTCAACCCTAGCTAGAATGGTCGTAGAGAGGTTAAAACCTATTTTCTAAAAAGCTAAAAGTTCGTCAAGATAAGAAATGATATCTCAACTTATCCCCTTCTCTCTTTTCTTGTCTCTTGCTGAATTTTTCCTTACCTTGTCACGATCTAAAAATTCCGAGTTCTTATATGAGCACTCTTGTGACAGATGTAAGGAGAGTTCAACTACGTCGACCTGGAGGTTGGTCACGCCACAGAACTTTGGCGTATGCTACAGACTCTCGGAGATTTTGAGAAGCCGCAATACCAAGTGGAAGTGATCAGACAAGCAGGATTGATCAAGGCTTGTGACGTGAAGATTGTGGTACCTACTAGGAAGAAGGGCCCAGGCAATCGCCCTATACACTGCACTGCCAGAAGGTCTACAATGCAGATGGGTATCCAGGAGGTGTCGCGACGAGCAATGCGGCACATTACCCGTATCTACGCCAGAGAGTTGGAGAGCACGGTGTTCCGATATCATCCGCGCAGCAATAACCTTCTTGACCCGAAGGCGATTCAGGATGAGAATGCCATGGTTACACAGTTGGCACGACTTGTTGTCGCCTAGGAGGATGTACTCGATGATACAAGCAAGGAGCTACAGAAAGCTCGCAAGGAGATCACGACAGAGAAGAACAGATGGCGGGAAGCTCAAGAGTATGTGTCACACCTTCTGCAAAGGATTGGAGAGTTAGAGACGGCATTGTACGCACCCGAGCCGGAGCCAATGCTCGAGCTACACGAACCAGACCCGGAGGAGCCAGAGCTTGAGGAGGACACTGCTTCTTCGACTACCACAGATGACACAGTTGCTGGACATGGCAATCGTTTCGCGCCTATGCCACAGCATCCGTACCCAGGCCGTGGAGGTTTTCCCGATGAGTGAGCGTAGGTTTTATAGTAAGACTCCTTCGCCGAGTCGCGTCATAGAATAAAGAGTCACCCTTTAGGCGTTAGACTCCAGTGTTAGTTCGATTTGTATTTTCATTGTTTGCTGAGTGTGCAGTATGTGTTGCAGGCCTTTAGGCATTGTAAGCAACCATACCAAGTTATTAATATCATTAATAAAGTTGGACCTTAAAGCTACACCTTTCGCCCCGCATAAGTTCCATATTACTTGTCTATTCTTGTTTCCCTCTCATCTCTAAAACCTAGAGCAAATCGACAGATGGTGAACACCCGCGGAAACTTTTGAGGCAATGGGAGTGGTTCTCGCCCAGCAGAAAACCCCAATGATGGAGCACCAGCACCGCCACTAGATATGCAGAATTTTGGAGCATTTCTTGCTGCTCAAACTCAGTTGATGCATGCTATGATGCAACAGATGCAAAACGTCATCGCTCGTGCCATCGCTAATCAAGTTAATCGGGGACAACGCCGTAATACTGCATCGTCAGAGTTCATGAGGACTCACCCACCCACTTTTTCTGGGAATGCCAATCCGTTGGAGGCTGATGATTGGTTAAGGTCAATTGAGAGGAAGCTACACATTGCTCAATGCATAGGAAATGAGAAGGTACTCTACGCTTCTCATCAGTTGGAAGGAACAGCCGCCGAATGGTGGGAGAACTTCTGTGCCACGCAAGAGAACCCTCAGGACATCACTTGGGAAGAGTTCACAGCTGCATTTCGTCAGTATCATGTGCCTGAAGGAATCATGGATCTCAAGAAGGAAGAGTTCAGAGCACTGAAGCAAGGTAATCAGCCAGTGGCCGAATACCTGAATAAGTTCACACAGCTTGCACGCTACGCACCTGAGGATGTAGCGACAGATAAAGCCAGACAGTCTCGCTTCATGAAGGAACTTAACTCAGGACTACAGGTGGGACTGATCACCCACACCTTTCCAGATTTCCAAGAGTTAGTGAATAAGGCGCTTATTCTTGAGGATAAGCGCAAGGAACTGGATGAGAACAGGAAGCGCAGGATGCAACAGCAGGGATCACGCCAGGGAACGCAACAGCGTCTGAGAGTTGCACCAAATCAATTTTTCCGATTCCAGCCAAGAATGCAACCAGGACACCGTCACCAGCGCCAAGACCCGTCAATCAGAACTATCAGACCCCAGCCCCAGCTAGAAACGCCGCTCCAGGCAGTCAGCAAGGAACAGTGAGACGCTGCTACAACTGCAACGAGCCAGGACACTTTGCCAACAATTATCCAAAGAAGACAGCAGGAGTGACCCCAGTCCGCTTCAACCTGGGATCCACACCAGCTAGGACGCCAGCACCAGGAGCCACATCCCAGACTGTGGTGAGAGGCCGAGTTAACCATGTCACCGCGGATGCATTGCAGAATGCTACGGACGTCGTACTGGGTAAGTTGCTAGTCAACTCAGTACCTGCAACAGTTTTGTTTGATTCTAGAGCATCGCATTCATTTGTTTCACAAGGCTTTGCTGCTAAAAATGATTTGGAGATTGCAAGGCTTAAATGCATGCTTTTAGTTCAAACCCCTGGTTCCGAACTCCGAACGAGAGTAGGATGTTCTGGGGTGAGAATACTAATAGATGGGATAGAGTTCCTAGCAAACCTTATAATTTTGGAGACCCAGACCTTAGATGTTATTTTGGGAATGGATTGGTTATCCAAGCACAAGGCCGTATTGGATTGTGGATGAAGGACTATCTCAGTTGAGAGCCCGTGTGGAAAGAAAGTGGAATTTCAAGCCACTGCAGTTAGAGATGAACAGATGATGGTTAACAGCACCAAGGCAATCAGCATAGAAGATGTCTCAGTAGTGAATGAGTACCCAGATGTTTTTCCGGAAGATCTACAGGTATGCCACTGCACAGGATATAGAGTTTGTGATAGAGCTTGTACTGCACAATACCGATAGCAAAGAGACCTTATCGGATGTCCACCGAAGAATTGGTAAAGATGAAAAAGCAACTTGAAGAGTTAATGGAGAAAGGATTTATCAGACCGAGTTCGTCGCCGTGGGGAGCACCGGTTTTGTTCGTCAAGAAGAAGGACGGGAGTTTCAGGATGTGCATTGACTACCGTGCACTCAATGAAGTTACTATGAAGAATAAGTACCCGCTACCCAGGATCGATGATTTGTTTGACCAGCTAAGAGGAGCCGGAGTATTCTCCAAGATTGATCTAAGATCGGGATACCATCAGTTGAAGATCCGATCTTAAGATATCCCAAAGACCGCATTTTCGTCAAGATATGGACATTACGAGTTTACAGTTATGTCCTTTGGTCTGACGAATGCGCCTGCATATTTCATGAATATGATGAATAAGGTGTTCATGGAATATTTGGACAAGTTTGTTGTTGTGTTCATAGACGATATCCTAATCTACTCCAAGACAGAGGATGAACATGCAGAGCACTTGAGGCGAGTTTTGGAAAAGCTGAGGGAACAGCAACTCTTCGCCAAGTTCAGTAAGTGTGATTTTTGGAAGGACAAGGTGGAGTTCCTCGGACATGTAATGACCGCAGAAGGAGTTGCCGTTGATCCAAGTAAAGTAGAAGCTGTGTTACACTGGGAGCAGCCGAAGGCCGTAACCCAGATCAGAAGTTTCCTTGGAATGGCAGGTTACTATCGCCGTTTCATTGAAGGCTTTTCGACAATTGCGAGACCTCTTACGCAATTGCTGAAAAAGGAGAAGAAGTTCGCATGGACGCCAGAGTGCGAGAAAGGTTTTCAAGAACTGAAGAAACGATTGACATCAGCGCCGGTGTTAGTCCTACCGGATGTTAATCAAAGCTTTGATATCTATTGTGATGCATCGCGTCAAGGACTTGGATGTGTGCTGATGCAGAACAGAAAGGTTGTTGCTTATGCATCAAGGCAGTTGAGGCCGCATGAGGAGAATTACCCGACACATGACCTAGAGTTAGCTGCCGTAGTGCATGCCTTGAAGATATGGCGTCACTATCTAATTGGAAACAGATGTGAAGTATACACGGACCATAAGAGTCTTAAGTACATCTTCACCCAATCAGACCTGAACATGAGGCAGAGGAGATGGTTAGAGTTGATCAAGGACTACAATGTTGGAATCCATTACCATCCAGGAAAGGCAAACGTAGTTGCCAATGCTCTGAGCCGGAAAAGCCATACCGTGAGTATGTTGCTGGCCACAAGTCAGGATGAGCTATGTGAGGATTTCCAGAGAATGCAGATTGAAGTCGTACCAGAAGGGTTCATGGCAGCATTGGAAGTGAAGCCCACCCTAGAAGATCAGATTCGAGAAGGACAGAAGGATGATGACAAGATCCGCAGGATTAATTCCATCAAGGAAGAAGGCAAGGCAGAGGATTTCAAGTTGGATGAGTAAGGCACGTTATGGATAAAGAATCGGATTTGTGTGCCCAACAAGAAGGAAATAAAACAGCTGATTTTGGAGGAAGCCCATGACTCCAAGTATTCAATTCATCCTGGAAGTGCCAAGATGTATCAGGATTTGAAGGAGAGATTCTGGTGGCCGAGCATGAAGCGTGAAGTTGCCGAGCATGTTGCATTGTGCGACGTATGCCAGAGAGTCAAGGCAATGCATCAGAGACCAGCAGGATTGGTGCAACCGCTGAAAATACCTGAGTGGAAGTGGGAGGAAATCGAAATGGATTTCATTACCGGTTTGCCTAAGACTCAAGGAGGTTATGACTCCATATGGGTTATAGTGAATCGCTTGACCAAGGTCGCCCATTTTATCCCCGTAAAGACCACTTACTCGGGAGATAAGTTAGCAGAGTTGTATTTGGTCAGGATCGTCTGTTTGCACGGAGTGCCAAAGAGGATTGTATCGGACAGAGGTACCCAATTTACCTCAAGGTTCTGGAATAAGTTACATGAGGCCATGGGAACCCGTTTGAACTTCAGTACAGCCTATCATCCACAGACGGATGGGATGCACCGAAAGAGTCAATCGATTACGGAGGATATGCTAAGAGCGTGTGCATTGGCTTATGCTACCTCTTGGGATAAGAATTTGCCGTATGCCGAAGTTCGATTACAATAATAGTTACCAGGCTAGTTTACGAGATGTCACCATTTGAGGCAATCAGATGGTCGACTCGCCTGACGCCATTAAATCGAATGAGACCGCGAGCGCTGCCTTTGGGCCTGATATTCTTCAAGAAGTCAAGAAGCAGATTGCCATGATTAGGGAAAGGTTGAAGATAGCCCAATCACGGCATGTAAGAGTTATGCTGACAATCGTCGCCGGGATTTGAGTTTTGAACCGGAAGACTTTGTATACCTCAGAGTTACGCCTCTCAGGGGAGTTAAGAGGTTCCATGCCAAGGGAAAACTCGCACCCCGTTACGTTGGACCATTTAAGATTTTGAGCCGTAGAGGCGAAGTTGCTTACCAGCTGGAGTTGCCACAGTCGTTAGCAGGAGTACATGACGTGTTCCACGTGTCCCAGTTGAAGAAGTGTCTTCGAGTACCTGAGGAACAGACACCGCTAGAGTCAATTGAGTTGCAAGAAGATTTGACTTACAAGGAGCATCCCGTGAAGATTCTAGACACAATGGATCGAAAGACGAGGAACAAGTCAACCCGATTCTGTAGAGTTCAGTGGAGCAACCACGCGGAGAGTGAAGCAACTTGGGAGCGCGAAGAGGAATTGAAGAAAGAGTTTCCGAACCTATTCCTTTAGAAAGCTCTGAATCTCGGGGACGAGATTCTGTTAAGGGGGGGAGGTTTGTAACACCCCAATTTTTGCTTTTCATGAAATTAAAACATTGTTTTGCATATTTGTGAATTTTTGGAATTTTTTGGAATTGATTTGGATTTATTTAGATTTAATTTGAATTTATTCCATATTGAAAAAATTAAAGAAATTAAATTTTCAAATAAATTTTTGTTGGAAATATTTTATTTGAGTCCAAAATGTTTCAAAATATTTACCAGAATTTTTCTGGAATTTTTCTGAGTCTTTTGCTATTTTTAATGAATTAAATGAATTATTGAGAATTATTTTTAAATATTAAATCGCTGGAAAATCGAGTCGGGTCAAGTACTGTTCATCCGACCGGACCCGAGTCCGAGTCAGACTCGAGTCCGACCCGAGCCACGTGACTCGACCGAACCCGGTTCTAACCCTAATCGATCCGACCGTTGGATCGAGATCCAATGGTCCGAATCAAGCCGCACCGATCCGATCGGATCCGATCCGCACTGCTCGCTGCGGCGATCCTACCGCTGATCTGGACACGTGGACGGTCGTGCGTCGTCGTCTCCGTCTGAATCGCCGGGGACTCCGCCGCCGTGTGGGACTAGGGCTCCGCCCCAGGCGCGCATGCCGAGGGCATTTGGCACGGTGGTACCTCGAGGACCGCCGTGACCCGCCGCACTTTTTGCCCTAACCCACCGAGCTCTAGCCGCCGTAGGTTCGCCGAATCGCCACCGTGAAGTTGCGTGAAGCGCCGCCACGGTTTTTGTCTCGTCTTGCCGCTGGCCCGCCGCCCTCCGCCAGATCTCGAGCCCACCGAAGTTCCTGTGCCAAGGCGCACTCCAGAGGCACAATCCATCTCGCCGGAGTAGCCCGCAAACGCCGACGGGTTCGTCGCCGTCTTCGCGTCTGGTGAGACAGCGCCGCCGCACCGCCATCGTTGCCCTCGAGCCCTCACCGCCGTCCGATCAAGATCCGAAGGTCCAGACGCGTCCATGTCATCCCGCCGGTGAGATCCTGTCCAAAATCCCAGATCCAATCTCGACCGTTGGATCTAGATCCAACGATCCAGATCAAACGCATTAACCCAAACGCGTGAGTCCAGATCTAATCTGGGCCGTCGATTTTCAAATCAACGGCCGAGATTGCGCCACGTGTCGGGAAGCCTGACCGCCGCGGTCGGGCCACTCAGGTGGACGCCGACACGCCGCCCGCGTGTCGGGCCGACGCGTGATAAACCGCACCATGACGTCACGCTGACGTCATGGCGGGCCCGCATATCAGCGGCCACCCCAACCGTAGTGACGCTGGGCCGATGACGTCACCGGCCGGTCCCACTGTCAAGACCGTGGCCGAGCCCCACCGACGCCAAGAATGACGCTACCCGAGGGGACCCACCGCCGCTGACACGTGGAGCCGTGGACCGAGTCCACGGTAGACTCGAGCCGAGCGTGGACCGTGTCCATGAACCTACCGACGCCAAGAGCCAATCAGAAGCTGCCACGTGTCCTCGCTGACGCAATAATTAATTTCCGAAAAAGAAAATGATTTATTAATTTGAAATAATGATTTCAGATTTTGATTCAAACTTCAAACGCTTATAACTTTTGCATTTTAACTCCGAATTTGACGATTCCAGTTTCTAAAAATTCATAAAATTATGCTCTCTCTCTGTTTATGGACTTTATTTGGATGTTTGGATGTTTTTGTCTACTGTTTTATTCATTGGTTGCTATTTGCACGCTTTACGAGTAGACGTTGAAGTGCCGGAAGGATTCGAAGGAGAAGTGTTGACTCAGGATCCAACTCAAGACCAAGAACAAGTACTTTTTGAAGGCAAGTTGTGCTTTGACCATGTTGATCCTATTTTGAAACCTATTTTGATTTAACCTATTGCATGCTAGTTCAATTAGAAAATACTTTATTTAAATATGGGAAATTAGATAAATGCCAAATTGCTGTATGACACCTTGATTACTTAAGTATGTGCCATGACCCCTTGTCACCCTAGTTGTGGTTTACTAGTTGGACATTATTAAATTGCCAACATGGGTTTTAGACCGTTGTAGTATACTGCTTAGATCTGCTACGTGCTCATGACATGATTTTGGATAATCAAATGTTAATATTGACTTAATGATATATTGAACCTGTTTTGGAAAGGTATCATGTGATGTTGATGGCACGTGGTGCATGGTAATCAACTGGGGTTTGATAAATAGTTTTTCGAATCGGGCATGTGGCAAGAATAATCAGGTGGGCCATTGTGGCATTGGGAATGTTGGTTTGGTTCTTCGTAGTCTTGCCCTGGTCACCCTAAGGACTTCACCTTGCAAGCCTTTGAACTGGGTCTAACGTGCAACCACATGTCTCAGAATGGGACGGACCTAGTTGACTAAGTTGCTAATAACGTACCTGTGGGACCTCAGGAGGTCAACTACACCCTTTGTGTAAGTTGTACGGGGGAGCGTACCGGGGCTGAGGCCAGGTACCCATCTAACGGTTGATTGGCCTAAACTTCGCCTTAGCTAAGGGAAGGGTTAGTGTGCAATAACCGGGGAGGCTCACTTGTATTGTTAGAAGTTTTCGAAAGACTTTGTTACGGGAACTCGCCTTTGTGGTGTTTGACTGTATCTTGTTGGTAAAGTGCATAACCTCTGCAAAGTGAAAAATCTATTCGAATAGCCGTGTCCGCGGTATTGGACATCGCTCGGGAATTACAGTCAAGGGTTAGATTTTCTCAAAAATAACTTGGACTTGAAAGGTTGGGTTGGACTAATAATGATGTTGATGGAAATGTGGATTAGGATGGGAAAGATGTTTATTAAACTCCTTGAAAAGTTATCTATGCTATACTTGTTTCTACTGCTTTCGAATCTACTTATGCTACTTGTCAAATGCTGTTTACTGCAAATATACCTTGAGCTATTCCTTTGTATCAAGCCATGCATATAGTATATTAGCCTGCATTCTGTGCATGACTTGCTGAGTACCAAGTACTTACCCTTGCCACAATACAACACCAGTTGAAGAGGAGACTACACCAGCTTTGGAGGAGGAGCTCCACGAGGAACCGTCTACTTAGGGAGCGAGCCCAGTCAGTTGCCTGTGGTATACTGGATGGCGCCACGATGTTATCTTATTTTTCTGTTGCTATTATTTCTCTCTTAATAAGTTTCGCCCTGCGAGGTGTATAATTGTAACTTGACCATAAGGTCGAGCAACCAGTTTGACTATTTAATTAAAGTACTTCATTAGTATCGAGTGGTATGATTGTGATATTTACCGATGTTAAGACTGTGTGCACTAGCGCATTCCTAGACTAGTGCTGAATACACAGAGGGTCCGGATTTGCAAATTCGGGTCCCGACATGCAACCCATGCCGCTGAGCCAGCCCGAGTTTGCACTCGGGGGGCATCGCTATGAACCGCCCAAGTTTGCGCATGGGGTGCATCGTCACGATCCTGGACGACAAATGCCTCCAGTATATGTCGCACCGACTAGGGGAGTCGAGTGGACCGTGGCCATCGTGACCGTCTTGAGGGACCAGTTCGGCATACAGCCAAGGGGGCGAACTAATGGCTACAGGAAGCCGTATCTTGAGTATATTGACAGGATCCCGTACCCTAACGGGTATAGGGTTCTCGATTTTACTAAATTTTCTGGCGATGATGTGACCACCACTTTGGAGCACATCAAACGATTCACGATACAGTGCGGGGAGGCTGCACAGTCCGATGGGCTAAAAATGAAGTTGTTCCTGTTGTCTCTGTCTGGGGCAGCTTTCACGTGGTTCACTACTTTGCCCACAAATTCGGCCAACACTTGGACCGATTTAGAGAGACGGTTCCTCGAATAGTTCTTCTGTGGAAGTTTGGAGTTGAGGATTTCAGATTTAAGCTCCATCCGACAGAAGTTTGGAGTACCGATGGTCGATTACATCAAGAGATTCAGGGAAGTGCGGAATAGATGTTTTAGCATAGCGCTGCCTAATAATCATTTAGCTGACTTGGCCTTACAAGGGCTGATCCGTACCCTGAAGAAGAAATTTGCTGGCTAGGAGCTCACCGATCTCAGCCAAATACTCCATAGGGTATCGACTCAAGAAAGCCGATTCTTCGAAAATAAAGGCTTTAAAGATAGGTTCAAAAATGGTAGAGATAAGGATAAGCCTAAAGTCAACCTTGTCGAGTACGAAGCTAAGGGCTCATCCGACGACGACGAAGCAGTGGGTTAAGGGAAACAAAAAACCCATAGTGTGCTCTTGGCTCAAACCGGCCAAGACGAGAATAGAGGTTAAATACTCCTTCGATGTAACCATGTGATGGCATTTTTGATTTGTTATTGCAATAAAGGCTAATGCGATTGCCCGAAGGTCATGTCATACCATCGGCTGACGAAATTAAGAAGCGAAGGTGTTGCAAGTGGCATCACTCATTTTCACATAATACTAATGACTGCAACATTTTTCGTTAGCAGATACAGTCAGCCATAGAAGACGAGCGACTGAAATTTGTAGAAGAGCAAACGCTGCAGGTGGACACCAACCCTTTCCCGGTCAATATGGTCAGTTGCTCATCTAAAGGGAAGGGGATGGCGTAAGATGAAATCCGCTCACTGTCGTCGTCGGCTATGACAAAGCGCAAGGCTGATATAAAAACTTGGAGCGGCGAAGAAACGATACAGATTACGATCAGTTCGATCCAGATTGAGACTGACTATGAGGGGAATCAGTCAAGGATGATCAAGCCCAAAGGGGATACCGAGGTCAGCAAGTGGTATAAAGCTGAGAGGCCAATACCGCCAAAGAAGCCGATTTAGAAAATTAGGCCAACATTCTCTCATCTGTTGGCTAAATATGAACGAAAGGCTCAGAAACTATGAGACAGACCCTGGTAGGGCCGATAGAAACTTATCGGCCAACAGCCACCGAGAAGGCTCATGAGCGGTGTCCTTTTTGGCAGTTCTGCTAGGAACAGAGATTGGCTTTACCATCCCCTTATGTTTGCCCGATGCAGCACTACCCGAGGAAGGACTGGGAACATGGGCTGACTCCTAGAAGACAGGCGCTGGAACCATACCTGAGCCGATGTCAGGAAAATCAGCGAAGGCCGGTCCATGAGAGGATTTCTAGGCCAGCTCGAACACAAGAACAGCCAGAAGGGAAGTGCAAAGAAGCTAGAGGATCAGAGTTGGCTGGAAAAATCCATGAGACAATAGAGCCAAAACTGCGGTGGTGTCCCTCAGGTTTGACAAAGTCGTAGAGGCTATGGCTTCAATGCCTCAGGACGCAGGAGCTGCACGAAGTGGATTAGGAGAGGCAGAGAGATGAAATGTTTAATCAATTGCATCCAATACTGTAGGATCGAAGTATACGAATATAGCAATCAGAGGGGGGGTGAATGATTGTGCAGAAGCTGAAACCAAATTCTTGATCTATTAAAAGTTCACCCCAAAATAGAACCAAATAATTGCCTCGTTTTCGACAAAAACAGAATGATAGAGGTTCGGTAAAACGTGAATTCCCGGAGATCCAACCGTCGGATCGATCTGAAATTTGGACACAAAAAACTAGATTCCATGCATTTAATCGAACCCAAAAAGAATCAACTCGATCGGACTTACGGATCAAAAGTTATAAGCTTCGCAAGCTTGTTGTTCCAGAACTTGACGAAAATCAATCTAATCGAAACTTGTAGATTGATCAAGAACAACAAAAGATTTATCAACAAAACTTTGAGGAACACTAGATCAATACCCTAGAGAGGTTTTTGATAAATCAAATCAAGATGAAACTCAAAAAACAAAAACCAATCTAGAACTAGAACAAGTATGCAAACAAGAACCAAAAGAGAATATTGTAGCACACAAGGAACTAGAAGAATTGATCTTTATTTCTTTTGTATAAAGTACTCCCATCAAAAGAGTACAAACCCTAAAACCAAGCTCAAGCTCCCTTGCGCCTGTTCTGCTACTTGGTTCGATTGATGCCCTTTAACAGGAGACACCCCTCCTATTTAAAGGACCAACCCACAAGGAGTTACGAATACGATTCCTATTCCTAGAAGGAATCAGATTCAACACAACTCTACTTGGCCCAACCTGGCCGAGTACAACTCTTGCACGCTGTATGGCAACCCTACCATACTCACGTGACTAACACTTTGCACGCTGTATGGCCACCGCCATACTCACGTGACTAACACTTTGCACGCGAATGACCTCCTGCCATTCTCACGTGACTAACCATTCTTCATATGCACCATTCTCTTAGCCCGAACGTCCCGCATGACATCCTTGACCACCAAGACCTCAGTTCCTCCTGAACCTAGTCCCGAACCTCAGTTCCTCCATGAACCTAGTTCCGGTCCCGTCATCGACCACATTCGTCTTCGAGCAATACCTGCACATGAACAAACCACAAAACAAATCCGAGCACAAGTCCACGACTTGACTCAATGTCAATCCATGCAACTACTCACATGAGCATTGCATAAAGTCCACTTCAAGCATCATGAAATTCTCACAAATTTCATAATCTCAAAAACAAATCAAAATTCAAAGTCCAAATTTGCACAAACCCTAATCGAGCAAAAAGCCATTCACGACGGACCAAAAATTTGGTCTGGCGCATATGTAAAACTTCTTGTCTTTTAAGAACTTGGTCCCGCGCGTAAAACGAAACTTATCAAGCTTTCTTGTCAAATTGTCAAACACATGCACAAGCACATTTTGCAAAACCAATTCTAAGTTAATTTTTCAGTTCAAAGCCAATTTTTCAGCACATGATTTCACAAATACAAACAGTAAGGAAAGAATGGAGAAGAAAGGAAGTTAGCCAGAAGGGGTGGATTCGGCCGATGACTTAGAATTGCCCGATAGTACGCAACAATGAGCCACCTCTAATGGATGTGAACATGGTATTTTCTTTACCAACTGAGTTCAGAGCACAAAGGTCACCAAGCCAGGAGCCCTACGCCCAACTATACCTCGGCTCGTAGGAAGCCATCTTCGAGAGGCCCGAAGATGATCATCGGTATCTCAAGCCGTTGTACTTGAAGGGGCACATCAACAGCAAGCCGATATCTAGGATGTTAGTGGATGGTGGAGCAATTGTCAACCTGATGCCATATTCAACCTGCAAGAAGTTGGGTAAAACCAATGAGGACCTCATCAAAACCAACTTGGTATTAAACGACTTTACAGGGGAGCCCATGGAGGCGAGGGGAGTCATGATGACAGAATTGACTATCAGCAGTAAACTTTGCCGACTACTTTCTTTGTAGTTGACGCTAAGGGTAGTTACAGCGTACTACTAGGGAGAGATTTGATACATACTAACTTCTGCATCCCATCAACTATGCGCCAAAAGTTGATATAATAGAATGGCAATGAAGTCGAGGTCACAAAGGCCTATACTTCAGCCCACATAGCTATGGCCAGCTCGGAAGCTAATTGGCAGCATGAGGGAGCGAGATGCATATCTGGTAAAGCTGAAAATACACTTGCTCCATAGCCCAAATTTGTTAAGAAAATTCAATAACAAGCCTAGAAGAGTAAGATATCACAGAGTATTTAGCTATAGGCAATCAGTCCAGGGAATTCCGCAATGTCATTTTTAGTTCAAGTAGAACAATTTAGATTATCATATATTAGCTCAATTACATAACATATAAAGAAATATGATAAAGTGAGCTCATCAAGTGAAAGAACTTAGCAAGGAAACTCCCCCTCAAAACAAACCCATTGGATGAACAATCCCAAGTTCTCCCCGAATGAAAGCAAAACGAGAAGAAGACAAAGGTTTTGTAAAAATGTCTGCCAATTGATGTTCAATATCCACATGATGAAGCACAATGTTGCCTTTTTCAACATGATCTCTAAGAAAATGAAATCCAATATCAATATGCTCAAGAAAGGGGATTACTCAAGAGGTGGCACGAACCAAATCAATTCAACATCCTCCAAAGTCAACATCAGAATAAGCTCTTAAACTAATGCATAAGGAAGCAGAAAGCCAAATGCCAAAATCTTGAGTACCATGGAGATACCTGAAAGTTCACTTGAACGCTTGTCGATGTGAAGCACGTGGGAAGCTTGAAAACAAGCACACACAAGCACGTGGGAAGAGTCTCTCATGTAAACCTCCAATTATCTCATCCTCAACAGCATCATCATCATCTTTTATGAACAGAGACACTCTCCCCCTGAACATATGCACCTGTACTTGCATCATTTGGACTAGTGCCTTTTGCGAAAACAGAAGTGGAAGAAGTATCTCCAAAGGCAACACTTTTTAGCATGAAATGCACGAGTGAAGAAGAACCAAAACTTATCACTGAACATATGAAGTGAGCATCCGAAATTCACTAGCCACATGTTCTCCTTCCTCGCGTGAGAAGCCTACATAGAAGCAGAAATTGTCGAGGCCTCGATCGGGGTTAGAAATAAGATGTTTAGGAATCGATCTTGAGACACACGACGCACAACAGTAGGCACAACACGAGTATTCTTATGTACAAAAACAGATTTGCCTTTTTCCGTGTTTTTAGAAACAAAAGGTGTTTGTTTCACCCTAGGCACATAATGAGAAGTAGAGTATGCCTTTCTGAAATTAGACCTAGCATTAAACCTTTCTCTCTTTTGTTCTTTAGCTAGTCTAAAGCAAAAGTCTACTAAATGTCCATCTTTACCACAATGAGTGCAAGTGTACTTAACATGATGTTTTGCTTTAACAGTAGAAGCACATTTTGCATTCATCATAGTAGAAGATAAAAGACCAAAGAGATTTAAAGACAGTTTTCTTAGGCTCATTGACAATTTCAAATTTTCCTCCGTCAAGTGCTTTAACAACAGTGGGAGCATGTGATTTATGATGAGCATAAGAATCAAAACCTAAACCTTTGACTTTTGATTGATCCAAAATCATGTTTAGGTTCTTCTTTCCTTTAGTGAAACGTTCTAATGATTTTTCCAAGTAATCAACTTTTCGAGAAAGAGTTAAACAATTATTGCAAGGAACATTCACTTTTCCTTTTTGCTTACGACAAGTTGAGCATGAAAGAACCTCATGTGTAAGCAGATCATCAGTCATTGAGAAACCCCTAGCATTGCATCTTTCAATTTTAATTCAAGAGTTGAGCATTTAGAACATGAAGTTGAACCATGCAAATCATCAGTGGAACAGCTAGCATGTTTAACATGTTTCTCATTTTTCTCATTTAGATGCAACAGAAGAGCGTGTTCTTTCCTAAGCAAGGTGAGCTCATTGTAAATTAAGTCACATGATTTACAAGTATCATCATTAGGAATCAATGTCTTAAGTCTAGCAATTTCAGCATTCAATGACTCCACAAGAATATCATGTTTCTTAATTTTTCTATCACTTTTGTCAAGTAATTTTCCAAGACGGGCAACAGCATTGGCTAATTCATCATAAGAAGGATCTACCTCTGTCGGGGATTGACTATCTGGCAAAAGACCACGGTACCCCCGTGAAAAGCTAAACCCGCCGACCAAGCAATACTAGAAGACAGGATGCTCGGGAGAATGAAACGAGCATCCCTCCTTCTCCTCCGAGCATACGCGTCTGCACCTTTACTTGCAGAAGCACCAAACACGCCCCCCCCACGAGCAAGCATGCTCGTAGAGGCCACGACCTACTCGGGTGTTTGGTCGGGGGGCCTGGCGAACGCTACGAGGAAGGAAGGGGCCAACCAATCAGCCGAAGATCAAGGGAGATCATACCCGAAATTCAAAACAGCGCGCGAATCAAGGACGGCGGGTCATGGATATGGACACATAGCGTGATCCCAGGAGGTAGTTGCCTTTTTTGGTACCCATAGTCGTATTATTTAAACCCCCCTCTGAAGATTTGTAAGGGGGGGAGAAAAAAGGAGATAGAACATAATACACTGGAGTAGGGCTGTTATCCCGGAAGAGGGAGGCCCGAACCAGGATAAACACCGTGTCCCCCTTTTCTTCTTCTCCCGACCTCGCATCGCTCGAACGACCTCTTCGATCTGTACGACGGGGCTCTGTTGATCCCCCATTCAACAAGTAAGCTCGACGGGAGCCGTTCTCCAATCGTCGACAGCTGGCGCCGTCCGTGGGGACGACAGCTTGATTCCCGTGCAGATCAAGATCCTCGAGGATGCCAAACTCGGGAGACACTCGGGACCTTTGCGTTTTTGACCACGTTGAAGATGACGACATGTACTACGCCGTCGACAACGTGGCCAGGGTGACCGATCCTATCGGTCACACTGAGTCTGGGAGCCCTTCCCCGGACACGGGAATGCGAGGGCAGGGCCTCCATTCCCCAGACATTACCCTCGAGGACCCTGAGGATGACTACGACGGGCTCTACGATGGCCTGGACATACCAGGCGACCTAGAGCTCGACCGAGAGACTGCATCTCAAGGGGATACAATGATGTCCCTGTCGCTTTCATCCCGCTCTCGTCGAGTCAACGTGGCCGGGAGCCGTGCGGAGCCCGGAGAAGGATCCTCGGACGCTGCCAAGCACGACCAGACTCCACCTGGAGGCGTCCTTGGGAAAGACCCTCGCGAGCATTCGCCGCCAGGCAAAGGGGAGGTGCGCTTCCACGGAAAGGAACTCTCGCGGGTACCGAACTCCCGATCGCGCTCCGGAGCGCCGTCAAAGCTCACCGCCGCCAGTTCACCGGAAACGGGAACGGTTACAGGCCTTGGCGGCGGTCGTGCGTGACCTGCGCAGTTTCCCCGAGCAAGTAGACTTGGAGGCCGTGGGCAGGGTCGTAGCCGAAGATTTGGAAAGGCTTGCCGCCGAGCTGAAAGTCTCGGATCCTCCCCGTGACCGGGATGCCCGGAGTGTTTCCCGGGACCATCACAAACGCTCCCCCATGCGCTCGCACAGAGGTGAATCTCGGAGCCATGCTCGGAGATCGCCCCAGACCGCTAATCCGATCCGGGAAAAGCCCCGGAACAGTCACAGAGCGACCTCAGAGCGGTACCTCTATAATCGCCCAGATTACGAGCGCTCTGAACGCTCCACGACCAAGCGGTCGTCGGCACGACCGTCGCATGAGGTCTTCTCCCGACTCGGCCCGCGCACGGGGCGTTGGGTGGAAGACCCGCGTGGAGGCCGCTGTGACCGAGGATTTCACCGCGAAATCCCGAGCTTCGGTTGCCAGGCCTTCACGAGCTCCCTCCGGAACGTCGCATGGCCGAACAGGTTCAAGCCCGGCCACATCGAAAGATTCAACGGGACCCAGAACCCGGACGAATTTCTCTCAATATATACTACCGCCATCCTCGCCGCCGGAGGCGATGAGGGGGTGATGGCAAATTACCTGCCGACAGTTCTGGACGGAGCCGCTCGTACGTGGCTTTTCAATCAGAAAGAAAGATCCATACGGTCCTGGGGGCAGCTCAGCGCCGCGCTCCGAGCAAATTTCCAGAGCTGTTACATCCGCCCGGGAAAGGAGCGCGACCTGGAGCGCTTTGATCTGACGGACGGGAAACCTCGCGACAATTCGTCGGAGGATCATCCAGGTCCGGAACTCGATCCGAACATATCGGACGAGGCTGTCGTCCGAGCTTTCAAGTTCGGGTGCGGACGTCGCGCTTCACGCAGACCTGGAGATCCACCGGATCTAACGGCGAACGAGCTCTTCCGAATGGCCGATCGATACGCCAACGCAGATGAGGCCGCCCAATGGAAGAAAATGCTTTGGATGAAGGAAGCGCCGCCTCGGCTGGCCTAGAAACCTCGGCTAGCAAAAGGGCTCGATTACGTAGACAAGAAGATCAAGAAGAAGAAGAAAAAGCAACCCTCGCCGACCATGGTAGCCGCGGTGGAACAACAACAACCCTGAGCAACCCAGCGCTTGGCACGGGGTTTAACGCTTCGGGAAGAGGACAACCACACAGGCCTCGAGAACGAGGCGACCAAGCGGACCGACGGGCGACCTCTATTGTCCGCTTCACCAGGCGACAGCACGACCTCACGGAATTGCCGAGCGTGGACCTACCGCTGGAAGCGATTTTACGGCAGGGGTCCCATGCCGACGCTTCAGAGCAGGGTGAAAGCGGCAAAGGTAAACAGCCCGCCGAGGAAAGTGAGGATGACATGGAATACCAAGAACCAAAGAATCACATAGCGGTCATCTTCGGGGCTCCTCGCCTACAAGTCCCAGGGACTTAAAGGATGCCGCAAGAGAAGTGCACCATGTTACCCAGGGTAAGCCTCCTGCAGCTTGATTGAAATGGTGCGAGATATCCTCACCTTCTCCAAGGACGATTGTCCCCTTGGGATGACCAAACCCCAGAGACTTCCGATGGTCGTGAACCCCACCATCAGCAATACCGTCGTCGGTCGGGTCCTCATAGACTCCGGGAGCTCTTTGGACCTTATTTCAGCCAAGGTTTTGGACGAGATGCAGATTCCTCGTTCCAAAATCAAGAGTGTAGCCGTGCCCTTCTTCGGGATAGTCCCGGGCACCTCGATCAAACCTCTGGGGCAGGTCGTCCTGCCCGTGAGTTTCGGCGGCCCAAGTAACTTCAGAACGGAGCTAATCACCTTCGAGGTGGTAGACTTCGAGTCGGCCTACAACGCCATCCTCGGCAGGCCGGCCTTGGCCAAGTTCATGGCCGCCTCGCATCACGCGTATCAGTGCCTGAAGATTCCCGGACCGAACGGAGTCATAACCATCAAAGGGAACCACAAGTCCGCACTCAATTGCGACGAAAAGAGCGCTGGATATGGTCGGTCAGTTACCCACTCGCGGCCCTACGACCAAGAGCCGAAGCATTCAGGCCTAAACTTGCCCTCGGCTGGAGGAGAGACCAAGGCTGTTCCGCTCAACGAGTCGGAACCGGCCAGGTCGTTCATTTGGGATATTCTTTAGATCCCAAATAGGAACACGAGCTCGTCACCTTCCTCCGGGCAAGGTCGGATGTGTTCTCCTGGGAACCATCCGACATGCCCGGGGTCCCAAGGGAGGTGGTCGAGCACGCAGGCTAGCAGTTCAGCGACAAAAAACCGGTGAGAGAAACTTAGACGCTTTTCCCCGGAAAAACAGGCAATCATCCGGGAGGAACTCGACAAACTCCTAAAAGCTGGCTTCATCAGAGAGATCGAGCACTCCGAGTGGCTAGCCAATCCAGTTCTGGTCAGGAAGAAAGGAGGCAAGTGGCGCATGTGCGTCGATCACACGGGTTTGAACGCAGCATGCCCAAAAGACAACTATCCGTTGCCTCGCATAGACCAATTGGTGGACGCGACGGCAGGGTCACAGACCATGAGCTTCCTAGACGCCTATTCAGGCTACCATCAGATCAGCCTATCGCGCGAAGACGAGGAAAAGACTTCCTTCATCACCCCATTCGGTACCTTCTGCTATACGACCATGTCTTTCGGTCTGAGAAATGCGGGAGCAACCTTTCAGCGCCTCATGCAGAAAACTTTCACAGACCAAGTAGGTCGAAATTTGGAGGTCTATGTCGACGACATAGTTGTCAAAAGCAAGAGTACTTCGGGTCACGTTGCTGACTTGGAAGAAACTTTCTGTAACCTCAATAAGCATCGAATAAAGCTAAATCCAGAAAAATGCGTGTTCGGCGTGAAGGCTGGCAAGGTGCTCGGCTACATGGTCGGGCCACATGGCGTTGGGGCAAACCCGGAGAAAATCGAAGCCATTGAGAACATGAGGTCGCCCACGTGCGTAAAGGAAGTACAAGCTCGACCGAAGAATGGCCGCCTAAGCGGTTCATCTCCTATTTGGGAGCGAGGGCTACCTTTCTTTAAAGCCCTCCGCAAGCATGATGGCTTCACGTGGACGGAGGAAGCTGATCGCTCGTTCAAAGAGCTAAAACAGTACATCTCCAAGCCGCCCATCCTCGTCACACCCACAGCGGGGGAAGAGTTGCTACTATACCTGGCGGCAACCCCGCAAGCGGTGAGCTCGGTGTTAGCGGTAGAGAGAGATGGTACCCAGCGACCTATCTATTACGTCAGCGAAGTACTTCATGGACCAAAGGAGCGTTACCCCGAGGTCCAAACTCTGTACTCGTTCTTTGATGGCCTCCAGGAAGTTGCGTCACTACTTTCAAGCACACAAGATCGTGGTGCCGACCGGCTTCCCACTCAGGGAAATCCTGAAAAATCAGGACGCCAGTGGTCGCATAGCCAAGTGGGCAATGGAGCTCGCCGAGTTCGAGCTGGTGTTCTCAGCCCGCACGGCGATAAAATCACAAGTCTTGGCTGATTTCGTGGCAGAATGGTCGGCTCCGGCACCACCAGCCAGCGGGACCAATGATTCGAGGGAAAACTCCTGGACCTTGTATTTTGATGGATCCCGAGCATACGAGCGCTCGGGGGCTGGCGTCGTCTTGGTCTCCCCGGATGGAGAGCAACTTCAGTACGCCATCCAACTACATTTCGCCGCGACTAACAACGCGGCAGAATACGAAGGCCTTTTGGCCGGACTTCGGGCATGTAAATCGCTAGGAGTCCAACGGCTCACTGTGAAGGGCGATTCACAGTTGGTCGTGAACCAGGTCAACAAGGAGTATCAGTGTTCCGATACCTCAATGGCGCTGTACCTGGCCGAAGTAAGGAAGATGGAGAAATACTTCAAGAATTTCGAAGTAATCTACATCCCCAGGAAGGATAATTCCCTGGCTGACCAAATGTCTAAGGTCGGTTCCTCTCAAACCACCGCTCCGGCGGGGGTGCTTGTCGAGCACCTACATAAGCCCTCCATTCCCTCTGAAGAGGAGGCACCAGAGACCGGCGGTAGGGTCTCCTTCCTCGAGCAAAGTGCGAATTGGATGACGCCATTCATCCAATACCTTGCGCATGGGACATTGCCCGAGGAAGAAGCCGAGCGTTCCCGGCTAACAAGGCGATCTTCTCAGTACAGACTGATCGAAGGCGACCTATACCGGAAAGGCGCATTAGGAATCCTTTCCAGATGCGTCTCTCAGGAGGAAGGCCAGTACCTTCTTCGCGATATCCATGAAGGAATGTGCGGAGCTCACTCGTCTTTCAGGACGCTTGTGAGCAAGGCCTTCCGTCTAGGGTACTACTGGCCCACGGCCTTGGCGGACGCACGGTCAGTCGTAATGACCTGCCGAGCATGCCAGTTTCATGCTCGAAAAGCCCGTCAACCAGCATATGCCCTGCAAACCATACCACTCTCGTGGCCGTTCTCGACCTGGGGGCTCGATGTCCTCGGACCCTTCCCCCGAGGTCAGAAAGGCTGCAAGTACTTGCTCGTGGCCATCGACACTTTCACTAAGTGGATAGAGGCCGAGCCCGTCTCAACCATCTCGGCCCAGGCGGCCAAGAGGTTCCTCCGTAGCAATGTGATAACTCGGTTCGGGATACCCAGCCGTCTCATCACAGATAATGGGACCCAATTCACCAGTGAACTATTCCAAAGTTACTGCGAAGAGGTCGGGACCAAGGTGCCTTCGCCTCGTGGGCGCATCCATAGAGCAACGGAGCAAATGAGCGAGCAAATGGGCAGCTAGTCCAGGGCATAAAAGAGGGTCTTCAAGACCCTCAACCAAAGACAAGCAGTGGGTGGATGAGCTTCCCGCCGTTCTTTGGTCTGTCCGCACCACGACGAAGTCGAGCCACAGCGAACGCCTTTCCAACTCGTCTACGGTGCGGAGGCCATCCTGCCTGCCGAAATCGTGCTAGGTTCCCCAAGGGTGCAACTGATCGATTCCATCGATCAAGAGGTTGAGCGCCTCGTCGACCTGGACCTCGTCGAAGCAACACGCGAACGGGCGTTGCTCCGGTCTGCGGTTTACCTACAGGCTCTTCGTAGGCACGCAGCCAAGACAGTCCGACCTAGGGTCCTACAAGTCGGCGACATGGTCTTACGAAGAGTTCAAGACCTGTCGAAGGCCAACAAGCTGACCCCGAGGTGGGAGGGACCCTACACGGTCGTGTCTACAGCACGCCCGGGGGCTGTTCGCCTCGCGATGCCAGATGGTCGGGAGCTCACCAGCACCTGGAACATCGATCAACTGCGAAAATTCTACGTTTAGACGAGTACTCCTATCTCGCGTCCCTTGCATTCTTTCCAATAAAACATTTCCCCTCTTTCTCGTGTTTCGTCCTCGCTTTGTCGAACGAGCATCGCCGATCTACCAAAGATCGCAGACGAGCTTATCCGACAAGTATGTGCGCACCATTTCCCTTGGCCCCCGGCCGGATGCTCGCCCAATCGTTCACTTTCCACAGTAGCTCTTCACTGTATGCGTGGTCGGGCGCGAGCATCCACTCTAAGCCCGGTTCAGTGACCACTCGGGTATGGCGGCTCTACGTGTTGTTGGTTTAAAGCTCGTCTACTCTGTGCTCACATTTTTCTCGACACAACCGACCTATTTAAATCATTCAAAAAATCGTCACGACCAAAGCGACCCTTAAATTTTCCCATGAACAAACTCGTGCTCGCAACAGTGAGGACACGACCTTTGTCCATGGCAGGGGCTCCGTATGATAGGAACGTTCTGTCCCTTCTTCCAAGGATCCTTTGCTCGTATCTATGCTATATGTCTATGCTATATGCTCTTATGCAGGAACTTGTTTTCTTTTTTCAGTAACCGGATCATATAGGCATATGTTGAAGGCGAACTTGAGAAAACAGGCAAGAACCAAACACTGCGAGTTTGCTCATTTAACCCGGAAAGGTTGTTTTCTTTTACAGGATTTACGCGAGCTAAAAATAAAAGAAGAGCTAAGTCTCACGCTCGACACGAAGGGCAGCAAGTTCCTCCTTAAGGAGTCGACCTCGCCTCCGTGTCCAAAACTTTCCGCCGAGCAAAGACGACCTTCACCGCGCTGTCCCGAAGGCGCTGCACCTCCTTGAGCTGGGCCTCTTCACGCCCCGAGCTCGTTGGAGTTCGGGCTGCAGTCGGGGCCTCCCGCCGCAACTCCCAGCCTCCTCTTCGAGGTCGGCACACTTCTGTTCCGAAGTGTTCTTCGCCGTCTCGCTCTCAAAGAGCTGGTCCCGAAGCCCGACGATGAGGCTCTTCGCCGACTCCAGCTCCTTCAGGTCGGCCTCGCGCACCTCGGAGACCCGACGCTCGAGATCGGCGATCTTGGCATCTTGCTCGCGATGGTACGCCCAGAACTCCTCTGCTGGACCTGCGGAGGCATCGATGTCCTCCATAGCCTTCGCGGCAAACTTGGAGCAAAGGGAAGGAAAGTCAAGAAGAACCCTTGAAGATTGCTCGACTCACGTAAAAAGTTGAGAGCAAAGCGCTTACGTAAGAGCCCTACCGACCAGCTTGTCTTGAAGCCGCTGGCGGTCGGTGGCGCCAGCTCGGAAAAAGGGATTAACCCACGCAGGGCCATCCTGATCCCGAGCTAGCGCATCACGATCTTGCCCCTCCTGGGCACCCGGTGCTCCCAGGAGGGCAACGACGTTTCCTCCTTCGACCAACCCCAGGACGCCCTGAGGTTGGTCTTCTGCGTCGACAGGCGGCTCGTGGCCGCCTTCCTCCTGCCCGGCCGCTGCGCTTGGGGACTGGACGCCGACCGCCGCTTCCGCCCCTTGCACCTCCGCGACCGGAAGCAATGGGAGCTCCACGCTCGGAGGCGATTGGTCGAGGACGACCACCTCCGGCCCGTGATCCGCGGCTGGGAGCAGCTGGTCATCAACGACCACCTCCTCTTCGTGGTCCGCAGACGGAGGCAGCTGGTCGAGCTCGGCGATCACTTCCGCGGCTGGAAGTGGCTGGGCGATCACGACCGCATCTTCCCCTTGGTCCGCAGTTGGAGGTGGCTGGCTGGCAGTAACCGGCTCCTCCTCTTGGCTCGCGGCCAAGGGCGGTGGGTCGAAAGCCACCACCGCTTGACCACCAGAGCCCGTCGCCTGGGGCTCGCTCGCGCTTACCCCTTCGCAAGGGACCAAGGCCGAGGCTTCTTGGTCATCAGCCCCCTGCGGCTCCTACTCCTCCGCGGCTGGAATAGGTTCCACGTCCACGGGTCCCGCCGAGGGAAGCTCGGGCTCCACTAAGTCCGCAGCTGGCGCCGGCTCCTCCCCCGCCTCGGCCATCACTTGGTCGACGACGCGGTCGAGCTCGGCGTCAACTGCAGAATCGATAATCTCCTCAGCCATCTGACGGAAGTCCAAAAGCAACATCCGAGCTATCATGCCCACACCAAACAGGGTGGGGTTAGCCCGAAGAAAATCGCAAGACAAGAACAGAACAGGAGAATGAAGTAGAAGCTTACCTTCTGCTCGACGAGCAGCGCCATCCTCCTCGGCCTCCTCGCCTCGGGCCATGGGCGACCTGCCCGCGGCGGCCTCGTAGGCCTCGGCCACGACCACGACGCGCTCCTCCGCGGCGTCGCTGGCACGTGCCATCGCCGGGTCGACGTCGTCCATGTCAACCTCTTCCAGCACCGAGGTTGCTTGAGAGGTCGACCTCCTGCTCCTTCTGACCAGAGCATAGGTGGCCTCCTCTTCTTCCTCCTCCTCGGGGGCATCGACCACCCGAATAAGCTGATCCTGGAGGGCCTTGATCTGCCTCTCCAGCCGCTCCTTGGTCGGGAGGCGCCTGGCCTCCTCCTCGGCCTTCCTCGCCTGCTCGGCGAGCTGTTCCAGACGGCCCATCAGCTCCGGCCTCCTCCGTTTGAAGTCATCATACCAGATTCGGAGTTCGCTTACCTCCTGGCGGTCGGCGTACTCAAGGTGCGGCGTGGTGGTCCTGGTCAAAGCCCGGCGCTTCGACCGCCTGGCGCGGGGAGGCGAGGCGGATGCCTGGCGGCCTCGACCCGCCGACCTCTTGCGGGAACCCTGGGAGTGCTGGCTTCTTGGCGTGCATGGCGCTCGACACGGCAAGGTCAAGGGCGACCTTCTCCTACAAAACAGAAATCGGGAGAAATAAGCTTGGAAAACATGCCCGCGGGCAGAAGAAGGAAGATGTACTAACCGCGTCACTGCGGTCAAAAACGTTCTTGGGGATCTGACGATTGGGCGTCAGCTCCTTCTCCTTCGGGGCACCGAACATCTCGGCGACCCTCTCGTCAACCCAGTCCGTCCTCGGAGCTGCGTCACAACCGAAGATTAAAACAATATATATATATATATATATATAGCACCGATCACCAGAAAGCAGCGATGCTCGGGAAAGAGGTCCAGGAACATACCTGCGTTGTCCTCACGGGTGAAGTCATGCCACCCGGTCGCCTCGAAAAAGGGGTGCTCGCGGCGCCTCAGGGGGGACACCCGGTTGAAGGTAAAGTCCCGGGCGATATCTCGACCAGTGAGCCCCATCTGGGCGAGCTCACTGATCGTCCTGAGCACCCGCTCTTCCTCAGGTTGCACGGGCGGGCGCGCCGTCTCGAGGGCGGAGCGTCCTCCCGATGTAGACCAACCGGGACCCTCTCGCCTTCTTACGGTAGAACAGAGGTCGGCCCAACCCGACACCGAGTCCATCAAAGCAACAAGAGGGTACTCCTATGGTCCGTTTGGCCGTAGACGAAGATAAACGCATAGCCGTGAGCCATCCCGGCCGGTGCGGAAGAGGGAGTAGAAGTGAAAGAAAAGGCTAGCCGTGGGCAGTACACCCACGTACGCCTCACAAAGGTGGGAGAAGATTGCGAGAGAAAGGATAGAGTTGGGGTGGAGATGAGAGATCTCGCACCCACAGAAGGCAAGCACGGAGGCGAGGAAGTCGCTCTCGGGCAGACGGAGCCCGTTGATGGCATACAACTCACAGGAGACGATCTCCGTCTCCCGCGGCGCCGGCGCCAGATCGCTTCGGCACTCGACCCGAGCCTGGGTCGACGTATCCCTCATCCGTGAGCACCTGGAGCCTCCTTCGGGTCATCTGGCTGACCTTGAAACGCGCCATGGCCGAAGAAGGAAGGGGAGCGAAAAGGGTTCTTGGGCGCTAGGGCTCTTGGAAGACTTTTTGGCCGAAGACGAGCAAAGAGACACAGCGTAACTCCGACCTCTCCCGGCAGAAAGGGTTAAAAAGACAGTGAGGGGACGGGATAAAAATCGCCGCCTATCACGTAGCGACACCTGGCCAGAGAAAGCGCCGCTTTCCAAGAAACTGCCGTACCGTTGCAGGAAGGCTTCTCTGAGAAGGAACCGCAAAACAACCAAACGACGCGCCCATGCGGAGTAAGCACGCGGCGGGTAAAGAAGCTCGTCTCCCGACGTAAAATGGTCGTAAGCCACGACCAAAAGAAATTCAATCCCCCCTCAAGTCTTCTTAGGCTCAAGGGGAAGCCCGAGGGTTCCCCACTTGAACCTCGGGGGCTAGCTATCGGGGATTGACTATCTGGCAAAAGACCACGGTACCCCCGTGAAAAGCTAAACCCGCCGACCAAGCAATACTAGAAGACAGGATGCTCGGGAGAATGAAACGAGCATCCCTCCTTCTCCTCCGAGCATACGCGTCTGCACCTTTACTTGCAGAAGCACCAAACACGCCCCCCCCACGAGCAAGCATGCTCGTAGAGGCCACGACCTACTCGGGTGTTTGGTCGGGGGGCCCGGCGAACGCTACGAGGAAGGAAGGGGCCAACCAATCAGCCGAAGATCAAGGGAGATCATACCCGAAATTCAAAACAGCGCGCGAATCAAGGACGGCGGGTCACGGATATGGATACATAGCGTGATCCCAGGAGGTAGTTGCCTTTTTTGGTACCCATAGTCGTATTATTTAAACCCCCCTCTGAAGATTTGTAAGGGGGGGAGAAAAAAGGAGATAGAACATAATACACTGGAGTAGGGCTGTTATCCCGGAAGAGGGAGGCCCGAACCAGGATAAACACCGTGCCCCCCTTTTCTTCTGCTCCCGACCTCGCATCGCTCGAACGACCTCTTCGATCTGTACGACGGGGCTCTGTTGATCCCCCATTCAACAAGTAAGCTCGACGGGAGCCGTTCTCCAATCGTCGACAACCTCATTGAAGTCGCTGTCATTGCCGTCCTCGGTGAAGCTATCCTTGCTGTTTGCCATGAGACACAACCCCGTCAACTTATGCTTGCTTGGAGTTGCATCATCCTCGCTGCTCTCCGAATCCACATCTCTCAAATTGACTTGTTCAAGAGCGGAAAGAACTCGATGTACAACTTTGCGGTTGATGAAGTTCTTCTTCTTTCTATCACTTGGAGAGAACTTCTTCTTCTCTTTTCTTCTGTCGTTATCCTTCTCATCCCTTGATGCTTTACTTGCAAGTTTAGGACAATTTGGACGAATATGGTCGAGATCACCACACTCATAGCATCTTGGAGGATTAGCACCACCTCTCTTTCTCTTTATCACATTTTGCAAAGCTTTGTTAAAGCGAGAAGAGAGTAGTGACAAGTCTTCTTCTGGGAATTGCTCAATCTGTTCATCGGTTAGTGAAGACAAGAAAGATAGAGCAAAACTTGAAGCAACACCATTATGAGATATGCTAGATTGAGATGTCAAAGCAATTGATTTATGATCATTCTTTCTAGCAAAAACATCTAATTCATGAGTTTTCAACTTGGAATACAGAACAGCTAATGTAAGTGTACTCATGACAAAGAGATTCTCTAATGGATGTAACTTTCATCTCCCAAATAGACATGTCTAAAGCACCAAGCAATTGTCTAGCATTAGCAGCATCATCAAAGCTAACTCCAACAGCACGAAGATTACTAAGAATTTTATTGAAACGTGCAAAGAAGTCATCTAGCGACTCACCGAGTTTCATCTCAAATCGCATGTATTCCTTCTTGTAAAGATCTTGACGAACCTCTTTAATAGTGTTAGAACCCTCATGGTAATCACAAAGAGATTTCCATACCTCATATGCGGATTTGAGATGGATCACACGGTCAAAGCCCAAACCTTGGATGATCAAGTTGCGCGCCTTACTATTTGCTTCAACATGTGCGCGATTGGTGTCGTTGACGTTGTCGTTTGCAGGGACTTCATATGGTTTGTAGACCTTCTCCCAAATTGCAAATCCCTGAGCTTGGATGAACGCCTCCATCTTGGCCTTCCAAAACTGAAAATCAACACCATTGAACACACAAGGTTTTGTCGAATAATGATCCATTGATCTAATCACCGATTAAGATAGATTAGAAAAACCTTGCTCTGATACCACTTGTAGGATCGAAGTATACGAATATAGCAATCAGATGGGGGTGAATGATTGTGCGGAAGCTAAAACCAAATTCTTGATCTATTAAAAGTTCACCCCAAAATAGAACCAAATAATTGCCTCGTTTTCGACAAAACAGAATGATAGAGGTTCGGTAAAACATGAATTCCCGGAGATCCAACCGTCGGATCGATCTGAAATTTGTACACAAGAAACTAGATTCCAGTACGAATCGAACCCAAAAAGAATCAACTCGATCGGACTTACGGATCAAAAGTTATAAGCTTCGCAAGCTTGCTGTTCCAGAACTTGACGAAAATCAATCTAATCGAAACTTGTAGATTGATCAAGAACAACAAAAGATTTATCAACAAAACTTTGAGGAACACTAGATCAATACCCTAGAGAGGTTTTTGATAAATCAAATCAAGATGAAACTCAAAAAACAAAAACCAATCTAGAACTAGAACAAGTATGCAAACAAGAACCAAAAGAGAATATTGTAGCACACAAGGAACTAGAAGAATTGATCTTTATTTCTTTTGTCTAAAGTACTCCCATCAAAAGAGTACAAACCCTAAAACCAAGCTCAAGCTCCCTTGCGCTGTTACGCTACTTGGTTCGATTGATGCCCTTTAACAGGAGACACCCTCCTATTTAAAGGACCAACCCACAAGGAGTTACGAATACGATTCCTATTCCCTAGAAGGAATCAGATTCAACACAACTCTACTTGGCCCAACCTGGCCGAGTACAACTCTTGCACGTGTATGGCAACCCTACCATACTCACGTGACTAACACTTTGCACGCGTATGGCCACCTGCCATACTCACGTGACTAACACTTTGCACGCGAATGACCTCCTGCCATTCTCACGTGACTAACCATTCTTCATATGCACCATTCTCTTAGCCCGAACGTCCCGCATGACATCCTTGACCACTAAGACCTCAGTTCCTCCTGAACCTAGTCCCGAACCTCAGTTCCTCCATGAACCTAGTTCCGGTCCCGTCATCGACCACATTCGTCTTCGAGCAATACCTGCACATGAACAAACCACAAAACAAATCCGAGCACAAGTCCACGACTTGACTCAATGTCAATCCATGCAACTACTCACATGAGCATTGCATAAAGTCCACTTCAAGCATCATGAAATTCTCACAAATTTCATAATCTCAAAAACAAATCAAAATTCAAAGTCCAAATTTGCACAAACCCTAATCGAGCAAAAAGCCATTCACGACGGACCAAAAATTTGGTGCAGCGTACATGTAAAACTTCTTGTCTTTTAAGAACTTGGTCACGTACAGAAACGAAACTTACTGTTTCTTGTCAAATTGTCAAACACATGCACAAGCACATTTTGCAAAACCAATTCTAAGTTAATTTTTCAGTTCAAAGCTAATTTTTCAGCACATGATTTCACAATCTCCCCCTTGATGAAAACATTGGCAACACCACTTAGAATTGAACATTTGGCTTTCACTTTACAAAAGATTTTGAAATTGAAAGGATTAAGGACCAAAAAGAGAAAACACAGAATTCCGCCTTTGACCAAAATGCAAAATAAAATCTCCCCCTGAGAAGGAAAATGTGTGTGAATGTGCAATGTGTCCAAGAATTTCAAAATTCTCCAAACTTCTCCCAAAATTCTCAAACAACTCCCCCTTTTTCTTCTCCCCCCTTTTTCCTTAAACTTTTCAACGATTCCCAAATTTCTCCCCCTTTGACAATGGATTCATCAAGAGTACAAAAGAGAGAACAGGTTCAAAATTTTTCCTGTAGCAAAGATTTCACAAGGAGAAACAAGGGAGTGCCAAGATAGGAAAAGATGAGCTCATTCGATCATATAACCTTATATATCACATAATATGCAAAAGACATGATCTTGATGTAATTTTAACAAGTTAGGGAATGACATGCATCTCAACCTCAATTCAGTCAACTATAGCCAAGTACTAAGCAAAACCTTTAGTAGAAAAACAAAGGCTCAAAGTTGAAGCAAATAACAAATCAGGGCGAGCAAGTAGTTTCAACTCCAATCTAGTGGACCAATTTAATCTTTAAACAGTAAACTGCATGTGGCATGCTTGAAGCATACTTCTTTTATTTCCTTGGAGTGGCATGCTTGAAGCATACATCTTGTCTTTTGAGGGAATGGCATGCTTGAAGCATACATCTTATCTTTTTTTTAGGAAAAGCATGCCTGAAGCATACAACTTGAAGCTTTTGCTTTTAACAACCCTTTTTTATTGATTCCCTTTTTCTTTTCTTTTTCTTTGATTGTAAACATGCAAAAAAAATTAAAAGGTCTTATGAAAGAGTAAAGCTGAAAATACACTTGCTCCATAGCCCAAATTTGTTAAGAAAATTCAATAACAAGCCTAGAAGAGTAAGATATCACAGAGTATTTAGCTATAGGCAATCAGTCCAGGGAATTCCGCAATGTCATTTTTAGTTCAAGTGGAACAATTTAGATTATCATATATTAGCTCAATTACATAACATATAAAGAAATATGATAAAGTGAGCTCATCAAGTGAAAGAACTTGGCAAGGAAACTCCCTCTCAAAACAAACCCATTGGATGAACAATCCCAAGTTCTCCCCGAATGAAAGCAAAACGAGAAGAAGACAAAGGTTTTGTAAAAATGTCTGCCAATTGATGTTCAGTATCCACATGATGAAGCACAATGTTGCCTTTTTCAACATGATCTCTAAGAAAATGAAATCCAATATCAATATGCTCAAGAAAGGGGATTACTCAAGAGGTGGCACGAACCAAATCAATTCAACATCCTCCAAAGTCAACATCAGAATAAGCTCTTAAACTAATGCATAAGGAAGCAGAAAGCCAAATGCCAAAATCTTGAGTACCATGGAGATACCTGAAAGTTCACTTGAACGCTTGTCGATGTGAAGCACGTGGGAAGCTTGAAAACAAGCACACACAAGCACGTGGGAAGAGTCTCTCATGTAAACCTCCAATTATCTCATCCTCAACAGCATCATCATCATCTTTTATGAACAGAGACACTCTCCCCTGAACATATGCACTGTACTTGCATCATTTGGACTAGTGCCTTTTGCGAAAACAGTGGAAGAAATATCTCCAAAGGCAACACTTTTAGCATGAAATGCACGAGTGAAGAAGAACCAAAACTTATCACTGAACATATGAAGTGAGCATCCGAAATTCACTAGCCACATGTTCTCCTTCCTCGCGTGAGAAGCCTACATAGAAGCAGAAATTGTCGAGGCCTCGGTACTGGGGTTAGAAATAAGATGTTTAGGAATCGATCTTGAGACACACGACGCACAACAGTAGGCACAACACGAGTATTCTTATGTACAAAAACAGATTTGCCTTTTTCCTTGTTTTTAGAAACAAAAGGTGTTTGTTTCACCCTAGGCACATAATGAGAAGTAGAGTGTGCCTTTCTGAAATTAGACCTAGCATTAAACCTTTCTCTCTTTTGTTGTTTAGCTAGTCTAAAGCAAAAGTCTACTAAATGTCCATCTCTACCACAATGAGTGCAAGTGTACTTAACATGATGTTTTGCTTTAACAGTAGAAGCACATTTTGCATTCATCATAGTAGAAGATAAAAGACCAGCAGATTTAAAGACAGTTTTCTTAGGCTCATTGACAATTTCAAATTTTCCTCCGTCAAGTGCTTTAACAACAGTGGGAGCATGTGATTTATGATGAGCATAAGAATCAAAACCTAAACCTTTGACTTTTGATTGATCCAAAATCATGTTTAGGTTTTTCTTTCCTTTAGTGAAACGTTCTAATGATTTTTCCAAGTAATCAACTTTTCGAGAAAGAGTTAAACAATTATTGCAAGGAACATTCACTTTTCCTTTTTGCTTACGACAAGTTGAGCATGAAAGAACCTCATGTGTAAGCAGATCATCAGTCAATTGAGAAACCCTAGCATTTGCATCTTTCAATTTTAATTCAAGAGTTGAGCATTTAGAACATGAAGTTGAACCATGCAAATCATCAGTGGAACAGCTAGCATGTTTAACATGTTTCTCATTTTTCTCATTTAGATGCAACAGAAGAGCGTGTTCTTTCCTAAGCAAGGTGAGCACATTGTAAATTAAGTCACATGATTTACAAGTATCATCATCAGGAATCAATGTCTTAAGTCTAGCAATTTCAGCATTCAATGACTCCACAAGAATATCATGTTTCTTAATTTTTCTATCACGTTTGTCAAGTAATTTTCCAAGACGGGCAACAGCATTGGCTAATTCATCATAAGAAGGATCTACCTCATTGAAGTCGCTGTCATTGCCGTCCTCGGTGAAGCTATCCTTGCTGTTTGCCATGAGACACAACCCCGTCAACTTATGCTTGCTTGGAGTTGCATCATCCTCGCTGCTCTCCGAATCCACATCTCTCAAATTGACTTGTTCAAGAGCGGAAAGAACTCGATGTACAACTTTGCGGTTGATGAAGTTCTTCTTCTTTCTATCACTTGGAGAGAACTTCTTCTTCTCTTTTCTTCTGTCGTTATCCTTCTCATCCCATGATGCTTTACCTGCAAGTTTAGGACAATTTGGACGAATATGGTCGAGATCACCACACTCATAGCATCTTGGAGGATTAGCACCACCTCTCTTTCTCTTTATCACATTTTGCAAAGCTTTGTTAAAGCGAGAAGAGAGTAGTGACAAGTCTTCTTCTGGGAATTGCTCAATCTGTTCATCGGTTAGTGAAGACAAGAAAGATAGAGCAAAACTTGAAGCAACACCATTATGAGATATGCTAGATTGAGATGTCAAAGCAATTGATTTATGATCATTCTTTCTAGCAAAAACATCTAATTCATGAGTTTTCAACTTGGAATACAGAACATCTAATGTAAGTGTACTCATGACAGTAGATTCTCTAATGGATGTAACTTTCATCTCCCAAATAGACATGTCTAAAGCACCAAGCAATTGTCTAGCATTAGCAGCATCATCAAAGCTAACTCCAACAGCACGAAGATTACTAAGAATTTTATTGAAACGTGCAAAGAAGTCATCTAGCGACTCACCGAGTTTCATCTCAAATCGCATGTATTCCTTCTTGTAAAGATCTTGACGAACCTCTTTAATAGTGTTAGAACCCTCATGGTAATCACAAAGAGATTTCCATACCTCATATGCGGATTTGAGATGGATCACACGGTCAAAGTCGCTGCGTCCCAAACCTTGGATGATCAAGTTGCGCGCCTTACTATTTGCTTCAACATGTGCGCGATTGGTGTCGTTGACGTTGTCGTTTGCAGGGACTTCATATGGTTTGTAGACCTTCTCCCAAATTGCAAATCCCTGAGCTTGGATGAACGCCTCCATCTTGGCCTTCCAAAACTGAAAATCAACACCATTGAACACACAAGGTTTTGTCGAATAATGATCCATTGATCTAATCACCGATTAAGATAGATTAGAAAAACCTTGCTCTGATACCACTTGTAGGATCGAAGTATACGAATATAGCAATCAGAGGGGGGGTGAATGATTGTGCGGAAGCTAAAACCAAATTCTTGATCTATTAAAAGTTCACCCCAAAATAGAACCAAATAATTGCCTCGTTTTCGACAAAAACAGAATGATAGAGGTTCGGTAAAATGCGAATTCCCGGAGATCCAACCGTCGGATCGATCTGAAATTTGGACACAAGAAACTAGATTCCAGTACGAATCGAACCCAAAAAGAATCAACTCGATCGGACTTACGGATCAAAAGTTATAAGCTTCGCAAGCTTGCTGTTCCAGAACTTGACGAAAATCAATCTAATCGAAACTTGTAGATTGATCAAGAACAACAAAAGATTTATCAACAAAACTTTGAGGAACACTAGATCAATACCCTAGAGAGGTTTTTGATAAATCAAATCAAGATGAAACTCAAAAAACAAAAACCAATCTAGAACTAGAACAAGTATGCAAACAAGAACCAAAAGAGAATATTGTAGCACACAAGGAACTAGAAGAATTGATCTTTATTTCTTTTGTCTAAAGTACTCCCATCAAAAGAGTACAAACCCTAAAACCAAGCTCAAGCTCCCTTGCGCTGTTACGCTACTTGGTTCGATTGATGCCCTTTAACAGAGACACCCCTCCTATTTAAAGGACCAACCCACAAGGAGTTACGAATACGATTCCTATTCCCTAGAAGGAATCAGATCCAACACACCTCTACTTGGCCCAACCTGGCCGAGTACAACTCTTGCACGCGTATGGCAACCCTACCATACTCACGTGACTAACACTTTGCACGCGTATGGCCACCTGCCATACTCACGTGACTAACACTTTGCACGCGAATGACCTCCTGCGATTCTCACGTGACTAACCATTCTTCATATGCACCATTCTCTTAGCCCGAACGTCCCGCATGACATCCTTGACCACCAAGACCTCGGTTCCTCCCGAACCTAGTCCCGAACCTCGGTTCCTCCATGAACCTAGTTAGGTCCCGTCATCGACCACATTCGTCTTGAGCAATACACGCACATGAACAAACCACAAAACAAATCCGAGCACAAGTCCACGACTTGACTCAATGTCAATCCATGCAACTACTCACATGAGCATTGCATAAAGTCCACTTCAAGCATCATGAAATTCTCACAAATTTCATAATCTCAAAAACAAATCAAAATTCAAAGTCCAAATTTGCACAAACCCTAATCGAGCAAAAAGCCATTCACGACGGACCAAAAAATTTGGTCTGGCGTACATGTAAAACTTACTGTCTTTTAAGAACTTGGTCCCGCGCGTAAAAACGAAACTTACTATTTCTTGTCAAATTGTCAAACACATGCACAAGCACATTTTGCAAAACCAATTCTAAGTTAATTTTTCAGTTCAAAGCCAATTTTTCAGCACATGATTTCACAAATACAAACAGTAAGGAAAGAATGGAGAAGAAAGGAAGTTAGCCAGAAGGGGTGGATTCGGCCGATGACTTAGAATTGCCCGATAGTACGCAACAATGAGCCACCTCTAATGGATGTGAACATGGTATTTTCTTTACCAACTGAGTTCAGAGCACAAAGGTCACCAAGCCAGGAGCCCTACGCCCAACTATACCTCGGCTCGTAGGAAGCCATCTTCGAGAGGCCCGAAGATGATCATCGGTATCTCAAGCCGTTGTACTTGAAGGGGCACATCAACAGCAAGCCGATATCTAGGATGTTAGTGGATGGTGGAGCAATTGTCAACCTGATGCCATATTCAACCTGCAAGAAGTTGGGTAAAACCAATGAGGACCTCATCAAAACCAACATGGTATTAAACGACTTTACAGGGGAGCCCATGGAGGCGAGGGGAGTCATGATGACAGAATTGACTATCAGCAGTAAACTTTGCCGACTACTTTCTTTGTAGTTGACGCTAAGGGTAGTTACAGCGTACTACTAGGGAGAGATTTGATACATACTAACTTCTGCATCCCATCAACTATGCGCCAAAAGTTGATATAATAGAATGGCAATGAAGTCGAGGTCACAAAGGCCGATACTTCAGCCCACATAGCTATGGCCAGCTCGGAAGCTAATTGGCAGCATGAGGGAGCGAGATGCATATCTGGTAAAGCCCTCCAGGATTGTGACTTTGTCTGCGTCAACCAAGCTGGGATCAATCCGATTAGTGTGAAGCCAAGTGCGCTTGATCGGACAAGCAAAATTCTGTGTCGATGAAAATTGAATCAGCGGTAAAATTGTTACAGGAAAAGGTGCGGGTTTATCGGCAAACGATCGATAATCATGAAGCCATCGAAAATTTCGAGGACACCGAGAAACTTGGATGAGGATTCACGTCGGTCGATCCGCTGGAAGAAGTGGACATAAGTGATGGTGATCGGAAAGGACCGACTTTTATTAACTATATACTACACACTACATACAAAGAAAAGCTTATCAAATTGCTAAAAGAATATAGAGATTATTTCGCTTGGGAGTACCATGAGATGCGAAGACTAAGCCGACAGCTTGTTGAACACCGGTTGCCGATAAAGCCAGGATATCGGCCGTTTAAATAGTCTCCCAAATGGTTTAATCTGGCCATGTATGACAAAATAAAGGAAGAAATAGAATGACTACTGGAGGCCAAGTTCATTAGACTATGTTGGTACGCTGAGTGGGTTTCCAACATCGTTCCGATAATGACGAAGAACGGCAAACTTAGGGGGTGCGTTGATTTCAGAGACATAAATAAAGCTACACCAAAAAATGAGTACCCGATGCCCATAGCCGATATGCTCATTGATGCTGCATCGGGAAATAAGATCATAATTTCCACGACAGAAATGCTAGATATAACCAAATATTTATGGCAGAAGCCGATATTCATAAAACAGCTTTCCGATGCCCCGGAGTGCTGGGGTTATATGAGTGGGCTGTCATGACATTTGGCTTGAAGAATGCTGGAGCTACATATCAGAGGGCCATGAATCTAGTCTTTCATGAATTAATCGGCCACATCGTGGAAATATATATTGATGACATTTTCGTAAAATCGATATGTGATCATCAGCATTTGGCCGACTTAGAAGATGTATTCAAGAAGACGCGAGCACATGGTTTGAAGATGAATCCTTTGAAGTGTGCATTTGCGGTATCGGCTGGGCAATTCCTTGGATTCATGGTGCACGAAAGGGGAATTGAAGTAAACCAAGAACGAGTCAAGGCCATAGCCGATACACAACCACCAAGAAATAAAAATGATCTCCAAAAGTTGACCGGTAAGATCAATTACTTAAGGCGGTTCATTTCAAACTTATCTGGTCGAATTAATGCATTCACCCCATTACTGAGGATAAAAGAAAATCAAGAGTTCGTATGGGGAGTTGATCAGCAAAGAGCTTTTGATGATATCAAGAGGTATTTGTCAAAACCTCCAATGTTGATAGCACCACGGAAAGGGATGCTATTCAAATTATACATATTGGTAGAATAAACAACAATCGGAGCAGTGTTGGTGTAGGAAGTGGATGGCAAGGAACGAGCAATATTCTACTTGAGGCTGATTGATGCCGAGACTAGGTATCCGCCAGTCGAGAAACTTTGCTTGTCTCTATACTTTGCCTGCACGAAGCTAAGACATTACATATTTGCATCAACTTGCACGGTCGTTTGCAAGACTGATGTTGTTAAGTATATGCTATCTACCTTGATATTGAGAGGTCAACTCAGGAAATGGGCCTATAGGCTTACTGAATTCGACCTAACGTTCGAATCGGCTAAAGCCATGAAGGGACAAGTAGTGGCCGATTTTATTGCGGATCATATGCCTACTTGTGGATTAGTAAGTGTTGCCCCTTGGCAACTATATTTCGATGGATCAGTATGCAAGGAAGGAGATGGCATTGGAATAATACTAATATCAACGGGGTATAGTTTTGAGTCTGCATTCAAGCTCAATTGCTGGTGTTAAAACAATCAGGCAGAGTACGAGGCTTTGCTCAGGGGACTGTGTATTCTTAATAGTCTCGGGGTGAATTCTGTTGAACCTTACGGTGATTTCCAGCTTGTAGTGCAGCAAGTGCGGGGGGATTTCAATTGCTACGATGGGATCTTAACCAAATATTTGGCATAATGTCAAGAGCTGATCGAATCCTTTAGCTCTTTCTCAATTGATCATATACCCTGGGAGTAGAACAGTCGGGCTAATGCACTAGCGCAGCAAGCATCGGGATACAAAGTCCTTGATCAGTTAATATATTGCGAATCGATTGAGAAAATAGTGATGTGTTCAGTAATAGCCCAATTGGCTCACAACGAATCGGCTTACTTGACAGATCCTTCAAAGCCGACGAACATAAAAATCAAGAGACAGGCTTCGAGGTATGTTATGCTTGATAATACACTATATTATCGGACTTTAGAAGGTTTACTATCGCAGTGTCTCGATGCCGAAGAGGCAAAAATGGCAATGGGGGAAGTCCACGAGGGAATCTACGGAACACATCAATCGGCTCACAAAATGGAGTGGTTATTGAGGCGCACGGGTTACTATTGGCTGACGATATTAGAAGATTGCTTTCGGTATTATAAGGGATGTCAAGACTGCCAAAAGTTTGGGAACATGCAGAATGCACCTGCAGCAACCTTACAACCGGTCATAAAGCCATGGCCCTTTCTAGGGTGGGGTATAGATAGAATCGGACAAATCTATCCTGCCTCGAGCAGGATATAAGTTTATACTAGCTGCGACCGATTACTTCTCCAAATGGGTTGAGGTGATCCCATTAAAGAAGGTTACAAGCACAGAGGTAATAGCTTTTGTACAGGAGCATATCATCTATATATTGGTTTGGAATCCCATAGACAATTACGACCGATCAAGGCACTGTATTCATGTCCAATGTGTTTTAGAGCTTTGTCAGATGTTGTGGGATCAGATTGCTAATCTTGTCACCCTATTACGCACAGGCTAATGGGCAAGCTGAGTCATCCAATAAAACTTTGATTAAATTAATCAAGAGAAAGATCGACGATAAACCCATAAACTAGCACATAGCATTGGCCGATGCATTGTGGTCGTATCGGATTTCTTGCCATGGGGTTACTAAGTTGTCACCATATCAGCTAGTATATGATTAGGAAGCAGTTTTACTGGTAGAAATCGGTATAAATTCGCTAAGGACCACAAATCAGGATATGTTATCGGCTCAAGATTATAAGAATGCACTAGCCGATAATCTAGAGGATTTGGAAGAGTTAAGGCTTAAGACATTGGAATGAATTCAGAAGAACAAAGCTAGGGTTGCAAGGGCGTACAACAAAAAGGTTGTGCCAAAGTCGTTTAAGGAAGATGACTTGGTATGGAAAACCATTTTTCCCATCGGAATAAAGGATAACCGCCACGTGAAATGATCTCCGACGTGGGAAGGGCCATATAAAATTAATCGGCTAGTCCAAGGTAATTCTTATATCTTGGAAACGTTGGGCGGAGTGTTATTCACCAAGGTGTTTAATGGGAAATATTTGAAAAAATACTACCCTAGAGTGTGGGTTGGATCTTAGGTTGTGCAATGTCGGGACCCGAATCTGCAAATCCGGACCCTCTGTGTATTCCGTACTAGTCCAGGATCACGCTAGTACACATAGTCATACAGGGTTGAATATCACATCCATACACAGCGAAAATATAAATAAAGTACTTCAAACATTAAATAAACTGGTTACAAGACCTTAAGGTCACCTTACAAATAGTCTGCCACGCGGGCTTACAATAACAAAAGTAAATAATCAGCAGCGGAATGAAGAACGTCGGTGACACCCATCAGCATGCACAGGCAACTGACAAGGTTCAACACCTAGATAATTGCCTCCTCGTGGAACTTCGCCTCCTTCGAAGTTGTTGTCTTCTCCTCAACTGATAATTATGTTGAAAGCAAGGGTGAGTATACAATATACTCAGCAAGTCATGCACAGAGATGCAATCCTATTACTATATGCATGGCTTCTTCCAAAGGAATGGCTTAAGTGGTTAATTTGCAGCAAATAGCATTTTGTGTTGATTAAATAATCTTAATAGATTTAAAAACAGTGAATCATATTTAATAATAAGTTATCAATCTCTTTCCGAACAGTTTGGCAAAAAGCCCTAAATCACTTTAGCAATTATCTCTGACACTCAGCCACCCTTTCCACATTTTATTTTCGAAAATCTAACCCTTGACTGTAATCCCCGAGCTTTGTCCAGTACCGTGGACTCGGCTATTCGAATAGTTTTGACACACTCTACAGAGGTTGTACACTTTACCCACAAGATATAATCAACTCACCACGTTAGCCGTGAATCGCCATACAAGAGTATGCGAATGAGTGATCATAACAAAGCTTATCGGATACCTCGATCTCCACCTATGACTCTCTCCGGTATTGCCTTCACTCCCACTTCCCCCACGAAGGATCGAAGTGTAGGACCGACAATCACTGTTGGATAGGGTACCAAGCCGTAGCTCCGGTACAATCCCCCACATAGTTACCCCGATGTAACTATCACCTTGAGGTATCAAAGGTAAAATTTCAGAATCCTACTAAACTAAGACCGTCCCACTCCAGTCATGTGGTTGTACGAAAGGCCCAGTTCAAAGGCTTGCAAGGTGAAGTCCTTAACTGTCCAGGGCAAGACATCCTTCTCTCAGAACCCTGGCATAAAGCCCCTCATATCACTCATCCCATTGCCATGAAGGCTGTTATCTCAAATATTGTTGCCACGAGGGCCCACCTGGCATGAAGCCTCTTACCACTTGCCCCAGACTAAATATTTTCCCACCTCAGTTTGATTATTATGCAACACATGCCAACAATAATATCAATTACCATGTAGAACCACAAAGGTACCTACACTTCACATCATCACGTGGCAAGATTACACTGATTCCAAAATTCATTCCGTATATCATTAGTGTGACACTACGGAATGGTGTGACATTATTTAATGTGAATGTTGAGGTCAAAAACTTTATGAAATATGGTATTGGAGGTTAAAACCATATGGTAGGAGATTTAATAGCGTTTCCGGGAGTTTGGGCCTTCCCGGGGAGTTTTGGGCCTAGGGAAAAGGGTCGTGGGCTTTGGTGGGATGGAATTTGAGTCCATTTAGGACTAGGAGTCATGTGAGGGCTAGTAAATAGGGCCTCCCCCTGCCCTCCTTGCAACCCCTCCCCACTTGTGCGCCCCCACCTCCCCCTCCATGCCCTAGCCGCCACCCCCACCCCCCCTCTCCCTTGCGCCCCCTTTGCCCCCATTGCTCCCCACCTCTCCACCACCTCTCCTCCACCCCTTGCTGCCCTAGGGTAGCCTCTCCACCCCTGCGCCTCGGAGATCCGTCCATTGGAGCGAGGAGCGAGGAGCGAGGAGCAATCCGGGAGGAGATCTATTGGGTGTTCGTGCGTCGGGCGAAGGTATGGCCATGGGACTCCTTGGGGTTGGGCTAGGTACTGTTCTAAGGATCATTATCATGTTTTTAGATCAATTGGTGGTGCTGGAATTGAGTAGATTGGATTAGATCTAGAAGTTGCCACGTTCTCTGTTTCGGGCAGCATGAGCAGTCGACCTAGGGTTTGGTTTTTCGACAATTTAGAGTCGGAATTTGGTTGTACGGCTGTTGAAGAAGTTGTAGGTAATTTCAATACCTTTCAGTGGGTATAAAGAACTTTAAATTCCGCCTAGCCGTTTAAAAGTTATGCTTGTTTTACCGAGCGTATTAAAATCTATGACGTGATTGGAACAGATCACGATATTTTGTAGATTAAACAACTTTAGAGTCTGAATCAGTCTTTCCCTATACTTAGAAAAAGTTGGGAAATTTCCTAAGCTACGCGAGGATGTACTCGTTTAATTGATTCGGAGTCCCAGAACTCAAGTTGTGCCTTTTGGAAGGCTGCTGTCCTGACGGGACAGAACCACTGTTTTTGGGTTTTGCGAGTAGTTGGCAATGTCGGGGTAGATGAGGGTTTGCGTACTGTTTTATGGACATGATTGTGAGTGTGTGGTACCTATGTGCAGGTGGTGCGACCCCAGGAGTGCTTTCTACTTCCCGCCAATCCGTTGCCCGTGGTTGAGGCAAGTGTATTGTAATGGATAGCGGTTTGTAGGTTGCTAGTTGAGACTAGATGAACTTGATTATATGACATGATCACTTGCCATGCTTTAATGATTTCCTATGATATGATGAGTATGCTATGATGCCATGTGTTAATATACAAGTTTATTATGATGTTGGCATATTTGCATACATGGCATGTTACATGGCCCGGGCGGTGAGAAAGTCATAACTAATCCGGGGAAGGTCGGTGAGAAAGTTATGACTATTTCCGGAGAGCCAAAGAGTAAGTCCTACATCGTGATTCCATTCACCGCGGTGAACGGAAGCGAGGAGTAGGCACCCTCCATCTTCGGGATGGAAGGGGGGAGAGGGTGCATACCGACGGGTGTGCACTCAACCATACCGGTATGAGTTTCCAAGGAGATATGAGCATCGCATTGCATACATAATGACGATGATAACGATATGTGATCATGAATGAGATGGTTTACATGATGTGAGATATTATGGCTATTGTTCTTGTTGTACCATTGGAATATGCTTGCTGAGTTTTGAACTCACGCTTGTGTTTTCTTGTTGTTTTAGGTACCATGAGACCGGCATGCGGGGAAGGGAAATAGTCACACTTCCGCACGTAGCTTCACTCATTTGATTCCACAAGTCATTCCATTAGTTTTTGATAATAAACTGCGTGTGATGATTATTGCTTTAAGGTTTGGCTTTGCTTTATGAGTCTTATTGTTCGTTTGACTCTTGGAGACATTAAATGCTTGAAAGTAGACTTATATTGTCGTTAAGTCTTTAATTATTGATGTTTTAGCTGTCTCTCATATTGCCTTATATTGCTATACTGTTGTTGCTCCTTCAAATCATGTTAAAACAAAGGAGATGCTGCCGAAATCTCGGTTTTTAGCATGTACGCCTTTGCTGGAATTTATGTCTAATTGTGGTAGTTAGATGTTGTTTAGCTTATGTTTGGTAGCATTCAGGCATATTAAATGCCGGGGTGTTACAATTAGTCAATATTATTTTCCCATTTGAAACACATTTCATGTAAGCATGGCTAAGCAACTATTCACGGTCTAGCCTCCCGTGTTGGCATATTACTAGCATCCAACTAAATAAACCAACTTAAGGTGACAACGGAATACATGGCATACAAATATTAATCTTCAAGGATGGAATTAACAATTAGGTTTATTAACTATTTTACCCAAATTAATTTAAATTCAGTTAAATCAACATAGCATGCATAATTTAAATAAAATACATTTCAAAATTTAGGAGCAACATGGTCAAAGCACAACTTGCCTTCGAAAAATCAGCTGGCTGTGGTCTAGATCTTGATTTTGGTCCTGATCTTCACTTCCGACAGCGTCACACAACTCGACGTTTATGCGTAGCAAATAAAGAACCAAATAAACACTCGGAGCTACGTATAAACACATTCAAAAATAATGCTACAAATCAAACTAGCTTAAAATCCCCATGCAAATTTCTAGATAATTATTTTAGCATTTTCTAAGATTTACAAACTTTATTTTGCTATTTTTGAACGTATAGTTTAAGAGATACAAAATTCGTAAATTTTGACATTCCGTGAATAATTTAACATTGTAAATTTATTCATAAAATCTTGCTTCTTGCTTTTTCCCCCTGCGGACCCAACCCTCCTCCTCCTCCTCATTGTCCTCCTCCTCATCCTCATCCCGCTCCTCCTCCTCCTCCACGTCCTTCTCCTGCTTCTCCTCCTCTGGAGATGGTGATGATAGCGCGCCAGAGGGAGAAGAAGGAGCTGCCATAGTTAATTGGGCTAACTAACGATCATCAGTACGTCTATCTCCTCACTCGATCTGATGGTTTTATAGGAGGCTGGATCGGAAAACAAGCACTACTACAGAAAAGCTTATATTAGACACACCATCACATATGGTTTTCAAAAACCGTCTGTAATATATTACATCACGGACGATTCTATAACCCAACCGTTAGTGAAACTATCACAGACCGTTGTTAAATATACCCGTCTGTGATTAGACCAATATTACATATGGTTTTTTATTCAAACCATCTGTGATATTATCACCGACGGTTCTATAAAAAAACCGTTTGTAATGACAACCAATATCACAGACGGTTTTAAGATACAACCGTCTGTGATATAAGCACAAACGGGTTGTATTTATAAACGTCTCTGATATTGTTTACATCACAGATTTTTTGTGTTTATAACCGTCTGTGTTGTAAGCCGAGCGGAAGGGTAGTAATGCACAGAAAAGATTGAAAATACTAGAATGTTGACATATATTAATTAAAACCTTGACATTACAATATATAGTTTATATTGTACATTGCAATATATAGTTTATTTCGCGGTTCACAGCCGAAAGTACTCGTCATCTTCACTCCACGGGGGGCTAACGTCGTCGTCGCCGCCGCCGCCATCGTCGTCGTCGTTGTCTGAGCTCCCCCAGGTGGCCTCCTCCTCATCATCATCCTCTGCCTCCACCTCCTCTACCTCCTCCTCCTCCTCCCGCTCCTCCTCCTCCTCTTCCCACTTGCGTTTGACGCATAGCGGCGATGCTGGGGGCGGTGATGGGGAGCCTGCGGGAGAATGCGGAGATGCCATGAGCCTGCGGGAGAATGCGGAGGTGCTAGCGGCAAGATGCAGAAATGTGTTCGAATTTGATCAATAGCGGCGATTTAATAGGGCCGGAATTGAAGACGAAGCGAGAAATGAAGAGTTCTCACTGCGCGTGGGAAACGAAGAGACGAAGCACCATCACAGACGGTTTTACGCATTAGTACCGGTCAAACACACCAACCGGTGTTGATGTGCTAACATCAGTACCGGTTGGTTACACCAACCCGTACTAAGCAGCACAGGAGCCGAGGAGGCTGCTTAGCACCGGTTGGTTTAACTAACCGGTACTGATAACACGAACATCAGTACCGGCTGGTTGGTTTAACTAACCGGTACTGATAACACGAACATCAGTACCGGTTGGTCTTTCAAACTGGTACTGATGATCCCCTCGGACCTGTAGACCATTGAACCGGAACTGATGTAAATGTCAGTCCTGGTTCATGCATAACCGGTACTAATGGGCCGGTATGGAAGGCCAGATCTGTAGTAGTGTTACGTAGGGCTTGAGATAACGTAGATCACGTGACGCAAGAAGAATTTGATGCTGTGTAGATTTAACGTAGGTAGACAATAACAATTAGCCTTGGGAGAGCTTCGGGGCAGAATTGACCAAAACCCTGTTCATTGCACTTGCGCAACACCTTGTTAATTCTCGCATCGACTTCTCATTTTTTACGCGGATGATTAGTGTAGCTGGCATCTCCAGTGACTTGCGCTTTGAGGCCATCGTCGTCTACATGACCACGTTTCCATTTTGCTAGTTGCAGTTTGCCGAACTGGCGCCGGATCAAGTGTCAAAAGCCTTCGTCCGGCCGGCAGGACGTCGGCCCTGGCCTATTGCATAAGGCATCGAGTACTTGGAATACTTGGAATCTGATGCGTGTCAAATGGCAATTTACTTGCTCCATATGGCAAAAATGGCTAGTTACTTTGGAATTCAAACATGAATTCCTATTGATTCAGGACAGTGGCGGAGGACGGAACAAAATTAAGGTATGGCAAAATTTGTAGCATAGATTAAGTACTATCACACAAAATCAAAATAATATACACATTAATAAAAGTGCATGACACTAAATAAAGTGAAAAAAGTATTATATACCATAAAAGATGTACAAGAAGACAAAAGACATACCGACAAAATACTAATTATGTCTAGGAGACTGAGGCAATTGCATTTGCCGAGTTTTCATTTGCGCTTGGCTAGACTGTTGCCTGCCGGCTGCCGCAGCGCCGCTTGCTACTCAGCGCTGGTCGTGGCCCTTGGCAAGTTGGCGGCATGGCCTGTGGCGATGAGGAAGGCCCTGGTTCTCGTGGCGGCGGCAGCGTCGCGACGACACAAACCGTCTCCTAATTTGCTGAGTGCTGACGCCTGACGAGTCCATGCAATGCAATTATGCAATGGGCTTGGCCCAATTAGCTCGTGTCCTGTGTCGTACTCGTAGCCAGCTCTCAAGTTTGAAGTCTCAACTAACTAGTTATGCATGGCTGCATCCTGCATCCTGCATGCAAGCATGCATGCATGCATGAGTCAATGCGTGGCAGAGCTATAGAGAAGGACGTGTCCAGGCGGTCCAGAACGATGGAGTGGTGTCCCGCCTGTCCGCTGTCGTAGAAAAAACAAGGTACGGCAGGTACCGTACCTTGCCATACCGAGAGCTCTGCCACTGATTCAGGACTCTCATTCAAGGGTAAATTTATGATCACATGACACATCTAGGATGTTCCCAATCATGAGTATCACTATTTCTACCTCATGGAGATTTTCTGTTTCTACCTCATGAGAAAAAGAGAAACATCACCGACAGTGACGGTACTCACCGATAGGGGCGGGGGTGGGGACGGCAGTCGAGAGCGGGGACGGACCGGGTAGGGGCGTGAGCCAGGAGGCGATGGGGGCGGGGACTGGCCGGGGGCGGGCACCGAGAGGGGATAGGCGACGGGGGCGGGGATGAGCCGGGGGCAGTGACGGGAGTGGGCGGGAGGAGGTTAGGATTAGGGTAGCACGGGAGGAGGTTAGGGTTAGGGTTGGGGTGGAGGGAGGCATGAGAGGATTATAGGGAACATTATCTGTGGAGGTTTTTAATAAAAACTGCCACAGATAATAGTATCAGTGGCGATTTTTATTAAAAACCTCCACATATACTCCTCTTATCAATGGCATTTTTAACAAAACCGCCACAGATACTAGTAGACCTGTATATATATATTGTTGTATTTCTAACACCATACTTATATTTGTAATATATAATAATGTATAAATGTTTTTTTCACCCTATATATTAACTACTACTTATTCATAAATAATTTATCTATGAAGAATAAATATATATTCTTACTAAATTTACTAATGGCCAATAAATGTAGTTTTTTACTTAGTTCACATGTGAAAATAAAAAGCATATTTTTTACAAAAAATTGCCATTACACCACATAAATGCATATTTTTGACATTACATTTCCATTATACCACATAAATGCACACATTTTACCATTACTCCTAGCTAATTATTTTCTTTTACAATTTAGTTTTCTTCATATCATCACGATAATTGATTGCTTTCTGAGTGGTTTCTTCCACGAGCCTGATGCTGCCATCTACAAAAGGAGGCAACTCATCAAATTGGTTGTACTATTTCTCATCCACGACATTCTCAACACCGACGATCCTTCTTTTTCCTTGAAGAACTACATGGCGCTTCTTATCTGCCGGGTCAATTATATAGAAGACTTGTGCTACTTGCTTTGCAAGTATGAATGGTTTGTCTTTGTATCTGACATGTTCGATGTCCACAGTAGTGAAGCCGTACTTGTCCACCTTGACACCCTTTGAAAGTTGGACCCAACGACACCGAAACACTGGGATCTTGAAAATGCAGTAGTCGAGCTCCCAAATCTCCTCTATGAACCTGTGGAAGTTGTTCTTCTTACTGCCTGTGCTGTTGTAGGCATTTATACGGACACCATTGTTTTGGTAATTTCGGTTTTCAAATTTTTTTGGTTTAGTTTAGCTTCCCAAAATTTTTTGTTGTTTTTCTCGCGTTAATAAAGCTTGATTTGGAATTTTTAAGCTAAAACAATTTAATTTGATTATTTTATACTTCAAATAAAATAAATTTAGTTTTGTTTGGGTTCTTTGTTCTCCAAGGAATTTTTCTGTAATTTTTTGAGATTTTTCGGAGCTCGTTTGCTATTTATCGGATTTATTTGGAATTGAATCGTATTAAGCCCCTTTTATGGAGATTAATTAAATATTTGAAAAATTTATGTAAAGTTTTGTTGCAAAATATTTTATTTGAGTTCCAAATATCTCAAATTATTTTCTGGAATTTTTTGGTATTTTTGTTGCCCAAAATAATTAGTTTTATTTTTTGCATTTATTTTAATTTGAAAATTGTGGAAAATCTGGTTTTTGGGCATTGGGCCTAATCTCCCACCTCTCTCTCGCCGGCCCACGCCGCCACCCGGGCCGGGCCCCCTCTCCACCTCGCCCCGGCCCACTCGCTCCCGCGTGGCCGCCTCGTCGAGCCGTACCAGCGCCAGGCCATGTAGCCCACGCGCCCCAGCCGCACGATCTCGATCCGGGGCTCCAGAATCAGCCACGTCACCAATTAATCCAAGACGCACGCCGGGTGTTCGTTAAAATGCCTATTCCGACCCAAACACCTCCAAAATTTATTTTTCTTGACCTAGCCACCACCCCAAGCCCTAGCAGACCTCCCATGACCTCTCCCACGCACCCTAGCCTCCAGATCAATTTTCCAAAACCTCGAGCCGCCGCCGAGAAGCTCCGAGCGTCGCCCAACGATGGCCAAACTTTGAGTCGCGTTCTGTGTCAGCTCGTCGACTATTTTCAAGATCCGTCTTTTCTACGGTGAGACATGACGGCCCCTCTGTCTACCCTCAAAATTTCGTGCAATTTGGTCCAAGGAATCAAAAGTTATGCCCGTTTCAATCTCAAATCTTGTAGAGGCCCATTCTCTCTCGTTTTTGCGAGTTTGACCGTGAAATTTTTTGTGTACACTCTTGCTGATGTCCCCTACATGGTTCTCACCCTTACCCATGGTTTGGAACTCTGGATTTTGTGCAGAAAAATTCTTTTCCCCAATCAGACTGCATTGTAGAGAGCCAAAAACTTACTCGCGCGTTCCCCGTTGATCCAGAAGGTAACACTCAAATCCGTACATGTCACTTTATGCATTAGGGTCCCAAATAGCTCTCTATAAAATTTGGTTAGATTTCGTGTATTATTCTAAAAGTTATGGCCGTATGAAGTTTAGCTGCGAAAGCCGTTCGTCGGCAGTTTGTGATCAATCCGTTGGGTCACCGCAAAATCCGCCTATACCGTTGAGTTCATCTTGTCGCGTTCTATGTGATGGACATTCCCACTTTGCCGTCCCATCCTCCGAATTTTTTTTATTCGACGACGCCATCTTTTTGCCTCCGCCGCGAGCCGTCTTTTGCCGCCAGCCAATTTAGTTCGCTTGGTCTACGGTTGACGGCAAAGACGCAATCCGACATTTAACCGTCATATTTTGGTCTAGTCCTTCTGTGTCGGTTCGCGTCTCGGTTAGCCATCCTTGGTAGCGTTTTATCGCGGCCATGTCGTTGCACCGACGGTCGATACCTTGTTTCATGAGCATCCCGTCATCGCTTCACCCCCGTCGTTAACGTTTTGCCGTTAACGTTCAGCCGTTAACATTCCGTCGTTAACATTCCACCGTTAACGATTCATCGTTAACACTCTGCCTTCATCGTTTCACTGTCATCGCATGTATGCTTACAAGCAACAGCTCTAGTGCGATGTCATCATCTTTTATATCGCCTTAATGTGATCTAGCCCTATCACATTGAGTTCAGCCTTGTCTTCTTATCATCGTCGCCTTGTCGTCGTCGAGGCTCTTCTTCGATGTAAGACTGAACCTCTGATCGACTCGCAGTGGGTGTCGATCCCATCCGTCTTTGTCTTATCCCTGAATATCCACTCTACCATTAACCTAGAATTCATTTTTGGACTTCGTCGATAGATCATTGGCCATGTATCATATCCTTTTGCCATATCAAATCTATCAGTCTATCCCTCTTTTGTTTGACCGTGTATCTGTTCAGTCAACAAAAGTCGACATCGAGCTTCAGTTTAGTTCATTGTGAACTAACAAACATTTATGGACTCGGTCTGTAGATCGAGAGCCCATATGTCGTTGTCTGTCCAATCAAGATAATAACTTCAGAAGAAATATTGTTCGGAATATTATTCTTTCTTTCCCAGTTATTAGTCTTTCCCTCTTCGGTGTATTTTTCGAAGGCCGTTCCCTTTTGTCTAATCCTCGATCTAATCCGTTCGAGTTCCTAATTTCATCTAAGTTGTTGTGGCCCAATGCTATCCGTTCTTTATTTGGAGTTTATTCGATTTGTCTTTTGAGTTTTGTTGTATTTATGTTTCTATATCGTTAGACGCGTCTTCCGGAAGTCGTTCTACGGAGCTGAAGTCTGGGAAGTGAAGATCAAAGGTCGAGGATCAAGAATCAAGGATAAAAAGTAAAGAACAATAAAAATTGTAAGGGCCAGGCAAGTTGTGCTTTGACCATATTGATCCCATGTTTCAAAATTATGTTGTTTCAAATTATTGCATGCTAGTTTAAAGTAAACTGATTCCAATTAATTTGGGATTAGATAATCAACCTATTTGTTATTGCCACCTTGTCACTATTTGTATGTCATGATTCATTTGTCACCCTAGGATTGTTGACTAATAGTTAGTAGCTAGTAAATTGCCAAATGGGTTGGATATAACGTATTAGTTTGCTTAGACCTGCAACGGGTCAATGCCATCATTTTGGAATTACAAATGTCAATATTGATTAATGGAATATGCAATGTATTTTGAAATAGTGTGACGTGTTGCCGACACGATGATGTTGATGTGCGGAGGCCTTCGTGCTTCTTTAAGGATGTTGAGTTGTTGTTGGCATTGTGTTGCGCAATAATCAACTAGGGTGATAAAATGATTTGGACTGGGGCAAGTGGCAAGAATTATGGTGGGCCAGATTGGTGGTTGGGATTGTTTGAAACATGATATATATATATGAGTGATGGTGAGATGGATTTCTTTGAGAGGACTGATGAACGTCTTGCCCTGGTCACCCTAAGGACTTAACCTTACAAGCCTTTTGTAGGATCGATGTATACGAATATAGCAATCAGAGGGGGGATGAATGATTGTGTAGAAGTTAAAACCAAATCTTTGATCTACAAAAAGTTCACCCTAAAACAAAACCAAATAATTGCCTCGTATTCGACAAAAACAGATTGATAGATGTTCGGTAAAACACATATTCCCGGAGATCCATCCATCCGATCGATTTGAAATTTGGACCCAAGAAACTAGATTCCAATACGAATCGAACCCAAAAAGAATCAGCTCCATCGAACTTATGGATCAAAAATTATGAACCTCGCAAGCTTGCTGTGATAGGAGATGATGAGATTTAATCTAACCAAAACTTCAAGATTAAACAAGAACGATAAAAGATTAATCAACTAAACTTTGAGGAACTCTATATCAATACCCTAGAGAGGTTTTGGATAGATCAAATCAAGATGAAACTCAAAGGACAAAAACCAATCTAGAAGAAGAACAAGCATGTAAACAGGAACCAAAACAGGAAACATTGTAGCAACGCGGATACTGTAGCACGCAAGGATCTGGAAGAATTGATCTTTATTTCTTTTCGTATAAAGTACTCCAAACAAAAGAGTACAACCCTAAAACCTGCCCAAGACTTGATGCATAAACAAGAGACGCCTCCCCCTATTTATACAGAGCAAACACATAGAGTCCTGAATACAATTCCTACTCCTAATCCTAGAAGGAGTCCCACTCTTAATCCTAAAAGGAGTCTGTATTCAACACAACTCCACTTGGCCCAACCTGGCCAAATACAGCTCTTGCACGCGTATGGCAACCCAGCCATACTCACGTGACTAATAACTCTTGCACGCGTACGACCACCATGCCATATTCACGTGACTAACCATTCTTCATGTGCACCGTCCTCTAGCCCGAACGTCCCGTATGATATCCTTGACCACCAAGACCTCGATTCCTCCATGAATCTAGTCTCGAACCTCAATTCCTCCATGAACCTAGTTCCGGTCCCGTCATCAACCACGTTCGCCCTTGAGCAACACCTGCACATGAACAAACCACAAAACGATTCCGAGCACAAGTCCGCGACTTGACTCAACATTAGTCTATGCAAATACTCACACGAGCATTGCATACAAATAACCCAAATTCTCAATTCAAAACCCTAACCGTGCAAAAACATGTTCACGATGAACCAAACATTGGTCCGGCGCATATAGAGCAAAAAACCCTAGAAAAATCCATTCACGCCGGACCAAACACCGGTTTGGCGTAACTCACGACGGACCAAAAACTCAGTCTGGTGTACACTTCAAACTCTCGGTTGAATGTAGAAGTTGATGCAACGAAAAACATGTTCACGGCAGACTAAAGGAAATCTGTCTGACGTACATGCGAAATCAAACCTTAGAATGCCGTTCACAACGGACCAAAGAAATTGGTCTAGCGTACGTGCAAAACTTACTGTTTTTGAAAGATTTGGTCCGGCACAAAATCATTCATACCACATTCACGGTGGACCAAAGAAAATCGGTTCGGCGTACATGCGAATTTCACAACGCAAAATCTTGTTCACCACGGACCAAAATTTTGGTCCGGCGTAGAAGGAAATTTGGTCCGACATCAATGTACAAACTTACTGTTTTTTGAAAACTTTGGTCCGGCGCAAATAATGCCAAGTCTTCTTCGGGAAATTCTTCAATCTGTTCATCGGTTAGTGAAGACAAGGAAGACAAAGCACAGCTTGAAGAAGTATGGTCATGAGACATGCTAGATTGAGATGATAGAGTAATTGATTTATGATCATGCTTCCTAGCAAGAACATCCAACTCATGAGTTTTCAACTTAGAATAAAGAACATCTAATGTAAGTGTACTCATGATAGTAGATTCTCTAATGGATGTTACTTTCATCTCCCAAATAGACATGTCTAATGCACCAAGCAATTGTCTAGCATTAGCAGCATCCTCAACGCTAACTCCAACAGCACGCAAATTGCTAAGAATTTTATTAAAGCGTGCAAAGAAATCATCTAGCGACTCACCAGACTTCATCTCAAATCGCATGTATTCCTTTTTGTAAAGATCTTGACGAACCTCTTTGATAGAGTTAGAACCCTCATGGTAATCACAAAGAGATTTCCATACCTCATATGCGGACTTGAGATGGATCACACGGTCAAAGTCAATGCGTCCCAAGCCTTGGATGATCAAGTTGCGCTGTGACACTACGGAATGTCGTGACTTTATAAAATGTGAAATTGGAGATTAAAACTTTACGGTATGAGGATTAATCGTGTTTCCGGGCCGATTTCGGGTGTTTAGGCCCTTCCGGGGGAGTTTGGGCCTTGGGGGAACAAATTGGGCCGTTGGGGGAGGCTATTGGGCCTTGTGGGGAAGATGGGGGGCAGCATAGCCTTCCCATGCGCCCCCCAAACCCTAGGGCGCCCCCTCCCTACCTCCTCCTCCTCCTCCCACTCCTAGCCGCCACCCCTCCTTGCGCCTCCACCCCTTCCCCCTTCCTTCCCCACCTCCCCACCTCCCCTAGCCAGCCCTAGGAGAGATCCACCCCATCCCTTAAGGCCACACCCTTCCATACCATTGTCCTCTCCATCGGGAAGCTCCACGACGAGGAGATCCGGCGGTTCCAGCACGAGGAAGAAGATCGGGGAACCGGGAGGAGAAGTTTTGGCGTTCGTCGTTCGTCGGGCAAACGTATGGCTATGGGTGATCCTTGGGGATGGTCTAGGTGATGTGCTAGAGGGTGTTTTGATGCTTTTAGACCAAGAGGTGGTGCTGTGATTGGGTAGATTGGATGAAAACTAGAGATTTCATAGTTCTCTGTTTCGGGCAGATTGGGCACACGACCTAGGGTTTGAGTTTTCGTAATTTTAGAGTCGGAATTTGGTCGGCCGCCTGTTGAGAAAGTTGTAGATAACTTCAGTACCTTTAATTGGAAACCAAGAACGTCCAATTCTGCCCAGTCGTTTGAAAGTTATGATCGTTTTACCGAGCGTGTTCAAATCTGTGATGTAATTGGGACAGAACGTAATATTTTGTAGATTAGACATTTTTATAGGCCGAATCAGCTTTTCCCAATACTTAGAAAAAGCTAGGAAATTTCCTAAGCTTCGCGATGATGTACTTGTTTACTTGATTTGGAGTCCTAGAACTCAAGTTATGCTAGTTTGAAGCCTGTTGTCCCGTCGGGACAGATTCTCTGTTTTTAGGTTTTGGGAGTAGTTTGCGAAGTCGGGGTAGATGAGCGATTGCGTACTGTTTTGTGGGCACGTTTTGAGTATGTGGTACCTATGTGCAGGTGGTGTGAACCCGGGAGTGCCCTCATCATCTTGCCAATCCGTCGCCCGCGGTTAAGGCAAGTGTATTGGAATGGTGAATGTGTTGTATGTTTGCTAGTCCTGATTAAGTGCAAATTGTTTACATAATGTGCTATCTTGCCATGATTAGTGTTTGCCCATGATGTGACGAAAATGGTACGTTATGATGCTATGCAATGATTAGTTGTTTATGTTTATGGCATATATTGCATACATGGCATGAAAATTGGCCCGGTCGGTGAGAAAGTCATAACTAGTATGGTAAGATCGGTGAGAAAGTTATGACTAATCCAGAGCGCCGATGCTATGCAATGATTAGTTGAAGTTTAGCTCCGAAAGTCGTTCGTCGGCAGTTTGTGATCAATCCGCTGGGTCGCCGCAAAATCCGCCTATACCATTGAGTTCGTATCATGGCATTCTACGTGATGGACATTCCCCCTTTGCCTTCCCATCCTTCGGAATTTTTTTTATTCGTCAGCGCCATCTTTTTGCCTCCTTCGCGCGGTCTTTTGCCACCACCCAATTTAGTTTGCTTCGGCCGTGATATCGTGTCCGGTGGGTCATCATTTACTGTTTTGGTCCATCCCTAGAGTTCATTTGGTATACGGTTTCCGGCAAAGCCGCAATCCGACATTTAACCGTCATCTTTCGGTCTAGTCCTTCAGTATCGGTTCGCGTCTCAGTTAGCCATCCTTGGTAGCGTTTTATCGCGGCTGTGTCGTTGCACCGATGGTGATGTAACATTGGTGTCCCGATCTTTCGATGAGAGTGATAATCTTCGATTTGGGTGGAATTGACTTTGACGATCCGACTACAACGTACAACGACGATGCGCCTTAGCAATCGCTAAACCAACTCCAGAGGGTTATTGACCTTGCTGTGGGCACGATCAACCTGATCACGAAGATCAATTCCTGCAAGCAATCTAAGAATAAGCAAGAACAAGGCAAAAGCAATCTAAAATTGCAAATATAGATAAAGTATAGAAAAAGTTGGGTTTCGATACAAGGAGCTTGTTAGGCGGCCGTTGAGCACGTCTAAAAGACTCGAAATAGTAGCAAAAGGCTAAACATCAAATAACCAAAACCCAAGTTATTTTGGGGGACTCCCTAGCTATATATAGGAGAAATAGGAGGCCAAAACCTTGCTAGGGGCGTCCAAAATACATCCATGGCCGAGTAGGACTCATATTCCTAGTTTGACTCGGATTTGGAAAGATGACCGAACTTGTTTTGCATATTCCCGTTGACTCATAAGGAATTTGGACATGAAGCCAGATCCATTGGAAAGAGGACGATGAAACCTTTCAAACCAGTACTCATAGACCCCAAACACCCTTGTGTATCAAAAGTTTTGGTCGTTTTAAGTTGGTGCTATCCTGGAGGCCGAATCCATGTTGAACTTGTGCACCAGAAGAATTGGCTTCATGCTTGACATTTGGGAGCCCTTCTCCTTGGTTCCTAGGCATAATAAAATCATCACAAGGATTAAATAGCATTCCATTCATTAAATTATTTGTATGCAACCCGAGGAACGCATTCACCTCGCAATCGAATTGACGTGCGTGAGCTCGAGTAATTGGCCCTTGTATTACATTGTTGGTTTCAATTGGGTTTGTAGGCATGGCCGTATCCATGGTAGTGATGTCCTCATCATCCTCCCCTTCTTGCATTTGAGTCTTCCTCGACTCAAGTTCATCATTTTCTCCCAAGTATGGCTTTAGATCTGATAATTGAGTTGATGGGCTCGAGCTCGAGTCAATGGTCCTTGAACCGACGAAGATGTAGAAGGATGGCCAAGGTGGGGATCAATAAAGCCATGCAGATGGAGCCATCGTAGTAGATTTATACGTAGTAGAAGATGCTATGAAGTGTCGCCAACTTAATGGTCGTGGCCAAGGTGGGGGTCGATGAAACCATGCAGTTGATATAATTGCAGCAACACTTGGTGATGACCATATGTATGCAGTGTAAGTTCTGTCCATGATGAGCATGGTGTCATCATCCTCCCTTTCTTGAAGTGGATTCGTCCTCGACTCCATCATATTGTCCTGCAAAATGTTAGTAATGATAGGAAAGAAAGCAATACGCACATTTGCAATCAAATCAATGGATCGAGAATTTCTATCAACCATATCCTCCCTTTCTTGAAAACTATCATGTGACTTGTGAATGGAACCAAATGTACTTGGTATGACATGATTAGTAATATGGCAATTATTAAATTGATGACATTGTTGCATTGCAAACGGAGGTTTAAAATCTGAACAAATATAAACTCGATGTGCTTTATACTCTCCTTTCTCACTATTTTTGCCAATAACATAAAAAATATTTCACGATAACCATGACAAATCAGAATGCACAAAAACTCTGTCCTCTAAATAATTCGGATCACACGGAACATCAAATTCAATGTAGCCTAATGTATATAAAGAAGACATCAATTTCAACTCATCATTTTCGCTTGCAATGTGAATGACATGTTTATTTTCAGCATAAGTGTTTAGTTTGTTAACGAAAGTAACATGTTGATTCACTAGTTGTGTCAAGGATATAAGTGAAGTATTATCACACAACTCTTCTTTATCACAAGAAATAGCAAGCAAATCATCTTCTAACAAAGCAAAATCAACAATTGGTTCAACTAATAGTTGCTCTACGATAGCATGATTTGTGGACAGTTTTAGCTCTTCAAAATTATTTTCTCCATGTGTAAAGTCCATACCTGTTACATTACCTTGTAACTTCTCATGAGCTATTATCTCTTCAAAATTATTTGTATGCGTTTCTTCAACTATTATCTCTTCACTTACACATGGGGTAGTAGTACTGATCGTTTCTTTCTCCATATGCTCTTCTACATCATTCTCTCGATGGTGCTCACTTTTCTGCAAAATGTTAGCAACAAAACAAGGTGAAACAATGGGTGCCTCAAATGAAGCTAATGATTCTTTCATGGATTCAGCAAGCATTTTTTCAACTCTACAAGCACATACAACCAATTCTGAAAGAGAACTATATGTTTCATCAACAAGAGCATCCTGAATTTCTTGATTGAGTCCATGTATGAACCTAAGCTCTGTTGCTTCTTCACCTTCAACTAAACCACAACGCAACAAATGATTTTGCAAACGTTCATAGTATCCCTTAACGCAAGTATTTCCTTGTTTCAAGCATCGGAGTCTAGTATACAAAAATTCAGTATGATAGTTAGGAACATAGTCAACTCTCATAAGTCTTTTCATGGCCTTCCAATTTTCAGGTTTTCTCTCTTTTCTACAAATATGTTTCCACCATGTTAATGCATATTCATTTAGCACACTAGCAGCAATCCTAATCTTTTCATTTTCAGACAAATCATACTTGCCAAATTCTTTGTCTATTGTTGTCTCCCAATTAATATAGGCATCATGATCATATTGTCCATTAAAAGGTGGAATGCCGAATTTAACCTTACCTAGGGGATCATCATCAACATGTACCTGAGCATGTAGTATGCCATTTTTGTTACTCGGAAGATGGGGCGAAGGACTGGAAGTTCCTGGGGAATTTCTTGCAAGCGTATCAAGTCTAGACAAAAATAGTAGCAAGAGTAGTTTTAGCAATCCCCTGTGCGACCTCGATGGATCTAAGAAGGTTCTCTTGCGATGACATACGCTCAGAGTGAGCAACAATTCCCTTGGTGTGAGGAGAGTGATGCAGGGAGCCCTCGTCACCTGACATGGGTTAGTAGAATACAAGAAAACAAAATCACAAGTATAATGTTTCTATCATCTACTAGGAGGTGGTGGCAAATCTCTCAACACTCAAGCCTATCACTAAAGCTCTTACAAGTTCTTACGTTGCAGCAGGTGTTGTCGGCCGTTGGCGTTGTCAAAGTTTCTCCGAAGTTTGTGTAGAGCGATTGCCAAGTGATCGAACGCTTGTACGGGTAGAGAGTGGAGCTTGGACATGCTTAATTTAGTAGCAAGGAGAATCAATCAATTAATCTCAGAAATTGCATAGAATTGAATTATAGTTCATAATTAGCACTTTGCCTAAGATGCTGATCAACCAAGGATGGATAAAAGGCTAAGGTTGATACACGGGAAATACACGCGCAAAGATGTTGGAACTTGATGCAATCAAAGGAACGAGCTAAAAAAATATAAGTGAGGCATCAAAAAGCTCGTATTGCATAAGTTATGGAGAGACGCTAGCTAATTACTCAAACAAAGAACACGTGCAATAGATTGCTCAAAATTACAAACTAGCACAATATGAAAAATGCACAAATGCTAGGATGTACTCTCAATCAAATTCCACTTTTTTGCGCTCTTTGCTTTTGCCCGCACTTTTCTTTTCTTTTTCTTTTTCTTTTTCTTTTTCTTTTTTTTCTGATATGCGTCGGTTTTCTTTCCTTTTTTGTGGCCAAACAAATATGAGAGTAGCACAATATATATGACTAGGTGCAATACAAGTGCAATCCAAAATTATGCAATAGAATGTAACATGAGCAGCCCTAGAGCAAAATTGAATAGCTAGTCTCGATTAGGTTCAAAGTGTTCACAAAGGATGAATTGGTTCCCAAAGGTAGGTGTACTGATCGGTAATGCATGGTTTTTTTGATGTGGGGACTATGATCAGCAACTAGACAATGCTAAAATGAACACATATTCAATTTAGCAAACCGAAATTAATAGATCGAAAAGGCGCAAACTTGGTTTGGATAGGAGGAACAAATCTTTTTGTGGCAAATTTTCTGGACTACAGGGATTAAATAAATCTACTAAACTAGGGTAAAGAAATTTCTCACCGAGCAATCTGGTTTGCTCTGATACCACTTGATGTAACATTGGGTGTCCCGATCTTTCGATGAGAATGATAACCTTCGATTTGGGTGGAATTGACTTTGACGATCCGACTACAACGTACAACGACGATGCGCCTTAGCAATCACTAAACCAACTCCAGAGGGTTATTGACCTTGCCGTGGGCACGATCAACCTGATCACGATGATCAATTCCTGCAAGCAATCTAAGAACAAGCAAGAACAAGGCAAAAGCAATCTAAAATTGCAAATATAGATGAAGTATAGAAAAAGTTGGGTTCCGATACAAGGAGCTTGTTAGGCGGCCGTTGAGCACGTCTAAAAGACTCAAAATAGTAGCAAAAGGACCCCTCCGCCACCCCCGCGAGCCCCGGAACTCTCCTCCCGCGGACCGAATTGCAGGACGAGGAGGACCGGCATGAAAACCCCGCGCACCTCCAAGCTCGCCGCGCTGAGCTCCAGCGGCAGCGCGAAGAGCTTGAGGCCCCCAAGGCTGAGCTCGACAAGCTCCAGGCCGACCTGGAGCAGCGTCGGCTCGATCCACCACTCGTATCAGGCGTGCGTGCGCGCATGCCAGGTACATGACCAGCTCGCCGAGGGGTTGGACGGTCTCCCTTTCTTCCCCCATGCGAGCCAAAATGTCGCCGCAGCTGCGATGCTGCTCCGTGGGCTCCCTGAGCCAACGAACCCGGAGGCCAAGGTCACGTACCAAAACCTCCGGGGGCTGATGGAGCGTGCAGCACGTGCAGGTCTCCGGCTCCCACTACTCGGGCGTGACCTCGAGCCGCCCGGGTCGCCCGTCCTCGCGGGGCCAGCAAAGCTCGGCGAAGACGGCGCCACAGCTCGAGCGGCCCCAGGCATCGCGCACTTCGGTGCGCCACTGCCGGGGGGACAACCATGACCTCCGTGCCACTCTCGAGGCGCAAAGAAGAGCTGCTGACGCGGCAGCACAGTCACAAGTTGCGGATAGCGGACGGCGCGACAACCGCGGTCCAAGCCCCGATGGCCCGGGACCGTGGGCATTCGCTCGCGCCATCCGCAACACCGACTTCCCGGCCAGGTTCCGCGCCCGGTCAACATAGCCAAATACACAGGGGCGACAAACCCCAGTGTCTGGCTGGAAGACTACCGGCTACTTTCTTTGGCGGTGAAGCGGTTGATGATCTCTTCATCATCCAGTACCTCCCCATCTACCTCGCGGACTCTGCTCGCCTGGCTCAAGTATTTGCCCGCGGACACCGTCAGGAGTTGGGCGGACTTGACGAACCTCTTCATCGGTAACTTCCGAGCACGTACAAACGCCCCGGCAACTCTTGGGACCTGAAGAGCTACAAGCAGCAGCCAGGGGAGACCCTCTGGGACTACATCTGGTGCTTCTCCCAGCAATGCAATGAGCTCCCCGACGTCCGCGACGCCGACGTCGTCGGGGCATTCATCTACAGCACCACCTGCGAGGCCTTGGTACATAAGCTGGGCTGCGCCAAGCCCAGAACCACCAAGGAGCTCCTCGACATCGCCACCAACCACGCCTCTGGCGAGGAGGCAGTGGGGGCCATCTTTGACAAGAAGAAGGCCAATCGAGCGCCCGGCGTCGAAGCCGGCGCCACCTCCGACCGCTCCGACTAGGGGTGGGCATTTTCAAACCGAAAAATCGAACCGAACCGATCCGAATTAACCGAAAAATTCGGTTTTTTCGGTTTTCGGTTATCGGTTTGGTTTTTATTTTGCATCTATTCGGTTTTCGGTATTCGGTTCAGTTTCGAAATATGTAAACCCGAATAAACCGAGCCCCGAATAAACGAGCAAACGATCGACGATTCAACGGACCGAGAGCGGAGTGTGACTGTGTGTGTGCGAGCCCAAATGCCCATTCCCGAGCCCAATGCCCCCAAATCCCCAATCCCCCTTGCCTTGGCCCCTTCCAACCGTAGGCTCCCAGCTTCCCTAATCCCGAATGCTTGGCTGCTGCCTCCCTGCTCGATCGCCAGCGGCGCCGCCACCTCCCCGCTGAGCCGCCTCCTCACCGGCGCAGATGCCTCCTCCATCGACGCCTCCTGGCCCTCCTCGACCCTCAGCGCTGCCTCCTCTGTGGCTCCGTCCGGGCCTTCTTCCTCGAAGCCGACGCGGTGACGCCTCCTTCCTAGACTCATCGGCTCATCGCCCTCGATGTCACGTGGAGGCGCAGCCAGTCTCCTCGACTCATCAGTCGGCGGTGGGCCGGCGGCACCTTCTCTTGGCTCCCGCGTTGCTCCTGGTGAGCCGCCTCCTCCCAGATCTGCGTTGGGCCGCTGGCGGTTACACTTCCTCTGTTTATCGTGACCTCGTCCAATCCTTTGGGCTCCAGCTGCAGTGTTGACCGTAAGTAGATCTAACCAATGACCACCTCCTCTAGTCCTCTTGCTCACATCCTCGTAAAATTCTTATCACTAGATATTAGCAATTCATATTGTCTTATATGTGTGAACTGTGAAGTGCTCCACTGCTCCTCATAAAACGTGTTTTATTGTCTTAAATGTGTGAACTACTGAAAACATTTGACTTCTGTTATGCAATTGCTAGCTATTGTTATATCCAAATTCTTAGACGTGTGAATTCTGAATGTTGTGTGAATTCTGAATGAACAATATTCTGCTGTCTGAATTCTGCTATCTAAATTCTAGATGAACAATATTCTGCTTTCTGATTTCTGAATGCTGTGTGTTGTAGCTATTTCGGTTAACCGAATAACCGAACCGAATTAGTTCGGTTAATTCGGGTCGGTTTCTGGGATATTTTGGTTCGGTTTCGGTTTCTACTTCCTGAAAACCGAAATTTTTTTATACCGAAAAAACCGAACCAAAAAAATCGTATAAACCGAATGCCCACCCCTAGCTCCGACAAGCGAAAGCGGAAGGGGAAGCAAGGCCACGAAGGCCACATGGTCGCCGCCGCCGACCGCCCTGCCAAGCAGCAGGCCCAGCAGGCGCCCGACCACTTTGAGAAGTTGATGGATAGTCCGTGCCCGAACCACGCCTATCCTGTCAAGCACAAGTACCGGGACTGCGAAGTCCTGAAGAGCTTCCTCTCTGGGAACCCCACGACATCGCAGGTCAAGGGGAAGAACCGCGACCCGGCGTCGGACGCCGGGGGCAAGGATGAGGAGGCGGCCGACGAGTTCCCGCAACTCGACGGTTGCCTCATGATTTTCGGCGAACCAGCGTCCTATGCCGACAAACTGCGGCTCAAGCTCTCCTTTTGCAAGGTCCACACGGTGGCCCCCACCGTACCCAGCTATCTCCGGTGGTTGGAGTCTCCGATCACATTTGACTGGACTGACCACCCCGACCACGTCCCGCAACCGGGACGATACCCGCTCGTCACCGACCCCATTGTGGGGACGAAGCGCCTGACCAAGGTGCTGATGGACGGTGGCAGTGGCCTCAACATCCTGTATGTTGAGACCCTCGACACCCTAGGAATCCCTCGCTCAAGTCTCCGACCGAGCAAGGCCCCCTTCCACGGCGTCGTCCCGGAACAACAGGCCCATCCACTCGGGCAGGTCGACCTGCCCATCACCTTCGGGAGCCCTGAGAACTTCCACACCGAGACCCTCACATTTGAGGTGGTGGATTTCCCCGGCTCCTACCACGCCATCTTGGGGAGGCCGTGTTACGCCAAGTTCATGGCGATCCCCAACTACACCTACCTGAAGCTGAAGATGCCTGGGCCATTGGGAGTGATCACTGTGGCCTCATCTTTCCAGCTGGCCTACAACTGCGAACGAAGCAGTTGCGAGTTAGCATCGGCGGTCATCGCGTCCGCCGAGCTCGCCGACTTTCGAGATAGGGTCCCCGGGTCCGTCCCCGACTCTAGCAAGTCGGGGCCCAGCTCCTTCAAGTCTGCCGAGGACACGAAGGAGGTCGCGGTTGATCCCGAGGATCCCGCAAAGACTGTTCGGGTGGGAGCCATGCTCCTCGCCAAATAGGAAGGCGCGCTCGTCGATTTCCTCCAAACCAACCGGGACGTCTTCGCATGGAAGCCCTTCGACATGACAGGAATCCCGAGGGAAGTCGCCGAGCACTCCTTGAACATCCGACCGAGCTCAAGGCCGGTTGCCCAGCGCTTGCACCATTTCGATGAAGAAAAGCGCAAGGCCATCGGGGAGGAGATCGCCAAGCTCTTGGTCGCCAGATTTGTAAGGGAGGTGCGCCACACCGAGTGGCTCGCCAACCCCATCCTTGTAAAAAAGAAAACCGGGCAATAGAGAATGTGCGTTGACTACACGAGCCTCAATAAGGCCTGTCCGAAGGACCCGTTCCCGTTGCCTCGTATTGACCAAGTTGTCGACTCCACCGCCGGGTGCGAGTCCCTTTCTTTTTTGGATGCCTACTCAGGCTACCACCAGATCGCGATGAAGGAGTCCGACCAGCTCGCGACCTCCTTCATCACCCCGTATGGCTCGTATTGTTACGTAACGATGCCGTTCGGTCTGAAAAACAAGGGTGCTACCTACCAACGGTGTATGCACACGTGTTTTTCCGACCAAATAGGCCGTAACATCGAAGCATACGTCGACGACATCATCGTCAAGACTAGGAAGGCTGATGACCTCGTCACTGACCTAGAAGAGACTTTTGCGAACCTTCGGCGATTCCGCATAAAGCTTAACCCCAAAAAATGTGTTTTCGGGGTCCCAAAAGGGAAGCTGCTCGGCTTCATCGTCTCCGAGCGCGGCATCGAAGCCAATCGGGAGAAGATCTTTGCTATGATGAAGATGGGGCCGATCAACAACCTGAAGGGAGTCCAGAGGCTGACAGGGTGTCTTGCGGCTCTAAGTCGCTCCGTGTCTCGGCTCGGCGAGTGCGGAATGCCTCTCTACAAGCTATTGAAGAAATCTGACCACTTCAGTTGGACGCAAGAAGCACAGGAAGCCCTCAGCCAACTGAAGGAATTCCTGACTTTGCCCCCGGTACTGGTCGCCCCAACGCCAGAAGAACCTCTGCTCCTCTATATCGCCGCCACAACCCAGGTCGTCAGTGCGGCGCTCGTTGTAGAGCGAGCAGAGGAAGGCCGCATATTCAAGGTTCAAAGGCCGGTCTACTTCGTCAGCGAAGTGCTATCCGAGACAAAGACCTGATATCCGCAAATACAGAAGCTGCTGTACACGGTGCTCATCACGAAGAGGAAGCTGGTCCACTACTTCGATCGGCACCCAGTCTCCGTGGTGACTTCATCACCACTCGGCGAGATCGTCCACAACCGCGACGCCACGGGAAGGATAGCCAAGTGGGCACTTGAGCTCAATGGCCTCGACATCTCGTATGTCCCCAGGACAGCGATCAAGTCGCAGGTTCTGGCCAACTTTGTCGCCAAGTGGACCGAAGCTCAAGCTCCGCCAACGATTGAAGACCCCGAGTACTGGACAATGTACTTCGACGGATCCTACACCAAGAACGGAGCAGGGGCTGGAGTCGTCATCGTCTCCCCGCTCGGCAACAAGCTCCAATAGACCATCCGACTACTGTTCGATGCGACCAACAACGTCGCCGAGTACGAGGCCCTCATCAACGGTCTCCGGATCGCTGCGGACCTCGGCGCCCAATGACTCTACATGCATGGTGACTCCAAGCTCATTGTTGACCAAGTAATGAAGCCCACGGAGCCTCGCGACGCCCGCATGGTGGCCTATTGCTTGGAGGTACGTAAGCTCGAGGAAAGATTCAAAGGTTTCGAGCTTCACCACAGCTACAGGCGCTACAACAGTGAGGCCAACTCCCTCGCCAATCTCGCCTCCAGCAAAGGCCCGGTTCCACCCGGGATCTTTGTCTCCGATTTACACAAGCCATCCATCTGGTTGGACTCGATGGTTGAGATCACATCCGACCCCCTAAAAGCGGCCGCCCCAACCGCTGGTCGATCGGTGGCGGACCCGCCTGAGCCGGACCGAAGTGTGCTCACAACTGATTCCGACTGGAGACAGCCCTTCGTTGACCGACTGACCAACAGGTCACTGCCCACCGACCCGACCGAGGCCGGCGAGCCAAATCCTTTGTCCTAGTCGAGAAGGACCTGTACAAGAGGAGCCCTTCCGGGATCATCCAAAGGTGCATCCCAACCGACCAAGGGAGGCAGCTGCTGCTCGATGTCCACGGCGGGATCTGCGGACACCATGCCGCGCCCCTGTCCTTATAAGGGAAAGCCTTCCGACAAGGTTTCTACTGTCTGACCACTCTAGCCGACGCCGTACAGATCGTCCGCACCTGTGAAGGATGTCAGTTCTTCGCCCGGCAAACTCATCTTCCGGCGCAAGCCTTACAGACGATCCCTATCATGTGGCCATTCGCGGTCTGGGGACTCGATCTGGTCGGGCCCTTCAGAAAGGCGCCCGGGGGCTTCACTCATCTGCTCGTCGCGGTGGATAAGTTCACCAAGTGGATAGAGGCCAAGCCGCTCGCCACCATCACTTCAGCGCAGGCGGCGAACTTCTTCCGCGACATCGTCTACCAGTTCAGAGTCCCGAACTCCATCATCACCGACAACGGGACACAGTTCACAGGGAAGGAGTTCCTCGAGTTTTGCGATGACTTCAACATTCGCGTCGACTGGGCAGTAGTGGCGCATCCCCGCGCCAACGGCCAAGCCAAGCGGGCCAACGGCATGATCCTCCAAGGACTCAAGCCACGGATCTTCAGTTGACTGAAGAAGTTCGCGGGGCGATGGGCGACCGAGTTGCCCTCTGTTCTCTGGAGCCTACGAACCACGCCAACCCGATCGACCGGGTTCACACCGTTCTTCATGGTGTTCGGCGCCGAAGCCATTTTGCCCACCGACTTGGAGTATGGCGCCCCGAGAGTGCAAGCCTTTAACGTCACTCGGGGGGCTTGACTCACAGCAATACGCCATCGACCAACTCAACGAGGCGCGTGACGTAGCAGTCCTCCGATCGGCCAAGTACCAGCTGTAATATCATCCTTCTCGTGGCTTCCAAGGTGGAGTACGTTGGACTTAATCTTTGATTTTAGTGGGTGTTTTAGGGCCCTAATTAAGTGGGAAAGTGCTCATTTTATTAACCCTAACCTGCACCCAAGAATTTTCATCTTTCCTTTTGTACCCCTCCCCTCACTCCCCCATGGAGAAGCATTTCCTCCTTCCCCCAACCGTGCAACTCCCTTGTTTTCTTCTTCCTCCCAAAGTAGCAGCACCCATGGCCTCCTCTCCTCCTTCCTCCTGCTCCTTCTCCCGTGAGAGCAGCCCAAGCTCCTCCTCCTCCTCGAGCCATGGTGCCACCTCCCCAAGGCAGCAGCACCCCTCCTCCTTCCCTTGCCGTTTTGGAGCATGGAACCCAGGTAAGATTTGGGGATTTTTGTTGTGGAGTCTATGGTGAGTGTAGGGTTGAGGATAGAGTAGCTTCCCCCATGTTTTGTTTGATTTTTGGGCGGATTGGAGTGAAACCCTAGAGTTTGTGCAAGTTCTGTTTTCGAGCAGATTCCAGCCGCCGACTTGGACGGCCGATTTGGGGATCCTAGATCGTTTTTCTGGTGGTTTGGATGAAGGGAAAGTTGTAGATATTTATCTTATGGTTAATTGGAGTACAAGAACGTGAATTTTCGCCTAGCCGTTTGAAAGTTATGGCTATTTTAGTGTTTGCTGTCCAATGTCTTTTTCAGAAGAGAGCTGCTGCCTTAATCTGTGATTTAGGGCAAGTTGGGAGCTGAATTAGGATTTCCTTTTGCCTAGACAAAGTTGAGAAATTTCCCGTAGATGTTCAAAATGTCTTCGCTTAAATGATTTGGAGTTGTATAGCAATTTTTGTGCCTTGTTGAACCCGCTGTCCATAATTCTGTTTTGTGAAGAAAGTTCAGACATGCACAGAGTTTGGGGCAATGTTCAGGTTAAGTTTTGAGGACTTTGGAAGCTGAATTAGAGTTTCCATTTGCCTAGAGAGTTGTGAGAAATTTTGTGTAGATTATGAAATAGCCATGTTTGTTTGATTCCGATTAGTATAGCAATTTTTATGAAGTAAGCACTGCATGCTGTCCTGTAGGGACTGAAAATAGAGGCTGATTCTTAATCTATTATTTAGAATTAGTTAAAGGCATTTTTTTCTGAATAGCCGAGTGGAATAATTTGAAGATAAGGTTCTTGTAGGAAATTAGAGCCTAAGAACACTGAATTTGGTTCAGTTTTGCAAAAGTTATATTAATTCTAGTGCCTGCTGTCCAGATTGGGACAAAATGATTAGTAGGGTTGATTTAAGTGTTTTGAGTGGAGTAGTATCTAGTAGTCTTTTAATTGAAAGCTAATGAGATTATTGTTAGCACTTGAGTTTAGATTGTTCTAAGTTAACCTAAAGTGGGACTTATGAGTTTGTGGTTCGGATCTGTTTTTGGGTTGGCCATAGAAGCATGATTGCTTAGTTTTGAGGGAATGTTTTTATGTGTCTTTGTGCAGGATGTGTGACGTCGGGAGTGGCCCCAGCCCTGTGCCACTCCATTCTTCGTGGGTAAAGGCAAGTACATCGAGCTTCTGAGAGTGGCTTGCGTGTGGGGTTGAGGTGTTCTTGTTATAAATGTTTTATGCTAATTCATATGGATTATTGCAATTGTTAGTACTGTTGGTGCTCATTCTTGTGATGATGAGAATGGATTTCTGTTGAGAGTTGTCGTTTGTAAGTTGGATTCACGATAAGCATATTATATCGTTGAGAATGTTGAAATGAGAAGGGTGACAGTGGGTAAATTAGCTACGTGTTATTTATATGAGTAGGAACAAGTGTTGTCATTATTTTTGCCTCAACTTGGGAAGTTGAATTATGGCAAATGACAAGGGATTACTTATGATGCATTTTCTTTAAAAGTGAATGATTCGATGGCACGCACTGAAGTGAGTTTGTTGATTGAAACCTTTAGTTGAGAATAGAGGTTGCATGTTTTGCATTCATGTCATGCATGAGATCTTCGAGCTAGGACGGTGAGAAAGTCATATGGGGACATATGACTAATCCGGAGAGCTCTTGAGAAGTCCTACCTCGTAGTCTATCGATTGCATCGATTGCATTTCCTGCCCTGCATGAGACAAAGGCCAGGTCGGTGAGAAAGTCATAACTAATCCGGTGAGGTCGGTGAGAAAGTTATGACTAATCCGGAGGGCCACTAGGAAGTCCTACCTCGTAGTCCCATCCGTCATGGGGGATGGGAGCGAGTCATTAAGAGTAGGCCCCTCCATGGGATGGAAGGGAATGAGAGGGTGCACATCGACGGGTGCGCACTCATTATACCGGTATAATTGAGGAAAAGGTGCATGAGCATGAATGCATTTATCATTTCATTGCATTGCATTGCTAACGAAAGTCCACTAAGTGATGTGGAAAAAAAAAGAAAAAGGGGTTAAGACGTTGAATTGTGGTCTCAAGTAAAGATGAGTAAGGATCGTGATATTACCGCTTTTATTTCTTTCCATTTCTACTTGATGAATTCAATTAAGGGTTGTTAGTATGTTACTACTTAAGAAATTCTATTTGGCTATGTTTATCCCTTTGATGTACTTGCTGAGTCTTCGACTCACACTTGTTTGTTTATTGTTTGTAGGTACCTTGAAGCCGATATGCATGGAAGGGAGTAGTGGCACGAACACGTTTTGAATCACCATAGTTTCATATTAACTTGTCGCTTTTAATCTTAATGAGTTCATGCCTTGTAATTAAATTGTGGTAGTTGTATGTGCTTAGTTGGGTCATGACGGTTAGTTGATACCATGACCCATGTTTGTGCTTGGTTGGTTATCTTAAATTGCTTATGTTGTTGATATATTAAATGTTGTCTTTTGTCTGCTAAGTGGATGTCCTAGTTTCAGGGGAGGTACTGCTGAAATTTCTAATAATTTTGGTAAGTTGCTAGTATGTTAGCTTGCTTTGCTAAATTATTCTAGTGTCTTGTGCTAGTTGATGTTTGACGGTGTAACATTCCGGGCACGTGCGGGTGCCGGGGTGTTACACCAGCAAACACTGCGACACTACCACGATCGACAAGTTCGCGGCCGGTCGTTCAGTGTTGGCGACCTGGTCCTGCGCCAGACGCAGTCCAATAAGGGCAGACACAAGCTCTCACCACCGTGGGAGGGCCCCTTCACCGTCATGGAGGTCCTCCGACCTGGCACCTTTCGTCTAAAGGATGCTGAGGGCAACGTCCTCCCCAACGCGTGGAATATAGAGAAACTAAGGAAATTTTATCCTTAGAAACTTCTTTCGTCCATGTAAACGCCCGCCTGTACTTAAGTTCACGTCCGTTTTCTAATGCTTTGTGCTAAAAAATGCAAACGCTCCAACTCACGCCTGACCCCCGCGGTCCCTAAAAGGCTACGGTCGCTGAGTGTGAATTCATAGCAAACAAGCAAAAACAAGAAGAACAGCGGGCAATTTTTCGACGAAATGAAAACTTTATTTCATCAAAAATATTTACATTGGGGAGAGCGAAGGACCCTGCGCCATCACTCCCCCCTGATCCAACCATCCACCTCGCGGTGCCTGCAGACAACCGCCTCGATCAGGGCCTGCCTCATCTCGCGGAGGCGGGGGACGGCCCGGATGAGCGCGTCAACCCGCTCCGTGTCCCACCTAATTGAGGCCCCCTCTACGTCCGCTATGATCTGTCTCCACGCCTCTTCATAGTCGAAGGCGGGCGGCAAGTCAAATGGCGGACGGTCGGCCATGAAAAGGCAGAGGAAAACTACTGAAGGCGACGAGAAGAAGAGATTAAGGTGGCTGCATTGTTAATGCATCCGGCACCTCCTTTTTATACCCCAAGGCGTGGAAAACGAAGAGGCTCGAGTAAGTACAGGGCCCAGAAGACGAAGCACCCTGCACCAACTCCAACAAGAGCAGGGGCATCAAAGAGTTAAGGCGGCCCTACCCTTCTAAACTCTTTCGTTTTGTCACATCTCTTCTCCCCTCCTCCGAGTTCAAAGTGATGTGTGGCGACTGCTACCCAGGCCCCACACATCACTCGGGGGCTACTTATGCTTACGCGGGTCGGTGACCCAACCTGGCCATTTGGTCCTACTCCGCGGTAACCCTCTTGACCCGGGTGCTACGGCCTACTCCCCGGCGGCTACGGTTGCGATGTGGCGCCCCACAGAAGAAGGGACTGCCCGAGTAGAGCCACTTATGGTCGACCGGGAACACTCCTTCCCTGCGTAAATGCAAGTAAAGCTTTGCTCACACACTCGCTCAGATCGGCAGTCTAATTGCCGATCGGTCTTCCCTCACGGCAACCCTCTCGACCCGAGGGCTACGGCCTACACCCCGGCGGCTACGGTTGTGAAGTAGCGCCTCGCGGAAGAAGGGGGTACCCGCGGGAAGTGCTCCAATGTTGGTCAAAAATACTCCTTTCGCGCGAGGTGAGCAGTCTAAGCCTAAGTCCTTTCCCTGTGTTCCCTCGACACTGTGCAACACAATAACCCATCCGCGCTCAGGCAACTCCCGCGGTTCTTGTGGCTGTGGTTGTCAGCTGTTCGCCATGTCAAAAGAACACAGAAATGGACAAAAATCCGACTTAGACCGGCCCGAACGACCAAAGCCTTACGATTAGCTTAAAGTTCATTTACACAGTTTCTTTGCGCTACAAAAACGAAAAGCAAAAAACAAATTCCCTTCATGCTCCCCGTGGAGGATGCTACGCGGCGGAATCTTCTCGGCGATCACCCGGGTGTATGGATCGATCCGGGACTCAAACTCGTCAATTTCTTCTTTGGTCTGATTCCCGGCGATCCCGCTGTTGACCATCTCCAGGTCGATGCCGTCGTAGAAGGACACGGCATTGACCAGCGCCGACGAAGCACCGAGCGCAGCTGCCTCGCTCACCGAGGCCTCGACGTGCTCCGGCACGCCCGCCAGCACGGTGCTAAGGGGGCTTGGGCACACGGTGAGCCCGAGCACCCAGTTACAAACACCCTGGCCGACCTCCCGAAGGGTCGCCAATTCGGTGGCCAACTTGGGGCGCTCCCTTTCCGCCCGCTGCTGGGCCGCCAGAGCTTCGTCCCGCGCCGTGACCGCCATGTCACGCTCCTCCACCGCTAGCATCCGTGCACCCACAATGTTAGCCAAGTTCTTCTGCAGCTCTACGAATTCGAGACCACGTCAGAAAGCTGCTCCCCTCGACCACGATCACGAGACTGAAGGTTGGGGTGACCTACCGGCTGCGGAAGCCTCTATGTCATGAAGACTTTTTTCGGCGTCTTCGGCAATCTTCCTCGCCGAAGATACTTCCTCTCGGGCAGAGTCCCTCTCGGAGCGTAGTCGGTTGGCCTCCCCTCGTGCCAAATCCAGCTCGTCTCGAAGGCGGATCGCCTCCGACCGAGCGGACCCCTCTGCGGCAATGGCGTAGGCCTTGGCGTTGTTCGCCCACTCCAGGGCCTCTTGGGCGTCGTGAAGCAGCGCCTCGAGACGGGCGCGATCTGCCTCAGCAGCCTCCCTCCAGCCAAACAATTGCCAGAGGAACCCGGACTTCTCCACGGACCGCGTCTACAAACGCTGCGAAGCACAATTCGTTCAGTCGACCGCTAGCCTGTTCAAAGGTTACGAAGACAGGTTGGATAGCCTTACCGCCCCGGTAGGGTAAAGTCCTCCGGCAATGGAATCCAGCACCCTGCTGGAGGACTCGAGGGCCAGGGCCAGACCTTTACAGATCTATTTGACCTCGCCCTTGACTCCCCGTGCGCCCTCCTGAAGGGCCTCCCACTCCTCGTGCTCCGCTGCGTCGTCCAGCACGAACGACGGCCCCTCGGACTGGTCATCGGCTGGCCAGGTAAGCACGAGCAGTGGGGTCGGAGCGGCCTCCGACGCGACCGCCCCAGCAGCTCGCGCTGTTGGAGACCCCTCCGGGGGATTCAAGGCGCCTGCCACTAACTCTTGGGCCGCCCTTGCTGGTGCGTCCCCGAGCAACGGTGACAGGGCCCCCTCCGGCGCCCGGATGGCCCTGGCTGGCTGTCACGGTCCCGAATTCGAATTCGATTCTAGCGGTTAAGTTTCGCATCAATTAAGTTTTAGCCGCTCTTAAGGTCAATTCCCGGCTTCAGTTAATGTCCTAAACTTCCACTTAGGAGTATCCCAAGCTTAATCAAAAGTTTAGAGCTAGAAAATCTTTAGATGACAAAGGTGAGTTTCATCAAAGTCTAGAGCCTCGCAATTGGAGATGTATAATGACCTAGAATGTGCATGTTGGTTGGTTACAAACTAGAAACTTTTCTCTATGCAATGGTTGAGCTTTCTTGCCAATCCAACATCAAATGCTAATTTAAAACGTAGCGTCAAAATTGAATCCATGTGTTAAAATGTTGGGGACTTAACCATGGCATGTAGTATCCTTGTGTGGGTGCTTGTATGTTGGCTAGTGGGCACAAAATAGCAGCCACCAAACCCACAAAATAGCAGCCAACAAACCCACAAAACAGCAAACACTAACTCTACACAAAAAAACAGCAAACACCACACTTCTCCCAACCAGTCCCAAAACTGAATATCCACCATTTTTCCCCAAACCAAAGCTCACCTAGGAGACTCCTCCCACCCCAGCTCCTCCTAGCATGCCTCCTGCACCTCCTGGCCGAGCTCCCTTGGGGGAGAGCCCTCTCCATTGCAGCTCCACCAGCTCCTCCATTGCAGCAGCCAACCGAGCTCCCCTCTCCTCCCCCATGGCTCCTCCTTGTGGGAGGCTAAGGTGAGCCTCACCATGGCTTGGATTTAAGTATTCCTTAGGTTTGGGTGTAGATCTTGCAGGTTTGGGACCCTAGGGTTTGGTTAGTTTGGGGAAAAACTTCAGATTTGGGTTTGGAGCAAATCCTGATTTTCGAGCAGATTTTATAGCATCTGTTTTTCGTGTTTTTGAGCACATTAGAAGCTTCATATCTCTGTCCGGCTGAAGAATTAGTTGTAGATAATCAAGTTATCTTTCATATCCAACTGGAATCGATCGATTTCGTTAATCCATCTGAAAGTTATGCCATTTTTACTACAGACTGTGTAGAGTTTGGATCAATTCGGCAGAGCTTCAGTTTTACTTAGTTTTGAGTGGGTTAAACTAATGGATGAGCAATTAGGGGTAGTGGTATGTGTAGGTAAGGTTCTCATGCTCACTTAGCAACTGGGAACACTCAATTTGGTTAGATGATTAAAAAGTTATGCATATTTGAAGTCTGTGCTGTTCTGAACCTCTGAAAATCGGGCACTGAAATTTTGCTCTCTGCTCTTGGCTGAACTGGGAGTTGTAGATCATGTTTCTATGTGATTTGCCAAATCTACGTCGTAGGTCTATGTCTTGCGATCGTTTAGAGTCCGAAATTACTCGATTTGGTTAAGCGGTTAGGAAGTTGCGTCGATTTGTATTCAGATCTGTCCAGAATCTCTGAAATTTGAGGCTGAAAGTTCAACTGTGAATTAGACCAATTTCTGGGCCAAGTTTGGAGAAAATTTTTCCTATGAACTTGTAGGGAATTTCGTGTAGATTTCGAAAATGTATTTGTTTGCTTGATTTGGATGAATTTAGTGGAAGTTATGCCGGTTTGATGTAGTGCCCATATTTCTGAAAATTTACACAAAGTCCAATTTCGGTTTTCGCTTTCAATTTTTAGTTTGGGGCTTTTAGTCCATTCAACAAGTATGTAAATGAGTAGTAAAGGGGTATTATCCTATTTTGGTCATTTGGGTTGCAATAAGTCAATTTTGGCGTTGTCTCTAGTTTCAGTTTTCCTTGCTCTAGCTTGAAGTGCATGTTAGAACCATGTCGCTAGTTGTGAAATGCAATGTTGTTGCGCGTTCGAAGCTTGCTTTGTTTATACATTGATCAATTCATCCATATGCATATCATTCATCTCATTCATACATATGTGTCGTGTAGCGAACGATCTCATGGAGTTGACGCGCGGCAAATTTACGAGGGTGCCGTGGGTCAAGAGGGTGAGGTTTCGCAAGCAGAAGCACAAGGCAAGCTCCTATGCATATCTAACCCTGTATATCATTTTAATTTGGAGAATAACTTGCTTATTAGGTGCTTAAGTATTAGCATTAGGAATTGAACTGTGGGTTAGGTTAGATCCTAATTGCTGCATTTACTCCTTGATGTAGTTAATCCTGTCCTTGAAGCTAGCTTATGGGTAATTAAGTCATATCATGCTTAGCTTTGCTTAGAGGTCGGGATGGGCCGAGTGGTGGAGGGTTCCGCCGCTCGAGATTAAATGTTTATACATGTTGAGCTATGGGAAAATGGTGGCAAATGGTTTTGAGAATGTTAAACTTGTGGGCCGGGCGAGAAGGTTGGTTGTTTGGGTATGGAGATCCAAACGTGTAGTCTCGTACGTGCCAATTAAGGACCGAGCCGTAAGGAGGATACGGATTGAGCACCCCTGGTTGGTCACATGCCTGATTATGGTAGGGTAAGCCCTGTTTTATCTCATGCTTACTCGAAGGACTATGACCTCATGCGGTTGGGCGTGATGATGCGGGCGAGGCCTAGGCCGGCTCTCGTGTGGCCAAGCCGGGCTTGGGCTACTCGAGAGGGTGCTAGGTTTTCGGACCCATGGGGGTACTTCGGCGAGTAAGTATGGATGGGAGGGGGTTGACATGAGGTTCCTTCGTGCACATGTCGTGTGATCAATGCTTCCCTGCAGGGTTAATTAAGCGATTCGAATTGCCGAGCTCTCGGATATGAGCAAGCTTGATCTAAACTTTTCCTGCGAGTAAATAACTTGAATATGTGGTTCGCCTTTGGTTTGAGCCTTAATCTGAAAAGTGGTGGTTGCTTTAATTGATGATGATCACAACTCATGCTCGAAGTAGGTGCTGTTTATAACCGCTTTAAATGTGGTAATCTGATTAGTAAAAGAACCATACAACAAATGTTAAGCTTTTCGCACTTATACCTTATGCCTACTTTTGCTACACCCAAATGCATCTCCTTTGGAGTCGGTCATATATGGACCCCGGGTAAGACTTGCGAGCACCTTTTGTACTCAGGCTTCTACTTTGTTGTTTTGCAGGTGAGGAGTTGGGCAGTTGTGAGTTCTGCCCGTACTGCCTCTCGGTGTCCGGGCGGGGCACTGAGTAGAGGCTATTTAGCGCGTCGCGCACGTCCGGGAGTGTTCAGGGACATAACACTTCCGGAGAGGCTTAAATTTTTGTTGTTGTGGAGGAGTTCTCTTTTGTTGTGTAATTAGTTCGTCCACACTTGTGTCGCTTTCGGTTCTATATCTTCCTGTTGTCAAGTTAGATGTTTAACTCTGTCCTATGGTTGAGTACTTAGAACTACTTCTGATGTTGGATTATGGTTGTGATATATATATCAACTGCTGTTTCCTTGTCTGCTGAGTGGATGTCCGTAGTTTGCAAAAAGGTCATGCCGAATTTTCGTAGAATTTTGGGTCTTAGAGTTTCTCGTGTTCAGATTGGGTTGGTGTTTGGTTTTTGTGTGGTTCTCGCATTGGGTTTTGGTTGTGGTTGTCGGGTTGTCTTTTTGCGTGTGTTTTCTTCCGCGCTGCGTTTGGTTTTATAGTTTCGCGTTCGTTGCCCCCTTTACGCAAATTGAGTTGATGTGGTCTTGGAAACCGGTATGTGGGATCCTGGGCGAGTTTTGGGTCGCATACCGGGGGAATACCGGGATTGTTGTCGAGTTATTCGATTTGCATCTTTGTTGCCTCGCTTGGGCTTGGGTGCTAGCAACGCTTCGTTTCTTGCGTAGGGCAATTAAGCAGGGCAATTAAGTACGGCAATTAAGTACGGCAATTAAGTAGGGCAATTAAGCGGTAATTAATAACGTGGGAAGAACGGACCACTGCCACCAAGTGCTGCTTTAGAATAGTAGAGATACATGTTGAGCTATGGGAAAATGGTGGCAAATGGTTTTGAGAATGTTAAACTTGTGGGCCGGGCGAGAAGGTTGGTTGTTTGGGTATGGAGATCCAAACGTGTAGTCTCGTCCGTGCCAATTAAGGACCGAGCCGTAAGGAGGATACAGATTGAGCACCCCCGGTTGGTCACATGCCTGATTATGGTAGGGTAAGCCCTGTTTTATCTCATGCTTACTCGAAGGACTACGACCTCATGCGGTTGGGCATGATGATGTGGGTGAGGCCTAGGCCGGCTTTCGAGTGGCCAAGCCGGGCTTGGGCTACTCGAGGGGGTGCTAGGTTTTCGGACCCATGAGGGTACTTCGGCGAGTAAGTATGGATGGGAGGGGGTTGACATGAGGTTCCTTCGTGCACATGTCGTGTGATCAATGCTTCCCTGCAGGGTTAATTAAGCGATTCAAATTGCAGAGCTCTCGGATATGAGCAAGCTTGATCTAAACTTTTCCTGCGAGTAAATAACTTGAATATGTGGTTCGCCTTTGGGTTTGAGTCTTAATCTGAAAAGTGGTGGTTGCTTTAATTGATGATGATCACAACTCATGCTCGAAGTAGGTGCTGTTTATAACCGCTTTAAATGTGGTAATCTGATTAGTAAAAGAACCATACAACAAATGTTAAGCTTTCCGCACTTATACCTTATGCCTACTTTTGCTACACCCAAATGCATCTTCTTTGGAGTCGGTCATATATGGACCCCGGGTAAGACTTGCGAGTACCTTTTGTACTCAGGCTTCTGCTTTGTTGTTTTGCAGGTGAGGAGTTGGGCAGTTGTGAGTTCTGCCGTCAGACGCCTCTCGGTGTCGGCGGGGCAATCGAGTAGAGGCTGTTTAAGCGCTGTCAGCGCACGTCCGGGAGTGTTCAGGGACATAACACTTCCGGAGAGGCTTAAATTTTTGTTGTTGTGATGAGTTCTCTTTTGTTGTGTAATTAGTTCGTCCACACTTGTGTCGCTTTCGGTTCTATATCTTCCTGTTGTCGAGTTAGATGTTTAACTCTGTCCTGTGGTTGAGTACTTAGAACTACTTCTGATGTTGGATTATGGTTGTGATATATATATCAACTGCTGTTTCCTTGTCTGCTGAGTGGATGTCCGTAGTTTGCAAAAAGGTCATGCCGAATTTTCGTAGAATTTTGGGTCTTAGTGTTTCTCGTGTTCAGATTGGGTTGGTGTTTGGTTTTTGTGTGGTTCTCGCGTTGGGTTTTGGTTGTGGTTGTCGGGTTGTCTTTTTGCGTGTGTTTTCTTCCGCGCTGCGTTTGGTTTTATAGTTTCGCGTTCGTTGCCCCCTTTACGCAAATTGAGTTGATGTGGTCTTGGAAACCGGTATGTGGGATCCTGGCGAGTTTTGGGTCGCATACCGGGGGAATACTGGGATTGTTGTCGAGTTATTCGATTTGCATCTTTGTTGCCTCGCTTGGGCTTGGGTGCTAGCAACGCTTCGTTTCTTGCGTAGGGCAATTAAGTAGGGCAGTTAAGCGGTAATTAATAACGTGGGAAGAACGGACCACTGCCACCAAGTGCTGCTGTAGAATAGTAGAGATACATGTTGAGCTATGGGAAAATGGTGGCAAATGGTTTTGAGAATGTTAAACTTGTGGGCCGGGCGAGAAGGTTGGTTGTTTGGGTATGGAGATCCAAACGTGTAGTCTCGTCCGTGCCAATTAAGGACCGAGCCGTAAGGAGGATACAGATTGAGCACCCCCGGTTGGTCACATGCCTGATTATGGTAGGGTAAGCCCTATTTTATCTCATGCTTACTCGAAGGACTACGACCTCATGCGGTTGGGCGTGATGATGCGGGCGAGGCCTAGGCCGGCTCTCGTGTGGCCAAGCCGGGCTTGGGCTACTCGAGAGGGTGCTAGGTTTTCGGACCCATGAGGGTACTTCGGCGAGTAAGTATGGATGGGAGGGGGTTGACATGAGGTTCCTTCGTGCACATGTCATGTGATCAATGCTTCCCTGCAGGGTTAATTAAGCGATTCGAATTGCCGAGCTCTCGGATATGAGCAAGCTTGATCTAAACTTTTCCTGCGAGTAAATAACTTGAATATGTGGTTCGCCTTTGGGTTTAAGCCTTAATCTGAAAAGTGGTGGTTGCTTTAATTGATGATGATCACAACTCATGCTCGAAGTAGGTGCTGTTTATAACCGCATTAAATGTGGTAATCTGATTAGTAAAAGAACCATACAACAAATGTTAAGCTTTCCGCACTTATACCTTATGCCTACTTTTGCTACACCCAAATGCATCTCCTTTGGAGTCGGTCATATATGGACCCCGGGTAAGACTTGCGAGTACCTTTTGTACTCAGGTTTCTGCTTTGTTGTTTTGCAGGTGAGGAGTTGGGCAGTTGTGAGTTACGCCGTCGCCTCTCGGTGTTCGGGCGGGGCACCGAGTAGAGGCTGTTTAGCGCGTCGCGCACGTCCGGGAGTGTTTAGGGACATAACACTTCCGGAGAGGCTTAAATTTTTGTTGTTGTGATGAGTTCTCTTTTGTTGTGTAATTAGTTCGTCCACACTTGTGTCGCTTTCGGTTCTATATCTTCCTGTTGTCGAGTTAGATGTTTAACTCTGTCCTGTGGTTGAGTACTTAGAACTACTTCTGATGTTGGATTATGGTTGTGATATATATATCAACTGCTGTTTCCTTGTCTGCTGAGTGGATGTCCGTAGTTTGCAAAAAGGTCATGCCGAATTTTCGTAGAATTTTGGGTCTTAGTGTTTCTCGTGTTCGGATTGGGTTGGTTTTTGGTTTTTGTGTGGTTCTCGCGTTGGGTTTTGGTTGTGGTTGTCGGGTTGTCTTTTCGCGTGTGTTTGCTTCCGCGCTGCGTTTGGTTTTATAGTTTCGCGTTCGTTGCCCCCTTTACGCAAATTGATTTGATGTGGTCTTGGAAACCGGTATGTGGGATCCTCGGCGAGTTTTGGGTCGCATACCGGGGGAATACCGGGATTGTTGTCGAGTTATTCGATTTGCATCTTTGTTGCCTCGCTTGGGCTTGGGTGCTAGCACTGTGAGCGCCATCGGCGACCCATTGCTAGCCTCCAAATCCGACGAGAGCGACAGGGCATTCAAATAACCCGAGGACGGTCTGGGCGGCTCCTCACACTTGCGGTGGTGGCGGGAGTTCTTCTTTGCCTCCCTCGGCCCCTGGGTGAGCTACCGGCTCGGTAGCAGAAGCCGAGGGTTCCCTGCGTGCCGGTCCGGTCGGCAGCTTCACCTCTCCCGTTGCCGCCGCGGATGCCGCGGGCGGCACCGGCAGAGCCTCCGGAAGTGGCCGCACGGGCTCGTAGTCCCCGACCTCTATTACTTCGACCCCCCCCGGCGCCTGGGGTAGTGGAGGCACTAGAACTCTTGTCACCATGGTCGAACTCGTCACCTCCAAGGCCGCCCCGGCGTAGAGTCTGCACATAGCAATCAGTAAGAAAGCTGTGTGGGATAACTCGAATTAACAATAGTCCCTAAGCAAAAGGGACACCTACCGCAACAAGCGGGGCCGCTTCCGTCGCGCCCTCTTCGATGGTCCGCCGCGAGAAGATGTGTCGGCCCTCCGTCTCCTCAGCAGCGCCCTCGCCGGCGCTATCTCCTCCTGAGGTTCGATGGAGCCCTCGGTCTGGCCGGTGCCCTCCACCAGGCCGCCGCCTAGCGACAGCACGGGCCTGAGCAAGCGTCTCGGATCATCTCCGCCGTCCTCGCTGCTCCCGCTCGAGGTCGACCCCTGACTGTCCCACTCGCCGGAAGTCAGGTCGGAAACTTCCTCGCCACGAGCGGCCCTGGCCACGCGCTCTTGCTTCTTCTCCTCCACCCTCCTCTTCCACTTCTCCTCCTTCCGCTTCCTGCGGGCGGAGTCGCGCCGCTCGAAGGCCACGCGGGCGGCAGCCCTCAGCTCCTTCTCCCTAGGCAGCGCACCCCGGGAGGCCATCCCGCCGAGCCCCTGCAAGGACGCGTTCAAACAACCGCCTACAAGGCCAAAAGGGGGGCCAAGGAGAAGGGGACCACACTACTCACCAGGTTCGGCGGATTACGCGCTGAGAACGGCGCAGGGACATTGCTCACCACCTCGGTGGCCCCTACGCTGATGACGGCAACGACCCAAGCTCCGAGCTCCGACGCCGGGAGCTCCAACTCTAACATCCTCATGGGGTCAGATGCCCCCACATATTCAAACATAGGGCGCACCCGATCCATGAGGGGCTTGACGCGCATCCCCATAAATGCGCGCACAACGACGTCACCGGTCAAGCCCTGCGCCCGCAAGGCCCTGATCCGCTTGATGATCACCGCCACTTTCTTCCTTTCCTTCTTCTTAGGACCCCAGCTCCATTGGGGCCACACTTCTTCAGGGAGTCGGTCGGAGAAGGCCGGGGCGTTGCCCCTTGGGTTCTGGACGCAGAACCACTCGGGGTGCCACCCCCAGTTCGATGACAGCAGCTTCACTTCGATGTAGTCCGCCGCACGGCCGCCCCGCAACTGGAGGATTGCGCCGCCGAAGGGCGCGGCCTCATCCGACGGCCTGTCCCTCCACAACCGCACCTGAAAGAAGTACCTCCAGAGCCCCCAGTGGGGTTCGATCCCCAGAAAGGCTTCACATAGCGTGATGAAGATCGCTATGTGGAGCACGCCATTGGGGTTCAGGTGATGCACTTCCACCCCTTAGAAGTGATGTAGCTCGCGGACGAACGGGTGGAGGGGGAGCCCGAAGCCGCGCTCAAAAAAAGAGGCGGGCACCACGATTTCCCCGTCGCCCGGCGTAGGGATACCGGCCCCCGTTGGCACCATCCACCGCAGCTCCCCCCGCTGGGAGAGGAGGCCCTTCTTCTCCAACCCAAGCGCGTGGCTGGACTGGATAGAGCACACCGGCCACAACATCCTCCGAGAGCTAAAAGACAGGCAAGAGGAAGCTTTACCAAAATCGGTTCCCCTCTCTGCCTCTCTTGTTTTCTTCTTTGGCAGGAGCAGGCAAGGAGGCGAGAAAAGCAAATGTGAGTGTCGGTCTCAGCACCCGCCACTCCGGACTTATAGGCGCCGATGGACGCGAGCCCAACAGGTGTCATGCCTAACGGACGTCTCCTCAAGCGAAGCGCCGGACGAATCGCCATTCGCACCTGCCAGCCCACTACCGAGCCGCTGGTAAGCCGCGACGTTTCCCAATGCCCCCACTACGCATTAAATTTCGACAGGACAGCCCAGAGCAAGGACACCACATCAGGCGGCGCACGCCCGTAGCCCCGTGGTCTCCGCCGATGGGGGTGGGCCGACTTCCTCAAACAGGTATGCAAGGCCCACTGGGCCACTTCGGCCTCGAGGCACCAAAGAACCCAATGGCTCCAGCCCGAGGTCCGACCTAACGTTGTGGGTTCCTAAGGCCCGGTCCGCCAAGCGGATTTAGCGCTACCCCAGTGGAAATTGAGCGAGGGGCGAGAATGGGGCGAGCCCTCGGTGGGCCTCAAGTTGGGTCGGCGGACGACCCAATCGCCCCTACTCGCATCTGAGACCATACTTCACACTCTCCCGCGGAACCCCTCGGTGGGTGGCAGCCAGCTGCGCCCTGGGTCGGCGGACGACCCAGGGTCCGATACGAGATTGAGTAAAGAAAGGTTTCTAATGGGACGCCCCCAGAGGGCCAGACACCCACGCCGGGAATCGTCTGCTAGGAAAGATCCCCCTCGGGAGGGATCTCCAGGTCCCACTCGGACTACTCGTTAGCAGCTCACGCGAGCACGGCGTTCAAGCCGACGTTTGGTAAACGCGCATCCGCTCACCCCCTTCAAGTCCCACACCTGCGGATGGGGCGTATACGTGGGACAGACAGCGGCTACTCCTCCCGCAGATGGCCTCACCAGATGAGGACCCATGGACGCCACACGCCTAGCTCCGGCACAAAACGAGCACGATTGACTCGCCTAGCTCTGTCACAAAACGAGCACGACTGACTCGTCCAGCTACGACGTAAAACGAGCACTCGGGCACCAGAACCTTGCTAAAGGCATCTGGGCACCCGCGCCGACTAAGGCACCGTCCAGCTACGATGTAAAACGAGCACTCGAGCACCAGAACCTTGCTGAAGGCATCTGGGCGCCCGCGCCGACTAAGGCAGTTGGAACATTCCCCTGGCCGACTTGGCACTCGGAGACGCAGGGATGCGATTCCACATCGGTTCAAGAGCGTGCGCCGATAAAGACAATCCGGTCGGTCGTCGAGCTCTCCCCGGTAACCCTCTCGACCCAGGCGCTATGACCTGTGCCCCAGCGGCTATGGTCACGAAGTAGCGCCTCCCGGAAGAAGGGATCGCCCATGGGGAGTGGTCCACGGTCGGTCGGAAACATCTCTTTCCCACGAAACACCCATGAACGCTTCGTGCTGCAGACGCTCACGGACCTTAACATGCGTTCGCGTGGGTCGGTGACCCGACTGGCCGCTCGGTCCTCCCTAGAGGTAGCCCTCTCGACCCGAGTGCCACGGCCTACGCCCCGGCGGCTACGGTTGCGAAGTTGGCTACGGTTGCGGAATAAATTCAAATTAAATCCAAACAAATCAAAATAAATTCCAAAAAATTCCAAAAATTCACAAAAGTGCAAAATAACATTTAAATCCATGAAAAGCAAAAATTGGGGGGTTACAGTCATCCTCAGAGCTGCCGCTGGAGGCGTCCGCGCGCAGCCAATCCGCCACGCCCGCCACAGCGTCCGCCGCCCGGGTGAGGTGGAAGGCATACTGCGCGGCAGTACGCTCCAGAGGCTCGCCCAACCTCACTCCGAGTGGCTCTAGGCTCCTCGCTAGGCTCTCGTAGGCGGGGCGAAGCATGGCAAGAAGATCTGTGCGAGCCCTGATGAGCTTCGCCTCGGCAGCCTGGGCCCGGGCCCACAGCGCTATCAGCTCCGCCTCCTGGGCGGAGGCCATGGCGGCCTGGGCGCTCAGGGAGGCTTGCAGACCCGCTAGCGCCGCCGACAGACGAGCCGCACGGGCCCTTAACCCCGGGACATCGCCCTGAGCGGGCGGCGAGGCCCGGGGGACGACCTCGGCACCTGCTGTACCCCCCGCCACTACGACCGGCTGGGGCACCACCGGGGGCGGGGCCAAGCCCGAGTCGGAACCGCTAAGCGGGGAAAAGCAACGAAGAATGAGCCAACATCAGCCAAGAAGGAAACCAAGCTCATCCGACAGCTGAGGCAAAGAAACCTTACGCTGGAGCAGAGGCCGACCCGGAGTCGAGGCGGGGTCTCATGGGGTCCTGGCCCCAGGAGGCATCGTCTGCTGGGCGCTTGCCAGCCCGCCGGTCGCCGCCAAAACCGTCGCCTCCGCTCGCCATCAACTCTTCAGAAAACTCCGGGGCGGTAGAGGAGGCCGACGGGGAGTAAGGCGGGGGGTGGGTTCGAACGATCAGGCGTGGTCATTCTCACGCCCTCCCCCCGTGCCCTACTTATACGCACGCACGAGGCCATGAAATCCGAACAGCCGCTCCCTACAGCGCCGAGCCTCGGTAACACGCGATGGCGCCCTTCTGTTCTCCCCGTTGCACATTAATTGCGGCGGGGCGGCGGCAGGCAAAAAGACGTCGCCTCGGGTGAAGCGTTGCGTCGCCCCTCGGCTCCGGTCCCGGGGCCGCCTGTACAGCCGCCAGATTAATTGAACTGTCGAGGTCCCGAGGCGACAGATGGGACAAGGATTCGCGCTGAAGGCCGAGATCAGTGCGGCAAGAACCCTACCCACCAAACGGATCCAGCATCGCCCCGACGAAACGGACACCCTCGAAAAGCTGAAAGCCTGATAGGGGAACAGTCCGCTGCAAAGATCCCAATCTGAAGAAGTCTCCTAGGCCCGCCTCCGACCGAAGTTAACCCCCCGACTAGCTCCCTGAGCCGCTCGGGGGCTACACCCACCGGGTGCGCTCGCGCGCACCTGGCTAAAGTGGCCGATTGGGTACTCTTGTAACCCGATTGGCCGCCTCTGGCCGAAGTTAACCCCCCGACCGGCTCCCTGAGCCGCTCGCGGGCTCGGGGGCTACACCCACCGGGTGCACTCGCGCGCACCCAGCTGAAGTGGCCGATTGGGTACTCTTGTAACCCAATTGGCCGCCTCCGACCGAAGTTAACCCCCCGACCGACTCCCTGAGCCGCTCGGGGGCTCGGAGGCTACACCCACCGGGTGCGCTCGCGCGCACCCGGCCGAAGTGGCCGATTGGGTACACCTGTAACCCGATTGGCCACCTCCAACTGAAGCAACCCCCGATCGCCTCTGACGACGCACTCGGGGGCTCGGGGGCTACTGACGGATACACGTACCATGGGTACCCCAAGCAGCCCGGAACAGCGAGCGGACTGCCGTTTAAAGCCCAGCTCTGACGAAGGGCCCATGAGCCGCAAAAGAGGCTCAGTCCCGACCTGGGCCAACCTTAGAGCATTCCGACCCGCTGGGACGGAGCACTTGGCAAGCTCCGACCCCCCTGGGACGGAGCACTCGGCAAGCTCTAACCCCGGCTTGGGCAGGACGCTCCACGGTTCCGATCCGGTAGGGGTCGCCTTCGCCAGCAATCGGGACACCGAGTCCCGCACTAGCGTTTGGCCGACTGCCCTACTGACTTGACGTCTCAAGACGTCCGTGCTAGGGTAGGTAGCACCTTCCTGAGATGTCAGAAGGGCCACCGAAAAGTCAAGCACCGGTCCCATCATCCTGTCAAACGGCAGAGTGGGACGCTCCTTCCCGAAGCGGCACCAGAGTCAAACATCATGATGCAGGCGCCAAATGGATGTACGGAGCAGTGTGTCACTTCTCCAACTGGGTTAGCTGCCGACCCCCTCAGCGAGCCTACCAACCCAGCGTATGGGAATCGAAGGCCAGGACGAACGACAAGACCGAAGACCAGACACCAAGGCCCCTTCTTTTTCTCTCCAAACTCCCATGTAACCTGCCACCTCCGTGTATATAAGGAGAGACAGGACACCAGCGCGAGGAGGACGCCCCCGATCGATCGAACCAGAGACTGATCGGACAAACAACGAGAAACACACTCTCACTTGTAACACCTTGTAACTATTTGCTCCCGGAAGCAACACACACCCACCTCGCAGACTGGAGTAGGGACATTCGGCCCGAACCATTATACATCTTGGGCTCACTGAGTCAGGCCATTCGAGGAGAGGGAACGCGAGACCCCACTAACCAAAAATTCGTATTGCTGGTGCACGAAACACCGACAAGTAGGTTGCTAATAACTTGCATGTGGTACCTTAGGGTGTCATCTATACTTAAGTGTACTTGTACGGGGGAGCGTACTTGGGCTGCAGCTAGGTACCCGTCCAACGGTTTGTTTTCCTAAACTTCGCCTTTGCTAAGGGAAGGGTTAGTGTGCGACAACCGGGGAGGTTCACTTGTGGAGTTAGAAGCTTCCAAAAGGCTTTGTTATGATCGCTCATTCGCATACTCTTGTATGGCTATTCACGGCTGACGTGGTGAGTTGATTGTATCTTGTGGGTAAAGTGTATAACCTCTCCAGAGTGTAAAATCTATTCGAATAGCCATGTCCGTGGTATTGGACATTGCTCGGGAATTACAGTCAAGGGTTAGTTTTTCTTAAAATTGAACTTGGGCTTGGAGGCAGTTTGCCTGCGGAAAAGTGATAACTGGTTAAGGATGTGGAATGGTTTACTTGTGAAATAACTGTGAAAACTATTACTATTGTTATTTGTTTTACTTCTTTGCAATCTATTATGTTTATTCGTGAATGTTGCTTTATTGCAATATAACCAATTCAGCCATTCATATGGAATAAGCCATGCATATAGTTATTAGACTTGCATTCTGTGCATGACTTGCTGAGTGCTTTATGTACTCACCCTTGCAACAATCAAATCATCAGTGAGCAGAAGTCTACTTCTTCAAAGGAGGAGTTCCGTGAGAAGACGAATATCTAGGAGTCGAACCCTGTCAGTTGCCTGTGGTATATTGATGGGATTCACCGATGTTCTTCGTTCCGCTGCTGCTTATTCAATTGGAGTTGAAGCCATCAAGACCTCACAAATGTAAGGTTGACATTAAGGTCGTTCAACAGTTTATATATTCTATAATTGAGTTAGTTTTATTATTCTGATATGTATGATTGTGATATTTCATTTATGTTGAGACTATGTGCACAAGCGTGATCCTGGACTAGTGCTGAATACACAGAGGGTCTGGATTTGCATATTCGGGTCCCGACATCTCATGTAAAATGTATATCCATTTATGTCATATCCTTACCGTGTCACGATTGTACCGGCCCTATTGCCAACCACCTCAACGTAACACTCATTTCTTCACCAGACATGTGCTCCTTGAACCAATGATTGAACAAAACATGATCGTAAGAATTTGTGGATTTCTTTCCTATTGCACCTTTCTCAGCTAGCCTGCCCTCATGGCGAGATACAGGCACTCCTCCTAGTTCAACCTTGTCCATGTAATTGACGCAGAACTCAATAACCTCCTCAGTTGCATAACCGTCTAAAATGGAGCCTTCCGACCAAGATCGATTACATACATATTTCTTCAGAACACCCATATACCTTTCGAACGGGTACATCTGATGCAGGAATACGGGGCCACAAATATTTATCTCATTCACAAAGTGAACAATGAGATGAACTATGATATCAAAAAATGATAGTGAAAAATACATCTCTAACTGGCACAGAGTCTTGACCGCATCAACCTGTAGTCTATAAAGTCCAACGGGATCGATGACCTTATGTGAAATCGCGTTAAAGAAGAAACACAACCTCATGATTGTCTCTTGGACCTTGTCAGGCAAAATACCTCTAATTGCAATAGGGATCATTTGTGTCATCATCACATGACAATAATGAGACTTCTTGCTAATTAACTTCAAATCTTTCATCGATACCAGTTTCTTGATGTTTGCAGAGTAACCGAACGGAACTTTCACACCATGCAAGCACTTGCAGAGGTCTATCTTCTCTTTCTTGGACAAAGTGTAGCAAGTTGGGGGAAGGTAAAGTCGACCTTTCCTGGTGTCTTGAGGATGTATCTCAGCTCAAATTGGTTGCCCTTCAACAGGAGACACCCCTCCTATTTAAAGGAGCAAAACACATGGAGTCCTGAATACAATCCTAATCCTAGTAGGAGTCCCACTCCTAATCCTAGAAAGAGTATGTATTCAACACAACTCCACTTGGCCCAATCTGGCCAAGTACAACTGTTGCACACGTATGGCAACCCTACCATACTCACGTGACTAACACTTTGCACGCGAATGACCTCCTGTCATTCTCACGTGACTAACCATTCTTCATGTGCACCATTCTCTTAGCCCGAACGTCCCGCATGACATCCTTAACAACCAAGACCTCAGTTCCTCCCAAACCTAGTCCCGAACCTCAGTTCCTCTATGAACCTAGTTCCGCTCCTGTCATCGACCACGTTCGCCCTCGAGCAATACCTGCACATGAACAAACCACAAAACGATTCCGAGCACAAGTCCGCGACTTGACTCAACATTAGTCCATGCAAATACTCACACGAGCATTGCATAAAGTCCACTTCAAAACAAGCATAATGAAATTCTCACCAATTTCATAATCTCAAAGTTTAAACCAAAAATCAATTCCAAATTTACTCAAAACCCTAATCGAGCAAACACCATTCCCGGACCAAAAATTCGGTCCGACGCAAACGCCATATGAAACCCTAGAAAATCCATTCACGCCGGACTAAAAACTCGGTCCGACGTACACGTGAAACTCACTGGTTTCGGAAAATTGAGTCCGGCATAAAAACGCTTGAAAACACGTTCACGGCGGACCACAAGAAATTTGGTCCGGCGTAAATAGAAAACTTATTGTTTTTTATTGAGAATATGGTCCAGCTCAAATGCATCAAACGCATGTCCACGACGAACCAAATATTTGGTCCGGCGTGCATGGGAAAAATGAGGTTTTCGAACGTCAAAAGCACATTTACGGCGGACCAAAAGTTTAGTCCGGCGTACATGCCCAAAATGCGATTTATAAAGAGAACTTGTAACCTCAAAGACACAATCTCGGCGGACTAAAAGTTTGGTCCGGCGTAGCTCGAGAAACGGTCCGGCGCAAATGTAAAACTTACTGTTTTTGCAAGTTTGGTCCGGCGCCAAAACGAAACTTACTGTTTCTTGTCAATTTGTCAAACACATGCACAATCACATTTTGCAAACTCAATTCTAAGCCAATTTTTCAGCACATGATTTCACAGGTACTATTTTGGGTGAGTCCCAATTGAGCACATCCCGAACTTTACTTGAGTCAACTGCGACTCCTGCTGCAGAAATGACATGTCCTAAGAAAGCGACTTCCTTCATCCAGAATTCACATTTACTAAACTTAGCATAGAGTTGATGTTCTCTTAGCTTCGTTAAGACTAGGCGAAGATGATTCTCATGCTCTTCCTCACTCTTGGAGTAAACCATGATGTCATCGATGAAGACGACCACAAACTTATCCAAGTATTCCACGAATACTTTATTCATTAGGCTCATAAAATAGTCAGGGGCATTGGTCAAACCAAAAGGCATCACGGTGAACTCATACTGTCCATACCGAGTCACAAAGGCTGTCTTGGGAATGTCCTCTTGACGAATCTTCAACTGATTGTAACCTGACCTTAAATCAATCTTTGAGAACACTCCAGCTCCTTGAAGCTGATCAAATAAATCGTCAATCCTTGTGAAATGGTACTTGTTCTTGATTGTTACTTCATTGAGTGAGCGGTAATCCACACACATCCTCTGAGTACCATCCTTCTTTCCAACAAGAAGAACTGGGGCTCCCCATGGCGAAGAACTTGGTCTGACAAAACATTGGTCTTGCAGCTCCTTAATCTGTCTCTTTACTTCAGCTAACTCATTGGCAGTCATCCTATAGGGTCTCTTGGATATGGGTGGGGTTCCCGGAACTAGGTCGATCAAAAACTCTATGTCTCGGTCTGGCGGCATCCCAGGCAACTCATCTGGAAACACATCAGGGAACTCTCTGGTGACTGGCACGTCTTCCAAACTTATCCCTTTGGCACTGCAAACTTGTATACCATCTGGCTTGTCAGTGGTAGCTTGAAAATTTAACTTTGCTCCATCTGGGCTGGTTAAGGTGATCACTCTATTCCCACAATCCAAAATAGCTTGGTTCTTGGATAACAAATCCATTCCAAGTATCACATCTAAGGACTTGGTGTCTAGGACTATGAGGTTGGCTAGAAATTCTACCCCTCCAATTAAAATTTTAACTTCGGGACAGCCTTGGTTCATACTCAAATCCGAACCAGATGATTGAACTAACAAAGCAGTTCTAAGAGGCTTTGTTTCCAATTGATGGTTTGCAGCAAAACTCCTAGAAACAAACGAATGCGTAGCTCCAGAATCAAACAAAACCATGGCAGATACTGAGTTAACTAGAAGCTTACCTAGTATGATGTCTGGTGCAGACTGGGCATCCTCAGTAGTGACGTGGTTCACACGGCCTCTTCCCACAGTCGGTGGAGTCCTGGTAGCTGGGTTGGGAGTCTGGGGCGCTCCACGTCCTGGTCCTGGTGCGGGGGTCTTGGCTGGCCTAGCTCCTAATTTGAAGCGGACTGGTGTTGGAGCTTGCTTCTTTGGGCAACTGTTGGCGTAATGCCCCAGTTCGTGGCAATGGAAACAAGTGACTCCTACAGGTGGATTATTGGTCCTTTGAGACTGATTGTTGTTGGTGTTGAAGTTGCGGTTGCCCGAAGCGGCTGGACGAGGTGCTTGTGCAGGTGTCCTGAATGCCAGTGGAGGAATAGAATGAGCAGGCTGCGGTGCACTCATTCGGACTCTCTACTGCTGATTCTGACGGGCTCCTTGCTGCATCATCTTCCTCTTACGGGATTCTTCTAGCTCACGATGGGATTCCTCGATGAGCATAGCTTTGTCCACCAGGTGCTGAAAATCTGCATAATCATTACCAATGACTTGCATCTTTAAGCCAGGGTTGAGACCACGCTTGAACTTCTTCTGCTGTGCATCATCAGTAGCAACATCCTCCGGAGCGTAGCGAGCAAGTTGAGTGAATTTATTGAGATATTCACTCACTGACATCCCTTCTTGCTTAAGCTCACGGAACTCATTCTTTTTCATCTCCACTTTGCCATTCGGAATATGAGAGTGCCGGAAAGCAGCGGAGAACTCTGCCCAAATGATGGTCTGAGGGTCATCATGGGCAGCACTGTAGTTCTCCCACCATTCAGCGGCGTTGCCCTCTAACTGATGAGCAGCATAGAGAACTTTCTCACGGTCAGTGCACTGAGCAATAGCGAGTTTCTTCTCCACAGAGCGAATCCAATCATCTGCATCTAGAGGTTCTGAGGAGTTGGATAAAACAGGTGGATGAGTCCTCATGAACTCTGCTAGCTTGGTCTAAGGATGAGCTTGAGGAGGTGCAGCAGCGGCTTGATTCTTATGAGCTAACAGGTTAGCTAGGGCCGCAACAGTCTGATTCTGCTGATTCATCATATTGGTCATATTCTACATCATGGTGTTCATGAGCTGAGTTTGAGCTGCCAAGAAGTGTCCAAGGTTCTGATCTGTCACTGTCGGTGGTGGAGGTGGTGCATTGGGAATGATGTTGGCATTGGCATCCATTGAAGAACTGCGACTGGCTCCAGAACGAGTGTCAACCATCTGCGGAATAGGACAAGGGTTTATAGGTAAGAGGGAAAAGCAATAGATGAGTGGTAAGATCATCTAAGGGGAGCAGGTAATACCCAAGGACAAGAGACAACAGGAGCAATAGCCGAAAAGGCAACGAAACAAAGAGGCAATAAACTCTTCAGCTCAATGGTTGGCTGCAACACAATGCATCGAGCAAGTGCACAACACACCTAACACACAAGCAACCAAAACTCCTAATTCACGCGGTCTACACGTCGCTAAACTAAAAAGGAAGGATATGCTCCAAAGCAAAAGAGCACTATTAACTTATCTTATATGGGAGGCTTCTCGAACATCCTCTCGATGACTTGATCCTTCCAGCAGCTCCTTCACTAGTCTTGAAAAGTCCGCAGCATCCCTTCCTTGCTTTACATCTTCACTGACGACTCGAGGCTTGAGAAGTTTTAATGAGATGAGATCAAATTAAACTTTTCAAAACAATATTCCAACAAAGGAGAGAAGTAAGAACCTAAGAATAAGATGAGAGGAGACAACTATACAATACAAATTCATTGGTTTGGTTTAGAAAATAATTTTGAAGTTGTTTCTAAGAATACCATGCTAAGTAGGGTTGCGTCCTACAGTCAAGCTGGCTCTGATACCAACTTTGTCGGGACCTGGATTTGCGAATCTGAAACCATCTGTGTATACTGCACTAGTCCAGGATCAAGCTAGTGCACACAGTGGCAACAAAATTGACATATCATTCCATTCCTCGAATTAACTAGGAAAGTAGCAAATAGTAACAACGGACCTTATGGTCAAGTTACATAACTGTGCCATAAGGGCTTAAGAACAAATAAAAATCTTGCAGCGGAAAATAAAATAACTTGGGCCATACGACATGCCACAGGCAATCGTCTGGGGAGCGCCATCCTAGTTCACGTAGTCTTCATAAAATTCCTCCTCGTAGAATTCTGTATTTCCCTGTTCTTCTCCAGCAACTGATCCACAAAGGCATAAAGTCGTGAGTACAAAAGTACTCAGCAAGCCGTAGAGAATGATGCAAATAATGTACGGCTTGACAAAGGATAGTCATATGGTTATTTTGCAGAAAGCAATAACTTGAACGTAAATACAATAAATAGATTCAAAGCACACTCAACAAAGTTAATAATAACTGGTAAATCAATGGTAAATAATAACACAAGATTGGTGAGGCATCACCCATCACCAACTAGATCACCATCAACCATTGAACTCCACAGCATTAATAATTTGACATTGAAAACAATAGTGAACTCCCCATTCACTTCCAACAATACCATCCTTCAACAATTTCTGAAAACTCTGCACCCTGTGTGAAATCCCCAGGCACGTCCATGACCACGGACACGGCTATTCGAATAGTTTATCACACACTCTGCAGAGGTTGTACAGCTTTACCCACAAGATATGATCAACTCTTAGTGCCATATGTAATTAACACACTTCCTTTGGTGTGTCGGCAGAGAGATCATAACAAGGCCTTTACAATGCTTGTCTAAACCTAGTACTGCCTGCTAAGGTTTCACCGCTGTTAGGGTCAGAAAGCCCAGTACAGAAGCCCCTTCTTGCGCCATGTGAGTCTACCCGTCGAACCCGGAACCCACACAACCACAACAATACTTAAATTTAAACATCGCAAATTAATTAGTCAGGTCTGTCCCATACCAGACATGTGGATGTACAGTTAGGCCCAGTTCAATGGCGCACAAGATTAAGTCCTTAAGTATACTCAAGCAAGACAACCACATCCCAAATGTGCTAACAGCACCCCCTTTACTGCACGATCACTTGCTCGAGTGAAAACAACATTTGTATGACCAATACCAATGGCACACCCCTCCATGGTACAACAAATTTTACAATAGTGGCTGTCCGCCACAATTCCATATCTCATTAAGTCAATATTATTAATTCAACATGTGACATGAATCCCATCGTACAACTAAGCATGGCTAAGCATAGTTACGCTAACCCAATGTTGGTACTACAATATGTCCAACTAGTAAACAATCCAACCTAGGGTGACAATGGATACATGCCAATTCAACTATTCTAAGGTAGCATAAAGACAATCAGGTAATAGCTAATCCCAGTAAATAGCACTTGTAAACAATTAGCATGCAATTGTAGGAAACAAAAATAATTTTGCAAACTTGGGTCCAACATGGTCAAGGACTACGACTTGCCTTGTTGATCAACTGCTATCGCTGAGTCTTGATGTCCGAATCCTGCACTCGCTCCCTAGGGGTCAACGTCTACCGGAAAAGAATGCAATAAACAAAAATAAATACCAAAATAGAGAGCAAACAGTATCAAAAATTAAAATAGATGGCTCTGAAATGTAGAGTTCGATTTTACAAATTTTTAGAAATTTGAATGGGCTCAAACGGAGTTCGTATGAGGGAGAACGCGCTCTGGGAAGTTCCTTCGGGACAGAAAATGAAAAACAGAGAATATTCCGAGAATATTCTTTTTCGGAAATTAATTAAAATTAATCCCGAGAGGCTGACAGGTGGGGCCCGTGCGTCAGTGACTCGGCTCACGGTGAACCATGTCCACGGGAAGGCTATGGTCTACGGTGAACTAGGCTCACAGGAATAGTGCTAGAGCTGAGGTGGTGAGCGGCTGACTGGGCGCGATGTGGGCGTTGGCGCGGCGGACACGCAGGCGAGAAGGCCGACGTGGTGGTTGAGTTGGACGACGACGATGCGGCCACATCAAATCGAACGCAGTGGGTTCCCAGGTTGGCTCGATGCGGCGCCACGGCCAGCGGAGAAGACGAACCCGAGCACGGTGATTCCCAGCCGGATCGGGCACCTACCCTTGGGGATCCGGAAGAGGACGACTTGGCGCACCCGAGGGGACACACGACTGCGGCGGAGATGGACTGGCGGAGTAGATCGACGCGAAGGAAGTCGGTGGCGGCGGCGGAGGTCTCCGGCGAGCGATTATTGGCGCTAGGATGCGTCTCGGCGGGCGTGGATGGTGGCTACGGGTGCGGCTCGAGGAGGCAAAACAGGATATCGAGGCGACGGTGGCTTTTAAAGGCTGTGGAGGTGGCACGGATGCCGAGAACGCCGGCTAGGGTTTGGCTACAGTGCTGCGGCGGCGCGTGGGCTGAGCGGGCTCCGCGCGGGACGAGCCGGTGAGTGAGGCGGTGAAGCGTGGCGGCCGTGCGGACCGGGCCGAACAGTGAAGGAATTCGGCCCACAGCCGATTTGGAAATTAAAACATTTTTCCGATTTAATAAAATACTAGAAATTGAAATAAATGCAAATAAATTCAAATAAATAGCAAATAAATTTGGGAAAATCCCAAAAAATACAGAAAAATTCCTTGAAGCATAAGGAACCCAACAAAAACTGAAAATCGCAGATTTGATGTATAGAATAAATAAATAAAATCTTTTGGTGTTTAGAAAATTCAAATTGGGCTGGAATTAATTCGAGAAAAATCCAAATGGTTCTTTTTGACTTTGAAACTTTGTAAAAGCTCAAAAATTAGGTTGTTCAACATGGTGAGTTGATTATATCTTGTGGATAAAGTGTATAACCTTTGCAGAGTGTCAAAATTATTCGAATAACCATGTCCATGGTATTAGACAATGCTCGGGGATTACAGTCAAGGGTTAGTTTTTATTAAAATTGAACTTGGGCTTGGAGGCAATTTGCCTATGGAAAAGTGATAACTAGTTAAAGATGTGGAATGTTTTACTTGTGAAATAACTATGAAATCTATTATTGTTATTATTTGTTTTACTCTATACAATCTATTTTGTTTATTTGTGAATGTTGCTTTACCGCAAAATAACCAATTCAACCATTCATTTGGAATAAGCCATGCATATAATTATTAGACTTGCATTCTGTGCATGACTTGCTGAGTGCTTTGTGTACTCACCCCCTTGCAATAAACAATCATCAGTTGAGGAGAAGTCTACATCTTCAAAGGAGGAGTTCCACGAGGAGGCAAATATCTAGGAGTTGAACCTTGTCAGTTGCCTGTGGCATATTGATGGGATTCACCAACGTTCTTCGTTTCGCTGCCACTTATTTGGAGCTGAAGCCATCAAGGCCTCATAAGTGTAAGGTTGACCTTAATGTCGCTCAACAGTTTTATATTCTATAATTGAGTTACTTTTATTATTCCGTTGTGTATGATTGTGATATTCATCTATGTTGAGACTTTGTGCACTAGCGTGATCCTGGACTAGTGTAGAATACATAGAGGGTCCGGATTTGCACATTCGGGTCCCGACATGTCACCACATATTGTGATAACACCCTTGGGACTCAGCATTTTCAGCACCGAGTAAGTATAGTGTGGTACTACCATGAATTTGGATAAGCCTAGCCTTCCCAAGATGGCGTGATACGCCATCTCGAAATCAGCCACTTCGAAATTTAGGTACTTGGTCTCCTTTGGACCAAACGTGATGGGCAGGGTGATCTGTCCGAGTGGTACTGATGACGTCCCAAGGATTACTCCATGGAATGGCGATGAGCTTCGCCTCATCTCAGAGTGAGGGATTTTCATGTCGTCGAAGGTTTTGGAGAAGAGGATGCTGATCCCACTTCTTCTGTTGACCAGCACCATCTTGAGCTTTCACACTGCGAACGACAGGGTCTAGCACCAAGGGATACCTACCCGGGTATGGTATGTGATCACAATGATCTAAGCGGGCAAAAGTGATTGGGACCTCGGACCACCTTTAGGTACCGGGGGGTGGCCAGCAAGACTGCGTTCATGTCCCGAGCGGTAAGATTTTGCTTCCGCTTGGACTCATATGCATCCGAGCCCCCAAATATGCAATTGAGTTCGTGCTCAACCTCCTGATAGTCATCTTCTTCGGGGGAATCTCCTTTCTTACCAGCCTCCCCTTTATCCTTGGGTTCCGACTGCTTGTTGTTTTCTCGTGCGAATCTTTTTAGAGTAAAGCAATCTTTGGCAGCATGCTTGCCCTCGGGATGGAAAGGGCATGGTGCATTTATTACCTCATCGTAGTCTTTGGTCTGTGGCACCCTTATCTGGACGCGGTCTGTGTCCGCGACTAGCTCCTCGCTCTTCCGCTTCTTGTCCTTTTTGTCGCAAGGACTCTACGTGATCCTTCTTGTCCTTTTGTCATGATCGATCGTCTTGGCGCTCAGTCAAGGCATCCGAGGCCGTGGCGTAGCGATATGCTAGGGTGAACATCTCTCTCACCATGGCTGGTAGCTTCCGAGACATCTTCTTGATTAGATCTGGGCCACTAACTCCTTTCTGGAAAGCTGCAATGATGACTACGTCCGAGACATCCCGAACCGTGTTCTTCTTCTGCGTGAAGCACCGGATGAAATCCCGAAGGGACTCATTCTTCTTTTGATGAAGTTGGTAAAAGTCCCACAGAGTCCCAAGCCTCTCATAAATGCCCTGGAAGTTGGTGATGAATTACTCATAAAGATCTCTCTAAGAATCTAGTGAGTTCCTTGGAAGTCCCGTGAGCCAATTCTGAGCTGATGGGGCGAGCATGACTGGCAAATAATTTTCCATCATTTTGCGGTCACCTCTGGCCACCTTGACCGCAAGGGCATAAACATGCAGCCAGGCTTCTAAATCTCTTTCCCCATCAAACTTGACAATGCCCTTGGGGTTGAAGCCGTTGGCCATACCACTCGGCGGAGCCGAGCGGTGAACGCACGGACCCCATCAATTAGTTCCTCATCGCGGCATGGTGGAGATTAGCGCAACAGAGATCCGACCCGGCGGTCATCGACATTGCACCGTCCAGGGTGGCGTTGGTTCCTTCTTCGCCACGATCAGTGCTCTGGTTGTTGCGATCACCACCGCAGCGGTCGCTGCCTCGGTTGTGGTCAATGCCGAAGCGCTCGTAGTCGTTGTCGTGCCGGCGCCGCTCTTCCTCCTCTCGCTCCCGCCTCCTGGTATTGATATCCTAGCGGAGGTCGCGATGGATGGTTGAGCGTGCGTCCTTGTCATAAAGGGACTTGAGCCGACTGCGAGTGGTCCGACTGCTTGCAGTCTGAGCAACTGTGTGAGTGCGAGGGGGCATTGTCACTGCCTGATCTCGTTGGTTATGTTGGATGGCCGCCGCCGTCACCATGGCCTTAAGTTGGGCCATGATTGGGGCAGTCGGGCTATACGCCTCAAGCATCGGGCTTAGGGTGTTGAGGAGCGTCTTGGAGGCGACGATGTCCTGCTGTGGCGTGCGTAAAATGGCTTGGTTTCCCATCCTTGTATGCAAGATATCCTCATGGATGTTGCGGGCTCAGGTTTGGAGAGACCGAGTGCACGCTTCCTGGAACCCGCGACGAAGACGTTCGACCTTCGCCACTTCTTCAGCATCCCGCTGACATTGTGATTCGGACCTCTCGTCCTCGATCACGCAAATCCTGCGAAAGTCCTGACGATTTCCCAGGTTGCTCTCCGATTTGGTTTCCAAACCAAAGGAGCGGAAAGGAGATTTCTCCCTGGCCGGGTCCTCGCCGTATCCGAGTCGGGAAACGGACCCCTGGCATACTACCCGTGGGTAGATGGCCGCGGCCTTCCGCGACCCAAACAGGAGTCCGGAAGAAGCACCATTAAGGCCCCTCCCAGATCGGATCTGGTCCGAGTTCGAAAGAGTGAGCGTGCCAAGCTTGTTGGTGATGAAACTCAAGCTCCCGAAATAGAAAAACTGGCCGGGAGCGAAGGTGACTTGATCCCATTGAAGGACACCATAGAGCTTGTTGAAACTGATCTTTGCACTTCCTCTACCTAGCGCGCCAACTGTCGACGTTTGTTGTCGGCAATAATGAATTGGGGCTATCCACTAAATCCAAACTCGATGGTAACATAAGACTAGGGTATTACCTCCACCGCTGAGGGCCTGAAGCTGTATAAACTCTTGTCTTGTGGTACCATCGAGCTTGGATCCAGCGCATAGCCTCATATTCATTATCGCCGACAACAAACGTCGACACCCGTTTCCATTTGTAATTTCTGATTTCACTTATACGAAATTTCCGTTTTCATTTTCGTTGGAACTTGCTCTCCTATTTATGTTTCCGACAAAAAAAATTTGTTTTTTTTTCTGTACTGGTATTTTCTATTTCTATTTCTAAAAATAGCTTATATGTATGTTTTTCTCCGGGATGATCGGAAATTTTCCATTTCATTTTTAACCCTATATCCAAATTTGGAAAACGCCGGTGGAGATGACATGCAAAATGCTTTGGGATTCCATGAAATTTCGTTAAAAGTGGAGGCAGTTTAGTGAAAAGGCGATTCCAGAAGTGAAACACGTGCTGTGAATCTCCCAATCTCGAGTCCCGATCCCATCGCCGGGCATCTACCTGTTAAGCCCTCAGCCGCAGCAGCCGTCTCCATCTCCCAAAATCCGGTGACCGCAAGTGGAGTGGAGGAGGAGGCGGCGGAGGAGGCTTCATTCAAGAAAGCAGAGCGAAGTCGTCGTCGTCGGAGAAGATGATCCTTCCGCTGGCGAAGCTCGGGACGCTGGCGCTGAAGACGATGTCGAAGCCGATCGCGAGCAGGCTCAAGTCGGAGGCAAGCCGCCACCCCAAGTTCCGGCAGCTCATCATCAACCTCGCTCAGGTGCCGTGCTGGCCATCTCCCTCCCTGCCCGCCTCCATTTAATCCCCCTACTCACCTCGTCGCTCACTTTAAAATCATCTAACGTGGATAAATTGTGGCCGCGCAGGATAAATAGAGGATTTTGGCCGTTTAGGTTTTGTGGTTTTGGGCTTTGTGGTTGCCTAGTTTAGTTACCGACTCCTTAGTTGCATAGGCTATGATAAGGGGGTTTAACCATTTATGAAAAATCTTGACTAAGGGAAGTTCTTTATTTGCTGAATACTTCTTGATGCTGTTCTTACTTTGAAGTTGGTTCTGTAGCATCAATTTCTGGTCATTTGGCTAGCTTGTACTTTGGCTCGATATCGATTATTGGGTTGCTGGTTGGGATATGCGGGATGCAATTTGTTCTCAGGATGATACTTTGCTGACGAAGGGCATGGCCAATTTACAGTTTCGGATGCTCTTACTGTGCATTGGACTTTTGAAAACGGAATTGGCCAAAATATGTGTTCCTTAAAATAGAAAGAGCATCGACACTTCAAAGCATTTCTGTCTGTGTATAAAAATTTGGAAGCTGAAACTAGCACAGTAAGTTAATGATCAACACCTACCTAACACCAACACAAAATCCATCAGATTCTCACGGTTAATTTCCAAACCCATGGCAACCACAACATCACGGAAGTTGCACTAGAGGTATTTTCATTTCTCACTGATGTGTACTGGATTTCATGGTATTGGAAACATACTTTATTGATAATGGTTGGTGGTAGTCTGCTCCAGGGTTCAAGAAATTCGGCTGGAATTGCCAGTTTCTAGTCATATAATTAAGCTAATCAGAAAATTTTCTTCTGGAACTATGCATGGTAATTGAACAGTTACTGCCTTGTTTCTGGAAACTAATCCACAACAGGGAACTGGGACCAATCTGGAATTGTGATTGTTTGGAGTATGCATCTCCTTTCCCCCTCCTGACTTGAACAAACTGTTGAGTTACTGAGCAAAATAGAGTTTGACGCTATTGTACTGCATGGCTAATATCATGTGCTGCTATTGTATTAGGAGCTAGAGTTTGACGCTAACCACCAACTTTATAGTTGGGATGAACAAAATGTCTTTTGGTGCTACTATTTTGCTATGTTACTGTGAGGGGTAAACTGCATGGCTAAGAGTTACTGTTATTATCTTCTCTATTCTAGTTAATTAAGGGGGTTCTCTTTCCAATATCTAAATTCCATGCAGAGAAACCACAAAATGCAAGATTATTTCATGAAGCAATCACTTAGTGCGTTGATCATTTTAAAATGGTATGTATGAAAATATCATGAATACAATCAGTGTAGGTTATTATTAAACAAATAGTATATTTCTAATTATTATGCAGTAAATGCATTCATCTTGCAATAATTGCAATTAACACCCCTTTTGAGCAATCTCAAGCTGTAGATCATGTGAATAGTATATGTATTCAACATATAAGTTTGCATATTGGCTATCTTTGGTCTTCGCTTGAGAATTACCTACTACATAGATATTTGAGCATAGGTCGGGTGATCTGGATAGAAAATATTAACTGATTTTTGGCAGACAGAGTGCCTCTCTGTTGACCCACTGCTTGTTTTCATAGATCTAGGACGCTAGAGTTAAGGTCAAACAAATGCAGTTAGGGGAGAGAACTGCATTCCATGCACCAAAACCTTAAAAGTTAGAACACCTGAGGTGCAAGGCACATAAGTGTGCAGTAATGAACAATATAAGGCATCACATGATAAATTTTAAGTGTTTTACACAAAATCAGTTTTAATTAAATTGCTCTTGATTGCGTGTGTTTGCTGTTGTATCATGTGAAATTTATGAATAAAACAATAACTGGATTCAGTACTTCTGTTGAGCTGATGAATGATCACTTAGAAGTCTGGTAAGTATGCTAGTTTAAGCAAATTCATTAATGATGGTCTATATATTTTACAAATTTGAAGTTATGGCCAAAGCTTAAACTTATTTTCTGTCTTGGTGCAGGATAGCTGCTCGTACTCGCATTATTAATCACAGTTATTAAGTCGTAAAGTCGAATCGAGTCACCATGCTACCAACTTGCTGGCTAGTCGGCGACTAGTCCATCTACCACCTGCTGCTGCTAGTCTCCTACTATTACATCTAGATGTAGAATAGAGCAGCAAAACATAGCAAAGGAAGGAGAGAAAGGGAGAAGGTTCAGACTTTAGATAGGAAAGAGAAAAGAGGACGCCAACTAGGAGGTGAAGGAACCCCGTCACAGCTCGCCATCACCGGCGGCGGCCTTGTCGCAACTCATCGTAGCAAGCCTCGTGGCATCTTGCCTTTGCTGTCACCTCTGGAGCTTAAGCATCGCAGCCACCTCTGCTCCCAGCTTCACGCACGCTGCCACCACTGCATCGCTGTTATGGCTGGCTGTGATAGGGTCTTTGTAAGGCGCCAGGGGCCCGCTGATTAAACGAGGAAACCTCCAGCGGGCTGCATGTTTGTTGCATCATATTTGGCAGCCGGCTGTTAATTAGGAAAGTGGAGGGCAATAAGGGATTTGCGGTTAGTTAGGAAAGGGCAATACGGATCTGCTGTTAGTTAGGAAAGAGGAGGGGAATTAGGATCTGGATGCATGCAGGCGCTAGGAGGGAGAATAAGTTGGGGAGAGGGACAACAGAGAAGGGACTTTTGAGCTGTTCTTCAATCAAGAATAAGGCGGTGGCTCCGAAAATAGCCTTACCCAAGGCGCAGGCTGAGACGAAGAGTTCTTCATCGTCCAGTCTGCGATCCAGCCGACGGCCGGGAACGCGAGCTTACGAGCTGGTGCACGCATCCTCGCCGGCTTGTAACAATTTGGTATCAGAGCCCGACGATCCGAAGAGAAGTAGTTGCAGTGCAGATCAGATGGAAGGAAGGGTGGCCAGACTTGAGGAGGAGATGAAGGGAGTGAAGAATGACATTCAGGAGTTGAAGGAGATGTTGGGAGAGATGATGAGGATGTGGAAGGGCAAGAATCCGGAAGAGGGAGAAAGGGAACTGCCAGCGGCTGATCCTGAGTGCGTGATACACGGAGATGACTAGCGGGGCACTCATGAGACTCACCGAGTCCACGGTGAGGAGGCAATCGTGTTGGGAGGGGCAGACCCTTGTTGAACGCCCTCCCGTTCGGCGAGGAGGCCACGGCCGAGAAGAAGGGGAGGATGACCGCCGTTGGACACCTCGCCTTCCACGGCTTGATCTCGCCAGTATGACGGGCAAGGAGCCTCTCAATTGGCTGCGTCGTTGCGAACGCTACTTCCGCGTTCACAAGATCAAGGAGGAGTGGGTGGAAATTGCTGGCCTGCATCTCTCCGGGGAAGCACAGGACGTGTTGGATTATTGGCAGGCGGAAGAATCTTGGATCGCGTGGGAGGACTTCTACGAAGCCTTTTTCCAGCGGTTTACGCGGCATTCTAGTGCTGGACCGCTAGGAGATTTAGCGAACTTCAAGCAGGATAGCCAGAGTGTAGATGAATATGCACGAGAATTCCAGAGGTTATTGGCTAGAGTTCCAAGGATGCGAAGAACCGATCAAATCGAGATGTTTATGGCGGGGTTATCTAGGGCATTGGGGCGGAGGTTCGTCCGAACGCCCACATGATTTGGGCGTAAGTCGCTCGAGCGCAGTGAGGAGGCGGAAGCAAGGAAGGAAGCTTGGATTGCCGAAGCAGTTCAGAGTTGGACGCAAGCAGGATGTGGGAAGGGAAGTGTGTCGCGCATGTGGAGTACACCGGATACGAGTGCAAACTGGCCAGGAAGGACAGCCACAGTTGGGGCAGGAGTCGGATCAGTGGCTATGCATAACTTTCCCACAAGCAGCAGGGCCCAGGGAGGATTAAATGGGTCCAACAAAGGGGCCACCGCAGGAGGAGGAAGCGCGGGGATGAGTGCGGGCGAGCAAAGACCAATAGCCGCCTTACAGAGCTCTACCGGATCATGCCACATCGGCCACATTGCCACACCGATCGCCTAGCTGAAAGGAGAGCGAAGGGGCTTTGTTACAATTGTGATGAGGTTTATTCTCGGGGCCATAAGTGTAAAAGACTGTTCCACCTGGAAGTGGAAGAAGATGTGGAAGCAGAGGATGAAGGGGAGGAGTTGGAGGCTGAAGTTGCAAAGGGAAGCGCTGTCCATGATTGCCGCATTGGGCCAAAACAGGCGACACCATGCAAGTCGAGATCGAGATGGAGGGAAGGAAGTGGTTGGGCCGATCGACAATGAAGCACGCATAATTTCATCGGTGCATATGTCGCCGGCACCGCGGAAGGAAGGTGAAACGCGAGATGCAGAAACGAGAAACCAACGAGTAAAGGTGGCCAACGGGTGGCACTTACCTTGCTTAGGCAGTCTGGAAGCCGAATTCTTCATCCAAAATCGAAGATTTATGGCCTCATTCACAGTGCTGCCCATTGATTTGTTTGACTTAATTCTGGGGGTTCAGTGGTTGAAGACATTAGGTCGTTTACAGTGGGATTTCGGAGAGCTCACCATGGAGTTTGAGGAGAATGGAGATGCAGTGAAGCTACAAGGCTTGCGCAAGAAAGACAGGGCTGGGGTGATGCTTGTCAGTATGGAGGGAAAGCAATGGTTTGAGGCACTCTTGGACTCCTATGCGGATGTATTTGCAGAACCGCAGGGGCTACCACCAACTCGCGCGTGCGATCACAGAATCCCGTTGGAGGCAGGGACTGATCCAGTGGCCGTACGACCTTATAGATACCCATATCGGCAGAAGGATGAGATTGAAAGACAATGCGAACAGATGCTGCAACAAGGAATTATACGACCAAGCCATTCACCGTTTTCCTCACCGGTTACCACCAGGTCCGCATGGAGGAGGACATTATGAAGACCGCGTTCCGGACACATCATGGTCACTACGAGTTTTTAGTAATGCCATTCGGATTGTCCAATGCACCCTCCACCTTCCAAGCACTGATGAATGAAGTACTTCAGGATTTCCTCCGTAAGTTTGTGTTGGCCTTCTTTGATGATTTCTTAATTTACAACACGACAGAGAAGGAATACGGGGAACATGTGGGAGCAGTATTGGCTCGTCTTAGGAAGCATCGCCTGTATTTAAAGAAGTCGAAATGTGCTTTTGCTCAAGAAAAGATTGGATACTTGGGTCACCTCATCTCGCATTTTGGCGTAGAGGTTGACCCAGTAAAGCTCCAGGCGGTGGAGGAATGGCCTAGACCAATATCAGTAACGGAGTTGAGGGGATTCTTAGGGTTGGCCGGGTATTACAGGCGCTTCATCAAGAATTATGCCAGTATCGCTGATTCTCTCACTGCATTATTGAAGAAGAATGGGTTCGGATGGAACGCAGCCGCCGAAGAAGCCTTCATACAACTCAAGCGAGCGTTAACCTCCGCTCCTGTGTTACAGATGCCTGATTTTTCCCTGCCTTTTGAAGTGGAATGTGATGCGTCAGGGACTGGAATTGGTGCTGTTCTCCAACAACAAGGGCACCCGATTGCCTATTTCAACCGCAAATTGGCGGAACGCCACCGGAAGCTTGCTGCGTATGAGCGGGAATTGATCGGCTTGTCCAAGGCAGTGCGGCATTGGTGGCCTTACTTATGGGGACAAAAATTCATCGTCCGGACAGATCATGGAAGTCTCAAATTCCTTCTAGAACAGGCCTTGATCACCCCACCGCAGCAACACTGGTTGAGTAAGTTGATGGGTTTCGATTTTCGCGTCGAGTATAAGCCTGGCAAACACAACAAGGCTGCAGACGCTACCGCCCGTAACTCCGGATGAGGAAGGGCGGTGCACCGCCAGACTGCGGCCGTGGTGCAGGATTTGACCCGCGACCAATGGTTGGAGGTGTCAAAACGACCGGAGGTTCAAAGAACGTGCAACAATTGGCGGCAAAGAAGGCGATGGTCTCCACCCAACGCAGCCGACATAAAATGGGAGGTTAAAGATGGGTTGGTTTTAGGAATAATAAGATGTGGGTGCCACGAACATCTTCTTTGGTGGAGCCAATGATTGCAAAGATGCATGACTTAACGACGAGGGCAAATAAAACTCTTCACCGCCTTCGTGCATTATATTGGTGGGATCACAGAAAGAGACACCGGGAGTTCGTCGCAAAATGTGCTATTTGTCAACAAAGATAAAGCAAGCACTCAAGCTCCTACCGGCCTATTGCAGCCCCTAAATATTCCCCACCAAGTGTGGGCGGATATCTCGATGGATTTCATCACCGACCTTCTGAAATCTCAAGGGAAAACTTCATTACTGGTGGTGGTTGACCGTCTATCCAAGTATGCACATTTTCTTCCTCTCAAAGAGACCAAAGAATGCTAGCCGCCGTCGCCAAGCTATTCTTTGATCAGATTGTGAGGTTACATGGCATTCCAGAGTCCATTGTCTCCGATCGTGATCCGGTGTTCCTTAGCGCATTTTGGCAAGGGCTATTTAAACGAAGTGGTACGACCTTGCTCGTCCCATCGCCTACCATCCGCAGACGGATGGCCAAACAGAGGTTGTCAACAGGACCATTGAAATGTACCTAAGGTGTTTGGCATCGTCTAATCCATCATCATGGGCTCGGTGGTGCCGTGGGCGAGTATTGTTACAATACATCTTTCCATTCGGCCCATCGCCTCACACCCTTCGAATTGGTATATGGAAGATCTCTCCACCGTTGTTGCCATACCAAAGAAGGGTCCACATGCATTGATTCAATCGATTGCGCCTTGGTGGATCGCGACGTCTGTTATGACAAGCCAAAACCCGCTTGTTGCTTGCCCAACCGGATGAAACAATATTATGATGGTAAGCACAGAGACGAGATGTTTGAGGTGGGGTCGTGGGTGTGGCTCAAGTTGCAGCGGCACCGATAGCTCTCAGCTCGCGGCCAGTCTTCATGGTCCAAGTTGTCTCTCGCTTATGGTCCTTTTCAGTGCTACAACGGATCGGCGGAGTGGCCTACAAACTACGACTTAGGAGAATGCCGAATCCATAATGTCTTCCATGTTTCGTTGCTCAAACGATTCAAAGGAAGCCCTTCGGTTCAAGTGGTGGATATCCCGAGCGACTTACTTCCAAAGAATACACCATTTCGGCACCTTATAAGTCATTGGCTCAAAGAATTTGTCGATGGTCATCGTCAATTCTTGGTACACCGGACGGGAGTCGGCAGATGAAGCAACATGGATGGATGCTATTGCTCGAGGCGTTCATTTTCGATTGTAAGCTTGAGGACAAGCTTAGTTTCGAGGAGGAGTGATGTTATGGTCGGTGTGATAGGGTCTTTGTAAGGCGCCAGGGGCCCGCTGATTAAACGAGGAAACCTCCAAATGGGCTGCATGTTTGTTAAGCGTCATATTTGGCACCAGGTTAATTAGGAAAGTGGAGGGCAATAAGGGATTTGCGGTTAGTTAGGAAAGGGCAATAAGGATATGCTGTTAGTTAGGAAAGAGGAGGGGAATTAGGATCTGGATGCATGCAGGCGCTAGGAGGGAGAATAAGTTGGGGAGAGGGACAACAGAGAAGGGACTTTTGAGCTGTTCTTCAATCAAGAATAAGGCGGTGGCTCCGAAAATAGCCTTACCCAAGGCGCAGGCTGAGACGAAGAGTTCTTCATCGTCCAGTCTGCGATCCGGCCAACGGCCGGGAACGCGAGCTTACGAGCTGTTGCACGCATCCTCGCCGGCTTGTAACAATCGCCAACACCAACACCACCTCTTCCTCCTTCCCTTTCCCCCCACCCGTTCATCCCCCTCCCCCCTTGTATATCCTTCGCAATCTGACAGTTGGCTATCCATGCACAACAAGTCGTGCACCCAGCCATGAACGACTAGTTGTCCCCGGACGCCTATTAGTCGCTCCGGTCGCCCGAGTAGACCTCCAAGTCAAATCGGTTGCTGCAGTTGGCAACCAAGAACCGGACGGACAACTAATCCACGAGTAGTCGACGACTAGGTAACAACTTAATAACATTGTTATCAATAGTCTGGTATCTTTCACCTTGTAGTTGATAACTGTGACGACCCGGGTAATTAGCCCAGAGTAATTAACAATAACCTGTCATTACCCTGAGTTAATCACACGAATCTCGGCACAGTAGCTAACAAAATATCGGGCGTCCCGATACTTTATCAGTTACTATACCGTGTTCAGAATGTTGCAGCAGAACAATAATTAGAGACTGAAATGGGAATATATTACATTTCATGCCACGCAGGGCTTACATGCTCCAACCTAATTATACATAGGGTCCAAGTATAACAAAAATATCTTACAACGGTCTCATCCCTGATGACCGTCCAAAAGATGGTACTGTCTACCCGATCCTCTAGTTCTCCTGATTGTAGTAGTAGTAGTATATATCTTCCTGAAGGGCCTGGTCCTGATCTTCACCTTCAACCCACACCTCATTGGCGGCTCCATCCGTCTCACCTTCTAGCAGAGGGGGAGTTAAGCAAGAGTGAGTACAGGAGTACTCAAAGAAGTATTAATAGCAACAAATGCAATACATGATTTTTCTCTCAATCCACTCAACTCTTCCAATGACACATCATTCCTCCAATTACCTTTTAATGAAAATAAAGTTGTTTTCTTAAAGAGTTGTTCATTTTAGAAATTCGAAATCACTACTAACAGCTGTATGTGAGATGACCTTGACTTCCGTAGTCTCCAATCCAAGAGGCGGCATGAATTCATGATTTTACTCTGCGAGGTTTGTACCACTTTACCCATAGTGACACCCTCAAGTGATGCCCCGTAAGCGTTTATCGCTAATCCAAAGATTAGATCTCCACCTGTACTCGAGCAGAGAACACCTATTCCAGGCTGTTCCCACTACTCACAGATACAGTTGTATCCCTGACCTCCCGCCAATGTACTCCATCTCGAAATCGGTGGTACATCCGGTGGCCAGTTAACTCCATCTCGAAATCGGAGCTACCCATCCGGGCTTCAAATATACCGCCCCAAGTTGGTCCTGTCCATTTGGGACTCGGCGTGCCTGCAGGTCCGCCCTTAATTTACTTACCCAATGTGGAGATACTAATACCTTCATAGGACAACCTTTTCTGACTGCTTCCACACACTATGGTTGATACTGTTTTACGGCTCATTGCCCAGGTGTTAGTTTGTTTAACCTTATATGCTAGCCTATGTAGAGGACCCCACCGGCATGACAAATCCTTCTCATCGGCGTCCTCTACCCACCATATTACTCACACAACTATTCCATGACCCAATGTCCAATCCAACAACATACTCGGGTTCCACACCCGCCAACTCATTTCTTTCCAGTCCACAATTCTGACCATATCACAATTTAATGTCTTCCAATTGTAAAATAATTTTCAATGCAATGATGACATTTATGATACGAAAAGTAATTAGAAAACCTTTGATAAATTCATGAGCAAAGGGGACTTGCCTGGTATAATATTGCAAGGTATGTCCTCACTCGAATAATGGGGTTGGTCCAATTGATTCAAATCTGGTCCTGAAATTAATTAACTAGTCTTACACGCTAAATTTTGAATCTGATTAATGGCGTCCAACTGATTAAGCAATAGCAAGATTAATTAACCCCTACTGATTAGACCTTTTGATGCTTAGACTAACAGCTAACTAGTTTATCTATTCTAATTACAGATCGCGGTGAAAACTCCCTTCTCCCTAATTTTTCTTCCTTCTCTTCTCTTTTCTTTTCTCTTCTTCCCTTTTCCTTTTCTCTTTTCTTCTCTCTCATTCTCTTTTTCTCTTCTCTTTACATTGTTCAAATTGAATGGGCCCTTGGCCCACCCCTTTTTCTCTTCCTCTCTTTTCTTTCCTCCTTTTTCTTTCTTTCTCTCCATTTCTTCTCTGCTTTCTTTTTCCCTTCCTTCGCCCAACGCCTTTGGGGTGCTGGGGGTGAGCTCCCTCTGGCGGCAGCTCTGGAGCTCCTCTTCTCCCAGCGCCTCCTCTCTGCTCCTCCTCTCCTCTCCTTCCCCACTACTTTCTCTCTACTCTCTGCTGAATCCCCTTCCTCCTCTTCTCTATTGCTATTTCTTGGTTTCTAGGGTTTGGCTTCTCTTGGGTGTTGGGGGATTTGATGGGGGTCAATGATGATCAAAGAGCATGAAATCCATTGTGTTATGGTGTGTCTTTGTGAGACCATTGTTCATCTAGAGGAATGAACTTCTAGGTACATGTACACAACCATTTCTTTCTTGCCAAGATCTCGAGACAAAGGGTCTCAAACCTGATCTACTCCTCTCTACTACAAAGGTTGATGAAGCTGCATTCTAGTTTCTAATGGATCTACTCAAGCACAAGTTGCACTCTAGTTTATCACACTGCCATTTGTGCACTGGTTCGATTGATCTCGAGATGAAGAGGAGGTTGGAGAAGAGGTAGCGACCTTGAGCTTCTCGCTTGGCCTCGGCTCGATCCCTCTTCTCTTGGCTTGGTTAGAAATTTGGTGGGGGTTGGAGGTAGCCGATCTCCTCCCATGGACCAAAGCTCCCCTTCTCCTTCTTGTCGCCTTTAGTTCTTGCTCACTGGAGCTCTCTCTCACACTCACTCGGCTTGGGAGAAAAGGAAGGGAATGGTGGTGCTATTGTGGCTTTGGTTGAAACGAAATGGGAGGAGAGAATAAATGGACTGGCCGTGGCTTTGGTCTTATCCTCACTGCCTTTGTACTCTTTTTACCCTTCTACCTTTACTCATTTACCAGGTTACCCTGGATATTTGCTCCCAAGCACAAGACTGTTTCTTTGGGAGAAAAGCCCACTATGCTCTCCACTAAATGCTAATGCTACTCAATTAGAAGTTAATGCTGATGTTTGTTTAATTGAAATTTTAGGGTCCTTACATCCTATCCCCCTTAAAAGGGATTTCGTCCCCGAAATCCGACTGACCTGAACAGATGCGAGTAGGCTTCCTGCAGCCCTACTTCCTTCTCCCACGTAGCTTCCTTAAGGATGGTCAACTTGATTTCTAGGTCATTTGGAACACATATGCTGTTATGCAGCCTGAGACTCCCATCCTTATCCAAATTAATTTCAAAGGGTTGGCTGGACTTGATTCCATCGGTTTCCTCCAAGATGAACTTATCTGTAGCCTGCTTTTCCTTAATCTGTTCCAATAAGGTGGACTTGATAGTCATGGTAGCTAGCATAGCCTCAGAAGACGATATGGTAAGGCTAATTTCCATCTTAGCCAAATCGTGAATTAGCTCGGGCATAAAGTTTCAAATGGATAATCTGTTACATTAAGCCTTCCTACTTAGTGCGTCAGCTACCAAGTTAGCTTTTCCGGATGAATCCTTTTTCTTCTAATTCTTCCAATTTTTTTCTTTAACTCTTGAAACTCTCATGGTGTCATGCAGTAAGGTCTTTTGCATATGGGAGTGATTCCTGGAAAAAGACATATGGAAAACTCTGGCTCTCTGTCAGGCGGCATACCTGGCAGTTCCTCAGGAAATACATCTGGAAATTCCGGAACTAATGGAGGGAAAGGTAGTCCTTCTAGGGACACATGGTTGAGTTTGATATCTGACTGATATTGCCCGGCTCTACATCCCCGATATAGGATACTGTCTCCACTAGTAGTCCTTATAGCTGCAGGTTTTAGCTCGCAGTCTATATTAACTCCACTTGCAACTAGCCAATCCATGTCCAAAGTTACGTCTAGATGGGACAAACTGATGACATGCAAATTGGCTAAGAACGGGGTACCCTGTATGTTTATCATCTGAATCTTCCTAGTAGTGGTTACCGTGATTAGTCCTACAGGTGTACTAACCCCTAAAGGTGGTGACAACTCACACATTCCGATTTATTCCTACTTACAAACTCTTTAGAAATAAAGGAATGTGTTGCACTAGGATCAAACAAGATGGTACCAACAGATGAAGGAATGGAAAGCATACCCGTTACCACAGTTGTGGCTCCCTCAGCTTGCTCCACGGAGATGTTGTTTAGACGGGCTGATCCTGCAGTGGGCACTCCACGGCTGTGTCCTTGAGATGAAGCAGCAGTGGGATTCCCAACGACACGTACCACTACGGGTGGACGACTCTGGGATCTCCCTGGGTTGTGTTGTCCTACTTGACTAATAGGGTGCGGACAACTATTCTTTTTGTGTCCCATTTGACCACAATTAAAGCATCTGGTGTCTAGTCAGGCGGCTATTGGCATAATGAGGTTCTCCACATCTCAAGCACTTGATTGGGGTCCTAGGTGAAAACACACTGAACGCCGAACTGGAGCATCTGCATAAGGTCTTGGTCGGGTGTTGGATTAGCATGGGAGGTGTAGATAGCCTTGGTGGTTAGAAAAGCTTGGCACGGGGTCAAATTTTGCCTTCTTTCTTCTCTCTTCATTCAATTGGGATTGTTCATCCTCTAGGATTATGGCACGGTTTGCTAATTTACGGAACTCGGTGATTTCTTGAGTGGACACCAAACATTCTAATATAAGGATTCATTCCCTTTTGAAGCGATATATTTTCTTAGCGTCAGTGTCCACCTCATCAGTGCATAGCGAGATAACTCATTAAATTTTTGTAAATACTCGGTGACTTTCTTATTTCCTGAGTCGGATCCCAAAATTCCCTTCTCTTGATGTCTAATGCTCCTATTGGGATGTAGGCACCACGAACCGAGTGGTAAACTCTCCCCAAGTAATTGGTGGTTCCCTAGTGCGAGCTTCACGGTAATTTTCCCACCACATCGCTGGTGGCCCAACCAATCGGTGTCTGCAAAGCGCCTTCTCTGATCTCGTGCGGTTTATGGTATTTAATTTCTTCTCAATTTCCCGAAGCAGTCATCTCGCCTCAAGGGGTTACGTGGCTCTGGAGAAGGTGGGTGGGCGAGTTTGGAGGAACTCCCTAAGGTTACCCCCGCCTAGAGTGATGGGAATGGATTGCGGGAACTAGATTGGTTAACAAGGCTTCTAAGAATTGATTCTCGATTTTCTGGTTTCTCTCCTAGAGTTCTCCAAGTCTGAAGGACCTTCCCTAGGCGATCAGGGTTCTCGGGAGTCCTAGCGGTGCTAGCTATGCCTCACAGGGGTGTTGGCTGCCTAGACTCAGGATGACTGGGCCGGTTAAGATCTGAAGAGTACAGAGGTTGGTTCATGCACACTAGGTCGACCCTGGGTGGATCCTAACCTAAGGATCAAATCCTGCCCAACTATTTCGCGATCTGACATCCTGCAAAAAAACATTTACAGGACAAGCTTAGAGAACAAACTACCCTTAGCAAAATTTTAGTTCAGCTTACCCTCCTTACATTTACCTAAAGCACTTTTTTTTTTTATACGGTGAAGGTTGGACATTGCCATTACCAGAATTTGTTTATAAGGCAAGAGGTCTTGTTGTGTTGGGAAGATAAAGATTGAAAGTTTTTGATTAATGACAGCATTTCATTGCAAGATGAGAAGTATTCATTGTGAGTAGAGGCCATTATAGCTTTGTCTTTAAAGAAGGGAGAAGTCGTTAGATATGATCACTCTCGTTCGTCACTCCATTCCAGAAATTACAAGATACCATCTACCTAATCGTCTCAGGGTAAAATGCGAAACAACGAATAAGGAAGCAATTAAGACAAAAGAAAAGGAACTTGGAAATAAATATAACACATCGATCAAATCACATAAGGAAACGATAAAGAAACAATGGTGTCCAAGCACCAAGAACTCCTCAAGACTGACGCGCTCGAGCTCACAACTAAACCTAGAGAAGAACTTGACACAAGATCAAAAGAAGGAAAGAAAACGGCAAAGAATCCTGATGCTTGAGCACCAAGGATTTCTCGAGTTACGTGCTCGAGCCACGCTTGGATTCGCATATCCAAGTACGCCACGGACCAGTGTCAGGAACCTCTCCTAAATCCTTAGCTCCTCTTCTCGATTTATATAATCACTAACTATATAGATTAATAGCCATATACACACAATTGCGCAAAAGAGAGTAAGACATGCATTGCTAATTAAAGGTAATGCACCTAGCATGGATAACTAGATTCAATTCTAATGATCATGGAGGCATGGCAGCATGTTAGTCTTACTCTAAATGCTTATTCTAATGAATGAGCAGATGCAGACCAAGTAAATAACAAAGAAGTGCAACCGGTTCTACTTAAAACATGGTATAGAGGAAGAAATGCAACTTAACTAGCCTCATCGAGCTCTTGTGGACAACAAGCATGAATATAACAGGATGCACATTTTTAACAAAGCAGAACACTAATTAGTTATTACATTTAAAACCGTACTAATACATCTATCCATACTAGTGGAAATTTAAAGAACTAAACAGATATGCTAGTGCAATGCAACAACCCTATCTTTAAATCTATATGCCTGCAAACATTAAAATGACCTGCAATAGAATTAAGGCACATGCATCATTTAACAAGCATGAACAGAACACCTATATGACAATATTAATACAACGGCAACGCTTATAAACTCATTCACAAAGAACCCCAATACGCTTCCCTATCCCCCTTAAAAGGGAATTACTTAGCATCAATAGTCTGACTATTATCTTCAAATCACTAAGGTTGAGCCTGCTACTAACCCTTTGATAGGTTGAGAGTTATAAATACAAGTAGTGCAATATAGCAAAGAAAATCTTTTTCTTAAGTTTTCATCGGTCTCTAATTATTTAATTGCGTGGTTCTCGTAACCATTGCTCGATACCAATTGTGACGACCGGGTAATTAGCCCAGAGTAATTAACAATAACTTTGTCATTACCCTGAGTTAATCACACGAATCTCTAAGACAAGAGCTAACAAAATATCGGGCGTCCCGATACTTTATCAGTTACTATACCGTGTTCAGAATGTTGCAGCAGAACAATAATTAGAGACTGAAATGGGAATATATTACATTTCATGCCACGCAGGGCTTACATGCTCCAACCTAATTATACATAGGGTCCAAGTATAACAAAAATATCTTACAACGGTCTCATCCCTGATGACCGTCCAAAAGATGGTAATGTCTACCCGATCCTCTAGTTCTCCTGATTGTAGTAGTAGTATATATCTTCCTGAAGGGCCTGGTCCTGATCTTCACCTTCAACCCACACCTCATTGGCGGCTCCATCCGTCTCACCTTCTAGCAGAGGGGGAGTTAAGCAAGAGTGAGTACAGGAGTACTCAGCAAGTACTAATAGCAACAAATGCAATACATGATTTTTCTCTCAATCCAGCTCAACTCTTCCAATGACACATCATTCCTCCAATTACCTTTTTAATGAAAATAAAGTTGTTTTCTTAAAGAGTTGTTCATTTTAGAAATTCAGAAATCAGCTACTAACACTGTATGTGAGATGACCTTGACTTAGTAGTCTCCAATCCAAGAGACTGGCATGAATTCATGATTTTACCCTGTGCAGGTTTGTACCACTTTACCCATAGTGACACCCTCAAGTGATGCCCCAGAACGTTTATCACTAATCCAGTATTAGATCTCCACCCTGTACTCGAGCAGAGAACACCTATTCCAGGCTGTTCCCACTACTCACAGATACAGTTGTATCCCTGACCTCCCGCCAATGTACTCCATCTCGAAATCGGTGGTACATCCGGTGGCGATTAACTCCATCTCGAAATCGGAGCTACCCATCCTAAGCTTCAAATATACCGCCCCAAGTTGGTCCTGTCCCTTTGGGCCTCGGCGTGCTCCAGAGGTCCGCCCTTAATTTACTTACCCAATGTGGAGATACTAATACCTTCATAGGACAACCTTTTCTCGATCGCTTCCACACACTATGGTTGATCTTGTTTACGGCTCATTGCCCAGTGTTAGTTTGTTTAACCTTATATGCTAGCCTATGTAGAGGACCCCACCGGCATGACAAATCCTTCTCATCGGCGTCCTCTACCCACCATATTACTCACACAACTATTCCATGACCCAATGTCCAATCCAACAACATACTCGGGTTCCACACCCGCCAACTCATTTCTTTCCAGTCCACAATTCTGACCATATCACAATTTAATGTCTTCCAATTGTAAAATAATTTTCAATGCAATGATGACATTTATGATACGAAAAGTAATTAGAAAACCTTTGATAAATTCATGAGCAAAGGGGACTTGCCTGGTATAATATTGCAAGGTACGTCCTCACTCGAATAATGGGGTTGGTCCAATTGATTCAAATCTGGTCCTGAAATTAATTAACTAGTCTTACACGCTAAATTTTGAATCTGATTAATGGCGTCCAACTGATTAAGCAATAGCAAGATTAATTAACCCCTACTGATTAGACCTTTTGATGCTTAGACTAACAGCTAACTAGTTTATCTATTCTAATTACAGATCGCGGTGAAAAGTCCCTTCTCCCTAATTTTTCTTCCTTCTCTTCTCTTCTCTTCTCTTTTCTCTTCTTCCCTTTTCCTTTTCTCTTTTCTTCTCTCTCATTCTCTTTTTCTCTTCTCTTTCTGTTGTTCAGCCGAATGGGCCCTTGGCCCAGCCCCTTTTTCTCTTCCTCTCTTTTCTTTCCTCCTTTTTCTTTCTTTCTCTCCATTTCTTCTCTGCTTTCTTTTTCCCCTTCCTTCTGCCCAACGCCTGGGACTGCCTGGGACTGAGCTCCCCTCCTGGCGACAGCTCCTGGAGCTCCTCTTCTCCCAGCGCCTCCCTCTCTGCTCCTCCCTCTCCTCTCCTTCCCCCACTACTTTCTCTCTACTCTACTGCTGAATCCCCCCTTCCTCCTCTTCTCTATTGCTATTTCTTGGTTTCTAGGGTTTGGCTTCTACTGGGTGTTGGGGGATTTGATGGGGGTCAATGATGATCAAAGAGCATGAAATCCATTGTGTTATGGTGTGTGCTGTGAGACCATTGTTCATCTAGAGGAATGAACTTCTAGGTACATGTACACAACCATTTCTTTACTGCCAAGATCTGAGACAAAGGGTCTGAAACCTGATCTACTCCTCTCTACTACCAAGGTTGATGAAGCTGCATTCTAGTTTCTAATGGATCTACTCAAGCACAAGTTGCACTCTAGTTTACTGCTACTGCCATTTGTGCACCTGGTTCAGTTGATCTGAGATGAAGAGGAGGTTGGAGAAGAGGTAGCAGCCTTGAGCTTCCTGCTTGGCCTCCAGCTCGATCCCCTCTTCTCTTGGCTTGGTTAGGGCTGGCTGGGGGTTGGAGGTAGCCGATCTCCTCCCATGGACCAGCAGCTCCCCCCCTTCTCCTTCTTGCTGCCTTTAGTTCTTGCTCACTGGAGCTCTCTCTCACACTCACTCGGCTTGGGAGAAAGGAAAGGGAATGGCTGGTGCTAGCTGTGGCTTTGGTTGAAACGAAATGGGAGGAGAGAATAAATGGACTGGCTGTGGCTTTGGTCTTATCCTCACTGCACTGTACTCTTTTTACCCTTCTACCTTTACTCATTTACCAGGTTACCCTGGGATATTTGCTCCCCAAGCACAGCACTGTTTTGCTGGGAGAAAACTGTCCACTATGCTCTCCACTAAATGCTAATGCTACTCAATTAGAAGTTAATGCTGATGTTTGTTTAATTGAAATTTTAGGGTCCTTACAATAACTAAACTTTATTTGAGAAAAAGGCCTCCCTGTTGTGTCTATATCCCTATGTTCATATTCACAGCTAGCGAAGGAATCATTAAAGAAACATTGCATATTTAGATTTGGATTTTTAGTAGCTTCATGGTCCAATGTTGCATGAGGCACTTACTTGGCACACAGCATGCCTGTCTGTTGCTTTTTTGTATGCCCATCTTTGTTCCTCTTGAGTGTTTGGATCAGTGGGCTTGGTAAAATAACGAGACCACTAGTGTACATTATGGATGTCTGTGTCATAGATAAAGAAATGAAGATGGCCACAATAAAAGGGAATATGAAAGCTTTTTCCACTTGTTTTAGTGACAAAGCAGGCGCATTAGGCATTAACCATGATAACTTACCTTATCCTTGATGAGGTGATCTTCATAAGGTCATCTTGCCTTAGTACCTGTGCATGCATCCTGTGAACTAATGGTACATGCCATTGAATTATATAAAACTCATGGTCTGGGAACAATAGCGGATCTAGGATTTTAAGTTAGGGTATGCCGAGCTAATACTATAATACACAATTCGGTAAAATCCAATGAACAATTCGGTAAACAACTACAAATGTTGTCGAGAAATTCAGTATACGAGTATAAAATAACTAGAAACATGATAATACAAGTATAAATTACAATATAAATAGTTCGAACATTTTAAGTATGAAATATGCATAAAAGAAGCTCACGCATCTACAATAGTTCAAAGAATACAATATTATTTCTTGTCCTTCTTGTCTAGCCTCCGCCTTCTAATAGCCATGAAACTCTTGATTATATCATTTTCATCAACTTGGAAGAAAATATCTCGCTCAATAAACGTGACTAGACAATCATCCAAAAGACTATCACCCATCTTATTTCTCAACTTACTTTTGACTAAACTCATTGCAGAAAATACCCTCTCAACACTTGCTGTCGCCACCGGTAGAAGCAATACCAATTTCAGAAGCAAGTAAAGTAAATCATAAACTATATGCTTCTTTGTTTCAACAAGCTTAACTGAGAGATCAACAAGATTCTCTAGACCTTTGAATCTATCATCTAGTCTTATGTCGTCAATATAGTTATCAAGTTGCAACTCAAGCTTTATCAAATTGGTACTTGAGATGATGTCATTAGGGTAGAACTCAACAAGTCTACGCACCTTTTGTGCATCAAAAGAAGCAAACGAGACGGTAGGATTGAAGGCCGACATACAAGAAAGCAACTCCATATTAACCTCATCAAACCGATTATCAAGCTCTTGAATAATTTGATCAATGACCCCAATATATACTTCTCTTCTGAAGTGATCATCATTTGTTTGGTTTCGGGCAAACCGTGCTGATCTTCCATAAGGCACGTAATTACCCTCCATATCAGGAACTTGGACACCATGTTTATTGCAAAACAATGTGACCCTTTGAAGGAACTGATTCCAGCCATCAGACCTCAATTGTTGCATTCTACTCTTTGCCACGGTAACAAGTGAGATTGCATTAAGAATATCTTGCTCTCTTCTTTGCAAACACTCAGATAAATCATTTGTGTATCCAAGAATAACAAGCTTTAAGTGTGCACTAAAAATAAAGTCAAATGACTCAAATACTCCAACCATAGTATGTATTTTTGGCCAATCCCCCCTTTGTGAAGCATCATTACCAAGAGTGATGAGTACATCGCGGATTGTGGGATACATAACAATAATTTTAACAACAGTTTTGTAATGAGAGCCCCACCTAGTCTCACCGGGTCTAGGCAAACCCATCTCTTGATTCAATCCACTCCCTGTTTTAAGTTCACCACAATCAAGTGCTTTCATGATATTCTCAAGTCTAGCATTTCGAAGCATGCCATGACGCTTACAAGAAACTACAACAATATTCAGCAAGAGTGATACTTCATCAGAAAACCACAGACAATCATTATTTCCCTTGGCAACAGCAACAAGAACTAATTGAAGTTGATGTGCAAAACAATGGATGTAATAAGCAGAAGGCGACTCTTGCATGATCAATGTGTTCAGCCCTTTAATCTCTCCTTTCATGTTGCTAGCCCCATCATAACCTTGACCATGGATTTGAGTTAAAGTCAAGCCATGACTAACAAGTAAACCTTCAATTGCTTCCTTAAGTGACAAAGAGGTAGTATCATCTACATGAACAACTCCAAGAAAGTGCTCACATGGTCTTCCCAATTTATCAACATAACGCAAGCAAAGAGCTAGTTGTTCTTCATGTGATATGTCACTAGACTCATCAGCTAGAATTGCATAGGGCTCATCACAAAGTTCTTCAATAATTTTCTTTTTAGTTTCTATGGCACAACATTGAATAATTTGCTTTTGAATCTCTGGGTAAGTTAAAGTGCAATTACCTGGAGCATTCTTCAAAACATATTTATTCACTTCTTCACTATTTGTTGCAAGAAACTTCAAAAGTTCAAAGAAGTTCCCTCTATTGCTAGACTCTTTACTTTCATCATGTCCACAGAATGCCAATCCTTGATGCAAAAGAAACTTTATACATCTAAGTGAATAAGTCAACCTAATCTTGTAAAGACGAAGATCCTCATCACTCCACTTCTCAATGTGATAATCAATTGCTGCATTGGGATTCACAAAGCCATTGTATCTCTCTTGAGCTGCATTATGTGTACTAGAACCCACATGTTTCAAAAGTGCTTTCTCTCCTATATTCCAATTTCTCCAACCATCTGTAGTAAATGTATCTGCCCCCTTGCCCTTACATTTGTTATCTTTGAACAAGTAGCATACAAAGCAAAACACAGAATCCTTCTTGATACTATATTCAAGCCAATGATGCTTAGCAAACCATACAAAATTGAATTGACGATCTCTATTTCCAATTTTCCTTTTTGGAAATTCATGTGCATATGGTTGGAATGGACCTTTAAGAATATATGCTCTTCGAATTGCATCTTGATCATTAACAGGATAACTTTGAATGGGTAGCCTTTGACCTGGATCATGTGGAAGACGATTGATATCATAGATCGGCGGTGGTGGCGGTGGTTATGCCTGTGCCGGTGGCGAGACATTATCAAGGTGAACTGAAGGCGGAGAAGATGGCATAGGATTCACAATTTCTTCATTTACTCTCTCTTGCGCTTGAGGTTCATCTTCCGCCACGGTTCTAGGTGGAGCCATGGAAGGAGATGAAGCAGCAGCAGCCTTCTTTGATGCATGTTTCCGGAAAAGAGATGCTATGTCCCCGTTCCTCTTCATAATTCAACAACTGTATAAACAAAAAAAGCAATGCATCAACAAGTAACTCTCTAGCCTCTATCAAAGTAGCAATTATATTTGTTTATACACCATAAATCAACTAGCAGTCTTACACTCAAACCACATATCATGATGTAGGATCGATATATACTAATATAGCAATCAGAGGGTGGGTGAATGATTGCGCGGAAACTAAAACAAATTTTTAGTGATTATCACAAACACACCTAAATAAACTATGAAAAACTGTTTCGGTTCCAGCAAAAACAGATTGACATGCATTCACTAAAATATTAATTACCGAAGATCCAACCGTTGGATTGGCGTGAAATTTTAACTGCAGAAACTAGATTCAATTTCAAAACTAACCCAACAAGAATCATCTCAATCGGATCTACGGATAGAAAGTTATGATTTTCGCAAGTTTACAATATCAGATTATGACGGAAATCAATCTAACCCTAATTACAAAATTAATCATGATCTATGAGGAATTAACCAATCAAACTTTTAGATCAATTACTTGATGCCCTAGTGAGGTTTTGAATGGATCAAATCAAAATTATATCGATCCTAAAAATTCTGGCCATCCGATTGGAAACTATGGGCAATACAGAAACCTAAGCACTAAGTGATATAAATCAAGAACAGATCTGAAACATGAAACTTCGATCACCTCATCGTTAGCGTTACTTTCGGCTGCGTTGCCTCCTCGTTCACCTCGTCAACTCGTCGTTAGTGCTGCTTTCAGCTGCGTCGCCTCTTCGTTCACCTTGTCCAGGCACGTATTTTACACCAAATACTGAGTCCTCCTGCCAAGTTTGTAATCCGAGTGAGAACGTATAGGACTCAAAGTCCTTTTCTGTTTCTCATTGCCATGGGCCAACTTGTACGCTATTGGAGCATTGGGTCAACTACAGGGTATGCTGTGGCCCACCCGGCATACCCTGTAGATTCGCCTATGTCTGGGAACATATACCCTTCCACTCGCAATTTTTCATGTCAGTTTCTTTTTTGCTGCTACTTATTCTTTCAATGACTTAAATAACTTTTTTGGTCACATACTGCTTTTATAGGTAAATCACCGCATGTCCACAAACATACAAAGAAGAATATATGGTCATTCAACCAATGTTGAGATTCGGCCATTGAACGAGGAGAAAGCTGTTCAAGCTGCTGTTGATCTTATTGGGGAGCTCTTTGTTTTCTCGGTATTCACTAAGTCATAGCCCAATATACTTTATGAAACTTATTGTACCTTGCATGTTTTCTGTGTATACCATAATACTTCAACTAGCAAATTTTGTTTAAATCCTTGCTTAATCTTCAGGAAATGATTCTCTTAACGCAAACATTGAGTTTCTATGTGAATACTATGTTTTGTCCATATTATCAAAAGCTGAAAATATCCTTGAGATAAAATGTGGGGTGAATAATTTTTGTACCAAGATTCCAAGAATTATTTGATTTAGGTAAAATTTATGGTTACATTTTAAATAAATACAGACGATCCACCTCATGCTATTATCATGACTTCATCTGTGCCACCTATATTTTCACATGGTTTGGTGATTATTTTTGTTGGCCATTCACTACAATTTAGCAAATATTGTGTAGTAGGTTGCTGGGACTGCTGTAATATTTGAGGTGCAAAGAAGTGCAAGGTCGGAGGCCCGAAAAGAGGAGGCTCGTAAAAAGGAAGTTGAGGTAACAGCCCTAGAATTTCACTGGTTAGCATCTTGTATTGTATCGTGCTTTGAAAGAGTTCTAAATTTCAGCTACTTTCTGTGTACCATCCACATATTTCAGCAAATTGAGTCTATTCACTTGTACATGCGCAATTTTGTCAAAGCTGAGATTGATTAAGAAAACTACATATTTACCAAATGCAGCAATCTAGAAGAGTCAATGATGATCAATTAACCAAAAGAAATTTAAGCAATCAGTCAGTCCAAACTCCATAGGTAGCTAGTCCAAAAGCTCCTTGTGCCAAGTTTGTTGTGCATATTGTAGAGTAAGATATTTGGTAACGAAGCCACTTTGCCCACTTGTAAATGATTACAGCACAATAAAAAGACCATCAGACTTGCACCAATCACCAATGCACATGGTTGTTGACAATCTTCTTTAAACAACTAGCACTATTTTCTTCACACAAGATTGTCTTTGTCTCTTCATAATTTTCCCCGGGATTAAATTATATCTAATGTCTGTACATGTGATAGAAAAGTCCCTCAAAAGTTAAAGGGTGAGTTATATAGGACGGCAATCAGATCTGCGATGCTATATGGAGCGGAATGTTGGACGACAAATAGACAACTTGTACAGAAGATGAGCTTAGCAGAGATGTGGATGCTGTGGTGGATTTGTAGTCATACAAGGCGAGATCGAATCCACAATGATGATATTTCGTGATAGGGTTGGCGTAGCATCAATTGAAGAAAAACTTGTCCAACATCGTTTGAGATGGTTTAGACATCTCCAATGGAGGCGTCATGAGGCACTAGTACGTAGTAGAATTTTAAGCCTTCTCGAAAACATAAGAAGAGACGAAGGTCGATTGAGATTGTCGTGGGAAGAAGCAGTTAAAAGAGATTTGAGGGATTTGAATGTATCCAAAGAGTTGATATTGAATAGGAGTGCATGGAAGTTAGCGATTCACGTACTGGAACCATGACCTAAGATCAAAGGTTTAGGGATCTTTTGATTTTAATTGGGTTTCATTCCTAGTCTACCCTAACTTGTTTTGAGACAAAAGGCTTAGTTGTTGTTTATTGAAATTATTGAAATATGTGAAGTGTCTCAAACACTGCATACAAGATAAAACATTTGCTAGTGTCACCTAGGAATTGGGATAAATGCCGGCTATACCAGTCAAAGCAAGGATGTTCCCCAGTCAAATCCTGTAACCCATGGAGACTAGATCAAAGTATGCAAAGGTAGCAAACAGCACTGGTTCCAGCCACAATTCAGTACATCAAGGCCATGAAAAGTAGCAAAGAGAAGTATTACTCAAATGAAGATGGTCTTTGTAGTTTCAGACAAACAATGTGTACATACTTTGCTTTTAAAAAGGCCTTTTCTAGCCATAATCACCACACAGGTGGGAGAATTGATGATTTGCCCCGTTTTAGTTAGTGCAATTAATCATTTGCCCTGTATGTCTCACTGACATGTGGCCCGAGGGCCAGCATGTCAATGAGATATCACGGGCAAATTATCAATGGCATAAGTGAGGGCAAATCATCAATTATTCCTGGTTAAAAGCAAGGTGGAGTGGGAGCCAAGTCCTTAGCTGAGTTACCAGGTTTATCTTGAGCTTAGCATATTTATGTGTTTATCTTTCTTAATTCAGCTTAGAAGGTCCATGTCCAACAATAGTAGCTTAGCATAGTGAGCTTATGTATCCCAAGTGAAAGTGAGGCTCCTATAGCAAAGACTTATTAAGCATGGTCTTGATTATCACCTTTTGTTGACCACTGTTATGTATGCATTCGCTCAAGTGATGATTTAAAGCCACCACTCCCCGGGCTCAACTAATATTATGGTCTTTCATGCTTTCAACTGATTTTGAGCTAAAAAAAAGCATGTTCTATAAGGCATAAACCTGTAACCTGTACAAAAAGAGGCACTGGATATAACACTGTAAAAAAGGTTGGATCCAGTGGGGTTCAGATTCAGGGGGAAGGGTGCTTTCTACATATTGGGCTCCTATTTCTTGAACCACATGCTTGTCATATGGAGTGATGACTAGCTGGTGTCAAACATTGTCTGCATGGTGTATGAGATTATGAGTGGCTCAAAGCTGCAATGTAAATGTTGTAACCGTATACTATCTGGTTTGTCAATGTGTTTTTCAATTGTTTCTAACTCCAATTGGTTTCTGCTTCAGAAAAGTCTAGTTAAATAATATTCTGTTCTTCCTATTGATTATATAGCTAATTTGTGTTGTCTACTTTGTGTCAATGATTTCTACATTGGCATGGGGATGTAAACTTGCTTCTATCTTGAAGGAATTGAGGCAAAAGGAGGATCAACTGGCTCAAGAATTAGAAGCTTTGAAGCACAAGATTGGTGAGTTAGAGCGCCTTGCCAACTCGCGAGGTCTCTCTGGAGTTCTTTTCAGGAGCAGCAGTGTGCCAGACCAAACAAAGGCACCATGACCTGTTTGATTAATTGAAACAAAGATCCCACTTCGAGGACAGAATTCTAACCAAGTGAATCGACGATTGCCCTGTGTTGTTTGGAATATTGCACGTGTGTGTGCAGATTTTTGAAACACCCATCCTGTCGCTTGAGTTATTCCTGCCAATCAACATGGGAAAGGCCCCATGGGAAGTTACTTAGAGATTTCAAACAGCATGTTGTATGTGAGGCTAGTCACTCATTCACCAAAAGCCTTGGAGGTATTTCATCTGAGGACAGCTCCATAAAGAAGAGATTTGGTAATCGGAAAGCTAAATTCTATAGTTTTCCGGAATAGTTCGTCCTGAGTTGTTAATGATCATGATAACTAGATAAGATAGATATACATCATGAACTTTTTGTAAGGAAGATTGTTGTCAATATTATCGTAGTCCGTAACTCGTTGCTGCGCATATCACGTTGCAAAGGACGCATCTTCTATGCACATTCTCATTTCTGCATACCCCTTGTACGCCGGAACACTCGAGTTGCATGCGTGTTCCAGTTTTGAAGCCTGCCGTTAAATAACCCTAAAATTTCAAAACGAATTTAAATTTGATTTGGATTTTATTTGAATTTTATTTGATTTTCATTTTGTTTTCGTTTTGTCTTTGGGCCAAATCTTCTCTGGGCCTTTGGCCCGGCTTCCTTCTTGCCTGCAGCCCAGCCTGTTGGCTCCCTCCCCTTTCGGCCCATGGGCCGCTAGCCCACCAGGCATCCCCAGCCCGGTCGGCCTGCCAAGCCGACCGGCGCCCGCACGCTCGCCTCGCGCACGACGTCACCTACCGCCGCGTCCGCCGCACGCCAAGCTTCCCGCACGCTCACCTTGTCTCCACCCTCGCGTCACCTCGCCCGGCCCTATAAAAGCCGCACCCCGCCTCCATTCGAGCTCACCCCGCCTCGCCTTTGCTTGCCGAGCCGCTCGGTGAAGCTCCCTTTCACCTTTGCCTTCTCCGGCTCCGACCGTCTCGCGCCGCCACCGTGGCCGCCGCTCCACCATCCTGCGCCAAGCAGCACCACCCCCACCATTTCCTCGCCCCGCTCCTTCCCACTCAAGCCGGTGAGGATCTCCTTCTCCCTCGCCTCCGTCTTCCCGGGCTCCGGCCACCGCCGGAAAGCCCCGCGCCGCCGCCGCCCTGTTCCTCCCGGGGAGAGGAACCCTAAGGTTCCCCTCGCCCCTGCCCCTTTTGTGCCGTGCGGTTTGGGCCGGCCCAAGCCGGCCGGCCTTCCCCTCACCCGCGCGCTTGGGCCATCAGGCCCAACACTGTTGGCCCACAGCCACAGTGCTCTTTTCCTTTTTCTTTTAATTTTTGGATTTTTAATTAATTATTAAATCCGAAAATTCAAGGAAAATTCCTGAAAAATCCATAAAAATCCCAAAATTTCCCGGAAATTCCCAAAAGCCACAAAATACATATTCCGAACCGTTTTGCACCGCTGAGTCCAAAAATGCTCTCCGTTCTGTTATTCGGAGTCCCCAAAATTTCAAAATGCCCATTTTGCCCTCTGGTCTCTCCCGGCCCAGTTTCTGATTTCCATATCAGCTTTTACTCCCTTTATCGTTTCTTATTTTTCGTTTAGTTATTGTTATTTGCCCCTTTTGCGCTAGAACCGACCATTGGACAGTTCCCTGAGCAGACGCAGTTCTAGGATCAGCCGCAGTTCCCGAAGCAGGAGTTGGACCCAAAGGAAGCCCCGTACGACTACTTCCTCTATAGTTCAGACGAATCCGATCGCCGAGCAAGGCAAGCCATACACCTTTGATCATGTTGATCCGAATCATGCAATGCTATAGTTATTAACTATTTTCTATCGCATTACTTTACTGTATGTTGAAATATGGAAATCCGTTATTTTAGAATGACATGATACATAGATAATGCCGAATTGCTCATGGAACTTCCTTGAAAAATATTGAACCCCAATAATCCTTGTTAACCCTAGGTAATTACTATTGCCTTAATTAGTCAGTTATTATTAAGGTAGTTAGCTCAACTGCTTAAAATGAAAATAAAATGCTGTCGAGCCTCCGACTCGACTGGTTTGTGAAAATGCTACAGTCTGGGGGACAGTATTGGATTAATCCCCTGAGTGGATGAGAATCCGATCCCCGACTGATGAGTAAGCCTTTGGTTGGTCTGGTGGTCGGTACCGTGAATACCGGAATGGGTTTGTGGATTGGAAAGGCTTGATCTTTGGCAGTGTAAGATTAATAACCCCCTTGAGCAAATAAACAACTTAAGTTCCCGCTCAACCACAAGTCGGACTTGTCAATAGGCCTGTCTCCGACATAGCTCAGTAAATTAGTCATTCCTGACTTTAAAATCGGACTAAAATTTTGGTGGTTACTATCCTCTTGGAGGATAGGGATAGGCCTCCCTGGCAGGGGAGTATACCGAAGGGGTGGAACAGGAATAGACCGGAGTGTCATTCACTGCTCTCACAACAGTAGGTGCTAATAGTGACTTGAAGTTCAGATTAGCGTCAGGCCTATCGGGAATAACTAAACACAGGAATGGTTAAGCGAAATGTTGTGATAATCTCGACCCGGCCGCATGTATTTAAGTTACATGTTGTTAGCGCTTGGCATTAACGGTCGCTGATATCTTGTGGGTAAAGGTGAGCACCTCTGCAGAGTCTGATTAAAATGGTAATCGATTACGCCGTGCTTCCGGTTAATGAGGCTAAGTTTGATTTGGGGTGATACCCGTAACCTAGCTCAAGTAATGTTTTGGAATTTGTGGAGGATTTAGTTAATGGTGTTAAACTTGTGAAAACCCCCTTACTACTATTTATGGTTTGTGTTTCAAATGTAAAGTGAGTTAGAAATAAAACTGCATCCAAATACTTAAACCCTATCGCCATCCATTGCTAATCCCTTACATGTAGTATTCAGCCGTTTCCATACGACTTGTTGAATACTGTTGTACTCACCCTTGCAAAACCCCAACCCTTTTAGAGATTCAAGAAGATGGAGCTTGTCAAGGTTTCGTAGATGGCGAATTGATTTGGTTTTGAGGTCTTAGTCTTTTGCTCAGGCCTGCCTATGCGGTGTTTTAACTGTAAGCCAAGGTTATTAGAACGTCGTTTAAACGACGTTTAAACGTTAGAACGCCCTAGAGCAGAAGAACGTTCGAGCATTCTGCCGATCGGGCGTAAAACGTCCTAGGACATCGGTAAAACGTCTAGAACGTCCGAATCGGACGTTTCGCCCGTTCTAGACCATTTTAGCTGGTGAAATTAGTGAGGTCCCATACATATAGACTCTCATTTGGAGGGGAAACGGATCGGGAGCAACATATCGAGAGGAATCAGGGAAGGAGGCTAACCCTAGAGCCGCGCCATTGCCGCTTCACGGCCACCGCCTCGCAACACTGCGTCGTCTCCTCTCGCCGCCGTCATCGCCATTGCCGCCCGCCAGCCGTGGAGGCGGGAGAGAGGGGCAGAGCTAACCCTAGCGAGTAGCGATCCGTCGTCCGCGCTGCCGCCGCCCGCGTAGCAGCCGTCGTCCACGCCCACACCGTCGCCGTCGTGGGGGTTGAGGACTGATGCCAGTGGGAGATGAGGAGACGAGCAGAGGAGCATAGCTAGTCTATTCGGTGGGAGTCTGGAGATGAGTATACGAGTAGAGTAGGAGATGTGGGAGATGAGTATACAGCTGAACGGTCAAAATAAGAGGCTACGTGAGTATCCATACAGCTGAATGGTCAAAATAAGAGGCTACATGAGCAGAGTAGCAGAGTATCCTTTCCCCTTCTCTCATTCCCAATAACTGTAACACCCTAAAATTTTGCTTTTCTTAAATTCAAGTGTGATTTGGCACTTTGGTGAATTTTTGGAATTTTCTGGAATTTATTTGGATTTATTTGGAATTTATTTGAATTTATTTCCTTTTGAAATAATTAAAGAATTTGACTTTGCAAATAAAATTTTGTTGGAAATATTTTATTTGAGTCCAAAATGTTCCAAAATATTTTCCAGAATTTTTTTGGAATTTTTCTGAGTGTTTTGCTATTTTTATTGAATTAATTGAATTTTTGAGAATTATTTTGGATTATTTAATCGCTGGAAAATCGAGTGGGTTGTACTGTTCATCCGACCGGACCCGAGTCCGAGTCAGACTCGAGTCCGACGCGAGCCAGCCGTTCCGGTCGAACCCTAACCGCGTGACCGTTGGATCTTGATCCAACGACTGACGTTGAGCCACGTCACCCAATCCGAATCCCTTTCGGATTCCGCCGCCGCAACGGAGTGGACCTCGGTTTCCACGCGTTTCACGGACGTCGAGAGCCCTATTTAATGCGCCGCCACCGCTGTCGTGTTGCCGACTTCCGTGCGCACCCGTAACCCTAGCCCGCCGAGCTCAAGCCGCCGTGGTTGCCCTGCAATCGCTCGCCGGAGTTGGAAGCCCGTTTCGCCGCGTTCGTTTGCAGATTCCGCCGTCCTCCGCTGCCGTTAAGCCCAAATCCGGAACCGTGAGGTCAAGCCGCGTCGGTGAGCACCACTCACTTCGCCGGAGGAGCCCCGCAGCGCCGTCGGGAGTGTCGCCGTCCCCGTCTCCGGTGACCTCGCTCCGCCGCAAGCCATCGCCGTCGATCAAGCTCCACCAGCCGTCCGATCCAGATCCAAGGGCCCAGATCGCGCCACGTCACCCCTCGGTGAGTTCCATGTTGAAATCCCCAGATCTATTACCAACCGTTGGATTTAGATCCAACGGCGTAGATTGTGCCACATAGCCTAAACCGCTTAGTACTAGATCCATTCTCAGCCGTTAGATCTAGATCAAACGGTTAGGGTTAGCCGCGTTGTAAACGTTAGATTGGATCTTAACCGTCCGATCAAGATCGAAGGGTACAGATCAGCCGAGTTGTTTTCCAAACGCGTTAAGCCAGATCCATGATTTTCAAATCAACGGCCAAGATCAAGCCACGTGGCCGGGAGGTTGACCGTAGCGTGACGCTGGCGCGTGCGGCGATCTTGACACGCTGGGCCAGCGTGTCGGCCGTATCGGCCGTCGCGGTGACGTCACCCATGACGTCACCGGTGGGGCCCGCTTGTCAGCGCTGTGGCCAAGCCACGCTGACGTCAGCGATGACGTCACCCGTTGGGTCCCACCTGTCAGTGAGACGTGGGGCCGTGCACCAGGTCCACGGTGGACCGAGCCAAACCGTGCGGCGGGTCCATGGACCCGAGGCGACGTGGCGGCTCCTGGTTGGTCCACGTGTCATGCTGACGCAATAAGTGATTTCCGAAAAAGAAAATGATTTATTAATTCGAAATATTGATTTCAAAATTGGATTCAAACTTCAAACGCTTATAACTTTTGCATTTTAACTCTGATTTGAGTGATTCAAATTTCTAAATTTGTATAAAATTGAGATCTACCTAATGATGAATTTTATTTAATTTTTTGACTAAATTTTTTCTCTGTAATAATATTTAATTGATTATTTAAACTTAAAATACTTGTAACTTTTGCATTTGAACTCCGAATTTGACGATTCCAGTTTCTAAAAATTCATAAAATTATGCACTCTCTGTTTATGAACTTTAATTGGATGTTTGGTCACTTTTTGTCTACTATTTATTTATTTATTGCTATTTGCACGCTTTACGAGTAGACGTTGAAGTGCCCGAAGGCTTCGAAGGTGAAGTGTTGACCCAGGAGCCAGCTCAGGACCAAGAACAAGTACTTTTTGAAGGCAAGTTGTGCTTTGACCATGTTGATCCCAATTTCAAATTAATTCGATTTAAAACTATTGCATGCTAGTTTAATTAGAAAATACTTTATTTAAATATGGGAAATTAGATAAATGCCAAATTGCTGTATGACACCTTGGTTAATTATATATGTGCCATGACCCCTTGTCACCCTAGTTGTGGATTACTAGTTGGACATTACTAAATTGCCAACATAGGAATTTAGATCGTTGTAGAATATTGCTTAGACCTGCTACGTGCTCATGACATGATTTTGGACAATCAAATGTTAATATTGACTTAATGATATATATAGAACCTGTTTTGGAAAGATATCATGTGTTGTGATGTTGATGGCACGTGGTGCATGGTAATCAACTGGGGTTTGATAAATAGTTTTCGACCGGGGCATGTGGCAAGAATGATCGGTTGGGCCAGTTGTGGCACCGGGAACATTGTTTTGGTTCTTCGGGTAGTCTTGCCCTGGTCACCCTAAGGACTTAACCTTGCAAGCCTTTGAACTGAGTCAAACATGCAACCACATGTCTGTAATGGGATGGACCTAGTTGATTAAGTTGCTAATAACGTACCTGTGGGACCTCAGGATGTCAACTACACCCTTTGTGTAGTTGTACGGGGGAGCGTACCGGGGCTGCGGCCAGGTACCCATCTAACGGTGGATTGGCCTAAACTTCGCCTTCGCTAAGGGAAGGGTTAGTGTGCAATCACCGGGGAGGCCCACTTGTGCTGTTAGAAGTTTCCGAAAGACTGTTACGGACACTCGCCTTTGTGGTGTTTGGCTGTATCTTGTGGGTAAAGTGCATAACCTCTGCAGAGTGTAAAATCTATTCGAATAGCCGTGTCTGCGGTATTGGACATCACTCGGGAATTACAGTTAAGGGTTAGACTTTCATGAGAATAACTTGGTCTTGAAAAGGTTGTGTTTGGTTTAATAATGATGTTGATGGAAACATGGATTAGAATCGGGAAAGATGTTTATTTAACTCCTGGAAAAGTTATTGATGCTATACTTGTTTTTACTGCTTTCGAAACTACTTACGATACTTGTTAAATGCTCTTTACTGCAAATATACCTTGAGCCACTCCTTTGTATTAAGCCATGCATGTAGTATATTAGCTGCATTCTGTGCATGACTTGCTGAGTACCAAGTACTCACCCTTGCCACAATACAACACCAGTTGAAGAAGAGTCTACACCAGCTTTGGAGGAGGAGCTCCCAGAGGAACCGTCTAACTAGGGAGCGAGCCCGATCGATTACTGTGGTATACTGGATGGCGCCATGAAGTTATCTTATTTTCCGCTGCAGTTATTTCTCTCTTATTGAGTTTTCGCCCTGCGTGGCGTATATTTGTAACTTGACCATAAGGTCAAGCAACCAGTTTGGTTAATTAATTAAAGTACCCTATTATTCGTTGAGTATGATTGTGGTATTTGCCAATGTTGAGACTGTGTGCACTAGTGCATTCCTGGACTAGTGCTGAATACACAGAGGGTCCGGATTTGCAAATTCGGGTCCCGACAGAGGTGGTATCAGAGCCATACTGACTGTAGGCTCACCCATAGTTAGATTGGTCGTAGTGAGGATAAAACCTATTTTTTAAAGATAAAACTTGTCAAGATAATGAATGAATTCTCGACTTACCCCTTTTCTTCCTTGTTCATACCCCTTGCTGAGTTCTTTTCGTCTTTCACATTGATTTTAAAATGTTGCGTTCTTACGCGAGCGTCTTTTGGCAGATGATGATGAAGAACAACTACGTCGAGCGTGAAGGAGGCTATGCCGCCGAGTTGTGGCGTATGCTTCAGTTTCTTGGAGGTTTTGAGAGGCCGCTCTACCGAGGGACTACACTTGTGCAAGCAGGACTGGTCACAGGATGGGACGTCCGGATCACAGTGTATGCCCGGGAGAAGACAAAGTTCAGCCGCCCATTCCACTTCACCGCCAGGAGGTCTACCTTTGAGATTGGAATCCAGGAGGTGTCGCGTCGAGCAATGCAGCAAATCGCTCGCACCTACTCCAAGGAGCTGGAAGGCACAGTGTTCCATCACCACCCACGCCAAGACAGCAGAGTTCAACAGAAGCCGATAGAAGATGAGGATGCTACCGTCACTCACTTAGCCAGATTCGTCGCCGCTCAGGAGGAGCTGATCGAAGACACAGTTCGGGAGTTGAAGAAGGCTCGCGAACAGGTTGAGGAGGAGAAGAAGCACTTGGGGAATGCTCGTGAGTACGTCGCCTATGCTGCGGAAAGGATCGCAGAGCTGGAGACCGCACTGTATGGCCAGGGTCCCGATCCAGTGTTGGAGTTGGACGCTCCAGAGCCAGAAGAAGAACCAGAAGAGGCGCCACCTGCACCCGCGCCACAGCCACAGCAGCAGCCAGATCTAGAACCAGAGGAGGACGCCGCGTCGTCAACCACAGCTGCAGTTGTGGGGCATGGCGATTGTTTCGCGCCGATGCCGTCGCACCCACCCCGAGGAGGCAGTGGAGGTTTTCTCGACGAGTAAGCGTAGGCGTTAAGGTTGAGACTCCTTCGTCGAGTCGCGTTATAGAATAAGAGTCACCCCACCTAACACCGCCAGTTGACATGCAGAATTTTGGAGCTTTTCTTGCTGCTCAGACTCAGTTGATGCATGCTATGATGCAACAGATGCAACATGTCACTGCTCAGGCCACTGCTAATCAAGTCAATCAGGGACAACGCCAGAATACAAGACTGTCAGAGTTCATGAGGACTCATCCACCCACCTTCTCCGGGAATGCCAATCCGTTGGAGGCCGATGATTGGTTAAGGTCAACTGAGAGGAAGCTACACATTGCTCAATGCATGGGAAATGAGAAGGTACTCTACGCTTCTCATCAGTTGGAAGGGACGGCCGAATGGTGGGAGAACTTCGTGCCACGCAAGAGAACCCTCAAGACATCACTTGGGAGGAGTTTACAGTGCGTTCACAAGATCACGTGCGAGAAGGAATTATGGACCTCAAGAAGGAGGAGTTCATAGCATCAAGCAAGGTAATCACCGGTGGCCGAATACCTGAACAAGTTCACACAGCTTGCACGCTACGCACATGAAGATGTAGCGACAGATAAAGCTAGACAGTTTCGCTTTATGAAGGGACTTAACTCAGGACTACAGGTGGGACTGATCACCCACACCTTTCCAGATTTCCAAGAGTTGGTGAATAAAGCGCTTATTCTTGAAGACAAGCGCAAGGAACTGGACGACAACAGGAAGCGAAGGATGCAACATCAGGGATCGCGTCAGGGAGCACAGCAACGCTTGAGGGTTGCGCCAAACCAGTTTTTCAGATTCCAGCCGCAGAATGCTACAAGGACACCGTCACCAGCACCAAGACCCGTCAATCAGAACTATCAGACTCCAGCACCAGCCAGAAACGCCACTTCAGGCAGTCAACAGGGGACAGTGAGACGCTGCTACAACTGCAACGAGCCAGGACACTTTGCCAACAGTTGTCCTAAGAAGACAGCAGGAGTGACCCCAGTCCGCTTCAATCTGGGATCCACACCAGCCAGGACGCCAGCACCAGGGGCCAACTGAGGGATAGCACAGCCAGGAGCAGCACCCTAGACCGTGGTGAGAGGCCGAGTCAACCATGTCACCGCAGATGCACTGCAGAATGCCACGGACGTCGTACTGGGTAAGTTACTTGTTAACTCAGTACCTGCAACAGTTTTGTTTGATTCTGGAGCTTCGCATTCGTTTGTTTCTCAAGGCTTTGCTGCTAAAAATGATTTGGAGATTGCAAGACTTAAATGCATGCTTTTAGTTCAAACCCCTGGTTCCGAACTCCGAACGAAAGTAGGATGTTCTGGGGTGAGAATATTAATAGAGGGGATAGAGTTCCTATCGAACCTTATTATGTTGGAGACCCAGACCTTAGATGTTATTTTGGGAATAGATTGGTTATCCCAGCATAAGGCCGTTTTGGATTGTGGACGAAGGATTATCTCAGTTGAAAGCCCGTGTGGAAGGAAAGTGGAATATCAAGCCACCGCCGTTAGAGATGGACAGTTGATGGTTAACAGTACCAAGGCAATCAGCATAGAAGATGTCTCAGTAGTGAATGAGTACCCAGATGTTTTTCCTGAAGATATACCTGGTATGCCGCCAGACAGAGACATAGAGTTTGTGATAGAGTTTGTACCTGGTACAGCGCCGATAGCAAAGAGACCGTACCGGATGTCCACCGAGGAATTGGTAGAGATGAAGAAGCAACTTGAAGAGCTGATGGAGAAAGGATTTATCAGACCGAGTTCGTCACCGTGGGGAGCACCAGTTTTGTTTGTCAAGAAGAAGGACGGAAGTTTTAGGATGTGCATTGACTACCGTGCACTCAATGAAGTCACCGTGAAGAATAAGTACCCGCTACCCAGGATCGATGATTTGTTTGATCAGCTGAGAGGAGCCGGAGTTTTCTCCAAGATTGATCTGAGATCGGGATACCACCAGTTGAAGATCCGATCATAAGATATCCCGAAGACCGCATTCTCGTCAAGATATGGACATTACGAGTTTACTGTTATGTCCTTTGGTCTGACGAATGCGCCAACATATTTCATGAATATGATGAATATTCATGGAGTATTTGGACAAGTTTGTTGTTGTGTTCATAGATGATATCTTAATCTACTCCAAGACAGAGGATGAACATGCAGAGCACTTGAGGCGAGTTTTGGAAAAGCTAAGGGAACAGCAACTTTTCGCCAAGTTCAGCAAGTGTGACTTTTGGAAGGACAAAGTGGAGTTCCTTGGACATGTAATGACCGCAGAAGGAGTTGTCGTAGATCCAAGCAAGGTAGAAGCTGTGTTACATTGGGAACAGCCGAAGACCGTGACCCAGATCCGGAGTTTCCTTGGAATGGCAGGTTACTACCGCCGCTTCATTGAAGACTTTTCGACCTTTGCGAAACCTCTTACGCAATTGTTGAAAAAGGAGAAGAAGTTTGCATGGACGCCAGAGTGCGAAAAAGGTTTTCAGGAGTTGAAGAAGCGATTGACATCAGCGCTGGTGTTGATTCTACCGGATGTTAATCAAAGCTTTGATATTTATTGTGACGCATCGCGCCAAGGACTTGGATGTGTGCTGATGCAAAATGGAAAGGTCGTCGCTTATGCATCAAGGCAGTTGAGGCCACATGAGGAGAATTATCCAACACATGACCTAGAGCTAGCTACCGTAGTGCATGCTTTGAAGTTATGGCGTCACTATCTGATCGGAAACAGATGTGAGGTATATACGGACCATAAGAGTCTCAAGTACATCTTCACCCAGTCAAACCTCAACATGAGGCAGAGGAGATGGTTAGAGTTGATCAAGGATTATAATGTTGGAATCCATTACCATCTAGGAAAGGCCAACGTGGTAGCCGATGCCCTGAGTCGGAAAAGCCATACTGTGAACATGTTGACAGCCACGAGTCAGGATGAGCTATGTGAGGATTTCCAGAGAATGCAGATTGAAGTCGTACCAGAAGGATTCTTGGCCGCATTAGAAGTGAAACCTACCCTGGAGGATCAGATCCGAGGAGGACAGAAGGATGATGACAAGATCCGCAGGATTAAGTCCAAAATCGAGGAAGGCAAGGCAAAGGACTTCAAGTTGGACGAACAAGGCACGTTATGGATGCAGGATCGAATCTGTGTGCCAAACCAGAAGAAGCTGAAGCAATTGATTCTAGAAGAAGCCCATGACTCCAAGTATTCAATTCATCCTGGAAGCGCCAAGATGTATCAAGATTTGAAGGAAAGATTCTGGTGGCCGAGCATGAAGCGTGAAGTTGCCGAGCATGTTGCGCTGTGTGACATATGCCAGAGAGTTAAGGCAATGCATCAGAGGCCCGCAGGATTGCTGCAGCCGTTGAAGATACCTAAGTGGAAGTGGGAAGAAATCGGAATGGATTTCATTACCGGTTTGCCGAAAACCCAGGGTGGATATGACTCCATATGGGTCATAATAGACCGCTTGACTAAGGTCGCCCATTTTATTACAGTGAAGACCACTTATTCGGGAGATAAGTTAGCTGAATTGTATATGACCAAGATCGTTTGTTTGCACGGAGTGCCGAAGAAGATTGTATCGGACAGAGGTACCCAGTTTACCTCGAGGTTCTGGAATAAGCTGCATGAAGCCATGGGAACCCGTTTGAACTTCAGTACAGCTTATCATCCGCAAACGGATGGGCAAACAGAAAGAGTTAATCAGATTCTAGAGAACATGCTACGAGCTTGTGCATTGGCTTATGCTACCTCTTGGGATAAAAGTCTGTCGTACGCTGAGTTCAGCTACAACAACAGCTATCAAGCAAGTTTGCAGATGTCACCATTCGAAGCACTATACGGTCGACCTTGTCAAACACCGTTGAATTAGAACGAGACAAGTGAACGCCGTGTCTTTGGGCCAGATATTCTCCAAGAAGCCGAAGAACAGATTGCCATGATCAGGGAGAGATTGAAGATAGCCCAATGACGACAGAAGAGTTATGTTGATAACCGTCGCCGAGACCTGAGTTTTGAACCAAAAGATTTCGTGTATCTCAAAGTCACACCACTCAGAGGAGTTAAGAGATTCCATGCCAAAGGAAAACTCGCACCGAGATATGTTGGACCATTTAAGGTTCTCAGCCGTAGAGGTGAAGTTGCATACCAACTGGAGTTACCGCAATCACTAGCAGGAGTACATGACGTGTTTCATGTGTCCCCGTTGAAGAAGTGTCTCCGAGTACCTGAGGAACAGACACCGCTAGAGTCAATTGAGCTACAAGAAGATCTGACTTACAAGGAGCACCCCGTGAAGATTTTGGACACCATGGATCGAGAGACGAGAAACAAGTCAACCCGCTTCTGCAGAATTCAATGGAGCAACCATGCGGAGAGTGAAGCAACTTGGGAGCTCGAAGAGGAATTGAAGAAAGAGTTTCCGAACCTATTCTTTAGTAAGCCCTTAATCTCGGGGACGAGATTCTGTTAAGGGGGGAGGTTTGTAACACCCCAAAATTTTGCTTTTCTTAAATTCAAGTGTGATTTGGCACTTTGGTGAATTTTTGGAATTTTCTAGAATTTATTTGGATTTATTTGGAATTTATTTGAATTTATTTCCTTTTGAAATAATTAAAGAATTTGACTTTGCAAATAAAATTTTGTTGGAAATATTTTATTTGAGTCCAAAATGTTCCAAAATATTTTCCAGAATTTTTCTGGAATTTTTCTGAGTGTTTTGCTATTTTTAATGAATTAATTGAATTTCTGAGAATTATTTTGGATTATTTAATCGCTGGAAAATCGAGTGGGCTGTACTGTTCATCCGACCGGACCCGAGTCCGAGTCAGACTCGAGTCCGACCCGAGCCGCGTTGTAAACATTAGATTGGATCTTGACCGTCCGATCAAGATCGAACGGTCCAGATCAGCCGAGTTGTTTTCCAAACGCGTTAAGCCAGATCCAATCTGGGCCGTTGATTTTCAAATCAACGCCCAAGATCAAGCCACGTGGCCGGGAGGCTGACCGCCGCGGTCAGCGCACGCGTGTCAGCGGCTGTCCCAGCCGTGCGGTGACGTCACCCATGGCGTCACCGGTGGGGCCCGCTTGTCAGCGCTGTGGCCAAGCCACGCTGACATCAGCGATGACGTCACCCGTTGGGTCCCACCTATCAGTGAGATGTGGGGCCGTGCACCAGGTCCACGGTGGACCGAGCCAAACCGTACGGCGGGTCCATGGACCCGAGGCGACGTGGCGGCTCCTGGTTGGTCCACGTGTCATGCTGACGCAATAAGTGATTTCCGAAAAAGAAAATGATTTATTAATTCGAAATATTGATTTCAAAATTGGATTCAAACTTCAAATGCTTATAACTTTTGCATTTTAACTCCGATTTGAGTGATTCAAATTTCTAAATTTGTATAAAATTGAGATCTACCTAATGATGAATTTTATTTAATTTTTTGACTAAATTTTTTCTCTGTAATAATATTTAATTGATTATTTAAACTTAAAATACTTGTAACTTTTGCATTTGAACTCCGAATTTGACGATTCCAGTTTCTAAAAATTCATAAAATTATGCTCTCTCTGTTTATGAACTTTAATTGGATGTTTGGACACTTTTTGTCTACTATTTATTTATTTATTGCTATTTGCACGCTTTACGAGTAGACGTTGAAGTGCCCGAAGGCTTCGAAGGTGAAGTGTTGACCCAGGAGCCAGCTCAGGACCAAGAACAAGTACTTTTTGAAGGCAAGTTGTGCTTTGACCATGTTGATCCCAATTTCAAATTAATTCGATTTAAAACTATTGCATGCTAGTTTAATTAGAAAATACTTTATTTAAATATGGGAAATTAGATAAATGCCAAATTGCTGTATGACACCTTGGTTAATTATATATGTGCCATGACCCCTTGTCACCCTAGTTGTGGATTACTAGTTGGACATTACTAAATTTCCAACATAGGAATTTAGATCGTTGTAGAATATTGCTTAGACCTGCTACGTGCTCATGACATGATTTTGGACAATCAAATGTTAATATTGACTTAATGATATATATAGAACCTGTTTTGGAAAGGTATCATGTGTTGTGATGTTGATGGCACGTGGTGCATGGTAATCAACTGGGGTTTGATAAATAGTTTTCGACCGGGGCATGTGGCAAGAATGATCGGTTGGGCTAGTTGTGGCACCGGGAACGTTGTTTTGGTTCTTCGGGTAGTCTTGCCCTGGTCACCCTAAGGACTTAACCTTGCAAGCCTTTGAACTGAGTCAAACATGCAACCACATGTCTGTAATGGGGATGGACCTAGTTGATTAAGTTGCTAATAACGTACCTGTGGGACCTCAGGATGTCAACTACACCCTTTGTGTAGTTGTACGGGGGAGCGTACCGGGGCTGCGGCCAGGTACCCATCTAACGGTGGATTGGCCTAAACTTCGCCTTCGCTAAGGGAAGGGTTAGTGTGCAATCACCGGGGAGGCCCACTTGTGCTGTTAGAAGTTTCCGAAAGACTCTGTTACGGACACTCGCCTTTGTGGTGTTTGGCTGTATCTTGTGGGTAAAGTGCATAACCTCTGCAGAGTGTAAAATCTATTCGAATAGCCGTGTCCGCGGTATTGGACATCGCTCAAGAATTACAGTTAAGGGTTAGACTTTCTTGAGAATAACTTGGTCTTGAAAAGGTTGTGTTTGGTTTAATAATGATGTTGATGGAAATGTGGATTAGAATCGGGAAAGATGTTTATTTAACTCCTGGAAAAGTTATTGATGCTATACTTGTTTTTACTGCTTTCGAAACTACTTACGATACTTGTTAAATGCTCTTTACTGCAAATATACCTTGAGCCACTCCTTTGTATTAAGCCATACATGTTGTATATTAGCTGCATTCTGTGCATGACTTGCTGAGTACCAAGTACTCACCCTTGCCGCAATACAACACCAGTTGAAGAAGAGTCTACACCAGCTTTGGAGGAGGAGCTCCCAGAGGAACCGTCTAACTAGGGAGCGAGCCCAATCAGTTGCCTGTGGTATACTGGATGGCGCCACGAAGTTATCTTATTTTCCGCTGCAGTTATTTCTCTCTTATTGAGTTTTCGCCCTGCGTGGCGTATATTTGTAACTTGACCATAAGGTCAAGCAACCAGTTTGGTTAACTAATTAAAGTACCCTATTATTCGTTGAGTATGATTGTGGTATTTGCCAATGTTGAGACTGTGTGCACTAGCGCGTTCCTGGACTAGTGCTGAATACACAAAGGGTCCGGATTTGCAAATTCGGATCCCGACAATAACCTTCTTTATTTTAAAATTAATGACTGAACTGTCAAAAGAATACAGCTGGTTGGAGGCCTTGAAACTTGCACCAAAGCAAGTAGGATCTTTTGTGAATAGATGTATATCTTTTGTGCATACAATTTTGAGATCCTTTGTGTGAGTGTAGAAGGCAATTTAAGTGTATTGTTTACTGAAATGGTAATTTTGTTTGGTCGCCTAATTGCCGTGATAACCATGCATATGTGATATATCTTTGCTCTCATATTCGTTTTACAATGGTGCCTAAAACTACGTTTCAACTTCCGTTTAAACGTTTAAAAGTTAAAAAGGGGGTGGATTGTTTTGTTCTCGTTTTACGTTTTAATAACCTTGCTGTAAGCTATTGGGGCCCTGCTGCACCGTCTTTTGTAAAAACTTAGCCACTAGGCCTTAATTTCAATAAAAAGGATTGATTTTCATCTTTTGTCTGGCAATGATTGCTTGGTTCCCGACAACTAAGCTTCCTGGGTACCTCTAAAAAGACGGTCCGTCACATGCCTTATGTAGACATTGTAGAGACCAAACTCACCCAAAAAAAAACTTTAAACCGTTTTAATCAACGTGAGAGATAATCCAATGCACCGAAAGGCCAAAGCCAATCACTTGGGCATAATAAGTGCACATCACAACATATAGATGACGTGCTTAGCCTAGTAGGCTGGTAAGTATCCTAATACTGTAGTGACCGGTGAGGAGCTAGCATACTTATCTATAGCCATCTTACGAAGGTTTCTTCGTAAAGGAATATTACTTCTTTTTCATTTGAACTGCGAGGAATCTTATTGTCTTACTTAAGTCATGAGCTTCCATAACTTGCAAAGATCACGATAGAATGCATTGTGGGCCTTCAAGAATAGAAGAAAGATTTGCACACGACATTTGGAGCGTACAAGTTACACAAGTCCAACCAAAGAAGCAAAGTTAGCAAGGAGTGCATTTCTAAACTCTCAACACAGCAAAGAGAAAAAAAAGCTACTAATGAGTAAATAATATACACTCTAATTACAATATGTTAATCACGGTGACTCATATTTAATCTTTTAGGATTTGAAAATATGTGCTAAATGAATCTTAATAGGATTAAAATTTCTATTTGATTTGGAGGAGTACAAATAAGGCCATATAAACCCATTGGGTGGTTACGGAGAACCCAAGCAACCAAGAAACCACAAACCAACTCATCCAAAACAAGAGATCCATGAGAGGATTAGAGGCGAGGTTATGCTTTAGCACTAGATTTTTGTTTAGGACAAGAATCCAAATGTCCTAAAATATTTGAGAGATCATGAGAGAGCAATAATCCGTCGTACTCTTTTGCGATTGTGTTTAAAAAAATTATGGTCGGCTTTACCAAATTGTCTCTGTCATCGCGATTACTTCAACATGTAACACAGTCAAAACAAACCAAGACCAATTTGTAAGGCTCGTCAAAAGTACACAAGAAGCACTGAACCGATCATAAGACCACCCAGCAAATTAATTAACCCAAACAGCATATCTAGCTGCAACGCAACACAAGCAATAAAAAAAACTGCAAGAACTGTCCCACGTAGGCCGTAGCATGCGCCGTCCTGTTGCTGTCCGCTCATAGGATCCAGCAACTCCTTTGCTTCCTGGCGCTCTTCTTCGGCTTCGGTGGGCACAGAACGACTTTTATCGCAGAATCAAACACGAACTTGACATTCTGTTCCATCAAGATATCATCGACGTTAGAACCAGCGTTAACCGGCCGAAAACTGACACCGGTGTAAATCCCAGTGTTTATCAGGCTAATGCATGGTGGCAGCCCATGAAAAACCGGTTTTCACCGGTCTCTTAACCATTTAGGTCCTGCTTGGATGAGTGGTAATTTCTTGAGATGTTTTGGGATTTAGTTCAAATTTGAACTAAATCCTAAAACATTCCAATGAAATACGCCTAATCCAAGCACCCCCCTTAGCGTTAGACCAGTCAGGACTGTCTGATATTTATTTATTTTTTTGCCTATTTCCTGCCGGTATGACCGGTTTCCCGTAGTCTTTTGTGAACCTTTTGCAAGGCAAGGTTTCAAATCTCGTTTTGAGTCAAATCTCAGAGGTTCTCGAAATCCGAAATCTTAGCGAGATTCGAAAATTTCGGATAAAATCCGGACGAATTGTAAAAACCAAATTTCAAATCCGGTTTTTTTTCAACCGGGAAATCCGAGATCTCGGCCGAAATAACCGAGATCTTGGCCAAAATCACCGAGATCTCGGCCAAATTGAACCGGCCGAAAAATGGTTCAAAACACGTCAAAAAATTTTGAAAATTTTTTTGTATGGTCCTCACACATCACTAATGTTCTCATAAAAATTTGAGATGATGATCAAGCATGAGGAATTTTTAAAAAATCTAACAGTGGTAAAGTCGTGATAAAAACCGTATGTAAAATCAGTTTTTGATTTTTCAAATGTAATAAATGAACTTCAAGTCATTTGAAAAGTTTTATATATGTTCCTATGTATTAAAAAAGTCAACCCTCAACAATTCAACAATCAAATTTCAAAACTATGCTTCAGTAGGAACCTTCTCGCTGTCAAATGCCCGTGGAACATAAAGCATGTACAAAACTTAAGTTGTAAATCTTATTTTAAAATGTACATATAATACCTATTCACGAAATCTCATTTTTCATGGAATATCGTTTCCATATGAATAGAAGGTATATGTACGTAATAGTAAGTATGAGACTGCAATAATGTCATTAGGAAATATATTACATACATATATGTACGAAGATAAAAAAAAAATAGCGTAGCATGAAACCAAGTCTAAGGAGGAGAAAGATCAATGCAATATCGTTTATTACTTGCCTCCCAGATTAAATGAATCGTGAAGACATTAGATGCTTGATGGACTTGCATGTGATGCAGTTGCCACAAATGAATGAAATAAGTTCATAAGTTGGACATATAGTACTCGTTAAGTTGGACCATTGTGGTTCATGCCCTGTGATCACGTACCCAGTTCATTAATAGCTTGACGTTGGACCATTTCAATTAGTTTCATTGCATGCTTGGTTGGAAAGTAAACTCTACTGTCCAGATGCTAGTAACAAAAATTAATGAATTTCTTGAAGCAAGTTTGGCACACTAGAAAATTTTCTATGTATTAAAAAAGCTCAAACCATTTTAGAAATTTTTGAAAATTTTTTTGAATGGTCCTAACACATCCATAATGTTCCCATAAAATTTTCAGATGATGATCAACCTTGAAAAATTTTAAAAAATTTGGACAGTCCTAACCGACAAATTGAAACGACAAAAAAATGATAAAAAAACATGTAAAAAAATTTTAAAATTTTTTGTGGATGATCTTGACCCTAAATTCAATCAAATCCAATGCACAAAAATTAAAATCTGGCAAAAAAAACATGAAATTTCGGCCGAAATCACCGAGATTTCGGCCGAAATCGCCGAGATCTCGCCGAGAAATCCGAGATTTTGAATTTTTTTCAATTTTTTTTACCCGGCCGGGATTTTGAATCTCGGAGGGGTCCGAAATCCGAAATCTCGGCCAGGATTTCGGATTTCGGTCCGAAATTTGTATCCATGTTGCAAGGACAATTCAGGCATGAAGAGGTTTCTACATGGTTCCTGTTGCTTCTCTCTTCTCTAATCAGCTTTACAGCTACAAATATCACTTACTACGTCCTCTTTCGTGCACGGATAGATATTCAATGAAGTAGTTATCGAAGATATGCCTTAGAGGTAATCATAGAGATGATTATATATCATTATATTTATAATTAATTATCTTATTCTTTGAATATTATCATTGTTATTTATTAGCAAATATGTGACTTATTTGTGAAACTTTATATATGACTTTATAATAATTATTCTAAAGTGATTCCCGGTCGATAGACATATGGGGACACATATGAATAGACTAGCATATGTATTGGTTGACGATGACCATGTTTCACGGGTTATAGATATGGAGATATCAAACCAATAATATGGATACATATTAAAGAACATGGAGTTGGATCGACTCACCTTGAGACACTGCAAGAACGTTATAATTTTCTTGTCATCAGTTGGTCTCAAATACAATGTGTATGCTATATCCTTCGACTTGAGGTTGGCGCATGTATTTCAGATGTGTAATGACTTACTTAGGAGTTGCCAAACGCTACTTCGTAACTGGGTAGTTATAAAGGTGGCTTTCGGGTTTGTTATGAAGCATGTTGCGAAGCATGGTCGATCAAAATGGGATTTGCCCCTCCATTCAACGGGAGAGATATCTCTAGGCCTCTCGAGTGGTCGGATTCCAAAAATGCACGACCATGCTACTCGCGGTTAAAGAGTTAACCGTAGTTGGAGATTTTGAGTCACGTGATCGAGAAAGAGTGGTCGAGCTAACTAAACAAGAATGATATGTACTCGCCTTGAGTTTGACCGATATCATAAGGCAAAAAGAAATGCAATAACTAAGCATTGTTTAGGTTCGTTCGATGTAATCTTTACACACACACACACACACACTTAGTAGTCGGTACGTCCTGCTAAGGACCGCTACCAATTAGTGGTCGAGTAAGAGTACTCGAGCCATGTCTAGGCATACGTGAACCTATAGGATCGCACGCTTAAAGGGTTGGGACGTAATTCGGATGGTGATCCGAATTATGACAGATTTTAAGTTCCTATTGTGCCTCTAATGTATAGTCCATTATAGGGTATTTATTTAAAGGGAGGGGGTCCTGGCTTTAGGGTTAAGAGACAGTAGGAATTCGGAATTCCTGAAACCCTAGTAGCCACCCCTTTTTCGCCTAGAACCGCGCAGCCGGTGCGTGGTGTTCCTGCTCCGTACGTGTGGATACCTTAGAGGTATTACTGCGAGGCTTCAACGCTAGGACGATCTGCAACCTACACGATCAAGATGAGCTGTTGGAGGAGGCGCGAGGCTAATACAACTACATCTGCACCACCACACTACATCGACTATACTTCCGCTATGAGTCTGCGTGTTTAGTAGTAATTATGTGATCTATACCTTGTAGTGATTTATTGGTTATGCGGTAGAAAATTTTTAAATTTACACAAGAGTAGCTTACCCATTTCCCAATGGTAGCTAGCAATCTAATCTAAGTCTTAACAAATATTACATCTATTATGTGGGAGGGAATTGGAGAGAGCTCAAGCCATCCACCTCACCTCCATGCCAATTTGCAAAAAAGTCCCACCATTTTCTTTAAATTACGGATAGGTCCCTGTAAATTACAAAGAGGTCCTTTTTGATTTTTTGTGAGTGTAAGAAAAGCGTTTCCAAATTGCATTTAGGTCACTAGTTCGTTACTTTACGAAAAAACCCTCAGCTAAATATAAATCTCGAACGAGCCCTTTTCTAATTTTTTAAGATAGCGATGAGGTCCAAAAATATAACAAACAGGTCCTCGGCCCTTACGTCCAGGTCTGTTCTCCGTTTTTCCCGAAAAAAAAAATTTCGACAACAAAAATGTGTACAGCTCTATCTCTAGAATTTTTTTTTCAACTTGATCTCTAATCTCTGGATTTTTTCCCAACTCGATCTCTAATACTTTTTGAAACATGTATTATTACTCGATGAATGCATAGAGTGTTAAACTCGATAAAAGAAGGTTGATATCTCTAATATTTTTGGAACATGTATTATTACCCGGTTAACACATAGAGTATTAACTTGATAAAAGGAGGTTAGCCAGGTAATAATAAAGTGTTAACCAAATTCGTCAAAAGAAATATGTGTCCAGGTGCTTTCTCCATTTTTCCCGAAAAAAATATTTTCATCAACAGATATATGTGTGCAGCTCTACCTCTAGACTTTTTTCCCAACTCAATCTTTAATCTTTAGACTTTTTTTTCCCAACTCGATCTCTAATATTTCTCGAAATATGTATTATTACTCGGTAAATGCATAGATTGTTAAACTCGACAAAAGAAGGTTGGCATCTCTAATATTTTCCGGAAGAAGTATTATTACCCGGTTAACACATAGAGTGTTAAACTCGACAAAAGAAGGTTGGCATCTCTAATATTTTTCGGAAGATGTATTATTACCCAAATTCGTCAAAAGAAATATGTGTGCAACTCTATCTCTCTATTTTTTTTTTGTAACTCGATTTCTAATATTTTTCAGAATAAGAAATATATGTATACAGCTGTATCTCTATAATTTTTTTTGCAACTCGATCTATAATATTTTTTGGAAAATGTATTATTCACCGGTGAACGTATAGAGTGTTAAGATCGCTCCGAAAAAAAATATGTTTAGATCCTCCTGCAATCTATTTTTTGAAAAAAAAAATAGAATAAATTTTACACGGTGCGACGTGCGCCGCACATCCTACCTAGTTAAATTTATGGATATGCAATACTACTACTACCACCACCAACTAGTGGTGCATGCGTGTTTTATACCTGTTGCGTCTTGGCGCTGCATTCTATGTATGCTGCGGCACCTATCATCCTCTGCAGCTCCTCCCCCTGTTCATGGACAACAGGAAGAAAGCAGTTGCTGCTGCATCAAACTTTGGACTTGATGTACAACATTGCAAAGATGGCTGTTTGTTGCCCACGCGTAAGACCAATTAAAACATGTACAAGACATACGCGGAGTCCCATCGATGAATCCCTGACATTTTTGCATTCCACTCGTGTATCGATTTTGCGTTGCGAAACTATGCTAAATGCTAATATATGTGATATGTTCTTGCTCAAAGAAAAATGTAAGTAAAGCGTTTGCAGGACTGACCTGTGCAGTGGAGATAGGTACCAAACCCGGGTGTTCCAAGAAGAATTGCTTGTCCTCACGCAAGTCTGCAACTAGTCTGTTCTTATCAGATTTGGGTCATGTTCTGATTTAGGCAGGATTCAGAACATATGACTGGAAGAAACCTAATCTATGATGCAACAATAGTAATTAATGTAATGAGGGCCTTTTGAAATGCAGTCATCTTTGTTACCTGGGAGAAAAACATGACATCACGTTTTTCTCCTATAATTGGCTGCAAAAAATCAGAGCAGTCTGCTTACCAAGCTTTGTTCCAACTAATACAATAGGCAAATTTGGAGCATAATGCCTGAGCTCTGGTATCCACTGCTCAATTTGGTGGAAAAAGATTGTCAAAATTGGGGATTGTTAAAAACAATATGAAGACTTCCTTGGCAAATTTTTTAGGTAAAGAAATGTTAACCTTCTTGTGAATATTCTCATAGCTTGCTTTGCTGACGAGGGAAAATGCTAACAAAAAGACATCGGCCCCTCTGTAGCTAAGAGGCCTTAGTCTGTTGTAATCCTCTTGTCCTGCAAAAGGCAAGACGAGGTTTAAGAACAACACAAATTTTCCTATCCGCAGCAAAGATTGTAAGGCAAATTTTCCTATTATATGCAGATAAAACAGATGTGGATATTACCTACACCTAATTACTCATATAATATCTATGAATTCCAAATATACTGTGGACCTTCCCGATCATTTCTCTAATATTTGAAATTCCAATAAATTAAAGAATGCCAATAAGGCATAACTACTCAATAAGGCATATACTGCTTGGCATAAACATGACATGTATTACTCTTGACATTCTGGTAACTGAAGAAATGTGCAGGCATTTTTGAAATCAAGCACATGTATCAGCAGACACTGAGAGTCAGCCTGCATACCAGCAGTATCCCAGAGCCCGAGGTTCACCGTGTTGCCGTCGACGATCACGTTCGCGCTGAAGTTGTCGAACACCGTCGGCACATAATCCTATGTACCCACGAGAAAACGAATATAACAAGATTCAAAAACTAAGGCCGCGGTTTCTTGCAACCAAGAACTGCGGGTTCAGGCCCCCACTCACCGTGGGGAAAATGTTGCTGGTGTATGAGATGAGCATGCAGGTCTTGCCGACGGCGCCGTCACCGACCGTCACGCACTTGATGAACCTCGCCGTGCTCATCGTCGTCCAAGACAGGCAGACAGACAGATGGATGGATCCTCCTTGCCCCACTTCCCTCTGAGCTTCTTTGCTTCTGTCTCTGTCTGTGCCAGTTATATATATAGTATATATGTACACAGTTGTCTTAAAACGGCCTTAACCGTTACTCAAAGGATGCAGGGTTGAAGGGGAAAAGCAAAGCAAAGGGACAGATTGGCCTTAGTGGGCATTTTGTTGGCTAAGTGCTGTGGAGTCTCAGCACACTCTCAATCTCTCAGCTGAATGTTTGAACAGCAGCAGCTGATGATGAATTATGCATGCTTGCTTCGCACCACTGACCCCACCAAATCGGCGTTCCAATGACGTACGTAACTGACAATGCCGTGGCTGGGCAGAACTAATCATCAGTTTAAGCGACAGAGGGGTTGCAACTGAAACATGTAGTGATAGTACTCAACAGTACTGGGTTTCGAGACTTCAGGCAGAATTCTCATTAGAGGTAGTGTCGACTGGGAATGGAAACGGGTCCTCAGCGAAGATCAAGTGTGAAAAACAAGGCTTTAATTTCCATCACAAGTTAGATAGCCATTCTGAGTTAATTGCTTTTGGTGGAACAAGTGATCTTTTTTAAACATATAACTGGTCGTGATGCAATTCATCGAAGTGCGCATAAAGCTGGTAAGACTTTTGCGATGTCATTTTGGAAAGGAATACATCACGCACGAGTCAGGGCATATGACAAACTAACTCTTTTTTTCCTGCTCTTTTTTTTTTCTTTTCCTTTTTCTTTCCTCCTGCTTTATTTCTTCTCCTTTTGTTTTTGCGATGACATATGACAAGCTAACGAACCGAAGTCTCATACTTGGTACTTACATCCGAGTCAAGGTGCTAGCTGATTTTTGTTGAGGACTTCAAGTTAACGATTGAATCAACCAATCAGAAAATATTATTTGTCTGACCAGTGGTGGATCCATAATCCATTAATGGAGCCTTACGGGCGCAAAATTGATACTGCATTCTGCATAGCAATCTTTATTGGTTTTAAAATTCTTCATTCTTTAATGTTGCAACAGTAACTTCCCTCCTACAATTACAAATAACCTTCTTAAAAGTTAAAAAAAAATTACTAAAATCAACAACATTTCTTTAAGATAGACAAGACCCTATCTATTCAAAACCGTAGCTCCACAAAAAATCCTTCTAAGACCATCAAATCAATTGTAGCTCCAAATAAAAAAAATAAAAAAAAAAAACGGTGGTGATCACTGCATGTTGAGGTGAAGTCCATGTCAGGATTTTCTTCTTCTCCACCTGTGCATGCGTTGCATTGCGCTGACACAACAGCTAGCTGGGCTGGCTGGGCAATGATTGCTGGAGCACCATGGCTGGCGGTGCGTATCTTGCTTTCTTTTTGCTGTGGGTGCTTCCGGCGGTTGCCGTTGCTTCGAGTGCACGGCCATTCCAGGGCCGGAAGCCGCTCTACCACGGGATCATCAAGCTCGCCTTTATGCTTAAGTGCCGGTTGGTTAATTGCGGGGAGATTAGAGCTGGCGATGGTTATTATGATGCCAACACGCAGTGGGCCTCGGATCTTCTATGAACGAACCTGCATACACCCGTCTGGTATTCGCCACGGTAACAATGAACGGATTCAGCGAGGGCATGGGCGGTACCGGGGCACCTAAAAATTTGAAGAAAAAAAAGTCACAGTATCACTTTTTTAATATACTAAATTTGTTAATTGAATTGATTTTAATTATGGTCGTAACATCTAACCACATATTCTCGCATAAATTCCCCCGACAATAAGCATTTTTTTTCTTTTTCTCTAGCTGTCTTTGACATTGTAAAATTATCACTGCATCACCAAAAAGATAGTTGTGACCACACTTAGACTTAGCACAAGTGCTTTAAATCTTGTAAAATAGAGAAAATGAAATGGACCCTTCATGTTACACCCACCAAAACATTGGAGCACAGAGGACTAGCCAAACCATTGGACACATTGGAAACTAGGCCTAGTCAGAAGAATCTGAACCAGCGATCACCTTCATCGTGAAAACTAGAGAAACGCCTAAAACAAGCATTTTTACAGATAAATCACAGCATCAGCTCAGTATTTGCTAAACATGGGAGAAAAATATATGTATAAAGCGGGAAAGAGTGACTGCAGCATACGAAAGCACTGACAAAAATAACTAATAGGCCATCCTCTCTCAAGAATTTGAGAGATAAATAAGACAATTAAATAAATCAAGGGACTCAATTGGATGCAATTATGCTGCAATCCCATTTCATTTAGGCATGTCAAGGCAACCAGTAGGAATGACTTACTTCCCCGTGCAACTAATTTCGAGACTTCCAGGGCCCAGGTTTCTTCATTAGAGAAACTAAGATCATTTTTGCGAGCTCTCATGCCATTTCACATACATTCTACTATCGCCCTTTGTAACATCCAACTTTTGACAGTGATCTCAGAGTAGGGGTGATAATAGGCTGAAGTTCAGCACAAGTCTAATCTAAGTCTAATTTTTGTTTCTTTGATCCAGTCTAGTCCAAATCTAAAACTAATAAGCCTAGGTCCAATTCAGGCCCAGATAAAGGCTTAGACCTTGATCCAAGCCATTTACATGTAAAATATTAATGTAGATGTGATCAGAATTAACACATAATACATGACATATAACTATTTAGTAGAAAAACGTAAGGTCCAAGTCTGGTCCAATCTGGTATAGATCTGGTCTAAATAGCTATAAATCCAAAATAAGTCCAATCCATTTGCAATTTTGGACCGATCTAATCCAAAAACCTAGACCATTTCAAATCCATTATCACCCCAGGCAATTGAAACTTTTGTTGCTGGACTACCATCGTGATATTTTCATAGTACTTACTTCACCACCTTAAGGCCATGAAATGTCAGCAGGTATGCGGGCCGATTAAATGCGTTAGGAGTTGTACAGCTACATGCTGCACACTTCCGTTTGCCTGCCGTACATCGTCGTTGTCTCGTTGCCACCTCCGTTTGACTTGGTGTCACCCCATGCCGTTGCTTGCCATCTCCCTCTGCCCATACTGCACAGGAGAGGACCAAGCCGCGCAGCGCCACGCCCGCGCGCCCAGACCCTCCGCGCCACGCGGCTGCTCTCTGTTAGCTTAAACCTGATGCATATGTGTGATACTAGAAACGTGCACGCGGCGGCACGCCGCGTAAGTTCGTGCGCGCGAACGAAAAAAATTTGTGTTTTTTTTCGGAGAAAAAACAGACCACGGAAACATTTTTCCTATGCTCCGGAGAGTAAACGGACCACGAAAATATTTTTTTCGGGAAAAACGGAGAAAGGACCTGAACGAAAAGTGCAGGGACCTATTTGTTATAATTTTGGACCTATTCGCTATTTCGAATAAGTAAGAAAGGACTCGTTCGCAATTCGTATCTAACGGGAGGCTCTTTGTGTAAAACGGCGAACGAAGGACCTAAACGCGAACCGGGGAAAAATATCTTGCACTCACAGAAAATCACAAATGACTCATTCGTAAATGGAAAGGACCTATCCGTAATTCTAAAAAACCAGAGGTTTTTTTGCAAGAAAAGGAGAGAGAGCGTGGGGGTGACATGGGGGGCTGTGGTGACCGGAAACCTTCAAGGAATATAGATTTCAGTATTCCACTTCTCAGTCATCCTTTGCCGGATTGAAACAGTGTATGAGTGTTTTGTCCTTCAGGTTCAGCGCCAACAAGTGGTATCAGAGCCACCTGTGTATGCCAAAGATCCTTCGATACGAGTCCATGGCGATGGTCCCTCAGGCCACGGCGGCGAGAGAAGGCAATGGAGTTTCATTCCAGTACCCGATGCTGACTGTGACGAACTACACCGCATGGGCCATCAAGGTGGAAGCGCTTCTAGATGCGCAAGGCCTCTGGGAGGCTATGGCTTCGGCGGAGGGCGTGGCTGTGGAGGCGCGGAGGGACAAGACGGTGAGGGCACAGCTACTCCAAGCGCTCCCGGAGGACATCCTCTTGCAAGTCGCACAGAAGAAGATGCCGAAAGAACTCTGGGACTGCCTCAAAACGAGGTTCGTCGGAGCCGATCGCGTCAAGATTGCACGCCTCTTGACACTGAAGAGCAAGTTCGATCTGTTGCACATGAAGGATGGAGTCACTGGGTGACTATGCCAGCAAGATCAGTGGCATGGTGGCGAGGTACGCCAACTTGGGCGGGACACTCGACGATCCATCCATGGTGAAGAAGCTTCTCGACACTGTCCCAGATCAGCTTTACCCTGTTGTTACTGGGATCGAGCGGTTCTGTGACGTGGAGACAATGCCGTTCGAGGAGGCGCTTGGGCAGCTGAAGGCTTTTGACGAGCGTGCACGCTTGCGCGCTCCAGCTGGCAATGACGACGGCCGCTTTCGCCACCCAGGCCGAGTGGCGTGAGCGCGTAAAAGGCCGGCCGAAGTCAGGTTCAAGCGCCGACAAGAAGGCTGCTATGCCAGGCGACAAACCAAAGGATCAGAAAGTGCTGGGCGGCAAGAAGGAGCAAGCTGGCTTCCCTACTATCAAGAAGAAGGGTAAGTGCCATAATTGTGTTATATATGGGGGCACTGGGCTAGAGAATTGTAAGATCGAGAATGAGCCTAGAGAGTGGGTGAATAGGCTTTTTCGCAAGATAACAAGAACAAATAAAACTTGATATAGAATTTAAATGAAATTTAAATTAATTTTTGGTTTTTTCTCTGTAACACCCCAATTTTTGCTTTTCATGAATTTAAATGAAATTTGGCACTTTTGTGAATTTTTGGAATCTTCTGGGATTTATTTGGAATTTATTTGAATTTATTCCCTTTTGAAATAATTAAAGAAATTAATTTTACAAATAAAATTTTGTTGGAAATATTTTATTTGAATCCCAAATGCCCTAAAAAAATTTCTAGAATTTTTTTGGAATTTTTCTGAGTATTTTGCTATTTTTCATGAATTAAATGAATTTCGGGAAATTATTTTGAATATTTAATCACTTCGGGTTTAGTACTGTTCCTCGGGTCCGAGTCGGACTCGAGTCTGACCCGAACCCGACCGTGCCAGCCGTCTCGGTCAAACCGCGTTGCGCCGAGCCCAACCGTAACCCTAGCCTGCGACCGTTGGATCTTGATCCAACGGTCCACGTTGCGCCACGTCACCCAATCCAAATCCAATTCGAATTCCGCCACCGCAGCCGGGTGGACCTCGGTCTTCGCGTGATTCACGGAAGCCGAGGCCCCTATTTATACCGCCGCCACCACCGTAGCCCGCTCTCGCGGCGCACTCGTAGCTCCTAGACCATCTACGCCGGCCGCCGTGCTCGCTCGCAGGAGCTTCGCCAGTAGTTCGAACCTTGCCCCGCGCCAGCGGTTTCGCCGAACCCCGCCCGGCCTGGCTGCGTTCCCCGCCGTCGTTGTGCCCAGATCCGAACTCCTCGCAACGAGGCGCGTCCGAGAGTACCACTCACCTCGCCGGAGCACACCCCAAACGCCGTCCGAGTGGTCGTCGTCCTCAACGCCGGCAGCCGCAGCCCCGCCGTGAAGCCATTGCCGTCCCCGAGCTCCTCCACCGTCCGATCGCCATCCAACGTCCCAGATTCGGCCACGTCGCCGGGAGGTAATCCGCACGTTGCATTTTCCAGATCTAATCCCCGCCGTTGGATCTAGATCCAACGGTTTAGAGTAAGCCACGTAGTCAGACTGCACCGTGCTAGATCTAGATCTAGATCTCAGCCGTTAGATCTAGACCGTACGGTTAGGATTGAACCGCGTTATAGCAATAGATATGATCTCAACCGTTCGATCAAGATCGAACGGCGCTCAGCGTGCCACGTGTCGGCCACGGGACATGCCGCATCACCCTCCCCCGACGCGGTGAAACCCGATCGGATCTGGACCGTCCGATCCAAATCGGACGGCCCAGATCAGCCACGTTGCCCGCAACGTGCGCGGCCCAGATCTAATCTGGATCGTTGATTTTCAAATCAAAGGTCCGGATCGAGCCACGTGGCCGGAAGCTTGACCGTCGTGGTCAGCGCGGTCGCCGCTGACGTCACGCCTGACGTCAGCGTGGGACCCGCGTGTCAGCGGCCATCCCAGCGGCTCAATGACGCCATCCGTGACGTCAGCATGACGTCACGGTGGGGCCCGCGTGTCAGAGCCCTTGGCCGAGCCGTGCGCTGACGTCACCCGAGGGGTCCCACCTGTCAGAGGCACGTGCAGCCGTGGACCGAGTCCACGGTGGACCGAGCCCGAACCGTGGACCACGTCCATGGACCGGCTGACGTCAGCTGACGCAATAATCTAATTTTTCAATAGATTTCCGTGCTGACGTCATTATTCGATTTCTCAATATAAAAATAAATAAATAAACTCGGTTTTATGTTTTATTTGAATTTTGAAAATTCAAACGCTTATAACTTTTGCATTTTAACTCCGATTTGAACGATTCCAGTTTCTAAATTTTTATAAAATTGAGATCTACTTGAATATGAATTTTAATAAATTTTTGAATATGAATTTTTCTCTGTTTACCATTAATTAATAGTTTCTTTAAACTTTAAACAATTATAACTTTTGCATTTCAACCCCGAGTTTTGCGATTCCAATTTCTAAAAATTTGTAAAATTGTGCTCTCTCTGTTTATGGAGTTTATTTGAACTTTTAAACACTTTTGTGTACTATTTTATTTATTTATTGCTATTTGCATGCGTTACGAGTAGACGTTGAGATGCCCGAAGGCTTCGAAGGTGAAGTGTTGACCCAGGAGCCAGCTCAAGATCAAGAACACGTGCTTTTTGAAGGCAAGTTGTGCTTTGACCATGTTGATCCCATTTATGAAATTAATTTGATTTAAATTATTGCATGCTAACTTAGTTAGAAAATGCTTTAATTAATTTTGGGGAAATTAGTTAAATGCCAGCTTTGTACTATGACACCTTGATTATTAATTATTTGCCATGACCCCTTGTCACCCTAGTCGTGAAATATTAGTTGGACATTATTAAATTGCCAACAAGGGTAATTAGACCGATGTAGTATGCTTAGCCTTGCCACGTGACATGTTTTTGACAATTACATGATAACATTGACTTAATGAGATATGAAACCTGTTTTGAGAAGTGTCATGTGTTATTGATGATGATATTGATGGCACGTGGTGCATGGTAAACAACTGGGGGTTTGATAAATAGTTTTCGACCGGGGCATGTGGCAAGAATGATCGGGTGGGCCAGTTGTGGCATCGGGGAGGATGATTTGGTTCTTCGGGTAGTCTTGCCCTGGTCAACCTAAGGACTTAACCTTGCAAGCCTTTGAACTGAGTCAATCATGCAACCACATGACCGGAGTGGGACGGTCCTAGTTGAGTAAGTTACTAATAACTTGCGTGTGATACCTCGGGTGTCAACTACACCTTTTGTGTAGCTTGAAAGGGGAGCGTACCAAGGCTACGGCATGGTACCCGTCCAACGGTATGTCGGTCCCATACTTCGCCTCTGTTAAGGGAAGGGATGGTGTATGACAAAAACCGGAAAGGTTCACTTGTGTAGTTAGCAGTTTCCGAAAGGCTTTGTTACAATCACTCGCCTTTGTGGTGTTTGGCTGTATCTTGTGGGTAAAGTGCATAACCTCTGCAGAGTGTAAAATCTATTCGAATAGCCATGTCCGCGACATTGGACATTGCTCGAGAATTACAGTCAAGGGTTAGACTTTCTTGAAAATAACTTGGACTTGAAAGGTTTGGTTTGGTTTAATAATAACATTGATGGAAATGTGGATTAGGAATGGGAAAAATGTTTATTTAACTCCTGGAAAAGTTATTGATGTTATACTTATTTTTACTGCTTTCGAATCTACTTATGTTACTTGTTAAATGCTGATACCGCAAATGAACCTTGAGCTATTCCCTTGTATTAAGCCATGCATGTAGTATATTAGCTTGCATGCTGTGCATGACTTGTTGAGTACCAAGTACTCATCCTTGCCATAATACAACCTCAGTTGAAGAAGAGGCGACGCCAGCTTTGGAGGAGGAGTTTCAGGAGGAACCGTCTAACTAGGGAGCGAGCCCAGTCAGTTGCCTGTGGTATACTGGATGGCGCCACGAAGTTATCTTATTTTCCGCTGCTAATATTTCTCTTTTAATAAGTTTTCGCCCTACGTGGCGTATATTTGTAACTTGACCTTAAGGTTGAGCAACCAATTTGGTTAACTAATTAAAGTACCTCATTATTTCGTTGAGTATGATTGTGATATTTACCAATGTTGAGACTGTGTGCACTAGCGTGATCCTGGACTAGTGCTGAATACACCGAGGGTCCGGATTTGCAAATTCGGGTCCCGACCGTCTCTTTGAGTGCTTTTGAGCTCAGAGTGCTAGATGTCAAAGAGATGCAAAAAGTTGTATGAAGAATGGTCCTGGCATGCTTATATAACCCACAAAACGGAGAAATAACCGTTACAGCATTTACTAACCGTTGGACTTTGTCAGAATGACAAAATAAACAAATTCAGTATGCCACAGACAATGATTACAAAGATTTTCAATATGATCAAGGTGTGACGGACCAATTTTAGAAAAGTTCTTGTTTACGCCGGACCAAAAAACTCAGTCCGTCGCAAAAGGGCATTTGCGCCGGATCGAAAAAGTTGATCCAGCGTACAAATGCATTTGGCAAACATTGGTCCATCAAAAACACTCTAGAATTTCAGTTTGCGCCGGACCAAAAAGTTGGTCCAGCTTTCATAGCAACTTAAGACTTTTGAGTTTGCGTCGGACCAAAAAAGTTGGTCCGAAGGACACTTGAAAATATGGTCCGGCGTGAATGGAATACGCTCGGTTCAATTTGCAACATACTCAGATTACTGCGCCGGACCACAAATCTTGGTTCGGCGTGAACTGTGTGAGAAAATTTCAAAGGATAGTCTCAGCGCCGGATTGAAAAGATTGGTCCGTCGTGAGGCAAATGCTGAGTTGTTGAGATTCTAAGGGAATAAAATACGTGGTGATTTTTACTCCAAGTAATCTTGATAAGTTTGAGATTTAGGAATCAAGGTTCTTACTTGTGCATAATCCCTCTTAATAGTACGGCTAAAAGTAAAAGACCAAGCTATATGACTTGAAACAATTTCCAAGTCTAAACTAGTAAACAGAGTCCTTAGCCTTTATCCTTTTATTCTGACAAAACTTCACTTCACAGAAATTATTAAACTTGATCATCAACACCAAAACCAAAAGAATCATAATTAATGAATTGGGGAGCCTAGATGCTTTCAATCTCTCCCTTTTTGGTGATTGATGACAACAACCTTGAAAATTTCTATCTCTGAAGATCATGACTTAAGCTTTTCTGCAAATAACTGTTAGTCTGACAGAATAATAGGTTAAATTTACAGAAATAAGAAAAACACATTATGTTCCCCCTAAATAGGTGCTTAGGATTTTCAATAACATAACAAGGCATAACTTTAACAAGGTGAAACATGGCAAAAAGTTCAGAAACAAAACAATTCACACAGCGATGAAATAACTGAAAAGAAGGCAATAATCAAAATTCAGAAAGGGAAATCCAGAATAACTAAGGACTTAGACAACTCGCAACTCTCACTAGGCAACTAGGCAACTACTTTTCAGACTACTTCTCCCCCTTTGGCATCAATTGCCAAAAAGATCACTTCTTGTGCCGTGAGAAGGTCCTTTGGAAGAAGCTTGCAGTTCTGGGGCTCGTGCTCTGTCTTGGAGGAGATAAATGCTACCACTGAGGGGATTCTTCTCCTTCAATCTGTGAAGCACATACTGCTTGATCATGCCAGCTAGGATACTCAGGATCCCCAGGCTGAGGATATGAGGGGAGCTGCTGCAGTTCCACGTCATGTTACTGAAAACCCATTGCTCGATCATGCCAGCTGGGATAGTTTGGGTCTTCAAGTTGTGGACCAACTGTCCAATTTTGAAAATCTTCTCGAAGTTGGTGCAGGGAGTCAAGAGCAGGGTTGGTTTGATCAGGGATGAGTTGCCCAAGCTGTTCTTGATTTGAGATTAAATTTGCCTGAGTGTCATCAAAATAATCCAGATGATCATCAAAAGATTCCCCGAGCCACTTTAGCATACCTCCATGTGCATTCAGTTTGGTATTCACCGTATTGGCAAACTGATCAAACTTGGATTCTTGAGCATTTTGCTTTTTGTTTATATCATACAATCTATCCTTGATTATTGTCTCATTTGATTTAACTTCACCAATCCATCTTCTTAAGTCAAACTAGTTACTTCTGAGCATCTCAAACCTTTTGTAGCTCTCATTCTTGATCAAGTTTTGTTCTTCATAGACTTTATTTATCATTTCATGAGTTTGTCTGACTTGGTCATGATACTGTTGTAGAGCTGCCATGTGTTCACTGTGCCTTAAGGCTGCCAAATTTCTTTCTTCTTCAAATCTTTCTTGAGCAGTTTTTAGATCAGCATTGTATTGTTGCTCAAACAGTCCGAACCAGTCAGGCACTATACCCCATGCCGGTGCCTGCTCATGTTGAGATGGAGGAGGTGGTTGCTCATAGTGTTGAGGAATAGGTGAGTGATGGGAGCTTTGAACATCATGAGGGAATGCAGACCCCCTGCCTCATAATCATGTGCTGGAGGTCTGAAAGATTGTCCTTCCATGAATCTGGCTACTGCAGCAAGTTCCCTTAACCTCTGAACTTCTGGATCTCCTTCCATTTCTTCATAATCTGAACCATGCACTACTTTTGTTGCTTCATATTGTTGCTCTTGAGGTTCAGTATGCTGCGGCTGATCCAAAGGTGGTTCTTGTTGCTCTGGTTGTGCCAAAAATGGAATATTTGAAAGGCTTGGCACAGGGAGTTGACTGCCATGACTGAAACTGTGATGATTGTATCCAGAGTAACTGGGCAACTGTTCCCTCCCATATCAGCTCCATCATCAGAGTCACCATTATTGCTATCATGATGAGCACTTGGCTCATCTTCTTGTGGTGCTCGAGGTGGTGTCGAAATTCTGGCTCCTCTAAGGGTATCTTCAACTATAGAGCTCTCTTATATTGTTTGGCTTTGCTCTTGAAGGTTCTGTTTGCTTCTTGTTGGGAAATTATCCCTTGTGCTAATAGCATCTGAGATATCTGCTGAGCAAAAGGAAGAAGACTACCCATCTTCCTGTAAATGGCTTCCTCCATTTCTCCAAACAAGTAATCTATGAGATCTATGGGTTGTCTTGACAAAATTAAGTGAAGAAGCCAAGCCAATGTAGGAGTGACACCTTCTTTGTATCTGACTTTGGGAAGATTGTGTGCCTGAGCAGTAGCAGTAGAACTTTGGCTTCAGCAGTCAAGCAGTTTGCTCTATTTGCATTGAAATTATCTTCAGTGATATCTCTGTAAATATGTGCTGACAATTGTAAATCTGGCATGTCTCCTATTTGTCTCCATCTATTTCCAGGGAATATTCTGTCATGAATTCTAGTCTTGTTGACTAAGGGGCTTGATGCTTCTATGGCAGCTTCAAAGTGAGGAGATCTTATTTTTCTGATTTTACCATCAATAGTGAAAAATATATATTGTCTTTTCTTATTCATTAGCAGAGATGCATAAAACTCCAGTATTCTGTCCTCATTCCAAGCAGGAGTTCTAGTTGACATCAGTTGTGCTAGGCCAGGAGTAGATCTAACACCGTCAAGAATTCTATCAGATCCTATCACTGACCTCACTTGATTCCAGTCAACATACTGATGTTTGCATAGAGCAGATAAAGCTTTTCCACTTCTATTTGTTCTGTTTTTATATCCCAGATAGATATTTTTGTGCACTGTGGTAATGAAATTTTCATCCAATGGAGGTCTGGAAAGGGGAAACCACACCTTTTCATTAACAAGCCTTACAGATCTCAATTTTTTACCTCCTAGTGTGGCTAACTCCTTTCCAACTATCATGTCAACTTCTGTGCTAAGTTCTTCTCCTTCAGAACTAGAGTGCATACTAGGTTCATAGTCACTATCTTCTGCCGATGACTCATGATCAGATAGCATAGGCTGTTTATCTTTTCTGGGAGGTTTGGAAGTGGTTACTTTTCTGTGAACCCTGCTAGAAGTCTGTGTATCATGCTGTTCTTCAGGTTCTTGGGATTGTTGAGACTGAGAGGAACTAGAGGTTCTCTGTTTCTTTCCTTTTATTTTATTGACCAACTTGCCTAACAAACTTCTTTTATCTGAATCTTTTGTCATTTTGGTCAGATTACCACTGAATCTCAATCTTGGCAGAAAAACACTTCTCACAAGCACAAGAACTGACCAAGAATTACAGGAGAAGAGAAATCCTTAAGAAAACTGAAACCTAGGTCTAAGGTTCAGAGTCTTGTAGAAAAGAAAAGAGAGAGAGTAGAACTTACAGAACCCTAAAAGGCTTTCTGAAGCAGAACACCGTTGACACGCCCAAAATGGGGTAGACTTCGGTGAAGGAAGGAGTTCTTGCTCAACAGAGATTGAGAGATTTGGGGATTTTTTGGTGGGTTTGGAGAAGTTGAGAGATTTTGGAGGACTGAAAGTGAAAACTGACAAAGGTAAGTCTAAAACGCATACAATGCCAAGAAAAACTGATGTGTTGGGAAGAGGTGCCTTTATGAGGTATGGTTAGTGGAGGACAGGCCCCCTCTTTTTACTCTGGTGGGTGAAACTCATAAAATTGAATAGGCTTGACTTGGGTCTCAAAAGCAAAAAGGATTAGAAAAGATGAGTCCTAAGTTTAGATAAGATTTTGAAATCCTTGAACTTGGATGAGAGTTTTTTTTAAACATCTAGATTTAAACTCTTTGAAATAGATAAGATTTTTACAAGACAGATAATTGCAAATGTACGCCGGACCAGTTTTGATGTAAAACAGAGAGTTTTCTATTTGCGCCGGACCATAATTGCCCACACACACATTTGCACCGGACTGAGTAAATTGGTTCGTCGTTAATGGTTTTTCTGTTGGACTTGGTCCGTGGTGAAGATACCATTTGCGCCGCACTAATTTTCATGGTCCGTTGTAGATTTTCATGTTTTATAAGTGTTAGTCCGTCATAAATGTAAAACTTACTATTTTATAAAGAACAAGGTCCGTTGTACATGCAGTTTACTGAATACGAAAATAAGAGATATCTAGACTTCTAGAGGTTTTCAGATATCTTCTTCAAAGAAGAAATTAAGATTTAAAAATGGATCTGGATCTTTGAATAATCTTAATCTTAGTCTTAGTATCAATCAAATACAACCAAGAAGAAAAGGAAAGATTTGTAACTCCTTTTTGAGATATATGTGCCCTTTAATCCAGTGAGCAAGAATATTATCAGATTCAAGCTCCTAGAGGTGGAACACATGTACTGAGTGGTTGAAAAGTTAGAATTTTGTAGAAACTTTTATATGCAAACTGCTTCAGCCAACCTTCTTGAATTTTAGAAGAAATAAGAGTTGAGACAGAAAAGGGGAAAGAGCCTTTAGCAAGTATATTAAAAAAATTTATTAAATAAGATAAAAAAAATAGACTTTTTGCTACTCAAGCATTGAAGATTGATTTGTTCACAAGTGGGTTGCAAGAGATGCATAGCAGGCAGTCTTGGCTTCCCCTTAGTGTAGAAAACCCTTCCAAGAACCAGATCAAATGAACACCAAATAAGCGATCAGACGAGATTGACCATGGTGCACAAGCTTAAGCAATATTTGAGAAATCTATGACATTTAACTCATTCCGCAATTTGCAAAAACGAGCTTCATCTAAGGGTTTAGTAAGGATACCAGCCAATTGATCGTCAGTTCTAATGTGGCTAATAATAATATATCCCTTAGTCACATGATCTCTTAAGAAAGATGGTGGATATCAATGTGTTTGGTTCTAGAATGATGAACTAGGTTGTTGGCTATTTTTACTGCACTTTTATTATCACATAAAAGAGTCACTTTAGAGAAATTTATACCATAATCCATTAAAGTTTGCCTCATCCACAGTAATTGAGCACAACAACATCCAGCTGAGATATATTTTGCTTCGGCTGTGGATAAAGCTACAGAGTTTTGTTTCTTGGAAAACGAAGAAACTAGGGATCTACCAAGGAACTGACAGTTTCCTGAGGTGCTTTTTCTATCCACTTTGCATCTAGTATAATCAAAATCAGAAAATCCAATTAAATCAAATTTTGCACCTTTTGGATACCAAAGACCTATGTTTGAGGAATGCTTTAAATATCTCATAATTCTCTTAACAACAGTTAAATGACATTCTTTTGCAGAAGCTTGAAAACGTGCACACATGCAAACACTAAACATAATATCAGGCCTAGATGATGTAAGATAAAGTAGACTACCAATCATGGAGAGATAAAGTTTTAAGTCTACAAGTTTTACTCCCTCATTTAGATCCAAGTGCCCATTGGATGCCATTGCGGTTTTAATGGGCTTTGCATCTTCCATGCCAAACTTTTTGATTAAGTCCTTTGCATACTTGGTATGGCTGACAAATGTCCCATTCTTAAGTTGTTTGATTTGAAGTTCGAGAAAGTAACTGAGTTCTCCAATCATGGACATTTCAAATTCCCTGGACATCATATCTACAAATTCTTTGCAAAAAGATTCATTAGTAGAACCAAAAATGATATCATCAACATATATTTGACAGATAAAGAATTCATCATTGATAATTTTAGTGAAGAGTGTAGTGTCAACCTTCCCAATTTTGAATCCTTTAGAAATCAGAAAATCTCTAAGACGCTCATACCATGCTCTAGGAGCTTGTTTGAGTCCATAGAGTGCCTTAGAGAGTTTATAGACATGATTTGGATTTTTAGAGTCTTCAAAACTGGGAGGTTATTCTACAAATACCAATTCAGATATTTGTCCATTTAAGAAAGCACCTTTCACATCCATTTGAAATAACTTAATATCAAAGCAGGAGGCAAAAGCAAGTAAGATACAAACAGCTTCTAGCCTTGCTAAAAGTGCAAAAGTTTCACCAAAGTCTGGTCCTTCAATCTGAGTAAAACCTTGTGCAACTAACCTTGCTTTGTTTCTTACCACAGTGCCATTTTCATCTTGTTTGTTTCGAAAGACTCATTTTGTGCTGATGACATTGTGATCCTTGGGTCTTTCAACTAATGTCCACACATCATTTTTGGCAAAATTGTTCAGCTCCTCATGCAATGAGTTAACCCAATATGGATCACTTAGTGCTTCATCTACATGAGTAGGTTCAAGAGAAGACACAAAAGAGTAATGTTTACAAAATGAAGCAACACGAGATCTAGTTAGAACTCCCTTACTAACATCACCCAAGATTTGATCATGTTGGGGTACGTGTAGGCTACGCGAGTAACAATCAAAAATTTCTACCGCGAACACCCAAGATCACATGCAAGTAGGGGATCATGAATCGTTACCCTAGACACGCCGATGCAGCGGAAGCAGATACGTGCGCGTAGAGGAAGTAGTCGTTCACGTCCCGATCAACGCCGAGTGGTTCCCGACCTTCGCCAAGTGGTCCTCGACCTCTGCCGAGTGGCCCTCGACCTCCGCCGAGTGGTCCTCGACCTCCGCCGAGTGCTTATCGACCTACGCCGATGGCTTGCCAATAGACACCAAGTGCTTCCCGATCTGCACCAATGGGATTGATCGCCGAAAAGCGCCGGAGATCCAACCGAGCAGCGCGTCCACGGATGACAGCGCCTCTAACAATATCCACACGTACCGAGCAGGAACGTCATGCGGGGTGTGCTAGCACCTCGCCACACAGCTAGGGTTTCTGGGGAGTAGGAGGGGTGCGCAACGGCTGAACGTGGTGAGGGTTCTTTCGCATCTCCGCATTGTTCCTAGCCTTGCCCTTTTATAGACATGCTAGTGGGCCAAAACCCGCTAGGATTCCATCTCCAACGCGGATCTCATCCACGCACAAACCTATTAAACAGTTCCAACTTGTTAAGTGTGTGTGACCCGTTAGGTTCAGTGCAAGTCGGACATGAATCCGGAAACCCGTTTCCAATTCATTGATCAACAGCGGCACCTAGCAGTACGTATTGACCCCCGAATGCATAGAATCAATATTTGGTTGAACCTTGATACACTCACATACTGATCTCTTTGCCACACGATACCAGTCAAGTTAAAGGCGAGATGCACGCCACTCTTGTTGATAGCTCGACCATTTCACTCGACAGTGTAATGGATATAAACCATGACTAACTCCTTAGTCATCTTAGCATGGCCGTGCACTTTCCCTATCCATCCACACGAGGGACCCAGAGGTATCTCTCCTGTTATCTAGGAGGGGCAAATCCCATCTTGATCATCACACCCTTGGCGATGTATCGCGGATACCCGATAGTCATCTTTATAACTACCCTGTTATGGTGTAGTGTTTGATGATACCAAAGCATACAAGTCTACATGCTAGGCATCCATGATAATCTCAGGTCTAAGGACCATATAGGCATACCACTTGAGACTATACGCTGATGGCACTATAACAGATAACAACTCACAGCGTCTCGGAGTAGGTCTTGTCCGACTACCCATGTTCTTCAACATGTGTCCACATTATTGGTTCAATATCTCCATATCTATGGTATGTGAAACATTACCATCAACTAATACATGTGCTGATCAAATCATCACTGCTCCTCATAATGATATGGGTCAGGGACTCGTTTAGAATAATGTCACTTGACAATGTGTTTCACAATCAGATCGTATCTAATGAACAACGTCGTAACATTTATTCAGGGAACCAATAAACAAAGTTATCATAATTACATGAACAATGACGTATTACAATCATCACCATGATTGATCTAGGGCATATTCCCTTTAGATCAATTGGGTGATCTTTGGATAACCGAGTGTGGATCCTTGGGGGTAATGTTTGGACTTGATCAATTTCTTCATTTTCAGCTTTAGTTTGTTTATCTTGATTCTTCGGGGTTGATGTAGATGGTTCCACTTGAATTGAAGATGGTTCGGCATCATGATCATCCTCCCTTGGCTTGATATCTCCAATTGTCATGTGCTTCATGGCTTGTTGCAAAGCCTCATCACCTACATTATCCAAATTATCTTGCTCTTCTTGAGAGCCGTTAGTCTTATCAAATTCAACATCACACATTTCTTCAACTAAATCAGAGTTTTTGTTAAAGACACGATAAGCTTTACTTTTTGACGAATAACCAAGAAGGAAACTCTCATCACAGCGACTTTGAAATTTAGAGAGCCGAATACCCTTTTTCAAAATAAAACACTTGCAATCGAAGACACGAAAATAGGAGATGTTCGGTCTCCTACCAATAAGAAGTTCATAAGAGGTCTTTTTCAGAAGACGATGCAGATAAAGTCGATTTGTATCATGGCAAGCAGTGTTTATTGCTTCAGCCCAAAATTGGTCAGAAGTTTGCTATTCATCAAGCATAGTTCTTGCCATTTCAATTAATGTTCGATTTTTCCGCTCTACAACTCCATTTTGCTCTGGAGTGTATGTTATAGAGAATTCATGCTTTATTCCAAGTTCATCACAAAACTCTTCTATTTTTGTATTTTTGAACTCGAAACCATTATCACTAAGGATTTTCTTGATTTTGAAATCAAATTCATTTTGAGCCCTTTTTGCAAAACTTTTGAAGATATTTGGAACTTCAGATTTTTCTTGCAAAAAGAACACCCAAGTAAATTTTGAATAGTCATCAACAATTACTAAACAATAGGTATTTCCACCAATACTCCTGTAGATAGTTGGGCTAAACAGATCCATATATAGGAGTTCTAATAGTCTAGATGTGGACATAATACTCTTTGAAGGATGAGAATTGGCAACTTGTTTGCCAGCTTGACAAGCACTACATAACTTGTTTTTTTTCAAACTTCACATCTTTTAAGCCCACAACTAAATCATTCTTAAAAAGCTTTTTGAGTTGAATCATCCCAACAGGAGCAAGTCTTCTATGCCAAAGCCATCCCTAGAATGTTTTTGCAATTAAGCAGGTTTGAAGACATGACTCATTTGAAATGAAATCAACAAGATATAGATTTCCAAACCGAAAGCCTTTAAAAACTAGAGATTTGTCATTTTCTTTAAAGATTTCAACTCCAGTTTGACTAAATGAACATATCAGACCAAGATCGCAGATTTGAGCAACTGACAACAAATTGAAATTTAATGTCTCTACTAAAGAAACATTAGAAATGGAAAGATCATTAGAGATTGCAATTTTGCCCAAACCTAATACCTTCCCTTTGCTGTTGTCACCAAAAGTGATTTTGTCAAGTTTCTCCACTTCCATTTTCAAAGGTGGTAAACATCTTCCGATCCCCGGTCATGTGTTGAGTGCAGCCACTGTCCAGCACCCAATGCCGACCACCGATTTTGTAGTTCACCTACAAAATGAAAGTTAAGTTCTTTTAGGTACCCAAATCTGCTTGGGTCCTTAGAGGTTAGAGACAAGTACTTTGGGTACCCAAATAGCATTTTTTCTTATTACCAAGTATAGGAGTACCGACAAATTTTGCAATAATTTTACCACTCCTGTCCCTTTTAAGAACATAGCAAGAATCATAAACACTGTTTCTAGGTGCTCTACCTAAGGAACAATCTTTTGCCAAATGTCCTATATCATGACATTTATGACAAAATACTCCATTTGACTTAACAAACCTTAGAGTCTTGTTGCTCATTTTCTTACCCTTTTTAGGGACGTATCCAAGTCCCCCTTTGTTGTAAGAGCAACGTTGACTTCCCATGATTTTGTCAAGTGTTTCCTTACCTTTGAAACACTTGTCCAAACTCTTACTTAGTTTGGGTAACCTCTTTCTTGAGCTCAATGTTTTCAGCAATCAAGTCACTATTGCTTTCAACAGAGGATAAGCCAGAACAAAGACTAGAGGAAGTTGACAACAAATCATCACAAGAAGTAGCTATGTTAGACATTGTAATTGAGCAAGAATGATTATTTATTTTAGGCATAGCATCAACTAAATTGCATGAGACTCCTATATCCATTGTTGACTTTGAATTATAGTTGGAAAAAAGAGATTCATGCTCCATTTTAAGCTCATCATAAGAACTCTTGAGAGAGGCAAATTCATTTCTCAAAGCTTTATGTTTCGCCTTCTCTTTTCCAACATAGTCATTTAAGTCAACAAGCATATCTAGTATGCCCTGGATGTCACCAAACATAGACTAACAGCAATTAATTACCACAAATAAAGCTACATTACAGCAAAGGCGCAATTGCTCAAACCGAAAATTTCGGCAGCATCTCCTTTGTTTTTCCATGTTTTGGAGCAACAACAACAATATGGCAAGATATAGCATAATATGAGACATCTAAAACAGCAATAACAATTGATATAGCAACAATATAAGTCCAGGATAAAGCATTCAACCACTTCATGAGCTAAACGAATCAAATAATAAGACCAAGCACACAATTAAGCAAATCTCAAGGTTTCATCACACTATTCTTATTATCATGTCTCCAATTGATAAATGGACTAAATATGTGGAGCTACGTGGAGAAGTGTAGCTAAACCCCTTTCCCGCATGCCGATTCCAAGGTACCTAAAACATCATAAAACACAAGCGTGAGTTCATCACTCAGCAAGTATATTGCAATGGAACACACAGAACAGTTTCAATGCTAACATCACTACATATCACATAACATCATAATCATGGCATAACCTCATATTCAATATCATAACCTGTGAAATCATGTGCTGAAAAATTGGCTTTGAACTGAAAAATTAATTTAGATTTGAATTTGCAAAATGTGTTTGTTCATGTGTTTTGACAATTTGACAAGAAACAGTAAGTTTCGCTTGGCGCGACCAAACTTAAAGAAAACAAGAAAGTTTCTATCTACGATGGACAAACTTTGTTGGTCTGTCAGTAAACATGTTTTGGCACTTTCCCATGTAATGACTGACCAAGTTTTTGGGTCCGCTGTCAGACATGCTTTTGAGATTCTCGAAATGACTCAATTCTTCCAAGGAACCAAGAAGTTTTGCATGCACGCCTGACCAATTTCTTTGGTCACTGTGAACGGCTTTTTGAGAATTGATTTCGCATGTACGACTTGGACCGATTTTTAGTCCGCTGAACGTGTTTTCACTTAATGATTTCTTCTGAAACCGAGACTTTCACTTGTACACCTGACCGATTTTGTTGGTCCGCTGGAATGGTTTTTTTTGAGTGACTTTTTGATGTGTATTTGACCGATTTTGTTGGTCCGTCAGGAATGCCGCTTTTGCTCGATTAGGTTTTGAGCAAAATTGGAATTGTGTTTGATTCATTTTTGGGATTATGAAATTTGTGAGAATTTCATGATGCTTCTTTGAAGTGGACTTTATGCAATGCTCGGGTGAGTATTTGCATGGATTGATGTGAGTCAAGTCGTGACTTGTGCTCTGAATCGCTTTTAGATTTGTTCATGCGTGTATTGCTCAAGACTAATGTGGTCGGATGACGGACCTAACTAGGTTCATGGAGGAACCGAGGTTCGGACTAGGTTCAGGAGGAACCGAGGTCTTGGTGGTCAAGGCGATGTCCGCGCGACGCTCGGGCTAAGAGAATGGTGCACATGAAGAATGGTTAGTCACGTGAGAATGGCAGGAGGTCATTCAAGCTGCAAAGTGTTAGTCACGTGAGTATGGCAGGCCACGCGTAAAAGTGTTAGACACGTGAGTATGGTAGGGTTGCCATACGCAAGAGTTGTACTCGGCCTGGTTGGGCCAAGTAGAGTTGAGTTGGATACTGATTCCTTCTAGGGAATAGGAATCGATTCTAACTCTTTGTGGGTTGGTGCTTAAATAGGTGGGGGTCTCCTGAAAGGCACCAAGGAGAGCTGAGCGCATCAAGCTTTAAGCTTGGTTTTAGGGTTTGTACTCTTTGATGAGAGTATTTTAGACAAGAAATAAAGATCAATTCTTCCAAGATTTTTATGGCTACAAGAACCACGCCGCTACGTTGTTTTCTGCTTTGGTTCTTGTTTTGCATGCTTGTTCTAATTCTAGATTGGTTTTTGATCGCTGAGTTTCTTCTGATTTGATCCATCAAAACCGCTCTAGGGTATTGATTTAGAGTTTCTCAAAGTCTAGTTGATTAAACTTTTGAAGATCTTGTTTAATCTTGAAGTTTTGATTAGATTGATTCTCGTCAAGTTCTGATCAGCAAGCTTGCGAAGCTCATAACTTTTGATCCGTAAGTCCGATTGAGCTGATTCTTTTGGGTTTGATTCGTATTGAATCTAGTTTCTTGTGTCCAAATTTCAGATCGATCGGACGGTTGATCTCCGAATTAGCGTTTTTACCAAACTCTGTCTTCTGTTTTTGTCGAAAAACGAAGCAATTATTTGGTTCTGCTTTTGGCGTGAACTTTTAATAGATCAAGAATTTGGTTTTAGCTTCGCCAATCATTCACCCCCTCTGATTGCTATATTCGTATACTTCGATCCTACAAGTGGTATCAGAACAAGGTTTTTCTAATCTATCTTAATCGGTGATTAGATCAATGGATCATTATTCGACAAAACCTTGTGTGTTCAATGGTGTTGATTTTCAGTTTTGGAAGGCCAAGATGGAGGCGTTTCATCCAAGCTCGTGTGGATTCGCATTTGGGAGAAGGTCTACAAACCATATGATGTCCTCGCAAACGACAACGCCAACGACACCAATCACAAGACATGTTGAAGCAAATAGTAAGGCGCGCAAACTCTGATCATCCAAGGCTTGGGACGAGCGATTTACTCGATCGTGGTGATTCATCTTCGACCAGATATGAGGTATGGAAATCTTTGTGATTACCATGAGGGTTCTAACACTATTAAAGAGGTTCACAAGATCTTTACAAAAAGAATACATGCGATTTGAGATGAAACCCGGTGAGCCTGTAGAGATGACTTCTTTGCACGCTTTAATAAGATTCTTAGCAATTTATGGCCGTTGGAGTTAGCTTTGATGATGCCGCTAATGCTAGACAATTGCTTAGTGCTTTGGACATGCTCGGTGGAGATGAAAGTAACATCTATACAAGAATCTACTACTATGAGCACACTCACATTAGATGTTCTTTATTCTAAGTCAAGACTCATGAATTGGATGTCCTATAGAAGAATGGACATAAATCAATTGCTTTATCCTCTCAAACTAGCATGCCTCCTAACAATACTTCTTCAAGCTTTGCTTTGTCTTCTTTGTCTTCACTAACCAATGAATGAAGATTGAAGAAATTCCCAAGAAGACTTAGCACTACTTGCCTCTCGCTTAACAAAGCTTTGCGTAATGTGAGAATGAGGAAGAGAGGTGGTGGTGGCCTCCAAGATGCTATGAATGTGGTGACCTCAACCATATTCGCACAAATTGTCCTAAGCTTGCAGTGAAAAGCATCAAAGGAGGAGGAGGACAACGATGTAAGAAAGGAGAAGAAAAGGTTCTCTTCAAAATGATAGGAAGAAGAAGAAGAGCTTCATCAACCGCAAGGTGGTTCACCGAGTTCTTCCGCCTTGAACAAGTCAATTTGAGCGATGGACTCTGAGAGCAGCCAAGATGATGCAACTCCAAGCAAGCATGATTTGATAGATTATGTCTCATGGCAAGCAAAGAAGCGATAGCTTCACCGAGTGATCTACCACGACAAATGACTTCAATGAGGTAGATCCTCTTATGATGAATTAGCTATTGCTGCTCGCCTTGGAAAATTGCTTGACAAACGTGATAAGAAAATTAAGAAACATGACTTCATTATTGAATCATTGAATGCTGAAATGGCTAGACTTAAGACTTTGATTCCTAGTGATGATACTTGCAAATCATGTGACTTAATTTACAATGAGCTCACCTTGCTTAGGAAAGAACATGCTCTTTGTTGCATCTAAATGAGAAAATGAGAAACATGTTGTACATGCTAATGTCTAATCGATGATTTGCATAGTTCAACTTCTTGTTCTAAATGCTCAACTCTTGAATTAAAATTGAAAGATGCAAATGCTAGGGTTTCTCAATTAATCGATAATTTGCTTTCACATGAAATTCTCTCATGCTCAACTTGTCGCAAGCAAAAGGAAAAGTAGATGTTCCTGCAATAATTGTTTAACTCTTGCTAAGAAAGTTGATTACTTGCAAAATTTTTGGAACGCTTCACCAATGGCAAGAAGAAGTTGAACATGATTTTGGATCAATCTAAGGTTAGCACAAACAAGAGAGGTTTAGGTTTTGATCCTTATGTCACATATGAAACTAAACTCCTCGTTGTTCGTGCTCCTTGCAAAATTAAGTTATCTAATGAGCCTAAGAAAATTGCTTTTCAATCACTGTTTTTTATCTTCTACTATGATGAATGCAAATGTGCTTCTATCGTAAAGCCAAACTTCATGCTAAGTACACTTGCACTCATTGTGGTAGAGATGGACATCTAGTAGATTTTTGCTTTAGACTAGCCACAAAGAAAAGAAAGAAATGACTAAGGCTAGGTCTAACTTCGTAAGAGCACACTTTGCTTCTCACTATGCGCCTAGAGTGTTGGAAAACACCTTCTCGCTCCTATAAACATGAGAAAAGGAAAAGCTGATTTTGTGCATAAAAATTCTCGTGTTGTGCCTAATCAAGCAAAGGCCAGTGGTGTCTCAAGATCGATTCCCAAAAATCTCATTCCTAACCCCAAGATCGGTGACCTCGACATGTTTTGTTGCTATGTAGGCTTCTGCGAGGAAGGAGAACATATGGCTAGTGGATTCCGGATGCTCACGCCACATGTCCTGCATATGTTCAGGGGAGAGTGTCTTTGTTCATAAAGATGATGATGTCATGAGGATGAGATAATTGAGGTTTACATGAGAGACTCTTCCCACGTGGCTTCACATCAACAAACTGGCCAAGGAATTTTCGTGCATTCCATGGTACTCAAGATTTTGGCATTTGGCTTTTTGCTTCCTTATGCATTAGTTTAAGAGCTTATTCTCGATGTTGACTTTGGAGGATGTTGAATTGATTTGGTTCGTATACCTCTGAGTAATCCCCTTCTTGAGCATATTGATAATCGATTTCACTTTCTTAGAGATCATGTTGAAAAAGAAAATATTGTGCTTCATCATGTGGATAATTTAACATCAATTGGCAGAGCATTTTCACAAAACCTTTGTCTTCTTCCTCGCTTTGCTTTTATTCAGGGAGAACTTGGGATTGTTCATCCAATGGGTTTGTTTTGAGGGGAGTTTCTGCCAAGTTCTTTCACTTAATGAGCTCACTTTATCATATTTCTTTATATATTATGTAATTGTGCTAATATATGATAATCTAAATTGTTCCACTTGAACTAAAATGACATTATGGAATTCCTTGGTTTGATTGCCTATAGCTAAATACTTTGTGATTTCTTACTATTCTAGGCTTGATATTGAATCTTCTTGACAAATTTGGGCTATGAAGCAAGTGTGTTTTCAGCTTTACTTCTTCATAAGACCTTTTAATCATTTTTGCATGTTTACAATCAAAACAAAAAGAAAAGAAAAAGGAATCAATAAAAAGGGTCAGTAAAAGCAAAGCTTCAAGTTGTATGTTTGCATGCTTTCCTTAAAAATAAGATGTATGCTTCAAGCATGCCATATTCCTCAAAGATAAGAAGTATGCTTCAAGCATGCCACATGCGATTTATTGTTTAAAGATTAAATTGGTCTACTAGATTGGAGTTGAAACTACTTGCTCGGCCTTTCTAAGTTGTTAGTTGCTTCAATTTTAAAGCCTTGCTTTTCTCGCTAAGATCTTGCTTTAGTACTTGGCTATAGTTGACTAAATTGAGGCTGAGATGCATGTCATTCCCTCAACTTGTTAAAATCACATCAAGATCATGTATTTTGCATATTATGTGATATATAAGGTTATATGATCGAACGAGCTCATCTTTTCCTATCTTGGCACTCCTTGTTTCTTCTTGTGAAATCATTGCATACAAGAAAATTTTTGAACAAATTCTCTCTTTGTACTCTTGATGAATCCATCATTAAAGGGGAGAAATTTGGGAATCAAGTGAAAAGTTTAAGAAAAGGGGGAGTTGTTTGAGAATTTTGAAGAAGTTTGGAGAATTTTGAAATTTTTGGGCACATTGCACATTCACACACATTTTCCTTTCGTGGGAGATTTTGTTTTGCTTTTTTGGTCAAAAGGGAATTATGTGTTTTCTTACTTTGGTCTTTGATCCTTGATTTCAAAATCTTTTGTAAAGTGAATGCCAAATGTTCAATTTGTGTGCTACAATGTTTTCATCAAGGGGGAGATTGTGAAATCATGTGTCAAAAATTGGCTTTGAACTGAAAAATTAATTTAGATTTGAATTTGCAAAATGTGTTTGTTCATGTGTTTTGACAATTTGACAAGAAACAAGAAGTTTCGCTGGGCACGACCAAACTTAAAGAAAACAAAGAAGTTTTCCATCTACGACTTTGACAAACTTTGTTGGTCCGTCAGAAACATGTTTTGGCACTTTCCCATGCACGACGACCAAGTTTTTTGGGTCCTGTCAGGACATGCTTTTGAGATTCTCGAGCCGGACTCAATTTTCCAAGGAACCAAGAAGTTTTGCATGCACGTCTGACCAATTTCTTTGGTCAACAGAAACGGCTTTTTGAGAATTGATTTAGCATGTACGACTGATCGATTTCTTTTAGTCCTGGTCGTGAACGCGGTTTTCACTTAATGATTTCTTCTTGAAACCGAGACTTTCATTTCTGTACACTGGACCGATTTTGTTGGTCCGTGGAATGGTTTTTTGAGTGACTTTTTCATGTGTACGCTGACCGATTTTGTTGGTCCGTCAGAATGCTTGCTCGATTAGGTTTTGAGCAAAATTGGAATTGTGTTTGATTCATTTTTGGGATTATGAAATTTGTGTGAATTTCATGATGCTTCTTTTGAAGTGGACTTTATGCAATGCTCGTGTGAGTATTTGTATGGATTGATGTGAGTCAAGTCGTGACTTGTGCTCGGAATCGCTTTTAGTGATTTGTTCATGTGCGTGCATTGCTCAAGACGAATGTGGTCGATGACGGACCTAACTAGGTTCATGGAGGAACCGAGGTTCGGACTAGGTTCGTGAGGAACCGAGGTCTTGGTGGTCAAGGATGTCGCGCGACGCTCGCCAAGAGAATGGTGCACATGAAGAATGGTTAGTCACGCGGAGAATGGCAGAGGTCATTCGCAAAGTGTTAGTCACGGAGTATGGCAGTGGCCACACGCTGCAGTAAAGTGTTAGACACGTGAGTATGGTAGGGTTGCCATACGCTGCAGTAAGAGTTGTACTCGGCCCGGGTTGGGCCAAGTAGAGTTGAGTTGGATACGATTCCTTCTAGGAATAGGAATCGTATTCGTAACTCTCTTGTGGGTTGGTGCTTTAAATAGGTGGGGGTCTCCGTTGAAAGGCACCAAGGAGAGCTGAGCGCATCAAGCTTTAAGCTTGGTTTTAGGGTTTGTACTCTTTGATGAGAGTATTTTAGACAAGAAATAAAGATCAATTCTTCCAAGATTTTTATGCATACAAAGAATTCACGCTACAGTTGTTTTCTGCTTTTGGTTCTTGTTTGCATGCTTGTTCTAATTCTAGATTGGTTTTTGATCGTTGAGTTTCTTCTGATTTGATCCATCAAAACCGCTCTAGGTATTGATTTAGAGTTTCTCAAAGTCTAGTTGATTAAACTTTTGAAGATCTTGTTTAATCTTGAAGTTTTGATTAGATTGATTCTCGTCAAGTTCTGGATCAGCAAGCTTGCGAAGCTCATAACTTTTGATCCGTAAGTCCGATTGAGCTGATTCTTTTTGGGTTTGATTCGTATTGGAATCTAGTTTCTTGTGTCCAAATTTCAGATCGATCGGACGGTTGGATCTCCGGGAATTAGCGTTTTACCAAACCTCTGTCTTTCTGTTTTTGTCGAAAACGAAGCAATTATTTGGTTCTGTTTTGGCGTGAACTTTTAATAGATCAAGAATTTGGTTTTAGCTTCCGCTCAATCATTCACCCCCCCTCTGATTGCTATATTCGTATACTTCGATCCTACATAACCATGTCTTAATCTCATGGCACACATCTCATTTACATCAACATATATGCAATGCAATGCAATGCACATGTCTCCTCGAAGCACATACCGGTATTACCGAGTGCACACCCGTCGGCGTGCACCCTCTTTCCCCTTCCATCCCGTAGATGGAGGGTGCCTACTCCTCGCTTCCATTCATAACTGTGGATGGAATCACGAGGTAGGTCTTATTCAATGGCGCTCCGGATTAGTCATAACTTTCTCACCGACCTTACCGGACTAGTTATGACTTTCTCACCGACCTGGCCAGTTCTCATGCCATGTATGCAAATATGACATAAACATAAAAAACTTGCACATAAACTCAACTAAACATGGCATAGCATCATATTAAACCATTTTCATCATATCGCAAGTAAGAGTCAATCATGGCATCATAACATAAAACATGTGTAAACCATCTCAATATCAAACAGTACGGCTCCCTAAGCCACAACCACTACAATACACTTGCCTTAACCGCGGGCGACGGATTGGCGAGAGGATGAGGGTACTCCTGGGGTCACACCACCTCTTCAAGAAGATCCGAAAGACGACGAAGCCTTCCTTCCCGCCGGCCGCTCCTTCCTCCCGATCCGCAACGATTCGCCAGAGATTCCCGAATCCGGCGATCCTCCGAGCGGAGCGAAGAACACCACGTGGGAGGATGTCGTGGGGCTGCTAGGGGAGGGGAGGGTGGCTTGGGAAGGGAGGGGGGTGGTGGCGCAAGGGCTAGAGGGGAGGGGTGGCTAGGGGAGGCGCATGGGGTGAGGGGGAAGGTGGCGGCTAGGGTTAGAGGGGGTGGGGGCTGGCGCAAGGGGGTGGAGAAGCAGCCTTGCTGCCCCAAAAACCCCTCCACATGGGCCCGTACTTCCCCCACCTTCGGCCCAATTCATCCCCCTAAGGCCCAACCAGCTCCCGCTAGGCCCAAACTCCCGAAAACGGCCCGAAAACTTGATTAAACCTCATACCGTAAAGTTTTAATCTCCAATTTCACATTTTATAATGTCACGACATTCCATAGTGTCACATTGTGCTAGTTGTTGTTGAGGGTGTAACATTCAGGGCACAAGCAGTGCTAGGATGTTACAATTTAGGCCTTAATTACCAAAACCGTAGTTTATGCTTCCGCATTTTATTTAGGTTTTGACATAGGGGTAATTAGAGCGTAATCCTCGAATAGAGAATTTTATAAACACCTATTCACCCCCTCCAGGCACATCCTCAACCCTACAAGTGGTATCAGAGCCCGGTCACTCTCATTTTAGGCTTTACTGCTTAGAGAGTAAAAAGGATGGCAACTAGAGAATTAGTGCACTCTCACAATCCACTTGTGCTTAATAGTTCAAATTATGCCTCGTGGAAGTTATTTATGATTTCACATTTTAAATCCATGAGCGCCCAAATTTGGTGGATCGTAGATGTAGGCTTTTCTCTTCGATTGAATGAAGTTACTCCAGCTAAAGGAGTGTAACACCCCAGCACCATCTGTGCTCTGAATGTTTCTACCACAAGGTCAAACACAACATTTTACATGGAACCCGCGCATTGAGAATAATTTTTAGTATGCTACTTAAACAAGTACTACCAATCCTAAGTCGTCAATAACAATAAAGTTAGTTCAACAAATAGACTCAACACATAACTCAAATCGTTTTGTGACCAAGATAATGTGTAATCAACAAGATCAACCTAATTATTCTCTAAGGTAAAATTTCTCCAAAACTATTTATTATGAATGGCATGGCGAGTGAAGTGGTGAAGCTATATCCCATCCATTGATGACGTTCTCAGAGAACCTAAAAAAAATTAAACAACAAGCGTGAGTCCAAGATTCAGCAAAGTACATCAAAAAATAGTGTCATAACCATCTAACACAATTAGAACAATAACATAACCATTTTTCTTATTTAAATTTAGCAAGCACACAAAATAGTAATATCAAAACCACTTATTAAGTTCAACTCACGACTCAACGACTTAACCTTTCTTCACAGTATTCATCAATCAACAACAGCAATGCTATGCAATGAAATATGCTTTCATGCTCAAATCCACCCTTTCATAGCTTACACCGGTATAGCTTGAGTGCACACCCGTCGGTGTCGCACCCTTTCATTCCCTTCCATCCCTGTGGAGGGGCCTACTCTTACTGTCTCGCTCCCATCTGTCGGGACCCGAATCTGCAAATCCGGACCCTCTGTGTATTCAGCACTAGTCCAGGAACGCGCTAGTGCACACAGTCTAAACATTGGTAAATATCACAATCATACCACTCGATACTAATAAAGTACTTTAATTAGATGAACAAACTGGTTGCTTGACCTTAGGGTCAAGTTACAAATATACGCCTCGCAGGGCGAAACTTATTAAAACAGAAATAATAGCAGCGGAAAATAAGATAACATCGTGGCGCCATCCAGTATACCACAAGCAACTGACTGGGCTTGCTCCCTAAGTAGACGGTTCCTCTTGGAGCTCCTCCTCCAAAGCTGGTGTAGTCTCCTCTTCAACTGGTGTTGTATTGCGGCAAGGGTGAGTACTTGGTACTCAGCAAGTCGTGCACAGAATGCAAGCTAATGTACTATATGCATGGCTTGATACAAAGGAATAGCTCAGGGTATAATTGCAGTAAAGAGCATTTAACAAATAATATAAGTAGATTCGAAAGCAGTAGAAACAAGTATGTCATTAATAACTTTTCCAGGAGTTAAATAAACATCTTCCCAAATCCTAATCCACATTTCCATCAACATCATTATTAAACCAAACCCAACCTTTCAAGACCAAGTTATTTTCAAGAAAGTCTAACCCTTGACGGTAATTCCCGAGCGATGTCCAATGCCGCGGACACGGTTATTCGAATAGATTTTACACTCTGCAGAGGTTATGCACTTTACCCACAAGATACAGTCAAACACCACAAAAGCGAGTGTCCGTAACAAAGTCTTTCGGAAACCTCTAACAGTACAAGTGGTCCTCCATGGCGATTGCACGCTAACCCTTCCGTTAGCGAAGGCGAAGTTTAGGCCAATCCACCGTAAGATGGGTACCTGGCCGCAGCCCCGATACGCTCCCCCGTACAACTACACAAAGGGTGTAGTTGACAACCTGAGGTCCCACAGGTACATTATTAGCAACTTAATCAACTAGGTCCGTCCCATTACAAACATGTGGTTGCACGCTTGACTCAGTTCAAAGGCTTGCAAGGTTAAGTCCTTAGGGCGACCAGGGCAAGACTTCCCGAAGAACCAAATCAACGTTCCCGGTGCCACATCTGGCCCACCCGATCATTCTTGCCACAGGCCCCGGTCAAAGCTATTTATCAAACCCCCAGTTGATTACCATGCACCACGTGCCATCAACATCACATCATACTTTCCCAAAACAGGTTCAATATATCATTAAGGCAATGTTACATTTGATTGTTCAAAATCATGTCATGAGCACGTAGCAGGCCTAAACAATATACTACGACGATCTAAATTCCCATGTTGGCAATTTAATAATGTCCAACTAGTAATCCACAACTAGGGTGACAAGGGGTCATGGCACATATTTAAATAATCAAGGTGTCATACAGCAATTTGGCATTTATCTAATTTCCCATAATTAAGTAAAGCATTTTCTAATCAAACTAGCATGCAATAATTTAAACCAAATTAATTTGAAACTAGGATCAACATGGTCAAAGCACAACTTGCCTTCAAAAAGTACTTGTTCCTGGTCCTGAGCTGGCTCCTGGGTCAACACCTCTCCTTCGAAGCCTTCGGGCACTTCAACGTCTACTCGTAAAGCGTGCAAATAGCAATAAATAAATAAACAGTAGACAAAAAGTGTCCAAACATCCAAATAAAGTTCATAAATAGAGAGAGCATAATTTTATGAATTTTTAGAAACTGGAATCATCGAATTCGGAGTTCAAATGCAAAAGATACAAGCATTTAGAGTTTAAAATAACCAATTAAATAATATTGCAGAGAACAACTTTAGTCCAAAAATTAAATAAAATTCATAATTAGATAGATCTCAATTTTATACAAATTTAGAAATTTGAATCACTCAAATCGGAGTTAAAATGCAAAAGTTATAAGCATTTGAAGTTTGACTCAAATTCTGAAATCATTAAATCGAATTAATAAATCATTTTCTTTTTCGGAAATTAATTATTGCGTCAGCAAGGATACGTGTCAACCTCTGATTGGGCGGCTGACGTTAGCCGGTCCACGGGCTCAGCCCACGGCTCGGCTTAGGTCCACCGTGGACCCGGTCCATGGCTCACGTGACTCTGACATGCGGGACCCCACGGGTAGCGTCACTCGGCGTTAGGGACTCGGCGCCTTTGCCGACAGGTGGACTCCATCGGTAGCGTCATTGCTGACATCACCGCACGGCTGGGGTGGCCACTGACAGGTGGGCCCCCCATGACGTCAGCGTGACGTCATGGTGCGGTTTAGGCTGCGTCGGCCCGACAGCGGGCGGCGTGTCGTGTCGTCGCGCCAGACGTCTGTGGCCGACCGCGCCGGTCCAACTTCCTCCCACGTGGAGCAATCTCGCCCGTTGATTTGAAAATCAACGGCGCGGATTAGATCTAAGGTTTACGCGTTTGGAATAACGCGGTAAATTTGGGCTGTACAATCTAAATCGGACGGTCGAGATTGGATCTAGTGCGGCGCAACGCGTGCTACACGATTGGATCTAAGCCGTTGGATCTAGATCCAACGGTTGAGAATAGATCTAGGATTTGCAACGGAAATATCACACGGCGACGTGGCCGAACGTGGGCCGTTGGATCTTGATCCAACGGTCCAGATCTAATCTGGAGGGTTTGGGTTTTGGGAACACGTGGCTTACCGTGGCCGTTCGATCTTGATCCGATGGTGCACGGAGCTCGCGGGCGGTGCTGGCGTTGCGGCGGAGCTGGGTGGCCGGAGACGGTGACGAAGACGAGCCCGACGGCGCTTGGGGGCATCTCCGGCGAAGTGAGTTGGCTCCACGGGTGCGGCTTGACCTGAAGACTCCGGATCTGGGCTCAACGGCGGCGGAGGATGGCGGACGGCGGCGGGGCGAGGCAAGAACCGTGGCGGAGGAGGAAGCTAACTACGGCGAGCAATAGCGGGTCGACGGCGGCGGCTAGGGATAGGGCACTTGGGGCAAACGACGCGAACAGCAAAGGCGATCCTCGCACGCACGACCGGGCATTAAATCGCCCGACGCCGAGATCCGCGGAATCCGCGGCTGCAGACGGCGGCGAGTCCATCCCGACACGGTGAGGGCGACAGACGCGCGCCACCGTTGGATCGAGATCCAACGGCCGCGCGGGTTCGGGCTCGTGCAGCTCGCGAGCCGGGCCGTTTGGCTTGGTCGGGCTTCGGGTGATGTGGCTCAATCGTGGCCGTTGGATCTCGATCCAACGGTCACGCGCGTTAGGGTTCGGCCGAGCGGGTTCGACCGGATCAACTGGCTCAGGTCGGACTCGAGTCTGACTCGGACTCGGGTCCGGTCGGATGAACAGTAAAACCAACTCGATTTTCCAGCGATTAAATAATCCAATTAATTCCCAGAAATTCATTTAATTCATTAAAAATAGTAAAAAAACTCAGAAAAATTCTGGAAAATATTTTGGATCATTTTGGACTCAAATAAAATATTTCCAACAAAATTTTACTTGCAAAGTTAAATTCTTTAATTATTTCAAAATGGAATAAATTCAAATAAATTCCAAATAAATCCAAGTAAATTCCAGAAAATTCCAAAAATTCACCAAAGTGCCAAATCACACATGAATTTAAGAAAAGCAAATTTTTGGGGTGTTACAAACCTCCCCCCTTAATAGAATCTCGTCCCCGAGATTCAGGGCTTTCTAAAGAAACAGGTCCAAAAACTCTTTCTTCAAATCCTTTTCGCGCTCCCAAGTTGCTTCACTTTCCGCGTGGTTGCTCCATTGAACTCTGCAGAAGCGGGTTGACTTGTTTCTCGTCTCTCGATCCATGGTGTCCAAAATCTTCACGGGGTGCTCCTTGTAGGTCAGATCCTCTTGTAATTCGATTGACTCAAGCGGTGTTTGTTCCTCGTGTACTCGGAGACACTTCTTCAACTGGGACACATGAAACACGTCATGTACTCCTGCTAGTGATTGCGGTAGCTCCAGCTGGTAAGCAACTTCACCTCTGCGGCTGAGAACCTTGAATGGTCCAACATATCTCGGCGCGAGTTTTCCTTTAGCATGGAATCTCTTAACTCCTCTGAGTGGCGTGACCCTGAGATACACGAAATCTTCTGGTTCAAAACTTAGGTCTCGGCGACGGTTATCGGCGTAGCTCTTCTGTCTTGATTGTGCTATCTTCAGTCTTTCTCGGATCATGGCAATCTGTTCTTCGGCTTCTTGAAGAATATTTGGTCCAAAGACACGGCGTTCCCCTGTCTCATTCCAATTCAATGGTGTCCGACAAGGTCGACCGTATAGTGCTTCAAATGGCGACATTTGCAAACTGGCTTGGTAACTATTATTGTAGCTGAACTCAGCGTACGGCAGACTTTTATCCCAAGAGGTAGCATAAGCCAATGCACACGCTCTTAACATATCCTCCAAAATCTGATTAACTCTTTCGGTTTGCCCATCCGTCTGCGGATGATAAGTTGTACTGAAGTTCAAACGGGTTCCCATGGCTTCATGCAGTTTATTCTAGAATCTTGAGGTAAACTGGGTACCTCTGTCCGATACAATTTTCTTCGGCACTCCGTGCAAACAGACGATCCTGGTCATATACAATTCAGCTAACTTATCTCCCGAATAAGTGGTCTTCACTGGAATAAAGTGGGCGACCTTAGTCAAGCGGTCCACTATAACCCATATGGAGTCATATCCTCCTTGAGTTTTCGGCAAACCGGTAATGAAGTCCATTCCGATTTCCTCCCATTTCCACTCTGGTATCTTCAACGGCTGTAGCAATCCTGCTGGTCTCTGATGCATTGCTTTGACTCTCTGGCATATGTCGCACAATGCAACATGCTCGGCAACTTCACGCTTCATGCTCGGCCACCAGAATCTCTCCTTCAAATCTTGATACATCTTGGCGCTTCCAGGATGAATGGAATACTTTGAGTCATGGGCTTCTTCTAAAATCAACTGCTTCAGCTCCTTCTTGTTCGGCACACAAATGCGACCCTTCATCCATAACGTGCCTTGCTCATCCAACTTGAAGTCCTCTGCCTTGCCTTCCTCCATGTTGGACTTAATCTTGCGGATCTTGTCATCATCCTCTTGTCCTTCTCGGATCTGATCCTCCAGGGTAGGCTTCACTTCCAATGCTGCCAAGAATCCTTCTGGTACGACTTCAATCTGCATTCTCTGGAAATCCTCACATAGCTCCTCCTGACTTGTGGCTATCAACATGTTCACGGTATGGCTCTTCCGACTCAGAGCATCGGCAACTATGTTGGCCTTCCCGGGATGGTAATGGATTCTAACATTGTAGTCCTTAATCAACTCTAACCATCTCCTCTGCCTCATATTCAGGTCTGATTGGGTGAAGATGTACTTAAGACTCTTATGGTCCGTGTATACTTCACATCTGTTTCCAATTAAATAGTGACGCCACAATTTCAAGGCATGCACTACGGTAGCTAGCTCTAGGTCATGTGTCGGATAATTCTCCTCATGTGGCCTCAACTGCCTAGATGCATAGGCGACGACCTTTCCATTCTGCATCAGCACACATCCAAGCCCTTGGTGCGATGCGTCACAATAAATATCAAAGCTTTGATTAACATCCGGTAGAACCAACACCGGCGCTGATGTCAAGCGTTTCTTCAGCTCTTGAAAACCTTTTTCACACTCTGGCGTCCATGCAAACTTCTTCTCCTTTTTCAACAATTGCGTAAGAGGTTTCGCAATTGTCGAAAAGCCTTCAATGAAATGGCGGTAGTAACCTGCCATTCCAAGGAAACTACGAATCTGGGTCACGGTCTTCGGCTGCTCCCAATGTAGCACAGCTTCTACCTTGCTTGGATCTACGGCGACTCCTTCTGCGGTCATTACATGTCCGAGGAACTCCACCTTGTCCTTCCAAAAGTCACACTTACTAAATTTAGCGAAGAGTTGCTGTTCCCTCAGCTTTTCCAACACTCGCCTCAAGTGCTCGGCATGTTCATCCTCTGTCTTGGAGTAGATTAAGATATCATCTATGAACACAACAACAAACTTGTCAAAATATTCCATGAACACCTTATTCATCATATTCATGAAATATCTTTGGTGCATTAAATCGAGACCAAAGGACATAACAGTAAACTCGTAATGTCCATATCTTGACGAGAATGCGGTCTTCGGAATATCTTCTGATCGGATCTTCAATTGGTGGTATCCCGATCTCAGATCAATCTTGGAGAAAACTCCGGCTCCTCTCAGCTGATCAAACAGATCGTCGATCCTGGGTAGCGGGTACTAATTCTTCACGGTGACTTCATTGAGTGCATGGTAGTCAATGCACATCCTGAAACTCCCATCCTTCTTCTTGACAAACAGAACTAGCGCTCCCCACGACGACGAACTTGGTCTGATAAATCCTTTCTCCATCAACTCTTCAAGCTGCTTCTTCATCTCTACCAACTCTTCGATGGACATCCGGTAGGGTCTCTTTGCTATCGGCGCTGTACCAGGTACAAGCTCTATCACAAACTCTATGTCCCTGTCTGGCGGCATACCAGGTAGATCTTCAGGAAAAACATCTGGGTACTCATTCACCACTGAGACATCTTCTATGCTGATTGCCTTTGCGCTGTTAACCATCAATTGTCCATCTCTAACAGCGGTAGCTTGGAATTCCACTTTCTTTCCACACGGGCTCTCAACTGAGATAGTCCTTCGTCCACAATCCAATACGGCCTTGTGCTTGGATAACCAATCCATTCCCAAAATAACATCTAAGGTTTGGGTATCCAACAATATAAGGTTCGCTAGGAACTCTATCCCATCTATTAATATTCTCACCCCAGAACATCCTACTTTAGTTCGGAGTTCGGAACCAGGGGTTTGAACTAAAAGCATGCATTTAAGTCTTGCAATCTCCAAATCATTTTTAGCAGCAAAACCTTGAGAAACAAACGAATGCGAAGCTCTAGAGTCAAACAAAACTGTTGCAGGTACTGAGTTGACAAGTAACTTACCCAGTACGACGTCCGTGGCATTCTAAAGTGCCTCTGCGGTGACATGGTTGACTCGGCCTCTCACCACGGTCTGGGGTGCTGCTCTGGTGTCTTTGTCCCTCGGTTGGCTCCTCGGTGCCGGGCGTCCTGGCCGTGTGGATCCTGATTGAAGCGATCGGGTCACTCTCGCTTTGTCTTCTTAGGGCAATCGCTGGCAAAGTGTCCTGGCTCGTTGGTTGTAGCAGCGTCTCACTGCCCCTGTTGATCGCCTCAAGCGGCGTTCGGGCCGGTGGCCGGGTCGATAGTTCTGATTGACGGGTCTTGGTGCTGGCGACGGTGTCCTTGTAGCATTCTGTGGTTGGAATCTGAAAAACTGATTTGGCACAACCCTCAAACGTTGCTGCGCTCCCTGACGCGATCCCTGCTGTTGCATCCTTCGCTTCCTGTTGTCGTCCAGTTCCTTGCGCTTGTCCTCAAGAATAAGCGCCTTGTTCACCAATTCTTGGAAATATGGAAAGGTGTGGGTGATCAGTCCCACCTGCAGTCCTGAGTTAAGTCCCTTCATAAAGCGAGACTGTCTGGCTTTATCTGTCGCTACGTCTTCAGGTGCGTAACGAGCAAGCTGTGTGAACTTATTCAGGTATTCAGCCACCGGCTGGTTACCTTGCTTCAGTGCTCTGAACTCTTCCTTCTTGAGGTCCATAATTCCTTCAGGCACGTGATACTGGCGAAATGCGGCTGTAAACTCCTCCCAAGTGATGTCCTGAGGGTTCTCCCGCATGGCGCAGAAGTTCTCCCACCATTCTGCGGTGGTCCCTTCCAACTGATAAGAAGCGTAGAGTACCTTCTCATTTCCCATGCATTGAGCAATGTGTAGCTTCCTCTCAATTGACCTTAACCAATCATCGGCCTCCAACGGATTGGCATTCCCGGAGAAAGTGGGTGGATGAGTCCTTGTGAACTCTGACAGTCTTAAATTCTGGCGTTGTCCCTTATTGACTTGATTAGCGGTGGCCTGAGCAGTGACGTGTTGCATCTGTTGCATCATAGCATGCATCAACTGAGTCTGAGCAGCAAGAAAAGCTCCAAAATTCTGCATGTCAACTGGCGGTGCTAGGTGGGGTGCAGGTGCTCCATCATTGGGGTTCCCAGCTGGGCGAGAACCACTTCCATTGCCTCCAAGGTTTCCGCGGGTGTTCACCATCTGTCGATTGCTCCAAGGTTTCAGAGATGAGAGGGAACAAGAATAGACAAGTAATAGAGAAACTTATGCGGGGGAAAAGTGTAACTCAAAATCCAATTTTATTATTAATAATAACTTGGTATGGTTGCTCACAATGCCTAAAGGCCTGCAACACATACTGCACATGTGACACTATGGTTTGGTGTGACGTTATAGAAGGTGAAACTAGAGAATAAAACCTTTCGGCTTAGGGTTTTCTCGCGTTTTTGGGCCGGTTGAAGTGTTATGTCGCCACGGAGTGTCGTAACCTTATTTAACGTGCATGATAAGGTTATTAACATTATGAGATGTGGAATTAAGGTTAAAACTATAGGATATGGAGGTTAATAGCTTTTCTGGGGCGTTTCCGGGCCGTTTCCGGGGTTTTGGGCCTTCCCGGGGGAGTTTGGGCCTTGGTGGGCTTTGGTGGGATGGAGTAGGTCTCCGTAACGGACTAGGATTGGGTGTGGGGGCTGGTAAAAGGGCTCCCCACCAGCCTTTTGGGCGTGCTCCCCCTGCCCTTGGGTGCCCCCACCTCCCCCTCCTAAGCCCTAGCCGCCACCCCCTCTCCCTCTCCCTCTCCCTCTTGTGCGCCTCCACCTCCCCCTTTGCCCCATTGCTCCCCACCTCTCCACCACCTCTCCTCCACCCCCTTGCTGCCCTAGGGTGGTCTCCACACCTCTGCACCTTGTGGATCCATCCGTTGGAGCGAGGAGCGAGGAGCGAGGAGCGTGGAGCGAGGAGCGATCCGCGAGGAGATCTATTGGAGATTCGTTCGTTGGGCAAAGGTATGATCATGGGGATCCTTGGAATTGATCTAGGTACTGTTCTTAGGGTGATTATCAAGTTTTTAGATCAATTGGTGGTGCTGGATTGGAGTTCTTTGGGTTAGATCTAGACGTTGCCACGTTTCTGTTTTCGGGCAGATTGAGTAGTCGGGCTAGGGTTCGAGTTTTCGTCGATTTAGAATCCGAATCTGTCCGTACGTACTTAAAACAAGTTGTAGATAATTTAATTATCTTTCCGTGGACAAAAAGCACGTTAAAATCCAATCAGCCGTTTGAAAGTTATGGCCGTTTTACCGAGCGTGTTAAAATCTGTGACGCGATTGGAACAGATCGTAGTAATCTGTAGATTAAACAATTTTAGAGTCCGAATAAGTCTTTCCGTATAACTAGAAAAAGGTAGGAAATTTCCTAAGCTTCGCGATGGTGTACTCGTTTAATCGATTTGGAGTCCCAGAACTCAAGTTATGGCCTTTGCAAGGCTGCTGTCCCGCCGGGACAGAACCTCTGTTTTTAGGTTTGCAAGTAGTGGGCAATGTCGGGTTAGATGGGGATTTGTGTACTGTTTTGCGGGCATTATTGTGAGTGTGTGATGCCTATGTGCAGGTGGTGTGACACCAGGAGTGCCCTCTACGTCCCACAAATCCGTCGCCCGCGGTTGAGGCAAGTGTGTTGTAATGTATAGCGGATTGTAGGTTGTTTGTTGATATTGGGTGAAAGATTGAACACTTGCTATGCTCACTTGCCATGCTTGCTGTTTTCCAATGAAATATTGAGTATGATTATCATGGTTCGATGCCATGTGTTTATATTTGTCATGATGAGTTGCCATATGTTTATGTACATGTGAAATATGATAATTGGCATAGTTGCATGCATGACATGTTACATGGTCCGGGCGGTGAGAAAGTCATTAACTAATCCGGGAAGGTCGGTGAGAAAGTTATGACTAATCCGGAGAGCCATTAGAGTAAGTCCTACATCGTGATTCCATCTACCGTGGGTTGTGGAAGCGAGGAGTAGGCACCCTCCATCTTCGGGATGGAAGGGGGGAGAGGGTGCACACCAACGGGTGTGTACTCAACCATACCGGTATGAGTTTCCATGGAGATATGAGCATAACATTGCATTGCATTGCATTGCAATACATTTTTTTTTAAAGATGATGATGTTGTTATGTGCTCAAGTATGAGATGTTATATGTGATGTAAGGTATTATTGTCTTGTAAATGATCTTGTTGTCCATTACAATATGCTTGCTGAGTTTTCGAACTCACGCTTGTGTTTTATGTTGTTTTTAGGTACTTTGAGATCGGCATGCGGGAAAAAGGGGTCTAGCTACACTTCTACACGTAGCGCCTCTTCTGGTTCCTCCTCTGGGTCTGGAGCGTCCAACTCCAACACTGGATCGGGACCCTGGCCATACAGTGCAGTCTCCAGCTCTGTGATCCTTTCCGCAGCATAAGCGACATACTCACGAGCATTCTCCAAGTGTTTCTTCTCCTCCTCAACCTGCTCGCGAGCCTTCTTCAACTCCTGAACCGTGTCGTCGATCAGCTCTTCCTGGGCGGCGACGAATCTGGCTAAGTGAGTGATGGTAGCATCCTCATCCTCTATCGGCTTCCGCTGAGCTCTACTGTCTCGGCGTGGGTGGTGACGGAACACTGTGCCTTCCAGCTCCCTGGAGTAGGTGCGGGCGATCTACTGCATCGCTTGACGTGACACCTCCTGGATTCCCATCTCAAAGGTAGACCTCCTGGCGGTGAAGTGGAATGGGCGGCTGAACTTTGTCTTCTCTCGGGCATACACCGTGATCCGGATGTCCCATCCTACGACCACTCCTACCTGTACGAATGTAGTCCCTCGGTAGAGCGGCCTCTCAAAACCTCCAAGAAACTGAAGCGTACGCCACAACTCGGCGGCATAGCCTCCCTCACGCTCGGCGTAGTTGTTCTTCATCATCATCTGTCAAAGGATACTTGCGTAAGAACGCAACATTTTAAACTCAATGTGGGAGACGAAAGGAACTCAGCAAGGGGTATGAACAAGGAAGAAAAGGGGTAAGTCGAGAATTCATTCATTATCTTGATAAATTTTTTCTTTAGAAAATAGGTTTTATCCTCACTACGACCATTCTAACTATGGGTGAGCCTACAATCAGTATGGCTCTGATACCACCTCTGTCGGGACACGAATCTGCAAATCCGGACCCTCTGTGTATTCAGCACTAGTCCAGGAACGCGCTAGTGCACACAGTCTCAACATTGGTAAATATCACAATCATACCACTCGATACTAATAAAGTACTTTAATTAGATAAACAAACTGGTTGCTTGACCTTAGGGTCAAGTTACAAATATACGCCTCGCAGGGCGAAACTTATTAAAAGAGAAATAATAGCAGTGGAAAATAAGATAACATCGTGGCGCCATTCAGTATACCACAAGCAACTGACTGGGCTTGCTCCCTAAGTAGACGGTTCCTCTTGGAGCTCCTCCTCCAAAGCTGGTGTAGTCTCCTCTTCAACTGGTGTTGTATTGCGGCAAGGGTGAGTACTTGGTACTCAGCAAGTCGTGCACAGAATGCAAGCTAATGTACTATATGCTTGGCTTGATACAAAGGAATAGCTCAGGGTATAATTGCAGTAAAGAGCATTTAACAAATAATATAAGTAGATTCGAAAGCAGTAGAAACAAGTATGTCATTAATAACTTTTCCAGGAGTTAAATAAACATCTTCCCAAATCCTAATCCACATTTTCATCAACATCATTATTAAACCAAACCCAACCTTTCAAGACCAAGTTATTTTCAAGAAAGTCTAACCCTTGACTGTAATTCCCGAGCGATGTCCAATGCCGCGGACACGGCTATTCGAATAGATTTTACACTCTGTAGAGGTTATGCACTTTACCCACAAGATACAGTCAAACACCACAAAGGCGAGTATCCGTAACAAAGTCTTTCGGAAACCTCTAACAGTACAAGTGGTCCTCCCCGGCGATTGCACCCTAACCCTTCCCTTAGCGAAGGCGAAGTTTAGGCCAATCCACCGTTAGATGGGTACCTGGCCGCAGCCCCAATACGCTCCCCCGTACAACTACACAAAGGGTGTAGTTGACAACCTGAGGTCCCACAGGTACGTTATTAGCAACTTAATCAACTAGGTCCGTCCCATTACAGACATGTGGTTGCACGCTTGACTCAGTTCAAAGGCTTGCAAGGTTAAGTCCTTAGGGCGACCAGGGCAAGACTTCCCGAAGAACCAAATCGACGTTCCCGGTGCCACATCTGGCCCACCCGATCATTCTTGCCACAGGCCCTGGTCAAAGCTATTTATCAAACCCCCAGTTGATTACCATGCACCATGTGCCATCAACATCACATGATACTTTCCCAAAACAGGTTCAATATATCATTAAGGCAATGTTACATTTGATTGTTCAAAATCATGTCATGAGCACGTAGCAGGTCTAAACAATATACTACGGCGATCTAAATTCCCATGTTGGCAATTTAATAATGTCCAACTAGTAATCCACAACTAGGGTGACAAGGGGTCATGGCACATATTTAAATAATCAAGGTGTCATACAGCAATTTGGTATTTATCTAATTTCCCATAATTAAGTAAAGCATTTTCTAATCAAACTAGCATGCAATAATTTAAACCAAATTAATTTGAAACTGGGATCAACATGGTCAAAGCACAACTTGCCTTCAAAAAGTACTTGTTCCTGGTCCTGAGCTGGCTCCTGGGTCAACACCTCTCCTTCGAAGCCTTCGGGCACTTCAACGTCTACTCGTAAAGCGTGCAAATAGCAATAAATAAATAAACAGTAGACAAAAAGTGTCCAAACATCCAAATAAAGTTCATAAACAGAGAGAGCATAATTTTATGAATTTTTAGAAACTGGAATCGTCGAATTCGGAGTTCAAATGCAAAAGATACAAGCATTTAGAGTTTAAAATAACCAATTAAATAATATTGCAGAGACAAACTTTAGTCCAAAAATTAAATAGAATTCATAATTATATAGATCTCAATTTTATACAAATTTAGAAATTTGAATCACTCAAATCGGAGTTAAAATGCAAAAGTTATAAGCATTTGAAGTTTGACTCAAATTCTGAAATCATTAAATCGAATTAATAAATCATTTTCTTTTTCGGAAATTAATTATTGCGTCGGAAGGACACGTGTCAACCTCGATTGGGCGGTGACGTCACCGGCCCACGGCTCGACCACTCGGCTTGGGGCCACGTGGACCCGGTCCATGGCTCACGTGACTCTGACATGCGGGACTTACGGGTACGCGTCCATCGACGTCGGTACCGACTCGGCGCGCATACCGGTGGGACCCACTGGTGATGTCATTGCTGATGTCACCGCACGGCTGGGGTGTGGCACGACAGGGTTTCCCCATGACGCCGGCGTGACGTCATGGTGCGATTTATCGGCTGCCGACACGCTGGCGGCGTGTCGTTGCCGCTGCAAGACGTCTGTGGCCGACCGCGCCGGTCCAACCTCCTCCCACGTGGCGCATCTCGCCCGTTGATTTGAAAATCAACGGCGCGGATTAGATCTAAGGTTTACGCGTTTGGAATAACGCGGTAAATTTGGGCCGTACGATCTAAATCGGACGGTCGAGATTGGATCTAGTACGGTGCAACGCGTGCTACACGATTGGATCTAAGCCATTGGATCTAGATCCAACGGTTGAGAATAGATCTAGGATTTGCAACGGAAATATCGCACGGCGACGTGGCCGAACGTGGGCCGTTGGATCTTGATCCAACGGTCCAGATCTAATCTGGAGGGTTTGGGTTTTGGGAACACATGGCTTACCGTGGCCGTTCGATCTTGATCCGACGGTGCACGGAGCTTCGCGGCGGCCGGGCGTTGGCGCGAGCTGGGTGGCCGGAGGCGGTGACGAAGACGAGCCCGACGGCGCTTGGGGGCGTCTCCGGCGAAGTGAGTTGGCTCCACTGGTGCGGCTTGACCTGAAGACTCCGGATCTGGGCTCAACGGCGACGGGGCGAGGCAAGAACCGTGGCGGAGGAGGAAGCTAACTACGGCGAGCAATAGCGGGTCGACGGCGGCGGCTAGGGCTAGGGCACTTGAGGTAAACGACGCGGATGGCAAAGGCGATCCTCGGGCACGCATCCGAGCATTAAATACCGGCCCGGATGCCGAGATCTCGCGAATCCGCAGATGAAGCCGGGTACGGCGTGAGTCCGCCCCGACACGGCAAGGGCGACGTGCAGACGCGCCACCGTTGGATCGAGATCCAACGGCCGCGCTGGTTCGGCTCGTCTGCTCGGCAAGCCGGGCTAGCTTCGGTCGGAGCTGGGCTCGGGTGACGTGGCTCAATCGTGGCCGTTGGATCTCGATCCAACGGTCACGCGCGTTAGGGTTCGGCCGAGCGGGTTCGACCGGATCAACTGGCTCGGGTCGGACTCGAGTCTGACTCGAACTCGGGTCCGGTCGGATGAACAGTAAAACCAACTCGATTTTCCAGCGATTAAATAATCCAATTAATTCCCAGAAATTCATTTAATTCATTAAAAATAGTAAAAAACTCAGAAAAATTCCAGAAAAATTCTGGAAAATATTTTGGATCATTTTGGACTCGAATAAAATATTTCCAACAAAATTTTATTTGCAAAGTTAAATTCTTTAATTATTTCAAAATGGAATAAATTCAAATAAATTCCAAATAAATCCAAGTAAATTCCAGAAAATTCCAAAAATTCACCAAAGTGCCAAATCACACATGAATTTAAGAAAAGCAAATTTTTGGGGTGTTGCACCATCCATCCCTGTGGAGGGGACTACGAGGTAGGACTTCTCAAGAGCACCCTGGAATAGTCATATAACCTCATATGACATTTCTTACCGACCTGGCTCGTCAACTCTTTTATGATATGTATGCAAATGATGCACATTTTCTTTTCATAGCTCATTCGTCATGAATCAACATTACTAAATGACTATTCACCATATGAATCCATTCTTATCACGACAGGAATGGAGCACCAACGATACTAACAATTGCAATAGTCAATATAAACTATCATGGGAGCAAGTATAATAAGGAACATCACATTCCAACACAAACCATCCCCACTGCATGCTGTACTTGCCTCTTTACCTTGAGAAGCAGAGTAGCGTGAGGTCGAAGCCACTCAAAAAGTCACACCACTTGAAAAGAATTGCATACCTCTCAAAACAATGCAATCACAGCATAGGCAATAAAACATAGTGACATTGAACCTACGCCAACCCAAACTTTTAACTTTCTCACTCGGCGAACAAATCCACCCCTTTGTTGTTCCGGTGGTCTAAAAGGCTATAAGCTCTACCCTAATAGCCCATACCACAGGAATAAAGAATTTTATGAAACTACCAAAGATTACCTACAAATTTCTAGCTAACCCACTTCATCAATTAAACCAACTAGCTTATCGTTTCCTAAAGGGAATAGCTTCTCTTAAGAATTCGTTCTTTCCTTTCACTCTATCTAAGGATATGTGTAGGTCTAAGGCGCTGATAGATACATTTCTTTTCTTTTCAAGTGCTAGCTAAGAAGTGAGTTTTCAATACCTAAGGCAAGTTCTAGAAATTCGTTAATTCAGTATCAATGCTTATTTTATTGAAGCCTATACCTTTAGCTCTTTTTTTGCTCTTGAGCGAATAGGTTACTTTATTAGAAAATCTCCCTTTGCCTTTAGAAGAAGAGCTTCCTTCTTTTAAAGAATACGCTGGAGTCCAAATGTTTGAGCATGTTCTATATAGGAGGGGAATCAATTCCATCCATCTATCTGGCTATGAAAGAAAGAAGTCTTATGCGACATTAGAACTCTCTGCCCTTCACTCTTAGAGGGAACGTAGCGAATGCAATAATGTAAATGCTTGAAAGTAAAGAGACAAATAACACACCAACTTTTTACCATGGTGTTCAGAGACTTATCGGTCTCCCCTAGTCCACGTTGAGGCAAAGTCCAACTCAATTTGGATTGGCTCCGCACTTGAGCCTCTGCCTCAAATCCACTCGGTAGTTTTTCACTCTTTTGAGTAGGCTCAACTAGAACCTTCACAAACTTCGCCAGGGCATCTCACAAACCTTGAGAGCTCCTAACACGATACTCCTAAGCCGTCTAGGTGGCGGCAACCACTAAGAGTAATAAGTCAAGCACTCCGCTTGAACTTCACCTAGCACAACACATGCGCTTCCAATGATCAACCTAAGTGCAACACATGCACTAGGTTCCTCCCAATCCTCACTAGATGCAACACATGCACTCTAGTGTCACTCTTTGCTCAAAAACCGAATTGAGGTGTGCAACACATGAAACACCCTCACAAAGCACTCAAGAGAAAAGCCAAGGCAACAACCATAAGCTCATCAATCAGCCAACACCCCCATGGGGTCTATTTATAGACCCCATTACAAAACTAGCCATTGGAGGGGCAACTTGGTGAAATCGGCGAAAACCCGGTACTACCGCTGGCTGGTAGTACCGCCCTCTGGCCAACGGCTAGAAAACTAGCAGTTGCATAGGGAATCTGGTATTACCATTGGCCATTGCCTAGTAGTACCGCTCCCCGGTAGTACCAGCTCTCAGTCGCAGCACTACCGCCTCAGCAACTGTCCAGAGATACCCCTCTCTTGAATATATGTACCAGCTCCTTGGTCCTGGTACTACCGCATCTACAGTAGTACCACCCTCGAGCCCCCGGTACTACTGACATTCAAAATACCTAAAAATGAGCCATTCGTGAAAACAACTACCACTCCAAATAGCGGTAGTGCCGATGCCCATACGGCGGTACCGCCAGACCAGATGTACTACCAGCATTAACACTACGATAGTGCCGACATTTGGAGAAAAACTAGATTTTCAACTAAAATCATTTCTCCAAAAGATCAATAACAATTCTTTGAGCCATAAGGTGATCAACACATAATCACTCCAAATTTCAATACTCTTTTGCAACAACTCAGCTCATGCTCAAAGAATTTCAACCAAACTCCAAACAGGTTTGTGAGAAAACATTTTGTAAACATCTCAAGATATATTTGTAAGAATGTATTAAGCAAATAAATTCTGGAGTCTATGAGATTAATCCTCTTTGCCATGTGATGGTCAACACGAGACCAAACGGACTTGCAAAAACCACGGTACAAGTATCACATGCTTTCAGGTTACCGAACTCACAGACCTCCCGTTTATTCGCATAACAAACTTGCAAACAACAATTAAACCACAAAGCATGAGCTATCTCCCTTTTGCAACACACGCAAATCCATAGCTCCAAGCAAACTCTAAACACTTTTGCAAAAACACCTTTTACAGACTACTCAAAGATATATTTTCAAAAATGTATTAAGCAAATAATCCACGAGTCTATGAGATTGATCCTCTTAGTGTCAAGGCCCCGAATTCGAGTTCGACTCACGCGGCTAGTGCTAGCACCAACAACTCTTTATCTGCATTCGAGATCAATTTCAAACTCCCGAGCATATCCTAAACTGTCACTTAGGAGTATCCCGAACTTAACTAAAAGTTTAGAGCTAGAAAATTCTTAGCTGCAAATGTGGTTTTCATCAAAAGTTTAGAGCCTCATAGTGGGAGATCTATAATGATCTAGGACGTGCAAGTTAGTAAAATGGAAACTAGAAACTTTCCACTACAATGGTCAAGTTCCCTTGCCAATTCAATATCAAACACTAATTTTTAACATGGCTCAAAAACTGAATCCAATGTGCAGTTGTTTGGGGACTTAACCCTAGGGGATAGCACTTAGTCTCCTTGTGTGTGGCTTTGTGTGTGGGCATGTGGGCACAAAACAAAACAGCAAAATACCAACTCACAAGTGCTACCCACCCATTTCCTTTCTCCCCAAGCGTGCAGCTCCAAACCAATACCAAAAACAGCAGCTAGTGGACAGCAACCACCCACTTCCTTCCTCCCCAAACCGTGCAACCCCAAAGGTCCTGGCCAAGCCCCCTTGTGGGAGAAGCATTCCTCTCCATGGCAGCACCTTGAAGCTCCTCCCCAGCCCCTCCAAGTTGCTGCAGCTCCCCCATCAGCTCCTCCACCTGCAGCAGCCCCAATCAAGCTCCTCCTCCTTCTCCCCATGGCTCCTCCTTGAGGGAGGCCAAGGTAAGCCCTCCCCCATGGCTAGATCTAGTTTTTGAGGGTCTTTTTCTGCTATTTTGGGCGCCTAGGGTTGATTTGGGGAAAAGTTTTGGAGGAAAACAATCCACTCTAGGGTTTAGGCAAAACCTGATTTTCGAGCAGAATTTTTAGCTACTGTAATCCGTCTTTTTGAAATTGTTAGAAGCTTCATCTCTCTAGCTGGCTGAAGAATTAGTTGTAGATAATCAAGTTATATTTCATTTCCAACTGGAATCGATCGATTTCGTTAATCCAGAAGAAAGTTATGATGATTTTCGTGCTGACTGTCCAGAAGATGCAGCAATTCGGCTGAGCGACTGATTTACTCAGTTTTGGGAGGGTTAAACTAATTGTTGTCCAAATGGGGGTTGATGTATGTGTAGGTAGGGTTCTAATGCTCATTTAGAAACTAGGAGATCTCAATTTGATTGAATGATTAAAAAGTTATGCATATCTGAATGTCATGCTGTTCCGAAACACTGAAATTGTGAATGCCGAAACTGCTCTCTGTTCCTGGCCGAACTGGGAGTACTCCATGCAGTTGATGGTTAATTCCCCAAAGCTAAGTCGTAGGTATATGTCTTATGATCGTTTAGAATCCGAGTTTGCTCAATTTGGTGAAGTGGTTAGGAAGTTATGATGAATTTAGTGAAATCTGTCCAGATTGGTTGCAATTGTGCAGAGTGCTGTTCTTTTCGGTTTTTGGGAAAGCTAAACTGATTGTTGATCAATTAGGGGTAGAGGTATGAGTAGGTATTGTCCTCATGTTCAATTGTAAACTGGAATCGCTCAATTTGATTGAGTAGATAAATAGATATGCTCGTTTGAATTGCTTGTTGTTCTAAAAAATTCAGATTTGGGTTCAAAACCAAAGTGGGTAGTGTGCTTGCTATATTCATATTTCAGAATTTGCTACAAAGGTTATGATTTTGGTTGGAATAGTGTAGAGCATTTCCAAATGTTACTTGGCTATTAATTTGGAGCTATCATGAGTTTTGAATTGTGATTCCATTTCATAAGCATGGCATGCATCTCATTTCGCATACATTGTGATCGTGTAGAGAACGAAACCGCGGTGATTGACGTGGCCGTGGTCGAGGGGGAACACGAGGAGCAAATTGTCGTTGAGAATCCGGTAGAAGCTCAAGGCAAGCACCTAAGCATACTCAACCTTATATATATTTGTATTTTGGAGAATGAATTGCTTATTGGATGATTAAGTTATGCATTAGGAGTTGAATTGTGGGAATGGTACTAGATCCTATTTGTTGCACATACAATCCTTCATACTTGTTGAACACCTCCTTTGGAGCTAGTATATGGGTAAATATATTGTGTCCATGCTTAGTTTGCTTAGATGTCGGGTATGGGCCAAGTGGTGGATGGTTCCATCACTTGAGATTATTACTTCACAAATGTTGGACTGCAATGGGTATGATTATGTTCTGAAATGTTGAATTTGAGACCGAGCAAGAGAGTTTAATCATTTGGGTGTGGAGACTCAAGTGTTGTAGTCTCGCCTGTGTCGATTAAGGACCGATCCGTTGTTTGCCATGTTGATCGAGCACACCTTGTTGATCGCATGCCCGATATGATGGTACGGTAAGCTATTCTTCCGTCGCATACTAATTCGATGAGCCATGCCCTCATGCGGTTGGACGTGGTTGAGGGCGAGACTTAGGCCGACTCTCGAGGGACAAGCGAGGCTTGGGCCGCTTGAGGGGGTGCTAGGTGCTCGAACCGCATGAAGATGGCTCAACGAATATGTATGGATGGGAGGAGGGTTGACATGAGGTTCCCTTGTGGCACATGTCGTGCGATTGATGATCCCTGCAGGGTTGAGAAAACGATTCGAATTGCCGCGCTCTCGGATATGAGCACGCTTGTATCATCCGACATTTCAACGTAGTAATAACTTAAACTTGATGCTAGTTGGTATGTTGATGATTATACTTGTTCATGTTGATACTTGCTTTACTTTAAATGTTTAATTTCAGATTTCACTCTAGTAATAGGTGCTGTCCATAAATGCTATAAAGCCTGTGAATTGAGTAGTGGAATGTAACTATGCAACAATGTTAAGCTTTTCCGCACTTTTTACATTAAGCTTACTCCTTGCTACATCCAAATACATATTCTTTCGAGTCGGTCATATATGGACCACGGGTAAGTCTTGCGAGTACCTTTTGTACTAATGCTTCTGCTTTGTGGTTTTCAGGTGAGGATCAAGATGGATGCGAGTTTTGTCTCATCGCTTCTCGGTGTCAGGCGGGCACCGAGTAGAGGCTACTTATGACGTTAGACACACCCGTAAGTGTTCAAAGGTGACACTTAGGAGATGTCATACTTTTGGTTTACTTTGGTGGTTGTGCTTTCATTTTGTTGTATAGATAGCCTTAAGCTATGTCATGTCTAGGCTTGTATACTTAGCTACTTCTGTTGTTGAACCTCGCTGTATTTTGGTTCTCGTATCATGCTTGTATGTTGCTCGTATCCATGTCAACTATTATGCTATGTTAATTGCTTTTCTGTCTGCTGAGTGGATGCCCTCATTTCTAGAGGCATCGTGCCGAAATTTTGTAGAAATCCCGAGCTTTGGTAGGATCTTTTTATTGTGTGTTTTGCGGGTTAGAGTCTATTGTAGTGAGTTATTGACATGTGTGGTTATCGGGTTTGTCTTTGTGCTTTGGTTTTTAGTTGTCTTGTTGTGCTTCCGCGTTGCGTGACCGGTTGTGGGGTTTTGAGTTCGTTGCCCCCTTTATGCAAATTGAGTTGATATGGCGATGGAAACCGGTATGCGGGGCGATCCTGGGCGAGCTTCGGGTCGCATACCGGGGGAATACCGGGATTGTTGTTGAGTTATTCGAATGGTCTCACTGTTGCCTCAATTGGGCTTGGGTGCTAGCATTGTGAGCGCCATCGGCGATCCGCTGCTAGCCTCCAAATCTGATGTGGGTGACCGAGCATTCAAATAACCCGAGGACGGTCTGGGCGGCTCCTCACACTTAGCCATGTGATAGTCAAACCACGACCAAACAGACTTGCAAAAACCACAGTGCAAGTATCACATGCTCTCAGGATCGAAACCCATAACTCTCACTTATTTGCACAACGAATTTACAAATAACAATTAAACCACAAAGCATGAGCTATCTCCCTTTTACAACACATGCAAATCTATAGCCTCATACAACAACCAAAATAAAACACATGCTTGAGCTGTCTATTTGCAATACATGCAAATCTCTACCTCCAAGCAATCAATCAAACCATATCAGAGTGCATGAGCTCTTTAATTGCAACACCTGCAATTCTCTTGCTCCATGTAACCACTGAACTACAAACTTGCTTGAGCTCTCTCCATTTGCAACCCATGCAAACATAGCTCCAAGCAATACTAAACAAACTCAAATAGATTTTGTTTGAAGAACAAAACATGAAGTTCAAAATATGCAACACATGCAACATATGAACTTCATATGAAAGCCAACGCATAAGCTCATCCCATTTGCAACACATGCAAATCAGAGCATCTATGCGAAAACCAACATATGAACTCTTTCCATTTGCAACACATGTAAATTAGAGCAATCATACTAAAAACCAAAGCATATGCTTATCCTATTTGCAAAACATGCAAATCAGAGCAATATGCCTACAAAACCAAGCACGAGCTTCGCCCATTTGCAACATATGCCAAATGGTTAGCTCCATGCAAAATTCAAATCAAGAAGAGATTTGAGCTTGAGTGATCAAAGGGATTGAGATCATCACCACAATGTGAAGCTCAAGCTAAATACTCAACCCCCCTCTTAACAGTACGGCTCTAAACTAAACTCAAAGTTAGGAAGATCCTTAGTCTATCTAGTCATGCCTTTGAGCTGCCGTAAGCGACCCCCTCTGGGGCTTTAAGATCTTCAATCTTTTTCTCCCCTGGGATTGTGGCTTAGCTCTCTTGAAGTCTTCATGATCTTCAATCACTTTCTTCTTTAAGATTGACATTAGGCTCTACTCCTCTTTTCCCAGGGTCATCACTTGGCTCTTTCATCTTATTCATCCACTCTTGATGAACCTTCTCTTCTTTTCAACCATTTGGACAAAATCCTGTTTCAAATTTATTAAAAATAATAGTCCAAAATACATAGTTATCTCAATCATCTATTGGACTCTATTTACACATAATGAATGCCTATAAGATCGATTGAGTACAACCTAAATCAATTCAATGAATTAAATGTGTCTTAAGCACAATGATGCAACACATGCTTCATTATACTTAAGAACTATCAATTTATCCTTGATTAATGAAGGAACACCATCAATATATGATGAAGTATTCACTAATGATTAATACGACAAATGAACTCAATTAAAAAATTTCATTTAAATTGATATGTTTCAATGTATTGATCCTTTATATATGAAGTGAAGAATAGATCAATACTAATGAAACTTCAAGTTAAAGCTTTAACTCCCCAAAAATATATGCATCCATGTAATATATGGATTGGGAAACATAATGCACATTTTGTGGTTAATTCAATGGGGGAAATTCATTCTTAAACTTGAATCCAAAGTATGCAATGAATAATAGAATGAATGCGTATACATACATCAGGTTTTCCATTTTGCATCCAAATATGAGATTACTAACAATAAGCTTAATAAATATGGTAATCTCATTAAAGATTAGGTTTGTCATTAAATAAGATTAAGCATTAATCTAACATCAATCACTAAAACCAATGGAGCTTGAACTTACAGACGTCACAATGGCCGACGTCGGCGTCTACGCGCGGCGGACCAAACGCCCGACGTATGGCGGCATCACGGTCGTCCAACTCCGATCCGATGGTGGACCAGGTGGGAAAGCGGCAACGTCGGTGAGTACATGTGGCATGACCGACCGAGTGACATGCAGTACGATCAAGGCCATCCATGTGCTAATCTAATGGTGAAGATGCAACAAGATCAACGGCAATGAGGAACACGTGGCATGTCCCAGCGCTCGATACACGACGAAATTAGATGCGTTGATTCTAGATCAGATGGCTAGGAAACACGGTGAGTTTTTATGGCGATGCTGACACACGGCAATGCGGGGAAAGACGTGGAAAGATCTAACCCGTGCGTTCTAGGACTTATGGCTAGGGTTTGCAAGGATACAATGGTGGCATGATGGTAAGGTCTTACTGGACTTGAGGCTGAAGACCACAGTGACGGTGTTTAGGCCCTCCGACGACGACGGCGGACCACGGACTTGAGGCATCTTGACACGACGACCTCGAATATGGCCTCGAACGGGGTAGAAGACGGTGAATTAGTGACGAAAACTGACAAAAAAGTGACAGTAATACTGCTTCTACAGTTAAACATTTGTTTCCTTTTCCCGTCTTTGATTTAACGATCGATATTCAATTTTCTTCTTAATTAGTGAAGTGAAAGTTTCTTGCAAGGTTAAATTTATATTTCATTGAGGAGGTGATTTTCTTGCATATCTTTTCATTTGGAGTGTTTTCTAGAGAGAATGAGAGCGGGGGGGGCAATTCTTAATTTTGGTGTGGGAGAGTATAGCTTTTTCATCCACCTAACCAACTCACATCCTCTAACATTCCTTTGCTCCTTGTGGTAGAACTCCAAGCAGCCATTTCTTTTGCTTGTCTCGGTTTCTCCTCCCCCCAAAGCTCCTTCTTCCTCCTCCAAGCCAAGGGGCAGCACCATGGTGCCTCCTACTGTAGCAAGAGCTTCCTCTCCCTCCCTAAACGGTGCCTCCCCAAGTAGGCCTCCTCCTCCATGGCGCCTCCCCCAAGCCAAGCTCCCTGCTGCTGCTGCCTTCTCCTAACCGAATCACCTCCCCTTGCTCTTCGCCTCTTGGTGAGTTGAGCAAAGCTTCTAATTTTTTTTGGGTGAGCTGAGTTTTAAGGTCTATTCCCTGGTTGGTGGAGTCCTAGGGTTCATAGCATTGAAATTTTTGGAGGGGAACTGGTTTTATTTGGAGGGAAATCTGTACAGTCTTCGAGCAGATTTTTGGCCTATGTTGCAACTCGAGTTTGGGGTAGTTACAGTGGTCAAATGACTCTTTGGCTGTATAAGATGTTGTAGATCTTCCTTTCCCCTTTAATTGGAGCACAAGAACTCGAAAATTCATGAAGCCAATTAAAAGTTATGCCACTTTTAGTGCCTGCTGTCCAGATTGTGTTGTTTGTGGAGCTGTAATGTTCAACTAAATGGTAGACCAAGTTGCTAGCCGATTCAGACTTTTTGGTTGCCTAGAGAAATGTAGGAAATGTCCTGTAGATTTAGAAAATGTATTTGTTTTCCTTATTTGGAGTTAGGAATCAAAAGTTATTGCTTCTTGAAGTCGCTGTCCAGAATGTTGATTTTTGCTGTATAGTTCAGAGTTGGGTTGAAGTTAGAAGGCAATTTGAGGACTTTAAATTGAGTTAATGAGAAAATGGCTGTGGGGTAATTGTATCCCATACTCTTGTGCTTGTTTAGAGTCCAAGAACTTGAAGTTTGGTTGAACCATTAAAAAGTTACGCAAGTTTTACCTTTTTGCTGTCCAAATTGCAACTAGTAGAAGATTCAATATTGTTCTGTGATTTAGAGCAAGTTGGAGGTCGAATTGGAATTTAAAATTGCCTAGAGATATATTGGGAATTCTGTGTAGATGCTTAAAATTTCTTCTTTGCTTAATTTGAAGTTGTATAGCAATATTTATGCTATAGCAAAGTAGGCTATCCAAACCAGTTTTTGTATGAAATTCAGAGTTGGGGCAAATTTGATTTAGGGAGTAGTATGTTGTTTGTTGTGGTTTGTTGACTCTAGAACTTGTGAAAAATGAATTCACGATGCTTATTTCAGGAGGTGTGGCTTCGGAGGTGACTTCAACCTCGCGTCACATCGCTTTGTGCGGTTAAAAGGCAAGTGCATCATACCATTAAAATTCTATGTATTGGATCGTGCTTTGCTTTGTGTTTTTGATCATGTTGATAATTATGATAATGCAAATGCTAAGTTCATAGATATATTGGTATGCCATATGTGTGTGAATCGTTTAGATGATTATGAATGTTAAGTATTGGATGTAAGTATGGTTGATGATCATGTATTTAAATTTGGGCTATATGAAATGCTAGAAATGAATGTAGTTTGCAATTTAATTGTGTTAATTGCATTTGTGCATTCATAATGGAAGAGGTGACCCATTCTGATGCGGGCCTCTGTGTTCACACATAGTGAACATGAAAGTCCTACCTCGTAGTCCCATTCATCGAGGTGAATGGGAGCGAGACAGTAAGAGTAAGCACCTTCCATGGGATGGAAGGGACGTGAGGGTGCACGCCGACGGGTGTACACTCGGCAGTACCGGTACGTGCATCGAAAAGAGCATTCATGTTGCATTGCATACTAACGATGATTTTGAGTTAAATGGAAATGTGCAGAGTTGGGATCGAGTCCTGGACTCATCCAAAAGAGATTTAAAGAGGTATGTGTAAGAATTAGGTGATGAAGTGAAAAGAGGTAAACGTTGTTGCTAATATTGTTTTATGAATTTGTGCACTTGGATAACAAACATGCTCTTACTATTGATTTATTTGAGTTAATTGGTTTGTGATGAACTTTGCTGAGTTTTTAATTCACGCTTGTTTTATTTGATGTTTTAGGTACTTTGAGGACAACTCGCCTGGTCGGGAAATAGCGTCACGTCACTCACATTCCTGCCATGCTCAAAAAGTAGATTGTAGAATTGTTCACTTGTTAAATAGTCGAATTAAATGTGTAATCGTGTTGTAATTAAGTTTAATTGATGAATGATATTGTGCTTAGTTGATTATGCTCACATGTCATGATGGTTGATTGATTCCATGACATGTTTATATTGTTGCTTTTGCTAATTGTGATCTCTTTGCCTGCTGAGTAGATTTCCATTTAGCAGGAGAGGTCTTGCCATTTTTTTTTAGAAATTGTGAGTTAGGTGTTGGTAGCACTTTGGGCATATGAGGTGTCGGGGTGTTACAGTTGGTATCAGAGCGGGCTTTAGGTCCGTGGAATTTTAATGTAGCAAATTACTCTAGAGTAAACTAAAAATGTTAACTTGAAAAAGTAGAAACATGGCATACGTATCTACCAGTTAAAATTTGGCCTTAGGGCAATAACTCTAAAATCTAAAATAGAATAGTTAATTAATTTAAAACTTGACATGATGCACAGTAGGAAAGGGTACGGGTATCCTTGCTTTGCGCTTAAATATTGTATTTAAGCTTTGATGTCAAATGCTAAATTTGATGATGCCTATTGCTTTGATTATGCATGATGTCCATTGTTATTATTTTGTGTAAGAGCTAATTGAGTATTGTGTTTAAGTGAGTTGTGGTGCCGAAGTGTTTCGGTCACCTTTAGTTGTGGTGTGGCCATGGTTGAGGCCGTGGTGGTGGTTGTGGTTGGGTAAAGCCACAACTGGAAGTTTGGGGTCTCTCATAGGCCAAAGTCGTCGCCTTTTTGTGACAAGGTTTAGAGAGTGGATGGAAGTTGTGGTTCCTTTTGGCTTCATTTGTTGGAGTCAAATAGCAAGGTTTAGTGATGAATCTTTCGGATTTCCTTACCGTTTGTGCGATCGATTTGGTTGGCTTCTTTGGTTTTTGTTGGTTGGAAATCAAGGAAAAGTGTTTGGTGATGAGTCTTTACCGGTTGTTCTTCTGGCAGTTTCTGGCAACATGTTTTGTTGTTTGCCTTGGGCGATTTTGGGGAGAAAACTCTTGCGTTTGTTGTTCTCTCCATTTAAGAAGAGTATTAAAGTTTTTCTTGGTGTTGTTTGTGTTTAAGAATTGCGGTTTCCTTAAAGGTTGGATACACGACCCATGAGGATGTTCAAGATGTTAAGTCGGTGCTGGGAAGTTGGAATATTGATGTGAAGTAAATTACCGCTTCAGTTAAAGTGAAATTGTTGGTTGTATAAAGATAATCTAAGTGATTATGTTGATAGGGAAAGATTAATCGAGATGATAAGTGATCTAAAGTGAAAATTGATCGATTAGTATTGTATGCAAAGTGTTATGAGTTATGGGCATAATTGGAAATTCGAGATTTTGTAATTATTGGTCCCGTTTGAGAGGACCTAGAATTTTCTGTTTGGCGAACTTATGATGGCAAGGTGGTGATGTAAAGCACTGTAGTATGATGGTGTAGAGACATGATGATTGTTGGCTTTTGTTGCTTAGGGGTCCATTAAGTTGTAAATTGGCCAAATAACTTAATTGATGTGTAATTAGAGAATGGGAAGATATGAAATGATTGTATGAAAGGTTGAGTTTGTCCTTGACAAATATCTGTCTGGGATCCTTATTTATGAAGTATGGACGGTAGAGATCACATCGAGTATTAGAAGTATTTATTGGTTGACTGAACTGGGAATGCCAAAAGGTTGACTTAGAGGTTGTACGAAGGGTATTTGTTGTTTATGTCGAAATAGATGTTGAAGAGTTGTGTTTTAAGTTTGGAATAAACAGTTATACGAATGATGGTTCTTCTTGTTGATTGTCATAAGATAGACATAGTTTAGAGTTTTATGACAATATGACCAATGGTGGTTATTTGAACAGTGGAAAGTAATCAAACAAAGGTTGGAGGTTGTAGCTTAGGTTCAAAAGTGTTGGACTTTTCAGGATTTGGTGAATATGAAATCCTTAATGGCTAAGAGTATTGGAATGCGAGAAATGGTGGGATTTGAGTTGGACCTTCTTTTAAAGGTTTACGGATTCAATTGAGTGTATGACTTTCTGGGAGTGCATGCCTTGTGGTTAAGGCATCCTAATTAGTGGGCAATGGAACTCCCCTAGTTTAGAGGTATTTTTGTCAAGTTGCAGACTTGGCTTTGATGATCGAAAATGAGGATGAAAGAGTAGTTTCTGAAGTAATCGGTTGATGGAGTCTGGAATATTGTATTTCATTGAATTTATGCCCATCTTTGGCTTTGGCTAAGCTGTTTAGCTTATATGGTGAATCTAGGGTTTACACTCAAAAGTATATGAGTGGATCGCGCTCTTTCGCCCGCAAACTGAATTATCTTTGGACCCAGTATTTAAAGGAAGCAAATAGATATTGGGTTGTGCTGAAAGCCCTTGACTTGGAAATATGTGTAACTCTTTTGTGTCTAGAGTTGGATTTAATTGAAAAGCATGTTTGGTATTTACGAGTGTTTCAAAGGATGAAACTTATGATTGTTTCTTAAGTGATCTATGGTTGTTTAAGAGATGCTTTGCTTTGGTTAAGGCTTGATGGTTGCTCTTGTGAAATTGAGTTGTCTTAATAAAGTTTCATGCTGTGTTTCTCTTCTAATGGAGTTTTCCCCGAGGTAAAGCTGGTGCCTTGGTTTTAATGTGTTGGATATGGATCGAGTGGTTAAAAGGAATCGAGACTCCCTTTGCTTTTTAGCATGAAAAGAAAGAATGGATAATTTCTGGCTTCTAGCTATGCTATGTAAGAGATTTGAGTTACCCTTTCTCTTTGAGAGATATTGTAGCGGTTGTGGATTTTTGTGTTTGTTATGAGAATCGGTTTTCTCTTTCAAAATGTTGATTTTGGTTAAAAATGAGAGTTTTGGCTTTGGTAGCACTTCGGGCACGTAAGGAGCCGGGGGTGCTACAGTTGGTAAGCAAGTTGAGTTGTTTCTTGGATTCTATGAGAGCTTCTGTCAAAGCTTTGTATGGAGTCTCTCTTTTGTTGAGTGCTCTCCGATGCGAATTTTATCACACCGATTTGAAAATGATAAAAGTGGTTTTTGGAGTCGCAAGATGTTTGAGATTCCTTTGTGATTTGGCTTAGGAAAAGAAAAGAGTGAAAATTGGATGTCGTTCAACTCTTTCCAAAGTGAATTGTAGCGCTTTGGGTTTAAGTTGATGTAAGCGGTACATTTGTTTCAAAGAAGTGTAATTCTTTTGTATTCTAGCCTGAGATGAGAATTTAAATGTTCATGGTATATTGTTGAATATACTAAAGAGTTATACTCTTGGGCTTGTTAATTGAGTGAGAGTATGTGAGGGCGAGACCCTCTTATGGAAGGAACCAGTTGTGGTTTGGTAAGATTTTACGGCCCTAGTTTGGGCTAGGGGTAGAACTTTGGTTGTGGTTTGAGAGGTGGTTATGATGGAAGATTGTGATGTCGGTTCAAATTTTGTTGAGAATATTGTTGGTTGTTAAGAAGGTGATGGTAATTTGAAATAAAATGTTCAATTGTGAACATTTGTCTTAAATTATTGTCCCTGGATGTGACATATGCTGGGTTGTTAGATATGCCTGGGAGAAGATAGAATAAGAACATAACGTGATTTGTGATTTGTCGGAACCCGTAGTAGGACACGGGCCCCTCTGTGTTTATCTGTACTAGTCCCTGGATCAATAGCTAGTACACACAGATCATAACAGTATGGATCATAACCCTGCGATAAATCAAGTTTAATACAGAGTACTGGCCAACAAGGCCCATTATTACAAAAGTTGGACCCGTAGGTCACATAGCAGCGGAAACATTAAATTGACAAATTAACATGATAAAGTGAAATCCAAAAACACCACAGGCAAAGACTGAAGCAAACGTGTTCCTAGTCATCCTGATATTCTTCCTCTTCAAAGTCTTCCTGGCAGATGTCGAAGGGTGGGACGCAGGCTCTTGGGTAGCTATCTTTGTCTTCCTGATCTGCTTCATGGAATAAGCAGCCCCGCAATAAAAAGCGAGGGTGAGTATGCAACATACTCAACAAGTCCGGTAAGAAATGCAATATGCAATTTGATTCAAGGGAAGGTATTGGGTAATTTGCGAAAAGCAAACTTTGAAGATTTGGTCCTAAAATTTTTAAGAGCAGTTTTTGAAAGCATTTTCCTTTATGAAATCATAGTTTAAACTTTTCGAAACACGACTCCCACCATGGAAAACAAAACAATACATGGCTTCGACCATAGTTTTATTTTAAGAATACTTTGGAAATCCTTTTTCTCGTGGCTCCAACCACGGCTTTTATCAAATCAAAACACTCACGGCTACAACCGTGCTTTCCTTTTGTAGAATCGAGTTTGAAATCAAATAGGGAAAAAACTACCTGGCGACAGCGCACTTTGTCCACCCTTGACCGTGGGTACGGCTATTCGAATAGTTTTACTCTGCAGAGCTTGCACGCTTTACCCGCGAGAGGTATTTCACTCTTTTTGGTCATTTGCTTCCTTTGGCATATAACCCCAAGTAAAAACCACAAGGCCATTTCCCTAGCTACGTCTTAACTAAGTCACGCCCGCTGAGGTTTCACCGCCAAATGGCTACAACCAAGTTGGAAGCCCCCTCTTGCGCCTGTAGGACTACTGTGGCTACAACCACGCCCACTCCACCGTTTGGCATGCCTTAACTAAGTTTTCACTAGTTACTCAGCCAGGCCCGTCCCATACCGGAACCCGCGGTCGCACTATTGTACATTGTTTGACAATCACAAGGAATCGGTCCTTAAGGTGACTAGGGTGGCACCTCCTCAAACTCCGAGTCTCGTGCATTCTGCACTCCGCCTTGCAACCTTCCACCCTATTCAAGTTTTGAAATTCCAAGTTTCTCTTTTCCTTTGTTTTACCAAACTGGCAAAGACCAACTGCCTTTTAAAATAACATTTTTGCTCAATCATTTCGAATTTCAAATAACAAGCTTTCAATTAAACATACGAATAGTATTTAGCATAACTAGGCACTACTAGTAGACTAAACAAGGGTGTTAGGCCATACAATTAATCATTCTAGGGCAACCAAAGGATTGATAGATTAATATGTAGCAAACATACATATTAACAAGGTATATAACTATACTCTATCATAACATATCATTTTATATAAACAACCATAGCATGCAAGTTAGTAAATCTATAAAACGTTTCAAAACATGGATCAACATGCTTCAAGGGAACTTATCGGAGACTTGGGGGAAACCCGCGGGAACTTGCGGAAACTTGCCGTGGTCGGTGAGGAGAGGGTTGTCTTCCTGCGATTCTGCGACGGAGTCGACGTCTAGCGTTTCTATTAAACGAAAAACAGCGAATAAACAGACATTCGGAAAATACAAAGAAACAAATTAATTCGTAATCACATGAAAACTTCCAGATCATTAGTCTAGCATTTTCTAAGATTTATAAAATTCATTTTGGAATTTTTGAACGTATAGTCTAAGAGCTACAAAACTCACAAGTTTAGACTTTCCGTGAATGATTTAATAGTATAAATGCTTTTATAAAATTTCATAAAAATTACTGTAGAAAGGTATAAATTTTTACTAATTAACAAAATTTGTTGTAAGTGATTCAGACTTGGAACGAATTTTTAGCGAAAAAGATAAAATTCACAAATCCTTGAAATTAATACGTACAACAAATTTGGGTTTCCTCTACATGGTAATCTGTTCCTACCGTAAACATGTATACTAAAAGGCTACGTCATGGCGGACACAGTGGTTCGAACTCAAGCCGCTTGGTTCAAGGCTCGATGCCATACTCTTGTTAATTTGGTGTTGCGTGAGAAACCGAATCTTGTTGCAACATATAAGTATTCACATGTACTGTCTAATATATTTTTTTTATACATGCTACTACAAAAAAAACATACATGCTACGCAGTATATATATACAGAAACATGCAAGCGTAAACAATAAATATATACACGCTAATCATGTCGATACCCGCGGAACTACATACGACGAGATCATCCGATTAACAGATAGAGCGCGTGCAAAGGAAAGCAGGAGATACCGATCGACGATGACAACAACGCAGACCGTCGGCGATGTACTGGGGTGAAGGCGATGAGATGGTAGCGGCAGCGTCGACGACGACGGCAGTGACGACGATGTCAACGGCGACGAGCAGTAGCGCAGGTTGACAAGTGCGGAAGGAGACGTGGCCGAAGAGTTCGTCGACGTTGCTAGTATGGCTTGGAGAAATGGAATGAAAAGAAGAAGTACTGACTGGAACGGCTGGGAAGAGATGAAACGTGCAGGGGAGCTTTGCTAGTCAAAGGAAAGGAAAATAGCTTGCTCAGGATTTGAACGGAGGATCTACTGACTCAATCGTAGTACACATACCACCATGCAGTGGCAGGAAACGATTGAATGGGTTAATGAAATCAGCTGAGGGAAAAGAAATACATGCCTAGAATAAAGAAAAGCTTCATACCTGAACGTGCATGGGGATGGCATAAATGAGCCACGTTACATGCGTGGTGGAATTTCTAATGCACGCCTCCCCTTCCATCTAGAGGAACCGGCTGATATTAAAGGAGAGTAATGACGTTAACTACTTGGAACGGCTGGAAAACCGATGAAATGAAGAGACGTGCAGATGGTGAAACGGCTGGGAAAAGTTAAGCACAGCTTAGAAAACTCAATCGTCCACACGTCCATGCATGCACGTAGTTGTATACGTATATACGTTTCAAAACGTTTTGAGAGAATAATAAAAAAAATACCAGAGAGGTTCTAAAATTCTGAGAAATTTCCCTAAAATACTAGGAACTATTTGGAACCTAACGAAGTTGGTTTCGTGATTTTTCGACGGGTAGATTTTTCGTAAAAAATCTTTTAGCGAATTAGATACCTGTACCGATTTTTGTAAAATCAACGACTTAGGTTATATAACATATTTTTCGAAAATATTTGAAGCGAACACTCTCGTCTACCAACTATCTTAATTATCAACAAAATTTTAGATTTTACGTTTATACAAAAATGCCTGATCTTTATTTAACGTGATTAGTTCAATAAACTGGAATTCCAATTAACCGCGAGGATTCCGAATAAATTTTGAAAAATCCAAATAATCCCAAAAACACATTAAATATATTAAAGACAAATTTTTGGGGATGTTACAAACCTCCCCCCCTTAAACGGAATCTCGACCCCGAGATTCAGTCGAGCTGGGAAAAAGATTGGGAAATTCTGCCCGTAGGTCCTCTTCACGCTCCCAGGTAGCTTCCCTCTCCGTATGGTTACTCCACTGTACCTTGCAGAATTTGATACTTCTACTGCGAGTTTTTCGAACTGCCTCATCTAGAATTTGTATTGGATATTCCTTATATGAAAGATCCTGCTGTAAATCCAACTGTTCTACAGACATGTGTTCCTCTGGTACTCGAAGACATTTTCTTAGCTGAGACACGTGAAATACATCATGCACGTAAGTTAGTTGCGATGGTAATTCTAACTGATACGCCACCTCGCCTCTTCTGGCCAAAACTTTAAATGGTCCAATATATCTGGGTGCAAGCTTTCCGCTAACCCGAAACCTCTTGATTCCTTTCATTGGTGAAACTTTCAGGTACACGAAATCACCCTTGGCAAACTTTAGGTCTCGACGTCGGTTATCAGCGTAGCTTTTCTGTCTGCTTTGAGCAGTTTTTAACTTTTGTTGTATGCACCTCACTTGTTCTTCTGCCTCTTTAAGTACATCCGATCCAAACACTTTTCCTTTGCCAATTTCCTTCCAATAAAGTGGTGTTCGACACTTGCGTCCATATAAAGCTTCGAAGGGTGACATCTGAATACTTGATTGATATCTATTGTTGTATGAAAACTCGGCATAGGGCAAACTCTTATCCCAACTTGTCTTATTTGTCAAAGCACAGGATCTGAGCATATCTTCTAAAATCTGATTTACCCTTTCTGTCTGGCCGTCTGTTTGTGGATGATATGCTGTGCTGAATTTAAGGTTCATGCCCAACAAACTATGTAACTTTTACCAAAACTTTGAGGTGAATTGGGTACCTCTATCTGAAGCAACAACCAGGGAGAGTTAGCAATAGACGAGAGGGAACTAGATAAGAAAACAAGGGAAGTAGCCATTCTAAGGCAAAGCAAGCAAATAAAATCCAACGAAACTCGATGTGACTGTAGCACTATGCCTTAGGCAAGTGTACAACCCACCGAACACACAAGCAACAAAACCAAATAAACGCAACTATGCGTACTAATTAAAAAGGGAGAACATACTCCTCTTGTAAATGAGCACTAATAACCTATCCCATATGGAAATCCTCTTAAGCATCTTCTTGACGACTTGGTTGTTCCAGTAGCTCCTCTTCTTGATCTTCATCTTCGCGGAAGACTCGAAGTTAAAGAAGTTTCATGAGGTGAGAGCAAATTAAACTTTCAACTTAATATTTCAGCAAAGGAGAGGGATAAGAACCTACGAATAAGATAAGGGAAGATAATCTATTTCATGCCAATTCGTTGGTTTGGTTTAGAAAATAATTTTGAAGTTCTTCTAAGAAGACCATGCTAACTAGGGTCACGTCCTACAGTCTTGGCTCTGATACCACTTCTGTCGGAACCCGTAGTAGGACACGGGCCCCTCTGTGTTTATCTGTACTAGTCCCTGGATCAATAGCTAGTACACACAGATCATAACAGTATGGATCATAACCCTGCGATAAATCAAGTTTAATACAGAGTACTGGCCAACAAGGCCCATTATTACAAAAGTTGGACCCGTAGGTCACATAGCAGCGGAAACATTAAATTGACAAATTAACATGATAAAGTGAAATCCAAAAACACCACAGGCAAAGACTGAAGCAAACGTGTTCCTAGTCATCCTGATATTCTTCCTCTTCAAAGTCTTCCTGGCAGATGTCGAAGGGTGGGACGCAGGCTCTTGGGTAGCTATCTTTGTCTTCCGACCGCTTCATGGAATAAGCAGCCCCGCAATAAAAGCGAGGGTGAGTATGCAACATACTCAACAAGTCCGGTAAGAAATGCAATATGCAATTTGATTCAAGGGAAGGTATTGGGTAATTTGCGAAAAGCAAACTTTGAAGATTTGGTCCTAAAATTTTTAAGAGCAGTTTTTGAAAGCATTTTCCTTTATGAAATCATAGTTTAAACTTTTCGAAACACGACTCCCACCATGGAAAACAAAACAATACATGGCTTCGACCATAGTTTTATTTTAAGAATACTTTGGAAATCCTTTTTCTCGTGGCTCCAACCACGGCTTTTATCAAATCAAAACACTCACGGCTACAACCGTGCTTTCCTTTTGTAGAATCGAGTTTGAAATCAAATAGGGAAAAACTACAGCGACAAATAAGCACTTTGTCCACCCTTGACCGTGGGTACGGCTATTCGAATAGTTTTACTCTGCAGAGCTTGCACGCTTTACCCGCGAGAGGTATTTCACTCTTTTTGGTCATTTGCTTCCTTTGGCATATAACCCCAAGTAAAAACCACAAGGCCATTTCCCTAGCTACGTCTTAACTAAGTCACGCCCGCTGAGGTTTCACCGCCAAATGGCTACAACCAAGTTGGAAGCCCCCTCTTGCGCCTGTAGGACTACTGTGGCTACAACCACGCCCACTCCACCGTTTGGCATGCCTTAACTAAGTTTTCACTAGTTACTCAGCCAGGCCCGTCCCATACCGGAACCCGCGGTCGCACTATTGTACATTGTTTGACAATCACAAGGAATCGGTCCTTAAGGTGACTAGGGTGGCACATCCTCAAACCCGAGTCTCGTGCATTCTGCACCCGCCTTGCAACCTTCCACCCTATTCAAGTTTTGAAATTCCAAGTTTCTCTTTTCCTTTGTTTTACCAAACTGGCAGCACCAACTGCCCTTTTTAAAATAACATTTTTGCTCAATCATTTCGAATTTCAAATAACAAGCTTTCAATTAAACATACGAATAGTATTTAGCATAACTAGGCACTACTAGTAGACTAAACAAGGGTGTTAGGCCATACAATTAATCATTCTAGGGCAACCAAAGGATTGATAGATTAATATGTAGCAAACATACATATTAACAAGGTATATAACTATACTCTATCATAACATATCATTTTATATAAACAACCATAGCATGCAAGTTAGTAAATCTATAAAACGTTTCAAAACATGGATCAACATGCTTCAAGGGAACTTATCGGAGACTTGGGGGAAACCCGCGGGAACTTGCGGAAACTTGCCGTGGTCGGTGAGGAGAGGGTTGTCTTCCTGCGATTCGCGACGAGTCGACGTCTAGCGCTTCTATTAAGCGAAAAACAAATAATAAACAGACATTCGGAAAATACAAAGAAACAAATTAATTCGTAATCACATGAAAACTTCCAGATCATTAGTCTAGCATTTTCTAAGATTTATAAAATTCATTTTGGAATTTTTGAACGTATAGTCTAAGAGCTACAAAACTCACAAGTTTAGACTTTCCGTGAATGATTTAATAGTATAAATGCTTTTATAAAATTTCATAAAAATTACTGTAGAAAGGTATAAATTTTTACTAATTAACAAAATTTGTTGTAAGTGATTCAGACTTGGAACGAATTTTTAGCGAAAAAGATAAAATTCACAAATCCTTGAAATTAATACGTACAACAAATTTGGGTTTCCTCTACATGGTACTGTTCCTACCGTAAACATGTATACTAAAAAGGCTACGTCATGGCCAGACACAGGGTTCGAACTCAAGCCAGTTGGTTCAAGGCTCTGATGCCATACTCTTGTTCGGCTGGCTGGCTGCGTGAGGAGAAACGAATACTGTTGCAACATATAAGTATTCACATGTACTGTCTAATATATTTTTTTTATACATGCTACTACAAAAAAAACATACATGCTACGCAGTATATATATACAGAAACATGCAAGCGTAAACAATAAATATATACACGCTAATCATGTCGATACCCGCGGAACTACATACGACGAGATCATCCGATTAACAGATAGAGCGCGTGCAAAGGAAAGCAGGAGATACCGATCGACGATGACAACAACGCAGACCGTCGGCGATGTACTGGGGTGAAGGCGATGAGATGGTAGCGGCAGGCCGACGCATTTACGTGAAGGATTTACGATGTCAACGGCGACGAGCAGTAGCGCAGGTTGACAAGTGCGGAAGGAGACGTGGCCGAAGAGTTCGTCGACGTTGCTAGTATGGCTTGGAGAAATGGAATGAAAAGAAGAAGTACTGACTGGAACGGCTGGGAAGAGATGAAACGTGCAGGGGAGCTTTGCTAGTCAAAGGAAAGGAAAATAGCTTGCTCAGGATTTGAACGGAGGATCTACTGACTCAATCGTAGTACACATACCACCATGCAGTGGCAGGAAACGATTGAATGGGTTAATGAAATCAGCTGAGGGAAAAGAAATACATGCCTAGAATAAAGAAAAGCTTCATACCTGAACGTGCATGGGGATGGCATAAATGAGCCACGTTACATGCGTGGTGGAATTTCTAATGCACGCCTCCCCTTCCATCTAGAGGAACCGGCTGATATTAAAGGAGAGTAATGACGTTAACTACTTGGAACGGCTGGAAAACCGATGAAATGAAGAGACGTGCAGATGGTGAAACGGCTGGGAATGGGAAAAGTTAAGCACAGCTTAGAAAACTCAATCGTCCACACGTCCATGCATGCACGTAGTTGTATACGTATATACGTTTCAAAACGTTTTGAGAGAATAATAAAAAAAATACCAGAGAGGTTCTAAAATTCTGAGAAATTTCCCTAAAATACTAGGAACTATTTGGAACCTAACGAAGTTGGTTTCGTGATTTTTCGACGGGTAGATTTTTCGTAAAAAATCTTTTAGCGAATTAGATACCTGTACCGATTTTTGTAAAATCAACGACTTAGGTTATATAACATATTTTTCGAAAATATTTGAAGCGAACACTCTCGTCTACCAACTATCTTAATTATCAACAAAATTTTAGATTTTACGTTTATACAAAAATGCCTGATCTTTATTTAACGTGATTAGTTCAATAAACTGGAATTCCAATTAACCGCGAGGATTCCGAATAAATTTTGAAAAATCCAAATAATCCCAAAAACACATTAAATATATTAAAGACAAATTTTTGGGGATGTTACATGATTCGAAATGAAATTATGCTCGAGTGGACTATTTCCTTCGATGGCATTGTTGGGTTATGATCCTTTTGTTGAAAAAGGTCAAGTAATTCGGAAAGATGAGACTATGTGTATTTGATTCTTTGGGGTTCGAGTTTGGAACCCGAAATGTTAACCTGATGGTAAGAATGTTTGGTTGGGATATGGTTTGGAGGCATGCTAGAATGAAAGGCCTCATATCTTTGTTGTTGTCATGAATAAGATGAATCGTGGTAGAAAGGTTGAGGGAAGAGATTTGAAGTCCGTGAATGAAGCTAAAAAGAGTATTGGAGTTGAATTAGAAGTTAATACCCTCTTCTATTGAGAAGAATAATCGAGTAAAAAGGTATAGTGTGTTTTAGTGCTAAAGGAAAGTTTAGTCTGAGTTGTGTCAGACTGATTCTTAAGATTGTGGTATGACATGTTGGGTATGGAGATATGGCATATCAATTTTGTGATTGAGCCCTTTAGTGGGTGAGATTGAGGAGTATGATGGAGAAGATTCTTATGAGATTTCTGGTTCGGGAAATTCTTTGGAATCCAGATTGCAAGGGAATTTTGTACCTTGCAAATTTTAGTAGAAATTGAAGTGAATGAGGAATCGTGAGAGGGAGCATTTAGTTGAGCTAAGTCCAATTATTTTTTGTGAATAGTTGGGTTTGGAATTTTGGTTTATCGTTTGAATCCATTTGAATCTTTTTTGAGTGGTTTGAGTTGCTAAGAAGTTTAAGTTCCTAATGGACTTTGTTCTTGTTGTAGTTGGCTTTTTCTTTCGAATTCGGGACTTTGTTCTTTGTTCCTAATGGACTTTGCTCCTTGTGGCAGCACTCCAAGCAGCCACTTCTTTTGCTTGTCTCGGTTTCTCCTCCCCCCAAAGCTCCTTCTTCCTCCTCCAAGCCAAGGGGCAGCACCATGGCGCCTCCTACTTCAGCAAGAGCTTCCTCTCCCTCCCTAAATAGTGCCTCCCCAAGCAGGCCTCCTCCTCCATGGCGCCTCCCCCAAGCCATGCTCCCTGCTGCTGCTGCCTTCTCCCAACCGAATCACCTCCCCATGCTCTTCCCCTGTTGGTGAGTTGAGCAAAGCTTCTAATTTTCTGGGTGAGCTGAGTTTTGAGGTCTATTCCCTGGTTGGTGGAGTCCTAGGGTTCATAGCATTGAATTTTTGGAGGGAAACTAGTTTTAGTTGGAGGGAAATCTGTACAGTTTTCGAGCAGATTTTTGGCTTGTGTTGCAACTCGAGTTTGGGGTAGTTAGAGTGGTCAAATGACTCTTTGGTTGTATAAGATGTTGTAGATATTCCTTTCCCCTTTAATGAGCACAAGAACTCGAAAATCCATGAAGCCAATTAAAAGTTATGCCACTTTTAGTGCCTGCTGTCCAGATTGTGTTCTTTGTGGAGCTGTAATGTTCAACTGAATGGTAGACCAAGTTGATGGCTGATTCAGACTTTTTGGTTGCCTAGAGAAATGTAGGAAATTTCCTGTAGATTTATAAAATGTATTTGTTTTCCTTATTTGGAGTTAGGAATCAAAAGTTATTGGTTGTTGAAGTCGCTGTCCAGAATGTTGATTTTTGCTGTATAGTTCAGAGTTGGATGGAAGTTAGAAGGCAATTTGAGGACTTTAAATTGAGTTAATGAGAAAATGGTTGTGGGGTAATTGTATCCCATCCTCTTATGCTTGTTTAGAGTCCAAAAACTTGAAGTTTGGTTGAACCATTAAAAAGTTACGAAAGTTTTACCTTTTTGCTGTCCAAATTGCAACTAGTACAAGATTCAAATTGTTCTGTGATTTAGAGCAAGTTGGAGGTCGAATTGGAATTTAAAATTGCCTAGAGATAGATAAGGAATTCTGTGTAGATGCTTAAATTTCTTCTTTGCTTAATTTAAAGTTGTATAGCAATATTTATGCTATAGCAAAGTACGCTATCCAAACCAGTTTTTGTATGAAATTCAGAGTTGGGGCAAATTTGATTTAGGGAGTAGTATGTTGTTTGTTGTGGTTTGTTGACTCTAGAACTTGTGAAAAATGAATTCGCGATGCTTATTTCAGGAGGTGTGGCTTCGGAGGTGACTTCAACCTCGCGCCACGTCGCTTTGTGAGGTTAAAAGGCAAGTGCATCATACCGTTAAAATGCTATGTATTGGATCGTGCTTTGCTTTGTGTTTTGATCATGTTGATAATTATGATAATGCAAATGTTAAGTTCGTGTAACACCCCAAAATTTTGCTTTTCTTAAATTCATGTGTGATTTGGCACTTTGGTGAATTTTTGGAATTTTCTGGAATTTATTTGAAATTTATTTGAATTTATTCTATTTTAAAATAATTAAAGAATTTAACTTTGCAAATAAAATTTTGTTGGAGATATTTTATTTGAGTCCAAAATGTTCCAAAATATTTTCCAGAATTTTTCTGGAATTTTTCTGAATCTTTTGCTATTTTTAATGATTTAATTGAATTTCTGAGAATTTAATTGGATTAATTAAATCGAGTTGGTTTTACTGTTCCTCCGACCGGACCCGAGTCCGAGTCAGACTCGAGTCCGACTCGCGCCAGTTGCTCCAACCGAACCCGCTCGGCCGAACCCAAACCCGCGTGACCGTTGGATCTTGATCCAACGGCCACGATTGAGCCACGTCACCCGAGCCCGAGCCCGACCGAGCCAGCCAGCTCGCCCGAGTCCGACCCGAACCCAAACTCACGCACCGTTGGATCTCGATCCAACGGTCAGGCGCTTACACGTCGTCCAATCCGAATGTGATTCGGACTCGCCCGCTGGCCGTGTCGACCTCGGTCTCCGCGCGATACAGGCCGAGGCCCCTATTTATTGCGCCGTCGCCGCCATCGTGAAGCCCGCTTCATTGCGCAACGTAGCCCTAACTCACCTCGCCCGAGCCGTGCGGGTTGCGCCGCTAGAGCTCGCCGGAGTTAGGAGAAGGTGCAGCCGCGGTTTTTCGCCGATAGCCGCCGTCTCCGTCGTCCTCCGTCGCCGTTGACCCCAGATCCGGAACCGTGAGAGCAAGCCGCGTCGGTGAGCACCACCCACGTCGCCGGAGCGCGTCCGAAACGCCGTCGGCTAGGTCATCGTCCCCTGCGCCGGTGACCCAGCGCCGCCGCTCGCCATCGCCGGACTTCGAGCTCCCTCAGCCGTCCGATCCAGATCCAACGTCCCAGATCACGCCACGTCATCTCACGGTGAGATCCCGTCCAAAATCCCAGATCCAATCTCGACCGTTGGATCTAGATCCAACGGTCCAGATCAAACGCGTTCACCCCAAACGCGTGAGTCCAGATCCAATCTGGGCCGTTGATTTTCAAATCAACGGCCGAGATCTAGCACGTGTGCGGGAGACTAACCGCCGCGGTCAGCGCCGTCCACGCGCTCGTGCGTGTGACGCTGACACGTGGGGCCCGCATGTCAGCGGCCCAGCCACACTGCACCATGACGTCACGCTGACGTCATGGCGGGCCCGCATGTCGGCACCACCCCACCGCGCGTGCTGACGCCACCCATGACGCCGCAGTGGGTCCCACTCGCCAACACCGTGGGTGAGCCCGCCGACGCCAAGAATGACGCTACCCGAAAGTGGTCCCACCTGCTGGCCTCACGTGAGCCGTGGGCCGGTCCATGAGACTGAGCCAAACCATGGACCACGTCCATGAACCGGCTGACATCAGCCGCCCAATCAGAGGCTGCCACGTGTTCTCACTGACGCAATAATTAATTTCCGAAAAAGAAAATGATTTATTAATTCGAAATAATGATTTCAGATTTTGATTCAAACTTCAAAAGCTTATAACTTTTGCGTTTCAACTCCGATTTGAGTGATTCAAATTTCTAAATTTGTATAAAATTGAGATCTACCTAATTATGAATTTTATTTAATTTTTGGACTAAAGTTTTTCTCTGTAAAATTATTTAATTGATTATTTAAACTTTAAATAATCATAACTTTTGCATTTTAACTCCGAATTAGACGATTCCAGTTCCTAAAAATTCATAAAATTATGTTCTCTCTGTTTATGGATTTTATTTGGATGTTTGGACACTTTTTGCCTATTGTTTATTCGTGTATTGCTGTTTGCACGCTTTACGAGTAGACGTTGAAGTGCCGGAAGGATTCGAAGGAGAAGTATTGACTCAGGATCCAACTCAAGACTAAGAACAAGTACTTTTTGAAGGCAAGTTGTGCTTTGACCATATTGATCCCATTTTTGAAACCTATTTTGATTTAATGTATTGCATGCTAGTTCAAATAGAAAATGCTTTACTTAATTATGGGAAATTAGATAAATGCCAATTTGCTGTATGACACCTTGGTTAATTGTATATGTGCCATGACCCCCTTGTCACCCTAGTGAGGATTACTAGTTGGACATTACTAAATTGCCAACATGGGTTTGTAGAATGTTGTAGTATATTGCTTAGACCTGCTACGTACTCATGACATGATTTTGGACAATCAAACGTTAATATTGACTTAATGACATATTGAACCTGTTTTGGAAAGGTATCATGTGATGTTGATGGCACGTGGTGCATGGTAATCAACTGGGGTTTGATAAATAGTTTTTCGACCGGGGCATGTGGCAAGAATGATCAGGTGGGCCAGTTGAGGCATTGGGAATGTTGGTTTGGTTCTTCGGGTAGTCTTGCCCTAGTCACCCTAAGGACTTCACCTTGCAAGCCTTTGAACTGAGTTAATCTTGCAACCACATGTCTGTAATGGGACGAACCTAGTTGATTAAGTTGCTAATAACGTACCTGTGGGACCTCAGGAGGTCAACTACACCCTTTGTGTAAGTTGTACGGGGGAGCGTACCAGGGCTGCGGCCAGGTACCCATCTAACGGTTGGTTGGCCTAAACTTCGCCTTAGCTAAGGGAAGGGTTAGTGTGCAACAACCGGGAAGGACCACTTGTATTGTTAGAAGTTTCCGAAAGACTTTGTTACGGGAACTCGCCTTTGTGGTGTTTGACTGTATCTTGTGGGTAAAGTGCATAACCTCTGCAGAGTGTAAAATCTATTCGAATAGCCGTGTCCGCGGTATTGGACATCGCTCGGGAATTACAGTCAAGGGTTAGACTTTCTTGAAAATAACTTGGACTTGAAAGGTTGGGTTTGGTTAAAATAATGTTGTCAATGGAAATGTGGATTAGGAATGGGAAAGATGTTGATTAAACTCCTGGAAAAGTTATTGATGTTATACTTGTTTCTACTGCTTTCGAATCTACTTATGCTACTTGTCAAATGTTTCTTATCGCAAATATACCTTGAGCTATTCCTTTGTATCAAGCCATGCATATAGTATATTAGCTTGCATTCTGTGCATGACTTCTTTGAGTACCAAGTACTCACCCTTGCCGCAATACAACACCAGTTGAAGAAGAGACTACACCGGCTTTGGAGGAGGAGCTCCAAGAGGAACCGTCAACTTAGGAGCGAGCCCGGTCAGGTTACTGTGGTATACTTTGGATGGCGCCACGATGTTATCTTATTTTCATTTGCTATTATTTCTCTCTTAATAAGTTTCGCCTGCGAGGCGTATATTTGTAACTTGACCATAAGGTCGAGCAACCGATTTGACTATTTAATTAAAGTACTTTATTAGTATCGAGTGGTATAATTGTGATATTTACCGATGTTAAGATGTGTGCACTAAGCTGCGTTCTGGACTAGTCTCGAATACACGAAGGATCCGGATTTGCAAATTCGGGTCAGAAGCGATTAAATAGATATATTGGTATGCCATATGTGTGTGAATCATTTAGATGATTATGAATGTTAAGTAATTGATGTAAGTATGGTTGATGATCATGTATTTAAATTTGGGCTATGTGAAATGCTAGAAATGAATGTAGTTTGCAATTTAATTGTGTTAATTGTATTTGTGCATTCATAATGGAAGAGGTGACCCATTCTGATGCGGGCCTCTATGTTCACACGTAGTGAACACGAAAGTTCTACCTCGTAGTCCCATTCATCGAGGTGAATGGGAGCGAGACAGTAAGAGTAAGCACCTTCCATGGGGTGGAAGGGACGTGAGGGTGCACGCCGACGGGTGTGCACTCGGCAGTACCGGTACGTGCATCGAAAAGAGCATTCATGTTGCATTGCATACTAACGATGATTTTGAGTTAAATGGAAATGTACAGAGTTGGGATCGAGTCGTGGACTCATCCAAAAGAGATTTAAAGAGGTATGTGTAAGAATTAGGTGATGAAGTGAAAAGAGGTAAATGTTGTTGCTAATATTGTTTTATGAATTTGTGTACTTGGATAACAAATATGCTCTTACTATTGATTTATTTGAGTTAATTGGTTTGTGATGAAGTTTGCTGAGTTTTGAACTCACGCTTGTTTTATTTAATGTTTTAGGTACTTAGAAGACAACTCGCTTGGTCGGGAAATAGCGTCACGTCACTCACATTCCTGCCATGCTCAAAAAGTAGATTGCAGAATTGTTCACTTGTTAAATAGTCGAATTAAATATGTAATCGTGTTGTAGTTAAGTTTAATTGATGTATGATATTATGCTTAGTTGATTATGCTCACATGTCATGATGGTTGATTGATTCCATGACATGTTTATATTGTTGCTATTGCTAATTGTGATCTCTTTGCTTGTTGAGTGGATGTCCATTTAGTAGGGGAGGTCTTGCCATTTTTTTAGAAATTGTGAGTTAGGTTTTGGTAGCACTTCGGACACATGAGGTGCTGGGGTGTTACAGCGACGGCATCTTCACGAACTTCGGTGAGGAATCACGGCGGCTTGAGTGCATCTCAGGAGTAGCTAGCTAGGGCAATAGAGGCGTTGTGTCATGGGTAACAAGACATGGGTGGTGGGCCTTAAATACCCTCTCAGCTTCCGTGTAAAGCGTAAAGAATCCCAGAGAATCCACAACGGCGGGGAAGTCCAGTGATGATAAGGAAAGGTGATGTAGCGTGATCATGGCCGTCCACGTCGACTCGATTCAATGGCAGCAGCTCGTGGCTACGCAGAGAGATCTCAACCATGTGACCAAGATCGGATGGTTGAGGATCCTAGGGTTAGGGTTTGCTACATCGACAGTGGGCTTCGCGGGCTGAACATGCTAGATCGGGCTGATGCAAAGGAAATGGGTTGAGCCCACTTGGTTCAGCCCAAAGGCTTTAACTATTTAATAACTTTTTATGTAAATTTATTTCTAGAAAATAGATTAAGCCGAAATAAATAGTAAAAATACCAAAAAAATTCAGAAAAATTTAGAAAATATTTTAAGACATTTTGAACTCATATATAATTTTTTCAATAAAACTTTATTTAAGCTTTCCAATACTTAATTACTTTTAACAAAAGGGCTTAATTCTAGAAAATTCAAATAAATTCTAGAAAATTCACAAAAATTCCAAAGGCACAATAAATTCAATAAATGTAAAAATTAGGATGTTACAAGCTAGCCATGCATCTCTGAAATTTGACCACTCGAGAGGTCTAGATATATCTCTCCCGTTGTACGGAAGGGCAAATCCCATCTTGATCGACTATGCCTCGCAGCATGCTTCAAGATAAACCTGAAAGTCGCCTTTGTTACGGAGTAGCATTTGGTAACTCCTAAGTAAGTCATTACATATCTCGAGTACATATGTCAACCTCAAGTCTATGTACATAGCACACACATTGTATATGAGACCAACTGATGACAAGTAGGATTATAGCATTCTCATAGTGTCTCAAGATGGGTGGATCCAACTACATGTTCTCTAACATGTGTCATTATTATTGGTTTGATATCTCCATATCCATGACATGTGAAACATGGTCATTAACCAATACATATGCTAGTCTATTCATATGTGTCCTCATATGCTTATCGTCTAGGGATCACTTCAGAATAATCATCACAAAGTCGTATATAGAGTTTCACAAACAAGACACTTACTTGCCAATAAATAATAATGTTATTATTCAAGAAACAAAATAATATATCATGAACATAAGGAAATATAATCATCTCTATGATTGCTTTTATGGCATATCTCCAACAGTTGGCACCGACAATTAAGGATCGCATTTGTGGATCAAATCGTAGAATGTAGTATTCTACCTGATTTTACCAATAGAGACATTATAACATCCCAATTTTTGCTATTTTAAAATATTTTATTTGGTTTGGCACGCTAAAATTCTAACCAATTTTATTGATAAATAAATCTTTAATAAATGAAAAATTAATATGATTAAATCCAACTTCAACAATTTTCAAAATTATTTTATATGGATTCCTTGTGCAAGGAATTTTTTTTATTTTTAATAAATTTTCAAGTGCATTTGCTATTTTTATTTGAGTTCTTTTAATTTATTTATATTTCCAAAAAAGGAAAGTAATTAAATTGTTGGAACTTCCCTTGGGCCAAAATCTTTTCACTAGCCCATCTCTCTTTTTTGTCTCAATCTAGCTCGTTGCTAGACCATTTCCTTGAGCGTTACCACAGCCCAATCTGCTAGCCCAGCTTGCCCACGAGCCGTGCCTGTACCACTGACAGGTGGGTATGACCATTATTTGTTGTCACCATGTTGGAGTCCGTCTCAATGCCAAATCCACACTGGACTCCGCCCTTTCCATGCCGCACTTCATGATATATAGCGTCGTCGACCTCAAAATCTGCATCGCCGAGGCACCTGCCACTAAAACCCTAACCCTAGCTCTCTGATCATGCCACCGATCGGTTCCGATGACCATCAAGTCCTGGGCCACTGCCATTGAGTTTGCCGTCGCCCCCTTCCTCTATTGCACTGCTTAGTGTCACATGGATCATCGTTGTTCCCTCATGCCACCGCTCGCCGGAGTTGCGCCGCCGCCCCCTGTTGACCGTTGGTACTCGAGCACCACCGCCGACGTGTCTCCACATCATCACCATGCTAGTGCTAGCTATTCGCCAAGTTTTGTCGAGTCAGCCATTAAACTGGACTAGTCATACAACCACATGTCTGGAATGGGATATACGTTACTAAGTCATGACATAGACTACCTCAGTAGGGGTAGGCTAAACTGTTTGCCGGGGGGTGGAGGGTGTGTGCTTAAGCGAGAAAAGATGCACATGTTGATATTTGATTGACTTAGTAATTCTTTTTAGTTAATTAATATACTCAAATGAAAAGTGTTGGATGTATGCATATCTGCATTCATGTGAACAAGTGTAGTTGATTGGAAGTTTTGTCTTGGTTAATTAAGGACTTAACTTTGTAAGTCATTGAACTGGGCTAATCATACAATCACATGTATGGAATGGAACATACCTAACTCAGTAAGTTACCGAGTCTTGACATGGGCTACCTTAGTAGGGTAGCCTAAGTTGTGTGCTTGGGATGGAGGGTGTGTGCTGCGGCTGCGCCACATCTTGGACAATTATCATTCCTTAGTTCAACGGTGAGTACCTCCCATTCTTCTGCTTTGTGTGAGAGTGGAATGACGAGATCAAGCTATTCGAGTGGGTCAATGTCAAGGCAGAGTTTCCAAAGGGTTTTGTTATGATCTCCTTAGTCTCATGGTTTAGGAAGTGTGTCAATTATATGACAAGGCAAGATGATCATATCTTATCGGTAAAGTGTATAATTTCTATAGAGTGTTAATCAAACTATTCGAATAGCCGTGTCTGCGATCAAGAACATGCTCGGGAATTTCACATAAGTGTTAGATATTATAAAACAAAATTGAGAAGGTGAATGTGTGCCAAAAATGGTGTAGTTTGTATGCCAACTTGAGAAAAATCTGGATAACTTATTATTACTACTATTATTTTAAATATTTTTTCAATATATTATCATATTCAAATGCTAAAGTTTGCTTTATTCAAAATTAACCATATCTTCCATTCTTTTTGTAAGCCTTGCATATAATTATTAGATTATTTGCATTATATGCACAACTTGTTGAGTACTCTATGCGCTCAACTTCATAATAAACATCAATTGGTTGAAGATGAGGGGTCAACACAAACTCTCAAGGAGTATTGTGAAGAGACCGACTATTAGGATTCGAGCCCCAATCAATTGCCTGTGGCAGGTTGATGGGTTCCGCTGGTGTTTATTTTCGTTTCATTGCAGTTATCTTATTTAGTGCTTGAGGCCTGTGTGTCCTAATAAATGTAGCTCGACCACAAGGTCATCATGCGCTTTATTTAATTATTAAATTTAGTTCATTTATTCTTATTTCGCTGTGTATGGAGTTTATATTTCATCTATAATACCATTGTATGAACTATTATGATCTTGAACTAGTGCAATATACAAAGAGAGTATGGATTTGCAAATTCAAGTCCCCACATATATTTTATTAATATACCAAGTATTCCAAGAACTATATTACTATTTATTTATTCTTTTGGCACCTAATTTGATTAACAATATTTAACCAATCACCATGACCATCTCTGATTTTTTATGCCAGAGAAAAAAGGAGGGAAAATAAAAAACAAGAAAAGGAGGGGAATGAAGTAGCCTATCACTAGCCTAGTAAGCTGCTCAACTCTCCCCCTGTCTATCTCACCGACGGCCCACTACTCGCATCCCTTTCTTTCTCCTCCAATTCTAACTCTAGAATCAGGCGGGGGCGGTGACAACAACAATCAACGATGGCAGCTATGCAGCGAGCAGTGACGATGGTGGTGGCGAGCAACAACCTCGGTGGTGATGCTGGCGACAACGACAACAACAACAACGGTTAGGTTAGCTTGATTTTCTCTCTTCCTCATCCATTCCCCTGTCCTTTTTGTCCCATTTCCCCCTCTCACTATGAGTCCTGGCAAGGACTTGAAGTGTGATACTACCCGATTCTATCTCGATCCCACCAAATACAACTTATGTCACAACTCGAATCATTTGGTGTTGGTTAGTTCTTAGAGTCGGACAATCCTACGACTAGAATAATGATTTTAACAACTACAAAAGACACAAGTCGATCGTGGAGGGGACATTAAGTTGGCTGTGGGGTGTGCATTGAAGCCACAACCGAAGCACCCCCAAAAGCCAGAGTCGTAGGGAAGGTGCTTCGGCTGTGCTTCGGTCATGTCGCCCTCGCTTCACTCGCGTCACCCCGCCCCAACTAAGCTCGATCGTTGCCGCTCCGACCTCGCCGCCTCTGCCCAACCGAGCTCCATCCTTGCCGTTCCCGTTCAACCGATCTTGGTCACGCCGCGCCAACCTCACTCGGTGTCGACCTTGCCACCTCGACCCGAAGAATTCTGTCCTCGCTATCCCCTGCTCGCTTGCCGCGGCTTCGAGCGTTTCGCCTCCGCCCGGCCCTTCACCGTCGGTAGGGAGGGTCATCGGGAGGGGAGGGCTATCGGGAGAGGAGGACATGATTTGGGGAGAGTTGGAGAGAGTACTAAAACAAGCTACAACCAGTTTACCAAACAGTTTCTCAAGAAAAGCCACAGCGCCAGCCACAACAGCTTCTCAGCCAAGTAAGTAAAAAATAGCTTTTCAACTTAGATGCATCCCCCAACATGCCCTAAGTGTTAGTCTAGGCAGGAGTCATCTTCTCCATTAGCAACTCAATCCGGTTTTTCACTTAAAAACAATAGTCGTCGAATTCGCCAGTCCCATGAGATGGATGGTCAGAAAGGCTGGAGGCTCCTCCACATCCGAGGATATCGGAGTAGGTTTTCACTTTTTGTCGAAATTTTCTCATACCGCTCCAGTTCAAAAAAGAATTTCATTCGGTTTACCGCTCAAGTTCAAATTCAAATTCAAAAAATTTGAAAAAAATTTATCCAAAAGTTACCTAAAATTAGAATTAATAGCTTTATAACCTCTGATATAAATATTTTTTAAAAAGTGAAGTTTGGAATTTTACAACATTTTTTTTTGCAATTTTTCCAAATTTTTTTAGTTTTTTAACTTGCTCGAAATTCGCCCTTTTTCGAGCGGTTTCGACCTTTACTCTCGAATTTCACTTAGATTTCAAATTTATTTAGCTTTCAAAACTATTCAGTTTTTCCTAAAATTTGTTTGATTTTTTTATGAATTTTTGTACCACTGACTCGTCAAAATTCGAGAGGAAGCGATACTGTTAACCCTGTCCGAATTCCGAAGCCTCGGGGCTACGGCCGCCATGCCCCTCGACCTCACCAATAGGGGTGAAACCGGGTTGGATACGGGCGGATATTGCTCGTCCCGTATCCTAACCCATATTTTTTTTTCCGGATTTAGAGTCGGATACGGATGTTTCGGATACGGATACGAATTCGGATTTTTCGGGATTCGGATACGGAGCGGATACCTGACGGATTCAGGTCGGGATCAGATATCATAATCGGATAGTAGTATAATACATAATTGTGTACGTAAAAGAAATAATGAAGTATTAACCTTACAACATTAGCTTCAAGTCATAATTATTTCAACGTATGATAGTAGTATAGTTAGAGGTGCAAATGGGTTGAATACAAGGAGAGAGATCGAGACATAAAGAAAACAGAGAACAAGGGGAGCTCTTCTATCAAACTTAACCTTACGGAATAAATTCCTGGAGATATTAAATAGTGTTGAATTGTCACATTTGATAGATTTGTTGAAGTTCACGCTTAATAACAAAGTAGTGTTTTTTAGTACCAGTATCAAACAACTACTCTATCTATCCAATAATGAACCAAATTAATGGAAGAATAACTGATTTTATCCGAATATCGAGTCGGATATTGCTCTTCCCATATCCTAACTCATATTATATGAGATTTTTCGGATACGGATCGGATATTGCTATTCCCATATCCTAACCCATATTACATCGGATTTTCCGGATATGGATACGGATAACATCGGTACAGATTTTAAACAGATTCAAAATCGGAGGATATTTCCTATCCTGTTTTCACCTGCTCACCATATCCCATGCCGCCGCCGCCTTTCTCGTGTGGTAATTTGTAAACCCATCTTTTACACCTTGCTGTCCCACTTTTTTCTTCATTCTCCCCTCCCCTTCCGTAACCCTAAACCCCAAATCCCCCGCTTCCCTCCTCTGTTCCCTCCCATGGCCGCCGCCGACGCCGACGCCGCCGAGGTCGAGCGGCTCTACGAGCTCGGTGAGCGCCTCTCTTTGGCGAAGGACAAGTCCCAGGTTCGCTTCCCTCCCCTGCCGCCGCCCGTTTACCTAGGCACGTCTAGGGTTTTGACGGGGGTTTATGTCTGGGGCTTGCAGCACGCGGCGGACTACGAGGCGATCATAGCGGCGGTGAAGGGGCAGAGCGTGAAGGCGAAGCAGCTGGCGGCGCAGCTCATCCCCCGCTTCTTCCGGAGTTTCCCTGCCCTCGCCACGCGCGCCATGGAGGCCATGTTCGACCTCGTTGACATGGAGGAGCTCGCGGTCTGTGCTCTCTGTTCTCTCCGCTCTCTCCGCTTAGGTGATGTTAACCGTTTGCAAACCAGGCTAGCTCGGCAAATTTATTAGCGGAAGCATTAGTCGAGAGTGGACAAACTTGATAACTAGCATTTTTGCTTTAAGTTTCTTTGATTCATAGTTAACTATCCAGAAAACTACAAATTAGTGCATTGAAGCTTGTTCGGGTTTTTTGGTATTTAGGTAACTTGGTTGGGCTACTGAATTTGGTAAAATTCTGTAAATTTTCTGCGATCATTTATTTATATTTTTTTGCCATTGATGATTCCCTAGGAGACGTGCAATGGTGCAAGTAGAATAATTTAGGTTTACGCGCACAGTGAATGCTGTCTGAATTCACTTGTTCGTATCCATGACCATCATCCCTTGAGGCTTGAGTAAATCTTGAAAATTCTTTCCCAACTTAAATTGATTCTTAACTGGCTAAGCTGACTATACTATCAATGCTTTGTTGCTACTTAAACCAAAAAAATGGTGTAGTAAATAGTACATTGGTTTTCTCTTGCCAGAAGCTACAATTGGATTTGAACAATACCTTGGAAATTTGAGGCTATTTGGTTATGAGGGAAAAGGGATACAGTGAACTTTGATGGTAGGTTATCACATGGCACAATGAATGGTTTGTATCGATTTTGATGCCCACTTGTTTTCCAGTGATCATATAAGGCCTAATGTTTCCACACTGTATAAATGTAAGGACTAAATGTGACAGTGTGATCTATGATTTCTTTGCTTGTTCCTGAAGCCTGATTACTTCAGGTAATGTTAGTCCAATAATTTTAAAAGTTGTTTGGATAGCTAGCGTTTTACACTTGTCAGATAAATGTGTAAAAGAAACCAAAAGCTTTGCTCTATTTTTCTTCAGAATGGTTTACATTTTTTTAAAAGGATGCTGTTGTTATATTTTCTTTAGAACAATATGAATGCGTTCTATGTACCACAAGGAGAACAATATGAATGCACACTATGCACGAGAAGGTTTAATATAATCCACATGATTAACTCCTTGTCATTAAATGTTCTTACAGATCAGAATACAAGCCATTCGTGGGTTTCCCCTTCTTGGCAAAGACTCCGAATTTGTTTCAAAAATTGCTGATATTCTTGGTCAACTCCTAGCAAGTGGTATAATCTTCTTCCTATCTTTCCTCAGATCGAATTTCACAAGTTTATACGCTTCTGAATTTTGCATGTTTTTCAGAGGAAAATGTCGAGCGAGATGCTGTTCATAAAGCACTCATGTCCCTTATACGACAAGATGTTAAAAGTAAGCTTCCAATGTTCATTTGTTGCTTGTTTATCATTTGCAAAATACTTTAGGATATGTGCTCTCTGCGGTGTAGACTTGTTGACTGTCAAGGTCATTTTTATGTTCATGTTCTAAAATAAGTCGTGTAAATTGTGTCCAACTGCCGAAGAATAACAACAAATATAATTTATTTCTTGATTTTCTACCATCAATAATGTTTCTTGTTCCAGATTCATTCCAAGTGGCTATTTACGGCCTTCGTGCAATTTTAGCAATTAGGAATATCAACCTGTAGTGTTTATTAAGTGATTGGCGCTCTACACGATGCCACACATTTCAGGTTTTTGCAATTTTTTTTAATTTCCTATTGCAATTTCTCAAGAGATATATGGGTATTAAACAGAACAGCATATCAATTTGAACCAAGGCAGCTCAGTCCATTTATGCGTGTGCATAGGTTACCAGGGCTGCTGTTGAGCCTACCATTTTATATGCTGCTAGATCACTTGTGTATGCTTTCGATGTGTATAGTACTAAGATTTCATGCAATACTCCATAGTAAGTAGTAACGTCTTCATATAATTTAGCATATTCGGCACACCATCTAAATTTAAAAGTAATCTGCCTATGCATTTCAAGATTTCAGGGAAGGAAGAAGTCCATATAACACCCCGAGCTTTGGTCAAAAGTCCATTCAAAACCCCAAACTATGGAACCACAATTTGACCCTCCAAACTTTGCAAATAACACACTGACCCGGTTTCGCATAGTGGTATTGCCTATGTGGCGCAATGAGTAGGCGATTTTGCCATGTAGTATGACACGTTGGCCAAGTTAGATCAATGATAGGTGGGGTTCACATGGGCTTCTCCTTTGCCGAGCTTCCAATCATACTTCTATAGTTGTCAGCCCTTGATCCTTCCCCCTCTATTTCGATTTGGAAGAGGAACCCTTGTGAGCCCCACCTGTCATTGACCTAAACTTGTCTAGCGTGTCATCCTACATAGCAAAAACCCCTACTCATTACGCCACACGGGCTATACTACTATGCGAAACAGGGTTAGGGTGTTATTTGAACTGGATTGCAAAGTTTTAGGGGTCATATATCTGGTTTCATAGTTCGAGGTGCCAGATGGACTTTCGAGCAAAGTTTGGGGGTGTTATATGGATTATAGACATTTTCCTTTAGGGAATGTTCTTATAGGAAAAATCATCGAGACGCATGGTATAATTGACATATTCTCTGAATAACACTTTTTCATGTGTTTTGCAACTAGACATCTTGGTTTTTTTGTCATTTGTCACAGATGTGATTTTGGTCTGTTATGTATGGTAGTCATTTACTAATTTTGTGTGCACTTGGTTTGGCTCTTGAAATGGACAGTGCTGGTCAATAAATGTTGGCTGATTAATATAGTGTTTATGTTTTGTGTTAGATCGAGACTATATTGTTACTAATAATGAAATTACGAACTTGTAATCACATTTTTGCTGATAGTGTTCTCTTTCACAGGCCGAAATTAATTTTTCCTTTTGTTTTATTTCTCTACATCAACTACCCTTTTTGGTTTTGTACCATTTTTGCTGGTGCTGGTCAGCATGCTGCTATTGATGGCATTTCACTGTTCCATATCTGCACAAATATATGGTAGCTTGGTACACAGATTGTCCTTTTTTGGTGAACCATCTACATGTTTCTATCAGTACTTCTGTTAAGCTTCTGATGCCTTAAAAGAGCCATCAGGATTTTTTACCTTACTCTCTTGGTTTAGACTGGGAATAAAATTATTAAAGTTAGTTTCTTTGAACTGGTGTGAAGAATACCAAAGCTTGCTATATAATTTTGCAGACTCAATTTTCAATCATTTTTTGAAGCGATTCTATCTTCCTGTAGTTATTGTATGATCGATGGTTACTAGTAAATGATGTAATATGTATGCTGTTGACTTTAATAAGTACAAAATGTTTGCTTTTATTAATCTGTACCTTCTTTGGTCCAGATTCCTTGCAGCCTTTATTTAAACATGTGGAGTCGGGAACGGAGATTCGTGAAAAGGTTATTTGTTTCCTTAGAGACAAGGTAAATAACTACATAAATGGGTTACATAATTTGTAGGAAAGCAATTGTACTGCCTGAGAATAAGAATTAATTTTTTCCAGGTCTTTCCTGTTAAAGCAGAGCTACTGAAACCTCAAGCAGAAATGGAAAGATACATAACTGATTTGATAAAGAAAGTATGTGCTGATGCTTTCAATTTGGCTATATGATTGTTTCTCGTCTATTATGTTTCCGTATATATTTTTATGTGATACACTCTTAACAAAGAATTGTCACAATTCAGAGTGTACAAGATGTAACTGGGTTGGAATTTAAGTTATTCATGGATTTCCTGAGGAGTTTGAGCATATTTGGGGATTCTGCTCCTCGAGAATCTTTTCAGGAACTAATTGAAATCATTCAAGCACAAGCTGATCTCGATGCACAATTCAATGTAAGTATGTTATTTGAGCAGCCTTGGAAAAATATTTACTGTATGAGTGTGTGTAGATCTTCAAACACTAGACCATTTCGAGCGCGGTCACTTTTTTTTTAATGATTTCGGGAGCTGGCTCTGCTCCGACCCGGCCTTTTTTTATTTGTTTGTTGTTTCAGCTATAAGCTTGGTTAATGTTAGCAATAATCTTGTGTGTGCATGTGTCCAGGTGCTTGTTAGTGTCCAGATTCATGGTCATTAGTGAGCAGATTTGTACCTGCCATTAGTGTCTAGATTTATGGTCATTAGTGAGCAGATTTGTACCTGCCATTAGTGTCTAGATTTATGGTCATTAGTGTAGTAATGGCTGCATTAACTAGGAGAATATCTCAGCCTTCATAGTAGGCTTATATATAGTGGAGAAATCAGAACACGGTTTTGAGCAACACCAAATCCACTCTGTTCTTGCGTGAGCTTCCTGTGCATACCTACAGTAGTCTAGGCTTTCAGTTAACACGCTCCAACTCCTTTTTCCCCTCATGATGACCACAATATCTTATCATTTGAAATATAATCTTGTGAACCTCAACCTAAGCAAATAATTGGTAATTTGGTATGGCAAATTGAAGATACCACACATCATTACAATACCTTAATGGGGCAAGATAAAAAGTTCTAATAATGGCAATAGAGTTGCGTTCATCGCACAATAATCAACAAAAGAGAACATAACTTGCACGCAGAATATGTATCCATTTACCAGAACATACGTATTATGGGGTGGTTGCCAGTGGTGCAGGTTAAGGAGCCAGAGAGGACAGTGGCTGTTGGGAGGGTAGGGCATAAAAATGGAGGTGTTGGAACAGGGTCAAGGGTCAAATGGGGGAACACATATATTAATGATGTTGTCTTGGTGATAAGCTTATCCGAGATGGAAGCAGTTTAAGAGTTAACACTAACTAATTGAGCTGCCTGACCGACACAGATTGTTGTTCGGATAGCCTCATTTCTAGATGTTGCCTGGCACTGAGACTATTCAGTTAGTATGTTTTTTTAAACAATGGTAAAATACTTACACCCTGTTTGGCAGAGTTCCAGCTCCACCAGATCCATCCGTGGATCTGGTGGAGCTGGGTATTCCTAGCTCCACCAGATCCGTGGAGCTGGAGCTGTGGGTATATTAAGAGTGTTTAAGTGAGTCATCTTGTTTACATTTTAGAATAAAAATATAAACTTAATTCACTTTATTTTAGCCTACAAGTTTTAGATTTGAGGTGGAGTTAGGATCTGGAGTTTTGCCAAACAGGGCCTTAGTCTAGATTTGTGGGCCTGTGGCAAATAATTGATGGAAGTCCTAGGTGAGTTCTCAATACAAGGTTGTACCCAATACCACTGGACACAAGAAGTCCATTGATTTCTCAAGGCATAATAGATGTAGGGTGAGTATATTCGAGAACATGAACTAATCACTGGTTGGCATTTTAGTGGTCCCAATAGTCCCTACATTTAGTGAAATTTCATGATTGTTGAAGAAATTATCATTGCAGCCGGTTTCATTTGATATCCGTATGTAGTGTAAATTAATTGATGGTTACAAATCTGCTGTTGCGTTGGAACACGCGCCGACATATATTTGTTGTGTTGAAATTTCTTTTATGCAGCCAGGTTGTGCTTTGTGCGTTTAATTGGCTGGGTCCATATTCATTCTGGACAATCTTGCAACTTTTGATATCAACCCACCTATTAGACTCTTTTTATCCCTTCATCTTTAGTTGTTAGTAGTTAGAGTTTCCATCTCTTTGAGGTTGGCTGCTGGTGATATCCATTTCTAATCGTCTATTGATATCTTGTTTTTACATATGGTATATTTAGTCTGTTATCCACTGGTCAACAGGGAAACGAATTGTGTTAACAACAGTCATCGTTATCTAATTATTTTCGTTGGTTTTGGTTATTTGTTTGAGCTCAGTCATGTATTTTGCTTAGCATTCTCAATTCATTCTTTCAGGTTTCTGACATCGACCACATCGAGAGGATGACATCATGCATGTATATGGCTCTTCCTGTCTTCATGGTATGAACAAATTAGTAAAATAATAGTTAAGTTGTTAGTGTATATCATTTCATCTTTTGGTGTTTTTCACACTCTGTGTGATCTGCAGAGAGGTGCATCAAGCAGCAAGTTCCTCAACTATTTTGTTAAGCAAATCATTCCAGTTTTCGATAAGGTAAACTGCTTCATCATGTACCTTGTACCCGTTGCTTCATAGGAAGAAACACTAAATCCTTATTGTTTAAGGTTATTAAAACGTAAAACGAGAACGAAACGACCCACTACCTTTTTAACTTTTAAACGTTTAAACGAACGTTGAAACGTAGTTTTAGGCACTGTTGTAAAACGAATATGAGAGCAAAGATATATCACTATGTACCTTGATTTTGTAGTCTTTTTCCATATAATTTGAGGCCATATGCCATGCATCTTTCTCCCATGTATGATGTATCCATTTCCTTGCACATTGCAACATATGAATTACTATAACAAGAAATTATAATTCAATTTAATAAGTAAATATGGTTTGTAGCTTTGTATCACATACCCTTTTGATGATCCCCCTCTTCTCTCCTTCCAATTCACAAACTACAAGACAATTGCACATAGATGAAATGAATTAATTGAAAACTAAAATTAAAGACAAGATACATTACGACATGAGTTCACATCTGAGACAATAACATAAGTTCATACAATAACATAGGCGATAGTTAACAAATTAACTAAATAAGTCCACACTCCACACAAAAGCATAAATCCACATAATAGCATAGGTCCAACTCTCATCTCTCAATATCCATCATTCAAATCATCCAAACTATTAGTAGCATTCTCATCTTGATCATCGCCATCTTCGTGGTTGCTTGAGCTGTCATCGTCATCCACATCAAGATCATCAAGTATGAGCTCATCTTCTTCCTCTCCATTGCTTGAGTCAGAATGCGATGCCTCCTCTATGACTTCCTCTTCTCTTCTCACACGACGTGTATAGCAATGCTCCAAATGAGCTCTCCTAGGAAGATTGCGGCCTCGAAGGTTGCTTGATGCACCAATAGCCGTCAACTTGGTCCCATGTCAAGTCACCTTCACCCCTTATACACCCACTTTGAGTTGGATTGACCGATGGATTGACCCATTCATTATCCCAATCAAAGTCTTCTAAAACCAAAGGATCAAAGTTTTTACCATCCTCACGTATTCTTTGGAACCTACTAGCCATCTTTCTATTGTATGAGACATAGACCAAGTCATTCAATTTTTGGTGCTCCATAGGTTTCTTTTCTTTGTATGAATCTACAAGTGGAATACAAGTGAAATAAAAGCAATTAATTAGAACCAAAATAAAGGAATTACAATTTACATAATTAGATGGTTAAATTCACTTACAAATTCAAATGCACTCCAATTGCGCCACAACCTGGATGATGAAGCGCAAAGACTAACTATTCTTCTTGCAAACTTGTGAAGCTCAACGGTTCGACCACCATATGCAAGCCACCAATCAGCTAAAAGAACAAATACGGTGAATTTTACATGGCGAAAAGTAAACAATTACTTGCTAAAATTTAGATTACTTACTTGGATTTCTTGTGTGTGCGTGCTTTATTGCCATTTGGTTTGCAAATACATCTCTTTGATTCTCATATAGAAACGACTTGGCTATCAATCTTATCTCGAAGAGCCTCATCTTGTACCATTTTTACAAGCATGTCATTGAAGCAAGCTCTTAGCTCTCCAACACGTCCTTCATCATCACCCTTCTTGATGTTATAGAACTTTCCAGGGTTCAAGTAGAGAGCCGCTCCATATAGTGGGGTGTCCATTTGCCTTGTCCAACGTCCATCAATAATCCTCATGAGGCGATTAAGCAAAGGTTGTTTGTTTTGAGTGCAGAACGATGAGGTGATCTTTTCCTTTGCTAAGTTCATGGCCGATGCAACCTCCGGCATAGCTGGCTTTTCATCACCATCAACCAACCTCAGCACAACAAGGAGTGGAAGCGAAGCTCTTAAACAATCCTCAATTGAATTCGAATCGTCAGAAATAACAATGTCATACCTTGCTCTTCTGCCTCAGTCTTAGACAACTTGCTCCTAGTGAAGACATCACTGTCACTAGAAGCTTCAATGCTTCTTTGTGCTTGTGCAAACTACGCAACGTAAGGAATGCAGTGGCAAACCTAGTCGCTGCGGGCCTCACAAGATCCATCCCACCTGTTTTCTCCCTCATTTCACTAAGAATTCTCCCATGTCTATAAATAAAGGTAGTGATTTGTCGAGCACGTGAAATTGGTTTCTTGAAATCCTTTAGCTTCCCTATGTCTTCCAACATAAGATCCAGGCAGTGTGCAGCGCAAGGGGTCCAGAACAAGGTAGGGATCCTCTCCATTAGCAGCCTGCCAGCTGCCTTGTAGTTAGCACCATTATGCGTGACAACCTGAACAACTTTGTCTCTGCCAATCATCTCAATAATTCTCTCTTGCAAGTTAGCAAGCATCATGGCATCATGTGATTCACTAGATGCATCAACTGACTCCAAGAAGAAAGTCCCTTCAGGACTATTAACCAGGAAGTTGATCAACTGACGACCCCTCCTATCAGTCCATCCATCTGACATGAGAGAGCAACCATATTGCTTCCATGCCTCTTCATGCTTCTTCTTCTCGCCATCTGTCTCCTTAACTACCTTCTGAAGCAATGGCTCTCGTAGTTCATGGAAACTAGGAGGCTTGAAACCGTAACCATCTTGTGCAATGGCCTCTCTTGCTATCTCAAATTGTCTTGAATTTGCAACATTGAATGGTACACCACACTCATAGAAAAACTTGGCTATCTCTATCTGACTGACCTTCTCTTTCTTCCTTGGTCCTCATGCCGCCTTCTATGGAAGTTTGATGCGCCCCTTTGCATGTCTTTGCTCTACAACCTCTCTCGGGCGTTCGTCGAAGCATAAGCAATAATAGGTTTTTGGTCTTGGCACCTTGAAGTGAAATCTCGCCGACTTCATTTTTTGGAGGTGTCCCGAACTTGGATGGACACTCACATTGCTATTAGAGGCTCAGGCTCCTTGCTAGATGCCTCTATTGCCACATTATCATCTTGTTCATCATCTAGAAGCAGTGGTCTACCCTCTTGCCCTTCTCTAAAGCCTCTTGCATCTCTTTCATGATGGATGAGGTTGTTTTGGGACACTTCGTCACATCTCCAAACCCACCCGCGAGATGTTGTTTCACCCTCTTGATTCCTCCTTTTATCTTCCTCTGACAAAGATTGCATTGGATCAACTCTCGCTTATTAGGCTCTGCATAATATGCATACTTCCATCCCGGATCATCGGACTTCGGCTTTCGACTAGGATCATCCAATGGATTATAATTTGTGGGAGGGGGAGGTGCACTGCCACTTGCACTTGAATTTGCACTTGCCATTTCGATGTCGGCTGCAATTCTACAATCAATTCAAAATACTACAATCAACATTCAATCATTCAATAGGCTACAATCAGTAATTCAATTCAATTCAGCCGAAGAGAGTCAAGAGACAGAGGGGACAGAGGACCGGCTCGGTTGGATTTGAAGTCAAGAGAGACAGAGAGGGGGGAGCCCCCATTCAGCCGACGAGCCCCCCGGCCCCGATTCACCCCCTCAGCCGAAATAGAGATAGAGGGGCGAGGGCGAGAGGGGGCGATCGGGCGTCGCCTCGGCAGAGAGAAGAGAGACAGAGAGAGGAGTTCTGACTGGCGGCAGCAGCGGCGGCAGCGGCGACCACGAGGCGGCAGATCCGGATCTGCTGCCGGGTGAAGACGCTGCGAGGGCGACGACGATCACGGCGGGCGTAAGGCGGCCGATGGCGGCGGATCCGTAGGCGGCGGCTCGGCTCGGCTCTAGGGTTAGGTGCTTCCCCCGTTTCCTCTCGCTTGCTTCCTCCCGATCCCGATCCCGATCCCTTTCCGTCGGTGCTGCCGTGCTGCTAAATGTCGGGACCCTCGGTCCCTCACTAATTTCTCTTCCTAAAACGCTCTAGAACGGGCGTTTCGTCCGAATCGGACGTTCTCCTCGTTTAATCGTCGTTGGAACGACGTTCTAGGACGTTCTACGTGGTTTCGCTAGAACGCGCGGACGTTCTTCGTCTGGGGGTCGTTCTGTCGTTTAAACGACGTTTCAACATCGTTTAAACGACGTTCTAATAACACTGTTATTAGGAACGGCAGTGCAACATCTTTCATTCTGTTTTTTTTTTGGTAATTATAGTACTTTTCTTGGTGAACACAAAATTTTTGATGCATTCTTCGCATGATTGGTGTGGTTATAGAAACATTTTTACCGCATGATTGAAGCGTTAGCTTGATAGTTATGTTTCCTTGCTCAGATTGTGTTAGAACAGCAAATTCGCACAATCTGGTGCAGTTCTGCTGAGTTTTTAGTTGTACTTAACAATTTATGATATTTGAAATTGAGATCGACTCCTATCTTGTGATCTTGTGTTATCTTGTATTTTTGGATCTGTTTGCAGAAGTTCAAAAGGAAAGTAAATAGTTTTTGAGTTTGACTAGATGGAATTTTGGAGAAAATTGCACGCATAAAACATAGCAGATTGATACTGATAAAGTAAAACAATATTAGAGTTTGGTTAGATAGACTTCTTGGTCATTATTTGCTGTTTCACAATTTATCCAGTTGAAGCTTTTGACATTTAGCTGCCGTTTCAGCTGGAGTAGTTTGTTTCTTGTGATTTGTGAAGTATTTTTTTAATCATCATTCTATTCAATTTCAGCATTAAGGCTTTGTTTGGCATTGGAGTGGCTTTTCAGTTAGTTGAAAGCATCTTTTTGGGTTCATAACAGAAAGATTACACCTTAGTTCATTCGACTTCTAGCGTTGGCCCATCTGGGTCATGATACTTTGGAATTGCATATTTGGGTCATTGAAGTGCATTAAGTGGTTCAGTTGCAGGTCACAGCTTGACACATTGGACAAAGCTTTGCTTATGTGGTGTTCCACCTCACCCTCTCTCTCTCTCTCACTCTCACTCTCTCTCTCACAGTGCTTCTATCCTTCCCAACTCATGCGTTGACAGGAATCGATGCTCGCCTACCTTCTCTTCCTGGTCTGCCATCCCTTGTGCGCGTTGCTCGCGCAAGGGTGCCACCACCATTCCTTGTCAGACGAGGTCTGGGCCGCCACTTATTGGGGCGTGAGCATCACTGTGGAATCCGGTGAGCTCAGATCTCAGTGGCTTTGCTCTCGGAACATGTCCCATGTGATGAGCCACTGTTGTCGGCGACCTCCCTTGCTCGGTGATGTGGAGCATCAGATAGAATGCGAGGGGTGGGGGGTGTACTTGAGCGTGGCAAAGATGGCAGCGGAAATCACCGGCAACGGTAGAATTTGACTATGGCGGCTGCCGGTGGCGGCTTCGGTTCTCGCCCAATTCCGGCGAGACGGATGTGCAAAGGTCAAAATTGATGCTTCCCCTACCTCCAATTTGCGAACACGTTGCTCCCCTCCTCCTTTATCGGAACTTCCTTCTTGCGAGCTACGCCATGGCTGTCCCACATTGTGCTTGCGAGCTGCCCTGCTTGTCGATCCGCCGTCTCGGTGCACCCTAGTCCGAGCCAACTGCGTCACCATCTCCACGCCTTCATGATGAAGCTCTTAGAACTAGCCGCCCCATCATCGGAGGTAGCTACCGTCGTGCGCCACTAGCATGCCATGGGGCCGCTGATGCTAGTTCTTCTTAGGGCATCTCCAGCCAAGCTGTCACCATGGATTTGCTCCCCTAATCTATGTTGTGCTCTTGCACCCACGCTCTGGTCGAGAAGTCGTTGGAAATTGTCTCTGGCGAACTTTTATTCTCCATGATCGCCACCCTTGCATAGCCTTTTCTGGTCATCCTCGTCATCTTTCCCCACCCAAAATGGGTTCTTAGTCCTTGGGAACACGTTGTGCTCCCTCGGCCGTTGCCGAACGGCATCGATGGCGCATGATGAAGGCGGCGGCCCTGGACCGCTAGAGGGAGAGAGGAGAGAAAGGAAGAGAGAGGAAGGAGGAGAGAGAGAGAGGATGGGGAAGCACAGGCAACGGGGCTTGCCTACCATGAGGGCGGGGGTACGACGATCGTGCGGGCAGAGAGAGGAGGCGGCGTGGGGCACATGTGAGAGGAAAAAAGAAAGAAAGGGGAAGACAAGAAAAGGAGGTTTTTGAGGAAAACCCCGAAGTGATATGGCATGCCACGTGTGCACGAATTGCCAGTTTGTGCGCTTGTGACCTCATGATGAACCATTTAATGCTCTTTATTGACGCAAATATGCATTTGCAAAGTACGTGACCCAGATAAGCCAACACTAGAAGTTCAATGACCCATAGTGTAATGTACTCATAGAAAAATTGGGCCTTAATTGCTTACTCTCTTTAACAAGGGCTGACATGCAAGAAATTAACAAAGAAGAATGTGCAGTAATGTATAAGTTTCCTGTAGTTACGAAGTTCTCTGTTATCGAAGCCTGTCATTCTTCAATCAACTGTCCATCATCTCCTACATCAGTCGGAAGTGTTTTTTTTTTCTTTCTTTCAAAACACTGTTTTTATCTCCATTTGGGCTTCTCTCTCAGCATTAGCTTTCCTTTTTTTTTTTGCATGTCAACCTATTTTAGATTCCTGAAGATAAGAAACTGGATTTGCTCAAGACTATTGCTGCAAGCTCACCACATGCTATGGCACAAGATTCACGCCAGCTGCTTCCATCTATTATTCAATTACTCAAGGTTTGTATATCTCTCATAATCTCGTTTCTGAAAGCACCATTTGGCAAGGTTTATTTTGTGCATGTAGATGTGGACATGAATTCCCCTCAATTACAGTGAATGTAGGATTAATTAAAATTTCTAAGTTCATCTTACCAATGCATTTGCTGTTTGTTTTGCAGAAGTATATGCCTGGGAAAAGAGTAGAAGATATCAATCATAATTATGTTGAGTGCTTGCTGTACACTTTTCACCATTTGGCCCATAAGGTTAGATAACAGAAATAGTTACCTATTATGAATCCTGTCTTTATGGATGATCTTTCCTTGTGCTGACCTAACGTGTGATACAGACTCCAAACACGACAAACAGTCTGTGTGGTTACAAGATTGTTACTGGACAGCCATCAGATAGACTTGGAGAGGATTTCTCAGAACAGCACAAAGATTTTACTGAGAGGTAGCTTGCATTTTTCATCCCACACATGGTGCCCTATAGTGCAAGGTTTGATTAATTTGCATGAAATATTTTATTTATGTGTGCATTCCTGTAAAAACTTCTGCTTAGCAAGCAAGTCTAGTAGTTAGTTCCGATCACATGCTTCATGTCTCACCTCCTTTTAATTGAATTTTTATGTGCTATTATTAAATTAATTAAATTGTTTATAGCTTCATCTCTCATTTACAGTACTAGCCACTTCACGATTAAAGCTTTAAGCACATACTCTCAAAAGTGGAACTCCCCAAATTGGACGTTTCACCATAGTTCCGGACCGGTCAGTGAACTGTCAAGGTGTCTGGTTTGTCGGTTCACCAGTTGGACTATTGGGCCAGGCAGTCGAACCACGGCTGAAATACGAGGCTTCCTGCAGGCGGTGTTTCAATAAAAAAATATTTTGCACCGGTTTTTATAGGGAACGATCCAATAGCTGAACTGGACCGGACCTGTTTTTTTCCGGTGGAACCGCGGTATGGTCCGGTTTTTTAAATGATGTGTTCCACTGTGGTTTTGCATACAAGTTCTTCCCTATTGTATCAAAATGTATCTGTTAAGGGATTGCAGTACTCATAGGACAGCCTCAAAATTGCATCAAGACCCCACATGGCCACGTGCACACGCCGGGGGGGGGGGGGGGCAGTGGCAGTACCACACTACCACCTGCTTAGGTGCACCCTGCACAGCAACAAAATACAGTGCTCGGAATGCTATCTGATTTTAATTACTGTAAGTGGCAACCACTGTTAGGTAATTAGGTTGAGGGAGCCAATGATCTGTGAGACTTTGGGGCATCAATCACATGATTTGGACACCCGTGTGTATGAATGGTAGAATGAATAGAAGATAGATCTGTGAAGGATCGGTTGGTATGGGCACAAGTGGGTGGCATCGTGATGCTAGCATGGTTATCACGTTGCCCTAGTGAGGCAAGTCGCCTCCGGGACGCCTAGGCACCTGCCTAGGCGACAATTAGGCGACCAAACAAAATGTAGCAGATGCAGCAGTAGGATAAGCAGCAGCAGCAACAAAGGGGGGAGCAGCAGCGGCGTCAACAAAGGGAGCAGCAGAGGTAGATGGAGTAGCAGAGGGAGGTAGGGAGCAGAGCAGTGGAGGGAGGCAAGGAGCGGCAGCAGAGGGAGCAGAGCAGCGGTGGGAACAGCACAGGGAGTAGAGCAGCTGAGGGACGGCAGCAGTAGCTGCGGCGGAGGCGGATGGGGAGGAGGCATCGCCGGATCGGGATTGGGGATCTTACCGGTCGGTGGAGGCGGAGCTACCTTCTCTCCTCTCCTCTCCACACCCTTCATCCACTGACTCCCGTCCTCTCAAATTACCCCGCCTCACGACCAGTTGGCCGCCGCAACGTCTGGACTGGACGGCTAGTTGACCGCCGCTTCGACTGGACTGGATGCCTAATCGACCAACATCTCGACTAGACGTCTGGGCGGCCGCCTAGCACTCTCTAGTCAAGGCACCAGGTCTTGGCGTCCCCCCTCCGGCCGCTGGGACACCTAGGCTGCGACTAGCCGTCGTCTAGGCGACGCCGTGATAACCATGGATGCTAGATTTCCCATTAGATTTGAGAACAAATGTTCAACTACTTTCTTAGTTTGCTTTGTTACTCTACTATTTATGCCATCATTATCTTGCACAAATTTGTCCCTTCAGTAGTGAATCGGATGGAGCATATGAAAATACTTTTTTTATGCCAGATTGTCATGTTCTAATCTGAAAGCAAGCAAATTTCTAAATATTAACACCTACGGAGTGAAATTTCATTCAACATGAAAATTGTTGATGGCATTAAGGAGCATGGAGGATTCATCTTCTTTGGCAAGTCTGTCAAATCCTGTCATGTTCGCGAGTTTTTTATTGTTAGAAATGCACAGGTTAACTGGAACAGAAGAGACGGTCCGAGCAGCCTCGAAGAGACTAACTCAGGGAATGGCAGATTTCAACAAAGCAATATCTTCAGCAAAGACCGAAGATGAGAAAACTAAAATTGTGAGTTTTTAGATGCTTGCATTTACCGTGTCACGTTGCATGTAAACGTTCTCTAGTTTTTACCATGTTGGACCAACGTTATTACTATTCACAGGCAGAATAATCTTTCTCCCAGAACATTTCTACTATCACAATCTACAAGATTGATCCTAGGCAATAGGCATAGCAAACTGCAAACAGATTGATCCTATGTGTTTTAACTGTTAAGTAATACTTCCTGCCAATTGATTGTAATGTGAATGTGATACTTTTTGCAGAAAGCCGATCAGCAGAAATCGACAATGACAATGCGGGCGTATAACAACATATTGGCAATGACTCAGGTGATTTCTTTGTTTTACTTGGGTAGAATTTTTGTAGGATTACAATCTCTTCGAATGTTTGTTCAGCATATCCTGACCAGTTGTGGGACATCAATTAGCTGCAAGATTGTTTCTATTAAGCTAGTTTTCAAATACTCCCTTGTTGACTTTTCACAGTGTACCAGATAGAACTTTAATGTAGAATGCATGGTTATCACGGTGCCCCGGCGAGGCAAGTTGCCTCCGGGGCTCCTGGATGCCTAGGCGACAGTTAAGCGACCAAACTGTATGCAACAGCAGCAGCCAAGCATCAATATACACTCCTTTGTTCCTCGGTCACTCCGTTGCCTCAGCCAAGCATCAAAGCAACCGCAATCGCCCCTCGGTCACTCCTCTGTTCCTCACTAGGTCACTACTCAGTTGTCAGCCAAGCATCAAAGCAATGCAGTCAGCAGCAGTAATCGGCGCCACCTCCGTCACCTCCACCGCCGCCGTTGCTATGCCGTTGCTACGTATGCGCAGCAGTGGCAGCAGCGGCGGTGGAGGCGAAAGAGGTGGAGGCCAGGATGCTCACTGGATCTAGAGGCAACGGCGGAGGCCCTTTCCACGCATCAGGGTTTACCCGAGTACCCAACTCTTTTGCCTCGGCGCCCCTCAGATGCCTCCACCGCGACGCCTAGGTGCCTGCTGTGAAGGCTGGGACAATTAGTCCGAGCATGGAGCATGTTTATAACAAATGCCAAAGAAATTGTAATAGTCTAATGGGGGACAGAATGCTACACACACTAAGGCCCTGTTTGTTTGCCCTATGGATTATATAATCCAGCTTATATAAGTTAATGGGGAAACAAACAGCATAGATTATAATCTAGATTATATAATCTAAAGCATGAGATTATAATAATCTATAAGCAGCCATTAGGGTGCTTATATAATCTCAAACTAATAATCCAACACAGTAATAATCCAGGAAAACAAACAACCCACCGGCTTATTTAAAGGTAGCTTATATAATCCAGCTTATATAATCCAACACCAAAAAGCTGGATTATATAAGCTGGAGAAGGAAACAAACAGGGCCTAATACCGATGTATTATTAAGCAAACCATAACAGCCAAATAGCAACCCCATAATAGTTAACTTTGTCTTGAAATGCAGACTTATCTGTATTTTTCTCTAGATCCCTTGGACATAAAATCCTGTTCATTGGACGAGGCATAAATAAGCTAAAGGTGGCATAACACTAGCTTATTCAAGCTATCAGCTATGTTGCCATGTTGGTCAAAATAGGCTAATATACATAATTTGTAGCAATGTGTTCAAGGTCTAAAAAGCAATTGTACAAGTATAGCTAGCTATTTAAACCTTGCTATTAAGTTGCGCTAATGTCTGAACTACGTTGCTGCTTTGTATACTGCTGATACTATGTCTGTATATTATGTCAGAAGAAACTAATCTGATATTATTATTTGCGGAAAGTTTATAGTGTCTAACTGTAAGTGATGAATGGTGTTCATATTTCAGCCATTGCATTCGAAATCCCCTTCATTTATTGGTGATAAGAAAATCATGCTCTCATGGATGGAGCAGCCAAAGAAACCAGCAGCTACAGCAGCAGGGTTAGATGTCTACTATCCAATGCTCCATTTTTACTCCAGATTCTGCATTTCTTTTTAATCAATTCTACTTTGCTTATCTTTCAGGGGGAAAAGGCCCCAACCTGCTACAAACGGGAATGCCCCTGCTAGCAAGAAGGGGCGAGGAGAGGGAGGAGTGCAGAATCAGCTTGTGAACAGAGCTTTTGAAGGGTTGTCCCGTGGTGGTAGAGGCAGTGGAAGAGGGCGGGGCAGAGGAGGCCGAGGAAGAGGATGGAACTACCGCTGAGATCAGTTAGAAAGCTACGGATTCCGAGGGAAAAGCGATCGCTTTCTGCTTCCATTTGTGAGTAACGTCAGAAGTCGGTGTTTATTTATTGTGTACTTCACTGGATTAGATTTTCTGTGTGCAACAAGGTGGCATTGATGATCCTTCAAGGCGCGACTGCGGAATGGGTACAACAAGCTCAAAGTTCATCAAAGGATGCTTGAGAATGTGGAAGAACTGTACGCCCTAGCTGTTCATTTACCATTCATGGTTATCCTTTTGCCTTCCGGACCGTTTGTTAGTTGGCCAATTTCATCTGTTTTGGTTGTTTGATGAACTGAACAGTTCATTTAATTTACAAATTTGTTGCTAAGAGTATTTATTCAAGAGTACGAACTTGATAAGCTTTTTTATGTCCGTCCCGTGAATCCAATGTGTTGTATCTACCGGTGATTTAAGGTACCCGTGAGTCCGTAACACTTCGTGTATTGATGAAGGTAGCGTTTAAACTATTTGTAGGAAGCTGTAAGCGTAAAGTAAAAGCATTTGAGGAAGATACGAGCCGTGTGAGAAGTCCCAATCTGTTACTGTATTTGCACTATTTCTGTTATTTGTTCTTATCTTCGTGCGTGTTCTTGGTGTATTAGATCATTCGTGGTTCGTTGCTCCTTCCCCCCATGTATTAGATCCAGTCCTAGGGTTAGGTTGCTTGCTTGTGCTACATGTTCGTACCTGGTTTTATCTTTCCGTACTGCAGCCTTGCCTCTTAAGTGCAACAGATTTACCATTTGCAACACCTTGAAATTCCGTACCGATCTCTCCGATACCCCACGGAACTTTAAAAAATATGGATGAATTGGATGCGTGACGAGTGTGCGTTGCTGTGGGCGGAAAAAATTGTTGAGATGTGTATATATTTTAACAGAGATAAAATATTTTTTGGAAAAACCTCTAAAAAGGAAAACAAACCTTTAATAGGTTTTTAAAATCAAAAAATAAAAATTTTTTTCTAAAAAATATTTTTTTTATTTTTTTTTAAAAAACAGCAATTGCTATTCTTGTTGCGCGGGGATGTTGGTTGGCTCCGTACCTCCCCAAGGATAGAGTTACTAGTAGGGGTGGGCATTCGGTATTTTCGGTTCAATTTTAAATTATTTCGGTTTTTGAAAATGATAACCAAACCGAACCGAATAAAATCCTAAAATCGAACTGAATAAACTGAAATAATTCGGTTCGGTTAATTCGACAATTCGGTTAATTGAATTTTAACCACATATAAGGCTTACACATGCTAAACATTATCCATACACTTTAGTAATTGTATCAAGTCACATACTGGCAGCACACCCCCGCAATGAACCCCAAATAGCAACAACGACGGAAACAATGCTTGGCACCTGTGCACCCCGAAGCTAAAAGATCCGCATCTCGCTTCATGGACCAAGATCCGGACCTCAACTCGCCCCGATCCGACCGCCAGAGCAGATTGTGGCGGGGCAAATCTCCCCACGCACACGGATCTAGGGCAGCACGAGAGGGTCAACAGGAGCACGAAACAAGTAGAAAGGTGGAGAGAGAGAGAGAGAGAGAGAGAGAGAGAGAGAGAGAGAGAGAGAGAGAGACGTGGAGACCTAGGGGAAGTTGGGGGGACTGCGCCCAGATGCTACCATCGTGGCCGATGATGGCAGTAATGGCGGTGGAGGTGATGGTTTGGCCCTCTATCTCGCACATCAGGTGGTCGTCGACGTACGCCTGCCATGACATCTTGCTCCTCACTTCTCCGGCGGTGACTCACTTTCTCTCGGCCTGCTTGGATCGCACGCGGCTTGGGTTGCTTGTCTGCCTGGACGGCTGGGGTGGAGAATATTATATCGATTGCGTGTGGAGGATGCGTCGCTGAATCCAGTGGTTTGGTTTATTCGGGTTTCGAGATTTCAAAACCGAATCAAATACTGAAAACCGAATAGATGCGAAAAAACGAACCAAAAACCGAAAAAATCGATTTTTTCGGTTAACTCGGTTCGGTTTTTCAGTTTTGGTTAAGTAATGGCCACCCTAGTTACTAGAGAAAAATTTCATACGTTGCCGCGGGCGATTTCTGAATTTTAATAGAGAGAAAAATTTCCTAAAAAAAAGTAAAAAAACTTTTAGTTTTAATAATTTTAAAAAAATTATATTTTTTTTGGGATTTTCTTTGTGAAAATATTTTTTAAAAAATAATTGATCATAGAACGTTCCTTTAAAAAGTCTTAAAAAACATAAAAATTATTTGAGAAAAATTTTAGAAAATACTGCCAATTTTAATAATTTTATGAAACTTATATTTTTTTTTGAGAAAGTATTTTTTAAAAATAATTTACTGTAGAAATTTCTTCTAAAAGTCCTAAGAAAAGAAAAATTATCTATCAATTTTTTTTAATAGTATCATTTTTCTTAAAAAAAAACAAAAACACCATAGCTATACTACTGTATAAGCTACAATACCACAGGACCTCAGGATTTGAAGGCAAGACCGATGGCTAGGAAGCGAACACTTCAATCAACCGAGCAATTGAGGGAGCTGTGAAATGGGAGGGGTATTAAGAGGTCGTTTGGTAACTTGGAACTGAACCGTTCCTGCTAAAATTCGAGAGAAACTCAGCCAAACAAATAAAAACTTGAAACGTTTTGTGTCGAAACGTTCCAACTTTTTTCACTACGTTCGTTTTACCCCTCTACCCTTCTTTCCCTCTCCTCTTGGCCCCCCCTTGCTAAACTCTGGGCGACGCAGGCGACGCCGCCGCTCCCGATGCCACCGCCCCGCCCCCCCGCTCCCCGACACAAGCCCGCCCGAAACCCCCCTCCCTCCTCGCATCCAGGAAAAAGCATGCCTTTTGGTGTCCGTGAAGGCCGGTTCTTGGTTCTTGGCGTCGGCTGCCTGCGATTTTGTGCGAGATTTCTTGGGCAGCGAAGACGTCTCTTGGCGATTGGTGGGGACGGACAACCACGCCGCCGAGTCCACAGCTCTGGCGGATCCGGGGACGGAGGCGCGCTCAGGAGAAACTCCAGGAAGCCCAAGTATGAGGTGTCGCATCAGAGTTTGATCTTGCTGATGTTATTGTACTTCCTTTTTCTTTCGGTTTGGGTTTGTAACAATTGCTTTTTATTTTTGTGATTTTGGGCTATAGTTGTGCGGGGCATATCCTGTGCAATCAACAGTTTGGTGCAATCACCGTGCAATCAAACTTAAAAAAGTTTCAAAAAATTCTGAAAAAAAACATGGATGTACATCTCAGCTTACCTTATCTACGTATAAAATTTCATGATCAAATTCGTCCTATGCTAGAAGTTACAAAAAAGATAAATTTATAATAAACTTTTACAGTTCAAATGCACTCCAAATTTGTCTTTTTTGTAATTTCTGACATAGGACGAATTTGATCATGAAAATTTATACATAGATGGGGTAAGCTGAGATGCATATCCATGATTTTTTTCAGAATTTTTTAAAACTTTTTTTAGTTTGATTGCACGATGATTGCACCAAACTGTTGATTGCACAGGATATGCGATACTTAAATATGAGGTATGCAATATGCTTTCTGGTGTCACCAGTATTTCAAAGACATTGAAATGAATACAATGAATCATTGGCTGAAATATTTATATCCAGCTAGAGTATGCTTACCTAGCTTTATGCAAGATTGTGGAGGATACATGTGAAGGGAAAGAGCTACGCCGCTCTGGTGCCAAAGGATAAACTTATAAGCGGTTCAAGAACATCTTAGTAAACAATAAGATTCCATTTGCTTTCTTAGAGGTTAATTTATGTGTAAAACGTACAAAGCCAGCTCTTGTTTCCTTGATCATCATAATCTAGCAAGAAAATGTCCCCCAGGAAGAGCAAAATTTAGCTGAAATTTTGCTTTTGTTGCAGTCTCCAGCTGTGCGTGTTCCAACTGTCCACAGTAGTATGGGAGCTTTGCCAAGCAACCAAGCATAGCAGTCATTAGGCAATGATGTAATTTGCTACCTCTTATATTTGAGTGGCCGAACATTGATACAAAAATTCTATAATGAGATTATTATGGATGCATGTATTTCATCGTCATTTCTTACATTAAAATATACTACAAATCCATCACAAATACAAAGGGCACTTCGGTTATTTTCACCACTTCACTCTCTTACCAAAATCTGAATCCAGACAGCTAGCTAAATGGTTTCCAAACAGTGATTCTGATTCTACCTGAAACATTTCTACCAAGAATCTGGAACCGTTCCCGTTTCTACTAGAATCTGGAACTGTACCAAACGGGGCCTAAATATATGAGGCTACATAGTTTTGCACTGTAGGAACTATAGCAAAAAGCGCCATGTGGCGAGCAAGCAGGCTGGCTTTTGTACTTCCCCAGCAACTATAAGATACTAGTTAAAAGTCCGCGCGATGTCGCAGGCGGTATACTAATTTTAACAGAGAAAATCTTTTTTAAGAAAGAATTATGCTAATTTTAATAGAGAGATAATTTTTTTAAGAGATAAAGAAGGAAATGTGTTTTAATATAGTTTTTTTAATATATTAGTTAAAAAAGTCTTAAAGAAATATAAATTGCTTAAAAAAAATATTTTTTTTGTTTTTTTTTAAAAATGAAACAATGTAGCTATACAGACCGGTCGCTGTGAGGTGAACTCTAATCAACTGAGCTATGCCACGGTTATGACGCTATATAGCTGTAGTTTCTACAGCAAAAAAGTGACGCGTGTCGAGGAGTAACACACATACACTTGTACATACCCAAGAACTAGAACTATAAGTAGTGATCAATTCGAAATATGCCACAAAAATAAGTCCAACTTTGTTAAGACAAAGGCTTGAATAGGTCGCCCACCGATGAAAGTAAAGCAATGAAAGGCATTTTTTGGAATAGCAGAGGTCTTGGTGACTTGGCTAAATACAGATATATTTCAGAATTAGTCAAAGAACAACAACTTGATTTTGTTGCACTTCTTGAAACATGCAAGAGTGAGCTTTCCACAGCTTGTGTAAAACACCTTTGTGGAGGACAAGATTTTATGTGGCACTGTATGCCTCCTTGTGGGCGATCTGGGGGGATCCTTTTAGGAGTCAATTTGTCATCTTTTGATATTGGTTCTATTGATGAAGGAAACTTTTATGTCAAGTTTCACTTGAGAAATAAGGATGATGGATTTCAATGGATTCTTATAGCCGTTTATAGTGTAGCACAAAATCAATTAAAAGAAATTTTTTTGACTGAATTAGTTCATACTTGTCAAAAGGAATCATTACCTATATTGATAGGGGGTGATTTCAACATTATTAGGAGACAAGATGAGAAAAATAATGATAATTTTGATCCCCGGTGGCCTTTTTTATTTAATGATGTCATTGACAGTTTAGATCTGAGAGAGATTGAATTATCTGGCCATCGCTTTACATGGGCAAACTCATTGGAAAAACCTACTTTCGAGAAGTTGGACAGGGTGCTAATGAGCACAAATTGGGAACAAAAGTTCCCTTTGGTCACGGTTAATGCCCTCGATATGTCATTATTGGATCATACTCCGCTTTTGCTAAATACTGGATCATCCTTCCATAAGGGGAACATGTCATTGTTCAAATTTGAACTTGGATGGTTTAGTAGGGAAGGTTTCTTTGATATGGTGTCTGAATGTTAGCATGAGGAGCAGAGGGGGAACACTTCCATGGCTAGATAGCAATTTAAAATCAGTAGTCTAAAACAATATTTACGGGGATTGGGCTAGGAATACTAGTGGAACTTACAAGAAAGAAAAGAAAGAAATACTTTCCATTATTGATGATCTTGATAAGAAGTCATAATCTAATGGGTTGTCTGATGAGGATATTAATCTTAAACAATATTCTACTAAGCGGCTTGCTTAGTTGTTATGTGAGGAGGAAATCCAATGGTATCAAAGAGCGAAAGTGAAACATACTATTGAGGGGGATAATAATACTAAATACTTCCATTTAGTAGCAAATGGTAAGTATAAAAAACAGCGGATTTTCCAAGTTGAGAAAGATGAGGGAGTAATAGTTTGGGATGTACAACTTAAGAATTACATAACCAAATATTATAAAGGTCTTTTTGGACCCCCGGCTAGCAATCATTTTTCAATGATTGAAAATCGCCGGGATGACATCCCTCAAGTTTCTGGACTAGAGATGATCTTCTTACGCAAGCTTTCACTGAGAAAGAGGTAAGGGATTCCATTTTTCAAATGAAACATAACAAAGCACCTAGACCGGATGGATTTCCAGCTGAATTTTACCAAGTGTTCTGGGAGGTCATTAAGAATGATTTAATGGCTTTGTTCAATGATTTATACAATAATGTTTTGCCTCTATTCCGTTTAAACTTCGGAATTATCACACTTTTGCCAAAACATAAAGATGCAAGGCAAATACAACATTACCGACCAATTTGTCTCCTGAATGTCAGCTTTAAAATTTTTACTAAAGTTGCCACTAATAGGATCACAAGTGTTGCTGAAAATGTTATACGTCCGACATAGACGGCTTTTATGCCAGGTAGGAATATAATAGATGGTGTGATTATTCTTCACGAAACAATTCATGAAATGCACAAGAAAAAATTGGATGGGGTAATTTTTAAGGTGGAGTTTGAAAAGGCCTATGATAAGGTCAAATGGTCTTTTCTGTAACAAACTTCACAGATGAAAGGATTCTCAACACAGTGGTGTTCATGGGTTGAGAATTTTATTACAGGGGGAAGTGTTGGCATCAAGGTCAATGATGGTATTGGCCAATATTTTCAAATTCGAAAAGGACTCCGCCAGGGTGACCCATTATCCCCCATTTTATTTAATATTGTTGTTCATATGTTGGTAGTTATTTTAGAACGTGCCAAAAAGGGTGGGATAATAGGTGGAGTCATACCACATCTAGTGGATGATGGATTATCAATTTTACAGTATGCAGATGACACCATCTTATTTTTGGAACATGATTTCGAAATTGCCAAGAATATGAAGCTATTGCTATGTGCATTTGAACAACTTTCTGGGCTCAAAATCAATTTTCACAAAAGTGAATTATTCTGTTTTGGTGCTGCAAAGGATTTTGAGGATCAATATACTCAGTTATTTGGTTGTGAGTTGGGTAGTTTTCCATTCAGATATCTTGGCATACCAATTCATTATAGAAAACTGAGGATCAGTGAGTGGAAGGGGGGTAGAAGAAAGATTTGAAAAACGATTGAGCAGTTGGAAGGGCAAACATTTATCCGTTGGAGGTTGTTTAGTACTCCTAAATTCTGTGCTTAGTAGTTTACCCATGTTTATGTTATCTTTTTTTGAGATACCTCATGGGGTACTTAAACGATTGGACTATTTTAGATCTAGATTCTTCTGGCAAAGTTATACCCATAAAAAAAATACAGGTTAGCCAAGTGGAATATTTTATGTCAACCTAAGGATCAAGGTGGTATGGGCATTCAAGACCTTGGTGTCAAAAATATCTGCTTAATTAGCAAATGGCTTTTCAAGCTGCTAAATGAGGATGGTGTCTAGCAAAATCTCCTTAGAAGAAAGTATCTAGGCACCAAGACTCTTTCTCAAGCAGAAAGGAAGCCAGGAGATTCTCATTTTTGGGCTGGCTTAATGAAAGTCAAACATCATTTTTTTAGATTTGGCCATTTTCAACTTCGTGATGGTTCTCAAATTCGATTTTGGAATGATATTTGGCTTGGGAACAACCCCTTCTGTACACAATACCCTAGACTTTATAACATTGTTCGGAAAAAACATGCTACAGTGGCTGAAGTAATGTGCTCTGTCCCACTCAATGTGTCCTTCTGTCAGGCTATTCAAGGACATAATTTATTGGCTTGGCATGAGCTTGTTACAAAAATTGCATATTTGCTCTTAGTACTATAGCGAGATACTTTTCGATGGAATCTCCATCAGAATGGACAATTTTCTGTTCAATCGATGTATACAGCCTTAATGCATCAAGATATTCTAATTACAAATCGATAATTGTGGAAGCTTAAGGTGCCTTTAAAAATAAAAATTTTCCTTTGGTACTTACGTCGGGGGGTGATTTTGACAAAAGATAACCTTGCAAAAAGAAATTGGTATGGTAGCAAAATCTATTGTTTTTGCAACAATGAGGAAACTATACAACATCTTTTTTTCGACTGGTATTTTGCTCGTTTTGTTTGGCGCGTTGTACAAGCAACTTCTAATCTGAATTCTCCTAGAAGAACCAATATGTTTGGGAATTGGTTGTTGGGGCTCAGAAAAGAATAAAGGGCTCAAATTTTGGTCGGGGCTGCCGCTTTGTGTTGGTCAATTTGGCTTTGTCGAAATGATGTAATTTTTAATAAGAAAAAAATTTATAATCCGATGCAGGTTATTTATTTGTGTACCAACTGGTTGCGATCGTGGTCTGTACTACAACGTTAGGAGGCCTAGGAGGATGTATTATCAGCTTGCAGAGCGTTGTGGATCGTGGTCAAGGATCTCTTCTTCAACCATGGATGGAGTTTTAATAATAGATTTTGCTTGGACTGAGGATTTTTGTTACATGTTTGTTACGGATTGTTGCAAATTATTATTAAGGTTTTCTTTTGTTGGATTTTTTGCTATTATCTTGTAATAAATGTTTGGCTATGTGCATCTCTTGATGCAGAGGCCAGGAGATTTAATCTTCCATTATCAAAAAAAAAATTGTTGACAACATCATCTTCGAGTAGGTACAAGATTGACATGTAAAGTTTACTGTCGGGGTGGACAACGTCCTTGAATGTAGGTGCTTTGCCGTTATCATATGCTCCAAAAGTGTTTTCTAAATCTAAATCTTAATTAGGGGTGAAAACGGATCGGATTCGGTCGGATATTGCTCGTCCCGTATCTTAACCCATATTATTATCTCGGATTCGGAGTTGGATATGGATAGACCAGGTACGGATACGAATTCAGAGTATTCGTTGACATAGTACACGTGGTGTTGAATCTGGTCCTCCTTGACTAAGACAGCACTCGCAGCGACCGGAGTCACGGTGAGGTACAGGAGGAGAGCTCGGGCTTGCGAGGAGTGGGGGATTGGCCATGTATAACATAAGGTCTTCAAAGGCCTTTTGAGCATTTGGGGTCCAAAGGAAAGCCCTGAACTCATGAAGTACTTTGAAGAAGGGCAGCCCTTTCTTGGTCGACCGTGACATGAAGCGCCCTAGGGCCACCGTGCGACTCGTGAGGCATTGAACCTCCTTCATGGATCGAGGTGGTTCCATATCAAGGATGACACCCAAATCTTCTCTGGGTTGGCCTCGATACCTCTGTGGGAGACTAGGAAGCCCAAAAGCTTGCCTCCTCTCACCCCAAAAGCACACTTTCTGGGGTTTAGCTTGAGACCGAGCTTGCGAAGGTTCACCTCCACATTTCGCCCAAGTTGGACCTTCAGGACGAGGCACATGAGGTGTTGGAAGCTGGCCCCTGCATTCTTCAACCAGAAGGGCATGCGTAGGTAGCAATAGGTGCCCATTGGGGTGATGAAGCTTGTCTTCTCATCATCTTCTTGGACCATATGTACTTGGTGATAGCCCGAGTATGCATCTAAGAAGCTCATCAACTCACACCCGGCGGTGGAATCAACCAATTGATCGATGCCTTGTTGAGGCCAATGAAGTCGACACACATTCACCACTTACCACTGGATTTTTTGACCAAGATGGGGTTGGCAAACCACTCTGGGTGTTAAATATCCTGGATGAGGCCAGCACTTGAGAGCTTTTCAATCTCCCCCTTGATGGCTTGGCATCACTTAAGGGAGAGCTTGCGAAGTTTTTGCCTCACCAAGGGGCGTCCGAGCCTTACCGCGAGTCGGTTGAATCACCTCACGAGGGACTCCTTTCATGTCTGATGGGGCCCAAGCAAAGACGTACGCGTTGGTCTTTAGGAACTCGAGGAGTCCCTCTTCCGCCATCTCTAAGTGTTTAGCCCCGACCCAGATGAAGCGTTCATCATTTGGGCCAGAGAGCCGTACCTCTTTTCGTTCTCCTTCGGGACGAGGTTTCAAGGAGTACCTCTCCAGAGGGGACTCAATCCCTGCCAGGGGCGAGAGGGACGCAGTCCCTTCCAGGTCCCCCACTTTAAGGAGGTTAACTTCATTCGAGTTGGTGGTCTCCAATAGAGACGACATGCCAAGCCTTGATCACACCTCACGGAGATGACCCCATGGGGTCCCGCTATATTAGGCACAAATAGCTTTGATGGACTACTACACGAAAGCAGTTGAGGGTTACCCTGCCCAAGATGGCATTGAATGGGGACTTGACATCAACAATATCGAATCTGACCACCTCCGTGCGATGGTTCTTGAAGGGAATATTCCCTATATCAATCATGGTGATGATTGTAATACGTCTTTGTTCATGTAATTATGATAACTTTGTTTATCGGTTCCCTGAATAAATATTACGACTTTGTTCATTTGGTATGACTTGATTGTGAAACACATTGTCAAGTGACATTATTCTAAACGGTTCCCTGATCCATATCATTACGAGGAGCAGTGATGATTTGATCAACACATATATTGGTTGATGGTAATGTTTCACATACCATACATATGGAGATATCGAACCAATAATGTGGACACATGTTGAAGAACATGGATAGTCGGACAAGACCCACTCCGAGACACTTTGAGTTGTTATCTCTTATAGTGCCATCAGCGTATAGTCTCGAGTGGTACGCCTATATGGTCCTTAAACCTGAGATTGTCATAGATGCCTAGCATGTAGACTTATATGCTTTGGTGTCATCACATGCTACACCGTAACAGGGTAGTTATAAAGATGACTACTGGGTATGCCACGAGACATCGCCAAGGGTGTGATGATCAAGATGGGATTTGCCCCTCCTAAATAACGGGAGAGATACCTCTGGGCCCCTCATGTGGATGGATAGGAAAAGCGCACGGCTGTGCTAAGATGACTAATGAGTTAGTCATGGTTTGTATCCATCACACTATTGAATGAAGTGGTCGAGCTATCAACAACGGTGGCACACATCTCGCCTTGAGCTTGACTGGTATCGTGTCGCAAAGGGATCGGTATGTGAGTGTATCAAGGTTCAGCCGAAAATTGATTCTGTGCAGTCGAGGGTCAATACGTACTGCTAGGTGCCGCTGTTGATCAGTGAATTGGAAACAGGTTTCCGGATCCACATTCGACTTGCACTGAACCTAACGGGTCACACACTTAACGAGTTGAAACTGTTTAATGGGTTTGTGTGGATGAGATCCCCGTTGGAGGTGGAACCCTAGCGGGCTTCGGCCTACTAGTGTGTCTATAAAAGGCGAGGCCAGGAACAGTGCGCGGGGTTATGAGAACGCTCACCATGTTTAGCCGCCGCACACCCTTCCTGCTCCCCAGAAACCCTAGCCGTGTGGCAAGGTGCTAGCACACCCCGCACGGCGTTCCTGCTCGGTACATATGGATACTGGTAGAGGCACTGCCGCACGCGGACATGCTGTTCGGTTGGATCTCCGACGACTTCTGGTGATCGAATCACTCGGCACAAATCGGGAACCACTCGGCGCAGATTGGGAACCACTCGGTGCTAATCGAGACGTGAACGACTACTTCCTCTACATGCCGTATCTACTTCTGCTGCATCGGTGCGTCAAGGGTAATGACTCATGATCCTCTACTAGCATGTGATCTTGGGTGTTCACGGTAGAAAATTTTTGATTGTTGCTAGTGTAGCCTACCCGTCACCTTCAATGGTATCAGAGCCAATCATGTGTAGTCTAGGATCTGAATCACGCGCACATGTCGATGTGCTGTTGTGTTCATCACGGGTTGATAGGATCAATCGGTACCGGGGAAGTATGAGTTATGAGTTGGTAGCTCTGCACGATCAAAAAGATTAGTTCGTGCTCGTTCAGATTCGTGCTGTGCATTACCCCTACCAACTGGTAACACCATCAGGGTAGTAGGAAGCACCGAACAGATCGTGCCAACAGATCGAGATCGGTGTGGTCGCCACTCTCTGAAGGGTACCTCACGCGTTGGATCGATGAGATCGGTTCTATGGAAACTGAGGCATTCTGATGGCTCGGAATCGGCTTGATTTGATCAATTCGATTGAATTTCCATAGCCTTTTCATAGATACGATCTATCCGCCGTGATAGTAACCATAGCACCCATAAATTAAAACTTATTCACTTCTCGCGCGCTATAATTTGATTCAGCGCCTAACTTGTTTTTTTTAGGGTTTGTTGTGAACATTATGGACCCTTTGTGTATGTGATGCATGGTTGTATATTTCGTGACCTACGTGTCATGGTTAATTGCAGCCATGGGCTGTCCTATTATTGTATAACGGCCTGCGTGTCGACACGTGATGTCTTGAATCCTCATGTGATTTTGCTACTAGCTGCTAGATGTAGTAGTATAGTACAGATTCTTAAAGGCTTCAACCCAGATGGCCAGGTGTGCAAGGATGGTCGTGGAAGATGGAGATCGCCTTGTCATGGGCCATACTAGTTCACAGTCTAATTTGATTGTTTGTGATGTTTTACCTTACATTGCTATTCTTTCGTGTCATATATGGTGAATATGTTAACCTGATAGAATGGTTTCCCTCAGAAAAGTTTAAGAGTTGGATGCCCTTTTTTCAATAGCTGCATCTATTGTCTTGTACGTTGACGGATAAGGTCTTGACAAGTCAGGAACGTCGCCCTCTTCCATGTACAATAGAGTGAATGTAACCTAACCCGTGCATTCATACGCATATTATTGGTTTGCTTAACAGGGGTCATCCAAATGGGATTTGGGACTTTGGGGCATCAGTGTTGGGTGTTGGGGCATGTGATGTCACCCCCAACAAGCAAGAGTCACATACGATGTGATTGGCAAGATGTTGCCTACCTATGTCACGGGTTCAAGTGGTGTTGACAAGTCATTACCCAAACCGCAGTGGCCATGGATCTTGTTCCATGGAGATCGCCAGAGGGAAAGTGATCTTAATGGAAGCATCTTTTATTGAAACTATTTAATAGAAGATTAACATGAACATAGTGCTAAAACTTTGCTTATTTATGTTGTAGATGGCACCAAACGCTGTTAATACAAACAGTGGTTTTAACTTGCGGTTGATTCTGGAGAGGGAAAAATTCTCTAGGACGAATTTTATGGATTGGTATCGTAACTTGAGAATCGTTCTCAAGACTAAAAAGAAGGAATATGTTGTAGACGGTCCATATCCTGATGAATTGCTTGAAAATGCATCCGTTGTTGATAGGCGTGCTTATGAGAAGCACACTAACGACGCCCTAGATGTCGCTGTCTCATGCTTGCCACGATGAACAGTGAGCTCCAAAAGCAATATGAGCACGCCGATGCCTACACTATGATTGTAGGTCTCAAGGGCATATTTGAGAACCAAGAGGGCTGAAAGATATTCGATATCTAAAGCATTGTTGGCGTGCAAGCTGGCTGAGGGTGCTTCTGTTAGTCCTCATGTAATCAAGTTGATTGGATACATTAAGAGCAAGAAAAGCTCAATTTTTCCCTGCAGAATGAATTGGCCACGGATGTGATTCTCCAGTAGCCCCTGCGAGCTTTGAGCCGTTCATTTTGAACTTTCATATGAATAGCCTGGAGAAGAATCTGACCGAACTGCATGGGATGCTGAAAACTGCTAAAGAGAGCATAAAGAAAGGCACATATCATGTGATGATGATTCATAAGGATAAGAAAAGGAAGCGCAAGGCTAAAAGTGATGGCGAGGATAAGATCCAAGACCCAAAGCCGAAGCCTAAAGAAAGCCAAAGGTTGGCCCTAATGCTTCTGACAAATGTCACTATTGCAAGGGCAATGGGCATTGAAGAGAAACTATCTGAAATACCTGGAAGACAATAAAAATGGAAAAGCTCCTTCTACTTTAGGTATTAATGTTATAGAAGTTAATCTTACAACTTGTCCTACCGAGTCTTGGGTATTTGATACCAGATCAGTGATTCATACTTGCAAATCATTGCAGGGGTTAAGAAGGACAAGAGATTGCAATATTGGCGATTTGGAAATTCGCATCGGGAATGGAGCAATGGTTGCTGCGAAGGCCATTGGTGTCTATCCCTTGTCGTTACCTTCTGGCTTAGTCATGTAATTGAATAATTGTTATTACATTTCTGCTTTGAGTAAGAACATTATCTCTTCTTCTTGTTTAGAGGAAGAGGGTTATGATTTTTTAATAAAGAACAAGAGTTGTTCTATTTATTTGAAAGGCTTGCTCTATGGTAACTGTCCATTGGTGAATGGGATGTATGTGCTAGATCTTGGTAATGCTTCTATTAATAATCTTAATGCTATAAGACTCAAAACAAGTGATTCTAATTCCATTTATTTATGGCATTGTCGCTTGGGCCATATAAATAAAAGACACATGGAGAAGCTCTATAAAGATGGTCTTCTCGATTCATTAGATTTGGAATCTTTTGAAACATGTGTCTTGTTTACTTGGCAAGATGACAAAGGCACCCTTCACTGGATCGAGTGAGAGAATGTGCGTGAAGGATCGTTATTTTTGATCCAGTTGATTTTGATGATGAGTATTTGAAAAAGATTTGAAACCAGTTTGATATTTCGACAAGATTTATTTTTTGGTTTCTTTATTTGAAAAGATCTGAAATCAATTTGATTATTTGAAAAGCTTTTTGATTTTTGCAAAGGTTTTTGTTCGTGTTTTGAAATCGTGTTCTTAGAATATTTAATGCAATGCACTCCTGTGAGTGGTTGCATGGTTTAATGTGAGTCAAGTCGCGGACTTGTGCTCGAAATCGTTTTGTGGTTTGTTCATGTGCAGGTATTGCTCGAGGGTGAATGTGGTCGATGACGGATCGAACTAGGTTCATGGAGGAACCGAGGTTCGGGACTAGGTTCAGGGGGAACTGAGGTCTTGGTGGTCAAGGATGTCATGCGGGACATTCGGGCTAAGAGAATGGTGCACATGAAGAATGGTTAGTCACGTGAGAATGGCATGAGGTCATTCGCGTGCAAAGTGTTAGTCACGTGAGTCTGGTCGGGTTGCCATACGGCGTGCAGTAAGAGTTGTACTCGGCCAGGTTGGGCCAAGTGGAGTTGTTGAATACATGCTCTTTCTAGGATTAGGAGTGGGAATCCTTCTAGGATTAGGAATCCTTCTAGGATTAGGAATCCTTCTAGGATTAGGACTCCTTCTAGGATTAGGTGTGTTTGCCTTCTTTAAATAGAGGGGTTGCCTCCTGTTGAAGGCAATCAAGCTTTGAGCAAGCTTTAGGGTTGTACTCTTTTGTTTGGAGTATTTTAGACAAAAGAAAGGAGAAATAAAGATCAAGTTCATCAAATCTTTCGGCGAGCTACAATTCTAGTTAGATTTATTCTCGCCATCTTCTGGAACAGTAAGCTTGCAAAGGTCATAACTTTTGATCCGTAAGTCCGATTGAGCTAATTATTTTTGGGTTTGATTCGTATTGGAATCTAGTTTCTTGTGTCCAAATTTCAGATCGATCGGACGGTTGGATCTCCGGGAATTCGCATTTTACCAAACCTCTATCATTCTGTTTTTTTTCAAAAACGAGGCAATTATTTGGTTCTATTTTAGGGTAAACTTTTAATAGATCAAGAATTTGGTTTTAGCTTCCGCACAATCATTCACCCCCCCTCTGATTGCTATATTCGGTCCTACAAGTGGTATCAGAGCAAGGCTCTACTAATCCATCTTAACAGGTGATTAGTAAACGGTAAGTTATGGCAACAGAGAAATACTCGAACAAACCACCAATCTTCGATGGCACAGACTTCCCATTTGGCGGATCCGGATGATTGCATATCTTCAAGCTCAAGGTAACGCGATTTGGCGCAAGGTAAAAATTTAAATGCGAGCTTCCTTCTAATGATGATATTGATAAAATCGAGTTTGAAAAAGATGTTGAAAACAATAATAGAGCTAGAAACATATTGCTTCAAGGACTTGCTAGAAAAGAATTCGATAGAGTCTGTCATTTACTCACTGCTCATGAAATTTGGAAATCTCTTCAAGATTATCATGAGGGTACTGACTCTGTAAAAGAAGCTAGGCAAGATCAATTTAAAAAGGAATATACTAGATTTGAAATGAACTTTGGAGAATCTCTAGATGATTGTTTTGCTCGCTTTAACAGAATCTTAAACAATCTTAGATTTGTAGATGTAAAGTACATCGACTCTGAAAATGCTAGACATTTCCTATCATCTCTTGATCTTAAAATCGGCAAATGAAAGTGATCGCTTTTAGGGAAGCTCACAAGATGAGTGAAATGACTTTGGATAAACTTTATTCTAGTCTCAAGACTTTTGAAATAGACATTGTTTCAAGAACTTCCAATGATAACTCTATGGCTCTTAATGCTAATTCTTCATGATAATGCTACTAGTTCTTCATCATCATATTCCATTACTGCCTTGAGTGCTCTTAGTGATGAACAGCTAGATCAAATACCAGAAGATACACTTGCTCTTCTTTCCAAGCGTGTCAATGCAGCGTACATGAGATCAAGGGAGAGAAGAGAAGCCTCCATCCACTGCTACAACTGCGGCAAGGCAGGGCACATCCGTGCTAACTGTTTCAAGAACAAAGATAGAGAGGAGAAGGAGCAAAGCAACTCCTCCAAGTCCTTCCGGCCAAGAGAGAGCAAGGATAAAAATAAACAACGAACAAAGAAGATGCTCAACAAAGTCTTCGAGGCAATTGGTCGCTTAGACTTAAGCGACATTGATGACTCAACTGAAGATGAGAAGGAAGCGAAGCAAACGTTTGAATGAGAAGGATCTCACCGGACTATACTTCATGGCAAAGGGAACACTAGTGATTCTAGTAACAACGACAAAGACCTCCAAATGATGGTGATGAGGTAATGCCTTCGTATGATGAGCTTTGTGAAGTTTTAGTCATATTGAGAAAATCTTTAAGAAAATCTTCACTCAAAAATAAAAGCTTAGAAAAAGATCTATCCATGCTAAAATCTGAAAACTTTGATCTTAGAAATTCAAATTCTGAAAATATTTGCGATACTTGCTTAGATCTCAAATTTGAAATTAAGTCACTAAAAGAGGAACATGTGATTAAACTAGAACAAGTTTATGCCGAACAATTGAAAAATGAAAAACTTGTGAAAAATATTGGTTGCTCTCTTGATAGTTTACATGATCAAATTGCTTGCTCTAAATGTTCTATTCTTGAGTTGAAATTAAAAGATGCAAATTGTAGAGTTACCCAATTAACAAATGACATGTTCACTCATGAAATTAACTCGTGTTCAAATTGCCGTAAACGTAAAGCTAAAATTGACACTCCTTGTGATAATTGTTTAACTCTTGCTAAGAAAGTTGATTACTTGCAAAATTCTTTGGAACGTTTCATCGATGGCAAGAAAAACCTAAACATGATTTTGGATCAATCAAAAGTCAGCACTCAGAACAAAGGTTTAGGTTTTGATTCTTATGCTCATCATAAATCACATGCTCCCACTGTTGTCAAAACACTTGGAAGTGGAAAATTTGAAATTGTCAATGAGCCTAAGAAAAATGTCTTTAAATATGGTGGTCTTTTATCTTCTACTATGATGAATGCAAAATGTGCTTCTCTTGTTAAAGCAAAACATCATGTTAAGTACACTTGCACTCATTGTGGTAGAGATGGACATCTAGTAGACTTTTGCTTTAGACTAGCTAAACAACAAAAGAGAGAAAGGTTTAATGCTAGGTCTAATTTCAGACATGCACGTTTCATTTCTCATTATGTGCCTAGGGTGATGCAAATACCTCTTGTTGCTAAGAACACGAGAAAAGACAAATCTTCTTTTATGCATAAGAATGCTCGTGTTGTGCCAACTGTTGTGCGTCGTGTGTCTCAGTACTGGATTCCTAAACATCTTATTTCTAACCCGATCGAGACATCGACACTTTGCTTCTATGTAGGCTTCTCACGCGAGGAAGGAGAACATATGGCTAGTGGATTAGGATGCTCACGCCACATGTCCGATGATAAGAATTGGTTCTCCTCCACTTGTGCATCTCGTGCTAAAAGTGTTATTTTTCAAGATGCTTCCTCCACCTCTATTTTCGCAAAAGGCACTAGTCCAAATAGTGCAGTGCAGTGCATATGTTCAGGGGAGAGTATCTTTGTTGATGAAGATGATGATGATCTTTGTTGAGGATGAGATAATTGGAGTTTCTTTGTGTGCTTGTGTGCTCATTTTCAAGCTTCCCCGCGTGCTTCACATCGACAAGCTATCAAGAGGATTTTAAGGTATCTCCGTGGTACTCAAGATTTTGGCATTTGGCTTTCTGCTTCTTCACGCATTAGTTTAAGACCTTTCTCTGATGCTGAATTTGGAGGATGTGGAATTGATAGAAAAAGTACATCTGGTTCATGCCACTTCTTAAGTAATTCTCTTTCTTGGACACATTGACATCAGATTTCATTTTCTTAGAGATCATGTTGAAAAAAGTGCTATTGAACTGAAATTTGTTGATTCGAGTGCTCAGCTTGCTGATATTTTCACTAAACTGCTTGATTTTTCTCGTTTTGCTTTCTTACGCGGTGAACTTGGGATCATTCATCCCCATGGGTTGATTTGAGGGGGAGTCTTGAGTTTATCTCTTTTTGGGTTACTTGACTTTGGTTTTAGCTTCCGCACAATCATTCACCCCCCCTCTGATTGCTATATTCGGTCCTACAAGTGGTATCATGTAGTACAAACCCCTATTTACATTGCATCTTGTAGTACAAAGCTTTGGTGATTATTCTTGTGTATATAGCCAAGTTAATGCTCAATGCTTTACTTATCACTAAAAGGCTAAAATAATTCAATTTGAGATGCTTTTCGAGAATATTTTGGCTCTTGCTCATTATGGTATTGCATTTGTGAAATAGGCTTAAAAGTTTCTTGTCATCTGTTGAAAGGCTAGAGCTGATTAGAAACTATGTGTGAGTTTTTTGTTGGACTTCAAATGATCATGATGAGTCTCAAGCAAAATCAGTGTTTTAATGTTAAAAGCAAGTTGAAAAAGATGCAAGCAAAAGCTACTTGGCTAAACACAAGTTTAGTACAATGTGCGACTTCCTTGCCAGGGATTTAAATGCAAAAGATGCAAGAAAAGGCTACTTGTCTAAACAAAAGTTCAGAACAATGTGAAGCCACTTGCCAATTTAAACTGAGAAAGATACAAGAAAGAACTACCTACTCATACACAAGTATGGGCTAGTGTGCGATTACTTGTCATCCCTCGTTGATCACAAAGCAAAATTGTCAAACTTGCTAAAAGAGAAAAAGGAAATTCAAATGGTTGAAAAAGGCTTGAGACAAATATTAGTGAATTTGAAAGTCTCTCTATGCTCATGATAGATTTCTTTTCGCTTTGGCAAAATCTGTTTATGACATTTTACTTGTTTGCTCTAATTTGCTTATGCAATAACTATTCTATGTGTTAGAGCCTCCATATTCTCACAATTTGCTTTCTCATTGGATAATTTGATACAAAATGAGAAAGTTCTCCTAAAAACTCTTCAAATGCTTTACTTTGATTATATACCTTGAATATACTTCAAAGCTTGAGATACTGCATTTATTAAGGGGGAGTTTTGATCTTGATGACTATTTTGTCAAAAAGGGGGAGAACAAGTCAAGGAGGTTTTTGAATTGGGATTATTTGGTCTTTTGGTTCTTGCTCAATCTCTTGTCAAATCTTATATTGTGTTTTGTCAAATTACTCATCAAGGGGGAGATTGAAGGATCATTATTTTTGATCCAGTTGATTTTGATGATGAGTATTTGAAAAAGATTTGAAACCAGTTTGATATTTCGACAAGATTTATTTTTTGGTTTCTTTATTTGAAAAGATCTGAAATCAGTTTGATTATTTGAAAAGCTTTTCGATTTTTGCAAAGGTTTTTGTTCGTGTTTTGAAATCGTGTTCTTAGAATATTTAATGCAATGCACTCCTGTGAGTGGTTGCATGGTTTAATGTGAGTCAAGTCGCGGACTTGTGCTCGGAATCGCTTTTGTGGTTTGTTAATGTGCGTGTATTGCTCGAGGGCGAATGTGGTCGATGACGGGACTGGAACTAGGTTCATGGAGGAACTGAGGTTCGGGACTAGGTTCAGGGGGAACTGAGGTCTTGGTGGTCAAGGATGTCATGCGGGACATTCGGGCTAAGAGAATGGTGCACATGAAGAATGGTTAGTCACGTGAGAATGGCATGAGGTCATTCGCGTGCAAAGTGTTAGTCACGTGAGTATGGTAGGGTTGCCATACGCGTGCAAGATTTGTACTCGGCCAGGTTGGGCCAAGTGGAGTTGTGCTGAATACATGCTCTTTCTAGGATTAGGAGTGGGAATCCTTTTAGGATTAGGAATCCTTCTAGGATTAGGAATCCTTCTAGGATTAGGTGTGTTTGCCTTCTTTAAATAGAGGGGTTGCCTCATGTTGAAGGCAATCAAGCTTTGAGCAAGCTTTAGGGTTGTACTCTTTTGTTTGGAGTATTTTAGACAAAAGAAAGGAGAAATAAAGATCAAGTTCATCAAATCTTTCGGCGAGCTACAATTCTAGTTAGATTTATTCTCGCCATCTTCTGGAACAGTAAGCTTGCAAAGGTCATAACTTTTGATCCGTAAGTCCGATTGAGCTGATTCTTTTTGGGTTTGATTCGTATTGGAATCTAGTTTCTTGTGTCCAAATTTCAGATCGATCGGACGGTTGGATCTCCGGGAATTCGCGTTTTACAAAACCTCTATCATTCTGTTTTTTTTCAAAAACGAGGCAATTATTTGGTTCTATTTTAGGGTAAACTTTTAATAGATCAAGAATTTGGTTTTAGCTTCCGCACAATCATTCACCCCCCTCTGATTGCTATATTCGGTCCTACAGTGCGAGTTGTTGGCCCTCGTGCATACTGATGTATGTGGACCAATGAGCTCAATGGCCAGAGGTGGTTATCAGTACTTCATTACTTTCACTGATGATTTTAGTAGATATGGCTATATCTATCTAATGAGGCATAAGTCTGAATCTTTTGAAAAGTTCAAAGAGTTTCATAATGAAGTACAAAATCATTTGGGGAAGAAAATTAAATTTCTACGGTCTGACCGTGGAGGTGAATATTTGAGCCAAGGGTTTAGTGATCATCTAAAGAGTTGTAGAATTGTTCCGCAATTGACTCCGCCTGGTACGCCTCAGTGGAATGGGGTATCCGAACGGAGGAACCGGACTTTGTTGGACATGGTACGGTCTATGATGAGTCAAGCTGATCTTCCATTGTCATTTTTGGGACACGCTCTAGAAACAGTTGCGTTCATGTTGAACAGGGTTCCATCTAAATCCGTTGACAAGACACCGTATGAGATATGGAAAGGGAAACATCCTGACTTGTCTTTTCTTAAAATTTGGGGCTGCGAGGCTTATGTAAAACATATGACATCTGATAAGCTCCACACCAAATCGGATAAGTGCTTCTTTGTGGGGTACCCAAGGGAAACCAAAGGGTATTATTTTTATAACCGAAAGAAGGTAAAGTGTTTGTCGCCCGGACTGGTGTCTTTTTGGAGAATGAGTTTTCCAAAAGAGCTAATAGGAGCAAAGTGCAACTTGAAGAAGTTCGAGAAATGTTTGAAAATGTTTCAGATCTAGTTGGTCCTCAGCAGGATGAGCAAGGTGTTGCTAAACCTATTCATAAGGCGCCAGCCCCACGGAGGTCCTCACGGGAAAGCCGCGTTCCTGAGAGGTTCATGTTCCTCATGACGGAGCAACGCGATGTGTTATTGTTGAAAAATGACGAGCCCAAGGACTATGAGGAAGCTATGGTGGGCCCAGACTCTATGAAATGGCTGGAGGCCATGAGATCCAAGATAAAGTCCATGTATGATAATCAAGTTTGAAACTCGGTTGATCTGCCTGATGGTGTAAAAACTATCGAGTGCAAATGGGTCTTTAAGAAAAAGATAGACGCCGATGGAAATGTTCACATTTTTAAGGCACGATTGGTGGCAAAAGGGTATAAGCAGATTCATGGTGTGGACTATGATGAAACTTATTCGCCAATCACCATGGCGAAGTCGATCCAGATCATGCTAGCAATTGCCGCATATCATGATTATGAGATTCGGCAAATGGATGTCAAAATGGCTTTCCTAAATGGAAACATAAGTGAGGACGTGTACATGGTACAACCCGAGGGTTTTATCGATCCTACTAATGCTGGAAAGGTATGCAAGCTTAGGAAGTCCATTTATGGACTGAAGCAAGCATCTCGGAGTTGGAACCTTCGTTTTGATGAAGTGATCAAAAGGTTTGGCTTCATCAAAAATGAGGAAGAACCTTGTATTTACAAAAAGGCTAGCGGGAGTGCACTTGTATTTCTGGTCTTGTATGTTGATGAGACCATGCTCATCATGGACAGAACTAACAATGCATACATATGGTCATCACCAAGTGTTGCCGCAACTATATCAACTGCATGGTTTCATCGACCCCCACCTTGGCCAGGACCATTAAGTTGGCGTCACTTCACGACATCCTCTACTTCGTATACATCTACTACGATGGCTCCATCCGCATGGCTTTATCGACCCCCACCTTGGCCATCCTTCTACATCTTTGTCGGTTCAAGGACCATTGACTCGAGCTCGAGCCTGTCAACTCAATTATCAGATCTAAAGCCATACTTGGGAGAATATGATGAACTTGAGTCGAGGACGACTCAAATACAAGAAGGGGAGGATGATGAGGACATCACTACTGAAGGACCATGTGGAGGTCCATCCATATTTGTGATGAGTATTTGACTTTATTTGAGCAAGGTGTGCTCAGGTTTGAGTTTGATTTGACTCGATATTGCATGTTTGAATTAATGATAATTGTGGACTAACATGCAGGAAGAAAAAGGTATGTGCATTGTGGTATGTGCAAATTGGTTTGTTCCTTGTGGTACAGGTTCTTGAGGCAGCTATGGTCGTTGGTGAGTACCGGGACTAGGTTGGGAGAACCGAGGTCCGGAGCGGTCGAGGATGCTGACGAGATGGTTGGGCTCAAACCAGGATCACTTGGATGTCATGGAAATGGACTTGAGGTTTCTCAAGGTTTTTGGTTCGGGTTGGAGGGTCGAAGAGGAGGAAACTGAGCGGTCAAGTCCGGCGGATGAAGGCCCGTTGCATCGGGTTGATCGGGTTGTGTTTAAAACCCATGTATGGCCAATGTGGCCCATGTAAAGCCCATGTGTGGGGTGAAATGAGAGGGTTAATCCTATCCCTTGGTGGAGTGCCCTAGGGTTTGGGACTCATCCAAGGGTGGTAGGTGGCCCTAGAGTAGTATAAATAGAGGGGGAGGGGTGTCCTCCCTCACTTGAAGGTTTGAGTTGCTCCTTTGAGCTTTGCCCACATGAACTGAGGCTTTACACCTTCCAACCAGAAAATACAAAGATTATCTTTACATTCTTGTGAATTTAAATTCCGCATTTACATTATGTCTTTACTTTATGCAATTTAAATTCAGCATTTACTTTCCCGCATGTAAATTCTCGCAATTGGTTTTGCCTCCTCTCCTTCTAAATGCTATTGATCAAGGATGTCTTGAGGGTGCTCATTTGGTTTTACATCTTTCTTGCACCCTAGGATAGACTAGAGATCAAGTTTCTATCAAGATTGCAAATCTGTCTTGAACTTGTTCTTCGCGCAGCAGTCAGTCTTTGATTTTTAGAAAAATATAGAAAAATCCTTTTTGCTTGATTATTGTTGGAGAAGGTGCGTGGCTCATATATACATCTGTGGAAAAATTTTGGAGTCCACTGGTTGCATCAATTGGGAGCTATGAGGTGAAAACCGAGCCCCAAAATTCCTGATTGAAGATCCTAACTGTTCGTAGTCCTTGATTTTTCCTGATTTTTGTAAAATGCTTTTGGTGGTGATTTTTGGTGGAGTGCTTCACGACTCATATGCTCACAGGGTGAAAAATTCTCAAAAATTCTGGAGCAACATAAGTCCACCATCCATCTGCTCTGAGGACAATTCCTGAAAAATCTGCTTTTGCTTTTCTAAAAGAGGCTTTTGTGTTTTGGCTTGATCTCTTTTAGAAAAGAAGTATTTGAATTGATCACTCTTTGCTTTGGACACTTGACAACCAGGATTGTGATTTGAAAATCCCTCACATGATTCATGGTTCTCATCCATGTAAGCTAGGGATACACATAGTTGTCTAGTCATTCCCGAATTTGCGGGTTTTGCGATTTTGAGGAGCACCGAGTTTCTTTGCGGGATTGTTTGGAGTACGTTGAGTAGGGGATAATTTTAATTGGGATCATTCACCCCCCCTCTGATCGCCATCTCGGTATTTCAACTACCATGGATACGGCCATGCCTACAAACACAATTGAAACCAACAATGTAATACAAGGGCCAATTACTCGAGCTCGCGTACGTCAATTCAATTACCAGGTGAATGCGTTCCTCGGGTTGCATACAAATAATTTAATGAATGGAATGCTATTTATTCCTTGTGATGATTTTATTGTCCTTAGGAACCAAGGAGAAGGACTCCCAAACGTCAAGCATGAAGCCAATTCTTCCGGTTCACAAGTTCAACTCGGATTCGGCCTCCGGGACAGCACCAACTTAAAACGACCATAACTTTTGATCCACAAGGGTGTTTGGGGTCTATGAGTATTGGTTTGAAAGGTTTCGTCGTCCTCTTTCCAACAGATCTGGCCCCATGTCCAAATTCCTTACGAGTCAACGGGAATCTGCAAAACAAGTTCGGTCATCTTTCCAAATCCGAGTCAAACTAGGAATAGGAGTCCTACTCGGCCATGGATGTGTTTAGGACGCCCCAAGCATGGTTTTGGCCTCCTATTTATCCTATATATAGCTAGGGAGTCCCCCAAAATAACTTGGGTTTTGGTTATTTGATAGTTTAGCCTTTTGTTACTATTTTGAGTCTTTTAGACGTGCTCAACGGCCGCCTAACAAGCGCCTTGCATCGGAACCCCAACTTTTTCTATACTTCATCTATATTTGCAATTTTAGATTGCTTTTGCCTTGTTCTTGTTTGTTCTTCGATTGCTTGCAGGAATTGATCTTCGTGATCAGGTTGATCGTGCCTACGGCAAGGTCAATAACCCTCTGGAGTTGGTTTAGCGATTGCTAAGGCGCATCGTCGTTGTACGTTGTAGTGGATCGTCAAAGTCGTCTCCACGTAAATCGAAGGTTATCGTTCTCATCGAAAGATCGGGACACTCAGTGTTACATCATATGTGGATGACATACTATTGATCGGAAATGATATTCCGATGTTAGATGCTGCACAAGCTTATCTGGGAAATAGTTTCTCAATGAAAGACTTGGGAGATGCATCTTACATTTTGGGCGTAAATATCTACAGAGATAGATCAAAAAGGCTAATTGGATTGAGCCAAAGTACGTAAATTGACAAGGTGCTGAAATGATTCAACATGCATGATTCCAATAAGGGTTTCTTGCCAATGTCGCATGGTGTAAGTCTTAGCAAGACTCAGTGTGCTTCGACACCTGATGAGCAAGAGAGAATGAGTCGGATTCCGTACGCTTCGGTTATTGGATCCATCATGTATGCCATGCTATGTACGCGCCCAGATGTGTCATATGCTCTGAGTGTCACGAGCAGGTACCAATAAAATCCTGGTGAGAATCACTGGGTGGCAGTAAAGAACATCCTTAAATACTTACAAAGGACTAAGGAGATGTTCTTGGTCCTTGGAGGAGAGGAGGAGCTCGTCGTAAAGGGTTACGCTGACGCTAGCTTCCAAACCGATAGAGATGATTTGTGATCGCAATCCAGGTTTGTATTCTGTCTCAATGGTGGGGCAGTGAGCTGGAAAAGTTCCAAGCAAGAGATAGTAGCTGATTCCACAACGGAGGCCGAGTACATTGCAGCTTCTGAAGCAGCAAAGGAAGCAGTTTGGATCAGAAAAATTTGTTTCTGAGTTGGGCGTGGTCACTAGTGCATCTTGTCCATTGGACCTTTATTGTGACAATAGTGGTGCCATTGCACAAGCAAAGGAGCCTAGGTCTCACCAAAAATCCAAACATATACTCAGGCGGTACCACCTGATTCGGGAGATCATTGAGAGAGGTGATGTGAGGATATGCAAAGTGCACACAGATCTACATGCGGCTGATCCATTGACAAAGCCCCTTGTCGACGATCGGTTTCGCCGGCAATGAGATTTGTGATTCTAGGGGATTTGTGCGGGATCTGAGCTTGATGGCAACACAGGATGCGAGGGCAATCTGTTTTTAGACAGGTTCGGGCTCTCTCGGAGGAGATAATACCCTAGTCCTGTGTTCTTGGATATATGAGCCTCCTCTTTCTTGTTTCTCCCTTCTCCCCTTATATACTGGGGGAAGGATACATGATAGATGGGTGCCACCGGGCCCTGAACATGGTGGCCTGGCCGACATGTACTTTGTCCTTATTGGCTCTGGCGCACTACGTCTTGGAGAGGTGGTTATGCTTTCCCCGACCCACGCCTGCCACTCCGTCAGGTTTCGGCGCCTGCAGGCTCTGCGAATGTCAGGCTGCGTGCTTCGCCTTTGGCGGGTCGTTGGGCGTGGCGCGAAGCTTCCCCGAAGGATCGGGAGTTGTCTTGGGGAACAAGTCGAAAACCTCCTCCGGGCCTGTCGTGGCGCTTCTGGGCTTTGGGCCTACTACTCCACCCGTCTAGCCCAGTCGGGTATAGGCCCCACTTGCGGGGCCCCTATCTCAGACATCCCACAGCAGCCCCCAAGTGCTTTAGGATCGGATTTCCATCTCTTATCCTGTCATAAAGATTATACGGGAAAAAAGATCGTAAAGAACTTGTAGTGTGAAGCCACCGTGGGATCATGGCCGAGTGGTATCCGTGCCCATGTGCGGTGCGCGGCAACCGGCTTGTTGCTAGGCTGACCCTCATGGGGCATACCATGGTCTTTTTGGCTCATGGCCGAGTGGTACCCGCGCCCGTTTACGGTGCGCGGCAACCGGCTTGTCGCTCGGCTGGCCCTCGTGGGGCATACCGTAGTCTTTTGGCTCGTGGCCGAGTGGTACCCGTGCCCGTTTACGGTGCGCGGCAACCGGCTTGTCGCTCGGCTGGCCCTCATGAGGCATACCATAGTCTTTTGGCTCGTGGCCGAGTGGTACCCGCGCCCGTTTACGGTGCGCGGCAACCGGCTCGTCGCTCGGTTGGCCCTCATGGGGCGTACCATAGTCTTTTGGCTCGTGGCCGAGTGGTACCCGCGCCCGTTCACGGTGCGCGGCAACCGGCTTGTCGCTCAGCTGGCCCTCATGGGGCATACCGTAGTCTTTTTGGCTCGGGGCCGAGCGGTACCCGCACCCATTTGCGGCATGCGGCGATTGGATTGTGAGGCCCAATCGACCCTCATGGGGCATACCTTGGTCATTTAGAGTAATGCCTGTGCTTCGCCATTTACAAGACCGCTGACTCTCATGGAGCGCATTCTCAAGACCGGTTTAATGAAAAAATTCTCCCACGGTACCCAATCACGCTAAGAAGCAGTGACCAGCAATTGACCCCAAATTATGGGGCATACCGCTTGAGGATGTTCGGAAAGTGCCCGGCCCCAAGCTTCCGTGGCGGCCGGCGTTCAGGCCCATCATGGGGCGCACTTTATCCCAAACCTCGAACCAGACTTGACACCTGGTCGCGTTTTGCGCAACTCAGCTTTCGGCCCGTCATGGGGCGTGCCCTAGATCTGGCCCAAAATCGAGCGCGAAGGTCCTTGTTTTTCCCGCCGTGAGGCGAAAATTAAGGCTTATTCCTTATAAATGAGGGAAAACTTACTGGGCGAAGATATCTTTGCCTTTCGCCCACCACGGTTGAGAAATCTTTAAGTCTCTGGCGATTTGGGCGACCTAGGGTTCCAAGTTTCACGCCCAAGATCCTCGGCGGTTCCTCCCACCAGGTCTCCTTCACCAAGATGTCTTCTTCTTCGGAACCCTTATCAGCGTCGGGGGGTGACGCCGACCCTGCGACCGCGGGGTGGGAGACCTCCATCACCACGACGTCCCACTTGGAGGAGCTGGTCGCCGACGGCGCCCTTCCTCCGCTGGAGTTGATCTCCGCCCGTCCCGCCGCAGGTGACCCTTACCCTACACCTCTGGAGAATGAGATTGTGGTGTTCGAGTCCTTCTTCTGGCGAGGATTTAGCGTTCCTGGGAGCGCCTTCTTCCGAGGGCTCCTTCATTTTTACGAAATCGAGCTGGTCAACTTGAATCCCAATTCCATCCTTCACATTGCAATCTTCGTTCAGCTTTGCGAGGCGTATCTTGGGATACATCCTCATTTTGACTTGTTCCGCTCCCTCTTCTTGCTCAAACCTCACCCGAACCGAGCTGCTCCCAGCGTCATTGGAGGCGCCGGGCTCCAGCTGCGAGAGGGCTTGAAGAAACAGTACTTCGTGATCCCCCTCAAGACCTCCCTCAAAGGTTGGAGGCGGGAGTGGTTCTATTGTGCCAATGTTGATCCTTTTCTTGCCCCTTTCGCTGGCCGCACCCCTAAAGCTTCCCAATGCTGGAGCGATGCCCCGGATGGCGGCGGTTTGGATCAAGTCTCTGAGCTTCTGGCATGGATTAACGATCTGAAGAACCGAGGGCTGACGGGCCCCGGGATCGCGATCAGCTTTGTGAAGCGCCGGGTCCAGCCCCTAAAGGAGAGAATCCATTTGGGGTTCCAGTACAACGGGCCTCAGGATCCTACCCGGGAGGCGGACACGTCTTTGTCGAAGGAGGCATTGGCGGCGCGGGTAGTTGACCTCTTCGTGCCTGGCACTATGATCACCAACAGGGGCTGCCCTCGCAAATTTTCGGCGGAGAGGCCTCCCCCTCCTGTGAGTGCACCACTCTCTCGAAAGACTGTCCCATGATTTTTTGCCTGATGTGTGATTCTGACAGGGTGCAATCGTTCCTTTTTCAGGAACGCGCGTCCTTCTTCTCTGACGCTCCGGTCGTCGGCCTCTCTCGGCTGAGGAATGCTCAGGCCAAGCGAGCGGCTGACACCTCGGCCGATGAGCTGCGCCGGGAATCAGCGGAGGAAGGCTGGCGGCCTTTCGTCACCGGCCTTCGACCTTCGGCGTGCCGGATCACAAAGCACGAGCCACACCTTCTGTCTCGAGGCAGCCATTTCTTCGGTGCTGGTCCGCTCCCCTCAGTGGTCTTTGGGTCTCGGATGAGACCTGGGATGAAATTCAAGAAATCCAGGAGGTATTCTTTTGGGCGATCCTTGTCTTTTTGTTATTGCCTGTGCTGAGGTGTCTTCCCTTTTTGCTGATTCAGGACTCCTACTATGGACGTCCCGGTGGAGGGGTCTCCTGAAAAGGAGCCCCAAGCACAGGCTTCTCCAAGGGAAGCCCCCACCGCATCGGCCAGGTCACCCTCGCCGTTGACTGCCGGGGCGTCACCACCTGGTGCTGGCGACCCGATCGTTGAACCATCAGGTGGTCCGTCTGCCGACGAGATTGACCCGGCACCGTCTCCCGAGGTGGAGGAGGTGCCTCGAGAGCCACCGCCGTTCGGTCCTCTGCCGAAGCCCCCGAATCGGACCGTATGGTGGGAGGGGGGTTCCGACTGGACCGGGATGGAAGAGGACGATGAGATGGAGAGGGCGGCTCGGACGGAGCTTTATGAGCTTACCGTCAGGTGTAGCACGCTCGTGAGGGTGAGTTTCTTGTCTTCAATCTATTGCCTGCTGGCTTCTCCCTGAGATTCTGCCTTGTTACCTAGGACATGGGGGAGCGCTCTGAGCAGCGGTCGCAATTTTTTCGGAAGGTGCTCCTGAAGCTCAAGGATCACCAGCAGTATCAGGACATGCTCAGCGAGATCAGCAGCGACAGATGGAAGGAGGTCCACGGGCTTGAGGACCAATGTATGGCGATTCGGGAGGAGAAAGCGAAGCTTGAGTATGCGCTTGAAGGTGAGATCCTCCCCTGGACTTGGTTTGGACATCTTTTTGGACAGTTGGAAAGGATGATGACGCTATTGTGTTTCAGAGCGCGATTCAACCATTGCTGAGCTGAGAGCCCGACCGAGGCTTCAGAGAGTTACGCCTCAAGCTCGAGTCTGCTTGGAGAGGATGCAATGAGCTGAAGGGTAAATTTCTTTGACTTGGATTGAATGTACTTGGCGTCGGGTGTGTTTTTGATGGCGATTCGGCTTTGTTGCGAGAATGCAAGGAGAAGATGGCCACCGCCGAACGGGCCAGATCGAGCTGCGCGTCGCCTGCGAGCCAGTTCTGCACCTTCTGCGTATTGAAGGAGTTGAGCCGGGCCAGGGGGACGACGCTGTTCCGCTTCTCTCCGGAGGAGCCGACAGGATCAGAGCTTACGCCAAGGAGTCCGCGACCATGAGTGCGAACCAGGCATTGGCAGTGGTCAAGTCTCATTATCCGAGAGTTGACCTCGAAGCTGTGAAAGAAGGTTTTGCCTATGATGAAGACAAAGCCAACGCGCTCCTCGAAGAGGTCTCCGGTACATCGCAAGCCTTGTTAGAGAATCTTGAATTCTGACTTCGATGTGAACCTTGATGCCGAGTGCTGGCCCTCCCCTCCTTGTTTGAAATGTTGTGTTTTCTCACTTGAATATAATTTGTCTGTATTGTCCTCTGCTAAGTGGGCTCCAGACCTCTTTCACTCCTTCTCCTTTGTCTGAGTTGCTAGAATATAGGCCTACAGCCTTTTGGATCCCGTTGCGCCTTTCTGGGTGGGTTTCAGCCGACTGGTTTGGCTCCCAGGCGCCAGGGTCTTGGCCCGTGGCTTTCTTGCCCTGCACACGCTTTTAGAGAGGTGGCGTGCATCTCTCGAGCGTCGGGACTTACGTTGTGGCCACCTGGCTGAGTGGTTTAGCCCCCCAGGCTTGCGTCGTTTCCTAGCTCTCCAGCCCCCGGGCTTTTCGCTTAATTGAGCGAATTAAGCGGGAAGGCGGAATGAGCTTGAACTTCTCGTGACAGGTGTCTGGCGAAACGTTTCTTAAATTTGTTCAATGTGCTGATCTTCTTTGGTACTCCGAACAAATTGTCAGTCTTGCGGCGTCGCTTCGTCTTTTGCGTTTTTGAATGGCGTCGCCTCGATTCCGAGCAGTGCAGATTTATAAATGGGACATCACCGCCCTTGAGCGATCGTCCCTTTCTTCTTCCTCTTCTTACTCTTTCTTCCCTCCCAGCCTTCCTCCATGGCTAGCATGAGGAGATTCGTTGGCCCCTACGCGGCATTCTTCCGCCAGCGATTCATCGGGCTGCTCCATAACTGGGAGGAGGCGGAGTTTTGGGAGGATCTCGACTTCACCACTCTAGAGGCGGAGGAAGAGGAAGGAGCCGCCAGCGCCGCCGCCCGCTTGATGGCCGCCTTCTTTGGAGGTGGCTCCGGGGCTCCACGAGGTGGCTGAGATCATCATGGAGATGATCGGGCGCGAGCGCCGCGACGACCTGGCCATCAGGACTCTCGTTCGCCTCATACCACCCCTTTGGGTGGTTGAGGACGAGGTCCTAGCGGCGCTGCGTCGCGCGCGTCGCGTCTGACCTCGACGACCTCTCTCCCTGGCCTCCCAGCGGCAGAAGCAGTAGCAGCAACAGGATTGGCGGCAGGAGCCGCCCCGCCTCTCCCTTTTTTTTTAGCGCGAAAAAAATGAAAAAGAAGGTCAGTAATGTAAATTACTAATACTAAGGAATAAAATGTGAAATCTTGCCCAATCTATGCCGTCATATTTATTCCGAGTTTTAGGGTTCCGCCTGATCAACCGTTCTAGTCAGTTGCTCCAACGCCAGCAACGAGGTGTTGGGGCTCGAGCTTTTGACGGCTAGAAACTCACGATCAGGCGAATCTCGGTTAAATTCTGGTGCTGCAAATTGTAGTCCCCGAGTGGTTAGTGCTTTCAGGCTCTACCCTTTCCGTTATGCGCGCTGGTATAAACCGCCGGAGTTTTGTGCTCATCGCGGTTTTTATTTTCGTGCGTTTTGTACCGGCGCGTCCAGGATTAGGTGCTACACCAGTCGGGTAATAACCACTCGGGACTAGCATTACACAGTAGGGCTTCAGAAAATAAAATGGATCACCATTTTATTCAGTATGTGAGAGTCGGGTACATAACTTATGCGTAGAAGCGACGGAGCTGTTCGGCGTTCCAAGTATTCGCCAGAATCTCGCCGTCTTCACGTCTAAGTCGATAGGCACCCGGCTGGACCATCTTCTGCACAATGTACGGACCTTCCCAAATTGGAGAGAGCTTGTGCTCGCTTTTCTGATTCCTCCTCAGGACCAGATCTCCTTCTGAAAAGGTTCTACTTCTGACATTGCGAGAGTGGTAATGCCGAAGTCCCTGGAGGTACTTAGCCGACTGGATGGCTGCAACGTTCCGAGCCTCCTCGAGTTGATCAAGCTCCACCATTCGGCTTCCCTCGGACTCGGCTTCGTCGTAGTTCCGAACCCTCGTGGATTCGAACCCTAGTTTGGTCGGCAGAACCGCCTCTGCACCATAGACCAGAAAAAAGGGTGTTTGGCCAGTTGCTCGGCTGGGAGTGGTTCTGAGTCCCTAGAGGACCGACAGTAACTCCTTCACCCATCGGGCAGCGTATGGTTTGAGGCGGTCGAAGATCCTGGCCTTGAGACCTTGGAGGACCAGACCGTTAGCCCGCTCGACCTGCCCATTGCTTCGTGGGTGAGCCACCGAGGCGAAGCAGATCTTGATCCCGACGCCTTCGCACCATTCTTGGAATTCTTCACTCCTGAATTGGGTGCCGTTGTCCGTGATGATCCGGTTGGGCACTCCGAATCTGACCACGATATCCTGGAAGAACTCCTTGGCCTTAACCGCAGTGAAAGTGGCGACTGGTTTGGCTTCGATCCACTTGGTGAACTTGTCAATAGCTACGAAGAGGTAGGCGAAACCACCTTGAGCCTTCTTGAGCGGGCCCACTAAATCGAGCCCCCAGACTGCGAAGGGCCAAGATATGGGGATAGTTTGCAGCTCCTGCGCCGGCAAGTGTGTCCGCCTTGCATAGAACTGGCAGCCCTCGCAGGTTCAAACGATCTCCTTGGCATCCGTTACTGCCGTTGGCCAGAAGAAGCCCTATCGGTAGGCTTTCCCAACCAAGGCGCTTGACGCCGCGTGATGGCCACACATCCCTGAGTGGATTTCTTGGAGCAGCTCTCTTCCCACTTGTCCCGAAATGCACCGCCTGAGGACACCTGAGGCACTCTTCCGGAAGAGCTCATCGCCCACCACCACATAGGATTTGGCTTGTTGGGAGACGCGCTCTGCCAGAGTGGTCGCTTCTAGAAGTTTGTCCTTCAGGAGATAATCAAGGTACGGGGCAGTCCAGTTGGGATCGATGAGCAAGACTCCGGTCCCAGGATCCTTACTCGGCTCTTGTCGTTTTGTAACGATTGGCTCGTAAAGATCCTGGGCGAAGATACCACTCGGGATATCTGCCCGAGTGGCTCCCATTTTAGCCAACTCGTCGGCTGCCTCATTATTGCGGCGGAGGACATGAACCACTCAGGCCGTCACAAACTTGCCTTCCAATTCTCGAACTTGTCGGGCAAGATGCCGTCATAGTCACAGTCTCACGCACGACCAGCCTCTTCAGACTTGGCTCACCACCAACCGGGAGTCGCCTAAACCGCCAAATTGCCGGATTCCGAAAGTGATGTGGCGATGCGGAGCCCATGGATGAGAGCCTCGTACTGCGCATTGTTCAAGGCCGGAAGTGAATCCAAGGACATACTTCAACCTCGTCGCCCTTAGGTGAGACAAGGAGAATTCCCGCCTGCTCCCCAAGCATGAGAGATCCATCGAAGTGCATGGTCCAATATTCGGCTCTTCTTCCGTGCGGGGCTCTGGATTCGGTCCACTGGCCGCCGAAGTCGGCCAAAGCCTGGGACTTGACGGCGGTGCGTGGCTTGAACGAGACGTCGAAAGCTCCAAGCTCGGCTGCCCACTTTGAAATTCTTCCAGTAGCTTCTCGATTGTGGAGGACCTCTCCCACGGGGAAAGAAGTCACTACTGAAATCGAATGTCCTTGGAAATAATGCTTCAGCTTCCGTGACGAGATCAAAATGGCGTACATCAGCTTCTGAATTTGAGGATATCGCATCTTGGATTCGCCCAGCACCTCGCTGACAAAATAAACCGGGCGTTGCACGCCGTAGCGGTGTCCAGACTCTTCCCGCTCCACAACTATCACGGCGCTGACTACATGAGTTGTGGCCGCTATGTAGAGCAGGAGAGGTTCACCTGGCACCGGCGAGACTAGAATTGGAGGGGTGGAGAGGAACACCTTGAGCTCTTCGAAGGCTTGCTGTGTCCTGTTTCTTGAGGAGCTTGAAGAAAGGCATTCCCCGAGCTCCCAACCGGGAGATAAACCTGCCAAGGGCTACCATGCACCCAGTAAGCCTTTGGACTTCTTTTTGGCTGGCAGGCGGGGCCATCCTTATGATGGCCCCGATTTTCTCCGGGTTGGGCTCGATCCCGCGATGAGAGACAATGAACCCGAGTAGTTTCCCGGAGGAAACTCCGAAAACACACTTCTCAGGGTTTAGCCTCATCTGGAACGCCCTCAGACTTGTGAACGTCTCGGCTAGATCAGAGGTGAGGCTGTCTTCTGCCTTGGTTTTAACCACTATATCATCCACATAAGCTTCCACATTGCGTCCCAGCTGATGGTGAAAACACCGCTGTATCGCGCGCTGATAAGTCGCGCCAGCATTCTTCAGCCCAAACGGCATGGTGATGTAGCAATATGCTCCGAACGGGGTGATAAACGAGGTCTTCTCGCAATCCTCCTCTCGAAGCCGGATTTGATGATAGCCTGAGTAGGCGTCCAGAAAACTAAGTAGTTGGGATCCAGCAGTGGAGTCTACCACCTGAACAATACGGGGGAGACCAAAGGGATCTTTCGGGCAAGCCTTATTGAGGTCGGTGTAATCGACACACATGCGCCAGCTTTTATTCTTCTGGACAAGTACAGGGTTTGCCAACCAGTCGGGATGATACACTTCTTTGATGAAGCCTGCGGCTAGCAGCTTTGTAATCTCCTCCCTGATGGCTTGTCGGCGGTCTTGGGCGAATCGTCGCAGCCTTTGCTTGACTGGCCTGGCCGACTGGTCTGCATTCAATGCGTGCTCGATCACCTCCCTGGGAACTCCGGGCATGTCCGACGGCTTCCAGGCGAAGACGTCTCTATTTGCCCGCAGGAAAGTGACGAGCGCGTCCTCCTATTTGTCCCCGAGCCCTGTCCCGATCAAGGCGGTTCGCGACGGATCGGACGGGTCGAGGAGGATTCTTTTGGTACCTTCTTCGGGGCCGATCCCGGGGTTTCGCGCTTTGCGGGTGGGGACGCCGCCTTCCGGCTTCTCGGAATCCGCTTCTCGCCGGATCCCCTCCCGACCCGCTCGCGCCTCCAGGGACTCGGCCATCTCGCAGCTTTCCCTGTCACAGGAAAGACTGCCTCATGTCACCAGCGTGAAGCGATGATACCACTCGGCCCCGACATCTTCAAGGTCAAATGCGTGTAGTGGGTATCGCCATGAACTTGGCCAGCGCTGGTCTCCCCAAGATGGCATGATATGCTGTTGCAAAATCTGCCACCTCGAAGCCAAGGTTCTCTGTCCGGTAATTCTCCCTCGCGCCGAAAGTGACCGGCAGAGTGATTTGTCCGAGTGGTGTCGCTGAAGTTCCCGGTATGACACCGTGGAAAGGCGACGATCCACGCTTTAGCTCCGACCGTGGAATCCCCATATCGTCAAGGGTTTTGACAAAGAGGACATTGAGCCCGCTCCCGCCGTCGATCAATACCCTCTTGAGCTTGATGACGCGGACGACGGGCGCCAAGACAAGAGGATACCTGCCGGGGAACGGGACATGATCTGGGTGATCCGAGCGGTCGTAGGTTATCGCGACCTCGGACCAGCGTACATATTGGGGCGTCTCCGGCTGCACTGCGTAGATGTCCCGGGCGGTGAGCTTTTGCTTCCGCTTGGACTCATATGCAGCCGAGCCCCCGAATATGTAGTTGAGCTCGTCCAGCCTGCTTCTTGCTCTCGCGGGCGAACCTCTTTAGGGTGAAGCAGTCCTTGGCGGCATGCCTCCCCTTCGGATGGAAAGGGCAAAGTGAGTTCATAACCTTATCATATCCATCCTCCTTGAGGGCGCGAGGGTGAGTTGGTGCAGCGGCGCCACCGGCTCTTCACCCTTGCGCTTCTTTTCTTTCCGCGGGGTTCAGCCCGATCCTTCCTCGTCACGCCCGTTCGTGAGCCTCGGAGGCTGAAGCGTAACGGTCCGCTAGGGCGAACAGCTCCCGGACCGACGTTGGTGGCTTCCGGGACATCTTCTTGATGAGGTCGGGGTCGCTGACTCCCTTCTGGAAGGCAGCTATCACAATCGCATCAGTGACATCCCGAACGGTGCTTTTCCTATGCATGAAGCGCTTGACGAACTCCCGGAGGGATTCGTTCCTCCTTTGGTGTAGCTGATACAGGTCCCAAGGGGTGCCTGGGCGCTCGTAAGTGCCTTGGAAATTTGAAATGAACTGCTCACACAGATCTCCCCAGGAATCTATAGAGTTCGCTGGAAGTCCGGTGAGCCATGCTTGGGCCAGGGGCGAGAGGGTAACCGGTAAGTAGTTTGCCATTACTTTCTGATCCCCCCGGCGGCCCTGACTGCCAGAGCATATACTTGTAGCCAAGCCTCCGGGTCCCTCTCACCGTCGAACCTAGTGATGCCTTTAGGATTAAATCCATCAGGCCAAACCACTCGGCGTAGGTGAGGGGTAAACGCGCGAACCCCTTCAATGACCCCGTGACACCCTCCGGGTGGTGATCGACGCGGAGGGGATCGCGCTTGGCGTACTTCGCGATCTCGCGGAAGGATGCCGTAGCGTTCATATTCGTCGGCTTGACGGCGTTGTTCCTCCCTTTCTCGGTCGCGGCGCCTGGCGTCGAGGTCTGAACGGAGGTCGCGGTTGATGCTGTGTCGCAAGTCGTCTCCGCGGGGTAGAACATGATGTGTCTGGCGGGCTTCCCGACCTGACCGGCTGCTGGCCGTCTGGGTCCTCACCGGACCACGTGACAGCTCCTTTGCCAGCTGGTCGGTCTGGGCCTGCTGGATAGCTGCCGCCGTCACCATGGCCTTTACTTGGGCCATGATCGGGGCAACTGGATCACCCTGTAACACCCTACAAATCTAAACTGTCGTACAAGAAAATTTCGACATCATCTCTCCTAAAATTAGGACAAAACGGAAGCGACAACAAGATTCATAATAACCATTATAAACAGGAATAACATAAAAGCATCAATACTAGAGATAACAAGTGTAAATCAACCAGAAAACAAACATAAACGTAAAACAGCTCCAAAGAGGACATCAACAGGTCTATGATTAATAAAATTTCAGCAAGCTAATGAATTATTAAATGCACTAGTCCATGTGATTTGTGATGACCCCGGAGGGTTGATTGTGCTACTAAGCCCACCCTTCAAGCTTACGACTCGCGAGAACTACCTGAAAACAACAAAATAACAAGGGGTGAGATTGGGTAATCTCAGCAAGCGAAACAATTTCTAACGAATAACACAGCCACAGTAAAACTAGCATACCAAATTCCTCATGTCCAATACCACATTATAGAGTCCACACAACCTCAGTAAAATGCATATGATTGTGCACATGCTTATGCCATGATCCTCCTCACCGTGCCCTTTCTCAGGAACACACGGTGTTGTACCGTCTTGATCGCGCCAAGGCGTCGACAAACTTCCAATGCATGATTATGCAGTTAATGCTTCATGCATAAATACATTCATAACTTCCCACTCTGAATTCACATGCTTGCATACCATCAAATAACATGGATAGAATGCGAACATCATTGAGATAGAATATCTCCACAATTCATCTTGCAAACAACATCTTTCTTCATTCTTACTCATGATTCAAAAGCCAAACAACCACATCATAATGCAGGATAGGATATTGTAATCTCATAAACAAGTAGTTAAACCATGTAGGTGTGCTGCAATTAAGGTTTATATTGAAGACGAAACAAATAGCGAGTTATAGTTTAGCAAGACCGCTACTTCCACTTGCCTTTACCAACGTGGATGACGAACCTAGTTGCGTCCAGAAGGGGCACCACCTGTACAAGTATTATTTCAGTACATAGCGACATCACAAATGATCACACAACTCGAACACACGCTTCCTAATCCCCGTTCCCTTCTTAAGCGCCAAAAAACCCCAATCTGTCCGGGTCAAACAGCATCACCCTCTCTTGACAATTTCGTATCTTTTTTTATACAGATCATAAAAATACAAAAAAATTACAGTATCTAGATATTGACGAGATCTACAACTTTCATGAAGATCACAAATTTCAATTCCACTGTTAAATATGCCTAAACAAACGTCCAACACAGTGGACAAAATCTGTTTCCAGATTCTGTCCGTCATCTTGTAACAGCGATAACTCTCAGACCCACGGCCCAAAAATTCTGAAAAAATTACAGAAGCTATATCTCGACGTTATCTACAACTTTCAAGTTATATGTTTTTGCAGGAAAAATCGTCTATGCCACGTAAAACGCGAAAGAATCCGCGCTGCACAATCTCCCCTTCCAAAAACAGCACCACGTGAACATCTACCCTTCTCCCCCATCAAGATCCATCTAAATCACTCACCACCAGATCTAATACACAAAAGTTCCAAAAAATTAATGTAATTACCTGCAACTTCCAAGTTGTCCACTACTAAATTAAGCAACCCCACCGAGGAACACATCAATGAAAACAATTCTCCAAAAAAAGTTTGAATTGAGTCATACACAACCTTCCTTTACTCTTCACTTTTAAACTACTTACGATCAGCGACCCACACTAGTTTTCCCTTGTAAGAAGGTTTCGCCTTCACATTCTTCCACCCAAGGACCAGGGCAAGGAGTACAATCCTTGAATAAACTCAACCATAACATAAACATTCATTTTCTTACCCCCAAGCTTGAACGTAAAAGAAATCTTAATTCTCACTAACACAACGAACGACAATCACCACCTTTAAACCAAAGGGCTGAAATTCACATACACGGGAACTCAACTTGTAAGAGGAACTCCATAGAACCAAAACCACCAAAAAAATTTTCTTCGGGGAGAAGCTCTATTCAAAAGAGAAACACCGCGAAAGTCTTCTGCAAATGCATTTCACTTTTACCAAAACAAATCATCTCACTTTTATCCAAGGCCGAGCCATTCAGAAAAAAGAAACCGATCAAGGAATTAAATCCTTCCACACAACCACCATCTCTTTTTCCTTAAAAAGGAACCAAACTCACTTCCCAACAGAAAAAATTGTTTCAACCACGAATATCATTCATGTCACAACCAGAAGAATCGTCTCTTAAACAAAAACTGTCAAACACCTCACACCACAACACAACTCTAGCCCAAAATAGAAATACAAATATTTCCAGATCATGAAGTTCCAAATCTTACATTGGATTAGCTACTTCTTTTGATGAACAATGCAACCGATAACTCGACCTTGAAAACTACGGACACAGTCAAAGCATACATCCTTGAGCATAAATGTCGCATTCATAACTTAAGCTAGTTTTCTTATCAAAGATGAATGAATGACGATATTTAATAGAATAACATTCCAAAATCTCCACAAATTACTTCAAGGTTAATCATTCTTTTATCCTTGTTTTATGCCTCAAATTAACCCACATTTGGCGTAATCATTCTAAGTTTAGGAAACTCAAACACAAGACAAAGAATACTTTGACCGAAAGTATTCAACCCAAATATCAAACAAACAAACCAATCCATATGAATTTTTAAACATAAGTTCAGCATAACTCCCGCCATCTATAGCATTCCACTACCCTTACCATTTAGATTTCAATATTCCCTATTTACTCATTGAGAAGGCCCATCAGGATTTAACAACAACTACACAACAAATTCTTACTCTTATTACCTTTTCCACAATTATAAATAAAGTTCACAGTGCTTATCAAAAACACATCCAACCAACACTACCTCATCAAGATCCCCACAGAGCAGCCTAATCTATATCATCATATTCTAAATTTGAAAGGCAGTGCTTCAACAAATCTTTCAAAGATGATGAACCTATAAATTCCATACCACATACGCGTCAACATCTCGACAATGGAAATTTATTCACCTAAAAGATGACTCAACAAGTAAATATTATCTCAACAAGGCACCAATCATAAATAGAAGTTTAAAACATACATTTATTAAGGACAAAATCACGCGTCATGCTAACTATCCCTGGTTCACTCCATCACAACATGTTACAATTTCCACCATTTTAACAAAGGTTTTCAACAATTAATCTAATCGATTACCACCACTACTAAGTCACCAATATCAATAATTGGCATAATTGTAAAACAACAACATTGCTTTTAGTTACCCTATCCATAGGCTATGACAAACTGTCACTACACAACATACTCCAACTATGTAAAATAGATTGAATAATTTAAGCCATCCAAAGCTCTTATAACAACAACGCTAAATTAAATTTAATTTTTAGCTACCCTATACACGGGTTATAGCAAAATTGCCACTCCAAGACATACTCCACCTTTTTTTTAAAGTGAACTGAATAGGTGAAATCATCACAAAGCTCTTACGGCAATGGCAAAAACTTATGTCTTCCCAATTGATATCGATACTAGCATTATTGGAACGCATATCGCATACTTCGAATCTACTAATAGTTTGCAACGTCATAAATATCAACTCTAATCAATTTCCAAGTTAAAGTCACTAGCCAACACGATTAAATTAGAACATCTTTAAACAACCAAAGATGGTTTCTTTAACAATATCGGTAGTCCACCATTACAATTAAATTGTTCTACCGACCTTATATTAAAATGTCTCTAAATAACCCACTAATTTTCTATTACCTTCACAGTAGTTTACATCATCGTAATGTTCTAACTACGCATCAAGATTTAAAGCTTTAAACATTGTCCATGGTCAAGGGCACATTAAAATAATGCAATAAATCCTAAGCATGCACATTAACACATTCAATCATTATCGCTATAGAGCAATCTACAATACTAGAAGTTTATTTAATCTCAAGCTAAAGATAACAATTACATTTTAATTGATTCAACTCACAAATTAACTTAGAAGTACATCATTCCATAAACCACATTGTTACATACTACGTAACACAGACATAAAATTTCTAAACACCGTCATGGGTCACCTACCCTTGACAAATAGGAGGCAATCCAAAACATTAAAAAAACAAACACAGTTCTAGATCAAGAACAAACACCGAAAAAAAAAATTCTTCTTTTCAAGCAAGGAAGAAAAGCAAAATCCAAACATAAATGCAAGAGAGCTCGACCCTCAAATGTCCAATCATAGTAGCCAAAACTCTTCAAGAAATCCAAAACCTACACTTTCCACAAAGGAAGACGGATGCAAAAGGGAAGACCAAATGTCCAACTAAAATTTTCCGATAAAGATTCAAACTTAGCTCCATCCAGCTTGATGCAACAGGAGAAACTCCAACCCCTTCTTTTTTAAAAAAATCGGAAACAACAACCACGTAAATTTCCTCCCAACGATACCATCACAATAAATCAGGTGCCAAAGCAAAATTGTGACCAAAAGACGCATAACGTAGAACTCTTCTTCGTGTCTTCACTCAAAGGAGACAAAACCACAAACCGCCAAAAGGACAAATCAGCGAGTGCTCAAAACTAAGCATTTTCCCGGTTTTGAACCAACCACATACCTAAAAACCAACCAAAACCGACCAGTCAAAGACGGTAAAGAACATCCGAAGGAATCCATCACCAACCTCTTCTATTTGACTCCAGTCACTACCCGATCTACGACAGACACGGATAAGTACTCTTTCCCTACAGGGGTATAATAGTTCTTCGGTGGTGACTCTACCCGGCCACACCGTCAAACCACAACCTCACTACAAACAAAAGGTGACCGAAACCCTTCGGCACCACAACCACACTTTATCACAAATGAAGCAACTCAATCAAATCTATCATAAATATAGCATTATACATCATCAAAAGTAGCATTCAACAACAAAGCTTAAATTCAACCTTTAAGCATAAGGCAACGATACCCATACCCTTTCCTACTGTGCATCCATGTGTGTCAAATTTTAAATTAGTGATTCCACTTACACAAGTTTTAATGTTACTATCCTATGACAAAATTTTAGTTAAAACCTAGGCCATGTTTCTAAGTTATTCCACATCACATTTTAGTTGTATCCTATAGTATGACACTAAAAATAGACATTCCAAGGACCTACAGCCCGCTCTGATACCAACTGTAACACCCTACAAATCTAAACTGTCGTACAAGAAAATTTCGACATCATCTCTCCTAAAATTAGGACAAAACGGAGCGACAACAAGATTCATAATAACCATTATAAACAGGAATAACATAAAAGCATCAATACTAGAGATAACAAGTCTAAATCAACCAGAAAACAAACATAAACGTAAAACAGCTCCAAAGAGGACATCAACAGGTCTATGATTAATAAAATTTCAGCAAGCTAATGAATTATTAAATGCACTAGTCCATGTGATTCGTGATGACCCCGGAGGGTTGATTGTGCTACTAAGCCCACCCTTCAAGCTTACGACTCGCGAGAACTACCTGAAAACAACAAAATAACAAGGGGTGAGATTGGGTAATCTCAACAAGCGGAACAATTTCTAACGAATAACACAGCCACAGTAAAACTAGCATACCAAATTCCTCATGTCCAATACCACATTATAGAGTCCACACAACCTCAGTAAAATGCATATGATTGTGCACATGCTTATGCCATGATCCTCCTCACTGCGTTCTTTCTCAGAACACACGGTGTTGTACGGCACGGTCGCGACGCCAAGGGCGTCGACAAACTTCCAATGCATGATTATGCAGTTAATGCTTCATGCATAAATACATTCATAACTTCCCACTCTGAATTCACATACTTGCATACCATCAAATAACATGGGTAGAATGCGAACATCATTGAGATAGAATATCTCCACAATTCATCTTGCAAACAACATCTTTTTTCATTCTTACTCATGATTCAAAAGCCAACCAACCACATCACAATGCAGGATAGGATATTGTAATCTCATAAACAAGTAGTTAAACCATGTAGGTGTGCTGCAATTAAGGTTTATATTGAAGACAAAACAAATAGCGAGTTATAGTTTAGCAAGACCGCTACTTCCACTTGCCTTTACCAACTTGGATGACGAACCTAGTTGCGTCCAGAAGGGGCACCACCTGTACAAGTATTATTTCAGTACATAGCGACATCACAAATGATCACACAACTCGAACACACGCTTCCTAATCCCCGTTCCCTTCTTAAGCGCCAAAAAACCCCAATCTGTCCGGGTCAAACAGCATCACCTTCTCTTCACAATTTCGTATCTTTTTTATACAGATCATAAAAATACAAAAAATTACAGTAGCTAGATATTGACGAGATCTACAACTTTCATGAAGATCAAAAATTTCAATTCCACTGTTAAATATGCCTAAACAAACGCCCAACACAGTGGACAAAATCTGTTTCCAGATTCTGTCCGTCATCTTGCAACAGCGATAACTCTCAGACCCACGGCCCAAAAATTCTGAAAAAATTACAGAAGCTATATCTCGACGTTATCTACAACTTTCAAGTTATAGATTTTTGCAGGAAAAATCGTCTATGCCACGTAAAACGCGAAACAATCCGCGCTGCACAATCTCCCCTTCCAAAAACAGCACCATGTGAACATCTACCCTTCTCCCCCATCAAGATCCATCTAAATCACTCACCACCAGATCTAATACACTCCTAATCCCTAGGTAGAATAGGGGTAAAAGATTGGGAATTTTACCTTGAGTTCTCCCTTGAGAACCCACAAAAAACGCGCGACGATTCCCGAAACGGAAATCTGCTCGTCCTCCACGCCTCCACGGATCCTCTTCTCGCTTGCTCCTTCGCGTTTCGCGGTGGATCTTGAGCCACCACGCAAGGGGAGGACGAGGCGGGGTGGTGTGGCTGCGAGGGGAGGTAGGGGGCGCCTAGGGCTTTTTGGGGGGTTACACCCCTTTTATATGGTGGGCCGGCCCACTAGGGGAAAAGAGAGAGAGTGGGGAGGATTCGCAGCCCAGGCCCAGGTTTTCCTCGGCCCACTATTTCTAGCCCGACAACTCCAAATTTAATATTAATACGCCGGATAAACTTCAATTATTTCATCCCCCGACAAATCCTTCATTCCTCTCCCGAAACAAAACCAGGAAAAGGAACCCTAGAATCGCTCTGACGCTCTAAGGCATCACACACCCGCCCCCAGCAAGGGGTCAGGGTATCCAGGAGTGTCTTGGAGGCGACGATATTCTGCTGTGGGGTACGAAAAACAGCCTGGTCCCCCATCTTGGCTTGCAGAATGTCTTCATTGACAGCCCGAGCGCGGTCCCGGAGAGTACGCGCCCGCGCGTCAGGTTCAGTTGCTCGGCCACCTTCCAAGTCGGCGGCGGTCGAGGTGTCGAGGCGCTGCTGCGAATCTGCCCGCGAACCCTCGATTACGCAGACTCTACGGAAATTCCAGCAGCTCTCTAAGCTTTCTTCTGACTCGGCCGCTGAGCTGGGTGAGCCTGAAGAAGATAACTCCATGCGCTCGGAGGTGCCGAGCGGTTTGGCAGCGAGAACCCCCACCATTCGTACCTTGGCGTCCTTGAGTCCGACTCCCAGGCCGGAATCGGCCTTCGGATCCCCACTCGGCACTTTAGAGCACGAGACAGGGGGACCCTCCGATCGGCGCGGAAGTCGTGACGATGGCTCGCCGGAGACCTCACCGCGCTGCAGCACGGTTCCCTTAGAGAAGGAAAGGCTCCCGAGGTCGTTGGAGATGAAGGTCAGGCTTCCGAAACGGAAGATCTGACCCGGGAAGAAGACTGTGGAGGCTCCGATCGTCGTAGCCATCAAGCTTGACGAAGATCTTGACATGATCCCCTACCTGGCGCGCCAACTATCGACGATCGGTTTCGTCGGCAATGAGATTTGTGATTCTAGGGGATTTGTGCGGGATCTGAGCTTGATGGTAACACAGGATGCGAGGGCAATCTGTTTTTAGACAGGTTCGGGCTCTCTCGGAGGAGATTATACCCTAGTCCTGTGTTCTTGGATATATGAGCCTCCTCTTTCTTGTTTCTCCCTTCTCCCCTTATATACTGGGGGAAGGATACATGATAGATGGGCGCCACCGGGCCCTGAACATGGTGGCCTGGCCGACATGTACTTTGTCCTTATTGGCTCTGGCGCACTACGTCTTGGAGAGGTGGTTATGCTTTCCCCGACCCACGCTTGCCACTCCGTCAGGTTTCGGCGCCTGCAGGCTCTGCGAATGTCAGGCTGCGTGCTTCGCCTTTGGCGGGTTGTTGGGCGTGGCGCAAAGCTTCCCCGAAGGATCGGGAGTTGTCTTGGGGAACAAGTCGAAAACCTCCTCCGGGCCCGTCGTGGCGCTTCTGGGCTTTGGGCCTACTACTCCGCCCGTCTAGCCCAGTCGGGTATAGGCCCCACTTGCGGGGCCCCTATCTCAGACATCCCACACCCCTTCAACAACCGAAGCATGAGGCGCACACAAGAGCAATGGGCATTCGATACCTGTATGATTGACTCTAGTGCAAGTGGGAGATTGAAGGGAATATGCCCTAGATCAATCATGGTGATGATTGTAATACGTCTTTGTTCATGTAATTATGGTAACTTTGTTTCTCGGTTCCCTGAATAAATGTTACGACTTTGTTCATTTGGTACGACCCGATTGTGAAACATATTGTCAAGTGACATTATTCTAAACAGGTCCCTGATCCATATCATTACGAGGATCGGTGATGATTTGATCAACACATATATTGGTTGATGGTAATGTTTCACATACCATAGATATGGAGATATCGAACCAATAATGTGGACACATATTGAAGAACATGGGTAGTCGGACAAGACCCACTCTGAGACGCTGTGAGTTGTTATCTCTTATAGTGCCATCAGTGTATAGTCTCGAGTGGTACACCTATATGTTCCTTAGACATGAGATTGTGATGGATGGCTAGCACGTAGACTTGTATGCTTTGGTGTCATCAAATGCTACACCGTAATAGGGTAGTTATAAAGATGACTACTGGGTATGCCACGATACATCGCCAAGGGTGTGATGATCAAGATGGGATTTGCCCCTCCTAGATAACGGGAGAGATACCTCTGGGCCCCTCGTGTTGATGGATAGGGGAAGCGCACGGCCATACTAAGATAGCTAAGGAGTTAGTCATGGTTTGTATCCATCACACTGTCGAAAGAAATGGTCGAACTATCAACAAGGGTGGCACACATCTCGCCTTAAGCTTGACTGGTATCATGTGGCAAAGGGATCGGTATGTGAGTGTATCAAGGTTCAACCTAAAATTGATTATGTGCATTCGGGGTCAATACGTACTGCTAGGTGCCGTTGTTGATTAGTGAATTGGAAACAGGTTTCCGGATCCACATCCGACTTTCACTGAACCTAACGGGTCACACACTTCACGAGTTGGAACTGTTTAATGGGTTTGTGCATGGATGAGATCCGCGTTGGAGGTGGAACCCTAGCGGGCTTCGGCCCACTAGCGTGTCTATACAAGGTGAGGCCAGGAACAGTGCGTGGGGTTATGAGAACCCTCACCACGTTCAGCTGCCGCACACCCTTCTTGCTCCCCAGAAACCTTAGCCGTGTGGCGAGGTGCTAGCACACCACGCACAACGTTCCTGCTCGGTACGTGTGGATACCGGTAGAGGCGCTGCCGCACGCAGATGCACTGTTTGATTGGATCTCCGACGACTACTAATGATCGGACCACTCGGCACAGATCGGGAACCACTCGACGCTGATCAGGACGTGAATGACTACTTCGTCTACGCGCCGTATCTACTTCTACTTGCATCAGTACGTCAAGGGTAACGACTCATGATCCTCTACTTGCATGTGATCTTGGGTGTTTGCGGTAGAAAATTTTCGATTGTTGCTAGTGTAGCCTACCCGCATGTCACTACAAATGGCTTCATCCCGGGGAAGTCTATCCAACCTCTGGGGGGATCGAGCTCTACCCTATCCCACAACCGTGGAGGCCATGCCTCTCCAAGCAATCTATTCTGCGCCCGTGCTACCCGGGGAAGTGACATGCGGCTTGGCTTGGGCCTGCATTCAAGGAGTTTCCCCATCTCGACAGTGTGTTGACGACACTCGCTTTTGTCATGCCAACCCATCTTGTGGTAGGTCCACCAACGACCATCCCCTTGGTCTTGGTTATCCTTCCTCTCACTGGGATCCTTGTCGCGGGCATGAGGATCCTTGGGGTTGGGACCCTTCTTTGGTCCTTTGGAAAAACCATTCCCCCGAGGGGGGGTGTTGGCCACAGCAAAGACTTTAGAGTCGCGGCTCCCATTGGAGCGGTCCCTCTGATCTTTTTTCCTCCCTGAGGACCCCTTCGACATCCTTCCGGGGGAGACACCCCAAGCTTGTGGAAGTATCCCCTTTTTGCTAAGTCATCTTCCTTCCCTCGAGCGTATTTTTCCACAATCTCGAAAAGTTGTTGGGTCGTCCTTGGGGGATCCCTTCCAAGTGCCCGATTTAGCTCGCATGGGAGTAGTCCCTCCTTGCATGCATTGATGACCATGGTATTTGGGGCATCCGCCACTTGGCTCCGTACCCGGGAGAAGAGTTTGAGGAAGTCCCGGGTGAACTCATCTTTTTGTTGCTTGACGGTAAAGAGTTGGTTGGGAAGCAAGGGATGTTTGTAACTTCCTTGAAAGTTCGCACTGAACTCTTCACGAAGTTGAGCCCAAGAGTGGATAGACCCCCTCTTTTGGTTGAACAACCATGATCGGGCAGTCCCCGAGAGGAAGAGCGGGAGGCAATTGCACATTTTTGCCTCCCCGCCTCCCCGACATGGATAGCCGTGGCGTAGACCATAATGAATTGCATGGGATCTAAATTCCCGTCGTACGGGCCAATGTTGGGCTGGCGAAACTTGGGCCAGAACAGTGTTTCAGATATACCTTAGGCGAGAGGGTTTCTGGTCCCGGGATCGCTTCTGCGACCACAACCACGGGAGGAAGGCGTCCTCGCGTGGCGATAGTGGTGACAATAGGAGGCTTTAGAACTGGAGGAGCTAGAAGCCCAAGGGCGTTGACAGCGTCCGTGTTTGGGAGAAGGGAGGTGTCCTCATCGATGCGCGGTCACGGCGACCAGGGGAAGAGGGGGCCCGCCGGGTGTGGGCAGAATGAAAACTCCTCCATTCGACCTGGCTCTGTTGGGTCGGGCGAGGGTCCCTTGGGACTTGCGGTCGCCTAGGAGCAGCCGTGGATGGAACTCTCTGCTCACCTAGGAGTGCCACTCGGGGAGCAGCTACCGTCGCCCTGGTGGGTTCTCCTTCCGCCATTCATTCACCATGTAACAACAATACCGAATAATCATTCACAAAGAAACTTCATTCTCCTTATCACATGATTAAAACACAAATAACATCGATGGTGGCGATAATTCATATAAACTATGACGGCAGCATAGTTAACAGTAAAACACCACGTCGCATCACCACCCAACATCAATCAAAAGCTAAACTTGCAAAACATCGCATTTCAACAAAAATCAACATTTTGGAAGAGAACATCAAAATCTCAAGTCAAGCATCTGCACCTACAACTGCTACAATTTATCTTAATGAGAAAGGGAAACTCATTCCCAAAAGAGAACTCTTCACTAACCAAAATCACTTATGAAACATTAATAAAATTCACCTTTTGAAGCACTCGCAAACACCACACACATTTTACAAATAAATCCAACTATAGTCAAATAGAGTTACAAATCAAGTACTTAACTCAAGAGTTTCCAACACAACCCACTATGTCTATTTGCTTCCTTTAAATAATGATTCCAAAGATAATTCAGTGTGAACGCAAAAGAGCGCGATCCACTCAAATACTTTTGGGTGTAAATCCATACTCATAGCATAAACTAAACAAATTGGCCAAAACCAAATATTGGCACCAACCACTACAAGTTTAGGGAAACTCTGAAACACAACATAAGGAATACCTTGACCGAAAGCTTTCAACCAAAATAGTAAACAACCAAACCAGTCCAAAAGTTTTAAACACAAGCTCAGCATAGATACAACCACCTTTAGTGTTCCACTATGCTTTCCATTAAAGACTTCCATATTCACTATTTACTCCTTGAGAAGCCCCATCATAATTCAACCAAAAACTACATAACAAATTCTTTCTCTAGTTACCTTTCCCAGAACTTATAAATAAAGCTTATCATGCTTATTAAAAAGACAATCAACCAATACTACCTCTTCATGATCCCCACAGGCAAACACATCATATAACATCATATTCTAAATTTAAAACATAATACTTCAACAAATACATTAGCATGATCAACCTATAATTTCGTACCACCTATACATCAACATCTCGACAATCGAAACTTATTCAATCAATAAATGACTTCAACACATAAATGTTATCTCCACAAGACAAAATTCATAAGTAGGTTTTCTAATATATACACTCATTAAGGATAGAGTCCTACATCATGTTAATTATCCAAGGTTCACTCCATCACAGCATGCTACAATGTCCCCCATTTTAACAATAGAGTTCAACAATTAATCTAAACAATTACCACCGCTACTAAGTCATCAATATCAATAATTGGGCATAATCATAAAAACAACCACATTGTTTTTAGTTACCCTATCCATATACTGTAACAAATTGCCACTACACCACATACTCTAACTATTTAAAATAAATTGAATAAGTTCAACCATCGCAAAGCTCTTAAAACAACCACAAAACCCATATCTTCCCAATTGACATCGATACTAGCGTTATAGGAACACAACTGCATACTATCAAATATACTAATAGTTTGCAACAACATAAATAGCAACTCTAATTAGCTTCCAAGTTAAAGTTACTAGCCAACACGATTAAATTTCTCTATTAACACGTTGGATTAGATCATCTTTAAACAACCAGCAAAGTTTCTTTAATAATAACAGTAGTTTACATCATCTTAGTGTTCTAACTATGCATCAGGGTTTAAAACATTAAACATTATCGAGGGTCATAAGCACTTTTAAAGGAAAGCAACAGATTCTAAGTATGTACATTAACACATTTAATCATTCTCGCTATAGAGTAATCTACAACACTAGTAGTCTATTTATTCTCAAGCTAAAGATAACAATCACATTGAATTGATTCAACTCACAAATTAACTTAGCAATACGTCATTCCATAAACCACATTGTTATCTACTACATAGCACGTATATAAAATTTTCTAAACACCTTCACGGGTCACCTACTCTTGACAAACAGGATGCAACCCAACTTTAAAGATAACCACAGCTCAAGAACAAGAACGAACACCGATAAACAATTTCTCCTTTCCAGGCAAGGAAGAAAAACAAAATTCCAACAGAAATGCAGGAGAGCCCAACTCTGATAGCCGAAACTCTTCAAGAAATCTCAAGATCTACAACTTCCAAGAAGGAAGATGGATGCACCAGGAAAAACCAAATGTTCCACCAATTCTTTTCCGATAAAGATTCAAACTTAGCTCCACCCAACTTAAGGTCTGCACCAGGAGAAACTCCAACACTTTTCTTAGATAGGGAGAACAACAACCACATAAGTTTCCTCCCCAAGACATACCACAATAACCAACAAAACCGGGTGTCAAAGCAAAAATAGCGACCAAAAGACGCGCAACACAAAACTCTTCTTCTTTGTCTTCACCCAAAGAAGACAAAACCATAACCGCCAAAGGAATAATCAGCGCAAAACCAAGAAACACCGAAGTAACAATCAACGAAAATCCAATACCAAATGCTTTTCCTTTGTCTCCAACCAACATAAACCAAAGAAACCAACCAGACCGATTGAAAGAACGGTAAGAGAAATCCAAAGAATCCACCACCAAACTATTCTATTTGACTCCAGTCAACTACCCGATCTACGACAGAAAGGGTAAGCACTCTCCCCCACAGGAGGTTAATAGTCCTTCGGTGATGACTCTAACCGGTCACACCGTTGAACCACAACCTTCCTACAAACAAAATAAGGTGACTGAACCCCTTTCGGTACCACAACTCACTTAATCTCAAATATAGCAACTCAATCAAATCTTTCATAAACATAACAACATACATTATCAAATGTAGCATTCAACATCTAAGCTTAAATACAACATATAAACGTAAAGCAACGATACCCATACCCCTTTCTTACTGTGCACCAGAGTGTGTCAAATTTTAAATTAATTAGCCATTCTATATCAAATTTTATTGTTGCTATCCTATAGCAAAATTTTAAGTATGAACCTAAGCCATGTTTCTAGGTTATCCCAAATCACAATTTTAGTTGACCCTACAGTATTTCACTAAGTTCAAGCACCACGGACCTGAAGTCCGCTCTGATACCAACTGTAACACCCCGGCACCTAGTATGCCGCGAATGTCACCCAAACAGCTCTAGACACAACCGCATAATCATCAATAAACTACAGCATCTACTCTAAAGTTTTAATCGAAAATTCGGCAGCATAACCTTTGTTTTCCCATGGTTTCAAGCATCAATAAAATATGGACATATCAAGATAGCATCATGAACGACAACAATAACATGATAATCAGGGATTTCAGCAACAATTCAACTAAGGATATAAATCTATCCGTCACATGACAATATGGACTAATCATTTACTCATGATGACCAACGAGGCATAAAAACCATAATTTAGTTCAATGAGGTAACCATCACAACTAAAGTAAGGTTTGACATTGATTAGATGGGTGATGGTAAGTGATGACGTGTGACTAGCTCCCTTTCCCACATATCAGATCCAAGATACCTAAAAAAACATAAACAACAAGCGTGACTTCATCACTCAGCAAAGTGTATTGCAATGGTACATAAACAATAACAGTTCACATACATACTTTATGCCATTCACACATCATGAGAATCAACTCATAAACTTCTTCATTTATGCTCTCATATAACATTGTCATAAACATCTTCATATTCATCTCATAGAACATCATAAGCATCTCATAACAACTTCATTCATTCAATGCAATGCAATGCAATGCACATGTCTCTTTGTTAGCACATACCGGTATTGCCGAGTGCACACTCGTCGGTGTGCACCCTCTTTCCCCTTCCATCCCGTAGATGGAGGGTGCCTACTCTTACTGACTCGCTCCCATACACAACCGTGGATGTGACTACGAGGTAGGTCTTTCATGTTCACTACGTGTGAACACAGAGGTCCGCATCAGAATGGGTCGCCTCTTCCATTATGAATGCATATATGCCACATCTTGATATAACTTGCATAAAGGAAACTCAATATAACAACGGCATATCCTTAAACGAAACATGAACATCATAACTCATGCAAGGATCAACATGGCAAATAAGCGCATCATATAGTATTATAGCAAAGCTAAACATCTAGTTGATCACCCAAAACCCTAAATCCATCCCAATACACTTGCCTTCAACCACGCGAGACGGAGTGGTGAGATGATGAGGGCACTCCCGGGTCACACCACCTGCACATTGGTACAATACACTCAAAACATGCCCACAAAGCAATACAAGAACTATCATCTACATCGACTTCGCAACCCACTCCCAAAACCCGAAAAACAGCTCTCTGTCCAACAGGGACAGCAGCGCTCCAACGACCATAACTTGAGTTCTACAACTCCAAATCAAGTAAACAGATACATTTTCTTGAAGCTTAGGAAATTTCCCAATTTTTCCTAAGTATTCGCGAAGACTGAATCGGCCTCTAAAATTGTCTAATCTACAGTTGAACACGATCTGTCCCAATCACGTCACAGCTTGGACAGCGCTCGGTAAAACAGCCATAACTTTTAAAGGATTGAACAGAATTTAACGTTCTTAGTGTCCAATTAAATATAATTGAATTACCTACAACTACCATAACAGCCGGCCGATCAGGAAACGCCTCTAAAATTGCCAAAAATGCGTTCCAACATCGATTGTCAAACATGGTCGAGAGCTACTCGCGAGACAGATCTAGAATCCAATTCAATTCCTCTAATCACAGCACCTAAACAAGAGTTCTAGGCATGAATTCTCCCATCTAACCCGCATCACAACCCTACAAAATAATCTGCAAACACTTACCTCCCTCGAAGAATCACTCGAACGACGAAATCCTTCTCCTCCCGCCCTCAATCTCCCTCCAAACGCCGAATCCGCCGGTTCCTCTCGGTTGCGGAGCTTCCCAACGGAGAGATCAATGGAGGAGGAGGGTGTGGTAGCAAGGAGGGGGAAGAACTTTTGCTAGGGCTGGCTAGGGGTGGTCTGAGGCGCAATGGGAGAGAGGGAGGGGTGCCCACAAGGGGGGAGGCGGCTAGTAGGGGTGTAAACGGGTCGGGTTCGGGCGGGTAGTAGGTCATCCCATACCCTACCCTATTATTTTTTCTCCGGGTACGGGTACGGTTACGGGTAGTAAAAACCGGGTAGGGTACGGGTAACGGGTAGCATTTTCTTTGAACGGGTAAAAATCGGGTTCCGGGTAGTGTGCGGACGGGTATAATATAGACAACGGGTACTTCATCGGGTAGTGCACGAAATACTTAGGATCAAAATATACGATGAAAACAATCCAACCATTACATTAGTACATCACATAACACAATAGATAATGACGTATAGTCTAATAAACATACATAGTCCAACAAAGAGTTCATTATTTGTGCCTTGGCTCAGGTTATTGTGATCCTCTCCTCCATCGGCTTTGTTTCCTTCCATATATTTTATATCATTAAAAAATAACGCATTGAGGAAAAGGGAAGTGGTCAAATACATGTAGTTGGCAGATATAGAAGAATGAATTGAGGAAAAGAAGACGCATGCTTCAGTTCTATTCAGAAAATGTTTAGGTGTGTGCTCTAGAAGTTCATATGATAGGACTCTCCTGTTACAAGTTCAGGATCAGCTGAAACCTGAAAGCCAATAAGGATTTCATTTTTCCTGTACAAGCACATTATGCCTCTCTCGCATGACATTCCAGAGCACATAACACTAGAAATCCAAAACAGCAATAATGGGAGCAACACCAGTAATAAATAGATTAATAGAAGGACTATAGATCTAGCAACATTATTCGACTATAGTTCCAGATAAATCTCCCAACCCTCTACAGCCAAAATTATTATAGGTACAATCTGTGGAGTACATAAGTAAATTGAAACGGACAGGAATTACGGTTCATATATAGAAACAAAAATTGTTACGACGGAAGGAGACACTGATGAAATAATCTACGACAAAAAAGAATGACAGAATGAAAAATCAGCCAATATACCATTTGAACTATGTGGCAGATCTTTCGAAATGCAGTCTAAAATACGAGGATTGACTAATATTGTTCTTTACCAGCTTACCATCCTGAAAATGATATCATATTTCATAGATAAGCAAATGAAGACAATGGACAGATCAAATTGCAAGTTGGAACAGAGGAACTACCAGAAGAATGCTTCATCTTCCATTATTGATGTTTTTCGCAAATATAAAATTAATAGTACCCAACACTTTGTTTAATTTTCAGCGCATCAAAATTCTTTAACTCAGGAGCAAGCTAACATAGTTCAGATTTCAGAAGAACCCCGCGCATATAAAATCTGGACAGCAAGCTAACCAATTCAGATTTCATATTTCAGAGCAAGCTAACCAATTCAGATAGAAGTAAGAACAGTCATCCATTGCATATATAATCTGGACAGCAATATATGTCGATAAAAAACCAACTAAAATTTGGATAGTGAAACCCAGCTATGCAAGTTCACTAAACAATAGGAAAACCCAGCTATGCAAGTTCACTAAACAATAGGAAAAGCAAGCTAACCAATTCAGGCGGAGGCGGGGCCGGGGGCAGGGGCGAGCGCGGGCGGAGGCACGGGCGGGGGCCGGCGGAGGCAAGGGCGAGCGCCAGGCTCGGGGTGGAGGCGAGGCGAGCGCCGGTGGCGGCACGCTACCGGGTGGAAGCGGTCGGCGCCGTGCTTGGGGAAGACCAGGGCCCAGCGTCAGTGCGGGGCGAAGCGAGGCAGCGGCGTCAGCGGACTTGGGGCGAGGCGGGTCGAGCACCAAAAGCCAGCCGGCGAAGCGAGTGGCCGGCTGGGGCAAACTAACGCACCGGCCGGGACTCGGGAGTCGGGGTCGAGGTGCTCGGATGAAATCTGATTCTGAGGTTGCTACTTGCTAGGTTTTCTCATGTTATCATGTCCTGCCTGACAGCCTGATTGCCTGGACGGTTGGGCCTTCTGGGCTCTAGGCCGGCCGGCTGGGATCGCTGGGTTGTGGCCATATTCGGGTACCCGGATGTGAGAATTATCCGGGTACCCGAACCCGACCCGTACCCGGCGGGTATTGGCAATCCCGTACCCGAACCCAACCCTAACTTACCCGTACCCGACGGGTAGTTTAAAACAGTTTTTATTAGGGTAATTTTGCATCCGGGTACGGGTACGAGTCGGGTATTACCCGACCCATTTACACCCCTAGCAGCTAGGGAGGAGGGGGTGCAAGGATGGTGGGGGGGGGGAGGGGGGCTAGGGTTTTGAGGAGTGGCGCATGGGAGGAAGTGCTGCCCCCCAACTCCCCCTCATGGGCCAAGAGCCCCCACCTTCGGCCCAACTAGGTCCTCTCAAAGCCCAACTGATTCCCATAAGACCCAAAACTCCCCCAAAAGGGCATAAACATCCGGAAACGGCCCAAAAACAGGGTAAAAGTCGCACTGTAATGCCGAAATCTATAATGTCACATTCTGAGATGTCACAAAATGGCAACAATTTCTATCAACAACAGTAACAACAAACAAGCCTTCATCCGAGATTGCAGGGAGGAGCATTGAGCAGAAGTACAACATCCAGCAGATTTAGCAGCCCATACACTTGGAATAGCAATAAGAACATCCAGAAGCTCTGGCAGATAGATAACAACATGGTAAGCTCCAGAGTCCAGCCTCCAAAGTAGCCCTATCATGATATCGACATAGCATGCAGTACAAGAAAGAAAAAACACATTCTGCCAAGTCTTTCATACTCGTACCGGCTGCCTACTTTTGTGGATACTACGGCCTATGTCATGGCCTTTGGCATATTTACATCACCAAAAATCGACGCTGAGCGCATCTGATCGACCACATCTTGGACGCGTAAAGTTAACATATCCCTGAGAACATGTGCAGGCAAAATGAGACCAAACCAAGAGGGGAAGCTACTGCCGTCAGAGCTCACAGTAACACATGCTCAATGTCGCTCGAGCATCCTCCAGGAGGATCTTTGAATGAACTGGGTGGAGTCACTTGACACTTCTTTGATGACACTCGTCTCACGGTTCTCTTGGTGCGTGGAGCTAGTGGTTCGTACACATCGTGCTGGTCATTGTCAACAGGATTTGACACCTCGGTCTGGTCAAGGTGAACAAGGTCTGAACTTGTTGAACCGAGTTCACCAAGAAGTTCTCCGTGAGTAGGGAGCGCTGCCCAACACAGTGGATTCGCTGAACAAAGAACAGCAATATGCACACAATTATCAGAAAGTGTCGTACAATATGCCCCAAGAACAGCTAGGCTTCACAGGAAATAGCAATGGAATGATGTGGCAAAGAAAGGATATTAAGTACACTAAACGACCTTTAACATGGTATGAAGAGGAAGAGTGAATGGAAACCATAATAAATAGCATAATGCAAGTGGCTTGCAATCCAGAGAATTTTATGGTTGTTGTGTTGATGCGGAATGCTTTCTCCAGAGCAGAGGTTTTTCTGTGCCGAATATAATTTTCGGTAATCATGCGGTGATGCTGGTAGGTGGTTGATAAGAGGCCCAGTGTTGCCATTGGGCTTCTCTGGTGGGGTGTTGTTATTTTGGATTGCAATAACTGCCTAAAGGATCTTGGAACTGAATGATTGTTTCTGGTTTCGCTTTAACAAAAATGGAGCCGGGGATGTTTAACCTCTGATTCTAAAAATGCAAGTGGCATCACAACTATTTCATTTCTCATCTGACAGTGCTCCTTGGTGATGCATATTAGTATGTATGCTTGCAAAGACATACCCCAATGCACCATTGCACAACAATACCAGATTTGAAGCAGGCACTATCTAACAATCTGAGGAGTATTAAGAGGCTAAACTATGAAATATAGAAACAGAGCCAACAATTCAGTAAATCTTCGACTGATTTAACGCACCTTGTGCTGGCTCAGGAAGCTCTGGTAGTTGACGAGCTGCTGCATATGGACGCTTCCTGACATAGTCTTCTTGCAGAGGTCTGGGGGTAGCAAACGAAAACTGAGATAAATTAACCCCCTGTCCAATGTAGTGTGGGTTCTCTGCCAAGTACCTGGAATATCAAAATAATGATCTTATCACATCCTGGGAAAACTTGCTATAATTCTACTTTGTAGTACTAGATCAATTAGGTGGCATTAAGTAACAAGCAGTAGCTAAAACAAAATATGCAGGGGACAAACTATGAATGAATCAACTCACCTCCCAATTTCAACCAACGACCTCAACTTCCTACCAGATGGAGAAGTATAATACCTGAGAATAAGAAATTTAATTCATGTGTGTAAAGATCAAGCATCTTGTGTGTCCTACAAGCATGCATAAATTGCTATTTGGAATATCAAACAATAAAACTTCCAGAGACAAGGTTTGATGAAAACTTAAATGAATATCACTGATGATTGACAAAATATAATAATGGCTGTCTGCATTGTTCAAACTGACATATCAAACTCATAAGAGATTATGGGTCTGTTTGTTTTTGCTTTTGATTCTGGATTCTGGCCTCAAAAGCTAAATAAAAAACAAACAACCCGATTCTAGGAATTGACTCTCACAATCCAACCCACCCATATACACTAGAATCTACAATTCACTTCATATGTGTTTTTAGATTTCAGCTTTTGGAGAATCAGCTTTTCTACAACCACAATCCAGAATCAGCTTTTAGAGAATTCAAAACAAAAACAAACAGGGCCTATATTTCTTATGGTCTCAAGAAGTATTAGGTAGCAACTATTGAAGTTTCATAGATGGTGCAGATTGGGCAAACTAGTTAACAGCAATATACCTTCAATAGAGTCCTTCAACAAGTGTTACTAAGCTAGGCAACTGATCAAGAGACAGATAATAATTCCACAAACGATTCACCAAATGCTATTAAGCACATAGTGAAAGGACTGAACATGGAAATAGCCAAATAAATTGATGATCACAAAGCAAAGGTATTACTAAAATCTAGGAAAAGACAGTGACATACACATCTGCAAACTTGCTGCACCCTTCCCCCCTGATTCTGACCTCCCTATCCCATCCAGGAGGAGGTTGGGCAATGCTTGGCTTATCAATTGCCCACACCCTACTTCCATCTTGTGACATATCTTCTGGGTCATCACATGATAAGATCCGGTTCCATTCACGAGCCCTTGCACATACAAAATGTTCCTGACAAATACTCTCACGTAGCTCTTCATATTTTTCTTTTGTTGGAACGACTCTCCATTTGAAGCAGTAAGCACATTGCACAGTATAAGCACCAATAGATGGTAGAACTGTGCCATATCTATATCTTGGTTTCATGACTCTTTGGTGCAGTGAAGCATAGTGATCTGTGGGCTCAGTAACTTCAACTACCCTACAATTTTCACGTGTGATCTCAGGATTGTAAAGGACAAGCTGCTTTGATGCATCTTCCATTGAGTAATCCTTGCTATTGTTGTCATCAACATCATCGATAATTTGTACTTCAACAGTGAGAGATAACTTACGAAGTTTCTTTTTTGAAGGATGAGACTTGCAAGAATGAACTACCCTAGTCTCAGTTTTATGACCTTGAAAAGTCCTCATTAGATAACAGTCTTTTTTCCTGTAATAAGGATCACAGATTCAATAAACACTAGCATGACTTCAGTAGAGTTATCCCCTACTGTTTCCATAAAAAAAAAGTATCAGCATGGTAGTAAGTCAATGTGTGCAAGAAATCAGAACATTTTACTACTCCAACTGTAAAATTTACAAGTTTAGGAATTGAAATTCACCACTGTGAAAAACTGAAGACAGAAACACAATCTATTATGTTCACTATACCTGGAACTATACTGTGAAAAACTGAAAGATATTACACGTTTCTGTTGATAAACATTACAACAGTACACTAAACGAAGGATCTGAAGCACAGATATCCATGCCTATACCCTTTAACTAATACGTTGTAAGACACTGTGTCACATGAGGAAAATGTAGTGCATCAAAGTTGTCTGGATGTTATTTAAAGGTTAAGAGCTACATGAGGTTGCTCCAAGAAATATGAAGATGACACAATAAACCTAACCTTTGGATTGCTGGGTAACCGTGCTATACTAGTATACAAATAGACCAAGTAAACGAGGATGCTGACATATCTGAACCATGAAAGAGCAGAGAATTCGGAAGTAGAAAGTAACAGAAAATATCAACTTCTTCTGCAGCTAACAAACAAAACTCACAGATAATGTTCTCAGGTGGTTTGTTACTACCCCATCATCCATATACCCCAAATTGCCAACATACGATGTTGCCAACTGCTCTACTAAAGCGCATAAGACTGTTCTATTGCATACAATGGTGCAAAAGGGCAGAATGAAAGCAAATGCCAAAGAGTTTATACTAATTCGACACTACCTGAAATGCATAAAGTCCAGCGTACAACCTAAAACTAAGGGTGCGTTTGGTTGCCTGTACCAAGTGGTACATGTATAAGATGGTTCAAGAAAAAAGACATCCATGCGTTTGGTTGCTTGAATGGAATCATCCCATCCTGGATCAAGTGATACAAATTTGAGGAATATTCCCTCTAGATACTGAACCATCTCATTCACCCAAAATAATGGAACCAAATGGTACATGACTATCCCATCCCATTCAACCTCATCCCATGAACCAAATGCACCCTAAAAACCTCTACCAATTTTAAGCTCAGCAAGTTCATGCCGACCAACACAACCAAAAGAGTCTCCTTAAATGCTACTCCCTCCGTTTCTTTTTATAAGGCGTATTTGGTTTCGTTAGGACAAGACTTTGACCAACGATTACTTCATTAATATATCATTTATGCAATACAAAATCATAATTATATATAAGTACTTTTGAATACAAATCTGCTAATATCAATTTTGTGTTATAAAAATTATATGCTAATAGAGTAATTGTTGGTCAAAGCTTTGTCCTAACGAAACCAAATACGCCTTATAAAAAGAAACGGAGGGAGTACTAATTCGCGCTAAATCGCTAATGTGACCAAGAATTCAGTACCACATGTCACCCAATTAGGTTCCCTGATTCATAAACGACAAACACTATCAGTTAGTCACACATGCAGCCCAGCAAAAAGATAATACTGCATCAAGACCCCTGATCCAGTATGGAGCAGAACAAGTTACAAGAACAGATGCGCTCTAAATCCTAGGAGTAAATCGTTGCAGCAAAAGACGATATGAAAATCACTCTTCAGAAAGAGAAAAACTCGAAATCACGGTCAGGGTTGCACTTTTACCATCCAGTAGCAGATGAACTAGAGTAAAGACAAGAGTGGGCAAATAAACAACCAGCACAGAGGAGACAACAGGAGCTTGTACTAGTACTAAATCTAGAGTACGGACAATGTCGTTAACAAAGAAGAGCAGCACGCTCAAAATTCATCCCGAAGAATATAATCTCACCCCAAAAGGACAAGAAAGAACAAACCTAAGAGAACCCCAGATAAGAACCCCCACCTGGCAATGGCAACAGGAGAAGGAGACCAACTGGGAGTTGCCAAAATTAGATAACACCAGACGAATAGACCAAAACAAGCAGGCAAGGAAACTGGGATTTAGTAGAAGGAAAAAAAGAATACGGTGATTTTTCACCACTGCAAGACTGAGCTGGGATCGTGTTGCCTAGTTTGTCCTAGAAAGAAATCTACATGCATGTTGCTGCCCCGCGATCACGGGCGGAGGAAAGCAATCGGAGAAGAAAGAGACCAAAGGGGCGAAGGGGAGGAGGAGAGGGGGGAACTGACGTTGTGACGTCGCCTGGGAAATGCGGCCTCCGGAGAGTCTGACGGAGGCGGAATGAGCACGGCGGAGGAGAGTGCCTGCTTTCTTTCTTTTTTTGTTCCTTCTCTCTCCCTCCCCCCCTCCCTATTGTTCAATAAATAAGCAACTTTTAATCTGAATTATCTCTACTATTCTTAAGTGACAGTTGGTGGCAGTGGTTCATTCTACGCGGGGCCCACTTGTCAGCCCCACTTGTTCTACTGTCTTCCCGCTTCCAGTCATATTTGAAGCTTGTGGACATGCATTCATCGTAAAGGAACATGCAAGGATGGCGTTTGACGAGTTAATTAATATTTGAAGCCTGTGGACATGCATGCATCGTAAAGGAACATGTAAAGGAACAGTTAATTAATATTTGACTGAGTGCATTTGACGACGCGCATGGGCATGCAAATCTGAAGGTGGCGTCTGCCGCTAAAATTTAACACGCCCTTTAGTCTGCCATTACGAAGCGTCATTTACACCATTTGAAATTTAAAATTTGCCGCTAAAATCTGCTGCTATCTCTACTTATATCCCTGGACTTTGTAGAGATAGAGATAGTAGAGAAACAGCTCCATTTACATTTCCAATAGACGCTGGCAATGCACCTGAGTCTGGTTGTTGGACAGCCGATCTCCCAAGATTGGGCTGCGACCACTGGCGGCTGCGACCACCGGTGAGGTTATCTTGCAGCTCGACCACACCGGAGAACGAGTTCGATCAAGAAGCGGCTCGACCACCGGAGAACGAGTTCCGACCCAGCTTCTTCCCCATCTGCACTCCATCTCCACTACAGAAAGAGGTGCAAAGATAGCTTTAATCTCATAATCTCCTATTGACATTAATAGGTAGTAAGGGATAACTGCATATACCATTTCATGCATCAAATTATCACACTAATCACATTATACAAGGATCCAAATTCTAACTCATTCATACTATAATCATTCAAAAGGACTCAATACCTACTCTCTCCTGAAGGTTACAGCACACCAAACTTGCATGTAAATGTCACTACATTCACTACCCCAAATCATCATGCACATAATAACATGCTTATCACAGAAAGATGCATCACCTAATTATATATTTACTCTTTTCAGCAAATGTCAGTGCATAATATTCACTAGACTCCATTACTTGGGAAGGCATAAATATCACTATGAAGTGCATAAGAAATATTCTAGACTACACATACATATATATCTCTGATGAACACAAAAGCTTAGGGGTGTGCATAAGAAATATTCTAGACTACACATACATTTAAATCACTGAGGAGTTGTAACACCCCAGCACCAACCATACTCTGAATGTACTACCACAAGCTCAACCACAACAAAATAATTCAATTGTACAAAAATTCCACTAATCATGGTAAATGACAACTCACTACTATTAATAAACAATGAACCACAACAAGCTAGCGCACTAATAATTTCCTGACTCAACAAAAATTTCAGCAGCAACATTGTTGTAATATGGGTCACAAGACAACATAACAACTATAACAAATATCCATTTTATATCATAATTTCAGCAGCAACTGTTGATTGGTCAAATGATCATGTATATACGTAGTCGATTCAATATTCATGCTGGCTTAACAAAGGCAGTTAGGTAGTGATCGGACATATTATACTATTGGAGCATGTCTCAGATATGTGGTGTGGTGGTTCAATTCAATTTCTATTGTAATTAAACAATGCGTACGTAAGAATCAGGCCTTGGGATATATTCGGGCCGGCGAAATAATAAGACATGTTCCTTGAGCTGGTGAACGTTGATGGATGGATAAACCAGCCAGCTTGTAAGTGTTTATGCAACTAATGCAAGTGTTACGTCAGTGTCAACATGGTTTATATCTGTGTAGAAAGTAGTCCGCTACTCTTAATTTTTTTTTGATCGAAACTCGATTCATTAAGGTTCTTCTTATAATTATAATCTTGTCGCCTTGTTTCCCTCTTGTCAAATTAGAATCGTCATACTAGCTGTGGTTATAAAATTGTCGTAATCGTATATATAGGAGTATTAGCTGAGAAATTTGTGACTAATAACATTGCTAGAAACAAGGTAAAATGAAAGGAAATGCATATAACCTTGAGAAGATTTTGGATGTACTCCCTCATTGGTAATGGAAGTTGATCATCACGCCCGGACTCCAAGTAGATGAAAGACCTAAGCAAAAAAGTGATCTTGATAAGATGCACTAACCCAACAACAAAGAAAAAGGCCTCACCGAAAAGCAAGAAATACTGAGATTATTATATATATCTGGTAATATATTGCTATGCTTAATGTGGTTATAAAATTGTCGTGCCTTTGTATATATATGAGTATTAATGAGAAATTTATGACTAATAACATTGCTAGAAACAGGGTAAAATGAAAGGAAATGCATATAACCTTGAGAAGATTTTGGATGTACTTCCTCATTGGTAATGGAAGTTGATCACCACGTCCAGACTCCAAGTAGACTGAAAGACCTAAGCAAAAAAAAAAGTGATCTTGATAAGATGCACTAACCCAACAACAACAAAAAAGGCCTCACTGAAAAGCAAGAAATACTAAGATAACTGGAGTTTAAAAGGACTAAATTTGTATCCAATTATCTTTTACTGACTTTATAAAGATAAATTCAGGAAAACATTAGGTTTAAGTGCTCTAAATCATAAAGTGACATTATTAGTTCTACAGTCTTGAAACTTTTAAACCAAGTAAAAAGACCATGTAATGATGTAAGTTACCATTTCTCTCATACTTATGAAAAGCTGGAAATTGTGCTAGATGATCCTTCACAGCTACAGCTTTCCTACACTTCTTCAAGGGAAGCTATTCAACAATTCTTCAAATAATGTAAGAGACATTCATAAAGGGATCACTTGAGTCTCAGTAATAAATCTTTCTGGAAAATGAGATCAGTTGGCTGCTTTACTCAGCCGTTCTCCTTCTCACTAATATAACAGTACTGAAATAAAGTTATGAATAATTGACACCGCTGTACACCTTTAAGTAACCTCTCTAGGATTTTCTTTAAAGTTATGAATAATTGACACCGCTTTAGGATTTTCCTTCATTGAGCATGGAAATAAAGCTGATGCCATTGTTTAACATGATGGAATGAAATGATAACATTCTTTATGCCCTCATCACATTTTGTAATGTTTACAGACACATTATCACTCCATTTTCCAAATATGCAATGCATTATTTTGTTTAATCTCACAACTGCATGGCATTCTTCTAATATTTGACTTGCCTTGCTGCTCTAAATTTTTCAGTAATTACCTGTGGACTTTAGTCCTATAGTAGTGCAAATGCCTTCTATGAACTCATTTTATGTAATGAAGTACTTAAAGGACATTTCAATAGTTGTGCAAATAGCAATTGCTAATGCCTTCTATAAACTCATTTTATGTAATGAAGTACTTAAAGGACATTTCTATGGCGCCAATTAATCCAACAAGAAAGAGAACGTCGCAGCTTATTTTCTGAAAGCCCGTGGTGCCTAGGTGAGTTTACTGCACTATCTCATCCATCTAATTACACATATACCAAAATAATAAATATGCTCTTTTTATTAGTTTCAAGGTGTTCGACAATATTGAATTTGGGGATGTGGATATGTTTTGGAGCATCCGTGTTTTAGTAGATGTCAAATTCCTGCTCAAGATAACGGTGATATGCTTCGATTTATCTTTGTGGATGAGACTGTAAGTCCAAACAAAATTCAATTCAACCCTAATGAAATTATTTTTATTGCCACTAACATGGTTTATTCCAAATTTAAAGGGATCAAAAATGGAAGCTATTGTCGAGAAGCAGAAATGTTCATAGATGTAACTTAGCACTCAATGAAGGCCGTAAGTACAACATTCATCGTGTCCAGTTCGGCCTAACTATGAGGAAGTCCAGGTTTGAACATTCAAACTCTTATGAGTGCACGCTAATCGACCGCACAACTGGCCGAATTCTTCTGCGGTCTTAGTTGATTTTCCTCTCTACCCAAAGCATTTTATGTCATTTGAGGATGTGTATGGACGTCCGAACAAAACTTTTGTAGGTATGGTTCAAAATTTCTTTTAGCAGATCTGATATTAAATGAGATTTTGAAGCTAAAAAAATAAACATACAACATGTCATCCAGATATAGTTGGAGTGGTGGTCCATTGTGGTGATCTTGAGTACTACGAAACCTTTCCACGCCGTATAGTGCATAGAGAGGTGATATTGCTAGACACAAGGTAAAGCTATAATTATTTTCACAAAGTACATATTAATTCAAACTAATTTGTGCACAATATTTATAATATTCTTCTTATGTTTAATTGTAGGTTTAACTTATTAGTTGTTCAAGTATGGGATGAGCATTTAACCCAACATGTTCTCAGTTGGTCGGAGGCTAAGGCCAATCACCACGTCCTTCTTGCAACAATGTTGAAAAAAGATAACAGATACGGTAACTAATTCATTAACCTATAAAATAAAATAACAAAGGCTATAGTTAATGTTGATTTAAAAAAACTTGTATTAATATGTATGTTGATCTTTAAAACAGGATGTGTGGAGACTACACGGTACACAAAACTAGCATTCAACCCAGATCTTCCCACAACACAAGCACTTCAAAGTAAGTGTATTTAGTTTAGATAAGAAACAAACTATATACAAAATAAACTTTTAACTTATTTTCTCTAACACGTCTTAAATTATTATTGTAGACTTTCGGCACCCTCTGGTAGCAGGAGCATTTGATCTCACATTCTTAAAAAAGTTTATTGAAAGGAGGTGGGCGTACCTCGCTCGTGTGGTTACTAGGACTACCGGTCGACGCCTTTTGGATTGGTAGAGATTAGGCTAATATGATAGGTGATGTAACTGGATGCTAGATAGGTTTTATTACTATGATCACCTGTATATTTGTCTCTATGGACACGTTTATGTGTGTTTGACAAATTTACCTCTTGGATCAGCTCAATCAGTATATCTCCATCTTTATGGACACGTTTATGTGTGTTTGACAAATTCCTACTGCATACGTGTAGCTAAATAATTAGTATATACATACGTATATATGTACGCATACGTCTTTCAAAATATGCACGCCAATCTAATTAACCAGCGTACCCTAGCTGCATATACTCTTTTCTGAAAGCAACGTGTATGTGTATACTCACTAGCTGCCTTTAGTCATGCTTAGTATAAAGCACACGCAGCCAGTTTATAATTAGTATATACAACTGTATGCCTGAAAGTGCAATTAATATTTCAAATCATAGCAATATGGAGGACAAATTCCTACTAGGAGATAAGTTCTCAATCAAACAAATTACAAGCTCAAGTGCAATAGTAATATTCAGTGTGACCCTCATGGATCATGACAGTATAAAACATGATCATAAAAGACACACAAGATAGTAACAGAACAATCGATTAAGAGGAACATGATGAGAGAGCTTAGCTTGTGGGTGCAAAAGAAGGAGCCGCCGTAAAAGGGGTCAATCACCATTTCTTCTCCTACCACACATCCACACCTCAATCAACATTTGAAATTCTAGGTTATCAAGTTTCAACTAACTTACGCAACATATCTTTGAATATAGCTTCCAAAGCAAGTAGAAACGCAACTTACCTTTAATATAGCCATGCAATTTTCACATATTGTTTCACTGCTCTTTGCGGCTGCAACAAGGTCAATAATGAAGGATGACCACCTGGCTGGCCACTCATGCTTCAGGACCTATTGTATTGCAACAATCCAGAACACAAGTTAGTTGACCTTGCCACAAAAGAGAACAACTCCCACAAAAGAGCAATGACAAAGGCTAGCTATGAGACTAACACAACAATTCAAACAATTCCTAAATTTCATTCTATCCAAATATAAAAAAACCACCTCACAACTATCATAATTTTCCTTTCAGGGAGTGATAGTGATCCCACCCCCAAAAGTGAAATAAACACAACTGTTCACTTCATTTACTTCCAAGCCTAGCTTAAGCCCAGAACATACCAATTTAAAATCGAGCAAGTCACAGATCCACTAAATAGACAAGGCACTATTCCATCATCACAGTAATTATTAGAGTAATCGCAATCGCATATCCATATAATTTCCGAGAAAAAATACCAAGTCAACTCCCTAAATCCTACCACACATCCACACCTCAATCTCCTACAGAAAAAAGCTCTAAAACAAACACATTCCAGTAATCCAAACACACGCAGAAGTGCAGGGTCCAAAGTATCAGGCCTGGCAAAACAACAAAACGTTGTGAGCTTCAGCTATACTAATGTGGCCAAGATAATTTAGCTGCAATTAGTTCATAAAGGCATGCAGATGTTTCAAGAAAAGTATTCTTATGCGGAACTTTAAAGTTTCAGAACAAATTTCTCCAGATAAATTATAAATAGATTCGCAGTAATATGTCCAGAATATAAAGTGAGCACCCTAGCATATTGGATCATATGAGAAAGCATGAGAATGAAAAGATGAAGTACCTATTAGTGGCCATGAGAACCTTGATATTCCCTCTGGCATCAAATAAATGGCAAAGTACATCTGTCAAGTTTTGTAGGAGTTACAAGGATTCAATAAAGCAATGTTTACCTATCTACATCGAGCATGTAGAGTTCTTGCCATGCTTCCTTTGGGTATGGCGATCAACATAAACATGATATTGTTTTTTTAGCCTTGTATTAAAATTATATAAACAACCACTATTCAATTTGAAAGTTTTTCTATGCATACATGATGGCATATAAGCAAATCGTATAGCTTGTTTTAAGTCAAACACATAAATGCATCATGTATGAACAACAGGCAAGAATGCTCGAGTAGAAATCAACAAAAGATGTAAGATACACTAAAGACCAAAAAACAGGATAGTAACCTACCCTACTCTCATCCTTTCCTCAATATCAGTTGGAGATACCTTATCACCTGTGCCAACCACAAACTGCATGATCAAACATAAAGCATAAGAGAGGTTGGTGTGAAATTTTTAAGAGAAATATGATTGAAATAAACTAGCATAAGCGAGTACCTTCGCAAATTTGTTTTACATTAATCACATACTTGGCATCGTCAGTGTTTGGGCTTATAATCTTGGTGCACCTTGCCACCTTCAGAGGTAGGAAGAGAACTATTGGTACAACAGGAGGATATAAAACTAGCAGAAATTTAAAACTAGCTACTATGCATGCTAGGCCCAAAACTATACTTGCAGAGGCTGTTCTTCTGCATCATCTCGCTTATCGGACACAAGATCCCACTGGTTTGTTAATTTGCTTAACTAAAAGTTAAAAAACAAAATTCAACTACAGGAACAAAGTTGGAGATACATTGCACATTGTATAGCCTATACAGAGCATAAGTTCTATACCATGTCATCCCTAAACAATGATTAACGACATATTTCCTTTCTTTGAGGACAAACAATGACCTAAAATGGTTAAGCGTAATGGTGTACCATACACAAGATATATTCAATAAATAGAAGTCTCGAGAATGCTACCATCCGGAAGTTATACGCTAAATGAAATAAATGCCCGCGAATTGAGCTACATCTCTAGAGCTGAACCAAGAATTAGACCAAGAAATCCTTACGCACTACAGAGGTCATTTATCTTCTTGGCCATCTCCTTGATCTCCTTCTCTACCTTCTTTATGCCGGTAGAGTAAGGACCAAGTCCTGTTCAATAACAGCCAACCAACCAGGATCAAGAAGCGTTAGCGTAAAACCGCATCGAAATTTAACAAGCGCCGTCTCTCGCCTAAGAAACCCAACCTCTCCCGGAAAAGAGGCAAACGAGGGCACAAAGCAACAATTCGTCTTCCACATCACACCCCAAAGCAACCCCGCACGGAACTGAAAAGCATCAGCAGTTCTCCCCCACGAGAAGATCACCTATAATAAAAGAGGCACGACAGTCCCACCCGCCCAAATCAACCTTCTCACAATATGCTACACATCAGTCCTTACTTATCATCCACGGTGACCAATTAACAGGTTGAAAACCATCTTAAGCTTTTTTCAGTGGTTTAAAGATCAAGGAGTCATTGAACCTGTGAACACACAGGATAACAATGCCAACCTAATTATTGCAGATGCGTGTAAACTTGTATTACATTATGCTAAGACAAATGTAAGGACTCTTAAAAACCAAATGAAAAATGTCAGACCCTTCAAACGCAATGAATACAATAAAACAATTATATGAGCTACAAAAGAAAAGAAAAAAGAAAAGAAAAACAAACATGATCTGGTAATAAGGTTGAAAACAACAGAATGCTCATGGTAATGATCTTTCTCCTACCAAGCCAAGATTAAGTTCTGACAAACCTGCCTTGAATGCATGGCTATTTTCGCTATCAATTACAAGATGATAGCTAACCCCACACCAAGGCTCGGCCGCTCATACTCTAATTCATATGGTGGGACTTATACAGGAAAAAGAGGTGCTTTGCCAAGGTCTCGTGTGGCATGAACTCGGCGACGAGCAGCCGCACACTTAGCCTAATCATGTTCCTATTAGTCCCGGATTAGTCAAGGTTTAGCCGTGTTCTTGTCGATTTAGTTTTAATTTGGCATGGATTAGAAGGAGATGAGAAGGTCAAATCCGAACCCTAATCCCCTAATCCCATCCGAACCGAGCCCTAAAATCCAAATCCGAACCCCCTAAAATCCTCAAATCCCGTACGGATTTGAACCCAAAATTTCCCCAAAGGCATTGGAGGGTTTTGGGGACTTACCTTAGTCGCGCTGTCGTCGTTAGAGCCCTTGGCTCGTGCAGCCGATTGTCACTGCCTCCGCCCGTGCCACCCTCGTCATCAGGCGCCCGCCAGAGCGCGCTAGCGCCTCGCGCCCTCTGCGCCTTGTCCGCGGCTCGCCTGAAGCTCCAGCTGCCGGCATGGCCGCCAGCGCCATCTCGCGACCAGCGCCGCGACCGCCTTCGCTCGGCCGCCGCCAGCGCCTCATCGCGCGCCGCTCCTTCCAGCGTGCTACTTGGCACGAGCTGCGCCACAGCGTCTTGGATCACGAATGGGTCAAATGAAATTAGGGTTAGGGTTTTCCCGACCCTTTGGTTTTGTTGCCATCACATTTGATCTCATCCGTCCATTTCGATCCAACGGTCAATGTTCTGCGTGTTAGGCTGCCGTTTTTGCTTGTGGGCGCAGGATGTGTTCGCTGCCTCGGCAAAGACTCCGATCAGGTTACCTAGATTTTGATACTAGGTAATCTTCCAATAAACATTTATGCAATACAAAGACTTGTACTGCAGGCAAATAGGGCAAGACAAGTTTGATAATTGGAGTGCGGTAACTTCTTTAATGAATCTTCCGAGAGCCCTTTGGATGAAACTTCCAAGAAAGATTTCATACTGAGATCATCACTGCCAAAGTCTGCAGCACCAATCTGTTGACAATTTTACTATGGTTTGGATACTATCAATTTTACTAACTCATCAATTTTACTATGGCTTGGATACTATCAATTTTACTAACTCATCAATTTTACTATGGGTTGGATCATATCAAATTGAGAAGCATCTAAGCCATAGTAAAATTGAGAAGTACCCAAACCATAGTAAAATTGAGAAGTACCCAAACCATAGTAAAATTTCCTACATCCAACCCATAGTAAATTTGATAGTATCCAAGCCATAGTAAAATTGAAGCATCCAAACCATAGTAAAATTTCCTACATCCAAACCATAGTAAAATTTCCTACATCCAACCCATAGTAAAATTGAGAAGCATCCAAACCATAGTAATTTTGAGGAAAATTAGTGATGTGTCAGGATCATCCAAAAAAAAATTCAAATTTTTTTGACGTCATTTGAACCATTTTTTGTTCATTTGAATTAGAGCGAAATCTCGGCAATTTCGCCCGAGATTTCGTTTTTCTCGGTTTAAAAAAAGCCGGATTCAAATCATTTTTTTTTTAATTTCGTTCGAAATTTGGCCGAAATTTCCGAATCTCAGCGAAATTTTGGATTTCGGCCTGGCCCGAGACGGAGTCCGAAAACGAAATTTGAATCCTTGAGAATGGGGAAGGTTCCGGAAGGGAGTGGGGAGCGGGCCTGGGTTGCCAACTGAACAAATAAATAAATAAAATCATATTGGTGCAAGGTGTATACAAATTAGTGGAAATATTAATAAAATATTAACTACCAAAATCATTTGAACAGAAAAACATATATGTATATACAAACAATTATAATAACAATATATATATCAACCTGGTCCAAGATAAAAGAAAACGAAAATGGCTGAGCAATAAGTGGAAAATGATTCTAGATTTTATTTTCTTGTTTTTCTCTTTTCTTTTCTTTAAATTAATTTAACTTTAATATAAATTTGGTGAACGATGACAACATCCGTGAATTGGCTTCTATGATTCACATCAAACTAGCCCAACTACATGTGTGATACTTTTGAATAGCTCGTATCTTGCCTTTGTTTCATTGTGATGCTTATTATTTTTCGCACTATTAAATAGGAGGAATGGAACTCAATTTGCAAATGTTAACTGAGTATCATTGATTGACTGCAATTCATTTATGTCACCGAATGGACAAGATTTAGCCATAGCTACTCGCCTAAGGAGGTGGCCTAAACTTCAAACAACTAACATTAATTACGAATCATTTTGTAGATCACAAACGATTTTGACAATTATGTCGCATCATCCAAGCCAATCATCACGGAAAGGGAATGAAGGTTGCTATATTGCCATCCTATTAAATTTTGGCTTATAGTAGAGATTGTCGTAACTGCATGATATTAATCGCAACTGTGTGATATTATTTCTGGAAATATCATTTTGGCAGTGATGGATGCACATCATGCTCCAAAGAGAGTTTGCACTGCTCTTTTGCCATAAGCATCTGCTAGCTTATTTATACGTGATGGAGACAATATTCAAAGTCAAATATTTTCGTGTTCGGACGAAGAAGATGATCACAATCAAACACCTATGCTATACACAATTACACCTCAAAGTACCCTCACAATGGGTGTATCGTTACAAGACGATTGCTCAAATGGTACAAGTTGCTTTTTTCCTATGATGTGTTCTAATCACAAACATTCCTACTCAAAATAGCTCATTATATTATATGCGTTGTACACTTCAGGTAGGATGAATTACCGTGTTGTTGCTGAAAGTTCCGCTGCCATGTCAGAGGTCCAAACACAATTGAATTTTGATCAAGTAGTGGCTCACATTACACCTCAACAAAGTGTACCAAGTTACAGTGGACAGTTTGTAAGAAATGCAAACCTCAGAGAGGAGCAAATACAATCAAGGCGTCAACGACAAAATGCGTGGAATGCAGCTCTTACACCAGAGCAAAGGCTAGCGAGACGAGAACGTGAGAGAGCACATCGTCAAAGTTTAACACCTGAACAAAGGGTAGAGATTAATGCCCGTCGAAGAGCGCGTAGGCAAAGTTTGGGTCTTAAAGAAAGGCATGAGTCAAATGCTCATCGAAGAGCGTGTAGAAGAGAGGAGAGGGATGACATTAACGCCCGTAGAAGATCAGCCAGGCAAATAATTACACCACATGATAGACAAGCATTGTTACATGAACGTAATGCAATCTATGCGGGTAGGAGAGACACCCCATGCTCTGAGTCAATTGCAATGAAATGCCCACGATCGGATGCTTCATTGGCGGCCAATCCATCATCGCATGGCTTCGCTTATTGCAGGTCCCTCAACGCAGTCATTCATTACAGACAATGGTAATATCTATAACTAGATTTACCTTTGTAACTATGTAACCGTTATTAACATGTACTCATGGAAAATGACAGGTGGTATAGAAACAATCGTAGAGGACGATATGGATGATGAGTACTACATGTTCGCCGGTGGAGGTAGTTTAGATGACATTTCTCTCTTCTTTATATGGAATTCAACAACTATCATAATCCCCTCAACTTAAATCCATCCAGATGATGACGAAATGGAGGATAGAGACTCTTCAGCGGCCTCGGATGTCCAAGATCCCTACGATCATGTGTATAGCAACATTCCCGATAGCACACATATGCTGAAGACTGAGCTAGACTGCAAGCATTGCGGTGCAAAGAGGTTTCAGTATGAGACGAATGGGTTTTGTTGTCGCAATGGTAAAATCAGGCTATCAGATCCAGAGCTAATTCCCGAACTCCTCAGGCTTTGGTCGAGTGCAGATGCTGATGCTAGGCATTTTCGCGAAAATATAAGATTCTTCAACGGTCACTTCTCCTTCACCAGCCTAGGCGTGAGTCTTGATGAGAACTATACTAACATGAGATCTGGAGTGTATACATTTCGAGCCCACGGACAAATTTACCACAATGTCCATTCCTTTGGCCCGAGCGAATCTGATCCAAATCATTTGGAACTTTATTTCTATGACGATGACCCCAGTCTGAATCACCGGTTTCGTTACTCACCTAGCCTCGACCAGGAAGTCGTTAGGAGGTTGGTCAACATCCTTCGGGACAACCCCTACTCCCAAACTTTTTAGAAGCCTAGGCCAAGCCGAAAACCTCCGTGAATATCGTGTATCACTTAACACCGACTTACAGATGGATCAACGAGTGTACAACAGGCCCGATGCTTGTCCGAAGTGGCCATTGTGTGGAGTTGAGGGCAATGAGCGACGCAGAGAATTCAATCGCAGTGTAATCCTATATGGCAACAACAATGAGAAGTTCAAGATAAAGTCGCACTATGGATGCTACGACCCTGTCGTATCCACTCTTCTTCCCAAGAGGAGAACTAGGATGGCATCCACAAATCCCCAAGCATGGTGTGCCCGTTGAAGCTGTAATTCGGGCATCAGAAAATAACAATAACAATAGTCACTACGAGGATCAAGGTGAGTATTGCTATTAACCTTGAATCTCATCATTATTGATGTCCATATTATTTACACATCATCGACTATATGTCCCTCTTTTGCATAGATTCGAATAACCGGCTTTTGCATCGTAAGGGACTACTATTGCTACAAATTCCAGATGCGTCGTGGGATATTCAACGCCTTGTTATACGGCAAGCGCATATTCCAGCAGTACGCGGTTGACATGTACATCAAGTTGGAGGGTACAATGATGGACTACTTCAGGCACCACCAAAAGGAGATACGATCCGATCTGTATCATGGCTTGGTTGATAGAATTGAGTCTGGAGAGAGTCGCGGCGCAAGCCGTGGGCAAAAGGATCGTGCTCGGCTTCATTCATTGGGGGTGATAGAGATATGCAACGAAGGTACCGGATGCTATGGCCTTGGTGCAGAATTACGGAAGCCGGACATCTTCTTAACTATGACTTGCAACCCTAATTGGGAAGAGATAATACGAGAGCTAGAGCACGGACAGACCCCACAGGATCGACCGATCTCATCGTTCGGGTATTCAGAGCCAAGCTTGAGAGCATCAAGGAACAACTATTCAAGAGGCATATCCTTGGCACAATAGTTGCTTATGTGTACGTCATCGAGTTCCAGAAGAGGGGTCTTCCGCATGTTCACTTCTTATCATGAAGGGAGGGTACAAGCTCACTTGTCCGGATCAGTTTGATTGTCTCATCTCCGCTGAGCTCCCAGACAGGAACAAGTATCCAGAGTTGTACGAGATGGTCATTAAGCATATGATGCATGGCCCATGTGGAGTCCTAAATCCGAAGAATGTGTGCATGCGGGAGGGTAGATGCAAGAACTACTACCCACGTCATTTCAATGCATCTACAACACAAGGCAATGATGCGTATCCCTTATACAGGAGAAGGGATAATGGCCGCCATGCAAAGGTTCGAGGGCGAATGCTTGACAATAGGTGGGTAGTGCCATACAACCCTTACCTTCTGAGGAAGTACAACTGCCATATAAATGTGGAGGTTTGCTCAAGCATAAAAGCTGTAAAATACCTATTCAAGTATATTTACAAAGGTCACGACTGCTATACGTAGCTCTCAATGAACCCGATAGCAACGGAAATATTGACGAGATCAATCAGTTTAGGGACGCTAGGTGGGTTACCCCACCAGAAGCTCTATGGAGGATCTACAGCTTCGACCTTAGCAAGATCTCCCCACCCGTGTTGCAAATGCAGCTACATCTACCGAACATGCACATGGTCTCGTTCGCCGCGGGTCAAGATCTTCATGATGTTGTTGCCCAGCATGGCGTCGAGAGGACGATGTTGACAGAGTATTTCAACATGAACCGAACATGCGAGGAGGCTCGAGGGATCTTGTACAGGTATTTTCCAGCGGCATTTATTTGGCAGCCAGGACTGAAGCAGTGGAAGAAGAGGGTAGAACGAACACAAGTTGGCAGAATCGTGTCGGCTCGTCCCAACGAGGGGGAGCGCTACTATCTAAGGGTTCTCCTAAACCACGTACCTGGTGCCACCTCATTTGAAGAACTTAGGACGGTGAATGGTGTAGTCTACCCGTTCTTCCGTGAAGCCGCTGAGAACAGGGGACTAATCGAGGCTGACAACACCCTAGAGGAGTGCCTTAGTGAGGCTGAGCTATTCCAGATGCCATCATCGCTCAGGAGGCTATTTGCAACTATACTGGTGTTCTGCGAGCCAAACGACGTGTGTGGGCTATGGGAAAGGCATCTCGAGGAATGTCGATGACTACCGCGTTCCTATGCATGCCAAGCAGACGGTTGAGCAGATGGTGCTATTGGACATCGAAATATCTTTGCGATCGATGGGGAAGGACATAACATCATTTCCTCTTCTGTTATAGATGAGTCTCACGAACGCCGATATAGATGTCGAGAGATATACGAGGAGTCAACAATCCAGGTCGGCGATGATCATATATCCCTATCGTCCTCCCTCAACCCCGAGCAAATGGCGTGCGTCGAAATATTATCTGCGGTTGACAGTGGCAATGGAGGAGTCTTCTTCGTAGATGGCCCGGGAGGTACCGGAAAGACATTCCTATATAAAGCTTTGCTCGCGAAGATCCGAGGTGATGGCAAGATAGCAGTGGCAACCGCGACGTCGGGCGTAGCCGCATCCATCATGCCTGGAGGTAGGACAAAGACACTCGAGGTTTAAGATCCCACTCAACGTTACAAATGGGGCGGTATGTAGCTTCACAAAGCAAAGTGGAACCGCTAAGCTTCTTCAGCAGGCGTCATTGATAATATGGGATGAAGCCTCCATGACGAGGCGACAGGCGATGGAGGCCCTGGACAGTAGCATGCGGGACATCATGGGCCGACGTGACCTGCCGTTCGGTGGGAAAACGATCGTGTTTGGTGGAGACTTCCGGCAGGTTCTACCGGTTGTTCGTAAGGGGACGAGGCCAGAAATAATTGACGCGACGTTGCGTAGGTCATACCTATGGGATTGCATGCGGCAGCTAAGGCTCGTACGTAACATGAGGGCCCAGGGTGATCCTGAGTACGCAGAGTTCCTATTGCGGATCGGGAATGGTATCGAGGAGACTAATGAGGATGGCTGCGTGCGGCTTCCCGAGCAGATCTGTATTCCATTTACAGGAAATGGCACAGACATCGATAAACTCATACAGAGTGTATTTCCTATGCTGAATGACAACCTATCGGATGCCAACTATATCACATCTCGAGCCATCCTGTCGACCCGGAACGAGTCCATTGATAGGATCAATACGAAGATGATTGACATGTTTCGTGGTGAGGAGATGGTGTACCATAGCTTCGATTCTGCAGAGGATGATCCCCATAGCTACTACCCTCCTGAATTCCTAAACACCACGACCCTAACGGTCTACCTCCGCATATACTCAAGTGAAGATTAATCGTCGTGATATCATTGCGGAACATTGACCCTGCAAATGGACTATGCAACGGGACGAGACTTGTAGTCCGGGCATTCCAAAAGAATACTATAGATGCCGAGATTGTGCTTGGCCAGCACGCTGGGAAGAGGGTGTTTCTACCTCGAATACCTCTATGTCCCTCTGATGACAAGATGTTCCCATTTAGATTCAAGAGGAAGCAGTTCCCTATCAGGCTCGGTTCGCAATGACAATCAACAAGGCACAAGGACAGACCATCCCGAATGTCGGTGTCTACCTCCCTGAACCGGTTTTCTCTCATGGGCAATTGTATGTTGCGCTATCTAGAGCCACCGCTAGAAGCAATATCAAGATACTTGCCGTCGTTGACAAGGAGAAGGATAAGGGTCGAAAGTCTAAAAATACTAATGGAAACCTCACAAAAACATTGTCTCTGAGAAGTACTCACATCATAGACAAGGTTTTGATTGAAATCATATTCAAGTCGTGTTACAATGTAACTGTTTATTTTAAGATCTTCCGAGACGTATACCAAGAATATCATCTCTAAGTATGTTGTAATCGGGAGAAACCATAGAAACTTTTGCAATCGGGAGAAATAGAAGGTGCCCTTGTGCATGCGGATATTCAGTGGGTATTGTTCAATGCTTGGAATTTCTCTGACAATGAGATTGAGAAGATTTATGATCGTTTTCTGTGTGCTCTTGCGGCTTTGTTATTCACTACTAACATCAAAGATGGTATTTTTCGTTATCAATTTTGTTTTTCGTAGCAACGCACGGGCATGTAACTAGTAATAATATAAAAGGTAGATTATAGTAATCCCACAATCCACTTTAAAAGAATTTTCCTTAGCTTTTTTGCTAAAGATCACAATACCCATCGAACTTTAGTCAAAATCACCCACCATTGCCTCCCATTGTTCAGCCCGAGCCCACGACCCTCCCGACTATAATCTAAGTTGTCAAACAGCTATTAGCTTTTTAACCTTCAGCTTTTAACAATTCAGATTTTAAAAACTGCTTTCTACAATCCCCAACTGAAATAAACAGGCCCTAAGACAGCCATAAAGTATTAGGTCATCAACTTCCATTCTAAGAGAAAAACAATGACGACATCTGCATAATAAGCATCAATTAACTCTGTACCAAGTAGTCATGGTAAAATAGATCAATCGTCGAAAGACTAGGAGACGATATGTATCATCTGTTGCGATATATGTGAGGCCACCTTTTTTGGTATTACATATCAACAATCGGTTTCATATGCATACAATACTAGTCCCATGATTAGTGACTAATACGCATATTTACAATGTTGATGACATATCCATACATAATGTATTACAAATAATAGCGAAAGATGTTTATACAATAGTCTTAAAAGACCAAATATACTGCAGCAAAAATTCAAAAATCTTATAGTGTGTCACATAACCCTCAGTCAACTGACATGGTATAAACCCTAAATAACTTTGTCATTGTAATAATCAAAACCTACGTCAATGTATGTATCATTGGGGTGTTCCGCCTCTTCACTTAATAAACATCAACAACGACACGTTAAGTACTTTCATACTCGCAAGACTTATAGTGTATGCAAATATATAATAAATACAGCCTATGTCAAAGAAAAGGTTTCTACAGTTATTTTGCAGGAGAGTGAAGCTTAGGAAGGCTTTGTCGATAGCTTCGAGTCGAGAATGTGCTTTACTAGGATAAACTCTCCAAACCGCAATATGCTTTAATTTCAAAAAATTTGTATTTTATAGATGATTGAGCATGAGGCTTCTCTTATGGACTTGTAACTTTCTAAAGTGTTGATTAGGTTGAACTCTAGTATATCTATTTAATCCTATTTTGACTTTGCTTCTAGTCTTGAAATTATGCTAAGTGATGCTAATATTGAAATCATGCAAAATTAGTATACTTTCTTTTTGAGCTAGCTAGCAAAATTTAGAATATGCCTTTGAATATGACTTAGGATGATATAATCTGAACTTGAGTAGCTTGGTGTCATACTTTGTCTAAAGGGTCACTTGCATAATCTTTAAAACTCTTTTAGGTTGCATTTCATCCATAATTGCTCTCTTGATGCTTATTTTGCCAAAAGGGGGAGAACATTGAAAAAAGGCAAAGAGGGAGATAAAAATTTTAAAAAAATACTTTCTCATGATCTTGTTGAACAATTGTCTTTGCATTTTGATCATGAGCAAAAATTGATTTGTTTGGAGCTTTTGAGAGATTTCTTGGATTTTAGAGCATTTTGTTTAAAACTTGTTCTTTCTAGTGTTGAGCCCTAAAATTCTCTTCATCTACTTGGTCTTGAGCTTGCTTTCTCTTTTATTTGGACCCAGTATGATGTTGCAATCAAATTACTTTTCTTCTTTTATCTTCAAACTCAAATTTATATCTTTTATGTGATTTGTCAATATACTCGTCAAGGGGGAGATTGAAGGACCATGTGGAGGTACATTCATGTTTGTGATACGTATTTGAATTTATTTTAGCAATGTGTGCTTAGGTTTGAGTTTGATTTGAATTGAAATTCAAAATGAAGCAATTTGAGTTGTGTCAGCTTTAGGCGACACTATCGGCAATTTGAATTCGTCCTTACTACTTCGGTCTACCATAATGCAAGGCTAAATCCCAACTGATTTACTAAGCTAAGGCTATCCCATAATAGCACATGTGGTTGCACAATTTCACTTAGGCAATAGCATCAAGTTCAGTCCTTAGCTGACTCTAGCGAGAATCTCCCATTATCTACTTGCAAGTCCATCCCTCGCACGACCAGTTAAAAACATATCTCACCAGTTGTCCAAACCATAAATTTTATTTTTATGTTTACTAGAATATCAACAACCTTTATTCATATCCAAGATAGTTCAAATTTGATCAAATGGCATACTCATCTTTTTGACTTTTCAACTTCTATAGCATAACTAAGCCAATGCAGCAATTACTTGATTATACCCATTTAAAATATCATAGAATGTCTAAACCTACCTTAGAGTTCAACAAGATTCTCATGTAAATATGATTTAAGGAAATCTCATAATTCTTAGGAATACAACTACTAATCCCGACAATATAGTAATCTTTACAAAAATTACACGCATGTATAATAGTTTGATAAAATAATATAGATACCGTAAAATAATGGGATTAAAATGATCAAAGGAGGGTTCTTGCCTTGCTACTCGTTGTCAGGTAGGTAATCAAGATCGATGGTGGGATCGTCGTCAATGGATTCGAATTCATTGGCTTCTACACATCGTTCAGAAAGAAGCATGGCAAATAACAAATAACGGACTTTAAAATAGGGCAAGAAGAAGTTAAATGTAAAACCAAATTGAAATTTACTAAAAGTGATATGTGTGGTTTTAAGATTTTAGGGTTATCGTATTGTGCATGTTGGTTCTATTAGTCCTCTATTCGTGATTTGGTCCTTTTCACATTATTAAGCCGAAAGACATTTCTAGGTTTGCTCTACGGCTTGACACCTTGTTTTTTATGTGTACATTATTTTTATTCTTTGAATTCAAGAGGCTAAAATTATTGAATTTATTAAAATGTAATACCGAGTTATCATATAGTGATGTGTGTGTACAAAGCATAGCTCATAAGTTTATGCATAAGGTAAAGTGTTAAGGCATTTCAAAACCTAAGGTTTATGATACTGTGTCATGGCTCCATTTTATGATTTTTCATTAAGTTGGGCTTTATTTCAAAAGTTTCAATGAATATTCACTATTATTTCATATCTTAACATTAGTTGAATATTTTTAAGTCCTAAACACGTGTAAACAGAACATAAGTCCTAAACATTTTTGTGTACATAGTAAGAGCATCATCTTTAAAGGTTATAGGATTTGGTTTCACTGAGTTTGAATTTAATTTGCACAAGTTATAGTCATTTAGGTTTTTGCAAGTATTGAAATTTGACTATTTTAGCATTTGATACAAATTAAGTCCAAATTCAAATATTATTAAATATTTGGAGAGCTTATGACCTCAGGAAATGATAAAATTTGTTTCATCCATTTTGGAGTTGATTTGTGCAAAATAAAATTGTACACCTTTTAGGCCTAAAGCATCAATTTGAGCTCATTTACTGTACAGTGACTAAAACTAAAATATTTTTGCATATTCTGATTTCTTATTATTTTACACGAATTTAGAGACTTTTCTCACTGAATGTGGAATTTCCTAGCAAAAGTTATTCAAGTTTGAATGTGCTCGGTTCTAAAAAATTACAAAAAAATTGGAAAATACGCTTTCCACCTTGGAAAGCGTTCTTTGCAATTCAACACATTTTCAAAAATTACCATTGAAGGACCATGTAGAGGTCCATCCATATTTGTGATGAGTATTTGACTTTATTTGAGCAATGTGTGCTTAGCTTTGAGTTTGATTTGAATTGAAATTCAAAAGGAAGCAATTTGAGTTATGTCAGCTTCAGGCGGCACTACCGGCCTTGTGGAGGTGGTAGTACCGACAATATGAATGAGATAAGATTTTTGTTTGAGCATTTGTGATGATTATTGCATATTCTTGTTGGATAATGCTATATGATGGGTGTTCTTATCTTTGATGATTGAGGGGCTTCAAATTGTGGTCATGGTTAGGCGAAGAATGATCGAGACTAGGCAAGGTGCGTTGGAGGTCCGACTGGTCGGGGATCGCCAGAAGATGGCCAGAGATGAAGCTGAAGCTAGTCATGGAGGCAAGGTGTTGGCGCCGAAAACCGTGGGCGATTGCCGCCAACACACGAGAACCGCCGGGGTTCAAGGTTCACGAGTGTGCCAGCCAATTTGATCACGCAATCGGCAAGAGACGTATCTTCATATGATGATCGCTCTTATGGGAACGATCTATGCCTTGGCAGTAGGGTGATCTTCGTCGGCTCGAGGTACGAACCAACTTGGATCGGATAACTGGGTCCAATTAACTCTTTCGAATCAATCAGAAAGGGTAAAAGCCTGCTTCTCCGAAAAAGGCGATGCACAACAAGATCGGAAGAAATGAGATCTTGCTAGGGCGTAATGCAGCAAAGATCAACAACCGGCGATGCGCAACTAGTATTGATCAAAGTGTATTACAGAGGAAAGATTACAATGCTACGAAAACTACTCCTAGGGCAGGAAAGGTAAAAGTATTCATAGATTGATTGTTTGTTTGGATGTGTCTCTTCTTCTATGCAGCACGCCGCCTTTTATAGTCGGTGCAGCATTGATCGTGATCATCATGGACTCTTCAATCGTATCGGCCTTGATCTTGTCTTTCTATCTTGATCGCAACCGTACCAAATCCAGGTTGTACCGATTTTGGTTTCCTTCTCATGTGCCTTATACGACCGTGCCCTTTCCGATACAACCTTTGTTCCATTACTCATTGCTAATCCAACTTACACCACCTTTCTGGCTCGTGCCATGACCGGACCCGTCTCGGTCGGTCAAATTTAGGTGCCAACACAAGGGAACAGTGGAGATACGAGCTTAACACTGCTCGGATCAAGAAGAACTGTTGGATCGCGGGTCTAGAAGATAGAGTAGTGGTTAATTCTAGTTTTCTTTGAGAAATGTGCAAAACCCGTCATGTTATTGGGTTTCAGGTTAGCCCAATGGGTAAGTGTGTGGGATTAAATCCTGGCTCTTGGAGGTTAGCTTATGATTGAAGCAACTCATCCAAGGGTGGAGGATGACCCATAAACACTAAAAATAGAGGGGTAATGGTAGCCTTCCCTCTTGAAGGTTTTGTGTGCTCCTATGAGCTTTGCCCACTTGTTGTGAGGCTTTGTAAACCTTCCCACCAGAAATATAAAGATTTCTTTACTATTCTTGTGAATTTAAATACTGTATTTGCATTATGTCTTTACTTTATGTAATTTAAATTCAGTATTTACTTTCAAGCATTTAAATTCCGCACATTTACCTCCCCTCATTCTAAATGCTTATGGTTCTTGAGCCAAGAATGAATGATTGATGGATGTGTAACACCCCGGCATTTAATATGCCTGAATGCTACCAAACATAAGCTAAACAACATCTAAATACCACAATTAAACATAAATTCCAGCAAAGGCGCATATGCTAAAAACCGAGATTTCGGCAGCATCTCCTTTGTTTTAACATGAATTGAAGGAGCAACAACAGTATAGCAATATAAGGCAATATGAGAGACAGCTAAAACAGCAATAATTAAAGACTTAACGACAATATAAGTCTATTATCAAGCACTTAAAGTTCTCAAGAATCAAACGAACAACAAAACTCTCATACAGCAAAGCTAAACCTTTAAGCAATAATCATCACACGCAATTTATTATCAAAACTAATAGAATGACTTGTGGAATCAAAAATGGGTGAAGCTACGTGCGGACGTGTGACTATTTCCCTTCCCCGCATGCCGTTCTCATGGTACCTAAAACAACAAGAAAACACAAGCGTGAGTTCGAAACTCAGCAAGCATATTGCAATGAATACAACAAGAGCAATTACATGGCAACAATAACTTATATCATGTAAACCATCTCATCCATAATCACATAATATTTTCATCCTCAATATGTATGCAATGCGATGCTATGCTCATGTCTCCTTGGAAACTCATACCGATATGGTTGAGTACACACCCGTCGGTGTGCACCCTCTCCCCCCTTCCATCCCGAAGATGGAGGGTGCCTACTCCTCGCTTCCGTTCACCGCGGTGAATGGAATCACGATGTAGGACTTACTCATTGGCTCTCCAGATTAGTCATAACTTTCTCACCGACCTTCCCGGACTAGTTATGACTTTCTCACCGCCCGGGCCATGTAATCATGCCATGTATGCTATTATGCCAACATCATAATTAACTCGTACATTAACACATGGCATCATAACATGATAAACATACTCATCATATCATTGGAAAGCATTAAAGCATGGCAAGTGATCATCTCATATAATCAATCTCATCTAGTCTCAACTAGCAACCTACAAATCGCTATCCATTACAATACACTTGCCTCAACCACGGGCAACGGATTGGCGGGAAGTAGAAGGCACTACCAGGGTCGCACCACCTGCACATAGGTACCACACACTCACAATCATGTCCACAAAATAGTACGCAAACCCTCATCAACCCCGACATTGCCAACTACTCGCAAAACCTAAAAACAGAGGTTCTGTCCCGTCGGGACAGCAGCCTTGCAAAAGGCATAACTTGAGTTCTGGACTCCGAATCAATTAAACGAGTACATCCTCGCGTAGCTTAGGAAATTTCCCAACTTTTTATAGTTATAGGGAAAGACTGATTCGGACTCTAAAGTTGTTTAATCTACAAAATACCGTGATCTGTTCCAATCACGTCACAGATTTTAACACGTTCGGTAAAACAGCCATAACTTTCAAACGGCTGGGCGGAATTTAATGTTCTTTATATTCACGGAAAGATAATGAAATTATATACAAATTCTTCAACATCCGTACGGACAGATTCGGATTCTAAATTGATGAAAACTCAAACCCTAGGTCGACTGCTTATGCTGTCCCAAAATAGAAATGTGGCAACATCTAGATCTAATCCAATTTACTCAATTCCAGCACCACCAATTGATCTAAAAACTTGATAAACACCATTAGAACAGTACCTAGCCCAACCTCAAGGAGTCCCATGGCCATACCTTCGCCCGACGACAGAAATCCCAACGAAACTCCTCCCGGATCGCTCCTCGCTCCACGCTCCTCGCTCCAATGGATGGATCCACGAGGTGCAGGGGTGGGGGGGCCACCCTAGGGCAGCAAGGGAGGGTGGAGGAGAGGTGGGGAGAGGTGGGGAGCAAAGGAGGCAAGAGGGGGGCGCACGGCCACAATGGGGGGAGGGGCGGCTAGGGCAAGGGAGAGGTGGTGGGGGCGCACACAATGGGAGGGGTGGGTGCATAAGGGCAGGAGGGCCCCCTTTTACCAGCCCCTAATCTGAATCCTAGTCCTAAATGGACTCATACTCCATCCCACCAAAGCCCACAACCCCCTCTTTTAGGCCCAATTTCCCCCGGAAAGGCCCAAAACCACGGAAACGGCCCGAAAACGCTATTAACCTCCATACCCTATGGTTTTAACCTTATTTCCATATCTCATACTGTTTTTGACCTTATCATGCACGTTAAATAAGGTTACGACACTCCGAGGTGTCACAGGATGAATCTTCGTAGTTCATATCCAAATCATCAAGGCTTCACTTCTTCTATGTTCAATCTTTGTGAAATCTTGAAGGTTGTATTCTTAAAGTTTCTTTCTTGATTTCCTGTTCAAGTCATTTTCTCTGTGCAGCAGTCCTTATTTATTTTATAGAAAATTTATATGATCTAATATTAAGGTGTTTTATATTGGAAAAGTTGCGTGACTTTCATACCTATCATCCCTCCAAGCAAGAAGTTCATATCAATTATAGTTTTGCAGCTATGCGGTTTTTACTGAGCCCCAAATTTTCTGTCTGAGTTCTTTGTGTAGCAGAGCTTGTTATTTTTATTATAATTTTAATATGCTTGATTTGGATCTTATTTTTTGTGGGTAGCTTCACGAATCCATTATCTCATGAGATAAAAAATTTGAAATTCAAATGAGTCACAGATTTGTAGAGATCACATTTTTGACTAAGTTTCTTTTGTGCTGAAAATTCACTTTTGTTTTTTAGAAATAGAAGATCTTGTCTTATTTGTCTCTTTTTTTTCTAAAGGTAATTTTGAATTAATTTCTTTTTTGGTGGACTCTCAACAACCAGTAGTACCGCTAAAAAAATCCTCATGACCATATGAGCCACGAATTTTTATTTATGACAATTTTATTAAGGGGATGTGCTGCTATTTTTAAGATGATCTATGGTTGCTCTTGATTCTTGAGTTGCTTGATTTTATTATTTAACTTGGTTCTTGGGGTTTGTTGTTGGAGAAAGCGTCAATCTTGTCCAAGAGGTAGGAATATTAAAATTGGGATCATTCACCCCCTCTGATCGCCATCTCGATCTTTCAACTGCGCCGACTGACAAGCGGCCCCACCCATCAGTGGCACATGAGCGTGAGCCACTAATGGCTCGGGCCCACCCATCAACGACAGCGGGCAAAGTGGGAGTGAGAGGGAAAAGTGGAGAACCTAGGGGACTAGTGAGCCAGCGATGAGGATAGGTGGTGTATGGTGGAGGCTATCGAGAAGGAAAAAGAAGGATGCTTAGTCTCGATTAAGCTGCGGTAAGCACTAGGGAGGCTAACAGGGTCTATTGCAAGGATCACTGAGGAGCTCTAGCATCGTGCAGTCGGGGATGAAGAAGAAGGAAGAGCCGCTGCAACGCTATGGACGGGAAACGCTGCAATCAAGGAGAGGAGAAAGATTAGGGGACTGAGAGGGACCTTATGGCCAAAAGAATTAAAGGATGAGCTCACTTGGCATTGGAGTTCGTGATAATGTGCCCATCTGCTCTGACCCGTGCTCTAAGTGTTCTGGCACTTCCGGCGAGCTCGAGGCAATGGAGTCGAGCAGTGGCGAGCTGAGGAGTTCGGTGGCTATCGACTAGCGTAAATGCATAGGGTGCTATGGAGAGAGTGAGTGTAACATCCCAAATATGTGCTTCTATTTAATTTATTGAGTTATTTGATTTTTTGGAATTTTCTGGAATTTATTTGGATTTAATTTGAATTTATTCCCTTTTGAGTTAATTAAATATTTAAAAATTTTAAATAAAGTTCTGTTGGAAATATTTTATTTGAGTCCAAAATGTCTCAAAGTATTTTCCACAATTTTTCTGAGCATTTTGCTATTTTCTTGATTTACTTGAATTTCTGGAATTATTGTAATTACTAAAATCGCTGGAAAACCCTAATGGGTTTGCACTGTTGGACTGACCGAGCCCAATCCGCGCCGGACCGAGCCACCCCGCGCCGGACCGAGCCATTCCTCGCCGGACCGAGCCACTCTGCGCCAGACCAAACTACGCCGGACCCTATTCACGCGAACCGTTGGATCTCGATCCGACGGCCGTGATTGTGCCACGTCGTCTCCGTCTCCGATACGGATTGTGCCGCCGCGTTCCGTCGTGTGGGCCTAGGATTCCAAATTAGGCACGGACGTCGGGGCTATTTAATGCTTGGACCGGCTTCCGAGAATCCCTAACTCCTTGCGTGTATTTTGCCCTAGTTTTCCACGCCCGAGCCGCCGCCATCGCCTTTCGATTCCTCATCACAGTTTCAGAAGGGCCGCCGTGCGTCTTTGCGCCTTCCCACCGTTGTCTGCCGTTCCCTGGCGTGAACAAGCCCAGATCTGGAATCCTTGCGTTGAGCCGCGCACGTGGAGACCACTCACCTCGCCGGAGCTACCTCGGAGCGCCGTTTGGGAGGTCATCGTCTTCAAGTCCGGCCGGAACTCACCCTCGCGCACCACCATAGCTTCGCGATCAACTGCAGCCGTCCGATCCAGATCGAATGATCCAGGTTCGGCCACATAGCCCTTCTCCAGTATTGAACTAGATCTAACCCTAGCCGCCGGATTTAGATCGAACGGTGTAGATTAGATTGAGTAGCTCAGTTAGATCTGTTATTAGCCGTTGGATCTTAGATGAGTGAACCAGATTGAGCCACGTCGCATTTAGCACGTCACGCTTGGAGGAATAGCACGTCACCGTTGGGCTGTTAGATTTCGTTTGAGCGGCTCAGATTGCACCACGTTGGCTCGATAAGTTCGGACCAATCCGATCTTAGTTTGATCGTGATCGTGAGATCTAGGTTGAACGGCTCAGATTGAATAGCACGTAGCGAAGGGCAAATTGGCACGCCGCATAGGGCAGGTTAGCACGCCGCACCGCATTGACATCAGCGTGACGCCATCCCGAGCGAGCGCACGTATCAGCGCATCTGGGTTCGGTGGACCGAGTCCACCATGAACCCGAGTGTGGCCATGGACCGAGTCTATGGACTAGCTGACGCAAGCATGACGTAATAAATCGATTTTTCCTTAGAAAAGTAATTCGGTGGAAATCCAAATTGCATGCTGACGTCATATTTTTGAATTTTCAATAGAAAAATAAATGAATTAATTCAGTTTATTCTTTTTAACGTATTTTCAAACTTCAAACGGCTATAACTTTTGTGTTTTAACTCCGATTGAGGCGATTCCAATTTATAATTTTTTGTAAAATCGAGCTCTATTTAGTGGTGAATTTTATTTAATTTTTGAACTTGAGTTATTTCTTTGTTTTTATTTATTTTTTGTTTATTTATCCGATACGCGTAGACATTGAACTGCCTGAAAGCTTCGAAGGAGAAGTTTTGACCCAGGAGCAAGTTCAAGACCAGGGACCAGTACTTTTTGAAGGCAAGTTGTGCTTTGACCATATTGATCCAACTTTTAAAACTATGTTGATTTAAATTATTGCATGCTAGTTTAACTAAAATGCTTTTAATTAATTCTGCGAATAGTTATGTGACCTAATTGAGTATGCCACCTTGTCGATAATAATTGTATACCATGAATCATTTGTCACCCTAGGATGTGGAATAATAGTTGGACATTAATACTTGGCCAACATGGGTTAATTAGAACGTGAATAGCCTGCTTAGCCATGCAATTGTGTTATTGATATAATTTTGAATGTCGAAATTAATCTTGACCTAATGAGAGATGGAACATGGTTTTGGAAGTTGCTACATGTGTTATTGATGATGTTGATGGCACGTGGTGCATGGTAATCAATTGGGTGATTAAATGATTTAGACTGAGGCAAGTGGCAAGATTGTTCTGGTGGGCCAGGTGTGGCACTTCGGAGGTCGCATTTGATTTTATTGCTTTGGATACTTGTGAATTACTGGGTAGTCTTGCCTTGGTCACCATAAGGACTTAACATTGCAAGAATTTGAACTGAGTCCTTCATACAGCCACGAGTCTGGAATGGGACAGACCTGGCCGGGTAAACTGTGATGTCTAGACTTGGGTACGGTCATGGTGGAGTGAGGCCCGGTTCGCGGGTAGGCTCACATGGTGCAAGAGGGGGGCCCTGATTGTGGTAACAAGTCCCTTTAGTGTTGAAACCTTAGCGGACAGTGCCGGATCTAGAAGTATCTTTGGAAAGGCTTTGTTACGGTCACTCGCCTCGGTGGTGTTTGACTGTATCTTGTGGGTAAAGTGTATAACCTCTGCAGAGTGTACAACCTATTCGAATAGCCGAGTCCACGGTATTGGACATTGCTCGGTGATTACAGTCAAGGGTTAGATTTTACGAAAAAGAACTTGGTTTATGGATCCATGGTGTTGGAAATGATGAACATGTTTAGAATGATAAATGCTTTACTTGAAAATTTGTTTATGCAATTATTATTGTTATTACTATTTTACCGCTTTCCAATCTATTACTGTTAATTATGAATGTTGCATATTGCAAAAGAACCTCTTAGCCTGTTATTGGAATAAGCCATGCATGTAGCTATTAGCTTTGCATCTATGTGCATGACTTGCTGAGTGCTTTTGAGTACTCACCCTTGCCATAATACAAACATCAGTTGAAGAAGAGTCGACGCCAGCTTTGGAGGAGGAGTTCCAGGAGGAGCCGACGAACTAGGGGTGAGCCCAATCAATTGCGTGTGGCATCTTGGTGGGCGCCACGCATTTTCTTTATATTCCACTGCAGATTTATTTGAGTAAGACTTTAGCCCTACGAGGCGTACTTTTGTAACTTGACCATAAGGTTGAGCAACCAGTTATATTTCTCTTTCAATAAAGTACTTTACTATTTCGTTGAGTATGATTGTGACATTTACCGATGTAACACCCCGGCACCTACTATGCCGCGAATGTCACCCAAACAGCTCTAGACACAACCAATAGCACATAATTGTCACTAAATTACATCAACTACTGATGAGGATATCACTACCATAGATACGGCCATGCCTACAAACCCAATTGAAACCAACAATGTAATACAAGTGCCAATTACTCGAGCTCGCGCACGTCAATTCAATTACCAGGTGAATGCGTTCCTCGGGTTGCATACAAATAATTTAATGAATGGAATGCTATTTAATCCTTGTGATGATTTTATTGTCCTTAGGAACCAAGGAGAAGGACTCCCAAACGTCAAGCATGAAGCCAATTCTTCCGGTGCACACGTTTAACTCAGATTCGGCCTCCGGGACAGCACAAACTTAAAACGACCATAACGTTTGATCCACAAGGGTGTTTGGGGTCTATGAGTACTGGTTTGAAAGGTTTCGTCGTCCTCTTTCCAACGGATCTGGCCCCACCACCAAATTCCTTACGAGTCAACAAGAATGTGCAAAACAAGTTCGGTCATCTTTCCAAATCCGAGTCAAACTAGGAATAGGAGTCCTACTCGGCCATGGATGTGGTTTGGACGCCCTAGCCTGGTTTTGGACTCCTATTTCTCCTATATATAGCTAGGGAGTCCCCAAAAATAACTTGGGTTTTGGTTATTTGATAGTTTAGCCTTTTGCTACTATATGAGTCTTTTAGACGTGCTCAACGGCCGCCTAACAAGCTCCTTGTTTCGGAACCCCAACTTTTTCTATATTTCATCTATATTTACAATTTTAGATTGCTTTTGCCTTATTCTTGCTTGTTCTTCGATTGCTTGCAGGAATTGATCTTCGTGATCAGGTTGATCGTGCCCACGGCAAGGTCAATAACCCTCTGGAGTTGGTTTAGCGATTGCTAAGGCGCATCGTCGTTGTACATTATAGTCGGATCGTCAAAGTCGTCTCCACCCAAATCGAAGGTTATCATTCTCATCGAAAGATCTGGACACCCAATGTTACATCAAGTGGTATCAGAGCTTCAGTTGATCGTTGAGAATATCAGTGCCTTAGGTTAGTTTTTGATTTCTATCCTAAATTGAAAACTACTCCACAAAAATTCAACCTTTAGTTTCAATCTGTTATTTTAGTGAGTTTTGTTAGGTTTTGATCCATTAAAGTCCATGTTTTAGTTGCTGATCTTTCTTTTCCTTCGCGTAGCTTCAATCCTTCAATACTGTCCAGTTTGGAATTTCGAGCATAACTTTCACATACGAACTCGGATTTTTGTGTTTGTAACACCCCGGCATTTAATATGCCCGAATGCTACTAAACATAGACTAAGCAACCTCTAAATACCACAATTACAAGTAAATTATAGCAAAGGAGCAAAAGCTAATACCGAAAATTTCAGCAGCATCTCCTCTGTTTTTCCATGAATTGAAGCAACAACAATACATAGCAATATATGGCAATATAGGAGACATCTAAAATAGCAATAAATAATGGCATGACGGCAATGTAAGTCAAATCTCAAGCATTCAAAGTATTCATGAGCCAAACGAACAATAAGGCTCTCAGAACGCAAAGCTAGATCATAAACCAATATGCATCACACAAAATTTATTATCAAGACTCCAAATGAATAACTGTGGGAACAAATATGTGAAGCTACGTGTAGGAGTGTGACTAGTTCCCTTCCCCGCATGATGGACTCATGGTACCAAAAACAACAAGAAAGCACAAGCGTGAGTTCAACACTCACCAAGCATATTGCAATGGTACACAAGAACAATTACATGGCTTCAACACCTAGTCATGCCTATTATCTTATTCATACTCACATATCATTTTTCACATATCATCATCATCATATATACAATGCGATGCGGTGCACATGTCTCCTGGAAACTCATACCGGTATGGTTGAGTGCACACCCGTCGGTGTGCACCCTCTCTTCCCTTCCATCCCGAAGATGGAGGGTGCCTACTCCTCGCTTCCATTCACTGCGGTGGATGGAATCACGATGTAGGACTTACTCAATGGCGCCCCGAACTAGTCATAACTTTCTCACCGACCTTACCGGACTAGTTATGACTTTCTCACCGACCCGGCCATGTATCATGCCATGTATGCAAACATGCCAACATCATAGATAACTTGTACATTAACACATGGCATCACAACATAATAAACCATATTCATCATATCAATGGCAAACATTAAAGCATGGCATGTGAACATATCATATATTCAATTTCAACTCAACAAAACTAGCAATCTACAACCAGCTACCCATTCCAATACACTTGCCTCAACCACGGGCGACGGATTGGCGAGAAGTAGAGGGCACTCCCGGGGTCACACCACCTGCACATAGGCACCACACACTCAAAATCATGCCCACAAAACAATATGCAAACACTCTTCTACCCCGACTTCGCAAACTACTCGGAAAACCCAAAAACAGAGGTTTTGTCCCATCGGGACAACATACTTCCAACGAGCATAACTCGGGTTCTAAGACTCCGAATCGATTAAACGAGTACATCCTCGTGTAGCTTAGGCAATTTCCTAACTTTTTCTAAGTATATGGAAAAACTGATTCGGCCACTAAAGTGGTTTAATCGACAGAATACCGTGATCTGTTCCAATCTCGTCACAGTTTTGAACACGCTCGGTAAAACGAGTATAACTTTCAAACGGCTGATCGGAATTAAGCATACTTTACGTCCAATTAAAGGTATTTCAATTACCTACAACTTATTCAACAGGCGGACGACCAAATTCTGAATCTAAATTGGCGAAATCTCAAACCCTAGGTTGACTGCTCATGCTGCCCGAAATAGAGAACGTGGCAAACTCTAGATTTCATCTAATCTACCCAATTATAGCACCACCAATTGATCTAAAAACATGATATCAACCCTTAGAACAGTATCTAGACCAACCCCAATGATTCCCGTGGCCATACCTTTGCCCGAAGAACGAAGAACCAACGGATCTCCTCCCGGTTCTCGCGATCTCCTTCCTCGCTCCGAATCCACCAGATCTCCTCGTCGCGGAGCGCTCCAATGGACGGATCTGCGGGGTGGTGAGGTGGAGAATTTCCCTAGGAGCAGCAAGGGGTGGTAGAGAGGGATGGGGAGGGGTGGAGCGCAAGGGAGGGGGCGGCTAGGGGTGGCGGCTAGGGAGGAGGTAGGGGAGGCGCACAAGGGGAGGAGAGGGCGTGTGGGGGGCGTCTAGGGCTGGGAGGGGCGCACCAAGCCCCCCTTAGCCAGGTTTCCCCCCATGGGCCATACCCCTCCCACTAAAGCCCACGGCTCATCCCCCCTTAGGCCCAAACTCCCCCGGAAAGGCCCAAACTCCCGAAAACGGCCCGAAAACGCGTTAAAATTGCAAGACGTAAAGTTTTCAACCTGCATATTCACATCTTATAATGTTTTGCCCTCAAACTTCATATTTTATAAGATTAAGACCTTCCGTAGTGTCACATTCTCCCCCCTTCAACAGGATTCGACCCCGAATCCGAGACACACCACTACGCAAACGTACAAATCAAAGGGAGCTAAGGTTCGAAGACTAACGGCTCTAACGATAACTCACAATCAAAGCTTGCCAGAATATTACTCAACATTGAATCACAAAAGCGCTAACACAAGGATTCAGAACATCCCGAGAAATAGGATCAATTCCCAAAAAGACAACAAAAGACAACTGTCTCACACTCCCAATTCTATGCATTCCTTGGCACCAAAGTGCCCGATCCCTTTAACCGATGCTACATCCAGAAGAACACGGCACCAACCTTTGGAACCCTCTTCAGCTCCCACACACAAAAGTGTCTTCACACCTCTACCTCTCTACCGTGGTTCGTCGTATTTAAGACGACGCGAACCAGGTGAGACACTACACTCCAAGACTACCAGCTACTACCAATTACTTGAACAATTGGGGCTAAAACCTTGCAAAAGATTGATTTTTTACAAAAAAAACCAATACCCACCACTACCACCGAAGGAAAAGTCTAAATTAAAACCAGGGACTTTAAAACCCGCAAAAACAAAAGCAACCGGGCAATCCACTTCGGTTGACACAACTCGCTCCAAGATCGGCGACAAAAAGATCCAATACTCCGAAAAGGGAAAGCAATTACTAGCAACAACCAAGTGGTCCACTAATAATTTAATCAACCCTACCGAGGAACACCTCAATGACACAATTCTCCAAGAAGGTTTGCATTGAGTCATACACAACCTTCCACTCAAAGGACCACGACAAAGAGTACAATCATTGAGTGAGCTCAACCATAAACCATCAACCCAATTGATCCACACATTACAACTCAAACCCCAAAGCGCTAAAAGCCACTTTGGAAAGAATTCGGCAGCAACCAAAGAGTACTCATTTTAATTTCCTATGCCAAGACGCAAAGGAAACGCAAATCTCCTTCACCACAACCAACACCAGAAATTATTCACTCTTTTCTTTTCATACTAGAAAGCAAATGAAATCTCGTTTCATGACATGAATGCACATTCTTCAAGAGCACTCCGGAATAGTCATATCTCCATATATAACTTTCTCACCGACCTGGCTCATCGACCCTTTTATGATTGAATAAACATAAACGATGTCATGTTTCCTTTTCACCATTCATTCACCATGTAACAAACAATACCGAGTAATCATTCACCAACCGACTACTTCCTCGGTATCACATGTTTGAAACACACATAACATTGACGGTTGCGCTAAATCTTATAACTATGACGGCAACACCGTTAAAAGCAAAACACCACGTCGTGTCAGAACCCACCATCAATTGAAAACTAACCTGCAAAACCTTGCATTCTAACCAAAATCAACCTTTTGGAAAAGAACATCAACTCCAAGTCAAACATCTGCACACACAACCACCACAAATTTTCTCAAAGAGAAAGGGAAACTCATTTCAAAAGGGAACACTTCACTAGCAAAATCACTTATGAAACATTCATAAAAATCCACCTTTTGAAGCATTTGCAACCACCACACTCATTTTCCAAATAACTCCAACTCTAGCCAAATAGAGTTACAAATTGAAACTCAAGAATATCCAACACAACCCACTAAGACCTTCTGCTTCCTTTAAAATTTACTCCAAAGATGATTCAGTGCGAACGCAAAAGAGCACGATCCACTCAAAGACTTCTGGGTGTAAAACCATACTCATAGCATAAACTGCACAAATTAGCCAACACCACAGATTGGCACCAATTTCTCTGAGTTTTAGGAAACTCAAACTCAACATAAAGAACACCTCGACCGAAAACATTTAACCAAGATAGCAAACAACCAAACTATACCAAAAGGTTTTAGACACAAGCTCAGCATGAAACCCACCATATCTAGTATTCCACTATACTTACCATTTAAGCGTTCAATATTCACTATTTATTCATCGAGAAGGCCCAACAGGACTTAACAAAAACCACACAACAAATTCTCTCTGTAATTATATTTCCCAACATTTATAAATAAGGTTTATGATGCTTATCATAAGACATCCAACCAAGACTACCTCATCATGATCCCCACAGACAAACACCTCATATAACAACATATTCTATATTTCAAACATAGTACTTCAACAGATACTTAAGAATGATCAACCTATCAAATTTTTTTTATACCATCCATTCATCAACATCTTGGCAAATGAAACTTGTTCAATCAATAAATGACTCCAACAAGTAAAAATTATCTGTACGAGACAGATCGTAACTATGATTCTAAGACATACATTCATTAAGGATAGAATTCTACATCATGTTATTATCCATGGTCCACTCCATCACAACATGTTACAGTAACCTCCATTTTAACAAGGATTTTCAACAAATAATCTAAGCAATTACCACCACTACTAAGTCATCAATATCAATAATTTGCATAATCATCAATCAACAACATTGCTTTTAGCTACCCTATACATAGGTTACAACAAATTTGTCACTACACAACATACTCCAACTATTAAATTAAATTTAATAAGTTAAACCTTCACGAAGCTCTTACAATATCATCAAACATCAAAACCTATATCTTTCCAATTGGCCTCGATGCTAGCATGTAATACCCCGGCATTTAATATGCCCGAATGCTACCAAACATAGCCTAAACGACATCTAAATACCATAAACTAAGATAAATTACAGCAAAGGAGTAAATGCTAAAAACCGAAATTTCGGCAGCATCTCCTTTGTTTTAACATGAATTGGAGCAAGAGTAATAACAAGGCAAGTTATATCATAGCATAAGACATCTAAAACAGCAATAACAATGAGTAAAGCATCACTTATGTCTAAAATAAGGAATTCAACCATTCCAACAAATATAACCAACCAAACGATGAACTCAAGCCCATACACCAAGATTCATGGCACTAATCATTATTATCATGGCTCCCACTGATTAAACTGTATAATAATGTGAAGCTACGTGTAGATGTGTAGCTAATGCCCTTTTCCCCGCATGTCGGTTTCATGGTACCTAAGAAAAACAACATAAACACAAGCGTGAGTTCATCACTCAGCAAGTATACTGCAATGGAACAAGAATATACATTCTAATACCTTCATCACTACTTTTTACATACAACATCATACACATCTCATATTCATAGTGTAAGCATATCATTGACATCATCATATATCATCATCATATAACATCCTCATATAATGCAATGCAATGCAATGCGATGCGATGCACATATCTCCTGAAAACTCATACCGGTATGGTTGAGTACACACCCGTCGGTGTGCACCCTCTCCCCCATTCCATCCCGAAGATGGAGGGTGCCTACTCCTCGCTTCCCCACACCGCGGTGGATGGAATCACGATGTAGGACTTATTCATTGGCTCTCCGGAATAGTCATAACTTTCTCACCGACCTTCCCCGGACTAGTTATGACTTTATCACCGCCCGGGCCATGTATCATGCCATGTATGCAAACATGCCAACATCATAAATCACTTGTACATTAACACATGGCTTCATAGCATAGTAAGCATATTCATCATATCATTGGAAATCATTAAAACATGGCATGTGAACATATCATATATTAAATTTCAATCACAACCGATCAAGCAAACGATAACCCGCTACCCATTCCAATACACTTGCCTCAACCACGGCGACGGATTGGCGAGAAGTAGAAGGCACTCCCGGGGTCACACCACCTGCACATAGGGATCACACACTCACAATCATGTCCACAAAACAGTAAGCAAACCCTCTTCTACCCCGATATCGCAAACTACTCGCTAAACCCAAAAACAGAGGTTCTGTCCCGTCGGGACAGCAGCCTTCCAAAAGGCACAACTTGAGTTCTAAGACTCCGAATAAATTAAATGAGTACATACTCGCGTAGCTTAGGAAATTTCCTAACTTTTTCTAAGTATATGGAAAAGCTAATTCGGACTCTAAAGTTGTTTAATCTACAAAATACCGTGATCTGTTCCATCACGTCACAGATTTTAACACGCTCGGTAAAACAGCCATAACTTTCAAACGGCTGGGCGAAATTGGACGTTCTTTATACCCACGGAAATATATTGAAATTACCTACAACTTCTTGAACAACCGTACGACCAAATTCCGACTCTAAATTGGCGAAAACCCGAACCCTAGGTCGACTGCACATGCTGCCCGAAACAGAGAACGTGGCAACTTCTAGATCTAATCTAATCTACTCAATTCCAGCACCACCAATTAATCTAAAAACATGATAATCACCCTTAAAACAGATCCTAGACCAACCCCAAGGATTCCCATGGCCATACCTTCGCCCGACGCATGAAAACCCAATAGATCTCCTCCCAGTTCGCGCGATCTCCTTCCTCTCTCCAATCCCGCCGGATCTCCTCGTCGCGGAGCGCTCCAACGGATAGATCTTCGAGGTGTTGAGGTGGAGAACTCCCCTAGGGGCAGCAAGGGAGGTGGAGAGGTGGTGGTGCAAGGGGAAGGTGAGATGGTGGCGCATGGCAATGGGCAAGGGGGCGGCGGCTATGGGAGGGGGAGGAGGTGGTGGGGCGCATGGGGAGGTGTTGGGGGCGCCCTAGGGCAGGGTGGCTGCCCCCTCCTCCCCACATGGGCCAAGAAGCCCCCACCTCAGGCCCAAGTTTCCCCATAAAGGCCCAAACGACCGAAAACGGCCCGGAAAAGCGCTATAAAGTCGTACCGAAAAGCCAAAATATATATAATGTCATATTTTATATCGTTACGACCTTCCGTAGTGTCACATAGCATTTTAGGAACACGACTGCGTACTACCAATCATGCTAATATTTTGCAACAACATGAATAGCAACTCTAATTAACTTCCAAGTTAAAGCCACTAGCCAACACGATTAAATCTCTCTATTAACCCATTAGATTAGAACATCTTTAAACAACCGGCAAGGTTTCTTTAACAATATCAGTAATTTACATCATTTTAATGTTCTAACTATGTATCAGGGTTTTAAACTTTAAACATTAACGAGGATCATAAGCACTTTTAAAGAAAAGCGATAGATTCTAAACATATACATTAACACATTTAATCATTCTCGCTATAGAGTACTCTACAACGCTAGTAGCCTATTTATTCTCAAGCTAAAGATAACAACCGCATTGAATTATTTCAACTCACAAATTAACTTAGCAATACATCCTTCCATAAACCACATTGGTACATACTACATAACATGCTAAACAACAATTCTCACTAGTGACAAACGATTTCAGTCAAAAGACTACTTACTTTGTTTGCAGCATTTTATTTTTAAAACTCAACCCAAATTCACAAGGAAACTTAACTCTCAAAATTGCAATGAGACAAACCCAAACTTGGTTATGCAAAAGGAAATTCTCCAAAACACTTTTCAATCTCAAAGACTCCCATAGAGGAAAATGGTTGAAAGACAATTTTCTTAAAAGGGAACCAAGTGATCAAGTAATCCTTTTCAAATAAAACCTTAGCACCAAACCCCAAACTTTCACGAAACAAGAAGGGTTTTCAAAGATGATTTCTTAAACCAGTAAAATGACAAAATCAAACACCACTTACTCCTACAAAGCCACAGGACTTCAGCCCTGACAACCAGGTCTGGCATAATGCCGCAATAACTCTTTTGACCTCGGAGAAAGACAAACATAGGAGATTGAATGCTTCTCCCCCATAAAGCAATCAACAAACTAAGCATCAAAGCTGGAAAGGCGACCAAAAGAAGCGCAACACTAGACTCTTCTTCTTCGCCTTCAACCAAGGAAGATAAAACCACACACCGCATACGGAACAATCCACGAAAAATCCAATGCCAAACACTTTTATTTTGGTTTCAGTCAACTAAAACCAAGAAAACCAACCAAGATCGACCACAGAACGATAAAGAAGATCCGAAGGAATCCACCACCAATCTCTTCTATTCGACTCCAGTCAACTACCCGATCTACGACAAAAAGGGTAAGCACTCTTCTCCTACAGGGGTTAATAATTCTTCGGTGATGGCGTTAACCGGCCACACTGTCAAACCACACCCCTATTATGCACAAAAAGAGGTGACCGAAACCCTTCAGCACCACAATCCCACTTTATCACAAATGAAGCAACTCAATCAAATCTATCATAAATATAGCATTATACATCATCAAAAGTAGCATTCAACATTAAAGCTTAGATACAATATTTAAACGGAAAGCAACGGTACCCATACCCTTTCCTACTGTGCATCCATGTGTGTCAAATTTTAAATTACTTATTCCACTTACACAAGTTTTAATGTTGCTATCCTACGACAAAATTTTAGTTAAAACCTAGGCCATGTTTCTAAGTTATTCCACATCACATTTTAGTTGTTTCCTATAGTATGACACTAAAAATACACATTCCAAGGACCTACAGCCCGCTCTGATACCAACTGTAACACCCCGGCATTTAATATGCCCGAATGCTACCAAACATAGAATAATCAACCTCTAAATACCACAATTACAAGTAAATTACAGCAAAGGAGCAAATGCTAATACCGAAAATTTCGGCAGCATCTCCTCTGTTTTTCCATGAATTGAAGCAACAACAATAGCATAGCAATATATGGTAATATAGGAGACATCTAAAATAGCAATAAATAATGGCATGACGGCAATATAAGTCAAATCTCAAGCATTCAAAGTATTCATGAGCCAAACGAACAATAAGGCTCTCAGAACGCAAAGCTAGATCATAAACCAATATGCATCACACTAAATTTATTAAAGCATGGCATGTGAACATATCATATATTCAATTTCCACTCAACAAAACTAGCAATCTACAACCCGCTACCCATTCCAATACACTTGCCTCAACCACGGGCGACGGATTGGCGAGAAGTAGAGGGCACTCCCGGGGTCACACCACCTGCACATAGGCACCACACACTCAAAATCATGCCCACAAAACAATATGCAAACACTCTTCTACCCCGACTTCGCAAACTACTCGGAAAACCCAAAAACAGAGGTTCTGTCCCGTCGGGACAGCATACTTCCAACGAGCATAACTCGGGTTCTAAGACTCCGAATCGATTAAACGAGTACATCCTCGCGTAGCTTAGGCAATTTCCTAACTTTTTCTAAGTATATGGAAAAACTGATTCGGCCACTAAAGTGGTTTAATCGACAGAATACCGTGATCTGTTCCAATCTCATCACAGTTTTGAACACGCTCGGTAAAATGAGCATAACTTTCAAACGGCTGATCGGAATTAAGCATACTTTACGTCCGATTAAAGGTATTTCAATTACCTACAACTTATTCAACAGGAGGATGACCAAATTCCGACTCTAAATTGGCGAAATCTCAAACCCTAGGTTGACTGCTCATGCTGCCCGAAACAGAGAACGTGGCAAACTCTAGATTTCATCTAATCTACCGAATTACAGCACCACCAATTGATTTAAAAACATGATATCAACCCTTAGAACAGTACCTAGACCAACCCCAAGGATTCCCGTGGCCATACCTTCGCCCGACGAATGAAGAACCAATGGATCTCCTCCCGGTTCGTGCGATCTCCTTCCTCGCTCCGAATACACCAGATCTCCTCGTCACGAAGCGCTCCAATGTCCGGATCTGCGGCGTGGTGAGGTGGAGAACTCCCCTAGGAGCAGAAAGGGGTGGTGGAGAGGGATGGGGAGGGGTGGAGCGCAAGGGATGGGGCGGCTAGGGGTGGCGGCTAGGGAGGAGGTGGGGGAGGCGCACAAGGGGAGGAGAGTGCGTGTGGGGCGGCTAGGGCAGGGAGGGGCGCATCAAGCCCCCCTTAGCCAGGTTTCCCCCCATGGGCCATACCCCTTCCACTAAAGCCCACGGCTCATCCCCCCTTAGGCCCAAACTCCCCCGGAAAGGCCCAAACTCCCGAAAACGGCCTGGAAACGCGTTAAAACTGCAAGACGTAAAGTTTTTGTCGACGATTGGAGAACGGGCTCCCGTCGAGCTTACTTGTTGAATGGGGGATCAACAGAGCCCCGTCGTACGAACCGAGGAAATCGTCCGAGCGACGCTAGGTCGGGAGAAGAGGGATGCGGTGTTTATCCTGGTTCGGGCCTCTCACTGCCGAGATAATAGCCCTACTCCAGTGTATTGAGTTCTATATAGGGCGTGTGTTTTGTTACAGATATCAGGGGGGTTTAAATACTATGCCTAGAGATACATAGAAGGTAACTACCCCCTGGATTTACGCTATGCAACCATATCCGTGATCTGCTGCGCTTGATCTGCGCATTATTTGAATTTCGGGTACGATTTCCCTTGATCTTCGGCTGGTTGGTTGCTGCCTTCCTTCCTCGTAGCATGACCGAGTCCACCGACCATGTACCCGGGTATGACGTGGTTTTTACGAGCATGCTTGCTCGTGATCGTTAGGAATGGTCGTGAGTGAAGGGACGGACATGTATGCTCGGGAGGTATGCTGCTCGTTTCGAACTCCCGAGCATCCTCTGTTGGCACTGTATGATCGGCGGGCTTCAGAATCACCCGGGGGTACCGTGGTATTTTGCCAGATAGTCAATTCCCGACAGCTAGCCCCCGAGGTTCAAGCGGGGAACCATCTGTGCTCGGGCTTCCCCTTGAGCCTAAGAAGACCTGAACGAGGGATTGAATTTCCTTTGGTCGTGGCTTACGACCATTTTATGTCGGGAGGCGACCTTTTTGCCCGCCGCGTGTTCATTATGTGGTGGCGCGACGTTTGGTTGTTTTTTCGATTCCTTCTCCGAGAAGCCTCCCTGTAACGGTAAAGCAGTTTCTTGGAAAGTGCGCTTTTCTTGGCGATTTTCCTTTATCTTGGGCCAGTGTCGCTATGCGATAGGTGGTGGCTTTTAACGTGCCCGTTCACAGCCTTTTTAACTCCGCTCGTTGGGAAAGGATGGAACTATTGCGCACTTGCTCGTCCTCGGCCAGAATCCTCCAAGAGCCTTAGAGCCCAAGAATCTTCTTCACCCTCCTTCTTCCTTTGGCCATGGCACGTTTTGGGGTTAGCCAGATGACCCGGAGGAGGCTCCAGGTGCTCACGGACGAGGGGTATGTCGACCCAAGCTCGGGTCGAGTGCCTGGAGGCGATGCGGCGCCGGCACCACGGGAGGGAGAGATCGTCTCCTGCGAGCTGTACGCCGTCAACGGGCTTCGCTTGCCCGAGAGCGAGTTCCTTACCTCCGTGCTCGCCTTTTGTGGGTGTGAGATCTCTCATCTCCACCCTAACTCCATCCTTGCCCTCGCGATCTTCTCCCACCTCTGCGAGGCGTTTGTGGGCGTGATGCCCACCGCCAGCCTTTTCTTCCACTTTTATTCTCCCTTCCGCATCAGCCGGGATGGTCCCGCCGGTTGTACTGTTTACCTTCGCCTTCGGCCCAACCGACCATACGAGTACCCTCTTGTTGCTTTGAAGGACTCGGTGTCGGGTTGGGCCGACCTTTGGTTCTACCAGAAGAAGGCGAAGGGGTCCTAGTTGGTCTATACTGGGGAGGCCGCCCCGCCTACTAAGACGACGCGCCCGCCCGTGCAGCCTGAGGAAGAGTGGGTGCTCAGGACGATCAACGAGCTCTCCCAAATGGGGCTCACTGGTCGGGACATCGCCCGGGATTTCTCCTTCAACCGGGTGTCCCCTCTATGGCGCCGCGAGCACCTATTCTTCGAGGTGACCGGGTGGAACGACATCACCCGCGAGGACAACGAAGGTATGCTTCGGTTGCTTCTTTGAGCATTGTTGTTTTCCGGCGTTTGGTCCTATTCTTTCTTCAAACTCTTGGTCGTGTTGTAGCCCCAAGGACGGACTGGGTTGACGAAAGGGTCGTCGAGATGTTCGGCGCCCTGAAGGAGAAGGAGCTGAAATCCAACCGCCAAATCCCCAAGAACATTTTCGACCACAGCGACGCGGTAAGTCACTTCTACTTGCTTCCTGTCTGAGGGTGTGTTTACCGAGCTTATGTCTCCCTGTTTCTGTTCGCAGGAGAAGGTCACCCTCGAGCTCGCCGTGTCGAGCGCGGAGCCGCTGCCGCAAGGCGGCACCCCAGCTAGGGGTGCCCGCAAAAGGACGGCGGGCCGGAGCCGCCAAGCATCTGCCTCGCCTCCTCGTGCCAAGTGTTCGAAGCGCCGGGCTTCGGCTAGGGCTCTCTCCACACCGCATCTCGAGTATGCCAACCGGAGGGAGGTAAGAGAGCTTCGAACCTGGTTTGCTGACTTCAAGCGGAAGAAGCCGGAGCTGATGGGCCGACAGCAACAGCTTGCCGAGCAGGCGAAGAAGGCCGAGGAGGCGGCCAGGCCCCCCCCGAGCAAGGAGCAGTTGGAGAGGAAGATCAAAGCCCTCCAGGACCAGCTCGCTCAGGTGGTCGAGGACCCTGAGGAGGAGGAAGAGGAGGAAGCCGCCTATGCTCTGGTCAGGAGGAGCAGGAGGTCATCTTCTTGATCGACCTCGGCGCTGGAAGGGGTCGACATGGACGATGTCGACCCGGCGATGGCTCGAGCTAGTGACGCTGCAGAAGAGTGCGTCGTGGCCGTTGCTGAGGCCTACGAGGCCGCCGCGGGCAGGACGCCTGTGGCCCAAAGCGAGGAAGCCGAGGGAGAGGACGCTGCTCGCCGGGCGGAAGGTAAGTCTCGTGTGGTTCCTCTGCTAAATTTCTTTGTTCTTTTTTTTGTTGCGGTTTCTCCGGGCTAACTCCACTCCGCTTGGTGTGGGCGTGATAGCTCGGATGTTATCCTTGGACTTTCGTCAGATGGCTGAGGAGATTCTCGACTTTGCAGTTGACGCCGAGCTCGACCGCGTCTTCGACCAAGTGATGGCCAAGGCCGAGGAGGAGTCGGTGCCGGCCGCACTTCCGGAGGAACTCGAGCTTCTCCCTGCGGATGTGGAGTCGACTCCGACCGCGGAGGAGCCAGACCCGCAAGGGGCCGAGGACCAAGGAGCCATGGCCTTGGTTCCTTGTGAAGGCGCAAGCGCGAGCGAGGCCCAGAAAACGGGCTCCGAGGGCCAAGGGTCGATTGCTTTCGACCAACCGCCCTTGGCCGCGAGTCAAGGAGAGGAGGTGTTGGCTGCTGCTGTGCAGCTGCCTCCAGCCGCGGGCCAAGGGGAAGAAGTGGTCGTCGTTGACCAGCTGCCCCTGGCCGTGGACCAAGGAGAGGATGATGTGGTCATCGTTGACCAGTCGCCTCCGTCTGCGGACCAAGGACAGGAGGTGGTCGTCGTCGACCAATCGCCTCCGGCCGCGGAGCAAGGAGAGGAGGCGGTCGTCGTCGACCAGTCGCCTCCGGCCGCGGAGCAAGGAGAGGAGGCGGTCCTCGTCGACCAGTCGCCTCCGGCCGCGGAGCAAGGAGAGGAGGCGGCCGTCGTCGACCAGTCGCCTCTGGCCGCGGAGCAAGGGGCGGGTGCGCTCGTAGTTGGCGTCCAACCCCCGAGCGCAGCGGTCGAGCAGGAGGAAGGCGGCCATGAGCCGCTTGTCGTCGAGGAAGATCAACCTCAGGGCGACCTAAGGTTGGTCGAGGGAGAAGAGGTTGTTGCCCTCCTGGGAGCACCGGGTGCCCAGGAGGGGCAAGATCTTGACGTGCCAGCTCGGGACTAGGACGACCCCGCGTGGGTCAATCCTTTTTTCCGAGCTGGTGCAACCGACCGCCAACGGCTCCAGGATAAGTTGGTCAGCCGGGCTCTTCTGGTAAGTGCTTTGCTTCTTTCTTTTTCATAAGGCGAACAATCTTCTGGAGGCCTCTTTGACTCTTCTTCTTTTTCGCCTAAAGTTTGCTGCGAAGGCCATGGAGGACATCGACGCCTCCGCGGTTCCAGCGAGAAGAAATCTTGGGCGTACTATGCGAGCAAGACGCCAAAATCGCCGATCTTGAGCGTCGGGTCTCCGAGGTGCACGAGGCCGACCTGAAGGAGCTGGAGTCGGCGAGGACCCTCATCGTCGGGCTTCGAGACCAACTCTCCCAGAGCGAGACAGCGAAGAGCACTTCAACGCTGAAGTGTGCCGAGCTTGAGGAGGAGCTGGCGAAGCTACGGCAGGAGGTCCCCGACCTGCGCCGCGACATTCAGCGAGCTCGGGAGCGCGAGGAGGCCCAGCTCAAAGAGGCGCAGCGTCTTCGGGAAAGCGCGGCCGAAGGTCGCGCGGCCCGGCGGAAGGTTTTGGACCTGGAGGCAGAGGTCGACTCCCTTAAGGAGGAGCTTGCTGCCCTCCAGGCCGAGCGTAGGACTTAGCCTTTTTTTTAGATTGCCTTCTTTTTCCTTTAGCTCGTGAAAACCTGTAAAAAACAATCTTTTGGTTTAATGAGCAAAATTACGAATGTTGCGCCTTGCCGACTTTGCTCTTGATGCGTGCCTGCTCGAAATCAGTCCTGCAGAGAAAAGATCAGGTCCCTGCACAGGGGCAGATAATACGAACACGAGCAACCAGGTAAGAAAGATAATATGGGCAAAGAATCCCTAGTCAAAAAGCTCGAAAAAAAGGACGGAACATCCCTATCGCATGGAGCCCCCGCCATGGATAAAGGTCGTGCTCCTAATGTTGCGAGCATGAGTTTGTCCATGGGAGAGCTGAGGGAATCTTTAAGCGTAACGCGTTTTTGAACGATCGAAAAGGTCGCTTGAGTCGAGAAAGAGATGCGCGCGAGCATTGTTACGTGCGTAGAGCAGACGGGCTTAGGCCGACAATACGTAGAGTCACCATACCCGAGTAGGCGCTGTACCGGGCTTTAAGGGATGCTCGCGACCGACCACACATACAGCGAAGAGCTACTGTGGAAAGTGATCGGATGGGCGAGTATCCGGCCGGTGCCCAAGGGGAATGGTGCGTACATATTTGTTGGTTAAGCTCGCTTGCGGTGCCGGTAGTCGACGATGCTCGTTTGATAAAGCGAGGACAAGGTCAGAAAAAAAGAAAATATCTTATCGGAAGAAACGCAAAGGGTGTGAGATAGAGATATGTGTCTAAACATAGAATTTACGTAGTTGGTGGATGTTCCAGGTGCTGGCGAGCTCCCGACCGTCTTCCATCGCGAGGCGAACAGCCCCCGGGCGTGCTGTGGACACGACCGTGTAGGGTCCCTCCCACCTCGGGGTCAGCTTATTGGCTTTTGACAGGTCTTGAACTCTTCGTAAGACCATGTCACCAACTTGCAGGGCCCTTGGTCGGACTGGCTTGGCTACGTGCCTACGAAGGGCTTGTAGGTAAACCGCAGACCGGAGCAGCGCCCGTTTGCGTGTTGCTTCGACGAGGTCCAGGTCGATGAGGCGCTCGACCTCCTGATCGATGGAATCGATCAGTTGCACCCTTGGGGAACCCAGCACAATTTCGGCAGGCAAAATGGCTTCCGCACCATAGACGAGTTGGAAAGGCGTTTCGCCTGTGGCCCGACTTGTCGTGGTGCGGACGGACCAAAGAACGGCGGGAAGCTCGTCCACCCACTGCTGTCTGTGCTGGTTGAGGCTCTTGAAAACCCTCTTTTTATTGCCCTGAACTAACTGCCCATTTGCTCATTCGGCTGCTCCGTTGCTCTGTGGATGTGCCACAGAGGCGAAACAGACCTTGGTCCCGACCTCCTCGCAGTAACTTTGGAACAATTCACTGGTGAATTGGGTCCCATTGTCTGTGATGAGACGGTTGGGTATCCCGAACCGAGTTATCACATTGCTGCGGAGGAACCTCTTGGCCGCCTGGGCCGAGATGGTTGGTACGGGCTCGGCCTCTATCCACTTGGTGAAAGTGTCGATGGCCACGAGCAAGTACTTGCAGCCTTTCTGACCCCAGGGGAAAAGTCCATGGACGTCGAGTCCCCAGGTCGAGAACGGCCACGAGAGTGGTATGGTTTGCAGGGCATAGGCTGGTTGACGGACTTTGCGAGCATGAAACTGGCATGCTCGACAGGTCGTTACGATCGACCGTGCATCCGCCAAGGCCGTAGGCCAGTAGTATCCCAATCGGAAGGCCTTGCTTACAAGTGTTCTGAACGACGAGTGAGCTCCGCACATTCCTTCATGGATGTCACGAAGAAGGTACTGGCCTTCCTCCTGAGAGACACATTTGGAAAGGATTCCTAATGCGCCTTTTCGGTATAGGTCGCCTTCAATCAGTTTGTACTGAGAAGATCGCCTTGTTAGCCGGGAACGCTCGGCTTCTTCCTCGGGCAATGTCCCATGCGCAAGGTATTGGACGAATGGCGTCATCCAACTTGCACTTTGCTCGAGGAAGGAGACCCTACCGTCGGCCTCTGATGCCTCCTCTTCAGAGGGAATGGAGGGCTTGTATAGGTGCTCGACGAGCACCCCCGCCGGAGCGGTAGTTTGAGAGGAACCGACCTTAGACATTTGGTCGGCCAGGGAATTGTCCTTCCTGGGGATGTAGATTACTTCGAAATTCCTGAAGTATTTCTCCATCTTCCTTACTTCGGCCAGGTAAAGCGCCATTGAGGTATCGGAACACTGATACTCCTTGTTGACCTGGTTCACGACCAACTGTGAATCGCCCATCACAGTGAGCCGTTGGACTCCTAACGATTTACACGCTCGAAGTCCGGCCAAGAGACCTTCGTATTCCGCCGCGTTGTTGGTCTCGGCGAAATGTAGTTGGATGGCGTACTGGAGTTGTTCTCCATCCGGGGAGACCGAAACGACGCCAGCCCCCGAGCGCTCGTATGCTCGGGATCCGTCGAAATACAAGGTCCAACGGTTTTCCCTTGATCCGGTGGTTTCGCTGGCTAGTGGTGCTAGAGCCGACCATTCTGCCACGAAGTCAGCCAGAACTTGTGAATTGATTGCCGTGCGGGCTGAAAATATTATTTCGAATTCCGCGAGCTCCATGGCCCACTTGGCTATACGACCACTGGCGTCCTGATTTTTCAGGATTTCTCTGAGTGGGAAATTGGTTGGTATCATGATCCTGTGGGCTTGAAAGTAGTGTCGTAACTTCCTGGAAGCCATCAGCAACGAATACAGGAGCTTTTGAACTTCAGGATAATGCTCCTTTGGTCCGTGCAGTACTTCGCTAACATAATAGATGGGTCGTTGGACACCATCCCTCTCCACCGTTAGTACTGCACTTACAGCCTGTGGGGTTGCCACTAGGTATAGTAGCAATCCTTCCCCCGTTGTAGGTGTGACGAGGACGGGTGGTTTGGAAATGTACTGTTTCAGCTCTTTGAAAGAGTGATCAGCTTCCTCCGTCCATGTATAGCCATCATGCTTGCGGAGGGCTTTAAAGAAAGGTAGTCCTCGCTCCCCCAGCCGGGAAATGAACCGGTTTAAAGCAGCCATTCGCCCGGTCAGAGCTTGCACTTCCTTTACGCATGTGGGCGGCCTCATATTCTCAATGGCTTCGATTTTCTCTGGGTTTGCCCCAATGCCTTGTGGTCCGACCATGTAGCCGAGCACCTTGCCAGCTTTCACACCGAACACGCATTTCTCTGGATTTAACTTTATTTGATGCTTATTAAGGTTACAAAATATTTCTTCCAAATCAGCAACGAGACCCGAGGAGCTCTTGCTTTTTACCACTATGTCGTCAACATAGACCTCCAAGTTTCGACCCACTTGGTCTACGAAGGTTTTCTGCATGAGGCGCTGAAAGGTTGCTCCCGCATTTCTTAGACCGAAAGACATGGTCGTATAGTAGAAAGTACCGAATGGGGTGATGAAGGAGGTTTTTTCTTCGTCCTCGCGCGATAGGCTGATCTGATGATAGCCCGAATAAGCGTCTAGGAAGCTCATGGTTTGCGATCCCGCCGTTGCGTCGACCAATTGGTCTATGCGAGGCAGCGGATAGTTGTCCTTCGGGCACGCCGCGTTTAGGCCCGTGTGATCGACGCACATGCGCCACTTGCCCCTTTTCTTTCTTACCAAGACCGGATTGGCTAGCCATTCAGAGTGTTCGACCTCCCTAATGAAGCCAGCCTTTAGGAGTTTGTCAAGCTCCTCCCGGATGATCGCCTGTTTTTCCGGGGAAAAGCGTCTAAGTTTTTGTCGCACTGGTTTTTGTCGGTGAGCGCTGCTTTGTGCTCGATCACATCCCTAGGGACCCTGGGCATGTCGGATGGTTCCCAGGCGAACGCATCCGAGCTTGCTCGGAGGAAGGTGATGAGCTCGAGTTCCTATTTGAGATCTAAGGAAGATCCCAAATGTACGACCTTGGCGGGTTCCGATTCGTTGAGCGGAACAGCCTTGGTCTCTCCTCCAGGTTGGAGGGCAATTTTAGGCCGGGAGTGCTTCGGCTCTTGGTCGGGACCGCGAGTGGGTAACTGCCCGACCATATACAACGCCCTTTCGTCGCAATTCAGCGCGGACTTGTGGTTCCCCTTCACGGTTATGACCCCGTTTGGCCCGGGAACCTTCAGGCACTGATATGCGTGATGCGAGGCGGCCATGAACTTGGCCAAAGCCGGCCTGCCAAGGATGGCGTTGTAGGCCGATTCGAAGTCTACCACCTCGAAGGTGATTAGCTCCGTTCTGAAGTTACTCGGGCCGCCGAAGGTCACGGGCAGAACAACCTGGCCCAAAGGCTTGATCGAGGTGCCCGGGACTATCTCGAAGAAGGGTACAGCTATACTTTTGATCTTGAAGCGAGGAATCTGCATCTCATCCAAAACCTTAGCTGAGATCAGGTCCAAGGAACTCCCGGAGTCTATAAGGACCCGACCAACGACAGTGTTGCTGATGGTGGGGCTCACGACCATCGGAAGCTTCTGTGGTTTGGTCATTCCAAGGGGACAGTTGTAACACCCCAAAATTTTGCTTTTCTTAAATTCATGTGTGATTTGGCACTTTGGTGAATTTTTGGAATTTTCTGGAATTTTCTGGAATTTATTTGAATTTATTCCATTTTAAAATAATTAAAGAATTTAACTTTACAAATAAAATTTTGTTGGAGATATTTTATTTCAGTCCAAAGTGTTCCAAAATATTTTCCAGAATTTTTCTGGAATTTTTCTGAGTCTTTTGCTATTTTTAATGATTTAATTGAATTTCTGAGAATTTAATTGGATTAATTAAATCGAGTTGGTTTTATCGTTCCTCGGCCAGGACCGAGTCCGAAAGTTAGACTCGAGTCCGACTCGCGCCCGATTGGTCCCCGAACCCGCTCTAGAACCCAAACCCGCGTGACCGTTGGATCTTGATCCAACGGCCACGATTGAGCCACGTCACCCGAGCCCGAGCCCGACCGAGCCAGCCAGCTCGCCCGAGTCCGACCCGAACCCAAACTCCCGCACCGTTGGATCTCGATCCAACGGCTGTGCGCGTGCCACGTCATCCAATCCGAATGGGATTCGGACTACGCCGTCGCAGCCGTGTCGACCTCGGTCTCCGCGCGATACACGGAAGCCGAGGCCCCTATTTATTGCGCCGTCGCCGCCATCGTGAAGTCCGCTTCATTGCGCACCCGTAGCCCTAACTCACCTCGCCTGAGCCGCCGTGGTTGCGCCGCTAGAGCTCGCCGGAGTTAGGAGAAGGTGCTGCCGCGGTTTTTCGCCGATAGCCGCCGTCTCCGTCGTCCTCCGTCGTCGTTGACCCCAGATCCGGAACCGTGAGAGCAAGCCGCGTCGGTGAGCACCACCCACATCGCCGGAGCGCATCCGAAACGCCGTCGGCTAGGTCATCGTCCCCTGCGCCGGTGACCCAGCGCCGCCGCTCGCCATCGCCGGACTTCGAGCTCCCTCAGCCGTCCGATCCAGATCCAACATCCGAGATCACGCCACGTCATCTCACGGTGAGATCCCGTCCAAAATCCCAGATCCAATCTCAACCGTTGGATCTAGATCCAACGGTCCAGATCAAACGCGTTCACCCTAAACGCGTGAGTCCAGATCCAATCTGGGCCGTTGATTTTCAAATCAACGGCCGAGATCTAGCCACGTGTGCGGGAGGCTGACCGCCGCGGTCAGCGCCGTCCACGCGTGCGTGCGTGACGCTGACACGCGGGGCCCGCATGTCAGCGACCCAGCCAAACTGCACCATGACGTCACGCTGACATCATGGCGGGCCCGCACGTCAGCGACCACCCCAGCCATGCGGTGACGTCACCCATGACATCACAGTGGGTCCCACTGCCACTGCGTGGCCGAGCCCCGCCGACGCCAAAGAATGACGTCACCCGAGTGGTCCCACCTGTCAGTCTCACGTGAGCCATGGGCCGGGTCCACGGTAGACCCGAGCCAAACCATGGACCACGTCCATGAACCATTGTCGCCACCGCCCAATCAGAGGCTGCCACGTGTTCTCACTGACGCAATAATTAATTTCCGAAAAAGAAAATGATTTATTAATTCGAAATAATGATTTCAGATTTTGATTCAAACTTCAAACGCTTATAACTTTTGCGTTTCAACTCCGATTTGAGTGATTCAAATTTCTAAATTTGTATAAAATTGAGATCTACCTAATTATGAATTTTATTTAATTTTTGGGCTAAATTTTTTCTCTGTAAAATTATTTAATTGATTATTTAAACTTTAAATAATCATAACTTTTGCATTTTAACTCCGAATTAGACGATTCCAGTTCCTAAAAATTCATAAAATTATGTTCTCTCTGTTTATGGATTTTATTTGGATGTTTGGACACTTTTTGCCTATTGTTTATTCGTGTATTGCTGTTTGCACGCTTTACGAGTAGACGTTGAAGTGCCGGAAGGATTCGAAGGAGAAGTATTGACTCAGGATCCAACTCAAGACCAAGAACAGGTACTTTTTGAAGGCAAGTTGTGCTTTGACCATATTGATCCCATTTTTGAAACCTATTTTGATTTAATGTATTGCATGCTAGTTCAAATAGAAAATGCTTTACTTAATTATGGGAAATTAGATAAATGCCAATTCGCTGTATGACACCTTGGTTAATTGTATATGTGCCATGACCCCCTTGTCACCCTAGTGAGGATTACTAGTTGGACATTACTAAATTGCCAACATGGGTTTGTAGAACGTTGTAGTATACTGCTTAGACCTGCTACGTACTCATGACATGATTTTGGACAATCAAACGTTAATATTGACTTAATGACATATTGAACCTGTTTTGGAAAGGTATCATGTGATGTTGATGGCACGTGGTGCATGGTAATCAACTGGGGTTTGATAAATAGTTTTTCGACCGGGGCATGTGGCAAGAATGATCAGGTGGGCCAGTTGAGGCATTGGGAATGTTGGTTTGGTTCTTCGGGTAGTCTTGCCCTGGTCACCCTAAGGACTTCACCTTGCAAGCTTTTGAACTGAGTTAATCTTGCAACCACATGTCTGTAATGGGACGGACCTAGTTGATTAAGTTGCTAATAACGTACCTGTGGGACCTCAGGAGGTCAACTACACCCTTTGTGTAAGTTATGCGGGGAGCGCATCGGGCTGCGGCCAGGTACCCATCTAACGGTTGATTGGCCTAAACTTCGCCTTCGCTAAGGGAAGGGTTAGTGTGCAATAACTGGGGAGGCTCACTTGTATTGTTAGAAGTTTCCGAAAGACTTTGTTACGGGAACTCGCCTTTGTGGTGTTTGACTGTAACTTGTGGGTAAAGTGCATAACCTCTGCAGAGTGTAAAATCTATTCGAATAGCCGTGTCCACGGTATTGGACATCGCTCGGGAATTACAGTCAAGGGTTAGACTTTCTTGAAAATAACTTGGACTTGAAAGGTTGGGTTTGGTTAAAATAATGTTGTCAATGGAAATGTGGATTAGGAATGGAAAAGATGTTGATTAAACTCCTGGAAAAGTTATTGATGTTATACTTGTTTCTACTGCTTTAGAATCTACTTATGCTACTTGTCAAATGTTGTTTACTGCAAATATACCTTGAGCTATTCCTTTGTATCAAGCCATGCATATAGTATATTAGCTTGCATTCTATGCATGACTTGCTGAGTACCAAGTACTCACCCTTGCCGCAATACAACACCAGTTGAAGAAGAGACTACACCAGCTTTGGAGGAGGAGCTCCAAGAGGAACCGTCAACTTAGGGAGCGAGCCCAGTCAGTTGCCTGTGGTATACTGGATGGCGCCACGATGTTATCTTATTTTCCGCTGCTATTATTTCTCTCTTAATAAGTTTCGCCCTGCGAGGCGTATATTTGTAACTTGACCATAAGGCCGAGCAACCAGTTTGACTATTTAATTAAAGTACTTTATTAGTATCGAGTGGTATGATTGTGATATTTACCGATGTTAAGACTGTGTGCACTAGCGCGTTCCTGGACTAGTGCTGAATACACAGAGGGTCCGGATTTGCAAATTCGGGTCCCGACAGAGGTGGTATCAGAGCCATACTGACTGTAGGCTCACCCATAGTTAGAATGGTCGTAGTGAGGATAAAACCTATTTTCCAAAAGAATAAAATTTGTCAAGATAAGAAATGACATCTCGACTTATTCCCTTCTCTCTTTTCTTGTCTCTTGCTGAATTTTTCCTTACCTTGTCACAATTAAAAAAAAAATCGAATTCTTACGATGGAGGGAGAGTTCAATTACGTCGATCTGGAGGTTGGTCACGCCGCGGAACTTTGGCGTATGCTACAGACTCTCGAAGATTTTGAGAAGCCACAATACCAAGTGGACGTGATCAGACAAGCAGGATTGGTCAAGGCTTGTGACGTGAAGATTGTGGTACCTGCTAGGAAGAAGGGCCCAGGCAATCGCCCGATACATTGCACTGCCAGGAGGTCTACAATGCAGATGGGTATCCAAGAGGCGTCACGACGAGCAATGCGGCACATTACCCGTATCTACGCCAAAGAATTGGAGAGCACGGTGTTCCGTCATCATCCGCGCAGCAATAACCTTCTTGACCCAAAGGCGATTCAGGATGAGAATGCCATGGTTACACAGTTGGCACGACTTGTTGTCGCCCAGGAGGATGTACTCGATGATACAAGCAAGGAGCTATAGAAGGCCCGCAAGGAGATCACAACAGAGAAGAACAGATGGCGGGAAGCTCAAGAGTATGTGTCACACCTTCTGCAAAGGATTGGAGAGTTAGAGACGGCATTGTACGCACCAGAGCCGGAGCCAATGCTCGAGTTGCACGAGCTGACCCGAGGAGCCGGAGCTTGAGGAGGACATCGCTTCTTCGACTACCACAGATGATGATTCTTTGGACATGGCAATCGTTTCGCCTATGCCGCAAAGATCCCTACCAGGCCGTGGAGGTTTTCTCGATGAGTGAGCGTAGGTTCTATAGTGAGACTCCTTCGCCGAGTCGCGTCATAGAATAAAGAGTCACCCTTTAGGCGTTAGACTCCAGTGTTAGTTCGATTTGGATTTTCATTGCTTGCTGAGTGTGCAGTATGTGTTGCAAGGCCCCTAGGCATTGTAAGCAGCCATACCAAGTTACTATTGATTAAAATAATAAAGTTGGACATTAAGTTACACCTTTCGCCCCGCATAAGTTCCATATTACTTGCCTATTCTTGTTTCCCTCTCATCTCTAAAACCTAGAGCAAATCACAGATGGTGAACACTCGCGGAAACCTTGGAGGCAATGGAAGTGGTTCTCGCCCAGCAGAAAACCCCAATGATGGAGCACCAGCACCGCCACTAGACATGCAGAATTTTGGAGCATTTCTTGCTGCTCAGACTCAATTGATGCATGCTATGATGCAACAGATGCAACACGTCACTGCTCAGGCCACCGCTAATCAAGTCAATCAGGGACAACGCCAGAATACAAGACTGTCAGAGTTTATGAGGACTCACCCACCCACTTTCTCTGGGAATGCCAATCCATTGGAGGCCGATGATTGGTTAAGTTCAATTGAGAGGAAGTTACACATCGCTCAATGCATGGGAAATGAGAAAGTACTCTACGCTTCTCATCAGTTGGAAGGAACAGCCGCTGAATGGTGGGAGAACTTCTGTGCCACGCAAGAGAACCCTCAGGACATCACTTGGGACGAGTTCACAGCTGCATTCCGTCAGTATCACGTGCCTGAAGGAATCATGGATCTCAAGAAGGAGGAGTCGAGCATCAAGCAAGGTAATCAGCCAGTGGCTGAATACCTGAACAAGTTCACACAGCTTGCACGCTACGCACCTGAGGATGTAGCGACAGATAAAGCCAGACAATCTCGTTTCATGAAGGGACTTAACTCAGGATTGCAGGTGGGATTGATCACCCACACCTTTCCAGATTTCCAAGAGTTGGTGAATAAGGCGCTTATTCTTGAGGACAAGCGCAAGGAACTGGATGAGAACAGAAGCGCAGGATGCAACAAACAGGATCACACCAGGGAACGCAATGGCGTCGAGAGTTGCACCAAATCAATTTTTAGATTCCACCACGAGAATGCAACCAGACACCGTCGCCCGACACAAGACCCGTCAATCGAACTATCGACCCAGCCCGGCTAGAAACGCCGCTCGAGCGATAAGAAGGAACAGTGAGACGCTGCTACAACTGCAACGAGCCAGGACACTTTGCCAACAGTTGTCCAAAGAAGACAGCAGGAGTGACCCCAGTCCGCTTAAATCTGGGATCCACACCAGCTAGGACGCCAGCACCAGGAGCCACACCCCAGACTATGGTGAGAGGCCGAGTCAACCATGTCACCGCAGATGCACTGCAAAATGCCACGGACGTCGTACTGGGTAAGTTGCTAGTCAACTCAGTACCTGCAACAGTTTTGTTTGATTCTGGAGCTTCGCATTCGTTTGTTTCACAAGGCTTTGCTGCTAAAAATGATTTGGAGATTGCAAGACTTAAATGCATGCTTTTAGTTCAAACCCCTGGTTCCGAACTCCGAACGAAAGTAGGATGTTCTGGGGTAAGAATACTAATAGATGGGATAGAGTTCCTAGCGAACCTTATTATTTTGGAGACCCAGACCTTAGATGTTATTTTGGGAATGGATTGGTTATCCAAGCACAGAGCCGTGTTGGATTGTGGACGAAGGACTATCTCAGTTGAGAGCCCGTGTGGAAAGAAAGTGGAATTTCAAGCTACTGCAGTTAGAGATGGACAGTTGATGGTTAACAGTACCCAGGCAATCAGCATAGAAGATGTCTCGGTAGTGAATGAGTACCCAGATGTTTTTCCGGAAGATCTACCTGGTATGCCGCCAGACAGGGACATAGAGTTTGTGATAGAGCTTGTACCTGGTACAGCGCCGATAGCAAAGAGACCTTATCGGATGTCCACCGAAGAATTGGTAGAGATGAAGAAACAGCTTGAAGAGTTAATGGAGAAAGGATTTATCAGACCAAGTTCGTCGCCATGGGGAGCACCAGTTTTGTTTGTCAAGAAGAAGGACGGAAGTTTCAGGATGTGCATTGACTACCGTGCACTTAATGAAGTCACTGTGAAGAATAAGTATCCGCTACCCAGGATTGATGATTTGTTTGACCAGCTGAGAGGAGCCGGAGTTTTCTCCAAGATTGATCTGAGATCGGGATACCATCAGTTGAAGATCCGATCAGAGGATATTCTGAAGACCGCATTCTCGTCAAGATACGGACATTATGAGTTTACTGTTATGTCCTTTGGTCTGACGAATGCGCCAGCATATTTCATGAATATGATGAATAAGGTGTTCATGGAATATTTGGACAAGTTTGTTGTCGTGTTCATAGATGATATCCTAATCTACTCCAAGACAGAGGATGAACATGCCGAACACTTGAGGCGAGTATTGGAAAAGCTGAGGGAACAGCAACTCTTCGCCAAGTTCAGCAAGTGTGATTTTTGGAAGGACAAGGTGGAGTTCCTCGGACATGTAATGACCGCAGAAGGGGTCGCCGTTGATCCAAGCAAGGTAGAAGCTGTGTTACATTGGGAGCACCAAGGCGTGACCCAGATCCGGAGTTTCCTTGGAATGGCAGGTTACTACCGCCGTTTCATTGAAGGCTTTTCGACAATTGCGAGACCTCTTACGCAATTGCTGAAAAAGGAGAAGAAGTTTGCATGGACGCCAGAGTGCGAGAAAGGATTCCAAGAACTGAAGACGAGATTGACATCGGCACCGGTGTTAGTCTGCTTGGGATGTCAATCAAAGCTTTGATATCTATTGTGATGCATCGCGCCAAGGACTTGGATGTGTGCTGATGCAGAACAGAAAGGTTGTTGCCTATGCATCAAGGCAGTTGAGGCCGCATGAGGAGAATTACCCGACACATGACCTAGAGTTAGCTGCCGTAGTGCATGCCTTGAAGATATGGCGTCACTATCTGATCGGGAACAGATGTGAAGTATACACGGATCATAAGAGCCTTAAGTACATCTTCACCCAATCAGACCTGAGTCGCTTCTATTAAGACATGAGTTACCCTTTTGGCTGATAGATTGTTGTGTGCTTAGGTTAATTTGGTTCTTCATTGGTTGCTGGGTGTGCAGTATGTGTTGCATAGCTTTTAGGCTTTTGTAAGCAACCATACCAAGTTATTAATATTAGGTATTTATGTTTTTGGGTTAAACCTACTTCCCTGCACTAGGATTCTTGAACCTTACCTCTGCTCTTCCCTCTCAACTGGACCTTGGCGTGTCAACAGATGGAAAGGACAGATCACACCGATGTTCCTGAAGCAGTTCAAGTCAATACAGTTGCTGCTACCGTTGATAAAGCGGAGATTGACAAGCAGCTATCTACCGTACCAGCAACAAGACATTTCGCTTCTGCCAGATTCAGTGGAGCAATCACTCGAAAAGTGAAGCGACTTGGGAACGCGAGGAAGATTTGATGAAGGAGTTTTCTGACCTATTCTATAGTTAGCCTCGAATCTCGGGGACGAGATTCTGTTAAGGGGAGAGGTTTGTAACATCCCAAAAATTGCTTCTAATATATTTAGTGTGTTTATGGGATTATTTGGAATTTTTCAAAATTTATTTGGAATCCTCGAGAGTAATTTGAATTCAAGTGTATCGAAATAATCACGTTAAATAAAGATCAGGTATTTTCGAGTAAGCATAAAATTTAAAATTTTGTTGATAATTAAGATAATTGGTAGACGAGAGTGTTTGCTTCAAATATTTTCGAAAAATATGTTATATAGCTTAAGTCGTTGATTTTATAAAAATCGGTACAAGTGTCGAAATCATGAAAAGAATTTTCGCGGAAAATCTACACGTCGAAAAATCGCGAAACCAACTTCGTTAAGTTCCAAATGGTTACTAGTATTTTAAAGGAATTTTCTGGATTTTTAGAACCTCCCTGTTAATTTTTTTTTTCCGCAACACGTGTGAGAACGTATGTGTGTATAACATGTATACAAAAATATTTAACTTCAGTAGGACTCGAATTGGGGACCTATTTGATTTGGTCGTAGTGCACTTTGTCACCAGACTGTGTTATTGCCTGTCCTTTCTTCTCTCATCAAACCCATGCATGTGACGTGATATAAATGGCCATGCATGGCGTCACCACAAAGTGCCTTCTTTAAATTCTCTATTACTACACTTGTAACCGGCCATGCATGGGAAATCATCTCCAATGTAGTAACGTGAATGAGTGTTTCATTTTTTTATGAGAACGTTTCCATTCTTCCATTCATTGCATGCAAGGAAAAATTACTCACGGCATGATGTGTCCTTCCTAGCCGTTTCCTCCATGCATGACTCACGACCATGACGTTTCCATTTACCTGCCTTTTCCATTTCCAGCCAGTTCCACAGTCTGCACGTCTTCCCATTTTCTAGCCACTTCCTTACCAGCCATTTCCATTTCCTACGCAAGAGGGTTCCTTCCTTCTATTTCTCCATTCTCTGCAACACTTTCCCATTCCCTAGCAATACTTCTCCATTTCCTGCATGTTCTACAATTTCTAGCCACGCACGAGTGCTTCTTTCCAGCCGTTTCCTGTTTCTTTGCAAGGAGGGATTTAGTCACGTTAATTCCTCCTTTGAGTTCATTTTTTTCCCCTTCACGTGCATGAGTCTTGGACGTTTGAATTATTCTCCAGCTATCCCATGCACATGGCCTTTCAGTTTTTTTTTCCTGCCGTTTCCATTACCCATGTAATGCCTGCATGTGGTCTTTCCTTACTAGCATGCATGTATGCCCTCCCTCCACACGCATAGGCATTCCCAGCCGTTACTAGTTAGCCCATTATCCTCTCCAGCCTTTACATCTTTCCATTGTCTTCCTACAGCTGCTACTAACCATATACTCACCCTTCTTCTTCACGGCATTTTCTTCTGCACCATCCAAAGCCCCAGCACCTTCTCCACAGCATCCACGCCTCCCTGCCGTTTCTGTTAACGTTGCCGCCGTCGTCGTCGCCGTCGCCACTACCGCGTTGCTGCCGCCATCGTCGCCGTCGCCGTCGCCGCCGCCGTCGTTGCCGCCCCGTTTACGCCGTCGCTGTCGGCACACTCTCCGGCCTCGACTTCTTCCGCGTCGACGATCCGCACTACTGCCGTCATCGATCGGTACCTCTTTTATCTTTTACGCGCACTCTACCTCTATTGATCGATTGATCCTGTCGACGCGTAATCTTGTATATATATGTTAGTATATATACGTATAGGTTAGGCGGATGTATTCTATAGCCTGCGCATATACATGACTACGTGTAGATATAATCGCGCGTAGATATATTTGGTTGCTACGCATGTAAAAATATATATCGTAGCATATTGTTTCGGTACTCTCTGTTATTAGATGCTAGCAGTATGTATACGTGTGAATTTATTCGTCGGATCTGCATATATATGTATATTCGGCCGATTCGTAAGTATAAATTTTCTACATGCATTTATACGGTTGTCTTAGGAAGTATACGTATTTAAATACGAAATTTATACGTTGTTTCGGGTTTTTCTCTCGTGTCCTAGCCATGTCCTAGCCGAACAGAGTATACACATATATACTATGAATAGTGCCATGCAGAATAGGAATGAAGGCTAGTTGTACATGAGTTTTCCCGAAATTATGAATTTTCTCTTTTTCGCTAGAAATTCGTTTTAAGTCCGAATCGCTTGCAACAAATTTTGTTAATTAAGTACAAATTAGTACCTTTCTACCGTAATTTTTATGAAATTTTATAAATAAATTTATACTATTAAATTATTTGCGGAAAATCCAAACTTACGAATTTTGTATCTCTTAAACTATACGTCCGAAAATGGCGAAATAAATTTTATAAATCCTAGAAAATGCCAAAGTATTTATTTGGAATTTTTGTGAAATTACGCATTAGTTTTATTTGCGGCATTTCCTGAATGTGTGTTTATTCGTTGTTTTTGGATGTTTTTCTGCTACACGTAGACGTTGAGCTGTGCGAGGGTGTTGAAGAAGACCAATCTCAAGTGTTGGACCAAGAACATCAACTGTTCGAAGGCAAGTTGTGCTTTGACCATGTTGCTCCTAGTTTTTGAAATGTATTTTGATTTAAGTTATGCATGCTATGTTAATTAAAATGAATAATTTAATTTGGGCTAACTAGTTAATCAACCTAATTGTTAATACCATCCTTGTTAATAATATTTGTATGCCATATATTCCATTGTCACCTAAAGTTGGGATTAAATTGTTGGATGATATGATTGTGCCAACACGGGAGGCTAGACCGTGACTAGTTGCTTAGAAATGCTTGCGCTGATGATATTTCCAAAACAGCAAAATAATCTTGACTAATGACAAATGAACTGATTTTGGAATGCTAAGTGTGAGTTTGTCACGGATTGACGTGAAGTGTAGGTACCTTCGTGGTTCTACACGGTAACTGAAAATACTGTTGGCATGCGTTGCACAGTAGATGAACAAGGGTGGGATTGATTTAGCCCGGGGCAAGTGGTAAGAGGCTTTATGCCAGGTGGGCCTTCGTGGCACTGATAATTAATAAACGGCCTTCGTGTCCGTGGGATGAGTGTTGTGAGTTGTTTGGGTCAGGGATGAGTGATGAATGTCTTGCCCTGGACAGTTAAGGACTTCACCTTGCAAGCCTTTGAACTGGGCCTTACGTACAACCACATGGCTGGAGTGGGACGTTCTTAGTTTAGTAGGATTCTGAAGTCTTACCTTTGATACCTCAGGGTGGCAGTTACGTCGGGGTAATCAGGTGGGGGAGCGATACTGTGCTACGGCTTGGTACCCTATCCAACGGTGATTGTCGGTCCTACACTTCGATCCTTCGTGGGGAAGTGATAGTGAAGGCAATCTGGCGAGGTTCATAGGTGTAGATGGAAGTTTTTAAAAAACTTCCGTTACGGTCCAATCGCCTTTGTGGTGTGCTTTGTATCGTGTGGGTAAAGTGTACAACCTCTGCAGAGTGTGTCAAAACTATTCGAATAGCCGAGTCCACTGATCTTGGACAAAGCTCGGGATTACGATCAAGGGTTAGATCTTTTAAACTAAAATGTGGAATGGGTGGCTGTATGCCAGAGATAATTGCTAAAGTGATTTAGGGCTTTGTGCCGAACTGTTGAAAAGAGATTGGTAACTTATTACATAATAAGGTTTTGCTGCTTTTGAATCTATTAAGGTTATTTAATCAAAGCAAAATGTTGTTTGATGCAAAATAACCACTTAAGCCATTCCTTTGGAAGAAGCCATGCATATAGTAATAGAACTGCACCTCTAAGCATGACTTGCTGAGTATGTTGTATACTCACCCTTGCTTCCAACAAAATCATCAGCTGAGGAGAAGACTACAACTTCAAAGGAGGAGAAGTTCCGCGAGGAGGCAGTTATCTAGGAGTTGAACCTTGTCAGTTGCCTGTGGCATACTGATGGGTGTCACCGACGTTCTTTGTTCCACTGCTGATTATTTACTTTTGTTATTGTAAGCCCTGCGTGGCAGACTATTTGTATGTTGACCTTAAGGTCTTGTAACCAGTTTTATTTAATGTTTGAAGTACTTTATTATTAATTCCACTGTGTATGATTGTGGTACTTCATCCCTGTTTAATTGTGTGTACTAGCGTGATCCTGGACTAGTACAGAATACACAGAGGGTCCGGATTTGCAGATTCGGGTCCCGACATACAGCCTATCATCCACAGACGGACGAACAGACCGAAAGAGTCAATCAGATTCTGGAGGATATGCTAAGAGCGTGTGCATTGGCTTATGCTACCTCTTGGGATAAGAGCTTACCGTATGCCGAGTTCAGTTACAACAATAGTTACCAGGCTAGTTTACAGATGTCACCTTTTGAGGCACTGTATGGTCGACCCTGTCGGACGCCATTAAACTGGAATGAGACCGGTGAGCGCCGTGTCTTCGGGCCTGATATTCTTCAAGAAGCTGAAGAGCAGATTGCCATGATTAGGGAAAGGTTGAAGATAGCCCAATCACGATAGAAGAGTTATGCTGACAATCGTCGCCGGGATTTGAGTTTTGAACCAGAAGACTTTGTATACCTCAGAGTTACGCCTCTCAGGGGAGTTAAGAGGTTCCATGCCAAAGGGAAACTTGCACCCCGTTATGTTGGACCATTTAAGATTTTGAGCCGCAGAGGTGAAGTTGCTTACCAGCTGGAGTTGCCACAGTCATTGACAGGAGTACATGACGTGTTCCACGTGTCGATTGAAGAAGTGTCTCCGAGTACACGAGGAGCAGACACCGCTAGAGTCAATTGAGTTGCAAGAAGATTTGACTTACAAGGAGCATCCCGTGAAGATTCTTGACACCATGGATCGAGAAACGAGGAACAAGTCAACCCGTTTCTGCAGAGTTCAATGGAGCAACCACGCGGAGAGTGAAGCAACTTGGGAACGAGAAGAGGATTTGAAGAAAGAGTTTCCGAACCTATTCCTTAGTTAGCCCCGAATCTCGGGACGAGATTACATTAAGGGGGGAGGTTTGTAACACCCCAAAATTTTGCTTTTCTTAAATTCATGTGTGATTTGGCACTTTGGTGAATTTTTGGAATTTTCTGGAATTTATTTGGATTTATTTGGAATTTATTTGAATTTATTCCATTTTAAAATAATTAAAGAATTTAACTTTGCAAATAAAATTTTGTTGGAGATATTTTATTTGAGTCCAAAATGTTCCAAAATATTTTCCAGAATTTTTCTGAGTCTTTTGCTATTTTTAATGATTTAATTGAATTTCTGAGAATTTAATTGGATTAATTAAATCAAGTTGGTTTTACTGTTCCTCCAACCGGACCCGAGTCCGAGTCAGACTCGAGTCCGACTCGCGCCAGTTGGTCCAGCCGAACCCGCTCGGCCGAACCCAAACCCGCGTGACCGTTGGATCTTGATCCAACGGCCACGATTGAGCCACGTCACCCGAGCCCGAGCCCGAGCCCGACCGAGCCAGCCAGCTCGCCCGAGTCCGACCCGAACCCAAACTCACGCACCGTTGGATCTCAATCCAACGGCTGTGCGCGTGCCACGTCATCCAATCCGAATGGGATTCGGACTTCGCCGCCGCAGCCGTGTCGACCTCGGTCTCCGCGCGATACACGGAAGCCTAGGCCCCTATTTATTGCGCCGTCGCCGCCATCGTGAAGCCCGCTTCATTGCGCACCCGTAGCCCTAACTCACCTCGCCTGAGCCGCCGTGGTTGCGCCGCTAGAGCTCGCCGGAGTTAGGAGAAGGTGCCGCCCCGGTTTTTCGCCGATAGCCGCCGTCTCCGTCGCCGTTGACCCCAGATACGGAACCGTGAGAGCAAGCCGCGTCGGTGAGCACCACCCACGTCGCCAGAGCGCGTCCGAAACGCCGTCGGCTAGGTCATCGTCCCCTGCGCCGGTGACCCAGCGCCGCCGCTCGTCATCGCCGGACTTCGAGCTCCCTCAGCCGTCCGATCCAGATCCAACGTCCCAGATCACGCCACGTCATCTCACGGTGAGATCCCGTCCAAAATCCCAGATCCAATCTCGACCGTTGGAACTAGATCCAACGGTCCAGATCAAACGCGTTCACCCCAAACGCGTGAGTCCAGATCCAATCTGGGCCGTTGATTTTCAAATCAACGGCCGAGATCTAGCCACGTGTGCGGAGATCGACCGCCGCGGGTCAGCGCCGGCCCACGACGCAGCGTCGCGTGACGCTGACACGCGGGGCCCGCATGTCAGCGGCCCAGCCACACTGCACCATGACGTCACGCTGACGTCATGGCAGGCCCGCATGTCAGCGACCACCCCAGCCGTGCGGTGACGTCACCCATGACGTCACAGTGGGTCCCACCTGTCAGCACCATGGGCTGAGCCCCGCTGACGTCAGCAATGACGTCACCCGAGTGGTCCCACCTGTCAGTCTCACGTGAGCCGTGGACCGGGTCCACGGTAGACCCGAGCCAAACCATGGACCACGTCCATGAACCGGCTGATGTCAGCCGCCCAATCAGAGGCTGCCACGTGTTCTCACTGACGCAATAATTAATTTCCGAAAAAGAAAATGATTTATTAATTCGAAATAATGATTTCAGATTTTGATTCAAACTTCAAACGCTTATAACTTTTGCGTTTCAACTCCGATTTGAGTGATTCAAATTTCTAAATTTGTATAAAATTGAGATCTACCTAATTATGAATTTTATTTAATTTTTGGGCTAAATTTTTTCTCTGTAAAATTATTTAATTGATTATTTAAACTTTAAATAATCATAACTTTTGCATTTTAACTCCGAATTAGACGATTCCAGTTCCTAAAAATTCATAAAATTATGTTCTCTCTCTTTATGGATTTTGTTTGGATGTTTGGACACTTTTTGCCTATTGTTTATTCGTGTATTGCTGTTTGCACACTTTACGAGTAGACGTTGAAGTGCCGGAAGGATTCGAAGGAGAAGTATTGACTCAGGATCCAACTCAAGACCAAGAACAGGTACTTTTTGAAGGCAAGTTGTGCTTTGACCATATTGATCCCATTTTTGAAACCTATTTTGATTTAATGTATTGCATGCTAGTTCAAATAGAAAATGCTTTACTTAATTATGGGAAATTAGATAAATGCCAATTTGCTGTATTACACCTTGGTTAATTGTATATGTGCCATGACCCCCTTGTCACCCTAGTGAGGATTACTAGTTGGACATTACTAAATTGCCAACATGGGTTTGTAGAACGTTGTAGTATATTGCTTAGACCTGCTACGTACTCATGACATGATTTTGGACAATCAAACGTTAATATTGACTTAATGACATATTGAACCTGTTTTGCAAAGGTATCATGTGATGTTGATGGCACGTGGTGCATGGTAATCAACTGGGGTTTGATAAATAGTTTTTCGACCGGGGCATGTGGCAAGACTGATCAGGTGGGCCAGTTGAGGCATTGGGAATGTTGGTTTGGTTCTTCGGGTAGTCTTGTCCTGGTCACCCTAAGGACTTCACCTTGCAAGCTTTTGAACTGAGTTAATCTTGCAACCACATGTCTGTAATGGGACGGAGCAGCGTTCACTAAAATCGTCGCCCAGGCCACAAACGGGCTCCGATTTTGATGATCCACATATGCATAGAAAGCTAAGGAGATAAGCTTTACAATGGCACCGGTTTCAGGTCATTTGGACTTCGGAGTCGACGGGAATTTACGTTGCAAGCTGGCGGACAGAATCTGTCCCAGGGTGCTGCGTCACCAATTTGGGCCGTTGGCCCATGTATCGTGTTGGAGTCCATCACGGACACGTCTAGGGTTTCTAGGACGTCCCCTAGCCTTTATATCCAGTAGCCGCCGCTAGGGTTTGCCTCGGGTTTTGCTTAGATTAATTCTGTCTTTGAACAGTGTTGCCGTTCATCGGTTTGTGAGACCCCAACTCGTGAGCTTCATCCTCAATTTCAAATTCAGTTGCATCTTTCTTGTTCTTGCTTGTGTTCTCGATTCATTGGCAGGGATTAGCCTTCGTGGCGAGGTCAACCGGGCAGCGCACGGTTGATAACCAGAGGACGCGTGGTGCTGCGATTGCAGGGGTCTTGATCGTGTCGATCAAGAAGCCGGATCGTGTGTGTCTCGCGCCGCCTAATCGACTTATCCTCCACCTGACGGAAGTTCGGGCATCCCTCTACACCCCATCAAGTGGTATCAGAGCAAGGTTTACCGTCAGGTTCGCCTTCTCCCCGTAGTTTGATTTAGTTTTGCGTTCGTCCTATAGTCCACGAAAAAGCCAAAAAAAAATTGCAGTTCATAGTCTACCATACCTAGAACCACGCCTAGCCTTTGCACAATTTCGGTTTCAGAGTCCGTAGTACTGAGTTTGTGTCCAGAATCGAGTCGTGTTGCTGGTTTAGATCGTGGTCTTAATTTAGTCGTGTCTCACCTCTGCTGCATCCCATATCCTACACCGATCCAATCGTATTTTGAGTCCTTGTTGGAATCGGTTTGTTTTGTGGTTCTCCTCAGTTTCGGAGTCCTAGTTGTGTTAGGGTTTCTCCTTCATAAACCCTAACCCCCCCACCTCCTGTTAGCCATATCGCCACCCCTCATCACAGAACCTGCCACCACAGATCATCGCGTTCATATCCACTCCATACGCCCTTGAGTTTGGAGAGGTGCCGCCTAAAAAAAACCCTGATTCGGAGTCCTTCCGTAAAACGGCCATAACTTTCGCATACAGACTCGGAATTAGGCGATTTTTTTTTTCGCGGACATCTACAGAAAATTTTACATCCGATTCTCCCCCACTTCGTCGGGTTTGCCGAAATTATTTTTGCGAAATTCCCTCGGAAAGATTGAGTTCTCGGCCGCCGAAGTTTGAGCACGCTTTTCGGAAAACACTTCTTATTTCATATCGGTTTCATCTTACATCTGTTCAGGCTGAAAATTTGTGTACTATCTACCTTTGTGCTCCTGAGCCTAGGAAAAATATCAGAAAAATCAAAGAAAAATAAAAAAAAATTGGTGAAAGAGGCATAGAGGCATAGAGCCTAAAAAAAAAAGGCAGGAGCAAAGGTAGGTGTTTCTACCGTGCCTGATAGAAGTAGAAGTGTTTGATGCAGTTGCGGTTCTGATATCTGTTCATATACTCTGACGCCTTGTTGCTTGTCTCTACTTATTCCTTATTTTACGCGCTGACTAGACTAAGGCTACATTTAGACCAAAGAACTAGGGCAAGTACTTTGGACATTTATTCAGCATTACTATCCGTTCTTGCATTGTGTGCCACCATCCATATAACCTTCCTACAGCTCCACATATAAATCCTTCCGACAAAGACAAAGTTATTGACCCTTGCAATCGCTTCATCACACCCTCACGGTGTCACGAACCCGACCACGGTTGCACCGTCCCTCGCTGTGTTGGTAAGAACCGGGTAAGAACTTGGTAAGATTGCTTGAGAGCGTGAGATCCCACCTAGTAGTTCATAGGGCTCATAACACTTGTGTTTGTGTTTCCTTCTGTCCTTTTCTACGCTAACCATGGCAGGTGGCAAGAAGGGCAGGAACGAGGATGACGATGTTACCGTCGAAGACTGTGTCCTTTATTCAGAATTATCGACCATGATGGACGAGATAAAAATGATGTTCAAGGAGCATGCCATGACGACGAACAAGACCCTTGAGAGCATCGATCGACGAGTTTCCACCCTCACCGAGAGGATGGATGTCGTCGAAACGCCTCCGACCATTGAAGGAGGTGCAACCGTCAACAGCGGGCGCCAACCACGACAACAACGACCACGATGAGGATGGTGATTTTGAGGAAGATGAAGATGAGCAGCAAAGTGCCGCCAGTGAGCGTCTGCTCAACGGACGCCTGCTCTGCATGACCGTCTTCGCCGCAAATCACGGTATGGGAAGTAATAACCAGAACCGCAATGATGATCCTTTCGCTAAGGTAAAATTCACCATCCCTTCCTTTTACGGAGCTTATGATGCTAATGCGTACTTAGATTGGGAGATGACGGTTGAGCGTAAATTTAACTCCCATCTAGTTCCCGAGATTCATAGGGTTAGACAAGCCACTAGTGAATTTAAAGATTTTGCTATAATCTGGTGGAATGAACTAGTAAATGCCCGCTACAACCTGATTCTTGGGCAAGATTAAAAGATGCTATGCGTAATAGATTTGTTCCTCCTTCCTACCAACGTGATATGCGCAAGAGATTGCAACGATTAGATCAAGGTAGTATGGTATGCAGGGAATATTACCAAGAGCTTCAAAAGGGTATGCTACGTTGTGGGGTAGTAGAGGAACTCGAGGATAAAATTGCTCGCTTTTACGGTGGGTTGCGTCCGTAAATTCAGGATATTGTTGATTATAAAGAATATACCATCACAATCGCTTGTTTCAACTTCGCTATGTTAGCAGAGAAGGAATTGCGAGGACGCCATTCCAAGAGCAGGAGCAATGCCGGTAGCACCTTCACGCCCCGAACGACTACGGGACAAGCAAAGACAGTGCCTTCTTCCACCTTTCGACCAGCGGCAACGCCACCTTTGCCGAACACACGACCGGCAGTGACGGCACCACCCACCCGTGTACGCAGGCAAAGCAGCAAGTCGACCCCGCCACACCGGCCAATAGCTCCTCCGTCGCTTCCACAGGCCGTACATCGACGGGAATTCGCTGCCACAAGTGCCAAGGGATTGGCCACGTCAAGAGAGAATGCCCCAGCCAGCGGGCATACATCGCCACCGATGACGGAGGTTACATCAGCGCCTCCGATGTTGAGGACGAAATCGACGACACCAGGGTGGACAACGACGAGGTTGATGATGAAGCCACCTTTGGCGCCGAGGATCTCGCTGCACAGGTCCATCATTGTCCAGCGTGTCCTTAGCGCACGATGGAGCAATCCGAGCAAAGGCAGCGCCACAACTTGTTCCAGATTTTCTTCGTCATCAACGGTAGCCAGCGCGTGATCATTGACTCCGGCAAATGCAACAACTTGGTGAGTACAGATTTGGTCAAGAAGCTTGGCTTGACCACACGCCCGCACTCCACATCCATACCACATTCGGTGGCTAAATGATTACAGCAAAGCTAAGGTAACACAAACAGTTCGGGTTCATTTTTCCATTGGTTCCTATTCTGATTTTGCTGATTGTGATGTGGTGCCGATGCAAGCTTGTTCTCTTTTATTGGGTCGCCCATGGGAATATGACACTGATGCACTTCACCACGGTAGAAGTAATAAATACACTTTTATGCATAAGGGAAAGAAAATTACACTTCTACCTTTGACCCCCGCTGAAATTGTTAAATCTGATAGGGAGCGGATTGCTAATGACAAGAAACCCATTGATGAAAAATCTGAAATTCAGCATGTAGCCAACCAAATAAAATTGAGGAATCCCGTCTTGCTTGCTACAAAATCTGATCTAGCTGCAATTAGTGATGATGCTTTGTGCTATGCTGTGCTATGCAAAGATGCTTTGTTTTCATTGGATGATCTGCCTAGTACTTTGCCTCCTGCTGTCACTAACCTTTTGCAGGAGTATGCGGATGTTTTTCCTGCCAAGATACCTCCAGGACTCCCACCCCTACGAGGGATTGAGCACCAAATTGATTTAATACCTGGAGCGAGTTTGCCAAACCGAGCTGCTTATAGGACCAACCCCGAGGAGACTAAGGAGATTCAGCGCCAAGTCCAAGATCTTTTGGACCGCAGGTATATACGTGAGAGCCTTAGTCCTTGTGCTGTTCCTGTTATTTTGGTTCCTAAGAAAGATGGCAGTTGGCGCATGTGCGTAGATTGTAGAGCCATTAACAATATCACAATAAGGTACCGTCATCCTATTCTTAGGCTAGACGACATGCTTGATGAGTTAAGTGGTTCTATAATTTTCTCTAAGGTTGACTTGCGTAGTGGATACCACCAAATAAGAATGAAATTGGGAGATGAATGGAAAACAGCTTTTAAAACCAAGTTTGGATTGTATGAGTGGTTAGTCATGCCTTTTGGTTTAACTAATGCACCGAGCACCTTCATGCGCTTAATGAACGAGGTTTTACGAGTTTTCATTGGGAAATTTGTTGTGGTTTATTTCGATGATATATTGATTTACAGCAAGTCATTACATGAACATCTTGATCATCTACGTGCTGTTTTTGATGCTTTGCGTCTGACGCTTATTTGGTAACCTCGAGAAGTGCACTTTTTGCACCAAACGAGTGTCGTTTATTGGCTATGTTGTGACTCCGCAGGGAATTGAGGTTGATGAAGCCAAGGTGCACGCGATTAAGAGTTGGCCAACGCCCACAACGATTTCACAAGTGCGGAGCTTCCATGGACTTGCCGGATTTTACCGCCGCTTTGTGAAGGATTTCAGCACCATTGCAGCTCCATTGAATGAATTGACGAAGAAGGGAGTTGTGTTCCATTGGGGGCAAGCACAGGAGAATGCCTTCAACCTTTTGAAAGATAAGCTTACTAATGCACCTTTACTCCAACTTCCTGATTTTAATAAGACCTTTGAGCTTGAATGTGATGCTAGTGGGATTGGAATTGGTGGTGTTTTGATGCAAGATAGAAAACCTGTTGCTTATTTTAGCGAAAAATTGAGTGGTCCTGTTTTGAATTATTCCACGTATGATAAAGAATTGTATGCTCTTGTGCGATCTTTAGAAACGTGGCAACATTATCTTTGGCCCAAAGAATTTGTTATTCATTCTGATCATGAGTCGCTAAAACATATTCGCAGTCAAGTGAAACTAAATCGTAGACATGCTAAATGGGTTGAATTTATTGAACCTTTTCCTTATGTTATCAAACACAAGAAAGGGAAGGATAATGTGATTGCTGATGCATTGTTTAGGAGATATACCATGTTGTCCCAACTTGATTGTCGTATATTTGGATTGGAATCAATTAAAGAACAATATGCTCATGATGATGACTTTAAAGATGTCTTGCTGCATTGCAAAGAGGGAAGAACATGGGACAAATATGTGATAAACGATGGATTTGTGTTTAGAGCTAACCGCCTATGTATTCCAGTTGGATCCGTTCGTTTTCTTTTGATACAGGAGGCCCATGCAGGAGGGTTGATGGGTCATTTTGGTGCCAAGAAGACGGAGGCCGTGCTGTCTGCCCACTTCTTTTGGCCGAAGATGAGGCGAGACATTGAGAGGTTTGTATCCCGCTGCACTACATGTCAAAAGGCTAAGTCACGATTGAATCCACATGGTTTATATATGGCTCTTCCTGTTCCTAGCACTCCATGGGAGGATATATCTATGGACTTTGTTTTAGGACTGCCTAGGACCAAGAGGGGGAGGGATAGTATTTTTGTGGTGGTTGATAGATTTTCTAAGATGGCTCACTTTATTCCTTGTCATAAGAGCGACGATGCTGTTAATATTGCTAACCTTTTCTTTCAAGAAATCGTTCGCTTGCATGGTGTGCCTTCTACTATTGTTTCAGATCGTGACGCCAAGTTTTTGAGCCACTTTTGGAGAACTCTATGGAATACATTGGGGACCAAGCTGCTGTTTTCAACAACATGTCATCCCCAAACCGACGGCCAAACCGAGGTAGTAAATCGTACATTATCCACTATGTTGAGGGCTGTTTTGAAGAAGAATTAGAAGATGTGGGAAGAATGTTTGCCGCATGTTGAATTCACTTATAATAGGGCGGTACATTCCACCACCAAGGTAAGTCCTTTTCAGGTAGTGTATGGCTTCAATCCCCATGCTCCTATTGATCTATTACCATTACCTACTAGTGAACGAGTTAATCTTGATGCTAAGGAACGTGCTGAATTTATTCTGAAATTGCATGAAAAGACTAAAGAAAATATTGAAATGATGAATGAAAGGTATAGGACTGCGGGAAGTAAAGGTAGAAAGGAAGTAAAACTTGAACCGGGTGATTTAGTATGGTTACACTTGCGAAAGGATTGTTTTCCAGAATTGAGAAAGTCTAAATTAATGCCTAGAGCTGATGGTCCTTTCAAGATACTTGAGAAAATAAATGATAATGCATATAAACTTGAGTTGCCGCCCGAATTTGGGATTAGTTCCACATTTAACATTGCAGATTTGAAACCGTTCATGGGAGAAGAAGATGAGCTTGAGTCGAGGACGACTCCACTTCAAGAGGGGGAGGATGATGAGGACATCACTCCTATTTATACGACCGAGCCTCCTCCAGTTGTGATGCAAGGACCCATCACAAGAGCACGAGCACGGCAATTGAATCAACAGGTGAGCTCGTTCCTAAGTGCCCGTGCAGATACTTGTGAGGATAGTATGCTACCTAATGATATTATTGATTATATTGTACTTAGGAACTTTGGAGAGGACCATGAAGGCCTTGGAAACCAGCAAGGACCAAGAGGGAGGCAAGGAGGGTGTCCAAGTCAAGTTGGAGTTTCAATTCATCTCGGAGTCGACTACCTCGGCCACCAGGAGCAGCGTTCACTAAAATCGTCGCCCAGGCCACAAACGGGCTCCGATTTTGATGATCCACATATGCATAGAAAGCTAAGGAGATAAGCTTTACAATGGCACCGGTTTCAGGTCATTTGGACTTCGGAGTCGACGGGAATTTACGTTGCAAGCTGGCGGACAGAATCTGTCCCAGGGTGCTGCGTCACCAATTTGGGCCGTTGGCCCATGTATCGTGTTGGAGTCCATCACGGACACGTCTAGGGTTTCTAGGACGTCCCCTAGCCTTTATATCCAGTAGCCGCCGCTAGGGTTTGCCTCGGGTTTTGCTTAGATTAATTCTGTCTTTGAACAGTGTTGCCGTTCATCGGTTTGTGAGACCCCAACTCGTGAGCTTCATCCTCAATTTCAAATTCAGTTGCATCTTTCTTGTTCTTGCTTGTGTTCTCGATTCATTGGCAGGGATTAGCCTTCATGGCGAGGTCAACCGGGCAGCGCACGGTTGATAACCAGAGGACGCGTGGTGCTGCGATTGCAGGGGTCTTGATCGTGTCGATCAAGAAGCCGGATCGTGTGTGTCTCGCGCCGCCTAATCGACTTATCCTCCACCTGACGGAAGTTCGGGCATCCCTCTACACCCCATCACCTCAGGAGGTCAACTACACCCTTTGTATAAGTTGTACGGGGGAGCGTACCGGGGCTGCGGCCAGGTACTCATCTAACGGTTGATTGGCCTAAACTTCGCCTTCGCTAAGGGAAGGGTTAGTGTGCAATAACCGGGGAGGCTCACTTGTATTGTTAGAAGTTTCCGAAAGACTTTGTTACGGGAACTCGCCTTTGTGGTGTTTGACTATAACTTGTGGGTAAAGTGCATAACCTCTGCAGAGTGTAAAATCTATTCGAATAGCCGTGTCCGCGGTATTGGACATCGCTCGGGAATTACAGTCAAGGGTTAGACTTTCTTGAAAATAACTTGGACTTGAAAGGTTGGGTTTGGTTAAAATAATGTTGTCAATGGAAATGTGGATTAGGAATGGGAAAGATGTTGATTAAACTCCTGGAAAAGTTATTGATGTTATACTTGTTTCTACTGCTTTCGAATCTACTTATGCTACTTGTCAAATTCTGTTTACTGCAAATATACCTTGAGCTATTCCTTTGTATCAAGCCATGCATATAGTATATTAGCTTGCATTCTGTGCATGACTTGCTGAGTACCAAGTACTCACCCTTGCCGCAATACAACACCAGTTGAAGAAGAGACTACACCAGCTTTGGAGGAGGAGCTCCAAGAGGAACCGTCAACTTAGGGAGCGAGCCCAATCAGTTGCCTGTGGTATACTGGATGGCGCCACGATGTTATCTTATTTTTCGCTGCTATTATTTCTCTCTTAATAAGTTTCGCCCTGCGAGGCATATATTTGTAACTTGACCATAAGGTCGAGCAACCAGTTTGACTATTTAATTAAAGTACTTTATTAGTATCGAGTGGTATGATTGTGATATTTACCGATGTTAAGACTGTGTGCACTAGCGCGTTCCTGGACTAGTGCTGAATACACAGAGGGTCCGAATTTGCAAATTCGGGTCCCGACAACACTCGTCCTTGGAGAAAGTGAGGGACAGCTCGGACCATTTGAGTTGCTGCACTGGAGGCTTACCTTGGGCGACATGGTGTACTTCCCTCGCAGCGTCCTTTAAATCCCGGCGGGATTTGTAGGCGGAGGAGCCCCCGAAGATAACCGCAATGTGCTTATGGGGTTCTTGATATTCCATGTCATCTTCGTTTTCTTCGGCGGGCTGTTTGCCTTTGCCATTCTCGCCCTGCTCTGGGAGCGATGGCATGGGACCCCTGCCGTTGTAAAAGTGCTCCAGGCGGTAGGTCCACGTTCGGCAATTCCGTAGGTCATGCCCGTGTGCCTGGTGAAGCGGACAGTAGAGGCCGCCCCGTTGATCCACTTGGTCGCCTCGATCGCGGGGCCTGTGTGGCTGGCCTCTTCCCCGAGCGTTAAACCCCCGGCGCTGCGGCTGGGTTGTTCGGGGTTGTTGCTGTTCTACTGCGGCAACCATGCCCGGTGGGACCTGTTTTTTCTTCTTCTTCTTGATCTTCTTATCCACGGAGTTCGAGCCCTTTTTGCTGGCGGAGGTTTCTAGCCCGGGCTGAGGCGGTAGCTTCCCTTCATCCAGCATTTTCTTCCACTGGACGACCTCATCTGCGTTGGCATATCGATCGGCCATTCAGAAGAGCTCGTTTGCCGTTAGATCCGGATGGATCTCCAGATCCTGCGTGAAGCGCACATCTCGCACCCCGAACTTGAAAGCCCGGACGACAGCCTCGTCCGATATGTTCGAGATCGAGTTTCGGACTTGGATGAATCTCTGGACGAACTGTCACAGGGTTTCCCCATCCGTCTGAATCAAGCGCTCAAGGTCGCGCTCCTTTCCCGGGTGAATGTAACAGCTCTGGAAATTTGCTCGGAGCGCGGTGCTGAGCTGCCCCCAAGATCGTATGGACCCTTCCTTTTGGTTGAAGAGCCATGTACGAGCAGCTCCGTCTAAGACCGTTGGCAGATATTTCGCCATCACCCCTTCATCGCCCCCGGCGGCCAGGATGGCGGTGGTATATATCGAGAGGAACTCGTCCGGGTTCTGGGTCCCGTTGAATCTCTCGATGTGGCCGGGCTTGAACCTGCTTGGCCAAGTGACATTCCGAAGAGAGCTCGTGAAAGCCTGGCAGCCGAAGCTGGGAGTTTCACGATGAAATCCCCGACCATAATGGTCTCTGCGTGTGTCCCCCGTCCAACGTCTCGTGCGTGGACCAAGTCGAGAGAAGACTTCGCGCGGAGATCGGGCCGACGACCGTTCGGTCGTGGAGCATTCGGAACGCTCGTAATCCGAACGGTTGTAGGTATGTCGTCCCGAGGTTACTCGGGAGCTATTCCGAGGCTTCTCCCGGACCAAATTAGCGGCCTGGGGCGATCTTCGAGCATGGCTCCGAGATTCACCCATGTGCGAACGCTCGGGTGTACGTTCGCGGCGGTCCCGGGAAACACTCCGGGTATCCTGGCCGTGAGGGGGATCTAGGACTTTCAGCTCGGCATCAAGCCTCTCCAGATCTTCGGCCACGACCTTGCCTACAGCATCCAGGTCCGCTTGTTCGGGGAAGCTGCGAAGGTTGCGTACGACCGCCGCTAAGGCCTGCAACCGTTCTCGGTTCTGGCGAACAGGCGACGGCGAGCTTCGGCGGCGTTCTGGGACGTGATCGGGGGTTCGATACTCGCGAAAGTTTCTTTCTCCGGACACCCGCCTCTCTTTCGCTTGGCGGCGTATGCTCGCAAGGGTATTTCCCAAAGACGCCTCTAGGTGGAGTCTGGCCGCCTCATAGTGGTCGCGCTTAGCAGCGTCCGAGGATCGTACCTCGGGCTCGGCACGGCTCCCAGCCATGTTGACGTGACAAGAGTGGGATGAATGCGATGGAGACATCATCGTATCCCCTTGAGATGTAGTCTCTCGGTCGAACTCAAGGTCGTCTGGTATATCCAGGCCATCGTAGAGTCCGCCATAGTCATCCTCGTGGTCTCCGAGGGTAATATCTGGGGAACGGAGGACCTGTCCTCGCATTCCAGGGTCCGGGGAAGAGCTCCCGGACTCGGTGTGACCGATAGGATCGGTCACATTGGCCACGCCATCGCCGGCGTAGTACATGTCGTCGTCTTCAACGTCGTCGAAAACGCAGAGATTCCTAGTATCCCCCGAGTTCGGCATCCTCGAGGATCCTGATCCGCACGGGAATCAAGCTGTCTTCCCCACGGACGGCGCCAGCTGTCGACGATTGGAGAACGGGCTCTCGTCGAGCTTACTTGTTGAATGGGGGATCAACAGAGCCCCGTCGTACGAACCGAGGAAATCGTCCGAGCGACGCGAGGTCGGGAGAAGAGGGACGCGGTGTTTATCCTGGTTCGGGCCTCTCACTGCCGAGATAATAGCCCTACTCCAGTGTATTGAGTTCTATATAGGGCGTGTGTTTTGTTACAGATATCAGGGGGGTTTAAATACTATGCCTAGAGATACATAGAAGGTAACTACCCCCTGGATTTACGCTATGCAACCATATCCGTGATCTGCTGCGCTTGATCTGCGCGTTATTTGAATTTCGGGTATGATTTCCCTTGATCTTCGGCTGGTTGGTTGCTACCTTCCTTCCTCGTAGCATGACCGAGTCCACCGACCATGTACCCGGGTATGACGTGGTTTTTACGAGCATGCTTGCTCGTGATCGTTAGGAATGGTCGTGAGTGAAGGGACGGACATGTATGCTCGGGAGGTGTGCTGCTCGTTTCAACTCCCGAGCATCCTCTGTTAGCACTGTATGATCGGTGGGCTTCAGAATCACCCGGGGGGTACCGTGGTCTTTTGCCAGATAGTCAATCCCCGACAGTTTTCAACCTCCATATTCACATCTTATAATGTTTTGCCCTCAAACTTCATATTTTATAAGATTACGACCTTCCGTAGTGTCACATTCTCCCCCCTTCAACAGGATTCGACCCCGAATCCGAGACACACCACTACGCAAACATACAAATCAAAGGGAGCTAAGGCTCGAAGACTAACGGCTCTAACGATAACTCACAATCAAAGCTTGCCAGAATATTACTCAACATTGAATCACAAAAGCGCTAACACAAGGACTCAGAACGTCCCGAGAAATAGGATCAATTCCCAAAAAGACAACAAAAGACAACTGTCTCACACTCCCCATTCTATGCATTCCTTGGCACCAAAGTGCCCGATCCCTTTAACCGATGCTACATCCAGAAGAACACGGCACCAACCTTTGGAACCCTCTTCAGCTCCCACACACAAAAGTGTCTTCACACCTCTACCTCTCTACCGTAGTTCGTCGTATTTAAGACGACGCGAACCAGGTGAGACACTACACTCCAAGACTACCAGCTACTACCAATTACTTGAACAATTGGGGCTAAAACCTTGCAAAAGATTGATCTTTTACAAAAAAAACCAATACCCACCACTACCACCGAAGGAAAAGCCTAAATTAAAACCAGGGTCTTTAAAACCTGCAAAAACAAAAGCAACCGGGCAATCCTCTTCGGTTGACACAACTCGCTCAAAGATCGGCGACAAAAAGATCCAATACACTCCGAAAAGGGAAAGCAATTACTAGCAACCACCAAGTGGTCCACTAATAATTTAATCAACCCTACCGAGGAACACCTCAATGACACAATTCTCCAAGACTACCAGCAATTACTAGCAACCACCAAGTGGTCCACTAATATTGCTTAGGGCTGCTCTACTTGATACATTGCATAATCTTCAGTTATCATATCGTATTATCTTGTGACACCGAGTTAGGGTTTCCAAAACTTTGTTCATACTAGTGTTGGCCGAAAGTCACCAAAAGAAAGAAAAGAGAAAGAGCCAAAAGGCCAAAAACAAAAAAAGGAAAACAAAAAGAAAATTGTGGCCGGTCGCACTACATTGAGCAAAACCCTAATTTGTGTTCGTTACTTGTTATATTGTGCAATTTATTAATTAGTGAGCAATCTTGTGCCCTTTTGACATTCTCAAAGCAATAAGTTAGCGTCTCTCTACGACTTGAGCAATACAGCTTTTGGTGCATCACTTATATTTCATGGTTCATTCCTTAATTGCATAAGTGCCTTTAAATTTGCGTGTGTTGTCTTGAAATCCACTTATATCTTTGAAATCGGCAACTAGGGCTTGTGAATTCTAGTTTGGATCATTACTTATCATTACAATAACAATAATTATCAGATTGCATAGGAAATAAATATTGCCTATCCAAGCTCCACATCCAACCTCGTACATTTGTTCGGTCCCTTTGCAATCGCTTTATCCAAGCTTCGGAGAACTTTTGACCACGCCAACGGCCGACAACGCCTGCTGCATCGTAAGAACTTGTAAGAGCTTTGGTCATAGGCTTGAGTGTTGAGAGACTAGCCACCACCTCATGGTAGCTGATAGGAACATTATGTTTGTGATTTTTGTTTCCTTGTCTTCTACTAACCATCTCAGGTGACGAGAGATCGCAACATCACTCTCCTCGCACCAAGGGAATTGTTGCTCACTCTGACGTATGTCATCGCAAGAGAACCTTCTCAGATCCATCGAGATCGCACAGGGGATTGCTAAAACTACTCTTGCTACTATTTTATCTAGACTTGATACGCTTGCAGGAACTACCCTAGGAACTTCCAGTTCTCCGCCTCGTCTTCCAAGCAACAAAAATGGCGTACTACATGCTCAGGTACATGTTGACGATGATCCCCTAGGTATGGTTAAATTCGCCGTTCCACCTTTTGATGGTCAATATGATCCTGATGCCTATATTAATTGGGAGATAGCAGTAGACAAAGAATTTGGCAAGTATGATTTGTCTGAAAATGAAAAGATTAGGATTGCTGCTAGTGTGCTAAATGAATATGCATTAACATGGTGGAAACAAATTTGTAGAAAAGAGAGAAAACCTGAAAATTGGAAGGCTGTGAAAAGACTTATGAGAATTGATTATGTTCCTGAATATTATACTGAATTTTTGTATACTAGACTCCAATGCTTGAAACAAGGAAATAAGTGCGTTAAGGAATACTATGAACGATTGCAAAATCATTTGTTGCGTTGTGGTTTAGTTGAAGGTGAAGAACCAACAGAGCTTAGGTTCATACGTGGACTTAATCAAGAAATTCAGGATGCTCTTATTAATGAAACATATTGTTCTCTTTCAGAATTGGTTGTATGTGCTTGTCGAGTTGAAAATATCCTTGCTGAATCCTTAAAAGAATCATTAGCTTCATTTGAGGCGCCCATTGTTGCACCTTCTTTTGTAGCTAACATTTTGCAGAAAAGTGAGCACCATCGAGAGAATGATGTAGAAGAGCATATGGAGAATGAAACGATCAGTACTACCCCATATGTAAGTGAAGAGATAATAGTTGAAGAAACGCCTACAACAGCTGATGAGAACTTACAAGGTAATGTAACAGGTATGGACTTTACACATGGAGAAAATAATTTTGAAGAGCTAAAACTATCCACAAATCATGCTATCGTAGAGCAACTATTAGTGGAACCAATTGTTGATTTTGCTTTATTACAAGATGATTTGCTTGCTATTTCTTGTGATAAAGAAGAGTTATGTGATAATACTTCACTTATATCCATGACACAACTAGCAAATGGACATGTTACTTTTGTTAACACACTAGACACTTATGCTGAAAATAAACATGTCATTCACCTCACAAGTGAAAATGATGAGTTGAAATTGATGTCTTCTTTAGATACATTAGGTTACATTCAATTTGATGGTCCATGTGATCTGAATTATTTAGAGGAGAGACTTTTTGTACATTCTGATTTGTCCTGTTTATCGCGAAATATTTTTTATGTTATTGGCAAAAATTGTGAGAAAGGAGGGTATGAAGCGCATCGAGTTTACATTTGTTCAAATTTTAAACCTCCGCTTGTTACGCAACAATGTCATCAATTTGATAAGTGCCATATCACTAATCATGTCATATAAAGTACTTTTGGTTCAACCTACAAGTCACATGATAGTTTTCAAGAAAGGGAGTATATGATTGATAGAGATTCTCGATCAATTGATTTGATTGCAAATTTGCATGTTGCTTTGTTTCCTGTCGCTCCTGACATTTTCCAGGACAATATGATGGAGTCGAGGACGACTCCACTTCAAGAAAAGGAGGATGATGAGACCATGCTCATCATGGACAGAACTAACACAGCATATATATGGTCATCACCAAGTGTTGCTATAATTATATCAACTGCATGGTTTAGTCGACCCCCACCTTGGCCAGGACCATTAAGTTGGCGATACTTCATGACATCCTCTACTTCGTATACAACTACTACGATGGCTCCATTTGCATGGCTTTATCGACCCCCACCTTGGCCATCCTTCTACATCTTCGTCGGTTTAAGGACCATTGACTCGAGCTCGAGCCCGTCAACTCAATTATCAGATCTAAAGCCATACTTGGGAGAAGATGATGAACTTGAGTAGAGGACGACTCAAATGCAAGAAGGGGAGGATGATGAGTACATCACTACCATGGACACGGCCATGCCTATAAACCCAATTGAAACCAACAATGTAATACAAGGGCCAATTACTCGAGCTGCGCACGTCAATTCAATTACTAGGTGAATGCGTTCCTCGGGTTGCATACAAATAATTTAATGAATGGAATGCTATTTAATCCTTGTGATGATTTTATTGTCCTTAGGAACCAAGGAGAAGGACTCCCAAACGTCAAGCATGAAGCCAATTCTTCCGGTGCACACGTTCAACTCGGATTCAGCCTACGGGACAGCACCAACTTAAAACGATCACAACTTTTGATCCACAAGGGTGTTTGGGGTCTATGAGTACTGGTTTGAAAGGTTTCGTCGTCCTCTTTCCAACGGATCCGGCCCCACCTCCAAATTCCTTACGAGTCAACAGGAATCTGCAAAACAAGTTCGATCATCTTTCCAAATCCGAGTCAAACTAGGAATAGGAGTCATACTCGGCCATGGATGTGGTTTGGACGCCCCTAGCCTGGTTTTGGCCTCCTATTTCTCCTATATATAGCTAGGGAGTCCCCCAAAATAACTTGGGTTTTGATTATTTGATAGTTTAGCCTTTTGCTACTATTTGAGTCTTTTAGACGTGCTCAACGGCCGCCTAACAAGCTCCTTGTATCGGAACCCCAACTTTTTCTATACTTTATCTATATTCGATTGCTTGCAGGAATTGATCTTCGTGATCAGGTTGATCGTGCCCACGGCAAGGTCAATAACCCTCTGGAGTTGATTTAGCGATTGCTAAGGCGCATCGTCGTTGTACGTTGTAGTCGTATTGTCAAAGTCGTCTCCACCCAAATCGAAGGTTATCATTCTCATCGAAAGATCGGGACGCCCTTACTGAATCGCTCCCATTCACAACTGTGGATGGAACTACGAGTTAGGTCTTTCTCAGTGGCGCTCCGGATTAGTCATAACTTTCTCACCGACCTTACCGGATTAGTTATGACTTTCTCACCATCCTGGCCAGTCCTCATGCCATGAATGCAAGGAATACACTGTTTACCTTTCATCGTTCAGGTGTCAAGCACAATATCCTTTTACTCACCATCATTACTTTATCCTTCTCATCATCACTTGTTTGGTTCCTGAATATAGAAAAACTGTAGGATCGAAATACACGAATATAGCAATCAGAGGGGGGTGAATGATTGTGCGGAAGCTAAAACCAAATTTTCAATCTACTAAAAGTTCACCCCAAAACGGAACCTAATAATTGCCTCGTATTCGACAAAAACAGAATGATAGAGGTTCGGTAAAACGCGAATTTCCGGAGATTCAACCGTCAGATCGATCTGAAATTTGGACACAAGAAACTAGATTCAAATACGAATCGAACTCAGAAAGAATCAGCTCGATCGGATTTACGGATCAAAAGTTACGAACCTCGCAAGCTTGCTGTGACAAAAGATGACGAGAATTAATCTAATCAAAACTTGTAGATTAATTAAGAACGACAAAAGATTAATCAATCAAACTTTAAGAAACCCTAAATCAATACCCTAGAAAGATTTTTGATGGATAAAATCAAGATGAAACTCAAAGAACAAAAACCAATCTAGAACCAGAACAAGGATGCAAACAAGAAACAAAAAGGAAACACTGTAGCAACGAGTTTACTGTAGCACGCAAGGATCTGGAAGAATTGATCTTTATTTCTTTTGTCTAAAGTACTCCCATCAAAAGAGTACAAAACCCTAAAACAAAACTTTAAGCTCTCAATGCCTGGATTGCATAAACAGGAGGCACCTCCCCCCTATTTATACAGAGTAAACATTCAACACAACTCCACTTGGCCTAACCTGACCAAAAACAACTCTTGCACGCGTATGGCAACCCAGCCATATTCACGTGACTAACAACTTTTGCACGCATAGGGCCACCATGCCATACTCACGTGACTAAACATTCTTCACGTGCACCATTCTCTTAGCCCGAACGCCCTGCATGACATCCTTGACCACCAAGACCTCAGTTCCTTCCTGAACCTAGTCCCGAACCTCAGTTTCTCTATGAACCTAGTTCCGGTCCCGTCATCGACCACATTCGCCCTTGAGTAATACCTGCACATGAACAAACCACAAAACGATTTCGAGCACAAGTCCGCGACTTGACTCAACATTAGTCCATGCAAATATTCACACGAGCATTGCATAAAATCAAACACGCATTATGAATTCCACACGAACTTCATAATCACACATCAATCACCAAACAATTTTCAAAATCACAAAAATCAACCTCGAGCAAAAAACCATTCACGACGGACCAAACATCGGTCCGACGTAGCTCACGACGGACCAAAAACCTAATTCGGCGTACACGCAAAAATCTCGGTTTCATGTCAGCGCAAAAACCATTCAAAACAACGTTCACGGCGGACCAAAAAAATATTTGGTCCGGCGTATACGTGAAAACAGCCTTCAAAAAGCTGTTCACGACGGACCAAAAAATTTGGCCCGGCGTACATGCGAAACTTACTATTTTGGAAAATTGAGTCCGGCGCAAAAACGTTTAAAAGCACGTTTACGATGGACCAAATTTCATTTGGTCCAGCGTAAATAGAAAACTTACTGTTTTTAGTCTAGCGCATATACAAAAAAAAGCCTCAAAATCCCTATCACGACGGACAAAAAGTTTTGTCCGACGTGCATGTAAAAATAGGGTTCAAAGTTACGTTACCAACGGACCGAAGAATTGGTCCAGCGCAAATGCAAGGAATTGGTCCAGCGCAAAAAGGTCCAAACGCACGTTCACGGCGGACCACAAATTTGGTCCGGCGTAAACACGAAAAACGGTCCGGCGCAGATGGGAAACTTACTGTTTTTTCAGGTTTGGTCCGGCGCCAATGCGAAACTTAATCTTTTTGGAATTTGATCCGACGCATGCACAAACACAAACACTTTTGCAAATTCAATTCTGAGCCAATTTTTCAGTACATGATTTCACAATCTCCCCCTTGATGAAAACATTGGCAACACCACTTAGAATTGAACATTTGGCATTCATTTCGCAAAAGATTTTGAAATACAAAGGATTAAAATCAAAAACCAAAGTGAGAAAACACAGAGACTACCCCTTCGACCAAAATTCAAAGTAACAAACTCTCCTCGGTGAAAATACGAAAAATCTCCCCCTAAGAAGGAAAATGTGAGTGAATGTGCAATGTGCCCAAAAATTCCAAACTTCTGCCAAAATTCTCAAAATTCCAAAAACTTCTCCCCCTTTTTCCTTAAACTTCTCCCCCTTTGACAATGAATTCATCAGGAATACAAAAGAGAGAAAAACAAGTTCAGAATTTTCCCTATAGAAATGATTTCACAAAATAGAAACAAGGAGTGCCAAGATAGGAAAAGATAAGCTCATTCAATTATATAACCTTATATATCACATAATATGCAAAATACATGATCTTAATGTGATTTTAACAAGTTAGTGAATGACATGCATCTCATCCTCAATTCAGTCAACTATAGCCAACTACTAAGCAAGACTTAGTAGAAAAACAAAGGCGCAAAATTGAAGCAACTAACAAGTCAGGGCGAGCAAGTTGTTTCAATCCAATCTAGTAGACCAATTTAATCTTTAAACAGTAAACTGAATGTGGCATGTTAAAGCATACTTCTTTTATTTTCTTCGAGTGGCATGCTTGAAACATACATCTTGTCTTTAAGGGAATGGCATGCTTGAAGCATACATTTTATATTTTTAGGGAAAGCATGCTTGAAGCACATAACTTGAGGCTTTTGCTTTTAACAACTCTTTTTTTATTGATTCCATTTTTTTCTTTTTTCTTTGATTGTAAACATGCAAAAGTGATTAAAAGGTCTTATGAAAGAGTAAAGCTGAAAACATACTTGCTTCATAGCCCAAATTTGTCAAAAAAAAAATTCAACATGAAGCCTAGAAAAGTAAGATATCACAGAGTATTTAGCTATAGGCAATCAGACAAATAAATTCCGCAATATCATTTTTAGTTCAAGTGGAACAATTTAGATTATCATATATTAGCTCAATTACATAATATATAAAGGAATATGATAAAGTAAGCTCATCAAGTAAAAAACTTGGCAGGGAAACTCCCCTTCAAAACAAACCCATTGGATGAACAATCTCAAGTTCTCCCCGAATAAAAATGAAACTAGAAGAAGACAAAGGTTTTGTGAAAATGTCTGCTAATTGATGTTCAGTATCCACATGGTGAAGCACAATATTTTCTTTTTCAATATAATATCTAAGAAAGTTAAATCTGATGTCAATGTGTTTTGTTTTAAAATGTTGCACATGGTGCTTAGCAATGCAAATTGCACTAGTGTTATCACACAAAAGAGGAACACTATTCAAAATAACCCCATAATCTTTAAGTGTACTACTATCCAAAGAATTTGAGAACAACAACTAGCAGCAGCCACATTCAGATTCAGCAATTGATTGTGCAACAGAGAATTACTTTCTAGATGATCATGCAATAAGAGAATTGCCCAAGAAATGACATGTCTGTGACACCTCGGAGTGTCGTAACCTTATTATTGAGCATGATAAGGTTAAATACAGTATGAGATGTGGAAATAAGGTTAAGATCATAAGGATCGGGGGTTAATAACGCTCCTGGCCGCTTTCCGCCGCTGGGTTTTGGGCCTTCCTGAGGAGTTTTGGGCCTTGGTGGGCTTTAAGTGGATGGATTAGACTCCAGAACGGACTAGGATTGGGTTGAGGGCTGTTAAAAAGGGGCTTCCCCCAGCCTCTTGGCGCCTCTACCTCCCTTTTATTGCGCCCCACCTCCCCTCTTGCGCCTCTCCCAAGCCGCGGCGCCTCCCCAAACCGTGCGCCTCCACCTCTCCACCTCCACACCATCTCCCTCCACCCCTTGCTGCCCTAGGGTGGCTACTCCCACCCCTGCACCTCGTGGATACATCCCGTGGAGCGAGGAGCGAGGGAGCGAGGAGCGAGGAACGTGGGAGCGAGGAGCGATTCGCGAGGAGATTCGGGCAGAGATTGATTGAGATTTGCATCGGGCAAAGGTATGATCTTGGGGATCCTTGGGGATGATCTAGGTACTGTTATTAGGTGTTTATCAAGTTTTTAGATCAATTGGAGGCGCTGGTTTGAAGTAATTTGGGTTAGATCTAAACTTGTCCACGCTTTCTGTTTTCGGGCAGATTGAGCAATAACTAGGTTCTGAAGTTTCCGCTCGATTTAGAATCCAATCAGACCGCACGGACTTTCAGGAAGTTGTAGATAATTTAATTATCTTTCCGTGGACGAAGCACGCACTTCCGATCAGCCGCTTGAAAGTTATGGCTGTTTTACCGAGCGCCTAAAAATCTGTGACGTAACTTGAACAGATTGTGGTAATCTGTAGATTAAACAATTTTAGAGTCCAATCAGTCTTTCCCTATAACTAGAAAAAGTTGGGAAATTTCCTGCTTCGCGACGGTGTACTCGCTTATTCGATTTGGAGTCCCAGAACTCAAGTTATGCCTTTGCAAGGCTGCTGTTCCGCTGACAGAACTCTCTGCTTTTAGGTTTTGCGAGTAGTTGGTAAATGTCGGGTTAGATGGGGGCGGTGTACTGTTTTGAGGTTATGATTGTGAGTGTGTGATGCCTATGTGCAGGTGGTGTGACTCCTGGAGAGCCCTCTTCTTCCCGCCAACTGCACTGGTTTGAGGCAAGTGTGTTGTGATGGATAGCAAGTTGTAGGTTGTGTATGTTGAAATTAGATGGAATTGCCTACATGATATATGTCCACTTGCCATGTTTTAATGATTGATATGATATGATGAGCATGTTTAATATATTATGATGCCATGTGTTAATATGTGAATTGAATATGATATTTGGCATGGTTGCATGCATGTCATGAGATAGGCTGAGGCGTGTGAGAAAGTCTTAACTAGTCCGGCAAGGTCGGGTGAAAAAGTTATGACTAATCCGAACGCCATTGAGTAAGTCCTATGTCGTGATTCCATCCACGTGGTGTTTGGAAGTTTAGTAGGCACCCTCCATCTTCGGATGGAAGGGGAAAGGGTGCACACCGACGGTGTGTACTTCCCATACCTGCATGAGGTTCCAGAGGGTCGAGCAATGCATTATATCGCATACAAATTGATGATGATATTGATAAGTATTCATGAATGAGATGTTATACATGATGAAAGATGTTATTGACTTGTTGTTATGCTTTGTTGTCCATTGCAAAGATGTTATTGAAGTTTTCGAACTCACCCTGTGTTTTCTTGTTGTTTTAGGTACCATGAGAACGGCATGCGGGAAAGGGAATAGTCACACGCCACACATTGCTTCACCTTAATGTTTCCTCAAGTCAATTCTTTTAGTTTGATAATAAATTATGGTGAGATGGTCTTTAAAATTGAGTCTTAGCTTGGTTAATGAGGAGTTCTATTGTTTGTTTGACACTTGGAACCTTAAGAGCTTAATGTTAGTCTCTTATTGTCATAAGACTTTATTTATTGCTGTTTTAGATGTTTCTCTTATTGCCATATAATGCTATATTGTTGTTGTTCCTTAAATTCATGATAAAACAAAGGAGGTGTCACAAATCTCGGTTTTTAGCCTTTGCGCCTTTGCTGGAATTTGATGTTAAATGTGGTATTTAGATGTTGTTTAGCTTATGGTTGGTAACATTCAGGCATAGTAAATGCCGGGGTGTTACAATGTCCCAGATATACTTTTTCTATCAATTCTACATCCTCCAAAATCAACATCAGATAAAGCTCTTAAACTAATGCATAAGAAAGCAGAAAGCCAAATGCCAAAATCTTGAATACCATAGAGATACCTGAAAATTCGCTTGACAGCTTGTCGATGTGAAGCACGTGGGGAAGCTTGAAAACGAGCACACAAGCACACAGTAAATTGTATATCCGGCCTTGATGCAGTGAGGTACAAAAGTGAACTTATCATGTTTCTATATTCCTTTTGATCAACCGGCTCACCATCTTCATCCGGATCAAGTGTGCAAGTGATTTCCATGGGTGTCATGATCGGCTTGCTGTTTTTCATCCCAAACCGATGCAACTAGTCTTTTGTGTATTTGCTTTGATGCACAAAAGTATCATCATTTGCTTGATTTGCAGTCCCAAAAAGTATGTTAACTCACCCATCATGCTCATCTCAAATTCGTCCCTCATGGTTTCTGAAAACTTAGATACTAAAACATGAGAGGAACCACCAAAGATAATATCATCAACATAAATCTGAATGAATAGTTGATCATTGCCTTGCTTGAGTAAAAAGAGTTTTGTCAACCTTTCCCATTGTAAACCCATTTTCAAGTAAAAAGGTTTTTAGCATATCATATTATGCTCTAGGGGCTTGTTTCAAACCATACAAAGCTTTTGACAGTTTGAACACAAGAATTGGTAACTTTGGATTTTCAAAACCAGGTGGTTTCTTAACATAAACCTTCTCATTTATGTAGTCATTAAGAAAAGCATTTTTCACATCCATTTGATATAACTTAAAACCTTTTGATGCAGCAAATGCTAAAAGGATTCTAATGGCTTCAATTCTAACAACAGGGGCAAAAGTTTCATCAAAATCTAAGACCTCAATTGGAGTAAAACCTTAAACAACCAATCTAGCCTTGTTTCTAACAACAACACCGTCCTCACTTTGTTTATTTTTGAAAACCCATCTAATTTCAATAACATTAAAATCAGGAGGTGGTGAGACTAGTTTTCAAACTTTATTTCGTTCAAAATTCTCTAATTCTTCATGCATGGCATTGATCGAAGATTCGTTAGATAATACATGAGATATATCTTTGGGTTTAAAAGAAGCAACTAAAGCAGAATGAGCATGAGTATAAGAATGAATAAACCTAGATCGGGTGATTCTCTCATTTAGATCTCCAATCATTTGTTCAGATGTATGCATTTTCTGAATGTGCAAGGGAGCTTTGGCTTTTGAAACTTCTCCTTCTTCATTTTCAGCATGTACAGATGATGTTGTAGCTTGAGAATGGTTAGCTGTAGGTGATGTAGTAGTAGGTACCAAAGGTGCTACAGCTTGTTATGCATTAGGAAGAGTCAAGACCTCATCTTCAACTTCAACATCATTGTTTTCAAAGATTTTCTCCTCCTGAACATATGCGACTGTACCTGCATCACTTAGACTAGTGCCTGGACTAGTCTTATCAATAGTAACTTCACAAGTTTCCACAATTTTATTAGTCTCTGAAACAAACACACAATAGCCACGAGTATGAGTAGGATATCCAAGAAAAATACCATCCATTGATCTAGCTTCAAATTTATCAAGATTTCCAGATTTCAAGACAAAACATTTGTATCGAAAAACTCTAAAGTGAGAGACAGTAGGCTTATGTCCAAACCGAAGCTCATATGGAGTCTAACCCAATTTTGATCTCAAAAACACATGATTTGAAACATAGCAAGCAGTTGAAATCGCTAAAGCCCAAAATTTCCTAGGAGTATGATGTTCATCTAGCATAGTTCTAGCCATCTCAACCAAGGTTCTGTTTTTCAGCACTATAGGTGAGGCACTATAGGTGATGAAAAATGATGATCAATTTGTTTTTCAGCACAAAAGTGATCAAAAGAAGAATTTTTAAACTCAGTTCCATTATGACTTCAAATAGCTCTAAGAGCTCCTAGATGATCAATAGAAAGCCTAAGAACCAGACTTCTAAAATGACTAAAAGCTTCATCCTTAGATGCCATAAAGTACAACCAAGAATATTGAGAGAAATCATCAACAATAACAAGCACATACCATTTGCTTCCAAAAGATTGAACTCAAAATGGACCAACCGTGTCAAGATGTAGTAGCTGTCTTGGAGCGTTTGTCATCACCATGGTAAGCGATGCATGTGAACCTGCAATCATCTTACCATGTCTATAAGAAAAGCATAGTAGATTGCTATCACCCTTAAGCTTAGACAAGCCACGTATGAAATCTAAACCACTTACACGAGTAAGATGATCAAATCTACGATGCGAAAAGAATAAATCTTTAGAAATATTGACAACTAAACACATATGCTTAGAAGAAGGTTATGCATCAAAATCAGCTTTAAATACTCTTTCAAAATGTGAAATCCTGAAAACAAGATCACCTGAAGCATCTAGCACTTTGCAATCATTTTTCTTAAAGCTTATTTCAAGATATTCATCAATCATTTGTGAGACAGAAAGCAAGTTGTATTTCAAATTTTCAACCAAAGCCACATCCTTGAACATAAACTTGTCACTTACTTTTACTGTACCTTTTCCCACAACAGAAGAGAAAGAAGCATCTTCAAAAGTAACAGTTTCAGCACGAGATGCACGAGGGAGGGAGGAGAACCAATTCTTATCACCGGACATGTGGCGTGAGCATCCGGAATCCACTAGTCATATGTTCTCCTTCCTCGCGCGAGAAGCCTACATAGAAACAAGCATGTCGAGGTCTCAGTACTAGGGTTAGAAATGAGACTTTTGGGAATCCAGTACTGAGACACGACGCACAACGGTAGGCACAACACGAGTATTCTTATGCACAAAATCAGATTTGCCTTTTCCCATATTTTTAGCAACAAAAGATGCTTGTTTCACCCTAGGCACATACTGAGAAGCAAAGTGTGCCTTTCTGAAATTAGACCTAGCCTTTGTCCCTTCTTTCTTTTGTTGTTTGGCTAGTCTAAAGTAAAAATCTATTAGATGTCCATCTCTACCACAATGAGTGCAAGTGTACTTAACATAAGGTTTTGCTTTAACAGTATAAGCACATTTTGCATTCATCAAGGTAGAAGAAAGAAAACCAGCACATTTTTAGGCTCATTAAGGATCTCAATTTTGTCATTGCAAGGAGCCTGAACAATGGTGCGAGGTTTAATTTCATATGAAGCATGAAGCTCAAAACCTAAACTTTTCTTATTTGAGCTAACCTTAGATTAGTCCAAAATCATGTTAAATTTTTCTTTCTTTTAGTGAACCGTTCTAAGGAATCTTGCAAATAATCAACTTTACGAGAAAGCATGAGACAATTATTGCAAGGAACATCAACTTTTTCTTTCTGTTTGCGACATGTGGAGCATGAAAGAACTTCATGTGTAAGCAAATCATTAAACAATTGAGAAATCTTAGCACCTGCATCATGCAACTTCAATTCTAGTATTGAGCATTTAGAACATGGAGTTTTATCATGCAAATCAATAGTAGAACAGCTAGCATGTTTGACATGTTTCTCATTTTCTTCATTTTGATATAATAAAAGAGCATATTCTTTCCTAAACAAGGTGAGCTCATTGTAAATTAAGTCACATGATTTGCAAGTATTATCACTAGGAATCAAAGTCTTAAGTCTAGCAATTTCAGCATTCAATGATTCAACAATGCGAAACACGAAAAACGGTCCGGCGTAAACACGAAAAATGGTTCGGCGCAGATGGGAAACTTACTGTTTTTCCAGGTTTGGTCCGGCGCCAATGCGAAAATTACTGTTTTTGGAATTTGATCCGATGCATGCACAAACACAAACACATTTGCAAATTCAATTCTGAGCCAATTTTTCAGCACATGATTTCACAAAAACAGAACTTTTTCAAATGTTTATTGTTTCTTCGACATTTGGGCAATAGATCTAGGCAAACTCTGATCTTATCAGCTCTTTGTGTCATATATGCTTCCTTTGCTCTTGTTATTGCAAGTGAGAAAATTACAGTCTTTTTACTTTACTAATGTGATAAGAATTTTGCAGCGAAAACTCAAAATAGAGGAAACATATCATTGTTATGTTCTTCAAATCATGCGTAGATTTGTAATTTTGTATCGTGCATAATAATTATGTTCTGTTGCAATGCACAGGCGTCTTACTAGTTAATTTTTACAGCCATGTGTGCAAGCATGTAACATCCCAATTTTTGAGCTTTTGAAATTTTTAAAGGTAAAAATAACCATTTGGATTTTTTTGAATTAATTAAAGCTTAATATGAATTTTTAATTTATCAAAAGATTTAATTTAATTAATCTATGCATCAATAAAATATTTTCAGTCATAGTTGTGATCTTTGTGCTTCAAGGAATTTTTCTGTGTTTTTTGAGATTTTTCTGAATTTATTTGCTTTTAATTGAATTTTTGATGATTTAATAATTCAAAAAATGTTTTAAATTCCAAAATCCTCTCATGTCGAATCGCTCAGCCCATCTGTCCTCCACACAGCCCAACCATCGGTCCAGCCCGCTCTGTCTCGACCTGCTCCGCTTCGGCTCGTGCCCGCGGCCCACATCCGACCCACGCCAGCCCGCCGCAGCCCGTCTGCGTCCGAACCCTAGCTGCCGTCGGTCTCCATCTTCTGCAAAGACACATCACAACCATCGCTTTCCGTCCGCGTTCCCGAGGCTTTTAAAGCCACGATCGACCCTCGTGTCATGTTCCCCTCATCGCACCGCACTTGACGCTCTCCTCGCTGTTGCCCAAGCCACCATATCCACTTCGTGCGAGCTCGTCAGAGTAGCGCCGCCATCCTTGTCATCTTCTTCGCCACCGATCTTCCTCCCTACTGCGTCTCCGCCATCCCGGTGGGTATTCCCAAGTACACCGCATCGCCCCCGTTCAAATCGCTTGGAAACGTCTTCGATCCATCGCCATTGCACCGCCTATGGTGTTCTTACACAGCGTCGCTAGGTTTGCATCATCGTCTTCCCGACGAAGCTGAGATGCCAAGCCCGAGCCTCTGTGGTTGCCACGTTCGTGCCCTGTTCACGCCACATCATACCGCGTCGGCACCACTTGCGTGCCCGTTTGAATTCGTGGCGGCCGCGTCAGCCGAACAGTCACTAGGGGTGAAAACGGGTCGGGTAATTCCCGAGCCGTATCCGTATTTGAAGGAAAAACTATCCGAAACAGACGGGTAGTACTCGTACCGAAAATAAACGGGTAGTATCCGTACCCGTACTCGATCAGATGCATACGGGTACAGGTAGGATACGGGATGAGCAATACCCGGTACTATCCGAGATAAAACGGGTCGAGTACGGGTACTGTGATGCCTTAGAGCGTCAGAGCGATTCTAGGGTTCCTTTTCCTGTTTTTGTTTCGGGAGAGGAATGAAGGATTTGTCGGGGGATGAAATAATTGAAGTTTATCCGGCGTATTAATATTAAATTTGGAGTTGTCGGGCTAGAAACAGTGGGCCGAGGAAAACCTGGGCCTGGGCTGCGAATCCCCTCCCCACATCTCTCTCTTTTCCCCTAGTGGGCCGGCCCACCATATAAAAGGGGTGTCACCCCCCCCAAAAGCCCTAGGGCACCCCCCCTTCCTCCCCTAGCAGCCACACCACCCCTCCTCTTCCTCCCCTTGTGTGGTGGCTCAAGATCCACCGTGAAACGCGAAGGAGCAAGCGAGAAGAGGATCCGTGGGGGCGTGAAGGACGAGCAGATTTCCGTTTCGGGAATCGTCGCGCGTTTTTCGTGGGTTCTCAAGGGAGAACTCAAGGTAAAATTCCCAATCTTTTACCCCTGTTCTACCTAGGGATTAGGAGTGTATTAGATCTGGTGGTGAGTGATTTAGATGGATCTTGATGGGGGAGAAGGGTAGATGTTCACGTGGTGCTGTTTTTGGAAGGGGAGATTGTGCAGCGCGGATTGTTTCGCGTTGTACGTGGCATAGATGATTTTTCCTGCAAAAACCTATAACTAGAAAGTTGTAGATAACGTCGAGATCTAGCTTCTGTAATTTTTTCAGAATTTTTGGGGCGTCGGTCTGAGAGTTATCGCTGTTGCAAGATGACGGACAGAATCTGGAAACAGATTTTGTCCACTGTGTTGGACGTTTGTTTAGGCATATTTAACAGTGGAATTGAAATTTGTGATCTTCATGAAAGTTGTAGATCTCGTCAATATCTAGCTACTGTAATTTTTGTATTTTTATGTTCTGTGGAAAAAAAGATACGAAAAAGAGAATGGGGGTTGCTGATGTTCGATCCGAACAGATCGGGGTTTCGGTGTTGGAAAAGGGGAACGGGTTGTAGGAATTGCGTGTTTGAGTTGTGTGATCAATTGTGGTGTTATTGCATACTGAAAATATGCTCGTACAGGTGGTGCCCCTTACGGGCGCAACTAGATCCGTCGTCACGTCGGTAAAGGCAAGTGGAAGTAGTGTTATGGTTGAGCTATACATCGTTGTTTGCATTGCCTTCGTTATATTTCCGATGACATTAATCATACATGGTTTGATCATTTGCCGGGAAGATTGCAATAATTAGATTAGCAATGTGATGATGTGCTTTGGCTTTGAACCATGAGTAAAGAAAAGAATGATGTTGCCTATTGGTTGAATTGTCTAAATAGTTCATCTCAATGTTATTTGTTTTCTATCCATGTTATATGATGGCATGCAAATATGTGGACTCAATGTGGAAAATTATGAATGAATTCATGCATGAAGCATTAATCGCACAATCATGCATTGGAAGTTTGTCGACGCCTTGGCGCGGCCGTCTGCAGATACAACACCGTGTGTTCCTGAGGAAGGGCACGGTGAGGAGGATCATGGCATAAGCATGTGCACAATCATATGCATTTTACTGAGGTTGTGTGGACTCCGTAATGTGGTATTGGATATGAGGAATGTGGACTCCTTGTTGTGGTATTGTATATGAGGAATGTGGACTCTTGATGTGGTATTGTATATGAGGAATTTGGTATGCTAGTTTTACTGTGGCTGTGTTATTTGTTAGAAGTTGTTAAAACTTCTTTGAGATTACCCAATCTCACCCCTTGTTATTTTGTTGTTTTCGTAGTTCTCATGAGTCGTAAACTTGAAGGGTGGGCTTAGTAGCACATTCAACCCTCCGGGTCATCACGAATCACATGGACTAGTGCATTTAATAATTCATTAGCTTGCTGAAATTTTATTAATCATAGACTGTTGATGTCCTCTTTGGAGCTGTTTTACGTTTATGTTTGTTTTCTAGTTGATTTAGACTTGTTATCTCTAGTATTGATGCTTTTATGTTATTCCTGTTTATAGTGGTTATTATGAATCTTGTTGTCGCCTGCTTTGTCCTAATTTTAGGAGAGATCTTGTCGAAATTTTCTTGTCTGACAGTTTAGATTTGTAGGGTGTTACTGATTGGTATCGAGCTGTCAGAGGTCCTTGAAATGTCTATTTTTAGTGTCATACTATAGGATACAACTAAAATGTGATGTGGAATAACTTAGAAACATGGCCTAGGTTTTAACTAAAATTTTGTCATAGGATAGCAACATTAAAACTTGTGTAAGTGGAATCACTAATTTAAAATTTGACACACATGGATGCACAGTAGGAAAGGGTATGTGTATCGTTGCCTTATGCTTAAAGGTTGAATTTAAGCTTTGTTGTTGAATGCTACTTTTGATGATGTATAATGCTTTATTTCTGATAGATTTGATGGAGTTGCTTCATTTGTGATAAAGTGTGGTTGTGGTGCCGAAGGGTTTCGGTCACCTTTTGTTTGTAGTGAGGCTGTGGTTTGACGGTGTGGCCGGGTAGAGTCACCACCGAAGAACTATTAAACCCATGTAGGGAAAGAGTACTTATCCGTGTCTGTCGTAGATCGGGTAGTGACTGGAGTCAAATAGAAGAGGTTGGTGATGGATTCCTTCGGATGTTCTTTACCGTCTTGTGGTCGGTTTTGGTTGGTTTTCTGGGTATGTGGTTGGTTCTAAACCGAGGAAAATGCTTAGTTTTGAGCACTCGTTGATTGTCCTTTTGGCGGTTTGTGGTTTTGTCTCCTTTGAGTGAAGACACAGAAGAAGAGTTCTACGTTGCGCGTCTTTTGGTCACAATTTTGCTTTGCTTTGATTTATTGTTATGGTATCGTTGGGAGGAAATTTACGTGGTTGTTGTTTCCGATTTTTTTAAAAAAAAGGGGTTGGAGTTTCTCTGTTGCAGATCAAATTTGGATGGAGCTAAGTTTGAATCTTTATCAGAAAATTTTAGTTGGACATTTGGTCTTCCCTTTTGCATCCGTCTTCCTTTGTGGAAAGTGTAGGTTTTGGATTTCTTGAAGAGTTTTGGCTACTATGATTGGACATTTGAGGGTCGAGCTCTCTTGCATTTATGTTTGGATTTTGCTTTTCTTCCTTGCCTGAAAAGAAGAAATTTTTTTTTATCGGTGTTTGTTCTTGATCTAGAACTGTGTTTGTTTTTTTTTTATGTTTGGGATTGCCTCTTGTTTGTCAAGGGTAGGTGACCCATGATGGTGTTTAGAAATTTTATGTCTGTGTTACGTAGTATGTAACAATGTGGTTTATTGAATGATGTACTTCTAAGTTAATTTGTGAGTTGAATCAATTAAGATGTAATTGTTATCTTTAGCTTGAGATTAAATAAACTTCTAGTATTGTAGATTGCTCTATAGCGATAATGATTGAATGTGTTAATGTGCATGCTTAGGATTTATTGCATTATTTTAATGTGCCCTTGACCATGGACAATGTTTAAAGCTTTAAATCTTGATGCGTAGTTAGAACATTAAGATGATGTAAACTACTGTGAAGGTAATCGAAAATTGGTGGGTTATTTAGAGACATTTTAATATAAGGTCGGTAGAACAATTTAATTGTAATGGTGGACTACCGACATTGTTAAAGAAACCATGCTGGTTGATTAAAGATGTTCTAATTTAATCGTGTTGGCTAGTGACTTTAATTTGGAAATTGATTAGAGTTGATATTTATGACGTTGCAAACTATTAGTAGATTCGGAAGTATGCAGTTGTGTTCCAATAATGCTAGTATCGATATCAATTGGGAAGACATAAGTTTTTGCCATTGCCGTAAGAGCTTTGTGATGATTTAACCTTTTCAGTTCACTTTAAAAAAAAAATTTAAATTTAATGTAACGTTGTTTTAAGAGCTTTGGATGGCTTAAATTATTCAATCTATTTTACATAGTTGGAGTATGTTGTGTAGTGACAGTTTGTCATAGCCTATGGATAGGGTAACTAAAAGCAATGTTGTTGTTTTACAATTATGCCAATTATTGATATTGATGACTTAGTAGTGGTGGTAACTGATTAGTTTAATTGTTGAAAACCTTTGTTAAAATGGTGGAAATTGTAACATGTTGTGATGGAGTGAACCAGGGATAGTTAGCATGACGCTTGATTTTGTCCTTAATAAATGTATGTTTTAAACTTCTATTTACGATTGGTGCCTTGTTGAGATAATATTTACTTGTTGAGTCATCTTTTAGGTGAATAAATTTCCATTGTCGAGATGTTGACGCGTATGTGGTATGGAATTTATAGGTTCATCATCTTTGAAAGACTTGTTGAAGCAATCGCCTTTCAAATTTAGAATATGATGATATAGGTTAGGTCGCTCAGTGGGGATCTTGATGAGGTAGTGTTGGTTGGATGTGTTTGATAAGCACTGTGAACTTTATTTATAATTGTGGAAAAGGTAATAAGAGTAAGAATTTGTTGTGTAGTTGTTGTTAAATCCTGATGGGCCTTCTCAATGAGTAAATAGGGAATATTGAAATCTAAATGGTAAGGGTAGTGGAATACTGTAGATGGCGGGAGTTATCTTGAACTTATGATTAAAAATTCATATGGATTGGTTTGTCTGCTTTGATATTTGGGTTGAATACTTTCGGTCAAAGTATTCTATGTCTTTGTGTTTGAGTTTCCTAAACTTAGAATGATTACGACAAATGTGGATTAATTTGAGGCTTAAAACAAGGATAAAAGAATGATTAACCTTGAAGTAATTTGTGGAGATTTTGGAATGTTATTCTATTAAATATCGTCATTCATTCATCTTTGATAAGAAAACTAGCTTAAGTTATGAATCGACATTTATGCTCAAGGATGTATGCTTTGACTGTGTCCGTAGTTTTCAAGGTCGAGTTATCGGTTGCATTGTTGATCAAAAGAAGTAGCTAATCCAATGTAAGATTTGGAACTTCATGATCGGGAAATATTTGTATTTCTATTTTGGGCTAGAGTTGTGTTGTGGTGTGAGGTGTTTGACAGTTTTTGTTTAAGAGACGATTCTTCTGGTTGTGACATGAATGATATTCGTGGTTGAAACAATTTTTTTCTGTTGGGAAGTGAGTTTGGTTCCTTTTTAAGGAAAAAGAGATGGTGGTTGTGTGGAAGCATTTAATTCCTTGATCGGTTTCTTTTTCTGAATGGCTCGGCCTTGGATAAAAGTGAGATGATTTGTTTTGGTAAAAGTGAAATGCATTTGCAGAAGACTTTCACGGTGTTTCTCTTTTGAATAGAGCTTCTCCCCGAAGAAATTTTTTTTGGTGGTTTTGGTTCTATGGAGTTCCTCTTCCAAGTTGAGTTCCCGTGTATGTGAATTTCAGCCCTTTGGTTTAAAGGTGGTGATTGTCGTTCGTTGTGTTAGTGAGAATTAAAATTTCTTTTACGTTCAAGCTTGGGGGTAAGAAAATGAATGTTTATGTTATGGTTGAGTATATTCAAGGATTGTACTCCTTGCTCTGGTCCTTGGGTGGAAGAATGTGAAGGCGAAACCTTCTTACAAGGGAAAACTAGTGTGGGTCGCTGATCGTAAGTAGTTTAAAAGTGAAGAGTAAAGGAAGGTTGTGTATGACTCAATTCAAACCTTTTTTGGAGAATTGTTTTCATTGATGTGTTCCTCGGTGGGGTTGCTTAATTTAGTAGTGGACAACTTGGAAGTTGCAGGTAATTACATTAATTTTTTGGAACTTTTGTCGGGTTCGAGCGAGTTTGTGTCAACCGTAGTGATTGTGTTCGGTTGTTATTGTTTCATGGATTTACTGGACCTGGTTGTAAAGTAGGCTATCTCTGTCGTTGGTAAGGGTGGATATTGGTTCTTTTTGTAAAAGATCAATCACTTGTAGGAGATAGGAGTTTGTGTTTGGGTTGATTTAGAGACTTACCTAGAGTGTTGTGTCTCACATGGTTCGCGTCGTCCAGAATGCACGACGAAGCGTAGTAGAGGAGTTGAGATTGGAATGCGGAGTTTCACGATCGGGTTGAAGAGAGAAGTGGGAGTTGAGATTCGATCGATGCAGATTCATCTAATAGGTGTCCTTTATTTAATAGGGAATAGTTCGTGTTAGTGTCCAATGAAAGATTTGTGGACCAATTAGTATGAGCGGGATGCAACTTGGGAACTTGAGGACCGGATGCGGAAGAAGTATCCTACACTCTTTGAGGATCTTTGAAGGTAAAGTGTTGATTACCATTTTGCCTTCCTTTTTTGAGGTTCCGTAGCAAAGAGGAGTAGATTCGGGACTAATCCTTTTAAGGAGGGGAGAATGTGATGCCTTAGAGCGTCAGAGCGATTCTAGGGTTCCTTTTCCTGCTTTTGTTTCGGGAGAGGAATGAAGGATTTGTCGGGGATGAAATAATTGAAGTTTATCAGCGTATTAATATTAAATTTGGAGTTGTCGGGCTAGAAACAGTGGGCCGAGGAAAACCTGGGCCTGGCTGCGAATCCTCCCCACCTCTCTCTCTTTTCCCCTAGTGGGCGGCCCACCATATAAAAGGGGTGTCACCCCAAAAGCCCTAGGGCACCCCTTCCTCACTAGCGACCACACCACCCCTCCTCTTCCTCCCTTGTGTGGTGGCTCAAGATCCACCGCAAACGCGAAGGAGCAAGCGAGAAGAGGATCCGTGGGGCGTGGAGGACGAGCAGATTTCCGTTCGGGAATCGTCGCGCGTTTTGTGAGTTCTCAAGGGAGAACTCAAGGTAAAATTCCCAATCTTTTACCCCTGTTCTACCTAGGGATTAGGAGTATATTAGATCTGGTGGTGAGTGATTTAGATGGATCTTGATGGGGAGAAGGGTAGATGTTCACGTGGTGCTGTTTTTGGAAGGGGAGATTGTGCAGCATGGATTGTTTCGCGTTGTACGTGGCATAGATGATTTTTCCTGCAAAAACCTATAACTAGAAAGTTGTAGATAACGTCGAGATCTAGCTTCTGTAATTTTTCAGAATTTTTGGGGCGTCGGTCTGAGAGTTATCGCTGTTGCAAGATGACGGACAGAATCTGAAACAGATTTTGTCCACTGTGTTGGACGCTTGTTTAGGCATATTTAACAGTGGAATTGAAATTTGTGATCTTCATGAAAGTTGTAGATCTCGTCAATATCTAGCTACTGTAATTTTTTGTATTTTTATGTTCTGTGGAAAAAAGATACGAAAAAGAGAATGGGGTTCTTGATGTTCGATCCGAACAGATCGGGGTTTCGGTGTTGGAAAAGGGAACGGGTTGTAGGAATTGGCGTGTTTGAGTTGTGTGATCAATTGTGGTGTTATTGCATACTGAAAATATGCTCGCATGCAGTGGTGCCCCTTCCGACGCAACTAGATCCGTCGTCTCACGTCGGTAAAGGCAAGTGGAAGTAGTGTTATGGTTGAGCTATACATCGTTGTTTGCATTGCCTTCGTTACATTTCGATGACATTAATCATACATGGTTTGATCATTTCTCGGGAAGATTGCAATAATTAGATTAGCAATGTGATGATGTGCTTTGGCTTTGAACCATGAGTAAAGAGAAGAATGATGTTGCCTATTGGTTGAATTGTCTAAATAGTTCATCTCAATGTTATTTGTTTTCTATCCATGTTATATGATGGCATGCAAATATGTGGACTCAATGTGGAAAATTATGAATGAATTCATGCATGAAGCATTAATCGCACAATCATGCATTGGAAGTTTGTCGACGCTTGGCGTCGATCAAATGCCGTACACCACCGTGTGTTCCTGAGCACGGGCACGGTGCGGAGGATCATGGCATAAGCATGTGCACAATCATATGCATTTCTACCGAGGTTGTGTGGACTCGTAATGTGGTATTGGATATGAGGAATGTGGACTCCTTGTTGTGGTATTGTATATGAGGAATGTGGACTCTTGATGTGGTATTGTATATGAGGAATTTGGTATGCTAGTTTCTTGTGTTTGTGTTATTTGTTAGAAGTTGTTCCGCTTCTTGAGATTACCCAATCTCACCCCTTGTTATTTTGTTGTTTTCGTGTAGTTCTCATGAGTCGTAAACTTGAAGGGTGGGCTTAGTAGCACATTCAACTCCTCCGGGTCATCACGAATCACATGGACTAGTGCATTTAATAATTCATTAGCTTGCTGAAATTTTATTAATCATAGACCTGTTGATGTCCTCTTTGGAGCTGTTTTACGTTTATGTTTGTTTTCTAGTTGATTTAGACTTGTTATCTCTAGTATTGATGCTTTTATGTTATTCCTGTTTATAGTGGTTATTATGAATCTTGTTGTCGCCTGCTTTTGTCCTAATTTTAGGAGAGATGTCGAAATTTTCTTGTACGGCCAGTTTAGATTTGTAGGGTGTTCACAGTGCACCGATCTTTTGCATTTTCTGCACCGATTATCGAAAGAGGCCCAACAGAAACTGTGTCGACCCCGTGCCGGCAGGCCCAATAGCCTGCGCCTCCAGTCCTACTCACCTGCGCCTAACCCTAAAATTCCTAACCTCTAATGCGTCTTTGTTGGACTCTATGCGTCTTTGTTGGACTCTATGCGTCTTGTTGGGTTATGTATTAATTGGACTCTATGCGTCTTGTTGAACTCTATGTTGGATTATGTTTTACTTGGACTGCTATATGTTAAACTACATGATTATTGAACTATATGTTTCATCACTTGTTCTCATTCTACCTATTTCGCGTACTATCCGACAAAATATCCGATACTCGTTTTTTACCCGCTCGTTAATACCCGGTATCCGTTGTTTACCCGTTCTATAAATACCCATATCCGCATTCGCATCTCGTCTGTATTTTCATTACCCGCACTGGCCCCAGATTCCAAGAAAAAATATTAGGGTAGGATATAGGATAACCTATTACCCGCCGGTATCCGACCCGTTTTCACCCCTAACAGTCACAGAGACATGTCAATCGCCCCTCCATGTCCACGTGATCACTGTGTTAGCACCGTCGCCCGCGTGTGCAGCCGCGTCAACCGCCTGCCACCTAAGCCCTAGCCCTATTCCCATGAGCTCGATCCACCGCGGACCTGATCAATTCCGTGGACCTGGTCCATAGACCAAGGGCCCCACATGTCAGCCTCTTTTAAGATTTTTCCAAATTTATTTTAATCTATGTAAATCCCAAAGCTGACGTCAATAGTGCACAATAAACCTTTATGTTGTTGCCAGCGCTTTCCCGGGCCGAGCCGGAATTCTTTATTAGAACGTCGGCAGGCAAAGCCCGAAGGAAGGCTGCTATCCCCTCGGCCTTCTTCCTTTTCGATGAAAAACAAATCGACATCTCAATCTCCGAAAGCATTTTCCTTACCCCCATATTTCTTATAGGGATGATTACCACTGACATTTGACATTGTCTTCACTTCATTCTTTGACTGCTCTTTAGAAAAATAATTCCAGAAAATAGTCTCTTTCTATTTTTTCTTAATTTAAACATTAAATAGCCCGTTCTCTTACATACGAACTCCGATTGAGGCGATTCTAGTTTCTAAAAATTTGTAAAATTAAGCTTTATTTGATTTTTAGAGTTTATTTGCTCTCTATTTTGGTATTTATTTGGTGTTCTCTTGATTCGCGTAGACGTTAAAGTACCAGAAGTGTACGAGTGAAGCGTTGATTCAAGATCAAGGTCCAGAGTAAGAGCAAGGGGTATTCTAAGGCAAGTTGTGCTTTGATCATATTGAACCCAATTTACAATGGTTTTGTTGCTTTGAATTATTGCATGCATACTTTTATACAATGTACTTTAATTGGGTCTTAAGGCTTAGTTAAATTTTTGAATTTGTTATGACCCTTTGACATTGATTATTGTGAACCTTTGTCATCCTAGATGATATTAGTCAGTTTAATTTGGTGACAACCAATAGTGCAGCATGGGACGAAAGAATTGCTTAGTCCAGCTTAAACGTTTCGGTGCTATGCTATTATGAGAATCATTTCAAACTCTTTTGTGAAGTTGCAGCGATTAGTATTGCTGCTAAACAGAGAGCAATTAGGTTCACAAGACAAACTGCACTCGATCGTGCGGGAACATTAGTATTCCATTTCCATTTGACCTGAAAGAAGGTTGTTCTGTAAGGAAGGAGTTTCAGCTCAACTTGTACAAATGATGAACAACAAATAATTTATATAGATGTTAACAAGGGGCTTGTGGGCATCAAATACACCCCCTATATTACAGCCAGGAATCATTCAGGCCTAATGTATGGGGACAAAATAGACTCTTCATTGACTTTATGGAATTGGTCTCTGTGGAATGGGTTGCTGCCAATCTAACCTGCCAAGAGGCACAACAGAATCGCTCTGGGTATGCATATGTTAGCACAAATAGCACGTGCTTGGATGTCAACTCTACAAATGGCTACATTGGTTACCGTTGTAGATGCATGTATGGTTTTCATGGAAATCCATATATTCTACATGGTTGTGAAGGTATGTGTACACGTGCAAACACACTCTGAAAATAAATTAGCCACAAAGCAATATTAGTTGAAGTCCTAACCATTCTTGCTTGCATTCTCGTTCAGAATTAGAGAACTTTTTTCCTTTGTCCCCAAAGCAAGAGTGATGTTCTTTTTTTTTGTGCGTGCAAAATGTTTGTTAATCACACTGGCATTCATTAACGAATGTTCCCCATTAGCTAATTGTTGGGAACTCATAGATGCACTTGAGTAGCTGCAGCAGTCATCCTGAGAGCTCTATATGGCCATATGTGCATACGTAACTGTGACATTATTTTAGGAGCAATCCGAAATATACACATATGCAAACACATATCTAGCTACTACATTATCCTTTATGGTAGCTTGTAAAACTGCCTATACACACATACTACCGGTTGAGTTTAGCTTACAGTGTTCAACAATCTGCTGAAATAATAATTTCTAGTATCAGTAAAAAGTTATGCACTAACAACTTAAACTACAAATGATATGTATTAACATTAATCCTATTTGCAAATTTCCCTCTCAACTTATTCATATTTTGCAGATATTAATTAGTGCCAGATACCAGTCATTTATAAAGGAATTTGCCATAACATTATAGGAAACTACTAATGCACAGAGTGCATAGGAAAAACAGAGTATGACGTTACAACTATTAAGTGCACATTAATAAAAAAGCAAAATCTTCTACTAGGTGAGTTCTACAGTATAATTCCATTATGAACTAGATGCAAAAATAATACATAGCTTTTTTAGATGAAGATAATATGTTGCTAACGAGCACAATCATTGCAGTTATTACCATTGGGCTTAGTATTGACTTCATCATTCTACTTTTCATCTTGAGTTTGATATATCTTCTGCGTTGATGGAAACAGAACATCCAAAAGCAACTGTAAAAAAAGTGTTTTCGACGAAACCAATGACTTCTTTTAGAACAGCTAGTATCATCAGATGAAAATGCGAATGGCAAAACCAAGATTTTATCTGTAGCAGAGCTAGAAAAGGCAACAAATAACTTTGATCCTACACTCATTCTTAGTCGTGAAGGGCATGGAATGGTGTGCAAATGCATCTTATCTAACCAAAATGTAGTGGCCATAAAAAAGTCTAAAATCATTGAGCAATGTGAGATCAGTCAGTTCATCAACGAGGTCATTATCCTCTCACAAATAAATCACCGAAATATCGTAAAACTCTTCGGATGTTGCTTGAGAGCGAGGTCCCACTACTAGTATATGACTTTATCTCTAATGGTTCATTACCTGAAATTGTTACGGGTGATAAAGTGGCAACTCTTCTTTCTCCTAGGATGATTGCTTGAGAATTGCTGCAGAAGTTGCTGGAGTACCTTATTGTTAAAAATTGGTCCATGGGTGGCACATTTCCTTTGATTCCAAAGCATGCAAGATTTAGTACCATATTGCCTAGCCAAGTGGAGGAAATGGGCCACCCATGGGCCAATTTTTAACAATAAAGTACTCCGGCAACTTCTGCAGCAATTCTTAAATAATCATTCAAGGAAAAGAAGAGTTGCTAATTTGATCACCCGTAATAATTTCAGATAATGAACTATTAGAGATAAAGTCATATACTAGTAGTGGGATCTCACTCTTAAGGCAACATCCGAAGAGCTTTACGATATTTCGATGATTTATTTGTGAGAGGATAATGACCTCGTTGATGAACTGACTGATCTCACCTTGCTCAATAATCTTAGACTTTTTAATGACCACTATACATTGGTTAGATAAGATGTCTTTGCACACCATTCCATGCCCTTCACGACCAAGAATGAGTGTAGAATCAAAGTTATTTATTGCCTTTTCTAGCTCTGCTATAGATAAAATTTTGATTTTGTCATTCGCATTTTCATCTAATGATACTAGCTGTTCTAAAAGAAGCCATTGGTTCTGTCGAAAACATTTTTTTCGCAGTTGCTTTTGAATGTTCCGTTTCCATCAACGCAGAAGATATATCAAACTCAAGATGAAAAGTAGAATGATGAAGTCAATACTAAACCCAATGGTAATAACTGCAATGATTGTGCTCGTTAGCAATGTATTATCTTCCTCTAAAAAAGCTATGTATTATTTCTGCATCTAGTTCATCATGAAATTATACTGTAGAACTCACCTAATAGAAGATTTTGCTTTTTTTATTAATATGCACTTAATAGTTGTAACACCATACTTTGTTTTTCCTATGCACTCTGTGCAATAGTAACTTCCTATAATGTTATGGCAAATTCCTTTACAAATGACCGATATCTGGCACTCATTAATATCTGCAACATATGACTAAAATGAGAGAGAAATTTAAAAATAGGATTAATGTTAATACATATCATTTGTAATTTAAGTTGTTGGTGTATAACTTTTTACTGATATTAGAAATTGTTATTTCAGCAAATTGTTGAACACTGTAAGCTAAACTCAACCAGTAGTATGTGTGTATAGGCAGTTTTACAAGCTACCATAAAGAATAATGTAGTAGCTAGATATGTGTTTGCATGTGTATATTTTGGATTGCTACTAAAATAACGTCACAGTTACGTATGCACATATGGCTATATGGGGCTCTCAGGATGACTACTGCAGCTACTCAAATGCATCTACGAGTTCCCAACAATTAGCTAATGGAGAACATTCGTTAATGAATGCTAGTGTAATTAACAAATATTATGCATGCACAACAACAAAAAAAAGAATCACTCTTGCTTTGAAAACAAAGGAAAAAAGTTCTCTAATTCTGAACGAGAATGCAAATAAGAATGGTTAAGACTTCAACTACTATTGCTTTGTGACTACTTTATTTTCAGAGTGTGTTTGCACGTGTATACGTACCTTCACAACCATGTAGAATATATGGATTTCCATGAAAACCATCCATGCATCTACAACCGTAAACAATGTAGCCATTTGTAGAGTTGACATCCAAACACGCGCTATTTTGCTAACACATGTATACCAAAGCGATTCTGTTGTGCCTCTTGGCAGGTTAGATTGACAGCAACCCATTCCACATAGACCGATTCCATAGAGTCAATGAAGAGTCTATTTTGTCCCCATACATTAGGCCTGAATGATTCTTAGCTGTAATATCAAGGTGTATTTGATGCCCACAAGCCCCTCATTAACTTCTATATAAATTATTTGTTGTTCATCATTTGTACAGGTTGAGCTGAAACTCCTTTCTTGCAGAACAACCTTCTTCCAGGCCAAACGGAAATAGAATACTAATGTTCCTGTACGATTTGAGTACAGTTTGTCTTGTGTTGAACTGGATTGCACCCTGTTTTAACAGAAAGTATCATTTACCATTACGTGAAGAGTTTCAAAATTAAGTGAACTCAAAAAATAGGTAATTAGTTGCTTTAAAAAAAGGTAATTAAGACTTTTCCACATTGAGTGTTTTTTTATGAAGCTAGTAAAATTGCAGACACCCACAAAATAGCAAAATGAAAAATGAAGTACTTTAGCAATCTCTATCTATGCAGAAGAGCAGAGCTTTTTTTAGGCAGTTCTATATGGTAATTGAACTATACTTAGGTGAGTTGAAAGTAGGGTGGTGACAAATACATAAACATAAGAGCTACCAAGGAAACAAAAAGACAAAAAGATAGAGACATGTTAGATTTACCTGTCCTAACATGGGCAGCACAATTTCTTCCAAATTATGGTGCTCTTCAATGATGAAACTCTGAACTGAACGTTAGAAGTCACAACACCAACACCAACCGACTCATGACATAACCAAGAAAACAAAAGGACAAAAAGATAGAAACCGTGTAGAATTACCTGTCCTAACCTGTGCGTTTAGAATTTCTTCCAATCTCTTCCAATCCTTCCCGTCCTTCCAGGCTGTGGTGCTCTTCAACGAAAAAACTCTGATTGTCGCAAGTGAGAACACCAACACTTGTCATAACGATGAACCGAGTCATGCCATCACCATCATTCAGAAATTCTAAACATGCTACCAAACCCTAACCAATTCATTGAACAATCCGTCACTTTAAAATATTAGAAATGCAAATTCTATTTGAATAAAACAGAGGAAATCTATTGTATCATCTCATCAAATCGTGGATGTTTATAAATAAATAAATAAATAATAGGAACTGAATGGTAATGTTTCAAGTAACAGCATTACTGACAACATTGGTTAATTGTGCATTTGGTTTTTATCAAGGCATGAACTTCGGGATCAATAAGAAATAAAAAAACAATTGGATATTAAGCTTGTATATGAGTTCAATATGATGGAGTTTTGAGAAAGAACATATGATCGTGTGCATCATCTTTTAATAAACCAACATCTGATACATTTCTCAAGTTACCTCTCCAACATGTTTTCAAGAATTAACAGTTGTAATTGGATCAGTGTGCTCATTCTGATGATAATCAGATATATGAAGAAACATTGAGCAAAAGATAGATAATGACAATATGCACTATTTAGTCCTAAAAAACATTAATGCCAACACCATAATTAGCAACTCTCACATTTTTTTCCATAAATTGTTATTATACAACAGGTAGATGAAGATCAATCAAAGTAGTCCTGACTAACATTATGCCATTTGACCTTCAAAGGACGTTCTATGTGTTTGAAGGGCCCAGCAAGGGGAGCAATAGAAATTTCATAAGCCACAAATTATTTACCACAATCATACAGTAAATCTCTCAATACTTCTTTCATATCATAAATTCCAAAACTAACCTTGGAGGATTCAAAATAGTATTTCTAATGTTACACACATAACAATATTTCTTTGATGTGTAGTCATATCTGGCCACCTTTTGGATGTAAGGACAAAAGAAATTCTTCTTTGCATGCATGTACAATAGTAAACTGATATTCAAGTGATAACGAGATTCATGTTCCTCTGATTCTAAATTTCTGATAAGAACGATAAGAAGTCTCTCCGAGCATTCATCAACTGCAAGAAGCAATTCATTTAATGATTACCGTTGTACAGCTGCTACAACTACAACTTTACCTTGTATCATGTAGTTAAAATGTGTACATCTAGCATATGCATACAGTCACTACATTTGACAAACTGCTACTCACCTTCCCTTTTTACGTACACATTATGGTGCACCAGGTTTACACATTATGGTGCACCAGGTTTTCTTGTAGCATGCAGATTGTACTCCTGTTTTTTTATTGATGAAAATCTAGCTCCTTCATAAAAAAAAATCATTAACAAAACTGAAGCTGCATATCTAAGAATAGAAAAACTAATTAACTCATTAACTTAAATTATGGAACAAAAGATTTGTTATTTAACTTTTCTTATCTGAAGTATCAAGAACAGTGACAAAAGATTTGTTTTGTAACTTTTATTACATGCAGTACAGCTTCTAATTACTCATAATTATAGATGAAACAAAAAGAAATAATCGAGGAAAAAATATTAGCACACCTCTTGTGCATGGTGCTTGCTGCAATTTTCCATCCTCTTCCCTTTCTCCACTTCAAAATTACAGAAGTTCTGGAGTGAAAATTAAAGAAGCATATCACCAATCTGAGGAGAATTTCTGTGAAGAGTTAGCTAAATCAAACTAACATGCATCCAGTCTAACGATATACAGGGTAATACTAGCTGTGCCCACTACACATTGCTTAATTATAACAGAATACCATTGGCTATGTCAGTTTTGCATGCAATTAAGTATGGTCTATCTTCACGATCCTAAACATAACTTCAGTAGAATTAATTGTTAGTTTGCAAAATCTCCCGTTATTAAAATCATGCATGAATAATGAGGATGACATTCCATCGTGTCATCATCATGACATATTAGCATTCTCTCAAAAGACTTAAGGCCAAGCTCAAACCATCACAAATCTGATCTGCACCTGTTATCCATGATATATTGAACTAAGAGTTTCAAATAATGGAAACTGTTTGAGCAAGAACAAGAGCATTGGAACTCATCCCACAAACATCCATGGTAAAGCTTTACATATGGCATATCTAAACCAGGGGGCTTAATATCATTTGATTCGAAATTAGCCACAGACTACAGTCATGTTTAATTAATCCAAAGAAACTACATTAGTTAGGCTTCCAATTACTCATAATTATATCAATAAAGGGACCCCTGTTAATCGTTCACCTGAGCTCCCACATTGCTCCAATAGACGGATGCACACCAATCTTTAAACAAACCAAAGAATCCATGAAGACTGAAGTAAACCAAAATATATTTTTTTCATTTGTCAATCCTCCTGAGCTCCCTCATCTAGGAGATGTGGGAGAGGTGGCAGGACCAAGTTGCTGAGGCATTTGTGGATAAGCGTGGAGCAACAGCACCAACAATCTGGATCCCAAGTTCCAGCCATTCATCGTGCTCCACATTAACCCAGTCTGAGCTGCCATCATGGAGGTTGCCATCACCTTGTCCACAACAGAGGATTGGTCAGCGAGAAATCTGAAACCCAAAAAGTGAGGTGCATAAAATAGTCCTTAAGCATTTCTTGATAATGGAAACAATCTTGAAACAAGAAAAAAATACAGATTCTGTTTAGCAAAGTGCAGTAATTTACATGTCCTCCAGTGTGCCACGAAGCCACTGGCAGTGACGGCAATCAACACTGTGGATCCGAGAGGTGAAACTGGTACTGATGGACACAAACATGCCAATGATATATAAATTAATGGGAAAATTGCTCTTATAACTATACATTTTTTGCATTTTCCAAACATACCACATTGAGGTGTTTATGTCAACAGTTTGTATAATAAAAGAGAAGAAGGTACAATAAGAGAATTGTCTTCTAGACTTCCAGTGCAGATTCGGGGCCATTGCTCATCTAACTCTACCGGAAAGAACTCTAAAATTCTCGCCAAAATTGACAAAACTTAAGGGGAAAAAATCTAAAAAGGTGACGCAATGCAACAGCTTTCGTAGTTGGATGGAAAAAACACCACCATTACGAGCTAGAAATGGGAATCACACGCTTGATATCTGTTCTCTACAAACCAAGAGATCAAAGAAAGAAGCGAAGATGGAGAGAGAGCTTTCAGTTTCCAAAGGCAAATGCACCTGATGTAGTAGGGGAACTCGTTGACGGTGACCTTGCTGTCCCTGCGGTTAGCCCACCAGCCGCCGGAGCTCCTGCTCCACCCGCTGCAACGTCACCCCCACCCGCGCCGGCCCATGGCGCGGACGCCAGCCCCAGCTCCAACCCGACCCCTATCGCGATCCCCACCGCCGACATCACCACGTGCTTCCCCTCCATAGCCAACCTCTGCCTCTGCCTCAAGTGCGCGCTCAACTAGCCGGCCGGTGAGCATCGCGAACGGGGCGAACGAACGAATCCATCAATCTCTTCGACAGAAGCCACACAGCGTTATGTGGAGGAACCTGGATTACTTCACCCCGAACCTATCCCTACAGCACCACAAGAAACAACAAGGCAATCCGTCAAAATCCCATGAAAAACCCACCAAGAACTACCTAGATCAGGATGAACAGGCCGATAAAACACGGTCAAAGCCCCCCAAATCGGCTGAAAACCATGTAAAAAAATGGGATTTATATGGGGGAAAGGTGCACGGACCTGAGCATCGATGAGGACTTGTTCCATGGGGCTCCTGGTGCATAGATCGGCGGGCCAGGCGAGGACGTGTCGGAGGAGGACGTCGGCGACGAGAAGCCCGGCTACCGGATCGAAGAAGGGGCAAGAAGACATACGAGAGCTAGTGCGTGTGGGGACTCGTGGCTTCTTCTCCGACCGACGGTGTCATCGTCGTCGCCTTCGGCCTCCCTGGCACTCGCTAAAACCCCGACACAAAGCGGCGAGAGGAGTGTAGGAGACGGACAAAGAGGAGGAAGAGGAGGCTGGGAGCGGGTGGGGCGGCGGCGGTGCATGGGGTGGCGACGTCGGGTGGAGCCCGTGGGTGTAATGCCCCTTCGATCGATCGGGAATTCGGGATGATCAATCGGTGAGCGAGGCCACACAGACAAGAATAATAGAAAGCAGGGGTAGGAAGAACAGAAAGAATCGGAGAAAATCGAATAGAGGAATAAAGTTGGCATAACTTTTCTCAACGTCCAATACAACTGTCTCACGCTATTTAAAGGTAAACTCTCCTCTCTTACAGCTGGGCCCTTGCCCCACACACTCTTCTAGAATGTTATTCGATGGCACTGTTCACCATTCGGGACGCCAACTCTGAAGAGATGCTTCTCCGTCAGATCGAGACCACGTCCTGTTCTGATGGATTCTCCCGCATTTGTCACATCTTCCCGCCCTGCAGAATTGGCTTGTCTCCAAGCCTTTGCATCCGGGAAACGATCAGCCAATACATGAAGATCTTCCCAAGTGGCAGCCTCGATAGGAATATTGGACCATTTTATCAGACCTTGAGGAACTGCTACATTGCCTTTTTTTTTTACTAAGCGCCTCTCCAAGATTTCTTCCGGCTTAGGAGCTACCACATCCAAATCCGCAATGCACGGTAATGTTGTAAACACCGGTGTGTAATCGGAAGTACATGGTTTCAATTGTGAGACATGAAACACGGGGTGGATTTGAGCATTCACTGGAGGTCTAGCTTGTAGGCTGCTGCTCCAATTTTCTCTAATACCGAGTAAGGCCCAAAGAACTTGTAGGCTAACTTAGGATAGGGGTGATTTACAACAAAATTCTGCGCATATGGTTGTAACTTCAGCAACACTTGATCTCCCACTTGAAATTGTTGGTTATGTCGATGTTTATCAACTTGTAGCTTCATGCGGTTTTGAGCTATAAGCAAGTGTTGTTTGACCAATTCAATCTGATCTTGTCTTTCTTTCAACATCTCTTCCATTGATGGTTGTTCAAACACAGTCATTCAAGGAATGGTCCCCTAATTCGGCTCATGGCCATATGGAAACATAAGATGAAGATGCATTTGAGATCACTTCATCCTTGCATTTAGAAGATTGTTGAAACAGGTTTCAAGCCCGCCGATCCAAATAATCTTACTTCCGAAGAAGACAAAGCTCAACACTTCAACGACTTGGCCGTCAATGTCTTGTTTAATGCTTTGAGTGATTCGGAGTTCAACCGAGTCGATGGTCTTGATAACGCCAAGGCAATTTGGGAAAGACTAATGGTAACACATGAAGGCGTGTCAAGTGTCCGTGAATCCAAGATCGAGCTCATCATTGGAGAACTAAGCCGATTCACGTTGGAAGAAGGAGAATCCTACACGAAGATGTTTGACCGCTTGATGGTGTTGGTGAATCAAGCTAAGGGACTTGGAAGCACCGAGCTCACCGACAAAGCCATTGTCAAGATCATCCTCCGAGTGATCACCCCCACCAACTGCAACCTCGTTCAACTCATTCGCGACCGGCCAAACTTCGACACACTTACTCCTCATGACGTGATTGGCCGGTTGATGATGGATGAGATGATAGTCAAAGAAGCGGAAGTTGTAGAGGAGCTCAAGTCCGACAAGAAGAAGGGCATTGCTTTGAAAGGCCGTCAAAATAGCTCAAGAAGTGGAAGAAAGCTCAAGTGATGAAGAGGAGTCAAATGGGCCGCTCACAAATGAAGACATGGCCCTACTAGTAAGAAGATTCAACAAATTCTTGAAGAAGAAAGGCTACAAGCAGGGAAGTCATTCCAAGAGCTTCGGCAACAAGTCAAGAGGGAGACACTCGACAAGAAAGTGCTATGAGTGTGGAGAACCCGGCCACTTCATTGCCGAGTGTCCGCACAAAGAGAAGAAGGAAGAAAAGCCTTACAAGAAAGACAAGTACCGAAAGAAGGATAAAGACAAGAGCAAGAAGTACAAGGGCAAGGGTCACGCTTACATTGGCAAGGAGTGGAATTCCGACTCCGACTCTGAGTCCGAGTCCAACTCCGACAATGAAGGAGGACTTGCCACCGTCGCCATTGCTACTCCACCGACAAAGTCGAAGAGCCTCTTCGACAACTTAAGCGACGGAGATAAAGATGCTCCAATGTGCCTTATGGCAAAGGGGCACAAGGTATCATCCAAAAGTTCTATCCCTTCCATTGTTGATTATAGTTTGGATGATTGCGATGATGGTAGTGATGATGATGAGGAAGTAGCATTTAAGTCGATGAATGATTTTGATATTAAGAAATTAGACTTGCTACATAAAGATATTGAAAAGTTGGAGGAGGTAGTCGAACAAAAGGAGGCTATTCTTGAAGCTCAAGAAGATCTCCTCATTTCTGAAAAGGTGAAAAATCTTGAGCTAGAGAAGAGCCTAGCTTTTGAAAGAAAGAAAAATGAGGACTTGGTCAAAAGCTCAAATTTGACCAAGAAAGAAGTGATTAGTCTTGAGATCACCAATGCTTCACTCTTAGAGCAACTTGCTCAAGCGAAGGATGCTTGCAAGGCTCTTGAAGTGAAGCTTGTTGATCTTTCGAATAATGCTTCTACCTCAATTGACAACTCCAAAATTTCAATACCTTCAACAAGCAACAGATGCGCTAGATGCTATAATATTGATATTGCTACTTGTGCTACTAACCATGAGACTTTGAAAGTCTTGGCTCATGAGAATGAGAAGCTTAAGGTGATGCTTGAAGATGGACTTCAAAAGTCCTACAAGGCTAGCAAGGGTTTAGAGGAGTTTCTCGGTAAGCGCCAAGGTAATCCTAAGAGGCAAGGGCTTGGGTATGTTCCGCCAAAGGGCAAAAAGAGCAACATCGTGGTTGCACCTTTAAGCGAGCCTATCCACTTTGTAAGAAGTGAAGGAACATCCAAGTACAAGGCTCACTCCGAGTTCTTTGTTTCTTATGTTCTTAAAAAGACTAACCTTGGTCGTGTAGTTGCTTATCATATTGGGCGCAAGCCAAGAAATGCTTCTTTTGTTCGCTCCATTTGGGTCCCAAAGTCGCTTGTTGCTAACGTGCGCGGACCTAACCAAGTTTGGGTACCAAAGAACAAAAACTAAATGTCTTTTTGTAGGCCTATATCTCCGGTGGAACAAGTTGGATTTTGGATAGCGGTTGCACGCATCATATGACCGGAGAAAAGGCAATGTTCACACATTTGGACGTAAATGGAGCAAATAGCGAAAGCATTGTCTTTGGAGACAATGGAAAAGGAGATGTAATTGGATTGGGTAAAATTTCTATCTCAAATGATTTCTATTTAAATAATGTTTTGCTTGTTGAATCATTAAGCTACAATTTGTTGTCCGTTGCACAATTATGTGAAGCGGGCTACAATTGTTTGTTTAATGAAAAGGGTGTGGAGGTCATTAAGAGGGTTGATGGTTCAATAGCATTTAAAGGGCGTTTGAAGGGTAAGCTCTATCTCGTAGACTTCAATACGGATAGACTTAATCTTGAAACGTGCTTAATGGCTAAATCTAGCATGGGTTGGCTATGGCATCGCCGACTAGCCCATGTCGGTATGAGGAACCTTCACAAACTCGTTAAAGGCAACCACATTCTTGGACTAACCAATGTTATCTTTGAGAAAGATAGAGTTTGTAGCGCTTGTTAAGCGGGAAAGCAAGTCGGTGCCCCTCATCCCGCCAAGAACGTGATGACGACCTCAAGACTGTTGGAGATGCTTCATATGGATCTTTTCGGTCCGGTCGCCTACATAAGGATCGGGGGAAGTAAGTATGGTTTAGTTATTGTCGATGATTTTTCTCGCTTCACTTGTGTGTTTTTCTTACATGATAAAGGAGAAGTCCAAGTGACCCTAAAGAAGTTCATGAGAAGAGCTCAAAATGAGTTTGAAGTGGAGATAAAGAGAATCCGAAGCGACAATGGCACCAAGTTCAAGAATATTGGTGTTGAGGAGTATCTCGATGAAGAAGGAATCAAGCACGAATTTTCGGCCCCTACTCCCCTCAACAAAATGGGGTGGCCGAAAGGAAGAATCGAACCCTCATCGAGATGGTGTGGACAATGCTTGACGAATACAAGGTTTCCGACAGCTTTTGGGCGGAAGCCATCAACACCGCATGCCACAGCACCAACCGCCTCTACCTCCACAAGATCTTGAAGAAGACGGCATACGAGTTGCTCATCGGCAAGAAACCCAATGTATCCTACTTTCGAATCTTTGGGAGTAAATGCTATATCCTCAACAAAAGAGCTAAGTCTTCTAAATTTGCTCCTAAAGTAGATGAAGGTTTCTTACTTGGTTATGGGACTAATGCTTATGCGTACCGGGTTTTCAACAACACCACCAGTGTGGTTGAAATCTCGCGTGACGTAACTTTTGATGAGACTAACGGTTCTCAAGTAGAACAAGTTGATCGTGCCGTTATTGACAGGGAAGAACCACCGTGCGAAGCTATCAAGAAATTGGCGATTGGGGAGGTGAAACCTCAAAATCTGGAATTCCACCCGAGCACCCCAACCCGGAGTCTCCGGACTGAACCCCGGAGTATCCGGACTGGTCCGGAGTCTCCGGGTCCAATACCGGATACTCCGGATGGGGATGACTCAGGTGATATTCCCTCCTCGTCCAAGCAAGCTCAAGATGGTTCGAATGCGTCTCAAGATGAGGAACCCATCCAAGCTTCAAATTCAATTGTACCTCACCCAAAAGTTCATCAAAGTATTCAACGAGATCATCCGGTCGACAACATACTTGGAGACATTCACAAGGGAGTATCTACTAGATCTCGAGTTGCAAATTTTTGTGAATTTTACTCGTTTGTGTCTTCTCTTGAGCCTCTTAAGGTCGATGAAGCACTTGATGATCCGGATTGGGTGATGGCTATGCAAGAGGAGCTCAACAACTTCAAACGAAATCAAGTCTGGGATCTTGTTGAAAGACCCAAGCAAAACGTGATCGGTACAAAATGGGTCTTCCAGAACAAGCAAGACGAAAATGGGATCGTGACAAGGAACAAAGCTCGATTGGTTGCTCAAGGGTACACAAATTGAAGGTTTGGATTTCGATGAACATCTGCTCCAGTAGCTAGGCTTGAATCTATTAGAATATTACTTGTTTTTGCTACTCACCATGATTTTAAGTTGTATCAAATGGACGTGAAAAGCGCCTTCCTAAATGGACCACTCTCCGAGATGGTCTACGTCGAGCAACCACCCGGGTTTGAAGATCCAAGACATCCAGACTATGTCTACTACCTTTACAAAGCCCTTTATGAACTTAAGTAAGCACCAATGGCATGGTTTGAGTGTCTACGAGATTTTCTTCTAGAACAAGGTTTTGTAGTCGGAAAGGCCGACCCAACTCTCTTTACTAAGCACATTGATAATTATTTATTTGTATGCCAAATATATGTCGATGACATTATATTTGGATCTACTAATGAACATTTGTGTAAAGAGTTTAGCAAAATAATGACTAAAAGATTCGAGATGTCCATGATGGGAGAGTTGAAGTTCTTCCTCGGATTTCAAGTTAAACAACTCAAGGAAGGAACTTTCATTTGCCAAACCAAGTACATCAAGGACATGCTCAAGAAGTTCAGAATGGAGGACGCCAAGCCTATAAAGACGCCCATGCAGGCCAACAGGCATCTAGACCTTGACAAAGAAGGTAAACCGGTCATCCAAAAGGTATATCGTTCGATGATCGGTTCTCTCCTTTATATTTGTGCATCTAGGCCCGATATCATGCTTAGCGTTTGTATGTGTGCACGTTTTCAAGCTACTCCTAAAGAGTGCCACATGGTGGCCGTTAAGAGAATCTTAAGATACTTAGTGCACACTCCTCATTTTGGACTTTGGTATCCGAAAGGATCATCCTTTGAATTAGTTGGCTATTCCGATGCGGATTATGCCGGTTGTAAAGTGGATAGGAAGAGTACCTCGGGGACTTGCCAATTCTTGGGTAGGTCTCTAGTCTCGTGGTCTTCCAAGAAACAAAATTCAGTAGCCCTGTCCATTGCCGAAGCCGAATATATAGCCGCCGGGAGTTGTTGTGCCCAATTACTTTGGATGAGACAAACCTTGAGTGATTATGGCCTAACCTACAAAAGTGTTCCACTATTGTGTGACAATGAGAGTGCCATAAAAATTACCAACAATCCTGTCCAACACTCCCGTACAACACATATCGATATTTTCCATCATTTCCTAAGAGATCACGCAACCAAAGGCGAAATTGATATCCAACATGTGAGCACAAATGATCAATTAACCGATATATTTACCAAGCCCCTTAACGAGAAAAGGTTCAGTGAATTGAGAAGTGGTCTAAATATTTTAGATTCTCGTAACGTGGCTTGATGAGTGCTCGCATATTGTTTGTTGAATGGAAAATGAATTTCAAAATCTTATTTATCTTTTTCTTTGAATTTATCCTGTGTTTTTGGCTCTTGATCCTCTGATCCGGTCATTGCTGTGTGACCATGGCTTGTTTGCTTGTTTGTTCGCTGGTCACATAGCAAGTGGACATCTTAGGGCCCCTTTCATCCTCTCGCTCCGCCAAAATCCAAGTTTTCTCGTGCAAACCTTAATTTCTTACCGAGCTGGGGAACCCGGAGTCTCCGGGGTTTTTATCCGGAGTCTCCGGATTACCCGGAGTATCCGAACTAATTGTCCGAACTCTCTGGGTTGGGGGGTGCGGTTAAACCCCCAAATCACGCGCGGTTCCAATTCTTTCCTCATTCACACCGTGCGCCTCTCCCTCTCCCGTGCTCTCCTCGTGGCTAGGGCGGTTCTCCTTCATCTTCTTAACTTCTAGGGTGCTTGGATCTCTTCCACTCCCTCGATTTGGAAGATCAAAGGTAAGGATCCTTTTTGCCCTAACCCTTTTCCTTCCGGGATTGGACTCAATCTTTCGGTTCTTAGGGCTTCTCCCCGTGATTCATCTCTTCTAGGGTGCGGCTCGACTCGTCGTGGCCCTCAAGATCGGAGAATCTCGTTCTTCTCTCACTCGTGTTCTTTACGTTCAAATTTCTTGAGGTGAGTTCTAGATTGTGCCCTAATTCTGCGAAATCTCTTGCTAGATTGTGCCCTAATCTTCACTCTTTCATTCTTGAGGCAATATAGATTCAATACTTGTTGTTTTGCGGGTTGGTATCCCCAATCTCTATCGCGCCGTGCGCAAATCTGGCGTGTCCGGAGTATTCGGACATTTGGTCCGGACTCTCCGGGTTGGTCCGCAGTATCCGGATAATTTGTCTGGAGTATCCGGATAATTTGTCCGGAGTCTCCGGATGCAATCCGGAGTATCCGGATAATTTATCCGGACTCTCCGGGTTGAGTGGCTCGGCCAGATTTCAATTCTTGTTGTAATTCAAGTCGCCTCGCGGCTAATTTGTTTCTCTCATTGTGTCTGGTCAGATGGATCCTCCTCAGGGGACGTCGGGTGGTGGTGTCCCTCCTCGGGACTCTCCTCCTCCGGATACCCCTCCCGACTCTCTGTCTTCTGCTCCGGCGCCCAAGAGGCAGAGACGAGCTGTGATGAAGCGGCCTACTTCAAAGGGTCCGCCGCGGATTGGTCTTCCATCAGGTTCTCAGCCTCAGCCGCAGCCGTAGCCTCAAGCTCAGTCTTCTCCTCAGCCTCAGCCACAGCCTGACCCAGATGAGCACCCCGCAGACACTCATGCTACTCTGCGAGATCAGAAGAGGAGAGAGTTTCGTGACTCAGGGCGCTTCATTGGTCCCTTGGCCAAAGCCAAGCCTGTTTGGAACTATCCCGGGTCAGTAAACCCGATGAGAGTGACTGATTACCGGACAGGCTCAGGCAAGGGCAAGGCTATTGTTGAGCAGAGAAAGAAGGATCCCCTTGAGTTCCATCAGGACGAGTATGTGGACCGCCGCTTCTGAAACAGATTTCAGTCAGATTACTATGAGACGGACCTCTACCCGCTTGAGCATCCAGTGGTCAGGATGAAGACCATTGATTAGGACTATATGGTAGCAGCTGAGAACCCAATGTTTGATCAAGTCATTCAGATTTGTGAGCTGCACCAGATCAAGAACATCATGTCGTTCAAGTATGACTGGAACAATGAGGTGGTCATGCAGTTCTATGCCACTCTCTACTTTGATAAGAATGAGGATGCTATCTGGTGGATGACAGACAGAGTCTGGTATGTGGCCAACAAGAAGAGGTTTGCTAGAGTGGTTGGCCTCAGATATGATAACAGTCCTAAGCTTCATGCGAAGAAGGTCATGACTCCTGAGCAGATAGAGGCGCTATATGACACTTCTCAGCGCTTCACCGTGGGGACCATCAAGGGTCTGAAGGATGTGCCTGCGGTGCTCTATAGGATGCTCAGGGTCACTCTTTGGCCCAAGGAGGGAGACGCTTCTACCATCAGTTCCTATGGAAGGAACTTGCTATTCCATCTCGTTGAGCGCACCCACACTTTCGATATTGTTGACTTCATGTGGGAGACAATGAGGCAGAATGCGCAGAGCAACATGAACAGTTGCAGCTACGCCCCCCTTGTGATGGCTTTGGTCACTCATGTCAGTGGGTTGAAGTTTATCAGAGATGTGGAGCACTTGTCTTACAAGGTTCGACCTCCTTTTGCTCCTCCTACTCCAACAGCCCCAGATCCTGCCGCTAGGACGCGCCGAGGTCGCCCGTCCAGCTCTTCTTCTGCTCCTGTTGTGTCTCCTACAGTTCCTTCTGAGCAGTCTGAGATCCCGAGCAGCACGCTCCAGAAGATGTTGAAGCACATCTTCTGCCTTTGTCGCGACATCTCCACTCAGCAGAAGGAGATGCACAAGGAGATCAAGAAGAATGGAAAGGGCATTCATGACATCCACCGTCACAATGGTGAGGCGCTCTCTCCCAGTGATTCTTCAGGATCCTCAAAGGAGAGTAGTGGTGCTACGTCTGCCGATCAGCTCTTTGGCATTGCTTCTTCTGCACCACCTGCTCCTAGAGATGACACTAGCAGCGAGGGATCGCAGTACTCAGCATCCGACGATGATGAAGGCGATGACAAGTGATTTCCTGTCTCCTCCTATTTTTGGTGTCTTGATGCTAAAGGGGGAGTGATGCTTCTTTAGTTGTCGGGTCGTGTCTTCGTGGTTGTGAACTCTGTTATCTTTTGGTTGTCGCTCTCCTTGTTATCTTTGTGGACTTATTTTCTGTTGCTCTCTATGTTATGTTGTCTTGAACTTTGTTATCCCTGTTATCCATGTTATGACATTGTGTTTATCTTTTATGCATGATTTACTTCCTGTTATTTGTGCTATGTGATTCCTCGGATGCAAAGTTTTAGGGGGAGCTCTTGGAAATTTCTCGCTAAATATGTGCATTTGATTCCACTCAATACCTCTAATGCACACATTCAGAGGGAGCTCCACCTTATATTTGATGTTTAATTATGCTAAGACAATCTCATGTTATATTCTATTTGCCTTTAATTGTGTTGTCATCAATTCACCAAAAAGGGGGAGATTGAAAGTGCATCTAGGCCCCTCAATTTATTTTGGTGATTAATGATGACACAATTAAAGAGATCTAATGTTTTAACTAAGAATAATGCAGATCTCGAGAACATATCAAGCTTGGAATGAGATTGGACGCCCCTACGCACTTTAAAATTCAAAAGGACGGCATCAAGACAAGAATTGTAATTTCCTTGTTATTTGAGTCTTAAGCATAGCCGTACTATTAAGAGGATACGACGAAAAATCGCTTTTAGAATGTGCATGTGCTCAAGGTCAAGTCTTGCATACAAACTAGCACTGAAATATTTGCATTTCCCAAAAACAGCATTTTCCAACCGAGCCATCCAACCCGGAGTATCCGGACATTTAGTCCGGAGTGTCCGGACTCAGTCCGGAGTGTCTGGACAATTTAGTCCGGAGTGTCCGGGTTAACCCCTTCGGCCAAAAGTCGCATTCCAGTTCATCCGGATTATCCGGACATTTTGTTCGGATAGTCCGGATCATCCAGAGTGTCCGGGTTAAATTGTCCGGAGTGTCCAGACAGTTCGAATTTGGGAGTAACGGCTAGTTTTCCAAAAGAGTATTTAAAGCCTCTACTCTCCCCCAATAGCTAGCATCTCTATTGAGCTCATTCATAGCAGCATTCAAGCCATTCCTAACACACTCCAAGCATTCAATGGAGCCCTCACTTCCTCCCACCTCTTGATTTGGTTGTTGATCCATTCTTGGTAAGGAGAGGAAGAAGTAAAGTGCTAGGTGCATTTATTCCAAGTTCTTGAGCACTAGTTCATCCTCCAAGCGATCTCTCGTGGTATTGTTACTCTTGGAGGTTGGAGGTCTCCTAGACAGCTAGGAGTCACCGGGAGCACCCGAAGCGTGCGGTGTGCCCCGGTCGTTTGTGAAGGCGTGTCTCACCTCCAAAAGGGAAGAGACAAGAAGTGAAGCCGGCGAGTGCATTTGTGCAACACCGGGAGGAAAGCGGGTTGAAAAAGACCCTGGCTCAAGTGCGACCGAGCCACCTCAACGGAGACGTAGGATTCCCTTCAAGAATCCGAACTTCGGTGAAAAATCAAGTCTCCAACTTCCTTTCTCGGTTCTTACTTAACTTGTGTGGATTTATTCTCTTAGAGCTTAGCTTGTTTTACTACTTTGCTCTAGATCCGCACTTGCTTAAAGTTCTAGGTTGCTTTTGCTATCCTTTATTCGAGTACTTAGTTGCAAGTTAAAGTAGATTCATTTTCTTTCCTGAGCCCCCTAACCCGGAGTATCCGGGTAAAATACCGGACAGTCCGGACAACCCGGAGTATCCGAACAAAATATCCGGAGACTCCGAGTTGACCTGCTCGGGTAGTTTAATTCCGCTGCATAATTTTTAATTCGCCTATTCACCCCCCTCTAGGCGACATCTCCGGTCCTTTCAACTCCACCATACCATTCCGGGTACCATTTGATCACACTGAATAACCTCCCCATTTGCAATTCGGACGGCAATTGGTTTGATGTTGATAGGTTTATATGGCACTCTGGATAAGAATTTAGTGTTCATGAAACTGTGTGAACTGCCCGAATCAATGAGAATTATCATGTTTTGATCCTTGACTAAAGCTCGAAGTCGAATAGTTTCCATTTCATCCTTCCCAGCCATAGCATTGAGTGACATCTGACCAAATTCTTCCTGTCCCAATTCAGCCATTTCCAGAGCATCCAGCACTTCATCTGATAACCACTCCTTCAGTTCCTCCGCACTCATTGCATTTATCTGTGCCTGACTTCTACTCTTGCATTTGAGATGATGGCCGGCCTCATACTTCTCCCCACATTGATAGCATAGACCATTGGTCTTGCGTTACTCCCTAAGTTGGCGTGCCTTCCACAAATCTCCCTGTCCCAATTTTATAACATTTCTCGTTTGTTCAATTGTCGTCCCTACTGATTCCTGAGCTCCTGTCCTCGATTCAGTTTGATACCATTTAACCTTACTATTCTTGATTCAGTCTTTTATATCATGCTGAACCCTGGCAAGTACTGCTACCCGTTCAACCGAGTCGAGCACCTGACTCTGAACTGGCACTCTTAATTCTTCCTTCAGCCCTTTGATGAATTGAGAAACAAAAAACTCCTCATCGTAGTGGGGATTGTACATTGAGACCTGATACATGGCCTCTTCAAACTTCCTCTATATTCCCTCACCGACTCAGTTTGCTTGAGATCTTGAATCTCCTCCAATGACTTCCGATGATCATAAGCATCAAATTGTCTCTCCACTGCAATCATGAATTGCTCCCAGTTGCCGACCTCATGCTTCAACTTGTACGCTTGTAGCCACATGGCTGCCTTCCCTTCCATGTGCAAAGTAGCAGAGGTTACCCACAAAGCTTCGGGTATATTGAACATACAAAAGTAATCAGTGCATTTATCTCTCCAAATCATGGGATTCTCTCCATCAATGCGAGGGAATGATAACTTTGGCAATGGACTACGAACTACTCCCACTTAATCGCCTGAGAAACGAGATGCCCAGTTTGACGCGTTGGCCCGTCCTTCCATCGAACCACTGGGGTGCACACCTTCGGGGTTTGGCAACAAGGGTGGTTGAGCGTTAGCCCAAACCCCTCCTCCGGGCGCTGGAGTCATTACCATCTTCTGTTTATTCGCCGATGAACTAGACTCCCTGATTTGCTCTGCACTCAGCACCGTCCTCGTCTCCAGGGTGATTCTAGCGATCGCCTGGGCTGTCGCCTCCAACTGTTTTGCCAGCACTTCTTGTTCATGTGTATGATTTTCTGCAACTTTGGCCGATAATTCAACCTGAGCCGCTATCTGCTGCTGTGATTTCTCTAGAGCTCCCATCTTCGCAAAAAATTGCTTGATGCTCTCCTTCACCAGTCCCCATCGCTCTTTATTCTGCGCTGATACTTCTCCCATCGCTTCCAAGAGGAAACGCATTTGAGACGATGGTTTGGATGGAGCCGTGATGATCCTTGTCAGAAGAACCAACCCGAATTTGAGGATTTTACGGGAACCGTGGTTGCACAGATTTTCCCAACCTTCCTTCCGGAATTTTATGGTTCTTAACCGAGCGAGAATCTAATTACTAGCTCTGATACCAATTGTAATGCCCCTTCGATCGATCGGGATAATCAATCGGTGAGCGAGGCCACACAGACAAGAATAACAGAAAGCAGGGGTAGGAAGAACATAAAGAATCAGAGAAAATCGAATAGAGGAATAAAGTTGGCATAACTTTTCTCAATGTCCAATACAACCGTCTCACGCTATTTAAAGGTAAACTCTCCTCTCTTACAGCTAGGCCCTTGCCCCACACACTCTCTTCTGAAATGTTAGTCGCTGGCACTGTTCACCATCCGGGACGCCAACTCTGAAGAGATGCTTCTCCTTCAGACCGAGACCACACCCTGTTCTCCCATGTCGATGGATTCTCCCGCATTCTTCATAGTGGTGTGGCGGCGGTGGGCTGCAATCGGAGCGCCTCGCGGGAGTGAAGATGGGGATGGGATGCGAAAGCGATCGAGAGCTAGCCGGTGCAAGAGATGGTGGTGCGGGAATAATAGGAGGTTGGTGGAGTGGTGGTGGACGGTTAGGCATGGGGTGCAGCCAAAAGATGAGAGCGAGGAGAAGTCGTTGTTGGACGGTTCTTGGCTACGCATGGGAATAGGGATGGCAGATATGGGTCTGGGTACCGTGGGTAACCTACTCGATGGGTATGGATCTGGATCTAGATCTGAATTTATATCCATGGGTATTTTTGGTCGGGTTTGTGTCTGGGTTCGGGTTCAAGTATGGATATAAACCCGTGGGTATAGTAGACCCGGATCCGAAACAACTGTCATGTGGGCCTAGCTCAATTCGGCCATCCCCAAATTACCCTAAGGTAAAGCTCCAGGTGGGCGACGGCTAGGGATTACCTAATCCCTAATTCTCTACTCCAGGCGTGAGGCTGCTAGGGATTCCCTAATCCCTAATTCCATACTCCAGTCCTCCACTCCACTCCACGCCTCCACACAAACCCTAGCCGCCTCAGTTCCTCACGCAGTCACGAACTCACGCGGTCACGCCTGCCAGTCGGCCGTCGCCCGAGCCTGACCCCAACCCCGACTACAGACTGCCATTGGTGACTGGCCGTCGAAGGCCCCATCTCCCTGTCGTCCCCGAAGGCCCCGAACGCCGACCCCGATTCGCGCCGCCACCAAGTCCAAACCACGCCGCCACCGCTCATTGCCCACCCTTGGCCCCGACACCGACCGCGCCACCACCGGCCAGCGGCCACCCCAAGTTCCCGACTCCGAATCCCCCACCGGTCGACCCCAACTCCCTAAGCCAGCGACCTGCGAGGTCGGGCCACCAAGAGGGAGGGGAGGAGGTTCGTTTGCCGTCGACTCTGTGTGCGGTCTGGACAGTGGTATGATTCTGTTTCTCAAAGCAATCTTTGATTCTAATCCATATATAATCAACAATTGTCTTGCTGAATGGTTGCTATGATTGTTCTGTAATTGAGAGTGAGATAGTTGGTGTTTGAAGTATGAAGCTGAAGCTTCAATCATCTAAAGGTGATTATTTAATTTCCTCTCTTTTTAATGAGTCTTTCGTACAACACATCGATTTGGATTTCTTTCAGGAGCTTGTCTTAGAAAGCCTGGTGGTATATATAGGTTTTGTGCAAGATTCTTTTAGCTGCAAGTACCAAGGTCAATGCAAGTTGCTCGTATTGTTTTGACTTTACTTTGTGTTTGATGACTTGGGATTGGGATGTGTTTCTTCAAATGTAGTCTACATCATAAAGCAATATTGGTTAGTAGCTATAATAACTGTACTGGTTGTAATTGGATACTTCGTTCATCTAGGGATAAATATAATTTCTGACAACTAGACTTAGAATCCTAGTTTTAATCTGGTTAAAGTTTATCTGGTAAGAAAAGCATCTCACCCCTCTTATTTACTTGGGCACTGAAATCTGAGCATTCAGTTAGGATAGAACTTGGAACAACCGGAGATGAGATACAACACGAAGAGAGAGATTTTTGAAATGCTCAGCGGAGAGAGAGAGGACAACTCAGCAACAGTCAAAGATCATCGGAGGGCCTTCCACCATGACAGCGCCGAGATGCATCTCTCGACTTCCCGATCTTTGCCACCTGGTCAGATCTCGTCTCCTGTGGATATTTCATCAACTGGGAAGGGGCATTTTGGGGAAGTTACCTCGCGCGAAGATGAGGATCTAGAGGTTTTCTTCGGGCAACTCTGGGCTGTGCCGAGAATCTCTCCCCGCTCTTCGCAAAATAGGGTTCAGGCGGTGCATGAAGCGCTCGTCTGGATCCGGAGGGAGTTGATTTCTACAGGTAGATTCTCAATCTCAGATTGCTTCCCCATCTCTCAGAGTGATTTCCTTCCTCCAAACCCTCGTCGCCTAAGCTTTGCTAGAGATTTCTGTGGGAAGGGGAAGGGAAATCCTTCTTTTGATTTGGTGGTAAGGATGGCTGGATGGGGATGGAATCAGTGGGAAAGAGGAGGAGGTGGTGGATTTGGGTATGGCCGCGGGTGGCTCCCCCCGCCGCCGTTCCGAGGCCAGCGGTTTCAATGCGGTCGTCTTCCTCAGAGGTTTCCCCAGATCCAAGGGATGGAGCGTCCTCCTCTTCCTCTTCCTCCGCAACCCAATACACAGGCTCAGATCCAGCGACAGCAAGGTCCAATCAAGTCAGAGATTCCGACGTCGGTGACAAGCCAAACAAATCAAGCAAAGGGTAATCCTTCTTCTGATGATGTTAAGATAGATCATCTATATGTGAAATCCATTTGCTATAATTGTGGTGAACCAGTTCACTTAGTTGGTAGTTGCAAGAACCCTAAGTTGTGTTTCATCTGTGAGGAACCAGGACATCATGTTGATTTCTGTCCAGTGCGTAGTAAGCCTCAGAAATCTGCAAGTTACTTAGGCAGTGCTGCTAATGGGCTAGGTTTTTTCCACATTGAGGTTCTCGAAACCAGTAGAAGCTCTGCTTTTAGGTTTAACAATTGTGGGATTATCACTATTGATCAGGGGGAGATTTCGTTGGCTGAATTAGAGAAGAATTTAGCTGATATATTTGATGATCGGTGGCCCTGGCAGATTAGGCAGATAGAAAATTTTAGATTCTTAGTTATTTTTCCTCCTCAAAAAAAGGTTGCAGACCTAGCTTTGCTGCCCAGTTTTAACTTGAACAAACCAGGGGTGATAGTATATGTGGAAGCTTGGAAAGGGGAACTAGATATTTTTGATGAGTTACAAGATGTTTGGATTCAAGTGAGGGGTATTCCTCCTAAGTGGTGCAATTGGAAAGTTTTTGAACAGATTGCCTCTTGTTTTGAAATATTAATCAGTGTGGATTGGACGGGTATGTTCAAAAGCTTTTATGAAGTTGTTAGATTACAAATTGCTTGTATAGATCCTTCAAAGATACCTCAACAAAGGATGATGGGTGCATAAAAGATATTATTCATGATCAAGGTTGCAGTGGAGAAAAATGAAAAATCTCAAGTAGTTGAGAATAATGATGATAATGGTGATAATGGGGATGATTTAGATGACTTGGATGATGAGGATGATAATACTGGTGAAGAAGAGGATAGGATGGATACTGAACACAATCGAAGAAAATCTGATCAAAAGTAAGGTGGATCTGGGTATTATTCATGATCAAGGTTGCAGTGGAGAAAAATGAAAAATCTCAAGTAGTTGAGAATAATGATGATAATGGTGACAATGGGGATGATTTAGATGACTTGGATGATGAGGATGATAATACCGGTGAAGAAGAGGATAGGATGGATACTGAACACAATCGAAGAAAATCTGATCAAAAGCAAGGTGGATCTGGGTATGATGCAGTTCAAGTTAGTAAGACAGGAAGCAGTAAGTCAGCTACTTCTAAGGAAAAAGAATCTGATTTGGATGTTATAATAAGTCATAAAGATTTTGAGGAAAAAAATTGGTTTCAGATGTTTAGGGAGAATGCTAAGAAGGCTTACAAAGGTGAAGTAGTTGATGATAGTAAATGCTACAGGCTGCTTAGGGATTTAGAGATGATCAACTCTGAAGAGGAGGTGGAAGAAACTGATTTTGAGGGGTTCAACTCTCAGAAATTATTTGATGAGTTTAGCCAAGAGCAAATGGAAGTAGTAGATGGGGATGATCTGCCGGCTGAAAATGTGATCATATAGGAAAATCAAAGAGATATTGACAGTAAAATTGAAACTTCTGCAATGGATAGAATTGGTAATATCCAAGAGGAGGTAGTTATTGGTATGATGAGGGGTAAATGGCATAAAAATTGGGGTCCAGTACAGAACAAAAGAAGAAGTAAAAGAATAGAGGATAAGGGTAAGACGACGCTTCAAAAAGCTCAAGAGCTACAACAACAAAAGAATTTGGAGATTTGTCCTAAACCAATAGGTATGCATTCTAAAAGTTCTTTTGACTCTTTTTCTATTCAAGAGTTAAATAATTTAGCTGATAAAGTAGATATTGTATTGGGGTGTTCGGTTTTGGAGAAATATAATAACATAGCTGTATGTAAAGATTTTGATGCAGTTCAAGTAGCTGACTTTGAGAAACATGTTTTGTTTGGGGATGATCTTCTTGGACAACCTTCTAGTTCGAAACATAATGATATTAGTTCTTTTGGAATTGATAATGAACAAGAAACTTCTTCTAGTCCTCTGAAGGAGGTAAGAACAGTAAGAATCTTCTTGAACAATTTCCTAGTTTGAAAGATAATGATGTTAGTTCTTTGGGGATTGATAATGAGCAAGAAACTTCTTCTAGTCCTCTGAAGGAGGATAAGAACAATAAGGATGCGGAAATGAATGGTTGGATTACTGTTGGTAAAAATAAACAGGGCAAGCACCCTATGAAAAATAAAGGAATATGAGAGGTATCTTCTGGAATGTTAGAGGGTTAGGTCAATCCGGAAAGACGATGTACTTAATGGATCTTATTAAAAATTATAGAGTTGATTTTGTTGGTTTTCAAGAAACAAAGAAGGATGATTTTAGCGTGTCTTTTCTTAGTAATATTAGTGGGTCAAAAATTTTTGAATGGCACTGGTTACCTGCCAAATCCACTACGGGTGGTATTTTGGTGAGAATTAACTCTGATATTCTGGAAGTTTTGCATGTTGATATAAAATCTTTCTCCGTTCAATGTTTAGTTAAAAGTAAAGAGAATGATTTTATCTGGAAACTTGTTACGGTATATGGATCTCCTTATGAGGAGGGAAAAGAGGTGTTTATTTCTGAGCTTTATGAGACTCTTATTTTAGATGATCATACTCCAATCATCCTTGGTGGGGATTTTAATTTAGTGAGGTTTCGATCGGATAAAAATAACGGTAAAGTGGATCACAAGTGGTGTGACAAATTTAATGAATGGATAGGTATTTGGGGACTTATGGAATTAAATTTGACAGGAAGACAGTTTGCTTGGACTAATAATCAAAGTAATTTAATCATGTCGGTAATTGATAGAGTGTTTTGTAGCACTTCCTTTGAGGAAAAATTCCCTCTAGCTATTTTATCTCCTCTTGCTAGAATTGGTAGCGACCATACCCCTATTCTGTGGGATTCTGGGGATGGTTTAATTCAAAATAAGTCCACTTATAAATTTGAGAAATGGTGGTTTCTCCATGAAGACTTTAATAATGTAATTAACAACGCTTGGAATACCTCTGTGGGAGGTTTAAATGCTATAGATAAATGGCAATGCAAGGTGCGAAATGTTAGAAAGGTTACTAGAGGGTGGAGCCTTAATATCGATTCTGAGATGAGGAAGAGAAAGAGACGGCTTATTGATGAGTATAATGCTTTAGATATTCTTTCTGAGTCCATAGTCCTTACTCCTAGTGAGGATTACAGATTACGGAGTGATAAAAAAGAGATAGAAAAAATTTGGGCGATTGAAGAAATTAAAGCTAAGCAGAGAGCTAGAGAGAAAAATATAAAAGAGGGAGATAGAAACACAAAATACTTTCATGCGGTTGCAAATCAAAGAAGGAGAAAAAACGTTATTACTGTGCTTGAAGGGCCTGAGGGGCCGGTGCATGATACTAATAGTATGATTAATATCGCCTGTGATTACTATAAAATATTGTTTGGTTATGAAGCAAAACCTAATATTAATATAAATGATAAATTTTTTGATGAGGTGGATAAGATATCAATTGTAGAAAATGAATCTTTGGAAGCTTCTTTCTCAGAAGAGGAAGTCAGGAAAGCAGTTTTTGAATCCTATTCTGATGGTGCTCCTGGTCTAGATGGTCTTCCTTTTATCTTCTATCAAAAGTTCTGGGATCTAATTAAAAAGGATTTATTGGATCTGTTTAGTGATTTAGAAAGAGGAAAATTAGATTTATATTGTCTTAACTTTGTCATGATCTCTTTGGTTCCTAAAGAAAACAATGCTAGAAACATAAGGCAGTTCAGACCAATCAGTTTGTTAAATTGCAGTTATAAGATCATTACTAAAGTTTTAACCAATAGAATTGGCCCAATTTGTGATAGAATCATTTTGCACAACCAGACTGCTTTTATTAAAAATAGATATATTCTTGAAAGTGTAGTTACTACTCATGAGGTTGTTCATAAAATTCATCGAGAGAAAAAGAAAGGTCTTGTGCTCAAATTGGATTATGAAAAAGCTTATGATAAGGTTAACTGGAGTTTTTTACTTGATATTCTTTTCAAAAGAGGTTTCGGAAGTAAGTGGCAAGCGTGGATTTTTCAGATCTTTGTAAAGGCTCTGTGGGGGTCAAAATCAATTTTGTTGAATGTAAATTCTTCCAAACCAGTAAAGGGCTGAGACAAGGCGATCATCTGTGTCCTATTTTGTTTAATTTAGTTGCAGATGTTTTTGCTAGAATTCTTCATAAAGCTTCTAATCAAGGTTTAATCAATGGACTTTGTAAAGATTTTTGTCCAAGAGGTATTATTAGTTTACAATACGCCGATGATACTCTTCTTTTTGTGGAAAGTAATAAAAGGGTTGTTTTACATCTTATGTGGCTTCTAACTATTTTTGAACAAATGTTTGGAATGCGGATTAATTTTCATAAAAGTGAGTTGATTAATATGGGTTGTGATGAGGATGAGATTGAAAGATTTAAAAACATTCTTTGTTGCAAAATAGGGTCTTTCCCTATATAATACCTTGGTATTCCTCTTCATTATGAAAAAATCCATAGAGAAGATTTCAACCACTAGTTGACAAGATTATGAAGAGAATAGCAGGTTGGAGGGGCAAACTTCTCTCTTTCAGTGGGAGATTAACTTTGATTAAGTCCTGCTTAGCTAGTATATTCCTCTGTATCTCCTCTCTTTTTTCAAGTTTCCCAAATGGGCTTTGGATTTAATTAATTCTCATATGGCCAACTGCCTTTGGAATGATTATGAAGGTCACAACAAGATTCATTTAGCTAATTGGCACTTAGTTTGTATGGAAAAGAAGTTTGGTGGTCTAGGTATTGCTGATATTACAGATCTAAACTTATGTCTTTTGGCCTCTTGGATCAAAAGGTTTTATGCTAAAAGTAATAGTTAGTGGAAAGATTTGGTTAATTTCAAATACAAAGCGGGAAAACCTAATATTTTTCTTTGCGACTCTGAGCATAGTTCAGTTTTTTTGGAAAAGGGTTATGTGGGCGATGAAAGCTACCAAGTTTGGATATAGGTGGAGTGTGGGTAATGGTAATAAGATTAGGTTCTGGGAGGATATTTGGTTTGGTTCTTCATGTCTGGCTATTCAGTTTTGGGACCTTTATGTGTTGGTTAATGAAAAAAGGGTCACAATTGCTGAGATTTTGGATGGTTTGATTCTTAAATGCACTTTTAGAAGAACTTTCTCCGATAAAATGATGATAAGGTGGTTTAGTTTGGTAGAAGTGGCTAACAGCATTAAATTCACTGAGGACGAAGATGCGTTGATTTGGCAATATAATAGTAATGGGGGGTATTCTGTTAAATCGTTATATGCTATCATCAATTTCAGAGGGGTGATACCTGTTTACATTCCGGCTGTGTGGCATCTGATTGTTCCTCCTATGATTCATTTTTTTCCTGTGGTTTCTTTCTCATAATAAAATTATGACAAAGGATAATTTGCTGAAAAGAGGCATAAACAAAGATGAAATGTGTGCCTTTTGTAATGAAAAGGAATATGTCTTACATCTCTTTTTCGATTGCGTTGTTGCCAAAAACATTTGGGAGGTTGTTGAAAGCTATTTTGGGATTAACATAGGGTACAACTATGAATCAGTTGCCTGGTTTTGGCTAAGTAATAAGAAGAATGCTGCTCTTAATACTATTTGTGCTGCTATTTTATGGAGTTTATGGAAGATTAGAAATAACATGATTTTCTTGTCTCAGTTTTGGTCAAATGTGAAAAACATATGGAGAAAAGTGCTTATGTTTCTAATGAATTGGAGACCGTTGTACAAGGAGGAAATGGCGGTTCATATGACTCAGTTTTGCAATATGGTGGAAGCAAAGATTCGGGCTCCATTGCCGCTTCTACTGGGATATGGAGGAACTTAATCAAGAATGAAGGGGCGGTGGACAAAGATAGCACAAATGTGGAAATCTCGGAGGAATTAATCTCTTTTGCTTCTTACTTCAATGTCTTGATGAGTGATAAGAAATGATTCCGGTTTTAATAGTTGTTTTTCCGTGTTGTGGTCATCTTAATATGTTGAGCATGAGCTGTTGGGTATGTTTTGAGATCTATACTTTGAACCTCTGTATCTGTACTTCCAGTTTCTGAATGGAACTGGGGCATCAATGGATTTGATGTCCTCTTGATCTAAAAAGTTTGTCTGGCAAATGCTCATTTTTCATTCCATTATTGACAGGTGATGCGTTGCATAACTTAAGAACTAACTTAAATGATTCATTTTGCAGGTTAGGTCTTTTGGTGGTGAAAAGCGACAAATTTCTACATTTGACAGTTTGGTGAGTCTTGTCAAGTGTGCACTTCTCAGGCCATCCATTAGAATAATAACTTTCTCATTGTTCATTTCTCCAATGCTTAGCAACCATTGTGACTTAGATTAGGGGTGCATATTAAAGTAGATACTACCCGTTATTGTTTACAAACGAAGGATGTTCCAAAATTGTAGATTTAATGCTGTAAGCCTGTAATATATCTTGCACATAAAACTAATAAAAAAATTAGCAAAATAACTATCCTGCGGTTCAAGGATAGGATCTGAACTTGTACCATTTTATTTTATCTAATTGTGGGAAGCAATGCTTTGAAAAGCGGTAGGTGGTGAGAAAGATGTCAGCCTGTCACCCCACCTCTTAACACTAATAGCAGCAGCACGCAGCAATCTCCCAAGTGCTCTTGCTCTTGAGTCTTGCCGACACCACCAGTTTGGGAATTTTTTTTATAAATATTCATTTTTTATTTGTGTATTACAAAAATATACCTGCATATTATTTTTTTACAAAACTGGCCTATTTTCGCGCCACGTCATCGCGAATTGGGGCTTTTCGCGCCACGTAATCGCGAAGGGTAGAAAATCGCGCCACGTTGGAGCGAAACGGACACGTGGCGGTCGGCGGGCTTTTCGCGCCACGTTGGAGCGAAGGGGGGGGGTGGTGTCGCGCCACCCTGGCGCGACGCGCGAAGCGCGGGCGAGCGGGGCGGGGCGGGCGGGCGAGCACGGCTCCCCGGGCAGCGGGCAGCTGGACCGGGCGGGCGGCTCGCATTATTGCCCTCAAACGACCGGAGTCACAGAGAAGATAAGAGAAAGAACAAGAAAGAAAAGAAGGAAGAAGAAGAAGAAAAGGAAGAAGAAGAAGAAAAGAAGAGGAGGAGGAGGAGAAGAAGAAGAAGAAGAAAAGAAGAGGAGGAGGAGGAGAAGAAGAAGAAAAAGAAGAAAAGAAGAGGAGGAGGAGAAGGAAGAAGAAGAAAAAAAGAAGAGGAGGAGGAGGTGCTTGGTCATCATTTGTTCTTCGTTCGTCGTTCGTTCGTCGTTCGTCGGTTAGTATTTTTTATAATTATTTTTCAGTCAATGTAATTTATATATATTTAGGAAAATGATAGGTAGTCTTAGAAAACTATTATAGTAATCTAAAATAATGTATTATGTAAATAATTTTGTTTTGTGCATGATTTATGTAATTTTGTGTGAATAATGTTGTATATGTGCAAATATTGTTGGTACGTAATATAGTATTGGCCTAGAAATATATTAGTTGGAATATTTAATTATTGGAGGAAAAAAAATGCTGTTCGTTCGGCAAAATTAACATAGTAGTTAGTATTTATTTGTGAGACTAAAAAAAGTAGGTTTAGATAGATAAAAAGATGGTATGTATAGAAAAAAAATAAGGATAGGAAAAATTGCTGGGGACACAGGAAAATTGTTAAGTAAAATGTAAATATTGTTATGGTATGAACTAAATATTGTAGCACACACCGTAAAATTGTTAGGGTATGAACTGAAATGTAATTTTAATTTTCTCTTTAATTATTTAAATCGAATATATTAAAATGGTCGTAACTTTTGATCGATAAGTTCAAATTGAGTAAAACAAGTTTCTAAATTCATGGAAAAAAGAATTAAAGTTTGAACTCTGGTTTAAAATAGAATTCGCATTGAAAGTGCAATTGAAATTCAAAAAAATGAGGCAGTATTATCTAGAATCCTTATGTCATAACTTGATCGTGTGATATCAATTTCGTAATTAGGTTAAATAATAATTTGATCGTGTGCTTTCAATGTGTTATATAATAAAACTGGTTTGACTTGATCATGTGATATCCATTATGTTTATGTCGTAACCATAAATTCAAATTGAATGAAATAATTTTCTAAAAATCCTGCACTCAGTAAATTCATGGAAAAATGCAAAAATCGTAGTTTTGTATCGTTGTGATGTGAAATATGTTTGATTGTGTAGTTTAATATCCAAATGATGTACGATGCAACTGTTAATTGGTACCATGATGTACGATTATAAATGTGTGTAGTGTAGTAGGATGCAGTTCAAATTATTTTGCTGCACAACTCAATTGCAGTTGCCATTAATATGCAGTTGGTATATCAAATATTAATTGCGCATATCGTAAACAATTTTTAATTTGCAGTAGCTACGTCTGCTATGGATGCATTCAAAGTGTTTTACGGTGATGAAGTGGTTCAGGAGGGGCAATACGGGGTAGATCTGAGTAGCTTTCAGCAGTGTATTTTATACCATCAGAATCCGGATGAAATGAGTTTCGAAGATCTGTGCGGGTGGATTTGTCACAGTCTTTCGCTGAATTCTATAGTGCATGATGTGAGCATTAAATGCTTGTGGCCGAGAGGTACACACGACTCGGTATGGCTGCTTAGACCGTTGGAGCGCGCTGAGTCTTGGAGGAACTACGTCAATTCATCAAGACGACGTGGCTGGGGTTTTGTCCTCTTTGTGCAGGCGACGGTGAAAACAGACTTGGCAAGTAACGAAACCCCGATTGCGGTGCAAGCAGACAGTCCGGCGGAAGTTCATGAGAATATTCGATCAAGCGCTGTAGCGACGGGACAAGCAGATGAAGGGGAGGAGTTGGAAGGGTTAGTGGATGTGCTAGAGGAAGACAATCTATGGGCGGCGGGGGAAGAAGAGGCACTTGTGATGGACGAACACGATGAATCGTCCTCGGACGATGATGGCAGTATGTCCGCACAGGTGCCTGCTGCTTGGAATAGGGGCGAAGCGAAAGACTTAGCAGTCGATGATGCCGCTGACTCAACATGTGAGTACCGACCAATTGAGGTTCGTGTGCACGCAATGTACGCGGAGAAGTCCGCTTTGCAGGATGCTATAAGGGTCTGGGCAATGAGCTTGCAGCGGCCGGCGAGAGTTGTGAAATCCAGTAAAGATTGTTACACGGTGAAGTGCGAAAACGCCGAATGTGGTTGGCGTGTTCATGCCCACAGGCCCAAGTATGAGTTGAACTGGGTAGTCACGAAGGTGGTGCAAAGACAGCTTGTGTTCTGAGCAATGTAACATCGAGACATCGTAACCTGACCTCATCTTTCATCGCGAACGTGATGTACGGAGAAATTGTCGAGAAGTTTGACATGGAGGCACAGCACATAGTACTTGCCATGAGGAACAGATATAAATACCAAATCAGCTACGCCAAAGTGTGGAGGGCGAAGCAGAAGGCATTGGAGAAACGCTTTGGTACATTCGAGGCATCCTATGATAATCTTCCCCGGCTTCTGGACGTCTTGAAGGAAAGAAACTCCGGGACATATACTGCTATACATGATAGAGAATCTCAGAACCCACCCGGCTTTATGGTTATGGAGCGTGCTTTTATCGCACTTGGGCCTTGTGTGGAGGCTTTCAGGCATTGCCGGCCGATTATGTGTGTGGACGGGACTTTCCTCACCGGCAAGTACAAGGGCCAAATTCTGACGGCCATCGGTGTGGACGGAAATAACCAGATACTTCCTATAGCCTTTGCTTTCGTGGAAGGTGAAAACTACGAGAGTTGGCTGTGGTTCTTCAGAAAACTGAAGATCGGAGTAGTGAAGGATAGGCCAAATGTGTGCATAATTCACGACCGCCACGCTGGGCTAATGAAAGCGATAAAGAAGATGCAGGGAGATGTGCAAGAGCCCTTTCCGTGGCCAGATTTGCAGAACCGGTGGTGCATGCGACATATGGCAGCTAACCTGTTCAAATATTTCAAAAGTAAGAAGTTGATGAACCTATTTAAGAGGTTGTGCAAGCAAAATCAGAAGAGAAAGTTTGATGCCATCTGGGAGAAGCTTGACGAGCTCACTAGCAAGCAGATACGTGATGGAGAGAGACAACCCGGGGGCAGTACTTCGGAGGCACCACAGTGTTTGCAGCCCTTACCGGACATTGACCCGCCAAACATCAGAAGGAGGCTTTCCAGAAACATCAAGTGTTTCTCACACTGGATTGAGTCTGAACCGGTTGAGAAGTGGGCACTTTTGTATGACACACTTGGGGCAAGGTATGGGGTTATGACAACCAACCTTGCTGAGGTATACAACTGGGTAATAAGGGGTCTTCGTGGTATGCCCCTTGTCGCTATCGTCGAAGGTATGTTGTACGGTACAGTGAGGTATTTTCGGGAACGGCACGCCGCGGCAGTGTTGCATGCAAGTACCATTCAGAGTCCCTACTGCAGCGTCGTTACAGCTTGGATGGCGAAGAAGGTTGAGAAGGCCCTCCTACATTCCGTCGTCGTCATGGGTAAGACGGAGTTACGATTTGAGGTAACATTGAGGAATATGGAGGGGCTGGGAATGTCAAGTGGGAGAATCACCCATGAAGTGAGCTTAGGCGGTGCTGGGGATGGCATGTGCACCTGCACTTGCCGAAAGCCGTACCTTCTACATAAACCCTGTTCGCATGTCTTGGCGGCCTGTGGGCAGATTCAGATGAGCAGTGTACAATTTGTTTCTCCGTACTACATGGCGGATATGGTCGTTGAAACGTGGTCCGGTGAACTACATGAGTTTCGTGTTGCTGAAAACTTCACTGAAATTGACAATGCCACGCGCAGATGGGTCCCTGACATTAACAGAGTGAAGGGCGGGAAAGGTCGTCGTCAAACGCGTCGCATCCGCAATGACATGAATGAGTCCGAGGTTGGAGGCCCTGTCCGGAGGTGTGTCCTATGTGGAGATTACGGCCATAGGAAGAACAAATGTCCTGCGAAAAGCGTCTCAGATGGAGGGTCTTGATGTATATGCCTGTGAGGCGTTTGCCTTGTTCGAGGGTTCCCCCCGTTTGTACGGAATGTAATAATCATACACGTGTACGCTAAATTCTTATGGCTCTGACTCCTGAGAACTATTGTGTTCCTTCTTTATGTCATGCTTCCAGGAGTGACTACTTGTAATGTGAAAAGAATTGCGTCTGGTTATGTATTAAAGAAATCCAGCAAACTAGTATGTTTTTATCTATCTCGCGTACATTTCGTATTGCTTGTTTATCCTTTTGACATAATGTCTATCTTTGATCTCGTCAACATAAATTATTATTTTGTTTGTTGTGCGCAGGTATGGCGGCTGTGGGCGAGGGTTGCGATTGGCCGTACGGCCTTCTTGACCGTCACTTGGACGCACGCCACCGGGCACGGTTGCACGCTACTACCAGAGCGGGCACGGATCCTTGTGTCTTGTCCACACGGACTCCAGTACGTGCATGGGGCCTTGACGACCGCTGGATACCCAGGTATGTAAGCGTACTAAGTTTTGTGGTACTAAATGGGTTTAAACATGTTGTGGTCTAACTTGTAATTCATTGTTGCAGATTGGAGGCGGCGGGACTACTTCCGCTTGCACGGATGGTGGAGGCCACACAGGAGGACCACGTCGAAGGTCTGGATGGTGAGATCATCGTCGTCGAGCGATCCCGACGCTTCCCCTTCGACCGATCCCTCCTTACTGCCCTCGTGGACCGCTGGCGGCCTGAGACGCATACCTTCCATCTGCCCTGCGGAGAGATGACGCCAACTCTGCAGGATGTTTGGATGCTGACCGGCCTCCCAATTGCTGGCCAGGCGGTTGTGCCACCGGAGGTGGATGACGACTGGCATGACGACCTTTTTGCTCGGTTTGCAGGAGTCCTCCCGCCTGCACAGGGAGGCCACCGCAGACGCCCGCTACACCCACGACAGCAAGACGGTCCCACTCTCACGTGGCTTCGCCAATTCGAGGTATGTGTCGGTACGGTTCAAAATTGGTCCGATTTATTTTATCTGTGTAACCAAAAACATTTTCTTCTTGCAGGTAACTAGGATGGCTGGGGACGCCACGGAGTACCAGGTGAGCCGGCACCTGGAGGCTTACCTGTTGTGGTTGTTCGGGTGGGTGATGTTCACCACGACCCATGGAGACAGCGTCGACGCTAGGCTTGTCCCGATCGCACGGGCCATAGCGGATGCTGCCCCCCATGAGGTTCCCGAGTACAGCTGGGGGTCAGCTGTACTTTGTGCCACCTACCGGGGTCTATGCGATGCGTGCCTCAGGACGCGCCTCGGTTCGATCCTCTCCGGGTGCCCACTCCTGCTCATGCTATGGTCGTTCGAGCGCTTCCAGATTGGACGACCATGGGTTGACGACCGGGTGTATGGCCCGGAGTTCTACGGGGACACGGAGGTGGACCGCCCTACGATGGGCTCTCTTTGGTGCCGCAGACGGGTACGGACATGTTTTTTGTGCTACGCAATCTCGCTTTACAGCCTCTTTCGTATTAACTTTGTATCGGTACCTTCTGTAGCCACAATGGGCTGGTCTGCAGGTACGGAGTGTCTACGCCCACTTCACCGAGGCGTTCGACCTTTTGCGGCCGGAGCGTGTCCGGTGGGAGCCTTACACCTTATCGGAGGTTAGGAAGCGCGCACCGCACGGTTTATCCATCCTTTGCGCGCGAGATCTGGTGTACTTGCACACACGACGGAAGCTTGTGTACGATGTGTACGTTGAGGATTACTCGGTTCACCGGGTAATGAGGCACCGGGACTCGTAGGAGGTCCTCTTGTTCCACGCGGCGTGCCAGTCCCCACAGAGACACTCATGTCGGTAACATCACTCCCCCTTACATTTCGAATGCAACTCATTGCACATGCTAACGGGTTTACAACTTCTGTAGGCATTCGAGGAGAGGTGGCCGCCGGACTAACTGGGCCGTGAAGATGGCCCCTTGGGTGGAGCAGTGGACTCAGGCACTACAAGACCGGGTTGCAGATTATGACGTATACGACATACAGGGATACCAGGAGTACCTGCAATGGTACTCCCCACTTACGCGAGTACACCTCTTGCCCCCTACTGACCCGGAGGATATTGTGCCGACTCGTGCTCACGACACATATCCCACCCATGTTGCATCGACGATGCACTTTGTGGTACGTAAACTAGGCAATCTACTCAAATTTTTAACGACATGCAAGCATTCATATATCTTACGTCATGTCATCACTTTCAGGGCGACATGGGGACAGAGATGGAGCAAGACTTGAGGTCCATGAGAGGTCGTTTGTGCGGGGGTTTGGAGACCTCCCGGGAGGAGATCACGGCGTTCATGGATCGAATGATCGCGAAGACGGCGAGGATTGTGCGGGCCGTTTTGTGCCGGCATAGTTTTGACGCCGCTGCTGTGGGGTCGCATACGTCGGGCGTAAGACAGCAGGGGGTCCGGATTAGTACACGACCGCCGCCGACACCTCCCACGCTGTCGTACCCACCGCCGCCCCCGACAGCACCCTTCGGACCTCGGACGCCAGCCAGACTCGCCGCCGCCACAGAGCGACACAGGAGCTCGTCGTGGCAGCAGCGGGCCCCGTTCTTCGGGGCAGGTAATATTCTCACTTAAACATGCATTGCATTTCATAGTAACTAATAGTTGTGTATGACAGGCCTCCCGTTAGGATACCCTGGCGGCGCGACATGGATGCCTACTCATTTCTTCGTTCCGACCCCAGGTTTGTTCAATATGCTTCGTAAACTGACATTGCAAGACATTTTACTTTCAAATATATTCGTCACTCGAACTGACTATAGTAGTTCCAGGTTACCGTCCGGAGGGCCAGACTACGCCGCACACGCGGCCAGACGACTTCGAGACGGAGTATGCTGGTCCGACGCATCCAGACGTCCTGTTGGGGTCACACCCGAGCGCCCCCACGCCTACACACCCTACAGACCCGAGTTCTTCGAGCCGCACTCCTGTACCACCCGTGCTTGGAGCCCGAATCAGGCACCCACCAGACCGGTGGACCCCTTCAGGGCCCAGACGTCGACCGACAGATGAACGTCGACAGGAGAGGTGTACCAGACCTCGTGCACAGGGGCAGGGAGGTGACCAGGGAGAGGGAGGTGACCAGGGAGAGGACTACGACGATGTCGAGGATTGAGTATTGTATTGCTACATTGTATTTCTGCATTGTAATGTTTGTTGTTTATTGTACATTTCTGTCAGCTTTTGTCAAATCAAACTCGTGTCATTATTGCTTTTGTCCCATCGCATGCAAAGCGTCAGAAGAATCCGATGCTCGCGGATTTGATCTTCTCTTAAGTCCGCCATTGTACCCTATGGCTGGCTATTAAAGGCCGAGTGGTTGCCTCCCAATAATCACAGCAAACTTTCCCCTCGCCCCCAACCAAGTTCGCCTACCAACCAACCGGTGCCAATGGAGTTTCCCTCGCCCCACGCCACAGCGTTGCCGTAGCCATCCCCGAACGAACGCAGGCCCGCATGTGCCTATGCGGGGATCCATGCCGCTTTCGGCAGTCTGTAGACAACTCATACACATACGGTATGAGATATTGGAGCTGCCGCAACCGCGACTCCGAGCCAACGCTGGGGATGCGAATGCGGCGGAGAAGCCTGGTATGTGCGTACTTGCATTTCATGTTACATCAAACCGGGCAAAGGTTGATACGGTAATACTATCTGCTCTCACCAATTGCAGCCTCCGTTGTGCGAGTTCGTCGAATTCTACGACGCGGAGCAGACGCCTGACATGGAGAGGATGCGGGATCGGGAGTACTCGCATCGTAGAGCTATGGTAGAGCAGCAGTGGCATGAGCAGGAGGAGGAGGAGAAGCGCATGAAGGCTGCCGAAGAAATACGTGCACAGAAGGAGGCCGAATGGCTGCGCCTGGCGGGCCAGCTGGAGGCTGAGCGTGAGAGGAAGCGCGAGAGGGCGGCTAGGGCCAGGGCGGCAGACACCGATGGTTTGCGCAAGGGGAAATATCCCCGGTGCACTCAGTAGTGTAGCAGAAGAACCCTTATTGTTTCGTTTTCCTAAGGCATGTTAACTTTAAGCCATTATTTCTGCATTTCCTATATGGTAATGTTACGTTGTCTCAATTATTTCGTTTACCAGAAGGGCTCTGTGTTCTGATATTATGCTGTTAAGTATGTACTTACGTATTGTATTTTTGCATTTATGCATTTCCTATATATTTTATTGGACCATGCGTGATATCTTATCGGAGTACTCGATAATACTTAAGGTTATTGAGCTAGTGCGTTTTAGATGCAAACAATGGTGTCAATCAAAGATTTTCACATAATATGCCACTCCATATATAAAACATCAAATCTCATCCATTGTTACAAAAAAATAACCCCAAACTCGATATCTTACGGCCTGCCGAAAAGGCTTAAGCGCTATAGTTGTAGAGTACTCGATAATACTTAGTGTTATTGCGCTAGTGCGTTTTAGATGCAAGCAAATGTGAAAATCAAATTTTTTCCCATAATATGTCAGTCCATATATCAAATATCAAATCTCATCCATCGATACAAAAAAATTGCCCCAAAACACGATAACTTACGGCCTGCCGAAAAGGCTTAAACGCTATAGTTTCGAAATACTCGATAATACTTAAGGTTATTGACCTAGTGCGTTTTAGATGCAAACAATGGTGTAAATCAAAGATTTTCCCATAATATGCCGGTCCATATATCAAATATCAAATCTCATCCATTGTTACAAAAAATTACCCCCAAACACGATATCTTACGGGCTGCCGAAATAGCTTAAGGGTTATAGTTTAGGACTACTCGATACCACTTAGGGTTATTGCGCTAGTGCATTTTAGATGCAAACAACGATGTAGATAAAATATTTTTCCATAATATGCTACCTCAGATATCATATAGCAAATCTCATCCATTCTTACAAAAAATTACCCCTAAAATGATATTTTACGGACTACCGAAAAGGCTTAAACGCTTTCGTTTCGGAGTACTTGATAAATGGGTCTTTACGGTAAACTCAATTTGTACATTTCAATTTCGCATGCATTCTGCAAAAAAAAAAAAAACCTACGTATATTTTTGTACTATGCGAATAAAAAACTATTATTTATAAAAAATATTCTATCAGAAAGAAAATGAATTAATCTATTTGTTTCCGCAACTTTTCAAAAACAAACTCCTAACCATAATTTTTTAAAATAAATTTTCAAATATTTTTTCCTCATTTCATTTATTTTTCTTCTTTCCCATTCGTAACCATAATTTTTTAAAATAAATTAAAAATGCGTTGGATACGCCGCCGCCGCTTCTCGCCTCGCTGCCGCTCGCTTCGCCGCTCGCCCCGCGCGCGTCGCGCCAGGGTGGCGCGACACCACCCCCTTTGCTCCAACGTGGCGCGAAAAGCCCGGCCGCCGCCACGTGTCCGTTTCGCTCCAACGTGGCGCGATTTTCTACCCTTCGCGATTACGTGGCGCGAAAAGCCCCAATTCGCGATGACGTGGCGCGAAAATAGGCCAGTTTTGTAAAAAAATAATATGCAGGTATATTTTTGTAATACACAAATAAAAAATGAATATTTATAAAAAAAATTCCCAGTTTGGTATGTTTATTTTTGTTGACTTGTTGTTTGCTAGAAATCTGAAATGCTGCCGTGCTCCATTCTGCTGGTGATTCACTTGCATCTGATTCTTTAATGGAAGGACCAGATACACCATTATTCATAGGTAAATTATGTGTCAGCAAATGAATCAATTACTGATAGACTTCACTTTCATATTGAAGTTCAAGTAAAAAAGTTACATACACTGCCATGTCTTGAAAACAGATGTTTTACATTATGTTGAGATGCAGAACTGCCCAACATCATTGTAGCTTTGATTTTATCTCTCTGTTTCGGGTCCTGGGTACCCGTCATGTCCGGCTCTGGGTCCAGATTTGAACCCGTAGGTACATTCGGGTTCGGATTCGGGTCTCGGGTCCGAATCCACAATGGAAAGACCTAGAGCTACCCGACCCGATTGCCACTCCTAATGGGAAATGGTAGTAAAATGAGTTGAAGAGCGTTGAGTTGGGTCGAACCGCACCTCCAAGAAGATGTACAAAATTAAAGCTCTCAAGGGAAGCCATAGAAACCCCACATTTGGGGCAATCCAACCAAAATCAACGGAGGAGGGGTTGAGGAAAATAAAATAAGAAGGAAAAAATAGACTGAACTGAAACCATCACGGTCTGGCTAAAAGAAACAACTCACCACCAAGAAGAAGTTTGTGACGCCCGCAAATTCAAATCCAAAGCCGAGGCTTCTGACAGGTGAATGGTCGCGCCATCGAATTGGGATCTGGGGAGCTTGAGAGCAACTACGAACAGCCGTGGAGGAAAAAATGGGGAAATTTCTAGGGAGTAAGAGGAGGCAGTGGGCAAGATGCTTGGCAAGGCAGCCGAGTGGATGAGGCGATGAGAAGGCGACGAATGGGAGCAGCATGGGGCGGTGTGCCCGAAGCGAGGGGAAGCAGTAGGACAGGGCGGACGGAGCGACCGACGCGAGCCGCACGAGGAGGAAAGGGGGAACCCACACAAAGCAAGGGAATGTGACTAACAGGTAGCGGGGAGGGGCGCGATGGCTAGAGGACAAGGAGGAATTCAGCCTTGGTACGGAGCGCCTGATGTTTGTGGGTGGAGGGTTGGGTGTCGAGTTCGAGCGTGGCGAGCTAGGCAAGGTGGGAGGGGCAGGGATAGGCAGGGGCATAGAGCAGAGGACGCCAAGGACGTGGCCGCCCGAGGCGACGACCGCGCGGGAGAAGTCAGCGGCGAGCCAGGGGTCAATACGACAGCAGAGGATGAGGACCGCCGTGCAGGGGCTCGAATTGCGTGAGGTTCGTGGGCAGTTGGAGCGGATGGGTCATGGGAGCACACCATGCGTGAGAAAGATTGGATGAGCGGTTGGAGCAGACGGAGGGGTTAGCGCGGAGTAAATGGGTTGGAGTTGAGCTTTACCACTGGGTTGGACAATCCACTAAAGAAGGGGTAAACTTCTTTTATTAGTTTAGATAATTTAAGATACTATTCATTTTTAGTTGTTTTTTTAGATATTTACATGATCTTCAATATACACATTTGACTATTACTTTTATAATTATATATAGGTAAAAATTATTAAAAAATATACAATTATATGCATTTTTTTATAACAAATCCAGTGATATCATTTTGACATGACAAATCTTTGTGTATATCAAGGATCAAAAGTTTTGAAGAATTGTGTGAAAGTTTCTTTTATAACAGATCCAGTAATATCATTTGACATGACAAATCTTTGTGTATGTCTACGGTCAATGTTTTAAAGAATCACACCTAGAAGAGAGTGAAAGGAGTGGTACGCTTTCTACACTCTAGAATATAGAGCTGGAGAAGTTTGTTGTATGCATGCCATGAGATCAAATCATATGAACAGAAACATTGACCAAGCTGCAGCAAGCCAACGATGGACATTTTCATATGCATAGTCAAATAAAGTAGGGAAATTTTGTTTGTCACTAAAGATAGTTCAGTTGTGGTTATGCCACTGACCTTTTATTGTCATGTTGTTATATGCCATCGGTAATGCAGTCCATGTCTGTTACGCTACAAGCCTTACTACCTTGACTGAATTTGGCTTGCGAAGGGGAAAAGTTTGTCTTTGACAATGGGCTGTGGAACAATATCACTGCAATATGGGGTCGCATATATCAATAGAACTTTTGATTGCGATGCAATGAAATAAAAATAAATCTCCCGAAATATTTGAGCCGATCGAGGGACCTCACAAGATGTGGGTAGTGGCATTCTTTGTTTATGATTTGTGCAAAACATCTTAGCCAGATAAGCAACAGTACTCGAGATGATAATTGATATATTACAGAAAATATTGATAACTAAGAACACAAAATTAATGATACAAAATCAACTTCACACAACGTGTTTGCCCATGTTTGTGCTAACTGGGTACATCATTATGCCATATACCAACTATGATTTTCTCGTAGATCACAAGACAGTACTACATAGATGCGAGATGTTTAGTCTGCAGCAAAACGGCAAGGTAGAGCATTTCAAACTTGAAACTCTTCCAATCATTTGTTAAGTCATTTTAGTTGCATTTCTGTTTGCTTACATGTGTAAGACTTTTAGTCGTATTTGAAACTAGAAACAGTCTATCAACACAAAATATGTTCAATAAAAAGATAAACAAGATTAAAAAAAAAGATAACTTGAATCACACTCTAAAGTGGTTCTTACGTATGGCGGAAAGAGAGAAGACATACTTTATTCTACCTGAGAGAGTGTCATGGATGCGTGCACCAATGGCCCTCTCTCCAGATTCATCCTAATACGGGAGACCACTTCAGCATGATTGAACATCTGCACCAACAACTGCAGCGCAGGGTTCAAAATCTCGTCGAAATTCGGCGAAATTTCGGATTTTGGACCCCTCCGAGTTTCATAATCCCGGTGAAATTAAAAATCCCTAAAAAATTTTTAAAGTGCTACAGTACATTAAAATCTCGCCGAGATTTCAGTGATTTGGACCGAAATTTCGGTAAAATTGACCGAGATTTGTATAAAAGTTTACCGTAATTGACCGGATTGGGTTCTTCACGTCATTTTTCATATGGGACAGTCGGTAGATCATAATTTTCGCGAAGTTGAAAAAACCCTAAAAAATTGAAATGTGATAGTACCGGGAAATTTCGCCGAGATTTCGGTGATTTGGATCGAAATTTCGGATTTTTGGAAGAAATTTCGGATTTTTGGAAGAAATTTCGGATTTCTCGGTTCAAAAACAACTGAATTTGAATTTTGGTTTTTGAATTTCGTCCAGATTTGATCTGAAATTTCCGAATCTCGACGAAATTTCGGATTTCGGTAGGTAACGAGATTTAATCCAAAACGAAATTTGAAACCTTGCTGCAGGGGTGCATTCCAACCCCACATTCAACCGAGAATCATTCCTTTGACCGTCCTAGAATACTACTGTTCCTCTTAGGCTACCATCACGGCCATTTCTTGTGAGGGTTGGAAAAGTTCAACTGATTCCTCTACAGATGCAGTAGCCTTTTTCCAGCAACAATATCATAAAGCTTCAAACCAAACCAGTAGTATACAACCTCAAACCAGTTAAAGCAAGGAGTCATGCATGGCATAAATGGGGAGCATTCTGAATAACCTGCTTGCATTCCTTAAGAGCATGAAAAACAAGTTTCAGCTGCCCATAATCAAGATTGAGCACTGCCTTCTCCAGGTGGCGTACACCTGTACAAATGAATTCAATACGAGTGAGGAACAGTGGAAATTTATATTATCAATCACTAAATGTCTAAAATAAATATTTTTTTGAAGACAAACAGCAGGAGCTCTGCCAATTCATTGAGTAGAAAAAGAAAGACAGGTATCCGTCTGAGTTACATCAAAACGCCGCTTTAAGTCACAACACACAAGCAGCAGCACCACATTAGGCACAAAGGAACACTTGGGGACTAGTGAAGTAATAAGAAAAGCAACCACAGTACCACGAAGACCTGTGCGGTTGGAGTAGGCAATGGAGCAGAAAGATTTAGTCCGACTCAAGGGATGAGCAGAATGCCCAGAACCGAGTGTAGCATGAGCGAAGCGGTTAGAAGTAAAGATGTGCGGACAGTGGCGGACCCAGGAATTTTTTAGAGCCCGGGCACGTTTAAAGAAGGACAACAAGTCCAAAGCTATTCAAATTTTAGTTACTAACTTTCTATACAATTTAGGATGTTTTTTACAAGACGCTAGTAAAGCTTGTAGATTCAGGCTCTATATTTTCGTTTCTGATTTGAAGATTGTACTTGCTAGGTTGCGTGAATATGAGATTTAGGATGTTTGTTACATGGGTTGAGCCCGGGCCCGGGCTCGGGCTGGCCGGGCCTTGGGTCCGCCCCTGTGTGCGGAAGCAAAAGTGTTTCTTCGATTTTGTCCATCTTGGATAATGGCATCGACGGCCATTTGCACTGTTCTGTATGCATTGGTGAAGATCCTATTGTTTCGTTCTTTCCACAGGTTCCACAAGGTATACATGAAAGTGCCGTGGCATCCTTTCGAAGTCTTTTGGGAATGGTAGAACGAACGGTGTGCCACCAAATTCCGTATCGAGGCCGACCAACTCATAGGTCCGGGGGAGGTGATTTATGTGCAGCGAGCGACGGATCTTCCTCCAAACCTGTTTTACGAAGGGGCAAAGAAGGAGAAGGTGGACGGCTGTTTCGGCCTCCGAGCCACACAGAGCGCAGAAAGTGCTATGAGGCCAGCCCCTGCGTGCGAGATTATCTGCTGTGAGAACCTTATCCTGCAAGAAGAGCCAGGCGAAGAACTTGCATTTTCTTTCTGCGCTGGCATGCCAAATGAGGCTATGATTGGCGTCCTGAACTGCTCCAAAGAATTGTGCCCTGTAAGCTGATTTAGCTGTGTACTCCCCGTCCGATATCTAAAACAAATATAAGAATCATTTTGCAGGCATTTCTTGTTTAGTAATTAAAATTTTCTGTTTCATAAAATAAAAAATTATGCTCTCAAACCACAAGTGCTTACCATATCTATATAATATATCCATTCATTACATTTCTCCCAATGTATCCGCTCAAATATATCCTTCTCTCTCTCTCTAGATGAAGGCAGGGAACCTCAACAAATTTATCCCATTAGTAAGTGGGAAAACAAAAGCTAGATATCTTTACAATAACAGGGAGAAAAAGATACATCTTATATACCAGCATAGCATCTCTACTATTCTAAAGCAGCACTTCGTGGCAGTGGTCCGTTCTTCCCACGTCATTAATTGCCGCTTAATTGCCCTGCTTAATTACCCTACTTAATTGCCCTGCTTAATTGCCCTACGCAAGAAACGAAGCGTTGCTTTAATTAGCCAGCTTTCGCAAGAAACGAAGCGTTAAAGATAGATGTTTGATCTTGTGAAATAATTTTTTTTTTATTTTTTAATCTTTATTTTTCGTTATCAATTTTGTTTTTCGTAGCAACGCACAGGCATGTAACTAGTATACCTTATGTAACAGCCCGTTATACATGTGTTACATAACACGTACGTGCTAATCTTTACCTCAAAGCAATCCGACGAATCTGTCGATTTGTCCGGTCGGCACCGGTATAATTAAGATCTAACTCATTAAAGTAAGCGGTCTTTTTCTTTTATTAGCGCAGGTGAAATTCCTTACCCGACGTATGCGTCGTTTTCTTCCCTAAGCTCCACAATTACTTCTCATCTTTACTAATATATAAATAAAGTTAGTAGCGGTGTACGTTCTCTCTCTCTCTTTAAGAAAAACAGCGCGTGGACATATAAACCATAGATAAAAAGAAAACTAACCATATCACTGGTCGAGCTATTACCAAATTCTTCCTCCTTATGGCAACTCAAGAATGTAATTTTATTGATTTAAATTCGTGATATAATTTAACTATTTAATTAAAAATATTTTGCCGTTACAACGCATTGGCACTTAGCTAATATGTATATTGTCATAGTTGGAACCGAGAAAAATCGCGTCGCCATTGTCTTCGTCAACTATGGCAAACGCGTACGAGGCGAACCACGGTGACCCGTCCTTGCGGTGAGCCCCTTCCCGTTTTTTCCGCGGCACTTGAGCAAGTTTTGTGCGCCACCTGAGCTAATTTTACTAGTGCCATTTGAGCTAATTTTTTGAATGGATCGCGAAGACTATAACTCAGATACTAACTTCCTGGAGGTAGCTAAATTCACCATGGAATAAGGTTACTAGGAAGGTTAGCGTGGCGCATGCTGCGCACGCGACTGGTTAATTGAGATAGGAAAATAAATTTTTTTTACGAACGAAAAAACAGACAAAAAGGCAATTTTTTTGGTTTTTTTAATTTTTTTTGTGCTTTTTCGGGTATTTTGGAGCAATATATTTTAATAAAAAAAGTTTTCCCGGTAAAAATGGACCGCAACGGGAAAAACGATTTTTTTTCGGATTTTTTGAGGTTTTTTGCGATTTTTCGGTCGAAAAAACGGACAAAAACGTAATTTTTTCGGTTTTTTTTTGAGTTTTTTCGAGCATTTCGGAGCAATATTTTTGAATAAAAAAAATTTCGGTGAAAATGGACCGAAATGATTTTTTCGGTTTTTTTGAGGGTTTTTTGCGTTTTTTCGAAGGGTTTTTTTTTTTGCTAAGAAAGGGCTATTTCGCAAAAAGTTGGACATAAATGTAATTTTGAAAACATGAAAGGATCTCTTAGCAAAAAAAGCGCTAACACGCGTCAGCGCACGACCGACGAAGCGGGGCCACCACGCGTCGCGCGTGTAAAAACACGCACCGCGCGGGGCTCGAACCCGTGCCCACCCGGGAAAGAGCGAGCAGCATTACCGCTGGCTACGCGGGCCGCCTGGGCGAGCAAACGGGGTGCGGGTTCGTTTTATGGCTTCGTTCGGTGCGGGGCGACGTGATACGATCTCGGCCGTCCGACGGCGCGATCGGACGGCCCGAAAACGGAAGTGACGTGGGCGCTCTCAGAACTCTCTAAACCTTCGAAATGTAATAAAGGTAGTACTCGTCCGCACAATAGTATTCTCAAAATAGTGCTGTAGAAATTATAGCATTTACATTGTCCAGATTGTTTGTTGATCCAAATACTACCTTCGTATTAAAGATGGGGAACTTTGCTCAGGCGCGCATCTACTGCATCCAGTTAGCAGCAGTAGCTGGGATTGGGAGTCTTGGGACATGCGCGCGCGCGTCAGTACATGGAGCCCCCGCACTCACGGCCACTGCACACAGGCTTAATTTGACACTAACAGAGAGACCATAGGCTTCATAATTTGACGGGACAGATCGTTGCAACCTGCGATTGGGCTACATCAATTAAGTGTGAAGGTAATAAACAGGTATTGTGCTCTCCCTGTTGCAACAATTGCGGACAACGATTCCTCCTCACAAGTAATCATCATTTTAGGCATTAATATGATCATAAATTTATGCATAATTTGTATGTATCTAATTTAAATATTTAAAAAGCTATTAGCAATCAAAGTTTCGAAAATTTGATCACATCAATATTCCAAACAATAACTATGTGTCTAAAGTAAAGGAACTATGTAAATAATATCGACCACTGTATGAAAATGGTTCCAATAGATTTATCGTGCAAATTACTTCCAATATATCATAATTTATAATTTTTTTGTGATACTCAATTATTTTTTAAAAAATATAACAACAAAGACTGCATAAGCAACAACATACCATTTGGTGATCTACAGTGCAATGCGTATCTCCAAGTTATTGCATACAAATTCAAGATCAGATCAGAGTCAGTCTTCGCCTTAATAAGGAAACATCATACCATTTGAATGTCAGTCTTCGTCTTAATAAGGAAACAGCTAGTGACAAGTGCTACACATCACATCATGGGGTCATTCATTACTCAAGTTAGGCAGCTGTAAAAATCAAAGTTAGGCCATGTTTGGATCTTTGGACTAATTATTAGCTGACTAAAAATTAGTCCTAATCTATCCAAACAGGAATACTAATATGTGGGCTAATTTTTAGCCAACCCCTCAGCTAACAATTAGTCCATTAGCTGGTGGAGGGGAGCTAATTTGGGCTAATAGTAGGTAACATGCTGAGAAAAGTCTGAAATACCCTCGTATTGGCCTTATCCTCACTTCTTCACCCGTGCGTCCGCTCCCCAGTCCGTTGTGAGGGGCAAATATGACTTTTCTGAGAAATTAGCCCAACCATTAGCCATGTAGCCAAACATCCCTAGGCTAATTTTAGATAGGCTAATTATTAGCTGGCTAACAATTAGTTCTAGCCATTAGCTAGCTAACAATTAGCTTTAGTCCATCCAAACATGGCCTTAGATTTCTGTGACATATCTTAGTGCAAACGCTTCTCTCAACCTTCGATTGCCTAAGCAACATACCATTTGGTGACTTGCATTGCGTATCACCAAATTATTGCGTACAAATGCAAGATCAGAGTCAGTCTTCGCCTTAATAAGGAAACATCATACCATTTGGTAGAAGTCAGTCTTCGCCTTAATAAGGAAACAGCTAGTGACAATGCTACACATCACATCATGGGGTCATTCATTACTCAAGTTAGGCAGGTGTAAAAATCAAAGTTAGACTTCTGTGACATCTTACTGCAAACGCTTCTCTCAACCTTCGTTGCCTAAGCAACATACCATTTGGTGACTTGCATTGCGTATCACCAAATTATTGCGTACAAATACAATATCAGAGTCAGTCTTCGCCTTAATAAGGAAACATCATACCATTTGGTAGAGTCAGTCTTCGCCTTAATAAGGAAACAGCTAGTGACAAGTGCTACACATCACATCATGGAGGTCATTCATTACTCAAGTTATATAGACATAAAAATCAAAGTTAGACTTCTGTGAGTAGAAAATCTTACTGCAGACGTCTCTCTCTACCTTGAATTGCCCAAGCAATATACCATTTGGTGATCTAGAGTGCATTAAGTATGTCCAAGTTATTTGGTACAAATTCAAGATCAAAGTCAATCTTTGTCTTGACAAGGAAATGAAAATTTCTACGCAAATTTCTACACGGAAGGGTCGCAGTCAGGTTGCCTGAAAATTGGAATGTGGAAATTGGAACATCTCGCACTTATGAGGCGCAGTGCTGTCATGCCAAAAGGTCAGTCAATGCATGTTGTTTAGAAATTGGAACCGTGGAAATTGGAACGTCCATCAACCTCTCAGTCTCACATTTATGAGGCGCAGTGCTGCATGCCGAAAGTCAGTCTTGCTTAGAGGTGGGCACTTGGGCCGGGCTTTTTTGGGCCGGCCCGAAGCACGATGATGGAATGGCTCGGTGCAAGGCACGGTTCCGTGCCGGGCTCGGGAACCAGCACGACGGGCGGCACGGCAGTTTGGGCTGGGCCCGTGCCGACACGGCACGAACGGGTACGAAATCACGAATTAAGGCCTAAAAGTTGGCAGATATTGTTGATTCAGGGCATCTTCAAGCATTGCATTTATGTTTGACATTTTGTTGATGTGATTAGTCTCTTATGTAATTAAAATAGGTAGTTTAGTAGTAGTAATTTGTTTTATTTCTTTGCTCGTCACAATAGTGAAAATGGGTCGGGTCTGGGCCGGCACGGCATGAAGCGCAAATGGGCTGGGCTTGGGCTCGCCAAAGGTGAGTCGGGCCGGCACGGCCCGACATGGCCCGGCATGGTGGGCACGATGGGCCGTCGTGGCACAACACGGTTTCGGCTCGAAGCACGATGGGTCCGGACCGGGCCGGCACGGTACGGCACGACGCCCACCTCTAGTCTTGCTTGAAAATAAGAACTGTGGAAATTGGAATGTCGATCCGAAAGGTCGTAGTGGTTGCTTGGAAATTGGAACGTCGTTCTGAAGGGTCGCAGTCAATGCTGGTTTGACTTATTTATAAATATAAAGTTTATAGGTAGATTTAATATGAAAATTAGAAATTGGAAATGTGGAAATTATTTATAATCAAGAGATTTATATGTAGATTTAATGAATGAGATCTTTTCTTCTATATCCTTATTTATTCTCTTTTAGCTATATACATTTATTCGTTATCACCCACACAAAATATATTTTAATATTTTAAAGTAATTAAGTGGGGTTAACTAAGTTATTTTTGCTCATATATTTCTCAATTTTAATATAATCTTAATTCTTATGTAAAATCAAAATATATCTTATAAAAATAAACAGAGTCAGTCCATCTAAATTTGACAGGAGTAACCAGCACTCGTCGAATGCATGGTAGGCAGCCAGCTAAAACGCAACTGTAACATCTGCATTTTGTAATTAAGCTTAATTAGGCTATTTAAGTGTGGATTAGTGCTCTGTAAAATTTTTGAATTTTATCTTGAAGTTAATTGCCTTTGAATCCTGTTTTGCTGTTTTGTTCGATCGATTTTCCCGATCGGAGCTCTTGAATGCGTTTCCGAGTGAAATCTAGAATCGTGTAAGATAGAACCCGAACCTAAGTTTCTAAACTTTCATTAGGATCATCTGAACCTATTTTAAAGGCCCTCTAGATTTTCGAACTAGAGCCGTTGCGAAAACCGTAGATTTCTAGAGTTTTTAGCTGCCGGGCGGCGATCGCTAGCCATGCCCGCTGCAGATTACAGGCCGAGCGGCGTCTGGCCGCTTGGCTGTATCGCCGCCGTAATGACCGGTTTTATCCTGTGCTCGTGTTTATCTCTTTGCCTCGGTTTGCGTGCACGTCCTCAAAGACTTAAGAGCCGGGGAAGCCCTCTTCCTCTCCTCCCTCATTTCTTCCCTTCCCCTCTCTCTCTTGCTCTTCCTCTCCTCTCCTTCCTTCCCTTTTGAGCTCCCACTCCCTCACGCACGAGCCGGCCGGAGTGAAGCTCGAGGAGGCCAAGTAGGAGCTGGAGCAAGAGTGAAGGAGCGTCTCCAAGCAGTCAAGGAGCTTCGCAGGAGGTAGGGTTTTGAGTTGAGCTTAAACCCTAGGTGAAGATGCAAACCCTAGCTCATCCATGACGTTCTTCTCTTCTTTCCCTTTTAGTTGGACCCTAGAAACCGTAGTTCTTGTCACGTAACGTTGTTTTTCCGAGTAGTTAAACCTAGGTCAAGGTTAGAAGGATCTTTTCGCGTCATCGAGTAGTTTTGAAAACTCTGATCTATGTTTCGTTGGACTCATTCACCGTAAAACGTCATTTCTCGAATTTTCGGAATCTTTCCTCTGGAAACCCTAACTCCGAGAAGTCGAGAAAATGACTCGCGAATATGTTCTCCAGGCCTCGAAGGTCGACTCTTGTGAAAGAATCGAGTTTGAACTCGATTTAGGTCGAGAATCGAATTCAGGAGTAAACCCGGGTTTTCGGGTCTTAGAATCTCGAACGTCGTGCTTCGTTGGTCCTAGTTGATATTCTGATCGTATAGAGTTTTAGTGCACCGTCGGAACTAATGCGCGGGTCGCAAATCCGCTACTCAGGTAGATTTGCGAAAGTTGCACTTTGGGCATTCGGAGCGATTTCGTATTCCGAAGTCCCAAAGCTCACAAGTCTAATGCGTATAAGTCCCTATTGCCATAGTGAACCCGTTGTTGTGAAGAAACTCGAGTTTCGACACCTTTTGAGTCGAAATCAGTTTTCGTGTCAATATCGGGAGTAAAAAGGTCAAAAAACGAGATTCCGAGCAAATGAGCTCGAAACTTGACGAAACCTGCGTGAATAGGTCCCATGGGTCCCCAGGAACCTATCCATGCATGTACGTTGAAGTTCCGAATTCAACCGCGCGAAATCTCACTTTTTGGAAAAGTTTTCTCGAGGAGACCAGCACTACCGCAGGCTTTGGAGCGGTACTGTCGGAGGGGTCGGTACTACCGGGGTTTATTCACCGGTAGTTCAAAACCAGAGAGCGTCCTTTTTCTTCTCTGGCGACCGGCACTACCAGGCCTGACGGCTGGTACTGCCGCTCATGCGGTACTACCGGGGTCTATGGGCCGGTAGTTATTTTCCAGAGAGACACCCGATTCGGTTCCAAGCGGGCGGCGCTACCGGGCAACCCAGCCGGTACTGCCGGTCAGAGAGCGGCACTACTGTGACACTACGGAATGCCGAGACTTTATAAAATGTGAAATTAGAGATTGTAGCATTACAAAATGTGAATGTTAAGGTCAAAAACATTATAAAATATGGAATTGGAGGTTGAAACCATACGTTATGAGGTTAATTTGCGTTTCCGGGCCGTTTTCGGGAGTTTGGGCCTTTCCGGGGGAGTTTGGGCCTAAAGGAAAGGGTCGTGGGCTTTGGTGGGATGGAGTTTGAGTCCTAATAGGAGTAGGAGACCTGGTTGGGGGCCTCCCCCAGCCCCTTTAGGCGTCCACCCCCTGCCCTTGCGCCCCCACAAGTCCTAGCTGCCCCCCCCACACCTCCCCACCTCCTCCTTGTGGCGCCTCCACCTCCCCCATTGTTCCCCATTGCTCCACCACCTCTCCACCTCCCTTGCTGCCCCTAGGGGAGTTCTCCACCTCCACACCTCGAATATCCATCCGTTGGAGCGCTCCGCGATGAGGAGATCCGGCGGGATTGGAGCGAGGAAGGAGATCGCGCGAACCGGGAGGAGATCTATTGGGTTTTCGTGTGTCGGGCGAAGGTATGGCCATGGGGATCCTTGGGGTTGGGCTAGGGTATGTTCTAAGGGTGATTATCATGTTTTTAGATCAATTGGTGGTGCTGGAATTGAGTAGAATAGATTAGATCTAGAAGTTGTCACGTTCGCTGTTTCGGGCAGCTTGTGCAGTCGACCTAGGGTTTGGGTTTTCGCAATTTTAGATTCCGAATTTGGTCGGCCGCCTGTTGAAGAAGTTGTAGGTAATTTCAATAAATTTCAGTGGGTATAAAGAACGTTTAATTCCGATCAGCTGTTTGAAAGTTATGGCTGTTTTACCGAACGTGTTAAAATCTGTGATGTGATTGGAACAGATCACGGTATTTTGTAGATTAAGAAATTTTAGATTCCGAATTTGATCGGCCGCCTGTTGAAGAAGTTGTAGGTAATTTCAATACCTTTCAGTGGGTATAAAGAATGCTTAATTCCGATCAGCCGTTTGAAAGTTATGGCTATTTTACCGAGCGTGTTAAAATCTGTGACGTGATTGGAACAGATCACGGTATTTTTGTAGATTAAACAACTTTAGATTCCGAATCAGTTTTTCCTTATACCTAGAAAAAGTTGGGAAATTTTCTAAGCTACGCGAAGATGTACTCGTTTAATCGATTCGGAGTCTTAGAACCCGAGTTATGCCTTTTGGAAGGCTGCTGTCCCGACGGGACAGAACCTCTGTTTTTGGGTTTTGCGAGTAGTTGGCAATGTCGGGGTAGATGAGGGTTTGCGTACTGTTTTGTGGTCATGATTGTGAGTGTGTGGTACCCATGTGCAGGTGGTGTGACCCCGGGAGTGCCTTCTACGTCTCGCCAATCCGTTGCCCGTGGTTGAGGCAAGTGTATTGTAATGGATAGCGGTTTGTAGGTTGCTAATTGAGACTAGATGGAATTGTTTTATATGATATGATCACTTGCCATGCTTTAATGATTGCCTATGATATGATGAGTATGCTTATTATGTTATGATGCTATGTGTTAATGTACAAGTTAATTATGATGTTGGCATATTTGCATACATGACATGTTACATGGCCCGGGCGGTGAGAAAGTCATAACTAGTCCAGGGAAGGTCGGTGAGAAAGTTATGACTATTCCGGAGAGCCAATGAGTAAGTCCTACATCGTGATTCCATCCACCGCGGTGTTTGGAAGCGAGGAGTAGGCATCCTCAATCTTCGGGATGGAAGGGGGGAGAGGGTGCACACCGACGGGTGTATACTCAACCATACCGGTATGAGTTTCCAAGAAGACATGAGCATCGCATCGCATTGCATACATAATGATTATGATAATGATATGGGATCATGAATGAGATGAAAGTCATGATATGAGATGTTGTAGCCATATATTTGTTCTTGTGTACCATTACAATATGCTTGCTGAGTGTTGAACTCACGCTTGTGCTTTCTTGTTGTTTTAGGTACCTTGAGATCGGCATGCGGGGAAGGGAAATAGTCACACTTCTACACGTAGCTTCACTCAATTGTCCCACAAGTCGTTCATTTGGGTTTTGACAATATACTAGTGTGATGTTTAATGCTTAATGGTTTAGCTTTTGTTCGTTTGGCTCATGGAGGCATTGAATGTTTGGATTTAGACTTATTTGGTCGTCGTACCTTTAATTATTGCTATTTTTAGATGTCTCTCATATTGCCTTATATTGCTATGCTATTGTGTTTCCTTCTATTCATGTTAAAACAAAGGAGATGCTGCCGAAATTTCGGGTTTTAGCATTTACTCCTTGTTGTAATTTACCTTAATTTTTGGTATTTAGATGTTGCTCAGCTTATGTTTGGTAGCATTCGGGCATACTAGATGCCGTGGTGTTACAGTTGGTATCAGAGCGGGCTGTAGGTCCTTGGAATGTGTATTTTTAGTGTCATACCTTAGGCTACAACTAAAATGTGATGTGGGATAACTTAGAAGCATGGCTTAGGTTTTAACTAAAATTTTGTCATAGGATAGCAACATTAAAACTTGCAAAAGTGGTATAACTAATCTAAAATTTGACACACATGGATGCACAGTAGGAAAGGGTATGGGTATCATTCCTTTACGCTTAAATGTTGTATTTAAGCTTTGATGTTGAATGCTTCATTTGATAATGAGATAAATGATTGAATTGTGCTTGTTGTGGTGATAAGGTGGGGTTGTGGGGCTGAAGGATTTCGGTCACCACTTTTGTTAATAGTAAGGGTGTGGTTTGACGGTATGGCCGGTTAAAGCCATCACCGAAGAACTATGAATCCCTTGTGGGGAAAAAGAGTGCTTACCTTTTCTATCGTAGATCGGGTAGTTGGCTGGAGACAAATAGAAGAGTTGATGGTGGTATCCTTCGGATGCTTTTCACCATTCCGATGGTCGGTTTTGGTTGGTCTTCTTGTTTTTTTAGTCGATTGAAATGAAAAGAAAAGTGTTTTGTCTTGGATTTTCGCGGATTGTTTCGTATGCGGTATGTGGTTTTGTCTTCCTTAGTTGAAGACGAAGAAGAAGAGTCTAGTGTTGCGCTTCTGTTGGTCGCTATTTTTTGCTTTGACCCCGGTTTTGTTGGTCATTACGGGCTGTCTTGAGGAGGAAACTTTTGTGGTTGTTGTTCTCCCTATCTAAGAAAAAGTGTTGGAGTTTCCCCTTGTATGCCTTGAGTTGTTGGAGCTAAGTTTGAATCTTTTATCGGAAAAGATTTATTGAACATTTGATTTTCCCTGGTGCGTCCTTCTTCCTTCTTGGAAGTATAAATTTTGAGATTTCTTGAAGAGTGTTGTGGGCAAATTTGACAAATTGAGAATTGAGCTCTCCTGCATTTCTGTTGGAGTTTTGTTTTTCTTCTTTTCCTGGAAAGGAGAAAGTTTCTATCGGTGTTCGTTCTGGTTCTTGAGTTGTGGTTATCTTTAAAAGTTGAGTTGCATTCAGTTTGTCAAGAGTTCGTGCCCCATGAGTGTGTTTAGAAAAGTTTATGTCCTTGCTATGTAGTAGGTAACAATGTGGTTTATGGAATGATGTGTGCTAAGTTAATTTTTGAGTTGAATCAATTCAATGTGATTAACATCTCTAATTGGGAATAAATAGACTACTAGTGTTGTAGTTTACTCTGTAGCGAGAATGATTAAATGGGTTAATGTACATACTTAGAATCTGTTGCCTTGCTTTAAAAGTGCTTATGATCCTCGTTAAATGTTAAAAGTTTAAATCTTGCTGCATAGTTAGAACATTAAGATGATGTAAATTAATGATTTTTGTTAAAGAAACTTTGCTTAGGTTGTTTAAAGATGTTCTAATCTAACGGGTTAATAGAGAAATTTAATCATGTTGACTAGTGGCTTTAATTTGGAAGTTGATTAGAGTTGCTATTTATGTTGTTGCAACCTACTAGTATATTTGGAAGTATGTAGTTGTGTCTCTACCATGCTGGTATTGATATCAATTGAGAAGACATAAGACTTATTGTTAATGATGTTGTTAAGGGCAGTGTTAATGCTAGTATTCAATCTATTTTAAATAGTTGGAGTATGTTGTGTGGTGGTAATTTTGTTATAACCGATGTATAGGGTAGCTAAAGGTAATGTTGTTGATTGATAATTATGCAAATTATTGATATTGACGACTTAGTAGTGGTGGTAATTGCTTAGATTAATTGTTGAAAAATCCTTGTTAAAAATGGAGGTTATTGTAACATGTTGTGATGGAGGCACCATGGATAATTAACATGATGTAAGATTTTAATCTTAATGAATGCATGTCTTAGAATCCTAATTACGAATTTTATCTTGTAGAGATATTACTTTTTTGTTGAAGTCATTTTATTGATTGAACAAGTTTCAATTGTCAAGTTGTTGGCCTATGGATGGTATAAAATTGATAGGTTGATCATGCTCAAGTAGCTGTTGAAGTACTATGTTTGAAATATAGAATACGTTGTTATATGATTTGGTGATCCGTGGGGATCATGTCAATATAATCTTGGTTGGGTGCCTTTGTGATAAGCATCTTAAAACCTTAATTAAAAGTGTTGGGAATGGTAACTAGAGAAAGAAATTGTTATGTAAATTTTGTTAAATCCGGTTGGACTTTCTTGATGAGTAAATAGTGATTATTGAATGCTCAAATGGTAAGTGTAGTGGAATACACGTTATGATGGGATTCATCTCGAAATGGGTATTTTAAAACCATTTGAACTGGTGTGGTTGTTTGCCACTTTGGTTGAATGCCTTTGGTCAAGGTATTCCTTGTGTTGTGTTTCTGAGTTTCTCTAAAACCCGTAGCTATTGGTGCTAATCTTTGGTTTTGGTTATTTTGTTTCATTTGTGTTATGAGTATGGATTTACACCCAAAAGATTTTGAGTGGATCGCGCTCTTTCGCGTTCACCCTGAATTATCTTTGGAATAAATTTTAACGGAAGCAGATGGATATATTGGGTTGTGTTGGAAACTCTTGAGATTTAATTTGTAACTCTTTTTGATTAGAGTTGGATTTATTTGCATATTGTGTGTGATGTTTGCGAGTGCTCCAAAAAGGTGCATTTTATAAATATTTTATAAAGTGATTTTGTTAGTGAGTTGTTCCCTTTTGGAAATGAATTTCCCTCTCCTTGAGAAAATTTGTGACGGTTGTGGGAGCAGATGCCTGACTTGAAATTTAGATGTTCTCTTCCAAAATGTTGAATTTGGTTGAAATGCAATATTTTTGCAAGTTCAGTTTTCAATTGATGTGGGATGGGATGCGACGTGGTGTTTTACTGTTAACTATGCTGCCGTCATAGTCTATATGAGTTACCGCAACCTTCGATGTTAATTGTATTTCCATTATTTGATACCGAGGAAGAAGTCATTTGGTGAATGACTATTCGGTACCGTTGTTACATGATGAATGAATGGTGAAAAAGGAAAACGAGACATTGCTTATGCATAATTAATCATAAAGGAGTCGATGAGCCAGGATGGTGAGAAAGTCATATATGGATATATGACTAATCCGGGGTGCTCTTGAAAAGTGTGCATGCATGTCATGAATCGAGATGTCCATTTCTTTCTAGTATGAAAAGAAAGAATGAAGAAATTCTTGTATTTTGGGTTGTGGTGTAGGGGATTTATGCTTCCTTTGTGATCTGGCTTGGATGTTGCCGAATTCTTCCCAAAATGGTTGTTACCGCTTTGGGTTTGAGTTGTCGTGTGTGGTCCACTTGGGCTTGATAGCTAAGTGTTTTTGTGTGAGGACGAGACCCTCTTAAGAAAGGAACCAATTGTGGTTTGGTAAGGTTTTACGATCCTAGCTTGGGGCTAGGTGTCGAACCTTAGTGGTATGAGGGGTGGGTTGTGATGGAGGTTGATGATGTATGGGTTTAACCTTTATTAAGAGTAGCGATGGGTGGAAGTGAAGTTGACGGTAGTTCGGTGATATATGTCCTGCCGTGAGCAATTGTCTACACTAGTTGTTTTTGGATTTGAGTCTTGCCTGGGAGAGGATGGAATGAAATGTTAGCATGATCGTGTATCGGAAGGGCAAGTGTACCTTAATGAGTTATTCCCCTCGATGGAAATTTTCGAGAAAGTAGAGAGGTCGTTAAAGGAATTGTGACTCGCTTTGATTGTGTCATGTTGAGTTTAATGAAGTGTGGTAGTCAGATTGGTTGTGATAGTAGTGTGAAGTGTTTGTCGTGAGGTTTCGGGCGTTTTGGGTTGATGGAACCCTTTGTAGTTGAAACGCAGATTCTGTTTGGGAATTTAAGTGAAGGTGGAACCGGGAGAGGTTGCACTCTGTTGGGCTAAATCAACATTTTCTCGCCAAGTGTTGGTTTTAAGAACTCGCTTGTCGTTTGTTCCGGTTTGAGTCTTTGTGCGAATGTTTTCTGCTGCAGAGAAGTCTTTTGTCCCTTGGGGACTTTGTTGTTGTTTTTGGTGTTCTTCAGATTCGAGGTCGAATCCTGTTTAAGGGGGGGAGAATGTGACACTACGGAATGCCGAGACTTTATAAAATGTGAAATTAGATATTGTAGCATTACAAAATGTGAATGTTAAGGTCAAAAACATTATAAAATATGGAATTGGAGGTTGAAACCATACGTTATGAGGTTAATTTGCGTTTCCGGGCCGTTTTCGGGAGTTTGGGCCTTTCCGGGGGAGTTTGGGCCCAAAGGAAAGGGTCGTGGGCTTTGGTGGGATGGAGTTTGAGTCCTAATAGGAGTAGGAGACCTAGTTGGGGGCCTCCCCCAGCCCCTTTAGGCGTCCACCCCCTGCCCTTGCGCCCCCACAAGTCCTAGCCGCCCCCCCACACCTCCCCACCTCCTCCTTGTGGCGCCTCCACCTCCCCCATTGTTCCCCATTGCTCCACCACCTCTCCACCACCTCTCCACCTCCCTTGCTGCCCCTAGGGGAGTTCTCCACCTCCACACCTCGAATATCCATCCGTTGGAGCGCTCCGCGATGAGGAGATCCAGCGGGATTGGAGCGAGGAAGGAGATCGCGCGAACCGGGAGAAAATCTATTGGGTTTTCGTGTGTCGGGCGAAGGTATGGCCATGGGGATCCTTGGGGTTGGGCTAGGGTATGTTCTAAGGGTGATTATCATGTTTTTAGATCAATTGGTGGTGCTGGAATTGAGTAGATTATATTAGATCTAGAAGTTGTCACGTTCTCTGTTTCGGGCAGCTTGTGCAGTCGACCTAGGGTTTGGGTTTTCGCAATTTTAGATTCCGAATTTGGTCGGCCGCCTGTTGAAGAAGTTGTAGGTAATTTCAATACCTTTCAGTGGGTATAAAGAACATTTAATTCTGATTAGCCCTTTGAAAGTTATGGCTATTTTACCGAGCGTGTTAAAATCTGTGACGTGATTGGAACAGATCACGGTATTGTGTAGATTAAACAATTTTAGATTCCGAATTTGATCGGCCGCCTGTTGAAGAAGTTGTAGGTAATTGAAATACCTTTCAGTGGGTATAAAGAACGTTTAATTCCGATCAGCCGTTTCAAAGTTATGGCTATTTTACCGAGCGTGTTAAAATCTGCGACGTGATTGGAACAGATCACGGTATTTTATAGATTAAAAAACTTTAGATTCCGAATCAGTTTTTCCTTATACCTAGAAAAAGTTGAGAAATTTTCTAAGCTATGCGAAGATGTACTCGTTTAATCGATTCGGAGTCTTAGAACCCGAGTTATGCCTTTTGGAAGGCTGCTGTCCCGACGGGACAGAACCTCTGTTTTTGGGTTTTGCGAGTAGTTGGCAATGTCGGGGTAGATGAGGGTTTGCGTACTGTTTTGTGGTCATGATTGTGAGTGTGTGGTACCCATGTGCAGGTTGTGTGACCCCGGGAGTGCCTTCTACGTCTCGCCAATCCGTTGCCCGTGGTTGAGGCAAGTGTATTGTAATGGATAGCGGTTTGTAGGTTGCTAGTTGAGACTAGATGGAATTGTTTTATATGATATGATCACTTGCCATGCTTTAATGATTGCCTATGATATGATGAGTATGCTTATTATGTTATGATGCCATGTGTTAATGTACAAGTTAATTATGATGTTGGCATATTTGCATACATTGCATGTTACATAGCCCGGGCGGTGAGAAAGTCATAACTAGTCCGGGGAAGGTCGGTGAGAAAGTTATGACTATTCCGGAGAGCCAACGAGTAAGTCCTACATCGTGATTCCATCCACCGCGGTGTTTGGAAGCGAGGAGTAGGCACCCTCCATCTTCGGGATGGAAGGCGGGAGAGGGTGCACACCGACGGGTGTGTACTCAACCATACCGGTATGAGTTTCCAAGGAGACATGAGCATCGCATCGCATTGCATACATAATGATTATGATAATGATATGGGATCATGAATGAGATGAAAGTCATGATATGAGATGTTGTAGCCATATATTTGTTCTTGTGTACCATTACAATATGCTTCTTTGAGTGTTGAACTCACGCTTGTGCTTTCTTGTTGTTTTAGGTACCTTGAGATCGGCATGCGGGGAAGGGAAATAGTCACACTTCTACACGTAGCTTCACTCAATTGTCCCACAAGTCGTTCATTTGGGTTTTGACAATAAACTAGTGTGATGTTTAATGCTTAATGGTTTAGCTTTTGTTCGTTTGGCTCATGGAGGCATTGAATGTTTGGATTTAGACTTATTTGGTCGTTGTACCTTTAATTATTGCTATTTTTAGATGTCTCTCATATTGCGTTATATTGCTATGCTATTGTGTTTCCTTCTATTCATGTTAAAACAAAGGAGATGCTGCCGAAATTTCGGATTTTAGCATTTACTCCTTGCTGTAATTTACCTTAATTTTTGGTATTTAGATGTTGTTCAGCTTATGTTTGGTAGAATTCGGGCATACTAGATGCTGGGGTGTTACAACTACCGCCCTTATAACGTCGGTACTGCCGGCCTCTGAGTAAAATTCTAGAATTTTCTTCCGAGTTGAGTTTTGGTTCTTCATTCTTGATTCTTATTGATGTTTAATCGCTTCCTTGCTGGTTTTGAGAGTTGAGTTGGTCTTGTCTCTTTTCGTGTAGACGTAGACGCGTCGAACGTCGTCGACGATCCCGACTACGTCCCTGAGACTGATTTTACCGAAGAGCAAACAGGCAAGCACCTCCTTTGACCATTTTGATCCCATATTTGCAAATGCTATTTTCAGTTGCCAAAACTATTATGCATGCGTGTATGTTCAGTAAAGATGCTAGTTGTGGGAAAGCATGGTAGTTAAACCCGAATTGGTGGATTCCCTTAATCTTAATTGAACTGCGAACCTTGTTATAACTTAGGCCAAAAACCTAGACATATAGATAAATGTCAAATGGGTAATAATGAATAGTATTCGCATAAGCTTAGTCATGCTGTAGAATGTATTGTATGTTGTTACGACACAATCAACTGCAGTCTTCTTAGAATTGATCGGTTTGGTTTGGATTGGGTTTTGGATCGGAAGGTTGGTTATTGGCTTTGGAGATTTGGATCTGGTTTATATTGGTTTGGTGTGGTTGGAAAATGGAAAAGGAGTGTTTAGACCGAGCGAGATGTACGGAGTTTGGTGATTTGGGAATTTGGTTCGGTTTTGTCCGGTTGGTTGGGATGGTGTTTGGTTATGGATTGGATGGCAAGCCTGAGGCTTGGTTTTGGTTGGTTCCTTGCTATGGGGAGGTATGGGCCAGTAAAGCTAGTGGGAGCTCGTAGGGACCACTAGTGGACATCCTCTGTGGTCGTAGCAAGTGGGATTGGAAGATCTTGCCTGAGTCACCCTAAGGACTGAACTTGATACTATTATTGGGTCTTACAGTACAACCACATGTGCTAGTATCGGATAGCCTTGGCCTAGTACATTGGAAAGGATTTGGGTCTTGCATCATTAGGCGGCGGGAGAGTTGGACACGTCTGCCGTGTCGGTGTGTTCTAGGGATTCCCTCGTCGAGGCATCGAGGGGGAATTTTCCCAATACAACAGTAATGCCTGCTACGGGAAGGTATGGGCTAGTAAAGCTAGTGGGAGCCTGTAGGGACCACTAGTGGACATCCTCTGTGGCTGTAGCTAGGGATGCACATTACTGGGCTGGTGCAAGGTTTAAATCCTAGCCTATCGAAAGGTTTCGTCACGGTCTAGCAAAACGGGTACGTTGCGTATCGCATGGCATGGTTGACATGTTACTAGAGCGTGTCATGTGGGTAAAGTGTACAAACTCTGCAGAGATAACTAAACTAATCGATTAGCCATGCTCATGGTCACAAGCAGCTTGGGAAGTACTGTCAAGTATAGAATTTTTGGTGTTGGTTCTGTCTGGGTTTTGGGAAAATGGTCGGGTTTGGATTGGTTCGGTGTGGTGTGAGTCTGGTTATTTGGAAATGGTTGGGTATGGTGTATGGTTCCTGGTTGTGGATTCGGGAGTATGGTATGGTTTGAGGTGGGAAAAGGTTTGGACGGGTGTTGGTTTTGGTTAAAAGGTTGAATATTGATACTTGCTTTGAAATGTTTTCAACAAACTCTTTTACAACTGCCGATGTTGAATCTATTATCATATTTCAAATAAAACCTGCCCTGTGCTCGAAAAGACTTAGTGTAGAAACCTGATTGTCCTTGTCATAACCTGCATTTCTATATATACAAATTGCATACACTAAAGTCTTGCGAGTACATACGTGTACTCACCGTTTGCTCTAACGGATTTTGGTCAGAGGAAGATGGAGCAGGTAAGAACGAAGATGTGCCGGATGAGTCGCAGTACGTTGAAGACGCTAACGATTCCGCTGAGGGTTAGCTGGGTTCGTTCCAGCCAGTTGCCTGCGGGTGGAAGGCACACTGCGCGTTTTCTTTTGGACTTCCGCTGATGTTCATCGGTTCTTTTGGACTTGTTTCGGCTACGAGGCCATACTTGTAATTATGGAATGGTGTAATAACTTTACCTTTTGAATGTAATATATTTGCTTTTGTGTGGATATGAACCGTCTTGTATGACAATGTGTGAGTACTGGACTACTGATCCAGGGAATCAGTACTATTCACATGGTTGCGGGAAGCTCGAGTTGGGATCAATCGGTTGGCACATACACTTGCCTCAAGTATTGCCGACCAATTGGCCTCAATTCGGGTACGGTTTGTGACTAGTAATCAGATTACTGACGGGTTGCGTTAATTCCAGTTCGACGCAACAGTGAGTACCCGAGTTACTGTTACAAAGACCAGAGCCCCCACGACAGCAACACTGCAGACAATACTCTACGCAAGGTACATCGGACTAGACAAGAGTGCTTAATTTGTCACAGAGCAATTACTAATAGGCTGTTTGATTGCCTTCTCAGATCAGCCAAGCTGCATGAGCTCAGCCAGACTGGTGGGAGTCAGGTTGAGTGGATACAAGGAGATGTTGTTTAGTTGGTTGTATGAGGTTGGACAGGCTGCACAGAGATGTTGTTTGGTGGCTGCACTGGAATGGAAGCGTGATAGATAAATTTAAGAGAGGGATGAAACAAATTTTAAAAATACTAGAAAATCAATAATTTCACAAACGAAAATAAAAAGTTTTAAAATATATTCTAGAAAATCAATAAATTGAAAAACTAAAATTTTAATCTTTTGAAATTTATATAGCAAGTATGGTCTAGTTTTGTTCGAAAAAATATCAAGAACACATAGGTGAAATCGGTTTGTTGATCGGAGATGCTAATCAAAAGATATAGCAAAGAAAAGAAGAAAACTAGATAGTAAATGCTGATGTCAGCATGCATTCATGGCTTGGCAGAGCCTCGCTCTGGGAAACGGTGGATTTTCTCGTTTTTCTAAAGCCAGGCTGAAAGGGGTGTTTTGCATATGTAAAACCAAACTGAGTTGGATGAGAAGACAACCAAACACCCATCTTTTGCATCTGCAGATGCAAATCTCTTTAGATGCAGCCAACCAAACAGCCCATAAATCGTACTATTTCTGCCTACCGAATCCAACACTTTTTATTGTCTGTTCGAACGAATTGGACGAGCACATGCAAATGACTGAGTATGGTAAATCATTTTTACAAACAGCTTATATCTGCAGAATTTTTTTAAAATAATATATTTTTTAAATAATTTTGCAAAAATAATACATCGAAAAAAAATCACAAAAATACACCTCTATCGTCATTTAAATTGGTGACATACACCATTTGAAATGGTAACAGGGCTTGTCGCCAATTCAAATAGCGACAGAAACCTCAATCTTATCGACTAAATGAATCCACAATAAAATAATCCATCGGTCAAAACAAAGTCTCTGTAGCCAATTGAAATGACGATAGAAGTGTATTTTGTAATTTTTCTTTTCAGTGTATTATTCTTATAAAATTATTTAAAAATATATGTTATTAAAAAAATCTATGCCTGCATGCATAGCCGGCTAATTGATTCGGACAAGAAACACTAACATCGTTCAATCCTGGCATGCTGGAACAAGTCAACCGCTCTAGAATGTGATCCGACGTACCATAGACACGTCCAGCTGTTAATTAAATTATACCGATCACTCCATACAAGCTAAGAATATAAATTGGCATGCATAAATGCTAGCATTTCACTTCTTCATGTACTATACGAGGTGTGTGACCAATCGATCGAGGTAAAATGTCTGCAGAGGTAAAGTTTTCGTTTCATAAGCACAGATCTCATATTCGATAGATAAAAAAAGTATCATACATATATATACAGCAACGAGTACGATATCAAGGTCGTACCTAAGTTTTTGAAGCCCTGGTGCGAAACACAAAATGGGCCCTATACTAAAGAAATACAAATAACCAAAATCTGATTTCATTATATAACTATATGTTTTTTTCCCAATATTTAGAACTACAATAGGCATTATGTCGGGACCCGAATTTGCAAATCCGGACCCTCTGTGTATTCAGCACTAGTCCAGGAACGCGCTAGTGCACACAGTCTTAACATCGGTAAATATCACAATCATACCACTCGATACTAATAAAGTACTTTAATTAAATAGTCAAACTGGTTGCTCGACCTTATGGTCAAGTTACAAATATACACCTCGCAGGGCGAAACTTATTAAGAGAGAAATAATAGCAGCGGAAAATAAGATAACATCGTGGCGCCATCCAGTATACCACAGGCAACTGACTGGGCTCGCTCCCTAAGTAGACGGTTCCTCTTGGAGCTCCTCCTCCAAAGCTGGTGTAGTCTCCTCTTCAGCTGGTGTTGTATTGTGGCAAGGGTGAGTACTTGGTACTCAGCAAGTCATGCACAGAATGCAAGCTAATAGACTATATGCATGGCTTGATACAAAGGAATAGCTCAAGGTATATTTGCAGTAAAACAACATTTGACAGGTAGTATATGTAGATTCGAAAGCAGTAGAAACAAGTATAGCATAAATAACTTTTTAAGGAGTTTAATAAACATCTTTCCCATCCTAATCCACAATTCGATCAACATCACTATTAATCCAACCGAACCTTTCAAGTCCAAGTTATTTTTGAGAAAATCTAACCCTTGACTGTAATTCCCGAGCGATGTCCAATACCGCGGACACGGCTATTCGAATAGATTTTTCACTCTGCAGAGATTATGCACTTTACCCACAAGATACAGTCAAACACCACAAAGGCGAGTTCCCGTAACAAAGTCTTTCGGAAACTTCTAACAATACAAGTGGTCCTCCCCGGTTGTTGCACACTAACCCTTCCCTTAGCTAAGGCGAAGTTTAGGCCAACCAACCGTTAGATGGGTACCTGGCCTCAGCCCCGGTACGCTCCCCCGTACAACTTACACAAAGGGTGTAGTTGACCTCCTGAGGTCCCACAGGTACGTTATTAGCAACTTAATCAACTAGGTCCGTCCCATTACAGGCATGTGGTTGCACGTTAGACCCAGTTCAAAGGCTTGCAAGGTTAAGTCCTTAGGGTGACCAGGGCAAGACTACCCGAAGAACCAAACCAACATTCCCAATGCCACAACTGGCCCACCTGATCATTCTTGCCACATGCCCCGGTCGAAAACTATTTATCAAACCCCAGTTGATTACCATGCACCACGTGCCATCAACATCACATGATACTTTTCCAAAACAGGTTCAATATATCATTAAGTCAATATTAACATTTGATTGTCCAAATTCATGTCACGAGCACGTAGCAGGTCTAAGCAATAAACTAAAACGATCTAAAACCCATGTTGGCAATTTATTAATGTCCAACTAGTAAACCACAACTAGGGTGACAAGGGGTCATGGCATACAATTATTTACCCAAGGTGTCATAAGGCAAGTTGGCATTTATCTAATTCCCAAAAGTAATTAAAGCATTTATTACTTCAACTAGCATGCAATAGTTTAAATGAAACTAATTTCAAAAATGGGTTCAACATGGTCAAAGCATAACTTGCCTTCAAAAAGCACTTGTTCTTGGTCTTGAGTTGGATCCTGAGTCAATACTTCTCCTTCGAATCCTTCCGGCACTTCAACGTCTACTCGTAAAGCGTGCAAACAGCAATACACGAATAAACAATAGGCAAAAAGTGTCCAAACATCCAAATAAAATCCATAAACAGAGAGAACATAATTTTATGAATTTTTAGGAACTGGAATCGTCAAATTCGGGGTTAAAATGCAAAAGTTATGATTATTTAAAGTTTAAATAATCAATTAAATAATTTTACAGAGAAAAACTTTAGTCCAAAAATTAAATAAAATTCATAATTAGGTAGATCTCAATTTTATACAAATTTAGAAATTTGAATCACTCAAATCGGAGTTGAAACGCAAAAGTTATAAGCGTTTGAAGTTTGAATCAAAATCTGAAATCATTATTTCAAATTAATAAATCATTTTCTTTTGGAAATTAATTATTGCGTCGGCGAACACGCGTGGCAGCCTCGATTGGGCGGTGGCGTCACCGATCCATGGACTCAAATTTCCACGGTTCGGCTGGCCCACCGTGGACTCCTCCCACTCGCTTCACGTGTTGTCAGCCGACAGCGGGACTCTGATGACGCCAAGATCGACGCTACCACGCCAACGACGCCATCGACAAGCGGGCCCCACCGTGGACGCCAACGATGACGTCATGGTGCGGTTCGCTGTCCCGACGCGCAGCGGGCGCGTGTCGAGACACGCCGCTTCAGCGTGTACGGCGTGGCTGGGTACACGCAGCACGATCGCGTCCGTTGATTTGAAAATCAACGGCCGCGATTAGATCCAGGTTAACACGTTGAAAACTACACGGTGATCGTGGGCCGCTCGATCTAGATCGGACGGTCCAGATCTAACCCTACGAACGCCGCTACTGATGCGTGGTGATCGTGGGCCGTTGGATCTTGATCCAACGGTCCCGATCTAATCGGGTTTGGAAGCACGTGACTCATCACGCTGCTCGATCGGGATCGGACGGTCCAGTAAGCTTTCAGACGGTGATGGCGGCGCGGCGGGCTCGAAGCACGGAGACGAGGACTGCGACCTTCCGTGCGGCGTTTCCGAGGTTCTCCGGCGAGGTGGATGGTGCGGTCCGATGCGCCTTGCTCGTGCGGTTCCAGATCCGGGCTCCAACACGGCGGAGACGGCTTGATTTGGCGGGCGCGGCGCGACGAACCTGGCGAAGCCCTAACCCTACTACGGCGAGCAATTCCTCAAGAAAGACGGCTCGGGCGGCGGTGTGGCTTGGGGCAAAAGGTGCGGCGTCAAACGACGATTCTTGGGGACGGGTCCACGCCTTAAATACGGCCTCGACGTGCGCGCAAATCGGAACCCTAGCCGTGTCCCGCTCGGTCACGGCGGAGCTTTCCGGCTTGGATTCGGAACGGAGACGATGGCTGGGAACCGTCCACGTGTCGCGATGAGCGGCTACGATTGCTCACGCGCGAACGGGTCCGACCGGACTCGGGCTCGAACCGGTGCGGTCCAATCCGGACCGTTGGATCCCGATCCAACGGTCGGGATCGATTGGGGTTAGGAGCGGGTTTGGTTGAGTCGACTGGCTCGGGTCGGACTCGAGTCCGACTCGGTCGGATGAATAGTACTCGACCCGATTGATTTTCCAGCGATTTAATATTTAAAATAATTTCCAGTAATTCATTTAATTCATTAAAAATAGCAAAAGACTCAGAAAAATTCCAGAAAAATTCTGGAAAATATTTTGGAACATTTTGGACCCAAATAAAATATTTCCAACAAATTTTTATTTGCAAAGTTTAATTCTTTAATTATTTCAAAATGGAATAAATTCAAATAAACTCCAAATAAATCCAAATAAATTCCAGAAAATTCCAAAAATTCACCAAAGTGCCAAATCACACATGAATTTAAGAAAAGCAAAATTTTGGGGTGTTACAAACCTCCTCTTATGTAATCTCGTCCCGAGATTCAGGGTTCTCTGAGAATAGGTTCTAAACTCTTTCTTCAAATCCTCTTCAAGGCTCCCAAGTTGCTTCACTCTCCGTGGTTGCTCCATTGAACTCTGCAGAAACGGGTTGACTTGTTCCTCGTCTCCCGATCCATGGTGTCCAGAATCCTCACGGGATGCTCCTTGTAAGTCAGATCTTCTTATAGCTCAATTGACTCTAGCGGTGTCTGCTCCTCAGGCACTCGGAGACACTTCTTTAGCTGGGACACATGGAACACGTCATGTACTCCTGCTAACGATGCGCAACTCCAAATGTAAGCAACTTCGCCTCTGCGGCTCAAAATCTTAAATGGTCCAACATAACGGGGTGCAAGTTTTCCTTTGGCATGGAATCTCTTAACTCCTCTGAGCGGTGTAACTCTGAGGTATACAAAGTCTTCAGGTTCAAAACTCAAATCCCGGCGACGATTGTCAGCATAACTCTTCTGTCGTGATTGGGCTATCTTCAACCTTTCCCTAATCATGGCAATCTGCTCTTCAGCTTCTTGAAGAATATCAGGCCCGAAGACACGGCGTTCACCTGTCTCATTCCAGTTCAATGGCGTCCGACAGGGTCGTCCATATAGTGCTTCAAATGGTGACATCTGTAAACTAGCCTGGTAACTATTATTGTAACTGAACTCGGCATACGGCAAGCTCTTATCCCAAGAGGTAGCATAAGCCAATGCACACGCTCTTAGCATATCCTCCAGAATCTGATTGACTCTTTCGGTCTGTCCATCCGTCTGTGGATGATAGGCTGTACTGAAGTTCAAACGGGTTCCCATAGCTTCATGCAATTTATTCCAGAATCTTGAGGTAAATTGGGTACCTCTGTCCGATACAATCCTCTTTGGCACTCCGTGCAAACAGACAATCCTAGTCATATACAACTCTGCTAACTTATCCCCCGAGTAAGTGGTCTTCACGGGGATAAAATGGGCTACTTTGGTCAAGCGATCCACTATAACCCATATGGAGTCATAACCTCCTTGAGTCTTAGGCAAACCGGTAATGAAATCCATTCCGATTTCCTCCCACTTCCACTCAGGTATTTTCAACTATGTAGCAATCCTGCTGGTCTCTGATGCATTGCCTTGACTCTCTGGCATACGTCGCACAATGCAACATGCTCGGCGACTTCACGCTTCATGCTTGGCCACCAGAATCTCTTCTTCAAATCTTGATACATCTTGGCACTTCCTGGGTGGATTGAATAGTTGGAGTCATGGGCTTCCTCCAAAATCAGCTGTTTTAATTCCTTCTTGTCGGGCACACAAATCCGATCCTTCATCCATAACGTGCCCTGCTCATCTAGCTTGAAGTCCTTTGCCTTGCCTTCCTCCATTTTGGGCCTAATCCTGCGGATCTTGTCATCATCCTTCTGTCCATCTCGGATCTGATCTTCTAGGGTAGGCTTTACTTCCAATGCGGCCAAGAATCCGCTAGGTACCACCTCAATCTTCATTCTCTGAAATTCCTGGCATAGCTCGTCTTGATTCGTGGCTATCAACATACTCACGGTATGGCTTTTCCGACTCAGAGCATCGGCAACTACGTTTGCCTTTCCTGGATGGTAATGGATTCCAACATTGTAGTCCTTGATCAACTCTAACCATCTCCTCTGCCTCATGTTCAGGTCTGATTGGGTGAAGATGTACTTAAGACTCTTATGGTCCGTGTATACTTCACATCTGTTTCCAATTAAGTAGTGACGCCATAACTTCAAAGCATGCACTACGGCAGCTAGCTCTAGGTCATGCGTCGGATAATTCTCCTCATGCGGCCTCAACTGCCTTGATGCATAGGCAACAACCTTTCTGTTCTGCATCAGCACACATCCAAGTCCTTGACGCGATGCATCACAATATATATCAAAGCTTTGATTAACATCCGGTAGAACTAACACCGGCGCTGATGTCAATCGCTTCTTCAGCTCCTGAAAACCTTTCTCACATTCTGGCGTCCATGCAAACTTCTTCTCCTTTTTCAGCAATTGCGTAAGAGGTCTCGCAATTGTCGAAAAGCCTTCAATGAAACGGCGATAGTATCCTGCCATTCCGAGGAAACTTTTGATCTGGGTTACGGTCTTCGGCTGCTCCCAGTGTAACACAGCTTCTACTTTACTTGGATCAACGGCAACTCCTTCTGCGGTCATTACATGTCCAAGAAACTCCACCTTGTCCTTCCAAAAATCACACTTACTGAACTTGGCGAAGAGTTGCTGTTCCCTCAGCTTTTCCAAAACTCGCCTCAAGTGTTCGGCATGTTCATCCTTTGTCTTGGAGTAGATTAGGATATCATCTATGAACACGACAACAAACTTGTCCAAGTATTCCATGAACACCTTATTCATCATATTCATGAAATATGCTGGCGCATTCGTCAGACCAAAGGACATAACTGTAAACTCGTAATGTCCATATCTTGACGAAAATACGGTCTTCGGAATATCCCCTGATCGGATCTTCAACTGATGGTATCCCGATCTCAGATCAATCTTGGAGAAAACTCCGGCTCCTCTCAGCTGGTCAAACAAATCATCAATCTTGGGTAGCGGGTATTTGTTCTTCACAGTAACTTCATTGAGTGCACGGTAATCAATGCACATTCTGAAACTCCCATCCTTCTTCTTGACAAACAGAATCGGCGCCCCTACGGCGCATTTAACTCGGCCTCGATAAATCCTTTCTCCATTAACTCTTCAAGCTGTTTCTTCATCTCTACCAATTCTTCGGTGGACATCCGATAAGGTCTCTTTGCTATCGGTGCTGTACCAGGTACAAGCTCTATCACAAACTCTATGTCCTCGTCTCGGCATACTGTAGATCTTCAGGAAAAACATCTGGGTACTCATTCACTACTGAGACATCCTCTATGCTGATTGCCTTGGTACTGTTAACCATCAACTGTCCATCTCTAACGGCAGTAGCTTGAAATTCCACTTTCTTTCCACACGGGCTCTCAACTGAGATAGTCCTTCGTCCACAATCCAACACGGCTCTGTGCTTGGATAACCAATCCATTCCCAAAATAACATCTAAGGTCTGGGTCTCCAAAATAATAAGATTCGCTAGGAACTCTATCCCATCTATTAGTATTGTCACCCCAGAACATCCTACTTTCGTTCGGAGTTCGGAACCAGGGGTTTGAACTACAAGCATGCATTTAAGCCTTGCAATCTCCAACTCATTTTTAGCAGCAAAGCCTTGGGAAACAAACGAATGCGAAGCTCCAGAATCAAACAAAACTGTCGTAGGTACTGAGTTAACAAGTAACTTACCCAGTACGATGTCCGTAGCATATTCGCAGGTGCATCCGCTGGTGACATGGTTGACTCGGCCTCTCACCACGATGCAGGATGTGGCTCTCGTGTTGGCGCCCTAGCCGGTGTGGATCCAGGTTGAAGCGGATCGGGTCACTCCTGCTATCTTCTTTGGGCAGCTGTTGGCAAAGTGTCCTGGCTCGTTGCGCTTGTAGCGGCGTCTCACTTGTTCCTTCTTGATCGCTGGAGGCGGCGCTGGTCGGGCTGGGGTCTGATAGTTCTGATTGACGGGTCTTGGTGCTGGTGACGGTGCCCTGGTTGCATTCTGTGGCTGGAATCTGAAAAATTGATTTGGTGCAACTCTCAGACGCTGTTGCGTTCCCTGGCGTGATCCCTGATGCTGCATCCTGCACTTCCTATTCTCATCCAGCTCCTTGCGCTTGTCCTCAAGAATAAGCGCCTTATTCACTAACTCTTGAAAATCTGGAAAGGTGTGGGTGATCAGTCCCACCTGTAGTCCTGAGTTAAGTCCCTTCATGAAGCGAGACTGTCTGGCTTTATCTGTCGCTACATCCTCAGGTGCGTAGCGTGCAAGCTGTGTGAACTTATTCAGGTATTCGCCACCGGCCGATTACCCTCGCCGTGCTCTGAACTCCTCCTTCTTAAGATCCATGATTCCTTCAGGCACGTGATACTGACGGAACGCAACTGTGAACTACTCCGAAGTGATATCTTGAGGGTTCTCTTGCGTGGCACAGAAGTTCTCCCACCATTCGGCGGCTGTTCCTTCCAACTGATGAGAAGCGTAGAGTACCTTCTCATTTCCCATGCATTGAGCGATGTGTAACTTCCTCTCAATTGACCTTAACTAATCATCGGCCTCCAATGGATTGGCATTCCCAGAAAAAGTGGGTGGGTGAGTCCTCATAAACTCTGACAGTCTTGTATTCTGGCATTGTCCCTGATTGACTTGATTAGCAGTGGCCTGAGCTGTAACGTGCTGCATCTGTTGCATCATGGCATGCATCAACTGAGTCTAAGCAGCAAGAAATGCTCCAAAATTCTGCATGTCTAGTGGCGGTGTTGGTGCTCCATCATTGGGGTTTTCTGCTGGGCGAGAACCACTTCCATTGCCTCCAAGGTTTCCACGAGTGTTCACCATCTGTGGTTTGCTCTAGGTTTTAGAGATGAGAGGGAAACAAGAATAGACAAGTAATATGGAACTTATGCGGGGCGAAAGGTGTAACTTTAAGGTCCAACTTTATTATTTTAAATCAATAGTAACTTGGTATGGTTACTTACAATGCCTAGGGGCCTTGCAACACATACTGCACACTCAGCAAGCAATGAAAATCCAAATTGACTAACTCTGGAGTCTAATGCCTAAAGGGGTGACTCTTTATTCTATGACGCGACTCAGCGAAGGAGTCTCACTATAAAACCTACGCTCACTCATCGAGAAAACCTCCACGGCCTGGGTACGGATGCTACGGCATAGGCGCGAAACGATTGCCATGTCCAGCAACTGTGTCATCTGTGGTAGTCGAAGAAGCAGTGTCCTCCTCAAGCTCCGGCTCCTCCGGGTCTGGCTCGTGCAACTCGAGCATTGGCTCCGGCTCTAGTGCGTACAATGCCGTCTCTAACTCTCCAATCCTTTGCAGAAGGTGTGACACATACTCTTGAGCCTCCCGCCATCTGTTCTTCTCTGTCGTGATCTCCTTGCGGGCCTTCTGTAGCTCCTTGATTGTATCATCGAGTACATCCTCCTGGGCGACAACAAGTCGTGCCAACTGTGTAACCATGGCATTCTCATCCTGAATCGCCTTCGGGTCAAGAAGGTTATTGCTGCGCGGATGATATCGGAACACCGTGCTCTCCAATTCTTTGGCGTAGATACGGGTAATGTGCCGCATTGCTCGTTGTGACGCCTCTTGGATACCCATCTGCATTGTAGACCTCCTGGCAGTGCAGTGTATCGGGCGATTGCCTGGGCCCTTCTTCCTAGCAGGTACCACAATCTTCACGTCACAAGCCTTGATCAATCCTGCTTGTCTGATCACGTCCACTTGGTATTGCGGCTTCTCAAAATCTCCGAGAGTCTGTAGCATACGCCAAAGTTCCGCGGCGTGACCAACCTCCAGGTCGACGTAGTTGAACTCTCCCTCCATCTGTCACAAGAGTGCTCACGTAAGAATTCGAAATTTTCAAATCGTGATAAGGTAAGGAAAAATTCAGCAAGAGACAAGAAAAGAGAGAAGGGAATAAGTCGAGATGTCATTTCTTATCTTGACAAATTTTATTTTTTTAGAAAATAGGTTTTATCCTCACTACGACCATTCTAACTATGGGTGAGCCTACAGTCAGTATGGCTCTGATACCACCTCTGTCGGGACCCGAATTTGCAAATCCGGACCCTCTGTGTATTCAGCACTAGTCCAGGAACGCGCTAGTGCACACAGTCTTAACATCGGTAAATATCACAATCATACCACTCAATATTAATAAAGTACTTTAATTAAATAGTCAAACTGGTTGCTCGACCTTATGGTCAAGTTACAAATATACACCTCGCGGGGCGAAACTTATTAAGAGAGAAATAATAGCAGCGGAAAATAAGATAACATCGTGGCGCCATCCAGTATACCACAGGCAACTGACTGGGCTCGCTCCCTAAGTAGACGGTTCCTCTTGGAGCTCCTCCTCCAAAGCTGGTGTAGTCTCCTCTTCAGCTGGTGTTGTATTGTGGCAAGGGTGAGTACTTGGTACTCAGCGAGTCATGCACAGAATGCAAGCTAATAGACTATATGCATGGCTTGATACAAAGGAATAGCTCAAGGTATATTTGCAGTAAAACAGCATTTGACAGGTAGTATATGTAGATTCGAAAGCAGTAGAAACAAGTATAGCATAAATAACTTTTCAAGGAGTTTAATAAACATCTTTCCCATCCTAATCCACAATTCCATCAACATCACTATTAATCCAACCCAACCTTTCAAGTCCAAGTTATTTTTGAGAAAATCTAACCCTTGACTGTAATTCCCGAGCGATGTCCAATACCGCGGACATGGCTATTCGAATAGATTTTTCACTCTGCAGAGGTTATGCACTTTACCCACAAGATACAGTCAAACACCACAAAGGCGAGTTCCCGTAACAAAGTCTTTCGGAAACTTCTAACAATACAAGTGGTCCTCCCCGGTTGTTGCACACTAACCCTTCCCTTAGCTAAGGCGAAGTTTAGGCCAACCAACCGTTAGATGGGTACCTGGCCTCAGCCCCGGTACGCTCCCCCGTACAACTTACACAAAGGGTGTAGTTGACCTCCTGAGGTCCCACAGGTACGTTATTAGCAACTTAATCAACTAGGTCCGTCCCATTACAGACATATGGTTGCACGTTAGACCCAGTTCAAAGGCTTGCAAGGTTAAGTCCTTAGGGTGACCAAGGCAAGACTACCCGAAGAACCAAACCAACATTCCCAATGCCACAACTGGCCCACCTGATCATTCTTGCCACATGCCCCGGTCGAAAACTATTTATCAAACCCCAGTTGATTACCATGCACCACGTGCCATCAACATCACATGATACTTTTCCAAAACAGGTTCAATATATCATTAAGTCAATATTAACATTTGATTGCCCAAATTCATGTCACGAGCACGTAGCAGGTCTAAGCAATAAACTAAAACGATCTAAAACCCATGTTGGCAATTTATTAATGTCCAACTAGTAAACCACAACTAGGGTGACAAGGGGTCATGGCATACAATTATTTACCCAAGGTGTCATAAGGCAAGTTGGCATTTATCTAATTCCCAAAAGTAATTAAAGCATTTATTACTTCAACTAGCATGCAATAGTTTAAATGAAACTAATTTCAAAAATGGGTTCAACATGGTCAAAGCATAACTTGCCTTCAAAAAGCACTTGTTCTTGGTCTTGAGTTGGATCCTGAGTCAATACTTCTCCTTCGAATCCTTCCAGCACTTCAACGTCTACTCGTAAAGCGTGCAAACAGCAATACACGAATAAACAATAGGCAAAAAGTGTCCAAACATCCAAATAAAATCCATAAACAGAGAGAACATAATTTTTTGAATTTTTAGGAACTGGAATCACAAATTCGGAGTTAAAATGCAAAAGTTATGATTATTTAAAGTTTAAATAATCAATTAAATAATTTTACAGAAAAAATTTTGTCCAAAAATTAAATAAAATTCATAATTAGGTAGATCTCAATTTTATACAAATTTAGAAATTTGAATCACTCAAATCGGAGTTAAAACGCAAAAGTTATAAGCGTTTGAAGTTTGAATCAAAATCTGAAATCATTATTTCGAAATAATAAATCATTTTCTTTTTCAGAAATTAATTATTGCGTCAGCGAAGACACGTGGCAGCCTCTGATTGGGCCGGTGGCGTCGCCACCGGTCCATGGACTCACCACGGTTCGGCTCGGTCCACCGTGGACTCGGTCCACGGCCACGTGTCGCCGACAGCTGGACTCCTTGGATGACGCCAAGATCGACGTCACCACGCCAACGACGCCATCGACAAGCGGGCCCCACCGTGACGCCGGCGATGACGTCATGGTGCGGTTCGCTGTCGGCCAGCGGGCCGCGTGTCGAGAGACACTGCGCTTCGCGTGTGTGCGGCGTGGCCGTGGTACCGCGTACGATCGCGTCCGTTGATGTGAACATCAACGGCCGCGAGTAGATCCAGGGTTAGCACGTTGAAAACTACACGGTGATCGTGGGCCGTTCGATCTAGATCGGACGGTCCAGATCTAACCCTACGTAAACGCTGCTACGGTACGTGGTGATCGTGGGCCGTTGGATCTTGATCCAACGGTCCAGATCTAATCGGGTTTGGAAGCACGTGACTCATCACGCCGCTCGATCGGGATCGGATGGTCCGTAAGCTTGACGCGGGTGATGGCGGCGCGGCGCGGGCTCTGCACGGAGACGAGGACTGCGACCTTCCGTGCGGCGTTTCCGAGGTTCTCCGGCGAGGTGGATGGTGCGGTCCGATGCGCCTTGCTCGTGCGGTTCCAGATCCGGGCTCCAACACGGCGGAGACGGCTTGACGGCGGCGGCGTGCGCACGAACCCGAAGCGAAGCCCTAACCCTACTACGGCGAGCAATTCCTCAGCAAAGACGGCGGCTCGGGCGGCGTGGCTTGGGGCAAAAGGTGCGGCGTCAAACGATGATTCTTGGGGACGGGTCCACGCCTTAAATACGGCCTCGACGTGCGCGCAAATCGGAACCCTAGCCGTGTCCCGCTCGGTCACGGCGGAGCTTTCCGGCTTGGATTCGGAACGGAGACGATGGCTGGGAACCGTCCACGTGTCGCGATGAGCGGCTACGATTGCTCACGCGCGAACGGGTCCGACCGGACTCGGGCTCGAACCGGTGCGGTCCAATCCGGACCGTTGGATCCCGATCCAACGGTCGGGATCGATTGGGGTTAGGAGCGGGTTTGGTTGAGTCGACTGGCTCGGGTCGGACTCGAGTCCGACTCGGGTTCCGACTCGGTCGGATGAAAAGTACCCGACCCGATTGATTTTCCAGCAATTTAATATTTAAAATAATTTCCAGTAATTCATTTAATTCATTAAAAATAGCAAAAGACTCAGAAAAATTCTGGAAAATATTTTGGAACATTTTGGACCCAAATAAAATATTTCCAACAAATTTTTATTTGCAAAGTTTATTTCTTTAATTATTTCAAAATGGAATAAATCCAAATAAATTCCAAATAAATCCAAATAAATTCCAGAAAATTCCAAAAATTCACCAAAGTGCCAAATCACACATGAATTTAAGAAAAGCAAAATTTTGGGGTGTTACACATTAATGTTAAAAGAGTAAAGGGTGAATCTTTCTTACCGATATCTTTTTAACTTCTAATAAAAAGCATCATGTGCCTGGTGTTTTTCGAAATGAAATCTTCAATTATATCTTCATATTTAATCTTCTCCAGAACATCATTTTCAAGTGCAATTGTTGCCAATCTATTGAGTCCTTGTGTCATAGTACTGCGCATGTAGGTCTTTACCAACTTCAATTTTGAAAAGCTTCGTTCTGCAGATGCAACAGTCACATGAATAGTCAACAACATTCTATATGCAATAAGGGCATTAGGAAAATAACCCATCCGTTTCACAAACTTCAGAATATCAAGAGGGCCCATGTCTTCCTTAGGGATAAAATCTTGGAGGAACTTTAACTCCACATGTAATTCTTTGTCGTCAATATCAGAATGTTGACCACTCTTAAGTGCCGCCTCAAGGTGAGTACAAGAAGACAACAAACTCTTGTCATCTAAAGAGCACAATTTATGCGAAGTAAACAAAAAACCAAAAGTTTTCTCGTACCCCTGGTATTGTTCAAACCTCCTAGTTAGTGAAGCAATAGCTTGATCAATAATGGGTAAAAAATAATCGACTCTAATTGAGTCCTCAGCAAACTGTGAAGCAATAGATGCATCATCAGGGGTACATCAAATTGCCTTTTCCTTTTGATTTTACGCTTGGTACGAAATGATGGCTCAATATCCATCTCTCGTGCGATTCCTTTTGCAGATTCTCATGTATTTGGAAAACCAGTTTCTCTATATTTACTGAAGAAGGAAATTAACCCCTGCACTTTCTCAATTGCAATATCAATAAGCATATCCTTTGCTTGTAACTATTTTGCTGACCAAATTGATAGCAGATAGTACTTCATACCAGATAATTATTGACACTATAAATTCAACGTCACCAAGCTCATTGGTCACCAAGGATTTAGCTTCACTGCTTATTGTTGGATCATTATCAATATCTGATACTTCAAGTGCTGCATATATTGGGGGCCCAAAAATTTGAGGCCCTGTGCGGTCAGCCCACTTGCGCTGGACCTTAGATGGGCCTATACGATATATATATCGCTTGTTGATCCTATAATTTGTTAAATCGAGAAGATGATTGAAATGCATCAAAAATTTCAATGAGAAATCCAAAAATCTTGAACCCTAACTCGGATTTGATTTGAACTTGGTTTCAGTTTTTTTATTAGAAATTGAGATTTGGAATTTAAGATTTGGATTTTGGGGGTTTGGAACTAACCTGGTTTCCTTCGCTTGGTCCGCCGCGCCGCGCGCCCGGTCCATCGTCGCTGTCGCGTCCCAGCTGTCGCTCCGCGCCCATCCCTCGCCTCGCTGACCACGCCCACTCACCCCGACCCATCCCCTCCTCGGTATCCACCTTCTCTGCACCATGCCCTACGCCACCGGCTCCCGTCACCTCCTCGCCCACGCCGACAGCTAGCCAGCCCCCCTCCGCGCCCATGACGTCGCGAACTATAAAGCCCTCGCGCGCTCGCCTTTCTCCTCGCCCCGCCCGCTCGTCTTCTCCGGTAAAAACCCCGCCACCCGAACCCCCTTGCCTCCCCCATCATTCTCCCCTCCGGCCGAACTGCGCCGCCGCCTCAATTCCCTGCCCCGCCCGAAAGAACCCTAACCCTAGCCCGACTCCACCCCTTCCCTCCCCCACCCCTTCCTCTCCCTCTCGCCCCCGCTCACCTCCGGCCTTGCTTGCCTCGCCGCCACGAACTCCGAGCGCTGCCGCCTTGACCGGGAACCTTCCCCAGTCGCTGCCAAAGTCGCCCTCCCTTTTCGCTCAAGCCCTAGGGCTCCCTCCTCGCCCTTTTCTTTCTTCGGTCGATCGGGCCACCTCGCTGTGTGGGCTCGGCCAATGCCGCGCACTGCGCCCCCCTGACGGGCCCTTTTGGGCCGAAGCCAGCCGGCCTAGTGCGTCTCGGCCCTTTTTTTTCTCCTTTTGTTTTTATTTGTTTTTCCTTTTTCTTTTGTTCTATTATTCAGATTCTAGTTAATCCAGAAATTCCAAAAAAATTCCAAAATTCCCCAAAATTCCAAAAATACACTATCTTAACCGTTTCAAGCCATTGAGTCCAAATACGATATCCGTTTTGCCATTTGAAGTTTCCAAAATCCCAAAAATACTCAATTTGCCCTCAACCCCTTTTTCGGCCGTTTTTCCGTTTTTGGTTCTCATCGTCGTCTTCATTCACTGTTTTCGTTTTTCGTTTACTTACCGTTCCCTGTTTTTGTTTTCTGTGCTAGATCGGACATTCGCGTAGTAGCAGGAGCTCGAGCAAACCCAGGAGCCAGAGCAGGACCCGAGCGAAGATGTGTACGACTACGTCGACTACGACCTAGCTGATCCCGTCGCGCAGCAAGGCAAGCCGCACACCTTTGAGCATATTGAACCCATATTGCCATGATAGTACCATAGTATTAAATTCCTATTGCATTATTTGTGAACTGTATATTGAAATACTGAAAATCACTAGTTTAGAATGACATGCAACTTAGCTATACCCAGTTTTGCGATTAGCCTCCTTAACACTATTGAACCCTATTAAACCTTGAATAACCTTAGTATTAGGCTAGCCACGAGGTGGATGTGAGTCCGATCCCCGATCGATGATGTAAACCATTTGCGGAATGGTGGCTGGTACTAGCAGGTACCAAGTGGGTTTATGGATTGTTGTATGGCTTAGTCTTTGGTAATATAAGGTTAAACCCCCTTGAGCAAAGTAAATAACTTAAAGTTTTCGCTCAACCACAAGTCGGACCGGTCAGTTGAACCGTCTCCGACATAGCTCAGTACCTTGATCGTTTTCGAAAAATACTTACATGGTGGTACCATTCTCGAAAAGAGAATGGGGAGCGGTATTCTCGGCAGGGGAATGACCAAAGGGGTGGAACGGGAATGGGCATTGTAGTGCCGTTACCGGTTTTCACAACGGTAGGTGCTCGCTCAGGGTAGTGAGTCCTGAGGGGAGCGGTCTTGGACCTACCGGTTAAGAACTATCCGGAATATGTTCAACAAAAGGCTATGATCATCTCGGCCCGCCTGCATGCATTTAAGTTGCATGTAGATTTGCGCACGGCATTAACGGTCGTAGATATCTTGTGGGTAAAGCTGAGCAGCTTTGTAGAGTCAAATAAAATGGTATTCGGATACGCCGTGCTTCCAGTTAATGAAGCTAAGTTTAATTAGGGTGACTCCCGTAACCTAGATCAAGCAGTTCTTTGGAATTCTAAAAATGTGGCTTAATGGCAATTACTTTGTGAATACCCCCCTTTACTATTATATATGGTTTGTGTTTCAAACGTAAAATGAAATTGGAAATAAAACTGCATCCACGACATAATTAAACCTATGACAACCCTTGTTACTACCTTGCATATAGTATTCAGAAATTTCCGTGCGACTTGTTGAGTACGGTTGTGTACACACCCTTGCTCAAATACCACTTCCCTAGAGCTCCAAGACGCCAAGGAATTCCAATAAGCCGTAGATGGCGATTCTGTCTGGTTTTAAGGTCTTGGTGTGTGCTCAGGTCTGCCTGTGGTGTTCTTTTCTATTGTAAATTATTCGGGGCTCACTACGCCTCCCTTCTGTAAAAACTCTGGCTGATAGGCCTTAAGTTATGTAAAAGTAACTGATTTGCCTTTTTGTCTAGCAATGTGCACTTGGTTCCTGGCAACTAATCTTCCTGGGTAGCTGTTGAGGCATTTAAATGCGCCCCTTAAAAGGCGATCCGTTACAGTGATACTACTTACAGCTTGTTCTTGCATGTTTGCTCCTTGTAGATGCAGAACTGTGTACTATTATAGTCTCTAATTATATTTTTTCAGAAATAGCATCTGTACTAATATTATTTTCAAAATTGCCCCCTAAACACGCCTGCAGCGAACGGGGACCGCTGCAAGCCACCTGCAGTAGACCCCGTCCGCTTTGGTAGAAGAGTAGAAACCATCACTTTTCTAGTTTCATCACAATTTTTCAGCTTTTAAAATAATTAAATGGGTCATCTAAGTTATTTTCTCTCATATATTTTCTAATTTCAACATATTCTTAATTTCTATGCAAAATCAAAATACCTTTTATAAAAATAAACGAAAGAGTACGCCTCATAAACTTAACAGGGAGTAATACTACCTATAATATAGCCGGAAGCTTTCCTGGATGCTCAGCCCTCCACCTCACCTCCCCCCACTCTCTCCCTTTTTTGCAAGAAAGGCCTCCAGTTCTTTGGAATTACGGATAGGTCATTTGCGTTTACGAATTAGCCCTTTGCGATTTCCTGTGAGTGCAAAATATTTCCCCCCGTTTCGCGTTTAAGTCCTCCGTTCGTTGTTTTACACAAAGAACCTTCCATTAAATACGAATTGCGAACGAACCCTTTCCTACTTTTTCAAAATAGCGAACAAGTCCAAAATTATAATAAATAGGTTCCTGCACTTTACGTTCAGGTCCTTACTCCGTTTTTTCCGAAAAAAATATTTTCGTGGTCCGTTTTTCCTCCAGGGCATGAGAAAAATATTTTCGTGGTCTGTTTTTTCTCCAGAAAAAAACACAAATTTATTTTTGTTTCACGCGCGCCGCCCGTATTTTTCTAGTAAACAACACTCGTCGAGTGCATGGCAGGCAGCCAGCTAAAATGCAACACTGCAAATAATACTGTACGCAAGGTCAAAATGAATGTGTGCATTAGAGCGGACTAGACTATAGTGCTTAATTCGTCAGAGCAATTATTTGTAAAGATGGTACACTCCTGCCGAATCCAACGACTTTTTCCTGTCTGAACGAAAACGATTTGGATGATCACCGACGAACGACTGAGTATGGTAAATCATTTTTTACAAATAGCCTATATCTGCAGAATTTTTTTAAAATAATATATTTTTAAATAATTTTATAAAAAGAATAGATCAATTTTTTTTTATAAAAATACACATTTATCGTCATTTAAATTGGCGACAGACGCCACAAATCTATGTCATGCATAGCCGTCTAATTGATTCGGATAAGAAACACTAATATCCTTCAACCCTGGCACGGTGGAACGAGTCAACTGCTCTAGAATGTGATTCGACGTACCATAGGTACATCCTAATTAACCAAGACTTTTCAAGCCATCCATGCATGCACGATGCATCCAGCTGTTAATTAAATTATACTGATCACTCCATACAAGCTAAGAATATAAATCAGCATGCATATATGCTAGTATTTCACTTCTTCATGTACTATACCAAGTGTGTAACCAATCGATCGAGGTAAAATGTCTGCAGAGGTAAAGTTTTCGTTTTATAAGCATAGATCTCACATTCGATAGATAGAAAAAAAAAATATTATGCATATATATAAAGCAATGCACGTACGATATATATAGCTTGTTGATCCTATAGTTTGTTAGATTGACAAGATGATAGATATTACTTACATACAGCTTGTTCTTATATTACTTATATTTATAAGCATATGCTTGCTCCTTGCATATGCATGGAGTATGTCCTGATCGACGTACGGAGACATTTTTTTTGGTGGTGGTGGGGGGGAGTGGAGTTGACGAACTGACGATTATATTATGAAAAATTAACAACAAAAAGAAGAACCAAGTAGAAATTAGACTAACCAAATTAAGATACATGATCAGCACAAACCCAGCTTATTATTAAGATGAGATTGGTAGAAGAGTAGAAACCATCACCTTTTTAGTTTCATCACACACTACTACAGAACAGTCAATCCTTGCCGCCATATCACTACCGGTTGGGCTAAAGCCATCAGTGATAAAATATCACTGCAGGTTCGTAAGATCCGCTACCCAGGAAACATATCACTGATATCAAACTATCACTACCGGTTTATACTCAAAATCGGTAGTGACATATCACTACCGGTTCTAAATAGAACTGGCAGTGATATTGGAACTTTTACTACCGGTTTATTCTTTAACCGACAGTGATATGTATTTTCCCGCGCACCTGAAATTTCTCGCGTAATCTAACCTTATCACTGCCGGTTCTGTGCAGAGCCGGTAGTGATAAGTATTTATATAGCTACATCGACTGATGCCTTCCCCAGCCGAGCAGACAGAGAGGAGCTCTGTGTGCTCGGTTGTCATTTTCTTGTCGAGGTGCTGCCGAAAAATTGTGCTAATATTATTCTCGTATTTCTTTTCGAGCGATATCTTTTTCGACTAAGCAGGACAAAGAGGAGCTCTGTTTTGCTGGGTAATTATTATCTTGGCGAGTTGCTGCTGAAAAATTGTTTCAAAATTGTCTCATATTTCTCTTCGAGGTTACTTAATAGCGGTAAAATTGTTTAAAAATTGTCTATGTTATATTTTTAGTAAAATTTTTAAGTAATGAAAATTGCTAGATGGACAATTGTGCATAATTGTAATTATTGTAAATAATGAAAAAAAATTATATGGATTTTGAAATAGTATAAATTGCTAGATGAATTATAAATAGTTAGAATTGCTAGTTGAATGTTTACATAATGAAAAATGGTAGATGGATTTTCCAATAATGAAAGTTGAAAGATACATAATTATTTAGAAATATATCCTTTTATTCAATTATATGCTCGTTTGATGTATATTAATTTAATTTAATAGTGGTGCATAACAAAATGAAATGAATAAATCTTCTAAATAATTAAAAATGCTAGATGGATATTTAAATAGCGAAAAAGGTTTGATGTATCTTAATATAGACAAAATTGCTAGATGTATTTGTAAATCTAATCATTTACAATTATATTGTTATTAGCAGTTATGAGCTTATAATGTGTTTATCGTTAGAATTAATTAGCACTGCATGACTCATGTAAATAATAAATTATTTGTAGATGGACCAAAGGTGGATGTATGACACAGACTGTCGCGGTCCAGAGTTCTTTAATGGTGTGACTTGTTTTCTGAATGAGGCTGCGGCACACAAGTCGAGGAATATGGCGGACTATATGTGTGTCCATGCGTTGATTGCAAAAATGAGAAGCTGTTTTCTAACATAGAGTCGATACGTGCGCACTTACTTCGAAGGGGTTTCAACACTGGCTATACCTGTTGGACCGAGCACGGTGAAGATGATACTATACATGAAGGGCAACACATTGCTGAAGATGATATTGTACATCAAGGGCAACACATTGATGAAGATGACGGAGACTACGATATGATGGCGGTGGAAGATACGTTCGTTCATAGCCACAAAGATGATCTAGATCAAATGCTGCGTGATGGGGAGGGGGACTTTATGAGTGAAAGGGAGTTTCAAAAGTTTCAGCGTATGGTAGAGGACTCTACAACGCCATTGTATCCGGGCTGCAAGGAGGAGCACAAAAAGCTGCATACTGTGCTTTCACTACTGCAGTTGAAGGCAAGCAATGGTTGGTCCGATGAGAGCTTTATTGAGCTGTTATGTCTCTTGGGGGACTTGCTTCCAGAGGGTAACGTGTTGCCTACAACTACATACCAGGCCAAGCAGGTTGTCTACCCGTTGGGACTGAAAGTACAAAGAATACACGCATGTCCAAACAATTGCATATTGTATCGCAATGAGTTTGCAGACATGGATGCCTGTGTTGTTTGCAAAGCAAAGCGGTATAAGGGCAATGATGATGATATCGAGAACGATGATGTCGGGGTGAAGCGTAAGAAGAAGAGGAGTCCTCGTAAGGTGCTGTGGTATTTCCCTATAATTCCCCATCTGAAGCGATTGTTTGTGAACAGAAGGCATGCCCAATTGCTACGATGGCACGCCGAAGAGCGTAAGAAGGATGGAATGCTCAGACACCCTGCTGATTCTGTGCAATGGAGGAACATCGATAGAAAATATAAAAAGCACTTTGCATATGATGTGAGGAATATAAGGTTCGGATTGAGTACGACTGGGATGAATCCTTTTGGCAACATGAGTAGTCGTCATAGCATTTGGCCGGTGACTTTATGCATCACAACCTTCCTCCATGGCTTTGCATGAAGCGAAAGTACACGATGATGCCACTACTGATTCAAGGGCCCAGGCAACCTAGCAATGATATCGATGTGTACCTCAAACCATTGGTTGAAGATCTTCTAATATTGTGGAACGATGGTGTACGGGTATGAAATGAGTATAAAAGAGAGAATTTTATCCTACGAGCATTGTTGTTCGTAACCATCTATTATTACCCTGCTCTTGGCAACCTGTCGGGCCAGACGACAAAAGGCTTCAATGGATGCGTCCAGTGCTTGGATGATACAGCTAGCCGGTGGCTGAAGAATTGCCGAAAAATGGTTTACATGCAGCATTGTAGGTTCCTCCGTAAGAATCACCCATACCGCAATAATAAGAGAGCATTTGACGGGACAAAGGAGACTACTTTAGCTCCAAAGAATCACACTGGGAAACATATATTTGCTGTCATAAAGGATCTTTTAATTATTCACGGAAAGGGAGCTGGTAGTACATCTATCCCGAGTTCCCAGGATAAGGCTCATTTGTGTAAAAAAAGATCAGTATTTTGGGTCCTACCTTATTGACAGCACCTGGAAGTTCGACACGCAATCGACGTCATGCACTGTAGGATCGAAGTATACGAATATAGCAATCAGAGGGGGGGGGTGAATGATTGTGTGGAAGCTAAAACCAAATTCTTGATCTACTAAAAGTTCACCCCAAAACAGAACCAAATAATTGCCTCGTATTCGACAAAAACAGAATGACAGAGGTTCGGTAAAACGAGAATTCCCGGAGATCCAACCGTCGGATCGATCTGAAATTTGGACACAAGAAACTAGATTCTAACACGCATCGAACCCAAAAGGAATCAGCTCGATCGGACTTACGGATCAAAAGTTATGAACCTCGCAAGCTTGCTGTGACAGAAAATGACGAGAATTAATCTAACCAAAACTTCAAGATTAAACAAGAACGACAAAAGTTTAATCAACTAAACTTAGAGAAACCCTAAATCAATTCTCTAGAAAGGTTTTGATGGATCAAATCAAGATGAACCTCAAAGAACAAAAACCAATCTAGAACCAGAACAAGCATGCAACCAAAAACCAAAACAGAGACACTGTAGCAACGCGGTTACTGTAGCACGCAAGGATCTGGAAGAATTGATCTTTATTTCTTTTGTCTAAAGTACTCTCATCAAAAGAGTACAAACCCTAAAAACTGAGCTCAAGCTCCAATTGATTGATACCCTTCAACAGGAGACACCCCTCCTATTTAAAGGAGCAAAACACAAGGAGTTCTGAATACAATTCCTAATCTAGAAGGAGTACGTATTCAATACAACTCCTCTTGGCCCAACCTGGCCGAGTACAACTCTTGCACGCGTATGGCAACCCTACCATACTCACGTGACTAACACTTTGCACGCGTATGGCCACCTGCCATACTCACGTGACTAACACTTTGCACGCGAATGACCTCCTACCATTCTCACGTTGAAGGATCATTGTTTTTGATCCATGTGTTTTTGATGATGAGTATTTGAATATTCGAAAAGATTTGCATTTGGTTTGAAGATTTGAAAAGAGCAGAAATCAGTTTGGTTATCCGAAAAAGATTTGAATTGGCGAACTCATTTTTCCCATGTATGACAGACCAAACTCTTTGGTCTGTCATACACATGTTTTAAGTGAACTCATTGAGCCAAACTCTTTCTTTCCAAGAAACCAGTAAGTTCCACATCCACACCGGACAAGTTTTCTTTCTGTCTGTCGTGAATGTGTTTGCTTTAAGGTCTCGTTCGGATCATGTTGTTTTTGAAACCGAGTGTGGCACATTTGCGCCAGACAAGATTTTTTGTCCGTCGTGAACATGAATTTGAAAGCGTTTTTGAACCGAGACTTTTGCATGTACGACGGACCGATTTTGGTTGTCCGTCGTAAACATGTTTTCGCGGAATGTTTTTTTTCTTTTGGAACCAAGAATTTTCCTTGTACAACTGAGACTTTGTTGGTCCGTCGTGAAGCTATTTTCTAGGGTTTCACTTGGCATTTGCGCTGGGTGGTTTTGTTGTCCGTCGTAAATAGGATTTGCTCAATCCGGGTTTTGAGCGATTTTGAGATTGAAATTTGAATTTGATTTTGAGATTATAAAATTTGTGATAATTTCATGATACTTGTTTTGAAGTGGACTTTATGCAATACTCGAGTGAGTATTTGCATGGATTGATGTGAGTCAGGTCGTGGACTTGTACTCGGAATTGTTTTGTGTTTTTGATTCATGTGCAGGTGTTGCTTGAGGTCGAACATGGTCGATGACGGACCGAGACTAGGTTCAGGAGGAACCGAGGTCGTGAAGGTCAAGGATGTCATGCGAGATGTTTGGACTAGAGAACAGTGCATGTGTGGTTGAGATCGTTGCAGCTTAGCGGCAGTCGAGCCGTATGGGTGCATGCTGCATGTGTGTATGCATGCAAACTTGTGTCGTGTGTATGCAGGTCTACGGGAGTCGGTCAAGGACACGGCAGAGCCAACCGATTCGCAGTTGTCCGAGAGATGTCCGAGCAAGCTGTCCGATGCGTTATCCGAGAGGTTTTAATTTGGATGGTTGCTTTGTCCGGTTTTACATGAATACTGATTGTTTGATTCGAATACAAGATGGAAGCGGTGGCTGTGGATTCCTTTAAATAGAGGGTTCTAGGGGCTTAGAACTTATTCAATCCAACGCAAAAGGGCAAGAAGCAAAAGGTGCCTACAACAAAGAAAAGCTTTTGTGCTCTCTTTAGTTTGTTTAGGGTTTTCTAATCTTGTGAGATTAGAGATTTCGTTTAGGGTTTTCTAATCATTGAAGATTAGAAGATTTTTGGTGTCATTCTGTTGAAGATGGCTTTGGAATAAAAGGATAAGTTTATGCAATATTCTCTTATTTTTTTTTGCTTTGATCTTGATTAGAAGGTTTGTTCGATTTTTGATAGAACTAATTTTTTGTTCGACTTGTCTTGCTAATTAATCCAGGGTTTTTGATCTCCACGATTTTAGATTTTCTCCCTCTATTTAGGGGTCGTTTATTTTAAAAAAATTAGTTGAATTTTATTCGGCATCTATTCACCCCCCCTCTAGCTGCCTACTCGGTCCTACACACGTGACTAACCATTCTTCATGTGCACCATTCTCTTAGCCCGAACGTCCCGCATGACATCCTTGACCACCAAGACCTCAGTTCCTCCCTGAACCTAGTCCCGAACCTCAGTTCCTCCATGAACCTAGTTCCGGTCCCGTCATCGACCACGTTCGCCCTCGAGCAATACCTGCACATGAACAAACCACAAAACGAATCCGAGCACAAGTCCACGACTTGACTCAATGTCAATCCATGCAACTACTCACATGAGCATTGCATAAAGTCCACTTCAAAAGAAGCATCATGAAATTCTCACAAATTTCATAAGCCCAAAAATGAATCAAACACAATTCCAATTTTGCTCAAAACCCTAATTCAGCAAAAACGCATTCACGATGGACAAACAAATACGGTCCGGCGTACACATGAAAAATCACTCAAAAAAACATTCACAACGGACAGACAAAATCGGTTCGGTGTACACATGAAAGTCTCGGTTTCAAGAAGAAATCATTCCGGCGAAAACACGTTCACGACGGACAAACAAAATCGGTCCGTCGTACATGCGAAATCAAAAAACACCGTTCACGACTGACCAAAGAAATCAGTCCGTCGTACATGCAAAACTTACTGGTTTCTTGGAAGATTGAGTTCGACTCATGAGCTCAAAAACACGTTCACGACAGACCCAAAAACTTTGTCCGTCGTACATGCGAAACTTACTGGTTTCTTGGAAAGTTGAGTTTGGCACAAGAGCTCAAAAGCACGTCCACGACAGACAAACAAAATCGGTCCGTCGTACATGGGAAAGTGAGGTTGCCAAAGCATGTTTTCGACAGACAAACAAATTTGGTCCGTTGTAGATGGGAAACTTACTGTTTTCTTAAAGTTTGGTCCGGCGCCAAAGCTAAACTTACTGTTTCTTGTCAAATTGACAAAACACATGAACAAACACATTTTGCAAAATCAATTCTAAGTTAATTTTTCAGTTCAAAGCCAATTTTTTAGCACATGATTTCACAATCTCCCCCTTGATGAAAACATTGGCAACACCACTTAGAAAGTAACATTTGGCATTCACTTTACAAAAGATTTTGAAATCCAAAGGATCAAAGACCAAAGTAAGAAAACACAGAATTCCCCCTTTGACCAAAAAGCAAAACAAAAACTCCCCCTGAGAAGGAAAATGTGTGTGAATGTGCAATGTGCCCAAAAATTTCAAAATTCTTCTCAAACAACTCCCCCTTTTTCTAAATTTCAAAATTCTTCTCAAACAACTCCCCCTTTTTCTTCTCCCCCTTTTTCTTAAACTTTTCAACGATTCCCAAATTTCTCCCCCTTTGACAATGGATTCATCAAGAGTACAAAAGAGAGAACATGTTCAAAATTTTTCTGAAACAATGATTTCACAAGGAGAAACAAGGGAGTGCCAAGATAGGAAAAGATGAGCTCATTCGATCATATAACCTTATATATCACATAATATGTAAAATACATGATCTTGATGTGATTTTAACAAGTTAGGGAATGACATGCATCTCAACCTCAATTTAGTCAACTATAGCCAAGTACTAAGCAAGATCTTAGCAGAAAAAGCAAGGCTTTAAAAATTGAAGCAACTAACAACTTAGGGCGAGCAAGTAGTTTCAACTCCAATCTAGTAGACCAATTTAATCTTTAAACAATAAATTGCATGTGGCATGCTTGAAGCATACTTCTTTTATTTTCTAGGAGTGGCATGCTTGAAGCATACATCTTATCTTTGAGGGAATGGCATGCTTGAAGCATACATCTTATTTTTTTAGGGAAAGCATGCCTGAAGCATACAACTTGAAGCTTTTGCTTTTAACAACCCTTTTTTATTGATTCCCTTTTTCTTTTCTTTTTCTTTGATTGTAAACATGCAAAAATGATTAAAAGGTCTTATGAAAGAGTAAAGCTGAAAACACACTTGCTTCATAGCCAAAATTTGTCAAGAAGATTCAATATCAAGCCTAGAAGAGTGAGATATCACAGAGTATTTAACTATAGGCAATCAAACCATGGAATTCCACAATGTCATTTTTAGTTCAAGTGAGACAATTATATTATCATATATTAGCTTAATTACATAACATATAAAGAAATATGATAAAGTGAGCTCATTAAGTGAAAGAACTTGGCAAGGAAACTCCCCCTCAAAACAAACCCATTGGATGAACAATCCCAAGTTCTCCCCGAATAAAAGCAAAATGAGAAGAAGACAAAGGTTTTGTGAAAATGTCTGCCAATTGATGTTCAGTATCCACATGATGAAGCACAATATTTTCTTTTTCAACATGATCTCTAAGAAAGTGAAATCCAGTATCAATATGCTCAAGAAAGGGGATTACTCAAGAGGTGGCACGAACCAAATCAATTCAACATCCTCCAAAGTCAACATCAGAATAAGCTCTTAAACTAATGCATATGGAAGCAGAAAGCCAAATGCCAAAATCTTGAGTACCATGGAGATACCTGAAAGTTCACTTGAACGCTTGTCGATGTGAAGCACGTGGGAAGCTTGAAAACAAGCACACACAAGCACGTGGGAAGAGTCTCTCATGTAAACCTCCAATTATCTCATCCTCAACAGCATCATCATCATCTTTTATGAACAAAGACACTCTCCCCCTGAACATATGCACATGTACTTGCATCATTTGGACTAGTGCCTTTTGCGAAAACAGAAATGGAAGAAGTATCTCCAAAGGCAACACTTTTAGCATGAAATGCACGAGTGAAGAAGAACCAAAACTTATCGAACATATGAAGTGAGCATCCGAAATTCACTAGCCACTTGTTCTCCTTCCTCGCGTGAGAAGCCTACATAGAAGCGAGAATTGTCGAGGCCTCGATCTTGGGGTTAGAAATAAGATGTTTAGGAATCGATCTTGAGACACACGACGCACAACAAGAGGGCACAACACGAGTATTCTTATGTACAAAAACAGATTTGCCTTTTTCCGTGTTTTTAGAAACAAAAGGTGTTTGTTTCACCCTAGGCACATAATGAGAAGTAGAGTGTGCCTTTCTGAAATTAGACTTAGCATTAAACCTTTCTCTCTTTTGTTGTTTAGCTAGTCTAAAGCAAAAGTCTACTAAATGTCCATCTCTACCACAATGAGTGCAAGTGTACTTAACATGATGTTTTGCTTTAACAGTAGAAGCACATTTTGCATTCATCATAGTAGAAGATAAAAGACCAGCAGATTTAAAGGCAGTTTTCTTAGGCTCATTGATAATTTCAAATTTTCCACTTTCAAGTGTTTTGACAACAGTGGGAGCATGTGATTTATGATGAGCATAAGAATCAAAACCTAAACCTTTGTTATGAGTGCTGACTTTTGATTGATCCAAGATCATGTTTAGGTTTTTCTTTCGTTTAGTGAAATATTCTAATGACTTTTCCAAGTAATCAATTTTTCGAGAAAGAGTTAAACAATTATTACAGGGAACGTCCACTTTTCCTTTTTGCTTGCAACAAGTTGAGCATGAAAGAACTTCATGTGTAAGCAAATCTTCTGTCATTTGAGAAACCCTAACATTTGCATCTTGCAACTTCAATTCTAGTATGGAGCATTTAGAACATGGAGTTGTATCATGCAAATCAATGGTAGAACAATTAGCATTTTTAACAAGTTTCTCATTTTTCTCATTTAGATGCAACAGAAGAGCGTGTTCTTTCCTAAGCAAGGTGAGCTCATTGTAAATTAAGTCACATGATTTACAAGTATCATCATCAGGAATCAATGTCTTAAGTCTAGCAATTTCAGCATTCAATGACTCCACAAGAATATCATGTTTCTTAATTTTTCTATCACGTTTGTCAAGTAATTTTCCAAGACGGGCAACAGCATTGGCTAATTCATCATAAGAAGGATCTACCTCATTGAAGTCGCTGTCATTGCCGTCCTCGGTGAAGCTCTCCTTGCTGCTTGCCATGAGACACAATCCCATCAAATCATGCTTGCTTGGAGTTGCATCATCTTCGCTGCTCTCCGAGTCCACATCGCTCAAATTGACTTGTTCAAGAGCGGAAAGAACTCGGTGAGCCACCTTGCGGTTGATGAAGCTCTTCTTCTTCCTATCATTTGACGAGAACCTTTTCTTCTCATTCCTTCTGTCGTTGTCCTTCTCCTCCTTTGATGTTTTTCCTGCAAGCTTAGGACAATTTGTGCGAATATGGTTGAGGTCACCACACTCATAGCATCTTGGAGGACCACCTCTCTTTCTCATTCTCACATTCTGCAAAGCTTTGTTAAAGCGAGAAGAGAGTAGTGCCAGATCTTCTTCAGGAAACTCTTCAAGTTGCTCATCTGTTAAAGAAGACATGAAAGACAAGGCAAAGCTAGAAGAAGAATTTGCATTTGACATGTTAGGGTTAGAGATCAAAGCAATTGATTTAATATTACCTTTCCTTGCAAGAACATCCAACTCATGAGTTTTCAATTTAGAATACAGAACATCTAATGTAAGTGTACTCATGACAGTAGATTCTCTAATGGATGTAACTTTCATCTCCCAAATGGACATGTCTAAAGCACCAAGTAATTTTCTAGCATTAGCAGCATCATCAAAGCTAACTCCAACAGCACGAAGATTACTAAGAATTTTATTGAAACATGCAAAGAAGTCATCTAGCGACTCACCGGGTTTCATCTCAAATCGCATGTATTCCTTTTTGTAAAGATCTTGACGAACCTCTTTAATATTGTTAGAACCCTCATGGTAATCACAAAGAGATTTCCATACCTCATATGAGGATCGAAGATGAATCACACGATCGAAGTCGCTACGTCCCAAGCCTTGGATGATCAAGTTGCGCGCCTTACTATTTGCTTCAACATGTGCGCGATTGGTGTCGTTGACGTTGTCGTTTGTAGGGACTTCATATGGTTTGTAGACCTTCTCCCAAATTGCGAATCCCTGAGCTTGGATGAACGCCTCCATCTTGGCCTTCCAAAACTGAAAATCAACACCATTGAACACACAAGGTTTTGTCGAATAATGATCCATTGATCTAATCACCGATTAAGATAGATTAGAAAAACCTTGCTCTGATACCACTTGTAGGATCGAAGTATACGAATATAGCAATCAGAGGGGGGTGAATGATTGTGCGGAAGCTAAAACCAAATTCTTGATCTACTAAAAGTTCACCCCAAAACAGAACCAAATAATTGCCTCGTATTCGACAAAAACAGAATGATAGAGGTTCGGTAAAACAAGAATTCCTGGAGATCCAACCGTCGGATCGATCTGAAATTTGGACACAAGAAACTAGATTCTAACACGCATCGAACCCAAAAGGAATCAGCTCGATCGGACTTACGGATCAAAAGTTATGAACCTCGCAAGCTTGCTGTGACAGAAAATGACGAGAATTAATCTAACCAAAACTTCAAGATTAAACAAGAACGACAAAAGTTTAATCAACTAAACTTAGAGAAACCCTAAATCAATTCTCTAGAAAGGTTTTGATGGATCAAATCAAGATGAACCTCAAAGAACAAAAACCAATCTAGAACCAGAACAAGCATGCAACCAAAAACCAAAACAGAGACACTGTAGCACGCAAGGATCTGAAAGAATTGATCTTTATTTCTTTTGTCTAAAGTACTCTCATCAAAAGAGTACAAACCCTAAAAACTGAGCTCAAGCTCCAATTGATTGATACCCTTCAACAGGAGACACCCCTCCTATTTAAAGGAGCAAAACACAAGGAGTTCTGAATACAATTCCTAATCTAGAAGGAGTACGTATTCAACACAACTCCTCTTGGCCCAACCTGGCCGAGTACAACTCTTGCACGCGTATGGCAACCCTACCATACTCACGTGACTAACACTTTGCACGCGTATGGCCACCTGCCATACTCACGTGACTAACACTTTGCACGCGAATGACCTCCTACCATTCTCACGTGACTAACCATTCTTCATGTGCACCATTCTCTTAGCCCGAACGTCTCGCATGACATCCTTGACCACCAAGACCTCAGTTCCTCCCTGAACCTAGTCCCGAACCTCAGTTCCTCCATGAACCTAGTTTTGGTCCCGTCATCGACCACGTTCGCCCTCGAGCAATACCTGCACATGAACAAACCACAAAACGAATCCGAGCACAAGTCCACGACTTGACTCAATGTCAATCCATGCAACTACTCACATGAGCATTGCATAAAGTCCACTTCAAAAGAAGCATCATGAAATTCTCACAAATTTCATAATCCCAAAAATGAATCAAACACAATTCCAATTTTGCTCAAAACCCTAATTCAGCAAAAACGCATTCACGACGGACAAACAAATATGGTCCGGCGTACACATGAAAAATCACTCAAAAAAACATTCACAACGGACAGACAAAATCGGTCCGGTGTACACATGAAAGTCTCGGTTTCAAGAAGAAATCATTCCGGCGAAAACACGTTCACGACGGACAAACAAAATCGGTCCGTCGTACATGCGAAATCAAAAAACACCGTTCACGACTGACCAAAGAAATCAGTCCGTCGTACATGCAAAACTTACTGGTTTCTTGGAAGATTGAGTTCGACTCATGAGCTCAAAAACACGTTCACGACAGACCCAAAAACTTTGTCCGTCGTACATGCGAAACTTACTGGTTTCTTGGAAAGTTGAGTTTGGCACAAGAGCTCAAAAGCACGTCCACGACAGACAAACAAAATCGGTCCGTCGTACATGGGAAAGTGAGGTTGCCAAAGCATGTTTTCGACAGACAAACAAATTTGGTCCGTTGTAGATGGGAAACTTACTGTTTTCTTAAAGTTTGGTCCGGCGCCAAAGCTAAACTTACTGTTTCTTGTCAAATTGTCAAAACACATGAACAAACACATTTTGCAAAATCAATTCTAAGTTAATTTTTCAGTTCAAAGACAATTTTTTAGCACATGATTTCACATGCACATAGAGAAGAACATGTGTGATAGCTGGCTTGGTATCTTACTGGACATACCTGGCAAAACGAAAGATACACTTCAAGCAAGGATGGACCTCGAAGATATGAAACTCAGGAAGGAGCTGCACCACAAAGAAATGGATACAGGCACACTCTTAGCAAGAAAGAGAAAATTAGCGTTTACGAATGCTTGCACGAAGTCAAAGTTCCATTCAGTTACTCTGCTAATATAAAGAGACTAGTCTCAATGAAAGACTTAAAATTAATTGGTATGAAGTTTCACGATTGCCACATGATGATGACACAGATGCTACCAATTGCAATTAGGGGTGTTCTGCCAGAGAAAGTCTGAGACCCAATTATCAAGTTGTGTTCATTCTTCAATGCGATTTCATAGAAAGCCATCGATCCGTTAAAACTAGATAAGTTGCAGGAAGAAATGGTCCACACTCTGTGCAGGCTTGAGATGTGTTTCCCTCCATCTTTTTTTTTTTATATTATGGTCCATCTCATTGTTCACATTGTGAAAGAGATATGGATTCTTGGTCCCGTATTTCTACATCAGATGTACCCTTTCGAGAGATTCATGGGGGTTATAAAGAAATATGTTCATAACCGACATTGACCGGAAGGCTGCATTGCTGATGGCTGGGGAACCGAGGAGGTCATTGAGTTTTGCATTGATTATATGGACCTTAAACCGATTGGTGTGCCTGTACCTCGGCATGAGGGGAGGCTACAAGGGAAAGGGACACTAGGCAATAAATTTGTACGTACTAGCAATCTAGCTTCATTTACACATGCACATTTCGCAGTTTTGGGACAATCAGTTATGGTGGCCCCGTATGTCAACATGCACAAGAACATGCTATCCAGAACCAACCCAGGGAGGTCAGAGGTTTGGCTCGCGAGAGAGAATAGAGATAACTTCGGCAATTGGTTGTGTAGACACATGATGCATACGGAGACAGACTGCACTCAGTTGAAAGTGTTGGCTCAGGGATCGTCAACTACATTTTGGACATTCCAAGGATACGATATAAATGGTTTTACATTTTATACAAGAGCGCAAGATAAAAAGAGCACCAACCAAAACAGCGGTATCCGTATAGATGCCTATGACAGCAATGGAAATAGGCAAACCTACTACGGATTCATAGAAGAAATTTGGGAGCTTGACTATAGACTTTTGAAGATCCCTCTCTTTCAGTGCCAATGGGTCAGACTTCCAAGGGGCGTGAATATCGACAAGTACGGTATCACTACCGTGGATCTCAAACTCGTCGGATACAGAGAAGAACTATTCGTGCTTGCTAATTCTGTTACACAAATCTTCTTTGTAACTGACCCGGCTAACAAGCAGCGCCACGTGATTATTCAAGGAAAAAGAAGGATTGTCGGAGTTGATAATATTGTTGATGAGGAAAAGTACAACCAATTCGATGAACTTCCCCCTTTCGGAGAGGATGTTGACCTAAGTATCATGGAAGAGAGTGAAGAAGCTACGTACATACGCCGCGATCATAATGAAGGTCGAATCGTAGCTTAGTTGTAGTAATGAAATGTATGCTTTCTTTTGTACAAATGACATGTTTATTTTCTCATATGTAACAATTAATGTAGCTTAGTTGTAGCAATGAAATCTGTAGGATCGAAGTATACGAATATAGCAATCAGAGGGGGGGTGAATGATTATGCGGAAGCTAAAACAAAATTTTCGATCTACTGGAAGAACACCCCAACTCGGATTCAAAAGATTGCCTCGTAATCAACAAAAACAGATTGACAGACGCTTGGTAAAATGAGAATTCCCGGAGATTCAACCGTCGAAACGATCTGAAATTTGGAAACAAGAAACTAGATTTCAATACGAATCAAACCCAAAAAGAATCAGCTCGATCGGACTTATGGATCAAAAGTTATGAGCTTCGCAAGCTTGCTGATCCAGAACTTGACGAGAATTGATCTAACGAAAACTTAAAAGTTTTAACAAAACCGACAAAAGTTTAATCAACTAGACTTGAGGAACTCAAAAACAATACCCTAGAACGGTTTTTGATGGATCAAATCAAGATGAAACTCAACGATCAAAAACCAATCTAGAATTAGAACAAGCATGCAAACAAAAACCAAAACAGAAAACACTGTAGCGACGTGGTTATCAGAGCACGCAAAAATCTTGGAAGAATTGATCTTTATTTCTTGTCTAAAATACTCTCATCAAAAGAGTACAAACCCTAAAACCAAGCTCAAGGCTTGATGCGCTCAGCTCTCCTTGGTGCCCTTTCAATAGGAGACAACCCCTCCTATTTAAAGGACCAACCCAGAATACGATTCCTATTCCCTAGAAGGAATCCGTATCCAACACAACTCTACTTGGCCCAACCTGGCCGAGTACAACTCTTGCACGCGTATGGTAACCCTACCATACTCACATGACTAACACTTTGCACGCGTATGGCCACCTGCCATACTCACGTGACTAACACTTTGCACGCAAATGACCTCCTGCCATTCTCACGTGACTAACCATTCTTCATGTGCACCATTCCCTTAGCCCGAACGTCCCGCATGACATCCTTGACCACCAAGACCTCAGTTCCTCCTGAACCTAGTCCCGAACCTCAGTTCCTCCATGAACCTAGTTCCAGTCCCGTCATCGACCACATTCGTCTTCGAGCAATACCTGCACATGAACAAACCACAAAACAAATCCGAGCACAAGTCCACGACTTGACTCAAGGTCAATCCATGCAACTACTCACATGAGCATTGCATAAAGTCCACTTCAAAACACGCATCATGAAATCATCACAAATTTCATAATTTCAAATTCAAACCATTTTAATTTTGCTCAAAACCGCCAAAAGCATGTGTATGACAGACCAAAGTCTTTGGTCTGTCATACATGGGAAAATTGAGTTCGCTATCAACATGTGTATGACAGACCAAAGAGTTTGGTCTGTCATACATGGGCAAAATGAGTTCACTGAAAACATGTGTATGACAGACCAAAGAGTTTGGTCTGTCATACATGGGTAAAATGAAATCGCCCAAAGCCTGTGTATGACAGACCAAACTCTTTGGTCTGTCATACATTGAAAAAACGAAGTCACCAAAAGCCTGTGTATGACAGACCAAAAAGTTTGGTCTGTCATACATGAGAAAATCGAGTTCGCCAAAAACCTGTGTATGGCAGACCAAAAACTTTGGTCTGTCATACATGGGAAAAATGTGATTTTTAGTTATTTGGTTCGGCGCAAAAGCAAGGTTTCTTTTTTAATGTTCGGATGTTTGGTCCAACACAGATTAATCCTAATCTTAACCAATTTCAGCACAAGATCAAACCAATTTTTCATCACATGATTCACAAAATCCCAAATATCTTAGTTGTAACATCTGCAAACTTTTACTAAGTTTGGAATTGATTTACTAATTTTAGAAAATCAAAAACAGCAATTAGAATTCTATGTGCAATGTCAGAATTTTATAAAAATAAATATAAATGTCCTTGATCTGACAATTTTAGCTTAGTTTTGAAATGACCTTAGGACAGTACAGTAAAAATCTCAAAATTATTGGAATTGTTTTGCAACCTCAGAAAAATCATTTTCGAAAAGTTCACTTTTGACAGTAGTGTTGTTAGATTTTTATAAAACTAATGGCTTGGTATTTTTGTCTGACATTTTTATGGTAGATCTAATCCATCCTCAGGATCCTTCACAAAAATGTTCAAAAATTCCTAACCAGTTTTGATAGCTCTATTAAATCAAATTTGGGCTTGTTGTCCGAAAATTAGGAATTTAACCGACGGTGTAAATTGCTGCTAGTCTTATCACTGTCGGTTCTACGTATAACTGACAGTGATATTTATTATTATTGCCGGTTGGAGGTGTGAGCCGGTAGTGATATTTATTATCACTGCTGGTTATGATTATAAACCGGCAGTGATAACATATCACTGCCGGTTCGTAATAAGAACCGACAGTGATAGTCCTCCCCTATAATTTCAAAGGTCACGCTCTCCTCTCATTTACCCTAAACTAGACCCGCGCCTCCTCTCACTGCCATAGCCGTCACACTCGAGCTCCTCTCACTGCCCTCCCCGAGCCCAGCGCTGCCCCCCGAGCCCGACGCTGCCCCCGTCCTCCTCTCGTCTCGGTGCCACCCTTCCCGCTGTCGCCGTCGCCTCCCCGAGCCTGGCGCCACCCCCCGTCCTCCTCCCGTCTTGGCGCCGCATTTCCCGCCATCGCCGTCGCCTTCCCGAGCCCGGCGCTGCCCCCGTCCTCCTCTCGTCTTGGCGCCGCTCTTCTTGCCTTCGCCGTCGCCTCCCCGAGTCTGGCGCCGCCCCCGTCCTCCTCCCGTCTCGGCGCCGCCCTTCCCGCCATCGCCGTCGCCTCCCCAAGCCTGGCACCGCCCTCCCCGAGCTCGACGCCACCCCTGGTCCTCCTCCCCTTTACAATGTTATGTTGTAATGAATATTGTGATGTTGTGATGCATATTACATGTTTGCCGATTTCCTACTGTCATAATGATCGTGTGATGATTTGCTTCGATTTGATCCATTGTTATGAGGCTATGAGTTATATGTGCTTTATATGTATCATTCGAACTGTGTGCCATTTTTCTGCTGAGTGGATGTCCACTAGTTTAGGGGAGGTGCTGCCAAATTTTTTCATTTTTGACTTGCCAATCTACTACCTTTGACGTATGATATATTTTTATTTTTTTTAATGTTCTCGAAGTCATAAAATTTTAGATTGTTAAATGTACTTACCGTTTTTTAATTGCTTTCACTTTATTGTTGCCTCTGTGAATGCTCTATGATACTTTGGGTCTGTTTATGAGCTAAAATAATTAAAGTGTAAATCTGGCCTTGAACTAACTTTATAGCTTCCTGTTAAATGCTACAAAGTATTAATTGATACTTCATTGTATATGGTTTTGGTCATCTCTTATTGCTTCGTAACTTGGTTATTAAGCTTGGTCATCTCTGATTGCTTCGTAACTTGGTTATTAAGCTTGGTCATCTCTTTTTCTTCATCGATCCCTGGATCACGTACCCCATCAGCGATGATTCAGTCAGGCGTGTTTGTCTCATATTTTTATCATATTATGTTTGCTGGATGTATAATGTTATGGCATTTGGGTTTGTTATTTTGAACATAGTCAAATTTTAGGGACCATATCAATGTCCAGAATTGAAACTTAAATGACTTATGTCAAAATGTTTATTTCAGGTGAAGAATCTTAGACTGGCATCTGCTGTTTGAGTAGCCTCCCCGCCGTCGTCGTCGGTAATCCTTTATTTTGGCGATAACTTGAGAAAACAGTATGCTTAGTTATGTGCTTGTATGTGTGTTAATATTAGATTTAATGTTGTCTTTTGTCTGCTGAGTGGATGTCCACTATTTTAGGGGAGGTGCTGCCTATTTTTTTTAAGTTCAGCAACCTCTCGAGTGTTTTGTAATTGTTTTGTATCTAGTTTGTAGTGTGTAGTGGCTATCCTAGATCAGATGACTAACTAATATAGTTAGGTGATAAGATTGTTTAGTAGTTATGGTACATGCTAATTTCTTTATCTGTATGGATGCACTGTATCAAAAATAGCAAAAATGAAGGTTATGAAATATTGACAATATGTATGTTCTTGAAAGATGTATACCGCTGATAAACTTGCCTATCTGTTGCTTGCTCTCTTCAGTTATCCCCACCTAAAATTTTACAATAACATATCATATAAATAAATTCGAAAACACTATCATGTGTCTATGCCATTGTGTATGTGTGTTAATTTGAAATTTCTAATAAATTTCCTAGGAATGGCCTCTAATAAGGGATAAGTGCTAGAGGGAGTTTCGCCTTCGAATATAGACGAAGTAGGAATGGGTAGCCCATCGTACATTCTGAACCTACAGGATATTGATATGAACCAACTTGGCGCCACTGCCAGGGGCCAATCTGGCACCACTACCATGGACCAAGATGACACCACTAACATAGGCGAGGTAAAGTATTAGTACATTGTGTCTCCCAACATATGGTAGGGTGTAACACCCCGGCATTTAATATGCCTGAATGCTACCAAACATAAGCTAAACAACATCTAAATACCACAATTAAACAAAAATTCCAGCAAAGGCGCATATGCTAAAAACCAAGATTTCGGCAGCATCTCCTTTGTTTTAACATGAATTGAAGGAGCAACAACAGTATCACAAGTTATATCATAATGGAAAGCATCTAAAACAGGAATAACATGTGACATAGCAACAATATAAGTCCAGGATAAAGCATTCAACCACTTCATGAGCTAAACGAATTAAATAATAAGACCGAGCACACGGTTAAGCAATACTCCAAGTTTCATGGCAATACTTTCATAATCATGTCATTGTTTAAATGGGTGATGCTAAGTGATGACGTGTGACTAGCTCCCTTTCCCGCATGTCGGATTCATGGTACCTAAAAGAAAACAACATAAACACAAGCGTGAGTTCATCACTCAGCAAGTATATTGCAATGGTACAAACATAAACAATTACATAGCAATAATATCTCACATCATGTAAACCATCTCATTCATGGTCACATATTATCATCATCATCAATATGTATGCAGTGCAATGCGATGCTCATGTCTCCTTGGAAACTCATACCGGTATGGTTGAGTACACACCCGTCGGTGTGCACCCTCTCCCCCCTTCCATCCCGAAGATGGAGGGTGCCTACTCCTCGCTTCCAAACACCACGTGGATGGAATCACGATGTAGGACTTACTCAATGGCTCTCCGGATTAGTCATATCTTTCTCACCGACCTTCCCGGATTAGATATGACTTTCTCATCGCCCGGGCCATGTAACATGTCATGTATGCAAGTATGCCAACATCATATTTAACTCACATTTTAACACATGGCATCATAACATACTAAACATGCTCATCATATCATTGGCAATCATATATCATGAAGTCAATTCCATCTATTCTCAACAAGCAACCTACAACTCGCTATCCATCACAACACACTTGCCTCAACCACGGCGACGGATTGGCGAGATGTAGAGGGCACTCCTGGGGTCATACCACCTGCACATAGGTACCACACACTCACAATCGTGTCCACAAAACAGTACACAAACCCTCATCTACCCCGACATTACCAACTACTCGCAAAACCCGAAAACAGCGGTTCTGTCCCGTCGGGACAGCAGCCTTCCAAAAGGCATAACTCGGGTTCTAAGACTCCGAATCAATTAAACGAGTACATCCTCGCATAGCTTAGGAAATTTCCCAACTTTTTCTAGGTATAGGGAAAGACTGATTCGGACTCTAAAGTTGTTTAATCTACAAAATACCGTGATCTGTTCCAATCACGTCACAGATTTTAACACGCTCGGTAAAACAGCCATAACTTTCAAACGGATGGGAGGAATTTAAAGTTCTTTATATCCATGGAAAGATAATAAAATTATCTACAACTTCTTAAACGTCCGTACGACCAGATTCTGACTCTAATTTGGCGAAAAACCGAACCCTAGGTCGACTGCTCATGCTGCCCGAAACAGAGAACGTGGCAACATCTAGATCTAATCCAATCTACTCAAATCCAGCACCACCAATTGATCTAAAAACTTGATAAACACCCTTAGAACAGTACCTAGCCCAACCCCAAGGATTCCCATGGCCATACCTTCGCCCGATGCACGAAAACCCAATAGATCTCCTCCCGGTTCGCGCGATCCCCTTCCTCGCTTCCAAATCCACCGGATCTCCTCGTCGCGGAGCGCTCCAATGGATGGATCTTCGAGGTGGTGAGGTCAAGAACTCACCTAGGCGCAGCAAGGGAGGTGGATAGGTGGTGGAGAGGGTGGTGGCGCAAGGGGAGAGGCTTAGGGGAGGTGGAGGCGCCCAAGGAGGAGGTGGGGAGGTGTGGGAGGCGGCTAGGGCACTTGGGGGCGCAAGGGGCAGGGGGAGGATGCCCAAAAGGGCAGGGAAACCCCCCTTTAACCAGCCCTAAGCCCCTTTCCTAATCCTAAATGGATTCCCACTCCATCCCACCAAAGCCCACAACCCCCTCTTTAAGGCCCAAACTCCCCCGGGAAGGCCCAAAACCCCGGAAACGGCCCGACAACGCTATTAACCTCCATACCTTATGGTTTTAACCTCCCATATCATATTTCAATATGTTTTTGACCTCATCATGCACCTTTTATAAGGTTACGACGCTCCGTGGTGTCACAACACTTCAACAGGCCCAAAAACGCGAGTAAACCTCAAGCCGAAAGGTTTTATTCTCTAATTTCACATTTTACAATGTCACACCATTTCGTAGTGTCACATAGGGTTAGACGACTAATAAGAAGATCCAATTGCAGGCTCAGACATCTGATGAACAAAGGCAACGCGCAGGCCATGGTTCAAACAAGATGCCTAAGGGTGTTCACAATATTGTACAGCTCTCGGCAGTCGGGGAACCTAGTATGCCCATGTCATCGTTGGGCTAGTACAGGACAGCCTACGGAGTACTTGCTAGGGATAATGTGCCCATCAGCTATAGATCATGGACCGGCCGCCGAGGTGACTAGTGGGTGGTTCCTGATGACTTGAAGGACTTGCTGTGGGACAAGCTAAAAGAAGTATTCCAGTTCCCCGAAGGGTCCGAGGTGGTTGCAAAGAAACGTGCACTATGCATCATGTGCACAACGTGGAAGAATTGGAAGACGGCGCTGAACAAGAACTATGTGAAGAAGAACGACATGCCAAATTTTAACATGTACCCAAAGATAAGGGAGTTCTGGGAGTACTTCATGGCGTACAAGAATTGTTAAGAAGCCCAGATAGTGAGTTAGAGGAATAAGGCTAACGCTGATAAAAATATATACCCTCACACACTAGGCACTGGTGGCTACGTGAAGAAAATACCTGAATGGGATAGGAGTGAAGAAGAGCTAATCCGCAGGGGCGTCATTCGTGCGACGGCCGAGTTGAGCGAATGATCAAAGCACTAGTTGCTTGGGAGGGGGGCTTCTGTCTAAGAAGATGGCAGCTTAAGCTTCAGAAGCGATAAAGCCCAGGAAGTGTCGCGGAAACTAGCAGATGCTCACATGCAGTCTTCCCAAGGCTTTTTCAGGCCACGAAGGGAGAATGACGAGCTAACCGTTGCCCTGGGTAACAAAGAGCACCCTGGTTGCACCCAAGGAGTTGGTTTGGTGCCGTGGAAAGAAGGCTTCCCAGCTGACGCATCGTTGTACAAGCGGCCGAAGAGAATAAGAGAAGATCAACTGGACCGTCAAATACAAGATGCTGTGGCAAGAGTGTTCGCGGAACAGGGAGCGGTGTTTGATAAGGTTGTGGAGCAAGCAGTAGAGAAAGCTCTCAGCTCACGACTGCCACCCGATGACAGCCCTCGGAACTTCAGCCATGTTGTTCATAAGAGCAGCTGCGCGTCCACTGGGACACCTAAAGAGCATGGACTCCATTTTTCAGTGGATGACATCATAGAACTGACACCGTGCAAGGTGCATTTGTTCGCACATGGCATTACCTTCAAGGTGGCAGATGGCAGGGCTTGGCCATGCGGCTCCTCGCATGTTTTGCACTGTCGCCCAATACCACCGAGATTTGCCAGGGTCGAAGTGGACAGTGTAGTCCGACAATACCGCAAAATAGAGGTAGAGATCCCTGGCGAGGACGGGAACAACAAACTTGAAGAAAACGTGCATGGCTTTCTCGCGTGGCGCAAAAGCTTGATTATGTTTGTGTGACACTACGAAAGGTCGTAACGATATAAAATATGACATTATATATATTTTGACTTTTCGGTACGACTTTATAGCGCTTTTTCAGGCCGTTTTCGGTTGTTTGGGCCTTTCTGGGGAAACTTGGGCCTTGGGGGGATCTTTTTGGGCCTGAGGTGGGGGCTTCTTGGCCCATGTGGGGAGGAGGGGGCAGCCACCCTGCCCTAGGGCGCCCCCAACACCTCCCCATACGCCCCACCTCCTCCTCCTCCCCTCCCATAGCCGCCGCCCCCTTGCCCCTTGCCATGCGCCACCATCTCACCTTCCCCTTGCACCACCACCTCTCCACCACCTCTCCACCTCCCTTGCTGCCCCTAGGGGAGTTCTCCACCTCAACACCTCAAAGATCCATCCGTTGGAGCACTCCACGACGAGGAGATCCGGCGGGATTGGAGCGAGGAAGGAGATCGCGCGAACCGGGAGGAGATCTATTGGGTTTTCATGCATCGGGCGAAGGTATGGCCATGGGAATCCTTGGGGTTGGTCTAGGATCTGTTCTAAGGGTGATTATCATGTTTTTAGATCAATTGGTGGTGCTGGAATTGAGTAGATTAGATTAGATCTAGAAGTTGCCACGTTCTCTATTTCGGGCAGCAGGAGCAGTCGACCTAGGGTTTGGGTTTTCGTCAATTTAGAGTCGGAATTTGGTCGTACGGATGTTGAAGAAGTTGTAGGTAATTTCAATACCTTTCAGTAGGTATAAAGAAGTCCAATTCCGCCCAGCCGTTTGAAAGTTATGATCGTTTTACCGAACGTAATAAAATCTGTGACGTGATTGGAACAGATCACGGTATTTTGTAGATTAAACAACTTTAGATTCCGAATCAGTCTTTCCATATACTTAGAGAAAGTTGGGAAATTTCCTAAGCTACGCGAGGATGTACTCGTTTAATTGATTCGGAGTTTTAGAACCCGAGTTATGCCTTTTGGAAGGCTGCTGTCCCGACGGGACAGAACCTCTGTTTTTGGGTTTAGTGAGTAGTTTGCGATGTCGGGGTAGAAGAGGGATTGCTTACTGTTTTGTGGACATGATTGTGAGTGTGTGGTACTCATGTGCAGGTGGTGTGACCCCGGGTGTGCCTTCTACTTCTCGCCAATCCGTTGCCCGTGATTGAGGCAAGTGTATTGTAATGGATAGCGGTTTGTAGGTTGCTAGTTGAGACTAGATGAAATTGATTATATGATATGATCACTTGCCATGCTTTAATGATTGCCAATGATATGATGTGTATTCTTATTATGTTATGATGCCATGTGTTAATGTACAAGTTAATTATGATGTTGTCTTATTACTAGCTCCTTTGTTTTATTTTGTTCTTGCTAATCTTTTTATTGAGTGTTCAATCTAGAGGGAGAAAAGGTTATTCTTTTTGGGATTAATGACAAAGGGGGAGAATTTATGGATTTATCAATTGCCCCCTAATCGATTGACAAAACGAGGGAGAACATTTGGGGAGAATTTATGGACTTATCAAATGCCCAATAATCGATTGACAAAAAGGGACAATGAAAAAGAGGGAGAATATTTGTAAGTATGATCTCTTACTCATTCTCCGTGTTCATTTCAATGCTAAATATCTTTATATTGTCCTTTGGTGCATTTGTTAAATCATTTGTCATAAATCACCAAAAAGAGGGAGATTGAAAGTGCATCTAGGCACTTATGTTGTTTTGGTGATTAATGATAAACGATTAATGACAAACGCATGTAATGTCAATCAATGTAATTGTACAAATGCTTAACTTAGTGCTTAACAAATGACAAACCTCTAATATGTTTTTATTGTTACGAGACTAACATGTTTATTGCCTAGTTGAATATTAGTCTCATCTATTTTAGAGGAAAATCAATTGGGATGGTTAAGCAAAAAATGAGGTATGCAATCTCGGTATTCCTTCCATATTTGTCATTGCATTCCTCTTTAGCAAATGCACATTGAACTCTAAGTAACTTGTTGATTTCATATGTGCACATTGATTCATGTCATAATTGCTTGTGCATATATATATATTCATTTGAGTTCATTATGTGCTTTGTTTTTAATATGCTTGTGTTAACTAGAGTTAAACTTCATTGCTTCATATTGACTTGGTGCATACATGTCTTAGTTGTATATCTTCTAATGCACCTCTCTTAGTGAAGTTTAATCTAGAATTGGATCACATTATTTATTCTCATTCCAAATATTGTTTGCACATGTGTAATTCGTGTATATTCTATCATGTGCTTCTTTTAAGCAAAGTATGTGGTCCTTGCCATGATTTAATTGATTCTTCATATTGGCAATTATCTCTCTAGTGCAGTTAGATCAATCATATATTCATCATAATGCACTTAGCAGAGAATATTTCTATTGTCAAGTGTTTCCATTCATATTGTGCTTCTTGATATGAAACACTTGTTATTATCAATTTATTCAATATATCTTTTAAGCTTGTGGGACTAATATGTTTGCTGAGTGCTTTGATAAGAGTTAGGTCCCAAAGCTATGTGTATGATGACCAAGATGGTTTGAAGGATGACAAGCGAGTCAAAGTTAAATAAGACGGCGGTGTCACCAAGAGCTGAGGACTAAGTCAAGAACGACTTGGCGTGAGGATCATCTTGGTGATGATCGAGGTCAAGGTCGGAGAGGACGAGAGTCTCATGAGGTGAATCGCGTCGAGGTTGACAAGACGAAGGGCGTCATCAATCTTTGTGGAAGCGTCATCATGCACCGTGCTTCCAAGAAGTCGGCATGCAAGCTGAGTGTAAGACTTAGATTTTGTGTTAAATTTGAGTCTAAGGATTGCCGTACTATTAAGAGGGATGCAATCGTTGAAATTACTTAGACATGTCTCAAGTGCTCAAAGTGGTCTATCCTTGTCTAAGGTTAAGAAACCCAAGTCACACCTTGTTCACCTAAGTGTAGGTGGGTTGGTGTGAGGGTTAGAAGTGTTGGTGGTACCGGAAAGTGAGGGTTGTAGGTCTCTCTTGGATTCTTTGTGAAATTTGATTTGACCCTTTGGGATTTGGGTAGTGAGACCTTGTTAGTTGTGTAGCCCTCGTTCTTAGCTTTCCGAAAAGTCCGAATTCGTCAAAATCGGAGTCCGGAGTCAAAAGTTATGCCCGTTTTCGTCCATTTGCTGCGTCTTTGCGGGAGATCCGGAGACTCCGGGTTAAATGTCCGGAGACTCCGGATGATCCGGAGTATCCGGACAATCCGGAGTGTCCGGATGATCCGGAGTGTCCGGGTTAAATGTCCGGAGTCTCCGGGTTGACCAGTTCGGTCCAAACGGCTAGTTTTTGGGGTTCCTCTATTTAAAGCCCCCTTCTTGCCCACTTCAAAGTAGCCGTTGGGGGATGTTTTGCTGGGTATTAGAGGTGTTCTTTGTGAGTGTTTGAGCCCCCAATACTCCTCCCTACTCCTTAGATCTTAGTGATCCCCTTTTGTGAAGGGTTGGGTAGTGGAGAGAGGTGTTTGGATTGAGGATTGATTTGAGGAGTGGAGCTAGTTCCTTGGTGCTTTGAGGTGTTATTCTTAGTGATCTTGAGCTCCCAAAAGCCCCTCTAACCCTAGATCTTAGTGATCCCTTTTGAGTGAAGGTTTGGGTGTGAGAGTGGGTAGTGATCGGATTGAGTGTGATTAGTGTGTTGAGCACTTGAGGTGGACTCTAAGTGAGTTCTTCGGGAGCATTTGTTGCTCTTGGAGGTTGAGGTCTCCTAGACGGCTAGGAGTTGCCGGTGAGCTTCCAAGCGTTGTGTGGAAGGCCACCGAAAGTTTGTGAAGGTCCGATTCCGCCTCCGCAAGGAAAGGAATCAAAGAAGTGAAGACCGGCGAGTGCATTGTGCAACACCAGGAGGAAGAGGGTTGAAAGAGACCCCGGCTCAAGTGTGACCGAGCCGCCTCAACGGAGACGTAGGATCCCCTCAAGGATCCGAACTTCGGGATAAAATCTTCGTGTCTCCTTCCTTACTTCGGTTTCCTCTTTTGCTCATCCGCTTAACTTGCTTTCGATTCTTGTGATTAGATCAATTAGATTGTATCTACTGCATCTATTCTTGCTTATATACTTGATTCATTGCAGTAGAGTAATTTGTATCACTAGAATCAAAGAAGCGCTTCAATTTATTGTCTCTCTCTATTCTGACCGAAACAGGCAACCCGGAGTATCCGGTATATTGATCCGGAGTATCCGGACTAAATATCCGGAGTCTCCGAGTTGACTGTCTCGGGCTGAATTGTTTAAGTTGCAAAACTTAATTATCCCAATTGCTTCCGCATTATCTCTGATAGATTATTTTAAATTGGGTATAATTTTGTAATCGCCTATTCACCCCCCCTCTAGGCCGACATCCTGGTCCTTTCAGGTACAACTGAAATGTGATGTGGAATAACTTAGAAACATGGCTTAGGTTTAACTAAAATTTTGTCATAGGATAGCAACATTAAAACTTGGAAAAGTGGAATAACTAATCTAAAAATTTGACACACATGGATGCACAGTAGGAACGGGTATGGGTATCATTTCTTTACGCTTAAATGTTGTATTTAAGATTTGATGTTGAATGCTTCATTTGATAATGTAGGTTGCTATGTCTATGAGATAAATGATTCAATTGTGCTTGTTGTGGTGATAAAGTGGGGTTATGGTGCCGAAGGGTTTCGGTCACCTCTTTTTGTTCATAGTAAGGGTGTGGTTTGACGGTATGGCCGGTTAAAGCCATCACTGAAGAACTATTAACCCCTTGTGGGGAAAGAGTGCTTACCTTTTCTATCGTAGATCGGGTAGTTGACTGGAGACAAATAGAAGAGATTGGTGGTGGATTCCTTCGGATCTTCTTTATCGTTCTGTGGTCGATCTTGGTTGGTTTTCTTGGTTTTAGTTGACTGAAACCAAAAGAAAAGTGTTTGGCATTGGATTTTTCGCGGATTGTTCCGCATGCGGTGTGTGGTTTTGTCTTCCTTGGTTGAAGGCGAAGAAGAAGAGTCTAGTGTTGCGCTTCTTTTGGTCGCCTTTCCAGCTTTGATGCTTAGTTTGTTGATGGCTTTATAGGGGAGAAGCATTCAATGTATTCCTGTGTTTGTCTTTCTTCGAGGTCAGAAGAGTTATTGTGGCATTATACCAGACCTGGTTGTCAGGGCTGAAGTCCTGTGGCTTTGTAGGAGTAGGTGGTATTTGATTTCGTCATTTTACTGGTTTAAGAAATCATCTTTGAAAACCCTTCTTGTTTCGTGAAAGGTTAGGGTTTGGTGTTAAGGTTTTATTTGAAAAGGATTACTTGATCGCTTGGTTCCCTTTCGAGAAAATTGTCTTTCAACCATTTTTCTCTATGGGAGTCCTTGAGATTGAAAAGTGTTTTGGAGAATTCCTTTTGCATGACCAAGTTTGGGTTTGTCTCATTGCAATTTTGAGAGTCAAGTTTCCTTATGAATTTGGGATGAGTTTTAAAACTAAAATGCTGCAAACAAAGTAAGTAGTCTTTTGACTGAAATCGTTTGTCCCTAGTAAGAATTGTTGTTTAACATGTTATGTAGCATGTACCAATGTGGTTTATGGGATGACGTATTGTTAAGTTAATTTGTGAGTTTAAACAATTCAATGCGGTTGTTATCTCTAGCTTGAGAATAAATAGACTACTAGTGTTGTAGTTTACTATGATTAAATGGGTTAATGTACATGCTTAGAATCTGTTGCCTTGCGTTAAAAGTGTTTATGATCCTTGTTAATGTTAAAAGTTTAAACCTTGATGCATAGTTAGAACATTAAGATGATGTAAATTAATGATACTGTTAAAGAAACCTGGCCGATTGTTTAAAGATGTTCTAATCTAACGGGTTAATAGAGAAATTTAATTATGTTGACTAGTGGCTTTAATTTGGAAGTTGATTAGAGTTGCTATTTATGTTGTTGCAACCTACTAGTATATTTGGAAGTATGCAGTTGTGTCTCTACAATGCTGGTATTAATATCAATTGAGAAGACATAGGACTTATTGTTAATGATGTTGTTAAGGGCAGTGTTAATGCTAGTATTCAATCTATTTTTAAATAGTTGGAGTATGTTGTGTGGTGGTAATTTTGTTATAACCGATGTATAGGGTAGCTAAAGGTAATGTTGTTGATTGATGATTATGCAAATTATTGATATTGACGACTTAGTAGTGGTGGTAATTGCTTAGATTAATTGTTGAAAAATCCTTGTTAAAAATGGAGGTTATTGTAACATGTTGTGATGGAGTGGACCATGGATAATTAACATGATGTAAGATTTTAATCTTAATGAATGCATATCTTAGAATCCTATTTACGAATTTTATCTTGTAGAGATATTACTTATTTGTTGAAGTCATTTTATTGATTGAACAAGTTTCAATTGTCAAGATTTTGACGTATGGATAGTATAAAATTTATAGGTTGACCATGCTCAAGTAGCTGTTGAAGTACTATGTTTGAAATATAGAATATGTTGTTATATGATTTGGTGATCCGTGGGGATCATGTCAATGTAGTCTTGGTTGGGTGCCTTTGTGATAAGCATCTTAAACCTTAATTAAAAGTGTTGGGAATGGTAACTAGAGAAAGAAATTGTTATGTAAATTTTGTTAAATCCGGTAGGACTCTCTTGATGAATAAATAGTGATTATTGAATGCTTAAATGGTAAGTGTAGTGGAATACAAGTTATGGTGGGATTCAAGCTGAGCTGGTGTTTAAAACCTTTTGAACTGGTGTGGTTGTTTGCCATTTTGGTTGAATGCCTTCGGTCAAGGTATTCCTTGTGTTGTGTTTTCGAGTTTCCCTAAAACTCGTAGCTATTGGTGCCAATCTTTGGTTTTGGCTATTTTGTTTAATTTGTGTTATGAGTATGGATTTACACCCAAAAGATTTTGAGTGGATCGCGCTTCTTCGCGTTCACCCTGAATTATCTTTGGAATAAACTTTAACGGAAGCAGATGGAAATTGTGGGTTGTAATGGAAACTCTTAAGATTTAATTTGTAACTCTTTTTGACTGGAGTTGGATTTATTTGCATAACGTGTGTGGTGTTTGCAAGTGCTCCAAAAGGTGGTTTTTATGGATGTTTCATCGGTGATGTTGTTGGCAAAGTGTTCTCTTTTGGGATATGAGTTTCCCTTTCTTTTGAGAAAAATATGTGGCGGTTGTGTGTACAGATGTTTGACTTTGGAGTCGATGTTCTTTTCCAAAATGTTGATTTTGGTTAAAATGCGATGTTTTGCAAGTTTAGTTTTCAAATTGACGTGGCTTCCTATATGATGTGGTGTTCCTATTAATGGTGTTGCCGTCATAGTTTATATGAATTTCGCAGCCATCAATGTTATGTGTGTTTCAAACATGTGATACCGAGGAAGTAGTCGATTGGTGAATGATTATTTGATATTGTTGTTACATGAAGAATGAATGGTGAAATGGAAGCATGACATTGTTTATAGATGTTTAATGATGAAAGAGTCGATTAGCCAGGTCGGTGAGAAAGTCATATATGGATATATGACTAATCCGGAGTGCTCTTGAAAAGTGTGCATGCATGACATAAATTGATATTTCTAGTTCTTTCCGGTATGAAAAGAAACAGTGAAGAATTTCTGGTATGTTGGTTGTGGTGTAGGAGATTTGTGTTTCCTTTGCGTCTTGACTTATGAAATTAAAATGAATACTCTTTGGTTGTTGTCGAATTTTTTTTCCAAAGTGGTTTTTAGCGCTTGGGGGTTCGAGTTGTTGTGTGTGGATCAATTGGGTTCATGGCCTATGTTTGAGCTTACTCTTCGATTGTACCCTTTGTTTTGATCCTTTACGTGGAAGAATGTGAGGACGAGACCTTCTAAGAAAGAGAAATCTATTGTGGGTTTGTAATGACCTAAGTGTTGGGTTATGGGTAGGCTACGCGAGCATAAAATCAAAATTTCTACCACGAACACCCAAGATCACATGGAAGTAAAGGATCACAGATCGTTACCCTTGTCGCTACAGATGCAAATGAAGCAGATTCACGCGCGTTGAGGAAGTAGTTGATCACCTCCCGATCGGCACCGATCTCCACTGAGTTGTTGCCGTCCTCGTCCGAGTGGTCGCCGATCTCGTCCGAGTGGTCGCCGACCTCGTCCGAGTGGTCGCCGATCTCGTCCGCGTGGTCGCCGACCTCGTCCGCGTGGTCGCCGATGAAAGTCGTCGGAGATCCAATCAAAAGCGCTGGCCCACGGATGGCAGCGCCTAACAAGATCCACACGCATCGAGCAGAACGCTGCGGCGGGTGTGCTAGCACCTCGCCGCACGCCTTGGGTTTCGGGAGCAGGAGGGATGCACGGCGCTGAACGTGGTGAGGGTTCTAATCCGTGCCATGCACTGTTCCTGGCCTCCGCTTTTATAGACACGCTAGTTGGCCGAAGCCCGCTAGGTTTCCATCTCCAATGCGGATCCTATCCATGCACAAACCCGTTAACTATTCCAACTCGTTAAGTGTGTGACCCGTTAGGTTCGGTGCAAGTCGGTTATGAATTCGAACCCGTTTCCAATTCATTGATCAACAACGGCACCTAGCAAAGACGTATTGACCCGGATGCACGTAATCAATATTCGGTGAACCTTGATACACTCACATACCGATCCCTTCGCCACACGATACCAGTCAAGCTCAAGGCGAGATGCGTGCCACCCTTGTTGATAGCTCGACCACTTCACTCGACAAAGTGTGATGGATACAAACCATGACCAACTCTTTAGTCATATTAGCACGGCCGCATGCTTTTCCTTATCCATCCACTCGAGGGGCCCAGAGGTATCTCTCCGTTATCTAGGAGGGGCAAATCCCATCTTGATCATCACAACCTTGGCAATGTATCGTGGCATACCCAGATTTCATCTTTATGACTACCCTGTTACGGTGTAGCGTTTGATGATACCAAAGCATACAAGTCTACATGCTAGGCATCCATGACAATCTCAGGTCTAAGGACCATATAGGCGTACCACTCGAGACTATACGCTGATGGCACTATAAGAGATAACAACTCACAGCGTCTCGGAGTGGGTCTTGTCCGACTACCCATGTTCTCTAACATGTGTCCACATTATTGGTTTGATATCTCCATATCTATGGTATGCGAAACATTACCATCAACCAATACATGTGCTGATCAAATTATCACCGCTCCTCGTAATGATATGGATCAGGGACCCGTTTAGAATAATGTCACTTGACAATGTGTTTCACAATCAGATCGTATCCAATGAACAAAGTCGTAACATATATTCAGGGAACCGATAAACAAAGTTATCATTATTACATGAACAAAGACGTATTACAATCATCACCATGATTGATCTAGGGCATATTCCCTTCACTAAGATATTAGGCATTGCTAGTGGTTGATCGCAACTAGTTTGGATGTGGAGAGTAAAGGAAGGTTGGGTATGACCCAATTCAAACTTTCCTGGAGAATTGCTTTGTCAATGCGTCCCTCGGTAGGGGGCTTCTCCTTGTTGATTAAAAGTATTAGTGCACCACTGAGTGGTTGCTAGTAATTGTTTTTCCTTTTCAGAGTGTATTGGATCTTTCTGTCGCTGAGGTTGAGCGAGGTTGTGTCAACCGTAGCAATTTTGTTGATACTGTTTCTTGCGGGTTTAAGGACCCTCGTTGTAAAGTAGGCCTTTCCTTTCGGTGGTAGTGTTGGGTATTGGACTTTTGTAAAAGATCAATCTTTTGCAAGGATTTAACCTCGTTTGTTCAAATAGTTGGTGGTCTTGGAGTGATTGTCTCCCTTGGTTCCGTCATCTTCAATACGACGAACCATAGTAGAGAGGTTGAGGTGTGGAAGCACTTTTGTGCGTGGGAGCTGAAGAGGGTTCTAGAGGTTGGTGCCGTGTTCTTCTGAGGAGAAACATCGGTTAAAGGGATCGGGCAGTTTAGTGCCAAGGAATGTATGGAATGTGGAGTGTGAGACCGTTTTCTTTCGCGGTTTGTTTGGGGAGCTTATCCTATCTTTGGTCGTTTTGAGTCTTTCTGTAAGTGCTTTGTTTTGTTGATGTCGAGTAAGTTCTGGCAAGTTTTGAATATGAAGTTATCTCTAGAGCCGTCAGTCTTCAAGCCTTAGCTCCTTGTTATGAGTGTTGGCTGGTGCAAATCGTAGGAGTTTCTGAGCGGGTTCAGAGAAGTGAACCTTAGCTCCCTTCGATTTAGTTGTTTTGCATAGTGGTGTGTCAAGGATTCGAGGTTGAATCCTGTTGAAGGGGGGGGAGAATGTGACACTACGGAAGGTCGTAATGATATAAAATATGACATTATATAATTTTGGCTTTTCGGTATGACTTTATAGCGCTTTTCCGGGCCGTTTTCGGTCGTTTGGGCCTTTCCGGGGAAACTTTGGCCTTGGGGGGATCTTTTTGGGCCTGAGGTGGGGGCTTCTTGGCCCATGTGGGGAGGAGGGGGCAGCCACCCTGCCCTAGGGCGCCCCCAACACCTCCCCATACGCCCCACCTCCTCCTCCTCCCCTCCCATAGCCGCCGCCCCCTTGCCCCTTGCCATGCGCCACCATCTCACCTTCCCCTTGCACCACCACCTCTCCACCACCTCTCCACCTCCCTTGCTGCCCCTAGGGGAGTTCTCCACCTCAACACCTCAAAGATCCATCCGTTGGAGCACTCCGCGACGAGGAGATCCGGCGGGATTGGAGCGAGGAAGGAGATCGCGAGAACCGGGAGGAGATCTATTGGGTTTTCGTGCATCGGGCGAAGGTATGGCCATGGGAATCCTTGGGGTTGATCTAGGATCTGTTCTAAGGGTGATTATCATGTTTTTAGATCAATTGGTGGTGCTGGAATTGAGTAGATTAGATTAGATCTAGAAGTTGCCATATTCTCTGTTTCGGGCAGCATGAGCAGTCGACCTAGGGTTTGGGTTTTCGTCAATTTAGAGTCGGAATTTGGTCGTACGGATGTTGAAGAACTTGTAGGTAATTTCAATACCTTTCAGTAGGTATAAAGAACGTCTAATTCCGCCCAGCCGTTTGAAAGTTATGATCGTTTTACCGAACTTTTTATAAGTATATGGAAAAACTGATTCGGCCTCTAAAGTGGTTTAATCTACAGAATACCGTGATCTGTTCCAATCTCGTCACAGTTTTGAACACGCTCGATAAAACAAGCATAACTTTCAAACGGCTGATCGGAATTAAGCATTCTTTACGTCCAAGTAAAGGTATTTCAATTACCTACAACTTCTTCAACAGGCGGACGACTAAATTCTGACTCTAAATTGGTGAAATCTCAAACCCTAGATCGCCTGCTCATTCTGCCCGAAACAGAGAACGTGGCAAACTCTAGATTCCATCTAATCTACCCAATTACAACACCAACAATTGATCTAAAAACATGATATCAACCCTTAGAACAGTACCTAGACAATCCCCAAAGATCACCCACACCATACCTCTTCCCGACGAATGACGAACGCCGAAATCCTTCCTCCCGAGCTCCCCGATCGTCCTCCTCGCGCCACAACCGCCAGATCTCCTCGTCGCGGGGCTTTCCGAAGGAGAGAACAGCGGGGTGGCAAGGTGGGGAGCCCTCCTAGGCCAGCAAGGAGGGTGGAGAGGGGAGGGGAGGGGTGGTGGCGCAAGGGGGTGGGGGAGAGGCGCATGGGGTGGCGGCTAGGAGGTGGAAGGGAGGGGAAACCCTAAGGCTAGGGGGGTGGCGCCCAAGAGGGCTAGGGGGGCGCACAAGGCAGCCCAACCTGGTCCCTCCCTCCCTCATGGGCCCAAACTCCCTCCCACCAAGGCCTACGACTCATCCCCTTAGGCCCAAACTCCCCCGGAGAGGCCCAAACTCCCGAAATCGGCCCGGAACTGCGATTAAACTGCATAACGTAAAGTTTTAACCTTCGATTTCATATTTTATAATGTTTTGACATCCCGTAGTGTCACAGTTTGGCTCGGATGATGAGGACGACGATGATGATGCTCTGCGGCACTCTCCACACAGAAAAGGCCGTCTCCTCCGTCGGCACCAGCCAGGAGAAGTCCAACTCCTCCGCCGGCACCAGCCAGGAGAAGTCCAACTCCTCCGCCAGCACCAGCCAGGAAAAGTTTGCCTCCTCCACCGACACTAGCCAGGAAAAGTTCGATTCAAACATCAGCACCATCTCGGAAGTCCGCACCGTCTCATAGCAAATCTCAGTCATCTTTGAAGTCAGCACAACCTCAGAAGAAATTACCAGCCGAGATGACTGAAGAAGAACGGAAAATGGAAATAAGCGCCTGTGTAACTTCTCACTTCAAAAAGAGGCCATCACCTAACAAGACTAAAGTTGATGCTAATGCATAGAAGTTTTTCTTGAGTATGGCAGAAGTCAAACAGGCAGGGGTGGTTTCTGAACATTCAAAAATGTCAGACTACGAGCGCATCTCCAGAAAGCAATACTTGAAGGAGGCTAGTGCCGACTTGTTGAAATCGCAAACTGAAAGAGATGTTACTGAACAACTTCGTGCCCACGAGGCAGGTCTAAGGTGGAGGTTCGTTTTGGGGCAACCGCTGGTAGAACCAGCTCATTTAGACCAACTAACAGCACAATTGTGGTGCGTCCATCAGTGGTACATGCAGCGGTGCAAAAATGGTGTGGAGGCGCTGCAAGTCAGATACAAAGAATCGGATTTTCATAATAGGGATAATACCTTCTAGGTGTTATTCATCAAATTGTATATGTTGTACTAGCAAGATGCCCTGGACGTGAATATACTCAGAGTGTGGACTTTATAAGTTTCTATTTATATTATTGTATATTCCTGTACCGTTTAACTTCATGTCTAACTTCTTTCTTATATATGTAGAAAGATACATACATGTAGAAGAAATGGCAATGAAAACTTAGGATTTCTCGATCCAGGGATTGCCAATGAGAAAATTGTCCTGCAAGATCCAAATTTTCTTGAAGACTATTTATTTAATACTTTCTTGAAGCTGCAATACAAAACCTCCATACTTTTACCCTATAACTTTAAGTACGTATTACCCTACTTCTAATATCGTTTTACTATTTTTGCGTGACACGATGTGGGACCAATAAGCTATGTTAACATTCATGACTAGCTTTCACTGGGTCCACCTCGTCATCGAGTTATATGCTAGCAGGATTTTTGTCCTGGACTCAATGAGAAAACGCCTTGATCTATATGAAGACTTTTGGGACATGATGAACAGGTAAACTCGATCGTTGCGTTATTGCTCTAGTAATATTCCATTTTATTGCATTTAACCTTAATTACTATTTAAAATCATTCACAGAGCATTCACACGATATTGCAAGAAAAGTCTTCGGCATCGTCCCTACAAGAAAGATTTCCAAATAATAACGAACTTTTCATGCATGAGACAGGACCCGAGAAATAATTTATGCACATACTATGTATGTTCAAATATGCATTCAATTGTTACGGAGAGTGTCGGCTATAACGAAGCCATGGTATATAATTACACATTAATCATTACTTTTCTTTCATTTAACATATAACATCATTAATTTAAACGGTGAGTTCTATGAGTAACTTTAATTCTACTGGAGTTGTTGAAAAATCAAAGTGGATGAGATGTACTCACACTATAGTTGTAAATAGACTATTGTAAAAACTAAATATTGTGATGCTTTAATATATTTGAATTATGATTTAACGATCCTTTATACATTATATATTTGAAGGCAACATATCTTGTGCACACAGGGCTTCCTGTGCACACACCATGCACACCACCTAATAACAGTGATGAAAAACTCTAAAAATTTTTGCAGATGTACTTCGTAGATGACTCTACCTATGTATAAAATTGCAGGTTCAAATTCAATACATATGAAGAGTTACAAAAAAGAGAAAATAAACACAAGTATTTTAGAATTTTCTCTTTTTTGTAACTCTTTATATGTATTGAATTTGAACCTGCAATTTTATACATAGGGAGAGTTATCTACGAAGTACATCTACAAATTTTTCAGAGTTTTTCATGACTTTTATTACGTGGTGTGCATGGTGTGTGCACGGGAAGCCCTGTGTGCACAGGATATGTTGCCATATTTGAATTATAATTTAATGATACTTTACATTAACACATTGTAGAAAATATTTGTTTCAAAATATATATTGCAAAGAAAATCTCACTGTCGGTTCGTTCGAGAACCAGCAGTGATAACTACCTATCACTGCCGGATTTTAGAATAGGCCGACAGTGATAGATAGATATCATTGCCGTTTTTTGGTTTTAGTCGACAGTGATAGATAGATATCACTGCTGGATTTTGTGTGAGCCGGCAGTGATAGGTAGGTATCACTGCCAAATTTGGTGTGAGCCGGCAGAGATATCTATTATCACTGATGGTTCAGGAACCGGCAGTGATAATCCCGAGTATCACTGCTGACCAGTCACTGCCAGCTCCGATAACCGGCAGTGATAGCGTTTCGGAACCGGCAGTAGTGTACTGTTCTGTAGTAGTGACAATTTTTTTTAAATATGGCTTCCTTCTAAACATAATTGTAAAAATAGTGGAAGCACCGACTACATTCAGAAAAGGACAAATTTGAAAAAAAAAATTGTTAGCCAAAAGGCTAGAAAAGCGATTATTTTGTGAGAGTAGTGTTGAAGTCCAATCATTCTACCTGCTGAGTTAAGCTCAAGAGATATCCATAGGCCCTGTTTGTTTGCTCTATGGATTATATAATCCAGCTTATATAAGTTAATGGTGAAACAAACAGCCTAGATTATAATCTAGATTATATAATCTAAAGCATGAGATTATAATAATCTATAAGCAGCCATTAGGGTGCTTATATAATCTCAAACTAATAATCCAACACAGTAATAATTCAGGAAAACAAACAACCCACCGGCTTATTTAAAGGTAGCTTATATAATCCAGCTTATATAATCCAACACCAAAAAGCTGGATTATATAAGCTGGAGAAGGAAACAAACAGGACCATAGTCCATCTGAAAAAGTTAGACTCCAACATTAGGTGTTCAGTACCACTATGGAAAAAATACGCTTCAAAGAAAGTATTAGGGGTTTCGTAATTAGTACTACATGCAAGAAATTCTTTTTGTGAGGCGAAGAAACATGCACATAATAATAATAACAACCATATGTATACTCTCTTTAAAACCCACGCCCCAAGGCAATGGAGCCCTCTCGACCATACCTGGTAATTGCCTTCAGCAGGATATCTTTTGGAAAATCTAAAATTACATATAGGTTTTTTCATCAATTATTTTATAAAAAGAAACTCCGTAGTTCCATAGATTCACAAACGGATTCTCTCTTTTTGTTTTTCCAAAGAAGGATCCGTGGTCACTTAAATTTGCTGACGGCTTCTACCCTGTATATTTTAAAAAAAAAACTCCTAAGAAGATCAAAATTATATTGCAGTCCTTTTACTTTTTCTACAAAAAAGCACCGAACCAAATTTCGTATAGAGCGGTATAGCGTATTTTCAAATTAAATAATCCATAACCAGTTTTTGGAAAATCGGGTATAACGTACCCGGTTCTCCAGTACCTGGATAAGACATGTTTTTTTTTTTTTGCTTTTTTCTATTTTTCAACCCGAGCTGATTCAAATACAAATAACTTTCAATATACAACTCCAAATTCAATGAGACAACTTCTTAAATTTGTGTAAAATCCTGTAGATTATGAATATGTAAAAATATTTTAGTTTTAATTACTGTGCAGCAAATGATCTTAAATTTACTAGAAATGGTAAAATGTGAAATTTTTCAAAACAACTCCAAATGGAATGAAACCAACTTCATTGCGATCCTTAGGTCATAAGCTTTCCAAATATGTAGAAATATTTGAATTTGGGCGTAAGTTGCAATAATGTCTAGCATAGTTAGATTTCAACGCATGTAAAATGGGAAATTTTCGTATTTGATACAACATATCGCATGATGAAATTTTCTTTTTTTAATGGAAATTGTGAAATTATAAAGGAATTTATGTACGTGTGATAATCATGAAGTTGCACAAAAAAGCATACAAAAAAAGAGAAAAGATAGATGACACATATGGAACCATTGTGTTGCATGACATAGAAAAAGAAGTAAATATACATGACCCATACAGCGCGAACTAGTTCGCAATTGCAGCCGAAAGTTTCGCAAGGATAACTACATACATAAGCTTCTCTAACCACTTGATATGATCTAAAATGCGCTCCACCTTAAACATGAGCATGTTAAGTCTCTGCTCGAGCATAGGGTCCATCCTTTGCTCGAGCCTGGGCTGCATCCTCTGTGGTGCTGTGCTACTGAGACGCTCCATTGTTGTATTCATAGTGTCTTCCCATTGAAAATATTGGCATCCTGTAGCCTACATGATGATGTGAATATGGTTTAAGGCCATGGAAAGAAAGATCATCTCACAAGAAATAGAAAACATGAACAGGAGAATAATCATCAAAAGCTAAAGAAATCAAACCTCATTTTCACTTACAGAGTAATAAGGGCATTTGTAAAACAACCGACTGTTATTTTCTGGAGTGTTGGCGTAGAACACATTAGCTTTCACATGGCAGTTAGGTCAATCTACCCACCTTGCATTGGCAAGCGCAAGGGCCCTCCGATTCGCTAAGCTCAAGGTTTGAGACATGGTCTTCACACAAGCGGCGAACACTGAAGTGGGATGAGGAAGAAGACGATATGAGGAAGAGGAGAAAGAGCATATGAAATGCTCGACGTTTCGGTGTGGAATGTATATGCTGGGCATGCCTCCGTATTTATAGCAAGTTTTCGATAGAAGTGTGTTGTCCAAGTGGCCTAAGAAAGCTACTGCTAGTGTGTTGTCAATTCGAGCTTTTCAGCCTTTTCAGTTTTCTATCATATCAGCTATTTTAGCCTTTTTAGCATGTTGTCATATCAGGTTTTTTAGGCTTTTGTCATATCATCCTTTTTAGGTTTTTTAGCCTGTTGTCATATCAGCTTTTTCAGTGTGTTGTCATATCAGCTTTTCCAGCTTTTTCAGCATGTTGTTATTCAACTTTTTCAGCGTGTTGTCATATCAGCTTTTTCAGCTTTTTTACAGACCGATTTGACAATGGTTTACAGACCCTTGTAGCAATCATTTAATTTTAATTTTAATTTTGATTTATTAACAAAAATCACTTTTATTTGTTTTTTAAAAAATAACTGTTATTTGTTTCTAAAAATCACTGTTGCTTGATTTTTTATCCAAGTTATTCCCTATTCCTGATTAATTTATAGAATCACCGCTGTTTCTTTTTTTACGAAATTATTTGTCAATTAATTTTGTTTGACAAAAAAATTGAAATTTCGTTGTTCGTTGCTCTTTTTCGGTGTGCGTTAAAGTTGATGACAAATCAAAGTTTCAATAAACTGTGATATTGATATTACAAAGTGCAGTAAGTACAACAACTACCATAGTTTCTATGACATTGATATTGCAAAGTGCCTCTGATGAAGAACTAAGTCACAAACCAAAGATTCTATGGTCATGGTTGTTGGGACAGGTTGCTATTATTAAAAAAATCAATAGTTATCTATTGGTTCCTGACGGGGTACTACGTTCTTATACCTGATAGGGCTTAATGTAATATCATCGTCAGGATACGGCGGACTTCGAGGATGAAAGTTTTGTGGCCTAGGTGGCATGAAATCATTATCATCATCATCATCATCATTTGTATGGTTAGGAGCTATCCCTCCTTCAATGCGAAATAGACAACTCGTACAGGAAAGTGAAAGTTGAAAATAAAAGAAAGTGAACTAATTAGTAGGTACAATTAATAATTACACGAGAGGCAGATGTACATGGAGTGATTTTACACTAGCGGGTAGACTCACAGTACTACGCCAGACTCGATCACTCGTCGAGCCAACTCGGTTGTGGCTATCCTGGGGCGTACACTGGCGGGTGCTCTGGCATTGGTGCGAACTGATCTCCGTGTCCTCTGAGTGCTGTGGTTGGGAAAACCTGCTCCTTTCGCTCCGACTCCTACTCTAGCTCTGGCTCGGTCTCAAGCTCCGGCTTAGGCTCAGGCCCCGACTCCGACTCAGGCTCCTCGTCCAGCTCCAGCTCAGCCTCCTGGTCCCTGATGTACAGGGCCTCCTCGAGCTCTCCAATCCTCTGCGTAGCTAGGGCTCTGGTCTCCTGCAGCATCAACTCTGCAACCTCCAAGGCACGGTATGCCTCTTGCAACTATTGGACCGTGCGGTCCATCACCTCCTCCTGTGCGGCAACAAACCTGGCAAGGCACATGACGGTAGCGTCGCTCTCCAAGTCGACCGGGGCACTAGTGGCACCTCCCTCCTGGGATGAAGCCGGAACACTGTGCCCCTTAGTTCTTCCGCGTAGTCATGGCCTATCCTTTGCAGTGCAAGGCGAGCAGATTCCTAGATACCGGCCTCGAAGGTATCTCTCCTCACAGTTATGTTGGTTGGATGGCTGGCCCTCGTGTTCTCCCAAGCATAGATGGTGACCTTTGTAACCATGCCCCGAGCCCTTCCATTGACTATCAAAGTGTTGGTGCTGTAGATCAACCTGTCAAATCCTCCGAGCACCTGGAGCATCCTCCACAACTCAGCAGCATAGACTCCATCTCGCTTTCCGTAGTATGCATCCTCCTCATTTGCCAAAATAGCTCTCATTATACCTCAGTTTTAAAAATATTTCAAAGGTAATAATAGAAAATTTAGCAAAGGTATTGTTGACGGTTGGTTTCGTCGGCAATGAGATTCGTGATCCGAGGAGGATGCGCACGAGATCAGAGCTCGATGGTAACACAGGAAGTGAGGGTTTTAGACAGGTCCGGGCTCTCCGGATCGAGATAATACCCTAGTCCTGTGTTCTTGTGTATATGAGTTTTCTTCCTTTTTCCTCCCCCCTTTTCAGTGTTGTCTCCTCCCGCCTTATATACTGAGGGGAGGGCACGTTACAAAGGGGCGCCACCTGGCGTTGGACCAGGTGGACTCATGAGTATCCTATTTGTCCCTATCTGCCGAACCCAACTACCACCAGGAGATTTGGTCGTTACTTTCCCGACCCACGCCTGTTGATCTGCCAGGGTTTGGTGGCCGCATGCTTGCAGGCGCCAGGCTGCAGGCTTTGCTTTACGCAGGGTTGTCCTAACGCGAGACGAAACTTCATCGGGGAGGTAACTAGCTGCCTTGGAGGGGAAGTTGGGCCCTGACCATGTCCTCCTTGTGGCGTTTCTAGGCTTTCGGCCCAGCGCACTACTCATACGAGTCGTCCATGGGTTTCTTTGTAGGACCCCGGTCTCGGACATCCCACAGTAGCCCCCAAGTGCTTTAAGATCGGATAACCTTGTCCTGTCATGTAAAAAAAATACTTCTATAGGTAAGGAGATCATAAAGGACTTGTTAGTACACGGGATTAATGTTAGCGTTTCCCGGTTCATGTCTGAATAGCGCTTACACCCGTTTATTTGACCCTCATGGGGTATATCAAAAGATGTGTTGGCTCGTGGCTGAGTGGTACCTGCGCCCGCCTACGGTGCGTGGCAATTGGCTCTCGTGGAGCACAATTGACCCTCTTGGGGCATACCTAAAGTGGGCCGACTTGTGGCCGAGTGGTACCCGCACCCCTTTAGGGTGTGCAGCTATTGGCCCTCATGGGGCGTACGAGAAAATGGGTCAGCTCGTGGCCGAGTGGTACCCGCACCCCTTCAGGGTGTGCGGCTATTGGCCCTCATGGGGCGTACCAGAAAATGGGTCGGCTCGTGGCCGAGTGGTATCCGCACCCGGTTAAGGCATGCGACAGCTGGCTCATGGAGCACAGTTGACCCTCACGGGGCATACCGCGGTCATTCAGAGTGATACCCGTACCTGTTTACGGTGCACAGCTTTCGACTCCCATGGAGCGTATCCTCAAGACCGTTTTGGTCAAATCCTCCCGCGGCACCCAATCATGACGAATAGCAACGACCAGCAATTGACCCCAAATTATGGGGTGTATCGCTAGAGGATGTTTGGAAAGTGCCCGGTCCCAATCCTCCGCGGTGACCGGCGTTCAGGCCCATCGTGGGGCGCACTCCATCTCAAACCTCGGACCAGACTTGACACCTGGTCGCGACTTGCGCGACACAGCGAATCGGCCCGACGTGGGGCGTGCCCTAGATCTTGCCCAGCATTATGTACGGGAGCCACTACTGTTTTCCAGCCATGAGGCGAAAACTTAGCTCCACTTCCTATAAATAGAGGATCCTTCGCTGGGGAAAAGATACCTTTGCCCCTCCACCAACTTAGTTCCGAAATCTCCGAAGCTCCTTAGGCGACCTTGGTAGCTTAGGGTTTCTGGCTTCGCGCTCAAAACTTCTCCCCAAAAGCTCCCCTCCACCAAAATGTCTTCTTCTCCATCGCCGGATGCAGGCGCGGCTCCGGCGATCATAGGATGGGAGACCTCCATGACCACGGAGGCTCTCCTGGAGGAGCTAGTCGCCGCTGGCGTTCTCCCTCCTCTTGAGTTGATATCCGCCCGGCCCGCAGCAGGTGAATCTCATCCCACTCCTCGGGTTGACGAAATTGTAGTCTTTGAGTCCTGCTTTTGGCGGGGTTTAGTGTTCCTGGGAGCGCCTTCTTTCGGGGGCTTCTTCACTTTTATGAGATCGAACTGGTCAACCTAAACCCTAACTCCATCCTTCAAATCGCCATCTTTGTCCACCTTTGCGAGGCGTATCTTGGGACCTGTCCTCATTTTAGCTTGTTCCGTTCTCTTTTCCTACTCAAACCTCATCCGAATCGGAACGCTCCCAATGCCATTGGGGGAGCCGGATTTCATCTGCGGGAGGGCCTGAGAAGACATTACTTCTCCATCCCCTTCAAAACCTCCCTCAAAGGTTGGAAACAGGAATGGTTCTATTGCGCCAATCCCGATCCTTTCCTTGCTCCCTTCACCGGCAGTGCTCCTACAGTCTCTCGGTGCTAGAGTGATCCCCCAGAGGATCACGAATTGGACCAAGTCACCAAGCTTCTGGCACTAATAGCCGACTTAAAGAGCAAGAACTTGACCGGCGTTGGGATCGCCGTCAATTTTGCCAAAAGCCGGGTGCAGCCTCTGAAGGAGTGAATCCATTTGGGATTCCAGTACAGCGGGGCTCAAGATCCCACCCGGGAGACAAATGATCCCTTTTCGAGAGAAGTCCTATCTGCGCATTGATTGACTTCTTTGCCCCGGGCACCGAGATTTCCAACATAGGTTGCCCTGGCACATTTTCAGCGCGGAAAGCCCCCCTCGGGTGAGTGTTTCCTACTTTTGAGAACTCGCTTCATAGTTTCTGCCTGATTTGCGACTCTGACAATATATGGTCGTTCGTCTCTCAGGATCGTGAAGCTTTCCTTTCGGATGCTCCAACTGTCGACCTCTCTCAACTGAAGAACATTCAGTCCAAACGGCCAGCAGATTCCTCGATTGAGGAGTATGGAGGTTCTAAGAAGAAGAAATTATCAACGGAGGAGGCGTCTGCTTCCTTCCCGGCCGGTGGCCCAGTCATTCGGGGGCCGACAACTGAAAGCTCCTCCTACGCCAGTCATGCCGCCCCGAACCCAATATGCTCCCAGACCCATGAGGCCATCGACTGTTGTTAATCCCGGGGAGCAGGGTTCGGGGTCTCAATCTTCCGAGCCAGCATCAGCCCCGAGGGTTGGAGTCGATGCGGGTTCCCCTCCGAGTGGTGCTGGAGCTCGCAGAAAGCCTGGGATGAAATTCAAGATGTCCGAAAGGTATTCTACCTATTGACTCTTGCTTTTGCTTCTTCATATCTATCCCGACGCGCCTCTTCTTTGGTGAATCAGGGCTCCCTCCACGGACGTTCCAGTGGAAAGATCCTCCGAGGGGGAGCCTCCAAAACCGGCTTCTCCAGAAAAGACTACTTCACCCGTCTCCTCACCGACAAGGAGGGGTGAGGTGCCGTTGTAGGAGACGGCTCCTCGAACGTCATCTCCTTCACCGGCAGGTTCGACCGCTGGGCCGTCCATCGGCCGCGGACACGATGAACCTGCCGGTGCTTCATCCCCTCAAGTAGACGAAATTCATCGAGAACCTCCACCACTTGGCCCTCTCCTAGAGCCCCCGACTCGGACCATGTGGTGGGGAGGAGATTCTACTTGGGATGGAATGGAAGAGGACGAGGAGGCGGAAGTGGCAGCCCGAATGGAGCTTTACGAGCTTACAGTGAAGTGCATCTAGCTGGTCCAGGTAAGCTCTCCAATCTACTCTTCTTTTTCAGCGTGTCTGTGAAGAGCTAAACTCTTCCCAGCACTCTGCTGTGGTGCCCAGGATATGGGAACCCGCTCCGTGAAGAGATCCAAGTTCTTCCAGAAAGTGTTGCCCAAGCTTAAAGCTCACCAGAGGTATGAGGACGAGATAAATGAGCTCAGTCAGGAAAGGTGGAAGGAAGTTTACGCGCTCGAAGCTCGATGCCTGGCACTTCGCGAAGAAAAAGCGAAACTTCAGGGATCACTTCAAGGTATGAGTTTCTTCAGGCTCAGCGCGGATGCTTTCTTTTTGAGTGGTTGGGGGCGTGTCAGACTTCCCGCGTTTCAGCGCGCGATTCGACAATTACCGAGCTCAGGACGCAGCTGAAGGCTTCAAGGAAATCCGATCTTCAGACTCGTGCTAGCCTGGAGTGGACTCAGCAGGAGCTGGAGGGTAAGCTACCAAGTCCCACTTCGCCTTATTTGACCCGGATGCGCCCTCTGGTGACAGCCTGGCTTTTGCGCAGGATATAAAAAGAAGATGGTAGCGCAGTTCAACATCTTGGATAGGTGTAACACCCCAATTTTTGCTTTTCATGAATTTAAATGTTATTTGGCACTTTGGTGAATTTTTGGAATTTATTTGGATTTAATTTGAACTAATTCCCTTTTGAAATAATTAAAGAATTAAAATTTATAAATAAAATTTTGTTGGAAATATTTTATTTGAGTCCCAAATGCCCTAAAATTTGTTCTAGAATTTTTCTGAAAATTTTCTGAGTATTTTGCTATTTTTCATGAATTAAATGAATTTCTGGAAATTATTTCGAATATTTAATCGCTGGAAAATCGAACCGGGTTTCACTGTTCATGCGGCCGAGCCCGACCCGAACCACGTTCGCGTCCAACCGCGTCGCGCCCGAGCCCTAGTCGCGTGACCGTTGGATCTTGATCCAACGGCCACCGTTGCGCCACGTTGCCCAATCCGAATCATATTCGGATTCCGCCGCCGCCGAGTGGGCCTCGGTTTCCGCGGTTTTCACGGGACGCCGAGGGCCCTATTTAATGCACCGCCACCCCTGTCGTGTAGCCCTCTTCCGTGCGCACCTGTAGCCCTAACTCTTCGAGCTCAAGCCACCGTGGTCGCGCCGCAATCGCTCACCGTAGTTGGATTAGGTTTCCGCCACGATTTTCCGCTGTTTCTGCCGCAGTCCGCCGTCCTCCGCCGTCACCGAGCCCAGATCCGGAACCATAAGGACAAGACACGTCGGAGGCTATCATCCACTTTGCCGGAGCACACCCGCAACGCCGTTCCCCGTGTCATCGTCTCCGTCCCCGGCAACCCAGCTCCGCCGCGCACCATCGCCGGACCGCGAGCTCTATCCACCGTCGGATCTTCATCGCACGGTCACAGTGAGTCCACGTCATCCCTTTGACCGTAGAAAACAGATTAGATCTAGACTGTTAGATCTAGATCCAACAACCCACGTTCGTCCACGTCACCGTAACGGAACCCACGTTACGGTGCTTAGATCCAATCTCAACCGTTGGATTTGGATCCAACGCACGAGATTGAGCCACGCAGCCGTAAACCGCACCGTGCTTGGGTAGATCTTAGCCATTAGATCTAGATCGTATGGTTAGGGTTATCCGCGTTGTAGCATTAGATCTGATCTGGACCGTTGATTTTCAAACCAACGGCCTAGATTGTGCCACGTGTCCGGTAGATGGACCGGCGCGGTCAGCACAGCGTGTCAGCGAGATAGCCAATCGCACCATCACGTCATCGCTGACATCACGGTGGGGCCCGCGTGTCAGTACCGTGTGGCCGAGGCGCGGTGAGGTCACGCTGACGTCACCAGAGGGGTCCACGTGTCAGTGAGACATGTCCCCGTGGGCCGGGTCCACGGTAGACCCGAGCCGTGCCGTGCGTCGGGTACATGGACCAGAGGCAACGTGGCGGCTTCTGATTGGTCCACGTGTCCTGCTGACGCAATAAATTGATTTTCCAATAGAAAAATAAATGAATTAATTCGGTTTATTGATTTATTTGAATTTTCAAACTTCAAACGCTTATAACTTTTGCGTTTTAACTCCGATTTGAACGATTCCAATTTCTAAATTTTTATAAAATTGAGATCTATTTAAATATGAATTTTAATTAATTTTTGATTCTGAAATTTTCTCTGTTATTATTTAATTAATAGATTCTTTAAACTTTAAACAATATAACTTTTGCATTTCAACTCCGATTTGGGCGATTCCAATTTCTAAAAATTTGTAAAATTATGCCCTTTCTGTTTATGGACTTTATTTGATGTTTTGAGCAATGTGCATGTACTATTTTATTTATTTACTTCTATTTGCACGCGTTACGAGTAGACGTTGAAGTGCCCGAAGGCTTCGAAGGAGAAGTGTTGACCCAGGAGCTAGCTCAAGACCAAGATCAAGTACTCTTCTAAGGCAAGTTGTGCTTTGACCATATTGAGCCCATTCCTTTGAAATTATGTTGTTTCAAAGTATTGCATGCTAATTTAATTAGAATTTATGTTGATTAATTCTGGGATTAGTTAAATACCTAATTGCTGTATGACACCTTGATGTATATATAATTGTATGCCATGAACCCCTTGTCACCCTAGTTGTGGATTATTACTTGGACATTATTAAATTGCCAACATGGGTAATTAGACCGTTGTAGTATATTGCTTAGACCTGCCACGTAGTCACAACATGATTTTGGATAACTACATGTTAACATTGACTTAGTGACATATGGAACATGTTTTTGAGAAGTGTCATGTGTTATTGATGTTGCTATCGATGGCACGTGGTGCATGGTAATCAACCGGGGTTTGATAAATAGATTTAGACCGGGGCATGTGGCAAGAATGATATGGTGGGCCATGTTTGGCACTGGGGAAGTTGATTTGGTTCTTCGGGTAGTCTTGCCCTGGTCAACGTAAGGACTTAACCTTGCAAGCCTTTGAACTGAGTCAAACGTGGAACCACATGTCTGTAATGGGACGGACCTAGTTGATTAAGTTGCTAATAACGTACCGTGGGACCTGGGGGTGTAAACAATATATATTGTGTAGTTGTACGGGGGAGCGTACCGGGGCTGCGGCCAGGTACCCATCTAACGGTTAATTGGCCTAGACTTCGCCTTTGCTAAGGGAAGGGTTAGTGTGCAATAATCGGGGAGGCCCACTTGTACAGTTAGAAGTTTCCGGAAGACTTTGTTACGAACACTCGCCTTTGTGGTATTTGGCTGTATCTTGTGGGTAAAGTGCATAACCTCTGCAGAGTGTAAAATCTATTCGAATAGCCGAGTCCGCGGCATTGGACATTGCTCGGGAATTACAGTCAAGGGTTAAACTTTCATGAAAACCACTTGGACTTGGAAAGTTTGGTTGGGTTTAATGATGACATTGATGGAAATGTGGATTAGGAAAGGAAAAGTGTTTACTTAATTCCTGGAAAAGTTATTGATACTACATTGCCTCTACTGCTTTCGAATCTACTTATGTTACTTGCTAATTACTGCTTTACTGCAAATGAACCTGTTGACCTATCCTTTGTATTAAGCCATGCATATAGAATATTAGTTGCATTCTGTGCATGACTTGCTGAGTACCAAGTACTCACCCTTGCCATAATACAACATCAGTTGAAGAAGAATCGACACCAGCATTGGAGGAAGAATACTAGGAGGAGTCGTCTAACTAGGGAGCGAGCCCAGTCAGTTGCCTGTGGCATATTGGTTGGCGCCACGCGTTTTCTTTATATTCCACTGCAGTTATTTCTCTTTTAATAAGTCTTTGCCCCGCGAGGCGTATCTTTGTAACTTGATCCCGAGGAGCCACAGCCCGAGCCACAGCCGGAGCCTGAGCCTGAGGATGATGCCGTTTCTTCGACAACTGCCGCTGTGGGGCATGGTGATCGCTTCGCACCTATGCCGTCGCATCCACCAAAAGGAGGCAGTGGAGGTTTTCTCGAGGAGTGAGCGTTTGGATTAGTGGTTGAGACTCCGTCGAGTCGCGTTATAGAATAAAGAGTCACCCTTAGAGGCGTTAGAGTCCAGTGTGTTAGTCGATTTGGATCTTCATTGTTTGCTGAGTGTGCGGTATGTGTTGCAAGGCCCCTAGGCATTGTAAGCAACCATACCTAGTTATTATTGATTAGTTAATAAAGTTGGATTTTGAGTTACACCTTTTCCCCGCATAAGTTTCCCTACTACTTGTCTATGCTTGTTTCCCTCTCATCTCTGAAACCTTGGAGTAATCGACAGATGGTGAACACCCGCGGAAACCTTGGAGGCAACGGGAGTGGTTCTCGCCCAGCTAGGAACCCCAATGATGGAGCACCTGCACCCCAACCAGCACCGCCAGTTGACATGCAGAACTTTGGAGCCTTTCTTGCTGCACAGACACAGCTGATGCATGCCATGATGCAGCAGATGCAGCAGATGCAGCACGTCACTGCTCAGGCCGCCGTTAATCAAGTCAATCAAGGACAGCGTCAGGGCCCAAGGTTGTCCGAATTCATGAGGGCTCATCCGCCCACCTTCTCTGGAAACGCCAATCCACTTGAGGCGGATGATTGGTTAAGGTCAATTGAGAGGAAGTTGCACATTACCCAATGTGTGGGAAATGAGAGGGTACTCTATGCCTCTCATCAGTTGGATGGGACTGCAGCTGAATGGTGGGAGAATTTCTACGCCACGCGGGAGAACCCACAGGATATCACATGGGAGGAATTCGCAACTGCGTTTCGCTAGTATCATGCGCCAGAAGGAATAATGGACTTAAAGAAGGAAGAATTCAGGGCATTGAAGCAAGGTAATCAACCGGTGGCTGAATACCTGAACAAGTTCACACAGCTTGCACGCTACGCGCCGAAAGACGTAGCGACAGACAAGGCCAGACAGTCTCGCTTCCTGAAGGGAATGAACTCTGGATTGCAGGTGAGACTGATCACCCACACCTTTTCAGATTTCCAGGAGTTGGTGAACAAGGCGCTCATTCTTGAGGACAAGCGCAAGGAACTGGATGGTAACCAAAAGCGCAGAATGCAACAACAGGGATCATGTCAGGGAGCGCAGCAACGTTTGAGGGTTGCGCCAAATCAGTTTTTCAGATTCCAGCCGTAGAATGCAGCGAGGACACCGTCGCCAGCACCGAGGCTTGCTAACCAGGGTTACCAGACACCAGCTCCAGCCAGAAACGCCGCTTTGGGCAGTTAACTGGGAGCAGTGAGACGATGCTATACATGCAACGAGCCAGGGCACTTCTCCAACAGCTGCCCCAAGAAGACAGCAGGAGTGACCCCAGTTCGCTTCAACTTGGGCTCCACACCAACCAGGACGCCTGCACCAGGAGCAAACCGCGGGACAGCACAGCCAGGAGCCGCACCTTAGACCGTGGTGAGAGGTTGAGTCAATCGCGTGACTGCAGATGCACTTCAGAATGCCACGGATGTCGTACTGGGTAAGTTACTTGTCAACTCAGTACCTGCAACAGTTTTGTTTGACTCTGGAGCTTCGCATTCGTTTATTTCTCAAGGTTTTGCTGCTAAGAATGATTTGGAGATTGCAAGACTTAAATGCATGCTTCTAGTTCAAACCCCTGGTTCCGAACTCCGAACTAAAGTAGGATGTTCTGGGGTAAGAATATTAATAGGTGGATTAGAGTTCCTAGCGAACCTTATTATTTTGGAAACCCAGACCTTAGATGTTATCTTGGGAATGGATTGGTTATCCAAGCACAAGGCCGTGCTGGATTGTGGGCGAAGGATTATCTCAGTTGAGGGCCCATGTGGAAGAAAAGTGGAATTTCAAACAACCGCCGTTCGAGATGGACAGTTGATGGTCAACAGCACGAAGGCAATCAGCATAGAAGATGTTTCAGTGGTGAATGAGTATCCTGATGTTTTTCCTGAAGATTTGCCTGGAATGCCGCCAGACAGAGACAAAGAGTTCGTGATAGAGTTAGTACCTGGTACAGCACCGATAGCGAAGAGACCTTACCGGATGTCCACCGAAGAATTGGTAGAGATGAAGAAACAGCTCGAGGAGTTGATGGAAAAAGGATTCATCAGACCTAGCTCGTCGCCATGGGGAGCACCAGTTTTGTTCATCAAAAAGAAGGACGGGAGTTTCAGGATGTGCATTGATTACCGTGCACTCAATGAAGTCACCGTGAAGAACAAGTATCCGCTACCCAGGATCGATGATATGTTTGACCAGTTGAGAGGAGCCGGAGTTTTCTCCAAGATTGATTTGAGGTCAGGATATCACCAGTTGAAGATCCGATTAGAGGATATTCCGAAGACCGCATTCTCGTCAAGATATGGACATTACGAGTTTACTGTTATGTCCTTTGGTCTTACGAATGCGCCAGCTTACTTCATGAATATGATGAACAAGGTTTTTAGGGAATACCTGGATAAGTTTGTCGTTGTGTTCATAGATGACATCCTAGTCTACTCCAAGACAAAGGATGAACATGCAGAGCACTTGAGGTGAGTTTTGGAGAAGCTGAGAGAACAACAACTCTTCGCCAAGTTCAGTAAGTGTGATTTTTGGAAAGACAAGGTGGAGTTTCTTGGACACGTGATGATCGCAGAAGGAGTCGCTGTTGATCCAAGCAAAGTAGAAGCTGTGTTACATTAGGAACAGCTGAAGACGGTGACCTAGATTCGGAGTTTTCTTAGGATGGCAGGTTACTATCGCCGCTTTATTGAAGGCTTTTCAACTATCGCGATACCTCTTACACAATTGTTGAAAAAGGAGAAGAAGTTTAACTGGACGCCGGAATGTGAAAAATGTTTCCAAGAGCTGAAGAAGCGATTGACATCAGCACCGGTGTTAGTTCTACCGGACGTCAATCAAAGCTTCGATATTTATTGTGATGCCTCGCACCAAGGACTTGGATGTGTGTTGATGCAGAGCAGAAAGGTTGTTGTGTACGCATCAAGGCAGCTGAGGCCACATGAAGAGAACTATCCAACACATGACCTAGAGTTAGCAGCCGTAGTGCACGCCTTGAAGTTATGGTGTCATTACCTTATTGGAAGTAGATGCGAAGTGTATACGGACCATAAGAGTCTTAAATACATTTTCACCCAATCAGACCTGAGCATGAGGCAGAGGAGATGGTTAGAGTTGATCAAGGATTACAATGTGGGAATCCACTACCATCCAAGAAAGGCTAACGTGGTGGCTGACGCCTTGAGTCGGAAGAGCCATACCGTGAATATGTTGATAGCCGAAAGTCCGGGCGAGCTATGCAAGGAGTTTCGGAAGATGCAGATTGAGGTGGTACACGAGGGATTCTTGGCCGCATTGGAGGTAAAGCCTATTCTGGAGGATCAGATCAGAGGAGGACAGAAGGATGATGACAAGATCCGTAGGATTAAGTCCAAGATGGATGAAGGCAAGGCAAAAGACTTCAAGCTAGATGAGCAAGGCACATTGTGGATGAAGAATCGAATCTGTGTGCCGAACAAAAAGGAACTGAAACAACTGATTCTGGAGGAAGCCCATGACTCCAAATATTCCATTCACCCAGGAAGTGCCAAGATGTACCAAGATCTGAAGGAAAGATTCTGGTGGCCAAGCATGAAGCGGGAAGTCGCCGAGTATGCTGCATTGTGCGACATATGCCAGAGAGTCAAAGCAATGCATCAGAGGCCAGCAGGATTGCTGCAACCATTGAAGATACCTGAGTGGAAATGGGAGGAAATCGGAATGGACTTCATTACCGGTTTGCCTAAAACTCAAGGAGGATATGACTCCATATGGGTTATAGTGGATCGCTTGACTAAGGTCGCCCATTTCATCCCGGTAAATACCACTTACTCGGGAGATAAATTAGCAGAATTGTACATGACCAGGATCGTTTGCTTGCACGGAGTGCCGAAGAAGATTGTTTCGGACCGAGGTACCCAATTTACCTCGAGATTCTAGAATAAGCTGCATGAAGCCATGGGGACCCGTTTGAACTTCAGTACAGCATATCATCCGCAGACGGATGGACAGACTGAAAGAGTTAATCAGATTTTAGAGGACATGTTAAGAGCTTGTGCATTAGCCTATGCAACCTCTTGGGATAAGAGTCTGCTGTATGCCGAGTTTAGCCACAATAACAGTTATCAGGCCAGTCTACAGATGTCACCTTTTGAGGCACTGTATGGTCGACCCTGTCGGACGCCATTGAATTGGAATGAGACAGGTGAACATCGTGTCTTTGGGCCAGACATTCTTCAAGAAGCTGAAGAATAGATTGCCATGATCAGAGAAAGATTGAATATAGCCCAATCGAGGCAAAAGAGCTACACCGATAATCGCCGCCGGGATCTGAGTTTTGAACCGGCAGATTTTGTATACCTCAGAGTTACACCTCTTAAGGGAGTTAAGAGGTTCCATGCCAAAGGGAAACTCGCACCCTGATATGTTGGGCCATTTAAGGTTTTGAGCCGCAGAGGCGAAGTTGCTTACCAGTTGGAGTTGCCACAATCATTAGCCGGAGTGCATGATGTGTTCCACGTGTCCCAGCTGAAGAAATGTCTCCGAGTGCCAGACGAGCAAACACCCTTGGAATCGATCGAGCTGTAGGAAGATTTGACCTACAAGGAGCACCCCGTCAAGATTCTGGACACCATAGATCGAGAGAAGAAATAAATCGACACGTTTCTGCAGAGTTCAGTGGAGCAACCATGAAGAGAGCGAAGCAACTTGGGAGCGCGAGGAGAATTTGAAGAAAGATTTTCCGAACCTATTCTTTAGTTAGCCCTGAATCTCGGGGACGAGATTCTGTTAAGGGGGGAGGTTTGTAACACCCCAATTTTTCTTTTCATGAATTTAAATGTTATTTTGCACTTTGGTGAATTTTTGGAATTTTTTGGAATTTATTTGGATTTAATTTGAATTTATTCCCTTTTGAAATAATTAGAGAATTAAAATTTATAAATAAAATTTTGTTGGAAATATTTTATTTGAGTCCCAAATGCCCTAAAATATTTTCTTGAATTTTTCTGGAAATTTTCTGAGTATTTTGCTATTTTTCTTGAATTAAATGAATTTCTGGAATTTATTTTGAATATTTAATCGCTGGAAAATCGAATCGGGTTTCACTGTTCATGCGACCGAGCCGGACCCAAGTCCGACTCGAGCCCGACCCGGACCACGTTCGCGTCCAACCGCATCGCGCCCGAGCCCTAGTCGCGTGACCGTTGGATCTTAATCCAACGGCCACCGTTGCACCACGTCGCCCAATCCGAATCCAATTCGGATTCCGCCGCCGCCGAGTGGGCCTTGGTTTCTGTAGTTTTTACGGACGTCGAGGGCCATATTTAATGCGCCGCCACCCCTATCATGTAGCCCTCTTCCGTGCGCACCTGTAGCCCTAACTCTTCGAGCTCAAGCCGTCGTGGTCGCGCCGCAATCGCTCGCCGTAGTTGGATTAGGTTTCTGCCACAGTTTTTCGCTGTTTCCGCCGCCGTCCGCCGTCCTCCGCCATCACCGAGCCCAGATCCAGAACCGCAAGGACAAGACGCGTCGGAGCCCAGATCCCAAGTGCCCGAAGGCTTCGAAGGAGAAGTGTTGACCCAAGAGCCAGCTCAAGACCAACATTAAGTACTCTTCGAAGGCAAGTTGTGCTTTGACCATGTTGAGCCCATTCCTTTGAAATTATGTTGTTTCAAAGTATTGCATGCTAATTTAATTAGAATTTATTATGATTAATTCTGGGATTAGTTAAATACCTAATTGTTGTATGACACCTTGATGTATATATAATTGTATGCCATGAACCCCTTGTCACCCTAGTTGTGGATTATTAGTTGGACATTATTAAATTGCCAACATGGGTAATTAGACCGTTGTAGTATATTGCTTAGACCTGCCACGTAGTCACAACATGATTTTGGATAACTACATGTTAACATTGACTTAGTGACATATGGAACATGTTTTTGAGAAGTGTCATGTGTTATTGATGTTGTTATCGATGGCACATGGTGCATGGTAATCAACTGGGGTTTGATAAATAGATTTAGACCGGGGCATGTGGCAAGAATGATATGGTGGGCCATGTTTGGCACCGGGGAAGTTGATTTGGTTCTTCGGATAGTCTTGCCCTGGTCAACCTAAGGATTTAACCTTGCAAGCCTTTGAACTGAGTCAAACGTGCAACCACATGTCTGTAATGGGACGAACCTAGTTGATTAAGTTGCTAATAACGTACTTGTGGGACCTCGGGGTGTAAACTATATCTTTTGCGTAGTTGTACGGGGGAGCGTACCAGGGCTGCAGCCAGGTACCCATCTAATGGTTAATTGGCCTAGACTTCGCCTTTGCTAAGGGAAGGGTTAGTGTGCAATAACCGGGGAGGCCCACTTGTACAGTTAGAAGTTTCCGAAAGACTTTGTTACGGACACTCGCCTTTGTGGTGTTTGGCTGTATCTTGTGGATAAAGTGCATAACCTCTGCAGAGTGTAAAATCTATTCAAATAGCCGAGTCCGCGGCATTAGACATTGCTCGGGAATTACAGTCAAGGGTTAGACTTTCATGAAAACCACTTGGACTTGGAAAGTTTGGTTGGGTTTAATGATGACATTGATGGAAATCTGGATTAGGAAAGGGAAAGTGTTTACTTAATTCCAGGAAAAGTTGTTGATACTACATTGCCTCTACTGCTTTCGAATCTACTTATGTTACTTGCTAATTACTGCTTTACTGCAAATGAACTTGTTAACCTATCCTTTGTATTAAGCCATGCATATAGAATATTAGTCGCATTCTGTGCATGACTTGCTGAGTACCAAGTACTCACCCTTGCCATAATACAACATCAGTTGAAGAAGAGTCGACACCAGCGTTGGAGGAAGAATACTAGGAGGAGTCGTCTAACTAGGGAGCGAGCCCAGTCAGTTGCCTGTGGCATATTGGTTGGCGCCATGCGTTTTCTTTATATTCCGCTGCAGTTATTTCTCTTTTAATAAGTCTTTGACCCGTGAGGCGTATCTTTGTAACTTGACCATAAGGTCGAGCAACCAGTTTGGTTAATTAATTAAGGTACTTTACTATTTCGTTGAGTATGATTGTGATATGTACCGATGTTGAGACTGTGTGCACTAGCGTGATCGTGGACTAGTGCTGAGTACACAGAGGGTCCGTATTTGCAAATTCGTGTCCCAACAACAGGCAAGCGAAAACTGTCGAACGAAGAAATGCTGAGCTCCGCGACGCCTGCGAGCCAGTCCTGCACCTTCTGCGCGCTGAGGGAGCTGAACCCAATCAGGGGACGACGCCACTCCACTTCTTCTGGAGGGAGCTGACAAGGTCAGGTCATACGCGAAAGAGTCGGCGACCATGAGTGCCAATCAAGCACTGGCAGTGGTCAAGTCTCATTATCCACGGATTGATCTTGAAGCTATTAAGGAGGGTTTCGCCTGTGATGAGAACAAGGCCAACGCACTTCTTGACGAGGTCTCCAGCACATCACAGGCTTTGCTGGAAAACTTTGAATTCTGACTTTGATGTAAATTCTCATATTGGACACCAACTTTTGTCTGAGATGTTGTTCAATATTCCAGTATGATTTGTCCCCTTCACTCTTTGCTTGGCCGAATGATTATTCTAGTGCTCCGGCCAGCTAGTCCAGCCTTCGGGCGCCGAGGCTCAGCCCGTTACCTTTTTGTCCCCGCAACGCTTATCCGAGTGACTGAATTTTGCCATTCTAGCCAACAGGTTCAGCCCGCTGAGCACCGGAATTTGGCTCATGGCCTTTTCATCCCAGATGCGCTTTTTCGAGTAGCTAGACCTCACCGTTCTAGCCGACTGCTCCTTCGTTACCAAGCATTTTGGGCACGTAGGGTGTCGCGCTTTGTTCCACGCTTCCTTATTTTCGTGATCTCTGGGGCAGTTAGGTACGAACAGTGCACCTGCTACCCGCTAGGTGTCGTGTAGCCTCCGGCTTGCCGCTTAGTTGATCCAAGTAAGCGGGAAGGCAAGTTTGCCACGTGTCTTGGAAAATATCATTCCACCTTGGTCAATGTGTTGGTTTTCTTCGGTATTTGCAAAGCCGCTTCGCGTTCTGTGCCTCATGAATACCGCGGCGCCTTGATTTTTGGAGCTGGGGTTGGCTTATAAATAGGACGTTATCGCTCGTAGAGCGATCATTCTTTTCTTAAGCCCTCTCCCCGATCTTCTTCAAGAGAGTCTTCGATGTCGTCTTTTGGGCATCACTGCTTCCACGACATGTACACTGATCGGGAAGATGCGGAGCTCTGGGAGGACTACGACTTCGTTCTCATGGAGTTGGCAAAGGAGGAGGCGGCGGCGAAAGATGCTGCCGCCGTTGCTGCCCTCATGGAGGCTGTGCCGGCACTGGGAGAGGTGGCGGACGTTCTCAAGGAGATTCTTGGGCACGAGCGCTGCGATGCCGCTGCCGTCGAGGCCCTTGTTCATCTTGTTCCACCACTTTGGGTTGTTGCCGACCGGATCCTCGAGGCCTTGGGCCGCACGCGCCATGCCTAGCTTCCTCAGCACCGGGCTCCTCAGCTTCGATTTTTTTTGCGAGAAAAGAAAAAAAAAGAAACCAGTAATGTAAATTACTAATGTGGAATAAAATGTAAGTTATTCAGTAGCCGTGTGTTGTTCAGACTTTCCTGAGTCTTACTGTCTTCGCCTTCGTCGTTAGCCCTAGCTGATCGCTCCAGCCACCCCCCGCACGCGAGGTGCTAGAGGGCCGAATTTTCGTTAACTAGGGACTACCGACTAGGACTTTCATGCCCAGAAAGGTCCTGGAACCGCTAAACGTTGTGCCCAAGTGGTTAATACCCTTTTCTAGCTTTGTCTTTCCTACTTTGTGTGCTGATACAATCGTTCGGATTTCGCTGCTTGTCGCGACTTCACCGTGAATATGCATTTACGCATAGCTTTTACCAGCACAGTTCGGATTAGACGCCACGCCACGTTATTCAGGTGGTAACCACTCGGGATCGACTTGGTCACATGATAGTTAAGACAAATCACAGAACAAAGCATTTTATAGTTTTATTTAATATGTGGGAGCTGGATACATAACTTAAGCCTAGAAGCGGCGCAGCTGTTCGGCGTTCCAAGTGTTCACCAAGATCGCGCCATCCTCGCGCTTGAGCTGGTAAGCTCCCAGACGAACTACCTCTTCCACCATGTAAGGACCTTCCCAGATCGGGGAGAGCTTATGCTCGCTTTTTTGGCTCCTTTTGAGGACCAAACCTCCCTTGGAGAAGGTACGACTTCGAACATTGTGAGAATGGTAGCGCCGGAGGCCCTGGAGATATTTGGCCGACTGAATTGCTGCAACATTTCTGGCTTCCTCGAGTTGATCAAGTTCTTCCAATCAGCTTTCCTCCGACTCAGCCTCTTTATAGTTCCGGACCCTCGGGGATCCGAATTCCAATTCTGTTGGCAGGACCGCCTCTGACCCGTACACAAAGAAAAAGGGGGTCTGCCCGGTTGCTCTACTAGGAGTAGTTCTGAGCCCCTAGAGTACTGACGGCAGCTCTTTTACCCATCGCGTGGGGTACGGTTTGAGACGATCGAAGATCCTGGCTTTCAGACCTTGAAGGACCATGCCATTGGCCCGCTCGACTTGCTCATTGCTTCGAGGATGACCCACTGAAGAAAAGCAAATCTTGATTCCCATATCATCACACCACTCTTGGAATTCTTCTCCTCTGAACTGAGTACCATTATCCGTGATGATTCTCTTTGGTACGCCGAATCTGACCACGATGCCCTGGAAGAACTCCTTGGCTTTGACCGCCGTGATCGCAGCGACTGGTTTGGCCTCAATCCATTTGGTGAATTTGTCTATGGCGACGAAGAGGTATGCAAAACCCCCTTGGGCCTTTTTTAGGGGTCCGACTAAATCGAGCCCCCATACTGTGAAAGGGCCAAGAAATGGGGATAGTTTGCAGCTCCTGCGCCGGCAAATGCGTTTGCTGCGCGTAGAACTGCCAGCCTTCACACGCGCGGACGATCTCTTTCGCATCTGTCACCGCGGTAGGCCAATAGAAACCTTGGCGGTAGGCCAGTAGAAACCTTGGCGGTAGGCCTTTCCGACCAAAGTACTCGATGCGGCATGATGCCCACATACTCCCGAGTGGATTTCCTTGAGTAGATCCCTTCCCTCTTGCTCCGAAACGCACCGTCTGAGGACGCCGGAGGCGCTATTTAGAAAGAGCTCTTCTCCGATCACCACGTAGGACTTGGCCTATCGCGCGATGCGCTCGGCTAGGGTGCCAGCTTCGGGGAGCTTCTCCTTCAACAGATAATCCAAATACGGGGTCGTCCAGTCGAGATGAATGACAAGGACTTCCGCCACGGGGCTCTTACTCAGCTCTCGTTGCTTGGACGCCGTTGGCTCATGAAGCTCCTGAATGAACACGCCACTCGGGACCTCCGCCCAAGTGGCTCCCATCTTCGCTAACTCATCTGCCACTTCATTATTGCGGCGCAGGACGTGGACCAACTCCAATCCATCGAACTTGTTCTCCAATTCCCGAACCCGCTGACAATACGCTGTCATGGTCTGATCGACACATGACCAGTCTTTCTGTACTTGACTCGGCTATGAAGTCGGCTAGGACCTGTGACTTGATGGCGATGCGCGGCTTGAATGAGATGTCAAAAGCTCCAAGCTCGGCCGCCCATTTTGAGATTCTCCCAGTAGCTTCCCGATTATGGAGAATATCTCCTACCGGGAAGGAGGTTACTACTGAAATCTGGTGTCCTTGGAAGTAATGCATTAATTTCCGCGACGCAACCAACACGGCATACAGCAACTTTTGGACTTGAGGATACCGTACCTTGGATTCGCCCAATACTTCACTAATGAAGTAGACTGGACGCTGCATTCCATAACGGTGTCCTGGCTCCTCCCGCTGCACAACTATCGCCGCGCTGACCACATGGGTCGTTGCCGCTATGTAAAGTAGGAGAGGCTCCCCTGGCATTGGCGAAACCAGGGTCGAAGGGATGGAAAGGAACTCCTTGAGCTCTTCGAAAGCTTGTTGTGCCTCTACCATCCACTCGAAGCGATCCTGTTTCTTGAGGAGCTTAAAAAAGGGCATCCCCGAGTCCCCAGTCGGGAAATGAATCTGCTGAGTGCCACCATGCATCCAGCGAGCTTCTGGACATCCTTCTGACTAGAAGAAGGTGTCATTCTCATGATGGCCTCGATCTTCTCCGGGTTTGCCTCGATCCCACGGTGAGAGACAATGAACCCGAGTAGTTTTCCAGAGGAAACTCCGAAGACACATTTCTCTGGGTTGAGCTTCATCCGGAAGGCCCTCAAGCTTTCGAACGTCTCGGCCAGATCGGAGGTAAGGTTTTCCCTCGCTCGCATCTTAACCACTACATCGTCCACGTATGCCTCCACGTTGCGCCCGAGCTGATTGTGAAAACATCGCTGTATCATGCGCTGATAAGTCGCGCCAGCATTTTTTAGCCCAAACGGCATCGTGATGTAGCAATACGCTCCGAATGGAGTGATGAACGAGGTCTTTTCACAGTCTTCCTCTCTAAGCCGGATTTGGTGGTAGCCCGAGTACGTGTCCAGGAAGCTAAGGAGTTCGCACCCAGCAGTGGAATCTACCACTTGGTCGATGCGAGGTAACCCAAAGGGATCCTTTGGACACGCCTTGTTGAGATCAGTATAATCAACATACATGCGCCAACTTTTATTCTTTTTGCGGACAAGTACAGGATTTGCTAGCCAGTCGGGATGATATACCTCTCTGATGAAGCCCGCTGCTAATAGCTTTATGATCTCCTCCCTGATGGCGTCTCGACGGTCCTGGGCAAACCGCCACAACCTCTGCTTGATGGGCTTGGCCGCTTTGTCTACGTTCAGCGCATGCTCGATCACCTCCCTAGGAACTCCAGGCATATCAGACGGCTTCCAAGCAAAAACGTCCATGTTTGCCCGGAGGAAGGTGACGAGTGTGTCTTCCTATTTTTTCCCAAGCCCTGTCCCGATCAAGGCCGTTTGAGTCAAGCCGGACGGGTCGAGGGTAACCTTCTTGATGCCTTCTTCGGGACTGATTCTGGGCTTCGGCGCCTTCAGAGTCGGGACGTCTCCTTCCTCCCGATTGGATTCCGCTATTAGCCGGATCTTTTCCCGGCTCGCCTGTGCCTCCAACATCTCGGCCATCTCGCAGCTCTCTCTATCGCAAGAGAAAGACTGCTTGATATCACCACGTTGTGTGATAATACCACTTGGGCCCGGCATCTTCAATGCCAGGTACGTGTAATGGGGCACCGCCATGAATTTGGCTAGCGTCGGCCTTCCCAAGATGGCGTGATACGCCGTCCCGAAATCAGCCACCTCGAAGTTGAGTTTCTCGGTACGGTAGTTTTCTCTCGTGCCGAAAGTGACCGGCAGAGTGATCTACCCAAGTGGCGTCGCCGATGTCCCAGGAATCACCCCATGGAACGGCAACGACCCACGTTTCAGCTCTGACCGAGATATACCCATATCGTCGAGAGTTTTGACAAAAAGGACGTTGAGCCCGCTCCCTCCGTCGATCAGCACCCTCTTGAGCTTGATGCCGCAAACGACTGGTCCCAAGACTAGAGGATATCTGCCGGGAAATGGGATCCGGTTCGAGTGATCCGAGCGATAGAAAGTGATCGCAACCTCGGACCACCGTACGTATTGGGGGTCTCCGGCGCGATCGCGTTGATATCCCGAGCGGCATGTTTATGCTTCTGCTTGGACTCGTATGCGGTCGAGCCCCCGAAGATATAATTAAGCTCTAGCTCAGCCTCTTGATAGTCTTCCTCCGCTTCGGGAGGAGGCTGCTTCCTGACCACTTCGCTCTGACCCTGCCCGGCTTGCCTCTTGCTTTCCCGGGCAAATCTTTTCAAAGTAAAGCAGTCTTTGGCGGCATGCCTTCCCTTCGGATGGAAGGGACAAAGCGAGTTCATCACTTTGTCATATCCATCCGTTTTGGGCGTTCAGGACTGGCCACGCTCAGCTGTTGCCACTAGCTCTTCGCCTTTGCGCTTCTTCTCCTTTCGCTTGGAGAATTCGGTGGGATCCTTCTTCTCATCGTGGCGCTCGGCCAAGGCCTCGGAGGCCGACGCGTAGCGATCCGCTAAGGCAAACAACTCCCGAACTGAAGTTGGAGGCTTCCGGCACATCTTCTTGATGAGATCAGGATCGCTGACTCCCTTCTGGAAGGCGGCGATCATGACCGCGTCTGTGACATCCCGAACTGTGCTCTTCCTGTGCATGAAACGCTTGACAAACTCCTGCAGGGACTCATTCTTCTTGTGGTTTAGTTGGTACAAGTCCTAGGGGGTGCTAGGGCGCTCGTACATGCCTTGGAAATTTGAGATGAACTGCTCACACAGATCTCCCCAGGAATCTATAGAATCCGCTGGGAGCCCAGTGAGCCACGCCTGGTCCCGGGGCGAAAGCGTGACCGGCAGGTAGTTAGCCATCACGTTCTGATCTCCCTCGGCTGCCCTGACCACTAACGTGTATACCTGCAGCCAAGCCTCTGGGTCCCTTTCGCCATCGAATTTGGTAATGCCCTTGGGATTAAACCCATCGGGCCGAACCACTCGGCGAAGGTGGGGGGTGAACGCACGAACCCCTTCACTGACCCCATTACGCCTCCCGGGTGGTGAGTGATGTGAGGGGGATTGAGCTTGACGAGCGCCCCGATCCCCTGGAAGGACGCCGAAGCGCTCGTACTCGTCGGTGTGTCGGCGTTGCTCGTCTCTTTCCCGATCGCGCCGTCTGGCATCGAGGACAGAGCGGAGGTCGCGATTGAGACTGCGGCGCAGGTCGTCCCCACGGAGGGGAACGCGGTGTCCCCGATGGGGAGCTCCACGACCCGGCCGACTGCTGGCCGTCTGAGTACTGGCCAGGACGCGTGAGTGCGCCCTTGCCGGCTGGTCACTCTGAGCTTGCTGGATCGCTACCGCCGTCACCATGGCTTTTATTTGGGCCATGATCGGGGCAACCAGGCTGTTGGCCTCTAGCATTGGGCTCAAAGTGTCAAGGAGCGTTTTGGAGGCTACAATGTTCTGCTACGGGGTATGGAAGACTGCCTGGTCTCCCATTTTGACCTGCATAATATCTTCATTGACATCACGACCACGACCTCGAAGGGCTCGAGCGCGCGTCCAGCTCCTCCTTATGGCCGCCGTCCTGCTCGGTGGCTGCCAAATCGTCGGGGCGTTGCTGCGATTCCGTACGCGAGCCCCCGATCACGCAGACTCTACGGAAGTTCCAGCAACTTTCCAGGCTTCCCTCCGACTCGGCCCGCGAGCTGGGAGATCCCGAGGGAGATAACTCCAGGCGATCGGAGGTCCCGAGTGGTTTGGTAGCAAGGACCCATACCACCCGTGACTCAGCGCCTGTTGAGTCATCTTCCCGATGAGACCGGGGTTTCAGCCCCCCGCTTGGTGCTTGCGGGCACGGAACGGCGAGACTCCCCGATCCGGGTAGTGGTCGCGACGATGACTCCCCGGAGGCCTCCCTGCACAGCGGCGCGCCTGCTTCCAAGAGAGAAAGGCTTCCCAGATTCGTCGGCGACGAAGACCAAGCTTCCAAAATGGAAAGCCTGATCCAGGAGAAAAACTGTAGAAACTCCACTGGTTGCAGCCATCAAGCTCGACGGAGATCTTCACACGCCTGTCTCCCCTACCTGGCGCGCCAACTGTCGACGGTTGGTTTCGTTGGCAATGAGATTTGTGATCCGAGGAGGATGCGCGTGAGATCAGAGCTCGATGGTAACACAGGAAGTGAGGGTTTTTTAGACAGGTTTGGGCTCTCCGGATCGAGATAATACCCTAGTCCTGTGTTCTTGTGTATATGAGTTTTCTTCCTATTTCCTCCCTCCCTTTTCAGTGTTGTCTCCTCCCGCCTTATATACTGGGGGGAGGGCACGTTACAAAGGGGCGCTACCTGGCGTTGGACCAGGTGGACTCATGAGTATCCTATTTGTCTCTATCTGCCGAACCCAACTACCACCAGGAGATTTGGTCATTACTTTCCCGACGCACGCTTGTTGATCTGCCAGGGTTTGGTGGTCGCAGTCTTGCAGGCGCTAGGCTGCAGGCTTCGCTTTACGCAGGGTTGTCCTGACGTGAGACGAAGCTTCATCGGGGAGGTAACTAACTGCCTTGGAGGGGAAGTTGGGCCCTGACCATGTCCTCCTTGTGGCATTTCCGAGCTTTCGGCCCAGCGCACTGCTCATACGAGTCGTCCATGGGCTTCTTTGTAGGACCTCGGTCTCGGACATCCCACAGGTATAAAGTAAGAAAGAGGCGATAAGTGGAGATTTCATTAATATTATTGCACGGCGTTGGATTCGCTATGCTATTTGATAGAACTACAATGTTTAGTAAAGTAGACAACACATACAGTTCTGAATAGATTAGACAACACGGGCAGCGTTACAAAAAGCTGACAACACATTATGCAATATGAAAAATGGATAGCACATAAGTGATTTTACATCACTAGTAGGTACAATTAATAATTTTACATGGTCAGCAGGTACAATTAGTGGCCCCGATGACGCCGTCCACCTTGTCTTCTCATGAAGTCCTCTGGGTGTAGGCATCTGGGAGGTTGTGTGGCCCTCCATCCTATGGCCTTCGATGGCCCATGCCTGCTCATACCTAGCGGGATGTCCAAATCTTCCTCTTCGGGAGGTACATCCGATTGAAAGGTGTATTGTTCTCCGCTATGGTGGATACGGTTGTACCACACACTTGGATCATCCATATGTAGCTGAGTTGTATGCAGTATGTCGGCTGCGGGTTGCGAGGGGCCCGCCTGCCCGCCTAGCATAGGAGTAAAGGTAGGTGCCGACATGAAGTCAAAGTCGAAAGCCTTGGGCTCACTCCACTGCTTTGTACGACTATCATCCGTCCCGTAGGTGTGTGTGAAATGTGGCACTTCCAGTGGAAGCGGTGGGGAGGACGTACCAGGTCTGTCATCCCATTGTGGCCATGCTTTAGTTGTACGAGGTCTGTCATCCCATTGTGACCACGCTTCAGTTGGGACCTCAACATGGGGGAATGAATGATGGTGTGACGACTAGCTTCTTGCATGGGACATGGACGCACGTCTTGGGGGCGTCTTATTGTTTGGCAATGGAGGGATGGATGCTGACGGACCATCTGGCGTGTGAGGTCTAAGTTGGATCCATGCCAGGTGAGTTGTAGTTGCATGGGGGACGTCGTGCAGAGCATCCAAGACCACAGATCACCGAGAATAATCTGGCCCCCTTAGACGCAATGTACAATCTCATCTGATTGGCTGTCGACGTCGAGGTAGAGGTCCCCATAGGATGGGCCACCATTTGATCCGCCTGGGTAAATAGGTCCGATGCCTCCTGGGTTTGCATTGCAGTATGTCCGTATTAGGAATTGGGATACAAAACTTACGATAAATACTAGTAGTACGATGAGAGTACCAAAATATGGACATGCCGCGATCGTTCCTCTGGGTACATCATGGCATGCGGTTTGACCTCCTGGCTTAGTAACATGGCACGCGTGCGGGCACGGTACCATGTAAGGTATTCGTCATACTCGAAGGGGTCGTATGGGCCAGCGAGAATGATGACCTCCTATAATGCTGACTCGACCCATCGCGTGATGTGCATACCGTGCACGAGGGTCTAATCGACAGCTCCTCCAGTGCCCTTAGCGCTTCTCCTGTTATGGTTAAGACAATAGAATGGTAAATTTTGAACGAAGATGACAAGATTGAAAACAATGAAATACATACCCGTGTGACCTCCCAGTGTTCCACGGTGGTGGAACCGAGATTATCTGTTGGCACTCGAATTGTCATTGGATATGTTTGGGCGAATAGACCTCAACTGCGTTCATGTACACGACGAAGCATGTAGTCATTCATAATGGCATGTTCACCGAGCAACAAGAAGAGATGCGTCCGTCAGTGGCAATTTCTGTGACTCGTTGCAAAGTCCATTGATTCCATGTCACATGATCAGCGATTAGTAGGTCCATATCAGCGATAACACATTTGTAGCTCACGTGGCTACCTAGTGGCGATTGTCTAAACTATGTGTCCATCCAACGGTGCCCCATTGTAGGGCGAGTGGCATCTGGCATGTCATCATTGATGATGACAGGGTAATACATTCTACTAACAGTGGGCTGAGATATCGGAAGGTACTCCCAACTCCATATCTGCAGGAGTTGCACACATCCAGTAATTGTGCCCCTAGCCATATGTCGTACGCATGCATCGCACAACCCACGGTATGTGTCAGCAAGGACCGCTGATGCCCAGCTATATGCCGTGATCTCCTCAGGGTTTGCGGCCAACTAACGAGCTATCCAAATTATGTGCGGGAAGATGATGTCACCGACCGTGGTCATGAACATCACACCACCTAGCAAGTAATACAGGTAAACTTCATAATGCCATTGTACGGTAGCTCCATCCGCATGCTCTGTGCATGGTTGGTACTCTTCCAATGCTTATAGCCAAGTCATCGACACTCCACTATCTTTCTGTGTGTACAACACCACAAACCTGTAGGTACTCCAGGTTAAGTAAGTACATTGTATCGTTATCATTTTGAACATTACATAACAAATACATGAATTACCTGGGCATAATGTACTGCTGCCACTGGCCTCTACTGGGCCGGGCTAGAACCACAGGTTGCCCCCTAATGGGTAGACTGGTGAGCATGGCTACGTCCTTTAGAGTGATGGACATCTCACCGAATGGGAAGTGATAGGTGTGCGTCTCCCGTCCATCGGTCGACTGTACCAGTAAGAAGTGCCTGATCGAGGGCCGGCATCGGTGTGGTCATGCCTCCTTCCATTATAGCCCCGTCCATGAGAAGCGCAAATGGTAGTAGACCTGCACGGGCGAGTCGAATATAGAAACGGAAGTCCAACATTTTTATTTTGTGCAATGACCAGCAATACAGAGGGGCCAACTGAAATGTGAACCAAATTGTGGTTAGAGGCATCACAAATATTTCATGACATGTAATATAAAATTTTGTCATACATTAGTTCTTGCATAAATTGCCCTTGCACGGTGTTTTGCATCAACCAATTCACAGAGTAGCTCTGGAAGAACAATGCCCACCATTGCCTGCAATGTCAACCGCAGTACAAGGAATACATGCCAAGTTGATTATCTCAATGTATGTACTAAGGGGCATAAGGGGCAAGACATGACAAGTGCATTTCATACATCAAAATAACATGCGTGCTAGGTGCAATATGAAAGTACACTACTGAGTACACAATATAAAAGTACGCACTACTAAGTACTGCGTGGATTGGGGCACCTGCTATGGTCATGTCCAGGATGTTTGCATAATTTACACTTTCGCAAACCATCTACCACATCAGCTGTATTCATGTCACCATGCAATCTGGTGCCCCTTAGCCTTCCATGATGTATGCGTCTACTCATGGGGTATGGTTTCCTGGTAGGACCTTTCAGCAGCTTATAGTTCGCTCCAATTGTGAACGAACTCATCTTGGGACGCCAAGTGTTCTTCAAAGCAAGCAGGTGTAGAACGGTGAGATGAACTGTGATGCATCGTTCCCACCCATGTTACAACATGTGGCCAACACATGGGTGCATGAAATGTGATGTAGCTTCGGCTTGTTACACGTGCAAGTAACCTCCTCCGCCCCTTGCTGGCACTGCTGCACGGTGTCCCCCGCGAGATACTCAGATGAATATTTGCACTTGCACATGACCTCAAATTTATCCGTGCCCAAGTCATAAATCCTTGTGCGGTGGAAGTGCACCTTCTTCCTTCTCGATTTGAGCATCTTCTCCATTCTTGTTGCATACATAGTGACACATGCCTCGACCGTGTTCCCACGATCACGGAAGTAATCAGCCGCCTAGTAGAAGGTGAGCTCAATGATTGAAGACAACAAAAGGCCACGAACACCCTTCAATACGTTGTTGAAAGCCTCTGCTATATTCGTGGTCATGACGTTGTACCTAAAATGATTTATGTTAGCTTCAATGGGAATTAACATAAACACTACGGTAATTACCATGAACTAATGGTTCATCTATACGTCGCTCCGTTCGTGTCATGGAGTAGCGCCCACCACTCATGTGGCTTCCCCGCAATTCACTAGCTAAAGCTAGGCCTCATGCGACTAACCAATGTCTGCCCTTCGACCACTTCAGAACATAATTGTTGTTCCTGTGATTGGTCGTCTTCCATCATCTTCTATGTGGTGTTGTTCAGTTGTGTCCATATCGCGTTGAACTCATGAGGTTGGTTTTGAAGGCACATAGCTTTGAACCTCTTCACGAGTGCCTTGTTCTTGTACCTTGAATACAAGTTTGCACCTAGGTGTCGCATGCACCATCTTCTCTCCACATCAGGTCAGTTCATCGAGGAGCATGTGCTGTCATGCATGACATCCAACGCGTGGAGAATGTAACACCCCAGCACCTATTGTACCCAGAATGTCATCACGAGAACAACACTAGCAACCAGATAGTCAATAAAGAATTAAACTGCAGCACTACACTTGCTAATTAGTCAAAAATTCAGCATCACGTCCTCTATTTTTCCATGGTTATACACATCCTTAATCATTTCATACCACAATAGCATAATAGATGACAACTACAACACAATAAATAAGGATTTCAACGGCAATTCAAACCAAGGATATGAACTTAAACATCATAGGAATAGTGACGTGAGAAACACTCAAGCATGGCAACCACGATGATAATAGCTAAATTACAGTTCAATAGAGTAAGCCTTCATGAAGGGAATATGGGTATATAAAAATTGTCTATTGGAGTGATGGTAAGTGCAATGGTGAATCTAGTTCCCCTTCCCAAATGCCGTGACCAAGTTACTTAAAAAAACTTTAAACAACAAGCGTGAGTTCATCAGTCAGCAAAGTGTATTGCAATGGAAACAAATTAATAAAAGTTAGCATACATATATTCTTCGAGTCACAAACCATGGGGAGCAATTCATAAAGACTTCTTCATTCATATTCTCATTTATGCAATGCAATGCATCATGCATGCTCACTCTTTGCTTAGCACATATCGGTATTGCCGAGTGCACAACCGTCGGTGTGCAACCTCATTCCCTTCCATCCTGTGGAGGGTGCCTACTCTTACTGACTCACTCCCATTCACAACTGTGGATGGAACTACGAGGTAGGTCTTTCTCAGTGGCGCTCCGGATTAGTCATAACTTTCTCACCGACCTTATTGGATTAGTTATGACTTTCTCACTGACCTGGCCTGTCCTCATGCTATGAATGCATATAATATGCCATAAACATGAATAAACTTGCATATATACTCATTTTTAACAACTTGCATAACCATATTTAAATACATGATCATCAACAATGCTCACATCCACAACATCACATTCATATTCAACTAATCAGCTTTTTGGTGGGAATGTCTTCATCTTGCAAGACGGAAGCCGTCAGTCGGAGTTTTTCCAAGTCAGCCGACGCTTGCAATGTCTTGGCCAGTTCACAACTCTCCCTGTCGCATAGGAAGGACTACCTGACGTCACCACGAATTGTGATAATGCCCTTTGGGCCTGACATCTTCAGTACCAAGTATGTGAGCTTGGCCAAGCCCGGTCTTCCCAAGATGGCGTGATACGCCGTCTTGAAATCGGCTACCTAAAAATTCATATACTCAGTGCGATAGTTCTCCTTTGTACCAAACATAACAGGCAAGGTGATCTGACTGAGTGGTACAGAGGAGGTCCCGGGGATTACCCCATGGAATGAGGACGCGCTTTGCCTTAACTCGAAGCGAGGAATCATCATGTCGTCGAGGGTTTTTATGAATAGGATGTTGAGTCCGCTTCCCCCGTCGATCAGCACCTTTTTAAGCTTCACACTATGGATGATAGGGTCCAGCACCAGAGGCTACCTACCAGGATATGGTATGTGATCAGGGTGATCCGAGCGGTCAAACATGATTGGAATCTCGGACCATCTCATGTATTGGGGGGGCACTGACGTGATCGCATTGATGTCCCGAGCGGTGAGTTTTTGCTTTCACTTGGACTCATATGTGCCTGAGCTCCCGAATATGAAGTTGAGCTCATGCTCAATCTCCTAGTAGTCATCCTCTTCGGGAGAATCTTTCTTCTTACCGGCCTCCCCATTGTCCTTTGGCTCTGACGGCTTTGTTGTTCTCCCGCGCGAATCTCTTCAAGGTGAAGCGGTCTTTCACGGCATGTTTTCCCTTTGGATGGAAGGGGCACTACGCGTTCATTACTTCATCGTAGACCTTGGTCTATGGCGCATTTGCCCGGCCGCTATCAGTTGTCACGACCAGTTCTTCGCTCTTCCATTTCCTGTCCTTCTATTTTGAGGACTCAGCATTGTCCTTTTTGTCCTTCTGGTATGGGCGATCCTCTCGGCGTTCGGCCAAGGCATCTGAGGCTATAGCGTAGCGGTCATCTAAGACAAACATTTTCCTTACCGTAGTCAGGTGTTTCTGGGACATCTTCTTGATGAGATTGAGATCGCTGACTCCTTTCTGGAATGCTGTGATGACGACCGCATCCGAGATGTCCCGAACTGTGTTCTTTTTCTACGTGAAGCGTCAGATGAATTCCCGTAGGGACTCATTCTTCTCTTTGATGAAGCTGATACAAATCCCACGGAATTCCAGGCCTCTCGTAAGTGCCCTAAAAATAAATTGCTCACAGAGATCTCCCCACGAATCTATGGAATTCCTTGGAAGCCCTATAAGCCATGCTTGAGCCGATGGGGTGAGCATGACAGGCAGGTAATTTGCCATTAAGTTGCAGTCACCTCCGGCTGCCTTGACTGCTAGGACGTAAACTTGTAGCCAAGCTTCTAGATCTCTCTCTATTGAACTTGACGATGCCCTTAGGGTTGAAACCGTCGGGCCACACCACTCGGTGGAGCCAAGCGGTGAATGCTCGGACTCTGTCAATGAGCTCCTCATCACGGCGTGGTGAATGTTGGTGCGGCGGAGATTCCACTCGGTGATCACTGTTGTCGCGGTGGTGTAGACAGTAGTGGTTCCTGCGTCCGCTAAGGTCCGTGTTTTGATGTTCACGGTCGCCGCGGTTGTTGTCGCGACGTTGGTGGTCTCGGTGGTGGTCGATACCGAAGCGCTCATAGTCGTCCTCGCGCCGGCGCTACTCATCATCCTCCCTCTCTTGCCTCCTAGTGTTGAGGTCCTGGCAGAGGTCGCGGTGGAGGGTCGAGCGTATGTCCTCGCCATATGGGAGCCTACGACGACTGCTTCCTGCCTGATTGATATCGGTCTGATTGCTCGCAGTGTGTCTCTGCGTGCATGCGTGGGGGCTTTGTCACTACTTGATCTCACTGATTGTGCTGGATTGCTACCACCGTCACCATGGCTTTGACTTGTGCCATAATCGGGGCAGCTAGGCTGTCGGGCTTGAGTATTGAGCCTAGGGTGTCGAGGAGCGTCTTGGAAGCAATGATGTTTTGTTACGGCGTGGGAAAACTAACTGGTTTCCCATCTTCTCGTGCAAGATGTCCTCGTTGGCATTGCGAGCTCGGGTCTGGAGCGATCGAGTGCGCGCTTCTTGGGTCTCATGGCGAAGGCATTCTGCCTCCACTTATTCTTTGCCCTATCATTGGTGTTGTGATTCAGAGCGTCCGTCCCCAATCACACACACCATACGGAAACCAATCTCCATGCTGGAGGAGTAGGAAGGAGACTCATCTCTAGCGGGTTCACACCGTGACCAGGTCGGGAAGAGGGCCTCTGGCGCACCATCTGTGGGTGAATGGCCGTGGCCTTTCCTAACCCGAGCATGGGTCCAGCAGAAACGCAGATGAGGTTCCTCCTAGACCGGATCTGATCCGAGTCCAAAAGGGCAAGCGTGCCGAGCTTGTCGGCAGTGAAGTGGAGACTCCCGAAGCGGAATACCTTGCCAGGAATGAAGATGATGCTATCTCCGTTGATGGAAGCTATCGAGCTTGTTGAGATTGATCTTCGCGCTTCCCCTACCTGGCGCACCAACTGTCGATGTTTGTTGTTGGTAATAAATTATATGGGGCTATGCGCTGGATCCAAACTCGATGGTAACACAAGACAAGGGATTAGACAGGTTCAGGCCCTCAGCGAAGGAGGTAATACCCCGATCCTGTGTTCTGGGATTATGAGAAGTATCTATCTCACGTAGTGTATGTTGCTTGCTCATTGCGTCTGCCTCTCCTCCCTGCACCCCTCGCTCCCTTTATATAGTTAGGAGGCTGAGGGATCTGAGTCGGTTACAGGGTGGATTCTTAATCAGTTACATGGTGGAGATTCTATCTCCAAGGTACTATCGTAGCCTTCCTAACAATAGTTAGTTACCATCTTTTATCCTTTCTTGTAGGACACGACAGTGAGAGTCCGAGTAAAGCCTGATTCTTTATAACCGTCATGGGACGCCCCCTCTCGATGGGTCCTTGCAGCCCGTCGTGCAGATACCCAGGGCCCACATACTCCACAACATCTATATTCTTGCAATCTTGCATGCAAATTGTACTAGTGAAATTTGGACATGATGTGAGTGAGTCACACTAAAGCTACTCGCTCGTTGAACTGGTGTTGATTTGACGTACTGTGGCCTAGGCTCACCAACAACATTTCTTAAATTTGAATCTCTATATCTTGATATACATAATTCTTTAAAAAGATTCTTTTCCTATATCTCTTTCCTATCCAACATCATTCCTCAAATTCCACTCTCTATTTTCTGCCTCCTATATTGTAATAATATTTCATAACCGTCATTTGAACAACATTTATTTTTTATCGGAAAAATTCGAACGACTATTTTTAAATACGAAAATTTAAAATTTGAAGTTTATTCTAACGGCCATCGTAATGGCTATATCGTAACGGCTATATCGTAATGGCTATATTGTAACAGCTATATTTTTTTGCGCTATATATGCACAGCCATTTGCACTTCTAAGCCTTGCCCATTTTTGAATGTTCACAATTTAGCATATCTCAATGAGTCGTCGCAACTTGGTCCAGTATTTTCTCTCAAAAGACTCATCGTCGAATGACGACGATGAATCTCTTCTTACAGTAGCATACCTAGCACAGGAGCAAGATGAATGTGTCAATGCTCGACGCCATGGGGGTTCTGTTTTTTGCCATCAATACGTAGATTGCAATAGAGGGGAAGGGCATGCCAGGCTATACCGAGATTATTTTGCTGATCCTCCGATCTATGACCCAACCTTCTTTCATCGCAGGTTTGTAACGAGAAATATTTTACTTCTTTGTATTTTTTTGTTGATCATCTTTTCTATGACTCATTCTTCTTTTCGAAGTAGGTTTAGAATGAGTCGTTCTCTATTTCTTTGCATATTGCATGCTATAGAAGTACATGATGTTTATTTTGTTAAAAAAAAGGAATTGTGCTGGAATTCTCGGATTATCTTCTTTACAGAAGATAACTGCAGCATTTTGAATGATAGATTATGGAGTACCAGCAAATGCTATTGATGATTTTCTGCGGATTGCAGAAAGCACTGTCATAGAGAGTCTTAAAAGGTTTGTGCGTGCTATTATTGTTCTCTTTGGAGACGAGTATTTGAGATCTCCAAATAAGAATGATACTGATAGATTACTTGTAATCGGTGAGGAAAAAGGTTTTCCTAGAATGCTAGGAAGCATAGATTGTATTCACTGGAGGTGGAAAAATTGCCCAACAGCATGGCAAGGCTTGTATACTGGACATGTATACAAGCCAACAATAATTCTAGAAGCCATTGCTTCACTGGATCTATGAATTTGGCATGCCTTTTTTGGTTTACCTGGATCTCACAATAGTATTAATGTTCTTTACCGTTCCCCTCTCTTTGCAAAGTTAGCAGAAGGACAAGTGCCGGAAGTGAATTATACTATCAACAGTCACAATTACACAATTACTAATTTATATTTTATATATATCGTAATTTGAATCTTGAAATAAAGAAGTTATGCGATCCTAAGTTTATTTCTTCGCTGTTAATTAATACAGAGAAAGAACTACTTTTCTGAATGGTCAGCAGAGACAAATTTTCATTGCACAGCAGACCAACTAGTTACAGGCAATTTTTATTATCATGCACAAGACCAATCATGACACTGAGATGTTGGAAGCACTAAACCGCAAAGATCATATTAAAATATAGCATTGAGTATATGGAAGCATCAATACATTGCATACCATACCATATGTGATAGTTCTATGTGTATACATTAGTAACATATGTGATTTCATGATTCGTGATAATACAGCATGGTTTCTGATGTCATCATCAATCTTCCTCTCTAATCAGAAGACACCTGAGCCATGTAACAACAACATAAGTACATCAGAAAGGAAATGGTGAGCCTTAGATAAATACTTTCAGAAACATGCGAACTAGCATAAGCATAGGCAATAGGGAGCTCACCGCGAGTGCATCCGCCATGCTGGCCTCGAGGATCTCCTCCCGGGTGGCCTGCCTGGCATTAGGCACCATAATCTTCTTGAGCTCACTCTTGATGTTGTTGTTCAGATTAGACTTGTACTCCCTTATTTTAGCCAGCAACCCTGCTTTCACGCTCGGCTGCAGGCTTCGCACCTGCAAATCCATCTTCCTAATCTACAGGCACCCAGACAGAAATTCAACCGCATCGTTACATAATTAACCATCATGACACTGCTCGAATTGAACACAAAAGTCTATGAAATTCTACACAAAAAAAACTTCACCATCCAAAAAGCATGCAGGAGAAATTACACTAGATTTTTAGGTACTGAAAGAGCTAGCAAGAATCCTACTTCGCACGGATGAAGCGTCCCAATAGTTATTAGCCTTTTCATTTCATCCATACATTGAATAAATGTAACTTGCTTTGGTAGCCATGTATCCAAAGTAGCAGATCTTACCTGCATCAGGAAGACAATACATTTTTAATCACCTTTTGGATGCAATGAGCCAGTGATGCAGCAACGAAACATAGGACAAATCAACAGCATCAATTCATAGTAAGCCTTCTGTAAATATCTAGCTAACAAGATTGATCATGCACTAGGCCATGAAACTGAGTGGGTATGGATTTTGCCAAAAGATAGTGACCGCTCACATACACCACTTCTGTTACCGTTGTGTGTGCTTTCATGAAGGCTACATTACTTTCTATACTGTCGGGACCCGAATGTGGAAATTTGGACCTTCTATGTATTCAGCACTAGTCCAAGATCACGCTAGTGCACACAGTCTCAACATCGGTAAATACCATAATCATACTCAACGAAATAGTAAAATACTTTATTCAAAGGGAAATATAACCGGTTGCTTAACCTTATGTTCAAGTTACAAGAGTACACCCTGCAAGGCTTAAGTCTTACTCAAATGAAGTTGCAGCGAAAAATAAAGAAACGCGTGGCACCAACCATATGCCACAGGCAACTGACTGGGCTCGCCCCTAGTTCGTTGGCTCCTCCTGGAACTCCTCCTCCAAAGCTGGTGTCGATTCTTCTTCGACTGATGTTTGTATTGTGGCAAGGGTGAGTACTCAAAAGCACTCAACAAGTCATGCACAAAGATGCAATGCTAATAGCTACATGCATGGCTTATTCCAACAACAGGCTAAGGGGAACAATCTTGCCACTTCCTCAGTCTAAACCATTTAATCACCCCAGTTGATTACCATGCACCACGTGCCATCAACATCATCAATAACACATGTAGCAATTTCCAAAAATATGTTCCATTTCTCATTAAATCAAGATTAATTTTTGACATTCAAAATTATATCAATAACACGATTGCATGGCTAAGCAATCTAACTACGATCTAATTAACCCATGTTGGCAAAGTATTAATGTCCAACTATTATTCCACATCCTAAGGTGACAAATAATTTATGGCATACAATTATTATATACATGATGACATACATCAAGTAGGTCACATAACTATTCCTGGAATTATTCGAAAACATTTTAAATAAACTAGCATGCAATAATTTAAATAAACATAGTTTCAAAAGTGAGATTAATATGGTCAAAGCATAACTTGTCTTCAAAGAGTACTGGTTCCTGGTCTTGAACTTGCTCCTGGGTCAAAACTTCTCCTTCGAAGCCTTCAAGCAGTTCAACGTCTATGCGAATCGGATAAATAAACAACAAATAAATAAAAACAGAGAAAAACTCATGTCCAAAAATTAAATAAAATTTACCATTAAATAGAGCTTCATTTTACAAAAATATAGAAACTAGAATCGCCTCAATCGGAGTTAAAACGCAAAAGTTATAGCCGTTTGAAGTTTGAAAATACGTTAAAAAGAATAAACCGAATTAAATAATTTATTTTTCTATTGAAAATTCGGAAATATGACATCAGCATGACGTCGGCATGAATTTTGAATTTCGTCCGAATTATTTTTATAAAGAAAAATTGATTTATTGCGTCAGCATGACGTCAGTCGGTTCATAGACCTGGTCCACGGCTCGGCTCGGTCCACCGTGGACCCGGTCCATGGGTACATGTGTCACTGACACGTGGGACCCACTGATCACTGATGACGTTAGCTACTGACATCAGCAAGGCTCAGCCGTACCCTCTGACACGTGGGTCCCACCGTGACGTCAGCATGACATCACAGATGACGTCATCACAGTGCGATGAGCCGCTGACATGCGGTCTCGACGCTGATGTCGCAAGTGACGTCAGCGACGACCGGGGCTGACCGCGCCGGTTCGGCTTCCCGTGACATGGCACGATCTGGGACGTTGGTTTGAAATCCGACAGTTGAGATTGGATCTAATCCCGCATGTTTTGGATCTACACGAATCAATCCGGTCCGTTCGATTTGAATCGGACGGCCGACATTGGATCTGGATCCCGCATCACCGTGGGGGTGATGTGGCATGACCCGGTGGCTTACGCATGGCATGATCTACACCGTACACCGCGGATTGGACGGCTACGATTAAATCTAGCGCCAACACACGAACCGAATCTAACTGTTCGATCTAGATCTAACAGTCACGATCTAATCTAGCACGGTGCGGTACGAGTCTACGTGGCTTACTCTCGTCCATCTGATCTAAATCTAACGGTTGCAAATAGATCTAAATAGTAACACTAGATCTAATCCGAACCGTACGATCTAGATCTAACGGCGGGGATCTAATCTGGGATTCTACACGGGGATAGCTACGTGGACGAACCTGGGCCCTTGGATCAGGATCGGACGGTTGGCGGAGCTCGAGGGCGTCGGTGATGTCGCGACGGAGCTGGCTGACTGGAGCTGGGGACGATGACATGGCCAACGGCATTTGGGCACGTCTCCGGCAAAGGGAGTCCTACTCCCAGGTGCTGTAAGTACAACCTCCATTAGGTTGATCCATTAAGTTGGTTTTGGTGATTAATGACAAATCCTAATATGAGACTAATGTTTAAGTAATTACTATTTTCGTCTCATCAAGGATGATTGGTGATCATTGACAAATCTACTTTTTAGTGAGGCTAACATATTTATTGAGCTTATGTTTAGTAGCCTCACATTTGGATGAAAAATGGAAAACCCAAGGTATGCATTGTATCAATGTTTATTATTTTATTGCATACTTAGGATTTAAGTTGAAGTATGAATTTCTCCATTGCTTTAACCAAAAACTGTGTATCATGTTTCCCAATCCATATATTACTTGGATGCACACATTTAGGGGGAGTTCACACTCTAACTTAATGTTTCATTGCATTGATCTATTCCTCATTACAACATATAAAGGATGAAGACATTGAAACTAGATCTTTGAGTATACATTTAACATGCATAGTTGTAGTATACTCATGGTATCATAGGATATGCTCCAAAGAAATAAAATTGGATACGTGCATATTGATTCAAGATCAATTATATGTATGCACATATCTTTGTGGAGTTTATCTTATAGTTGATGGCTTAGAGTAACGATCATTTCCATACATTCCACATATTATGGATCATTACTTTCCATCAACATGAGTATATGAAAACCTGTGTAGTTATTGTATACTTATATCAATTTAAATGAAGATTTAAATTGAGATTGTTTATCTCTTAATAATCAAAGAACATTGCATCATGAGTTGATGGTGTTCTTGTGATCGATTAAGGATAATCGATAGTTCTTGAGTATAACGAAACATTAGTTGTATCAATATACTTAAGACACAAATACAATTATTCATTTAAATTGATTTAGGTTGTGCTCAATCATTATGAAGGCATTCATTATGTGTTAATTGAGTGCAAGGGTGATTGAGACAACTATGCATCTTGGACTAACTATTTTCATAAGTGATGATTGAGCCAGGTTAGGTCCAATGATGGTTAAGATAAAGAAACGGGACAAGGACGACATCATGAGGTGATGAACGTCAAGAGGAGATCCCGTTGAGAAGGAAAGAAAAGAATGTTCATCAAGAGGAGATGAACAAGATGTTGTGAGAGCCGGGTGATGATCCGGTAAAAGAGAAGTAGAGCTATGTGACGATCTTGAAGAGAAGATGATCGTAAATCATGAGGACTTCAAGAGAGAGCGATGTGACAATCCCGGGGAAATGAGGTATGATTAAAGATCATAAAGACTCCAAAGGGGATTGATCGCGTGCGGCGTCAAAGGTAACTAGATAGAGTGTCTTGTTATAGGCATGCCGTACTATTAAGAGGGATGCAACGTGGATGATTTAGAAGTGTCTCTGTGCTCAAGTGTTATCTATCCTTAAATAGATGAGAGACACAATACACATCACGTACACCGGGGTTGTTTGTCTTTTTGTCTGGATCGGATGTTCCGATTGGGGATCGGATGTTCCGATCCATCGGTAAATCCGGTGGTGTGTTGGTGAGAGTCTAGAACCTCTCTGTGAGGATCGGATGTTCCGATCTTTGGATCGGATGTTCCGATAAGTGTTAAACTCAAAAAGGGTGCTCTCTGGTCAAATCGGAAGTTCCGATCAGTGTTTTTAGTTTGCAAGTGTGCTGATTTTTTGCCTGATCGGAAGTTCCGATGCAAGTTCCGATGTAAGTTCCGATGTTGGATCGGAAGTTCCGATGTAGACTTAGAAACTTTTTGAAAGGTTTCTGTAAGGTGCCTCTCTGTCCAGATCGGAAGTTCCGATGCAAGTTCCGATGTATCGGAAGTTCCGATGTTAGTTCCGATGTGTTTATTGGATTGAGTTTGTTCTGGAGTTTTAGCCTGTTCGGAAGTTCCGATGTTGGGATCGGAAGTTCCGATGTGTGTAAAACGGCTAGTTTTCTTGCTCCAACGGCTAGTCTTTGGGTGTGGGGTATAAATACCCCCCTTGGCCGGTTGGGAGAGAGAGTTGAGGATATTGTTGAAGGGCTAAACAAGAGGTTGAGTTAGTTGAGTAGAGAGAACACCTTGTGATGCATTTGTTGCTCCTTGGTCATCTCATTAGCTAAAAGAGAGCTCTAATCACAAGTGTTGTGATTAGGAGTGGATTGAGTGTTCCTCCTTGCTCCTTCTCCCTTGATCTTAGTGATCCCTCTTTGAGTGAGGTGTGGGAAGTGAGAGTTAGTGCTAAGAGTGTTAGATTGAGATACATCTTGAGCACTAGAGTTCATTTCCAAGATCATCCATTTGTTGGATTTGTTACTCTTGGAGTTTGAAGACTCCTAGATGGCTAGGCGTCGCTCACGAGCAACCAACGAGTGTGGTGTGCCGTGAGAAGTTTGTTGAGGGTTTGATTTCACCTCCGAAAGGGAAGAAATCAAGAAGTGAAGCCACATCTCAAGTGCGACCGAGATTGGCGAGGAATAGGGTTGGAAAAGACCCGGCTCAAGTGTGACCGAGCCTCCTCAACGAAGACGTAGGAACCTCCTGGGAGGAAGTCCGAACTTCGGTAAACAAATCATCGTGTCAATCCTTTACATTTGCTTATTGCTTTACTTTGCTATCTTGTATTGGATTGATCTATCTAGAGTTGGTTATCTCGCTAGCTAGCTTTACTACTAGTTGCTAATATTTGCTTGTGCTAGCTTCAAGTAGAAATCATTTTGTGTATAGGCGTAATTAGTTTTGCAATTCACTAGACTCTGTTCTAATCGGATATTCCGACCTCATATCGGATATTCCGATTAGACACCGGAACCTCCGACTCCATATCGGAAGTTCCGATCTCTTTTCCGCTGCGTAGTTTTAGAAAATTGTAAATCGCCTATTCACCCCCCCTCTAGACGTCCATCCTCGATCCTTTCAGGTGCGCCTCGTCGCGATGGTGTCGGATCTGGCCTCGTCGTGGCGGGGAACGGCGGAAAACGGTGAAGACCGTAGCGGCTTCTTCCTCCACTCCGACGAGCAATCGCAGGCACGGCAGAGCTCTACGGGCGGCGGCTAGGGCAAACGATGCGTGAGGTGAAGGCGATCCTCGGGCACGCACCCGGGCATTAAATACCGGCGCGGACATTGAGTTAGGTGCGAAAATCGCGGGCGGGCCGGTACGGGGCGGCGGAGTCCGGCTCGGACACGGAGAGGTGACGTGGCGCAATCTCAGCCGCACACGCGTACACGATCAACGGTCTCCGTCACGCGCACACGCAGGCATAGGCTTAGCCACTCGATCTCGATCTATCGGTTCAACGCACGCGAACACGTGACTGGATCTTAGCCGTTGGATTTGGATCTAACGGCCACGCGCATGGGTCTAGGTCGGATTCGGCGGTGCGGGTCGGGTTCGGCGCGGTTAACGGGTCTGATCCGCCCGGTCCAACCCATTAAGGTTTTCTGAAATTCCTTTTTCATTTTTAATCTTTAAAATAATCCCAAAAATTCATTTAATTCGAAAAAAATAGCAAAATACTCGGAAAAATTCTAGAAAAATTCTGAAAATTATTTTGAGACATTTTGAACTCAAATAAAATATTTCCATCAAAATTTTATTTAAATTTTTTAAATATTTCATTAACTCAAGAGAGGAGTTAATTCAAATTAAATCCAAATAAATTTCAGAAAATTCAAAAAATTCAAATAGCTCAATAAATTAAATAAAAGTACAAATTTGCGATGTTACATATACTTTGTTTCATTGCATCAGACTATTTACTCTATTTACACTACAATTGTTAGTAGGGGACAAAAGGACTAATCACCAATACTTCTTCAAGAGTTCTGAGTTGGTGTTTTCAATCACCTCGGCTGAGTGACATACTATTTGGTTCATGAAGACTAATCTCAAGTATTAATTTTGCATGTTGCAGTCTCAGATATCTGGCCAAAAAAAAAAAATGCAGAATGTTCTTTTTCCGATGGTCAGATTTACCTTCTCTTTTTATGAGATCAGTATGTGATTAGACTGGCATAATTCATTTAATGTTTGGTATGTAGGATTGCACATTCCAGAGAAGAGTCGATGTAGATGACTGAATATGCAGGGTTGTACTCAGGTTCCACCGGCAAGTTTCATGCCCAAGAACTGATGTGCCAACATTTACTTTGTATTCTGTGGTGATTATAGCGCTTGATATGAAGATGTCATTAGGGGTGAAATTACGACTATAGTTTCCTTCACCATACTCAAGTGTTCATTTAACTAATCAAACTAGCAATTTTTTCTATAACGCCATTTAAATTCGTACTTAGTTCTATATGTTTTGCTGTGTGGTCTGCCTTTTTCTTAATGTTGTCATGAGAGCGGAGCATATGAAACGTGTTAGAGATTAATTAGCAGATTTGGGTGCTAGGCCTCTTTCATCGTAGAGCTTGATCGAAAGCTCAGCTATTTATGGCTGTGGCATTATGAAAGCCATACATATATTATTAAGTTGTTTGTATGGATGCTTTTGTTTTCTCTTGAAGGTTTTTGTTATATCGATTTGTTGATCAAAGTAACATAACATACTGCTTCTGAGACAAATAAATTTCACCTTGGTCTTTATTATATCTCTAGCGTGGAGCATTTTGACATAATGCATTTAATATTATCATCTACCTCTTCTTTCGTTTCTCACGCGAAATTATCCATCGCTTCCAATGCAGACTTATTTAGTGCAAACTATAATGCATGATCTAAGAGCAGTCTCAACCCATAGTTTCCATGACCAGTGTCTAGAGGGGAAAGAGAGTAATAAATCAATGTATAGTTTCACAACCCATAGTTTCCATAAGCAGTGTCTAGAGGAGAGAGAGACAGAGCAATAAACCAATGCATGAGCAATTAACCAATGTATGCACCACAAACACACCTTTATCAGCGCGCAGAAACGTCCAATGCAGATTTAGCTTGTTTCTTGCGTCTTGGTGCCCGCGTCGACCCAGTTTTTTGCATGAGACACGGTTTCTTTTTTTCCTTCTCTCCCTTCCTTAATTCCTATGCCACATCAGATTTTTACTTAGTTGGCAACGTAATTAATTTTATGGACACTAGCTGAGGTGGAGGGTTGGGACTGCCCTAATGCCCTGTATCCGCGTGCGGCGTAGCGCGTTACGCTTTACTTTTATTGAAGTTTGAAGATTTTCGGTGATTTCCCCGCGACATGTCACTCTATGTGTCCCAACTGTCCAATCAACTTAAATGGAATTCGGTGTCTCGTCGCTAGCATCTGTTTTCTTACCAAAAAAACCCGATGAATTTCTAAAATTGCATAAAGATCTTTTATTTTGTGGAGAAGCCCTTTTTTGTCAAAAAAAAAAAGGCCCTTCAAAATTTTAAAAGATACGTAACGGGCTGTTTTCCCTCGAAAAGTTCCTCTCTTTTTGGAAATTATTATAAATTTTTTGTAATTACATTTAAAACTTTTTTAGGCCCTATTTATCATGGAAAAAACAAGAAAAATAAAAATACTTTCCACATACGATTTTCACTCCATCCAATTTTTTTCAAAACTTCTTTTCTCACTATATTATATTGAAATCTGTTTTTGCACTCGATTTCTCCTAAAATTCAAAAAAACATTCCAATCCAAATTTTTTCAAAAATACCGTTAGAAATTTTCATAATTATATTAAAATCCTTTTTTGACCCAATTTTTTTTAACAAGACACAAATTCTCACGAAAAAAACAAAAAAAAAATATAAAACACTTTCCACATCCGATTTTCATCCCGATCTATTTTTTTTCAAAAATACCCCTTAAAATTCCTATAATTATATTAAAATCCTTTTATGACCCGATTTTTCAAAAAAAAAAAGTTCCTATACCTGATTAAAAAAGACCTAATTCGTTTCGTAATTCAATTTTTTTCTAAAAAAAGAAGAAGTTCTCTTTTATCCAAAAGAATGTTATAAGAAATCGCCCTCGCGCGGCGTGCCGCTGCGCACATGCTACCTAGTTTTTTCAGATAGGGAAGGGGGTTAGGGCTCCTCCCGGGGATGGCCTTATGACCCATTAATTGGCTTCATCATTAGTGCTGGTAGCCTTAAAAACTGTGGTCTATTTTGATGGTCAAGAGGCTGGCTAGCATCAGCATGAGTACTTACAAAGCAGTTTAGTGGCCAAGATGCTGTTTTGGTTTTTTTGTTGAACAGGACGAGTTCCAGATCGTCTTGTCCATGAACAGAAAAAAATACATTTTGCAGATATGGTGAGGCTTTATTGTCAAATGTTGATTTCGCAGGAGTTTGTCACCGAATGATCAACTCGCTTGATGTTCTTTGTGATAGCTAGGTGCTCCGTCTATTTGATCTAAAATGGAATAGCGTGATTGAGTTTGAGGAATTTGTCCAATGTTGATTTCGCACGCGTTCGTCACCAAATGATCACGTCGGTTCATGTTCTTTGTGACAGGTGTTCAATCTCTTTGATCTAAAATGGAATGGCATGATTGGGTTTGGGGAATTTGTGCCGTCGCTCCAAAAGCACCAGACAGGAAACACTACTTGTATGACTGTACCTCTTGTCCATCCATCTTCTTGTCAACTCTATTAGGAAATTGGCATATTTGATTTACCTTTTCCTTCCTCTCTCTTTGCAGTTGCATTTAAATTTTATGATTTAAGTGATCCTGAATTTTAATTAATAGATACTTCGTCTAGAAACAGCTTAAGGAGATGGTCATGACACTTCTTGATTAGTCAGATCTGCGCCTTTTGGAGAATGCTGTCGATGCGATTGTTGCTAATGTAACAACTTCTTTTCAAGTATTTGCTCTATAAGGTCTGTTTTTTTTCTAACATGCCTTATGCTTCTCCTTTTGGACTGCAGACATTCAATCAAGCAGACTCACATGGAGATGGCAAGATAGATCCTATACGGAATGGGAGGAACTTGTTAAGAATAACTCAGCGTCACTAAGAAACATGTCACTTCCCTATTTGCAGTGAGTAGTGCATCTCCACTAAGAAATATGTTCCTAAGAAACATTAAGCTAGAGATATCTTGCTGTTATTGCCCTTTTCTTTTCAAGTTTTTCTTTTAAAAAAAATCTGATAAGTTTTCTGTGTTATGCGAATTAGTCGTTAATTCTAGCTTGTATAGGTGCACGTAAATTGCTAGGTATTAGTTGCCTCTAGGCCCATGTTTCATATGATTTTAGGCAATGTGGAGGAGAGAAAGAGAAAAGAGAAAAATTTTAATTTACTATTTTTATATTGTGTATATCATTGTATAGATAACCTATTAAATTTAGGATCCAATTAGAGATCGGACATACGATGAGAGCTTTTCCACCAACGACTTAAAAGGGTTGACCCCTCGATCGGGCGAAAAAAAGTGAGACGTAACAACTATTTAGTAAGCTTTTAACAAATCCCTATCCAATACAACAAATATATTGTGTTACAATGCTGCAGCATTCTCTCGGGGACCACAAAAAATCATCCCACTAAAGAGCCCATTATGCGCAGCAAAATACAACTCCCCAAATACAAGAACAAATTTCAATGATAAAAAAAATGTGTGCAACACTTCGGACACTCGAGTGAAACAGATCGTGAAAAAAGAAGATGCAACAAATCAATAAAGATCTTTTGGACAACAATAAACCACAATTATTGTAGCAAAATACATATAATGCAACAAATCATCATATCTATGCAACAAATAAACATTTGTTGCAACAATTGGAAAAGACTATTGCAACTAATAAAAATTATTTGTGCAACAACATCGTGTTGGTTGGCACTATTGCTCGTCAGAGCTCTGGCGACGTAGGCTTCCCTCATCCTCCTTTGGCGTTGGGATGGTGCGGCATGTCAGAGCTACATGAGAAGGAACACTTGACAACGGGGCCAAGGACATCAGCGATAGCGCACGGCATCGATTTGGATGGGATCAGCTAGGAAGAGGGCCCGTTGGTCATTAACGTTGTTCGTCTGAGAGAGAGGAAGCAGCAGTTGCACTGAAGAAGGAAAATTCGAAGGAACTGAGTAACCCGCAGCTCGGCTACAGTTGTCTCTATTAGAAGAGGAGCATGTTGATTAGGGATGGAACTGGTACGGATAGTTTTCGACCGACCGAATTGATTTAGATGATGATTTGGATAGTTTCACAGATATCCAGTTGATTTCTCGGATGCGGATATGGATACGGATGCGGATATGGAACACTGATTATTCGACGGATACGGAATATCCGAGTTTTTGTTCGGATAATATCCGAATATGACATACGGATATTATCCGAATAACTTGAACCATGTCCATAAGATCAGAGATGAGACCATGACAATATGTAACTGCTGCAAGGTTACATACATGTGGAATTGTGGTTTGTAGAATATTGATGACCAGACGTGGATGTCATATACTCAAATATACTTATGCTATGTAGTTATGTCTATGTGGCTAACTGGCTATGTTTTTTTCTAAAGAATGATTATGTTTGATGTTTGCCATTTGTTGAGTTCAGACGATCATCATTCATTATTCATCAATGACGAACTTGACACTGAAGGTCTATTAGACTATCACTATCCACTAGAGACCACTACTTATAAATTTGAGTAGTTTTCATAGTAGATTAAATAAATTTGTTGGTGCATTAAAAACAAAATTTAAATGTAATTTATTTTTAAATAACAGTTGGAATTTAAATAAAATTCTCAAATTTTTTATTGATCTTTCTCCTAATTTTCAATTTAAATTTATAAATTTTGAATTTGTACTAATTTAATTATATTCGTGCACAAATTTTGTAATTTTTGACATTTTCTTATTTTTTTAAATTCTTAATTTTGAATTTAAATTTGGACCGATTTTGGAAAAAAAAACTAAAATTGGATTTTAAAATATCCGACTAATATTATTCATATCCATGTTGATTCCGATCTGTATTTGATTTGTATTCGTAACCAATATTATCCTGTATAATTCATATTCGATTCTGTATTCATCACTATTCGTATTCGATAAAAAAATGGATACGGATGCGAATAGGACGATATTCGACTGTATCCGATCCGATCACATCCCTGCTGTTGATGGATGTAGAGCAGCAACTTGATCGCTGGATGTGGAGTGGGGAGAGGGCGAGTGTGTGTGTGAGAGGAGGCATAGTGTCGGACCCCAAAAAAACAACTCCGAAATCCTGTGTACTCTGTACTAGTCCAGAAAATGCTAGTACACATAGTAGAAATGAAACCATAGCATATCCGTCATTCTTTATTAATAATAAATAATCCGAGTTACAAATGAAGTGGCACGCAAACCAGCAAATAAATAAACGACTAAATAAAAGTAGCGGAATTGAAGAACAACAAATAGAGCCCAATTAATTTGCCACAGGCAATCGACTGGGGGCACGGCCTAGTCCAACTGGTCCTCACCATCGTGGTACTCCTCCTCTGAAGCAGTAAATTAAGCAAGGGTGAGTACTAGCGTACTCAGCAAATCACACCGATAATGCAACATAAATGTACGGGCAACAAAGGAAGGCTATATGGTTCATTTAAGCATAAAGCAGCAGTTTACTAAACATTCTAAATAGTTTGAAATGGCGTAATTTATAAGGAAACTCAAATCTACACATTTTTCTTTAACTCAGGAATATCTCCTAGCATTGACTAAGTTTTACCCATGATGGACTCCCTCCATCCAACATTATTTCTGGAAACCAAATTTTAATTTACCAAAGTCTAATCTGAGAATGGCTTGCTCGGCATGCCCATTACAGATTGTACAACTTTACCCACAAGACATAATATTCCCCTTGTGTCAGCACACTTCCTTTGGTGAGTGACAGAAAATTATGACAATGCCCCTATAATAATTCATACATGTAGTCATGCCCGCTAAGGTTTCACTGTTGAAAGAATCCATCTATTCAGAAGCCCCCTTTTGCGCCAAAGTGGCAGCCTCACATTTTCACCACACCACTACCCCCATATGGCATGACTGTCCATGATATGACTTAATATGGCTAGCTAGGTCTGTCCCATTCCAGACTCGTGGTAGTACGGTTAGGCTTTACATTCAGCGAAACTCAGATTGGTCCTTAATTGACTAGGCGAGGTTTTCCACAAACCCAGAACATAACCTCACCGCTTTCCAACCATTTCTCGCCCGATCTAAGTCATTTTCATTTTAACCATACTATTTCTACAATAACACTAACATCATAAGTTTCCATTTAAACATAGCATTATTTTTGCACAAATTTCCCCAAAACTTCCTAAGTTCAGTTCTAAGCATGTCTAAGCAATGTCTAAGTATTACCATAGTCATAGCTCATATTTTTCCTAAGGTTACAAGGGTATCAGAATTCAAATGTCAAAGGTGGCACATCGATATCGGTTATAACTATCATTTAAAACTAGGTCGGAAATTAATGTCTATAACAAATGAGCATGCAATAATTTAAAATTCAACATACGAATTCAAAAACTGGGAGCAACATGATCAAGGTGGTGTGACTTGCCTAGTTCCACGAGTTGCTGCTTGAATTCGTCGCTCGGGTACTCCTCGGATTTTCCGTAATCTACGCGTGAAAGGCACCCAAATTCAAATAAAATCCAAAAAAATTCAAATTAAATTTCAAACTAGCACTAAACTAAAATTTAAGATTTTAAATAAATTTAGGAAGAAAAACGGAGCCAAACGGAGTTCGAACGGGCGAAAACGGGCTTTCGGAAGTTTAAAAACAAATAAAAAGGAATTTTCTGGATTTTTGAAATTATTTTTATCAAGGAAATCCCGAATTATTGTGCATTGCTGGCGTTAGCGACTGAAATTCGGATGTTCGAATTATTTTAAAAAGAAAATCCGCTTTATGACGTCATAAAGATTTTTTTGAATTTTTTTTATTAAAACTGACAGGTGGGGCCCCCCAGCCGAGGACCGGGTCCATGCGCGGCCGTGCGCTGGGCGCACGCGCTAGAGTGCGACCAGCCACGGGGCGGGGCGGGCGAGCGCACCGTCTACGGTTGGCGGCGCGGAGGCAGTGGCGCAGGCGGTGGGGGAGCTTGGCAACGGCCGCGCTCGGCTCGGGCGGCGGCCAGAGCGAAGGAAGGAGGGGGGCAGCACGGCGGCATGGGGAGGGGGGAGCGGAGTGAGAGAGGGGGAGGCACGGGGAGAGGGGAGCCTCAGGGGGGGTTATAGGGGGAGAAGGCTGCGCGGCCGGCCGAACGGCCGCTAGAAGGGCTGCGGCGGTTGCGAGTGCGGCGGCCACGCAACGCAGGAAGGGCGGGTTGGCCATTGGGCGGTGCGGCGCGGTGCGGGGAGAAGCAGGGCGTCACAAACCTACCCACCTTTAAAAGAATCTCAACCCCGAGATTCAGGTTGGCTAGCAAAAGAGTTGGGGATACTCGGATTTTAACTGTCATTCTTTTTCCCAAGTAGCTTCTTTCTCCGAATGATGACTCCACTGAACTTTGCAAAAGCAGATGGTTTTTCTTCGAGTGACATGCTCTGCAGTCTCTAGAATCTTGATTGTATGCTCTTTATAAGTCAGATCTTTCTGGATATCAATATCATCCAATTGTGCTTGCTCTGCGGGAACTCAAAGACATTTCTTCAACTGCGACATATGAAACACATCATGCACTCCTGCCAGTGCTGGAGGAAAACTCAGCTGATAAGCAACTTCTCCTTTCCTAGATAGTATGGGGTACGGGCCCACATACCGTGGTGCGAGCTTTCCTTTATTCCCGAAGCGTCTCACGCCTCTAAGGGGAGTGACTCTGAGATACACATGATCTCCTGGTTCAAAAACTAGCACTCTTCGGTGGTTGTCTACATAACTTTTCTGCCTAGATTGAGCTATCTTGTATAAGCTTGACGTTCTCTTCTGCCTCATTCAGAATACTTGGAACGAACAACTGTCGCTCTCCAACTTGATCCCACAAGAGCGGAGTTCTGCATTTCCTTCTGTATGCTGCTTCAAATGGTGACATCTTCAAACTGGCTTGATAACTGTAACACCCCAGCATTTTATATGCCCGAATGCTACCAAACATAGACTAAGCAACCTCTAAATACCACAAAATCAAGTAAATTATAGCAAAGACATTAATGCTAAAAACCGATATTTAGGCAACATCTCCTTTGTTTTAACAAGAATTGAAGAAACCACAATAGCATAGCAATATAAGGCAATATGAGAGACAACTAAAATAGCAATAATTAACGACTTGACAACAGTAAAAGTCTAATTCCAAGCATTCAATGTCTCCATGCGCCAAACGAACAATAAAACTCTCATAATGCAAAGCTAAACCATAAAAACAATACGCATCACACTTAGTTTATTATCCAAAACCCAATTGAATGATTTTGTGAGACGAATGAGTGAAACTACGTGTAGAAGTGTGACAATTTCCCTTCCCCGCATGCCGGTCTCATAGTACCTAAAACAACCAGAAAACATAAGCGTGAGTTCAACACTCAGCAAGCATATTGTAATGGTACACAAGAACAAATACATGGCTACAACAACTCATATCATGTCTATCATCTCATTCATGATCCCATATCAATAACATCATCATTATGTATGCAATGCGATGCGATGCTCATGTCTCCTTAGAAACTCATACCGGTATGGTTGAGTACACACCCGTCGGCGTGCACCATCTCCCCCCTTCCATCCCGAAGATGGAGGGTGCCTACTCCTGGCTTCCGTTCACCGCGGTGAATGGAATCACGATGTAGGACTTATTCATTGGCTCTCCGGAATAGTCATAACTTTCTCACCGACCTTCCCCGGACTAGTTATGACTTTCTCACCGCCCGGGCCATGAATCATGCCATGTATGCAAGCATGCCAACATCATAATTAACTTGTACAGTAACACATGGCATCATAACATAATAAGCATACTCCTCATATCATTGGCAATCATTAAAGCATGGCAAGTGATCATACCATGTATTCAAATTCAATCTCAACCAATCTAGCAACTACAACCCGCTACCCATTCCAATACACTTGCCTCAACCACGGGCGTCGGATTGGCGAGAAGTAGAAAGCACTCCCGGGGTCACACCACCTGCACATAGGTACCACACACTCACAAACATGTCCACAAAACAGTAGGCAAACCCTCTTCTAACCCCACATCGCAAACTACTTGCTAAACCCAAAAACAGAGGTTCTGTCCCGTCAGGACAGCAGCCTTCCAAAAGGCATAACTCGGGTTCTACGACTCCGAATCAATTAAACGAGTACATCCTCGTGTAGTTTAGAAAATTTCCTAACTTTTTCTAAGTATACAGAAAGACTGATTCGGACTGTAAAGTTGTTTAATCTACAGAAAACCGTGATCTGTTCCAATCACGTCACATATTTTAATACGTTCGGTAAAACGATTATAACTTTCAAAAGGCTGGGCGGAATTGGACGTTCTTTATACCCACTGAAAGGTATTGAAATTACCTACAACTTCTTCAACAGCCGTACGACCAAATTCCGACTGTAAATTAACAAAAACCCAAACCCTAGGTCGACTGCTCATGCTGCCCGAAACAGAGAACGTGGCAGCTTCTAGATTTCATCTAATCTACTCAATTCCAGCACCACCAATTGATCTAAAAACATGATAATGACCCTAAGAACAGTACCTAGACCAACCCCAAGGATTCCCATGGCCATACCTTCGCCCGACGCACGAAAACCCAATAGATCTCTTCCCGGTTCGCGCGATCTCCTTCCTCGCTCCAATCTCGCCGGATCTCCTCGTCGCGGAGCACTCCAACGGTTGGATCTACGAGGTGGTGAGGTCAAGAACTCACCTAGGGGCAGCAAGGGGGGGTGGAGGGGTGGTGGCGCAAGGGGAGAGTTGGTGGAAGGGTGGTGCGGCTAGGAGGAGTTGAGGGTGGCGGCTAGGGCACACAAGGGTGTGGGGGAGGCGCACAAGGGGAGGTGGGCGCAAGCAAGGGCAGGGGGAGGCCCTTTTTACCAGCCCAAACAGGATTCCTACTCCTAAATGGACTCATACTCCCCCCACCAAGGCCCACGACCCTTTCCCTTAGGCCCAAACTCCCCCGGAAAGGCCCGGAAACGCGAATAAACCTCATAGCGTATGGTTTCAACCTCCAATTCCATATTTAATAATGTTTTTGACCTCAACATTCACATTATATAAGGTTTCGACACTTCGTGGTGTCACATTATGAAATATGGAATTTCAAAACCATAAACTAAGATAGGCTAAACAACATCTAAATACCATAAACTAAGATAAATTACAGTAAAGGAGTAAATGCTAAAACCGAAAATTTCGGCAGCATCTCCTTTATTTTTCCATGGATTGAGCAACAACAATCTTCACATATCAAGATAGCATAAAGAACGATAGTAATAACTTGAGAAAACAGGAATTTCAGCCATCATACAATTAAGGATATAAGCCTATTCGTCTCATATCAAATTTGGACTAATCATTTACTCATGGCAACCAGCAAAGCATCAACACCACAGTTTAGTTCAGTGAATAAACCATCACGATTAAAGGAAGGAACATGTCATTGTTTATATGTGTGATGCTAAGTGATGACATGTGACAAGCTCCCTTTCCCGCATGCCGGTTTCATGGTACCTAAGAAAAACAACATAAACACAAGCGTGAGTTCATCACCCAGCAAGTATATTGCAATGGAACAAGAAAATACATTCCAATACCTTTATCACCACTTTTCACATACGACATCATACACATCTCATATTCATAGTGTAAGCATATCATTGACATCATCATAAATCATCATCATATAACATCCTCATATAACGCAATGCAATGCGATGCTCATATCTCCTGGAAACTCATACCGGTATGGTTGAGTACACACCCGTCGGTGTGCACCCTCTCGCCCCTTCCATCCCGAAGATGGAGGGTGCCTACTCCTCGCTTCCATACACCGCGGTGGATGGAATCACGATGTAGGACTTACTCATTGGCTCTCCGGAATAGTCATAACTTTCTCACCGACCTTCCCCGGACTAGTTATGACTTTCTCACCGCCCAGGCCATGTATCATGCCATGTATGCAAACATGCCAACATCATAAATAACTTGTACATTAACACATGGCATCATAACATAATAAACATATTCATCATATCATTGGCAATCATTAAGGCATGGCATGTGAACATATCATGTATTCAATTTCAATCTCAACCAATCTAGCACACTACAACCCACTACCCATTCCAATACACTTGCCTCAACCACGGGCGACGGATTGGAGAGAAGTAGGAGGCACTCCCGGGGTCACACCACCTACACATAGGTACCACACACTCACAATCATGTCCACAAAACAGTAAGCAAACCCTCTTCTACCCCGACATCGCAAACTACTCGCTAAACCCAAAAACAGAGGTTCTGTCCCGTCGGGACAGCAGCTTTCCAAAAGGCATAACTCGGGTTCTAAGACTCCGAATCAATTAAACGAGTACATCCTCGTGTATCTTAGGAAATTTCCCAACTTTTTCTAAGTATACGGAAAGACTGATTCGGACTCTAAAGCGGTTTAATCTACAGAATATCGTGATCTGTTCCAATCACGTCACAGATTTTAATACGTTCGGTAAAACGAGCATAACTTTCAAACGGCTGGGTGGAATTGGACGTTCTTTATACCCAATGAAAGGTATTGAAATTATCTACAACTTCAACAGTCAGACAACCAAATTCCGAATCTAATTTGGCGAAAACCCAAATCCTAGGTCGACTGCTCATGCAGCCCGAAACAGAGAACGTGGCAAACTTAAGATTTCATCTAATCTACCCAACAATAGCACCACCAATTGATCTAAAAATAAGATAATAACCCTTAGAACAGATCCTAGACCAACCCCAAGGATCCCCGTGGCCATACCTTCGCCCGACGACCGAAAACCCAACGAATCTCCTCCCCGCTCGCGCGATCTCCTTCCTCGCTCCAATTTCGCCGGATCTCCTCGTCGCGGAGCGCTCCAATGGATGGATCTTCGAGGTGCTGAGGTGGAGAACTCCGCTAGGGGCAGCAAGGGAGGTGGAGAGGTGGTGGTGCAATGGGGAGCAATGGGGGCGCAAGCAAGGGAGAGGGGAGGTGGGGGTGGCGGCTAGGGCACCATGGGGGGCGCACAAGGGGAAAAAAGGTGGGGGCTGGTGCCACAAGGAGTCCAACCAGGATTCCCACTCCCACATGGGCCCGAACACCTCCCCACTAAAGCCCACGACCCTTCCCTTTAGGCCCAAACTCCCCCGGGAAGGCCCAAACTCCCAGAAACGGCCCGGAAACGCAAATAAACCTCATACCATATGGTTTCAACCTCCAATTCCATATTCCATAATGTTTTTGCCCTCAACATTCACATTTTATAAGGCTACGACACTCCGTGGTGTCACATTCTCCCCCCTTCAACAGGATTCGACCTCGAATCCAAGACATGCCACTACGCCAAACCAACAACACACAGAGATCTAATCTTCGCGGTTCAAACCTGAAGAAAAGAGCTTTGGGTAAAGCTCGCCTCTGCGAGACTTCAACTCCCAGGTTGCTTCTCTAAATAAAACCACTGGAATTTGCACTGATCGAGACTCGATGACAGGACGCCTAGGTTCGAAGACCAACGGCTCTAACGATAACTCGCAATCAAAACTTGTGAGACCTCCAATTCCAGTCGTCTTCCTCGCGAGCGGCTGTTCGTCCTGTGCCTGGGCAGGGCATGATGTGTTTCAAGTGCGGTGGTGAGCACCGTGCTTCGGAGTGTGGTTGGACCGGGAGTTGCAACCATTGTGGCAAGCCTGGCCACATGGGACGAGTCTGCCGGATGAATCCCGGTAGCATCATCAAGTGGGAGACGGTGCCTTCTCCTCCCACTACAGCGGTGTCTTCTAGAGGATCGGTGCACATGATGGCTGCTCCTGCTCCTCAGCCGCCCTTTGCGTGGGCGCCACCAGCAGCTTACTGGTGCCCGCAGCCGTCTGCTCCTCCTCAGTTGCCTCCCCCACCCCCAGCTTTGTTGGGGCATCAGCCGGGAGTCGGGGCTCCTACTGTCCCGGCGCCACCAGGAGTGTACGCCTTGCCGACCGCCGAGTCAGCCGGGCATCCAGAGGTGGTTTCAGGTACTTTGCTTGTGGATTCCGTTGATGCCTTTGTTCTGTTTGATTCCGGAGCATCCTATTCCTTTGTGTCGTCTGAGTTTGCTAGTAGAGCTAAGTTGGGAGTTCAGCGGATTTCTGAGTCTGTGTTAGTCAGTTCTCCTAGGGGTTTGATTGCTAGTTCCTTGGTTTGCCCGGGTTGCACCATTGCCATTGATGATGAGGGTTTCTTTGCCAATCTTATGGTGATCCAGTTGGCTCCTTTTGATGTCATTTTGGGCATGGACTGGCTGCATTAGTACCGTGCCAAGATCTGTTGTTTCTGGAAGACGGTTGCCTTGCAGGCCCCATCAGGAGTAGAGTTGACCTTTCAGGGTGGTATACCCTCCAGTTCCGTCTTTGCTTTGGCTAGTCTGTTTTCTGGTCGCCGTTTGAGGCAGTTGGGTTTCCTCATGGCTATGTCAGAAAAGCCATTTTCTTTAGTTTCCATTGAGGAGATTCCTGTAGTGAAGGAGTTTGTCGATGTGTTCCCTAACGAGTTGCCTGGTTTACCTCCTGTGACGAATGTGGAGTTTCGTATTGATCTTGTTCCTGGCACTCGACCTATTTCTATTTCTCCATACCGCTTGGCTCGTCCTTTTCAAGACGAGTTGAAGAAGCAGTTGGAGGATCTGTTGGCCAAGGGTTTTATTCAGGGCAGTGTGTCACCTTGGGGAGCACCCGTCCTCTTCGTTTCGAAGAAGGATGGAAGTTGGCGTATGTGCATTGATTACCGTGCTCTTAATCAAGTGACAGTCAAGAACAAGTATCCTTTGCCTCGCATTGAGGATCTGTTTGACCAACTGAAGGGAGCAAAGGTGTTCTCCAAGATTGATCTTCAGTCGGGGTACAATCAGATTCGTGTGAGGGAGCAGGACATTGAGAAGATTGATTTCTCCACTAGGTATGGGCATTATGAATTTAAAGTTATGTCTTTTGGACTAACTAATGCTCCTGCTGTCTTTATGGAGGCGATGAACAGTATGCTACACAAGTACCTTGATGAGTTTGTGGTAGTGTTCATCGATGACATTCTGGTTTACTCTAAATCAGAAGAGGAGCATGAGCGGCATTTGAGGCTCGTGCTGAGTACCTTGAGGGAGAATCAGTTCTTTGCTAAGCTGAAAAAGTACGAGTTCTGAATTTCAGAAGTGGGTTTCCTTGGCCACATCATCAATCCAGAGGGCATATCGGTAGATCCGAGCAAAGTCTCAGCAGTTTTGGATTGGAAGAGGCCTTCTAATGTCAAAGAGGTGCGTAGTTTCCTTGGGTTGGCTGGCTACTATCGGTGTTTTGTGCAGGATTTCTCTATCATGGCCAAGCCACTTTCGCAGCTGACTCAGAAGGGGATGAAATTCCAGTGGACTGCAGAGTGTGAGCATAGTTTTTGCACTTTGAAGGAGAAGTTAGTGACTGCTCCTGTTCTTACCCTTCCCAAGCCTGGGAAGCGCTTCACTGTTTATTCTGATGCTTCTCGTTTGGGACTTGGTTGTGTGCTCATGCAAGATGGCAAGGTGATTGCTTACGCATCGAGGCAGCTGAAAAGGCATGAGCAAAACTATCCCACGCATGATCTTGAGCTAGCCGCTGTGGTGTTTGCATTGAAGATTTGGAGGCACTATCTGTATGGTGAGTCTTGTGATATCTTCACTGATCACAAGAGCCTCAAGTACATCTTTACTCAGAAAGATTTGAACTTGAGGCAGAGGAGGTGGCTGGAATTGATAAAGGATTATGACCTCACTATCCAGTACCATCCGGGTAAGGCAAATGTGGTGGCTGACACTCTCGGGCCGAAGACAATGCCTCGCCGTGGATTATCTTGTTGCTGATTTTGAGCGATCGAGAGTCTCCATCGCTTATGCGGGGACCGCGCAAGCTGAAACTCAATTGATTCTTGAGTCGGCGATTCCCGAGCGTGTCAAAGGGAGGCACAAAGAAGATGATCGTTTGCTCCAGCAGGTGAGGAAACGCCTTGAGGATGGCAAGTCTGGAAACTTTACCATTGACGATGTGGGAGCTTTGAGGTTTCAGGGTCGTCTGTGCGTGCCTCAGAAATCCCAAGTGAAAGAGGATATTCTGAAAGAGGCTCATCGCACCCCGTACACAGTCTATCCTGGGGAGACCAAGATGTACAGGGATTTGAAAAAGAATTTCTGGTGGAAAAGGATGAGAGTGGATATTGCCAAGTATGTGGCGTCTTGTGCGATTTGTCAGAAGATCAAGGCCGAACACAAGCGTCCTGCTGGTCTATTGCAGCCATTGGAGATTCCTGTGTGGCCATGGGATGACATCTCCATGGATTTCGTGGTTGGCTTACCTCGTACTCCACGAGGGAAGGATGTTGTTTGGGTTGTGGTGGACTGTCTCAGCAAGACCGCGCATTTCATTCCTATCCGCACTACTAATTCAGTGAGCGAGTTGGCTCCCATCTATGTGCGGGAGATTGTGAGACTGCATGGTGTACCCAAGACCATTATTTCTGATCGGGATGCGAAGTTTGTCTCCAAGTTTTGGGAGAGCTTACAGAGTGCTTTGGGTACACAGCTTCGCCTTAGTACCGCTTTCCACCCTCAGACAGATGGGCAGTCTGAGCGTACCATTCAGACTTTGGAAGACATGCTCAGGGCCTGTGTTATGGCTTGGAAAGGTAGTTGGGAAGATCATTTGCCTCTGGCAGAGTTTGCTTATAATAACAGCTATCATTCCAGGATCCGGGCTGCTCCTTATGAGGTACTGTATGGCTAGAAGGGCAGATCGCCGCTTTGTTGGGATGCTGTGGGCGAGAGAGCCGTCCTTGGACTGGATTGGGTTCAGCAGACTGTTGATCGCGTGGCGGAGGTTCGGCAGAACCTTTTTGCAGCACAGAGCCGACAGAAAAGCTACGCTGATGTGAGGAGGCGAGATTTGGATTTTGAGGTGGGTGATAGCGTACTCTTGCGAGTATCTCCCACTAAGGGTGTGGTTTGATTTGGCTCCAAGGGAAAGCTCAGTCCGAGGTATGTTGGACCATTTCCTATCATCGCCCGAGTTGGTAGGATGGCCTATCGTTTGGAGCTACCGGAGTCAATGCAAGGTGTGCATAATGTGTTCCATGTCTCGATGTTGAGGAAATACTTGCATGATCCGGAGTTGGTGGTTCTGTTGGAACCACTAGTGCTTGAGCAGGACCTCACATTCGAGTCCCGTCTTGTGAAAATTCTGGGGACTTCGGAGCGAGTGATGAAGAACAGGACGCTTAAGTTTGTCAAGGTCCTGTGGTCACATCAGACCGAGAGAGAAGCGACTTGGGAGCTAGAGTCTCGCATGCGCGAGAAGTTTCCCGAACTGTTCGCCTCAGGTATGTGATGTGAAACCTAGCCATCTTCGCTTTGCTGGATGGCGTTTTGGTGTGTCTTGGATTCGAGGTCGAATCCTGTTGAAGGAGGGGACAATGTGACACCACGGAGTGTCGAAACTTTATATAATGTGAATGTTGAGGTCAAAAACATTATGAAATATGGAATTAGAGGTTGAAACCATACGCTATGAGGTTTATTCGCGTTTTCGGGCCATTTCCGGGGATTTGGGCCTTTTCGGGGGAGTTTGGGCCTAAGGGAAAGGGTCGTGGGCCTTGGTGGGGGGGAGTATGAGTCCATTTAGGAGTAGGAATCCTGTTTGGGCTGGTAAAAAGGGCCTCCCCCTACCCTTGCTTGCGCCCACCTCCCCTTGTGCGCTTCCCCCACACCCTTGTGTGCCCTAGCCGCCACCCCCAACTCCTCCTCCTAGCCGCACCACCCCTCCACCACCTCTCCCCTTGCGCCACCACCCCTCCACCCCCCCTTGCTGCCCCTAGGTGAGTTCTTGACCTCACCACCACGTAGATCCAACCGTTGGAGCGCTCCACGATGAGGAGATCCGGCGGTATTGGAGCGAGGAAGGAGATCGCGCGAACCGGGAGGAGATCTATTGGGTTTTCGTGCGTCGGGCGAAGGTATGGCCATGGGAATCCTTGGGGTTGGTGTAGGTACTGTTCTTAGGGTCATTATCATGTTTTTAGATCAATTGGTGGTGCTGGAATTGAGTGGATTAGATGAAATCTAGAAGCTACCACGTTCTCTGTTTCGGGCAACATGAGCAGTCGACCTAGGGTTTGGGTTTTCGTCAATTTAGATTCTGAATTTGGTCGTACGGCTGTTGAAGAAGTTGTAGGTAATTTCAATACCTTTCAGTGTGTATAAAGAACGTCCAATTCCGCCCAGCCTTTTGAAAGTTATAATCGTTTTACCGAACGTATTAAAATCTGTGACGTGATTGTAACAGATCACGGTTTTCTGTAGATTAAACAACTTTATAGTCCGAATCAGTCTTTCTGTATACTTAGAAAAAGTTAGGAAATTTCCTAAGATACGCGAGGAAGTACTCTTTTAATTGATTCGGAGTCGTAGAACCCGAGTTATGCCTTTTGGAAGGCTGCTGTCCCGACGGGACAGAACCTCTGTTTTTGGGTTTAGCGAGTAGTTTGCGATGTCGGGTTAGAAGAGGGTTTGACTACTGTTTTGTGGACATGTTTGTGAGTGTGTGGTACCTATGTGGAAGTGGGTGACCCCGGGAGTGCCTTCTACTTCTCGCCAATCCGACGCCCGTGGTTGAGGCAAGTGTATTGGAATGGGTAGCGGGTTGTAGTTGCTAGATTGGTTGAGATTGAATTTGAATACATGATATGATCACTTTCCATGCTGTAATGATTGCCAATGATATGAGGAGTATGCTTATTATGTTATGATGCCATGTGTTAATGTACAAGTTAATTATGATGTTGGCATGCTTGCATACATGGCATGATACATGGCCCGGGCGGTGAGAAAGTCATAACTAGTCCGGGGAAGGTCGGTGAGAAAGTTATGACTATTCCGGAGAGCCAATGAGTAAGTCCTACATCGTGATTCCATTCACCGCGGTGAACGGAAGCGAGGAGTAGGCACCCTCCATCTTCGGGATGGAAGGGGGGAGAGGGTGCACGCCGACGGGTGTGTACTCAACCATACCGGTATGAGTTTCCAAGGATACATGAGCATCGCATCGCATTGCATACATAATGATGATGTTATTGATATGGGATCATGAATGAGATGATAGACATGATATGAGTTGTTGTAGCCATGTATTTGTTCTTGTGTACCATTACAATATGCTTGCTGAGTGTTGAACTCACGCTTGTGTTTTCTTGTTGTTTTAGGTACCATGAGACCGGCATGCGGGGAAGGGAAATAGTCACACTTCTACACGTAGTTTCACTCATTCGTCTCACAAAGTCATTCAATTGGGTTTTCGATAATAAACTAAGTGTGATGCGTATTGTTTTTATGGTTTAGCTTTGCATTATGAGAGTTTTATTGTTCGTTTGGCGCATGGTGACATTGAATGCTTGGAATTAGACTTATACTGTTGTCAAGTCGTTAATTATTGCTATTTTAGTTGTCTCTCATATTGCCTTATATTGCTATGCTATTGTGGTTCCTTCAATTCATGTTAAAACAAAGGAGATGCTACCGAAATATCGGTTTTTAGCATTAATGCCTTTGCTGTAATTTACTTGATTTTGTGGTATTTAGAGGTTGCTTAGTCTATGTTTGGTAGCATTCGGGCATGTAAAATGCCAGGGTGTTACAATAACTATTGTTATATGAAAATTCAGCAAATGGTAGACACTTTTCCCAACTGGCATCATAGTCCAGCGCACAAGCGCGCAACATATCTTCCAATATTTGGTTTACCCGTTCTGTTTGGCCATCTGTCCGAGGATGGTATGCTGTACTGAAATTCAGTCGGGTCCCCATGGCTTCATGTAAACTTTTCCAGAAGCGTGAGGTAAACTGACTTCCTCGATCTGAGACTATCTTCTTAGGAATTCCATGCAAACACACAATCTTGGTTATATAAAGTTCTGCCAGTTTATTTCCACCATACCAAGTATTCACCAGTATAAAGTGGGCTACTTTGGTGAGACGATCCACTATTACCCAAATAGAATCGTAGCCTGTTTGGGCTTTAGGGAGTCCAGTGATGAAATCCATTCCAATTTCCTCCCATTTCCATTCTGGGACTGATAATGGCTGTAACAAGCCTGCTGGTCTCTGAAGTTCTGCTTTAACCCTTTGACAGACATCACAACAAGCAATATACTCTGCAATTTCCCTCTTCGCTAACCCACCAGTACTTTTCCTTCAAATCTTGATACATCTTTGTACTGCCGGGATGAATAGAGAATGGAGACTCATGTGCTTCTTGAAGAAGTACTTCCTTTATTTCCTTTTGATCCGGCACACACAACCTATTCTTGAACCATATAACGCCTTGTTTATCTTCTAAAAATCCTGGGGATTTTCCTCTTCTCATATTCTTCTTAATCTCTTAGATATCTGGATTATCTTTTTGAGCTTCTCTAATTTGCTCTCGAAGTGTGGGTTGTACTTCAAGTGCATTCACTGATCCGTGAGTGACAATCTCCAGATTTAACCTCTTCATTTCTTGGCATAACTCAGGTAAACCTTCTCTAGCACTGATCATGTTGACATGGCTTTTTCTACTCAGTGCATCGGCTACCACATTGGCTTTCCATAGATGATAGTGGATACCGAGATCATAATCTTTTATCAGCTCTAGCCACCTTCTTTGCATCAAGTTGAGTTCAGTCTGAGTGAATATGTACTTTAGGCTCTTATGATCAGTGTATATTTCACAACGATTACCGATGAGGTAATGTCGCCAAATCTTCAAAGTATGCACAATTGCAGCTAGCTCTAAGTCATGAGTAGGATAATTACTCTCATGAGGTTTTAGCTGCCGTGATGCGTAAGCTACCACTTTTCCTTCTTGCGTTAGCACACAACCCAAACCTTGCCGCGAGGCGTCACAGTAAATCACAAAATCCTTGTGAATATCTAGTAGGACTAGAACTGGTGCTGAGACAAGTATTTTCTTTAATTCTACAAAGCTTCTCTCATAGGATTCCGTCCGTTCAAACTTCTTTTCCTTCTTCTGAAGTTGAGTCATCGGACATGCAAGCTTGGAGAAACTCTCTATGAATATCTGATAATATCCAGCTAATCCTAGAAAACTTCTAACCTTAGAGATAGACTTGGGCTGTTCCCATCCCATTACTGCTTCTACTTTGGCTAGATCTACTGCTACTCCACTTGCAGATACAATATGTCTAAGAAATCCTACTTCCTTCAACCAAAACTCGCACTTACTAAACTTGGCGTATAGCTGGTGATCCCTGAGCTTTTCCAATATTAACCTCAAATATGTTTCATGCTCCTTCTCATCTCTAGAGTAGATGAGAATATCATCAATGAACACCAACACAAATTTATCCAAAAATTTCATGAATACCTTATTCATGATATTCATGAAATAGGCTGGTGCATTGGTCAACCCAAATGACATAACTGTGAACTCATAAAGTCCGTACCGAGTGGTGAAGGCTATCTTGGGTACATCTTCTAGTCAGATTTTTAGCTGATGATATCCTGACCGAAGATCTATTTTGAAGAAGACACCTGCTCCCTTTAATTGATTGAACAAGTCATCGATCCTGGGTAAGGGATACTTGTTCTTAATGGTGACTTCATTAAGAGCTCTATAATCCACACACATCCTCATGCTACCGTCCTTTTTCTTAACAAAAAGAACAGGTGCACCCCAAGGTGACAAACTTGATCTGACGTATCCCTTGTCTTGCAGCTCACGAACTTGCTTCTTTAACTCAGCTAACTCATTTGCGGGCATTCTTTACGGCCTCTTTGAAATCGGGGCTGTACCAGGGATGTGGTCGATTATGAACCCAATGTCCCTGTCAGGAGGCATACCAGGTAACTCTTCTGGAACAACATCTGGATAATCTTGTACTACCGGCACTTGCTCTATACTTAAGCCCTTGAGCTTATTAAGGCTGACTTGTTTATCCCTACTGTTCTTGGACACAAACTCAACCCAAATTCCATCTCCATTAGTGAGTTCAATAATCCGATTGGAGTAACTAATTTGACCCTTATTCTTGGTTAACCAGGGCATGCCAAGGATCACATCCAAATCTTGGGATTGCAAGACTATTAAGTTGGCTATGAATGTCACTCCTTCTATAATCAAAGGGACTTTTGGGCAAATAGAGTCGACTCTTACTTTTAAGCCGGGGGAGCTGACTATCATGGGATTGACAAGAGGAAAGGCGGCTATCCCATGCTTACCCACAAATCGACTATCAACAAAAGAATGCGAAGCTTTAGAATCGAATAAAACTGATGCTGGGACAGAATTTACAAGGAATGTACCGACGACCACATCTGGAGCATGCTGGGCTTCCTCTGTCGTGATATTGTTGACACAGCCTCTTATTGTTGGTACAGGCTTCTTAGGAGCTGCTGCTGGAAGAGGTTGGTGGTGATGCTGGCGCTGCTCTCTTCTTAGGGCACTGGTTTGCAAAATGTCCCATTTCATGACAATAGTAGCACTGGACTCCAGCTGCAGTCTGTGCAATCCTCTGGATCTGATTGCCTGCCGGGGCTGGGGGTGGCCTGAAGTTAGGGTTGGCAGGACGCTGCGGTGCCGCAATGCCCTGGACAAAGAAGGTAGCTGAGGTCTGACATGCTGCGGAGGCTGAGGCGACGCGGTGTGAGGCTTGGGATGTCCTCCGGGGTTGTTCCTCTAGAAATCCATTCTCCTCTTACGGTTCTCCATTTCCTGATGCTTGCCTTCCTAGCGAATAGCCTTGTTGACTAACTACTGGAAGTCAACGTAGTCATGAGATATGAGCTGAACTGCCAACTCATCATTCAATCCTTCAATGAAGCGCTCCTGCTTTGCCTCATCAGTGGCCACATCTTCTGGAGCATAGCTGTCCATGTGATTAAACTTGTACATATATTCCATCATAGTGCGTCCTCCCTGACGCAAGGAACGGAACTCCTTTTTGAGTGCAATAATGTCGGTAGGGATGTGAGCTCGACGGAAGGCTCGCACAAAATCATCCCAAGTGATAGCTTGAGCGTCCTGGTGAGTAACTTGAAAGTTGTCCCACCATTCTGCAGCGGGTCCACTCAGCTGATGAGAAGCGAACAAGACTCGCTCTCGATCACTGCACTGAATGATGTCCAACTTCTTCTCAATGGTCCTGAGCCAGTGGTCTGCATCGAGAGGCTCTGCACTGCTGGAGAAAACTGGAGGCTGGGTCCTCATGAATTATGGCAACTTGTTCTGCGGGTGATGCTGAGGAACAGCAGCTTGAGCATTCTGATTATTGTTGATACTCTGAGCTAGCAGTTGAATAAGCTGATTCTGATTTTCCATCATCTGCTGCCAGGTGGGTCCATCTGCGGGAGGAGGGGGCAATCCTGGTGGAGGGGGACTATCAGAGCTGCGACGAGTGTTCACCATCTGGCGGTTCACGACATGATTAGGAAAGGAAAGAATAGAGATCTACCCGAAACCCCACACACAAGCAAAAAAACTCCAATAAACACCAAATTATTCTTTTATTAATATACTTATTCATTGCGGCTGCCACAAAAGAATAAAAGATAGCTCATAAATTCCTAAAGAAGGGATGGTTTACTCTAAAAGCTTCTATGGTTTGGTTCTAATTCCTTAGCGCCTACGGGGAACAAAGTGAGGTCTCGCTCCTCGAACTCGAATGCTGATGAGACGACAGAACCGTCGCACTACTTTGCGGGCAGCTGCTTCGTTCGTGTCATAGCTCCTGGGTCCATGTCCTCTGAAGGCGAAGTGAAGTCTCCCATATCGTGCTGGCATGGAGATGAACAAGTTGGTGTAGTGGCCGATGATTTCTCCTTCATAACTTTCCTCTCCTAGGTAGTAGGCTGGTCACCGTCTGATCCCTAGATAGCGTAGCTGGTATTGGAGAACACGTGTCTATCCATGGCTTGCAGTAAAGTTGACACTAGCCATCTAAAATTTTGAAAGGAAAAAATATTAGTTAAATTCTTTTTAAGTAATGAATTAAGGTGAGGACAAGATAGCATAGGACGAGAGTAGAAATTTTGAAATAAGGTTTATTAAATACATCCTTAAAGTATATGGAAAAGGTGAGATCTATCTATAATAGTATAAATAAGCCAAAACTCAAATATAAACGAACGAAGGAATCAAATCTTTATTAATCCTCAAGCAAAAAGATGGCGACTGTTCATAAGAAGTAACGACAGCTTGCACATTGAAAGAATCATTGTCTAAAGCTATCTAAAGAGGAAACTAATCCTGCTGAGGTCCACAGAACTGGCTCTAATAGGTCCACAAAAAACTAATCCTGCTGAGGTCCACAGACACTGAGCGCTTCATCGGAATTATAAAATTCAAAGGTGTCCAAGATTAAAAATTTCGCCGCCAGATTTCCTTGATTATGCGAACAGCCGGCTGTAACACCCCAAATTTTTGCTTTTCATGAATTTAATCAAGATTTGGTACTTTGGTGAATTTTTGGAATTTTCTGGAATTTATTTGGATTTATTTGGAATTTATTTGAATTTATCCCCTTTTGAAATAATTAAAGAATTTGATTTTACAAATAAATTTTTGTTGGAAATATTTTATTTGAGTCCAAAATGCTCCAAAATATTTTCTAGAATTTTTCTAGAATTTTTCTGAGTGTTTTGCTATTTTTTTTAATGAATTAAATGAATTTCTGGGAATTTATTAGATTATTTAACCGCTGGAAAAATCGAGTGGGTTTGTACTGTTCATCTGACCGGACCCGAGTCCGAGTCAGACTCGAGTCCGACCCGAGCCAGATGATCCGGCTGAACCCAGTCGCCTAACCCTAACCCTCTCGACCGTCCGATCAAGATCGAACGGCCGAGATTGAGCCACGTCGCCCTAACCCAAGCCTGATCGAGCCAGCAAAATCGCCCGAGCCAGACCCGAACCCAAACCCCCGCACCGTTGGATCTTGATCCAACGGCTCGCGTTGAGCCACGTCACCCTATCCGAATCCAAATCGGATTCCGCCGCCGCAACTGTGTGGGCCTCGGTTTCCACGAGTTTCACGGACGCCGAGGGCCCTATTTAATGCGCCGCCGCCGCCACCGGGTAGCCGACTTCCGTGCGCACCCGTAGCCCTAGCCCACGTCGCCTGAGCCGCCACCGTTTGCCCACGCGAGCTCGCCGTAGTTAGTCTTGCACCCCGCCGCGGTTAATCGCCGATTCCATCGCCGTCCGCAGTCCTCCACCGCCGTTGAGCTCAGATCCTGAACCGCAAGGTCAAGCCGCGCCAGAGGGGACCTTTCACTTCGCCGGAATCGCGCCCAAACGCCGTCTGGCGTGTCGCCGTCCTCGTCTCTGGTGAACCAGCTCCGCCGCGCGCCATCGCCGTCGATCGAGCTCCCTCAGCCGTCCGATCCAACGGCTTAGGTTGTGCCATGTGGCTAGAACCGCACCGCACTAGATCCAATCTCAGCTGTTAGATCGAACGGCTAGGGTTAGCCGCGTTGTATTCATTAGATTGGATCTTGACCGTCCGATCAAGATCGAACGGTCCAGATCAGCCGAGTAGTTTTCTACTGCGTTAAGCCAGATCTAATCTGGGCCGTTGATTTTCAAATCAACGGCCGAGATGACGCCACGTGGCGAGGAGACTAACCGTCGCGGTCAGCGCGGCCACGCCGGTCGCCGCTGACGTCAGCCGTGACGTCACGCAGGGCCCGCGTGTCAGCGACCGAGCCAAACCGCACCATGACGTCACGCTGACATCACGGTGGGGCCCGCCCTTCAGCCCACTCGGCTGAGCCGTGTGCTGACGTCATGCTGATGTCACCGGCAGGGCCCACTTGTCAGAGACACGAGCCGTGGACCGGGTCCACGGTGGACCGAGCCAAACCTTGCGCCGGGTCCATGGAACCGAGGCGACGTGGCGGCTCCCGATTGGTCCACGTGTCATGCTGACGCAATAAATGAATTTTCGGAAAAGAAAATGATTTATTAATTCGAATTATTGATTTCAAAATTGGTTTCAAACTTCAAACGCTTATAACTTTTGCGTTTCAACTCCGATTTGAGTGATTCAAATTTCTAAATTTTCATAAAAATGAGACCTACTCAAATATGTTTTTTAATTAATTTTTGATAATGAATATTTCTCTGGTTATAATTAATTAATGTTTTCTTTAAACTTTAAACGGTTATAACTTTAGCATTTTAACTCCGAATTTGACGATTCCGGTTTCTAAAAATTCATAAAATTATGCTCTCTCTGTTTATGAACCTTATTTGGATGTTTGGACACTTTTTGTCTACTGTTTATTTATTTATTGCTATTTGCACGCTTTACGAGTAGACGTTGAAGTGCCCGAAGGCTTCGAAGGTGAAGTGTTGACCCAGGAGCCAGCTCAAGACCAAGACCAAGTACTCTTTGAAGGCAAGTTGTGCTTTGACAATGTTGATCCCATTTTCAAATTACTTTGGGTTTAAATTATTGCATGCTAGTTTAATTAAGAAAATACTTTATTTAAATTCCGGGGAATTAGATAAATGCCAAATTGTTGTATGACACCTTGGTTAATTAAATATGTGCCATGACCCCTTTGTCACCCTAGTTGAGGATTAAATAGTTGGACATTACTAAATCGCCAACATGGGAATTTAGATCGTTGTAGTATATTGCTTAGACCTGCTACGTGCTCATGACATGATTTTGGACAATTAAATGTTAATATTGACTTAATGATATATTGAACCTGTTTTGGAAAGGTATCATGTGTTGCGATGTTGTTGGCACGTGGTGCATGGTAATCAGCTAGGGTTTGATAAATAGTTTTCGACCGGGGCATGTGGCAAGAATGATCGGGTGGGCCAGTTGTGGCACCGGGAACGTTGTTTTGGTTCTTTGGGTAGTCTTGCCCTGGTCACCCTAAGGACTTAACCTTGCAAGCCTTTGAACTGAGTCAAACGTGCAACCACATGTGTGTAATGGGACGGACCTTGTTGAATAAGTTGCTAATAACGTACCTGTGGGACCTCAGGATGTCAACTACACCCTTTGTGTAGTTATGCGAGAGGCGTCTGACGAGGCTGCGGCCAGGTACCCATCTAACGGTGGATTGGCCTAAACTTCGCCTTCGCTAAGGGAAGGGTTAGTGTTCAACACCGGAGAGGACCACTTGTGCTGTTAGAAGTTTCTGAAAGACTCTGTTAGAAACACTCGCCTTTGTGGTGTTTGACTGTATCTTGTGGGTAAAGTGCATAACCTCTGCAGAGTGAAAAATCTATTCGAATGGCCGTGTCCGCGGTATTGGACATCGCTCGGGAATTACAATCAAGGGTTAGACTTTCTTGAAAATAACTAGGACTTGAAAGGTTTGGTTTGGTTAATAGATGATGTTGATGGAAATGTGGATTAGGAATGGGGAAGATGTTTATTTAACTCCTGGAAAAGTTATTGATGTTATACTCATTTCTACTACTTTCGAATCTACTTATGATACTTGTTAAATGCTGTTTACTGCAAATATACCTTGAGCTATTCCTTTGTATTAAGCCATGCATGTAGTTTATTAGCTTGCATTCTGTGCATGACTTGCTGAGTACCAAGTACTCACCCTTGCCGCAATGCAACACCAGTTGAAGAAGAGTCTACACCAGCTTTGGAGGAGCTCCAAGAGGAACCGTCTAACTAGGGAGCGATCCCAGTCAGTTGCCTGTGCTATACTGGATGGCACCACGATGTTATCTTACTTTTTCCGCTGCTATTATTTCTCTTTTAATAAGTTTCGCCCTGCGAGGCGTATATTTGTAACTTGACCTTAAGGTCAAGCAACCAGTTTGATTATCTAATTAAAGTACTTTATTAGTATCGAGTGGTATGATTGTGATATTTACCAATGTTGAGACTGTGTGCACTAGCGCGTTCCTGGACTAGTGCTGAATACAAAGAGGGTCCGAATCTGCAAATTCGGGTCCCGACAGAGGTGGTATCAGAGCCAGGTTGATTGTAGGCTCACCTGTAGCTAGAATGGTCGTAGTGAGGTTAAAACTTATTTTCTAAAGATAAAATTTGTCAAGATAATGAATGAATTCTCGACTTACCCCTTTCTTCCTTGTTCATACCCCTTGCTGAGTTCTTTTTGTCTTCCACATTGATTTCAAAATGCTGCGTTCTTACGCGAGCGTCTTTTGGCAGATGATGATGAAGAACAACTACGCCGAGCGTGAGGGAGGCTATGCCGCCAAGTTGTGGCGTATGCTTCAGTTTCTTGGAGGTTTTGAGAGACCGCTCTACCGAGGGACTACACTCGTGCAGGCAGGAGAAGTCATAGGATGGGACGTCCGGATCACGGTGTATGCCCGAGAGAAGACGAAGTTCAGTCGCCCTTTCCACCTCACCGCCAGGAGGTCTACCTTCGAGATGGGAATTCAGGAGGTGTGGCGTCGAGCAATGCAACAGATCGCTCGCACTTACTCCAGGGAGATGGATGGCATAGTGTTCCGTCACCACCCACGCCGAGACAGCAGAGTTCAACGGAAGCCGATAGAAGATGAGGATGCTACTGTCACTCACTTAGCCAGGTTTATCGCCGCTCAAGAGGAGCTGATCGATGACACAGTTCAGGAGTTGAAGAAGGCTCGCGAGCAGGTTGAGGAGGAGAAGAAGCACTTGGAGAATGCCCGTGAGTACGTCGCTTATGCTGCAGAAAGGATCGCAGAGCTGGAGACCGCACTGTATGGACAGGGCCCCGATCCAGTGTTGGAGTTGGAAGCCCCAGAACCAGAGGAGGACCCAGAAGAGGTGCCACCTGCACCCGCGCCACAGCCACAGCACCAGCCAGATCCAGAGACAGAGGAGGACGCCGCGTCGTCAACCACAGCTGCAGTTGAGGGGCATGGCGATTGTTTCACGCCTATGCCATCGCACCCGCCGCGAGGAGGCAGTGGAGGTTTTCTCGACGAGTGAGCGTAGGCGTTAAGGTTGAGACTCCTTCGTCGAGTCGCGTTATAGAATAAGAGTCACCCTTAGAGTCGATTTGGATTTTCATTGTTTGCTGAGTGTGCAGTATGTGTTGCAGGCCCTTAGGCATTGTGAGCAACCATACCAAGTTATTATTAAATAATAAAGTTGGATTTTGAGTTATACTTTTCCCACGCATAAGTTTCCCTACTACTTGTCTATTCTTGTTCCCTCTCATCTCTAAACCTTGGAGCAATCGACAGATGGTGAACACCCGCGAAAACCTTGGAGGCAATGGAAGTGGTTCTCGCCCAGCTGGGAACCCCAATGATGGAGCACCTGAACCCCACCTAGCACCGCCAGTTGACATGCATAATTTTGGAGCTTTTCTTGCTGCTCAGACTCAGTTGACGCATGCTATGATGCAACAGATGCAGCACGTCACTACTCAGGCCGCCGCTAATCAAGTCAATCAGGGACAACGCCAGAATTCAAGACTGTCAGAGTTCATGAGGACTCATCCACCCACTTTCTCCGGGAATGCCAATCCGTTGGAGGCCGATGACTGGTTAAGGTCAATTGAGAGGAAACTACACATTGCTCAATGCATGGGAAATGAGAAGGTACTCTACGCTTCTCATGAGTTGGAAGGAACAACCGCCGAATGGTGGGAGAACTTCTGTGCCACGCAGGAGAACCCTCAGGACATCACTTGGGAGGAGTTTACAACTGCATTTCGTCAGTATCACGTGCCGGAAGGAATCATGGACCTCAAGAAGGAGGAGTGCAGAGCACTGAAGCAAGGTAATCAGCCAGTGGCCGAATACCTGAACAAGTTCACACAACTTGCACGCTACGCACCTGAGGATGTAGCGACAGATAAAGCCAGGCAGTCTCGCTTTATGAAGGGACTTAACTCAGGACTGCAGGTGGGACTGATCACCCACACCTTTCCAGATTTCCAAGAATTGGTGAACAAGGCGCTTATTCTTGAGGACAAGCGCAAGGAACTGGACGACAACAGGAAGCGAAGGATGCAACAGCAGGGATCGCGTCAGGGAGTGTAGCAACGTTTGAGGGTTGCGCCAAATCAGTTTTTCAGATTCCAGTCGCAGAATGATACAAGGACACCGTCACAATCACCAAGACCCGTCAATCAAAATTATCAGACCCCAGCTCCAGCCAGAAATGCCGCTTCAGGCGGTCAACAGGGGACAATGAGACATTGCTACACATGCAACGAGCCAGGACACTTCTCCAATAGTTGCCCTAAGAAGACCCAAGCAAGGTAGAAGCTGTGTTACATTGGGAACAGCCGAAGACTGTGACCCAGATCCGGAGTTTCCTTGGAATGGCAGGTTACTACCGCCGCTTCATTGAAGGCTTTTCGACAATTGCGAAATCTCTCACGCAATTGCTGAAAAAGGAGAAGAAGTTTACATGGACGCCGGACTGCGAAAAAGGTTTTCAAGAACCGAAGAAGCGATTGACATCAGCGCCGGTGTTAGTTCTACCGGATGTTAATCAAAGCTTTGATATTTATTGTGATGCGTCGCGCCAAAGTCTTGGATGTGTGCTGATGCAGAATGGAAAGGTCATTGCCTACGCATCTAGGCAGTTGAGGCCGCATGAGGAGAATTACCCGATGCATGACCTAGAGTTAGCTGCCGTAGTGCATGCTTTGAAGTTATGGCGTCATTATCTGATCGAAAACAGATGTGAAGTATACACGGATCATAAGAGTCTTAAGTACATTTTCACCCAATCAGACTTGAACATGAGGCAGAGGAGATGGTTAAAGTTGATCAAGGATTATAATGTTGGAATCCATTACCATCCCGGAAAGGCTAACGTGGTGGCCGATTGTTTGAGTCGGAAAAGCCATACCGTGAACATGTTGATAGCCACGAGTCAGGATGAGCTATGTGAGGATTTACATAGGATGAAGATTGAAGTCGTACCGGAAGGATTCTTGGCCACATTAGAAGTAAAGCCTACCCTAGAGGATCAGATCTGAGAAGGACAGAAGGATGATGACAAGACCCGCAGGATGAAGTCCAAGATGGACGAGGGCAAGGTAAAAGACTTCAGACTGGACGAGCAAGGCACGTTATGGATGCAGGATCGAATCTGTGTGCCAAACCAGAAGGAGCTGAAGCAATTGATTTTAGAAGAAGCCCATGACTCCAAGTATTCAATTCATCCGGGAAGTGCCAAGATGTATCAGGATTTGAAAGAAAGATTCTGGTGGCCGAGCATGAAGCGTGAAGTTGCTGAGCATGTTGCGCTGTGTGACATATGTCAGAGAGTCAAGGCAATGCACCAGAGACCCGTAGGATTGCTGCAGCCGTTACGAATACCTGAGTGGAAGAGGGAGGAAATCGGAATGGACTTCATTACCGGTTTACCCAAGACACAAGGAGGATATGACTCCATATGGGTTATAGTGGATCGCTTGACTAAGGTCGCTCACTTTATTCCCGTAAAGACCACTTACTCGGGAGACAAGTTAGCAGAATTGTACATGACCAGGATCGTCTGTATGCACGGAGTGCCGAAGAAGATTGTATCGGACAGAGGTACCCAGTTTACCTCGAGGTTCTGGAATAAGCTGCATGAAGCCATGGGAACCCGTTTGAACTTCAGTACAGCTTATCATCCGCAGACGGATGGGCAAACCGAAAGAGTTAATCAGATTCTAGAGGACATGCTACGAGCTTGTGCATTGGCTTATGCTACCTCTTGGGATAAAAGTTTGCCGTACGCTGAGTTCAGTTACAATAACAGCCATCAGGCCAGTCTACAGATGTCGCCATTTGAAGCACTATACGGTCGACCTTGTCGAACACCATTGAACTGGAACGAGACAGGTGAACGCGGTGTCTTCGGGCCGGACATTTTTCAAGAGGCCGAAGAACAGATTGCCATGATCCGAGAAAGACTGAAGATAGCACAGTCAAGACAGAAGAGCTACGCCGACAACCATCGCCGAGACCTAAGCTTTGAGCCGGAAGATTTCGTGTATCTCAGAGTTACGCCACTCAAGGGAGTTAAGAGATTCCATGCCAAAGGGAAACTCGCGCTGCGATATGTTGGGCCATTCAAGGTTCCCAGCCGTAAAGGTGAAGTTGCATACCAGCTGGAGCTACCGCAATCACTAGTAGGAGTACATGACGTGTTTCACGTGTCCCAGCTGAAGAAGTGTCTCCGAGTACCTGATGAGCAGACACCGCTAGAGACAATCGACCTACAAGAGGATCTGACTTACAAGGAGTACCCGGTCAAGATTTTGGACACAATGGATCGAGAAACGAGAAACAAGTCAACCCGTTTCTGCAGAGTTCAATGGAGAAACCATGCGGAGAGTGAAGCAACTTGGGAGCGCGAAGAGGATTTGAAGAAAGTTTCTGAACCTATTCTTTAGTAAGCCCTGAATCTCGGGGACGAGATTCTGTTAAGGGGGGAGGTTTGTAACACCCCAAATTTTTGCTTTTCATGAATTTAATTAAGATTTGGCACTTTGGTGAATTTTTGGAATTTTCTGGAATTTATTTGGATTTATTTGGAATTTATTTGAATTTATCCCCTTTTGAAATAATTAATTTGATTTTACAAATAAATTTTTGTTGGAAATATTTTATTTGGGTCCAAAATGCTCCAAAATATTTTCTAGAATTTTTCTGGAATTTTCAGAGTGTTTTGCTATTTTTTTAATGAATTAAATGCATTTCTAGGAATTTATTGGATTATTTAACCGCTGGAAAAATCGAGTGGGTTTGTACTGTTCATCCGACCGGACCTGAGTCTGAGTCAGACTCGAGTCCAACCCGAGCCAGCCGATCCGGTTGAACCCAGTCGCCTAACCCTAACCCTCTTGACCGTCCGATCAAGATCGAACGGCCGAGATTGAGCCACGTCGCCCGAACCCAAGCCCGATCGAGCCAGCCAAGTCGCCCGAGCCAGACCCGAACCCAAACCACCGCACCGTTGGATCTTGATCCAACGGCTCATGTTGAGCCACGTCACCCAATCTGAATCCAAATCGGATTCCGCCGTCGCAACTGTGTGGGCCTCGGTTTCCGTGAGTTTCACGGACGCCGAGGGCCCTATTTAATGTGCCGCCGCCGCCACTGGGTAGCCGACTTTCGTGCACACCCATAGCCCTAGCCCACATCGCCTGAGCCACCGCCGTTTCCCGCGCGAGCTCACCGTAGTTAGTCTTGCACCCCGCCGCGGTTAATCGCCGATTCCGCCGCCGTCCACCGTCCTCCCCCGCCGTTGAGCTCAGATCCGGAACCGCAAGGTCAAGCCACGCCTGAGGAGACCTTTCACTTCGCCGGAATCGCGCCCAAACGCCGTCTGGCGTGTCGCCGTCCTCGTCTCCGGTGAACCAGCTCCGCCGCGCGCCATCGCCGTCGATCGAGCTCCCTCAGCCGTCCGATCCAGATCCAAGGGCCCAGAAATGTCCACGTCACCCCGGTGAGATCCCATGTTATAATCCTCTAGATCTATTTCCAACCATTGGATCTAGATCCAACAGCTTAGGTTGTGCCACGTGGCTAGAACCACACCGCACTAGATCCAATCTCAGCCGTTAGATCTAGATCAAACGGCTAGGGTTAGCCGCGTTGTATTCATTAGATTGGATCTTGACCGTCCGATCAAGATTGAACGGTCCAGATCAGCCGAGTAGTTTTCTACTGCGTTAAGCCAGATCTAATCTGGGCCGTTGATTTTCAAATCAACAGCCGAGATCACGCCACGTGGCGAGGAGACTAACCGTCGCGGTTAGCGCGGCCACGCTGGTCGCCGCTGACGTCAGCCGTGACGTCACGCGGGGCCCGCGTGTCAGCGATCGAGCCAAACCGCACCATGACGTCACACTGACGTCACGGTGGGGCCCGCCCTTCAGCCCACTCGGCTGAGACGTGTGCTGACGTCACCGGCAGGGCCCACTTGTCAGAGACACGAGCTGTGGACCAGGTCCACGGTGGACCGAGCCAAACCGTGCGCCGGGTCCATGGACCCGAGGCGACGTGGCGGCTCCTGATTGGTCCACGTGTCATGCTGACGCAATAAATGAATTTCCGAAAAAGAAAATGATTTATTAATTCGAATTATTGATTTCAAAATTGGTTTCAAACTTCAAACGCTTATAACTTTTGCGTTTCAACTCCGATTTGAGTGATTCAAATTTCTAAATTTTAATAAAAATGAGACCTACTCAAATATGTTTTTTAATTAATTTTTGATAATGAATATTTCTCTGGATATAATTAATTAATGTTTTCTTTAAACTTTAAACGGTTATAACTTTAGCATTTTAACTCCGAATTTGACGATTCCAGTTTCTAAAAATTCATAAAATTATGCTCTCCCTATTTATGAACCTTATTTGGATGTTTGGACACTTTTTGTCTACCGTTTATTTATTTATTGCTATTTGCACGCTTTATGAGTAGACGTTGATGTGCCCGAAGGCTTCGTAGGTGAAGTGTTGACCCAGGAGCCAGCTTAAGACCAAGACCAAGTACTCTTTGAAGGCAAGTTGTGCTTTGACCATGTTGATCCCATTTTCAAATTACGTTGGGTTTAAATTATTGCATGCTAGTTTAATTAAGAAAATACTTTATTTAAATTCCGGGGAATTAGATAAATGCCAAATTGTTGTATGACACCTTGGTTAATTAAATATGTGCCATGATCCCTTTGTCACCCTAGTTGAGGATTAAATAGTTGGACATTACTAAATCGCCAACATGGGAATTTAGATCGTTGTAGTATATTGCTTAGACCTGTTACGTGCTCATGACATGATTTTGGACAATCAAATGTTAATATTGACTTAATGATATATTGAACCTGTTTTGGAACGGTATCATGTGTTGCGATGTTGATGGCACATGGTGCATGGTAATCAGCTGGGGTTTGATAAATAGTTTTCGACCGGGGCATGTGGCAAGAATGATCGGGTGGGCCAGTTGTGGCACCGGGAACGTTGTTTTGGTTCTTCGGGTAGTCTTGCCCTGGTCACCCTAAGGACTTAACCTTGCAAGCCTTTGAACTGAGTCAAACGTGCAACCACATGTGTGTAATGGGACGGACCTAGTTGAATAAGTTGCTAATAACGTACCTGTGGGACCTCAGGATGTCAACTACACCCTTTGTGTAGTTGTACGGGGGAGCGTACCGGGGCTACGGCCAGGTACCCATCTAATGGTGGATTGGCCTAAACTTCGCCTTCGCTATGGGAAGGGTTAGTGTGCAACACCGGAGAGGACCACTTGTGCTGTTAGAAGTTTCTGAAAGACTCTGTTACGGACACTCGCCTTTGTGGTGTTTGACTATATCTTGTGGGTAAAGTGCATAACCTCTGCAGAGTGAAAAATCTATTCGAATAGCCGTGTCCGTGGTATTGGACATCGCTCGGGAATTACAGTCAAGGGTTAGACTTTCTTGAAAATAACTTGGACTTGAAAGGTTTGGTTTGGTTAATAGATGATGTTGATGGAAATGTGGATTAGGAATGGGGCAGATGTTTATTTAACTCCTGGAAAAGTTATTGATGTTATACTCGTTTCTACTGCTTTCGAATCTACTTATGATACTTGTTAAATGTTGTTTACTGCAAATATACCTTGAGCTATTCCTTTGTATTAAGCCATGCATGTAGTATATTAGCTTGCATTCTGTGCATGACTTACTGAGTACCAAGTACTCACCCTTGCCGCAATGCAACACCAGTTGAAGAAGAGTCTACACCAGCTTTGGAGGAGGAGCTCCAAGAGGAACCGTCTAACTAGGGAGCGAGCCCAGTCAGTTGCCTGTGGTATATTGGATGGCGCCACGATGTTATCTTACTTTTTCCGCTGCTATTATTTCTCTTTTAATAAGTTTCGCCCTGCGAGGCGTATATTTGTAACTTGACCTTAAGGTCAAGCAACCAGTTTGATTATCTAATTAAAGTACTTTATTAGTATCGAGTGGTATGATTGTGATATTTACCAATGTTGAGACTGTGTGCACTAGCGCGTTCCTGGACTAGTGCTGAATACACAGAGGGTCCGGATCTGCAAATTCGGGCCCCGACACCGGCCACCCCGTGCTATGAGGCCGTCATCCTCGCCAACATTTTTATTTGTGTCAAAATTTGGTATATATGGAAATATCGGCAAAATAGGACCTCGGGAGATTTGATGGTACACGGTGGGAGATGTTTGGAAACAGGAATCAGTTTAGGAAACCTTGGTCTATTCGAATCCCTTTGTTACTGTATTGGAGGAGGACTCGGATCGGTTGGAGGGTATAAAAGATGAGCCTAGGCCAGGGTAGAGAGGACGAACACACAACCACAATCATACATACAATTTTTTGTTGTTTTTTCCTTTCTTGTAATAAACTATCCTCTGTAAGTCAAGTAGATCAATAAAAGTTTGCGCATCGTGGATTATTAGTCTCGCAGATTTCGTCATAGGTTTGATTTGCTTTGTTTTGTTGCGCATCGCCGCTCAAAGCTAATCTGCTTTACCCCCAAGTTATCCTTGGTCGACTAATCTAGTTACATCCTGGTCGGCTTTTTGCCGATTGGAGTTACTCCGATCATCATCTAATATCAGCTTCAATCAACTTTACGATTTTCCACCTTATCGATTGCAGGTCAAATCGATCGGCACGCTAGAACCAGGTGTTTGACTGGTGTGTTGAAGTTAGAGACCCTACTTCAAGTTTTTGGCGTCAACACACTTTTGGCATGCCCAGTGGGACAGATCGGAGAAGATGGCCATAGGAAAATCCATCCCGCTAGCCGACGTCAATGCCAAAGCCATCATCGTCCCAATGCTGGAAGATCGAAAGGCCGCTCTGGAAGAGTTGATGTTGGGTTGCTATCAGAAAACCCGACGGGGTGTCACCCAAAATACTGCCCTCCCAACGCTCAACCCTATCGGTGACGCTGGAATCCCAAACAACTTGGTAAGCCATTACATGCTAGCTCAAGCCGAGTTATCCGTTATGATTGAGCAATCTGTGCATCATGCATTAATTAACTAGTAATCAGCCTTGGTCACAACGTTAAAGCCGATGATTGAAAACAGCGTCAAGACGATTGCTTAGGAGTTGGCTTCATCTGGGAGTTTGCTAGACCCGTTACAGCCACTTCTGTCATATCTCGTCTACTCGGTGACGCAGAACACCAACACGGCAAAAGGGGCCGCCCCAACACCTTCGGTAATACTGGCCCAACCTACTGTGTTGGCCCTAAGTACCTGATCAGGAGAGATCACGCATTTTCACACGTACACCGATGCGGCAAAATTAAGCACAACGGCCAACCTACCATCGGCAACGCTAGCTAACGCTTTCATTCAATCGGCTACTCAGTCGATCGAATCAGATAGGGTTCTGCAATTCCAAGGACCAATCCCGAGGAATCCGATCCCACATAGGGTAGTTACATACGCCGAACCCTTTGTCCGTTCACCTGAGTTACCGGTTGTAAAAAATGAAGAGTACAATCATCCACCTCTACATCAGCCGGTCCAGCCTAGCCGACAACCCGAGTTCACACTCGGGGGGTAGGATGCCAGTTGTTACAATTAGCACAACCCTAGCGCCGTGTCAACCAATAACGTTAATTGGGCTGATCAAATTTCTGCCTTTTTGAGGGATCAATTCGGCTTATAGCCGAAAGGAAAGATAATCGACTATAGAAAGCCGTACCCAGATTACATAGCGCCCAGTGTGGCGAAGCAGCCCAGTCCGACGGGCTGAAGATCAGGTTATTCCCCTGTCTTTGTTAGGGACTGCTTTCACATGGTTCACAAACTTGCCTCCAAATTTGGTTCACTTTTGGAACGATTTGGAAAACCGATTCCATGAGTATTTCTTCTCGGGCAGCCCTATACATAGAATTTTGGATCTGAGTTCAGTTCGACAGAAGTTCGGTGAGTCCGTTTCAGATTATATCAGAAGATTTAGGGACATGTGAAATCAAAGCTTTAGCGTCACGCTACCCGATGACCAATTAGCTGATTTGGCGTTCCAAGGGTTGATTCCGCCACTCAAGAATAAGTTCGTAAGGTAGGAGTTCTCTGACCTGGGCCATCTGCTTCATCATGTATCGGCACAAGAAAACCGATATTTTGACAACAAAGGGTTCAAGGATAAGTTTAGTTTAAATGGGAATGAAATGGCCAAGGTAAATATGGCCGATTGTAGCTCGAGTGAAGCCTCTGAAGATGATGAAGCAGAAATAATCGCAACCGAGTGGATAAAGGGCCCTAAAAAGTCACTCGTTTGCTCATGGCTTAAACCGATCAAAAATAAGTCAGAAGTCAAATATGCTTTTGACGTGTCGAAATGTGATCGAATATTTGATTTATTATTGTAGGAGAAATTGATACGATTACTGGAAGGGCATGTTATCCCATCAGCCGATGGAATTAAAAAAAATGAAAATATTGTAAGTGGCACCATTCTTTTTCACATAACACTAATGATTGCAAAAAATTTTCGTAAACAGATACAGTTGGCCATCGAAGACGGATGACTAAAGTTCGCGGAGGAGCCGACCATGCAAGTAGATGTGAATCCTTTTCCTATCAACATGGTGTCGGGACCCGAATTTGCAAATCCAGACCCTCTGTGTATTCAGCACTAGTCCAGGATCACGCTAGTGCACACAGTCTCAACATCGGTAAATATCACAATCATACTCATCGAAATAATAAAGTACTTTAATTAAAATAACCAAGATGGTTGCTCGACCTTATGGTCAAGTTACAAGAGTACGCCACACAGGGCGAAAACTTATTAAAGGAAATAAATTGCAGCAGAATAAAAACATCAACGTGGCGCCATCCAGTATACCACAAGCAACTAACTGGGCTTGCCCCTAGGTAGACGGCTCCTCTAGAAGTTCTTCCTCCAAAGCCGGCGTCGCTTCTTCTTCAACTGGTGTATTGTTACAAGGGGTGAGTACTTGGTACTCAACAAGTCACGCACATAATGCAAACTAATACTCTACATGCATGGCTTAGTACGAAGGATAGGCTAACAGGTGCATTTGCAGTAAAACAGCATTTAACAAGTAGCATAAGTAGATTCGTAAGCAGTAAGAGTAAAGATAATATCAATAACTTTTCCAGGAATTAAGTAAACACTTTCCCTTTCCTAATCCACATTTCCATCAACATCATAATTAAACCCAACCAAACTTTTCAAGTCCAAGTTGTTTTCATGAAAGTCTAACCCTTGACTGTAATCCCCGATAGTGTCCAGTGCCGTGGACTCGGTTATTCGAATAGGTTGTACACTCTGCAGAGGTTATGCACTTTACCCACAAGATACAGTCAAACACCACAAAGGCGAGTGATCGTAACAAAGCATTTCAGAGACCGCAAACTATACAAGTGAACCTCTCCGGTTTTTGCCATACACCATCCCTTCCCTTGACAGAGGCGAAGTATGGGACCGACATACTGTTGGACGGGTACCATGCCGTAGCCCTGGTACGCTCCCCTTTCAAGCTACACAAAAGGTGTAGTTGACACCCCGAGGTACCACATGCAAGTTATTAGTAACTTACTCAAGTAGGTCCGTCCCATTACAGACTTGTGGTTGCATGTTTGACTCAGATCAAAGGTTTGCAAGGTTAAGTTCTTAGGATGACCAGGGCAAGACTTCCCGAAGAACCAAAACGACATCCCCGGTGCCACTCATGGCCCGCCATAACATTCTTGCCACTTGCTCCGGTCTAAATCTATTTATCAAACCTAGTTGATTATCATGCACCACGTGCCATCAACAATCACAACACATGATACTTCTCCAAAATAGGTTCAATATCTCATGAAGTCAATATTAACATTTGATTGTCCAAAAATCATGTCGTGTGCACGTAGCAGGTCTAAGCAATATACTTGTAACACCCCAAAATTTTACTTTTCTTAAATTCATGTGTGATTTGGCACTTTGGTGAATTTTTGGAATTTTCTGGAATTTGTTTGGATTTATTTGGAATTTCTTTGAATTTATTCCATTTTGAAATAATTAGAATTTAACTTTGCAAATAAAATTTTGTCGGAAATATTTTATTTGAATTCCAAATGCCCTAAAATATTTTCCAGAATTTTTCTGGATTTTTTCTGAGTATTTTGCTATTTTTCTTGGATTAAATAAATTACTGGAAATTATTTTAAATATTAAATCACTGGAAAATTTAATCGGGTCGAACCTTTATTCATCCAGCGAGCCGAGTCGGACTCGAGCTCGAGTCCGACCCGAGCTCGTGTTCGGCGAACCCTAATCGCACGGGACCGTTGGATCAAGATCCAACGGTCGAGATTGAGCCGCACCGATCCGACCGGATCCGGTCCGGATCCGATCGCGCCCGCGGGATCGTGGCCGCTGATCGTGCAACGCGGACGGCTCCGCGTCATCGTCTTCAGCCCGGATTCCCCGCGGATACGGTTCGCCACCGCCGCCGTCTCGGACACGGACTCCAGGGCTATTTAATGCATGGAGCTACTCCCGAGGTTCGCCTTTCCGCACTGAACTCGTTGCCCTAGTCCACGACCATGGAGAAACCCTAGAGCCGTCGCAATTTCTCGCCGAAGCCGAAGAGCGCCGCCGCGAGTTCTTCAACCTCCGCCGCAAACGGTAGTGCTCGCCAGCCACGTGGCCAGATCCGAAACCCCCGCGACGAGACGAACCTGGGCGCGCACTTCATCTCGCCGGGACTGCGTCGGAACGCCGTTCGGGGCGTCGTCTTCCCCGGTTCCGGCCGCAGCAAGCCGCCGCACGCCACCGCCGTCCCCGCGAGCTCCGTGGACCGTCCGATCAAGATCCGACGTCCCGGATTGCGCCACGTCATCCCACGGTGAGAACCACGTGTGTTTCCCAGATCCAATCTCAACCGTTGGATCTAGATCCAACGGTCCAGATTGACCACGTTCACCCCAAACGTGCGTCATCAGATCCGATCGGGACCGTTGATTTTCAAATCAACGGCCCGGATCGTGCCACGTGCCTAGGGAGCCGAACCGCCGCGCCCACGCGCGCGTGCGTGGGTCTATGACACGCCGGGCCCGCGTGTCAGCGACCGCACCGTGACGTCACCGCGATGTCACCGGTGGGTTCCACCAGTCAGCCGTGCGGCCGAGCCCCGTTGACGTCAGTGATGACGTCCCACCTGTCAGTGGCCTGAGCCGTGGACCGGGTCCACGGTGGACCGAGCCAAACCATGGACCACGTCCATGGACTGGTTGACGTCAGCGGACCAATCAGATGCTGACACGTGTCACTACTGACGCAATAATTAATTTCCGAAAAAGAAAATGATTTATTAATTCGAAATAATGATTTCAGATTTTGATTCAAACTTCAAACGCTTATAACTTTTGCGTTTCAACTCCGATTTGAGTGATTCAAATTTCTAAATTTGTATAAAATTGAGATCTACCTAATGATGAATTTTATTTAATTTTTGGAATAAAGTTTTCCTCTGTATTATTATTTAATTGATTATTTTAAACTTTAAATGCTTGTATCTTTTGCATTTAAACTCCGAATTTGACGATTCCAGTTTCTAAAAATTCATAAAATTATGTTCTCTCTGTTTATGAACTTTATTTGGATGTATGGGCACTTTTGTATACTGTTTTATTCATTTTTTGCTATTTACACGCGTTACGAGTAGACGTTGAAGTGCCGGAAGGATTCGAAGGAGAAGTATTGACCCAGGAACCAGCTCAGGACCAAGAGCAAGTACTTTTTGAAGGCAAGTTGTGCTTTGACCATGTTGATCCCATTTTGAAATCTATTTTGATTCAATGTATTGCATGCTAGTTTGAATTAGAAAATGCTTTACTTAATTATGGGTAAATTAGATAAATGCCAAATTGCTGTATGACACCTTGGTTAATCAATTATGTGCCATGACCCCTTGTCACCCTAGTTGAGGTTTAAATAGTTGGACATTATTAAATTGCCAACATGGGAATTAGACCGTTGTAGTATATTGCTTAGATCTGCTACGTGCCATGACATGATTTTGGACAATCAAATGTTAATATTGACTTAATGATATATTGAACCTGTTTTGGAAAGGTATCATGTGTTGTGCTGTTGATGGCACGTGTGCTTGTAAATCAACTGGGGTTTGATAAATAGCTTTTGACCGGGGCATGTGGCAAGAATGATCAGGTGGGCCAGTTGTGGCATTGGGAATGTTGGTTTGGTTCTTCGGGTAGTCTTGCCCTGGTCACCCTAAGGACTTAACCTTGCAAGCCTTTGAACTGAGTCAAGCGTGCAACCACTTGTCCGTAATGGGACGGACCTAGTTGATTAAGTTGCTAATAACGTACCTGTGGGACCTCAGGGTGTCGACTACACCGTTTGTGTAGTTGTACGGGGGAGCGTACCGGGGCTGAGGCCAGGTACCCATCTAACGGTGGCTTGACCTAAACTTCGCCTTTGCTAAGGGAAGGGTTAGTGTGCAACACCGGAGAGGACCACTTGTGCTGTTAGAAGTCTCCGAAAGACTTTGTTACGGGAACTCGCCTTTGTGGTGTTTGACTGTATCTTATGGGTAAAGTGCATAACCTCTGCAGAGTGTAAAATCTATTCGAATAGCCGAGTCCGCGGTATTGGACATCGCTCGGGAATTACAGTCAAGGGTTAGATTTTCTTGAAAATCACTTGGTCTTGAAAAGTTGGTTTGGTTAAACAACGATGTCGATGGAAATGTGGATTAGGAATGGGAAAGATGTTGATTAAACTCCTGGAAAAGTTATTGATCTTATACTTGCTTCTATTGCTTTCGAATCTACTTATGCTACTTGCCAAATGCTGTTTTACTGCAAATATACCTGAGCTATTCCTTTGTATTAAGCCATGCATGTAGTATATTAGCTTGCATTCTGTGCATGACTTGCTGAGTACCAAGTACTCACCCTTGCCACAATACAACATCAGTTGAAGAGGAGTCTACACCAGCTTTGGAGGAGGAGCTCCAAGAGGAACCGTCTACTTAGGGAGCGAGCCCAGTCAGTTGCCTGTGGTATACTGGATGGCGCCACGAAGTTATCTTATTTTCCGCTGCTATTATTTCTCTCTTAATAAGTTTCGCCCTGCATGGCGTATATTTGTAACTCGACCATAAGGTCGAGCAACCAGTTTGACTATTTAATTAAAGTACTTTATTAGTATCGAGTGGTATGATTGTGATATTCACCGATGTTAAGACTGTGTGCACTAGCGCGTTCCTGGACTAGTGCTGAATACACAGAGGGTCCGAATTTGCAAATTCGGGTCCCGACAGATGTGGTATCAGAGCCATACTGACCGTTGGCTCAACCCATAGCTAGAATGGTTGTAGTGAGGATAAAACATATTTTCTAAAAGCTAAAAGATGTCAAGATAATGAATGAATTCTCGACTTACCCCTTTTCTTTCTTGTTCATACCCCTTGCTGAGTTCTTTTTGTCTTCCACATTGGTTTTAAAGTGCTGCGATCTTACATAAGTATCTCTTGACAGATGGAAGGAGAGATCAACTACGTCGATCTTGAGGTTGGTCATGCCGCAGAACTTTGGTGCATGCTGCAGACTCTCGGAGGTTTTGAGAAGCCGAAATACCAAGTGGACGTAATCAGACAAGCAGGATTGATCAAGGCTTGTGACGTGAAGATTGTGGTACCTGCCAGGAAGAAGGGCCCGGGCAATCGCCCGATACATTGCACTGCCAGGAGGTCTACAATGCGGATGGGTATCCAGGAGGTGTCACGACGAGCAATGCGGCACATTGCCCGCATCTAAGCCAGAGAGTTAGAGGGCACGGTGTTCCGTTATCATCCGCGCAGCAATAACCTTCTCGACCCGAAAATGATTCAGGATGAGAACGCCGTGATCACACAATTGGCACGACTTGTTGTCGGCCAGGAGGATGTACTTGATGATACGAGCAAGGAGCTACAGAAGGCTCGCAAGGAGATCACTACAGAGAAGAACAGATGGCGGGAGACTCAGGAGTATGTGTCACATCTTCTACACAGGATTGGAGAGTTAGATACGGCGTTGTACGCACCAGAGCCGGAGCCAGTACTCGAGCTACACGAGCCAGATCCGGAAGAGCCAGAGCTTGAGGAGGACACCGCTTCTTCGACTACCACAATTGACACAGTTGCAGGGCATGGCGATCGTTTCGCGCCTATGCCGCAGCACCCGTACCCAGGCCGTGGAGGTTTTCTCGATGAGTGAGCATAGGTGTTGTAGTGAGACTCCTTCGTCGAGTCGTGTCATAGAATAAAGAGTCACCCTTTAGGCGTTAAACTCCAGTGTTAGTTTGATTTGGATTTTCATTGCTTGCTGAGTGTGCAGTATGTGTTGCAAGGCCCCTAGGCATTGTAAGCGACCATACCAAGTTATTACTATTATTAATAATAAAGTTGGATTTTGAGCTACACTTTTCCCCCGCATAGTTTCCCTGTTACTTGTCTATTCTTGTTCCCTCTCATCTCTAAAACCTTGGAGCAATCAACAGATGGTGAACACCCGCGGAAACCTTGGAGGCAATGGAAGTGGTTCTCGCCCAGCAGAAAACCCCAATGATGGAGCACCAGCACCGCCAGTTGATATGCAGAATTTCGGAGCTTTTCTTGCTGCTCAGACTCAGTTGATGCATACCATGATGCAACAGATGCAGCACGTCACCGCTCAGGCCACTGCTAATCAAGTCAACCAGGGACAACGCCAGAATACAAGACTGTCAGAGTTCATGAGGACTCATCCACCCACTTTCTCCGGGAATGCTAACCCGTTGGAAGCCGATGATTGGTTAAGGTCAATTGAGAGGAAGCTACACATTGCTCAATGCATGGGAAATGAGAAGGTACTCTACGCTTCTCATCAGTTGGAAGGAACGGCCGCCGAATGGTGGGAGAACTTCTGTGCCACGCAGGAGAACCCTCAGGACATCACCTGGGAGGAGTTTACAGCTGCATTTCGCCAGTATCATGTGCCAGAAGGAATCATGGACCTCAAGAAGGAGGAGTTCAGAGCACTGAAGCAAGGCAATCAGCCTGTGGCCGAATACCTGAACAAGTTCACACAGCTTGCACGTTACGCACCTGAAAACGTAGCGACAGATAAAGCTAGACAGTCTCGCTTCATGAAGGGACTTAACTCAGGACTACAGGTGGGACTGATCACCCACACCTTTCCAGATTTCCAGGAGCTGGTGAATAAGGCGCTTATTCTTGAGGACAAGCGCAAGGAACTGGATGAGAACAGAAGCGCGAGATGCGGCATCGGGGATCGCGTCAAGGAGCGCGCGACAACGTTTGAGGGTTGCGCCAAACCAGTTTTCAGATTCCAACCACGAGAATGCTACAAGGACACCGTCACGGCACCAAGACCCGTCAATCAGAACTATCGGACCCACCCGGCCCGAAAGCGTCGCTTGAGGCGATCAACAAGGGGCAGTGAGGCGCTGCTACAAGCGCAACAAGCCAGGACACTTTGCCAACAGTTGTCCTAAGAAGACAGCGAGAGTGACCCGATCCGCTTCAATCAGGATCCACACCAGCCAGGACACCAGCACCAGGAGCAAACCAGGGGACACGGCCAGAGCGGCACCCAGGCGTGGTGAGAGGCCGAGTCAACCATGTCACCGCAGATGCACTTGAGAATGCCACGGATGTAAATCTTGGGTAAGTTACTTGTCAACTCAGTACCTGCAACAGTTTTGTTTGACTCTGGAGCTTCGCATTCGTTTGTTTCACAAGGCTTTGCTGCTAAAAATGATTTGGAGATTGCAAGACTTAAATGCATGTTTTAGTTCAAACCCCTGGTTCCGAACTCCGAACGAAAGTAGGATGTTCTGGGGTGAGAATACTAATAGATGGGATAGAGTTCCTAGCGAACCTTATTATTTTGGAGACACAGACCTTAGATGTTATTTTGGGAATGGATTGGTTATCCAAGCACAAGGCCGTATTGGATTGTGGACGAAGGACTATCTCAGTTGAGAGCCCGTGTGGAAAGAAAGTGGAATTTCAAGCTACCGCCGTTAGAGATGGACAATTGATGGTTAACAGCACCAAGGCAATCAGCATAGAAGATGTCTTACTAGTGAATGAGTACCCAGATGTTTTTCCTGAAGATCTACCTGGTATGCCGCCAGACAGGGACATAGAGTTTGTGATAGAGCTTGTACTGCACAAAGACCGATAGCAAAGAGACCTTATCGGATGTCCACCGAGGAATTGGTAGAGATGAAGAAGCAGCTTGAAGAGTTAATGGAGAAAGGATTTATCAGACCGAGTTCGTCGCCGTGGGGAGCACCAGTTCTGTTTGTCAAGAAGAAGGATGGGAGTTTCAGGATGTGCATTGACTACCGTGCACTCAATGAAGTCACCGTGAAGAATAAGTACCCGCTACCCAGGATCGATGATCTGTTTGATCAGCTGAGAGGAGCCGGAGTTTTCTCCAAGATATATATAAGATCGGGATACCATCAGTTGAAGATCCGATCAGAGGATATTCCGAAGACCGCATTCTCGTCAAGATATGGACATTACGAGTTTACTGTTATGTCCTTTGATCTGACGAATGCGCCAGCATATTTCATGAATATGATGAATAAGGTGTTCATGGAGTATTTGGACAAGTTTGTTGTTGTGTTCATAGATGATATTCTAATCTACTCCAAGACAAAAGGATGAACATGCAGAGCACTTGAGGCGAGTTTTGGAAAAGCTGAGGGAACAGCAGCTCTTCGCCAAATTCAGTAAATGCGATTTTTGGAAGGACAAGGTGGAATTCCTCGGACATGTAATGACCGCAGAAGGAGTCGCCGTAGATCCAAGCAAGGTAGAAGCTGTGTTACATTGGGAGCAGCCGAAGACCGTGACCCAGATCCGGAGTTTCCTTGGAATGGCAGGTTACTACCGCCGTTTCATTGAAGGCTTTTCGACAATTGCGAAACCTCTTACGCAATTGCTGAAAAAGGAGAAGAAGTTTGCATGGACGCCAGAGTGCGAGAAAGGTTTTCAAGAACTTAAGAAGCGATTGACATTAGCACCGGTGTTGGTTTTACCGGATGTCAATCAAAACTTCGATATTTATTGTGATGCATCGCGTCAAGGACTTGGATGTGTGCTGATGCAGAATGGAAAGGTCATCGCTTATGCATCTAGGTAGTTGAGGCCACATGAGGAGAATTACCCGACGCATGACCTAGAGCTAGCTGCCGTAGTGCATGCTTTGAAGTTATGGCGTCACTATTTAATTGGAAACAGATGCGAAGTATACACGGACCATAAGAGTCTTAAGTACATCTTCACCCAATCGGACTTGAATATGAGACAAAGGAGATGGTTGGAGTTGATCAAGGACTACAATGTTGGAATCCATTACCATCCCGGAAAGGCCAACGTAGTTGCCGATGCTCTGAGTCGGAAAAGCCATACCGTGAATATGTTGCTAGCCACAAGCCAGGACGAGCTATGTGAGGAATTCCAGAGAATGCAGATTGAAGTGGTACCAGAAGGATTCTTAGCCGCATTGGAAGTTAAGCCTAACCTAGAAGATCAGATCCGAGAAGGACAGGAGGATGATGACAAGATCCGCAGGATTAAGTCCAACATGGATGAAGGCAAGGCAGAGGACTTCAAGTTGGATGAGCAAGGCACGTTATGGATGAAGGATCGCATTTGTGTGCCGAATAAGAAGGAGCTGAAGCAGTTGATTCTAGAAGAAGCCCATGACTCAAAGTATTCCATTCACCCTGGAAGTGCCAAGATGTATCAAGATTTGAAGGAAAGATTCTCGTGGCCGAGCATGAAGCGTGAGGTTGCCGAGCACGTTGCACTGTGTGACATATGCCAGAGAGTCAATGCAATGCATCAGAGACCAGCAGGATTGCTACAGCCATTGAAGATACCTGAGTGGAAGTGGGAGGAGATCGGAATGGACTTCATTACCGGTTTGCCGAAAACTCAAGGAGGATATGATTCTATATGGGCTATAGTGGATCGCTTGACCAAGGTCGCCCATTTTATCCCTGTGAAGACCACTTACTCGGGAGATAAGTTAGCAGAGTTTTACATGATCCGGATCGTCTGTTTGCACGGAGTGCCAAAAAGGATTGTATCGGACAGAGGTACCCAATTTACCTCAAGATTTTGGAATAAGTTGCATGAAGCCATGGGAACCCGTTTGAACTTCAGTACAGCTTATCATCCGCAGACAGATGGACAAACCGAAAGAGTTAATCAGATTTTGGAAGATATGTTAAGAGCGTGTGCATTGGCTTATGCTACCTCTTGGGATAAAAGTCTACCGTACGCCGAGTTCAGCTACAACAACAGCTACCAAGCCATTTTGCAAATGTCGCCATTTGAAGCACTATACGGTCGACCTTGTCGGACACCGTTGAATTGGAACGAGACCGGCGAAAGCCGTGTCTTTGGACCAGATATTCTTCAAGAAGCCGAAGAACAGATTGCCATGATCAGGGAGAGATTAAAGATTGCCCAATCGCGACAGAAGAGTTATGCTGACAACCGTCGCCGAGACCTGAGTTTCGAACCAGAAGATTTCGTGTATCTCAGAGTCACACCGCTCAGAGGAGTTAAGAGATTCCATGCCAAAGGAAAACTCGCGCCGAGATATGTCGGACCATTCAAGGTTCTCAGCCGCAGAGGTGAAGTTGCTTATCAGCTAGAGTTACCGCAATCACTAGCAGGAGTGCATGACGTGTTCCACGTGTCCCAGCTGAAGAAATGTCTCAGAGTACCTGAGGAGCAGACGCCGCTAGAGTCAATCGAGCTGCAAGAAGATCTAACTTACAAGGAGCACCCCGTGAAGATTCTGGACACCACGGATCGAGAGACGAGGAACAAGTCAACCCGTTTCCGCAGAGTTCAATGGAGCAACCATGCAGAGAGCGAAGCAACTTGGGAGCGCGAAGAGGATTTGAAGAAAGTGTTTCCGAACCTATTTCTTTAGAAAGCCCTGAATCTCGGGGACGAGATTCTGTTAAGGGGGGGAGGTTTGTAACACCCCAAAAATTTGCTTTTCTTAAATTCATGTGTGATTTGGCACTTTGGTGAATTTTTGGAATTTTCTGGAATTTGTTTGGATTTATTTGGAATTTCTTTGAATTTATTCCATTTTGAAATAATTAAAGAATTTAACTTTGCAAATAAAATTTTGTTGCAAATATTTTATTTGAATTCCAAATGCCCTAAAATATTTTCCAGAATTTTTCTGGATTTTTTCTGAGTATTTTGCTATTTTTCTTGGATTAAATAAATTACTGGAAATTATTTTAAATATTAAATCCCTGGAAAATTGAATCGGGTCGAAACCTTTGTTCATCAGCCGAGGCCGAGTCGACTCGAGCTCGAGTCCGACCGAAGCTCGTGTTCCGGCCGAACCCTAATCGCGCGGGACCGTTGGATCAAGATCCAACGGTCGAGATTGAGCCGCACCGATCCGACCGGATCCGGTCCGGATCCGATCGCGCCCGCGGGATCGTGGCCGCTGATCGTGCCACGCGGACGGCTCCGCGTCATCGTCTTCAGCCCGGATTCCCCGCGGATACGGTTCGCCGCCGCCGCCGTCTCGGACACGGACTCCAGGGCTATTTAATGCATGGAGCTGCTCCCGAGGTTCGCCTTTCCGCGCTGAACTCGTTGCCCTAGTCCACGCCCACGGAGAAACCCTAGAGCCGCCGCAATTTCTCGCCGAAGCCGAAGAGCGCCGCCGCGAGTTCTTCAACCTCCGCCGCAAACCAGCCGTGCTCCGCCGCTTCTGTGGCCAGATCCGAAACCCCCGCGACGAGACGAACCTGGGCGCGCACTTCATCTCACTGGATCGGCTTAACGCTGCTCGGGCGCCGTCGTTCTTCCTGCCCGCCAGCAAGAAGCCGCCGCACGCCACCGCCGTCCCCGCGAGCTCCGTGGACCGTTCGATCAAGATCTGACGTCCCGGATTGCGCCACGTCATCCCACGGTGAGAACCACGTGTGTTTCCTAAATCCAATCTCAACCGTTGGATCTAGATCCAACGGTCCAGATTGACCACGTTCACCCCAAACGTGCGTCATCAGATCCGATCGGGACCGTTGATTTTCAAATCAACGGCCCGGAACGTGCCACGTGCCCAGGGAGCCGAACCGCAGCGCCCAGCGCTGGCGTCTGAGTCAGCGACACGCCGGCCAGCGTGTCGGCGGCCGCGTGACGTCACCGCGACGTCACCGGTGGGTTCCACCTGTCAGCCGTGCGGCTGAGCCCCGTTGACGTCAGCGATGACGTCACCGGTGGGTCCCACCTGTCAGTGGCCTGAGCCGTGGACCGGGTCCACGGTGGACCGAGCCAAACCATGGACCACGTCCATGGACCGGTTGACGTCAGCGGACCAATCAGATGCTGACACGTGTCACTACTGACGCAATAATTAATTTCCGAAAAAGAAAATGATTTATTAATTCGAAATAATGATTTCAGATTTTGATTCAAACTTCAAACGCTTATAACTTTTGCGTTTCAACTCCGATTTGAGTGATTCAAATTTCTAAATTTGTATAAAATTGAGATCTACCTAATGATGAATTTTATTTAATTTTTGGACTAAAGTTTTCCTCTATATTATTATTTAATTGATTATTTTAAACTTTAAATGCTTGTATCTTTTGCATTTAAACTCCGAATTTGACGATTCCAGTTTCTAAAAATTCATAAAATTATGTTCTCTCTCTTTATGAACTTTATTTGGATGTATGGGCACTTTTGTCTACTGTTTTATTCATTTGTTGCTATTTGCACGCGTTACGAATAGACGTTGAAGTGCCGGAAGGATTCGAAGGAGAAGTATTGACCCAGGAGCCAGCTCAGGACCAAGAGCAAGTACTTTTTGAAGGCAAGTTGTGCTTTGACCATACTGATCCCATTTTGAAATCTATTTTGATTCAATGTATTGCATGCTAGTTTGAATTAGAAAATGCTTTACTTAATTATGGGTAAATTAGATAAATGCCAAATTGCTGTATGACACCTTGGTTAATCAATTATGTGCCATGACCCCTTGTCACCCTAGTTGAGGTTTAAATAGTTGGACATTATTAAATTGCCAACATGGGAATTAGACCGTTGTAGTATTTTGCTTAGACCTGCTACGTACCATGACATGATTTTGGACAATCAAATGTTAATATTGACTAATGATATATTGAACCTGTTTTGGAAAGGTATCATGTGTTGTGCTGTTGATGGCACATGTGCTTGGTAATCAATTGGGGTTTGATAAATATCTTTTGACCGGGGCATCTAGCAAGAATGATCAGGTGGGCCAGTTGTGGCATTGGGAATGTTGGTTTGGTTCTTCGGGTAGTCTTGCCCTGGTCACCCTAAGGACTTAACCTTGCAAGCCTTTGAACTGAGTCAAGCGTGCAACCACTTGTCCGTAATGGGACGGACCTAGTTGATTAAGTTGCTAATAACGTACCTGTGGGACCTTTGGGTGTCAACTACACCGTTTGTGTAGTTGTACGGGGGAGCATACCGGGGCTAAGGCCAGGTACCCATCTAACGGTGGCTTGACCTAAACTTCGCCTTTGCTAAGGGAAAGGTTAGTGTGCAACACCGGAGAGGACCACTTGTGCTGTTAGAAGTCTCCGAAAGACTTTGTTACGGGAACTCGCCTTTGTGGTGTTTGACTGTATCTTGTGGGTAAAGTGCATAACCTCTGCAGAGTGTAAAATCTATTCGAATAGCCGAGTCCGTGGTATTGGACATCGCTCGGGAATTACAATCAAGGGTTAGATTTTCTTGAAAATAACTTGGTCTTGAAAGGTTGGTTTGGTTAAACAACGATGTCGATGGAAATGTGGATTAGGAATGGGAAAGATGTTTATTAAACTCCTGGAAAAGTTATTGATCTTATACTTGCTTCTATTGCTTTCGAATCTACTTATGCTACTTGCCAAATCTTTGTTTCTTTGCAAATATACCTGAGCTATTCCTTTGTATTAAGCCATGCATGTAGTATATTAGCTTGCATTACATTGCATGACTTGCTGAGTACCAAGTACTCACCCTTGCCACAATACAACATCAGTTGAAGAGGAGTCTACACCAGCTTTGGAGGAGGAGCTCCAAGAGGAACCGTCTACTTAGGGAGCGAGCCCAGTCAGTTGCCTGTGGTATACTGGATGGCGCCACGAAGTTATCTTATTTTCCGCTGCTATTATTTCTCTCTTAATAAGTTTCGCCCTGCGTGGCGTATATTTGTAACTCGACCATAAGGTCGAGCAACCAGTTTAACTATTTAATTAAAGTACTTTATTAGTATCGAGTGGTATGATTATGATATTCACCGATGTTAAGACTGTGTGCACTAGCGCGTTCCTGGACTAGTGCTGAATACACAGAGGGTCCAGATTTGCAAATTCGGGTCCCGACAGAGGTGGTATCAGAGCCATACTGACCGTAGGCTCAACCCATAGCTAGAATGGGATCAATATGATCAAAACATAACTTACCTTCAAAGAGTACTTGCTCTTGGTCCTGAGCTGGCTCTTGGGTCCAAACTTCACCTTCGTAGCCTTCGAGCACTTCAACGTCTACTCGTAACGTGTGCAAATAGCAATAACATAAAGAAACAGTTGGCAGAAAGTGTCCAAAAATTCAAATAAACCTCATAAACAGAGAGAGCACAATTTGATAAATTTTTAGAAATCTGAATCATCCAAATCGGAATTAAAACGTAAAAGTTGTACTCGTTTAAAGTTTGAAAAATTAATTAAATAAATATAAACAGAGAAAACTCATGTCCAAAAATTAAATAAAATTCACCATTAAGTAGATCTCAATTTTATACAAATTTAGAAATTGGAATAATCCAAATCGGAGTTAAAATGCAAAAGTTATAAGCGTTTGAAGTTTGAAAAATCAAATAAAAGAATAAACCGAATTAATTCATTTATTTTTCTATTGAAAAATTGATTTATTGCGTTATCATGCCACGTGGACTAATCAGAGGCTGCCACGTCGCCTCGGGTCCATGGACCTGGCGCACGGCTTGGCTCGGTCCACCGTGGACTCGGTCCACGGGCGCACGTCCCACTAACAAGCGGGTCCGGCTTGATGACGTCAGCACAGCTCAGCCGAGGGGACGGCTGACATGCGGGCCCCACCGTGACGTCAGCATGATGTCACGGATGACGTCACGGTGCGGTTGGCTGACCCGCTGACACGCAGCCCCATGCTGACATGACGCGTGACGTCAGCGACGACCGGGCGCTCCCGCGCTGACCGCGCCGGTCCAGCTCCTGCACACGTGGCACGATCTGGGCCGTTGGTTTGAAATCCAACGGTCCAGATTGGATCTGGGTCTTGCACGTTTGGAGTAACGTGGCTCGATCTAGACCGTACGATTCGAATCGGACGGTTAGGATTAGATCGGGTTTCACCGCGTCACTGGGGGTGACGTGGCATGACCCGGCGTGCGACACGCGGCACGATCTACGCCGTTCGATCTTGATTCAACGGTTGAGATTGCATCTAATGCTACAACGCGGGTGAACCCTAACCGTACGATCTAGATCTAACGGCTGAGATCCAACCTAGCACGGTGCAGTCTAGGGGCTACGTGGCTCAATCTAGAGCGTTGGATCTAGATCCAACGGTTGATATTAGATCTAAAACCGCAACGTGGAATTTACACGGGGGTGACATGGACTCACCTGGATCGTTGGATGAAGATCGAATGGCTGCGAAGCTTCGCGGGGTCGACGATGGCACGGCGGAGCTCTGCCTACCAGAGGTGAAGGAGATGACCACCTGAACGACATTCCCGTGCGTCTCTGGTGAGGTGAGTGGTATCCCCAGATGCGGCTCGTCGCGACGGTCCCGAATCTGGCCACCAACACGGCGGAGGACGGCGGACGGCGGCGGAACGACGCGGAAACCCAAAGCTAACCCTAATTAGCTACGGCGAGCAATCGCGGGCACGAAGGAGCTCTACGGGCGGCGGCAGCTATGGCAAACGAAGCGCACGTCAAAGGCGATCCTCGGGCACGCATCCACGCATTAAATACCGGCCTCGATGTTCGGATTCAGCGCGGGATTCGCAGAACGGCCAAGGCGGCGGCGGATTCCGACCGGGACACGGAGAGGGTGACGTGGCCAGATCTCGGCCGTTGGATCGAGATCCAACGGTCGCGGTGTTAGGGTTTGGGGTCTGGCTCGAGCGGCTCGGTCGGGCTCGAGTCCGACTCGGACTCGAGTCTGACCCGGGGTCGGTTGGATGAACAGTGAAACCCGTTCGGATTTTCCAGCGATTAAATATTTAAAATAATTCCTTGAAATTCAAATAATTCAAGAAAAATAGCAAAATAATCAGAAAAATTCCAGAAAAATTCTGGAAAATACTTTGAGACATTTTGGATTCAAATAAAATATTTCCAACAAAATTTAATTTATAAATTTTAATTATTTAATTATTTCAAAAGGGAATAAATTCAAATTAAATCCAAATAAATCCCAGAAAATTCTAAAAATTCTCAAAAGTGTAAAATTTCAATTAAATTCATGAAAAGAAAAATTTGGGGTGTTACACGTGGTCAAGTGCTCACGTAAAGGGAAGGAGCCTATTGATGAAGATATTAAGCTGGTTCGGCGGGTCGATATTCAATCAAGCTTCAATGGTGACGAGACGCTGGGGATAACGATCGGCTCATTACAAATAGAAGCCGACCGAGACGGCCGAAACTCGAGGACCATCAAACCAAGGAGGGAGCTGCAAATCGGACAATGGTATAAAGCCGAGGGATCCCCACCAAGAAAACTAGCGGTCTGGCCCAAACCTACATTCTCTCAGCTCCTGGAAAAGTACAAGAGGATAAGCCATCGACAGAAGCAGCGTCCTCATCAGCCAGATAACTTATATTGGTCGGACGAGGAGGAAAAGGCACATCGGCGGTGTCCCTTTTGGCAATTCTGTTGGGAGAGGAGAATGGTGTTGCCGTCATTGCGGTCATGCCCAATGGAACATCATCCTTAGGGGGATCGGCCAAGGCGATCGGTCAAGCTAAGATTGGCTAAACCTATCTATATCCATCTAGGAATGGAAAATAAAAGGCCGGTCCAAGAAAGGTTGTCCATGCTAAATCAGGCTGAGCCCTCGGAGTCCATTGGTGAAGCGAGCAATCTGGTCGGAAAAATTCGTAAGCCTATTGAGTCAAAGCCAAGATGGTGTCTGTCGGGCCTCAGCCGATCCCAGCATAGACGACTCCAGCGTTTAAGTACACAGGAAATGAGAGAAGCGGAACAAGAAGAAGTAAGGGATCGAGTGTTCAACAAATTACGGCTAGTACGAGTCGTGAAACAAGAATGGAGGAGGAAAGATCAGACCGATGACGATTCAGATCAGTCGGTTAATTCGGGGTCACCAATGATCCGTGATGACACCCCTCCCATGGACATTAACATGGTATTCACCCTGCCGGCTGAATTTAAAACTAAAATTGAGTTGGCCAAAGAAGCATTCGCCCAACTATGCCTCGGGGCACAAGATGCCGTGTTTGAGAAGCCCCAAGACGCACATCGGCACTTAAAGCCATTGTACCTCAAGGGGCACATATATGGCCGACCAATTTCAAGGATGCTGGTGGACGGGGGAGCCATGGTTAATTTGATGCCACTTAACACTTGCTAGAAGTTAGGTAACTCTGATGAAGACTTGATCAAAACAAACATGGTCTTGAATGACTTCACGAGGGATCACACCGAAGAAAAAGGGGTGATGGTCACAGAGCTGATAGTCGGTAGTAAAACTTTGCCGACTGCATTTTTGTCATTGAGGCTAAATGGAACTACAGCGTACTCCTCGGCCAAGATTGGATTCATGCCGACTGCTGTATACCATCAACCATGCATCAACTACTGGTCAATGGAACGGGGATAAAGTTGAGGAAGTACCAGCCGATACATCAGCTCACATAGCGATGGCTAGTTCTGATATGAATTGGCCGCACGAGGAAGCCGAATGTATATCAGGTAAAGCTTTGGACGATTGTGATTTCATCTGTATTGGCAAATCTGGTCTGATGCCGATCAGTGTCAAGCCAGGCACATTCGATCGAGCAAATCAAGTCTTGAGAAGATGGGGTCAGAGATGATGAAGGCTATACAAAGTAGGATGCAAAGCTATCGGCAGGCAACAGATTGAGGGGAAGCCATTGAGGGCTTTCAAGAAGAAAAACTAGGGCAAGGCTTTACTTCTACCGATTTGCTCGAAGAAGTTGATATTAGGGAAGGTGACGGGAAAAGACCAACTTTTGTGAGTGCAAGGTTAGACGCAAATTATAGGGCCAAGTTGGTAAAAATTCTTAAGAAAATTCAGGGATTGTTTCGCCTGGGAGTATTATGAGATGCCGGGTCTAAGCCGACAATTAGTTGAGCATCAGCTACTTATAAAGCCAAGGTATCGGCCGTTCAAACAATACCCATGATGCTTTAATCCGGCTTTGTACAATGCAATTAAAGAAGAAATAGAGTGACTACTAGAGGCCAAGTTTATCAGGCCTTGCTGATACGCTGAATGGGTGTCAAACATCGTCCTTGTAGTAAAGAAAAATGGCAAGCTCCGAGTATGTGTAGACTTTGGAGACCTAAACAAAGCCACACCAAAAAGACAAATATCTGATACCTATAGCTGATATGCTTATCGACGCTGCATCGGACAATAAGATTATTAGCTTCCTTGATGGGAACGCCGGATATAATCAAATATTCATGGCGACAGATGATGTGTCTAAAACTGCCTTCAGATGCCGTAGAGCCCTAGGGCTGTATGAATGGACTGTTATGACGCTCGGTTCGAAAAATGCTGGTGCCACTTATCAACACGCTATGAATTTAATTTTTCATGACCTAATCGGCCACATTGTTGAAATCTATATCGACGATGTCGTCGTAAAATCCAAAGAGGATTGGCAACACTTGGCCCATTTGGAAAAAGTATTTCAGAGCACAAGGGCACATGGGCTAAAAATGAACCCTCTCAAATACACGTTTGGTGTGTTGGCTGGACAATTCCTAGGGTTCATGGTACATGAAAGAGGGATCGAAGTCAACTAAGAGAGGATAAAAGCCATAGCCAATACCAAACCGCCAACATCCAAAAATGAGCTACAGAAGTTGGTCGGCAAGATCAATTATCTTTGGCGGTTTATTTCAAACTTGTTCGGGCGAATTCGAGCCTTCACCTCGCTGTTGAAACTCAAGGATGACTAATAATTCGTATGGGGGATTGACCAGCAAAAGGCTTTTTACGATATAAAGGAGTATTTAATGAACCCATCGATTCTGGCCGCACCAAGTAAAGGGGTGCCATTCAGATTATACATATCGGTAGAAGATGAAACTATTGGAGAAGTCTTGGCACAAGAAGTCGACGGCAAAGAGCGGGTGATATTTTATTTAAGTCGACGACTCCTCGACACTGAAAGCAGGTATCCTTTCATGGAAAAATTGTGCTTATCTCTCTATTTCTCTTTGCACGAAATTGAGGCACTATATCTTGACATCGACATGCACAATAGTCTGTAGAACCGATGTTGTCAAATATATGTTGTCTACACCAATACTAAAAGGACGACTTGGCAAATGGGCGTATGCTTTGATCGAGTTCAACCTAACATTTGAATCGGCTAAGGCCGTGAAAGGGCAAGCTATAGTCGATTTTATCACAGGAAGCGGCACTGTAACTAGGCTAGTTGCCGTTGTTCCCTGCTAGTTGTACTTCGATGGGTCCGTATGTCGGGAAGGTGATGGCATTAGCATAGTTCTGATCTCGCCAAAAGGGCACAGCTTCGAGTTCGCATGTCGGCTTAATAGCCGATGTTCTAATAATTAGGCGGAATATTAAGCACTACTCAAAGGGCTCCAATTGTTGGAGAGCATCGGAGTAAGTAATGTGGAAGTTTTTGGGGATTCATTGTTGATCGTGCAGCAGGTCAGAAAAGAATTATGATGCAATGATGAAATATTATCACAGTACCTGGAGCAATGCCTTCGCTTTATCGGATCATTTATGACGTTCTCCATCGAACACGTGCCTAGAGAGATGAACGATAGAGCTAACCAGCTGGCACAACACGCGTTTGGGTACAAAAACTATAGCCAATATGAAATGATTATCCTTCCGTGACGACTTGATTTCTGATTGGAAAGAATCAGGCCGAAGTGTGACCTCTATCCGCTTTCCAAAAAGCAAGACTGTATGAAACATGAGATAGAGGAAAAATTGATGATTTGCCCCGAAGTTGATCGACCTTTGATGATTTGTCGTATGATATCTCACTGAAATATGGATCCTAAGGCCATATGTCAGTGAGATATCGTAGGGTAAATCATCGAAGGTCGATCAACTTCGGGGCAAATCAGCAAATCCCCCGAGATAAAACGCAAAAAATTTGTCGGTTTATCCATTCACTGAGGACGAGCAATGTGGCATCTCAGAATGTGACTTTAGGGAATACGGCATTACGGTATGGTGTTTTATCGCGTTTTGGGCCGTTTCCGGGGGTTCGGGCCTTTGGGGACTTTATTGGGCCGTAGGTGGGGGGTTTTCTTGGCCCATGTGGGGAAATTTCTGCAATAAAACCCTAGGGCTTCCTCCCTTGCGCCCCCTTGCCTCCCCCATGCGCCCCCTTGTCTCCCCTAGCCACACCTCTCCCTCTCCCTTTGCACCCCTCCCACGTCTCCCCACCTCAATCTCCACCTCTCGTAGCCCCCATAGTGCTTTTCGGGAGTGCTCCATCCGCGGGGATTCGGCGTTTCTGGCGGTTCCGGCAAAGGGACGGAGGATCGGGTCGTGAGGAGGAGACGTGCGTCGATCCGGAAGTTCGTCAAGGGAAGGTAAGCACTGGGTATTTGGTTTGTCAGGTTGTGGTGCTGGTTAGGTGGGGATTAACATGATTAATTTTGGTGTTTAGGTGCTGCCATTAGAGGTATGAAGTCATTTATTAGATCTGTCTCGCGTGGTAGCCTCGGCCAATTCTAGACAGTCGACTTCAGTCGCAGTTTTGGGGATTTTAACGTCATAATTTGGTCATCCGCCTGTTGAAAATGTTGTAGGTAATTTCCATACCATTCAGTGGACACTAAGAATGTGAAATTCCGATCAGCCGTTTGAAAGTTATGGCTGTTTTACCGAACGTGTTCAAAACTGTGACGTGATTGGGACAGATCGTGATGATCTGTAGATTAGTCAATTTTAGAGGCCGAATCAGTTTTTCCCAATACTTAGAAAAAGCTAGGAAATTTCCTAAGCTTCGAGAAAATGTACTCGTTTACTTGATTTGGAGTCCTATAACTAGAGTTACGATAGTTGGTAGCCCGCTGTCCCGCCGGGACAGATTCTTTGTTTTCGGGTTTTGGGGGTAGTTTGCGAAGTCGGGGTAGAGGATTGTTTGTGTACTGTTTTGTGGGCACGTTTTAAGTGTGTGGTACCTTGGTGCAGGTGGTGTGACCCTGGGAGTGCCCTCAACCTCTCGCCAATCCATCGCCCACGGTTGAAGGCAAGTGTATTGTAGTGGTTGCGGCTTAGGGAGCCGTAATATTTTAAAATAAGATGGTTTACACATGTTTTATGATATGATGCCATGATTGACTCTTGCTTGTGACATGATGAAAATGGTTTACGATGAGGCTATGCAATGATTAGTTGAGATTATGTGCAAGTTGTTTATGTTTATGACATATTTGCAAACATGGCATGAGAACTGGCCAGGTCGGTGAGAAAGTCATAACTAGTCCAGTAAGGTCTGTGAGGAAGTTATGACTAATCCGGAGCGCCACTGAGTAAGACCTACCTCGTAATTCCATCCACAGTTGGGAATGGAAGCGAGGAGTAGGCACCCTCCATCTACGGGATGGAAGGGGGAAAGAGGGTGCACGCCGACGGGTGTGCACTCGGCAATATCGGTATATGCTTCAAAGGGACATGTGCATTGCATTGCATGAATGAAGTGGTTTATGAGATGATTATGCCGTTCTATGAGATGCATATGAAGATGTGTTTTTGAGATGTTTATGATGATGTTATATGAGAGCATAAATGAAGTTCATGAGTTGACTCTCAGGATATGTGAATGGCACTAAGTATGGATGTGAGTTGATTATTGTTTTTGTATCATTGCAATACACTTTGCTGAGTGATGAACTCACGCTTGTTGTGTTATGTTGTTTTTAGGTACCATGAACTCGGCAGTCGGGGAAGGGAGATTAGCATCACATCTCCACATAGTGTTGCACACCTAGACAACTACACACTCCCACTTGTAGTTGTAATGATTATCTTATTGCGTTAAAAAAACATGGACTATGCTAGCTTATGAGCTTGGTTTTATTGTTCCATTCGTATTGGTTCATGAAACGTTGGAGTTTATGTTATGGACTTGAGATGATGCTTTAACTCTGGTTAGTGCCATTTAGATGCCATCTATTGTGCTATAATGATGTGACAATATTATTGTTGCTTAAACCCCATGGAAAAACAAAGGGAATGCTGCCGAATTTTCAACTAAACTATTAGCGTAGTTGCTGTAATTTATTGTCAAATATGTGATATTGGTTGTGTCTAGAGCTGTTTGGGTGACATTCGCGGCAGACTAGATGCCAGGGTGTTACAAGCAATTTTCGATAATCGCAAAAATTAAAAATCAAATTTCGATAACATGAGATAAAAGGCGAAAAATTTGTATGAGCCATTACCATTGCTCCAACGCACGAAGTTTCCTGGAAATTCATCTACTAGGCCCGTAAGCGCGGCGCAGGCCGCGCGCGTGAACGAAAAATGATTTTGCGTATTTTTTTAGAGAAAAAATAGACTTAGACGTATTTTTTTTTGAGGCTCGAGAAACCTTAGAGATCGAGCCGGGAAAAAAGTACACATCTTTCTGTTGACGAAAATATTTTTTTCGTGGAAAACAGAGAAAGGACCTGGTCTCGTAAGCGCGGTGCACGCCGTGCGCGTGAATAGAAAATGATTTTTGGAGGCTCGATAAACCTTAGAGACCTAGTCGAAAAAAGTACTGAAAGACCGAGATGGCGATCAGAGGGGGGGTGAATGATCCCAAATAAAAATATCCCCTACTCAACGTACTCCAAACAATCCCGCAAAGAAAACCGATGCTCCTTAAAATCGCGAAACCCACAAAAATCGGAACGACTTGACAACTATGTGTATCCCTAGCTTACATGGATAGGAACCATGAATCATGTGAGGGATATTTAAATCACAAATTCTGGTTGTCCAGTGTCCAAAGCAAGGAGGAATCAATTCAAATACTTCTTTTCTAAAAGAGATCAAGCCAAAACACAAAAGCCTCTTTTTAGAAAAGCAAAAGCAGATTTTCAGGAATTGTCCTCAATTAGAGCAGGTGGATGGTGGACTTCTGTTGCTCCAAAAAATTTGGGAATTTTTCAGCCTGTGAGCTGTTGAGTCGTGAAGCACTCCACCAAAAATCACCACCAAATACCTTCTACAAAAAACAGGAAAAATCAAGAACTACGAACAGTCAGGATTTTCAATCAGGAAATTTGGGGCTCGGTTTTCACCTCACAGCTCCCAAATGGTGCATCCAGTGGACTCCAAAATTTTTCCACAGATGGGTATATGAGTCAAGCACCTTCTCCAGCAAGAATCAATCTAGAAAGATTTTTCTATATTTTTCTAAAAATCAAAGACTGACTGCTGCGCGAAGAACAAGTTCAGGACAGATTTGCAATCTTGATAGAAACTTGATCTCTAGTCTATCCTAGGGTGCAAGAAAGATGTAAAACCAAATGAGCACCCTCAAGACCTCCTTGATCAACAGCATTTAGAAGGAGAGGAGCAAATCCAAATTAGAAAGTAAATTGCGAGAATTTACATGCGGGAAAGTAAATGCTGAATTTAAATTGCGTAAAGTAAAGACATAATGTAAATGCGAATTTAAATTCACAAAAATGTAAAGAAAATCTTTGTATTTTCTGGTTGGAAGGTTTACAAAGCCTCACTTCATGTGGGCAAAGCTCAAAGGAGCAACTCAAACCTTCAAGTGAGGAGGACACCCCTCCCCCTCTATTTATACTACTCTAGGGCCACCTACCACCCTTGGATGAGTCCCAAACCCTAGGGCACTCCACCAAGGGCTAGGATTAACCCTCTCATTTCAACCCACACATGGGCTTTACATGGGCCACATTGGCCATACATGGGTTTTAAACAAAACCCGATCAACCCGATGCAACGGGCCTTCATCCGCCGGACTTGACCGCTCAGTTTCCTCCTATTAGAGCCTCCAACAGGCAGGAAACCTTGAGCCACCTCAAGTCCATTTCCATGACGTCCAAGTGAACCTGGTTTGAGCCCAACCATCTCGTCGGCATCCTCGACCGCTCTGGACCTCGGTTCTCCCAACCTAGTCCCGGTACTCACCAACGACCATAGCTGCCTCAGGAACCTGTACCACAAGGAACAAACCATTTTGCACATACCACAATGCACATACCTTTTCTTCCTGCATGTTAGTCCACAATTATCATTAATTGAAACATGCAATACCGAGTCAAATCAAACTCAAGCCTGAGCACACCTTGCTCAAATAAAGTCAAATACTCATCACAAACATGGATGGACCTCCACATGGTCCTTCAAGTACACATCTTTCTGTTGATGAAAAAAAAAATTTCGAGGAAAACGTAGAAAGGATCTGGAATAGACTTAGACGTATTTTCAAAATTTTTGGAGGCTCGAGAAACCTTAGAGACCTAGCCGAAAAAAGTACACATCTTTTTGTTGACGAAAATATTTTTTTCGGGAAAAACGGAGAAAGAACCTGGATGTAAAAACCGGAGACCTGTTTGTTATAGTTTTGGACCTCACCGCTATCCTGAAAAAGTAGAAAATGGCTCGTTCACGATTTGTATTTAATGGGAGCCTCTTCACGCAAAGTAACGAACGAGGGACCTAAACGCATTCGGAAAAGTTAATCTTTTCCTCACCAAAAATCACGAAGGACCTCTTTGTAAATTCATAAGGACCTATTCGTAATTTAGAGAAATGGAGAGGTTTTTTCGCGAAATCTCCAAACGCCACGTGGGGTGGCCTCCGAAGGCCCTTCCTCCTGATCTTAATGCCGGTAGGATGTCCAATCCCTCTCCCTTCGCGGTCAGGAGAGTAGTGTAGTGATGAGAACCATACGGGTGCATGGTATGGAGCAGTGTGTGTGGTCTGTTGCCTTCTAACTTATTCCTCGACCACCACCCGCCAAATTTTTTAATATTAGCCCCGTGTGTATAATTTTTTTCCATAACTAGCTGCTGATCCCATAAAATCACGTAAATAGCTTCTAAATAGTAAAATCATGCGCATACCGTCCTCTTGAATTTTTTATTTTGTTTTTCAGCAGAACCTGTCCGCTTAAATTTTTTGTATTTTTTCCAGCGAACACTGTTTGCTTAAATTTTTATATTTTTTATTGTTTTCCAACGATCCCACACCGCTTAGTTTTTTTATTTTTTTGATCCAGTGGATCCCGTCCGCTTAATTTTTTTTGTTTTTCTTGTTTTTCCGCGGTTTCAGTCCGCTATTTTTTTAAAAAATATATTTTATTTTTTTATTTAGAGCGGATCCTATTAGCTCGATTTTTTTTCTAATTTTGAGCAGAGCCAGTCTGTTGCATTTTTTTTTATTTTCAGTAGTCGTCGTGCGCTGGAAATAGGGTGCGCCTGCACTCAAATGGGGGAAGGGGGTGCGTGTCGAGGGAGAAGAAGGGGGGCCCGTGAGAGATGGTAGGGAATGGCCAGTGTGAAATCATGTGCTGAAAAATTGGCTTTGAACTGAAAAATTAACTTAGATTTGAATTTGCAAAATGTGTTTGTTCATGTGTTTTGACAATTTGACAAGAAACAGTAAGTTTCGCTTTGGCGCCGGACCAAACTTAAAGAAAACAGTAAGTTTCCCATCTACGACGGACAAACTTTGTTGGTCTGTCGTAAACATGTTTTGGCACTTTCCCATGTACGACGGACCAAGTTTTTGGAGTGCATCGTGGACATCTTTTGAGATTCTCGAGCCGGACTCAATTTTCCAAGGAACGGTAAGTTTTGCATGCACGTCGGACCAATTTCTTTGGTCCGTCGTAAACGGCTTTGAGAAGTGATTTCGCATGTACAACGGACCGATTTTCTTTGTCCGTTGTGAACGTGTTTTTCCGCGTTTGGTTGGCTTCTTGGAACAGAAACTTTTCCTTATACAACGGACCAACTTGGGTTGTCCGTCGTGAATGCGTTTCGCTCAATTAGGGTTTTGAGCGATTTGGATTTGAATTTTGAATGTGAATTTGAAATTTGTAATGATTTCATGATGCTTCTTTTGAAGTGGACTTTATGCAATACTCATGTGAGTAGTTGCATGGAGTGACATTGAGTCAAGTCGTGGACTTGTGCTCGGATTTGTTTTGTGGTTTGTTCATGTGCAGGTATTGCTCGAAGACGAATGTGGTCGATGACGGGACCGGAACTAGGTTCATGGAGGAACTGAGGTTCGGGACTAGGTTCAGGAGGAACCGAGGTCTTGGTGGTCAAGGATGTCATGCGGGACGTTCGGGCTAAGAGAATGGTGCACATGAAGAATGGTTAGTCACGTGAGACTGGCGGGGGGTCATTCGCGTGCAAAGTGTTAGTCACGTGAGTATGGCGGTGGCCATCTGGCGTGCAAAGTGTTAGTCACGTGAGTATGGTAGGGTTGCCATACGCGTGCAAGAGTTGTACTGCCTGGTTGGGCCAAGTAGAGTTGAGTTGGATACGGATTCCTTCTAGGGAATAGGAATCGTATTGAACTCTTTGTGGGTTGGTGCTTTAAATAGGTGGGGTCTCTGTTGAAAGGCACCAAGCAGAGCTGAGCGCATCAAGCCTTGAGCTTGGTTTTAGGGTTTGTACTCTTTTGATGAGAGTATTTTTAGACAAGAAATAAAGATCAATTCTTCCAAGATTTTTGCGTGCTCTGATAACCACGCCGCTCACGGTATTTTCTGTTTTGGTTCTTGTTTGCATGCTTGTTCTAGTTCTAGATTGGTTTTGTTCTTCAAGTTTTATCTTGATTTGATCCATCAAAACCTCTCTAGGGTATTGATCTAGTGTTTCTCAAAGTCTAGTTGATCAATCTTTTGTCGTTCTTGTTTAATCTTGAAGTTTTGATTAGATTGATTCTCGTCAAGTTCTGGATCAGCAAGCTTGCAAAGCTTATAACTTTTGATCCGTAAGTCCGATCGAGCTGATTCTTTTTGGGTTCGATTCGTATTGGAATCTAGTTTCTTGTGTCCAAATTTCAGATCGTTTCGACAGTTGGATCTCCGGGAATTCTCGTTTTACCAAACCTCTGTCATTCTGTTTTGTCTAAAACGAGGCAATTATTTGGTTCTGTTTTGGGGTGAACTTTTAATAGGTCAAGAATTTGGTTCTAGCTTCCGCACAATCATTCACCCCCCCTCTGATTGCTATATTCGTATACTTCGATCCTACAAGTGGTATCAGAGCCAGGTTTCTCTAATCTATCTTAACCGGTGATTAGATCAATGGATCGTTATTCGACAAAACCATGTGTGTTCGATGGTGTTGATTTTCAGTTTTGGAAGGCCAAGATGGAGGCGTTCATCCAAGCACAGGGCTTCACAATTTGGGAGAAGGTCTACAAGCCATATGAAGTCCCTGCAAACGACAACGTCAACGACACCAATCGCACACACGTTGAAGCAAATAGCAAAGCGCGCAACTTGATCATTCAAGGTTTGGGACGCAGCGACTTTGACCGTGTGATCCATCTCAAGTCCGCATATGAGGTATGGAAATCTCTTTGTGATTACCATGAGGGTTCTAACACTATTAAAGAGGTTCGTCAAGATCTTTACAAAAAAGAATACATGCGATTTGAGATGAAACCGGTGAGTCGCTAGATGACTTCTTTGCACGTTTCAATAAAATTCTTAGTAATCTTCGTCTTTGTTGGAGTTAGCTTTGATGATGCTGCTAATGCTAGACAATTGCTTGGTGCTTTAGACATGTCTATTTGGGAGATGAAAGTTACATCCATTAGAGAATCTACTGTCATGAGTACACTTACCTTAGATGTTCTTTATTCCAAGTTGAAAACTCATGAATTAGATGTTCTTGCTAGAAAGAATGATCATAAATCAATTGCTTTGACATCTCAATCTAGCATATCTCATAATGGTGCTGCTTCAAGGTTTGCTCTATCTTTCTTGTCTTCACTAACCGATGAACAGATTGAGCAATTCGAAGAAGACTTGTCACTACTCTCTTCTCGCTTTAACAAAGCTTTACAAAATGTGAGAATGAGAAAGAGAGGTGGTGGTGGCCCTCCAAGATGCTATGAGTGTGGTGATCTCAACCATATTCGTCCAAACTGTCCTAAACTTGCAGGTAAAGCATCAAGGGAGGAGAAGGACAACGACAGAAGAAAAGAGAAGAAGTTCTCTTCAAGTAATAGAAAGAAGAAGAGCTTCATCAACAGCAAAGTTGTCCACGAGAGTTCTTTCCGCTCTTGAACAAGTCAATTTGAGCGATGTGGATTCAGGGAGCGATGAGGACGATGCAACTCCAAGCAAGCATGAGTTGGCGGGGTTGTGTCTCATGGCTAAAAGCAAAGAACACTTTACAGAGGACGACCACCACGACAACGACTTCAATGAGGTAGATCCTTCTTACGATGAATTAGCTATTGCTGTTGCTCGACTTGGTAAATTGCTTGATAAACGTGACAAGAAAATTAAGAGACATGATTTTGTTGTTGAGTCATTGAATGCTGAAATTGTTAGACTTAAAACCTTGATTCCTGATGATGATGATTGCAAATCATGTGACTTAATTTACAATGAGCTTACTTTGCTTAGGAAAGAACATGTTACCTTGTTAGAGCAAATCAATGCTGAAAATGAGAAAAATGAGAAACTTGTTAAACATGCTAGTTGTTCTACCATTGATTTACATGATACAACTCCATGTTCTATATGCTCCATACTAGAATTGAAGTTGCATGATGCAAATGCTAGGGTTTCTCAAATGACAGAAGATTTGCTTACACATGAGGTTCTTTCATGCTCAACTTGTATAAGCAAAAGGAAAAGTGGACGTTCCTCGTAATAATTGTTTAACTCTTTCTCGAAAAATTGATTACTTGGAAAAGTCATTAGAACGTTTCACTAAAGGAAAGAAAAACCTAAACATGATCTTGGATCAATCAAATGTCAGCACTCATAACAAAGGTTTAGGTTTTGATTCTTATGCTCATCATAAATCACATGCTCCCACTGTTGTCAAAACACTTGAAAGTGGAAAATTTGAAATTGTCAATGAGCCTAAGAAAACTGTCTTTAAATCTGCTGGTCTTTTATCTTCTACTATGATGAATGCAAATGTTGCTTCTACTTCCAAAGCTAAACATAATGTTAAGTACACTTGCACTCATTGTGGTAGAGATGGACATTTAGTAGACTTTTGCTTTAGACTAACCAAACAACAAAAGAAAGAAAGAGCTAAGGCTAGGTCTAATTTCAGAAAGGCACGCTTTGCTTCTCACTACGTGCCTAGGGTGATGCAAGCACCTTTCGTTGCTAGAAACACGGGAACAGGCAAATTTGATTTTGTGCATAAGACTGCTTGTGTTGTGCCTACTGTTGTCCGTCGTGTGTCTCAAGATCTTGGATTCCTAAACATCTTATTTCTAACTTGATGCCGAGACCTCGACACTTTCTGCTTCTATGTAGGCTTCTCACGCGAGGAGGGAGAACATGTGGCTAGTGAATTTCGGATGCTCACTTCATATGTTCAGTGATAAGATTTGGTTCTCCTTCACTCGTGCATCTCATGCTGAAAGTGTTGCCTTTGGAGATGCTTCTTCCACTTTTTTGCAAAAGGCACTAGTTCAAATGATGCGGTACAAGTGCATATGTTCGTGGGGAGAGTGTCTTTGTTCATAAAGATAATGATAATGCTGTTGAGGACTAGATAATTAGAGGTATACATGAGAGACTCTACCCACGAGCTTGTGTGTGCTTGTATTCAAGCTTCCCACGTGCTTCACATCGACAATCTGTCAAAAGGATTTTCAGGTATCTTAATGGAACTCAAGATTTTGGCATTTGGCTTTCGCTTCCTCATGCATTAGTTTGAGATCTTTTCGATGCTGATTTTGGAGGATGTAGAATTGATAGGAAGAGCACTTCTGGTTCATGTCACTTCTTGGGAAATTCTCTCATTGCATGGTCATCTAGAAAACAATCTTCTGTTGCACAATCAAGCTGAATCGAATATGTGGTCTTTGCTAGTTGTTGTTCTCAAATTCTTTGGATAGTAGCTACACTTAAAGATTATGGGGTTAATTTGGATAGTGTTCCTCTTTTGTGTGATAACACTAGTGCAATTTGCATTGCTAAGAACCCGTGCAACATTCTAGAACAAAACACATTGACATCAGATTTCACTTTCTTAGAGATCATGTTGAAAAGGCAACATTGTGCTTCATCATGTGGATACTGAACATCAATTAGCAGACATTTTCACAAAACCTTTGTCTTCTTCTCGTTTTGCTTTTATTCGGGAGAACTTGGAATTGTTCATCCAATGGGATTGTTTTGAGGGGAGTTTCTTTGCCAAGTTCTTTCACTTGATGAGCTCACTTTATCATATTTCTTTATATACTATATAATTGAGCTAATATATGATAATCTAAATTGTCTCACTTGAACTAAGAATGACATTGCGAATTCCTGATCTGATTGCCTATAGCTAAATACTCTGTGATATCTTACTCTTCTAGGCTTGATATTGAATCCTCTTGACAAATTTGGGCAATGAAGCAAGTGTGGTTTCAACTTTACTCTTTCATAAGACCTTTTAATCACTTTTGCATGTTTATGATCAAAGAAAAATGAAAAGAAAAGGGAATCAATAAAAGGGTTGTTAAAAGCAAAAGCCTCAAGTTATGAGCTTCAGGATGCTTTCCTAAAAGATAAGATGTATGCTTCAAGCATGCCATTCCCTCAAAGTTAAGATGTATGCTTCAAGCATGCCACTCTAGAAAATAAAAGAAGTATGCTTCAAGCATGCCACATGCGATTTATTGTTTAAAGATTAAATTGGTCCACTAGATTGGAGTTGAAACTACTTGCTCGACTGATTTGTTATTTGCTTCAACTTTGAGCCTTTGTTTTTCTACTAAAGGTTTTGCTTAGTACTTGGCTATAGTTGATGAATTGAGGTTGAGATACATGTCATTCCCTAACATGCTAAAATCACATCAAGATCATGTATTTTGCATATTATGTGATATATAAGGTTATATGATCGAATGAGCTCATCTTTTCAATCTTGGCACTCCCTTGTTTCTTCTTGTGAAATCATTGCTACAAGAAAAATTTTGAACAAATTCTCTCTTTTGTACTCTTGATGAATCCATTGTCAAAGGGGGAGAAATTTGGGAATCGTTGAAAAGTTTAAGAAAAAGGGGGAGAAGAAAAAGGGGGAGTTGTTTGAGAATTTTGGAAGAAGTTTGGAGAATTTTGAAATTTTTGGGCACATTGCACATTCACACACATTTTCCTTCTCAGGGAAAGATTTTGTTTTGCTTTTTGGTCAAAAGGGGAATTATGTGTTTTCTTACTTTGGTCTTTGATCCCTTGGATTTCAAAATCTTTTGTAAAGTGAATGCCAAATGTTCAATTCTAAGTGGTGTTGCCAATGTTTTCATCAAGGGGGAGATTGTGAAATCATGTGCTGAAAAATTGGCTTTGAACTGAAAAATTAACTTAGATTTGAATTTGCAAAATGTGTTTGTTCATGTGTTTTGACAATTTGACAAGAAACAGTAAGTTTCGCTTTGGCGCCGGACCAAACTTAAAGAAAACAGTAAGTTTCCCATCTACGACGGACAAACTTTGTTGGTCTGTCGTAAACATGTTTTGGCACTTTCCCATGTACGACGGACCAAGTTTTTGGGTCTGTCGTGGACATGCTTTTGAGATTCTGAGCCGGACTCAATTTTCCAAGGAACCAGTAAGTTTTGCATGTACGTCGGACCAATTTCTTTGGTCAGTCGTAAACGGCTTTTTGAGAATTGATTTCGCATGTACAACGGACCGATTTTCTTTGTCCGTTGTGAACGTGTTTTTCCGCGTTTGGTTGGCTTCTTGGAACAGAAACTTTTCCTTATACACCGGACCAACTTTGTTTGTCCGTCGTGAATGCGCTCAATTAGGGTTTTGAGCGATTTGGATTTGAATTTTGAATGTGAATTTGAAATTTGTAATGATTTCATGATGCTTCTTTTGAAGTGGACTTTATGCAATACTCATGTGAGTAGTTGCATGGAGTGACATTGAGTCAAGTCGTGGACTTGTGCTCGGATTTGTTTTGTGGTTTGTTCATGTGCAGGTATTGCTCGAAGACGAATGTGGTCGATGACGGGACCGGAACTAGGTTCATGGAGGAACTGAGGTTCGGGACTAGGTTCAGGAGGAACCGAGGTCTTGGTGGTCAAGGATGTCATGCGGACGTTCGGGCTAAGAGAATGGTGCACATGAAGAATGGTTAGTCACGTGAGAATGGCGGGAGGTCATTCGCGTGCAAAGTGTTAGTCACGTGAGTATGGCAGGTGGCCATACGCGCGTGCAAAGTGTTAGTCACGTGAGTATGGTAGGGTTGCCATGCGTGCAAGAGTTGTACTCGGCCTGGTTGGGCCAAGTAGAGTTGAGTTGGAATCTGATTCCTTCTAGGAATAGGAATCGTATTCGAACTCTTTGTGGGTTGGTGCTTTAAATAGGTGGGGGTCTCTGTTGAAAGGCACCAAGCAGAGCTGAGCGCATCAAGCCTTGAGCTTGGTTTTAGGGTTTGTACTCTTTTGATGAGAGTATTTTAGACAAGAAATAAAGATCAATTCTTCCAAGATTTTTGCGTACAAAGTAACCACGTCCGCTACGGTATTTTCTGTTTTGGTTCTTGTTTGCATGCTTGTTCTAGTTCTAGATTGGTTTTGTTCTTCAAGTTTTATCTTGATTTGATCCATCAAAACCTCTCTAGGGTATTGATCTAGTGTTTCTCAAAGTCTAGTTGATCAATCTTTTGTCGTTCTTGTTTAATCTTGAAGTTTTGATTAGATTGATTCTCGTCAAGTTCTGGATCAGCAAGCTTGCGAAGCTTATAACTTTTGATCCGTAAGTCCGATCGAGCTGATTCTTTTTGGGTTCGATTCGTATTGGAATCTAGTTTCTTGTGTCCAAATTTCAGATCGTTTCGACGGTTGGATCTCCGGGAATTCTCGTTTTACCAAACCTCTGTCATTCTGTTTTTGTCGAAAACGAGGCAATTATTTGGTTCTGTTTTGGGGTGAACTTTTAATAGGTCAAGAATTTGGTTCTAGCTTCCGCACAATCATTCACCCCCCCTCTGATTGCTATATTCGTATACTTCGATCCTACAGCCAGAAAGAGTCATGCACGCGCAGAGAAAAATAGAAGACAATGATGATCGAGATTCGTGCAAATTTAAGTCACATCAAATGTCGTCCATGCGCCGAAAGCAACAAATTTTTATCTCGTCCGTCCCTCTCTTCGTTGCATTCGCGAGTTATAAAATCCACCTGTGTTGATTAAGACGTCTGCATTAAGCATTGAAGTGAGGAAAAAAGAACAAGAGCGAGGGAGTTCTCTCAGTGTTAACCGAGAGGCAGAAGAGAGGAGAAATCACAAAAACAGAGAGGAAAAAGAGGTGTATTTGTGGATGAATTTTTGCGATAGTCACATTTTGTAGAAATTTGGTTAAAGTTGATATTTTCCATGAATTGACGAGGGATTATTGTTTTGCAGGTATTCTTTGGAACGGTTAGTTCGTACATCCGTCTGAATATTTAATCTCCAGTAGAGTTTCAGAAAGGTTAATTTCAATGTTACTTCGGCTGTTGCAATCATCAGTTCTACATCAGGAAGGTTAGTGTAAATATTAGTATATTGAAGCATGGTAGTTGTACATGCAATGACAGTAGTAGTGTATTGCGTAGTACACATGTGAAATCATGTGCTGAAAAATTGGCTTAAGAATTGAATTTGCAAAATGTGTTGGTGCATGTGTTTGACAAATTGGCAAGAAACAGTGTATCTTATCTTGCGCCGGACCAAATTCTCAGAAACAGTAAGTTTCCCATCTGCGCCGGACCGATTTTATGTTTGCGCTGAACCAAATCTTTTGTCCGTCGTAAACATGCGTTTGGAGACATTTGCGCCGGACAAACTTTGGGCAAAAATAGTATGTTTCTATTATACATCGGACCATGCACGCCGGACCAAATTTTTAGTCCATCGTGAACAGTATTTTGGATGTTGTACTCAGATTAGCGCCGAACCAAAATAGAGTTCTTTTTGCATCTACGCCGGACCAAACTTTTGGTCCGTCGTGAACGTGCTTTTGAGCTCATGTGCCGGACTCAATTTTCCAAGAAACCAGTAAGTTTCACATCTACGCCGGACCAATTTTTTTGGGTCCGTCTTGAACTGATTTTCGTGACGACTATTTTTACGTGTACGTCGGACCGAGTTTTTTAGTCCGGCGTGAATGGACTTTTGTAGGGTTTTTTCCCTGTGTGCGCCGGACCAATGTTTGGTCCGTAGTGAATGTGTTTGGCTCGGTTTGGATGTTTTGCAAGAATTGGAATTGTGTTTGATTGTATGCAATGCTCATGTGAGTGGTTGCATGGATTGACTTTGAGTCAAGTCGTGGACTTGTGCTCGGATTCGTTTCTTGTTTGCTCATGTGTAGGTATTGTTCGAAGACGAATGTGGTCGATGATGGGACCGGAACTAGGTTCATGGAGGAACTTTGGTTTGGGACTAGGTTCAGGGAGGAACCGAGGTCTTGGTGGTCAAGGATGTCATGCGAGACGTTTGGGCTAAGAGAATGGTGCACATGAAGAATGGTTAGTCACGTGAGTATGGCATGGTGGCCGTACGCGTGCAAGAATTGTTAGTCACGTGAGTATGGCTGGGTTGCCATACGCGTGCAAGAGTTGTTGTTGGCCAGGTTGGGCCAAGTGGAGTTGTGTTGAATACATACTCTTTCTAGGATTAGGATGGGACTCATTCTAGGATTAGGAATTGTATTCAGGACTCTATGTGTTTACTCTGTATAAATAGGGGGAGGCGCCTCCTGTTTATGTAATCTAGATATCGAGAGCTTAGAGCTTTGTTTTAGGGTTTGTACACTTTTGATGGGAGTACTTTAGACAAAAGAAATAAAGATCAATTCTTCCAGATCCTTGCGTGCTACAGTAACCGCTTTGCTACATTGTTTCCTGTTTTGGTTCTTGTTTGCACGCTTGTTCTATTTCTAGATTGGTTTTTGTTCCTTGAGTTTCATCTTGAATTGATTCATCAAAAACGTTTCTAGGGTATTGATTTAGGGTTTTTCAAAGTTTAGTTGATTAATCTTTTGTCATTCTTGTTTAATCTTGTAACACCCCAGCATTTAATATGCCTGAATGCTACCAAACATAAGCTAAATAACATCTAAATACCACAATTAAACATAAATTCCAGCAAAGGCGCATATGCTAAAAACCGAGATTTCGGCAGCATCTCCTTTGTTTTATCATGATTTGAACAATAGCAAAATATCACATGATATATCATAATGGAAAACATCCAAGGCAGCATCAATGGGTAATATAGCAGCAATTTAAGTCTACCAAAATGGAATTAACCATCTCATAATCTAATACGAAGTGAAGGATGTAATCAAGCATACGAACAAATCATCATCCTAGTTTCATCACACTAGAATCATGATCTCAACTCTGAAGGGTAATTATAGTCTAAATGTGTGGGAAATTATGTGGTGAAGTGCCGCTAAGCCCTTTTTCCGCAATCCGGTGTCAACGTACCTAAAAACAACATAAAATACAAGCTTGAGTTCATCACTCAGCAAGTATATTGCAATGGTACAACAAGAACAATTGCATGGCAATAATATCTCACATCATGTAAACCATCTCATTCATGAACACATAACATTATCATCATCATTATGTATGCAATGCAATGCGATGCTCATGTCTCCTTGGAAACTTACACCGGTATGGTTGAGTACACACCCGTCGGTGTGCACCCTCTCCCCCCTTCCATCCCGAAGATGGAGGGTGCCTACTCCTCGCTTCCGTTCACCGCGGTGAATGGAATCACGATGTAGGACTTACTCATTGGCTCTCCGGATTAGTCATAACTTTCTCACCGACCTTCCCCAGACTAGTTATGACTTTCTCACCGCCCGGGCCATGTATCATGCCATGTATGCAAATATGCCAACATCATGATTAACTTGTACATTAACACATGGCATCATCATAGATAACTTGTGCATTAACACATGGCATCATTCATATAATAAACATATTCATCATATCAATGGCACACATTAAAGCATGCCATGTGAACATATCATATATTCAAATCTCAATCTCAATCAATCAAACAAAACACAACCCGCTACCATTCCAATACACTTGCCTCAACCACGGGCGACGGATTGGCGAGATGTAGAAGGCACTCCCGGGGTCACACCACCTGCACATAGGTAACACACACTCACAATCATGTCCACAAAACAGTACACAAACCCTCATCTACCCCGACATAGCCAACTACTCGCAATACCCAAAAATAGAGTTTTTGTCCCTCCGGGACAACAGCCTTCCAAAAGGCATAACTTGAGTTCTGGGACTCCGAATCAATTAAACGAGTACATCCTCGCATAGCTTAGGAAATTTCCCAACTTTTTCTAGTTATAGGTAAAGACTGATTCGGACTCTAAAGTTGTTTAATCTACAAAATACCGTGATCTGTTCCAATCACGTCACAGATTTTAACATGCTCGGTAAAACAGTCATAACTTTCAAACGGCTGATCGGAATTTAACGTTCTTTATGTCCACTGAAAGATAATTAAATTACCTACAACTTCTTCAACAGGCGGCCGACCAAATTCCAAATCTAAATTGGCGAAAAACTGAACCCTAGGTCGACTGCCCATGTTGTCCCAAAACAGAAACGTGGCAACATCTAGATCTAATCCAATCTACTCAATTCCAGCACCACCAATTGATCTAAAATCATGATAAACACCCTTAGAATAGTACCTAGCCAAACCCCACGGAGTCCCATGGCCATACCTTCGCCCGACGACCGAAATCCCAACGAAACTCCTCCCGGATCGCTCCTCGCTCCTCGCTTCCAATGGATGGATCCTCGAGGTGCAGGGGTGGGGAGGCTACCCTAGGGCAGCAAGGGGGTGGAGGAGAGGTGGTGGAGAGGAGAGAAGAGGAGGTGGAGGCGCATGGGGAAGGAGATGGGGGCGGCTAGGAGGTGGAGGGAGGAGGAGGAAGGGTGGCGGCTAGGGTTAGGGGCACATGGGGGCAGGGTGGAGGCGCTCAAGGCAGTATAGCCTGCCTCTCCCTCCCTCATGGGCCCAAAACACCTCCCACCAAGGCCCACAGCTCATCCCCCTTGGGTCCGAACTCCCCCGGAGAGGCCCAAACTCCCGAAAACAGCCCGGAAACGGCCCGGAAACGCTAATAACCTCCATACCCTATGGTTTTAACCTTAATTCCGCATCTCATAATGTTTTTGACCTCATCATGCTCAATAAATAAGGATCCGACACTCCGTGGTGTCACATTCTCCCCCCTTCAACAGGATTCGACCTCGAATCCAAGACATGCCACTACGCCAAACCAACAACACATAGAGATCTAATCTTCGCGGTTCAAACCTGAAGAAAAGAGCTTTGGGTAAAGCTCGCCTCCGCGAGGCTTCAATTTCCAGGTCGCTTCTCTAAATAAAACCACTGGAATTTACACTGATCGAGACTCGATGACAGGACACCTAGGTTCGAAGACCAACAGCTCTAACGATAACCCACGATCAACCTCTTGCAAGAACTTTACTCGACATTGAAACACAAAGCACTCACACATGGTCTCAGCACGACCCAAGCGATAGGATAAATCCTCAAACAGACCACAAAAGAAGCGGTCTCATACTCTCCATTTCATACATTCCTTGGCACTAGAGTGCCCGATCCCTTAGACCAACGTTACTCTCCAGAAGAAACACGGTACCAACCTCTAACTCCGACTCTTGATCCTCCTTCAGCTCTCGCGAGCAAAAGTGTTTTCACACCTCGAACTCCCTACTGTGGTTCGTCGTAAGCAAGACGACGCGAACCAAGCGGGACACAACACTCCAAGACTACCAACTGCTGGAACAAACGAGGTTAAAACCTTGCAAAAGATTGATCTTTTACAACTAGGCCAACACCCACCGTTACCACTGAAGGAAAAACCTACTTTATAACCAGGGTCCTTAAAATTCGCAAAAACACTGTCAACCGAGCAATCCACATCGGTCGACACAACTTGCTCAGAGATCGGCGACAAAAGATCCAATACACTTCGAAAGGATAAAGCAATTACTTGCAACCACCAAGTGGTCCACTAATAGTTTAATCAACCCTACCGTGGAACACATCAACGACCCGATTCTCCAAGAAGGTTTGCATTGGGTGAACTCAACCATAAACCATGAACCCCAAATAGTCCACCTACAGCAACTTAAACCCCAAAGCGCTAAAACCACTTTGGAAAGGATCCGATAACATCCAAAGAGCACACATTTTAATTTCCTATGCCAATACACAAAGGAAACACAAATCCCCTACACCACAGCCAACATACCAGAAATTCTTCATTGTTTCTTTTCATACTAGAAAGCAAGGGAAATCTCGTTTCATGACATAAATGCACACTCTTCAAGAGCACTCTGGATTAGTCATATCTCCATATATGACTTTCTCACCGACCTGGCTCATTGACTCTTTTATAATTAAATAAACATAAACGATGTCATGCTTCCTTTTCACCATTCATTCTTCATGTAACAACAATATCGAATAATCATTCACCAACCGACTACTTCCTCGGTATCACATGTTTGAAACACACCTAACATTGACGGTTGCGCTAAATCTTATAACTATGATGGCAACACCGATAACAGCAACACCACGTCGTAAAAGAACCCACATCAATTGAAAACTGAACTTGCAAAACATTGCATTTCATCCAAATTCAACATTTTGGAAGATAACGTTAAAATTTCAAGTCGAGCATCTGCTCCCACAACCGTCACAAATTTTCTCAAGGAGAGGGAAACTCATTTTCAAAAGAGAACACTTCACTAACAGCATCGCCGATGAAACATCCACAAAACCACCTTTTGAAGCACTTGCAAACTCTACACAGATTTTTTTCCAAATAACTCCAACTCTAGCAAAGAAAAGATTACAAATTAAACCTCGTGAGTTTTCCAACATAACCCTTTATGTCCATTTGTTTCCTTTAAAATTTATTCCAAAAGATAATTCAGGGTGAACGCGAAGGAGCGCGATCCACTCAAAATCTTTTGGGTGTAAAACCATACACATAGCATAAACTGATCAAATTAGCCAAAACCGAAAATGGGCACTAATCTCTACAAGTTTTAGGGAAACTCTGAAACACAGCATATGGAACACCTTGACCGAAAACCCTTCAACCAAAATGGCAAACAACCAAACCAGTACAAAAGCTTTTAAACACAAGCTCAGCATAAAAAGAACCATCTCTAGTACTCCACTACGCTTTCCATAAAAGACTTCAATAATCACTATCTACTCCCTGAGGAGCCCCAACACAATTCAACCAAAAACTTCACAACAAATTCTTCCCCTAGTTACCATTCCCAACACTTTTAATTAGGGTCTATGATGCTTATCAAAAAGGTACCCAACCAAGACTACATTGACATGATCCCCACGGATCACCAAAACATAATACATCTTATTCTAAATTTGAAACATAGCACTTCAACAGATTCTTAAGCATGATCAACGTATCAATTTTATACCATCCATACATCAACATCTTGACGATTAAAACTCGTTCAATCAATAAAATGACTTCGGCAAATAAGTATTATCTCTACACGATAAAATTCATAACTATGATTCTAAGACATACATTCATTAATGATAAAATTCTACATCAGGTTAATTATCCAAAGCTCACTCCATCGCAACATGTTAAAATTTTCCTCTATTTTAACCATGGTTTTCCAACGAGTAATCTAAACAGTTACCACCACTACTTAGTCATTAATAAAAACAAATGGGCATAATCATCAACCAACAACATTACTTTTAGCCACCCTATACATAGGTGATAAAAAAATTACCACCACCCAACATACCTCAACTATTTAAAATAGATTAGCATTAACACTGCTCTTAACAACATCATGAACAATAAATCTTATGTCTTCCCAATTGATATCAATACTAACATTGTAGAGACACAACTGCATACTTCCACATATACTAGTATTTCGCAACAACATGAATAGCAACTCTAATCAACTTCCAAGTTAAGGTCACAAGCTAGCATGATCAAATTTCTCTACTAACATGTTTAAATTAGAACATCTTTAAACAACCAGCAAAGCTTCTTTAACAATATCAGCAGTTTACATCATCTTAATGTTCTAATGATGCAACAGGGTTTACAACCTTAAACATTATCAAGGGTCATAAGCACTTTTAAAGCAAAGCAACAGATTCTAAGCATGTACTTTAGCACATTCAATCATTCTCGCTGAGAGTAAACTTCAACACTAGTAGTCTATTTATTCTCAAGCTAGAGATAACAACTGCATTGAATTGTTTCAACTCACAAATTAACTTAACAATGCATCATCCCATAAACCACATTGGTACATGCTACATAACATGCTAAACAGCAATTCTTACTAGGGATAAACGATTTCAGTCAAAATACTACTTACTTTGTTTGCAGTATTTTAGTTTTAAAACTCATCCCAAATTCATAAGGAAACTTGACTCTCAAAATTGCAATGAGACAAACCCAAACTTGATCATGCAAAAGGAATTTTCCAAAACACTTTTAGATCTCAAAGACTCCCATAGGAGGGAACCAAGCGATCAAATAAACCTTTGCAATTAAAACCTTAACACCAAACCCCAAACTTTCACGAAACAAGAAGGGTTCTTCAAAGATGATTTCTTAAACCAACAAAATAACAAAATCAAACACCACATACTCCTACAAAGCCACAGAACTTCAGCCCTGACAGCCAGGTCTGGCACAACTCCGCAATAACTCCTTTAACCTCGGGGAAAGACAAACACAGGAATAAATTGAATGCTTCTTCCCCATAAAGCAATCAACAAACTAGGCATCAAAACTGGAAAGGCGCCCAAAAGAAGCGCAACTCTAGACTCCTCTTCTTCGTCTTCAACCAAGGAAGACAAAACCACACACCGCATACGGAACGATCCGCGAGAATCCAAGACCAAACACTTTTCTTTTGATTTCAATCAACTAAAAAAAAACAAGAAGACCAACCAAAACCGACCGTTGGAACGGTGAAAAGCATCCGAAGGATGCCACCATCAACTCTTCTATTTGTCTGTGACACTACATTTTGGTGTGACATTACAAATTGCGAAATTAGAGAAGAAAATCTTACGGCTTGAGGTTTACTCGCGTTTTTGGGCCTTTTGAAGCGTTGTGACACCACGGAGTGTCGTAACCTTATTTAACGTGCATGATAAGGTTAATAACATTATGAGATGTGGAATTAAGGTTAAAACTATAGGATATGGAGGTTAATAGCTTTTCCGGGCCGTTTCTGGGCCGTTTTCGGGGTTTTGGGCCTTCCTGGGGGAGTTTGGGCCTTAGTGGGCTTTGGTGGGATGGAGTAGGTCTCCGTAACGGACTAGGTTTGGGTGTGGGGGCTGGTAAAAGGGCTCCCCACCAGCCCTTGGGACGTCCACCCCTGCCCCATGCGCCCCTAACCCTAGCCGCCACCCTTCCTCCTCCCTCCACCTCCTAGCCGCCCCATCTCTTGCCCCCATGGCGCCCCCATTGCTCCCCATTGCACACCACCTCTCCTCCACCCCCCTTGCTTCCCTAGGGTGACCTCCCCACCCCTGCATCCTCATGGATCCATCCGAGGAGCGAGGAGCGAGGAGCGAGGTGCGAGATGCGAGGAGCGAGGAGCGAGGAGATCGATTGGAGTTTTCATGCGTCGGGCAAAGGTATGATCATGGGGATCCTTGGGGATGAGCTAGGTACTGTTATTAGGGAGTTTATCAAGTTGTTTGATCAATTGGAGGCGCTGGATTTGAGTAATTTGGGTTAGATCTAGATGTTGCCACGTTTCTGTTTTCGGGCAGATTGAGCAGTCGAGCTAGGGTTCGCGTTTTCGCCAATTTAGAGTCCGAATCTTGTCGTACGGATGTTGAAGAAGTTGTAGATAATTTAATTATATTTCCGTGGATATAAAGAAAGTTAAATTCCGCCCAGCCGTTTAAAAGTTATGGCTGTTTTACCGAGTGTGTTAAAATCTGTGACGTAATTGGAACAGATCACGGTAATCTGTAGATTAGACGACATTAGAGTCCGAATCAGTCTTTCCCTATACCTAGAGAAAGTTGTGAAATTTCCTAAGCTACGCGAGGATGTACTCGTTTAATTGATTCGGAGTCCCAGAACTCAAGTTATGCTTTTTGCAAGGCTGCTGTCCCGTCGGGACAGAACCTCTGTTTTTAGGTTTTGCGAGTAGTGGGCAATGTCGGGTTAGATGGGGTTTTGCGTACTATTTTTGTGGGCATGATTGTGAGTGTGTGATGCCTATGTGCAGGTGGTGTGACACCGGGAGTGCCCTCGACTTCCCACAAATCCGTCGCCCGCGGTTGAGGCAAGTGTGTTGTAATGTATAGCGGATTGTAGGTTGCTTGTTGATATTGGATGAAAGATTGAATACTTGCTATGATCACTTGCCTTGCTTGCTGTTTTCCAATGATATATTGAGTATGATTATCATGATATGATCCTATGTGTCTATACTTATCATGATTCGATGCCATGTGTAATATTTGTCATGATGAGATGCCATATGTTTATGTACATGTGAAATATGATAATTGGCATAGTTGCATGCATGACATGAGATGGGGCGAGGGCGGTGAGAAAGTCATTAACTAATCCGGGAAAGGCCGGTGAGAAAGTTATGACTAGTCCGAAACACCATTGAGTAAGACCTACATCGTGATTCCATTCACGTGGTGAATGGAAGCGAGGAGTAGGCACCCTCCATCTTCGGGATGGATGGGGAGAGAGGGTGCACACCGACGGGTGTGTACTCAACCATACCGGTATGAGTTTCCAAGGAGATATGTGCATAACATTGCATTGCATTGCATTGCAATACATATTTAATGATGATGATGTTGTTATGTGCTCAAGTATGAGATGTTATATGTGATGTAAGGTATTATTGTCTTGTAAATGATCTTGTTGTCCATTACAATATGCTTGCTGAGTTTTCGAACTCACGTTTGTGTTTTATGTTGTTTTTAGGTACTTTGAGATCGGCATGCGGGAAAAAGGGGTCTAGCTACACTTCTACACGTAGCTCCACCATCATAGTCCATAATTAATCACTTGGAGACATGATATTAAGAGTTGTGCCATAAACTTAATGTAGGGTTTAATTTAGCATGCTTGTGATTCCTTGTTTGCTTGGTTATAGCTTATGAAGTGGTTGAGCATGCTTTTATTGGCGTAATTTGATGATATATCCATTTATGTTGATGTTTTATTTGTCGTGTGCTATGACATATCTTGCCATGATATTGATATTGTGTTAATTCATGTTAAAACAAAGGAGATGCTGCCGAAATCTCGGTTTTTAGCATGTGCGCCTTTGCTGGAATTTATGTTTAATTGTGGTATTTAGATGTTGTTTAGCTTATGTTTGGTAGCATTCAGGCATATTAAATGCCGGGGTGTTACTGATTAGTATCGAGCGGGCTGTAGGTCCTTGGAATGTGAATTTTAGTATCATGCTATAGGGTACAACTAAAATGTGATGTGGAATAACTTAGAAACATGGCTTAGGTCTTAACTAAAACTTTGTTATAGGATAGCAACATTAAAACTTGCAAAAGTGGTATAAGTAATTTAAAATTTGACACACATGGATGCACAGAAGTAAAGGGTATGGGAATCGTTGCTTTACGCTTAAATGTTGTATTTGAGCCTTGATGTTGAATGCTACATTTGTTTATGTATGTTGCTATGTTTATGAAAGAATTGAATGGAATTGTTCATGTTATTATGTTAAAGTGGGGTTGTGGTGCCGAAGGGTTTCGGTCACCTCTCTTTATTCATTGTAAGGGTGAAGTGTGACGGTGTGGCCGGTTAGCGCCATCACCGAAGAACTATTAACCCCTGTAGGAGAAGAGTGCTTACCCTTTCTGTCGTAGATCGGGTAGTTGACGGGAGTCAAATAGAAGAGTTTGGTGGTGGGTTCCTTCGTATGTTCTTCACCGTTCTGATGGTTGGTTTTGGTTGGTTTTCTTGGTTTTAGTTGATGGAAACCAAAAGAAAAAAAAAGTTTGGTATTGGATTTTTTCGCGGATGATTCCGTATGCGATTTGTGGTTTTTTTGGTCTTCCTTGGTTGGAAACGAAGAAGAAGAGTTTAGTGTTGCGCCTTTTTAGTCGCCTTTGCTTTGACATTCGGTTTTGCTGGTTATTGTGGATTGTCTTAGGGAGGAAACATATGTGGTTGTTGTCCTCCCTATCTGAGAAAAGAGTTGAAGTTCTCCTAGTGCCGACCTTAGGTTGGGTGGAGCTAAGTTTTGTAACTTTATCGGAAAAGGTTTGGTTGAACATTTTGTTTTCCCTAGTGCATCCTTCTTCCTTCTTGGAAGTATGGATCTTGAGATTTCTTGAAGAGTTTTGTGGGCAAATTTGGGAACTTGAGAGTGGAACTCTCTTGCATTTCTGTTAGAGTTTTGTTTCCTTCCTTGCCTGGAAAAAGGAGAAATTGTCTATCGGTGTTCGTTCTGGTTCTTGAGTTGTGGTTGTCCTTAAAAGTGGAGTTGCATCCTGTTTGTGAAAATGGTTGTTTAGCATGTCATGTAGTATGTAACAATGTGGTTATTGGAAATGATTTGTTCTTAAGTTAATTGGTGAGTTGAATCAGTTAAAAGTAATATTTGTGCTTAGCTTAAGATTAAATGAACTTCTAGTGTTGCAGATTACCCTATAATGAGAATGAATAAATATGTTAATGTACATGCTTAGAATCTGTTGCCTTGCTTTGAAAGTGCTTATGACCCTCGAATATGTTTAAAGTTTTAAACCCTAATGCATAGTTAAAACATTAAGATGATGTAGACTCATTGATATTGTAAAAGAAACTTTCTTTGGTTGTCTAAAGATGTTCTAATCTAATGGATTAATAGAGAGATTTAATCGTGTTGACTAGTGACTTTAATTTGGAAGTTGATTAGAGTTGCTTTTTATATTGTCGCAAACCATTAGTATAATTGGAAGTATGCAGTTGTGTTCCTACGATGCTAGTATCGATGTCAATTGTGAAGACATAGGCTTTTCTGTTTATGTTATTGCTAAAGCATTGGGATGGTCTAACCTATTAAATTTGTTTTTATAGTTGGAGTATGTTGTGTAGTGACAATTTGTTATGGTATATGGATAGTGTAACTAAAAACAATGTAGTTGTTTTTATGATTATGCCTATTTATGGATATTGATGATTTAGTAGTGGTGGTAATTGTTTGGATTACTTTTTGGAAGCCATTGTAAAATAGAGATTATTATAACATGTGGCGATGAAGTGAACCATGGATATTTTAGCATGATATAGAATTGTATCCTAAAGAAGGTGTATCTTAGGATCATAATTTTCGACTTTGTCTTATGGAGATACTATTTGTATGTTGAAGTCATTTGTTAATGGAATAAGTTTTGATTGTCAAGATGTTGACGTATTTATGGTATAAAAATTGATAGGATGATCATGCTTAAGTATCTCATTGAAGTACTACGTTTGAAATATAGAATACGTTGTTTTATGATGTGTTGGTTTGTGGGGTTCTTGAGGAGGTAGTATGGATTGATTTAAGATGGGTTTTCTCGATAAGTAAATAGTGATTATGGAATGCTTAAATGTTAAGGATAGTGGGACACAGGTTATGGTGAGTCTCATGCCGAGCTTGTGTATAAAACCTTTTGGTCTGGGTTGGTGGTTTGCTATCTTGGTTAAATGTTTTTTTGGTCAAGGTGTTCTTTATGTTGCATTTTCGAGTTTCCCTAAAACTCGTAGAGGTTGGTGCCCATCTTTGGTTTTGGCTAAGTTGTTCAGTTTATGCTATGAGTTTGATTTTGCACCCAAAAGCCTTTGAGTGGATCGCGCTCCTTCGGCGTTAAGACTTTGAAGCATACTTGGAGTAAATCTTAAAAAGGAAGCCGATGGACATAGTGGGCTGTGTTGAAAATTCTTGAGATTTAATTTGTAAATCTATTTGATTGGAACTGGATTTATTTGGAAAAGGTCATGTGGTGTTTGCGAGTGTTTCAAAAGGGTGGATTTTATGAATGTTTATAAGTGATTCGGGTTGGTGAAGTGTTCTTATTTTGGGAAAATGAGTCTCCCATTTCTCTTTGAGAATTGATGTTCTTTTTCAAAATGTTGATTTTGGTTAAAACGCGATGCTTTACAAATTTGGCTTTCAATTGTCGACGGGTTATGTATGACGTGGTGTTTTCCTGTTAATGGTGTTCCCCTCATAGTTTTATGATTGGGCGCAATCATCGATGCTATCCAAGTTTTAATCATGTGATGCAGAGGAAGAAGTTGTCTTGTGAATGACTATTTGTTAGCGTTGTACATGATGAATGAATGGTGAAAAGGAAACATGACATCATTTATAGATGTCTATTGATAAAAGAGTCGTTGAGCCAGGTCGGTGAGTAAGTCATATAGGGAAATATGACTAATCCGGTGTGCTCTCGAAAAGCTTGGATTCATGTCATGAATCTAGATTTCCATTTGCTCTTTAGCATGAAAAGAAAGAGTGAAGAGTTCCTGGCATTTGGCTTTGTTGTAAGAGGATTGGGTTTCCTTGTTTCCTTGAGAGTTATTATGGCGGTTGTGGATTCTTTCGATTGGTTTGAGAATCGGTTTTCTCTTCCACAATGTTGTTTTTATGAGATGCTTGGCTGTGGTGAAAGTGAGTCGAGTTGTCATTGATTGTTGAGAATTTCTGACAAAGAATTGTGAGGAGTTTCTCTTTTTGTTTGAGTGGTCCCCGATGCGAGATGTATCGCATTGATTTGAGATTGGAGTTTTTCCTTTGCGACTTGACTTAGGAAAAAAGATCGAGTGATCTTTCGAGGTTGTCAAACCTTTGTTCCAAGTGATTTGTTGTGTTTTGGGTTCGAGTTGATGAATGTGGTTCATCCGACTAAGGGAGTTGCTCTTTGTTAGCATTCTCATTTGAGATGTGAATAGAAATGTCTATGGAATTGTTGAGCATAATGGAGGATTATACTCATGGGTTTGGTAGTTTTTGAGTGAGAAAGTGTGAGGGCGAGACCCTCATAGGAAAAGAACCAGTTGAGGTTTGGTAATAATTCTGACTCTACCTTGGGCTAGGCGTAGAACTTTGGTTGTGGTTCGAAGGGTGGTCATGTTGGAAGTTGGTGATGTCGGTCCAAACGTTGTTGAGAATATGGTTGGATTGTTAAAAAGTGATGATAATTTGAAATATAGTGATCTGTCGTGAACTTTGTCGTAGCTAGTTGTCCCTCGGGTGTGTGTTATGCCCGGAGGGGGTAGAATGAAAGTGTAGCGTGGTTTGTGGAAGAAAAGAAAAGTTTTGTCGATGAAGGCTATGTACGTGGTGACATGAGTTAATTATGATTCTTTGTCAAAAGGGTCAAATAATTGGAAGAGATGGGATTAGGAGTCATGAGTGAGTTTGATGGAGTGTGGTAGTCAGGTTGGGTGTGATAGAAGTGCGAAATGGTTGTCGTGAGGATTCGAGCGCTTTGGGTTGATGGAGCCTTTACCGAGAAGCCTTTTGTCCCTTGGAGACTTGGTAGTTGTTTTTGGTGTCCTTCGGATTCGAGGTCGAATCCAGTTGAAGGGGGGAAGAATGTGACACTACGTTTTGGTGTGACATTACAAATTGCGAAATTAGAGAAGAAAATCTTACGGCTTGAGGTTTACTCGCGTTTTTGGGCCTTTTGAAGCGTTGTGACACCACAGAGTGTCGTAACCTTATTTAACGTGCATGATAAGGTTAATAACATTATGAGATGTGGAATTAAGGTTAAAACTATAGGATATGGAGGTTAATAGCTTTTCCGGGCCGTTTCCGGCCTTCCCGGGGGAGTTTGGGCCTTGGTGGGCTTTGGTGGGATGGAGTAGGTCTCCGTAACGGACTAGGTTTGGGTGTGGGTGCTGGTAAAATGGCTCCCCACCAGCCCTTGGGACGTTCAGCCCTGCCCCATGCGCCCCTAACCCTAGCCGCCACCCTTCCTCCTCCCTCCACCTCCTAGCCGCCCCATCCCTTGCCCCCATGGCGCCCCCATTGCTCCCCATTGCACACCACCTCTCCTCCACCCCCTTGCTGCCCTAGGGTGACCTCCCCACCCCTGCATCCTCATGGATCCATCCGAGGAGCGAGGAGCGAGGTGCGAGGTGCGAGGAGCGAGGAGCGAGGAGCGAGGAGATCGATTGGAGTTTTCGTGCGTCGGGCAAAGGTATGATCATGGGGATCCTTGGGGATGAGCTAGGTACTGTTATTAGGGAGTTTATCAAGTTTTTTGATCAATTTGAGGCGCTGGATTTGAGTAATTTGGGTTAGATCTAGATGTTGCCACGTTTATGTTTTCGGGCAGATTGAGCAGTCGAGCTAGGGTTCGCGTTTTCGCCAATTTAGAGTCCGAATCTTGTCGTATGTATGTTGAAGAAGTTGTAAATAATTTAATTATATTTCCGTGGATATAAAGAAAGTTAAATTCTGCCCAGCCGTTTAAAAGTTATGGCTGTTTTACCGAGCGTGTTGAAATCTGTGATGTAATTAGAACAGATCACGGTAATCTGTAGATTAGACGACATTAGAGTCCGAATCAGTCTTTCCCTATACCTAGAGAAAGTTGGGAAATTTCCTAAGCTACGCGAGGATGTACTCGTTTAATTGATTCGGAGTCCCAGAACTCAAGTTATGCTTTTTGCAAGGCTGCTGTCCCGTCGGGACAGAACCTCTATTTTTAGGTTTTGCGAGTAGTGGGCAATGTCGGGTTAGATGGGGTTTTGCGTACTGTTTTGTGGGCATGATTGTGAGTGTGTGATGCCTATGTGCAGGTGGTGTGACACCGGGAGTGCCCTCGACTTCCCACAAATCCGTCGCCTGGTTGAGGCAAGTGTGTTGTAATGTATAGCGGATTGTAGGTTGCTTGTTGATATTGGATGAAAGATTGAATACTTGCTATGATCACTTGCCTTGCTTGCTGTTTTCCAATGATATATTGAGTATGATTATCATGATATGATCCTATGTGTCTATACTTATCATGATTCGATGCCATGTGTAATATTTGTCATGATGAGATGCCATATGTTTATGTACATGTGAAATATGATAATTGGCATAGTTGCATGCATGACATGAGATGGGGCGAGGGCGGTGAGAAAGTCATTAACTAATCCAGGAAAGGCCGGTGAGAAAGTTATGACTAGTCCGGAATGCCATTGAGTAAGACCTACATCGTGATTCCATTCACGTGGTGAATGGAAGAGAGGAGTAGGCACCCTCTATCTTCGGGATGGAAGGGGGGAGAGGGTGCACACCGACGGGTGTGTACTCAACCATACCGGTATAAGTTTCCAAGGAGATATGAGCATAACATTGCATTGCATTGCATTGCAATACATATTTAATGATGATGATGTTGTTATGTGCTCAAGTATGAGATGTTATATGTGATGTAAGGTATTATTGTCTTGTAAATGATCTTGTTGTCCATTACAATATGCTTGCTGAGTTTTCGAACTCACGCTTGTGTTTTATGTTGTTTTTAGGTACTTTGAGATCGGCATGCGGGAAAAAGGGGTCTAGCTACACTTCTACACGTAGCTCCACCATCATAGTCCATAATTAATCACTTGGAGACATGATATTAAGAGTTGTGCCATAAACTTAATGTAGGGTTTAATTTAGCATGCTTGTGATTCCTTGTTTGTTTGGTTATAGCTTATGAAGTGGTTGAGCATGCTTTTATTGGCGTAATTTGATTATATATCCATTTATGTTGATGTTTTATTTGTCGTGTGCTATGACATATCTTGCCATGATATTGATATTGTGTTAATTCATGTTAAAACAAAGGAGATGCTGCCGAAATCTCGGTTTTTAGCATGTGCGCCTTTGCTGGAATTTATGTTTAATTGTGGTATTTAGATATTGTTTAGCTTATGTTTGGTATCATTCAGGCATATTAAATGCCGGGGTGTTACATTGTTTCCAGCCAACTACTCGATCTACGACAGAAAGGATAAGCACTCTTCTCCCACAGGGGTTAATAGTTCTTCGGTGATGGCACTAGCCGGCCACACCGTCAAACCACCCCCTTACTATGAACCAAAAAGAGGTGACCGAAACCCTTCGGCACCACAACCCCACTTTATCACCACCACAAGAATAATTCAATCATTTATCTCATAGACATAGCAACATGCATGATCAAATGAAGCATTCAACATCAAAATTTAAATACAACATTTAAGCGTAAAGAAACGATACCCATACCCTTTCCTACTGTGCATCCATGTGTGTCAAATTTTAGATTAGTTACCACTTTTGCAAGTTTTAATGTTGCTATCCTATGACAAAATTTTAGTTAAAACCTAAGCCATGTTTCTAAGTTATTCCACATCACATTTTAGTTGTATCCTATAGCATGACACTAAAAATACACATTCCAAGGACTTACAGCCCGCTCTGATACCAACTGTAACACCCCAGCATTTAATATGCCTGAATGCTACCAAACATAAGCTAAACAACATCTAAATACCACAATTAAACATAAATTCCAGCAAAGGCGCATATGCTAAAAACCGAGATTTCGGCAGCATCTCCTTTGTTTTATCATGATTTGAACAATAGCAAAATATCACATGATATATCATAATGGAAAACATCCAAGGCAGCATCAATGGGTAATATAGCAGCAATTTAAGTCTACCAAAATGGAATTAACCATCTCATAATCTAATACGAAGTGAAGGATGTAGTCAAGCATACGAACAAATCATAATCCTAGTTTCATCACACTAGAATCATGATCTCAACTCTGAAGGGTAATTATAGTCTAAATGTGTGGGAAATTATGTGGTGAAGTGCCGCTAAGCCCTTTTTCCGCAATCCGGTGTCAACGTACCTAAAAACAACATAAAATACAAGCTTGAGTTCATCACTCAGCAAGTATATTGCAATGGTACAACAAGAACAATTGCATGGCAATAATATCTCACATCATGTAAACCATCTCATTCATGAACACATAACATTATCATCATCATTATGTATGCAATGCAATGCGATGCTCATGTCTCCTTGGAAACTCATACCGGTATGGTTGAGTACACACCCGTCGGTGTGCACCCTCTCCCCCCTTCCATCCCGAAGATGGAGGGTGCCTACTCCTCGCTTCCGTTCACCACGGTGAATGGAATCACGATGTAGGACTTACTCATTGGCTCTCGGGATTAGTCATAACTTTCTCACCGACCTTCCCCGGACTAGTTATGACTTTCTCACCGCCCGGGCCATGTATCATGCCATGTATGCAAATATGCCAACATCATGATTAACTTGTACATTAACACATGGCATCATTCATATAATAAACATATTCATCATATCAATGGCACACATTAAAGCATGCCATGTGAACATATCATATATTCAAATCTCAATCTCAATCAATCAAACAAACCACAACCCGCTACCATTCCAATACACTTGCCTCAACCACGGGCGACGGATTGGCGAGATGTAGAAGGCACTCCCGGGGTCACACCACCTGCACATAGGTACCACACACTCACAATCATGTCCACAAAACAGTACGCAAACCCTCATCTACCCCGACATAGCCAACTACTCGCAATACCCAAAAACAGAGTTTCTGTCCCGCCGGGACAATAGCCTTCCAAAAGGCCTAACTTGAGTTCTGGGACTCCGAATCAATTAAACGAGTACATCCACGCGTAGCTTAGGAAATTTCCCAACTTTTTCTAGTTATAGGTAAAGACTGATTCGGAATCTAAAGTTGTTTAATCTACAAAATACCGTGATCTGTTCCAATCACGTCACAGATTTTAACATGCTCGGTAAAACAGTCATAACTTTCAAACGGCTGATCAGAATTTAACGTTCTTTATGTCCACTGAAATATAATTAAATTACCTACAACTTCTTCAACAGGCGGCCGACCAAATTCCAACTCTAAATTGGCGAAAAACTGAACCCTAGGTCGACTGCCCATGCTGTCCCAAAACAGAAACGTGGCAACATCTAGATCTAATCCAATCTACTCAATTCCAGCACCACCAATTGATCTAAAATCATGATAAACACCCTTAGAATAGTACCTAGCCCAACCCCAAGGAGTCCCATGGCCATACCTTCGCCCGACGACCGAAATCCCAACGAAACTCCTCCCGGATCGCTCCTCGCTCCACGCTCCTCGCTCCTCGCTTCCAATGGATGGATCCTCGAGGTGCAGGGGTGGGGAGGCTACCCTAGGGCAGCAAGGGGGTGGAGGAGAGGTGGTGGAGAGGAGAGGAGAGGAGGTGGAGGCGCATGGGGAAGGAGATGGCGGCGGCTAGGAGGTGGAGGGAGGAGGAGGAAGGGTGGCGGCTAGGGTTAGGGGCACATGGGGGCAGGGTGGAGGCGCTCAAGGCAGTATAGCCTGCCTCTCCCTCCCTCATGGGCCCAAAACACCTCCCACCAAGGCCCACGGCTCATCCCCCTTGGGCCCGAACTCCCCCAGAGAGGCCCAAACTCCCGAAAACGGCCCGGAAACGCTAATAACCTCCATACCCTATGGTTTTAACCTTAATTCCACATCTCATAATGTTTTTGACCTCATCATGCTCAATAAATAAGGATCCGACACTCCGTGGTATCACATTCTCCCCCCCTTCAACAGGATTCGACCTCGAATCCAAGACATGCCACTACGCCAAACCAACAACACACAGAGATCTAATCTTTCTAATCTATCTTAACCGGTGATTAGATTAATGGATCGTTATTCGACAAAACCATGTGTGTTCGATGGTGTTGATTTTTAGTTTTGGAAGGCCAACATGGAGGCGTTCATCCAGGCATAAGGCTTCGCAATTTGGGAAAAGGTCTACAAGCCATATCAAGTCCCTAAGAACGACAACTTCAATGATGCAAATCGTGCACATGTTGAAGCAAATAGCAAGGCCCGCAACTTGATCATCCAAGGCTTGGGACGTAGCAACTTTGACCGTGTGATCCATCTCAAATCCGCATATGAGGTATGGAAATCTCTTTGTGATTACCATGAGGGTTCTAACACTATCAAAGTGGTTCGTCAAGATCTTTACAAAAATGAATACATGCGATTTGAGATGAAACCTGGTGAGTCGCTAGATGACTTTTTTGCATGCTTTAATAAAATTCTTAGCAATTTGCGTGCTGTTGGAGTTAGCTTTGATGCTGCTGCTAATGCTAGACAATTGCTTGGTGCATTAGACATGTCTATTTGGGAAATGAAAGTAACACCCATTAGAGAATAAATTGTCATGAGTACACTTACTTTAGATGTTCTTTATTCTAAGTTGAAAACTCATGAGTTGGTTGTTCTTGCCAGGAAGGGTAATGCTAAATCAATTGCTTTGACATCTAGTCCTAACATGTCAAATGCAAATTCCTCTTCTAGCTTTGCTTTGTCCTCCTTGTATTCACTAACTGATGAACAGATTGAAGAATTTCCTGAAGAAGACTTGGCACTACTCTCTTCTCGCTTTAACAAAGCTTTGCAGAATGTGAGAATGAGAAAGAGAGGTGGTCCTCCAAGGTTCTATGAGTGTGATGATCTCAACCACATGCGTTCAAATTGTCCTAAGCTTGCAGGAAAAACATCAAAGGAGGAGAAGGACAACAAAAAAGAGAAAAAGAAGTTCTCTTCAAGCGACAGAAAGAAAAAGAACTTCATCAACAGTAAGGTTGTCCACCGAGTTCTTTCCGCGCTTGAACAAGTCAACTTAAGCGATGTGGATTCGGAGAGCAGCGAGGATGATGCAATTCCAAGCAAGCATGATTTGATGGGGTTGTGTCTCATGGCAAGTAGCAATGACAGCTTCACCGAGGACGACCACGACAGCGACTTCAATGAGGTAGGTCCTTCATATGATGAATTGGCTATTGCTGTTGCTCGTCTTTGTAAATTGCTTGATAAACGTGATAAGAAAATTAAAAAACATGATTTTCTTGTTGAATCATTGAATGCTGAAATTGCTAGACTTAAAACTTTGATTCCTAATGATGATGCTTGCAAATCATGTGACTTAATTTACAATGAGCTCACCTTGCTTAGGAAAGAACATGCTCTTCTGTTACATCAAAATGAGAAAAGTGAGAAACATGTCAAACATGCTAGTTGTTCTACCATTGATTTGCATGATACAACTCCATGTTCTAAATGCTCCATACTGGAATTGAAGTTGAATGATGCAAATGCTAGGGTTTCTCAATTGACTAATAATCTGCTTACACATGAGGTTCATTCATGCTCTACTTGTCGCAAACAGAAAGGGAAAATTGATGTTCTTTGAAATAATTGTCTCATGCTTTCTCGTAAAGTTGATTACTTGAAAGATTCCTTAGAACGGTTCACTGAAGGAAAGAAAAATTTGAACATGATTCTGGACCAATCTAAGGTTAGCTCAAACAAGAAAGGTTTAGGTTTTGATCTTCATGCTTCATATGAAACTAAACCTCACACTGTTGTTCAGGCTCCTTGCAATGACAAAATTGAGATCCTTAATGAGCGTAAAAAGATTGCTTTTAAATCTGCTGGTTTTCTTTCTTCTACCTTGATGAATGCAAAATGTGCTTCTACTGTTAAAGCAAAATATCATGTTAAGTACACTTACACTCATTGTGGTAGAGATGGACATTTAGTAGATTTTTGCTTTAGACTAGCCAAACAACAAAAGAAAGAAGGGACTAAGGCTGGGTCTAATTTCAAACAGGCACGTTTCATTTCTCATTATGTGCCTAGGGTGAAGCAAACACCTTTTTGTTACTAGAAATATGAGAAAGGGAAAATCTGATTTTGTGCATAAAAATACTCTTGTTGTGCCTACTTTGTTGCGTCGTGTGTCTCAGTATTGGATTCCCAGAAATCTTATTTCTAACCCCAGTACTGAGACCTCGACATGCTTTGCTATGTAGGCTTCTCGCGCGAGGAAGGAGAACATATGGCTAGTGGATTCCGGATGCTCACGCCACATGTCCGTTGATAAGAATTGGTTCTCCTCCCTCACTCATGCATCTCATGCTGAAAGTGTTACTTTGGAGATGCCTCTACCTCTTCTGTTGTGGCAAAAGGTACAGTAAAGGTAAGTGACAAGTTTATGTTCAAGGATGTGGCTTTGGTTGAAAACTTGAAATACAACTTGCTTTCTGTCTCACAAATGATTGATGAAGATCTTGAGATAAGCTTTAAGAAAAATGAATGCAAAGTGTTAGATGCTTCAGGTGATCTTGTGTTCAAGATTTCTCGTTTTGGAAGAGTATTTAAAGCTGATTTTGATGCATCACCTTCTTCTAAGCATAGGTGTCAAGTTGCCAATGTTTCTAAAGATTTATACTTTTGGCACCGTAGACTTGGTCATGTTGGTTTTGATCATCTTACTCGTGTAAGTGGTTTAGATTTCATACGTGGCTTGCCTAAGCTTAAGGGTGATAGCAATCTAGTATGCTCTTCTTGTAGACATGGTAAGATGATTGCAGGTTCACATCCACCTCTTACCATGGTGATGACAAATGCTCCAGGACAGCTTCTACATCTTGATACAGTTGGACAATCTCGAGTTCAATCCTTTGGAGGCAAATGGTATGTGCTTGTGATTGTTGATGATTTTTCTAAATACTCTTGGGTGTACTTCATGGCATCTAAGGATGAGGCTTTTAGTCATTTTAGAATTCTTGTTCTTAGGCTTTCTGTTGATCATCCAGGAGCTTTTAGAGCGATTAGAAGTGATAATGGAATTGAGTTTAAAAATTCTTCTTTTGATCTCTTTTGTGCTGAAAAAGGAATTGATCATCAATTTTCATCACCTAGAGTGCCTCAACAAAATGGTGTAGTTGAAAGGAAAAATAGAACATTGGTTGCAATGGCTAGAACCATGTTAGATGAACATCTCACTCCTAGGAAATTTTGGGCTGAAGCGATTTCAACTGCTTGCTATGTTTCAAACCGTGTGTTTTTTAGATCAAAATTGGGTAAGACTCCATATGAGCTTCGGTTTGGACATAGGCTTATTGTTTCTCACTTTCGTGTTTTTGGATGCAAATGCTTTGTCTTGAAATATGGAAATCTTTATAAATTTGAAGCTAGATCAATGGATGGCCTCTTTCTTGGATATCCTGCTCATACTCGTGGCTACCGTGTGCTTGTTTTGGAAACTAACAAAATTCTAGAAACCTGTGAAGTTACTTTTGATGAGGCTAGTCCAGGTACTAGTCCAAGTGATGCAGGTACAGGCGCATATGTTCAGGAGGAGAAAATTTTTGAAGATAGTGATGATGTAGAAGATGAGGTCTTGACTCTTCCTAATGCACAACAAGCTATAGCACATTTGGCACCTACTACTACATCACCTATAGCTAACCATCCTCAAGCTACAACATCATGTGTACATGCTGAAAATGAAGAAGAAGAAGAAGAAGTTTCAATAGCCAAAGCTCCCTTGCACATTCAGAAAATGCATCCATCTGAACAAATGATTGGAGACCTAAATGAGAGAATCACCCGATCCAGGTTTATTCATTCTGATACTCATGCTCATTCTGCTTTAGTTGCCTCTTTTGAACCCAAAGATATATCTCATGCATTATCTGACGAATCTTAGATCAATGCCATGCATGAAGAATTAGAGAATTTTGAACGAAATAATGTTTGGAAACTTGTTTCACTACCTCCTGATTTTAATGTTATTGGAACTAGATGGGTTTTCAAAAATAAACAAAGTGAGGATGGTGTTATTGTTAGAAACAAGGCTAGATTGGTTGCTCAAGGTTTCACTCAAGTTGAAGGCTTAGATTTTGATGAAACTTTTGCTCCTGTTGCTAGAATTGAAGCCATTAGAATCCTTTTAGCATTTGCTGCATCTAAAGGTTTCAGATTGTATCAAATGGATGTGAAAAGTGCTTTTCTTAATGGCTACATAAATGAGGAGGTTTATGTCAAGCAACCACCTGGTTTTGAAAATCCAAAGTTTGGAGATCATATGTTCAAATTGTCAAAAGTTTGTATGGTTTGAAACAAGCCCGTAGAGCATGGTTTGATAGGCTAAAAACCTTTTTACTTGAAAAGGGGTTAACAATGGAAAAGGTTGACAAAACTCTCTTTTTACTCAAATAAGGCAATGATCAACTATTCGTTCAGATTTATGTTGATGATATTATCTTTGGTGGTTCCTCTCATGTTTTAGTGTCTAAGTTTTCAGAAACCATGAGGAAGGAATTTGAGATGAGTATGATGGGTGAGTTGACATACTTTTTGTGACTGCAAATCAAGCAAACAAAGGATGGTACTTTTGTGCATCAAAGCAAATACACAAGAGACTTGTTGCATCGTTTTGGGATGAAAAACAGCAAGCCGATCATGACACCCATGGAAAGCACTTGTACACTTGATCCAGATGAAGATGGTGAGCTTGTTGATCAAAAAGAATATAGAAGCATGATAGGTTCACTTTTGTATCTCACTGCATCAAGGCCGGAATACAATTTGTTGTGTGCTTGTGTGCTCGCTTTCAAGCTTCTCCACGTGCTTCACATCGACAAGCTGTGGATACTGAACATCAATTGCCAGACATTTTAATAAAACCTTTGTCTTCTTCTCGTTTTGCTTTTATTCGGGGAGAACTTGGGATTGTTCATCCAATGGGTTTATTTTGAGGGGGAGTTTTCCTTGCCAAGTTTTCACTTGATGAGCTTGCTTTATCATATTTCTTTATATATTATGTAATTGAGCTAATATATGATAATCTAAATTGTCTCACTTGAACTAAAAATGACATTGCAGAATTCCATGGACTGATTGTCTATAGCTAAATACTCTATGATATCTTACGCTTCTAGGCTTGATATTGAATCTTCTTGACAAATTTGGGCTATGGAGCAAGTGTGTTTTCATCTTTACTCTTTCATCAGACCTTTTAATCACTTTTGCATATTTACAATCAAATAAAAAGTAAAGAAAAGGGAATAAAAAAAAATTGTTAAAAGCAAAGGCCTCAAGTTATGTGCTTCAGGCATGCTTTCCCTAAAAAGATAAGATGTATGCTTCAAGCATGCCATTCCCTCAAAGACAAGATGTATGCTTCAAGCATGCCACTCCTGGAAATAAAAGAAGTATGCTTCAAGCATGCCACATGCAGTTTTTTGTTCAAAAGATTAAATTGGTTTACTAGATTAGAGTTGAAACTACTTGCTCGCCCTAAGTTGTTAGTTGCTTCAATTTTGAGCCTTGCTTTTCTGCTGAGATCTTGCTTAGTACTTAGCTATAGTTGACTGAATTAAGGTTGGGATGCATGTCATTCCCTAACTTGTGAAAATCGCATCAAGTTCATGTATTTTGCATATTTTGTGATATATAAGGTTACATGATCGAATGAGCTCATCTTTTCCTATCTTGGCACTCCTTTGTTTCTCTTTTGTGAACTCATTGCTACAGGAAAAATTCTGAATTTGTTTTTTCTCTCTTTTGTACTCTTGATGAATCCATTGTTAAAGGGGGAGAAGTTTAAGGAAAAAGGCGGGAGAAGTTTTTGGAATTTTGAGAATTTTGGGAGAAGTTTTGGAGAATTTTGGAATTTTTGGGCACATTGCACATTCACACACATTTTCCTTCTTAAGGGGAGATCTTTCGTATTTTCACACAGGGAGAGTTTGGTCAAAGGGGGAGTTTCTGTGTTTTCTCACTTTGGTTTTTGATTTTAATCTTTTGGTTCTCAAAATCTTTTGTGAAGTGAATGCCAAATGTTCAATTCTAAGTGGTGTTGCCAATATTTTCATCAAGGGGGAGATTGTGAAATCATGTGCTGAAAAATTGGCTTAAGAATTGAATTTGCAAAATGTGTTGGTGCATGTGTTTGACAAGTTGACAAGAAATAGTGTATCTTTTCTTGCGCCGGACCAAATTCTCAGAAAAGTAATTTTCCCATCTAAGTTGGACCGATTTTATGTTTGCGCCAGACCAAATATTTTGTCCGTCGTAAACATGCGTTTGGAGACATTTGCGCCGGACAAACTTTGAGCAAAAATAATATGTTTCTATTTTACGCCGGACCATGCACGCCGGACCAAATTTTTAGTCCAGCATGAACGGTATTTTGGATGTTGTACTCAGATCAGTGCCGAACCAAAATAGAGTTCTTTTTGCATCTACGCTGGATCAAACTTTTGGTTCGTCGTGAACGTGCTTTTGAGCTCATGTGCCGGACTCAATTTTCCAAGAAACCAATAAGTTTCACATCTACGGCGAACCGAACCTTTTGGGTCCGCCGTGAACGTGAATTTGAACGTGTTTGTTCTGAATTGAACCGAGACTTTCACATGTATGCCGGACCAATTTGTTTTGGTCTGTCGTGAACTGATTTTCGTGACGGCTACTTTCACGTGTACGCCGGACCGAGTTTTTTAGTCCGGCGTGAATGGACTTTTCTAGGGTTTTTGCCCTGTGTGCGCCGGACCAATGTTTGGTTCGTCGTGAACGTGTTTGGCTCGGTTTGGATGTTTTGCAAGAATTGGAATTGTGTTTGATTGTATGCAATGCTCGTGTGAGTGGTTGCATGGATTGACTTTGAGTCAAGTCGTGGACTTGTGCTCGGATTCGTTTCTTGTTTGCTCATGTACAGGTATTGCTCGAAGACGAACGTGGTCAATGACGGGACCGGAACTAGGTTCATGGAGGAACTAAGTTTGGGACTAGGTTCAGAGAGGAACCGAGGTCTTGGTGGTCAAAGATGTCATGCGGGACGTTCGGGCTAAGAGAATGGTGCACATGAAGAATGGTCACTCACGTGAGTATTGCATGGTGGACGTACGCATGCAAGAATTGTTAGTCACGTGAGTATGGCTGGGTTGCCACACGCGTGTAAGAGTTGTTGTTGGCCAGGTTGGGCCAAGTGGAGTTGTGTTGAATATGTAACACCCCGGCATTTAATATGCCCGAATGCTACCAAACATAGGCTAAACAACACCTAAATACCATGAATTAAGCTAAATTACAGCAAAGGAACAAATGCTAATACCGAAAATTTCGGCAGCATCTCCTTTGTTTTTCCATGATTCGGAGCAACAACAAAACATCACAAGTTATATCATAATGGAAAGCATCTAAAACAGCAATAACATGTGACATAGCAACAATATAAGTCCAGGATAAAGCCTTCAACCACTTCATGAGCTAAACGAATCAAATAGTAAGACCGAGCACACAGTTAAGCAATTCTCCAAGTTTCATGGCAATACTTTCATTATCATGACTCCAAGTGGTAACACTATCTAATTTGTGTGGAGCTACGTGTAGATGTGTAGCTAACCCCTTTTTCCCGCATGCCGGTTTCATGGTACCTAAGAAAAACAACATAAACACAAGCGTGAGTTCATCACTCAGCAAGTATATTGCAATGGAACAAGAAAATACATTCCAATACATTCATCACCACTTTCACACACAACATCATACACATCTCATATTCATAGTGTAAGCATATCATTGACATCATCATAAATCATCCTCATATAACATCCTCATATAATGCAATGCAATGTAATGCAATGCGATGCACATATCTCATGGAAACTCATACCGGTATGGTTGAGTACACACCCGTCGGTGTGCACCCTCTCCCCCCTTCCATCCCGAAGATGGAGGGTGCCTACTCCTCGCTTCCGTTCACCGCGGTGAATGGAATCACGATGTAGGACTTACTCATTGGCTCTCCGGATTAGTCATAACTTTCTCACCGACCTTCCCGGACTAGTTATGACTTTCTCACCGCCCGGGCCATGTAACATGCCATGTATGCATTTATGCCAACATCATATTTAACTTGTACATTAACACATGGCATCATCATGGATAACTTGTACATTAACACATGGCATCATCACATAATAAACATACTCATCATATCAATGGCAAACATTAAGGCATGGCATGTGAACATATCATATATTCAAACTTCAATCTCAATCAATCAAACAACCTACAATCGCTATCCATTACAATACACTTGCCTCAACCACGGGCGACGGATTGGCGGGAAGTAGAAGGCACCCCCGGTGTCACACCACCTGCACATAGGTACCACACACTCACAATCATGCCCACAAAACAGTACGCAAACCCTCATCTACCTGACATTGCCAACTACTCTCAATAACCAAAAACAGAGGTTCTGTCCCGTCGGGACAGCAGCCTTCCAAAAGGCATAACTTGAGTTCTGGGACTCCGAATCAATTAAACGAGTACATCCTCGCGTAGCTTAGGAAATTTCCCAACTTTTTCTAGGTATATGGAAAGACTGATTCGGATTCTAAAGTTGTTTAATCTACAGATTACCGTGATCTGTTCCAATCGCGTCACAGATTTTAATACACTCGGTAAAACGATCATAACTTTCAAACGGCTGGGCGGAATTTAACATTCTTTATATCCACGAAAAGATAATGAAATTATCTACAACTTCTTCAACATCCGTACGACAAAATTCCAAATATAAATTGGCGAAAAACTGAACCCTATGTCGACTGCTCATGCTGTCCCAAAACAGAAACGTGGCAACATCTAGATCTAATCCAATCTACTCAATTCAAGCACCACCAATTGATCTAAAAACTTGATAAACACCCTTAGAACAGTACCTATCCCAACCCCAAGGAGTCTCATGGCCATACCTTCGCCCGACGACCGAAATCCCAACGAAACTCCTCCAGGATCGCTCCTCGCTCCTCGCTCCTCGCTCCAACGGATGGATCCTAAAGGTGCAGGGGGTGGGGAGGCCACCCTAGGGCAGAAAGGGGTTGGAGGAGAGGTGGTGGAGAGGTGGGGAGCAATGGGGGATGTGGAGGCGCATGCAAGGGAGAGGGGGAAGTGAGGGTGGCGGCTAGGGCAAGGAGGGAGAGGTGGGGGCGCCCAAGGGGCAGGGTGTGGGGCACAAGGGGGCAAGGGGGAGGCCTTTTACCAGCCCCCACACCTGTTCATAATCCTAAATGGATTCCCACTCCATCGCACCAAAGCCCACAACCCCCCTTTTAGGCCCAAACTCCCCCGGGAAGGCCCAAAACCCCGAAAACGGCCCGGAAACGCTATTAACCTCCATACCCTATGGTTTTAACCTTAATTCCACATCTCATAATGTTTTTGACCTCATCATGCACCATTTATAAGGTTCCGACACTCCGTGGTGACACATCACTTCAAAAGGCCCAAAAACGCGAGTAAACTTCAAGCCGAAAGGTTTTATTCTCTAATTTCACATTCTATAATGTCACACCATACCGTAGTGTCACAATCTTCCCCCCTTCAACAGGATTCGACCTCGAATCCGAAGGACGCAAAAAAACAACAACAAAATCCCCAAGGGACAAAAGACTTCTCTGTAGCACAAAACAACCGCACGAAACCTCAAACCGGAACAAACGACAAGCGAGTTCTCAAAACCAACACTTGGTGTAGGATCGAAGTATACGACTATAGCAATCAGAGGGGGGTGAATGATTGTGCGGAAGCTAAAACCAAATTCTTGATCTATTAAAAGTTCACCCCAAAACAGAACCAAATAATTGCCTCGTTTTCGACAAAAACAGAATGACAGAGGTTCAGTAAAACGCGAATTCCCGGAGATCCAACCGTCGGAACGATGTGAAATTTGGAAACAAGAAACTAGATTCCAATAAGAATCTAACTCAACAAGAATCAGCTCGATCGGACTTACGGATCAAAAGTTATAAGCTTCGCAAGCTTGCTGTTCCAGAACTTGACGAAAATCAATCTAATCGAAACTTGTAGATTGATCAAGAACAACAAAAGATTTATCAACAAAACTTTGAGGAACACTAGATCAATACCCTAGAGAGGTTTTTTATGGATCAAATCAAGATGAAACTCAAAAAACAAAAACCAATCTAGAACTAGAACAAGTATGCAAACAAGAACCAAAAGAGAATATTGAAGCAATGCGGGAACTAGAAGAATTGATCTTTATTTCTTTTGTCTAAAGTACTCCCATCAAAAGAGTACAAACCCTAAACTTTGAGCCCAAGGCTCTATGCGCCTAGCTCTCCTCAATTCGATGCTCTTCAACAGGAGACAACCCTCCTATTTAAAGCACCAACCCACAAGGAGTTACGAATACGATTCCTATTCCTAGAAGGAATCAGATTCAACACAACTCTACTTGGCCCAACCTGGCCGAGTACAACTCTTGCACGCGTATGGCAACCCTACCATACTCACGTGACTAACACTTTGCACGCGTATGGCCACCTGCCATACTCACGTGACTAACACTTTGCACGCGAATGACCTCCTGCCATTCTCACGTGACTAACCATTCTTCATGTGCACCATTCTCTTAGCCCGAACGTCCCGCATGACATCCTTGACCACCAAGACCTCAGTTCCTCCTGAACCTAATCCCGAACCTCGGTTCCTCCATGAACCTAGTTCGGTCCGTCATCGACCACGTTCGTCTTCGAGCAATACCTGCACATGAACAAACCACAAAACAATTCCGAGCACAAGTCCACGACTTGACTCACATCAATCCATGCAAATACTCACACGAGCATTGCATAAAGTCCACTTCAAAAGAAGCATCATGAAATTCTCACAAATTTCATAATCCCAAAAATGAATCAAACACAATTCCAATTTTGCTCAAAACCCTAATCGAGCAAAAACGCATTCACAACGGACAAGGAAATATGGTCCGGCGTACACATGAAAAAGCACTCAAAAAACCATTCACAACGGACAAACAAAATCGGTCCGTTGTACAAGTGAAAGTTTCAGTTCCAAGAAGAAATCATTCCGGCGAAAACACATTCACGACGGACAAACAAAATCGGTCCGTCGTACATGTGAAATCAAACCTCAAAAAGCCATTCACGACTGACCAAAGAAGTTTGTCCGCCGTACATGCAAAACTTACTGGTTTCTTGGAAGATAGAGTTCGACTCATGAGCTCAAAAACACGTTCACGACAGACCCAAAAACTTTGTCCGTCGTACATGGGAAAATGAGGTTGCCAAAGCATGTTTACGACAGACCAACAAACTTTGTCCGTCGTAGATGGGAAACTTACTGTTTTCTTTAAGTTTGGTCCAGCGCCAAAGCGAAACTTACTGTTTCTTGTCAAATTGACAAAACACATGAACAAACACATTTGCAAATTCAATTCTAAGCCAATTTTTCAGCACATGATTTCACAATCTCCCCCTTGATGAAAACATTGGCAACACCACTTAGAATTGAACATTTGGCATTCACTTTACAAAAGATTTTGAAATCCAAAGGAACAAGAACCAAAGTAAGAAAACACAGAATTCCCCCTTTGACCAAAAAGCAAAACAAAATCTCCCCCTGAGAAGGAACATGTGTGTGAATGTGCAATGTGCCCAAAAATTCCAAAATTCTCCAAACTTCTCCCAAAATTCTCAAATTTCCAAACACAACTCCCCCTTTTTCTTCTCCCCCTTTTTCCTTAAACTTTTCAATGATTCCCAAATTTCTCCCCCTTTGACAATGGATTCATCAAGAGTTCAAAAGAGAGAATTTGTTCAAAATTTTTCTTGTAGCAATGATTTCACAAGAAGAAACAAGGGAGTGCCAAGATAGAAAAAGATGAGCTCATTTGATCATATAACCTTATATATCACATAATATGCAAAATACATGATCTTGATGTGATTTTAACAAGTTAGGGAATGACATGCATCTCAATCTCAATTCAGTCAACTATAGCCAAGTACTAAGCAAAACTTTTAGTAGAAAAAGGCTCAAAGTTGAAGCAACTAACAAATCAGGGCGAGCAAGTAGTTTCAACTCCAATCTAGTAGACCAATTTAATCTTTAAACAGTAAACGGCATGTGGCATGCTTGAAGCATACTTCTTTTATTTCTTTGGAGTGGCATGCTTGAAGCATACATCTTGTCTTTTGAGGGAATGGCATGCTTGAAGCATACATCTTATCTTTTTAGAGAAAGCATCCTGAAGCTCATAACTTGAGGCTTTTGCTTTTAACAACCCTTTTTTATTGATTCCCTTTTCTTTTCATTTTTCTTTGATTATAAACATGCAAAAGTGATTAAAAGGTCTTATGAAAGAGTAAAGCTAAAACACACTTGCTTCATAGCCCAAATTTGTCAAGAAGATTCAATATCAAGCCTAGAAGAGTAAGATATCACAGAGTATTTAGCTATAGGCAATCAAACCAAGGAATTCCGCAATATCATTTTTAGTTCAAGTGGAACAATTTAGATTATCATATATTAGCACAATTACATAATATATAAAGAAATATGATAAAGTGAGCTCATTAAGTGAAAGAACTTGGCAAAGAAACTCCCCCTCAAAACAAACCCATTGGATGAACAATCCCAAGTTCTCCCCGAATAAAAGCAAAACAAGAAGAAGACAAAGGTTTTGTGAAAATGTCTGCCAATTGATGTTCAGTATCCACATGATGAAGCACAATGTTGCCTTTTTCAACATGATCTCTAAGAAAGTGAAATATGATGTCAATGTGTTTTGTTCTAGAGTGTTGCACGGGGTTCTTAGCAATGCAAATTGCACTAGTGTTATCACACAAAAGAGGAACACTATCCAAATTAACCCCATAATCTTTAAGTGTAGCTACTATCCAAAGAATTTGAGAACAACAACTAGCAGCAGCCACATATTCAGATTCAGCAGTTGATTGTGCAACAGAAGATTGCTTTCTAGATGACCATGCAATGAGAGAATTTCCCAAGAAGTGACATGAACCAGAAGTGCTTTTCCTATCAACTCTACATCCTCCAAAATTAGCATCAGAAAAAGATCTCAAACTAATGCATGAGGAAGCAGAAAACCAAATGCCAAAATCTTGAGTTCCATGAAGATACCTGAAAATCCTTTTGACAGCTTGTCGATGTGAAGCACGTGGGAAGCTTGAAAACAAGCACACAAGCACGTGGGAAGAGTCTCTCATGTAAACTTCCAATTATCTCAACCTCAACAGCATCATCATCATCTTTTATGAACAAAGACACTCTCCCCCTGAACATATGCACTGCACTGCATCATTTGGACTAGTGCCTTTTGCGAAAACAGAAGTGGAAGAAGTATCTTCAAAAGCAACACTTTTAGCATGAGATGCACGAGTGAAGAAGAACCAAAACTTATCACTGAACATATGAAGTGAGCATCCGAAATTCACTAGCCACATGTTCTCCTTCCTCGTGTGAGAAGCCTACATAGAAGCAGAAATTGTCGAGGCCTCGGTACTGGGGTTAGAAATAAGATGTTTAGGAATCCAGTACTGAGACACACGACGCACAACAGTAGGCACAACACGAGTATTCTTATGTACAAAAACAGATTTGCCTTTTTCCGTGTTTTTAGAAACAAAAGGTGTTTGTTTGTGACACCTCGGAGTGTCGTATCCTTAATTATTGAACATAATAAGGTTAAATACAGTATGAGATGTGGAAATAAGGTTAAATCCATAGGAATTGGAGGTTAATAGCTTTTTCGGGCCGTTTTCGGGGTTTTGGGCCTTCCCGGGGGAGTTTTGGGCCTTGGTGGGCTTTGGAGGGATTGAGAGGGACTCTTATTGGACTAGGGCAGGGTGTGGGGGCTGGTAAAAGGGGCTCCCCCTGCCCCTTGTGCGCCCCAAACCCCAGCCCTATGCGCCCCCCCTCCCTCCACCTCTCCTCCCTCCCCCTCCCCTAAGCCCTAGCCGCCCCTCCCTAAGCCGTGCGCCCCCTCCCCTTCCTCCACCTCCACACCACCTCCCCTCCACCCCTTGCTGCCCTAGGGTGGCCTCCCCACCCCTGCACCTCGTGGATCCATCCCGTGGAGCGAGGAGCGAGGAGCGAGGAACGTGGAGCGAGGAGCGATTCGCGAGGAGATCCGCGGAGATTGATTGGAGTTTTGTGCTTCAGGCAAAGGTATGAACATGGGGATCCTTGGATTTGATCTAGGTACTGTTATTAGGATGTTTATGAAGTTTTTAGATCAATTGGAGGCGTTGGTTTGAAGTAATTTGGGTTAGATCTAAACTTGTCCACGTTTCTGTTTTCGGGCAGATTGAGCAGTCGAGCTAGGGTTCGAGTTTCCGTCAATTTAGAATCCGAATCTGTCCGTACGGACTTCTAGGAAGTTGTAGATAATTTAATTATCTTTCCGTGGACGTAAAGCACGTTAAAATCCGATCAGCCGTTTGAATGTTATGGCTGTTTTACCGAGCGTGTTAAAATCTGTGACGTAATTGGAACAGATCTCGGTAATCTGTAGATTAAACAACTTTAGAGGCCGAATCAGACTTTCCTTATACCTATAGAAAGTTGGGAAATTTCCTAGGCTACGCGAGGGTGTACTCGTTTAATTCATTCGGAGTCCCAGAACTCAAGTTATGCCTTTTGCAAGGCTGCTGTCCCGCCGGGACAGAACCTCTGTTTTTAGGTTTTGCGAGTAGTTGGCAATGTCGGGTTAGATGGGGGTTTGTGTACTGTTTGGAGGCTATGATTGTGAGTGTGTGATGCCTATGTGCAGGTGGTGTGACCCCGGAAGTGCCCTCTTCTTCCCGCCAATCCGTTGCACGTGGTTGAGGCAAGTGTGTTGTGATGGATAGCGAGTTGTAGGTTGCATGTTGAGATTAGATGGAATTGTTTACATGATATATGTCCACTTGCCATGTGTTAATGAATGATATGATATGATGAGCATGTTTAACATATTATGATGCCATGTGTAAATATGTGAATTGAATATGATAATTGGCATGGTTGCATGCATGTCATGAGATAGGGCGAGGGCGGTGAGAAAGTCTTAACTAGTCCGGCAAGGTCGGTGAGGAAGTTATGACTAATCCGGAACGCCATTGAGTAAGTCCTATGTCGTGATTCCATCCACGTGGTGTTTGGAAGCGAGTAGGCACCCTCCATCTTCGGGATGGAAGGGAGGAAAGGGTGCACACCGACGGGTGTGTACTCCACCATACCGGTATGAGGTTCCAGAGGGTCAGGAGCATTGCATTACTTCGCATACAAATTGATGATGATATTGATAAGTAATCATGAATGAGATGATATACATGATGGAAGATGTTATTGCCATGTTGTTATGCTTGTTGTCCATTGCAGTATGCTTGCTGAGTTTTCGAACTCACCCTTGTGTTTTCTTGTTGTTTTAGGTATCATGAGAACGGCATGCGGGAAAGGGGAATAGTCACACGCTCACACGTTGCTTCACCTTAATGTTTCCCCAAGTCAATTCATTTAGTTTGATAATAAATTGCGTGTGATGGTCTTTAAAATTAAGTCTTAGCTTGGTTAATGAGAGTTCTATTGTTTGTTTGACACTTGGAACCTTAAGAGCTTAATGTTAGTCTCTTATTGTCGTTAAGACTTTATTTATTGCTGTTTTAGATGTTTCTCTTATTGCCATATAATGCTATATTGTTGCTGTTCCTTAAATTCATGATAAAACAAAGGAGGTGCTGCCGAAATCTCGGTTTTTAGCCTATGCACCTTTGCTGGAATTTTATGTTAAATGTGGTATTTAGTTGTTGTTTAGCTTGTGTTTGGTAGCATTCGGGCATATTAAATGCCGGGGTGTTACTGATTGGTATCGAGCGGCTGTAGGTCCTTGGAATATGTATTTTTAGTGTCATACCTTAAGTTGCAACTAAAATATGATGTGGAATAACTTAGAAACATGGCTTAGGTTCTAACTAAAACCTTGTTATAGGATAGCAACGTTAAAACTTGTAAAAGTGGTATAACTAATCTAAAATCTGACACACTTGGATGCACAGTAGGATGGGTTTTGGTTCGTCATTGCATCGCGCTTGATTATGTGATAAGGAATATGCTTATGATGATGTTTGATCTATGATCTTGATTGTGTGCTTTCGTGTTTGGGTGGTTGTCTGTCTAAAGCAGCCATGCCAAGGGGTAGAGGCCGTGGACGCCAGGGGCGAGGCTCCCAGGGAGTTGAGGAGTGCATTCTTGAGGGTAGCGTTCGCTTAATGCTCGTGGGCCGGCTCGGGAGGAGCTTCCGGCTGACGGTCGGGCGGGGTGCCGCCGCAAATGAAGATTTAGTTCAGGCTCTGCAGAGGGAGATTCAGGAGCTGCACCAGCAGTTGCGGGCAGCCCCTGCTGTTGTGCCTCCCCCTGTAGTGGCCCCTGTTGTTGCCCCCGCTGCACCGGAGCCGAGGATGAGTCTCCGGGAGTGGATGTCCCTCTATCTTGACACTTTCGACGGAGCAGGCACGCCAATCCAGTCCGCAGATTGGCTGCGGTACATGGAAAGGCAGTTTGAGGTCCTAGATTTGACCTCGGTTCAGAGGACTCGCTTTGTGGCTTTTCAACTGAAGGGCCAAGCTGATATCTGGTGGGAGGGGGTTCTGACTGCTAGATCCCCCGATCTAGGTCGATGACACAGGAGGACTTTGTGGCTCGCTTAGAGCCAAGTTCCATCGAGTCTTTCCTTGAGAGGATGGAGCTTACTCGACCACTCTTTCCCAGGAAAGAGGTCGGTGGCAGTATGAGAAGGAGTTCAACGGCGTGGTGCGCTTGTCTGCATTGTGGCGGCAAACGATCGGGAGAAAGCTAGGAGGTTCCGTAGGGGCCTCAACCAGGAGTTCAGAGTTGTCATGGGGCGATCGTCCTCGTGACTTACGCTCTGTGGTGGAGCAAGCGAAGGGCATGGAGCTCGAGTTGGAGCTCTCCGGGACAAGCGAGAACCCGGGAGGTTCAGGGTTCCTACGGCCAAAGCGGGCCGAAGAGGACCTTTGGTGGAGGAGGTGGGTCCTCTCGACCCACCTTCAAGAAGTTCAAGGGAGGACAGGGCTCCTCCTCGGGGGCTAAGATGGGGCCGCCCAGTCATCTTCTTCGCGAGCGACTGTCGTCTGTGCCCGGGCAGGCATGAAGTGCTTCAAGTGCGGTGGCGAGCACCGTGCTTGAGTGTGGTTGGACCGGGAGTTGCAACCACTGTGGCAAGCCCGGCCATATGGGGCGAGTCTGCGGATGAACCCCGGTAGCATCATCAAGTGGGAGACGGTGCCTTCTCCTCCCACTCGGTAGCGTCTTCCAGAGGATCGGTGCACATGATGGCTGCCCCTGTTTCTCAGCCACCCTTTGCGTGGGCGCCACCGGCGGCGTCTTGGTGCCCGCGGCCTGCCTGCTCCTCCTCGATTGCCTCCTCCGCCCCAGCCTTGATGGGGCATCACCTGAGTCGGGCTCATACGTCCGCGCCACCAAGAGTGTACGCTTTGCCGACCGCCGAGTCGTAGGGCATCCAGAGGTGGTTTCAGGTACTCTACTCGTGGATTCCGTTGATGCCTTTGTTCTATTTGATTCCGGTGCATCCTATTCCTTTGTGTCGTCTGAGTTTGCTAGTAGAGCTAAATTGGGGGTCCAGCGGATTTCTGAGTCTGTGCTAGTCAGTTCCCCTGGGGGTTTGATTGCTAGCTCTTGGGTTTGCCCTGGTTGCACCATTGCCATTGATGATGAGGTTTTCTTTGCCAATCTTATGGTGATCCAATTGGCTCCTTTTGATGTCTTTTTGGGCATGGACTGGTTGCATCAGCACCGCGCCCAGATTTGTTGTTTCTGGAAGACGGTTGCCTTGCAGGCCCCGTCAGGAGTAGAGTTGACCTTTCAGGGCGATTTACCTTCCAGTTCCGTCTTTGCGTTGACTAGTCTGTTTTCTAGTCGCCGTTTGAGGCATTTGGGTTTCCTCATGACCTTGTCAGAAAAGCCATCTTCTTCAGTTTCCATTGAGGAAATTCCTGTAGTGAAGGAATTTGTTGATGTGTTCCCTGATGAGTTGCCTGGTTTACCCTCCGTGAGGAATGTGGAGTTTCGTATTGATCTTGTTCCTGGCACTAGGCCTATTTCTATCTCTCCATACCGCTTGGCTCGTCCTTTTCAAGACGAGTTGAAGAAGCAGTTGGAGGATTTGTTGGCCAAGGGCTTCATTCGGTGTAGCGTTTCGCCATGGGGAGCACCCGTCCTCTTCATCTCGAAGAAGGATGGAAGTTGGCGGATGTGCATTGATTATCGTGCTCTTAATCAAGTGACAGTCAAAAACAAGTATCCTTTGCCTCGCATCGAGGATCTGTTTGACCAACTGAAGGGAGCAAAGGTGTTCTCCAAGATTGATCTTCAGTCGGGGTATAATCCGATCCGTGTGAGGGAGCAGGACATTGAGAAGACTGCTTTCTCCACTAGGTATGGGCATTATGAATTTAAAGTTATGTCTTTTGGACTAACTAATGCTCCTGCTGTCTTTATGGAGGCGATGAACAGTATGCTACACAAGTACCTTGATGAGTTTGTAGTAGTGTTCATCGATGACATTCTGATTTACTCTAAATCAGAAGAGGAGCATGAGCGGCACTTGAGGCTTGTGCTGAGTACCTTGAGGGAGAATCAGTTCTTTGCTAAGCTGAAAAAGTGCGAGTTCTGGATTTCAGAAGTGGGTTTTCTTGGCCACATCATCAATCCAGAGGGCATATCTGTAGATCCTAGCAAAGTCTCGTGATTTTGGATTGGAAGAGGCCTTCCAATGTCAAAGAGGTGCGTAGTTTCCTTGGGTTGGCTGGCTACTATCGGCGTTTTGTGCAGGATTTCTCTATCATTGCCAAGCCACTTTCGCAGCTGACTCAGAAGGGGATGAAATTCCAGTGGACTGCAGAGTGTGAGCACAGTTTCTGCACTTTGAAGGAGAAGTTAGTGACTGCTCCTGTTCTTACCCTTCCCGAGCCGGGAAAGCGCTTCACTGTTTATGCTGATGCTTCTCGGTTGGGACTTGGGTGTGTGCTCATGCAAGATGGCAAAGTGATTGCTTATGCGTCGAGACAGCTGAAAAAGCATGAGCAGAATTATCCCACACATGATCTTGAGCTAGCCGCCGTGGTATTTGCATTGAAGTTATGGAGGCATTACCTGTACGGCGAGTCTTGTGATATTTTCACTGATCACAAGAGCCTCAAGTACATCTTCACTCAGAAAGATTTGAACTTGAGGCAGAGGAGGTGGCTAGAGTTGATAAAGGATTATGACCTCACTATCCAGTATCATTCGGGGAAAGCAAATGTGGTGGCCGACGCCCTCAGTCGCAAGACAATGCCCCCTTTTGTTGATTGTCTTGTTGCTGATTTTGAGCATTTGGGAGTCTCCTACTGCTTTGCGGGGACCGTGCAGGCTGAAACTCAAATGATTCTTGAGTCAGCGATTCCTGAGCGTGTGCGAGAGGCACAAAGAAGATGATCGTTTGCTCCGAAGTGAGGAAACGCCTTGAGGAAGGCAAGTCCGGAGACTTTCTTGTTGATGATGCGGAGCCTTGAGGTTTCAGGGCCGTGCAGGCGTGCCCAAATCTCAAGTGAAAGAAGACATCTGAAAGAAGCTCATCGCACCCGTACACGGTCCATCCCGGGAGACCAAGATGTCTGAGGACTTGAAGAAGAATTTACGGTGGAAAAGGATGAGAGTGGATATTGCCAAGTATGTGGCGTCTTGTGGGATTTGCCGGAAGATCAAAGCTGAGCATAAAGCGTCCGGCTTGTTGCGGCCTTTGGAGATTCTGTGTGGCCATGGGATGACATCTCCATGGATTTTGTGGTTGGCTTACCTCGTACTCCATGAGGAAGGATCTTTGTTTGGGTTGTGGTGGACCGTCTCAGCAAGTCTGCGCATTTCATTCCCATCCGCACGACCAATTCAGCGAGCGAGTTGGCTCCCATCTATGTGCGGGAGATTGTGAGATTGCATGGTGTACCCAAGACCATTATCTCTGATCGGGATGCGAAGTTCGTCTCCAAGTTCTGGGAGAGTTTGTAGAGTGCTTTGGGTACGCAGCTTCGCCTTAGTACCGCTTTTCACCCTCAGACAGATGGGCAGTCTGAGCGTACCATCCAAACTTTGGAGGACATGCTCAGGGCCTGAGTGATGGCTTGGAAGGGTAGCTGGGAAGACCATTTGCCTCTTGCAGAGTTTGCTTACAATAACAGCTATCATTCCAGCATCCGGGCTGCTCCTTATGAGGTACTGTATGGCCGGAAGTGCAGATCGCCACTTTGTTGGGATGCTGTGGGCGAGAGAGCTATTCTTGGACCGGATTGGGTGCAGCTGACTGTTGATCGCGTGTCGGAAATGCAGCGAGAACCTTCTGGCCTTGAAGCGAGCAGAAGTAAGAGCTATGCTGATGTGAGGCGGCGAGACTTGGAGTTTGAGGTGGGTGATAGCGTACTCTTGCGAGTATCTCCCACCAAGGGTGTGGTGTGTTTTGGCACCAAAGGAAAGCTCAGTCCAAGGTATGTTGGGCCTTTTCCTATCCTCGCCCGAGTTGGCAGGTTGGCCTATCGCCTAGAGCTACCGGAATCCATGCAAGGTGTGCATAATGTGTTCCATGTCTCGATGTTGAGGAAATACTTGCATGATCCGGAGATGGTGGTTCCGTTGGAACCATTAGTGCTTCAGCAGGACCTCACCTTCGAGTCCCGTCCTGTGGATATTCTGGGGACTTCAGAGCGAGTGATGAAGAACAGGACGCTTAAGTTTGTCAAGGTCCTGTGGTCACATCAGACCGAGAGAGAAACGACTTGGGAGCTGGAATCTCGCATGCGCGAGAAGTATCCCGAACTTTTCGCCTCAGGTGTGTGATGTGAAAACCTAGCTGTCTTTGGTTTTGCTGGGTTTCGTGTTGGTGCGTTTAGATTCGAGGTCGAATCCTGTTGAAGGGGGGAAGAATGTAACACCTCGGAGTGTCGTATCCTTAATTATTGAACATGATAAGGTTAAATACAGTATGAGATGTGGAAATAAGGTTAAAACCATAGGAATTGGAGGTTAATAGCTTTTCCGGGCCGTTTCCGGGCCGTTTTCGGGGTTTTGGGCCTTCCCGGGGGAGTTTTGGGCCTTGGTGGGCTTTGGAGGGATTGAGAGGGACTCTTATTGGACTAGGGCAGGGTGTGGGGGCTGGTAAAAGGGGCTCCCCCCTGCCCCTTGTGCGCCCCAAACCCCAGCCCTATGCGCCCCCCTCCTCCTCTCCTCCCTCCTCCTCCCCTCCCCTAAGCCCTAGCCGCCCCTCCCTAAGCCGTGCGCCCCCCTCCCCTTCCTCCACCTCCACACCACCTCCCCTCCACCCCTTGCTGCCCTAGGGTGGCCTCCCCACCCCTGCACCTCGTGGATCCATCCCGTGGAGCGAGGAGCGAGGAGCGAGGAGCGAGGAACGTGGAGCGAGGAGCGATTCGCGAGGAGATCCGCGGAGATTGATTGGAGTTTTGTGCTTCAGGCAAAGGTATGAACATGGGGATCCTTGGATTTGATCTAGGTACTGTTATTAGGATGTTTATGAAGTTTTTAGATCAATTGGAGGCGTTGGTTTGAAGTAATTTGGGTTAGATCTAAACTTGTCCACGTTTCTGTTTTCGGGCAGATTGAGCAGTCGAGCTAGGGTTCGAGTTTCCGTCGATTTAGAATCCAAATCTGTCCGTACGGACTTCTAGGAAGTTGTAGATAATTTAATTATCTTTCCTTGGACGTAAAGCACGTTAAAATCCGATCAGCCGTTTGAAAGTTATGGCTGTTTTACCGAGCGTGTTAAAATCTGTGACGTAATTGGAACAGATCTCGGTAATCTGTAGATTAAACAACTTTAGTGGCCGAATCAGACTTTCCTTATACCTAGAGAAAGTTGGGAAATTTCCTAGGCTACGCGAGGGTGTTCTCGTTTAATTCATTCGGAGTCCCAGAACTCAAGTTATGCCTTTTGCAAGGCTGCTGTCCCGCCGGGACAGAACCTCTGTTTTTAGGTTTTACGAGTAGTTGGCAATGTCGGGTTAGATGGGGGTTTGTGTACTGTTTGGAGGCTATGATTGTGAGTGTGTGATGCCTATGTGCAGGTGGTGTGACCCTGGAAGTGCCCTCTTCTTCCCGCCAATCCGTTGCACGTGGTTGAGGCAAGTGTGTTGTGATGGATAGCGAGTTGTAGGTTGCATGTTGAGATTAGATGGATTTGTTTACATGATATATGTCCACTTGCCATGTGTTAATGATTGATATGATATGATGAGCATGTTTAACATATTATGATGCCATGTGTAAATATGTGAATTGAATATGATAATTGGCATGGTTGCATGCATGTCATGAGATAGAGGCGAGGCGGTGAGAAAGTCTTAACTAGTCCGGCAAGGTCGGTGAGAAAGTTATGACTAATCCGGAACGCCATTGAGTAAGTCCTATGTCGTGATTCCATCCACGTGGTATTTGGAAGCGAGTAGGCACCCTCCATCTTCGGGATGGAAGGGAGGAAAGGGTGCACACCGACGGGTGTGTACTCCACCATACCGGTATGAGGTTCCAGAGGGTCAGGAGCATTGCATTACTTCGCATACAAATTGATGATGATATTGATAAGTAATCATGAATGAGATGATATACATGATGGAAGATGTTATTGCCATGTTGTTATGCTTGTTGTCCATTGCAGTATGCTTGCTGAATTTTCGAACTCACCCTTGTGTTTTCTTGTTGTTTTAGGTATCATGAGAACGGCATGCGGGAAAGGGGAATAGTCGCACGCTCACACGTTGCTTCACCTTAATGTTTCCCCAAGTCAATTCATTTAGTTTGATAATAAATTGCGTGTGATGGTCTTTAAAATTAAGTCTTAGCTTGGTTAATGAGAGTTCTATTGTTTGTTTGACACTTGGAACCTTAAGAGCTTAATGTTAGTCTCTTATTGTCGTTAAGACTTTATTTATTGCTGTTTTAGATGTTTCTCTTATTGCCATATAATGCTATATTGTTGCTGTTCCTTAAATTCATGATAAAACAAAGGAGGTGCTGCCGAAATCTCGGTTTTTAGCCTATGCACCTTTGCTGGAATTTTATGTTAAATGTGGTATTTAGTTGTTGTTTAGCTTGTGTTTGGTAGCATTCGGGCATATTAAATGGACTAGTGCCTTTTGCGAAAACAGAAGTGGAAGAAGTATCTTCAAAAGCAACACTTTTAGCATGAGATGCACGAGTGAAGAAGAACCAAAACTTATCACTGAACATATGAAGTGAGCATCCGAAATTCACTAGCCACATGTTCTCCTTCCTCGCGTGAGAAGCCTACATAGAAGCAGAAATTGTCGAGGCCTCGGTACTGGGGTTAGAAATAAGATGTTTAGGAATCGATCTTGAGACACACGACGCACAACAGTAGGCACAACACGAGTATTCTTATGTACAAAAACAGATTTGCCTTTTTCCGTGTTTTTAGAAACAAAAGGTGTTTGTTTCACCCTAGGCACATAATGAGAAGTAGAGTGTGCCTTTCTGAAATTAGACCTAGCATTAAACCTTTCTCTCTTTTGTTGTTTAGCTAGTTTAAAGCAAAAGTCTACTAAATGTCCATCTCTACCACAATGAGTGCAAGTGTACTTAACATTATGTTTAGCTTTGGAAGTAGAAGCAACATTTGCATTCATCATAGTAGAAGATAAAAGGCCAGCAGATTTGAAGACAATTTTCATAGGCTCATTTGAAATCTCAAGTTTGTCATTGCAAGGAGCATAAACAACAGAGCGAGGTTTAGTTTCATATGAAGCATGAAGATCAAAACCTAAACCTTTCTTGTTTGAGCTAACCTTAGATTGATCCAAAATCATGTTCAACTTTTTCTTGCCATTAGTGAATCGTTCCAAAGAGTTTTGCAAGTAATCAACTTTATTAGCAAGAATTAAACAATTATTGCAGGGATCATCCACTTTTCCTTTTTGCTTGCGACAAGTTGAGCATGAAAGAACCTCATGTGTAAGAAAATCTTCTGTCATTTGAGAAACCCTAGCATTTGCATCATGCAACTTCAATTCTAGTATGGAGCATTTAGAACATGGAGTTGTATCATGCAAATCAATGGTAGAACAACTAGCATGTTTAACAAGATTCTCATTTTTCTCATTTTCAGCATTGATTTGCTCTAACAAGGAACCATGTTCTTTCCTAAGCAACGTAAGCTCATTGTAAATTAAGTCACATGATTCGCAAGCATCGTTATCAGGAATCAAGGTTTTAAGTCTAGAAATTTCAGCATTCAATGACTCCACAACAAAATCATGTTTCTTAATTTTCTTGTCACGTTTATCAAGCAATTTACCAAGACGAGCAACAGCAATAGCTAATTCATCGTAAGAAGGATCTACCTCATTGAAGTCGCTGTCATGATCGCCGTCGGTGAAGCTGTCGCTGCTTTTGGCCATGAGACACAACCCCGTCAACTCATGCTTGCTTGGAGTTGCATCGTCCTCGCTGCTCTCCGAGTCCACATCGCTCAAATTGACTTGTTCAAGAGCGGAAAGAACTCGATGAACCACTTTGCGGTTGATGAAGCTCTTCTTTTTCCTGTCGTTTGAAGGGAACTTCTTCTTCTCTTTTCTTCTGTCGTTGTCCTTCTCCTCCCTTGATGCTTTACCTGCAAGTTTAGGACAGTTTGGATGAATATGGTCGAGATCACCACACTCATAGCATCTTGGAGGGCCACCACCACCTCTCTTTCCCATTCTCACATTTTGTAAAGCTTTGTTAAAGCGAGAAGAGAGTAGTGACAAGTCTTCTTCTGGGAATTGCTCAATCTGTTCATCGGTTAGTGAAGACAAGAAAGATAGAGCAAAGCTTGAAGCAGCACCATTATGAGATATGCTAGATTGAGATGTCAAAGCAATTGATTTATGATCATTCTTTCTAGCAAGAACATCTAATTCATGAGTTTTCAACTTGGAATAAAGAACATCTAAGGTAAGTGTACTCATGACAGTAGATTCTCTAATGGATGTAACTTTCATCTCCCAAATAGATATGTCTAATGCACCAAGCAATTGTCTAGCATTAGCAGCATCATCAAAGCTAACTCCAACAGCACGCAAATTGCTAAGAATCTTATTAAAGCGTGCAAAGAAATCATCTAACGACTCACCGGGTTTCATCTCAAATCGCATGTATTCTTTTTTGTAAAGACCTTGACGAACCTCTTTAATAGTGTTAGAACCCTCATGGTAATCACAAAGAGATTTCCATACCTCATATGCGGATCGAAGATGAATCACACGATCGAAGTCGCTACGTCCCAAGCCTTGGATGATCAAGTTGCGCGCCTTGCTGTTTGCTTTAACATGTGTGCGATTGGTGTCGTTGACGTTGTCGTTTGCAGGGACTTCATATGGCTTGTAGACCTTCTCCCAAATTGCGAATCCCTGAGCTTGGATGAACGCCTCCATCTTGGCCTTCCAAAACTGAAAATCAACACCATTGAACACACAAGATTTTGTCGAATAATGATCCATTGATCTAATCACCGATTAAGATAGATTAGAAAAACTTTGCTCTGATACCACTTGTAGGATCGAAGTATACGAATATAGCAATCAGAGGGGGGGTGAATGATTGTGCGGAAGCTAAAACCAAATTCTTGATCTATTAAAAGTTCACCCCAAAACAGAACCAAATAATTGCCTCGTTTTCGACAAAAATAGAATGACAGAGGTTCGGTAAAACGCGAATTCCCGGAGATCCAACCGTCGGAACGATCTGAAATTTGGACACAAGAAACTAGATTCCAATAAGAATCTAACTCAAAAAGAATCAGCTCGATCGAACTTACGGATCAAAAGTTATAAGCTTCGCAAGCTTGCTGTTCCAGAACTTGACGAAAATCAATCTAATCGAAACTTGTAGATTGATCAAGAACAACAAAAGATTTATCAACAAAACTTTGAGGAACACTAGATCAATACCCTAGAGAGGTTTTTTATGGATCAAATCAAGATGAAACTCAAAAAACAAAAACCAATCTAGAACTAGAACAAGTATGCAAACAAGAACCAAAAGAGAATATTGAAGCAATGCGGGAACTAGAAGAATTGATCTTTATTTCTTTTGTCTAAAGTACTCCCATCAAAAGAGTACAAACCCTAAACTTTGAGCCCAAGGCTCTATGCGCCTAGCTCTCCTCAATTCGATGCTCTTCAACAGGAGACAACCCCTCCTATTTAAAGCACCAACCCACAAGGAGTTCTGAATACGATTCCTATTCCCTAGAAGGAATCTGTATCCAACACAACTCTACTTGGCCCAACCTGGCCGAGTACAACTCTTACTGCACGCTGTATGGCAACCCTACCATACTCACGTGACTAACACTTTGCACGCGTATGGCCACCTGCCATACTCACGTGACTAACACTTTGCACGCGAATGACCTCCTGCCATTCTCACGTGACTAACCATTCTTCATGTGCACCATTCTCTTAGCCCGAACGTCCCGCATGACATCCTTGACCACCAAGACCTCAGTTCCTCCCTGAACCTAATCCCGAACCTCAGTTCCTCCATGAACCTAGTTCCGGTCCCGTCATCGACCACGTTCGTCTTCGAGCAATACCTGCACATGAACAAACCACAAAACAATTCCGAGCACAAGTCCACGACTTGACTCACATCAATCCATGCAAATACTCACACGAGCATTGCATAAAGTCCACTTCAAAAGAAGCATCATGAAATTCTCACAAATTTCATAATCCCAAAATGAATCAAACACAATTCCAATTTTGCTCAAAACCCTAATCGAGCAAAAACGCATTCACAACGGACAAGGAAATATGGTCCGGCGTACACATGAAAAAGCACTCAAAAAACCATTCACAACGGACAAACAAAATCGGTCTGTTGTACAAGTGAAAGTTTCAGTTCCAAGAAGAAATCATTCCGGCGAAAACACATTCACGACGGACAAACAAAATCGGTCCGTCGTACATGCGAAATCAAACCTCAAAAAGCCATTCACGACTGACCAAAGAAGTTTGTCCGCCGTACATGCAAAACTTACTGGTTTCTTGGAAGATAGAGTTCGACTCATGAGCTCAAAAACACATTCACGACAGACCCAAAAACTTTGTCCGTCGTACATGGGAAAATGAGGTTGCCAAAGCATGTTTACGACAGACCAACAAACTTTGTCCGTCGTAGATGGGAAACTTACTGTTTTCTTTAAGTTTGGTCCAGTGCCAAAGCGAAACTTACTGTTTCTTGTCAAATTGACAAAACACATGAACAAACACATTTGCAAATTCAATTCTAAGCGAATTTTTCAGCACATGATTTCACACTTGGTGAGAAAAGTAATGATCTAGCTCAACTAAGGGCAACCTCTCACAGGTCGACCTTCACTTCCATTCCCAAATAGAATCTGCGTTTCAACCACAAAGGGCTCCATCAACCCAAAACGCTCGAATCCTCACGGCAAACACTTCATACTTCTATCACAACCAACCTGACTACCATACTCCATTAAACTCAACATGACATAATCAAAGGAAGTCACAATTCCTTTAACGACCTTTCTACATTCCCGAAAATTTCCATCGAGGGGAAAACTCATTAAGGCACACTTGCCCTTCCGATACACGATCATACTAACATTTTATTCCATCCTTTCCCAGACAAGACTCAAATCCAAGAACAACTAGTGACGACAATTGCTCACGGCAGGACAAATATCACCGAACTACCGTCAACTTCACTTCCACCCATCGCTACTCTTAATAATGGTTAAACCCATACATCATCAACCTCCATCACCAACCACCCTTATACCACTAAGGTTCTACACCTAGCCCCAAGCTAGGATCGTAAAACCTTACCAAACCACAATTGGTTCCTTTCTTAAGAGGGTCTCGCCCTCACACAAAAACACTTAGCTATCAAGCCCAAGTGTACACACGACAACTCAAACCCCAAAGCGTTAACAACCATTTTGGAAAGAATTCGGCAACATCCAAGCCAAATCACAAAGGAAGCATAAATCCCCTACACCACAACCAAGATACCATAATTTCTTCATTCTTTCTTTTCATATTAGAAAGAAATGGACATCTCGATTCTTGACATGCATGCACACTTTACAAGAGCACTTCGGATTAGTCATATATCCTTATGTGACTTTCTCACCGACCTGGCTCGTCGACTCCTTTATGATTAATTATGCATAAACAATGTCTCATTTTCCTTTTTCACCCTTCATTCATCATGTAACAACGGCACCGAATAGTCATTCACCAAATGACTTCTTCCTCGGTATCAAATGATGGAAACACAATTAACATCGAAGGTTGCGGAAATTCATATAGACTATGACGGCTGATAGTTGTGATAAAACACCACATCGTAAAAGAACCCACATCAATTAAAAACTGAACTTGCACAACATTGCATTTCATCCAAATTCAACATTTTGGAAGAGAACATCAAAATTTCAAGTCGAGCATCTGCTCCCACAACCATCACAAACTTCCTCAAGGAGAGGGAAACTCATTCCCAAAAGGGGAACACCTCACTAACAAAATCACTTTGTAAAACTTTCATAAAGTCCACCTTTTTGAAGCACTCGCAAACATCACACACATTTTCAAAACAACTCCAACTCTAGCCAAAAAGAGTTACAAATTAAATCTCAAGAGTTTCCAACACAACCCACTAAGTCCATCTGTTTCCTTTAAAATTTATTCCAAAGATAATTCAGTGTGGACGCGAAGGAGCGCGATCCACTCAAAAACTTTTGGGGTGTAAATCCATACTCATAGCACCGACTAAACAAATTAGCCAAAACCAAATATTTGCACCAATTTCTACGAGTTTTAGGGAAACTCTGAAACACAGCATATGGAACACCTTGACCGAAAACCCTTCAACCAAAATGGTAAACAACCAAACCAGTCCAAAAGCTTTTAAACACAAGCTCAGCATAAAAAGAACCATCTCTAGTACTCCACTACACTTTCCATTAAAGACTTCAAATTTCACGACTTACTCATTGAGAAAGTCCAACTGGTTTTAACAAAATTTACATAACAAATTCTTTCTCTAGTTATCATTCCCAACACTTTTAATTAAGGTTTAAGATGCTTATCACAAAGGCACCCAACCAAGACTACATTGACATGATCCCCACGGATCACCAAATCATATAACAACGTATTCTATATTTCCAACATAGTACTACAACAGCTACTTGAGCATGGTCAACCTATCAATTTTATTTCATCCATACTTCAACATCTTGACAATTAAAACTTGTTCAATCAATAAAATGATTTCAACAAATAAGTATTATCTCTACAAGACAAAATTTGTGCGTATAATTCTAGGATATACATTCATCAAGCATAAAATCCTACATCATGCTAATTAGCCATGGTCCACTCCATCATAGCATGTTATAATAACCTCCATTTTTAACAAGGATTTTCAACAGTTAATCTAAACAATTACCACCACTACTAAGTCGTCAATATCATTAAATGAGCAAAATCATAAGGACGACTGCAATGTTTTTAATTACTCTATTCATTAATCATAACCAATTGTCACTACATAACATACTCCAACTATTAGAATACATTTAATAAGTTAGACCAACACAATGTTCTTAAAACAACAACAAAACCTATACTTTCCCAGTTGATATCGGTACTAGCCTTTATAGGAACACATACGCATACTTCCAAATATACTAATGGTTTGCAACAACATAGAAAGCAACTCTAATCAACTACCAAGTTAAGGTCACAAGCCAGCATGGTTAAATTTCTCTATTAACACGTTAAATTAGAACATCTTTAAACAACCAGCAAGGTTTCTTTAACAATCTCAGTAGTTTACATCACCTTAATGTTCTAACTATGCATCAGGGTTTACAACTTTAAACATTATCGAGGGTCATAAGCACTTTCAAAGCAAGGCAACAGATTCTAAGCATGTACATTAACCCATTCAATCATTCTCGCTAAGAGTAAACTACAACACTAGTAGTCTATTTATTCTCAAGCTAGAGATATTAATCACATTGAATTGATTCAACTCAAAATTTAACTTAGCAACACATCAATCCATAAACCACATTGTTACCTACTACATAACATGCTAAACATCAATTCTTACTAGGGGCAAACAATTTCAGACAAAAGACTACTTACTTTGTTTGCAGCATTTTTGTTTTAAAACTCATCCCAAATTCATAAGGAAACTTGACTCTAAAAAAATTGCGATGAGACAAACCCAAACTTGGTCATGCAAAGGAATTCTCCAAAACACTTTTCAATCTCAAAGACTCCCACAGGAGGGAACCAACCGATCAAATAAACCTTTGCAAATAAAACCTTAACACCAAACCCCAATCTTTCACGAAACAAGAAGGGTTTTTCAAGGATGATTTCTTAAACTAGTAAAATAACGAAATCAAACACCACTTACTCCTACAAAGCCACAGAACTTCAGCCCTGACAACCAGGTCTGGCACAACTCCGCAATACTCCTTTAACTTCGGAGAAAGACAAACACATGAATAAATTGAATGCTTCTTCCCCATAAAGCAACCAACAAACTAGGCATCAAAACTGGAAAGACAACCAAAGGAAGCACAACACTAGACTCTTCTTCTTCGTCTTCACCCAAGGAAGACAAAACCACAAACCGCCTGTGGATCAATCCGCAAAAATCCAAGACCAAACACTTTTCTTTTGATTTCAATCGACTAAAAACAAAGAAGACCAACCAAAACCGACCGTCAAAACGGTGAAAAAGCATCCGAAGGAAACCACCATCAACTCTTCTATTTGACTCCAGTCAACTACCCGATCACGACAGAAAGGATAAGCACTCTTCTCCTACAGGGGTTAATAGTTCTTCGGTGATGGTGCTAACTGGCCACACCGTCAAACCTCACCCTTACTATGAAATAAGAGAGGTGACCGAAACCCTTCGGCATCAAAACCCCACTTTTATCACCACAACAGGAACAATTCAATCATTTATCTCATAGACATAGAAACATGCATTATCAAAGGAAGCATTCAACATCATAGCTTAAATACAACATTTAAGCGTAAAGAAACGATACCCATACCCTTTCCTACTGTGCATCCATTGTGTGTCAAATTTTAGATTAGTTATACCACTTTTGCAAGTTTTAATGTTGCTATCCTATGACAAAATTTTAGTTAAAACCTAGGCCATGTTTCTAAGTTATTCCACATCACATTTTAGTTGTACCCTATAGCATGTCACTAAAAATACACATTCCAAGGACCTACAGCCCGCTCTGATACCAACTGTAACACCCCGGCATTTAATATGCCCGAATGCTACCAAACATAGGCTAAACAACACCTAAATACCATGAATTAAGCTAAATTACAGCAAAGGAACAAATGCTAATACCGAAAATTTCGGCAGCATCTCCTTCGTTTTTCCATGACTCGGAGCAACAACAAAACATCACAAGTTATATCATAATGGAAAGCATCTAAAACAGCAATAACATGTGACATAGCAACAATATAAGTCCAGGATAAAGCCTTCAACCACTTCATGAGCTAAACGAATCAAATAGTAAGACCGAGCACACAGTTAAGCAATTCTCCAAGTTTCATGGCAATACTTTCATTATCATGACTCCAAGTGGTAACACTGTCTAATTTGTGTGGAGGTACGTGTAGATGTGTAGCTAACCCCTTTTTCCCGCATGCCGGTTTCATGGTACCTAAGAAAAACAACATAAACACAAGTGTGAGTTCATCACTCAGCAAGTATATTGCAATGGAACAAGAAAACACATTCCAATACCTTCATCACCACGTTTCACACATAACATCATACACATCTCATATTCATAGTGTAAGCATATCATTGACATCATCATAAATCATCCTCATATAACATCCTCATATAATGCAATGCAATGTAATGCAATGCGATGCACATATCTCTTGGAAACTCATACCGGTATGGTTGAGTACACACCCGTCGGTGTGCACCCTCTCCCCCCTTCCATCCCGAAGATGGAGGGTGCCTACTCCTCGCTTCCGTTCACCGCGGTGAATGGAATCACGATGTAGGACTTACTCATTGGCTCTCCGGATTAGTCATAACTTTCTCACCGACCTTCCCGGACTAGTTATGACTTTCTCACCGCCCGGGCCATGTAACATGCCATGTATGCATTTATGCCAACATCATATTTAACTTGTACATTAACACATGGCATCATCATGGATAACTTGTACATTAACACATGGCATCATCACATAATAAACATACTCATCATATCAATGGCAAACATTAAGGCATGGCATGTGAACATATCATATATTCAAACTTCAATCTCAATCAATCAAACAACCTACAATCGCTATCCATTACAATACACTTGCCTCAACCACGGGCGACGGATTGGCGGGAAGTAGAAGGCACCCCCGGTGTCACACCACCTGCACATAGGTACCACACACTCACAATCATGCCCACAAAACAGTACGCAAACCCTCATCTACCCCGACATTGCCAACTACTCGCAATAACCAAAAACAGAGGTTCTGTCCCGTCGGGACAGCAGCCTTCCAAAAGGCATAACTTGAGTTCTGGGACTCCGAATCAATTAAACGAGTACATCCTCGCGTAGCTTAGGAAATTTCCCAACTTTTTCTAGGTATATGGAAAGACTGATTCGGATTCTAAAGTTGTTTAATCTACAGATTACCGTGATCTGTTCCAATCGCGTCACAGATTTTAATACACTCGGTAAAACGATCATAACTTTCAAACGGCTGGGCGGAATTTAACATTCTTTATATCCACGAAAAGATAATGAAATTATCTACAACTTCTTCAACATCCGTACGACAAAATTCCAAATATAAATTGGCGAAAAACTGAACCCTATGTCGACTGCTCATGCTGTCCCAAAACAGAAACGTGGCAACATCTAGATCTAATCCAATCTACTCAATTCAAGCACCACCAATTGATCTAAAAACTTGATAAACACCCTTAGAACAGTACCTAGCCCAACCCCCAGGAGTCCCATGGCCATACCTTCGCCCGACGACCGAAATCCCAACGAAACTCCTCCCGGATCGCTCCTCGCTCCTCGCTCCTCGCTCCAACGGATGGATCCTCGAGGTGCAGGGGGTGGGGAGGCCACCCTAGGGCAGCAAGGGGGTGGAGGAGAGGTGGTGGAGAGGTGGGGAGCAAAGGGGAGCAATGGGGGAGGTGGAGGCGCATGCAAGGGAGAGGGGGAAGTGAGGGTGGCGGCTAGGGCAAGGAGGGAGAGGTGGGGGCGCCCAAGGGGCAGGGTGTGGGGCACAAGGGGGCAAGGGGGAGGCCTTTTACCAGCCCCCACACCTGTTCATAATCCTAAATGGATTCCCACTCCATCCCACCAAAGCCCACAACCCCCCTTTTAGGCCCAAACTCCCCCGGGAAGGCCCAAAACCCCGGAAACGGCCCGGAAACGCTATTAACCTCCATACCCTATGGTTTTAACCTTAATTCCACATCTCATAATGTTTTTGACCTCATCATGCACCATTTATAAGGTTCCGACACTCCGTCGTGACACATCACTTCAAAAGGCCCAAAAACGCGAGTAAACCTCAAGCCAAAAGGTTTTATTCTCTAATTTCACATTCTATAATGTCACACCATACCGTAGTGTCACAAAATACATACTCTTCCTAGGATTAGGAGTGGGACTCCTTCTAGGATTAGGAATTGTATTCAGGACTCTATGTGTTTACTTTGTATAAATAGGGGGAGGCACCTCTTGTTTATGTAATCTAGATATTGAGAGCTTAGAGCTTTGTTTTAGGGTTTGTACTCTTTTGATGGGAGTACTTTAGACAAAAGAAATAAAGATCAATTCTTCCAGACCCTTGCATGCTACAGTAACTGCGTTGCTACAGTGTTTCCTGTTTTGGTTCTTGTTTGCATGCTTGTTCTATTTCTAGATTGGTTTTTGTTCCTTGAGTTTCATCTTGAATTGATTCATCAAAAACCTTTCTACGGTATTGATTTAGGGTTTCTAAAAGTTTAGTTGATTAATCTTTTGTCGTTCTTGTTTAATCTTGAAGTTTTGGTTAGATTAATTCTCGTCATTTTCTGTCACAGCAGGCTTGCGAGGTTCATAACTTTTGATCCGTAAGTCCGATCGAGCTGATTCTTTTTGGTTTCGATTCGTATTCGAATCTAGTTTCTTGTGTCCAAATTTTAGATTGATTTGACAATTGGATCTCCAGGAATTTACGTATTACCAAACCTGTGTTAATCTGTTTTTGTCGAATACGAGGCAATTATTTGTTTCCATTTTGGGGTGAATTTTTAATAGAACAAAATTTTGGTTTTAGCTTACACACAATCATTCACCCCCCTCTGATTGCTATATTCGTATACTTCGATCCTACAACACGAATGAACGATACAATTTGTAAAAAATGTTCCCGAGGTCATGAATATTCCAAATATGCAAGAACATATAATTTTAATCTTGTTTGAATTAAATTCACAAATAGATCATTGGTCACTAGTTTAAATTAAAATTCACGCATTGAAGTGTAGGTTTGCAACGGCTCAGTGTAAATTTTGTGCAAATTTGATTCAAATTCTGTGCAATAAATTTTGTTAGAATCTTTGTGTGATATGCTTTCAAATTACGCAAAGAAATTTGAATTTATAGATAATTTGCACTAATTTCTAATTAAGTAGGTTTTCAATGTAAGAAATAATCAAATTGCTATAACTTCATTATTTCATGCTTAAAAATTATAAAACCACTTTTGTTATGCTCATTAGGCAGTAAAGAACATGATTTTGTAAAAATACTTAGGGTGTACCATTGAACTTTTATATGACACCTCATATTGCCTTATATTTGTTATATTCAAAATCCTGATACAGTTACTGTAAACCGTAATTCTTTAATTAGTGAAATAAATTCTAAAATATTCCTGAGGTCATGAATATTCCAAATATGGTAGAACATTTATTTTTAATCTTGTTTGAATTAAATTCACAAATAAATCATTGGTCACTAGTTTAAATTAAAATTCGCGCATTGAAGTGTAGGTTTGAAACGGGTTCATTGTAAATTTTGTGCAAATTTGATTCAAATTTAGTGCAATAAATTTTGTTAGAATCTTTGTGTGATATGCTTTCAGATATGAATAGAAATTTGAATTTATAGATAATTTGCACTAATTTCTAATTAAGTGGGTTTTTCAATGTAAGAAATAATAAAATTGCTATAACTTGATTATTTCATGCTTAAAAATTATGAAACCACTTTTGTTATGCTCATTAGGCAGTAAAAACTTGATTTTGTAAAAATACTTAGGGTGTACCATTGAACTTTTATATGATACCTAATATTTGCTTTATATTTGTTATATTCGAAACCCTGATATAGTTACAGTAAACTGTAATTCCTTAATTGATGAAATAAATTCTAAAATGTTCCTGAGGTCATGAATATTCCATATATGTAATAACATTTAATTTTAATCTTGTTTGAATTAAATTCACAAATAGATCATTTGTCACTAGTTTAAATTGAAATTCGCGTATTGAAGTATAGGTTTGAAACAAGCTCAATATAAATTTTGTACAAATTTGATTCAAATTTGGTGCAATAAATTTTGTTAGAATATTTATGTAATATGCTTCCAGATTATGCAAAGAAATTTGAATTTATGGATAATTTGCACTAATTTCTAATTAAGTAGGTTTTCAATGTAAGAAATAATCAAATTGTTATAACTTGATTATTTCATGCTTAAAAATTATGAAACCATTTTTATTATGCTCACTAGGCAGTAAATAACATGATTTTGTAAAAATACTTAGGGTGTACCATTGAACTTTTATATGATTCCTCATATTGCTTTATATTTGTTATATTCGAAACCCTAATATAGTTACAGTAAACCATAATTACTTAATTTACGAAATAAATTTTAAAATGTTCCTGAGGTCATGAATATTCCAAATATGTAAGAGCATTTAATTTTAATCTTGGTTGAATTAAATTCACAGATAGATCATTACTCAACACATAGAAATTCAAATAGCTATGACTTGAATATATCGATTCAAAATTTGGATGAAACTAGTTCATGAACCTTTTGAGACGAAAATAACATAATATAATTACCTTAATAGTACCATATGGAAATGTTGTATACACATTTGCTTTATTATTACTGATTACGAATGTGGCGAATCGTACGTTAGTGTTTAATGTGCGTGCTTGTGTTTTTCGCTATGGTAGGTACTAAATGACAGAAATTCAAGATTCGTCTATGTTTTATGGTGATGGCATTGTTTGAAATGGTCCATATGGGGTGGACCATTCAAACTGCAAAAGGAAGGTGATCCGGGCTTCGGGTCTAACAGAGATGAGTCTGGCCGACCTCCGTATGTGCGTGAGAAGCGCATTCGATCGGGAGACTGTCCGAAAGAAGTTCATAATCAAGGTGGTACATGCTAGAGTCGTGGGAGGTTCCACCAACTACGTGTGAGACCTATACAAGATTGTGGAAAAAACAATGTGGGGCGAATACATGCAAATTGTGATGAACCCTGAAGCGCTGATGCACCATTGGTTGATGATGTATGTGCACTTCCTATAGAGAGGCCAAACCTCTAGTCCCGTCAGTGGCGGTGGCATCATCGGCAAAGCACCATCTGGGGCCGGCGGTGGGGATAGTGGTGCGGATGACTTTCAGACGAATGAAGACATCGGGCTGTGGTGGTCCGCTCGCATTGACTGCCACGAGCACCTAGAAGGCTTAGTAGATGAAGCAATATCCAATAAAGACGAGGATGTCGACATGGATAGTAGCGAAGATGATGATGCAAATCCAGTTGGTGGCATTGTGTCCACTGATGTGGAGTACGTGTCTTCTCGGTTAGATGATTTGGTGATGACGTCTCTCGTGTTGCCAGACAAAGCCGGCACTGGGTGGGTCTTTGATCAGGACACTCTGCTGGTAGGGCAACGCTTCCCTACAAAGTTCCACCCAGCAGGCAATTGTTAGATATGCAGTGAACATCAGCCGCACATACCGGGTGTATAGGTTGAACTAGGAGACCTACATTGTGAAGTGCATGGATCCTGAGTGTCCCGGTAAGATCCGTGCCCAGAAGTTCAAGAGCGCAACTTCGGGCTTCCGGATAACTGTCCCGACGGATCACACTTGTGTGCTTGCCAAGCCAATGCAGAAGCACAGAAATATCACATCCTCATATGTGGCCGGCCTAATTTCTCACTTGGTCACGGCCGACGTGACCGTTTCACCGAAGATACTGATGGCCGATGTGGTTAACATGGTGGGATATCCTGTTAGCTACAGCAAGGTGTGGCGAGCGAAGAAAAAAGTTATAGAGATGATGTACGTCACGTACGAAGAGGAATATAACCTTATTCCTAGATGGATAGGCCGCACCCCATGAAGGGTCCCAACTATTTCATCCTCAACTGTGTGTTTTGAGCATTCAGACCAGCTGTTTAGGGCTTCAAGTACTACCGGCCTGTGCTGACCATGGATGATACTTTCCTATCCGACCAGTACAAGGGCACCATACTGATGGTGGTCGCGGTGGATGCCAACGACCAGCTACTCCCGGTGACCTATGCAATCATGGAAAGCGAGACACGGAGAGCTAGTTGTGGTTCCTAGCAAATGTGAAGCAAGCTGTTGTCCAAGACCACCCGAACGTATGCCTCATCACTGACAGTCATGCTAGCTTAATGTCCGCCGTCAGCACCATGCAAGGAGGGACATAGTCACCATACCAATGGAATGACGTCGTCAATCGCTGGTGCATGAGGCATCTTGCCACAAACCTACATAAGAGGTTCCGTAGCAAGGAATTCATGAAGACATTCAAGAGGCTCTGCATGAACCAGAGGCAGAAACTCGAGGCCATATGGAGAGTGCTCGATGAGTAGACCGCAAAACATACAATGCAGTCAATCTCGGAGGTGAACAACTTCTCTTAGTGGGTGCAGTTCATGCCCGAGAGCTAGAGAAATGGTCCCTGTTGCATGACACAGACAGCGCAAGATATGGCATAATGACAACTAATTTGTCGGACTGTGGATGGAGTTAGGCTAAAGTTTGAAGTGCATCTATGGGAGAAATTCGTCGATGGACATTGCAGAGGGTACCGTAAACAAGTGTGTACAGTATGTGATGTGGTGACATGCACATGCAACAAGCCACAACTGTTGCACAAGCCATGTTTGCCTGTATATGCAGCGTGTGCGGTTCTCCGTTAGTCCTCCGTGGTGTACATCTCTAAGTACTTTTGTGCTGACCATCTTTTTGGGACATGGAGTTCGAAGTTCAACTCCTATGGATTGGACATGCATTACAGGGAGTTGTGGCTAGGGCAAGTGACTTGGTCTCAGAACAATGCTTTGAAGCGGAGTAGCCCTGGACGGTGGCAGTCATGGCGAATCTGTAACGATATGGACGCAAGTCAACAGGAAGACAAACCAGCTGCACGGAAGTGTCGTATATGTAGGATAGTAGGGCATACAATGAAGAAATGCCCTGATAGGGCCGGCTTGTCGACCCATCCATAGCAACCATGACAATGTACCATCATGTAATTTATTTCTGTGCGAATAGTACCTTCATCTAATTTTATTCCAGTGTCATTATATTTTATTTGTTGTTATGTCATGCCATGTTATTTTTTTAATCTTACCTATATTAATTTTTGTTTCTTTTCGTAGGGCATGGCTGAACACCCATAGACTTTGCTTGACCCATACTACGATGTCAAACATCGTATCAGGCTCTGGCTTACAGGTGTCAGCCCACCGTCTTTCATTCTCAGGGCCCCGAAGCAGCACTGGCCCTTGGACGAGCGGTACATGTGCACTTACAGGAGTCAGGGCTACTACCGCTGGCCTAGATGATGGACATCGGGCATTCCTTCACTTTGGACGAGGCTCTCTTGTCCGCGCTAGTCGATCGTTGGAGGCCGGAGACCCACACTTTCCACTTCCGCTAGGGGAAGATGACCATCACCCTGTAGGATGTTGCCTATATTACTAGCTTGCTATTAGGGGTAGGCCGATAGTTTCACCACCAAGGAGGCTTGACTGGAAAATAAGTTGCAGGACAAGTTTGGTCATGTTGTCCCTGAGCAGAGTCTAGGGGTTCCACTGTCGTGGCTTCGCCGCTACATGGAATGCCCGATGATGCACGTCAGCACATGGTCATGACTGACCTTGTTGCATACCTGTTCTTCTTGTTTGGCTGAGTGTTGTTCCCTATATCACAGGGAGATGTTGTGTACCTGAGCTACATCCACATCATGGAGGCTTTGGCTGACGTCCACCTTGACAATGTCCCTTAGTTCAGTTTTGGATCGGCGATGCTCTACTCCACATACAGGGGATTGTGCGTGGCCTGCATGAAGACAACAGGGGAGGAGCCAATTCTTGTAGTGTGCTACCTGTTGCTACAGATATGGTCTTAGGAGCACTTTCCTGTTGGTCGCCCGTACTTTCGGGAGCCCGTTTACCCGTATCCGTTGGTGGCTTAGTTCTATGGTGGACACTCGAATGATGGTCCCACCATAGCTACTTGGTGGACACACTACACGCTACGATGGGCAAGGGATAGGCCTCGGAGAGTTTACTCTGAGTTTCATAACTACTTTGAAACCCTGCATGAGAATGAAATAATATGGCAACTCTGGACTTCTGATGCGTTGGTCACTACGGCGCCGCATGGATTGTCACAGCAGTGCGAGCATGATGGTGCTTACTAGTTGACGACATGCCATCTTGTGTTCTGTCATATGGTGGAGGCGTACTACCTAGCTAGAGTGATGCGCCAATTCGAACTTCATCAGCAAATCCCTCCTCCAGTTGGCCCGCCTTTGTCATGAAAAGTGCATATGTACGTTTAATTCATAAATATGATATGTAATTTGTAATTTACAACTTTCATTTTCGCAGGCAATCTTGGAGGGGCCAAGGAGCGACGACTGGCATGAGACATAGTTACCACGGATGACTGTATGGGAGTAGTCCACCATGGAGCACGTAATAGTGGAGAGTCGACCGTACGACCTTGAGTTGTACAACGTGTACTTGGAGTGGTACGTGCCTCGTACACTTGCACGACTTACGCAACACCTCCCTCAAGGGCCGAGGAGGTCACCCACACCAAACGGTTGGCCCTCAATCACCCTGTACACCACGTAGCACACCATGATGATGCGGTACGGACATATATTATATTTTAATTTATATTTCTTTTACTAATCATGTTTTCATGTAGTTCGATCGTGCGAACCGTATCATCGAGAAGGGTTCTACTGCACTATAGCATGGGACGTGAGACACTGTGTCTAGCCTAATTGGGGTTGTATGTTCTATGGTGGATGATGCCAAGGGAATCATGAAGGCATTAACATGCGGTCATCACAGTGACATTGCCGTACGGGGTGCTGAGAGAGGCGCTCGTCCTCCATCTCTCAGGTTGTCATGCCCGAGCATGGCCGAAAGACAATTGAGCTCTGCACGAGCATCTTCATCTCATGTTGGCCTTCAGGATATGCTGGTACAAATTATATATTTAGTTGTGATACTTTATAGTACTTACTCAATGTGACCTGTTTGGCAATGCCATGTCCTATTACAGCACGCGCGCAGGGAGCGCTCTCTCCTTCCATAGTCGTCTACGCACTAGCATGAAGCACCTGTTCCCCCACCAGCACGTCCAACTCCCGAGGTTGACACAGACTCGAAGATGGAGTCGCCCGTTTGGGACTTCGCGCCTACACGCTTACCGCAGGAGTTCAGTTTCGGGTAGACCTACAACACTCTTCTGCCGTCATCGTCTAGGTGCAAGCATGAAACACATGCTCCGTCGGTCCACACATACTCCAACATTGACTCCCCCGATCATGACTTGTAAGTAGGAAGTTCCCATTGGGGGACGTTCACATCGGGAAGTTTACCGCCGCCATCATCATGGCAGGTATGTTGTTTGCAGTTCAAGTGATTTGCAAGATGAAAATGAGCTAACACTATGTGGGTGCAGGTTTCTATGGATGACTTCAGCTAGTGGGCACAACACTCCATAGCCTTGCAACCGTCATCGGCAATTACCTGTTGCAATCTCTTTTGTCCATTGCACTAACGGTAAATTCCAATGCAGCTTCATGGGTGGGTGGAAGACATGTTCCGCGAACAACACATAGGACCTACCCAACTTGATGAGGCCCCTCACGCAACACATGACACCCAGTACAACTTGTGGAGAGACATGCATGCACCTGATCGGAGCACTTGCTCCCCCGCCAGCACATCCAACTCCTGAGGTAGACACAGACTCGGAGATAGAGTCGCCCATTCAGGACTTTGCGCCTACATGCTTACCGTAGGAGTTCGGGTTCAAGCAGACCTATAGGACTCTTCCGCTGTCATCATCTAGGCGTGAACATGAAACACATGCTCCACCGGTCCACACATACTCCGACATTGACTCCCCTGATCATGACTTGTAAGTATGAAGTTCCCATTGGGGGACGTTCGCGCCGGGAAGTTTACCGCCGTCATCATCATGGCAGGTATGTTGTTTGCAGTTCAAGGGATTCACAAGACGAAAATGAGCTCACACTATGTGGGTGCAGGTTTCTAGGTACGACTTCAGCCAATGGGCACAACACTCCATAGCCCTGCAACCATCATTTGTAATTCTTGTAATTTTACTTACTTGTTGTAATCTCTTTTGTCCATTGCACTAACGGTATATTCCAATGCAGCCTCATCGGTGGGTGGAAGACATGTTCCACGAACAACACATAGGACCTACCCAACTTGACGAGGCCCCTCACACAACATAGGACACCCAGTACGACTTACGGAGTGACACGCACGCACCTGATCGGTTCACATTCCAAGTAGAACAACTCCGCCGTCAACGGAAGCGGCGACCAGGTTAGAGTCAAGGAAGCAAGCGGTTGTATTGCTATAATGAAGTTCGTATGTGTAATTATTGTAAGCCTTAAGGCGTCATGCTGAATGCAATGTGGTATTCCTTCAGGCCCCGTTTCTAACATCTGTTTATTACCATGAATGACTCCATTGCAATTTTACAAATGTAGGAAACGTGCGTAAATATATAAGGGTACGTGGCATGACATATATATAATGGAGTGTTTTGAAATCGGGCTAACAACGCTGCTGCTGGTGTATTATCAAATTGGGGCAGCCTGTTGTCAAATCATTGATTTAACAAGCTGTACTTTTAACTGCACACTGCATAGTATGAAGTGACCACTCACTGCCTACTTTTAGCTCTAAAGTGACCACTTATTGCATATCATATTTGTCAATACTGACACCTTGCATGCATAAGTACCTTTTCAGCCCAACTTAACTACACACTCCGGCGTTTTTCTATCCGTCTTCATGATTCAATCTTTTCTATTGACACTTAGTCCATACACCACCCCTTGTAGCCTATAAAAGGCCAAATCGCATGCACACAATTATCACTCACACTTCACCATGGCTGGATCCTCTAGCAGATCATTCTTGTGGACACCCGATATGAGTAGCATAGCCCTTTATTTGTAATGCTACGGGATCTTCTTGAAGTTTAGGAATTTATCGTCTGGTTAATTGGTGGACCCATCTGTTGATCTGGAGGGTTTGCATTTGTGGCTTTGTGGGGGAGAAAATCACCTACTATATTATTTTTCCCCACTCCCTCCACAGAACCCCTCCCCTCACTTCTCCCTCTCTTTCCTTCTTTTGGCTGGTCAAAAGCCACACAACAACTCCTCCCTCCACCTCATTTTCTCCTCCTCCTTCTTCATCTCAGCTCCAAGGGCAGCAGTAGCAGCTTGAGGAGGCGCCTCCCCCTCCTCCCTGCAGGCTGGTGAGCTCCTTTTGCCCTCCTCAAGGCTGGCGCCTCCCTCCCTTGGCCGGCAGCAGCAACAACAGCAGCATCCCCCTTTTTTGGCTTGAAGGTAACTCTTAGAAATCCCTCTTGTGCTTAGCCATGGAGGTTCTAGCCTGGTTTCTAGTGTTCCTAGGGCTCCTAGAGTAGCTAGTTTTGGAGGGAAACTCGTTTTGGAGGGAAAACCCTAGCATGTGTTTTCAAGCAGATTTTTGGTCTGTTTTGCAGCTCGGTTTTGGGGCACCTAAGTTGGTCAAATGAGTTTTTGGCTGTATACATTGTTCTAGATCTTGTTCTTATGTTTCCATAGAGTACAAGAACTCAAAAATCCGTTAAGCCAATTAAAAGTTATGGCTTTTTTACTACAGGCTGTCCCGAGTAGGATGTTCTGCGAGCTGTAATGTTCAACTGCCATTTTGAGCTTCTTGCAGACCGATTTAGCTCTTCCACTTGCCTAGAGAAATGTAGGAAATTTCCTGTAGTTTAGGAAAATGTATTTTTTCCTTGATTTGGAGTTAGGAATCAAAAGTTATGTCATCTCAAATTTGCTATCCAGAATTGCAGCTCTGCTGAAGGTTCAGAGATTGGTATTGAGTTTCAGTTTGTAGTTGGGGACTTGAAATTCAGTTTCTGAAAGAGTGGCTGTGGGGTATGTGTAGATTAGTCTCTTGTGGTTATTTAGAGTCCAAGAACCTGAACTTTGACTAAACCAATTAGAAGTTATGCTATTTTTAGTGCTTGCTGTCCAGAAATGATATTTATGCGTGTAGCTTGTGTTCATTTCAGTTTTGGGATTGTTTGAGACAATTCCAACTTGAATGGCTTTGGGGTAATGATAGGTCCCTCTCTTGTGGTCGTTTAGAGCTCAAGTTTGTGAATTTTGGTCAAGCCATTTGGTAGTTGTGATCGTTTAATGATATCTAAACGGCGTTACGATAGGATCCGTGTTTGGGTTTAATGGTCGGATTAGAGCATAGAAGCGCTTTGCGAAGTTGTAATTTGTGTAGTTCAGAGTATGAGAAATGCATGGTAGTTCCTTTTCAGATGGAGTAGCCTTGGGTGTGGCTTCCTCCTCGCTTCACCCTGTTCCTCGAGGGTTAAGGCAAGTACATCGTGTGAATGTTTGAGATTATGATGTGATAAATGAAATAAATTGAATATGTGATATTATGGTTGCATTAGTATGATCAATCTCCTTTGTGAAATAAATTGAATATGTGATATTATGGTTGCATGAGTATGAACAACCGTACTCTTGTGATCACTGGATGCCGGAAGTGGTTTGATATGTGATATTCGGATCTCATGGTAATTGAACCTTTTGAAATATGATGTTGCATCATTTGCATCCATGACATGAAAAGATGAATGGGCTAGGTCGGTGAGAAAGTCATAACTATTCCGATGAGGTCGGTGAGAAAGTTATGACTAATTCGGAGCGCCACTAGAATGTCCTACCTCGTAGTCCCATCCATCGTGGTGGATGGGAGCGAGTCATTAAGAGTAGGCCCCCCCACAGGATGGAAGGGAATGAGAGGGTGTACACTGATGGGCGTACACTCATTATACCAGTATAATTGATAAAAAAAGGTGCATAATAAGCATGAAAGCAATAGCATTGCATTGAATTGCTAATGCTGTTGATGAAAATGTGTTGAGAAGGTTAAGAGATTGAGTCATGGACTCAATCAAAGTTGATTAAGGAGTACATTTGAGAAATGAGTAAGCTCTTTACCACTTTATTCGCTTGTTGAATTTTAATCAGAAATGCAGTTATGCTAGTAATTTAAGATATGTTAATTGGCTATGTTTATGTCCTTTCTTGTACTTTGCTGAGTTTTTGAACTCACGCTTGTTTGTTAATTGTTGTAGGTACTCTGAGGACATCAATGCCGGGATGGGAAATAGCATCACATCATTCCCTTCATCACATTTAATTAATAGTTTGGAAGAAAGTTGTATGGTAGTATGATTGTGGTTGTGGTTAGTGTAATCTGCATGAGGTTTTGATTGAACTTCTTGATGCTTATCTGAAATTGTTAATGAAGACCATAACCCTTTGTTTGTGCTTAGCGGGTCATGATGGTTAGTTGATTCCTTGTTGTTGTTGTTATATTGTTAATTGTCATCTCTTTGCCTGCTGAGTGGATATCCACTTAGCAGGGGAGATCGTGCAAAAAATTTTGGTGAAAATTGGATAGGTTTTTGGTAGCACTTTGGGAACGTGAGGTGCCGGGGTGTTACATTATTATACATTGAAGGTTACACATAATGGAAATGATGATCCGTTCAAGGAGGAGAACCTACATAAAGTGGTGTTCAAATTGCAAAAGTGACGTCCGACATCATCGAGACATAACGTAACAACCTCTAGCCCAAACCTTGTGACCTCCGATGATCTCAAGGCGCACTTGCAAGGGTGGCATCAAAGGTATTTCAGGGTATGCGAACTAGTCGACCACCCTTCTGCTGCAGGTTTCTCTACAAGAAATTATAGGGTACTGATGCAGCCCGATCAGTATGCAGAGCATATTAAGGTTAATTATTTCCTATTCGTATGCTCATCTTGTGTTAGTTATTCACAGAGGATAAAGAGTTGCTGAACAAAGATATCCCACATTTCATAGCGATGCATATGATCTTTAGCGGGGGTGTGATGTCTGGTTTGCGCAGAAGACACATAAGGGGATCTAACTGGAGGGATAGAGGTCCACCCAGTACTATTGCAGCAGAAAGTTCAAGAGGATGCTCAACCACCACCGAAGGAGGGCTTGCTCCTAACTTTATAAATGACAATGACGATGATGACAATTTTATGTCACCTAGACCTCGATGTTCAACCACTATCACAATAGGCCGTTCAAACACTAGTACAACAGACCGTTCAAGCAGCAATGCAAGAGGATGTTCAACAAGCACTGAAGGAGGGCTAGCTCCGAACCATACAAATGATGATGATGACGATTTCATGCCACCTAAGCCACAAACCTTGCGTCATCGGAGTCCTCTGAATCCTGGCAATGATATTACAATAGACCCTCTCAGGTATCCATACATAGTACCCCATCAGGAACCAATATACTATTGTCCATTTGACCATGCCCTATTCCGACAACCATGGCCATAGAATGTATGGTTCTGTGACTTAGTCCTTCACCTGAGGCATGTACCTATGTTGTATCCCAGTTTTATGAATTTCTTTTGTATCTTAGGTGTTATTCATAAGGTATGCTATTTTAGTTGCTGTACTTACTGCACTTTGTAATATCAATGTTAGGTTTTATTAAAACTTTGATTTGTTGTCAAATTTGTCACACACCGAAAAAGAACGAGGAAGAACGAAATTTAAATTTTTTGTCAAACAAAATTAACTAACAAATAATTTTGTGAAAAACAAACAGTAGTGATTTTTAAAAACAAACAACAGTGATTCTTAAAAAAAAGTTATTTTTAAAAAATCAAATAAAAATAAAACAAATGATAAATAATTGCAGCAAGGGTCTGTAAACCAAGTGTTGTCCAATCAGTAGGACAAAACTATTGTCTGTGCGTTGTCAAATTGGTTTGTAAAAATAGGTGCTAGTGTGTTGCCAAATCGGTCTGAAAAAGCTGATAAGACAACACGCTAAAAAAGTTGATATAACAATACGCTGAAAAAGCTAATTGAATAACACACACGACCAGCTTTCTCAGAGTAAAATGACAACACATTGACTACTCCTTTATCAACTCGAATTGACAACACACTTGCAGCAACTTTCTCAGGCCACTTGGAAAACACGCTATCACTTAAAAACATGCTATCAATACGGAGGCATGCCCAACATATACATTCCACACTGAAACGTCAAGTGTTTCATATACTCTTCCTCATATCCTCTTCTTCCTCATCCCACTTCAGCGTTCGTCACTTCTATGAATGTCATGTCTGAAACGTCGAGCTCAGCAAATCAGAGGGCCCTTGCACTTGCCACTGCAATGCGGGTCGATTGCCCTAACTGCCAAGTGCAAGCTAATGTGATCTATGCTAACACTCTGAAAATAACGGTCGGGTGTTTTACAAATGCCCTTTTTCTCTGTAAGTGAAAATGTAGTTCAATTTCTTCAGGTTTTGATGATTATTCTCCTGTTCGAGTTGTATATTTCTTCAGGCTTTGATGATTATTCTCCTGTTCGAGTTGTATATTTCTTGTGAGATCTTTTTTCTTTCCACGGCCTCAAAGCATATTCACATTGTCACGTAGGCTGTAGGATGCCAATATTTTCGGTGAGCAAACACAATGAATACATCGATGGAGCATCCTAATAGCATAGTACCACAGACGATGCAGCCCGGGCTAGTGCAGAGGATGGATCGTATGCTCGAGCAGAGACATAACATGCTGATGTTTAAGGTGGACTGCATTTTAGATCATATCAAGTGGTTAGAGAAGATTATGTACATAGTTATCCTTGTTGTACTTTATGCTTTAATTGCGAACTAGTTCGTTTCGTGCAAATTTGTATCGTACTAGTTGCCATTTGTATCGCACTGTAATGCGCCACATACATCAATTTCTTTATAATTCTACAAGTATCATGTCATTCTAAATTATCTTTTTCAGTATTAAAATAAGTGGACAAATAAAATCAATCAATAAATAAATAAACAAAAGAAAAGCAAGAAGAAAGGAAAAGGGAAAATCCAGAAAGAGGGGCCGAAGAAGGGGTGGGGAGGGTATTGTGGCAATTTTTGAGATTTTGGATACTTGATTTAGCGAAGTGGATGCCATTTTTGGACTCACTGGCTCAAATTGATTAAGAAAATGTATTTTTTGGGATTTTTTAGATTAATTAAATCCGAAAAAGAAAAAGAAAAAAGAAAAAAAAAGAATAAAAACCAATGGTCTCAAACCTCATGAAATAAAAAATGAAAAAATAAAATAAAGATAGGTTACCGCTGCAAATTTAACAATTCAGGAAAAAAAATAACAAAAATTAAACAGCGGTCGGAGACCGCTGTAAATTTAAAAGTTCAGACAAAAGAAAAAAAAATTAAACAGCTGTCGGAGACCACTTGAAAAAAAAAATCAGAAAAAAATTAAAAAACTAAAACAGCGATCGGAGACCGCTTGAAATAAAAAAAACAAAAAAAATTAAACAGTTGGGGACCACTTGAAATTTTTTTTAAAAAAAAATTAGCAGACGGGAACCGCTGGTTTGTTTTATTTAGAGGCTATTTCCATAATTTTATCAGATCAACGGCAGTTATGAAAAATAAAATAACCGGGCTAGAACAGTAAAAAATTCCCACCCATCTAGGGTTTACAAAATCGTTTTTAGGTGGAAAACCGAAAACAGCTCGGCTCCGATTTTTCACGAAAACCGGTCGAAAACCGACCAAAACCAAACGGTTTGCCAAAATGTAACTCGGAATTCAAACGTAGCAAAGAAAATGGCTAAACCGATCGGAAAGGTCAAAAACTGATCGGTTTGTGTTGAAAACCGGTCGGTTTTCTCGAAAAACCGATGGCAGTACGAAATATTGATGATATCTCCATATTCCATGATCTATGTAACATGATCATGTATTTGTACATGTGTTGATCTATTCATCGTTGTCCTCTATGATGATACCCGATCACAGATATTTATAGAATTATATCAATAAGTAAAGAGTTTCATTAGCAAGTCATATACTTGCTGATCAATATAATGATATACATTCATTGGATCAATAATCATATTGTTATTCATAAACGTAGTCATGCTATAATCATCTATATGACTGTCTCAAGGGCATAACACTAGCAACACGGGCCTTGGTGCGAGTTGGGTCAGTGTAACACCCCAAAATTTTGCTTTTCTTAAATTCATGTGTGATTTGGCACTTTGATGAATTTTTTGAATTTTCTGGAATTTATTTGGATTTATTTGGAATTTATTTGAATTTGTTCCATTTTGAAATAATTAAAGAATTTAACTTTGCAAATAAAATTTTGTTGGAAATATTTTATTTGAGTCCAAAATGTTCCAAAATATTTTCCAGAATTTTTTTGGATTTTTTCTGAGTCTTTTGCTATTTTTCTTGAATTAAATGAATTTCTGGGAATTAATCGAATTATTTAATTGCTGGAAAAATGCGAACCGGTTTGTACTGTTCCACCGATCGCCCGAAGTCGACTTCGAGTCCGAGTCCGACCGACCCAACCGCGCCACGCTGCTCCGGCCGACCGCTCGAACCCTAATCCGTGGACCCTTGGATCAAGATCCAACGGCCCACATTAGCCCGCGTTATACCGCACCGCACCCAACCCCGATCGATCCCAACCGTTGGATCAAGATCCAACGGTCGAGATCAATCCGCGCACAGCACAGCCGCGCCCGAGCCATCTCCGCCGTTGATCGCGCCACGTGGACGGCTCACGTGTGCCCACGTCACCTAGTCCGAGTCCCCGCCGGACTCCGCCGCCGCAGCCGTGTCAACCTCGGTTTCCGCGTGATTCACGGAAACCGAGGCCTCTATTTAATGCGCTGCGGCCACCTTCATGGAGCTCTCTCCCGTGCGCACCCGTTGGCCCTAGTCTTCAAGCCCGAGCCGCCCCCGTTCGCCCGTAATCGCTCGCCGTAGTTGGTTTAGGTCTCCGCCGCGCCTCCTTGCCGTTTGCCGCCGTCTCCGTCGTCCTCAACCGCCGTCAAGCCCAGATCCGAGTTCCCCGCGTCGAGACACGTTCGGGAGTGCAAGCCTTCACGCCGGAGGAGCCCCGCAGCGCCGTTGCCTGTGTCGCCATCTCCAGCTCCGGCCAGCCAGCGCCGCCGCAAGCCATCGCCGGATCTCAAAGCTTCTCAGCCGTCTGATCTCCATCGCACGGTCCAGATCGCGCCACGTCGCCACCGGTGAGATTTCGATCCAAAACCCCAGATCTAATCTCGACCGTTGGATCTAGATCCAACGGTCCGAATCAAACGCGTTAACCCAAACGCGTGAAAACCAGATCTAATTTGGGCCGTTGATTTTCAAATCAACGGCCGAGATCGTACACGCTGCCCAGAAGGCCGACCGCGGCCAAGACGGGCCAGACTCCACGCGTGCGTGTCACTAACACACCGGCTCGTGGTCACGCCACCGCAATTGCACCGCGGATCGCCGAAGACGGGCCCGCTTGTCGCCGCCACCCCAGCTGTGGTGGTGACGCTGCCACGACGCCACCGAGGGGCCCACTGTCGGGCGCCGTGGACCGAGCCCACGGTGGACCCGAGCCAAACCATGGACCACGTCGATGGACTGGCTGACGTCAGCCGACCAATCAGAGGCTGCCACGTGTCATGCTGACGCAATAAATGAATTTCCAAAAAAGAAAATGATTTATTAATTCGAATTATTGATTTCAGATTTTGATTCAAATTTCAAACGCTTATAACTTTTGCATTTTAACTCCGATTTGAGTGATTCAAATTTCTAAATTTGTAAAAAAATTGAGATCTACCTAATGATGAATTTTATTTAATTTTTGGACCAAAGTTTTTCTCTGTATAAATATTTAAATGATTATTTAAACTTCAAAATGCTATAACTTTTGCATTTAAACTCCGAATTTGACGATTCCAGTTTCTAAAAATTTATAAAATTATGCTCTCTCTGTTTGTGAACTTTATTTGGATGTTTGGACACTTTTTATCTACTGTTTATTTATTATCTTCTATTTTCACGCTTTATGAGTAGACGTCGAAGTACCCGAAGGATTCGAAGGAGAAGTGTTGACCCAGGAGCCAGCTCAGGACCAAGAACAAGTACTTTTTGAACGCAAGTTGTGCTTTGACCATGTTGATACCATTTTGAAACCTATTTTGATTCAATTTATTGCATGCTAGTTTAATTAGAAAATACTTTATTTAATCCCAGGGAATTAGATAAATGCCAATTTGTTGTATGACACCTTGATTAATTAAATGTGCCATGACCTCTTGTCACCCTAGTTGTGGATTACTAGTTGGACACTACTAAATTGCCAACATGGGTTTGTAGATCGTTGTAGTATATTGCTTAGACCTGTTACGTGCTCATGACATGATTTTTGGACAATCAAATGTTAATATTGACTTAATGATATATTGAACCTGTTTTGGAAAGGTATCATGTGTTGTGATGTTGATGGCACATGGTGCATGGTAATCAACTGGGGTTTGATAAATAACTTTTGACCGGGGCATGTGGTAAGAATGATCAGGTGGGCCAGTTGTGTCACCGGGAATGTTGGTTTGGTTCTTCGGGTAGTCTTGCCCTGGTCACCCTAAGGACTTAACCTTGCAAGCCTTTGAACTGAGTCAAGCGTGCAACCACATGTCTGTAATGAGACGGACCTAGTTGACTAAGTTGCTAATAACGTACCTGTGGGACCTCTGGGTGTCAACTACACCCTTTGTTTATGTTGTACGGGGGCGTCACGGGGCTGTGACAGTACCCATCTAACGGTGGATTGACCTAAACTTCGCCTTTGCTAAGGGAAGGGTTAGTGTGCAACACCGAGAGGACCACTTGTCTTTGTTAAAAGTTTCCGAAAGACTTTGTTACGGGAACTCGCCTTTGTGGTGTTTGACTGTATCTTGTGGGTAAAGTGCATAACCTCTGCAGAGTGTAAAATCTATTCGAATAGCCGTGTCCGCGGTATTGGACATCGCTTGGGGATTACAGTCAAGGGTTAGATTTTCTTGAAAATAACTTGGACTTGAGAAGTTGGGTTTGGTTTAAAGAATGATGTTGATGGAAATGTGGATTAGGATCGGGAAAGATGTTTATTAAACTCCTAAAAAAAATTATTGATCTTATATTGTTTCTACTGCTTTCGAATCTACTTATGATACTTGTCAAATGTTGTTTACTACAAATAAACCTTGAGCTATTCCTTTGTGCTAAAGCCATGCATATAGTATATTAGCTTTCATTCTGTGCATGACTTGCTGAGTACCAAGTACTCACCCTTGCCGCAATACAACACCAGTTGAAGAGGAGACGACACCAGCTTTGGAGGAGGAGCTCCAAGAGGAACCGTCTACTTAGGGAGCGAGCCCAGTCAGTTGCTTGTGGTATACTGGATGGCGCCACGAAGTTATCTTACATTCCACTGCAGTTATTTCTCTCTTAATAAGCTTTCGCCCTACGTGGCATATATTTGTAACTTGACCCTAAGGTCAAGCAACCAGTTTGTTTATCTAATTAAAGTACTTTATTAGTATCGAGTGGTATGATTGTGATATTTACCAATGTTGAGACTGTGTGCACTAGCGCGTTCCTGGACTAGTGCTGAATACACAGAGGGTCCGGATTTGCAGATTCGGGTCCCGACAGAGGTGGTATCAGAGCCAGGCTGACTGTAGGCTCACCCATAGTTAGATTGGTCGTAGTGAGGATAAAACCTATTTTCTAAAGCTAAAAGTTTCTCAAGATAATGAATGAATTCTCGACTTACCCCTTTTCTTTCTTGTTCATACCCCTTGCTGAGTTCTTTTCGTCTTCCACATTGATTTTAAAATGTTGCGTTCTTACGCAAGTATCCTTTGACAGATGATGATGAAGAACAACTACGCCGAGCGTGAAGGAGGCTATGCCGCCGAGTTGTGGTGTATGCTTCAGTTTCTTGGAGGTTTTGAGAGGCCGCTCTACCGAGGGACTACACTTGTGCAAGCAGGACTGGTCACAGGATGGGACGTCCGGATCACGGTGTATGCCCGAGAGAAGACGAAGTTCAGCCGCCCTTTCCACTTCACCGCCAGGAGGTCTACCTTTGAGATTGGAATCCAAGAGGTGTCGCGTCGAGCAATGCAGCAGATCGCCCGCACCTACTCCAGGGAGCTGGAAGGCACAGTATTCCGTCACCACCCACGCCGAGACAGCAGAGTTCAACGGAAGCCGATAGAGGATGAGGATGCTACCGTCACCCACTTGGCCAGATTCATCGCCGCTCAGGAGGAGCTGATCGAAGACACAGTTCAGGAATTGAAGAAGGCTCGTGAGCAGGTCGAGGAGGAGAAGAAGCACTTGGAGAATGCCCGTGAGTACGTCGCTTATGCTGCGGAAAGGATCGCAGAGTTGGAGACTGCACTGTATGGCCAGGGTCCCGATCCAGTGTTGGAGTTGGACGCTCCAGACCCAGAGGAGGAACCAGAAGAGGCGCCACCTGCACCCGCGCCACAGCCACAGCACCAGCCAGATCCAGAACCAGAGGAGGACGCCGCGTCATCAACCACAGCTGCAGTTGTGGGGCATGGCGATTGTTTCGCGCCTATGCCGCCGCACCCGCCGCGAGGAGGCAGTGGAGGTTTTCTCGACGAGTGAGCGTAGGCGTTGAGGTTGAGACTCCTTTGTCGAGTTGCGTTATAGAATAAGAGTCACCCTTTAGAGGCATTGGATTTCATTGATTGCTGAGTGTGCAGTATGTGTTGCAAGGCCCTTAGGCATTGTAAGCAACCATACCAAGTTATTACTATTATTATTAATAAAGTTGGATTTTGAGTTACACTTTTCCCCCGCATAAGTTCTCTACTACTTGTCTATTCTTGTTCCCTCTCATCTCTAAACCTTGGAGCAATCGACAGATGGTGAACACCCGCGGAAACCTTGGAGGCAATGGTAGTGGTTCTCGCCCAGCTAGAAACCCCAACAATGGAGCACCTGCACCCCAACCAGCACCGCCAGTTGACATGCAGAATTTTGGAGCTTTTCTTGCTGCTCAGACTCAGTTGATGCATGCTATGATGCAACAAATGCAACACGTCACTGCTCAGGCCGCCGCTAATCAAGTCAATCAGGGACAACGCCAGAATACAAGACTGTCAGAGTTCATGAGGACTCATCCACCCACTTTCTCCGGGAATGCCAATCCGTTGGAGGCCGATGATTGGTTAAGGTCGATAGAGAGGAAGCTACACATTGCTCAATGCATGGGAAATGAGAAGGTACTCTACGCTTCTCATCAGTTGGAAGGGACAGCCGCCGAATGGTGGGAGAACTTCTGTGCCACGCAGGAGAACCCTCAGGATATCACTTGGGAGGAGTTCACAGCTGCATTTCGTCAGTATCATGTGCCGGAAGGAGTTATGGATCTCAAGAAAGAGGAGTTCAGAGCACTGAAGCAAGGTAATCAGCCTGTGGCCGAATACCTGAATAAGTTCACACAGCTTGCACGCTACGCACCTGAAGACGTAGCGACAGATAAAGCCAGACAGTCTCGCTTCATGAAGGGACTTAACTCAGGACTACAGGTGGGACTGATCACCCACACCTTTCCAGATTTCCAAGAGTTGGTGAATAAGGCGCTTATTCTTGAGGACAAGCGCAAGGAACTGGATGAGAACAGGAAGCGCAGGATGCAACAGCAGGGATCGCGTCAGGGAGCGCAGCAACGTTTGAGGGTTGCGCCAAATCAGTTTTTCAGATTCCAGCCGCAGAATGCAACCAGGACACCGTCACCAGCACCAAGACCCGTCAATCAGAACTATCAGACCCCAGCCCCAGCCAGAAACGCCGCTTCAGGCAGTCAACAGGGGACAGTGAGACGCTGCTACAATTGCAACGAGCCAGGGCACTTTGCCAACAGTTGTCCTAAGAAGACCGCAGGAGTGACCCCAGTTCGCTTCAATCTGGGATCCACACCAGCCAGGACGCCAGCACCAGGAGCAAACCGAGGGACAGCACAGCCAGGAGCAGCACCCCAGACCGTGGTGAGAGGCCGAGTCAATCATGTCACCGCAGATGCACTGCAGAATGCCATGAACATCGTACTGGGTAAGTTACTTGTTAACTCGCACTGCACGCTTTTGTTTGATTCTGGAGCTTCGCATTCTTTTGTTTCTCAAGGCTTTGCTGCTAAAAATGATTTGGAGATTGCAAGACTTAAATGCATGCTTTTAGTTCAAACCCCTGGTTCCGAACTCCGAACGAAAGTAGGATGTTCTGGGGTGAGAATACTAATAGATGGGATAGAGTTCCTAGCGAACCTTATTATTTTGGAGACCCAGACCTTAGATGTTATTTTGGGAATGGATTGGTTATCCAAGCACAAGGCCGTATTGGATTGTGGACGAAGGACTATCTCAGTTGAGAGCCCGTGTGGAAAGAAAGTGGAATTTCAAGCTACCGCCGTTAGAGATGGACAGTTGATGGTTAACAGTACCAAGGCAATCAGCATAGAAGATGTTTCAGTGGTAAATGAGTATCCAGATGTTTTTCCTGAAGATCTACCTGGTATGCCGCCAGACAGGGACATAGAGTTTGTGATAGAGCTTGTACCTGGTACAGCGCCGATAGCAAAGAGACCTTATCGGATGTCCACCGAGGAATTGGTAGAGATGAAGAAGCAGCTTGAAGAGTTAATGGAGAAATGATTTATCAGACCGAGTTCGTCGCTGGGAGCGCCCGATTCTGTTTGTCAAGAAGAAGGATGGGAGTTTCAGGATGTGCATTGACTACCGTGCACTCAATGAAGTCACCGTGAAGAATAAGTACCGGCTACCCAGGATCGATGACTTGTTTGACCAGCTGAGAGGAGCCGGAGTTTTCTCCAAGATTGATCTGAGATCGGGATACCATCAGTTGAAGATCCGATCAGAAGATATCCCGAAGATCGCATTCTCGTCAAGATACGGACATTATGAGTTTACTGTTATGTCCTTTGGTCTGACGAATGCGCCAGCATATTTCATGAATATGATGAATAAGGTGTTCATGGAATATTTGGACAAGTTTGTTGTTGTGTTCATAGATGATATCTTAATCTATTCCAAGGCAGAGGATGAACATGCAGAGCACTTGAGGCGAGTTTTGGAAAAGCTGAGGGAACAGCAACTCTTCGCCAAGTTCAGTAAGTGTGATTTTTGGAAGGACAAGGTGGAGTTCCTTGGACATGTAATGACCGCAGAGGGAGTCACCGTTGATCCAAGCAAGGTAGAAGCTGTGTTACATTGGGAGCAGCTGAAGACCGTGACCCAGATCCGGAGTTTTCTTGGAATGGCAGGTTACTATCGCCATTTCATTGAAGGCTTTTCGACAATTGCGAAACCTCTTACGCTATTTCTGAAAAAGGAGAAGAAGTTTGCATGGACGCCAGAGTGTGAAAAAGGTTTTCAGGACCTAAAGAAACGATTGACATCAGCGCCGGTGTTAATTCTACCGGACGTCAATCAAAGTTTTGATATTTATTATGATGCATCCCGTCAAGGACTTGGGTGTGTGCTGATGCAGAACGGAAAGGTCGTCGCTTACGCATCAAGGCAGTTGAGCCACACGAGGAGAACTATCCGACACATGACCTAGAGCTAGCTGCCGTAGTGCATGCCTTGAAATTATGGCGTCACTATTTAATTGGAAACAGATGTGAAGTATACACGGACCATAAGAGTCTTAAGTACATCTTCACCCAATCAGACCTGAACATGAGGCAAAGGAGATGGTTAGAGTTGATCAAGGACTACAATGTTGGAATCCATTACCATCCCGGGAAGGCCAACGTAGTTGCCGATGCTCTGAGTCGGAAGAGCCATACCGTGAACATGTTGTTAGCCACAAGTCAGGAGGAGCTATGTGAGGATTTCCAGAGAATGCAGATTGAAGTCGTACCAGAAGGATTCTTGGCAGCATTAGAAGTGAAGCCTACCCTGGAGGATCAGATCCGAGAAGGACAAGAGGATGATGACAAGATCCGCAAGATTAAGACCAACATGGATGAAGGCAAGGTAGAGGACTTCAAGTTGGATGAGCAAGGCACGTTATGGATGAAGGGTCGCATTTGTGTGCCGAACAAGAAGGAGCTGAAGCAGTTGATTTTAGAAGAAGCCCATGACTCCAAGTATTCAATTCATCCTGGAAGTGCCAAGATGTATCAAGATTTGAAAGAAAGATTCTGGTGGCCGAGCATGAAGCGTGAAGTTGCCGAGCATGTTGCACTGTGCGACATATGCCAGAGAGTCAAGGCAATGCATCAGAGACCAGCAGGATTGCTACAGCCGTTGAAGATACCTGAGTGGAAGTGGGAGGAAATCGGAATGGATTTCATTACTGGTTTACCCAAGACTCAAGGAGGATATGATTCCATTTGGGTTATAATAGACCGCTTGACTAAGGTAGCCCACTTTATCCCCGTAAAGACCACCTATTCGGGAGATAAGTTAGCTGAGTTGTATATGACCAGGATCGTCTGTTTGCACAGAGTGCCGAAGAAGATTGTATCGGACAGAGGTACCCAGTTTACCTCGAGATTCTGGAATAAACTGCATGAAGCCATGGGAACCCGTTTGAACTTCAGTACAGCTTATCATCCGCAGACGGATGGGCAAACCGAAAGGGTTAATCAGATTTTGGAGGATATGTTACGAGCTTGTGCATTAGCTTATGCTACCTCTTGGGATAAAAGTCTGCCGTATGCCGAGTTCAGCTACAACAACAGCTACCAAGCCAGTTTGCAGATGTCACCATTTGAAGCACTATATGGTCAACCTTGCCGAACACCGTTGAATTGGAACGAGATAGGTGAACGCCGTGTCTTTGGGCCAGATATTCTACAAGAAGCCGAAGAAAAAATTGCCATGATCAGGGAGAGATTGAAGATAGCACAGTCAAGACAGAAGAGTTATGCTGATAACCGTCGCCGAGACTTGAGTTTTGAGCCAGAAGATTCCGTGTATCTCAGAGTCACCCCACTCAGAGGAGTTAAGAGATTCCATGCTAAAGGAAAACTCGCGCCGAGATATGTTGGATCGTTCAAGGTCCTCAATCGCAGAGGGGAAGTTGCTTATCAGTTGGAGTTACCGCAATCACTAGCAGGACTGCATGACGTTTTCCACGTGTCCCAGCTGAAGAAGTGTCTTCGAGCGCCTGAGGAGCAGACGCCGCTAGAGTCAATTGAGCTGCAAGAAGATCTAACTTACAAGGAGCACCCCGTAAAGATTCTAGACACCATGGATCGAGAGACAAGAACCAAGTCAACCCGTTTCTGCAGAGTTCAATGGAGCAATCATGCGGAGAGCGAAGCAACCTGGGAGCGCGAAGAGGATTTGAAGAAAGAGTTTCCGAACCTATTCTGTAGAGAGCCCTGAATCTCGGGGACGAGATTCTGTTAAGGGGGGGAGGTTTGTAACACCCCAAAATTTTGCTTTTCTTAAATTCATGTGTGATTTGGCACTTTGATGAATTTTTGGAATTTTCTGGAATTTATTTGGATTTATTTGGAATTTATTTGAATTTGTTCCATTTTGAAATAATTAAAGAATTTAACTTTGCAAATAAAATTTTATTGGAAATATTTTATTTGAGTCCAAAATGTTCCAAAATATTTTCCAGAATTTTTCTGGCTTTTTACTGAGTCTTTTGCTATTTTTCTTGAATTAAATGAATTTCTGGGAATTAATCGAATTATTTAATTGCTGGAAAAATGCGAACCGGTTTGTACTGTTCCACCGACCGGGCCCGAGTCAGACTCGAGTCCGAGTCCGACCCGGACCCAACCGCGCCACGCGTTCCGGTCGGACCGCTTCCGAACCCTAATCCGTGGACCCTTGGATCAAGATCCAACGGCCCACATTAGCCCGCGTTATACCGCACCGCACCCAACCCCGATCGATCCCAACCGTTGGATCAAGATCCAACGGTCGAGATCAATCCGCGCACAGCACAGCCGCGCCCGAGCCATCTCCGCCGTTGATCGCGCCACGTGGACGGCTCACGTGCGCCCACGTCACCTAGTCCGAGTCCCCGCCGGACTCCGCCGCCGCAGCCGTGTCAACCTCGGTTTCCGCGTGATTCACGGAAGCCGAGGCCTCTATTTAATGCGCCGCAGCCACCTTCGTGGAGCTCTCTCCCGTGCGCACCCGTTGGCCCTAGTCTTCAAGCCCGAGCCACCGCCGTTCGCCCGTAATCGCTCGCCATAGTTGGTTTAGGTCTCCGCCGCGCCTCCTTGCCGTTTGCCGCCGTCTCCGTTGTCCTCAGCCGCCGTCAAGCCCAGATCCGAGTTCCCCACGTCGAGACGCGTTCGGGAGTGCAAGCCTTCACGCCGGAGGAGCCCCGCAGCGCCGTTGCCCGTGCGCCGTCTCCAGCTCCGGCCAGCCAGCGCCGCCACAAGCCATCGCCGGATCTCTAAGCTTCTCAGCCGTCGGATCTCCATCGCACGGTCCAGATCGTGCCACGTCGCCACCGGTGAGATTCTGATCCAAAACCCCAGATCTAATCTCGACAGTTGGATCTAGATCCAACGGTCCGAATCAAACGCGTTAACCCAAACGCGTGAAAACCAGATCTAATCTATGCCGTTGATTTTCAAATCAAAGGCCGAGATCGTACACGCTGCCCAGGGAAGGCCGACCGCCGCGTCAAGACGGCTAACGCACTCCACGCGTGCCATCGACACGCCGGGCTCGCGCGGTCACGGCTCACCGCAATCACACCGCGGACGCCAAGACGGGCTCGCTTGTCGATGGCCACCCAGCTGCGGCGGTGACGTCGTGGCCGACGTCACCGAGGGGCCCACTGTCGTCGGTCTTGTGGACCGAGCCCACGGTGGACCCGAGCCAAACCATGGACCACGTCCATGGACCGGCTGACGTCAGCCGACCAATCAGAGGCTGCCACGTGTCATGCTGACGCAATAAATTTATTTCCGAAAAAGAAAATGATTTATTAATTCGAATTATTGATTTCAGATTTTGATTCAAACTTCAAACGCTTATAACTTTTGCATTTTAACTCCGATTTGAGTGATTCAAATTTCTAAATTTGTATAAAATTGAGATCTACCTAATGATGAATTTTATTTAATTTTTGGACCAAAGTTTTTCTCTGTATAAATATTTAATTGATTATTTAAACTTCAAAATGCTATAACTTTTGCATTTAAACTCCGAATTTGATGATTCCAGCTTCTAAAAATATATAAAATCATGCTCTCTCTGTTTGTGAACTTTATTTGGATGTTTGGACACTTTTTATCTACTGTTTATTTATTATCTTCTATTTGCACGCTTTACGAGTAGACGTTGAAGTGCCCGAAGGATTCGAAGGAGAAGTGTTGACCCAGGAGCCAGCTCAGGACCAAGAACAAGTACTTTTTGAAGGCAAGTTGTGCTTTGACCATGTTGATCCCATTTTGAAACCTATTTTGATTCAATTTATTGCATGCTAGTTTAATTAGAAAATACTTTATTTAATCTCGGGGAATTAGATAAATGCCAATTTGTTGTATGACACCTTGATTAATTAAATGTGCCATGACCTCTTGTCACCCTAGTTGTGGATTACTAGTTGGACACTACTAAATTGCCAACATGGGTTTGTAGATCGTTGTAGTATATTGCTTAGACCTGCTACGTGCTCATGACATGATTTTTGGACAATCAAATGTTAATATTGACTTAATGATATATTTAACCTGTTTTGGAAAGGTATCATGTGTTGTGATGTTGATGGCACATGGTGCATGGTGCATGGTAATCAACTGGGGTTTGATAAATAGCTTTTTACTGGGGCATGTGGCAAGAATGATCAGGTGGGCCAGTTGTGGCACCGGGAATGTTGGTTTGGTTCTTCGGGTAGTCTTGTCCTGGTCACCCTAAGGACTTAACCTTGCAAGCCTTCGAACTGAGTCAAGCGTGCAACCACATGTCTGTAATGGGACGGACCTAGTTGACTAAGTTGCTAATAACGTACCTGTGGGACCTCTGGGTGTCAACTATACCATTTGTGTATGTTGTACGGGGGAGCGTACCGGGGCTGCGGCCAGGTACCCATCTAATGGTGGATTGACCTAAACTTCGCCTTTGCTAAGGGAAGGGTTAGTGTGCAACACCGGAGAGGACCACTTGTGCTATTAAAAGTTTCCGAAAGACTTTGTTACGGGAACTCGCCTTTGTGGTGTTTGACTGTATCTTGTGGGTAAAGTGCATAACCTCTGCAGAGTGTAAAATCTATTCGAATAGCCGTGTCCGCGGTATTGGACATCGCTCGGGGATTACAGTCAAGGGTTAGATTTTCTTGAAAACAACTTGGACTTGAGAAGTTGGGTTTGGTTTAAAGAATGATGTTGATGGAAATGTGGATTAGGATCGGGAAAGATGTTTATTAAACTCCTAGAAAAAATTATTGATCTTATATTGTTTCTACTGCTTTTGAATCTACTTATGATACTTGTCAAATGCTGTTTACTGCAAATAAACCTTGAGCTATTCCTCTGTGCTAAAGCCATGCATATAGTATATTAGCTTGCATTCTGTGCATGACTTGTTGAGTACCAAGTACTCACCCTTGCCGCAATACAACACCAGTTTAAGAGGAGACGACACCAGCTTTGGAGGAGGAGCTCCAAGAGGAACCGTCTACTTAGGGAGCGAGCCCAGTCAGTTGCCTGCGGTATACTGGATGGCGCCACGAAGTTATCTTGCATTCCGCTGCAGTTATTTCTCTCTTAATAAGCTTTCGCCCTGCATGGCATATATTTGTAACTTGACCCTAAGGTCAAGCAACCAGTTTGTTTATCTAATTAAAGTACTTTATTAGTATCGAGTGGTATGGTTGTGATATTTACCAATGTTGAGACTGTGTGCACTAGCGCGTTCCTGGACTAGTGCTGAATACACAGAGGGTCCGGATTTGCAGATTCGGGTCCCGACAGTCAGGCTAATAGGCTGGGCCCAATAGGGTTTTTGGATTTTTTAGTTTTTTCCATATAAAAATAATTTTGGTAATTCAAATAATTTGAGAAAAATAGCAAAAATGTCATCAAACTTTTGGAAAATATTTTAGGACATTTTTAACTCAAATAAAATATTTCCAACCAAACTTTATATAAACTTTTCAAATATTTGAATAATTCAATAGAAGACTTAATTCAATTTATTTTCAAATAAATCCAAATAAATTCAAAAAAATTTCCAAAAATTTCAAATGACTCAATAAGTGCAATAAAAACAAAAAATGGGATGTTACAATGGCCGCCTCTCCACCGCCCCTCCCACCCGCTGGCTCTTCCTCCCTATTGAGGCACACACGCCATTGCAACCGCTGCACACTGCCATGAAGGCTGCCACGCACGCTATCGCAGCCGCTGCACTCTGTCCTCAAGGCCACCACGCATGCAATCCCCAACTGCTGCACTTCGTCATTAAGGCTGACGCGCAGGCCATCGCCATCCACTACACTTCATCCTCAAGGCCGCCGCTCACGTCATCGCCACCTGCAGGCTCTTTTGACCACACAAAAACAACAGGTACTGCACCAGTATAGCTGCTTTAATTGCTTTTCAAGGCTTACTATATGTTGTTAATTACATTTTATTTTGTCCATCTTATAATTTTTGTTTTTACATTTGTAGATCATAAGAAGGAGAAGTCGCTTGGGTTGCTCACGCGTAATTTCGTGAAGCTAATCCTCACCATGGCATGGAGGTGGGCATTCTTTGTTTCTTTGATCCTTGTTTCTATTGTGAAGATTCATGGTTTATGGAATTGTGGTTGATTGGTATGAAATCTGTACTTGGATCAGGTTGACACAATCTCACTAAATGAAGTTACAAAGGTGATCCTTGGAGAAGGCCATGAGGAGACCAATATGAGAAGCTAGTACTTGCATTTCCTCATCTAATTCTGCAGCTGTATCAATACGAATACAAATCAAATAAAAGTTAATATTGTTGCTTGTATTTGTAATGCATCTAAAGTCTGGAGATTATATGACATCGCCAATGTGCTATCTTAACTCCTGGACAAAGGCTAATACTTGTTTTATTTATGGACCTTTCCAAGCTTCTGGTGGAAGAAAACAGGGTTTTGATGATTTAATAAAGTTGGAAAAATGGAGGGTGCTCAAGATTAATTGGCAGAGCCATGTGGATTGGTTTCGGCTGCAGCATTAGAATCAAATTGTGTGCAATTAAACGCAAAACACTTCTTTGATCTTTTTAGAGAATTGCTAGCATTCTAGCATGTCTCTACCACTCCAACTACAGTTATAGCCTGAGGTTCATTGAATTTGACCTAACAAGCCTTTGGTTGCTTTGCTTCCTATGTGGCATGCATACTTTTGGGTAGAAAGAGGACATAGAAAGTGTAACATGACAGTTCAGAATCAACTTTCAAAATGAAACTAGCCAATGTTGTATGTGCCATATGGGATGCCTATTTGTACATACGGAATACAAATATAATTGTCATACACTCATACTATGCTTTAGGGCTCCTCATCGAAGTTAAAGATTAGTAACCTAGAATATTTAGTTGGTACTGGCTTGTACTATGCTTTAGGGCTCCTAATTTTATTATCGTGGAATGTGTTATGATTGATATATATATAACTTACTATTATAGTCATATATTCAAGTGCTTTGATTAAACATATATTACTCTATATATATGTGCATTATCTGTATAACTTTATCCAATCCTAACCCAAATCTGTCACATATCCGTCCTGTATCCGTATCCCGAATAACCCAAATTTGTATCCATATCAGGCTAGCCCATTTTTAGTTTCAATTTTGAGAAGAAAAAAATGTGGCTCAAGTTATGAGAAGAGCAATATCTGCCCGTATGTGATCCATTTTCACCCATATAATCCCTATCAGATTTTGTTCTCTGTAACAGTTTGTTTCCTTTGCGATATTGGAGATTTTCTTAGGGCTTTTCTTGTTGAGTGATTGGATCCTGATAGGCCACCCTGTTGCGGTAGGGGGCTAGTGCTTCTCCCACCCCGGCCCTGCGATAGTAGTTGTCGTGGTACCGCTTGGGGCAAGAAGAGCCGAGAGGCAACGGCGACGGGAGAGAGGACGGGTTGCAAAATGGGTTTAACTTGACTTTTCGGCCTAGCACTTTTCCTCAGGTGGGAATTGATGCGAATGGTAGCCCGATCTTCCGACAAGTAGAGGTAAATCGATTGGTGGAGAACTCAACGTTGACGATCTGGCTTCCGATCCGAACAGACCGAACCCTGCAATCGCTACACCACGGCTCCATAGGTTATCAACCATGCACAAAAAGGTTGACCTCGCCAAGAAGGCTTATCCCTGCAAGCGAATCAAGAACATGAGCAAGAACGCAGAAGAGCAATCTGAAATTGCGAATTGAATTAAGCACATGAAGTTGGGTTTCTACAAACCGATGATCGGCGAAAAACTGACAATGTGTCTAGTTCAAATCTAAGCAAAACCCGTGGCCTAAAGCGGTGGCTACTGGATATAAGGCAGGGAGGGGCGTGAGGGGGAAGGGCTAGGGTTGTGTGCGGCAGGGGGGATGCACACAACCTGGGCTTGTGTCGGGACCCGAATTTACAAATCCGGACCCCCTGTGTATTCGGCACTAGTCCAGGATCACGCTAGTGCACACAGTCTCAACATTGGTAAATATCACATTCATACTCAACGAAATAGTAGAGTACTTTATTTAAATAGCCAAACTGGTTGCTTGATCTTATGGTCAAGTTACAAAAGTATACCTCGCAGGCGAAGTCTTATTGGAAGAAATAAATGCAACGGAATATAAAGAAAACACGTGGAGCCAACCAATATGCCACAGGCAACTGACTAGGCTCGCCCCTAGTTCATTGGTTCCTCCTGGAAATCCTCCTCCAAGGCTGGCGTAGACTCTTCTTCAACTGATGTTTGTATTGTGGCAAGGGTGAGTACTTGGTACTCAGCAAGTCATGCACAGAATGCAACTAATATTCTATATACATGGCTTATTACAAAGGATAGGCTAACAGGTTCATTTGCAGTAAAGTAGCATGGGTAAATACAGTAGTAGATTGCAAAGCAGTAACAACAGTAATAAGACAGAGTACTTTCACAATGATTGCACAAGTAAACCATTTCCCAATCCTAAGTCCAATTCATCATTCCAGACCCAAGTACTTTCCAAACAAAGTTATTTTCATAAAAGTCTAACCCTTGACTGTAATTCCCGAGCAATGTCCAATACCGCGGACTCGGCTATCCGAATATATTTTACATTCTGCGGAGATTATGCACTTTACCCACAAGATACAGTCAAACACCGCAAGGGCGAGTAACCGTAACAAAGCCTTTCGGAAACAGCTAACTATACAAGTGAACCTCTCCGGTTTTTGCCATACACCATCCCTTCCCTTAGCAAAGGAGAAGTATGGGACCGACATACCGTTGGACAGGTACCATGCCGCAGCCCTAGTACGCTCCCCCTTCAAGCTACACAAAAGGTGTAGTTGACACCTCGAGGTATCACATGCAAGTTATTAGTAACTTACTCAACTAGGACCATCCCACTTCAGTCATGTGGTTGCATGATTGACTCAATTCAAAGGCTTGCAAGGTTAAGTTTTAGGGTGACCAGGATGAGTACCATGCCGCAGCTCTAGTACACTCCCCTTCAAGCTACACAAAAGGTGTAGTTGACACCTCGAGGTATCACATGCAAGTTATTAGTAACTTACTCAACTAGGACCGTCCCACTCCAGTCATGTGGTTGCATGATAGTCCTTAGGGTGACCAGGGCAAGACTACCCAAAGAACCAAATCGACTTTCCCGGTGCCACACCTGGCCCACCCAATCATTCTTGCTACATGCCCCAGTCTAAATTTATTTATCAAACCCAGTTGTTTACCATACACCACGTGCCATCAACATCATCATTAATAACACATGACATTTTTCCAAAACAAGTTGCATATCTAAATAAGTCAATATTAACATTTGCTTGTCCAAAATCATGTCATGTGTACGTAGCAGGTCTAAGCAAGATACTACAACGGTCTAAATTCCCAATGTTGGCAATTCAATAATGTCCAACTATATATATTCCACAACTAGGGTGACAAGGGTTCATGGCACAAAATTAAATAGTCAAGGTGTCATACTGCAACTTGGCATTTATCTAATTCCCAGAAATAATTTAAACCATATTCTAATTAAATTAGCATGCAATAGTTTAAATTAAATTAACTTCGAAAGTGGGATCAAAATGGTCAAAGCATAACTTGCCTTCAAAAAGTACTTGCTCTTGGTCCTGAGCTGGCTCCTGGGTCAAAACTTCACCTTCGTAGCCTTCGCGCACTTCAACGTCTACTCGTAACGCGTGCAAATAGCAATAAATAAATAAAAAGTAGGCAAAAAGAGTCCAAAGATCCAAATAAAGTTCATAAACAGAGAGAGCACATTTTTATAAATTTTTAGAAATTTGAATCGTCCAAATCGGAGTTAAAACGCAAAAGTTATACTCATTTAACGTTTGAAAATTCAATTAAATAAATATAAACAGAGAAAACTCATGTACAAAAATTAATAAAATTCACCATTATGTAGATCTCAATTTTATACAAATTTAAAAATTGGAATCGCTCAAATCGGAGTTAAAATGCAAAAGTTATAAGCGTTTGAAGTTTGAAAATTCAAATAAAAGAGTAAACCGAATTAATTCATTTTATTTTTCTATTGAAAAATCCATTTATTGTGTCAGCATGACGTCGCATGGAAATTGAATTTCCACCGAATTATTTTTCTATTGAAAAATCGAATTATGACGTCAGCATGCGTCAGTCGGTCCATGGACTTGGTCCACCGCTTGGGCCCAGTCCACCGTGGACCCGGTCCACGGGTGCACGTGTCGCTAACACGTGGGACCCATTGCTGACGTCATTGCTGACGTCAGCCCGGCTCGGCCGAGGTTCAGCTGACACGCGGGCCCCACCGTGACGTCAGCATGACGTCATGGATGACGTCATGGAGCCGTTGGGCCAGCCGCTAACACGCAGGCCCCGCGCTGACGTCACGCATGACGTCAGCAACGACCGGGCGCGTCCGCGTGGACCGTGCCGGTTTGGCTCCAGTGCACGTGGCATGATCTGGGCCGTTGGTTTGAAATCCAACGATCCAGATTGGATCTGGGCCGTGCACGTTGTGGACAACGTGGCTGATCTGGACCGTTCGATTTAGATCGGACGGTCAAGATCCGATCAGGTTTCACCGCGTCAAGGGGCGACGTGGCATGTCCCGGGCGGCAACGCATGGCTCAATCTACACAGTTAGATCTCGATTGAACAGTTGAGACCACATCTAACGCTACAACGCGGGTTAACGCTAACTGTACGATCTATATCTAACGGCTGAGATCTAATCTAGGCACGGTGTAGTTCACGGCTACGTGGCTTAATCTAAGCCATTGGATGTAGATCCAACGGTTGAGATTAGATCTAAACACTGAAATGTGGATTTACATGGGGGTGACGTGGACGAACCTCGGCCGTGCGATGAAGATCCAACGGCTGACGGAGCTCGTGGGGTCGGCGATGGCACGGCGAAGTTGAGGCCACCGGAGATGAAAACGACGACACGGGGAACGGCATTGCGGGCGTGCTTCGGCGAAGTGGATGGTACCCTCCGACGCGACTCGACGCGGCGGAGAACAGCGGACGATGGCAGAAAATGACGAAAACCGCGGCGGACCTATCCTCCAACTTCGGTGAGCTTTTGCGGGCTAGCGGCGGCGGCTTGGCCGGCGTGGGTTGGGGCAAAAGGTGCGCACGGAAGAGGGCTTCACGTTGGCGGCGGTGGTGCATTAAATAGGGGCCTCGGCTTCCGTGAATCTCGCGCGAAACGAGGCCCACTCGGCTGCGACGGCGGAGTCCGACGAGGACTCAAAGAGATGATGTGGCTGCATCGCAACCGTCCATGTGTCCGCGATCGACGGATCAGATCGCACGGGCGCGGCCGAGTCGGATCCGGTTCCCACGTGGGCGACGTGGCGCAATCTCGGCCGTTGGATCTCGATCTAACGGTCGCGCGGTTAGGGTTAGGTTGGGCTCGGGTCGGACTCGAGTCTGACTCGGGTTCGGTCGGAGGAATAGTAAAACCGATTCGATTTTTTCCAGCGATTTAACATTCAAAACAATTTCTAGAAATTCAAATAATTCAAGAAAAATAGCAAAATAATCAGAAAAATTCCAGAAAAATTCTGGAGAATACTTTGAGACATTTTGGACTCAAATAAATTATTTCGAACAAAATTTTATGTAAAACTTTTAATTCTATAATTATTTCAAATGGAATAAATTCAAATTAAATCCAAATAACTCCAAATAAATTCTAGAAAATTCCCAAAATTCACAAAAGTGCAAAATGGCATTCAAATTCAGGAAAAGCAAAAATTCGGGTGTTACACAAAGGAAGTAGCTCAACTCGCCCATCATGCTCATCTCGAACTCAGTACTCATGACATCTGGGAACTGAGTAACTAGCGAATGCGAGGAGCCACTGAAAATGATGTCGTCGACATATATTTGGACTAGGAGAAAGTCCGAATCGGAATGTCTGACGAAAAGAGTCTTGTCCACTTGACCCATATGAAAACCATGACTCAAGAGGTATGACTTAAGCCTCTCATACCAAGCTCATGGGGATTGCTTAAGTCCATACAAAGCTTTGGAAAACTTGAAGACATGGTTTGGGTACTTGGGATTCTCAAATCCTGGAGGCTGTTTGACATACACCTCTTCCTCAATGAAGCCACTAAGGAATGCACTCTTAACATCCATTTGATAAAGCTTGAAGCCCTTGAACGCCGTGAATGCGAGCATGATCCTAATGGCCTCTAATCTGGCTACAGGGGCAAAAGTCTCCTCGAAGTCGAGGCCCTCAACCTGAGTAAAACCCTGAGTGACTAGCCTAGCCTTGTTTCGAACTACAACCCCATCCTCACTCTGCTTGTTTTTGAACACCCATTTGGTCCCAATGATGTTGTGACTAGCAGGGGGCTCGACAAGCTTCCAAACTTTGTTCCCTCGAAGTTTTCAAGTTCCTCATGCATAGCATTAATCCAAGATTCACTGGATAATGCATGAGAAACATCTTTTGGCTCAAAAGAGGCAACAAAGGCACACTGGAGGCAAAATGTGGACAGACCTGACTTAGAGCGAGTGACTCACTCAAGCAGATCTCCAATGATTTGGTCAGGTGGGGTAGCCTGCTGAATGTAGCGGGGAGGTCCAGAAGTAGAAGTGACCTCTACTCCTCTCGTGGGAGAAGTAGGAACAAATTCACTAGCTGCTAAAGAGTCTGAGGGTAAGGGCTGATCTCCCTGAGGTGCAGAAATGGAAATGGGAGGCACCTCGGGAGTAGGAATGGTGACTGGATCAGGCATGACATCTTCATCTCCATCATCAACTTCCTCAGAGAAAATAGACTGGGAAAGAGGAGAAGAGCCTAAAATGTCTGGTCTAGCACCAGGGCTAGCCTCATCAAAGGTCACCTCACAGGTCTCTATGATCCTACCCAAATCTAAAACCCAAATCCTGTAGCTACGAGTAGAAGTCGAGTAACCCAGAAAGATCCCATCAACAAAGCGTGACTCGAACTTATCTAGGTTCCCAGACTTCAAGAAGAAGCACTTGCAACCAAAAACACGAAAATGAGATACACTAGGCTTTCGCCCATATCTCAACTCATAGGATGTGCAGTGCAAGTGTGCCCTAAGAAAGACTCTATTGGTAACATGGCATGCCGTAGCTACAGCCTCAGCCCAAGACTTCCTAGGAGTATTGTATCCATCTAGCATCGTCCTGGCCATCTCAACCAGGGTCATGTTCTTCTTCTCCACTACACCATTTTGCTGAGGGACGTATGGAAACGAGAACTGATGCTCTACGCCTAACTCCTAACAAAAGCTACTAAATTAGGAGTTCTTGAACTTTGTGCCATTATCACTGTGGATCGCTCGTAAGGCACCTGGGAGCTCAACGGACAACCTATGAACCAAACCCCTAAAGTGAGAAAAGGAGTCATCCTTCGAGGCCATGAAGAAGACCCAAGAATACCTCAAAAAATCATCGACAATGACAAGAATGTACCACTTCTCTCCCGCTGACTGCACTCTAGCTGGACCAATAGTGTCTATATGCAAAAGCTGTCCTGGTGCATGAATCATCACTTGGGTGACTGGGGGATGAGAAGCCGCAACCATCTTGCCATGTCGGCAAGGAGAACATACAACATCTTTGACCATATTGAGTTTGGGAAAACCACGAATGAGATCTTGGTTGCTAAGCCAATGTGACCGAGTCTCCTATGCCAAAAGGAGAGATGACGGGACTTTGAAGCAATAAGGCAATGGAGAGAGTCTCTGGAAGAGGAAGAAAAATCAGCACGAAAGACTCTCCCAAAACGAGAAATCTCGCAAACCAACCCCCAGAAGAATCGAGGATCCTACAGCCACTAAACTTAAAACTTACCTCAAAATGGTAATCGATAAGCTGAGTAATGGAAAGCATATTAAAATGCAGCTTACTCACTAAGGCAACATCCTTAAGAACAAACTGATCATTAATGCAAACGGTACCTTTAGTGATGACTCTACCTGACGCAGCATCCCCAAAAGTGATCACCTCATCACCAGGAGCTCGGACTAGGGAAGAAAACCAACAGGAGTCTCTAGTCATATGACGTGAACAGCCGGAGTCTACGATCCAAACCTCCCCCTTCCCTATCCCACGAACATGAATCAATAAGAGCGAAAGGCAGATGTCTCAGTACCAGGACAGATCAAGGCTGATCTAGGAACCCAATATTAAGTCACCTGAGCAGAAGTAGAAGGAGTCAAATGAGCAGTAGAATGCAATCTAGCGTCTCTCCTAGACTCAACTCTCACGAACTCAGAGACAGCTCCAGTAGAATGTTTGGGAGCAGGTGCCGGGTTGGTCTACCGACGTGCAAAGGCCAGACCATCCACAATACGCTGCTCAAACCACTTGCTGGAGGAAGCAAACTCACGCCGTTGATATCCACCTCGATGGGGAAAATGAGGAATATCATAAGGATGGTGGAAAGACTGACTTGGAACAGCTCTGGGGCAAAAACTAGAATAAAAAGCCTGAAAACCAAGCCCCATACGCTGTCCAAAAACAGGCAACTTTGAAACCTGCCTAGAAGCCGTGTGTGCCTTAGAAGCACTCAGAGTCTGGGGATGACCCTGAATACCCCTAAGGGCAATAACACGCTCACGCCGAGTGATCTTGGCGCGTCTGAAATAGAAGTCAACTAGGTGTCCATTCTTCTAACGGAAGGTGCATGTATACTTCGCCTTGGAGCCTGAAGTAGCAGGAGAAATGTAACACCCCAAAATTTTTCTTTTCTTAAATTCATGTGTGATTTGGCACCTTGGTGAATTTTTGGAATTTTTTGGAATTTATTTGGATTTATTTGGAATTTATTTGAATTTATTCTATTTTGAAATAATTAAAGAATCTAACTTTGCAAATAAAATTTTGTTGGAAATATTTTATTTGAGTCCAAAATGATCCAAAATATTTTCCAGAATTTTTCTGGAATTTTTCTGAGTATTTTACTATTTTTAATGAATTAAATGAATTTCTGGGAATTAATTGGATTATTAAATCGCTGGAAAAATCAAATCGAATTAATCTTGTTCATCCGACCGAGTCAGAACCTGAGTCGGATTCGAGTCCGACCCGAGCCAGCCGACTCGACCGAACCCAACCCTAACCCAGATCAGATCCGAACCGTTGGATCAAGATCCAACGGTCAGGATCAACCCGCGCGAGACCACGGCCTCACCCGAGCGATCCCGGCCGTCCATCGTGCCACGTGGATGGCTGAGATCAAGCCACGTCGCCTCGCCGTGTCCGGGACGGACTCCGCCGCCCGTACCGGCTCCGTCACGGATTCCACGGGGATCTCGGCGTCCGGGCCAGTATTTAATGCCCGGATGCGTGCCCGAGGTTCGCCCTAGCCTCGTGCATCGATTGCCCCACGTGCCCTAGCCCTAGCCGCCGCCGTCCTCCCGCTATTGCTCGCCGTAGTTAGTGAGGCCTCCGCCGCTGTTTTTGCTTCGCCCCACCGCCGTCCGCCATCTTCCGCCGCAACTGAACCCAGCTCCGGGACCCCCAGGCCAAGGCGCACCCGTGGGTACGTCTCACTCCGCCGAAGAGACCACGAAGTGCCGTCGGGCTCGTCGTCGTCTTCATCTCCGGTGGCCTCTGCTCCGCCGTGTCACCATCGCCGTTCGTGAGCACTGTGAGCCGTTGGATCTCCATCGCACGGTCCAGATCACACCACGTCGTCCCGCCGGTGAGATCCCGTTCCAAACCTCATATCCAATCTCAGCCGTTAGATCTAGATCGTACGGTTAGCGTTAGCCGCGTTATACGCGTTAGATTGGATCTCAACCGTTGGATCTAGATCCAACGGTCCGAATTGACCGCGTTAACCCAAACGCGTGAAAGCCAGATCCAATCTGGGCCATTGATTTTCAAATCAACGGCCAAGATCAAGCCACGCGTCCAGAAGGCTGACCGTCGCGGCCAGCGCACTCACGCGTGTGAGACGCTGACACGCCGGGCCCGCGTGTCAGCGACCGCAACATGACGTCACGCTGACGTCATGGCAGGCCCGCATGTCAGCGGCCACCCGGCCGTCGCGGTGGCGTCGGCCGTGGCGTCACGTGGAGTCCCACTGTCGATCACGCGTCTTTGTGGACCGAGTCCACGGTGGACCGAGCCAAACCATGGACCACGTCCATGGACTGGCTGATGTCAGCCACCCAATCAGGTGCTAACACGTGTCCTTGCTGACGCAATAAATGAATTTCTGAAAAATAAAATGATTTATTAAATTGAATAATTGATTTCAGAATTTGTTTCAAACTTCAAACGCTTATAACTTTTGCGTTTGAACTCCGATTTAAGTGATTCAAATTTCTAAATTTGTATAAAATTGAGATCTACCTAATGATGAATTTTATTTAATTTTTTGACTAAAGTTTTTCTCTGTAATATTATTTAATTGATTAATTAAAACTTTAAATACTTATAACTTTTGCAATTCAACTCCGAATTTGACGATTCCAGTTTCTAAAAATTCATAAAATTATGCTCTCTCTGTTTGTGAACTTTATTTCGATGTTTGGACACTTTTTGTCTACTATTTATTTATTTATTGCTATTTGCACGCTTTACGAGTAGACGTTGAAGTGCCCGAAGACTTCGAGGGAGAAGTGTTGACCCAGGAGCCAGCTCAGGACCAAGAGCAAGTACTTTTTGAAGGCAAGTTGTGCTTTGACCATGTTGATCCCATTTTGAAATCTATTTTGATTCAATGTATTGCATGCTAGTTTAATTAGAAAATACTTTATTTAATTATGGGAATTAGATAAATGCCTAATTGTTGTATGACACCTTGGTTAATTAATTATGTGCCATGATCCCTTGTCACCCTAGTTGAGGTTTAAATAGTTGGACATTACTAAATTGCCAACATGGGAATTTAGACCGTTGTAGTATATTGCTTAGACCTGCTACGTGCCCATGACATGATTTTGGACAATCAAATGTTCATATTGACTTAATGATATATTGAACCTGTTTTGGAAAGGTATCATGTGATGTCGATGGCACGTGGTGCATGGTAATCAACTGGGGTTTGATAAATAGTTTTCGACCGGGGCATGTGGCAAGAATGATCGGGTGGGCCAGTTGTGGCACCGGGAACGTTGTGTTGGTTCTTCGGGTAGTCTTGCCCTGGTCACCCTAAGGACTTAACCTTGCAAGCCTTTGAACTGGGTCAAACGTGCAACCACATGTCTGTAATGGGACGGACCTAGTTGATTAAGTTGCTAATAACGTACCTGTGGGACCTCAGGATGTCAACTATACCTTTTGTGTAGTTGTACGGGGGAGCGTACCGGGGCTGCGGCCAGGTACCCATCTAATGGTTGATTGGCCTAAACTTCGCCTTCGCTAAGGGAAGGGTTAGTGTGCAATAACCGGGGAGGCCCACTTGTGCTATTAGAACTTTCCGAAAGAGTTTGTTACGGACACTCGCCTTTGTGGTGTTTGACTGTATCTTGTGGGAAAAGTGCATAACCTCTGCAGAGTGTAAAATCTATTCGAATAGCCGTGTCCGCGGTATTGGACATCGCTCGGGAATTACAGTCAAGGGTTAGACTTTCTCAAAAATAACTTGGACTTGAAAGGTTGGGTTTGGTTTTGATGGGAAATGAGGATTAGGAATGGGAAAGATGTTTATTAAACTCCTGGAAAAGTTATTTGTGCTTTACTTGTTCTACTACTTTCGAATCTACTTATGATACTTGTTAAAATGCTGTTTACTGCAAACAAACCTTGAGCTATTCCTTTGTATTAAGCCATGCATATAGTATATTAGTTGCATTCTGTGCATGACTTGCTGAGTACCAAGTACTCACCCTTGCCGCAATACAACACCAGTTGAAGAGGAGATTACACCAGCTTTGGAGGAGGAGCTCCAAGAGGAACCGTCTAACTAGGAATCGAGTCCCAGTCAGTTGCCTGTGGTATACTGGATGGCGCCACGAAGTTATCTTATTTTTCCGCTGCTATTATTTCTCTTTTAATAAGTTTCGCCCTGCGAGGCGTATATTTGTAACTTGACCTTAAGGTCAAGCAACCAGTTTGATTATCTAATTAATGTACTTTATTAGTATCGAGTGGTATGATTGTGATATTTACCAATGTTGAGACTGTGTGCACTAGCGCGTTCCTGGACTAGTGCTGAATACACAGAGGGTCCAGATTTGCAGATTCGGGTCCCGACAAGAAACATCCTTCTCGTCAGAGATCCGATGGACCAGACCTGCTGACCTAAACATAGTGGTGCTCGTCTGAGGAGCAACCACAATATCTCCACTCTTAGAGGCGTGCACAATAGTAGGCGGATGCACCCGTGCGTGCTCCAAGGAATCAAATCCTAGACCTTGACTGAATCGACTAATTTTGGATTGGTCTAAGATAAGATTGAGCTTTTTTTGTCTCCAACAAATTTCTCGAGGGTGCTCATAAGGTACTGGCACTCTTGAAAAAGTGAGGCACAAGAAGAGCAGGGGGAAGGAATAGAAGAAGAAGATCCAGATGGAGAAGAACGAACAGCACGAGCAAATCTCTCCCTATAAACAGCAACCTCAATCTCGAGGGACTGGCAAGACACACAGGGAGCATCTCTAATCCTACCAATCTAGGCTTCTAATTTCTTCCTAAGCTCTTCGTGGACTTTGACCACGTCCTCCTTAACCCTAACACACAGCAAGCAACCAGTAGGTGACCTAACTAGTAAGTCCTTAGCAAATTTAGCACACTTTACAGTCAAAACATCATTGTCAAGTTTTAGTTGCTTACAGCCCTCACATGAACTGACTGGGTCCTTAGAAGTATATGATTCAAGTTCATCATTTCTAGCAGAAAGCTTCATAAGGTTTGAGCTCATGGCATCAATTTCAGCAAGCAATTTAGGGCAATTATCACAAGATGCAGTTGTATGAGCATGAAGAAAACTAGCATCAGCAGAAATAGGAGCAACAGAACATGTGCTAGCATCCTTCGACCTAAGACCTCAAGATCAGAAACCACACTATCATGTACGGTCCTTAGGTTCTCCAACTCCACAAGCAAAGCATCGCAAAGAGTACAGCTATCAGAGTCTCGGGAGGAACAAGATCTAAGTGATGCTAACTCCCGAGATAAGGTACCTACTTCCTTCTCTAGATCCAAACACCTAGCTCTAGATTTGGAATGAAATATTCCTAGTTTGACAAAAGCGTCATTGAGTTGGTCATAAGAAGGTACCTCCTCCGTGTCGCTGTACAGCTCGGTGTCGGGTACTTCCATGGCATTGGAGGCCATGAAGCACATGCTGGAGAGATCGTCGCTACCCTTCGCCTTCTCTCGCGGTTCATCCTCGTCCTCGTCGCTCCATGTCTCTGTGTCGGAGAGGTCCAGATCGTCCAGAGCGGCGAGTACGCGGTGAAAGAGCTTCTTGCTCTTAGCGAACTTGCGGTGCTTCTTCTCTCGCACCGGCTCGCGAGCTGGAAGCTTCTTGTTGCGGTTCTTGTCAGTGTAGTCGTTCTTGCTCGAATCGACTTATTCGTTCTTGCCCTTCTCCAACTTGGGGCAGTTTGCCCGGATGTGGTTGAGGCCACCACACTCGAAGAAAGTGATCATGACGCTCTTCTTCCTATCTCTCACCCTCTTGTAAATGTTCAAAAATTTTCGAGCGACAAGAGCAAGCTCGTTTTCTGGAAATTGTTCCAAATGTCATCGCTTACGTCACAAAGAGAGAAGGGAGAAAAACCAGAAGAGAAGTTAAGTGAGGGTCCTGAGGAGGAAGACCCGATGGGATGAATAACCAAAGCCATCGATTGGGATTTCGTCCTACGAGTGACGATGTCAAGCTCATGAGTCTTGAGACGGGAATACAGCCCATCAAGAGTCAAAGTCGACAAATCCGTGTGGTCCGTGATGGTGGTTACCTTCATCTCCCAAATCCTCAGATCGAGTGCTCTAAGAAAATGCCTCGTAGTCTCCGAATCAGTGTATGAGCAACCAACTGACCGAAGATTGCTAAGGATCTTTGCAAAATGAGCAAAGCACTCATCGAGGTTCTCACCAGCGTGCTGCCCAAACTTGTTGTAGTCACGCTTGAATTGATCCTGTCTCACGGACTTGATCTGAGTGGTGCCCTCATGGTAAGCATTGAGGGTCACCCAGATCTCGTGAGCCGATCGTAGGTGAGTGTCAAGGCCCCCAAATTTAAATTTGGCTCGTGTGACTAGCATTAGCACCAACCAATTTTAGCCACATTGGAGATCAAATGCTTACTCCAGAGTCTATTCCAAATTTGCCACTTAAGAGTATCCTAAACTTAGCAAAAATTAAGAGCTAGAAGTTTTGGTGTGCAAATATGGGTTTCATTAAAGTTTGGAGCCTTGTAACTTGAGTTCTACAAGGATATAGGTCATGAATGTTAGTAAAATGAAAACTAGAAACTTTCCTCTACCACTTGGTTGTGTTTGAGTCAAGATCCAACGTCAAACACAAATTTTAAACATGGCTCAAAAACTGAATCCATGTGCTGAAATTTTAGGGACTTAGCCAAATGTTAGTCCCTTGCTGCACAAGTGTGTAGCCTTGTGTGTGGGCAAGTGGGGGCAAAACAAATCAGCAAACATCAACACTCAAAGCGCAGCCACCCATTCCCCTTCTCCCCAACGTGCAGCACCAAGTCTCCAAGCTCTTGGCCGACTCATCTTGTGGGGGAGACCACCTCTATTGCTGCACCTTGCCGCCTTCACCCAGCTCCTCCAAGCCCCCTCCATTAGAGCACCTTGGAGCTCCTCAAGCAGCTCAAGCCGACGACCTGTAGTAGCTCCAACCGAGCTTCCCTCTCCTTTCCCCCATGGCTCCTCCTTGGGGGAGGCAAAGGTGAGTTTCCCCATGGCGAGATCTTTGCTAGAGGGTCTCCTCCTGCTGTTTTGGCCACCTAGACCGAAATGGGGAGAAGTTTTGGAGGGAATCAACATGTTAGGGTTTGTCGCTTGTTCTGAAATTTCAAGCAGACTTCATAGCCTCTGTTTTTCGTGTTTTTGAGCAATTTAGAAGCTTCATATCTCTGGTCGGCTGAAGAATTAGTTGTAGATAATCAAGTTATATTTCATTTCCAACTGGAATCATTCGATTTTGTTAATCCAGCTGAAAGTTATGACCAATTTGGTACAGACTATCCTGAGTTGCATCAAATCGTACAGAGCTGCTGTTCCACTCGGTTTGGGTGGGCTAAACTAATGGTTGTTCAATTAGGGGTTGTGTTAATCATAGGTAAGGTTCCTATGCTCATTTAGAAACTTGGTGAGCTCAATTTGGAGGAGTGATTAAAAAGTTATACCCATTTGAATGCTAGCTGTTCTGAAACTCTGAATATTGTGGATGCTGAAACTTGCTCTCTGTTCCTGGCTAAACTGGGAGTTGTGCTTGCAATGGATGGGAATTTGGCCAAAGCTAAGTTGTAGATATTCCTCTTAAGTTTCGTTAGAAATTGGAACAGCTCAATTTCATCAAACCTTGTAGAAGTTATGGTCATTTTGGTGAAATCTGTCCAGATTTGTGCATTTTGTACAGAGTACTGTTCTTTTCTGAATTTGGGCAATTTAAAGCATTGGATGGTAAATTGGGGGTAGATGTGTGTGTAGGCATTGTTCTTATGTTCAATTACAAACTGGAATCGCTCAAATTGGTTGAGTAGATAAATAGATATGCTCGTTTGAATTGTTTGTTGTTCTGAAAAATTCAGATTTGGGTTCAACACCAAAGTGGGTAGGATGCTTGCTATATTCATATTTCAGAATTTGCTGTAGAGGTTAGGATTTTGTGTTGGAGTAGTGTTGGGCATTTCAAAATATTGCTTGGCTATTGATGTGGAGTGTTACCATTGTATTTCATTTTGGTTTGATGAATACTTGCATTTTTTTATCTTCAATTTTGTTATTCCATCTCATATGCATTGCATGCATCTCATTTCATATGCATTTTGCTCGTGTAGAGAACAAACCCGCGGAGATTGACATGACCGTGGCCGAGGGGGTTACCGAGGAGCAAATTGTTGTTGAAAATACGGCAGAAGCTCAAGGCAAGCACCTAAGTATATTCAACCTTACTTATAATTGTATTTTGGCGAATAATTTGCTTATTGCATGATTAAGTCATGCATTAGGAATGAAATTGTGGGAATGGTATTAGAACCTATTTGTTGCACATACACTCTTTGACTTTGGTTGAACACCTCCTTTGCAGCTAGTCTATGGGTAAGTATAATGTGTCCATGCTTAGTTTGCTTAGATGTCGGGTATGGGCCAAGTGGTGGATGGTTCCATCGCTTGAGAATAATTACTTCACACATTTGGGCTACAATGGTTTTGGGTAAGAACTGAAATGTGAAACTGAGACCGAGCGAGAGGGTTGGATCATTTGAGTGTGGAGACTCAAATGCATAGTCTCGCCTGTGTCGGTTGAGGACCGATCCGTTGTTTGCCCTTTGATCGAGCACACTTTGTTAATCGCATGCCTGATTATGGTACGGTAAGCCTCCCTTTCATGGCAAACTATTCGATGGATCATGCCCTCATGCGGTTGGACGTGGTTGAGGGTGAGGCTTAGGCCGACTCTCGAGGGCCAAGCGAGGCTTGGGCCGCTCGAGGGGGTGCTAGGTGCTCGGACCGCATGAAGATGGTTCAACGAATAGGTATGGATGGGAGGAGGGTTGACATGAGGTTCCTTCGTGGGATTCGTGTCGTGTGATTCATGATCCCCTGCAGGGTGACTAAGTGATTCGAATTGTCGCGCTCTCGGATATGAGCACGCTTGGTCATTGCACATTCAACGTAGTAATAACTTAAACTTGATGCTATTTGGTATGTTGATGATTGTACTTGTTCATGATGTTACTTGCTTTACTTTAAATGTTTAGTTTCAGATTTCACTCTAGTAATAGGTGCTGTCTATAAGTGCTATAAAATTTGTGAATGTTGTAGTGGAGTGTCATTATGCAACAAAGTTAAGCTTTTCCGCACTTTTACCTTAAGCTTATTCCTTGCTACATCCAAATGCATATTCCTTCGAGTCGGTCATATATGGACCATGGGTAAGTCTTGCGAGTACCTTTTCTACTCATGCTTCTGCTTTGTGATTTTCAGGTGAGGATCAGGATGGATGCGAGTTCTGTCCGTACTACCTCTCGGTGTCCGGGCGGGGCACCGAGTAGAGGCTACTTGCGACGTTGCTTACGCCCGGAAGTGTTCAGGGGCAGGACACTTCCGGAGATGTCATACTTTTGGTTTAATTTGGTGGTTGTGCGTTCATTTTGTTGTATAGTTAGCCTTAAACTATGTGATGCCTAGGCTTGAATACTTGGCTATTTCTGTTGTTGAATCTTGATGTATTACGTTGCTCTTATCATGCTTATATGTTGCTCATATCCATGTCAACTATTATGCTATGCTAATTGTTTCTTTTGTCTGCTGGGTGGTTGTCCTCACTTCTAGAGGCATCATGCCGAAATTTTGTAGAAATCCCGAGTTTAGGTAGGACCTTATTACTGTCTGTTTTGCGGGTTAGAGTCTGTTGTTGTGAGTCCTTGCGATGTGTGGTTGTCTGGTTTCATCTTTGTGCTTGAGTTAGTTTGGTTTGTTGTGCTTCCGCGTTGCATGTCTGGTCGTGGAGTTTTGAGTTCGTTGCCCCCTTTATGCAAATTGAGTTGATCTGGCAATGGAAACCGGTATGCGATCATGGGCGAGCTTCGGGTCGCATACCGGGGGAATACCGGGATTATTGTCGAGTTATTCGAATGGTCTCACGGTTATCTCATTTGGGCTTGGGTTCTAGCATTGCGAGCGCCATCGACGATCTGTTGCTAGCCTCCAAATCCGATGAGGGCAACAAAGCATTCAAATAGCCCGAGGACGGTCTGGGCGGCTCCTGACAAGGCTGGTATCAGAGCAAGTGCATAAAGATGAACTCTAAACTTGACAACCACTTAGGTGATTGATTGTGGTTTACTTAGCCTTCTAGTAGTAATTAACGCTATATTACCCGCCCTATGTCTATAATTAGGGTTGTGTAGGTTGAATGGTGAGTGTGGGAGAAACGATCATGTTGGAATCGTGCATTTCATGCCATGCATATAAGATCCATGTCATACCATGCACGCATATGTCTTGCCTTGTCATTTTGCATCTTGATCTATGCTTTCATGTATGTTGGATTTGTAAAATTCATTTGTATTGTGCTACCGTCTAGATCATGTATTGATTCGAATTTTCGTTAAGTCTAAGAACCTATCCCTTCCTTGTGGAGTCTAACTCTTGTCGTCTGACTTTGGTTGATGACAGAATAAGGACTCGCGGTGGTATGGGAGGTGATGTGAGCACCCCCTCTTCCTATACCGTACTGTACGCCGTCTACTGTAGCGTATAGCACCGTATAGCAACAGGAAGCCTCGACACCGAAAATCCGAATCTAAAAATTCGATCGACGGGATCGAACACTTAACCGGACCGGTGCTCAGACGCATCTAATCATCGATCCCTGGATCAAGAGCCCAAAGATCGCGCACTCCACAACCCGAGTATCAATGCACGAAAAGATAAACTAATTTAATTTACATAACTAGGTATAAATCTTATACAAGTGTATTACGTAATCCAAAAGAAGTACAGCAATGAGGAAACAAAAGAAAGACAACCCGGCTGGCTTGACCACCCCACAAAGCTCTGTGGAGGGAAGACCTCACGGCCGCAACACTCGCAGAAAAGGGGCTCGCCATCATCCGGGACATCATCATTACCTTCCTCTGTGGAAAAAGGGTTAGCAGCAACGGTGAGTACACGTATGTACTCGCAAGACTTTAGTGTATGCAATTATAATTAATATGCGGTGATACGATTGAAATGGCTACTACACTAAGTCTATTGCTAAAAGCAGGATTTGAAGCGAGTTCATCGAAATGTAATACATAATTTGAAAGACAATAGCTTTGAATAAAACATATTTACAAAGATAAATAACAACTGAGCTCCACAGCTGCCACCATCCATGATCGCAGCTGGGATACGAATCGACATCCATACATATTCATAAATCCTCCAAGTATCATATCCACATATCCACAAATCCATCAAGTACCGTATTCAACCACATACTTTATATCGACTCCGAGATAATTTTTCATTTTCAAAACCAAACCAAATTTCTATACTTGATATGATTAAAGAAGATTTGCTCATAACCGTGAGCACGGCTAATCGATTAGAATTAGTTGATACTCTGCAGAGTTTGCGCACTTTACCCAAACACAACTCAGACTTGCATCCCTGTCATCCAGGGTACACGCGATACACGAGGTATTCGATATACAAGAATGATCTATTCTTTCCCATCGTTGAGGCTATAGCCACACCCCAAAGACCGGGCGACGATAAACCCACTACTATGGCGATAAGAGGCCAACCACCACTCAGGCGGCCACGGAATATCCATCGTGACGACGGCGAGTTTTTGCCGCGGCATTATCCCATAGCAAGGCGTACACCGTTGTATCAATCAAACATGAACTGGAGCGATTCCCCGCTGCATAAGTACAAGCGCACTCACGAAGGTGCATACGGCGGGTCGTGAGGACACACACACCGCGCCGATCGCTCAACACGGGAAAAGGTCCACACTTCGGCCTACCAACAGGCATGGCTATCCTCACACTTCAGGTACTAAAACAGGCTGCCCCATCCCAGCATTGCGCGGTTGCACGGTGTTCATTCAAAACCGTCACAAGTTCGGTCCTTATATTTTTGCCTAGTGACTCAAGCGGGAACTCCACTTAACTCGCCAACCAATCGCCACCATGTTTAACTAGCACATATTATACCTCCCGCCAAGTCTAATTACCAACTAGACACTGCACATTTTTATCAAATTACCTTTACAAGTCACATTTCCAAAACATTTCCAAAACCAGTTACAATTATCATAAGTTTTGAGCATTTGGTAAATGACTGACTTTGCTCATCTCTATTGCAGTGTCTAAGCATATGCATTTACTAAGTCGTTTATACCCAAGTGACATTTTATTAATTGTCCAACCCTACTAAGGCTATCAATGAACTCTGGGAATTTAATTGAGGAAAAACCACCAAATCGTGGTATATCTACCATTCCCACAAACTAGCACTTTCTTGAATATAAACAATGCATATAGTTTGAGAAATCAAAGTAAACATCATGAAATATAGGTTTCAAGATGGTCAAAGGAGGTGCTTGCCTTGTTGTTGCACTTCGGTGATGTCCGGGATGATGTTCGGGTCGTTCGAGGCGAAGCCCGACTCGCTAGCCTCTAATCGATCAAAACAACAAAAACGACAAAAAGAAATACAACTTAGCAAAAGCAAGATTTAAATGCACAAATGCCAACTAAACATCAAATAAGACCCACTTAAATATTTAAAGGAGAAAGAAATGAAGAAAACGAAGAAAATGTGAAACTATGACCTATTATGTCCATTTCGGCCGAACAAGTGCCAAAATGGATTAAAACGTGCAAAATGAAGTAAAACCCAACTAAACTTAGTGAAATACCTAAAAATAGGTATAACATACCTAATGGGACTTATTGGAACTTGTTTGAAGTTGAAATGATCAACCGGGAGCTAAAACGACGAATAAGGCGTATTCTTTACCTACGTGAATAAAAATACGTAAATTGAAGACAAATGCAATTAAATTTGCATGTGGAGCCTCAATATGGCCTCAGGTACATAACTAGGTGCTAAACGCTCGAAAGATCGAAGAAAAACCTTTCGGCCCTAAAAGCGACAAATTTGCCGAAAGCGGTAAAACGATCGCTTTTGTCGGAAATCCGTTAAACGGCCAATTTTGCGGATTTTTGCGCAAAACAGGTTTCCGACAATGCAACAAGCTAAAGCAAGATATTTAGGACTTAGTTGGATCGGTTGCAAAGCAATTCCTAATGAAATTGACCAAAATTGAATCAAAATGAAAACCGCGAGTAATTTCCGACAAAACCGCTTTTGAGTCCGTATTGAGTCCAAACGCGATCGAATCCGCGTGTGGGTTCCCGATCACGGGTTCGAACACTCAACACCTAACTAAAGCGCTCGGTAGATTAGCAATTTGCATCGACCGCAAAAGCGACCAAAACGATCAAAACGACCGTTAACGACCAAAAACGATCAAAACCGTCAAAAGGTCGTTTTGACCAAGAATGTCGTGAAACTTCGTTCTGGACCCGCAGCTAGACACTTGGAGGTAATAATGACTTATCGGAGCCAATCACCGCCAAAATTGACTTAACCTACTCGGACTTTTGATCAAACGTCCGCGTAACTCCGGTATTTACCCGAAGTACGACAAAAGTCCGGAAAAGGGCCAAAATGGGATCTAAAGCACACGTGAAGCATGCTTTCAACCTTAGGGACCTTAAACGAGGCGAACTGAAGCGAAAAGCCAAGAACGGCTTTGGGCCCTCTAATTATTAAAATAAAATGCGAAGTGCTAAAATGCAAATCTAGCATTTTTAGCCCTTTATTTTAGCCTCTAAGAAGACTAATGGTGAAGTCGATTCGTGCTCGGAGCTCTAGTATTTTATTCAACCAATTGAGACCTAGAGCAGCAAAGTATCTCGCAAAATGGTCAAAACTAAACTCCGTATTTTTTATCGGGTTTCTACTAGCTAGAAAGCTATAGGGCTATCCATTTGGTCATCGGACCTCTACGATTTTTCGCAAATAGAGTGACCTAGAGCTGACAACTTTGTGTAGGATGTGACAAATTGAATTCTGACTCTTCTGATCGCGACTACGGCTATCAGAAGAGCTAATAGAATCGTCGATTCAAGCTACGGACTCCTAGTATTTTGTGAAAACACTTAACACCTAATTAAATAAAATAAAATCCGGCTTATCGTAATTGAATTCCGATTCTTCCGATAGCGGCTCTAGCTACCGAAGTGCTATGAGAAAAATCTATACATGCTCTACCTCACTAGAACTCCGACAAACCGAAGACCTAGCGAGAGCATGCTCGATTTTGAAGATGGCTAAAAGCCAGTCGACTATAGAGTTAAACGGACCTAACGACGACTGAGTCTAGATTTTAAAGCGAGAATTGCTATGCGTCGTTGAACACATGGTACCTAGACATGGCCTAGGCTAGGGTTTGGGAAAACTTGATGAAATGCGAAGCTACAGGAGAAAAGAGTCGTAGCTACGGCAAGAGGATCGACCGAGTCAAGAAATCAGTCGGATCGCAAAAGCACCACGGGAACTCCAAGAGATATCGATGAATCTCGATGGAATACTCACTTGAAGGGGTTGAGAAGATGGGGAACGCGATGAGGGCGCCAAATCCGACCCTCCGATTCGATTTCCGTCGGTTGAATCGCCCGGAATCCGCGGATTTGGGTGGCCTTCTTCTTCTCTTTCTCCTTCTCCCTTGCTTGGGACATGAGGGATGGAGGAAATGAGTGTTGGCTGTTGGTTTGCTTGAGCACATGCTTAAAACACTATGCACTTACAAGGGGTATTTTGGTCAAGTGACAAACCTTGAAGGTTAAAGCTTCCAAAGTTGATCACTAATTATTCCAAAGTATTTTGGAAGCTATTAGGGTAACTTTGACACTTATTCAACTCAATTTGCAATTACTCATGAGAGTGAAATTAATTGAGTCGGGTAGTTTAAATGTGACCGCGATCAAAGTTTACAAGCTCCGATTAAACGGATCCTTAACTCCTTTTGAAGATTTTTAAGTTCCCCACTAAACTAGGCAACTTGTACTTCAGAAGGACAGAGAAGAGAACATTTAAGTCGACGTACAAGATACTTTCGCAAGAGCTCGAAAACTGAATTCAATCACCGAAAACACTTGTCGGCGGTCAAATGGGAAATTGATTTTGAGTGACGCTAAATAAGTTGAAGGGTTCTTTTAGATCCCGAACGAGTACAATCGCTCAAGATACAGAAACACACAAGAACAGTGTATTATTGAACAGTGTTTGAGTACAAATGTACAGTGACTCGAGTATAGAAATACTCGGGATATTACAGGTGATGACGGTGCGGGGCGATCGCAGCCCCACGATGGCGATCCGCCTCCTCCTCCCAACCTCTTGGATGTGCTGCTGAGGTCTGAGCAAAATCAGTAGGCAACCAACCGAATCCTTGAGATGCTTGTTCAGAATCAGGCTCCTTGAGGTGGCTGTGAAGGGCGAGACCGCCCCAATGGTTATCTGGATTTCTTGCATACACAGCCACCCACCTTCTCTCATGCCAGCGAGCCACTTGAGGCTGATGATTGGTTGCGCACAATTGAGCAGAAGTTTGCTCTCATCCGCTGCGAAGACCATGAGAAGGCACTCTTTGCTGCTCAACAACTTCAGGGTCCTGTTGGTGCTTGGTGGGCCTATTTCCTTGTCATGCAGCCTGCTGGTCACCAGGTGTCATGGGCTGAGTTCCGTGAGGCCTTTCAGACATATCATATCCCGAAGGGGCTCATGGACATTAAGAGGCAGGAGTTCCTCTCTCTCAGGCAATTGAACAAGTCCGTGATGGACTACTCTCGTGAGTTCAACTATTTGGCCCAGTATGAACCCCAAAGAAGTGAACACTGATCAGAAGAAGCAAGATCGCTTCATGAATGGGCTGTCAGCCAAGATGCAAGACAAGCTCTCCGTGTGCGACTTCACTGATTTCAATGCTTTGGTGAGTTGGGTGATCACAGTGGAGCACAAGATGAAGAGCCACCAGGAAGAAAAGAAGAGGAAGCGGGTTGCACAGTTTTTGGCAGGTGGCAGTTCACAGCGTGCTCGAGCTGTCCTCCTTCCTCCACCTATGGCACCTGCTCCTGCACCTCCCCTACAGGCTGGGATGGTCCGGCCTCTTGTTGTTGCTCCCCGGCCCCCACATCCACAGCCGGGAGTGAGAGTGGGGGCGAATTCAGGTCCAGGCCCGTGCTACAATTGTGGGCGCGCGGGACACTTCATCAGGGATTGCCCTTTTCCAAGGAGGGGCAACAACTCTAATGCTCCAAGGCCTCAAGGCGCTACCACACCGCCTCCACGTCTCCACGGGAAGGAACCTCAAGTGCCGAAGCATGGCCGAGTCAACTACACCAACGCCGAGGAGATTCTGGAGGGCGACCATGTGTTGACGGGTATGTTATGCATTGATGGGCATGCTGCTAGGGGTTTATTTGACTCAGGGGCTTCTCATTCTTTTATTCGCAAGAATTTTGCTTTGCATCATCAAATGAGAGTGAGTTGCAGCAACACCTCCTTCCTCATTGAAGCACCGGGTTCAAAAATTATCGCTAATCAAGTAGTTCAAGAAGCAACTGTGCAAATCCAAGGGGTTCCATTCCTTGTCAACTTGCTGCTCCTCGATCTTCGTGGGATGGATGTTATCTTTGGCATGAATTGGCTAACACAACAGTAGGCCATTCTATATTGTTCTCGTCACTCCATCTCACTCAAGGGACCGAAGGGTGGCTGGTTAACTCTACTTCTCGATGATGGCAAGACCACTCTTTGCTCCTTGAATGGTGCTAAAATTGGGGAGTTAGAGTCTATTCCCGTGGTTTCTGAATGCTCGGATGTATTCCCAGCGAAATTGCCAGGGATGCCGCCCGATCGGGATATTGAGTTCGTAGTTGAGCTTCAGCCCAGGATTGCTCCAGTTTCCAAGCTGCCGTATCAAATGCCGCCAAATGAATTGGCCGAATTGAAGAATCAATTAAAGGAACTGATGGACAAGGGATTCATTCGCCCGAGCTCCTCACCTTGGGGCTGCTCGTCTCTCTTCGTGACCAAGAAGGACGGTTCTCTTCGTCTGTGTGTGGACTTTCGTCCCCTGAACACATTCACCATAAAGAACAAGTACCCTCTTCCTCAGATCGACATCCTCTTTGATCAGCTTGCTGGTGCACGGGTGTTCTCCAAGATTGATTTGAGGCTCGGGTATCATCAGATTAAGATTCGAGCAGAAGATATCCCGAAGACAGCATTCTCCACTCGTTGTGGCTTATATGAGTATACGGTCATGTCGTTCGGATTGATGAATGCACCGGCATACTTCATGTACCTTATGAATTACATCTTCATGGAAGAACTTGACTCCTTTGTGGTCATCTTCATTGACGACATTCTCATCTACTCAGAAAATGAAGAAGAGCATACAAAGCATCTTCGCATCATTCTCGAGAGACTCCGGGAACATTGCCTTTATGCCAAATTCAGCAATTGTGAGTTTTGGCTTAAGGAGGTATCCTTCTTGGGACATGTCCTCTCCGAGCAAGGTGTTACTGTCGATCCAAGTAAAGTACAAGATGTTCTCAAGTGGGAACAGCCCAAAACTATCACAGAGATCCGTAGTTTTCTTGGGCTTGCAGGCTATTATCGCCGATTCATTCAAGACTTCTCAAAGATTAACAAACCCATGACCGAGCTACTGAAGAAGGGTGCTGAATTTAAATGGTCAGTGGGCTGTGAGCAAGCATTTCAGACCTTGAAACAGCGCCTTACTACAGCTCTTGTCCTCACACAACCTGATATTCACAAGCCATTTGACATTTATTGCGATGCATCAGTTATCGGCCTTGGCTGTGTGCTTATGAAAGAAAGCCGGGTTGTTGCCTATGCATCTCGGCAATTGAAACGCCATGAAGAGCACTACCCAACTCATGATTTAGAGCTTGCTGCGGTGGTCCATGCTTTAAAAATTTGGCGCCACTATCTTCTTGGGAACAAGTGCAACATCTATACCGATCACAAGAGTCTCAAGTACATCTTCACTCAGGCAGATTTGAATATGAGGCAAAGAAGGTGGCTTGAACTGATCAAAGACTACAATTTGGAAGTGCATTACCATCCGGGAAAAGCCAATGTGGTGGCTGATGCATTGAGTCACAAAGCCCGATGCAATTGCCTCACTCTTCAACCCCGAAGTGCCTCTATCTGTGCATAATTTCAGAAACTCAGGATAGAGATGGTTGAAGAAGGTTTCTTGGCTAATCTAGAGTTGAATTCCATGCTGCTAGACCTGATTAGAGAGGCTCAAAAGAGGGACAAGGGCATTGCCCGAATTTGTAGCAAACTGAATTCCGGCCAAGCTGCTAGCTTCCATCTTAATGACCGTGGAACTTTATGGTTCGGCGAGCGCCTAGTCATCCCTAAAGATCAAGAATTGAGAAGAAAGATTCTCGATGAAGCCCACAACTCTTTGCTTACAATCCATCCGGGCAGCAACAAAATGTATCAAGACTTGAAGCAGCGGTTTTGGTGGACTCACATGAAGCGTGAGATTGCTCGCTATGTGTCCGAATGTGATGTTTGCAAAAGGGTGAAGGCCAAACATCTCAAGCCGGCTGGCACTCTTCAGCCACTGCCCATTCCAAGTTGGAAGTGGGAAGAGGTTGGCATGGATTTCATCGCCGACCTACCAACGACTTCTTCGGGTCACGACTCGATATGGGTTATAGTCGACCGGTTGACAAAGTACGCACATTTCCTAGCCGTTCGCACTACCTATTGAGCCATGAGGTATGCAGAGTTGTACATCTCTCGAATTGTATGTCTTCATGGAGTGCCAAAGCGGATAGTTTCAGATCGAGGCTCTCAGTTTGTCTCTCGATTCTAGAGAAGTTTGCATGAGGCATTGGGCACCAAGCTACTTCATAGCTCAGCATATCATCCACAAACCGGTGGCCAAACTGAGAGGGTCAATCAGATCCTTGAGGATATGTTGAGGGCTTGTGTTCTATCTTATGGGAAGAAATGGGATGAATGTCTTCCATATGCTGAGTTTTCTTACAACAACAGCTACCAAACCAGCATCAAAATGTCTCCTTTCGAAGCACTCTATGGTCGTAGCTGTCGAACACCCCTGAACTGGTCCGAGAGTGGAGAACGTCCATTCTTTGGACCTAAAATGGTCATGACGGCAGAAGAGAAGGTGAAGACCATTCAAGAAAATTTGAGAGTAGCACAATCACGGCAGAAGAGCTATGCTGATCATCGTAGGAGACCTCTCTCCTTCAGTGTTGGTGATTATGTCTATCTGAAGGTATCTCCCCTTCGGGACACCACTCATTTCGGAGTTAAGGGAAAGTTAGCACCACGATACATAGGACCTTTCCGGATCCTTGCAAAGCGCGGTCAAGTGGCATATCAGTTGGAGCTTCCTCCCTCTCTAGCAATGATCCACAATGTTTTTCGTATATCACAATTGAAGAAGTGCCTCCGTATTCCCTTTGAACATTTCGGAGTTAGTGGAGCAATCACACTGAAGATGAGGCCACATGGGAGCAGGAAGACTGTTTGAAAACCGAGTATACCGAATTCTTCCATGACATGTGAGTGCTACCATCCATTCTCTTCGCAATTGAAGTCATATCATTAGTTTGTGGCTACATTGTCCATATGGACTCTATCCATCTATGCACTCATTTTCGAATCTTGGGATGAGATTCTTTTATGGGGGGAGGATTTGTCAAGGCCCCAAATTAAACTTTGGCTCGTGTGGCTAGCATTAGCACCAACCAATTTTAGCCACATTGGAGAACAAATGCTAACGCCAGAGTCTATTCCAAATTTGCCACTTAAGAGTATCCCAAACTTAGCAAAAATTAAGAGCTAGAAATTTTGGTGTGCAAATATGGGTTTCATTAAAGTTTGGAGCCTTGTAACTTGAGTTCTACACGGATATAGGTCATGAATGTTAGTAAAATGAAAACTAGAAACTTTCCTCTACCACTTGGTTGTGTTTGAGTCAAGATCCAAAGTCAAACACAAATTTTAAACATGGCTCAAAAACTGAATCCATGTGCTGAAATTTTGGGGACTTAGCCAAATGTTAGTCCCTTGCTTCACAAGTGTGTGGCCTTGTGTGTGGGCAAGTGGGGGCAAAACAAATCAGCAAACATCAACACTCAAAGCGCAGCCACCCATTCCCCTTCTCCCCAACGTGCAGCACCAAGTCTCCAAGCTCCTGGCCGACTTATCTTGTGGGGGAGACCACCTCCATTGCTGCACCTTGGCGCCTCCACCCAGCTCCTCCAAGCCCCCTCCATTAGAGCACCTTGGAGCTCCTCAAGCAGCTCAAGCCGACGCCCTGCAGCAGCTCCAACCGAGCTTCCCTCTCCTTTCCCCCATGGCTCCTCCTTGGGGGAGGCAAAGGTGAGTTTCCCCATGGCTAGATATTGTTCTAGAGGGTCTCCTCCTACTATTTTGGGTGCCTAGATCTGAAATGGGAAGAAGTTTTGGAGGGAATCAATAGATTAGGGTTTGTGGCTTGTTCTGAAATTTCAAGCAGATTTTATAGCCTATGGTTTTCGTGTTTTTGAGCAAGTTAGATGCTTCATATCTCTGGTCGGCTGAAGAAATAGTTGTATATAATTAAGTTATCTTTCAGTTCCAACAGGAATCATTCGATTTCATTAATCCAGCTGAAAGTTATGACCAATTTGGTACAGACTGTCCTGAGTTGGATCAAATCGTACAGAGCTGTTGTTCCACTCAGTTTTGGGTGGGCTAAACTATTCTTTGTTCAATTAGCGGTTGTGGGAATCATAGGTAAGGTTCCTATGCTCATTTAGAAACTGGGTGAGCTCAATTTGGAGGTGTGATTAAAAAGTTATACCCATTTGAATGCTAGCTGTTCTGAAACTCTGAATATTGTGGATGCTGAAACTTGCTCTCTGTTCCTGGCCGAACTGGGAGTTGTGCATGCAATGGATCGGAATTTTTCCAAATCTAAGTTTTAGATATGCCTCTTAAGTTTCGTTAGAAATTGGAATCGCTCAATTTCATCAAACCTTGTAGAAGTTATGGTCATTTTGGTGAAATCTGTCCAGATTTGTGCATTTTGTACAGAGTACTATTCTTTTCTGAATTTGGGCAAGTTAAAGCATTGAATGGTAAATTGGGGGTAGATGTATGTGTAGGCATTGTTCTTATGTTCAATTACAAACTGGAATCGCTCAAATTGGTTGAGTAGATAAATAGATATGCTCGTTTGAATTACTTGTTCTTCTGAAAAATTCAGATTTGGGTTCAACACCAAAGTGGGTAGGGTGCTTGCTATATTCAGATTTCAGAATTTGCTATAGAGGTTAGGATTTTGGGTTGGAGTAGTGTTGGGCATTTCAAAATATTGCTTGGCTATTGATGTGGAGTGTTATCATTGTATTTCATTTTGGTTTGATGAATACTTGCATTTTTGGATCTTCAATTTGTTATTCCATCTCATATGCATTGCATGCATCTCATTTCATATGCATTTTGCTCGTGTAGACAACAAACCCGCGGATTGACACGACCGTGGCCGAGGGGGTTACCGAGGAGCAAATTGTTGTTGAAAATCTGGCAGAAGCTCAAGGCAAGCACCTAAGCATATTCAACCTTACCTATAATTGTATTTTGGCGAATAATTTGCTTATTGGATGATTAAGTCATGCATTAGGAATTAAATTGTGAGAATGGTATTAGAACCTATTTGCTGCACATACACTATTTGACATTGGTTGAACACCTCCTTTGGAGCTAGTCTATGGGTAAGTATAATGTGTCCATGCTTAGTTTCCTTAGATGTCGGGTATGGGCCAAGTGGTGGATGGTTCCATCGCTTGAGAATAATTACTTCACACATTTGGGCTACAATGGTTTTGGGTAAGAACTGAAATGTGAAACTGAGACCGGGCGAGAGGGTTGAATCATTTGAGTATGGAGACTCAAATGCGTAGTCTCGCCTGTGTTGGTTGAGGACCGATCCGTTGTTTGCCCTTTGATCGAGCACACTTTGTTAATCGCATGCCTGATTATGGTACGGTAAGCCACCCTTTCATGGCATACTATTCGATGGATCATGCCCTCATGCGGTTGGACATGGTTGAGGGCGAGGCTTTGGCCGACTCTCGAGGGCCAAGCGAGGCTTGGGCCGCTCGAGGGGGTGCTAGGTGCTCGGACCGCATGAAGATGGTTCAACGAATAGGTATGGATGGGAGGAGGGTTGACATGAGGATCCTTCGTGGGATTCGTGTCGTGTGATTCATGATCCCCTGCACGATGAGTAAGCGATTCGAATTGCCGCGCTCTCGGATATTAGCACGCTTGGTCATTGCACATTCAACGTAGTAATAACTTAAACTTGATACTAGTTGGTATGTTGATGATTGTACTTGTTCATGATGTTACTTGCTTTACTTTAAATGTTTAGTTTCAGATTTCACTCTTGTAATAGGTCCTGTCCATAAGTGCTATAAAATTGGTGAATGTAGTAGTGGAGTGTCATTATGCAACAAAGTTAAGCTTTTTCGCACTTTTACCTAAATCTTATTCCTTGCTACATCCAAATGCACCTTCCTTCGAGTCGGTCATATATGGACCATGGGTAAGTCTTGCGAGTACCTTTTGTACTCATGCTTCTGCTTTGTGGTTTTCAGGTGAGGATCAGGATGGATGCAAGTTCTGTCCGTACTACCTCTCGGTGTCCGGGTGGGGCACCAAGTAGAGGCTACTTGTGACGTTGCTTACGCCCGGAAGTGTTCAGGGGCAGGACACTTCCGGAGATGTCATACTTTTGGTTTAATTTGGTGGTTGTGCGTTCATTTTGTTGTATAGTTAGCCTTAAACTATGTGATGCCTAGGCTTGAATACTTGGCTATTTCTGTTGTTGAATCTTGATGTATTATGGTGCTCTTATGATGCTTATATGTTGCCTATATCCATGTCAACTATTATGCTATATTAATTGTTTCTTTTGTCTGCTGTGTGGATGTCCTCACTTCTAGAGGCATCATGCCGAAATTTTGTAGAAATCCCGAGTTTAGGTAGGACCTTATTACTGTCTGTTTTGCGGGTTAGAGTCTGTTGTTGTGAGTCCTTGCCATGTGTGGTTGTCTGGTTTCGTCTTTGTGCTTGAATTAGTTTGGTTTGTTGTGCTTCCGCGTTGCGTGTCTGGTCGTGGAGTTTTGAGTTCGTTGCCCCCTTTATGAAAATTGAGTTGATCTGGCAATGGAAACCGGTATGCAGGGCGATCCTGGGCAAGCTTCGGGTCACATACCGGGGGAATACCGGGATTGTTGTCGAGTTATTCGAATGGTCTCACGGTTGTCTCATTTGGGCTTGGGTGCTAGCATTGCGAGCGCCATCGGCGATCCGTTGCTAGGCTCCAAATCTGATGAGGGCGACAGAGCATTGAAATAGCCCGAGGATAGTCTGGGCGGCTCCTGACAGTGAGAGACGCGATCATACTCACTGCGGCTAAGTCCCTGTATGAGAAGGTTCTTGGCCTTAGCGTTTGCCTCAACGTCAGCCATGTTTGTGGCGTTGACGTTCTCATCGGTCGGAACCTCATACGGGAGCTTCATCTTCTGCCATATAGAAAATCCCTAGGCAGTGATGTATGTCTCCATCTGAACCTTGCAGAACGGATAATCAACTCTAGCAAAATATTGGAGGCTTAGAGGAGTACTTGTCCGTCGCCATGGCTCTTGAGGCCGATCAAGATCTATAAAAGAGCAAAACCGGCTTTGATACCAATTGTAGGACCGAGATGGCGATCAGATGGGGGTGAATGATACCAAATAAAATCATCACCTACTCAACGTACTCCAAACAATCCTGCAAGGAAACTGGTGCTCCTTAAATTCGTGAAACCCGCAAAAATCGGAATGACTCAACAACTATGTGTATCCCTAGCTTGCATGGATGAGAACCATGAATCATGTGAGGGATTTGTAAACCACAATCCTGATTGTCAAGTGTCCAAAATAAAGAGGAATCAATTCACATAATTCTTTTCTAAAAGAGATCAAGCCAAATCACAAAAGTCTCTTTTGGAAAAGCAAAAGCAGATTTTTCAGGAATTGTCCTCACTTTGAGCAGATGGTTGGTGGAATTCTGTTGCTCCAAAATTTTTGGGAATTTTTCACCCTTTGAGTAGATGATTCGTGAAGCACTTCACCAAAAATCACTCCAAAACCCTTGTATTAAAAACAAGAAAAATCACGGACTACAGATAGTCAGGAACTTTGATTAAAAAATTTGGGGCTAGGTTTTCACCTCATAGATCCCCAACGGTGCAACCAGTGGACTTTAAAATTTTTCCACAGATGGATATATGAGTTTCACACATTCTCCAAAAAGAAACACTAAAAAAGTATTTTTCTAGATTTTTCTAAAAATCAAAGATTGACTGCTGCGCGAAGAACAAATTCAAGACAGATTTGCGATCTTGATAGAAACTTGACAAATAAACTCTTGCGGCATGCAAATTTTGGCAAATGGACTCGATCTTGAGCGAATATCCAAATAGAAAATAGAAGGAGGTGAATGCGAATCGCTCAAGTCAAGAACAAAATCCAGCAATCATAAATGTAAATACGGGAATGTAATGCTGAAAGTAAAGACATAATGTAAATTGCAAGAATTAAACTGTGAGAAAATAAATTTGGCTCTTGGAACTTCTATTTCATTCAGAGATGTGTGATTACAAAGACTCACTTCATGTGGGCAAAGCTCAAATGAGCAACACAACAACTCAAAGATTGAATGGGCATGGAGGCCTCCCTCCACCCCTCTATTTATACTATTCTTGGGCCACCTACCACCCTTGGATGAGTCTCAAACCCTAGAGCACTCCACCAAGGGCTAGGATTAACCCACTCTCTCCACCATGCAAAGGCAACCCAAAACCCTACACACATAATGGTTTTTCTTGCACATTTTTCAAAGCATACTACCTATACCTGCTAACCTATCAACTAGACCGCGATCCAACGGCCCTCATCGATCCTCGTGGCATCTAGCTAGTATCATCCCCTTTTCTTGTCTTCTTTGACTTGCCCGGACTCCGTCTCCGATCATCTTCCGGCGATCTCCAACTGTCTGGACCTCCGACACACATCGCCTAGTCCCGGTAATCATCCGCCTCACCATGACCTAGCACCGTCGTCCTGCAACTATCAAAGACAAGAAAAACCATCACATAACATTGTCCAATAATATGAATAAACATCACAAATGCTCACAATTAATCATGTCTCATTCATTAGTCGGTTCTACAGCCAGCCAAAGGCCGGTAGTACCACAAGAGACCAACACAACCCAAATTGCTTCCTTTTGAGTTATGATTCAAATCAAACTCAAACATGAGCACACCTTGCTCAAATAAAGTCAAATACTCATCACAAATATGGATGGACCTCCACATGGTCCTTCATATATCCATCACATTGTCGAGTGAAGTGGTCAAGCCATCAACAAGGGTGGCGCGCATCTCGCCTTGAGCTTGACTGGTATCGTGTGGCAAAGGGATCGGTATGTGAGTGTATCAAGGTTCGGCCGAATATTGATTCTGTGCATTCGGGGGTCAATACGTACTGCTAGGTGCCGCTGTTGATCAATGAATTGGAAACGGGTTTCCGGATTCAAGTCCGACTTGCACTAAACCTAACGGGTCACACACTTAATGAGTTGGAAACTGTTTAATGGGTTTGTGCATGGATAAGATCCGTGTTGGAGATGGAACCCTAGCGGGCTTCTGCCCACTAGTGTATCTATAAAAGGCGAGGACAGGAACATTGCGTGGAAGAGATAGATCCCTCACCACGTTCAGCCGTATCGCACCCCTCCTACTCCCCAGAAACCCTAGCCGTGTGGCAAGGTGCTAGCACACCCCGCATGGCATTCCTGCTCGGTACATGTGGATACCGGTAGAGGCGTTGTCGTTTACGAATGCGCTGTTCGGTTGGATCTCTGAAGACTTTTCAGTGCTCGACCTCGACTAGATCCATCTCCAACACTCAGTGGAGGTCGAGGAGCACTCGGTGCAGGTCGAGAACCACTTAGTGGAGGTCGAGGAGCACTCTGCGCAGGTCGAGAACCACTCGGCGGAGGTCGGGAACCACTCGGCATTGATTGGGACGTGAACGACTACTTCCTCTATGCGCACATATCTGCTTCCACTACATCAGTGCGTCAAGGGTAACGATTCATGATCCCCTACTCACATGTGATCTTGGGTGTTCGCGGTAGAAATTTTTCGATTGTTGCTTGCGTAGCCTACCCGTCCCCAACAGATGAATCTAGAGCTGAGACTAGATCCATTGGAAATACTTCTTCAGTATCTTTCTAACAATCACAAGAACTCCTCCATTGGACTTCGTATGAGAAAGTTATGCCCGTTTTAGTGAAGTGATGTACGCTGACTCCGAACTGAACTCGGAGGCCAAATTGTGGATGACTTGGACTTTGGATTGACTTGGCGTGCTTCTCCCATGTTCCTAAGTAGTAAAACATCACAAATATTTAGTAGCATCCCATCCTCAATAATATTATTATGAATAGTGAGAAACGAGCTCACCTCATGATTTAATTGTCGTACACAAGCTCTTGTCATAGGACCATGATGTATGCGTGTATCCAAAGGAGTGATGTCCTCATCATCCTCCCCCTCTTGAATTGGAGTCGTCCTCGACTCAAGCTCGTTCTCTTCTCCCATGTATGGCTTTCAATCTGAAATGTTAAATGTGGGACTAACCCTAAAGTCTACAGGCAAATCAAGTTTATATGCATTATCATTAATCTTCTCAAGTATTTTAAAAGGACCATCAGCTCGAGGCATTAATTTGGACTTTCTCAAATCTGGAAACCTATCTTTTCTCAAATGCAACCAAACAAGATCACCTGGATCAAAGGATAAATGTTTCCTACCCTGGCTACCAGCAAGTCTATACTTTTTAGTCATCTTTTCTATGTTTTCCTTAGTTGTTTCATGCATTTTCAAAATGAATTCAACACACCTCTTTGCATCTAAATTTACCTTTTTAGAAGTAGGCAAGGGCAAAAGGTCAATTCGAGCACGAGGATTAAACCCGTACACTACCTAAAATGGACTTACCTTGGTGGTGGAGTGCACCGATCGATTGTAAGAAAACTCTACGTGTGGTAGACACTCTTCCCACAGCTTCAAATTCTTCTTTAAAATAGCCCGCAACATGGTGGATAATGTGCGATTAATGAACTCTATTTGGCCGTCAGTCTGGGGATGACATGTAGTAGAAAATAGCAACTTCGTCCTCCTGCAACAACAAAAGACGAACGGAGCTAACTAGAATGCATAGCTTATTAGCACGATAGAGCAAACCATCATTCAGAACATATTTATTCCATGTTTACCATCTTTACAATGTTCAAACACTTCTTTAATGTCCAAATCAGTAGCATATAAATCCTTACTGGTCTCTAAACCAAAAATCTTATGATCAAGTTGAGATAAGATGGTGTAACATCTAGAAAGTGCATCAGCAATCACATTGTCCTTTCCTTTCTTATGTTTTATGATGTATGGAAATGACTCAATATATTCTACCCACTTAGCATGTCGTTTATTCAATTTAGCTTGACTTCTAATATGTTTCAGTGATTCATGATCAGAATGTACAACAAATTCTTTATGCCATAGATAATTTTGCCAAGTTTCAAGCACACAGACTAAAGCATACAATTCTTTATCATAGGTAGAATAATTTAGACTTGGACCACTTAATTTCTCACTGAAATAAGCAACCGGTTTACCTTCTTGAAGTAGCACACCTCCTACTCCAATCCCACTAGCATCACATTCTATCTCAAAAGTCTTACCGAAATCGGGGAGTTGGAGCAATGGAGCATGGGTGAGCTTTTCTTTTAACAACTTGAATGCTTTTTCTTGTGCCGGTCCCATGTGAAAGCTACTCCTTTCTTTGTCAACTCATTCAATGGGGCGGCAATGGTGCTGAAATCCCGAACAAAACGCCGATAGAATCCCGCAAGACCATGAAAGCTTCTCACCTGGGTGACAGTCTGAGGGGTCGGCCAGCTCTTTATGCCTTCAATTTTTGCTTCGTCCACTTCAATTCCCTGTGGAGTAACAACATAGCTAAGAAAAGAGACTCGATTGGTGCAAAAGGCTCACTTCTCAAGGTTACCAAACAGACGTGCATCTCTCAAAGCATTAAAAATAACACACAATTGCCCCACATGTTTTTCATGAGACTTGCTATATATCAAGATATCATCAAAGTAAACCACCACAAATTTACCAATGAATGCACGTAAAACTTCATTCATCAAGTGCATGAAAGTGCTAGGTGCATTAGTTAACCCAAAAGGCATGACTAACCACTCATATAAGCCAAACTTAGTTTTAAATGTTGTTTTCCACTTGTCACCCAATTTCATTCTAATTTGGTGGTATCCACTACGCAAGTCAATCTTTGAGAAAAGAGTAGAGCCACTCAACTCATCAAGCATGTCGTCTAACCTAGGTATAGGATGACGATACCTTATTTTAATATTATTAATGGCTCTACAGTCCACACACATACGCCAAGTACCGTCTTTCTTAGGAACCAAAAGAACAGGAACGGCACATGGACTAAGACTTTGTCATACGTACCTTCGGTCCAAAAGCTCTTGGACTTGTCGCTGAATTTCCTTAGTCTCCTCCGGATTTGTCCTATATGTAGCACGGTTTGGCAAAGTCGCTCCCAGGATCAAGTCGATTTGGTGCTAAATATCTCAAATAGGTGGTAGCCCCGGGGGTATCTCAGCTGGAAACACATCCTCATACTCCTACAAAAGGTTAGTGACAGCAGTAGGCAAAGAGCTAGACATATCATGAAATCAAAATAAATCTTCTTTGCATATCAATACATAGCATGGTGCATCATTCTCATTAATTTCAGCAAGATCAGATTTTGTAGCAAGCATAACACTACCTTTCAATTTAATTCCCTCGGGCCTAGAACTAGGTTCCTTCTTGTCTTTCTTAGGTGGGAAAATATTTTTAGCCACTTGTTGATTTTCAGATTCTAGCGCACTCTCTTTTCTCTCATTTTCAGCTCTCTATTTGTCACATTACACAATTTCAACAAGAGTCATAGGGAGCAAAGTGATTTTCTTCCCTTTGTGCATAAGAGTGTATTTGTTACTTCTACCATGATGAGTTGCATAAGTATCAAATTCCCATGGATGGCTTAATAAAAGTGAACATCCTTGCATAGGCACTACATCAAAATCAGCAAAATCATGTATGTTCCAATGGAAAATTACACTCTTACAGTTTGTGTTACCATCACCTTACCGCTATTATTGAACCATTGAATATGGTAGGGATGAGGGTGTGCACATGTGGTCAAGCAAAGCTTCTTGACCAGATCTGAACTCACCAAGTTATTACAGCTCCCAGCATCAATTATAACACGAACACGATAGTCCTTGACGATGAGATACATCTGAAACAATCTATGGTGTTGTAGCTTGTCCGCTTGCTCCATTTGAGCACTCAACACTCGTTGCACAATGATTGTCCTATAATTCTCGGTGGCAGCGGTCCCTAAAATCTCCTCGTCATCGTCGTCCGTCTCATGATCATCCTCATTATCTGCAAGTGTGGAAATTTTTTTAAAATAAACTATATTTTATTCCAAATTGCAAAAGTAAATGTCTGCCGCAAAAAATTTCAGTTTTATATGTCTATCGCCGGTCCATCGGGCGATATAAGCCTGTCGCCCATCAATCGGGCGACAGGAGACCTTTCGTGTTTTATGTCGCCTGTTAGACGGGCGACAGGCTTATATCGCCCGATGAACAGGCGATAGAATAAAAATCCCCCGTTCATCAGGCGACATAAAGCATGCGGGCTTCCTGTCGCCCGATGGACGGGCGACAGGATTATTTTATAATCGACGCGCGCGCTCGGCCGGCCGGCAGAAGCAGCATAAGTAGGACAAAGAAGAGGAGAGAAAAGAGAAGAAGAGAGGAAAAAAGAGAGGAGGGAAGAAAAATAGAGCGCGATTTTTGAGCCCCGTCATTTCATATTCAGGTAATTTCTCGTTCTTTAGTTTTTGTATTTGTAGATCTAGAAAATGTAGTTAGAAATTGTAGTTTTTGTATTTGTCGATCTAGAAAATGTAGTTAGACGTAGAAAGATTTAGCAAACCTAGTTTGTAGTTAGATGTACTACAGACATAGCAAATATAGCAAATTTAGTTAGGTGTAGGTAGATCTAGCAAATCTAGTTTGATGTAGGTATGCACTACTCGTTTTAATTTTTTTAGCAGTAAGTTATGATTTAGTAGAAATGATTTTAGATCTAGGTTTGTGTGCGTTGATATATCGAATGTAGATACTTTGAACGGATAGAAGTATTCATTTCTTAGGAATGCAGTTGGGTACATATAGCGAAAGTAGTTTGATTTACGTCGAGTAGAAATTAATCGTAGAGAATGTAGTTAGAGTAGTTGTTTAATTCTTTAGTAGTAGATCTAGTAAATGTAGATATTGTATACCGATACGAATACATCCATATACATATTCAATTCTTACGAATGTAGTACGGCAGAGATAGCGATTGTTACGATCCTAGATATGTATTATTAGAAATGTAGCAAATTTTTGTACGAATAAATATGTATTTTTGTAGCATATAGATGTACCAAAGTTGGGGATCATAATATTTTTTACGGAAAGTAATTAATTCGTGGGTGAATGAATGGATTTGCAGATATGGCAGAACGAGTTCTATTTAGAATATATTATGGCGAAGGGGTTGTAATGTATGGTTCGGAGGGTGCAGATCTAAGTAACTTCCAGTATGTGGACAGAAGTTTGAGTAGGGTCGAAGAGCGCACATTTTCTTCAGTGTTGAAGTGGTTGTATTATACTTTTCGGATGGAAGAAAAGAAGTGGCAGCTGAAGGTATTTTGCCTCTGTAGTATGCAGAATAATCCATTTTGTTGGGAGCTAGTTGAGTTGAAAGGAACCGCATCGTGGAGATCATATGTGAGGGGGACAGAGCAACGGGGATGGAACCGGGTGCTTTTAGTGCAAGCCTATGGCCGGGATGTTGCCCCCCAGCAGCAGCCGGACGATGGTGAATGTAGTCAGGCTCAAAATGAGTTAAGTTTTGGTGACACCGAAATTGGGGGATCTAGCCGTGAGCAGTACATCCAGACACGCAATGAGGACATTATTTGCCAAAGTGGCGAACAATCTGAATTAGGGGAGGACCAAGCAAATGTTGGACAAGTAGCGCGGGGACTAGTAGACGAAGGTGAGCAAATTGGTGAAATAACAGTTAGGATGGAAGAGGAAGACCGTGAGTACGACATAGCAGAAGTGGAAGACGACGATGAGTCAGATGAGGAAGATGGAGGTACGGAGCCGCCTGTGCCAGCCGAGTGGAGCACGCATCAATTTGAGAGGTTGGTTGTTAATGAAACCAACGACATACGTTGGCAGTACAGCGCCAACAAGGTTAGGCCTGACAGTATGTACGCGACAAAGGAGGCTGTGCAGGATGCTGTGAAAGATTGGGCCTTATCATTAAGAAGGATTTTAAGGGTTAAGAAATCCACCCCGACCTGCTACAACGTGGTGTGTGAGATCCATGGCTGTCCGTGGAGAGTGCATGCGTACAAGCCGAAGTGGGGCACCCGTTGGTTATGCTCGAAGGTTGAGCAGCACAGCTGTATGATTGAGGAAACAATGATGGCTCACAGGAACCTGTCATCTAGGTTTGTCGCGAATATCATGTACTCAGAGATAGTGGAGAACCTGACTTATGAGCCCCGTGCTATTATCCAAGCTATCGAGAACAGATATCAGTACACAATTAGCTATGTGAAGGCTTGGAGGGCGAAACAGAAGGCCTTAGAAACGAGGTTTGGGAAGTTTGAAGACTCGTACCACAATCTGCCCGCCTTTGCCGGTTGCATTCAGGGAAGAAATCCCGGCACTTACTATGATTATCAAGATTGTCCGTCAATCAAGTGGCCAACTAAAAGGCATCTGAGGAGAGTATTCTTCGCATTCGGAGCTTGCATTAAGGGGTTCTATCACTGTCGTCCATTGCTGTGCGTGGACGACACATTCTTGACCGGGAAATACAAAGGGCAAATTTTGACAGCTGTGGGTGTTGACGGAAACAACCAGATTCTGCCTGTTGCATTCGCCTTTGTAGAAAGTGAGAACTATGAGAGTTGGCTATGGTTCCTGCAGAACTTGAAGATTGGGGTGGTCAAAACTCGTCAAGATGTGTGCATGCTGCACGACAGGCATGCTGGTCTGCTTAGTGCGATCAACTAGTTGCAAACAGGGGAAGAGGAGCCATTTCCATGGCCTGACTTGCAGAGCCGATGGTGCATGAGGCATCTGGGTGCAAATTTCTACAAGCAATTCAGGAACAAGGAACTCATGAACATGTTCAAAAGACTATGTAAGCATAACCAGGAGAGCAAGTTCCGGACTCTGTGGAAAAATATCGATGAGCTGACAAGAATACACAAAGAGGAGATGGCGAACAAGAGTACTGCCAGCGAAGGACACGGTGAGGCGGAGCCTCTTCCCCCTGCCAACAGAAGATGATGCGACTAATCGTCGTCGAAGGCAAAGGCCAATCAAATGTTTCTCGGACTGGATCAAGCACGAACCGAAGGAAAAGTGGGCACTGTTACATGACACACATGGTGCCAGATACGGTGTGATGACCAGTAACTGCGTAAGTTTACAATCGGGTAATGAGAGGGATGAGGTGTCTCCCATTGGTGGGAATTGTTGAGGGAGTCTTTGCGGGGCACAACCAAGTACTTCGCCGACAGACATCAAGTCGCATGAGATAGTCTTTGAGAGATGAGAAGCTCCTGTACTCCTCCATGATCAGTAAATACATGGAAGAGAAGAGTCAGAAGGCGGCCAAGCATAGAGCTATAAAAGTTGGTGCACGAACACTGCGCTCCGAGGTGATCTGTAAGGATAAAGGACGGCGTGGAACCAACCAGCGGGTTGTCATTCAGGAGTGCATATTATAGGATATTTGCAAATGCTCGTGTAACAAGCCCCACCTTTTGCACAGGCCGTGTTCTCATGTGATAGCCGCATGTGCTTTATTTGGAATGCAACCTGGTACCTATCTATCTGAATATTTCAGGAAGGAAAGGGTGATGGCAACTTGGAGCGAGGAGCTTTATGGTTACGGTGTTGTGGGTTCTTTCACCACAACTCCTAGTGCTGATGAAAGGTTCTGGGTCCCAGATTTTAATGCAGGTAGATGGAAAGCAGGGCGTCGGAAGACAAGACGTATCAGAAATGACATGGATGAGTCAGAAGCTGGCAAGCGCGTGAAGAAATGTTCATTGTGCAAGGAAACAGGACATACGTTCAAGAATTGCCACGCACAAAACGAAGGAGATGAAGGAGGAGATGGCAATCCGACGGTGGCGGGTGGATCGTCCTGTGCGACGAGTGCTTCACGACGCCAACGTACCACATGAGAAGCAATTTAATTGCAATTTAATCGATGTGCTGTGTGTTGTGTGAACCCTGTGTGTAAGCCTGCTGCATGTGGCTATGTGTTGTGCATTGAAAAATTATTGTAACTATTTCTGAATATTTATGATGCTTGAACAATTTTACGTGCGTGTTTGTTTGAACACATTGTTGAGAGAAACCTATAGTATTCGGACGCTTTTCTTTCTATATGTTTTTCAAATGTAACTCAAAATTTGTTATGTATAGGTATGGCTGACCAACCAGGAGATGACGAGTGGCCCTTCGAGTTGCTGGATCCGGTCGTCGATGGTAGTCACCGTGCCCACATCGCCACCGCTTTTCCAGAGGAGGGAGGCGAGCCGCACACGCTGGGCGTCCTTCGACCGAGGACACCGCAGTACGGCTGGGAGATTGATCCTCGTTGGGTCCCCAGGTAACATATTACAATTCAGATTTCTTAATATGTTTGTGGTAGTGTTGTTACTGGTGTTGTACTGATATAAATTACATGTTTTTCCTTTCGTAGGCTCCGAGCTTCAGGATTGCTGCCTTTCGCCCAGATGGTACGGGATGTGGGTCGCCGGTTCCCGTTCGACAGGTCCCTGATCACCGCTCTGGTGGATCGGTGGAGGCCGGAGACCCACACCTTCCATCTACCCGTCGGGGAGATGGCGATCACTCTGTAGGACGTGTCGTACCTGCTCGGCCTCCCGATCGCCGGCGACGCTGTGGTGCCACACGACGTCGACCCTGCATGGCGCCCGCAGCTACTTCAGCGGTTTGCTGGTGTGCTACCACCACCAGACTACCGGGGCTTCACTGGCACACACGGTCCTACGCTGCGGTGGCTTCGACAGTTCGTGGTACACAACTAGACTATGAAAAAACAAGGGCTCTTCAATTACAGCTTACAATAACATGTAATATGTGATCTTCTATCTTGCAGCCTTTGCAGATCGTCGAGCCAGCGGACGAGTATAGGGTCAGCCGCCACTTGGAGGCGTACCTGCTATGGCTGTTCGGCTGGTGCTTGTTCACGAGCTCCCATGGGGATAGCGTGGACAGGCACCTTGTCCAGTTCGCGAGGGAGATAGCGGACGCCCCCCTCGATGACGTGCCGCAGTACTCCTGGGGGTCCGCTGTCCTCTGCAGCACGTACTGGGCCCTCTGCGACGGGTGTACCCAGATCGGCGACGAGTTGACCTTCACTGGATGCCCGCTACTAGTATAGCTGTGGGCATACGAGAGGTTCCAAATCGGGCGCCCCGCCATCAGCCTGGCGTCGGTTGACCCTACAGGCGATGGCTACGTCGACGGTCCGACCATGGGCACCATCTAGTGCCACCGACGGGTAAGATATTTCAACTGAAAGTTTGGTACTATTGCTTCTACATTTTTGAATACTAACGGTAACGTTCTGTTGTCACTGCAGCCTACGTGGGCACACCGGACGGTGCGCCAGGGCTACCCGCAGTTCGTCGTGGCGTTCGACCACCTCACGGACGACCACGTGCGCTAGACGCCGTACACTCAGGCGCAGGTACTGCTTCGTGTGACCGGCGGTGCCCTGTCGACCCTGTGCACGCGAGACGTGGCGTACTGGCTCACACGGCGGTTCCTGGTGTTCGACGTCCAGGTCGAGGCCTACACTGTCCATCAAGTGATGAGGCAGTTCGGCCTACGATAGGAGTTCCCAGTGCCGGCCGGCCGTTTGCTCCCACACGCCGCCCACACGTAAGTTCCCTCGATCGATGTTCCATAATTACTATCGTGTGTTGCCATCTAATATTTGTACATTCATTTCTCATCCACAGCCAGACTAGGAAGGGGGTGCATGGGGCCACCCCCTGGCACGTACGGATGGCACCATGGATCGAGGAGTGGGCCGGAGCCCTCGAGGACGTCAATGCTGACGATGCGCCATACGATCCGAGAGCGCATCAGCGCATCGATAGTGGTTCACCTCTCGCACACGCAGCGCTGCACGCGTCGACCCGGATCCTCCCAGGCATGTCCCCGGCCCGAGAGACACGTATCCCATGCATACGGACGCGGCTCTGCACGCTGCAGTACGTTGTATCCGATATACGTTTAACCATTTGATATCTGTGCTATCTAATTTGCGATATTTTTTCCAGACTGACATGCTAGGCCAGTTCTACGAGGAGTCATCGAGGATGCTCTCGCGGTTGATCGGCGGCCTGCGGGTGAGCAGAGAGGATGTTGCCAGCTTGCTCGGTAGGTTCCGGGACGGCTCCACACGCGCCCTCGAGTTGGCTGGATCACCCCTGCCACGTGGTGTGGTCCCCGACGCGCCGCTCGCGCCAGGGAGGGGACCTGCGGCTGGTGCAGGCTTCGACACCGGAGGTGCTTATTCTTCACACCACGGTGCAGCCTTCCACGCTGGAGGTGCCGCAGGTGTGTGCTGTTTCATGTTTTGCATTCACTTTTCATGCTTTGCACTCACCAACTCACTGGTCTTAACATTTCTTCTCTTCGTACAGGTGCTGGAGGTGTCAGTGCACCGTGGTTGCCGCCTGCTGCTGATGACTATGACGGGCGGGGTGATGATCATGAGGACTACGAGGATGACACCGTGTCAAGGTACCTCGTTGATCCACCCCCAGTTCAGCTTGGTACCGCACAGCAGCAGTGGGCGCCACGACCGACGCAGTGGCACACGACACCGCCACCGACCCAGCTTGGGTCGTCGCAGTGGGCGCCGCCACCCCCACCGATGCAGGTTGGACCGACGCAGCAGCGAACACCCCCCCACCACCACCACCGGTGCAGGCTGACCAGCCTGGGTACGCCACACCTCCAGCGAGGCCACAGAGGGCCCACTGCCCACCGACGCCGCTGACGTACTCCCGGAGTCAGATTCGGAGGAGGACTACACAGCAGCGAGGAGGCGCCCCGAAGAGGGGCCGGCACTAGTTCCTTTTATGTTTTAGTGTTCGTAGTTTTTTTTTTGGTTGGCAGTTTCGAGCATGGCGGTCATTGTTGGTACTATGTTATGTTTTACCATCTATTTTGTGTACTTTCTCATATTACGTGCTTCATTATATATTTCTGTTAGCTTTTCCAGCTTTGTCATATCTTTTCCAGCTTTGTCATATCATCTTTTCCAGCTTTGTCATATCATCTTTTCCAGCTTTTGTCATATCGTCTTTTCCAGCTTTTGTCATATTTTCTTTTTCAGCTGCCTAAAGCTGCATGACCTAGCCTTCTAGCCGACTATGGGAGAGATTCCCGGTGTAAAACTGTCACCATAGCCAGGCTCATGTCCCTTCACATGCAAAGCTGCAGAAGCATCCGATGCTCGCGGATTTGAACTTCTCTTAAGTCCGCCACTCTCTCCTTTGGCTGGCCCCTCACTACCACTATAAAAACCGACCGAGGGACGGATATGTGCATCACACTGCCAAAACTACAATAAACATTAGCCGACTTTACACACATTAGGCCACGATGTCGTTCTACCATCGCCTCTTCAACAAGCGAAAATTAAGCCCCCCAAATACCCGGATGAGAGTAGCGTTGACGCCCCAGTGCTGCCGGAGTTGCCCCGACCGAAATGCGACTGCAACCTTCCAGCGAAGATGATGCAGTCTGCGCACACAAATACGGCGGCCCGCACTCACTATTGTTGTGGCCACGGCTACGAGGTAAACCAATTGGTGTCAATACAAATTAGGGTAACACTACCAATTCATGCATTGTTCTCTGTTTCTTTAGCACAAGGGCTGGTGTTGCTTCTTCCAATGGATCGACGGGCCGGAACGATGTGACTACGAATTTGTCTACAATTGCCACGACGCCTACCACACATCACCCGAGAACTTCATTCGGTGGGAGAGGCCGCCGGGATATGTCCCCTATATGGATCGACCGGAGTTCAGGGTCGGTGGGCAAGGGACGAACCAATCGGTGAGTTTCATGCGACATGCTCATGTTTCAGTCACAAAGTAGTCATTCTAAACCAGTTCATCGCATACAGGACATCAAAAAGAAGCATGCGAAATTGCTCGAGTCCAGGCAGGAACATCCTCCCGAAGGGCCACCCCAAAGCCCCGAACTGTGCGACCACGGCCTGCAGGCAGTGGTTGACACCTACCACGAGGATCTAGCGGACCGAAGATTCTATCGGTGCCCTTTGGCCGAGGATGAATGGTGCTGCTACTTCAACTGGGTGGATCCGGAGACGTACCACCCACATCTCAAACTTTCCGTCTGGGATAACTGTGGAGAGCATCCCTCGCTGTGGTGCTACTACCTCCCAGAAAAGCCGGACCCCGAGTACGCACATGGTGTTCTTCAACCACCACAGCGGGTATACTGCATTGACTGCAGGGCACGCTTTTGATTGTACAACAAGAAGCCCAACACACACCTCCTGCACCATATAGTGGAGTGCGAGCCGAAACAGAGGAGGCGTCTCGGCAAGCCTCCCGAAGGGCAAGAAGGTTCGTCCTCTCGAAGAGAAAGGGATAAGGAAGCGGCCGAGGTCCGCGACGCAACAAATCATTGACGCATTACGAAGACCATCAGGAACCCGGTGGTATTAACATAGGGGTGCCGGAAATCGGGATGGCATGCCCATATGGGAGGCGTAACTCCACGTAATGTACACAAACAAGTTACTTTTTATACCCAGAGATGTATGGCATAGGCTACCCATTCGGCAATACCGGGAGCATCACAAGACGGCCATGGAACTCTTTCATAAGAGAGATTGAGCGGTGTCCGAGAACAAATCGCACAAGATTGACGGGTGATGTAATATGTAGAAAATGTTGCGCGTCCTTCCCACTTTACGAACATAGGCGGAACGATCACTTGTTCCACCATGACAATCGATGTAATCCGCACTTTTTCTAGCAATGTCGCCACCGCTGTAATATCCTTGTAATATCATCCGAACTACCGTTGTATACGCCTCTCGAGGTTGAGTTTGCGTAGAAAAGTTATTGGCTGCATCTACATGCTATTCTCAATGCTTGCAATGATTTAGACACTTTGGCTAAAGTTTTCTTGTGCTAAACTATTCATATAATGGAAAAATTACATACGGACGGATATTTTACTGCCACTAAAAGGGTTAGAAGTTATCGTTGACAATAATACTTAGGGTTATTACGATACTATTTGCGTATCAAAGAAAGGTGTAAATAACATATTTCTCCAGAATATGGTACTCCATATAGCAAACCGCCAACATCTTTGAATTTGTTGCCAAAAATTACATTCGAACCAGATATTTTACGGGCTGCCGAAAAGGGTTAGAAGTTATCGTTGACAATAATACTTAGGGTTATTACGACAGTCTATTTGCGTATCAAAGAAAGGTGTAAATAACATATTTGTCCAGAATATGGTATTACGACGGTCTATTTACGGGCTACCGAAATGGGTTAGAAGTTATCGTTGACAATAATACTTAGGGTTATTGCGATTCCTTATTTACTTGCTTAATATAAATTTATAAATTTATTTCTTTCTATTTGGATCATAAAAACTAACAAAAATGTCAAAAATGGTATATGTCGACCATTCATCAGGTGACATTTAAATGTTGCCCATTTGTTCGGCGATTTTCATGCTGTCGCCTATTCAACTAGCGACATTTAAATGTCGCCCATTTGTTCGGCGATAGATTGTTCTGTCGCCCGTTGGTTAGACGATATCATTCTGTCGCCCAACTAACAGGCGATAGACATACATTTATGTAATTTCGTCGCCCCAATGTATAGTTTTGCAATTTAGATTTAAATTAGTAATATTTAAAAAAAAATTCCAAGGTTAGCTGCAAGAGCATTTTCATCCTCAACATCACTAGCACTAATGTACCCACCTTCTTCTGTTGTAATGTATGCTCGACGACTTGGACAATCCTTCATGACATGGCCCATTCCCATGCATCGGTGGCATACAATTCCAGTGGTATGACCCGTCGAAGCAACTGAGGATGAGCTCTTTGTTGGTACCTGTACATTGTTAGATTTACTCACCTTGGGTGCACGTGATGGTGATGGTGCTATTGAACGCGCCCTACTCGTGGAGGGGGCATCAGACTGAGTGGCAGAAGGTAGGGTTGTTTGGGCTTGCCCCGATGTCGATCTTGGTGTCGATACACCACCAAAATTGCTCCTTGTCCTTTGCTGCCTTCCCTGCAATTCTTTTTCTACCAACATAGCAAGCTGGAACAACCTATTGATATCATTATATTCTTTGTAATCAATTATGTCCTGAATTTCACGTCGTAAACCCCCATAAAAATGAGCCATCTTATCTTCTCCATCCTCAACATCTCACAACGCAACATGCCTATTTGGAGCTCTTGATAGTATTCCTCTACAGATCTATTACCTTGATTCAAGCATTGCAATTTCTTACGTAAATCATGTTTGTAAGGAGGAACAAATCTACTATGCATAGCTCGCTTTAATCTATCCCATGTATCAGGTTGTAAACTAGAATTTACTACTTCATTCCACCAAATGATAGTAAAGTCTTTGAACTCACTAGTAGCTTGACTGACTCTATGTACTTCAGGAACTAAATGGGAGTTAAATTTTTGGTTAATAGTTATTTCCCAATTTAAATAAGCTTCAGCATCATATGTACCAGAAAAAGATGGTATGGTAAATTTAACTTTAGAAAAGGATCATCATTTCCATGAACATTGCGGTGGTTAAAGTTATTACCTCCCATACCTTGATGATTGTGATTTAGGCGTCATTATTGTCGTACATGTTGTGCAGCGGCGCGAGCGGCGAAGGCATAGTGGTCTTCTCCATCCACATCTTCTCCCACGACAAACTCTTCTTGATATTCCACTCTGCAAGCTCCATTGAGAGGCGGCTGTTGGGATCCGAATTTGCAAATCCGGACCCTTTGTGTATTCAGCACTAGTCCAGGATCACGCTAGTGCACACAGTCTCAACATCGGTAAATATCACAATCATACACATCGATAGTAATAAAGTACTTTAATTAAGATAACCAAACTGGTTGCTTGACCTTATGGTCAAGTTACAAGAGTACGCCACACAGGGCGAAAACTTATTAAGGAAATAAATTGCAGCGGAATAAAAGCATCAACATGGCGCCATCCAGTATACAATAGGCAACTGACTGGGCTCACTCCCTAAGTAGATAGCTCCTCCTGAAGTTCCTCCTCCAAGGCTAGCGTCGCTTCTCCTTCAACTGATGTTGTTTGTGACAAGGGTGAGTACTTGGTACTCAGCAAGTCATGCACAGAATGCAAACTAATATTCTACATGCATGGCTTAGTTCAAGGATAGGCTAACAGGTACATTTGCAGTAAAACAACATTTAGCAAGTAGCATAAGTAGATTTGAAAGCAGTAAAAGTAACGATTATATCAATAACTTTTTCAGGAGTTAAGTAAACACTTTTCCTTTCCTAATCCACATTTCCATCAACGTCATCATTTAACCCAACCAAACTTTCTAAGTCCAAGTTGTTTTCATGAAAGTCTAACCCTTGACTGTAATCCCCGAGCAATGTCCAGTGTCGCGAACACGGCTATTCAAATAGATTTTACACTCTGCAGAGGTTATGCACTTTACCCACAAGATACAATCAAACACCACAAAGGCGAGTGATCGTAACAAAGCATTTCAATGACTACAAACAAAACAAGTGAAACCTCTCCGGCTTCTGTCATACACCATCCCTTCCCTTAACAGAGGCAAAGTATGGGACCGACATACCGTTGGACGGGTACCATGCCATAGCACTGGTACGCTCCCCTTTCAAGCTACACAAAAGGTGTAGTTGACACCCCGAGGTACCACATGCAAGTTATTAGTAACTTACTCAACTAGGTCCATCCCATTGCGGACATGTGGTTGCACGTTTGACTTAGATCAAAGGCTTGCAAGGTTAAGTCCTTAGGGTGACCAGGGCAAGACTACCCAAAGAACCAAAATGACATCCCTGGTGCCACCCATGGCCCACCATATCATTCTTGCCACTTGCCCCGGTCCAAATCTATTTATCAAACCCAGTTGATTACCATGCACCACGTGCCATCAACAATCACAACACGTGATACTTCTCCAAAACAGGTTCAATATCTCATTAAGTCAATATTAACATTTGATTGTCCGAAATCATGTCATGTGCACGTAGCAGGTCTAAGCAATATACTACGACGGTCTAAGTACCCAATGTTGGCAACTTAATAATGTCTAACTATATAACCACAACTAGGGTGACAAGGGTTCATGGCACATAATTAAATAGTCAAGGTGTTATACTGCAATTTGGCATTTATCTAATTCCCAGAAATAATTTGAACAGTTTCTAATTAAATTAGCATGCAATAATTTAAATTAAATTAATTTCAAAAATGGGATCAATATGGTCAAAGCATAACTTGCCTTCAAAAAGTACTTGTTCTTGATCTTGAGCTGGCTCCTGGGTCAACACTTCACCTTCGAAGCCCTCGGGTACTTCAACGTCTACTCGTAACGCGTGCAAATAGCAATAAATAAATAAAACAGTACATGCACATTGCTCAAAAATTCAAGTAAAGTCCATAAATAGAAAGACATAATTTTACAATTTTTTTAGAAACTTGAATCGCCCAAATCGGAGTTAAAATGCAAAAGTTATAATCATTTAAAGTTTAAAGAATCTACTAATTAAATATAAACAGAGAAAATTTCATATTCAAAAATTAATTAAAATTCATGTTTAAGTAGATCTCAATTTTATAAAAATTTAGAAATTGGAATCGTTCAAATCGGAGTTAAAACGCAAAAGTTATAAGCGTTTGAAGTTTGAAAATTCAAATAAATCAATAAACCGAATTAATTCATTTATTTTTCTATTGAAAAATCTGGATTTATGACGTCAGCTGATGTCAGCACGGGATTTGATTTTCCAACGAATTATTTTTCTATTGAAAAATCGAATTATTGCGTCAGCATGACGTCAACGGGTCCATGGACTAGGTCCACGGCTTGGGCTCAGCCCACTGTGGACACGGCCCACAGGCACATGTCTCACTGACATGTGGGACCCCTCGGGTGATGTCACCGCGCCTCGGCCACATGGTACTGACACGCGGGCCCCACCGTGACATCAGCGTGACATCACAAAGGACGTCATGAAGCCGTTGGCCAGCCGCTGATACGCAGGCCCCACGCGGACATCACGCGTGACGTCAGCGGCGACCGCGGCTGACCGCGCTGACCGCGCCGGTTCGGCTCCCGCTCACGTGGCTTGATCTGGGCCATTGATTTGAAAATCAACGGTCCAGATTGGATCTACTTCCGCACGTTGCGGTGCAACACGGTTAATCTGGGCTGTTCGATTTGGATCGGACGGCCCAGATTCGATCGGGTTTCTCCTCACCGTGGGGTGGCGTGGCATGACCCGGGTGGCGACGCATGGCTCAATCTACGCCGTTTGATTTCGATCGAACGGCCGAGATTACATCTAACGCTACAACGTGATTCCACCCTAACCGTACGATCTAGATCTAATGGCTGAGATTGGATCTAGCACGGTGCAGCTATGGGCTACTTGGCACAATCTAGGGCGTTGGATCTAGATCCAACGGCTGAGATTAGATCTAAAGGGGTAACATGTGAGGCTTACCTGCGGTGACGTGGACGAATCCTGGCCGTGCGATGATGATCGAATGGTTGAGAAGCTTCGTGGTCTGGCGATGGCGTGCGGCGGAGCACGGTGACCAGAGACGAAGACGATGACATAGCCAATGGCGCTTCGGGCACGCTCCGGTGAGGTGAGTGGTACCCCTCGATGCGGCTCGATGCGGCGGATCCGGATCTGGGCTCGGTGACGGCGGAGGATGGCGAACGACGGCGGAAACAATGGAAAACCACGGCGGAGCACGAATATAACTTCGGTGAGCTCTAGCGGGCGAACAGCGGTGGGTCTGGCTCGGTGGGTTAGGGCTACGGGTGCGCACGGAAGAGAGCTTCACGGCAGGGGTGGCGGCGCATTTAATAGGGGCCTCGGCTTCAGTGAAATTCGCAGAAACTGAGGTCCACATGCGAGCGGCGGCGGAGTCCGGCGGGGACTCGGACTGGGTGACGTGGACGCACGCGGGCCGTCCACGTGGCACGATTGTCGGGACCCAAATTTGCAAATCTGGACCCTCTGTGTATTCAGCACTAGTCCAGGAACGCGCTAGTGCACATAGTCTCAACATTGGCAAATATCACAATCATACTCAACGAATAATAGGGTACTTTAATTAGTTAACCAAAATGGTTGCTTGACCTTATGGTCAAGTTACAAATATACGCCTCACAGGGCGAAACTTATTAAAAGAGAAATAACTGCAGCGGAAAACAAGATAACTTCGTGGTGCCATCCAAAGATACCACAGTAATCGATCGGGCTCGCCCCTAGTTAGACGGTTCCTCCGGGAGCTCCTCCTCCAAAGCTGGTGTAGATTCTTCTTCAACCGGTGTTGTATTGCGGCAAGGGTGAGTACTTGGTACTCAAAGAAGTCATGCACTGCACGCAGCTAATATACTACATGCATGGCTTAATACAAAGGAGTGGCTCAAGGTATATTTGCAGTAAAAAGCATTTAACAAGTATCATAAGTAGATTCGAAAGCAGTAAAAACAAGTATAGCATCAATAACTTTTCCAGGAGTTAAATAAACATCTTTCCTGATTCTAATCCACATTTCCATCAACGTCACTATTAAACCAAACCCAACCTTTCAAGTCCAAGTTATTTTCAAGAGAGTCTAACCCTTAACTATAATTCCCGAGCGATGTCCAATACCGCGGACACGGCTATTCGAATAGATTTTACACTCTGCAGAGGTTATGCACTTTACCCACAAGATACATCCAAACACCACAAAGGCGAGTGTCCATAACAGAGTCTTTCGGAAACTTCTAACAGTACAAGTGGTCCTTCCCGGTGGTTGCACACTAACCCTTCCCTTAGCGAAGGCGAAGTTTAGGCCAATCCACCGTTAGATGGGTACCTGGCCGCAGCCCCGGTACGCTCCCCCGTACAACTACACAAAGGGTGTAGTTGACATCCTGAGGTCCCACAGGTACGTTATTAGCAACTTAATCAACTAGGTATGTCCCATTACAGACATGTGGTTGCATGCTTGACTCAGTTCAAAGGCTTGCAAGGTTAAGTCCTTAGGGTGACCAGGGCAAGACTACCCCGAAGAACCAACACAACGTTCCCGGTGCCACAACTGGCCCACCCGATCATTCTTGCCACATGCCCCGGTCAAAAACTATTTATCAAACCCTAGTTGTTTACCATGCACCACGTGCCATCAACATCACATGATACCTTTCCAAAACAGGTTCAATATATCATTAAGTCAATATTAACATTTGATTGTCCAAAATCATGTCATGAGCACGTAGCAGGTCTAAGCAATATACTACAATGATCTAAATTCCCATGTTGGCAATTTAATAATGTCCAACTATTTAATCCACAACTAGGGTGACAAGGGATCATGGCACATATATAAATAACCAAGGTGTCATACAGCAATTAGGCATTTATCTAATTTCCCATATTTAAATAAAGTATTTTCTAATTAAACTAGCATGCAATAGTTTAAATCGAATTAATTTGAAATTGGGATCAACATGGTCAAAGCACAACTTGCCTTCAAAGAGTACTTGTTCTTGGTCCTGAGCTAGCTCCTGGGTCAACACTTCTCCTTCGAAGCCTTCGGGCACTTCAACGTCTACTCGTAAAGCGTGCAAATAGCAACAAATAAATGAACAGTAGAAGAAAAGTGTCCAAATACCCAAATAAAGTTCATAAACAGAGAGAGCATATTTTTATGAATTTTTAGAAACTGGAATCATCAAATTCGGAGTTGAAACGCAAAAGTTATAAGCATTTAAAGTTTAAGTAATCAATTAAATAATATTACAGAGAAAAATTTTGGTCCAAAATTTAAATAAAATTCATCATTAGGTAGATCTCAATTTTATGCAAATTTAGAAATTTGAATCACTCAAATTGGAGTTAAAATGCAAAAGTTATAAACGTTTGAAGTTTGAAACAAATTCCGAAATCAATATTTTGAATTAATAAATCATTTTCTTTTTCGGAAATTAATTATTGCGCCAAAGATGACACGTGTCACCCTCGATTTGTCCATGTCACTTTGCGATGATGTCAAGATCGGCCGAACCCCACGATGACGCCAAAGATGACGTCATCATGCCACGTGGCGCCTCTCGAGCGGCCACGCTTGCTCGATGCATGGACCCTGGCCCACGGCGGCAATGGTCCACCGGACGGCATCATCGACAGCGGGCCCGCCTATCGCCAGAGCGGGTTCACGCTGCGGGCGTGGTCGACGGCGTGACCCTCGACGCGGGCCACCGCTGTCGACACGCGGCCAGCGTGTCGAGAGACACGGCCACCGCGTGTCGAGACACGCACCACGCGCGCGCCGATCGCAGACCGCGACGGTCGGCCTCCCGACCACGTGGCTAGATCTCGGCCGTTGATTTGAAAATCAACGGCCCAGATTGAATCTGGGTTCAAGCATATGGAAACTACTCGGCTGATCTGGACCGTTCGATCTTGATCGAACGGTCAAGATCCAATCTAAGGATTACAACGCGGCTAACCCTAACCGTTTGATCTAGATCTAAAGGCTGAGAATGGATCTAGTACTGAGCGGTCTAGGCTACGTGGCACAATCTACGCCGTTGGATCTAAATCCAACGGTTGGGAATAGATCTGGGATTAGCACGTGGGATCTCACCGGGGGGTGACGTGGCGCGATCTGGGCCCTCGGATCTGGATCGGACGGCTGGTGGAGCTCGGTCGACGGCGATGGCTTGCGGCGGCGCTGGTTCACCGGAGACGAGGACGGCGACAGCGTTGCGGGCCTCCTCCGGCAAAGTGAGTGGTACTCACCGACGCGGCTTGACCTCGCGGTTCCGGATCTGGGCTCAACGGCGGCGGAGGACGGCGGCGGAATCTGCAAATGAACGCGGTGGAGCGCTAAGCCAACTACGGCGAGCTCGCGCGGCCAAACGGCGGCGGCTCAGGCGGCGTGGGCTAGGGCTACGGGTGCGCACGGAAGTCGGCAATGCGACAGCGGCGGCGGCGCATTAAATAGGGCTCTCGACGTCCGTGAAACGCGCGGAAACCGAGGCCCACTCCGTTGCGGCGGCGGAATCCGAGTTGGATTCGGATTGGGCGACGTGGATCAACGTCAGCCGTTGGATCAAGATCCAACGGTGCGAGGGTTTGGTCTCGGGTCTGACTCGAGCGAGTTGGCTGGCTCGGTCGGGCTCGAGCTCGGGTGACGTGGCTCAATCGTGGTCGTTGGATTAAGATCCAACGGTCACGCGGGTTAGGGTTCGGCCGAGCGGGTTCGACCGAACTACCGCTCGAGTCGGACTTCGAGTCCGACTCGGACTTCGGTCCTGGTCGGATGAACAAGAAACCCACTCGATTTTCCAAATGATTAAATAATCCAATTAATTTCTCAGAAATTCATTTAATTCATTAAAAATAGCAAAAGACTCAGAAAAATTTCAGAAAAATTCTGGAAAATATTTTGGAACATTTTGGACTCAAATAAAATATTTCCAACAAATTTTTATTTGCAAAGTTAAATTCTTTAATTATTTCAAAAGGGGATAAATTCAAATAAATTCCAGAAAATTCCAAAAATTCACCAAGGTGCCAAATCACACATGAATTTAAGAAAAGCAAAATTTTGGGGTGTTACAACGATCAACGGCTCAGATCGCGCGGGCGCGAACGGGTCAGGCCCGGCTCCCACGTGGGTGACGTGGCGCAATCGCGGCCGTTGGATCGAGATCCAACGGTCGCGGGGCTAGGGCTCGAACGTGGTCCGAGTCGGGCTCGAGTCGGACTCGAGTCCGGCTCGGTCGGATGAACAGTACAAACCCACTCGGCTAATTTCCAGCGATTTAATATTCAAATTAATTTCTAGAAATTCAAATAATCCAAAAAAATAGCAAAATAATCAGAAAAATTCTGGAAAATACTTTGAGACATTTTGGACTCAAATAAAATATTTCCAACAAAATTTTATTTATAACTTTTAATTCTTTAATTATTTTAAAAGGGAATAAATTCAAATTAAATCCAAATAAATTCCAGAAAATTCCAAAAATTCACCAAATTGCAAAATTTCATTTAAATTCATCAAAAGCAAAAATTGGGGTGTTACAAACCTCCCCCCTTAACAGAATCTCGTCCCCGAGATTCAGGGCTAACTAAGGAATAAGTTCGGAACAAATGTGTATAAAAATGTGTAAGTCTAAATATTGTGAAATTTTCATGTGCGTGTCGTCAACCTCTTCGAAACAAAAAAAAAGTAGACCCAAATCGGAGTTCGTATGCAAAAGTTATGCCCATTTTACTGAACATTGCGCAGATTGGGACTATCTCGGGCTTCACTTCTTTCTTTCGGTTCCAATTAGGGTTAAATGATTGATAGGACCGCGGCTAAAGATTAAAGGCTAGTGATCCAGGGCAATTGACACTAGGCGGCTCATGACCTATCTAGGGCTTGCGATGCGAGATATATATCTCAAGGCAGCTCGCAGGGGCAAACCGAGTAGGACTCGATTTGTAGTCGATTATTGGCTGTGGTGGGATGAACTAGGATAGTGGAACAGTGTCAACTAGGGTCTAGGTTCACAACTGCAACCAGCAACAAGACGATTACTATGGACACAAATACAATAAAGCAAACTAAAAACGAAAATTGCAATGGCACAAAAGGGTGTAGGACTGTGGAACGATGACGAACAGATGATCAATTTTTTGTAAGGCTAATTTTCTGGACTCTAGGACGATGGAAAATAGTGATAAAGAGAGGGAAACTAGGGTTACCTATTAGGCAACCGTGGCTCTGATACCACTTGATGCGAACGGTGGCCCGATCTTCCGACAGGTATAGGTAAATCGATTGGTGGAGAACTCGACGTTGACGATCCGACTTCCTATCAGAACAAGCCGAACCCTACAATCGCTACACCATGGCTCCATAGGTTATCAACCATGCACAGCACGGTTGACCTTTCCAAGAAAGCTTATCCCTGCAAGCTAATTGAGAACACCAGCAAGAACGCAGAAAAGCAATCTAAAATTGCAAATTGAATTAAGCACACGAAGTTGGGGTTCTACAAACCGATGATCGGCGAAAAATTGACAATGTGTCTAGTTCAAATCTAAGAAAAACTCACGGCCTAAAATGGCGGCTACTGGATATAAGGCAGGGAGGGGCGTGAGGGGGAAGGGGTAGGGTTGTGTGCGGCTGGGGGGCACACAACCTGGGCTTGTCCCCCCACACGCTTACAAGGCCCAAAACAGCTCAAAACAGTGATTTTATGCATTGTTTTGATGATTTTGGTCGACTCATGATGAATCTGGAACTGAGACTAGATCCATTGGAAAGATCTCATCGTAAAGAACTCCTCCATTGGACTCTGTATGAGAAAGTTATGCCCGTTTTAGTGAAGTGTTGTCCGCTGACTCCGAATTGAACTCGGAGGCCGAATTATGGATGACTTTGACTTTGGATTGACTTGGCATGCTTCTCCCATGTTCCTAAGTAGTAAAACATCAAAAATATTTAGTAGCATCCCATCCTCAATAATATTATTATGAATAGTGAGAAACGAACTCACCTCATGATTTAATTGTCGTGCACGAGCTCTTGTCATAGGACCATGATGTATGCGTGTATCCAAAGGAGTGATGTCCTCATCAGGAATGGGGTCTGTAAATTACCCATCATAACTTCCAACATATTTTCATCCAGTTCTACCACCAAGTGCACATGCTAGAACAATTCACAGTTTTGGCATTCCTCCTCAATCGACACATTTTTTCAGGGGTTCACCTTTATGATGCTCAAAGAAATGCTTATGTGGGAGATCACAATACTACACAACATTACACAGAAGCTGTTATAAAGGGACTAAATTGGAGCTAACCCTGTTTACAGGGGAAAATCCTCTAGGATGGATTGAATAGTGTGAAAAAATTCTTCGAAATGGCTAGAACTCCTGTAGGATAATGGGTAAACTTAGCTTCAGGACATCTAGAAGGAAGAGCTAGTACTTGGTTCAAAGGGGTCGGTATTCCCTGGTAGATGCACAGTTGGTATCAATTTAGTACAATCTTGTGTGATCGATTCTTGGAAGCCAGTGCTCATGAAGCTGTAGTGAAATTGTTGAACATCAAGCATTGAGTAATGTGAGAAATTATATTGATTATTTTGAGAGATGTGTGGAGCTAGTCTAGAGGGATCACCATTATCTTCAAGAGACTTACCTTTTGAGTTGTTTTATTATAGGACTTAAAGAAGAAATCAAATATGATGTAAGCAGTCATCAACCAAAAGGGCTATTGGAAGCATACTATTATTCTAAACTAGCAGAAAATGCAACTTTGGCAAATAAACACAGCCAAGTGAGTGGAAACTTCAAACATAAGTTGCAACCCATAAGCCAGAAATTAGTACCACCGAACAATGGCCACACAGACAGTGCTGAACCTCGAATTGTGAACATACCAGACAGGCGTGTTAAGACTTGTTGGCATTGTAAAGAACCATAGACTCCTGGGCATAACTTGACTTGTAAAGTTAAGAAAGCCTTACTGTCAGAATCTGAATGTGCAAATACAGACCCTCCGTGCATTCAGCACTACTCCAGGATCACATTAGTATACATAGTCTCAACAAAGATGAAATACTGTAACAGCCCCAAAAATACTTAAGTTGGTAAGTCATGCATATCATGCTCATGTCATTCACAATTCGTAACTCATAAAAAGTTTGCAATAAAATTTTCATTTGTTTAAAACTTCACAAGTGATGGACTATTTAACTTGAATGAATCTGAAATTTCTGAAATCCTAAACTCCTTTTCAACCATACAAGGTTCACTCTTGCCCATGGTCAACGACATGTGTGCCATGCGCACATGAGAGAGGGGTAGCACCTACCACCTTGCCTTCTCTCATTTTTTTCACCTATTCACACCTCCTTACCCACTCCATGACATGTGGACCCATAGCCCTACATGTGAGGGAGAGTTGGTAGCCTTTAACCCCACCCTTCCCACTTCACTTACCTCACTTATTCGTCATTGCTTTCTCCATTTCTTGAAATCTGCAAGCAGAAGACAGCAGCACCCCCTTCTCTTCTCCTCCCCCAAATCCATCCGAGAACTGAGTTTGGGCTTGTGCATGTCCCACCATTGCGATCCTTAGCTCAAGAGCTTCACATCCATACAATTAGAACCCCCATGCACAAGATTGTTGGTGAGTTCTTCTCAAATCTTTGCTCCTCATGTTCTGAAATTTTTGGTGATTGGAGCTCATCCCATCTTTTGCATCACCTTCACTTGCAAGGGTTGGTTTGAATTGTGCATGTCATGTTCCTAGCTTAAGGAGGAGGAGGCAAAGCTAATCCAAGCATGGGGCGAAGGAAGACATCATCTCCATGGGCTAAGAGGAGGAGGTGAACACCAATATGAAGGGAATATGCCCGAGAGGCAATAATAAATTGTTTATTATCATATTCCATGTTTATAATAGATGTTTATTTCTCATGCTAAAATTGTATTAATCGGAAACGTTAATACATGTGTGTTTAATAAACAAAAAGGTTCCTAGTAAAGCCTCTTTTTAAACTAGCTCGTTGATTAACTGATGATCAAGGTTTCCTGATCATGAACATTGGATGTTGTTAATAACGGGGTCATGTCATTAGAAGAATGATGTGATGAACATACACCCAAGTTGGTATAGCAAATACGATCAAGTCATTTAGTTTGTTCTTTGTATCAAACACATACGAAATAGCTCTTTTCCTTAGACCATGAGATCATGTCAATCACTAACTCCTAAGAGTACTTTGATGACATCAAACGTCACTCCGTAACAAGGTGACTATAAAGATGGATTTAGGTACTATGAAAGTATTAGTTGAGGCTCATGAATCAAGAGTGGGATTTGTCCATCCAGATGATAGAGAGATATACTCTGGGCCCTCTCGGTGATATTACATAGACATCGCTTGCAAGCATGTGACTAGGTCATAAGAATGTCATATCACGGAACGAGTAAAGAGTACTTGTCGGTAACGGGATCGAACTAGGTATAATTGATACTAATGATCGGATCCCGGACAAGTAAAATATCGTGAGACAAAAGGAATTGGTTATGTCGTTTCTGGTTTACGCGATCACTAGTTCATCGTTGAGTGAATGGGAGTCATTATGGATCTCTAGATCCCGCTGATGATTATTGATCTGAGAGGTGTCTCAATCATGTCCATTTTATTCACGAACCGTAGGGTGACACACTTAAGGTTCATCGATGTATTTGAGTGGATACGAAACACCGGAGAAAAGTATGGACAAGATAGTGGATCGCTTTTGAGTATCGCCGGAATAGTTTGGGATATCGGAATAGTTAAAGGGGGTATCGTTAATGTTTGTTAATTAAAAGAATTAACAAATATTAAAATATCTGAAATAAAAATGTTTTATTTATTTATGGGAGAAAACCCTTTCATTTCTTGAGTGGGGTTTTAATGGAAACCAAAGTGGGTTGATTTAAGTGAGTGGAGAGATCACTCACATGAAGAGAGGAGGGCAAGGGGCACCCCCATGCGCCGCCACCCCTTGGCCTTGCCTCCTCCTCCTCCTATAAAAGGGAGGGAGGAGCTCCTCTCTTTGGTGTTCATCCATTTGACCCTTTGGTTGGTCCATTCTCCTTCCTCCTGCGATCCGCTTTTCGAGCCGTGGCTTATGCGGCCGCTGAAATTATTTCTCCACCACCACCACCACTAAGCTTGTAGTGTTGTTGGAGTTTTTCAGGATCCTCTACTTTCGCTGCCGCTGAACGAGGGATTGGAGGTCATCGTTGATCCGTACGTGTGACCAAGTACGGAGGCGCTGCCGTTTGTGGCGCTCATCTTCGCGACTTCGAAGTCGGGAGTGTACCTCTACATCAACCACGTTTATTTGCGGGAACGTTATTCCCGCTTTCGGTCTACGAGGGTGAGTCCTTCTGAAACCGTTTACTTGCATCTCCTAGATATGATCTTGGTGTTTGGTTGCAATCGTAGAAAAATTTTTGTTTTCCTTGCTTCGAAATCCTTCAGTGGTATCAGAGCCGTGTCTTTGCGTAGATGTTTTGTACGGTTTAAAACACATGTGGATGTGGGCGTTGATGATCATGTTATTGCATACTTTCGTGTATTTTGGATCATGGTGGCATAGTGGGATTTGAAGCGGCCCGGACTAACCTTACATGTCCTCGCACATGAGACTTGTTCCACGCTCGACATGCAACTAGTATTGCATAAGTGGCTTTGCGGGTGTCTGTTTCTCCTACTATAGTCATGATCTAATTTACAACGGTTTGCTAATAATGTTTTTATCACCGTTGTGGTTCTTGTTCGTAGGTAAGAATAGTTTTTCCTAGAAAGCTCAAAACCACGTAAAATATGCAAAAATAAATTAGAGGTGTCTAACTTGTTTTTGCAGGGCTTGTGATGTGATATGGTCATTGATACAAAGATTGTTGTATGAAATGAAATTTATTGTAAATTTAAACAACCGGCAGGAGCCATTTGGTTGTTTTTATTTCTTTTATGGCTCAAGCTAAATATATGTCCATGTGATATATTGTAATGGAGGAAGACAATCAAGATGGCAAAGATCATGGACCTTGGTGCCATGCCGGTGGAATGATGGAGATCATACCATGTCGCACAAGATGGAGATCAAGTGCTGAAAGGACCATATCATATCACTTTATTCATGCATGTGATGTTAATCCTTTTATGCATCTTATTTTGCTTGGATATGATCACGTCGATAGCACTATAAGATGATCCTCCAAATTAATATCAAGATAATAATGTGTTCTTCCATAGTATGCACCGTTAAGAAAGTTCGTCGCTTCAAGCACCACGTGATGATCGGGTGTGATAGACTCTACGTCCGCATACAACGGGTGTAAGCGATTTACACACGCAAATACTTTGGTTCTACTTGGCGAGCCTAGCATGTACTGAGACATGGCCTCGGAACACGAACCGAAAGGTAAAGCATGAGTCATATGGATGATATGATGAACATATTGATGTTCGCCTTTGAAACTATGCCGTCTCGTGATGATCGGTTTAGGTATAGTGAATTTGGTTCATGTAATCACTAAAGACAACTAGAGGGATGTTGTTTTTAAGTGGGAGTTCTCGTAGTAATTTTAATTAACTTTGAACTTAATCTATTATGAACTTAGTCTAAATAACTTTGCAAATACGTTGTAGATGGCACCCCTACTTTCAATTTCAATCTGCTCATGGAGAAAGAGAAACTAGCCACCAATGGTAGCAACTTTACCAATCGGGCCCTTAACCTTAGGATTCTCCTCGTATTTGCTCAAAGGAGCTATGTGCTAGAAGCGCCAGCTGGTGCCCCGCCTACGATGATGCCCCGAGGAGGAGAAAAATGTTTTCTTGACTCGCAAGGAGGACCACAGCTTTAGTTCAATGCGGCATTTTGTATGGTCTTGAGCCCGAGCTAAAAACGCTTTGAGCACAAAGAATGCTTTTGATACAATGAGAGAGTTGAAAATGATCTTCGACACCCATGCCGCAAAGATGAGAGTTATGAAGCTTGAAAAGTTCTTTAGCTTCATGATGGAGGAAAACGGCTCCGTTAGTGAGCACGTACTCAAAATGTTGGTACGCCGATAAACTCATAGCTTTGGGAATAACGATCCCCATTGAGCTAGGAATTCATCGTGTTCTCCAGTCTACGCCACCAAGCTACAAGAGCTTTGTGATGAACTACAACATGCAGGCATGAAGAAGTCTCTCCTCGAGCTTGTCAATGCTGAAATCGAAGTGGAGATCAAGAAGGAACATCAAGTGTTGATGGTCCAAAAGACTATCGATTTCAAGAAGAATGGCAAGAAAGGCAAGGCTAAGGGAAACTTCAAGAAGAAGGGCAAGTATGTTGCCACATCTCGAGAAGAAGACCAAGGCTGGCCCTAAGTCGACATCTTGAATGTTTTTACTACAAGGGCACCGGGCCTTTGGAAGCGCAATCGCCCAAAATATCTGGTGATAAGAAGGATGGGAAAGTGAGCAAAGGTATATATGATATACATGTTATTGATGTGTATCTTACTAGTACTCGCAGAGTAGTACCTGGGTATTTGATACGGTTCGATTGCTAACATATGTAACTCAAACAGGAGCTAAGGAATAAGCGACAACTAGCAAAGGATGAGGTAATGATGCGGCGTCGGCAATGGATCAAAAGTTGATGTGATCGCCGTCGACGCTACCTATCCAATTACCATCGGGATTAGTTTTAGACCTGAATAATTGTTATGTGGTGCCAGCGTTGCGCATGAACATTATATCTGCATCTTGTTTGATGCGAGACGGTTATTCATTTAAATCAGAGAATAATGGTTGTTCTATTTATATGAGTAATATCTTTTATGGTCATGCACCGAAAAGAATGGTTTATTTATTTTGAATCTTGATAATAGTACACATGTTCATAATGTAAATGCCAAAAGAATTAAGTTGAATGATGATATTCTTTGCATATATGTGGCATTGCCGCTTATGTCATATTGGTGTTAAACGCATGAAGAAGCTCCATTCGATGGATTACTAGAATCACTTGATTATGAATCATTTGAAACATGTGAACCATGCCTCATGGGCAAGATGACTAGAACCCTGCTTTTCGGTACAATGGAGCGAGCAACCGACTTATTGGAAATCATACATACCGATGTGTGTGGTCCAATGAGTGTGTCGGTAGCGTGGTGGATATCGTTAGCCGTTACTTTCACGGATGATTTGAGTAGATATGGATATATTTACTTAATGAAACACAAGTCTCAAACATTTGAAAAGTTCAAAGAATTTTAGAGTGAAGTAGAAAATCATCGTAATGAAAGATCAAATTTCTACGATCCGATCGTGGAGGAGAGTATCTTAGTTACGAGTTTGGCACACACATGAGACAATGTGGAATAATTTCACAACTCACTCTGTTGGAACACCACAACAGAATGGTGTATCCGAGGCCGTAATCGTACTTTATTGGATATGGTTCGATCTATGATGTCCATTACAGATTTGCCACTTTCATTTTGGGGTCATGCACTAGAAACAGCTGCATTCACTTTAAATAGGGCACCATCTAAATCCGTTGAAACGACACCGTATGAATTATGGTATGGAAACAAACCTAAGTCATCATTTCTAAAAGTTTGGGGATGCGATGTTTATGTGAAGAAACTTCAACCTGATAAACTCGAACCCAAAGCGGAAAAACGCGTCTTCATAGGATACCCTAAAGAAACAATTGGGTACACCTTCTATCACAAATCCGAGGGCAAGGTTTTCGTTGCCAAGAATGGATCCTTTTTGGAGAAAGAGTTTCTCTCGAAAGGTGTGAGTAGTAGGAAGGTAGAACTCGACGAGGTTGTTGAACCTTCTCTTCATGGAATGGAAAGTGCAACAGCGCCGGAAGTTGTTTCGGAGTTGACTTCACTAAATGAAGAGGGAACTAATGATAAGGATCATGAAACTCCGAAAGAGAACACTACCGCACCTCGCAGGTCAACAAGAGCGCATAATGCTCCTGACTTTTATGTTCCTACTATGAATGTCATGGTAGTTGAGAATGATGACCCTGCGACGTATGATGAAGCGATGATGAGCCTAGATTCCGACAAATGGCTAGAAGCCATGAAATCCGAAATGGGATCCATGTATGAAAACCAAGTATGGACTTTGGTGGACTTACCCAATGACCGTAAGGCCGTTGAGAACAAATGGATTTTCAAAAAGAAAATAGACGCTGATGGTAATGTGACCGTCTATAAAGCTCGACTTGTCGCAAAGGGTTTTCGACAAATTCAAGGAGTTGACTACGATGAGACTTTCTCACCCGTAGCGATGCTAAAGTCTGTAAGGATAATGTTAGCAATTGCTGCATTTTTCGATTATGAAATCTGGCAGATGGATGTCAAAACTGCGTTCCTTAATGGAAACATTGAGGAAGAGTTGTATATGATACAACCCAAAGGTTTTGTTGATCCTAAGGATGCTAATAAGGTATGCAAACTTCAGATCCATTTATGGACTTAAGCAAGCATCACGAAGTTGGAATCTCCGTTTTGATGAGGTAATCAAAGGTTTTGGATTTGTCCAAACTTACGGAGAATCTTGTGTTTACAAGAAAGTGAGTGGGAGCTCTATAGCATTTCTGATATTATATGTGGATGACATATTGTTGATAGGAAATGATATAGAACTTTTGAAAAGTGTAAAAGATTACTTAAACAGTAAGTTTTCAATGAAGGACCTTGGTGAAGCGGCATATATTTTAGGCATCAAAATCTATAGAATAGATCGAGACGCTTGATTGGGCTATCACAAAGTACATATCTTGACAAGATTCTAAAGAAATTTAGAATGGACGAAAGTAAGAAAGGGTTCTTACCTATGATGCAAGGCAAGACGTTGAGTAAGACTCAGAGTCCAGCTACAGCAGAAGATAGAGAAGTAATGAATAAGATTCCCTATGCTTCAGCCATAGGCTCTATCATGTATGCTATGTTGTGTACAAGACCAGATGTGGCACATGCTATTAGTTTGACTAGCAGATACCAGTCTGATCCAGGTTTTGAACACTGGACGGCGGTCAAGAATATCTTTAAGTACTTAAGAAGAACTAAGGATATGTTTCTCATATATGGTGGTGAAGAAGAGCTCGTCGCAAAATGTTACGTCGACGCTAGCTTTGACACTGATCCGGATGACTCTAAGTCTCAATCCGGGTACATTTTTGAAATGAATGGAGGAGCAGTGAGCTGGAGAAGTTCCAAGCAATCTGTGGGTAAGGTGATCTTCAACAGAGGCGGAATATATTCTGCTTGAAGCGGTAGCGAGAAGCGGTTTGGATGAAGATGTTCATATCCGAACTAGGTGTGGTTCCGAGTGCGTTGGACCCGATGATTATCTATTGTGACAACAATGGTGCCATAGCCAATGCTAAAGAACCAAGGTCACACAAGAATTTCAAGCATATTAAGCGCCGGTTTCACTCCATCCGTGAACATGTCAAGGATGTGATATAAAGATTTGCAAAGTACACACGGATCTGAATGTGGCAGACTCGTTGACTAAAGCTCTCCCAAGGGCAAAACATGATCAACACCAGAATTCAATGGATGTTAGAATCATCACAATGTAATCTAGATTATTGACTCTAGTGCAAGTGGGAGACTGAAGGGAATATGCCCGAGAGGCAATAATAAATTGTTTATTATCATATTCCATGTTTATAATAGATGTTTATTTCTCATGCTAAAATTGTATTAATCGGAAACGTTAATACATGTGTGTTTAATAAACAAAAAGGTTCCTAGTAAAGCCTCTTTTTAAACTAGTTCGTTGATTAACTGATGATCAAGGTTTCCTGATCATGAACATTGGATGTTGTTAATAACGGGGTCATGTCATTAGAAGAATGATGTGATGAACATACACCCAAGTTGGTATAGCAAATACGATCAAGTCATTTAGTTTGTTCTTTGTATCAAACACATACGAAATAGCTCTTTTCCTTAGACCATGAGATCATGTCAATCACTAACTCCTAAGAGTACTTTGATGATATCAAACGTCACTCCGTAACAAGGTGACTATAAAGATGGATTTAGGTACTATGAAAGTATTAGTTGAGGCTCATGAATCAAGAGTGGGATTTGTCCATCCAGATGACAGAGAGATATACTTCGGGCCCTCTCGGTGATATTACATAGACATCGCTTGCAAGCATGTGACTAGGTCACAAGAATGTCATATCACGAACGAGTAAAGAGTACTTGTCAGAACGGGATTGAACTAGGTATAGTTGATACTAATGATCGGATCCGGACAAGTAAAATATCGTGAGACAAAAGGAATTGGTTATGTCGTTTACGGTTTACGCGATCACTAGTTCATCGTTGAGTGAATGGGAGTCATTATGGATCTCGAGATCCTGGCCGATGATTATTGATCTCGAGAGGTGTCTCAATCATGTCCATTTTATTCACGAACCGTAGGGTGACACACTTAAGGTTCATCGATGTATTTGAGTGGATACGAAACAGGAGAAAAGTATGGACAAGATCTGAGGGACTGATTCGAGTATCGCCAGGAATAGTTTCGGATATCGAATAGTTAAAGGGGTATGCGTTAATGTTTGTTAATTAAAAGAATTAACAAATATTAAAATATCTGAAATAAAAATGTTTTATTTATTTATGGGAGAAAACCCTTTCATTTATTGAGTGGGGTTTTAATGGAAACCAAAGTGGGTTGATTTAAGTGAGTGGAGAGATCACTCACATGAAGAGAGGGAGGGCAAGGGGCACTTCATGCGCCGGCCACCCCTTGGCCTTGCCTCCTCCTCCTCCTATAAAAGGGAGGAGGAGCTCCTCTCTTTGGTGTTCATCCATTTGACCCTTTGGTTGGTCCATTCTCCTTCCTCCTCGCCGATCCGCTTTTTCGAGCCGTGGCTTATGCGAAGCGCCGCTAAAATTATTTCTCCACCACCACCACCACTAAGTCAGAGTGTTGTTGGAGTTTTTCGGGATCCTCTACTCACGCCTACCGAACGAGGGATTGGAGGTCATCGTTGATCCGTACGTGTGACCAAGTACGGAGGCGCTGCCGTTTGTGGCGCTCATCTTCGCGACTTCGAAGTCGGGAGTGTACCTCTACATCAACCACGTTTGTTTGCGGGAACGTTATTCCCGCTTTCGGTCTACGAGGGTGAGTCCTTCTGAAACCGTTTACTTGCATCTCCTAGATATGATCTTGGTGTTTGGTTGCAATCGTAGGAAAATTTTTGTTTTCCTTGCTTCGAAACCCTTCACAATACCGAGAGGAAAACCAAAGATCATCTTCATGGCATCATTCTTGGGTCTTTCATCGAATCAAGCTTCCACCAACAGCAAGGGTCTCCTTGCTATGGTAAGGCTCTCACCTAGCCCACCTTTTCCATAAGGTTCAACAAAAACATCAATAAACCTCCAAAAACCCAAAGCAAATCGTGGCTTTGCTGTACAAATCAGCACTACCACAACGTTATGACCGGTAGTACCGCTCAGACGGTACTACCACTCCCATGCATTCGATACAATCGCACCCATTAAAACCCTTCTGAGGTCCTCTCTGCAAAATGAGTATCATTGCCTTCAGGCCGGTAGTACCGCTCGGCCCGTACTACCGATCCCAAGGGTCGGTACTGCTGCTCCCACTAAAACCCCGCTAAGACACCTCTATGGAAATTAACTACCATAGCATTAGGTCCGGTAGTGCGGCCCGGACGGCACTACCGCTTCCAAATGCTGGTAGTACCGCCTGAGACAGAGAAGTATCTCCAATTGCATCCTTTTGAAATCCAAATCAAATCAACTCAATTTTTATGTTAATATTATAATTAGTACTGCAAACCATGAGCATTTTATGCATATTTGATCATTCCTTAATAGTGGTAACTATTTGAGCACTTTCGGTATATTTATTAGAGTTGGTTTTTGTTGTTAAGTGTTGATGTTCCGGAGGATGCTCCTGAGTACGCCTATGTTTACGATATCAAGAACGAGCAGCAAGGCACTATCTTACTCCTTGAACATGATTGATCCTACTAATTGCAAATTATGTTTTGAAGTTATTTTATCACTTGCATGCCTACATTCAATTACAAGTACATTTGGGTAGAATGTTTAGCTATTGCCAAGTTGTCATGTTACCACCTTGCTATGTTCCGTCCATATCCCATTGTCACCTTAGGTGGATTATTATTATGTATGGGATCTTTACGAAGTACTTAGCCACGCTTAGAAATACCATTAGAAATGCGATAGATGGACATATTCCATCGGTTGCAATGATCTATAATTATTAAATTCTGATGTTGGTTCAGATTGTTGGTAATTTGCAGCAAATATTGGTTAAGGTTAAGGATCAATCTTGGTGCCGTCTCTCACATAACTATCATGCGAACCACACGCTGTTTATACGACCAGCTTGGTCAAGTAGTTGTGTATGATTAGTGGATTTAAGCCACATGCACGTGGGGGAGAATTGGAGCTCTCCCATAGGGCTCCCTTGGGCGCCTAATAAAGGGCTAAGTGCATTCCCAACACAACAAGTGTACTCCTTGATCCACATACATAGAGCACCAAGCACGCGGGATCAAGGGCCACTGTCACTCGAGTGGTTTAGCTAACTACCATGCATACTAGAAAATGACCTTATCATGTTCACCTTGGCCAGTGCATCGAAAGACATGTGTTAATAGCTTGGCTTGCAAGTTTGGCGTTTTGTATGCATAAAGTCATACCTTTGCAGAGATAAAACTATTTGAATAGCCGCGTCCATGGTTAAGGACGAAGTTGGAGTTGTCAGACACTATTTAGCTAAGGACGGGTAAGATGGTGGGGATGGTTATGGAAAACTTCATGAGTATTGGAGTACTCATGTGTGTAGACCATTCATGGTTGATGGAGCCATGTTCGGTGAATGCTTGAAGGCATGAAACAAATGTGTGATGGTTATGTTCTTGATGAGATGATGATTTATTATGTATTAGCATTTGAAAATGTTTACTAAATGGTAATTTCAATTCGATACATGTCTATGTCTTACAAATATTGCTTTGTACTAAAATTCAACCCTTGAGCCTTCTTTTGAAGTAACAACCACATGTAGTCAGATGGTACCATGGTTATACATATTATTGTGTGAGTACACTGTTTGTACTCAATCGGGTTGTCCACTAGCTGAAGGTGAGGATGAGCTACTGCCTGGAGACTTTTACCGGGCAGATTTCGACGATGCTAGTGGCTAGACGCGCCTTCTTTCTTCCGGTCGGTTGCCTGCTCGTTTGGGGCATACCACGCTGACCTTTTGTCATTTAGTTATGCTGTCTCGCTGTTACTTTGAGGTAATATCACTAAGTATACAGTTTTGGACAGCAGTCCTAACTTTTAACATGTAAATATGTTTATGCTTTCGCTATTTGTGTATGTGTTGTGATACAAACTGTTGGGCATAGTTGCACGTGTTGGTTGCTGTCCTAGGATCAACATGGGCAAATATACGGAGCCCCCGAGGTTCCTTTGATTCACTCTAGTTGTGCTACACATTCGGTTGAATCAGCAGAGTCCTGGGGATGGCTCCCCTCAAATACCACAATCATATACAGTGGAAATAGTAATAAATTATTCATCTATTAAATATAACCGATTTGAATGATCTTATGGTCAACTTACAATAATATGCCACGCAGGGTATATACTAAGAAATAAAATAAATTGCAACAAAAAAAGTCTTGTAATAACCCATCAATATGCCACATGCAACTGACAAGGCCCGCACCCTAATTATCCATCTCCTCCTAGAACTCCTCGTGAGATGGTGTACACTCCTCCTCAACTGGTGAGTTGGGTGTCATAGGGGGTGAGTACATAAAGCACTCCACAAGTTGTGCATAAAATGCAAGTCTATTAACTACATGCATGACTTATTTCAAGTGAATGGCTGACATGGTTATTTTGCATAAAGCAACATTTACAAAAGACTAACATGTATAGATTGAAATGATTATAAATAAAATATTATTACTAAGTAACTCTCTCATTTATTTTCCAAGATTTACTGGCACATAGCCTAACCAATTTCGTCATTTCCAAATTCACACAACCTCCCTTTTCAAGTTTTATTTTCCAAGATCTAAACCCTTGGCTGTAATTCTCGAGCATTGTCCAATACCACGGACACGGCTATTCAAATAGGTTTGACACACTCTGAAGAGGTTATAAACTTTACCCATAAGATATAATCATCTCACCACGTTTGTCGTGACTCACCATACAAGAGTATGCAAATGAGTTATCGTAACAAAACCTTTCAAAAACTTCTTTCCTAGCATATGAACCTCCCGACAATGTCTTCACTATCCCTTCGCTTACACAGAGCCAAAGTATAGGACCAACTTGAGACCGCAATACACCACATCATACCTCATAGCCACACCCTTATGTGACTATCAACCTGAGGTATCACATGGTAAGACATAAGTAAATAACTTAGTCAGGTCTGTCCCATTCCAGACATGTGGTTGTATGTTTGGCCCAATTCAAAGGTTTGCAAGGTTAAGTCCTTAATTGATCGAGCAAAGATTACCAGTCACTCACATTGGCACACAACCCTCACTTACACTCATCAACCCATTGCAACATAGGCCCTCCATGGCACAAAGCCTCTTGCCACTTGCCATAGTCTAAATCATTTCCCACTCCAGTTGATTATTGTGCAACATATGCTATCAACAAGTCAACAACCACATAGAACAATACATGCTTCTACATATCAATATCATTGTGTAGAAACACATGACACACTTATTTTGGAAATACATTACATATTTCATTAATCATACTTAATTTGCATTTCCAAAATGATATCGATAACACGTTGTATGGCTAAGCATTATAGTCACGTTCTAGCAACCCATGTTGGCATTTTAATAGCATCCAACTAACATTAAAACAATCTTAGGGTGATAAATGAACATGGCATACATATGAATAGCAAGGTAGACATAATTCAAATGGGTTGATTAACTATTCTCAAATTATTGAAAGTAGTTTAATTTGAATTATCATGCAATAGTTTGAAACAAGATAATTTTAAAATGTGGAATCAATATGGTCAAAACATAACTTGCCTTGGAAAAGTTCAGCTCCTTCTATGCACCTTGATACTGGATTAGCACTTCACTCTCGAACCCCTCGAGCACTTCAACGTCTACACGTAATAAATAAATAATAAATACCAAAAATAGAAAGTAAATAAGACTTCAAAAATTAAATTAAATTCATCATTAAATAGAGCATGATTTAAAAAAATTTAAGCTCTGGAATGACCTCAATCAGAGTTCGTGTGTGAAAGAACAAGCTATCTAAATTTTAAAAATAAAAGAAAATAGCAAAATCTAATTTATTGAATTATTTTTTGTACTAAAAGTATGATATATGATGTCACAGTGATGTCAGCACTAAAATAGGACTTTGGCTAGAATAATTTTCTGCTGAAAAGATATTTATGATGTCATGCTGACATCACAAACCGAATTAAATGAATAAAATTTATTTTGGAAATACTTATTAGGCTGACATGTGGGCCCATGATCCATGGATCGGGTCCACAAAATAGTGCTGGTCTACCGTAGACTTGGCTCATGGGAAGGTTGTGAAAGATTGAGATGGCGATCAGAGGGGGTGAATGATCCCAAATTAAAATTCCCTGCCAACAAGATAAAAGAACCAACAAAAAACCTTCTCAAATGTATCCCAACTCAAAAACCACAAAAATAGCAGAGTTCAACCTCTAGCCGGCACTACTGCAGGTAATGGGGTGGTAGTGCTGCTCCTCTAGTACTACCGCTAGTCTGGGGCAATAGTGCCGGGTTCAAGAACAGGTGTGAAAAACAGCACGAACTCAAGAGCAAAATTGATGGAATTTTAGATCGATTGATCCAATGCCCATGCAACTTGGTAGATGTCTTCCACAAGATGTCAGGCGCTTATTGTTGAGATACACGGTATGCTACGCTAGCATAAATTAAAATTTTTCTACCGCACAGCTAGAAAGCTACTCGCAACAAGGGGATCACAGATCAGATTACCACTAGACGCGCAGTTGAGGAATCCTTCACGTGTCGATGTAGTGGATCATCCACTCCATGCCGCAGTTGTTGCATTAGTGAAGTGGATTGTCCTTCACACCATAGTCATCGCGTCGGTGAAGTGAATCATCCTTCCCTTGCCGCAGCCCTCATGTCGATGAAGTGGATCGTCCTCTCCACGCCGCGATCGTCGTGTCGATGAAGGAGTTTGTCCTCTCCACACCGCAGTCACAGCAACATCACCACAACAGTCCACACGTCCGATGATGGAACGTTGTGCGTCAGCATGCAAGCACCGTGTCGCTCAATAGGGGCAATGAGAGGTGGAGGCTAGGGTTCTGGATGAAAATCTGTGTGTCACGCCCACCCTTCTCGTCTCCTTATATAGCCACATGACGAAACCCTAAGTCAGGGACCCTTAGCATGCTAAGCCCATGAGGTTCATTAATTACAAATCCAATCCGAATTAATGCGTCCCTGCCCGTTAAGTGTGTGACCCTGTACGTTCATGTACATTTGGACATAGATTCAGAAAACTCTTTTCCAATCCAATAGTCGGTAGCAGCTCCTTGCAGGGCATACCAACTCCCAAATGCATATGATCAAATCAGAACCTTTCAAAAGTACTCATGTAATAATCCTGTTGCCAGACTATATGAAGATTGAACTCAAGGCGAGAAGCATGTCATCCTTTGACAATTCAATCTATCTCTCGTATTCGTGATATGTTAATAAGTTGTGATTGACTCCTTAATCACGGCATGACCATGCACTTCCTTAATCATATCACATGAGTGGCCTCGACATATATCTCTGTTACAGTGCAGTGGCAAATTCCATCTTGATTGCTCACTTCCCTCTGCATATTTCATAGTAAACATGAAAGCAACCTTTATAACTATCCGGTTAGGAACTAGTGTTTGGTAACCCCAGGGTAAACTATTACACATGTAGAAAATGTGACAATCTCAGGTCTACGGTTCATGCATCTACTATGTATGAGATACACTGATGACACATAAGAATGTAACAATATCGCAGTGTCCCATTGCGGGTCTATCTAACCCATATTCTTCAACATGAGTTCACAATGTATTGATGATATCTCCATATCCCATGATATATGAAACATGATCATCTATCAGTAGATGTGCTGATCTATTCATCGTTGTGCTCACGATGATATCATATCAGAGATATTTAGAGAATTATATCAATAAGTAAAGAGTTTCATAAGCAAGTCACATACTTGCTGATCAATATAATGATATACATTCATTGGACCAATAATCATATTATTTTTCACAAATATAGTCATGCTACAATCATCTATATGACTGTCTTAAGGGCATAACACTAACACTTATTCCACCCATCGTTCGAAGAATCGAGGTCAAAGTTCGAACCTTTTTTTTATTTGAAGGAAGATTGCACCAAGTTGAAGCAAAAACCAAAATCTACGATCTAGACTTGCTCCTGGGTTTTTGATGATCAACATGATCTTGTATACCTTTCCACTTGTTACAGCAAGCTAGAACACAAGAAGAGCAATCATGAAACACATTCTACATAGATTTCCTCATGAAAAACAAAACATCGGTTTCTCGCAAAGAACTCAAGTTTACCTAGTGGATTGGGATTTGATCTGAGAAAAGATTCATCCAATCAATCTCTCATCTTCGGTAAGAAAAACCACAAGCAATTAGAAGGAGAGGAAATTGCATAAATACAATTGTGAGAAAGTAATTGTGTAATGTAAATACTGAATTTAAATTGCATAAAGTAAAGACATAATATAAATGCAGAATTTAAATTCACAAATAAAGGAAAGAAATTCTTTGTATTTCAACAAAGAAGGTTTACAAAGCCTCACAACAAGTGAGCAAAGCTCAAAGGAGCACACAAAATGTTCAAGTGGGGAGGCTACCCCTACTCCTCTATTTATAGTGTCCATGGGTCATCCTCCATCCTCTAATGAGTTGATTCTATCCAAAGCTAACTACCAAGAGCCAGGATTTGATCCCACACACTTACCCCTTGGGCTAACACGAAACCCAATAACATAACGAGTTTTGCACATTTCTCAAATCAAACTAGGCTTAACCACTACTCTATCCTTTAGTACCGCAATCCAATGGTTCTCCTTGATCCAAGCAGCGTCAAGTTAGCATCTCCACCGTTGCCTTGCCTCCATGACTTGATCTAGCTTCATCTCCGGCCATCTTCCGATGATCCCCGGCCATCCAGACCTCCGATTTCCCTCGCCTAGTCTTGGCCATTCTTCGCCTTACCATGACCACAAATCAAAGCCATGTAGTCAATAAAGATAAGGAAAACCCTTCACATAGCAATGTTCAATAATAACATGCAATAAATCACCCACAAGAAAAATATTGCATTAAATTCAGTTCATGTCTCGCAGTAAAAGTTGGTACTATCGCCAGCCAAAGGCTGGTAGAACCGCAAGCCGGTACTATTGCCCTTTGACCGTCAGTAGCACCAGAAGCACAAAAATCCCCGGTATAGAAAATAACTACCACCGTACTGATGTTGATAGTACCTCTACCCTGGTACTACCACTCCAAAGGATGGTAGTGCCGCTCAGCTCAAACGAGAGAAAATCCTGAACTACCGCAGGCCGGCACTACCGCCGCCTGACTGCGATAGTACCGTAGGTTGGTACTACCGCCCATCTAAGGCTGGTAGTACCACCTGAAGCAGACACAACTCAAATTGCTTCATTTGAAAATTCAATTCAAATCACATAAATGACAAAGCTTGAAAATAAAAACAAGTCTATATGCAATGCAGAATCAGTTTCAAACTCCGCCGTGAGTCAATTTAAGCACAAATATGATTCAAGTTGAGTTATTCGTAGCTTTAATTTCAAGAAATAAGAATGAACTCAACTGAAACCAAAAAGACAAAAACAAGATGAGGGAAACAAGAAACTGACTACTGGGTGATCTAAGAGCATAGAAAAGATGGTAGAGACACTACAGCTTATACTTGCTCTCACCTTCCTCATATGACTTACATAGGAAAGATAACTCAACTGACCCTAACTAGGGAGTACACACAGACCCTATCTACCCAGGGGCCCAACACCTGCTAGACCTATAAGTCTGAGGGAACTCAACCTAGAGAGAAGAGAGATAGCTAATTGTGCATGATAGCAACCTATAGCATAAGGTGAGAGGTCCATGCCGAGGAATGCCATAAGTCTAAGTGAAGTGGCCTCTGAAGATAAGACTCTGCCCAAAGATACCTAGAAATGTAAACAAAAGGAAATGCTGAATATATACAAATAATACATATAATAGAGATCAACTTCCCTCAAGATATGACATAAGGGCTCATAATCCCAAGCTCCCCCCTCAAGGATACAAATCTAGAGCTATCCAAAAGCATGGTGAAAATGTTAGCCAACTAATGGTCACTCTCCACAAACTAGAGCACTATGTCTCCCTTTTCCACATGGTCTCTAAGGAAGTGAAATCAAATATCAATATGCTTGGTCCGAGAATGTTGCACAGGGTTCTTAGCAATGTGAATGACATATGTGTTATCACAGAAAAGTGGAACACAGTCTACTACTAACCCATAGTCTGCAAGGTCGATCTCATCTAGAGTACCTAGCTGCAACAGCTGGCTGCAGCAACAGCTGGCTGCAGCAACATAGTTGGCTTTAGCGATGGACTGTGTAAATCCGGACTGCTTCCTAGAGGACCATGAAATAAAGAAGTGCTAATGAATTGGCAAGTGCTAGATGTGCTCTTCCTAGCTATCCTACAGCCAGCAATGTCTGCATCGAAAAAGGCTATAAGGGATAGATAGGACGATGAAGAATATCAAATACCATAGTCAATGATAGCTCAAAAGTACCTGAAGATGCGCTTCGCCACCTGGTGGTGAGAAGTGTGAGGAGAAGCCTGAAAGTAAGCACAAAGACATTCAGCAAAATGTATATCTGGCCATGAAATAGTGAGGTATAAGAGGGGATGATCATGCTCCGATACTCCTTCTGATCAACTAGCTCACCATCCTCGTCAGGTGTCGGGACCCGAATCTGCAAATCCGGACCCTCCGTGTATTCTATACTAGTCCAGGATCAAGCTAGTACACACAGTCGTACAAGGTTGAATATCACATCCATACACAGCGGAAATATAAATAAAGTACTTCAAAACATTAATATAAATTGTTGCAAGACCTTAAGGTCACCTTACAATATTCAGCCACGCAGGGCTTACAATAACAAAAGTAAATAATCAGCAGCGGAATGAAGAACGTCGGTGATACCCATCAGTATGCCACAGGCAACTAACAAGGTTCAACTCCTAGATATTTGCCTCCTCGTGGAACTTTTCCTTCTTCGAAGTTGTAGTCTTCTACTCAACTGATGATTGTGTTGAAAGCAAGGGTGAGTATACAACATACTCAGCAAGTCATGCACATGGGTGCAATCCTATTACTATATGCATGGCTTCTTCCAAAGGAATGCCTTAAGTGGTTGTTTTGTATCAAACAGCATTTTGCTTTGATTAAATAATCTTAATAGATTCAAAAGCAGTAAAACCATACTATATAATAAGTTATCAATCTCTTTTCAAACAATCTGGCACAAATCCCTAAATCACTTTAGCAATTATCTCTGGCATACAGCCACCCTTCCCACATTTTATTCTCGAAAATCTAACCCTTGACTGTAATCCCCAGGCTTTGTCCAGTACCGTGGACTCGGCTATTCGAATAGTTTTGACACACTCTGCAGAGGTTGTACACTTTTCCCACAAGATATAATCAACTCACCACGTTAGCCGTGAATCACCATACAAGAGTATGCGAATGAGTGATCATGTGAAATCATGTGCTGAAAAATTGGCTTTGAACTGAAAAATTAACTTAGAATTGGTTTTGAAAAATGTGCTTGTGCATGTGTTTGACAATTTGACAAGAAACAGTAAGTTTCGCTTTGGCGCCGGACCAAACTTAAAGAAAACAGTAAGTTTCCCATCTACGACGGACCAAATTTGTTGGTCTGTCGTAAACATGCTTTGGCAACCTCATTTTCCCATGTACGACAAACCAAGTTTTTTTGGTCTATTGTAAACATGAATCTGAGTCCTTTTGCGCCGAACCGATTTTGTGTACGACGGACCAAGTTTTTGGGTCTGTCGTGCACATGTTTTTGAGCTCTTGTGCCAAACTCAATTTTCCAAGAAAATAGCAGTCAGCGCATGTACGACGGACCAAGTTTTTGGGTCCGGCTGTGGACGTGCTTTTGAGATCATGAGCCGGACTCAATTTTCCAAGAAACCAAGAAGTTTTGCATGTACGTCGGACCAATTTCTTTGGTCGATCGTGAACGGCTTTTGAGGATTGATTTCGCATGTACGACGGATCGATTTCTTTTAGTCCGTCGTGAACGTGTTTTCGCTTAATGATTTCTTCTTGAAACCGAGACTTTCACTTGTACACCGGACCGATTTTGTTGGTCCGCTAGAATGGTTTTTTGAGTGACTTTTTCATGTGTACGCCGGACCATATTTTTTGGTCCGTCGTGAATGCGTTTTTGCTCGATTAGGGTTTTGAGCAAAATTGGAATTGTGTTTGATTTGTTTTTGAGATTATGAAATTTGTGAGAATTTCATAATGCTTGTTTTGAAGTGGACTTTATGCAATGCTCGTGTGAGTATTTGCATGGACTAATGTTGAGTCAAGTCGTGGACTTGTGCTCGGATTCATTTTGTGCTTTGTTCATGTGCAGGTATTGCTCGAAGACGAACGTGGTCGATGACGGGACCGGAACTAGGTTCATGGAGGAGCTGAGGTTCGGGACTAGGTTCAGGGAGGAACTGAGGTCTTGGTGGTTAAGGATGTCATGCGGGGCGTTTGGGCTAATAGAATGGTGCACATGAAGAATGGTTAGTCACGTGAGAATGGCAGGAGGTCATTCGCGTGCAAAGTGTTAGTCACGTGAGTATGGCAGGTGGCCATACGCGTGCAAAGTGTTAGTCACGTGAGTATGGTAGGGTTGCCATACGCGTGCAAGAGTTGTACTCGGCCAGGTTGGGCCAAGAGGAGTTGTATACATACTTCTTCTAGATTAGGAATTGTATTCAGAACTCCTTGTGTTTTGCTCCTTTAAATAGGAGGGGTGTCTCCTGTTGAAGGGCATCAATCGCATCAATCGGAGCTGAGCGCATTGAGAGCCTCAAGCTCAGTTTTAGGGTTTGTACTCTTTTGATGAGAGTACTTTAGACAAAAGAAATAAAGATCAATTCTTCCAAGATTCTTGCGTGCTACGGTAACCACGTTGCTACAGTATTTTCTGTTTTGGTTCTTGTTTGCATGCTTGCTCTAATTCTAAATTGGTTTTTGATTCTTGAGTTTCATCTTGATTTGATCCATCAAAAATCTTTCTAGGGTATTAATTTAGAGTTCCTCAAAGTCTAGTTGATTAATCTTTTGAAGATCTTGTTTAATCTTGAAGTTTTGATTAGATTAGTATTCGTCAAGTTCTGGAACAGCAAGTTTGCAAAGCTCATAACTTTTGATCCGTAAGTCCGATCGCGCTGATTCTTTTTGGGTTCAATTCCTATTGGAATCTAGTTTCTTGTGTCCAAATTTCAGATCAATCTAACGGTTGGATCTCCGGGAATTCTCGTTTTACCGAACCTCTATTATTCTATTTTTGTCGAATACGAGGCAATTATTTGGTTCTATTTTGGGGTGAACTTTTAGTAGATCAAGAATTTGGTTTTAGTTTCTGCACAATCATTCACCCCCCCTCTGATTGCTATATTCGTGTCTTTCGATCCTACAGATCATAACAAAGCTTTTCGGAAACCTCGATCTCCACCTATGACCCTCTCCGGTACTGCCTTCACTATCACTTCCCCCATGAAGGATCGAAGTGTAGGACCGACAATCACCGTTGGATAGGTGTCAGGACCCGAATCTGCAAATCCGGACCCTCTGTGTATTCAGCACTAGTCCAGGAACGCGCTAGTGCACACAGTCTTAACATCGGTAAATATCACAATCATACCACTCGATACTAATAAAGTACTTTAATTAAATAGTCAAACTGGTTGCTCGACCTTATGGTCAAGTTACAAATATACTACACGAAAGTCTAAACTTATTAAGAGAGAAATAATAGCAGCGGAAAAATAAGATAACTTCGTGGCGCCATCCAGTATACCACAGGCAACTGACTGGGCTTGCTCCCTAAGTAGACGGTTCCTTTGGAAGCTCCTCCTCCAAAGCTGGTGTAGATTCTTCTTCAACTGGTGTTGTATTGTGGCAAGGGTGAGTACTTTGGTACTCAGCAAGTCATGCACAGAATGCAACTAATATACTACATGCATGGCTTGGTACAAAGGAGTAGCTCAAGGTGTATTTGCAAAGAAACAAAGATTTGACAAGTAGCATAAGTAGATTCGAAAGCAGTAGAAACAAGTATAACATAAATAACCTTTCCAAGAGTTTAATCAACATCCTTCCCATTCCTAAACCACATTTCCATCAACATCACTATTTAACCAAACCCAACCTTTCAAGTCCAAGTTATTTTCAAGAAAGTCTAACCCTTGACTGTAATTCCCGAGCGATGTCCAATACCGCGGACACGGCTATTGGAATAGATTTTACACTCTGCAGAGGTTATGCACTTTACCCACAAGATACAGTCAAACACCACAAAGGCAAGTTCCCGTAACAAAGTCTTTCGGAAACCTCCAACAATACAAGTGGTCCTCTCCGGTTGTTGCACACTAACCCTTCCCTTAGCTAAGGCGAAGTTTAGGCCAACCAACCGTTAGATGCGTACCTGGCCGCAGCCCCGGTACGCTCCCCCGTTCAACTTACACAAAGGGTGTAGTTGACATCCTAAGGTCCCACCAGTACGTTATTAGCAACTTAATCAACTAGGTCCGTCCCACTACAGACATGTGGTTGCACGTTTGACCCAGTTCAAAGGCTTGCAAGGTTAAGTCCTTAGGGTGACCAGGGCAAGACTACCCGAAGAACCAAACCAACGTTCCCGGTGCCACACCTGGCCCACCTGAACATTCTTGCCACATGCCCCGGTCAAAAGCTATTTATCAAAGCCCAGTTGATTACCATGCACCACGTGCCATCAACATCACATGATACCTTTCCAAAACAGGTTCAATATATCATTAAGTCAATATTAACATTTGATTGCCCAAAATCATGTCATGAGCACGTAGCAGGTCTAAGCAATATACTACAACGGTCTAAAACCCATGTTGGAAATTTTAGGAATGTCCAACTAGTAAACCACAACTAGGGTGACAAGGGGGTCATGGCACATATTTAATTAACCAAGGTGTCATACAGCAATTAGGCATTTATCTAATTACCCATAATTAAATAAAGCATTTTCTAATTTAAACTAGCATGCAATAATTTGAATCAAACTAGGTTTCAAAATGGGATCAACATGGTCAAAGCATAACTTGCCTTCAAAAAGTAGTTGCTCTTGGTCCTGAGCTGGCTCCTGGGTCAACACTTCTCCTTCGAATCCTTCCGGCACTACAACGTCTACTCGTAACGCGTGCAAATAGTAACAAATGAATAAAACAGTAGAAAAAAAGTGTCCAAACATCCAAATAAAGTCCATAAACAGAGAGAGCATAATTTTATGAATTTTTAGAAACTGGAATCGTCAAATTCGGAGTTTAAATGCAAAAGTTATAGCATTTTGAAGTTTAAATAATCAATTAAATAATATTACAAAGGAAAACTTTAGTCCAAAAATTAAATAAAATTCATCATTAGGTAGATCTCAATTTTATATAAATTTAGAAATTTGAATCACTCAATTCGGAGTTAAAACGCAAAAGTTATAAGCGTTTGAAGTTTGAAACAAAATCTGAAATCATTATTTCGAATTAATAAATCATTTTCTTTTTCGGAAATTAATTATTGCGTCAGCGAGGACACGTGGCAGCCTCGATTGGTCTCGGCGTCGGTCGGTTCATGGACGTGGTCCATGGTTTGGCTCGAGTCTACTGTGGACCTGGCCCACGGCTCCTCGTGAGATCGACAGTGGGACTCCATCGGGTGACGTCATTGTCGACGCCACGACTCACGGCGATAGGTGGGACCCATCGGTGACGCGTCATTGTCGGGCGTCACCAAGACGGCCGGGTGGCGGCCGACGCAGGGGTCCGCCATGACGTCGTGGCGTGACGCCATGGCGCGGCCGGCCGACACGCGGGCGGCGTGTCGGTGACTCCACGCCACGCTGGTGACCGCCAGCGATCAAGCTTCCACTACGTGACGCAATCCGGCCGTTGATTTGAAATCCGACGGCCGGATTGGATCTGGTTTCACGCGCGTTTGGGTTAACGCGGTTAATCTGGACCGTTGGATCTAGATCCAACGGTTGGGATCCAATCTAACGCGTATAACGCGGCTAACGCTAACCGTACGATCTAGATCTAACGGTTGAGATTGGATAAGGGGTTTAGCACGTGGATCTCATCGGCGGGTGACGTGGCGCGATCGGTCCGTGCGATGGAGATCCGACGGTTGAAAAGCTTCGAGGTCACGGCGATGTCCACGGCGGTGCTTGCTGGCCGGAGATGGAGACGACGACGATAGCAGCGGCGTTGCGGGTGTGCTCCGGTGAAGTGGAAGGTTCCCTCCGACGCAGCTGGCTCTTGCGGTTCCGGATCTGACCTCAACGGCGGCGGAGGATGGCAGACGGCGGCGGAAACAATGGAAAACCGCGGCGGAACACACAATCAACTCCGACGAGCGATTGCGGCGCAACCACGGCGCTCGGCGACGCGTTGTTCAGGGCTACAGTGCGCCGCAGAAGTCTAGGTCACGACACGAATAAAGACGACGATTAAATAGGGCCCTCGCCTGGTGAAACGCGCTGAAATCGAGGTCCATCCGACGCGGCGCATGAGTCCGACGGCCACACGAGAGGGCGACGTGGCACAACGTGAACCGTTGGATCTAGATCCAACCGCCGCGTGGGTTTGGACTTCGGGTCGGTTCGGTGGTAGTGGCTCGATCGGGCTCGGGTCGGCGACGTGGCTCAATCGTGGCCGTTGGATCTTGATCCAACTGGCCACGCGTAGGGTTTCTACGAGCTGGGTTCGACTCAACCACGGGCGTGGTCGGGTTCGGGTCGGACTCGGACTCGAGTCTGACTCGGGCTCGGTCGGATGAATAGTGAAACCAACTCGATTTAATTAATCCAATTAAATTCTCAGAAATTCAATTAAATCATTAAAAATAGCAAAAGACTCAGAAAAATTCCAGAAAAATTCTGGAAAATATTTTGGAACATTTTGGACTCAAATAAAATATTTCCAACAAATTTTTATTTGCAAAGTTTAATTCTTTAATTATTTCAAAATGGAATAAATTCAAATAAACCCAAATAAATTCTAGAAAATTCCAAAAATTCACCAAAGTGCCAAATCACACATGAATTTAAGAAAGGCAAAATTTTGGGGTGTTACAATAGGGTACCAAGCCGTAGCTCCGGTACGCTCCCCCACACAGTTACCCCGACGTAACTGTCACCCTGAGGTATCAAAGGTAAGATTTCAGAATCCTACTAAACTAAGACCGTCCCACTCCAGTCATGTGGTTGTACAAAAGGCCCAGTTCAAAGGCTTGCAAGGTGAAGTCCTTAACTGTTCAGGGCAAGACATCCTTCTCTCAGAACCCTGGCACAAGGCCCCTCACATCACTCATCCCATTGCCATGAAGGCTGTTGCCGCGAAGGCTGTTATCCCAAAGACTGTTGCCATGAAGGCCCACCTGGCATGAAGCCCCTTACCACTTTCCCCAGACTAAATATTTCCCCACCCCAGTTTGATTATGGTGCAACACATGCCAACAATAATATCAATTACCATGTAGAACCACAATGGTACCTACACTTCACATTATCACGTGGCAAGATTACACCATTTCCAAAATTCATTCCATATATCATTAGTCAATATTATTTTGCCATTTGAAACACATTTCCACGTAAGCATGGCTAAGCAACTATTCACGGTCTAGCCTCCCGTGTTGGCACAATTATTTCATCCAACTATTTTAAACCCAACTTAAGTTGACAATGGATACATGGCATACAAAATTTAACATCAAGGGTGGAATTAACAAATAGGTGAATTAGCTACTTTATCCCAAATTAATTTAAATCATTTTAACAACATAGCATGCATAATTTGAATCAAAATACATTTCAAAAACTAGGAGCAATATGGTCAAAGCACAACTTGCCTTCAGAGATCAGCTAGCTTTGGTCTAGATCTTAATCTTGGTCCCGATCTTCACTTTCGACAGTGTCACACAACTCGACGTCTACGCATAGCAAATAAAGAACCAAATAAACACTCGGAACAACGTATAAACACATTCGAAAACAATGCTACAAATCAAACTAGCTTATAATCCCCATGCAAATTTCTAGATAATTATTTTAGCATTTTCTAAGATTTATAAAATTTATTTTGGAATTTTTGGACGTATAGTTTAAGAGATACAAAATTTGTAAATTTGGACTTTCCGCAGATAATTTAACAGAATAAATTTAATGATAAAATTTAATAAAAATTACTGTAGAAAGGTATTAATTTTTACTAATTAAAAAAATTTGTTTCAAGCAATTTGGACTTAAAACGAATTTGTAGCGAAAAAGACAAAATTCGCGTTTTGGGAAAAAAAATGAATTACGTAAACCTTTTTGCATGGCACTATTCCTCCTTGTATTTGTGTATACTCCTTGGTTGCATATGGGTTCAGTTTGGGCATTTGCAACGTGAGAAAAAAAAACAGAGATCGGCCAGACGACTAGAGCGGGACAGCGAGCGCAGTCGGCCGGAGGCAACAAGCGCAGGCGACTATGGCGACGGCGGACTTGTGCATGCAGACTAGAGAGGAGTCGCGATCGGCGATGCCATACATGGCATTGTTCATGCCATAAAGGTGTATTCAACAGCCGTCGATGCCAATTACGGTAGGGTACCGAGATTACAGTATATGTGTATGCATGCATATGGAAAATTGTACTAGCGAATCGGTCTAATATAACCGCAGGTATACATATATATATACACGTACGGCTAAGCTAACAAATATGCGTGCAACGCATACATTTGTTATATATATGTATTTATACACGCGCAAATACATAGACGAGATCCACCGATCAGTAAAGATAGAGCACACACGAAAGAAAAGAAAAACAGGTATACCGTCCAGCGCAGGGGATGCGAGATCAGAGAGTGCGTCGACGGCGAGGTAACCGGCGGCGGCGACGACGACAGCATCGGCTCCAACGGCGTACACGGAGTCGACAACAACGGCGGCGACGACGGCGACGGCGGCGACGACGGCGACGGCGGCGACGTCAACGGCAGCGACGACGAAGGTTGCAGTGCACGATGGTTGAAGAAAATGGGAATGGCTGGGATGGAATCGGCTGGATTGAAAGAACACTTCACAGGTTCTTCTCACGCACATATGTAGCGAAGACTTCAGAACATTACTAGTCTCACGCATTTACAAAATCCTCTCACGCATGCATGTTACTAGCTAGACCATGCATGTGGAAACGGCTGGCTATGCAGAAATGGCTGGAAAGAATGTATTGACGTCGTTAATTAAAGAAGGGACAACATATGGAAATGGCATTGCTAATTATGAAGTATTCACGTCAAGGCATGGTGGCCGGTTACTAGTCCATGCTTCAATGGAGAACTTTCCGATGCGTGCATGAGAAACGGTTCAATGAAGAAATGGAAACGTGCATGAGAAACGGCTGGAAATTAAGGCTTGAACGTCACTAGAGAAATGTCCATGCATGCTTGAAGGTGAAATGAACTCATGCGTTCATAGCTGGGAAGAGGAGAGAATGGAAACGCCAGGCGTCACATACGTGTAGAACATGCAGTGCATATACATATACGTTCTCAAAACATGTCGAGAAAAAAATTAACAGAGAGGTTCTAAAAATCTAAAAAATTCCTCTAAAATACTAGGAATTATTTGGAACCTAACGAAGTTGGTTTAGGGATTTTTCAACGTATAGATTTTTTGTAAAAATTCTTTTCGTGAATCAGACACCTGTACCGATTTTTATAAAATCAACGACTTACGTTATATAACATGTCTTTCGAAAATATTTGAAGAGAACACTCTCATCTACCCATTATCTTAATTATAAACAAAATTTTAGATTTTATGCTTATTCGAAAATGCATGATCTTTATTTAACGTGATTAGTTCAATAAACTTGAATTCAAATTACTCGCGAGGCTTCCAAGTAAATTTCAAAAAATTACAAGTGATCCCAGAAACACACTAAATATTAAAAGAAATTTTTGGGACGTTACATCAGGCTCGAGGACAGCAGTGGTGGCCATAAATCATTGGCTTCCCGTCAGACATATCAAAGCGTTTCAGGAGGTCTTGACTGTACTTTCTTTGATTCAAGAATGTACCCTCCCGAGTCTGCTTGATCTGGAAGCCAAGGAAGTAGCTCAACTAGACCACAATGCTCATCTTGAGCTCAGTACTCATCACATTTGAGAACTGGGTAATGAGCAAATGCAAGGAGCCTCCAAAGATGATGTCATCAGCATAGATCTGGACTAGGAGAAAGTTCGAATCAGAATGTGTAACAAACAGGGTCTTGTCCACTTGACCCATATGAAAACCATGACTCAAGAGGTAGGACTTAAGCCGCTAATACCAAGCTCGTGGAGCTTGCTTAAATCCATACAAAGCCTTGGAAAGCTTGAATACATGTTTTGGTTACATGGGGTTCTCAAATCCTGGAGGCGGTATGATACACATATTCCTCAATGAAACCATGAAGGAATGCACTCTTGACATCCATTTGATAAAGCTTGAAGTACTTGGAAGCCACGTATTCTAACAGGATTCTAATGGCCTCTAGTATGGCTACAGGGGCAAAAGTCTCCTCAAAGATAAGACCTTCGACTTGAGTGAAACCCTGAGCGACTAGCCTAGCCTTTTTCCTAATGACAACCCCATCCTCACTCTGCTTGTTTTTTAGCACCCACTTGGTCCCAATGATGTTATGACCCGATGGAGGCTCAACAAGCTAATAGACCTTGTTCCTCTGTGAGGGACCGAGACCCTCAGGGGGCTCCGGACTTGGGTTAGCGAACCGGGTCATTACTGTTGCATCGAACTGGTAATTGATGCAACCCGTAATAACTTTCGACCGCCAAACTAAATCCGTACTAGGATTGAGGTCAATTGATCGGCAACACTCGAGGCAAGTGCATGTGCCAACCCATTGAACACGACTCGAGCTTCCCGCAACCGTGTGTCTAATACCAGTTCCCTGGATCAGTAGCCCAGTACCCACACGTTGTCTATTGAGACGGATCACATCCATGCAAGATTAAATAATTTACATCTGAAAGGTAGAAGTATTACAACTATTTAATCTTACAACCTGTAGCCTTCTAGCTTACACGAGATCAAAAGACAGAATAAAATATAGCGGAAGTTCCAAAAGAGAGACACGCAGTGTGCCGTTCACCCTCAGGCAACTAACTGGCAAGGAAGCCTAGTTAACCCTCAGAAAATCCGTTGAACTCTGACACGAACTGAGACTCGTCGGGATTGATTTTATTACCTTCTTCTTCTTTTGACCAAAATCCGTTAGAGCAAACGGTGAGTACGCGTATGTACTCGCAAGACTTTAGTGTATGCAAATGATAAATAATATGCAGGTTTCAACAAAGGATGAAGGTTTCTACACTAAGTCTATTTCAGCACAAAGCTAGATTTATTTGTAATACAATAATAGATTCCAAATCATCACAGTTACAAAACGGTTAAAAGAGAAAATTTTAAAGTAACAATAAACATCAACATTTAATCCATAAACCAAACATCATCCAATCCAACCTAATTCCATTCCATTCCAAACCATTCCAATCCATTCCATACCATCCCAATCCATTCCATGCCATTCCAATCCATTCTATGTTTACGAACCAAGACCAAACCAAAACCAAAACCAAATCCAACCCTTTTTCCTTTGCAACCGTTTTCCAAAACGAAAACCTAGACCAAAGTCTATACTTGACAGTACTTCCCAAGCTGCTCATGACCGTGAGCACGGCTAATCGATTAGTTTATTTATCTCTGCAGAGACTGTACACTGTACCCACATGACACGTTATAGCAATCATGTCAGCCATGTCACGCGATACAGTGACGAAACCTTTTGAGAGATCAGGGTTCGAATCTTGCATCGGCCCAGTAATGTGCATTCCTATCTACGGTCACAGTGGTCACTAGTGGTCCCCTCGGACTCTCACTAGTCCACAACCGCCCCATAGGAGGCACTACCATTGTATTGGTAAACTCTCCCTCGACGAGAGAGTCCCTAGAACACACTGACACCACATGTGTGTCCAAACCACCTTGCCCTCCTTAAATGGAAGACCGGATCCTTTTCACCGTACTAGGTTAAGGCCATCCCATACTGGCACATGTGATTGCACATTTTTGACTTAGTGATAACATCAAGTTCAGTCCTTAGGGTGACTCAGGCGAGATCTTCCAAACCCACTTGCTACAGCCACAGAGGATCGGCACTAGTGGCCCCACTAAGCTCCCACTAGTCCACAACCTCCCCATAGCAAGGGACCAACCGAAACCACAATCATTCCAAACAAGCCCCTGGCTTGTGATCCATTCCAATTCTATACCATCCGAACAACCGAAATGACCAAACCAAACCATTTCCGAACCACCAAACTCCGCACATCTCGCCCGGTCTAAACTCGCCAAATTTTCCATTTTACTCACGCAACCATTTCCCATTGTTCAACCAAACCAAAATACCATTCAAGTTTCCCAACTCGAATCCAAATCCCGACCGTAATCCAAACCAACCACCATTTAAGTTCCACGAGAATTGTGATTGAGTGTATCACAATCTCCTGTAGCAATTACTACTGCAAGGCTAAGCGTATGCAATTACTATACTTTATTACCCTCTTAACATTTATCGTTATGTCCAATACTGGCCTATAGTTTGACAAGGTTCACAATTCAATTCAGATTAAGGAAATCCACCGAATTTGGGACTATCTACCAATTCCCACAAACTAGCATCATAATTGAACATACACGCATGCATAATAGTTTTGATAAGCAGAACATATGATTTGCAAATATGGGATCAAAATGGTCAAAGGAGGTGCTTGCCTATTTGCTCTTCAACGAAATCAGACTCCGAAACGTAGTCGGGGTCGTCTGCGGCGTTCGATACGTCAACATCTACACGAAGAACAACAAGGTCAATAACATTGATCAACACGGGGAAAGGAGCAATCAAATAACAATAAGAACCAAGATGAAGAACAAGAACTCAACGGAAAAGAGGAACTCAGGGTTTTACCGAGTCTGACAAAGATCGCCACATCGAAGCAGAGTGTCGCCTGAGGTCGGGCAAGACTGGCCCAAAGAAGTCTTAGTGGCCGGCCGGATTCAAAAGAGGGTGCTCTCTAGAAAAAAGCCACCGACATTATGTGAGCGGTACTGCCGGCGAGAGTGGCAGTACCGGCCTCACACGTCGGTAGTGCCGGCTTACTGGGAGTTCCAAAATTGCAAAATGGGGAAATTGCACGATTGAAGTCAGAACTTTGCGGCACAAGCGTGGATAGGTTCCTAGCAACGCTAGGGACTTATTCACATTGGTCACGACGAGTTTCGAGCTCGATTGTCCAAGTTTTCCCTTTTTGGCCTAACGGAGAGCGAAAATGACGGAAAATCGGATTTCGACGCAAAAGGAGTCCAAATTCTATTTTCATCGCGGCAACGGGACATCGATGGTGCTAGGGAGCCATACATGCCAGATTCAAGGATTTTGGGACTTCGGAACGCGAAATTGTCCCAAATGCCCAAAACGCAAACTTTTCGCAAATCTGCTAAAACAACGGATTTGCAAAACGCGTATTGATTCCGATAGCGCACTAAGGTCCTATGTGACCGAGAGGTCGACTGTAACCTCCGGTACGCGATGATCGAACCTCTAGAGCTCAAAAACTCTAAATCGTCCTGAATTCGATTCTAAACATGAATCGAGTTCAAACTCGACTCTTCCGCGAGAATCGACCTTCGAGGCGCGAGATACGTTCGCGAATCGCTTTCTTGACTTTCTAGAGCTGGGATTTGAAAAAGGGGAATCTCCAAAAATTCAGGAAACGACTTCTCGAGGCAAATGAATCCATCGAGAGATAGATCAGGGTTTCCGGAACGGATCGATCACGCAACTAATTCATCTAACCCTAACCTAGGTCTAGCAACTTAGGGAAAAGGTAACTTACCACTAGGTCTAGGGTTTTCTTGAGCCAAAACAAAAGGGAAGAGGATGGAGAAGGAAGGGAAAAGCTAGGGTTTGAGGTTAATTCAAAAGATTGATCTCAAACCTTGATTTCACCAAGCAAGGGATTTTGGGGGGCTTGAGGATGCTTCCTTGCACCTTGAAGTCGCTTCCTCTTGCTCCAAACTGCCTCAACCTGGCCGAATTTGAGGAGGAGAGGTGGATCTCGGGAAAAAGAGGAGAGGAAGAGGAAGAACAAGAGAGAGGAGGAGTAGGGGCAAATGAGGGGAGAGGGGAGTAGGAGGAGGCTCTCCCCAGGGTTTAATGGCGACGTGAGGGGCTTGTCCCCCTGTGCTCGATGCTCGGCCGGCAGTATCGCCCTGGTAGGCCGGTACTGCAGCTTTGGCCGGTAGTACTGGGCTTACACCAACGGTACTGCCGCTCCAAGGCTGGAGTTCCTGGTTTTTTCGCGGCTTTTGCTTTGGCACTTGACCAAAAGCAATGGGGACTTTTGGTATAAGTTCGGGGAATCCTAATGAAGGTGTAGGAACTTATGTTTGGGCTCTATCTTACACGAATTGAGAATTCACCCGGAATCGAAGCGAAGGCTCCGATCGGGGAAAATGACCGAACGAACGATAAAACGAAAAATCAAAAGCGAATAACTCCAGATTAAGACTCGAAAACAAGTCAGAGCACTAATCAACACTTACTTAGCTTCATTAAGCTTAATTAATTACACGCATTAACAAAACCCAGGATGTTACATCCTCTTGAAGTTTTCAAGTTCCTCATGAATAGCATTAATCCAGAATTCATCAGATAATGCATGAGAAACATCCTTCAACTCAAATGAGCCAACAAAGTCCGAGTGAAGGTAGAAAGTGGACTAACATGACTTTGAGTGAGTGACTCACTCAAATGTATCACCGCTGATCCGTTAGGTGGCCGAGTTCAATAATGTCAAGTAGATCAGATCGCTCTCACTCGAGGTGTGGAAATGGGAACTGGAGGCACCTTAGGTGCAGAAATGGAGACTGGATCAGGCAAGATGCCTTTATCTCCGTCATCATCATCCTCTATGAAGATAGACTTGGAAAGAGGAGAAGAGACTAAAATATCTGGCCTAACTCCTGGACTAGCCTCATCAAAGGTCACATCATAGGTCTCTATCATCCTACCCAAATCTACAGCCCAAATCCTATAGCTACGTGAAGAAGTCGAGTAACCTAGAAAGATCCCATTAGCAGAATGTGGCTCGAACTTGCCTAGGTTCCCAAAATTCAAGAAGAAACACTTGCAACCAAAAAACATGAAAATAAGAAGCACAGGGCTTTCGCCCATATCTCAACTCATAAGAAGTGTGGTGCAAGTGTGCCCTAAGAAAACTCTGTTGGTAACATGGCATGCTGTTGGTACAGCCTTAGCCCAAAACTTCCTAGGAGTATTGTACTCATCTCGCATCGTCCTGGCCATCTCTACCAGGGTCCTGTTCTTCCTCCCACTACTCTATTTTGCTGAGGAACGTATGTAGAAGAGAACTGATGTTTTATGCCTAACTCCACATAGAAGCTACTAAAGCAGGAGTTCTAGAACTCCATGCCATTGTCACTGTGGATCGCTCGTAAGGCACCTAGGGAGCTCAATGAACAACCTACAGACCAAACTTCTAAAGTATGAAAAGGACTCATCCTTCGAGGTCATAAAAATACCCAGGAGTACCTTGAAAAATCATCGACTACGACAAGAATGTACCACTTCCCTCCCGCTCAATGCGCTCTAGCCGGACTAATAGTGTCTATATGCAAGAACTGTCTTGGTGCATCAGTCTTCACTCGGGTGACTGGGAGATGAGAAGTAGCAACCATCTTTCCATGTCAGTAATGAGGACACACAACATCTTTGACCATTTTGAATTTGGGCAAACCACGAATGAGATCATGGCCGCTAACTCGGGTCAAATGACCAAAGCCTATGTGACCAAGTCTCCTATGCCAGAAGTAGAGATCACGAGACTCTAAAGCAAATAAGCAACGGAGAGAGTCTCCAGAAGAAGAAGAAAAACTAGCACAAAAGACTCCTAAAACATGAAATCCCGCAAACTAACCCTCTAGAAGAATCGAGGATCCTGCAAGCGCTACTCTTGAAGCTTACCTCAAAATCGTCATCGATAAACCGAGAAACAGAAAGCAAATTATACTACAGCTTACTAACTAAGACAACATCCTTAAGGATGAAATGATCATTAATGCAAACGTACCTTTAGTGATGACTCTACCCGACAACGCATCCCCAAAGGTGATCAACTCATCACCGGGAGCTCGGACTAGGGAAAAAAACCATCGAGAGTCTCTGGTCATATGATGAGAACAGTTGGAGTCTACAATCCATACCTCCTCCTTCCCCATCCTACTCAACTGAATCAAAGAGAGCAAAATGCAAATGGCACAGAACCGGGACAGATCAGTGCTGTCAAAGGTTAGGAAATCGACGGTAAATTTGTAATGGGTACCTTCGGGGTTCCCAGGATCAAAAGACACAGACAAGGAAAGATTTAGACACGTTCAGGCCTCTGGGAGGAGTAATACCCTACTCCTGTTGTTTTGCACTATCAGACCGCTGAACGCGGAGTACAAATCTGGGGGGTGACTAATCTTTGATTACAAGATGGGAAAAACTAAAGCTAGATCTAATATGCCGACTGTGGCCTAGCAGGTGTTTTCCTCGAGCTTCTTCTTGCATGTGCTCCAATTGCCCTCCTTCCTCCTCCGTGCATCTCCTTCAGTCTTTATAGTCGGGTGCACCATCTTCTAGAGATGTTGCCAGATGAGGACACCATATCGTTCCCGATCAGGGATCTTCGTTCCGAGATCCTCATAGGGAAACTGATTTTCCTTATCTATTCGGCGTACTCGATTTGGTCTCCTCATTACAGGAGCAAGATTGAGTACTTCCTAATGAGAAAATACCCTTTCTGTTAGCCTCCTCTCCTGTAGAGGTAGGGCTCTTGACGTCTGGGGTATACGGCATAATTTCTGTCTTTCCAATGCGCGTGCATATTCTATATTTAGATATTCAATAAGTACCGATCTAGGAACCCAAAACTAAGTCACCTGAGCAGAAGAACCCGTCAACGAAGTAGAAGAATGCAATCTAGTGCTTCTTCGTGACTCTACTCTCATAAGCTCAAAAGACAGCTCCTGTAGGTTATTTGGGAATAAGTGCTGGGTTGGTCTACCGTCATGCAAAGGATGGACCATCCCTATGCTACTACCAAAACCTCCTGCTGAAAGGAGCAAGCTCACGCCACTGATATCCACATTAATGGGAAAAAAGGAATATCATGAGGACGGCAGAAAGACTGACTTGGGAATCCTTCAAGTTATAACCAGCAGAGTTCATGGGAATCCACATTATTTCTTTGTTGATGAAATCGGTCGGATCTTCGCTACCCTCAGGACCTAGCAGAAACTGGTCAACCACATCGGGAGCCGGAACCAAAATTCATGAACGATATTTGGCCATCTACAAGGAAAAGGGAATAAGATAAGCGTAAAAAGGGATATTAACGGCCGATGATCGGCGCAGACAGTGTAAAATCCTCAAGGAAGAACCCAAAGAATCTTACAGTTGCAAGAACCAAATGTGAACTGTTGAGGACAGCGATGGTCAGGAAGGAAATTGGGCGTTGAGAAGCCGAGCCGACGAATGAGCAGGCGGACGCTCGATGGATATCATCGAGTGTGCATTGAAAGAGAAGAAGTACGAAAGTAAAAGAGTTGCCAAAAAAAGAAGAGCTGTATAAAGTAAAGGATGCCTCATTCAGGACGGTTCCAAACCTCACACCCCAAGTCTCGCACTCACTAGATGTGCAGTTGTCGGGACGCGACATGCCGATAAAAAGCTACGAGGCATTTAATGAAGCGAGATGAGAATGTAGCGTGCTCATTAATCGGCGCATATTGGAAAGAGCGATTAGCGGTGCGTTAGTCATTTCAAATCACATTGGCCGATAGGTAATATCTTAGCCCAACAAGCAACAAGGACGATTGATTCATTGAATCATACCAAGTCATCAGTGTCATTCGATTGTCAAAAGAGCCGATTATCAAAAACAAAAGCCGAAAAATCAAATATTAAGATAGAAACACCAGTCAAAATATCAACACTTTGTATTAAGAAGTTGGTTACATCATCAGCTAAAGAGCGGGTAAAGCATTTACATTATTGGCTACAGAATGTATGCGACCACGATTGAAAGAAAAGTTGGACTTTGGTAAAATCCCAACAAATCCAAAGAAGAAGGTGCCATCCCTTCAAAAGAAATGAAAGGGACAGCACCTAATAGAGCCGACAAAGCTTCTCGTCCGAACGCCACCGTGACTAGAATCCGCCGCTGGAGTTTGATGACTCGAGGGCAAAGATCGGCATGGTGTCAGTGAGGGCGTTTTGCTCATCATCACCGCTGAGACCGGGCCGCCCGGTGACCTCCATAGCGCGAGATCCGTGGTTGGCATCGCCCTCGCGCATCGAGGGAAGCGGGGCAGCAGCTGCCATAGGGGCATCGGCGGCATCAGCGTCGATCTCCTCATAGAGAGTGCGGGCGATGGCTTCGTCGTCGGCCACTTCTTCTTCGGTACGAACCTCGGCCGATAGCTCTTCCTGGAGAGCAGCGGCAATGGTCGAGTCATCATCTGATGATGAGTAGTAACCGGAGGTAGAGCCAGAGGAAGAAGAAGAAGAGAAAGACATGGCGTGAACAATGAAGGATCATTACGAGATGGTGTGGTAAAATTGCAGTTTACCTGGTACTTGTAGGGTAAAATGAGCAATTGAATCATCATGGCACGAAGGACGAAGCACTCCTCGAGTAAATGCCGGTGGAGCACGAAGCGGTTCAACGCGTGAGTGATTATGGTGCAGCGTCTCAAAGTGATAACTGCCAGGAAGATAAAGCGGTGAAGATGACGACCTGCTGAAGCACTAGCGACTAATTTTTGGGACATACCCATACATACCCCAAAAATGGGGGGCATATGTTAGCACCCAAAATCGACCAAGACGGGTGTAATCTTGGTATGAGTCTGAAGGGACCAGTATAAGGCCAGATCGACAAAAGACAATGAACAGATGGATTGGAAAGGATATGGTTATATGGTAGCACGCGGGATGGAAGGAAGATCGGAGCTGATACGGTTAGAATCAGATATGATCGTGACCAAGATGGAAAGAAGAGTTCAGAGCCGGTACGAGCGGATGATGAGACCAAAGGAAATACGATCAGGCTTAAGGGCTATAAAAGGAGTACGATGGGCTACGTCGAGGATATAGACACACACATCAAACCAAACTATACCTTTGTTTTCCTTTGCATTAGGAGTAGACACTTAGCTTGTAATCTTTTTCCTGTAATACACTTTGATCAATATAGTTGCGCATCGCCGATTATTGATCTTCGCTGCATTACGCCCTACCAGGTCCTGCTTTCTCTCCGATCTTGCTACACATCACCTTTTTCGGGAGAAGTAGCCTTTACTCCCATCTAATCGACTCGTAGAGTTGTTTAGATCTACCGGTTACCCCGATCTGTGTTGGTTTATTTCAAATCGACCAGATCCGATCATTATCAAGCCCCAGATTGATTCCCTTGATCAATTTATTTGGGATCTCTTTCCTCTTGTCAATTGCGGGATCAAATCGGCTAGCACGCTTGCGAACCAGAACTGAACCCAGTGTTCTCGTGTGTTGGTGGCGATTAACCCTTCGTCAAGTTTTTTGCACCAACAACATGTCATCATCCTCGGCGTAGAGGTCTTGAGTATCCTGAGAATTGGGCATCTTCAGGGATTCTTCTCAAAAGGATCTGCTAGTGACGATCCCCACGGACTGCGCCAGCTGTTGATGTTTGGGAAACAGGTCCCCGTCGAGCTTACTTGTTGAATGAGGTATCAATAGAGCCCCTTTTTCGGTGAAGGGTTTGCGTCTAGAGAATGCTCATAGGGAACAGGATACTAAAAAAATGGACAAGGGTTTATACTTGTTCGGGCCTCCTATAGCGGAGATAATAACCCTACTCCAGTGGTTTCACTATTGCTGTTGAACTCTTACATGAATGTTCGTATATATCAGTGTGTTTGTGTCTTGTTTTCTGCTTATCGTGTGTGTGCCTCCCCCCCATTATCAATTTACCCCGAGGGGTTCTTATAGCTTACAAGATATTTGAAATAACTGCAACCGAATAATGCGCATTTTACTGCATTAACCGTGGTTGCTACTGAAGCCTTGATTCTCGCCACGTTCCTATTGTGGGTGAAACAGCCCTAGATTGTGGCGTAATTATCGCTATGATCGTGATGTTGTGGGGCGAACATGATCTTTCGATCATGCTCTAGGATTTCCACAGCTCTGACTGATGTTTCTGAGACTGTATGCTTGTGGGCGAGCTTGGGTGCTCATGGACGAGCACTAGGTGCTCGTGGGCAAGCATTGGGCCTAGTTCGATTGGGCAGACCTACCGGCTAGACAATCCAAGGGTCCTCCTTTGGGACATCATCCAAGGGCATGCATGCTCGGCCAAAACTGGCTGCTAGGGTATAACAGTCTTTATGGAGATTATCCAATCTCGGACACTTTCCTTTGCTAAAATCTCCATTCTTTCCTTGCTAGTTTAAATTGAAATCTTACCCAAAGTTGTCTTTAATAGATGGTGATGCTTCACACGTATGGAGAGCGAACTATGGGAGTTTTGCTGCTAAGCTATGGGAGTTTTGCATGTACTTGGTGGTTATGAGAGGCCACTTTACAAGGGATCCTGCTAGACCTTGAATGGACAAGGTTGTGAAGTGGTATGCAAGATTACCATCTACGCCCAGGAGAATGCCAAGGTAAGCCATCCCATCCACCTCACTGTTAGAAGGCTTACTTTTGACATTGGCATTCAAGAATCATCGTGCATTGCATTGCGTCGTTTGAAGCAAATGGTGTTCATACTTCATCCACATGGAAGTGTCATTTGAAGCCCAAGTACAACAGGTGAAGAAGGTGCAACTGTCGTTCATCTTGCAAGGTTCATAGCTACTTAAGAGGAAGTCATGGAAGATACAACCCATGAGCTGAATAAGGCCTATGAAGCTTTGGAGGCTGCAAAAGAGAAGCTTCGTGGAGCTCCAATGTCTGCCGTAGAAAGGATTATAGAGCTTGAAGAAGCTTTGTATAATGTAGGAGTAGAAGCTGAAGTAGAGTTAGAAGAAGACGAAGATCCATAGGAAGTGGAGCTATAACCGAAGGAGTAGGAGTCTTCATCTACCCCTGAAGTTCCTGGTCATCAGAATTAGTTTTTGTCGATGCTTGCCCATCCACCATTCTATGATTTAAGAGAGCATTAGCCTGGTTGGCTTAGCGATTAGTGGAGCTTAGATTAGTCATTTGAGACTCATGTGTGGGAGTCACATCAACTTAAGTATAGAAGTGTTTCCCTTTAGGCATTATACTTGTGTGCATTTGTTACGATTTGATTTTCTTGTTTTATTGCATGCGCAATATGTTTTGCAAAAGGCCCTCAAGCACTTGTAAGTAGCCATACCAAGATATTATTAAAGGTTGATAAAGTTTTTAGTTTTTGGTTAAACCTGTTTCATTACATTAGTTTCTTTGTTATCTTATCTATGCTTTCCCCCTCATCTATTGTGCTTTATCCTCATATCTATTTAACCTTGGTTAATCAGCAGATGGAAAAGGGTTTTGTAACATCCTCAATTTCGGCTTTTTGAAAAAGTCTAATTTAAATTAATTAAATTCAAAAGTTGGATTTTACTTGGTGTTTAATTTCACCTGGCATCCTTATCCGTCCAAAATCAGAATTCAATTCTCTTCCGTTCAAAAAAAATCAAATTTCCAGATTCCCGTCCGTACCCGAAATTCCACCTGAGTTCAAAAATGCTCTGAAAATCCCAAAGCCTATTGCATTAGGCTCCAAATATTCTAAAAACATTTTGGGAATTTTCCCAAGGTTTTTGGAGGCTCTCTGGTATTTTATCTCGCGCGGCTTTTGTTTAATGCCCGCTATTCGCCCTAGAATATTTTAAACTCCAAATTTCATCCAAATTCGGCGAAACCAATTTTATTGGGTTCCAAATATTCACTAATAGTTCTAGGAATTTTTCCGGAATTTTTAGACCATTTTTGCTAATTTTTCTCTAGGGCGTTGCATTCGTGTAATCCTCGGCCAATGAGGGAGTGACACGTGGCAGCACTGTTCATCATCTTCTACCTCACGTTGGAATGGATGACAGGGAATGAACTTCATCTTCCATACTTGGCTCCTCCCATTCAAACTACCATAACTCCTCCATTAAACCTCCAAATCATGCAAGGCCGGATTCGTTGGAACCGTGACAACGAAACCTTTCCATCCCCAGTGTCCTTTCCGCTTCAACCTCGTCGGAATTTGAGCAGTAACGTAAAAACCGAAATTTGCTTAATTGCTCTTAACTCGGCCGTTTCTTCTCCAAACGGCGCACCACCACCTCTCAAATCTCCGTGTTGGAGTGCTCTTCCCGGTGGTAGCACTCTCCTCTTGCCTCTCTAAGTTGTTCATCCGCTAGATCGAGAAAACCGATGAGGAAGCCATGTTTTTCGTGTTCTTCATGTTCATCCTCATATCTTCTTCCCCGGTGAGCCGAATCCAATTCTGTTTGTTTCCTCGTGTTCGTATGGATGTCTAGATTCTAACTCATGAACCAATTTTAGGTTTCCACAAGTTTTGACGATGAATTTTGAGTTTTAGTCGCTTTGGCCGAACCGCATTTCGTCGCCAAATTCGTCGCCTCTGGTGAGCTATTCTTCAATTCCTCGTAACCTTATGTCCCTCTAGATGTCCCCTAGATGATCCATCACTCCATTGGTGTTGTCATGTGTTAAATTTTCGCAAATTTCTGGATTTTTGGAAATTCTTGGGCCTCCTCTGTTTTTCCTCATGCACGCGCGCCTCGCCGGTGTCACGCCGCCATCCCGGTAGGCCCGTCTTGCCACCGCCCACGATCGCTGCCGTCGGCCGACCGCCCGCCAGCCCGCCTCGGCGACTTCGCGCCGGCCGAGTCGCGCCAGCTCCTCGCTGCCGCCGGCGGCTCCGCGTCTTGGCGCCTCGCCCCACCTATCGCGGTGCCTCCCCTGCCGTCTCCGCCGACCCATGGCCGTCTTGCCGCGCCGTGGCCCCTACCGCCGGCACCTATGGGGAGCTTAAGCTCCCCTGTTCTTGTTCCAATGGGGAAGCACCCCACCTCTCTATGACAAAGAGGCCCCACAAGCCATAGACCCATTGCCTTCCAAAAATCAGAAAATCTGGAAAAATAAAGATTCCGACGAATATTCCTCGTTTTTCTATTTTCCAGCATTTTCTAACTTCAGAGGCTCATAACTTTCTCGTCCGAACTCCGATTGACTCCGTTCAAATTCCTAAATTCATCTAAAATCATGATCTACCTGCCAGTATAACTTTTATAATTTTTGGATTTTATTTATTTTATTATTATTTATTTGTTGTACCGTTTTGCGCGTAGCCAAGGATCCCGCCGAGTCCGCCGACCCTGCCACCGGACTTCAAGAGTACGACCTCCTCGCTGCGACCGAAGGCAAATCCCTTGACGCATTTTTATCCCATGTTTGCAAATGTGTTTACAATGCTTTATAAACATGCATCGCTATCTTTATCATCGTATGTCGAATATAACTGATTAGTTAATCCTAATTGCGATTACCTCCTTGATTATTGTTATCCATGCTTAATTGTAACCCTAGGACCCGTTGTTATGTCATGCCTATCATATAATGTGACATTTGTTGATTAGAACGGTAGATATGCTTATGCTTAGTACCCGAATTGATGAAAATGACCCATGGGTGGAATTATACAAAAGTTGTGATTTAAATTGTGATTTGGGAATTATTACCAAGTATTTGGTACTGTTTTTCAAAATAAAAAGAAAAAGAAAAAGGTTTTGGACTTGGGCGGATTGGAATGTCGGGTGGGTCCGGATTGAGCACTAGTTTCCAATGTGCGAGTCCGCCCCAAGTCAATTAAGGACCGACGCTTATGACTGTTCATTCTAAGCATTACCGTACTACCACATGTCTAACATGGTACGACCTGGCTAAATAATTTGTAGAAACCTAACTTAGACTCACCAATTGGTGGAATGTGAGTGCCGGATAGAGGCAAGACTGTTTTTTCTCACACGGTGCAAGAGGGGGCTTCTGTATTGGGTGGATAGAACCCTAACAGCAGTGAAACCTCAGCGGGTGGGTCGGGTTAGGCGTATACATTGTAAAGGCCTTGTCATGATCTCTCTACCGACACACCAAAGGAAGTGTGTTAATTGCATGGCATTAAAGAGATGATCATGTCTTGTGGGTAGAGTTGTACACCTCTACATAGTTAAAACTATTCGAATAGCCGTGCCTACGGTCAAGGGCAAAGCAAAGAATGCTTTCATACTGGTAGACTTTGGTTTTGGTTTTAAAAATAAATGATGTTTTGGGATTCATATTTTATGAACTTGATGAATAAGGCTTTCATGGAATATTATGAGTTTGTTGTCATGTTCATAGATGATATTCTTTTCTACTCCAAGACAAAAGATAAGCACGCAAATCATTTGAGGTCAGTTATTGAAATGTTTCGAGAGCAACAATTGTATGCTAAGTTCAATAAGTATGACTTTTGAAAGAAAGAAGTCGAATTTCTTAGTCATGTGATGACTGCCAAAGGAATTGCCGTCGACCCAAGTAAGATTGAAGCTGTGTTGCATTGGGAACAACCCAAATCAGTTACCCAAATTCATAGTTTCTTGGAATGACAAGTTATTATCATTAATTCAACGTGTAGGGGGAAGTTGGGAATCGCAGCGTCTTACTAGTGTCCTGGTAGTGGAGGGATTAGCAGTTGGAGGGAAGGGACGTGCGACGGTTCGCCCGAGGCGGTGTCCGTTTGATTGGCGCCCGTTGAGCTAGCGCCTGTTTGGTCCCTATAAAGTCGAAGCGGAGGGTGCTGGAGCAAGTACTCGCCTTCGCTCTCTTTTGCCTTCCTGCCTTCGCCTGCTGCTAGAGAAGAACAAGAGAGCAAAAGGGGGCTTAAGTAGAAAGTTCCGCACCTTCTTTTCTCGCCGCCCTGCTACTTCCATCTTTTGGAGATGTCGTGGCCAGCGTGCACCATCCAGCCGACCCGCGCGCTTGGCCTGGAGAAGAAGGGGTTCCTCCCCCCTCGGGACGTCTCGAGGTGGAGGGTACCGGCGGGGGCAGCGACCCCTACGCCGGGTGATGACGAGATCGTCGTGCTCGCCTCAATCTATGAGCGCGGGTTTGGCCTTCCGCTCCATCCTTTCGTCCGCGGGTTGTTGCATTTCTATAAGGCGGAGGTGCACCAGCTGAACCCCAACGGCGTGCTTCACATTGCGGTCTTCATCACGCTATGCGAGGAATTCCTGGGGATCAACCCCCATTGGGCGCTGTGGAGGTATTTCTTCCAAGCGCGGCTGAGGAGGGACAAGCCGGGGGATGCTTCGGCGCCAATCAGTGGCGTGGCCTTCCCGCTACGCGGTGGCCACGCAGCACACTACATCAACACGAAGCTATCGTCGTCGAACTGAGGGTGGCACTCCGAGTGGCTTTACGCTCAGAATCCAGGAGGCAGTGCCCCGGTGTTCACCAGTCGGCTCCCCGTGGCGGGAACCGAGTGGAACTGGGGCACCGACCGGAAGTGGAGGAACAAAGTGGTAGAGATCATTGGCCGGATCAAGGTCCAGAGGGAGCGGGGCCTGACCGGTGATGCCGTCGTACGCGCATTCATGAGGATGCGCGTCCAGCCTCTTATGGACAGGGCACGCCCCATGTTCCAATACGAGGGGGTGTCCGACCCTATGAGGATCTCGGAAGTGGAGCTCGCCGCGTGGGAGCTCGAGGCCCGGGTTTCCGTCGTCATCGGGGGAGGTGCTACCGAGGCAGCGGGTGGCCCCCCGAGCCGTTCTCGACGCACCATCTCCCAGATCTGGTAACCCGAGCTATCTTTTCCTTTCTCTCTTCCCCTTCCCCCAGCCCTCGGTGTTTGGTCCGATTGATGCCCCCGTGCTTTTTACGGACTTAGCGGGATGGTGTCCCGGGCCCCGCTGCCGGCGAGAAGGAGTCAAGGGCTGCGGCCCGCGTGGGGTCCGCGTAGCGCGATTCCGACAACAGGAAGCGGAAGTAAGAGAGGAGGAAAGGGAGGGAGGAGAAGAAAAAAGAGCGCGCGGCGAGAGCCGCGAGTGGTGAAGAGGTCACCAACACGACCACCGTCGACTCAGCGACCAGGGGTCGACATCGAACGGCAGTAGCGGGGACAGCGGGGTCGAACCGTACCGTGCGTTCGATTTCGAGCTATCGGCTGCGGTAGCCCGGGCGAAGGCGCCAGCGCGAGTGCCGCCGCCGCCACCGGGCCCCAGGCGGAGACGCCCCGGGTGGGGGTGTCCTTACGAAGGCAGAGGGCCGACTCGCCTTTGCGGGGAGGAGCGTCGAAGAGGGCGCGGCCGCCGCGCTCCCGCTCGTCACAGTAAGTACTCCCTTCGACGTTGAGTCGTACCGTACTGATGTTGCTTGAGTGGTCCCCGACTGACTGTTTGTGTGTGCAGGACCTACACGGGGGCGGTTCTGCGAGGATCGGCGGCGCACCCTGTAGTGGCCCTGCGGGGGCTGGTGCCGCCCTCGCAGATGGAGGGTGTTGGAGAGCCGCCAGCTGAGCTGGAGCTGGTGCCGCCTGCGAGCGTCGAGGCGCCGCAGGCTGTGTTAGAGCCACTGGCGGGGCCCCTCGCAGAGCCGACCGGGGTCGAGGTGCCGTCGGCGGGGAGCGAGCGCGAGGAACCCCTGCGCTCCCTGCCGAGTCAGGGACTCAGCAAGGGGCCGAGGAAGGTGAGGAGCAGCTCCCGCCACCGCCGCCAGGGGATCCGTCGGCTCATGCGATCCGAGCGACCGAGGTGATTCCGCCGTCGGCTAAGGTCCCGCCAGCGGGGGTGGTTGCCTTACCGGAGGCGCCATGCAGCCCTCCAGAAGCGCAGACCGTCGGGACAACCCCAGGGGAGTTTGCCTGGCCTCCCGTGCCCACGATGGTCTGGTCGGGAGCCGATCCGTCTCGGAGGCCGTTCCTTGTACAGGACGACACGGCGGAGTGCGGGGAATGGGAGGACCTTTTGAAGGGTGTGCGGATAGCCGAGGCTGAGATGAGCCGGATCTGGGCGGGCCTGGATCTTATTCTCTCGTCTTCCGGCAGGGTCCGTCCGATCAGCGAGGTAAGCCGGATGAACTCCATTCCCGCACTCTTTGAAATTTTTGTGGCGAGCTTACGGTAGACTGACGGGTGTCTGTACTTCGTAGAGCTTGCTGACCCGATCGGAGAGTAAGTCTGAGTTCCTCCATCGCCTGCACGGCCGGAGGATGTGTGCCGAGGTGGAGTGTGACCGCCTGCGACCCCAGCTGCATGACGCCAAGGAGGACTTGGCCAACGAGCGGGCGGAGGCAGAAAAGTCACGCCAGGATTTGCGCGAGGTCACACAGATTTTGGTTGATACGCGTCGGACGAACGAGGACCTGAAGGCGGAAGTGTCTGAGCTCAGGTCCTCTTTGGAAGAGGCCCTCAAGGCCAAGGATGTCGCTGCTGCCACGGAAGGGGCCGCCCGGTCGGAGGCGACCCGCCTTCAGGAGGAGTTGGCTTCGGCAAGGAAGCTTGCCGAAGACGTCGTAGGCGACCGAGAGGCCCGGGCCAAGGCCGAGGAGGAGCTTCGCGCTCTGACGGCTTCAACGTCTGGTAAGCGACCCAGACCCTTGGTCGATCTTTTGATTGTGGTCCGGCGGGATCATTTTTTCGATATTGTTTCGCTCCGCAGAGCTGCAGAAAAATTTCAGCGACGCCGCGGAGGCGCGAATCTGGCGGTGGAGGAGCATGACCAGATGGCCACATCGCAGGACGTGGCCTTGGCGGCGCAGCAGCTGGCGGAGGGGGAGCGGTCCGAGTTGGCCGCCAAGCTGGCGAACCATCGAGAGGTCGGCCAAGGCATCTGCGATCGGGTGTTCGGACTTGTGGCGGGCTCGAGTTCGCTTGCCACCGTGCTAGCTCGCATGCCGAAGCATGTCGAGAGCGCCGTGGGCGAGGGCATCATACTCGGTGCCTCCTCGGCGCTTATCAACGTTCTCTCCTATTACGACAACGTCGACCTTGCCACCGTCGGCAGCGGGATTGCCGGGAACCGCACTGACGAGGAGATCGACGGGTTCGAGACCCAAGTCGAGCCGCACGCCCGGACGATGGCTAGCAGGATGTCACTGCGGGACATCCTCCACCGAGAGCAGGAAGAACAGGGTTATATACTCTGTTTTTTAGTGTAATGATCTTATGTAATGAATTTTATGTTTGTTACAAAGCTTCTGTCGTTTTCGCGCTTTCTCGCTGTGGTAAGCTGTAGGATCGAAGTATACGAATATAGCAAATAGAGGGGGGTGAATGATTGTGCGGAAGCTAAAACCAAATTCTTGATCGACTAAAAGTTCACCCCAAAATGGAACCAAATAATTGCCTCGTATTCGACAAAAACAGATTGATAGAGGTTCGGTAAAACACAAATTCCTGGAGATCCAACCGTCAGATCTCCGGTGTACATGCGAAAGTCTCGATTCAATTCAGAACAAACACGTTCAAATTCACGTTCATGGCGGACCCAAAAAGTTTGGTCCGGCGTAGATATGAAACTTACTGGTTTCTTGGAAAATTGAGTTCGGCACATGAGCTCAAAAGCACGTTCACGACGGCCCAAAATTTTGGTCCGGCGTAGATGCAAAAAGAACTCTATTTTGGTTCGGCGCTGATCTGAGTACAACATCCAAAATACCATTCACGTCGGACTAAAAATTTGGTCCGGCGTGCATGGTCCGGCGTAAAATAGAAACATACTATTTTTGCCCAAAGTTTGTCCGACGCAAATGTCTCCAATCGCATGTTTACGACGGACAAAAGATTTGGTCTAGCGCAAGAAAAGATACACTGTTTCTCATCAATTTGTCAAACAAATGCACCAACACATTTTGCAAATTCAATTCTTAAGCCAATTTTTCAGCACATGATTTCACAACCTCCCCCTTGATGAAAGCATTGGCAACACCACTTAGAATTGAACATTTGGCATTCACATCACAAAAAGATTTTGAAATCCAAAGGATCAAGAACCAAGGTGAGAAAACACAGAACTCCCCCTTTTTACCAAAATGCAAAGTAACAAACTCTCCCTAGGTGAAAATACGAAAAATCTCCCCATAAGAAGGAAAAATGTGTGTGAATGTGCAATGTGCCCAAAAATTTAAAAATTCTCCAAACTTCTCCCAAAATTCTCAAAATTCCAAAAACTTCTCCCCCTTTTTCTTTAAACTTCTCCCCCTTTGACAATGGATTCATCAAGAGTACAAAAGAGAGAAAAACAACTTCAGAATTTTTCCGTGTAGCAATGATTACACAAAAGAGAAACAAAGGAGTGCCAAGAGTGAAAAGATGAGCTCATTCGATCATATAACCTTATATATCACATAATATGCAAAATACATGAACTTGATGTGATTTTAACGAGTTAGGGAATGACATGCATCTCAACCTCAATTCTGCCAACTATAGCCAAGTACTAAGCAAGACCTTAGCAGAAAAGCAATGCTTAAAACTGAAGCAACTAACAACTCAGGGCAAGCAAGTAGTTTCAACTCCAATCTAGTAGACCAATTTAATCTTTAAACAATAAATTGCATGTGGCATGCTTGAAGCATACTTCTTTTGTTTCCTTGGAGTGGCATGCTTGAAGCATACATCTTGTCTTTGAGGGAATGGCATGCTTGAAGCATACATCTTAACTTTTTAGGGAAAACATGCCTAAAGCACATAACTTGAGGCTTTTGCTTTTAACAACCCTTTTTTATTGATTCCCCTTTTCTTTTTCTTTTCTTTGATTGTAAACATGCAAAGAGATTAAAAAGTATTTTGAAAGAGTAAAGCCGAAAACACACTTGCTCCATAGCCCAAATTTGTCAAGAAGATTCAATATCAAGCCTAGAAGCGTAAGATATCACAGAGTATTTAGCTATAGGCAATCAATCCAAGGAATTCCGCAATGTCATTTTTAGCTCAAGTGAGACAATTTGGATATTCATATATTAGCTCAATTACATAATATATAAAGAAATATGATAAAGCAAGCTCATCAAGTAAAAAACTTGGCAGGGAAACTCCCCCTCAAAACAAACCCATTGGATGAACAATCCCATGTTCTCCCCGAATAAAAGCAAAACGAGAAGAAGACAAAGGTTTTGTGAAAATGTCTGCCAATTGATGTTCAGTATCCACATGGTGAAGCACAATATTTCCTTTTTCTACATGATCTCTAAGAAAGTGAAATCTGATGTCAATATGTTTTGTCCTTGAATGTTGCACAAGGTTCCTAGCAATGCAAATTGCACTAGTGTTATCACACAAAAGAGAAACACTATCCAAATTAACCCCATAATCTTTAAGTGTAGCTACTATCCAAAGAATTTGAGAGCAACAACTAGCAGCAGCCACATATTAAGATTCAGCAGTTGATTGTGCAACAGAAGATTGTTTTCTAGATGACCATGCAATAAGAGAATTGCCCAAGAAATGACATGTACCAGATGTATTTTTGTTCTATCAATTCTACATCCTCCAAAATTAGCATCAAAGAAAGCTCTTAAACTAATGCATGAGGAAGCAGAAAGCCAAATGCCAAAATCTTGAGTACCATGGAGATACCTGAAAATTCGCTTGACAGCTTGTCGATGTGAAGCACGTGGGGAAGCTTGAAAACGAGCACACAAGCACACAACAAATTGTATATCCGGCCTTGATGCAGTGAGGTATAAAAGTGAACCTATCATGCTTCTATATTCCTTTTGATCAACAAGCTCACCATCTTCATCCGGATCAAGTGTGCAAGCGCTTTCCATGGGAGTCATGATCGGCTTGCTGTTTTCCATCCTAAAACGATGAAACAAGTCTCTTGTGTATTGGCTTTGATGTACAAAACTACCATCCTTTGTTTGCTTGATTTGAAGTCCCAAAAAGTATGTCAACTCACCCATCATACTCATCTCAAATTCGTCCCTCATGGTTTCAGAAAACTTAGACACTAAAACATGAGAGAAACCACCAAAGATAATATCATCAACATAAATCTGAACGAACGGTTGATCATTGCCTTGCTTGAGTAAAAAGAGAGTTTTGTCAACTTTTCCCATTGAAAACCCCTTTTCAAGTAAAAAGGTTTTTAGCCTATCATACCATGCTCTAGGGGCTTGTTTCAAACCATACAAAGCTTTTGACAATTTGAACACATGATTTGGAAACTTTGGATTTTCAAAACCAGGTGGTTGCTTGACATAAACCTCCTCATTTATGTAGCCATTAAGAAAAGCACTTTCACATCCATTTGATACAATCTAAAACCTTTGGATGCAGCAAATGCTAAAAGGATTCTAATGGCTTTAATTCTAGCAACAGGAGCAAAGATTTCATCAAAATCTAAGCCTTCAACTTGAGTAAAACCTTGAGCAACCAATCTAGCTTTGTTTCTAACAACAACACCATCCTCACTTTGTTTATTTTTGAAACTCATCTAGTTCCAATAACATTAAAATCAGGAGGTGGTGAAACAAGTTTCTAAACTTTATTTCATTCAAAATTCTCTAATTCTTCATGCATGGCATTGATCCAAGATTCGTCAGATAATGCACGAGATATATCTTTGGGTTCAAAAGAAGCAACTAAAGCAGAATGAGCATGACTATCAGAATGAATAAACCTGGATTGGGTGATTCTCTCATTTAGGTCTCCAATCATTTGTTCAGATGGATGCATTTTTTGAATGTGCAAGGGAGCTTTGGCTTTTGAAACTTCTTCTTCTTCTTCATTTTCAGCATGTATAGATGATGTTGTAGCTTGAGGATGGTTAGCTGTAGGTGATGTAGTAGTAGGTGCCAAAGGTGCTACAGCTTGTTGTGCATTAGGAAGAGTCAAGACCTCAACTTCAACATCATCATTATCTTCAAAGATTTTCTCCCCCTGAACATATGCTCCTGTACCTGCATCACTTAGACTAGTGCCTGGACTAGCCTCATCAAAAATAACTTCACAGGTTTCTAGAATTTTGTTAGTTTCAAAACAAGCACACGATAGCCACGAGTATGAGCAGGATAACCAAGAAAAATGCCATCCATTGATCTAGCTTCAAATTTATCAAGATTTCCAGATTTCAAGACAAAGCATTTACATCCAAAAACTCGAAAGTGAGAAACAGTAGGCCTATGTCCAAACCGAAGCTCATATGGAGTCTTACCCAATTTTGATCTCAAAAACACACGGTTTGAAACATAGCAAGCAATTGAAATTGCTTCAGCCCAAAATTTCCTAGGAGTGAGATGTTCATCTAACATGGTTCTAGCCATTTCAATCAACATTCTGTTTTCCCTTTCAACTACACCATTTTGTTGAGGCACTCTAAGTGATGAAAATTGATGATTAATTCCTTTTTCAGCACAAAAGTGATCAAAAGAAGAATTTTTAAACTCAATTCCATTATCACTTCTAATAGCTCTAAGAGCTCCTGGATGATCAACAGAAAGCCTAAGAACAAGACTTCCAAAATGATTAAAAACTTCATCCTTAGATGCCATAAAGCACACCCAAGAATATCTAGAGAAATCATCAACAATAACAAGAACATACCATTTGCCTCCAAAAGATTGAACTCGAGATGGTCCAACCATGTCAAGATGTAGTAGCTGTCTTGGAGCGTTTGTCATCACCATGGTAAGAGGTGGATGTGAACATGCAATCATCTTACCATGTCTACAAGAAGAGCATACTAGATTGCTATCACCCTTAAGCTTACGCAAGCCACGTATGAGATCTAAACCACTTACACGAGTAAGATGATCAAAACCAACATGACCAAGTCTACGATGCCAAAAAAATAAATCTTTATAAACATTGGCAACTAGACAACTATACTTAGAAGAAGGTGATGCATCAAAATCAGCTTTAAATACTCTTCCAAAGCGAGAAATCCTGAAAACAAGATCACCTGAAGCATCTAGCACTTTGCATTCATTTTTCTTAAAACTTATTTCAAGATCTTCATCAATCATTTGTGAGACAGAAAGCAAGTTGTATTTCAAGTTTTCAACCAAAGCCACATCCTTGAACATAAACTTGTCACTCACCTTTACTGTACATTTTGCCACAACAGAAGAGGAAGAAGCATCTCCAAAGGTAACACTTTCAGCACGAGATGCACGAGTGAGGGAGGAGAACCAATTCTTATCACCGGACATGTGGCGTGAGCATACGGAATCAACTAACCATATGTTCTCCTTCCGCGCGCGAGAAGCCTACATAGAAACAAAGCATGTCGAGGTCTCAGTACTGGGGTTAGAAATCAGATTTTTGGGAATCCAGTACTGAGACACACGACGCAACAAAGTAGGCACAACACGAGTATTCTTGTGCACAAAATCAGATTTGCCCTTTCTCGTGTTTTTAGGAACAGAAGGTGTTTTCATCACTCTAGGCGCATAAGAAGTAAAATGTGCTTTCCTGAAATTTGACCTAGCCATAGTTTTTTCCTTCTTTTGCTGTTTGGCTAGTCTAAAGCAAAAATCTACTAAGTGTCCATCTCTACCACAATGAGTGCAAGTGTACTTGACATGATGTTTAGTTTTAACAGTAGAAGCACATTTTGCATTTATTATAGTAGAAGATAAAAAAACCAGCAGATTGAAAAGCAATTTTCTTAGGCTCATTAGGAATTTCAATTTTGCAAGGAGCCTGAACAATAGTGTGAGGTTTAGTTTCATATGTGGCATAAGGATCAAAACCTAAACCTCTTTTGTTTGTGCTAACCTTAGATTGATCCAAAATCATGTTCAACTTTTTCTTGCCATTAGTGAAATGTTTCAAAGAGTTTTGTAAGTAATCAACTTTCTTAGCAAGAGTTAAATAATTACTGCAAGGAATATCAATCTTTCCTTTCTGTTTACGACAAGTAGAGAATGAAAGAACCTCATGTGTAAGCAAATTATCAGTCAATTGAGAAACCCTAGCATTTGTATCTTTTAACTTCAATTCAAGAGTTGAGCATTTATAACAAGAAGTTGAACCATGCAATTCATCAGTGGAACAGCTAGCATTTTTAACATGTTTCTCATTTTTCTCATTTAGATGTAACAGAAGAGCATGTTCTTTCCTAAGCAAGGTGAGCTCATTGTAAATTAAGTCACATGATTTGCAAGTATCATCATTAGGAATCAAAGTTTTAAGTCTAGCAATTTCAGCATTCAATGATTCAACAAGAAAATCATGTTTCTTAATTTTCTTATCACGTTTATCAAGCAATTTTCCAAGACGAGCAACAGCAATAGCCAATTCATCATATGAAGGATCTGTTGGGGAACGCGGTATGCTACACTAGCACAAATTAAAATTTCTACCACAAACCAGAAAAGCTACTCGCAAGAAGGGGATCATAGATCTATTACCACTAGACACGCAGTTGCGGAATCCTTCGCACGTCGTTGTAGTCAATCGTTCTCGGCGTGGATCGTCCTCGCCGCGGATCGTGCTTGCCACGGATCGTCCTCGCCGCGGATCGTCCTCTCCACGCCGCAGTAGCAGCAGCGTCACCACAGTAGTCCACACGTCTAGGGATGGAACGCCGTGCGTCGGTGTGCAAGCATCGGGTCGCTCGGCAGGGGCAACGAGAGGAGGTGGCTAGGGTTTCTGGCGAAACACCTCTAAACCGCACAAAAATCTATTCTGCGTCTAGCCTCCTCCCCTCCTTATATAGCCACGAGGTAAAACCCTAGGCAGTCAGGGCCCATCTACGCGCTAAGCCCACGAGGTCCATTAATTACAGATCCAATCCGAATTGTCGTCGGCCAGTTAAGTGTGTGACCATGTAGGTTCATGCGCATTTGGACAAGGATTCAGAAAACCCTTTTCTAATCCAATAGTCGGTAGCGGCTCCTTGCAGAGCATGCCAACTCCCAAACGCATATAATTAAAGTACTGATGTAATAATCCCTTTGCCAAACTATATGAAGATCGAACTCAAGGCGAGAAGCATGTCATCCTTTGACAGTTCAATCCATCTCTCGTATCCGTGATATATTAATAAGTTGTGATTGACTTCTCAATCACGGCATGGCCATGCACTTGTTTAATCATATCACACGAGTGGCCTAGACATATATCTCCGTTACATTGGAGTGGCAAATTCCATCTTGACTGCTCACTTCCCTCTGCATGTTTCATAGTAAACATGAAAGCTACCTTTATAACTATCCGGTTAGGAAATAGTGTTTGGTAACCCCAAGGTAAACATGAATGCCTCCATATTGGCTTTCCAAAACTGAAAATCAACACCATCGAACACACATGGTTTTGTCGAATAGCGATCCATTAGTCTAATCGCCGGTTAAGGTAGAATAGAAAAACCTTACTCTGATACCACTTGTAGGATCGAAGTATACGAATATAGCAATTAGAGGGGGGGTAAATGATTGTGCGGAAGCTAAAACCAAATTCTTGATCAACTAAAACTTCACCCCAAAACGGAACCAAATAATTGCCTCGTATTCGACAAAAATATATTGATAGAGGTTCGGTAAAACACGAATTCCTGGATATCCAACCGTCGGATCGATCTGAAATTTGGACACAAGAAACTAGATTCCAATACAAATCGAAACCAAAAAGAATAAGCTCGATTGCACTTACAGATCACAAGTTACAAGCCTCGCAAGCTTGCTATGACAGAACTTGATGAAAACTAATCTAATCAAAACTTGTAGATTAATCAAGAACGACAAAAGGTTAATCAACTAAACTTTGAGGAACTCTAAATCAATACCCTAGAAAGGTTTTTGATGGATCAAATCAAGATGAAACTCAAAGAACAAAAACCAATCTAGAATTAGAACAAACATGCAAACAAGAACAAAAACAGGAAACAGTGTAGCAACGCGGTTACTGTAGCACGCAAGGATCTGGAAGAATTGATCTTTATTTCTTTTTGTCTAAACTACTCCAATCAAAAGAGTACAAACCCTAAAGCTATAACTGATACCCTTCAACAGGAGACAACCCCTCCTATTTAAAGGAGCAAAACACAAGGAGTCCTGAATACAATTCCTAATTCTAGAAGGAGTCCCACTCCTAATCCTAGAAAGAGTATGTATTCAACACAACTCCACTTGACCCAACCTGGCCAAAAACAACTCTTTTACGCATATGGCAGCCCAGCCATACTCACGTGACTAACAACTCTTGCACGCGTATGGCCACCATGCCAAACTCACGTGACTAACCATTCTTCATGTGCACCATTCTCTTAGCCCGAACGTCCCGTATGACATTCTTGACCTCGAAGACCTCAGTTCCTCCCTGAACCTAGTCCCGAACGTCAGTTCCTCCATGAACCTAGTTCCGGTCCCGTCATCGACCACGTTCACCCTAGAGCAACACCTGCACATGAAGAAACCACAAAGCGATTCCGAGCACAAGTCCGCGACTTGACTCAACATTAGTCCATGCAACCACTCACACGAGCGCATTGCATCAAAACAACTCAAACTAAGTAAAAAAACGTTCATGACGGACCAAACTCAGGTCCGGCGCAAAACCCTAGAAAAACCCATTCACGCCGAACTAAAAAACTCGGTCCGGCGTACACGTGAAAATAGCCGTCATGAAAATCAGTTCACGACGAACCAAAAAAATTGATCCGGCGTACATGCGAAAGTCTCAATTCAATTCAGAACAAACACGTTCAAATTCACGTTCACGGCGGACCCAAAAAGTTTAGTCCGACGTAGATGTGAAACTTACTGGTTTCTTGGAAAATTGAGTCTGGCACATGAGCTCAAAACCACGTTCACGACGGACCAAAATTTTGGTCCGGCGTAGATGCAAAAAGAACTCTATTTTGGTTCGGCGTTGATCTGAGTACAACATCCAAAATACCGTTCACGCCGGACTAAAAATTTGGTTCGGCGTGCATGGTCCGGCGTAAAATAGAAACATACTGTTTTTGCCCAAAGTTTGTCCAGCGCAAATGTCTCCAAACGCATGTTTACGACGGACAAAAGATTTGGTCCGGCGCAAACATAGAATCGGTCCGGTGCAGATGGGAAACTTACTGTTTCTGAGAATTTGGTCCGGCGCAAGAAAAGATACACTGTTTCTAGTTAATTTGTCAAACACATGCACCAACACATTTTGCAAATTCAATTATTAAGCTAATTTTTCAGCACATGATTTCTCATAAGCACTCGACAACCATAGCATTAGGAACCGCGAGGGCTGCTTGTGTGTAGGTTGGTGCGTTCACGTTCTCGAGAGGGGCGCGAAAATGACAAAAACTCAAGCTCAACGACGCTCACTTTGTGGGAGACGAGTGTCTTCATCCGGCTGCGGGAATGCTCCCGACCGACTACGATCGCTCAGACGGCACTTCCTTTCTACGCAAGGCACTACTGCAACCGTCAGTAGCGGGCGAGGGGCCGTAGTGCCTGGGTCGAGAGGGTTACCGCTAGGGAGAACCAAATGGTCGGTCGGATCACCAACCCATGTGAGTGTATGAGCGAGGTGCTCACTTATGCTCGCGCGAGAGAGGAGTGTCCCCGACCGGCTACCGATCGCTCTGCACGGGCACTTCCTTCTTCTACGAGGCGCTACTTCGCAACCGTAGCCGCTGGGGTGTAGGTCGTAGCGCTCAGGTCGAAAGGGTTACCGCTAGGGAGAACCGGGCGGCCAGTCGGGTCACCGACCCGAGTGAGTGTAAGAGCTAGTAGCCCCCGAGTGGCGCGTGACGACCGGGCTGTGGTCATCACGTAGCGCTTGCACTCAGAGGATAGGGCGGAAAAGGGCGTGATAATAAGAAAAAAAATTTGTAGGGATAGGATCGCCTTAACTTTTAGATGGTCAAGCCTTGGTTGGAACTAGTGCGGCGTCGCTTCGTCTTCTCGTCCCTGCATTTATTGCGATCCTCTTCGTCTTATGCGCCTTGTGGTATAAAAAAGGGGGCGCAGAGGACGTTTGTAACGCAACCGGTTCCCTCTTCCTTTCTTCTTCCAAGCCTTTTCTTCATGGCGAACCCCCCTCCCTTCAACTGGCAGCTGGTCTTCTCCCAGGAGGAGGCGTGGAGGCGAATCGTGGAGGAAGTGGAGGCCGCTGCCGTCAGGCGGGATACGGCATGGGTTGACGCGCTGATCCGAGCCGTCCCCCGCCTCTACGAGGCGAGGTTAGCCCTCATCGAGGCGGTTAGGCGGCGGCGCCATGAGGTAGACGGTTGGGTGGGGGCCGTGATGACATGTAGGCCTTCTCACCCCACAATGTAAATAATCATAAGGAAATAAAGTTTATTTGGTCAGAGAGCTGGCACTTGTCTTTTTTTGCACTTGCTTGCTGTGATGTACACTCGGCGACCGTAGCCTTTAGGGACCGCGGGGGTCGGGCGTGGATCGGAGTGTCAGCACTTTTGGGCGAAGCGCAAAAAAGAACCACGAACTTGAGTACAAAAAACGTTCACTTGCGCTCACGCGGGAAGGGAGTTCTCGCGCCCGACCCACATGAGCTTATGAACTTGGAGCCCCCGAGTAGCACATGGACAAGAAAAAGTCTTAGGGGTAGAATCGTCTAAGTTTTTCTATATTCCATGCGTTGGGGATGACGTTGTTGTCTGCGTCTTTGAGTTAGAAGGTGCCGGGTCGGATAATCTCCACGACAGCGAACGGGCCTTCCCACGGGGGGAAAGCTTGTGCCTGTCTTTATTAGACTGAACCTGGCGCAGGACCAGGTCGCCGACGTTGAAGGACCGACCGCGGATCTGGCGACCGTGGTATCGCTGTAGAGTTTGCTGGTATTTGGCCGATCGGAGGATGGCTACGTCACGCGCCTCGTCGAGCTGGTTGATGGCATCCTGTTGTGACTCGATCCCCCGTGCCTCGTTAAAGGCTTGGAGTCTTGGGGAGACGTACTCTAGGTCGGTTGGCAAAATCGCTTCGGCACCAAACACCATGAAGAATGGTGTAAACCCAGTCGATCGGGTCGGCGTGGTCCGCAGGTTCCAGAGAACGAGGGGCAGTTCGACTGCCCATCGTCCCATGAATTTCTTCAGTCGGTTGAAGATTCGCGGCTTGAGTCCCTGGAGGATCATGCCGTTCACTCACTCGACTTGACCGTTAGCCCGCGGATGGGCCACAGCTGCCCAGTCGACGCCGATGTTGATGTTGTTGCAGAACTCGAGGAATTTCTTCCCCGTGAACTGCGTGCCATTATCGGTGATGATGGAGTTCGGGACTCCGAACCGATAAACGATGTCGCGGAAGAAGTTGTCCGCCTGCGCCGAGGTGATGGTCGCGATCAGCTTGGCTTCTATCCATTTGGTGAACTTGTCGACCGCGACAAGTAGGTGGGTTAAGCCTCCGGGCGCCCTCTTGAAGGGCCCATCCAGATCAAGTCCCCAGACCGCAAACGGCCACGTGATGGGGATCGTCTGTAGGGCTTGTGCTGGAAGATGCGTCTGTCGAGCGAAGAATTGGCATCCTTCGCAGGTGCGGACGATCTGCTCGGCGTCCGCCACGGCGGTTGGCCAATAGAAGCCTTGTCAGAAGGCTTTCCCTATGAGGGACTAGGGGCGGCATGGTGGCCGCAGATGCCACCGTGGATGTCGAGCAGTAATTCCCTTCCCTTGTCGGATAGAATGCACCTCTGGAGGATCATGGAGGGGCTCCTTTTGTAGAGATCTTGTCCGATCAAGACGAAGGACTTCGCCCGCCGAGCGAGGCGACGGGCCTCGGTCGGGTCGGCAGGGAGCGACCCGTCAGTTAGCCGGTTGATGAAGGGTTGCCTCCAGTCGTAGTCAGCTATGAGCACATCGCAGTCCGACACGGACGACTCCACGTCCGACCGGCTGGCGGTCGGAGGGGTCGATTCCGACGGGTCGGTTGCGCTCTCGGTCGTTGAGTCCAGCCAGATGGAGGGTTTGTGGAGGTCGCAAACGAAGATCCCAGGTGGGACCGGTCCTTCGCTGGAGGCAAGGTTAGCTAGGGAATCGGCCTCACCGTTGTAGCGTCTGTAGCTGTGGTGAAGCTCGAAACCCTTGAACCTTTCCTCAAGCTTGCGTACCTCACGGCAGTAGGTTGCCATGCAGGCGTCACAAGGCTCCGTTGCCTTCATGACCTAGTCGACGACGAGCTTGGAGTTGCCGTGTACGTAGAGTCAATGTGCGTCGAGGTCGATAGCTATCCGGAGACCGTTGACAAGGGCTTCGTACTCGGCGACATTGTTGGTCGCGTCGAAAAGCAGTCGGATAGCGTACTGGAGCTTGTTTCCGAGCGGGGAAAGAATGACGACTCCAGCACCTGCTCCATTCTTGGTGTAGGACCCATCGAAGTACATCGTCCAGTACTCGGGGTCTTCGAGCGCCGGCGACGCCTGAGCCTCAATCCACTCGGTGACGAAGTCGGCCAAGACTTGCGACTTGATCGCCGTTCTTGGAACATACGATATGTCATAGCCATTGAGCTCGAGTGCCCACTTGGCTATTCTCCCTGAGGCGTCGCGGTTGTGGACGATCTCGCCGAGCGGGGAGGAAGTCACCACCGAGACGGAATGCCGGTCGAAGTAATGGACCAACTTCCACTTTGTAATGAGTACTGCATAGTGTAACTTCTGTACCTACGGATATCGAGCCTTGGTCTCCGTAAGTACTTCACTAATGAAGTAGACCGACCACTACACCTTGAGCACTAGGCCTTCTTCTGCTCGCTCCACCACAAGGGCCACGCTAACGACCTGGGTCGTGGCGGCGATGTAGAGGAGCAATGGTTCCCCTGGCGTCGGGGCAACCAGCACCGGGGGTGAGGTTAGGAATGTCTTCAGTCGATCGAGGGCTTCCTGCGCCTCCTGCGTTCAGCTAAACTGATCGGACTTCTTGAGCAGCTTGTAGAGCGGCATTCTACGTTCGCCGAGGCGAGACACAAAACGGCTCAGAGCTGCAAGGCATCCTATCAGCCTCTGGACTCCCTTCAAGTCGTCGACCGGGACCATCTTCATGATGGTGGAGATCTTTTCCCGATTGGCCTCGATGCCGTGCTCGAAAACGATGAAGCCGAGCAGCTTTCCCTTCGGGACCCCGAAAATTCATTTCTCAGGGTTGAGCTTTATACGAAATCGTCGGAGGTTCGCAAAAGTCTCTTCCAGGTCGGCGATGAGGTCGTCGGCCTTCCTGGCCTTGACGACGATGTCGTCGACGTACGCCTCGATGTTACGTCCTATTTGGTCGTTAAAACACGTCTGCATACATCGCTGGTATGTAGCACCCGCGTTTTTTAGACCAAACAGCATCGTTACGTAACAAAATGAGCCGAACGGAGTGATGAAAGAAGTCGCGAGCTGGTCGGACTCTTTCATCACTATCTGGTGGTAGCCTCAGAGGCATCTAGAAAGGACAGGGATTCGCACCTGGCGGTGGAGTCGACAACTTGGTCGATGCGAGGCAACGGGAACGGGTCCTTGGGACATGCCTTATTTAGGCTCGTGTAGTCAACGCACATTATCCATTGTCTAGTTTTCTTTTTTACAAGGACGGGGTTGGCTAGCCACTCGGGTGGCGTACCTCCCTTACAAACCCCGCAGCCAAAAGTTTGGCTATCTCCTCCCCAATGGCCTTACGCTTGTCCTCGTTGAAGCGGCGCAGGCGCTGGGCGACCGGCCTTGAGCCTGGTCGAATGTTCAAGGAGTGCTGTAACATCCCAAAATTTGGGTTTTCAAAAATTTTTGGTTTAGTTTAGCTTCCCAAAAATTTCCGTCGATTTTCTCGCATTTATAAAGCTTGGTTTGAATTTTCTAAAAGCTAAAACAATTTAATTTGATTATTCTAAACCTCAAATAAAATAAATTTAATTTTATTTGGGTTCCTTGTGCTTCAAGAAGTTCTTCTGTAATTTTTGAGATTTTTCGGAGCTCGTTTGCTATTTATTAGATCTATTCAAATTTGATTTGTATTAAGACCTTTTATTGAAATTAATTAATTATTTGGAAAAGTTTATATAAAGTTTTCTTGCAAATATTTTATTTGAGTTTAAAATATCTCAAAATATTTTCTAGAATTTTTCGGGTATTTTTATTGCCTAAAATGATTTATTCGGGATCGATTTGTATTAAGCCCTTTTATTGAAATTAATTAATTATTTGGAAAAGTTTATATAAATTTTTTCTGAAAATATTTTATTTAAGTTCAAAATATCTCAAAATATTTTCTAGAATTTTTCTAGAATTTTTCAGGTATTTTTATTGCTTCAAATGATTTATTTGAATTTTCGGAATCGTTTTTATTCGAAAATGCCACGTGTCGCCACCACAGCCACAGCGCGCCACGTCAGCCTAGTCCGAGCCACGCACGGAAGGTGCTCGTATAAATGCCTACAAGGCCCGTTTTTGCTCCAAACGCGTCCAAATTTTTTTTGCTTGACCTAGTCGCCACCCCTAACCCTTGTATACCTCCCACACGTCCCCTAGACCTTAGATGAATTTTCTAAAATTCCAAAACCATCCAATGTCGCCCGAACGTCGCCCGACGACGGCCGAAATTTGGAGCCGCGTCCCGGGCAGGTCGTCGACTCTTTTTGAGATCCTTCTTCGCCATGGTGTGCCACAAGGTACCATCTGCTTGCTGTCCAAAATTCAGCCAATTTGGCCCACGGGATCAAAAGTTATGGCCGTTTCAATCTCGAATCTTGCCGAGGCCATAACTCCCTCAATTTTTCGAGTTTGACCGTGAAATTTTTTGTGTAGACTCCTGGGGATGTCCTCTACATGATGCACATCTTTCCTCATGGTTTTGCCCTCTAGATTTGGCACAAAAAAATAATCTCTCCAATCAGACTGCGAAAAGATTGCGTTTCGCATAAATGCAAACTTCCTCGCTGCGTTCCCATTGTTCCAGAAGGTATTTCTTCGAGCCACCCGTGTCACGGTGTGCCTCTTGGTCCCATCTAGCTCTCGGTAAAATTTCGTTAAGTTCTGATCATTATTCTAAAAGTTATGGCCGTCCAAAGTTTTGATCCGAAACCCGTTAATCGGCAGTTTGTGATTAATCCGGAAGGGCGCCGCAAAATCTGCCTATACCGTTGAGTTCGTCTCGCCACGCTCTACGCAGTAGACATTCTCCCTTTGCCATCCCATCCTCCGGAATTTTTTTATATATTTAGGCCACCGTTTGCCGTCGCTGCCGCTTTTGACGCAAGCTATTTTGGTTCGCTCGCAGTGTTGTCGCGTCAGGAGGATCATCTTGTATCTTGTTTTGATCCATCCTTAAGGTTCTTTTGGTCTCCGTTTGCCGAGAAGCCGGTCTGGCTTTAAATCGTTATTTTTCAACCTAGCCTGCGCCGGTTCGCTGCCGGTTAGCCGCCCTTGGTAGCGTTTTGCCGCGGCCATGTCGTTGTACCAACGGCCGCTACTTCGCTTCATGAGTATCCTATCATTGTTTGACCTCCGCCGTTAACGTTCCTCCGTTTTTGTTGCCGTTAACGTTTCACCGGTGCGCTCGTCGTTAACGCCCGCCGTTAACGTTTAAATGCGTTAACGTTCCTCCGTTAACGTTTTGCCTTTAACGTTTCACCGTTAACGCTCTGTCGTTAACGCTCCGTCGTTAACATTCCACCGTTAACGTTTCGCCGTTAACGTTCCATCGTTAACGATTCATCGTTAACGCTTGGCTCTCTTCGCTTCGTTGTCATCGCATGCGTGCATTCTTGCACAAACCCTAGTGCGATGCCTTCACCTGTGCCATCATCATGATGTGAGCCTAGTCTCATCGTCATATCTTCTTCAAAGCCGAATCAAAACCCTAACCTAAGACCGGTTCGATGGACTAAGTTCATCATGAGCCGCGTTGATATCCTTGCAATCTTTTTCGTTGTTTCAATCGTGGTAAGACACTTGTCTTATCTTATCCCTGAAAATCTAATCTGCCAGTAATCGAGAATTCCTTCGTGGACTTGGTCGATAGATCATTGGCCATCTGTCATACCCTCGTGTCGATCCATCCGTCTCTCTTTTGTTTGTTGCGGTCCGTTCGGTCAACAAAAGTCAACTTCGAGAATCAGTTTAGTTCACTGTGAACTAACATATCCTTATGGACCTGATCTGTAGATCGAGAGCCCATATGTCATCATTTGTCCAATCAAGATAATAACTTCGGAAGAAATATTCTTCATAATATTATTCTTTCTTTCCCAGTTATTAATCTTTCCCTTTTCGGTGTTTTTCCGAAAGCCCGTCCTCTCTTGTCCAATCTTCGATCCAATCCTTTCAAGTTCCTAAATTCATCCAAGCCGTTGTGCCCAATGCTATTCGTTCTTAATTTGGAGTTTATTTGCATTGTCTTTTGAGTTTTGTTGTATTTGTGTTTCTTTATCGTTAGACGTGTCGTCCGGAAATCGTTCTATGGGCTGAAGATCAAGGAAGTGAAGATCGAAAGTTGAGGATCAAGAATCAAGGATAAAGAGTAAAGAACAGTAAAAGTTGCAAGGGCCAGGCAAGTTATGCTTTGACCATATTGATCCTATTTTGAAACCTATTTTGATTTAATTTATTGCATGCTAGTTCAATTAGAAAATACTTTATTTAAATATAGGAAATTAGATAAATGCCAATTTGCTGTATGACACCTTGATTACTTAAATATGTGCCATGACCCCTTGTCACCCTAGTTGTGAATTATTAGTTGGACATTATTAAATTGCCAACATGGGATTTTAGACCGTTGTAGTATATGGCTTAGACCTGCTACGTGCTCATGACATGATTTTTGGACAATCAAATGTTAATATTGACTTAATGATATATTGAACCTGTTTTGGAAAAGGTATCATGTGTTGTGATGTTAATGGCACGTGATGCATGGTAATCAACTGGGGTTTGATAAATAGTTTTCGACCAGGGCATGTGGCAAGAATGATCAGGTGGGCCAGTTGTGGCACCGGGAACGTTTTGTTGGTTCTTCGGGTAGTCTTGCCCTGGTCACCCTAAGGACTTAACCTTGCAAGCCTTTGAACTGAGTCAAACGTACAACCACATGTCTGTAATGGGACGGACCTAGTTGATTAAGTTGCTAATAACTTACTTGTGGTACCTCGAGGTGTCAACTACACCGTTTGTGTAGCTTGAAGGGGCGTGCAGTATCTGCGACATGGTACCCATCCAGCGGTATGTCGGTCCCATACTTCGCCGCCTTAGCTAAGGGAAGGGATGGTGTAGGACAAAAGCGGAGAGGTCCACTTGTGTAGTTAGAGGCTTAGAAAGACTTTGTTATGATCACTCATTCGCATACTCTTGTATGGCGATTCACGGTGGCGACGTGGTGAGTTGATTGTATCTTATGGGTAAAGTGTATAACCTCTGCAGAGTGTAAAATCTATTCGAATAGCCGTGTCCGCATGATCTTGGACATTGCTCGGGGATTACTGATCAAGGGTAGCTTTTCATGAAAATGAACTTGGGTTTGGAGGCGGTTTGCTGTGGAAAAGTGATAATTGTTTAAGGATGTGGAATGGTTTACTTGTGAAACAACTGTGAAATTATTACTATTGTTATCTGCTTTACCGCTTTACAATCTATTATGAATATTTGTGAATGCCGTTTATTGCAAAATAACCCTTCACTGTCATTTGGAATAAGCCATGCATATAGTTATTAGACTTGCATTACATGCATGACTTCTTTGAGTGCTTTATGTACTCACCCCTTGCAAACAAACAATCACCAGTGAGCAAAAGTCTACATCGTCGAAGAAGAAGAAGTTAGTGAAGGCGATTATCTAGGAGTCGAACCCTGTCAGTTGCCTATGGCGTATTGATGGGATTCACCAATGTTCTTCGTTCCGCTGCTGCTTATTTGGAGTTGAAGCCGTCAAGGTTTCACAAATGTAAGGTTGACCTTAAGGTCGTTCAATAGTTTATATTCTATATTTGTGTTATTTCTCTTTTCCGCTGTATATGATTGTGATATTCATCTATGTTGAGACTGTGTGCACTAGCGTGATCCTGGACTAGTGCTGAATACACAGAGGGTCCGGATTTGCACATTCGGGTCCCGACAAGTGCTCGGCGACTTTCCTTGGGATTCCTGGCATGTCGGAAGGCCTCCATGCAAAGACATCGCGATTGGCGCGGAGGAAGTTGACGAGTGCACTTTCCTACTTAGCGGGGAGCGTGGCTCCGACCCGCACGGTCTTGGCGGGATCGCTGGGATTGACCGCGACTTCCTTCGTATCCTCGGCGGATTTGAAGGAGCTCAGCCCCGACTTGCTGGAGTCGAGGGCAGACTCGGAGCCCTTCCCCTGGAGGTTGGCAAGCTCGGCAGACGCGATGACCGCCGACACCAACTCGCAATTGCTTTGCTCGCAGTGGTAGGCAAGCTAAAAAGACGAGGCCACGGTGATTACTCCCCGTGGCCCTGGCATCTTTAGCTTGAGGTACGTGTAGTTGGGGATCGCCATGAACTTGGCGTAGCATGGCCTCCCCAAGATGGCGTGGTAGGAGACGGGAAACTCCACAACCTCAAAAGTGAGGGTTTCGGTGCGGAAGTTATGCAGGCCCCGAAGGTGGCCAGGCGAGTTGACTGCTGAGGGGATGGGCTGTTGGCGACGACGCCGTGGAAAGGCGCCTTGCTCGGTCGGAGAGTCGAGCGAGGGACCCCTGTGGCATCGAGTGTCTCAACATACAGGATGTTGAGACCACTGTCGCCGTCCATGAGCACCTTCGTCAGGCGCTTTAGCCCCACGATGGGATCGACGACCAGCGGGTACCTTCTCGGCTGCGGGATGTGGTCGGGGTGGTCGCCCCGATCAAATGTGATCGGGGACTCCGACTACCGAAGGTATTTTGGCACGGCGGGAGACACCATGTGGACTTCACGGAAGGCGAGCTTGAGCCGGTGCTTGTCGGCGTAGCACGCAGGTCTGCCAAAGATCATGAGGTAGCTGTTGGGTTCTGAGAAATCGGTGTCCATCCCTGCCTCGTCGGCTTCCGGTGCCGGATCTTGCTTCTTCCCCTTGCCCCACGGCGATGTGGGGTTTCTGGAGAGGAAGCACTTCAGGACTTCGCAGTCCCGGTATTTATGCTTGATGGGGTACCCGTGGTTCGGACATGGGCTGTCCATCAGCTTTTCGAAGTGGTCGGGCGCCTGCCGCGCCTGCTGCTTGGCGGGGCGGTCGGCGGCCGCGACCAGACGGCCTCCGCGGCCCTATCTCCCTTGCCGCTTGCGCTTGTTGGAGCGGCCGAAGGTGTCGCCGGCTTCGGGGCCGGATACTCGCTTGGCCTTCCCCTTCTCGAAGATGCCCCCCACAGCCTCTTCGCTAGAGGCGTGGTTGGTCGCGATGTCAAGGAGCTCGTTGGTGGTCCTAGGCTTAACGCAGCCCAGTTTGTGCACCAAAGCTTTGCACGTGGTGCCATAGATGAATGCCCCGATGATGTTGGCATTGTGGATGTCGGGGAGCTCGTTGCACTGCTGGGAGAAACGCCGGATGTAGTCCCAAACAGTCTCCCCTGGCTGCTGCTTGCAGCTCTTCAGGTCCCAAGAGTTCCTAGGGCGCTTGTATGTGCCCTGGAAATTGCCGACGAAGAGATTCGTCAAGTCGGCCCAGTTTCTGATAGTGTCCTCGGGTAAGTACTTGAGCCAGGCTCGAGTCGAGTCCGCGAGGTAGATGGGGAGGTACTGGATGATGAAGAGATCATCCGTACCTCCGCCTGCCCAACATGTGAGCCGGTAGTCTTCTAGCCAGACACTGGGGTTTGTTGCTCCCGTGTACTTGGCTATGTTGACGGGCGCCCGAAACTGGGCTGGGAAGTTCGCGTTGCGGATGGCGCAACCGAACGCCCGCGGCCCCGGGCCATCGGGGCTCGGGCTGCGGTCATTGCGCCGTCCGCTGTCCGCGAACCGTAGTTGGGACGCTTCGTCTATTGCTCTCCTCCGTGCCTCAAGAGTGGCGCAGACGTCGTGGTTGTTGCCCAGGCGGTGGCGCACCGGAGTGCACAAGGCCTGGGACAGCTCGGGTTGTGGCGGGGTCCGCGCTAGACCCTGGCAACCCCGAGTGGTGCCACGACTCGGGCGGCCCGAGGAGGCGCCCGAGTGGTGGGACTCGGAGCCCTGCATGTGCGGATGGCAGCACGCTCCACCAGTCCCTAGAGGTTCTGGTATATAGCCTTGGCCCCCGGGTCGTCCGGCTCGGGGATGCCGCGGAGCAGCATCGCAGCTGCAGCGACATTCTGGCTGGCGTGGGGGAAGAACTGCAGGCCATCGGACCCCGAGTGCCACCAAGTGCGAGTAGGGACTCGGGTTGACGCTGCTCCAGGTCGGCTTGGAGTTTGTCAAGCTCGGCCCTGCGAGCCTCCAGTTCGTCACACTGTCGTTGGAGTTCAACGCGACGAGCCTGGAGGTGCTCAGCGCGTTCGCGCAGGTGCTCCACTCCCCGCGCTTCGGTGCGTCGGGGGTTACCTTCCAGACTTGCGGAGGTGGCGGGCGGGTCGCTCACGCCCACCATGTTGCATTCGCGGGAGTGCAGTCCGTTCGCGATGCGCTCTAGGTTGGAGCTGGAGCCGTGGCTGGAGGAGTCCTCCAAGAGGTCGTGGATGGAGGCCGACACGTAGCCGGTCATTGCTACAAGCTGTGAACCCGCGGGGGGCGATGTCGTCGCCCGCTCGTGCTCACGCGTGCTGCCGCTGGAAGTGGTGCGGCCGTTGAGGGGTTCCCGCGTCGAGGTCCGCGCGGGGACCTCGAGCCGGAGGTTGCCGAGGATGTCAGCAACAGTGTCCAGGCTCCTGGTGGATGCCTGGTCCCGAGAGGCGGCGGGGATGAGCACGAGCTGTCCTGTCGAAGTGGCGATGAAGTTGAGGGCGCCAAAGCGGATCCAGCCCCTCGACTGAAGGGAATATGCCCGGGAGGCAATAATAAATTGTTTATTATCTTATTCCATGTTAATAATAGATGTTTATTTCTCATGCTAAAATTGTATTAACCGGAAACGTTGATACATGTGTGTTTAATAAACAAAAAGGTTCCTAGTAAAGCCTCTCTTTTAAACTAGCTCGTTGATTAACTGCTGATCAAGGTTTCCTGATCATGAACATTGGATGTTGTTAATAACGGGGTCACATTATTAGAAGAATGATGTGATGAACACACACCCAAGTTGGTATAGCAAATTCGATCAAGTCATTAAAGTTTGTTCTTTATCTTGAATATATACAAAATAGCTCTTTTCCTTAGACCATGAGATGATGTCAATCACTAACTCCGGAAGAGTACTTTGATGACATCAAACATCACTCCGTAACACGGTGACTATAAAGATGGATTTGGGTACTATGAAAGTATTAGTTGAGGCTCATGCATCAAGAGTGGGATTTGTCCATCCAGATGACGGAGAGATATACTCTGGGCCCTCTCGGTGATATCACATTGACATCGCTTGCAAGCACGTGACTAGGTCACAAGAATGTCATATCACTAACGAGTAAAGAGTACTTGTCGATGCGGGATCAAACTAGGTATAGTTGATACCAATGATCGGATCCGGATAAGTAATATATCGCGAGACAAAAGGAATTGGTTATGTTGTTTTTGGTTTACCACGATCACTAGTTCATCGTTGAGTAAGTGGGAGTCATTATGGATCTCGAGATCCGTGATGATTATTGATCGAGAGGTGTCTTGATCATGTCCATTTTATTCACGAATCGTAGGGTGACACACTTAAGGTTCATCGACGCTTTTGAGTGGATACGAAACACGGAGAAAAGTTTGGATAGCAGGAATAGTTTGGGATATCGAAATAGTTCAAGGGGTATGTGTTAATTTTTGTTAATTAAAAAATTAACAAATATTAAAATAACAGAAATAAAATTGTTTATTTATTTAATGGAGAGTCCATTCACATGAAGAGAATGGAGAGTCCATTCACATGGAGAGAGTGGAGAGTCCACTCACTCCTATAAAAGGAGGGTGGAGCTCTCTCTCATGGACTAATCTCCATAACCCTTTGGTTGGTCCTTTCTCCCTCCTCTTGCTTTGTTCCACCTTTCAAGCGGTAGCTTAAGCGGCCGAAATAGTTTCTCCACCACCACCACTAAGTCGTAGTGTTGTTGGAGTTTCCGTGGATCCTCTACTTCACGCCCATTGGATCGAGGGATTGGAGGTCGTCGTTGTTCCGTACGTGTGACTAAGTACGGAGGCGCTGCCGTTTGTGGCGCTCATCTTCGTGACTTTGAAGTCGGGCGTGTACCTCTACTTCAACCACGTTTGTTTGCGGGAACATTATTCCCGCTTTCGGTCTACGAGGGTGAGTCCTTCTGAAACCGTTTGCATGCATCTCCTAGATATGATCTTGGTGTTTGGTTGCATCCGTAGGAAAAATTTTTGTTTTTCATGCTTAGAACCCATCAGTGGTATCAGAGCCGTGTCTATGCGTAGATGTTTTGTACGGTTAAAACACATATGGATGTGGGCGTTGATGATCATGTTATTGCATACTTTCGTGTTTTTTGGATCATGGTGGCATAGTGGGATTTGAAGCGGTCCGGACTAACCTTACATGTCCTCGCACATGAGACTTGTTCCACGCTCGACATGCAACTTGCTTTGCATAAGTGGCTTTGCGGGTGTCAGTTTCTCCTACTATAGTCATGATCTAATTTACAACGATTTGCTAATAATGTTTTTATCACCGTTGTGGTTCTTGTTTGTAGGTAAGAACGGTTCTTTCCTAGAAAGCCCAAAACCGCGTAAAATATGAAAAAAAATAAATTAGAGGCGTCTAACTTGTTTTTGCAGGGCATGTGATGTGATATGGTCATTGATACAAAGATTGTTGTATGAAATAAGATTTATTGTAAATTTAAACAACCGGCAGGAGCCATTTGGTTGTCTTTTCTTTTATGGCCTGCGTGCTAAGTATATGTCCATGTGATATATTGTAATGGAGGAAGACAATCAAGATGGAAGCACCATGGACCTTGGTGCCACGCCGGTGGAATGATGGAGATCATACCATGACGCATAAGACGGAGATCAAGTGCTAGAAGGACCATATCATATCACATTATTCATGCATGTGAAGTTAATCCTTTTTATGCATCTTATTTTGCTTGGATGTGATCGTGTCGTTAGCACTATAAGATGATCCCTTCAACTTAATATCAAGATAATAATGTGTTCTTCCATAGTATGCACCGTTAAGAAAGTTCATCGTTTCGAAGCACCACGTGATGATCGGGTGTGATAGACTCTACGTTCGCATACAACGGGTGTAAGCCAGATTTACACAAGCAAATACTTTGGTTCTACTTGGCGAGCCTAGCATGTACAGACATGGCCTCGGAACACGAACCGAAAGGTAAAGCATGAGTCATATGGATGATATGATGAACATATTGATGTTCGCCTTTGAAACTATGCCGTCTCACGTGATGATCGGTTTCGGTATAGTGAATTTGGTTCGTGTAATCACTAAAGATGACTAGAGGGATGTTGTTTTTGAGTGGGAGTTCTCGTAGTAATTTTGAATTAAACTTGAATTTAATCTATTATGAACTTAGTCTAAGTAACTTTGCAAATACGTTGTAGATGGCACCACCTACTTTCAATTTCAATTTGTTCATGGAGAAAGAGAAACTAGCCACCAACGGTAGCAACTTTACCATCTGGGCCCTTAACGTGAGGATTCTCCTCAGCGCTGCTCAAAGGAACTATGTGCTTGATGAGCCGCTGGGTGCCCCGCCCGCTGATGATGCCCCGAGGAGGAGAAAAATGTTTTCTTGACTACTTAAGGAGGACCTGATTTAGTTCAACTGCGGCATTTTGTATGGCCTTGAGCCCGAGCCGCAAAACGCTTTGAGCACAAAGAATGCTTTTGATACAATGTGAGAGTTGAAAATGATTTTCGACACCCATGCCGCATGATGAGAGTTATGAAGCTTGAAAAGTTCTTTATTTGCATGATGGAGGAAAACAGCTCAGTTAGTGAGCACGTACTCAAAATGTGCAGATGCGCCGATAAACTCATAGCTTTGGGAATAACGATCCCCATTGAGCTAGGAATTCATCGTGTTCTCTAGTCTACGCCACCAAGCTACAAGAGCTTTGTGATGAACTACAACATGCAGGGCATGAAGAAGTCTCTCCTCGAAGCTTACATCAATCTTGCTAGCGAAGTAGAGATCAAGAAGGAACATCAAGTGTTGATGGTCCATAAGACCACCGATTTCAAGAAGAATGGCAAGAAAGGCAAGGCTAAGGGTAACTTCAAGAAGAAGGGCAAGTCTGTTGCCACATCTCGAGAAGAAGACCAAGGTGGCCTAAGTCGAATCTTGAATGTTTTTCCGCAAAGTCTTGAGCCTTTGGCGCAAGCGCCCAAAATATCTGGTGATAAGAAGGACGGGAATGTGAACAAAGGTATATATGATATACATGTTATTGATGTGTACCTTACTAGTACTCGCGATGGCGCTACGGGTATTTGATCTGGGTTCGGTTGCTAACATATGTAACTCGAAATAGGAGCTAAGGAACAAAGCGACAACTAGCAAGGGATGAGGTGATGATGCTCGTCGGCAATGGATCAAAGGTTGATGTGATCGCCGTCGGACGCTACCTATCCAATTACCATCGAGGATTAGTTATGAACCTAAATAATTGTTATTTGGTGCTGCGTTGAGCATGAACATCATATCTGGATCTTGTTTAATGCGAGGCGGTTATTCATTCAAGTCTCGAGAACAATGGTTGTTCAATTTATATGAATAATATCTTTTATGGTCATGCACTGAGAAGGATGGTTTATTTATTTTGAATCTTGATAATAATAGTACACATGTTCATAATGTGAATGCCAAAAGAATTAAGTTGAATGATGATATTCTTTGCATATATGTGGCATTGCCGCTTATGTCATATTGGTGTTAAACGCATGAAGAAGCTCCATTCGATGGACTACTAGAATCACTTGATTATGAATCATTTGAGACATGTGAACCATGCCTCATGGGCAAGATGACTAGAACCCCGCTTTCGGTACAATGGAGCTGCAACCGACTTATTGGAAATCATACATACCGATGTGTGTGGTCCAATGAGTGTGTCGATGTGGTGGATATCGTTACCGTTACTTTCACGGATGATTTGAGTAGATATGGATATATTTACTTAATGAAACACAAGTCTGAAACATTTGAAAAGTTCAAAGAATTTCAGAGTGAAGTAGAAAATCATCGTAATAGAAAGATCAAATTTCTACGATCCGATCGTGGAGGAGAGTATCTTAGTTACGAGTTTGGCACACACATGAGACAATGTGGAATAGTTTCACAACTCACTCCTGCTGGAACACCACAGCGTAATAGTGTATCCAAGCGTCGTAATCGTACTTTATTGGATATGGTTCGATCTATGATGTCCCTTACAGATTTGCCACTATCATTTGGGGTCATGCACTAGAAATAGCTGCATTCACTTTAAATAGGGCACCATCTAAATCCGTTGAAACGACACCGTATGAATTATGGTTTGGCAACAAACCTAAGCTGTCATTTCTAAAAGTTTGGGGATGCGATGTTTATGTGAAGAAACTTCAACCTGATAAACTCGAACCCAAAGCGAAAAAATACGTCTTCATAGGATACCCTAAAGAAACAATTGGGTACACCTTCTATCACAGATCCGAGGGCAAGGTTTTCGTTGCCAAGAATGGATCCTTTTTGGAGAAAGAGTTTCTCTCGAAAGGTGTGAGTAGTAGGAAGGTAGAACTCAACGAGGTTTTTGAACCTTCTCTTCATAGAATGGCAAGTGCGATGGCAGAAAGTTGTTTCGGAGTTGACTTCACCGAGATGAAGAGGAACTAATGATGAGGATCATGAAACTCAGAAAGAGAACACTACCACACCTCGCAGTCAACAAGAGCGCGTAATGCTCTGATTTTTATGTTTCTACTATGAATGTCATGGTAATTGAGAATGATGACCTGCGACATATGATGAAGCGATGATGAGCCCAGATTAGACAAATGGCTAGAAGCCATGAAATCGAAATGGGATCCATGTATGAAAACCAAGTATGGACTTTGGTGGACCTACCCAATGACCGTAAGGCCGTTGAGAACAAATGGATTTTCAAAAGAAAATAGACGCCGATGGTAATGTGACCGTCTATAAAGCTCGACTTGTCGCAAAGGGTTTTCGACAAATTCAAGGAGTTGACTACGATGAGACTTTCTCACCCGTAGCGATGCTAAAGTCTGTTAGGATTATGTTAGCAATTCTTTGCATTTTTCGATTATGAAATCTGGCGGATGGATGTAAAAACCGCGTTCCTTAATGGAAACATTGAGGAAGAGTTGTATATGATACAACCCAAAGGTTTTGTTGATCCTAAGGATCTTGATAAGGTATGCAAACTTCGATCCATTTATGGTGAAGCAAGCATCACGAAGTTGGAATCTCCGTTTTGATGAGGTAATCAAAGGTTTTGGATTTGTCCAAACTTACGGAGAAGCTTGTATTTACAAGAAAGTGAGTGGGAGCTCTATAGCATTTACGATATTATATGTGGATGACATATTGTTGATTGGAAATGATATAGAACTTTTGAAAAGCGTAAAGATTACTTAAGCAGTAAGTTTTCAATGAAGGACCTTGGTGAAGCAGCGTATATTTTAGGCATCAAAATCTATAGAGATAGATCGAGACGCTTGATTGGGTTATCGCAAAGTACATACCTTGACAAGATTCTAAAGAAGTTTAGAATGGACGAAAGTAAGAAAGGGTTCTTACCTATGTTGCAAGGCAAGGCGTTGAGTAAGACTCAGAGTCCACTATAGCGTAAGATAGAGAAGTAATGAATAAGATTCCCTATGCTTGACCATAGGCTCTATCATGTATGCTATGTTGTGTACAAGACCGGATGTGGCACATGCTATTAGTTTGACTAGCGGTACCAATCGATCCAGGTTTGGAACAACTGACAATGGTCAAGAATATCTTTAAGTACTTAAGAAGAACTAAGGATATGTTTCTCATATATGGTGGTGAAGAAGAGCTCGTCGCAAAGGTTACGTCGACGCTAGTTTCGACATCGATCAGGATGACTCTAAGTCACAAACCGGGTATATTTTTGAAATGAATGGAGGAAGCGGTGGTGGAGGAGTTCCAAGCAACTGTGGTGGCGGGATCTTCAACAGAGGCGAATATGTTGCCGCTTGAAGCGTATGAGGAAGCAGTTTGGATGAAGATGTTAATATCCGAACTGGGTGTGGTTCCGAGTGCGTTGGACCCAATGGTTATCTATTGTGACAACAATGGTGCCATAGCCAATGCTAAAGAACCAAGGTCACACAAGAATTCCAAGCATATTAAGCGCCTCCATCCGTGAACATGTCAAGGATGGCGATGTAAAGATTTGCAAAGTGCACACGGATCTGAATGTGGCAGACGCGTTGACTAAAGCTCTCCCAAGGGCAAAACATGATCGACACGAACTCAATGGGTGTTAGATTCATCACAATGTAATCTAGATTATTGACTCTAGTGCAAGTGGGAGGCGAAGGGAATATGCAGAGAGGCAATAATAAATTTTTTATTATCTTATTCCATGTTTATAATAGATGTTTATTTCTCATGCTAAAATTGTATTAACAGGAAGCGTTGATACATGTGTGTTTAATAAACAAAAGGTTCCTAGTAAAGCCTCTCTTTTAAACTAGCTCGTTGATTAGCTGATGATCAAGGTTTCTGATCATGAACATTGGATGTTGTTAATAACAGGTCACATTATTAGAAGAATGATGTGATGAACACACACCCAAGTTGGTATAGCAAATTCGATCAAGTCATTAAAGTTTGTTCTTTATCTTGAACATATACAAAATAGCTCTTTTCCTTAGACCATGAGATGATGTCAATCACTAACTCCGGAAGACTACTTTGATGACATCAAACGTCACTCCGTAACACGGTGACTATAAAGATGGATTTGGGTACTATGAAAGTATTAGTTGAGGCTCTTGCATCAAGAGTGGGATTTGTCCATCCAGATGACGGAGAGATATACTCTGGGCCCTCTCGGTGATATCACATTGACATCGCTTGCAAGCACGTGACTAGGTCACAAGAATGTCATATCACGGAACGAGTAAAGAGTACTTGTCGGTAACGGGATCAAACTAGGTATAGTTGATACCAATGATCGAATCTCGGATAAGTAATATATCGCGAGACAAAAGGAATTGGTTATGTTGTTTTTGGTTTACACGATCACTAGTTCATCGTTGAGTAAGTGGGAGTCATTATGGATCTCCGATCCCGGCCGATGATTATTGATCGAGAGGTGTCTTGATCATGTCCATTTTGTTCACGAACCGTAGGGTGACACACTTAAGGTTCATCGACGCTTTTGAGTGGATACGGAACAGGAGAAAAGTTTGGACAGACAGGAATAGTTTCGGGATATCGGAATAGTTCAAGGGGTATGTGTTAATTTTTGTTAATTAAAAGAATTAACAAATATTAAAATAACAGAAATAAAATTGTTTATTTATTTAATGGAGAGTTCATTCACATGAAGAGAATGGAGAGTCCATTCACATGAAGAGAATGGAGAGTCCATACACATGGAGAGAGTGGAGAGTCCACTCACTCCTATAAAAGGAGAGGTGGAGCTCCTCTCTCATGGACTAATCTCCATAACCCTTTGGTTGGTCCTTTCTCCCTCCTCCTGTTTGTTCCACCTTTCAAGCGGTAGCTTAAGCGGCTTTCTTGAAATAGTTTCTCCACCACCACCACTAAGTCGTAGTGTTGTTGGAGTTTCCGTGGATCCTCTACTTCATTGCCCACTGGATCGAGGGATTGGAGGTCGTCGTTGTTCCGACGTGTGACCAGAAATGCGGGCGCTATTGTTTGTGGCGCTCATCTTCGCGACTTTGAAGTCGGGCGTGTACCTCTACTTCAACCACGTTTGTTTGCGGGAACGTTATTCCCGCTTTCGGTCTACGAGGGTGAGTCCTTCTGAAACCGTTTGCATGCATCTCCTAGATATGATCTTGGTGTTTGGTTGCATTCGTAGGAAAAATTTTTGTTTTTCATGCTTAGAACCCATCATCGACGCAGGTACGCCGTCGCGTGTGGAGGAAGCCATCGAAGAGGTGGATGGGAATTCGGAGATGACGGTGATGACGTGCGGGCAGCCCCTACCTGGCGCGCCAACTGTCGGTGTTTCGGGCACTAGCAATACGATTTTTTGGTCTAGGGGGTCGCGCATTCCCTCTCTTCGAATGGCCTGACTCAGGGAACCCAAGATGTATACTGGTTCAGGCCGAATGTCCCTATTCCAGTTCGTGTGGTGATTCTGTATTGCTTTCGGTGGCGGGTGATTACAGGGTGTCGCAAGCGAGGGCTAAGGAGAGGTCCCGAGCGTCTCGTGCGAATGGGAATGTAAGTGCTATTCGTCTAAAGAGGACTAAGAGATCGATCCCCCTCCCTGGGGGTCTTGCCTCCCTTTATATAGTCAGAGGGGGCAGGCGACATGGGAGTCTTGGAAAAAGAAAAGCGGATGGGGTGTCCTGCGCCTGGGAGTCCTGGTCTTCAGCGAATGACCGATGCCTGCTCATCCCGTGCGGGGTCGGTAGACACAACGAGCAGCATGGTTTTCTGCCTCATCGGGAAGTGGCGCACCTGCCCTCTGCGCGTCTGTCAGGCGCTGACGTAGTGTTTTTACTCTGGCGTTGCCTCGGGAGGGAGCGCGCCCTCCCGCTGTGCGCGTTTAAAAGATGGGACTGATGTCTTGACTTTGGCGACCTTCTCGCCGCCTAGGGAAGGGGCCACCTGTCCTCGCATAGTCGCTCTGAGGCGTCACATCCGTGGGGTAGGTGGCTAACGTCTGGCGACAGTCCAGTAGTGGCGTTTTGCTGGAGAGTGTCTTGGTCGGGTCGGACGTTGCGGGGCGTTCGACCCGGGGGAGGAAGCCTCCCTATCACCTTCGGTTGAGGGCGAGTTTCCCTTGGTGGCCCATTCGGCTCTTGGCCATTGCTGGGCCTGGATCGGCCCACTTGCTTTCCTGGGCTGCTGGGGGTACCCATGGTATGTATATTCGTCAACTCTTTTCTCCATCCTTTTTTTTCTCATTGGGTTTTTGGGTCGAGTTTTGAATAAGACATGTGCATTACGTGGTATTCGCCTAAGAGGGAGTGTTATGATATAGATAGAATCCCAGTCCAAGTTTGGAAGAACTCTATCTATTGGCGGACGAATCCGAACATCTCATGTTGGTTTTGCTATATATTGAGCACCCCTTGCATAGAGAGAATCAAGCTACTACAAGTTACATGCCCGTGCGTTGCTACGAAAAATAAAATTGATAACGAAAAATAAAGATTAAAAAATAAAAAAAATTATTTCACAAGATCAAACATCTATCTTTAACGCTTCGTTTCTTGCGAAAGCTGGCTAATTAAAGCAACGCTTCGTTTCTTGCGTAGAGCAATTAAGCAGGGCAATTAAGTAGGGCAATTAAGCAAGGCAATTAAGCGACAATTAATGACGTGGGAAGAACGGACCACTGCCACCAAGTGCTGCTTTAGAATAGTAGAGAGTAGAGATAATATTAGTAAAGATAATGCAACTTAGTTATTTTAATTCGATCAGCGTAGTTAAAGGAACATCCAAGAAGATGTCATCTTTGTGTCGCTAAATGCTGAGGCTGAACTCATATCCAAAATTGCTAATACGACATAATGCAATAATCTAATCATCAGAACTATTTTTATTGATCCCAATGCTTAACAGGGAGGTTGAACATGTAATAATGATAAATATAACTCTAATCTAATCATATGAATCATGGAAAGCTAGCATGCAACTATCCAACCCCACTAAATGGTGTGTTGTTACAAGACAATGTGAGCAAGAAAGACAAGCAAAGGAGAGTGCAGGTTTACAATTACTCATGTACAAGATTCCACCAAGTGGCCAGTACAGCAGCATTAGTTATGCTAAATCAAACTTCATATCATTTTATGCTAAAACTCAGTATGCATCCAGCTGGTTTCAACGGGTGCCAGCAAAATCCAGTGAGTATTTTTTCTCATTTCTTTATGTTACTAATACTCAACCTATGCACGGCTATGCAAATAACACACCCGCTTGACTCAAGAATGCCCTAAAGTCTGTCTAACTCGCTCTAAGTTGTCCTTCTCAATGTAAATCAGATATCCTTAGATTGATTGATTTCACCAGCCAAGCAGCAACCCCTTTGACTGGTTAGTAACTACAGCAGAATGACAATGCTAAGTGGCAACCAGAACCCTGGAGAGCCTATGTACTGTTCCTATCATTCTGGTAATGTGGGTTCCTCAACACTGTGCATCAGCAACCTAAGGTGCTCACTCGTCCCAAATCTAAAGGCCATAAGTCCATAAAAAGGAGAAAAGTTCCTACCCGCCCACCCTCACTCCCTCTCTTGAACTTGTTTGTTGAAACTATGCATATCATTACCAACTAAGCTAGAAGTCTAGCACACTCAATATTTGATTTAACGACTGGTAAAGATGCAGTATCATATATCTTTCCAAATCCAACACATTTATATATGTGGAAACCTGTAACAATCCAACGTTATGAGCATAGCAATAATTGTTATGCCTAGTTGCCTAGACATCTGGAACACTGGCAAGTGTGGGCCTTAATGTTTTGCCTCAAGGCTAGTATGCAGATATTCTATAATGCAAACTTCAAGATGTGCAATTTCAGAATCCTATTATAGTCACTACAACAATTTTGTATGCTACCTCTAAAGTTAAGGCAAGCCGAAAAAATGCAGTATCATATAGACTAAAAGGTTCACCAAGAAGTGATAAATAGGCAATAGAACATACTAAGTTACAGAAGAAGCACCTGAAATACAATAGTAGCAGGTAGTTTGGTCACTAAACCGGCAGAGGTTTGAGTGCAATTCACATGCCCCAGGCCTTCTTTTAGCTGCAACTTTGCATAGTCAGCAGAGAGCATACAAGGAAATAGGAATATGTAAAAGTGATGAAGGTCACAGCAGCAAATGGGAGCATTAGACCTTTGGAAGAGCTATTCTGCTGCTTCCTATCAAATAATTGCTTTAATTTGCACCCAAGTCTGACTGAAAGAGTGCTCAGCAAAACTCCTGCTGCAACAAGAACCCAGTTTGGTCCTCCTCCTTGGACATGATCTACTTTTCCTGCCTTCTGTATGCTCCTGTTAGTCTTAGACTTCATCCTAACTCCTTAGAGCAACCAAAATCTTCAGCCAAATGCACAAAGATAGTAGCTTGATCTAGAATCTAGATAGACATGTATGACAAAGTGTTCAGCATCGCAGCTCCCATATTGGTACAGAAAATATATTAATTTAACCAACCGAGATATGCATCACAAGGGTCCGAGAAGATTTTTTATTTCACAAAAAAAAAACTTTTGTTGAAAATGGAAATAAATCATATGACCTCAATGAATGAGCAGATACAACACAGAAATTTGGCTTTGGCAGGGCAACTATGAAAGCTAAAATATCGTAAGGAGTTAGTTTTTACAATGGTATATACAGGAAACGAAAGAAGTAAGAATACAGTATTACAGTATTCCAACCCTTGAGATAGCTTTCCCTTGATCCTGGGGGATTAGGATCCCATTTAGGTCCACTGCTCAACATCAACAAACATGATAGTTGATCCAGTATAGACTGATAAACTCTCGCAAAGGAATCACCTAAATGTTTTCTTTTTGGAAGAGGAATCAACAAAGGCTTATCACCTTGACAAATTTGCAGGAAAATATGGGGTTTTCCCTTCTCCAAGAAACATGAGCACATAGCAACGTAGGACAGGGAATCAGCGCTTTCAGTAAGATGTATAAATCACTGAACCAAGTCTAACAAGCTGCCAACCTGTTGAGTTCCTCCTCCCCAAGCCTCAACCTTGCCATGGTAGGAGGCAGGCGGGTGCCGGGTGGCGGCTCCGCCGACGGCTGGTTGGAGACGTCTTGCGGCGACCCAGGGTTCTCGGAGACAGCGGCGCGTCTGAATTCAACGGGGATGGCGGCCCCCAGGTAATGCTGCGCGGCGACGAGAACCAGCGAGCCCGTCCGGCGTGCTGCTCCGGCGAACGGCGGCCGACAAGGAGGGGAGATGGGAACGAAGGGGACGTCGAGTCGTCGATAGAGTTGGGACTGGGAGAGACTGGGAGGGGAGACGGGAAGAATGGACCACTGCCACCAAGTGCTGCTTTAGAATAGTAGAGAAAAGAGAGAGAATTATGCCCCCTACTTTTGTGTGTACTCCCTGTTCTTGTTCGTGTGATTTCTTGGCGTGCTGTTAATTAATCGCGAGTGAACGACTATGTTTTACAACAATCACGACACGTGGCGCCATCCCTTCATCGCTATTTCCACCTCCATTCCCTTCCCCTCAAACTCAAAAGTTTGTGTATTTTAATTTTTTTCGCAACTTTTTTAAAACAAGTAATTTTTTTACTACTTTCAATATTTTTTTATTGAAGCTTTTCAAAATAAAAGTTTGTCGAGTAGAAACTTTTCGAATGGAAAGTTTTTGGAGTTGAAACTTTTTTGATTTGAATTCTTTCAAGTTGAAAGTTTCTAATATCAAAATTTTTGGGTTGAAACGTTCTGATTTAAAAAAATTTCGAGTTGAATTTTAAATTGAAACTTTATGAAACAAAAGTTTTTGAATCGAATGTTTTCAGAGTTAAAACTTTCTAATTTGAAAATTTTCAATTTAAATCTTTTCAAGTTGGAACTTTTCTATTTGAAATTTTGTGCGTTGAAACTCTCCAATTTGTGAATTTTCAATTTAAATTTTTTTGAGTTGAAACTTTCTAATATGAAATTTTTTGAGTTGAATCTTTTTAATTTGAAATTCTACAAATTTAAACATTCTGCTTTAAAATTTTTTGTGTTAAATTTTTGAGAGTTGAATTTTTAGTTCAAACTTTATGTTTAAAATTTTATAATTAAACTTTTTGTGTTAAGAGTGGAAGGAAGGGAGGTGAAGGAAGTGAGTAGAGAAGAGAAGATGCTTAGAATCGATAAAAAAGATAACAAATGATATCATAAAAAAATTATTTAAATTTTCAAGTTTGAGGTTACCTCTCGACGAGATAGTAGTGGCATTGACCTGCTTGTAGGGCTCCACGTGGAGGCTTACTGTTGCGTTTGTGAGAAACTATCCATGCAGGTAACCGTAGGATAGTGATTCCCGATGCAATTAACCCGCCCTTAACGCTTGACGCTATTCAAGTTTCAAATTTTAAATAAAGGAGATTTTCTTTTAAAAAATACAAAAAAAGAAACAAAGAAGGAGGCGTCTAGAAGCACCTGAGTGTTTTTTTTATTAAATAGTACTCAAATTTTTGAACTTTTAAATTTAGATTCAATTAATCTCTCCTCATATTTTGAGTGCTTTATAGATAAAAAAAATTAATACTCGTAAATAAAAAAACATTCGTGCCAGTTAGCAATTCACAACAAAGAAACCGCTGTAACGTTCGTGTTCAGCAGGCCAAGCGTCAATCTTCTCCCCGAAGCCAAGCGTCAATCTTCTCCTCGAAGCCAAGGAGAGTTTTCAGAATTTGACACACTTTAAAATTCGCATTTCGGAATTTGACACTCTGGCCCACTGTCATACACACAGACGGTCCCCATATATCCAAATGTTCGAAAGCGCCGAAAACAAATTCTGAAATTACACTATACTTATTTCCTTTCCATAAAATGGACGACGAGTCTCTCTCAATCTAAATCCTCTCGCCTCCCTCCGTGCAATTGAAGCGCAGCGCTGTCGAGATCGCCATGTCTTGGTTCCAGTCCTCCTCGGCTTCCACCCACCACAACGTTCACGAGGTCCGCAGCGTCCACGCCTACGACCCGTACTTCGACGATGACGACGAGGGCGACGTCAAGCCGGCGGTGACGCAGCATTGGCGGTGCGACCATGTCTACGGCGGGGCTGGGGTCGGAAACGACGTCAAGCCAGTGAAGCAGCCTCGTCCGGGAGGAGGAGGTGGCGGGGTAGGCCGCCGTGTGCATGATGATGAGACGGTGCTTTCTTGGCCGGTAGCCGAGCAGTTCAGGTCCACGCTGCGCACGCAGGAGTCACTCGCCGGGCTCCGCGCCAGGTACGGCATCCCGGAAGGGTTCGGCCTGCACCCTGCCGGCGCCGCCCAGGCCGCGTGCGCGCCGCCGCCATGGCCGCCGCGCGGGGGCCACGGCGGCGGCGTGCCGATCTGCATGTACGCCCAGGCTTTCGCGGCGGGCATGCGCCTGCCGCTGCACCCGTTCGTCAGCGACGCGCTAGCACACTTCGGCATCTCGCCGTCGCAGCTAGCGCCCAACGGCTGGCGCGTCCTGGTCGGGTTCGCCGTGCTATGTCACTTTCGTGGCGCTGGCGCGCCCTCGCTGCCGGTGTTCCGCCACTTCTTCACCCTCGCGCCGCTGCCCAAGGGGAAGGGCTGGTACTACTTCCGTGCCAGGGAGAGCGTCCCCGCGCTCTTCACGGGGCTCCCCAAGTCCATCAAAGCGTGGAAGGAGGAGTTTCTGCTCGTGTCACCGCCGCCGGGCGCGCCGTGGCGCTGCCCCGTGCGGTGGGGGTGCCCGACCAAGGAGGCAACGAGCGACCCGGTGCTCACCGAGACGGAGGCGGCCGTGGCGCGCCGGTTGGCGCAGGGGCAGGGCGTCGTCGACCTCAGGACGTACCTGTCCGAGAGCAACCTCGTTGCCGCCAAGATCAGCCGCGCCCCGGCGTGTCTCGGTAAGTAAGCACGTACAGGGTGGTACATGTCAAGAACGCCATCCATGCAGTACAGATGCGGCATTGTTTGACCTTTTCTTGTGCAGGGACGGACGCTTCTCGAGGTCCAGCGGCGGATGCCGGGAAGAAGAGGAAGGTGGCTGCTGGTGGTAGTGGTGGCAGCAATGGTGGCGACGTGCTTCGATCGGAGCTGCAGGCGAAGGAGAAGGCTCTCGCCAAGGCGAAGGGCGAGATAAGCCGGCTGAAGGAGGAACTGGGCAATGCCAAGACGAGGGAGCTTGTCGAGGCCCGGGAGGCGCTGGCGTACGAGCGGAAGCTCGGGACGAAGGTGCTCAAGTCTAAAGACGGCGATAAGGGTGCTGGGGCCGGCAAGCGGCGCCGTGGCGCCCAGTGATGAAGTCGTGCGGCGAGCCGCGGTGGCTGCACGCCGACCGGCGATGAGGGGATGCGCATTTGTCTGGATCAACGATTGCAAAGCTGTGTTTTAGTTTATTGATGTTTGTGCTTCAGAATGATCAGCACGAGTTTGAAAGGTTTTGGTTTGGGTGGTGAGTAGCGTTGCAACAAATTTGCCAATCGAAACTTTGTGCGAGATACTGTGATGATTCCAATCATGCGAATTTAAAGAAACCTGACTTCTCGCATGTATACTGTGCTGTCAGGTAATGCTTACTGAAGTGAATAGATGGTAGTACTCATTTGCAAGTCAGTTGTCTAAATGAAGCTGTAACGGCTGCAGCCTGGAGATGATTCATCTAAGCATCTTTATGCAGGAGATTAAAATCAATATAAGCCGTTCATTTCTTTAAATCTAATGGTTAAAATCATAGTATTGGTAGTAAATTCAGAAAAGGGGTAAAGGGGTAAAAAATTCTATCATATTATTTGTCCTATGGTAAAACACGTTCTGTAATCCTGATGAATGAATAGATAAAAAGCCTCTGAAGATCATCAAATATTTGATGAATTCAAAACTCTGAACGAATTTGGAAAAATCTAAAATACCTCTGATGAATGAATAAGAAAAACCTAAAATACTCTTAATTTCTACTACCATTATTTACTACCTATGTTATCCACCATAAAATTTCTCTATTTTCAAACACTAAGCATCTACTAATATCTGAGCAATCAAAATCGTATCCTATTAGCAAGGATATACTTTTCTAGATTTGGGCTTTTGGAAGGGAAACATAAGCAACTTTCGCTTTATTTTTGTATTGAATTGCTTAAAAATCAGAACAGCATTGAAGCTTCTGTTCGTAGGACACATGAGCAAATATACAAAAGAAAACTTTAAAAAACACAAACAACAAATGACTACTCTACTTGGAGCATTTCATTATGGTATCAAGAGATACACAACAGCCTTCAGCTTAGAGCTGAAGAGCATCGTTGGTACACTAGCAGATAAGTCCATTGCTAATGTGTATATGTTGAAAGCAAAAACCCAAGGGATTTGACGTTCTAGCTGCCTTGTGAGTTGTGAGCACTCCAGAACGGATTTTTTTTTTAATAATACAGTTTGTATTTAAAATTACAAAAAAATACTACAATTTTTTTTTTCTTCAGAAATATACCCTGTAGCTCGTTGGTTGGGCGACAGAGGCTCTGTAGCCCAACCAACGGGCGACAGAAATAAATATAGCTCATTCATCAGGCTACAGAGTCCAGCTTAAGGGTTTTGTGATTTTGCAAGCTCCGAATCGAACGAAATAAATTTGAAAATGTTTATTACGCTATAAGGATTCGTAATATCTCACAAAAAGTGTTATGTTGCATGCAAAACTAAATTGTATACATTAAGTTTACATAAAGACCATTTTATAAATTCTGAAGAAACTATACAAACCATGGCTCAAAAATCATGAAATAAATATCACTTGTTCCTAGGGTCTTAGATGTCACATTTTTTCAAAAATATTTACGAATGAACCCAGTTGAATAAACCAAATGGCTATAAAAAACATGTATTTAATGAAACGCTTAAGCCTTTTCGGAAGCTCGTAAAATATCGTGTTTGAAGGTAATTTTTTTGTAAGAATGGATGGCATTTACTATTTGATATATGGACTATAATAAGAGGTAGCAAGAGGTCTTGGTACGCTCAATTGCTAGAGAAGCCCCATCAGAGGCATGGACGAAGGGAAAGTGGCATCGATGCACTCAATAGACGTCTAGTTGTAATTGTTATTTTTCTTGTTCGTGGTTCTCCTTTCCGTCTAGTTGTAACTTTTATTTTTCTTGTTTATGGTACTCCTTTCCGTCTAGTTGTAGCTTCTATTTTCCTTGTTCGTGGTACTCCTTTGCAATAAAGAAAGTTGTTGTGGACTATAATATTTTTACATTATATGTTAGTTCATATATCAAATAGCAAATATCATTCATTTTTACAAAAAAATTACCTTCAAACACGATATCTTACGGCCCGCCGAAAAGTCTTAAGCGTTATAATTTGTTATAATACCTAGGGTTATTGCGCTAATGCATTTTAGATGCACAGAAAGGTGTAAACAAAATATTTTTCTATTATGGGCTAGTCCATATATCAAATAGCAAATGCCATCCATTCTTACAAAAAATTAACTTCAAACACGATATCTTACGGCTCGCCGAAAAGCCTTAAGCGTTATAGTTTGTTATAATACTTAGGGTTATTGCGCTAGTGCATTTTATATGCAAAGAAATGTGTAAATAAAATATTTTCCCATAATATGATAGTTCATATATCAAATAGCAAATACCAATCATTCTTATAAAAAATTACCTTCAAACACGATATTTTACAGGCTCCTGAAAAAGTTTAAACGTTTCATTAAATACATGCTTTTTATAGCCATTTGGTTTATTCAACTGGGTTCATTCGTAAATATTTTTGAAAAAATGCGACATCTAAGATCCTAGGAATAAGTGATATTTATTTCATGATTTTTTGAGCCATAGTTTGTATAGTTTCTTCAGAATTCATAAAATGGTCTTTATATAAACTTAATGTATACAATTTAATTTTGCATGCAACATAGCACTTTTTGTGAGATATTATGAATCCTTATAGCATAATAAACATTTACAAATTTATTTCGTTCGATTCGGAGCTTGCAAAATCACAAAACCGTTAAACTGGACTCTGTAGCCTGATGAACGAGCTATATTTATCTCTGTAGCTCGTTGGTTGGGCTACAGAGCCTCTGCCGCCCGTTGGTTGGGCTACAGAGCCTCTGCCGCCCAACCAACGAGCTACAGGGGTATATTTCTGAATTTTTTTTTTCGTAGTATTTTTTTGTAATTTTGAATAAAAACTGTATTATTAAAAAAAAATTCCTCCAGCATTCACTTGATGGCCCCTTAGACATTGCTATTTTCCACTTTGAATCCGTACCCGATACAAGGCAGTAACAGTTTCTAAGATGGTATACTAGCAGCAAGGATTTATTATAACGTTATGCAACCTGTAGAAATACAATTTCCACCAAAACATTTGGGCCACTGGTAACCAGAAAGAGTCAATAAAAATTAAAATGCTACATGTTATTGTGCAATTTCATTGAAAATCCAAAATGTTTTAAGCACATGTTACTACTAGCCTAATTGCAACTTCATTAGTGTAGATTTGCACTCAAGAATGACGGTACAGCTTAAGATGAGAAAAAGGAATGCTCGCAAGGATTGTCCTGTTGTATGTACTTTCAGATTTTGGCTACTGCATTGTATGTCCTGCTAAGCTACTCTGTTGAGTTTTTGCTCTTGTCAGAGATCTGCTGCAAGTCACTACTGGCTGATTCCCTGCTACTTGTGGAAACTGTGGAGCTATTAGATGAAGCCATTGTGTTGGACTGCTCGCTGATTTCCTCTGCGGAGGAGCTGCTGGAGTCATCGTCCATGATGGAAGCAAAAGTAAGCTGGAGGGAATACAGTACTAATCCCACCGAGTTGATTCCGAACACAAAAGTTGCTAGGTAGCACAGCCCATTTATAATTGTTCTGCAGAGGAAAGGCAGTTTTTCAAATTAGACACAAGGATGACAACAGTACAACACAACAGAGAGAATAAAAAGAAAATGGATGGAGTTGCATGCACCTTATTGTTATCGTTATCTGACGAACCTGAACAAACAGAAAATGGATTCCATTAGACAAGGTGTGAGCTAATTGAAACTACAGTGAACCATGCACTTCATTTATGTTATGAGCATATTGAAAACTACAAGATAGAAACTCATTTTACAGAATCTTGTCATGTATCTACATGCGCGCGCGCGCAAGAGAGAGAGAGAGAGAGAGCATTAGCTAATGCTAGATTATATTTACATCCTACTATTAGTCATTAGCTAATGATGAGGATATACAGCACATACACCTCAATTGGGCTGGAGAGGGACGTGAGGGAGGTCAACCCAAGAGGAGACAAGATCAATCAAGTTTTGGTGCTTGCAGTTCTTTCCACGAAGTTCACAAAGCTTTCTTCAAGAATTCCAAGGTTTCTAGTGTGTGCAAGATACATATTTGAATGGTTATCAAGTCTAGTTTCCAATGGATCAAACGGACAGCACCGCACGTACTGTAGCAATGGGCCTGCTTTGAGGATTAGGATGGCTCTTCTTTCTAACCGAGATATCTATTTCCCTAATTAGTTTGACTAGTTTCCAAGGATAAGGATTACTAGTTGTTTGGTATCTTATCTATTAATTAGGCAAGTTATTATCTAGATTGATCTTATTTATAATTGTTAGGGGATGCCCTCTATGAGACCTATTGTAATCATTATGGTCAAGCAAGAATAAACAGGAGTTATAGTCCATCCCCCTTCTCCCCTGTCTTTGTAGTGCGCTGCCGTCATGGCGCAGCCGCGCCCCTTGGGTTCATGAACACCAATGTTCTAAATAACGGCAAACGTTAACGAACGGTCACCCCACATTTTAATATTTATACGGTAAGTGGCCTTGTAAATGGTTTTACTATTTAAAATTCAGAGAGATATACATATGTTTGCAGTAACAAAATAAGCATCTAATTTATCTTCTTTAAGCATACAGAATAGAAGTACCAGGCTATCAACAATCATCCACAACGGTGACATGAAGAAAAAAGATGATATAATATGAATGCAATTAAAGAATCATAATTGGATGAATGAACCATAATTACCAGAAACGCGGTTCATCCAAATCGCAGTATGGGATTCGGATTCTCGGTTTGCAACTTTTTCTTTCAATTTCCACCACGAACACAAGCCCCTTACCCTAAACCGGTTCGGGTTCGATGAATCCAATTCGCGATTTGCAGGGGTTTACAGCGAATCCAGTAACTATGGAATGAACAGCTCAAGTGGCAATGAAAAGCAAATGTAGCATTCATCTCATATGAATCATAATGTTCCATGTCACATGGCAATCTTGCAACTTTACCCAAATAAACGGCTAAATAAAATGAACTTGTTAAACGTTAATGGCTGTTAAACCAAATAAACGACCCAATAAAACGGACTTGTTAAACGTTAATGGTCGTTAAACCAAATAAACGGCTCGATAAAATGGACAAACCTTGAAATGTCCATAAACATAACGGGCAGAGGACCATTATCGTTTTAACGGCCGTTATTTAATACACAGTCACAGATTCAAATTGGTCAAAGTAAGGAAATTGATTATAGGAAGGTTTAAAGTCAATTCGGATTGAACTCGTCATAGCCAGCAGTCTTGATTGGAAAGGTCATAACTTCGACATGTGGGGTCCAAACTTAGCAATAAGGACTTATTGGAATGCTTACTTGAAGGCTTACGCAATGGATCAGGTCCCCCACATCAGATTCCTTCTGCTCGTGGCGCAATTTCAAAGACAAACCAACGGCAGAAAGTTTTAGGTTTCTTTCTTTAGTGCAAGTTATGTAAAGAGTGTTTCTTGTTTACAGTGTCATAGCCTCATAGGAGGGCTATATATGCCATTGTAAACATCCATGTAACTCAAACTCGACATTATGAATTAAAATAAACAATTGTGTTTAGCTTTTTAGTTATTTCCATGATGAGGGTCTCACCATTATCTAGACCACTTTTGATAATATTTTTAGATTGCAAATTGCATCTACTAGGATTAAACGCTTGTTCTTCCTCATTGTTCGGTGCAGCCACAATAGAGGGGAAATGGTTGTTACTTCCAAGATTGTTCTTGCTTTTCTACTGGGAATTGAGGGTTCGATATCTTCCACTCGGTGGTCGGTGGATAATCATCAAGCATGTGGTTGGGCAAATTTCAAAGAGGTGCAAGTCCATTGCGTCTGGCAGCGGGTGAACGCCTATCGTTCGTCAGGCTACACGAGTTATCTTTGATCCTACATCAAGAAGATAGAATTCAAGCAATAGGAATGACACACCAATGAATGCTGACACTCTAATTAGACAGATTTCCCATGCTATCAAGTTTTATCAATTTGTGATGCTTTTCTGCAGTAGATGTGCAGAACACATCATATCAAATATATCATCAAACTAAAAAGTAAAAACGAAGTTTGCCTATTGTACTATCCTTAATGATTGACAGCCAATACACAAACTAGAAAAATAATAAATATTCTTAGGTTATGTAGGCACATTGGGACATGCATTAATTCCTGAACTTAGCATTGCCAAATTTCCTTATTATGAAGTGAAATAAACTTTCCTGCCTAAATTTGGCATCAACAGTGAACATTATGCTATTCACTGACACAATTTGTGCCTTGCTCCCAATGCCAAATAATGAGCACAATTGCACATTACTTAAAGGCTCCGGTTTAATTACAACTATTCTATTGTTTCAACTGTCAACTGTACTTTTTCGTGGGGTTTGACAGCTGAAGACTATTTAATGATAATCAAAATATTGCATGCCCAGGCGATGTTATACTGGTTATGCCTAGCATAAAAACATGCATGAAGTTTTCCTGGGGAAAAAGGACAAACCGTATAGTTTATTTTCTTAAAAATAAAAAAAAATATTACTACTCCTTGAGTCAAGCTTCCATGCATCATTGCTGAATACTACTTGATGTGCTATAAACAGTTTGCAAGCACTAGTCAGATCTCTAATGAACTAGCATAGGGTGATCGGGATCCGACATCCGAGACTTAATTGTGAACTTTGTGACACATCAAACAATGACTGCAGGACATTGCATAATATCAATTAAAATTATCTTTACTAATATATAAATATGCGTTGGTGGCGGTTGTCCGTCCTCCCTTTCCTCCTCTCTAAGAAAAGTAGTGCACCAACATATAGGCCGCGGGACAAAAAAGAAACCAACTGCATCTCTCTCTTTCTGCCCACACTCGCTACCCCTGGCCAGGCCATTACCCACTTCTCCCTTCCCGTGGCAACTCAAGTGTGCAATTTTATATTTTGTAAAAATGTGGCATGATTTGATTATTTGGTTAAAAAATAAGTTTCCGCTGCAACGCATGGACACTTGACTAGTTCAAGGATAAAGAGAAAACGGCAGGTAATCATGTAGATGGACCAAAGTCTAAGTCAGAACTTCCATTTCAATGTATGACTTTATTTCCCTTTCTTAATACAAAATTTTTTTTGCCAAAAAGAGAAAACTGAACCTAACAAAAACTTTCTATGTTTCAGCTTACACAAGAAACCAATGGTCGAAATCAGCGGAAGATGGAGATTATTATTTGCTCAAAATCAATCTGCATTGATTACTCTTACAAGAATATAGTGTGTCTTGTATAGTTTGCTTGATTTGGCACATGAATTACTGTGTCCATATTTCAAATGCCTCCTAACTCCTAAAAGCATCTCACAACTAGGGTGTTTTCAGTGGCTTTGGCATCTTTTCCTTGTAAGCTTACATCTTAGCTACAAATTTGGCATGACATGGAAGATCCCTTTATGGTTGTGCAGGATTCATAAGAGTGGAAACGTGTAAACTAGAAGTTATCTTGCCTGGGTGCATTCGAAATTCCACTTGCAAACACCCACAGATATGCCTTCAGCACGAGCAGAACACTTCTTGTGCCCATCACAGGTTACAACTGGTGTAAAATAACTTCCTTTCGTGCAAAATTTCCCAGGAAACTCTATAATTCCTACTTTATCTTGCCACTTTAATAAACAAACAAATGCAGGCACAGCACAACCCAATTCCCATACTGAAATCGCCAATGCCAGCACTCAACGAACGAATAAGCAACAAGAACAAGATTGTGCTAAGCTGACCGAGAAGTTGTCGGAGATGGTCTGCCGGTTGAGCGCGGCCTCGATGGTGGTGGTGAACTTGTACAGGATGAGCGCGATGACCCCCGCCGCAATCCCGCCGAGCAGCGCCTGCACGGGCGACGGCGGCTTGTCTGTCTCGATCGGCGAGGCGCTCACCAGCCTCAGCCCCTCCATAGCCTCCTCGCTCAGGTTATTGGGCTTCTGCACCCCGCCAGACCGCACCCTCTGCGCTAATGAGCAACACCAAGAAAGGCGTAAGAACGTAAGATGAGGCGTTGTATTAGAAAGTGGAGGCGGGAGATGGGAAGGAGGATTACGAGCTCCTTGGCGCGGCGGGCGCGGCGGCGGAGGGAGCGGAAGAGGAAGACGGAGATGGCGCCGGTTAGGAGGACGCTGGTGGCGGTCTGCAGCGGGGTTGGGTTTTCGTCGACGGAGAAGAGCGTCGGGGCGCTGAGCTCTACGGGGCCTTCGCTGCCGCCGCCGTCGGCATCGCCGGTGTCAGGGGGCTCAGCCGCCGAGGTGGACGGCGGGGATTCCGGCTCGGCGTGGAGGGCGGTGGAGCGGCGGAGGCGGCGGCCGGGGCGGGCGAAAGAGGCAGCGGGAAGTGCTTGGGATGGGGAGAGGCGGAGGAGCAGGCGCGGTGAGCAGTTGAGTAGCAGCATGGTGAGCGGCAGTGGAGTCGGGACTCGGGAGTGGCTTTGTGCAGCGGCGCAGCTCCGGATGTTCGGGAGAGAGGATAATGGGGGCGGAAAAGGGTGCGTTTGATCCAGACGAGAGCAAATCCAGACCGGAACATGCAGGAGCCAATCTAGACCGGAACACGCTAGCCAGGGCGAGCCCGAGTCTAGGGTCGGACGACTCGGACCACGTCTGGTTAGACCTGACCTGCTAGATTTTTTTAAAATAAACTAATTTTTCCAATCATTTTAAGAATAAACATGCTTTTGTTTTTTACATGAACACTAGTCAAGTACACGTGCTCGCAACGGAATCACCACTAACTCATATTTATATATTAATAAAGATACCACAACCGTTGGCTATAAGCATGATTATATTCAGTCACATCCTGACCATGCGATTGGGGTTTAAGCTGCACACCTGTAGCGCGAGGCTAACGGGCCAACACGTGGCTCAATCACTAGTGGGTCTCGCGTGGAAGCACTGTCATGCCTTGGTTGTGCTACTAGCTTTCTCAATCGTGTGCGGTGCACAGGCATTAATCACGTTGTCATAGGTAGAATTAGTAGGGGTGCGGGTATGCACCGGAACCCTAAAAATCAGAAAAATTATGTGGATATTAGTTCTTTGGTTGATAAATTTGGATTATTTGAATTATTTATGTGCGAGACCTTATGGAATGATCATTTCTTTTGTTTTTATTCGAACTATTAGTATTGTACCTTTGGAAAATTGCGAACTTGTGTGTTGTATTCAAGATGTTATGAAATCATTATACAAGACAATGAAATTATGCGTGTGAAGTGTACACCTACATGGCTACCCACTTACTTAAATATGAGTAATCACAATCCTCTATGATCATGATCATCGATCCATTTCCAACCACTTACTTAGCATAAAATCTATATCATGGCTACCCACCATTTTTCAATTCAAATTTTTGCAACAAGAATTCAAGTCTAAGGGCCCGTTCGGTAGGGATTCTAGTCCTGCTCCAAGTCAATTTTGCTCCAACTCCTCCAAATCTAGATCTTCTAAAGAATCAGGAGCTTCAAAGAAGAGTGTTCGGCTAGTAGAGGGGCTCTAGATTTGGCCATACCTCGCGGCAGTTGGCAGCGGCGGCACTAGAGGCGGGGAGGGTGGAGCGGGGTCAAGGTGGCGCTCCAGCAGGGATGGCGACGCTTGAGGCGGCACGAGATCGAGGAAACTAGCAGCGCTCCAAGTGGAGGCGGCGCTCGACACGGGAGGTGGCATGGGGAGGCATCTGGGTCGCGAGAGACGGCGTAGGGAGGCGATGCGAGAGGAGGCAACGCAAGGAGGCGATGTGGGAGGCCGGTTGGCAACTCGGGAGGCGGCGCAAGGAGGTGATGTGCGGGGAGGCAATGTGTGAGGAGGCGGGGATTCCCGCGGGGAGCAGGGGAAAGGCTGCTCCTTGCTCCTAGTGCAAATTCCAGAATTGCTCCGCCCAGATCCGGCTCCCTCGTGCGAGAATCAGGAGGCGTTTGGTAGAGCTCTGGCTCCTCTGGACTAGAATCCAGGAGCTGGAACTCTACCAAACGGGGCCTAACTTAGTGTTCGTGCACCAAGTTGGTCATGACCACGAGCACGGTTTTTCGAAAAGTTCTACACTCTATAGAGGTACAGCTTTACCCACAAGATATAATCAACTTAGATAGTCTGTCTGACACTTCCGTAGGTGTGTGACTAAGAGATCATAACAAAACCGTTACATCACCAAGACCTAATTTGCATCAGCTCGTTGATGTTGACCCTTGCTATGTCGATGAAAATGAGATTATCATAAACACAAAATTGATGACATTTTATCCATGTCATAACCATTTCCCCTATAGCAAGGCATGCACCATTGTATTGGTAAGTTTTAGCCCTAACACCTCGATGAGGGAACGTTCAAGAAAACCTCCTGGAATGCCCATACTACTTCGGCATTCCAACGTGCAAAGCTAGTCATAGACAACCTAGTAAGTTAGGGCCACCCCATAAATAACACTTGTGGTTGCACACTTATCTCATATTATACAACACCAAGTTCAATACGTAATCGACCCAGGCAAGAACCCCCCATACTAAGTGCAAGTATATCCCTCGCACTTCATACCTCATACTAATAACTCGCCCTCGTTAAAAGTTAGTTTTTAGCTTTGATTTTTATAATAAAATAACAGAGGTAACACCTCTGGTCCATCATGTTGAAATTGCTATTTCCAAATAAATGTTTCAACCATTCGTTTGTTCTTCCCAATTCTAATGCATGGCTAAGTATATTTATGCATAATCGAGTATACCCAAGGTCGACATTAGTTATTGTCTAACCCCTATCTTATGGATGTCAATATTAAAGTTATCTATTTATTAAAGAAGTTACATGTGACAAGTAGGACTATTTACCAATACCCACAATGTAGCCATTTATCGAAAGTAATATCATGCATACATACATTTGTAAAATAACATAATGTGAAATAGTAGAATCAATATGATCAAAGGAGGTTCTTACCTTGCTCATTAAACTCTTGGCCTTGCCTTGGATCAACAATGGAAGTTTTTAGGTATTGGTGTCTACACGCATCATATCGTAAATCACAAATAAGAATCATATGAATACAAATAGATACCAAATTCAAATATTTTTGTAAATTAAGAAAGAGAATATGTTGAAAAAATTTTAGAAACTAGTTTCACTCAATTTGGAGTTTGTATGAAAAAGTAATAAGCATTTAAATTTAGCTCGGCTAAAAAAATCCTAAAAAGAAAAGAAGAGGGGAGGGGTGACATCCAAGGGGTAATCTCAGAGATTACGTCTTCTAATAGGGAAGGCGTATTTTCTTTGAGTTTGAAAGCACATTTTTCATTTTAATGAAAATGATTTGGAGAACCGATAAGTGGATCAACATGTCAAGATTTTATTAATTTTGAAAAAAGGCTAACATGTGGGGCTAGGCTATCAGTGACACATAACTTAATACCAATTTGAATTGTAAACTATGTCATTAATCCTAATCAGGCCCACATGTTATAGGCTGTTATGTTTTAAACATGATTAATTAAACTAAATTAATCTTAATGATGTTCTACTCTAGCTGACAAGTAGGGGCCCATTTACCAGCCACACAAGACAAAGCAGAGGCATCCAAGTTGGGACATGGTTGCCTACAGAAGGAGGGAGTCACAATGAAGCCTTGGGAGGTGATGGCGGCCTTAGTGCTGCCCGGAGGTGATTGCACGACGGTGACGAGCGGCGAAGGCTATCGAGTAGGTGAGGAACTAGGTGAAAGAGAAGGAAATGAGTTGACCGAATCTTGCGCTAGCTAGCTAGGGTCTGGGTGAAGCTAAGGTGATGGGCACGAGGAACAATGGTCACTAGAGTAGCATTAGTGGTGACCCAAAACAATAGCAGCAAAGATAGCTACAACAAGTACAACCCCAAGCTAAAACAAGCTGCACGTGAGGATCAAGAGTTCACCCACGAGCATGGGGAAGGTGACAGCGATGCCGGGGATGGCAAAAACTGGTCAAACGGTGGTGAACAACATTAGTAGCGATTATCTTAATGGTGGTAGCCAAGCATAGGGGGAACAACGGAGATAAGACTATGCATTGGTGAAGGCAGCACCCAGAGATGGAGAGGAAGACCTAGTCCTGGTCGTTGTACGAGAAAGGGTGTTCTTTGGTGAAGCACGGCGGGAGCACACACTGGATCTTAGGATGATGACAGCATTCTAGGTGGCTTAGTGAAGGAGACAAGCTGCAATCGAGCAAAATGGATGCGGCGAGCTTGTAAAGGAAGAGAGACACGCTCGACATGGATTTAAATGGCGAGACAGAGATGCTATACTTGTTAAGAACTCACGGCTTTGCCAAGAGAAAGCGTGATAACTTAGCCAGCGATGGCTTTGAGTAGATGATGTCTCTAACGCGTGGAAGAGAGTGTTTGAGTGTGAGGATTTGTTATCGAGAACTGGTTCAAGAAGGATATCTAGCCACATTGAAAGTGCAACCTACGTTAGAGGATTAGATCCAAGAAGCACAAGTTGCGGATGCAGATATTAAAGAAATCAAGCAAAATATGAAGAAGGGTAAAGCCCCAAGTTTCTCTAAGGATGAACAAGGTACGATTTGGTGTGAGAAGCATATCTATGTGCCAGATCAGAAAGTGCTCAAGGAGTTGTTGCTCAAAGAAGCACATAAGACTTTATATTCCATTCATCCTAGAAGCACCAAGATGTACCAATATCTAAAGGAAAGGTATTGGTGGCCGAGCATGAAGCATGAGATCACAAAGTATGTTGCTCTTTGTGATGTTTTTCAGAAGGTCAAAGCAGAGCATCAGAGACCAGCAGGGTTACTGCAGCCATTGAAGATTCCAGAATGAAAGTGGGAAGAAATTGGTATGGATTTCATTACCGAAGTTCATAAAACCTAAGGTAGTTATGATTCGATCTGGGTAATAGTGGATCAATTGACTAAGGTAACTCACTTTATTCCAGTCAAGACTACCTATGCAAGAGACAAATTGGCAGAATTGTACATGTCAAGGATTGTCGGTTTTCATGGAGTACCCAAGAAGATAGTGTCAGATAGAGGAACCCAGGTTACCTCTCGCTTTTGGAAAAGTTTGCATGAAGCCATGGGCATCCATCTCAGATTCAGTACTGCCTATCACCCTCAAACTAATGGACAGACTGAACGTGTGAATCAAATCTTTGAGGATATGCTAAGAGCTTATGCCTTAACTTATGGTGTCAAGTGGGATAAGTGTTTGCCCTATGCTGAATTATCCTACAATAATAATTATCAAGCCAGTCTGCAAATGTCTTCATTTGAAGCCTTATATAGAAGAAAGTGTAGAACCTCTCTCAATTGGAAAGAGACTAGAGAAAGATAATTGTTTGACCCTACCATACTTCAGGAAGCTGAAGAACAAGTTCAATTAATTCGAGACAGGTTGAAGATAGTTCAAAGCAGACAAAAGAGTTATGCAGATAATCATCGCTGAGATTTGAGTTTCGAACTCAATGATTATGTTTACCTGAGAGTCACTCCTCTCAAAGGAGTTAAGAGATTTAATTAAATCTTAATTTGAATTTTTAATTAATTAAAAGATTTAATTTAATTAATTTATGCATCAAATAAAAGATTTTTTTGGCATTTTTCTGAATTTATTTGCTATTTATTTAAATTTATTCGGATTTATATGAATTTTTGGTGATTTATTAAATTAGAAAATGAATTCTATTCTAAAAAACCTTTCGACTGAATCTCGAACTTGGCCCATTTTCCTTTGCCCATCTTGCAGCCCTTCCTGGCCCGTTTGCGTCGCCCGGTCCAGTCCACCTCCACAGCCCACCCCGGTTGGCCCGCGTGCTAGCCCAACCCACCACTGCTTCCGTGTCCACCATCGCTAGGTCTCGATGTTCATGTCAAATCCGCGCTGTCTGGGCTTTAAAAGCCACAGCAGCCAGATCTGGGTTCTCCACCTCATACTGCCTCGGGCCACTCTATTCTCCGTTCCCAAGACGCCGTCAGTTGCCATCGATTTCTCACCAAAGTTCCATTGCTGCATTTGGAGCCCTCCGGATCATCGTCTCCGCACCTAGTGAGATCTCGCACCGTGCATCTCCGCCACATCGCCGTGCCATCTTCTTGCATCGTCACCGTCGTCGCGCCCGTTCACCACATCGCCACCTCGGGTGCTGAATAGACACACGGGAATCAAGCTACCATGCGGAAGCCGAACAGTTGCTGATATGATGTTAGTAGTGATGTCAACGTCCACGCATGCGCCCCGTAGTGATGACGTCAGCTACCACCTCACCGCTTGCGTCAGTGCCCCATCAGTGCTGATGTCATCCACCACGTCATTGGTGATGTTAGCCCTAGATGCCGAACCAATAACCCGGTCCACTGTGGACCTGGTCTATAGACTAAGGGCCCCACTTGTCAGCCTAATAACCTATTTTCCAATTTATTTTTATTTTCCAAATTTTGACCATGACATCAACATGATGCAATAAATCAATTTTTCTTTAGAAAAATAATTTTAGAAAATAGTCTATTTTGATTTTCTCTGAATTTAAACTTTCGGAAGCCCGTTCTCCCTCATACGAAATCTGATTGAGGCGATTCCAGTTTCTGAAAATTCATAAAATCAAGACCTACATTCCAGAGCTATTTATTTTCAATTTTGAGCTTGTTTGAGTCTCTATTTGGTATTTATTTGTATTTATTGCTTTCTTTTCTGGTAGACATTGGTTTCGAAGGAGTGGCATAGGCATAACGCTTAAACAATAATCAAATAGTTCACTCTCACAATGTTCCTCTAATAATGATCCAAAACCGAACTACTATTTATTCAATGAGAGAAAATTACTCCAAAGCTATATAGTATGTCATGACAATGTGTGAATTGTGAAGCTAAGTCCCATCCCTGAATGTCATCATCAGAGTACCTAAAACAATAAATAAACAAACAAGCGTGAGTTCAAAAACTCAGCAAAGTATATCATACAAGAATGAACATACAAGACGTTATTCAATAGTAAGATACCTCATTTTCCATAATCATACAATTAGTGAACCTCAACAATTAGTCTCACTTGAAATTCATCCATGCAATGCATCATGCTTTTATGCTCAATAAAATGCTCCCTTTAAAGCCTATATCGGTATAGCTTGAGTGCACACCCGTTGGTGTCGCACTCTTTCATTCTATTATATCCCTATGGAGGGGCCTACTCTTAAGGTCTCCTCCCATCCATCCCTGTGGATGGGACTACAAGGTAGGACTTCTCAAGAGCATTCTAGATTAGTCATATGTCCACATATGACTTTCTCACCGACCGGGCTTGAATTTCTTTTCATGACATAAATGCAAAAGATGCAATATAATAACTAAATTTTCATTTGCCATGAGTCATCCTCACAAGTATGGGCACAAGTAATACCAACAATTGCACTAACTCATATAAATCATCAAGGTAGCCAATTTAACAACAATCACCACATCACATTTCAAGACATCCTCAATTGTATGGTATACTTGCCTCTTTACCACGCGAAGAGGTGGGACGTGAGCTTGAGGCCTCACCCATAGTCACACCACCTATGGCGAACACACCTCCCCGAAACATGCCACAACGTACATACACTAAAAAAAAACAATGCAACTACACCCATCCTTGCGATAAACTGTCACTCTTGGCAATCACGTAACTCCTTGCTATCCTAACGGTCCGAATACCATAAATTTCAATTCAAGAGCCCAAAACTAGGAACCCATTAACTTAATAAAAACTATACAAGAATACAAACAATATTCTAGTTTCCCATCATTTTTACAACTGCAAACCCCTTTGGAACTTTTACAACAGCAAACCCCTCTAGAAATGAATCTATGGTTCACAAATTAGTGCCCTAAAATTGTGATCTGTTCTGCCCAAATTCACTGAATACCCTCAAACTTTAGATCCTCCACTCAAACCTAATCCCCATCATTAGAACTAGTAAAACTAAGATATCAAATCCTAATCACAGCCTCTAAAACCTCCCAAAGGAACCCTTAGAAAATTATACCTTCCCAGAGGACAACAAGAATGTCGGTCAACACGAATCCCTGCCTCCCTCAGATCGCACAAACCTCTCCACCCCTCACAGCCAAATTCCAACAAAACACACACGGCGGCAAGGGGTAGTCTCCTATCGAGCTAGCGGAGGACCCCTAGGGTGGCATAGGAGAGGGTGCACCAAGGGACAGTGGGAGAGGGAGGAGGCACAAGGGAGAGGAGTCGGCAAGGGAGGGGGCAGTTGGTGGGGAAGGTGCGACTAGGTTGGGGAGGGGAGGAGTGTCAACTGTGGTAGGGATGGAGGGGGCGCGACAGATGGAAGGGGAGGGGGCGTGAGGCATGTGGGAGGGGAGGGGATGGGGATAGGGTTAGGGGAATCCCCCCTCCACATGGGCCAAAAACCACCTCCTAAGGCCTAGAAATAGGCTCCCACTAGCCCAATCCCCCAACTGGGTCTTCCTTTAGCCAAAAAAAAGATCTACGATATTACATTCTTCCCCCGTTAACAGAATTCGATACCGAATTCTCAACACTCCACTTTGCGACAACAAGAACAATAGGGAAATAAAATAATAATACATACTCGATGGGAACAACTCTGGATACTTCTTGCACATGCGAGACTCTAATTCCTAGGTCGCTTCCTGCTCCGACTGATGTGACCACAAGATCTTAACAAACTTCAGGGTTTTGTTTTTCAAAACTTTCTCAGATTCCCCTAAGATTTGCACTGGCCAGGACTCAAACGTGAGATCCTGATCAATCACCAACGTCTCAATCAGGACAACTAGTTCTGGATCATGCAGGTACTTCCTCAACATATACATGGAACACGTTATGCACTCCTTACATTGACCCTGGAAGCTCCAACCTATATGCCAACACCATGCTTTCCCTTGGAGACAAACCGAACCACACCCTTGGTGGGGGACACCCTCAAGAGCACGCCGTCACCCACCTCAAACTCTAAATCTCGTCTTCTCACATCAGCGTAGCTTTTCTGTCTGCTCTGGGCACAAGGAGTTTCTGCCTCACCTCTGCTACTCGATCAACAGTCTGCTGAACCCAATCAGGCCCAAGAACCACTCTTTCCCCTACTGCATCCTAGCATATAGGTGACCTGCATTTCCACCCATAAAGTACTTCATAAGGAGCGGCCCAAATGCTTGCTTGATAGTTATTATTATAATCAAATTTAACAAGAGCCAAGTGATCCTCCCAACTACCTTCCATTCCAAAATACAAGATCTAAGCATATCCTCCAAGGTTTGAATGGTACTCTCAGATTGACCATCAGTTTGTGGATGGAAAGTGGTGCTAAGATAAAGTTGTGTGCCCAAAGCATTCTACAAACTCTCCCAAAACTTGGAGACAAACTTTACATCACGATAAAAAAACAATTGTCTTAAGCACCCCATGTAGTCTTACAATTTTTCGCACATAAATAGTAGCCAACTCGCTCGCTGAATTTGTTGCGTGAATGGGAATGAAATGAGTGGACTTGCTGAGCCAGTCCACTACTACCCAAATAGCATCCATCCCTCACTGAGGACGAGGTTATCCAACCATAAAATCTATGGATATATCATTCCAAGGCCATACAGGAACCTCCAACGGTTGCAACAACCCTGCGAGTCTTTTATGTTCAGCCTTCACCTTCTGACAAATCCCACAAGATGCTACATAATGAGCAATATCAATCCTCATTCTTTTCTAACAATAACTCTTTTTTAAATCTCGATACATTTTAATCTCACCAGGATGAACTGTAAACGGGGCACGATGAACCTCTTTCAATATGTCATCCTTTACTTGGGATTTTTGGGGTACACAAAGGCGACCCTTAAACCACAAAACACTAACATCATCAATGCTGAAATCCATAGTTTTGCATTCTACAATGCGTTTTCTCACTTGTTGAAGAAACCGATCATGCTGTTATGCCTCACGCACCCGTTCTGGAATGGCAGACTCCAAAATCAACTGAGTTTCAGCTTGCACGGTACCTGCAAAACAATATGAGTCTCATACATTCAGAATCAGTAATGAGACTTTCAATAATAGGGGGGTCACCTTGCAACTAAGATCATTAGCCACTACATTAGCCTTGCCCAGAAGATACTTAATCAGTAATGAGGCCATAATGGTCAATTACTCTCTCGACCGTGTTGGATGGGGCTGCCCATACTTGGCTACTCAATTAGATCCTGGTTCCTTCCGATCATGGCATCAAGTACGGAATGCCCTGCGATCCAACTTCCAGAGCTGCTACGAGCGACTTGCAGGGAGAAGGACCTAGATCGGGTGATCTAGGGTAGGAACGAACCCCTCTGGAACTTCGTGAGATGGTTCATCCGCACTCGAAACTCCATCCCTAGCGTCTCCGACAAGGCCGTGATCAAAGCTTTTAAGTTTGGCATCCGCGATCGACGCCTCGCTGAAGACCTAGAGATCACCCCAAGGCTCAGCGTTAACAAGCTGTTCCATATGGCAGAGCGATATGCAGATGCGGACGACGCGGTGCACTGGAAACATGACTATGACCAAGGCAAGCTCACCCCCAACCCTGGGGAGATTGGCCCGTACGACGCCAAAGGTAACGATTGTTGGCATATGGGTAGGCTACGCGAGCAATAATAAAAAATTTCTACCACGAACACCCAAGATCACATGCAAGTAGGGGATCATAAATCGTTACCCTTGACGCATCGATGCAGCGGAAGTAGATACGTGCACGTAGAGGAAGTAGTTGTTCACGTCCCGATCAACACCGAGTGGTTCCCAACCTTCGTCGAGTGCTCCTCTACCTCCGTTGAGTGCTCCTTGACCTGCGCTGAGTGGTTCCGGATAGATCTAGTCAAGATCGATCACCGAAAGCCGCTGGAGATCCAACCGAACAGCGCGTCCGAGAGCTGCAACGCCTCTACCGGTATCAACACATACCGAGCAGGAACGCCATGCGGGGTGTGCTAGCACCTCGCCACACGGCTAGGGTTTCTGGGGAGCAGGAGGGGTGCACGACTACTGAACGTGGTGAGGGTTCTAATCCGTGTCGCGCACTGTTCCTAGCCTTGACTTTTATAGACACGCTAGTGGTCCAAAGCCCGCTAGGGTTATACCTCCAACATGGATCTCATCCATTCACAAATCTGTTAATCAATTCCAACTCGTTAAGTGTGTGACCCATTAGGTTCAGTGCAAGTCGAACATGAATCTGGAAACCCGTTTCCAATCATTGATCAACAGCGGCACCTAGCAGTACATATTGATCCCCGAATGCACAGAATCAGTATTCGGCTGAACCTTGATACACTCGCATACCGATCCCTTTGCCTCACGATACCAGTCAAGCTCAAGGCGAGATGCGCGCCACCCTTGTTGATAGCTCGACCACTTCACTCGATAGTGTGATGGATACAAACCATGACTAACTCCTAACTCATATTAGCATGGCCGTGCGCTTTCCCTATCCATCCACACGAGGGGCCCAGAGGCATCTCTCCTGTTATCTAGGAGGGGCACATCCGATCTTGATCATCACACCCTTGACGATGTATCGTGGCATACCCAGTAGTCATCTTTATAACTACCCGGTTACGATGTAGCGTTTGATGATACCAAAGCATACAAGTCTACATGCTAGGTATCCATGACAATCTCAGGTCTAAGGACCATATAGGTGTACCACTCGAGACTATACGCTGATGGCACTATAAGAGATAACAACTGACAGCGTCTCGGAGAGGGTCTTGTCCGACTACCCATGTTCTTCAACATGTGTCCACATTATTGGTTCGATATCTCCATATCTATGGTATGTGAAACATTACCATCAACCAATACATGTGCTGATCAAATCATCACCGCTCATCGTAATGATATGGATCAGGGATACGTTTAGAATAATGTCACTTGACAATGTGTTTCACAATTAGGTCATACCCAATGGACAAAATCGCAACATTTATTAAGGGAACCGATAAACAAAGTTATCATAATTACATGAACAAAGACGTATGGCAATCATCACCATGATTGATCTAGGGCATATTCCCTTCAATCTCCCACTTGCACTAGAGTCAATCATATAGGTATCGAATACCCATTGCTCTTTTGTGTGCCTCATGTTTTGGTTGTGGAAGGGATTTTGTCAACGGATCAGCCGCATTTAGATCCGTGTGCACTTTGCATATCTTCACATCACCTCTCTCAATGATCTCCCGGATCAGGTGGTACCGCCTAAGTATATGTTTGGATTTTTGGTGAGACCTAGGTTCCTTTGGTTGTGCAATGGCACCACTATTGTCACAATAGAGGTCCACTGGAAAGGAGGCACTAGCGACCACGCCCAACTCAGAAATAAATTTTCTGATCCAAACTACTTCTTTTGCTGCTTCGGAAGCTGCAATGTACTCGGCCTCCGTTGTGGAATCAGCTACTGTCTCTTGCTTGGAACTTTTCCAGCTCACTGCCCCACCATTGAGACAGAATACAAACCTGATTGCGATTGCGAATCATCTTTGTCGGTTTGGAAGCTAGCATCGGCGTAACCCTTTACGATGAGCTCCTCCTCTCCTCCAAAGACCAAGAATATCTCATTAGTCTTTCGTAAGTATTTAAGGATGTTCTTTACAGCCACCCAGTGACCATCACCAGGATTTGATTGGTACTTGCTCGTGACACTCAGAGCATATGACACATCTGGGCGCGTACATAGCATGACATACATGATGGACCCAATAGCCGAAGCGTATGGAATCTGACTCATTCTCTCTTGCTCATCAAGTGTCGAAGCACACTAAGTCTTGCTAAGACTTACACCATGTGACATGGGCAAGAAACCTTTCTTGGAATCATGCATGTTGAACCGTTTCAGTATCTTGTCAATGTACATACTTTGGCTCAATCCAATTAGCCTTTTCGATCTATCTCTATAGATCTTTACGCCCAAAATATAAGCTGCATCTCCCAAGTCTTTCATTGAGAAAATTTTTCCCAAATAAGTTTGTGCAGCATCTAACATTGGAATATCATTTCCAATCAATAGTATGTCATCCACATACAAGACCAGAAATACAAGTGCGCTCCCACTAGCCTTCTTGTAAATACAAGGCTCTTCCTCATTTTTGATGATGCCAAACTTCATTCTAAAACTCTTTGAAATTTTCAAAAGATTCAGACTTATGCCTCATTAGATAGATATAGCCATATCTACTAAAGTCATCGGTGAAAGTAATGAAGTACTGATAACCACCTCTAGCCGTTGAGCTCATTGGTCCACATACATCAGTATGCACGAGAGCCAACAAATCGCGCATTCTCTCACTTGTACCAGTGAAAGGTGCCTTTGTCATCTTGCCAAGTAAACAAGACTCGCATGATTCAAAAAATTCCAAATCTAATGAATCAAGAAGACCATCTTTATGGAGCTTCTCCATGCGTCTTTTATTTATATGGCCCAAGCGATAATGCCATAAATAAGTGGAATTAGCATCACTTGTTTTGAGTTTCTTATTAATATTATTTATAGAAGCATTACCAAGATCAAGCACATACAGTCCATTCACCAATGGACAATTACCATAGAGCAAGCCTTTGAAATAAATTGAAAAATTCCTGTTCTTTATTACAAAATTATAACTACCTTCCTCTAAACAAGAAGAAGAGATAATGTTCTTACTTAAGGCAGGAATGTAATAACAATTATTCAATTCCAAAACTAAGCCAGAAGGTAATGACAAGGGATAGACGCCAACGGCTTTCACAGCAACCATTGCTCCATTGCCGACGCGAATTTTCAACTCGCCAATCTTGCAATCTCTAGTCATTCTTAACCCCTGCAACGATTTGCAAGTATGAATCATTGATCCGGTATCAAATACCCAAGACTCGGTAGGACAAGTTGCAAGATTAACTTCTATAACATTAATACCTAAAGTAGAAGGAACCTTTCCTTTCTTTTTGTCTTCCAGGTACTTCGGACAGTTTCTCTTCCAGTGCCCATTGCCTTTGCAATAGTGGCATTTATCAGAAGCATAGGGCCAACCTTTGGCCTTTCTTTAGGCTTTGGTTTTGGGTCTTGGATCTTATCCTCACCATTATTTGTAGCCTTGCGCTTCCTTTTCTTATCCTTTTGAATCATCATCGCATGATTTGTGCCTTTCTTTATGCTCTCTTCCACAGTTTCAGCATCCCATGCAGTTCGGTCAGATTCTTCTCCAGGCTGTTCATATGAAAGTTCAGAATGAATGGTTCATAGCTCGCAGGGAGTGACTGGAGAATCACATCTGTAGCCAACTCATTTTGCAGGGGAAAACCGAGCTTCTCCAGTCTCTCAATGTAACCAATCAGCTTAATTGCATGAGGGCTAACAGGAGCACCCTCAGCCAGCTTGCATGCAAACAATGCTTTAGATATCGAATATCTTTCAGCCCTTGCTTGGTTCTCAAACATGCCCTTGAGACCCACAATCATAGTGTAGGCATCGGCATGCTCATATTGCTTTTGGAGCTCAGAGTTCATCGTGGCAAGCATGAGACAGCTGATGTCTAGGGCGTCGTTAGTGTGCTTCTCATAAGCACGCTTATTAGCAGCGGATGCATTTTCAGGCAACTCATCAGGATATGGACCGTCTAGAACATATTCCTTCTTTTCAGCCTTGAGAACAATTCTCAAGCTTCGATACCAATCCATAAAATTCGTCTCGGAGAGTTTTTCCCTCTCTAGAATCGACAGCAAGTTAAAACCAGTGTTTGCATTAACAGCGTTTGGTGCCATCTACAACATAAATAAGCAAAGTTTTAGCACTATGTTCATGTTAATCTCTTATTAAACAATTCAATAAAAGATGCTTTCATTAAGATCACTTTCCCTCTGGCGATCTCCATGGAACAAGATCCATAGTCACTGCAGTTCGGGTAAGGACTTGTCAATACCTCTTGAACCCGTGCCATATGTAGGCAACACCTTGCCAATCACATCGTATGTGACTCTTGCTTGTTGGGGTGGCATCATATGCCCCAGCGCCCAACACTAATGCCCCGAAGTCCCAAATCCTATTTGGATGACTCCGTTAAGCAAACTAATACTATGCTTGTGAATGCACGGGTTAGGCTACATTCACTCTATTGTACAAGGAAGTTGGCGACGTTCCTGACTTATCAAGACCTTATCCACCAACGTACAAGACAATACATGCAGCTATTGGAAAAAGGCATCTAACTCTTAATTTTTCGAGGGAAACTATTCAATCAGGTTAACATATTCACCATATATGACGTGAAACAATAGCAATGCAAGGTAAAATATCACAAGCAAACATATTAGACTGTGAACTAGTATGGCCCATGACGTGGCGATCTTCATCTTCCATGACCAACCTTGCACACCTGGCCATCAGGATTGAAGCCTTCAAGAACATATACTAAACTACTACATCTAGCAACTAGTAGCAAAATTACCTGAGGACTCAAGGCATCACATGCTGGCACGCAGGCCGTTATACAATAATAGGACAGCTCACAGCTGCAATTAACCATGACACGCAGGTCATGAAATATACAACCATGCGTCACATAAACATAGGGTCCATACTGTTCACATCACACCCCCAGCAAAAACAAGTTAGGCGCTGGATCGAATTCTAGCACGCGGGTAGTGAACAAATTTTAATTTATGGCACTGTGCTGACTATCATGGCGGTCCTGCTAGCCGGTTAGCGGGAGGGGTTCGAAGGGGCAGCGCCCCTCACGAGTGCGGGCAGCGCCCGTAGAAAATTTTTCGGGGAATATAGATCGCATCTATGAAAATGCTATGGAAATTCAATCGGATTGATCAAATCAAGCCAATTCTGAGTCATTAGAATGCCTTAGTTTCCATAGGATCGATCTCATCGATCCAACGCGTGAGGTCCCCTTGAGAGGGCGGCGACCACACCGATCTCAATCTGCTGGCTCGATCTGTTCGGCACTTGCTACTACCCCGATGGTGTTACCAGCCGGTAGGGGTAATGCATGGCACGAATCTGAAATGAGCACGAACTAATATTTTTGATCGTGTAGAGTTACCAACTCATACCTCATACTTCCCCGATACCGATTGATCCAATCAACCAATGATAAACACAACAACACATCGACATGTGCACGCGATCCAGATCCTAAACTACAAATGATCGGCTCTGATACCACTATTAGGATACGGGTAGGCTATGCGAGTAATAATAAAAAATTTCTACCGCGAACACCCAAGATCACATGCAAATAGGGGATCATGGATCGTTACCCTTGACGCAGCGATGCAGCAAAAGTAGATACGTGCGTGTAGAGGAAGTAGTTATTCACGTCGCGATCAACGCTGAGTGGTTCCCGACCTCCGCCGAGTGCTCCTCTACCTCCGTCGAGTGCTCCTTGACCTGCGCCGAGTGGTTCCGGATAGATCTAGTCGAGATCGATCACTGAAAGCTGCCGGAGATCCAACTGAACAACGCGTCCACGAGCGGCAGCGCCTCTACCGGAATCCACACATACCGAGCAAGAACGCCGTGCGGGGTGTGCTAGCACATCGCCACACGGCTAGGGTTTCTGGGGAGTGGCAGGGGTGCGCGACAGCTGAACGTGGTGAGGGTTCTAATCCGTGTCGCGCACTGTTACTGGCCTCGACTTTTATAGACACGCTAGTGGTCCAAAGCCCTCTTGGGTTCTATCTCCAACGTGGATCTCATCCATGCACAAATCCGTTAATCAATTCCAACTCGTTAAGTGTGTGACCCGTTAGGTTCAGTGCAAGTCGGACATGAATCTAGAAACCCGTTTCCAATCATTGATCAACAGCGGCACCTAGCAGTACATATTGATCCCCGAATGCACAAAATCAGTATTCGGCTGAACCTTGATACACTGACATACCGATCCCTCTGCCTCACGATACCAATCAAGCTCAAGGCGAGATGTGCGCCACCCTTGTTGATAGCTTGACCACTTCACTCGACAGTGTGATGGATACAAACTATGACTAACTCCTTAGTCATATTAGCATGGCCTTGCGCTTTCCCTATCCATCCACACGAGGGGCCCAGAGGTATCTCTCCCATTATCTAGGAGGGGCAAATCCCATCTTGATCATCACACCCTTGATGATGTATCGTGGCATACCCAGTAGTCTTCTTTATAACTACCTGTTACGGTGTAGCGTTTGATGATACCAAAGCATACAAGTCTACATGCTAGGTATCCATGACAATCTCAGGTCTAAGGACCATATAGGTGCACCACTCGAGACTATACGCTGACGGCACTATAAGAGATAACAACTCACAGTGTCTCGGAGTGGGTCTTGTCCGACTACCCATGTTCTTCAACATGTGTCCACATTATTGGTTCGATATCTCCATATCTATGGTATGTGAAACATTACCATCAACCAATACATGTGCTGATCAAATCATCACTGCTCCTCGTAATGATGTGGATCAGGGACCCGTTTAGAATAATGTCACTTGATAATGTGTTTCACAATTAGGTCGTACCCAATGGACAAAATCGCAACATTTATTAAGGGAACCGATAAACAAAGTTATCATAATTACATGAACAAAGACGTATGACAATCATCACCATGATTGATTTAGGGCATATTCCCTTCAACGATCCCACACCGACCTCTAATAAATGGAAAAGGGATCGCAAGAAAGCTGGTCGGCCGCGGGTGCTCACGGCGTCGAGTAACGAGCACGAAGTGATGGAGGCCCGTGGGCTGGCCCAAGGAGAGCCTCGACCTCAGCAAGGTCAGGCACAGACGCAACAGGCAGCACACCTACCCAACCAGGGAATCGCGGACCTAGGCCTCAGCGCGGTGACCTCCGACCGCAGGGGGGCGAGGAGCGGCCGAAATATGATTATAACAAGTACTGCCCTTTTCGCAGGGCCAATGGCCATGACTTGCGTAATTGCAGGGCCTGGCTGGGTAAGCTGGACGCCTTCTATTACGAGCGTGGTGAGATGCCCACACTCCCAAAGGAGGGCGAGCAGCCCGATAGGGTCAACGCAGGTGAGGACCTAGACGATCTTGACCTGGAATTTCAACAGTGTGAGCTACTGATAGATGTGATCTTCGGTGGCTCATCTGCCTACCAGTCCCATCGTGAGCTTAAGACCGCCGCCCGAACAGTCTACCACGCCGCCGCTGGGAATCCCGTCGACCAGCCCTGCAAGTGGGCTGGTACAACGATCGCTTTCACTGGGGAGGATGACCCCCAAGTTATGTCAAAGGACCTCAAGACCGCCCTGGTCGTGACCCCGACCATAAGCAACACCATGGTCAGCCGGATCATGCTCGATGGAGGCAGTTCCCTCAACCTGCTCCTGGTGAGCGCGCTCGACCAGATGCAAATCCCACGGTCGAAGATCAAGAACATCGTGGTTCCTTTCTTCAGGATCGTCCTGGGCAGCTTGACCACTCCCCTCGGGCAAGTGGTCCTGCCCGTCACGTTCGGCGATTCGAACAACTTCCGCACCGAGCTGATCACCTTCGAAGTGGTTGATGCAGACCTCCCCTACAATGCTATCCTCGGGCGCCCGGCCTTGATCAAGTTCATGGCGGCTAACCACTACGGCCACCGCTGTATGAAACTTCTGGGACCCAACAGCATCATCACAGTACGGGGCCACCTCAAGGCAGCTCATAGCTGTGAAAGTAAAGCCCTGGCTCTCGCCAGCTTACTACCCCAGCCAGGCCCAGAGACGACTGTGAAGAACACTCGCCAAAAGGCAGCAATCCAGCCCAGCAGCGTGACAAAGGCCGTGCAGCTCGAGGAGACCAACCCGAGCAAGTGCACCCACGTCGCGGCCTAGCTGGATCCCAAATAGGAACTTGAGCTCGTCACCTTCCTTCGAGCCAACAAAGACATATTCGCCTAGGAACCAGCAGACATGCCGGGCATCCCAAGGGAGGTGATCGAGCACAAACTACAAGTGTGGCCCATACGACAGAAGCTGCGCCACTTCTCGAACGAGAATGTGGCCATAATAAGGGAGAACCTGGATAAACTCCTGAAGGCCAGCTTCATTTAGGAAATCGACTATTTTGAATGGCTGGCCAACCCTGTGATCATTCAGAAAAAAGGAGGGAAGTGGAGGATGTGTGTTGACCACACGGGCTTGAACTCGGCGTGCCCGAAGGACAACTTTCCCCTCCCACGGATAGACCAAATCGTTGACTCCACGGCAAATGCTAAGATGCTGAGCTTCCTGGACGCCTACTCTGGTTATCACCGATCAAGTTGGCGGTCGACGACGAGAGTAAAACAGCCTTCATCACCTCGTTCGGGACATACTACTACACAACCATGTCGTTCGGCCTCCGCTATGCGGGCGCGACATTCCAGCGCCTCATGGCCAAGACCTTCGACCCTCAGATTGGCTACAAACTCGAGGTCTACGTGGACGACATCATTGTGAAGAATTCCTCCGAACACGATCACACACGAGACCTCGCTGAGACCTTCGCCAACCTAAACAGGCTTGGGATCAAGCTCAACCCTGAAAAGTGTGCGTTCGATGCCGCTTCTGGGAAGGTGCTTGGTTTCATGATCGGGGGGTCGAGAGTCGGCCTGAACCCAAAGAAGATCGAGGCAATAGAAAGGATGGCTCCCCCGATCTCGGTGAAATAGGTGCAAAGCCTCACCGGTCGCATGGCTACGCTCAGCCGATTCATCTCGAGGATCGGCGAGCGTGGGTTGCCGTTCTTCAAGACACTGCGCAAGCAAGGGGGCTTCGAGTGGACACCCGAGGCGCAACGGTCCTTCGATGAGCTGAAGATTTACCTCTCAAGACCACCTTTGCTCATGAACCTGTGGCCAAACGAGGACCTGCTGCTTTACCTTGTGGCTATGGCCCAAGCCATGAGCGTCATCCTGGCCGCTGAGCGAGATGGTCGGCAGCAGCCGATCTATTACGTCAGCGAGGTGCTCCACGGGCCCAACGAGCGCTACCCCCAGGTCCAAAAGCTGATGTATGCCCTCCTCATGGCTTCGCGCAAACTCCGGCACTACTTCTAGGCGCACTCGATGGTCGTCCTGAGCGGATTCCCGCTCGGCGAGATTTTGAGGAACCCGGAGGCCAGAGGTCTGATAGCCAAGTGGGCCATGGAATTGGCCGAATTCGACGTCAAGTTCATAGCATGCACGGCCATCAAATCGCAAGCGCTGGCAGACTTCGTGGTTGAGCAAACCCCACAGCCGACCCATGAGCTCGAGGCCAACAAGGAAGAGCCCTGGGTCATGCACTTCGATGGTTCGAGATCCTTCGAGCACTCAGGGGCCAGCATCCTCATCATCACACCAAAGGGAGAGAAGCTGAGGTATGTGATCCACTTTGGTTTCACGGCCACTAACAATGGGGCAGAGTATGAAGCCCTCCTCGCCGAACTTCGAGCCTGCAAAGTGTTGGGCATACGCCATCTGGTCGTGAAGGGTGACTCTGTGACACCACAGAGTGTTGTAACGTTCTATAATGTGAATGTTGAGGTCAAATAACATTATGGAATGTGGAAATTGAGGTTAAAACCATACGTTATGAGGTTAATTTGTGTTTTGAGCCTTCCGGGAGGGAAAATGGGCCTTCCGGGGGAAATTGGGCCTTGGGAAACCCATGTGGGCCGAAGGTGGGAGGCCTTTGGCCCAAGTGGGGGAGGGTTTAGGGCAGCATGCTGCTTCCCATGCGCCCCCACCTCCCTCCCTCCCACCTAGCCGCCATCCCCCTCCCTCCCATCTTGCCGTGCGCCCCCACCACCTCTCCCCATTGCACCACCACCCCTCCACCACCTCTCCACCTCCCTTGCTGCCCCTAGGGGAGTTTCCCCCCTCACCAACCTGAAGATCCATCCGTTGGAGCGCTCCGCGATGAGGAGATCCGGTGGTTTTGGAGCGAGGAAGGAGATCGCGCGAACGGGGAGGAGATCCGTTGGGTTTTTGTGCGTCGGGCGAAGGTATGGCCATGGGAATCCTTGGGGTTGGTTTAGGTACTGTTATAAGGGTTATTATCATGTTTTTAGACCAATTGGTGGTGCTATAGTTGGGTAGATTAGATGAAATCTTAAGTTTGCCACGTTCTCTGTTTCGGTCAGCATGAGCAGGCGACCTAGGGTTTGGTTTTTCACCAATTTAGATTCCGATTTTGGTCAACCGCCTGTTGAAGAAGTTTTAGGTAACTTCAATACCTTTCAGTGGGTATAAAGAACGTCCAATTCCGCCCAGCCGTTTGAAAGTTATGCTCGTTTTACCGAACGTATTAAAATATGTGACGTGATTGGAATAGATCATGGTATTCTGTAGATTAAACCACTTTAGTGTCCGAATCAGTCTTTCCGTATACTTAGAAAAAGTTAGGAAATTTCCTAAGCTACGCGAGGATGTACTCGTTTAATTGATTCGAAGTATTAGAACCCGAGTTATGCCTTTTGGAAAGCTGCTGTCCCGACGGGACAGAACCTCTCTTTTTGGGTTTAGCGAGTAGTTTGCGATGTCGGGGTAGAAAAGGGATTGCTTACTGTTTTGTGGACATGATTGTGAGTGTGTGGTACCTATGTGCAAGTGGTGTGACCCCGGGAGTGCCTTCTACTTCTCGTCAATCCGTCGCCCGTGGTTGAGCAAGTGTATTGGAATGGGTAGCGGGTTGTAGTTTGCTCGATTGGTTGAGATTGAAATTGAATACATGATATGTTCACATGCCATGCCTTAATGATTGCCAATGATATGATGAATATGTTTATTATGTTATGATGCCATGTGTTAATGTACAAGTTATTTATGATGTTGGCATGTTTGCATACATGGCATGATACATGACCCGGGCGGTGAGAATGTCATAACTAGTCCAGGGAAGGTCAGTGAGAAAGTTATGACTATTCCGGAGAGCCAATGAGTAAGTCCTACATCGTGATTCTATCCACCGCGGTGTATGGAAGCGAGGAGTAAGCACCCTCCATCTTCGGGATGGAAGGGGGGAGAGGGTGCGCACCGACGGGTGTGTACTCAACCATACGGTATGAGTTTCCAAGGAGACATGAGCATCGCATCGCATTACATACATAATGATGATGATAATGATATGTGATCTTGAATGAGATGATAGATATGATGTGAGCTGTTGTAGCCATGTAATTGTTCTTTTATACCATTGCAATATACTTGCTGAGTGTTGAACTCACGCTTGTGCTTTCTTGTTGTTTTAGGTACCATGAGACCGGCATGAGGGAAAGGGGAATAGTCACACCTTTACACGTAGCTTCACTCATTGTTTCCCACAAAGTCATTCAATTGTGTCTTGATAATAATTAAGTGTGATACTTATTGATTTATGGTTTAGTTTTGTGTTATGAGGGTCTTTTTGGTTCGTTTGGCTCATGGAGACATTGAATGTTTGGACTTAGACTTATATTGTTGTCATGCATTTAATTATTGCTATTTTAGATGCCTCTTATATTGCCATATTTTGCTATGCTATTGTTGTTCCTCCAATTCATGTTAAAACAAAGGAGATGCTGCCGAAATTTCGGTTTTTAGCATTTGTGCCTTTGCTGTAATTTACTTGTATTTGTGGTATTTAGAGGTTGCTTAGTCTATGTTTGGTAGCATTCAGGCATATTAAATGCCGGGGTGTTGTGATTGGTATCGAGCCAATTTGTAGGTCCTTGGAATGTGTATTTTTAGTGTCATACCTTAGGTTACAACTAAAATGTGATGTGGAATAACTTAGAAACATGGCTTAGGTTCTAACTAAAATTTTGTTATAGGATAGCAACATTAAAACTTGCAAAAGTGGTATAACTAATTTAAAATTTGACACACTTGGTTGCACAGTAGGATGGGGTTTTGGTTCATCATTGCATTGCGCTTGATTATTTGATGAAGACTATGTCTATGATGATGTTTGGTCTTTGTTCTTGACTATATGATGTTGTGCTTATGTTTATGTGATTGGATGGTTGTCTGTCTGTAGCAGCCATGCCGAGGGGTAGAGGCCGTGGTCGCCATGGCCATGGAGGCCAGGGGTGAGGTTCTCAGGGAGTTGCGGAGTCTGTAGCTGAGGGTAGCGCTTCGCTCAATGCTCATGGGCTAGCGCAGGAGGAGCTCCCAGCGGCACAGTCAGGGGCTGAGTGTCGGGACCCCGAATTTGCAAATCCGGACCCTCTGTGTATTCAGCACTAGTCCAGGAACGCGCTAGTGCACACAGTCTTAACATCGGTATATATCACAATCATACCATACGATACTATCAAAGTACTTTATTTAAATAATCAAAGGGTTACTCGACCTTATGGCCAAGTTACAAATATAGGCCTTGCAAGGCGAAACTTTAAAAAGAGAAATAACAGCAGCGGAAAATCAAATAAACCCGTGGCGCCATCCGGTATACCACGAGCAATCGATGGGCTCGCATCCCTAAGTAGACGGGTCCTCTTGGAACTCCTTCTAAACCCGGCGTAGTCTCCTCTTCAACTGGTATTGTGTTGAGGCAAGGGTGAGTACTTGGTACTCAAGCAAGTCATGCACAGAATGCAAGCTAATAGACTATATGCATGGCTTGGTACAAAGGAATAGCACAAGGTATTTTTGCAGTAAACAGCATTTGAAAAATAATATAAATAGATTCGAAAGCAGTAGAAATGAGTAAAGCATAAATAACTTTTCAAGAAGTTTAACAAACATTTTTCCCATCCTAAACCATAATTCCATCATCTTCCTTGTTTAACCAACCCATCTTTTCAAAACCAAGTTATTTTCAGAAAGTCTACCCCTTGTTGTAATTCAGAGCATTGTCGATCACAGTGGACTCGGCTATTAAAATATATTCTACACTCTGCAGAGTTTATGCACTTTACCCACTAGATACTGTCAAACACAACAAAGGCGAGTTCAAGTAACAAAGCCTTTGGAAGCCTCAAACAACACAGGTGGTCCTCTCAGTGCGTGCTCTACACCATCCCTTCCCTTAGCCAAGGCGAAGTATGGGACCAACACACCGTTAGATGGGTACTGGCCCACGACCACGATACGCTCCCCGTACAATCACACAAACGGTGTAATCGACACCCTGAGGCTCCACAAGTGAGTCCTTAGCGACTTAGTCAACTAGGGCCGTCCCATTCGACCATGTGGTTGCAAGTATGACCCAGTTCAAAGGCTTGCAAGGTTAAGTCCTTAGAGTGACCAGGGCAAGACTACCCGAAAAACCAAATCAACACTCCCAATGCCACAATGGCCCACTGATTACTCTTGCCACATGCCCTTGGCCGAAATCGTTATCAAACCCAGTTGATTACCATGCACCACGTGCCATCAACATCACATGATACTTTTCCAAAACAGGTTCAATATATCATTAAGTCCATATTAGCATTTGATTGTCCAAAATCATGTCATGAGCACGAAAGGTGTCTAAGCAAAGATACTACAGCGGTCTAAACCCATGTTGGCAATTTAATAATGTCCAACTAGTAAACCACAACTAGGGTGACAAAGGGTCATGGCACATACTTAAGTAATCAAGGTGTCATATAGCAAATTGGTATTTATCTAACCCCATGTTTAAACAAAGTATCTTTCTACTTGAACTAGCATGCAATAGTTTAAATCAAAATAGATTTTCAAATAGGATCAACATGGTCAAAGCACAACTTGCCTTCAAAAAGTACTTGTTCTTGGTCTTGAGTTGGATCTGAGTCAACACTTCTCCTTCGAATCCTTGGCACTTCAACGTCTACTCGTAAAGCGTGCAAATAGCAAATACACAAATAAACACTAGGCAAAAGATCCCAAAACTCCAAATAAAATCCATAAACAGAGAGAACATAATTTTCTGGATTTTTAGAAACTGGAATAAATCAAATTTGGAGTTAAAAGCATAAAAGTTATGATTTATTAAAGTTTAAATAATCAATTAAATAATATTTCAGAGAAAAACTTTAGTCCAAAAATTAAATAAAATTTATATTTAGGTAGATCTCAATTTTATACAAATTTAGAAATTTGAATCACTCAAATCGGAGTTGAAACGCGAAAGTTATAAGCGTTTGAAGTTTGAATCTAAATTTTGAATCAATATTTCGAATTAATAAATCATTTTCTTTTCGGAAATTAATTATTGCGTCGGCATGGACACGTGTCAGCTCCTGATTGGCTGGCTGGCGTCGGTAGTCCATGGACTTGGTCCACGCTCGGCTCGGGTCCACGGTGGACTCGGCCCACGGCTCCACGAGACATGTGGGTCCACTTTCGGGTAGCGTCATGTCCGACGTCGACACCTGGCCGACAGCCGACAAGCGGAGCCCGCCATGGCGTCATCGTGACGTCATGGTGCGTTTGGCTGGGCCGACATGCGGGCCCGCGTGTCGACACGTTCTCATCTTGGCGATGGCCGATGCGGCGGTTGGCCTTACGGCCACGTGGCTAGATCTAGACCGTTGATTTGAAAATCAACGGCCCGGATTGATCTGGTGTTACGGCGTTTGGGGTGAACGCGGTTAATCTGGACCGTTGGATTTAGATCCAATGGTTGAGATTGGATCTAGAGATAAACGAAACCTCACCGTCGCGATGACGCGTGGCAAGATCTGGATCGTGCGATCTTGATCGGACGGCCGAGATGGTTTCGGCGACGGCAATGGCGTCGGCGGCGGCTTGGCCGGAGTCGATGACGGCGACACGCCTAACGGGCTGCCGCAGGCCCTCCGGCGAAGTGGATGGTAGACAGGTGCGCCGACGCAAGGGATCTGGATCTGGGTCAACGTCGGCGGAGGATGGCGGACGGTGGCGAAGCGGCGCGAAACGCGGCGGAGTGCTTTACCAACTCCGGCGAGCAATAGCAGCGAGACGGTGGGGATCCTAGCGGCGTGAGCTAGGGTTTGGGACCGGCGTGGGATGGCGATCCTCGGTGCGATCCGGGCATTAAATAGCCGGAGGCGTGCTCAGGCGGAACCCTAGTCGGCCACGGCGCTTCACGGCCGTGAGTCCGGCTCGGATCAGCGGAGACGACGCAATCGCAGGCCCGTCCCACGTGGCGCGATTAACGGCCCCGATCGACGGCGCGATCGGATCCGGCGGATCTGGCTCGGATCGGGTCGGCGGATCTCAGTTGGATCTTGATCCAGCGGTTGGGATTGATTAGGAGTTAGGAGTGGGTTCGGTCGAGTCACGTGGCTCGGGTCGGACTCGAACACGAGTCTGACTCGGGCTCGGTCGGATGAACAGTACTTGACCCGAGTTTGATTTTCCAGCGATTTAATATTTAAAATAATTCCTAGTAATTCATTTAATTCATTAAAAATAGCAAATGACTCGAAAAATTCGGAAAAATTCTGGAAAATACTTTGGATCATTTTGGACTCAAATAAAATATTTCCAACAAAATTTTATTTGCATAATTAAATTCTTTAATTATTTCAAAATGGAATAAATTCAAATAAATTCCAAATAATTCCAAATAAACTCCAGAAAATTCCAAAAATTCATCAAAGTGCCAAATCACACATGAATTTAAGAAAAGCAAAATTTTGGGGGTGTTACAAACCTCCCCCTTAATAGAATCTCGTCCCGAGATTCGTGGCTCACTAAAGGAATAGGTTTGGAAATTCTTTCTTCAAATCCTCTTCGCTCCCTAAGTCGCTTCGCTCTCTGCATGGTTGCTCCATCGAACTCTCTGAAACGAGTTGACTTGTTTCTAGTTTCTCGATCCATTGTGTCTAGAATCCTCACGGGATACTCCTTATAGGTCAAATCCTCCCGCAACTCAATTGATTCTAACATGTTTGTTCCTCCGAACTCAAGACACTTCTTCAATCGGGACACATGGAATACATCATGTACTCGCTACTTGTGGCAACTCCGGTGATAAGCAACTTCGCCTCTGCGGCTCAAAATCTTAAATGGTCCAACATAACAGGGTGCAAGTTTTCCTTTGGCATGGAACCTCTTAACTCCCCGAGAGGCGTAACTCGGAGGTATACAAAGTCTTACGGTTCAAAACTCAAATCTCGCGACGATTGTCGGCATAACTCTTACGTCGAGATTGGGCTATCTTCAACCTTTCCCTAATCATAGCGACCGCTCTTGACCTCTTGAAGAATATCAGGCCCAAAGACACGGCCACGGTCTCATTCCAATTCAATGGCGTCCGACAGTCGACCATACAATGCCTCAAAAGGTGACATCTGTAGAACTAGCACGATAACTATTGTTGTAATCGAACTCGGCATACGGCAAACTCTTATCCCAGGAGGTAGCATAAGCTAATGCACAAGCTCTCAACATATCCTCCGAATCTGGTTGACTCTTTCGATCGCCCATCCGTGTGGATGATAAGGCTATCTTGAAGTTCAAACGGGTTCCCATGGCTTCATGCAACTTATTCCAAAACCTTGAGGTAAATTGGGTACCTCTCGTCCGATACAATCCTCTTTGGCACTCCGTGCAAACAAACAATCTGATCATGTATAATTCCGCTAATTTATCTCCCGAGTAAGTGGTCTTCACGGGATAAAATGGGCTACTTTAGTCAAGCGATCCACTATAACCCATATGGAGTCATAACCTCCTTGAGTCTTGACAAACCGGTAATGAAATCCATTCCGATTTCCTCCCACTTCCACTCAGGTATTTTCGGTTGTGGCAATCCCGCTGGTCTCTCGATGCATTGCCTTGACTCTCGGCATACGTCGCACAATGCAACATGCTCGGCAACTTCACGTTTCATACTCGGCCACGAATCTCTCCTTGAGATCCCGATACATCTTGGCGCTTCGGGATGAATTGAGTATTTGGAGTCATGGGCTTCTTCGAATCAGTTGCTTTAACTCCTTTTTGTTAGGCACACAAATGCGATCCTTCATCCACAACGTGCCTTGCTTATCCAACTTGAAGTCCTCTGCCTTGCCTTCCTCCTTTTTGGACTTAATCCTACGGATCCTGTCATCATCCTTCTGTCCTTCCCGGATCTGGTCCTCTAAAGTAGGCTTTACTTCCAATGCGGCCAAGAATCCGCTAGGTACAACCTCAATCCTCATTTTCTGAAAATCCTTACATAACTCATCCTGACTTGTGGCTAGCAACGCACTCACGGTATGGCTTTTCCGACTCAGAGCATCGGCTACTACGTTGGCCTTCCCGGGATGGTAATGGATTCCAACATTGTAGTCCTTGATCAACTCTAACCATCTCCTCTGCCTCATATTCAGATCCGACTGGGTGAATATGTACTTAAGGCTCTTATGATCCGTATATACTTCACATCTGTTTCCAATCGAGATAGTGACGCCATATCTTCAAGGCATGCACTACGGCTAACTCTAGGTCATGTGTCGGATAATTTTCCTCATGCGGCCTCAACTGCCTTGATGCATAAGCGACGACCTTTCCATTCTGCATCAGCACACATCCAAGTCCTTGGCGCGATGCGTCACAATAAATATCGAAGCTTTGAGCAACATCCGGTAGAACTAACACCGGTGTTGATGTCAATCGCTTCTTCAGCTCCTGAAATCCTTTCTCACATTCTGGCGTCCATGCAAACTTCTTTTCCTTCTTCAGCAATTGCGTAAGAGGTTTCGCGATTGTCGAAAAGCCTTCAATGAAACGGCGGTAGTATCCTGCCATTCCAAGGAAACTCCGAATCTGGGTCACGCCCCTACTGCTCCCAATGTAACACAGCTTCTACTTTGCTTGGATCTACTGGCGACTCCTTCCAGTCATTACATGTCCAAGAAACTCCACCTTGTCCTTCCAAAAATCACACTTGCTTAACTTGGCGAAAAGTTCTGTTCCCTCAGCTTTTCCAAAACTCGCCTTAAGTGTTCGGCATGTTCATCCTCTGTCTTGGAGTAGATTAGGATATCGTCTATGAACACGACGACAAACTTGTCCAAATATTCCATGAACACCTTATTCATCATATTCATGAAATAGTGGCGATTCGTCAGCCCAAAGGACATAATCAGAAACTCGTAATGTCCATATCTTGACGAGAATGCGATCTTGAATATCTTACGATCGGATCTTCAATCGATGGTATCCCGATCTCAGATCAATCTTGGAGAAAGCTCGGCTCCTCTTAATCGATCAAACAAATCATCAATCCTGGGTAGCGGATACTTATTCTTCACGGTGACTTCATTGAGTGCACGGTAGTCAATGCACATCTGAAACTCCCGTCCTTCTTCTTGACAAACAAAGCGGTGCTCCCCACGGTGACGAACTTGGTCTCGATAAATCCTTTCTCCATTAACTCCTCTATTTGTTTCTTCATTTCTACCAACTCCTCGGTAGACATCCGATAGGGTCTCTTTGCTATCGGTCTTGTACAGTACAAGCTCTATCACAAACTCTATGTCCTCGTCTGCGGCATACTGTAGATCTTCGGGAAAACATCGGGTACTCATTCACCACTCGACATCCTCTATGCTGATTGCCTTGGTACTGTTAACCATCAACTGTCCATCTCTAAGCTGCGGTGGCTTGAAATTCCACTTTCTTCCCACACGGGCTCTCAATCGAGACAGTCCTTCGTCCACAATCCAATACAGCCTTGTGCTTGGATAACCAATCCATTCCCCATATAACATCTAAGGTGCAGGTCTCCAAAATTATAAGGTTTGCTAGGAACTCTATTCCATCTATTAGTATTCTCACCGGAACATCCTACTTCCGTTCGGAGTTCGGAACCAGGGGTTTGAACTAAAAGCATGCACTTAAGTCTTGCAATTCTCAAGTCATTTCTAGCAGCAAAGCCTTGCGATAAACAAACGAATGCGAAGCTCCGAGTCAAACAAAATTGCAGGTGTATCGAGTTAACTAGTAACTTACCCAAGACGACGTCCGTAGCATTCTCGCAAAGGTATCCGCGGTGACATGGTTGACTCGGCCTCTCACCACGGTCTGGGTGTGGCTCCTGGTCTTTGGCGTCCTAGCTGGGTGGTTCCTAGATTGAAGCGAATCGGGGTCGCTCTGCTGTCTTCTTTGGACAAGCTGTTGGCAAAGTGTCCTGGCTCGTTGCGGTTGTGCGTCTCACTTGTTCCTTCTTGTTTGCCTGGGTAGCGTTTCTAGCGAAGTGGGGTTTGGTAGTTCGATTGGCAGGTCTTGGTGCCGAGGATGGTGTCCTCGTTGCATTACGTGGTTGGAATCAAGAATTGATTTGGTGCAACTCTCAGCGCTATTGCGTTCCTGGCGTGATCCTTCTTTGTTGCATCCTGCGCTTCTGTTCTCATCCAGTTCCTTGCGCTTGTCCTCAAGAATAAGCGCCTTATTCACCAATTCTTGGAAATCTGGAAAGGTGTGGGTGATCAACCCTACTTGCAATCCTGAGTTAAGTCCCTTCATAAAACGAGGTATGCGGATTTATCAGTCGCTACATCCTCAGTGCGTGGCGTGCTAGGCTGGGTGAACTTGTTCGGGTAGTCGGCCACCGGTGATTACCTTGCTTCAGTGCTCTGAACTCCTCCTTCTTAAGGTCCATGATTCCTTCAGCACGTGATACTTCGAATGCACTGTGAACTCTTCCCAAGTGATATCTTGAGGGTTCTCTGCGTGTACGAAGTTCTCCCACCATTCAAACATTGTTCCTTCCAAATGATGAGAAGCGTGCGATACCTTCTCATTCCCTATGCATTGAGCTATGTGTAGCTTCCTCTCAATTGATCTTAACCAATCATCGGCCTCCAATGGATTGGCATTCCCAGAGAAAGTGGGTGGGTGAGTTCTCATGAACTCGACAGCCTTGTATGCGTGGCCTGATTAACTTGATTAGCGGTGGCCTGGCGATGACGTGCTGCATTTGTTGCATCATAGCATGCATCAACCGAGTGCAGGCAGCAAGAAAGGCTCCAAAACTCTGCATATCAACTGGTGGTGCTGGTGCTCCATCATTGGGGTTTTCTACTGGGCGAGAACCACTCCTATTGCTTCCAAAGTTTCCACGGGTGTTTACCATCTGTCGATTTGCTCTAGGTTTAGAGATGAGAGGGAAACAAGAATAGACAAGTAATATGGAACTTATGCGGGGCGAAAGGTGTAGCCTTAAGGTCCAACTTTATTATTAGTAACTTGGTATGGCTGCTTACAATGCCTAAGGGCCTTGCAACACATCTTGCACACTCAAAGAAACAAAGCAAATCCAAATCGAACTAACTCGAGTCTAACGCCTAAAGGGTGACTCTTTACTCTATGACTCGACTCGGCGAAGGAGTCTCACTATAGAACCTATGCTCACTCATCGAGAAAACCTCCACGGCACAGTGCGGTCTTTGTGGCACAGCGCCGAAACGATCGCCATGTCCAAAGCTGTGTCCTCTGTGGTAGTCGAAGAAGCGGTGTCCTCATCGAGATCGACTCCTCTGGATCGGCTCGTGTAGCTCAAATCTTGGCTCTGGTGCAGTCCGTACAAAGTCATCTCCAACTCGTCAATCCTTCGTAGAAGGTGTGCCACATACTCTTGAGCTTCCCGCCATCTGTCACAAGAGTGCTTTACGTAAGAACTCGGAATTTTTAAATTGTGACAAGGTAAGGGAAAATTTCAACAAGAGACAAGAAAAGAGAGAAGGGGATAAGTCGAGATGTCATTTCTTATCTTGACAAACTTTTTAGCTTTTAGAAAATAGGTTTTATCCTCACTACGACCATTCTAGCTTAGGGTTGAGCCTACAATCGGTATGGCTCGATACCACCTCTGTCGGGACCCGAATTTGCAAATCCGGACCCTCTGTGTATTCAGCACCAGTCCAGGAACGCGCTAGTGCACACAGTCTTAACATCGGTATATATCACAATCATACCATACGATACTATCAAAGTACTTTATTTAAATAATCAAAGGGTTACTCGACCTTATGGCCAAGTTACAAATATAGGCCTTGCAAGGCGAAACTTTAAAAAGAGAAATAACGGCAATGAAAATCAAATAAACTGTGGCGCCATCCAAGATACCACAGTGCAACCAGTGGGCTCGCATCCCTAAGTAGACGGGTCCTCTTGGAACTCCTTCTCCGAAACTGGCGTAGTCTCCTCTTCAACTGGTATTGTGTTGAGGCAAGGGTGAGTACTTGGTACTCAGCAAGTCATGCACAGAATGCAAGCTAATAGACTATATGCATGGCTTGGTACAAAGGAATAGCACAAGGTATTTTTGCAGTAAACAGCATTTGAAAAATAATATAAATAGATTCGAAAGCAGTAGAAATGAGTAAAGCATAAATAACTTTTCAAGAAGTTTAACAAACATTTTTCCCATCCTAAACCATAATTCCATCATCTTCCTTGTTTAACCAACCCATCTTTTCAAAACCAAGTTATTTTCAGAAAGTCTACCCCTTGACTGTAATTCCCGAGCATTGTCGATCACAGTGGACTCGGCTATTCAAATAGATTCTACACTCTGCAGAGGTTATGCACTTTACCCACAAGATACAGTCAAACACCACAAAGGCGAAGTTCGTAACAAAGCCTTTGGAAGCCTCAAACAACACAGGTGGTCCTCTGAGACGTGCTCTACACCATCCCTTCCTTAGCCAAGGCGAAGTATGGGACCAACACACCGTTAGATGGGTACTGGCCACGACCACGATACGCTCCCCGTGCAATCACACAAACGGTGTAATCGACACCCTGAGGCTCCACAAGTGAGTCCTTAGCGACTTAGTCAACTAGGGCCGTCCCATTCCGACCATGTGGTTGCAAGTATGACCAGTTCAAAGGCTTGCAAGGTTAAGTCCTTAGAGTGACCAGGGCAAGACTACCCAAAACCAAATCAACACTCCCAATGCCACAATGGCCCACTGATTACTCTTGCCACATGCCCCTGGCCGAAATTTATCAAACCCCGCTTGATTACCATGCACCACGTGCCATCAACATCACATGATACTTTTCCAAAACAGGTTCAATATATCATTAAGTCCATATTAGCATTTGATTGTCCAAAATCATGTCATGAGCACGTAGCGTGTCTAAGCGACATACTACAACGGTCTAAACCCATGTTGGCAATTTAATAATGTCCAACTAGTAAACCACAACTAGGGTGACAAAGGGTCATGGCACATACTTAAGTAATCAAGGTGTCATATAGCAAATTGGTATTTATCTAACCCCATGTTTAAACAAAGTATCTTTCTACTTGAACTAGCATGCAATAGTTTAAATCAAAATAGATTTTCAAATAGGATCAACATGGTCAAAGCACAACTTGCCTTCAAAAAGTACTTGTTCTTGGTCTTGAGTTGGATCCCGAGTCAACACTTCTCCTTCGAATCCTTAAGACTTCAACGTCTACTCGTAAAGCGTGCAAATAGCAAATACACAAATAAACACTAGGCAAAAGATCCCAAAACTCCAAATAAAATCCATAAACAGAGAGAACATAATTTTCTGGATTTTTAGAAACTGAATAAATCAAATTTGGAGTTAAACGCATAAAAGTTATGATTTATTAAAGTTTAAATAATCAATTAAATAATATTTCAGAGAAAAACTTTAGTCCAAAAATTAAATAAAATTTATATTTAGGTAGATCTCAATTTTATACAAATTTAGAAATTTGAATCACTCAAATCGGAGTTGAAACGCGAAAGTTATAAGCGTTTGAAGTTTGAATCTAAATTTTGAATCAATATTTCGAATTAATAAATCATTTTCTTTTTCGGAAAGTAATTATTGCGTCAGCATGGACACGTGTCAGCTCCTGAGTGGCTGGTGACGTCACCGGTCCATGGACTTGGTCCACGCCGGCTCGGGTCCACGGTGGACTCGGCCCACGGCTCCACGAAGGCCCGACATGTGGGTCCACTCGGGTGACGTCATTGCTGACGTCAGCACACTGCTGGGACAGCTGCTGACAAGCGGGCCCGCCATGACGTCATCGTGACGTCATGGTGCAGTTTGGCTGGGCCGCTGACATGCGGGCCCAGCGTGTCAGAGACACGTTCTCATGCGCGGCGCTGACCGCGCTGACCGCGGCGGTTGGCCTTCTGGCCACGTGGCTAGATCTAGACCGTTGATTTGAAAATCAACGGCCCAGATTGATCTCGTGTTACGCGTTTGGGGTGAACGCAGTTAATCTGACCGTTGGATTTAGATCCAATGGTTGAGATTGGATCTAGAGATCGTGAATCGAAACCTCACCGTGCGATGACGCGTGGCAAGATCTGGATCGTGCGATCTTGATCGGACGGTGAGATGGCTTTCGGCGACGGCAATGGCGTCGGCGGCGGCGGCCGGAGCGATGACGGCGACACGCATGGCGGCGAGGCTCCTCCGGCGAAGTGGATGGTAGACAGTGCGCCTCGGCGCAAGGGATGCGGATGCAGGGTCAACGTCGGCGGAGGATGGCGGGACGGTGGCGAAGCGGCGCGAGCGGCGGAGTGCTTTACCAACTCCGGCGAGCAATAGCGAGGCGGTGGGGATCTAGCGGCGTGAGCTAGGGTTTCGGGACCGGCGTGGGATGGCGATCCTCGGGTGCGATCCGGGCATTAAATAGCCGGGAGGCGTGCTCGGCGGAACCCTAGTTTGGTCACTGGCGGCGCTTCTCGGCGAGTCCGGCTCGGACTTCGGCGGAGACGACGCAATCGCAGCCGTCCCACGTGGCGCGATCAACGGCCCCGATCGCGACGGCAGCGATCGGATCCGGCCGGATACGGCTCGGATCGGGTCGGCGGATCTCACCGCTGGATCTTGATCCAACGGTTGGGATTGATTAGGGTTAGGAGTGGGTTCGGTCGAGTCACGTGGTTCGGCCTGACTCGAACACGAGTCTGACTCGGGCTCGATCGGATGAACGATACTTGACCCGAGTTTGATTTTCCAGCGATTTAATATTTAAAATAATTCCTAGTAATTCATTTAATTCATTAAAAATAGCAAATGACTCAGAAAAATTCGGAAAAATTCGAAAATACTTTGGATCATTTTGGACTCAAATAAAATATTTCCAACAAAATTTTATTTGCATAATTAAATTCTTTAATTATTTCAAAATGGAATAAATTCAAATAAATTCCAAATAATTCCAAATAAACTCCAGAAAATTCCAAAAATTCATCAAAGTGCCAAATCACACATGAATTCAAGAAAAGCAAAATTTTGGGGTGTTACACTGAGGTACCCGCCGCCAATGCGGACTTAGTTCAGGCTCTGCAGAGGGAGGTTCAGGAGCTGCGCCCGGCTGATTGGGCAGCCCTATTTGTTGTGCCTCCCCCTGCAGCAGCCCCAGTTGTTGCCCCCGCTGTGCCGGAGCCGAGGATGAGTCTCCGGGAGTGGATGTCCTTCCGTCTTGACACTTTTGACGGAGCGGGCACGCCGATCCAGTCCACAGATTGGCTGCGGTACATGGAGCGGCAGTTTGAGGTCCTAGAGTTGACCTCGGTCCAGAGGGCTCGCTTTGTGGCCTTTCAGCTGAAGGGCCAAGCTGATATCTAGTGGGAGGGGGTTCTGGCTGCTAGAGCCCCCACGCTTCGTTCGGTCACCTAGGAGGACTTTGTGGCTCGCTTCCGAGCCAAGTTCTACCCAGAGTCTTTCCTTGAGCGGATGGAGCATACTCTGACGACTCTTTCCCAGGGAAAGAGGTCGGTGGCAGAGTATGAGGTGGAGTTTAATAGCGCAGTGCGCCGTGCTACCGTGTGGCACCGACTACGTGGAGAAGGCGAGGAGGTTCCGTAGAGGCCTCAACCAGGAGTTCAGAGTTGTCATGGGGGCAACTGTCCCTCGGGACTTCTGCTCTGTGGTGGAGTAGGCGAAGGGCATGGAGCTCGAGTTGGAGCTCTCCCGGGATAGGCAAAACCCGAGTGGTTCTGGGGTTCCTGCGGCCCCAGGCGGGGGCCAGAAGAGGACCTTTGGTGGAGGAGGTGGGTCTTCTCAGCGACCCACCTTCAAGAAGTTCAAGGGGGGACAGGGCTCCTCCTCAGGGGCTAAGATGAGGCCGCCCCAGTCGTCTTCCTCGCGAGCGGCTGTTCGTCCTATGCCCGGGCAGGGCATGTTGTGTTTCAAGTGCGGTGGTGAGCACCGTGCTTTAGAGTGTGGTTGGACCGGGCGTTGCAACCACTGTGGCAAGCCTGGCCACATGGGACGAGTCTGCCAGATGAATCCCAGTAGCATCATCAAGTGGGAGACGGTGCCTTCTCCTGCCACTCCAGCTGCGTCCTCCAAAGGATCGGTGCACATGATGGCGGCTCCTGCTCCTCAGCCGCCCTTTGCGTGGGCGCCACCAGCAGCCTACTGGTGCCCGTAGCTGTCGGCTCCTCCTCAGATGCCTCCTCTGCCCCCAGCTTTGTTGCGGCATCAGCCGGGAGTCGGGGCTCCCACTGTCCCGGCACCACCAGGAGTGTACGCCTTGCCGACCGCCGAGTCAGTCGGGCATCCAGAGGTGGTTTCAGGTACTTTGCTTGTGGATTCAGTTGATGCCTTCGTTCTGTTTGATTCCGAGGCATCCTATTATTTTGTGTCGTCTGAGTTTGCTGGTAGAGCTAAGCTGGGAATACAGCGGATTTCTGAGTCTGTGTTAGTCAGTTCTCCTGGGGGTTTGATTGCTAGTTCTTTGGTTTGCCCGGGTTGCACCATTGCCATTGATGATGAGGTTTTCTCTGCCAATCTTATGGTGATCCAGTTGGCTCCTTTTGATGTTATTTTGGGCATGGACTGGTTGCATCAGTACCATGCCAAGATCTGTTGCTTTCAGAGGAGGGTTACCTTGCAGGCCCCGTCAGGGGTAGAGTTGATCTTTCATGGTGGTATACCTTCCAGTTCCGTCTTTGCTTTGGCTAGTCTGTTTTCCGGTCGCCGTTTGAGGCAGTTGGGTTTCCTCATGGCTATGTCAGAAAAGCCATCTTCTTCAGTTTCCATTGAGGAGATTCCTGTAGTGAAGGAGTTTGTAGATGTTTTCCCTGACGAGTTGCCTGGTTTACCTCCTGTGAGGAATGTGGAGTTCCGTATCGATCTTGTTCCTGGCACTCGACCAATTTCTATCTCTCCATACCGCTTGGCTCGTCCTTTTCAAGACGAGTTGAAAAAAGTAATTGGAGGATCTGTTGGCCAAGGGTTTTATTCGGCACAGTGTGTCACCTTGGGGAGCACCCGTCCTCTTCATTTCGAAGAAGGATGGAAGTTGGCTTATGTGCATTGATTATCGTGCTCTTAATCAAGTGACCGTCAAGAACAAATATCCTTTGCCTCGCATTGAGGATCTGTTTGACCAGCTGAAGGGAGCAAAGGTGTTCTCCAAGATTTTATCTTCAGTCGGGGTACAATCAGATCCGTGTGAGGGAGCAGGACATTGAGAAGACTGCTTTCTCCACTAATGCTCCTGCTGTTTTTATGGAGGCGATGAACAGTATGCTACACAAGTACCTTGATAAGTTTGTGGTAGTGTTCATCGATGACATTTTGGTTTACTCTACATCAGAAGAGGAGCATGAGCGGCATTTGAGGCTTGTGCTGAACACCTTGAGGGAGAATCAGTTCTTTGCTAAGCTGAAAAAGTGCGAGTTCTGGATTTCAGAAGTGGGTTTTCTTGGCCACATCATCAATCCAGAGGGCATATCCGTAGATCCTATCAAAGTCACAGCAGTTTTGGATTGGAAGAGGCCTTCCAATGTCAAAGAGGTGCGTAGTTTTCTTGGGTTGGCTGGCTACTATCGGCGTTTTGTGCAGGATTTCTCTATCATTGCCAAGCCACTTTCGTAGCTGACTCAGAAGGGGATGAAATTTCAGTGGACTGCAGAGTGTGAGCTCAGTTTCTGCACTTTGAAGGAGAAGTTAGTGACTGCTCCTGTTCTTACCCTTCCCGAGCCTGGGAAGCGCTTCACTGTTTATTCGGATGCTTCTCGTTTGGGACTTGGTTGTGTGCTCATGCAAGATGGCAAGGTGATTGCTTATGCATCGACGCAGCTAAAAAAGCATGAGCAGAACTATCCCACACATGATCTTGAGCTAGCCCCTGTGGTGTTTGCTTTGAAGATATGGAGGCACTATCTGTATGGTGAGTCTTGTGATATCTTCACTGATCACAAGAGCCTCAAGTAAATCTTTACTCAGAAAGATTTGAACTTGAGGCAAAGGAGATGGCTGGAATTGATAAAGGATTATGACCTTACTATCCAGTACCATCCGGGTAAGGCAAATGTGGTGGCTGACGCTCTCAGTCGCAAGACAATGCCCCCTGTCATTGATTGTCTTGTTGCTGATTTTGAGCGATTGGGAGTCTCTTACTGCTTTGCGGGGACTGTGCAAGCTGAAACTCAATTGATTCTTGGGTCAGCGATTCCCGAGCGTGTGCGGGAGGCACATTAGCATGATCGTTTGCTCCAGCAGGTGAGGAAACGCCTTGAGGATGGCAAGTCTGGAGACTTTACCGTTGATGAGGTGGGAGCTTTGAGGTTTCAGGGTCGTCTGTGCGTGCCTCAGAAATCCCAAGTGAAAGAGGATATTTCTAAAGAGGCTCATCGCACCCCGTACACGTCCATCCTGGGGAAACCAAGATGTACAGGGATTTGAAAAAGAATTTCTGGTGGAAAAGGATGAGAGTGGATATTGCCAGGTATGTGGCGTCTTGTGGGATTTGTCAGAAGATCAAGGCCGAACACAAGCGCCCTGCTGGTCTGTTGCAACCTTTGGAGATTCCTGTGTGGCCATGGGATGTCATCTCCATGGATTTTGTGGTTGGCCTACCTTGTACTCCACGAGGGAAGGACGCTGTTTGGGTTGTGGTGGACCGTCTCAGCAAGTCCGCGCATTTCATTCCTATCCGTACTACCAATTCAGCTAGCGAGTTGGCTCCCATCTATGTGCGGGAGATTGTGAGACTACATGGTGTGCCCAAGACGATTATTTCTGATCGGGATGCGAAGTTTGTCTCTAAATTCTGGGGACTTCGGAGCGAGTGATGAAGAACCGGACGCTTAAGTTCGTTAAAGTCCTATGGTCACATCAGACCGAGAGAGAAGCGACTTGGGAGCTGGAGTCTCGCATGCGCGAGAAGTATCCCGAGCTTTTCGCCTCAGGTATGTGATGTGAAACCTAGCTATCTTTTGCTTTGCTGGGTTGCGTATTGGTGCGTCTTGGATTCGAGGTCGAATCCTGTTGAGGGGGGGAATGTGACATCACAGAGTGTTGTAACGTTATATAATGTGAATGTTGAGGTCAAATAACATTATGGAATGTGGAAATTGAGGTTAAAACCATACGTTATGAGGTTAATTTGTGTTTTGAGCCTTCCGGGAGGGAAAATGGGCCTTCCGGGGGACATTGGGCCTTGGGAAACCCATGTGGGCTGAAGGTGGGAGGCCTTTGGCCCAAGTGGGGGAGGGTTTAGGGCAGCATGCTGCTGCCCATGCGCCCCCACCTCCCTCCCTCCCACCTAGCCGCCATCCCCCTCCCTCCCATCTTGCCGTGCACCCCCACCACCTCTCCCCATTGTACCACCACCCCTCCACCACCTCTCCACCTCCCTTGCTGCCCCTAGGGGAGTTTCCCCCCTCACCAACCTGAAGATCCATCCGTTGGAGCGCTCTGCAATGAGGAGATCCGGTGGTTTTGGAGCGAGGAAGGAGATCGCGCGAACGGGGAGGAGATCCGTTGGGTTTTCGTGCGTCGGGCGAAGGTATGGCCATGGGAATCCTTGGGGTTGGTCTAGGTACTGTTCTAAGGGTTATTACCATGTTTTTAGATCAATTGGTGGTGCTGTAGTTGGGTAGATTAGATGAAATCTTAAGTTTGCCACGTTCTCTGTTTCGGTCAGCATGAGCAGTCGACCTAGGGTTTGGTTTTTCGCCAATTTAGATTCCGATTTTAGTCGACCACCTGTTGAAGTACAAAGAATGTCCAATTCCGCCCAGCCGTTTGAAAGCTATGCTCGTTTTACCGAACGTATTAAAATCTGTGACGTGATTGGAACAGATCATGGTATTCTGTAGATTAAACCACTTTAGACTCCGAATCAGTCTTTCCATATACTTATAAAAAGTTAGGAAATTTCCTAAGCTACGCGAGGATGTACTCGTTTAATTGATTCGGAGTTTTAGAACCTGAGTTATGCCTTTTGGAAGGCTGCTGTCCCGACGGGACAGAACCTCTCTTTTTGGGTTTAGCGAGTAGTTTGCGATGTCGGGGTAGAAGAGGGATTGCTTACTGTTTTGTGGACATGATTGTGAGTGTGTGGTACCTATGTGCAGGTGGTGTGACCCCGGGAGTGCCTTCTACTTCACGCCAATCCGTTGCCCGTGGTTGAGCAAGTGTACTGGAATGGGTAGCGGGTTGTAGTTTGCTAGATTGGTTGAGATTGAAATTGAATACATGATATGTTCACATGTCATGCCTTAATGATTGCCAATGATATGATGAATATGTTTATTATGTTATGATGCCATGTGTTAATGTACAAGTTATTTATGATGTTGGCATGTTTGCATACATGGCATGATACATGACCCGGGCGGTGAGAAAGTCATAACTAGTCTGGGGAAGGTCGGTGAGAAAGTTATGAATATTCCGGAGAGCCAATGAGTAAGTCCTACATCGTGATTCCATCCACCGCGGTGTATGGAAGCGAGGAGTAGGCACCCTCCATCTTCGGGATGGAAGGGGGGAGAGGGTGCACACCGACGGGTGTGTACTCAACCATACCGGTATGAGTTTCCCAGGAGACATGAGCATCGCATCGCATCGCATTGCATACATAATGATGATGATAATGATATGTGATCTTGAATGAGATGATAGATATGATGTGAGCTGTTGTAGCCATGTAATTGTTCTTTTGTACCATTGCAATATACTTGCTGAGTATTGAACTCACGCTTGTGCTTTCTTGTTGTTTTAGGTACCATGAGACCGGCATGAGGGAAAGGGGAATAGTCACACCTTTACACGTAGCTTCACTCATTGTTTCCCACAAAGTCATTCAATTGTGTCTTGATAATAATTAAGTGTGATACTTATTGATTTATGGTTTAGTTTTGTGTTATGAGAGTCTTTTTGGTTCGTTTGGCTCATAGAGACATTGAATGTTTGGACTTAGACTTATATTGTTGTCATGCATTTAATTATTTCTATTTTAGATGCCTCTTATATTGCCATATATTGCTATGCTATTGTTGTTCCTCCAATTCATGTTAAAACAAAGGAGATGCTACCGAAATTTCGGTTTTTAGCATTTGTGCCTTTGCTGTAATTTACTTGTATTTGTGGTATTTAGAGGTTGCTTAGTCTATGTTTGGTAGTATTAGGGCATATTAAATGCCGGGGTGTTACAGACTCCCAGCTCATCATCAACCAGTAAAACAAGGACTACCATTGCACAAAGGATTTAATGGCCAAGTACCTCGCGGAGCTACGTAAAGCGGAGAAGTGGTTCTGGAACCTGGAGGTCAGGCACGTGCCACGAAAGGACAACACTGGCACCGACCTCCTGGCCAAGCTCGGGTCCTTTGACGATGAGATACCGCCAAACGTCATTCTCGAGACCCTGGCGGCCCCTTCGATCTCAGAGTCGGAGCCCTTGGCGGCCTTTCTCGAGGGGGGCCCGACCTGGACCAAGCCATTCTACAACTACCTCGAGCGAGGTCGGCTGCCAGACGACCCTGCTGAGAGGAGCAGAATCAAGCGTTGAGCTTGTTCGTACAAGATCGTTGACGGCCAGCTGTACCATCGGAGCATGTCAGGCGTCTTGTCAAAATGCGTCTCCCAGGAGGAGGGTAAGTTCCTGCTAAACGACATCCACTCCAGTCTCTGTGGTGCGCATTCTTCCTATAGGATGATGGTCGGGAAGGCATTTCGCATGGGTTCTACTGGCCAACAGCACTCCAAGATGCACGGGATATAGTCCGCACCTGTCAGACTTGCCAATTCCATGCTCGAAAGTCGCACCAACTGGCCTAAGCCCTCCAGACCATCCCGCTCGCCTGGCCTTTCTTGACCTGGGGGCTAGATATCCTAGGTCCTTTCCCGCAGGTCGTCGGCGGGAAAAGATTTCTATTCATCGCCATCAACACCTTCACCAAGTGGATTGAGGCCGAGTCGGTCTCTGTGATCACTGCGCAAGCAGCGGTCAAGTTTTTCCGCTTGTCCGTCGTAACCAGGTACGGAGTCCCATGCAAGATTATAACTGATAATGGAACCCAGTTCACCAGCGAGCTGTTCCAAGAATTCTGTGAAAGCATGGGAACAAAGGTGTGCTATGCCTCGGTGAGCCATCCTCAGAGCAACGGAGCCATGGAGCGTGCCAACGGATAGATTGTTCAAGGCGTTAAGAGGCAGGTTTCTTAGAGGCTTGAGCAGCACGGTCGATCTTGGGTTGACGAACTCCCCACCGTCCTATGGTTAATCCGTACCACAGTCAGCCGCGCGACAGGGTCTACTCCCTTCCGGCTCGTTTTCGGTACAGAAGCTGTCCTGCCTCCGGAGGTGATGCTGGGCTCCCGTAGGGTCGGCTTGGTCGACCAAATCAACATCAAGCATGAACGGTCTCTCGACCTAACCCTAGCAGAAGAAGTAAGGTGCCGAACGCTATTACGATCGTCACATTACCTGCAAACTCTTCGCAGACACGCGGCCAGATCGGTACGACCTAGGGAGCTCCTTATTGGGGCCTGGCTCTAAGACGAATCCAGAGCGCATCCAACACCAACAAGTTATCCCCATAGTTGGAGGGCCCCTATAGAGTTGTCTCAATAGATCGCACGGGGGCTTATCGGCTGGTATTACCAAATGGCAGAGAGCTCGTGAACTCGTGGAATATCGACCAACTTCGAAAGTTTCATGTGTAACACTCTTGCTCTAAAGTTTCAATAAAAGTTACCCCCATTTGCCTCTGAAATCTTCACATATCTTCGCATCATACAATGTGCTATGAGTCCGGGGGTCTTTGCGATTGCGTGATAATCTTTATCACGCTCTGCCATAGCACAGTCGAGGTCGAGATCGCAATACCCGAGCCTCTTTCGGGCCCAACCCGTTTTTTCGTTCTTTGAAGCCAGATTCGAGTACTGTGACTTAGATGTTCGCCTCCGGAGGTCACGCCAGTAGTAAGCCAATCCTTATCACGTCATGGCTTACCCCATCGTAGGGCTTGAACTAAAAGTCCATACTCTGGACGAGCCAGCACATGCAAGGTCGGGTGGCTCGAGGACCCTTGGGGGCTCGATCTCAAACTTCAAAACTTGTGTACTCTCTCTCATTTTCTCCTAACTCTGCAGGTCTTGGCGAAGAAGGGTTAATTTTCCTGAAGTCTTGCTCGGGGGCTAGACCCGTGGACCTTATTTGCGCTCGATGTCCCGCACGACCTCGACCGCATTGAGGGCTAGACCGCGGACCTCGTTTGCGCTCGACGTCTTGCACGACCTCGATTGCATTGGGGGTTGGCTGTGGACCTCGTTTGCGCTCGACGTCCCGCATGACCTCGACCGCATCGATCTCATGAGCAAGCTTCTCCTGCTCGAGGCTAGCAACCCTCGTCCTCAGCTCGGAGATTTCACCTTGTAGGCGGAGTGTTTCGGTGGCTGAGCTGGCGGCATGGCTTCGCTCGTCCTGGAGTTGAGCCAGGGCGCCCTTGGCCATTTTCACCGCTTGCCCGAGCTTCTCCTTGAGCTCATCAACCTTCGCTTCGAGCTCGGCTAAGGCCTTAGAGGGTGTGGCAGTCTGCTCCTCGAGCTGCTTCTGAAGCTCCTCCACTTTCGCTTGCTCCGTTTCATGGGTCCTGGAGGCCTCGGGGCGCTTAGCTTCAAGAGTCTTGGAGGCTTCAGCTCGGGCAGCCTCGATCTCTTGAGACAACCTCGCCCGCTCGTCCTCGACAGCCTTGAAGGCGTGGTCGTGCTCGATGCTGGTGGCCTCACTGAGCTCAGCGGCATGGGTAGCCTTGAGTGCCCTCATCATCCCCCGGAGGGTGGCGAGCTCGGCAGCTTGAGCTGCTGTCCTCCACTGGGATTCTTCTCACTCGGTCCCCAAGTTCTCCTCGAGATGGAGCATGCGGGTCTCCCGCTCCTCTATCATGTCGAGCATGGCCTTCAGGGAGTCCACATGGTCCTGAAGGCCTCGAAGCCCTTGGACGACCTGGTCCACATCCTGCAAAGTCCAAAGAGTAGGCCGTGAGGCCTTCCGACAAAAGAAAGAGGGATGCAAAAGAAGGTGTAGGGAGGACGCAACGTACCTGCCCGAGTCAGCTTTCAAAAGCCGCATGGTAGGGGCCGATGCTTCTCCCGCTCAGCATCTCGACCTGGCAAGAAGTGGATGCCCCTAGGTCTTCCCCAGCAGGCTGAGGGGCTGGATCGGGCTCTAGTTCCTCATTCCCGGTCGGGTTGATCCCGGGCTCCGTCGTCGGGGAGCCCGCGGCTGCGTCCTCCTCATCAACCCCGTCCATGGGGACTTCACTTTCTGCGGCTGCAGGTTGGCCGGTCACATCCGCAACAAGGAGGATCCCGGCTTCGATGGTTAGAACGATCTCGGCCTCACCCTCCTCGATGACCTCGACCTGAGGGACCCCGACTGCAGCCTCGCCCTCCTCGACAACCCTGGCCTGAGGGACCTCGACCTCAGCCTCGCCGGCCTCGTCGACCCCGGCCTGAAGGGTCTCAACCTCTAGGGTATTTTCTGCCCCGTCTTGAGCCATGACTTTGCCTGAGGGAGGCGTGACTTCAACCACCTCGGGTTCCTCGCCCCCCCGTTCCGGCAGGGCTTGGCTCGGGGAGGCTGGACGAGCTCTCCTGGGGGGATCCACCGAGGTTCTGGCCCCCGAGTGGTCGAGGTCGCCGGACCAGCTGGAAATCAAGCTCCTCCTCAGACTCAGACTCGCCCTGAACAACAGCCATCGTCAGGACGGGTTGTGAGTGGGCTCGGGCTCCCGATGTCTGCAGTTGGGAGTATTACTGAACCTAAGCAAGGAGAGTTTCGAGAACGCCGAGGCAAGACAACACACGTACCTGAGTGACGAGCCTTCTCCTCGAGCGCGGGCGCTGGGCACTGGGCACCTTGGGCCAGAGGCGTTGGAGCTCGAGACGATCCCGAGGCCGCTGGAGAGCTGGGCCCCAAACCTCGGGTCTGGGGGCTTGGAACCCCTAGCGAACTCGAGGTCCTTACCGCTGCTGCTGCTTACTGTTGCTGCACGAGTAAAGGAGAGGTTGTGAGAAGTAAGAGGGGCTAGAGCAAGGCAGTCCTGGGAACGACCAAAAAGCGGGGAGAAGGAAACTTACCACCGTTCTGTCCCCCCACTCGACAAGCGGCTTCTTTGGGGCACTGCCACTAGGGGTGCCTGGGGGCGGCCTCTTGCTCGCCCTCCTGCCTCTGCCCGCTCCGGGCAGCGGCAGCATCCGCCTCGCGGTCCCGCACAGCTCTTGGTCATCCTGCGGGCACATTTGGGATCAGCACGAACTCGAGAGACATTGAGCGAAGGACCTGAACTTGAAGAATGGATATCTCAGTGCTTCGGCTCAGCATGCTCCTTGGGACGGGCTCGTCCAGGTTGTAGTTGAGGGCCGCCTTCCCGAACATCTCATTCATCCTGGCGGCCACCCAGGATTCTTTTGGCGCTGCTGACGGCCATGTGAGAGTTAGTTTAAAGCAAAAATGCATATCAGCTCGAGCTCGGGAAAGCCTCTTCGACTAAGGAAGCTTACCAATGGGGGCTTCACGAGTGGGGTTGTCTCGCCCCACGATCTCGAAGAACGGGTGGAGCCTCTTTCGTAGAGGGCACACCCGGTTCCGCAAGAAGTTGCTGGCGATGGCTTGGCTGGTGAGGCCGTGCGTGGCGCAGATGTGGATGGTGGCGATGGCCTCTTGGTCCACATCAAGCTCGCCCGGCTCGGGGGTCTGGCGCTTGGTGCTGATGGGGGTCCCGTCATAGGCAAGGGTGCCATCCTCTCCCCTCTTCAGATAAAACCACCTCTCGGACCAAGGGCCGAGGGAGTCGCGAGCACGAAGCAGAGGAAAGGACCAAGGAAGCCCTGGCCGCAGCCGGAAGTAAAGACACCTGACCACGGGGTCCTTTTCGGTGCGGAACAGAGAGAAGTAGCGGAAGAAAAGAGAGGGGGTGGGGACGATTCCCAGGAGCCCCTCACACAAGTGAGAGAAGACGGAAAGAAGGAGGACAGAGTTGGGCACTAGGTTGATGAGCTCGATCTCGCATTGGGCGAGAACCAAGGCCAAGATGTCGCTCTCCGGCGTCCGCAGGCCAAAGAGCATGTACTGCCCAGTTCTGACAAGCTCGTCCTCTTGGGGCTGCTACTTGGTCTCCGCGCCAGGAAGCTGCCAAGTCCCTGGGTCTAGCAACCCCGACTCCTCGAGCTCCCTCATCCTCGCAACGGAGAACACGCTCCTCTCGAACTTGGCCATGAGAGTTTGCGAGGACTGGGCTGGAAGAGGGAAGGAAGTTTCGGCCAAGAGTGGGAGCGGTTTTTGCTGGGGGTTGCGGGATTGTGGAAGATTTGGGGGCTTTTTTCCTGGAAGACGAAGCGGCCGGTATACGTAGGGTCCCGACATCTGACGGCTGGGAGTTAATGTGCCTCAAAAGGCATGCCGGTGCTCTTGGGAATTGCGCCAAGTGGGTGGAAATGGTATGGAAGAACTTTTGTAGGATCGAAGTATACGAATATAGCAATCAGAGGGGGGGTGAATGATTGTGCGGAAGCTAAAACCAAATTCTTGATCTACTAAAAGTTCACCCCAAAACAGAACCAAATAATTGCCTCGTTTTCGACAAAAACAGAATGACAGAGGTTCGGTAAAACGAGAATTCCCAGAGATCCAACCGTTAGATTGATCTGAAATTTGGACACAAGAAACTAGATTCTAATACGAATCGAACCCAAAAAGAATCAGCTCGATCGGACTTACGGATCAAAAGTTATGAGCTTCGCAAGCTTGCTGTTCCAGAACTTGACGAAAATCAATCTAATCGAAACTTGTAGATTGATCAAGAACAACAAAAGATTTATCAACTAGACTTTGAGAAACACTAGATCAATACCCTAGAGAGGTTTTTGATGGATCAAATCAAGATAAAACTTAAAGAACAAAAACCAATCTAGAACTAGAACAAGCATGCAAACAAGAACCAAAAAGAGAACGTTGAAGCAATGCGGGAACTAGAAGAATTGATCTTTATTTCTTTTGTCTAAAGTATTCCCATCAAAAGAGTACAAACCCTAAACTTTGAGCCCAAGGCTCTATGCGCCTAGCTCTCCTCAATTCGATGCTCTTCAACAGGAGACAACCCCCTCCTATTTAAAGCACCAACCCATAAGGAGTTCTGAATACGATTCCTATTCCCTAGAAGGAATCTGTATCCAACACAACTCTACTTGGCCCAACCTGGCCGAGTACAACTCTTGCACGCGTATGGCAACCCTACCATACTCACGTGACTAACACTTTGCACGCGTATGGCCACCGCCATACTCACGTGACTAACACTTTGCACACGAATGACCTCCCGCCATTCTCACGTGACTAACCATTCTTCATGTGCACCATTCTCCTAGCCCGAACGTCCCGCATGACATCCTTGACCACCAAGACCTCAGTTCCTCCTGAACCTAGTCTCGAACCTCAGTTCCTCCACGAACCTAGTTCCGGTCCCGTCATCGACCACGTTCGTCCTCGAGCAATACCTGCACATGAACAAAACACAAAACGAATCCGAGCACAAGTCCACGACTTGACTCAATGTCAATCCATGCAACTACTCACATGAGCATTGCATAAAGTCCACTTCTAAAGAAGCATCATGAAATTCTCACAAATTTCATAATCCCAAAAATCAAATTCAAAATTCAATCTCAAAATCGCTCAAAACCCTAATTGAGCAAATCCCATTCACGACGGACAACAAAACCAGTCCGGCGCAAATGCCAAGTGAAACCCTAGAAAATAGTTCACGAAGGACCAACAAAGTCTGTCCGTTGTACAAGGGAAACTCTCGGTTCCAAAAGAAAACATCCCGGCGAAAACATGTTTACGACGGACAACCAAAATCGGTCCGTCGTACATGCAAAAGTCTCGGTTCAAAAACGCTTTCAAATTCATGTTCACGGCGAAAACACATTCACGACGGACAAACAAAATCGGTCCGTCGTACATGCGAAATCAAACCTCAAAAAGCCATTCACGACTGACCAAAGAAGTTTGTCCGCCGTACATGCAAAACTTACTGGTTTCTTGGAAGATTGAGTTCGACTCATGAGCTCAAAAACACGTTCACGACAGACCCAAAAACTTTGTCCGTTGTACATGGGAAAATGAGGTTGCCAAAGCATGTTTACGACAGACCAACAAACTTTGTCCGTCGTAGATGGGAAACTTACTGTTTTCTTTAAGTTTGGTCCGGTGCTAAAGCGAAACTTACTGTTTCTTGTCAAATTGTCAAAACACATGAACAAACACATTTTGCAAATTCAATTCTAAGCCAATTTTTCAACACATGATTTCACAATCTCCCCCTTGATGAAAACATTAGCAACACCACTTTAGAATTGAACATTTGGCATTCACTTTACAAAAGATTTTGAAATCCAAAGGATTAAGGACCAAAAGAAAGAAAACACAGAATTCCCCTTTTGATCAAAATGCAAAACAAAATCTCCCCCTGAGAAGTAAAATGTGTGTGAATGTGCAATGTGCCCAAAAATTTCAAAATTCTCCAAACTTCTCCCAAAATTCTCAAATTTCCAAACACAACTCCCCCTTTTTCTTCTCCCCCTTTTTCCTTAAACTTTTCAATGATTCCCAAATTTCTCCCCCTTTGACAATGGATTCATTAAGAGTACAAAAGAGAGAACAGCTTCAAAATTTTTTCTGTAGCAAAGATTTCACAAGGAGAAACAAGGGAGTGCCAAGATAGGAAAAGATGAGCTCATTCGATCATATAACCTTATATATCACATAACATGCAAAATACATGATCTTGATGTGATTTTAACAAGTTAGGGAATGACATGCATCTCAACCTCAATTCAGTCAACTATAGCCAAGTACTAAGCAAGATCTTAGCAGAAAAAGCAAGGCTTTAAAAATTGAAGCAACTAACAACTTAGGGCGAGCAAGTAGTTTCAACTCCAATCTAGTAGACCAATTTAATCTTTAAACAATAAATTGCATGTGGCATGCTTGAAGCATACTTCTTTTATTTTCTAGGAATGGCATGCTTGAAGCATACATCTTATCTTTGAGGGAATGGCATGCTTGAAGCATACATCTTATTTTTTTTAGGGAAAGCATGCAGAAGCATACAACTTGAAGCTTTTGCTTTTAACAACCCTTTTTTATTGATTCCCTTTTTCTTTTCTTTTTCTTTGATTGTAAACATGCAAAAATGATTAAAAGGTCTTATGAAAGAGTAAAGCTGAAAACACACTTGCTTCATAGCCCAAATTTGTCAAGAAGATTCAATATCAAGCCTAGAAGAGTGAGATATCACAGAGTATTTAACTATAGGCAATCAAACCAAGGAATTCCGCAAAGTCATTTTTAGTTCAAGTGGAACAATTTAGATTATCATATATTAGCACAATTACAAAATATATAAAGAAATATGATAAAGTGAGCTCATTAAGTGAAAGAACTTGGCAAGGAAAATCCCCCTCAAAACAAACCCATTGGATGAACAATCCCAAGTTCTCCCCGAATAAAAGCAAAACGAGAAGAAGACAAAGGTTTTGTGAAAATGTCTGCCAATTGATGTTCAGTATCCACATGATGAAGCACAATATTTTCTTTTTCAACATGATCTCTAAGAAAGTGAAATCCAGTATCAATGTGCTCAAGAAAAGGGATTACTCAAGAGGTGGCACGAACCAAATCAAATCAACATCCTCCAAAGTCAACATCAGAAAAAGCTCTTAAACTAATCCATGAGGAAGCAGAAAGCCAAATGCCAAAATCTTGAGTTCTATGAAGATACCTGAAAATCCTTTTGATAGCTTGTCGATGTGAAGCACGTGGGAAGCTTGAAAACAAGCACACAAGCACACACAAGCACGTGGGAAGAGTCTCTCATGTAAACCTCTAATTATCTCGTCCTCAACAGCATTATCATCATCTTTATGAACAAAGACACTCTCCCCCTGAACATATGCACTTGTACCTGCATCATTTGAACTAGTGCCTTTTGCGAAAACAGAAGTGTAAGAAGCATCTCCAAAGGCAACACTTTCAGCATGAGATGCACGAGTGAAGGAGAACCAAATCTTATCACTGAACATATGAAGTGAGCATCCGAAATTCACTAGCCACATGTTCTCCCTCCTCGCGTGAGAAGCCTACATAGAAGCAGAAAGTGTCGAGGTCTCAGTACTGGGGTTAGAAATAAGATGTTTAGGAATCCAAGATCTTGAGACACACGACGGACAACAAGAGGCACAACACGAGCGATCTTATGCACAAAATCAAATTTGCCTGTTCAGTGTTTCTAGCAACAAAAGGTGCTTGCATCACCCTAGGCACGTAGTGAGAAGCAAAGCGTGCTTTTCTGAAATTAGACCTAGCCTTAGCTCTTTCTTTCTTTTGTTGTTTGGCTAGTCTAAAGCAAAAATCTACTAAATGTCCATCTCTACCACAATGAGTGCAAGTGTACTTAACAGGATGTTTGGCTTTAGAAGTAGAAGCAACATTTGCATTCATCATAGTAGAAGATAACACTCAAAGATACTTAAAGACAGTTTTCTTAGGCTCATTGACAATTTCAAATTTTCCTCCGTCAAGTGCTTTAACAACAAGTGGGAGCATGTGATTTATGATGAGCATAAGAATCAAAACCTAAACCTTTGTTATGAGTGCTGACTTTTGATTGATCCAAAATCATGTTTAGGTTCTTCTTTCCTTTAGTGAAACGTTCTAATGATTTTTCCAAGTAATCAACTTTTCGAGAAAGAGTTAAACAATTATTGCAAGGAACATTCACTTTTCCTTTTTGCTTACGACAAGTTGAGCATGAAAGAACCTCATGTGTAAGCAGATCATCAGTCAATTGAGAAACCCTAGCATTTGCATCTTTTAATTTTAATTCAAGAGTTGAGCATTTAGAACAAAAAGTTAAACCATGCAAATCATCAGTGAAACAGCTAGCATGTTTAACATGTTTCTCATTTTTCTAACTTTCAGCATTAATTTTCTCAATCAAGGAAGCATGTTCTTTCCTAAGCGAAGTAAGCTCATTCCAAATTAAGTCACATGATTTGCAAGCATCATCATCAAGAATCAAAGTTTTAAGTCTAGCAATTTCAGCATTCAATGATTCAACAACAAAATCATGTTTCTTAATTTTCTTATCACGTTTATCAAGCAATTTACCAAGTCGAACAACAGCAATAGCTAATTCATCATAGGAAGGATCTACCTCATTGAAGTCGCTGTCGTGATTGTCCTCGGTGAAGTTGTCGCTACTTTTGGCCATGAGACACAACCCCGTCAACTCATGCTTGCTTGGAGTTGTATCGTCCTCGCTGCTCTCCGAATCCACATCGCTCAAATTGACTTGTTCAAGAGCGGAAAGAACTCGGTGGACAACTTTGCTGTTGATGAAGCTCTTCTTCTTTCTATTACTTGAAGAGAACTTCTTCTTTTTCTTACATCGTTGTCCTTCTCCTCCCTTGATGCTTTACCTGCAAGTTTAGGACAGTTTGGACGAATATGGTCGAGATCACCACACTCATAGCATCTTGGAGGGCCACCACCACCTCTCTTTCTCATTCTCACATTTTGTAAAGCTTTGTTAAAGCGAGAAGAGAGTAGTGACAAGTCTTCTTCAGGGAATTGCTCAATCTGTTCATCGGTTAGTGAAGACAAGAAAGATAGAGCAAATCTTGAAGCAGCACCATTATGAGATATGCTAGATTGAGATGTCAAAGCAATTGATTTATGATCATTCTTTCTAGCAAGAACATCTAATTCATGAGTTTTCAACTTGGAATAAAGAACATCTAAGGTAAGTGTACTCATGACAGTAGATTCTCTAATGGATGTAACTTTCATCTCCCAAATAGACATGTCTAAAGCACCAAGCAATTGTCTAGCATTAGCAAAGCATCATCAAAGCTAACTCCAACAAAGACGGAGATTGCTAAGAATTTTATTGAAGCGTGCAAAGAAGTCATCTAGCGACTCACGGGTTTCATCTCAAATCGCATGTATTCTTTTTTGTAAAGATCTTGTGAACCTCTTTAATAGTGTTAGAACCCTCATGGTAATCACAAAGAGATTTCCATACCTCATATGCGGACTTGAGATGGATCACATGGTCAAAGTCGCCAAGGCCCCAAACCTTGGATGATCAAGTTGCGCGCCTTCTTTGTTTGCTTCAACATGTGTGCGATTGGTGTCGTTGACGTTGTCGTTTGCAGGGACTTCATATGGCTTGTAGACCTTCTCCCAAATTGTGAAGCCTTGTGCTTGGATGAACGCCTCCATCTTGGTCTTCCAAAACTGAAAATCAACACCATTGAACACACAAGGTTTTGTCGAATAATGATCCATTGATCTAATCACCGATTAAGATAGATTAGAAAAACCTTGCTCTGATACCACTTGTAGGATCGAAGTATACGAATATAGCAATCAGAGGGGGGGTGAATGATTGTGCGGAAGCTAAAACCAAATTCTTGATCTACTAAAAGTTCACCCCAAAACAGAACCAAATAATTGCCTCGTTTTCGACAAAAACAGAATGACAGAGGTTCGGTAAAACGAGAATTCCCAGAGATCCAACCGTTAGATTGATCTGAAATTTGTACACAAGAAACTAGATTCTAATACGAATCGAACCCAAAAAGAATCAGCTCGATCGGACTTACGGATCAAAAGTTATGAGCTTCGCAAGCTTGCTGTTCCAGAACTTGACGAAAATCAATCTAATCGAAACTTGTAGATTGATCAAGAACAACAAAAGATTTATCAACTAGACTTTGAGAAACACTAGATCAATACCCTAGAGAGGTTTTTGATGGATCAAATCAAGATAAAACTTAAAGAACAAAAACCAATCTAGAACTAGAACAAGCATGCAAACAAGAACCAAAAAGAGAACGTTGAAGCAATGCGGGAACTAGAAGAATTGATCTTTATTTCTTTTGTCTAAAGTACTCCCATCAAAAGAGTACAAACCCTAAACTTTGAGCCCAAGGCTCTATGCGCCTAGCTCTCCTCAATTCGATGCTCTTCAACAGGAGACAACCCCCTCCTATTTAAAGCACCAACCCACAAGGAGTTCTGAATACGATTCCTATTCCCTAGAAGGAATCTGTATCCAACACAACTCTACTTGGCCCAACCTGGCCGAGTACAACTCTTGCACGCGTATGGCAACCCTACCATACTCACGTGACTAACACTTTGCACGCGTATGGCCACCTGCCATACTCACGTGACTAACACTTTGCACACGAATGACCTCCTGCCATTCTCACGTGACTAACCATTCTTCATGTGCACCATTCTCCTAGCCCGAACGTCCCGCATGACATCCTTGACCACCAAGACCTCAGTTCCTCCTGAACCTAGTCTCGAACCTCAGTTCCTCCACGAACCTAGTTCCGGTCCCGTCATCGACCACGTTCGTCCTCGAGCAATACCTGCACATGAACAAAACACAAAACGAATCCGAGCACAAGTCCACGACTTGACTCAATGTCAATCCATGCAACTACTCACATGAGCATTGCATAAAGTCCACTTCTAAAGAAGCATCATGAAATTCTCACAAATTTCATAATCCCAAAAATCAAATTCAAAATTCAATCTCAAAATCGCTCAAAACCCTAATTGAGCAAATCCCATTCACGACGGACAACAAAACCAGTCCGGCGCAAATGCCAAGTGAAACCCTAGAAAATAGTTCACGAAGGACCAACAAAGTCTGTCCGTTGTACAAGGGAAACTCTCGGTTCCAAAAGAAAACATCCCGGCGAAAACATGTTTACGACGGACAACCAAAATCGGTCCGTCGTACATGCAAAAGTCTCGGTTCAAAAACGCTTTCAAATTCATGTTCACGGCGAAAACACATTCACGACGGACAAACAAAATCGGTCCGTCGTACATGCGAAATCAAACCTCAAAAAGCCATTCACGACTGACCAAAGAAGTTTGTCCGCCGTACATGCAAAACTTACTGGTTTCTTGGAAGATTGAGTTCGACTCATGAGCTCAAAAACACGTTCACGACAGACCCAAAAACTTTGTCCGTCGTACATGGGAAAATGAGGTTGCCAAAGCATGTTTACGACAGACCAACAAACTTTGTCCGTCGTAGATGGGAAACTTACTGTTTTCTTTAAGTTTGGTCCGGCGCTAAAGCGAAACTTACTGTTTCTTGTCAAATTGTCAAAACACATGAACAAACACATTTTGCAAATTCAATTCTAAGCCAATTTTTCAACACATGATTTCACAACTTTAAACTCCTCTATCGCTCAGACCTGAGCGACGAGGCCTGAGAGATCCTGGTCGAGGCCGGGGCACCTAACGCGGCACCGAGCTAAACTTAACCCGGGGAACGCTCCCCTCCAACATTTTTAAGCTCAAGGTCCTCTTCGACAACTGGGAGAGACTTGAGCCTCGGGGGCTATATGTCGGGGACTGAGATATCTTGCCCGGTCATGAGCATGGTCAACGGGCCCCCAGCCTGAGCTCAGGCTCGTAATCCAAGCTCGAGCCCCCTGCTATCCTGACGACCAGGCGATACCCGTGCGACCTCGAGCAAGGGGATCGAACGCCGTCACACACGACCAAGACCTGGAGCTCGGGAAGACTCAGTCAGGGGTTGGCAGTTGCTTTGATTTGTAAAAGCAGGGCGTGAAGCGGATGTGGGTGTAAGACCTGGGGGTAGTTGCGATCCGGCTGGAGCGCTCGTGGGGCCACCCTTTACGGAAACCACTTCTGACCGTTTGCCAAGAACGGGAAGGGGGGACTTTGTAATTAGTATATAAAATTAGACATAGAGCTCTTAGCTCAGGGGACAGAACAACGGACATCCACTTGTACTCACACATAATCAATCTCTCCGCCTCAAGGAAAGACTAGAGTAGAGCTATTACCCAGCTCGGGGGCTCGAACCAGTATAACTCCTGGTGTCATTCGTCTTATTCTTCTACAATTGTAATAGCAGCAGCGACGACCTCCCGAAGGGCGAAACTAGCTTTCGGGTCCATGATCACACACCCCATCGACTTCATCTCTGCGGTCAGGCGATCTCGATCGTCGACAGGTGCCATCTTCAGGCTAGGTAAAAGCATCTCCAAGAGATCGAGTTGTCAGGTTAATCTCGGCATCCATTGCTCAGGTCAGGGAGTTGCTACCATTCAGAGCAAGCTTGGAAAATTCTCTCTTTGTGATATCTGATTTATCCTATATTATACTCATCCAAAAATAAATTTTACTACTAGTAAAATTAATATATTATATGCCCACTCTTGAATCAGTAAACATTAGTCTATATCTATTTAGTAGATAATTATTTAAAAGTTCCCAAAATTTTCCTAGCAATATTCATAATTTTTTGCTAATTATGGAGAAAATTTCAAAATTATAGAAAAAAATAAAAAAATTCAGAATATATATAAACATGGAATTGCGCTAGGAAATTAAATCCAGTGATATGAAATTTCCAATGTGTGTTAGGTACAAGTTTCAACAATATATGAAAACCCATATACCTAGAAATTTAGTTTATATGATTTAACAAAAAATATTCAGAATTTATTAATTATTTTTGGGATTACTGGAAAGTTCAGGATCCAGAATGTAAATTTTATTTATACTAATAAATTTGTGTAATTATGCAAAACTTTAGGGTCTTTTCACATTCGCAACAATACTTAAAAACAGGGGGTTAAACCATAAAAGTAAGGTGTCACAACAGAATTTGGTCTTCAGACCATATTGCCGATGGGATGTGGGCCCGTTTAAATACATGGGCCAAATCCATGTCCAGCCAGACTATATTGGACCGAATCTTTTTTTTTCTTTCTTTGACCCAAATTTCAACAAGCTATAGCAGCCCACATGCTATGTTTTTTATTATAGGATTTCAACTCTTCCATTTTTTTAACCATAGTCCAGTTGTTGTGGAGGCCGCTTTGCACGGTCTTCCTATTTTTATTAGAGGAATTCAACTCTTATTTTTTCAACCCTAGACCGATCGTTGCAGGGCACTTCCTCGCAGGATCTTCCTTTTTTATTAGAAGATTTAAAGTCCTACTTTTTAACCTAGCTCGGTCGTTGCAGGGGCCGCCTCACACGGTCTTGTTTTTATTAGAGCATCTCCAGCAGAGCCCCTAAACCAGCCCCTAAACCTTAAAATAGGGAGTGTAGTAAAAAAAACAGGTCCAGCAGGGCCCCAACTCAAGCCCCTAAAATTAGGGGGCCCCTAAATTTGCCTCTTCAGCCCCAATTCCCAGGGGCCCCCAACTCAAGCCCCTAAAATTAGAAGGCCCCTAAATTTGCCTCCTCAGCCCCAATTTCCAGGGACACGAGTACAACCCCTATTATTGAAGATAGGGAAATACATGAGAGGTTTCGAAAATTTTATCATGTTTTGAAAATTTTAAATTTAAATTTGAAATATCATGTTTTTAAATTGTAAAAGTTAATATGCTTATGTTTTATGTATTACAAATATTTTTGATTGAATTTTAATGGTGTCAAATGAAGATTATACATAGCGGATATGTCAAAATAGGAGAAAAAGTAAAATAGGGGTTGAGATTTAGAAATTTATTCTTTGACTTGTGTTCTGAAAACAGGGCCTCAAAAAATAGGGGGAGCCCCTAAATCCAAAATAGAGACCCTGTTTTAGGGGCCCTTGCTGGAGATGCTCTTAGAGGATTTCAACTCTTCCCAGTGGCAGCACGTTGAACTACAATTTTGGGCAGTTTTCGGGGGAGCATGGCAGTTGTTTTGGCCGTGTGCAGTGCGGAGCCACGGGTTGGCACGCTGTTTCATCGGCATATGCATGCAACAGCGAGCGCGCATGGAGTAAGGCTTGCACAGTAATCCCTTGTACAGTAAGTCAATCTAAAACTCTAATTAGTAAGAAAACCATCTAGGGTCGTTCCTTGGTTGATCGATGTCCATCGCGCTGAAGCTGTGAATGAGCTGCAAACCATCCAGCACTGGAGTGCAATGAGTCGGGCTGTGCTTGGCATCTTGGTTGTGTGCTGGTACAAAGCTCCCCTCTGAAATCCCTTTGTCAGCCTCGTTGGGAGGCGTTCGGGGCTAGGGGGTGCCGGTCAAGAGCTACCTTTTTATCGGAGACCTCATTCTGTCCCTGCTGTAGGACTCTGGATGAACCGAGTTCTTGCAAAGGTCTTCGTTGTGATAGATTCTCATGACCTAGTGTTGAGATTTGCTATCTCTGTGCTTCCGGTCAGTTTCATGGTTGGCCAGCGAGTTGAAGTTTGTGGAGTTGGCAATGCTAGCCAGAGTTTTGTCGCCTACCTGGGACTGCCCATGTGCCAATCGAAAGCTTCTTCCTGTATCGTAGAGCGATACTCTCTGGCTACCTGAGCCGAGGTACCTGGAGCCATTTTGATTCTGATGGCCTGCACTCTAGTGCTGGCACCATTTCTGTCGATTCCCTCTCAGGGGGACGTTCCAACCAGAGGTTCTTCTATGACCTGCATCATCTGGGGGGACCTGTCTTTTTCGCGGGTATGTTGGCGTTGATGTAGGTGTCCACACAGCTGTCTTCCTCCATCCACTAATCCCAATCTCCAGGGGTACACATGTCTGCGCAGCCACTCCTCATTCGAAGAGGTGGCCGACATTTCCCCACTGACGTCACTGTGGTCCAGGCTGAAACTACCTCAGCCTGGCGTCCAGCTTTTGTCCAGGGTATCAAAATATAGTACCTGCACAAGGTGGATTAACACCTTGTAAGTTAACAATCTTGGCGGTGGTCTATGATCAGGTGGTGGATGGTGAATGCCCAGTTTGGAAAATGTGTCACCGGCGGTTCAGTCATGTGCAGCTCCTGTACGCAGAGCCTTCCAGACTTGGGGATGGCGTTGACATCCCCTGCCCAGAGCCAAAAGCACATGCAAACCGTTTCATTTTCTGTCGCTGATTCAGTAATGAGAGGGTCGATGACATCCACATCGTTGAGGAGGGAGGATGCTGCTTGCACTGACCAGGCGTGCCTTGGTATACCCTCGATGCAAACTTGAGCTTTGAAACGCGGTTGCGCAGCCTCAGCCTAGACAACGCGAGTCCAAGGCAAGACCTTGAAGTCAATCTCGTCTTGTACAAACCTTGAGTCAGTGAGCAAAGAGCTCTTCAGCTCGAAAGAGCTGCACCGCACGAAGTAGGACCTGTTTGTGTTAACCATCACATTGAAGTCATCCCTGTTCATCCGGTAGTGCTCAGCTAGCAGCCTTTGAACTTACCGGATGTTTGTCTCACGATCTCCAATGACGAGCAGTTGCACCTCAAACCTGGTGAAGTCCCCTTCTATGTCCAACAACTCAGACAAGAAGGGAATGAATCGGTGGATGAGGTCTAGCCTTCGTTTCAGCTCTCTTGGCTTGAAGGGGGGCCTGCATTGTGATTTTCCTAGAGAGGTTCGTGCCCTATCGATGGTGGGAGGGAGAGGGAGAGGAGATGGAAATCTATTTCATTCGCTAGCCATACGCTTGGAGCGTTGTCGAGGGCACCATCGGGCTTTATGGCCGGAGGACCTACAAAGAAGGCACCTCGGGGAGTCTCTGGCTCTCTGCAGGTAGAGACGAAGTGGTCTGAGGCTAGGCAAGGAAAACACCTTCCCCTGGTTTGGTATTTGAAGAGCGCAGAGAAATGAGCCATCACAGGTCTGGTGGTTGGGATGTTAATGTGGGCAATTGCTCTCTCTTTTCTCCAGAAATATTTCCTCCTGACCTGTGTCCAGTCTAAATTCAATTGCTACGGAGGCTTAGGAGCGTAGAGGCTAGGCTGAACCTGCGGAGGACAGGGAGGTGAAGCTGGCCGTCCTTGAAATTTTTGGCTGGGATTTGGGAGGTGAAGGCAGATCGGCCATCCTTCGAATCTTTGGTCTGGATTCGGGCGGCGTTTGTAGTCTCAAAGATGCAAGCCTTCTTAAGGATCACGACGGAACGGTTATCTGCCAGCAAACCTGGCTCGGGCGGAGCCATTGAATTCATTGGCTGTTCCCGTTGCGGAAGTCTGCAGGCTAGTAGATCTGGGTCTCCTCGGGCCAACGGTGAGAGGGAGTCCGGGACAAGTTCATCTTTGTCATCGAAGCTCAGGCGAGGAAAGAATATTCAAGGAGGCTACAAGATCTACCGATCTGGTTGGAGAGCTCTTTCCTCTTGCTACCTGGGCGGCAGGTACTCGAACTGAGGAAGGCTACAACGGAGAGGTCGATGGCTAGGGGGCGCTGTGGCTGGAGGCGCCGGATCAAGTGAAGACAGAGTTTGGTGGCGGAGCAGAGGTAGAGAGGAGGCATTTTATTGAACAATCCTAATGAGGAACTTTGGGTGCAAGCTAAGATCGTACCAAAAGATGAGAGGCGAAACTAAACTAAGAACAACTGGCTTGTAGCCTTGCACAACAATATTGTAATATGAGTTAGCTGGTTAACCTAGATTGCTAGGTCAAAATAGGAGATGTAGACTTGTAGAGATTCAAATGCATGTAAAGAAAAAGTTATCAACCTCCAAAAACAAGATGACAGCTCTCAATAAAATTGCAGCTATGTTTGAGGAAAGCATAATTGAGTTTATGAATGGATATATGTAAAACTTACTTCCTTCAGCTTCAACATCTCTGCTAAAATCAATACTTGATTTGTAGTCTAGCACAAGAGCAGGAACCTGTGTTATATACATAAGTCAGTTACCATGTGCTGAATAACAACCTCTCTCATAGGAATGGAAATACATGATCCTTACTTTCTGGATACTTGAATGCATCCTATTTCCTTCTAAATAGAATATTCGGTCTCTCATATCAGGGTGCAAGGAGTGGTCCATGTTATAGGGCAATTGACTTGCTGACAATAATCTGGGATTCAGATGTTGAGAAGGTAATAACCAACACTCATGCTTCTCAGGCAAATCTTGCAGATACTGCAAGGTGACACCTCCTTCTTCAGTTCTCCTTCAAAACATCATTCTCTTGTGACATGTATCAGGGGTAGCTCTAAGATAGATAAACCCATCAGGGATAAGGCCCAGAAGAGATGACAATACAGAGTCAAACCAAGAATCATAAATGCTGAGCTCCATTCCATTCATCCAATTAGCTTCACGAACAACATGAACAAACACCTACAAAAGATAGGGTACAAAATAATGGAAAAATTGATGATTTGCCCTCACTTATTTGTGTTATTGATCATTTGCCCCGTGATGTCTAACTGACATGCAGGCCCTGAGGCCACATGTCAGTGAGATATATGGGGAAAATGATCAGTTGCACCAAATAAAATAGGCAAATGATCAATTATCCCACAAAATAATTAGTACATGAGTACATGACAGAATAGAAAACAACTATCTAAATACTTCTGCCAATAGTTGGTCTTGGGAAGGATTGCATGTTGCATATCCATTTAATTAGATATTTTTTAATAATGGATAATGAAAAATCATAGGATAGAAGAGCACCTAACACTTAACATCACTGCAAAATTTGTAATGTTGCTGGTGTTAGAAAATTGCACACTTTTATGATTATTTTAATTCCTAAAACAGACATAATTGTAATCATGACATATATACTAGGTATATTGGAAGCAATAAATAGTAGCATGATCATGAACGACAATATACCTATCTCATACATACGTCCTACCAGATTGATTAGAAACTTAGGAATACTTTTAGCAGATGTAAGAGGCATCGCTACTACAAGATATTCCAGAAGATTTCACCGCGACTCACAGTAGATTACTTATGCGACGGTTGATGTAGAGTCTAGTGAAGTCCATAGTAGGTAGAAGATCGGTTGTGGAAGACGTGAGCAGTCACGCGAACACTTCCCAAAAATCTAATTTGCCCCAACCCATGCAAGATCTTGAGGACGAGGGTTTCGGAGACATTGCTCTCCCTACGTTGGTGCATGCCAACAAAGGGATGGAGAAGCCTGGCTACGCAACATTAAAGAACAGAGCCAACTTGCTCGTTCTCTCTTTTCATGCTCTAAACTCATCTACTAAGGATGTCTCCTTAGTCGATTTATATAAGAACAAGATTCACATTATCTCCAGGTAATTGTCCCGGAGATAAGAACATGACACATTCAAACTGCATTATCTCTAGGAAACCATCCTAGATTCTCTCAACATGCACCAACAAACTAACTGCACGCGAACATGTGGCAACACGTGGTAGTGATGATGTCTCAATATTAACACACATGGCAAAAAGGAAATTACACATGGCACACCACATCACAGTCGTGCGTCGTTGCAAGTCACAAGTCACGCGATAAATACGCGAATAAACAAGAAACGCGTACATGTGCACGTGCACTTGCGTGCGCACGTGTGTGCATTGCATTTCACCTCCATGTCATGCTTCAACTAGGTGAGACCAAGCTTCCTTATATGTTGGTATCATCCCACCTAGACTAGTAATATGGTACTAAACTTTCCACCTCCCACCATGCATGAATGGGTCTTTGGGATTTTATGGGAATATTTACTTGGGTCAAGCCCAAATACTCCAACAATCGCCCACCAAATCCCAAAGGCACCATGACACAAGAATTTGCTTGTTGTCCCAATACGCTGTTAATATACCAGTTTTTCGGTGGAGAGCTGTTAGGGTTGAACATCCACCTATAACCAAAAGCTACATTCATCCACAACTGCACAATGGACTATGCCTTGAATTGATAGTTTTTTGTGGACAAATTTCACTTAGAGCTTAAGCTGATACTTGGCTACCAATAGTCTACCCCTCGGTTGGAGCATACATGTCATACTCATGTGTCTTTTCATAAGCTTCTTAGAGAGTTCCTATGTCTCACGAATTGTGACCAACAATCAACTCATATAGGTGTGTTTGTACAAGGATACCCTGTACACTACAGGAATGCGATATATTTTCGTCGGCCAAAAGCCGACAAAAATAAGCCAAAAACCGACGAAAACACACATTTTCGTCGGCCTACCGACGAAAATAAATCTACAAAAATATTTAGAAGAAAATACAATTTTTTTCGTCGGCAGCCGACGAAATTACATTATTTTCGCTTCTGGTTGGCCGACTAAAATGTTGCCTCGATGAGCACCGCCAGAGATGCTGACGTGGCACTCTATTTTTGTCGGCTTGGCCGACGAAAATAACCTAGGAATATTTTCATCGGCCAGGCCGACGAAAATATAATAATTTTTTTTTTAAAAAGTAAAACCTGAAAAATCACAGAAAATCACACAATTCACAAAAAAACACACAGAAATTCACAAAAATTATAGCATTCATCTCATACACATGCGACGATAACCATTCATCTCATACACATGCGACGATAAGCATTCATAGAAGCAGTACATAAGATGATAAGCAGTCACATAGAACACGTTTAACATAAAATTACATTATTCAACTTGGAGGTGTGTGAAAGTTGTGGCCACTACCTGCATCACCTCCTGAATTGAGATATTGGTTGACAAGCGTCCACGAACCAGTATCAACATCGCCTCCAACATTTGCCGGTCTAGCAGGCGGTGTTGTCGAACCCTATAAGAATCAAATTAGTTATTAGTTAATTTCACAGGAAAGATCAATGTTCTAAAAATGACAAGTTACTAGTAAATACCATTTGCGGGGATTGGAAGAAAGGAGGTGCAGGAGGAGGACGAAATGTAGGTAAGTTAACAGCAGCGGATCCAAGGTGCGTAGCTAAAATATCCTAAAAAAATTATAGATATAAGAACAAAAACAAATATAAGTATTGTGGCACCAATTAGCAAACTAAGTGATTAAATTTATAAAAAGTGCATACAATTTGGCCATTAGCACTATATGCAAGCATGGATCATCAAAATTTGTCATTCCACTTCATGCTATGTGAATGATCAATTCTATAGGAAATTACATACATGGTCAAGCATACAAGCATGGATCATCAAAATTCTATAGGAAATTACATACAAGCATTAATTACCAAAATTCGCCATTCCAAGTACATACAAGCATTAATTAGAAAACACATCTAGCACATATGAAATAAATTTAATAAATTTATTGAAACTGTCATTATGAAGTGATTTTAGCCTAAATGATACAGTCTACACAAACAATAAAAATATACTCATTGTAGGCATGAAATCATAAACAACTTTACTTACTTGAAAGTATTGTTGTTGTTGTGTCTGCCATTGAACAAAATAGGCTTGGGTTTGCATTGCACTCTCGTGTTGTTGTCTCATCATATCCTGTTGCTGCCTCATCGCCTCTCGTTGTTGCCTTAACTACTCCTCTAGTCTTGCCTCACGTGAGCTCCATTCACTGCTTTGGGATGATTGAGATGACCTCGCCTCTCCTAAGGCTTCGTTCGAATCCACGATGCTGGAGTCATGCTGGTGAGTCCGGAAGGGAAGGCACTCGAATATGCTGCGCACCTCTCCTTCAACCCCACAAACAACATGGCCAAGTACGAAGCTCTTCTTCTTGGGTTACATCTTGCAAGAGCCATGGGGATCTAACGCCTCCTCATCCTTGGGGACTCTCAACTCATCATCAATCAAATGGACAAGTCCTACAATGCCTCGACCCCAAAATGACAAACTACCTCGAAGAGGTGCACAAAATGGAGCGATACTTCTGCGGGCTGGAAGCCCGACACATCCCGCGCGGAGACAATCACCGAGCAGACCGCTTGGCCCGGGCAGCAACATCACCAAGAAAGACAATCTCCAGTTTTAGGTCCAAGTTTGCACTTTTTATTTATTGGTATATTGACTTTTGCCAAACACCCCCATGAACGTAAATAAGATAGTGATGGTTTTCTCCCTTTCTGTAACACCCCGGCATCGAGTATGCCTGAATGTTACGAAACATAGACTAAACAACATCTAAATACCACAAATAAAGATAAATTACAGCAAAGGCGCGAATGCTAAAACCGAAAATTTCGGCAGCATCTCCTTTGTTTTTCCATGAATTGAAGCAACAATAATAATAAGGCATGATATAGCATGATAAGAGACATCTAAAATAGCAATAACAATTGGTATAGCATCACTTATGTCTAAAATAGGGAATTCAACCATTCCACAAATTATAACGAATCAAACGATGAACTTAAGCTCAAACCAAGCCATACACCAAGTTTCATGGCACTAATCATTAATATCATGACTCCAAATGATTAAACTGTCTATAAGTGTGAAGCTACGTGTAGAAGTGTAGCTAATGCCCTTTCCCGCATGCCGGTTTCATGGTACCTAAAAACAACATAAAACACAAGCATGAGTTCATCACTCAGCAAGTATATTGCAATGATACCAAAACAATAACAACTCACATACATACTTAATGCCATTCACATATCCGAAGAATCAACTCATGAACTTCATTTATGCTCTCATATAACATCATCATAAACATCTCAAATAACATCTTCATATGCATCTCATAGAACATCATAATCATCTCATATACCACTTCATTCATGCAATGCAATGCAATGCACATATCCCTTTGAAGCACATACCGGTATTGCCGAGTGCACACCAGTCGGTGTGCACCCCCTTTCCCCTTCCATCCCGTAGATGGAGGGTGCCTACTCTTACTGACCCGCTCCCATGCGCAACCGTGGATGGGACTACGAGGTAGGTATTTCGTATTCACTACGTGTAAACACAGAGGCCCGCATCAGCATGGGACGCCTCTTCCATTATGAATGCACATATGACATAAACATGTAAAGATTAGCATAAACATTTAATACAACGAAATCATGATCAATATGAAATCATGTTCATCATGTCATAGGCAAACATCAATCATGGCATCATATCATAAACCATGTGTAAACCATCTCATATTCAAACATTACGGCTCCCTAAGCTGCAACCACTACAATACACTTGCCTTAACCTCGGGCGACGGATTGGCGAGAGGTTGAGGGCACTCCCGGGGTCACACCACCTGCACATAAGTACCACATACTCAAAACGTGCCCACAAAACAGTACATGAGTCATCTACCCCGATTACGCAAACTACTCCCGAAAACGAAAAACAGAGAATCTGTATCCCTGGGACAGCAGACTTCAATCTAGCATAACTTGAGTTCTAGATCTCCAAATCAAGTAAACGAGTACATAATCGTGAAGCTTAGGAAATTTTCTAACTTTTTTTAAGTATTGGGAAAAACTGATTCGGCATCTAAAATTGTTTAATCTACAAAACATTACGTTCTGTCCCAATTACGTCACAGATTTGAACCTGTTCGGTAAAACGACCATACCTTTCAAATGACTGGGCAGAATTGGACTTTCTTGGTGTGCAATTAAAGGTATTGAAGTTACCTACAACTTTCTCAACAGGCGGCCGACCAAATTCCGAATCTAAAATCGCGAAAACTCAAACCCTAGGTCGAGTGCACAAGCTGCCCGAAACAGAGAACATGGCAAACTCTAGTTTTCATCCAATCTACCCAATCGCAGCACCACCACTCGATCTAAAAGCATCTAAACACCCCCCTACCACAGCACCTATACCAACCCCAGGGATTGCCCAAAACCATACCTTCACCGACGAACAACGAACGATGAATCTCCTCTCCTCCCGGTTTCCCCGATCAACTTCCTCGCGCCGGAACCGCCGGAACTCCTCGTCGCGGGGCCTCCCAATAGATGGAACAGCGAGGTGGCGAGGTGGGAAGCTCCCCTAGGGCAGCAAGGAGGGGTGGTGGCGCAATGGGGAAGAGGGAGGGGTGCATGGGAGTGGCGCAAGGAAGGGGAGAAGGGGGCGGCGGCTATGGGAGGGGGAGGGGGAGGTGGGGCGCATGGGGAGGTCTTGGGGGCGCCCTAGGGCAGGGTGGCTGCCCCCTCCTCCCCACATGGGCCAAGAAGCCTCCACCTCAGGCCCAAAAAGATCCCCCAAGGCCCAAGTTTCCCCGAAAAGGCCCAAACAACCGAAAACGGCTCGGAAAAGCGCTATAAAGTCGTACCGAAACGCCGAAATATATAATGTCACATTTTATAATATCACACTCTCTATTCTCACATCCTATAATGTCACATTCTCTCCCCCTTAACAGGATTCGACCTCGAATCCGAAGAACACCAAGAACAAAAACAAAGTCCCTACGAGACAAAATTTCTTTTCAACTCAAAACATCCACGCAAAGACTCGAACCGAACCAATCGGCAAACAATTTCTCAAAGTCCTACACTTAGCGAGAAAGAGTTAACTTAGCTCAACTAAGTGCAGCCTCTCACGGTTCCACCTTTCCTTCCAATTCCCCAACCGGCATCCTCGATTTCACCCACCAAAGGGCTCCATCAAACTAATACGCCCAAAACCTCACGACAAACCCTCCACACTACTATTACAACCAACTTGACTACCTCATTTCATTAAACTCAACATGACACAATCAAAGCGAGTCACATTTCGTTTAACCTATCTACATTCCTGAGAGATGCCATCGGAAGAAATAACTCATTAAGGCACATTTGCCTTTCTGATATACAATCACGCTAACATTTCATTCCATCCTCTCCATGGCAAGTCTCATTGTTAGCCGGACCGCCACACCTAGCGCGTCCGGATCCCAGGTCAGGCCCAACCTGAGCAAATGGGCCAAGGTCTCTTGGGCCATCCCCCCTCAAAAAGCTAGCTCAATGAGGGGGTGCTCCCTCACCCTTATAAACCATGCTCAAGCCCTCCCCACAACCAATGTGGGACTATTCCAACAATCTCCCCCTCACACATTGGGCCGAGATTATCTAGGAACCACCTGGGCTACCTTGGCCAACCCTAGGCCCCCTGGGCTCCCCCTAGGCCACACCTGGGCCACCCCTGGGACCCCCTGGGCCCCCCTGGGCTACCCCTTGGCCACACCTGGGCTCTAATACCACTTGTTAGCCAGACCGCCATACCTAGCGCGTCCGGATCCCAGGTCAGGCCCAACCCGAGCAGCAGGCCAAGGTCTCTTGGGCCATCTCCCCTCAAAAAGCTAGCTCAATGAGGGGTGCTCCCTCACCCTTATAAACCATGCTCAAGCCCTCCCCACAACCAATGTGGGACTATTCCAACACTCATACCCAGAGACAACTAGCTAAGGCAATTGCTCACGACAGGACAATTGACACCGAATTACTGTCACCTTCACATTCACCCATCGATACTCTTAATAAAGGTTAAACCCAAACATCATCAACCTCCGCCATAATCCATCTTTATACCACTACTCTCCAAAGACCTAGCCCTTAGCTAGGACCGCAAAAACCTTACCAAACCACAATTGGCTCCTTTCTTAAGAGGGTCTCGCCCTCACAATCTTTTCACGCAAACAACCAAGCCCAAGAGTATAAATCTTTATTATACTCAACCATAAACCATGAACACTCTTATTCTTATCGTCCTCTAGAAAAGTAAAGAAATATAATTCCTTTGAACCCAATTGATCCACATACAACAACTCGAACCCCAAAGCGTTAAAAAAAACCACTTTGGAAAGAATTCGGCAACATCCAAAGAGCACTCATTTTATTTTATTTTATTTTATTTTTCTAAGCCAAGGCGCAAAGAAGACACAAATCTCCTACATCACAACCAAAATACCATAAATCCTTCATTCTCTCTTTTCATACTAGAAAGCAATTGAAATATCGATTCATGACATGCATGCATCTTTTCAAGAGCACTCCAGATTAGTCATATATCCCTATATGACTTTCTCACCGACCTGGCTCATCGACTCTTTTATGTTTAATCGTACATAAACGTTGTCATTGTTCCTTTTCACCATTCATTCATCATGTAACAAACAGTACCAAATAGTCATTCACCAAACGACTTCTTCATCGGTATCACATGATTGAAACACAATTAACATCGATGGTTGCGAAAAATTCATATAAACTATGACGGTGTAACATCCGAAAACTCTACTAACTTGATAAAGTTACATTTCATGCTTTGCTTAAGCTAAGCATATCCTAAAACTTCCTCTTCGAAGCCTTTTGCTCAAAGTTTGTCATAGCAGGTTGGGCAAAAGTGAGTACGGGCAGATCATCAAGAAATTGATCTACAAACTCAAGCAAATATTCTAATCCTTGATCAACCCATTTGCTTGAACTGACAACTAAAGGCATCTACTACAAATCGGCTTTTGACTGAGTTTGTACTGTAGTGAATAAGTATTGCCATGTCTGAAACTTTATTAACTAAATAAAGCTCTCATTCCTCGTCATTCCAAATTGAAGTTTGCTTTATCAATTTGAGTGTTAGCTGGAGCCAATGCTTAGGTTGGAAGCCACCCAAAGACAAAGATCTCCAAATCAGTTTGGCCTAATCCAGAGCTTGGACCTGGCAATCCAACGTAGCAATTTCTTTTCTTGAGTTGATTGAACGATTACGCTGCAGCTATTGGACAGCTCAATTGTCTCAAACCTTGATAGCTGAATAAATAGCCCGTTTCAATCACTCTAATCACAGCATTGCAAATCCAAGTCGAGCAATCGAATGTTGCTTTTAGGATATCATTTCCAATCTGCTAGCTCAAGATTTCCAAGATCCTTGAGCCAATCAAATGCAAAGAACTTCATTTCTTGCATTATGCGAACCTTGTTATGCGGACAAGTAATTATCACCCAATACTAATCGGTGCATTGCACTACCATTTGGAAGCGATGAAGGAATGATTCCAGGGCTTCACTTCGGACTAAGCGGCTCAAAGGCTTTCAGATTACCCCTTTGGCTAGTTTAATGCTCGAACGACTCCTCATGCAAAGACATCAAATACTATTGCAGTGCGAACGGTACTATAGCTTGTCTTGGCAACTCTCTGTACCAACCAAGTTCTTGCATACTCCAAATCGCTAGCGTAGTGCTTTGTGCGTTGTCTAAAGGAGTCATTGCTCGAATCGCATCAGAGGTGTCTTGACAAGCGCATTTCGGCGTTGTCTAAACCTTGCCATCCGGGAATAGTGCCATTTCCAAGCATCCTGATCAAAGCATTTCATCTTCAGTCTGAGCAATGGGTGTCTGTTTCCAGAGCTCCCTTTCCCATTCCATTCAAACAAGACCCCCAAGACCTGTTGGACCAATGCAAGGCAATAACGACAATACGACCTTCTGAATCCACAGTTCTTTAATCCAACAATTCCCTCCGCATTTCCTGATCAAGTGAGCAATGCTCTATTCAAGTACTGCAACTTGGAACTGAATGAGCAGTACTTTTGTAACACCCCAAAATTTTGCTTTTCTTAAATCCATGTGTGATTTGGTACTTTGGTGAATTTTTGGAATTTTCTGGAATTTATTTGGATTTATTTGGAATTTATTGGAATTTATTCCATTTTGAAATAATTAAAGAATTTAATTTTGCAAATAAAAATTTGTTGAAAATATTTTATTTGAGTCCAAAATGTTCCAAAATATTTTCGAATTTTTGGAATTTTTCCGAGTCTTTTGCTATTTTTAATGATTTAATTGAATTTCGGAATTTAATTGGATTAATTAAATCGAGTTGGTTTCACTGTTCATCCGATCGAGGCCGAGTCGGACTCGAGTTCGAGTCCGACCCGAGCCCGACCGCGCTCGTGGTCAGCCGAACCCGCCGCTGGAACCCTAAGCGTGGCCGTTGGATCTTGATCCAACGGCCACGATTGAGCCACGCCACCGAGCCCGAGCCCGACCGAGCCAGCCCGGCTCGCCGAGTCCGACCGGACCCAAACTTCGCGACCGTTGGATCTCGATCCAGCGGTGTCTGCGCGTGCCACGATCACCCTACCGTGTCGCCCGGACTCGCCGCAGAACGGAGCGAGTCTCGGTTCCGTCCGTGCGTTTCCGACGCCGAGGGCTCTATTTATTGCGCCGTCGCCGCCGTCGTGACCACCACTTCATTGCGCGCTGTAGCCCTAGAACAACGTCGCCGAGCGCGCCGCCTAGCCGCAATCGCCGCCGAGTTGCCGTAGCGTTCGCCAGTAGTTTTTCGCCGATTGCCGCCGTCTCCGCTGCCCTCCGCCCGTTGAGGTCGATCCGAATCGGAGATCAAGCCGCGTCGGAAGGGACCTCTCACCTCGCCGAGCACGCCCGGCGCTGCCGTGGTCGTCGCCCCAATCCCGGCGAGCAGCGCCGCCAAGAAGCCATCGCCGACCCGAGCTCGCTCGCCGTCCGATTCGATCCAACGTCCCAGATTGCGCCACGTCATCTCACGGTGAGATTCCGTCCAAAATCCAGATTCAATCTCGGCCGTTGGATCTAGATCCAACGGTTCAGATCAAACGCGTTAACCCAAACGGCGTAAGAGCCGATCTACCGGGGCCGTTGATTTTCAAATCAACGGCCAAGATTGCGCCACGCGTCGGGAAGGCCGACGCGCGGTCGGCTGGCCCACGCTCGCAGCGGCGTGACGCCGACACGCTGGGCCCGCATGTCGGGCCGACCACCACTCGCACCATGACGCCACATCGACGCGTCATGGCGCTCAAGATGTCGGGCCGCCGTCCACCGAGCGACGCCAAGAATGACGCCACAGCTGGTCCCACCGCCACATTGTGGTGAGCCCCGCCGACGTCGGCGACGTCACGAGGGGACCCACCGTTAGTGACACGCGTGGGCCGTGGACCGAGTCCACGGTAGACCCGAGCCGAGCGTGGACCAAGTCCATGGGCCAGTGACGCCGGCCAGACCAATCAGAGGCTGACACGTGTCCAGGCTGACGCAATAATTAATTTCCGAAAAAGAAAATGATTTATTAATTCGAAATAATGATTTCAGATTTTGTTTCAAACTTCAAACGCTTATAACTTTTGCGTTTCAACTCCGATTTGAGTGATTCAAATTTCTAAATTTGTATAAAATTGAGACCTACCTAAATATGAATTTTATTTAATTTTTGTACTAAATTTTTTCTCTGTAAAATTATTTAATTGATTATTTAAACTTTAAATAATCATAACTTTTGCGTTTTAACTCCAAATTTGACGATTCCAGTTTCTAAAAATTCATAAAATTATGTTCTCCATGTTTATGGATTTTATTTGGATGATTGGATACTTTTTGCCTATTGTTTATTCGTGTATTTGCTATTTGCATGCTTTACGAGTAGACGTTGAAGTCTTAGGAAGGATTTGAAGGAGAAGTATTGACTCAGGATCCAACTCAAGACCAAGAACAAGTACTTTTTGAAGGCAAGTTATGCTTTGACCATGTTGATCCTATTTCGAAATCTATTTTGATTTAACCTATTGCATGCTAGTTCAATTAGAAAATACTTTATTTAAATTTGGGGAATTAGATAAATACCAATTTGCTGTATGACACCTTGATTACTTAGGTATGTGCCATGACCCCTTGTCACCCTAGTTGTGGTTTACTAGTTGGACATTATTAACTTGCCAACATGGGTTTTAGACCGTTGTAGTAAACTGCTTAGACCTGCTACGTGCTCATGACATGATTTTGGACAAACAAATGTTAATATTGACTTAATGATATATTGAACCTGTTTTGGAAAGGTATCTTGTGATGTTGATGGCACGTGGTGCATGGTAATCAATCGGGTTTGATAAATAGTTTTTCGGCCAGGGCATGTAGCAAGAATAATCAGTGGGCAGTTGTGGCATTGGGGATGTTGATTTGGTTCTTGGGTAGTCTTGCCCTGGTCACCCCTAAGGACTTAACCTTGCAAGCCTTTGAACTGGGTCTAACGTGCAACCACATGTACGTAATGGGACGGACCTAGTTGACTAAGTTGCTAATAACGCACTGTGGGACCTCGGAGGTCAACTACACCCTTTGTGTAAGTTGTGCGGGGAGCGCATCTGGTGAGGCCAGGTACCCATCTAACGGTTGATTGGCCTAAACTTCGCCTTAGCTAAGGGAAGGGTTAGTGTGCAATAACCGGGGAGGACCACTTGTATTGTTAGAAGTTTCCGAAAGACTTTGTTACGGGAACTCGCCTTTGTGGTGTTTGACTGTATCTTGTGGGTAAAGTGCATAACCTCTGCAGAGTGTAGAATCTATTCGAATAGCCGTGTCCGCGGTATTGGACATCGCTCGGGAATTACAGTCAAGGGTTAGAATTTCTCAAAAATAACTTGGATCTGAAAGGTTGGGTTGGATTAATAATGATGTTGTTGGAAATATGGATTAGGATGGGAAAGATGTTTATTAAACTCCTTGAAAAGTTAATTATGCTATACTTGTTTCTACTGCTTTCGAATCTACTTATGATACTTGTTAAATGTCAAGCATCGCAAAAATACCTTGAGCCACTCCTTTGTATTAAGCCATGCATGTAGTATATTAGCTGCATTGTGCATGACTTGCTGAGTACCAAGTACTCACCCTTGCCACAATACAACACTGGGTTGAAGAGGAGACGACACCGGCTTTGGAGGAGGAGCTCCAAGAGGAACCGTCTACTTAGGGAAGCGAGCCCGGTCGGTCTGTGGTATCTTTGGATGGCGCCACGAGTTATTTGATTTTCATTGCTACTATTTCTCTCTTAATAAGTTTCGCCCTGCGAGGCATACATTTGTAACTTGACCATAAGGTCGAGTAACCAGTTTGACTATTTAAATAAAGTACTTTATCAGTATCGAGTGGTATGATTGTGATATTTACCGATGTTAAGATTGTGTGCACTAGCGTGTTCCTGGACTAGTGCTGAATACACAGAGGGTCCAGATTTGCAAATTCGGGGTCCCGACAACTTTAATCTGACAACTAAATGTTCCAACCAAGTGCTGCAACTCTGAACCAAGTCCGACCTTTGTAGTGGATCTTGTGGCTATTCTCTGAACCAGGGCAAGGCCGAACTAAATCAAGTGTTGATCTGTCATTTATCAACTCAGGCAAATCCCAAACATTTACGGTCTCAATTTTCAGCTAATTCTCATTCGACAGTTCTTCACCGATTGAAGCAAAGCCGAATGCAATCTTAACAAATGAATTTCATTTCCTACGTTGCTAGCTCAAAGATTTTCATGTCTTGTTGAACTAATCTTGAGCTAGGACTTGGAATCCCATTGCCTGAACCCTTAATTCTCTGAACCAACCAATTTTCTACTGTTGCCAGAATCGGCACTGTAGCAAACGTGGCAACAGTAACCTGAATTCGATGGTTATCTGAGGAAACGAGAAAGCACTGACCGTTTGCTTCCGTTGCCCATCTCGGCCTCTCCGCCTGTACGCCAGCGCCACCCAGTCGTTTCCCCAGCTCACGGCGTCGCCTCCCTCTCCATTTCTCTCCCTGGCCATGCCGCTGTCAGGGCAAGCGTGCCACGCGGCCGCACCGCTTATGCCGTGCAGCTACCTCGCCCTCTCCGTCGCGAGCTTTAAAGCCGCGCAGCCCCCTCCTCTATACCCTTTGCTCGCCCGTGGCTCGTTTCCCCGCCGCCGCTTTGCAATTCGGTGAAACGACCCGGCGAGCACCTTCGCGAGCAATTCCCCTCCACGGTGAGCTTCCGCCCAAATCCTCTGAGGCTTAAGCTTCTTGGCCTCTTGCTGATCGCCGAGCAATGCCCCATTGCAGGTTTAATCGGCCGGAGCTCCGCCGCGACCTCACTCCTTCTTCCCCACCTCCGGCCGCACGGCGCCAGCCCGTTCTGCGCCACCTCCGAAGGAATCGACAGCTCCACGAGGTTCCCCTCGCCTCCCTGGTGCTTTTCCTTCTCGCGGCTGGGCCTAACCCCCCCTTTCCTTCTCCACTGCCGGCAGGATCCTCCGCCGGCCGCAGCTCGCTTCGTCGCCGGACCGCCTCACCACAGCTCGGGCCGAAACAACTGCACCTCTAGGTTCGCCTCCTCTCCCTCTTGCTCTACCCTTCGTCGCCTGGGCTTCTCCGCCGCCGTCCTGCCGCCGACGAGCACCCCTGTGCCCTCCTCTGCTCGCTGCCCCTGACGAGTGGGGCCAGCCTGTCAGGCGGCTCGGTTCGGCTGGGGGCGTTGACGCCTGAGAGTGCTGGGAAATGCGTTTTCCCTTCGGGGAAGCGTATTTCTTCAATTTCTTTTTTTTCCAATACCCGATTTGATTCAAATCTTTATAGCTTTTGCTACACAACTCCAAATGAGATGAAACCACTTCCAGAAATTTTGTAAAATCATGAACTTTAGGATTATGCAAAAATATTCCATGTTGGACTAATGTGCAGATTAGAAGCTCAATTAAATGCTTTAGGTTAATAAATTGCTTAGTGTACTAATTGCTCTTTTCAACTCCAAAATGAATGAAACCAATTCCATTGTAATCCTTGGTCTGTAAACTTTCTAAATTTGTGGTTATATTTGAATTTGGACTTGATTTGCCATGATTGTGATGACTGCTATGCTTCGATGCTTAATTATATTGAAATGCCATTAACTAGTGCAACTGTAAAACAAATGCATGATAGCTTGTTCCCAGGACTTTGATAATTTGTGGTTCTAAATTTTCCATGATTGTCATGGTAGTTATATTCCTAACTTGTGGGATTACCTCAATTACTTTGCCAAGAAAACTTGTTAAAACCTAGGCTAGGGATCATTCATTCTATGAAATGAAAGATGGTTACTATCGATACATAATACTATGCTTAGCCATGCTTTAGTTGGGTAGAAAGTTAGGCTTGAATCTTTATGAAACTTTGCAAATGTTGAAAATGGCGAAAGGATCTTGGTATGTGGTTAAAAATGGAAATGAAAGTATGTTTTAGACAGGCGAGTTATGTATATCTGAAAGTGCAATGGGATGTCTTGCACCGTACATGCGCCACTTATGCGGTACAAGGAAATGGATTGGTGTTGTATGGAACCGGTCATTGCACGTAGATAGGGGGAAGTACTCGCCTGAGTCAACCTAAGGACCGAACTTGATACTATCAACTGAGTTAACTGGTGCAACCACATGTGCTAGTATGGGATAGCCTTAACTTAGTAAGCTAGATGAAGATCGAACCTTGCACGTTGGTAGGCCGAAGAGTATGGACGAACCGAGTGAGCGGTGTCGTTCTAGGTGCTCCCTTCACTGAGGCGTTGGGAACAAAGCATTCCAATACAACGGGTATGCCTTGCTATGGGGAGAACGAGGGCGATGGCCTGCGGGACCATCGTAACTGTTGAAATTCTGCCGCCATAGCAAGGACAGGTCATACTCGGGCTAGTGCAAGGTTAGGCTTTAGCTGGTCGAAAAGTTTCGTCATAGTCTAGCAAAACGGATACGTGTGTATCGCGTGGCATGGTTGACATGATTGCTAGAATATGTCATGTGGGTAAAGTGTACACTCTCTGCAGAGATTTAAATCTAATCGATTAGCCGTGCTCACGGTCAAGAGCGGCTTGGAAACATAATGTCAAGTATAGTGTTTTGGTTTTGGTTTTGCAAAGTGACTTGGAAAAAGGTGTTATTGGATTGGTGTAAGTTATGGTGAAATTTGGTTATGTTGCGGATATTGTTTATGGCCATGGAGGGTCATGAATGATTGTTCAAATACTTATATGCTACTTATAGCTTTTATCAAATGCTCATTTAAAATGTTATCGATGTTTAACAATTGCATGCTTACAAATAAAAGTTGCTTTATGCTGAAATTCAAACCTAGAGTAGAAGCTTTCATTCATTGAATAGCCTTGCATGTATAATATTTCTTCCATACACTAAAGTCTTGCGACTACATACGTGTACTCACCGTTTGCTCTAATTAAAAATGCTTAGAGGAAGGTAATGACGACGCACCTGACGGCGCTTACTTCGAACCGGGGTCAAGCGATTTCTTGGTTGGATGAACTGGGTTTTCCCCAGTCGGTTGCCTATGGGTTATGGTTGGCACACCGCTGTCCCTCTTTTGGACTTAAGGTCATTTTCGCTGCTCTTTACTCTTTGTGCAATACCTAGTAGATGTAATAGTTTCTAGACTACCTTTATGTCTTTTACATATTTGTATGTGTGATGTACCAGCTCGATGTGCAAAGTATGTGTGTGCTAGGCGTTGATCTTGGGAACTAGCACTGAACACATATGCGGGAAGCTCGGATTGATTCCAACCGGTTGGCAAGAGCACGAGTGTTGCGCCGATTGGTTGATCTCAATCCGAGTACGGTTTCAGATAAGCGATTGGATTTCTTTCGGGTTGTATCATTATCCAGACCGATGCAACAGTAAAAGTCTTTATCGCTAATCTAAGACCGGAGCCCCCACAAGAGTGGTATCAGAGCCATACGACTGTAGGAAAGCCCTAGTTAGCATGGACGATAGGCTTAAGGACAATTCTCTCTCAAAAAGCTATTTTGACTATAGAATCTTAATTGCAAAAGTGTAGATTGCTACTCTTACCCTTCTATAGCACGTTCCGTTGTTTACATTTCAAATGGTTTTATACTTATCTCGAACTTCAAATAGTCGTTCTCCTATGCAGCAAGGTCTGAAAAGTGAACTCATTCTATTCTTCATCTCATTCAAAGGAATAGTTTTGAAAGTAAAAATGCTTTAGAAACGTTCTAGAACCTAAAATTTGTAAGGATTCTAGAGAGCTCTCAACCCTATTCATACTCTAAATCATTTCTTCGTGAATCAAAAACCTATAAAAGCTTCTCCAATTCCAATTCTAGATGCATATTGAATAGTTGTTTGATTAAGGAAGTTAGGAGTTGGTGTGATTACTATAATAAAAACCTAAAACTTGCAACTAAAATTTGTGGAAGTGATCTCATGGAGTTAGTAGCAAGCCTCCAACCCGTGTCAGTCCACTCTCAACACTCTTTCAATCCCGGAGATTCACCAAGTGCTAGTTGCCTATGGGTATCCCGATGTTTTTCCTGAAGAACTGCCAGGGTTACCACCAGACCGTGACCTGGAATTCATCATAGATTTGCTACCCAGGTCTGCACCAATTTCCAAACGTCCTTACCGCATGCCCCCAGATGAGTTGATTGAGTTAAAGAAGCAACTCCGGGAACAGCTAGATAAAGGCCTCATTCGCCCTAGCTCGTCCCCGTGGGGAAGTCCAGTGTTATTCGTCAAGAAGAAAGACGGCAATCTCCAAATGTGTGTTGACTACCGATCCTTGAACGAAGTCACCATCAAGAACAAGTATCATCTTCCGCAAATTGACGATTTATTCGATCAACCGAGCGGAACACAAGTCTTTTCCAAAATTGACTTGAGGTCAGGTTACTTTCAACTCAAGATCAGGCCAGAGGATATTCCAAAGACTGCTTTTACCACTCGCTACGGTTTATATGAATATACCGTAGTATCCTTTGTGCTTACAAATGCACCTACCACATTCATGAATCTTATGAACCAAGTATTCATGGAATACTTGGATAAATTCGTGGCAGTGTTCATTGATGACCTTCTCAATTACTCCAAGTCTGAGAAAGAACATGAGCTTCATCTGCGCTTGGCACTTGACAAGCTTCGTGAGCATCAACTCTATGCGAAGTTCAGCAAATGTGAGTTCTGGCTCAAGAAGTGGGTTTTCTTGGTCATGTTCTTTCTAATGGAGGTGTCGCTGTTGACCCGAGCAAGGTGAAAGATGTGCTCGCATGGGAACAGTCCCGAACCGTTCCTGAGATCAGGAGTTTTCTCGGTCTGGCGGTATATTACCGCCGGTTCATCGAGAACTTCTGAAAGATTGCAAAGCTGATGACTGAATTACGCAAGAAGGAGAAGAAGTTTGAGTGGTCACCAGCTTGTGAAGCAAGCTTCCAAGAGTTAAAGAAAAGACTCACTACTGCTCCCATACTTGTCTTACCCGATATACCCAAGAGCTTTGACGTTTTCTGTGATGCTTCTCGTCAAGGCCTCGGGTGTGTGCTAATGCAAGAAGGCAAGGTTGTGGCTTATGCTTCACGCCAATTGAAGCCTCATGAGATTAATTATCCAACTCATGATTTGGAATTGGCAGCCGTCATTCATGCTCTCAAATTATGGCGGCATTATATCATCGGCAACCGTTGTGAAATATATACTGACCACAAGAGTCTGAAATATTTCTTCACTCAGCCGGATCTGAACTTGAGACAACGAAGATGGCTGGAATTAATCAAAGATTATGATCTTGGCATTCATTATCATCCGGGCAAAGCAAATGTTGTAGCTGATGCACTCAGTCGAAAGCTACATCCTGTCAACACTTTCAATGTCGTCAGTCAGCCTCAGCTACTTGACGAATTTCGAAAGCTCAACTTGGAAGTGGTTGAAAAGGGTCGTATCGCAGCCTTTACCCTACAGCCAACTTTGGAGTCCCAAATCAAAGCCGCCCAACTCAAGGATAAAGGGGTGGCTGAGATTAAGCGCAAGATGCATGAAGGCGCACCATCGGAATTTTCGGAGAATGCTAATGGTTTGATCATATTTGGACAGCAGATATATATTCCAGATGATCAAGAAATCAAAGATGTGATTTTGAAAGAAGCCCATGAGTCTCCACTCTCAATCCACCCGGGAAGTACCAAGATGTACCGGGACCTCCGTGAAAGGTTCTGGTGGCCCGGTATGAAAAGGGACGTCGCTGCACATGTGGCAATCTGTGACGTGTGCCAGCGCGTAAAAAAAAGCTGAGCATCAGCGACCTGCAGGAATGCTCCAACCCTTGAAGATTCCTGAGTGGAAGTGGGAAGAAGTGGGCATGGACTCTATTACGGGCTTACCAAAGTCGTCTAACGGTCATGACCCCCTATGGGTTATTGTCGACTGTTTGACTAAAGTGGCTTACTTTATTCCGGTTCACATCACCTATAATGGATCCAAACTTGCTGAGCTCTACATGAACCATATTGTCCGACTTCTTGGTGTTCCAAAGGTCATCATCTCTGATCGAGGTCCGCAGTTCATTTCTCGGTTTTGGGAGAGCCTGCACGAGCTCCTCGGAACCAAGCTATTCTTTAGCACGGCTTTCCATCCCCAAATAAGCGGGCGAACAGAGCGGACAAATCAAATCTTGGAAGACATGTTGCGAGCTTGTGTGCTGTCCTACAATGCAAATGGGAGAAATGCTTAGCTTTTGCCGATTTCTCCTACAACAACAGCTACCAGGCAAGTCTTCAAATGTCCCCCTTTGAAGCGCTTTATGGGAGGAAGTGCAGGACGCCTCTATGTTGGTCTGAAACAGGTGAAAGGCAATTCTTTGGGCCATCAATAATACAAGAGGCCGAAGATCATGTCAATCTGATTCGTAGTCGGCTGAAAGAAGCTCAATCACGACAAAAGAGCTATGTTGACAACCGCCGCCGCGAACTGAGCTTTGAAGTGGGTGATTTTGTCTATCTCAAAGTCTCACCGTTGCGTGGCACTCGTCGATTCCGAGTTCGCGGGAAGCTGGCCCCGCGATATATTGGCCCTTACCGAATTCTTGCAAAAAGAGGTGAAGTGGCATATCAACTTGAGTTACCGCCCCAGCTCTCGGATGTGCACGACGTTTTCCACGTGTCCCAGCTGAAGAAGTGTCTTCGGGCTCCCACTGAAGCGATCCCCCTGGACAATGTTGATCTTCAGCCGGATCTTTCTTATCGTGAGCATCCAATTGGCATCCTCGATGAAGCTGTGCGTCACACTCGCAACCACTCAGTCAAAATGCTCAAAGTCCAGTGGAGCAATCATGCTGAGGCCGAAGCCACGTGGGAACGTGAGGATCGCCTCAAAACTGAGTTCCCCTACTTCTTTGACGAACCCAACTAATTTCGAGGACGATATTATCGTAAGGGGGGTAGGTTTGTAACATCTGAAAACTCTACTAACTTGATAAAGTTACATTTCATGCTTTGCTTAAGCTAAGCATATCCTAAAATTTCCTCTTCGAAGCCTTTTGCTCAAAGTCTGTCATAGCAGGTTGGGCAAAAGTGAGTACGGGCAGATCATCAAGAAATTGATCTACAAACTCAAGCAAATATTCTAATCCTTGATCAACCCATTTGCTTGAACTGACAACTAAAGGCATCTACTACAAATCAGCTTTTGACTGAGTTTGTACTGTAGTGAATAAGTATTGCCATCTCTGAAACTTTATTAACTAAATAAAGTTCTCATTCCCTGTCATTCCAAATTGAAGTTTGCTTTATCAATTTGAGTGTTAGCTGGAGCCAATGCTTCCGGTTGGAAGCCACCCAGCACAAAAATCTCCAAATCAGTTTGGCCTAATCCAGAGCTTGGACCTGGCAATCCAACGTAGCAATTTCTTTTACTGAGTTGATTGAACGATTGCAGTCTGACTATTGGACAGCTCAATTGTCTGAAACCTTGATAGCTGAATAAATAGCCCGTTTCAATCACTCTAATCACAGCATTGCAAATCCAAGTCGAGCACTGAATGTTGCTTTTAGGATATCATTTCCAATCTGCTAGCTCAAGATTTCCAAGATCCTTGAGCCAATCAAATGCGCAACTTCATTTCTTGCATTATGCGAACCTTGTTGTCCGGACAAGTAATTGTCACCAAAGAATACTAATCGCTGCATTGCACTACCATTTGGAGCGATGAAAGAATGATTCCAGGGCTTCACTTCGAGACTAAGCGGCTCAAAGGCTTTCGATTACCCCTTTGGCTAGTTTAATGCTCGAACCTCGACTCCTCATGCAAAGAAAGATCAAATACTATTCGATCCGAACCGTACTATAGCTTGTCTTGGCAACTCTCTGTACCAACCAAGGCTCTTGCATACTCCAAATTGCTAGCGTAGTGCTTTGTGCGTTGTCTAAAGGAGTCATTGCTCAATCAAGATCAGAGCAGGCTTGACAACTGCATTTCGGCGTTGTCTAAACCTTGCCATCCGGGAATAGTGCCATTTCCAAGCATCCTGATCAAAGCATTTCATCTTCAGTCTGAGCAATGGGTGTCTGTTTCAAGAGCTCCCTTTCCCATTCCATTCAAACAAGACCCCCAAGACCTGTTGGACCAATGAAAGGCAATAACGACAATACGACCTTCTAAATCCACAGTTCTTTAATCCAACAATTCCCTCCGCATTTCCTGATCAAGTGAGCAATGCTCTATTCAAGTACTGCAACTTGGAACTGAATGAGCAGTACTTTAATCTTACAACTAAATGTTCCAACCAAGTGCTGCAACTCTGAACCAAGTCTGGCACTGTAGTGGATCTTGTGGCTATTCTCTGAACCAGGGCAAGGCCGAACTAAATCAAGTGTTGATCTGTCATTTATCAACTCAGGCAAATCCCAAACATTTACGGTCTCCATTTTTAGCTAATTCTCATTCGACAGTTCTTCACCGATTGAAGCAAAGCCGAATGCAATCTTAACAAATGAATTTCATTTCCTACGTTGCTAGCTCAAAGATTTTCATGTCTTGTTGAACTAATCTTGAGCTAGGACTTGGAATCCCATTGCCTGAACCCTTAATTCTCTGAACCAACCAATTTTCTACTGTTGCCAGAATCGGCACTGTAGCAAACGTGGCAACAGTAACCTGAATTCGATGGTTATCTGAGGAAACGAGCAAGCACTGACCGTTTGCTTCCGTTGCCCATCTCGGCCTCTCCGCCTGTACGCCGGCGCCACCCAGTCGTTTCCCCAGCTCACGGCGTCGCCTCCCTCTCCATTTCTCTCCCTGGCCATGCCGCTGTCAGGGCAAGCGTGCCACGCGGCTGCCACGCGGCCACACCGCTTATGCCGTGCAGCTACCTCGCCCTCTCCGTCGCGAGCTTTAAAGCCGCGCAGCCCCCTCCTCTATACCCTTTGCTCGCCCGTGGCTCGTTTCCCCGCCGCCGCTCTGCAATTCGGTGAAACGACCCGGCGAGCACCTCCGCGAGCAATTCCCCTCCACGGTGAGCTTCCGCCCAAATCCTCTGAGGCTTAAGCTTCTTGGCCTCTTGCTGATCGCCGAGCAATGCCCCATTGCAGGTTTAATCGGCCGGAGCTCCGCCGCGACCTCACTCCTTCTTCCCCGCCTCCGGCCGCACGGCGCCAGCCCGTTCTGCGCCACCTCCGAAGGAATCGACAGCTCCACGAGGTTCCCCTCGCCTCCCTGGTGCTTTTCCTTCTCGCGGCTGGGCCTAACCCCCCTTTCCTTCTCCATCTTGGCGAGATCCTCCGCCGCGGCTCAACCGTCGCCGGACCGCCTCACCACAGCTCGGGCCGAAACAACTGCACCTCTAGGTTCGCCTCCTCTCCCTCTTGCTCTACCCTTCGTCGCCTGGGCCTCTCCGCCGCCGTCCTGCCGCCGAGCACCCTGTGCCCTCCTCGCTCGCTGCCCTCGACGAGTGGGGCCAGCCTGTCGAGCAGCTTTGCCTGCGTGACACTACGGTATGGTGTGACATTATAGAATGTGAAATTAGAGAATAAAACCTTCGGCTTGAGGTTTACTCGCGTTTTGGGCCGTTTGAAGTGATGTGTCACCACGAGTGTCGTAACCTTTTAAATGGTGCATGTTAAGGTCAAAAACTTTATGAAATATGGTATGGCAGGTTAAAACCATAAGGTATGGAGGTTAATAACGTTTTCGGCCGTTTCCGGCCGCTGGGTTTTGGGCCTTCCCGGGAGTTTGGGCCTTAAGTGGGCTTTGGTGGGATGGAGTAGGTCTCCGTAACGGACTAGGATTGGGTGTGGGGCTGGTAAAAGGGCTCCCCACCAGCCCTTGGGCGTTCACCCCTGCCCCTTGTGCGCCCTTCCCCACTTGCCCTTGCCCTAGCCGCCTCCTCCTCCCTTGGCCGTGCGCCTCCCCCTCCTTTGCCCCATTGCTCCCCACCTCTCCTCCACCCCCATGCTGCCCTAGGGTGGTCTCCACACCTCTGCACCTTGTGGATCCATCCGTTGGAGCGAGGAGCGAGGAGCGAGGAGCGTGGAGCGAGGAGCGTGGAGCGAGGAGATCTATTGGAGATTCGTTCGTTGGGCAAAGGTATGATCATGGGGATCCTTGGGTTTTATCTAGGTACTGTTCTTAGAGTGTTTATGAAGTTTTTAGATCAATTGGTGGTGCTGGGTTGGAGTTCTTTGGGTTAGATCTAGACGTTGCCACGTTTCTGTTTTCGGGCAGATTGAGCAATCGGGCTAGGGTTCGAGTTTTCGTCGATTTAGAATCCGAATCTGTCCGTACGGACTTAAAAGAAGTTGTGGATAATTTAATTATCTTTCCGTGGACATAAAGCACGTTAAAATACGATCAGCCATTTGAAAGTTATGGCCATTTTACCGAGCGTGTTAAAATCTGTGACGCGATTGGAACAGATCGTAGTAATCTGTAGATTAAACAATTTTAGATTCCGAATCAGTCTTTCCGTATAACTAGAAAAAGGTAGGAAATTTCCTAAGCTTCGCGATGGTGTACTCGTTTAATCGATTTGGAGTCCCAGAACTCAAGTTATGGCCTTTGCAAGGCTGCTGTCCCGCCTGGACAGAACCTCTGTTTTTAGGTTTGCAAGTAGTGGGCAATGTCGGGTTAGATGGGGATTTGTGTACTGTTTTGTGGGCATGATTGTGAGTGTGTGATGCCTATGTGCAGGTGGTGTGACACCGGGAGTGCCCTCGACTTCCCACAAATCCGTCGCTCGCGGTTGAGGCAAGTGTGTTGTAATGTATAGCGGATTGTAGGTTGCTTGTTGATATTGGATGAAAGATTGAATACTTGCTATGATCACTTGCCTTGCTTGCTGTTTTCCAATGATATATTGAGTATGATTATCATGATATGATGCTATGTGTCTATACTTATCATGATTCGATGCCATGTGTAATATTTGTCATGATGAGATGCCATATGTTTATGTACATGTGAAATATGATAATTGGCATAGTTGCATGCATGACATGAGATAGGGCGAGGGCGGTGAGAAAGTCATAACTAGTCCGGCAAGGTCGGTGAGAAAGTTATGACTAGTCCGGAACGCCATTGAGTAAGACCTACATCGTGATTCCATCCACGTGGTGAATGGAAGCGAGGAGTAGGCACCCTCCATCTTCGGGATGGAAGGGGGGAAAAGGGTGCACACCGACGGGTGTGTACTCAACCATACCGGTATGAGTTTCCAAGGAGATATGAGCATAACATTGCATTGCATTGCATTACAATACAAATTAAATGATGAGGATGTTGTTATGTGTTCAAGTATGAGATGTTATATGTGACGTGAGGTATTATTGTCTTGTAAATGATCTTGTTGTCCATTGCAATATGCTTGCTGAGTTTTCGAACTCACGCTTGTGTTTTATGTTGTTTTTAGGTACTTGAGATCGGCATGCGGAAAAAGGGGTTTAGCTACACTTCTACACGTAGCTCCACCATCATAATCCATAAATACACACTTGGAGACATGATATTAAGAGTTGTGCCTTAAACTTAATGTATGGTTTAATTTAGCATGCTTGTGATTCCTTATTTGCTTCGTTATAGATTATGAAGTGGTTGAGCGTGGTATTAATGGCGTAATTCGATGATATGTCCATTTATGTTGATGTTCTAGATGTCGTGTGCTATGATATATCTTGCCATGATTTCGATATTGTGTTAATTCATGGAAAAACAAAGGAGATGCTGCCGAAATATCGGTTTTTAGCATATGTACCTTTGCTGGAATTTATGTTTAAATGTGGTATTTAGATGTTGTTTAGCTTATGTTTGGTAGCATTCGGGCATATTAAATGCCGGGGTGTTACAGTTGGTATCAGAGCGGGCTGTAGGTCCTTGGAATGCGTATTTGTAGTGTCATGCCATAGGGTACAACTAAAATATGATGTGGAATAACTTAGAAACATGGCTTAGGTTTCAACTAAAACTTTGTCATAGGATAGCAACATTAAAACTTGCAAAAAATGGTATAACTAATCTAAAATTTGACACACACTGGATGCACAGTAGGAAAGGGTATGGGTATCGTTTCTTTACGCTTAAATGTTGTATTTAAGCTTTGATGTTGAATGCTTCTTTTGACAATGCATGTTGCTATGTCAATGATATATGTTGTGGTGATAAGAGTGGGGTTGTGGTACTGAAGGGTTTCGGTCACCTCTTGTTGTTTATAGTTAGGGTGAGGTTTGACGGTGTGGCCGGTTAGCGCCATCACCGAAGAAGCTCGTTAACCCACAGTAGGAGAAAAGCGCTTACCCTTTACGTCGTAAATCGGGTAGTTGATTGGAGGCGAAAAGGAAGAGTTAATGGTGGTTTCCTACGGATGTTCTTTGTCGCTCGACGGTCGGTGTTTGTTGCTTTTCTTGGCTTTAGTTGTTTTGAACCGAATGAAAAGGTGATGGGCTGCGTGGATCGTTCAGTATGCGGTGTGTGGTTTTGTCTTCCTTGGGTGAAGACGAGAAGAGGAGTCTAGTGTTGCGCTTCTTTTGGGCGCCTTTCAGCTTTTGATGCCTGTTAATTGCTTTATGAAGAACAAGCATTCGATTTATTCACGTGGTTGTCTGTCTCCAAGGCTAAAGGAGTTTTGTTCGGAGTTGTGCCGCACTGGCCGTAAGGGCTGAAGTTCTGCGGGCCAGAGTAGTAATCGGTGCTTGATTTCATCATTTCTTGGTTTGAGAAATCATCTTTGAAAGCCCTCTTGAGTCGTGAAAGTTAGGGGTTTGGTGTTAAGGTTTTATTTGAAAAGGTTAATGGAGCACTTGGTTCCCTTCGAGAAAAGTTGTCTTCCAACCAGTTTCCTCTATGGAAGTCTTTGAGATTGAAAAGTGTTTTGGAGAATTCCTTTGCATAACCAAGTTTGGGTTTGTCTCATTGCAATTTTGAGAGTCAAGTTTCCTTATGAATTTGGGATGAGTTTTAAAACTAAAATCTTGTAAACAAAGTAAGTAGTCTTTTACTCGAAATCGTTTGTCCCTAGTAAGAATTGATGTTTAGCATGTTATGTAGTAGGTAACAATGTGGTTTATGGATTGATGTGTTGCTAAGTTAAATTTTGAGTTGAATCAATTCAATGTGAGTAAAATCTCTAAGTTTGAGAATAAATAGACTACTAGTGTTGTAGTTCACTCTTAGCGAGAATGATTGAAAGTGTTAATGTTCATGCTTAGAATCTGTTGCCTTGCTTTAAAAGTGCTTATGATCCTCGTTAATGTTAAAAGTTTAAACCTTGATGCATAGTTAAAACATTAAGATGATGTAAACTGCTGATATTGTTAAGAAGCTTTGCTTGGTGTTTAAAGATGTGCTAATCTAACGGATTAGTAGAGACTAGTGACTTTAATTTGGAAGTTGATTGGAGTGGTTATTTATGTTGTTGCAAACTATTAGTATATTTGGAAGTATGCAGTTGTGACCCTTCAATGCTAGTTTTCAATCTATTTTAAATAGTTGGAGTATGTTGTAATTTTGTTATCACCTATGTATAGGGTAGCTAAAAGTAATGTTGATCGGTTGATGATTATGCCCATTTGTTTTTATTGATGACTTAGTAGTGGTGGTAGTTGTGTAGAATACTTGTTGGAAACCATTGACTAAATGGAGGGTGTTGTAACTGTGGTGATGGAGTGAACCATGGATAATTAACCTGATGTAGAGTTTTATCCTTAATGAATGTATGCCTTGGAATCCTAGCTATGAACTTTGTCTTGTAGAGATAATATTTACATGTTGAAGTCGTTGTTTAAGCTGAATAAGGTTCGGTTATCGAGACGTGAATAGATAGGAGGTATGAAATTTATATGTTGATCTTGCTGAAAGATTTGTTGAAGTACTATGTTTCAAATTTAGAATAAGAAGTATTATGATTCGGTGATCCGTGGGGATCATATCATTATAGTCTTGGTTGGGTGCCTTCTTGATAAGCATCATAAACCCTTATTAAAAGTTTTGGGAATGGTAACTAGAGGAAGAATTTGTTGTGAAGCTTTTGGTTGAATTGAGTTGGGGCTCCTCAGGGAGTAAAAAGTGATTATTAAAGTCTTTTAATGGAAAGCGTAGTGGAGTTCTAGAGATGGTTCTTTTTACGCTGAGCTTGTGTTTAAAAGCATTTGGACTGGTTTGGTTGTTTGCCATTTTGGTTGAAGGGTTTTCGGTCAAGGTGTTCCTTATCTTTGTGTTTGAGTTTCCCAAAACTCGTAATGTTTGGTGTCGACCTTTGGTTTTGGCGAATTTGTTTAGTTCGTGTTGTGAGTTTGGATTTACATCCAAAAGTTTTGAGTCGATCGCGCCCTTTCACGTTCGCACTGGATTATCTTTGGAATTAATTTTAAAAGGAAGCAGATGGTCTTAAAGGGTTGTGTTGGAAACTTTTGAGTTGAGCCCTTAATGTGTAACTCTTTTTGGCTAGAGTTGGAGTTGTTTTGAAAATGTGTGTGATGTTGCGAGTGCTTCAAAAAGGTGGACTTTATGAAAGTTTTACAAAGTGATTTTGTTAGTGAGGTGTTCCCCTTTTGGGAATGAGTTTCCCTCTCCTTGAGGAAGTTCGTGATGGTTGTGGGAGCAGATGTTCGACTTGAAATTTTGATGTTCTTTTCCAAAATGTTGAATTTGGATGAAATGCAATGTTGTGCAAGTTCAGTTTTCAAGCGATGTGGGGTCTTTACGACGTGGTGTTTTATCACAACTATCTTTGCCGTCATAGTCTATATGAATTTCCGCAACCTTCGATGTTAATTGTGTTTCCATCATTTGATACCGAGGAAGAAGTCATTTGGTGAATGACTATTCGGTGCCGTTGTTACATGATGAATGAAGGGTGAAAAAGGAAAACGAGACATTGTTTATGCATAATTAATCATAAAGGAGTCGACGAGCCAGGTTGGTGAGAAAGTCATATAAGGATATATGACTAATCCGGAGTGCTCTTGAAAAGTGTGCATGCATGTCAAGAATCGAGATGTCCATTTCTTTCTAGTATGAAAAGAAAGAATGAAGAAATTATGGTATTTTGGTTGTAGTGTAGGGGATTTATGCTTCCTTTGTGATTTGGCTTGGATGTTGCCGAATTCTTTCCAAAATGGTTGTTAACGCTTTGGGTTTGAGTTGTCGTGTGTACACTTGGGGATGATACCTAAGTGTTTTCGTGTGAGGGCGAGACCCTCTTAAGAAAGGAACCAATTGTGGTTTGGTAAGGTTTTTCGATCCTAGCTTGGGGCTAGGTGTTGAACCCTAGTGGTATAAGGGTGGTTTGTGATGGAGGTTGATGATGTATGGGTCTAACCATTATTAAGTGTAGCGATGGGTGGAAGTGAAGTTGACGGTAGTTCGGTGATATTTGTCTGCCGTGAGCATTTGTAGTCACTAGTTGTTGTTGTATTTTTGTCTTGTCTGGTAAAGGTTTGATTAACATGTTTGTATGATGGTGAATCGGATGGGCAAGTGTTCCTTAATTAGTTTTCCTCGATGGAAATTTTCGGGAATGTAGAAAGGTCGTTACGGGAATTGTGACTTCCTTTGATTATGTCATGTTGAGTTTAATGGAGTATGGGAGTCCGGTTGGTTGTGAGCGACGTATGAAGTGTTTGCCGTGAGGAGTCGAGCCTTTTGGGGTGCTGGAGCCCGTTGTGGTTGAAACGCAGATTCTGTTGGGAATTGAAGTAAAGGTCGATTTGTGAGGGTTGCCCTTAGTTGAGCTAGATCAACACTTTTTCTCTATGTGTTGGTTTTGGGAACTCGTTTGTTGTTTGTTCGGTTTTAGTCGTTGTGTGAATGTTTTGTCTTTGCAGAGAAGCCGTTTGTCCCTTGGGGATTTTGTCATTGATTTTGGCGTCCTTCGGATTCGAGGTCGAATCCTGTTGAAGGGGAGAATGTGACACTACGGTATGGTGTGACATTATAGAATGTGAAATTAGAGAATAAAACCTTTCGCTTGAGGTTTACTCGCGTTTTTGGGCCGTTTGAAGTGATGTGTCACCACGGAGTGTCGTAACCTTTTAAATGGTGCATGTTAAGGTCAAAAACTTTATGAAATATGGTATGGCAGGTTAAAACCATAAGGTATGGAGGTTAATAACGTTTCAGGGCCGTTTTCGGGGTTTTGGGCCTTCCCGGGGGAGTTTGGGCCTTAAGTGGGCTTTGGTGGGATGGAGTAGGTCTCCGTAACGGACTAGGATTGGGTGTGGGGGCTGGTAAAAGGGCTCCCCACCAGCCCTTGGGCGTTCACCCCTGCCCCTTGTGCGCCCTTCCCCCCCACTTGCCCTTGCCCTAGCCGCCTCCCTCCTCCCTTGGCCGTGCGCCTCCCCCTCCTTTGCCCCATTGCTCCCCACCTCTCCTCCACCCCCATGCTGCCCTAGGGTGGTCTCCACACCTCTGCACCTTGTGGATCCATCCGTTGGAGCGAGGAGCGAGGAGCGAGGAGCGTGGAGCGAGGAGCGTGGAGCGAGGAGATCTATTGGAGATTCGTTCGTTGGGCAAAGGTATGATCATGGGGATCCTTGGGTTTTATCTAGGTACTGTTCTTAGAGTGTTTATGAAGTTTTTAGATCAATTGGTGGTGCTGGGTTGGAGTTCTTTGGGTTAGATCTAGACGTTGCCACGTTTCTGTTTTCGGGCAGATTGAGCAATCGGGCTAGGGTTCGAGTTTTCGTCGATTTAGAATCCGAATCTGTCCGTACGGACTTAAAAGAAGTTGTGGATAATTTAATTATCTTTCCGTGGACATAAATCATGTTAAAATACGATCAGCCATTTGAAAGTTATGGCCGTTTTACCGAGCGTGTTAAAATCTGTGACGCGATTGGAACAGATCGTAGTAATCTGTAGATTAAACAATTTTAGATTCCGAATCAGTCTTTCCGTATAACTAGAAAAAGGTAGGAAATTTCCTAAGCTTCGCGATGGTGTACTCGTTTAATCGATTTGGAGTCCCAGAACTCAAGTTATGGCCTTTGCAAGGCTGCTGTCCCGCCGGGACAGAACCTCTGTTTTTAGGTTTGCAAGTAGTGGGCAATGTCGGGTTAGATGGGGATTTGTGTACTGTTTTGTGGGCATGATTGTGAGTGTGTGATGCCTATGTGCAGGTGGTGTGACACCGGGAGTGCCCTCGACTTCCCACAAATCCGTCGCCCGCGGTTGAGGCAAGTGTGTTGTAATGTATAGCGGATTGTAGGTTGCTTGTTGATATTGGATGAAAGATTGAATACTTGCTATGATCACTTGCCTTGCTTGCTGTTTTCCAATGATATATTGAGTATGATTATCATGATATGATGCTATGTGTCTATACTTATCATGATTCGATGCCATGTGTAATATTTGTCATGATGAGATGCCATATGTTTATGTACATGTGAAATATGATAATTGGCATAGTTGCATGCATGACATGAGATAGAGGCGAGGCGGTGAGAAAGTCATAACTAGTCCGGCAAGGTCGGTGAGAAAGTTATGACTAGTCCGGAACGCCATTGAGTAAGACCTACATCGTGATTCCATCCACGTGGTGAATGGAAGCGAGGAGTAGGCACCCTCCATCTTCGGGATGGAAGGGGGGAAAAGGGTGCACACCGACGGGTGTGTACTCAACCATACCGGTATGAGTTTCCAAGGAGATATGAGCATAACATTGCATTGCATTGCATTACAATACAAATTAAATGATGAGGATGTTGTTATGTGTTCAAGTATGAGATGTTATATGTGACGTGAGGTATTATTGTCTTGTAAATGATCTTGTTGTCCATTGCAATATGCTTGCTGAGTTTTCGAACTCACGCTTGTGTTTTATGTTGTTTTTTAGGTACTTGAGATCGGCATGCGGGAAAAAGGGGTTTAGCTACACTTCTACACGTAGCTCCACCATCATAATCCATAAATACACACTTGGAGACATGATATTAAGAGTTGTGCCTTAAACTTAATGTATGGTTTAATTTAGCATGCTTGTGATTCCTTATTTGCTTCGTTATAGATTATGAAGTGGTTGAGCGTGGTATTAATGGCGTAATTCGATGATATGTCCATTTATGTTGATGTTCTAGATGTCGTGTGCTATGATATATCTTGCCATGATTTCGATATTGTGTTAATTCATGGAAAAACAAAGGAGATGCTGCGAAATATCGGTTTTTAGCATATGTACCTTTGCTGGAATTTATGTTTAAATGTGGTATTTAGATGTTGTTTAGCTTATGTTTGGTAGCATTCGGGCATATTAAATGCCGGGTGTTCTGATTGGTATCGTGAATTTGTAGGTCCTTGGAATGCGTATTTGTAGTGTCATGCCATAGGGTACAACTAAAATATGATGTGGAATAACTTAGAAACATGGCTTAGGTTTCAACTAAAACTTTGTCATAGGATAGCAACATTAAAACTTGCAAAAAATGGTATAACTAATCTAAAATTTGACACACCTTTGGATGCACAGTAGGAAAGGGTATGGGTATCGTTTCTTTACGCTTAAATGTTGTATTTAAGCTTTGATGTTGAATGCTTCTTTTGACAATGCATGTTGCTATGTCAATGATATATGTTGTGGTGATAAGAGTGGGGTTGTGGTACTGAAGGGTTTCGGTCACCTCTTGTTGTTTATAGTTAGGGTGAGGTTTGACGGTGTGGCCGGTTAGCGCCATCACCGAAGAACTGTTAACCCCTGTAGGAGAAAAGCGCTTACCCTTTCTGTCGTAAATCGGGTAGTTGATTGGAGACGAAAAGGAAGAGTTAATGGTGGTTTCCTACGGATGTTCTTTGTCGTTCTGACGGTCGGTGTTTGTTGCTTTTCTTGGCTTTAGCTGTTTTGAACCGAATGAAAAGGTGATGGGCTTTCGTGGATCGTTCCGTATGCGGTGTGTGGTTTTGTCTTCCTTGGGTGAAGACGTAGAAGAGGAGTCTAGTGTTGCGCTTCTTTTGGGCGCCTTTCGATTTTGATGCTGTTAATTGCTTTATGAAGAACAAGCATTCGATTTATTCTGTGGTTGTCTGTCTCCAAGGCTAAAGGAGTTTTGTTCGGAGTTGTGCTGCACTGGCTGTAAGGGCTGAAGTTCTGCGTGGCTTCAGAGTAGTAATCGGTGCTTGATTTCATCATTTCTTGGTTTGAGAAATCATCTTTGAAAGCCCCTCTTGAGTCGTGAAAGTTAGGGGTTTGGTGTTAAGGTTTTATTTGAAAAGGTTAATGGAGCACTTGGTTCCCTTCGAGAAAAGTTGTCTTCCAACCAGTTTCCTCTATGGAAGTCTTTGAGATTGAAAAGTGTTTTGGAGAATTCCTTTGCATAACCAAGTTTGGGTTTGTCTCATTGCAATTTTGAGAGTCAAGTTTCCTTATGAATTTGGGATGAGTTTTAAAACTAAAATCTGTAAACAAAGTAAGTAGTCTTTTGACTGAAATCGTTTGTCCCTAGTAAGAATTGATGTTTAGCATGTTATGTAGTAGGTAACAATGTGGTTTATGGATTGATGTGTTGCTAAGTTAAATTTTGAGTTGAATCAATTCAATGTGAGTAAAATCTCTAAGTTTGAGAATAAATAGACTACTAGTGTTGTAGTTCACTCTTAGCGAGAATGATTGAAAGTGTTAATGTTCATGCTTAGAATCTGTTGCCTTGCTTTAAAAGTGCTTATGATCCTCGTTAATGTTAAAAGTTTAAACCTTGATGCATAGTTAAAACATTAAGATGATGTAAGCTGCTGATATTGTTAAGAAGCTTTGCTTGGTGTTTAAAGATGTGCTAATCTAGCAGATTAGTAGAGACTAGTGACTTTAATTTGGAAGTTGATTGGAGTGGTTATTTATGTTGTTGCAAACTATTAGTATATTTGGAAGTATGCACGGTTGTGACCCTTCAATGCTAGTTTTCAATCTATTTTAAATAGTTGGAGTATGTTGTAATTTTGTTATCACCTATGTATAGGGTAGCTAAAAGTAATGTTGATCGGTTGATGATTATGCCCATTTGTTTTTATTGATGACTTAGTAGTGGTGGTAGTTGTGTAGAATACTTGTTGGAAACCATTGACTAAATGGAGGGTGTTGTAACCTGTGGTGATGGAGTGAACCATGGATAATTAACCTGATGTAGAGTTTTATCCTTAATGAATGTATGCCTTGGAATCCTAGCTATGAACTTTGTCTTGTAGAGATAATATTTACATGTTGAAGTCGTTGTTTAACCGAATAAGGTTCGGTTATCGAGGCGTGAATAGATAGGAGGTATGAAATTTATATGTTGATCTTCTGAAAGATTTGTTGAAGTACTATGTTTCAAATTTAGAATAAGAAGTATTATGATTCGGTGATCCGTGGGGATCATATCATTATAGTCTTGGTTGGGTGCCTTCTTGATAAGCATCATAAACCCTTATTAAAAGTTTTGGGAATGGTAACTAGAGGAAGAATTTGTTGTGAAGCTTTTGGTTGAATTGAGTTGGGGCTCCTCGGGAGTAAAAGTGATTATTAAAGTCTTTTAATGGAAAGCGTAGTGGAGTTCTAGAGATGGTTCTTTTTACGCTGAGCTTGTGTTTAAAAGCATTTGAATTTGGTTTGGTTGTTTGCCATTTTGGTTGAAGGGTTTTCGGTCAAGGTGTTCCTTATCTTTGTGTTTGAGTTTCCCCAAAACTCGTAATGTTTAGTGTCGACCTTTGGTTTTGGCGAATTTGTTTAGTTCGTGTTGTGAGTTTGGATTTACATCCAAAAGTTTTGAGTCGATCGCGCCCTTTCGCGTTCGCACTGGATTATCTTTGGAATTAATTTTAAAAGGAAGCAGATGGTCTTAAAGGGTTGTGTTGGAAACTTTTGAGTTGAGCCCTTAATGTGTAACTCTTTTTTGCTAGAGTTGGAGTTGTTTTGAAAATGTGAGTTGTTTTGAAAATGTGTGTGATGTTGCGAGTGCTTCAAAAAGGTGGACTTTATGAAAGTTTTACAAAGTGATTTTGTTAGTGAGGTGTTCCCCTTTTGGGAATGAGTTTCCCTCTCCTTGAGGAAGTTCGTGATGGTTGTGGGAGCAGATGTTCGACTTGAAATTTTGATGTTCTTTTCCAAAATGTTGAATTTGGATGAAATGCAATGTTGTGCAAGTTCAGTTTTCAACTGATGTGGGGTCTTTTACGACGTGGTGTTTTACTGTCAACTATGCTGCCGTCATAGTCTATATGAATTTCCGCAACCTTCGATGTTAATTGTGTTTCCATCATTTGATACCGAGGAAGAAGTCATTTGGTGAATGACTATTCGGTGCCGTTGTTACATGATGAATGAAGGGTGAAAAAGAAAAACGAGACATTGTTTATGCATAATTAATCATAAAGGAGTCGACGAGCCAGGTTGGTGAGAAAGTCATATAAGGATATATGACTAATCCGGAGTGCTCTTGAAAAGTGTGCATGCATGTCAAGAATCGAGATGTCCATTTCTTTCTAGTATGAAAAGAAAGAATGAAGAAATTATGGTATTTTGGTTGTAGTGTAGGGGATTTATGCTTCCTTTGTGATTTGGCTTGGATGTTGCGAATTCTTTCCAAAATGGTTGTTAACGCTTTGGGTTTGAGTTGTCGTGTGTACACTTGGGGATGATACCTAAGTGTTTTAGTGTGAGGCGAGACCCTCTTAAGAAAGGAACCAATTGTGGTTTGGTAAGGTTTTCGATCCTAGCTTGGGGCTAGGTGTTGAACCCTAGTGGTATAAGGGTGGTTTGTGATGGAGGTTGATGATGTATGGGTCTAACCATTATTAAGTGTAGCGATGGGTGGAAGTGAAGTTGACGGTAGTTCGGTGATATTTGTCCCGCCGTGAGCATTTGTCGTCACTAGTTGTTCTTGGATTTGAGTCTTGTCTCGGGAAAGGATGGAATAAAATGTTAGTATGATGGTGTATCGGAAGGGCAAGTGTGCCTTAATGAGTTTTCCTCGATGGAAATTTTCGGGAATGTAGAAAGGTCGTTAAAGGAATTGTGACTTCCTTTGATTATGTCATGTTGAGTTTAATGGAGTATGGTAGTCAGGTTGGTTGTGATAGAAGTATGAAGTGTTTGCCGTGAGGATTCGAGCGTTTTGGGTTGATGGAGCCCTTTGTGGTTGAAACGCAGATTCTGTTGGGGAATTGAAGTAAAGGTCGATTTGTGAGGGGTTGCCCTTAGTTGAGCTAGATCAACACTTTTTCTCTATGTGTTGGTTTTGGGAACTCGTTTGTTGTTTGTTCCGGTTTTAGTCGTTGTGTGAATGTTTTGTCTTTGCAGAGAAGCCGTTTGTCCCTTGGGGATTTTGTCATTGATTTTGGCGTCCTTCGGATTCGAGGTCGAATCTGTTGAAGGGGAGAATGTGACACTACGGTATGGTGTGACATTATAGAATGTGAAATTAGAGAATAAAACCTTTCGGCTTGAGGTTTACTCGCGTTTTGGGCCGTTTGAAGTGATGTGTCACCACTGAGTGTCGTAACCTTTTAAATGGTGCATGTTAAGGTCAAAAACTTTATGAAATATGGTATGGCAGGTTAAAACCATAAGGTATGGAGGTTAATAACGTTTAGGGCCGTTTAGGGCCGTTTGAGTTTTGGGCCTTCCCGGGGGAGTTTGGGCCTTAAGTGGGCTTTGGTGGGATGGAGTAGGTCTCCGTAACGGACTAGGATTGGGTGTGGGGGCTGGTAAAAGGGCTCCCCACCAGCCCTTGGGCGTTCACCCCAGCCCCGTGTGCGCCCGTCCCCCCCCATGCCCGTGCCCAAGCCGCCGCCCACCGCCCATGGCCGTGCGCCTCCCCCTCCTTTGCCCCATTGCTCCCCACCTCTCCACCACCTCTCCTCCACCCCCTTGCTGCCCTAGGGTGGTCTCCACACCTCTGCACCTTGTGGATCCATCCGTTGGAGCGAGGAGCGAGGAGCGAGGAGCGTGGAGCGAGGAGCGTGGAGCGAGGAGATCTATTGGAGATTCGTTCGTTGGGCGAAGGTATGATCATGGGGATCCTTGGGTTTTATCTAGGTACTGTTCTTAGGGTGTTTATGAAGTTTTTAGATCAATTGGTGGTGCTGGGTTGGAGTTCTTTGGGTTAGATCTAGACGTTGCCACGTTTCTGTTTTCGGGCAGATTGAGCAATCGGGCTAGGGTTCGAGTTTTCGTCGATTTAGAATCCGAATCTGTCCGTACGGACTTAAAAGAAGTTGTGGATAATTTAATTATCTTTCCGTGGACATAAAGCACGTTAAAATACGATCAGCCATTTGAAAGTTATGGCCGTTTTACCGAGCGTGTTAAAATCTGTGACGCGATTGGAACAGATCGTAGTAATCTGTAGATTAAACAATTTTAGATTCCGAATCAGTCTTTCCGTATAACTAGAAAAAGGTAGGAAATTTCCTAAGATTCGCGATGGTGTACTCGTTTAATCGATTTGGAGTCCCAGAACTCAAGTTATGGCCTTTGCAAGGCTGCTGTCCCGCCGGGACAGAACCTCTGTTTTTAGGTTTGCAAGTAGTGGGCAATGTCGGGTTAGATGGGGATTTGTGTACTGTTTTGTGGGCATGATTGTGAGTGTGTGATGCCTATGTGCAGGTGGTGTGACACCGGGAGTGCCCTCGACTTCCCACAAATCCGTCGCCCGCGGTTGAGGCAAGTGTGTTGTAATGTATAGCGGATTGTAGGTTGCTTGTTGATATTGGATGAAAGATTGAATACTTGCTATGATCACTTGCCTTGCTTGCTGTTTTCCAATGATATATTGAGTATGATTATCATGATATGATGCTATGTGTCTATACTTATCATGATTCGATGCCATGTGTAATATTTGTCATGATGAGATGCCATATGTTTATGTACATGTGAAATATGATAATTGGCATAGTTGCATGCATGACATGAGATAGGGCGAGGCGGTGAGAAAGTCATAACTAGTCCGGCAAGGTCGGTGAGAAAGTTATGACTAGTCCGAACGCCATTAAGTAAGACCTACATCGTGATTCCATCCACGTGGTGAATGGAAGCGAGGAGTAGGCACCCTCCATCTTCGGGATGGAAGGGGAAAAGGGTGCACACCGACGGTGTGTACTCAACCATACGGTATGAGTTTCCAAGGAGATATGAGCATAACATTGCATTGCATTGCATTACAATAAAAATTAAATGATGAGGATGTTGTTATGTGTTCAAGTATGAGATGTTATATGTGACGTGAGGTATTATTGTCATGTAAATGATCTTGTTGTCCATTGCAATATGCTTGATGAGTTTTCGAACTCACGCTTGTGTTTTATGTTGTTTTTAGGTACTTGAGATCGGCATGCGGGAAAAGGGGTTTAGCTACACTTCTACACGTAGCTCCACCATCATAATCCATAAATACACACTTGGAGACATGATATTAAGAGTTGTGCCTTAAACTTAATGTATGGTTTAATTTAGCATGCTTGTGATTCCTTATTTGCTTCGTTATAGATTTTGAAGTGGTTGAGCGTGGTATTAATGGCGTAATTCGATGATATGTCCATTTATGTTGATGTTCTAGATGTCGTGTGCTATGATATATCTTGCCATGATTTCGATATTGTGTTAATTCATGGAAAAACAAAGGAGATGCTGCCGAAATATCGGTTTTTAGCATATGTACCTTTGCTGGAATTTATGTTTAAATGTGGTATTTAGATGTTGTTTAGCTTATGTTTGGTAGCATTCGGGCATATTAAATGCCGGGGTGTTACAGGTTCGGCTGGGGGCGTTGACGCCTGAGAGTGCTGGGAAATGCGTTTTCCCTTCGGGGAAGCGTATTTCTTCAATTTCTTTTTTTTCCAATACCCGATTTGATTCAAATCTTTATAGCTTTTGCTACACAACTCCAAATGAGATGAAACCACTTCCAGAAATTTTGTAAAATCATGAACTTTAGGATTATGCAAAAATATTCCATGTTGGACTAATGTGCAGATTAGGAGCTCAATTAAATGCTTTAGGTTAATAAATTGCTTAGTGTACTAATTGCTCTTTTCAACTCCAAAATGAATGAAACCAATTCCATTGTAATCCTTGGTCTGTAAACTTTCTAAATTTGTGGTTATATTTGAATTTGGACTTGATTTGCCATGATTGTGATGACTGCTATGCTTCGATGCTTAATTATATTGAAATGCCATTAACTAGTGCAACTGTAAAACAAATGCATGATAGCTTGTTCCCAGGACTTTGAAATATCATGATCATGCTGTCATGTGACTTGCTTAGGCCTTATTTATTGCCTTCGCATGCTTTAGTATCAATGTTGTTTCATGCTCATTAGGGAAGAATGGTAATAAGGCCTTCATGCTCAATTATGCTTTTAACCCTGCAATAGATTTCATGACATGATGAACCCAACCCTAAGCTACCTCCATATGCATTTCTTAATAATCCTTAAGGTTGGATAGACAAGTTTATTATGTTGCCACTTCAACTTAAAATGTAAGCTTAAATTTCATACATGTGCAATTGTGATCATTTAGGCCTTTTCAATCTTCCGTAAAACTACTCGTCTAAATGCAAACTTAAGGAAGGTTAGCTTGGAATCACTCTACATCATGTGTACTACCATGTTATAGAAAAACATTTGATTAATAACTTGTTTTGCATTTGAATCCTATTAGAGTAAAAGGGCTAAGTTTTATGTTTAGAGAGTGCAAAGCTTAAGTAGCTAGTCTTAAGTTTCTCTTAATCCAAACAATCTTAGCTTCCTGAATTCGATTATTTAAACACTAAGATACATGTAATTAACCTGCTATGTGTGGAACTAGTATGCTAGCATTTGATTGAATCCTTCCTGTATCTGCTTGTTCTTTTGTTGAGTCTTAAATTATTGTTTCCATCTGATTTCCTTTTGCCCTATTTTAATTCGTGGTTATTTGCTTTTGCCGCGGTTTCTATCGTTCGAACGCGTAGCTGACGACGTGTCGGAGTCCGTTGATAACGACCCCGACTACCTTCCCGAAAATGATCCTGAAAAAGAGCAAACAGGAAAGCACCATCCTTTGAACATGTTGATCCCATACTTTACAAAGTCTAGTTTGTTTTAATCAAACTATTATGCATGCGTTTAATTTCTGTAAAGTTTCTATTGTGACACTACGGTTTGGTGTGACGTTATAGAAGGTGAAATTAGAGAATAAAACCTTTCGGCTTGAGGTTTACTCGCGTTTTTGGGCCTTTTGAAGCGTTGTGACACCACGGAGTGTCGTAACCTTATTTAACGTGCATGATAAGGTTAATAACATTATGAGATGTGGAATTAAGGTTAAAACTATAGGATATGGAGGTTAATAGCTTTTCCGGGTGTTTAGGGCCGTTCCGGGTTTTGGGCCTTGAGTTTGGGCCTTGGTGGGCTTTGGTGGGATGGAGTAGGTCTCCGTAACGGACTAGGATTGGGTGTGGGGGCTGGTAAAAGGGCTCCCCACCAGCCTTTTGGGCGTGCTCCCCCTGCCCTTGGGCGCCCCCACCTCTCCCTCCAAGCCCTAGCCGCCACCCCCACCTTCCCCTCTCCCTTCCTTGCGCCTCCACCTCCCCCATTGCTCCCCATTGCACACCACCTCTCCTCCACCCCCTTGCTGCCCTAGGGTGGCCTCCCCACCCCTGCATCCTCATGGATCCATCCGAGGAGCGAGGAGCGAGGAGCGAGGAACGAGGAGCGAGGAGCGAGGAGCGAGGAGATCTATTGGAGATTCATTCGTTGGGCAAAGTTATGATCATGGGGATCCTTGGGTTTGATCTAGGTACTGTTCTTAGGGTGTTTATGAAGTTTTTAGATCAATTGGTGGTTCTGGGTTGGAGTTCTTTGGGTTAGATCTAGACGTTGCCACGTTTCTGTTTTCGGGCAGATTGAGCAGTCGGGCTAGGGTTCAAGTTTTCGTCGATTTAGAATCCGAATATGTCCGTACGGACTTAAAAGAAGTTGTAGATAATTTAATTATCTTTCTGTGGACATAAAGCACGTTAAAATCCGATCAGCCGTTTGAAAGTTATGGCCGTTTTACCGAGCGTGTTAAAATCTGTGACGCGATTGGAACAGATCTCGGTAATCTGTAGATTAAACAACTTTAGATGCCGAATCAGACTTTCCATATACCTAGAGAAAGTTGGGAAATTTCCTAAGCTACGCGAGGGTGTACTCGTTTAATTCATTCGGAGTCCCAGAACTCAAGTTATGCCTTTTGCAAGGCTGCTGTCCCGACGGGACAGAACCTCTGTTTTTAGGTTTTGCGAGTAGTGGGCAATGTCGGGTTAGATGGGGGTTTGTGTACTATTTTGTGGGCATGATTGTGAGTATGTGATGCCTATGTGCAGGTGGTGTGACACCGGGAGTGCCCTCTACTTCCCGCCAATCCGTCGCCCGCGGTTGAGGCAAGTGTGTTGTAATGTATAGCGGAATCGTAGGTTGCTTGTGGAGATTAGATGAAAGATTGAATACTTGCTATGATCACTTGCCATGATTGCTGTTTTCCAATGATATATTGAGTATGATTATCATGATATGATGCTATGTGTCTATACTTATCATGATTCGATGCCATGTGTTTATGTGTACTATGACATGATGCCATATGTTTATGTACAAATGAGATATGATAATTGGCATAGTTGCATGCATGTCATGAGATAGGGCGAGGGCGGTGAGAAAGTCATAACTAGTCCGGCAAGGTCGGTGAGAAAGTTATGACTAGTCCGGAACGCCATTGAGTAAGACCTACATCGTGATTCCATCCACGTGGTGAATGGAAGCGAGGAGTAGGCACCCTCCATCTTCGGGATGGAAGGGGGGAAAAAGGTGCACACCGACGGGTGTGTACTCAACCATACCGGTATGAGTTTCCAAGGAGATATGAGCATAAAATTGCATTGCATTGCATTACAATACAAATTAAATGATGAGGATGTTGTTATGTGTTCCACCTTTCCTTCCAATTCCCCAACCGGCATCCTCGATTTCACCCACCAAAGGGCTCCATCAAACTAATACGCCCAAAACCTCACGACAAACCCTCCACACTACTATTACAACCAACCTGACTACCTCATTTCATTAAACTCAACATGACACAATCAAAGCGAGTCACATTTCGTTTAACCTATCTACATTCCTGAGAGATGCCATCGGAAGAAATAACTCATTAAGGCACATTTGCCTTTCTGATATACAATCACGCTAACATTTCATTCCATCCTCTCCATGGCAAGTCTCATTGTTAGCCGGACCGCCACACCTAGCGCGTCCGGATCCCAGGTCAGGCCCAACCTGAGCAGCGGGCCAAGGTCTCTTGGGCCATCCCCCCTCAAAAAGCTAGCTCAATGAGGGGGTGCTCCCTCACCCTTATAAACCATGCTCAAGCCCTCCCCACAACCAATGTGGGACTATTCCAACAATCTCCCCCTCACACATTGGGCCGAGATTATCTAGGAACCACCTGGGCTACCTTGGCCAACCCTAGGCCCCCTGGGCTCCCCCTAGGCCACACCTGGGACCCCCTGGGCCCCCCTGGGCTACCCCTTGGCCACACCTGGGCTCTAATACCACTTGTTAGCCAGACCGCCATACCTAGCGCGTCCGGATCCTAGGTCAGGCCCAACCCGAGCAGCAGGCCAAGGTCTCTTGGGCCATCTCCCCTCAAAAAGCTAGCTCAATGAGGGGTGCTCCCTCACCCTTATAAACCATGCTCAAGCCCTCCCCACAACCAATGTGGGACTATTCCAACACTCATACCCAGAGACAACTAGCTAAGGCAATTGCTCACGACAGGACAATTGACACCGAATTACTGTCACCTTCACATTCACCCATCGATACTCTTAATAAAGGTTAAACCCAAACATCATCAACCTCCGCCATAATCCATCTTTATACCACTACTCTCCAGCACCTAGCCCTTAGCTAGGACCGCAAAAACCTTACCAAACCACAATTGGCTCCTTTCTTAAGAGGGTCTCGCCCTCACAATCTTTTCACGCAAACAACCAAGCCCAAGAGTATAAATCTTTATTATACTCAACCATAAACCATGAACACTCTTATTCTTATCGTCCTCTAGAAAAGTAAAGAAATATAATTCCTTTGAACCCAATTGATCCACATACAACAACTCGAACCCCAAAGCGTTAAAAAAAACCACTTTGGAAAGAATTCGGCAACATCCAAAGAGCACTCATTTTATTTTATTTTATTTTATTTTTCTAAGCCAAGGCGCAAAGAAGACACAAATCTCCTACATCACAACCAAAATACCATAAATCCTTCATTCTCTCTTTTCATACTAGAAAGCAATTGAAATATCGATTCATGACATGCATGCATCTTTTCAAGAGCACTCCAGATTAGTCATATATCCCTATATGACTTTCTCACCGACCTGGCTCATCGACTCTTTTATGTTTAATCGTACATAAACGTTGTCATTGTTCCTTTTCACCATTCATTCATCATGTAACAAATAGTACCAAATAGTCATTCACCAAACGACTTCTTCATCGGTATCACATGATTGAAACACAATTAACATCGATGGTTGCGAAAAATTCATATAAACTATGACGGTGTAACATCCGAAAACTCTACTAACTTGATAAAGTTACATTTCATGCTTTGCTTAAGCTAAGCATATCCTAAAATTTCCTCTTCGAAGCCTTTTGCTCAAAGTTTGTCATAGCAGGTTGGGCAAAAGTGAGTACGGGCAGATCATCAAGAAATTGATCTACAAACTCAAGCAAATATTCTAATCCTTGATCAACCCATTTGCTTGAACTGACAACTAAAGGCATCTACTACAAATCGGCTTTTGACTGAGTTTGTACTGTAGTGAATAAGTATTGCCATGTCTGAAACTTTATTAACTAAATAAAGCTCTCATTCCCTGTCATTCCAAATTGAAGTTTGCTTTATCAATTTGAGTGTTAGCTGGAGCCAATGCTTCCGGTTGGAAGCCACCCAGCACAAAGATCTCCAAATCAGTTTGGCCTAATCCAGAGCTTGGACCTGGCAATCCAACGTAGCAATTTCTTTTACTGAGTTGATTGAACCAGTGCACAGTGCAGCTATTGGACAGCTCAATTGTCTGAAACCTTGATAGCTGAATAAATAGCCCGTTTCAATCACTCTAATCACAGCATTGCAAATCCAAGTCGAGCACTGAATGTTGCTTTTAGGATATCATTTCCAATCTGCTAGCTCAAGATTTCCAAGATCCTTGAGCCAATCAAATGCAGCAACTTCATTTACTGCATTGTCTGAACCTTGTTGTCTGGACAAGTAATTATCACCAGCAATACTAATCGGTGCATTGCACTACCATTTGGAGCGATGAAGGAATGATTCCATGGCTTCACTTCGGACTAAGCGGCTCAAAGGCTTTCGGGATTACCCCTTTGGCTAGTTTAATGCTCGAACTCGACTCCTCATGCAAAGACATCAAATACTATTGCAGTGCGAACCGGTACTATAGCTTGTCTTGGCAACTCTCTGTACCAACCAAGTTCCGCATACTCCAAATCGCTAGCGTAGTGCTTTGTGCGTTGTCTAAAGGAGTCATTGCTCTGAATCGGCATCAGAGCGTGTCTTGACAACTGCATTTCGGCGTTGTCTAAACCTTGCCATCCGGGAATAGTGCCATTTCCAAGCATCCTGATCAAAGCATTTCATCTTCAGTCTGAGCAATGGGTGTCTGTTTCCAGAGCTCCCTTTCCCATTCCATTCAAACAAGACCCCCAAGACCTGTTGGACCAATGCAAGGCAATAACGACAATACGACCTTCTGAATCCACAGTTCTTTAATCCAACAATTCCCTCCGCATTTCCTGATCAAGTGAGCAATGCTCTATTCAAGTACTGCAACTTGGAACTGAATGAGCAGTACTTTTGTAACACCCCAAAATTTTGCTTTTCTTAAATCCATGTGTGATTTGGTACTTTGGTGAATTTTTGGAATTTTCTGGAATTTATTTGGATTTATTTGGAATTTATTGGAATTTATTCCATTTTGAAATAATTAAAGAATTTAATTTTGCAAATAAAAATTTGTTGAAAATATTTTATTTGAGTCCAAAATGTTCCAAAATATTTTCCAGAATTTTTCTGGAATTTTTCTGAGTCTTTTGCTATTTTTAATGATTTAATTGAATTTCTGGGAATTTAATTGGATTAATTAAATCGAGTTGGTTTCACTGTTCATCCGACCGAGCCCGAGTCAGACTCGAGTTCGAGTCCGACCCGAGCCCGACCGCGCCTGTGGTCAAGCCGAACCCGCTCGCTGGAACCCTAGCGTGACTGGTTGGATCTTGATCCAACGGCCACGATGAGCCACGCCACCGAGCCCGAGCCCGACCGAGCGCCTACCGAGTCCGACCCAAACTTCGACCGTTGGATCTCGATCCAACGGTGTGCGCTGCCACGCCACCCTACCTGTCGCCGCCGGACTCCGCCGCGAACGAGCAGTCTCGGTTTCACTGACGCCGAGGGCTCTATTTATTGCGCCCGTCACGCCGTCGTGACCACCACTTCATTGCGGCGCTGTAGCCTAGACAACGCCACGGGCGCCGCCGTCTAGCCGCAATCGCCGCCGGTTGCCGTAGCTTTCGCCGTAGTTTTTCGCCGATTGCCGTCTCAGTCGTCCTCCGCCGTTGAGGTCGATCCGGAATCGGGAGATCAAGCGCGTCGGAAGGACCTCTCACCTCGCCGGAGCATGCGGCGCCGTGCCGTGGTCGTCCCCAATCCCGGCGAGCAGCGCCAAGAAAGCCATCGCCGGACCGAGCTCGCTCGCCGTCCGATTCCGATCCAACGTCCCAGATTGCGCCACGTCATCTCACGGTGAGATTCCGTCCAAAATCCCAGATCCAATCTCGACCGTTGGATCTAGATCCAACGGTCCAGATCAAACGCGTTAACCCAAACGCGTAAGAGCCAGATCTAATCTGGGCCGTTGATTTTCAAATCAACGGCCAAGATTGCGCCACGCTGCCTGGAAGGCCGACCGCGCGGGCCGCTGGCCCACGCTGGCAGCAGCGTGACGCCGACACGCGGGGCCCGCATGTCAGCGGCCCAGCCTACTCGCACCATGACGCCACATCGACGTCATGGCGCTCAAGATGTCGGCCGGCCCAGCCGAGCGCCGACGCAATGACGCTACGCCGGGTCCCACTCGCTGGCCGTGGTCGAGCCCCGCCGACGCCGGCGACGTCACCCGAGGGGGACCCACCTGTTAGTGACACGTGGAGCCGTGGACCGAGTCCACGGTAGACCCGAGCCGAGCGTGGACCAAGTCCATGGACCGGCTGACGTCAGCAGACCAATCAGAGGCTGACACGTGTCCAGGCTGACGCAATAATTAATTTCCGAAAAAGAAAATGATTTATTAATTCGAAATAATGATTTCAGATTTTGTTTCAAACTTCAAACGCTTATAACTTTTGCGTTTCAACTCCGATTTGAGTGATTCAAATTTCTAAATTTGTATAAAATTGAGACCTACCTAAATATGAATTTTATTTAATTTTTGTACTAAAGTTTTTCTCTGTAAAATTATTTAATTGATTATTTAAACTTTAAATAATCATAACTTTTGCGTTTTAACTCCAAATTTGACGATTCCAGTTTCTAAAAATTCATAAAATTATGTTCTCCATGTTTATGGATTTTATTTGGATGATTGGATACTTTTTGCCTATTGTTTATTCGTGTATTTGCTATTTGCATGCTTTACGAGTAGACGTTGAAGTGCCGGAAGGATTTGAAGGAGAAGTATTGACTCAGGATCCAACTCAAGACCAAGAACAAGTACTTTTTGAAGGCAAGTTATGCTTTGACCATGTTGATCCTATTTCGAAATCTATTTTGATTTAACCTATTGCATGCTAGTTCAATTAGAAAATACTTTATTTAAATTTGGGGAATTAGATAAATACCAATTTGCTGTATGACACCTTGATTACTTAGGTATGTGCCATGACCCCTTGTCACCCTAGTTGTGGTTTACTAGTTGGACATTATTAACTTGCCAACATGGGTTTTAGACCGTTGTAGTAAACTGCTTAGACCTGCTACGTGCTCATGACATGATTTTGGACAAACAAATGTTAATATTGACTTAATGATATATTGAACCTGTTTTGGAAAGGTATCTTGTGATGTTGATGGCACGTGGTGCATGGTAATCAACTGGGGTTTGATAAATAGTTTTTCGACCGGGGCATGTGGCAAGAATAATCAGGTGGGCCAGTTGTGGCATTGGGGATGTTGATTTGGTTCTTCGGGTAGTCTTGCCCTGGTCACCCTAAGGACTTAACCTTGCAAGCCTTTGAACTGGGTCTAACGTGCAACCACATGTCTGTAATGGGACGGACCTAGTTGACTAAGTTGCTAATAACGTACCTGTGGGACCTCAGGAGGTCAACTACACCCTTTGTGTAAGTTGTACGGAGCGCATCGGCCGAGGCCAGTACCCATCTAACGGTTGATTGGCCTAAACTTCGCCTTAGCTAAGGGAAGGGTTAGTGTGCAATAACAGGGAGGACCACTTGTATTGTTAGAAGTTTCCGAAAGACTTTGTTACGGAACTCGCCTTTGTGGTGTTTGATTGTATCTTGTGGGTAAAGTGCATAACCTCTGCAGAGTGTAGAATCTATTCGAATAGCCGTGTCCGCGGTATTGGACATCGCTCGGGAATTACTGATCAAGGGTTAGAATTTCTCAAAAATAACTTGGATCTCGAAAGGTTGGGTTGGATTAATAATGATGTTGTTGGAAATATGGATTAGGATGGGAAAGATGTTTATTAAACTCCTTGAAAAGTTAATTATGCTATACTTGTTTCTCGCTTTCGAATCTACTTATGATACTTGTTAAATCTTTGTTTCTTGCCAAAAATACCTTGAGCCACTCCTTTGTATTAAGCCATGCATGTAGTATATTAGTGCATGCATTGCATGACTTGGCCGAGTACCAAGTACTCACCCTTGCCACAATACAACACTGGCTTGAAGAGGAGACGACACGGCTTTGGAGGAGGAGCTCCAAGAGGAACCGTCTACTTAGGAAGCGAGCCCGGTCAGTTGCCTGTGGTATCTTGGATGGCGCCAATGGGTTATTTGATTTTCATTGCTACTATTTCTCTCTTAATAAGTTTCGCCCTGCGAGGCATACATTTGTAACTTGACCATAAGGTCGAGTAACCAGTTTGACTATTTAAATAAAGTACTTTATTAGTATCGAGTGGTATGATTGTGATATTTACCGATGTTAAGACTGTGTGCACTAGCGTGTTCCTGGACTAGTGCTGAATACACAGAGGGTCCGGATTTGCAAATTCGGGGTCCCGACAACTTTAATCTGACAACTAAATGTTCCAACCAAGTGCTGCAACTCTGAACCAAGTCCGGCACTGTAGTGGATCTTGTGGCTATTCTCTGAACCAGGGCAAGGCCGAACTAAATCAAGTGTTGATCTGTCATTTATCAACTCAGGCAAATCCCAAACATTTACGGTCTCAATTTTCAGCTAATTCTCATTCGACAGTTCTTCACCGATTGAAACAAAGCCGAATGCAATCTTAACAAATGAATTTCATTTCCTACGTTGCTAGCTCAAAGATTTTCATGTCTTGTTGAACTAATCTTGAGCTAGGACTTGGAATCCCATTGCCTGAACCCTTAATTCTCTGAACCAACCAATTTTCTACTGTTGCCAGAATCGGCACTGTAGCAAACGTGGCAACAGTAACCTGAATTCGATGGTTATCTGAGGAAACGAGCAAGCACTGACCGTTTGCTTCCGTTGCCCATCTCGGCCTCTCCGCCTGTACGCCGGCGCCACCCAGTCGTTTCCCCAGCTCACGGCGTCGCCTCCCTCTCCATTTCTCTCCCTGGCCATGCCGCTGTCAGGGCAAGCGTGCCACGCGGCTGCCACGCGGCCACACCGCTTATGCCGTGCAGCTACCTCGCCCTCTCCGTCGCGAGCTTTAAAGCCGCGCAGCCCCCTCCTCTATACCCTTTGCTCGCCCGTGGCTCGTTTCCCCGCCGCCGCTCTGCAATTCGGTGAAACGACCCGGCGAGCACCTCCGCGAGCAATTCCCCTCCACGGTGAGCTTCCGCCCAAATCCTCTGAGGCTTAAGCTTCTTGGCCTCTTGCTGATCGCCGAGCAATGCCCCATTGCAGGTTTAATCGGCCGGAGCTCCGCCGCGACCTCACTCCTTCTTCCCCACCTCCGGCCGCACGGCGCCAGCCCGTTCTGCGCCACCTCCGAAGGAATCGACAGCTCCACGAGGTTCCCCTCGCCTCCCTGGTGCTTTTCCTTCTCGTGGCTGGGCCTAACCCCCCCTTTCCTTCTCCACTGCCGGCAGGATCCTCCGCCGGCCGCAGCTCGCTTCGTCGCCGGACCGCCTCACCACAGCTCGGGCCGAAACAACTGCACCTCTAGGTTCGCCTCCTCTCCCTCTTGCTCTACCCTTCGTCGCCTGGGCCTCTCTGCCGCAGATCTGCCGCCGACGAGCACCCTGTGCCCTCCCTCGCTTTCTGCCCACGACGAGTGGGGCCACTGTCAGCGGCTCGGTTAATTTGGGGCGTTGACGCTGAGAGTCTTTGAAATGCGTTTTCCCTTCGGGGAAGCGTATTTCTTCAATTTCTTTTGTTTCCCAATACCCGATTTGATTCAAATCTTTATAACTTTTGCTACACAGCTCCAAATGAGATGAAACCACTTCCAGAAATTTTGTAAAATCTTGAACTTTAGGATTATGTAAAAATATGTCATGTTGGACTATTGTGCATGCAATGATCTCAATTAAATGCTTTAGGTTAATAAATTACTTAATGTGCTAATTGCTCTTTTCAACTCGAAAATGAATGAAATCAACTCCATTGTGATCCTTGGTCTGTAATCTTGCTAAATTTGTGGTTATATTTGAATTTGGACTTGATTTGCCATGATTGTGATGACTGCTATGCTTCGATGCTTAATTATATTGAAATGCCATTAACTAGTGCAACTGTAAAACAAATGCATGATAGCTTGTTCCCAGGACTTTGATAATTTGTGGTTCTAAATTTTCCATGATTGTCATGGTAGTTATATTCCTAACTTGTGGGATTACCTCAATTACTTTGCCAAGAAAACTTGTTAAAACCTAGGCTAGGGATCATTCATTCTATGAAATGAAAGATGGTTACTATCGATACATAATACTATGCTTAGCCATGCTTTAGTTGGGTAGAAAGTTAGGCTTGAATCTTTATGAAACTTTGCAAATGTTGAAAATGGCAGTAAAGGATACTGGTATGTGGTTAAAAATGGAAATGAAAGTATGTTTTAGACACGGGCGAGTTATGTATATCTGAAAGTGCAATGGGATGTCTTGCACCGTACATGCGGCCACTTGTACGGTACAAGGAAATGGATTGGTGTTGTATGGAAACTGGTCATTGCACGTAGATAGGGGGAAGTACTCGCCTGAGTCAACCTAAGGACCGAACTTGATACTATCAACTGAGTTAACTGGTGCAACCACATGTGCTAGTATGGGATAGCCTTAACTTAGTAAGCTAGATGAAGATCGAACCTTGCACGTTGGTAGGCCGAAGAGTATGGACGAACCGAGTGAGCGGTGTCGTTCTAGGTGCTCCCTTCACTGAGGCGTTGGGAACAAAGCATTCCAATACAACGGGTATGCCTTGCTATGGGGAGAACGAGGGCGATGGCCTGCGGGACCATCGTAACTGTTGAAATTCTGCCGCCATAGCAAGGACAGGTCATACTCGGGCTAGTGCAAGGTTAGGCTTTAGCTGGTCGAAAAGTTTCGTCATAGTCTAGCAAAACGGATACGTGTGTATCGCGTGGCATGGTTGACATGATTGCTAGAATATGTCATGTGGGTAAAGTGTACACTCTCTGCAGAGATTTAAATCTAATCGATTAGCCGTGCTCACGGTCAAGAGCGGCTTGGAAACATAATGTCAAGTATAGTGTTTTGGTTTTGGTTTTGCAAAGTGACTTGGAAAAAGGTGTTATTGGATTGGTGTAAGTTATGGTGGGCTGGTTATGTTGCGGATATTGTTTATGGCCATGGAGGGTCATGAATGATTGTTCAAATACTTATATGCTACTTATAGCTTTTATCAAATGCTCATTTAAAATGTTATCGATGTTTAACAATTGCATGCTTACAAATAAAAGTTGCTTTATGCTGAAATTCAAACCTAGAGTAGAAGCTTTCATTCATTGAATAGCCTTGCATGTATAATATTTCTTCCATACACTAAAGTCTTGCGAGTACATACGTGTACTCACCGTTTGCTCTAATTAAAAATGCTTAGAGGAAGGTAATGACGACGCACCTGACGGCGCTTACTTCGAACCGGGGTCAAGCGATTTCTTGGTTGGATGAACTGGGTTTTCCCCAGTCGGTTGCCTATGGGTTATGTAGGATCGAAGTATACTAATATAGCAATCAGAGGGGGGGTGAATGATTGTGCGGAAGCTAAAACCAAATTCTTGATCTACTAAAAGTTCACCCCAAAATAGAACCAAATAATTGCCTCGTTTTCGACAAAAACAGAATGACAGAGGTTCGGTAAAACGCGAATTCCCGGAGATCCAACCGTCGGATCGATCTGAAATTTGGACACAAGAAACTATATTCCAGTACAAATCGAACCCAAAACGAATCAGCTCGATCGGACTTACGGATCAAAAGTTATAAGCTTCGCAAGCTTGCTGTTCCAGAACTTGACGAAAATCAATCTAATCGAAACTTGTAGATTGATCAAGAACAACAAAAGATTTATCAACAAAACTTTGAGGAACACTAGATCAATACCCTAGAGAGGTTTTTGATGGATCAAATCAAGATAAAACTTGAAGAGCAAAAACCAATCTAGAACTAGAACAAGCATGCAAACAAGAACCAAAACAGAAAATACTGTAGCAACGTGGTTACTGTAGCACGCAAAAATCTTGGAAGAATTGATCTTTATTTCTTTTGTCTAAAGTACTCTCATCAAAAGAGTACAAACCCTAAAACCAAGCTCAAAGCTTGATGCGCTCAGCTCTCCTTGGTATCCTTCAACAGGAGACAACCCCTCCTATTTAAAGGACCAAACCAGAATACGATTCCTATTCCCTAGAAGGAATCCGTATCCAACACAACTCTACTTGGCCCAACCTGGCCGAGTACAACTCTTGCACGCGTATGGTAAGCCTTCCATACTCACGTGACTAACACTTTGCACGCGTATGGCCACCTGCCATACTCACGTGACTAACACTTTGCACGCGAATGACCTCCTGCCATTCTCACGTGACTAACCATTCTTCATGTGCACCATTCTCTTAGCGAACGTCCCGCATGACATCCTTGACCACCAAGACCTCAGTTCCTCCACGAACCTAGTCGAACCTCGGTTCCTCCATGAACCTAGTTACGGTCCGTCATCGACCACATTCGTCTTCGAGCAATACCTGCACATGAACAAACCACAAAACAAATCCGAGCACAAGTCCACGACTTGACTCAATGTCAATCCATGCAACTACTCACATGAGCATTGCATAAAGTCCACTTCAAAACAAGCATCATGAAATTATCACAAATTTCATAATCTCAAAATCAAATTCAAAATTCAATCTCAAAATCGCTCAAAACCCTAATTGAGCAAATCCCATTCACGACGGACCAAAAAATTTGGTGCAGCATATGTAAAACTTCTTGTCTTTTAAGAACTTGGTCCGTAGCGTAAAAACGAAACTTACTGTTTCTTGTCAAATTGTCAAACACATGCACAAGCACATTTTGCAAAACCAATTCTAAGTTAATTTTTCAGTTCAAAGCCAATTTTTCAGCACATGATTTCACAATCTCCCCCTTGATGAAAACATTGGCAACACCACTAAGAAATGAACATTTGGCATTCACTTTACAAAAGATTTTGAAATCCAAAGGATCAAGGACCAAAAAGAGAAAACACAGAATTCCCCCTTTGACCAAAATGCAAAACAAAATCTCCCCCTGAGAAGAAAAATGTGTGTGAATGTGCAATGTGACCAAGAATTTCAAAATTCTCCAAACTTCTCCCAAAATTCTCAAACAACTCCTCCTTTTTCTTCTCCCCCCTTTTTCCTTAAACTTTTCAACGACTCCCAAATTTCTCCCCCTTTGACCATGAATTCATCAAGAGTACAAAAGAGAGAACATGTTCAAAATTTTTCCTGTAGCAAAGATTTCACAAGGAGAAACAAGGGAGTGCCAAGATAGGAAAAGATGAGCTCATTCGATCATATAACCTTATATATCATATAATATGCAAAATACATGATCTTGATGTGATTTTAACAAGTTAGGGAATGACATGCATCTCAACCTCAATTCAGTCAACTATAGCCAAGTACTAAGTCCTTTAGTAGAAAAACAAAGGCTCAAAGTTGAAGCAAATAACAAATCAGGGCGAGCAAGTAGTTTCAACTTCAATCTAGTGGACCAATTTAATCTTTAAACAGTAAACGGCATGTGGCATGCTTGAAGCATACTTCTTTTATTTCTTTGGAGTGGCATGCTTGAAGCATACATCTTGTCTTTTGAGGGAATGGCATGCTTGAAGCATACATCTTATCTTTTAGGGAAAGCATCCTGAAGCACATAACTTGAGGTTTTTGCTTTTAACAACCCTTTTTTTTAACTGATTCCCTTTTCCTTTATTTTTTGATTGTAAACATGCAAGGAGATTAAAAGGTCTTTTGAAAGAGTAAAGCTGAAAATACACTTGCTCCATAGCCCAAATTTGTTAAGAAGATTCAATAACAAGCCTAGAAGAGTAAGATATCACAGAGTATTTAGCTATAGGCAATCAGTCCAGGGAATTCTGCAATGTCATTTTTAGTTCAAGTGAGACAATTAGATTATCATATATTAGCTCAATTACATAACATATAAAGAAATATGATAAAGTGAGCTCATCAAGTGAAAGAACTTGGCAAGGAAACTCCCCCTCAAAACAAACCCATTGGATGAACAATCCCAAGTTCTCCCCGAATAAAAGCAAAACGAGAAGAAGACAAAGGTTTTGTGAAAATGTCTGCCAATTGATGTTCAGTATCCACATGATGAAACACAATGTTGCCTTTTTCAACATGATCTCTAAGAAAGTGAAATCTGATGTCAATGTGTTTTGTTCTAGAGTGTTGCACGGGGTTCTTAGCAATGCAAATTGCACTAGTGTTATCACACAAAAGAGGAACACTATCCAAATTAACCACATAATCTTTAAATGTAGCTACTATCCAAAGAATTTGAGAACAACAACTAGCAGCAACCACATATTCAGATTCAGCAGTTGATTGTGCAACAGAAGATTGCTTTCTAGATGACCATGCAATGAGAGAATTTCCCAAGAAGTGACATGAACCGGAAGTGCTTTTCCTATCAATTCTACATCCTCCAAAATCAGCATCAGAAAAAGATCTCAAACTAATGCATGAGGAAGCAAAAAACCAAATGCCAAAATCTTGAGTTCCATGAAGATACCTGAAAATCCTTTTGACAGCTTGTCGATGTGAAGCACGTGGGAAGCTTGAAAACAAGCACACAAGCACGTGGAAAGAGTCTCTCATGTAAACTTCCAATTATCTCAACCTCAACAGCATCATCATCATCTTTTATGAACAAAGACACTCTCCCCCTGAACATATGCACTGCACTGCATCATTTGGACTAGTGCCTTTGCGAAAGAAGTGGAAGAAGTATCTTCAAAAGCAACACTTTTAGCATGAGATGCACGAGTGAAGAAGAACGAAAACTTATCACTCGAACATATGAAGTGAGCATCCAAATTCACTAGCCACATGTTCTCCTTCCTCACGTGAGAAGCCTACATAGAAGCAGTAAATTGTCGAGGCCTCGATGCTGGGGTTAGAAATAAGATGTTTAGGAATCGATCTTTGAGACACACGATGCACAACAGTAGGCACAACACGAGTATTCTTATGTACAAAAACAGATTTGCCTTTTTCCGTGTTTTTAGAAACAAAAGGTATTTGTTTCACCCTAGGCACATAATGAGAAGTAGAGTGTGCCTTTCTGAAATTAGACCTAGCATTAAACCTTTCTCTCTTTTGTTGTTTAGCTAGTCTAAAGCAAAAGTCTACTAAATGTCCATCTCTACCACAATGAGTGCAAGTGTACTTAACATTATGTTTAGCTTTGGAAGTAGAAGCAACATTTGCATTCATCATAGTAGAAGATAAAAGGCCAGCAGATTTGAAGACAATTTTCATAGGCTCATTTGAAATCTCAAGTTTGTCATTGCAAGGAGCATAAACAACGTGAGCGAGGTTTAGTTTCATATGAAGCATGAAGATCAAAACCTAAACCTTTCTTGTTTGAGCTAACCTTAGATTGATCCAAAATCATGTTCAACTTTTTCTTGCCATTAGTGAATCGTTCCAAAGAGTTTTGCAAGTAATCAACTTTATTAGCAAGAATTAAACAATTATTGCAGGAACATCCACTTTTCCTTTTGCTTGCGACAAGTTGAGCATGAAAGAATTTCATGTGAAAGCAAATTATCGATTAATTGAGAAACCCTAGCATTTGCATCTTTCAATTTTAATTCAAGAGTTGAGCATTTAGAACAAGAAGTTGAACTATGCAAATCATCGATTGGAACAGCTAGCATGTACAACATGTTTCTCATTTTCTCATTTAGATGCAACAAAAGAGCATGTTCTTTCCTAAGCAAGGTGAGCTCATTGTAAATTAAGTCACATGATTTGCAAGTATCATCACTAGGAATCAAAGTCTTAAGTCTAGCAATTTCAGCATTCAATGATTCAATAATGAAATCATGTTTCTTAATTTTCTTATCACGTTTGTTAAGCAATTTTCCAAGACGAGCAACAGCAATAGCTAATTCATCATAAGAGGGATCTACCTCATTGAAGTCGCTGTCGTGGTCGTCCTCGGTGAAGCTATCCTTGCTGCTTGCCATGAGACACAATCCCACCAAATCATGTTTGCTTGGAGTTGCATCGTCCTCGCTGCTCTCCGAATCCACATCGCTCAAATTTACTTGTTCAAGAGCGGAAAGAACTCGGTGGACCACTTTGTAGTTGATGAAGCTTTTCTTCTTTCTATCACTTGAAGGGAACTTCTTCTTCTCTTTTCTTCTGTCATTGTCCTTTTCCTCCCATGATGCTTTACCTGTAAGCTTTGGACAATTTGATCTCATGTGGTTGAGATCACCACACTCATAGCACCTTGGAGGACCACCTCTCTTTCTCATTCTCACACTCTGCAAAGCTTTGTTAAAGCGAGAAGAGAGTAGTGCCAAGTCTTCTTCAGGAAATTCTTCAATTTGTTCATCTGTTAAAGAAGACAAAGAGGACAAGGCAAAGCTAGAAGAAGAATTTGCATTTGACATGTTAGGGTTAGAGATCAAAGCAATTGATTTAATGTTACCCTTCCTGGCAAGAACATCCAACTCATGAGTTTTCAACTTAGAATAAAGAACATCTAAAGTAAGTGTACTCATGGTAGTAGATTCTTGTATAGATGTTACTTTCATCTCCCACACCGACATGTCCAAAGCACTAAGCAATTGTCTAGCATTAGCAGCATCATCAAAGCTAACTCCAACAGCACGCAAATTGCTAAGAATCTTATTAAAACGTGCAAAGAAGTCATCTACCGATTCACCTGGTTTCATCTCGAATCGCATGTACTCCTTTTTGTAGATGTCTTAGCGAACCTCTTTCACAGTATTAGAACCTTCATGGTAATCACAGAGAGATTTCCATACCTCATATGCGGATCGAATATGAACCACACGATCAAAGTCGCTGCGTCCCAAGCCTTGGATGATCAAGTTGCGCGCCTTGCTGTTTGCTTCAACATGTGTGCGATTGGTGTCGTTGACGTTGTCGTTTGCAGGGACTTGGTATGGCTTGTACACCTTCTCCCAAATTGTGAAGCCTTGTGCTTGGATGAACGCCTCCATCTTGGCCTTCCAAAACTGAAAATCAACACCATCGAACACACACGGTTTTGTCGAATAACGATCCATTAATCTAATCACCGGTTAAGATAGATTAGAAAGACCTCGCTCTGATACCACTTGTAGGATCGAAGTATACTAATATAGCAATCATAGGGGGGTGAATGATTGTACGAAAGCTAAAACCAAATTCTTGATCTACTAAAAGTTCACCCCAAAATAGAACCAAATAATTGCCTCGTTTTCGACAAAAACAGAATGATAGAGGTTCGGTAAAACACGAATTCCCGGAGATCCAACCGTCGGATCGATCTGAAATTTGGACACAAGAAACTATATTCCAGTACAAATCGAACCCAAAAAGAATCAGCTCGATCGGACTTACGGATCAAAAGTTATAAGCTTTGCAATCTTGCTGTTCCAGAACTTGACGAAAATCAATCTAATCGAAACTTGTAGTTTGATCAAGAACAACAAAAGATTTATCAACAAAACTTTGAGGAACACTAGATCAATACCCTAGAGAGGTTTTTGATGGATCAAATCAAGATAAAACTTGAAGAACAAAAACCAATCTAGAACTAGAACAAGCATGCAAACAAGAACCAAAACAGAAAATACTGTAGCAACGTGGTTACTGTAACACGCAAAAATCTTGGAAGAATTGATCTTTATTTCTTTTGTCTAAAGTACTCTCATCAAAAGAGTACAAACCCTAAAACCAAGCTCAAAGCTTGATGCGCTCAGCTCTCCTTGGTATCCTTCAACAGGAGACAACCCTCCTATTTAAAGGACCAAACAGAATTGATTCCTATTCCCTAGAAGGAATCCGTATCCAACACAACTCTACTTGGCCCAACCTGGCCGAGTACAACTCTTGCACGCGTATGGTAAGCCTTCCATACTCACGTGACTAACACTTTGCACGCGTATGGCCACCTGCCATACTCACGTGACTAACACTTTGCACGCGAATGACCTCCTGCCATTCTCACGTGACTAACCATTCTTCATGTGCACCATTCTCTTAGCCCGAATGTCCCGCATGACATCCTTGACCACCAAGACCTCAGTTCCTCCCTGAACCTAGTCCCGAACCTCAGTTCCTCCATGAACCTAGTTCTGGTCCCGTCATCGACCACATTCGCCTTCGAGCAATACCTACACATGAACAAACCACAAAACAAATCCGAGCACAAGTCCACGACTTGACTCAATGTCAATCCATGCAACTACTCACATGAGCATTGCATAAAGTCCACTTCAAAACAAGCATCATGAAATTATCACAAATTTCATAATCTCAAAATCAAATTCAAAATTCAATCTCAAAATCGCTCAAAACCCTAATTGAGCAAATCCCATTCACGACGGACCAAAAATTTGATGCAGCGTACATGTAAAACTTACTGTCTTTTAAGAACTTGGTCCCGCGCGTAAAAACGAAACTTACTGTTTCTTGTCAAATTGTCAAACACATGCACAAGCACATTTTGCAAAACCAATTCTAAGTTAATTTTTCAGTTCAAAGCCAATTTTTCAGCCAATAAATAGCAACTCTAATCAACTTCCAAGTTAAGGTCACAAGCCAGCATGATTAAATTTCTCTACTGACATGTCTAAATTAGAACATCTTTAAGCAACCAACAAGGTTTCTGTAACAATATCAATAGTTTAAATTATCTTAATATTCTAACTATGCATCAGGGTTTAAAACTTTAAACATTATTGAGGGTCATAAGCACTTTTAAAGCAAAGCAACATAATCTAAGCATGTACATTAACACTTTTTAATCATTCTCGCTATAAAGTAATATACAACACTAGCAGTCTATTTATTTTCAAGCTAAATATAACAATCGCATTGAATCGATTCAACTCACAAATTAACTTAGAAGTACATCACTTTCATAAACCACGTTGTTACATACTATATAACACAGACATAAAACTTCTAAACACCTTCATGAGTCACCTACCCTTGGCAAACGAGATGCAGCCCCAATCTTTGAAGAAAACAATAGCTCTTGATCAAGAACGAACACCGATATTCAGTTTCTCTTTTCCAGAAAAGAAAGAAAACATAACCCAAACAGGATAACAAGAGAGATCAACTCTCAAATTCCCAGACTCTGGTAGCAAAAGTTCTTCCAATTAAACATCAAACTCTAAACCTCCATGAAAGAAGAGGTTTTTTTTTTCAAAGATGATTTCCCAAGCAAGTAAAACGACGAGATCAAATACCCCTTACTCTTGCAAAGACACAGAACCTCAGCCCTCACAACCAGGTCTGGCACAACACAACAATAACTCTTTTAACCTCGGAGAAAGACAAACACAAGAATAAACCAATAACTTTCTCTGTAAAACAACCAACAAAACCGGGCGTCAAAGCCGAAATGGCGACCAAAAGAGGAGCAACACTAAAATCTTCTTCTTAGTCTTCAACCAAGGAAGACAAAACCATAAATTGCCGATGGATCAATCCGCGAAAATCCAATACCAAACACTTTTCTTTTGATTTCAATCGACTAAAACCAAGAAAACCAACCAAACCTGACCATCAGAACGGTGAAGAGCATCCGTAGGAAACCACCATCAACTCTTCTATTTGACTCCAGTCAACTACCCGATCTACGATAGAAAAGGTAAGCACTCTTTCCCCAAAGGGGGTTAATAGTTCTTCGGTGATGGCTCTAACCGGCCACACCGTCAAACCACACCCTTAATATGAACAAAAAGATGTGACCGAAACCCTTCGGCACCCCACTACTACAGATCCGGCCTTCCATACCGGCCCAATAGTACCGGTTATGCATGAACCGGGACTAACATTTACATCAGTCCCGGTTCAACGGTCTACAGGTCCGGGGGGATCATCAGTACCGGTTGTAACTACCAACCGGTGGCGATGCTCACATCGATGCGGTTGGTTACACCAACCCGTACTAAGCGACAGAGCCGTGGATGGTTCTTAGCACCGGTTGATGTAACCAACGATGCGATGTTCGTGTTATCGATGCAGGTTGGTTAAACCAACCAAGACTAAGCAGCCTCCTCGGCTCTGTCTTGCTTAGTACGGGTTGGTGTAACCAACCGATCGATATGGAGCATCAAGACCGGTTGTTGTATTTGACCGTACTAATGCGCCGTCTCCCGGCCGATCAATCCCCTGGCGCCTTTACGATGAAACTCTTAATTCGTGGTTCATCCGGATTCTTGTTTTCCGATCCGACCTCCTATAAAACCGTCGGATCATTTGTAAGGGAGACTTCTTGATGATCGATAGTAAGCCCATTTTTAACTATGGCAGCTTCTCCTTCTTCTCCCTCTGGCGTGCCATCATCACCACCTCGGGAGAAGGGCGAGGAGGAGCGGGAGGAGGAGGAGGATGAGGAGGAGGAGGAGGACAATGAGGAGGAGGAGGAGGAGGAGGAGGAGCGGGAGGAGGAGGAGGAGGAGGAGGAGGAGGAGGGTTGGGGTTGGAGTCCGCTCGAGGAGCGCGGCGTCGTCGGACGAGGATGACGATGATGAAGGCGTCATCCACGGCGGCGGCGACGACGCCCCCGCTGACGGCGACTCCGGCGACAGCCCCCGGCGGCGGCGGCGAGTGGTGGTATGGGTGATCGCGCCACCCACCACCCGTCTTGCCGCTATGCATATTATATATATTGTAATTAATTAATATAATATGTAATGTTTTATATTATGAATTATTAATATGATATGTAATGTTTTATGTAATGAATTATTAATATAATATATAATGTTTTACCTCCCCTTCTTGAAGCTCCGCCGCTTTACCGTTAAATTGAAATATTAAAAAAATTATAAAACATAAAAACCGTTGAAAAAATTACGGCACAATGCATTGTCGTTCAAAACAATGGCTTCGAGAAACATTCGATTGGGCGGTGAAAATCAGGAGAAAATCGCAAGAAAAATTATGAAAGTATGATTCGAGATGAATATCTTTATAAATATTTATATTATATGCATGAAAATCATTTGTGTACATTTATCTCGGGGTCGTCAGTAACGGTTAAAGGTACCAACTGCATCGATAGTCACATCGATGCAGGTTTGTATTCGAACCGGTACTATCTAGTAGCAACTTGACTACGGTTGCAAGTGGATATTAGTACCGGTTTGTGCTTTGAACCGGGACTAGTGTCCGACCAATTTAAACTCTTCGTCCTCCCGCTCTCCGCGGGCCGAGTCATTTGATCGCGAGAGATGAACAGGAGTTCATCGCCAAGGAGCTCGAAGGAGGAGAGGTGCTGCCAAAAATTCGAATTTTTTTGTCATTTTACTCGCAACCAAGATACCTAAGGTTAGTAATATCATTCCTCACTACACTTGGTGTTAAATGGGGCCTCTTCTTTGCTTAAATTATAAAGAAAATTTGATCTTTTCCATTAATCGTTGAAGGATTATAAATGTATAAATCAAGCTCGATCAATTGAAGTAAGATACAAAAACTTATTGTGTAAGCTTATAATTTGCTTGGATTATAATATAGCTCGCATTTAAGGTTTGGATCTAGCTCAATTTTATGTTTTAGTTCCATCGATCTAGCTCAAATTAGGTTGCACGTAGTTGGGGAAATTAAAAATGGTGCATTTGAGAAAAGTTTTCATAAAATTGGTTGCACGTAGTTGGGAAATTAAGAATAGTGCATTTGACAAAAGTTTTCAAAATTTAAGCAAAGATGTCGTTAAATTTGTTCACAATTTTGAATCTAGACTATGATTGACCAATTTTTTGTAGGTTGAAAAAACTTGTGTAAGTTTATATTTTGCTTGCATTATTATTTAGCTCGAATTGTATGTGTGGCGAACAAGTGCAATTGTCGGAGTATGAATACCGGAGTAAATAATCATTTTATGGGAAAATATGTAATGAAATATAGTGCCTTTAAAAATATTTAATGAAATAAAGCCATTTTAAAAATATAGTTGTCTTGATTTGGATTTTGGGAAATGTTCAATAATTCATTATCGAAAAATGAGTTAAAAGTTACCTTGATCGAATATAATGTAGATGGACCGCGATGGATGTACATGGACCGACGCTCCGGGAGTTCTTGCGGGGTTTGCAAGATTTTCTTACGTCTGACCGATGAATACACGACGTCAGGCTACATATGTTGTCCATGCATAGACTGCAAGAATGAGAAGGAGTGGTCAAACTCGGTCACATTCACTTCCATTTGCTCTCAAGAGGTTTCATGTCAAATTATACTGTTGGACCAAGCACGGTGAAGAAGAGATTATACAAGAAGAAGGTGAACAAGAAGAGGCGGAGAACAATATCTTAGACGCTGGCCAACCCGGCTCTAACGAAGATACATTTGGGGAGTTTGGTAATGATGACCTAGACCAGATCTCGCTTGATGGAGAGGGAGAATACATCGATGAAAGACATTACGGAAAATTTCAGCGCCTATGGGAGGACCACAAAACATTGTTGTATCCAAGCGCCAACAGGGCCATACAAAGTTGCGTACTACACTAGAAGCGATGCAATGGAAGGCGACCAATGGATTGTGCGATAAGGGATTCGACGAGTTGTTATGCCTCATGAAAAAGTTACTTCCAGAGGGGAACACCTTGCCGAAACTACGTGCGATGCCAAACAAGTTATACGCCCTTTGGGGTTGGAAGTCTGAAGATACATGCATGTCGTAACGATTGTATCCTTTATCGCAATGAGTCACGAGGATTTGGATGCTTGTCAGGTGTGCAAAACTTCTCGGTATAAGACCAGGCATGATGACCGAGGTGAGGTAGAGGGGCGGTGTAAGAAGAAGAGGCCCCTGCTAAGGCCATGTGGTATTTCCCTATAATACCCGGTTGAAAGCGTTTATTTGCGAACAAAGTGCATGCCCAGATGATGCGCTGGCACAAAGAAGACCGTAAGGACGACGGAAGGCTAAGACACCTGGCGATGGCTCCCGGTGGAGGAAAGTCAATAGAACATACCGGACTTTCTTTGAGGATGCAAGGAACATAAGGTTTGGGTTGAGTGCAGATGGGATGAACCCGTATGGCGAGATGAAGCGGCGATCCGCGATTTGGCCTGTGACCCTATGTATCTACAACCTTCCTCCTTGGTTGTGTATGAAGCGGAAATACATTATGATGCCGTTGCTTATCGAAGGCCCGAAGCAACCTGGAAGCGACATCGATGTGTACCTCAAACCGTTGGTTGAAGATCTGCTAACATTGTGGAGCGATGGTGCATGTGTATGGGATGAGTACAAGAGAGAGCACTTCATTTTGCGTGCATTGCTATTCGTAACCATCAACGATGGCCTGCACTTGGCAACCTTTCGGCCTGTCTATCAAAGGATATAAAGCCTGCATCCTTTGCTTAGAGGAAGCGGACAGCAAGTACCTAAAAACTCTCGAAAGGTTGTGTACATGGGCCATCGCATGATTCCTCCATCCGAAGGACCCGTTAAGGAGGAAGGGTGAGAATTTTGATGGGACAGAAGAGAAACGTAAGAAACCCCTGCATCGCAGTGGGGCTCTTGTATTTTCTTTGGTAAAGGATCTGAAAGTAGTATTTGGAAAAGGTGCAGGTAGCAAACCTGTCCCAGAGAGAACAAGGTCACACGAAGCCCATTTGGAAGAAGAAGTCAATATTTTGGGACTTACCTTACTGGAAAGACTTAGAGGTCCGTCACTCACTAGACTTCATGCATATCACAAAGAATGTCTGCGTGAACCTGCTAGGCTTCCTAGATATGTATGGCAAATCAAAAGATACACTTCAAGCACGAAAGGACCTACAAGCTCGGGAATCGAGAGCGACCTACATCCGGAAATGAGAGCAGAAGGGCGACATTACCTCCACCCCGCTAGCTACACTGAGCAAGGAAGAGAAAAAAATATGATTAAGTTCTTGAGCAGTGTGAAGGTCCCTACGGATACTCCTCGAACATAAGGAGACTCATAAACATAAAAGAGAATAAAATTGTACACACAAAATCCCATGATTGTCACGTGTTGATGACACGATTGCTCCGGTGGCGGTGCGAGGTATTCTCACGGACTGGAGTACGAGGGACAATCATAAAGTTATGCTTTCGTTCTTCAACGCGGTGTCGCAGAAGGTCATCGAGCCAAATAAGTTATCTAATCTGCATGATGACATGGTCAATAGTCTGGTTAGCCTTGAGATGATATTTCCTCCATCATTTTTTGATATTATGGTCCATCTCATGGTCCACATTGTTAAAGAGATAGAAATTCTCGGACCCGTATTCCTCCACAATATGTTCCCTTTCGAGAGGTACATGGGCATCCTAAAGAAGTATGTTCGTAACCGGTCTCGCCAAGAAGGCTGCATTGCGCAGGGTGTTGGCACAGAGGAGGTCATCGAGTTTTGTGTTAATTACATTGATGATCTGAATCCGATCGGCGTTCCTGTATCACGCCATGAGGGGAGGCTCCGGGGAAAAGGGACTTTAGGGAGAAAAGAATCCTATAGCGGCGATCTACTTTCATTTAAACAAGCACATTTCACAGTATTGAAACAAGCAACTGTAGTGGCTCCGTATATGTATGCTCACGAGATTAGTCTACGCGCCCAATACCGGAGAAGTCAGATAAGTGGATCGCAGTCGAGCAAATGGATCATTTCGGCGGTTGGTTACAAAAGCAACTGCTGGCCAACCAGACAGATGATGAACAGTTGAAACTCTTGGCTCGGGGACCGTCCACGACAATCGTATCATTCCAAGGGTATGAGATAAATGGGTACACATTTTACCACGATAGCCAGGATAGCAAGAGCACCAACCAACCCTGCGGCGTCCGTATAGATGCCTTGGACAAAAATAGAAAGCTGGATACCTACTATGGTTTCATACAGGAGATCTGGGAGCTCGAGTACGGACCTTTAAAAGTCCCTCTGTTTCGGTGCCAATGGGTCAAACTAGCAGCCGTGCAGATCGATGAGTACGGTATGACAACTGTGGACCTCAAGCAAGTGGCCTATAGGGGCGAACCGTTCGTGCTTGCTAATGATGTGACACAGGTATTCTATGTGATGGACATGGACAAAGACAAGCCGAAAAAAGCGAAGGACAAGCCTACTAAAAGGAAGAAGCGACATGACAAATCTACGAAAACATAAATCGAGAATGAGAATACTAGCGGTGGCGATCAACCAAGGCGCCACGTGGTTCTTTCAGGTAAAAGAAGGATTGTCGGAGTTGAGGGCGTCACGGACGAAGAAGAGTATAATCGATTCGACGAGCTGCCTCCTTTCACGATGGGCGTAGACATTAGTGCCTGAATGATACAGAGCAATCTCCTTATGTACGCGCGCGATCATAATGAAGGATCGCTTGTAAAAACAAAGTATGTTAGCAAATAAGTCCAACCTTGTTGTATAGTCCGTTGTTACAAGTTATAGTCTATCAGCGATGGATGCTTAGTTTTCATTTTTCATGTTAAATCTAGTCTACTGTGTTCCCATGCTTTGTGATATGCATGTAACAAGGTGAAAATTTGAATTGGAATTATAAGAGTGAAAAAATTACTTCATTTTATTTTTATATTTTTAATTCATAAACTAATATTCTAAAGAAAATATAGATTTTCAATATTATTGTTGAATTGTAGAAACTATAAAAGGAATTTATAAATGACTAGTAATCTTTTTTTTAAAAAAAAATCATTTTAGTGTGGAATAACCGAATAAGTATAATTTATTACTTTTTATTAAGCAAAGAAGCAATAATTGATATTTCTTTCATTTTATTCTAAAGAGATTTTGAATTTAATTCTAATCGATGCAGGTTGGTGTATTTAACGATCTTGATGTGATATAATCGATCTGGGTTGGATACACCCACCGTCTTGATAATAACCTAGGTTTTCCTTCATGAGTCATATGTGGAGCGATCGGTCCGGTTGGTGTATCTAACGGTACTAATATGTATATCAATCGGTTGGTTAAACCAACCGGGACCGATGGGGCCCTATAAACCTCATTGCCGCCATTTCTTCCCCACTTTGGTGCTCCTCCCGCCGATTTACTCCCATTTCCGACCGCGCCCCTCCGACGGCAGCGCGCCGTCCGAGCTTCGCCCGGCCAGCGCCGCCGTCCGGAGCTTCGTGCCCCTCCGGCAGCGCCGCGTCCGGAGCTCGCCAGCCAGCGCCCGTCCGGAGCTCGTGCCCCCTCCGGCAGCGCGCCCGTCCGGGCTTCGCCGCCGCGCGCCGCCGTCCGGGCTCGTGCCCCCTCCGGCAGCGCCGCCCTCCGAGGCTCGCCCCGCCAGCGCCGCCGTCCGAGCTTCGCCCCCTCCGGCAGCGCCGCCGTCCGGAGCTCGCCAAACCAGCGCCGCCCGTCCGGGCTTCGCCCCAGCCAGCGCGCCGTCGAACTCGCCCGACCTGGCCGCCGTCCGAGCTCGCCCGACAGCGCGCCGCCCGTCCGTGGAGGTTGTGATCTTGTTCCACGAATATTGAATGAATCTTTGTGTCTCTGTGATAGGTTATGTGGAGTCAAAAATAATTCTATGTTGCCGATAGTAATGTCGCATAAACAAATAAGGTAGTTCTTTCATTTACGCTACTTGATAGTTGTTGAGATAGAGCTTGTTGAGATAGAGCACGGATTGGATGCTATCAATTTTATAAATGAAGCACAAGCTACAATTCCGTTTTCTATTGTACATGATATTGAGTTTATTGAGAGATGCTATCAATTTTGCATGGTGCATACATTACGTGTTCTCCTTTATAAATGGAACACAAACTACATAATGTCATGGCTAATCCAAGCAAACTTGTCTTTTATAGTGGGGTATTCATGTTACACATACGCTTGGTTTGATACTACTTAATTGTTCATTTACCTGTAATCCCTAACTCATATTTTGTAAAACAAGAGTTAACATAGAGTATTAGTGAGACAAAAATATCTAAAGAGGGAACCACTCAACTCGTGCCACTTGCTCTTATATGGATCACATACTTCATCATACAACTAGCAATACGTACAAAGAAAAACAAGCCCTAGCTAGTTGTCATTTGGAGTACATTGACATATAAGTCAAGGATATATCTACCCTACGCACATGAGTATGGAGTTGGTCTAATCAACATTTGTTCCTCGCCGTCTTCCACGCCGTTACTTTTGAGTACCTTCTTCTAGCCTAAGAAACAACGATGGGCGAAGGATTTGATCAGGAAGAATTTATGACAAATTTGATTGCGGGAGATGGTGGTTATGAGGCGCGAGCACGATGAGGCAGCGGAGGTAACAATCAATCACGTTAATGATTGTCGAGGTCACTATCATGCTAAGCCAACATTTTGACCCGTTCATGATTGTACCATGCTTTCAGACCGATCAATCAAGCGCGCCAATCACAACAGCGAGGTCCAACCAAGAAGCCGAAGGCAAGATATGTTGTCACCGAAGTCAGCGAGAACGGCCAACCTCGAGAAACCCTTGGCGGTGATTGGGCGTTCAATTCGGCATCGGCGTCCACGTTAGGGACCACGTGCCCATTAGCATAGCAAAATGGGATCAGGTTCTGAAGATACGAAAAACATGCTTTGGAGCGATGTCGAGAGACATTCACCTTCCCCAAGGGACCGAAGAGAAGGTGAAGAGTTACACTCTCAAGAAGATGGCCATCGCATTCCAAACTTATAAAAGAAGTTGAACATAGAGTATATCAAGAAGAATCGAGCCCGACTTCAACAAGTTCCCGAAGTTGCAAGATCAGCAGGAAGCGTTAAGTGAACTACAAGACTTGGAGGAAGGTCAAAGTTTGAGTGAGAAGAACAAGCTGAATGCCTGAAGAAGAAGAATTACCACCACCGACTCGGCCCTGGTGGTTACCGCCAACAATACCCAAATGGGAGAAGAGGAGCATGACTGCTAGCAAAGGGTGTCACACTCGCAACAATGGAATGGCCTGTGAGCAAAGCATTGGTTCTATGCTCACTGGCGGTGGCCTCGATGATAACGGCAATGCGGTGTTTGGGGAGGTCTTTGAGAGATGTGGCGGAAGGCTTGTGCAGTCCATCGAGGAGACTTCCCAAGGTAACCGTGCCAAGCAGGGAGAATGACGAGCTAACAAGGGCTCTACAAAACCCAGAGCACCCTGGACGTACACGAGGCGTTGGCGTCGTCCCTTGGAAGGTTGGTTTCGCTCAGGAAGCCGAGACCTATATGAGTCGAATGAGAAGCAAGGCTCGACATGCACAACAACATAGTGCGCTTGAAGAGCATGACTCAAATAGAGGAACAATTAGCCTGAGCCAACAGCGGGAGGCGTGCCGGGAACCTCCCGGCAATCCTAACATCATCAGCCCCACCGTGAGCATTGCGCTTCCGGTGGAGTTGCTAGCGGACTTGGACAGGTACCCCGTAGATGACATCAGGCAGCAGACACCTTGTGAGCTGCATGTCGGGGCGCGAAACCTCTCCTTGAAGGCGGCGCATGGCATGGTTCACCCAGTGGAGCCGGGGCAGCTCATCCATGGCCAGCGAGATACCGTCAAACTACTCCAAGGTCTCGGTGGAGGAGGTTTGCCCAGGTACGAGGACCTTGAGCTCGAAATTCCGGAGGTGACGGAGTCTGAAGCTAGGAGAGGCGGTACACACTTTCATCCTATGGCGCATAAGCGGCACATAATTTTCGAGATAACATGGATGTGTCCTCTCTGAAGAAGCCCGACTCCTACACCACTTCCCGCACACCCAAGCCCAAGAAGAAGCCCGACTCCTACACCACTGCCGCGCACATAAGCCCTACGAAGCCCATCTCCTCCCAAGAAGGCGCCAGACTCCTACACCACCTCCAGCGCACATATGCCCTACGAAGCCCGTCTCCTCCCAAGAATGCGCCAACTTCTACACCACCTCCCGTGCACTTAAGCCCCACAAGAAGACCGTCTCCTCCCAAGAAGGCGCCGACCAAAGGAAACAAGCCGGCTCGGCCCGACTCCCAAGAAGGCGTCCTCCACCCAATCCAAGAAGTTGCGTCCACTTTCGAAGTGGCGTGCGATATGGCCGACGAGGAGACCAATAAGATTGTACAAGGTGAGGTAACTGAATTTTTAGACCCAAGTCACCAAAGAAGAAGGTTCAACACAGCACGAAAGAATTTCACAAAGGCTTGAGGACTATTACAAATTTGAAGGATAAAAAGAAATGCCTCGCCAATCAAACTCTGGCGCACATTGCGAAAGGAATGCCACAAGGAGTGGGCGGTGAGGAGAAGGAGAAGGAGAAGGCTAAGGCGATGCTACAATTCTTTGATGGCCCAGGCTTGACCCAAATCAAATATTAGGCTCGGCAGAGATTGAGTATGCCCAAGTAAGATGGCCATTTACATTGGGTGGATCATTGGTCAGGCGTGAGGGGCTGCTCCAGCTAACGACAAAGATGCGGCAATTCCATGAATGGTACTTGGACGCGACCAAGCATGGTCTACAGGTGTTTGCTGTCAAGTACAAGGATCAAGATTTTTATCACGGTGACGGTGAATTTTTTATGGAATGGCACGTCATGTATGATCTATACCAGGCAGGGCGCCCTCGGTAGCGTCCTTGGTGGAGTTCTTTGGACTCTGTAAGTGTCTTATTTACAAAAAACCATCGTGCGTGCCCTTGTAGAGTACGGACCTTGCAAGCCTAACTAATTTCTTCTTGTGTAGCATGGAGATACAAAGATCTTAGAAGGGATCAAATTTTTGACATAGGATTCATGGACCCATTAGTTATCAACGAGACAACCGTTAGATCTGACCCAAGCGAAACAGAGACTAACGTATACAATGCGCTAATGGGACATCAATATAAGTCAAGGATATATCTACCCTACGCACATGAGTATGTGTTTTAAATTACCGCCTTGTTCTACTCCTTTTTCATAACACTATGTTAGAACTAATTAGTTATCTATGTTGACATATGTACAGTTTTCACTTTGGATTCTTATTATGATCGAGCTAGATCATAGTCGGATCACAATTATGGACTCGAGAAGGAAACCGGTTCAAGCGTATCAAACCTTCATCGATTTGCTCGGCGGTATTAATTCTTGTTCCTTTCATTATTGTATTACTTCTATTTCCTTCCATTTGAAACAAATTCTAATCATGTACAATTGGTAATCACATGTGTAGTGCATTACACGCAGTTTAGTGCTAAAAATAGGCGCATTCAAGGAGAAATTCGAAATTACAACAGCCTCTCAAATGCGTATATCATAAAGCTAGCTTTTGGTTAGTTAAGTTAATTTCCTTGCATTCATTTCACGCTTTCAACTTTTTCAACCGCAGATCTTGAGTCGATCGGCGGGCAACAATTTATCTGATTTACTACGTATGTGAGTTTTTGCACACCCAAACCGGAGCCGTGACCGCATGCTAAAAGGCGACAAGGGGTGAGTAAATATAATTACTACCTTTAACGATGTATATTACTCCTTACATCCGGTACAAATTCAAGGATTGATTTGTTAATGACTTAACGGCAGTGCCTCAATATTTGGCGGAACAAGGTTGAACTCGCCGTAGCAGTGAGAGCAATTCAAGAACAACTTCGTTGGCTTCATTTACGATGAGGTTGTAAATCCAAAAGCGAGTTCCACGAACCAAATTTTAATAGGTGGGGCCCTTCAATAAGGACCGGTGAACTGTCATTCTCGACATCTACGGCTAGCAAGAGCGATGCACGTAAAAAATCCCAATGAGCGAAGGAAAAGAAATCTTGGAGTTGTAATTAAAGTTGTGTGCATATTGTAGTACATTATATGTAATTAAATTTGTTAATGAATGTACAGTGATTTTATTATCGAGGCAAATGTGCATGATTGATTATATGTGTTTTAATTCGTTGTGATTTAACACACACATGAAGTCACCGTGATTTGATATAATATATTGTAGTATATTATATATAATAGCGATATTGGACACACACATATTTACATATATATTATATACAACCCATCGATGCAGGTTAGATAAAACAGCAGAGTGCTTGATGAGAACCTCATCGAGAACCGGTTGGAGACACCAACCGTGCGATAAGGTCCACTGGGTCTCACGATGCGCTGCCACGTGTGACTACCAACGATCTTGATACTCTATCGATCTGGGTGAAAACGGGGCCGATGCTCAAGAGCATCGATCCGGATAACTATCTTAGGTTCAAAAACCGGTACCAAAGGCTCTTTTAAACCGGTACTAAAAGCCTTTTCCGTAGTAGTGCCCCAACCCCACTTAATCAAACATATAGCATCTTAATCAATACTTTCATAAAATAAACATCATACTTCATCAAAATGCAGTATTTAACATCAGAGCATAAATACAAAATTTAAGCGGATAGCATCGATACCCATACCCTTCCTACTGTGAATCAGAGTGTGTCAAGTTTTAAATTAGTTAACCAAACTATTGCAGATTTTAAGGTTATTACCCTAAGGCCAAATTTTAACAAGTAAACCTATGCCATGTTTATACTTTTCCAAGTCAATATTTTAGTTTACTCAAGAGTAAATTACTACATTCACATTCCACGGACCTAAAGCCTGCTCTGATACCAACTATAACACCCTGGCATCGAGTATGCCTGAATGTTACCAAACATAGACTAAACAACATCTAAATACCATAAATAAAGATAAATTACAGCAAAGGCGCGAATGCTAAAACCGAAAATTTCGACAGCATCTCTTTTGTTTTTCCATGAATTGAAGCAACAATAATAATAAGGCATGATATAGCATGATAAGAGAGATCTAAAACAGCAATAACAATTGGTAAATCATCACTTATGTCTAAAATAGGGAATTCAACCATTCCACATATTATAACGAATCAAACGATGAACTTAAGCTCAAACCAAGCCATACACCAAGTTTCATGGTACTAATCATTAATATCATGACTCCAAATGATTAAACTGTCTATAAGTGTGAAGCTACATGTAGAAGTGTAGCTAATGCCCTTTCCCGCATACCGGTTTCATGGTACCTAAAAACAACATAAAACACAAGCGTGAGTTCATCACTCAGCAAGTATATTGCAATGATACCAAAACAATAACAACTCACATACATACTTAATGCCATTCACATATCCTGAGAATCAACTCATGAACTTCATTTATGCTTTCATATAACATCATCATAAACATCTCAAATAACATATTCATATGCATCTCATAGAACATCATAATCATCTCATATACCACTTCATTCATGCAATGCAATGCAATGCACATATCACTTTGAAGCACATACCGGTATTGCCGAGTGCACACCCGTCGGCGTGCACCCCCTTTCCCCTTCCATCCCGTAGATGGAGGGTGCCTACTCTTACTGACTGGCTCCTATGCGCAACCGTGGATGGGACTATGAGGTAGGTCTTTCGTGTTCACTATGTGTGAACACAGAGGCCCGCATCAGAATGGGACGCCTCTTCCATTATGAATGCACATATGACATAAACATGTAAAGATTGGCATAAACATTTAATACAACGAAATCATGATCAATATGAAATCATGTTCATCATGTCATAGGAAAACATCAATCATGGCATCATATCATAAAACATGTGTAAACCATCTCATATTCAAACATTACGGCTCACTATGCCGCAACCACTACAATACACTTGCCTTAACCCCGGGCGACGGGTTGGCGAGAGGTTGAGGGCACTCCCGGGGTCACACCACCTGCACATAAGTACCACATACTCAAAACGTGCCCACAAAATAGTAAATACTTGCTCATCTACCCCGATTACGCAAACTACTCCCGAAAAAGAAAAACAGAGAATCTGCCCCCACGGGACAGCAGACTTCAATATAGCATAACTTGAGTTCTAGTCTCCAAACTGAGTAAATGAGTACATCATCGCGAAGCTTAAGAAATTTCCTTACTTTTTCTAAGTATTGGGAAAAACTGATTCGGCCTCTAAAATTGTTTAATCTACAAAACATTACGTTCTGTCCCAATTACGTCACAGATTTGAACCCGTTCAGTAAAACGACCATAACTTTCAAACGGCTGGGAGGAATTGGACGTTCTTGGTGTCTAATTAAAGGTATTGAAGTTACCTACAACTATTTCAACAGGCAGCCGACCAAATTCCAAATCTAAAATCGCGAAAACGCAAACCCTAGGTCGAGTGCACAAACTGCCCGAAACAGAGAACATGGCAAACTCTAGTTTTCATCCAATCTACCCAATCGCAGCACCACCATTCGATCTAAAAGCATCGAAACACCCCCCTACCACCGCACCTAGACCAACCCCAGGGATTTCCCAAAATCATACCTTCACCGACGAACAACGAACGATGAATCTCCTCTCCTCCCGGTTTCCCCGATCGACTTTCTCGCACCGGAACCGCCGGAACTCCTCGTCGTGGGGCCTATCGATGGATGGAACAGCGGGGTGGCGAGGTGGTAAGCTCCCCTAGGGCAGCAAGGAGGGGTGGTGGCGCAATGGGGAAGAGGGAGGGGCGCAAGGAAGGGGAGAAGGGGGCGGCGGCTTTGGGAGGGGGAGGGGGAGGTGGGGCGCATGGGGAGGTCTTGGGGCGCCCTAGGGCAGGTGGCTGCCCCCTCCTCCCCACATGGGCCAAGAAGCCTCCACCTCAGGCCCAAAAAGATCCCCCAAGGCCCAAGTTTCCCCAGAAAGGCCCAGACAACCGAAAACGGCCCGGAAAAGCGCTATAAAGTCGTACCGAAACGCCGAAATATATAATGTCACATTTTATAATATCACACTCTCTATTCTCACATCCTATGATGTCACACTTTCCATCCTTCATATAGAGTAACCTCACTAATCTTAGTGGGCCCTCTATTTAGGACATGACATACAGTGAAGATAGCCTCCCCCGCCATGCCTTAGATAAACCAACAGCATCTAACATGGCGTTAACCAAATAGGTTAGAGTGTCGTTTTTCCTTTCGCCAACCCCATTATATTGGGGTGAATAAGGAGGTGTCATTTCATGGATAATTCCATTCTCAGCACAGAAATGAGAGAACTTATTTGAGAAATATTCTCCACCACGATCAGACCTAACTCTTTTAATTTTCCTTTTTAGTTGGTTCTCAACCTCAGCCTTATAAATTTTAAAGTAGTCTAAAGCCTCAACTTTCATTTTAAGTAAATACACATATCAAAATCTACTAGAATCATCAATTAAAGTCATCATATATTTTTTCACTTCTTTAGTCAAAACACCATTCATTTCATAAAGACCTGGATGTATGAGTTCTAAAAGTGCCAAATTTCTTTCCTCAACTGATTTGTGGGGTTTTCACGGTTGTTTTGCATGCACACAATTTTGGCACTTTGAACCTTTGACAATGGAGAAAGTTGGAATTAAACCCAAAATGGACACACAAGACATGCAACCAAAATTAATATGACATAAACGTGAGTGCCAAACATTGGCCTCACCTCCATTAATTGAGTCACAAACTTGATTTGCATGTTTATTATAGAAATTGGAAAGAGAAAGGCGGAACAAGCCTCCACTCTCATAGCCTTTTCCAATAAACAATCCACATGTAACACCCCGGCATTTAATATGCCCGAATGCTACCAAACATAAGCTAAACAACAACTAAATACCACATTTAACATCAAATTCCAGCAAAGGCGCAAAGGCTAAAAACCGAGATTTCGGCAGCACCTCCTTTGTTTTATCATGAATTTAAGGAACAACAACAATATAGCATTATATGGCAATAAGAGTAACATCTAAAACAGCAATAAATAAAGTCTTAACGACAATAAGAGACTAACATTAAGCTCTTAAGGTTCCAAGTGTCAAACAAACAATAGAACTCTCATTGACCAAGCTAAGACTCAATTTTAAAGACCATCACACGCAATTTATTATCAAACTAAATGAATTGACTTGGGGAAACATTAAGGTGAAGCAATGTGTGAGAGTGTGACTATTCCCCTTTCCCGCATGCCGTTCTCATGGTACCTAAAACAACAAGAAAACACAAGGGTGAGTTCGAAAACTCAGCAAGCATACTGCAATGGACAACAAGCATAACAACAAGTCAATAACATCTTTCATCATGTATAACATCTCATTCATGAATACTTATCCATATCATCATCAATTTGTATGTGATGTAATGCATTGCTCCTGACCCTCTGGAACCTCATACCGGTATGGGAAGTACACACCCGTCGGTGTGCACCCTTTCCTCCCTTCCATCCCGAAGATGGAGGGTGCCTACTCGCTTCCAAACACCACGTGGATGGAATCACGACATAGGACTTACTCAATGGCGTTCCGGACTAGTCATAACTTTCTCACCGACCTTGCCGGACTAGTTAAGACTTTCTCACCGCCCTCGCCCTATCTCATGACATGCATGCAACCATGCCAAATATCATATTCAATTCACATATTAACACATGGCATCATAATATGTTAAACATGCTCATCATATCATATCAATCATTAAAACATGGCAAGTGGACATATATCATGTAGGCAATTCCATCTAATTTCAACATGCAACCTACAACTTGCTATCCATCACAACACACTTGCCTCAACCACGTGCAACGGATTGGCGGGAAGAAGAGGGAACTCCCGGGTCACACCACCTGCACATAGGCATCACACACTCACAATCATAACCTCAAAACAGTACACACGCCCCCATCTAACCCGACATTGCCAACTACTCGCAAAACCTAAAAACAGAGGTTCTGTCCGGCGGGACAGCAGCCTTACAAAAAGCATAACTTGAGTTCTGGGACTCCAAATCGAATAAACGAGTACACCGTCGCGAAGCTTAGGAAATTTCCCAACTTTTTCTAGTTATAGGAAAGACTGATTCGGACTCTAAAATTGTTTAATCTACAGATTACCACAATCTGTTCCAGTTACGTCACAGATTTTTAGGCGCTCGGTAAAACAGCCATAACTTTCAAACGGCTGATCGGAAATTAACGTGCTTTACGTCCACGGAAAGATAATTAAATTATCTACAACTTCCTAGAAGTCCGTACGGTCTGATTCGGATTCTAAATCGACGGAAACTCGAACCCTAGTTCGACTGCTCAATCTGCCCGAAAACAGAAACGTGGACAAGTTTAGATCTAACCCAAATTACTTCAAACCAGCACCTCCAATTGATCTAAAAACTTGATAAACACCCTAATAACAGTACCTAGATCATCCCCAAGGATCCCCAAGATCATACCTTTGCCCGGCGCCAAAACTCCAATCAATCTCCGCGAATCTCCTCGCGAATCGCTCCTCGCTCCACGTTCCTCGCTCCTCGCTCCTTGCTCCTCGCTCCTCGCTCAAAGGTATGACTCCGCGAGGTGCAGTGGGGGGGAGACCACCATAGGGCAGCAAGGGGTGGAGTGGAGGTGGTGTGGAGGTGGAGGAAAGGGAGGGGGGTGCGCACGGTTTTGGGGGCTAGGGCTTAGGGGAGGGGGAGGGAGGAGAGGGCGCAAGAGGGGGAGGTGGGGGCGCAAGGGGCTGAGATGGGGGCGCAAGGGGGGCAGGGGGAGCCCCTTTTAACAGCCCTCAACCCAATCCTAGTCCGTTACGGAGTCCTAATCCATCCCACCAAAGCCCACCAAGGCCCAAAACTCCTCCGGGAAGGCCCAAAACCAGCGGCCGGAAAGCGGCCGGAAGCGTTATTAACCCCGATCCTTATGATTTTAACCTTATTTCCACATCTCATACTGTATTTAACCTTATCATGTTCAATAATTAAGGATACGACACTCAGAGGTGTCACATTCTTCCCCTTCAACAGGATTCGACCTCGAATCTAAACGCACTCAACACGAAACCCAAAGAAACCAAAGACAGCTAGGTTTTCACATCACACACTGAGGCGAAAAGTTCGGGATACTTCTGCCGCATGCGAGATTCCAGCTCCCAAGTCGCTTCTCTCTCGGTCTGATGTGACCACGGGACCTTGACAAACTTAAGCGTCCTGTTCTTCATCACTCGCTCTGAAGTCCCGGAATTTCCACGGGACGGGACTCGAAGGTGAGGTCTGCTCAAGCACTAATGGTTCCAATGGAACCACCAACTCGGATCGTGCAAGTATTTCTTCAACATCGAGACATGGAACACATCATGCACACCTTGCATGGATTAGGTAGCTCTAGGCGATAGGCCAACCCGCCAACTTCGGGCGAGGATAGGAAAAGGCCCAACATACCTTGGGTGAGCTTTCCTTTGGTGCCAAAGCACCACACCCTTGGTGGGAGATACTGCGCAAGAGTGCGCTATCACCCACCTCAAACTCCAAGTCTCGCCGCCTCACATCGGCATAGCTCTTACATGCGCTCTGTCTTTGCGAGAAGGTTTTGCCGAACCTCCGAGCAGCGATCAACGGTCTGCTGAACCCAATCCGGTCCAAGAATAGCTCTCTGCGCCCACAGACATCCCAACAAAGTGGCGATCTGCACTTCCGACCATACGATTACCTCATAAGGAAGCGGCCAGGATCTTTGGAATGGTAGCTGTTATTGTAAGCAAACTCTGCAAGGGGCAAATGGTCTTCAGCTACCCTTCCAAGCCATCACACAGGCCACTGAGCATGTCCTCCAAAGTTTGGATGATGCGCTCAGGCGCCCATCATCTGTCACGAGGGTGGCGGTACTAAGGCAAAGCCGCGTACCCAAAGCACTCTGCAAACTCTCCCGAACTTGGAGACGAACTTAGCATCCCGATCGAGAGATAATGGTCTTGGGTACACCATGCAATCTCACAATCTCCCGCACATAGATGGGAGCCAACTCGCTCATTGAATTGGTCGATGCGGATGGGAATGAAAATCTTGTGAGACTTGCTGAGACGGTCCACCACAACCCAAAGCGACATCCTTCCTCGTGGAGAACGAGGTAGACCAACCACGAAATCCATGGAGATGTCATCCCATGGCCATACTGAGAATCTCAAGGGCTGCAACAGGCGGTAGGGGCGCTTATGCTCGACTTTGATCTTACGGCAAATCCCACAAGACGCCACATACTTGGCAATATCCACTCTCATCCTTTTCCACGAAATTCTTCTTCAAGTCCTGTACATCTTGGTCTCTCGGGATGGACCGTGTCTGGTGCGATGAGCTTCTCTCGAGAATGTCTTCTTTCACTTGAGATTTACGGGGCACGCACAAACGCCCTGAAACCTCAAAACTCCCGCATCATCAACGGTAAAGTCTCGACTTGCCATCCTCCAGCGTTTCCTCACTGCTGGAGCAAGCGATCATCTTCTTTGTGCCTCCACTTTGCAGCTCGGGAATCGGACTCAAGAATCAATTGAGTTTCAGCTTGCACGGTCCCATAAGCGGTAGGAGACTCCCAAGCGCTCAAAATCAGCAACAAGACAATCAACAACAGGGGCATTGTCTTGCATCGAGCGTCGGCCACCACATTTGCCTTCCCGGATGATACTTGGATAGTGAGGTCATAATCCTTTATCAATTCTAGCCACCTCCTCTGCCTCAAGTTCAAATCTTTACGAGTAAAGATGTACTTGAGGCTCTTGTGATCGATAAAAATATCACAAGATTCGCCGTACAAATAATGCCTCCATATCTTCAATGCAAACACCACGGCGGCTAGCTCAAGATCATGGGTGGGATAGTTACGCTCATGCTTTTTCAGCTGCCTCGAAGCATAAGCAATCACCTTGCCATTTTGCATGAGCACACAACCAAGTCCCAACCGAGAAGCATCGAGAATAAGCGATTGAAGCGCTTCCCCGGTTCGGGAAGGGTAAGAACGAGGCGATCACTAACTTCTCCTTCAAAGTGCAGAAATTTGTGCTCACACTCTGATCCAGCTGGAACTTCATCCCCTTACGAGTCGGTTGTGAAAGTGGCTTGGCAATGATAGAGAAATCCTGCACAAAACGCCGATAGTATCCACCAACCCAAGGAAACTACGCACCTCTTTGACATTGGAAGGCCTCTTCCAATCCAAAACTTGAGACCTTGCTAGGATCTACCGATATGCCCTCTGGATTGATGATGTGGCCAAGAAAACCCATACGAAATCGAACTCGCACTTTTTCAGCTTAGCAAAGAATTGATTCTCCTCGTGGTACTCGGCACAAGCCTCAAGTGTCGCTCATGCTCCTCTTCCGATTTAGAGTAAATCGAGAATGTCATCGATGAACACTACCACAAACTCATCAAGGTACTTGTGTAGCATCTTGTTCATCGCCTCCATAAAGACAAGGAGGAGCATTAGTTAGTCCAAAAGACATAACTTTAAATTCATAATGCCCATACCTAGTGGAGAAAGCAGTCTTCTCAATGTCCTGCTCCCTTACACGGATCGATTATACCCGAAGATCAATTTTGGAGAACACCTTTGCTCCCTTGATTGGTCAAACAGATCCTCGATGCGAGGCAAAGGATACTTGTTTTTGGTATCACTTGGTTAAGAGCACGATAATCAATGCACATACGCCAACTTCCATCCTTCTTCGAGGCGAAGAGGGCGGGTGCTCCCCATGGCGATACGCTACGCCGAATGAAGCCTTTGGCCATGAGATCCTCCAAGCTGCTTCTTCAACTTCGTCTTGAAAAGGTCGAGCCAAGCGGTATGGAGAGATAGAAATAGGTCGAGTGCCGGAGCAAGATCAATACTAAACTCCACATTCCTCACGGGAGGTAGACCAGGCAACTCGTCGGGGAATACATCAACGAACTCCTTCACTACGTAAATCTCCTCAATGGGAATCGAGGAAGATGGCTTCTCGAGACAAAGTCATGAGAAACCCAATAGCCTCAAACGCCCGACGAGAAAACAAACTAGTCAAAGCAAAGACGGGCTGGAGGGTATACCACCCTGAAAGGTCAACTCTTCGGGACGAGGCCTGCAAGGCAGCTGTCTTCCGAAACAACAGATCTTAGCACTGCGATGCGATGCAGCCAGTCCATGCCCAAAATGACATCAAAAGGAGCCAAGCTGGATCACCATGAGATTGGCAAAGAAAACCTCATCATCAATGGCAATGGTGCAACCAGGGCAAACCAAAGAACTAGCAATCAAACCCCGGGAGAAGCGACTAACACGGACTCGAAATCCGAACTTCCAACTTAGCTCTACTAGCAAACTCAGGCGACACAAAAGAATAGGATGCTCCAGGAATCAAATAGAACAAAGGCATCAACGGAATCCACGAGCAGAGTACCTGAAACCACCTCTGGATGCCCGGATCCCGACTCGGCGGTCGGCAGCGTACACTCTGGTGGCGCCGGGACGAGAAGAGCCCGACTCGGTGATGCCCCAACAAGGTGGGGCGGAGGAGGCAGCGAGGAGGAAGCAGACATTTGCGGGCACCGATGGCCTTGGTGGCGCCACGCATAAAGGGCGGTGAGAAAGCGAGAGTAGCCATCATGAGCACCGATCCTCTGGAAGACGCGGCTGGAGTGGGAGGAGAAGACACCGTCTCCCACTTGATGATGCTCACGGGATTCATCCGGCGGACTCGTCCCGTATGGTAGGGCTTGCCACGATGGTTGCAACTCTCGGTCCAACCACACTCTGAGCACGGTGCTCACCACCGCACTTCGAGCGATCCGCGAAAATCAATACAAAACACTTTTCTTTTGGTTCAGCTCAACTAAAGCCAAGAAAAACAGCGAAACCGACCCGTCGAGCATGCAGAGAACATCCGAAGGAACCACCATCAACTCTTCTATTTGACTCCAGTCAACTACCCGATCAGGGAGAAAGGATAAGCACTCTTCTCCTACAGGGGTTAATAGTTCTTCGGTGATGGCGCTAACCGGCCACACCGTCAAACCTCACCGTTACTATGAACCAAAAAGAGGTGACCGAAACCCTTCGGCACCACAACCCCACTTTTATCACCACAACAGGAACAATTCAATCATTTATCTGAGGCAGACTCGCAACTCTCTGCAGGAGCCTCGCCCACTGGCCTCCACGACCCACGGCGTCCACGGCCTCTACCCCTTGGCATGGCTGCTTAGACAGACAACCATCCAAACACGAAAACATAAACACAAAATCACACAATCAAGAACATAGATCAAACATCATCATAGACATATTCTTTATCACATAATCAAGCGCAATGCAATGACGAACCAAAACCCATCCTACTGTGCATCCAAGTGTGTCAGATTTTAGATTAGTTATACCACTTTTACAAGTTTTAACGTTGCTATCCTATAACAAGGTTTTAGTTAGAACCTAAGCCATGTTTCTAAGTTATTCCACATCACATTTTAGTTGTCCCCTATAGCATGACACTAAAAATTCACATTCCAAGGACCTACTGACCGCTCGATACCATTGTAACACCAGGCATTTAATATGCCCGAATGCTACCAAACATAAGCTAAACAACAACTAAATACCACATTTAACATCAAATTCCAGCAAAGGCGCAAAGGCTAAAAACCGAGATTTCGGCAGCACCTCCTTTGTTTTATCATGAATTTAAGGAACAACAACAATATAGCATTATATGGCAATAAGAGTAACATCTAAAACAGCAATAAATAAAGTCTTAACGACAATAAGAGACTAACATTAAGCTCTTAAGGTTCCAAGTGTCAAACAAACAATAGAACTCTCATTGACCAAGCTAAGACTCAATTTTAAAGACCATCACACGCAATTTATTATCAAACTAAATGAATTGACTTGGGAAAACATTAAGGTGAAGCAATGTGTGAGAGTGTGACTATTCCCCTTTCCCGCATGCCGTTCTCATGGTACCTAAAACAACAAGAAAACACAAGGGTGAGTTCGAAAACTCAGCAAGCATACTGCAATGGACAACAAGCATAACAACAAGTCAATAACATCTTTCATCATGTATAACATCTCATTCATGAATACTTATCCATATCATCATCAATTTGTATGCGATGTAATGCATTGCTCCTGACCCTCTGGAACCTCATACCGGTATGGGAAGTACACACCCGTCGGTGTGCACCCTTTCCTCCCTTCCATCCCGAAGATGGAGGGTGCCTACTCGCTTCCAAACACCACGTGGATGGAATCACGACATAGGACTTACTCAATGGCGTTCCGGACTAGTCATAACTTTCTCACCGACCTTGCCGGACTAGTTAAGACTTTCTCACCGCCCTCGCCCTATCTCATGACATGCATGCAACCATGCCAAATATCATATTCAATTCACATATTAACACATGGCATCATAATATGTTAAACATGCTCATCATATCATATCAATCATTAAAACATGGCAAGTGGACATATATCATGTAGGCAATTCCATCTAATTTCAACATGCAACCTACAACTTGCTATCCATCACAACACACTTGCCTCAAACACGTGCAGCGGATTGGCGGGAAGAAGAGGGAACTCCGGGGTCACACCACCTGCACATAGGCATCACACACTCACAATCATAACCTCAAAACAGTACACACGCCCCATCTAACCCGACATTGCCAACTACTCGCAAAACCTAAAAACAGAGGTTCTGTCGGCGGGACAGCAGCCTTACAAAAGCATAACTTGAGTTCTGGGACTCCAAATCGAATAAACGAGTACACCGTCGCGAAGCTTAGGAAATTTCCCAACTTTTTCTAGTTATAGGGAAAGACTGATTCGGACTCTAAAATTGTTTAATCTACAGATTACCACAATCTGTTCCAGTTACGTCACAGATTTTTAGGCGCTCGGTAAAACAGCCATAACTTTCAAACGGCTGATCGGAAATTAACGTGCTTTACGTCCACGGAAAGATAATTAAATTATCTACAACTTCCTAGAAGTCCGTACGGTCTGATTCGGATTCTAAATCGACGGAAACTCGAACCCTAGTTCGACTGCTCAATCTGCCCGAAAACAGAAACGTGGACAAGTTTAGATCTAACCCAAATTACTTCAAACCAGCACCTCCAATTGATCTAAAAACTTGATAAACACCCTAATAACAGTACCTAGATCATCCCCAAGGATCCCCAAGATCATACCTTTGCCCGAAGCGCAAAACTCCAATCAATCTCCGCGAATCTCCTCGCGAATCGCTCCTCGCTCCACGTTCCTCGCTCCTCGCTCCTTGCTCCTCGCTCCTCGCTCCACGGGATGACTCCGCGAGGTGCAGGGGGGGGGAGACCACCCTAGGGCAGCAAGGGGTGGAGGGGAGGTGGTGTGGAGGTGGAGGAAAGGGGAGGGGATGCGCACGGGGATGGGGGCGAGGGCGGAGGGGAGGGGGAGGGAGGAGCGGGGCGCAAGAGGAGGTGGGGGCGCAAGGGGCTGAGATGGGGGCGCAAGGGGGGCAGGGGGAGCCCCTTTTAACAGCCCTCAACCCAATCCTAGTCCGTTACGGAGTCCTAATCCATCCCACCAAAGCCCACCAAGGCCCAAAACTCCTCCGGGAAGGCCCAAAACCCCGAAAACGGCCCGGAAACGGCCCGGAAACGTTATTAACCCCCGATCCTTATGATTTTAACCTTATTTCCACATCTCATACTGTATTTAACCTTATCATGTTCAATAATTAAGGATACGACACTCCGAGGTGTCACATTACATTTAGAAACGACTACTTTATTGGACTCAAAAACCAACTTAAATCCTTCTCGACATAGAAGGGAACCGCTGACTAGGTTCTTATTTATTTGTGAGATTATGAAATGTGTCAAGATAGAATACGGCATTACGGTACGACTTTATACTGAGTTTTTGGGCTTTTCCGGGTGTTTGGGCCTCTTCTGGAAAGTTTGGGCCTTGCGGGAGCAAGCTTGGGCCTTGGGGGAAGTAATTGGGCCTTTGGTGGAGGCTCTTGGCCCATGTGGGGGAGTGGGGGGCAGAAATTTCTGCCCATGCGCCCCAAACCCTACCCCATGCGCCCCTACCCCCCTCTCCCTTCCCTTAGCAGCCGCCCCCCCAATCCCCCTAGCCGGCCCTAGCTCTCCCCTCCCATGCGCCACCCCTCCCTCTCCTCCCCACCCCTAGCTGGCCCTAGATCCTCCGTGTAACACCCCGGCATTTAATATGCCCGAATGCTACCAAACATAAACTAAACAACATCTAAATACCATGAATTAAGATAAATTACAACAAAGGAGTAAATGCTAAAAAACCGAGATTTCGGCAGCATCTCCTTTGTTTTAACATGATTTGTAGGAGCAACAACAGCATAGTAATTTAAGGCAATATGAGAGACAACTAAAATAGCAATAATTAAAGACTTAACAACAATATAAGTCTAATTCCAAGCATTCAATGTCTCCATGCGCCAAACGAACAATAAGACTCTTATAACGCAAGGCTAAACCATAAAACAATACGCGTCACACTTAGTTTATTATCGAAACCCAACGGAAAGACTTGTGAGACAAATGAGTGAAACTACGTGAAGAAGTGTGACTATTTCCCTTCCCCGCATGCCAGTCTCATGGTACCTAAAAACAACAAGAAAACACAAGCGTGAGTTCAAACCTCAGCAAGCATATTGCAATGGTACAGAAGAACAATTACATGGCTATAATAACTCACATCATGTAAATCATCTCATTCATGATCACATATCATTATCATCATCATTATGTATGCAATGCAATGCTATGCTCATGTCTCCTTGGAAACTCATACCGGTATGATTGAGTACACACCCGTCAGGGTGCACCCTCCCCCCCTTCCATCCCGAAGATGGAGGGTGCCTACTCCTCGCTTCCAAACACCGCGGTGGATGGAATCACGATGTAGGACTTACTCATTGGCTCTCCGGAATAGTCATAACTTTCTCACCGACCTTCCCCGGACTAGTTATGACTTTCTCACTGCCCGGGCCATGTAACATGCCATGTATGCAAATATGCCAACATCATAATTAACTTTTACATTAACACATGGCATCATAACATAATAAGCATACTCATCATATCATTGGCAATCATTAAAGCATGGCAAGTGATCATATCATATAATCAATTTCATCTAGTCTCAACTAGCAACCTACAAACCGCTATCCATTACAATACACTAGCCTCAACTACGGGCAACGGATTGGCGAGAAGTAGAAGGCACTCCCGGGGGCACACCACCTGCACATAGGTACCACACACTCACAATCATGTCCACAAAACATTACGCAAACCCTCATCTACCCCGACATTGCCAACTACTCGCAAAACCCAAAAACAGAGGTTCTGTCCCGTCGGGACAGCAGCCTTCCAAAAGGCATAACTCGGGTTTTAGGACTCCGAATCAATTAAACGAGTACATCCTCGCGTAGCTTAGAAAATTTCCTAACTTTTTCTAAGTATATGGAAAAGCTGATTCGGACTCTAAAGTTGTTTAATCTAAAAAATATCGTGATCTGTTCCAATCACGTTACAGATTTTAACACGCTCTGTAAAACAGCCATAACTTTCAAACAGCTGGGCGGAATTGGACGTTCTTTATACCCACGGAAAGATATTGAAATTACCTACAACTTCTTCAACAGCCGTACGACCAAATTCTGAATCTAAATTGACGAAAACCCAAGCCCTAGGTCGACTGCTCATGCGGCCCGAAACAGAGAACGTGGCAAACTCAAGATTCCATCTAATCTACTCAATTCCAACACCACCAATTGATCTAAAAATATGATAATCACCCTTAGAACAGATCCTAGACCAACCCCAAGGATTCCCATGGCCATACCTTCGCCCGACGACCGAAAACCCAACGGATTTCCTCCCGGTTCGCGCGATCTCCTTCCTCGCTCCAAATCCACCGGATCTCCTCATCGCGGAGCGCTCCAATGGACGGATCTTCGATGTGTTGAGGTGGAGAACTCCCCTAGGGGCAGCAAGGGAGGTGGAGAGGGGAGGAGAGGGGTGGTGGCGCCATGGGGGAAGATGGAGAGGAAGGGGAAGGGTGGAGGCTCATGGGGGGGCTAGGGGGTGGCGGCTAGGGTTGGGAGAGGGAGTTTGGGGCGCTCCAAGGGGTGGGGGCCAGATTTGGCTGCCCAAAAGTCCCCCCCCTTGGGCCCAAACCCTTCCACCGGAGGCCCAACTCAACCCCCAAGGCCCAAAGTCCCCCGGAGAGGCCCAAACACCCAAAAACGGCCCAAAAACACGCTATAAACGGCATAACGTAAAGTTTTAACCTCCATTTTCACATTTTATAAAGTTTTTGACCTCAACATTCACATTTTATAAGATACGACACTCCGTGGTGTTACATTCTCCCCCCTTCAACAGGATTCGACCTCGAATCCAAGACACACCAATACGCAACCCAGCAAAGCAAAAGATAGCTAGGTTTCACATCTCATACCTGAGGCAAAAAGCTCGGGGTACTTCTCGCGCATGCGAGACTCCAGTTCCCAAACCGCTTCTCTCTCTGACTAAAGCCACTGGAACTACACTGATCGAGTCCCGGTGGTAAGATGCTTAGGCTCGAAGACCCACAGTTCTAACGATAACCCACGATCAACCTCTTGCAAGAACTTTACTCAACATTGAAACCCAAAGCACCCATACAAGGCCTCAGCATGACCGAAGCGATAGGATAAAATCCCAAACAGACCACGAAAGGAAACGGTCTCACACTCCTCCTCCGATACATCCCATGGCACTAAAGTGCCCGATCCCTTTAACCAAAGCCACTCTCCAAAAGGACATGGTACCAACTTCTAGATCCATCTTCCGCTCCCACGCACAACAGTGATTGACATCTCAACCTCTCAACTGTGGTTCGTCGTATTCGCGACGACGCAAACCAAGTGAGACACAACACTCTAAGATTACTAACTGCTTGAACCATCGGGGTTATATTCTGATCTTTTACAACAAGACCAACACCCACCCCACTACCACCGAAAGGAGAAGCCTACTTTATGGCCAGGGTTCTGAAAACCCGCAAAATCAATAACAGCCGAACATTCCACTTTGGTTGGCACAACACGCTCAATAGCCCGGCGACAAAAAGATCCAATACACTTCGAAAACCGAAAGCAATTACTAGCAACCACCAAGTGGTCCACTAATAATTTGATCAACCCTACCGAGGGACACATAAACGGAAACAATTCTCCAAGAAGGTTTGAATTGGGACATACCCAACCTTCCTTTACTCTTCACTTCCAAACTAGTTACGATTAACCACTAGCAACGCCTAATATCTTAGGTCATTACCAACCCACACTAAATTTTCCTTTCTTAGAAGGTCTCGCCCTCGCATTCTTCCTTTCAAAGAATCAGAACAAAGGGTACAATCATTTAGTAAGCTCAAACATAAGCCATGAACCCAAACTGATCCACATGCAACAACTCGAATCCTCAAAACGCTTAAAACCACTTTGGGAAAAATTCGGCAACATCCAAAGGGCACACATTTTATTTTTCTAAGCCAAAATCGCAAAGAAAACTTGAATCTCTTACAGCAGAGCCAAAAACACCAGAGATTAATCCCCCTTTCTTTTCATACAAGAAAATAATGGAAATCTCGATTCATGACATGAATGCAACCTTTTCAAGAGCACTCCGAATTAGTCATATATCCATATATGACTTTCCCACCGACCTGGCTCATCGACTCCTTCATGATTAAATATGCATAAACAATGTCTCGTTTTCCTTTTCATCATTCATTCATCATGTACCAACGGTACCGAATAGTCATTCACCAAATGACTTCTTCCTCGGTATAAAATAATGGAAACACAATTAACATCGAAGGTTGCGGAAATTCATATAGACTATGATGGTAGCATAGTTTTTTTGAAGCACTCGCAACCATCACACACATTATGCAAATAAATCGAACTCTAGTAAAAAAGAGTTACAAATTAAATCTCAAGAGTTTCCAACACAACCCACTATGTCCATCTACTTCCGTTAAAATTTATTCCAAAGATAATTCAGGGTGAACGCGAAGGAGTGCGATCCACTCAAAATCTTTTGGGTGTAAATCCATACTAATAGCATAAACTGAACAAATTAGCCTAATCCAAAAATAGACACCAATTTCTACGAGTTTTAGGGAAACTCTGAAACACAGCATAAGGAATACTTTGACCAAAAGCATTCAACCAAGATAGCAAACAACCAATACTACTCCATCCTGTTCCCCTAGTGTTCCACTACGCTTTCCATTAAACACCAGCTTAGCATAAATACAATCATCTCTAGTGTTCCACTACGCTTTCCATTAAAGACTTCAAAATTCACTACTTACTCATTGAGGAAGTCCAACCGGATTTAACAAAATTTACATAACAATTTCTTTCACTAGTTACCATTCCCAGCACTTATAAATAAAGTTTACGATGCTTATCAAAAAAAAAACATCCAACCAATACTACTCCATCCTGTTCCCCAAAGACAAACACATCATACAACATCTTATTCTCATTCTAAAACATAGTACTTCAACAAATACTTTAGCATGATCAACCTATCAATTTTATACCATCCATAAGTCAACATCTTGACAATTGGAACCTGTTCAATCAATAAATGACTTCAACAAGTAAATATTATCTCCACAAGGCAAAGCTCGTAACTATGATTCTAAGACATACATTCATTATGGATAAAATTCTACATCTTATTAATTATCCATGGTCCACTCCATCACAACATGTTACAGTAACCTCCATTTTTAACAAGGATTTTCAACCATTAATCTAAGCAATTACCACCACTACTAAGCCATCAATATCAACAAACGGCATAATCATCAACCAACAACATTACGTTTAGCTACCCTATACATAGGTTATAACAAAATTACCACCACACAACATACTCCAACTATTGAGAATAGATTGAATACTAGCATTAACACTGCCCTTAACAACATCATTAACAATAAGTCTTATGTCTTCTCAATTGATATCAATACTAGCATTGTAGAGACACAAACGCATACTTCCAAATATACTAGTAGTTTGCAACAACGTAAATAGCAACTCTAATCAACTTCCAAATTAAAGTCACTAGGCAACACGATTAAATTTTTCTATTAATCCATTAGATTAGAACATCTTTAAACAACTAGCAAGGTTTCTTTAACAATAACAGCAGTCTACATCATCTTAATGTTTTAACTATGCATCAGGGTTTAAAACTTTAAACATAATCGGGGATCATAAGCACTTTTCAAGCAAAACAACCGATTCTAAGCATGTACATTAATACCTTTAATCATTCTCGCTATAGAGTAATCTACAACACTAGAAGTTCATTTAATCTTAAGCTAAACACAAATATTACATTTAACTAATTCAACTCACCAATTAACTTAAGAACAAATCATTTCCATAAACCACATTGTTACATACTACATGACATGTTAAACAATCATTTTCACTTTTGACAAACAGGATGCAACTCCACTTTTAAAGATAACCACAACTCAAGAACCCGAACGAACACCGATATACAATTTCTCCTTTTCCAGGCAAGGAAGAAAAACAAAACTCCAACAGAAATGCAGGAGAGCTCAACTCTCAAATTCCCAGAGTTACCCACAAAACTCTTCAAGAAATCTCAAGATCTATACTTCCAAGAAGGAAGAAGGATGCACTAGGGAAAACCAAATGTTCAACCAAACCTTTTCCGATAAAGATTCAAAACTTAGCTCCACCCAACCTAAGGTCGGCACTAGGAGAACTTCAACTCTTTTCTTAGATAGGGAGGACAACAACCACATATGTTTCCTCCCTAAGACAATCCTCAATAACCAGCAAAACCGGGTGTCAAAGCAAAAATTATGACCAACAGACGCGCAACTCAAAACTCTTCTTCTTCGTCTTCAACCAAGGAAGACAAAACCACAAACCGCCTACGGAACAATCCGCGAAAATCCAGTACCAAACACTTTTCTTTTGATTTCAGTCAACTCAAGCCAAGAAAACCAACCAAAACCGACTGCCTACGGAACATACGAAGGAATCCACCACCAAACTCTTCTATTTGACTCCAGTCAACTACCCGATCTACGACAGAAAGGGTAAGCACTCTTCTCCTACAGGGGTTAATAGTTCTTCGATGATGGCGCTAACCGGCCACACCGTCAAACCTCACCCTTACTATGAACAAAAGTGGTGACCGAAACCCTTCGGCACCACAACCCCACTTTATCACCACAACAAGCACAATTCAATCATTTATCTCATAGACATAGCAACATGCATTATCAAATGAAGCATTCAACATCAAAGCTTATATACAGCATTTTAAGCGTAAACAACGATACCCATACCCTTCCTACTGTGCATCCATGTGTGTCAAATTTTAGATTAATTATACCACTTTTGCAAGTTTTAATGTTGCTATCCTATGACAAAATTTTAGTTAAGACCTAAGCCATGTTTCTAAGTTATTCCACATCACATTTTAGTTGTACCCTATAGCATGACACTAAAAATACACATTCCAGGGACCTACAGCCCGCTCTGATACCAACTGTAACACCCCGGCATTTAATATGCCCGAATGCTACCAAACATAAACTAAACAACATCTAAATACCATGAATTAAGATAAATTACAGCAAAGGAGTAAATGCTAAAAACCGAGAGTTCGGCAGCATCTCCTTTGTTTTAACATGATTTGTAGGAGCAACAACAGCATAGTAATTTAAGGCAATATGAGAGACAACTAAAATAGCAATAATTAAAGACTTAACAACAATATAAGTCTAATTCCAAGCATTCAATGTCTCCATGCGCTAAACGAACAATAAGACTCTTATAACGCAAGGCTAAACCATAAAACAATACGCATCACACTTAGTTTATTATCGAAACCCAACGGAAAGACTTGTGAGACAAATGAGTGAAACTACGTGAAGAAGTGTGACTATTTCCCTTCCCCGCATGCTGGTCTCATGGTACCTAAAAACAACAAGAAAACACAAGCGTGAGTTCAAAACTCAGCAAGCATATTGCAATGGTACAGAAGAACAATTACATAGCTATAATAACTCACATCATGTAAATCATCTCATTCATGATCACATATCATTATCATCATCATTATGTATGCAATGCAATGCTATGCTCATGTCTCCTTGGAAACTCATACCGGTATGGTTGAGTACACACCCGTCGGTGTGCACCCTCTCCCCCCTTCCATCCCGAAGATGGAGGGTGCCTACTCCTCGCTTCCAAACACCGCGGTGGATGGAATCACGATGTAGGACTTACTCATTGGCTCTCCGGAATAGTCATAACTTTCTCACCGACCTTCCCCGGACTAGTTATGACTTTCTCACCGCCCGAGCCATGTAACATGCCATGTATGCAAATATGCCAACATCATAATTAACTTGTACATTAACACATGGCATCATAACATAATAAGCATACTCATCATATCATTGGCAATCATTAAAGCATGGCAAGTGATCATATCATATAATCAATTTCATCTAGTCTCAACTAGCAACCTACAAACCGCTATCCATTACAATATACTTGCCTCAACTACGGGCAACGGATTGGCGAGAAGTAAAAGGCACTCCCGGGGGCACACCACCTGCACATAGGTACCACACACTCACAATCATGTCCACAAAATAGTACACAAACCCTCATCTACCCCGACATTGCCAACTACTCGCAAAACCCAAAAACAGAGGTTCTGTCCCGTCGGGACAGCAGCCTTCCAAAAGGCATAACTTGGGTTTTAGGACTCCGAATCAATTAAACGAGTACATCCTCGCGTAGCTTAGGAAATTTCCTAACTTTTTCTAAGTATATGGAAAAGCTGATTCGGACTCTAAAGTTGTTTAATCTAAAAAATACCGTGATCTGTTCCAATCACGTCACAGACTTTAACACGCTCGGTAAAACAGCCATAACGTTCAAACGGTTCGGCGGAATTGGACGTTCTTTATACCCACGGAAAGATATTGAAATTACCTACAACTTCTTCAACAGCCGTACGACAAAATTCGGAATCTAAATTGACGAAAACCCAAGCCCTAGGTCGACTACTCATGCTGCCCGGAACAGAGAACGTGGCAAACTCAAGATTCCATCTAATCTACTCAATTCCAGCACCACCAATTGATCTAAAAATATGATAATCACCCTTAGAACAGATCCTAGACCAACCCCAAGGATTCCCATGGCCATACCTTCGCCCGACGACCGAAAACCCAACGGATCTCCTCCCGGTTCGCGCGATCTCCTTCCTCGCTCCAAATCCACCGAATCTCCTCGTCGCGGAGCGCTCCAATGAACGGATCTTTGAGGTGTTGAGGTGGAGAACTCTCCTAGGGGAAGCAAGGGAGGTGGAGAGGGGAGGAGAGGGGTGGTGGCGCCATGGGGGAAGATGGAGAGGAAGGGGAAGGGTGGAGGCGCATGGGGGGGGCTAGGGGGTGGCGGCTAGGGTTGGGAGAGGGAGTTTGGGGCGCACCAAGGGGTGGCGGCCAGATTTGGCTGCCCAAAAGTCCCCCCCCTTGGGCCCAAACCCTTCCACTGGAGGCCCAACTCAACCCCCAAGGCCCAAAGTCCCCCGGAGAGGCCCCAAACACCCGAAAACGGCCCAAAAACACGCTATAAACGGCATAACGTAAAGTTTTAACCTCCATTTTCACATTTTATAAAGTTTTTGACCTCAACATTCACATTTTATAAGATACGACACTCCGTGGTGTCACATTCTCCCCCCTTCAACAGGATTCGACCTCGAATCCAAGACACACCAATACGCAACCCAGCAAAGCAAAAGATAGCTAGGTTTCACATCTCATACCTGAGGCGAAAAGCTCGGGGTACTTCTCGCGCATGCGAGACTCCAGTTCCCAAACCGCTTCTCTCTCTGACTAAAGCCATTGGAACTACACTGATCGAGTCCCGGTGGTAAGATGCTTAGGCTCGAAGACCCACAGTTCTAACGATAACCCATGATCAACCTCTTGCAAGAACTTTACTCAACATTGAAACCCAAAGCACCCATACAAGGCCTCGGCCTGACCCAAGCGAAAATGATTAAATGTGTTAATGTGCAGATCTTAAAGTGCGTGTGACACCACGGAGTGTCGTAACCTTATTTAACGTGCATGATATGGTCAAAAACAGTATGAGATGTGGAAATAAGGTTAAAACCATAGGATTTGGAGGCTAATAACGTTTTCGGGGTTTTGGGCCTTTCCGGGGGATTTTGGGCCTTAAAGGGGGGTTGTGGGCTTTGGTGGGATGGATTAAGAGTCCTTCTAGGACTAGGAATCCTTGTTGAGGGCTGATAGGAGGTCCTCCCTACCTTATGTGCGCCCCCCTCCCCTCTATTGCGCCCCCACACCACCTCCCTAACCCCTAGCCGCAGCCCTCCCCTCACCCCTTCTAGTCGTGCACCCCTAGCCCTTGCCCTCTCCACCTCTCCACCTCCCCACCACCTCTCCTCCACCCCCTTGCTGCCCTAGGGTGGCCTCCCCACCCCTGCATCCTCGTGGATCCATCCGAGGAGCGAGGAGATCCATTGGAGCTTTCGTGCGTCGGGCAAAGGTATGATCATGGGGTTCCTTGGGATTGATCTAGGTACTGTTCTTAAGGTGATTATCAAGTTTTTAGATCAATTGGTGGTGCTGGATTGGAGTAATTTGGGTTAGATCTAGACGTTACCACGTTTCTGTTTTGGGACAGCATGAGCAGTCGACCTAGGGTTCCTGTTTTGACCAATTTAGAATTCGAATCTGACCGTACGGACTTTGAAGAAGTTGTAGATAATTTCATTATATTTCCGTGCATATAAAGAAAGTTAAATTCCGATCAGCCGTTTGAAAGTTATGACTGTTTTACCGAGCGTATTAAAATTTGTGACGCGACTGGAACAGATCACGGTAAACTGTAGATTAAACAACTTTAGATTCCGAATCAGTCTTTCCTTATACCTAGAGAAAGTTGGGAAATTTCCTAAGCTACGCGAGGATGTACTCGTTTAATTGATTCGGAGTCCCAGAACTCAAGTTATGCCTTGTGCAAAGCTGCTGTCCCGCCGGGACAGAGCCTCTGTTTTTAGGTTTTTCGAGTAGATGGCAATGTCAGGATAGATGAGGGTTTGCGTACTATTCTGTGGTTATGATTGTGAGTGTGTGATACCTATGTGCAGGTGGTGCGACCCCGGAGTGCCCTCTACTTCCCGCCAATCCGTTGCACGTGGTTGAGGCAAGTGTGTTGTGATGGATAGCGAGATGTAGGTTGCATGTTGAGATTAGATGGAATTGTCTACATGATATATGATCACTTGCCATGTTTTAATGATTGCTATGATATGATGAGCATGTTTAAGATGTGATGATGCCATGTGGTAATTGTAACACCCCAAAATTTTGCTTTTCTTAAATTCATGTGTGATTTGGCACTTTGGTGAATTTTTGGAATTTTCTGGAATTTATTTGGATTTATTTGGAATTTATTTGAATTTATTCCATTTTGAAATAATTAAAGAATTAAACTTTGCAAATAAAATTTTGTTGGAAATATTTTATTTGAGCCCAAAATGAACCAAAGTATTTTCGAATTTTTGGAATTTTTACGAGTCTTTTGCTATTTTTAATGAATTAAATGAATTATCGGGAATTATTTTAATTATTAAATCGCTGGAAAATGCGAGTGGGTTTGTACTATTCATCCGGCCGAGCCGAGTCGGACTCGAGTTCGAGTCCGACCGAACCCGACCGAGCCACGTGACTCGACCGAATCAAGTCCAAACCCTAACCCGGTGAACCGTTGGATCGAGATCCAACGGCCGAAATCGAGCCGCACCGATCCGGTCGGATCCGATCGCACCCACGCGATCGTGACCGTCGATCGTGCCACGTGGACGGCCGTGCGTCGTCGTCTCCGCCGGATCCGAGCCGGACTCCGCCGCCGCGTCCGCCGCCGTGTAGGTTTAGGTTTCCGTTTTCCGCACGGACGCCGAGGCTATTTAAGGCCCGGGTCACACCCCGAGGTCGGCCCTGACCTTGCGCACCCATAGCCCCTACTCACCAAGGCAGAGCAGCCGCCGTTTAGCCGCGATAGCTCGCCGTAGTTGAGCGCCACTCCGCCGCGGTTTTTGCCTCGTCTCGCCGCCGTCCGCCGTCTTCCGCCGAGTTGGAGCCCAGTTCCGGAGTCCTCAAGTCAAGGCGCACCCGTGGGTACCTCTCACTCCGTCGGAGAAACCCCGAAGCGCCGTCGGGCTCGTCGTCGTCTCCGTCTCCGGTTGCTGCAGCTCCGCCGCGTCGCCATCGACCTCGCGAGCTCTGTGCGCCGTCCGATCTTGATCGTGCGGTTGAGGTGAGTTCACGTGTTTCCAAACCCGATTAGATCTGGACCGTTGGATCAAGATCCAACGGCCCACGATCGCCACGTGCCGTAGTAGTGTTAATGTAGGATTAGATCTAGATCGTCCGATCTAGATCGAACGGCCCACGATCATCGAGTAGTTTTCAACGTGTTAACCCTGGATCTAATCGCGGCCGTTGATTTTCAAATCAACGGACACGATCGTGCCACGTGTCCGGGAAGCCGAGCCGCCGCGCCCACGCGCGCGTGGTCACCGACACGCGGGCGCGTGTCGGCGCTTAGCCGTGAATCGCACCATGGCGTCACCCATGACATCATCGGTGGGTCCCACTGCCAAGACCGTGGCCGAGCCCCGACGTCGGGCCGATGACGTCACCCGAATGGTCCCACATGTCGATCCTCACGTGAGCCGTGGACCGGGTCCACGGTAGACCCGAGCCGAGCGTGGACCGAGTCCATGGACCGGCTGACGTCAGCAGACCAATCCAGTGCTGCCACGTGTCCATGCTGACGCAATAATTAATTTCCGAAAAAGAAAATGATTTATTAATTCGAAATAATGATTTCAGATTTTGTTTCAAACTTCAAACGCTTATAACTTTTGCGTTTCAACTCCGATTTGAGTGATTCAAATTTCTAAATTTGTATAAAATTGAGATCTACCTAAATATAAATTTTATTTAATTTTTGGACTAAAATTTTTCTCTGCAAAATTATTTAATTGATTATTTAAACTTTAAATAATCATAACTTTTGCATCTTAACTCCAAATTTGACGATTCCAGTTTCTAAAAAACTCATAAAATTATGTTCTCTCTGTTTATGGATTTTATTTGAATGTTTGGACACTTTTTGCCTATTGTTTATTCGTGTATTTGCTATTTGCACGCTTTACGAGTAGACGTTGAAGTGCCAGAAGGATTCGAAGGAGAAGTATTAACTCAGGATCCAACTCAAGACCAAGAACAAGTACTTTTTGAAGGCAAGTTGTGCTTTGACCATGTTGATCCTATTTTGAAATCTATTTTGATTTAACCTATTGCATGCTAAGTTCAAATAGAAAATACTTTATTTAAACATGGGGGATTAGATAAACACCAATCTACTGTATGACACCTTGATTATTTAAGTATGTGCCATGACCCCTTTGTCACCCTAGTTGTGGATTACTAGTTGGACATTATTAAATTGCCAACATGGGTTTAGAACGTTGTAGTATATTGCTTAGACACCTTACGTGCTCATGACATGATTTTGGACAATCAAATGTTAATATTGACTTAATGATATATTGAACCTGTTTTGGAAAGGTATCATGTGATGTTGATGGCACGTGGTGCATGGTAATCAAGCGGGGTTTGATAAACTTGATTTCGGCCAGGGGCATGTGGCAAGAGTAATCAGGTGGGCCAGTTGTGGCATTGGGGATGTTGATTTGGTTCTTTGGGTAGTCTTGCCCTGGTCACCCTAAGGACTTAACCTTGCAAGCCTTTGAACTGGGTCTAACGTGCAACCACATGTCCGTAATGGGACGGACCTAGTTGACTAAGTTGCTAATAACGTACTGTGGGACCTCGGAGGTCAACTACACCCTTTGTGTAAGTTATGCGGGGGCGTCTGGGTGAGGCCAGTACCCATCTAACGGTTGATTGGCCTAGACTTCACCTTAGCTAAGGGAAGGGTTAGTGTGCAATAACAGGGAGGACCACTTGTATTGTTAGAAGTTTCCGAAAGACTTTGTTACGGGAACTCGCCTTTGTGGTGTTTGACTGTATCTTGTGGGTAAAGTGCATAACCTCTGCAGAGTATAGAATCTATTCGAATAGCCGTGTCCGCGGTATTGTACATCGCTCGGGAATTACAGTCAAGGGTTAGATTTTCGGAAAATAACTTGGTTTTGAAAGGTTGGGTTGGATTAATGATGACGTTGATGGAAATGTGGTTTAGGATGGGAAAAATGTTTACTCAAACTTCTTGAAAAGTTATTTATGCTTTACTTGTTTTCTTGCTTTGAATCTACTTATGCTACTTTTCAAATGCTGTTTACTTCAAATATACCCTGAGCTATTCCTTTGTACCAAGCCATGCATATAGTATATAGCTTGCATTCTGTGCATGACTTGCTGAGTACCAAGTACTCACCCTTGCCACCCTACAACACCAGTTGAAGAGGAGAATACACCAGCTTTGGAGGAGGAGCTCCAAGAGGATCCGTCTACTTAGGGAAGCGAGCCCGATCGGTTGCTGTGGTATCTTGGATGGCGCCATGATGTTACCTTCTTTGATTTTCATTTGCTACTATTTCTCTCTTAATAAGTTTAGCCTGCATGAAATCATACATTTGTAACTTGACCATAAGGTCGAGTAACCAGTTTGACTATTTAAATAAAGTACTTTATTAGTATCGAGTGGTATGATTGTGATATTTACCGATGTTAAGACTGTGTGCACTAGCGCGTTCCTGGACTAGTGCTGAATACACAGAGGGTCCGGATTTGCAAATTCGGGGTCCCGACAGTAATATATGAGTTATATATGATGTTGGCATGCTTGCATACATGACATGTTGCATGGCCCGGGCGGTGAGAAAGTCAATATCTAATCCGGGAAGGTCGGTGAGAAAGATATGACTAATCCGGAGAGCCAATGAGTAAGCCCTACATCGTGATTCCATTCACCGCGGTGAACGAAAGCGAGGAGTAGGCACCCTCCATCTTCGGGATGGACGGGGGGAGAGGGTGCACTCCGACGGGTGTGTACTCAACCATACCGGTATGAGTTTCCAAGGAGACATGAGCATTGCATTACATCGCATACATATTGATGATGACAATGTTAAGTGTTTATGAATAAGATGATTTACATGATGGGAGATGTTATTGCCATGTTGTTGTTCTTGTTGTCCATTGCAATATGCTTGCTGAGTTTCGAACTCACGCTTGTGTTTTCTTGTTGTTTTAGGTACCATGAGATCGGCATGCAGGGAAGGGAAATAGTCACACGCCCACACGTAGCTTCACCATAATGATTCCACAAGTCATTCTATTAGTTTGATAATAAATTGCGTGTGATGATCATTGCTTTAGTGTTTAGCTTTACTATTTGAGAGTTTATTTGTTCATTTGACACTTGGAGACATTAAGTGCTTGATGTTAGACTTATATTGCCGTTAAGTCTTTAATAATTGCTGTTTTAGATGTCTCTCATATTGCCTTACATTGCTATAATATTGTTGATTCTTCGTAGCATGTTAAAACAAAGGAGATGCTGCCGAAATCTCGGTTTTTAGCATATGTATCCTTGTTGGAATTTATGATAAATTGTGGTATTTAGATGTTGTTTAACTTATGTTTGGTAGCATTTGGGCATATTAAATGCCGGGGTGTTACAGTGCCCATGAACACTGGCAGTGTTTAAAGCTTAAAATCTTGATGCGTAGTTAGGACATTAAGATGATGTTTTAAGAGCATCGTGATGGTCTAACTTATTAAATTTATTTTAATAGTTGGAGTATGTTGTGTAGTGGCAATTTTGTTATAACCTATGTATAGGGTAACTAAAAGCAATGTTGTTGTTTTATGATTATGCCCATTTATTAATATTGATGACTTAGTAGTGGTGGTAATTGTTTAGATTACTTGTTGAAAACCATGGTTAAAATGGAGAAAATTGTAACATGTTGTGATGGAGTGAACCTTGGATAATTAACATGATGTAGGATTCTATCCTTAATGAGTGTTTATCTTAGAGTCTCACTTACGAATTCTACCCTGTGGAGATAATATTTATATGTTGAAGTCATTTGTTAATTGAATAACTTTCGATTGTCAAGATGTTGACATATAGGTGGTATGAAATTTATAGGTTGATCATGCTAAAAGATTGGTTGAAGTATTATGTTTCAAATTTAGAATAAGATGTTATATGTTATGATGGTCCGTGGGGTTCATGATGAGGTAGTCTTGGTTGGATGTCTTTTGATAAACATCATAAATTATATGTATAAGTATTGGGAAAGGTAATTAGAGAAAGAATTTGTTATGTAGTTTTTGTTAAATTCGGATGGGCCTTCTCAATGAGTAAGTAGTGAATTTTGAAATCTTTAATGGTAAGCATTGTGGATTACTAGGTATGGTGGGATTTATGCTGAGCTTGTGTTTAAAACTTTTTGGACTGGTTTGGTTGTTTGCTATCTTGGTTGAATGCTTTCGGTCAAGGTATTCCTTATGTTGTGTTTCAGAGTTTCTCTAAACTTGTAGTGATTGGTGCCAATATTTGGTTTTGGCTAATTTGTTTAGTTTATGCTATGAGTATGGATTTACACCCAAAAATATTTGAGTGGATCGTGCTCTTTCGCGTTCACACTGAATTATCTTTGGAATCAATATTTAAAGGAAGCAAATGGACATAGTGGGTTGTGTTGGAAACTCTTGAGTTAAGCATTTAATTTGTAACTCTATTTGACTAGAGTTGGATTTATTTGGATAATGTGTGTGGTGTTTGCGTGTGCTTCAAAAGGTGGATTTTATGAATGTTTCATTAGTGATTTTGTTAGTGAAGTGTTCTCTTTTGGGAATGAGTTTCCCTTTCTCTTGAGATAATTTGTGGTGGTTGTGGGTGCAGATGTTTGACTTGAGAATTGATGTTCTCTTCCAAAATGTTGAGTTTGGTTGAAATGCGATGTTTTGCAAGTTTAGCTTTCAATTGATGTTGGGTTGTGATACGATGTGGTGTTTTATCGTTAACTGTGCCGCCGTCATAGTTTATGTGAATTAGCGCAATCAGCGATGCTATTTGTGTTTCAATCATGTGATAAAGAGAATGAAGTCACTTTGTGAATGATTATTCGGTATTGTTGTTATATAATGAATGAATGGTGAAAAGGAAACATGACATCGTTTATATATATCTAATAATAAAAGAGTCGTTGAGCCAGGTCGGTGAGGAAGTCATATAGGGATATATGACTAATCCGGAGTGCTCTGGAAAAGTTTGCATTCATGTCATGAATCGAGATTTCCATTGCTTTCTAGTATGAAAAGAAAGAATGAAGAATTTCTGGTATTTTGGCTGTGGTATAGGAGATTTGTGTTTCCTTTGCGTTTTGGCTTAGGAAAATAATAAAAAAAAGAATGTTCTTTGGATGTTGTCGAATTCTTTCCAAAGTGAATGTTAGCGCATTGGATTCAAATTGATGTATGTGAATTTTAGTGCTTTGGTTTAATGGTGGTGATTGTCGTTCGTTGTGTTAATGAGAATTGAGTTTTCGTTTGCGTTCAAGCCTGGGACAAGAAAATGGATGTTTATGTTATGGTTGAGTGTCCTCAAGGATTGTACTCTTTACCCTGGTCCTTGAGTGGAAGAATGTGACGGTGAGACCTTCTAAGAAAGAGATTTCTAGTGTGGGTTGGTAATGACCTAAGTTATTAGATGTTGCTAGTGGTTGATCGTAAATAGTTTAAAAGTGAGGAGTAAAGGAAGGTTGGGTATGACCCAATTGAAACCTTCTTGGAGAATTGTTTCGTTGATATGTTCCTCGGTAGGGTCAATTAAATTATTAGTGGACCACTTGGTGGTTACTAGTAATTGCATTTCCTTTTCAAAGTGTATTGGATCCTTTTGTCGCTGGGCTATGAGCAAGTTGTATCAACCGAAGTGGATTGTTCGGTTGTTATTGTTTTTGCGAGTTTTAAGGACCCTGATTATAAAGTAGGCTTTTCCTTTCCGTGGTAATGGTGGGTATTGGTCTTTTTGTAAAAGATCAGTCTTCAAGGTTATAACCCCGATTGTTCATGCAGTTGATAGTCTTAGAGTGTTGTGTCTCACTTGGTTCGCGTCGTCTTGATTGCGATGAACTGTGGTAGAAAGGTTGAGACTAGAACGTACAACTTCTCGATCGGGTTGAAGAGGGAAGTGGGAGTTGAGATTTCAGATTGATACCAGACTCACCTAAGGGGTGTCTTTGGTTTAATAAGGGGATTGTTCGTGTTAGTGCCCCATGAAAGTTTTGTTGGCCTATCTCTTGGATCTCTTTGAGTTGTTGCCTTGGGTGCGAGGTGATGGCTAGAAGAGTAAAGTTCTGCGGGTTTTCAATTGCGAGCTATCGTTAGAGCTGTGGGTCTTCGAGGCTAAGCATCTTGCCATCGAGTCTCGATCAGTGTAGTTCCGATGACTTTACTCAGAGAGTGAAGCGACCTGGGAGTTGGAGTCTCGTATGCGTGAGCTTTACCCAGAACTATTCTCATCAGGTATGAACCGTGAAGTTTAGCTCTTTCCTTTGTTGTTTGTTTGCGTAGTGGCGTGCCTTAGATTCGAGGTCGAATCCTGTTAAGGGGGAGAGAATGTGGCATTATGAAATGTGTCAAGATAGAATATGGCATTACAGTACGACTTTATACTGAGTTTTTGGGCTTTTTCGGGTGTTTGGGCCTCTCCGGGGAAGTTTGGGCCTTTGGTGGAGGCTCTTGGCCCATGTGGGGGAGTGGGGGGCAGAAATTTCTGCCCATGCGCCCCAAACCCTACGCCATGCGCCCCCACCCCCTCTCCCCTCCCTTAGCCGCCGCCCCAATCCCCCTAGCCGGCCCTAGCTCTCCCTTCCCATGCGCCACCCCTCCCTCTCCTCCCCACCCCTAGCTGGCCCTAGATCGTCCCCCTCGTAGCCACTTCTATCTCGTTGTCCGGGAGCTCTTTGTCCAAGAAGATCCGGTGTTCCCGGCGATCGGAGGGGAGATCGGGCCACGAGGAGGCAACGTTCGTCGATCGAGTGTTCCGCCAAGTAGAGGTATGCCTTGGGGATCTTGGTTATAGAGTGTTGGTGCTGGTTAGATGGGGAAATTCATGGTTAAATTTGGTGTTTAGGTGTTGTGATTAGAAGGATTTAGGGAGATCTAATTTTGGTCTTGCATTCTGTTCTCAGACAGATTAGGTCATCGGTCTTCGGACGTGAATTATACAATTTTAGATGCATTTTCTGGTCGGTCGGCTGTTGCGAAAGTTGTAGCTAATTCAATTGCTTTTAATTGGACACCAAGAACGTTAAATTCCGTTCAGCCGTTTAAACGATATGGCTGTTTTACTGAGAGCTATCAAATCTGTGATGTGATTAGGACAGATTGTGTTCAACTGTAGATTCGAGGATTTTAGAGGCCGAATCAGTTATTGCGTATACTTAGAAAAAGGTGGGAAATTTCCTATGATTCGAGAAAATGTACTCGTTTACCTTATTTGGAGTTGTAGAACTCAAGTTATGCTTGTTGGAAGCCTGCTGTCCCGTTGGACAGATTCTCTGTTTTTCGGGTTTTAGGAGTGGGTTGCGAAGTCGATGTAGATGATTGTTCTTGTATCGTTTTGTGAACTTGTTTTTGAGTGTATTGTACCTTTGTGTAGGTGGTGTGACCCCAGGAGTGCCCTCAACATCTCGCCACTCCGTCTCACACGGTTGAAGGCAAGTGTATTGGGATGGTTTAGGAATTAGATGATCAAACAGTTTCGTAGTGTTGCATTAAAACCATATGATGTGCTAGTTTGCCTTATGTGATCCTTGCATGTGATTTGATGAATATGATTAGTTAATGGTTATGCATTTGTCATATGGATTATTTATGCAAGTTAAACCATGATTTTGGCATATGTGCATTCATAATGGAAGAGGTGACCCATTCTGATGCGGGCCTCTATGTTCACACGTAGTGAACACGAAAGTCCTACCTCGTAGTCCCATCCACGGTTGTGTATGGGAGCGAGTCAGTAAGAGTAGGCACCCTCCACGGGATGGAAGGGAAAGAGGGTGCACACCGACGGGTGTACACTTGGTAATACCGGTATGTGCTAAGCAAAGAGACATGTGCATTGCATTGCATGAATGAAAATGTTTACAAGATGCTTATGAAGATGTTTATGAGATGCTTGGGACGATGTATTATGAGGTGTTAATGATGTTGTTGATAAATATTGTTATTGTTTTATTTCATTGCAATACACTTTGCTAAGTGATGAACTCACGCTTGTTGTTTGATGTTGTTTTTAGGTACCATGAGTTCAGTGTAACACCCCGGCATCTAGTATGCCTGAATGCTACCAAACATAAGCTAAACAACATCTAAATACCATGAATTAAGGTAAATTACAGCAAGGGATTAAATGCTAAAACCCGAGATTTCGGCAGCATCTCCTTTGTTTTAACATGATTTGAAGGAGCAACAACAGTATAGCAATATATGGCAATATGAGAGACAACTAAAACAGCAATAATTAAAGACTTAACAACAATATAAGTCTAGTTTCACGCATTTAATGTCTCCAAGAGTCAAACGAACAATAAGACTCTCATTTAGCAAAGCTAAACCTTAAAGCAATAATCATCATACGTAATTTATTATCAAAGACTAAATTAATGACTTGTGGAATCAAATGAGTGAAGCTACGTGCGGAAATGTGACTATTTCCCTTCCCCGCATGCCGGTCTCATGGTACCTAAAACAACAAGAAAACACAAGCGTGAGTTCAAAACTCAGCAAGTATATTGCAATGGTTCAAACAAAAACAATTACATGGCTACAACAACTCACATCATGTATATCATCTTATTCATATTCACAAATCCTTATCATCATCATTATGTATGCAATGCGATGTGATGCTCATATCTTCTTGGAAACTCATACCGGTATGGTTGAGTACACACCCATCGGTGTGCACCCTCTCCCCCCTTCCATCCCGAAGATGGAGGGTGCCTACTCCTCGCTTCCTCACACCGCGGTGGATGGAATCACGATGTAGGACTTACTCATTGGCTCTCCGGATTAGTCATAACTTTCTCACCGACCTTCCCCGGACTAGTTATGACTTTCTCACCGCCCGGGCCATGTATCATGCCATGTATGCAAATATGCCAACATCATGAATAACTTGTACACTAACACATGGCATCATCATAGATAACTTGTACATGGCATCATCACGAAATAAACATATTCATCATATCAATGGCAAACATTAAAGCATGGCACGTGAACATATCATATCTTCAAATTTCAATCTCAATCAATTAAACAAACTACAACCCGCTACCCATTCCAAAACACTAGCCTCAACCACGGGCGACGGATTGGCGAGATGTAGACGGCACTCCCGGGGTCACACCACCTGCACATAGGTACCACACACTCACAATCATGACCACAAAACAGTATGCAAACCCTCATCTACCCCGACTGTAGGATCGAAAGACACGAATATAGCAATCAGAGGTGGGGGTGAATGATTGTGCGGAAGCTAAAACAAAATCTTTGATCTAATAAAAGTTCACCCCAAAACAGAACCAAATAATTGCCTCGTATTCGACAAAAACAGAATGACAGAGGTTCGGTAAAACGTGAATTCCTGGAGATCCAACCGTCGAAATGATCTGCAATTTGGACACAAGTAACTAGATTCCAATACAAAATGAACTCAAAAAGAATTAGCTCGATCGGACTTACGGATCAAAAGTTATGAACCTCGCAAGCTTGCTGTAACAGAAGATGACGAGAATTGATCTAACGTAAACTTGAAGATTTAACAGAAACGACAAAAGATCAACCTACAGAACTTTGAAGAACTGTAAAACAAATCCCTAGAGAGGTTTTGGATTGATCAAATCACGAAGGAACTCAAAGAAACAAAGTAGACGAAACATCCATCTACTAAACCTAAAAACCAGAGAGAAAACGAAACCCAAAAACTTGGATAAACAGGACCTCGTGGGTACTGTAGCACGAGGTAACTGTAGCACGCAAAGGATCTGAAGAATTTGATCTTTATTTCTCTCTTGTCTAAAATACTCCAAACACAAGAGTACAAGCCCTAAAACAAAAGCTCTAAGCTTTCAATGCGCTCAGCTCTGTTTTATGCCCTTCAACAGAGACAACCCTCCTATTTAAAGGAGCAAAACACAGAGAGTCCTGGATACAATTCCTACTCCTAGAAGGATTCCCACTCCTAATCCTAGAAGGAGTATGTATCCAACATAACTCCACTTGGCCCAACCTGGCCAAGTACAACTCTTGCACGCGTATGGCAACCCTACCATACTCACGTGACTAACACTTTGCACGCGCATGGCCACCTGCCATACTCACGTGACTAACCATTCTTCATGTGCACCATTCTCTTAGCCCGAACGTCCCGCATGACATCCTTGACCACCAAGACCTCAGTTCCTCTCTGAACCTAGTCCCGAACCTCAGTTCCTCCATGAACCTAGTTCCGGTCCCATCATCGACCACGTTCGTCCTCGAGCAACACCTGCACTTGATCAACCACAAAAACGATCCGAGCACAAGTCCACGACTTGACTCAACATTAGTCCATGCAAATACTCACACGAGCATTGCATAAAGTCCACTTCAAAACATGCATCATGAAATTCACACTAATTTCATAATCTCAAATTCAAACCAAGATTCAATTCCAAATTTGCTCAAAACCCTAACTGAGCAAAAAGACATTCATCACGGACCAAAATCCAGTCCAGCGCACACATGTCTCAAAACCCCAGAAGAATCAGTTCATGGCGAACCAAAAAATTTGGTCCGGCATACATGGCGAAAACAAGCATCAAAAATCCCGTTTGCGACGGACCAAAAAAATTGATGCATCGTACATGGAAAAGCGAGGTTGCCAAAAACACGTTTATAATGAGACCAAAGAATTTGGTTTGTCATACATGGGGAAAACAAGGTCGCCAAAAACATGTGTATGACAGACCAAAAAATTTGGTTTGTCATACATGGGAAAAACAAGGTCGCCAAAAACACGTTTATGACAGACCAAAGAATTTGGTTTGTCATACATGGGAAAAACGAGGTCGCCAAAAACATGTGTATGACAGACCAAAAAATTTGGTTTGTCATACATGGGAAAAACGAGATCGCCAAAAGCATGTGTATGACAGACCAAAAAATTTGGTTTGTCATACATGCGAAAAACGCGATTTCTTGAACAAGCGTAAATGCATCAAAATCACGTTTATGACAGACCAAAAAGTTTGGTCCGTCATACATGCGAAACTCACTGTTTTTGGATGTTTGATGCAGCGCAAATGCAAAGTCTCTGTTTTTGGATGTTTGAATGTTTGGTCCTTCATGCAAGCAATTTTGCAAGATTAATCCTAACGAATTTTTCAGCACAAGATCAAGCCAATTTTTCATCACATGATTCACAATCTCCCCCTTGATGAAAACATTGGCAACACCAAATAGAATTGAACATTTGGCATTCACTTTACAAAAGATTTTGAAATCCAAAGGATCAAGAACCAAAAAGAGAAAACACAGAATTCCCCCTTTGACCAAAATTCAAAACAAAATCTCCCCCTGAGAAGGAAAATGTGTGTGAATGTGCAATGTGCCCAAAAATTCCAAAAAATATCCAAACTTCTCCCAAAATTTCAGAAACAAATCCCCCTTTTTTTTCTTAAACTTTTCAACGATTCCCAAATTTCTCCCCCTTTGACAATGGATTCATCAAGAGTACAAAAGAGAGAACATGTTCAAAATTTTTTTGAAACAATGATTTCACAAGGAGAAACAAGGAAGTGCCAAGAGGAAAAGATGAGCTCATTCGATCATATAACCTTATATATCACATAATATGCAAAATACATGATCTTGATGTGATTTTAACAAGTTAGGGAATGACATGCATCTCAACCTCAATTTAGTCAACTATAGCCAAGTACTAAGCAAGATCTTAGCAGAAAATGCAAGGCTTTAAAATTGAAGCAACTAACAACTTAGGGCGAGCAAGTAGTTTCAACTCCAATCTTGTAGACCAATTTAATCTTTAAACAATAAATTGCATGTGGCATGCTTGAAGCATACTTCTTTTATTTTCTAGGAGTGGCATGCTTGAAGCATACATCTTATCTTTGAGGGAATGGCATGCTTGAAGCATACATCTTATCTTTTTAGGGAAAGCATGCCTGAAGCATACAACTTGAAGCTTTTGCTTTTAACAACCCTTTTTTTATTGATTCCCTTTTTCTTTTCTTTTTCTTTGATTGTAAACATGCAAAAATGATTAAAAGGTCTTATGAAACAATAAAGCTGAAAACACACTTGCTCCATAGCCCAAATTTGTAAAGAAAATTCAATAACAAGCCTAGAAGAGTAAGATATCACAGAGTATTTAACTATAGGCAATCAGTCCAGGGAATTCCACAATGTCATTTTTAGTTCAAGTGGAACAATTTAGATTATCATATATTAGCACAATTACATAATATATAAAGAAATATGATAAAGTGAGCTCATTAAGTGAAAGAACTTGGCAAGGAAACTCCCCCTCAAAACAAACCCATTGGATGAACAATCCCAAGTTCTCCCCAAATAAAAGCAAAACGAGAAGAAGATAAAGGTTTTGTGAAAATGTCTGCCAATTGATGTTCAGTATCCACATGATGAAGCACAATGTTGCCTTTTTCAACATGATCTCTAAGAAAGTGAAATCTGATGTCAATGTGTTTTGTTCTAGAGTGTTGCACGGGGTTCTTAGCAATGCAAATTGCACTAGTGTTATCACACAAAAGAGGAACACTATCCAAATTAACCCCATAATCTTTAAGTGTAGCTACTATCCAAAGAATTTGAGAACAACAACTAGCGTTGACCACATATTCAGATTCAGCAGTTGATTGTGCAACAGAAGATTGTTTTCTAGATGACCATGCAATGAGAGAATTTCCCAAGAAGTGACATGAACCAGAAGTGCTTTTCCTATCAATTCTACATCCTCCAAAATCAGCATCAGAAAAAGATCTCAAACTAATGCATGAGGAAGCAGAAAGCCAAATGCCAAAATCTTGAGTTCCATGAAGATACCTGAAAATTCGCTTGACAGCTTGTCGATGTGAAGCACGTGGGGAAGCTTGAAAACGAGCACACAAGCACACAGCAAATTGTATATCCGGCCTTGATGCAGTGAGGTACAAAAGTGAACCTATCATGCTTCTATATTCCTTTTATCAACCGGCTCACCATCTTCATCCGGATCAAGTGTGCAAGCGCTCTCCATGGGTGTCATGATCGGTTTGCTATTTTCCATCCCAAATCTATGCAACAAGTCTTTTGTGTATTTGCTTTGATGCACAAAAGTACCATCCTTTGTTTGCTTGATTTGAAATCCCAAAAAGTATGTCAACTCACCCATCATACTCATCTCAAACTCCTTCCTCATTGTTTCTGAAAACTCAGACACTAAAACATGAGAGGAACCACCAAAGATAATATCATCAACATAAATCTGAACGAATAGTTGATCATTTCCTTGCTTGAGTAAAAAGAGAGTTTTGTCAACCTTTCCCATTGAAAACCCCCTTACAAGTAAAAAGGTTTTTAGCCTATCATACCATGCTCTACGGGCTTGTTTCAAACCATACAAAGCTTTTGATAGTTTGAACACATGATTTGGAAATTTTGGATTTTCAAAACCAGGTGGTTGCTTGACATAAACCTCCTCATTTATGTTGCCATTAAGAAAAACACTTTTCACATCCATTTGATACAATTTGAAACCTTTGGATGCAGCAAATGCTAAAAGGATTCTAATGGCTTCAATTCTAGCAACAGAAGCAAAAGTTTCATCAAAATCTAAGCCTTCAATTTGAGTGTAACCTTGAGCAACCAATCTAGCCTTGTTTCTAACAACAACACCATCCTCACTTTGTTTATTTTTGAAAACCCAACTAGTTCCAATAACATTAAAATCTGGAGGTGGTGAGACAAGTTTCCAAACTTTATTTCGTTCAAAATTCTCTAATTCTTCATGCATGGCATTGATCCAAGATTCGTCAGATAATGCATGAGATATATCTTTGGGTTCAAAAGAAGCAACTAAAGCAGAATGAGCATGAGTGTCAGAATGAATAAACCTGGATCGAGTGACTCTCTCATTTAGGTCTCCAATCATTTGTTCAGATGGATGCATTTTCTGAATGTGCAAGGGAGCATTGGCTTTTGAGACTTCTCCTTCTCCTTCTTCATTTTTAGCATGTACAGATGATTTTGTAGCTTGAGGATGGTTAGCTGTAGGTGATGTAGTAGTAGGTGCCAAAGGTGCTATAGCTTGTTGTGCATTAGGAAGAGTCAAGACTCCATCTTCAACATCATCATTATCTTCAAAGATTTTCTCCCCTGAACATGTGCGCCTGTACCTGCATCACTTAGACTAGTACCTGGACTAGACTCATCAAAAGTAACTTCACAAGTCTCCACAATTTTGTTAGTCTCCAAAACAAGCACACGATAGCCACGAGTATGAGCAGGATATCCAAGAAAAAGGCCATCCATTGATCTAGCTTCAAATTTATCAAGATTTCCAGCTTTCAAGACAAAGCATTTGCATCCAAAAACTCGAAAGTGAGAAACAGAAGGTCTATGTCCAAACCGAAGCTCATATGGAATCTTACCCAAATTTGATCTCAAAAACACACGGTTTGAAACATAACAAGCAGCTGAAATCGCTTCAGCCCAAAAATTTCTAGGAGTGTGATGCTCATCTAGCATAGTTCTAGCCATTTCAACTAACGTTCTATTTTTCCTTTCGACTACACCATTTTGTTGAGGCACTCTAGGAGATGAAAATTGATGATCAATTCCATTTTTAGCACAAAAGAGATCAAAAGAAGAATTTTTAAACTCAGTTCCATTATCACTTCTAATCGCTCTAAGAGCTCCTGGATGATCAACAGAAAGCCTAAGAACAAGACTTCTAAAATGACTAAAAGTCTCATCCTTAGATGCCATAAAGTATACCCAAGAGTATCTAGAAAAATCATCAACAATCACAAGCACATACCATTTGCCTCCAAAGGATTGAACTGGACATGGTCCAACTGTATCAAGATGTAGAAGCTGTCCTGGAGCGTTTGTCATCACCATGGTAAGAGGTGGATGTGAACCTGCAATCATCTTACCATGTCTACAAGAAGAACATACTAGATTGCTATCACCCTTAAGCTTAGGCAAGCCACGTATGAGATCTAAACCACTTACACGAGTAAGATGATCAAAACCAACATTACCAAGTCTACGATGCCAAAAGAATAAATCTTTAGAAACATTTGCAATTAGACACCTATGCTTAGAAGAAGGTGATGCATCAAAATCATCTTTAAATATTCTTCCAAAACGAGAAATTTTGAACACAAGATCACCTGAAGCATCTAGCACTTTGCATTCATTTTTCTTAAAGCTTATCTCAAGATCTTCATCAAGCATTTGTGAGACAAAAAGCAAGTTATATTTCAAATTTTCAATAAGAGCCACATCTTTGAACATAAACTTGTTAGTTATCTTTATTGTACCTTTTGCCACAACAGAAGAGGAAGAAGCATCTTCAAAAGTAACACTTTCAGCACGAGATGCACGAGTGAGGGAGGAGAACCAAATCTTATCACCGGACATGTGGCGTGAGCATCCGGAATCCACTAGCCATATGTTCTCCTTCCTCGCGCGAGAAGCCTACATAGCAACAAAACATGTCGAGGTCTCGATCTTGGGGTTAGGAATGAGATTTTTGGGAATCGATCTTGAGACACACGGCTTTAATAGTAGGCACAACACGAGAATTTTTATGCACAAAATCAGATTTTCCTTTTCCCATGTTTATAGGAACAGAAGGTGTCTTTAACACTCTAGGCGCATAGTGAGAAGCAAAGTGTGCTTTTCTGAAGTTAGACCTAGCCTTAGTCATTTCTTTCCTTTGCTGTCTGGCTAGTCTAAAGCAAAAATCTACTAGATGTCCATCTCTACCACAATGAGTGCAAGTGTACTTAGCATGAGGTTTTGTTTTAACAGTAGAAATATATTTTGCATTCATCATAGTAGAAGAAAGAAAACCAGCAGATTTAAAAGCAATCTTTTTAGGCTCATTAAGAACTTCAATTTTGTCATTGCAAGGAGCATGAACAGCAGTGCAAGGTTTAGTTCCAAATGAAGCATGAAGATCAAAACCTAAACCCTTCTTATTTGAGCTAACCTTTGATTTATCCAAAATCATGTTCAAATTTTTCTTGCCATTAGTGAACCGTTCCAAAGAATTTTGCAAGTAATCAACTTTCTTAGCAAGAGTTAAACAATTATTGCAGGAAGCATCCACTTTTACTTTTTGCTTGCGACAAGTTGAGCATGAAAGAACCTCATGAGAAAGCAAATTATCAATCAATTGAGAAACCCTAGTATTTGCATCTTTCAATTTTAATTCAAGAGTTGAGCATTTAGAACAAGAATCTGAACTATGCAAATCATCAGTGGAACAGCTAGCATGTTTAACATGTTTCTCATTTTTCTCATTTAGATGCAACAGAAGAGCATGTTCTTAATTTTCTAGCAATTTCAGCTTTCAATGATTCAACAATGAAATCATGTTTCTTAATTTTCTTGTCACGTTTGTCAAGCAATTTTCCAAGACGAGCAACAGCAATAGCTAATTCATCATAGGAAGGGTCTACCTCATTGAAGTCGCTGTCGTGATCGTCCTCGGTGAAGCTATCCTTGCTGCTTGCCATGAGACACAACCCCGTCAAGTCACGCTTGCTTGGAGTTGCATCGTCCTCGCTGCTCTCCGAATCCACATCGCTCAAATTGACTTGTTCAAGAGCAGAAAGAACTCGGTGGACCACTTTGCGATTGATGAAGCTCTTCTTCTTTCTATCACTTAAAGGGAACTTCTTCTTCTCTTTTCTTCTGTCGTTGTCCTTCTCCTCCCATGATGCTTTACCTGCAAGCTTTGGACAATTTGATCTCATGTGGTTGAGATCACCACACTCATAGCACCTTGGAGGACCACCTCTCTTTCTCATTCTCACATTCTGCAAAGCTTTGTTAAAGCGAGAAGAGAGTAGTGCCAAGTCTTCTTCAGGAAATTCTTCTATTTGCTCATCTATTAAAGAAGACAAGGAGGACAAGGCAAAACTAGAAGAAGAATTTGCATTTGACATGTTAGGGTTAGAGATCAAAGCAATTGATTTAACATTACCCTTTCTGGCAAAAACATCCAACTCATGAGTTTTCAACTTAGAATACAAAACATCTAATGTAAGTGTACTCATGACAGTAGATTCTCTGATGGATGTAACTTTCATCTCCCAAATAGACATGTCTAAAGCACCAAGCAATTGTCTAGCATTAGCAGCATCATCAAAGCTAACTCCAACAGCACGGAGATTGCTAAGAATTTTATTGAAGCGTGCAAAGAAGTCATCTAGCGACTCACCGGGTTTCATCTCAAATCGCATGTATTCTTTTTTGTAAAGATCTTGACGAACCTCTTTAATAGTGTTAGAACCCTCATGGTAATCACAAAGAGATTTCCATACCTCATATGCGGATTTGAGATGGATCACACGGTCAAAGTCGCTGCGTCCCAAACCTTGGATGATCAAGTTGCGCGCCTTGCTGTTTGCTTCAACATGTGTGCGATTGGTGTCGTTGACGTTGTCGTTTGCAGGGACTTCATATGGCTTGTAGACCTTCTCCCAAATTGTGAAGCCTTGTGCTTGGATAAACGCCTCCATCTTAGCCTTCCAAAACTGAAAATCAACACCATCGAACACACATGGTTTTGTCGAATAACGATCCATTAATCTAAGCACCGGTTAAGATAGATTAGAAAAACTTTGCTCTGATACCACTTGTAGGATCGAAAGACACGAATATAGCAATCAGAGTGGGGGTGAATGATTGTGCGGAAGCTAAAACAAAATCTTTGATCTAATAAAAGTTCACCCCAAAATAGAACCAAATAATTGCCTCGTATTCGACAAAAACAGAATGGCAGAGGTTCGGTAAAATGTGAATTCCCGGAGATCCAAAATCGGAACGATCTGCAATTTGGACACAAGAAACTAGATTCTAATATGAAACGAACTCAAAAAGAATCAGCTCGATCGGACTTACGGATCAAAAGTTATGAACCTCGCAAGCTTGCTGTAACAGAAGATGATGAGAATTGATCTAACGTAAACTTGAAGATTTAACAGAAACGACAAAAGATCAACCTACAGAACTTTGAAGAACTGTAAAACAAATCCCTAGAGAGGTTTTGGATTGATCAAATCACGAAGGAACTCAAAGAAACAAAGTAGACGAAACATCCATCTACTAAACCTAAAAACCAGAGAGAAAACGAAACCCAAAAACTTGGATAAACAGGACCTCGTGGGTACTGTAGCACGAGGTAAATCAGATGTACGCAAAGGATCTGAAGAATTTGATCTTTATTTCTCTCTTGTCTAAAATACTCCAAACACAAGAGTACAAGCCCTAAAACAAAAGCTCTAAGCTTTCAATGCGCTCAGCTCTGTTTTATGCCCTTCAACAGGAGACAACCCCTCCTATTTAAAGGAGCAAAACACAGAGAGTCCTGGATACAATTCCTACTCCTAGAAGGATTCCCACTCCTAATCCTAGAAGGAGTATGTATCCAACATAACTCCACTTGGCCCAACCTGGCCAAGTACAACTCTTGCACGCGTATGGCAACCCTACCATACTCACGTGACTAACACTTTGCACGCGCATGGCCACCTACCACACTCACATGACTAACCATTCTTCATGTGCACCATTCTCTTAGCCCGAACGTCCCGCATGACATCCTTGACCACCAAGACCTCAGTTCCTCTCTAAACCTAGTCCCGAACCTCAGTTCCTCCATGAACCTAGTTCCGGTCCCATCATCGACCACGTTCGTCCTCGAGTAACACCTGCACTTGATCAACCACAAAAACGATCCGAGCACATGTCCGTGACTTGACTCAACATTAGTCCATGCAAATACTCACACGAGCATTGCATAAAGTCCACTTCAAAACATGCATCATGAAATTCACACTAATTTCATAATCTCAAATTCAAACCAAGATTCAATTCCAAATTTGCTCAAAACCCTAACTGAGCAAAAAGACATTCATCGCGGACCAAAATCCAGTCCAGCGCACACATGTCTCAAAACCCCAGAAGAATCAGTTCATGGCGAACCAAAAAATTTGGTCCGGCATACATGGCGAAAACAAGCATAAAAAATCCCGTTTGCGACGGACCAAAAAATTTGATGCATCGTACATGGAAAAGCGAGGTTGCCAAAAACACGTTTATAATGAGACCAAAGAATTTGGTTTGTCATACATGGGAAAAACAAGGTCGCCAAAAACATGTGTATGACAGACCAAAAAATTTGGTTTGTCATACATGGGAAAAACAAGGTCGCCAAAAACACGTTTATGACAGACCAAAAAATTTGGTTTGTCATACATGGGAAAAACGAGGTCGCCAAAAACATGTGTATGACAGACCAAAAAATTTGGTTTGTCATACATGGGAAAAACGAGGTCGCCAAAAGCATGTGTATGACAGACCAAAAAATTTGGTTTGTCATACATGCGAAAAACGCGATTTCTTGAACAAGCGTAAATGCATCAAAATCACGTTTATGACAGACCAAAAAGTTTGGTCCGTCATACATGCGAAACTCACTGTTTTTGGATGTTTGGTCTGGCGCAAATGCAAAGTCTCTGTTTTTGGATGTTTGAATGTTTGGTCCTTCATGCAAGCAATTTTGCAAGATTAATCCTAACAAATTTTTCAGCACAAGATCAAGCCAATTTTTCATCACATGATTCACACCGACATTGCCATCTACTTGCAATAACCAAAAACAGAGGTTTTGTCCCGCCGGGACAGCAGCCTTCCAAAAGGCATAACTCGGGTTCTAAGACTCCGAATCAATTAAATGAGTACATCCTCGCATAGCTTAAGAAATTTCCTAACTTTTTCTAAGTATAAGGAAAGACTGATTCGGACTCTAAAGTTGTTTAATCTACAAAATACCGAGATCTGTTCCAATCACGTCACAGATTTTAACACGCTCGGTAAAACATCCATAACTTTCAAACGGATGATCAGAATTTAACGTTCTTTATACTCACTAAAAGGTATTGAAATTACTTACAACTTCTTCAACAGGCGGACGTCCAAATTCGGACTCTAAATTGGCGAAAAACCGAACCCTAGGTCGACTGCTCATGCTGTCCGAAACAGAGAACGTGACCACTTCTAGAATTTATCTAATCTACTCAATTCCAGCACCACCAATTGATCTAAAAACATGATATTGATCCTTAAAATAGTACCTAGCCCAACCCCAAGGAGTCCTATGGCCATACCTTCGCCCGATGAACGAAAAACCCACGGATCGCCTCCTGGTTCGCGTGATCTCCCTCCTCGCTCCGATTCCACCGGATCTCCTCGTCGCGGAGTGCTCCAATGGATGGATCTTCAGGTTGGGGAGGTGGAGAACTCCCCTAGGGCAGCAAGGGTGGTGGATAGGTGAGGAGAGGGGTGGTGGTACAATGGGGAGAAACAATGGGGGTGGCGGCTAGGGCAAAAAGGGAGAGGGAGAGGTGGGGAGAGGCTAGGGCACAAGGGGGCGCAATGGGGCTGGGGTGGGGCGCATAAAGGGGCAGGGGAAGGCCCCCAACCTGGTCTCCTACTCCTATTTGGACTCCCACTCCTTCCCACCAAAGCCCACGACCCTTTCTCTTAGGCCCAAACTCCCCCGGAAAGGCCCAAACTCCCCCGGAAAGGCCCAAACTCCCGGAAATGGCCCGAAAACGCATGTAAACCTCATACCACATGGTTTTAACCTTAATTCCACATTTTATAATGTTCTTCCCCTCAACATTCACATTTTGTAATGCCACAATCTCTAATTTCACATTTTATAAAGTTTCGGCATTTCGTAGTGTCATATTCAGCATACGGGAAAGGGAACTAGCGTCATGTCTCCACCTAGTTGCACTCATCTAGACAACTACACACCCTCATTCGTAGTTGTGATGTTTTACTTTATTGCGCTAAGCTTGGACCATGTTATATCGTGTGCTTGGTATTCCTCATTGATTATGAGATGGTTAAATTGTGCTTGAGACTTGATTAATTGCTGAAAACCTAGATTGCCATGTTATTGTTGTCGTCCATTATGCTATCTTGATATGTTAATATTGTTTATGCTTGAAACCATGGAAAAGCAAAGGACATGCTGCCAAAATTTCGTTTAAAGCATTTACATACTTGCTGTAATTTGTCCTTAATTATGATATTTGGTTGCTGTTTCTACTCTATTTGGTGACATTCTGGGCATACCAGGTGTCGGGGTGTTACATTATTGTAGGGGCATGTTGCACGTTCTTTAGGCGCACGATCTTTCTCGAAGTGAACTTTAGATCTACCATTCCCCATTAGGACGGAGGAACCCCGAGCGACCTGGTAAAAAGAAAAAAAGGATGCATCAGCACACACATGAATATTAGTCCCTGTGTCAATCCACCATTCGGTGGATAGACATGCCAAATGAACAGTATGTAAATTACCATACCCAGATGTCCCAGCATCACCAATAGTCACATTAACAGAGCTCTTCTATCTTGGTTGATCCTTCCTGCCCATCCGCTTGTGACACTTCTTGGCCCAATGGCCATTTTCGCCACAAACAAAGCAGGTGATATCCTCCATGTTTATCTTCTTCTTTTTATTAGTTCTTTTGAAGTTGGTGTTCGACTTGGCCTTTACATTCCCTTTATTCTTATCGGCATGCTGCATAACATGAGCGCTGGAGTGTCCCTCTTGTATCTTGGATGTCCCATCTCTTGCCCGAGCCTTCTCCTCAACATCAAGAGTAGTAACCAGATCCTCAACGGAAATGTTTTGCCTCTTGTGTTTCAAAGATGTGGCGAAATTCCTCCATGAAGAAGGTAATTTGGCAATAATGCCCCTGCCACAAACTTATCAGGCAATTGACAACCAAAGTGAGAGAGTTCCCTCATAGTGAGTTGTAGTTCATGAGCCTGCTCTACCACAGAACGGTCATCAACCATTCAGTAGTCATGATACTGCTCCATGATATACAACTCACGACCAGCATCTGAAGTAGCGAACTTATGTTCAAGCGTCTCCCATAGTTCTTTAGCATTTCTGATGTGCATATACACATCACACAGTAGGTCAGATAGCACGCTAAGAATGCATTCGATAAAAACTATCATGGCCATGTCAAACTCTTTCTATCTTTCGGCAAAAAGAGGTCCCCCCGGACCGGACTAACACGAGCCACCAAACATTCATTGCAGCGAGCCACAACTGCACCCTTGTTTGCCATCTCTTAAAGTTCACACCAGCGAACTTCTCTGGTTTTATAGCCTCGGCAAAACCAACCATCACAAAGTGCCTATCAGTTTTTTGGAAGGTTCAAAAATTGCACACTTTTATGATTATTTTAATTCCTAAAATAGATATAATTGTAATCATGATATATATACTAGGTATATTGGAAGCAATAAACAGTAGCATGATCATGGATGACAATATACCTATCTCATACATACGTCCTACAGATTGATTACAAACTTAAGAATACTTTTAGCAGATGTAAGAGCAATCGCTACTACAAGATATTCCATAAGATTTCACCATGACTCACAGTAGACTACTTATGCGACGGTTGATGTAGAGTCTGGTGAAGTCCATAGTTGGTTGAAGATCAGTTGTGGAAGATGTGAGCAGTCATGTGAACACTTCCCAAAAACCTATGTTGGTGCACGCCAATGAAGGGATGGAGAAGCCTGGCAGCGCAACGTCAAGGAATAGGGCCAACTTGCTCATTCTCTCTTTTCACGTTCTAAACTCAGCGACTAAGGACGTCTCCTTAATCGATTTATATAAGAACGAGATTCGCATTATCTCCAAGTAACCGTCCAACTTCTCTCCCTGCGTTGGTGCACGCCAATGAAGGGATTGAGAAGCCTGGCTGCTCAACATCAAGGACTAGGGCCAACTTGCTCGTTCTCTCTTTTCACGTTCTAAACTCATCTACTAAGGACATCTCCTTAATCGATTTATATAAGAACGAGATTCACATTATCTCCAGGTAGCCGTCCTGAAGATAAGAACGTGACACATTCAAACTGCATTATCTCCAGGAAACCGTCTTGGATTCTCTCAATGTGCGCCAACAAACTAACTGCACATGAACGTGCGTCTCCCAGTCTGTTGCAACACGTAGCAGTGATGACGAGTCAATATTAACACACATGGCAAAAAGGAAATTACACATGGCACGCCACATCGCAGTCATGCGTCGTCGCAAGTCACACGATAAATACGCGAATAAACGAGAAACGCGTACACGTGCATGCGTGTGTGCATTGCATTTCACCTCCATGTCATGCTTCAACTAGGTAAGACCAACCTTCCTTATATGTTGGTATCATCCCACCTAGACTAGCAATATGGTACTAAACTTCCCACCTCCCACCATGCATTAATGGGCCTTTCGGATTTTATGGAAATATTTATTTGGGTCAAGCCCAAATACTCCAACAGCTGGTTAGAAACCTACTACAACAAAATAAGAAGCAAATGAGAATGCATACCATTCTATCACTGAAGATGCTCTGTTCCATCAACCTGAGTGGCTTTATTCCACCGGTAGACTCCTTTTCTTGGATGATCCTTGTAACAAACACATAGTTTTGGAAGGTGTAGGTGTTAGAATCGCTGAGAACTAAGTCTAAGTCTTAGTTCATTATCTAGCCTAGGTCATGATCACAATTGAATAATGCGGAAAAGAAACGTTAAACACTAACCTAGATTTGAAGATGATGCCATAAGGAGTTTTCGGTTGTCGATCTTGATGTGTCCGCAGAGGAGTGAGACACTGAGTCGGGTCGATGGAGGTAGAGTGTCTTCGTTAGCCCATGTGCGAACCCTAGATCGGAAGGGATTTAGGGAGAGCAGTAAACTCAAGAACAAATCGATCTCTACAGTTCCGGTCTCTCCCTTTTCTCTTTTTCGCGCTAGCTAACGGGACCAACACCAACATATATATGGCGCGCTCCCGATTAAAGCGCAACTAATTTAGTGGTGTCAATTAGATCCGTAATTTTTGGAACAGTCATTGGCCTGAGATCACCACTAACATTCTCCCACTTGATCGAAAGGCTAATAATATAAGTCCATACTCAACAGAACCGCACACCAAGATAAAGTATTAAAATGGTTAATAAAGCACCGCTGAAACTCCAGTATCTATAGTGTACAATTCTATCTCAATGGAATATTTACTTATTCTTAACGGGGCTTGGTTTTGTTCTTTATTCTCCTAATTTCCAGAATCAGAGGTTTTCCAAGAAACCCATGCCGGCAACATGCTCTTGAAAGAGACTGGGTGGTAAGACTTTAGTAAGCAGATTCGCAAGCATATACTTAGTACTTATATGCTTGACATCAATTGTTTGATTCTGGATTCTATCTTTCACAACATGATACTTAATGTCAATGTGTTTGGCAACACCACTTGACTTGTTGTTACTTGAATAGAAAATTGTGGTCTTATTATCGCAGTATACTGTTAGTGGTTTAGATATACTGTCAACCACTCTTAGTCCGAGAATAAAGTTCTTAAGCCATACAGCCTGCCCGGTAGCCTTATAACATGACACAAACTCAGCCTGCATCATCAATGATGCAGTAAGGGATTGTTTGGAGCTTTTCCATGAAATGTCTCCTCCCACAAGTGTGAAGATATAACCTGACGTGGATTTCTTAGTATTTACACAGCCTGCAAAGTCAGCGTCTGAATAACCCACAACCTCAAGGTTATCAGACTTCTTATATGCGAGCATGAAATGCTTAGTGCCCTGCAAATGACGCAAGACTTTCTTAACGGCTCTCCAGTGGTCCAAGCCTAGATTTGATTGAAATTTACCAAGCATCCTGGTTACAAATGCTAAATCAGGGCGAGTGCAAACATGAGCATATATAATGCTTCCGACAGCTGATGCGTAAGGAATCGACTTCATCTAATCAGTTTCTAATTAATTCCTTAGACATTGGAATGTTCCAAATTTATCACCTTTTACAATAGGAGCAGGCGTGGCAGAGCAGTTATGCATCTCTGAAGCACTCTGTCAATATGTGCCTTTTGGGATAGACCTAATATCCCTTTGTACCTATCTCGTGAATTTTAATGCCCAAAACATAAGAGGCATCACCAAGATCCTTCATGTCAAAATTAACGGAAAGAAATCTCTTGGTCTCATACAGCATATCCTTATCGCTGCTAGCCAATAAGATATCATCCACATAAAGTACTAAGATAATAAATTTGCTCCCCTTAATCTTAATGTATATACAATTGTCCACTTCATTTTCTTTGAAACCAAAATTTCTTATAGTCTCATCGAATTTAAGGTACCATTGTCTAGACGCTTGTTTTAGTCCCTAGATAGATTTCTTAAATCTACATCCCATATGTTCGCCTTCCATGAAAAAACCTTCCGATTGGGCCATGTAAACATTCTCAAGCAAGTCACCATTAAGGAACACAGTTTTAACATCCATCTGATGTAGCTCTAAATCATAATGAGCAACATGCGCCATGACAATTCTTAGCGAATCTTTCTTTGAGACGGGAGAGAAAGTATCAATATAATCAATCCCCTCTCTTTGTGTAAACCCTTTTGCTACAAGCCTTGCCTTCAATCTTTCGACATTTCCCTTAGAGTCATGATTAGTTTTGTAGACCGATCTACAGCCTACTGTCTTGACTCCATCAGGAATTTCTACTAGATCCCAGTCGTCATTAACGCTCATAGACTTTACTTCATCCTGCATGGCCTCAAGCCACTTGGATGAATCCTTAGTCATCATAGCCTCCTTAAATGATGTAGGATCATCTACCTTCCCTATGTCATTTACATCTTCATTCATGTATACAGCATAATCACTCGGGATGGCAGATCTTCTTTCCCGATGTGATCTCCTTAGTGGTTCATCAGTTATCATAGGGGGCTATTGAGGCTCATCATTAGGTGCTGTACTGTTGATACCTGAATCCTCAGGTGAGGGCTCAACTCTAGGATTCTCTGCTGGAGGTATGACTGTATGAGGTACATGAATAATAGTCTCTTGGATTATCAGTAATGGTACATAAGTCCAAACTTACTCAAGATCTATTTTTCTAACCTCTGAGCTCCCACTGATTACAGCATGATGGGTTTCCACAAATTTAGTGATATAATCTGGACAATAAAATGGATATCCCTTAGATCTTTCAGGATATCCAATAAAATGGCAACTTATTGTCTTAGGATCTAATTTCTCAATATGTGGATTAAAGATTTTCGCTTCAGCAGGACAACCCCACACACGTAAGTATTTTAAGCTTGGTTTCCTCCCAGTCCATAATTCATAAGGGGTTTTAGGGACTAATTTACTGGTAATCTGATTTAATATGTGTGCAGCTGTCTTTAGTGCTTCCATCCACAGACTAACTGGTAAACTGGAGTAACTCATCATGCTACGCAACATATCCATAAGTGTGCAGTTGCGTCTTTTGGCTACTCCATTTTGCTAAGGTTCACCAGGTGTGGAATATTGGGCTACTATGCCATTTTCTGAAATAAACTTAGCAAATGGACCAGGAATTTGTCTATAAGGAGCATGTCTCCCAAAATATTCTCCTCCACGATCTGATCTCACTACCTTAATTTTTTAAGTTATGCTGATTTTTTTACTTCAGCCTTAAATATTTGAATTTATCGAGTGATTCAGATCGATCATGAATGGGAAAAATATAACCATAATGGGAGAAGTCATCAGTGAATGTGATAAAAGATTCATACCCATCTACTAAAGTTACAGGAAAAGGTCCACATATATCAGTGTGGATTAATTCTAAGATTCATATGCTTCGTGTGGCTCCTTTCTTTTGTTTTACATATTTCCCCTTAATGCAATCAGTACAATGATCTGAGTCAGAGAAATCCAGAGGGTGGGGCATCTCTTCCTTAATGAGACGTTACATTCTCCCCTTCGAAATGTGACCTAAATGACAGTGCCACAATTTTGATGAAGTCTCATCACCTAAACTTCTCTTTCGCTTATTGGTGGCATCACACACATCATTGATACAGGTGATTCAGAGAGATGAAGCATATAGAGTTTATCTCATCGAATTACGAGACCAACATTATTAGAATTAAAGCTTACAATGCATTTATTATTCCCAAAGATACAAGTAAAACAATCATCATCTAATAGAGAAACTGAAATAATGTTTCTCCTCATACTAGGAACATAAACAACATTATTCAAAAGAAGAGTGAAGCCACTATCTAATGCTAATGATAGTGTGCCAACGGCTTCAACTTCAGCCTCCTTTCCATTAGCGACTCTAAGGCTTCGCTCCCCCTTTCTTACCGTCTTCATGGTAAGGAATCGTTGCAATGAATTAGAAACGTGCACAGTGGCACCAAAATCAATCCACTAGGTATTAGGGGGAAAATCATTATAAAGGGTTTCATAAATAGTAGAAATTATGTAGTTACCCTTCTTAGCGAGCCACTTCATGAAGCCTACACAGTCCTTCTGAATGTGCCCACTGTTTTTGTAGAAGCGACAGATGGGCCCATCAGAAGAGGTAGAATTATGTGCAGCAGAGGCCTTCCCCTTTGGCTTTGACTTGCTTGATTCAGCCTTGGGAGAGAAGTGCAACTTCTTCTTAGATTTATAGTCCCCTTGGAACTTTCTTTTGCCATGACAGACATGAAAAACATGGTCTTTCCTTTCAGCCTTTATCCTCTCCTCCTCCTAGACACACATAGCGATCAACTCGCTCATGTGTCCACTGTTCCTTCTGAGTGTTGTAATTGATCTTAAAAGCGCTATACTCAGAAGGAAGGGAGGTCATAATGAAGTGGACTAAAAAGCCATCAGAAATAGCCATGTCCATACCCTTAAGTTTAGCAGCCATATCAGTCATCATCATTTTTTGCTCACGAATGCTGCTGGAACCATCATACTTAGTTGTGAGCATTTTCATGATTAAAGTACTGGCATATGCTTTTAAGGATCCCTTATATTGCTCCTCGACTAAGGCTAAGTACTGCTTAGCATTGTCGAATTCATGGATTGCTCCCCTTATTCCAACAGATATGGTGCTCTTCATAATCATCGAGGACATGCAATTGGACCGCTCCCATTTCTTCGCTGTTAAGTCGTAGAGTTTCTTTTTCTCAATGAAACTCTCATCATCAGCGGCAGGAACAATGGGAGCGTTCTCACGTAATGCATAGTCCAAGTCTATGATTCCAAGGACAATCTAAATTCTTTCCTTCCAAGAGGGAAAGTTTGTCCCAGTCAGCTGCTCAATGACGTTCAAGTAAGCGGCAACATTAGTGTTGTTCATGGCTGAATCAAAAACAAAATATAATCAGTAAACATTGGAGGAAATAAATGTCTTGCATGAAAATTAACCCTATGTTGGTCTGATTAATAACATGCTAATGACAGAAAAATTAATAGTTCTAACTCGCATCACCGTTGGGTAGAAATGAAAAAGAACTAAATATGATCATGGTCATGACATAATCCCAATTTTAAATAATAATCTCTAATTAAAACTTCTCGCTGGTTCCATTTTAATTAGAGACAATACTTCGACATAAACATCATCATCACATTGATTATCATATTAATTTAATTTGCTCAAAGTTAATCATAAAACTAAAAACAGTAATAATGCTTAGAAAATAATCATGAAATTAATAAAAAAAACAGTGCCTAGGAAAAATAATAGAACACTAATTATTGCTAAATTAAAAGATATTATTGCTAAATTAAAAAAGACATAATGTAGCAAATATTGAAAAAACAACAATTATAATTAAACAGTAAAGTCCCAAAAAACAATAGAGGGCCTTCATTCTAGCCAAGGAGAAACTACCTCATGTCCCAAAGGCTCGAGCCAGCCCAGGAGCGAGAGGCGGCCCAGCCAGTACAACCCAACCGTGTGTGCAGCCCGCACCGACGCAAATGACAGCCGTCGAAAGAAACGAACGGCTAGGATCAATTCAGGTCGGAACAAAATGGCACAAGCGGTGGGAAACCCTAACCCTAGACCAGTTCAATCCTGATCCGGAAAAAAATGCGTGTGGCGACCGAGCGAAGTGGACCGGCGGGACAGCGCCCCCGTGCGCAGTGAGTTGAGGCCACTCGTGGCTCCGATGAGGCGGGGCCTCACCCCGTTACACTCGTGCGCAGCCGTCCGGCAGGCGAAACTGAGGCTCGGAGGGAGACGGCTACGGAGCACGTGCGACGCGGAATGGTGGCGCTCTCGGGTTGGCCGACGGTGTTCTCCGGTGAAGGTAATCCCCCAAAACCTTTCTAGATCATTAGATTTCTTGATTGATTCGGGATTTAGGGTTTTAGGGTTTCGGTATTTTGTGAAATCCGAATGGGAATTAGGGTCTAAGGTTTTGGATCTGAGTGTTTTGAGTTCTAAATGATTCAATCACCTCCTTCTAAATGCTAACCCGAGACTAATCAAACTTGAATCAACATCAATCGACGAAAGCTAAGCTAAATCCGAGCCAAATTTAGTGCTAAACTGAGACTAAAAAGGGATTAGGCACTAATTGGAACATGTTTAGGCTAGATTTTCTCTGATACCAAATGTTAGAATCGCTGAGAACTAAGTCTAAGTTTTAGTTCATTATCTAGCCTAGGTCATGATCACAATTGAATAATGCGAAAAAAACGTTAAACACTAACCCGGATTTGAAGATGATGCCATAAGGAATTTTCAGTTGTCGATCTTGATGTGTCGGCAGAGGAGGAGTGAGATACTGGACCGGTCGATGGAGGTAGAGGGTCTTTGTTAGCCCGTGCGCGAACCCTAGATCGAAAGGGATTTAGGGAGAGCAGTAAACTCAAGAACAAATCAGTCTCTAGAGTTCCGGTCTCTCCCTTTTCTCTTTTTCGTGCTGGCTAATGGGACCAACACCTACATATATATGGCGCGCTCCCAATTAAAGCGCAACTAATTTAGTGGTGTCAATTAGATTCATAATTTTCAGATCAGTCATTGACCTGAGATCACCACTAACAGTAGGCATACCTCTGTGGCTCAGAATAAAATGCACCTAAAATATTGAATTGATCTGGGCCAACATCCTACCATTTTGAGACTGGCTCAAGTACTATCTCCACAAGGTCGCACAGTTCAAGTGTTTCATTAACAATTTTCTGTAGGAAGGGGATTCTCTTGACCCTGGTCGATTGCATATCAGGTTCCTTGTTATCCTCTTTTATTTCTCCATACACATTGTCTTTCACGAAGGATGTTATGTTCTCTATCCATGCTCTCTTGCTTAATTCCAATCCATAGAAGAGGTTAACAGGACTCAATGTTTGGCATTAAGCAAGATACAAAGGGGTGACACTTCTTCAATCTACTATTGATCGACTTAGACTTCAGTGCTGCCCATGTAAACTTAGTCAAGGAAAAAATAGGGAATACAATGAAAGAACAGAAATCAATCTTCCCACTCCACATGCCAATGAATTCAACATTTCAACCACTAATGCGACTATCACACCAAACGATTCATTTCCTCTTAGAATAGCATTTTAAACTTGTTTTCCTTCTGCTTTCTCTAATCTTTCCTTTAACTTGTTTTGCCCTTTTGTTTTCCTTTTGCTTTCTCCAATTTTCACTTACCTATTTTGTTTAGTTTTCCTTCTGCTTTCTCCAATTCTTGTGCTACCTAAACATTAGGCAATCCCTAACATCAACATTCTATTGGGATAATGCAGCGCCTATGCCTATGACAGGTAACCATTGGGAAATTGCATTTTAATGACCACTACTATCCACATGGCAAAATGGAAATGCGGTTTCTCCCATAAAAGCATAAAAAATAAATCATCAGATCCCATCATCCCCAATTGTGAAGGTCTTGGCACTGATAAATAAATCATCAGATCCCACAGCATTTACTCAAATCCCTCTATAACACACACCAAATCTCACCACAACGCTCGAACATCCTTGCAACCTACCAAAGATTCTACCCTTCAACCAATCAAGGAAGCAAGAACCACGCATACATACTCCAATTCCTCTATAGCACATACATAAAAGATCCCACAATTTGACCTGAATTACGCAAGTGAGAGCAACAGATCGCACCAGAACCTAAACTCGGGGAGTCAACAGATGAAGGGGCGGCACTGGTTAAAGGAGCAGGTGGGGAGTTCGGGCCCCTCGCCAAGGACCTCAGCACCTTGGGGTCGACCCATGGTGAGAGGAAGCCAATGAGGAAGTTAAGGAGGTAGATGCCGATGGGGGCAGTTGGGTGGGGGGAGGTGGGCGATGGGCGCGCAGGAAAGAGTGAAGGGTGTGAGGTGCACGGTCAGGGGGACAATGGGGGTGCACAACGTGGGCGGTCAGGGTGGTTGTGGGGGTGGAGGGGCAATGAGCGTGCGGACCGGGGTGTATAGACGGGGGTGGCGGGGGGATCATGGGGGCAAGAGGTGTGGGATGCAGGGGAGAGCTATTGTGCGCGAGTTGGACGAAATGGAGTAAACTCCTTTTATTAGTTAAGATATGTGTTACCTTTGCATGATCATAAATAGTATACATATGTGCTCTGTTGTTGCTTGGTTGGACTTTTTCACAAAGTGACCTAGGAGTAACTTGTAAGGTTGTCCATTCAGGTCAGCTGATCTCAATACTTATGGAATTAATAGAAATAGTCGGTATTTGCTTTTGTGATATGATGTATTTGCTATTGTGATATTGTGGTCCACTACTATAGGAACATACATCACAATCGATTCTTTTTTGTTATCACAGTCAATTTTTATGACAATACAAAGTCTTTAAACAGTGATGAGGAGGCGCTATCACAGTTGGTTTTCGCCCGATGGTGATAATATGGTCATCACAATCGGTTCTAGCTCGTAGCCGATTGTGATGTGCCCCTCATCGCAATTGGTTCAGAGATAAGAACTGATTGTGATGTGGTGTCCATCTAATAGCAGGCACTATATGGATGAAATATATATCAAAACACCGGCCACGCCCCCTCCTCCCCTTGTCGCCGTGATCGGGCCTTTAGGGGACCGGAACCAGAGACCTGGGATCCGCGGCTTTCCTGAACCGCGCATCGATGAGGACAATCCCTTTCTCCTGAACACTGATGCCATCAACGCCCTTGGCCTTCCCCCCATGGGCGTGGTTGTAGAAGTGATCCCGGGACCAAAAACCCTCTCGCCCGGGGTATATCCGAAACCCCATTTCAGCACAAGTTTCACCAGCCCAACATTGGCCCGTACGATGGGGATTCAGATCCCATGCAACTCATTGAGGTCTACGCCACGGCTATCAGCACCGGGGGAGGCGGGGAGGCTGAAATGTGTAATTGCCTCCCGTTCTTCCTCTCGGGGACTGCCCGGTCATGGTTGTTCCACCAAAAGAGGGGCTCTATCCACTCTTGGGCTCAACTATGCGAAGAGTTCAATGTGAACTTTCAAGGAAGTTACAAATGTCCCTTGCTTCCCAACCAACTCTTTACCGTCAAGCAGCGGAAAGACAAGTCCACCCGGGAATTCCTCAAATGCTTCTCCCGGGTACGTAGACAGGTGGCAGATGCCCCGAACTCCATAGTCATCAATGCGTGCAAAGAAGGGCTACTCCCAGGAGAGCTAAATCAGGCGCTTAGAAGGGATCCCCCAAGAATGACCCAATAACTCTTCGAGATCGTGAAAAAGTATGCCCGAGGGGAGGAGGATGACCTGGCCAAAAAAGGCCTCCTTCCACAAGCTGGAGGCAACTTCCCTTGAAGGAAGTCAAAAGGGTCCTCCGGGAGGAACAAAGATCGAAGGGACCGCTCCAGCGGGAGCAGAGACTCCAAGGTCCTCACCGTGGCCGATGCTCCACCTCTTGGGAATGGTTCTTCCAAAGGACCAAAGAAGGGTCCCAAACCCAAGGATCCTCGTTCCCAAGACAAGGGTCCTGGTGAGACGAAGGGCCACCAAGACCAAGGGGATGGTTGCTGGTGTGCCTACCACAAGATGGGCGGGCACGACACAAATGAGTGCCGCCAATACGCCGACAAGGTGGCGAAACTCCTCGAAAGGGGGGCCCAGCCACGCTGCAGATCACCGCCCTGTCCTACAGCCGCGGAGGCTATGCCTCTGCAAGCAATTCATCCCACCCCGCGTTACCCCCTGACAGGCCTCCCCTAGGAGAGCCCCTGCAGGGTGACGAGCGGGAGCTTCCCTTCCAAGCGCCGCAAAGACAGGTGAATGTCATAATGGGGAGCTTAGCCTACGGGCATGAATCTAAGCGGCAAAGAAAGGAATACGTACGGGAAGTCAATGTTGTGGGGATAGCCCCCCGAAGCGTTCCTCCCAAATGGGCGAACATCACTCTGAGCTTCACAGCCGAGGACGCGAAGGGACTGAGGTTCCCCCATGATGATGCCCTCCTGGTGACTGCCACAATATTCAATTGTGAACTCTCTCGTATACTCGTCGACGGGGGAAGCTCCACATATGTACTTTACCTTCAAGCACTCAAGGAGTTATGGGAGTCACGGGGGGCTACCACCCTGGCATTCTGCTCCCATCCGATCGCCCCCTCACGGGTATCGTACCGACAAAGTCTATCCAACCCCTTGGGAGGATTGAGCTCCTCATAACCTTCGGGTGGGAAAACCATCGCACGGAGGCGGTCAGGTTTGACATCGTTGACGGCGAGTCAACATTCAATGCCATCATCGGAAGGGTAACCCTCAACCGCTTATGTGCAGCAGTCCATCAAAACTACCTATGCCTAAAGATACCAGGGCTTCATGGGGTTATTTCTGTGAGGGGAAATCAAGACTTGGCGTGAAGTCTCTATCATAGAGAGGCCACCTACTCTGATGAAGTCAACCTCCTCAGAGCGGGGAGTTCGAAAGGGACTGCGACCCTCTCGCCCCTAGTGGAGATCACAAAGGACGAGCCCCCTCGGGAGAGGTACTCCCTGAAACCTTGTCCCGAAGGAGGACTAAAGGAGATACGGCTCTTTGGCCCGAATGATGAGCGTTTCGTCTGGGTCGGGGTTGAACTTTTAGAGAAGTCAAAGGGGGAACTCATCGAGTTGCTAAGGACCAACGCGGACATCTTTGCTTGGACCCCATCAGATATGACAGGCGTACCTCATGAAGTGATTCAACAACGCCTTGCGGTGAGGCCCGGGCGCTCCCTAGTAAGGCAAAAGCTCCGCAAACTCTCCCTCGAGCGATGCCAGGCCATCAAGGAAGAGATTGAAAAGCTCTTAAGTGATGGCCTCATTCAGGAGGTATGGCACTCGGAGTGGCTTGCCAACCCCATGTTGGTCAAAAATTCCAATGGTAAGTGGTGTATGTGTGTCGACTTCACCGACCTCAATAAGGCATACCCCAAGGATGATTACCCGCTTCCTCGCATAGACCAACTGGTTGACTCCACCGCCTTTTGCGAGCTGATGAGTTTCTTAGACGCATACTCGGGCTATCACCAAGTTCGTATGGCCCAAGAAAATTAGGAGAAGACAAGCTTCATCACCCCAGTGGGCACCTATTGCTATCTATGCATGCCCTTCGGGCTGAAGAATACGGGAGCAACCTTCCAACGCCTCATGTGTCTCGTCCTGAAGGACCAACTTGGCCGAAACATGGAGGTGTATGTCGATGATGCCATCGTAAAAATCCCTTTGGCTTCATCACATATTGAAGATCTTTAGGAAACTTTCAGGAGCCTTCACAAGTTCGGCCTCAAGCTAAACCCTGAAAAATGCTTTTTTGGGGTGAAAGGAGGCAAACTTTTGGGTTTCCTAGTCTCCCACAAAGGTATCGAAGCTAACCCAGAGAAGAGTCGGGCCATCCTTGATATGGAGCCACCCTGATCCATTAAGGAGGTCCAGAGACTCAAGGGTCGCATGGCGGCCCTGGGACGCTTCATGTCGCGGTCGGCCGAGAAGGGGCTGTCGTTCATCAAGATACTTCGCGGGTTCGAAGGTTTCCTTTGGACCCCCAAAGCTCAGATGGCCTTTGAAGACCTCAAGTCATATATGACCCATCCGCCACTCCTTGCAACCCTGAGTCCCGGGGAACCCCTCCTCCTATACCTTGTCGTGACTCCGATTGTCGTGAGTGCTGTCTTAATCAAGGAGAAGGACGGGGTCCAACACCCCATGTACTATGTTGGTGAGGCATTTGCAGGGGCAAAAACAAGGTACACGGAAGTGGAAAAGATATGCTACGCTCTCCTCATGGCGTCCCGAAAACTTCGACACTACCTCGGGCACCCCATTACTGTTCCCACCAACTACCCGTTAGCTAAAGTAATGGGGAACAAAGAGGCGACCGGGAGGATTGCTAAGTGGGCGAGCGAGCTGGAGCCCTTCTCCCTCAAGCTCGTAGGGAGAACCGCCATCAAGTCCCAAGTCTTTGCGTATTTCGTGGAGGAATGGACGACCCCCCAAGCTGGCCAAGGGGAGGCGAGGGAGCGCCCCAATCCTCCCGACCCTCACTAGACCCTTTACTTCGATGGTTCCAGGCGCCTAAATGGTGGGGGTGCTGGAGTCATGCTGGTGAGTCCGGAAGGGAAGGCACTCGAATATGCTGCGCACCTCTCCTTCAACCCCACAAACAACATGGCCAAGTACAAAGCTCTTCTTCTTGGGTTACGTCTTGCAAGAGCCATGGGGATATGGCGCCTCCTCATCCTTGGGGACTCTCAACTCATCATCAATCAAATGGACATGTCCTACCAATGCCTCGACCCCAAAATGACAAACTACCTCGAAGAGGTGCACAAAATGGAGCGATACGTCTTGGGGATGGAAGCTCGACACATCCCGCGCGGAGACAATCACCGAGCAGACCGCTTGGCCCGAGCAGCAAGTTCCCAAGAGTCACTCCCACCAAAGGTCTTCATGGAAGTGCTCGATGCACCCTCCATCAAAGATGTTACTAATAATGGAGACTCCGAGCCACCCCTGGAACTTAACGAGATCACACCCTCCCCGAACACATGGATGACACCAATTATGAAATGCATCCAAGGAGAAGTGGAGGCGAAGGACAATATTGAAGCCCAGAGACTATTCCACAAGTCCAAGTCCTACATCATCCTTGAGGGAAACTTATACAAGAAAGGATCCTTCGCTCTACTCCAATGCCTCTCGAGGGAGGAAGGCATTGCCCTCCTTCGAGAGGTGCATGATAGATTCTGTGGCTCGCACATCGCCCCCAGGGCAATGGCAGCCAAGGCGCTAAGGCAAGGCTTCTACTGGCCTGCTATGGTGCAAGAAGCCATTAATATGCTAAGGACCTGTGAAGGATGCCATAGGATGGCCTCAACTAACAACTCCCCCGTCGCACCTCTACAACAAATTCCAGTCACATGGCCTTTCGCCCGGTGGGGCATGGACCTACTCGGACCATTCCCACCAGCCAAGGGGGGCTACAAGTATGCGGTGGTGGTGGTGGACTACTTCACCAAGTGGGTTGAAGAAAAGCTGTTGGCATCGATCACATCCCGGGCGGTGCAGAAGTTCTTTTGGAAAAATATTGTGTGTCGCTTCGGGGTTCCCCGGGAAATCACTGTGGACAACGGGACTCAATTTGATGCCTCTTATTTTAGAGATTTCTGTGGCTCCATAGGCACTACCCTTTGCTTTGCTTCAGTGGCTCACCCAAAGTCCAACGGGGCCGTGGAAAGTACCAATGGTATGATCCTCCAAGGTGTCCGCCGAAGCCTCGAAAAGAGTACACTCAAGCAGGGCTATGGGCTGAAGAACTCCTCAAAGTTCTGTGGGGGATGCGCACCACGCCCAGTCGATCCTCGGGATGGACGCCTTTCTCACTCGTATACGGAGTGGAGGCGGTCCTCCCCGCAGAGATATGCCACCACTCCCTTCGCGTGAAGATGCTCTCCAGGCCCCTACCCATTGACTTCATGGCGAATGAAGAAAACCACAAAGTCGAGGCGGACCTCATACAGAAGATCCGCGACCATGCCCTCATCAAGCATGCCTCATACGAGCTTGAGGTTGCTCATTTCTATAACAAGCGGGTGTGAGAGCGTGCTTTCCTCCTCGGGGATTTGGTGCTGAAAGTCACTGACCCAAATACCCAAGGTAAGCTACACCCCAAATGGGAAGGACCCTACTGCATCTCAGCAATCTTGGGCTCTGGCGCGTACCATCTATCCACTATGGAGGACAAGCCACTCAAACATGCATGGAATGCTGACAAATTGAAAAAAAATTTACATCTAAAGCTCTTTTGTACGCCATGACGGCACCTGCCTTGTAAGGATGTAAACCCATCCAAGGTTATCAATAAAGTCACGACTTTGAGCCCTACATGTCACATGCTTCATTTGTGAAAATTGCCCCCAACGCGTTGCTGTTGGGGGACGTGTTGAAGTCGCGCAGCCGGCGTATCTCTCCAGGGCGCATAGCCTCCAAGGCTTACCCCTAAAAAAGCACCGAGCGGTCAGGACATCTCAAGTCCCCCTTGGGCAGCCTCCTTCCTGCTGGACCCAGGGAGCAGGCGATGACTTAAAAGGCATTTTGCCTAAGTCATTGGGTGCACCGTGGACTAGTCCCCCATGGTCCCCCGGCAATAGGCCGAACGACCCCTGGGTCAATTCCGTAACATCGCGAAATACATTCTCGTTACCTCATGAGTCTTAACTCGGGAAACATCTCCTTCCTGGTGAGCACGAGTCTTTATTACAAGGGTTTGCCCCCCTATGGGGTCGCACCCCGAACTAAACACCCAACTCCTTAGAATAAGGCTCCGTAAACTGGAGCCCCCAAGTGATTCAATGAAGGCAAGGTTGTTATTGCCATACCAGCGTCGAACCTCCCTCTCCACTGCTAGAGGGAGTACATGTTCCCTCGCTCCCTATAGACTTATGGGACATGTCCCCTTCATACACGGTATGATGCAAAGTAAGCTCTCCCCCTTGGGGGGAAGCAACCAAAGAACCTCCCAGGAGGGCGCCCGTGCCTTGGCCCCTTTCTGGGTTCCAAAGCACGATCATGCCCCCATGAAGTCGCCCAGTCCCACGGCAAACCTTCTTTGGCGGGCATAATCTCAAAGGTGCCCAACCCCTCTGTGCACTTCACTTATAACAAATATCAACCGCCCTCTGGGGCACATCCTAAAATAAAGCATTTCAAAATAAATAAGTCATCTATTCCATAACATTAAAAGTTTATACAAAATGGGGGTGCTGCCCCTGCCTACCATCATGGGCACCACTCGAGATGTGTCCATAAAACAAAGTTCTGCACCTAGCAAAATGATGACCCTAGAACAAGTCATGTCATCTAGATACTCAGCAAAAGATGTTACTCAGGGAGAAGTCGTACATTCTCCAAGCTCAGGCCTTCCCCAGGCGCTGGGCCCTAGAGCGCAGGACCCCTTAGGAGGCTCTCCACAAAACTCCCAACGAGTGCGCCCCAGGTGGAGCTGCACTAGAGGTAGTGCCGGCGCACCTCTGGGGTGTACAGACCACGAAGTACAGCAAGGATTGCCTCCTTGCCCACATCGTCGGAGAGGTGAGAGATCGCAGCAACCTCCGCAGTCAAGGCGACCTTGGCGAAGGTCTTGTCCCCTGCCACTCTTTCGAGTAGGCCGATGCAGCCCCTCAAGATGACCATCCACTTCTCCCAATCCTCCACAGAGGATGGGAGGTCCTCCACTCGAGCCCCGAGGTCCCGCAGAGTGTCCTGAACAAATAGAGCAAGATTGGCAAGGGTTACACTTATGATTTTTCGGTCTGCCTCCAACCTATGGTTGTTGGCGTCTCGATCTGACTTCACTGCCTCTAGCATCACGTATGTCCTATCGAAGTCATCTCCCAATTCTTTGGCTCGCTTCCAAGACCGCTCCAGCTCAGCCGCGGCTTTCTCCAACTGAGCCTTGGTCCCCTCTAGCTCGGCCTCAGCGGCCCTCCGACCCTCTTGGGCCTCCTGCAAGGCCCTCTTGAGAACCTCATGGTCATCCTCGGGACCGTGCGGCCGCATAGCCACAAACATCTCGTGTATCATCCCAGGGACCCTGTCGTAGAGTACATGGCTCATCGCTGTGGCCTATGAGAGGGTGTCAAGCAAGGCACATGAGATCTCGAGATGGTAGGCTTAACGAAGAGCAGCCTTATTACCTGGTACTAAAGGGTCACGGTGGTCGCTAGATTCTCCCCTAGCACCTCAAGGAACTTCCTAGGGTCGTCGGGCACCAAGTCGTCCATGTACCTCTCTACCTGCTGCGTCACTGGGAGACATGTCATCTCGATGGCCTCAGCATCTAGAGTATGGGGGATGGCATACTCGGGAAGTCCGCTGGAGGAGCCGCCCTGGTCTCTCTCCCGCTCCGGCCCTGCCCTTGTGGGCGAACGGGGGGGAGGAACCCCTCTCCTCAGGCACCCCGAGATATACGAGAGCGGAAGTAGCACCCGCCTTCATCACAGGCGCCGTAGGCTCCACAACGTCTGAAAGAGACCCAGTTAGGGACGCTAAAAAACATGTGCCATAGCGACCAATTGTGTCAAGCATCACGTACCTCCCGGGCAGCAAAAGAAGGACCCAATGTCCTCGGGGAAGGCATACCCAGCATCCTCTGCCGCCATGGCCTCGGTTGGGGTAGGAGCCGGCCCATCGGTGCCAACATCAAGGAGATCCTCTATCTCCTGAGCGAGTTGCTGGGTGCCTCCCCCGGAGTCCCTATACTCAGTACCTTACTTGGACTCGTTGGAGCTAAAAGCTAGAGACAACGGGGGTGAAGGTGAGCGCCCCCTTGCCCGCTTGGTGGAGCGACCCGCACCCTCACCACTTGTCACGCCTTTCTTCCCAGAGGCTTTGGCGCCCCCGCCCTTGGTGGTTGGCGACGTCGAGGGCCTTGGGGGAACCGCCCGAGGAGGACCCCTCACACCCGTGGCGCGAACTGTGTTTCCCCCGACGCGAGCCGTAGCAACAGTGCCCGGCTTGGAGGTGCCCCCTATAGGCCCTCCTGTGACACCCTTGGCTCGGGCCCTAATGAGCAGAGCTCGTGTGCCATCATCGGCGGTTGAAACTTGGGCTCTCTTCTGCTTTGTTTGGTTCGGGAAAGGATCGCCCCGTGGGGGTAGGTCGTGGCCAAACACCTCGGCCACGAAGTTTGCCCCTATCACCGAGAGGCCCTCAGTCTCATAGCCCCATGCCTCGGTGACACACCACTTCCCCAGGATTTGCTCGGCCTCCTCCCTGGCCTTCTCGATGGAGCAAACTACACAAAGAGAGTATAAGAAGGATAGTGTGTAAAATAACATGGCATAAAGATCCTTACCTTTCACAACATCGGGATAGAGGTCCTCATGGAAACCCAACTTGGTGCGCTGAATGAGCGTGCTTAGGTTGAGAAGGTTCATCTCCTCCATCAAGTTGCACGCACCCTGCATCGCCCGTACTTCTTGAATAGCATTACACAACTTCCAGTCCTCATCGAAGAGGTGACCACTCTTGTGGTATGTGCGTGATGTCAAGCTTGGATGCATCCCGATGTAGATGAAGTCGCTCCCCACCTTCAAGTAAAACCACTTCTTGGTGGCGGAGGGCCAACAGTCCTTTGTGGTGTGAACGGGGAACTCATCATCATGCCTCAAAATGGAGAATATGGACCCCAAGGGTCCCCTCTTCGCGTCCCCTCGCTGCAAGCGGAAGTAGTAATCAAAGAGGGGGATTATCGGCTCTATGACCATCCCTGGAATGGCTGTCTCACACAACCACAGGAAAATCCTCAGCTGAACAAAGAAGTTTGGGTTAAGGTGGGAGAGCTCCACTCTGAACACTCGAGTATACTCCTTGATGAAGGGATGCATTGGAAGCCCGAATCCGATGTTCACCCAAGCCTTGAGCGCCACTACAAACCCCAGTGGCGGATTAGGGCTCTCCCTCGGCTCCAAAAACTCCATGTCCCCAGGAGAGAGGCGACTCCCTCGCCGAACAAGAGAAAGCTTCTCCCTGTCGGTGAGCTCCGAGGGTCCGGGGTCCACCTTCGCTCCCTCAAAGGTGTCGCCCTCGTCCTCCGCCGCCTCCATGAAGGCGGTGAACCCGGCGGGAGCCATCATGTCCACGTCTCCGGTATGAGGGTCCCCTCTACCAGGGGCTTTCTTTTGCTCTTGCCCCCCGCGGGAGCTGCTTTGACCACTTTGCCTTTGCCCTTGGCAAGGGCATCATGAGGGTGGTCACCAACAAGCGATAAATATAACCCTTTTTCGCACAATCTAACTTCAGATGATCACAATGTCACGGATTATTGTCATGCTCGTAGACTTACCCATGGAGCCTCAGTGCCTGCTGAACTCCCCGAGCGCGGTGGCCAGTTGGCTCCTACAACCTACTGAAGCACGCGCGTTCAATACTCAAAAAAGAATTAACGGTAAAGAAAAGCATCACAGGCAGCAGCACTCCAGGGTATGGTCCTTAGCACCCCCTCAGGGCACAAGGAGTGCCAACAGAGTGCTTGAAACACTGTCCTCTAGCCCTTTTCGTTTGAATCAATTGTTATGAGCAACACTCAAACTAGAGGCGGAGTTGCGTGCACACGATCACAACACTAAAGCGTTTTTAGCCTTACGCCCGAAAACATGAAGGTTGCCTTGCGCCCGAGGATAAGCGCCCTAAACTATGGGCGCCGAACAAACAGAGGGTGTTCAAGGTGACTTTTGCCTGGCATTACTGTCGCGATCGGCACATGTGTGGCCTCAATAAAGTGAGAAGCAAAGGGGAGACTAGCAGAAAGGAAATAGAGGCTTGTCACCAACCTATTCTCTCTCTACCTCCATGAGAGCCTGATGTTGATCCCCTCCCCCTCGTCATGAAGCAACAAGCTGTTGGATCGTAAGGGCCTTCTCAACCCCAAAAGCTAGCTTAAGAGGTGAGGGACTCCCCCACTTATAAGTTAGGTCCCTTGCCCTTCCACAACCAATGTGGGACTATTCTAACAATCCCCCCTTCACACATTGGTGTCTCTCAGCCATTCACCGCCCCTTCACCGTACACCGACGGTCCCTCAAGGCCACGGTCCATCGGGCCTTCACACCCTAGTGTCCATCGGGCCAAAGATGTTAGAACTGGGCTCTGATACCAATTGTTGGATCGGGACACCCAGAAATCGTGGGACAATTTTCTCTTCTTTATTTCTTGCCTATTGGTTTGCTTCTTGCTTCTCGCTTGTCTTACAAAACTCAGGACTACCCTCTATTTATACTCAAAACTACAGCCTTAAGGAACGGAATAGGATTCCAGTTCCTTGTCCTACTTGGACTCCTCATCCTAAACTTTCTTAATACGAACTTTCCAAACTAAAACTTTCCTATAACAAGATTAGTTCCAACATTCACCCCCCTAATCTTGTAACGGCTAATTTCTAACTTCTTGAGGCAATCGGTCACAACTACGATTGCCCAACTTTATTCGACACATGACGATGAACGCTTCTCCAAGAAATTCTGTCTTCTTCTTGCTAGCCATACCACCGGTGACGCACCTCGCCGGCGATCATGACCTTTTGCCTCCGATCTAATTGTCTTTTCACCAGTAACACGAGTTGACGGTGATACGCAGACACGCATTAGAGACCAGCTCCAATTGTCTTTTCACCGATAACCCAACTTGACGGTGAAACGAAGACTCGCATTAGAACTCACCAGACACAGCAAGAACAACGACGCCAACTCCTCAATAACCTTCGACGAGACACGCAGAGAGCCGCCAACACCATCTTGTCACGTCGATTGTCGATGACACTCGTCAATGGCAGGTATCAGGGAGACACACTTCCTCCACCTTTCATCGACAAATCTTCACCGCCGGTGACACACCTCTCCAGCTACTTTCACATCTTTGCCTTCTTGTGACTGCTGGAAATCTCGGTTACTATCTCTAGGACCCTGTAGCCTTGCGCTCTCATCCGAACTTCATGCTCCCTGCACCCAGCCGCACGTCACGGAAGCATCCATAGGCTGTCTTCTTTTTTCCTTTTTTTTGCATGGTTGCATGGATACATGTATCCACACTCCTTTTTTTCCTGCGTTGCCTCACAGACCCTGCTTGCTTTTCTTTGCTTTGCTGGAGCAGCTGCACGAGTCTTTCTTCAATTCTTTGCTGCTCCATGCCATGACTCCCTTCGCTTGGCCACACACTCCAGGTGCATGTCCTCTCCCGCCTGCTTGGACCTCTCCTGCTGCTGCTCAGGTACGTGCTGGCCTTCGGCAGCCAAGCCGCCTCGGACTCCCTTGCTCTGCAGCCAGAGCCCCTCTATTTTGCGGATGGTTGCCCTTGACGCTACACGATTGCCGCACGGACACTTTATTTGCCCTATAGCACAGAAGCGACTCGACTTCACAACCAACGAGTTGAACTTCAATTCGGACTGTACGTCGTCTTGACGAGAACAGCATATGGCTGTTTGCCTCTGTGCTGCCGGTGGCCGCCTTGCTTCGTTGGGTGTCGCCCCTCGGGAGTCTCCTCCTCCCGGGGGGCAACGGGTTAATCCAAAACCTTAAGCTCTGATACCAAATGTTGGAACAGTAAGGGCCTTCTCAACCCCAAAAGTTAGCTTAAGAGGTGAGGGACTCCCCCACTTATAAGTTAGGTCCCTTGCCCTTCCACAACCAATGTGGGACTATTCTAACAATCCCCCCTTCACACATTGGTGTCTCTCAGCCGTTCACCGCCCCTTCACCGTACACCGACGGTCCCTCAAGGCCACGGTCCATCGGGCCTTCACACCCTAGTGTCCACCGGGCCAAAGATGTTAGAACCGGGCTCTGATACCAATTGTTGGATCGGGACACCCAGAAATCGTGGGACAATTTTCTCTTCTTTATTTCTTGCCTATTGGTTTGCTTCTTGCTTCTCGTTTGTCTTACAAAACTCAGGACTACCCTCTATTTATACTCAAAACTACAGCCTTAAGGAACGGAATAGGATTCCAGTTCCTTGTCCTACTTGGACTCCTCATCCTAAACTTTCTTAATACGAACTTTCCAAACTAAAACTTTCCTATTACAAGATTAGTTCCAACACAAGCTAGGGGGTTTTTATATACCCAGTCGTCTTGGGCAAGAAGAATCGTAGACCAGGCTCATGCCACTAGCTGTGGTGGACTCAGTCCACCTGTCCAGCGCCAGCTCCTTCCCCAGATGCGGCATGGAATTCTTCCCCAGGCAGTTGCGGAAGCCCACCTTAGTTCGTGTGGTGGCGGCGCACCTAGCCCAGGCAGTGAGTGGCTCCAACAGTGGTCATGGCAGTGCGGATTTCTCCTGCAGGGTGGATCAAGCCCTTGCGGCGCAGATCTGGACAGGATTACCACCGTGGCGGTGGGCCAAACTCCGCCCCATCCTCGTGAGTTAAGCCAACGGCCGGGTTGCTTTCCACCCTCAAGGTGGGGTCAAGCCGGCGCTAGTCGGTCTGTCAGATCCATGGGCTTGGGCGCGCGGCGTCACCACCGTTCATCGGTGTCAGCACGCCCTCCGGTGTGGGATCTTGTGGGCGAAGAACCTGACGGTGCGCTGGGGAGGCGGATCCCACTTCTTCCATCAGCAGAGGACCAGGTGCGAAGTGACCCCCCTTGATGCCAGGCATAGGCAAAGGTGTATGGTTCTTTGCCTCCTCTACTCAGAGCCAAGCCGGTGAGTTGTCCTCTCTCGCCTCAAAGGCAGAGGCAAAGCTGCGGTAGCGATAGTGACCAGAGATGCCCCAAAGAGCTGATAAAGAGGCTCGAGGAGCAGGGAGTTGGGCGAAACTCTACTGCCCCCTTTTCTGAGCTCGCCCATGATAGCTTCCAAGATGCGCGCCTCTATCGAGAAGGATGGTTCGGGCGCTAGCGCAAGCGCTAGGGGCGTTTGGGCGTTCACGTGAGTGCCCAACTGAAGTCAGGACCGGGCGGGGGCAAAAGCGCCCAGGCATGCGCTCGTGTGCTGGATCCGCTAAGGGGGAAGCCACCCACGTCAAGGTGCTCCAAAAGCACACCAGCCGACTCAAGTCCCAACAAACCACATCTCCTATGAGCACTCCGCAAGCGCCCGCCGGCTAGCAAATCTTCACTATTTTCTGGGGAGTTACAAACGCAAGGAACAAATCGCTCCATGCGACTTACAAGAAGGAATATATATATAGATGATGGTGACCTAGGTCAAAACTGATCCATACCGCGGGGGGGCTTCACAGCTAAGGCATAATTGTATGATGGACCAAACACACGGTTGTCCCAAATTCCCTGTCTAACATTTCTCCCCCAGCTCAACTTTGTCCTTTGGGCACTCCATGAGAGGCCCAAGTGAAAAGGGGCTAGTGTTGGAGAGCATTTCACGCCCTCCTTCCCAAGTGCCTTTTCCATGGAACGCTTGTACAGGGTAGTATGCACCTTGCAAGCATATCCCGTATGCTGAGGGGGACCCTCCTTAGACCTCGTGGGCCCCTAGAAGGGAGCATCGAAGGAAGTTTACCTTATACCCCCATGGGAGTCCTGCGGGAGGTCCCCTCATACCCCGCGGGAGTGCCACGAGAGGTCTCCTCGCCTCCCGCGAGACGTCTCCTCACCTCCCGTGGGAGATCTACGCCATCCCCGAGGGCTTACCCCACGGGAGGTCTCCTCACCCCCCACGGGAGACCCACGCCCTCCCTAGGGGCTTACCCCGCAGGAGGTCTCCTCACCTCCCACGGGAGGTCTACTCCTCCCCGGGGGTGTACCCCGCGGGAGGTCCCCTCACAAGGGACTTGGGTGGGGTCACCATGTCCCCTGTAGGGCTCCAAAGTCAGAGGTCTACTCCCTCGAGATGGTGGCAAGGGATCCACTACCTCTTCACCGGAATGACCAGGATGTGCCCGGTTAGGTTGCTCCAGTAGGGGTAGAATGGTATTTTTATGTAATAGGCTGAGTGCCTATAAAACCTCACTATAACCCCCTCATGTAACTTGAGCTCTCATTGAATACAAGACCAAAAAACTGGGGTGTCCCTCGGGGAGTCTAGACAAGGAGACGTCCCTCTACTCACCACGGGGAACACATCAATAGGAGTAGGGCGCCGACTTGAGCGCCCGAACCTGTATAAAACCTCGCGTCACACTCATTCTCTCGTGGATGACAGCCTGTGAAACGGCTGACGTTTGCCCTCATTCCCGTGTCTCATTTTCGAACCTACGACAAATCCCATATGAGGCGGAGGATTTTTGTTGGGAGTTAGTTCACTTGGTCCTCAGTTTTGTAAGTAAAATGAGCGGTAATTCACCCATCTTTGAACAATGTTGTGACATAATAGTGATATTGAACTTGCGATCCTCACTATAACCAACAGAAATACAGAACAAAAATTGGTGCAAATGTGAGAGTATAAGAGTAATAACTACCTCTTTAGTGATCACCTCCTCTTCCTCTTCTCCCTTCTCCTTTTCTTCCCCTCCCAGCACTAGCGGCTCCACCTCCCAGTTCTCCAGTTGGGTGAGCACTGGCTCGGCCTTGCGATAGTCCCACATAAACCTCCGGCACCTTCATTGCATGCTCTACCTCGCCCTCAACTCCACCATCATCTCCACCTCCCGCATCCTCGTCTCCGGCTACATCACCACCGTAGGCCCACCTTGAGTCTAGCCCGTGAGTGGTGGGTCTCATTTCGACAGACTACCCGATCGTACCCCATCTTCTTCAATAGCCTGAACTAGACGTTGCTCTTCGAGATGGTCTCTGTGAGCCTGGCCATGGTGTGGGTATCCTCCTCCCCTCTCGCGCTCCTACCATGGCACCCCCTTGGCGCGCTTCGCTTTACCATGTGCCTTGTCAACAAACTTGGGAATAGAGGGGCAGGGGGAGAGTCGAGGGAGAGAGGAGTTTGGAAAGTGGAGTGGAGTAGGGGTGGATAACAAGTCGACTTGGGTCTATTCGATTCAACTCGGTCAAACTCGTCAAGATAACGAACCAGCTCGGCTCGGCTCGATAACCTCGTGAGTTAGCTTGTTCAACTTATTAAACTCGATATTGCCATCTAAGAGGAGGATTGCTGTTGAGATTATACAATATGTCATGTGTTATCATCTTCGCCTCACACATATACAACTATACTTGTCGACTTGGAGGACTCGTTAAACTCGCGAGTTGACTCGTTTAACTTATGAGTTGGCTCGTTTAACTCGTTATCTAAACGAGTTCAAGTCACGGCTCGACTCGACTCGTTAAGGAATGAGTTTGAGCTGAGTCGAGCCGAGTTTGTGAGTACTCGTTTAACTCATGAGTTTCAGGTTTTTTTTTCACCCCTAGAGTGGAGGGAGAGGAAGGTGCAAGAGGTGGGTGGAGATGGAGGACGTGGTATATTGTTGTTTGGACTTTGGACTCCTCTTTTCTCCAAATAAACTAATTCATAAGATTGTCTTACAATGTTTAGCTAAAGCCATTGGTATATAATTTACACATTTACTAGAAAGGTAAAGAACGTGTACCTAAAACATAAACTTTAAGCTTTCAATACAGACGTACATAACACAAATAACTTCAAAACCACTCACCAGCATCACACCAATTAAAAAAGCATTGGCATAGCATACACCTTTATTAGAGAGTAAACATATAGTGTGTGATAAAAAAAATAAAAAAACTTTTGATGTAAAAAACATGTAACTAATTTTAGAAACCATTTATTCAATCCAAGAAAAAACATGTTGTTTATGGATAAGTATAGTCAAACTTTTAAAACTTTAGCTATTGATATCTTTTTTAAGTATTTAAATTGGCTACATCAAAATAATACGTTGATTCGTCTTGTAAATTATTTTATAATATTATAATTTTTAGCTTTTATAAATATATTATAACATACATTAATATTCAAATTTATGTTTAAAAGTTTATATCAATGTTCAAAACATTATTTTTTTTACCGGAGAGAGTAAATGAAAACCAACTCAGCTGATAGCTAGGAAACAAAAGGAAAGAAGAGAGAAGAAACACGGCGGTGATAGAATTCTTTTTTAAAATAATACTTTAGTTAAAAATTTAGTATTATTTTTAAAAAAAAATCTATCACCGCCGTGTTTCTTCTCTCTTCTTTAAAATAATATTTTAGTTAAAGAAGAGAGAAGAAATACGTCAGCACGGCACAGTGGGACTCCCAGGTGCGGCTCGTCGCGACGGTTCCGGATCTGGGCTCAATCACGGCGGAAACGGCGACAAACGGTGGAAAACCGCGGCGGGCTTCTCCTCCAACTTCGGCGAGCTCTTGCGGGCGAACGGCAACGACTTGATCTCAGCTACCTAGGGCTACAAGTGCGCACGGAAGAGGAGGTCACGACACGGGTGGCTGCGCATTAAATAGGGGCCTCGGCTTCCGTGAATCTCGCGGAGACCGAGGTCCACCCGGGCGCAACGGTGGAGTCCGACGGCGACACGGAGAGGCGACGTGGCGCAATCCTAGCCGTCCACACGGCACGATCAATGGCCGAGATCGCACAGGCGCGAACGGGTTCGGCCCGATCCCCACGTGGGCGACGTGGCTTGATGCTGGTCGTTGGATCTTGATCCAACGGTCACATGATTAGGGTTTGGTTAGGCTCGGGTCGGACTCGCGTCAAACTCGGACTCGAGTCTGACTCGGGCTCGGTCGCTTGAACAGTAAAACCCACTCGGCATTTTTCAGCGATTAAATAATTAAAATAATTTCTAGAAATTCAAATAATTCAAAAAAATAGCAAAATAATCAGAAAAATTCCAGAAAAATTCTGGAAAATACTTTGAGAAATTTTGGGCTCAAATAAAATATTTCCAACAAAGTTTTATTTAAAACTTTTAATTCTTTAATTATTTCAAAAGGGAATAAATTCAAATTAAATCCAAATAAATTCCAGAAAATTCCAAAAATTCTCAAAAATGCAAAATAAATTCATGAAAAGCAAAAATTTGGGGTGTTACATTTCGAACCCAGATCAGATCCGGTCCGAGAGCCTCCCCGATTTTCGTTCGGTATTTGTGATTGGAAGCAGTCTTCCCGAATCATAGAATCGGCGGGGACCCGGAGAGACCGAGACGAAGCCTGCTCGGCATGAAGACGCAGACGACCGCGCCTGGTCACTTCAAAATCGGGCACGCAACGTCAACAACGACATCCTGCATGCTAGAACGGGAAACCAGTCGGTTTTCCAAACTCCGCAGCAAAACATCATGGCCACCAAGACACTCCTTGACACCTTGGGACCCATGATCGAATCTGATAGCCCAGCTGCACCGATCATGGTGCAAGTCAAAGCTATGGTGACGACTGCGACGATTCAACACAACCAGCGGGGCAAGACGACGAAGCCCCCACGTACAGGAGAAGAAACTCACACGGCTAGCAGTCGGACTGGCCGCAGTCGGACGAGGAGCAGTCGGCATAGGTCCCCCTGCCACAGGGACGTACGCTCCACCATCCACCACGACCTTCGCCAAGACCTCGATGCAAGGAGAACAGAACGGGACGATGATGAGCGGCGCCACTGGGATGACGACCACGAACGTTTTGGCATTGATCGTGAGCATAATAGTCGGCATCTCCGCAACCGGACCTCCGACTATCACAAAAACTGACACAGCCCACACCGTGTCGAAGACCGCCGAGTGGATTCTTCACCACGCCACTGTCGTACTCAGCACGATGAAGGCACTATCGACGGGATCAGAGCATTCACTGCTCGCCTCCGCCGAGTGCAGTGGCCGGATGGTTTTAATCCAAAAGGCATTGCCAAGTTTGACGGAGAAACAGACCCAGAAACCTGGCTGCAGGTCTACTCCCTCGCAGTCAAAGCAGCCGAAGGTGACCACAACGTGATGGCTAATTATCGGCTAGTCATGTTGGCTCTTTCGGCCCAAGCATGGCTTACAAGGCTTCAAAGAGACTCCATCGACTCTTGGGGAGACCTTTGTGACCAGTTTATCACAAATTTCCAGGGCACTTTCGAGAAGCCTGAAACCCCCTGGGACCTCTACCAGCTCCATCAAAAGAAAAATGAATCCCTGAGGGAGTTCATCCGACGATTCATGCAGAAAAAGAATACTATTAGAGACGTCTCAGATGCGGTCGTCATCGCGGCCTTCCAGAATGGCGTCAGCGATCCCGATCTCATCAAGAAGATGTCCCGGAAACCTCCGACCACAGCTAGGGAGATGTTCGCCTTGGCTGATCGCTATGCAGCCGCATCGGATGCATTAGCAGAGCGCCGGGAGGATCGACCCCAGCAAAAAGACAAAAAAGATCATACCGAACCCCCGAAGCAAAAGGAGAAAAAGCGGAAGGGAGAGGATCTGGTCGCCGTGGCCGAGCGTGGAAGGGCGAGAGCTCCCCAGAACAAAGAGTACGATGAAGTAATGAATGCCTAATGCCCTTTCCACCCGAAAGGAAAGCATGCGGTGAAAGATTGCTTCACTTTGAAAAGATTTGCACAAGAAAATTGGAGCCGGTCAGAACCCAAAGATAAGAAGGAAGCTGGGAAGAAAGACGAGCCCTCGGCAGAGGGCGAGTTCCCAGAAATCGAACAAGAGCTCAACTTCATATTCGGGGGCTCGGGCGCATATGAGTCCAAGCGGAAGCAAAAGGTTACCGCTCGGGATATCAATGCGATCACACCGGCGACCACCCAATACCTTAAGTGGTTAGAAGCTCCCATCACCTTTGATCACTCTGATCACCCCAACCACATACCTTTTTGGGCAGATATCCCTTGGTGCTGGATCCAATCATCCGCAGTGTAAAACTCAAGAGGGTGCTGATCGATGGAGGTAGTGGGCTCAATATTCTATTTGCCAAAACTCTCGACGACATGAAGATCCCTCAGACTGAGCTCAAGCAAAGTTCATCACCTTTCCATGGGGTGATTCCTGGGACTTCCTCTGTGCCACACGGGCAGATTGTTTTGCCCGTCACGTTTGGCACAAAAGACAATTACAGGACGAAATACATGAACTTTGAGGTAGCCGATTCGAGACAGCATACCACGCTATCTTGGGAAGGCCCGGCTTGGCGAAATTCATGGCGGTTCCACACTACACCTACTCAATGCTCAAGATGCCATGACCCAAAGGAGTCATCACGATCCGCGGAGATGTACGGCAATCTTACCAAAGCGACTCGGCAGCAGTCCCAAGGCAAGTTTGAACCAGCCACACAAGCAATACGACAAAAACGGCCCGGTGATGTCATAATCCCCCTTCACTTTTAATTACTCTATTTTTTGCCTTACGACCTAGTTGTTTCCCAACTAGGCAGTAAGCCAGGGGCTACACTTGATAAGTGCACGTTTGCACGTGCATTAGTCCCCTACTTAAATCACTCGGCCTAACGGTCGTAACACTTAATAAGTGAACGCTAAATGCTCCCACAAGTTGTCTCTCCTTAACTCCAGGGGTGACCAGAAAAGCACTCGGGCGGCAAAGCAGTCGGGCAAAGACACTCGGACAATCCTAGTCGAAAGAAGTGCAAGGCTGACAGCCCGTGAAGCACTCGGGAACCTCACCACTCTGACAAACGGCACTCAGACGACTTCCCAGTCGGACAAAACAGCAAGCAGCCAACACGCCAAAAGATGGGAGGGCAAAACAAAAATTCATATTCATCCTCGCAAAGTTCATACATACACCTACGCAGGGTCCAAGCACAGGTTTTCTGCTAAAGCTTCTGAGACGCTCTCAACCTCCCTCAGAAGAACAGCGGCCTGCTCATCATCCACAGTACAGGTGAAACCTTCCTTGATGGCCTCAAGCTACACTCGGGGATACAGCGACTTCATGATCGCCAACGCTTGGTTGGAGCTCGTAATCACCGTTTTTCGCATGTGGACCCTAAGCCTCTCGAGAGTGCTCATGAGCAGCTAAAGAACACAGCTCCCCGCTCGGATCGCTGTGGTGCGGGAAGGTCAAGATCGATTCAGAAGCTTGTTGGAAGGCCGAGCACAGTGCGTCAGCACGCTGAATCCTTCCTTCAAGGTCGTCGAATTGTGCTCGCACCCTTCTCCTGTACTCTGCAAACAAGGGCTGGTCAACGGCCCAGAACGTCCCACAACTCGACAAAGTGAGAAGACAGGGACCAGACGCAAACCTTCGAGCTCTCCCGACAGCCTCTCCTGCCCGGCCTTGGCCTGGCGCTCTCGGGCCTCTGCGCCTTGGAGCCTCTCCTCTGAAGCACGGAATTGCGCCCCCATGTCCTTACACCGTTCCTCCGAGGCCGTAAACTGCCCCTGGAGTCGCGTGTAAGCGGCATCCCTAACTGTGAAGGCCAGACAAGGTCAGAGACAAAAGCAAGAAGATGGCAAAGGTTAGACGCCCAAGGAGAGAACTCGCCTCAGAGAGAACCCGACGCGTCCAACTTCTCCAAGCGAAGAGACTGAACTTCATCCCGAAGCCGTTGCATCTCCTGGGAACGCTCATTCCAAACCTCCGCCGGCTCATCCCTGTGTTCCCGGCTCGTCTTGATGGAAGGAAGGACACGACGCAAGAAGTCGGTCTTCTTCCTCAGACGGCCTCCCAGGGACTAAGGGCGGCAGAAGAAGAATGAACAAGCGTTCCGGGGAAAACAAAAGCATAAAAGGAAAAGCTACCAGTCTAACTGGATCAGTCGGGAACACCGGACAAGAGTACTCGTGGAGATCCTCCACCTCCTGCTCTTCAGCAGTGTCGTCGAAGGTGTCCCACTCTTGCTCCTCACTGTACCAAGTGCCCAGCATGAGGGCAGGCTTGGCGCGGGGGGTCGGGCGCGGGATCTCTATAGGACCGAATATAGCAATCAGAGGGGGCGTGAATGATTGTGCGGAAGCTAAAACCAAATTCTTGATCTATTAAAAGTTTACCCCGAAATAGAACCAAATAATTGTCTCGTTTTCGAAAAAAAACAGAATGATAGAGGTTTGGTAAAACACGAATTCTCGGAGATCCAACCGTCCGATCGATCTGAAATTTTGACACAAGAAACTAGATTCCAATATGAATCAAACCCAAAAAGAATCAGCTCAATCGGACTTACGGATCAAAAGTTATGACCTTCGCAAGCTTACTGTTCCAAAAGATGGCGAGAATAAATCTAACTAGAATTGTAGCTCGCCGAAAGATTTGATGAACTTGATCTTTATTTCTCCTTTCTTTTGTCTAAAATACTCCAAACAAAAGAGTACAACCCTAAAGCTTGCTCAAAGCTTGATTGCCTTCAACAGGAGGCAACCCCTCTATTTAAAGAAGGCAAACACACCTAATCCTAGAAGGAGTCCTAATCCTAGAAGGATTCCTAATCCTAGAAGGATTCCTAATCCTAAAAGGATTCCCACTCCTAATCCTAGAAAGAGCATGTATTCAACACAACTCCACTTGGCCCAACCTGGCCGAGTACAACTCTTGCACGCGTATGGCAACCCTACCATACTCACGTGACTAACACTTTGCACGCGAATGACCTCATGCCATTCTCACGTGACTAACCATTCTTCATGTGCACCATTCTCTTAGCCCGAACGTCCCGCATGACATCCTTGACCACCAAGACCTCAGTTCCCCCTGAACCTAGTCCCGAACCTCAGTTCCTCCATGAACCTAGTTCCGATCCCGTCATCGACCACATTCGCACTCGAGCAATACTGCACATGAACAATCACAAAACGATTTCCGAGCACAAGTCGCGACTTTGACTCACATTAAACCATGCAACCACTCACAGGAGTGCATTGCATTAAATATTCTAAGAACACGATTTCAAAACACGAACAAAAACCTTTGCAAAAATCAAAAAGCTTTTCAAATAATCAAACTGATTTCAGATCTTTTCAAATAAAGAAACCAAAAAATAAATCTTGTCGAAATATCAAACTGGTTTCAAATCTTTTTCAAATACTCATCATCAAAATCAACTGGATCAAAAATAACGATCCTTCAATCTCCCCTTTGATGAGTAATTTGACAAAACACAATATAAGATTCGACAAGAGATTGAGCAAGAACCAAAAGACCAAATAATCCCAATTCAAAAACCTCCTTGACTTGTTCTCCCCCTTTTTGACAAAATAGTCATCAAGATCTCAAAACTCCCTCTTAATGAATGCAGTATCTCAAGCTTTGAAGTATATTCAAGGTATATAATCAAAGTAAAGCATTTGAAGAGTTTTTAGGAGAACTTTCTCATTTTGTATCAAATTATCCAATGAGAAAGCAAATTGTGAGAATATGGAGGCTCTAACACATAGAATAGTTATTGCATAAGCAAATTAGAGCAAACAAGTAAAATGTCATAAACAGATTTTGCCAAAGCGAAAAAGAAATCTATCATGAGCATAGAGAGACTTTCAAATTCACTAATATTTGTCTCAAGCCTTTTTCAACCATTTGAATTTCCTTTTTCTCTTTTAGCAAGTTTGACAATTTTGCTTTGTGATCAACAGGGATGACAAGTAATCGCACACTAGCCCATACTTGTGTATGAGTAGGTAGTTCTTTCTTGTATCTTTCTCGACTTAAATTGGCAAGTGGCTTCACATTGTTCTGAACTTTTGTTTAGACAAGTAGCCTTTTCTTGCATCTTTTGCATTTAAATCCTGGCAAGGAAGCTGCACATTGTACTAAACTTGTGTTTAGCCAAGTAGCTTTTGCTTGCATCTTTTTAACTTGCTTTTAACATTAAAACACTGATTTTGCTTGAGACTCATAATGATCATTTGAAGTCCAACAAAAAAACTCACACATAGTTTCTAATCAGCTCTAGCCTTTCAACAGATGACAAGAAACTTTTAAGCCTATTTCACAAATGCAATACCATAATGAGCAAGAGCCAAAATATTCTCGAAAAGCATCTCAAATTGAATTATTTTAGCCTTTTAGTGATAAGTAAAGCATTGAGCATTAACTTGGCTATATACACAAGAATAATCACCAAAGCTTTGTACTACATGATGCAATGTAAACAGGGGTTTTTACTTGAGGTGTAAAGTCAAAATACCACTTATAAAAAAATCACTTCTAGGAACCAAAGTCAAGTAACCCAAAAAGAGATAAACTCAAGACTCCCCCTCAAATCAACCCATGGGGATGAATGATCCCAAGTTCACCGCGTAAGAAAGCAAAACGAGAAAAATCAAGCGGTTTAGTGAAAATATCAGCAAGCTGAGCACCCGAATCAACAAATTTCAGTTCAATAGCTCTTTTTTCAACATGATCTCTAAGAAAATGAAATCTGATGTCAATGTGTCCAAGAAAGAGAATTACTCAAGAAGTGGCATGAACCAGATGTACTTTTTCTATCAATTCCACATCCTCCAAATTCAGCATCAGATAAATGTCTTAAACTAATGCGTGAATAAGCAGAAAGCCAAATGCCAAAATCTTGAGTACCACGGAGATACCTTAAAATCCTCTTGATAGCTTGTCGATGTGAAGCACGCGGGAAGCTTGAAAACGAGCACACAAGCACACAAAGAAACTCCAATTATCTCATCCTCAACAAAGATCATCATCATCTTCATCAACAAAGATACTCTCCCCCGAACATATGCACTGCACTGCACTATTTGGACTAGTGCCTTTAAGTAAAACAAAGGTGGAGGAAGCATCTTGAAAAATAACACTTTTAGCACGAGATGCACAAGTGAAGGAGGAGAACCAATTCTTATCATCGGACATGTGGCGTGAGCATCCTAATCCACTAGCCATATGTTCTCCTTCCTCGCGTGAGAAGCCTACATAGAAGCAGAAAGTGTCGATGTCTCAAGATCTTGGGGTTAGAAATAAGATGTTTAGGAATCCAAGATCGAGACACACGACGCACAACTGTGATTGGCACAACACGAGCATTCTTATGCATAAAAGAAGATTTGTCTTTTCTCGTGTTCTTAGCAACAAGAGGTATTTGCATCACCCTAGGCACATAATGAGAAATGAAACGTGCCTGTCTGAAATTAGACCTAGCATTAAACCTTTCTCTCTTTTGTTGTTTAGCTAGTCTAAAACAAAAGTCTACTAGATGTCCATCTCTACCACAATGAGTGCAAGTGTACTTAACATGATGTTTTGCTTTAACAGTAGAAGCACATTTTGCATTCATCATAGTAGAAGATAAAAGACCACCAGATTTAAAGACATTTTTCTTAGGCTCATTGACAATTTCAAATTTTCCACTTCCAAGTGTTTTGACAACAGTGGGAGCATGTGATTTATGATGAGCATAAGAATCAAAACCTAAACCTTTGTTTTGAGTGCTGACTTTTGATTGATCCAAAATCATGTTTAGGTTTTTCTTACCATCAGTGAAACGTTCCAAAGAATTTTGCAAGTAATCAACTTTCTTAGCAAGAGTTAAACAATTATCACAAGGAGTGTCAATTTTAGCTTTACTGTTTACGGCAATTTGAACACGAGTTAATTTCATGAGTGAACATGTCATTTGTTAATTGTGTAACTCTACAATTTGCATCTTTTAATTTCAACTCAAGAATTGAACATTTAGAGCAAGCAATTTGATCATGTAAACTATCAAGAGAGCAACCAATATTTTTCACAAGTTTTTCATTTTTCAATTGTTCCGGCATAAACTTGTTCTAGTTTAATGACATGTTCCTCTTTTAGAGACTTAATTTCAAATTTGAGATCTAAGCAAGTATCACAAATATTTTCAGAATTTGAATTTCTAAGATCAAAGTTTTCAGATTTTAGCATGGATAGATCTTTTTCTAAGTTTTTATTTTTGAGTGAAGATTTTCTTAAAGATTTGCTCAATATGACTAAAACTTCACAAAGCTCATCATACGAAGGCATTACCTCATCACCGATTCTTTGGAGGTCTTTGTCGTTGTCACTAGAATCACTAGTGTTCCCTTTTGCCTTAAGCACGATCCGGTGAAATCCTTCTCTTTCAACCGTTTGCTTCGCTTCCTTCTCATCTTCAGTTGAGTCATCAATGTCGCTTAAGTCTAAGCGACCAATTGCCTCGAAGACTTTGTTGAGCATCTTCTTCGTCCGTTGCTTATTTTTATCCTTGCTCTCTCTTGGCCGGAAGGACTTGGAGGAGTTGCTTTGCTCCTTCTCCTCTATATCTTTGTTCTTGAAACATTTAGCACGGATGTGCCCTGCCTTGCCGCAGTTGTAGCAGTGGATGGATGCTCCTTTTCTTTCCCTTGATCTCATGTAAGCTGCATTGACACGCTTGGAAAGAAGAGCAAGTGTATCTTCTGGTATTTGATCTAGCTGTTCATCACTAAAAGCACTCAAAGCAGTAATGGAATATGATGATGAAGAACTAGTAGCATTATCATATGAAGAGGAATTAGCATTAAGAGCCATAGAGTTATCATTGGATGTTCTTGAAACAATGTCTATCTCAAAAGTCTTGAGACTAGAATATAGTTTATCCAAAGTCATTTCACTCATCTTGTGAGCTTCCCTAAAAGCGATCTCTTTCATTTGCCGATTTTAAGATCAAGAGATGATAGGAAATGTCTAGCATTTTCAGAGTCAGTGTACTTTACATCTACAAATTTCTAAGATTGTTTAAGATTCTGTTAAAGCCGCAAAACAATCATCTAAAGATTCTCCAGAGTTCATTTCAAATCTAGTGTATTCCTTTTAAATTGATCTTGCCTAGCTTTTTTACAGAGTCGGTGCCCTCATGATAATCTTGAAGAGATTTCCAAATTTCATGAGCAGTGAGTAAATGACAGACTCTATCGAATTCTTTTCTAGCAAGTCCTTGAAGCAATATGTTTCTAGCTCTATTATTGTTTTCAACATCTTTTTCAAACTCGATTTTATCAATATCATCATTTGAAGGAAGCTCATATGGAATCTTTACCTTGCGCCAAATAGCGTTACCTTGAGCTTGAAGGTATGCAGTCATCCGAATCCGCCAGTGGGGAAAGTCTGTGCCATTGAAGATTGGCGGCTTGTTCGAGTATATCTCTGTTGCCATAACTTACCGTTTACTAATCACCTGTTAAGATGGATTAGTAGAGCCAAGCTCTGATACCACTTATAGGACCGAATATAGCAATCAGAGGGGGCGTGAATGATTGTGTGGAAGCTAAAACCAAATTCTTGATCTATTAAAAGTTTACCCCGAAATAGAACCAAATAATTGTCTCGTTTTCGAAAAAAAACAGAATGATAGAGGTTTGGTAAAACGCGAATTCCCGGAGATCCAACCGTCCGATCGATCTGAAATTTTTACACAAGAAACTAGATTCCAATATGAATCAAACCCAAAAAGAATCAGCTCAATCGGACTTACGGATCAAAAGTTATGACCTTCGCAAGCTTACTGTTCCAGAAGATGGCGAGAATAAATCTAACTAGAATTGTAGCTCGCCGAAAGATTTGATGAACTTGATCTTTATTTCTCCTTTCTTTTGTCTAAAATACTCCAAACAAAAGAGTACAACCCTAAAGCTTGCTCAAAGCTTGATTGCCTTCAACAGGAGGCAACCCCTCTATTTAAAGAAGGCAAACACACCTAATCCTAGAAGGAGTCCTAATCCTAGAAGGATTCCTAATCCTAGAAGGATTCCTAATTCTAAAAGGATTCCCACTCCTAATCCTAGAAAGAGCATGTATTCAACACAACTCCACTTGGCCCAACCTGGCCGAGTACAACTCTTGCACGCGTATGGCAACCCTACCATACTCACGTGACTAACACTTTGCACGCGAATGACCTCATGCCATTCTCACGTGACTAACCATTCTTCATGTGCACCATTCTCTTAGCCCGAACGTCCCGCATGACATCCTTGACCACCAAGACCTCAGTTCCCCTCGAACCTAGTCCCGAACCTCGGTTCCTCCATGAACCTAGTTCGATCCGTCATCGACCACATTCGCCCTCGAGCAATACCTGCACATGAACAAACCACAAAACGATTCCGAGCACAAGTCCGCGACTTGACTCACATTAAACCATGCAACCACTCACAGGAGTGCATTGCATTAAATATTCTAAGAACACGATTTCAAAACACGAACAAAAACCTTTGCAAAAATCAAAAAGCTTTTCAAATAATCAAACTGATTTCAGATCTTTTCAAATAAAGAAACCAAAAAATAAATCTTGTCGAAATACCAAACTGGTTTCAAATCTTTTTCAAATACTCATCATCAAAATCAACTGAATCAAAAATAGCGATCCTTCAATCTCTTCCACTGGGAGGGAGGCGTGCTCGGTCGGCCCCTGCGCCTCTCCACTCACCGACGGCGGCGAACGGCCCAGGCAGAGCTACGTAGGGCACGACCTCGGTACACTCCGGGGCGGCCGCGCCCGAAGAAGACAGCCCATCCCGACTGAGGACATCCCCGGGGCCAAGACCTTGGGGAGTCTCGGTTGACACCCCGGCAAGAACGTCAGCCGACGGCTTCCTGACATGCAAAAGAAGGAGGGTCAAAAGCCCACATCAGCAAACCGACAAAAAATGACAGAAGAAATAAAGCGAGGAAATACCGAGTGGATCGCTTTATCTTCAGCCCCGGCCAGCACCGGGCGAACGAGCCACTGCCAAAAGGAATGGACTGCGGGATCGGCTCCCAGATCCGCAGAGCGAGTGGTACTGGGGACAGGCCAGGAGGACAGTGAATGGTCGGGCCACCACTCGGAGCCACAGTGGAGAGCTGGGGGCTCAAAGTCTCCTGCGTTGCCACTCCCTTTCCTTTCTCTGCACTCAGCGTGGCGGCTGAGTCGTCGTCCGGGATCGCAGGGGGAGGAGATGGACTGGGGGAAACTTGCCCAGATGCCCACCTTCCCCTTTGAGCACTCGGAGTAACAGGAGAAGCCGAGGCCGATCGTTTCGAGTTAACCCCCGAGCGAGGAGCACCTCCCGGGGAAGCAGTTGAAACCGGAGATTCTGAGGCTTCCGGTGTTACTGCTCCCGCGTCTTCGGGGGTCCCCTCGGACGCAGGCTGGCCAGGTCTCCTTAACCTACCTCCTGGATAGTCGGGGTACTCGGGGACCGGAGCGTTAGAAAAGAAGGCTTCTCGCCCCTACAAAAAGGAAAAGAACAATAATTCAGACAAAAGCAGCTGAAAACAGGAGCTCCGAAGCACTCGGGGAATTTGAAAATCACCGAGGGAGGAGGGCGACCCAAGCGAAAAGACTTTGGGCATCTCCTGCAATCCAGCATGGCGCCAGGAGCAAAGAAGTCATTCAGTCGCCTGCCCAACACCTCCGCCGAAAGTTGTGCGGGTAGCTCCCGAGTGGGGTCAAACCTCCCCAAATATTTGAACCCCGGGTGAATCCGCTCCTTGATTGGTTGAACACGGCAGACGATGAAGCTAGTGGCAATACCCACCCCATGCAAATCAGCATTCTTCAGCTGTTGGATAATGGCCATATGCTCTCCCACTTGATCATTGTCGGAGTCGGGAGGAGGCTTAGTCCAAGAAACCGATACCGAGGGTCTCCGCCCGGTCAAGACCAGGAGGCATGGCTCGAGGTTGGAGCAATAAAACCATTCTTGATGCCAGCCCTTGTTAGAAGACCAGAAGGGAATGGCAAAATAAGATTTCTTCAACCCGTCCCGCAACTAAAGACCAGCACCCCCAACCAGATTGGGGTCATTCTTGTTCGGGAAAGGCTTGAGGAGAAAGAGGTAGCGGAAAAGGCTTGAGGAGAAAGAGGTGGTGGAAAAGGCTAAAATGTGGATATATGCTAATGTAGGCTTCACAAAGAAGCATAAAGACAGCAATTTGAAGAACGGAGTTGGGATTGAGATGGGTCAGCTTGATCCCGTAATAATGAAGAAGGCCACGAAAGGAGGCGCTAGACGGTAAACTGAAGCCGATCCAGAAAAAAAAACTCAAAGACGACGAGCTCCTCAGGACGAGGGGTAGGGGAGGACTTACCCACCGCCGGGCGGGCCCCAATCAGCACCCAAGGAGGAAGGACCCCGGGCAAAGCCATGGCGTCTAAATGCTCTTCCGTCACAACCGAGACAGCCCAATATTGTGGCGCGGGCGACGCATCGGGCCCGGTGGCGGCGGAGGCTGCCATTCCAAAAAAAACAGAGGAAGAAATGGTGGACGTTGGGTCGAGCGGAGAACCCTAAGGAGCGCCACACCAAAGGCGGTAGCAGGAAGACGGAGAATGAGGGAAAGAGAGCAATCAGAGGGGGGTGAATGATTGTGCGGAAGTTAAAACCAAATCTTTGATCTACTAAAAGTTCACCCTAAACCAAAACCAAATAATTGCCTCGTATTCGATAAAAATAGATTGATAGACGTTCGGTAAAACACGAATTCCCGGAGATCCAACCGTCGGATCGATCTGAAATTTGGACACAAGAAACTAAATTCCAATACGAATCGAACCCAAAAAGAATCAGCTCGATCGGACTTATGGATCAAAAGTTATTAACCTCACAAGCTTGCTATGACAGAACTTGACGAAAACTTATGTAATCAAAACTCGTAGAATAATCAACGACAAAAGATTAATCAACTAAACTTTGAGGAACTCTAAATCAATACCCTAGAAATATTTTTGATGGATCAAATTAAGATGAAACTCAAAGAACAAAAACCAATCTAGAACCAGAACAAGCATGCAAAATAGAACAAAACAGAGAACACTGTAGCAACGTGGTTGTTAGGAAACTCGGCCCGTTCGTGGCCCATGTGGACTCTCCCAAAACCCTAGCTGTAGGTTATAAATAGAAGGCAGGGGGTCACGTACCCCGTGTACACAAGCAAGAAGAATAATAAAGCAGAGCAGTTCCTCCTCATATTGTGTCTTTCTCCCTCCCTCTCTCTGTTCTCCAATTAAGATCTATTAGGCAACCCCGGACTATTCGATAGCAAGGTTGTCTAACAAGTTATCAGCACGACGTTCTACCGGTGAATAGATTGAAAGGTGAGAATTGAGTGATTTAATCTAATCGCTCGTTTGATTCCTATGCACACATCTACGTGGCACGAAGCTACGAGTTAGCGATGATTTCTTTTGTTTTTCAGTACATCATATGAATGCATCTAATCAATATAGCACGAAGCTATAAAATACAACAATCTTTTTTAGTTCATGACATGAAGTTACAGAACGCATCAAAATTACAGAACATGGCAAGGCTCGCGCACGCACAGCCCGCCGCTCGAAGCGGCGCCCTGGCATGAAGCCATGTAGCGCCTGCCGGTCGCACTGAAGCCGCTGGCCGACCTTCCCACGGCCATGAAGTGCCATTGAAACAGCCGACGATACCTTGCGCACGAAGCGCTGCGATCGATCCAGACCACTACAGCTCAGCCCCGTGCAAGCAACGCGCCATAGACCGCCGGACCAGTGCACGCAGCGCTGCCGACCGGCGCCCGAACCCGCCGTGCGTCGCGCTCAATCTCCGCGTCGGCGTTCGCCACTTGAAGCCGCTGGCAGACCAGCAGTCGTGCCTCCACGCGACGCACGAAGCGCCGCCGCGCACCCTGGCCTCCGCGCCGAAGCCATCCATCCATCCGCCTCCAACTGGCCGCCGAGCCTGCTCATCGAACCGCGCGCCACCGCGTCCCGTCTTGGCCACACCGGACGCGCGCGCTTAGCCGCGACGGTCGCATCTGCGGGCAAGAAGCATCGTGATCGCGCGCCCGGCTGCGGCCACCACCGGGGCCCGAACGGCGACCCCTCGCCGCACCTCGCCGCCGTCGCGCGTGGCACATAACCCGTCGCCGCCACCCCGGATAAGAAAAGGGAGGGAGGGTGAAATTACGCAATTGCCCGTCCCCAATTTCTATTTTCTTTTCTTTTCCGAATATGAATAAGAATTCAAAAAATTGAATAGAAAATTCTGAAAAATTACCATAAAATTCCAGAAAAAATTGTATGGCTCTGTTTTAATTTATCTTGGCCTTATTTTCTGTATTCATGAATATTTGCATGTATTTTTGCAATTATTGCCCTGTCTAGAATACATGAAATTCATGAGAATTTATTTTTCGCATTTATGGATTCATGAATTATGCAATTATTGTTTCCATAAATTGCAAACTCGCACATGAAGCCACGCCGTGCAACACGCACAAAGCTGATCGCGCGCATGAATCCGATCGCACGAAGCCGATCGAGCGCATGAATCGAATCGCACGAAGTCGATCGCATGCATGAATCCGATCGTGCACATGAAACCGATCGCACGAAGCTGATCGTATGCACGAAGCCGATCACATACATGCATGAAGCTGTATCTATGAATCTTTATGAATATTTATGAATCTTGTATTTATGAACCTTGCATTTATGAATCTTGCATTTATGAATCTTGTACTTATGAATCTTGCATTTATCTTGTACTTATGAATCTTGCATTTATCTTGTACTTATGAATTTTGCAATTATTGCTTTCTTTTAGTTTACTGGAAATTCAAAAGAATTTAATTTATGCATTTATGAATTTTTGTAACCACTCTCTATTAGATTACACGAAGTAATCTAATGAAAGAATCCTATGAATATGTAAATACTTGGAATTGTCATATGTGAGTTTTGAAGAACTGACCCGAATGGTCATAACTATCTCACATAGGCATCAAATGTAAAGATCGTGCTTAAGACCAAGAAGCTCCGAATTGCCATCGGTTTAGGGTCCTCGAAGGACAAGTAACCTACTGCCGAGCAAAACGATCAAATTTTGTACTCCCTTAGGTATCACTTTTCAGCCACTATGAAGAATGAATACATGGCTGAGGTGAGTGCACTTGAGTTGCAGACTGCACTTCAGAAGCAGTTCAAGAAGATCAAGTCCACCATCTTGCTCCAAGCACAGCAAGATTGGGTTCGCTTGAAGTTTACAGACTACAGAACAGTGGTTGTTAATGAATTTTGAATAATGAATTATATGCTCTCAAAGAGCATACATTTTCTTTTCTCATGAGTAGAATTGCAATTTATTCTTTATTCCAGTATTCTTTATTTGCAAGCAATGTTTGAATTATTTTGCCACCGTCTAATTAGAATTATATTTTTTTTCGTATAGAAACCGTGTAGCACCCAAATAGAGGAGATATGTATTGTTGATAGTGGCACAACAAATACCATCTTAAGAGAGTCGAAATACTTCCAGACGATCACGAAGAACGCTGGACGGATTACGACAATCGCAGGAAGCGATACGCATATAATAGGCTCAGGAAGAGCCACAATTATATTGCCAATGGGTACAACTTTGGTAATTAAAGAAGCCCTCTTGTACCCTGAATCAACATGCACTCTCTTAAGTTTTAAAGATATCCGCGCCAATGGGTTTCACGTAGAAACCAATAAAGAAAATGGCAAAGAGCATTTGTGCATTGTCAAGCACGCGGAATATGGGAAAATGGTATTAGAAAAATGTCCCTCATATGAATTTGGGTTGTACTACACGAGAATCAATGCACATACAGTGTATACTTCTTTAGAAGCTCTAAATTATTTTCTTTATGGTATTGTATATTTAGGTCATCCTGGTCTTAGAATGATGAGAAATATAGTTAACAACTCACAAGGTCATGGCATTAATGTTAAAAATTTCCCGAATAATGAAGATTTTGTGTGCCATGCATGTGCCACCGGGAAATTAATAAAGCCCTCTGTTATGAAAGTGCAACATGAAATCCCTGCATTCCTGGAACGCATTCAGGGGGATATTTGCGGCCCAATTCAGCCCTTGTCAAGGCCGTTTAGGTACTTCATGGTGCTCATTGATGCTTCCTCAAAATGGTCGCATGTATGTTTGCTGTCAACAAGGAATCATGCATTCGCAAAGCTGATCTCGCACATCATCAGAATCAAGAATGCTTTTCCTGATCATCGCGTGAAGTCCATTCGAATGGATAATGCCGGCAAATTTACTTTGAAGGCATTTGATGATTATTGCACAGCAACTGGAATAAATGTTGAGCACTCTGTACCGCACGTCCATACGCAAAATGGGCTAGCTGAAGCACTAATAAAGAGGATTAAGTTCATTGCCAGACCGCTCTTGCAGAGTTGTAACTTGCCCAACACTTGTTGGGGACACGCAGTCCTGCACGTAGCAGCACTCATCAATTATAGACCATCGGCCTACAACATCCATTCACCTATGCAACTAGTGCAAGGGGTCATCCCGAAGATTTCCCATCTTAGAAAATTTGGTTGTACGGTATAAGTACCTATACCACCCCACAGTGGACTGCAATGGGCCCTCTCCGCAAGTCTTGGATATACGTTGGTTATGAGAGTGCATCCATAATCAAGTATTTGGAATCCATGACTGGAGACTTGCATACAGCCTGATTCGCTGACCATATCTGTAACACTCCGGCATTTAGTATGCCTAAATGTTACCAAACATCGACTAAACAATATCTAAATACCACAACTAAAGATAAATTACAGCAAAGGTGCAAATGCTAAAACCGAAAATTTCGGCAGCATCTCCTTTGTTTTTCCATGATTGAAGCAACAGCAATACTATGACAAGATATAGCAAGATATGAGACATCTAAAATAGCTTTAACAATGGATATAGCAACATCTTACATCAATAATACCAAGTTCAACCACTCCTCAAACTAAAACGAAGCAATTAAGGAAATCAAGCACATAATTTAACCATACACCAAGATTCATGGCACTATTCTTATTATCATGACTTCAAATGATTAAATTGTCTATAAGTGTGGAGCTACATGTGGAAGTGTAGCTAATGCCCCCTCCCGCATGCCGGTTTCATTGTACCTAAAAACAACAAGAAACACAAGCGTGAGTTCATCACTCAGCAAGCATATTGCAATGGATCATAAGAACAAATCAATGCCAACATCGATACATACCATACTTAACATCATGATCAAGTCATAATTTCATATACAACATCATAACCATGTCCCAATCTCATTGTACATATTTCATTATCATCATCATGTATGCAATGCAATGCAATGCAATGCACATGTCTCCTCGAAGCACATACTGGTATTGCCGAGTGCACACCCGTCGGCGTGCACCCTCTTTCCCCTTCCATCCCGTAGATGGAGGGTGCCTACTCCTCGCTTCCACTCACCACGTGGATGGAATCATGAGGTAGGTCTTATTCAATGGCGCACCGGATTAGTCATAACTTTCTCACCGACCTTACCGGACTAGTTATGATGTTCTCACCGACCGGGCCAGTTTTCATGCCATGTATGCAACATATGCCATGAACATAAACAATTAATCATTGCATAGCATCATAACATACCATTTTTATCATATCATGGGCAAACATTAGTCATGGCAAGATAGCATATCATGAAAACAATTTGCATCTAATCAAGACAAGCAACATACAACACACTACCCATTCCAATACACTTGCCTTAACCGCGGGCGACGGATTGGCGAGAGGATGAAGGCACTCCCGGGGTCACACCACCTGCACATAGATACCACACACTCAAAACGTGCCCACAAAACAGTACACCATCGCTCATCTACCCCGACTTCGCAAACTACTCCCAAAGCCGAAAAACAGATAATCTGTCCCCCGGGACAGCAAACTTCAAACTAGCATACCTTGAGTTCTAGGACTCCAAATCAAGTAAACGAGTACATCATCGCGAAGCATAGGAAATTTCCTAGCTTTTTCTAAGTATTAGGAAAAGCTGATTCGGCCTCTAAAATTGTCTAATCTATAAAACATTACATTCTGTCCCAATTACGTCACAGATTTGAGCATGCTCGGTAAAACGATCATAACTTTCAAACGGCTTGACCGAATTGTACGTTCCTGGCGTCCAATTAAAGGTATTGAAGTTATCTACAACTTTCTCAACAGGAGGCCGACCAAAACACGTATCTAAAATTGCCAAAACCGAGCCCTAAGCACGAGCGCCCAATCTGCCCGAGATCAAAACAATGGACAGATTTGCAATTGCACTAATCCCATCTAGGAACAACACTTATGCATCAAAATTAACCATGTAATTTACCATCTAACCAGCACCTACACCCTAAAACCAAGATCCCCGAGGCTTACCTCTTCTTGGTGAAACACTTGATCGACGAACGTCGCCTCCTCGCGGCCCGATCTCCCCTCCGATTGCCGGGAACGCCAAAATCGTCGGGATCACCGGATCTTATTGGACTATGAGCTCCCGGACAGCGAGATTGGAGTGGCTACGAGGGGGAGGAGCTAGGGCCGACTAGGGGTGGGGAGGAGAGGGAGGGGATGGTGGAAGATGGGGGAGGAGGGGCGGCTAGGGCTTGGATGGGGGTGGCGGCTATAGGAGGGGGAGGAGGAGGGGGGCGCATGGGGGAGGCTTGGGGCGCGCTAGGGCAGGATGGTTGCCCCCTCCTCCCCATATGGGCCAAGAACCCCCCACCTAGGGCCCAAAACGATCCCCCCAAGGCCCAAGTTCCCCCGGAATGGCCCAAACACCCGAAAACGGCCCGAAAACGAGACATAAAGTCGTACCGTAATGCCGAAATCTGTATGGTCACATTCCGTAGTGTCACTTCCTATAATATTGCATCCCATGATGTCACATTCTCTCCCCCTTAACAGGATTCGACCTCGAATCCGAACAAATGCCAAGGTCCAAAAACAAAATCCCTACAGGACAAAACTTCTGTGCAACAAAAAGGCAACCAGACAAAAACTCAATCCGAATCATCGACAACCAAACTCCCAAAGCCAACACTTAGCAAGGAAGAGTTGACTTAGCACAACTATGCCCAGCTTCTCACGATTCCACCTTTCCTTCCAATTCCCCATCCAAAATCCTCAATTTCACCCACTAAAGGGCTCAATCGAAAATTCAAAATACGCCCAAAACCTCACATCAAACATTTCATACTACTATCGCAGACAACCTGACTACCACATTTCATTAACCTCAACAAGACACAATCAAGGCGAGTAGTATCTCTTTATCCACCGCTCGACCACCAAATCACTAATGGTTTCTGATTGAATGACTAGGGTCCGCAACGTGAACCCCTAAGAACCCAGAAAAACATTGATTCCCAACTCTTCCAATTGATTGACCTGTAAATCGAAAGGACCATTTCTAAGAAATGTCATCAAAGCTATAACTCATTAAGGAACAACTTCCTTTCCAAGTCACAAATCATGAGACTTTTTTTTTACTCCATCCTCTCCCAAGTAAACCTCATACCCATAGACCACTAGCTAAGACAATTGCTTGATAGGACAATTGTCACCGATTTACTATCATCTTCACTACCACCCATCGATACTCTTAATAAAAGTTGAACCCAGACATTAGCAACCTCTGCCATAATCCATCCTTATACCACTAATGTCCAGCACCTAGCCCTTAGCTAGGACCGTAAAAAAAACAACCTTACCAAACCACAAATGGCCCCTTTCTTAAGAGGGTCTCGCCCTCACATATTAACACTTAGTAATCAAGCCCAAGTGTAAACATATTTCGCATACTCAACAATAATTCATGAACCCAATTGATCCACATACAACAACTCGAACCCCAAAGCGCTAAAAACCATTTTGGAAAAATTCGGCAACATCCAAAGAGCACACATTTTATTTTCCTAAGCCAAATCGCAAGGAAAACTCAAACCTCTTACACCACTGCCAAATTACCACAAGTTATTCATTCTTTCTTTTCATACTAGAAAGCAATGGAAATCTCGATTTATGACATGAATGCACACTTTTCAAGAGCACTCCGGATTAGTCATATATCCATATATGACTTTCTCACCGACCTGGCTCATTGACTCTTTCATGATTAATTATACATAAATGATATCATGTTTCCTTTTCACCATTCATTCAGCATGTAACAATAGTACCGAATAGTCATTCACCAACCGACTTCTTCCTCGGTATCACAAGATTGAAACACAAATAACATCGATGGTTGCGAAAGTTCATATAGACTATGACAGTAGCATAGCAAACAGTAAGACACCACGTCGCATCACAACCCAACATTAATTGAAAGCTAAATTTGCAAGACCTCACATTTTAACCAAAATCAACACTTTGGAAAAGAATATCGACTCCAAAGTCAAATATCTGCACACACAACCGCCACAAATTTTCTCAAAGAGAAAGGGAAACTCATTTCCAAAAGGGAACACTTCACTAACAAAATCACTTTTAAAACATTCATAAAATCCACCCCTTTTGAAGCGCTTGCAAACACCACACATTTTTTTTTTCAAATAACTCCAACTCCAGCCAAAAGAGTTACAAATTAAAACTCAAGAATTTTCCAACACAACCCACTATGTCCATCTGCTTCCTTTAAAATTTATTCCAAAGATAATTCAGTGCGAACGCGAAGAAGCGCGATCCACTCAACAACTTTTGGGTGTAAATCCATGCTCATAGCACAAACTTAACAAATTAGCCAAAATAAAAGATTGGCACCAATCGCTACGAGTTTTAGGGAAACTTTGAAACACAACAGAAGGAACACTTCGACCAAAAGCGTTCAACCAAGATAGCAAACAACCAAACCAGTCCAAAAGTTTTAAACACAAGCTCAACATAGATACAACCACCTCTAGTGTTCCACTATGCTTTCCATTAAAGGCTTCAATAATCACTATTTACTCGTTGAGGAGCCCCATCATAATTCAACCAAACAATACATAACAAATTCTTTCTCTAGTTACCTTTTCCAAGACTTATAAATAAAGTTTATGACGCTTATCAAAAAGACATCCAACCAATACTACCTCATCCTGATCCCCACAGACAAACACATCATATAACATCATATTCTCCAATTAAAACATAATATTTCAACAAATACTTTAACATGATCAACCTATCAATTTTATACGATCCATACATCAACTTTTCGACAATCGAAACTTATTCAATTAATCAATGTCTTCAACAAATAAATATTATCTCCACAAGACAAAATTCGTAAGTAGGATTTTAAAACATACGTTCATTAAGGATAAAACCCTACATCATGATAATTATCCGTGGTTCACTCCATCACAACAAGTTACAATTTCCTCCATTTTAACCATGGTTTTCAACAAGTAATCTAAGCAATTACCACAACTACTGAGTCATCAATATCAATAAATGGACAACGTTATAAAACCACAACATTGCTTTTAGCTACCCTATACATAGGTTATAACAGAATTGCCACTACACAACATACTCCAACTATTAAAATAAATTGAATAATTTAAACCATCACAATGCTCTTAACAGTATCATTAACAAAAAAAATCCTATGTCTTCTCAATTGACATCGATACTAGCATTGTAGGGACACGACTGTATACTTCCAAATATACTAATAGTTTGCAACAACATAAATAGCAACTCTAATCAATTTTCAAGTTAAAGACACTAGCCAACACGATTAAATTTCACTATTAACGCGTTAAATGGGAACATCTTTAAACAACCAGCAAAGTTTCTTTAACAATATCATTAGTTTACATCATCTTAATGTTCTAACTATGCATCAGGGTTTAAAACTTTAACCATCGTCGAGGGTCATGGGCATTTTAAAGTAAAGCAACAGATTCTAAGCATGGACATTAACACATTTACTCATTCTCGTTATGGAGTAATCTACAACACTAGACGTTTATTTAATCTTAAGCTCAAGACAACGATTTCATCTAATTGGTTCAACTCGCAGCTTAACTTAGAAGTACATCATTTCCATAAACCACATTGTTACCTACTACATAACACAAACATACAATTTCTAAACACCTTCATGGGTCACCTGCCCTTGACAAACGGGATGCAACCCCAATCTTTAAAGATAACAACAGCTCTTGATCAAGAACGAACAACGATAATCAGTTTCTCCTTTCAAGGAAAGAAAGAAAAGCAAAACCCAAACAGAATTTCAGGAGAGATCAACTCTCAAATTCCCAAACTCTGGTAGCAAAAGCTTTTCCAATTAAACACCAAACTCCAAACTTCCACAAAAGAAGAGGGTTTTCAAGGATGATTTCCCAAGCAAGTAAAATGACGAGATCAAATACCCCTTACTCTTACAAAGATACAGAACTTCAGCCCTCACAACCCGGTTTGGCACACACCACAATAACTCTTTTTAACCTCGGAGGAAGACAAACACAAGAACAAATCGATAACTTCCTCCACAAAGCAACCAACAAAACTGGGCATCAAAGCCGAAATAGCGATCAAACGAGGCGCAACACCAAACTCTTCTTCTTTGTCTTCACCCAAAGAAGACAAAACCACATATTGCCAAAAGAACAATCAGTGAGTACTCAAAACCAAACACTTTTCCTTGGTTCCTAACCAACCAAAACCGACCGTCGGAACAGTAAAGAAAATCCGAAAGAGTCTACCCCCAACTCCTCGATTTAAGTCCACCCAACTTCCCGATCTACGACAGGAAAGACAAGCACTCTCCCCCATGGAAGGTTATTAGTCCTTCGGTGATGGCTCTAACCGGCCACACCGTCAAACCCCAACCTTACTACGAACACAAGAAGGTGATCAAAACCCTTCGGCACCACAACCCCACTTTATCACAATAACAAAAACAATTCAATTCAATTCTTTCATAAATATAGCAACATACATTATCCAATATAGCATTCAACATCAAGGCTTAAATACAACATTTAAGCGTAAAGCAACGATACCCATAACCTTTACCTACTGTGCATCAGAGTGTGTCAAATTTTAAATTGATTATTCCACTTACACAAATTTTAATGTTGCTATCCTATGGCAAAATTTTAAGTATAACCTAAGCCATATTTCTAGGTTATCCCACATCACATTTTAGTTGAACCAATGGTATATCACTAAGTCCAAGCACCATGGACCTGAAGCCCGCTCTGATACCAACTGTAACACTCCGGCATCTAGTATGCCTGAATGTTACCAAACATAGACTAAACAATATCTAAATACCACAACTAAAGATAAATTACAGCAAAGGTGCAAATGCTAAAACCGAAAATTTCGGCAGCATCTCCTTTGTTTTTCCATGATTGAAGCAACAACAATACTATGACAAGATATATAGCAAGATATGAGACATCTAAAACAGCTTTAACAATGGATATAGCAACATCTTAAATCAATAATACCAAGTTCAACCACTCCTCAAACTAAAACGAAGCAATTGAGGAAATCAAGCACATAATTTAACCATACATCAAGATTCATAGCACTATTCTTATTATCATGACTTCAAACGATTAAATTGTCTATAAGTGTGGAGCTACGTGTGGAAGTGTAGCTAAAAACAACATGAAACACAAGCGTGAGTTCATCACTCAGCAAGCATATTGCAATGGATCATAAGAACAAATCAATGCCAACATCGATACATACCATACTTAACATCATGATCAAGTCATAATTTCATATACAACATCATAACCATGTCCCAAACTCATTGTACACATTTCATTATCATAATCATGTATGCAATGCACATGTCTCCTCGAAGAACATACCGGTATTGCCGAGTGCACACCCATCGGCGTGCACCCTCTTTCCCCTTCCATCCTGTAGATGGAAGGTGCCTACTCCTCGCTTCCACTCACCACGTGGATGGAATCACGAGGTAGGTCTTACTCAATGGCGCTCCGGATTAGTCACAACTTTCTCACCGACCTTACCGGACTAGTTATGATGTTCTCACCGACCGGGCCAGTTTTCATGCCATGTATGCAACATATGCCATGAACATAAACAATTAATCATTGCATAGCATCATAACATACCATTTTCTTCATATCATGGGAAAACACTAGTCATGGCAAGATAGCATATCATGAAAACAATTTGCATCTAATCAAGACAAGCAACATACAACACACTACCCATTCCAATACACTTGCCTTAACCGCGGGCGACGGATTGGCGAGAGGATGAGGGCACTCCCGGGGTCACACCACCTGCATATAGATACCACTCACTCAAAATGTGCCCACAAAACAGTACACCATAGCTCATCTACCTCGACTTCGCAAACTACTCCCAAAGCCGAAAAACAGAGAATCTGTCCCCCAGGACAGCAGACTTCAAACTAGCATAACTTGAGTTCTACGACTCCAAATCAAGTAAACGAGTACATCATTGCGAGGCTTAGGAAATTTCCTAGCTTTTTCTATGTATTGGGAAAAGCTGATTCGGTCTCTAAAATTTTCTAATCTATAAAACATTACGTTTTGTCCCAATTACATCACAGATTTGAACACGCTCGGTAAAACTATCATAACTTTCAAACGGCTGGGCGGAATCTGACGTTATTGGTGTCCAATTAAAAGTATTGAAGTTATCTACAACTTTCTCAACAGGCGGCCGACCAAAAATCGCATCTAAAATTGCCAAAACCGAGCCCTAAGCACGAGCGTCCAATCTGCCCGAGATCAAAACAATGGACAGATTTGCAATTGCAGTAATCCCATCTAGGAACAGCACCTATGCATCAAAATTAACCATGAAATTTACCATGTAACCAGCACCTACACCCTAAAACCAAGATCCCCGAGGCTTACCTCTTCTTGGCGAAACTCCCGTTCGACGAACGTTGCCTCCTCACGGCCTGATCTCCCCTCCGATCGCCGGGAACGCCAAAATCGTCAGGATCACCGGATCTTATTGGACGAAGAGCTCCCAGACAGCGAGATTGGAGTGGCTACGAGGGGGAGGAGCTAGGGCCAACTAGGGGTGGGGAGGAGAGGGAGGGGATGGCGCAAGATGGGGGAGGAGGGGTGGCTAGGGCTTGGATGGGCGGTGGCGGCTATGGGAGGGGGAGGAGGAGGGGGCGCATGGGGGAGGCTTGGGGCGCCCTAGGGCAGGATGGCTGCCCCCTCCTCCCCACATGGGCCAAGAAGCCCCACCCTAGGGCCCAAAAAGATCCCCCTAAGGCCCAAGTTCCCCTGGAAAGGCCCAAACACCCGAAAACGCGACATAAAGTTGTACTGTAATGCCAAAATCTATATTGTCACATTCCGTAGTGTCACTTCCTATAATATTGCATCCCATGATGTCACAATATCTTTGACGAGGACAGTTTCCCGTCTTTAGGGGGAGAGAATCAACCATTGGATGAAAAATGCCGGGAAATAATATGGCATTCCATTGGGATCCCCGCGCATGACCCTCGCACTAATGAAGCAAATCAAGAAGTCAAGAAGACAATCGATTTTCAGAACTTAGCAAATGAACTACCTGATCATTTTTGTGATCTGAAGAGCGTGGTTAAGTCGCATGTAACAGCAAGAAATGCACCAGAGAGGGCGAAAATACCAAAGAAAACAGAAGATATCCCTCATCCTGTTCAGATGCCTCAAAGAAAAAGAACAGGAAACCTGGCTTCTCAAACCCAAAGTACCCGGAGACGTCTGGGGAAAACTAGGCAAGAGGATTTACCACAGCCAATCACAAAAGTGCCCCAAAGCAAGAAGGGGAGCCAGTTGAGACCTGGCACTGGAAAGAAGCCTATGGAAAAGGCAATTCCAGATCTGAACCTTCCATTGGAAGAAGCCGTCGGAAATAATGTGTGCGCACACTTTGGCGGAGAAAAACTAAAGGAACTTGCTCCTGGAATGGGAAATAGCAGTGAAGAGCAAGTAGAAGTGCATGAAGCACACCATGATGTAATGGCCATAACAAGAGAATCAATAAATAGAGCAACAACCAATGTCGATGCATACTTTGCAAAGAAGTTGTAAGGTACAAGGCAAGGCTTGTCGCTCAAGATTTCACTCAACGTCTTGGGGTTGATTATGAAGAAACCTATTCTCCGGTCATGGGAGGAATTACCTTTAGATATCTGATCTCAATAGCAGCCAACTTGAAGTTGAGAATGAAGCTAATGGATGTTGTCACCACATATTTGTATGGAAACTTGGATTCGGAGATATATATGAAAGTATCGGAAGGTATACCTATCCCGAACCAAGACAGAGCAAACAGAAACCTATACAGTGTGAAATTAGAGAAATCACTGTATGGGTAGAAGCAGTAAGGAAGAATGTGGTACAATCGCTTGAGTGACTTTCTTTGCAAGAAAGGCTACACGAACAATGAAAATTGTCCATGTGTATTTATACGACAATCCACGAATGGATTTTGAATAATCTCTGTTTATGTAGATGACTTGAACATCATTGGGACGGATGAAGAAATTGAAGAAGCATGCTGATACTTGAAGTCTGAGTTTGAAATGAAAGACTTGGGTAAAACCAAGTTCTGTTTAGGCTTGCAGCTTGAACATGTCCAAGGCGGAATCTTGGTACACCAATCTTCCTACAAGCAGAAAGTGTTGGAGAGATTTGGTTTTGAAAAGGCATACCCCTCAAAGACCCCAATGGTCGGAAGTTCAATCCAAGCAGACCTAGACCCATACATGCCTAGAGAAGAGGGGGAGGAAGTCCTGGGAGCAGAATTCCCATATTTGAGTGCAATTGGAGCGCTCATGTACCTTGCGAATAGCACTAGGCTGGACATTTCGTTCGTCGTGAATTTGCTAGCACTGTACAGTACAGAACCCACCAAAAGGCATTGGAAAGGGGTGAAGGACATCTTCCGTTACCTCAAAGGAAGCAAAGATCTCGGCTTGTTTTATAAAAGAAATAATGAATTGAATTTGGTCGGCTATGTCAATACCGGGTATATATCGAACCCGCATAATGGCAAGTCACAAACCAAGTATGTTTCGTATGAACACTCTCGAGAATGTGCATGGCTTCGAAGAATGGTTCACCACGTCAAGAAGTCATATGGTTTGAACATGGAACAAACCCCCACTATCATCTATGAAGATAATGCAACTTATGTTGCTCAAGTGCAAATGGGATTTCCGAAAAGTAACCCCACGAAGAATATCAACTCCAAGTTATTCTATTCTCATGAAATGCATAAGATGAACGGGGTCAAGATACTGCATACTAAGTCGTGTGAAAATCTTGCCGATTTATTCACTAAGTCACACCCAACATCCTCCTTTGAAAGATGCGTTAGAGGAATCAGTATGATAAGGCTTAGAGAAGTGCAGATTTCAGGGGGAGATTTTTCACAAACTCCTACATAAATCTCGAACATGAAGTTTGAGTACCCAACGTGAATCTAGAAGATTAACATTGAAGTTTGGGTGGATTGTACTCTTTTCCTTAGTAAGTTTTTCATTGAAGTTTTCTTACATAAGGTTTTTGATGAGGCAATCCATGCAACACAGCAAGCGTATACTATGTACTCTTTCTCCAAGTTTTTTCCCAATGGGTTTTTCTGGAGTTTTGATGAGGCATATGCATCTCGCGGTGAAGAGTCCAAGGGGGAGTATTAGGAAACTCGGCCCGTTCGTGGCTCATGTGGACTCTCCCAAAACCCTAGTTGTAGGTTACAAATAGTAGGCAGGGGGTCACCCCGTGTACACAAGCAAGCAGAATAATAAAGCAGAGCAGTTCCTCCTCATATTGTGTCTTTCTCCCTCTATCTCTGTTCTCCAATTCAGATCTATTAAACAACCCCAGACTATTAGATAGCGAGGTTGTCTAACAATGGTTACTGTAGCACGCAAGGATCTGGAAGAATTGATCTTTATTTATTTTTGCCTAAAGTACTCCAAACAAAAGAGTATAACCCTAAAACCTGCACAAGACTTTGATGCATCAACAGGAGGCGCCTCCCCCTATTTATACAGAGCAAACACATAGAGTCCTAAATACAATTCCTACTCCTAATCCTAGAAGGAGTCCCACTCCTAATCCTAGAATACAGCTCTTGCACGCGTATGGCAACCCAGCCATACTCATGTGACTAACAACTCTTGAACGCGTACGGCCACCATGCCATACGCACGTGACTAACCATTCTTCATGTGCACCGTCCTCTAGCCCGAACGTCCCGCATGCCATCCTTGACCACCAAGACCTTGGTTCCTCTCTGAACCTAGTCCCGAACCTCAGTTCCTTCATGAACCTAGTTCCGGTCCCGTCATCGACCACGTCCACCCTCGAGCAACACCTGCACATGAACAAACAAAACACACTACTGAGCACAAGTCCACCACTTGACTCAAAGTCAATCTATGCAATCATTCACACGAGTATTGCATACAAAACAACTCAACCTGGAAAAAAACACGTTCACGACAGATCAAACATTGGTCCGGTGCACACAGAAAGCAAAACCCTAGAAAATCCATTCACGTTGGAACAAAAACCGGTGCGGCGCAACTCACGACAGACCAAAAACTCGATCCGGCGTACACGTGAAAGTCTCTGTTACTTGTCAAGTTGATCCAGCGCAAAAACATGTTCACGACGGACTAAAAGAAATCAGTCCGACATACATGCGAAATCAAACTTCAAAATGCTGTTCACGACGGACCAAAAAAATTGGTCTGGCGTACATGCAAAACTTACTGTTTTTGAAAGATTTGGTTCAGCACAAAATCATTCATACCACGTTCACGGCGGACTAAAGAAAATCGGTCCGACGTACATGCAAATTTCACAACGCAAAATCTTGTTCACCACGGACCAAAATTTTGGTCCGGCGCTGAAGGAAATTTGGTCCAGCGTCAATGTACGAACTTACTGTTTTTTTGAAAACTTTGGTCCGGCGCAGATGACCCCAAATGCATGTTCACCGCGGACCAAAAAGTTTGGTCCGGTGCAAACATAAAAACGGTCCAGCGCCAATGCGAAACTTACTGGTTTGGAAATTTGGTCCGGCACAGAAAAGAAGCACATGCACATGCACATTTTGCAAATTCAATTCTTAAGCCAATTTTTCAGCACATAATTTCACAATCTCCCTCTTGATGAAAACATTGGCAACACCACTTAGAATTGAACATTGGCATTCACTTCACAAGAAGGTTTTTGAACAGACCAAAGTGAAAAACACAAAACTCCCCCTTTGACCAATATGTAAAGTGAAAAGCTCCCCCTAGGTGAAAATAAGAAAAAGATCTCCCCCTAAGAAGAAAAATGTGTGTGAATGTGCAATGTGCCAAAATTCCAAAATTTTCCCAGCTTCTTCAAACTTCTCAAAAACTTCTCCAAATTTCTCAAAGATTCCCAAACTTCTCCCCCTTTGACAATGGATTCATCAAGAAAATAAAAGAGAGAACAACATGTTTAAAATTTTTCCCTTTAGCAATGATTTCACAAAAGAGAAACAAAGGAGTGCCAAGATAGGAAAAGATGAGCTCATTCGATCATATAACATTATATATCACATAATATGCAAAATACATGAACTTGATGTGATTTTAACAAGTTAGGGAATAACATGCATCTCAACCTCAGTACAGTCACCTATAGGCAAGTACTAAGCAAGACCTTAGCAGAAAAGCAAGGCTCAAAACTGAAGCAACTAACAACTCAGGGCGAGCAAGTAATTTCAACTCCAATCTAGTAGGCCAATTTAATCTTTTAAAAACGATAAACTGCATGTGGCATGCTTGAAGCATACTTCTTTTATTTTCTCGGAGTGGCATGCTTGAAGCATACATCTTGTCTTTTAGGGAATGGCATGCTTGAAGCATACATCTTATCCTTTTAGGGGAAAGCATGTCTGAAGCACACAACTTGAGGCCTTTGCTTTTAACAACCTCTTTTTTATTGATTCCCTTTTCTTTTCCTTTTTCTTTGATTGTAAACATGCAAAGAAATTAAAAGGCCTTTTGAAAGAGTAAAGCTGAAAACACACTTGCTCCATAGCCCAAATTTGTCAAGAAGATTCAATATCAAGCTTAGAAGAGTAAGATATCACAGAGTATTTAGCTATAGGCAGTCAGACCAAGGAATTCCGCAATGTCATTTTTAGTTCAAGTGGAACAATTTCGATTATCACATATTAGCTCAATTACATAATATATAAATAAATATGATAAAGCAAGCTCATCAAGTAAAAAAAAACTTGGCAGGGAAACTCCCCCTCAAAATAAACCCATTAGATGAACAATCCCAAGTTCTCCCTGAATAAAAGCAAAACGAGAAAAAGACAAAGGTTTTGTGAAAATATCTGTCAATTGATGTTCAGTATCCACATGATGAAGCACAATGTTGCCTTTTTCCACATGATATCTAAGAAAGTGAAATCTGATGTCCATATGTTTTGTCCTTAAATGTTGCACAGGGTTTTTAGCAATGCAAAATGCACTAGTGTTATCACACAAAAGAGGAACACTATCCAAATTAACCCCATAATCTTTAAGTGTAGCTACTATCCAAAGAATTTGAGAGCAACAACTAGCAGCAGCCACATATTCAGATTCAGTAGTTGATTGTGCAACAGAAGATTGTTTTCTAGAAGATCATGCAATAAGAGAAATGCCCAAGAAAGAGAATTACTCAAGAAATGGCATGAACCAGATGTACTTTTTCTATCAATTCTATATCCTCCAAATTCAGCATCAGAGAAAGCTCTTAAACTAATTCATGAGGAAGCATAAAGCCAGATGCCAAAATCTTGAGTACCTACCTAAAAGTTCGCTTGATAGCTTGTCGATGTGAAGCACGCGGGGAAGTTTGAAAACGAGTACACAAGCACACAGCAAACTCCAATTATCTCATCCTCAATAGCATCATCACCATCTTCATGAACAAAGATACTCTCCCTCTGAACATATGCACATGTACATGCACCATTTGGACTAGTGCCTTTTGCGAAAATAGAGGTGAAAGAAGCATCTTCAAAAATAACACTTTCAGCACGAGATGCACGAGTGAAGGAGAACCAAATCTTATCACCGAACATATGACGTGAGCATCCGAAATTCACTAGCCATATGTTCTCCTTCCTCGCGTGAGAAGCTTACATAGAAGCAGAAAGTGTCGAGGTCTCGGTACTAGGGTTAGAAATAAGATGTTTAGGAATCCAGTACTGAGACACACGACGCACAACAGTAGGCACAACACGAGCATTCTTATGCACAAAACAGATTTGCCTTTTCCCGTGTTCTTAGCAACAAAAGGTGTTTGCATCACCCTAGGCACATAATGAGAAACAAAGCGTGCCTGTCTGAAATTAGACATAGCCTTAGCTCTTTCTTTATTTTGTTGTTTGGTCAGTCTAAAGCAAAAATCTATTATATGTCCATCTCTACCTCAATGAGTGCAAGTGTACTTAACATGATGTTTTACTTTAACAGTAGAAGCACATTTTGCATTCATCATAGTAGAAGACAACTCTAGCAGACTTAAAAATAGTTTTCTTAGACTCATTGACAATTTCAAATTTTACACTTTCAAGTGTTTTAACAACAGTGGGAGCATGTGATTTATGATGAGCATAAGAATCAAAACCTAAACCTTTGTTTTGAGTGCTAACTTTTGATTTATCCAAAATCATGTTTAGGTTTTTCTTGCCATTAGTGAAACGTTCCAAAGAATCTTGCAAGTAATCAATTTTTCGAGAAAGAGTTAAACATTATTACATAGAGCGTCCACTTTTCCTTTTTGCTTGCGACAAGTTGAGCATGAAAGAACCTCATGAGTGAGTATGTCATTAGCCATCTGAGAAACTCTAGCATTTGCATTTTTCAATTTCAATTCAAGTATGGAGCATTTAGAACATGGAGTTGAATCATACAAATCAATAGTAGAACAACTAACATGTTTAACAAGTTTCTCATTTTTCTCATTTTCAGCATTAATTTGCTCTAACAAGGTAACATGTTCTTTCCTAAGCAAGGCGAGTTCATTGTAAATTAAGTCACATGATTTGCAAGTATCATCATCAGGAATCAAAGTTTTAAGTCTAGCAATTTTAGCATTCAATGACTCCACAAGAATATCATGTTTCTTAATTTTTCTATCACGTTTGTCAAGCAATTTTCCAAGACGAGCAACAGCAATAGCTAATTCATCATATGAAGGATCTACCTCATTAAAGTCGATGTCGTGATCGTCCTCGGTGAAGTTATCGCTACTTTTGGCCATGAGACACAACCCCATCAAGTCATGGTTGCTTGGAGTTGCATTGTCCTCGCTGCTCTCCGAATCCACATCGCTCAAATTGACTTGTTCAAGAGCGGAAAAAACTCGGTGGACTACTTTGCGGTTGATGAAGCTCTTCTTCTTTCTATCACTTGAAGGGAACTTCTTCTTCTCTTTTCTTCTGTCGTTATCCTTCTCCCCCCATGATGCTTTACCTGCAAGTTTAGGACAATTTGGACAAATATGGTTGAGATCACCACACTCAGCATCTTGGAGGGCCACCACCACCTCTCTTTCTCATTCTCACATTTTGCAAAGCTTTGTTAAAGCGAGAAGAGAGTAGTGACAAGTCTTCTTCTAGGAATTGCTCAATCTGTTCATCGGTTAGTGAAGACAAGAAAGATAGAGCGAAACTTGAAGAAGTATTGTTAAGAGACATGCTAGATTGAAATGATAGAGCAATTGATTTAACATTACCCTTCGTGGTAAGAACATCCAACTCATGAGTTTTCAACTTAGAATAAAGAACATCTAAAGTGAGTGTACTCATGACAGTTGATTCTCTAATGGATGTAACTTTCATCTCCCAAATAGACATATCTAATGCACCAAGCAATTGTCCAGCATTAGCAGCATCATCAAAGCTAACTCCAACAGCACGTTGATTGCTAAGAATTTTATGGAAACGTGCAAAAAAGTCATCTACAGACTCACTCGGTTTCATCTCAAAGTGCATGTATTCCTTTTTGTAGATGTCTTGCCGAACCTCCTTGACAGTGTTAGAACCCTCATGGTAATTACAAAGAGATTTCCATACCTCATATGCGGATCGAAGATGAACCACACGATCAAAGTCGCTGCGTCCCAAGCCTTGGATGATCAAGTTTTGCGCCTAGCTATTTGCTTCAACATGTGCACGATTGGCGTCGTTAACATTGTCGTTCTCGGGAACTTCGTATGGCTTGTAGACTTTCTCCCAAATCGCGAAAGCCCTGTGCTTGGATGAACGCCTCCATCTTGGCCTTCCAAAACTGAAAATCAACACCATCAAACACACACGGTTTTGTCGAATAACGATCCATTAATCTAATCGCCAATTAAGATGGATTAGAAAGACCTCGCTCTGATACCACTTGTAGGATCGATGTATACGAATATAGCAATCAGAGTGGGGGTGAATGATTGTACGGAAGTTAAAACCAAATCTTTGATCTACTAAAAGTTCACCCTAAACTAAAACCAAATAATTGCCTCGTATTCGACAAAAACAGATTAACAAATGTTCGGTAAAATGCGAATTCCTGGAAATCTAATCGTTGGATCGATCTTAAATTTGGATACAAGAAACTAAATTCCAATAAGAATCGAACCCAAAAAGAATTAGCTCGATTGGACTTACGGATCAAAAGTTATCAACCTCGCAAGCTTGCTGTGACAGAACTTGACGAAAACTGATCTAATCAAAACTCGTAGATTAATCAAGAACGACAAAAGATTAATCAACTAAACTTTGAGGAACTCTAAATAAATATCCTAGAAAGATTTTTGATGGATCAAATCAAAATGAAACTCAAAGAATAAAAACCAATCTAGAACTAGAACAAGCATGCAAACAAGAACAAAACAGAGAACATTGTAGCAATGTGGTTACTGTAGCACGCAAGGATCTGGAAGAATTGATCTTTATTTCTTTTTGTCTAAAGTACTCCAAACAAAAGAGTACAACCCTAAAACCTGCCCAAGACTTTGATGCATAAACAGGAGGCGCCTCCCCCAATTTATACAGAGCAAACACATAGAGTTCTGAATACAATTCCTACTCCTAATCCTAGAAGGAGTCCCACTCCTAATCCTAGAATACAGCTCTTCACACGTAAGGCAACCCAGCTATACTCACGTGACTAACAACTCTTGCACGCGTACGGCCACCATGCCATACTCACGTGACTAACCATTCTTCATGTGCACCGTCCTCTAGCCCGAACGTCCCGCATGCCATCCTTGACCACCAAGACCTCGGTTCCTCCCTGAACCTAGTCCCGAACCTCAGTTCCTTCATGAACCTAGTTCCGGCCCCGTCATCGACCACGTCCGCCCTCGAGCAACACCTGCACATGAACAAACAAACCACACTACCGAGCACAAGTCCACGACTTGACTCAAAGTCAATCCATGCAATCACTCACACGAGTATTGCATACAAAACAACTCAACTTGAGAAAAAACACGTTCACGACGGACCAAACATTGGTCTGGCGCACATAGAGAGCAAAACCCTAGAAAATCCATTCACGTCGGACCAAACATCGGTGCGGCGCAACTCACGACAGACCAAAAACTCGATCCGGTGTACACGTGAAAGTCTCTGTTACTTGTCAAGTTAATCCAGCGCAAAAACACGTTCACGACGGACTAAAAGAAATCAGTCCGGCGTACATGCGAAATCAAACCTCAAAATGCCGTTCACGACGGACTAAAGAAATTGGTCCGGCGTACATGCAAAACTTACTGTTTTTGAAAGATTTGGTCCAGCACAAAATCATTCATACCACGTTCACGGCGGACCAAAGAAAATCGGTCCGGCGTACATGCGAATTTCACAACGCAAAATCTTGTTCACCACGAACCAAAATTTTGGTCCGGCGCAAAAGGAAATTTGGTCCAGCATCAATGTACAAACTTACTGTTTTTTTGAAAACTTTAGTCCAGCGCAGATGACCCCAAATGCATGTTCACGGCGGACCAAAAAGTTTGGTCCGACGCAAACATAAAAACGGTCCAGCGCCAATGCGAAACTTACTGGTTTGGAAATTTGGTCTAGCACAGAAAAGAAACACATTCACATGCACATTTTGCAAATTCAATTCTTAAGCTAATTTTTCAGCACATGATTTCACAGTATAAATAAAATATTTTTCCAGAATATGACAGTCCATATATCAAAGAGTAAATCTACTGTATTCTTGCAAAAAATTACATCTAAACGTGATATTTTACGGGCCGCCGAAAAGGCTTAAGCATTTCATGCACGAGAGGCTTTTTATAGTTATTTGGTTTATTGAACTCAATTCATTCCTACATATTTTTACAAAAATGGGACATCCAAGACTATAGAAACAGGTGATATTTATTTCATGATTTTTAGAGCCATGGTTTGCGTAATTCTTCATAATTTTGGTATTGTCGCCACACAGATCGACCAACATGGGTAATCGCCGTACGGCTTGGCGAAAATACAATGTCGCCGTACGGATTGGCGAAATTATATTGTCGCCGTATGGCTCGGCGAAAACTAGTTTCGTCGCCTTGTGGTACGGCGACAATACCCTAATCCATCCGATCGACGTTTAATTGGGTAATTAGGCATTGGTCGCCATACGATACGACGAAAATGGTGTAGTCGCCGATCCGTTTGTCGAATACATGTTATTTTTGCATTTTTTGTTTTCCGAGTATTAAAACCGCAATTGATTTTAAAAAAAGTATTGTTTAAAAAAAAATTCCGGCGGGACACTTCAAAGCCAAGTCAAATGAAGGTCATCATGACGTGATGACAATACAGTGGTATAGCACAGCGAAAGGCAGATCGCAGATAAAGGGGGTGTTTGGCAGAGCTCCAGCTCCACCAAATTCTTGGAGTTGGTGGAGCTGGGTATTCCTAGCTTCACCAAATTCGTAGAGTTGGAGCTGTGGGTATATTAAGAGTGTTTAGATGGGTCATCTTGTTTACATTTTAGAATAAAATTATAAACTTAAGTCACTTTATTTCAGTCTATAAATTTCAGCTTTAAGGTGGAGCTGGAATCTAGAGCTCGCCAAATTCATGACCAAACAAAGCGCACACATGCAAAATCTTTTCCCTCGCAAGTCACAAGCGACCGGAGGCCGAACCGTCGCTCTCCCTCCCAACGAAAAAGGCAGCCGGCCTCACGGGAAAGGAAGGAAACGGAATCCCCTCCAAGTCCAAGATCCCCTGCCTCCTGGGGAAGCGCCGCCACCAGCCCACCACCATCCCCAACCCCTCCCAAATCCCCCAAGCCCTAGAGGAGATCCTCCGCGAGGCCACGATGATGCAGATGCTGGGACTCCGGGGCTCCGCGTCCAAGGAGCGAGACCGGAGCCGCCGCGGCGACAGCGAGGCGTCGCCATCGGCGCCGGCCCCCGGCTCGCCGTGGACCCCGTCGTCCGCCTCCTCGCCGCGGTCGCAGTTCGCAGGGGGAGGGACAGGGGGGCGGCCGCTGCGGCTGGTGTACTGCGACGAGCGGGGCAGGTTCCGGATGGACCCGGAGGCGGTGGCGGCGCTGCAGCTCGTCAAGGGCCCTGTCGGGGTCGTCTCCGTCTGCGGGCGCGCGCGCCAGGGCAAGAGCTTCGTCCTTAACCAGGTTTGGGCTCCTCGCCGCTTGGCCCTCTTCCTTTGGTCGCAGGAGAATCGATTACATACAGAAAATTGTCCAAAACAGAGATTGTGGTAAATATTTAGGAATAGGAGAAAAGATGAATATTTTAGGGGTTATACAGTTGTTATGAGAAGTCCACAAGTTGTGGTGTACGTGTGTGTGGATATACCCTTTTACCTGTGGGAGTCAATATTGATCAAGGCGGTGGCTAATAAATGTTCGGAATATTAAAATCATTTGGTTTTTGTTAAAAAAAAAAAGAGGACCAATTGTTTTGAGCTTCTGATGTAGTGTCGTGCCTATAATCATCACAAAAAAATTATACCTACCTGACGATAAATTGTGCTTACTGAAGCTCAATTAATATGTTCATGGCCAATCATGGGTGCTGTGAATTGCTGGCTGGGTGATTGTGGTTACAAGCTATTTTCTGGAGGATATTTGCAGCGAAGCTTATGTCACATTATTTCTGCTCTAGCGGAACATGAACATCACATTCGTATTTAGATAATGGAGTGGTGAGGATTAAGGACATCGACAAGAATATCAGAAAAAGAAGATTGTGGATTACTTTGTGCTTGATCTAAGTGTTATTTATGTTCTAGTAGCAAGAAGTGCCTCTATGGTAAATGATGTACAATGACATGGTTTATTGTAATTTTACATCTTTGTAAAATGACCGTGGATACCATCTGTACATATCTGAAGTTGACCTGTATAGGAATTTGTGCTAGACTGCTAGTTTTGGGAGAATAATCTGGTCGTTACATCTCAATAAGTTGTGATTGAAACTGTGTAAATAGACATTTGACATATCTTGGCCCTAGAGTAAGTTTGATAATTTTATGCCTATCCTGAAGTTTTTTATATTTTTTTGCTAATTATCCTGTCAAAGAGTAATGTAGCTTATTTCTGTGTTTTTTATAGCTTCTAGGAAGGAGCAGCGGATTTCAAGTAGCAAGTACCCATCGGCCCTGCACCAAGGGCCTTTGGATGTGGAGTGCCCCAATAAAAAGAACTGCACTTGACGGAACTGAATATAGTCTTTTGTTACTTGACACTGAGGGCATTGATGCCTATGATCAGACGGTGAGAAATATCTCAATGATCTCACTTTATTTCCATGCCTTCTTAAATTCTCAAATTATTCAACGATTGTTCCCATGTTTCTTTTACTTGTCTTCTATTCTTCAACAAGCATTTAATTGTTCTTTGCTACTTTTAAATATCGGACATCAAGAAATGTTCTATGTTTGTGCTGGTGCGCTCTCCCTCCCTCTCACACTCATTCACTCTCTCTCTCTCTCTCTCTCTCTCTCTCTCACACACACACACACACACACACACACACACACACACTCACAAATTATTCAATGTAGTGGTCTTTTGCATGCATGTACAATTTTATATTACTCTGCAGTTACCGATGTGCCGGCAGCTTGCTTGCTGGAATCTTTATGTCATAAAAAACGATATGATTTGGACAGAGTGTTTAAACTGTAACCTTATTATTCCAGTTTAGAAACAAATATGTATGCTGACAGGTATCACACGGATATTGTTATTTATAGACCTGAAGACTAACATGGATAGTGATATGAAATTGAATATCATGCACAGAGAAATAGTAATGACTAAGAGTACATTCTATTGTATTTTATGATTGACACATGTCACAGATCTATTGAATAAATAAGAACCTACAAATTGGGCAATACTCAGAAAATACATATTTACTTGATAATTACGAGGCAACTATACTGATGATCTCCTAACACAGTGAAAATTATCTTTAGGATGTTAAAATTGCCTAGTAGGCCAATAGGCACAACACTTTTGGTTCTACTCTAGACTCTAGGAATTCTCAGTTCACACAGAACTAAAGCATGGTATCATACAAGCTATAAATGCAGGGGGGCTTTGGCTGTTTGGCAAATGGTTTGTTTCTATTTTTTGTACCTATGACATTGTTGGGATGTTGGCAATTGGCCATGGGTTTTAGTCTTGTAGACAAAGATTGCAGACAAGGAATTTTAGAGAAACACTTACCAAATACATGAAGTATCAGTCTAATTTTATACCAGATGTTCATTGTCTGCATCTAGATCCAATAGAAATGAGTCATAACTCTGGTTCCGAACCTTGCGGTAATGCTTAACCAATCATTTCTTCTTCTTTTTTTCTTTTGTTTTTGCAAAGAATATTTCTTTTGTTGTGAAGAGCAAAATTCCGAAATTCCATGGTGCATATACATGAAAAATAAAAAATTGGGATTGTAGTAACATGCAAGTATTGAGTTTTTCTTGGATACATCAATGTAGAATGAACATGGAAAGTGCAAGCTTCTGTCTGTTGACTTTCCTGTTTGGTTTTATGTTTTGATTTTTCTGGTTGAGCAGAGGTTGGACACAAGACTGCAGTATTTTCTCAATGAACTTAAGCTCAAATCACTTTCGAGCTGGTGAAGTGCTCTATTTGGTTTCTCTCTTTCCTTTTTTATCGGTGGTTCAGTACCATTACCAGCTGGAATTAATATAAGCCTAATTGCATTTTGCGTATATAATGGAAGAAGTATTTCTGAAGATTGATTCATCATGCTGCCTCCATGTATTACCTTTTCTGTTTTCTGTCTTAATGCTGAAGACAATCTTTACTGATATATGTTCCTGTTGACAGGGCACTTACAGCATTCAGATATTCTCCCTGGCAGTCCTACTTTCAAGCATGTTTATATATAATCAGGTGTGGTTTAATAATTTCTTCCCTCTTAACTCAAGTTCGACCTTAAAACAAATGTTGAAACTGTCTCTTATACCTGAAATGAATTGATCTGTGTGACCTCTGTAGTACTAATGGTAGCAGAAACAGCTCACAGAAATAACAAAAAATACCCTTGGGGGGGGGGGGGATAAATACGCTTGGTTGATGAGTATATTTTGGAACACGTGAACTACTTTTTTGAACTGCCAATCAAATATTTTGTCTCTTTGCCAGTAGCATGGCTTCTATAATCTTAATAAGTTTCTTGAGTTGTTGAATTGTGATGATACAAATAGGCTCTTACAAACACGTCTATATCTGAAATGTCTATTATGATTGTCCTTGTATTCATTTTTTTTCTCTTACAGGCCTAGATATTAATAATTGAAATGACCCCCTGAATTAGTTGACAAGTTCATGTCAAACTTTTTGGAAATTTCTTAGCATGCTCTTATTAATGCTTGCATGCCTATTTCATGTATATGATGATGTGATCACATCGAGATCCTCAAAGTAATTGTTGCAATGTACTTTTAAGTTTTGACACTGAAGTACTAATCATGTTCAAAGGCACAAAATATGTCTTATTGTTCCCTTATTCCTGTGCCCTTGCAGATGGGAGGCATAGATGAGGCAGCTCTTGATCGCCTTTCACTTGTTACTGAAATGACCAAGCATATCCGTGTGAGGGCAAATGGTGGGAGGTCTACTGCATCTGAGCTTGGGCAATTTTCGCCTATCTTCATCTGGCTACTAAGGGTAATTGCCTCCTTGTTTTGGAGAGCTTTTTCATTACAATTTCTTTTGTGAACTATCAGAGAAGTTGTTTCCCTAGTCTAAAAGCTGCCATTTTCTTAGGATTTCTATCTAGATTTAGTTGAGAACGATAGGAAGATAACTCCACGAGATTACCTGGAAATTGCTCTGAGGCCTCTTGAAGGCAGAGGAAAGGATATATCTTCAAAGAATGAGGTATTTTGAAATTCATAGAGTACCTTATAATCTTGTAATATTCTAAACTTTTGCAACTTTCTTTTTGTTGTTTGTAATTGTGATTTGCAATCTCATTAACAATTGATTATGAAAATTTTCTTAGATCCGTGAGTCAATTCGTGTCCTCTTTCCTGATAGAGAATGTTTCACACTGGTACGCCCACTGAACAATGAAAATGAACTTCAACGCCTCGATCAAATTCCTGTAAGCTCTTTTTCCTCTTATTTGTCATTATAGTAGGATGATTTCTGAAATTTGTTGTTTCTATTTTGATACATTTTAAATTGGACCTCTTTTTGGCAGCTAGAGAAACTTCGGCCTGAATTCCAAGCAGGACTAGATGAATTGACAAGGTTCATTTTTGAGAGGACAAGGCCTAAGCAGGTTGCTGGTACGGTGATGACAGGACCAGTACTTGCTGGTGTTACGCAGTCTTTCCTGGATGCAATAAACAATGGAGCTGTACCGACTATATCTTCCTCTTGGCAGGTATTTTGTGTCTTGAGACATGGCTCTGGGCAGTAGAATATATCTGTATAGTGATGGATATTGGATCAAAGCATGTCTGATATGATGATATCCATTGAAGACAACTATATGTTGATACAAAAGGAATATGAGAGAACCATGTTCTTTCTCTGTGTTGAGGTTATGTTGTTTTAACTCTTTTCTACATGAATATTAATTTCAGAATACAGTATAAATAGAAAAGAGTTAGAATATTGTAGCATGAATGCATGATAGTAAAAGCATATATTGTACAAACCAGCAAAAAGTTATTTGGTACCCAATTTCCTTACCAATGTGTGCCAAAATTTGGCACCACCAAAATTTGATCATCCATGACTTGGCCAAATTTTGGCAAAAAAAATGAACTAGGATGACAATGGGAATAGAATCATGCCAAAATTTTGGCAGCAAATGAAACAATTAAACAAATGCCAAATGCAGTCAATGTGACAAAATTTGCAACCCTTTGCTTCAAACCAAAAGGTGGATGTGTCCTGGTGGTTTATCAGGACACTGAATGTGTGTGAGATGTACCATCGTATTACTATGCATAAAGAATCACTGTTTTATGTGCCTTTGTAGTATGATCCAAATGTTATCAGACATAGTATCGAGTGGTTAAATTATTTGAAGCTGAGCAGTTTTTTAAATAATTTACTTTTATCATGTTGAGTTTAGATGCTTTCTATATTTGATTGCAGAGTGTTGAAGAAGCAGAATGTCGCAGGGCATATGATTCTGCTGCTGAGGTTTACATGTCATCTTTCGACCGCAACAAACTAGCTGACGAAGTAAGTTAAAAGATTGATGAAGTGAAGTGCATGCTTGTAGATCGCAGATCGCAGTATGCCTTAACTCTGTATGTTTAGGATGCTTTAAGGGATGCACATGAAGCTGCTTTAAGAAAGGCACTTGAGGCATATAACTCTGCTGCTGTTGGAACTGGCACTTCACGTACGCATTATGAGAAAGTTCTTAACAACTTCTGCAAAAAAGCGTTTCAGGTATACCTACGCTTTTTTTTGTAAACATTATGTGGAATCTGATTTTGCCGTTAGATATAATCACTATTCACTTATCCAACATGTATAATCACTATGTACATAGATAGCAAGAGCACCATTGAACATGTGTTAGTGTAATATTTCACAATGGTGTGGTCTGTTTGATTTGATCAAAGTCTGACCTTTTATTTTCATTTTTACATGAAACAGTTTTAAAAGTAAGCTTTTGATCTTTTATATGCATGTGAACCTTAAATCTTAATTAGTAACATAATAATCAAGTGATAAACTTTGTTATGTGAAGTTTGCTGCATTGTATTTAGCTTATTTGTACTGTAGTCACCCCATTAGGTACATAAGTTCAAATACTTCAATCGAACATTGATTATACATTATAATAAATGAAAAGTGGAATATACTCTTACTTTTGATTTGTGTTCTGAATTTGTGATATATTCAACCTTTTGTATCTAATTGAGTTTAACACAGAAATTTATTTAATTTAGTGCAAATTGATTATTATATTCCTCATTGAATTAAGACTTAACATATAAAAGTTTGAAGCCCTCGTTTTAAATACAGTCCCGTATATTGTATACATCCTCTACCTTGATCAAATTATACAATATGTGATAGTGGAGCCTAGGCTCCATGGACCTCCAAACTGGTACCTTCATTTCATACCAAATAGCTAAAAAAATTGTATATGCCTGTATTCAAGTTAATGTGGGTCCTAATGTACATGGCTAATTTTTTTTGTTATTTTCTTGTTGAAATATTTTCCACACTAGTCTACTGGCCAGTTCCTCGAGTAGGATACTTGTTATCCAGTTGTCTATACTTGTTCACTTTCGTTGTGGTTGTCTAATGTTTTTGGTTCTTATTCTTGTGGCTTATTTACTTGCATGAACTTGCTTCATTTGTTTAGGATTATAAACGGAATGCCTTTTTAGAGGCCGACAAGCAGTGTTCAAACGCAATACAAAACATGGAGAAGAAACTCCGATTAGCGTGTTCTGCTCCTGGAGTCAAAGTCTCCGCTGTGATTCAGGTATTTGTCCAGTATGACATGAATGTATACTTGTGGTGATACTTTCTTTCTGAAGATGTCATACAGTATGATTATTAGTGACCTGATTAAGTTAACTTGCCATTCTTACTTTATTGTTGACGATAGTGAAGTGGGATGGGGGTTTTCTTTCCTTTTTCTTTCTTTCTTTCTTTTTTTTTTGGTTGCCTATGTTCAGTTTGATGTGCAATTTTGCATCTTGAATAATTTTGTGAATGCACTTTTACTAAGTAAAGAATCTCAATGAGAGATTCTGTTTTTTCCCCTGAAGTTAGCAGGTGGGCTACTTGCTAATTTGTTTCATTATTGCATTCTTTGTAGTTCTAATCTTCTATGATGGAAGCTGCTCTGGCTTTTTTTTACCCTTTTTATGTTTTGAAGTTGAGATAACACATTAGATTTTGCAGATTCTGGAAACAATACTCGCTGAATATGAAACTTCTTGTTCTGGGCCAGGAAAATGGAGAATGCTTGCAGCCTTTTTAAGACAGTGGTTTGTTCCCGCTTCTGACCTTTAGATATTTCATGCTCGTGGTTGGTTTTAATTGCATTCAGAAGATAAAACCAGAAATGGCAATTTCCAATGTTCGTGTCACAAATATTTTTTTTCCGAGTGATTTGAACAAAATATTTTTTCTATATTGTTGCCACTGTTAAGCTTCTCTTGATTCTATTAAGAATAGGATGTCTCTTAAGCTTTGCCTGCTGTCTCAAATATTCTAATGATATTTTTCTTGATTTTTTTAGTTCATGATTGAGACTTGAGATCCCAGATTGTAATTGCATGTTGGATCTTGATTTGTAATATTAGATGGTCTATGTACAAAGTCCCAAACTATAGCATATCTATTGCTTTTCAGTCAATAGATTGTGGTATCAATAATGTTACCCATTTATTGCAATTCAGTGGGAGCCATTTGCTCACAAAATCCATAACATTTTGATAATTTCATTCATTTTCTCTTTTGTTGATTCATTGTTTTGTTAAATGAATAGTGATGATTTCCGGTATTAGTTTTCAGATCTCAACCGACAGTAGAGTGCAATCCTTTGCTTCTACTTGTTGATTAGTGAGCATCTCTAAGACTAATAACACATCTCTTTTTCTTCCAGTTTAGAAGGGCCTATATTGGACCTCTGCTTGAAGTTAATAAATGAAGCTGAATCAGAGAGGACTTCCTTTGCACTAAGATGTCGGTCAAGTGAAGACCAACTGGAAATTTTAAAGAAACAACTTGAAGCAAATGAGGCCCACAAATCTGAATATCTGAAACGGTATGAAGCTGCTATAAGTGAAAAACAAAGGGTTTCTAATGATCTTAGTGGGCATCTTGCAAACCTGAGGACCAAGTGTAGCACATTAGAGGAACGCTGCTTGAGCATATCTAAAGAACTTGATTTTGTTCGACATGAATGTATTGATTGGAGAGCGAAATATGAGCAATCTGTTTCTCAGCACAAGGGTGAACAAGATAGGTTCATTGCTCAACTAGCATCTCTTGAGTCTAGACATAGCTCTGCGGAGGGAATGTTAGGCGCAGCTCGTGAACAAGCAGCCTCTGCTCAAGATGAGGCCTTAGAATGGAGGCATAAATATGAAACAGCTGCTGTGCAAGCTAAAACTGCATTGGAGAGATTAGCATCGGTGCAAGAACAAATTAACAAAATCGCGCAAGAAAGGGAAAGTGCAATAAGGGCTGAATTTGCTGCACAGTTGGAGGACAAGGTTCTCTCTCGCTTTCTTCGCACATACACACTATGTTTCATGTGTTTGACAACGCATGTTGATAACTTCTTAATGACAGGAAGAGGAAATGAAGAGATTAATTGCAAAAATTAGACATGCAGAGAGTGAGGAAAGTATGTTGGTTGAGCGCTTGCAGGTCACTTTGCCTTTCAATCACTCTTTTGAATCAATGCATTCTGTTTTATGTGAATTTTAGTCATGTAATGCTGAAACATCACTTTCAGGTAGCAGAATCCAAAACACAGAGCCATAATATGGAAACTGCAGTCTTGAAGGATGAAATTAAAAAACTAACCAGCAAATTAGAATTTCTAAGAGATAGAGCGGTATCATATGAAAAACAAGCTAGAATGCTTGAACAAGAAAAGAACCATCTTCAAGAGAAGTTCTTATCTGAATGCAAGAAATATGATGAGTCGGAAGAAATATATAAAGCTGCAGAAAGGGATGCAAAGAAAGCTACTGCGTTGGCTGATGTAGCTCGAACTGAGGCCATTGCAGCCCAGAAAGAAAAAGTTGAAGCGCAGCGGCAATCAATGGAAAAATTAGCAGTGATTGAAAGAATTCAAAGACAAGTTGATAGACTGGAGCAGGAGAAAGTATATCTTTTAGATGAAGTGCAAAGGATGGGTAAATCAGAAACAGATGCCTGGTCAAAGGTTACCTCACTTGAGAGTAGGGTTGCTGAGAGGGAGAAAGATATCGACGAATTAATGGCACGGAGCAATGAACAGAGGTCCAGTACTGTTAACGTTCTTGAAAGCCTACTGGCAACAGAACGTGCAGCTAGGGCTGAAGCCAATAAGCGTGCAGAAGCCTTATCACTACAGCTACAATCCACCCAAGGTAAACTCGATGTACTCCACCAGGAGCTGACGTCAATTCGTCTCATGGAGACTGCACTGGATAACAAGCTTAGAACCACCACTCATGGCAAAAGGATGAGAGAGAATGACGTAGGCATGGAGTCGGTCCAAGATATGGACAATGATCATCCGGAGAGGAGCAGAAAGAGATCCAAAAGCAACAGTAGCCCGCTAAAGCATGCCCAAACTGAAGATGGTGGTTCTGTTCATACAGGAGAAGACAGTGTTACAGTTAGCACAGATATAAAAGATGGCAATTCAGGAGGTTATAAAAAGTTCACAATTGCAAAGCTAAAAGAGGAGCTTACTAAGCATGGCTTTGGGGCGCAGTTGCTAGAACTAAAGAATCCTAACAAGAAGGATATACTTGCGCTTTATAAAAAGCATGTCTTGGGCAATTAAATTGCTCCGCAATCTGTCTCTGTGCAAGTGCTAGCTACTGTGTTCTTTAGCTGAGTGAAGTATGTGGAGGAGCTCGACTTTGCAGTGCATTTATCCTAACTAGTATATACAGTGGTCTGCTATGCAGGTATAAATCTAACTAAAGAAATGCCTGATTGCTTGGGGGCATTTGGTACGGGTGGTTCATTTGTGTTTTGGTGTATATTAATTGGCTGTCGCTTTGTAACTAGTCTTGTATATTTGCTAGTGTGGTAACTGTGAAGTTTAGGCTTGTAAATGTGTGCTAGTTTGACACTGGCCGTCATCTTTCCCCAAATCTTTGGCTAGTTTGTCCTACACTAGTGAAGTCTTATTTATGTGGTACACACTCTGCGTGCATTTTCCAAATGTTGTATCCTGTATGCTTGTACCCAGACGGGAAGGAAAACAAGGACAAAAGAAAGTAGCTGATCAACAATGCAATTGCAAGAACAGCCGTATGGAATACATATCATCGTAATTGAGGGCATATTTAGGAACACAGGAATTTCACAAGAAACGGATTAAAATTCCTACACAACTCCACGATCAAAATAATCTTCAGAAGATGAGTCAGTGAGGGCGCGCGGAGGCGAGACCGCTTGAAGGGCGTCAGACGGCGACGACATCACTGCCGCCCTGGGCTCTGATCTATGGGAAAGATAGGAATACTACCAGAAGCAAGGATTCTGACAGATCGAAACTCGAGCACGCGATTCGCCCGTACAACAGAGCATTGAAGAATTGGACAAGGAAAGAAAAGTCTATAAAAATGCACTCCCTGGCCGTCGAGTGTGCGGTGCTCCTTCCGCAACAACGGCGGGCTATGGCGTGGCGAGGTTAGGGATGGGTTCACCAGGGCCCCGGTTGTAGATAGAGGGAGAGAGCCTGCTCTTTAAAGCTTCTTTTGTGTAGTTTACTCCTCTAAAAATTTTTACCAATTTTTTTTCGCTAATTAAAGCTTAATCAGGATTTTTCTAAATTAAAAACAATTTAATATGATTAAATCCAATATCAAGTAATGTCAAAATTATTTTATTTGAGTCCCTTGTCCTTGGAAGTAATTTTCAGAACTTTCTAAAAAAATTTCAAGTGCATTTGCTATTTTATTTGGACTCTTTTTCTTTTTGTTTGTTGGTATTTTCTAACAAAGAAAATTATTTTAAAAAATTATAAAAGGCCGAGTGGGCCAATTCCTTCGTAACCCACTCCTTTCTCTCTCTTTTTCTCAGGCCGTGGTCTATTCCCTCTTTTTCGGCCCATGCTCACTCTCTCTTTCCGCCTACGGCCCTTCTAGCTAGCCTTCTCCTGCTGCTTGACTCCTCACTCAACCGGTCCAACTGGCCATTTCCCCACCTAACCCTTACCCTAGTAGGCCATGCCACCACCCGACCCAATCCGTCATCGCTCTAGACTCAGCGTCCATGCTGCCATTGATCTAATCGGTGTAGCGCACACATCGAGGTCGATTATAAATAGCTAACCCCTCTGCACACGAGCCCTAGCTATCACACCTCAAACCCGCCACCAGTTCATTGAAATCACCGAAGAAGCCAAGTCCTTGCCGTCTTCTTCGAGTCCAACGATAAGAGCCACCGCACCAGCACATCATTTTCGTGTTCGTTGCCAACTCAGTGAGTTTCTTGTGAATCCAACCACATCACAGCATGTTCCTGGTTTCGATCTACCCATCTCTCACGTACAAGTACAAGAGGACTTATTATAAGGCAAGTTATGGTTTGACTATAAAAACAAAACTAGGAAGGTTGGTTATCTGAATGAATTGGTTTAGGCTATATGCAACTTTGTGAAAAAACTCTTGTTTACTCATTATCATTATTTGATTTACTTACACTTTCAACTTGCCTATTGTATTCAAATGCAAAAGATTGTTTTATGCAAAATAAACCATTTTTTTGTAATAAACCTTGCATATAGTTATTTAGACTTGTATGATGTGCACAACTTGTTAGTGCTCTATGTGCTCACTCTTACGATAAACATTACACAATTGGAGAAGTGGAGGATTCTACATCAGCTTGAGAGGAGTGTTGTGAAGAGGCTGAACTCCCAGTCGATTTCCTACGATAAACATTACACAATTGGAGAAGTGGAGGATTCTTATTGGAGAAGGCGCATGACTCATATATCCATCTATAACAAATTGGGGAGTCCACTGGTTTCACCGTTTGGGCGCTATGAGGTGAATACCGAGCCCCAAACTTTCTGATCGAAGTTCCTGACTGTCTATAGTGCTTGATTTTTCCTGATTGTTCTACGTGGCTTTTTGAGGTGGTTTTTGGTGGAGTGATTCACGACTCATTTGCTCACTGGGAGAAAAATTACCAAAAATTTTAGAGCAATAGAAATCCACCAACAACTTCTCCAACCGAGGACAATTTCTGAAAAATCTGCTTTCGTTTTTCTAAAAGAGACTTTGATTATTTGGCTTGATCTCTTTTCAAAAAGCTATGTTTGAATTGATTTCTTTTCGTTTGGACACTTGACAATCAGGATTGTGATTGAAAAATTCATCACATGATTCATGGTTCTCATCTATGCAAGCTAGAGGTACACATAGTTGTCTAGTTGTTCGGGTTTTGGAGGGTTGGCGAATTTGAGGAGCATCGGTCTGATGAAAAATCTTCGGGTCTTCTAGATTTTTCTTGCGGGATTGTTTGGAGTGGGAATTTTTTTTTATTTGGGATCATTCACTACCCCCTCTGATCGCCATCTCGATCCTTCAACTGGCTACCTTTTTCTACTTCCCTTGTGCCCTATTGCTCTTTAGTTAACATAAGGTGTATGTGTATGCACCTGGTGATGTTGAGGGTTCTGATGGAGATGGTTCGGGATGGAGGTGTGGTTGATGGCAATGCACTGGGGTCTCTTGTTCTTTCTTGGTGGTTTGTTGGAGCCTTGCCTTGGTCGCTCCTGGCTTCGGTTGGCTTCAATGGCTGCGGCCTTTGTGCCCCTGGCTTCGGTTGGCTTTGGTGGCTGGGCCTTTGTGCTCTTGGCTTCAATTGACTTTGGGGTTTTGGTGGATTTGGGGAGAGTTTCTCCTAGCTTCAGCGATAAGAATGGATGGGGATGGGGTGTTCTGTTGACTAGTTGTCTCCCTCATCTTTTAATCTTGCTCGATCTTATCTTTTTACAGTGCTAGATATTTTGGCACTATTTATGCATGGCTACGATTACCTGACTATGAATAGGTTGGTATACTAACGAATGATGAAACCCATTCTAACGAGAGGTGCCGACTGCCTCCAGATGGTCTACTATCGATGAGCATTTACTACGGGTCTAACGACACTTGATTTATAGTTTAATTTCTTATTGTTTATTTCTCATTTATATTTACGATGACTAACAATTTCAGGTGATCAATGCCTAATTAGATTTTATGCTTTTCAAAAAAGTCTTGTTTTCATTTGTTGTAATTAATGCATATAAGATTCCGATATATAATTTTTGTAAGACATTTGGTAATGAATGGAAATGGTGATTATTTGTATTACATGTTTTAGTTAAGTGTTTTATTATCCTGCTTATACGTGTTTATATTTGTTCATTACTCGGGTTGTTTTAGGTTTCAACAGATATGGCAGCCCTGTAACACCCCGGCATTTAATATGCCCGAATGCTACCAAACATAGGCTAAACAACATCTAAATACCATAAACTAAGGTAAATTACAGCAAAGGAGTAAATGCTAATACCGAAAATTTCGGCAGCATCTCCTTTGTTTTTTCCATGAATTGAAGCAACAACAATATGATCACAGGATGTAGTATAAAGAATGACATCTAAATCACCAATAACAAGGGTTCTAGCAGCATTATAAGCCTAGAATAAAGATTCCAACCATCTCATGTGCCAAACGAAGTAAATGAGGAAACCAAGCACACAAATTAACCATTGCACCAAGTTGCATGGCACTACTCTTATTATCATGACCAAGATGAATAAATTGTCTATAAGTGTGGAGCTACGTGTAGATGTGTAGCTAATGCCCTTCCCCGTAAGCCGGTTTCATGGTACCTAAAACAACAAGAAAGCACAAGCGTGAGTTCAACACTCAGCAAGTATATTGCAATGGTACAAAAGAACAATTACATGGCTACAACAACTCACATCATGTCTATCATCTCATTCATGATCACATATCATTATCATCACCATCATGTATGCAATGCGATGCGATGCACATGTCTCCTTGGAAACTCATACCGGTATGGTTGAGTACACACCCGTCGGTGTGCACCCTCTCCCCCCTTCCATCCCGAAGATGGAGGGTGCCTACTCCTCGCTTCCATACACCGCGGTGGATGGAATCATGATGTAGGACTTACTCATTGGCTCTCCGGAATAGTCATAACTTTCTCACCGACCTTCCCCAGACTAGTTATGACTTTCTCACCGCCCGTGCCATGTATCATGCCATGTATGCAAACATGCCAACATCATAAATAACTTGTACATTAACACATGGCATCATAACATAATAAGCATATTCATCATATCAATGGCAATCATTAAAGCATGGCATGTGAACATGTCATATATTCAATTTCAATCTCAACCAATCTAGCAAACTACAACCCGCTAACCATTCCAATACACTTGCCTCAACCACGGGCGCGGATTGGCGAGAAGTAAAAGGCACTCCCGGGGTCACACCACCTGCACATAGGTACCACACACTCACAATCATGTCCACAAAACAGTACGCAAACACTCTTCTACCCCGACATCGCAAACTACTCGCAAAACCCAAAAACAGAGGTTCTGTCCCGCCGGGACAGCAGACTTGCAACGAGCATAACTCGGGATCTAAGACTCCGAATCGATTAAAAGAGTACATCCTCGTGTAGCTTAGGAAATTTCCTAACTTTTTCTAAGTATATGGAAAGACTGATTCGGAATCTAAAGTGGTTTAATCTACAGAATACCGTGATCTGTTCCAATCACGTCATAATTTTTAATATGTTCGGTAAAACGGGCATAACTTTCAAACGGCTGGGCAGAATTGGACGTTCTTTATACCCACTGAAAGGTATTGAAGTTACCTACAACTTCTTCAACAGGAGGACGACCAAATTCCGATTCTAAATTGGCGAAAACCCAAACCCTAGGTCGACTGCTCATGCTGCCCAAAACAGAGAACGTGGCAAACTCTAGATTTCATCTAATCTACCCAATTAAAGCACCACCAATTGATCTAAAAACATGATATTAACCCTTAGAACAGATCCTAGACCAACCCCAAGGATCCACGTGGCCATACCTTCGCCCGACGAACGAAAACCCAACGGATCTCCTCCCGGTTCGCGCGATCTCCTTCCTCGCTCCAAATCCACCGGATCTCCTCGTCGCGGAGCGCTCCAATGGATGGATCTTCGGGTTGGTGAGGTGGAGAACTCCCCTAGGGGCAGCAAGGGAGGTGGAGAGGTGGTGGAGGGGGTGGTGGCGCAATGGGGAGAGGAGTGGCGCATGGGGGTGGCGGCTAGGAGGTGGAAGGGAGGGGAAACCCTAAGGCTAGGGGGGTGGCGCCCAAGAGGGCTAGGGGGCGCACAAGGCATCCCACCCTGGTCCCTCCCTCATGGGCCCAAACTCCCTCCCACCAAGGCCCACGACTCATCCCCTTAGGCCCAAACTCCCGAAATCGGCCCGGAAACGCGATTAAACCCCGAACCGTATGGTTTCAACCTCCAAATCCACATTTCATAATGTTTTTGACCTCAACATTCACAATTTATAAGGTCTCGGTATTCCGTAGTGTCACAAGCCCGACAGTAGGCGGTAAGGTGTTGTTGGCGCCATCGACCATGGGCTCAAAGGAGCACAGTGGATGGCATGACACAAAGCAAAAGTGAATATTAGGTTGGACGGAACTGAGATGATGGCAACGGGGGAGATGAGTGGTGCGGTGAGGTGGCAAGGGCGGTAGCCGTGGTTGGTAGAAGCGGAGGTGGCGATGGTAGAGACGCACGACGCTTGCTCATGAAGAAGATGGTTTTAGCGATGTTGTCAGATAGAAACACTACTACATAATGGTACAACACTATCGCTTCATCTGTGTTGATTCTCAATTTTTGAGGAAAAAAATGATTGTGAAATATGTATGTAATTTGTAATTTTTGGAAACAGGGTCATCACAATCGGTTCTTAGCTAGAACAGATTGTGATGAGGGCGCCCCTCATCACAATCGGTTCTTATCTAGAATCAATTGTGATTACACCCATTTTTTGGATAGTTCGAGGATATGTGGTTCAGGCAAGTTCCTAATGAAGCTATTGTACAACTTCAGAGAAAGTTTTGGCATCATCTCCCTGGTGTTATCTGGATACACACCCTCTTGACATGTTATCGAGATGTGTATTTGGAGAACAGCGGGGAGATGCTGCCGAAATTTTCTCTAGAGTTGTACAGTAGTTTAGGAACTTGCTCAAACCACATATCCTCGAATGGGATTAGGACATGACCTAATTAGAGATTAGGAGTCATCGTTGGTACGTACTTAGTTGGTTAATAGATAGACACTTCTTTAAGATCATTCAATTCCTCAACTTTTTTAATGCTCAAGTTTTTTCTTAATTTATTATTTGTGGTTTAATTGTAGATGGACCATGAAGAATGGATGTATCAAAAAATGCCATGTGAGTGCTGAATTTCAGAGGGGGTTAAGGAGTTCATAAGAATTGCAGAAGACATGGTTAAGAGGGGTGTAAAGTTCATATATTGTCCATGCATTGATTGCACCAATCTCAAGAGATTTAACAACTCAGCTCAAATTGAAGACCACTTGATTCGACATGGCATCGTGAGGAATTACATGTGTTGGATGTTCAAAAATTTTTTGGAGAACATAGATCGCATCTATGAAAACGCTGTGGGAATTCAATCGGGTTGATCAAATCAAGCCGATTCTGAGCCATCAGAATGCCTCAGTTTCCATAAGATCGATCTCATCGATCCAACCCGTGAGATCCCCTTGAGAGGGTGGCGACCACATCAATCTCGATCTGTTGGCTTGATCTGTTTGGTGCTTGCTACTACCCCGGTGGTGTTACCAGCCGGTAGGGGTAATGCACGGCACGAATCTGAATGTGCACAAACTAATTTTTTTGATCGTGCAGAGCTACCAACTCATACCTCATACTTCCCCGATACCGATTGATCCTATCAACCCGTGATGAACACAATAGCACATCGACATGTGCATGCGATCCAGATCCTAAACTACACATGATCAGCTCTGATACCACTGAAGGTGAACGGGTAGGCTACACGAGCATAAAACAATTTTCTCTACCACGAATCATCCAAGATCACATGTGAGTAGGGGATCATGAATCGTTACTCTTGACGTGCCGATGCATCGGAAGAAGATACGTGCGCGTAGAGGAAGTAGGCGTTCACGTCCCGATCAACGCCGAGCTACCGGAATCCATGCAAGGTGTGCATAATGTATTCCATGTCTCGATGTTGAGGAAATACTTGCATGATCCGGAGTTGGTGGTTCCGTTGGAACCATTAGTCCTTGAGCAGGACCTCACCTTCGAGTCCCGTCCTGTGGAAATTCTGGGGACTTCAGAGCGAGTGATGAAGAACCGAACGCTCAAGTTTGTCAAAGTCTTGTGGTCACATCAGACCGAGAGAGAAGCGACTTGGGAGTTGGAGTCTCGCATGCACGAGAAGTATCCTGAGCTTTTCGCCTCAGGTATGTGATGTGAAACCTAGCTATCTTCGGTTTTGCTGGGTTGCGTTTTGGTGTGTCTTTGATTCGAGGTCGAATCCTGTTGAAGGGGGGAAGAGTGTGACACCACGGAGTGTCGTAACCTTATTTAATGTGCTTGATAAGGTCAAAAACATTATGAAATATGGTATTGGAGGTTAAAACCAAACGCTATGAGGTTTAATCGCGTTTCCGGGGTTTTGGGCCTTTCCGGGGGAGTTTGGGCCCAAGAGAAGGGGTTGTGGGCTTTGGTGGGAAGGAGTATGAGTCCATTTAGGACTAGAAAACCAGGTTGGGGCTGGTAAAAGGGGCTCCCCTTGCCCCTTGTGCGCCCACCCCCCCCTTTGTGCGCCCACAAGCCCCCCTTGCCCTAGCCGCCCCCCTCTCCCCTTGTGGCTGTGCGCCCCTCCCCATTGCCCCCTTGCCTCTCCACCTCTCCACCACCTCTCCTCCACCCCCCTTGCTGCCCTTAGGTAGCCTCCCCACCCCTGCACCTCGAGGATCCATCCGTGGGAGCGAGGAGTGAGGAGCGAGGAGCGATCCGGGAGGAGATCGATTGGGTTTTTCGTGCGTCGGGCGAAGGTATGGCCATGGGAATCCTTGGGGTTGGGCTAGGTACTGTTATAAGGATCAATATCATGTTTTTAGATCAATTGGTGGTGCTGGAATTGAGTAGATTGGATTAGATCTAGAAGTTGCCACGTTCTCTGTTTCGGGCAGCATGAGCAGTCGACCTAGGGTTTGATTTTTCGCCAATTTAGAGTCGGAATTTGGTCGTACGGCTGTTGAAGAAGTTGTAGGTAATTTCAATACTTTTCAGTGGGTATAAAGAACTTTAAATTCCGCCCAGCCGTTTGAAAGTTATGGCTATTTTACCGAGCGTGTTAAAATCTGTGATGTGATTGGAACAGATCACGGTATTCTGTAAATTAAACCACTTTAGATTCCGAATCAGTCTTTCCTTATACTTAGAAAAAGTTGGGAAATTTCCTAAGCTACGCGAGGATGTACTCGTTTAATTGATTCGGAGTCCCAGAACTCAAGTTATGCCTTTTGGAAGGCTGCTATCCCGACGGGATAGAACCTCTGTTTTTGGGTGTTGCGAGTAGTTGGCAATGTCGAGGTAGATGAGGGTTTGCGTACTGTTTTGTGGACATGATTGTGAGTGTGTGGTACCTATGTGCAGGTGGTGTGACCCCGGGAGTGCCTTCTACTTCCCGCCAATCCGTTGCCCGTGGTTGAGGCAAGTGCATTGTAATGGATAGTGGTTTGTAGGTTGCTAGTTGAGACTAGATGAACTTGATTATATGACATGATCACTTGCCATGCTTCAATGATTTCCTTTGATATGATGAGTATGCTATGATGCCATGTGTTAATGTACAAGTTTATTATGATGTTGGCATATTTGCATACATGGCATGTTACATGGCCCGGGCGGTGAGAAAGTCATAACTAATCCGGGGAAGGTCGGTGAGAAAGTTATGACTATTCCGGAGAGCCAAAGAGTAAGTCCTACATCGTGATTCCATTCACCGTGGTGAACGGAAGCGAGGAGTAGGCACCCTCCATCTTCGAGATGGAAAGGGGGAGAGGGTGCATACCGACGGGTGTGCACTCAACCATACCGGTATGAGTTTCCAAGGAGCCATGAGCATCGCATTGCACTGCATACATAATGATGATGATGATGATATGTGACCATGAATGAGATGGTTTACATGATATGAGATATTAATGCTATGTAATTGTTCTTTTTGTACCATTGCAATATGCTTGCTGAGTTTTGAACTCACGCTTGTGTTTTCTTGTTGTTTTAGGTACCATGAGACCGGCATGCGGGGAAGGGAAATAGTCACACATCCGCACGTAGCTTCACTCATTTTGATTCCACAAGTCATTCAATTAGTCTTTGATAATAAACTGCGTGTGATGATTATTGCTTTAAGGTTTAGCTTTGCTATATGAAAGTCTTATTGTTCGTTTGACTCTTGGAGACATTAAGTGCTTGAAACTAGACTTATATTGTTGTTAAGTCTTTAATTATTGCTGTTTTATTTGTCTCTCATATTGCCATATATTGCTATACTGTTGTTGCTCCTTCAAATCATGTTAAAACAAAGGAGATGCTGCCGAAATCTCGGGTTTTAACATTTACTCCTTTGCTGTAATTTACCTTAATTCATAGTATTTAGATGTTGTTTAGCTTATGTTTGGTAGCATTCAGGCATATTAAATGCCGGGGTGCTACAACCTCGCCACACGGCTAGGGTTTCTGGGGAGCAGGAGGGGCGCGCGACGGCTGAACGTGGTGAGGGCTCTTCTCATACACCGTGCACCATCTTGTACTCGCCTTTTATAGACAGGCTAGTGTGCCGAAGCCCGCTAGGATTCCATCTCCAACGCGGATCTTATCCACGCACAAACCCATTAAACAGTTCCAACTCGTTAAGTGTGTGACCCGTTAGGTTCAGTGCAAGTCGAACATGAATCTGGAAACCCTTTTTCAATTCACTGATCAACAGCGGCACCTAGTAGTACGTATTGACCCTAGAATGCACAGAACCAATTTTCGGCTGAACCTTGATACACTTACATACCGATCCCTTTGCCACACGATACCAGTCAAGCTCAAGGCGAGATGTGCGCCACCCTTGTTGATAGCTCGATCACTTCACTCGATAGTGTGATGGATACAAACCATGACTAACTCCTTAGTCATCTTAGCACGACCGTGCGTTTTCCCTATCCATCCACACGAGGGGCCCAGAGGTATCTCTCCCATTATCTAGGAGGGGAAAATCCCATCTTGATCATCACACCCTTAGTGATGTATCGTGGCATATCCAGTAATCATCTTTATAACTACTCTGTTACGGTGTAGCATTTGATGACACCAAAGCATACATGTTTACATGCTACGCATCCATGACAATCTCAGGTCTAAGGACCATATAAGCGTACCACTCGAGACTATACTCTAACAACACTATAAGAGATAACAACTCACAGCGTTTCGGAGTGGGTCTTATCCGACTACCCATGTTCTTCAACATGTGTCCACATTATCGGTTCGATATCTCCATATCTATAGTATGTGAAACATTACCATCAACCTATACATGTGCTGATCAAATCATCACCGCTCCTCGTAATGATATGGATCAGGGACCTGTTTAGAATAATGTCACTTGACAACGTGTTTCACAATCAGGTCGTACCAAATGAACAAATTCGTAATATTTATTCAGGGAACCGATAAACAAAGTTATCATAATTACATGAACAAAGAAGTATTACAATCATCACCATGATTGATCTAGGGCATATTCCCTTCAATATCTAGTAGCTTGAGTATGCTTAAAGGTCACATTTGGCTCAAACTCAACCTAAAATCATCACTTAGTTGCATTTGTCTTGCATTTCTAGAAGTTACTCTTACATGTTCAAAAATGTCGACACTACCGCCAAGCTATGGGTGGTACTACCGCAATTGCGGTAGTACTGGGATTCTCTCATTGGTAGTTTTATTTCAAAGAATGTTTTATGTGCTTTTCTTGATTCTCTAAGGCCGACAATACTGCAGTACTAAGGGCGGTACTACTGTAAGTGAGTTAGTATCATGTTAATGTTTGGTACTTATTTTGCAGAAACACCATTTTCTGTGTATTTGCTAAAGTTGGAGCTACCAACATGCTAAATCCGGTACTGCCGGACAATGGCAGTACTGGGACTTAACTCCGGTACTTGTTTTTTTATAGAAAGGGTGTTTCTGTGTCATTTCTCTGTATTTTGATCCTCGACACTACCACAATGAAAAAGCCAGTACTACCGCATCTCGATAGTACCGCAAGTTTTATATCGGTAGTCTTTTTTGCAGAGAAGATCTTTTCCTAGCCAATCGGGATCAAAGAAGTCAGTACTACCGCACTTTGTGTGCCGGTAGTGCCAGACCTCATTCAAATGGTTACAGCCTAGTGCATTAAATGCAAAAATTCGACCATTGAAGGGGGTCCAGTACTACAGGGTTTTGCACGCCGGTAGTACCGAAAATGCTGATTTTTTATAGATTTGTTCCCAACATTTGAAAATATGAGTGGGGCTATAAATACCTCCACACTTGCAGCAAGGGCACTTCTTAGACACCCATTGAATAATTTGTGAGCCCTAGCAAGTCTCGATTCCTTCCTTGTGCATTAAATTCTTATTTTGAGGGAGATAGGAGCATTCAAGTGCATAATTCTAGTTTGACCCATTTAGACACTTGAATCAACCTCAAGAAAGCATCATCATTCTATTCTCTTAGAGGTTGTCACATTGTAGACGGCTTGGAGGCAAGAGAATCGGTGATGTCTACAAAAAACTTTGTGAAGAGGCCCGATGACGTGCGAAGGTCAGAGCTCACCTACCCAGAGCAGGAAAGAGCTACCTCTAGTGATTGAGGGAGGTTCATTTATGCAAGGAGCCTGTAACACCCCGGCACCAAACGTGATCTGAATGTTACTACCACTAGCTCAAGCACAACAAAAATAATGTGATTGTACATAAATTTCAGCAAGCATGATAGATGAGAACTCACTACTAATAATAAACAGTGAACCACAGCAAGCTAGCACACTAATAAATTTTTCCAAACTCTTTCAACTAAAAATTTCAGCAACAACATTCTTGCAATAAGGGTCCCAAGACAACAACCCTTAAGTGTTTCAACAAGAACTGACATTGAACAACATAACAACAATAGCAAATATCCATTTTATACCCTAATTTCAGCAAGCAACCTAATTAAAAATCTCACAACCCAAATGAGCTATGACCACAAACATGGACGTAAACACATAAGTGACTACATAACATTAATCTCATGCCTAAAAACAACTAGAAAGGCAATCTAACAATTAAATTCCGCAACAATAACATAACAAAACTAGTTCAATAAATAGGCTCAACACATAACTTAATTCCTCTTATGTCCATGATAGTGTGTACTCAACAAGATCAACTAGAGTACAGCCACAAATAAACAAATATCCATGATTGAACAACTAAATTATTCTCTAAGGTGAAAATTTTCCAAAACTATTTATTATGAATGGCATGGCGTGTGAAGTGGTGAAGCTATATCCCATCCCTTATTGACGTCCTTAGAGAACCTAAAAACATTAAACAACAAATGTGAGTCCAAGACTCAGCAAAGTACATCAACGAACAGTATCATAACCATTTAACACATTTAGAACAATAACATAACAAGTTTTCTTATTTAAATTCAGCAAGCACATAAAACAGTAATATCACTGCCAATTACCACATTCACCTCATTGCTCACTTTTGACTAAGTCCATACCTCAATTATTACACATACCTTATCAGACATCTTTTGATGAGTCCACGATTCTATCCCAAACCTATACATTACCATCAACTCAATAATCATCATTTATCATTAGCGATGCAATGTAATGCCATACACTTATGTTTTCATGCTCAAAATGCACCATTCTTAGCCTATACCGGTATAGCTTGAGTGCACACCCATCGGTGTCGCACCCTTTGATTCCCTTTCATCCTTGTGGAGGGGCCTACTCTTACTGTCTCGCTCCCATTCATCTCTATGGATGGGACTGTGAGGTAGATCTTCTCAAGAGCACTCTAGATTAGTCATATGACCTCATACGACTTTCTCACCGACCTGACTCATAAATATTTTCATGTCATGAATGCAACATAATATTTCAAAATGTTCATTTTCCTTGCAACCATAATGTCAAATATGTAACCACATCTGGCATTCAATTATCATAAGAGAAATATTGATCATAATATGACAAGAAGATGATCACTTATTCAATTTATTCCGATACTCATCGCAATCTTTAGCATTCGCTCGATATACTTGACACTTTACCACGAGAAGCGGAGTGGCGTGAGGTCGAAGCCACTCCAAAAGTCACAGCTCCTGCAGTTAATATATAAATGCAATCATCTCAAAACAGTGCAATCACAGACCAGCACTCTTCCGAGGGCCCACATGTCTCCCTCTAGCTCTTTTTATTTATCTAAACTATAGGGAATATTCTCTTTTATTTCTTTTTCCATATTTTATTTCCCAACCAAACTTCTGAATGCTTGTTTTCCTTCGTACGATCTCTGATTTAACCCGTTCAAGTTCCTAAAGTTATCTAAAATCAAGCCCTATCTTCTTGTGCCATTCATTCAATTTGGAGTTTATTTGAGTTGTCTTTTTTTTTAATTTTGTTTGTATTTGCATTTACTCTCTCGTTAGACATTGACGATTCCAGGAGATCGATCGTTGGAAATGAGGACCAAGGGAATCAATGTCCAAGAGAATATCAACATAAAGTACAGCCAAGCTAAGTCGTAACACTTTATTATGTTTAACCTATGTTTGCAAAAGTATTTTTGTTTCATATGAAATTGCATGCTACTTCTTTAACAATTTTATTTAGTAGGAATAGCTAAATACATATTTGTCTTTATTCCACCTTACTTATTGAAATGTCATGAATCAATTGTCACCCTAGGTTGGATCATTATTAGTTGAACATAAATATACTACCAATAATTGGGCTATTGTAACTATGCTTAGACATACTTAGTTGTACGATGGGCTCTTACTACATGATGAATATTGACAAAATTGACTTAATGAGATGTAGAATTTTGGTGGGTAGCCACAATTTGTAAATTTTATTGTGCTATGTAGGGTATTATGCCATTGGTCTTAGTTAAACAAAATCGTTTTCACTCGGGCAAGTGACCATGCAGTAAAGGAGGTGCATGTAGCATATTTGGGATGTGAATGTCTTACCCGAGACTATTTAAGTACTTAATCTTGTACGCCATTGAACTGGACCTAAACATGCAAACCACTTGTCTGGTATGAGACAAACTTGGCTAAATAACCCATCGTATAGTTGTGCTCCCTGCATGGTTGAATTGGAGAGTTACTCCAATAGGTGTGCAAACGAAGGGTTAGTCCGAGTCGATGAGTCACCAAATGTATGGTGCTGATTGGAGGGTTACTTTATTCTCTCTCACAATGGTGAGCCTCTCACAAAAAACGTGGGATGTGTGATGGGGGTAGAGCGGCTAGGTCACATCCCAGGGCTGGGGGATATACTTGCTCAGTAGGGTGATACTAGTGTGCAGCAGTGTAAAGACTCTGTTATGATTTTCTTAGTTGTACACCTACGAAAGTGTGTCGGACGGACAGTCTAAGATTATTATATTTTGTGGGTAAAGTAGTACAGCCTCTATAGAGTGTAAAACTATTCGAATAGCCGTATTCGTGGTCATGGATGTGTCTACGGATTTTACATGAGATTTAGAGTTTTACAAAAATGTTGGTTGTTGGAATTGTTAGAAAGCGAACAGGGAGTTCACTCGAGATTATGATGTCTAAAGCTATCACTGATGAGTTCAGTGATTTGATGGTGGTTTTAGATGGTGAATGGTGAAGCCTCGCCATTCTATCTATATTATCTATCATTGGTTTAACAGTTATTTATTATCTTTTATCAAATATGCTTTGATTCTATTTATTGTATTTAAATTTAAGTTATTACTTTCTGCAAAAAAAAAAAGACATGTGACCATTTATTGTCAAGCCTTGCATGAATATACTTGCATCATTGTTCCCTACGAATTGTTGAGCACTTTATGTACTCACAGCTATATGCCTTGTTGATCGGTTGCTAAAAACTTTGTCGAGATAAGAGATGGTTAATGAGGACTATTTCTTCGAGGATCATAGTGAACCAGACCACGCTACCCCAGTCGATTGCCTATGGTATATGAATGAGCTACAACTGAAGTTATCTTGTTTTCGTCCGCTGCATTTCAATCAACTTGTTTAGTCCCTGGGACTATTAATTGTATGCTTTGGCCATAAGTTTGCTACTCCGATTTATTAATCTTAATTGCTATTTTCATAGTTATAGGTGCGTATAGTTGATATTTTATCTATGTTTTCACTGTGTGCATTAAAGTAAAATCCTGAACTAATGCAGTATACACATAGGATTTCGGATTTGATAATTTGAGTCCCAACATGAATCTTGTGTGAAAATTCCTAATTAAATGGTAATATACTCGTACTAACTCCAACTCCAATTAATTGTAGCATTGGAACTAAGCAAGCTTTTGGCTTCTGTTAATCTATCCGCAGTTGCATTATAGAGTGCGGCACACAAACACTGCTACGTCTGTAAACGAGGCGCTTGAGAAGCTGTATTGCTTTGCTGCAGGGGTGAGCTCATTGATATGTTTTCTGTTGGTATAAATTATGATAGGCCAGCAGAAAGCCCCCAATATGCCCAACGCCAAACATCATCCCTGTTCGGGTTGCGTTCAATTTAAATCAAGTACATTGATACAATACAAATCTAGTCACTAGGATAAATGAAGAATCAAATCACACAAGCACACACTACTACAGAACTGGGCATCACAAGCGGTATATTACAAGCGGTTAGGTGCGAACCGGTTCTGGCCCACGCACCAGAAGCGGTTCCTGAGCAACGGGCGGGAGGGGGTCACTAGAAGCGGTTGGTCATACGAACCGCTTGTGTTGACAAGCATCACAAGCGGTTCGTTTTCCAAACCGCTTATGAATTATCACAAGCGGTTTGAGACCTCAACCGCTTGTAGAGATTTATATTTAGAAGCCGGTTAGGTGCATAAAACCGCTTCAAGTCTTAGTTTTAATCGCGGTTTGTTTGTCAAACCGCTTCTAAAAGTCGTGGCGGTTTGACATACAAACCGCTTCTAGAACTCCAACCTTCGAAGCGGTTTGTATATGAAACCGCTTCTAGAATCCCTCCCGCCAAAGACTTTAAACTTCTTCTTCCTCCCTCGGAGCCAATTGATGAGCAGAGAGAAGGGCCGAGCCTGCTGTTCTTCCGGGAGGTGCTGCCTAAATTTTTGTTTTGAAATTGCTTTGGTGATTTAGCTTCAAATTAAGTGTTTTAAGGTCAAGAAGAGCATGTTAGCATCTTTCTCACCTACATATTGCTTGTTTTATGCATTGGATGTGGAGAAATCATGATTTATTCATGTTGAAATGTGTTGCTTTGCTAGGTAGAACATGTTGAAATGTGTATGGTATGAAGTTGTTCCCCAAAATTTATTTTGTATGCTTGTTGTTGTTATGGTATGAAGATGTATGGTGATCTAGTTCAAAATATGACATTGCAATGAAGTAATTAGTAGTGTATAAAATAAAATAAGGATAAAAAAATAATTAAAAAGGTAGAAAGGGATAAAAAAAATTTAGAAAGGTAGCTCTTTAATTGCATGAAGGTGTAGGTGGGGTTGTTTTTCTTGGAGAAGAAAAAAATATATGAAATTATTACTTTATTGTAGATGAACCGGCAATGGATGTACAATGCGGACCGTCGATCGAGAGAGTTCATTGATGGCGTGAGGCTTTCGTCATGCGGCCATTGCATTCCTGCCTCCAGGCAGCTTCATATGTTGTCCGTGCGTAGATTGCAAGAACGAGAAGGAGCACTCACAGCGATGGCAGGTTATGAACCATTTGATGATGAGAGGTTTCATGCCAAACTATGAACGTTGGACCAACCATGGCGAAGACGAGGAAGGCGAGGAAGAAGGCGAGGAAGAAGGCGAGGAAGAAGAAGAGGGATTCAAAAATATCTCGGATACGCAATGCTATTCGGGTGAGGTACACTCATGACTTTGGTGATGATGAGCCGACCGATATGCGTGGCGGTGAGGAGACTACATGTGATGAAAGACAGTTCGAGAAATTCCAGCGCATGTTAGAGGACCACGCAGAACTCCTTTATACCCAAATTGTGGCGGGACCACAAGAAGTTGCGTACCACACTTGAACTTATGCAATGGAAGGCCACAAATAGTGTGTCGATAAGGGATTCGATGAGTTGTTGACACTCATAAAGAAGTTGCTTCGAGAAGATAACACTCACTGCTGAATCTACATATGAAGCAAAGGAAGTCGATCGTCCTTTGGAATTTGAAAGTACATAAGATACACGCATGCTGTGAACGATTGCATCCCGTGACGCAATGCGATGCCAATTTGGATGTTTGTCCAGTGTGCAAAGAATCACGGTATAAGGTGAAGAGAGATGATCCAGGTGAAATAGATGGGGAGCGTAAGAAGAAGACCTCCAGCTAAAGTGTTGTGGTATTTCCGGTGATTCCCCGATTGAAGCGTATGTTTGCTAACAAAGCGCATGCCCGTGATGATGCGTTTGGCACAAGAAGAGCGTAAAGATGACGGTATGCAGACACCTGCAGATGGATCACAAAGTGGAGGAAAGTCGATCGGACGTGCCAGACTTCGCACAAGAGGTGAGAAACATAAGGTTTGGGTTAAATACCGATGGGATGAATCCTTTCGGAGAGTTGAGCAGCAACCATAGCACTTTGGCCTCGTTACACTATGTATGTATAACATTCCTCCATGGTTTGTGCATGAAGCGAAGTACATCATGATGCCGTTGTTGATCCAAGGCCCCAAGCAACCTGGAAATGACATCGATGTCTACGAAACCATTGGTTGCCGAGATCTTGTGACGCTAGGGAGGATGGTGCACGGTATGGGATGAGTACAAAAGGGAGTATTTCACCTTACGTGCATTGTTATTTGTAACAATCAACGCCCGCCTGCTCTCTAACCTGTGCTGCCAAACTATCAAAGGATATAGAGCTTGTGTCCAATGCTTAGATGAAACGCAGACAGACATGTACCTGAAAAACTCTCGAAAAGTTGTCTACATGGGCCACCGTAGGTTTCTTCCTACTGAGTCACCCATGGCGGAAGAAGTCTTGAGGAAATTTAACGGGCAAGTAGACCTTCGTATAGGCCTCAAATCTTCGGGCCACATGTACTTGCTATGGTAAAGAATGAAAGTAGTATTCGGAAAGGGTCTGGAAGCAAACACAGTGCAGAATGAGGATGGTCGAGCGCCAATGTGGAAGAAGAAGTCGAGTATTTTGGGACTTGCCTTATTGGGAAGTCTTGGAGGTTAAATCGCTCACTTGACTTCATGCACATCACGAAGAATGTTTGCTTGAACTGCTAGGCTACATAGATATGTATGGCCAATCAAAAGATACAACGCAAGGTCGGAAGGACCTTAAACTCTTGGAGGCGAGGAACGACCTACATCCAAAAAAGAGAGAAAAGGACAACATTACCTACATCCTGCGAGCTACACTCTAAGCAAAGAAGAGAAAAAGCATGATAGAGTGCCTGAATAGTGTGAAGGTCCCTTCCTGATACTCATCAAATGTAAAGAGACTCATAAACACGAAGAGAATAAAATCGTACACAAAATCCCATATGTCTTGTGTTGATGACACCGCTCCCAGTGGCTATAAGAGGTATACTTCAGTGGGTACGGGAGAGATAATCACAAAGGCGTGTTCTTTTTCAATGCGATTTGGCATAAGGTCATCGACCCGGATAAACTAAGTAGGCTGCGAGGATGACGTGGTACAAAGTGTGGTTTGTCTTGAGATGATATTTCCTCCTGCGTTCTTTGATATTATGGTTCATCTCACTTATCGCTCACCTTGTCAAAGAGATAGGTATTCTCGGACCGTGTATCTGCACAACATGTTCCCTTTCGAGAGGTACATGAGTGTGCTAAAGAAGTATGTTCAGTAACTGCTCGTCCGGAAGGATGCATTGCCGAGGGTTATGGGACGAGGAGGAGGTGATTGAATTTTGTGTGGATTACATTAATGATCTAAATCCGATCGGCGTCCCTATATCACGCCATGAGGGCAAAGGCTACGGGGAAAAGGGACAGAGGAAGGAAAGCAATTGCATGCAATGATCTTCTTACATTTAAGCAAGCACATTTCACGGTTTTTGAAACAATCAACTGTGGTGGCCCGTATTATGTTGTTGAGCACAAGAGTATTCTACGCCGTGAATTCACTGGGAGGTCCGAGGATTGGATAACAGCGAAGCACATGGATTCTTTCGGTACGCTTGGTTACAAAACTATATCCTTTTCAAAGGGTCGGACAATGAACAATTACCTTGATTGGCACGGGACCTTCTAGTGAAATCGTGACATTCAAGGGGTAGATAAATGGTTACACATTTTACACGGATCAGGATGACAAGAGCACCAATCGAGCAGCGGTGTCGTATAGATGCGAAGACAACAAAGGAAAGGTGGACACATATTATGGTTTCATAGAAGAGATATGGGAGCTTGACTATGGACCTTTAAAGGTCCCTCTATTTAAGTGCCAATGGGTCAAACTGACTTAGCGGCGTAAAGGTCGACAAATACGGCATGACAACGTTGACCTCACGAAGTCGGCTATAGGCGTGAACCGTCGTCCTTGCAAATGATGTGAGACAGGTCTTCTATGTAATAGACATGTCAAGCAAGCCTAAAAGCAGAAAGATAATAATAACAATAAGCCAAAAGCGACCGCGTGGTTCTCCAAGGCAAACGAAGGATTGTTGGAGTTGAGGACGTCCGCAGGATGAGGAAGACTATAGTCGATTCCACGAGCTCCTCCTTTTGCGGTGGATGTTGACATAAGCCTCCCGAATGACACAGACCTGGATGCTTACATACGTCCACGATCATAACGAAGCGAAGACTTGTAAAGACATAGTATGGTACTACTTAAAATGTAGTATTAATGTATGAACTTATTTATTTGAACTTTTGTGATCATTTTTAGGCGTGTCTTATATCAGACGTGTTTATTTGAAATAAACCTCATGAAGCAATCCACGCCGCAGTATTTACTGGCCTGGGGTCGAAGTCCCCCTTGTGGAATAAACAATAAATAAATAAAAAATATAAACCTCAAGAAGTAAACAAAAAAGAAAGGTAAAGAAAGTAAAAAAAAATAGAAAGGTTTAACAAATGAAGAATATAAACAAAAAACAATAAAGAAATAAAGAAAATAAAAAAAAGAAAGGTAAAGAAAGTAAAAAAAAGAGAAAGGTTTAACAAATGAAGAATATAAACAAAAACAATAAAGAAATAAACCTTATGGAATAAAGAATAAAGAAAGTAAAAAAAAAAGAAAGGTAAAGAAACTAAAAAAAAAGAATATAAATGAAGAATATCAACAAAAAATAAAGGTAAAGAAAGTAAAAAAAGAAAGGTAAAGAAAGTAAAAAAAAAAAGGTAAAGAAAGTAAGAAAAATGAAAGGTAAAGAAAGTACAAAAAAAAAAGGTTTAAAAGAAAAAAAAAAGCATGGCCGTCGGGGAGCGAGTGGGGCTCGAACGGGCGACCTCGAGCCACCTCAAGCGCCCGCGCTAGCGAGAGGGAGAGGAGAGTTCTTGTTAACCGTAATAGGCAACACACTCTTTTAAGTAGTATGTATCGGTTCCAATAATAACGAGATGGCTTCTACAAGCGGTTTGTATTAATAACCGCTTGTAGAGATATCTCTACAGCGGTTCCAATTAATAACCGCTTGTAGAGAGCTTCTACAAGCGGTTATTAATAGAATCGCTTGTAGAGATCTCTCTTTACAAGCGTTATTAATTAGAACCGCTTGTAGAGATCTCTCTTTACAGCCGGTTTGTATTACGAACCGCTTGTAGAACAGCTTTAGAAGCGGTTTGTATTAAGAACCGCTTGTAGATCTCACGTTTACAAGCGGTTTGTATTAAGAACCGCTTGTAGAGGTGGCTGCCTTTATACACGCCGCGCTCTCTCCTTCGTCAAACCTCCAAATTTTTCCTAAGTCCCGCGCACCTGCGCAGCTCACGCTTTGCTCGTACCGCAGCGCCTCCGCCGCCTCCGCCACCGCGCGGGCCGCTTCGCTCCGCCACCGTGGCCAGCGCCGCTGCGCCACCCCACGGAGGAGGTAGGTATAGCTGTGTGTACTCCCCACCTCCTATTCACATAGCCCATAAGGTGTTCGATGAAATGTCCACAAGGCATTTTCATATATGTATTATTGATATGTTGGTATGTATGTTGTTAATTATGCTCATATATGTATTTGGTATGTTGGTATGTTGGTATTGTTGGTATTTGGTATGTTGGTATGTTGGTATTGTTGGTATTGTTGGTATTTGGTATGTTGGTATTGTTGGTATTGTTGGTATTTGGTATGTTGGTATTGTTGGTATTGTTGGTATTTGGTATGTTGGTATGTTGGTATGTTGGTATTTGGTATGTTGGTATGTTGGTATTGTTGGTATTTGGTATGTTGGTATGTTGGTATGTTGGTATGTTGGTATGTATGGTATTTGGTGAGAGACATTGTATTTGGTATGTTGGTATTAATTGGTATGTATGGTATTTGGTATGTATGTTCATATATATTTTGAGAGACATTGTATTTGGTATGTTAATTATTTGGTATGTATGGTATTTGGTATGTATGTTCATATATATATTGAGAGACATTGTATTTGGTATGTATGGTATTTGGTATGTTGGTTTGTGTGTGTATGTTGTTGGTGATGGTGTATGGTATTTGGTATGTTGGTATTTGGTATTAATTGTGTATATATATTGAGAGACATTGTATATATATATATATATATATGTGTGTGTGTGTGTGTGTGTATGTTGTTGGTGATGGTGTATGGTATTTGGTATGTTGGTATTTGGTATTGTGTATATATATTGAGAGACATTGCATATATATATATATATATATATATATATGTGTGTGTGTGTGTGTGTGTATGTTGTTGGTGATGGTGTATGGTATTTGGTATTGTGTATATATATTGAGAGACATTGTATATATATATATATATGTGTGTATGTTGTTGGTGATGGTGTATGGATCGGCTTGGCTCGTTAGCTCAATTCCAAAAATAAAGCACATTTTGCGGTAGATCGGCTCGTTAGCTCAATTCCAAAAATAAAATGATATTAAATTAAACTATGTTAATTTTAAAAATGACGTCTCGGCTCGGCTTGGCTCGTTAGCTCAATTCCAAAAATAAAGCACATTTTGCGGTAGATCGGCTCGTTAGCTCAATACCATATATATATTGAAATTGAATTTTGCAAAGAATCGAAACAAAGCTCGTTAGCTCAATTCCAAAAAATAAAATGATATTAAATTAAACTATGTTAATTTTAAAAATAGCGTCTCGGCTCTCGGCTCGTTAGCTCAATTCCAAAAAATAAAATGATATTAAATTAAACTATGTTAAATTAAACTATGGTGTATGGATCTACAAACAGTTAGCTCGGTTCTTTCACCGACGTCCCTTTCTCCTCATGTTGGTATATGTTTACCTATATATATGTTGTTATAGATGTTTTCAATTTAAGTTTACATTATATCAACATTTATAGATGGCACAACCAACACGTGGTGACCCTAATTTCGACGAGGAAGAACAATTCTGTTAGACTCCATCGCCGACTATGAAGGTTATCCTCAGTTTGTGGCGGTAACGCGTTCGAGAATGTGAACACCGTTAACACCGAGGTATGGTCAAGAAAATAATTCCTTGGGCATGTTAATTAATCGCAATTCATTATTAGAATACACTCGACATGTTATATATATGTTTGTTTATTTAAAGCCTCATCGAAAGCAACCTTAATCCAAGAATCGGGACCTAACAAGAAGCCGCTCCACAAAACATGTGTTTACGAAATTGACAACGATGGGAAGCCGATTGCCCCTCTTTGATCAGCTTGGGCCGTTCAACAACGCTCGTGGTTTACCACGTAAGAGATCACGTCCCAATTAGCATCAAGAAATGGTGAAGTTCCTCAAGCTACCAAGGACCTCCTCTGGCAAGATATTCGGAAAATTTCACATTTCCTCAAGGGTTTGGAGACAAGGCCAAGAATTATACGTTGAAGAAGATGGCACTCTCATTTCGGTCATGGAAGTCGGCTCGACAAAGTACGCGAAGGGAGAAAGACCTGACTTCAACCAATTTCATATCCCGGCCGATCACCGGAAGCATTCGAGGAGTACAAGATGTCACCAAGGCGGTGCAAGTCGAGGAAGAATAAGATCAATGCCTGAAGAAGAAGTACCACCACCATCTCAAGACCGGTGGTTACCTCAATCGAAAATGGGACAAGAAAGAAGAAGAATTATTGGCCAAGGAAGTCACACGTTACTATCGCTTTGTGGGAAGAGCGCTGCGCAATTGGTTCATGGGTCACGAGGGAGCCTTTGCAGATGATGGCAGTTTGGTGATGCTACCAAATGTACAAGATGTTGGCCAGAGAATTGTACAAGCCCGTCGGCTTGAGTCTCGGTCGAGCTCTTTTGTGGTAGGCAGGGGGAAACGACGAGCTAACACATGCCCTCCAAACCCACTGAGCACCGGGACGGACACGAGGTTTTGGCAAGACGCCATGGAAGCACGGTTTTAGAAGGATACTCTTTAAATGCAGAGCCGCCAGAGAACCAAAACAAGAGAAGCAAATAAAATGGCTCAATTGAACGGGAGCTTAGAGCAACCCAGGCTAGCATTGGAGATCTAGTGGCGCAACAAGTTGCGCAACAAGTCTGAGTAGCTCTCGGTAACCTTTCGGATCGGCGGGTCAATCAATCACCTGACGCCATGATCAGCGTCGCGGAGCGGAGCACGCGTCCACGGGGCCCCTCAAGGGGACGAACTTGCAAGCCCATTATCCCGTTGATGACATAAGGGTTACGCCGCGATGTGAGCTACACATCGATGCGCCGCAACCTCTCCATCAGGTGGCTTACGGCATGGCATTACCAGGTGTCACCGGGCAGACCTTCCACCGCAACACAATACCCATGGGTTACTCGAAGGTCGCGATGGAGGAGGTGCTAAGCGGATTTGAAGAACTAGTACTCGATATTCTTTGGAGGCGACGACGTTACTAAGCTTGGGCAGGGCCCTCCACAATATCATCCTCTGGCGAAAAAAGGTTGATCATATTTCCGGATGGCGTGGAGGTGTCATCGTGAGCCGGCCCGAGGAAGGCTTCGCTCTCCTAGCGACAACCCGCAACGCCTCCTCGACAACCGACGCCTCCTTGGCGTCGCCTCCACAACGACAACCGACTCCTCCTCCTCCACAACAGCACGCCTCCTCCACAACGAACAGACGCCTCCTCCACAACGACAACCGAAGCACCTCCACCATCTCCTCCGAGGAAGAAGCTCAAGAGACATACTACTCCACCTGCTCCCACGAAGGCAGCGCAGTCCGGTACCGGTCAAAAGGGTAAAGGAACCTCCAAAGAGGGCATATGATAGGACCGACGAGAGAATTATGCGATCGATCACCGAGAAGAAGTGGTACGCAGCACCAAAGAAGTCGGTGACCCAAGCGTGCAAGTTGATCCAAAAGTGATGGAACACTTCTTGACTGTCCGTGCAATGCCACTCCCTGCCGCCCAACTATGAGCGATACAATAATAAAGGCTACAGCGGAAGAGTAAACGGGGTCAGCGGCGGCGCAAAGCCAGAAGAGAGATCAAGATCACCGCGGCAAGATCAGAGAACCTTGAGAGATTTATGAAGGAGGCGAGGACTCACTTCCGTAGTCTTTGCTCTAGGATCGGATGTTCTCCCAATGGCGTAAGTCGATGGCAATATAAGCTTGGCCAGGAGTTAATTGATCCAAATAAGATAAAGGACCTGCCAACCAAGATCGACAATTTCATGAATGGTACATGATAGAGTCCGCTCAACAAAGAAAAATGTCCTTCTCCGGTCGGACAAGAAGATTTCTATCGTGGGGACAACACCATATGGCTCAAATTCAAGACATATACAATATCTACCATAGCGACTCTATGAACGTGTCTCTCATGAGCTCTTGGTGCTGTAAGTATCAAGGTCATAACTTTACCATTTACTTCCTTGTACCATAGAAGTGCAACTCTAATAACTTATACATTTCTCGAGAATGGAGATACAACGATGTAGAAGCAGAACATATTCAACGTGGGCTTCCTCGACGGAAATTGTCAATGAGATCGTATTTCGATACGCTAAAGCTCTTGAGGATTACGTTCTAGATGCATTCATGGGACAACACTACAAACCATACATATACGCCCTTCAACTTCATGTACGTATATTTACGTGTTCTCATAACGCATTAATAAACTTTTCTTTTCCAAGGCATTGATAATACCGCTAGCTAGTTATATATATGTCGCAATATATGACCAGGTATCACTTTGATCCTTTTGGTCATCAAGCTTGATAGTAGCAAGATCATTGTTCAAGACTCAAAAGGGGACCGGTGGAACAATATCGATATCATTGATGTCCTAAACAGGTTTATAGCAAATATATATACAATTGTTTCCTTCTTATATTGAAATACCTTGCTAATTCCAAGTCGATGACAATTGCTATTCATAATAGCAGCGTCACACGGGGCATTAGCAAGGTTTCGCAAGAAGCAACAAGGACAATTGAGAATGAATTCTTTGTCCCAAATAAGCACTCGAGTATTAAAACAGTATGATGGAAACAACTTATGTGGCTATTATGTGTGCCACTACATGCAAAATATTACCTACGGCGATGTGCCCATGGCGACAACGAGGTGAGTGCACATATCAATTAATACTTACACTTTAATTACATGCTCAAAGATTTATTAATTTCGTTCTTTGTCACCTTAACATCGATGTGCAAGATGTGATCCCTTGTAGACAAGGTTGAAGCACTTCAAGAACAACTCATTGGCTTTATTGTTGACGTAGATTGTATCCCTCACGAGTTCCACACACCGGGTTGGAGATTGTCCTTCTATAAGGACAGGTGATCGACATCAACGTCGACCAAGGGCGTATTGAACAACATGCACGCAAGAATTAAATCAGCTGAGATTCACCCTTTTATTCTTTCAAACTTGTAAAGTTGCTTATGTGTAAATCAAACTTGTAAAAGTGCTCATTATTTCATGTCTTGTCCATCAAACCTATCCATCTTTTAGTCTATTAAGTTCGTACTTTTCGTAAATGATCCGTGATTATTTCAATGAGTGCAGTATGAGTAATATATATTTAATTGTATACAAAAACCAAATATTTCTATGTATTTTTAATGTCAAAATCCATACATATTGATACTCCTACTAAAAAACATATTATATATTGAATATATAATATACAATGCCCCTCTCACAAGCGGTTATTATCTCCAACCGCTTGTGGAGAGAGCACCTCCACAAAGCGGTTTGTAATACTGAACCGCTTGTGGAGAGGGAAATCTGCCAAGCGGTTTATAACACAAACCGCTTGTGAATATCTCACGTGGCGCTCCTCGAGGCCTTCTGGGCGCTTGCCGAACCGCTTGTGGTGTCTCACCACAAGCGGTTATCCAGACTACCTCTGAGAACAAGCTTCTACAAGCGGCTTGGAACCACTTCTAGAAGCGGTTTACAACCGCTGGTGCCACACTGCAAGAAAAAGCAGAATAATATCGGTAGGAACGGAGTTGAACCCCACGACTCAAAGACCTCCATCCTCGTGACTCGCCTCATCCATCTAGCCAAGCCACCACGGCGTGCTCTCGACAGATGAGTAGGGCACGCATTCCTTTATTATTTCTAAAAGCGGCCTACAAGCGGTTCGTGACCACGAACCCATACGAAGGTCTTTAGAGCGGTTCGTGTCACTTAACCCCTTCTAAAGCTTCAAGCGATTCGTGACACGAACCCCTTCTAAAGCTTTAGAAGCGGTTGGGGACACACGCTAGGAGCCTTTAGAAGGGGTTAGGTGTCACGAACCCTTCTAAAGGCGGGCTTTAGAAGGGTTCGTGGCCACGAACCGCTTCTAGAGATCCCTCAGGCCTGTTACCACTTAACCGCTCGTGCGAGCATTACAACCGGTTCCGCACCAAACCGCTTCTAATAGACCGTTTGTGATGCCCGATTTTGTAGTAGTGCGCTTTGTGATACCTCAAGGGTATCACTCCGATTGCTTACGGTTCTAAAACCGCTTACGAAGCGATTCTGAACCGCTTGTGATGACCGGTTCTGTAGTAGTGACATAAGGAAAAAAAAATAGAGAAATACTCCCACCAAAGACACAAATAGTTGTCGTTTTAGATATCAATACAGTTTTCAAAATACAATTTTAACCACTAATTTCTATTATAATTATTTATAAAATTTAATAAAAATATAGTATTATAAAAATAATTTTTGAGATAAATCTATAGATATAATTTTCATGTATTCAATTTAAATATTTAAAAGATATTGACAGCCAAAGTTTTGTAAACTTGATTACATCTATATCTAAAACGATAACTATTTATGATATGAGAGAGTCCAATACAATGGTATACCGTTCAACTCAAAATTAACGGGATAGGAGACGCATCCATCCGATCAAGCCTCCACATGTGCACTAAAATAGTACTGAACCATTCAATTTTCTATACATCTAAGAAGATGAGGACGTAACCACTCCACCCCATGTTTATCTTGTTCCCTCATCCCTCTCCTTTCCTGCAACTACTTGTATGCACCTATGTTTCCCTCATTTTTTTCTCTCCCTACGTATCTCTCTCTTGGAATTGCTAACATGCGAGGTGTGTCCAACGAGTTTCGCCGTGGGGAAGTAGTGAATGTGAGCGATGGTGTCAGGAAGCGGAGAGCGCTAGCAGCTGCGGGTTTGGCAGTGGCAAGGCAAGTAGAAGCGGCGACCGGAAACAAGCTCAGCAGTGCATGGGAAGGTGAGCGGTCATAGCAACTCAGTAAGCGCTGAGCCATGGGTGAGCTTAGTGGCAAGTGGAAGGCCAACAGCTTGCACAGAGCCACCGCAGCGAGTAGTCGCACGGCTGCAGATGAGCACACCGAGATTTTGCTTAGAGGCGAGCTTAGCAGCTACAGTTGACCCTTCCAAGGATTTTTTTTTTGCTTTTTTGTTTGTTTTCTAGGAACTTATTGAAACTTGATGAAATATGTTAACACTCTGGGGTTGAAACTTGAGTGCATGGCCGACCGGGATGGCCCACTGCCACCGCCGACGGTGGTGGCCCAGCGATGGGGTGACAGTGGTCGGGGATGGGCCACGATGGAGGACGGTGGGCGATGCTGTAGGGTGGGATTGCCATTGGAGGGCCGAAAGGATTTTAGATTAGAAATTATTGTAGCAATTTGAATTTTTCTAATTTTTTTATTTTGCTAGGATTTTGAAACTTGTTCCTGGCCGAAATCCGAGATTTCGCCGAGATTTCTAACCTTGGGCTAGATGGGGTGGCCGACGGAGGCGGTGGAGGATGTTAGAAATAAAGGCACATTTAGGTTTAATTTAATCCAAAAGTAAATCATGAACAACATATGATTGACTATCGGTAACGAATAACAGAAGCATACCATAGATGCATATGCTAGAAGACTACACATATATCCATCTAATGTGCTCACAATCAATAGGTTGAAAATAAACAGTAGAAACATTGTAACGTACTATTCGTGTGCAGATGGAGCATTAGTCGTTGTAGCGCGTACAGTGCCGAGGACGGAAGCGCGCCGCAGTCGAGTGCGATGCCGAGCAGCCGCTCCTGAACGTCGAGGAAGACGAGCCGTGACGGTGACGTGGAAGCGATCGCCGAGCGCTTCCCAAAAACTCGATTCGCCCTCTCCTGCAAGAACGCGAGGACGGATGGTTTCGAGACTCGCTTTCCGTCATTGGTGCACGCCGTCTGACGGACGAAGCAGAACTAGATGACGGCGCAATGAGGGAAATCGCAAACGCTAGGGCGCGAAAACTCTATATCTCCCAGATGATGACGACGAAGATATAAAGGAGCCCTGGTAATACCAGAATCGAACACGACTCGAGGACGTGCCACGATCGGAGTCCATTACGGGATCTGCATTACGGTGTCCTTATCTCATACTACAACCGCGATTCCGAGTAGCAAAAGAGTAATCTGCAAAAGGAGGCTGCGCCACGCAAAGCCCTGGACCGGATTTGGCGGACCATTCACGCAGTGCCAGACGCGCGCTTCGCCCCGGCCCGTTCGAGCCCGGCCCGGCCCGGCGAGCGCGCGCGTGTGTATTCTTTCTCCCTTTCTCCACATGGTTCTACCATGGTGGAGCACACTCCACTATTTAAACTAGTGCTCACCACTTTAGGCTAGCAATGTGGTACTATTGCTAGTGCACATGCTCCTCATGAGGTGGGCCTTTGAGATTTTCTAGGATTTATTGTCTCAATTAAATGGGCTTGACCCAAATAATCCAACAGAGGAGGCACGCGGAGCTACGATCAGTGTGGCGGTAGCAGCAACGCAGGAGAGGAGACAGTGGAGGTGAGGAAGTGGAAGGAAGAGTAGCAAGGGAGGGTAGGCAGAGACAAGATGGACAATTATATGCTATATGTGAATGGTATACCGTTCTCTAGTTGCTCTAAAAAATAAGATAATGAGATTATGGTGCCATCAAGAACATCCTCTGTTTTACCATGGCAAGCTTGATGATCCTTTATTCAATCGGTATAATAACTGGGACAAAATGGAGAGGAAAAAAGTAATCTTTTGGGGGTAAGCAAAACCTGATGGCGAATCTTGTTCTCGTGGGATGGCTATTCTTGGTGCACTGCTCCATCGAGTAATGGGAAGGTGGGAGGCCAGACCATCACAAACGGATAGACCACTATCAATTCATCGTTGTCCGGGTCCCTCTGGTACACCTTCTCCACGGTCCTGCTCCCCAGATGCATATAGACGACGACGTCAATCGCGTCGAGCTCCAAGAACACGAACTCGGCGTTGTCCCCAACCCCTACCACCGAAATAGTGTCGATGTGCCCTGCACTGGTCCCAAGCATAGACGGGCATAAATAAAATTTTGAAAAATTGTATAAGATTATTTTTTTAATATGCTAAATTCGTTTATTAAATTGATTTTGATTTAATGATTTGAGATTTTTAAAACCTTAGAACTATTTATATTATGTTTTTAGTAAATTTTAGATATATATATTGAATTTATAATATTACGAAATAATTATAAAAAATTATAAAATTATATATATAAAATGTGCATCTCAATAAAAAAAATTATAGTTCCGCTACTGACCCCAAGCCCTGCTGTACGAGATGGCCACACGCCTCGGCCTCGCGCAAGCAGATGGTGTCCACGAGCACCCACTCGGCCGCGCCGCCGTGATCGCCTGTCCTGCGGTGCCAGACGTGCAGCTGAAAGCCCTCCACATGGAAGATGTAAGGATCGCCGGAGTCGTCTCCCCGGGACAGCACAAGGTTGCCGTAGTACTCGTAGCGCACCCCGTCCGGGAACTCGATGACGGAGAAGCTGGCGGCGTCCAAATCAAACTCCAGTATGTACCCCGCCACTGTCACCATGTAGAGCTTACGGCCGGCGAGCAGAGGTAAATGGGGGATTCTGTCCGGCGCCGTCGGGAGCTCTGCTGCGGCAGGGGCGTGGACGGTCCAGGCGCCGGATTGCAGGACGGACAACTGCGCGGAGACTTTCCGGTCGCTGTACGCCAGGTCCACGCGGTAGTACGACGCGCCGTCGCCGCTGTCCTCCAGGAGGAAGATGGAGTCCAAGGTCCCGTCGAGGGTGGTTGTGGGCGGGGGCGGCGGGAGGAGAATAGCCATGTCTCGCTCCGGGTGCTGCAGCAGCGGGCTGCGCACGGCGTGGCCGCGGTCGATTTGGATGAGGACACGGCCGTTACGGCAGTCGTGGACGGTCGACTGGAAGTCGGCGAAGGCGTCGAAGCCGAAGCTGGCGTTGCGAACGACAGCGGCGAGCTCGGGTGGCTGGGGCAGCGGCACGAACTCCGGGCGCGGCATGCAGTCGCCGACGACGTAGAAGCCGAGGAGGCGGGGCGGGTGGAGCGCGTGGAAGCGGCGGAGGAAGGGCGGGTCGGAGGCTCGGCGGAGCCAGCGCTTGCAGACGAGGGCAGCGCGGACGAGGCAAGTGGGGAAGTCGACGCGGAGGAGGATCTCGCTGAGCAAATCGTCGTCGCCGAGCACCTTGGATGCGGCGGCCTCTGGCGGTGGCAGGGAAAGCTGAGTCGCCATTTCTTCTGCGGTTTCTCTGATCCTACTCGCTGAGTCGCCGGTTGGCTGTTGCTGTCTTGTTTATTTTCCACTCGTTGGTGCCGGGGGAGGAATATGTACGGCGTTTCTTTTGACCGTTGATTAGAAGGAGACACGCGCAAGGCAAGCCGCAGGGTGACCGGGTCCCAGTCTCCCAGACTCCCAGATACTGAGTCCGAGGTTACAACAGCTGCTGTAGTAGCAATAGTTGCAGCCGTCCATGCGACAATCGGACGGTGGATATGTTATCCTTAGAACGGGAAAATTCGCACAACTTGGTCCTGGGATAGCACGGCACACCTCTCCAAAAATTTCTTCATCTTTACTGCTCCGTTTCACTGTCTATTTCAATATATTTATCTATGGTGAAAATCTATAGTATAGTTATTGCAGTTTTTCCGCTCATTATCCTTAGTTAAATTTCAAAGACGTTAGATGATCCTGTTATGTCATTTAATAGAGGGTTTGCATATTTATTTCTCATTAACTATTTCTTAGATTTGGTGTTTCCTTAGTCGATACACACAGTGAGATGAGCGCAAATATAGTAAAACGGAGAAAGTGTATCATTATTTCCTCCTTTTCAATTGAGTAATGTTCTTACTTTCGTCATCACCAGTGACATTATGGCGCAGCTCGACTAACAGATCCGACCCCAGAATGCTCAATGTAATCTCTCATTTTTCATTTGTGGACAATATTCCAGAAGTAACTCTTCAGTCTTGGTACTTCCCCAATGTGCACCAACGCCAACATTGTACTAGTTTTAAAAAGCCAGGCGCCCAGGTATCAATATGATGGTCGAGTCCACTGATAATAAATCAGGCTATAACAAAGCACATAGACGTATTTGCTAGGCACGTGATGCACATCACCACAGTAGGCTCACACAGAATTATCTATTTTTGATGAAATTATTCCGCCGCAAATGAACATTTCAATCTGCAAGCGTGAGTTATGTGAAATTACTAGAGCCGGCACGGCTTAACAAAACTGAGTCTTTTGAATGGTATTCACAGCTTAACATCTGAATGTACCCAATGCACCCCAAGAAGCAACCAGCCAGCCTGATGATTCAGAATGTACTCTGTTCCTCAAGATGCTAGTAGCCTCTTGATTTCCGCTTTCTGATCCATGGTCAGCCTTGAGGGGAACTTGATGTTGAATTTGATCCTAAGATTTCCCTTCTTGGACGGGTCCTTCGGAATTGGCATGCCCTCTCGGGCGACAACCTCCTCGTAGCCAGGGTAGACGACACTGTTTATTGGTAATGTCAGGCCCCGGCCATCCAATGTTGTTACCTGAACAGTACATCCAGTCAAGGCTTCGGCCAAGGAGATCTTCTGAGTCATGACCAAATCATTTCCTTCTCTTGTGAACTGATCATGTGGCTTCTCATCAATTACGAATACAATATCTGCAGGAACTACATGCGGGGCCTCATTACCCTTTTCAGGAAAAGTAATTTTTGTCCCTTTCTTCCATCCAGGTTTAATATCAATTGTTAAGATCTCCTCAACAACCATTGTTCTCCTGCCAACGAATGAAGACACACTAGTGAGGCATGAAATGAAAGTAACTAACAGTCAATCACAAACTACATAAAAAATGGCACGTCAAATATACAAGATAATTCAAGAAAGATATGTAGCAAAAACGAAAACCTTGAAAAGATAGAACCCATTGCCTGAAGCATCTTTAGTCCTAACGTATCAGCCTCCCATATGGGGGAAACAACTTGTCCACAAGATGGACATTGGTGAAAGGCAGCCGAAATAATCAATGCAATCCCAAGATACCAATATGCTCAAGCAAGAGATGGCATCAAGAGTCAAGACACAGAAATCCATTTTTGATTTTTTTTCAACCGGTTAGCAAAATATAACTAATAGAAATCAAAGTCAAATAAATAAGATATTAGTGATAAAGTTGACCCAATAAGAACTTCAAGTCAAAATAGTTGAGACAAACAATGACAGGGCCACTAGATAATAAGCCACCAGCAGTGTGGGACACCTAAAGTCGATCAGGCGATTGCTCAAGGGCAACGCATGGCACCAGCCTGGTGAAAAATCAAACTTATGTCATCAGGAGTTGTCCTTCATAATGAATGAATGAATGAATGATCCTCTTGAGTTGTGAAAAAATTATACAAGAAAATAACCGTGGTCTCCTAGGTAAAGAGGATTCAGAATGAATGCAATGGAGTGATATATGAGCCAATCAAGTAGCACCTGAACTTTTAATTGGGTCCATAACCAGCCCTTGGGTTTAAATAACATGAGAAATATTATGCTACATGGTTTGTCCAAATAATCTTTTCAACTTTCCAAAAAAACAAGTCAAGTGTGATCAAACCGGAAAGGTATATGAACATGTCAAGATGATCATCCCAAGAACGGATACATAATTAATACAAGCTTTTGTAGATATGGCCAGATAACATCATACATAAGCATGTAAAATGTTGATGGTGCATTTGACAAACCTTGACATAACTAGGAATAGAAAATGCCTATGATGCATTTTTGAAGATGATCTTGTGCATGTTATCTATGCGCATACAAATATCAAGATTTCCTAAACACTGAGACTACAGTTCCAAGAAAAAGCAAGTTCATTTTTACTCATAAAAAAAAGCTCATTGACAACCTAAATCGAAAACTTGTTCCTGAAGGTATTCGAGTCAAGTGTCCGTAATCAAGTTGAGCACCACTACGTCGTCAAAAAAAGTTAGGCACCACTAGTAATCCTATTTCTCGCAAGCAAAACAAGAGATGAATATCTTGTTGGGGACACCAAATGAAAGTTCCCTAGTATGACAAAAAAAATCTTTTTTTAGAGCACATTCCCTCTTTCACTTAGTCAATCTGTTGCCCATATGTAATGCACCCCGTAATCAGCACGACCATGACTGCTGTATAATGTATGCATCATGCCTAGGTGGCTAGGTTAGCTACTAGGTATTGTGAACATTATTAGTGGTAACACTAGTAAAATGATTACTTTAAAATTGTAGTGTTAAGACTCAAAATGTGGAATATTTTGACAAATAACATATGAGAAATGTGTTGGAATATAATAATGTAGGAGATCGTAAACACATCTGAGATAAAAAGAATGCATGGTTTTAATAAATGACTTCCTTCTTGCTTAACTGCGATGCTTAGTAAATTATTTACATGGTTGTCACGGTGTACATGGCGACTGAGAGGTGCCAGGACACCATGGCATCTAGGCGGGCGCCATGGTGTCCTCAAGGCGAGGTATGGTGAGCAAAAGGAGTTGACAGTTGTCAGTGAAACTAAGACAACACATTAGAGAAGAAGTTTAGAACATAATTAACAAGCCTAGGTAAATTGCGACCACGGAGTGCACTTGATGCACCCATAGCTTGATCAATAAGAGCCCAGCCCAGATTTTCCGACTCCGTCTCATGGGCATCTTCAGCACCTGCATCAATCCAATCAGTGTTCCACTCATACTCATCAAAGATCAGTGGGTTAAAATTGCTTCCCTCTGCTAGCTGGCCAAGGTGCTCGCCTAGTAGCTCACCGTGGACACAGAGGCAACGTCGTGGATGCCGTAAATTCCTAGGCGCCTGCCTAGATGGCCAAGGCGAGGTGAGCATCCACGGCGTCCTATCCGGAGCGCCACGACGTGAAGGCGACGCCATGACAACATGATTATTTATTTATTTCATTCCATATTCAAAGAAATATCAATAGTAAGTTGTCCAAATACAATTTGGAATAATATCTATGCATCTAAACTGGTGAAATTTGTTTACTTCAATAATGACTTCAACGTCATAGGCAGAAGATCTGCCAACATATACGAATGAAAAAATGTACACAACAGATTGACAGGGTGTTCATATGAAGTAATAGTCCTAGGCAATTTTCAAGAATGAGAACAAAATTTCTGAATGAAAAATCGCACAAACTACTAACCAAAGACATTAACACTGAAGCATGATAATCATATCGAAAGAAATACGGTAGGCTATTAATTCTTTATGCAATTATTGACAGACCAAAAAAAAGGGATAGTGTGAGAATGTGACACTGTTGAACAAAAGATCTAAGCAAGCTGTAACATCATATCACATTATCCTTCTGCCCGGAGCATCTATTTTTGATAGGAGACTGATATCCTTTTAACTTGATTCTGAAGCAATACAGTGTTTTGAAGGTAAGGATGACATACATACGTCCTAGATTGCGACTTATCTATTTAATTGACACCTAGCAACTGTAATCATGTGAAAGTTCCAATTTTGACAACTAGTATACTCACAACCTTAATTTTATGCCTCTCAAGTGATTTCGGTTAATTCATAGACCTCACATGAAATGGTAATATATCTCTTTCACTTCACTAAACAAAAGCTGAATGCATATTTTACTCGAGAAAAGTAGTTGTCAGAACAATATAAATCATGGAAACAAATTATGTGTTCCCAATACTTTGACCAACAAAAACCTTAAGTAAGTTGCATCACAGGCCCAACAAGTTCTTTGGTTTTCTCACTTTAGGCCTTGAAACTTCAGTTTAGCTTGGCAGGTCCCTAAACTTGCGTAAGTGTGCCACTAAGGTCCATCACACTAAATTATGCTTCCTATTCAGATAACAACGCAATACTGAAATAACTACAACTAAGTTCAAATCCACGTGATATTAGAGTCACTTACCCGCTAGCATCTAATATCTCCCGTGAAATCTTCATCTTTTTGGTGGTACCTTTGTATAAGTCGGCAAGGTTGCATGGCAGTCGGTTCTCAATTGGTGCAGCCTTCTGGGGCCGTTGGGGGGCGTGCATTGATGCCTCGCCAGGGAATTGAGGGAAGGACCCAAATATATCATCACCAAACATCCCAAATCTTGATCCCCTCATGCCCCTCTCGGCACCTCCACCAATGCCACCCATGCCTGAGAATGGGCTTGAGAACCCAAAGAACTCGGCAAATATATCGTCTGCGCTGCGAGGGTTGAACTGGAATTGTGACCCATCCCCGCCAAAATAGGAAGATCCACTGGGCCCACCTGCTCCAGGAGGTGGCACCTGCCCCTTGAGCCCCTCTTCTCCATACTGGTCATAGACTGCCCGCTTCTGGGGATCACTTAGCACCTGCGAGGCCGAGCAACCATACATGAACCTTGATTTTACCAGACAATCCAATTAGTAATCAAGTGCAAAATGGGTTCCCACTACAACAACATCAGAATTAGCTCATTAGCACCCTCATAGGGATTTGTCCAAAGTTTATTATACCATAACATTTTCCAAAAGTTATGAACAACACATCATGAAGAATAATAAGTGGGTAATTTCCGATCGAATTACCCTGCCAAGTATTCTCGCTCAAGGCAACAAAATAACAAGGACGAATGCCACAACAACAACAACAGAAACATAAAAATCATTGTCCCCAAACTAAATTGATCTCGTTCGATTCCACAAGCACCACAAAAATTCAATCTTTTGCTGATTAATTTTCGGATCAAACAGCATTACAGCACCAAAACCGCACGAAACGAAAATAGATCTCCTTACAAACAATATCACAAGAACATTGTTTAGGCAATGACGAGCACGTAGTCATTCTATCAGTGAGAGAAAACAGGGGGGATTCCCTGAAACCGCATCAACAACCGTTCTTGGCAACCAGCTACGAGCATGGACACAGATGAGAGGCGTGACGGGAAAGCGAGAGAGCCGGCGCGCGTTGCACGAACCTCGTAAGCCTCGGAGATCTGCTTGAATTTGGCCTCGGCCTCCTTCTTGTTGTTGGGGTTCTTGTCCGGGTGCCACTTCATGGCCAGCTTCCGGTACGCCTTCTTGAGCTCGTCGTCAGAGGCCACCCGCTCCACCTGCAGCACCTTGTAGTAGTCCACGCCCATGCCGCCGCCGCCGTTCTTCCGGCCCCGCAGCCGACACCTGCGCTTGCGGTCGTGGTGGTGGCCGTCGGCGGGGACACGAATCTTGGCGGCTTCTCGCGGAGTGGTTGCGGGGGGTGGTGGGAGGAGATGGGGTGAGGTTGTGGGGTTCGTGCGGGCAGATTCAATAGCTGCAGGGAATTCTGATCTCGACACAACAGAGGTGGACACGTCAGTTTGCGACAATTGTTGGAAGAACAGGCCAGCTGCCACTCTTGGCAGAATTTGTTTTCTTGCCAAACATAGAGTATGTATAATAGTATATACTAGTTAGAGTCGCACACGTTGCCGTATCGTGCGAAATTTGATCATAGTTTTTTTCTGAAAAATAACCGATGTAAGGACCTAAACGCAATTTAATTTTTTTGGAGGGACTTTCGGCGAATAGATACATTTTCTCGGGAAAAGCAGAGAAACAATCTTCTTTTTGCGAGTTTAACACCCTATACGTTCACCGGTAAATAATACATGCTTCGAAAAATACTATAAATCGAGTTGCAAAAAAAACATAGAGATACAGCTTTACACATATTTCTTATTACAGAAAATATTAGGAATCGAGCTAAAAAATAGAGAGAGAGAGAGAGAGAAAGAGAGAGAGAGAGAGTTGTAAACATATTTCTTTTGACGAATTTGGTTAACACTCTATTATTATCCGGTCAACCTTCTTTTGTCGAGTTTAACACTCTATGTGTTAACCGGGTAATAATACATGTTCCGAAAAATTATTAGAGATGCCAAACTTGTTTTGTCGAATCTAACACTCTATGCGTTCACCGAGTAATAATACATGTTTCAAAAAATATTAGAGATCAAGTTGGGGAAAAAAGTCTAGAGATAGAGACGGACATATATTTCTGCTGACGAAAATATTTTTTCCGAGAAAAATGGAGAAAGGACATGGATGTAAGGAGCGAGGACCCATTTGTTATGTTTTTGGACATGACCGTTACCCTGAAAAATTAGAAAAGGGCTCGTTCGCGATTTGTATTTGACGGGAGTTTTTTTTCGTAAAAAATGAACGAGGGACCTAAACACGATTCGAAAACATTTTTCTTTCCCTCACAAAAAATCGTGAAGGACCTTTTCGTAACTCGCAGGGACCTATCCGCGATTTAAAGGAAGCCGAAGGGCCTTTTCGCGAAAATCCGGAGATGACGACGTGGAGCGACCGGTTGCTCTCGGTTGTGTTCCCTTATAATATATGGTATATTATTATCTATATAAGTATATCATATAGAATTTTATATAATATAATGAAGAGAGAATGAATAGATGTCAAGGCCCCAATTTCAAAAATTCTGGGAAATCCGGAGTATCCGGATTAAACATCCGAAATGTCCGGATATAACCCGGAATGTCCGGATTAAATGTCCGGAGTATCCGGATTAGCTCGCCCGAACACCTCAACCCGGAGTATCCGGACTAATTGTCCAGAGTGTCCGGGCTAATTCTACCGAAGACCCCAACCCGGAGTCTTCGGGTTAAACATCCGGAGAGTTCGGACATTGCGGGGGTTGAGTATAAAAGTCCCATTTCTTGGCTTCTCACTCACTTCACCTCACACTTATTGCTCTCCACTCCCTTGTGCGTGCTTTTTTCCACCTTGAGCTCGTCTCCGGCGACTCCCCACCGACCGACGTCCTCCCGTGCTCCTCCCTGGTGACTTCCTCACCCCGGCGTCCTCAAGCTCCCCTCCTAGCCGGCGTCTCCCTTCCCCTAGCCGGCCATCCCTCCTTTTCTTTCATCCTCCTTGAAGGTGAGACCTCTTCTTGGAGCTTGATTCGTGGGTTCTTGGGTTCTAGGGCGTCCATGGGGGTGGATTTGGGGTTTGGCTTGTAGATTGGGGGTTGGGGGTAAAACCTTGGGAGTGTTAAGGTTTTGGTGGGTGGTTGGATTTGGGGTGGTTTTGGCAATGTAGGGTGTAGGGTGAGAGATCGGGGGTAGATGATGTCGTTCTAAGCGTCGGATTTAGTTTTGGCCATGGGCTACCCGAATGCGCCTCGTTTCGTCGTGGTTTGAGCTAGCTTGGAGCTTCTCCGGCTTAGCCATGTGTAGGAAAGTGGTAGATCGGGTTCTCGCGGTGTCGTAGAACTTGGCGGCACCTTGATCCCTCGTATCATTTGGGCGGGTTGCACGGCGTCTGGAGTGTCCGGACAAATCGCCCGTAGTGTCCAGCTTATCCGGACTATCCGGATTAAATATCCGGACTGTCCAGGTTTGGCTGGTTTGTTCGGTGGGGGAATTTCATTGTAATCCTTTTCATTTGCATTGCATGCATCTCATTCATGCATTATGTTCGTATAGAGAACGAGACCACGGTGACCGACGTGACCGTGGTTGAGGGGATTGCCGAAGAGCAAGTCGCCGTCGATACTCAAGCAGAGGCATCAAACAAGCACCTAAGCATACTCAACCCTTTGTGTAATCTTACTTTTGTGAATAAATTGCTTATTGGATGATTAAGTCATGCATTAGGAGTTGAATTGTGGAAATGGTACTAGATCCCAATTGTTGCATATACACCCTTGTTAATTGTTGAACACTTCTTTCGGAGCTAGTTTATGGGTATTATATTGTGTCCATGCTTAGACTTGCTTAGTTGTCGGGATTGGGCCAAGTGGTGGAAGGTTCCACCGCTTGAGAGTATTTACTTCACACTATTGGGCTTGTATGGGTTTCTGGTAGGAGCTAAAACTGTGGAAATGAGACCGGGCGAGAGGTTGGATCATTTGAGTAGGGAGACTTAAGTGGGTAGTCTCGCCTATGTCGGTTGAGGACCGATCCGTTGTTTGCCCATTGGCCTAGCACATTTTGTCAGTCGCATGCCGGAATGGGACGGTAAAGCTATTCTTTCATCACATGCCATCCGATGGGGCATGCCCTCATGCGGTTGGGCGTGGTTGAGGGCGAGGCTTAGGCCGACTCTCGAGGGCCAAGCCGGGCTTGGGCCGCTCGAGGGGGTGCTAGGTGCTCGGACCGCATGAAGATGTCCCAACGAGTGTGTATGGATGGGAGAAGGGTTGACATGAGGTTCTTTGTGGCACATGTCGTGCGATTGATGATCCCCTGCAGGGTGAATAAGCGATTCGAATTGCCGCGCTCTCGGATATGAGCACGCTTGGCCTTTGCACATTTCAACGTAGTAATAACTTGAACTTGATACTAATTGGTATGTTGATAATTGTCATTGTTCATGAGGCTATTGGTTTGTTTAATTGCAAAGTTCAAAATTCACCTTAGTGATAGGTGCTGTCTACAAGTGCTATAAAACTTGTGTAACTGAGTAGTGCAATGTAATTAACAACAAAGTTAAGCTTTCCGCACTTTTTACTATAAGCTTGATTCCTTTCTACATCCAAATGCATGTCCTTTTCGTGTCGGTCATATATGGACCACGGGTAAGTCTTGCGAGTACCCTCTGTACTCATGCTTCTGCTTTGTGGTTTTCAGGTAAGGATCCGGACGAATGTGAGTTCTGTCCGTACTGCCTCTCGGTGACCGGGCGGGGCACCGAGTAGAGGCTACCGGCGTCGCTACTTGCGCCCGGAAGTGTTCAGGGGCAGGACACTTTCGGAAGAATTGTACTTTTGCTAGTTCAGTAGAGCGTGTCAGATTTTGTTGTACAGCTGGCTTAAACTATGTTATGTCTACACTGGAACCGTTGGCTACTTTTATGCAATCTTTAGGGTACTTGTGTGCTCTCGTTCATCTCGTTCGTTGTTTCTGTGCTTGGTGGTTGTCGGGTTGTCGTTTGGTGTTGTTCGTGTTCTCTCATCGGGTTTTGTCTTCGTGCCGGGGTTGGTTTGGTTTGTCTTGCTTCCACGTCGTGTACTTTGGTTGTGGGGTCTCGAGTTCGTTGCCCCCTTTATGCAAATTGAGTTGATATGGTGTTGTAAGCCGGTATGCGGGGATCCTGGGCGAGTTCGGGTCGCATACCGGGGGAATACCGGGATTGTTGTCGAGTTATTCAAAGGGTCTCTGTGAGGACCCCTCTTCCTATACCGTACTGTACGCCGTCTACTGTGGCGTATAGCACCGTATAGCAACAGAAGCCTCGACACCGAAAATCTGAATCTAAAAAAAAATTCGATCGACGGGATCGAACCCTTAGCTTCAGACCCGGTGCCTGTACGCCTCCAATACCGGTTCCCTGGATCAAGAGCTCCAAGATCGCTGCACCAACAACACGAGTATCAATGCACAAAGTAATGAACTAAAGTTAAAATACATAACTGGGTGTAAATCTTGTACATACACATTACAAAATCCAAAAGTAGAATAATAGCGGAAGCAAAAGAAACACTAAACCAAAGACACCTGGCCCGACAACCCCACGAGGCTGCGATCGGAGGAAGGACCACAACCGCCTCACACGCATGAGCAGAGGACCACGAGCCATCCGGATCACCATCGGAACCATCCTCTCGAGACAAGGTTAGTAAACAACAAAGAAAGCAACGGTGAGTACACGTATGTACTCGCAAGTCTTTAGTGTATGGAAATATAGTTAAATGCAGGCTACTTCAACAGAATAAGCTTCTATACTAGGTTGATTGCATAAAGCGACATTTATTTGTAAACAACATTTAACAATCGATAGCATTAGTAATTGAAAGAGCATTTGACATAAAACATATTTCACAAGATATGTATAATGTATATTATCCCAACCGGTTCGCCATTCCCGCCGAATGCAACCGATGGGCTAGATTGTCGACTCTATCCATCAAACACTTCCTTTCCGCTCGAGACTCACACTTTTTCGTAAGAAGACACAAAACCAAACTTCTATACTCTCCATACTTATCTGGGCTAGATGCTCTTAACCGTGAGCACGGCTAATCGATTAGTTTTACTTAACACTTCGCAGAAGTTGCACACATTCCCCACATGGGTCTATCTAGCAAGCGTGTTGCCATGACGCGCGATACTTTTCAAGACCGACTCTTGCAGATTGACCATGCCATTCCCATCATCGGTGTCACCGGACATCAAAGACAATAGCGTGATCCCACCCTGGTGGATTTAGGGCGTCAGACGCTGCAGCCGCAACACGGGGTATCCCTTGCCCCGGCCCCATTACCCCACGAGTGGCACTATTGTTGCAATGGAACCCACAACACCCCTTCTTACGTCCAATGGATGACGAAGTCCCTTCCGAGAACCCCGCCAGCTGCAGACTGTCAATCACAAGCAAGTTCTCATCTTGCTCTTCGGCCTACCAACAAATCGGCTATCCCCGAAGTCGGTACATAGGCATTCTCGCTTGATTCAGTTCATGTGGTTGCGCGAGACTCACCCAAAGCATTAACTTTGAGTTCGGTCCTTATATTTTTGTTGACTCGGGCAAGGACTCCAATCCTAACCACACCATCACCTTCACATTCTATACCTCCTCCCGAGTCATTTACACCACTCATTTTTATCAATTAACCATTAACCATTTTGACTCAATTCATTTTGAAATCATATTTTGATTGATGAGTGTAATCGCCAAGGACTAGACTCAAATCTATTGCATTGACTAAGCATATGCATTTATTAACATTTTATACCCAAGTGACATTTATTAAGTTGCCTAACCTCTACTAGGGCTATCAATGTGACCATGGGAAATAGATTAAGGAAAACCACCAATTTGGGTTATATCTACCATTCCCACAAACTAGCACATTTATGAAATTAAACGCATGCATATAGTTTGATAAATCAAAGTAAACATCGTAAAATATTGGATCAAGATGATCAAAGGAGGTGCTTGCACGTCTGCTGCTCACGATGGATCCGGGACGAACTCAGGATTGTTCGAGGCGACTCAGGACTCACTCGCCTCTAATCGAATAAAACATCAAAAGCAAATAACAGAGAAAGAAATTAGCAAAAAGTGACTTTAGAAGCATAAACCCCAACTTAACATCCAATAGAACTCATCTAGACACTAAGAAAGCAAAGAACGAAACAAAGCGAGAAAAATGGCGAAATCGCGATTCGAACGGCGATTTAGTAATTTCGCCAACTTGAACAAAATGCGCAAAATAATTTAAAATTCAACTAAATTTTGTTAAACACCTAGAATTAGGTATAATACACCTAATGGAACTTACGGGAACTCGTTTGGATTTAAAACGAACAAACGGAAGCCAAAACAGTGAAAATCAATACACAAAATGCTGAAAAATCAGAAAAAAGAAAAACGGCACTATTCACCGTAACGCAAGAGCCATTTCTGTCCAAAATCCATTCGAACGACTTGCGACCGATTCCAGTGACTCCACTAGGTACTTTAGGATGTCTAGGACCTATCTGGACCTTGCCCCTTGAAAATTCACTTAATTTGCATCGAAATCCGATCGAAAGCGCAAATTAAGCCGAGGTTTACGCCTCGATTCGCACAGGGTCCGAAAACGGCTCAAACTCGATCCCACTTGCGCGAGGAGCACGTTTTCGACTCTACTAAGTCTAAATGACCCTAAATGACTCATTCCGACAGCTAACTGGCGAAGAAACCCCTAAATGTGGAATATGGCCAAAATAGCTATTTTGCTCGAAAACGAGCAATCTCGCCCAAAAGGGCCGTTTTGAGCTGAAATGCCGCGAGACTTGTTTTAAGCCCTCGGCTAGTTGCTTAGGGATACTTACGACCTATCGGAGCCATTCCCCAGCATGGATGACTTAATCTTCTCTGACTTTTGATCAATTGCCCGCTTAACTCCGGTAATTACCCGAGAAATGGCAAAAGTCCGAAAAGTGACTTGAATGCGATCCAAAACACGCGGGAAGCATGCTATCGACCTTAGTGACCTTAAACGAAGCTAAACGAAGCTAAAGAAAGCTAAATGCCTTAAACGGCTTGTGAGGCCTATAATTACTAAAATAAAATGCAAAGTGCTAAAATGCAAATCTAGCGATTCTAACTGCTTTTCTAGCCTCTAAGGGGACTAATGGTAAAGTCAATACATGCCTCGGAGCTCTAGGACTTTACGAAAATAAATGAGACCTAGAGCTGCAAAGTACATTGAAAAATGGTCAAAACTAAAATCCGACTTTTCTAATCGGGGTTTCAACTAGCAAGGAAGCTATCGGGACTATCCATTCGCTCATCGGACCTCTAGGATTTTTCACAAATAGAGTGACCTAGAGCTAACAACTTGCCGCAGAATTCATCAAAATGGAATTCTGACTCTTCTGATCTCGACTGCGGCTACTAGAAGAGCTAATAGAACTGTCCGATACAAGCTACGGACTCTTGGTATTTTGTAAAAACAAGCAATACCTAAAGAAATAAAATAAAATCCGGCTTAACAGAATTGAATTCCGATTCTTCTGATAGCGGCTCCAGCTACCAGAAGTGCTAACAAAAAATACTACCCATGCTTTGTTCCACTAAAACTCCGACAAATCGAAAACCTAGCGATAGTTTGCTAGATTTCGAAGATGTCCAAAAGCTAGGTCAACAGTAGAGTTAAATGGACCTAACGATGACCTGAGTCTAGATTCTAAAGCACAATTGCCATGCAATGTGTCTAACACATGGAACCTAGTTTTGACCTAGGCTAGGGTTTGAGGGACATGATGAAATGCGGAGCTACAGGAGGGGAAACTCGTAGCTACGCGACGAGGGACGTCCCGGGAGCCGAGAAATCAAGTCAGATCGCAAAAGCACCACGGGAACTCCAAGAGACATCTATGAATCTCGATGGAATACTCACTTGAAGGGGTTGAGAAGATGGGGAACGCGATGGAGAGAATGAATCCGGCCTCCGTGTCAGTTTCCGTCGGTCGGATCGCCTCCAATCCGCGGGTTTGGGTGTCCTAGGGCTTGGGCTCCCACTCTTCTTGCTCTCACGGTTGGGGAGAGGCAAATGGCTGGTTTGGGAAGATGGCTTGGAGACTTGCACCCTTTTATACACTATGCACTTATGGAGGGCAATTTGGTCCAATGCCAAAACTTGAAGATTCAAACATCTAAAGCTGATTTTGAATACTTCTAAGATATTTTGGATAGTTTTTGAGGACTTTTAGACATTTAATTTCCTAAATTTCCAATTTGTCCAAAAGGACAATTACGAACCGCAATTGAACTCGATTTGATTTTGAGTGAGTTTAATTAAGTTAAAGGGTTCTTTTGGATCCCAGTCGAGTCTACTCAGCTCAAAATACAGAAATACACAAACTTGATGTATTGTTGAACAACGTTTGTGTACAATGGTACAGTGCTTCGAGTATAAAAATACTCGGGATATTACAGTCTCACTGTCTTCTCGATTGGGCTTGGGTGCTAACACTGTGAGCGCCCTAGGCGATCCGTTGTTAGACTCCAAATCCGATTAGGATGACTACACCTTCAAATAACCCGAGGACGGTCTGGGCGGCTCCTCCCACAGTAGAGAAAATGATATTGTCTACTATTTTATAAACAGCTTTATACTGTGTATACCATTGTACAGACAGTCTACTAATTATATAAGAGATCATTGTAGATAACTATATAGACAATCTATTGTATGAGTTTGTCTTTAATACTATCTATAAATGGCATGAAGGTATATTAGAGACAACCACTGTCTATATCACTGTACATGCCTTAGCCTCCTTTCTACTCTCCGTAGTAAATTATTCTGTATATTTTATCTCACAACGTATGAAGTATCTCGTGTAACAAAAGGTATACACATGTAGTATACGAGTATATAAGATCATCTGGGTGGTATATACATTTTTTCAAATATGGTATGTACATTTTTAGATATACTCTTTTTTATGTACATATATGATTGTATTAATAAAATACGCTAAAACCATGGACTTCTTTGCAAGTTTTTCTTGTGGTTACATGGAGTATGTTACAATTAGTATATGAGTGTACTTAAATGATAAAGGAGTATTTCAAGTTTGTTTAGGTGATATTTCAGATGTGAGAGTAATTACTCTGGAATAGAATGTGCGTGTGTATGACGCCGAAATGAGCACTATTGTGCGTGGACACTATGATTTCAAATATGCAAATTGAAGCTAAATTCATGTATATTTTTGAAAATTTTTAGTTTTAGAGTTTATATCCATATATAACAGTTCAAATGAAACACATACCTTTGAAAAAAAATTAATTGAATTCAAAGATTTTGAATGATTTAGATTACATGCTTGGCTGATTTCTATATAAAATCAGCACATACCTACATTCAAACTATCATCAAAAAGGAAACTCCAGTTTGAATTTCAGTAAACTGGATAAACACAACATCCTAAAAAATTTCGTATGCAATACTAGGGGAAATACCCTTTTGGATCATAGTGTCTGGGAACCATGGTGTCCTAGGTAATTAATATATATATATATATGTATATATCTTAAATAAATATCTAGATTTACTTTGTATTTTTTTTATATGCATACATTGAATATAATACTTTAGGTATAAATAATTAAGAGTAGTCTAATCAGTTCTAATATCCCCTTGATTTCTATATTTTTGAATGGAGAAAGTAGAGCAAGTTATTATTTGGATGATTAGTTTAGTATGCTTTTGAGCCTTCCTTTGGTATTACAGTAGCTTTAGTTGTTTTTCTAGATTGTAACAGTAAAATATTTTATTTCTCAAACTAACTAGATTTCACAATGCAACGTTGCACGGTATCGTAGCCGTAAACTAGCCCTAAGTGTATGTGGATATGCTACTGTGCAGTGCAATACATGCGCTGAGAGTCGTTGGATGAAGAATGTACTGCTTGGATCAACAAGATGAGAGAGTCGATTGCCAATCGTGAGGAGGGAGCCCATGTCTAGCCACAACTAGACTTGGGCATCATGTCATGCAGGCCGACATGGCATGGGCACGACGAGCTATAGGCCTAAACCGTGACGTGCGCCATAGCCCAGCCGGTCTGTCGCACCATGCCATGTTGGTCTAACTCGCCTCCGGTGAGCCTAGGTACGGCTGTAAGTTTCAGCTCCATTAGTTTTGGTGATTGTTTTTGTATTAATGCTTAATCATTGTTTAATAAAAAAATCTAATCTTTATGAGACTAATATGATTGTTGAGTTTTATTTTTATTAGTCTCAAATTTGGATGAAAAATAGAAAACCCATGGTATGTACTAGTATTCACACTATCATCCAATTGCATACTTTGAATTCAAGTTAAAGGATGAACTCTTCCATTCCTTTATACTTAAAAATGTGCATTATGTTTTCAAATCCATATATATATATATATATATATATATATATATATATATATATATATATATATATATATATATATATATGGATGCACACATCTATGGGGAGTTTATGATTTATTTTGAGGATTCAACAATATTGATCTATTTTGTCTTGCCATATATTAAGAATTATTACTTTGAAACAAAACCTTGAGTATAGATTAACTTGCCTAGTTGTAGCATACTCATGGTATCTTAGGATAAACTACAATGCATTCTCAAATAGAAATTGTGCATATTGATTAAAAGTAAATTATTTACATGCACAAGTTTTGTGGAGTTTATTCTATAGTTGATGGTCTCAAGAGTATTGATCACTTTCCACCACTCCAATACATTGCATTATTACTTGAATTCCATCAAAATGAGTATATGAAACTTGTGCAATTATATATACTCATATCAATATAAATGGTATTTAAATTGATTTTGGTTGTCTTTCAATCAATCAAAGAATGTTTCATCATGTGTTGATGGTATTATTTGTTAATTAAGGACAAACAAAAAATTCTTGAGTATAATAAAGCATTAGTTGCATCAATGTACTCAAGACATAATTAATCATTCAAATTAATTTGGTTTGTACTCAATAGATCTTGAGGCATCCATTATGTATTAATGGAGTGCAAATTGATGATTGAGACAACCGTATTTGTTAGACTAATAATCTTCTATGAGTTATGAAGTAGGTTGACTCCAAAGAATCAGGAAGAAGTTATCATGTGGCGATGAGCTTCAAGAGAATCCCGAAGCAAAGTGGAGCAAGAGGACGTTTATCATGTGTCAATGAACAAGATGAGAAGTTGCATGCTTAGAGAGGAGTTGATTGTACATCATAAAAGCCCCAAGTGGTTGCGCACGGTAAAAGTATAACTAGATAGGCTAAGGATGTGTTCCTAGTCTTTTACCGGTCTCGATGGTTGGATGAGACATCGGATTTCTAGTTTAGTGTCGTATTATTAAGAGGAGTTAAGTCATTTAGCTTGAGCTTCATCATGTGTTGATGAACTCAATCTGGGTCACTCTAGCTCACTCTGTTAGTTGGTTTTTGCATGAAGCTAATATTTGCATGTGTTGCAAATATTGAAGTTCATGCTTGCTTCTTATTTGAATTTGGATTTTGCATGGAGCTTAGTTTTGTATGTGTTGCAAAAAAAGAGAACTCATGCAATTTGATTTTAATGATTGTTGTTTGCATGGAGCTAGGAATTTTCATGTGTTGCAAATAGAGAGCTCATGCATTAAAGATTTAGTTTATGACTTGATCATGTGTTGATCATCACAAGGCTATTGCAGGCTTTGTGTTTGAAAAATGAGTTTTTTTGGGCAAAATGTTAGTTTTATTAAGTCTTATCTTGGAGCATGTGAATAGGGTTTACAAATTGACTTGATCATGAGTTGATAATCACATGCCTCGAGATTTGTTTTAATTTGTTATTTCCAAACTTGTTTTGCAAATGAGCTGGAGGTTATGGGTTTCGATCCTAGAGCATGTGAATAGGGTTTGCAAATGGGTGATCTACACGTCCACCCGTACGTAGTATAGTGACTGTACGGACTTCCACCCATATAGTGCCTGTACGGAGCCACCTCAATGGTGGAATGGTAGCAGTGTTGTATGCGAACTACACTAAGTGTAGATGCGACTCCCAACTCACTCAATAAGAAAAAAAAGACATTGATCCACTTTAGATTCTTTTTATGAAAAAACAAGAAGCTATACCTGTGGAACTAGCAGAACAAGACCTAGCCAAACAGTTAGAGCAAGTATGCCTCAAAGTGGTGGCTAATGACGTACTCTCTCGCTCTGTCTACCATCCTCTTGAGCTACAAAATGTAATGCTTAGGTCGAGAACTACACAGGAAAATGAAATAAAAAAGCGACAAATTAAATCTCACTTACATAGAACTGCACCAACCACTTCTGCGTTGGACTATCCACAGAAGTTAATGGTGTGTACCCTGCCTTCTCGGGTAGCACACCCATGAACCAGTCCAGGGGATCTATCCGCCACTCTGAGTGGACGTTGTTCGACACCACCGCATCCACGGAGGAAGGTAGGTCTAGGAGGTAACTGACATCCTCCAGTTTCGGCGCCATCGCAATGCACGGTAGGTGAAATGTGTGCATCTTTGGTTGCCAGCGGTCCACCAGAGCTGTTAGTATGCTCCTGTCATAGGGGAACCTCCTAGAGGCACCCTGTCTATCCTATGCATCAACGGCAGTTGCCTCCACCATTTGGGCTACAGGAAGTAACCCTGCCATCCTCAGCCTATAGGAAAACAATGTAAGTACGATCGTTGCACACATACAAGACATCGTAATGCAACTATAGGAATAGTGCACTAACCTCAGAATCCATCACAGATCAATCCTCCATGCTCTCATGGGGGTGCGTAAGTGTAGGGCGCTAAGCTCGAATGCTAGCTCCGCATCCGGCGGTGGCAAGGTGGCTAAGCAGTCATGCCTATCACTGGGTCAAGCAACTCATACAGCTCGACATTCGCAATACCTACAGTTCAATAGTTCAATGTTCGTACAAATTCGAATATACATACAAAAAGGATACAACAATTACAAATAGAATTTGAATGCAATAAGTGAAGATAAAATTTGCATATGATAATTGCACATACAAATTGAATGCAATAATTACATGTACAAAGTCCATACATTCATTACACATACAAATTCGATACACTAAATTGACGTGCAACTAAAATACAAGAATTTCATATGCAAAGTCGATACAACAATTTCATGGCCTCTAAACCGTCGGGCAATACATGAAAGTGTGCACCTTCTCCTTGCAAACTGAACATTTTTTTACATGACACCTACTTTCCGTTGCGTCCATGTCATTCCTTATATGCCTTGTCTTCCGTCGCCATACGCCCTTTAGCCTGGTGACATCTGGAACCCACCGTGTGTCCTTTCATCTCTGATGCTCTGTGAATAAACCCATCACTCAAGAACCGTAAAGTTCTGCACTCCAAGTTGCCATCACCGCTTCCTTATTGAAGAATTGTGACAAGAATATACCTGGATCCATACGAATTATTGAATAGGTAGCCATGACATGTGCGCATGGCCTGTGTAACAGACAAGGCTTGTTGCAGGTGCAATCATAGGTTTTTCCTATGATGCATTCATGAGCAACTTCTCATTGATTCGTCCCACGACCGGCTTTCTCTTTACACAATACCTTGAAACGAAGCTCCCTTGTGCCTATCTTCAATGCTCTATGCATCTCCCCCTTCTTGTCTTTCCCCTCCATGTATGTAGGAATCATCTCGGAGTATTTCCCAGCAGGATCATTCGTGCGGGCGACTGCCCTAGCATGGCAATCCATAAAGTACTTCATGATGCCATGAAGAACACCCTCCATATGACAACTAGGGAAAGGGGTCTCAGGGCCCGCATGACCTAATTGTAAACCTCAGCTTGGTTTGTCGTCATGACCCCAAACCTGGCACCAACAATGTCATAAAGCAGAGCCCATATCTCCCTATGCCCATGCTCTATCCATTCCAAGAAGCATTTCATAGCCCTTCCGTTCCTACGAATCAAGTGTGAAGGTTCTGTGGGTAACTCTTTCAACGCTACTAGGGCCTCCCCTGGGCTAGGTGTTGCCCTCTTCGCTGCCTCCACTGTATGCATTGATGTCAGCTCGTCCAACTTCTTCCACAGTGCATCAAACTTTCACTGCTAGTTCTACTTGCACAACCTCTTGAAAAGCTTCATCTGCTCCTTGTTCCTGAACTGCTTGTAGAAGTTGGCACCTATGTACCACTTGCACCACCTACTATGCAAATCAGGCGATGGATGTGTCTCATCTTCACCTTGATGCAACTACACGATCGCCTTCAACAGTCCAGATGCCGATCGTGTATGACACATACCCCATGACGCCAACCTTCATGTTCCTTAGAAAGCAGAGCCAGCTATTTGTGTTTTCACACTCCACAATTGCGAACATTACGGGAAGAACCTAATTGTTGCCATCTACTCTTATTGCAGTCAATATCTGGCATTTGTACATTCTAGTCAGAAATGTCCCCATCCATGCATAACAATGAATGGCAATGTCTGAATTGATACATGCACCAAAAGCAAAGAATGCCAGCTTGAGTACCATCTTCCCAGGGAAGCACTGTGAAGACTGCTCACAAATATTGACATAACTCCTAGCATTCCTTTCCTTGATCACGTGAAGCATACCTGGTAATTTCTGATAGGAGTCTTCGAATGTACCAAACCTTGCTTCCAATGCCTTCTACTTCTGTGACATTCTACGATTTGGCATTACGGTACAATGTTATACCGTATTTTTGGGATTTTTCGGGTGTTTGGGCCTCTCCGGGGGAGTTTGGGCCTTGTGGTAGCTAGTTTGGGCCTTGGGGGAATTAAATGGGCCGTCGGTGGGGGTTTTTTGGCCCATATGGGGGGAAATCCTGCCAATACCTAGGGTTTCCCACCCCCTTGCGCCTCCCCCTATGCTTGGTGCGCCCCCCTAGCCCTTGCGCCCTCCCTCACCTAGCCGCTGCCCCCATCCCTCTCACCTCCTAGCTGCACCCCCTCCCTCTTTGCGCCTCCCCTCCCCACCTCTAGCCGGCCCTAGCACCACTCCGATCTCGATGTCCGGGAGCTATCCGTCTAAGAGGATCTGGCGATTCCGGCGTTCCCGGCGATTGGAGGGGAGATCGGACCGCGAGGAGGACACGCTCGTCGACCGGGTGATTCGCCAAGAAGAGGTATGCCTTGGGGAACTTGGTTGTAGAGTTTTGGTGCTGTTTAGATGGGGAAGTTCATGGTTAAAGTTGGTGTTTAGGTGCTGTGATTGGAAGGATTTAGGAAGATTGTAATTCGGTCTTGCGTTCTGTCCTCAGACAGATTGGGTCATCGGTCTTCGGGCGCTAATTAGATAATTTTAGAGGCGTTTTCTAGAGGCCCGGCTGTTGCAAAAGTTGTAGGTAATCGAATTAGTTTTAATTGGGCACTGGAAATGCTAAATTCAGTTCAACCATTTAAAAGTTATGATCGTTTTACCGAATGCTGTCCAATCTGTGACGTGAATGATACAGTTTGTGATCAACTGTAGATTAAAGGATTTTAGAAGCGGAATCAGTTTTTGCGAATACTTAGAAAAAGATGGGAAATTTCCTAAGGTTTGAGAAAATGTACTCTTTTACCTAATTTGGAGTTGTAGAACTCAAGTTATGCTTGTTGGAAGCTTGCTGTCCCGGTGGACAGATTCTCTGTTTTACGGGTTTTAGGAGCGGGTTGCGAAGTTGATGAAGTTGATTGTTCTTGTGTTGTTTTGTGGGCATGTTTTTGAGTGTATTAAACCTATGTGTAGGTGGTGTGACCCCGGGAGTGCCATCAAAATCCCGCCACTCCGTCTCGCGTGGTTGAAGGCAAGTGTATTGGGATGGTGTTCGCGCTAAAAACGTGAAGTAGGATCTTCAGCCTCGAACATACAAGACAAACACCGGGTTTGCAGAGCGTGCCAGTCAATTTGACCTGAAATTGACAAGGTAGAATTTGTAATCTAATCAAAGCCGATAGAGCAACGTTTATCGGCTTTTCGCTAGTCGGCTGAAAACCGATTAGGGGATAGCTAGATCAACCAGTTACGGTTAATCCGGATACAAGGTGAAATCGGCTTTGAGAAGGTGATGCGTAGCAAAACAAAGCAGATCGAACCTGATGAAATCGCCTAAAACCAACAATCGGCGATGCGCAGCTATGTTGATTCCGTCGACTTGCAGAGAGATCTATGAAGCTAAAATGATGTAAAAAGGGTTGTAAAAAGTAGATGTTGTGTGTTGGATTGATTTTTTCTCCTCGCCCTGTGTCTACCTCTTTTATAATATTCCGTCCGATCCGAGTCGTATATGGATACGGCCTTTGTCCGTATCGGCCTCTGATCCAATTTTCTTCCCTTATTAGAGACGGAATCTCCCTCCGATTCATCCACCGATGTCTTTCCATACGAACGCTCTTATCCGATTTAGACTGATTTTACCTATGCTGAATTTTGGTGCAAACACATGCCCCCCGTTTTTGGAAGATAACTTGTTATTTTTCAAAAAATCTATCGGCTTTTACGTCTGTATCGGCCTTATAGATGAATCTCCCTCGGGAACCACCCCATTAACCGCACCGTAAAAATCTCGGTGCGTTTTAAATGTTCAACCGTTCCCGCTTGTTCGCCTCCTTTTTACTGTCGTATAAATAGGGGGTCCCCCCACGGTCATTTTCACGTCTTCGAGCTCTCGTATCGCAAGCGATCGGCTTTTCTCTCTTTCTTGTCAAGTTCTTTTCATCTCCGATCGGCTGTCATGGACCCAACTCAGGTATTTATACCAATTCCTCAGAGTTCAGATCAGTTCTACCTAGGATCGATAGGAACCGTAACCTCCGATTCTGTGATCAACGAAGAAATCCCTAGGCTTCCTTTGTCGGCCGCGGGCTACAATATAAAAGAATGGGACAAAAGTTTTAGAGCTTGGTCTACGGCCCTCAAGGGATGGCGATCATGGTATATCAGGGTATCGGCTCAAAAATGAGCGGAGTGGGAAAGGTCGGGTATAGCCGAGTGTCTCCCCCTAAGTTTAGCCAACCCTGAAGCCAATGAGCCTTTGGTAGCATCGGCTTCTTACTTCTGGTCCGATTCCTTCAATGCTTTCCTTTTTAGAACTGGCCCAATTGGCCCAACTCTCCTCGATATCGCCCAGCTATGCTGCCTCAGACCAGACGGAGACCAATTGTCGGCTTTTAGTGGCAAGCCCCACTATAAGTTGACTCATAAGAAAGGGGAGGGCTAGCGCAAATACATTCAAAATAACAACAAAGTTAATGGGCTCGTATCGGATGAAGAACACGTCGCCTTCCTCAACCTCTGGTTGGATAGGTTCCTTTTCTGTGGAGCTTCCCTTGGCCCGACCCAGACCTATCAGCTGGTAGCAGAACAATTGGTAGAGGGTCGTCGTCTTGCATTAGGAAAGCTGTTTCTGGGGGTCGTGTTCCAAATGATGCATATTATTCGAAGCCGATTGTTTTCTGGCTTTGCCGATTTTGTTGTTGGCAACATAGGGGGCCCCCTGTGGTTCATCCAAACTTGGTTGTACTGTATGTTCGGTCGATCCCTCCTTTCTCAACCTATAGATCAATCGGCTTTTCCTCGTGAAGATTACCCGGAAGACACAATCCCCACTTATACAGCCAGCCGATCTTACGGAGAGAACTTCATTATGTGTTCCACTAATAACCAAAAAATAACTCCCGCAGGTATGCATAAATACCTCTCTTTCTTCCTGACCTTAGATCGGTCGTCTTTTGGCCAGCATGACTTTTTTAGTTACCTTGACGTAGCCGATTATCCTTGGCCCTCTTTTCTGCACTTGGCTGCTGATAGTGACCAAATGCCCCAATCGACTTTGGATTTGTACAAAATCTTCCTTTCCCCTTGTATTTTCCATGCTGGTTTGAATACTAGAAATCGAACTTTCCAACCATCATACGAATTCTACCATCCTTCTGTCTATGCTCGACAATTGGGTTTTGGCCAAGCTATACCCAGCTTCTCTCTGCTTGAGCGTATCGAGCCTCGCACCAGAGTGACCAATCTGGTAGCGGCTGAGGTTGTTCTTGAACTTACCGATGAGTTCCAAGTCGTTCACATGCCCCATTTTATTCTAAACAACCGTCGGTCAAGCTCATTTTCCAACTGGTGGTCCTTGATATCCGATGACCTTTTGATGGATAGGACACCATCGACAATCCTTTCCCAGTTTTTACCTAACTTCCATAAGCCGACGGTAGCATCCACCAGCAGCTCAAGTGAGAGTTCGGGCTATACCAATTCATCGATAGCCGAGATACCGGAGTTTATCCTCCCGTTATCTGTCTTACGATCGGCTTTTACTAATCTTGTTCTCTCGTAGGAACGGACTGTTATGGACGTCGGTGAGCCTGTAGCCGATCCAACTGTTGCCGCCGGAAGCAGCCGACAGAGGCGGCCGGGGCAGTCGGTGGGTACCACAGGCTATGCTTCGGGTACCTTGGGCATTCGTAGCCCTCCTTTGTCGGACCTAGCTCGCCAGCGTCGCCCGAGTAAGCTGTTTTTCCCATATCGGCTTCTGTCTCCTTTTCTTGACTTACACAACATTAACTCCTGGTATTTTGTAGAGAGGAGGAGGGGGTCTAATAGGCCATCCCCTAGGTCCGCGAGGCATTCGGCCGATCACTCTCCTGAGCAGTCGGCTACTGATGTAATTCCAATCCTGCCCCTTTTAAATGGTGCTCTTTTCTTATGACGCTGATGTCATTTTGATTTTTCAGCAATCGCCTTCGGTACAAGTAGCAGGGGTCATAGCCGACCTTCAAGGCACATCTTTGGTTCCTCCCTCTGCACTGCCTCCGACGCTACCTATTGTGCCATCATCCGCGGTTGTCGTGCCGATTTCCCCTGACTCTGCCGATCCCGCTAACCTCCTTGGGTTTACCCTGGATGAGCTGAGTGATCCTGAAGTGATGGCTACGGACGACTACCCGGCCGACGTTCAGCGAATTCTTGATGCTTCCATCACTGCATCGGCTGTTGTGACCTCTGAGCCAGGCATGCAAGAAAGACTTAACCGTCTCCTTCATGAAGTCATGCAACCTGAAGCGAAACTTTTGGAAAACACTCAATCGCTTAGGAATGCAATGGTCGTCGCCTGCCGATCTCCCTCCAGAAGCTATGAATGCTTTGCTGGACATCTGTCACTTGGATAGCCGGAGGGAAGCGGTGGAAGCTGCCAGATCCAGAATTGCCCGGAGGGAAGCACAAAAAGCCGATCAGAGGATCTTGGACGAGCTGGTAGCCAATGCAAAGCTTCAAAAAAGGGAGTTTGATCAAGGCACCGCCGCCCTAAAGCTGAGTAAGGGCAAGGCTCAATAGTTGGAGGCAGCCAAGACCAAATTGGAGGAGCAACTAGCCCTGGTGACCAAGGACCTAGCCGACTACCAATCCAAGAATGCTGAATCGGCTTCTTCTCTAGTAGCCAAGAAAAACCAGATTGGTGAAGTTTTTGCTCAAGTGAAGCTTCAGTCAGCCAAAGTGGTTCCAATCCCGGGTGACGCAACGGCTGATGAAAAGCTTGTTGATAGCATTGAAACAACAATCGGGAAGGCGGCGGCGGCATTGTTGGGTTTAGGAGCTCATTTGCCCGTATCAGGGCTGTAATCTTGTTTGAACTTAGACTTGCTGGAATTGCTGATTATATCGGCTATGTAGCCGATCTTTTGCGGTGTGAACCGAACTGATGTAAATGTTTCATGACCTGACCGATGGTTCATCTCATGCAACGCGTGATTTATTGACTATGTTTATCAGGATCCGACCCAAACGCTAGGGTGGTAAGCCTTCAAATATTTCCCATTGATTGCTTTAGGTAGGACAAGCCCTTCTAAAGTCTCCAGAATATACGCGTTTCCATCGATTAACCGGTTTATTTTATAAGGTCCTTCCCACGTCGGAGACCACTTGCCGAATCGGTTGTCTTTGGAACCGATCGGCACCACGGTTTTTCATACCAAATCGGCTTGATTAAAAGATTTTAATACTACCTTTTTATTATATGACCTGGCAACCCTTTCCTTATTCCTTTTAAGCCGATCCACCGTAATTAGCCTCAGTTCAACTAAATCGTCAAGATTGTCTAGCATTGCTTGCTTGTATTTGTCGGTCGGCCATTCTTCATGTTCAGAGACCCTAATCGAACCGATGTTGATTTCTATGGGCAAAACGGCTTCTTGTCCATATACTAGCTGAAAGGGTGACAGCTTGATAGATCCATGGTACGATAGCCGATAAGCCCATAGAGCTTCTGATAACGTTGAATGCTAGTTTCTTGGTTTTTCCTCGATCTTTCTTTTTATCAATTTTATCAATGTCTTGTTTGACGACTCGGCCTGCCCGTTAGCCTGAGCGTAATAAGGGGAGGAGTTAAGCAGTTTTATCCCAAGGCCTTCAGCGAAGTTTCTGAACTCCCTAGACATGAACACTGTCCCTTGATCGGTTGTGATTGTCTGAGGGATCCCAAACCTATGGATGATGTGTTCGTTAACAAAGTCGGTTAATTCTGCACTAGTAACCTTTTTAAGCAGAATAGCCTCTACCCATTTTGAGAAGTAATCGGTCGCCGCTAGAATGGATTTATGTCCCTTGCTGGATGACGGAAATATCTGGCCGATTATGTCTATGCCCCATCCCCTAAACGGCCATGGCTTGATGATCGGATGCAAAGCCGATGCTGGTGCTGACTGTATGTTACCAAACCTTTGGCATGTTTGGCATCCTTTATAATACTTGAAGCAATCTTCTAACATTGTCGGCCAAAAATATCCTGTTCGTCTTAGCATCCATTTCATTTTATGGGCCGATTGATGCGATCCACAAATTCCTTCATAGACCTCTCCCATTGCTATTTTAGCTTCTTCAGCTCCCAAACATCTTAACAACAGGCCTTCCATGGTTCGAAAGTACAATACATCCTCAAGTATAACATATTTGAGTGCTTTGTGCCTGACCTTTTGCTCGGTTGGCTTAGAAGGGTCTGATAAATAGTCTCTTATTTATGTTCTCCAGTCGACAGGATGAACACATAAGATCGGCCAATCATTTAGCTCGATCGGTTCTTGTCGGCTTTTACTCCTGTATCCCGATGCATATTGTGCCAATCGGTTCGCCTTGTCATTAGTTTCTCTGGGGATATGTTCTATGGAGAACGTAGTAAACGTCTCAATAATTTGGAGGCATTGATGTAAGAATAGGGTTAGCGTACCATCGTTGCATCGATATTCCCCTTTAACTTGCTGTATAATTAACATCGAATCTCCAAAGGCTTCGACGTCTTTTACTCCGATGCTGTCTAGCAATTGTAGACCTCTTAGTAACGCTTCATATTCTGCTTGATTATTTGAACATCAGCTATTTAGCCAATACATGAACTCGTACTCCTGTTTTCTAGGTGAAATTAATACTACGCCGATGCCCTCGCCCTCTTGGCAAACGGATCCATCGAAATATAATTGCCAAGGAGTTACATCGGCCGTTCCTGTTAACGTTTCACTTCCTGCAATGAAATCGGCCACAGCTTGTCCTTTTACAGATTTAGCCGATTCATAGGTTAAATCGAACTCAGTTAAAGCATACGCCCATTTACCAAGCCGACCTCGCAAAATTGGTGCAGATAGTATGTACTTGATTACATCGGTTTTGCAGACTATAACGCATTTTGATGCCAACATATAATGTCTTAATTTAGTGCAAGCAAAATACAAAGATAAACACAATTTTTCTACTAAGGGATACCTGGTTTCTGCATCTAAGAGACGTCGGCTTAGATAAAATATAGCTCGTTCCTTCCTATCGGCTTCCTGTGTTAAGACTGCCCCTACTGTATCGCCTTCAGCCGATATATATAGTTTAAAAGGTATACCATGCTTTGGCGCGGCCAATACTGGTGGACTTATCAGATAACCTTTTATGTCGTCGAAGGCCTTCTGTTGATCGACTCCCCATTTGAACTCTTGGTCATCTTTAATTTTCAGTAGTGGTGTGAAGGCCCGAATCCGCCCTGACAAGTTTGAAATGAAACGTCGCAAGTAATTGATTTTCCCTATCAATACTTGTAACTCCTTTTTGTTTGTCGGCGGCCAAGTATCGGCTATAGCTTTTACTTTGGCTTGGTTTACTTCAATCCCTCTTTCATGTACTGTAAACCCAAGGAACTGCCCAGCCGATACTCCAAAAGCACATTTGAGCGGATTCATTTTTAATCCATGTGCCCTTGTGCTCTCGAACATCTTTTCCAAATCGGCTAAATGTTGCCAATCTTCTTTGGATTTTACTACTACATCGTCAATGTATATTTCCACAGTATTGCCGATTAAATTATGGAAAATATGGTTCATAGCACGCTGATAAGTGGCGCCGGCATTTTTTAGACCGAAGGTCATAACCGTCCATTCATATAGCCCTAAAGCTCCTGGGCACCTGAAGGCTGTTTTAGAAATATCGGCCTCTGCCATGAATATCTGATTGTATCCAGCATTTCCATCCAAAAAACTTATGATTTTATTCCCAGATGCAGCATCGATAAGCATATCGGCTATAGGCATTGGGTACTCATCTTTTGGTGTGGCTTTATTTAAATCTCTAAAATCAACGCACACCCTAAGTTTGTCGTTTTTCTTTTTTACAGGGACGATATTCGAGACCCATTCAGCATATCGGCAAGGCCGGATAAACTTTGCCTCTAGTAATCGTCCTACCTCTTCTTTTATAGCGTTATATAACGTAGGATTAAATCGTCTAGGATATTGTTTGAATGGCCGATACCCAGGTTTTATGGGTAGCCGATGTTCAACTAGTTGTCGGCTTAAACCTGGCATCTCATAATACTCCCATGCAAAGCAATCTCTATATTTTTTGAGTATTTCGACCAACTTTGCTTTATACTTGGGCTCTAATTTAGCACTTACATATGTTGGTCTTTTACTGTCGGCTTCTCCAACGTTGATTTCTTCAAGCAAATCGGCAGAGGTAAATCCTAACCCTTTCCTTTCTTCTTCAAAATCCTCGACAGCTTCTTCGTATTCTTCTGGCCGATAGCTTCTTACCCTTTCTTGCAGTCTTGCTATTGTCTTGGACTCCATCTTCTTACCACTTCGTTTGTCCGATCAAACGTATTAGGTTTAACGCTGATCGGCTTGAATCCTGACTTCTCGATGCAGATAAAATCGCAATCGTCCAAGACTTTTCCTGATATACATTCGGCCTCCTCATATGGCCAATTGGTATCGGGGCTGGCCATGGCGATATGAGCCGATGTATCGGCCGGTACAATTTCAACCGCATCATCGTTCCATTGTACCAACTTCTGATGCATAGTTGACGGTATGCAGCAGTTAGCGTGGATCCAGTCCCGCCCAAGGAGCACACTGTAATTGCCTTTGGCTTCTATCACGAAAAATGCAGTCGGTAAAGTTTTACTGCCGACTGTTAATTCCGACATCATCACGCCTTTAGCTTCAGTAGGATCTCCCGTGAAGTCATTTAACACCATATTTGTCTTGATCAAGTCTTCATCGGCTTTACCCAATTTTTTGAAAGTACTTAACGGCATCAGATTAACTGTTGCCCCACCATCGACCAACATTCGAGATATCGGTCGGCCATTAATATAACCTTTCAGGTACAATGGTTTTAGATGCCGATGCATGTCTCGTGGTTTCTCAAACACAGCATCTGGTGCGCCAAGGCATAGCTGGGCGAACACTCCTTCGGCCGATTCTTCGGTTTTGAACTCAGCAGGTAGGGTAATACCATGTTTATATCCATTGGCGGTGTATCATCTCGGATCATTGGGGATCCGGACTCGACCGATTGATCCGAGTCACTATCGGTCTGTTCCTTCTTTCTCCACTCCTTTTTTGAAACTGGTATAGGCCTTAGTTTGTTGAATACCTGATCTCTCTCCCTCTCTTTCTCGGCTTCCCTTTCCTCTTGTGTCTTTAGTCGCTGAAGCCGCCTGCGCTGTGATTTACTAAGACCCGAGGGACACCACCTAGGTTTAGGTTCTATCGGCTTTCTGATTTTCCCAGCTAAGTTACTCATTTCGCTGTCAGATTCCATTCTGATCGCGCTATGCGAAGCCGATATTTCTTGAGTTCGGAAGGACTCGTCTTGCTCTGACGTCGACAATCTTTCATAGATCGGCCTCCTGTTTCTTATTTCTAGACGATCGTGTATCGGTCTAGATATCCTGTCTTTTACTGATTGTTTTGGCCGATACACAGACGAGTGTTGCAAAGGACAGGACATAACTGTTGGTAAGATCATCCCCTTTTCCTAGCAAAATTGCCAAAAGGGACATTGCCGGTGTTTCTCTTCTTCAGTAGTTGGCCGATGTGGCATATCTGGCCGCCAATATTCGTCTATCTTTTGGTCCGACCGATGAAAACTTTGGGATTGTCGGGTGGTGTGTCTTTGGCCTATCCTTTCATACATCCCCAGGAGTTGCGAGAAAGTCGGCTTCGGTTTGAAATTAACTTTTCTTGGAGCCCTTTCAGCCCTATACCACTTTCCAACTTCCAAGTCTCCCTTTGGTTTCACCGTTCTCGAGTTCTGTCCGTTTCTATCGGCTTCTATTTGTATGGAGCCGATAGTGATTTGCACTGTTTCATCTTTTGAGCATGCTTCAACTCCTTTAGTCGGCTTGATATCTTCTACAGGTCCTTTTCCTTTTTGTGAGCATTGAACCATGTTGACTTGGAAAGGATTCATATCTATCTGCATAGCCGATTCTTCTGCAAACTTTAATCTGCCATCGGCGATGGCCGATTGAATCTGCTGTCGAAAAATATTGCAATCGTTAGTGTTATGTGAAAACGAATGGTGCCATTTACAGTACCTTCGCTTTTTAATTTCTTCGGCCGATGGTATGACGTGTCCTTCTGGTAACCTTATGAGTTTTTCTTGCAACAATAAGTCAAATATCTTGTCACACTTTGACACATCATATGAATACTTGACTTCTGCCTTATTTTTCGTTGGCTTGAGCAGGGAGCACACGAGTGGCCTTTTAGAACCCTTGGTCCACTCGGCTATATTTACTTCCACTTCTTCGTCTTCGGAAGTATCGCTCGAATTATACTCCACCATGTTCACCTTGGCCTTTTCACTACCATTTAGTCTAAATCTATCTTTAAACCCTTTGCTCTCTGTGTATCGGCTTTCATGTGCCGATACGCGATGGAGTAGGTGGCCTAAATCGGGGAACTCTTGGCCAATTAGTTTCTCTTTTAACGGTGGGATCAACCCTTGGAATGCTAAATCGGCTAACTGATCATCGGGTAATGTTACACTGAAGCATCTATTTCGTACGCCCCTAAATCTTCTGATATAGTCAGAAACCGATTCGCCATACTTCTGTCGGACTGAACTAAGATCGGAAATCCTAAGCTCCATAGTCCCCGAAAAGAAGTACTGATGAAATCGGCTCTCTAAATCGTTCCACACATGAACTGAATTTGGGGGTAGATTGGTAAACCAAGTGAATGCAGCACCAGACAATGATAAAGGAAATAGCCTAATTTTTAATCCATCGGACTGCGCAGCTTCCCCACATTGAGCCATAAACCGCCCGATATGCTCAATGGTGGTAACAGAATCATCACCCGCAAATTTAGCGAAGTCTGGTATTCTAAAGTTGTGTGGGTAAGGCATACGATCTATGTAATCGGGATACGGCTTCTTGTAGCCGATTACCCTTCCTCTGGGCTGTAAGCTGAACTGTTCTCTCAAAACATTAGCAATTTGTTCTGCCCAATTGACATTGTCGGCTTGTGGTGCAACCGGACATTGCCAATTTTCATTGTTTACACCCTGCCCCCCGAGTGCAAACTCGGGTCTTTGTCCAAATCGTGCCACAGGGGGTCTTGGAACTTGATCATAGTCGTGATTAAAAACCAACGTATCGGGTACAGGTGCGAGAGGTTCAACGTACGTCACTACCCTATATGGCGTTGGTTTCATAGTTGCGGCTCCCCGTGATTGTGGAACCTGATCTGATTCAATCGGCTGATAAACCGATAAACCGATGCTGCCGGAGGGTCCGTTTGATGGGTTTGGTGCGTTTATTTTAGCCCCATCCGTGTGCCCATGGTAGTGCGTGAATCCTCCTTTCTGTGTACTAGGTTTCAAAACAGTGGGTTGAGTCGGCATCATGATAGGTGTTTGAGCCGACACATTTACTGTATTGGTGTTTGGTGTTATGGAGTATACCGGGTACGTAGGGATGGTTTGTGGTGGATCTAGTAGGCTTCCAGACACGGCCAGTTCCTGAGCGATTGTTTTCACACTATTTTCTATCATCGGCTTCAACATAGATACTAGAGCCGATGACTGGTTAATTAGCGCGTGATGAACAGATTGCTCGATCATATTTGATAAATCGGCTTGAGCGGGTGCGTATCGGCTTACCGGTTCGGATGATGAATCTCCGATAGGATTGATGCTTGGGAGTGCAGTCCTTAGAGTAACGCCACGGTGTGTTTTCTGGAAACACCGTAGCATCATTTCTTCCAAAGCCGCCTTTCGGTCTTCGATTTCTTTCCGCTGCTCAAGGGTCAAATCGGCCATTTGAGGCACGATTATAGCATCTGCATTGATATCGGCGGTAACTGCAGGTTTATCGGTTGATGACATAGTGATTTTTCTTGGTCCCACTGGGCGTGCCAAAATATGTTCGCGCTAAAAACGTGAAGTAGGATCTTCAGCCTTGAACATACAAGACAAACACCGGGTTTGCAGAGCGTGCCAGTCAATTTGACCTAAAATTGACAAGGTAGAATTTGTAATTTAATCTAAGCTGATAGAGCAACGTTTATCGGCTTTTCGCTAGTCGGCTGAAAACCGATTAGGGGATAGCTAGATCAACCAGTTACGGTTAATCCGGATACAAGGTGAAATCGGCTTTGAGAAGGCGATGCGCAGCAAAACAAAGCAGATCGAACCTGGTGAAATCGCCTAAAACCAACAATCGGCGATGCGCAGCTATGTTGATTCCGTCGACTTGCAGAGAGATCTATGAAGCTAAAACGATGTAAAAAGGGTTGTAAAAAGTAGATGTTGTGTGTTGGATTGATTTTTTCTCCTCGCCTAGTGTCTTACCTCTTTTATAATATTCCGTCCGATCCGAGTCGTATATGGATACGGCCTTTGTCCGTATCGGCCTCTGATCCGATTTTCTTCCCTTATTAGAGACGGAATCTCCATCCGATTCATCCACCGATGTCTTTCCATACGAACGCTCTTATCCGATTTAGACTGATTTTACCTATGCCGAATTTTGGTGCAAACAGATGGTTTTGTGTTTGGGTGACCAAACAGATTCTTAGCTTTGCTATAATACTATATGATGCGCTAATTTGCCATGTTGATCCTTGCATGTGATATGATGATCGTGATTAGTTTAATGGTTATGTCGTTGTTATATTGAGTATTTATGCATGTTATATCATGTTATGGCATATGTGCATTCATAATGGAAGAGACGACCCATTCTGATGCGGGCCTCTGTGTTCACACGTAGTGAACACAAAAGTCCTACCTCATAGTCCCATCCACGGTTGTGAATGGGAGCGAGTCAGTAGGTGTGCACTCGGCAATACCGGTATGTGGTAAGCAAAGAGACATGTGCATTGCATTGCATGAATGAAAATGTTTACAAGATGCTTATGAAGATGTTTATGAGATGCTTATGATGATGCATTATGAGATGTTAATGATGTTGTTAATGAGTACTGTTATTGTTTTAGTCCATTGCAATACACTTTGCTGAGTGATGAACTCACGCTTGTTGTTTTATGATGTTTTTTTAGGTACCATGAATTTGGCATACGGGAAAGGGAGTTAGCGTCCCGTCTCCACTTAGTTTCATTCATCTAGACAACTACACACTCTCAATCGTAGTTGTGATGGTTATTTTATTGCGCTAAACTTGGATTATGCTATATTGTGTGCTTGGTTTTATTGTTCCCTTCGTAATGGTTTATGAAACATTTGAGTTTATATTATGGGCTTGAAATAATGCTATAACTCCTGTTGTTCCTGTTTTAGATGTCATCTGTTATGTTATTGTGTTATGATATTATTATTGCTGCTTCAAACCATAGAAAAACAAAGGATATGCTGCCAAATTTTTCATTTAAGCATTTAGCGTAGTTGCTGTAATTTATGGTTGAATATGTGTTTTTGGTTGCGTCTAGTATCGTTTGGGTGGCATTTGCGGCATACTAGGTGCCGGGGTGTTACAGTTGGTATCAGAGCGGGCATTAGGTCCGTGGATCATGTATTTAGTCTCATACCATAGGTTTAACTAAAATGTGATGTGGGATAATCTAGAAACATGGCTTAGGTCATACTTAAAATTTTGCCATAGGATAGCAACATTAAAACTTGTGTAAGTGGAATAATTAATTTAAAATTTGACATACTTGGATGCACAGTAGGGTGGGTTTATGCTTCTTCATTGCATTGTGTTTTGCCTACTTGATGGAGACTATGTATATGTTGATCTTTGATCTTGAATATATTGGTGTTATGCTTATGATTATGTTGATTGTATGGTTGTTTGACTGTAGTAGCTATGCCGAGGGGTAGAAGCCGTGGTCGCCGTGGCCGTGGAGGCCAGGGTCGAGGTGGGAGTCACCCATCTCAAGGAATTGCTGAGTCAGTTGCTGAGGGAAGCGCTTCGCTCAATGCTCATGAGCCAGCGCAAGAGGAAGTCCCGGCGGCACAGTCGGGGGCTGAGGTGCCGGTCGCCACTGCGGCCTTGTTGCAGGCACTGCAGAGGGAGATCCAGGAGCTGCGCCAGCTAGTTCAAGTAGCCCCTGCTGCTATGCCTCCCCCTGCAGTGGCCCCCGTTGTTGCCCCCGTAGTGCCGGTGTCAAGGCCCCAGTTTCAAAAATTCTAGGAAATCCGGAGTATCCAGATTAAATATCCGAAATGTTCGAATATAACCCGGAGTATCCGGATGAGTCATCCGGAGTATCCGAACTTGGTCTACTGAACGCCCTAACCCAGAATGTCCGGATAAATTATCCAGAGTGTCCGGATTGGGTTGGCCGAACACCCCAACCCGGAGTATCCGAACTAATTGTCGAGAATATCCGGACTTGTCGGGGGTTTTAGTATAAAGGCCCGTTTCTCTTGTCCCTTACCTCATTTCTCCCCTACCTTTGGCTCTCCACCTCCTAGCATGCCTCTCCTCCACCTTGAGCTCCTCTCCGGCAGCTCCCCACCGGCCGGCATCCTCCCGTGCTCCTCCCCGGTGGCTTTCCCCACCTTGGTGTCCTCAAGCTCTTCTCCAAGCAAGTGTCTTCCTTCCCCTACGTGTTTTTCCCTCCATCTCCTCCCTCCTCCTTGAAGGTGAGACCTCATCTTGGAGTTGGGTCCTTAGTTCTTAGGTTCTAGGAGTTTTTAGAGGTTAGGTGTTGTAGATCGGGGTCTTTGGGGGCCAGCATTGGGGATGTGTAGTTTGGATTGGGGATGTTAGGGTTGGGTGTGTAGTTTGGATTGGGGAATGTTGGATGTTAGGGTTGTAGATCGGGTAGTGGTGATGCCATCCCGAGGATTTGGGTTAGGTTTGGTTGGGCTACGTGGTCGGGCATTGTTTTAGTGTGTGTTGTGCTAGCTCAAAGCTTCTCCGGCTTTGCCGAGTGTAGGAAAGTCGTAGATCGGGCCTTCGCGAAATAGTAGGGCTTGGGAGCACTCCAATGTCGCTCGTCGGTTTCCAAGTCCTGGGTTGTCCGGAGTGTCCGGATAAATTATCCGAAATGTCCGAATGATCCAGACTGTCCGGATGTTAAACCCGGACTGTCCGGGTTGGCTGATCTGCGGTTCGCGCAGTGTTCACCGGTTGGGTTGTTTTGCGGCGGGGTTTTGCATTTGTGTTTTCTCTTCTTTCGCATTGCATCGCATGCATCTTGATTATGCATTGTACTCGTGTAGAGAACGAGACCGCAGTGACCGACGTGACCGTGGTTGAGGGGATTGCCGATGAGCAACTTGTCGTCGATACGCAAGCAGAAGCATCAGGCAAGCACCTAAGCATATTCGACCCTATTATGCAATTTACTTTTGTGAATTAATTGCTTATTGGATGTTAAGTTATGCATTAGGAGTTAAATTGTGGGATTGAAAGTAGAACCTAATTGCTGCACTTACATCCCTTGGAACTTGCTTAACACCTCCTTGGAGCCAGTATATGGGTAAAAATATTGTGTCCATGCTTAGTTGGCTTAGAAGTCGGGTATGGACCAAGCAGTGGATGGTTCCATCGTTTGAGGTTGTTACACTTCTCAATATGGGGTTGCTGTGGTGGTGATTACAAAGAGAATTGGAAAATGAAATGAGACCGGGCGAGAAAGTTGGGGCACTTGGGTGTGGAGACTCAAGTGTGGTAGCCTCGCCTGTGTCAGTTGAGGACCGATCCGTTGTTTGCCCATCGGCCTTGCACATCTTGTTAGTCGCATGCCGGAATGGGACGGTAAAGCTATTCTTTCATCGCATGCCGTTCGATGGGGCATACACCTCATGTGGTTGGGCGTGGTTGAGGGCGAGGCTTAGGCCGACTCTCGAGGGCCAAGCCGGGCTTGGGCCGCTTGAGGGGGTGCTAGGTGCTCGGGCCGCATGAAGATGTCCCCAACGGATTGGTATGGATGAGAGGATGGTTGACACGAGGTTCTTTGTGGCACGTGTCGTGCGATTAATGATCCCCTGCAGGGTGATTAAGCGATTCGAATTGCCGCGCTCTCGGATATGAGCACGCTTTGCCTTTGCACATTTCAACGTAGTAAAAACTTAAACAAATGCTATATGGTTGGACGGTGGTTCTGGTTGATGAGGTTACTTGCCTTATTTTAATTGTGACGTTTCAGATTCCACTCTAGTAATAGGTGCAGTCCACAAGTGCTATAAATTGGTGAAAATGAGTAGCGGTTTGCAATTAAACCACAAAGTTAAGCTTTTACGCATTCTCTACCGTAAGCTTGTTTCCTTGCTGCATCCAATTGCATAATCTTTCGAGTCGGTCATATATGGACCACGGGTAAGTCTTGCGAGTACCTTCTGTACTCATGCTTCTGCTTTGTGGTTTTCAGGTGAGGATCCGGACGGATGCGAGTTCTGTCCGTACTGCCTCTCAGTGACCGGGCGGGGCACTGAGTAGAGGCTACTGCCGTCGTACACGCCCGGGAGTGTTCAATGGCAGAACACTTCCGGAGAAGAATTACTTTTGGGTCTAGCTTAATCGTTGTGGGTTCTTTTGCTGTATAGTTAGCTTTAAACGATGTTTTAATCACTTTAGATACTTGGTTCCTTTTGTAGTTGACCCTTGATGTATATTTGTGCCCACCTCGTAATTGTGTTCTTGTTTCTGCCTTTGTTGGCCTTCGTGCCCTGTTGTTGGTGGTTGTGGCCGTAGGGGTTTTGTCTTTTTGCCGGGGTTTGTTTGTTTGGTTTGGTTGGTCTCGCTTCCGCGCGTGTCTGGTTGTGGGGTCTTCGAGTTCGTTGCCCCCTTTATGCAAATTGAATTGATATGGCATTGGAAACCGGTATGCGGGGATCCTGGGCGAGTTTTGGGTCGCATACCGGGGGAATACCGAGATTGTTGTTGAGTTATTCGAAGGGTCTCATTACCGTCTCGATTGGGCTTGGGTGCTAACACTGTGAGCACCTTTGGTGGTCCGTGGTTAGCCTCCAAATCCGACGGGGTCGGCCGAGTCTTCAAATAACCCGAGGATGGTCTGGGCCGCTCCTCTCCGCCGGAGCTGAGGATGAGCCTCCGGGAGTGGATGTCCCTCCGCTTGGACACTTTTGATGGAGCGGGCACGCCGGTCCAGTCCGCAGACTAGCCGCGGTACATAGAGAGGCAGTTTGAGGTTCTGGAGTTGACTTTGGTCCAGAGAGCTCGTTTTGTGGCCTTTTAGCTGAAGGCCCAAGCGAATATCTGGTGGGGGGGTTCTTGCTGCGAGGGCCCCGCTCTTGGACCGGTCACTTGGGAGGACTTTGTGGCTCGCTTCTGTGCCAAGTTCTACCCAGAGTCCTTTCTTGAGAGGATGGATGTCGTGGGGGCTCCTGTCCTGGTACAGTGATACTCCATACTGTTGCGCGGCCTGGTTAATCACGCAACCAGTAACGTAACGATCACGGCATCACGACAGACTCAGATTGAAACCACTTGGTCAGCACGATACTCGAGTAATGAGGTCACATGCCAGCCAATTGGATCCAATTTGAGCTTCCCGCAACCATGTGATAACCACTAGTCCCTGGATCAGTAGGCTAGTGTCACATGTTGAGAAGGTAGAGTCTCATCCAAGCGAACGCAATTTAAGGGCAGAGGTAGTATATTACAGCGATAGATATTAATATTACAACTTGTTTCTGTTTACAAAATGCCGATTGGCTTAAAGTAAATCAAGAGAAAAACATCGAGAAACAAAAGTAAAGCGGCCGCGGTGCCTCCATTCCCACAGTAACCGGGCGAGCAACTAACTCCGCTTAGCCGTCAAACGCACCACCCGCGTGCCTGGTCACTGAACTCCTGGTCACCTTCTTCCTCACCTGCATCTTCTGCTTCTCACGCAAATTTTCAGAGCAAACGGTGAGTACACGTATGTACTCGCAAGACTTTATTGTTTGCAAGTATAATAATAATGCAGGCTAGTCAATGAAGATGGTTGCTATTCTAGTTCAGTTTTGCATTAAGTTGAAGTTATTTGTAATAGACTAATAGATTGGAATACTGCACTGTTTATAAAACATTTAGTAAATGAGAGTAAATCAGTACATAATGTAATTGTACATTTCATTCAACATCCAATTTCCTCCAACATATCCAACACCACCATCACATGGCATCAGGAATCATTTTCCTTCAACATAACCAACACCACCATCATATGGCATCAAGAATCATTTTCCTTCAACATAATCAACACCACCATCATATGGCATCAAGAATCACCACCAGCTTGATCAAATCACCAAATCAACCGATCTTTGAGTTCAACGACTCAACATTTGCATGAAACACCCCAACATTTAAAAGATCTACCGATTTCAAATCCTTTTCGGAAATCAAAACCAAAATACTATACTTGACAGCAAATACCCAAGATGCTCGTGACCGTGAGCACGGTTAATCGATTAGTTTGATTAATCTCTGCAGAGAATGCACACTTTACCCACATGACAAGCTCTAGCAATCATGTCAACCATGCCACGCGATACATACCGTATCCGTTTTGCTAGATAGTGACGAAACTTTTCCAATTGTCGGCATTTAGTCTTGCGTCAGCCCCGGCGATGTGCGCTTTTGCTTTGGGTGGGGGCTCCACACACCCACACAGAGTACCCCCGGGCCAGGCGAGAGTACCCCCCAAATAAGGTGTTTGGGTACCTTAAAGTCCAAACCTGATTCACCCACACGGATCCAATGATGGCTAACAGCCCATCGTGCCTTTTACCCTCAGCAAAGCATCCACCGTTGTTTCACGAAAGTCTCCAACACCTGCGTGTGGTGAGGGAGTATTCTAAGCAACACCAGCACGTCGGTATTGCCCAACTACTTCGACCTAACACGGCGCAAGTCCAAATTCCAACTCCTGTACTGGGTTTAGGCTATCCCATACTAGCACATGTGGTTGTACGAAAGGACTTGGTTAAAAACGTCAAGTTCAGTCCTTAGGATTGCACAGACGAGACCTCCCATCATCCGTCCGGCCTAAATCACCGTACACCTTTTCCTTTTTCATCTTTTACCAACATAGCCTTTGTTTTTCTGAAATCACCATTTCCGAAATCCTAATAACGTATCGAAAATCTTTGATTGACTTAGTCCACCAATCATTATTCAATCAGTCTAAAGCTGGGCTAAGCGTATGTAACTATTAGACTTATAATCCCTGACGACACTTATTATAGCGTCTACCCTTATACTAGGGTTACTCAAGGATTTTAGGGTAACAACGATATTAAGATAAGCCATCCAACCATTAGGGTATCTATCTATTCCCACCATTTAAATACTTGTAATAATCATATGCATGCGTAATCATTTTGCAAAACATCAAATATTTTTGCAATTATAGGAGCAATATGTTCAAAGGGGGTGCTTGCCTGCTTGCTCTGAGTTTTGCGTGTCCTCTGGGTCGAAGTCCGGATCCTCGCCTACTGCTCCGGAGGCGTCAACGTCTAAACGAAAACGCGACAAAAAAATAACGAGGAAACGATTAAGATCCAACGAGAACAAGGCAAAAAGCTCAAAGAAGCGGACAACAACCAATAAACGAACACGAGAGAGAAAAAATTACCGAAAACCAAAACTTGAATCGAGGCCGCAAGACGGCATACAAATCCTTAGTGCTGCTCTATAGTCGGCGATCTTGGCCGCAAGGGTCAGAGTACCGCGGCGAATCCTAAAAGAGGACCTCTGGAAAATAACTACCGGCGTTGCGGGAGCGGTAGTGCCGGCCTAAGCCCGGCAGTACCGGCCACAAGGGTCGGTAGTGCCGGCCTGAGCGGCAGTACCGGACTTACCACGTCGGTAGTGCCGGCCACAGGTCGACTGAATTTTCCAGAAAAAGGATTTTCGCACAAACGACTTCGGAATTTCGCGGCGATTGCACGGATGGGTTCTCGGAGATGACAAGGACCCATTTACGCAAACCACCCGAGGTTCCGACCTCGTTTGGCCTAATTTCTAATCCGAGAAACTCTAGAGTCCTAATTCATGCTAAATTCTGACTTTCACCCCGAATCGTATTCAAACTCGATTCTTTTCGCGAAACTCGGACTTTAACAACGTCGAATATATTCTAGTGTCCTTTTCCTAGCTTTTGGAACTAGGGTTTCAAGGTTTACTTCCAAAAGCTATGAAAATGACATTTAACCAAATATATCCGATAAAAACGTATTTAGGGTTTCTGATCTCAGTTTTCGCACTAACGAGAACTCTAGCACTTAACCTAGGTCTAGATACTCGGCTAACTAAAAGTTGAGCTCTACAACTAGGTTTTCTAGGGTTTTGGCTAAAAGAAAAGTTGATAGAAATGGAGAAAAGTACAAGATCAAGCTCAAGTTATCACAGATCTGACTGAAACTTGCTCCACTCACCACAGTGCTCGTCTAGGGTTTGGGAAGCGACGTCCTCCTCCTTGACCAGCTGCTCCTCGAGCTCCAGAACACCGGAGGGAGAGGTTTAGCTGGAGGGAAAGCTAGAGGGAGGGGGAGAGAGCTCCATGGGAGAGAGGGCTTGAGAGGGAGAGCTAGAGGGTGAGGGTGAGAGTGAGAGGGAGTGAAGTGAGAGGGAGGGAGTTGACTGGGGGAGGAGAACCCTCTAGAAAATGTGGAGGTGGCCAGAGGCGGGTCGACAGGCGCCCTGCCTACTCCGAACCCCTCGGCCGGCAAGGCCAGGGCTCTGCAGCTTGATCGCCAAAAAACCCCAAAAAACCCCCAAAAAAACTCCGAAACTCACGAATCCTTCCCGGAAACTTTTAGGATAGACTCTAGGATAGCTAAAGAAGGTTTGGAAACTACGGTTACTCGGAAATTCTAACCGCAACACGAAACGAGATTTTGGAGCAAAAACTAAAACGAAACAGATCGAGCAAACAAATCCAAAAATAATTAACTCCAAATTTGAAATCCAAACAACTCCCAAAGGATAATTAACATTTAAAAAGGCGAGTACAAACTCAGGATGTTACAATGGAGCATACTATGTCGACTCTTACCCAGGGGAAGAAGTCAGTGGCAGAGTATGAAGTGGAGTTCAATAATGTGGTGCGCTTTGTGCCGGCTGTGGCAGCGGATGACAGGGAGAAGGCGAGGAGGTTCCGTAGGGGCCTCAATCATGAGTTCAGAGTTGTCATGGGGGCGACTGTCCCTTGTGACTTCTGCTCCGTGGTGGAGCAGGCGAAGGGTATGGAGCTCGAGTTGGAGCTCTCTAGGGATAAGCCAAACCCTGGCGGTTCAGGGGTTCCAGCGGCCCCTGGCGGTGGCCAGAAGAGGACCTTTGGTGGAGGAGGTGGGTCTTCTCAGCAACCTACCTTCAAGAAGTTTAAGGGGGGACATGGTTCTTCCTCAGGGGCTAAGATGAAGTCGCCCCAGCCATCTTCCTCACGGGTGGCTATTCGTCTTGCTCCAGGGTAGGGCATGATCTGTTTCAAGTGCGGTGGTAGACACCGTGCTGCGGAGTGTGGTTGGACCAGGGAGTGCAATCATTGTGGCCGACCTGGCCATATGGGGCGAGTTTGCCGGATGAATCCCGGTAGCATCATCAAGTGGGAGCCCGTGCCTCCTGCTCCCACTCTAGCTGCGTCTTCCAGAGGGTCGGTGCAGTTGTTGGCGGCTACTGCTCCCCCGCAGCCCTCTGCCTGGGCGACACCTGCGGCCTACTGGTGTCCGCAGCCATCAGCTCCTCCTCAGCTTGCCCCACCGCCCCTAGTTATGCTGTGGCATCAGCCGGGTGTCGGGGCTCCTGCTGCCCCGGCGCCACTAGGAGTGTACGCCTTGCCGACTGCTGAGTCAGCTAGGCATCTGGAGGTGGTATCAGGTACTTTGCTTGTGGATTCAGTTGATGCCTTTGTTCTTTTTGATTCCGGAGCATCCTATTCTTTCGTATCGTCTGAGTTTGCTAGTAGAGCTAAGTTGGGAGTGCAGCGGATTTCTGAGTCTGTGATAGTCAGTTCTCCGGGGGGTCTTATTGCGAGCTCTTTGGTTTGCCTGGGTTGCACTATTACCATTGATGATGAGGTTTTCATTGCCAATCTTATGGTTATTCAGTTGGCCCATTTTGATGTCATTTTGGATATGGATTGGTTGCATCAGTATCGTGCCAAGATTTGTTGCTTTTGGAAGACAGTTGCCTTGCAGGCTCCGTCAGGAGTGGAATTTACTTTTCAGGGTGGCATACCCTCTAGTTCCATCTTTTCTTTGGCTAGTTTGTTTCCTAGTCGCCGAATGTGGCAGTTGGGTTTTCTCATGGCTATTTCAGAAAAGCCATCTTCTTCAGCATCAATTGGGAAGATTCCTATGGTGAAGGAATTTGTTGATGTGTTCCCAGATGAGCTGTCTGGTTTGCCTCCTAAAAGGAGTGTGGAGTTTAGAATTGATCTTCTTCCTGGCACTCGACCTATTTCTATTTCTCCATACCGCTTGGCTCGACTTTTCAAGACGAGTTGAAAAAGCAATTGGAGGATCTGTTGGCCAAGGGTTTCATTCGGCGTAGTGTGTCGCCATGGGGAGCACCCATCCTTTTCATTTTGAAAAAGGATGGTAGTTGATGCATGTGCATTGACTATCGTGCTCTCAATGAAGTAACCGCCAAAAACAACTATCCATTGCCTCGCATTGAGGATCTCTTTGACCAACTGAAGGGAACAAATGTGTTCTCTAAAATTGATCTTCAGTCTGGTTACAATCAGATTCGTGTGAGGGAACAAGACATTGAGAAGACTGCTTTCTCCACTAGTTATGTCTTTTGGACTAACTAATGCTCCTACTATTTTTATGGAAGCAATGAACAGTATGCTACACAAGTACCTTGATGATTTTGTGGTAGTTTTCATTGATGATATTCTAGTTTACTCCAAATCAGAAGAAGCGCATGAGTAGCACCCGAGACTTGTGCTGAGTACATTGAGGGAGAACCAGTTCTATGCTAAATTAAAGAAGTGTGAGTTCTGGATTTCAGAGGTGGGCTTTCTTGGCCATATCATCAATCAGTAGGGCATTTCTGTGGATCCTAGTAAAGTCTCAGCAGTTTTGGATTGTAAGAGACCCTATAATGTTAAAGAGGTGCGTAGCTTCCTCGGGTTGGCTGGGTATTGCCGGCGTTTTGTGCAGGACTTCTCCATCATTGCTAAGCCGCTTTCGTAGTTGACCCAGAATTGAACGAAATTTCAATGGACTGCTGAGTGTGAGCACAGTTTTTGCACTTTGAATGAGAAGTTAGTGACTGCTCCTGTTCTTACCCTCCCTGAGCCTGGGAGGCGCTTCACAGTTTATTCTGATGCCTCTCGAATGGGACTTGGTTGTGTGCTCATGCAAGATGACAAGGTGATTGCGTATGCATCACGGCAGTTGAAAAAGCATGAGCAGAATTACCTCACCCATGATCTTGAGTTGGTCGCGGTGGTCTTCGCCTTGAAAATTTGGAGGCATTATTTGTATGGTGAGTCTTGTGATATCTTCACTGGTGACAAGAGCCTCAAGTACATCTTTACCCAGAAAGATTTGAATTTGAGGCAAAAGAGGTGGCTAGAGTTGATAAAGGATTATGATATGACAATCTAGTACCATCAAGGCAAGGCGAATGTGGTGGTTGACGCCCTTAGTCATAAGACAATGCCCCCTGTCATTGATTGTCTTGTTGCTGATTTTGAGCAGCTGGGAGTTTCTTATTGTTTTGTGGGGACCGTACAAGCTGAAACTCAATTGATTCTCGAGTCAGCAATCCAGAGCATGTGCGGGAAGCACAACAGCATGACCGGTTGCTCCAGCAAGTGAGGAAATGCCTTAAGGATGGTAAGACTGGAGATTTTTCCATTAATGATGCGAGAGCTCTGAGGTTTTAGGGTCGCCTTTGCGTACCTCAGAAATCCCAAGTCAAAGATGATATCCTGAAGGAGGCTCATCGGACCCCGTACACGGTCCATCCTGGGGAGACCAAGATGTACAGGGATGTGAAAAAGAACTTCTGGTGGAAAAGAATGAGGGTTGATGTTGCCAAGTATGTGTCATCTTGTGGGGTTTGTCAGAAGGTAAAGGCTAAACACAAGCGTCTTGCCGGTCTGTTGCAGCCACTGGAGATTCTTATCTAGCCTTGGGACGACATTTCTATGGACTTTGTGGTTGGCCTACCTCGTACTCCACGATGGAAGGATGTTGTTTGGGTTGTGGTGGATCGTCTTAGCAAGTCCGCTCACTTCATTCCTATCCGCACTACCAATTCAGCGAGCGAGTTGGCTCCCATTTATGTGCGGGAAATTGTGAGACTACATGGTGTTCCCAAGACGATTATCTATGAACGAGATGCGAAGTTTGTCTCTAAATTCTGGGAGAGTTTGCAGAGTGCTTTGGGAACGCAGCTTCGCCTTAGCACCGCTTTTCACCCTCAAACTGATGGTCAATCTGAACGTACCATTCAGACCTTGGAGGATATGCTCAGGGCTTGTGTGATGGCATATAAAGGTAGCTGGGAAGATCATTTGCCACTGGCAGAGTTTGCTTACAATAATAACTATCATTCTAGCATCCAGGCTGCCCCTTATGAAGTGTTGTATGGCCGGAAGTGTAGATCGCCACTTTGCTGGGATGCAGTGGGAGAGAGAGAGGTCCTTGGACTGGATTGGGTTCAGCAAACTGTTGATCGGGTGGCATAGGTGCAATAGAACCTTCTTGCAGCTCGGAGTAGACAGAAAAGCTATGCTGATGTGAGAAGGCGAGATTTAGAGTTTGAGTTCGGTGATAGCGTGCTCTTGCGAGTGTCTCCCACCAAGGGTGTGGTTTGTTTTGGCACCAAAGGGAAGCTGAGTCCGAGGTATGTCAGCCCATTCCCTGTTACAGTTCGAGTTGGTAAGTTGGCTTATCGCTTGGAGCTACCGGAGTCGATGCAAGGGTTCCACAATGTTTCATGTTTCGATGTTGAGAAAGGTGTGCTCATGTTTGAGTTTGATTTGACTTGGCATTGCATGTTTGAATTAATGATAATTATGGATTAACATGCAGGAAGAAAAAGTAAGTGTATTGTGGAATGTGCAAAATGGTTCGGTCCTTGTGGTACAGGTTCCTAAGGCAACTATGGTCGTTGGTGAGTACCGGGACTAGGTTGGGAGAACCGAGGTCCGGAGCGGTCGAGGATGCCGACGAGATGGTTGGGCTCAAACCAGGATCACTTGGACGTTATGGAAATGGACTTGAGGTGGCTCAAGGTTTTCGGTTCGGGTTGGAGGCTCGAAGAGGCGGAAATTGAGCGGTCAAGTCCGGCGGATGAAGGCCTGTTGCATCGGGTTGACCGGGTTTTGTCTAAAACCCATGTATGGCCAATGTGGCCCATGTAAAGCCCATGTGTGGGGTGAAATGAGTGGGTTAATCCTAGCCCTTGGTGGAGTGCCCTAGGGTTTGGGACTCATCCAAGGGTGGTAGGTGGCCCTAAAGTAGTATAAATAGAGGGGGAGGGGTGCCCTCCCTCACTTGAAGGTTTGAGTTGCTCCTTTGAGCTTTGCCCACATGAAGTGAGGCTTTGTAAACCTTCCAACCAAAAAATACAAAGATTTTCTTTACATTCTTGTGAATTTAAATTCCGCATTTACATTATGTCTTTACTTTACGCAATTTAAATTCAGCATTTACTTTCCCGCATGTAAATTCTCGCAATTTACATTCTCGCAATTTGGATTTGCCTCCTCTCTTTCTAAATGCTGTTGGTGAAGGATGTCTTGAGGGTGCTCATTTGGTTTTACATCTTTCTTGCACCCTAGGATAGACTAAAGATCAAGTTTCTATCAAGATTGCAAATCTGTCCTGAACTTGTTCTTCGCGCAGCAGTCAGTCTTCGATTTTTAGAAAAATCTAGAAATTTTTTTTGAGTGATTCTTATTGGAGAAGGTGCTTGACTCATATATCCATCTGTGGAAAAATTTTGGAGTCCACTGGGTGCATCGTTTGGGAGCTCTGAGGTGAAAACCGAGCCCCAAAATTCCTGATTGAAGATCCTAACTATTCCTAGTCCTTGGAAATTTTTTAACCTGTGAGAAGATGAGTCGTGAAGCACTCCACCAAAACTCACCACCAAAAGCACTCCACCAAAACTCACAGGTTAAAAAATTTCCAAAAATTCTGGAGCAACAGAAGTCCACCATCCACCTATTCTAAGTGAGGACAATTCCTGAAAAATCTGCTTTTGCTTTTATAAAAGAGGTTTTTGTGTTTTGGCTTGATCTCTTTTAGAAAAGAAGTATTTGAATTTATTCCTCTTTGCTTTGGACACTTAAAAACTAGGATTGTGATTCAAAAATCCCTCACATGATTCATGGTTCTCATCCATGTAAGCTAGGGATACACATAGTTGTCTTGTCGTTCCGGTTTTGCGGGTTTTTGCGAGCTTGAGGAGCACCATTTTCTTTGCAGGATTGTCTTGAGTATTTTGAGTGGGAGAAATTTTATTTGGGATCATTCACCCCCCTCTGATCGCCATCTCGGTTTTTCATGGTCCCTCAGAATGGTGGTGATGGCTTCGGTTTAGTCGGCCCTTCTAGGAGGCGCAACATGTGCCGGAGGCACTCGCTGGCCAAGCTCGTGATGGTGCCCCCCGAGTGCAAACTCGGGTGGTTCTTGGCGATGCCCCCCGAGTGCCAACTTGGGTGGTTCTTGGTGATACCCCCTGAGTGCCTACTCGGGTGGTTCTTGATGATACCCTCTTAGTGCAAACTCGGGTTGACGTGGCGGCCTAGGTTGTAGCTGATTCTGCAATGTTTCGTGCCCAACAGGTTTTTGCCTTATGGGCTCATGTAGCGACATGAAGTGTTCTGAGTACGTGATGACTCAGTAAGAATCCAGTACTGGAGGTGGCTCAGTGTACGGGGTGCCCTTAATCGGCTGTAGAGCCGACCCAGGGAGTCTCTGAGGTGGCGTGCTTAGAGGTACACTGGATGCACAACTTATTCTAACACCGTTCGTATGAGCATAGTATTGCCTGACCTCACTTGTCCCGGGATCCCTAGGCAAGATCACGGTCGGCTGTGATGGTGTGGGCATCGTGACTGAAGCCGATGGTTTGTTGTCGACCATTGGCCTTTTTCCCTGGGTACTTTGCCCAATCGAGAAGACCAGATACGTGGACAGAGGGTGTGGTGGTTTGAAAAGAGAACCAGCCGTCACTAATTCCTGTGCTACCTCTTTCACGCTATTAGATATCAACGGCCTAAGTGTGGTTACTAGAGCCGATGACTGATTCAGCAATGCACAATTTTATGGACTGATTAATCATATCCGATAACTCTGCTTGCACAGGCAAATATCGACTTACCGTAGGTTTCTCGGCGGCGTCGGAAGTACCTTCGTCGACGAAGCTGATTGTCGGCAGCGCCGTTCTTTGCGTAACGCCACGCCGCGTTTTTTCATAGCAGCTTAGCTTCATCTGCTCTAATGCTGCCTTTTGGTCTTCAACTTTTTTTCGCTGTTACGGCGTCAAATCGGCCATGGTAGGTGCGATTATCGCGTCAATGTTGATGTCGGCGGTCGTCGTGGGCTTTTCTTGTTGACGTCATGTTAGCTTGTACGCGGGTCCCATCGAAAGCGTGTTCGTCGACCCCGAATTTGCAATCCGACCTCTCAGGTATTCAAAGACTAGTCCAGAACGCGCTTAGTGCACATAGCCTTAACATCGGTAGATATCACAATCATACCAATCGATATTATCAAAGTACTTTATTTAAATAACTAAAGCATGTTACTCGACCTTATGGCCAAGTTACAAATATATGCCTTTAAGCAGGCTTAAACTTATTAAAAGAGAAATAATAGCAAATGGAAAATCAAATATCTCGTGGCGCCATCCAAGATACCACATGTGCAACTGACCGTGGCTCAGATCCCTAAGTAGATTTTGATCTTCTTGGAGTTCCTCCTCCAAAGTCAAGGCGTAATCTCCTCTTCAACCGGGAGTATTGTGTTGAGGCAAGGGTGAGTACTTTGGTATCAAAGCAAGTCATGCAAATGTAATGCTAATATACTATATGCATGGCTTGGTACAAAGGAATAGCTTAAGGAATATTTGCAAGAACATTTGACAAGTAATGTAAGTAGATTCTAAAGCGTGAGAAATAAGTAAAGCATGAGTAACTTTTCAAGAAGTTTAATAAACATTTTTCCCCATCCTAAACCATATCTCCACCATCTCCAAGTTATTAAACCAATCCAACCTTTCAAACCAAAGTTATTTTGTAAAATCTAACCCTTGATCAGTAATTCAGCATTGTCCAAGATCGAGTGGACTCCTGGCTATTTAAATAGATTCTAAACTCGCAGAGGTTATGCACTTTACCCACAAGATACAATAAACACCACAAAGGCGAGTTCCTCGTAATAAAGCCTTTCTAAGCCTCAAACAACACAGTGGTCCTCTCTCCTGCTCAGGTTTCTACACCATCCCTTCCTTAGCCAAGGCGGTATGGGACCAACACACTGCTAGATGGGTATCCGGCCACACCACGATACGCCCCCGCACAATCACACAAACGGTGTAATCGACACCCGAGGCTCCACAAGCGAGTCCTTAGCGACTTAGTCAACTAGGGTCGCCCCATTCGTACCATGTGGTTGCAAGTATGACCCAGCAAAGGCTTGCAAGGTTAAGTCCCAGAGTGACCAGGGCAAGACTACCCGAAGAACCAAATCAACATCCCCAATGCCACAACTGCCCACTGATTACTCTTGCCACATGCCCCTGGCCGAAATGCTTTATCAAACAAACCCGCTTGATTACCATGCACCACGTGCCATCAACATCACATGATACTTTTCCAAAACAGTTCAATATATCATTAAGTCAATGTTAACATTTGATTATCCAAAATCATGTCATGAGCACGAAAGGTGTCTAAGCAAAGATACTACAACGGCCTAAACCCAGTTGGCAATTTAATAATGTCCAACTAGTAAACCACAACTAGGGTGACAAAGGGTCATGGCACATACTTAAGTAATCAAGGTGTCATACAAACAAATGGGTATTTATCTATCCCCATGTTTAAACAAAGTATCTTTCTAATTGAACTAGCATGCAATAGTTTAAATCAAAATAGATTTCTAAATAGGATCAACATGGTCAAAGCACAACTTGCCTTTCAAAAGTACTTGCTCTTGGTCTTGAGTTGATCCCCGAGTCAACACTTCTCCTTCGAATCCTTCCCAGACTTCAACGCCTACTCGTAAAGCTGCAAATAGCAAATACCCAAATAAGCAATAGGCAAAAACATCCCAAAACTCCAAATAAAATCCACAAACAGAAAGAACATAATTCTTCTGATTTTTAGAAACTGAATCACAAATTTGGAGTTAAGATTAAAAAGTTATGATTATTTAAAGTTTAAATAATCAATTAAATAATTTTACAGAGAAAACTTTAGTCCAAAAATTAAATAAAATTCATATTTAGGTAGATCTCAATTTTATACAAATTTAGAAATTTGAATCACTCAACGAGTTGAAACCAAAAGTTATAAGCGTTTGAAGTTTGAATCTACATTTGAATCAATATTTCAATTAATAAATCATTTTCTTTTTCGAAATTAATTATTGGCGCCAAAGCATGGACACGTGGCAGCCTCTCGATTGGTTGGTCCGACGGTAGGCCCATGGACTTGGTCCACGCCGGCCGTCCACCGTGGACTCGGCCCACGACTTCACGTGAGATCGACATGTGGGCTCATTCGGTGACGCTCATCGCCGACGTCGGGGACTCAAATTTACGGCGGCCGACATGTGGGACTCCACTGCGGACGCTATTGTCGACGCCTGGCCGTACCGGGTCACCGCCGACATGCGGCGCCATGACGCGCCATGACGCCATGGTGTGGTTATGGGTCGGCCCGCCCTGGGCCACACGCTGGCACGATTTCCGCCGACCACGTTTGGCCCAACTTCCCTGACGCTGGCTCGATCTCGGCCGCTGATTTGAAAATCAACGCGAGGATTAGATCCAAAGGTTGACGCTTCGGGGTTATCGCATTGATTTTGACCGCTGGATCTAGATCCGATGGTCGTAGATTAGATTCGAAATAAATGCGATCTCACCGTGGCGATGACGTGGCGTGATCTCGAGCGTTGGATCTTGACGGACACGAGAGAGTTCGCGGTCCGGCGATGGTTACATGGCGCTTAGCTCACCGGAGGACGATACCTTGCCGACGCTAAGCTTAAGGCGCTCCGGCGGTGAGATCCCGCCAGTGCGCTCGCGGTGAGTCCGGGACTGGGTCAACGGCAGAGGGACGACGGACGGCGATTTTAACGCAATACGGCTGCATGAGTGTTACTAATCTCCGGCGAGCGACAGGCCGCATCGGCTGGCGACGTTGTTCAGGTCTACGTGCGCTGAAGTTCAGGTCACGCCGTGGTGGCGGGCGCGATTAAATAGCGCTTGGGCTGTCAGGAACGTGACGGAGACCGAGGTCGATACGCTGACGGCCGAGTCCGGCGCACAAGACGGAGAGGGTGATCGTGGCACGCCGCGACAAAGCCGTCGCTGATCTCGATCCAACGGCGCGAGTTTGGGTCCGGTCGGACTCGGCATAGCCGGCCGCTCACGGCCGCTCGCTGGTGTGGCTCATCGCGGGTCGCTGGATCAAGATCCAATCCACACGCGGTTAGTGGCTCTACGAGCTGGGTTCTGGCCGAGTCACGTGGTTCGCCCGACTCAACTCGAAGTCGACTGCTCGGTCGGATGAACAAGAATCACCTGCTGATTTCCAGATTTAATATTTAAAATAATTCCCGTGAATTCATTTAATTCATTAAAAATAGCAAAATGACTCGTAAAAATTCCAAAAATTGGGAAAATACTTTGGATCATTTTGGACTCAAATAAAATATTTCCAACAAAATTTTATTTGCAAAATTAAATTCTTTAATTATTTCAAAATGGAATAAATTCAAATAAATTCCAAATAAATCCAAATAAATTCCAGAAAATTCCAAAAATTCACCAAAGTGCCAAATCACACATGAATTCAATAAAAGCAAAAATTTTGGGGTGTTACAGTGCCAAAGGTGTGTTGGCGCAAAAAACGTGACGACGGGTTGATCACGTCCAACACACGAGAGCGTCGGGTTCAATTTGGTTCACGAGCGTGCCAGCTGATTTGATCCTACAATTGGCAAGAGGAACAAGCACCAAGCAAATCGATTAATAAACCGATTTAAGACTTGATGATGGAACATATCTGATTGGTTTAAGGCAAACCAATGTAGATCACGATAACCAGCAGATGTAATCACCCTTGCGAGTTGATCAGATGGGGTAAATGTCACTTTTTCGAAAAAAGCGACGCGCAACAAGATTGGAGAGAAAGCTAGACCTGGTAAAGCGTAACGCATCAAAGATCAATAATAGGCAATGTGCAACTATATTGATCAAAGTGTATTACAAAGAGAAAATTACAATATAAGTGTCTACTCCTAGGCAAAAGAGAAAAGTGCACATTGATTTGTGTATGTGTGTGTATCGTAGCTCGTCACCCCCTTTTATAGCCCTTAGCCTGATCGTATCTGCATCGATCTCATTATCTGCTTGTATCGGCCTCGAACTCTTCTTTCCATCCCGGACGTGATCATATTCGATTTTGGTCGTATTGGTTCAGGTCTTTCCTCCAACCTATATCTTTCCATACAATTGTGACCCTCTAATCCGACCGTATATTGTCTCCTATTGATCCTATCTTACGTCAACTCCTTAGTCTCGCACCGAAATTGCACTTGTTTCAACCAATTCTTTAGTTATTCAATTTTGGATGCCAACAGAACCTTATAACAAATGTGCAATCTACTAAACTTAAATGCAACAGTCTAGCATTTTAACATGAATAGCGTTGAAATATGGAGTTAATCACGTTTTTTTTGCGAGGAAGATTTTCAAGTTTTATGGAGGTCATGTTTCAAACACCGGAATTTTTAATGGAAGTCAGTGCAGTTCTCAAGAAATTTCCGTACTCCAAACAAGATATAAATGAAGATATATTCTGTAAGTTATCACCCAAAGTGCAAATATTCAAGTACGGGTACATGTAGTAGGTTCTATGAAACATAAAAAAACACGCCCACTTTCTTAGAAAATGCAAAATCCCATTTGGAAGTTGGAACACTTTGGTTTCCTTTTCCTTTAAATTTTGTAAGAACTAGTTACATGCCCGTGCGTTGCTACGAAAAACAAAATTGATAACGAAAAATAAAGATTAAAAAATAAAAAAAATTATTTCACAAAATCAAACATCTATCTTTAACGCTTCGTTTCTTGCGGAAGCTGGCTAATTAAAGCAACGCTTCGTTTCTTGCGTAGGACAATTAAGCAGGGCAATTAAGCGGCAATTAATGACGTGAGAAGAACGGACCACTGCCACCAAGCGCTGCTTTAGAATAGTAGAGATTATTATAAGGTCTGATTTGAACGAAAATTCAACTTTTCTTTTTTTTTCTAAGATAGGAACGAAAATTCCAACTTGTGCAGGAATTTAATTTTCACGTTCTAAACAGGGCCTAAACGGCTAAACATCGAGCACATAGGGTTTAAGGGTCTGTTTGGTTTGTTACCAATGCTTGCCAATACTTGCCATGCCAAATATTGGTAGTGTTGACTAAATTTGGCAAGCATTTGGTTTGCAACCAAACTTTGGCTAGATTCTTTTCTCCATTGCCATACCAAATTTTTCTAGTTCATTTTCTTGCCAATAGTTGGCCAAACTTTGGCCACCAATTTAAGCACCAAATTTTTAGCTAGCCAATTCTTGGCAAGGTTGAACTTGGCAATTTTGGCTTCAAACCAAACAGCCCCTAAATCTTTAACAAAAACAGCCTTAGAGCATCTCCAAGAGGGGCCCTAAATATGGTCCTAACTTGAATTATAGGGCTTTTGGGGGAAAGATTAACTCCAGCAAAAACCCTAAATTGTTAAAATTTAGCAAATTGTTTTAGGGCCCCTAAGAGAGTAGCTATATTTAGCAACTCTGTGATTGAGCCCTATCTTTGTTGGGTTTTAGAGTCTAATTGTTGGAGTAAATATTTCGTTAGAACCCTAAATCTAATTAGTTAGGGTCCTAAATTAAAATTTAAGGCTCATTTTTAGGGTTCTCTCTTCGAGATGCTCTTAGACCTGAGCATAGGCTCATATAGCCCACAACCCATTTGCAAACTGCAGTCGGTCATTCTTCCCGTCCGCCGCCATGAGGGTCGACGCGGCGATCCTCGCCGTCGTCGTCGCCGTCCTCCTCCCCCTCCGCTTGCTCTCCCTCGTCGTCCGCCTGAACTCAACCGGAAGCGCTGGCGACCTCCGCCGGTCCTCCGCCGCCTTCGCCATCGCGGCTGCGCTCCTCGCTGCCATCTTCGCGCTCCCCCGCGACCACGGCGGCCGCGCGAGGGAGTGCGCTGCCTCCATCGCCGTCGCCGGCGCTCGAGAGGAGGGTTTCCGCCGAGAGGTTCGTTCGGAGATCGAGCAGCTGAAGCTGCAGCTCGCTCGGCTGGGTACGTCGGCGATTAGTGACTTAGTTGTCCAACACCGATTCTTGTTTTTGTTGTTAAGGTCGATAATTTTGTGGGAGTGTGTAGTTATTCTCCTGTGCAATTTTGATTTTCTGTTGCTTTACTCTTCGGATTTATCGGCACATATGGTTGCCTATTGAATTATTCCACTTATGCCCTAGAAGTATATGGTGTTTCGTGTGTTTTTATGTTGACAAGTCCTGAATTGTGCATGCAGAATCATTTTGGGAGAACAATTCGAAAGCATTGGGTGGAAAAGGTGATGTTTTGAAGGAGGATGGCGAGGTTGTGAAAGCGATGGGACTGGACATTCAGTCTCTGATCGATGAACAAGAAAACATCAAGGTATGCGTCTGGTGATTTGGTTCTATACTATAATGCCATGTCAATTTCCAGACTTCCAGTAGTTGGTTAGTTCAGAATTCAGAGCGTTTCTCTCTGGCCCCATTGCACGAATTGTGTTCCTGCTACGGCTATAGATATATCAAGAGCATCAGCTTCCACCCCCCAGCTTGAACTTTGCCTAAAAATGATTGGATCAGCGTTAGGATTGTTCCATCATCCATGATATCAGGTGATGGCTAAGTGGAGACTTTGTATTCAATGACGTTGCTACAGCTTGAAGAAATTATGAAACACTATCACTTCAACTGTTACACACTTTTCTAGCCACTGCAGCCAAACTAGAGTGAACACAGTGAAGGATGCTAGCGATAGAGTAAGTCATAATTCATAAAAGAAGTTGTCCAATTGATTTTTTTTTTGACAAATGTCCAGTTGATGTTGGGCTGCTCCAATTAGGCCCTGTTTGACAGAGCTCCAGATCCCAGCTTCATCTCATATCTGAAACCTATAGGTTAAAATAAAGTGAATAAAGTGAATTAAGTTTATATTTTTATTCTAAAATGTAAATAAGATGACCCACCTAAACACTCTTAATATACCCACAACTCCAACTCCATCAATCTGGTGGTGCTGGGAATACCTAGCTCTACCAGATTCACGGATTTGGTGGAGCTGGAGCTCTGCCAAACAATGCCTTAGTGTGACCTTTCTGATTGGAACCAGAGCTCCTCATACTGGTGAACAAAATAGCTAACATGCCAGCTCATGTAGTGGTCCCGTGGCAAGGACCTGTCAGAAATGAAATTTTATCTTCTTGTTGGGTAATTCCATGATGCTTCCAGTTTACATTTTACTAGCATGAAACATGTGTGTGTGTCTGTGTTATATACATAATCATGCATCAGGAATCCTTACGATGCTTCGGGGGAGTGTAATTGCAGCAGCGTACTAAAAGTGTTTTGACTGTAGCAAGATACTTATATTTGAACAATTGATTATTATTTGGCCTAGTCCGGGAACTCTTTGTCCAACTAATGGACCAGGAAGTTGTATCTGATTTAGTAAGCTTGTTTTCTTGATTCTACCCATTACCTTGGTCATACCTAGAGCTTGCGCACTACCATATGGATTCTTACTGTTAATGGAAGCTTTCACTTTAGGACTATATTAGCACCATTTGATTCAACTTGAAATGTGCTACAACACACAAACCCACATTGAGGCACGTTAGATTCGTTTGCATATTGTATGTCCTCTCCTCTTTTCCTTTTAATTTACACTTTCCTTCATGATTACAGAGCTTAGATTACTATGATTATGTGTGTATTATTATTGTTTGGTGGCTTTCCTTTTCGGTGCTCTCATGGGGCCTAACAATGAGCTATATATGGGCTCACAGCTGTCCAAAAAAAACTGAAGTGGTTCAAGTTTTCCATTCGCATTCAAGAACGCACAGAACAAGTGTGTTTGTAAATCAGTATTGTGCATGCATGCGGTGGCCAGTTCATAGTTTTCCCCTAGCACCAATGATGCTTAATTAGGGACCAATGTTCACAGATGATTTATTAAATAATGTTATTCACTCCGCATATGGACTTCTATCTTGGAATTGTCAACTCATGAAGAAAAGTTTTATCATTAATTTTACTGGAGATGTGAACTACATATACAACCTGTTGTGGACACCTTCCAGGGACTGCATGGGGTTAGTCCAGTCTAGGCACGGGCGGCAAGTGGCGCTGGCACAAGCAGCAACCAGGAGGAAGATTAAAAATCATGATTGTTTAGAATATTACTTCCTATTTTGAGTTAGAGATAGAATCCTTAGAGTTTGGCAAGCAATAAGGAAATCTTTCTCTACCCCTATTTACTCCTCAACCCATCTAGTTATCTCTTCTACCACACTGCCAGCACCACGGCTGTCATACTTCACCATGGCACCACCGTGCTAGAAGCCCCTCCACATGCCAAGTGTATCCATCCGTCTACCATCACTTCAACCTCCGCTCACATTCCGTACACACCACCTGCAAAATGTCATGCTCACACTATCTGGAGTGGGAGAAAGGGAAACTACCAGACATACTTCTGTTGAATGCTAACTTTTGTCATTTCCTTTCCTTTTTCTTAGCAGTTTGTCAATTTTAATTCTCCTTCCATGGGTAGAGGTGTGTTTGATTTTGCTTGCAACTAATTTTCGTGTCTTTATCATCACAAATGTTTTAGAACTCCACAATGACTTCATGGTGTGAATCAAAAAATTCCTGTATGTCTATTTTGAGGGCGGTTGTAGATACACGAGTAGAGAAATCATGGATTGAAACAGTTAATGAAGAAATTTTGTAAGCATGAAGCATAGAAAAAAACAGAAGTTGTATTCATTTTCCTATGAAACTGAATGGCTACTTAGTTGGGACAAACAACTTCCCAAGAAGTTAAGAAATCATCTTTATGCACATTGTATCTTAAACCGCACTACCAATTGTGCAAAATGGCAGATTTCAAAAATACTTTCACTTAGGTACAGGTACTTTGCATAATCGGTCTCCCCTATGTCTCCTCAATCACTAAAAACACATCACAAAAGTACAGGTGGATGTAATGTCAACGCCTTCCATGTATCAGTGGGAGTTTGTCTCATGGCTTGCTTTGCTTTGCCATGCATTGGTGGGTAAGGCCCATTTTGAATATAGGAATTTCACATGTAGTTTGCAAGAAATAGAACAAATCCTTTCAAATTCCTTTGAAAATCCTCCATTCCAAATATGACTAAATGTGATTTTCATTTATGTTCCTCTGTATCCATCCTTACTTTTGTGTGCTATTTGGAGTTCTTTTTGAAAGCTGTTTCGAGCTGCATATCTCATGGGCATTGTGATTATAGGTTCAAATTCTAACAGGTGAATCAAGAAAGATGAACTCTAATATTCACCAGATATGGTCACTGTCAAATGATACAGAGACAAGGGTTGAAGCTCTACATTCAGATGTCAAAAAGGTATCTACTTCTAGGTTATCTCAGCTACAATTTTCTTGAGTTAGTGTTATGGGCTTTGGTCCTTGTGGGCAGCGGCTGTGTGGCAACTGGCAAGTAAGCAGCAGTTGGCAGTTGGCACACGCAAGTACCGGCTGTCGCAGCCTCCCAGTGTGGCAAGAGATTAACTGCCAGCGATCTCATTAGATTACGGTTGTCAGTTTGTCAACTTAAATATCTATCCAATAGTTGATTAGTTTGTTTAGTTAAATATCTATCTATATCTTATCTATTAGGTTAGTTTCAATTGTTTGGGACTCCTGTATAAGGAGCCGGCATATTTTTGAAGATTAAGCAAGAAATATATTGAAGAGTCCTTAGTCTATATCCCTCCCTGCACCTGTGGTGCGGCTGCCTCCATGGCGTTGTCGTGCTGCTTAGGTCCAGGGATATCTAGTCCATTACAGTTAGTCACAAGTCGCAAAACATTTTTTACTATTCCTTTCCACGTATGATTTGTTTGGATCTTTGTCTGATAATTGAATTTGATATTTGAATACATTTTTTTTAAAAAAATACTACTAGTTTGTCTTTATTTAGTTAAGAAATTTAGTTCAGACTGTTGTGCCATCTTATTTAGTTAAGAAATTTCAATGTGTATCTTTATTGTTGTTGTGAATGTTCTAATACCTGTCATGATTTTTTGTGAGGATTCATCATGATTTCATAATGTGAAAACAAGTGCACCTTCCACCTTACTGAAAGGACAAACAACTGTCGAAGTGGTTAACGAATCACCCTGTGCATATTGTACCTTCAAAGTTGAAACCCGTTGGCATAAAATGATTTGAAGAATCACCTGAAGTAAATGCTAGCCTTTGAAACTATATTTACAATACTAGCATTCAAAATCCCCTAAAAAAAAATCCTAGCCTTTAAAATTCCCTATGCATGAACTGAAAATCCAATTTTAACGCTCATATTTCATATGTATTGCCAGTGTTGAAATTTTCAATCTGATTTCCAGTTTCTTCATTCACACAACTGTACAACTACAAACTGCAAAGGTCATCATGGTACAATCAGAGATATCTGATTTTCATGGATATTATTTACAAAAACACATTACAAATGTAGTCTTGTCATGTTCAGAAAAGTAAATGTGGTTTTAGTTGTAGGTTACTAGGTTCTCATTTCATGCTTACTTTTGTGTGTATTGAAGGGTCTTTTTGGAAGCTGTTTTGAGCTAGACATCTCATGGGCATTATGATAACAGGTTCAAATTCTAATGGATGAATCAAGGCAGATGAACTATAGTATCCACCAGATACGGTTACTGGCAAAGGATACAGAGAAAAGGGTTGAAGCTCTATATTCAGATATCAAAAAAGTATTTCTATCCTGGTTATCATCTTTTTTGATTATCTTGAGTTAGTCACATGTTGCATTCTAGTATTTCTCTATATATGATTTATTTAGATTTATTGTCTGATAGTAGAATCTGAAATTTCAAATTTGAATACATTTAAAAATCTAATAATTTGCATTCTAAAACTTAGTAGATAAGAAGGTTCAGACCATTGCCTTATCTTGCTTTACCAAGAAATTTCACATGGTACATGTATCATCATTGTGAATGTTCTAGTCCCTACTCCCAAGTTTTTTGTTTTAGAATTTCTCATGATGATTTCATAGTGAATCAAAGAGTTCCTGTCGGGACCCAGAATATGCGATTCCAACCTTTGTTTATACCGTACTAGTCAAATGATTAGTGGCTAGTACACACAACCAATATTTTCATACCACATCCATACACGTACGAATAATCAGAATAGCACAACAGAAATATACATGCGAACATAGGCTCATACAGTTAAGCTTTTAACAAAAAGGTTGGTGGCAAGCTGCGACAACCGGAGTAGATCGGATGGTGACGGATGGCTACGGCAGCGGCCAGCTTCCCGGCGACAACGTTCTACGATGATGAAGAGGTTACATGCAGACATTCATTAGCATCTCGGTACGCTAGGGAAGGTGAGGGAGGGAGGAGTTGCACAAGAGTTCACCGGATAGCCTGAATCAGTGAAAGATTGCGGCAGCCAGAGGCGAAGAGGAAAGGGTGATGCCGGTTCTACCTTGCATGTCGCAGGAAACCGATTGAGAGGTTTTGAAGATACGCCAAATGGTGCACTTTGGCGCGGATGTTGAGGCCAGAACTCACCGGATAGACTCGGAACACAGTGTAGTGTGGCGGAAGAGAACGCACCGGAGCTGGGACGAAGGTTGTGTTCCGAGTGAGCCAGAGAGGACAGATTGGTAGGAATGGGGAAATGTAGACGGCAAGCTTGGGGACGGAGAGTGACGCACTTGGCTTGGCCTTAAATGGCGAGATGAAGGCGCTATGCTTGCTGATTTTTCATGGCCACGCGGGGAAAAGGCGTGATAACTCAGGCGACAATGGCTTCGGGCAGACGCCGAGTGTGGCTTGGAGGAGATGGCAGCATGGTGCATGAGGGAGCACGAGGCGGTCAGAATAGTGGGCGCGCTATCGGAAACCATAGGGGCTATAGTGCCAGAAGCTTTTTCCATGGCGGTCGCGTGACGTGTGGAAGAAGACCGACGCGCGGTCTCGGCCTGTCAGTGGCGGAGGGAGAAGGGGAGAGGGAAAGCGGGTTTGCAAAAATGTGCCTTCCCGTGGAGAAGGCGGAATCCTGGAGGTGGCTCGGCTGAGAACGGCGCATGGGCCCAAAATGGGCTAGAATAGGAGCCCGGCTAGGCCAACAGGGAAAGATTCTGCCCATGGATGGAGTGGATTTGCATTTTGTTTTCTAATCTATTTAATTGCAGAAATTGAGTTTGAATTTTTAAAATTAGCAAACCAACTCCGAAAATTCCGAAAAGTTTTCGTGAGGTACTTTAGTTTATTTAGAACCTAAATAAATTATTTATGCACTCTGTTCAGGCTTTAATTAATTTTTAAAATTCAAAAAGTGGCTGTAAATTAGAGAATAATTTCTTTTTTGCACAAAATTTTGAAAATAGTTCAAAAATTCAGAATGCACATTTTGGAAATATTTAAGTAGGTTTTTGGAATTTTGGGATGTTACAGTTTCTATGTTTCCATTTTACAGATTGTTCTCACTATCTACATCGACTATATTCATATATGTTGATATTACATTGTAGATGCAAAAAGAATAGCAATATCATATTTGCATTATTGTATAGCATAAATATACAATATATAAAATATACAGAGGCCAAGTGAGCTCAAAGATAGCTATACTAGTGACGTTCCTGTTGAGATAGGACTACATCAAGGGTAAGAACTGAGCCCGTACATTTTTTCCCTAGTGATGGACAAAGCCATGCAGGATATACAAGGAGATATTCCTTGGTGTCTGATTTATGCTAATGATGCGGTGTTAATTGATGACAGTGGGTTAGGTGTTGATAGGAAACTTGTCGAATATCTAAATATGGGATATGCATGCGTATTGGAAAGACGAAAATTATACTGTATACACCGGACGCCAAGAGTCCTATCTCTATGGGAGACAAGATTAACGGAAAGGGTATATCTACGTTACGAAGGACTCGATCCTGCTCCCGTAACGAGGATACTAGATCGAGTATTATCTTCTCCCTCTGTCCTGGTATCCCCTACCGAAGGAGAAGATTTTTTCTTGTATGTTGCAGCGACTCCCCAGGTAGTAAGCACTGTCTTAGTAGTCGAGCGGGATGACCCCGACAAAAAGATAAAAATACAAAGGCCAGTCTACTATGTGAGCGAAGTTCTGCACGACGCAAAGCTTCGATATCCCCAGATCCAAAAGATGCTTTATACAGTCCTGATGACGTCCAGAAAATTGCGGCACTACTTTCAGGCGCACAAAATCACTGTGATGACGACTTTTCCGCTCAAGGAGGTAATCCGAAACCGGGAAGCCACCGGACGCGTAGGCCAATGGGCCGTTGAGCTTAATGAGTTCAGGGTTGACGTTGCCCCAAGAACCAGCGTCAAATCAGGAATCCTAGTAGACTTCGTGGCAGAATGGACGCACGTCGAGGAGAAGAGGCCTGAAACCTCAGACGACTACTGGACGATGTTCTTTGATGGCTCGCTCAGCCTACAAGGCTTAGGCTCCGTCATCTTGTTCAAATCTCCGACAGGTGAGGAACTTATGTATGTCATCCAACTCGATTTTCAAGCTTCGAATAACGTTGCAGAATACAAGGGACTGGTCAACGGGCTTCGGATAGCCGCTTCGCTTGGGATAAAACGACTGCTCGTGAAAGGGGACTCACAGTTAGTTGTAAACCAAGTGCAAAAAGATTATCAGTGTGCGGATGACAACATGGCAGCATACCTAAGTGAGGTTCGCAAGCTAGAGCACAAGTTCGAAGGCTTGGAAGTGAAACACATCCGACGGGGTGATAACTCCATAGTCGATGAACTTGCCAGGCTCGCTTCGTCCCGATCGCTTGCTCCCTTAGGGGTCTTCGTGGAGAAGCTCCTCAAACCTTTTGCCTCCCCCAAACAAGAGACAGAAGCCGCCCAACTCGACCAATAGCCTGCTCAAGTCAGCGAGGCGGAACCCGTAGATAAGGAAGCTGCACTACTCAAACGCGAGCCGACTTGGATGACCCCGTTCCAAGCCTATCTCGAAGGTCGAGAGGTCCCTGACGATGATGCCTTAGCTGAGAAAATTGCCCGTAAGTCCAGGCTGTACACGTTGGTAAACGGCAAGCTCTACCGAAAGGGGAGTAACGGAATCTTAATGAAGTGCATCACTCAGGAAGACGGCAATAAAATATTGCTTGATATCCATGGAGGCTTCTGTGGCAACCATGCGTCCTATCGCACCCTAGTCGAAAAAGCTTTTCGGCAAGGGTTCTATTGGCCAACTGTCCTCCAGGATGCTTGCGAGCTGGTGAAAAAGTGCGAAAGCTGCCAAGTTTTCGACAAGCAAACCACCAGACCAGCCCAGGCACTGCAAACTATTCCTCTATCTTGGCCTTCTCCGCCTGGGGCTTGGACATCTTGGGACCTTTCCCAAGAGCCCAAGAAGGTTACAAATTCCTGTTCGTGGTCATCGACACATTCACTAAGTGGATCGAAGCCGAACCCGTCAGGAACATCACCTTGAAAGCAGCCAAGAAATTCATGAGGAGCATAGTTACCCGATTTGGCATCCCGAATCGAGTAATATCTGATAACGGTTCCCAGTTCACGAGCAATGCCTTTACGGTCTTTTGCGAAGAACTAGGAATAAAACTCTGTTTCGCTTCAGTTGCTCATCCCCAGAGTAACGGCCAGGTCGAACGAGCCAATGGTCTCATCCTGCAGGGACTCAAAACAAGCGTGCTCGATAGGCTCAAGGTCTATTCGACTCGATGGGCAAAGGAGCTGCCATCGGTGCTATGGGCTATTCGAACCTCGGCTAGTCGGGCCACCGGTGAAATGCTGATTTTTTTGGTCTACGGAGCCGAAGCCGTGCTCCCGATCGAGTTAACACATGGGTCGCCTAGAGTGGAGAACTACTCGGAAATGGAACGAGCATGCATAAGCAGACGATGTAAACCTACTCGAAGAATATCGAGATTGAGCTGCCCTTCGAGCGGTCAAGTACCAGCAAGCGTTATGAAGATATCACAGTCAAAGGATCCGCGAAAGAGTACTCGCTGCACGGGATCTTGTACTACGAAAGGTTCAGAAGCACGATAATCGTAACAAGCTATCGCCCAAATGGGAAGGTCCCTATCGGGTCATCGAAACAACTCGACCCGATCCGTACGACTATCTACCCTCGACGGAACAACATTGGGCAATTCATGGAACATCGATCAACTAAGAAAATTCCACGCATAAGCAAACACAGAGGTAAATTTCTCTCAATTTCATTCATACTAATATTTCTTATAGGTAGGGATCCTACGGCTACTCGTCTGGGGCATCCTCCCGCCTGCGCTTTGTCCGCGGAGACTCGAAGGAGGACGAGATCGTCCCCGGGATCTTCCTTCGCCCTCGTGATGGGCCGGACGACGAGAACGGCAGCTCGATCGGCCCGGGCCTTGAAGCACCGGTAGACTCTAAGCTACCGGCAGGCGAGGGAACCATGTTGACCTCCTGGGCGTCCCCTCCTTCGACAGGTCCGGCAGCGGCCGCCGCAATGTCCTCCCATTGCGCGATGGAGTAAGGCTCCGAACGGGGGGCGGCGTCGAGCTTCGCCTTCTTCTCCGGCGGCGGCGAGGGCATCCCCTCCGTAGAGGTCCTCGCGTTGCTGGAGACCCGCTGCTCGCCAGCTGCCTCCCCTCCCATCCGCGCCCCCCTCTCGTCCTCCCTGGCCTCCTCGGCCTCCCGCTCGAGGGCTTCCCAATCGATTTCGTCGTCATCCGACGAAATGACGGTCACGGGAGGAGAGCAAGGTGGAGGGGAAGCCATTAACGCACTAGTACTGCAAGTGTAGAAGCGAGAAAGCGAAGTGGCAAAAGAAAACCAGTGGCGAAAAAAGCAACGAGTCTTGTCTACTTATAAGCCTGCAACCACGTCACATCAAGCCACTCCAGATTTCGTCGTCATCCGACAAAATGACGGTCACGGGAGGAGAGCAAGGTGGAGGGGAAGCCATGAACGCACTAGTACTGCAAGTGTAGAAGCGAGAAAGCGAAGTGGCAAAAGAAAACCAGTGGCGAAAAAGCAACGAGTCTCGTCTACTTATAAGCCTGCAACCACGTCACATCAAGCCACTCCAAATTCCCAAGAAGAACAGGAAACGACGTAAGGTGCGAACATCGAAGCGACGCCCAAAAAGTCTAACAGTCACAGAAATCGACGCGATGCTCACGCTCAAGTCCCGACCCGATACTAGCATCAGGTCGAGACTCGGGGGCTACATCGCACGTTTCGGCAGTGCTTACGCTCAAGTCCCGACCCGCTACCAGCATCAGGTCGAGACTTGGGGGCTACATTTGCGCTCGTTTTTGACACTTACATCCTACTCTCGACCCGATGCGTCCATCCGGTCGAGACTTAGGGGCTTTGTCACAAGAGAACAGAACAACAAATCAAGAAAAGTCTATAATGTCCAGGTAAGCACAAAATTTTCGTTCAATTATCAAAACATAAATATTACATTGCAGGTAGCTACTATTGCTGTTCGGAGTCGGCACTCCGTGGTGGCGACGAGGGATTCCGGCAGGGCTCCGTTGAGCCTCCCCTTTATCTCCCTCTGCTCCCACGGCAGTAGCACGGGGAGCACGAGCAAGAGATGAAGCTTCAAGAGAAGCTTCATCCTCTCCCCTCGCGCCATCGGCCCCAGAATAAGAAGGATAAGTGCCTGCCTCGTCGACTATGTTCCGCAGCGTGCTAGTAACCTCGTATGGAACCGCCTCTTCCTCCGCTCGCCGGTCTTCCTCCGACAGCAACCGCGCGAGGGCGTCCCAGTTAATCCTACTGTCCGCATTCGCAGAAGCGGCGGACCGGGCAGGAAAAACCATAGCCTGGGGCACAGGATCAGACATTTTAGAGGAGAGCGAGGAGTGCGTCGGAAGCCATGGAAAGTCCTAAGGCTAAAGGTCTTCGCACTTGCGTAACCGAAGCTGGGAGAGGAGGATGAACTAAGAAAGAGCCCTCGACGTGAGCTCGGTCTATTTATAGCACCAGGAACGGATGAGGCATGACGCTTGGGGTATCAAAACACCCGCTCGCATTCCGCGACAAAAATGAACAAGCTGCATAAATCAAACGGATAAAGAGGAGTCATGCGAAAAACGGTGTTACCAGGGCAACTGCCCGAGCCAGCGAGCGGCAAAGATGACGAAAACCACGACAATGCATGGCTCGACCCGGTCACCAGATCGGCTACATCGTGCGTTTTTGATGCTTACGCTCAAGTTCCGACCCGATGCATCCATCAGGCGAGACTCGGGGGCTACATCGCTTGTTTTTGATGCTTATGCTCAAGTCCCGACCCAATGCGTCCATCAGGTCGAGACTCGGGGGCTACATCGCGCATTTTTTATGCTTATGCTCAAGTCCCTACCCGATGCGTCCATCAGGTCGAGACTCGGAGGCTACATCGCACGTTTTTGTTGCTTATGCTCAAATCCCTACCCGATGCGTCCATCAGGTCGAGACTTGGGGGGCTACATCGCACGTTTTTGATGCTTATGCTCAAGTCCCGACTCGATGCGTCCATCAGGTCGAGACTCGGGGGCTACGTCGCGCGTTTGCGATGCTTATGCTCAAGTCCCGACCCGATGCGTTCATCAGGTCGAGACTCGGGGGCTGCATCATAGAATCACTAAGCTAAGCTCAACCCTCTACTGGATGCGGCCATCGAGTAGAGGGTCGGGGACTACACTCTAGTTTCATCATCAAGGAAATACAAGGACAAACATTGCAGACAAAACAAAGTTGCAATAATCAGATGCATACATTTCCATTCAGTTAAAGCCATCAAAGATGGATGTTACACGGTAGACAGTCACAATTGCTATTCTCCCTCAGAATCAGTACCTCGCTTCGACAAGAAAGAAGACCATCCGGCAAAGCTCTGTTAAGCCTCCCCTTTACTCTCCCTTGCTCCTACGGCGACAACCCTCGGAGCACAGTGAAGAGATGAAATCCGAGAAGCGGAGACTTCACCTTCTCTAGCTCACCCCGCTGTGAACTCTCGGAAATTGAAATTTCGCCGCCTTCTCCTCGTGTGCCTTTTTTGGCTCAGGAGTACGAGGGGAAAGAAACGCCTCTTCTCCAGGATCACGCGCAAGAGATGAAGTTCCAAGAAAAAGAACTCCGCTCGGCTCTCCTCGCATGCCCTGGATGGAGAGAGGGGAGGAAGCGCTTCTTTCTCCAGAGCACGCGCAGGAGAAGAAGTTCCAGGAAATAAAACTCTACCCGGGTCTCCTCGCGTGCCCCGGAGAGAGAAGGGGGAGAAGCGCCTTATGTCCCTCGCCAATAACCCACAGACATTTCCCTCACATGGAACCGTTTCTTTCTCCGCTCGTTGATCTTTCTCCACTGCCTCCTGGGCGGCAGACATCCCAATCGGTCCCATCTTCCAGGGCGGAAGTAGGAATCCGAACAAGGATAACCACGACCAGAGGAGCAGGGGCTGGGTGGACTCGAGTCTTTTCCTTCAGAAGGAGGATGATGATGCGCCGGAAGCCATAGAAACCTTACTTCTCTAGCTAAGCAATAGGGCCCTCGCAACCTAAGCATTGGGAGAATGAGGAGGGGAAGTGAACTGGAAGAACTTCGTCACAAGTCGTCTATTTATAGCACGATGGAGAGAGGGGAGGAAGCGCTTCTTTCTCTAGAGCACACGCAGGAGAAGAAGTTCCAGGAAATGAAACTCTACCCGGGTCTCCTCGCGTGCCCCGGAGAGAGAAGGGGGAGAAGCGCCTTATGTCCCTCGCCAATAACCCACAGACATTTCCCTCACATGGAACCGTTTCTTTCTCCGCTCGTTGATCTTTCTCCACTGCCTCCTGGGCGGCAGACATCCCAATCGGTCCCATCTTCCAGGGCGGAAGTAGGAATCCGAACAAGGATAACCACGACCAGAGGAGCAGGGGCTGGGTGGACTTGAGTCTTTTCCTTCAGAAGGAGGATGATGATGCGCCGGAAGCCATAGAAACCTTAGGCCCAACTCTCCACTCGGCATAGTCGCTATCGGATACCACGTGAAACACTCCACTCAAAAGAGTCGAGAGTCGACCTCTAAGGTCATCGAGTAAGGGAACCTCGGAACCCAGGTAACCCGGTAAAACCTCAAGTACCATTTTTTCCTTTCTGATATTCCGCTTTCCTCTAGCCTAGCTCTGGGCATACGGTTCTTTGCCTACACTTATTCAAACACATACTTGGTACGTAAGCAAACCAGACCAAAGCACCGCCGTGTCTAAGCCCGACAACGAGTAGAATCTATCTCGCGCGTATACGGGTAACAGATCGTCAGGCATCTAACACCCAACGGCCAGCGGGAGACGAGGTCTCTAGTCAGCTTCTCACGCGTGGTCCTATGGGTTTGAGTATGTTACGCAGCTTAAGTAAAAGGCATCGATAAAGGTGCGCAAAAACCATATGTTTCGGGTTAGTGCATGTCTTCTCTTTTTCGTTATCCGACACCTCGAGTCTTTGCTCGAAGTTGTCTCAACCTAACGAAAGCTCCTAGAAAGTATACAGGTACAAGTCCCAGGGCAGCGATCACAGGGATAGTCCAAGAAATGTTGTAAGAGTGCTAAAGCAAGTTTGCACCTACGATGTGTGACCCTTTCTCGTCAATAAGGAGAAAACAGGACGAAAACACACTAGGCGAGCAATGTCTTTACCACTGATAAGCGTGCAACATTACAAAAAAAGAAAGAAAAAGTCAAAACACGTTATGGATCCGGGAGCGTGTCATCCACATCCTCGAATAACATACTCATCATATCCACTAACGTCGCAGCTAAACCTCTGAAGGATTCTACGTGGTCGGCGGCTTCGGTCGGGTTGCGCGCGAAGCCCTTGTTCAAACAGCAGTAGTCGAGGCCCGGATGATGTCAAGTCCCCAAGTTCGAAAAGTGCTGGGACATCCGGAGTGTCCGGATCCAACCCGGAATGTCCGGACAAAATGTCCGGAGTATCCGGATTGGGCTGACCGAGCGCCCCAACCCGGAGTGTCCGGACTGAATGTCCGGAGTGTCCGGGTTGATCAGATCAAGACCCCAACCCGAGTCTCGGGTTGAGCGTCCGGAGAGTCCGGATGGTGCGGGATTTTGTATAAAAGTCCTGTTTCTTGATTTCCCACCTCATTTCTTCTCCCCACTTGGTTCCCCACCCGTGTGAGCTCGTTCCTCCACCCTAGCTCCTCTCCGTGAGCTTCCACCTGGCCGGTGACCCTCCCGTGGCTCCTCCCTGGCGGCTCCTCCATCCCTGAACTCCTCCTCAATGGCATCCTCCATCCTCCACCCGGCATTGCTTCTCCTCCATCTTCCTTGGAGGTAGGTCTCTCTCTTGGGAGTAGATTCGTGGGATTCTTGGGTTCTAGGGTCATCAATGGTGGGAGTTGGAGCTTAGGTTTAGATTTGAAGTTTCGGAGTTGAATCTTGAGCTCTAGGGTTTTGGGTGTAGTGATCCTAGGGTTAGTGTGGGGCTTGGATTGATGAATGTGGGTGCTAGTGTGGTTGATCGGGTAGTAGTAGCGCCGAACCAAGGGTCGCTTGGAGTTGGCTAGTGGTTTCATGGGCTAGTGTCGTTCCTCGTGGAGTTGGGTTAGCTATAAGCTTCTTCGGCCTTGCCCCGTGTAGGAAAGTCATAGATCGGGTCCCCGTGATGCCGTTGGACTTGGCGGCACCTCGATCCGTCGAGTTATTGGGTAAAACTCGCCAGGTCCGGAGTGTCCGGACACCCCGTCCGGAGTGTCCGCTCGCCGAGTATCCGGACCGAATGGGCCGGAGAGAGTCCGGATTGTCCTGAGAGTCCGGATCAAATACCCTGATTGTCCGGGTTAGGGCCGGGTCTGTCGATTGAGTCGAGTTGTCCGGCTGTGTTAATTCTTCTGGGTTTTTCGGCTTGTACTTGCTCATATGCATTGCATGCATTTTAATTGTGCATTGTACTCGTATAGAGAATCGATCCCGCGGCGATCGACGTGGCGTGGTTGAGGGAGTTGCTTAGAGGCAAATCGCCGATCCACCGCCAGAAGAACAAGGCAAGCACCTATGCATCTTGAACTGTATTAATTGTAGTTTTGTGAATAAACCGCTTAATTGGTGAAATAAGTGCATTAGGAATTGAATTGGGTTAGGGTTAGATCCTATTCTTTGCACATTCGTCCTTTGGATTTGTGAACACTTCCGTTGGAACTAGTAATGGTATTAAATAAGTCACTGCTTAGAATTGCTTAGAGGTCGGGGTTGGGCCAAGTGGTGGTTGGTCCACCGCTTGAGATCAATTACATTACTTATGGTGAAATGAAATGGGTACGGTTATGTAAGGAAAGGTTAAATTGGAGACCGGGCGGGAAGGTTGGGACATTGGGTAAGGAGACCCGATGTGGTAGTTCCCGTCTGAGTCGATTAAGGACCGATTCGATGGTTGCCCTTTGATTGAGCACACCCCGGTTGGTCGCATGCCCGATTATGGTACGGTAAGCCACTCTTTCTCTCATACGGAATCGATGGACCGTAACTTCCGTGGTTGGACGTGGTTGAGGGCGCAGGCTTAGGCCGACTCTCGAGCGCCAAGCCGGGCTTGGGGTGCTCGAGGGTGCTAGGTTTTCGGGCCACAGGAGGACGCTTCAGCGATTGGGTATGATTGGGAGGGGGTTGACACTAGGCCCTTGTGGTAAGTGTCGTGCGATCAATGCTTCCCTGCAGGGTTAAATAAACGATTCGAATTACCGCGCTCTCGGATATGAGCAAGCTTTTTCATCGCACAGTCACGTAGTAAGAACTTGAACCGAGGTTCGCCGTCGAGCTTGAGCCCACTTAAATTGGTGTTGAGATTAATTGTTGTGAATTAATGATTGCAACTTCATGTTCAGGAGTAGGCGCCGTTACAACTGCTTAAATTGTGAATTGAGTAGTTAGGTAATTAATGTAACAAATGTTAAGCTTTTTGCACTTTTACCTTCAGCCTGGTTTTTGCTACATCCAAATGCATGTCCTTTGGAGTCGGTCATATATGGACCACGGGTAAGACTTGCGAGTACCTTCCGTGACTCGGCTTACGCTTTGTGGTTTTGGCAGTGAGGATCCAGAGGGTGTGAGTTCGCCCCTCATCGCCTATCGGTGGCTCCAAGGGGCACCGAGTAGAGGCCGTCACAGCGTGCGCCGGAGGTGTTCAGGGCATGACACTTCCGGGGTATATTACTTTTGTTGTATAGGATAGTTGGCTTACTTTTGTAAACTGTTGCACTTTTATTTCTGTATTGGAACCTGTCGGCTCTTCGCTTCCTGTTTGTTTGGTCGTTCTTTGGGCTTCCGAGTGCCGTGTGTGTTTTGTTGCTTCCGCGTTTCGTGCGTCTCTGGTAGTGAGTTTGGGCTCGATGCCCCTTTGTGGGAACTGTTGTGATATGACTTGGGAACCGGTATGTGGGGATCCTGGGCGAGTTTCGGATCGTATACCGGGGGAATACCGGGGTTGTTGTCGAGTCGTTGGACGTTCGTAGGGTGGTCTCCATTGGGCTTGGGTAATAGCATCAGGATCACCTCCGGTGATTTGTTGCTAGGACCCAAATCCGACGGGAGCAACCGTGCATCCAACAACTCGAGGACGATCTGGGCGGCTCCTCTCACAGATGATGACTCTTCACCATGCCAAGCGCGAATGCAGCGGCCTCTCGAGCCGCGTCTGCCGTGTATTGGCTAGGGTCCGACTGCAACCGGGCACGCAGGGTCTCTACTTGAGCCTCAGCTTGCCCCTTCTGAACGATCACCTTCTCCGCCTCGGCTCGGGCAGCCTCTAGTTGAACCCGGAGAGCCTCTAGCTCAGCTTTCGCGTCAGAAGCTTCCTGGCGGGCAGTCACGAGCTGCTGCTAGGGAGGCTGTGTCACCAGTCACGGCGCCGACGGGAGCAGGAGTTGTTCCCGATGGACCACCGACCGTCGTCCCCCTGTAAGATGATTTTGGCCATTAGAATGATAGAAGAATACCGAGAAAACGAAAGAAGACAAAACTCACTTGGCCATGGGATATTGGACTTGTATTCTCTTTCTCGGAAGTTTCTGTGATGACGGCCGGATTTGGGAAGCGACCGCGGCGGGAGGTGGCACAATAACCTCCGTTTCGACCTACAAGCCGAGTAAGTAACCAACCAACTACGGCTAAGTAATAAGCAATCGCGCGTAGCGTCGAAGGTACCTGCGCTAGTCAAAGGGAGCTCTGATCGAGGCGACAATGGTGGAGGCGTGATCGACCTCTGAAGATCGTCCCTCAAAGCACCCCGTCGTTCATCCGTCTTGTCGAACGAATTCAGGGTTCAACTCGTAACATCCAAGTAAAGAATTGAAGATCACCTGAGTGGGCGACTGTGTTCGAGTCTGTTTGGGGGGCCGAGGGAGCTCTGGGAGCGAAAACTCCTCAGTACGAGGAGGGACTTCTGGCTCTCGGCTTTCAGCATTTCCACCCCCAGAGGCAGCTGGAGGTGGCCCCTGCTCGAGCGCAGGAACGGCCAATGGAGCCTCCAGAGTGGCGTCATCCCTTCCGGAGGCGACAGCCGTAGGGTCCGAGCCATCACCTTCGAGGTCGATGGTTCCCTTCGGTAAGTCACCTTCAAGTGATGTTGGTTAGCAGCATGCAACATATGCACGAACGATGCATTACTTAGCCCAAAAGCAACACTCACCAGTGGTCTGAGGAGAATTTTGGAAAAAACCACTATGCCGCTGTGGCCCGGGTGGGAACCGTTAAACAGCTTGCTCAGATGAGCACCAACGCCTGTAGGTAGCAAAACTATGAGGAAAGAATCAAGTATCGGCACGATGCCACCAGAGCAAAAATAGATGGTGCATCACCAATCCTTACCGGCTGGGGAGTCTCGAGTAGCATCTTCGATCCCATCGTAGTCCCAAGCCAGGTGATCGCGGCTCTCGAGGGGACTAATCCGCTGGGTGACGGAATCGTACGCCACATCCCAGCCAGTCAAAGCCCGCTTTGCTAGCCTCCGCGATCTCCTGAACATAATGTACATTGCGGGCGATCGAAGGAGGGAGATGGGCCCAGAGCTCGGTGGGGTGGATCAAAAGGCTACGGTAAGCAATCGGACAATTGATGGTGTCTGGAGAAGTGATATAGAACCACTTCTTCTCCCAGTCGGCTTGCCAAGAAGAAACGACAGGAACCGAGATGTAGGATTTGCCAGATCGAAGGCGAAATCCGGCACCTCACCACCTCTTGCTTTACTCTCGCCAAAATGTAAAAGTGGCGGAAAAGGTTGAGGCTAGGTGCGATGCCCAGGTACGCCTCGCAGAGGTGCACGAACACGCTCAACATTGTGAACGAATTGGACGTCAAATTGAAAAGCTGGACTGAGTAAAAGTCCAAGACAGAAGAAAAGCAGAAGGCGGAAAATTTAAGCCGCAGTAGAAGAAAGGCGCAAAGACTACGGTTTCATCTTGATTCTGCGGGGTAGGGTATGGTTCACCCGCAGAAGGACGCCAGTTGACCAGTGCGCCAGGGGGTATCAGGCCCTCCTCCATGTCAGCAAGGCGTTCCTCGGACATGTTCGAGGTCTGCCAGCATTTCTTGAGCCCCTCATCCTCGAACACCGCCTTGTCGGTCTCCGCCCCCTTTGACGAGGCGCCGCCTCCGGTAGCTTTTGCACGGGATCCGGCCGCCATGGCAAAGGGGAAAGGATTTCCTGTGGACGGAAAGGGCGAAGAAGATGGGAGAGAAGGCGGAGTTCTTTGAAAACGCACGTAACGACCACCTGCTCGAAGACGGAATATATGCAGTTCCCTTAGCTGGTAGTGGGCGGTTCCGTCCCCATTACATGGCGCATCGAACGGAGGGGTAGTTGGAAAGTTGAGTAAGCGCACGAAACATCATAGTTTTTTGCAGACTGCCGCATTTAATGCCGCGCATATTCCCAACATAGCGATACTTTGAACCAAGTCACAACTCTATTCAGCATCAAGTTCTCAAGGTCGATATCGAGCAGTGGGTAGGTATACCGGGAATTCGGAGAAGATTGACGATTGGGCTCTCGACCTAACATCCTCCTACTCGATCCCAGCAGTCCAATCCTACTTGATGCAGTCGACCATGAGCATGTATTGCATTATCCATTCAAGACAAGGCTTGACGATAATCGACCTAACGCTTAATACAGACCCATCACTGAACAGAGTTCGGGGGCTACTGTCGAATATCTAAATATGGGATATGCACGCGTATTGCAAAGACGGAAATTATATCGTATACCCTGGACGCCAAGAGCCCTATCTCTATGGGAGACAAGGTTAACGGAAAGGGTATATCTAGGTTAGGAAGGACTCGATCCTGCTCCCGTAACGAGGAGACCGGATCGAGTACGTCAAACAAATAAGGAAAATCAGTTCCTTACGAAGATCTCAGAGCGAAGATCCCCGATCGGGAACGATACGGAGTCCTCATCCGGCGACATCTTGAGAAGATGGTGTATCCAGCTATAAATACACAGGAGGCTGGACCCTGGAGAGGGAGGGGAGCGACCAGAGTACACGTAAGAAGCCCGAGGAGAGCACCTGCTGGACCTTAATCGCCAGATTAGATTTAGCTATAGTTCTCCCATCTTTCTTGTAACCAGAGATTACACCCCCCAGATTTGTACTTCGCATTCATCGATCCGATAGTGCAAAATAACAGGAGTAGGGTATTACTCTTCTCAGAGACCCGAACCTATCTAAATCTTGCTTCGCCTGTGTTTCTTGATCCTGCGAACCCCGAAGGTACCCGTTATAAATTTACCGTCGATTTCTTAACCTTCGACAAAACTAGAGTTGTAGATGAAGACTTTAGAATCGAAGGACTTTAGACTTAGTAGAACTAAAACAGAATATATGAGGTGCGTTTTTAGTAGTGCTATGGCAGATGATGGAGATGTTAGTATGGACAAGTCGTGCCTAGGAAGGCAAATTTTGGATATTTGGATTGATGCTACAGAATGACGACGGGATTGATGATGTGAGCCACATGATACGAGCGGTGTGGGTGAAATGACACTAAGCATTTGGTGTCGTATGTGGTAGAAAAATCTCTCAAAAGTTAAAGGGTAAGTTCTATGCGACGGCGATCAAACATGCAATGTTGTATGGAGTGGAATGTTGGGCGACAAAAAGACATGTGCAGAAGATGAGCGTAGTAGAGATGCGGATGTTGCGGTAGATCTGTTATCATACAATGTGTGATCGAATCTGCAATGATGATAGGATTGGGGTAGCACCAATTGAAGAAAAGCTTGCCAACATCGTTTGAGATGGTTTGGATATCACCAACGGAGGCCTCCTGAGGCACTGGTGTGTAGTGGAATTTTAAGTCATCTTGAAAACATAAGAAGAGGTAGAGGTCGACCAAGACTGACGTAGGAAGAAGCAATTAAAACAAACTTACGGGATTGGAATGTATCCAAAAAGTTGGTGTTGGATAGAAGTGAATGGAAGTTAGCGATCAATGTATCCGAATCATGACCTAAGATCAAAGGTTTTGGGTTTTTATTGATTTTGATTGGGTTTCATTACTAGCGTACCCCAACTTGTTTGGGAGAAAAGGCTTGGTTGTTGTTGTATGGTGGGTGGGGGTTATCAAAAAGCACAGCAGGAAATATGTTAGAATGCGTTCTGCCTTCTTAAATTAAAGGCTACTTCAGAGTTCAGACAAACAACTGTCAAAGGGGTTAAGGAATCATTATGTGCACATTGCACCTTAAAACCAATTAGCAGGAAAGGATTTGAAGAAATCACTTGAAGTAATGTTAGCCTTAAAAAGTATCTTCACGATATTAGCTTTAAATCACCCTATAGACATGAACTGAAAAATCTATATCTAAGGCATTTTTATGCATTTGATATTTATTGGCCCAGTATTGAAAGATTTGACCTGATTTCCAATTCCTTTCCTTCACACTACTCTATAAAGACTATCTTGGTACAATCAGGGGCTTTTTATTTTCATTTATATCATTTGCATGGGTGATATACATGGTCTTGTCATGTGCTTGGACAGTACTTCTTGTAGTAGTTGTATGGTCTTCTATATTCATTCTTATTCTTGTGTTCTATTGGACCTCTTTCTGAAATCTGTTTTCAGCTGGTCATCTCACGTGTATTATGATTATAGGTTCAGACTCTAATTGATGATTCAAGAAAGATGGAGTCTAATATTTACAAAATGTGGTCATTTGCTAAGCAGACAGAGAAAAGGGTTGAAGATCTATATTCAGATGTCACAAAGGTAACCTTATCTAGATTACCATTTGTTATATTATTTTTTAAAAGTCACAAGGGACATAACTTTCTCTGCTATTTCTTTTTGCATACGATTTATTTAGATTTTGCCCTGACTGTAGAATTTAAAAATTGAATGTATTTAGAGAAAATTGCTCTCATAGCACTCCTTGAAAACCAATTGGCAAACATACCACTCCACACTTGTACCTTGCTCTAATAGCACACTCTACTTGCTCCGTTGTTCCCTGTCTAGCACTCCGTCGATCTGAGGCGTTTTGATAGTCTCCTACCTTCCATTACCCCCAATCCTACTACCTCCACCATTTCCTCCGAAGCTCCCCAACTTCAGGCTTTATGGACCCCGCTGCTGCAACTTCGAAGCAGGAGGTCGAGATGGTGGCGCTGGAGTAGTGTTACTCGACACCCATGTCCAAAAAAATTTGCCGAATCGGATACCTCGAATTCGAGTTGGATTTCGGCACCCGTGTCTGATTCCGAGTAGCATTTCCTATATCCATTTTTTTTTGCCAAATTAGACACCCGAATTCAAGTTAGATTAAGACTCCCTTGTCCGTGTCCAAGTAACACTGGTCGGACGGTGATTTCAACGGCCAGCACAGCTTGGCCACTCTGCATGCCTCAACAAACCATCTCCGAGATGAGCTCGCGGCGTTAGCAACCTATTGTTGGTGGAAAGAAGCAATTAATTGGGGGAAAATGAAGAAGAGAACACGGGGAGGGAGTGTAATACCCCGACTTGTTATTGTGAAGGTTCATGTCGCTCATGTGCAGTGGTTGTGAGATTAGTCCCATATTGTTTGTCTAAAGTTAAGTGAGTTGTAGTAGTATATAATGCCTGTTAGGTCTAAACGTAGTACTTCTGGGTTAACCTTCTTACATGAAGCGAGGACGAAAGTGTAAGCGGGGTGCTATGCATCGTGGGCCTGCCCCACGGTGGGCTAGGCTATGAGCAAAATTTGGGCTAGGGTGTTACAGATGGTATTAGAGCATCAATCTTCACTGCATGGGAGCGTGTGGGACAAGGGCGCATGCTATATGCATGGTGTGTTTGGGCTTAGAGTGGATACACGATATGGCATATGTACTGGCACTAGACACACGGACGTGTACCGAGGGTGGTTTTGGTCATCTGCCGTGTATACGATGTGCTATCGAGGGTGTCAGCCCTTAAAAGGGGGGGAGGGGTGTGAATGTAATACCATGGCCAATCATTGTGAAGGCTCATGGGGCCCGTGTTGAGTGATAGTGAGGTTAGTTTCACATTGCTTGTCTGAAGTGAGTTGTAGTATATAATGCATGTTGGGTTCAAACGTAACACATCCGGGTTAACTCTTTCACACGAAACGAGAATGAAAGTATAGGTGGTGTACTATGCATGTGTGGGCCTGCCCTAGGGTGGGCCGGACTTTGAGCGGATTTTGGACCTTGCTGTTATGGCAAGGTCACAAAAGGAATTAGAGGGAGGCTCATGGATTGAAGCTTTAAGCCTCGTTGAAGTTGAGCTATTGCGGCAGCGGCTGCAAAATTGAAGCATAGGGGTGAGACCAAGCTGCATTAGTACACCTGATGCAGCGCAGCTTGCAGCACGCTTCGGCGAGGGCTTGGGGGAGAAGCCAAGTGGTGCATTATCTTTAGAGAGGAAGGCAGACGCAGGGGCACGCCGGCGTTCGGGGTGACACTGCCAATCCATGCGCCGATCTCACCAGAGGGGAGGTGGTGTCCTGCGAGTCAACAACACCAGCCCGTCTAGTGGTGCTTGCCGAGTTCGCTGGAGATGCTCGCCGATATAACCGGAGATGAGATGGAATGAAGGATGGAGATGACGCTGGGATGGGGGGTGGGGGGTGGGGACGGGATTTAACGGCAGCAGCTTATCCAAGTCCGATCTGGACCGTTGGTGCTCAATCTGATGGTCCAGTGCTAGACGGAGCAATAATGGGGAAAATTTCAATGCTATGAGGGCAAGCCAGAAAAATCCAATGGTATGCCTGCCAAGTGACTTTAGGGAGTGCTATGAGAACAATTTTCCCATGTCTTTATGACTTCTAGTAGTTTTGACACCAACTTACTGTGTTAAATAGTCAAGCAGTTTCAAGATGCCGCATTGCCCTAGTTTTTATTTATCTGAAAACTGTTGCAAAAAGGAGAACATTCATTCAATTCGTTTTATATATTTTTTGTTTGAATTGGCCATTATGATCCATTTGTTTGTTTCAATATATGGTGTGGAAGCTAAGCACAAATGTGTGGTTGTAACTATTACTTTTCAGATTACAGTGCCTTATTGAGTATGCTGCAGTTCAGTATTCTAAATAGTTATTCAGTTTTAGAGGAATGTATTGTTAAAACAAATGAATCACAAAATAATATATATGCTTGTCGGGTGTTTGTGCCAGGTAGATATCCCCTTTCTTCGTTCTAGAATGTTGGGAGTAGAATTGTTGGAGACCACAACCAAAAGAATTGATACACCACAAATGAAAATCTTTTGTTTAGAAGGATAACAATTGAAATAGAAAACATGCTGATGTGCTTCCAGAAGTATGCCCTCTAAAGACTTGAACACATTCCTGGGGTTGAGTAGGACTAGTGATGATCTCCGACACAACGCCGCAGATATCAAAATTTCCAAATTTACCCTGTTTAAGCGTCATTGCACTAACATCATCCGTACAGGCCTTCAAGATGAAGGGAATAAAAGTTCCATTCCGGATGAATTGGTGATGTTGTCGACTTGATGAAGTACCTTGACACGGGCATGGAACAAAGTAAAAATGTGTTGTTTCAGTGAATCTAGAACACACTTCTTGGTATTGTAACCCAGAGCTTATCTTGCCGCTTATGTGCGTTATGTGCTTGTCGGCTTTTGTATATGTTGTATTTATGTGCTTAGATTAAGATTATTGACACCTTGTGGGCATACATATGATGTGGGTTTCCTGATCTGACTTGCTTACTGTTTTCACGCCGTCATGGTAATGTATATATTGATGTACAGTGATCGTGCAATAACATGTGACCTTCAAGACTCCATAATTGTGGTACTAATTATGTCTATGTCGTTTTTACAAAGCTTAATGCGATTTAAACACCATGTCACGGCGATGGGATTAGTCTTGGTTTTCCGGCAATTTAGCAGCTATGTGGAGTCAGTAGCAGTGTGAGTTACTGTCGATCCTCACAATTTGTGTTTCGAAAACCTAGTTCTGGCAGTAATAAATCAGTGAGTTGCATGCATCATGGAGTAAGAGCCATGGGAAGCACTAGCGTACTGCTAGCAGCACTCCATTAGAAGCTTGCGTTAAGGCATGAAAATGAGCTTTACAAATTGTAACGATGAGCACATCACGTCTCTACGTGGACTTCAAGTCTGCTTGCGATGGGTGAAAACGTCCAGGTAAGGAAAACCACGAGTAACATATACGTTCGATTCATTTTTTCCTTAGCAAAATTGTTAAGGAATGATGACTTGACATTCACAGCGGGAAACCAAGAAAAGCGTCGATGTTCTTCTCCATGGAAAATGTATGAGCATAGGATGACCACAAGACCTCTGCGTTCTACACTGGAAATGAGTAAACTTGCTGTGAGCTCACCACCTGTAGACAGCACACACGTCAAGGTGGCACGATCGTACTCGGCTATTCGCCTAGTTTGAAACATAAGTGGTATTTTCATACTCACTCTGTCCCAAAATGTAAGGCACAACTGTTTTTTCACAAGTCTCAGGATACAAGGTGTGACGCCTCCTCGACTTCTAATCATGCGCGCGGTATTAACTCTCACGGTGGTACGGTTCCTGTTCTGGCTTCTCTCCCATCTCTCATGCGCATGCATGCATGTATTAACCTTCTCTCTCATCTCTCATACGCATGCATGTATGCATTAACCCTCTCGAGCCCCGTGCGACACAACTGCTTCCTTGGTCTCTACGTTGGTAGGAGTTATGCCTTATATAATGGGATAGAGGGGGTAGTTGTCAATACCGGTATATACCATTTCGGCATCTAAACCGGTGTAAATTAGCCTTATGTATCCTATCGATCTTGATACCGGTCCAATACTGGTTCATACCAGCCTAATATTGGTCAATACCAGTCATACTGGTGTAATTAATAATATGGTTTATTGAACTATATGTTATATTTGATAGTACTACTATGTATTTGGAGCAATATTATAAGTGAACTTTGGTGTACATATAATTAAACATGTGTATACTTATAAATATATACTATTACACTAAACCCGAAATGGTACGCCGGTACCGAAGCGTACCATTCTAAGAGCCAAACCGGTATGACCTCTGGTATGGTATTGACAAGTTTAGGTATTTTCCAATGCAAAAAAGTGGTATATTATTTGCCTTTTACATCCTCCATACAAATTAGAGCACCCTACACTGGCTCATTGTCGTGGTCAAAATATGCAAATCCGAACCCTCTGTGTATATACTGCACTAGTTCATGATCACACTAGTGCATATTACAGCAACATAGATGTAATGTCACAATCATACGCAGCAGAAACACAATGACTAGATTTATAGGATAAAAAGATAGTTTGATGACCTAAAGGTCAACTTTACACTTATTGTATCTCACAGAGCTTAATACTAAGAAAATAGCAGCGAAACGGGAAACTTCGGTTGATAACCCATCGATCTACCACAACCAATCAACAAGGCTCAACTCCTAGTAACTCGCTTCCTCATGGAACTCTTCCATCAGAGCAAGTGTTGACTCCTCTTCAACTAATTGATTTATTTTGCAAGGGTGAGTACATAAAGCACTCAATAAGTTGTTCACGGAATGCAAGTCTAATATAACTACATGCAATGCTTATTCCAAAAGAATGGCTGATATGGCTATTTTGCAATAAAGTAGTATTTTCAATTGAATACAATAAATACATTTAAAATAAAAGGTAAAACAAATAACAATACTAAATAAGTCTCAAATATTTCTCAAGTTAAATTGGTACACAACTTAAACCAATTCAATTACTTTCATTGGAACACAATCTCCATAACCAAGTTTAGTTTAGTTTCATAATATCTAACCCATGTGTGAAATTCCCGATTATTGTCTTTAATTGGTGTTGGGATCCGAATATGCAAATTCGGATCCTTTGTGTATACTGTACTAATCCAAGATCACGATAGTGCATACAGTGGCAACATAGATATAATATCAAAATCATACATAGTGGAAACATAATAAAAGACTATATTTATTAAATAAAAGATAGTTGAATGGCCTTAATATCAACTTTACAATTATTAGGCCTTACAGGGCTTTAATACTAGGAAAATAGCAGTGGACCGAAATTTTTTGATGAATAACCCATCAACATGCCATAGGGATTTGACAAGGTTCGACTCCTAGCGAGTCTCATAGGGCTTTAATACTAGGAAAATAGCAGCAAAACAGAACATTTTGGTGGATAACCCATCAACATGCCAACATGCCATAGGCATTTGACAAGGTTTGACTCCCAGCAACTCGCTTCCTTGTGAAATTCCTCCAAAGAACATGTAGATCCTCTTCAACTGATGGATTTGTTGTGGCAAGGGCAAGTAGATAAAGCACTCAACAAGTTGTGCACAAATGCAAGACTATTATAACTACATGCAAGGCTTGTCAAAAGAATGGCTGATATGGCTATTTTGTAGTAAAGCAGCATTTTCAATTGAATACAATAAATAGATTAATGCAAATAGTAAAACAAATAATAATAATAATAATAATAATAATAATAATAAATTTCTAAGATATGTCTTAAGATAAACTAGAACATGGCCTAAACTAATTTTCAATACTTCCATTAACACAGTGTAACATCCTAAATTTAAATTATTTCTTAATTAATTTTTTTAAATTTCTCAAGGAGTCCTCCTGAATTTTTTGAGATTTTTATATACTTTTTTCTATATTCAGATTTATAAAATAATTTATGGCAGAAATCATAAAACTCCAATGTTCCTAAAAATGATTTTATCAAGTCTAAAATGGCTCAAGGTATTTGTGCTGATTTTTCAAGAAATTTTGAACCTTATTTATAATTTTCTAAGCATTTTATTTCTCAGTAATTAAATAATTCAAAATAATAGAAAATGGGTCTACATAGGGTTGTCAAAAAAGCTCGAGCCTCGCGAGCTAGGCTCAATTCGAGATTGGTTCGGGCTCCAAATGAGCCAAACTCGAGCTTGATCCCGAGCTCGCGAGCCTCACGGAACCGAGCTCAAATAGCTCACGAGCCTACTTGAGCTTCGACCAAGCTTCCTTGAGCCGAGCTTACTCGAGCTTGTTACCGAGCTTACCGAGCTTACTCGAGCCGGGCTTGATCCTACTCAAGCATGGACCTACCCGAGCTTGATCCTGGGTCTGGGCTCAAACCCCAACTCGAGCATAATGAAATAGAATTGCTTAGTCCAGGTTAATCGCTTTAGTATTATGCTGTTATTGGGAATTGCTACAAAAACCTTGTTTAAATTCCTTTGTGAAGTTGTGGCAATAGGTATCACCGTTGTTTATTAAATAAAATAAATGGAAGAACGATTTTAGACAGGGCAGATGGATAGTTTGGCGGGTGCAGGAAGCATGAGACTTTGTAAAGTGATTGTTCTACCCTAGTCAATTAAGGACCGAAGCGTGTGTTATTTCAAACCGATCACTACCGTACAACCACAAGTCTATTTGGGTACGACCTGGATAATTATTTTATGTGTCTCATTATTGGCTTTACCAGTCGATGGAATGTGGGTGTCAGATGGGAAGGGTTTTCCCACAAGGCGCAAAAGGGGGCTTTCGATTGGATAGATGGAACCCTTCGGCGGTGAAACCTTAGAGGGTGAGGTTAATAGCGAGATTGTATATTGTAAAGGCCTTGTTGTGATCATCCTAGTCGCACTATAATATATTATGTGCACAGACAGTAAAGGTGAAACCTTAGTGGGTAAAGCTGTACACACTCTGAAAGTTAAAATTACTTAAGCAGCCGTGCTTACGGTCAAAGGCGGGCAAGGTGCACTTTCATATTGTAGATTTTTCTGGTTTTGTTTTGAATAAAAATGATGGTTTGGAAATCCGTGAGGGGTTGGAACTCTGGGATTTTTGTTTGGCAGTTGGAGCCAATCAGGTGGTTGGAACCGTCACTATCCCCTTAATTTCAATTATTACAACTATATTTTGTCAAATGATGCCTCAAAATTAATCCTAAATTTGGCAACAATCACTCTAAGATTAAGGAAACTCTAAAACACAACATAAAGAATACCTTAACCGAAAGGCATTCAACCAAAATATCAAATAAACAAACCAATCCATAAGTATTTAAGCATAAGTTCAATATAGATCCCACTATCTCTAGTATTTCAGTACACTTACCATTAAAGATTTCAATATTCACTATTTACACCTTGAGAAGCCCCAACCGGAATTAACAAAAACTACATACCAACTTCTTTCTTTAATTACCTTTCCTAATACTTATAAATAAAATTTATGATGCTTACCACAAGACATCCAACCAAGACTATCTCATCATGATCCACACGGACCATCAAATCATATAACTTCATATTCTACATTTAAAACATACTACTTCAACAAATCTTTCAGCATGATCAACCTAAAATTTTCATACCACCCATACGTCAACATCTCGACAATCAAAACTTATTCAATCAATAAATGACTTCAACAAATAAATATTATCTCCACAAGACATAATTTGTAAATAAGACTCTAAGATATGCATTCAATAAGGATAAAATCATACATCATGATAATTATCTATTGTTCACCCCATCACAACATGTGCCCAACATAATAGCATCATCTACAATTTCCTGCACGAGACAGAATTCGTAAATAAGACTCTAAGATATGCATTCATTAAGGATAAAATCCTACATCATGATAATTATCCATTGTTCACCTCATCACAACATGTGCTCAACATAATACCCCATCTACAATTTCCTCCACTTTAACAATGGTTTTCAACAATTAATCTAAACAATTAACACCACTTCTAGGTCATCAATATCAATGATTTGCATAATCTAAAAACAACAACAACATTGTTTTTTAGTTACCCTATTCATATACTATGACATTACGAAATGTGACATTATAGATTTCGGCATTACGGTACGACTTTTATTGTGATTTTGGGGCGTTTCCGAGTGTTTGGGCCTTTCCGGGGGAGTTTGGGCCTTGGGGGAATTAGTTTGGGCTTTGAGGGATCTCTTTGGGCCGAAGGTGGGGGATCCTTGGCCCATGTGGAGGTGAAATTTGGGCAGCAGCCCTGTTGCCCTTGTGCCCCCTTTGTTTGGGCGCCCCTCCCCCAAATCTCCTCCATAGGGTCGGCCACACCCCCACCTGCGTCCCACCTCCATGCGCCCCCCCTCTAGGGTTTCCCCCCAAAGACGCCACCTCTCCTCCCCCATAGAAGCCCCTCTCCTTCCCCTTCTCCGGTGGTTGTCGCTGCCCTGCGTGGAGATTCGTCGGTCTGGAGTTCTCCGGCGATTCACTGCGGATCCGGAGGAAGGAGCGGCCGGGAGGAAGGGAGGTTTTCGTCGTTGTTCGGTTCTTCAAGAAGAGGTAAGAAATCGTGGCTCTTTTGGGGTGGTCTAGGTGCTGCTATATGGGAGAATCCATACCTAAAATTCATGTATAGGTGCTGTTTCTAGATGGGATTAGGGTTATTGCAAATCTGTCCAATGTTGTGATCTCGGGCAGATTGGGCGCTTGAGCTTCGGGCTCGGTTTTTGTAATTTTAGAGGCATTTTCTTATCGGCCGGCTGTTATGAAAGTTGTAGGTAATTCAATTACCTTTAATTGGACACCAATAATGCTAAATTCCGTCCAGCCGTTTAAAAGTTATGGCTGTTTTACCGAGCACTGTCAAATCTGTGATGTGATTGGAACAGATCATGTTCAACTGTAGATTAGACAATTTTAGAGGCCGATTCAGTCTTCGCGAATACCTAGAAAAAGTTGGGAAATTTCCTAAGCTTCGAGCAAATGTACTCGTTTACTTGATTTGGATTTTTAGAACTCAAGTTATGCTAGTTGGAAGCCTGCTGTCCCGATGGGATATATTCTCTGTTTTCAGGTTTTTGGAGTGGGTTGCGAAGTCGTTATAGATGATCGCTCTCGTACGGTTTTGTGGGCAAGTTTTGAGTGTATTGTATCTATGTGCAGGTGGTGTGACCCCGGGAGTGCCCTCAACCTCTCGCCACTCCGTCGTTCACGGTTGAAGGCAAGTGTATTGGGATGGATTAGGGTTTGGTTGGCTATTAGACTTGCATAATTGCAATATGAGTACATGATGTGTTAACTTGCCATGCTTGCTATTTGCTTATGATATGATGAACATGATTACATATTGGCTATGACATTGTCGTATTAAGTATTGATGCAAGATCATACATGATTCATGACACATGTGCATTCATAATGGAAGAGGCGACCCATTCTGATGCGGGCCTCTGTGTTCACATGTTGTGAACACGAAAGACCTACCTCGTAGTCCCATTCACGGTTGTGTATGGGAGCGAGTCAGTAAGAGTAGGCACCCTCCATCTACGGGATGGAAGGGGAAAGAGGGTGCACACCGACGGGTGTGCACTCGGCAATACCGGTATGTGCTAACAAGAGACATGTGCATTGCATTGCATGTATGATGATGTTATTGAGATGCATATAAGATGAATTATGAAATGCTTATGATGTTGAACATGAGATGTAGTTATGATGGTATTGAAAACTGTTTTGCTTGTTCCATTACAATACACTTTGCTGAGTGATGAACTCACGCTTGTATTTTATGATGTTTTTAGATACCATGAAACCGGCATGCGGGAAAGGGGATTAGCGACATCTCTTCACGTAGCTTCATTCACTTAGACAACTACACTTTACCATTCGTAGTCGTGATAGTAAGTTTATTGCTCTAAAGCTTGGAGTACGCATTAATGTGTGCTTGGTTCTATCGTTCGCTTCGTTTTAGTTCATGAAATGGTTGAATTCATTATTCTGGACTTAAACTGTTGCTATACCTCCCGCTATTGCTATTTTAGATGTCATTCATTATGTTATATCTTGTGATACTATTGCTGTTGCTCCAAACCATGGAAAAACAAAGGAGATGCTGCCGAAATTTCGGTTAAAGCATTTGCGCCCTTGCTGAAATTTATCTTTAATTGTGGTATTTAGTTGTTATTTTTACTATGTTTGGTAACATCCAGGGCATACTAGGTGCCGGGGTTTTACATATACTATAACAAATTGCTACTAAACAACATACTCCAACTATTTAAAATAAATCTAATAATTTAGACCATTACAATGGTCTTAAAATATCATCAAACAACAAATCCTATATCTTCTCAATCGAAATCCGTACTAGCATTACAGAAACACAATTGCATACTTCCGATTATTTCAATAGTTCGTAATAGTAAACAAAAATAATTCTGGTCAACTATCACGCTAGGGTCGACCACCATCACAATTAAATTGCTCTACTAACCTTAGATTAGAATGTCTTTAAATAACTAACCAACTTACTATAACAATAACAGTAGTTACATCATCTCAATATTCTAACTACGCATCAAAGTTTAAAGTTTTAAACATTATCAATGGTCACTTACCCATTAAGTGAAAGGAGTGTACTACCTCACCTTAAATTAAAGCAATAGATTTTAAGCATGTACATTAATACATTTAATCATTACTCGTTATAGAATAATCTATGACACTAGAAGTTTATTTAGTTTTAAGCTAAAGATAACAATTACATTTAATTGATTCAACTCACAAATTAACTTAGAAGTACCTCATTCTATATGTCACATCATTACATACTAAGTAACATGCTAAACAACAATTCTCACTACTGACAAATAATTCCAGTCATAAGATTACTTACTTTGTTCGCAGCATTTTTTTTTCTAGAAAACCCAACCCAAAATTCACAAAGAAACTTGACTATCAAAGTTGCAATAGGATAAGACTCAAATTTGGTCATGGAAAAGTTCTCGAAAACACATTTCAAGCTTAAAGACTTCCACAAAGCAAAATGGTTGAAATATTTTTTTTTTCACAAAAGGGACAACCAAGCGATCACGTAATCCTTGTCTGATAAAGTCACAAAACATAAATCCATACAACTTAAGTTTTGCATAAAACTTCAATAACTTCTTTCAAACTCGGAGGAAGACAAGGACAAGAATAAATAATAGTTTTCTTTGCAAAGCAACCAATAAAGACGCAACACTAAACTCTCTTCTTTGTTTCAAACCATCGATTACACAACCAAAACAACCTTCTCCATAAACTATCTGCTCTATGCCGTATTAAACAATAACTCTCCCCTACGAGAGATTCTTAAACCTCCGGTGGTGGCTCTACGAAGCCACACCCACAACCAAGGATCTTACCACGGCCAAAAGAACATAACTGAACCCCTGTGGCACAACTATTTCACATAGATACCTTTATTCAATTAGTTAAACATCATCAAAAGAAAACATTCTTCATGAAAGCTCAAATAAAACACTAAAGCGTAATGCAATGATCAACCATTACCCATCCTACTGTGCTCCAAGTGTGTCAAATTTTAAATTAATTAACACACCTATATCCAGTTTTATGGTTATTGTCCTATAGCAAAATTTTAAAGTATAAACCTAAACCATGTTTCTAGATTACCCAAACAAAAATTTTAGTTGACCCTATAATATTTCACTAAGTTTATGCACCACGGACCTAAAGCCTACTCTGATACCAACTGTAACATCCCGGCACCTACTATGCCCAGAATGTCACCACACATGACAACAATAACAACCAAATAACAACATTTGCATTTAAATTCAGCAACTACACTAGAGATCTAAATAAAATTTCGGCAGCATGTCCTCTTTTTTTCCCCATAGTTATAAGCATCATCAATCAATTCAAAGCACAATAGCATAATAGAAGACAACAACAACATGATAAACAAGGATTTCAACAGCAATTCATACCAAGGATATAAATTTAAACACCACAGGAACAGTGACGAGATAAACATTCAAGCATGGTAACCAAGATGACAATAACCACATTATAGTTCAATAAAGTAAGCCATCAAAAAGGAGATATGGGTATAAAATTGCCTATTGGAGTAATGTTAAGTGCAACGGTGAATCTAGTTTCCCTTCCCAAATGCCGTGATCATGATACCTAAAAAAACATTAAACAACAAGTGTAAGTTCATCACTCAGCAAAGTGTATTGCAATGGAAACAAGGTAATAACAGTTAACATACATACATTCTTCAGGATACAAACCATGGGGAACAATTCATAAAAACTTCTTCATTCATATTCTCATTTATGCAATGCATCATGCATGCTCACTCTTTGCTTAGCACACACTGGTATTGCCGAGTGTACACCCGTTGGTGTGCACCCTCATTCCCTTCCATCCCGTGGAGGGTGCCTACTCTTACTGACTCGCTCCCATTCACAACTATGGATGGCACTACGAGGTAGGTCTTTCGTGTTCACTACGTGTGAACACAGAGGCCCGCACCAGAATGGGTCACCTCTTCTATTATGAATGCACATATGCCATAAACATGAATAAATTTTGCAAATATACTCATTTTAACAATTGAATAGCCATCTAACAATTCATATTCATCTAATCACATTCAAGAACCAGACATGGCAACCTAACATATCAAACGGTTAAATTGCAACATTACAAAATCAAAAGGTCACCCAAGCCAGAATCACCACAATACACTTGCCTTTAACCTCTCAAAACGGTGTGGCGAGAAGTTGATGCCACTCCCGGGGTCATACCACCAGCAAATAGATACATTCCACTCAAAAACATGCCAACAAAGTAACACAAGACTCATAACTACATCAGTTTCGCGGACCACTCCTAAATCCCGAAAAATAGTAATCTGCCCAAACAGGAAAGTAGCCTTCTAACGATCATAACTTGAGTTCTACAACTCCAAATCAAGTAAACGAATACATTTTTCCAAACTACAGGAAATTTCTCATCTTTTTCTATGTATTCAAAAAATCTAGTTCGGCCTCTAAGTTCCTCTAATCTGCAGATGAATACAAACACTACCAATCGCGACACAGATTGGATAGCGCTCAGCAAAAAGGTCATAAATTTTAAATGGCTGAACGAAACTTAGTGATTTCTATCTTCATTTAAAGATAATTCGATTATCTGCAACTTTCACAACAGCCGGTCCCTCAGAAAACGATTCTAAAATTCTCAAATCTGCACTCGAAGTTGACGATCTAATCTGGTCTAGGACAGCACGTGAGACAAATCTAGACTCAACTTAAACACATCTAATAACATCACCTAATTGAAGGTTCTAGGCATGTATTCCCCCATCCAAACAGCACCAAATCACTACAAAAGAGCCTACAATGCTTACCTCTCCTTGGAGAATCAACGAACCGACGAAATTCCCCTCCTCCCGGCCTCGTTCGCCCTCCAAACGCCGGGATTCGCCGGATCCTCTCGGTTAGATGAGTTCCCCAAGTAGGAAAACAAGAGAAGAGAGGGGAGGGGCTTCTAGGGGGAAGGAACCCTAGGTTAGGGCCGACTAGGGGAGGAAGGGAAGGGGGCGCAAGGGGGAGGGGGCGCCGGCCAAGGAGGGGGGCGCAAGGGGGAGATGGGGCGTCAGCCAAAGAGGGGGAGTGGGGGGGGCTGCGTCCTAAGGGGTGGAGGAGAGGTGGGATAGGGTTTATGTGGTCCTCCCCTCTCCACATGGGCCAAAAATCCCCCACCAAGGCCCAGAAAACGGTCCCGCAGGGCCCAAACTCCCCAGAAACTGCTTTAATCCCCTAAAAAGGAAAAACAACGGCTTAAATATATAACCTACTGTCACATTTAAAGACATAATATAAATAGGGATTTAAATTTAGAAGAATGAATTTTTCTTTTGAGGGGAAGGTTTTATAAAGCCTCACATTAAGTGGGCAAAGCCGAAAGGAGCACACAAAACCTTCAAGAAGGGAAGGCTACCCCCACCCCACTATTAATAGTGTTCATGGGTCATTCTCAACCCTTGGATGAGTTGCTTCAATACTAGGCAACCCTCCAAAGACTAGGATTAAATCCCACAAACTTACCCATTGAGCTAACCCAAAACCCATTAACAAACGGGTTTTATCCAATTACCTAACTTGATCGCTACTCTATCCTCTAAACCGCGATCCAATGGTTCTCCTTGATCCGGGTAGCTTCTAGTCGGCATACACATGGTTCCCTTGCCTCCTTGCTTTGCACCAACTCCATCTCCGTCCATCCTTTGGCGATCCCCAGCAGTTTGGACCTCCGACGCTCCTCACCTAGTCCTGGCCATCCTTCGCCTCACCATTACCTCGCACCAGAGTCCTGCAACCATCAAAGACAAGGAAAACCATCACATAGCATTGTCCAACACATATATGCCATTAATTAATCACATGAAAAACATTGCATATTTCAGTTCATGTCTCGCAGTAAAAGTCAGCACTATAGCCCATCTGGGGCAGGTAGTACCATTCGGCCGGCACTACTGCTCCCCAAAGGCAGGTAGTGTCGCTCCCACTAAATCCCATGCTAGAACATCTTTTTGGAAAATAACTACCATCGTTCTATGGCCGGTAGCTTGGATAAACTAGTAGTATCGCTCATTTGGGCCAGTAGTGCCACTAGACCGACACTACCGCTCCCAAGAAGCTGGTAGTACCACTTTTTGCTGACAAAACTCAAATTGCTTCATTTTTGTGACATCCCAAATTTGTGCTTTTATTCAATTTATTGAGTTATTTAAATTTTCTGGAATTTATTTGGATTTATTTGGCTTTAATTTGGATTAAGTCTTTTATTGAATTATTTAAATATTTAAAAGTTTTAATAAAGTTTTGTTGGGAATATTTTATTGGAGTCCAAAATGTCTCAAAGTATTTTTCAGAATTTCTCTGGAATTGTTCTGAGCATTTTGCTATTTTTCTCGATTTATTTGAATTACTTGGATTTATTTCAAATAATAAAATCAAAAGGAAATTCAGAAAAATCCTAACGGGTTTGGACTGTTGGATCTGACCCGTTAAACCACGCTGGACCCGACCCGTAAACCCGTTACACTAATCGCGCTGACCGTTGGATTGAGATCTAACGGCTGAGATCTGTCCGTGTGTGCGCACTCGTGTGCCCATCAGATCGGGGGTGCATGGAGGGCTGCGATGGAGCCACGTCGCCCGGTCGAGTTCGGATCAGATCCGATCACGCCGGTTGGATCTGGGCCGTTTATTGTCCAAGTGTACGGTGGCAATGTCGTCTTCCCCGACGAACTCGGTTCGGATAGCGCCGCCACATCGCCGCCGTGTTCGTTAGGGTTTCCGCGATTTGCACGAAAGCCAAGGCCTTTAAATACCCCGACCAATTCGCCACACTGCCCTCGTTATTCTGCCCTAGGTGACCCAGCTCCAGCCGTTGTAGTGTTGCCACGATTGCTCGCCTTGTTGCTTAGCCGCCGCCTTGGTTTTGCTAGATTCCACAGTGCTCCATCGCGCGTCACCATTGCCCGTCCCAGATTCGAGTTCCTCATGTTGAGGCACTTTGGAGGGGACCACTCACGTTGCCAGAGCCGCACTGAGACGCCGCGCCCGTGGTCATCTTCTCCACTGCCGGTCGACCTGCACCGCCGCGCCATCGCCGAGGTCCGCGAGCTTCCGCAGCCATCCGATTCGCATCCAACGCACCAGGTTCGGCCACGTAATCCTTTTTCCCGTATTGAACTAAATCTATCCTGAGACGTTAGATCCTAGTTGGGTGGCTTAGATTATGCCACGTAGCGCTTTATCATCGTGAACTAGATTAGATCTAGACCGTAAGATTTACTTTGAATGGCGTAGATTGGTTCGTGTAGACGCGATTAGATCTAACCCTAGCCGTTCGATTTAGACGGGATGGTGTAGATCGAGCCACGTGCTCAACGCCGGGTCATGCCACGTAGCATCTCACCTGCATGTTTGAGAATTAATCTGAGCCATCGATTTTAGATCGGACAGATCGGATCGCGTCCTGTAGTTTCCAACGCGGGGGATGGGGTTGGATCTGGACCGTTGATTTTTGAATGAACGGATCCGACTGCTTCATGGCTGAGCAAATCAGAGCATGCCACGTGGGGCACGAGTTTGAGGCGTCGCTGGCCGAGCCACGGTCGCTGTTGACGTCAGCATAAGGGCCCACCAGTCAGCCACCGCACCCACGCGTGTGTGACGTTAGCTGTGAGTTCGCTCGGCCGAGTTGCGATGACATCAGCGATGACATCATCCAGTGGGTCCCACGTGTCAGTGACACGTGTCCCGTGGACCGAGTCCACCGTGGACCCGAACCGAGCCATGGACCAAGTCCATGGACTGGATGACGCAATGCTGATGCAATAAATCGCTTTTCCTTTAGAAAAATAATTCGGCCGAAATTTAATTTCGGTGCTGACGTTAGCTGACGTCATAATTCTGATTTTTCAATAGAAAAATAAATGAAATAATTCGGTTTATTCTTTTTAATCGATTTTCAATCTTCAAACGGCAATAACTTTTGCATTTTAACTCCGATTGAGGCGATTCCAGTTCTTAAATTTTTGTAAAATTGAGCTCTATTTAATGGTGAATTTTATTTAATTTTTGAACTTGAGTTTTTCTCTGTTTTTATTTATTTGTTGTTTATTTATCCGTTTCGTGTAGACGTTGAATTGCCCAAAGGCTTCGAAGGAGAGGTTTTGACCCAGGAACAAGTCTAAGACCAGGAATAGGACCTTTTTCAAGGCAAGTTATGCTTCAACCATATTGATCCCATTTTTGAAATTATGTTTATTTAAATTATTGCATGCTAGTTTAATTAAAATGCTTTTAAATAATTCTGGGATTAGTTGTGTGACCTACTTGTTGTATGCCACCTTGTCTACAATAATTGTATGTCATGATTCATTTGTCACCCTAGATTATGAAATATTAGTTGGACATTAATAATTTGCCAACATGGGTTCATTATGTCGTAATTAGCCTTCTTAGCCATGCAATCGTGTTATTGATATAATTTTGAATGTTAGAAGTTAAACTTGACTTAATGAGAGATGGAATGTGTTTTTGAAATTACAACATGTGTTATTGATGATGTTGATGGCACGTGGTGCATGTTAATCAACGGGGTGATAAAATGATTTAGACTGAGACAAGTGGCAAGATTATTTATGGTGGGCCAGGTGTGGCACATGGGCGGTCGTATTTGGTTTTTGCTGTTTTGGACATTGTGAATCCTTTGGGTAGTCTTGCCTTGGTCAATCTAAGGACTAAACCTTGCAAAAATTTGAACTGAGTCTATCATATAACCACAAGTCTAGAATGGGACAAACCTGGCTGAGTAAACTGTGATGTCTAGATTTCGGTGCTGTCATGGTGGCGTGAGCCCGGGGTTTACGGGTAGACTCACAGGCGCAAGAGGGGGCCCAGAGTGTGGTAACCAGTCCCTTTAGTGTTGAAACCTTAGCGGACAGTACTGGGTCTAGAAGTAGCTTTGGAAAGGCTTTGCTATGGTCACACGCCTTGGTGGTGTTTGACTGTATCTTGTGGGTAAAGTGTATAACCTCTGCAGAGTGTATAACCTATTCGAATAGCCGAGTCCACGGTATTGGACAATGCTCGGGGATTACAGTCAAGGGTTAGACTTTCATTAAAAATGAACTTGGGATGGTTGGTACTGGGTATTGGAAATGATTAACTGGTTTAGGATGAGAAATGCTTTACTTAAGAAAGTAATTGTGAAAGTTATTATGGATATTATTGCTTTACTGCTTTCCAATCTACTACTGTTATTTATGAATGTTGCTTACTGCGAAAGAACCGCTATAGCTTGTCATTTGGAATAAGCCATGCATATAGCTATTAGACTTGCATCCTGTGCATGACTTGCTAAGTGCTTTAAGTACTCACCCTTGCCACCAACAAAACATCAACTGAGGAGGAATCAACGCCAGCATTGGAGGAGGAGTTCCAAGAGGAGCCGACGAACTAGGGGTGAGCCCAGTCAGTTGCCTGTGGCATATTGGTTGGCGCCTCGAGTTTATTTATTTCCGCTGTAGTTTATTTATAAAGACTTTGCCCTGCGTGGCGTATCTTTGTAAGTTAACCATAAGGTTGACTACCCCACTTTCATTATAATAAAGACTTATTTACTATTCCGATGTGTATGATTGTGATATTCATCTACGTTGAGACTGTGTGCACTAGCGTGATCCTGGACTAGTGCTGAAAACACAACGGTTTGGATTTGCACATTCGGGTCTCGACAGAGGTGGTATCAGAGCCATACTGATTGTAGGACTTACCCTTAGTTAGAATGGTCGTAGTGAGGACAAAACTATTTTCTAAAAGATAAAATTTGCCAAGATAATGAATGAACTCTTGACTTATCCCCTCTCTCTGGTTCATACCCCTTGCTGAATTCTTCTTGTTCTCACTTTGTTTTAAAATGTTGCATTCTTACGAGAGTATCTTTTGGCAGATGAAGAGGATTTACACTTACGGTGAGCGTGAGGGAGGCTACGCTGCAGAGCTGTGGAGGATGCTTCAGGTGTTGGGAGGCATTGAGAGGCCGATCTACAGAGCCAGCACTTGCATCATGAACGGGAAGGCCCAGGGCATGGTCACCAAGATCACTGTGTATGCCCGAGAGAAGACCAAGGCGAGTCGCCCCGTCAACATCACCGTTGGGAGGGCTACATTTGAAGCCGGCATTTAGGAGACATCGTGTCTTGCTCTAAGGAAGATCTCAGCCACCAACACCGCCGAGCTGTAGGAGTCTATTTTTCGCCTTCATCCGCAGAAAGGAGGAGCCACTAGCGCACCGATCGACCTGAAAAGCAACGCCGCTGTTGTGCACTTGGCCAGGTTCGCCGCCGCGCAGGATGCGATGATGGACCAAACCGTACAGGAGTTAGGCACCGCCTACACTGCTTTGGAGACCACCGAGAAGAATCTACAGGATGTCAGGATGTGGGCCGTGCAGAGTATCAGTGAACTGGAGGAAGCTCTGTATGGAAGGCAGCCTGAGCGAGAGGCAGTGCTAGAGTTACATGAGGACCCAGAGGAGGTGCAGCCATAGCGGAGCCTGAGCTGGAGCAGCAGCCAACGCTAGAGTTGGAGGAGGATGTTGCTTCGTCGACTACGACAATTCAGGGCCATGAAGATCGCTTCACGCCGATGCCGCCGCACCCGCCCAAGTGTCTACCAGGATGTTCCCATTCAGGGTGGCTCTACGAGTAAGCATTTAGACTTAGCGGTTGAGACTCCAGTGTTGAGTCGCGTCTTAGAATAATAAGAGTCGCCCTTTAGGCGTTAGACTCTAGTGTGTTATTTTAATTTGGATCTTCTTGCTTGCTGAGTGTGCAGTATGTGTTGCAAAGCCCTTAGGCATTGTGAGCAACCATACCAAGTTATTATTGAATTATTAATAAAGTTGGATTTCGAGTTACACCTTTCCCCCGCATAAGTTTCTCTATTACTTGTCTATTCTTGTTTCCCTCTCATCTCTAAACCTTGGAGCAATGAACAGATGGTGAACACTCGCGGTAACAACGGACGAAGTGGAAATGGTTCTCACCCCACAGGAAACCCTAATGATGAAATACCTGCGCCCCAACCAACACCGCCAGTTGACATGCAGAACTTTGGATCTTTTCTTGCTGCTCAGACACAGCTGATGCATGCTATGATGCAATAGATGCAGCAGAGTATTGCTCAAGCTGCTGCCAATTAGAACAATTAGGTCAATCAAGGACAGCGTCCGAATTCAAGACTATCTGAGTTCATGAGGACCCATCCACCCACCTTTTTTGGGAATGCCAATCCACTGGAGGCATATGACTGGCTGAGATCGATAGAGAGGAAGCTGCACATTACCCAGTGCATAGGAAATGAGAGAGTACTCTATGCCTCTCATCAGCTGGAAGGAACTACAGCTGAATGGTGAGAGGATTTGTGCACTTCACATGAAAATCCACAGGAGATCACCTGGGAGGAGTTTACAATAGCTTTCCGCTAGTATCACGTGCCTGAGGGAATTATGGACTTAAAGAAGGAGGAGTTTCGAGCTTTGAAGCAAGGCAGCCAGTCAGTGGCTGACTATTTGAACAACTTCACCCAGTTGGCTCGCTACGCACCTAAAGATGTAGCGACGGACAAGGCAAGGCAGTCTCGCTTCATGAAGGGACTGAACTCAGGACTGCAGGTGGGACTGATCACCCACACCTTCCTGGATTTCTAGGAATTGGTGAACAAGGCTCTTATTCTTGAAGACAAGCGCAAGGAGCTGGATGATAACAGGAAACGTTGGATGGCACAGCAGGGAGCTCACCCAGAAGCGCAAAGGCTGAGAGTAGCACTCAATCAGTTCTTCAAATTCCAACCCAGAACATCGCCAAGACATCGTCACCTGCACCCCGACCTGCCAGACAGAATTTCCAAACGTCGACACAAGCCAAAATTGCGCTAGCCGGAAGTCATCAGGCGGTGGTGAGACGCTGCTACAGTTGCAACGAACCAGGGCACTTCGCCAATAATTGCCCTAAGAGAGGAGGAGGTGTTACGCCAGTTCGCTTCAATTTGGGAATGACGCCTGCAAGGACACCTGCACCAGGAGGAAACCGTGGAGCTGCTCAAGCAGGAGCCACACCCCAAGCTACAGTGAGAGGACGAATCAACCACATCACCGCCTACACAGTCCAGAATACAATGGATGTCGTACTGGGTAAGTTACCAGTTAACTCAGTACCTGCAACAGTTTTGTTTGATTCTGGAGCTTCGCATTCTTTTATATTTCAGAATTTTGCTGTTGAAAATGGGTTAAGAATGGTGAACCTTAGACATGTGTTGCTAGTCCAATCCCCTGGATCAGAACTCCGATCTAATGTAGGATGTTCTGGGTAAAGTTATTAATAGATGGAGTAGAGTTCCTAGCGAACCTTATTATATTGGATACCCAGACACTAGATGTTATACTGGGAATGGATTGGTTGGCCAAGCACAAGGCTGTGTTAAAATGTGGACGGAGAGTCGTATTAGTAGAGAGCCCTGATGGTGGAAAATTTGAGTTTCAAGCAACCGCCGTTCGAGACGGATAGCTGATAGTCAACAGCATCAAGACAGTCAGCATTGAAGATGTGCCCGTCGTTAGTGAGTACCTGGATGTTTTTCCTGAAGATTTACCCAGTATGTCGCCAGACATAGACATTGAGTTCATGATCGAGTTAATACCCAGTACAGCCCTAATAGCCAAGAGACCTTATCGGATGTCGACCGATGAGTTAGTGGGGATGAAGAAGCAGATCGAGGAACTATTGGAGAAAGGATTCATAAGACCTAGTTCGTCACCATGGGGAGCACCAGTCCTATTCGTCAAGAAGAAGGATGGAAGTTTTCGGATGTGTATTGATTATCGTGCACTCAATGATGTGACGATAAAGAATAAGTACCTATTGCCCAGGATCGATGATCTGTTTGATCAGTTAAGATGAGATGGAGTTTTCTCCAAGATTAACTTGCGATTGGGATATCATCAGTTGAAGATTCGATCAGAGGATGTACCGAAGACCGCATTTTCGTCGAGGTATGGACATTATGAGCTTACAATTATGTCCTTTGGTCTGACAAATGCGCCAGCATATTTCATGAATATGATGAACAAAGTTTTCATGGAGTACTTGGATAGGTTTGTCATCGTGTTCATATATGACATTCTAGTTTACTCCAAGACAAGAGAAGCAGATGCAGAACATCTAAGGCTAGTTCTGGAGAAGCTGTGAGAACAACAGTTATTTGGTAAGTTTAGCAAATGTGACTTTTGGAAGAGTAATGTGGAGTTTCTTGGACATGTAATGACTGCCGAGGTAGTTGCAGTTGACCGAGCAAAGTGGAAGCAGTATTGCATTGGGAGCAATCGAAGATGGTGACTCAGATCCGCAGTTTTCTTGGAATGATGGGATATTACCATCGATTAATTAAAAAATTCTCAACGATTGCTAGACCCCTTACGCAATTGTTGAAGAAGGAGAAAAAGTTTGCATGGACTCTAGAGTGCGAGAAGAGCTTTCAGGAGCTGAAGAAGCGTTTGACATCAGCACCAGTGTTGGTCTTACCTGATGTGCATCAAAGTTTTGATATTTACTGTGATGCATCGTGTTAAGGACTTAGATGCGTGTTGATGCAGAATAGAAAGGTAGTTGCTTATGCATCGAGGCAATTAAGGCCGCATGAGGAGAATTACTCGACGCATGACTTGGAATTAGCTGCTGTAATGCATGCTTTGAAGTTGTGGCGTCATTACCTTATTGGGAATAGATGTGAAGTTTATACGGATCATAAGAGTCTCAAATATATCTTCACTCAGTCGGATCTGAATATGAGACAGAGGAGTTGGTTGGAATTAATCAAGGACTACAATGTCGGAATCCATTATCATCCCGACAGGGCTAATGTAGTAGCCGATGCTTTGAGTCGGAAGAGCCACACCGTGAATATGCTAGTAGAAGAGAGTCAAGCAGAGCTATACAAGGATTTTCAGAAATTGAAGCTGGAAATGGTACCCAAAGGATTTTTGGCAACCTTGGAAGTGAAGCCTACCTTAGAAGACCAGATCAGAGAAGGTCAGAAGGATGACAAGATAAAGAGGATTAAGTCCAAGATGGATGAAGGCAAGGCTAAGGACTTCAAGTTGGATGAGCATGGTACGTTGTGGATTAAAGATCGCATCTGCGTGCCGAACAAGAAGGAGCTAAAGCAGTTGATTCTGGAAGAAGCGCATGATTCCAAGTACTCAATCCATCTGGGAAGTGCCAAGATGTATCAAGACTTGAAAGAGAGATTTTGGTGGCCGAGCATGAAGCGTGAAGTTGCGGAGCATGTTGCTCTATGAGACATATGTCAAAGGGTAAAGGCGATGCATCAGAGGCCAACAGGATTGTTACAGCCATTAAAGATACCTGAATGGAAGTGGGATGAAATCAGTATGGACTTCATTACCGGTTTGCGTAGGACTCAGAGTGGTTACGATTCCATATGGGTTATTGTGGATCGTTTGACCAAGGTCGCACATTTCGTACCTGTGAAGACTACGTACTCAGGAGACAGTCTAGCAGAGCTTTATATTGCAAGGATTGTCTGTTTGCATGGAGTGCCGAAGAAGATAGTGTTGGACAGAGGTACCCAATTTACCTCAAGATTTTGGAATAAGTTGCATGAAGCTATGGGAACCCGTCTGAATTTCAGTACATCTTATCATCCGCAGACAGATGGGCAGATGGAGAGAGTCAACCAGATATTGGAAGACATGTTACGAGCTTATGCACTAGCTTACGCTACTTCTTGGGAAAAGTGTTTGCCGTATGCCGAGTTCAGCTACAACAATAGTTACCAAGTCAGTTTACAAATGTCACCATTTGAGGCTTTGTATGGTCGACCCTGTCGAACGCCGTTGAATTGGAATGACTGGAGAGCGCCATGTCTTTGGACCGGACATTCTCCAAGAAGCTGAAGAGCAGACTGCCATGATTAGGGAAAGACTAAGGCCCTATTTGACAACTTGGAACCGAGCTGTTTCTACTAGAATCTAGGAGAAACCCAGCCAAACGGGCTAAAACTCAGAACGATTCTCCTCGAAATGTTTCTTCTTTTTCCACACCGTGGCTGAATCACCCTCAACCCCGTTTCTACTAGTTTCTACTAGAGTCCGGAACCATACCAAACGGTTTGCAGAAAGTAATTCTGATTCTACCTGAAACGTTTCTACTAAGAATCTGGAACCGTTTTTGTTTCTACTAGAATCTGGAACCGTACCAAACGGGGCCTAAAGATCGCTCAATCAAGACAGAAGAGTTACGCGGATAATCGTCGCAGAGAGTTGGGCTTTGAACCTGAAGATTTCGTATACCTCAGAGTTACACCTCTCAAGGGAGTTAAAAGGTTCCATACAAAAGGGAAACTCGCGCCGCGATATGTTGGACCATTCAAGATCATAAGCCGCAGAGGTGAAGTTGCTTACCAGTTGGAGTTGCCGCAATCGCTGGCAGGAGTGCATGACGTGTTCCATGTGTCACCATTGAAGCAATGTCTAAGAGTGCCAGATGAATAAACGCCTTTGGAGTCGATCGAGCTACAAGAAGATCTAACTTATAAAGAGCACCCTGTGAAGATTTTGGACACAATGGATCGAGAGACGAGAAACAAGTCGACCCGTTTCTGCAGAGTCCAGTGGAGCAACCATTAAGAAAATGAGGCGACTTGGGAGCGCAAAGAAGACCTGAAGAAAAGAGTTCCCAAACCTATTCCTTAGTTAGCCCTGAATCTCGGGGACGAGATTCTGTTAAGGGGGAGGTTTGTAACATCCCAAATTTGTGCTTTTATTCAATTTATTGAATTTTTTGAAATTTTGGAATTTTCTAGAATTTACTTGGATTTAATTTGAATTAAGTCCTTTATTGAATTATTTAAATATTTAAAATTTTTAAATAAAGTTTTGTTCGAAATATTTTATTTGAGTCCAAAATGTCTCAAAGTATTTTTCAGGAATTTTCTGAGTATTTTGCTATTTTTCTCGATTTATTTGAATTACTGTGATTTATTTCAAATAATAAAATCAAAAGGAAATTCAAAAAAACCCTAACGGGTTTGGACTGTTGGATTAGACCCGTTAAACCACGCTGGACCTGACCCATAAACCCGTTCCCTAATCGCGCTGACCGTTGGATTGAGATCCAACGGTTGAGATCTGTCCGCGTGTGGGCGCTCGCGTGGCCATCGGATCGGGGGTGCGAGGAGGGCTGCGATGGAGTCATGTCGCCCGGTCGAGTTCGGATCAGATCCAATCGCGCCGGTTGGATCTGGGCCGTTGATCGTCCACGTGTACGGCCGCGATGTCGTCTTCCCCGCCGAACTCTGTTCGAATAGCGCCGCCGCATCGCCGCCGTGTTCGTTAGGGTTTCCGAGACTTTGACCGAAAGCCGAGGCTTTTAAATACCCCGGGCAATTCACCGCGCCGCCCTCATTTTTTTGTCCTAGGTGACCGAGCTCCAGCCGTTGTAGTGTTGCCATGATTGCTCGCCTAGTTGCTTAGCCTCCGCCTCGGTTTTGCTAGATTCCGCAGTGCTCCATCGCGCGCCGCTATTGCCCGTCCCAGATTCGAGTTCCTCACTTTGAGGTGCTTCGTAGGGGACCTCTCACATCCCTGGAGCCGCACCGAGACGTTGCGCCCCTGGTCGTCTTCTCCATTGCTAGCCGACCTGCACCGTCGCGCCATCGCCGAGGTCCGCGAGCTTCCGAAGTCGTCCGATTCGCATCCAACGCACCAGGTTCGGCCACATAGTCCTTTTTCCCGTATTGAACTAGATCTATCCTGACCCGTTAGATCCTAGTTGGGTAACTTAGATTGTGCCACGTAGCACTTTATCGCCGTGAACTAGATTAGATCTAGACCATATGATTTACATTGAACGGTGTAGATTGATTCGTGTAGACCCGATTAGATCTAAGCCTAGCCGTTCGATTTAGACGGGATGGTGTAGATCGAGCCACGTGCTCAACATCGGGTAATTCCATGTAGCATCTAACCCGCGTGTTTGAGATTAGATCTGAGCTGTCGATTTTAGATCGGACGGATCGGATCGCGTCCTGTAGTTTCCAACGCGGGGGATGGGGTTGGATCTAGACTGTTGATTTTTGAATGAACGGATCCGATCACTTCGTGGCTGAGCAAATCAGAGCGTGTCACGTGGGGCGCAGGTTCCGAGGCATTGCTGGTCGAGCCACGGTCGCCACTGATGTCATAGGTGACGTCAGCATCGGGCCCAGCTGTCAGCCACCGCACTCACGTGTGCGTGACGTCAGCCGTGATGTCATGCTGATATCATGGTGGGGTCCACCTGTCAGTCCGCTCGGCCGAGTGGCAATGACGCCAGCGATGACGTCATCCAATGGGTCCCATGTGTTAGTGACACGTGTCCCATGGACCGAGTCCACCGTGGAACCGAACCGAGCTGTGGATTAGGTCCATGGACCGGACGACACAATGCAGACGCAATAAATCGACTTTCTTTTAGAAAAATAATTCGGCCAAAATTCAATTTCGGTGTTGACGTCAGCTGACGTCATAATTCCGATTTTTCAATAGAAAAATAAATGAAATAATTCGGTTTATTCTTTTTAATTGATTTTCAAACTTCAAACGGCATATTGGTTGGCGCTACGAGTTTATTTATTTCCACTGCAGTTTATTTATAAAGACTTTGCCCTGCGTGGCATATCTTTGTAAGTTAACCATAAGGTTGACTCCCCCACTTTCGTTATAATAAAGACTTATTTACTATTTTGATGTGTATGATTGTAATATTCATCTATGTTGAGACTGTGTGCACTAGCGTGGTCTTGGACTAGTGCTGAAAACACAAGGGTCCGGATTTGCACATTCGGGTCCCGACAGAGGTGGTATCAGAGCCATACTAACTGTAGGACTTACCCTTAATTAGAATGGTCGTAGTGAGGACAAAACTATTTTCTAAAAGATAAAATTTGCCAAGATAATGAATGAACTCTTGACTTATCCCCTCTCTCTTGTTCATGCCAAGTAACACGTAGTAACTTCCCTTGGCATCGACTATGAAGAAAGCAGTCGGCAAAATTTTGTTGCCGACTGTGAGTTCAGTCACCATGACACCTCTGGCCTCTGTAGGATCTTCGGTGAAATCGTTCAGCACCATGTTGGTCTTGATGAGATCCTCATCGGACTTACCGAATTTCTTGCAAGTTGAGTATGACATCAGATTGGTTGTTGCTCCGCTGTCCACCAGCATCCTTGATATCAGCTTTCCATTAATGTGCCCTTTCAGGTATAATGGCTTGAGGTGTCGATGATCATCTTCTGGTTTTTCAAAGATAGCCTCCTGCGAACCAAGCCACAGCTGAGCTAGGACTCTTTATCTGATAATGTCTGTGCTTTGAACTCAACTGACAAAGCAAACACCATATTGATATCACTGGCTGTGGTGTGTCATTTTGTACAATAGGAGAATCTAGGTCGTCGGCTGAATCAACATTCTCCTGGATGACCTCTTTTCTTCTCCATTCCTTTCTTATCATCTTAATTGGATGAAATTTGTTGAAATTCTCGTCCCTCTGCTTCTCCTGGTCGGCCTCACACAACTCTTGTGTTCTAAGGCCCTAATCTAACGTCTCTGTGTTTTACTCAGGCCTAGAGGGCACCTTCATGGCATCTGTTCAATTGGCTTTCATATCTTACCAGCTAAATCTAGACTTGCCTCTTCGGGCCCTTGGTCGGGCTGTTTCTGTTTCTACATGGGTTCGAAGATCCTCTCATGAACTGGCCTCCACGGGGTCTCCTCTTGTCGGCTTGGCTTCGGTTCCAAGATCCGAGATCGAGCTGACGGTCTGTGTTCATGAGCTTGCCCAGGATAGTCCCGCATTGGCAAAAGTAGGGAGATGGCAACACCAACCCGCACTCCCAGCAGAACAGCCAAAAAGGGCATCATTTGTGAGCCATCTCGGCAGTAGTCGGCCGATATGGTTTTATCTGTCGTCGTTGGGGTCCTTCCTGCAACCTCTGAACCCTTCGCTCATACTTAGCCAACAATTGTGAAAATATTGGCTTATGTTTCTGTATCAGCTTTCTCGGCGGTACAGTCTTTTTAGCTTTGTACCACTAGCCGACTTCAAGCTCTCCCTTTGGCTTTACTGTTCTGGAGTGCTTTCCTTCACGGCCAGTTTCGATTTGGATTGCACCGACCGTAGTCTTGATTGTCTCCGCTGGGCATACGTAAGTTTTGATCAACTACGGAGCCGATCTAGAGTAAACGTAGTATGGGACAGATAGTGGTAAGCTAGATTGATTGCGCAATTTGGAGCAATCAGTATAAGATTGGTAGTGCTTCACCCCACTTGTCTGAGGGTCCTATGGCAAGATCATGGTTGGTTGCATCGGTGCACCATAGTGGGGATTAGCCGACGGCTTGGGATCAACCGTCGGCTTGACGTTTTGAGTGGTATGCCCCTACAGAGTATACTGGATTTGTCGGCAAAGCTTGCGGTGGGTCAAACAAAGTCCCAGCTGACACCAACTCTTGAGCAACTTCCTTACCGCTGTTTGATATCATCAGCCTGAGGTTAGTGACCAGAGCCAATGACTGGTTGGTGAGAACACAATGTATAGATTGATTGATCATATCCAATAACTCTGCCTGAGCGGGCATGTATTGGCTCACCCGTGCATTGTCAGTAGCACCTGGAGATCCTTGTTGCCAGAGTTGACCATTGATAGTGAAGCTTTCTGCGTAACGCCCCACCGAGTCTTTTGGTAGCAGTTGAGCATCATCTGCTCAAATGCAGCCTTCTGGTACTCGATCTCCTTGCGCTCTTCTAGCCTCAAATTGTCCAATGTAGGGATGATTATCACCTTAGTGTTGATGTCGGACGGGGAAGTTGATTTTGTTGATGAAGACATGCTGTCTGATTGGGTCCCACTGGGCGTGCCAAAAGTGTGTTGGCGCAAAAAAACTTGATGATGGGTTAATTGCAATCAATACATGCAAACACTGGGTTTATTTTCTAGGTGCGAGCATGCCAGCCAATTTGATCCTGCAATCGGCAAGAGAGTAAGATGATTGAATCGATTATTAAATCAATCAAATCTTTTAACAGTAAGGTGAACTAATCGGCTGATTTAAGCCGATTTTTTCGAGGAAGTAATCGATAAATCTGATTTGTTCAATTGGACAGATCGGATGGGTAAAGGATGTTTCTCTCGATAAAGGTGATGCGCAACAAGATTAGAGAAAAAGGGACCTGAGTTGGCGTAAATCGATAAAACGAATTACATAAGAAGGATTACAAAATTAAAAGAAACTACTCTAAGTCGATGAAAAGTAAAGTGGAACGATTGTTTGATTGATTGTGTGTGTTTTTTTGACATCGTGCACCATCTTCTTTTATAGCCCTAGGCTCGAACGTATCCTTCCCGGTCTCTACCCGTGTTGGCTTTGATCTCTTCCGATACTTTCAATTTGAATTTATGACCTGCCGAAAATGTATCAGTCTATGACTTCGATTAATTACGACCTGTCGAAAATGTATTGGTCTCTGATTCTAATTTATCCCTTACCAAAATTATTACAACCGATTCTAGCAAAAATCGGTCACATACCAAATTTGGGTGTCAACAGAAGGCAACACTGGGGAGGTTCATATGTTAGGATAGAAGTTTCTAAAAGGCTTTGTCATGATATCTCTGTCGACACACCAAGGGAAGTGTGTTAATCGCATGGCAAAAAGGAGATGATCATGTTTTGTGGGTAAAGTGTATGACCTCTGTAAAGTGTGTGTCAAACCTATTCGAATAGTCATGTCTGCGGTATTGGACATTGCTCGAGAATTACAGTCAAGGGTTAGATGTTGAAAAATAAACTTGGGAATGGGAGGATGTGTGCCATTGTTAATGATGAAATTGGTTTAGACTCTGTGCCAGTGAGTCTTGAAAAATAAATGAGAAATTTACTTAGTGATAATATTTGATTTACAATCATTTCAATCTATACATGTTAATCGTTTGTAAAAGTCACTTGGTACAAAGTAACCACTTCAGCCATTCACTTGAAATAAGCCATGCATGTAGTTAATAGACTTCCATTTTGTGCATGACTTGCTGAGTGCTTTATGTACTCACCTCCTTGTAACAATCCAAATCACCAATTGAGGAGGAGTCTACGCTAGCTCTTGTGGAGTTTCAGGAGGAGTTGAATTATTAGGGTGCGAGCCTTATTAGTTGCCTGTGGCAAGTTGATAGGTTATTACGAGTCTTCTTTTCTATTGCAGTTTTCTTAATTTCTGAGTCTTGCCCTATGTGGCATATTATTGTAAGTTGAACATAAGGTTGACCAAATAGGTTATATTAATAGATGAAGTATTTATTTATTATTCAACTATGTATGATTGTGATATTTCATCTGTGTTGAGATTGTGTGCACTAGCGTAATCCGAGACTAGTGTTGAATACACAGAAGGTCCGGATTTGCACATTCGGGTCCTAACAATGATCTAGTGTTGAGTCTCAATCAAATTCTTGATTTCTATGATCCTACTAGAGGAGCAAAGCCAGGAAAGCTAGCAGGGTTGCAACTCCAACCCGGTCTCATCAACAAGATCATTAGAGTCAGCATCCATCCCAAGAGTGGGAACTATGATGAGATCAGGGGTTATGCATAGAATTTGATTGCTAAGATCATGCAGTAGCAGCAGTTTGATGTTGTGAATTTCATTATGAGGGACATGGGACAGTATGCTTATGAGCGTGATAAGACCATTTACTATGTTCCTTACATTGTCCTTAATCAGAAAGACAGGGTACAATGGTCCACTGCCTACTCCTCACAAGCCGTAAAAGCCTCGTGAGGCTCCTCCTCAAGTGCTCCATCACATTGCCCAGCAGCAGCACCAGGCAAAGCTAGAGAGAGAGAAAGCTCAAGAGTAAGCTCATGTACCACCACCAGCGCCAGATGCTATCCTAGCTGGTCTTGCTAGCTTGCACACTGATATGATGGGTCAGTTCGCTCAAGTTTATGAACACCAAATTTAGACTCATCAGATGGTTGAGGAGATCAGGCAGTGTATGGATGGTATTGGAGCGACAGTTGATCAGCTTCATGACGAGTTTGTTCCCGTCACCTATTGTCGTTATGGTCGTGGTCGTGGTACTCCTCCCTCCTAGTCATCCCATGGAGAACCCTCTTTTGGTACTTGATGCCAAAGGGGGAGAAGATAAAGGGGAGGATACGTGGTTTGGTTTAGTTTAGGATAAGCTTTGAGCTTTATTGCATTATCTCTATATAAAGCTAATTAAACCTCGTTTGATGTCTTTTCGATTTATTTATGTGTGTTGAATGTTTATTACTTGGATGTTTAATGTTTATTGCATAACTTGGATCCTATCTAAGCATATGTTATTTATATTGCCTCTAGTTGTAAATGCATTCACACATTTGTTTCATTGCTCCTTGGATCTAATATATGGTCAGAACTCTGCCAAAATTTCCAAAAATTCACACATGTGCATCAAATTCAACTCATTATATTCATGCATATATCTAGGGGGAGCTTCAACTATATATTGTGTTTTAAAGGCATTTTACTCAAAATATTCTTTTCCTTTCTTCTCAAGGAAGTAGAATGTTATTTAAAGCAAAATCCCTTGAGTATATAACTTGCTTAGACTTATAGTGTACTCAAGAACAAATTTAAATTCATTATTTATGAGAAGGTTGTCATCAATTACCAAAAAAAGGGGAGATTGAAGTATCTAGTCCCCTAACTTCATTTTGTTTTGATAATTAATGACAATCAATGTCAAAGTACTAACAATTTGGTTTAAGTGTGCAAAAGTAGGTTGGTCCTCATCGATGAAGATGGAAAAGAGAAATTCGTAAGCATAAAATGAAGACAAGCTCAAGATCAAGGTATAAAAAGTCAAGGACCTTTCCGTAGCATTTTGGCGATCTCGTTGTTTGGGTAAAGATCGGGTTTGCTAGATTAAGTACCATACTATTATGTGCTATTAAGAGGGACTCTTGATTAGTAGCTTGAAAATAAGTTGAAATAATGGCTCAAATAATGCTTTAGCTCATGCTCGTGCATTGCTCCAAATTGCTTGAAAATCTCTACCTTTTTGTCAAAAGCGACACTACCATCCTGTAGGAGCGGTACTGCTGGACGTGCGGCAGTATCGCCCACTAGATGGTTGTACTTATTTAATAGAAGGCATAAAACTATGGTATGTGTAAGGTCGGCACTACTGGCCACTAGGAGGACTTTCGCGGCGCCTAGGCGGTCGGCAGTGAGCCTCCGCATCGCCTAGGTACATAATCATGCTCTAGGTAGAGCCGACGCCTAGGCGGCGCTCAGCGGACACCCAGGGGGGCGGAGGCGACGCTAGGCGGAGGAAGCGGTGCCTAGGCGGTCGGTGAGAGGAGAAAAGGGGGAAAAGCGGAAGAGAGGGGGAGGCTAGGTTACTTGAGAGGGGGAAGTGGGAAAAGCCATCGCCAAAGCCGTCGCCTGCCTGCGCGTCCCCGCGCCACCCGAGCTCCTCCGGCCTCCCCGCCGCCAAAGCCGCCAGCGCTCCTCCTGCGTCGCGTCCCTCGCCGCTCGAGCCACGGTCTCCCACCGCCGAAGCCACCGACCGCGCTCCTCCTCGCCGCTGAAGCTGCCGCCTCCCGCCCAAGCTTTCCCTCTGGTCGCCATTCTCCTCTCCAAGCTCCTCCCTCTGGTCGCCGTTCTCCTCTCCAAAGCTCTGCGCTCTAGTCGCCGTTCTCCTCTCGTCTCTCTGTGGCCAATCGACTCAGGTGAATTGAATATGTGAATGTGAATGTGATAGTGTGATACACTCATACACCATGACAGTAGTACAGAAACAGTAGTTGATTGATCTCTATTGTTTTTGTCGAAGTGGAGTGACTATATTATAGGTTGGACTATGTTTTGCGATTTCTGCCTAGACGCCGCCTAGGCTCTAGGCAGTGGGCCTCCGCCCGCCTACTGCCTAGCGCTTTTTTGAACATTGCCTTCAGATGAGCAGCAATACTGCCCCTAATATGGCGGTAGTTTTCTAATAGAAAAGCATGTTTTATGCTTACTCCTTGGCCGACACAACCGGGCTCAAGGAGCAGTACTACCAGATGAGCGGTAGTACCGTCCCTTTTGCTATGGTAGTTATTTAATAGTAGGGTGCACTTGCTTGGCTTTAGAGTGGCATTATCGAAGGTTTGGAGCGGTACTGCTGGATGAGCGGCATTACTGCCCCATATACTTCGATAACTTTTTTCCAGTACAATGCTCCTGAGCGGGTTTTCCAAAATTCAAAATGAGGCATAACCGGCCCTGATGGGCGGTAGTGCCGGACCTCAAGTGCAAGTGGGAAACAGTCAGTACCTAGTACATTAAATGCACTAGGTCGACCGTTGGACCTCAGGCCAGTGCTACAGGGATTCAGAGGCCGGTAGTGCCAACTTGGCAGAAATTCAGGGGATTGATCCCCAAAAGCTATAATTTTTGGTGGGGGCTTTAAATACCCCACACCTACACTTTGGGCATGTTTAGAGACTCTATTGTACATCTCTTGAGCCCTTGCACTCCTCTCATTATTCTAGAGCATTCAATTCACAATTCTTGAGTAGTTAAGAGCATTCAAGTGCATTACATTTATTTGAGCCATTAGAGCACTTGAATTTCCTTCAAGCAAGCATCAAGGTCTATTTTCTAAGATTCCCGCCTCCTAGACAACTTAGAGGCATGAAAACCAGTGATCTCCTCAAAGGAGTTTGTGAGGAGGCCCAGTGGTTTGTGAAGGCCGGAGCTCACCTATCTAGAGCTGGAAAAAGCTATCTCTAATGATTAAGGAAGGTTTATTTGTGTAAAGAGCCAACTTGATTCATTTAAGCTTCCTCAATATAGATTAGAGGAGACCGGCAAGTCTTCAAGACTACAGGATAAAAAATTTGTGTTCGTCTCTTTGTGGTTTGATCTCTTGTATTTATTTGAGCAATTTACATATCAATTATCCTTGTTCCTAGGATTGCCAATTTGCTTAAGTTTTAATTTGTTGGTGCACTTAGTAACACCTAGACGATTCAGGCTTTAATTGTTAAAATTCTAAATTTTAGCATTACTTATTTAATTATTATAATTAGAGCCAAAAATTTTAAAAACCTCATATTCACACCCCTCTAGTCGATTTTGTTGATCCTACACGTGATGCCGCCGTGCAACTAGGTTGTTGTGCGCGACTAGTGTTCCATAATGCACTCCTTGTGTGACACCACGGAGTGTCGTAACCTTATAAAATGCGAATGTTGAGGTCAAAAACATTATGAAATATGGAATTGGAGGTTGAAACCATACGGTATGAGGTTTATTCGCGTTTTCGGGCCGTTTCCGGGAGTTTGGGCCTTTCCGGGGGGAGTTTGGGCCTAAAGGGAAGGGTCGTGGGCTTTGGTGGGAAAGAGTTTGAGTCCAAATAGGAGTAGGAGACCTGGTTGGGGGCCTCCTCCACCCCATTTGGTGCGCCCCATCCAGCCCCTTGCGCCCCCACTCCCATGCCCTAGCCGCCACCTCCCACCTCCCCTCTCCCTTGCTTGCGCCTCCCCTCCCCCATTGCTCCCCATTGCTCCACCACCACTCCACACCTCTCCACCTCCCTTGCTGCCCTAGGGGAGTTCCCCACCTCAACACCTCGAAGATCCATCCGTTGGAGCGCTGCCCTAGGTTCTGTTTAAGGGTGATTATCATGTTTTTAGATCAATTGGTGGTGCTGGATTTGAGTAGATTAGATGAAATCTAGAAGTTGCCACGTTCTCTGTTTCGGGCAGCATGAGCAGTCGACCTAGGGTTTGGGTTTTCGTCAATTTAGAGTCGGAATTTGGTCGGCCTCCTGTTGAAGAAGTTCTAGGTAATTTCAATACCTTTCAGTGGGTATAAATAACGCGTAATTCCGATCAGCCGTTTGAAAGTTATGTCTGTTTTACCGAGCGTGTTAAAATCTGTGACGTGATTGGAACAGATCACAGTATTTTGTAGATTAAACGACTTTAGAGTCCGAATCAGCTTTTCCATATACTTAGAAAAAGTTAGGAAATTTCCTAAGCTACGCGAGGATGTACTCGTTTAATTGATTCGGAGTTTTAGAACTCAAGTTGTGCCTTTTGGAAGGCTGCTATCCCGACGGGACAGAACCTCTGTTTTTGGGTTTTGCGAGTAGTTGGCAATGTCGGGGTAGAAGAGGGTTTGCGTACTGTTTTGTGGACATGATTGTGAGTGTGTGGTCCCTATGTGCAGGTGGTGTGACCCCGGGAGAGCCTTCTACTTCTCGCCAATCCGTCGCCCGTGGTTGAGGCAAGTGTATTGGAATGGGTAGCGGGTTGTAGTTGCTAGATTGATTGAGATTGAAATTTGATATATAATATGTTCACATGCCATGCCTTAATGATTGCCAATGATATGATGAGTATGCCTATTATGTTATGATGCCATGTGTTAATGTGCAAGTTATTTATGATGTTGGCATGTTTGCATACATGGCATGATACATGGCCTGGGCGGTGAGAAAGCCATAACTAGTCCGGGGAAGGTCGGTGAGAAAGTTATGACTATTCTAGAGAGCCAATGAGTAAGTCCTACATCGTCATTCCATCCACCGCAGTGTTTGGAAGCGAGGAGTAGGCACCCTCCATCTTCGGGATGGAAGGGGGGAGAGGGTGCATACCGACGGGTGTGTACTTAACCATACCGGTATGAGTTTCCAAGGAGACATGAGCATAGCATCGCATTGCATACATAATGATGATGATAATGATATGTGATCATGAATGAGATGATTTACATGATGTGATTTGTTATAACCGTGTAATTGTTCTTTTGTACCATTGCAATATGCTTGCTGAGTGTTGAACTCACTCTTGTGTTTTCTTGTTGTTTTAGGTACCATGAGACCGGCATGCGGGGAAGGGAAATAGTCACACTTCTACACGTAGTTTCACTCATTCGTCTCACAAGTCATTCAATTGGGTTTCGATAATAAACTAAGTGTGATGCTTATTGTTTTATGGTTTAGCTTTGCGTTATAAGAGTCTTATTGTTCGTTTTGCGCATGGAGACATTGAATGCTTGGAATTAGACTTATATTGTGGTCAAGTCTTTAATTATTGCTTTTTTATTAGTATCTCATATTGCCTTATATTTCTATGCTATTGTGTTTCCTTCAATTCATGTTAAAACAAAGGAGATGCTGCCGAAATGTCGGTTTTGAGCATTAGTGCCTTTGCTGTAATTTACTTGATTTTGTGGTATTTAGAGTTTGCTTAGTCTATGTTTGGTAGCATTCGGGCATATTAAATGCCGGGGTGTTACAGTTGGTATCAGAGCCAGGTTGTAGGTCCTTGGAATGTGTATTTTTAGTGTCATACTTTAGGTTACAACTAAAATGTGATGTGGAATAACTTAGAAACATGGCTTAGGTTTTAACTAAAACTTTGTCATAGGATAGCAACATTAAAACTTGCAAAAGTGGAATAAGTAATTTAAAATTTGACACACTTGGTTGCACAGTAGGTTGGGGTTTTGGTTCATCGTTGCATTGCGCTTGATTATTTAATGAGGATTATGTCTATGATGATGTTTGATCTCTGTTCTTGATTATATGATGTTGTGCTTATGTTTATGTGATGGGATGGTTGTCTGACTGTAGCAGCCATGCCGAGGGGTAGAGGCTGTGGTCGTCGTGGCCGTGGAGGCCAGGGGCGAGGTTCCCAGGGAGTTGCGGAGTCTGTAGCTGAGGGTAGCGCTTCGCTCAATGCTCATGGGCTAGCGCAGGAGGAGCTCCCGGCGGCATAGTCAGGGGCTGAGGTACCCGCCGCCAATGCGGACTTAGTTTAGGCTCTGCAGAGGGAGGTTCAGGAGTTGCGCCAGCAGTTGCAGGCAGCCCCTGCTGTTGTGCCTCCCCCTGCAGTGGCTCCAGTTGCTGCCCTCGCTGTGCTGGAGCCGAGGATGAGTCTCCGGGAGTGGATGTCCCTCCGTCTTGACACTTTTGACGGAGCGGGCACGCCGATCCAGTCCGCAGATTGGCTGCGGTACATGGAGCGGCAGTTTGAGGTCCTAGAGTTGACCTCGGTCCAACGGGCTCGCTTTGTGGCCTTTCAGCTGAAGGGCCAAGCTGATATCTGGTGGGAGGGTTACGCTGTTAGAGCCCCGCGCTTGGTCCGGCCACCTGGGAGGACTTTGTGGCTCGCTTCGAACCAAGTTCTACCGAGTCTTTCCTTGAGCGGATGGAGCATACTCGGCGACTCTTTCCCAGGGAAAGAGGTCGGTGGCAAAGTATGAGGTGGAGTTCAACGGCGTGGTGCGCCGTGCCGTGTGGCGGTAAACGACAGGGAGAAGGCGAGGAGGTTCCGTAGAGGCCTCAACCAGGAGTTCAGAGTTGTCATGGGGGCGACTGTCCCTCATGACTTCTGCTACGTGGTGGAGCAGGCGAATGGCATGGAGCATGAGTTGGAGCTCTCCCGGGATAGGCAAAACACGGGTGGTTCAGGGGTTCCTGCGGCCCCAGGCGAGGGCCAGAAGAGGACCTTTTGTGGAGGAGGTGGCTCTTCTCAGTGACCCACCTTCAAGAAGTTCAAGGGGGTACAGGGCTCCTCCTTAGGGGCTAAGATGAGGCCGCCCCAGTCGTCTTCCTCACGAGCGGCTGTTCGTCCTGTGCCCGGGCAGGGCATGATGTGTTTCAAGTGCGGTGGTGAGCACCGTACTTCAGAGTGTGGTTGGATCGGGAGTTGCAACCACTGTGGCAAGGCCGGCCACATGGGACGAGTCTGCTGGATGAATCCCGGTAGCATCATCAAGTGGGAGACGGTGCCTTCTCCTCCCACTCCAGCGGCGTCTTCCAGAGGATCGATGCACATGATGGCGGCTCCTGCTCCTCAGCCGCCCTTTGTGTGGGCGCCACCAGTAGCTTACTGGTGCCCGCAGCCGTCTGCTCCTCCTCAGTTGCCTCCTCCGCCCCCAGCCTTGTTGGGGCATCAGCCGGGAGTCGGGGCTCCTACTGTCCCGGCGCCACCAGAAGTGTACGCCTTGCTGACCGCCGAGTCAGCCGGGCATCCAGAGGTGGTTTCAGGTACTTTGCTTGTGGATTCAGTTGATGCCTTTGTTCTGTTTGATTCCGGAGCATCCTACTCCTTTGTGTCGTCTGAGTTTGCTAGTAGAGCTAAGTTGGGAGTTCAACGGATTTCTGAGTCTGTGTTAGTCAGTTCTCCTGGGGGTTTGATTGCTAGTTCTTTGGTTTGCTCGGGTTGCACCATTGCCATTGATGATGAGGTTTTCTTTGCCAATCTTATGGTGATCCAATTGGCTCATTTTGATGTCATTTTGGGCATGGACTGGTTGCATCACTACCGTGCCAAGATCTGTTGCTTTTGGAGGACGGTTACCTTGCAGACCCCGTCAGGGGTAGAGTTGACCTTTCAGGGTGGTATACCTTCCAGTTCCGTCTTTGCTTTGACTAGTCTGTTTTCTGGTCGCCGTTTGAGGCAGTTGGGTTTCCTCATGGCTATGTCAGAAAAGCCATCTTCTTCAGTTTGCATTGAGGAGATTCCGGTGGTGAAGGAGTTTGTTGATGTGTTCCCTGACGAGTTGCCTGGTTTACCTCCTGTGAGGAATGTGGAGTTCCGTATTGATCTTGTTCCTGGCACTCGACCTATTTCTATCTCCCCATACCGCTTGGCTCGTCCTTTTCAAGACGAGTTGAAAAAGCAGTTGGAGGATCTGTTGGCCAAGGGTTTTATTAGGCGCAGTGTGTCACCTTGGGGAGCACCCATCCTCTTCGTTTCGAAGAAGGATGGAAGTTGGCGTATGTGCATTGATTATCGTGCTCTTAATCAAGTGACAGTCAAGAACAAGTATCCTTTGCCTCGCATTGAGGATCTATTTGACCAACTGAAGGGAGCAAAGGTGTTCTCCAAGATTGATCTTCAGTCGGGGTACAATCAGATTCACGTGAGGGAGCAGGACATTGAGATGACTGCTTTCTCCACTAGGTATGGGCATTATGAATTTAAAGTTATGTCTTTTGGACTAACTAATGCTCCTGCTGTCTTTATGGAGGCGATGAACAGTATGCTACACAAGTACCTTGATGAGTTTATGGTAGTGTTCATCGATGACATTCTGGTTTACTCTAAATCAGAAGAGCATGAGCGGCATTTGAGGCTTGTGCTGAGTACCTTGAGGGAGAATCAGTTCTTTGCTAAGCTGAAAAAGTGCGAGTTCTGGATTTCAGAAGTGGGTTTCCTTGGCCACATCATCAATCCAGATGGCATATCTGTAGATCCGAGCAAAGTCTCAGCAGTTTTGGATTGGAAGAGGCCTTCCAATGTTAAAGAGGTGCGTAGTTTCCTTGAGTTGGCTGGCTACTATCGGCGTTTTGTGCAGGATTTCTCTATCATTGCCAAGCCACTTTCGCAGCTGACTCAGAAGGGGATAAAATTTTAGTGGACTGCAGAGTGTGAGCACAGTTTCTGCACTTTGAAGGAGAAGTTAGTGACTGCTCCTATTCTTACCCTCCCCGAGCCTGGGAAGCGCTTCACTGTTTATTCTGATGCTTCTCGGTTGGGACTTGGTGGTGTGCTCATGCAAGAGGGCAAGGTGATTGCTTATGCATCGAGGCAGTTGAAAAAGCATGAGCAGAACTATCCCACACATGATCTTGAGCTAGCCGCTGTGGTGTTTGCATTGAAGATATGGAGGCACTATCTGTATGGTGAGTCTTGTGATATCTTCACTGATCACAAGAGCCTCAAGTACATCTTTACTCAGAAAGATTTGAACTTGAGGCAGAGGAGATGGCTAGAATTGATAAAGGATTATGACCTCACTATCCAGTATCATTCGAGAAAGGCAAATGTGGTGGCTGACGCTCTTAGTCGCAAGACAATGCCCCCTGTCCTTGATTGTCTTGTTGCTGATTTTGAGCGATTGGGAGTCTCCTACTGCTTTGCGGGGACCGTGCAAGCTGAAACTCAATTGATTCTTGAGTCAGCGATTTCCGAGCGTGTGCGGGAGGCACAACAGCATGATCATTTGCTCCAGCAGGTGAGGAAACACATTGAGGATGGTAAGTCGGGAGACTTTACCGTTGATGATGTGGGAGCTTTGAGGTTTCTGAAGGAGGCTCATCGCACCCCGTACACGGTCCATCCTGGGGAGACCAAGATGTACAGGGATTTGAAAAAGAATTTCTGGTGGAAAAGGATGAGAGTGGATATTGCCAAGTATGTGGCGTCTTGTGGGATTTGTCAGAAGATCAAGGCCGAACACAAGCGTCCTGCTGGTCTGTTGCAACCATTGGAGATTCCTGTGTGGCCATGGGATGACATCTCCATGGATTTCGTGGTTGGCCTACCTCGTACTCCACGAGGGAAGGATGCTGTTTGGGTTGTGGTGGACCGTCTCAGCAAGTCCGCGCATTTCATTCCTATCCGCACTACCAATTCAGCGAGCGAGTTGGCTCCCATCTATGTGCGGGAGATTGTGAGACTGCATGGTGTACCCAAGACCATTATTTCTGATCGGGATGCAAAGTTTGTCTCCAAATTTTGGGAGAGCTTACAGAGTGCTTTGGGTACACAGCTTCGCCTTAGTACCGCTTTCCACCCTCAGACGGATGGGCAGTCTGAGCATACTATTCAAACTTTGGAGGACATGCTCGGGCCTGTGTGATGGCTTGGAAAGGTAGCTGGGAAGATCATTTGCCATTGGCAAAGTTTGCGTATAATAACAGCTATCATTCCAGTATCCGGGCTGCTCCTTATGAGGTACTGTATGGCCGGAAGTGCAGATCACCACTTTGTTGGGATGCTGTGGGCGAGAGAGCAGTTCTTGGACCGGATTGGGTTTAGCAGACTGTTGATCGCGTGGCGGAGGTACGACAGAACCTTCTTGCAGCGCAGAGCCGACAGAAAAGCTATGCTGCTGTGAGGAGGTGAGATTTGGAGTTTGAGGTGGGCGATAGTGTACTCTTGCGAGTATCTCCCACCAAGGGTGTGGTGCGTTTTGGCACCAAAGGAAAGCTCAGTCCGAGGTTTGTTGGGCCGTTTCCTGTTTTTGCTCGAGTCGGTAAGTTGGCTTACCGCTTGGAGCTACCGGAGTCAATGCAAGGAGTGCATAATGTGTTCCATGTTTCAATGCTGAGAAAATATTTGCATGATCCGGAGTTGGTGGTTCCGTTGGAACTATTAGTGATTGAGCAGGACTTTACCTTCGAGTTCCGTCTTGTGAAAATTCTGGGGACTTCGGAGCGAGTGATGAAGAACAGGACGCTTAAGTTTGTCAAGGTCCTGTGTTCACATCAGACCGAGAGAGAAGCGACTTGGGAGCTGGAGTCTCGCATGCGCGAGAAGTATCCCGAGCTTTTCGCCTCAAGTATGTGATGTGAAACCTAGCTATCTTTCGCTTTGCTGGATGGCGTATTGGTGTGTCTTGGATTCGACGTCGAATCCTGTTGAAGGGGGGGATAATGTGACACCATGGAGTGTCGTAACCCTATAAAATGCGAATGTTGAGGTCAAAAACATTATGAAATATGGAATTGGAGGTTGAAACCATACGGTATGAGGTTTATTCGCGTTTTCGGGCCGTTTCCGGGAGTTTGGGCCTTTCCGGGGGGAGTTTGGGCCTAAAGGGAAGGGTCGTGGGCTTTGGTGGGAAAGAGTTTGAGTCCAAATAGGAGTAGGAGACCTGGTTGGGGGCCTCCTCCACCCCTTTTGGTGCGCCCCATCCAGCCCTTGCGCCCCCACTCCCATGCCCTAGCCGCCACCTCCCACCTCCCCTCTCCCTTGCATGCGCCTCCCCTCCCCCATTGCTCCCCATTGCTCCACCACCCCTCCACCACCTCTCCACCTCCCTTGCTGCCCTAGGGGAGTTCCCCACCTCAACACCTCGAAGATCTATCCGTTGGAGCGCTCCGCGATGAGGAGATCCGACGGGAATGGAGCGAGGAAGGAGATCGCGCGAACCGGGAGGAGATCCGTTGGGTTTTCGTGCATCGGGCGAAGGTATGGCCATGGGAATCCTTGGGGTTGGTCTAGGTTCTGTTCTAAGGGTGATTATCATATTTTTAGATCAATTGGTGGTGCTGGATTTGAGTAGATTATATGAAATCTAGAAGTTGCCACGTTCTCTGTTTCGGGCAGCATGAGCAGTCGACCTAGGGTTTGGGTTTTCGTCAATTTAGAGTCGAAATTTGGTCGGCCACCTGTTGAAGAAGTTGTAGGTAATTTCAATAACTTTCAATGGGTATAAAGAATGCGTAATTTTTATCAGTCGTTTGAAAGTTATGGCTGTTTTACCGAGCGTGTGAAAATCTGTGACATGATTGGAACAGATCACGGTATTTTGTAGCTTAAACACCTTTAGAGTCCGAATCAGCTTTTCCATATACTTAGAAAAAGTTAGGAAATTTCCTACGCTACGCGAAGATGTACTCGTTTAATTGATTCGGAGTTTTAGAGCTCAAGTTGTGCCTTTTGGAAGGCTGCTGTCCCGATGGGACAGAACCTCTGTTTTTGGGTTTTGCGAGTTGTTGGCAATGTCGGGGTAGAAGAGGGTTTGCGTACTGTTTTGTGGACATGATTGTGAGTGTGTGGTCCCTATGTGCAGGTGGTGTGACCCCGGGAGTGCCTTCTACTTCTCGCCAATCCGTCGCCCGTGGTTGAGGCAAGTGTATTGGAATGGGTAGCGGGTTGTAGTTGCTAGATTGATTGAGATTGAAATTTGATATATAATATGTTCACATGCCATGCCTTAATGATTGCCAATGATATGATGAGTATGCCTATTATGTTATGATGCCATGTGTTAATGTGCAAGTTATTTATGATGTTGGCATGTTTGCATACATGGCATGATACATGGCCCGGGCGGTGAGAAAGTCATAACTAGTCCGGGGAAGGTCGGTGAGAAAGTTATGACTATTCTGGAGAGCCAATGAGTAAGTCCTACATCGTCATTCCATCCACCGCAGTGTTTGGAAGCGAGGAGTAGGCACCCTCCATCTTCGGGATGGAAGGGGGGAGAGGGTGCACACCGACGGGTGTGTACTCAACCATACCGGTATGAGTTTCCAAGGAGACATGAGCATAGCATCGCATTGCATACATAATGATGATGATAATGATATGTGATCATGAATGAGATGATTTACATGATGTGATTTGTTATAACCGTGTAATTGTTCTTTTGTACCATTGCAATATGCTTGCTGAGTGTTTAACTCACGCTTGTGTTTTCTCGTTGTTTTAGGTACCATGAGACCGGCATGCGGGGAAGGGAAATAGTCACACTTCTACATGTAGTTTCACTCATTCGTCTCACAAGTCATTCAATTGGGTTTCGATAATAAACTAAGTGTGATGCTTATTGTTTTATGGTTTAGCTTTGCGTTATAAGAGTCTTATTGTTCGTTTGGCGCATGGAGACATTGAATGCTTGGAATTAGACTTATATTGTGGTCAAGTCTTTAATTATTGCTTTTTTAGTAGTCTCTCATATTGCCTTATATTGCTATGCTATTGTGTTTCCTTCAATTCATGTTAAAACAAAGGAGATGCTGCCGAAATGTCGGTTTTGAGCATTAGTGCCTTTGCTGTAATTTACTTGATTTTGTGGTATTTAGAGGTTGCTTAGTCTATGTTTGGTAGCATTCGGGCATATTAAATGCCGGGGTGTTACAGTTGGTATCAGTGCACAAATGGATTTGATCCAAGATTGAATCAAAGAAGAAAAGATGGAGAGAGTTCTTAATAGATTGAAATCAATCTACACGGATCTTATCCATGTTTGAGATCAACATATGAAAACAAGCTTCAATCATGGATTGAAATAAGAAGAGGACCATCCATAATGCTTAGTTATGTGATTTGCGGATAATGGAACCACAAAATTACAGAACTATCCATAATCTTTCAAGGCTGTAATTGTTGGAATTGGCCCATGAGTATGGCCCATTTTCTTTAATAACAAAGATTGCATGGTTAGTACCATATTGCTTAGCCAAATGGAAGGAAGACAATTTATAAGGTGGAGTCCTTGCCACTCCTTCAGTTATGAGGAGCATGACATAGGGATGGTATGAGAAGGACTTTGGAGAAACACACATGCGCGCACGTACGCACGCACGCGCGCGTATTCGCGTATTTTTGTGTGAAAATCCGCGTGATTTGTGACTTGCGACGAGCGACCACGCCGCGTCGTAGTGTGTCTCCTGGCACTATGAATTCACCTTTTATTTTGCTTAATCATGCAATTGTTTAACTTTCTGTACTGGTCAGGAGACTGCATAATGACCATTATTTTTGTTTGAATTAGCAGTTACCAGTGCATTAAGTATGTTTAAATTCAGTCAGTTACCAGTGCTTAATGCTGTCAGTTACTAGTGAGTAATGGAGACAGTTACTGGTTAGAGGCTATATAATACCTAGAGACGTCCAGGCCAAAACACTGAATTTTTCCAATTCCACTCTTTCTTCTTCCTCATGCGAGAACTGTACTGAGGTCTTGAGCAGCTGGACCGCGCCAGCCTTCCTACACGGCGTGCACCGTGAAGGAGGGTGAGCGATATCTCCGAGCCGTTGCCGTAGAGTTCACCTGCACGGGGCGGCAATAAGGTTTCTGGGCAGCGCATCTGCGCGACCGCTCCTGTGTTGCTTCATCGACTTCGACTTCTTCCATGACCTCTTCTGCGCATCGTTCTGTCTTCATCAAGCCTAACTTAGTATTTGCCTCAATATAAAATCTGGAATAAAAATATTGCGCATATTTCCAACAATCCAGAAACCTTATTAGCGATATTTTTGTGATTCAGCAATGGCTAATCCATCGATGCTATGAAACCTAAGAGGTTTTCTAGTGCAAATTTCCGTAGATGGTAGAGAAGGTCTAAGTTTTGGCTCATGTCATTGGGCTGTGTTGGGTGATCCACCCGCAGCATCCATTTACGGTTGAGCAGTACATGCAGTTTGATAGTGCAAACAACACTGCACTAGGCTGCCTTCTGACCATTTTGGCAGGTCAGCTCTACGATGTGTATATGAACTACACATCTGCCACTGAGTTGTGGGATGCACTTGACCAGAAGTATGCAGAGGCTGAGGCCGGTCGCTGGCTGTACGTGTGCGAGCAATTCTTCGATTTTAGCATGGATGACGCTAAATCGATTGTTGCACAAGCACACGACCTCCAGCTACTGGTTGGCGAGATTGCACACTTGGGTTGTGCATTGCCTCCTAAGTTTGTGGCAGCGGGCATTGTTGCCAAACTACCCTCATCTTGGCGGGATTTTGCCACTAGCTTAAAGTACAAGAGGGAAGAGATTTCTGTTAAGGATCTCATTGCAGCTCTTGATGTGGAAGAAAAGGCAAAAGTAAAAGATGCACCAAGCAGAACTAATCAGAATGATGCCAATGTCGTTGAGAAGAAAACATATGGCAAGAACTACAAAGTTCCTAAACCAAACAAGACAACTATCTTTAAAAAGAAGAAAATTGAGAAAAAGGATATGAAGAACATCACTTGTTTCGTGTGCGGAAAGGACGGTCATATGACAAAAGACTGTCGCTATCGCAAAAACAGGACAAATGAACAGGGCAAGAAAAATGCCAACGTGACCATAGGCGAGGCCTCGACTTCAGGAGAGTATGGTAATTCTCCTGTTGTTTTTTCAGCATGTCAAACCAATGATTGGTGGGTTGATACTGGTGCTAATGTTCACATGTGTTCTGATGTTTCCTTGTTTTCTTCTTACCAGGCAGCCGGGGCTTCCTCCGTCCTAATGGGGAACGGGTCGCATGCTTCTGTTCTTGGTGTTGGCACGGTAGATCTGAAGCTTAATTTAGAGAAGATTGTCCACTTGAAGAACGTGCAGCATGCGCCAACAATAAAAAAGAACCTTGTTAGTGGTTCTCTTTTATGCAGGGATGGTTATAAGCTAGTATTTGAGTCCAATAAAGTTGTATTATCTAAGTTTGGCAACTTTGTTGGTAAAGGCTATGAGAGCGGAGACTTGTTCCGCTTAAGTACTCTAGAGTCTTGCTATAATATGAATATTGCAACTGGTTTGAATAAATGTGATGCCGATATTTGGCATTCTCGATTCTGTTATATTGGTTTTGATAGCATTGCTCGAATGTCCAGATTAGAGTTAATTCCAAAATGTGATATTGTCAAAAGATCAAAGTGTCAATCTTGTGTGCAAGCAAAACAGCCTAGAAAACCCTTTAAAGGATTAGAGGAAGAAAAGAACTTAGCATCATTAGATCTTGTCCATTCTGATCTTTGTGAGATGAATGGATTGTTGACAAAAGGAGGCAAAAGATATTTTCTAACTCTTATAGATGATGCGACATGTTATTGTTATGTGTATTTGCTGAAAACAAAGGATGAAGTTTTAAACTACTTCAAAATCTATAAGGCTGAGGTTGAGAACCAACTAGAAAATAAAATTAAAAGACTAAGGTCTGATCGTGGAGGAGAGTATATCTCTCATGAATTCTCCTCCTGCTCTGAGCATGGTATAATCCATGAAGTTACACCACCATATTCTCCCCAATCAAATGGGGTAGCTGAGAGGAAAAACCGAACACTCACAGACTTAGTAAATGCCATGTTAGAGAGTGCCGGTATGCCTAAAATGTGGTGGGGAGAAGCAAAATTGACAGCAACTTTTGTCCTAAACAGAGTAATCACAAAAAAGTGTGAGATTACTCCGTATGAGGGATGGAAGGGGAGAAAGCCCAATGTCAATTTTCTGCGAACATGGGGGTGTTTGGCAAAAGTCAATATATCATTGCAGAAAAAGAGAAAGCTTGGACCTAAAACAATAGATTGCATTTTTCTAGGATATGCACATAACAGCACGGCATATAGATTTTTAGTAGTAAAATCAGGAACTCCTAAGATTATTGCTAACACAATAATGGAGTTCAGAGATACTTCATTCTTTGAGGATATTTATCCTATGAGACCAGCAGGTAGTACTTCACGAACTGAGAATACTCAAACTGAAAATAATAATAATGCTGAACCTACCACTGTTTCTGAACCAATAAGTGATACACTACCAGTAGAAGATATTACTGAGGAGGATAACAATTTAGTTACAGAAGCTCCTCGTAGGAGCAAGAGACAAAGGGTTGAGAAAACCTTTGGCGATCACTTTATTGTATACCTTGTGGATGATGTGCCAAAAACTCTTTCAAAGGCTTATGCACTACCTGATGCTGAGTATTGGAAAGAGGCGGTCCATAGCGAGATGGATTCCATCATGGCTAATGGGACTTGGGAGATCACTGATCGCCCTAGTGGGTGCAAACCTGTTGGATGCAAGTGGGTTTTCAAAAAGAAAATGAGGTATGATGGTACTATTGATAAGTACAAGGCAAGACTTGTGGCCAAAGGTTATACCCAGAAAGAAGGAGAGGATTATTTTAATACTTATTCTCCTGTTGCCAGATTAACCACCATTAGTGTGCTTATTGCAGTAGCTGCTTCCTATGGTCCACACGTTCATCAAATGGATGTAAAGACAGCTTTCCTTAATGGAAAGTTGGAGGAAGAAATCTATATGGAGCAACCAGATGGTTATGTGATTACTGGACAGGAAAATAAAGTATGCAAATTATTAAAATCCTTGTATGGCCTAAAGCAAGCACTTAAGCAATGGCACGAAAAGTTTGATAAAACTTTGACATCTGCTGGTTTTGCTGTTAATGAAGCAAATAAGTGTGTATATTATCGTTATGGTGGGGGTCCAGGTGTGATTTTGTGTTTGTATGTTGATGACATACTTATATTTGGGACAAACACTGCTGTAATTGACGAGGTCAAAACTTTCTTATCTCGATGTTTTGATATGAAAGACTTGGGAGAGGCAGATGTTATTTTGAATATTAAATTTATTAAGAATGAGGATGGGATCACTTTGCACCAATCCCATTATGCTGAGAAAATATTGAGCCTATTCAGCTTTGAGAATTGCAGAATTTCCCCAACACCATTTGATCCGAGTGTTAAGCTTCGAAAAAATCAAGGGTTAGGGAAAGATCAGTTGAGATATTCACAAATTATTGGGTCCCTTATGTATCTAGCTGGTGCAACAAGACCTGATATCTCAAATGCTGTGAGCAAATTAAGCCGGTTTACATCTAACCCGGGAGATGCTCATTGGGAGGCACTTGAAAGAGTGTTGTGCTACTTGAGAGGCACAACATCTGACGGAATTCACTACACTGGATATCCATCTGTATTAGAAGGATATAGTGATTTCAATTGGATCTCTGATGCGGATGAGAGAAAAGCTACAAGTGGTTATGTTTTTACATTAGCTGGTGCTGCAGTTTCATAGAGGTCCTGCAAACAGACCATATCAATGAGGTCAACCATGGAAGCTGAACTTGTAGCACTTGATACAGCCACTGTTGAGTCTGAATGGCTTAGAGAGCTTTTGTTGGACTTGCCATTGGTTGAGAAACCAGTACCGCCGATCCTAATCTACTGCGATAACCAAACAGTGTTGATTAAGGTTATGAGTACTAAGGATAACATGAAGTCCTCCAGACATGTGAAGCGTAGGCTTAAATCTGTCAGAAAATTGAGAAACTCCAGAGTAATTGCTGTGAATTATATTCGCACTGAGAAAAATCTGGCAGATCCTTTTACAAAAGGACTTGCAAGGAAAACGATTTCCGTTGCATCTATGGACATGGGTATGAGGCCCATTTGAGTTACAACACAATGGTAACCCATACATTCCTGATCGGAGATCCCGTGAATTAGGTAATGGGAAAAACAAGTTGATGTTGTAACAAGAGAGTACATATTATTAAATTGTACCTATGTCCTAATAGACAAAGTACTCTCGACTGTATGGAAAGCCTTAATGTATTCTAGTGTCAAAATGAGTGAAAAAGGTATTGGCCTACAGGATACCTATAATGAATACACCTACTTGAGCATAACTGTGAGGTCGCAGTTCACGAGGATGGGGCATTCTCTAGAAAGCTCATGAGTAGATACGGGAGCCTGACCATATAACGCTCCGTATAGGCGTGGTTCAATGACAGCCTTGTATCAGTTGTGATTGCAAGTGAAATCTGATCACAAAAAGCTATGAATTCAAGGCATAGTCCATTCATCAGCTGTGAGAAGATGAATCTTGCTAATCTATGTGTAAGTTCAACTCGTACGGGACTTATACTAAATGACTGGTATATAAACAACATTTCAGTACATCGATGTTTGATATTGTTTTATTGTTCGCTTTGGAATTGGTGGGGGATTGTTGGAATTGGCCCATGAGTATGGTCCATTTCCTTTAATAACAAAGATTGCATGGTTAGTACCATATTGCTTAGCCAAATGGAAGGAAGGCAATTTATAAGGTGGAGTCCTTGCCACTCCTTGAGTTATGAGGAGCATGACATAGGGATGGTATGAGAAGGACTTTGGAGAAACACACACGCGCGCACGCGCGCGTATTCGCGTATTTTCGTGTGAAAATCTGCGTGACTTGTGACTTGCGACGAGCGACGGCGCCGCGTCGTAGTGTGTCTCCTGGCACTATGAATTCACCTTTTATTTTGCTTAATCATGCAATTGTTTAACTTTCTGTACTGGTCAGGAGACTGCATAATGACCATTATTTTTGTTTGAATTAGTAGTTACCAGTGCATTAAGTATGTTTAAATTTAGTCAGTTACCAGTGCTTAATGCTATCAGTTACTAGTGAGTAATGGAGACAGTTACTGGTTAGAGGCTATATAAGACCTAGAGACGTCCAGGCCAAAACACTGAATTTTTCCAATTCCACTCTTTCTTCTTCCTCCTGCGAGAACTGTACTGAGGTGTTGAGCAGCTGGACCGCGTGAGCCTTCCTACATGGCGTGCACCGTGAAGGAGGGTGAGCGGTATCTCTGAGCCGTTGCCGCAGAGTTCACCTGCACGGGGCGGCAATAAGGTTTCTGGGCAGCGCATCTGCGCGACCGCTCCTGTGTTGCTTTATTGACTTTGACTTCTTCCACGACCTCTTCTGCGCATCGTTCTGTCTTCATCAAGACTAACTTAAGTATTTGCCTCAATATAAAATCTGGAATAAAAATATTGCGCATATTTCCAACAGTAATAAGTTCTGACATTTATAGCTGAAACGAAAAATTCCAAATGTAAAGGGCACATACTAATTTTATTGCTTCACATTTCTGATTTTTTATGGACTATTTTAGATAAGGATGATAGGATGACATGGCAAAGTTGAGAGAGAAATATAAAAATTCTCTATGGAAATGCAACACTATTAGTGATTGACATGTATTGGTAATGGGATGGTAATTGAAAAGTATTGTATTCACTTTCGTATGTTGTACGTTAGACATTAAACAAAACGTAGTACTTACATTGCAAGAAATAGCATTCCTTTGTCCAAAAGTTCCTTAATAGGTAGATGTGCTCTGCTCTCTTCTGAAAATAAACCCCATGATAGAAAACACACCATCAGTTTCTCATTCGAATCCAAATTTTCTGAACCAAGAAATGTTCAATGTGAAATTTGAACATCGAAAAAGCTCGCCTGATGTAAGGAATGAAGGGGAAAATAAACATACGATCCAACTGTTATTTTCAGTTGCAACTATACTTGAACACTTATGGCATATATAATGTAAGCTCAAAACATAATAGTGTAAAGATCTACCGTGGTAAGTAAGAAAAAGGCTGTGAGATAAGCTGAAAAAAAAACTCATCGGTGGGGCTCGTTGGTTCGGTTCAAAATTACTCTAATTACACTCGTTTATTGGTTAAACATTGAATGAGTCAATTTTGAATGAAATTGGATTTTGCTCTGGCTCGGCTCAGCTCGTTAGCTCAATTCTAAAAAATACTTCCAAACTATAAATAAAATGATATTAAATCATACCGTGTCAATTTCAAAAAAAGCTTGAAAAATTGAGGACTTAGCTCGATTTCCACCCCTAATTAGCAACTGACCACACATCTCTACTATTCTAAAGCAGCACTTGGTGGTAGTGGTCCGTTCTTCCCACGTCATTAATTACCATTTAATTGCCCTGCTTAATTGCCCTACGCAAGAAACGAAGCGTTGCTTTAATTAGCCAGCCTTCGCAAGAAACGAAGCGTTAAAGATAAATGTTTGATCTTGTGAAATAATTTTTTTTTAATCTTTATTTTTCGTTATCAATTTTGTTTTTCGTAGCAACGTACGGGCATGTAACTAGTATCACTTAAAGATGACCGAAAAGGCAAAAAATACATGTTAGCTTCATGTCATTGATCTTTCCGTAACATTGCAGAACATTGCCACACTACATGCATCTCAATCATTCACAGATCGGAGGTGGAATGCTACATCATAATTGCTAAAATGTGTTTGTGAGGAAATAGCTAGTGACCCCACATCCTTCTACTGCACTATGATATGAGTACATGTTTTCTTACACCAAAACTACTGAATCAAGCCAAGCATAAGCTGAAAAAATTAGGCCAAATTGTATAATTCAGAAAAGGTACATTCAGCACAGCTATGCGTCAACTGATAGTAAGAAATGTGACAAAAGGAAAAAAAAATGATTACAAATGGCATACCACCAAAAGAAATTTCTACAGTTTTGCAAGGTAACTGCTTTAGATATCTTGTTCAACAGTACAGGATACCAAGAAAAGTGGATATTTTATACGATCCTGCCAAAAATTAGGAGAAAATGAGTAATCCATGGTCACCAAAACAGATGTGAGAGAGATAAAGAGAGGAGGAGAACCAGATCTGGAAAAGGACCTTGATTTGGGTTTCACGTAGGGAGCAGACTGGGTGCGGGCAGTGAAGGTGACAGTAGCTTGTTGGTGCAGGATTTGGATGTTGTGTGCGGATGGAGCTTCGTTCGCCATCTTTGACGACCTTGACAAGCCAAGCAGCATCTCCAATAACCACTCCAATTTCACACACACAAAAACCACTAAAAAAACATAGCTTTGACCACAACCACTACCAAACATATCTCGAGCCTACACACCCTTGCAGGGAGGACTCGTCCTCCCACTGCTGCGCCATGGCGGTGGTGGCTGCAGAGTATTAGCCGAGACGGGCACGGAGGTGGGCGAGGAGCTGTAGAAGTCGATTGTGGCGAAGGGCGGCGCGAGGTGGCAATCACTGGTGGTAACGAGGCCGGCGGCCCAGCACAGGAGCTAGGCTCAGCTGAGCAGGAGGCCGAAGTCACACCAATTGATGCGGCCTCCTCAGATTACTTTACTCTAGTCAAGCCCTTCGCCCTTCGTAATCCTTTCCAAATCTAGCGTCGTCACGTTAATGCTGAGCTGCACGGGAGGTGAGCGCGATAGATGCCCAATCAATATGTGAACAGACATTGTGGGAGATAAAGATGTGTAAAGGCGGACAACATGTTCATTAAAGGGAGAGGTCTCTATGAGTGGTACTGAAGAAGTGGAGTAAGGTGTGGCAGATGTGAGTAAACTTAATTTTTTATTAGTCAAGATTTAAGATACATTTGTGCACACTTTTTCTAAACGGATTCACGAGAGTTTTCTAAGGAAACTCATGCGAGGTTCTAATTAGGACAAAGAGTACTAATATATTATGTTAGACCTTTACTTTTGCAAGAAAAATCTGTTCCTCTCTCACAATATAAGTAGGGGCATGATATATACAAAATTGCTAATTTGAGAGCTCCCTCATCAAATTTTTGGTTAGGACGCCTTCTCGATATAACAAGTGGCAACACATACTTACTTCCCCCACTTCTCTTCCCTCTCAAATTATCTTCACCGTGACAGTTGGCGTCATCCCCTTTCCTCCCCTTCAACCCCCCTCAAACTCATAATAGTTTTTTGTTTTTTGATTAAAACTTTTCAAACAAAAAGTTTTTATAGTTGTAACTTTTTTATTTGAAAATTTTCAAGTTGAAACTTTTCAATTTGAAATTTTTTGATTTAAAATTTTTTGAGTTGAAACTTTCTAATTTGATTTTTTTGAGTTAAAAATTTCTAATTTCAAACTTATAGATTTGAAAACTTTTTACTTAATGTTTTTCGAGTTAAAACTTTCCAAGCTGAAGTTTTTCTAGTTGAAATTTCCTATTTAAAATTCACAAAGTTAAAATTCTAATTTCAAACTTTTATGTTAGAGATGAAGGAAGGGGGTGGGGAAGTGAGTTCAGAAGAGGGAAGAGGAGAAAGGTGGAGGTGAATGAAGATGATACATAACAGTGTAGGAGAGTGTCATTAAACATTTTAGTTCAAAGGTATTCTTAAACTAGCTGTAACACATCCTAGAAGTATTAATAAAAAGAAAGAGTGATGTTATCTATACTTATAACATGCGTTGTGTCTATTTATGACAAGGTATTAGTTCTTTGGTCGTCAACCTAACCCGGTTACACAACAGACCCAATAGAAAAGACTTTTACTGTTTTTATGATTTTTTAATATAAATTATATAAATCTTAAAATAAATAAAAAGACTATTACCTCCAGGTTGATAAAACAGTATCGCGAAAACCGAACCGAAAACCGTTAAAAACCGAAGTGTTGAAAAATAAAAAAAATTTGAAAAATTTTGAAAAAATCGAAACCGTTCGGTTTTCAACGAAAAACCAACCCGACCAATTGAATGTTCTTCGAAAATGATTTTTAGCGGTTTTTAAATGAAAACCGCGGTTTTACATAAAAAATCGGACACATAATTTTTTTTTCAAATTTTTTATTTTTATTTTTAAATTAGACCAGTTTACCGAGCGGCTTTGCATCTCGAACCGGCACGATAAGGCCGAAAACCGCGGTTTTCAAGCGATTTGTTGCGGGTTTGTGAACCCTGATTACCTCTTCATTTATACTTTTAATATTTATATATATATTTTTTATAAAAACATAAAACCACATCTCGTTTTTTATAAATTTTGTGGTTGCCTGGTTGGTGGTGCCCTTGAGAGGGGAAGAGAGGGGAGGCCACGACGAGGCGACGATAGGACGGAGGGGAGACGCGGATAGAGCCAGAGATTCCGGCGGCGACCAAAGGAGGAGGAGGAGGAGGAGGCGCTTGCAGCCACCATGGATTCCGATCTCTGGATCTCGCGCCTCATGGCCGCCAAGCGTCAGTACGCGCTGCAGCGCGCGCAGCATCATCATCCAACCACCGCGTCCCAGCACGGTATACTTCCTTCTCCTTTCTTGATCCGGCCAAGCAAGGTGCGGCTTTCTTGAGGCGACGATAATCTGGCGTGCCAAATTTATCTGGCTTAAGCTATGACATGGCGCGGGGTTTCTGTTGGATCTCGATCCTCTGCTCGCGGATTCGCGGGGCTCGGTTATGATGGATTAATCTCTAGGAGTTTGCTCGATTATTCTTGGATTTATGTTCTTTAGCGACCACCCAAAAAACTTTTGAGCTTGCGGCTGGAATGCGTCTTAGTTTCGTTCAATTTGATCGCATTTCCTGGTTTTGTTGTGGTTACCGGACTCGTCAGAAAGATTTGACCTTTGACATGCTTGGAATTTCACCTGAGATAAAACAAATTTGACGCATGTAATAAGAATAAGATAACTTATTAATTGTTCACGCGGCATTTCTGTCGTCCTCTTTTATGCCTGAATTACTGAATTTCTTTACTAATATATAAATACGGGTCGATGGCACTCATCCGTTCTTCCTCTCCTCCTCTATAAGAAACCAATTGCATCTTTCTCTTTCCGCTCACACCCGGTCCCTTTGGTCAGTCTATTACCCAACTCTCCCTCCCAGTGACAACTCAAGAGTGCAATTTTATTTTTTGTAAACATGTGACATGATTTGATTATTTGGTTAAAAAATGTGTTTCCGTTGCAACACACGGGCACTTGACTAGTGTCTAAAAGATTGGGACTAGACCATAGTTATCAAGGCGTCGCCTTGTCGTCCAGTCGGCCGGCGGAGGACACCTGGGCCGGCCGCCCGCCCTGGGGAGAGTTAGGCGCCCGCCTAGGCAAGGAGTAGGGCGATTGGGCGTCGCGGCGGCCGGATTTGTAGAGGAGAAGAACGCCATTGCTGCGTCTCCGCCTCGCTCCTCCACCGCCGGACCGCCTCCGCCACCGCGCCTCCTTCGCCTCTGGTGAGATGCCCCTCTGATGCTCCTTTTCCTTCTCGATCTGTCTTCCGAAATCCGAAGCCCCCTCCCGACCCCCCCTCTATGGCGGGAGCAGCAGCAGCCGCCGCTGCTGCTGCAGATGCTCCCGCTGACGCCGACACCGCCGCTGCCCCATCTACTGCCGCCTTTGCTTCCGCTGCGCTGATGATGCCGCCTCCTTCAACCCTGTCGCTGCTGCCGCCCGATGCTCCAGGGAGAAGAGAGAGGGATATCAGGAGGAGAGGAAGGGGAGTGAGGGAGGTGGTGGTTGGGTTGTGAAGAGAGAGAGAGAAGGGGGATTAGGGTTATGGGGAGGGGAGGTTGAACGGCTTGTTGGGCCGGGAAATGGATTGGTTGCTGGTTCATATCAATTCCAGTTGCACTGCAGATGTCATATTCTTTAGAATATTTCGTGAAACATTCACATACACCCTCGCAAAAATGTTTGCTTTCTTTTGTTTCGGTTTTCAACTTCTGGAATGAATCGGTAGAGCTCCTGCCTTGCTTCAAAAAAAAAATGTTTGCTTTCATTCTACATCTTCACACTCTCATGGATATTATTTATTGCTTCATATTCGACTTAAATTTATATCATATAAGATATTATTTATTATTTATTATTTTCATCGTCTAATCATCGCCTGGGCGGGCGTCTAGGCGTCCAGGCAGTCTAGGCTCGCCGCGCCTAGCCGGACCGCCATGACAACTATGGACTAGACTATATGGCTTGCTTGTCAAAAAGTTTATAACCCTTTGAATATTTGAGGTGTTCATACATGGATTTATTGTAAAAATGCCACCTTTTCTCTGTTGCAAATATAGGTTACGAGCCTTGCTTAGAGTTCTTATATGTGAAATGATGCTTTTGGATTTTTTTTACAATATTGCCTTTTGGGAACTTTAGAAATTTTTTATTCTATGAGATAAAATGCAATCTTTGATATTATATTTATTTCTTATGGCTCTTCATGTTCAATTTATTTGCCATACTATCCTCTGATTCAAAATATCATTGATATTTCTCTATATAAACCTTTTGCCTAAGTTTCAAATGTTGCACTTGCAGATCAGTTTGGGTATGATGATATTGAACCAGAGGATGAGGTACGTCCGGACTTCCCATGCCCTTATTGCTATGAAGACAAGGACATTACATCTCTTTGTGCCCATTTGGAGGATGAACACCCTTTTGAATCAAAAGTTGTGGTAAGTATCTATGAATTTATTCATTCTTTCTAAATGTGTTATGTGCTTCTTGTATCTAACACTTTATAAAATATCCATAGATAAGTCAAATCTGTGAAAAATCATTTCCATGTTAGGTACTTCTTTAATTCTGGCCAGATATTGATTAACACTATATTTAAATTATATTTGTCCTTTCTGATCTGATCGCTAGAATTCGTTTGCCCTCATTTAGTTAGATAATTTGAGGATTTTTGAAAAAATCCACCTGCAAGTGGGGGAGGTGTCAAAAACCCACTTGCATCTTAAAGTTCATAAAAAAAAAAACCACCCACAAGTTATATGTGGTTGCAAATCCCACCCGCCCCTCCTAAATGACCAATTTACTCGCTGAAGCTCCTAGAAGTCCAGAACTGCTAACTAGGGGATCATGTCCAAGTCCATCCAGACTGCAAGAATCCTCCGTCTACTCCCCCACCTCGGTGATTGCCTGCTGATTGTCATTCTTCAATGTCCCTCTTTTGTCCCGACTCCCGTGCTTGGCTTGTGCACCTTACCCTACGCTCGCACATCTTCTTTGTTCTTAATCCACAAAACCGGTCTACGGGGATTGCCACACAAGTGCTATGTAGGAGCTTTAGCGAGTAAGTCGGCCCTTAGGGTGGATTTACAACCACATGGAACTTGTGGGTGGGTTCTTGATAAACTTTGAGATGTAAGTGAGCTTTTGGCAAACTCTCCCACTTGCAGGCTATGATGAATGGACACGGATACATTGGCACGACATGATATGAGATTCGCCATTTTTCCAAAAATTCCGACATGGTGACATGGTTATATGTATTTAAATAATAATAATATACATATATATTAGTTTCCATTTTTCTACATGTTTGTCAAACTGAAATAATGTAAATTATAAACTAGGAATACATACATCAGCCTTTGCAACTTCACTTCTAAGCTAGATAGAATAGGTACTGCCACCTTAGGATATATCTTTCAATCACCATTAGTAATTTTCAGCAAGTGCACTTTCAATCACCAACATATTTGCAATACTTGCATCTCCATTTCACATTTTCTCTAGACAGACCACCTTTATGTAGAATGTCAACATGGTTCCACAATGGAGCCATGATGTTGGTATTTTGCTCCTCTCAGGTGGCTAAGGTTACCCTTTAGGTGGCTAAGATGGGCCGGGTTATGTTACCATATGTGTTGGATACGTGTCAATGACGTGTCGAAACCATGTTGAACATTAAATTTATTTATTTTCTTTATCTAATTGTCCAATATGTGACTGATACGTGTTGAGCGGCGTGTCGGTATCGTATCTGTGTTCAGTGTTGTATCCGTGTTGAACACCGGTACGGCACCAAACCAACGTGTCGGTGCTACAGAGCTTGTAGGTGGGTTTTTGGAAAAAGTACTTAATTTAGTTGGTATGCTGCAGGAGTAACTTTTTAGTTCTTATACAATGGCGTCGCTTTAAAATGCCCCATTTCAATGCTGAAGGATAGTTCTCTATGAATGTTTAAATGCTGGGATTGCAATACCCTGGTACAAATGCATTGTTTGTATAGTTTGGTATCTTTCTACATGATTAATTAAACATTCATCTGTACTGAGGATGGAGCTGTGTAAGAAATTAAATCTAGTTGCTGTGTTTAGTTTTGTTTGATCATGGATACTCCGAAAGTATTAGGATCTATTTTACTCTTTGATTTATTTCTTTCTTTTTGAGAAATAAAATCTTTAATGTAGACACCAAATCCCGCTGGTAACTAGTTGTTACTGGATTTCCCTAGTAAGACTGGGATTTGGTAAACCACCTAAGTTCAACCTTTTCAATAAAATTAAAATTTAAGGTTTGGATTTTTCTAAAACGATCGAACTCGTTTTTTTATGCCTTATATGGTTTGGCCGTTTGCATATTCTACTGCTCCGTTACTCTGTGAATGAGCAACAGAAGTGTAACAAATCTTTGTGCCTATTTCATCACAATAACCTTGAAATAGATCACTAATAAATTGTGATCCATTATCAGTAATTAGTCTACTATGAACTCCAAATCTAATGACTATATTTTTCAGAAAGAATTTTTTCGCAGCTTGAGCTGTGATTAAAACCACAGGCTCAGCTTCTATCCATTTTGTGTAAGTGTCAATAGCAACAAATATGAATTTATATCCATTTGTTGCTTTGGGTAATGGACCTACTATATCAATACCCTACGTCGAAAATGGCCATGACAATGGAATCGTTTGTAATTGATTAGCAGGTTAATGTACATGTCGAGCATGAAATTGACATTGCTTGCAAGTTTTTACAAGGTGCATAGCATCTTGTAGAGCTGTGGGCCAATAAAACCCTTGTGAGAATGTTTTACCAACCAGAGTTCTATATGAAGCATGTTCTCCACACAAGTCCCCATGAATCTTATGGAGTAATGTTATCCTCTATTCTTGGGATATACATTTCATTAAAACTCCATAGGTTCCCTTTTTGTAAAGAGTATTGTCGAGTAATTTGTACATCGTGCCTTTCGAATCAATCTATCTATTTCATGTATTTCCTCGGGCAATGTCCCATGTTTTAGATAGGCTTTAAATGGTTTAGCTTAATCCGAATTCTGCTCAAGGACTCCGACCTGATCGCTGGTCGGGGACTCTTTTTTGGAAGTATCTATAGAATGTATAGGCAGTTGTTCAAGAAACACACTTGTTGGAACAGGTTATCGTGAGAAACCTAGTTTTGCTAACTGGTCCGCTAAGAGCATCTCCAGCAGAGCCCCTAAACCAGCCCCTAAACCTTAAAATAGGGGGTGTATTAAAAAAAACAGATCCAGCAGGGCCCCAACTCAAGCCCCTAAAATTAGGGGGCCCCTAAATTTGCCTCCTCAGCCCCAATTCCCAGGGGGCCCCAACTCAAGCCCCTAAAATTAGGAGGCCTCTAAATTTGCCTCCTCAGCCCCAATTCCCAGGGACACGAGTACAACCAATATTATTGAAGATAGGGAAATACATGAAAGGCTTCGAAAATTTTATCATGTTTTGAAAATTTTAAATTTAAATTTGAAATTTCATGTTTTTAAATTGTAAATGTTAACATGCTTATGTTTTATGTATTACAAATATTTTTGATTGAATTTTAGTGGTGTCAAATGAAGATTATACGTAGCGGATATGTCAAAATAGGAGAAAAAGTAAAATAGGTATTTGAGATTTAGGGGTCATTCTTTGGACTTGTGTTCTAAAAACAGGGCCTCAAAAAATAGGGGGAGTCCCTAAATCCAAAATAGGGACCCTGTTTTAGGGGCCCTTGCTGGAGATGCTCTAAAAGATTTTCTTTTCGCGAAATATATTGGACTTCGAAGTCAATGAAGTATTTTTCAAATTTCCTTACTTTATCCAGGTAGTGAGACATTACCTCCTTGGACGTCCTATATTCCTTGCTAACCTAGTTTACGATTAATTGCGAATCACCTTTCGCTAAAAGCCGACGGATTCCAAGGGATTTTGCTACTCGGAACCCGGCTAGAAAACTTTCATACTCTGCTACATTTTTGGTAGCGTAGAACAATATCTGAAGTACGTATTGTAACTGGTCACCTTGAGGCGAAACTAGCACTATACCAGCCCCTGAACCAGTTGTCGATGTTCAGGACCTGGGGGTCCCTAGACCAAGCTTATGATTATGGTTTGGGTTGCTTTTCCGTAGGTGAAATGACAAGGAAAAGAGTAGAAAAATGGATGAAAATTGTATTGCGCTGCTCGTTACAAAGTACAGATGATGATTACTGCAAATGTTCGATGTCTAATGTGTAATGTGTTACATGTCACCCTTTTTTCTCTCTATTCTTGGCGGGGGAAACCTATTTATAGCATCAAAGGGATGACAGTTGTCGTCTTTGGGGAGGTGTCTTCCCGTCAGTAGGTGTCGTTTGGTTAAAAGGTGTCTTCTCGCTGAAAACGTATCTTTTCGTCAAAGAGGCGCCTCTTCGCAGGGGGTAACATCCAAGCAGTTATTTGTATCTGTCATAGAGAGCTTCTTCTGCACGTTATCTTTGCGCAGAGAATTTTTTCCCTCGACCAGAACCTAGTCGGGTTGATTTATATCTAGGTCAGCATGGTAAAAGCATCATGGCCTGATCTGGAAAGGTTTCTAGGTTGGGCCGTTGCCGACCTGGTATCACTTAGTTTTCATCTGATAGGTCGCATAGTCATTCAAGTAACCTTGACCGAAATATGTAATGTGTCGCATTTATGACTGGTTTCTCAAAAGTCGTAATCATTAACGGGCTTTAGGCAATCGTTGTCAGAGGCCATGGCGTAAAGCGAGACTTAAACGACGCTTTAATAACCATGGTATGGGGGCTAATATCATTATTGGCAGGCTATGGATGGTGATTATTCAATAATCAGTCGAGTGTTTAAATGGCCACCTTTGTCGGGACTCAGGAGTCACTGTATACAAGAAACTTGTTTTTAGGCCACAAGTTATGTAGTTTGTTACAGGAGGACAATGAGGGAGAGATAGTCCCTCTTCAAGTTCTTCTCTTGATTTCTCAAAACTTATTACAGATTCACAATACAGTATTTTAAAGATACTCTGACCCTAGAAAACCTATTTTTCAACGGCTATCTTAGAAATTACAGCGCTTCGCATATTTCCTTCATTTCAACATAAGAAACCTTTTAGGTAGGAGATTTATTCATAAAAAGCTGCTATTAGGTCTTTGAAAATTGGCTGATGAGAGTTTATAAGCACTTTGGCACTTTGCCATATTATATTGGAACTTCAAGTTACAACAAAAAGGAATGGGGGTGCATCAGGCAACTACAGTGTTCTCTGGTTTGCAAATGGGTTTCTCATATAATTAATGCGTGTAAGCTTAGTGAGATACAGGTAGTGAAATATTCAAACAAACAATGAACATATTGGTTTAGCAAACTATTGCAAACATTTGTAGCAACTGTCAAGACAGTAGCTGAGGCTGAGTGAGCTATCTTTTTTGCTCGAAAAAAAAAAATCAATTGTGGTCATTCTGAACTTAAGTTGAGCTAAAACCTGGTTAGGTGCTATAAGATTTCCAGCCAGTGAACATTGGTCAGCTATGAGATGTATTACATCATATTTTCTTCAAAGTACTGGACATGAATTGAGCAAAAGTTTGTCCTATATAATAGTTAGCATGCTTGAATTTTGTCCACAAAAATGCTCATGTAGAACACACAGCCCAAGGTAGAATTACTTCTTTGTTTGGTCTGTTATCCCCACAATGTTGCTTATATACTGTTAGGATATTAATGATAAATCAGAAGTTAATATTTTCATTTATCTCACTACCTTGTCAAATTGAATGTAGCTGTGATTGGGGTATTTGGTCCAGCCTCGTGGCTTATCCCTAGCATAAACTAAAGTTGCAGCCAAATAAGTGAAATAACCAGTTTATCTGAGGGGCATAAAACGCTTGCTTCAGCTTATATAGGGAACTGTGCTGTGGCCTTCCCACACAAGCCTCATGGGTCTTTTTCCCTCTTCAAACACCACCATGCATATAATCAAGAAATTCCCACACGGGTTTTTGGCTTATTCCAAGAACCATATTTTTGGGCTTATAAACAGTAAGCTTGAGAAATCAACTTATGGCATTAAGAGCCCCTGGGCCTAAGAAGTCAACTTTTGGCATTAAGAGCCCCTGGGCCTAATAGGCCTGTTATATAATTCTACAGTTCCTAACCTCGCTTTTATACTCCACAGGCTTGCCCAGTTTGCTCGGCTAGGGTTTCAAAGGACTTGTTGGGTCATATAACTCTTCAGCATGGCTACCTGTTTAAAATATCCTTTTCTAGATGGTTAAATCTCCGTAGGAAAATTGCATAATTTTGTAAACTTTTTTGAACAGTAGCTGTCATATGTTTCCTTAATGATGTGCCACTTGCAGAAACATCAAAGATTACGTAGAGTTGTTGTACCTAGCAACAGTGCTCTGTCCCTTGCAGGGAGAGATTTACAGGAGACCTACTTAAAAGTGCTTCTTGGAAATATTAGTCGAACCAGTGGTACCAATACATCAAGCTCAGTCACTGATTCACTACTATCATCGCTCGTATTAAATTTTGCATCAGAAGCAGAAGATAAAACAAAATCTTCTGCTCCTGCTATGGTGGAAAATAGTTGGTTTAAAAGAGCACTACCTTCAAAGAGTTGGAAGACAAGGTATGATCGATGCCCTACCCGTCTCTTACTAGTATTAGTTTGCTCTGTATGTGGTTTTTTTTGGCTCTCTGCTCATTCCACCTGTTCAAATCTGGTTTCTGGTACAGATACTTTGAATGACTTGATTGGCTTAGCTTCATTTTATCCCTACCAGTTAGTTTATGCCTTATTGTGTGTAACTGTGTATGGTTGATGTTCATTTGTTTTTGGTAACCTATAAAAGCTGTTTGGGTGAACTCAGCTTATAAGATGCTATAGACTTGTAAGTTTCATAAACTACCCACACTAAATTCAGCTTGTCTGTTAAAATTACAGGTTAATACTAAGTGTTAGCTTAATATCTACCAATGTAGCTCAGGTTTCATAAACATTCATGAAAGCCTATATCATTTGTGTGTTCCCACCCGGTATGGAGCCAGCGTTGTTTCGCTTTCGCAGAAGCCTTCCTTCGGCGTCGGATCGACGTCAGTAGACTTCCTCACCTAGCTTATGTGGGGATGTGTCTACAACCATTGCTTTCTTGTCCCTTGACATTGAAGTTTTTGGCCAGTGGCCACCCAAGGCAATCTATAGTAGTTTGGTATATAGATGTCTATCGCCTCTTAGATGGTTTTACGTTTTGGTGTAAAAAAAGCTAGTTGACCTCTGATGGCCCTGATCTCACTAACTATAGTTGGTGAGGCCTCTATTTGAATCCTAACCATGTGATCAAGTGAGTAAAACCTAGTGCTGTCAGGGTTGGATGTTTAGTTCAGTCGCTAAATACCTTCTCTTCCTTATGGATAGGATAGAAGGTGAACTTTGCTTCAGAATGACCAAGTGGTACATGGAATGGAGTCCAGTAGTTGCATCAAGGGGTTCATTGGTCACACTACATCAATTGAAATGGGGCCCAAGTCTTAGTGAAATTCAACCTATGATGGCCATTGAAACCAATTTAGGGAAATAGGCCCACTTCTTGATCAATAGGTGAATATTATGCCTAAACCAAGGAACTAGGACTTTCTGAAAGTTCCAACCAAAAGAGTAGATTCCAGTACCCGACCAAAGGGAGGAATTCCAATAACTAGAACAGCATTTCTGAAGTATAACTTGGGAAAAATGTTAATGCACTGTTTTTTTTGCAGTACTGAATCCAGAAGTATAACTTGGGAAAAAATGTTAATGCACTGTTTTTTTTTGCAGTCCCGAATCCAACCTTAGTCATGAAGAGAGGGAGCGAAGGCGGAGTCGAGCTGCCTTGAGAGCATCTTTTGTACAGCACCTGCTCGTCTCTACCCTTTTTGATGATTAGCAGGACACATGCAGTTCAATGCACTGGAATCAAGTGGGCCTTTTGCCCACTCCCACTCATTTATCAGGATGACTAATGAACCAATCATCTTCTAAATCCCGAAGTTGTTCATCCGACTGAGGCTGGTACGTGATCCCATCCAACCCCAACGGTAAACTAAAGAAGCGGCAAGGTCTTCGGCATGTTATGGAAGCAGCTCTAAACATTCGTTTTCCAGATCCAATTCAGATTACCAGGCTATTAACTAGCGGTCCTGTAGTACACTGTTTTTCCATGTGAGTTGAGTTTGTGCTGCCGAATGCACTGTTACATTGCTCTGTTTGATTCTTATTATGAACATTTGAAGGTTATTTTTCCAACTTTGATATGTTCATAGAGTTAAGGGTCTATCCCCATGTTCTTGTAGTATATGCCATGTCCCCTGTGTGTGTGTATTTTTTAACTGAAAATAACAGTGGCAGCCCAAAAAAACGTTCAGATCGCCATTTGGGTCTAGATATGAATTGCCGTCGCTGGGTGGTGCGTTTTTGGATAGAATTTGTATTTTGATCATCTCATAGTCAGCAATGTTCACTTGACAGGTAGTACGCATTCCCCAGCTACAGCCATTTAAATCAGCCTGGTACTGCATCGTTATGTTTTTTTAAAGGTGATGTTGTAGTGCCCCAAAACTTGATTGAATTTTAGTGTTAAACCTAATTTCAAAAATATGCTACTTAGTTTGGAAATCTGAGACCATAGATGTGGAATTCGTTGAGCTAATTACGTTTTGACTACCTAGTTGCCCAATTCGGAGTTTGAATCATGGTTTTTTTGGGTACGTGATTCCATTTGACTATCTAGTTGCCCAATTCAGAATTTGGATCAAGTTTTTTTTATACGTGAAGATTAGATTGTAATTAATGAAATATGATGTTAGTCTGTTACCTATCGGTCTAGCACCTTCGATAACAAGAATGAGGAAAAAAGGAAAACAAAAAACAGTCTGAAGCCGTCTCAGTTACGGTGTGCATGCAAGCGTGTAAAAGAGGCAGGAGGGTAGTCTGAGTTTAGAGTTGGCTTTTCTGTTTTTTTAAGCAAATCTAGTCCATACGGACACAATTATAAAAATTGTATTTTCTCTGACTACAGAAATATCAATAAATGATATATGTTACTTATCTTATTCGTGTATGACTTCAGGGATTCGAAACCATGGCCTGCACCTACGTTGGCAAGGTGGCTTGGCAGCGCAATAAGGCCACAGGAACCGCCACGATGCGGAGCGTGACAAGTTTGACATTTTCGTGGTGAAGAGGATACGACGAGACTAAAAGCTCAGGCTCGGTGAGTTTAGCCCTTGGTCTCCAAGCTGCTATTTTTCCTAGCAATAGCCGCCACGATCGCTGCCCGCTGCTGCTGCTGTTTTCACTGCTGCTCAATACAGGTGCGATGCGCTGCCGCTGCCGCTGCCTAGCCAAGTTGCCGTGCCGCTGTGGCTGCCGTGTTGCCACGCCGAGCTGCTGCTAGCTTGCCGTGCAGGTTAGGGGTGTAAATGGGTCGGGTAATACCCGACCCGTACCCGTACCCGGATGCAAAATTACCCTAATGGAAAACTATTTTACACTACCCGCCGGGTACGGGTACGGGTACGGGTAGTACCCGGGTAGATTAGAATCGGGTACGGGTAGGGTACGGGATCGGCAATACCCGGCGGGTACGGGTAGGGTACGGGTACCCGGATAATTCTCACTATCCGGGTACCCGAATTGCCACAGCCCACAGCCCACAGCCGAGCCGGACAGCCCACAACCACAAGGCATTAAGGCCCATGCTGGCAGCTGCATTGTGATTTGCGGCTAAGGACGCTAGGTCATCCCCTCGTTCCCTCATACCTCATCCGCATCCCCTCCCCTCCCCTCCCGGTAGCAGCCTGCAGCGCCAATTGCCTGTACCCGCCGCCGCTCACGCGGTCACCCCTACCGCCGCTGCCACAATGAGGTCGCCCTCACCGCAGATGCCCGCGCGCTTGCCCTGACCTCTCCAGGGACGCCCCTGTGCTCCCACCCATGCGTGCGGCCGCCCCAGCCCACGCGGTACACTCCTGCAGCTCTGGTGGCTTACACCTCCGAGTAGTGCGGGCAGGTGCTACCGGAGAGCTACCAGGCGCCCGCCGACGAGCCGTGGACCACCGGCATCTTTGGATGCTTCCGCTCTGACGTATATGCTTTGACGACTTTGTTTCTCCCGTTTGCAAATTTACTTGCTCTGCTAATTTTGTTCGACTGCTTAATCTGTCAAATTCCTATTCATTTAGCATGTTCCATGTCTTGCTTTACTGATTGTATAAGTTGGTGAACATGAGTTATGGCACATGCAATGCATGGCTATGATACTGCACTACCTGTGTTTAGCTATGTCCCATATGTACTAGTTTCCATCATTTGAGATAAATACTGCTAGTTGTGTTTTTTGAATTTCTGCGGTCGTTGTCACCTTGTTGTTTATGGCCATTGCATTTTTTTCAATATAGTGCGTCGACAGAAAACCGTAACCTTTGTAAGCTATTTCTAATGGCAACTCGTTATATGTTTAACTGCTCATGCTTTAGTATACATTGATTTGGTGTTTGGCCCTCTATGCCTGTTCAGTATACCATTGCGCATTTATAGAATGGTGCTGATTTTGTATTCATTAAGTGTGGTGTGGGATCAAGCTTATTTATACATTCTGTTTTCATGGCGGTACCTGGTGATTATGTCGCTCGTGAAGGTGAACCACTTGTTTTTCCAAGAATCTTTTATGTTCACAGTAAAAAAGAGCGTCTTAAACTTGTAATGGACCTCAATGAGCCAATCAACCAGAATCCCTCTCATCTTTTCATTTATGTCTTCTTGACTGGACATGTAATCAGGTCGCACACAACTCATTTCCTGCATAAAGCACCATCCATATTGGTATTATGTGATGTACTAGTGTGATGATTGGACTGTTTTCATCGCATGTTTTGATCACAGGTATTTCGTTCACTACCCGATGAAGTACCCGTTGTTTGTATTATACCCGTCCGCACACTACCCGGAACCCGATTTTTACCCGTTCGTAGAAAATGCTACCCGTTACCCGTACCCTACCCGATTTTTACTACCCGTGCCCGTACCCGTACCCGAAGAAAAAATAATAGGGTAGGGTACGGGATGACCTACTACCCGCCCGAACCCGACCCGTTTACACCCCTAGTGCAGGTGCCAGGTGTTGCCGCCGCTGTTGAGAGCTGTGGTACTGCCGCTTCTAGCAACCACGACAGAGAGAGAAAGGTGGAGAGAGAGAGGGGAAGTGCATGCGTTGCTTCTTGATGCTGCTGCATGCTGATACCATGACCAGAGAGAAGGAGAGGTCATGGCAGGGAAGGAAGAAGGAAGGTAAGAGAAGAAGACAGTGAGGAGGAGCTCGCCGCACTATCAAGGGACAGTGCAACACAAGTGGTTATCGAACCGCTTGTACGCAACCGAGAGTAATACTCAGAGGGTATCACTCACGGTTCCCCGAACCGCTTGTGGTGCAGCACTACAAACGGTTCGGAAGGCGTCTAGGAAGCGCAGTGGAGCAGCCACGTGTGGGGCAAATCACAAACGGTTGGTGTTACCAACCGTTTGTAGAGCCCTTGAGCATATATTCCATCGTGGGTGGCGAGAGATGCCACGTGTGCTGTCTCTACAAACCGCTTGTGGAGAGGTTGTCACCTTTTGAGCTAGGCTTTCAAATATGAATTTTGACAATAAAATTAAATACAACTACAAATTTATTTCTGCATAATTAAATATATATTATAACTGAGAAAACCATTAGTTTATTTGCACAAATAGTATGAACTTATAATTTAATTACAAATTAAATGTATATACAAGTTTTACAATACATGAAATATATGATGAGCACAAGCAAACGTTTTACAACTTTCGAAGAGTACAAAGGTGGTGATCTTGAGATCATTTCTTGCGTGCATCACTCTTTGCGCCCATAGATGAAGAGTCCGTAAGTTCACATGTCCTTATTGAAGGACAATTTCTCCATCCCTTTTCGTAGAACTCGCCTCTGGGGGTTCTAATCTCATCGACAATGAAGCCAATAAGTTGTTCTTGGACTGCTTCAACCCGATGCGATGGGATCACGCCTGTCTCATCGATACCGGGCTACGAAAAGAAAGAAAGAAATAAATCTTTGAACACGTGAAGTATAAGTGTATTAAGAAATTTGTTTTTAACACACACGCACCTCGTTGTCCAGTCGTCGCATATCGCCATGGGTAAGATTTTGCATGTAGAGGCACACATAATAGCCATATAAGTTGTTTCCGGCCGATTGCTGTAGAACCTGGAGTGATATTTGAAAAGAATGCAATTAATATTGAAAAGATAAATTTTTACGCCATATATATTCTTTAATTGATATTTTGTAGTACATACTCGAGTGCTCAATTGCACTGTGAATTCATTCCTAGAATTTTTTCATCTATGCTGCGTTCGGAACGTGGCGAATGCCCTGTCATGCGTTATTATATGAATAGTAATTATGAGTATTCGAAGTTCTTATATATATATATGTAGGTTGGCATCTCAATATTACCTGTTTAGAATATCAATGACACTGAAAATCTTGCTGTGGTTTTCTTTTTGAGTCTTGCGCAATGATCTTCGCACTATCGACATTGATAATAAGTAGGATCCAGTGAAACCTATTCATATATATGTATTGCAACATATATGTAATTAGTCATATTATGAATGTCTTGAAAAAGGATAAACGAGAGGTTCTGTGATGACATGTATATATACGTACTTGAAGTTGAAGGGCAGAAGTATGTGCGGTTTGTAGTATTGTTCTGAAAAAGCTTTCAGAATGTATTCTTCAATTTCTTTTGGGCTTCCTTCACAGTTAGTCTCGTTGACAATTAATGGGTTAATGAAGCCGATGTCGAAGATAGTCTCTCTTCTACATCGTTGTATCTCCATTCTTTATACAAAGGGGATGAGTTATTAGATTTTGCAGCTTGAACTACGACGAAATTAACACATATATATGGTAAGCTCAATCATTAGCTGGAAGTACTTATAGACACCAATAGCTCATTAGAGACACGTTGATGGCGTCTCGATGGTAAAATTGGTACAAGTCCTCGAATTCCATCCATATGAGTTGATCCCCACGATAGAAATCTATGTTTTTTATATGGACAGGGAACATTGTTCTTCCTTGAGCGGACTGTTCCATGTACCATTCATGAAATTATCGCATCTTGGTTGGCAGATCCCTTATCTTTTCCGGTGCAACCAACTCCCGGCCCAGCTCATATGGCCACCTGACCTCTGCCATTGGAAGATTATCTAATACTCCCATAGCTGCAGCGTAAGACAGCCCCGACACTTTCAAGAATTCCTCTAGCTGGTAATCTTGGGCTATCTTGTTAGGTGTCGCCGCCGCCTTAGCCCATTTCCCTTTCAATGCAGACTTCGCTATTGTGCGTTCGTAGTTAGTCGAGGTAGGAAGAGGCGCTGCACGGCATGTCTCAAAGTGGGTTGCAGCTTTCGGATCAATTTGCGCCTTGGGAGGTGGCATCTTTTGTGTGAAGTGTGTCTCAATTTCCTTTTGAACTATTTCTCGTGTCTCCTCAGCCGTCATGTCGTATGCCCTTTTCGAAAGTTCCTTTGATGACTGTGTTGACCGGCTAGACTGGGCCTTCTTGGGAGGGGGTAGCGTCGCAGTACTGGTCCTTCGTACTTGGAGTTTCTTCCTTGGAGAAGATTGTGCGGGATTCGTGGAGCAGGAGGTGGAGGTGAGGTGCTTTGTATTGGAGACAAGGCATATCGTTGAGGTGATGTAGGAGGAGGCGTGTTTTGTCGTTGCGGTTGAGACATGGTCCCTTCGGTCAGCTCCAATTGTTGGATTTCTCTTGGTGGAGAGGTCACCTCCATGGTTTTTGGAAATATGAGCCATGGTTTTTGGAAATATGATGTACCTTTTTCGCCAAAGGATGATTCCGTGGAGGGCCTGTCCAAGCTTGGTGATGTTGTCCCCTCCAGCAATCTCGAGCAGAAGATCTTCATAGCCGCTCGACACCTCCTCCACCGTGACCTTCTAGTAACCTGGCGGTATCTCTTTACAGTGGAAAAGCTGGCCTGGCTCCACCGGATACGCCACGCCATAAGCCACCTTGGTGGAGAGGTTATGCGCCTGAATGTGTAGTTCACACTCCCGACGAACTTTGATGCTGTCCACTGCGTACTGTCCCAGGTCTGGCACCGGTACCATGTGAGTAGAAAGTGTGGTGGCGTTGGACGTGCAGCTACTCCGTCGCGCAGAGGTGGGTGGGCTAACGAGGGTGTCGGCCTATTTATTGGTTGTACCTGCTCCCTAAAGTTACCGACTGCCACCTGCAGCTTTTGCTCAACAATCTCCGAGCTCCCTTTCCAGTAAGTTGTATCTGTACGACTCTCTTCTTTTGCTTTTTGACCGGCTCCTGTACGTATTGGCATCTTTGGAGAAACCGTACATCCATAGCACGGATGATCCCATTCCTCTTGTCCGTCCTGGGTGCTTAGGGTTTTGAAGTGCATGTGTGAGCTCGTCATTCTCCCTGTTTGTCACTAAGGAACATGAGCGAGACATGTCGACAGCTTGGACAATTCTATTTCCAACATTCTCCGCTCCCGGTGCCATCAACAAGCTACAGTCATCTGCAAGGACCCCTCCGTGACCTATGAACCAATTCCGCAAGCGAAATTCCCAATCAGCAGTAGCAGGCGTGATATTCTTGGCCATTAGTTCTTCCTCCCGCTTCTCCCATTTAGGTACAGCCTTGACGTAACCACCGGTGCCAATATGGTGGTGGTATTTCTTCTTCCTAGCGTTGATCTTGTTCTGAATGCTCGTGGCCTGTCCTTCCTCTAACAATTTGTATTCTTCGAATGCATCCCACTGATCCACCAGCTTGGGATGTTGGTTGAAGTCTGGCTTTTCTCCCTTCTTGACATACTTGTTGTTCAGGTGAACTTTCCACGACTGAAATTGGGTTGCCATCTTCTTCAAAGTGTATCTCTTAACCTTGTTCTCATATCCTTCAGGAAATTTGAAGTTCTCCTTGATATCTTTCCAAAGGAGCTCCTTGGTTGCTTGCAGAACTTCAGGCCATTTCTTGATACTAACTGGGACATGATCCCTAAAGTGGAAACCACATGCATTGTTAAATGGGCCTACTGCAGAAAGAGGGGCAATTGGCTTCCCATCATTATCGACGTTGGTGAAAACAAACTTTATAGCAGGTTTCTTGTTAGGTCCGTGCTTGGTTTGGGTGCTCAATGTACCGGGCTGAAAATGGACAGAGATGTGATTTTTTCATATCAGAGCCATTTATATTAATTGATTAAATACGATTAAAGGGTTTGTGTTTTTCCGGATTCTCGTGGCATTACCTCACTTCCCTCAGCGTCCACTGAATTCACTGGCAGCGCTGTTGACAACGTTGGCATCACCGGATCCACCGGCAGCGATTACATCTAGTAAGAACTGTTCGTCCATCTTGAAATTAGGAGCACCACGCCCTGGTGTCGCCATCTATCGTAATTATGAAAAATTGTTTAATTAGTAAGTATGGAAAAAAGGCAATATATCAATGTATATATATGTATAACTATATATATATGCTATTCCAATGGAAACTGCAATTACACAACTCTTGTGGGCATTTTGTCGAACATGTTGTGGGCAGCTTCAAAACAGAGGGGTGTTAGAATAGAAAGAGGGCCAACCTAGGCCCTTCGGGATGGAGGAGGTCGCAGACGACGGCGCACTGGCGGAGGAGGCGACGGCGAGGTCACAGGCGTTGGCGGTGATGGTGGCGGTCGACGGCAATGGCGCGGGGACATGGAAAATTTTCGAGTTGAGTGCGTGATGCGCGTGGAGGAGAAAATAGCTATTTATAAGCGCACCTCTACAAGCGGTTCTTAATAGAAACCGCGTGTAGAACACCCTCTACAAGCAGTTCGTAATATAAACCGCTTGTAGAAACCCCTTCACCGCAGCGAGGCAGGGACCTCTACAAACGGTTCGTAATAGAAACCGCTTGTAGAAACCCCTTCATCGCAGCGAGGGAGGGACCTCTACAAGCGGTTCATAATAGAAACCGCTTGTAGAAACCCCTTCACCGCAGCGAGGGAGGGACCTCTACAAGCGGTGCGTAATACCAACCGCTTGTAAAGATTTAGGAATCAAAATGGTTTGATACCGTGCATGGTCGACATAAAACTTCCTCCTGACTGGCTAGCGAGTGGCACTCGAGCGTGGGCTCACCTGTGGCATCGCCAGTTCGAGCCCCGCTCTCGCCCCTTGCCATTTTATTTTTTGCTTTCCTTTCCTCTTTTTCTAATGCATTCCAAAATTATTTAATCCCTTCAAACATTATTTAATGCATTCAAAAATTGGTGAGTGCAATAAAAAATAGTTAGTGCATCCAAAAATTAGTAAGTCCATTCAAAAATTATTTAATCACATTAAAAAATTAGTGAGTACAATAAAAAATAGTTAGTGCATCCAAAAATTAGTAAGTCCATTCAAAAATATTTAATCACATTCAAAAATTAGTGAGTGCAATAAAAAATAGTTAGTGCATCCAAAAATTAGTAAGTCCATTCAAAAATTATTTAATCACATTCAAAAATTAGTGAGTGCAATAAAAAATAGTTAGGGCATCCAAAAATTAGTAAGTCCATTCAAAAATTATTTAATCACATGAATTAATGATCACTTTGTCTTTACATGTGTTCCTTCGGCGTGATCGCGACGTATGTAAGGAGCATCGACTTCTATTACATTTAGGACACTTATATCGACATCTACCGCAAAGGGAGGGAGCTCGTCGAACTAATTATACTCTTCCTCGTCTGTGACGTCCTCAACACCAACAATCCTTCGTTTGCCCTGGAGAACCACGTGTCGCTTTGGCTTACTATTGCAATCCTTTTGCTTCTCCTTGTGCTTCTTTGGTTTGCTTGACATGTCCATTATGTAGAAGTCCTGTCTCACATCGTTGGTAAGGACAAATGGTTCGCGTCTATAGCCAACTTCTGTCAGGTCGACGGTTATCATGCCGTATTTGTCGATCTTCATGCCGCTTGAAGTCAGTTTGGCCCACTAGCACTTAAACAGAGGGACCTTCAATGGTCCATAGTCGATCTCTCATATCTCTTCTATGTAACCATAATATGTGTCCACATTGCCTTTGTTGTCAGTGGCATCTATACGGACACCGCTGTTCTGGTTGGTGCTCTTGGTATCCTGCTATTTTGTGTAGAAGGTGTAACCATTTATCTCGTAGCCCTGAAATGTGACGATTTCACTAGATGGCATCCGAGCCAAGCGCTGCAACTGTTCATTTTCTAACCCGTTGACAAGGATGTAGTTTTGTAACCAAGCGCCGAAAGTATCCATGTGCCTCATTGTGATCCAATCCTCGAACCTCCCTGGGAATTCGCGGCGTAGAATACTCTTATGATGAAGGACATACGGGGCCACTACGGTTGATTGTTTTAGAACAGTGAAATGTGCTTGCTTAAAAGTTAGGAGATCATTGCATGCAATTGTTTTCCATCCTAGTGTCCCTTTTCCCCATAGTCTCCCCTCATGGCGTGATATAGGGACACCAATGGGATGTAGATCCTCAATGTAATCCAAACAATACTCAACCACCTCCTCTGTCCCATAACCCTCCACAATGCATCCTTCGGGACGTGAACGGTTACGGACATACTTCTTTAGGACTTTCATGTACCTCTCAAAAGGAAACATATTGTGCAGAAACATGGGCCCGAGAATACCTATCCTTTGGACAATGTGAACAGTGAGATGAATCATAATATCAAAGAATGCAGGAGGAAAGATCATCTCAAGGCTGACCACACTTTGTATCACGTCATCTTCTAGCTTACTTAGCTTATGTGGATCGATGACCTTCTGCGAAACTGCATTGAAAAAGTTGCACAGCTTTATGATTGTCACCCGAACCCACTCAGGCAAACTACCTCTCACAGCCACTGGGAGCAACTGTGTCATCAATACAAGACAATCATGAGCTTTTAGGTGTACGATTTTATTCTCTTTCATGTTTATGAGTCTCTTCACATTTGACAAGTATCCTGAAGGGACCTTCACACTGTTCAAGCACTCTATCATGCTTTTTTTCTCTTCTTTGCTTAGAGTGTAACTCACGGGATTTAGGTAATGTCCTTTTTCTCTCTTTTCTGGATGTAGACGATCCCTCAGTTCCAAAAGTTGTAGGTCCTTCCGAGCTTGTAGTGTATCTTTCGATTTGTCGTACATATCCAAGTATCCTAGCAGGTTCAAGCAAACATTCTTCGTGATGTGCATGAAGTCAAGTGAGTGACGGATCTCCAAAACTTCCCAATATGTCAAGTCCCAAAATATTGATCTCTTCTTCCAGATGGGTGCCTGACCTTCCCCGTTCGGGACAGGTTTGCTTCCAGGACCCATTCCAAACACTATTTTAGGATCTTTTACCATGGCAAACACACGTGGCCCACTACGATGCTCAGGCTTATCACGATGGTCTGCTTTCCCATCAAAATACCTTCCTTTTTTCTAGAATGGGTGCCTCTTTAAAAGAAACCTACGATGGCCCATGTACACAATCTTTCGAGAGTTTTTCAGGTACATGATGTCGGTTTCATCTAAGCATTGCAAGCAGGCTTTATATCCTTTGGTAGTATTGCCAGACAGGTTACCGAGCGCAGGCCAGTCGTTGATCGTTACGAACAATAGTGCATGTAGGGTGAAATACTCCCTCTTGTACTCATCCCATACCTGTACACCATCCGCCCACAACTTTACAAAATCTTCCATCAATGGTTTCAGATAGACATCGATGTCGTTTCTAGGTTGCTTCGGCCCTTGGATCAACAATAGCATCATGATATATTTCCGCTTCATGAACAGCCAAAGAGGAATGTTATAGATACATAGTGTAACAGGCCAGGTGCTATGGCTACTGCTCAGGTCGCCAAAAGGATTCATACCATCGGTACTCAACCCAAACCTTATGTTTCTCACCTCATTTGCAAAGTCTGGGAATGTTCGATTGACTTTCCTCCACTGGGACCCATCAGCGGGGTGCCTAAGCATTCCGTCATCCTTACGCTCTTCTTTGTGCCAACACACCATCTGGGCATGCATTTTGTTAGCAAAAAGATGCTTTAATCGGGGGATCACAGGGAAATACCACACCGCCTTAGCGGGAGGTCTCTTCTTCTTACACTCCCCATCTATTTCACCTGGGTCTTCACGCTTCGTCTTGTAACGTGATTCTTTGCACACTGGACAAGCATCCAAATTCACATACTCATTGCGATATAGGATACAATCGTTATGACATGCGTGTACCTTCTATACTTCTGATCCTGAAGGACAGATGACTTGCTTGGCTTCATATGTAGATTCAGGCAGCGTGTTATCTTCTGGAAGCTCGTGTGGCCCTTCCCATAGTCTGGGTACAAAGGTGTCATGTGGTCCTCTACCATGCGCTGAAACTTCTCGAATTGTCCTTCATCTATGTAGTCTCCCTCTCCGTCACGCAGCATCTAGTCTAGCTCATCATCACCAAGATCGCCGATTGTATCTTCCACAGAACAATATTGCGTGGCGTTTGCCATATTATTGAATACCTCTTCTTCTTCACCATCTTCTTCATCGTCTTCCTGGCTGCTCCCCTGTACTTCGCCATGCTTGGTCCAATAGGTGTAGTTTGGCATGAAACCTCTCATGATCAAATGGGTCATAACCTGAAAGCGTTGGGAGTACTCCTTCTCATTCTTGCAGTCTACGCACGGACAACATATGAAGCTGTTTGGATGCAAGAATGCAACAGCGGCCTCAAGAAATGCCTTCACGCCATCAATGAACTCTCTGGAGCGACGGTCCACATTGTACATCCATTGCTGGTTCATCTACACAAAGATCTAATTTTCAGATACCTTCAAAGATCTTTCACTAAAGTGTTATTTATAAAATCACTTTTATTTTTCATAAATAACATTGTAGCAAAATTCCATTCGAAAGTACTTTGACACGTTACTTATTTTATATATGCATGTCATATAGTTACATTTGTAATTAAAACTACTCAAATATGTTGTTAGTTTTATAGTTGTACAAGACATAATCGAAAAGAAATTAATAGTCAATGTGTTACTTTTAATTAATACCGTGGCAAGAATTTATATGCCATATATTTTGCGATGGAGGGAGTGGTTTTTCAAATTTTTTCTTATCCTTCTACCTTTTTAACTTAATTTAACTAATTATTTTGTTGCGAGAGAGAGGAGAGAGCTGCGAGAAATTGAGAGTAATGGGTGAGAGAGAGAGAGCGATTTCTTGTAATGCACAACATACAAGTCTTTGTATTAACTACTAAGGAGTATCGTGCGTATCCGGGTCATTTTCGTCTCGTCACAATAGTGTAAATGGGCCGAGCACGGCACGAAGTAGCTAGGCACGAAATGCATATGGGTCGTGCCTGGGCTCGCCAAAGGCAAGCCTGGCCGGCACGGCACAACGGGCCATGACGGCCCGGCACGGTTTAGGCCCGAAGCACAATGGGCCCGTGCCGGGCCGGCACGACACGACGCCCACCTCTAGTCATGACCTCACCACTTCGATGAGCTCCTCATGTTTTCTTCCACGTCACATCATGTTCCACCATCTACTCATTCTTTCCCCACACTTAATCCCCTCGATTGTCCAGTGGAACTATGAAGTCGCGTTGGTTCCTTTGTTCTCGCCGTTGTTGCCCGTGTGCATCTCCTCCATCTGTAGCATGTGTAACATCTCAATGTTTGCCTCTTTGAAAAGTTTTTGTCTAGTTTAGGCCTCTAAAAATGTTCACCATTTTATTTGGTAATTAAAGCTTAATGTAGGGCTTTCATATATCATAAATAATTTAATATGATTAATACTCAAGTGAAAATTTGTAAAATTATTTTATTTGGGTTCTTTATGTTTGGATGTATTTTCCAGATTTTTGGGGAATTTTTTAGTCTAATTGCTATTTCTTTAATTGGAGCTCATTTGTATTTTCTATATTTTCTAAAAATGAAAAACTAAATTAAAATGCTAGAATAGTAGTCGGGCTAAAACCTAGCCCAGCTGGCCCAAGCTTTCAGACTTGTTAGCCCGCATCATGCCGCAGCCCAGCTCGCCAACCCGCTTTGTGTGCCACTGACAGGTGGGGCCCACCTGTTAGGTATTGTTCTCGAGGGATACGGGTAGGCTACACTAGTGCACAATTAAAAATTCTACTGCATAAACTAGGAAGACACGCAAGTAAATGATCATAGATTGTTACCACTAGAAGTGCAGTGCAGTGGAAGAAAGTTGATGCAGCCCGAATCAACGAAGCACGCGTCCTATTGCAGTAGTTGATCTTCCTCATACGGTGGTCAATCCTCCTCACGTGGTGGTCGATCATCCCAATCAATGGCGCGGTAGCAGCAACACCTCTACTGGAGTCCACACGTTCGAGGAAAAGAATGTCGTGCCTCGGTGTACCAACACTATCACGCATGGGAAGGCTCAAGTAGTGATGACTAGGGTTTCGGTGGTTGTGCCTCTTTAATTGTGACCGCGAACCCCTTTAAATAGTCACCCCTTCCGGTGGAACCCTACATTAGGGCCAGCCAAGGTGCAAAGCCCACTTGGCCCACTAGTGATGGATCCAATCCGAACCACTATATTCCAACCCCTTAAGTGTATGACCCTATAGGCTCATGCATATTTGGACATGACTCTGGAACACCTTTCCATCCGATAATCGATAGCAGTTCATCGCAATACTTATCGATTCCCAAATATACATAAAACATCGGATGAACCTGCTATAGTGTGATAATGTCATGTTCCCTTTGCCTCACGATATCAGATCGAACTCAAGGCGAGAATCGTTTCATCCTATGACAACTCGATCCCTTTACTCATACTGTAGTGGATTAATTTATCTGGATTAACTCTCAATCACATTCAGCATGGCTATGCACTTCCTTAATCCATTGACCTCTAGGGGCCCAAAGATATCTCTTCGTTATATAGGAGGGGCAAATTCTATCTTGATCATTCATGTACCTCAGCATGTTTCATTGTAAACCAGAAAACTTCTTTTATAACTACTTGGTTAAAGAGTAGCGTTTGGAAGCCCCTAAGTAAACCATTACACATATAGGAAACCAATGACGATATCAAATCTAAGGATCATACATACACTATGTATGAGACCAACTAATGGCACACAAGAACATATAACAATTCTTGCAGTGTCTTATATGGGTCTATCCAACGCATATTCTCTAACATGCGTCCACATTATTGATTAGATATCTCCATATCTCTATGACATGTAAAATATGGTCATCAATCAATACATGTGCTGATCTATGAAACTTAATCGTCCTATATTATGATAACTGATTAGGGATAACTTGAATAATATCGATATATGAAAAGTTGTACAAACAAGTCACTTACTTGTTGATTAATTCAATAGATATTTATTTAAAGGACAAACAATTATACTGTTCCATAAATATAAGACGTGATACAATCATCTCTATGATTGCCTCAAGGGCATATCATCAACATGTTCATCGTCTTCGAGTTGGACCCCACATGCCGCATTGTGTACGTCGCGGACTCTATCTCATGCGATGCCTTTCCTAGGTATTTAAGCCACCTATGTGCTAAGGATTTGCATCGCCAAAGCACCCACACCCGTAGTCGAAGCCATAACCCTAGTTGTCGAGAGCTGCTTTCACTGCCCCTGAATTTGACGCTATTCATGAGCGCCACCGTTAGTCTTATCGCCAGATTATGTTACCATCGGTGAGTATTCACCTTCATCATTTGCACCATCATGTTCGGCGTTGCGTGTTCTACCTGGTGTGACATTAACGATTTCGGCATTACGATACGACTTTTGTATCATGTTTTTGGACCGTTTTTGGGTGTTTGGGCCTTCCCGGGGGAGTTTGGGCCGTTTTCGGGGGAGTTTGGGCCTTTCCGGGGGAGTTTGGGCCTTGAGGGAAATTGTTCGGGCTTTGGGGGACCTTTTGGGCCGAAGGTGGAGGATCCTTGGCCCATGTGGGGGAGCGATTTGGGCAGCAGCCCTGCTTCCCCTGCGCCTCCACCCCTATTGCGCCCCCACTCCCCTCTAACCCTAGCTGCCACCTCCCCCTTGCGCCTCCACCTCCCCATCCCCTCCCTAGACGCCATCCTCCCCTCCCCTAGCAGCCCCACACCTCTCCCTCCTTGGTGTTCTTCGTTTCCTCGCTCGGTGGATCGCCGGTCCAGAGATCTCCAGCGATTCGCTGCGGTTCGGGAGGAATGAGCGGCCGGAAGGAAGGAGGGATTCATCGTCGCTCGATTCTTCGAGAAGAGGTAACGACTCATGGCTCTTTTAGGGTGGTCTAGGTGTCGCCAGATGGGAGAATCCATGCCTAAAATTCATGTATAGGTGCTATTTCTAGATGGGATTAGGGTTAATGCAAATCTGTCCAATGTTGTGTTCTCGGGCAGATTGGGCGCCTGAGCTTCGGGCTCAGTTTTGGAAATTTTAGAGGCGTTTTCTGATTGGCCGGCTGTTATGAAAGTTGTAGGTAATTCAATTACCTTTAATTCGATACCAAGAACGCTAATTTCCGTCTAGCCATTTAAAAGTTATGACTGTTTTACTAAGCACTGTCAAATTTGTGACGTGATTGGAATAGATCGTGTTCAATAGTAGATTATACAATTTTAGAGGCCGATTCAGTCTTCGCAAATACCTATAAAAAGTTGGGAAATCTTCTAAGCTTCGAAAAAATGTACTCATTTACCTTATTTGGAGTTTTAGAACTCATGTTATGCTAGTTGGAAGCCCGCTGTCCCGTTGGACAGATTCTCTATTTTCGGGTTTTAGGAGTGGGTTGCGAAGTCGTTGTAGATGATCGCTCTTGTACTGTTTTGTGGGCAAGTTTTGAGTTCAATGTACCTATGTGTAAGTGGTGTGACCTCGGGAGTGCCCTCAACCTCTCGCCACTCCGTCGCTCACGGTTGAAGACACGTGTATTGGGATGGATTTGAGGTTTTGGGTGACCAACTAGATGTGTAGCTTTGCTATGATACTATATGATGCGCTAATTTGCCATGTTGATCCTTACATGTGTTATGAGGATCATGTTTCGTTTAAGGATATGCCGTTGTTTTATTGAGTTTCCTTTATGCAAGTTATATCATGATGTGGCATATGTGCATTCATAATGGAAGAGGCGACCCATTCTGATGCGGGCCTCTGTGTTCACACGTAGTGAACATGAAAGTCCAACCTCGTAGTCCAATCCACGGTTGTATATGGGAGCAAGTCAGTAAGAGTAGGCACCCTCCACGGGATGGAAGGGGAAAGAGGGTGCACACTGACGGGTGTGCACTCGGCAATACCGGTATGTGCTAACAAAGAGACATGTGCATTGCATTGAATGTATGATGATGTTAATGAGATGTAAATTTGATGAATTATGAGATGCTTATGATGTTGAATATGAGACATAGTGATGATGGTATTGAAAACTGTTTTCTTGTTCCATTGCAATACATTTTGCTGAGTGATGAACTCACGCTTGCTGTTTTGTGATGTTTTTAGGTACCATGAAACCGGCATGCGGGAAAGGGGATTAGCAGCACATCTTTACATAGCTTCATTCACATAGACAACTACACTTTATCATGCGTAGTTGTGATGAATAATTTTATTGCGCTAAAACTTGGTTTATGCCTTAATGTGTACTTGGTTCTATCGTTCATTTTGTTTTAATTCATGAAACATTTGAATTAATTATTGGTCTTAAATTGTTGCTATACCTTATGTTATTGCTGTTTTAGATGTCATCCATTATGTTATTGCTTGTGATATTATTACTGTTGCTACAACCCATGGAACTGCATAGGAGATGCTACCAAATTTTTGGTTGAAGCATTTGTGCCCTTGCTGTAATTTGTTCTAAATTTTGGTATTTAGTTGCTAATTCTTTTATGTTTGGTGACATCCAGGGCATACTAGATGCCGGGGTGTTACACTTGGTGTGCACTCTCTCGTCTATGGAGCATTGTTAGATGTTGCCATCATCATGGAAGTTGTCATTGCCGCTGCTTTTTTCCACGCGATTGCTCGTCACCAGTAGTCATTGGTTATTTGGTTCTGACTTTTGCATCACTATTTTTGCCTCGCTGAGATCTTTCATATGGTGCCACCCCACGTGACCAAAAGCCTTGGTGGCAAGATCTCTAGAGTTTCATCACTAATCGCTATTGCTCACCAGTGACCTTAGGTCCCAGCACCGTTGCCACCGCTAACATGGTAGCCAGGTCTATGCCAAGTCAGCACCACGCAAGTGTAGAAACCAAATCCGATCTAAATATGCTTAGTTCACCATAAACCATGTTTATGACATATGGGATCCGCATGTCAAAGAGTCAAACAGTGCGCCGTGTCCATCGTAGATTATGCACGGTGTCTAAGGACTTGGTCTATAGACCAATGGTCCACTTGTTAGTCCCTTAAAGAGGAATATTATCTTTTCTCTCTTAATTTCTAGGATTTATTTGTGTAATAAATCTACGGAGAGTATGTTCTCTTCCATACGAACTTTGATTGAGTCCATTCAAATTCTTAAATTCATCTAAAATCAAGCCCTACATTCTAGTATATTTTTTGATTTGATTTTATCTCTATTTTGTATTCTTTTTTCTCGTTCATTTTGCTTAGACGTTGAAGTGCCAAGAGTGTTCGAAGGTGAAGAGTTAATTCAAGATCAAGATCATGATTTATTCCAAGATAATTTGTGCTTTGATCATATTGATCCCAGTTGTCATTTGCTATGCTATGATTATTTTGTTCGAGATATGCCCTAGAGGCAATCATAGAGATGATTATATTTCCTTATATTCATGATTAATTATCTTGTTCCTTGAATATTGTCATTATTATTTATTAGCAACTATGTGACTTGTTTGTGAAACTCTATATATGAATTTGTGATAATTATTCTAAAGTGATCCCTAGTTGATAAACATATGAGAACACATATGGATAGACTAGCATATGTATTGGTTGATGACCATGTTTTACAGGTCATAGATATGGATATATCAAACCAATAATATGGACATATATTAGAGAACATAGAGTTGGATCGACCCACCTTGAGACACTGCGAGAACGTTGTAATTTTCTTGTCATCAGTTGGTCTCATATACAATGTGGATGCTATATCCTTAGACTTGGGGTTGGCGCATGTACTCGAGGTGGGTAGTTATAAAGGTGGCTTCTGGGTTTGTCATGAAGCATGCTATGAAGCATGGTCGATCAAGATGGGATTTGCCCCTCCATTCAATAGGAGAGATATCTCTAGGCCTCTCGAGTGATCGGATTCTAGAAATGCATGGCCATGCTACTCGCGGTTAAAGAGTTAATCGTAGTTGGGGATTCCGAGTCACGTAATCGAGAAAGAGTAGTCAAGCTAACTAAACAAGGATGGCATGTACTCGCCTTGAGTTTGACCGATATCATGAGGCAAAGGGAAATGCATATAACTAACCATTGTTTAGGTTCGTCCGATGTGATCTATAAATATTGTAAGTTCAACATCCGTTGGTTTTGATGATTGGTTTATGATTAATGCTTAATCATTGTTTATAACAAATCCAATATTTAATGAGACTAACATATTTATTGAGCTTATGTTTAGTAGCCTCATATTTGGATGGAAAATGGAAAACCCAAGGTATGCATTGTATCAACGTTTATGATTTCATTGCATACTTAGTATTTAAGTTGAAGTATGAATTTCTCCACTGCTTTAACCAAAGAGTGTGCATCATGTTTCCCAATCCATATATTACATGGATGCACACATTTAGGGGGAGTTCACACTCTAACTTAATGTTTCATTGTATTGATCTATTTCTCATTACCACATATAAAGGATCAAGGCATTGAAACTAAATCTTTGAGTATACATTTAACATGCCTAGTTGTAGTATACTCATGGTATCATAGGATATGCTCCAAAGTGTGAAATCATGTGCTGAAAAATTGGCTTAGAATTGAATTTGCAAATGTGTTTGTTCATGTGTTTTGTCAATTTGACAAGAAACAGTAAGTTTCGCTTTGGCGCCGGACCAAACTTAAAGAAAACAGTAAGTTTCCCATCTACGACGGACAAACTTTGTTGGTCTGTCGAAAACATGCTTTGGCAACCTCACTTTCCCATGTACGACGGACCGATTTTGTTTGTCTGTCGTGGACGTGTTTTTGAGCTCATGAGTCGAACTCAATCTTCTAAGAAACCAGTAAGTTTTGCATGTACGGCGGACAAACTTCTTTGGTCAGTCGTGAATGGCTTTTTGAGGTTTGATTTCGCATGTACGACGGACCGATTTTGTTTGTCCGTCGTGAATGTGTTTTCGCCGGAATGATTTCTTCTTGGAACTGAAACTTTCACTTGTACAACGGACCGATTTTGTTTGTCCGTTGTGAATGGTTTTTTTGAGTGCTTTTTCATGTGTACGCCGGACCATATTTCCTTGTCCGTCGTGAATGCGTTTTTGCTCGATTAGGGTTTTGAGCAAAATTGGAATTGTGTTTGATTCATTTTTGGGATTATGAAATTTGTGAGAATTTCATGATGCTTCTTTTGAAGTGGACTTTATGCAATGCTCGTGTGAGTATTTGCATGGATTGATGTGAGTCAAGTCGTGGACTTGTGCTCGGAATTGTTTGTGGTTTGTTCATGTGCGGTATTGCTCGAAGACTAACGTGGTCGATGACGGACCGGAACTAGGTTCATGGAGGAACTGAGGTTCGGGACTAGGTTCAGGAGGAACTGAGGTCTTGGTGGTCAAGGATGTCATGCGGAACGTTCGGGCTAAGAGAATGGTGCACATGAAGAATGGTTAGTCACGTGAGAATGGCAGGAGGTCATTCGCGTGCAAAGTGTTAGTCACGTGAGTATGGCAGGTGGCCATACGCGTGCAAAGTGTTAGTCACGTGAGTATGGTAGGGTTGCCATACGCGTGCAAGAGTTGTATTCGGCCAGGTTGGGCCAAGTAGAGTTGTGTTGGATACAGATTCCTTCTAGGGAATAGGAATCGTATTCAGAACTCCTTGTGGGTTGGTGCTTTAAATTAGAGGGGTTGTCTCCTGTTGAAGAGCATCGAATTGAGGAGAGCTAGGCGCATAGAGCCTTGGACTCAAAGTTTAGGGTTTGTACTCTTTTGATGGGAGTACTTTAGACAAAAGAAATAAAGATCAATTCTTCTAGTTCCCGCATTGCTTCAACGTTCTCTTTTTGGTTCTTGTTTGCATGCTTGTTCTAGTTCTAGATTGGTTTTTGTTCTTTAAGTTTTATCTTGATTTGATCCATCAAAAACCTCTCTAGGGTATTGATCTAGTGTTTCTCAAAGTCTAGTTGATCAATCTTTTGTCGTTCTTGTTTAATCTTGAAGTTTTGATTAGATTGATTCTCGTTAAGTTCTGGATCAACAAGCTTGCGAAGCTCATAACTTTTGATCCGTAAGTCCGATCGAGCTGATTCTTTTTGAGTTAGATTCGTATTGGAATCTAGTTTCTTGTGTCCAAATTTCAGATCGTTCCGACGGTTGGATCTCCGGGAATTCGCGTTTTACCGAACCTCTATCATTCTGTTTTTGTCGAAAACGAGGCAATTATTTGGTTCTGTTTTGGGGTGAACTTTTAATAGATCAAGAATTTGGTTTTAGCTTCCGTACAATCATTCACCCCCCTCTGATTGCTATATTCGTATACTTCGATCCTACACAAAGCAATAAAATTGAATATGTGCATATTGATTCAAAGTCGATTATACGCATGAACATATCCTTATGGAGTTTATTATATAGTTGATGGTTGAGAGTAATAATCATTTCCATACATTTCACATATTATGGATCATTACTTTCCATCAACGTGAGTATATGAAAACCTGTGTAGTTATTATATACTCATATCAATTTAAATGAACATTTAAATTGAGTTCATTTATCTCTTAAATCATCAAAGAACATTGCATCATGAGTTGATGATGTTCTTGTGACCAATTAAGGATAATTGACAGTTCTTGAGTATAACGAAGCATTAGTTGCATCAATATACTTAACATACAAATACAATTATTCATTAAATTGATTTAGGTTGTGTTCAATCGTTATGGAGGCATCCATTATGTGTTAATAGAATGCAATAGATGATTGTGACAACCATGTGTGGTGGACTAACGCTTTCAAATGAGTTGTGGTAGTAGGATTTAGTCCAAGTGGTTGAGAAGATAAAGAAATGGGACAAGGACAACATCATGAAGTGATGGACGTCAAGAGGAGATCCCGATGAGAAGAAAAGAAGAGAAGGTTTATCAAGAGTTGATGAACAAGAAGAGAAGGAGTCGGGTGATGACCCCGAAGAGAATGTTCATCATGAGTTGATGAACAAGAAGAAAACAAGGGTGACAAAACCGGGGAAAAGAGGTATGATTGAAGATTGTATAGACCCCAAAGAGGATTGATCGCGTGCGGCGTCAAAGGTAACTAGATATAGTGTCTAGTTATAGGGTTACCGTACTATTAAAAGGGATGCAACGTTGATGACTTAGAAATGTCTCTGTGCTCAAGTGTCATCTATCCTTAAATAGCTGAGAGACACAAAACACATCACGTACACCGGGAATGTTTGTCTTTCTGTCTGGATCGGATGTTCCGATCCATCGGTAAGTCAGGAGGTTTGTTGGTGATAATCTAGGACCTCTCTATATTGATCGGAAGTTCTGATCAGGGGATCAGAATGTCCGATCCATCGTAAGGTCCAGTGTTAAGCTGTCTAAGTCTCAAGTGCTCCTTTATGAGGATCGGAAGTTCCGATCTGTGTGATCGGATAGTCCGATCAAGACTTAGAAGTTTTTAAGTAGCTCTGGTTAAGGTGCCTCTCTAGAAAGATCAGAAGTTTTGATCTCAAGGATCGGATAGTCTGACCAGGGCATTAGATTGAAAGGTGCTTCTCTGGACAAATCGGAAGTTTCAATCAGGGGTGGTTAGAAGTTCCGATATGTAGGATCGGATAGTCTGATCAGTGTACTAGATTAAAAGGTGCGTCTCTGGATGGATCGGATATTTCGATCGTGGAAATCAGATGTTCCGATGCGTGCTATTTCAACAGTCGAGGTGTGCTATTTCGACATCCGGGGCATGCTATTTCTCTGGAAGTTTAGCCATATCGGATGTTCCGATCGTGCATATCGGATGTTCCGATATGTGTAAAAGCCAATGTTGTGCTCAGTCGAGTTTTGAGTTTGTTCTAGAGTTTTTGCCTAATCGGAACATCTGATGTTGGGATTGGAAGTTCCGATAGGGGCAAAATGGCTAGTTTTCTTGCTTCAACGGCTAGTTTTTGGGTGTGGGGTATAAATACCTCCCTTGGCCGATTTGGGGAGTGGTTGGTTGTTGTTGAGGGTTGTTGAAGGGCTGAGCAAGAGGTTGAGTTGAGCTAGTTGAGTAGAGAGAACACATTGGGATGCATTTGTTGCTCTTTGGTCATTTCTTTAGCTAGAGAGAGCTCTAATCACATGTGTTGTGATTAGGAGTGGATTGAATATTCACCTTGTCTCCTTCCCATTCGATCTTTGTGATCCCTTTCTTGAGAGAGGTGTGGGAAGTGAGAGTTAGTGCTAAGAGTGAGATTGAGTGAGATATATCTTGAGCACTAGAGTTCATATCCAAGATCATCCATTCGTTGGGTTCATTACTCCTGTAGTTTGAAGACTTCTAGAAGGCTAGGCGTCGCTCACGAGGAACCGACGAGTGTGGTGTGCCGTGAGAAGTTTGTGAAGGTGTGATTTCGCCTTTGAAAGGGATGAAATCAAGAAGAGAAGCCAAATCTCAAGTGTGACCGAGATTGGCGAGGAATAGGGTTGAAAAAGACCCGGCTCAAGTGTGATTGAGCCTCCTCAATGAAGACGTAGGAACCTCAGTGGAGGAAGTCCGAACTTTGGTAAACAAATCATCGTGTCAATTCTTTACATTTGCTTATTGCTTTACTTTGCTATCTTGTATTGGATTGATCTATATAGGGTTGATTCTTTCTCTAGCTAGCTTTACTTCAAGTTGTTGATATTTGCTTGTGCTAGCTTCAAGGAGAAATCGATTTGTGTTTAGGCGTAATTGGTTTTGCAATTCTCTAGATTCTGTTCTAATCGGATAATCCGACCTCATATCGGATAGTCCGATTGGACCGAATCTCCGACTCTCATATCGGAAGTTCCGATCTATTTTTCGCTGCATTGTTTAAGAAAATTGTTAATCGCATATTCACCACCTCCCTCTAGGAATCTATCCTTGATCCTTCACATATACTTAGGAGTCGTCACGTCCTGCTAGGGGCCGCTATGATTAGTGGTCGAGTAAGAGTACTAGAGGTATGTCTAGGTATACGTGAACCTATAGGGTCGCATGCTTAAAAGGCTAGGACGTCATTCGGATGGTGATCCAAATTCTGATGGGTTTTAAGTTCCTAATGGGCCTCTAATGTGGAGCCCATTATGGGGTGTCTATTTAAAGGGAGAGGGTGCTGTCTTTAGGGTCAAGAGACACAGTAGGAATTCAGAATTCCCGAAAACCTAACCGTCACCCCTCCTTCACCCAGAACCACGCAGCCGACACTAGCACTCTGGCGTGTGGTGTTCTTGCCTCGTACGTGTGGATGCCTTGGAGGCATTGCTGTGACGTTTCAACGATAGGGCGATCCGCAACCTGCGACAGTCAGCAGGAGCTATTGGAGGAGGCATGAGGATAGTATGACTACATCTGCATCACCACACTACATCGACTCTACTTCCGTTAAGAGTTTGAGCGTCTAGTGGTAATTATGTGATCTATAACTTGTAGTGGTTCATTGGTTACGTGGTAAAAAATTTTGAATTTACGCTAGAGTAGCCTTCTCGTTCCCCAACATATTTGTCATCCTAGGATGGATAATTATTAGTTGGTTACTAATATAGACCAACGTGGGTTGGTTAGAACGTGCTTAGTATGCTTAGCCATGCCACGAATAACTGGTATCATTTAGAAGCGCAAATTCAAACTTGACTAATTGTGTATGGAACATATTTATGAAAAGAGTGTGTAATGTGTTGTCACTCGACGACGATGAGTTGTTGATGATGTGTGTTGCAGATAGTAAACTATTGTGGTAAATGATTTATATTGAGGCAAGTGGTAAGAGATTGCAGTGAGTCTATGTGATATTGATTTGGTGATTATGTGTGACTAAATTGATAACAGTTACTGAGACTTAAACATAAAACCACATATCTGTAATGGGACAGATCTAGCTTAGTAAATTACCGAGCCTTACAAATATGGACTAAGATGATCATCTTAATCTCACGTCCACAAGAGAAATTTGGTGGCCCCTTGCAAAATGTTTGGTCTCGTCCGATTTTGCCGATTGTCAGGAGAGATGCCCGGGCGCCGAGAAACTTGATCTCCCAGCACGGGCGGGCAGCACAACAACACGGTGCCACGGTGTTGCTTACTCTCGAACATTGCATAGAAATATTAACACCCCAATGCAACATCCATTCTCGTCATAAAGTTGTTTACTAGACACATCGAAGAGTGTGTGTGAGAGTAACTCGGGTAAACACACAGGTGCTCATATTTCATTTACCAGTAGGGAGTACTACTACCAATGCACCATGGTTCATAGTTATGCTACGGTGGAACCATTCCTCATGCTGCAACACGTTCCAGAGGTTATGGTAGCGTACATTGCATCTAGTAGGTAGCCAGCCACAGCAGGTAAAACCACTAGACGCGGAACAAAAGAATATTGTACATGAATACCAAGTTCTCTTCGTAGCAGGTCACATGAATACCAAGTACAGTGCAAGTTCAGTGTTCTACCTCCATCTTCTGCTCTTGATCATCTTGGAAACTTTCACCTTCCGAGGTCACATCGGCCTTGCGGTACTGATGATTATAGCGCAGTATTACTACCGAAATGAACGCTGCACGAAATGTACTGCCATGTTAATCCATTTGTTCTTGTCTGAAAAAAAGAACAAGTTGTGCATGTGCTAAATTGAATTTGAAGGCAATCCAAATCATAATGAAACGGAATGGTTTTGCCTGCCTGCCTGCCTGTCTACATAAGGTGTTGACAATTTTGGACAAACACTACCAATATTAGAAATTACAAGAACAAAAAAAAAACATCTGTGCCGCATATGTCGTCAGTTCAACAATCTTCGAAGCATGAGTTCCATGTTAGGTCCGATGTTCATTTAAATGGTGCAAATAGGGAAGACAGGAACCACAAGTAGTTGACTTTTTAGTTTATTCTTCACCAAACTGTAACCACCAATTACATACTAGTCTCTTTCATCACATAATTTTGGGTGGTGACACCAAAATCCTTCTTACCTTTTTTGGGCATCAAAGTGCAATAAGAGTAATGAAGAATCCCAATGTTCCATCATCTACTTTTAGATTGTTCACTTTGGTTAATTTGCAAGATTTTCAATGTTCATGTTTCCCAAAATGACACTTTGTTTCACTATTTCCAGTTTATACCGTAAGCACAATTGTGTAATATAATATGCATACTGAAATAACTTGTCTAAGAGACATCAACATTAAGATGACAATCACTCATTAGTAATGCTTTTTGAAACAGCTACTCCATATCATCTAAAATGTTGTATGATCGATATTTTGAAACTGCATTAGTCATAACTTATTCACCTGGGGCTCAAACAGTTTTAGCACTATTCTTCAATGTGAACGCCACATTTTACAATACTCCTTCATAAAGGTAAAAAACAACTTGTATGCTTAAAAATTTTCAGTAGATTCTTGGCTAGGTTCCATTGAGGATTAGGGCCAGAGATTGCTGCATATTGGTTACTCAGAAAACTAGTACTAACGGTCCAGCAGAAATTGGCTCCATACAGATTTGGAAATTTCTATACTATTCCGTGATGCAACTCAATGATAGTATGACTTTCATAAACATTGAGATAAAGAGATTGACATAATAAGTTATCTCAAATGTATCGATCATGTAAGCATAGATACCTGCCATGACACGTGTCTTAACACTAAACAAGTTCCAGCACATTGTCACTGCTGTGGCCGCAACGAGTTTCTTGCGGGGGCAAGACATCCATGCATCTAGAGCCCGATCTCTCAAATTTTCAACTGAGGTAAAATGGAGGAAATTGATCTTATGCTCTGAACAATAACCACACATAACAAAGAAAGTAATCTCACTAGGGACAAGAAAATTATACCTCTTCTATGGATTTGACTCGAATAGCAGATATAAAGCTTTGGGAGTGTAAAACTGGCGAAAAACCCTGCAAAATTTCATTAACCAGAACATGAATCAACTGTGCAGTCATGCGAAGGTTGATTTTGCTATTCCTCACAAAGAAGAAGACTTATTTGCTAGTTCTTTGTGCAACGAATTGTACCTGTGGCTAGAAGCCTCCATACGGTAACCAGACTACCATATTTAGCACCGAACAGAAGAAGAGGCAATACCTAGGATTTCAGCAATAACAGATTTCTGAATTACTCAGGGAAAACATTTCTTTGTCAAGAATGTCACATCACGAGCCCAATTTGAGGCTTACTTTGAGAGTCATCGACGGGTCACCAGAGAAGATAACTTGCGCCGTAGATATCATGGAGTTGGCAATCGGCAACACAGCTCGGGCAGCACGAAGCACATCCTCTTCAGTCAATTGGAAGCTCCTCCTCCCCCTTTCCACCTGCTGCCTGTTACAAATTGGAACCCAAATTACTTGCTTCGATTCAAATGAATCAGCAAATCGATTATCACTGGTCCATCCATACCTCTGAGGCACGGAATCTTTGAAGAAGGCTAGACCCAAGATCACAACACCCAGGTGACAAAGTACTGAGATAGGGCTGAAAATAATGACCCGAAATTCAATGCGAGATTACATCAACAAAAGAAAACATAGAGCGAAGCAGGAATTTCAGGTAAAAAGAGTAGCTGGTTGTGCATGCCTGCAGGTGATCTCTCTTGAAAAGGAGCAAGAGAAGAAGAACATGGATCCAAGCCCGAACCAGAGTGCCGATTTCGCGATGTTCTTCCACATCACCAGCTCGACGATCCGTTCACAGAGACCTTCCCACCCAGACTGCTCCGCAACGTCGGTTCCTGTGACTCAAAACAAGAAAAATTAAAAAGGAATGGATAGAAAATTTCCTAGGCACAAGAGCAAGGGAGGGCAGTGATTTCTTCAAATCAGTAATTAACAAGAATCAACAAGAGATCTAGTTTCGCTCACCGTGACTAGCAGCATCGCTACTAGCCGGAACCAAAGCCAAGCTCATGTCCTCCTCCTTCTCCGCCGCCACCTTGTCCGCAGCCGCCGCCGGTGCGGCCTTCGACGCCGCCCTGGTGGACTTCCTCCTGCGCGCCCTCCTGGCTGCGTCCTCATCCGCCTCGATCTCCTTCTCCAGCCTCCGCCTCGCCCGCCGCGCGTTCCTGGGCGACGCCCCCGCGGGCGCCGCGCGTTGCTCGCCGGCCCCGCGCCGCCTCCGCCTCGGCGGCGTCCCCGCCATCTCCAGGCTCTCGTGCACGCCCGCGCCCGCCGCACCCCGCTGCCTCGAGCAGTTGCGGCGCGAGCTCGGGGGCGGGGACAGCAGGAGCAGGTCGTGGAGCGAGTACCCGGACAGCTGCAGCGGCAACGCCAAAGGCGATCTCTGCCCCGCCGTTTTCGGAGGCGGCGTCACGGCCTCCTCAGCGGCGGCGGGGGAGTGGTGGTACGGCGGCGTGGGCAGCTTCGCGGCCTGCGCCGGCGAGGAGGGGTCCCTGGCCATGGTCGCCATGTGTTCGACGATTCGCTTCCCCTCAGTTTGGTCGGTGTGGATTTGTGTGCTTGTCTTGTGTTCCAGTTGGGGCCTTGGGGGGTTTAAGAGGCCAACCACACGGGAAGGAAAACGCGAGTAGGGAGATTTCCGGGCCCACGTGTCAGTGGGCGTACGTGAGGAATATAGCCGTTGGGGAGTGGGACACGGGGGCAGTGGTGCCTTTCCAGTCTCTGCTGATGCTTCGTGTACGTGGCTACCACGGAGACAATTCTGGGTGACTTGTGGGGTGTGTGTGAAACGGACCCCATACGTCAGTGAAGGAGAGTTTGAATTTTATTGGAGGGTGCGGGTAGGTGAGGTTCGTTAATTGTGTTGGTGGAACGGTGGGTGGTAAGTGATTTTTGTTTGATTGTAATTTTTTTTAAAAAATGATCAAAGCGCTACTATTCATTAAAGAAAAAGAACAACAATCGGATTATAAACGTACACACCTCACACACGCACGCCCGTATCACACCTGACTCATGGACGTCTATGTTGATCCTCGAACGCGGGCGTGCAACATGGCGTTGAAGCACCTCGTCGCTAGGGGTGGAGGCAGACTTGGGCTCGAGGCCTGCTATGGTTTATGCAAATTGTGTTAAAAAAATTAATAAAATTATAACTTAGTCTAAAAAGGTGTGGCTCGGCTTGAGACATGAGCCTAAGCTGGTTTCGCCGCTGAGCTATGATTGGCCCTTGTTTGATGGTAATTGATAAGTGATTTTCATTTAATATAGCATATACGGTGGTACTGATAATGGTTATGTGTAATACAACTTTATGTTATCTATAGGCATAATTAAAGATAACTCATACAATAAATTATCTATATAGTTGCCTGCAATAGTCTCTCATGTAATTAATAGATTGTCTATATAATAATACACACAATTCTGATTTTTTATATTTAAATCGTCAATAGTAAGTGGATTTAGTTCAATATCCGTGCCTACTCAACGTGATTAGTGAAAACCTCCACACAGCTAGGGATGTAAATGAGCCGAGTTCGAGTGAGCCTAGCCCTCAGGCTCAAGCTCAATAGAAGCTCGAGCCGAGCTCAAGCTTGAAGCTAGGCTCGAGCTCTGCTCGATTAAGCTCGAAAATGAGTAAACACACAGAAAAGCTTGAACAGGCTCAAATTCGGCTTGATTAAGCTCGATAATAATTAAATGTATAGGCATCAGACATGCAGCAGCCATTGAGGAATATTTAACCATTAGATAGCTTAAATATGATAAATATTTAACCATGAAACAATTCTCAATAGGAACAAATATTGCAAAGTAATCTTAATAGGAGCACATATAACAAAGTTACAACTGTCTTAATAGAAGCAAGGATGGTTTAATAGTTACATATCAATCACACACATGCATACTCGCATGAGTGCATAACCACAAACCACATAGGCAATAGGCTCGCAATACTTATCAAGCTTGTGACATATCAATCACATACAATCATACGGACATACTCGCATAAGTGCAATAACCATATAGTCAATAGGTTCCAACATGCCAAAACACCCACAAAATATCTCTCTCTGTTGACAATCAACAAATAGCTTCAACATAAATTTTGGAACCTCCAGGCTCCAGCAATCCAACTCTTGGTTCTGATGCTGTATACACATTTGAAATTTCAGAAAACTGATCACAAACAAACTTATCAGTTATTAATGATGCATTGTTGCTGTTGCTATTGGTGCTATACTCTTCATGCTGACTAGCTTTTCTGACCCTGGGACAATTACTACTGATAATGTTTTTCAATATCTATCTGCCTATCCATATGAGTAGATATGTCTAGCTGATAACTTATTGGGGGCTAAAACTTTACAGAAGGAAACGTTTTGCATTGACGATATTGACTTACCTTCTAGATTAGCCTTTTGAATTTCATAGCATACTCTATGATATATATTGTCCAAATGCAGTTGCTTATATATAGTATTTGGACTATGCTCTAGTGGTGCTGCCAATTACTCTATTTACTAGCTGACTGTGGTCTTGGGATTTTGCCATAGTTCTTTTAATTTTGTATTGCCAAATTAGTCTAGGAAGATTGATCTGGTACTATTATAAAACCTAGTCTAATGCTAGCCTTTTGTTTATTACTTCACTATGTTTGGAATATAAGTAGCAATTATTTCATACCTGATATAGAAACATCCATTTGCTTCTTATAAAACACTGAAGTAGTACATACCTGATATAGAAGACTAGCTAATTGCTACCCACTGTTGAAATGGCTGTAGCAGTCTCGGTTGATGATAAAGGGATGAAATTAGCATCATCCTCCTATGCAAGAAGTAAATATATATTATATACACAATCAATTATGTGGTAAACAACAACACCCACGAACTTACCAAATCCTTTGGTCTGTGGTAACCTCCTGTAATCTAACTAGATGCACACACCAAAGCTTGCATAGTTGATTATGATGAGACCGTGGTAATGGGAATAGTGAGAATATCTTTGGCCATCATAGCCATTACTGGATATTTTAATTCATTCATCCTCCACCATGTAAGTATATCAAATCCTTCCATGGGAATAACATCAATTAGATCATCCAAATACTTTCTTAAATCTGGCTTTGAAGGATGAGTAGCATGTTTGACTTTCATAAACTCTTGGAATTTGCTAGAGGTTGAGAAAGCATTACTAGAAGTATGAACAGATGTACCAGTGCATTGAGAAGAAGAATCACTGTTCTTCAATGTTGAGAGGTTTTTGTTATATTCACTTTCATATAAAGCATATAATTCATCCAGTGTAGATTGAATAGATGCAACTTTTTGAGGAAAATCAATTTTTTAGTACAAAGAAGGAAATGTGAACTAAATCATTCCCATCTTAAATCTTGGGTCTAGAATTGCAGCAATTGCAAACAAAATATTGCATTCTAAGTTTAGGGAAACTCTGAAACACAGCACAAAGGATACTTTGACCGAAAGTATTCAACCCAAATATCAAACAAACAAACCAATCCATATGAATTTTTAAACATAAGTTCAACATAACTCCCGCCATCTATAGCATTCCACTACCCTTACCATTTAGATTTCAATATTCCCTATTTACTCATTGAGAAGGCCCATCAGGATTTAACAACAACTACACAACAAATTCTTACTCTTATTACCTTTTCCACAATTATAAATAAAGTTCACAGTGCTTATCAAAAACACATCCAACCAACACTACCTCATCAAGATCCCCACGGAGCAGCCTAACCTATATCATCATATTCTAAATTTGAAAGGCAGTGCTTCAACAAGTCTTTGACAGATGATGAACCTATAAATTCCATACCACATACGGCGTCAACATCTCGACAATGGAAATTTATTCACCTAAAAGATGACTCAACAAGTAAATATTATCTCAACAAGGCACCAATCGTAAATAGAAGTTTAAAACATACATTTATTAAGGACAAAATCACGCGTCATGCTAACTATCCCTGGTTCACTCCATCACAACATGTTACAATTTCCACCATTTTAACAAAGGTTTTCAACAATTAATCTAATCGATTACCACCACTACTAAGTCATCAATATCAATAATTGGCATAATTGTAAAACAACAACATTGCTTTTAGTTACCCTATCCATAGGCTATGACAAACTGTCACTACACAACATACTCCAACTATGTAAAATAGATTGAATAATTTAAGCCATCCAAAGCTCTTATAACAACAACGCTAAATTAAATTTAATTTTTTTAATTTTTTTAGCTACCCTATACACGGGTTATAGCAAAATTGCCACTCCAAGACATACTCCGACCTTTTTTAAAGTGAACTGAATAGGTGAAATCATCACAAAGCTCTTACGGCAATGGAAAAAACTTATGTCTTCCCAATTGATATCGATACTAGCATTATTAGAACGCATATCGCATACTTAGAATCTACTAATAGTTTGCAACGTCATAAATATCAACTCTAATCAATTTCCAAGTTAAAGTCACTAGCCAACACGATTAAATTAGAACATCTTTAAACAACCAAAGATGGTTTCTTTAACAATATCGGTAGTCCACCATTACAATTAAATTGTTCTACCGACCTTATATTAAAATGTCTCTAAATAACCCACTAATTTTCTATTACCTTCACATTAGTTTAAATCATCGAAAATTTCTAACTACGCATAAAGATTTAAAGCTTTAAACATTGTCCATGGTCAAGGGCAAATTAAAATAATGCAATAAATCCTAAGCATGCACATTAACACATTCAATCATTATCGCTATAGAGCAATCTACAATACTAGAAGTTTATTTAATCTCAAGCTAAAGATAACAATTACATTTTAATTGATTCAACTCACAAATTAACTTAGAAGTACATCATTCGATAAACCACATTGTTACATACTACGTAACACGGACATAAAATTTCTAAACACCATCATGGGTCACCTACCCTTGACAAGCAGGAGGCAATCCCAAACATTAAAAAAAAAACACGATTCTAGATCAAGAACAAACAGATAAAAATTTCTTCTTTTCGTGCAACGGAGAAAAGCAAAATCCAAACATAAATGCAAGAGAGCTCGACCCTCAAATGTCCAATCATAGTAGCCAAAACTCTTCAAGAAATCCAAAACCTACACTTTCCACAAAGGAAGGCGGATGCAAAAGGGAAGACCAAATGTCCAACTAAAATTTTCCGATAAAGATTCAAAGTTAGCTCCATCCAAATTTTGATCTCGCAACAGAGAAACTCCAACCCCTTCTTTTTTAAAAAAATCGGAAACAACAACCACGTAAATTTCCTCCCAACGACAGTCCATCACAATATATCGGTGCCAAAGCAAAATTGTGACCAAAAGACAGCAACGTAGAACTCTTCTTACGTGTCTTCACTCAAAGGAGACAAAACCACAAACCGCCAAAAGGACAAATCGTGAGTGCTCAAAACTAAGCATTTTCCTCGGTTTGAACCAACCACATACCCGGAAAACCAACCAAAACCGGCCAGTCGGCCACGGTAAAGAACATCCGAAGGAATCCATCACCAACCTCTCCTATTTGACTCCGGTCACTACCCGATCTACGGCAGACACGGATAAGTACTCTTTCCCTACAGGGGTTTAATAGTTCTTCGGTGGTGACTCTACCCACCCACACCGTCAAACAACGGCCTCACTACAAACAAAGGTGACCTAAACCCTTCAAGACCACAACCACACTTTATCACAAATGAAGCAACTCAATCAAATCTATCATAAATATAGCATTATACATCATCAAAAGTAGCATTAAACAACAAAGCTTAAATTCAACCTTTAAGCATAAGGCAACGATACCCATACCCTTTCCTCTGTGCATCCATGTGTGTTAAATTTTAAATTAGTGATTCCTCTTACACAATTTATAATGTTGCTATCTTATGACAAAATTTTAGTTAAAACCTAGGCCATGTTTCTAAGTTATTCCACATCCCATTTTAGTTGTATCCTATAGTATGACACTAAAAATAGACATTCCAAGGACCTACAGCTCACGATACCAAGCTGTAACACCCCACAAATCTAAAGCTGTCAGGTACAAGAAAATTTAATGACATCTCTCCTAAAATTAGGACAAAGCGGAAGCAACAACAAGATTCATAATAACCATTATAAACAGGAATAACATAAAAGCATCAATACTAGAGATAACAAGTCTAAATCAACAGGAAAACAAACATAAACGTAAAACAGCTCCAAAGAGGACATCAACAGGTCTATGATTAATAAAATTTCAGCAAGCTAATGAATTATTAAATGCACTAGTCCATGTGATTCGTGATGACCCGGAGGGTTGATTGTGCTACTAAGCCCACCCTTCAAGCTTACGACTCGCGAGAACTACACGAAAACAACAAAATAACAAGGGGTGAGATTGGGTAATCTCAAAGAAGCGGAACAATTTCTAACGAATAACACAGCCCACAGTAAAACTAGCATACCAAATTCCTCATGTCCAATACCACATTATAGAGTCCACACAACCTCGGTAAAATGCATATGATTGTGCACATGCTTATGCCATGATCCTCCTCACCGTGCCCTTTCTCGGGAACACACGGTGTTGTGCACGTCTTGATCGCGCACAAGGGCGTCGACAAACTTCCAATGCATGATTATGCAGTTAATGCTTCATGCATAAATACATTCATAACTTCCCACTCTGAATTCACATGCTTGCATACCATCAAATAACATGGATAGAATGCGAACATCATTGAGATAGAATATCTCCACAATTCATCTTGCAAACAACATCTTTCTTCATTCTTACTCATGATTCAAAAGCCAAACAACCACATCACAATGCAGAATAGGATATTATAATCTCATAAACAAGTAGTTAAACCATGTAGGTGTGCTGCAATTAAGGTTTATATTGAAGACGAAACAAATAGAGAGTTATAGTTTAGCAAGATCGCTACTTCCACTTGCCTTTACCAACATGGATGACGAACCTAGTTGCGTCCAGAAGGGGCACCACCTATACAAGTATTATTTCAGTACATAGCGACATCACAAATGATCACACAACTCGAACACACGCTTCCTAATCCCCGTTCCCTTCTTAAGCGCCAAAAACCCCAATCTGTCCGGGTCAAACAGCAGCACCCTCTCTTCACAATTTCGTATCTTTTTTTTATACATATCAAAAAAATACAAAAAAATTACAGTAGCTAGATATTGACGAGATCTACAACTTTCATGAAGATCACAAATTTCAATTCCACTGTTAAATATGCCTAAACAAACGTCCAACACAGTGGACAAAATCAGTTTCCAGATTCTGTCCGTCATCTTGAAACAGCGATAACTCTCAGACCGACGCCCCAAACATTCTGAAAAAATTACAGAAGCTATATCTCTACGTTATCTACAACTTTCTAGTTATAGATTTTTGCAGGAAAAATAATCTATGCCACGTAAAACGCGAAACAATCCGCGCTGCACAATCTCCCCTTCCAAAAACAGCACCACGTGAACATCTACCCTTCTCCACCATCAAGATCCATCTAAATCACTCACCACCAGATCTAATACACTCCTAATCGCTAGGTAGAACAGGGGTAAAAGATTGGGAATTTTACCTTGAGTTCTCCCTTGAGAACCCACGAAAAACACGCGACGATTCCCGAAACGGAAATCTGCTCGTCCTCCACGCCTCCACGGATCCTCTTCTCGCTTGCTCCTTCGCGTTTCGCGGTGGATCTTGAGCCACCACGCAAGGGGAGGAAGAGGAGGGGTGGTGTGGCTGCTAGGGGAGGAAGGGGGCGCCCTAGGGCTTTTGGGGGTGACACCCTTTTATATGGTGGTAGGCCCACTAGGGGAAAAGAGAGAGAGGTGGGGAGGGGATTCGCAGCCCAGGCCCAGGTTTTCCTCGGCCCACTGTTTCTAGCCCGACAACTCCAAATTTAATATTAATACGCCGGATAAACTTCAATTATTTTATCCCCCGACAAATCCTTCATTCCTCTCCCGAAACAAAACCAGGAAAAGGAACCCTAGAATCACTCTGACGCTCTAAGGCATCACAGGAGTTGATGGATAAGGGCTTCATTCGCCCGAGCTCCTCGCCTTGGGGCTGCTCGGCTCTATTCGTGACCAAGAAGGACAGATCACTTCGCCTCTGCGTGGATTACCGTCCCTTGAATGCTGTCACTATCAAGAACAAGTACCCCCTGCCTCGGATTGATATCCTGTTTGATCAGCTTGCTGGTGCACGGGTGTTCTCTAAGATTGACCTGAGACTCGGGTACCATCAATCAAGATCCAGGCCGAAGACACCCCGAAGACTGCCTTCTCCACCCGATATGGGTTGTATGAGTACACCGTCATGTCGTTCGGTTTGACGAACGTGCCGGCGTATTTCATGTACCTCATGAACTCCATTTTCATGGAGGAGCTGGATTCCTTTGTCGTCATCTTCATCGATGACATCCTCATTTATTCAGCCAACGAGGAAGATCATGCCAAGCACCTTCACGTTGTTCTCGGGAGACTTCGGGAACACCGCTTGTATGCGAAGTTCAGCAAGTGCGAGTTCTGGCTGAAAGAGGTATCTTTCTTGGGGCATGTCCTTTCCGAGCGAGGCATAGCCGTTGACCCAAGCAAAGTGCAGGATGTGCTCAAATGGGAACAGCCCAAGTCTGTCATGGAGATTCGCAGTTTCCTGGAAATTTGGTGGCTATTATCGCCGTTTCATTCAGGACTTCTCTAAGATAGCCAAGTCCATGACAGAGTTATCAAGAAGGGCACCGAATTCAAGTGGTCGATGGGATGTGGCAGGCATTTCAAACTACGAAAGCAGGCGCCTCACTACCGCTCCAGTTCTTACCCAGCCTGATATTCACAAGCCGTTTGATGTGTATTGCGATGCATCTGGCATCGGACTTGGCTGTGTGCTTATGCAAGATGGCCGGGTTGTTGCCTATGCGTCTCGGCAACTAAAGCGCCATGAAGAGCACTACCCAACCCATGATCTAGAGCTTGCTGCAGTGGTCCATGCCTTGAAGATTTGGCGCCACTATCTTTTGGGGAATAAGTGCAATGTCTATACCGATCACAAGAGCCTCAAGTACATCTTCACTCAGGCAGACTTGAATATGAGACAAAGAAGGTGGCTTGAGTTGATCAAGGATTACACTCTGGAGGTACATTATCACCCAGGTAAAGCCAATGTGGTGGCAGACGCGTTGAGTCGCAAGGCTCGGTGCAATTGCCTCACTCTTCAACCCTGGAGTGCTACCATCTGTGCTGAGTTTCAAAAGCTCAACTTGGAAATGATAGAAGAGGGGACCTTGGTTAATGTGGAATTGAAGTCCACATTGCTTGATCGGATTCGAGAGGCTCAAAAGTTGGATGAGGGTGTTACCCAAATCCACACTAACTTGAAGTCTGGTCAAGCTCCTGGCTTCCGTCTGGATGATCATGGAACCTTGTGGTTCGGTGAGCGCATAGTCGTCCCCGCTGATCAAGAGTTAAAACGGGGGATCCTTGATGAAGCCCACAATTCCTTGCTTACGATCCATCCGGGCAGCAATAAAATGTATCAGGACTTGAAGCGGCAATTCTGGTGGACTCGCATGAAGCGCGAGATTGCTCGCTATGTGTCAGAGTGTGATGTCTGCAAAAGGGTAAAGGCTGAACATCTCAAACCAGCTGGCACTCTTCAGCCGCTACCCATTCCGAGCTGGAAGTGGGAAGATATTAGTATGGACTTCATTACCGGCTTGCCTCTAACTTCTTCGAGTCACGACTCGATATGGGTGATCGTCGACCGGTTGACAAAGTCTGCACACTTCCTAGCTGTTCGCACCAATTACCCTACCAAGAGATATGCGGAGTTGTATATCTCGCGGATTGTATGTCTTCATGGAGTACCCAAGCGGATAATTTCAGACCGAGGCTCTCAGTTCGTTTCTCGATTCTGGGGAAGTCTACATGAAGCACTGGGCACGAAGCTACTCCACAGCTCAGTGTATCACCCTCAAACTGATGGCCAGACCGAGAGGGTCAATCAGATCCTCGAAGATATGCTGAGGGCATGCGTACTGTCCTATGGGAAGAAATGGGAGGAGTGTCTCCCGTATACCGAGTTTGCATATAATAACAGCTACCAAACCAGCATCAAAATGTCCTCTTTTGAGGCACTGTATGGTCGTAGCTGTCGGACACCTCTGAATTGGTCCTAGAGCGGGGAGCGTTCATTTCTTGGACCTGAACTAGTCTTGGAGGTGGAAGAAAAAGTGAGGATCATTCAGGAGAACTTGAGGATAGCACAGTCCCGACAGAAGAGTTATGCTGATCGCCGTAGGAGACCCCTCTCCTTCGACGTTGGCGACTTCGTCTATCTGAAGGTATCTCCTTTTTGAGGCACTCATCGGTTTGGGATTAAAGGAAAACTGGCACCTCGATACATAGGACCATTCCGGGTCCTTGCGAAGCGAGGTCAAGTGGCGTATCAGCTAGAGCTTCCCTCCACGCTCGAGATGGTCCACGATGTTTTCCATGTCTCTCAATTGAAGAAGTGTCTCCGTACTCCTTTCGAGTCACTTGAAGTGGATGATCTAGGAGTCACGCCTGAACCGGATCTGTCCTATCAAGAATGTCCGATTCGGATTCTGGAAGAAGCGGAACGCAAGACTCGGAGGAGAACGCTCAAATTCTACAAGATTTAGTGGAGTAATCACACTGAAAATGAAGCTACTTGGGAGCCCGAGGATCACCTAAAGACCGAGTATCCTGAGTTCTTCAATGCCATGTAAGTACTAGTGTACCATCTTTCGCAATGAGGGGCGTATCGATTAGAGCACGACTGTCCGGTCCATTTTCATTCTATTCTGCCTGTACACTTGTTCTGAATCTTGGGGCGAGATTCCTTTAAGGGGGGAGGGTTTGTCAAGGCCCTGAATTTTAAAATTTCTAAGACATTCGAAGTATCCGGATTAAATGTCCGGAGTATCCGGATATAACCCAGAATGTCCAGACAAAATGTCTGGAGTATCCGAGTTAGTGCTATCGAACACCTTAACCCGGAGTATCCGGACCAAATTGTCCGGAGTGTTCGGGGTGTCAGAAATTAGTTCTACCGAAGACCCCAACCCGGAGTCTCCGGGTTAAATGTCCGGAGGGTCCGGACCGTGCAGGGGTTTGGTATAAAAACTCCATTTTGTGGCTCCTCACTAATTACTTCTTCCACCCATTGCTCCCCACTGCCCGTGTGTCTCTCCTCCACCCAAGCGTTGTCTCCGGTGAGCTCCCCACTCCGGTGAACCTCCCGTGACTCCTCACCAGCGTCCTCAAGCTCCTCCCCAAGCCGGTGTTCTCCTTCTTCTACCCGGTTATTCCTTCCTCTTCCTCCTCCTCGAAGGTAAGGTCCCTTCTAGGAGTTGATTCATGGGTTTCTTGGGTTCTAGGGCCGTCCATGGTGGGGTTCGGGTTTGGATTTAGATTTGGGAGTTGGGGGTGAACTTTAGAGTTCTAGGGTTTTGAGGTGTGGTGACTCTTGGGTTGGATTTGGGACTTGGGTTGGTGAATGTGGGTGCTGGGGTGGTAGATCGGGTAACAATGATGCCATCCCGAGAGCTAAAATAGGTTTGGTTGGGGTTTTCTCTAGCTAGCGCCGTTTTCTCGAGGTTTGGGCTAGCTCGAAGCTTCTCCGACCGTGCAAGGTGTAGAAAAGTCATAGATCGGGTCGTTGTGAAGCCGTAGAGAGTGGTAGGACTTCCATCCCTAGGTCGTGATGGACCAAATGCTCCTGGTCCGGAGTATCCGGACAAAAGGCCCGGAGTGTCCGGATTATCCGGACTGTCCGGATAAGTTATCCGGACTATCCGGACTGGCTGGTCTGTCTCTCGAGCGGGATTTCCGTCAGTTGAGCTATTACTTGGGGGTCTTACAATTGTACTTCATTCATATGCATTGCATGCATGTTATTTGTGCATTGTACCCGTGTAGAGAGCGATCCCGCGGGGCTTAACTCCGCGGTGACTGAGGGTGCTACCGGAGAGCCAGCTACCACCGACCCGCAAGCAGAAGAACAAGGCAAGCCCCTATGCATCTTGAACCCTGTGTAACTATATTTTTGCGAATCAATGGCTTAATTGTGAATTACGTACTGCATTAGGAATTGAATTATGGGATAGGGTTAGATCGTAATTGTTGCACATACCCTCCTTCTGATGAGGACATCACTACCATGCATATGGCCATGCCTACAAACCCAATTGAAGCCAACAATATAATACAAGGGCCAATTACTCGAGCTCGCGCACGTCAATTCAATTACCAGGTGAATGCGTTCCTCGGGTTGCATACAAATAATTTAATGAATGGAATGCTATTTAATCCTTGTGATGATTTTATTGTCCTTAGGAACCAAGGAGAAGGACTCCCAAACGTCAAGCATGAAGCCAATTCTTCCGGTGCACAAGTTCAACTCGGATTCGGCCTCCGGGACAGCACCAACTTCAAACGACCATAACTTTTGATCCACAATGGTGTTTGTGGTCTATGAGTACTGGTTTGAAAGGTTTCGACGTCCTCTTTCCAACGGATCCGGCCCCACCTCCAAATTCCTTACGAGTCAACGGGAATCTGCAAAACAAGTTCAACTCGGATTCGGCCTCCGGGACAGCACCAACTTCAAACGACTATAACTTTTGATCCACAAGGGTGTTTGAGGTCTATGAGTACTGGTTTGAAAGGTTTCGACGTCCTCTTTCCAACGGATCCGGCCCCACCTCCAAATTCCTACCGAGTCAACGGGAATATGCAAAACAAGTTCGGTCATCTTTCCAAATCCGAGACAAACTAGGAATACGAGTCCTATTCTGCCATGAATGTGTTTTGGATGCCCCAAGCCTGGTTTTGGCCTCCTATTTCTCCTATAAATAGCTAGGGAGTCCCCCAAAATAACTTGGGTTTTGGTTATTTGATAGTTTAGCCTTTTGCTACTATTTGAGTCTTTTAGACGTGCTCAACAAATTACCTAACAAGCTCCTTGTATCGGAACCCCAACTTTTCAATACTTCATCTATATTTGAAATTTTAGATTGCTTTTGCCTTGTTCTTGCTAGTTCTTCGATTGCTTGCAGGAATTGATCTTCGTGATCAGGTTGATCGTGCCTACGGCAAGGTCAATAACCCTCTGGAGTTGGTTTAGCGATTGCTAAGGCGCATCGTCGTTGTACGTTGTAGTCGGATCGTCAAAGTCGTCTCCACCCAAATCGAAGGTTATCATTCTCATCGAAAGATCGGGACACCCAGTGTCACATCAAGTGGTATCAGAGCTTCAGTTGATCGGTGAGAATATCAGTGCCTTAGGTTAGTTTTTTATTTCTGTCCTAAATTGAAAACTACTCCACAAAAATTCAACCTTTAGTTTCAATCTGTTATTTTAGTGAGTTTTGGTAGGTTTTGATCCATTAGAGTCCATGTTTTAGTTGCTGATCTTTCTTTTCCTTCGCGTAGCTTCAATCCTTCATTTCTGTCCAGTTTGGTATTTCTAGCATAACTTCCACATACGAACTCGGATTTTTGTGTTCTTGCACTTTATTGAAAGCTGAGGATATAAGCTTCAATTCCTTCCATAGTCAACCAATCAAATTCGGTGATCTTGAAACATTAATCTAGGCGACAAGTTTGCTGCCCTAGAAAAACATCAGTACACCTACCTTTGGGAACCATTTCATCCTTTGTGAACACTTTGATCCTATTTGAGACTAGCTTGTTGATATTGCTTAGAAATTTGCTCTACTTGATACATTGCACAATCTTGATTATCATATCATCTTATCTTGTGACACCAAGTTAGGGATTCCAAAACTTTTGTTCGTACTAGTGTTGGCGAAAGTCACCAAAAGAAAGAAAAGAGAAAGAGCCAAAAGGCTAAAAAAAAGGAAAAGAAAAAGAAAAAGAAAATTGTGGCCGGTCGCACTATATTGAGCAAAACCCTAATTTGTGTTCGTTACTTTTAGGTTGTGCAATTTATTAATTAGTGAGCAATCTTGTGCCCTTCTTACATTCTTGAAGCAATAAGTTAGCGTCTCTCCACGACTTGTGCAATAGAGCTTTTGGTACTTCACTTATGTTTCATAGCTCATTCCTTGATTTCATAAGTGCCATTATCTTTGCGTGTGTGTTGCCTTCAAATTCACTTATATCTTTGAGATCGGCAACTAGGGCTTGTGAATTCTAGTTTGGATCATTACTTATCATTACAATAACTAGAATTATCAGATTGCATAGGAAATAAATATTGCCTATCCAAGCTCCACATCCAACCTCGTACATTTGTTGGGTCCCTTGGCAATCGCTTTATCCAAGCTTCGGAGAACTTTTGACCACGCCAACGGCCGTCAACACTTGCTGCTTGTAAGAACTTGTAAGAGCTTTGGTTATAGGCTTGAATGTTGAGAGAATTGCCACCACCTCCTTGTAGTTGATAGGAACATTATACTTGTTATATTGTTTTCTTGTCTTCTACTAACCATGTTAGGTGATGAGGATTCGATGCATCACTCTCCACGCGCAAAGGGAATTGTTGCTAGAATGTCACTGCAAGAAGACCGCCTCCGGTCTATCGAGACCACTCAGAGAGTTGCTAACACTAATCTTGCTACTATTTTGTCTAGACTTGATACGCTTGCTGGTACGCCCGGAACTTCCAATCCTCTACCTCATCTTCTAAGTAACAAAAATGGCATACTACATGCTCGGTACATGTTGATGATGATTCCTAGATAAGGTTAAATTCGCCATTCCACCTTTTAATGGTCATTATGATCCCGATGTCTATATTAATTGGGAGATAGCAGTAGACAAAGAATTTGGCCAGTATGATTTGTCTGAAAATGAAAAGATTAGGATTCTTGCTAGTGTGCTAAATGAATATGCATTAACATGGTGGAAACATATTTGTAGAAAAGAGAGAAAACCTAAAAATTGGAAGGCCATGAAAAGACTTATGAGAATTGATTATGTTCCTGAATATCATACTGAATTTTTATATACTAGACTCCAATGCTTGAAACAAGGAAATAAGTGCGTTCAGGAATACTATGAACGATTGCAAAATCATTTGTTGTGTTGTGGTTTAGATGAAGGTGAAGAAGCAACAGAGCTTAGGTTCATACGTGGACTTAATCAAGAAATTCAAGATGCTCTTATTGATGAAACATATAGTTCTCTTTCAGAATTGGTTGTATGTGCTTATAGAGTTGAAAATATGCTTGCTGAATCCTTGAAAGAATCATTAGCTTCATTTGAGGCGCCCATTGTTGCACCTTCTTTTGTAGCTAATATTTTGCAGAAAAGTGAACACCATCGAGAGAATGATGTAGAAGAGCATATGCAGAAAGAAACGATCAGTACTACCCCATGTATATGTGAAGAGATAATAGTTGAAGAAACACCTACAACGGTGATGAGAACTTACAAGGTAATGTAACAGGTATGGACTTTACACATGGAGAAGATAATTTTGAAGAGCAAAACCTATCCACAAATCATGCTATCGTAGAGCAACTAATAGTGGAACCAATTGCTGATTTTGCTTTGTTACAAGATGATTTGCTTGCTATTTCTTGTGATAAAGAAGAGTTGTGTGATAATACTTCACTTATATCCATGACACAACTAGCAAATGGACATGTCACCTTTGTTAACACACTAGAAACTTATGCTGAAAATAAACATGTCATTCACATCACAAGCGAAAATGATGAGTTGCAATTGATGTCTTCTTTATATACATTAGGCTACATTGAATTTGATGTTCCTTGTGATCTGAATTATTTAGAGGAGAGCCTTTTTGTACATTCTGATTTGTCATGGTTATTGCGAAATATCTTTTATGTTATTGGCAAAAATAGTGAGAAAGGAGAGTATAAAGCACATCGAGTTTACATTTGTTCAGATTTTAAACCTCCGTTTGCAATGCAACAATGTCATCAATTTAATAATTGCCATATCACTAATCATGTCAGACCAAGTACATTTGGTTCCATTCACAAATCACATGATAGTTTTCAAGAAAGGGAGGATACGGTTGATAGAAATTCTCGATCCATTGATTTCATTGCAAATGTGCATATTGCTTTGTTTCTGTCATTACTAACATTTCACAGGACAATATGATGGAGTCGAGGGCGACTCCACTTCAAGAAAGGGAGGATGATGAGACCATGCTCATCATGGACAGAACTAACACCGCATACATATGGTCATCACCAAGTATTGCTCTGATTATATCAACTGCATGGTTTCATCGACCCCCACCTTGGCCAGGACCATTAAGTTGGCGACACTTCACAGCATCCTCTACCTCGTATACAACTACTACGATGGCTCCATCTGCATGGCTTTATCGACCCCCACCTTGGCCATCCTTCTACATCTTCGTCGGTTCAAGGACCATTGACTCGAGCTCGAGCCCGTCAAATGAATTATCAGATCTAAAGACAAACTTGGGAGAAGATGATGAACTTGAGTCGAGGACGACTCAAATGCAAGAAGGGGAGGATGATGAGGACATCACTACCATGCATATGGCCATGCCTACAAACCCAATTGAAGCCAACAATATAATACAAGGGCCAATTACTCGAGCTCGCGCACGTCAATTCAATTACCAGGTGAATGCGTTCCTCGGGTTGCATACAAATAATTTAATGAATGGAATGCTATTTAATCCTTGTGATGATTTTATTGTCCTTAGGAACCAAGGAGAAGGACTCCCAAACGTCAAGCATGAAGCCAATTCTTCCGGTGCACAAGTTCAACTCGGATTCGGCCTCCAGGACAGCACCAACTTCAAACGACCATAACTTTTGATCCACAATGGTGTTTGAGGTCTATGAGTACTGGTTTGAAAGGTTTCGATGTCCTCTTTCCAACGGATCTGGCCCCACCTCCAAATTCCTTACGAGTCAACGGGAATCTGCAAAACAAGTTCAACTCGGATTCGGCCTCCGGGACAGCACCAACTTCAAACGACTATAACTTTTGATCCACAAGGGTGTTTGAGGTCTATGAGTATTGGTTTGAAAGGTTTCGACGTCCTCTTTCCAATGGATCTGGCCCCACCTCCAAATTCCTACCGAGTCAACGGGAATATGCAAAACAAGTTCGGTCATCTTTCCAAATCCGAGACAAACTAGGAATACGAGTCCTATTCTGCCATGAATGTGTTTTGGACGCCCCAAGCCTGGTTTTGGCCTCCTATTTCTCCTATAAATAGCTAGGGAGTCCCCCAAAATAACTTGGGTTTTGGTTATTTGATAGTTTAGCCTTTTGCTACTATTTGAGTCTTTTAGACGTGCTCAGCAAGCCTAACAAGCTCCTTGTATCGGAACCCCAACTTTTCAATACTTCATCTATATTTGCAATTTTAGATTGCTTTTGCCTTGTTCTTGCTAGTTCTTCGATTGCTTGCAGGAATTGATCTTCGTGATCAGGTTGATCGTGCCCACGGCAAGGTCAATAACCCTCCTGGAGTTGGTTTAGCGATTGCTAAGGCGCATCGTCGTTGTACGTTGTAGTCGGATTGTCAAAGTCGTCTCCACCCAAATCGAAGGTTATCATTCTCATCGAAAGATCGGGACACCCAGTGTTACATCACCTTCATACTTGTCGAACACCTCCATTGAAGCTAGATTATGGGTATTAATTGTGTCATGCTTAGTATGCTTAGAAGTCGGGTTGGGCCAAGTGGTGGAAGGTTCCACCGCTTGAGATTATTTACTTCACAAGTATTGGGTTGCAATGGGTTACTTATGAGAAATTGAATGGTTGAAATTGGAGACCGGGCTGGAGAGTTGGACGTTTGGGTAAGGAGACCCAAATGTGGTAGTCACTTTGAGTCGACTAAGGACCGATCCGATGTTTAACTGTGGCTGAGCACCATTAGGTTGATCGCATGCCCGATTATGGTACGGTAAGCCGCTCTTTCATCGCATGCCGTTCGATGAGCCATGCTCTCATGCAGTTGGATGTGGTTGAGGGCGAGGCCTAGGCCGGCTCTCGAGTGCTAAGCCGTGCTTGGGCCGCTCGAGAGGGTGCTAGGTTTTTGGGCCGCATGAAGATGGCTCAGCGAATGGGTATGGATGGGAGGGGGTTGACATGAGGTTCCTTTGTGGCACATGTCGTGTGATCAATGCTTCCCTGCAGGGTTAATTAAGCGATTCGAATTGCCGCACTCTCGGATATGAGCACGCTTGGTCAGCTGTTACTACACGTAGTAATAACTTGAACTGAAGTTCACCGTTGGGCTTGAGCTCGAAACGAATGTGGGATAATTGTTGTGAATTGTTAAATGTTAACTTCATTTAGTGGTAGACGCTGTTACAACCGCTTTAAAATTTTGAATTGAGTAGTTCGAGTAACTAAACAACAAATAATAAGCAATTCAGCAACAGTTTACCTTGAGCCTATTCCTTGCTACATCCAGAATGCATATCCTTTTGGAGTCAGTCATATATGGACCACGGGTAAGACTTGCGAGTACCTTCTGTACTCAGGCTTCTGCTTTTGTGGTTTTGCAGGTGAGGACCCAACGGGGTGTGAGTTTTGCCCCTACTGTCTGTCGATGACCGGGCGGGGCACCGAGTAGAGGCTGTCGACGCGTGTGCGCCCGGAAGTGTTCAGGGCATGACACTTCCGGAGGAGTTTTACTTTTGTCGTATAGGATAGGGTTGGATCTTTTGTTTGTACAGGTACGCTTGTGTTTTGTAATGCCATTTCGTTCTCTTTCGTCTTGTCTTGTGGGTGCATTTGTTTGGTCGTTCTTTGGGCTTCCGTGTGCCGTGTTGTGTGTTTTGTTGCTTCCGCGATTCTTGCGCCTCTGGTAGTGAAGTTTGGGGGCTCGATGCCCCTTTGTGCGAATTGAGTTTTGATATGGCTTTGGGAACCGGCATGTGGGGATCCTGGGCGAGTTTCGGATCGCATACCGGGGGAATACCGGGATGGTTGTCGAATTGCTTGGATGTCCTTAGAGTTGTCTCGATTGGGCTTGGGTGTTAGCACCGAGATCACCTTCGGTGATTTGTTGCTAGGATCCAAATCCTATGGGAGCAACTGTTCATCCAACAACTCGAGGACGATCTGGGCGGCTCCTCTCAAAACTTCTGTATTATTGCATCAGCCATTTTTCTAAGAGATTCATCCCTAGATAGTAACAATTGATCTAGTGCCTTCTTTATATCGACAATATGAGGATAAAACAAATTGGAGGTAGGGGTAGTTTGAACCTGAGAACTCTTCTGTAGCCAAGTGAAAAACACATAGCACATATTTGACTTGTTCATACAAATTCCAATCCACCTTCGTTGGCTGCCACCTATAGTTAGCATCTCCAGTAGAATACACATCAATGGTAGCATTGTAATGAAAAGCTAAATCTAGCATTTTGTATGTTGGACCCCACCTAGTGCACACATCAAGAACTAATCCCTTTTTGTGCTGAAGGTTAAGAGAATCAATATCGGCATTGAACTTATATTTTCGGCTATTAGATTTCTTGATGTATGTGATAGTCTTCCTAACTTTGTCAATTAAAGGTTGAATAACCTTCATACCATCTTGGACAACCAAATTTAGAATATGAGCACAACAACGATTATGAAGGAACCTCACTTTAGACCAAACTGCACCTCGGTTTGTAAACTTAGCAAGCAACAATTTAACAGCAACATCATTACTCGAGGCATTATCAAATGTGATGCTTGCTATCTTATCCTCAATTTTCCATGCAACTAAACAATCAGAAATGGCATTACAAATTACTACACTAGTGTGAGGCTCCAACTCTAAGAAGTTAATGACACGATAATGCATTGACCAATTTGCATCTATGTAGTGAGCAACTAAACTCATATAGCACAGTGTTTGGTTAGATGTCCAAAGATCACATGTGAGGCTTATCTTCTTAATATCCTTACAACCTTTCTTCAATAGTTCCTTTTTAGATTCATAGGGCTTCATGCATTCATTTCGAATAGTGACTCTAGACATCTTTTTGTATGCAAGATTTAATGATTTCAGCAAAATATTAAACCAAGTATACTCCACAATACTGAATGGTAACTCGTGAACAATGATCACCTTGCAAATGAGTTCACGAATTCTTGTAGGATCATAATAACCAGGGGTAACCACATAAGGAGTTTTAGTATCAACATCACCTTCCTCAGTGCTACAAAAATTGATGGTCTTTTGTTGCTTGGATTTCTGCTGAAGCTTGTAATAATCACATTGATCAAGATACCTCTTAAAATGTGATGTAGTCCCACTACTTATCTTCAAAAGCAAACATTCGCATGCTTTGCACTTCACCTTGATTTCCATCTCTCCTCTTTTTTTCTTCGATCGAACTTCACATTCCTCAAAGAAGCTCCATATTGGGGACTTCCTCTTTCTAGTGGGTTTTGTTGGCCCATCCTCTTGATCAATGTCTTGCTGATTTGCTGGTGCTGCTAATACTGTGGTTCCATCTTTCTCCCCTGCCGGTGAATCAATAGATTGTTGTGTTGACCGCTAGTTTCGAGACATCTACAAGAATTCATATAGAGTTAGCAAATATATCAAGCAAAAAAATTAGTAGATGTTGGGAATTAGGTAATCTCTGTATGGACTGTTACACCCCGGTAGCGAGTTTCGGCTGACCATACATGCCCTTGGATGATGTCCCCAAGGAAGACCCTCGAATAGTACAGCCGGTTGGTCCGCACGATCGGACTAGACCCAATGCTTGGCCACGAGCATCCATGCTCGGCTATGAACACTCATGCTCGGTCCAGGCTCGCTCACGAACATACGAACTCGGAAACATCGGGCAGAGTAGGGGAACTCCTCGAGCATGATCCGAAGGTCATGTTCGCCCCCTATAACGCGTAAATAGCGATAATTACGCTACAATCTGGGGCCGTTACGCCCACGATGGGAACGTGGCGAGAATCAAGGCTTCAGTTTCAGCCATGGTTAATGCAGTAAAGCGCGCATTATTTAGTTGCAGTTATGATAGATATTTTGTAAGCTATAAGTACCCCCCGAATAAATTGATAAAGGGGTCGGTCGCTCATAGACACATTAACGACAAGCCAAAAACAAGACACACACACACACGAACTGTAACACCCCGGCATCTAGCATGCCTGAATGCTACCAAACATAGGCTAAACAACATCTAAATACCATAAACTAAGATAAATTACAGCAAAGGAGTAAATGCTAAAATCAAAAATTTCGGCAGCATCTCCTTTGTTTTTCCATGAATTGAAGCAACAACAATATGATCACAGGATATAGTATAAAGAATGTGTGATGCCCTAGAATTTGAGAGCGATCCTAGGGTTTTCTTTCTTGGTTGTTCCGAAAAGAAAGAGGGTTTTGTCGGGGAATGAAATAATTGAAGATTATGCGGCAATTTAATATTAAAAATTGGAGTTTTGGGCTAGTTTCCGCTGGGCTGAGGCAACCTGGGCTTGGGCCGGGAATTCCTTTTTCCCCCTCTCCTCCCCATGCCTTGGTGGGCCGGCCCACCTCCCCCTTTAAGTGGCGCCCCTCCCCCCAAACCCTAAGGCGCCTCCCTTCCTCCCCCCTAGCAGCCGCACCCCCTCCTCTTCCTCCCGTGCATGGTGGCTCAAGATCCACCATGAAACGCGAAGGAGAAAACGAGAAGAGGATCCGTGGAGGCGAGGAGGACGAACAGATTTCCGTTACGGGGATCGTCGCGCGTTCTTCGTGGGTTCGCAAGGGGGAACTCAAGGTAAAATTCCCAATCTTTTACCCCTGTTCTACCTAGGGATTAGGAGTGTATTAGATCTGGTGGTGAGTGGTTTGGATGGATCTTGATGGGGGAGAAGGGTAGATGTTCACGTGGTGCTGTTTTTAGAAGGGAAGATTGTGCAGCGCGGATTGTTTCGCATTTTACGTGGCATAGATGATTTTTCCTGCAAAAACCTATAACTAGAAAGTTGTAGATAAAGTCGATACATAGCGTATGTAATTTTTTCAGAATTTTTGGGGCGTCGGTCTGAGAGTTATCGCTGTTGGAAGATGACGAACAGAATCTGGAAACAGATTTCGTCCACTATGTTGGACGGTTGTTTAGGCATATTTAACAGTGGAATTAAAATTTGTGACCTTCATGAAAGTTGTAGATCTCGTCAATATATAGCTACTGTAATTTTTTTGTATTTTTATGAACAGTAGAAAAAACGATACGAAATTGGGAAGAGAGGGTGCTGCTGTTCGATTCGGACAGATCGGGGTTTTTGGCGTTTAAATGGGATCGGGGAGTAGGAAGCGTGTGTTTGAATTGTGTGATGAATTGTGATGTCGCTATGTACTGAAATAATGTTTGTTCAGGTGGTGCCACTGCTGGGCGTAACTAGGTTCATCGCCCACGTCGGTAAAGGCAAGTGGAAGTAGTTGTATTGTTAAGCTATACATTGTTGTTTGCTTCGCCTTTATTATAAACTTCAATTACAGCAATCATACATGGTTTAATCACTTGCTTTGAGGTAAGGTGAAGAATGATGTTGTTTACCGGATGAATTGTCTAAACATTTCATCTCTATGATATTTGTTTTCTATCCATGCTATATGATGATATGCAAACATGTGGACTCAGTGGGAGGAGTTATGAATGAATTCATGCATGAAGCATTAACTGCATAATCATGCATTGGAAGTTGTCGACGCTAGCGTCTTGCGATCGTGAGTACAACACCGTGTGTTCACGAGAAAGGGCACGGTGAGGAGGAACATGGCATAAGCATGTGCATCAATCATATGCATTTTACTGAAGTGGTGTGGACTCTTTCCTGTGGTATTGTATATGAGGAATGTGGACTCTTTGATGTGGTATTGTATATGAGGAATGTGGAATGCTAGATATATGGTGGATGTTTTATTTGTATTAGTTGTTCCGCTTGTTGAGATTACCCAATCTCACTACTTGTCGCTTTTGATGTTTTCAGGTAGCGCACGTGAGTCGTAAGCATGAAGGGTGGGCTAGCAACACAATAAATTTTCTGTTGTCATCACGACTCACATGATCTAGTGTTTTAAATAATTCATTAGTTGGATGCAATTCTATTTCATTTAGACCTTTTGTTGTTCCCTTTAAACTTGTTCTCGTTTATGGTTGTCCCTTTAGAGATGTGTTTTATTTATGGTTAATACCTGGTTGAATTATACTCGTTGTCTCTAGTTTTGATGTCGTGAGATTATTCCTATTCGAATTGCTTCCGTATTATCCTGTTTTTAGGGGAAATGCTGTCGATTTGTTCTTGTACAACAGTTTAGATTTTTGGGGTGTCACAGAATGACATCTAAATCATCAATAACAAGGGTTCTAGCAGCAGTATAAGCCTAGAAAAAAGATTCCAACCCTCTCATGAGCCAAACGAAGTAAATGAGGAAACCAAGCACACAAATTAACTATTGCACCAATTTGCATGGCAGTACTCTTATTACCATGACCAAGATGAATAAATTGTCTATAAGTGTGGAGCTACGTGTAGATGTGTAGCTAATGCCCTTCCCCGTATGACGGTTTCATGGTACCTAAAACAACAAGAAAGCACAAGCGTGAGTTCAACACTCATCAAGTATATTGCAATGGTACAAAAGAACAATTACATGTCTACAACAACTCACATCATGTCTATCATCTCATTCATGATCACATATCATTATCATCATCATCATGTATGCAATGCGATGCGATGCACATGTCTCCTGGAAACTCATACCGGTATGGTTGAGTACACACCCGTCGGTGTGCACCCTCTCCCCCCTTCCATCCCGAAGATGGAGGGTGCCTACTCCTCGCTTCCATACACCGCGGTGGATGGAATCACGATGTATGACTTTTGCTCTCCGAAATAGTCATAACTTTCTCACCGACCTTCCTCGGACTAGTTATGACTTTCTCACCGCCCGGGCCATGTATCATGCCATGTATGCAAACATGCCAACATCATAAATAACTTGTACATTAACATATGGCATCATAACTGTAACACCCCGGAATTTAATATGCCTGAATGCTACCAAACATAAGCTAAACAACATCTAAATACCACAATTAAACATAAAATTCCAGCAAGGCGCACATGCTAAAAACCGAGATTTCGGCAGCATCTCCTTTGTTTTAACATGAATTAACACAATATCAATATCATGGCAAGATATGTCATAGCACACGACAAATAAAACATCAACATAAATGGATATATCATCAAATTACGCCAATAAAAGCATGCTCAACCACTTCATAAGCTATAACCAAGCAAATAAGGAATCACAAGCATGCTAAATTAAACCCTACATTAAGTTTATGGCACAACTCTTAATATCATGTCTCCAAGTGATTAATTATGGACTATGATGGTGGAGCTACGTGTAGAAGTGTAGCTAGACCCCTTTTTCCCGCATGCCGATCTCAAAGTACCTAAAAACAACATAAAACACAAGCGTGAGTTCGAAAACTCAGCAAGCATATTGTAATGGACAACAAGATCGACACGACAAGTGATGTAAAGTGGAGAGCGCATGGACGGAATAGTGCAAAAGAGACAAATGAGGAAAAGTGAACCGGACACATTTCTTAAGGTCTACACACATATGGGATGTTTCGATCGAAGATCGGATGTTCTGTTGTGTTCGCTATTCTAGAACTTTCGGATATTCCGATAGAAAATCAGATGTTCCGATCAATAAGATTGTCCAGAAATTGGAAGTTCCGATGTTTAGGTCGAATATTCTGATGAGTTGAAACTTCCAGCAGATTGAAAACTAAGATATGAATCGGATGTTCCGATGTCGATATCGGATGTTCCGATGCGTTGAATTTTCCAACTGAGAGGAAAAGAAGATAGGATCTTTGAGAGGAAGTTGAGTCACTTGGTCATGCGAACACTTAGACATTACTCCACTCGTGATCAGCAAGCAATCAAGTAATTAAAACAACGATCACAAATAGATTGACTCAAAATAAAGATCCAACTTAAATCATTTTCAAAAGCACACACGCATTTTTAAACATTTTGTTTTGAAGTCTACTGGATAATTAACAACCAATGTATCAAGTGATCAAGCCAAATTCTGATAGTCTAGGATATTTAACTCACTCCTTAGCTCACAAAAGCGGCGTTCATCTAGAGGCTTGGTGAAGATATCGGCTAATTGTTTTTCGGTTCTCACATAGGTAATATCGATATCTTCTTTAAGTGAGTGATCTCTAAGGAAGTCAAGCCGGATGACAATATGTTTGGTTCGAGAATGTTGGACGGGATTGTTGGCTATCTTTATGGCACTCTCATTATCACACAAAAGTGGAACTTTGTTCATATTGAGTCCATAATCCCTTAAAGTTTGCCTCATCCAAAGCAATTGAGCACAACAACTTCCCACGGCAATATATTTGGCTTCGGCGGTGGATAGAGCTACAGAATTTTGTTTTTTGGAGGACCAAGACACTGAGGATCTACCTAAGAATTGACAAGTCCCAGAAGTGCTCTTTCTATCCGCTTTGCAACCCGCATAGTCGGCATCAGAATAGCCAATGAGATCAAATTCGGATCCTTTAGGATACCAAAGCCCTAGGCTTGGTGTGTGGACTAGATATCTAAGGATTCTCTTCATGGCTACTAAATGACTCTTTCAGCGCGGATTGAAACCTTGCACACATGCATACACTAAGCATAATATCGGGCCTAGATGCACAAAGATAAAGTAATGAACCTATCATAGACCGATATACCTTTTGATCAACCGACACTACTACAGAATGATCATCACTATCGCTTCATCTGTGTCGGTTCGAAACTTTTGACTAAAAAACCGACTGTGATACGTGTATGTCATTTGTAAATTTTGGTAACAGGTTATCACAATCGGTTCTTTCTAAGAACCGATTGTGATAACCCATTTCCTCATCATAATCGGTTCTGAAAAAGAACCGATTGTGATAAGGGGTGATGACCTTTTATCACAATAGGGGAGAAAACTGACTGTGATAGCGATTCCTCATTACTATCATTGGACTTTCTATTGCCACCAAAACCGATTGTGATGACGAAAAAGAACCGATTCTAATGTACATTTCTGTAGTAGTGTGAGTTACCTTCTTCATTTAGGCCGGGATGTCCATTTGTCGCCATGGGAGTAAGAATTGGCTTGGAGTTCTCCATGTCAAATTTCTTGAGCATATCCTTAATGTAGTTTGTTTGAGATAGGAATGTTCCTTCCTTGAGTTGTTTAATTTGAAATCTTAGGAAGAACTTTAACTCCCCCATCATTAACATCTCAAACCGTTTAGTCATCAACCTACTAAACTCTTCACAAAAGTTTTTGTTAGTAGAGCCAAATATAATGTCATCGACATATATTTGGCATACAAATAAATCACCATCAATATTTTTAGTGAAAGAGAGTAGGATCGTCTTTACCAAGTACAAAACCCTTTCTGACAAGAAAATCCCTAAGGCATTCATACCATTCTCTAGGTGCTTGCTTAAGCCCATAGAGTACCTTATGAAGTTTGTAGACATGTGAAGAGTTCTTGTGATCTTCCAAGCCCGGGGGTTGCTCCACATATACCAATTCAAAAATTGGTCCATTTAAAAATGCACTCTTGATTTCCATTTGATAAAGCTTCAAATCACGGTGAGTAGCAAATGCAAGTAATATGCGAATTGATTCTAATCTAGCAACTGGAGCATAAGTGTCACCAAAATCCAAACATTCGATTTGAGTTTACCCTTGAGCAACCAACCTTGCTTTGTTCCTTATTACGATTCCATTTTTGTCATGTTTGTTGCGAAAGACCCATTTGGTTCCAATCACATTTTGATTGGGTCTGTGAAATCATGTGCTGAAAAATTGGCTTTGAACTGAAAAATTAACTTAGATTTGAATTTGCAAAATGTGTTTGTTCATGTGTTTTGACAATTTGACAAGAAACGATGAAGATTCACGCATTGCGGACAAAGTTCTCAAGAAGCAGTTTCCCATCTGACGACGAGTGTTTTTGGGTCTGTTGTGAACATGTTTTGAGTCCATGACGAAGTCATTTTCACATGTACAACTGGAGACTGAGTTTTTCTTGGTCCGTTGTGAACAAGCTTTTTCGGTTTGGATAATTTCTTGGAACCAAGATTTTCACATGTACAACGGACTAATTCTTTTTTCCGTCGTGAATGGACTTTTTCTAGGGTTTTACTTTTGTGAAACCGGCGTATGCGTTGCGCGGACAAGCTTACGGGGTCCGTTGTGAACTTGTTTTGAGCTCATGACGAAGCCATTTTGCATGTACAGCGGACCAACTTTGTTTGTCCGTTGTGAGCAACGTGTTTTTCCGCGTTTGGTTGGCTTCTTGGAACAGAAACTTTTCCTTATACAACGGACCAACTTTGTTTGTCCGTCGTGAATCGTTTTAAGCTCAATTAGGGGTTTTGGCGATTTGGATTTGAATTTTGAATGTGAATTTGAAATTTGTAATGATTTCATGATGCTTCTTTTGAAGTGGACTTTATGCAATACTCATGTGAGTAGTTGCATGGATTGACATTGAGTCAAGTCGTGGACTTGTGCTCGGATTTGTTTATTAGTTTGTTCATGTGCGAGGTATTGCTCGAAGGCGAATGTGGTCGATGGCGGGACGGAACTAGGTTCATGGAGGAACTGAGGTTCGGGACTAGGTTCAGGAGGAACCGAGGTCTTGGTGGTCAAGGATGTCATGCGGGACGTTCGGGCTAAGAGAATGGTGCACATGAAGAATGGTTAGTCCGCGTGAGAATGGCAGGAGGTCATTCGCGTGCAAAGTGTTAGTCACGCGTGAGTATGGCAGGTGGCCATACAGCGTGCAAAGTGTTAGTCACGTGAGTATGGTAGGGTTGCCATACGGCGTGCAAGAGTTGTACTCGGCCTGGTTGGGCCAAGTAGAGTTGAGTTGGATCACAGTTCCTTCTAGGGAATAGGAATCGTATTGGGAACTCTTTAATGTGGGTTGGTGCTTTAAATAGGTGGGGGTCTCTGTTGAAGGCACCAAGTAGAAACTGAGCGCATCAAGCTTTGAGCTTGGTTTTAGGAGTTTGTACTCTTTTTGATGAGAGTATTTTAGACAAGAAATAAAGATCAATTCTTCCAAGATTTTTACTCTGATAACCACGTAAACTCACAGTATTTTCTGTTTTGGTTCTTGTTTGCATGCTTGTTCTAGTTCTAGATTGGTTTTTGTTCTTCAAGTTTTATCTTGATTTGATCCATCAAAAAACCTCTCTAGGGTATTGATCTAGTGTTTCTCAAAGTCTAGTTGATCAATCTTTTGTCGTTCTTGTTTAATCTTGAAGTTTTGATTAGATTGATTCTCGTCAAGTTCTGGATCAGCAAGCTTGCGAAGCTCATAACTTTGATCCGTAAGTCCGATCGAGCTGATTCTTTTTGGGTTCGATTCGTATTGGAATCTAGTTTCTTGTGTCCAAATTTCAGATCGTTTCGACGGTTGGATCTCCGGGAATTCTCGTTTTACCAAACCTCTGTCATTCTGTTTTTGTCGAAAACGAGGCAATTATTTAGTTCTGTTTTGGGGTGAACTTTTAATAGGTCAAGAATTTGGTTTTAGCTTCCGCACAATCATTCACCCCCCCTCTGATTGCTATATTCGTATACTTCGATCCTACAAGTGGTATCAGAGCAAGGTTTTTCTAATCTATCTTAATCGGTGATTAGATCAATGGATCATTATTCGACAAAACCTTGTGTGTTCAATGGTGTTGATTTTCCAGTTTTGGAAGGCCAAGATGGGGCGTTCATCCAAGCTCAGGGATTCGCAATTTGGGAGAAGGTCTACAAACCATATGATGTCCCTGCAAGCGACAACGTCCAACGACACCAATCGCGCACATGTTGAAGCAAATAGTAAGGCGCGCAACTTGATCATCCAAGGCTTGGGGCCAGCGGCGACTTTGATCGTGTGGTTCATCTTCGATCCGCATATGAGGTATGGAAATCTCTTTGTGATTACCATGAGGGTTCTAACACTATTAAAGAGGTTAAGTCAAGATCTTTACAAAAAAGAATACATGCGATTTGAGATGAAACCCGGTGAGTCGGTAGATGACTTCTTTGCACGTTTAATAAGATTCTTAGCAATTTGCGTGCTGTTGGAGTTAGCTTTGATGATCTTGCTAATGCTAGACAATTGCTTAGTGCTTTGGACATGTCGGTGTGGGAGATGAAAGTAACATCTATACAAGAATCTACTACCATGAGTACACTTACTTTAGATGTTCTTTATTCTAAGTTGAAAACTCATGAATTAGATGTTTTGCTAGAAAGAATGATCATAAATCAATTGCTTTGACATCTCAATCTAGCATATCTCATAATGGTGCTGCTTCAAGTTTTGCTCTATCTTTCTTGTCTTCACTAACCGATGAGCAGATTGAGCAATTCCCGAGAAGACTTGTCACTACTCTCTTCTCGCTTTAACAAAGCTTTGCAAAATGTGATAAAGAGAAAGAGAAGTGGTGGTGATCCTCAAGATGCTATGAGTGTGGTGATCTCGACCATATTAGGTCAAACTGTCCAAAACTTGCAAGTAAAGCATCAAGGGAGGAGAAGGACAACGACAGAAGAAAAGAAGAAGAAGTTCTCTCCAAGTGATAGAAAGAAGAAGAACTTCATCAACAGACAAAGTTGTCCACCGAGTTCTTTCGCTCTTGAACAAGTCAATTTGAGCGATGTGGATTCAGTGGAGCTTGAGGGACGATGCAACTCCAAGCAAGCATGAGTTGGCGGGGTTGTGTCTCATGGCTAAAAGCAGACGGCTTCTGAGAGGCGACCCACGACAGGCGACTTCAATGAGGTAGATCCTTCTTACGATGAATTAGCTATTCTTTGTTGCTCGACTTGGTAAATTGCTTGATAAGCGTGACAAGAAAATTAAGAAACATGATTTTGTTGTTGAGTCATTGAATGCTGAAATTGTTAGACTTAAAACCTTGATTCCCGATGATGATGCTTGCAAATCATGTGACTTAATTTACAATGAGCTTACTTTGCTTAGGAAAGAACATGTTACCTTGTTAGAGCAAATCAATGCTGAAAATGAGAAACATGAGAAACATGTTGTACATGCTAGCTGTTCCACTGATGATTTGCATAGTTCAACTTCTTGTTCTAAATGCTCAACTCTTGAATTAAAATTAAAAGATGCAAATGCTAGGGTTTCTCAATTGTTGATGATACAGCTTACACATGAGGTTCTTTCATGCTCAACTTGTCGTAAGCAAAAGGAAAAGTGAATGTTCCTTGCAATAATTGTTTAACTCTTTCTCGAAAAGTTGATTACTTGGACAAATCATTAGAGCGTTTCACTAAAGGAAAGAAGAACCTAAACATGATTTTGGATCAATCAAAAGTCAGCACTCATAACAAAGGTTTAGGTTTTGATTCTTATGCTCATCATAAATCACATGCTCCAACATTGTTAAAACACTTGTGGAGGAGGAAAATTTGAAATTGTCAATGAGCCTAAGAAAGCGTCTTTAAGTCTGCTTTGAGTGTTATCTTCTACTATGATGAATGCAAATGTTGCTTCTACTTCTAAAGCCAAACATCCTGTTAAATACACTTGCACTCATTGTGGTAGAGATGGACATTTAGTAGATTTTTGCTAGACTAGCCAAACAACAAAAGAAGAAAGAGCTAAGGCTAGGTCTAATTTGAAAGGCTCGCTTTGCTTCTCACTACGTGCCTAGGGTGATGCAAGCACCTTTTGTTTGCTAGAAACACGAGAACGAGCAAATTTGATTTTGTGCATAAGGCGCTTGTGTTGTGCCCCTCTTGTTGTCCGTCGTGTGTCTCGATCTTGATTCCTAAACATCTTATTTCTAACTTGATCAGCATCGAGACCTCGACACTTTACCCTTCTATGTAGGCTTCTCACGAGGAGGGAGAACATGTGGCTAGTGAATTTAGGATGCTCACTTCATATGTTCGGGTGATAAGATTTGATTCTCCTTCACTCGTGCATCTCATGCTGAAAGTGTTGCCTTTGGAAATGCTTCTTCCATACATTTTTCGCAAAAGGCACTAGTTCAAATGATGCAGTACAAGTGCATATGTTCGGGGAGAGTGTCTTTGTTCATAAAGATGATGATAATCTTTGTTGAGGACGAGATAATTAGAGGTTTACATGAGAGACTCTTCCCACGTGCTTGTGTGTGCTTGTGTGCTTGTTTTCAAGCTTCCCACGTGCGTCACATCGACAAGCTATCAAAAGGATTTTCAGGTATCTTCATAGAACTCAAGATTTTGGCATTTGGCTTTCTGCTTCCTCATGGATTAGTTTAGGCTTTTACGATGTTGACTTTGGAGGATGTTGATTTGATTTGGTTCGTACCTCTTGAGTAATCCCTTTTCTTGAGCATCACGATGTTGGATTTCACTTTCTTAAAGATCATGTTGAAAAAGAAAAAATTGTGCTTCACCATGTGGATACTGAACATCAATTGGCAGACATTTTCACAAAACATTTGTCTTCTTCTCGTTTTGCTTTTATTCGGGGAGAACTTGGAATTGTTCATCCAATGGGATTGTTTTGAGGGGGAGTTTCTTTGCCAAGTTCTTTCACTTGATGAGCTCACTTTATCATATTTCTTTATATACTATATAATTGAGCTAATATATGATAATCTAAATTGTTTCACTTGAACTAAAAATGACATTGCGGAATTCCCTGGACTAATTGCCTATAGCTAAATACTCTGTTATATCTTACTCTTCTAGGCTTGATATTGAATCCTCTTGACAAATTTGGGCTATGAAGCAAGTGTGGTTTCAACTTTACTCTTTCATAAGACCTTTTAATCACTTTTGCATGTTTATAATCAAAGAAAAATGAAAAGAAAAGGGAATCAATAAAAAAAAGGTTGTTAAAAGCAAAAAACCTCAAGTTATGTGCTTCAGGCTTGCTTTCCCTAAAAAGATAAGATGTATGCTTCAAGCATGCCATTCCCTCAAAGATAAGATGTATGCTTCAAGCATGCCACTCCTAGAAAATAAAAGAAGTATGCTTCAAGCATGCCACATGCAACTTATTGTTTAAAGATTAAATTGGTCTACTAGATTGGAGTTGAAACTACTTGCTCGCCCTAAGTTGTTAGTTGCTTCAATTTTTAAAGTCTTGCTTTTTTCTGCTAAGATCTTGCTTAGTACTTGGCTATAGTTGACTAAATTGAGGTTGAGATGCATGTCATTCCCTAACTTGTTAAAATCACATCAAGATCATGTATTTTGCATATTATGTGATATATAAGGTTATATGATCGAATGAGCTCATCTTTTCCTATCTTGGCACTCCCTTGTTTCTCTTGGTGAAATCATTGTTTGAGGAAAAATTTTGAACCTGTTCTCTCTTTTACTCTTGATGAATCCATTGTCAAAGGGGAGAAATTTGGAAATCTTTCTTTGAAAAGTTTAAAGAAAAGGAGAGTTGTATTTGGAAATTTGAGAATTTTGGGAGAAGTTTGGAGAATTTTGAAATTTTGGGCGCATTGCACATTCACACACATTTTCATTCTCAGGGGAGATTTTGTCAAAGAGGGATTGTGTTTTCTTACTTTGGTCTTTGATCCTTTGGATTTCAAAATCTTTGGTAAAGTGAATGCCAAATGATCAATTCTAAGTAGTGTTGCCAATGTTTTCATCAAGGGAGATTGTGAAATCATGTGCTGAAAAATTGGCTTTGAACTGAAAAATTAACTTAGATTTGAATTTGCAAAATGTGTTTGTTCATGTGTTTTGACAATTTGACAAGAAGCGATGAGATTACGCGTGTGCAGCCGACAAAGTTCTCAAGAAGCATTAAAGTTTCCCATCTGCGACGACGTGTGTTTTGGAGTGCATTGTGAACATGTTTTTTGAGTCCATGACCGAAGTCATTTTCACATGTACAGCGGACGATTTTTCTTGGTCCGTTGTGAACAAGCTTTTCGGTTTGGATAATTTCTTGGAACCAAGATTTTCACATGTACAACGGACTAATTCTTTTTTCCGTCGTGAATGGACTTTTTCTAGGGTTTTACTTTTGTGAAACCGGCGTAGACGCGTTGCGCGGACAAGCTTAAAGTCCGTTGTGAACTTGTTTTGAGCTCATGGCCGAAACCATTTTGCATGTACAACGGACCAACTTTGTTTGTCCGTTGTGAGCGTGTTTTCCGGCGTTTGGTTGGCTTCTTGGAGCAGAAACTTTTCCTTATACAACGGACCAACTTTGTTTGTCCGTCGTGAATCGTTTTCGCTCAATTAGGGTTTTGAAGCGATTTGGATTTGAATTTTGAATGTGAATTTGAAATTTGTAATGATTTCATGATGCTTCTTTTGAAGTGGACTTTATGCAATACTCATGTGAGTAGTTGCATGGATTGACATTGAGTCAAAGTCGTGGACTTGTGCTGGATTTGTTTTGTGGTTTGTTCATGTGCGGTATTGCTCGAAGACGAATGTGGTCGATGGCGGGACCGGAACTAGGTTCATGGAGGAACTGAGGTTAGGGACTAGGTTCAGGAGGAACCGAGGTCTTGGTGGTCAAGGATGTCATGCGGGGCGTTCGGGCTAAGAGAATGGTGCACATGAAGAATGGTTAGTCACGTGAGAATGGCAGGAGGTCATTCGGCGTGCAAAGTGTTAGTCACGTGAGTATGGCGGGTGGCCACACGCGTGCAGTAAAGTGTTAGTCACGTGAGTATGGTAGGGTTGCCATCACGCGTGCAAGAGTTGTACTGGCTGGTTGGGCCAAGTAGAGTTGAGTTGGATACTGGATTATTCTAGGAATAGGAATCGTATTGAACTCTTGTGGGTTGGTGCTTTAAATAGGTGGGGGGTCTCTGTTGAAAGGCACCAAGTAGAGCTAGCGCATCAAGCTTTGAGCTTGGTTTTAGGGTTTGTACTCTTTTGATGAGAGTATTTTAGACAAGAAATAAAGATCAATTCTTCCAAGATTTTTTCGTGCTCACAAGATAACGCGTCGCTCACGGTATTTTGTTTTGGTTCTTGTTTGCATGCTTGTTCTAGTTCTAGATTGGTTTTTGTTCTTCAAGTTTTATCTTGATTTGATCCATCAAAACCTCTCTAGGATATTGATCTAGTGTTTCTCAAAGTCTAGTTGATCAATCTTTTATCGTTCTTGTTTAATCTTGAAGTTTTGATTAGATTGATTCTCGTCAAGTTCTGGATCAGCAAGCTTGCGAAGCTCATAACTTTTGATCCGTAAGTCCGATCGAGCTGATTCTTTTTGAGTTCGATTCGTATTGGAATCTAGTTTCTTGTGTCCAAATTTCAGATCGTTTCGACGGTTGGATCTCCGGGAATTCTCGTTTTACCAAACCTCTGTCATTCTGTTTTTGTCGAAAACGAGGCAATTATTTGGTTACATTTTTGGGGTGAACTTTTAATAGGTCAAGAATTTGGTTTTAGCTTCCGCACAATCATTCACCCCCCCTCTGATTGCTATATTCGTATACTTCGATCCTACAGGGTCTTTCCACCAATGACCATATCTTGTTTCTCACATAGTTGTTCAACTCTTTTTGCATGGCCATTACCCAATCCGGGTCTCTAAGAGCGTCATTGAAGGACCATGTGGAGGTCCACCCGTGTTTGTGATGAGTATTTGACATTTATTTGAGCTTGAGTTTCTAGTGTTTGAGTTTGATTTGAATTTGAATTCAATTTGAAGCAATTTGGACTGTTTCTGTGCCAAGTGGCACTACCGGCCCCAGAGGGCGGTACTGCCGGCCTCAGGAGGTAGTACCGGCCAGGAGGTCGGCTACTTTTTTCCAAAGAGGGTGCGTTTTCTGTTCATCGTCAGGCGGCACTACCGCCAAGGCTGGGCAGTACTGTCGGTCGAGCGGCAGTACCAGCCTTAGCACTGTAGTAGTGCCGGCCAAGCTGCGAATCACCCTGTTTTTAATAAACCATTTAATCATCCATTAAATCATTTGTTCATTAAAACTAGGGTGATTCGCAGCCTTCAACAACCTTCAAAGGCTCCAAAGAAGACACAAAAGAGTAGAATTCACAAAAATTGGATACTCTAGAGGGTGTCGTTACCCCCTTTTGGATATCACCAAGGATATTATCGACGGGGTGATCCCTTTGGATGCTTCGATGAACTCTTGGATGTGGAACTTGAGATTGGTGTTGTATTAACTCGACTTCTTCAACTTGATCATCTTCTATGAGTTTGCTTGAGTCATATTGGGTTTGATCTTGATCTCGAGTTGAAGTTGGTGGCTCCACTTGAGTTGAAGAGATTTGTTGATCTTCCGATAATTGAGGCTTCACTTCTCCGATTGCCATCCTCTTTATTGCAATGCTTGGTACTTCCTCGTTTTCTAGCACATTTAGATCAACTTGCTCTACTTGAGAGCCATTAGATTTGTAGGATCGAAGTATACGAATATAGCAATCAGAGGGGGGGTGAATGATTGTGCGGAAGCTAAAACCAAATTCTTGATCTACTAAAAGTTCACCCCAAAACAGAACCAAATAATTGCCTCATTTTCGACAAAAATAGAATGACAGAGGTTCGGTAAGATGAGAATTCCCAGAGATCCAACCGTTAGATTGATCTGAAATTTGGACACAAGAAACTAGATTCCAATACGAATCGAACCCAAAAAGAATCAGCTCGATCGGACTTATGGATCAAAAGTTATGAGCTTTGCAAGCTTGCTGATCCAGAACTTGACGAGAATCAATCTAATCAAAACTTCAAGATTAAACAAGAACGACAAAAGATTGATCAACTAGACTTTGAGAAACACTAGATCAATACCCTAGAGAGGTTTTTGATGGATCAAATTAAGATAAAACTTAAAGAACAAAAACCAATCTAGAACTAGAACAAGCATGCAAACAAGAACCAAAAAGAGAACGTTGAAGCACACAAGGAACTAGAAGAATTGATCTTTATTTCTTTTGTCTAAAGTACTCCCATCAAAAGAGTACAAACCCTAAAATTTGAGCCCAAGGCTCTATGCGCCTAGCTCTCCTCAATTCGATGCCCTTCAACAGGAGACAACCCCTCCTATTTAAAGCACCAACCCACAAGGAGTTCTGAATACGATTCCTATTCCCTAGAAGGAATCTGTATCCAACACAACTCTACTTGGCCTAACCTGGCCAAGTACAACTCTTGCACGCGTATGGCAACCCTACCATACTCACGTGACTAACACTTTGCACGCGTATGGCCACCTGCCATACTCACGTGACTAACACTTTGCACGCGAATGACCTCCTGCCATTCTCACGTGACTAACCATTCTTCATGTGCACCATTCTCTTAGCCCGAACGTCCCGCATGACATCCTTGACCACCAAGACCTCAGTTCCTCCTGAACCTAGTCTCGAACCTCAGTTCCTCCATGAACCTAGTTCCGGTCCCGTCATCGACCACATTCGTCTTCGAGCAATACCTGCACATGAACAAACCACAAAACAAATCCGAGCACAAGTCCACGACTTGACTCAATGTCAATCCATGCAACTACTCACATGAGCATTGCATAAAGTCCACTGCAAGCATCATGAAATTCTCACAAATTTCATAATCTCAAAAACAAATCAAAATTCAAAGTCCAAATTTGCACAAACCCTAATCGAGCAAAAAGCCATTCACGACGGACCAAAAAATATGGTCCGGCGTACACATGAAAAAGTCACTCAAAAAACCATTCACAATGGACCAACAAAATCGGTCCGGTGTACAAGTGAAAGTCTCGGTTTCAAGAAGAAATCATTCCGGCGAAAACACGTTCACGACAGACTAAAAGAAATCAGTCCGTCGTACATGCGAAATCAATCCTCAAAAAGCCGTTCACGACTGACCAAAGAAATTGGTCCGACGTACATGCAAAACTTACTGGTTTCTTGGAAAATTGTCAAAACACATGAACAAACACATTTTGCAAATTCAATTCTAAGCCAATTTTTCAGCACATGATTTCACAATCTCCCCCTTGATGAAAACATTGGCAACACCACTTAGAATTGAACATTTGGCATTCACTTTACAAAAGATTTTGAAATCCAAAGGATCAAAGACCAAAGAGAGAAAACACAGAATTCCCCCTTTGACCAAAATGCAAAACAAAATCTCCCCGTGAGAAGGAAAATGTGTGTGAATGTGCAATGTGCCCAAAAATTTCAAAATTCTCCAAACTTCTCCCAAAATTCTCAAATTTCCAAAAACAACTCCCCCTTTTTCTTCTCCCCCTTTTTTCTTAAACTTTTCAACGATTCCCAAATTTCTCCCCCTTTGACAATGGATTCATCAAGAGTACAAGAGAGAGAATAGATTCAAAATTTTTCTTGAAACAATGATTTCACAAAGAGAAACAAGGAAGTGCCAAGATAGGAAAAGATGAGCTCATTCGATCATATAACCTTATATATCACATAATATGTAAAATACATGATCTTGATGTGATTTTAACAAGTTAGGGAATGACATGCATCTCAACCTTAATTTAGTCAACTATAGCCAAGTACTAAGCAAAATCTTAGCAGAAAAAGCAAGGCTTTAAAAATTGAAGCAACTAACAACTTAGGGCGAGCAAGTAGTTTCAACTCCAATCTAGTAGACCAATTTAATCTTTAAACAATAAATTGCATGTGGCATGCTTGAAGCATACTTCTTTTATTTTCTAGGAGTGGCATGCTTGAAGCATACATCTTATCTTTGAGGGAATGGCATGCTTGAAACATACATCTTATTTTTTTTAAGGAAAGCATGCCTGAAGCATACAACTTGAAGCTTTTACTTTTAACAACTCTTTTTTATTGATTCCCTTTTTCTTTTCTTTTTCTTTGATTGTAAACATGCAAAAGTGATTAAAAGGTCTTTTGAAAGAGTAAAGCTGAAAACACACTTGCTTCATAGCCCAAATTTGTCAAGAAGATTCAATATCAAGCCTAGAAGAGTAAGATATCACAGAGTATTTAGCTATAGGCAATCAAACCAAGGAATTCCGCAATGTCATTTTTAGTTCAAGTGGAACAATTTAGATTATCATATATTAGCACAATTACATAATATATAAAGAAATATGATAAAGTGAGCTCATTAAGTGAAAGAACTTGGCAATGAAACTCCCCCTCAAAACAAACCCATTGGATGAACAATCCCAAGTTCTCCCCGAATAAAAGCAACGAGAAGAAGACAAGGGTTTTGAAAATGTCTGCCAATTGATGTTCAGTATCCACATAGTGAAGCACAATATTTTCTTTTTCAACATGATCTCTAAGAAAGTGAAATCCAATATCAAATGCTCAAGAAAGAGGATTACTCAAGAGGTGGCACGAACCAAATCAATTCAACATCTTCGAAAGTCAACATCAGAATAAGCTCTTAAACTAATGCATAAGGAAGCTGTGACACTATGGTTTGGTGTGACGTTATAGAAGGTGAAACTAGAGAATAAAACCTTTCGGCTTAGGGTTTTCTCGCGTTTTTGGGCCGGTTGAAGTGTTATGTCGCCACGGAGTGTCGTAACCTTATTTAACGTGCATGATAAGGTTAATAACATTATGAGATGTGGAATTAAGGTTAAAACTATAGGATATGGAGGTTAATAGCTTTTTAAGGCGTTTAGGGCCGCTTCAGGGGTTTTGGGCCTTCCTGGGAGTTTGGGCCTTGGTGGGCTTTGGGGGGATGGAGTAGGTCTCAGTAACGGACTAGGATTGGGTGTGGGGGCTGGTAAAAGGGCTCCCCACCAGCCTTTGGGCGTGCTCCCCTGCCCTTGGGCGCCCCAACCTCCCCCTCCTAAGCCCTCGCCGCCACCCCCGCTCCCTCTACCTCTCCCTCGTGTGCGCCTCCACCTCCCCCTTTGCCCCATTGCTCCCCACCTCTCCACCACCTCTCCTCCACCCCCTTGCTGCCCTAGGGTGGTCTCCACACCTCTGCACCTTGTGGATCCATCCGTTGGAGCGAGGAGCGAGGAGCGTGGAGCGAGGAGCGATCCGCGAGGAGATCTATTGGAGATTCGTTCGTTGGGCAAAGGTATGATCATGGGGATCCTTGGAATTGATCTAGGTACTGTTCTTAGGGTGATTATCAAGTTTTTAGATCAATTGGTGGTGCTGGATTGGAGTTCTTTGGGTTAGATCTAGACGTTGCCACGTTTCTGTTTTCGGGCAGATTGAGCAATCGGGCTAGGGTTCGAGTTTTCGTCGATTTAGAATCCGAATCTGTCCGTACGGACTTAAAAGAATTTGTAGATAATTTAATTATCTTTCCGAGGACATAAAACACGTTAAAATCCGATCAGCCGTTTGAAAGTTATGGCCGTTTTACCGAGCGTGTTAAAATCTGTGACGCGATTGGAACAGATCGTAGTAATCTGTAGATTAAACAATTTTAGAGTCCGAATCAGTCTTTCCGTATAACTAGAAAAAGGTAGGAAATTTCCTAAGCTTCGCGATGGTGTACTAGTTTAATCGATTTGGAGTCCCAAAACTCAAGTTATGGCCTTTGCAAGGCTGCTGTCCCGCCGGGACAGAACCTCTGTTTTTAGGTTTGCAAGTAGTGGGCAATGTCGGGTTAGATGGGGATTTGTGTACTGTTTTGCGGGCATTATTGTGAGTGTGTGATGCCTATGTGCAGGTGGTGTGACACCGGGAGTGCCCTCTGCGTCCCACAAATCCGTCGCCCGCGGTTGAGGCAAGTGTGTTGTGATGGATAGCGATTTGTAGGTTGCTTGTCGAGAATAGATGGAATTGACTACATGATATACGATCACTTGCCATGCTTTTATGATTGCCAATGATATGATGAGCATGTTTAATATGTTATGATGCCATGTGTTAATATGTGAGTTAAATATGATGTTGGCATAAATGCATACATGGCATGTTACATGGCTCGGGCGGTGAGAAAGTCATAACTAGTCCGGGAAGGTCGGTGAGAAAGTTATGACTAATCCGGAAAGCCATTGAGTAAGTCCTACATCGTGATTTCATCCACATGGTGTTTGGAAGCGAGGAGTAGGCACCCTCCATCTTCGGGATGGAAGGGGGGAGAGGGTGCACACCGACGGGTGTGTACTCAACCATACCGGTATGAGTTTCCATGGAGATATGAGCATAACATTGCATTGCATTGCATTGCAATACATTTTTTTAATGATGATGATGTTGTTATGTGCTCAAGTATGAGATGTTATATGTGATGTGAGGTATTATTGTCTTGTAAATGATCTTGTTGTCCATTACAATATGCTTGCTGAGTTTTCGAACTCACGCTTGTGTTTTATGTTGTTTTTAGGTACTTTGAGATCGGCATGCGGGAAAAAGGGATCTAGCTATACTTCTACACGTAGCTCCACCATCATAGTCCATAATTAACCACTTGGAGACATGATATTAAGAGTTGTGCCCTAAACTTAATGTATGGTTTAATCTAGCATGCTTGTGAATCCTTATTTGCTTCGTTATAGTTTATGAAGTGGTTAAGCGTGGTATTATTGGCGTAACTTGATGTTATGTCCATTTATGTTGTTGTTTTAGATGTCGTGTGCTATGATATATATCTTGCCATGATATTGAGATTGTGTTAATTCATGGAAAAACAAAGGAGATGCTGCCGAAATATCGGTTTTTAGCATATGAACCTTTGCTGAAATTTATGTTTAATTGTGGTACTTAGATGTTGTTTAGCTTATGTTTGGTAGCATTCGGGCATATTAAATGCCGGGGTGTTATAGAAGCAAAAAGCCAAATGCCAAAATCTTGAGTACCATGGAGATACCTGAAAATTCACTTGACCGTTTGTTGATGTGAAGCACGTGGGAAGAGTCTCTCATGTAAACCTCCAATTATCTCATCCTCAACAGCATCATCATCTTTATGAACAAAGACACTCTCCCCCTGAACATATGCACTTGTACCTGCATCATTTGAACTAGTGCCTTTTGCGAAAATAGAAGTGGAAGAAGCATCTCCAAAGGCAACACTTTCAGCATGAGATGCACGAGTGAAGGAGAATCAAATCTTATCACTGAACATATGAAGTGAGCATCCGAAATTCACTAGCCACATGTTCTCCCTCCTCGCGTGAGAAGCCTACATAGAAGCAGAAAGTGTCGAGGTCTCGGTACTGGGGTTAGAAATAAGATGTTTAGGAATCCAGTACTGAGACACACGACGCACAACAGTAGGCACAACACGAGTATTCTTATGCACAAAAATAGATTTGCCTTTTTCCGTGTTTTTAGAAACAAAAGGTGTTTGTTTCACCCTAGGCACATAATGAGAAGTAGAGTGTGCCTTTCTGAAATTAGACTTAGCATTAAACCTTTCTCTCTTTTGTTGTTTAGCTAGTCTAAAGCAAAAGTCTACTAAATGTCCATCTCTACCACAATGAGTGCAAGTGAACTTAACATGATGTTTTGCTTTAACAGTAGAAGCACATTTTGCATTCATCATAGTAGAAGATAAAAGACCAGCAGATTTAAAGACGGTTTTCTTAGGCTCATTGACAATTTCAAATTTTCCACTTTCAAGTGTTTTGACAACAGTGGGAGCATGTGATTTATGATGAGCATAAGAATCAAAACCTAAACCTTTGTTATGAGTGCTGACTTTTGATTGATCCAAGATCATGTTTAGGTTTTTCTTTCCTTTAGTGAAACGTTCTAATGACTTTTCCAAGTAATCAATTTTTCGAGAAAGAGTTAAACAATTATTACAGGGAACGTCCACTTTTCCTTTTTGCTTGCGACAAGTTGAGCATGAAAGAACCTCATGTGTAAGCAAATCTTCTGTCATTTGAGAAACCCTAGCATTTGCATCATGCAACTTCAATTCTAGTATGGAGCATATAGAACATGGAGTTGTATCATGTAAATCAATGGTAGAACAACTAGCATGTTTAACAAGTTTATCATTTTTCTCATTTTCAGCATTGATGTGACACCTCGGAGTGTCGTAACCTTATTATTGAGCATGATAAGGTTAAATACAGTATGAGATGTGGAAATAAGGTTAAGATCATAAGGATCGGGGGTTAATAACGTTTCCGGGCCGTTTCCGGGCCGTTTTAGAGTTTTGGGCCTTCCGGGAGTTTTGGGCCTTGGTGGGCTTTGGTGGGATGGATTAGGACTCAGTAACGGACTAGGATTGGGTTGAGGGCTGTTAAAGGGGCTCCCCTGCCCCTTGCGCCCCACCTCAGCCTTGCGCCCGCCTCCCCCTCTTGCGCCCCTCTCCTCCCTCCTCCCTAAGCCCTAGCCCCCATAACCGTCGCATCCCCTTCCCTCTCCTCCACCTCCACACCACCTCCCCTCCACCCCTTGCTGCCCTAGGGTGGTCTCCCCACCCTGCACCTCGCGAGTCATCCCGTGGAGGCGGAGGCGAGGAGCAAGGAGCGAGGAGCGAGGAGCGTGGAGCGGAAGCGATTCATGAGGAGATTCGCGAGAGATTGATTGGAGTTTTGCGCCGGGCAAAGGTATGATCTTGGGGATCCTTGGGGATGATCTAGATACTGTTATTAGGGTGTTTATCAAGTTTTTTAGATCAATTGGAGGCGCTGGTTTGAAGTAATTTGGGTTAGATCTAAACTTGTCCACGTTTCTGTTTTCGGGCAGATTGAGCAGTCGAACTAGGGTTCGAGTTTCCGTCGATTTAGAATCCGAATCAGACCGTACGGACTTCTAGGAAGTTGTAGATAATTTAATTATCTTTCCGTGGACGTAAAGCACGTTAATTTCTGATCAGCCGTTTGAAAGTTATGGCGGTGTTACCGAAAGCGCCTAAAATCTGTGACGTAACTGGAACAGATTGTGGTAATCTGTAGATTAAACAATTTTAGAGTCCGAATCAGTCTTTCCTATAACTAGAAAAAGTTGGGAAATTTCTAAGCTTCGCGACGGTGTACTCGTTTATTCGATTTGGAGTCCCAGAACTCAAGTTATGCCTTTTGCAAGGCTGCTGTCCCGCCGGGACAGAACCTCTGTTTTTAGGTTTTGCGAGTAGTTGGCAATGTCGGGTTAGATGGGGGCGTGTGTACTGTTTTGAGGTTATGATTGTGAGTGTGTGATGCCTATGTGCAGGTGGTGTGACCCGGGAGTTCCCTCTTCTTCCGCCAATCCGTTGCACGTGGTTGAGGCAAGTGTGTTGTGATGGATAGCAAGTTGTAGGTTGCATGTTGAAATTAGATGGGATTGCCTACATGATATATGTCCACTTGCCATGTTTTAATGATTGATATGATATGATGAGCATGTTTAACATATTATGATGCCATGTGTTAATATGTGAATTGAATATGATATTTGGCATGGTTGCATGCATGTCATGAGATAGAGCGAGGCGGTGAGAAAGTCATAGCTAGTCAGGCAAGGTCGGTGAAAGTTATGACTAGTCAGGGCGCCATTGAGTAAGTCCTATGTCGTGATTCCATCCACGTGGTGTTTGGAGGCGAGTAGGCACCCTCCATCTTCGGGATGGAAGGGAGGAGAAAGTGCACACCGGCCGTGTGTACTTCCCATACCGGGTATGAGGTTCGGAGTCGAGGAGCAATGCATTACGCATACAAATTGATGATGATATTGATAAGTATTCATGAATGAGATGTTATACATGATGAAAGATGTTATTGACCTGTTGTTATGCTTGTTGTCCATTGCAGTATGCTTCGAGTTTCGAACTCACCCTTGTGTTTTTCTTGTTGTTTTAGGTACCATGAGAGCGGCATGCGGGGAAGGGGAATAGTCACATCCAACTACGTTGCTTCACCTTAATGTTTCCCCAAGTCAATTCATTTAGTTGGATAATAAATTGCGTGTGATGGCCTTTAAATTAAGTCTTAGCTTGGTTAATGAGAGTTCTATTGTTTGTTTGACACTTGGAACTTTAAGAGCTTGATGTTAGTCTTTTATTGTCGTTAAGACTCTATTTATTGCTGTTTTAGATGTTTCTCTTATTGCCATATAATGCTATATTATTGCTGTTCCTTAAATTCATGATAAAGCAAAGGAGGTGCTGCCGAAATCTCGGTTTTTAGTCTATGCACCTTTGCTGGAATTTGATGTTAAATGTGGTATTTAGATGTTGTTTAGCTTATGTTTGGTAACATTCAGGCATAGTAAATGCCGGGGTGTCACCTCCTTAATTTTGCAAATTCGGGGTCCGGATTTTATAGTTGGGAATTATGTTGCCTTATGTGACACCTCGGAGTGTCGTATCCTTAATTTTTGAGCATGATAAGGTTAAATACAGTATGAGATGTGGAAATAAGGTTAAGATCATAAGGATCGGGGGTTAATATCGTTTCCGGGCCGTTTAGGGCCGTTTTGAGTTTTGGGCCTTCCCGGAGGAGTTTTGGGCCTTGGTGGGCTTTGGTGGGATGGATTAGGACTCCGTAACGGACTAGGATTGGGTTGAGGGCTGATAAAAGGGGCTCCCCCCAGCCCCCTTGCGCCCATGCTGCTGTTGTTGCGCCCCCACCACCCCCACTTGCGCCTCTCCTCCCTCCTCCCTAAGCCCAGCCCCCCAAAACCGTGCGCACCCCACTCCCTTTCCTCCACCTCCACCCACCTCCCCTCCACCCCTTGCTGCCCTAGGGTGGCCTCCCCACCCTGCACCTTGTGGAGTCATCCCGTGGAGGCGGAGCGAGGAGCGGAGCGAGGAGGCGAGTAACGTGGAGCAAGGAGCGGTCGCGAGAGATTGATTGGAGTTGCGCCGGGCAAAGGTATGAACCTGCTGATCCTTGGAGTGGATCTAGGTACTGTTATGAGGGTGTTTATCAAGTTTCTAGACCAATTGGACGCGCGGGTTGGAAGTAATTTGGGGTTGATCTAATCTTGTCCACGTTTCTGTTTTCGCGCAGAGGGAGCAGTCGCACTAGGGTGCGAGTTTCCGTCGATTTAGAATCGAATCAGACCGTACGGACTTCTAGGAAGTTGTAGATAATTTAATTATCTTTCCGTGGACGTAAAGCACGTTAATTTCGATCAGCCGTTTGAAAGTTATGGCTGTTTACCGAGCGCCTAAAATCTGTGACGTAACTGGAACAGATTGTGGTAATCTGTAGATTAAACAATTTTAGAGTCCGAATCAGTCTGTCCCTATAACTAGAAAAAGTTGGGAAATTTCCTAAGCTTCGCGACGGTGTACTCGTTTATTCGATTTGGAGTCCCAGAACTCAAGTTATGCTTTTTGCAAGGTTGCTGTCCCGCCGGGACAGAACCTCTGTTTTTAGGTTTTGCAAGTAGTTGGCAATGTCGGGTTAGATGGGGGCGTGTGTACTGTTTTGAGGTTATGATTGTGAGTGTGTGATGCCTATGTGCAGGTGGTGTGACCCCGGGAGTTCCCTCTTCTTCCCGCCAATCCGTTGCACGTGGTTGAGGCAAGTGTGTTGTGATGGATAGCAAGTTGTGCTTTGACCATGTTGATCCTATTTCGAAAATCTATTTTGATTTAAACTATTGCATGCTAGTTCAAGTAGAAAGATACTTTGTTTAAACATGGGGGTTAGATAAATACCAATTTGCTATATGACACCTTGATTACTTAAGTATGTGCCATGACCCTTTGTCACCCTAGTTGTGGTTTACTAGTTGGACATTATTAAATTGCCAACATGGGTTTAGACCATTGCAGTATGCTTGCTGAGTTTTCGAACTCACCCTTGTGTTTTCTTGTTGTTTTAGGTACCATGAGAACGGCATGCGGGAAAGGGGAATAGTCACACGCTCACACGTTGCTTCACTTTAATGTTTCCCCAAGTCAATTCATTTAGTTTGATAATAAATTGCGTGTGATGATCTTTAAAATTAAGTCCTAGCTTGGTTATTGAGAGTTCTATTGTTTGTTTGACACTTGGAACCTTAAGAGCTTAATGTTAGTCTCTTATTGTCGTTAAGACTTTATTTATTGCTGTTTTAGATGTTTCTCTTATTGCCATATAATGCTATATTGTTGCTGTTCCTTAAATTCATGATAAAGCAAAGGAGGTGCTGCCGAAATCTCGGTTTTTAGTCTATGCACCTTTGCTGGAATTTGATGTTAAATGTGGTATTTAGATGTTGTTTAGCTTATGTTTGGTAACATTCAGGCATAGTAAATGCCGGTGTTCTGATTGGTATCAGAGCGGGCTGTAGGTCCTTGGAATGTGAATTTTTAGTGTCATGCTATAGGGTACAACTAAAATGTGATGTGGAATAACTTAGAAACATGGCTTAGGTCTTAACTAAAACTTTGTTATAGGATAGCAACATTAAAACTTGTAAAAGTGGTATAACTAATCTAAAATTTGACACACAGTTATAGGATGGGGTTTTGGTTCATCATTGCATTGCGCTTAATTATTTAATGAAGGATATGCTTATGATGATGTTTGATCTATGATCTTGATTGTGTGATTTTGTGTTTATATTTTGTGTTTGGATGGTTGTCTGTCTAGCGACCATGCCAAGGTAGAGTGGGACGCCATGGCAGTGGAGGCCGGGGCGAGGCTCCCAGGAGAGTTGCGATGCAATGCGTATGAATGATTGGATTGTTCTGTTGTGGTGATAAAAGTGGGGTTGTGGTGCCAAGGTTTCGGTCCTCTTTTTGGTTCATAGTAACGGTGAGTTTGTGGTGTGGCGGTTAGCGCCATCAGAAGAACTATTAACCCTGTAGGAAAATTGCTTATCCTTTCTGTCCTGATCGGGTAGTTGGAGTCAAATAGAAGAGTTGATGGTGGTTCCCTTCGGATGTTCTCTGAGTTACGGCGGTCGGTTTATTTGTTTTCTTGGCTTTAGTTGAGCTGAACCAAAAGAAAAGTGTTTTGTATTGGATTTTCGCGGATGGTCGAGTGCGGTGGTGACACCGTGCTTGAGTGTGGTTGGACCGGGAGTTGCAACCAACTTTGTAGCAAGCCCGACCATACGGGGCGAGTCTGCCGGATGAATCGGTAGCATCATCAAGTGGGGAGGCGGTGTCTTCTCCTCCCACTCGGTAGCGTCTTCCAGGAGGATCGGGTGCACATGATGGCTGTCCCCTGTTTCTCGTAGCCGCTTTGCGTGGCGCCACAGCGTCTTGCCCCGGTGCCCGTAGCCGTCTGCTCCTCCTCGATTGCCTCCTCGCCCCAGCCTTGATGGGGTATCACTGAGTCGGGCTCATACATCCGGCGCCACCAGGAGTGTGCACGCTGGCCAGTCGGCCGAGTAGGGCATCAGTGGTTTAATTGGTACTCGCTCGTGGATTCCGTTGATGCCTTTGTTCTATTTGATTCCAGGAGCATCCTACTCTTTTGTGTCATCGGAGTTTGCTAGTAGAGCTAAGTTGGGAGTTCGGCGTGATTTCGAGTCCGTGTTAGTCGGTTCTCCTGGGGTTGATTGCTAGTTCTTTGGTTTGCCCTGTTGCACCATTGCCATTGATGATGAGGAGTTTTCTTTGCCAATCTCATGGTGATCCGATTGGCTCCTTTTGATGTCATTTGGGCATGGGTGGCTGCATCGATGCCGTGCTAAGATCATTGTTTACGAAGGCCGGTTCCTTACGAGGCCCCGTCCGTGAAGAGTTGACCCTTCGAGGTGGTATACCCTCGATTCAGTCTTTGCTTTGACTAGTTTGTTTTAGTCGGCGATTTGAGGCTATTGGGTTTCCTCATGACTTTATGCGAGAAGCCATCTTCCTCGATTCCCATTGAGGAGATTTCTGTAGTGAAGGAGTTCGTTGATGTGTTCCACGACGAGTTGCCTGGTCTACCTCTGTGAGGAATGTGGTATGTATTGATCTTGCTCGGGCACTCGACCTATTTCTATCTCTCCATACCGCTTGGCTCGACCTTTTCAAGGCGAGTTGAAGAAGCGATTGGAGGATACATTGACAAAGGCTTCATTCGGCGTAGCGTATCGCCATGGGGAGCACCGTCCTCTTCCGTCTCGAAGAAGGATGGAAGATTGGCGTATGTGCATTGATTATCGTGCTCTTAACCAGAAGTGGCAGTCAAAAACAAGTATCCTTTGCCTCGCATCGAGGATCTGATTTGACCAAGCGAAGTGAGCAAAGGTGTTCTCCAAAATTGATCTTCGATCGAGTATAATCAGATCAGTGTGAGGGAGCGAGGACATTGAGAAGACCCTTTCTCCACTAGGTATGGGCATTATGAATTTAAAGTTATGTCTTTTGGACTAACTAATGCTCTTCTTTGTCTTTATGGAGGCGATGAACGGTATGCTACACAAGTACCTTGATGAGTTTGTGGTAGTGTTCATCGATGACATTCGATTACTCTGTCGAGAAGAGAGGAGCATAAGCGACACTTGAGGCTTGTCTTGAGTACCCGAGGAGAATCAATTCTTTGCTAAGCTGAAAAAGTCTGAGTTACGGATTTGAAGTGGGTTTTCTTGGCCACATCATCAATCAGAGGGCATATCTGTAGATCCTAGCAAAGTCTCGGCGGTTTTGGATTGGAAGAGGCCTTCCAATGTCAAAGAGGTGCGTAGCTTCCTTGGGTTGGGGCTACTATCGGGCGTTTTGTGCGGGGGATTTCTCTATCATTGCCAAGCCACTTTCACAAATTGACTCACAAAGGGATGAAGTTCTAGTGGATGCGAGTGTGAGCCACACCGACTTTGAAGGAGAAGTTGGTGGCTGCTCTGTTCTTACCCTTCCCAGAACCAGGAGCGCTTCCTTGTTTATTCGATGCTTCTCGGTTGGGACTTGGTTGTGTGCTCATGCAAAATGGCAAGGTGATTGCTTATGCTTCGGCGGTGAAAAAGCATGGCAGAACTATCCCACCCATGATCTTGAGCTAGGCGTAGTGGTGTTTGCATTGAAGATATGGAGGCATTATTTGTGGCGAATCTTGTGATATTTTTACTGATCACAAGAGCCTCAAATACATCTTTACTCAGAAAGATTTGAACTTGAAGCAGAGGAGGCTAAATTGATAAAGGATTATGACCTCACTATCCGGTATCATCCGGGAAGGCAAATGTGGTGGCCGACGCTCGATCGCAAGACAATGCCCCTGTTGTTGATTGTCTTGTTGCTGATTTTGGCGTTTGGGAGTCTCCTCTTGCTTTGCGGGACCGTGCAAGTGAAACTCAATTGATTCTTGAGTCAGCGATTCCGTGTCACGGGGAGGCACAGCGGCATGATCGTTTGCTCCAGCAGGTGAGAAACGCCGGAGGATGGCAAGTCGGGAGACTTTACCGTTGATGATGCGGGAGTTTGAGGTTTCGGGGGCGTGCATGCGTGCCCCGAAATCTCAAGTGAAAGACATTCGAGAGAAGCTCATCGCACCAGTACACGGTCCATCTGGAGAGACCAAGATGTACAGGGACTTGAAGAAGAATTTACGGTGGAAAAAGGATGAGAGTGGATATTGCCAAGTATGTGGCGTCTTGTGTGGGATTTGCGGAAAGATCAAAGTGAGCATAAGCGTCCCACTGGCTGTTGCAGCCCTTGGAGGTTCTGTGTGGCCATGGGATGACATCTCCATGGATTTCGTGGTTGGTCTACCTCGTTCTCCACGAGGAAGGATGCTGTTGGGTTGTGGTGGGCCGTCTCGGCAAGTCTGCGCATTTCATTCCCATCCGCATACGACCAATTCAATGGCGAGTTGGCTCCCATCTATGTGCGGGAGATTGTGAGATTGCATGGTGTACCCAAGACCATTATCTCACGATCGGGATGCACGAGTTCGTCTCCAAGTTACCGGGAGAGTTTGCGAGTGCTTTAGTGCAGACTTTGCCTTAGTGCCGCTTTTCACCCTCGAGGCAGATGGGCGAATGCGGCGTACCATCAAACTTTGGAGGACATGCTCGGGGGCTTTGTGTGATGGCTTGGAAGGGTAGCTGGGAAGACCATTTGCCCCTTGCAGCGAGTTTGCTTACACACAACGGCTACCATTCGACATCGGGCTGCTCCTTATGAGTCTTGTATGGTCGGAAGTGCAGATCGCCACTTTGTTGGGATCTTGTGGGCGAGAGCTATTCTTGGACGGATTGGGTTCAGCGGTATTGATCGCGTGTCGGAGGTTCGAGAACCTTCCTTGAAACCTGAAGCGACAGAAGAGCTATCTTGATGTGGCGGCGAGACTTGGAGTTTGAGGTGGGTGATAAGCGTACTCTTCGCAGTATCTCCCACCAAGGGTGTGGTGCGTTTGGCACGAAAGCTTCGATCCAAGGTATGTTGGGCCTTTTCCTATCCTCGCGAGTTGGCGAGTTGGCCTATCGCCTAGAAACTCACAGGAATCCATGCAAGGTGTGCATGATGTGTTCCATGTCTCGATGTTGAGGAAATACTTGCATGATCCGGAGTTGGTGGTTCCATTGGAACCATTAGTGCTTGAGCAAGACCTCACCTTCGAGTCCGATCTGGCAAATTCCGGGGACTTCGGAGGCGAGTGATGAAGAGCAGGGCGCTTAAGTTTGTCAAGGTCTGTGGTCACATCAGGCCGAGAGAGAAGCGACTTGGGAGCTGGAATCTCGTGATCTTGTGAGAGGTATCCCGAGCTATTAAGCCTCGGGTATGTGATGTGAAAATTCGACCTTTTGGTTTGCTGGGTTTCATGTTAGTGCGTTTAGATTCGAGAGTCGAATCCTGTTGAAGGGGGGAAGAATGTGACACCTCGCAGTGTCGTATCCTTAATTTTTGAGCATGATAAGGTTAAATACAGTAGGAGATGTGGAAATAAGGTTAAGATCATAAGGATCGGGGGTTAATATCGTTTCCGGCGTTCGGGCGTTCAGGTTTTGGGCCTTCCGGAGGAGTTTTGGAGCCTTGATGGGCTTTGGTGGGATGGATTAGGACTCCGTAGCGGACTAGGATTGGGTTGAGGGCTGATAAAGGGCTCCCCAGCCCCCTTGCGCCCATGCTGCTGTTGTTGCGCCCCACCTCCTCTTCGCCCCTCTCCTCCCTCCCCCTCCCTGGCTAGCCCCAAACCGTGCGCACCCCTCCCTTTCCTCCACCTCCACCACCTCCCTCCACCCCTTGCTGCCCTAGGGTGGCCTCCCCACCCTGCACCTTGTGGAGTCATCCCGTGGAGCCGAGGCGAGGAGCGAGGAGCGAGGAGCGAGTAACGTGGAGCAAAGGAGCGGTCGCGAGGAGATTGATTGGAGTTTTGCGCTTGGGCAAAGGTATGAACATGAGGATCCTTGGATTTGATCTAGGTACTGTTATTAGGGTGTTTACCAAGTTTTTAGATCAATTTGAGGCGCTGGTTTGAAGTAATTTGGGTTAGATCTAAACTTGTCCACGTTTCTGTTTCGGGCAGATTGAGCAGTCGAACTAGGGTTCGAGTTTCCGTCGATTTAGAATCCGAATCAGACCGTACGGACTTCTAGGAAGTTGTAGATAATTTAATTATCTTTCCGTGGACGTAAAGCACGTTAATTTCCGATCAGCCGTTTGAAAGTTATGGCTGTTTTACCGAGCGCCTAAAAATCTGTGACGTAACTGGAACAGATTGTGGTAATCTGTAGATTAAACAATTTTAGACTCCGAATCAGTCTGTCCCTATAACTAGAAAAAGTTGGGAAATTTCCTAAGCTTCGCGACGGTGTACTCGTTTATTCGATTTGGAGTCCCAGAACTCAAGTTATGCTTTTTGCAAGGTTGCTGTCCGCGGGACATAGAACCTCTGTTTTTAGGTTTTGCGAGTAGTTGGCAATGTCGGGTTAGATGGGGGCGTGTGTACTGTTTTGAGGTTATGATTGTGAGTGTGTGATGCCTATGTGCAGGTGGTGTGACCCCGGGAGTTCCCTCTTCTTCCCGCCAATCCGTTGCACGTGGTTGAGGCAAGTGTGTTGTGATGGATAGCAAGTTGTGCTTTGACCATGTTGATCCTATTTCGAAAATCTATTTTGATTTAAACTATTGCATGCTAGTTCAAGTAGAAATGGGGACCGTGTCGGGTTGATGGGGCATTCTCTAGGCTAATGACCTCATTTATCACACAGGAAACAATTCCATGGTGACCAAGTATTACTGATTTCTTGAGGTAGATGGATAGGGTTGACATGTTTCCTCTTCTTTTCTTCACGTGGCACAGCTAGTGCGAATGACAATCATTCTCTTTTCGCTAACTCTTGAGCAATGACAGCTCGAAAATTCTCTCGCTGATGCCGAGTCACAGCGGTCACTATTGGATCTAAGGGACATTGAGCTGGGCAATGATCACGACCTTCGCAAAGATAGCAGGTGATATTGCGCATAGGACATTCTCCGGGTAAATGGCTTCCTTCACAGCTGGAACAATTGATTGCATGTTCATCAGCAGTGTGTCCTATTTCTCCACATCGGATGCATGCACGGTCTTCTAACTTGTTTGGCTGACAACACTTCAAAGAACAACATCTTGGTATGGTATTAGGTGCAGGGGTTGTGCTCTTCTCTGAACTCGCGGTAGTCACACTATCTTCTGATGACGCAACAAACTGACAGAGGGCAGTGGCAAATTCCAATCAAGTGATAATATGTCCATCTTCCGAGGTGATGTAGAGCGATTCGCGAGGAGATTCGCGGAGATTGATTGGAGTTTTGCGCTTCGGGCAAAGGTATGATCTTGGGGATCCTTGGGGATGATCTAGGTACTGTTATTAGGGTGTTTATCAAGTTTTTAGATCAATTGGAGGCGCTGGTTTGAAGTAATTTGGGTTAGATCTAAACTTGTCCACGTTTCTGTTTTCGGGCAGATTGAGCAGTCGAACTAGGGTTCGAGTTTCCGTCGATTTAGAATCCGAATCAGACCGTACGGACTTCTAGGAAGTTGTAGATAATTTAATTATCTTTCCGTGGACGTAAAGCACGTTAATTTCCGATCAGCCGTATGAAAGTTATGGCTGTTTTACCGAGCGCCTAAAAATCTGTGACGTAACTGGAACAGATTGTGGTAATCTGTAGATTAAACAATTTTAGAGTCCGAATCAGTCTTTCCCTATAACTAGAAAAAGTTGGGAAATTTCCTAAGCTTCGCGACGGTGTACTCGTTTATTCGATTTGGAGTCCCAGAACTCAAGTTATGCCTTTTGCAATGCTGCTGTCCCGGGACAGAACCTCTGTTTTTAGGTTTTGCGAGTAGTTGGCAATGTCGGGTTAGATGGGGCGTGTGTACTGTTTTGAGGTTATGATTGTGAGTGTGTGATGCCTATGTGCAGGTGGTGTGACCCCGGGAGTTCCCTCTTCTTCCCGCCAATCCGTTGCACGTGGTTGAGGCAAGTGTGTTGTGATGGATAGCAAGTTGTAGGTTGCATGTTGAAATTAGATGGGATTGCCTACATGATATATGTCCACTTGCCATGTTTTAATGATTGATATGATATGATGAGCATGTTTAACATATTATGATGCCATGTGTTAATATGTGAATTGAATATGATATTTGGCATGGTTGCATGCATGTCATGAGATAGGGCGAGGCGGTGAGAAAGTCATAGCTAGTCCGGCAAGGTCGGTGAGAAAGTTATGACTAGTCCGGAACGCCATTGAGTAAGTCCTATGTCGTGATTCCATCCACGTGGTGTTTGGAAGCGAGTAGGCACCCTCCATCTTCGGGATGGAAGGGAGGAAAGGGTGCACACCGACGGGTGTGTACTTCCCATACCGGGTATGAGGTTCCAGAGGGTCGAGGAGCAATGCATTACATCGCATACAAATTGATGATGATATTGATAAGTATTCATGAATGAGATGTTATACATGATGAAAGATGTTATTGACTTGTTGTTATGCTTGTTGTCCATTGCAGTATGCTTCTTGAGTTTTCGAACTCACCCTTGTGTTTTCTTGTTGTTTTAGGTACCATGAGAGCGGCATGCGGGAAAGGGGAATAGTCACACGCTCACACGTTGCTTCACCTTAATGTTTCCCCAAGTCAATTCATTTAGTTGGATAATAAATTGCGTGTGATGGCCTTTAAATTAAGTCTTAGCTTGGTTAATGAGAGTTCTATTGTTTGTTTGACACTTGGAACTTTAAGAGCTTGATGTTAGTCTTTTATTGTCGTTAAGACTCTATTTATTGCTGTTTTAGATGTTTCTCTTATTGCCATATAATGCCATATTATTGCTGCTCCTTAAATCCATGATAAAACAAAGGAGGTGCCGAAATCTCGGTTTTTAGCCTATGCACCTTTGCTGGAATTTTATGTTAAATATGGTATTTAGTTGTTGTTTAGCTTATGTTTGGTAGCATTCGGGCATATTAAATGCCGGGTTATTCTGATTAGTATCGAGCGGTTTGTAGGTCCTTGGAATGTGAATTTTTAGTGTCATGCTATAGGGTACAACTAAAATGTGATGTGGAATAACTTAGAAACATGGCTTAGGTTTTAACTAAAACCTTGTTATAGGATAGCAACGTTAAAACTTGTAAAAGTGGTATAACTAACCTAAAATCGACACACTTGGTTGCACAAGAGGATGGGTTTTGGTTCATCAATGCATCGCGCTTGATTATGTGATAAGGAATATGCTTATGATCTTTGTTTGATCTATGATCTTGATTGTGTGCTTTGGTGTTTGGGTGGTTGTCTGTCTAAGCACCATGCCGAGGGGTAGAGGCCGTGGACGCCGTGGCCGTGGAGGCAGGGGCGAGGCTCCCAGGGAGTTGAGGAGTGTTCTTTGAGGTAGCGTTTAATGCTCGTGGGCCAGCTCGAGAGGAGCTTCCAGCTGTCGGGCGGGGTGCCCGCCGCCAATGAAGATTTAGTCCAGGCTCTGCAGAGGGAGATTCGGGAGGCTGCGCCCGGCGGTGCGGGCAGCCCCCGCTGTTGTGCCTCCTGCAGTGGCCCTGTTGTTGCCTGCCGGAGCCGAGGATGAGTCTCGGAGTGGATGTCCCTCCGTCCTTGACACTTTCGACGGAGCAGCACGCCGATCGATCCGCAGATTGGCTGCGGTACATGGAGAGGCGCTTTGAGGTCCTAGAGTTGACCTCGGTTCGAGGACTCGCTTTGTGGCTTTTCGGTGAAGGGCCAAGGCCGATATCTGGTGGGAGGGGGTTCGGCTGCTAGAACCCCGATCTGGGTCGATCTGGGAGGACTTTGTGGCTCGCTTGAGCCAAGTTCCACCAGTCTTTCCTTGAGAGGATGGAGCTTACTCGACCACTCTTTCCCGAGGAAAGAGTCGGTGTGAGTATGAGAAAGAGTTCAACAGCAGTGGTGCGCTTAGATGCCGGTGTGGCGGCCAAACGATCGGGAGAAAGCTAGGAGGTTCCGTAGGGGCCTCAACCAGGAGTTGAGTTGTCATGGGGCGTGCCCTCGTGACTTCTCGCTCGTGGTGGAGCAAGCGAAGGGCATGGAGCTCGAGTTGGAGCTCTCCGGGACAAGCGTAACCGGGAGGTTCGGGGGTTCCTGCGGCCCCGGGGGCCGAAGAGGACCTTTGGTGGAGGAGGTGGGTCCTCTCGGCCCCACCTTCAAGAAGTTCAAGGGAGGACAGGCTCCTCCTCGGGGCTAAGATGGGGTCGCCTTGATGCCTTCTTCATGGCGGCTTGTTCGTCTGTGCCGGCAGGGCATGAAGTGCTTCAAGTGCGGTGGCGAGCACCGTGCTTGAGTGTGGTTGGGTGGGAATTGCAACCACTGTGGCAAGCCCGGCCATATGGGGCGAGTCTGCCGGATGAACCCCGTAGCATCATCAAGTGGGAGACGGTGCCTTCTCCTCCCACTCGGGCGTCTTCTAGAGGATCGGTGCACATGATGGCTGCTCTGTTTCAGCCACCCTTTGCGTGGGCGCCACCGCGCATCTTGGTGCCCGCGGCCCCGCTTCCTCCTCGATTGACTCCTCCGCCCTGGCCTTGATGGGGCATCACCGAGTCGGGCTCTTCGTCGGCGCCACGAGTGTACGCTGCCGAGCCGAGTCAGGGCATCCAGAGGTGGTTTTGGTACTGCTCGTGGATTCCGTTGATGCCTTTGTTCTATTTGATTAGGAGCATCCTACTCTTTTGTGTCCGGAGTTTGCTAGTAGAGCTAAGTTGGGAGTTCGGATTTACGAGTCCGTGTTAGTCGATTCTCCTGGGGGTTGATTGCTAGTTCTTTGGTTTGCCCTGGTTGCACCATTGCCATTGATGATGAGGTTTTCTTTGCCAATCTCATGGTGATCCAGTTGGCTCCTTTTGATGTCATTTTGGGCATGGGTGGCTGCATCGATGCCGTGCTAAGATCTGTTGTTTACGGAAGACAGCTTTCCTTGCAGGCCCGTCCGTGAAGAGTTGACCTTTCAGGGTGGTATACCCTCGATTCCGTCTTTGCTTTGACTAGTTTGTTTTACGGTCGGCGTTTGAGGCTATTGGGTTTCCTCATGACTTTGTCGAGAAGCCATCTTCCTCGATTCCCATTGAGGAGATTTGTAGTGAAGGAGTTCGTTGATGTGTTCCCCGGCGAGTTGCCTGGTCTACCTCCTGTGAGGAATGTGGAGTTTCGTATTGATCTTGCTCCGGGCACTCGACCTATTTCTATCTCTCCATACCGCTTGGCTCGACCTTTTCAAGACGAGTTGAAGAAGCGATTGGAGGATCTGGCCAAAGGCTTCATTCGGCGTAGCGTATCGCCATGGGGAGGGAGCACCCGCCCTCTTCGTCTCGAAGAAGGATGGAAGTTGGCGTATGTGCATTGATTATCGTGCTCTTAACCAAGTGATGATCAAAAACAAGTATCCTTTGCCTCGCATCGAGGATCTGTTTGACCAAGCGAAGGGAGCAAAGGTGTTCTCCAAAATTGATCTTCGATGGGTATAATCAGATCCGTGTGAGGGAGCAGGACATTGAGAAGACTTTCTCCACTAGGTATGGGCATTATGAATTTAAAGTTATGTCTTTTGGACTAACTAATGCTCCTCTTTGTCTTTATGGAGGCGATGAACATTATGCTACACAAGTACCTTGATGAGTTTGTGGTAGTGTTCATCGATGACATTCGATTTACTCTAAATCGGAAGAGGAGCATGAGCGACACTTGAGGCTTGTCCGAGTACCTGAGGAGAATCAATTCTTTGCTAAGTGAAAAGTGCGAGTTCTGGATTTCAGAAGTGGGTTTTCTTGGCCACATCATCAATCCAGAGGGCATATCGGTAGATCCTAGCAAAGTCTCAGCAGTTTTGGATTGGAAGAGGCCTTCCAATGTCAAAGAGCTGACTCAGAAAGGGATGAAGTTCCAGTGGACTGCAGAGTGTGAACACAGCTTCTGCACTTTGAAGGAGAAGTTAGTGACTGCTCCTGTTCTTACCCTTCCCGAGCCGGGGAAGCGCTTCACTGTTTATTCTGATGCTTCTCGATTGGGACTTGGGTGTGTGCTCATGCAAGAGGGCAAGGTGATTGATTATGCTTGAGGCGCTTGAAAAAGCATGAGAGAACTATCCCACGCATGATCTTGAGCTAGCCGTGGTGTTTGCATTGAAGATATGGAGGCATTACATGCGGTGAGTCTTGTGATATTTTCACTGATCACAAGAGCCTCAAGTACATCTTTACTCGTAAAGATTTGAACTTGAGGCGGAGGAGGTGGCTAGAGTTGATAAAGGATTATGACCTCACGATCCAAAGTATCATCCGGGAAGGCAAATGTGGTGGCCGATGCTCTTAGTCGCAAGACAATGCCCCTGTTGTTGATTGTCTTGTTGCTGATTTTGAGCGCTTGGGAGTCTCCTATCGCTGCGGGGACCATGCGGTGAAACTCAAATGATTCTTGAGTCGATTCTGGCGTGCAGAGAGGCACAAGAAGATGATCGTTTGCTCCAAGGTGAGGAAACGCTTGAGGATGGCAAGTCGGGAGACTTTACCGTTGATGATGCGGGAGTTTTGAGGTTTCAGGGCCGTCGTGCGTGCCCGAAATCTCAAGTGAAAGAAGACATTCGAGAGAAGCTCATCGCACCAGACACGGTCCATCTGGAGAGACCAAGATGTACAGGGACTTGAAGAAGAATTTCGGTGGAAAAGGATGAGAGTGGATATTGCCAAGTATGTGGCGTCTTGTGGGATTTGCCGAGAAGATCAAAGGCGAGCATAAGCGTCCAGCTTGCCGCAGCCTTTGGAGATTCTGTGTGGCCATGGGATGACATCTCCATGGATTTTGTGGTTGGTTTACCTCGTTCTCCACGAGGGAAGGATGTTTGTTTGGGTTGTGGTGGACCGTCTCGGCAAGTCTGCGCATTTCATTCCCATCCGCACGACCAATTCGAAGCGAGTTGGCTCCCATCTATGTGCGGGAGATCGTGAGATTGCATGGTGTACCCAAGACCATTATCTCGATCGGGATGCGAGTTCGTCTCCAAGTTCGGGAGAGTTTGCAGAGTGCTTTGGGTACGCAGCGCCTTAGTACCGCTTTTCACCCTCAGACAGATGGGCACCGAGCGTACCATCCAGGCGTTGGAAGACATGCTCGGGGCCTGTGTGATGGCTTGGAAAGGTAGCTGGGAGGATCATTTGCCCCTTGCGAGTTTGCTTACAATAACGGCTATCATTCCAAAGATCCGGGCTGCTCCTTATGAGGTACTATACGGCGGAAGTGCGGACGCCACTTTGTTGGGATGCATGGCGAGAGGGCGATTCTTGGACCGGATTGGGTTCAGATCGTTGATCGCGTGGCGGAGGTACGGCGAACCTTCTCGCAGCTGAGCAGCGAAGAGCTATCTTGATGTGGCGGCGAGACTTGGAGTTTCAGGTGGGCGATAGCGTACTCTTGCGAGTATCTCCCACCAAGGGTGTGGTGCGTTTGGCACGAAAGGAAAGCTCACCAAGGTATGTTGGGCCTTTTCCTATCCTCGCCCGAGTTGGCAGTTGGCCTATCGCCTAGAGCTACGGAATCCATGCAAGGTGTGCATGATGTGTTCCATGTCTCGATGTTGAAGAAATACTTGCACGATCCGGAGTTGGTGGTTCCATTGGAACCATTAGTGCTTGAGCAGGACCTCACCTTGAGTCCCGTCTGTGGAAATTCAGGGACTTGAGCGAGTGATGAAGAACAGGGCGCTTAAGTTTGTCAAGGTCTTGTGGTCACATCGGCCGAGAGAGAAGCGACTTGGGAGCTGGAATCTCGCATCGCGAGAAGTATCCGAGCTTTTCACCTCGGTATGTGATGTGAAAATCTGGCATCTTTGGTTTGCTGGGTTTCGTGATTGGTGCGTTTAGATTCGAGGTCGAATCCTGTTGAAGGGGGGAAGAATGTGACACCTCGGAGTGTCGTAACCTTATTATTGAGCATGATAAGGTTAAATACAGTATGAGATGTGGAAATAAGGTTAAGATCATAAGGATCGGGGTTAATAACGTTCGGGCCGTTTCGGGCCGTTGGGTTTTGGGCCTTCCCGGGAGTTTTGGGCCTTGGTGGGCTTTGGTGGGATGGATTAGGACTCCGTGAACGGACTAGGATTGGGTTGAGGGCTGTTAAAAGGGGCTCCCCTGCCCCTTGCGCCCCACCTCAGCCCCTTGCGCCCCACCTCCCTCTTGCGCCCCTCTCCTCCCTCCTCCCTAAGCCTAGCCCCCATAACAGTGCGCATCCCCTTCCCTCTCCTCCACCTCCACACCACCTCCCCTCCACCCCTTGCTGCCCTAGGGTGGTCTCCCCACCCTGCACCTCGCGGAGTCATCCCGTGGAGCGAGGAGCGAGGAGCAAGGAGCGAGGAGCGAGGAACGTGGAGCGAGGAAGCGATTCGCGAGATTCGCGGAGATTGATTGGAGTTTTGCGCCGGGCAAAGGTATGATCTTGGGGATCCTTGGGGATGATCTAGGTACTGTTATTAGGGTGTTTATCAAGTTTTTAGATCAATTGGAGGCGCTGGTTTGAAGTAATTTGGGTTAGATCTAAACTTGTCCACGTTTCTGTTTTCGGGCAGATTGAGCAGTCGAACTAGGGTTCGAGTTTCCGTCGATTTAGAATCCGAATCAGACCGTACGGACTTCTAGGAAGTTGTAGATAATTTAATTATCTTTCCGTGGACGTAAAGCACGTTAATTTCCGATCAGCCATTTGAAAGTTATGGCTGTTTTACCGAGCGCCTAAAAATCTGTGACGTAACTGGAACAGATTGTGGTAATCTGTAGATTAAACAATTTTAGAGTCCGAATCAGTCTTTCCCTATAACTAGAAAAAGTTTGGAAATTTCCTAAGCTTCGCGACGGTGTACTCGTTTATTCGATTTGGAGTCCCAGAACTCAAGTTATGCCTTTTGCAAGGCTGCTGTCCCTTGGGACAGAACCTCTGTTTTTAGGTTTTGCGAGTAGTTGGCAATGTCGGGTTAGATGGGGCGTGTGTACTGTTTTGAGGTTATGATTGTGAGTGTGTGATGCCTATGTGCAGGTGGTGTGACCCCGGGAGTTCCCTCTTCTTCCCGCCAATCCGTTGCACGTGGTTGAGGCAAGTGTGTTGTGATGGATAGCAAGTTGTAGGTTGCATGTTGAAATTAGATGGGATTGCCTACATGATATATGTCCACTTGCCATGTTTTAATGATTGATATGATATGATGAGCATGTTTAACATATTATGATGCCATGTGTTAATATGTGAATTGAATATGATATTTGGCATGGTTGCATGCATGTCATGAGATAGAGGCGAGGGCGGTGAGAAAGTCATAGCTAGTCCGGCAAGGTCGGTGAAAGTTATGACTAGTCCGAACGCCATTTAGTAAGTCCTATGTCGTGATTCCATCCACGTGGTGTTTGGAAGCGAGTAGGCACCCTCCATCTTCGGGATGGAAGGGAGGAAAGGAGTGCACACCGACGGGTGTGTACTTCCCATACCGGTATGAGGTTCGGAGGGTCGAGCAATGCATTACATCGCATACAAATTGATGATGATATTGATAAGTATTCATGAATGAGATGTTATACATGATGAAAGATGTTATTGACTTGTTGTTATGCTTGTTGTCCATTGCGGTATGCTTGCCGAAGTTTTCGAACTCACCCTTGTGTTTTCTTGTTGTTTTAGGTACCATGAGAACGGCATGCGGGAAAGGGAATAGTCACACGCTCACACGTTGCTTCACCTTAATGTTTCCCCAAGTCAATTCATTTAGTTGGATAATAAATTGCGTGTGATGGCCTTTAAATTAAGTCTTAGCTTGGTTAATGAGAGTTCTATTGTTTGTTTGACACTTGGAACTTTAAGAGCTTGATGTTAGTCTTTTATTGTCGTTAAGACTCTATTTATTGCTGTTTTAGATGTTTCTCTTATTGCCATATAATGCCATATTATTGCTGCTCCTTAAATCCATGATAAAACAAAGGAGGTGCTGCCGAAATCTCGGTTTTTAGCCTATGCACCTTTGCTGGAATTTTATGTTAAATATGGTATTTAGTTGTTGTTTAGCTTATGTTTGGTAGCATTCGGGCATATTAAATGCCGGGGTGTTACAATTGATTTGCTCTAACAAGGTAACATGTTCTTTCCTAAGCAAAGTAAGCTCATGGTAAATTAAGTCACATGATTTGCAAGCATCATCATCAGGAATCAAGGTTTTAAGTCTAGCAATTTCAGCATTCAATGACTCCACAACAAAATCATGTTTCTTAATTTTCTTGTCACGTTTATCAAGCAATTTACCAAGTCTAGCAACAGCAATAGCTAATTCATCGTAAGAAGGATCTACCTCATTGAAGTCGCTGTCATGATCGTCCTCGGTGAAGCTGTTGCTGCTTTTGGCCATGAGACACAACCTCGTCAACTCATGCTTGCTTGGAGTTGCATCATCCTCGCTGCTCTCCGAATCCACATCGCTCAAATTGACTTGTTCAAGAGCGGAAAGAACCCGATGGACAACTTTGCGGTTGATGAAGTTCTTCTTCTTTCTATCACTTGGAGAGAACTTCTTCTTCTCTTTTCTTCTATCGTTGTCCTTCTCCTCCCTTGATGCTTTACTTGCAAGCTTTGGACAGTTTGGACGAATATGGTCGAGATCACCACACTCATAACATCTTGGAGGATCACCACCACCTCTCTTTCTCTTTATCACAATTTGCAAAGCTTTGTTAAAGCGAGAAGAGAGTAGTGATAAGTCTTCTTCTGGGAATTGCTCAATCTGTTCATCGGTTAATGAAGACAAGAAAGATAGAGCAAAACTTGAAGCAGCACCATTATGAGATATGCTCGATTGAGATGTCAAAGCAATTGATTTATAATCATTCTTTCTAGCAAAAACATCTAATTCATGAGTTTTCAACTTAGAATAAAGAACATCTAACGTAAGTGTACTCTCATGACAGTAGATTCTCTAATGGATGTAACTTTCATCTCGCAAATTGACATGTCTAATGCACCAAGCAATTGTCTAGCATTAGCAGCATCATCAAAGCTAACTCCAACAGCACGAAGATTACTAAGAATTTTATTGAAACGTGCAAAGAAGTCATCTAGCGACTCACCGGGTTTCATCTCAAATAGCATGTATTCTTTTTTGTAAAGATCTTGACGAACCTCTTTAATAGTGTTAGAACCCTCATGGTAATCACAAAGAGATTTCCATACCTCATATGCGGACTTGAGATGGATCACACGGTCAAAGTCGCTGCGTCCCAAACCTTGGATGATCAAGTTGCACGCCTTGCTGTTTGCTTCAACATGTGTGCGATTGGTGTCGTTGACGTTGTCGTTTGCAGGGACTTCATATGGCTTGTAGACCTTCTCCCAAATTGCGAATCCCTGAGCTTGGATGAACGCCTCCATCTTGGCCTTCCAAAACTGAAAATCAACACCATTGAACACACAAGGTTTTGTCGAATAATGATCCATTGATCTAATCACCGATTAAGATAGATTAGAAAAACCTTGCTCTGATACCACTTGTAGGATCGAAGTATACGAATATAGCAATCAGAGGGGGGGGTGAATGATTGTGCGGAAGCTAAAACCAAATTCTTGATCTACTAAAAGTTCACCCCAAAACAGAACCAAATAATTGCCTCGTTTTCGACAAAAACAGAATGACAGAGGTTCGGTAAAACGAGAATTCCCAGAGATCCAATTGTTAGATTGATCTTAAATTTGGACACGAGAAACTAGATTCCAATACGAATCGAACCCAAAAAGAATCAGCTCGATCGGACTTACAGATCAAAAGTTATGAGCTTCGCAAGCTTGCTGATCCAAAACATGACGAGAATCAATCTAATCAAAACTTCAAAATTAAACAAGAACGACAAAAGATTGATCAACTAGACTTTGAGAAACACTAGATCAATACCCTAGAGAGGTTTTTGATGGATCAAATCAAGATAAAACTTAAAGAACAAAAACCAATCTAGAACTAGAACAAGCATGCAAACAAGAACCAAAAAGAGAACGTTGAAGCACACAAGGAACTAGAAGAATTGATCTTTATTTCTTTTGTCTAAAGTACTCCCATCAAAAGAGTACAAACCCTAAAATTTGAGCCCAAGGCTCTATGCGCCTAGCTCTCCTCAATTCGATGCCCTTCAACAGGAGACAACCCCTCCTATTTAAAGCACCAACCCACAAGGAGTTCTCAATACGATTCCTATTCCTAGAAGGAATCTGTATCCAACACAACTCTACTTGGCCCAACCTGGCCGAGTACAACTCTTGCACGCGTATGGCAACCCTACCATACTCACGTGACTAACACTTTGCACGCGTATGACCACCTGCCATACTCACGTGACTAACACTTTGAACGCAAATGACCTCCTGCCATTCTCACGTGACTAACCATTCTTCATGTGCACCATTCTCTTAGCCCGAACGTCCCGCATGACATCCTTGACCACCAAGACCTCAGTTCCTCCTGAACCTAGTCCCGAACCTCAGTTCCTCCATGAACCTAGTTCCGGTCCTGTCATCGACCACATTCGTCTTCGAGCAATACCTGCACATGAACAAACCACAAAACAAATCCGAGCACAAGTCCACGACTTGACTCAATGTCAATCCATGCAACTACTCACATAAGCATTGCATAAAGTCCACTTCAAGCATCATGAAATTCTCACAAATTTCATAATCTCAAAAACAAATCAAAATTCAAAGTCCAAATTTGCACAAACCCTAATCGAGCAAAAAGCCATTCACGACGGACCAAAAAATATGGTCCGGCGTACACATGAAAAAGTCACTCAAAAAACCATTCACAATGGACCAACAAAATCGGTCCGGTGTACAAGTGAAAGTCTCGGTTTCAAGAAGAAATCATTCCGGCGAAAACACGTTCATGACAGACTAAAAGAAATCAGTCCGTCGTACATGCGAAATCAATCCTCAAAAAGCCGTTCACGACTGACCAAAGAAATTGGTCCGACGTACATGCAAAACTTACTGGTTTCTTGGAAAATTGTCAAAACACATGAACAAACACATTTTGCAAATTCAATTCTAAGCCAATTTTTCAGCACATGATTTCACAAGATTCATCAAATGTTATGTCTCTCGCTATTTCAACACAACCGGTGGTTTTGTTGAAAACACGATAGGCGTAGGCATTTGATCCATAACCAAGCATAAAACCTTCATCAATTTTAGGTGCAAACTTAGAACTTTTGGGCTTCTTCTTTAGAATAAAGCATTTACTCCCAAAAAATCTAAAGTAAGATACATTTGGTTTGTTACCGGTTAGGAGCTCGTAGGCGGTTTTCTTCAAGATTTTGTGAAGATAAAGCCGGTTGATAGCATGACAAGCGGTGTTTATGGCATCCACCCAAAATTGATTTGATGTCTTGTATTCATCAAGCATCGTCCTTGCCATCTCTATCAAGGTCCGATTCTTCCTTTCGACTACCCCATTTTGTTGAGGAGACTATGGGGCCGAAAACTCATGTGTTATCCCTTCTTCATCAGGAAAGTCCTCAATTTGAGTATTCTTGAACTCACTTCCGTTGTCGCTTTGAATCTTTTTGATCTTCACTTCAAATTCGTTTTGTGCTCTTCTTGCAAACTTCTTGAATATTCCTTGTGTCTCACTCTTTTCATGCAAGAAGAACACCCAAGTGAAACGTGAAAAATCATCTACAATGACTAAACCATACTTGTTATCTTCGATGCTTATATAAGCAACGGGTCCGAAGAGATCCATGTGTAGAAGTTCCACTGGTCTTGTCGTCGTCATGACATTCTTGTTGGGATGATGTGCTTCAACTTGCTTCCCGGCTTGGCACGCACTACAAATCCTATTTTTCTCAAACTCAACATTTGTTAGTCCACTTATGTATTCCCCTTTTAGAAGCTTGTCAAGATTCCTCATGCTGACATGGGCTAGTCGGTGATGCCATAACCAACCCATGCTAGATTTTGCAATCAAGCATGTTTGAAGTTTAGCTTTATCCGAGTTGAAGTCAACTAGGTAAAGCTTGCCCTTCAAATATCCTTTGAAGACTATCGAGGAATCGTCTCTTCTAAAAACGATCACATTCATATTAGTAAACAAGCAATTGTAGCCCATATCACAAAGTTGTGACATGGATAACAAATTGTAATTCAAGGATCTAACTAACAGAACATTTGAAATAGAATGATCATTTGAGATAGCAATTTTACCCAAGCGCATGACCTCACCCTTACCATTGTCACCAAACACAATATTTTCATATTGTGATCCTCTCTTATCAAAGGATGAGAACATGCTCTTCTCTCCGGTCATGTGGTTTGCACGTCCACTATCAAGCACCCACTTAATCCGCCGGAGAAGTATTCCTAAAAAAACAAGTTAGGTCTTAATTTTAGGTACCTAAATTTTCTTGGGTCCTTGCATGTTAGTTATCAAGACTTTGGGTACGCACACCCTTTTCTTAGCGACTTCATTTGAGTTGTGGGTATCGATAAAACAAGCAACCACTTTACCACGGTGATTCCTTTTCAAAACATATGAAGCATAGAAAGTAGTATGAGATCCATAGTGTTGAGGATGCTTCTTTGCTTCTTTTAACTTCTTGTTGACTTGTGTGGTGGGTGTTTATTGCTTGCCACTTTCTTTGACAAACTTTACACACTCTTTACTTTTCACCACCACACGGTCATTTTTTTTCCTTTAAACTCATCAAATCCTAGTCCTTTCTTGTTCTTATTTCCTTGACCATTGATGGTCTTATATAGGGCATCCTTTGTAACACCCCAGCATCTAATATGCCTGAATGTTACTAAACATAGACTAAACAACATCTAAATACCACAAATAAAGATAAATTACAGCAAAGGAGTAAATGCTAAAACCGAAAATTTCGGCAGCATCTCCTTTGTTTTTCCATGAATTGAAGCAACAACAATATGATCACAGGATATAGCATAAAGAATGACATCTAAATCATCAATAACGAGGATTCTAGCAACAGTATAAGTCTAGAATAATGAATTCAACCATCTCATGAGCTAAACAAAGCAAATGAGGAAATCAAGCACACAATTTAACCATGCACCAAGTTTCATGGCACTATTCTTATTATCATGACCCAAACGATTAAATTGTCTATAAGTGTGGAGCTACGTGTAGAAGTGTAGCTAATGTCCTTCCCCGCATGCCGGTTTCATGGTACCTAAAAACAACATAAAACACAAGCGTGAGTTCATCACTCAGCAAGTATATTGCAATGGATCATAAAGAACAATCAATGCCAACATCAATACATACCATACTTAACATCATGATCGAGTCACAATTTCATATACAACATCATAACCATGTCTCTATCTCAATGTACACATTTCATTATCATCCTCATGTATGCAATGCAATGCAATGCACATGTCTCCTCGAAGCAAATACTGGTATTGCCGAGTGCACACCCGTCGGCGTGCACCCTCGTTCCCCTTCCATCCCGTAGATGGAGGGTGCCTACTCCTCGCTTCCACTCACCATGTGGGTGGAATCACGAGTTAGGTCTTACATCCATGGCGCTCCGGATTAGTCATAACTTTCTCGCCGACCTTACCAGACTAGTTATGACGTTCTCACCGACCGGGCCAGTTTTCATGCCATGTATGCAACATATGACATAATCATAAACAATTAATCATTGCATAGCATCATATCACACTATTTTCCATCATATCATGAGCAAACACTAAGCATGGCAAGATAGCATATCATGTAAACAAATTGCATCTAATCAAGACAAGCAAGCAACCAACATGCTACCCATTCCAATACACTTGCCTTAACTGCGGGCGATGGATTGGCGAGAGGATGAGGGCACTCCCGGGGTCACACCACCTGCACACAAGTACAACATACTCAAAACATGCCCACAAAACAGTACACACTCACTCATCTATCCCGATTTCGCAAACTACTCCCGAAAACGAAAAATAGAGAATCTGTCCCCCCGGGATAGCAGACTTCAATCTAGCATAACTTGAGTTCTAGGTCTCCAAATTAAGTAAACGAGTACATCCTCGCGAATCTTAGGAAATTTCCTAGCTTTATCTAAGTATTGGGAAAAGCTGATTCGGCCTCTAAAGTTGTCTAATCTACAAAACAATACGTTCTGTCCCAAATGTGTCACAGATTTGAACACGTTCGGTAAAATGATCATAACTTTCAAATGGCTGTGCGGAATTGGACGTTCTTAGTGTCCAATTAAAGGTAATTAAATTGCCTACAACTTCTTCAACAGGCGGAGGACCAAATTCCAACTCTAAAATTGCCAAAAATGCGACCAAAGGCCGTTGACCCAATATGTCCGAGGACAGAACGCAGGACAAAGATGAAATCAATATAAACCCTTCTAATCACAGCACCTAAACATGGATCTAAGGCATGGAGTACCCCATCTAGCAGCACCCAAAAAAACCCCAAGGAGACCACGATTCGTTACCTCTTCGAGAAGAACCGAAAGACGACGGAATCTCCCTTCCTTCCGGTCGCTCCTTCCTTCCGAACCACCACGATCCCGCCGGAGACTCCCGAATCCGGCGATCCACCGAGCGGGAAGACGACGAACACCACGGGGAAGGACGTTGCGGGGCTGCTAGGGTAGGGGAGGAAGGTGGGGGCGCAAGGGGTGGAGAGGGGGGCGGCTAGGGGTGGCGCAAGGGGGGAGGAGAGGGTGGGGGGCAAGGGAGGGTGGGCAGCAGCCCTTGCTGCCCAAAAGTTCCACCAAACGGCCCAAAACTTTCCCCACCTTCGGCCCACTTCATGCCCCTAAGGCCCAATCAGCTCCCGCTAGGCCCAAACTCCCCCCGGAAGCCCAAATTCTCCCGCGGAAAGGCCCAACCTCACGGAAAGGGCACAAAAACATGCTACAAAAATCGTACCTAAATATCGAAATCGAAAATGACTCATACCGCCGTTCCGTAGTGTCACATCCTTGGATTGATAAGTCTTGATACATCCATATCGTACCAAGGTATTCAATCTCTCATTCTCACTCTTTAGCACTTGCGAAAATTGAGAGTTAATAGCACAAGCATTAATATCAATATTATAGCAACAAGAACATCCATTTCTAGTGGAAGGAATAGTAGCCATGTATGCATCATTAGAAGAGGAGATGCTATCATTGAGAGAATCAAGTTGCACTTCAAGAGCTTTATGATTGGCTTCTAAACTAGAGACATTTTTTTTGAAGTGATTCATTTGAGCTCTTTAGCATAGTAATTGAGTTGTTAGCCAAATCAAGATTTTTGGTTAATAACTCAATTTTCTCCTTTTATTTAGCAAGGAGCTTCTCAAGAGTAAGATTTCTCTTCTTTTCAAGAATTAGTAAATCTTCTTATTTCTCAAGAGTCTCCTCTTGGCCTTCTATTCTTTCCGTTAGCTTGTTTATCTTTGCTATAGAAGAATTGTTCAAGTCACAAAATAATGCATCATCATCATCATCAATATCCTCATCATTACTATCTATTTCACTATCACTACAAAGAGGTTTTGATTTAGGCATTACCTTGTGTCCTTTCGCCATTAGACAAACGGGTGAGTCATTGTCATTGTCATTATCGCTCATGTCACCAAAGAGTGACTTTGTTGGAGGAGCGGTTTCAATGGCGATGGTCACAACCCCTTCATCATCAGAGTCGGAGTCGGAGTCATTTGAGTCCCACTCCTCACCAATGTGAGCACGTCCTGAGTACTTCTTCTTGTAGGCTTTGCTCTTGTTCTTCTTGAGTGGCTCACTTTTTTTATGTTCATTGCCATTGTTCTTCTTCTTGGGCAATCAGCGATGAAGTATCCCACTTCACTGCACTCATAGCAAGCTCTCTTTGTGTTTCTTCTTCTTCTTGACTTGTCATAGTAGTTCCTCTTGTATTTGCCAAAGTTATCATTCTTGAGGAACTTCTTGAATTGTCTCACAAATAGAACCATGTCTTCTTCATCTTCACTATCGTCTTCGCTCGTACTTGAATTATCTTTCTTGCTTTCCTTCAATGCGATCTCCTTTGGCTTGGCACTTGAGCTTTGCTTTACAAGATTTTTGACTTCTTAGGCTTCTTCCATAAGCTCATATGATAGGATTCTTCCTAACACGTCGTTTGGTGAGAGCCTTTTGAATTCCTTCCTCTCCTGGATGAGGGTCACAAGTGTGGAGTTTCATGGAGTGAAAGCTCTCAACATTCTTTTCACCACCACATGATCCGTCATATCTTTGCTTCCCAAGCCTCGGATCTTGTTGACAAGGAGCATCAGGCGGTCATACATTTGTTGAGGTGTTTCGTCGTCATTCATGACAAACCTCTCCAACTTCCCTTCAAGTAGCTCTATCTTTGACTCTCTCACACTTGATGTTCCTTCATGAGAAACTTCGAGAGTGTCCCATATTTCCTTCGCTTCCTCAAGCCCATCAACCTTGTTAAACTCCTTAGGGCTCAAGGCGCCAAGCAACACACTAGCCGCTTGTGCATTGCGATGAATGTTTTATTCTTACTCCGGGGTCAGTTCCATGTCTTCATACGGCAAGTCTAAACCTATGCATACAATCTTCCACACACTTGGATGAAGAGACATTAGATGAATTTTCATTTTATGCCTCTAAGCAAAGTAGTGGGTACCATCGAAGAATGGTGCACGCCCAAATGGCACAGTGATATATGAATGTGTTGAAAATGAATTCATTATATCGTAGTTGAAAGGAATTTCAACTCCCTGGTTCGATGTAGACATTCCACATTCTTTCTTTTTGCCAGAAATGCCATCTTCGGACTTTGGGCTCACTGAATCTCTCAGAAAGACTACCTTCAACCCCTTGCCTGCCATCTCATTCCCTTCAAGCGATTAAGCCTTCGAGTTGGTTTGGCTCTGGTACCAATTGAAAGTTAAACTAACAACCTAGAGGGGGGTGAATAGGTGTTTAAAACTTAAACTGAAACAATAGCATCAGAAAACAGATCAGAATGTCCGAAATGATTATCGGAACTTCCGATTATGCAATCGGAGTATCCGATCAGTTCAGAGTGAAGGGAGAATCTAAATGAATTGAATCAAAATGAAATTTGGTTTCTACTCAACGCTAGCACAAGTAGATATCAACAATTTAAGCAAGGCTAGCAACTTAGATAAAGTAAATTGCACAATGAAAATATATAACCAAAAGGAGGAAACGCGGTGAATTTGTTCCTGAAGTTCGGATCCTTGAGGGGATCCTACGTCTCCGTTGAGGAATCTCGGTCGCACTTGAGCCGGAATTTTTCCAACCCTATTCCTCGCCAATATCAATCACACTGGAGATTTGGCTTCACTTTTGATTTCTTCCCTTTCGGAGGGGAAATTGACCTTCACAAACTTCTCACGGTGAACCACACTCGTTGGTTGCTCGTGAATGACTCCTAGCCATCTAGGAATCCTCAAATTCCAAGAGTAACAAATGCAAAGTAGTTCACTCTCTTGGATTTGACTCTTGTGCTCAAGATGAATAACTAAATCTATTGCTCTTAGCACTTAATCTCCTTTTCACAACTCACTCACTAAAAGATCACTGAGATCAAGAGGAGGAGGCGAAATGGCAATAAGAATGTGTATTGAATGCTCAAGGTGCCCAGCTAAAAAGCCAACCTCTCAAATGAGGAGGTAGAGGGGTATTTATAGGAGGAGGCAAAAACTAGCCGTTATGCCTCCACTCAGCCACATATCGAAACTTCCAAACTCAACATCGGAATATCCAATATGACTAAAGTTCCAGAAAACAACAAATCCCAACGGTCAAAATAATACACATCGGAACATTTGATATCCACTATCGGAATGTCCGATGTGTCTAGAGAAACACCTTTGAAGAAGCTTCTTGAAAAGTTTCTAAATCTCGATCGGAATGTCTGATCCAATTATCGGAACATCCAATCTGTCCAGAGAGCACATAAAAGAAAACCTCTCATCGGAACATCCGATGTAACCAGAGAGCACCCTAAACAGAGAACTCTTGGAAAATCCTCCAAGTCCTCATCAGAACATCCGATTCATAAATCGGAATATCTAATTTATCTAGAGAGTACCCTAAACACTTACACCGGAATTTTTGATGGATCGGAACATCCGATATAGCTATCAGAACATCATATCTTGATAGAGAGAAAACCACTCTCGGTGTATGTGTTGTGACTCATGTCTCTCAACAATTTTAGCTAGCATTCATCTGAGCATAGAGACATATCATTGATCAACTACATTGCATCCCTCTTAATAGTACAACAAACCTATTGACTCAACAATAAATGTAAAACAATAACAAATTGATGCTGTTTTTCTCTTCTTCTCATTTTGTGGGGTTACCAACGTATGTAGAAGATCTTGCTTTGGGACTTTCACCTATTCATCAACTCATTGAACACATTAGTCCCTTAATCGTTTGTCTTTAATCATCCAAAACACACTTAGGGGCCTAGATGCACTTTCACATTCGTCTAGTCAAGGCTTGGACCTCCTTTACCCAGGTGATGTAGCCAAGCTCTTTGCTCGCCCTCACAACAAAGACACATTTTTCTGGATTAAGCTTTATTCGATGCCTATTGAGGTTACAAAAGGTTTCCTCGAGGTCGTATACACGAACCGAGGCAAGCTTACTTTTGACTACTATGTCGTCCACATAGACCTCTAGATTACGACCTATTTGGTCTGAGAAAGTTTTTTGCATGAAACGTTGGAAGATTGCTCCAACGTTCCTGAGACCGAAAGACATGGTTGTGTAGCAGAAGGTGCTGAACAGGGTAATGAAGGAAATCTTCTCTTCATCTTCAGGTGATATGCCAATCTGGTGGTAGCCCGAGTAGGCATCTAGAAAGCTCATCCGAGTAGGCATCTAGAAAGCTCATCATCTAGTAGGCATCTATGCGGGGCAGCGGAAAATTCTCCTTGGGACAGGTAGCATTCAGGCCCGTATGGTCGACACACATACGCCATTTGCCCCCCTTCTTCTTGGCAATGATAGGATTCGCTAGCCATCCCAAATGCTCCACTTCCCGAATGAAGCCGGCTGTGAGGAGCTTGTCGAGTTCCTCCCGGATGATAACATGCTTTTCCGAGGAGAAACGACTGAGTTTTTGCCGCACTAGTTTCTTGTCAAGCCGAACCGCTAGCCTGTTGTAACACCCCGGCATCTAGTGTGCCCGAATGCTACCAAATATAGACTAAACAACATCTAAATACCACAATTAAGCATAAATTTCAGCAAAGGCGCACATGCTAAAACACAAAATTTCGGCAGCATCTCCTTTGTTTTATCATGATTTGAACAATAGCAATATCATAGCAAAATATTTCATAACATAAGACATCTAAAGCAGCAATATATAATGGATAAAACATCATCATAAACGATTAAACCAAAACCAACCGCACAAACATCTATAGCTAAGCAAAGAGGATCAACAGCACATTAAATTTATTCTATACACCTAGTTCAGGGCACTATTATTATGATCACGACTCAAGGTTGGTAAATATGACTGGAACTACGTGAAGATGTGTAGCTAATGCCCTTTCCCACATGCCGGTGTCATGGTACCTAAAAAAACAACATAAACACAAGCGTGAGTTCATCACTCAGCAAGTATATTGCAATGGTACAAACAAAAACAATTACATGGCTACAACAACTCACGTCATGTATATCATCTCATTCATGTTCACAAATCATTATCATCATCATTATGTATGCAATGCGATGCGATGCTCATATCTCCTTGGAAACTCATACCGGTATGGTTGAGTACACACCCGTCGGTGTGCACCCTCTCCCCTTCCGTCCCGAAGATGGAGGGTGCCTACTCCTCGGTTCCGTTCACCGCGGTGAATGGAATCACGATGTAGGACTTACTCATTGGCTCTCCGGAATAGTCATAACTTTCTCACCGACCTTCCCCAGACTAGTTATGACTTTCTCACTGCCCGGGCCATGTAACATGCCATGTATGCAAATATGCCAACATCATAATTAACTTGTACATTAACACATGGCATCATAACATAATAAGCATGCTCATCATATCATTGGCAATCATTAAAGCATGGCAAGTGATCATATCATATAATCAATTTCATCTATTCTCAACAAGCAACCTACAAACCGCTATCCATTACAATACACTGGCCTCAACCACGTGCAACGGATTGGCGAGAAGTAGAAGGCACTCCCGGGGTCACACCACCTGCACATAGGTACCACACACTCACAATCGTGTCCACAAAAAAGTACGCAAACCCTCATCTACCCCGACATTGCCAACTACTCGCAAAACCCAAAAACAGAGGTTCTGTCCCGTCGGGACAGCAACCTTCCAAAAGTCATAACTTGAGTTCTGGGACTCCGAATCAATTAAACGAGTACATCCTCGCATAGCTTAGGAAATTTACTAACTTTTTATAAGTATAAGGAAAGACTGATTCGGAACCTAAAGTGGTTTAATCTACAGAATACCGTGATCTGTTCCAATCACGTCACAGATTTTAATACGTTCGGTAAAACAATCATAACTTTCAAACGGCTTGGTGGAATTGGACTTTATTTATACCCACGGAAAGATATTGAAATTATCTACAACTTCTTCAACAGCCGTACGACCAAATTACGAATCTAAATTGACGAAAAACCAAACCTAGGTCGACTGCTCCTGCTGCCCGAAATAGAGAACGTGACAACTTCTAGATTTCATCTAATCTACTCAATTCCAGCACCACCAATTGATCGAAAAACATGATAATGACCCTAATAATAGTACCTATACAAACCCCAAGAAGTCCCATGGCCATACCTTCGCCCGACGCACGAAAACCCAATGGATCTCCTCCCGGTTCGCTCCTTGCTCCTCGCTCCAATGGATGGATCTTCAAGGTGCTGGGGTGGAGAGGCTACCCTAGGGCAGCAGGGGGTGGAGGAGAGGTGGTGGAGAGGTGGGGAGCAATGGGGGGCAAAGGGGGAGGCGCAAGCAAAGGGAGAGGGTGGGAGGTGGCGGTTAGGGCACCCAAGGGGGTGGGGGGCGCACAAGGGGTGGTGGGGGCGCAAGCAAGGGCAGGGGGAGGCCCTTTTACCATCCCAAACAGGTATCCTAATCCCAAATGGACTCATACTCCATCCCACCAAAGCCCACAACCCTTTCCCCTAGGCCCAAAACTCCCCGGAAAGGCCCAAACTCCCGGAAACGGCCCGGAAATGGCCCGAAAACGCTATTAACCTCCATACCCTATGGTTTTAACCTTAATTCCACACATCATAATGTTTTTTGACCTCAACATTCACATTATATAAGGTTTCGACACTCCGTGGTGTCACACTCTCCCCCCTTTAACAGGATTTGACCTCGAATCCAAGACATGACACTACACCAAACCAACAACACATAGAGATCTTATCTTCTCGGTTCAAACCTGAAGAAAAGAGCTTTGAGTAAAACTTGTCTTCGCGAGACTTCAACTCCCAGGTCGCTTCTCTAAATAAAGCCACTGGAATTACACTCATCGAGACTCAAAGACAGGACGCCTAGGTTCGAAGACCAACGGCTCCAATGATAACTCACAAGCAAAACTTGCGAGAACTTTACTCAACATTGAAACACAGAGTACTAACACATGGTCTCAGCACGACCCCAAGCTATAAGATAAATCCTCAAACGGCCCACAAAAGAAAACGGTCTCATACTTCTCATTCTATGCATTCCTTGGCACTAAAGTGCCTGATCCATTTAACCAAAGCCACTCTCCAGAAGGACATGGTACCAACTTATAGATCTATCTTCCGCTCCCACGCACAAAACTGATTCACGTCTCAACCTCTCAACTGTGGTTCGTCGTATTCAAGACGACGCAAACCAAGTGAGACACAACACTCTAAGATCGGCGACAAAAGATCCAATACTCTTCAAAAACAGAAAGCAATTACTAGCAACCACCAAGTGGCCCACTAATCATTGGATCAACCCTACTAAGGAACACCTCAATGACATTTCTCCATGAAAGTTTGAATTGGGTCATACCCAACCTTCCTTTTACCTTTCACTTCCAAACTAGTTACGATCAACCACTAGCAACGCCCAATATCTTAGGTCATTACCAATCCACACTAAATTTTCCTTTCTTAGAAGGTCTCGCCCTCGCATTCTTCCTTTCAAAGAATCAGAACAAAGGGTACAATCATTGAGTAAGCTCAACCAAAACCCATGAACTCAAACTGATCCACATACAACAACTTGAACTCCAAAGCGCTAAAAGCCACTTTGGAAAGAATTCGACAATAACCAAAGAGCATTCATTTTAACTTCCTGAGCCAAGACGCAAGGGAAACACAAATCTCCTACACCACAACCAACATACCAGAAATTCTTCATTCTTTCATACTAGAAAGAATTGGACATCTCGATTCATGACATGAATGCACACCTTTCAAGAGCACTCCGGATTAGTCATATAACCATTTATGACTTTCTCACCGACCTGCCTCATCGACTCCTTTATGATTAATTATGCATAAACAATGTCTCGTTTTCCTTTTTCACCCTTCATTCATCATGTAACAACGGTACCGAATAGTCATTCACCAAAAGACTCTTCCTCGGTATCACATGATTGAAACACAATTAACATCGATGGCTGCGAAATTCATATAAACTATGACGGCAACACCATTAATAGGAACACCACATCGTATAGGAAGCCACGTCAATTTGAAAACCTAACTTGCAAAACATCGCATTTTAACCAAAATCAACATTTTGGAAAAGAACATCGACTCCAAAGTCAAACATCTGTACACACAACCACCGCAAATTCTCTTTTTTTTTCAAAGAGAAAGAGAAATTCATTTCAAAAGGGAACACTTCACTAACAAAATCACTTATGAACCATTCATAAAATCCACCTTGTGAACCATTTTCAAACACCGCACACATTTTCAAATAACTCCAAGTCTAGCCAAATGGAGTTACAATTTGAATCTCAAGGATCTCCAACACAACCCACTAAGACCTTCTGCTTCCTTTAAAATTTACTCCAAAGATGATTCAGGGTGCACACGAAGGAGCGCGATCCACTCATAAACTTTTGGGTGTAAATCCATACTCATAACACAAATTAAACAAAAATAGCCAAAAACAAAGATTGGCACCAATAGCTACGGGTTTTAGGGAAACTCGGAAACACAACACAAGGAATACCTTAACCGAAGGCATTCAACCAAAATGGCAAACAACCACACTAGTTGAAAGGGTTTTAAACACCAGCTCAGCATGAATCCCACCATAACTTGTATTCCACTACACTTACCATTTAAGCATTCTGTAATCACTATTTACTCATCAAGAGAGTCCAACCGGATTTAACAAGATTTACATAACAATTTCTTTCTCTAGTTACCATTCCCAACACTTATAAATAAAGTTTACGATGCTTACCAAAAAGTCAACTAACCAATAATACCTCATAAAGATCCCCCACAGACCAACACATCATATAACAACATATTCTCTATTTCAATCATAGTACTTCAACAGATACTTGAGCATGATCAACCTACCAATTTTATACTATCCATACGTCAAAATCTTGACAATTGAAACTTGTTTAATCAATAAAATGACTTCAACAAATAAGTAATATCTCTACAAGATAAAATTCGTAAATTGGATTCTAGGATATGCATTCATTAAGATTAAAATCTTACATCATGTTAATTATCCATCGTCCACTCCATCACAACATGTTACAATAACCTCCATTTTTAAAAAGGATTTTTTTTTCAACAATTAATCTAAGCAATTTCCACCACTACTAAGTCGTCAATATCAATAATTTGCATAATCATCAATCAACAACATTACCTTTAGCTACCCTATACATCAGTTATAACAAAACTACCACCACACAACATACTCCAACTATTTAAAAATAGATTGAATACTCGCATTAACACTGCCCTTAACAACATCATTAACAATAAGTCTTATGTCTTCTCAATTGATATCAATACCAGCATTGTAGAGACACAACTGCACACTTCCAAATATACTAGTAGGTTGCAACAACATAAATAGCAACTCTAATCAACTTCCAGATTAAAGCCACTAGTCAACATGATTAAATTTCTCTATTAACCCGTTAGATTAAAACATCCTTAAACAATCGGCAAGGTTTCTTTAACAATATCATTAATTTACATCATCTTAATGTTCTAACTATGCATCAAGGTTTAAACTTTTAACATTAACAAGGATCATAAGCACTTTTATAGCTAGGCAACAGATTCTAAGCATGTACATTAACCCATTTAATTATTCTCGCTACAGAGTAAACTACAACACTAGTAGTCTATTTATTCTCAAGCTAGAGATAACAACCGCATTGAATTGTTTAAACTCACAAATTAACTTAACAATACGTCATCCCATAAACCACATTGGTACATGCTACATAACATGCTAAACAACAATTCTTACTAGGGACAAACGATTTCAGTCAAAAGACTACTTACTTTGTTTGCAGCATTTTAGTTTTAAAACTCATCCCAAATCCACAAGGAAACTTGACTCTCAAAATTGCAATGAGACAAACCCAAACTTGGTCATGCAAAGGAATTCTCCAAAACACTTTTAAATCTCAAAGACTCCCACAGGAGGGAACCAAGCAATCAAATAAACCTTTGCGGACAAAGGCACAAAACATAAATCGACACAGCTTAACTTTTTGCACACGCTTCAATAACTTCTTTTAAACTCAGAGTAAGACACACAAGAACCAAAACTATACTTTTCTTTGCAAGGCAACCAACAAAACCAGTGTCAAAGCCAAAAGGCGACTAAAAAGGCACAATGCTAAATTCCTCTTCTTCGTCTTCAACCAAGGAAGACAAAACCAAGAAACACCGAAGGGACTATCCGCGAAAAAATCCAATCCAAAACACCTTTCTTTTGATTTCAATCAACTAAAGTCAAGAAAAAGAAAAAAAACAACCAAAACCGACCGTCAGAACCGTAAAGAACATACGAAGGTATCCACCACTAACTCTTCTATTTGTCTCCAGTCAACTACCCGATCTACGATAGAAAAGGTAAGCACTCTTTCCCCACAAGGGGTTAATAGTTCTTCGGTGATGGCTTTAACCGGCCATACCGTCAAACCACACCCTTACTATGAACAAAAGTGGTGACCGAAACCCCTCGGCACCACAACCCCACTTTATCACCACAACATGCACAATTCAATCATTTATCTCATAGATATAGCAACATGCATTAACAAATGAAGCGTTCAACATCATAGCTTAAATACAACATTTAAGCGTAAAGAAATGATACCCATACCCTTTCCTACTGTGCATCCATTGTGTGTCAAATATTAGATTAGTTATACCACTTTTGCAAGTTTTAATGTTGCTATCCTATGACAAAATTTTAGTTAAAACCTAAGCCATGTTTCTAAGTGATTCCACATCACATTTTAGTTGTACCCTATAGATGACACTAAAAATTCACATTCCAAGGACCGACAGCCCGCTCTGATACCAACTGTAACACCCCGGCATCTAGTGTGCCCGAATGCTACCAAACATAGACTAAACAACATCTAAATACCACAATTAAGCATAAATTTCAGCAAAGGCGCACATGCTAAAACTCAAAATTTCGGCAGCATCTCCTTTGTTTTATCATGATTTGAACAATAGCAATATCATAGCAAAATATTTCATAACATAAGACATCTAAAGCAGCAATATATAATGGATAAAACATCATCATAAACGATTAAACCAAAACCAACCGCACAAACATCTATAGCTAAGCAAAGAGGATCAACAACACATTAAATTTATTCCATACACCTAGTTCAGGGCACTATTATTATGATCATGACTAAAGGTTGGTAAATATGACTGGAACTACGTGAAGATGTCTAGCTAATGCCCTTTCCCACATGACGTGTCATGGTACCTAAAAAAACAACATAAACACAAGCGTGAGTTCATCACTCAGCAAGTATATTGCAATGGTACAAACAAAAACAATTACATGGCAACAACAACTCACGTCATGTATATCATCTCATTATGTTCACAAATCATTATCATCATCATTATGTATGCAATGCGATGCGATGCGATGCACATATCTCCTTGGAAACTCATACTGGTATGGTTGAGTACACACCCGTCGGTGTGCACCCTCTCCCCCCTTCCATCCCGAAGATGGAGGGTGCCTACTCCTCGCTTCTGTTCACCGCGGTGAATGGAATCACGATGTAGGACTTACTCATTGGCTCTCCGGAATAGTCATAACTTTCTCACCGACCTTCCCCGGACTAGTTATGACTTTCTCACTGCCCGGGCCATGTAACATGCCATGTATGCAAATATGCCAACATCATAATTAACTTGTACATTAACACCTGGCATCATAACATATTAAGCATGCTCATCATATCATTGGCAATCATTAAAGCATGGCAAATGATCATATCATATAATCAATTTCATCTATTCTCAACAAGCAACCTACAAACCGCTATCCATTACAATACACTTGCCTCAACCATGTGCAACGGATTGGCGAGAAGTAGAAGGCACTCCCGGGGTCACACCACCTGCACATAGGTACCACACACTCATAATCGTGTCCACAAAACAGTACGCAAACCCTCATCTACCCCGACATTGCCAACTACTCGCAAAACCCAAAAACAGAGGTTCTGTCCCGTCGGGACAGCAGCCTTCCAAAAGGCATAACTTGAGTTCTGGGACTCCGAATCAATTAAACGAGTACATCCTCGCGTAGCTTAGGAAATTTACTAACTTTTTCTAAGTATAAGGAAAGACTGATTCGGATCCTAAAGTGGTTAATCTACATAATACCGTGATGTGTTCCAATCACATCACAGATTTTAGTACGTTCAGTAAAACGATCATAATTTTCAAACGGCTGGGCGGAATTGGACGTTGTTTATACCCACGGAAATATATTGAAATTATCTACAACTTCGTCAACAGCCGTACAACCAAATTCCGAATCTAAATTGACGAAAAACCAAACCCTAGGTCGACTACTCCTGCTGCCCGAAACAGAGAACGTGACAACTTCTAGATTTCATCTAATCTACTCAATTCCAGCACCACCAATTGATCTAAAAACATGATAATGACCCTAAGAACAGTACCTAGACCAACCCCAAGGAGTCACATGGCCATACTTTCGCCCGACGCACGAAAACCCAATGGATCTCCTCCCGGTTCGCTCCTCGCTCCAATGCATGGATCATCAAGGTGCTAGGGTGGAGAGGCTACCCTAGGGCAGAAAGGGGTGGAGGAGAGGTGGTGGACAGGTGGGGAGCAATGGGGGGCAAAGGGGGAGGCGCAAGCAAAGGGAGAGGGAGGGAGGTGGTGGCTAGGGCACCCAAGGGGTTGGGGGGCGCACAAGGGGTGGTGGGGGCGCAAGCAAGGGCAGGGGGAAGCCCTTTTTACCAGCCCAAATAGGTATCCTAATCCCAAATGGACTCATACTCCATCCCACCAAAGCCCACAACCCTTTCCCCTAGGCCCAAAACTCCCCGGAAAGGCCCAAACTCCTGGAAACGGGCCGGAAATTGCCCGGAAACGCTATTAACCTCCATACCCTATGGTTTTAACCTTAATTCCACACTTCATAATGTTTTTTTCCTCAACATTCACATTATATAAGGTTTCAACACTCCGTGGTGTCACACTCTCCCCCCCCTTCAACAGGATTCGACCTCGAATCCAAGACATGACGCTACACCAAACCAGCAACACATAGAGATCTTATCTTCGCGGTTCAAACCTGAAGAAAATAGCTTTGAGTAAAACTCGCCTCCGCGAGACTTCAACTCCCAGGTTGCTTCTCTAAATAAAGCCACTGGAATTACACTGATCGAGACTCGAAGACAAGACGCCTAGGTTCGAAGACCAACGGCTCTAATGATAACTCAGAATCAAAACTTGCGAGAACTTTACTCAACATTGAAACACAAAGTACTAACACATGGTCTTAGCACGACCCCAAGCTATAAGATAAATCCTCAAACAGCCCACAAAAGAAAACGGTCTCATACTCCTCATTCTATGCATTGCTTGGCACTAAAGTGCCTGATCCATTTAACCAAAGCCACTCTCCAGAAGGACATGGTACCAACTTCTAGATCTATCTTCCGCTCCCACGTACAAAAGTGATTCACGTCTCAACCTCTCAACTGTGGTTCGTCGTATTCAAGACGACGCAAACCAAGTGAGACACAACACTCTAAGATCGGCGACAAAAGATCCAATACTCTTCAAAAACATAAAGCAATTACTAGCAACCACCAAGTGGCCCGCTAATCATTGGATCAACCCTACTAAGGAACACCTCAATGACATTTCTCCAAGAAAGTTTGAATTGGGTCATACCCAACCTTCCTTTTACCCTTCACTTCCAAACTAGTTACAATCAACCACTAGCAACGCCCAATATCTTAGGTCATTGCCAATCCACACTAAATTTTCCTTTCTTAGAAGGTCTCGCCCTCGCATTCTTCCTTTCAAAGAATCAGAACAAAGGGTACAATCATTGAGTAAGCTCAACCAAAACCCATGAACCCAAACTGATCCACATACAACAACTCGAACTCCAAAGCGCTAAAATCCACTTTGGAAAGAATTCGACAATAACCAAAGAGCATTCATTTTAATTTCTTGAGCCAAGACGCAAGGGAAACACAAATCTCCTACACCACAACCAACATACCAGAAATTCTTCATTCTTTCATACTAGAAAGAATTGGACATCTTGATTCATGACATGAATGCACACCTTTCAAGAGCACTCCGGATTAGTCATATAACCATTTATGACTTTCTCACCGACCTGCCTCATCGACTCCTTTATGTTTAATTATGCATAAACAATGTCTCGTTTTCCTTTTTCACCCTTCATTCATCATGTAACAACGGTACCGAATAGTCATTCACCAAAAGACTTCTTCCTCGGTATCACATGATTGAAACACAATTAACATCGATGGCTACGAAATTCATATAAACTATGACGGCAACACCATTAATAGGAACACCACATCGTATAGGAAGCCACGTCAATTTGAAAACCTAACTTGCAAAACATCGCATTTTAACCAAAATCAACATTTTGGAACAGAACATCGACTCCAAAGTCAAACATCTGTACACACAACCACCGCAAATTCTCTTTTTTTTCAAAGAGAAAGAGAAATTCATTTCAAAAGGGAACACTTCACTAACAAAATCACTTATGAACCATTCATAAAATCCACCTTGTGAACCATTTTCAAACACCGCACACATTTTCAAATAACTCCAACTCCAGCCAAATGGAGTTACAATTTGAATCTCAAGGATCTCCAACACAACCCACTAAGACATTCTGCTTCCTTTAAAATTTACTCCAAAGATGATTCAGGGTGCATGCGAAGGAGCGCGATCCACTCAAAAATTTTTGGGTGTAAATCCATACTCATAACACAAATTAAACAAAAATAGCCAAAACCAAAGATTGGCACCAATAGCTACGGGTTTTAGGGAAACTCGGAAACACAACACAAGGAATACCTTGACCGAAGGCATTCAACCAAAATGGCAAACAACCACACCAGTTGAAAGGGTTTTAAACACCAGCTCAGCATGAATCCCGCCATAACTTGTATTCCACTACACTTACCATTTAAGCATTCTATAATCACTATTTACTCATCAAGAGAGTCCAACAGGATTTAACAAGATTTACATAACAATTTCTTTCTCTAGTTACCATTCCCAACACTTATAAATAAAGTTTACGATGCTTACCAAAAAGTCAACTAACCAATAATACCTCATAAAGATCCCCCACAGACCAACACATCATATAACAACGTATTCTCTATTTCAAACATAGTACTTCAACAGATACTTGAGCATGATCAACCTACCAATTTTATACTATCCATACGTCAAAATCTTGACAATTGAAACTTGTTTAATCAATAAAATGAATTCAACAAATAAGTAATATCTCTACAAGATAAAATTCGTAAATAGGATTCTAGGATATGCATTCATTAAAATTAAAATCTTACATCATGTTAATTATCCATGGTCCACTCCATCACAACATGTTACAATAACCTCCATTTTTAACAAGGATTTTTTTTTCAACAATTAATCTAAGCAATTTCCACCACTACTAAGTCGTCAATATCAATAATTTGCATAATCATCAATCAACAACATTACCTTTAGCTACCCTATACATCGGTTATAACAAAATTACCACCACACAACATACTCCAACTATTTAAAAATAGATTGAATACTCGCATTAACACTGCCCTTAACAACATCATTAACAATAAGTCTTATGTCTTCTCAACTGATATCAATACCAGCATTGTAGAGACACAACTGCACACTTCCAAATATACTAGTAGGTTGCAACAACATAAATAGCAACTCTAATCAACTTCCAGATTAAAGCCACTAGTCAACATGATTAAATTTCTCTATTATCCCATTAGATTAGAACATCCTTAAACAATCGGCAAGGATTCTTTAACAGTATCATTAATTTACATCATCTTAATGTTCTAACTATGCATCAAGGTTTAAACTTTTAACATTAACAAGGATCATAAGCACTTTTATAGCAAGGCAACAAATTCTAAGCATGTACATTAACCCATTTAATCATTCTCGCTACAGAGTAAACTACAACACTAGTAGTCTATTTATTCTCAAGCTAGAGATAACAACCGCATTGAATTGTTTAAACTCATAAATTAACTTAACAATACGTCATCCCATAAACCACATTGGTACATGCTACATAACATGCTAAACAACAATTCTTACTAGGGACAAACGATTTCAGTCAAAAGACTACTTACTTTGTTTGCAGCATTTTAGTTTTAAAACTCATCCCAAATCCACAAGGAAACTTGACTCTCAAAATTGCAATGAGACAAACCCAAACTTGGTCATGCAAAGGAATTCTCCAAAACACTTTTAAATCTCAAAGACTCCCACAGAAGGGAACCAAGCGATCAAATAAACCTTTGCGGACAAAGGCACAAAACATAAATCGACACAACTTAACTTTTTGCACACACTTCAATAACTTCTTTTAAACTCAGAGTAAGACACACAAGAACCAAAACTATACTTTTCTTTGCCAGGCAACCAACAAAACCGGTGTCAAAGCCAAAAGGCGACTAAAAAGGCGCAATGCTAAATTCCTCTTCTTCGTCTTCAACCAAGGAAGACAAAACCAAGAAACACCGAAGGGACTATCCGTGAAAAAATCCAATCCCAAACACCTTTGTTTTGATTTCAATCAACTAAAGTCAAGAAAAAGAAAAAAAAACAACCAAAACCGACCGTCAGAACGGTAAAGAACATACGAAGGTATCCACCACTAACTCTTCTATTAGTCTCCAGTCAACTACCCGATCTACGATAAAAAAGGTAAGCACTCTTTCCACACAAGGGGTTAATAGTTCTTCGGTGATGGCTTTAACCGGCCATACCGTCAAACCACACCCTTACTATGAACAAAAGTGGTGACCGAAACCCTTCGGCACCACAACCCCACTTTATCACCACAACTTGCACAATTCAATCATTTATCTCATAGATATAGCAACATGCATTAACAAATGAAGCGTTCAACATCATAGCTTAAATACAACATTTAAGCGTAAAGAAATGATACCCATACCCTTTCCTACTGTGCATCCATTGTGTGTCAAATATTAGATTAGTTATACCACTTTTGCAAGTTTTAATGTTGCTATCCTATGACAAAATTTTAGTTAAAACCTAAGCCATGTTTCTAAGTGATTCCATATCACATTTTAGTTGTACCCTATAGATGACACTAAAAATTCACATTCCAAGGACCTACAGCCCACTCTGATACCAACTGTAACACCCCGGCATCTAGTGTGCCCGAATGCTACCAAACATAGACTAAACAACATCTAAATACTACAATTAAGCATAAATTTCAGCAAAGGCGCACATGCTAAAACCCGAAATTTCGGCAGCATCTCCTTTGTTTTATCATGATTTGAACAATAGCAATATCATAGCAAAATATTTCATAACATAAGACATCTAAAGCAACAATATATAATGGATAAAACATCATCATAAACGATTAAACCAAAACCAACCGCACAAACATCTATAGCTAAGCAAAGAGGATCAACAGCACATTAAATTTATTCCATACACCTAGTTCAGGGCACTATTATTATGATCATGACTCAAGGTTGGTAAATATGACTGGAACTACGTGAAGATGTGTACCTAATGCCATTTCCCACATGCCGGTGTCATGGTACCTAAAAAAACAACATAAACACAAGCGTGAGTTCATCACTCAGCAAGTATATTGCAATGGTACAAACAAAAACAATTACATGGCTACAACAACTCACGTCATGTATATCATCTCATTCATGTTCACAAATCATTATCATCATCATTATGTATGCAATGCGATGCGATGCGATGCTCATATCTCCTTGGAAACTCATACCGGTATGGTTGAGTACACACCCGTCGGTGTGCACCCTCTCCCCCCTTCCATCCTGAAGATGGAGGGTGCCTACTCCTCGCTTCCATTCACCGCGGTGAATGGAATCACGATGTAGGACTTACTCATTGGCTCTCCGGAATAGTCATAACTTTCTCACCGACCTTCCCCGGACTAGTTATGACTTTCTCACCGCCTGGGCCATGTAACATGCCATGTATGCAAACATGCCAACATCATAATTAACTTGTACATTAACACATGGCATCATAACATAATAAGCATGCTCATCATATCATTGGCAATCATTAAAGCATGGCAAGCCATCATATCATATAATCAATTTCATCTATTCTCAATAAGCAACCTACAAACCGCTATCCATTACAATACACTTGCCTCAACCACGTGCAACGGATTGGCGAGAAGTAGAAGGCACTCCCGGGGTCACACCGCCTGCACATAGGTACCACACACTCACAATCGTGTCCACAAAACAGTACGCAAACCCTCATCTACCCCGACATTGCCAACTACTCGCAAAACCCAAAAAACAGAGGTTCTGTCCCGTCGTGACAGCAGCCTTCCAAGAGGCATAACTTCAGTTCTGCGACTCCGAATCAATTAAACGAGTACATCCTCGCGTAGCTTAGTAAATTTCCTAACTTTTTCTAAGTATAAGGAAAGACTGATTCGGACCCTAAAGTGGTTTAATCTACAGAATACCATGATCTGTTCCAATCACGTCACATATTTTAATACGTTCGGTAAAACGATCATAACTTTGAAACGTATGGGCGGAATTCGACATTCTTTATACCCACGGAAAGATATTGAAATTATCTACAACTTCTTCAACAGCCGTACGACCAAATTGCGAATCTAAATTGATGAAAACCCAAACCCTAGGTCGACTGCTCCTGCTGCCCGAAACAGAGAACGTGACAACTTCTAGATTTCATCTAATCTACTCAATTCCAGCACCACAAATTAATCTAAAAACATGATAATGACCCTAAGAACAGTACCTAGACCAACCCCAAGGAGTCCCATGGCCATACCTTCGCCCGACGCACAAAAACCCAATGGATCTCCTCCCGGTTCGCTCCTCGCTCCTCGCTCCAATGGATGGATCTTCAAGGTGCTGGGGTCGAGAGGCTACCCTAGGGCAGTAAGGGGTGGAGGAGAGGTGGGGAGCAATGGGGGGCAAAGGGGGAGGCGCAAGCAAAGGGAGAGGGAGGGAGGTGGCGGCTAGGGCACCCAAGGGGGTGGGGGCACACATGGGGTGGTGGGGGCGCAAGAACGGCCAGGGGGAGGCCCTTTTTACCAGCCCAAATAGGTATTCTAATCCCAAATGGACTCATACTCCATCCCACCAAAGCCCACAACCCTTTCCCCTAGGCCCAAAACTCCCCGGAAAGGCCCAAACTCCCGGAAACGGCCCGTAAATGGCCCGGAAACGCTATTAACCTCCATACCCTATCGTTTTAACCTTAATTCGACACTTCATAATGTTTTTTGACCTCAACATTCACATTATATAAGGTTTCGACACTCTGTGGTGTCACACCTGTGCTCAATGACTTCCCTTGGGACTCCGAGCATGTCAGATGGTTCCCAAGCGAACACATTCGCCTTTTTCTAGAGCAAAGTCACGAGCTCGAGTTCCTATTTAGGATCGAAGGAGGATCCTAAACGCACAACCTTAGTCAGTTCTGCATTGCTTAGCAGAACAACCTTGGTCTCTCCTCCGGGATAGAGGGCAACTTTTGGCCCAGAATTCTTTGGCTCTTAATCGGGGCCACGATGAGCAGTTGCCCGACCATGTCTAGTGCCTTCTCATCACAGTACAAGGCTGCCTTTTGGTTCCCTTTTACGGTGATCACACTACTTGGACCGGGAATCTTCAAGCACCAGTACCCATGATGAGTAGCAACCATGAACTTGGCAAGAGCCAATCTGTCGAGGATGGCATTGTAGGCCGACTCAAAATCTACCACCTCGAAGGTAATCATTTTCGTTTGGAAATTGCTCGGACTCCCGAACGTGACGGGCAAAACAAACTGACCGAGAGGTTTGGCCGAAGTGCCCGGGATGATCCCATAGAAGGGGACCACTATGCTTTTGATTTTGGACTGAGGGACATGCATCTCATCTAAGACTTTTGTGGATATGAGATCTAAGGAGCTTCCATAGTCGATGAGCACCCATCCCACCATAGTGTTACTGATGGTTGGGTTCATGATCGACCATCCTAAGCCTCTGGGATTTGGTTAATCCAAGGGGACAATCATCCTTGGAAAAAGTAACAGGTAGCTCGGACCACCTGAGCTGCTGCACGGGGGGCTTGCCCTGCGATGTGATGCACCTCCCGTGACACCTCCTTTGAGTCCCGATGAGACTTGTAGGCTAGGAGCCCCCGAATATTACTGTGATGTGATTGCGGGGCTCCTGATAGTCCATATCCTCTTCGTCGTCATCAGCGGGCTTTTTGTCCTTGCTGTTCTCGCTTTGCTTTGGGAGCATTGGCATGGGACCCTTGCTGTTATAGAACTGTTCCAAATGGAATGTCCAGGTCCAGCAATTGTGGAGATAGTGCACGTACGCTGGATGGAGCAGGCAAAAGTGGTTTCTCGGCGAAGCACCTCGATCATTCCGACCTTGGTCGTTGCGGGGCTAGGGTGTAATACCCAGAATTCGTTTCTCTAGCCATTTCTTTTATTTCTTCGGGAAGCGTTGTTTTTTTATTTAGCGGGAACATTTGCGGAGTTCAGGGATGCGGAAAAGAAGTTAAAATATTTTTTTTAGCATCAATAAAGTGTGGATTATTGTTTTTTTTTGGGCGAGGGCTTGTACCACTTGGGCCTGGGCCGGCTTTTGGGCCAGCCCATGCGCCCCCACCACCTCCCAAGCCGCACCTCCCCACCTCCCCTTTGGCAGCACCCCCCAAACCCTTCCCCCGTTGGTAGCCGCCACCCCCTCCCGCGCCTGCCTCCGCCTCCCCGCCAAAAACAGATCTAGTGCCCGGGTTGATTCCGAGAGGATTTGCATAAGGGGAAGATCCGGAGGAGGAGTAGGATCGCGAGGATTCGAGCATGGCGCGGATTTGGGGTTGTCATCGATTTCTTCGGGGTGTAGGTATTTTTCTTTTATGATTTCCGCTGTGATTGATGGCTAAGCTCGTGTTAGAGGGTATTAGGGAGTGGTTGCATGTTTGGAAGTTCAAGTTTGGATGAGTAGATCAAAAACTAGAGAGGGATTTTCGTTTCTGTTCGGCTAATCTGTGCAGAACTGCTTCCGTGGGCGTTTTCGTAACCAAAATGATTTTTACTGGAAAAGTGCATAACTAAAAAGTTGTAGATAACGTCGAAACCTAGCTCCTGTAATTTTTCAGATTTTTATGAGTTGTGGTTTGGGAGTAATCGCGATGGGAAAACTGCTGTAGGATGAGAGGGGACAGATTGCGTATTCAGATTAGGGCTGTAGATTAAAAATACTTGGGTCAGGAATTAAAATTCTTGGTCTATATGAAAGTTGTAGATCACATATATATCTGTATTCTGTAATTTTCTCATAATTTTTGGAGTTATGGATTTGAAGATATGACTGTAGTAAGTCCGCTGTTATGTTTGGAAATTTAAATCTGTCTACTGTGTTAAGCCACGTTTTAGGAAAATTTAAAGTGGGAATCAAAATATTTGCACTACATAAAAGTTGTAGGTATGGCCGAGATCTATCTTCTGTAATTTTTTTGGAATTTTTGATGCTGCCGTCTGCTCGTAGCTGTTGAAAGAGCGTCGCTTCTGAATTTTGTAGCTAATCCTTGTACCCTGCTAAAGACCTGTCGATTAGGCATAGTTAACTAAATAATTAAAATTTGTGGTCTCTTTGAAAGTTGTATAAGATGTCAATATCTAACTTCTGTAATTTTTGTAGAATTTTATACATATCACAGAAATAGCTTCAAAATAAACAAGCCGGCCTGCGCAATCTGTTTTTCTGGACAGCTTGGTAGAATATTGTGTTTCGGGGCCGTGGGAGTAGGGAGCGCTTAATTGTGTTCAATTCAAGTTGAAAAATGTTTAAGCACTGAGGTAAAATGCTTGTGTAGGTGGTGCGACTTGGGGCGCAATTAATATCTTTGTCTTCATCGGTAAAGGCAAGTGGAATAGCTCTGTTTGTTCATGTTTGAATTGTTTATGTCTGATTTTCCATAGACTGTTGTTGTCCTCTTTGCTTATTGATCAGTATGGAATGTATTATAGCTCAGATGTATGTGAAGTTATTTATGCATGAATCATGTCATTTGCATTCATGCATTGGAAGAATGTCGCCGCGAGATCACGCGACTGCATACGTACAATACCGTGTGTTCCTGAGAAAGGGCACGGTAACCGTGTGTTCCTGAGAAAGGGCACGGTGAGAAGTAACATGTCATGAGCATATGCATTATCTAACTTATGTGAATGCTTATATGTGGTGGAAAGAAAAGAGAGGAAAGTATGATTGTATGTTCTGTTTACTTCTTTAAGAAAGAAAGAAAGGAAGAATGTTCGGATTTACAATGCTTGATTGTTAATTCTGTCTGGTGTATTTCACTTGCTGAGATTATCCAATCTCACCGCTTCTTTCATTTCTTTCAGGCCGTTCATTGGAGCATAGCATGAAGGGTGGGGCGTAGCAGCACTTTCTACACATGCTCACTTAGAATAAAATAATTATGTTGGTTATTTAATCATGTTAAACCGTGTAACTTATGGCTCATGGTTCCAAACTTTAAATTGGGGTCGGTAGTATCTTGTTGCCTTGTGAGTTTCGGTATATTGTAGTACTTTTTTTGCATGTTCGTTTTACTATTTATGCTTCCGCTATGTTGTGATCCATGTTTTGTTTGTGTCTTTCATTATTATTAGCAAAGGTCATGTCGAATTTTTTTGTTATAGACCTTAGTTGTCTTGTTGGGTGTTGTCTTGTTGGGGTGTTACATAGGGTGATCGACCCCTGCCTCTTCCGCCAAAGCTCTTATGCTACTGCGGCTGCGAAGCTCATGGCTAATGTTGTTCAACAGCCATGACCATACTCAGTGCTGATAGCCTCTTTTTCTTCTTTTTGATCTTCTTCTCCATGGAGCCCGCATTCTTCTTGCTCGTGGAGCCTTCTAAGCCAGGCTGAGGTGGGAGTTTTCCCTTGTCCAGCATTTTCTTCCACTGGACCGCCTCATCGGTGTTAGCGTACTGATCGGCCATGCGAAACAGCTCGCTGGTCGTTAGATTAGGATGAATCTCCAGATCTTGCGTGAAGCGGACGTCTCGACCCCGAACTTGAAAGAACGGACAACTATTTCGTCCGAAACATTCGAGATTGAGTTCCGCACCTGAATGAACCTCTAGATGAACTGTCGTAGAGACTCGTCTTCCATTTGGATCAAATGCTCGAGGTTGCGCTCCTTGCTCGGACGGATGTAGTAGCTCTGAAAATTTGCTCTGAGCGCACTACTGAGCTGTCTCCAGGAACGAATTGACCCTTCTTTCTGATTGAATAGCCAAGTTCGGGCAGCGCCATCAAGCACTGTAGGTAGGAAATTTGCCATGACTCCTTCATCACCTCAAGCTGCTAAAATCATAGTGGTGTAGATGGAGAGGAACTCATCTGGGTTCTGAGTCGTGTTGAACCTCTCAATCTGGCCAGGCTTGAACTTGCTCGACCACAAGACATTACGAAGGGGTGCTAGAAAGGCCCGACACCTGAAAACCAGGGTGTCGTGGTAGTCCCTTTGTTCACGGTGATCACGACGATCATCGCCATACTGCCTTCTGACATGTGGACCAAGGCGAGAGAAAACTTCTCGATGTCGGCGTGACCAGGATCGATCTGAGGTAGAGTGCTCGATACGCCCTGGACCGTGTCGAGCATACCTTTGATCCTGCAAGGCTGTTCAGGAATCGCTCTGAGTATCCTCATTGTAACGATCGTAAACTACTATAGAAGGGTTTATCACAGACAGTTCACAATCCTCATCACAGACGGTTTTGTGAACCATTTGTATCAAATTGTCAGTGATGACTTATAGTCATCACAGACGGTTTTCCAACTGTCTATGAAAAAGTCATCACATAAGGTTCTAAATTGTAACCGTCTGTGGAAAAAGTCATTACAGATGATTCTAATTTGGAACCATTTGTAATGTGCACCTCATCAAGACGGTTCCAATTTAGAACCATCTGTTATATTGATTTTTCATTTTATTAGTATTCTAATAATAACGAAAATTATAGTATTCCCATATACTCCATGATGTGATGGTTCGTAACTACCCAAGAACACTTAACTACTAAGTTATGTCGCTGATTTTAACACAATACGGGCACTTCCCAAGTGGTCACCCATCATAGTATGACTCTTGCCCAAGCACGCTTAACTTCGAAGTTCTTATATGATCTGATACTATAATGTTCCTATGATAGCATCTAAAATATAACGTGTCCCCCTTCCCTTAAACTCACAGAGCACCTGAACACTGATTTTAGTTTTATCATACTCCGAATACAGTTTAGAGATCATGAAAACACACAAAAAAAGACCGAAACGGCTACAAAACTTCGGAGGCCGTTTTGAGGCCCTAAACAATGTTTTTTTGGAATTCTATTTTTCTCACACGCACGCAGTCACCCAAAAGTTTAGGATCATCTCGCACTTTTCATTTTTTAGTGCTACTTTTCATTATCTTTTCAACGAGCCAAAGAACGCCCCGATCGAAGTTACGAGTTCATCGTGCTGATTCCAGAAAGCACGAGAACACCAAAATCGGAGTTATGAGTAAGAAGTTATAGTGTTTTTACCATCACAGACGGTTTTTGGCTAAGACCATCTACGATGTGGCTCTCATCACAGACGGTTTTTGGCTAAGACCGTCTGTGATGTGCCTCGCCTCATCACAGATAGTTTTTTGCTAAAATCGTCTATCGAATATAGATATGTATGCGCAATGGAAAGATTAAGATCATGCCACATATTCCGTACATCTAGAACCCTATTTCCGTGGGGCAAGATGGTAACAGAAGGAGTATCCCCATATCTGGAAGGACTCGATCATGCTCCCAGAACAAGGAGATTGACTTGAGTACGCCAAGCAATAAGGAAAGTTAGTTACCTTACAAGGATCTTGGTTCAAGGATCCCCTAATCGGGTACGACTCGGAGTCCTCACCCGACGATGTCTCCAGAAGATGGTGCACCCAGCTATAAAAGCAAAGGGAGGCACACGAAGAGGAGGAAGAAAAAAGAGGCAATTGAAGCTAGGAAGGCGATGCCTGAAGAGAGCATCTACTAGACCATAGTCCAGAGAATAGAATTAGCTTTAGCCCCTATCTCGATTGTAACTAGAATTAGATCCCCCTTGATTTGTACTCCACGTTCATCGATCTGATAGTGAAAGACCACAAGAGTAGGGTATTACTTGAATCCGAGGCCCGAACCTGTCTATACTATGCATTGCCTATTCTGTTGATCTTGCAATCCCCGAAGGTACCCATTTACAAATTTACAGTCAATTTCATAACCTTCGACAGTTGGCGTGCCAGCTAGGGGCCTTCAACTGTTTTGCAGATCAATCACAACGATGGTAAGAGTTTTTTGTGGAGTCAACAATAGTTCTAGTAGCGCCATTGACTCCAGCATCTTTGTCGATCAAGTCCCGGCCGTCAGATCCCAAATTGCATTTGGAACGATGCTTTACCAGTGGAAACCCGAAGGCATGCTCGAGTACCTTGGCTTCGTCGAATCCCATCCTTGGGACCCGAGCCGAGTAGTGTCCTTTCTCGATTTCGATCCTGTGGGAGATAATCTCTTAAAGTGCATCGAAACAGATAGTGACAGCTCTAGGAGCAGCGAGGATAGCAGCAGTCATGACAGTAGCAATCACGCTGATCGCTACGTTTACGTGGCTAGAAACAACAATGCAGCCTCAGCGGAAAATTCTCAGGAGAAGACTAACCAAGCAGGGGCTGTAAGCAACCTTGGACTGCAAGTCCCTCTGGAGACCCACGAACCTACAAGTGGTCCTAACGACCAATGCCGTTGCCCCAGATACAACAGATCATCGGCGAGATGCCAACGCCATGATTACGGCCGGGACAATGGCAAATCTAACAAGACGTTTCGACCAGGTCAACCTAACGACGCCTCACCTGAAGATGGCACTCCGCGGAAAAGCACAGGACCTCCAAGAACACGACCACCCTAGTAGGTCCGATCGTGTCACCAGGTCAACTTCTTTATAGCACTGCAGCCGCGATTTCTTTAGTACTCCTGAAGCAAACATCCAGTGTGCTCACATGCTACTGAAGTCACTCCCGTCGGGGCTGGATAACCCGATGATTCCTGTGCTCATCCAGATGAGAGCTCTGCTTAATGCTGCACAGGCCCAGACCGTTCGAGTATCCAACTCGAAGCCCGGGCGCTCCCATCAGCAGGGCGCTTCAAGTCGAACGCCAAGACCTTCACACCACAGTGGGCCAATGTCGAGATCAATGGTGGCTGCATCGAGTCACCACACATGCCGGACGTCCCAATCCAATGGCTACCAGAGGCGCCCAAAAGACCTCCAGGAGCTTATCCCCCACAACCGGTGAGATCTGTGCCTCGTACTACGTGACCAACGGGAAGAGCGAGCCCACGAGCAACAAGAAATAAGAAGCCACTCCCCGAGAGGTGGGGTCCTCACGCACCATGACCGACAAGTTGGATCTTCCTAACGAGTACACTAACCAGAAGGAAGGTATCGCCCATGACCGACGGTGCCTGATAGCATCGATGAAGGATGTCAAGCCTTCACCATCGAACTGCGGTCTGTTAGATGGCCCGACAAGTTCAAACCAGGCCCTGTCGAGAAATATTCGGGTAAGATCAACCCCGTCAAATGGTTGTAGATTTACACCACGGTCATGAGGGCAGCTGGCGAAAACAAGAAGGTGATGGCCAACTACATGCTCACTACCTTGGATGGCACAGCGAGGTCATGGCTACTCAACCTCCCACCACAATCCATATTCTCTTGGGCTGAATTGCGAGCTCAGTTTATCGCCAATTTCAAGGGCACATACGAAAGCCCCGGAACTCGTAGCGATTTACATCGAGTAATCCAAGAACCGGCGGAATCGCTACGCGACTTCATCAGCTGCTTCAGTAATAAGTGCAATTGATCCTCGATATCTCTGATGAGGCTGTGATAATGGCCTTCAAAAACGGGGTCAAAGACCGCAAGCTCAAAGGCAAGCTCGCCACCCGAAAAATACGGACTACTCGAGAGCTATTCGAGTTGGCAGACAAGTACACTGCCCGCGCTGAAGCTTGCGATTTCCTCGACAACCCAAAGCCAGAGACGATAAACTAGAATCGTCCTAGCAAGGGGCTAAGAAGAACAAAAACTACGGCAAGAAGCGGAAGAGTGACCCCACCATCGCCACGGTCGAGAGGAGCAAGGCGCGGAACATGGGTGATAACAACGGTCGAAGTCGTGGAGGAAAGAAGTATTGCCTTGTCCACCACATGGACAAGCACAATTTCGACGAGTGCCAAGTGATCGGCAAAAAGGTCGAAGAAAAACTCAAGGCTACCCTCGCTGAACGCGGCATCAAGCAAGCCAAGGAGAATTCTGGTGACGATGAACCTGAGTACCACGGGGCTGAGCACAAGTTGGCACATATTTTTGGGGGATCTGCCATGTACGAATCCAAATGGCAGTATAAGGCAGTGGAAAGGGAGGTGAGCCTAGTCACCCCATAACTTCCCCATTATCTTAAATGGTCAGAGGTGTCGGTCACCTTCGACCAATGAGATCATCCAGCCATGATCCCAAAACCTGACCGATACCCTATAGTAGTTGAGCCAACCATACTCAACATCCGAGTGATGAGAGCCCTAGTCAATGGGGGCAGTTCGTTAAATCTCATCTTTGCCAAAACTTTGGACAAGATGGGTGTTTCTCGGACCGAAATAAAAGACGGAGCACAACCTTTCCATGGCATAACTCCGCATTCTTCCTCAATGCCACTCAGACAGATCGAATTGCCCGTCACGTTCGGCACGCACGAGAATTTTCGCACCGAAAAGATCCATTTTGATGTAGCGGATTTTGAGACCATGTACAATGTGATCCTAGGGTAACCAATGCTAGCAAAATTCATGGCTTTGGTACACTACGCCTACCAAACCATCAAGATGCCATCACCCAAGGGAATTTTGATGGTGAAGGGCTATCCATGTTCGGCGATCAGATGTGACAAGAAAAGCCTGGAGATGGTTGAAGAAATTCGCATTGATTGCCCCGCTAGCCAGGGCAAGCGTCAGAAGTCCCAGAGCCCCAAAGACACCACGACGACAGACGGATTCGCCGTTAATTCAACCATCAGCGACCAACCGAACAGGAAGGCTGATATCAAAGTCAAGACCATACCCTTGGAAGCATCAGAACTGTCCAAGATGATCAAGGTGGGCACCAACCTCGATCCCAAATAGGAACTCGTGCTCATTATCTTCCTCAAGGCAAATTGCGACGTTTTCGCCTGGCAACCATTCGATATGGCTGGGGTTCCTAGGGAGGTGATTGAGCATCGATTGGCTGTGGACCCGATCTTCAAACCGATGGTGCAAAAGCAACACAAGTTCGCGAAAGACCACAAGCAGGCCATCCAAGAAGAAATCAGCAAACTCATAAAAGCTGGCTTCATTCGAGAAGTTCAACACCCCACGTGGTTGGCAAACCCAATACTCGTCAAAAAGGCCAACGGCAAGTGGAGAATGTGCGTGGATTACACCGACCTTAACAAAGTATGTCCGAAAGACCCTTTGCCCCTCCCCCGCATCGGTCAAATTGTAGACTCGACAGCGGTATGCGAACTGCTAAGTTTCCTAGATGCCTACTCAGGGTATCACCAAATTAGCATGTCCGCAGAGGATGAGGAAAAAACATCTTTTATCACCTCGTTGAGTGTGTTTTGCTATGTAAAGATGCCCTTCGGGCTAAAGTATGCAGGAGCCATGTAACACCCCATAAATCTCAACTGTTGCATAAGAATAAATCGACAGCATTTCCCCTAAAACAAGACAATACGGAAGCAATTCAAATAGGAATAATATCACGACATTAGTACTAGAGACAACGAGTCTAAATCAACCAGGTATCAACCATAAATAAAACACATCTCTAGTGTGACAACCATAATCGAGAACAAGTTTAAAGTGAACAACAATGGGTCTATAAATAATAAAACTTCATTCAACTAATGAATTATTTAAGGCACTAGATCATGTTAGTCGTGATGACATCAGAAACGTTATTGTGCTGCTAGCCCACCCTTCATGCTTACGACTCACGTGCGCTACCTGAAAACATCAAAACAGCAAGTAGTGAGATTGGGTAATCTCAGCAAGCGGAACAACTAATACGAATATAACATCCACCATATAACCAGCATTCCACATTCCTCATATACAATACCACATCAAATAGACCACACCACTTCAGTAAAATGCATATAATTGATGCACATGCTTATGCCATGTTCCTCCTCACCGTGCCCTTTCTCAGGAACACACGGTGTTGTACCGGTACGGTCGCGCACGCTGGCGTCGACAAACTTCCAATGCATGATTATGCAGTTAATGCTTCATGCATGAATTCATTCATAACACCTCCCACTGAGTCCACATGTTTGCATCTCATCATATAGCATGGATAGAAAGCAAATATCATAGAGATGAAATGTTTAACAAACAAAACAACTACTTCCACTTGCCTTTACCGACGTGGACGATGAACTTAGTTGCGCCCAGCAGTGGCACCACCTGAAAAAACATTATTTCAGTACATAGCGACATCACAATTCATCACACAATTCAAACACACGCTTCCTACTCCCCGTTCCCGTTTAAACACCAAAAACCCCGATCTGTCCGGATCGAATAGCAGCACCCTCTCTTCCCAATTTCGTATCTTTTTTTCTACTGTAGCTAGATATTGACGAGATCTACAACTTTCATGAAGGTCAAAAATTTAAATTCTGCTGTTAAATATGCCTAAACAACCGTCCAACACAGTGGACGAAATCTGTTTCCAGATTCTGTTCATCATCTTCCAACAGCGATAACTCTCAGAGAGGCACCCCAAAAATTCTACAAAAATTACAGAAGCTAGGTCTCGACGTTATCTACAACTTTTTAGTTATAGGTTTTTGCAGGAAAAATCATCTATGCCACGTAAAACGCGAAACAATCCGCCATGCACAATCTTCCCTTCCAAAAACAGCACCACGTGAACATCTACCCTTCTCCCCCATCAAGATCCATCCAAACCACTCACCACCAGATCTAATACACTCCTAATCCCTAGGTAGAACAGGGGTAAAAGATTGGGAATTTTACCTTGAGTTCCCCCTTGCGAACCCACGAAGAACGCGCGACGATCCCCGTAACGGAAATCTGTTCGTCCTCCTCGCATCCACGGATCCTCTTCTCGTTTTCTCCTTCGCGTTTTGCGGTGGATCTTGAGCCACCGCGCAAGGGGAGGAAGAGCTGGAGTGGGGCGGCTGCTAGGGGAAGAGGGGAAGGCGCCCTAGGGTTTGGGGTGGGGTGGCCGGCCACATGGGGAGGCGCCACCCCTTTAGGGGAGGTGGGCCGGCCCACTTAGGGCGTGGGGAGGGGGAGGTGGGAGAAGAATTCCCGGCCCAGGCCCAAGTTTTCCTCGGCCCACTGTTTCTAGCCCGAATACTCCAAATTTAATATTAATACACCGCATAAACTTCAATTATTTAATTCCCCAACAATTTCCCTCATTCCTCCCGAAACAAAACCAGGAAAAGGAACCCTAGAATCGCTCTGACGCTCTAAGGCATCACAAGCCACATGTCAACGATGTATACAAAATTGCTTGAAAACCCAAAGTGGGTGCAATGTCGAAGCATACTTCGATGATATCGTAGTCAAGTTGAAAACCCGAAACTCGTTGATAAACGACCTCAAGGAAACATTCGACAATCTCAGGAAGTATTGAATGATGATAAACCCCGAGAAGTGCATGTTCGGCGTCCTATCTGAAAACTCCTCGCTTTCCTGGTATCTAGTCAAGGCATTGAGGTGAACCCGTGTAAAGTTGAAGCTATTGACCAAATGCGCTCACCACGGACCCTAAGGGAAGTACAGAAGCTCATGGGATGCATCGCAGCCCTTAGTCGATTCATCTCCCGGATGGGCGAACTGGGTCTTCCTTTCTTCTAGCTGCTCAAGTAATAAGAGAGATTCGAGTGGACCAGGGAGGCCGAGGAAGCTTTCCAGGAGTAGAAAAGGTACCTATCGTCTCCCTCTATCTTTGTATCTCCTAACAAAGGAGAGGATCTCCTCTTGTATGTTGCAGCAACTCCTCAAGTAGTGAGCACCGTCCTAGTAGTCGAACGAGACGACCCCGACAAAAAGATCAAAATGCAAAAACCAATCTACTATGTAAGCGAAGTCCTGCACGACGTGATGTTACGCTATCCCTAAATACAGAAGAATCTCAACGCAGTCCAGATGACCTCCAAAAAACTATGGCCTTACTTCCAAGTGCACAAGATCATGGTGATGACAACGTACCCGCTCAAGGAAGTAATCTGAAACCGGGAAGCCACGGGACCAGTAGAGCAATGGGCAGTCGAGCTCAATGAATTCCGAGTCGATTTTGCTCCAAGGACCAGCGTCAAGTCAGGGATCTTGGTAGACTTTGTAGCCGAATGGACACACGTCGAAGAAAAGAAGCACGAATCCCCCGACGACTACTGGACAATGTTCTTCGATGGTTCACTGATAGTACCACCTTGCTTGTGGAGGGGAGAGAATACCACCTTAAAACGGAGAGCAACCCTCCCTTTTAAGGTGGTATTCTCTCCCCTCCAAAAGCAAGGTGGTACTATCACTTGATGCGCACGGTGGCCCGATCTTCCGATAGGTGGAGGTAAGTCGATTGGCGGAGACTTGACGTTGACGATCCGGCTTCCGACCAGAACCGATCCGAACCCTGTAATCGCTACACCACGGCTCCGTTGGTTATCAACCACGCACAAACACGGTTGACCTCGCCAAGAAGGCTTATCTCTGCATGCAAATCGAGAACACAAGCAAGAACGTAGAAGAAGCAATCTGAAATTGTGAATTATATTAAGCACACGAGTTGGGGTTCCACAAACCGATGATCGGCGAAAACTGACAGAGTGTCTAGTCAAAATCTAAGCAAAACCCGCGACCTAGAGTGGCGGCTACAGGATATATGGCAGTAGGGGGCGTGAGGGGAAAGCCCTAGGGTTGTGTGTGGCTAGAAGGGGGGCGCACACAACCTGGGCTTGGCCCTCCACGCTTACGAGGCATAAAAATAGCCTAAAACAAGAATTTCATGCATTGTTTTGATGATTCCCGTCGACTCGTGATGAATCTGGAGATGAGACCAGAACCATTGGAAAGATCTCATCGTTATATTTCTAAAAAGCACAAGAACTCCTCCATTGGACTCCGTATGAGAAAGTTATGCCCGTTTTAGTGAAGTGTTGTCCCCTGACTCTAAACTGAACTCGGTGGCTGAATTGTGGATGACTTGCACTTCGAATTGACTTGGCGTTCTTCTCCCATGTTCCTAAGTAGTAATACATCACAAATATTTAGTAGCATCCCATCCTCAATAATGTTATTATGATGAATAGCGAGAAACGAGCTCACCTCATGATTTAACTGATGTGCAAAAGCTCGTGTGATAGGACCATGATGTATGCGTATATCCAAAGGAGTGATGTCCTCATCACTCACTCAGCCTGCAAGGCTCAGGCACCGGCATCTTACTCAAATCCCCGACAGGTGAAGTACGTCATCCAACTCGATTTCCAAGCTTCAAATAATGTTGCAGAATATGAGGGACTGGTCAACGGGCTTCGAATAGCCGCTTCGCTTGGAATAAAATGACTACTCATAAAAGGGGACTCACAGTTAGTCGTAAACCAAGTGCAAAAAGACTACCAGTGTACGAATGACAATATGGCTGCATATTTAGGCGAGGTTCGCAAGCTAGAGCACCAGTTCGAAGGCTTAGAGGTAAAACACATCCGACAGGGTGATAACTCCATCGCTGATGAACTTGCCAGGCTCGCTTCATCCCGCTCACCTACTCTAGTAGGAGTCTTCATGAAGAAACTCCTAAAACCTTCCGCTTCTACCAAGTAGAAGACAGAAGCCGCCCAACTCAACCAACAGCCTAGTCGAGTCAGCGAGGCGGAACTCGCAGACGCGAAAGCTGCACTACTCGAACACGAGCCGACTTGGATGACACCATTCTAAGCCTATCTCGAAGGTCGATAGGTCCCTGATGATGATGCTTTAGCCAAGAAAATTGCCCGTAAATCCAGGCTGTACACATTGGTAAACGGCAAGCTCTACCAAAAGGGGAGTAACGGAATTTTGATGAAGGGCATCACTCAGGAAGAGGGCAGTAAAATATTGCTCGATATCCATGGAGGCTTCTGTGGCAACCATGCATCCTATCGCACCCTAGTCGGAAAGACTTTTCGATAAGGGTTCTATTGGCCAACTGCCCTCCAGGATGCTTGTGAGCTGGTGAAAAAGTGTGAAAGCTGCCAATTTTTTGACAAGCAGACCACTAGACCAGCCCAAGCACTACAAACTATCCTCTATCTTGTCCTTTCTCCGTCTAGGACTTGGATATCTTGGGACCTTTCCCAAGAGCCCAAGGAGGTTACAAGTTCCTATTCGTGGCTATCGACACATTCACCAAGTGGATCGAAGCCGAGCCCGTCAGAAACATCACCTTAGAAGCAGCTAAGAAGTTCATGGGGAGCATAGTTATTCGATTTGGCAACCCGAATCGAGTAATAACAGACAACGGTTCCCAGTTCAAGAGCAATGCTTTTACAGTCTTTTGCGAAGAACTAGGAATCAAGCTCTGCTTCGCCTTAGTAGCTCATCCCCAAAGTAATGGCCAAGTCGAATGAGCCAATGGCCTAGTCCTACAGGGACTCAAAACCCGCGTGTTCTGTAACACCCCAAAATTTTGCTTTTCTTAAATTCATGTGTGATTTGGCACTTTGGTGAATTTTTGGAATTTTCTGGAATTTATTTGGATTTATTTGGAATTTATTTGAATTTATTCCATTTTGAAATAATTAAAGAATTAAACTTTGCAAATAAAATTTTGTTGGAAATATTTTATTTCAGTCCAAAATGATCCAAAATATTTTCCAGAATTTTTCTGGAATTTTTCTGAGTCTTTTACTATTTTTAATGAATTAAATGAATTACTGGAAATTATTTTAAATATTAAATCGCTGGAAAATCAATCGGGTCGAGTACTGTTCATCCGACCGAGCCGCACCCGAGTCAGACTCGAGTCCGACCCGAGCCAGCCGAGTCGGTCGAACCCAACCCTAACCCAAGTTGATCCCGACCGTTGGATCGAGATCCAACGGTCCGGATTGGATCGCATCGGTTCGAGCCGAGACCAGGCCGGATCCGGTTTCGACCGTGCGATCGTGGCCGTTGATCGCGCCACGTGGACGGTCGACCGTCGTCGTCCCCGCCGGATCCGAGCCGGACTCCGCCGCCGCGCCCGCCGCCGTGTGGGTCTAGGTTTCCGTTTTCCGCACGGACGCCGAGGGTATTTAATGCAGGTTGCACCTCGAGGACCGCTGGACCCAGCGCAGCCACTTGCCTAGCTCATCGAGCCTCGGCCGCCGTAGAGTCCGCCGGAATCGCTCGCGAAGTTTGAGAAGCGCGCAGTTCTAGCCGTTTTCGCCGAAGCGCGCCGTCCTCCACGCATCAAGACGGATCCGGAACCCCGAAGCCAGCGCACCCTTAGGGACAACTCACCTCGCCGGAGCGCGCCGGAGCAGAGGCCGTGGTCATCGTCTTCATCCGGCCAAGCTAAGCGCCGCCGGCGTGCCATCGCCGTCATCGAGCTCAGACGGCCGTCCGATCAGGATCGCAGTGGTCGTGGTAAGCCCACGTTCTCTCTCGAGACCTAGAACCAGATCAGATGCGACCGTTGGATCAAGATCCAGCGGCCCACGATCGGCCACGTCATCCGTAACGTGGATAACGCGTTGCGGTTAAGGTTGTTTTCAACCCGTTGGATCAAGATCCAGCGGCCCACGATCACCGTGTAGTTTTCAGCGTGTTAACCCTTGGATCTAATCGCGGCCGTTGATTTTCAAATCAAAGGACACGATCATGCCACGTGTCCGGGAAGCCGAGCCGCGCGCCACGCAGCGGCGTGTGGTCAGCGACCGCGGCGGGCTGCGATGTCAGCGGCTTAGCCGCAACCGCACCATGACGTCACCCATGACGTCATCGGTGGGTCCCACCTATCAACACCGTGGGCTGAGCCCCGCTGACGTCAGCAATGACGTCACCCGAGTGGTCCCACCTGTCAGCGACACATAGAGTCGTGGACCGAGTCCACGGTAGACCCGAGCCGAGCATGGACCGAGTCCATGGACCGGCTGACGTCAGCCGCCCAATCAGAGGCTGACACGTGTCCAGGCTGACGCAATAATTAATTTCCGATAAAGAAAATGATTTATTAATTCGAAATAATGATTTCAGATTTTGTTTCAAACTTCAAACGCTTATAACTTTTGCGTTTCAACTCCGATTTGAGTGATTCAAATTTCTAAATTTGTATAAAATTGAGATCTACCTAATTATGAATTTTATTTAATTTTTGGATTAAAGATTTTCTCCGTAAAATTATTTAATTAATTATTTAAACTTTAAATAATCATAACTTTTGCATTTTAACTCCAAATCTGACGATTCCAGTTTCTAAAAATTCATAAAATTATGTTCTCTCTGTTTATGGATTTTATTTGGATGTTTGGACACTTTTTGCCTATTGTTTATTCGTGTATTTGCTATTTGCACGCTTTACGAGTAGACGTTGAAGTGCCGGAAGGATTCGAAGGAGAAGTATTGACTCAGGATCCAACTCAAGACCAAGAGCAAGTACTTTTTGAAGGCAAGTTGTGCTTTGACCATGTTGATCCTATTTCGAAATCTATTTTGATTTAAACTATTGCATGCTAGTTCAATTAGAAAATACTTTATTTAAATATGGGGGTTAGATAAATACCAATTTGCTGTATGACACCTTGATTACTTAAGTATGTGCCATGACCCTTGTCACCCTAGTTGTGGTTTACTAGTTGGACATTATTAACTTGCCAACATGGGTTTTAGACCGTTGTAGTATACTGCTTAGACCTGCTACGTGCTCATGACATGATTTTGGACAAACAAATGTTAATATTGACTTAATGATATATTGAACCTGTTTTGGAAAGGTATCATGTGATGTTGATGGCACGTGGTGCATGGTAATCAACTGGGGTTTGATAAATAGTTTTTGACCGGGGCATGTGGCAAGAATAATCAGGTGGGCCAGTTGTGGCATTGGGGATGTTGATTTGGTTCTTCGGGTAGTCTTGCCCTGGTCACCCTAAGGACTTAACCTTGCAAGCCTTTGAACTGGGTCTAACGTGCAACCACATGTCTGTAATGGGACGGACCTAGTTGACTAAGTTGCTAATAACGTGCACTGTGGGACCTCGGAGGTCAACTACACCCTTTGTGTAAGTTATGCGGGGGAGCGTCTGAAGTGAGGCCAGGTACCCATCTAACGGTTGATTGGCCTAGACTTCGCCTTAGCTAAGGGAAGGGTTAGTGTGCAATAACCGGGGAGGACCACTTGTATTGTTAGAAGTTTCCGAAAGACTTTGTTACGGGAACTCGCCTTTGTGGTGTTTGACTGTATCTTGTGGGTAAAGTGCATAACCTTTGCAGAGTGTAGAATCTATTCGAATAGCCGTGTCCGCGGTATTGGACATCGCTCGGGAATTACAGTCAAGGGTTAGATTTTCTCAAAAATAACTTGGATTTGAAAGGTTGGGTTGGATTAATAATGATGTTGATGGAAATGTGGATTAGGATGGGAAAGATGTTTATTAAACTCCTTGAAAAGTTATCTATGCTTTACTTATTTCTGCTGCTTTCGAATCTATTTATGATACTTGTTAAATCTTTGTTTCTAAATATACCTTGAGCTATTCCTTTGTACCAAGCCATGCATATAGTATATTAGCACACTCTGTGCATAACTTGCCGAGTACCAAGTACTCACCCTTGCCACCCTACAACACAGTTGAAGAGGAGACTACACGGCTTTGGAGGAGGAGCTCCAAGAGGATCCGTCTACTTAGGGGCGAGCCCGATCAGGTTACTGTGGTATCTTTGGATGGTGCCACGAGTTGTTTGATTTTCATTTGCTACTATTTCTCTCTTAATAAGTTTAAGCCGCGAGGCCATTGCATTGTGACTTGACCATAAGGTCGAGTAACTTGATTTAGTTATTTAAATAAAAGTACTTTATTAGTATCGATTGGTATGATTGTGATATTTACCAATGTTAAGACTGTGTGCACTAGCGCGTTCCTGGACTAGTGCTGAATACACAGAGGGTCCGGATTTGCAAATTCGGGGTCCCGACATGTTCTATAGGCTCAAAGCCTACTCGATTAGATGAGCGAAAGAACTACCCTCGGTGCTATGGGCCGTTCGGACCTCGGCTAGTCGAGCCACCGGTGAAACACCATTTTTCTTGGTCTACGGAGCAGAAGCCGTGCTTCCGACCGAACTAACATACGGATCACCTAGAGTGGAAAACTACTCGGAAGAGGGACAGGAGCAAGTTGTAACACCCCAGCATCTAGTATGCCCTGGATGTCACCAAACATAGCAATAATAGCAACTAATTACCACAATTAAGATTAAATTACAGCAAGGGCGTACATGCTTTAACCGAAATTTCGGCAGCATCTCCTTCTTAATTCCATGGGTTGAAGCAACAGTAATAATATCACAATCAATAACATAGTGGATGTCATCTAAAATAGCAATAACATGAGGTATAGCAACAGTTTAAGACCAATTAATGGATTTAAACGTTTCATGACTAAAACGAAGTGATACTAAATCCAAGCACAGGATATAGCATGAACCAAACCTAGCACATTTAACATAAATGACACAACTACGAATGGAAGTGTGTAGTTGTCTATGTGATTGTATCTATGTGTAGTTGTGACACTATCTCCCTTTCCCGCATGCCGAGTTCATAGTACCTAAAAACAACATGAAACAACAAGCGTGAGTTCATCACTTAGCAAAGTGTATTGCAATGGAATAGAACAACAATATTATTCAATAGCATCAATATCACATACCATAACACATCATCATAAGCATCTCATAGTTCATCTTCATAAACATCTCATAATCATCCTCATTCATGCAATGCAATGCACATGTCTCCTTGAAGCACATACCGGTATTGCCGAGTGCACACCCGTTAGTGTGTGCACCCTCTTTTCCCTTCCATCCCGTAGATGGAGGGTGCCTACTCTTACTGACTCGCTCCCATACACAATCGTGGATGGGACTATGAGGTAGGTCTTTCGTATTCACTACGTGTGAACACAGAGGCCCGCATTAGAATGGGTCGCCTCTTCCATTATGAATGCACATATGTCATTAACATGTATGAACTTGCATAAATACTTAATACGACAATTTCATAGCCAACATATTCTCATGTTCATCATATCACAAGCAAATAGCAAGCATGGCAAGTTAACACATCAAGTACTCATATTGCAACTATGCAAGTCTAATAGCGACCCAAACCCCAATCCATCCCAATACACTTGCCTTCAACCGTGAGCGACGGAGTGGCGAGAGGTTGAGGGCACCCCCGGGGTCACACCACCTACACAAAGCTACATTACACACAAAACAAGCCCCCCAAAACAGAATAAGAATGATCTTCTACACCGACCTCGCAACCCACTCCAAAAACTCAAAAAATGATATTCTGTCCCATCGGGACAGCGGGCTTCTAACTAGCATAACCTGAGTTCTAAAACTCCAAATCAAGTAAATGAGTACATTTTCTCGAATCTTAGAAAATTTCCCAACTTTTTCTAAGTATTCACGAAGACTGAATCGGCTTCTAAAATTTTCTAATCTATAGTTGAACACGATCTGTCCCAATTACGACACAGATTAGGCATTGTTCGGTAAAATAGACATAACTTTTAAACAGCTGGACAGAATTTAACGTTCTTAGTGTCCAATTAAATATAATTCAATTACCTACAACTTTCGTAATAGCCGGCTGATCAGAAAACGCCTCTAAAATTGCAAAAACTCAAGCCCTAGGTCGGGGTACAAATCTGCCCGAGGACAGAACGTGGGACAACATTGCAATTTCCCTAATCTCATCTAGGGGCAGCGCCTAAACATGAACTTTAAACATGGATTACCCCGCCTAGCAGCACGTAGACCAACCCAAAAGAGCCACGGGTCCTTACCTCTTCTCGAAGAACCGAGTGACCACAAAATCCTCCTTCTCGCCGGCCACTCCTTCCTCCCGAACCGCAGCGAATCGCCGGAGATCTCCGGTCAGGCGAACCGCCGAGCGAGGAAACAAAGATCACCAAGGAGGAAGATGGTGTGAGGATGCTAGGGGAGGTGAGGGTGGCGAGTAGGGAGGGGATGGAGAAGTCGAGGCGCAAGGTGGGGGCAAGAGGCGGCTAGGGTTAGAGAGGGGAAGGGGGAGGCGCATGGGGGGTTTGGGGGTGGCGGCTAGGGAGTGGAGGGGGAGGCGGCGCACAAGGGGTAAGGGCTAGGGTTGGCTGCCCAAAAGCTCCCCCCTTGGGCCCAAACCCTTCCACCGGAGGCCCAACTCAACCCCCAAGGCCCAAAATCCCCTAAAAAGGCCCAAACACCCGAAAACGGCCGAAAAACACGCTATAAAGTCGTACCAAAAGCCGTATTCTATATTATCACATTCCGTAATGTCACACAAGTATGAACCGACGATGTGAAACTACTCGAAGAGTATCGAGATCGAGCCACCCTCCGAGCGGCCAAATACCAACAAGCGCTACGGAAGTACCATGGTCAAAGGATCCAAGAAAGAATACTTGCCGCACGGGACTTAGTATTGCGAAAAGTGCAAAAGCATGACAACCATAATAAGCTATCACCTAAATGGGAAGGCCCCTATCGGATCATCGAAACAACTCGATCCAAATCCGTGTGACTATCCACACTCGATGGAACAGCACTAGGCAACTGTTGGAACATCGATCAGCTCAAAAAATTCTACGCATAAAGCATTCACCAGCAGCGACAAAACAAGTGAGTCTTCTAATTTCATTTATACTAAAATTCTTTACAGAAGGACACCCTACGACTACTTGTCCTGGGTATCGTCACGCCTGCGCTTCATCCACAGAGACTCGAAAGAGAACGAGAGTGTCCCCAAGATCTTCCGACACACTTGAGACGGGCTCAATCGGCCTGGGCCTTGAAGCACCGGTAGACCCCAAGCTACCAGTGGGCGAAGGGACTTCGTTGCCCTCCCGGTCCTTTGGTGGCTGCCGCAATCTCCATCCATCGCGTAATAGAAAAAGGCTCCGGACGAGGGGTGGTATCGAGCTTCATTTTCTTCTCCGGTGGTGCGAGGGCATCCCCTCCGTGAGGTCCTCGAGCCACTGGAGATCCGCTGCCCACCGGCTACCTCCCCTTCGCCCCCCGCTTTCCTCTCTTCCTCCCTAACCTCTTCCTTCGCTTCCTACTCAAGGGCATCCTAGTCGATCCTGTCGTCGTCCGATGACAACGGAAGGAGAGCGAGGCGGGGAAGAAGCCATGAGCGTACTAGTATCTCAAGCAAGGAAAGTGAAGTGGAAAAAAAGAGTTGGTGGCGAGAAAATAGTGAGTCCTGTCTATTTATAGACCTGCAACCACGTCACATCAAGCCGTTCCAAGTTCCCAAGGTACATAAACAGCGAGCGGCGCGAGTCACAGGAATTGAAGCAACGTTCGTACGATGTCACATAGAAGTTGAAATAACTAGCACAACTCCCAATGCTTACGCTCAACTCTCTACTCAATACAAGCATCAAGTCGAGAGTCGGGGGCTACATCGCCGAATTTTCGATGCTCACGCTCAACTCTCTACTTGATACAAGTATCAAGTTGAGAGTCGGGGGCTACATCGCTGATTTTTTTATGCTTACGCTCAATTCTCCACTCGATACAAGCATCAAGTCGAGAGTTGGGGGCTACATCGCTGATTTTTTGATGCTTACGCTCAACTCTACACTCGATACAAGCATCAAGTCGAGAGTCGGGGGCTACATCGCTGATTTTTTTATGCTTACTCTCAACTCCCTACTCGATAAAAGCATCAAGTCAAGAGTCGGGGGCTACATCGCTGATTTTTTGATGCTTACGCTCAACTCCCTATTCGATACAAGCATCGAGTTGAGAGTCAGGGGCTACATCGCTGATTTTTTGATGCTCACGCTCAACTCCCTACTCGATACAAGCATCGCGTTGAGAGTCGGGAGCTACATCGCCAAATTTTCGATGCTTATGCTCAACTCTCTACTCGATACAAGCATCGAGTCGAGAGTTGGGGGCTACATCATCGAACTTTTGATGCTTACGCTCAACTCTCTACTCGACAAGCATCGAGTCGAGAGTTGGGGGCTACATCACTGAATTTTTGATGCTTACGCTCAACTCTCTACTCGATACAAGCATCAAGTCGAGAGTCATGGGCTACATCGCTGAATCTTTGATGCTTGCGCTCAACTCTCTACTCGATACAAGCATCAAGTCGAGAGTCAGGGGCTACACGACTACTTAACCCTATTCCATCAACAAAGGGAATGCAAGAATAACCCTATTCCATCAACAAAAGGAATGCAAGAACAAACAATGCAAAGGAATACAACTGCGATAACTAGGTAAGTACAAAATCCATTTAATTAAAATTAGCAAAACATGGTTATTACATTGTAGATAACTGCCACCACTACTCTCTCTCGGAATCATCACTTCGCATTGACGAGGAAGAAGAACTTCCGGCAGGGCTCCATCGAGCCTCTCCTTTACTCTCCTCTGCTCCCGCGGTGGCAACACTTGGAGCATGACGAAGAGATGAAGTTCCAGAAGCTGATATTTCACCTTCTTCTCCTCGTGTGCCTTTATCAGCTCGAGAGTAAGAGGGGGAAAAGTGCCTCTTCTCCAAGATCACGAGCGAGAGATGAAATTCCAGGAAATGGAGCTCCACCTTTGTCTCTGCATGTGCCATGGACTACCCCAGAGAAAGAAGGGGGAGAAGCACCTCGTTTTACACAACGGCAGCTCCCGGAGCACGAGGAAGAGATGAAGCTCCAAGAGAAAACTTCACCTTGTTCTCCTCATGTGACTTGGTCAGCCTAGGAGTAAGAGGGGGAAGAAGCACTGGCTCCTCGACAATGATCCCCAGCATCCCAATAACCTCCTCCTCCTCGTGTGGAATAGCATCATCCTCCACTGGTCGATCATCCTCCTCTATCCCCTGTGCAAGGACATCTCTGCCGATCCCATCTTCCAGCTCCAACGAAACAGTGATCGAAACAGAAAAATCCATGGCCAGGGGTGCAGGGGTTGGGACATAATCGTGAATCTCAGAAGAAAGGATGCGTCGGAAGCCATAAAGGTCTCGAGCAGGGGTCTCTATGGAACCTCCGTTCTTCTCCAAGGATGATCCTCCCCCCACGAAGAACTCCTCATTTCTCCATGTGATTTCGATCGTTTCGACCTCAAGGTAACCCTAGGGCTCCCTCCTTTGATTTCAAATCCTTCCGATTCTTTTGTCAAATCCATTTGGTAGAGTCGTTGATCTATCCCTCTATATGCCCTATCTCAAGTTTCATCTATTTCCCTCGGTTTATTTGGAAGAAATCTTGATTTTTGATGCTAGGCCGTAGATATCGGAATATCCGATTTTTGGCGTCGGAACTTCCGACCCAAAATATCAAAACATCCGATATTAATAAAATAGCTCAAAAGTCTCAATTTCTTCTCAAATCTTTTTCTTATCGTTAAATCCGTGTGTTAGGCTTGATTCGATGGATCCCAGTTAGGGTGATGATCAGTCGAAGAAAGCTCAGCATGATGATGCTCAAGCATGTGACATTATAGATTTCGGCATTCGGTACGAGTTTAAACTGTGTTTTTGGGTTTTCCGGGTGTTTGGGCCTCTCCGGGGGAGTTTGGGCCTTGCGGGAGCTAGGTTGGGCCTTGAGGGAATTAAATGGGCCGTCGGTGGGGGGGTTTTGGCCATGTGGGGGGATGGGCCATCGGTGGGGGGGTTTTGGCCCATGTGGGGGGTGGTATTCTGCCAACCCCCTAGGGTTTCCCCCCATCGCCCCCACTCCTCCCCTTGCCCCATGCGCCTCCCTCTCCCTCTCCCTAGCCGCCACCTCCTCCTCCCCCTTCCCCCATGCGCCCCTCCCTCTCCTCCACCCCCTAGCCGGCCCTACCAGGGATCCACCATCCCCTTGCTGCCACACCCTCCCCCTCCATTGATCTCTCCGTTGGGAAGCTCCGCAACCGAGAGGAACCGACGGATTCGGCGTTTGGAGGGAGATCGAGGGCGGGAGGAGAAGGTCTTCGCCGTTCGAGTGGTTCTTCGAGGGAGGTAAGTGTTGGTAGCTTATTTTGTAGGGTTGTGATGCTGGTTAGACGGGAGATTTCATGCCTAAAATTCTTGTATAGGTGCTGTTTCTAGATGGGACTAGGGTTATTGCAAATCTGTCCAATGTTGTGTTCTCGGGCAGATTGGGTGCCTGAGCTTTGGGCTCGGTTTTGGCAATTTTAAATGCATTTTATGATCGGCCGACAGTTATAAAAGTTGTAGGTAATTCAATTACTTTTAATTGGACACCAAGAACACTAAATTCCGTCCATCCGTTTAAAATTTATGGCTGTTTTATCAAACGTTGTCAAATCTGTGACGTGATTGCGACAAATTGTGTTCAATTGTAGATTAGACAACTTAGAAGCCGAATCAGTCTTCGCGAATAGTTCGAAAAAGTTGGGATATTTCCTAAGCTTCAATAAAATGTACTCGTTTACTTGATTTGGAGTTGTATAACTCAAGTTATGTTAGTTGGAAGCCCGCTGTCCCGATGGGACATATTCTTGGTTTTCGGGTTTTAGGATTGGGTTGCGAAGTCGTTGTAGATCATCGCTCTCGTATGGTTTTGTGGGCAAGTTTTGAGTGTATTGTACCTATGTGCAGATGGTGTGACACCGGGTATGCCCTCAACCTCTCGCCACTCCGTTGCTCACGGTTGAAGGCAAGTGTATTGGGATGGATTGGGGTTTGGATGGCTATTAGACTTGCATAGTTGCAAAATGAGTACATGATGTGTTAACTTGCCAAGCTTGCTATTTGCTTATGATATACTAAATGTCTAGCTTTGCTAAGATATTATATGATGTGCTAATATGCCATGTTGTTTCTTGCATGTGTTATGAAGTTCATGTTTCGTTTATGGATATGCCATTGTTATATTAAGTTTCCTTTATGCAACCTATATCATGATGTGGCATATGTGCATTTATAATGGAATAGGCGACCCATTCTGATGCGGGTCTCTATGTTCACATGTAGTGAACACGAAAGACCTACCTTGTAGTCCCATCCACGGTTGTGTATGGGAGCGAGTCAGTAAGAGTAGGCACCCTCCATCTACGGGATGGAAGGGGAAAGAGGGTGCACACCGACGGGTGTGCACTCGGCAATACCGGTATGTGCTAACAAGTGACATGTGCATTGCATTGCATGTATGATGATGTTAATGAGATGCATATTAGATGAATTATGAAATGCTTATGATGTTGAATATGAGATGTAGTGATGATGGTTTTGAAGACTGTTTTGCTTGTTCCATTTTAATACACTTTGCTAAGTGATGAACTCACACTTGTATTTTATATTGTTTTTAGGTACCATGAAACCGGCATGCGGGAAAGGGGAATTAGCGGCACATCTTCACGTAGCTTCATTCACTTAGACAACTACACTTTACCATTCGTAGTTGTGATAATAAGTTTATTGCGCTAAAGCTTGGTGTACGCCTTAATGTGTGCTTGGTTCTATCGTTCACTTTGTTCTAGCTCATGAAATGGTTGAAATCATTATTCTGGACTTAAACTGTTGCTATACCTCCCGTTATTGCTGTTAGATGTTATTCATTATGTTATGCCTTGTGATAGTATTGCTGTTCTTCAAACCATGGAAAAACAAAGGAGATGCTGCCGAATTTTTTTTGTTAACGCATTTGTGCACTTGCTGTAATTTGTCTTTAATTGTGCTATTTAGTTGCTATTTCTACTATGTGTGGTAACGTCCAGGGCTTAATAGGTGCCGGGGTGTTACAGTTGGTATCAGAGCGGGCTTCAGGTCCGTGATGTATGAACTTAGTGAAATACCATAGGGTCAACTAAAATTCTGAAGTGAGATAACCTAGAAACATGGCTTAGGTTGTACTTAAAATTTTGTCATAGGATAGCAACATTAAAACTTGAGTAAGTGGAATAACTAATTTAAAATTTGACACACATGGATGCTATGTAGGAAAGGGTATGGGTATCATTGCTTTACGCTTAAATGTTGTATTTAAGCTCTGATGTTGAATGACTACATTAGGTAATGTATGTTGCTATGCTTATGAAATAATTGATTGAGTTGTTCTTCTTATGGTGATTAAGTGAGGCTGTGGTGCCGAAGGGTTTCGGTCACCTTTTGATCATAGTAAGGTTGGGGTCTGACGGTATGGCTGGTTAGAGCCATCACCGAAGGACTAAAAACCTCCCGTGGGGGAAGAGCGCTTACCCTTTCTGTCGTAGATCGGGTAGTGACTGGAGTCAAATAGAAGAGTTTGGTGATGGATTCGTTCGGATTTTCTTTACCGTTCTAACGATCGGTCTGGTTGGTTTCCTTGGTTTCTGTTGTTTGGAGACAAAAGAAAAGTGTTTGGTATTGGATTTTCGCGGATGGTTCCTTCGGTGTTTCTTGGTTTTGTCTTCCTTGGTTGAAGACGAAGAAGAAGAGTTTAGTGTTGCATCTTTTTGGTCGCCTTTTGTCTTTGACGTCGGTTTTGCTGGTTGCTTTGCAAAGAAAAGTTTCATTTTGTTCTTGTGTGTCTTACTCTGAGTTTAAAAGAAGTTATTGAAGTTGTGTGCAAAAACTTAAGATGTGTCGATTTATGTTTTGTGCCTTTGTCAGTAAAGGTTTACATGATCGATCGGTTCCCTCCTGTGGGAGTCTTTAGGATGGAAATGTGTTTTGGAGATCTTTTGCATGATCAAGTGTGAGTCATGCCCCATTGCAACTTGGAGAGTCAAGTTTCTTTGTGAATTTTGGTTGAGTTTTACAAAGAAAATGCTGCAAACAAAGTAAGTAGTCTTTTGACTGAAATCATTTGTCATTAGTGAGAATTGTTGTTTAGTATGTTATGTAGTATGTAACAATGTGGTTTATGGAAATAATGTACTTCTAAGTCAATTTGTGAGTTGAAGCAATTAAATGTAATTGTTATCTTGAGCTTAAGATTAAATAAACGTCTAGTGTTGTAGATTACTCTATAGCGAGAATGATTAAATGCGTTAATGTACATGCTTAAAATCTATTGCTTTGTTTTTAAGTGCCCATGACCATTGATAATGTTTAAAGCTTTAAACCTTGATGCATAGTTAGAACATTAAAATGATGTAAACTATTGTTGATGTAATAGTAAATGGGTTGGTTAGTTAAAGACATTCTTATTATAGGGTCGGTAGAACAATTTAATCGTGACGGTGATCGACCCTAGCGAATGATAGTTGACTAGAATTGTTATGTTTGCTAACACAGTTGTCAATTGAGAAGGCATAGAACTTGTTGTTATTGATATTGTTAAGAGCATTGGGATGGTCTGACTTATTAAGTTATCTTAAATAGTTGGAGTATGTTGTGTAGTGGCAAATTGTTATAGTATATGGAAAGGGTAACTAAAACAATGTGGTTGTTTTTATGATTATGCCCATTTATTGATAATAATGACTTAGTAGTGGAGGTAATTGTTTATATTAATTGTTGAAAACCATTGTTAAAAAGGAGGACATTGTAACATGCTGTGATGGAGTGAACCTTGGATAATTAACATGATGTAGGACTCTATCCTTAATAAGTGTATATCTTAGAAACCTACTTAAGAATTTTGTCTTGTGGAGATAACATTTCTGTGTTGAAGTCATTTATTGATTGAATAAGTTTCGATTATTGAGATGTTGACGCATAGGTGGTATGAAATTTATAGGTGATCGTGCTAAAGTATTTGTTGAAGTACTATGTTTAAAATATAGAATATGATGTTATATGATATGTTGGTCCGTGGGGATCATGTTGACGTAGTCTTGGATGGATGTCTTATGATAAGCATCATAAATCTGTGAGTTTTTGTTATTTGGAAAAAAAATGTGTCTAGTGTTTGCGTGTGCTTCCAAAAAAAGGGTGGATTTCATGAATGTTCCATCATCGATTTTTTGTTAGTGAAGTGTTCTATTTTGGGAATGAGTTTCCCTTTCTCCTTGAGATAATTTGTGGCGGTTGTGGGTGTAGATGTTTGACTTGAGAATTGATGTTCTCTTTCTAAATGTTGATTTTGGTTGAAAAGCGATGTTTTATAAATTTAGCTTTCAATTGATGGTGGGTTATGATACGATGTGGTGTTTTCCTGTTAACGGTGATGCTGTCATAGTTTATATGGATTATCATAATTTATACCGAGGAAGAAGTCTTTTGGTGAATGACTATTCGTTATTGTTGTTACATGACGAATGAATGGTGAAAAGGAAACATGACATCGTTTATAGACATTTAATCATAAAAGAGTCGATGAGCCAGGTTGGTGAGAAAGTCATATATGGATACATGACTAATCCGGAGTGCTCTTGAAAAGTGTGCATTCATGTCATGAATCGAGATTTCCATTGCTTTCTAGTATGAAAAGAAAGAATGAATAATTGATGGTATTTTGGCTGTGATATAGGAGATTTGTGTTCCTTTTGCGATTTGGCTTAGGAAAATAAAATGAATGCTCTTTGGATGTTGTCGAATTCTTTCCAAAGTGAATGTTAGTATGAAAAGAAAGAATGAATAATTGCTGGTATTAATGACCTAAGTTATTAGGCGTTGCTAGTGGTTGATCGTAACTAGTTTGGAAGTGAAGAGTAAAGGAAGGTTGGGTATGACCCAATTCAAATTTTCCTGGAGAATTGTTTCGTTGATGTGTTCATCGGTAGGGTTGATTAAATTATTAGTGGACCACTTGGTGGTTGCTAGTAATTGCTTTTCCTTTTCGAAGTATATTGGATCTTTTTATCGTTGAACTATCAGCGAGTTGTGTCAGCCGAAGTGGATTGTTCGGTTGTTATTGTTTTTGCAGGTTTTAAGGACTCGGTTCATAAAGTAGCCTTTTTCTTTCGGTGGTAGTGATGGGTATTGGTCTTTTTGTAAAAGATCAATCTTTTTCAAGGTTTTAACCCTGATTGTTCAAGCAGTTGGTAGTCTTGGAGTGTTGTGTCTATCTTGGTTCGCATCGCCTGGAATACGACAAACCACAGTAGAGAGGATGAGGTGTGAAAACACTTTTGTGCTTGGGAGCTGAAGAGGGTTCTAGAGGTTGGTGCCGTGTTCTTCTGGAGGGTAGCATCAGTTTAAGGGATCGGGCACTTTAGTGCCAAGGAATGCATAGAATGAGGAGTGTGAGACCATTTTCCTTCGTTGTCTATTTGAGAATTTATCCTATTGCTTGGGATGTTCTGAGTCCTTGTGTTAGTGCTTTGTGTTTCAATGTTGAGTAAGATTCTGGAAAGTTTTGATTGTGAGTTATCGTTAGGGTTGTCAGTCTTCGAGCCATAGCTCCTTGCATTTTGAGTTTTGGCGAGTGCAAATCATAGGGGCTTCTAAGCGGGTTCTGAGAAATGTACCTTAGCTCCCTTCGATTTGGTTGTTTGTGAAGTGGCGTGTCTCGGATTTGGGGTCGAATCCTGTTAAGGGGGAGAGAATGTGACATTACGGAATGTGACATTATAGATTTCGGCATTACGGTACGAGTTTAAATTGTGTTTTTGGGTTTTTCTGGGTGTTTGGGCCTCTCCGAGGGAGTTTGGGCCTTGCGGGAGCTAGGTTGGGCCTTGAGGGAATTAAATGGGCTGTCGGTGGGGGGGTTTTGGCCCATGTGGGGGGGGTTATGCCAACCCTTTAGGGTTTCCCCTCATGCGCCCCCTCCCCCTTGCCCCATGCGCCTCCCTCTCCCTCTCCCTAGCCGCCACCTCCTCCTCCCCCTTCCCACATGCGCCCCCTCCCTCTCCTCCACCCCCTAGCTGGCCCTAGCAGGGATCCACCCTCCCCTTACCGCCACACCCTCCCCCTCCATTGATCTCTTGTTTTCATGCTCAACCAACAAGAGTTACATAAGATGTAATTAGCAAAGATGTTGCTTACCTATGTCATTAGATTTCTAGCAGTGATGCCAAAGCTCACTAGTGTTTGATGAATATGGATCTTGAATACTCACCATGTGTCCATAAAGGGGGCACATGATAGGAGTTTCTTTTGTTAAAATGTTTAATAAAAGTATTACATAAACATAGTGCTTAGAAACTTTGCATGTTTTTGTTGTAGTTCAATGGCACCTCCTGCTGCACCTGGTTTTGCTTTGAGATTGGTTTTGGAAAGAGAAAAACTAAATGGAACAAATTTTGTTGATTGGTATCGCAACTTGAGAATTGTTCTCAAGCATGAAAAAAAGGAGTATGTTCTAGAGAATCCAATCACGATGAACCGGCTGAAAATGCTCCTCGAAATTTGAAGGTTGATTATGAAAAACATGTTAATGTCTCCGTGGAGGTCAGGTGTCTCATGCTTGTCACCATGGACTCGAGTCGCAAAAGCAATATGAGGACCAGGATGCTTACAATATGATTGTGGGCTTGAAGGGCATGTTTGGGAACCAAGCAAGGGCTGAGAGGTATGGTATCTCAAAGCTTCATTTGCTTGTAAGTTGGTGAAGGCGATCAGGTCAGCCCACATGTAATCAAGATGATTGGCTACATTGGGAGATTGGAAAAGCTTGAGTTTCCCCTTAGCATTGGTCTGGCTACAGACGTAATTCTCTAGTCTCTGCCTCAGAGCTTTGAGCCATTCATTATGAATTTTCATATGAATAGCATGGAGAAGAGCCTGACCGAGCTACATGGGATGCTCAAGGCTGCTGAGGAAAGCATTAAGAAGAAACCCAATCATGTGATGATGGTTCAGAAGACAACTGCCTTCAAAAAGAGTAAAGCTAAGGCTTGGGGAAAGGGAAAATGCAAGGGCAAGGCTCAAGATGAGATCACGAGCCTCAAAACTAAGCTTCAAAAGCTCAAAGTCGGCCCTCAACCCGAAACCCAGTGCTTCTATTGCAAGAAGTCAGGACATTGGAAACGGAACTACGAGAAGTACCTGGCAGATAAAAAGAATGGGAGTGTGACTTCCACTTCAGGTATTAATGTTATAGAAATTAATCTTGCTACTTCTTATTCCAGCTCTTGGGTATATGATACTGGATCGGTTGCTCACATTTGCAATTCGATGCAGGGGCTCACAAAGAGTAGAGACTTGGCAAAAGGAGAAGTGGATATTCGCGTGGGGAATAAAGCAAGAGTTGCTGGTCTTGCCGTTGGCACCTACCCATTGCATTTGCCTTCAGGATTAGTTTTAGAACTTAATAATTGTTATTTTGTTCCATCTTTGAGTAGAAACATTATTTCATTTTCCTGTTTGGAACATGAAGGTTATGAATTCAGAATAAAGAACTTTGTTTGTTCAATATTTTTGAATGATATGTATTATGGTCGTTGTCCCATGGTGGATGGGTTATACGTCCTTGAACTCAAAGAAAAACATGTCTATAACATTAATGTCAAAAGACCTCGACCAAATGATTTGAACCCTACCTTCTTATGGCATTGTCGCTTGGGTCACATAAATGAGAAGCGCATGAAGAAGCTCCATGGTGATGGACTTCTCACCTCATTTGATTTTGAATCATTTGAAACATGTGAGTCTTGTTTACTTGGCAAGATGACAAAACCTCCTTTCACAGGGTTTAGTGAGAGGGCAAGTGAATTGTTGGCCCTAGTACATACTGGATGTATGTGGACCAATGAGCTCGATTGCTAGAGGTGGGTTTGATGCTTTGTAACTTTTACTGATGACTTTAGTAGATATGGATATATCTATTTAATGAGGCATAAGTCTGAAACCTTTGAAAGGTTCAAAGAGTTTCAGAACGAAGTACAAAATCAACTTGGCAAATCAATAAAACACTTACGATCAGATCGTGGTGGCGAATACTTGAGCCAAGAGTTTGGTGATCATCTAAAGCAATGTGGAATCGTTCCACAACTTACTCCGCCAGGAACGCCTCAATGGAATGGCGTATCCGAACGACGGAATCGAACTTTATTGGATATGGTTCGGTCAATGATGAGCCAAACAGATCTGCCATTATCCTTCTGGGGGTTCGCTCTAGAGACAGCTGCGTTCACATTAAATAGGGTCCCATCAAATTTCGTTGAGAAGACACCATATGAGATATGGACTGGGAGAAGTCCCATGTTGTCATTTCTTAAGATATGGGGGTGTGTGTAACACCCCGGCATTTAATATGCCCGAATGCTACCAAACACAAGCTAAACAACAACTAAATACCACATTTAACATAAAATTCCAGCAAAGGTGCATAGGCTAAAAACCGAGATTTCGGCAGCACCTCCTTTGTTTTATCATGAATTTAAGGAACAGCAACAATATAGCATTATATGGCAATAAGAGAAACATCTAAAACAGCAATAAATAAAGTCTTAACGACAATAAGAGACTAACATTAAGCTCTTAAGGTTCCAAGTGTCAAACAAACAATAGAACTCTCATTAACCAAGCTAAGACTTAATTTTAAAGACCATCACACGCAATTTATTATCAAACTAAATGAATTGACTTGGGGAAACATTAAGGTGAAGCAACGTGTGAGCGTGTGACTATTCCCCTTTCCCGCATGCCGTTCTCATGGTACCTAAAACAACAAGAAAACACAAGGGTGAGTTCGAAAACTCAGCAAGCATACTGCAATGGACAACAAGCATAACAACATGGCAATAACATCTTCCATCATGTATATCATCTCATTCATGATTACTTATCAATATCATCATCAATTTGTATGCGAAGTAATGCAATGCTCCTGACCCTCTGGAACCTCATACCGGTATGGTGGAGTACACACCCGTCGGTGTGCACCCTTTCCTCCCTGCCATCCCGAAGATGGAGGGTGCCTACTCGCTTCCAAACACCACGTGGATGGAATCACGACATAGGACTTACTCAATGGCGTTCCGGATTAGTCATAACTTTCTCACCGACCTTGCCGGACTAGTTACGACTTTCTCACCGCCCTCGCCCTATCTCATGACATGCATGCAACCATGCCAATTATCATATTTAATTCACATATTGACACATGGCATCATAATAGGTTAAACATGCTCATCATATCGTTTCGATCATTAACACATGGCAAGTGGACATATATCATGTAAACAATTCCATCTAATCTCAACATGCAACCTACAACTCGCTATCCATCACAACACACTTGCCTCAACCACGTGCAACGGATTGGCGGGAAGAAGAGGGCACTTCCGGGGTCACACCACCTGCACATAGGCATCACACACTCACAATCATAACCTCAAAACAGTACACAAACCCCCATCTAACCCGACATTGCCAACTACTCGCAAAACCTAAAACAGAGGTTCTGTCCCGGCGGGACAGCAGCCTTGCAAAAGGCATAACTTGAGTTCTGGGACTCCGAATGAAATAAACGAGTACACCCTCGCGTAGCCTAGGAAATTTCCCAACTTTCTCTAGGTATAAGGAAATACTGATTCGGCCTCTAAAGTTGTTTAATCTACAGATTACCGAGATCTGTTCCAATCGCGTCACAGATTTTTAGGCGCTCGGTAAAACAGCCGTAACTTTCAAACGGCTGATCGGAAATTAACGTGCTTTACGTCCACGGAAAGATAATTAAATTATATACAACTTCCTAGAAGTCCATATGGTCATATTCGAACTCTAAATTGACGAGAACTCGAACCCTAACTCGACTGCTCAATCTGCCCGAAAACAGAAACGTGGACAAGTTTAGATCTAACCCAAATTACTTCAAACCAACGCCTCCAATTGATCTAAAAACTTGATAAACACCCTAACAACAGAACCTAGATCATCCCCAAGGATCCCCAAGATCATACCTTTGGCCGAAGCACAAAACTCCAATCAATCTCCGCGGATCTCCTCGCGAATCGCTCCTCGCTCCACGTTCCTCGCTCCTCGCTCCACGGGATGACTCCGCGAGGTGCAGGGGTGGGGAGGCCACCCTAGGGCAGCAAGGGGTGGAGGGGAGGTGGTGTGGAGATGGAGAGGGGGGTGGAGGGGGCGCACGGTGGGGAGAGGGAGGGGTGGATGCGGCTAGGGCTTTGGGGGGGTGGAGGGAGGCGCAAAGAGGGGAGGTGGGGCGCAATAGAGGGGAGGGGGGCGCATAAAAGGCAGGGAGGGCCTCCTTTCAGCCCTCAACAAGGAAACCTACGCTCATACGGACTCAAACACCTCCCCACTAAAGCCCACGTAAGGCCCAAACTCCCCCGGGAAGGCCCAAAACCCCGAAAACGGCCCGGAAACAGCCCGGAAACGTTATTAACCTCCAATTCTTATGGTTTTAACCTTATTTCCACATCTCATACTGTACTTAACCTTATCATGCCCGCTAAATAAGGTTACGACACTCCGAGGTGTCACATTCTTCCCCCCTTCAACAGGATTCGACCTCGAATCTAAACGCACCAACACGAAACCCAGCAAAACCAAAGACAGCTAGGTTTTCACATCACATACCTGAGGCGAAAAACTCGGGATACTTCTCGCGCATGCGAGATTCCAGCTCCCAAGTCGCTTCTCTCTCGGTCTGATGTGACCACAGGACCTTGACAAACTTAAGCGTCCTGTTCTTCATCACTCGCTCTGAAGTCCCCAGAATTTCCACAGACGGGACTCGAAGGTGAGGTCCTGCTTTGAAGCACTAATGGTTCCAACGGAACCACCATCTCCTGATCATGCAAGTATTTCCTCAACATCGAGACATGGAACACATTATGCACACCTTGCATGGATTCAGGTAGCTCTAGGCGATAGGCTAACCTCGCCAACTCGGCGAGGATAGGAAAAGGCCCAACATACCTTGGGTGAGCTTTCCTTCGTGCCAAAATGCACCACACCCTTGGTGGGAGATACTCGCAAGAGTGCGTTATCACCCACCTCAAACTCCAAGTCTCGCCGCCTCACATCAAGATAGCTTTTCATGCGCTTCAGGTCTGCGATAAGGTTCTCGCCGAACCTCCGACACACGATCAACGATCCGCTGCACCCAATCCGGTCCAAGAATAGCTCTCTCGCCACAAAGATCCCAACAAAGTGGCGATCTGCACTTCCGCCATACAAAGACCTCATAAGGAAGCGGCCAGGATCTTTGGAATGATAGCCGTTATTGTAAGCAAACTCTGCAAGGGGCAAATGGTCTTCCAGCTACCCTTCCAAGCCATCACACAGCCCTGAGCATGTCCTCCAAAGTTTGGATGGTACGCTCAGATCGCCCATCTGTCTCGAGGGTGAAAAGCGGTACTAAGGCGAAGGCTGCGTACCCAAAGCACTCTGCAAACTCTCCTAACTTGGAGACGAACTTAGCATCCCGATCGAGAGATAATGGTCTTGGGTACACCATGCAATCTCACGATCTCCCGCACATAGATGGGAGCCAACTCGCTCGCTGAATTGGTCGTGCGGATGGGAATGAAATGCGCAGACTTGCTTTGAGACGGTCCACCACAACCCAAACAGCATCCTTCCTCGTGGAGAACGAGGTAAACCAACCACAAAATCCATGGAGATGTCATCCCATGGCCACACAGAATCTCCAAAGGTCAGAATAAAGGCCACGGACGCTTATGCTCAGCTTTGATCTTACGGCAAACCCCACAAGACGCCACATACTTGGCAATATCCACTCTCATCCTTTTCCACCAGAAATTCTTCTTCAAGTCCTGTACATCTTGGTCTCCCGGGATGGACCGTGTACGGGTGCGATGAGCTTCTTTCAGGATGTCTTCTTTCACTTGAGATTTACGGGCACGCCTGACGGCCCTGAAACCTCAAAGCTCCGCATCATCAACAGTAAAGTCTCGGACTTGCCTTCCCCAAGGCGTTTCCTCACTTGCTTTGGAGTAAACGATCATCTTCTTTGTGCCTCTCACACACGCTCAGGAATCGCTGACTCAAGAATCATTTGAGTTTCAGCCTGCACGGTCCCCGCAAAGCAATAGGAGACTCCCAAACGCTCAAAATCAGCAACAAGACAATCAACAACAGGGGGCATTGTCTTGCGACTGAGGGCGTCGGCCACCACATTTGCTTTCCCCGGATGATACTGGATAGTGAGGTCATAATCCTTTATCAACTCTAGCCACCTCCTCTGCCTCAAGTTCAAATCTTTCCGAGTAAAGATGTACTTGAGGCTCTTGTGATCGTGAAAATATCACAAGACTCACCGCATGTAATGCCTCCATATCTTCAATGCAAACACCACGGCGCTAGCTCAAGATCATGTGTGGGATAATTCTGCTCATGCTTTTTCAAGCGCCTCGAAGCATAAGCAATCACCTTGCCCTCTTGCATGAGCACACACCCAAGTCCCAACCGAGAAGCATCGGAATAAGCAGTGAAGCGCTTCCCGGCTCGGGAAGGGTAAGAACAGAGCAAGCCACTAACTTCTCCTTCAAAGTGCGTAAAATTTGTGCTCACACTCTGATCCTTTGGAACTTCATCCCTTTCTCGAGTCAGGTTGTGAAAGTGGCTTGGCAATGATAGAGAAATCCTGCACAAAACGCCGATAGTAGCCACCAACCCAAGGAAACTACGCACCTCTTTGACATTGGAAGGCCTCTTCCAATCCAAAATCTGAGACTTTGCTAGGATCTACAGATATGCCCTCTGGATTGATGATGTGGCCAAGAAAACCCACTTCAAATCTAACTCGCACTTTTTCAGCTTAGCAAAGAATTGATTCTCCTCAGGTACTCAAAGACAAGCCTCAAGTGTCGCTCATGCTCCTCTTCGATTTAGAGTAAATCGAGAATGTCATCGATGAACACTACCACAAACTCATCAAGGTACTTGTGTAGCATACTGTTCATCGCCTCCATAAAGACAGCAAGGGCATTAGTTAGTCCAAAAGACATAACTTTAAATTCATAATGCCCATACCTAGTGGAGAAAGCAGTCTTCTCAATGTCCTGCTCCCTCACACGGATCTGATTGTACCTCGATCGAAGATCAATCTTGGAGAACACCTTTGCTCCCTTCAGTTGGTCAAACTGATCCTCGATGCGAGGCAAAGGATACTTGTTCTTGACTGTCACTTGATTAAGAGCACGATAATCAATGCACATACGCCAACTTCCATCCTTCTTCGAGACGAAGAGGACGGGTGCTCCCATGGCGGCGCCACGCGAACGAAGCCCTTGGCCAACAAATCCTCCAATCGCTTCTTCAACTCGTCTTGAAAAGGACGAGCCAAGCGGTATGGAGAGATAGAAATAGGTCGAGTGCCAGGAACAAGATCAATACGAAACTCCACATTCCTCACAGGAGGTAGACCAGGCAACTCGTCGGGAACACATCAACGAACTCCTTCACTACGTAAATCTCCTCAATGGGAATCGAGGAAGATGGTTTCTCAGACAAAGTCATGAGGAAACCCAACAGCCTCAAACGCCGACTTAAAACAAACTAGTCAAAGCAAAGACGAATCGAGGGTATACCACCCTGAAAGGTCAACTCTTCCCGGACGGCCTGCAAGGCAAGCTGTCTTCCGAAACAACAGATCTTAGCAGTGCATCGATGCAGCCAGTCCATGCCCAAAATGACATCAAAAGGAGCCAACTGGATCACCATGAGATTGGCAAAGAAAACCTCATCATCAATGGCAATGGTGCAACCAGGCAAACCAAAGAACTAGCAATCAACCCCAGGAGAATCGACTAACATGGACTCGTAAATCATTTGAACTCCCAACTTAGCTCTACTAGCAAACTCCGACGACACAAAAGAGTAGGATGCTCAGAATCAAATAGAACAAAGGCATCAACGGAATCCACGAGCGAGTACGAAACCACCTCTGGATGCCCGGTGACTCGGCGGTCGGCAAAGCGTACACTCTGGTGGCGCCAGGACGAAGGAGCCCGACTCGGTGATGCCCCAACAAGGTGGGGCGGAGGAGGCAGCGAGGAGGAAGCAGACGGCTGCGGGCACCGATGCGCCGCTGGTGGCGTCCACGCAAAGGTGGCCGAGAAACAGGGCAGCCATCATGTGCACCGATCCTCCGGAAGACGCTTGGAGTGGGAGGAGAAGGCACCGTCTCCCACTTGATGATGCTACCGGGGTTCATCCGGCAGACTCGCCCCATATGGCCGGGCTTGCCCGCAGTGGTTGCAACTCCCGGTCCAACCACACTCTGAAGCACGGTGCTCGCCACCGCACTTGAAGCACTTCATGCCTGCCCGGCACAGATTGAACAGTCGCTCGCGAAGAAGACGCATCGGGCGGCCCCATCTTAGCCCACGAGGAGGAGCCTGTCCTCCTTGAACTTCTTGAAGGTGGGTCGAGAGGACCCACCTCCTCCACCAAAGGTCCTCTTCGCCCCGCCTGGGCCGCAGGAACCCTGAACCTCCCGGTTCTGCTTGTCCCGGAGAGCTCCAACTCGAGCTCCATGCCCTTCGCTTGCTCCACCACAGAGCGAAGTCACGAGGACGATCGCCCCCATGACAACTCTGAACTCCTGGTTGAGGCCCCTACGGAACCTCCTAGCTTTCTCCCAATCGTTTACCGCCACAGGCGTCTGAAGCGCACCACGCTGTTGAACTCCTTCTCATACTGCCACCGACCTCTTTCCTCGGGAAAGAGTGGTCGAGTAAGCTCCATCCTCTCAAGGAAAGACTCTGGATGGAACTTGGCTCTAAGCGAGCCACAAAGTCCTCCTGTGTCACTTTGGACCCAGATCGGGGCTCTAGCGGCCAGAACCCTTCCCACCAGATATCGGCTTGGCCCTTGGTGAAAAGCCACAAAGCGAGTCCTCTGAACCGAGGTCAAATCTAGGACCTCAAGCGCCTCTCCATGTACCGCAGCCAATCTGCGGGTGGATCGGCGTGCTGCTCCGTCGAAAGTGTCAAGACGGAGGGACATCCACTCCCGAAGACTCATCCTCGGCTCGGTGCAGCGGGGGCAACAACGAGGGCCACTGCAGGGGAGGCACAACAGCGAGGGCTGCCCTTGGCCGGGCGCAGCTCTGAATCTCCCTCTGCAGAGCCTGAACTAAATCTTCATTTGCGGCGGGCACCCCGCCCGACCGTCTGGTTGGAAGCTCCTCCTGAGCTGGCCCACGAGCATTAAGCGAAACGCTACCCTCAGCAATAGACTCCTCAACTCCCTGGGAGCCTCGCCCCTGGCCTATAACAAGGTTTTAGTTAGAACCTAAGCCATGTTTCTAAGTTATTCCACATCATATTTTAGTTGCAACTTAAGGTATGACACTAAAAATACATATTCCAAGGACCTACAGCCCGCTCTGATACCAACTGTAACACCCCGGCATTTAATATGCCCGAATGCTACCAAACACAAGCTAAACAACAACTAAATACCACATTTAACATAAAATTCCAGCAAAGGTGCATAGGCTAAAAACCGAGATTTCGGCAGCACCTCCTTTATTTTATCATGAATTTAAGGAACAGCAACAATATAGCACTATATGGCAATAAGGGAAACATCTAAAACAGCAATAAATAAAGTCTTAACGACAATAAGAGACTAACATTAAGCTCTTAAGGTTCCAAGTGTCAAACAAACAATAGAACTCTCATTAACCAAGCTAAGACTTAATTTTAAAGACCATCACACGCAATTTATTATCAAACTAAATGAATTGATTTGGGGAAACATTAAGGTGAAGCAACGTGTGAGCGTGTGACTATTCCCCTTTCCCGCATGCCGTTCTCATGGTACCTAAAACAACAAGAAAACACAAGGGTGAGTTCGAAAACTCAGCAAGCATACTGCAATGGACAACAAGCATAACAACATGGCAATAACATCTTCCATCATGTATATCATCTCATTCATGATTACTTATCAATATCATCATCAATTTGTATGCGAAGTAATGCAATGCTCCTGACCCTCTGGAACCTCATACCGGTATGGTGGAGTACACACCCGTCGGTGTGCACCCTTTCCTCCCTGCCATCCCGAAGATGGAGGGTGCCTACTCGCTTCCAAACACCACGTGGATGGAATCACGACATAGGACTTACTCAATGGCGTTCCGGATTAGTCATAACTTTCTCACCGACCTTGCCGGACTAGTTACGACTTTCTCACCGCCCTCGCCCTATCTCATGACATGCATGCAACCATGCCAATTATCATATTTAATTCACATATTGACACATGGCATCATAATAGGTTAAACATGCTCATCATATCGTTTCAATCATTAACACATGGCAAGTGGACATATATCATGTAAACAATTCCATCTAATCTCAACATGCAACCTACAACTCGCTATCCATCACAACACACTTGCCTCAACCACGTGCAACGGATTGGCGGGAAGAAGAGAGCACTTCCGGGGTCACACCACCTGCACATAGGCATCACACACTCACAATCATAACCTCAAAACAGTACACAAACCCCCATCTAACCCGACATTGCCAACTACTCGCAAAACCTAAAACAGAGGTTCTGTCCCGGCGGGACAGCAGCCTTGCAAAAGGCATAACTTGAGTTCTGGGACTCCGAATGAAATAAACGAGTACACCCTCGCGTAGCCTAGGAAATTTTCCAACTTTCTCTAGGTATAAGGAAAGACTGATTCGGCCTCTAAAGTTGTTTAATCTACAGATTACCGAGATCTGTTCCAATCGCGTCACAGATTTTTAGGCGCTCGGTAAAACAGCTGTAACTTTCAAACGGCTGATCGGAAATTAACGTGCTTTACGTCCACGGAAAGATAATTAAATTATCTACAACTTCCTAGAAGTCCGTACGGTCAGATTCGAATTCTAAATTGACGAGAACTCGAACCCTAACTCGACTGCTCAATCTGCCCGAAAACAGAAACGTGGACAAGTTTAGATCTAACCCAAATTATTTCAAACCAACGCCTCCAATTGATCTAAAAACTTGATAAACACCCTAACAACAGAACCTAGATCATCCCCAAGGATCCCCAAGATCATACCTTTGGCCGAAGCACAAAACTCCAATCAATCTCCGCGGATCTCCTCGCGAATCGCTCCTCGCTCCACGTTCCTCGCTCCTCGCTCCTCGCTCCTCGCTCCTCGCTCCACGGGATGACTCCGCGAGGTGCAGGGGTGGGGAGGCCACCCTAGGGCAGCAAGGGGTGGAGGGGAGGTGGTGTGGAGATGGAGAGGGGGGTGGAGGGGCGCACGGTGGGGAGAGGGAGGGGTGGATGCGGCTAGGGCTTTGGGGGGTGGAGGGAGGCGCAAAGAGGGGAGGTGGGGCGCAATAGATGGGAGGGGGGCGCATAAAAGGCAGGGAGGGCCTCCTTTCAGCCCTCAACAAGGAAACCTACGCTCATACGGACTCAAACACCTCCCCACTAAAGCCCACGTAAGGCCCAAACTCCCCCGGGAAGGCCCAAAACCCCGAAAACGGCCCGGAAACAGCCCGGAAACGTTATTAACCTCCAATTCTTATGGTTTTAACCTTATTTCCACATCTCATACTGTACTTAACCTTATCATGCCCGCTAAATAAGGTTACGACACTCCGAGGTGTCACAGTGTGAGGCTTATGTAAAACATTTGCAATCAGATAAACTCGCACCTAAATCAGAAAAATGCTTCTTTGTGGGGTATCCTAAAGAAACAAAAGGATATTGTTTTTACAAAAGAAACAAGAACAAAGTTTTTGTTGCTCGAAATGGTGTCTTTTTGAAGAAAGAGTTTCTTTCAAAAGAAATCAGTGGGAGTGATGTGCATCTCGATGAAGTTCGAGAATCACATGAACATGTTCAAGCGCATTGAACCATCACATGATGTACAAAATGTTGTACAACCTGTGGAAGAGACACCAGCCCCACGTAGGTCGGGAAGGCCGCATCATGAACCTATAAGATATGGACATGACGTATTATTGTTGGACAATGATGAGCCCACGACTTATGAAGAAGCCATGATGGACCCAAACTCCGAAAAATGGCTTGGAGCCATGAGATCTGAAATTCAATCCATGCATGATAATCAAGTTTGGAACTTGGTTGATCCTCCTGATGGTGTAAAAACCATAGAATGCAAATGGATTTTCAAGAAGAAGACAGACGTAGATGGAAATGTTCAGATCTATAAGGCACGGTTGGTGGCAAAGGGTTTCAAACAAGTTCAAGGAATTGACTATGATGAAACTTTCTCACCGGTAGCCATGCTCAAGTCTGTCCAGATCATTTTAGCAATTGCTGCATATTTCGATTATGAAATATGGCAGATGGACGTCAAAACAGCTTTCCTTAATGGGAATCTATCTGAGGATGTATACATGATACAACCTGAGGGTTTTGTTGATCCTAAAAATGCTAAACAGATATGCAAGCTTCAGAGATCCATTTATGGGTTAAAGCAAGCATCTCGGAGTTGGAACATTTGTTTTGATGAAGTGGTCAAAGGATTTGGCTTTATCAAAAATGAAGAAGAGCCTTGTGTTTACAAGAAGGCTAGTGGGAGCGCACTTGTGTTTCTGATCTTGTATGTGGATGACATATTATTGATCGGGAATGATATTCCTATGCTTGAAGACGTTAAGACTTCGTTGAAAAGGAGTTTCTCAATGAAGGACTTGGGAGAAGCATGTTATATCTTGGGCATAAAGATCTATAGAGATAGATCAAAAAGGTTGATTGGATTAAGCCAGGAAACGTACATTGACAAAGTATTGAAAAGGTTCAATATGCATGAATCTAAGAGAGGTTTCATGCCAATGTCACATGGCATCAGTCTAAGCAAGAATCAGTGTTCTTCGACAACTGATGAGCGAGACAGGATGAGCAAGATTCCATATGCTTCGGCTATTGGATCTATCATGTATGCCATGATATGTACGCGCCCAGATGTCTCATATGCTCTAAGTGTCACAAGTAGATACCAAGCGGATCCCGGTGATGGTCATTGGATAGCCTTGAAAAATATCCTAAAGTACTTGAGAAGAACTAAGGGTATGTTCCTAGTCTTTGGAGGTGAGGAAGAACTGGTTGTAAAAGGTTACACCGATGCAAGCTTCCAAACTGACAAAGATGATTTTCGATCACAATCCGGTTTCGTGTTTACACTAAATGGAGGAGCAGTAAGCTGGAAGAGTTCCAAGCAAAGCACGGTGGCTGATTCTACGACAGAAGTGGAGCACATTGCGGATTCGGATGCTGCAAAAGAAGTTGTATGGATAAAGAAGTTTATCTCAGAGCTTGGTGTGGTCGCTAGTGCCTTTAGTCCAATGGATATCTATTTTGATAATAGTGGTGCCATTGCACAAGCAAAAGAGCCTAGATCACATTAGAAGTCCAAACATATACTCCGACGCTATCACCTTATTCGCGAGATTGTGGATAGAGGTGACGTGAAGATATGCAAAGTACATACGGAAGCCAATGTGGCTGATTCATTAACAAAGCCATTGCCACAGCCTAAGCATGAGGCGCACACGAGGTCTATTGGTATTAGATACTTAATTGATTGACTCAAGTGCAAGTGGGAGATTGTTAGTGTTATGCCCTTGAGGCAATCATATGGATGATTGTAACATGACTATGCTTATGAATAATAATATGATTATTGGTCCAATGAATGTATATCATTGTTTTGATCAACAAGTGTGTGACTTGTTTATGAAGCTCTTTACTTATTGATATAATTCGATAAATATCTCTGATCGGATATCATCGTATAGGACAACGATGAATAGATCAGCACATGTATTGTTCGATGATCATGTTTCATAGATCATGGGATATAGAGATATCACCAATATATTGTGGACGCATGTTGAAGAACATGGGTTAGATAGACCCACAATGGGACACTGCGAGAATATTACGTTCTTATGTGTCATCAGTGTATCTCATACATAGTAGATGTATGATCCTTAGACCTGAGATTGTCATATTCCCTACATGTGTAATAGTTTACCTTGGGGTTACCAAACACTATTTCCTAACTGGATAGTTATAAAGGTAGCTTTCATGTTTACTATGAAACATGCAGAGGGAAGTGAGCAGTCGAGATGGAATTTGCAACTCCAATGTAACGGAGATATATGTCTAGGCCACTCGTGTGATATAATTAAGGAAGTGCATGGCCATGCCGTGATTGAGAAGTCAATCACAACTTATTAATATATCACGGATACGAGAGATGGATTGAATCACAAAGGATGACATGCTTCGCCTTGAGTTCGATCTTCATATAGTTTGGCAAAGAGATTATTACATCAAGACTTTAATCATATGCGTTTGGGAGTTGGCATGCTCGCAAGGAGCCGCTAACGACTATAGGATTAGAAAAGGTATTACCGAATCAATGTACAAATGCGCATGAACATACAGGTTCACACTCTTAACTGTTTGGGACTCATTAATTCTGATTGGATCCGTAATTAATGGACCTCGTGGGCTTATCGCGTAGATTGACCCTGAATGCCTAGGGTTTCACCTCGTGGCTATATAAGGAGGAGGAGGTTGGGCGCTGATCTGAGACTTTTCGTGCGGTTTAGAGGTGTTTCGCCAGAAACCCTAGCCACCTCCTCTCGTTGCCCCTGCCGAGCGACCCGGTGCTTGCACACCGACGCACGGCGTTCCATCCCCGGACGTGTGGACTGCTGTGGTGACGCTGCTGCTACTGCGGCGTGGAGAGGACGATCCGCAGCGAGAACGATCCGTGGCGAGGACGATCCGCGGCGAGGACGATCCACGGCGAGGACGATCCACGCCGAGAACGATCCACTACAACGACGTGCGAAGGATTTCGCAACTGCGCGTCTAGTGGTAATAGATCTATGATCCCCTTCTTGCGAGTAGCTTTTCTGGTTTGCGGTAGAAATTTTAATTTGTGCTAGAGTAGCATATCTCGTTCCCCAACACTGCACAAGCCTTCTGGCCACATCTCTCAGCACCTCCCCAAACACCGCATTGCCGTTATCATCGAGGCCACCGCTGTGAGCATAGAACCAATGCTTTGCTCTGTCAGGCCATTCCATTGTTGCGAGTGTGACACCCTTCGCTAGCAGGTCATGCTCCCTCTTCTCCCATTTGGGTATTGCTTGGCGGTAACCACCAGGGCTGAGTCGGTGGTGGTAATTCTTCTTCTGTGCATTCAGCTTGTTCTTCTCACTCAAACTTTGACCTTCCTACAAAGTCTTGTAGTTCACGAATGCTTCCCAGTGATCTTGCAACTTCGGGAACTTGTTGAAGTCGGGCGTTCAATTCTCCTTGATATACTCTGTGTTCAACTTCTTTTTATAAGTTTGGAATGCGATGGCTATCTTCTTGAGAGTGTAACTCTTCACCTTCTCTTCGGTCCCTTGGGGGAAGGTGAATGTCTCTCTGACATCGTTCCAAAGCATGTTTTTCGTATCTTCAGGAACTTGATCCCATTTTGCTATGCTAATGGGCACGTGGTCCCTAACGTGGACACCGCATGCCGAATTGAACGACCTAATCACCGTCAAGGGTTTCTGAGGTTGGTCGTTCTCGTTGACTTCGGTGACAACATATCTTGCCTTCGGCTTCTTGGTTGGACCTCGCTGTCGTGATTGCCTGCTTGGTTGATCGATCTGAAAGCATGGTACAATCATAACGGGTCAGAATGTTGGCTTAGCATGATAATGAAATCGACAATCATTAATGTGATTGATTGTTACCTCGCCGGCCTCATCATGCTCTGCGGCCTCATCGTGCTCTGCGGCCTCATAACCACCATCTCCTGCAATCAAATTTGTCATAAATTCTTCTTGATCAAATCCTTCGCTGTCCATCGTTGTTTCTTAGGCTAGAAGAAGGCACTGAAAATTAACGGCGTGGAAGACGGCGAGGAACAAATGCTGATTAGACCAACTCTACTTATACATTTGACATTTCACATATACTGACACATCTCACATATACATAACATTTTACATATAATTACTCATCTGACACATCTCACATATACATAACATTTTACATATAATTCACCAAGGATCCCCATGAACTTACATTTGATGCTTTCTGAGTGATGCTCCCACACTTGCAAACTAGATCCAAAGGCCTTTTCAACAATTTTGAATGCTGAAAAATTAACAATTTACAAATTAGAGATTTGAATCATTATGGTTACATATACTTTGAATCTATCTGATAAGACAAAAAAGAGACAAGTGTGTAGCATGCATCCATATATCACATAACACTCCTCCTCACCTCTCGAGCTGTGAGCATGGGTTGTTTTATGGTTTCGATGATTTCGAGTAAGATTCAACAAATTTTTTTTTTCTTTTTGCTTGGATGGTATATTGCTTCGTTGAAATTCTCTAAACAAAAAGAGTGTTTTTGGGATTACAATTGCCGGTTTATCACATTCCTGAAATTGACCACATGGAAAAGAACAGATATTGACAATTGAGAATATATCTCTGGAGTAACCATTTCTTCACCAATGTAATCAATGATACATAAATCGACGGTCTCTAGATCATTTACTGCAACTGGAACTTACATCATTTTGCATACAAGGCCTGACATTGCAAATATATTACAACTGCAACATATACCAAAAAGTTTCAATTCTATACAGGTGCCAATTCAAATATATTACATTTTGCAGTAATATTCACATGAACAGGTGCCAATTGGGTCAGGTTACTACAGTTTTCACCCTTGGTGGGAACGTTGCAATCTGGCAAAGTGACAATGTCATGGTCTAATTGCTCTAATTGCTGAAACAATACTAGCTAATGTCTAATTGTTCAGTACAACATCATGTTAGCATTCATTCAATATTCACATGAACAAGATCACAACCGAAATAGCTCACAATATCCTACACATTTTCCTCCGATTAGCAAATCGAACATAAATCTACACCATACATGTACACCAGACTAGAGAAGGGAGGACAAGGAGCAAGGGCTGCAGCGAGCTATAACCTCCACGAGTCTGAGGGAAGAAGCGGCGAGGGGGAGCGGTCTCTGAGCCAGCGCGGTCAGACGAGCTCCGAGAGGGCGGCGCCGTCGGGGGCGAGCCGGACGGCGGCGCGGTTGGGCGAGCTACGGACGGCGGCGCTGATCGGCGAGCTCGGACGGCGGGGCCAGATCGAGCTCCGGAGGGCGGCGCCGTCGAGAAGCGAGCTCGGGAGGGCGGCGTTGTCGGGGGGGGGCGAGCTCCGGGAGGGCTTCCGACGCCGTCACAGGCTCTGGTGGCGGCGGTGCGCGCGTGAGGAGGAGGAAATGGGAGAAAATCGGGCGGGAGGAGCACCAAAGTGGGGAAGAAATGGCGGCAGTGAGGTTTATAAGTGCACCATCAGTCCCGGTTGGTGTATCCAACCGGGATTGATATCCACAACAGTACCGGTTGGATACACCAACCGGGACTGATCATTCCACATCTGACTCAAGAAGGAAAACCTAGGAGTCACAAGATCGGTTGGTGTATCCAACCAGATCGATTAGATCACATTAAGATCTTGGTTAAATACACCAACCTAGATCGATTAGAATTAAATTCAAAGTCTCTTTAGAATAAAATGATAGAAAATTCAATTATTGCTTCTTTGCTTAATAAAAAATAATAAATTATACTTATTCCACACTAAAATGATTTTAAAAAAATAAAATAAGATTACTAGTCATTTATAAATTCCTTTTATAGTTTCTACAATTCAACAATAATATTGAAAATCTATATGTTCTTTAGAATATTAGTTTATAAATTAAAAATATAAAAATAAAATAAGGTTATTAATATAAATTAAAAATATAAAAAATAAAGTAATTTTTGCACTCTTATAATTCCAATGCAAATTTTACCTTGTTAGATAAATTCAATTATTGCTTCTTTGCTTAATAAATAATAATAAATCATTATTATTCCACACTAAAAATATTTACAAAAAATAAAATAAGGTTATTAATACACAACTAGTATGTTAGTAGTCTATTACACCAAAAGAAAGTAAAGTGATCCATTCACAATAGACAATTTAGTAGCATGGGAACATAGTAGATAAGATTTAACATGAAAAAAGAAAACTAAGCATCCATCAGTGATAGACTATAACTTGTAACAATGGACTATACAACAAGGTTGGACTTATTTGCTAACATACCTTGTTTTTACAAGCGATCCTTCATTATGGTCGCGGCGTACATAAGGAGAGTCCTCTGTATCATTCAGGTCACTAATGTCTACGTCCACTGTGAAAGGAGGCAGCTCATCGAATTGATTATACTCTTCTTCGTCCGTGACGCCCTCAACTCCGACAATCCTTCTTTTACCTGAAAGAACCACGTGGCGCCTTGGTTGATCGCTACTGCTAGTCTTCTCATTCTGATTTATGTTTTCGGTAGATTTTTCATGCTGCCTCTTCCTTTTAGTAGGCTTGTCCTTCTGCTTTTCGCTTCTTTGTCCATGTCCATCACATAGAATACTTGTGTCACATCATTAGCAAGCACGAATGGTTCATCCCTATAGGCCACTTGCTTGAGGTCCACAGTTATCATACCGTACTCATCGATCTCCACGGCTGCCAGTTTGACCCATTGGCACCGAAACAGAGGGACTTTCAAAGGTTCATACTCGAGCTCCCAAATCTCCTGTATGAAACCATAATAGGTATCCATCTTTCCATTTTTGTCCAAGGCATCTATACGGACGCCGTTGTTTTGGTTAGTGCTCTTGCTATCCTAGGTTGTTGTGTAAAATGTGTACCCATTTATCTCATACCCTTGGAATGATACAACTGTTGTGGATGGTCCCCGAGCCAAGAGTTTCAACTGTTCATCATCTGTCTGGTTGCCCAACAGTTGCTTTTGTAACCAACCGCCTAAATGATCCATTTGCTCGACTGCGATCCACTTATCTGACTTCTCTGGGTATTGGGCGCATAGACTCGTCTCGTAATCATACATATATGGAGCCACTACAGTTGCTTGTTTCAATACTGTGAAATGTGCTTGTTTAAATGAAAGTAGATCATCGCTATAGGATTCTTTTCTCCCTAAAGTCCCTTTTCCCCGTAGCCTCCCCTCATGGCGTGATACAGGAACGCCAATCGGATTCAGATCATCAATGTAATTAACACAAAACTTGATCACCTCCTCTTTGCCGACACCCTGCGCAATGCAGCCTTCTGGGCGAGACCGGTTACGAACATACTTCTTTAGGATGCCCATGTACCTCTCGAAAGTGAACATATTATGGAGGAACACGGGTCCGAGAATTTGTATCTCTTTAACAATGTGGACCATGAGATGGACCATAATATCAAAGAATGATGGAGGGAAGATCATCTCAAGGCTAACCAGACTATTGACCATGTCATCATGCAGATTAGATAACTTATTCGGCTCGATGACCTTCTGGGACACCGCATTAAAGAATGAGCACAACTTTATGATTGTCCCTCGTACCCAGTCCGGCAGAATACCTCGCACCGCCACTGGGAGCAACTGTGTCATCAACACGTGACAATCATGGGATTTTATGTGTACGATTTTATTCTCTTTTGTGTTTATGAGTCTCCTTATGTTCGAGGAGTATCCAGAAGGGACCTTCACACTGTTCAAGAACTTAATCATATTTTTTTTCTCTTCCTTGCTCAGAGTGTAGCTCGCGGGGTGGAGGTAATGCTGTCCTTCCGCTCTCATTTCCGGATGTAGGTCGTTCCTGATTCCCAGCAGCTGTAGGTCCTTTCGTGCTTGAAGTGTATCTTTTGATTTGCCATACATATCTAGGAAGCCTAGCAGGTTCACGCAGACATTCTTTGTGATATGCATGAAGTCCAGTGAGTGGCGAACCTCTAAGTCTTTCCAGTAAGGTAAGTCCCAAAATATTGACTTCTTCTTCCAAATGGACTTCGTGTGACCATGTTCTGTCGGGACAGGTTTGCTACCTGGACCTTTTCCAAATACTACTTTCAGATCGTTTACGAAAGAAAATACAAGAGCCCCACTGCGATGCGGGGGCTTCTGTAACACTCCAGCATCTAGCATGCCTGAATGCTACCAAACATAGGCTAAACAACATCTAAATACCATAAATTAAGACAAATTACAGCAAAGGAGTAAATGCTAGAACCGAAAATTTCGGCAGCATCTCCTTTGTTTTTTCATGAATTGAAGCAACAACAATATGATCACAGGATATAGTATAAAGAATGACATCTAAATCATCAATAATAAGGATTCTAGCAGCAATTTAAGCCTAGAATAAAGATTCCAACCATCTCATGAGCCAAATGAGGTAAATGAGGAAACCAAGCACACAAATTAGCCATCACAATTAAAGGAAGGAACATGTCATTGTTTATATGTGTGATGCTAATTGATGACGTGTGACTAGCTCCCTTTCCCGCATGCCGGTTTCATGGTACCTAAGAAAAACAACATAAACACAAGCGTGAGTTCATCACTCAGCAAATATATTGCAATGGAACAAGAAAATACATTCTAATACCTTCATCACCACTTTTCACATACGACATCATACACATCTCATATTCATAACGTAAGCATATCATTGACATCATCATATATCATCATCATATAACATCCTCATATAATGCAATGCAATGCAATGCGATGCACATATCTCCTGGAAACTCATACCGGTATGGTTGAGTACACACCCGTCGGTGTGCACCCTCTCCCCCCTTCCATCCCGAAGATGGAGGGTGCCTACTCCTCGCTTCCATACACCGCGGTGGATGGAATCACGATGTAGGACTTACTCATTGGCTCTCCGAAATAGTCATAACTTTCTCACCGACCTTCCCCGGACTAGTTATGACTTTCTCACCACCCGGGCCATGTATCATGCCATGTATGCAAACATGCCAACATCATGAATAACTTATACACTAACACATGGCATCATAACATAATAAACATATTCATCATATCATTGGCAATCATTAAGGCATGGCAAGTGAACATATCATGTACTCAAATTCAATCTCAACCAATCTAACAACTACAACCCGCTACCCATTCCAATACACTTGCCTCAACCACGGGCGACGGATTGGCGAGAAGTAGAAGGCACTCCCGGGGTCACACCACCTACACATAGGTACCACACACTCACAATCATGTCCAAAAAACAGTAAGCAAACCCTCTTCTACCCTGACATCGCAAACTACTCGCTAAACCCAAAAGCAGAGGTTCTGTCCCGTCGGGACAGCAGCCTTCCAAAAGGCATAACTCAGGTTCTAAGACTCCGAATCAATTAAACGAGTACATCCTCGCGTAGCTTAGGAAATTTCTTAACTTTTTCTAAGTATACGGAAAGACTGATTCGGACTCTAAAGTGGTTTAATCTACAGAATACCGTGATCTGTTCTAATCATGTCACAGATTTTAATACGTTCGGTAAAACAAGCATAACTTTCAAACGGCTGGACGGAATTAAACGTTCTTTATACCCATTGAAAGGTATTGAAGTTACCTACAACTTCTTCAACAGGCGGACGACCAAATTCTTAATCTAAATTGGCGAAAATCCAAACCCTAGGTCGACTGCTCATGCTGCCCGAAACAGAGAACGTGGCAACTTCTAGATTTCATCTAATCTACTCAATTCCAGCACCACCAATTGATCTAAAAACATGATATTAACCCTTAGAACAGATCCTAGACCAACCCCAAGGATCCCCATGGCCATACCTTCGCCCGACGAACGAAAAACCAATAGATCTCCAGGTTCGCGCGATCTCCTTGTAACACCAATATGCCTGAATGCTACCAAACATAAGCTAAACAACATGTAAATACCAAAATTAAACATAAATTCTAGAAAAAGCGCACATGCTAAAAACCGAGATTTCGCCAGCATCTCCTTTGTTTTAACATGAATTGAAGGAGCAACAACAGTAACACAAGTTATATCATAATGGAAAGCATCTAAAACAGCAGTAATTAACGACTTAGTAACAATGTAAGTCTAGTTCCAAACATATAATGTCTCCAAGAGTCAAACAAACGAAAAGATTCTCATTTAGCAAAGCTAAGCCTTAAAGCAATGATCATCACACGCAATTTATTATCAACACTAATTGAATGACTTGTGAAATCAAAAGAGTGAAGCTACGTGTGGAAGTGTGACTATTTCCCTTCCCCGCATGCCGGATTCATGGTACCTAAAAGAAAACAATATAAACACAAGCGTGAGTTCATCACTCAGCAAGCATATTACAATGGACAACAAGAACAATAACATGGCAATAATGTCTCACATCATGTATATCATCTCATTCATGAACACATAACATTATCATCATCATTACGTATGCAATGCAATGCAATGCTCATGTCTCCTTGGAAACTCATACCGGTATGGTTGAGTACACACCCGTCGGTGTGCACCCTCTCCCCCCTTCCATCCCGAAGATGGAGGGTGCCTACTCCTCGCTTCCAAACACCACATGGATGGAATCACGATGTAGGACTTACTCAATGGCTCTCCGGATTAGTCATAACTTTCTCACCGACCTTCCCCGGACTAGTTATGACTTTCTCACCGCCCGGGCCATGTAACATGCCATGTATGCAATTATGCCAACATCATATTTAACTCATACATTAACACATGGCATCATAACATAATAAACATGCTCATCATATCATTGGCAATCATTAAAGCATGGCAAGTGATCATATATCATGTAGTCAATTCCATCTATTCTCAACAAGCAACGTACAAATCGGTATCCATTACAACACACTTGCCTCAACCACGGGCAACGGATTGGCGGGAAGTAGAAGGCACTCCCGGGGTCACACCACCTGCACATAGGTATCACACACTCACAATCATGTTCACAAAACAGTACGCAAACCCTCATCTACCCCGACATTGCCAACTACTCGCAAAACCTAAAAACAGAGGCTCTGTCCCGTCGGGACAGCAGCCTTCCAAAAGGCATAACTCGGGTTCTAAGACTCCGAATCAATTAAACGAGTACATCCTCGCGTAGCTTAGGAAATTTCCCAACTTTTTCTAGGTATAGGTAATGACTGATTCGGACTCTAAAGTTGTTTAATCTACAAAATACCGTGATCTGTTCCAATCACGTCACATATTTTAACACGCTCGGTAAAATAGTCATAACTTTCAAACGGCTAGGCGGAATTTAACGTTCTTTATATCCACGGAAATATATAGAAATTATCTAGAACTTGTTCAACGTCCGTATGACCAGATTCCGACTCTAATTTGGCGAAAAACCGAACCCTAGGTCGACTGCTCATGCTGCCCGAAACAGAGAACGTGGCAACTTCTATATCTAATCCAATCTACTCAATTCCAGTACCGCCAATTGTTCTAAAAACTTGATAAACACCCTTAGAACAGTACCTAGACCAACCCCAAGGATTCCCATGGCCATACCTTTGCCCAACGCACGAAAACCCAATAGATCTCCTCCCGGTTCGCGCGATCTCCTTCCTCGCTCCAATCTCGCCGGATCTCCTCGTCGCGGAGCGCTCCAACGGATGGATCTTTGAGGTGTGGAGGTGGAGAACTCCCCTAGGGGCAGCAAGGGAGGAGGAGAGGTGGTGGAGAGGTGGTGGAGCAATGGGGAGCAATGGGGTGGTGGAGGCGCCACAAGGAGGAGGTGGGGAGGTGTGGGGGGCGGCTAGGACTTGTGGGGGCGCAAGGGCAGGGGGTGAATGCCTAAAGGGGCTGGGGGAGGCCCCCAACCAGGTCTCCTACTCCTATTAGGACTCAAACTCCATCCCACCAAAGCCCACGACCCTTTCCTTTAGGCCCAAACTCCCCCGGAAAGGCCCAAAACCCCGAAAACGGCCCGGAAACGCTATTAAGCCTCCTATCATATGATTTTAACCTCCAATACCATATTTCATAAAGGTTTTTGACCTTAACATTCACGTTAAATAATGTCACACCATTCTGTAGTGCCACATTCTCCCCCTCTTCAACGGGATTCGACCCCGAATCCGAGACACGCCACTTCGGAAACAATCAAATCAAAGGGAGTTATGGTCCACACCTCAGAACCCGCTTAGAAGCCCCTACGACTTGCACCAGCCAGCACTCAGAGGCAAGGAGCTAAGGATCAAAGACTGATAGCTCTAAAGATAACTCACAATCAAAAACTTGCGAGAACTTTACTCAACATTGAAACACAAAGCACTCAAACAAGGCCTCGGCATGACCCAAGCGATAGGATAAAATCCCAAACAGACCACGCAGGAAAACGATCTCATACTCCTCGTTCTAAGCATTCCTTGGCACTGAAGTGCCCGATCCCATTAACTCAGGCTACTCTCCAGAAAAACACGGTACCAACCTCCCTTCTGTGGTTCATTGTACTCAAGACAACGCGAAGCAGGAGAGACACAACGCTCTAAGATTACCACAGAAGGAACAACATACTTTAACCAGGATCCGTAAGACTCGTGTATCCGAAACGACCGAACTTTCCCCTGCGGTTTGACACAACTCGCTTCTTGCCCAACGACAAAAGCACCAGTACACTTCAAAAGGAAAAACGATCACTAGCAACCACCAAGTGGTCCACTCAAAATGCAATCAACCCTACTGAGGAACACCTCAACGACACAATTCTCCACGAAGGTTTGCATTGAGTCATACACAACCTTCCACTCAAAGGACCACGATAAAGAGCACAATCATTGAGTGAGCTCAACCATAACATGAACCCAAGTGGCCCTCATCCAACAACTCAAACCCCAAAGCGTTAAAACCACTTTGGAAAGGATTCGACAATAACCAGAGAGTATTCATTTTAATTTCCTAAGCCAAAACGCAAAGGAAACACACATCCCTTCACCACAATCAACACCAGAAATTATTCATTCTTTTCTTTTCATACTAGAAAGCAAAGGAAATCTCGTTTCATGACATGAATGCACATACTTCAAGAGCACTCCGGAATAGTCATATCTCCATATATGACTTTCTCACCGACCTGGCTCAACAACTCTTTTATCATTTAACATCTATACACGATGTCTTGTTTACTTTTCACCATTCATTCATCATATAACAACAATACCGAAAAGTCATTCACAAAAAGACTTCTTCCTCGGTATCACATGATTGAAATACACATAACACTGAGAGTTGCGCTAAATCATATAGACTATGACGGCAACAACGTTAACAACAAAACACCACATCGTGTGAAAACCCATCATCCATTTAAAACTAACCTTGCAACACCTCGCAAAAACAAACTCAACCTTTTGGAACAGAACATCGACTCCAAAGTCAAACATCTGCACACACAACCGCCATAAATTTTATCAAAAGGGAGGGAAACTCAATCCCAAAAGAAAACTCCTCACTAACCAAATTCACTTATGAAACTTTCATAAAAACCATACTTGTGAAACATCCGCACACCAGACACATTTTCCAAATGACTCCAACTCTAGCCAAACAGAGTTACACATCAAGGGCTTAACTCAAAAGTTTCCAACACAACCCTTTATGACCATCTGCTTCCTTTTAAAATTAATTCCAAAGATAATTCTGTGCGAACGCAAAAGGGCACGATCGACTCAAAAACTTTTGGGGTGTAAATCCATACTCATAGCACCAACTAAACAAATTAGCCAAAACCAAATATTTGCACCAATTTCTACGAGTTTTAGGGAAACTCTGAAACACAGCATATGGAACATCTTGACCGAAAACCCTTCAACCAAAAGGGCAAACAACCGACCCAGTCCAAAAGCTTTTGAACACAAGCTCAGCATAAAAAGAACCATCTCTAGTACTCCACTACGCTTTCCATTAAAGACTTCAATAATCACTATTTACTCCCTGAGAAGCCCCAACACAATTAAACCAAAAGCTTCGCAACGAATTCTTCCTCTAGTTACCATTCCTAACACTTTTAATTAGGGTTTATGATGCTTATCAAAAATGCACCCAACCAATACTATATTGACATGATCCCCACAGATCACTGAATCATAATACTTCTTATTCTCTATTGGAGCATAGTACTTCAACAAATCTTTCAGCACGATCAACATATAAATTTCATACTTCCTATATATTCACATCTCGACAACCGAACCTTATTCAGTTAAACAACGACTTCAACATGTAAATATTATCTCCACAGGGAAGAATTCATAAGTGAGACTCTAAGTTATACTTTCATTAAGGATAAGACCATTTATCATATTAATTATCCAAAGCTCACTCCATCGCAACATGTTAACATTTTCCTCTATTTAACCGTGATTTTCCAACGAGTAATCTAAACAGTTACCACCACTACTTAGTCATCAATAACAACAAATGGGCATGTTCATCAACCAACAACATTTCTTTTAGCTACTCTATTCAAAGGTGATAACAAAAACTATCACCACACAACATACTCCAACTATTTAAAATAGATTGAATACTAACATTAACACTGCCCTTAACAACATCATTAACAAAAAGTCTTATGTCTTCTCAATTGATATCAATACTAGCATTGTACAGACACAACTGCATACTTCCAAATATACTAGTATTTTGCAACAACGTAAATAGCAACTCTAATCAACTTCCAAATTAAAGTCACTAGGCAACACGATTAAATTTCTCTATTAATCCATTAGATTAGAGCATCTTTAAACAACCAGCAAAGTTTCTTTAACAATAACAGCAGTCTACATCATCTTAATGTTTCAACTATGCAACAGGGTTTAAAACTTTAAACATTATCAAGGGTCATAAGCACTTTTAAAGCAAAGCAACAGATTCTAAGCATATACTTTAGCACATTCAATCATTCTCGCTAAGAGTAAACTACAACACTAGTAGTCTATTTATTCTCAAGCTAGAGATAACAACCGCATTGAATTGTTTCAACTAAAAAATTAACTTAACAATGCATCATCCCATAAACCACATTGGTACATGCTACATAATATGCTAAACATCAATTCTTACTAGGGACAAACGATTTCGGTCAAAAGATTACTTACTTTGTTTGCAACATTTTAGTTTTAAAGCTCATCCCGAGTTCATAAGGAAACTTGACTCTCAAAATTGCAATGAGACAAACCCAAACTTGGTCATGCAAAAGGAATTCTCCAAAACACTTTTCATTATCAAAGACTCCCATAAAGGAAAATGGTTGAAAGCCAATTTTCTTAACGGAAACCAAGCGACCAAGTAATCCATTTCAAATAAAACCTTAATCTCAAACCCCAAACTTTCACGAAACAAGAAGGATTTTTCAAAGATGATTTCTCAAACCAGTAAAATGACGAAATCAAACACCACTTACTCCTACAAAGCCACAGAATTTCAGCCCTGACAGCCAAGTCTGGCACAACTCCGCAAAAACTCTTTTAACCTCGGAGAAAGACAAACACAGGAATAAATTGAATGCTTCTTCCCTATAAAATAATCAACAAACTAGGCATTAAAACTGGAAAGGCGCCCAAAAGAAGCGCAACACTAGACTCCTCTTCTTCGTCTTCAACCAAGGAAGACAAACCCACACACCACATACGGAACAATCCGCGAAAATCCAATACCAAACACTTTTCTTTTGGTTTCCATCAACTAAAACCAAGAAAACCAACCAAGAACGACCATAGAACGATAAAGAACATACGAAGGAATCCACCACGAAACTCTTCTATTTGACTCCAGTCAACTACCCGATCTACGACGTAAAAGGGTAAGCACTCTTCTCCTATAGGGGTTAATAGTTCTTCGGTGATGGCGCTAACCGCCACACCACAAACCTCACCCTTACTATGAACAAAAAGAGGTGACCGAAATCCTTCGGCACCACAACCCACTATATCACAAATAACAAGAACAATTCAATCATTTATCTCATAGACATAGCAACATGCTTTATCAAATGAAGCATTCAACATTATAGCTTAAATACAACATTTAAGCGTAAAGGAACGATACCCATACCCTTTCCTACTGTGCATCCAGTGTGTGTCAAATTTTAGATTAGTTATACCACTTTTGCAAGTTTTAATGTTGCTATCCTATGACAAAATTTTAGTTAAGACCTAAGCCATGTTTCTATGTTATTCCACATCACATTTTAGTTGTACCCTATAGCATGACACTAAAAAAAAATACGCATTCCAAGGACCTACAACCCGCTCTAATACCAACTGTAACACCCCGACATTTAATATGCCTGAATGCTACCAAACATAAACTAAACAACATCTAAATACCACAATTAAACATAAATTCCAGCAAAGGCGCACATGCTAAAAACCGAGATTTCGGCAGCATCTCCTTTGTTTTAACATGAATTGAAGGAGCAACAACAGTAACACAAGTTATATCATAATGGAAAGCATCTAAAACAACAGTAATTAATGACTTAGCAACAATGTAAGTCTAGTTCCAAACATATAATGTCTCCAAGAGTCAAACGAACGAAAAGATTCTCATTTAGCAAAGCTAAGCATTAAAGCAATGATCATCACACGCAATTTATTATCAACACTAATTGAAGGACTTGTAAAATCAAAAGAGTGAAGCTACGTGTGGAAGTGTGACTATTTCCCTTCCCCGCATGCCGGATTCATGGTACCTAAAAGAAAACAACATAAACACAAGCGTGAGTTCATCACTCAGCAAGCATATTGCAATGGACAACAAGAACAATAACATGGCAATAATATCTCACATCATGTATAACATCTCATTCATGAACACATAACATTATCATCATCATTACGTATGCAATGCAATGCAATGCTCATGTCTCCTTGGAAACTCATACCGGTATGGTTGAGTACACACCCGTCGGTGTGCACCCTCTCCCCCCTTCCATCCCGAAGATGGAGGGTGCCTACTCCTCGCTTCCAAACACCACGTGGATGGAATCACGATGTAGGACTTACTCAATGGCTCTCCGGATTAGTCATAACTTTCTCACCGACCTTCCCCGGACTAGTTATGACTTTCTCACCGCCCGGGCCATGTAACATGCCATGTATGCAATTATGCCAACATCATATTTAACTCGTACATTAACACATGGCATCATAACATAATAAACATGCTCATCATATCATTGGCAATCATTAAAGCATGACAAGTGATCATATATCATGTAGTCAATTCCATCTATTATCAACAAGCAACCTACAAATCGGTATCCATTACAACACACTTGCCTCAACCACGGGCAACGGATTGGCGGGAAGTAGAAGGCACTCCCGGGGTCGCACCACCTGCACATAAGTATCACACACTCACAATCATGTCCACAAAATAGTACGCAAACCCTCATCTACCCTGACATTGCCAACTACTCGCAAAACCTAAAAACAGAGGTTTTGTCCCGTCGGGAAAGCAGCCTTCCAAAAGGCATAACTCGGGATCTAAGACTCCGAATCAATTAAAATAGTACATCCTCGCGTAGCTTAGGAAATTTCCCAACTTTTTCTAGGTATAGGGAAAGACTGATTCGGACTCTAAAGTTGTTTAATCTACAAAATACTGCGATCTGTTCCAATCACGTCACAGATTTTAACACGCTCGGTAAAATAGCCATAACATTCAAACGGCTGGGCGGAATTTAACATTATTTATATCCACAAAAAGATATCGAAATTATCTACAACTTCTTCAACGTCCGTATGACCAGATTCCGAATCTAATTTGGCGAAAAACCGAACCATAGGTCGACTGCTCATGCTGCCCGAAATAGAGAACGTGGCAACTTCTAGATCTAATCCAATCTACTCAATTCCAGTACCACCAATTGATCTAAAAACTTGATAAACACCCTTAGAACAGTACCTAGACCAACCCTAAGGATTCCCATGGCCATACCTTTTCCCAACGCATGAAAACCCAATAGATCTCCTCCCAGTTCGCGCGATCTCCTTCCTCGCTCCAATCCCGCCGGATCTCCTCGTCGCGGAGCGCTCCAACGGATGGATCTTTGAGGTGTCGAGGTGGAGAACTCCCCTAGGGGCAGCAAGGGAGGAGGAGAGGTGGTGGAGAGGTGCTGGAGCAATGGGGAGCAATGGGGGAGGTGGAGGCGCCACAAGGAGGAGGTGGGGAGGTGTGGCGGGGGGGCGGCTAGGACTTGTGGGGGCGCAAGGGCAGGGGGTGAACGCCTAAAGGGGTTGGGGGAGGCCCCCAACCAGGTCTCCTACTCCTATTAGGACTTAAACTCCATCCCACCAAAGCCCACGACCCTTTCCTTTAGGCCCAAACTCCCCCGGAAAGGCCCAAAACCCCGGAAACGGCCCGGAAACGCTATTAAGCCTCCTATCATATGGTTTTAACCTCCAATACCATATTTCATAAAGGTTTTTGACCTTAACATTCACGTTAAATAATGTCACACCATTCCGTAGTGTCACACTCCTTCCTCGCTCCAAATCCACCGGATCTCCTCGTCGCGGAGCGCTCCAATGGACGAATCTTTGAGGTGTTGAGGTGGAGAACTCCCCTAGGGGTAGCAAGGGAGGTGGAGAGGGGAGGAGAGGGGCGCAAGGGCTAGGGAGGTGGCGATTAGGAGAGGTGGAGGCAAGGGGTGAAGGGGAGAGTGGGGGGGCGGCTAGGGCTTCCATGGGGGCGCAAGGCAGCAGGGTGGGGCGCAATAAGGGCTGGGGGAAGCCGCCAACCAGGTCTCCTACTCCTATTTGGACTCAAACTCCTTCCCACCAAAGCCCACGACCCCTTCCCTTAGGCCCAAACTCCCCCAGAAAGGCCCAAACTCCCGGAATCGGCCCGGAAATGCAAATAAACCTCAACATTCATATTTTATAATGTCACACCATTCCGTAGTGTCACAGCTTCTTACGTTTCTCTTCCATCCCATCAAAATTCTCACCCTTCCTCCTTAACGGGTCCTTCGTATGGAGGAATCTACGGTGGCCCATGTACACAACCTTTCGAGAGTTTTTTAGGTACTTGCTGTCCGTTTCCTCTAAGCAGTGGATGCAGGCTTTATATCCTTTGATAGATAGGCCCGATAGGTTACCAAGTGCAGGCCAGTCGTTGATGGTTACAAATTGCAATGCACGTAAAATGAAGTGCTCTCTTTTGTACTCATCCCATACACGTACACCATCGTTCCACAATGTTAGCAGATCTTCAACCAACGGTTTGAGGTACACATCGATGTCGTTTCCAGGTTGCTTCGGGCCTTGGATAAGCAACGGCATCATAATGTACTTCTGCTTCATACACAGCCAAGGAGGAAGGTTGTAAATACATATAGTCACGGGCCAAGTGCTGTGACTGCTGCTCATCTCGCCATACGGGTTCATCTCATTTGTACTCAACCCAAACCTTATGTTCATTGCATCCTCAGCAAAGTCCGGGTATGTTCTATTGACTTTCCTCCACTGGGAGCCATCAGCAGGGTGTCTTAGCCTTCCGTCCTCCTTACGGTCTTCTTTGTGCCAGCGCAACATCAGGGCATGCGCTTTGTTCGCAAATAAACGCTTCAACCGCGGTATTATAGGGAAATATCACACCACCTTAGCAGGGGGCCTCTTCTTCTTACGCTGCCCCTCTACCTCACCTGGGTCATACGCCTGGTTGAAAGTGCATCTAGGCCCCTCATTTTATTTTGGTGATTAATGATGACACAATTAATGTGATCTAATGCTTCAACTAAGATTAATGCAGTTATCGAGATCACATCAAGCTCGGAATAAGATTGGACGGTCCTAAGCACGTCAAATTTCGAGAAAACGGCATCAAGACGAAGACTTGTAATTTCTATATTGTTTTGAGTCTTAAGGATAGCCGTACTATTAAGAGGGTACTATGGAAAATCGCTTTTAGGATGTGCATGTGCTCAAGGTCAAAACTTGCATATAAACTAGCACTCAAAAACTTGCATTTTCCAAAAAACCAGAATTCCAACCGAGCCAGTCAACTCGGAGGGTCCGGACATACAGTCCGGAGTATCCGGACTCAGTCCGGAGTCTCCGGACATTTTATCCGGAGTCTCCGGGTTAACCCTCTCGGCCAATTTGTGAATTCCGGAGAGTCCGAAGTATCCGGACATTTGGTCCGGAGAGTCCAGACAACCCGGAGTCTCTGGGTCAATTGTCCGGAGTCTTCGGTCTGTTCGAAAAAGGGAAAAACGGCTAGTTTTCAAAAACGTATTTAAAGCCACCCCTTCTTCCCCAACGGCTAGGCCTGCTCTTGAGCTCATTCATTGCAGCATTCAAGCTCTCTCTAATACTTCCAAAGCATTCAATAGAGCCCTCACTTCCTCCCACCATTTAATTTAGTTGTTGATCCATTTTGGTGAGGAGAGGAAGAAGCAAAGTTCTAGGTGCATTCATTTCGAGTTGTTGAGCACTAGTTCATCCTCCAAGCGATTCTTCGTGGTGTTATTACTCTTGGAGGTTGAAGGTCTCCTAGACGGCTAGGAGTCACCGGGAGCTACCAACGCGTGTGGTGAGCCCCGGTCATTTGTGAAGGCGTGTCTCGCCTCCGAAAGGGAAGAGACAAGAAGTGAAGCCGACGAGTGCATTTGTGCAACACCGGGAGGAAAGCGGGTTGAAAGAGACCCCGGCTCAAGTGTGACCGAGCCACCTCAACGGAGACGTAGGATTCCCTTCAAGAATCCGAACTTCAGTGAAAAATCGCTTCTCTCGCTCTCTCTTTACTTGCTTGTGTTGCTTGTGTGGATTTGTCTCCGTAAAGCCTAGATCTAGCTCTTTGTCTAGCTTTAATTCAAATCCTTTCTAGCACTTGTTCTAGGTAGCTATTGTCTTTTACTTTTAGTAGTAATTCGTGCAAGTTTGAGCAACTTGTGTTGCGCTCCCGAGCCGCCCAACTCGGAGACTCCGGTATCCAATACCGGAGTATCCGGACAAGCCGGAGTATCCGGACCAAAACCCGGAGACTCCGGGTTGACCTGCTCGGCCTGTTTTAATTCCGCTGCGATTTTTTAATCCGCCTATTCACCCCCCCTCTAGGCGACATCGTTGGTCCTTTCACTGGTTTTATACCACGAAGTTTTGCACACCAAACAAGCATACAAATCCTCGTACTCATTGCGATAAAGGATACAATCGTTACGACATGCATGTATCTTCTGTACCTCCAACCCCAAAGGGCAGACAACTTGTTTGGCATTGTACGTAGTTTTGGGCAGTGTGTTCCCCTCTGGAAGTATCTTCTTGATGAGGCATAACAACTCGTCGAATTCCTTATCAGATAATCCATTGGTCGCCTTCCATTGCATCAGTTCTAGTGTAGTACGCAACTTTTTATGGCCCTGTTGGCAGTTTGGGTACAACAGTGTTTTGTGGTCCTCCCATAGGCGCTGAAACTTTTCGTAATGTCTTTCATCGATGTATTCTCCCTCTCCATCAAGCAGCATCTGGTCTAGGTCATCATTGCCAAACTCCCCAAATGTATCTTCGCAAGAGCCGGGTTGGCCAGCGTCTAAGATATTGTTCGCCTCTTCTTGTTCACCGTCTTCTTGTATAATCTCTTCTTCACCATGCTTGGTCCAACAGGTATAGTTTGTCATGAAACCTCTTGTGAGCAAATGGAAGTGAAGGTGGCTGGAGTTTGGCCACTCCTTCTCATTCTTGTAGTCTATGCATGGACAACATATGTAGCCTGACGTCGTGTATGCATCGGCCGCACGAAGAAAATCTTGCAAACCCTGCAAGAACTCTGGGGAGCGTCGGTCCATGTACATCCATCGCCGGTCCATCTACATTATATTACATCAAGGTAACTTTTAGTTCATTTTCCGATAATGAATTGTTCAACATTTCCCAAAATCCAAATCAAAACAACTATATTTTTAAAATGATTTTATTTCATAATATACATTAAAGGCACTATATTTCATTACATATTTTTTTCCATAAAATGATTATTTGCTCCGGTATTCATACTCAACAAGTTTTTGCAACCTACTAAAATAATTAGTCAATGAAAATCTAGATTCAAAATTCTTCATCAATCGATGGAACCAAAACCTAAATATTAATGCAAGCATAATTTCACGACAGCTTTGCTCAAATTTTCAAAACTTTTTTTGAAAACTTTTTCACAAAATTTTTTAAAACTTTTCTCGAATCTTGAACTCATTTTATATTTTCTGTAAAGCCATTTATATTTTTTATATTGTTTTAATTCGCAAATGAATTTAAAATTCTTCTTTTTTCCACATAACTATTACCATTTGAAGATCCTAAACTCTATGATTTTCATGCACCATTCTTAATTTCCCCAACTATATATGCACCATCCTACATCGAACGATGGAACTAAAATGTAAATTTGAGCTAGATCCACACCTTAAATGCGAGCTATATTATAATCTAAGCAAATTTAAGCTTAGTGACCTTGGTTGCGAGTAAATTTTTGTATCCTACTTGAAACGATCGAGCTAGAACTTTACATTTGTAATCTTTCATCGATTAATAGAAAAGATCAAATTTTCGTTATAATTCAAGCAAAGAAGAGGCACCATTTAACACCAAATGTAGTGAGGAATGATGTTATTAACCTTAGTTACCTTGGTTGCGAGTGAAATCACCAAAAATTTAAAATTTGGGCAGCACCTCCCCTTCCTTGGAGCTCTTGCCCGAACTCCTGTTCTTCTCGCCGGCTGATCAAATGATGTTGGTCTGGCAGAGAGCGGGAGGAGGAAGAAGTTTAAATTGCGACATAGTACCGGTTGAAAGCACAAGCCGGTACTGATAGTTCCACATCAGTACCGGTTCGTGCCTTGAACCGGTACTAATATCCACCTACAACTATAGCCGTTGCTACTAGATAGTACCGGTTCGGAATACAAACCGGTACTGATGTGACTATCAGTACCGGTTGGTACCTTTAACCGGTACTGACCACCCCCGAGGCGTATGTTCATCGAAAAGAATGCCTCTTCGAGTTGAGACCAGGGTTCACGTTACCGTTGTCACGATTTTTGGATGAACAGTAAAATTCGATAATCGCAAAAATTGAGCCGAAAATCGGTCGAAAATCGCAAAAAAATCGCATAAATTCAAAAATTAGATTTTTTTGAAAAAAATCAAAAAATCGTGGAAAATCGGCGATTATCGTGGAAAATTACTCCTCGTCGTCACTCCGCGGGGGGCTGCCGCTGTCATCGCTGTCATTGCTGTCGTCATCGTCGTCAGTGGCGATAGGGTGAACGTCGTCCTCGAAGGAGGAGGAGGATGAGCTCCACCAGCGGATGACGGTGACGTTCTCCTCCTCCTCTTCCTCCTCCTCCTCGTCGTCGTCCTTCTCCTCCTCCTCCTCCTCCTCGTCCTCCTCCTCCTCCTTGTCGTCGGCGCGCTTTCTTTTGTTGGTGGCGGCGAGAGGTGCCTGGGGTGGAAGCGGCACCGGGGACAATGTCTCAGAGTCGGAGGAGTCAGAGGAGCTGGCGGGAGACACAGGCTCTGCCATGATCGGAAGAGGAAGATCGAGACCGGTCTCTGTCAATGCAGGTTCTCCATCTTGCTCACCACGTACGTCTCTGTTTATAGATCGCCAGGATCAAAAGACGAAGAGAACATGATGAACACGAAGAGGCGACGCGCGGGATCAAGGCGACGCACGGGATCAAGGCGACGCGCGGGAGACTGTGCGTTGAATACACCAACCGGCGCTTATCTGTACCAGTTGGTTACACCAACCGGTGCTGATGTGGTATCATCAGTACCGGTTGGTGTAACACCCCAGCTTTTACTAAGCCCAGAATGTCACCAAACATAGATCATGACACATTTAATACCATAATCTAAGGTAAATTACAGCATGTAATCATTTGGAATAATTGGAAATTTTGACAGCATCTCCTTTGTTTTTGCATGAAACTTAACAACATAGCATCATATCAATATGTAAGACAAACGAGATATCCATACGCAGCGATAAGGATAGCTAATCATCAACTAAAACATCAATAAGCATCGATAGCAAAATAATAAGCATCAATTTAACTCTAGGAAGTTAAAACAACTCCCTCCATAGCCCCACATGATATACATGAGGGAAACAACCAAACATACAGACCATACACTAATGATTATTGTAATACTTATTGTCGTGTCTCCAAAACAGGTGAATTAGCTAGATTATGATACTACGTGGAGGAGTGTAGCTAGATCCCTTTTCCGCACGCCGATTTCATTGTACCTAAATAAACAAACAACATAAAACACAAGCGTGAGTTCGAAAACTCAGCAAGCATATTGTAATGGACAACAAGATCATTTACAAGACAATAATACCTCACATCACATATAACATCTCATACTTGAGCACATAACAACATCATCATCATTAAATATGTATTGCAATGCAATGCAATGCAATGTTATGCTCATATCTCCTTGGAAACTCATACCGGTATGGTTGAGTACACACCCGTCGGTGTGCACCCTCTCCCCCCTTCCATCCCGAAGATGGAGGGTGCCTACTCCTCGCTTCCACCACCCACGGTAGATGGAATCACGATGTAGGACTTTCTTTAATGGCTCTCCGGATTAGTCATAACTTTCTCACCGACCTTCCCGGATTAGTTAATGACTTTCTCACCGCCCGGGCCATGTAACATGTCATGTATGCAAGCATGCCAACAATATATAAAACTCATATATTAACACATGGCATCATAACATCTTAAACATGCTCATCATATCATAGCAATCATTAAAACATGGCAAGTGGACATATATCATATAGACAATTTCATCTAATCTCAACATGCAACCTACAACTCGCTATCCATCACAACACACTTGCCTTTAACCTCGGGCGATTTAATTGGCGAGAGAATGAGGGTACTCCCGGGGGAACACCACCTGCACATACATGCCACACACTCACAATCACAACCACAAAACAGTACGCAAACCCTCATCTACCCCGACATTGCCTACTACTCGCAAAATCTAAAAACAGAGGTTCTGTCCCGTCGGGACAGCAGCCTTGCAAAAGGCATAACTTGGGTTCTGGGACTCCGAATCAATTAAACGAGTACACCCTCGCGTAGCTTAGGAAATTTCCCAACTTTCTCTAGGTATAAGGAAAGACTGATTCGGCCTCTAAAATTGTTTAATCTACAGATTACCGAGATCTGTTCCAATCGCGTCACAGATTTTAACACGCTCGGTAAAACGGCCATAACTTCAAAACGGCTGGGCGGAATTTCAATTTCTTTATATGCACTGAAAGGTATTGAAATTATCTACAACTTCCTAGAAGTCCGTACGGTCAGATTCGAAATCTAAATTAGTTTAATCTAATGTTGAACACAGACTGTCCCAACCTCGACACAGATTGGACAGCGCCCACCAAAACGGCCATAACTTTCAGACCATAACTCCAAAAAATCTCAAAAAAATACACAAAATAGGTATTGACGATACCTACAACTTCTTCAACAGGAGGTCGGCCAAATTCCGAATCTAAAATTGCGAAATCGCACGCCCTAACACGGACTCCAAATCTGCCCGAAACTGAGTACAATACGAACTCTAGTTCTTTTCAGATCTACTCCATGGCAGCACGTCCTCTTGATCTAAAAACTCCAAATATACCATGAGAACAGCACCTAGACCTTCCCCAAGGTTTCCCCATGGACATACCTTAGTCCGACGAACGACGAACACGAAGAATGTCTCTCGATCACCCGATCTCGCTCCCACGCGCCAAATCCTTCGGGATCCCTCGTCGTGGTTCTTCCAAACAGCGAGGGCAGCACGTAGACGTGTCATGGCAGCGAGGGGGCGTCCTTGGGGGTGCAAGGAGGAGGGGGGTGGCGCGGCTTGAGGTGGAGGTGGAGGAAGAGGACTAGAGGGAGGAGGGAATTGGTGGAGGCGCAAGGGGGAGGTGGAGGCGTGTGGGGAGGCGGCTAGGGCAGGGAGGAGGTGCCCCTAGCCCCTTTACCCACATTCTTCCCCCTCCATGGGCCAATCTCTCTCCACAAAAGCCCACGGTTCTTCCCCCCTTGGGCCTAAACTCCCCCGGAAAGGCCCAATCTCCCAAAATCGGCCCAGAAACGCGATTAAACGGCATAACGTAAAGTTTTAACCTCCAATTTCATATTTTATAAAGTTTTTGACCTCATCAAGCAAATTAAATAAGGTTATGACACTCCGTGGTGTCATATCACTTAATCCCCCCCAAGACCCGAAAACGCAAATAAACCTCGAGCCGTAAGGTTTTATCCTCTAAACTCACATTTTATAATGTCACACCAATCCGTAGTGTCACATTCTTCCCCCCTTCAACAGGATTCGACCTCGAATCCGAGACACGCCATTTCGCAAACAACCAAATCAAAGGGAGCGATGGTTCACGCCTCGTAACCCGCTTAAAAGCCCCTACGATTTGCACCACCTAACGCCGTAACAAGGAGCTAAGGCTCAAGATCGACGGCTCTAAAGACAACTTCACATTCAAAACTTGCCGAATTCTTACTCAATCATTGAAACACAAATGCACTCACATACGGCCTCAAAGATGACCCAAGCGGTAGGGTAAAGTCCCAATCGAACACGAAATAAAACAATCTCACACTCCTCATTCCATGCATTCCTTGGCACTAAAGTGCCCGATCCCTTTAACTAATGCTACTCTCCGTAAGAACATGGTACCAACCTCCCTTCGAGGTTCCTTGTACTCAAGACGACGCGAAACAGAGAGACATAATGCTCTAAGATTACCACGGAAGGAACAACCTACTTTATATCCAGGATCCTTAAGACTCGCTCAATGTAAAAGACCGAATGTTCCTCTGCGGTTGACACAACTCGCTCCTTGCCCAACGACAAAAGATCCAATACACTTCAAAAGGAAAAGCGATCACTAGCAACCACCAAGTGGTCTCCTAATAATTTAATCAACCCTACCGAGGAACATCTCAACAACACAATTCTCCAAGAAAGTTTGAATTGGGCCATACCCAACCTTCCTTAACTCTTCACTTCCAAACTAGTCACGATCAACCACTAGCAACGCCACAAACCATGAACCCAAATGATCCCCATGCACAACTTTGAATCCCATGCACCACAATCACTTTGGAAAGGATTTGTCAACAGCCAAAGAGCATTCATTTTAACTTCCTAAGCCAAGACGCAAAGGAATCACAAATCTCCTACACCACAACCAACATACCAGAAATTGTTCATTGCTTCTTTTCATACTAGAAAGCAAGGGAAATCTCGTTTCATGACATAAATGCACACTCTTCAGGAGCACTCCGGATTAGTCATATCTCCATATATGACTTTCTCACCGACCTGGCTCAACGACTCTTTTATCATTTAACATGTAAAAACGATGTCATGTTTACTTTTCACCATTCATTCATCATGGAACAACGGTACCGAATAGTCATTCACCAAATAACTTCTTCCTCGGTATCAAATGATTGAAATACCCATAACACTGACGGTTGCGCTAAATCATATAGACTATGACGGCAACATAATTAACAGTAAGGCACCACATCAAATCAGAACCCACCAACGATAGATAGCTAAACTTTGCAAAACATCGCATTTTAACCAAGATCAACGTTTTGGAAAAGAACATTGACTCCAAAGTTAGACATCTGCACAAACAACTGCCAAATTAAAGTCACTAGTCTCTACTAATCCGTTAGATTAGCACATCTTTAAACACCAAGCAAAGCTTCTTAACAATATCAGCAGTTTACATCATCTTAATGTTTTAACTATGCAACAGGGTTTAAAACTTTAAACATTATCAAGGGTCATAAGCACTTTTAAAGCAAAACAACAGATTCTAAGCACGTACTTTAGCACATTCAATCATCCTCGCTAAGAGTAAACTACAACACTAGTAGTCTATTTATTCTCAAACTTAGAGATTTTACTCACATTGAATTGATTCAACTCAAAATTTAACTTAGCAACACATCAATCCATAAACCACATTGTTACCTACTACATAACATGCTTAAACATCAATTTTTACTAGGGACAAACGATTTCAGTCAAAAGACTACTTACTTTGTTTGCAGCATTTAGTTTTAAAACTCATCCCAAATTCATAAGGAAACTTGACTCTCAAAATTGCAATGAAACAAACCCAAACTTGGTTATGCAAAGGAATTCTCCAAAACACTTTTCAATCTCAAAGACTTCCATAGAGGAAACTGGTTGGAAGACAACTTTTCTCGAAAGGGAACCAAGTGCTCCATTAACCTTTTCAAATAAAACCTTAACACCAAACCCCTAACTTTCACGACTCAAGAGGGGCTTTCAAAGATGATTTCTCAAACCAATAAAATGATGAAATCAAACACCACTTACTACTACGAAGCCACAGAACTTCAGCCCTGACAGCCAGGTCTGGCACAACTCCGAACAAAACTCCTTTAGCCTTGGAGACAGACAACCACAGGAATAAATCGAATGCTTGTTCTTCATAAAGCAATTAATGTGCATCAAAAGCGAAAGGCGCCCAAAAGAAGCGCAACACTAGACTCCTCTTCTTCATCTTCACCCAAGGAAGACAAAACCACACCGCATACGGAACGATCCGCGAAAGCCCATCACCTTTTCATTTGGTTCAAAACAGCTAAAGCCAAGAAAAGCAACAAACACCGACCGCCAGAACGACAAAGAACATCCGAAGGAAACCACCATTAACTCTTCCTTTTCGTCTCCAATCAACTACCCAATTTACGACAGAAAGGGTAAGCGCTTTTCTCCTACAGGGGTTAACAGTTCTTCGGTGATGGCGCTAACCGGCCACACCGTCAAACCTCACCCTAACTATAAACAACAAGAGGTGACCGAAACCCTTCGGTACCACAACCCCACTCTAATCACCACAACATATATCATTGACATAGCAACATGCATTGCCAAAAGAAGCATTCAACATCAAAGCTTAAATACAACATTTAAGCGTAAAGAAACGATACACATACCCTTTCCTACTGTGCATCCAGTGTGTCAAATTTTAGATTAGTTATACCACTTTTGCAAGTTTTAATGTTGCTATCCTATGACAAAATTTTAGTAAAAACCTAAGCCATGTTTCTAAGTTATTCCACATCACATTTTAGTTGTACCCTATAGCATGACACTAAAAATACACATTCCAAGGACCTACAGCCCGCTCTGATACCAACTGTAACACCCCAGCTTTTACTAAGCCCAGAATGTCACCAAACATAGATCATGACACATTTAATACCATAATCTAAGGTAAATTACAGCAAGTAATCATTTGGAATAATTGGAAATTTTGACAGCATCTCCTTTGTCTTTGCATGAAACTTAACAACATAGCATCATATCAATATGTAAGACAAACGAGATATCCATACGCAGCGATAAGGATAGCTAATCATCAACTAAAACATCAATAAGCATCGATAGGAAAATAATAAGCATCAATTTAACTCTAGGAAGTTAAAACAACTCCCTCCATAGCCCCACATGATATACATGAGGGAAACAACCAAACATACAGACCATACACTAATGATTATTGTAATACTTATTGTCGTGTCTCCAAAACAGGTGAATTAGCTAGATTATGATACTACGTGGAGGAGTATAGCTAGATCCCTTTCCTGCACGCCGATTTCATTGTACCTAAATAAACAAACAACATAAAACACAAGCGTGAGTTCGAAAACTCAGCAAGCATATTGTAATGGACAACAAGATCATTTACAAGACAATAATACCTCACATCACATATAACATCTCATACTTGAGCACATAACAACATCATCATCATCATTAAATATGTATTGCAATGCAATGCAATGCAATGTTATGCTCATATGTCCTTGGAAACTCATACCGGTATGGTTGAGTACACACCCGTCGGTGTGCACCCTCTCCCCCCTTCCATCCCGAAGATGGAGGGTGCCTACTCCTCGCTTCCACCACCCACGGTAGATGGAATCACGATGTAGGACTTACTTTAATGGCTCTCTGGATTAGTCATAACTTTCTCACCGACCTTCCCGGATTAGTTAATGACTTTCTCACCGCCCGGGCCATGTAACATGTCATGTATGCAAGCATGCCAACAATATATAAAACTCATATATTAACACATGGCATCATAACATCTTAAACATGCTCATCATATCATAGCAATCATTAAAACATGGCAAGTGGACATATATCATATAGACAATTTCATCTAATCTCAACATGCAACCTACAACTCGCTATCCATCACAACACACTTGCCTTTAACCTCGGGCGACGAATTGGCGAGAGAATGAGGGTACTCCCGGGGGAACACCACCTGCACATACATGCCACACACTCACAATCACAACCACAAAACAGTACGCAAACCCTCATCTACCCCGACATTGCCTACTACTCGCAAAATCTAAAAACAGAGGTTCTGTCCCGTCGGGACAGCAGCCTTGCAAAAGGCATAACTTGGGTTCTGGGACTCCGAATCAATTAAACGAGTACACCCTCGCGTAGCTTAGGAAATTTCCTAACTTTCTCTAGGTATAAGGAAAGACTGATTCGGCCTCTAAAATTGTTTAATCTATAGATTACCGAGATCTGTTCCAATCGCGTCACAGATTTTAACACGCTCGGTAAAATGGCCATAACTTCAAAACGGCTGGGCAGAATTTCAATTTATTTATATGCACTGAAAGGTATTGAAATTATCTACAAGTTCCTAGAAGTTCGTACGGTCAGATTCGAAATCTAAATTAGTTTAATCTAATGTTGAACACAGACTGTCCCAACCTCGACACAGATTGGACAGCGCCCACCAAAACGGCCATAACTTTCAGACCGTAACTCCAAAAAATCTCAAAAAAATACACAAAATAGGTCTTGACGATACCTACAACTTCTTCAACAGGAGGTCGGCCAAAGTCCGAATCTAAAATTGTGAAATCGCACGCCCTAACATGGACTCCAAATCTGCCCGAAACTGAGTACAATACGAACTCTAGTTCTTTTCAGATCTACTCCATGGCAGCATGTCCTCTTGATCTAAAAACTCCAAATATACCATGAGAACAGCACCTAGACCTTCCCCAAGGTTTCCCCATTGACATACCTTAGTCCGATTTAACGATTTAACACGAAGAATGTCTCTCGATCACCCGATCTCGCTCCCACGCGCCAAATCCTTCGGGATCCCTCGTCGCGGTTCTTCCAAACAGCGAGGGCAGCACGTAGACGTGTCGTGGCAGCGAGGGGGCGTCCTTGGGGGCGCAAGGAGGAGGGGGGGTGGCGCGGCTTGAGGTGGAGGTGGAGGAAGAGGACTAGAGGGAGGAGGGAATTGGTGGAGGCGCAAGGGGCAGGTGGAGGCGTGTGGGGAGGCGGCTAGGGCAGGGAGGAGGCGCCCCTAGCCCCTTTACCCACGTTCTCCCCCCTCCATGGGCCAATCTCTCTCCACAAAAGCCCACGGTTCACGGTTCTTCCCCCCTTGGGCCCAAACTCCCCCGGAAAGGCCCAATCTCGCAAAATCGGCCCGGAAACGCGATTAAACGGCATAACGTAAAGTTTTAACCTCCAATTTCATATTTTATAAAGTTTTTGACCTCATCAAGCAAATTAAATAAGGTTACGACACTCCGTGGTGTCATATCACTTAATCCCCCCCAAGACCCGAAAACGCAAATAAACCTCGAGCCGTAAGGTTTTATCCTCTAAACTCACATTTTATAATGTCACACCAATCCGTAGTGTCACAGTTGGTTACACCAACCCGTACTAATAAGCCAAGGAGTAGAGCAGACTGCTTAGTACCGGTTCATGTAACCAACCGGTACTGAAGATCGAGAATCAGTACCGGTTGGTTACATGAACCGGTACTGCACCGCTTCGCTTCCTTGGCTTCTTAGTACTGGTTGGTGTAACCAACCGGTACTGATGGTCCCCCCGGACCTGTAGACCGTTGAACCGGGACTGATGTAAATGTCAGTCCCGGTTCATGCATGACCGGTACTGATGGGCCGGTATGGAAGGTCAAATCTGTAGTAGTGCCTCAAGGATCCGAACTTCGAGAACAAATTCACCGCGTTTCCTCCTTTTGGTTATATCTTTTCATTGTGCAATTTACTTTATCTAAGTTGCTAGCCTTGCTTAAATTGTTGATATCTACTTGTGCTAGCGTTGAATAAGAAGGAGAACGCGGTGCTACGCTAGCCGAAAACAAAACTTTTCTACCGCGAACACCCAGGAAACATGCGAATCAGAGATCATGTAGCATTACCCTTGGAGCACGTTAGCAGCGGAAGTAGAGTGGGTGAAGCCTCCCCGTGTGCTCCGAAGCACAGTACATAGTCAAACACGACGTGGTACACCTCCTCCTCGTCACAGATCGCCGTCACAACAGCTTCGACGCAAGAGCGATGACGCCTCTACGGTATCCACACATTCGGGGTGGGATCACCGCGCGCTGGTGTGCTAGCACCCACGCGTGCGGCTAGGGTTTAGTGGGATGCGGTGGCGGCTAGGGCTTGTGGTGGGGAGACTATCACTCCGCACGCCCCCACGCCTCCTTTATATAGAGCGCACTAACGGGCCTTCTGTAATAGAAGCCCACTAGGGCTCGCACTAATGGATCTTCTACAATAGAAACCCATTAAGACGCTAGAGGATCCAAATCCACATAAACCCACTAATGGATCCGATCCATTACACATGATCCAACCCGTTAAGTGTGTGACCCATTAGGCTCATGTACAAGTCAGCCGCGGTCCCGGAGAACCCCTTTTCCAGACCACAAGTCAATAGCGGTACCTAGCAGCACATATTGACCCCCGAATGTACACAATGATCGAATTAGCTGAACCTTGATATACTCACATAGGATCCTTTTGCCACACGATATCAGTCAAGCTCAAGGCAAGAAGCGTGCCACCCTTGTGAAAGCTCGACAAATTCACTCGTCATTGTAATGGATATAATTCGTGATTAACTCTTTAATCACTTTGGCATGGCCATGCACTTTTCCTTATCCATCCACACCGAGGGGCCCAGAAATATCTCTCCCGTTATCAAGGAGGGGCAAATTCCATCTTGATCTCTTACATCTCACGTCATGTTTCATGGCATACCCGTAAGCTACCTTTATAACTCCCCTGTTATGGTGAAGCGTTTGATAGCCCCAAAGTATACAATTACACATGCTGAGAATCAATAAGAATCTCATGTCAAAGGATCATATAGGTATACCACTCGAGACTACATCCTGATTTTACTTCTTAAGATAACAATCTCAGCAGTGTCTCGGAGCGGGTCTATCCAACCCCATGTTCTCTAACATGTGCCCACATTATTGATTTGATATCTCCATATCTATGGTATGTGAAACATTACCATCAATCAATATATGTGCTGGTCAAATCACTATTGTCCCACATAATGATATGTGACCAGGGATCATTTAGAATAATATCATATAACCAATTTGTTTCATAATTAAGTCGTACTCAATGAACAAAGGAGTGACATTTATTCATGGAACTGATAAGTACATGAACATAGACGTATGATATAATCATCTCACATGATTGCCTCTAGGGCATATCACCAACAGAATAGACACCAAATTGCATTTTGATTCAATTCATTTAGATTCTCGCTTCGCTCTGAACTGATCGGATGTTCTGATTGTATCATCGGAAGTTCCGATTTATAATCGAAAGTTTTGATAGTCATTTCAGACATTCTGATCTATTTTCCACTGCTATTATTTCAGTTTAAATTTTAAACACCTATTCACCCCCCTCTAGGTTGTTAGCTCAACTTTCAGAATGGTAGCTCTAAGTCATTTCATTTTCTGGTTGGGCGAGCGTGGATTGCTGTCGGGACCCGAATTTACAAATCCGGACCCTTTGTGTATTCTGCACTAGTCCAGGATCACTCTAGTGCACACAGTCTCAACATTGGTAAATATCACAATCATACTCAACGAAATAGTAAAGTATTTTATTTAATTAAGCCAAACTGGTTGCTCGACCTTATGGTCAAGTTACAAAGGTACGCCTCGTAGGGCGAAAACTTATTAAAAGAATAACTGCAGCGGAACAAAATAGACTTCGTGGCGCCATCCAGTATACCACAGGCAACTGACTGGGCTTGCTCCCTAGTTAGCCGGCTCCTCCTGGAACTCCTCCTCTAGTGCTGGCATTGCTTCTTCTTCAACTGGTGTTGTGTTGTTGCAAGGGGTGAGTACTTGGTACTCAGCAAGTCATGCACAGAATGCAAGCTAATCTCTACTATTCTAAAGCAGCACTTGGTGGCAGTGGTCTGTTCTTCCCACGTCATTAATTGCCCTGCTTAATTGCCCTACGCAAGAAACGAAGCATTGCTTTAATTAGCCAGCTTTCGCAAGAAACGAAGCGTTAAAGATAGATGTTTGATCTTGTGAAATAATTTATTTTTTTATTTTTTAATCTTTATTTTTCGTTATCAATTTTGTTTTTCGTAGCAACGCACGGGCATGTAGCTAGTATTCTACATGCATGGCTTATTCCAAAGGATAGGCTAACATGTTCATTTGCCGTAAAGCAGTATATGTAAATACAGTAATAGATTGCAAAGCGGTAAAAACAATAATAAAGATAATAACTTTCACAATAATTGTACAAGTAAAGCATTTCACATCCTACATCCAATTCTTAGTTCCAACCCAATCATTTTACAAAGCCCAAGTTATTTTCATGAAAGTCTAACCCTTGACTGTAATTCCCGAGTAGTGTCCAATATCGCGGACTCAGCTATTCGAATAGGTTGTACACTCTGCAGAGGTTATGCACTTTACCCACAAGATACAGCCAAACACTACAAAGGCGAGTGCCCGTAACAAAGTCTTTCCGCAGCCTCTAACTATACAAGTAGACCTCCCCGGTTGTGGCACACTAACCCTTCCCTTAGCAAATGCGAAGTCTAGGCCAACCAACCGTTAGATGGGTACATAGCCACAGCCCCAGTATGCTCCCCCGTACAACTACTCAAAAGGTATAGTTGACACCCGAGGTTCCACAAGCAAGTTATTAGTAACTTAATCAACTAGGTCCTTCCCATTCCATACATGTGGTTGCATGTTTGACCCAGTTCAAAGGCTTGCAAGGTTAAGTCCTTAGGGTGACCAAGGCAAGACTACCAAAGAACCAAAACGACTTCCCTGGTACCACTCATGGCTAGGGGTGTAAATGGGTCGGGTAATACCCGACCCGTACCCGTACCCGGATGCAAAATTACCCTAATGGAAAACTATTTTACACTACCCGCCGGGTACGGGTACGGGTACGGGTAGTACCCGGGTAGATTAGAATCGGGTACGGGTAGGGTACGGGATCGGCAATACCCGGCGGGTACGGGTAGAATGCAGTGCCGGATAATTCTCACTATCCGGTACCCGAATTACTGACCACACCGAAGGCTGACAGACCCACAACCACAAGGCATTAAGGCCCATCTTGTAATTTGCATTGTGATTTGCGGCTAAGGACGCTTAGGTCATCCTCGTTCCCTCATACCTCATCCGCATCCCCTCCTCCTCCCAGCGCGACCTCGCGAGCGCCAAATTGGCCGTCTGGTACCCCGCCGCCTGCTCACGCGGTCACCCCGGCCGCTGCCACAATGAGGTCGTCCCCGCCGCATGCCCGCGCTTGCCCCCAGCCTCCAGGGACGTCCCTGTGTGCCCCCAGCCCATGCCGCGTGCCCGGCCGCCCCAGCCCACGCGGTACACTCCTGCAGCTCTGGTGGCTTACACCTCCGAGTAGTGCGGGCAGGTGCTACCGGAGAGCTACCAGGCGCCCGCCGATGAGCCGTGGACCACCTAAGCATCTTTGGATGCTTCCGCTCTGACGTATATGCTTTGACGACTTTGTTTCTCCCGTTTGCAAATTTACTTGCTCTGCTAATTTTGTTCGACTGCTTAATCTGTCAAATTCCTATTCATTTATCATGTTCCATGTCTTGCTTTACTGATTGTATAAGTTGGTGAACATGAGTTATGGCACATGCAATGCATGGCTATGATATCGCACTACCTGTGTTTAGCTATGTCCCATATGTACTAGTTTCCATCATTTGAGATAACATCGCTAGTTGTGTTTTTTGAATTTCTGGTCGTTGTCACCTTGTTGTTTATGGCCATTGCATTTTTTCAATATAGTGCGTCCGATGAAAACCGTAACCTTTGTAAGCTATTTCTAATGGCAACTCGTTATATGTTTAATCGCTCATGCTTTAGTATACATTGATTTGGTGTTTGGCCCTCTATGCCTGCTCAAGATACCATTGCGCATTTATAGAATGGTGCTGATTTTGTATTCATTAAGTGTGGTGTGGGATCAAGCTTATTTATACATTCTGTTTTCATGGCGGTACGGTGATTATGTCGCTCGTGAAGGTGAACCACTTGTTTTTCCAAGAATCTTTTATGTTCACGAAAAAGAGCGTCTTAAACTTGTAATGGACCTCAATGAGCCAATCAACCGTAATCCCTCTCATCTTTTCATTTATGTCTTCTTGATTTGGACATGTAATCAGTCGCACACAATTCATTTCCTGCATAAAGCACCATCCATATTGGTATTATGTGATGTACTAGTGTGATGATTGGACTGTTTTCATCGCATGTTTTGATCACAGGTATTTCGTTCACTACCCGATGAAGTACCCGTTGTTTGTATTATACCCGTCCGCACACTACCCGGAACCCGATTTTTACCCGTTCGTAGAAAATGCTACCCGTTACCCGTACCCTACCCGATTTTTACTACCCGTGCCTGCATCGTGCATTCGAAGAAAAATAATAGGGTAGGGTACGGGATGACCTACTACCCGCCCGAACCCGACCCGTTTACACCCCTACTCATGGCCCACCAGTTCAATCTTACCAGTTGCCCCGGTCTAAAGCATTTGTCAAACCCCTAGTTGATTACCATGCACCACGTGCCTTCAACATCATCATCAATAACACATGACACTTCTCCAAAACAAGTTCCACATCTCATTAAGTCAATATTAACATTTAATTATTCAAGATCATGTCATGACTACGTCGCAGGTCTAAGCATACTACACAAGTGCTAATTAACCCATGTTGGCAACTTAATAATGTCCAACTACCTAAACCAAACTAGGGTGACAAAGGCTCATGGCACATAATTATATAATCAAGGTGTCATACAGCAACTAGGCATTTATCTAATTCCCAGAATTTATCAAAGCATTTTCTAATTAAATTAACATGCAATACTTTGAATCAAAATAATTTCCAAAGTGGGAACAATATGATCAAAGCATAACTTGCCTTCAAAAAGTTACTAGTTCAGGCTCTTGCACTTGCTCCTGGGTCAAAACTTCACCTTCAAAGCCATCGGGCACTTCAACGTCTATTCATAACTCATGTCTAAAAATTAAATAAAATTCACCATGAAATAGAACTCAATTTTATAAAAATTTAGAAACTGGAATCGCCTCAATCGGAGTTAAAACGCAAAAGTTATAGCCATTCGAAGTTTGAAAAATAATTAAAAGAATAAACCGAATTAATTCATTTATTTTTCTATTGAAAAATCTGGATTATGACGTCAGCTGACATCAGCGTGGATTTCGAATTTCCATCGATTATTTTTCTAAAGAAAAATCGAATTATGACGTCATGCTTGCGTCATCCGGTCTACGGGCCTGGTCCACGGTTCGGTTTTGGTCCACCGTGGACCCGGTCCACGCGTACACGTGTCGCTGACACGTGGGACCCACTGGATGACATCATTGCTGACGTCATCACCACTCGGCTGAACAGCTCTGACAGCTGGACCCCACCGTGATGTCAGCATGACGTCACGGATGACGTCATCGTGCGGTTGGCCCAGTCGCTGACACGCGGGCCCACCCACACTGACCGTGCCGGTTCGGCTTCTGGCCACGTGGCGCAATCTGGTCCGTTGGTTTGGAATCCAACGGTCTAGATTAGATCTAATCTCGCTACAGTGGATTCACGTGGTTTAATCTGGATCGTACGATTTGGATCGGATTGTAACATCCTCAATTTCGCCTTCTGGAGAAAATCTAATTTAAATAAATTAAATTAAAAAACTTGGAGTTTCCTTGGTGTTTATATTAACCTGGCATCCATTGCCATACAAAATCGGGATTCAATTCCCTTCCGGTCGAAAAATCGAATTTCCAGATTCCCGTTGGTACCCGAAATTTCACCCAAGTTGAAAAATGCTCCAAAAATCCCGAAACCACTTCAATTATGTCCCAAATATTCCAAAATGATTTTAGGAACCATTCCCCGGATTTTTGGACCTTCGCTCCTATTTTATCTCGCGCGTAATTTTGTAATTTTTGGATTTTATTTATTTTCTGGTATTTATTGATTGCCTCGTTTTGCGCATAGCCGAGGACCCCGACGCGACCGCCGACCCCGCCGTCGGACTTTCCTCGTTCGACGATCTCGCCGCGACTGAAGACAAGTCTCCTTGATGCATATTGACCCTACCTTTATAAACATGTTTTAAACGTTTTATAAACATGCATGCTATGTTTATCCTCGTATGTCAAATATAAGTGTATAGTTAATCCGAATTGTAATTTCCTCCTTGGTTATCGACATCCATGTTATTGTAACCCTAGGACAATTGCTATGCCATGTGTATGCGTATATGGTACCCTTTGTGTAATAGTACGGTAGAATTGCTTAGGACCGTTATCGATGAAAACAACCCATGGGTGGGATTACTCCAAAATAATGATTTCAAGTATAATTTGGAAATGATTATTATGATTTTTGGTACTGTTTTTCTAAAATTAAAAGAAAAGGAAAAATGGTTTGGACTTGGGCGGATTGGATTGTTGGGTGGGTGCGGATAGAGCACTAGTTGTCTTGTGCAAGTACCGCCCCAAGTCAATTAAGGAACGACGCTTGTGATTGTCCATTCTAAGCATAACCGTACTACCACATGTCTATAATGGTACGACCTGGCCAACTAATTTGTAGAAACCTAACTTAGACTCACCAAATGGTGGAATGTGAGTGCCGGATAGAGGCAATGTCGTTTTTCTCACACGGCGCAAGAGGGGGCTTCTGTACTGGGCGGATGGAACCCTAACAGCGGTCAAACCTCAGCGGGTGGGTCAGGTTAGGTGTATACATTGTAAAGTCCTTGTCATGATCTCTCTGCCGGCACACCATAGGAAGTGTGTTAATAGCTTGGCATCAAGAGCTGATCATGTCTTGTGGGTAAAGTTGTACACCTCTGCAGAGTTAAAACTATTCGAATAGCCGTGCCTACGGTCAAGGGCAAAGCAAATAATGCTTTCATATTGGTAGACTTTGGTTTTGGTTTTAAAAACTAAAAGGTGTTTTGTTTTGGGATTCGGGAGTGGTTAGAACTCTCGGATGTTGAATGGCTGATGGAGCCAACAAGGTGGATAGAACCTGTTTTATACTTTGACGAAAGGAGTCATTGTGATTAAACTTGATCTTTTGAAAATCGGCGGTTAGAGCCTTTATATTAGTGATGGTGGATAGAACCTTCACTGCAATATTAAATAATTCAATTGTTAAAAAGAATTGTGAAAAGATGCTTTGTGAAACTTATTACTCAAGTATGATTTAATAAAATTTGGCTTTGTGCAAAAGAACCCTGTTAAGCTTCCTTTGGAAAGCCCCTCATAATCATACTTTCCCCGACTTGCTGAGTACTTTTGTACTCACGTGCTACATCAATTTGTCATCATCAGAGAACTATCAAGATGCAGTCGAAGATGGTGAGCTCTACGCTGAAGACTTCGACGAAGAATACCAGGATAACTGGTCGCGTTTCTAGTCATCGCCTGTGGCATTTTGGTGTTCGCTTGTTTTTGCTTTCGTTTTCCGCTGTCGTGTCTCCGGTCTTTTGACAGAGTATTGTAATAAGTGGCCATGTGGCCCATACTTTAGTGTTTATGTTACAATTTCCATTATGTTCGGCAATGAAGTATCACTGTTGACTATGTGTACTAGCTACTGATCTGGGACTAGTACGGAAATACACAGGAGATTTCGGATTGCCGATCCGGGGTCTCACAGTGGTGGTATCAGAGCTTGGACGACCATAGGACGTGACCTAGTTAGAATGGCAAAGCCTTAAGGACTTATATTTTATAAAAATATACTTACAAAAGTTTAAGTTCCTTTGCTTCTATCTCTCCTATCTTAGTGTCTTGTGCTTATCCTATCCTTTAATTAAAATTTGTTTACTAATCACATCTTATTTCAAAATTTGTAGATGCCGACTGTCACCACTTTTGCCGCTCAGGCTGGAGGCTTCTGCGAGGAGCTATCACTGATGCTGCAGGAGTTGGGGTTTCCCCATCATCCTGGGTATCGCTACCAGTTTGTTTCTGGTCTTGGCCAGAACTTGTGGCAGGTCCGCTTGCTAGTCTTTGCGAGGAGCCGAGTCCGTGAGGAGGACCGACCGTTCTACTTTACGGCTGAGAGGTCGATTCTGGCGTATGCACTTCAGGACGCTGCCAGAAAGGCTGGAGGACTCCCCGTACCGTCTGTTTCCCCGCTTCCAGGTCGGGATGCTGCACAGCCAGTTCAGGAGTTTGGAGCAGGAGGCCAACCCGACAGTGGTGCACATGGGGTCTCTCATCCAGGCTCATGATGAGGCCTATGTGTGGATCACCGACGAGATGCAGGATCTGCGTTGAGCTTTGACTGCAGCAAGAGAGGAGAACCGTCAGCTCCTGGAGGAGAGGAGGGACGCCCTTTCGCTTCCACCACGAGCGCCTGCGCAGGAGGCACAACGCGTGGCACCACCACCACCAGTCCCAGTTCCGGAGGACCCACCTACCCGCGACATGCCGATCGACGCCCAGCCAGCCAAGCGTCATCGAGGCCTGAGGACTCGGGAGACCGCGCACAAGTCAGTCAGGCGTCCGTCACCTTTGGGAGTGTCTTTGAGCTTTTTGGCCGCCCCTGGAGGTGCAGGACCGTCTTCTTCAGCGACACCTTCCCACAGCAGGAACGAGGAGGAGGAGGAGGACCTGTCTCCGCGTGTCTATGAGAGTGACGCTAGCGTCTAGTTGTCTAGCCCGGAGGACCTTTATCTTGTTTTGGTTCGAATAGAACGTTGAATAAATGCTTGTTGGATTGTATCGTGCCCTTAGGCATTTGTGATACAGCCATCCCCTAAAACTATTTTGTTTTAATTGAAGTTCAGTTGGTTTTCCCTTCGGCTGTGTTGAGCTTTCGTTGTTGTGGATGTTGTTTAGTCCCCTGACTCTTACCTGTGCTTTTCCCTCTTTCCTTGTGCTTGACCGCCCTTGTTGCAGATGGAGAACCTTGGCCGTGGTCGTGGCCACGGAAGACCAGGAGGCCGTGGTAGAGGCCGTGGACGTGCCCGTGGACCCGTGCACTTCCATGGCAAGGAGTTTGTGGAGCCGCAGCAGCAGCAGCAGGATGCCATTGGACAGTTACCGGCGCTCGCTCCACAAGGACCGCCGCCAGCCCCTCAGCATGATCCGCCGCCGCCCCCACCTCCAGTTCAACCGCCTAACCTCGAGCAGATGATGGCAATGCAGATTCAGCTTCTTCAAGCCCTGGCTCAGAATGTTCTGAACCAGCCCCAGGCTGCACCAGCTCAGGCCGCGGAGCCGCCCCAATCCAAGTTTGGGGAGTTCATGAGGACAAAACCTCCCACTTTTGCGGGAGCAGTATATCCGCTAGAAGCGGATGATTGGCTGAAGGAGGTAGAAAGGAAGCTCCACCTAGCTCAGTGTGACAATCTGGAGAGCGTCAGATTTGCTTCGCACCAGTTGAAGGGAACTGCAGCTAACTGGTGGGAGAATTACTGTGCCGCCCAGGCTAACCCTCAGAATATTGCTTGGGATGAGTTCGTGGAAGCCTTCAGAGCCACCCATATCCCGAAGGGCATCATGGAGATGAAACGGTGGGAGTTTCATAAGCTGCAACAAGGGAACTTGTCGGTGTCAGAGTATCTGAACCGGTTTACCCAGCTGTCATGCTGTGCGACTGCTGATGTCGCAACGGACGAGGCCAAGATATGGCGCTTTATGGAGGGCCTTGACCCTAACTTGAAGGTTCAGCTAGTCTTGAGCGACTTTCCGTCGTTCCAGCATATGGTAAACAAGGCGCTGATTCAAGAAGATGCTCAGCATCAGTTGTTTGAGTCGCGCAAGCACAAGATGATGTTCCAGAACCAGCGCGGTGCCAATAGCTCTAGGCCCCGCACGTTTCAGCAGCCCAGCAGGCCAGCAGCCTCCAACGCACCAAGGACCCCAATGTCCACTCCGCGCCCAATTGGACAAGCCCCTGCCGGCAAAGCAGGAGCTCAAGCTCAAAAGGGTGGAACAGCTATGGCGAGAGTGCAGTGCTTTAACTACAGGGAGATGGGGCACTACGCCAACAACTGCCCTTAGAAGCGTCAGCCCGTCACCCTAGTAAGGTTCAACCTCGGGTCTACACCAGCTCGTGCTCCAGCGCCGGCTCAAGGAAGAGGAACCCCGTAGACCCCGCGCACCCCAAGGACTACTGGAAGAGGGCGTGTGAATCACATCACTGCGGAAGAGGCTCAGGATGCGCCAGATGTGGTTTATGGTAAGTTCCATGTCAACTCAGTACTTGCTTCAGTTCTATTTGGTTCTGGTGCAACACATTCTTTCGTATCAGGATACTTGGTTAAAAAGCATAATTGGGATACAGTACAGCTAAGAAACCCTTTAGTAGTGCAATCCCCTGGTAAAGAACTAAGAACAACTACTGTTTGTCCAAAAAGGGATATAGTAATAAAGGGGGTAAAGTTCCTAGCGAACTTAATACTATTGGATACTAAGGGTATAGAAGTAATCCTTGGAATGGACTGGTTAACCAAGTATAAGGGTCAGATAGATTGTGCTAGTAGAGCTATCTCTCTTACCAACCCCGAGGGGATTAGAGTGGAGTTCTTGTCTAATCTTTCCTCTAAGGGGGGTAGTACCCTGAACCGTCTGAAAGGTGCATCGTTGGAGAATGTACCGATAGTCAATGAGTACCCAAATGTGTTTCCAGAAGAGTTGCCCGGTATGCCACCAGATCGGGATGTTGAGTTTGTGATTGAGCTTGTACCTGGTACGGCTCCAATCTCGAAGAGACCTTACCGGCTACCTTCCAATGAGTTGGTTGAGATGAAAAAGCAGATTGAAGAATTGCAAGAGAAAGGATTTATCAGGCCCAGTTCGTCGCCTTGGGGATCGCCAGTGATCTTCGTCACGAAGAAGGATGGTAGTCTAAGGATGTGTATAGACTACATGTCTTTGAATGAGGTCACAATCAAGAACAAATACCCGTTGCCTCGGATAGATGATCTGTTTGATCAGTTGAAGGGTGCTCAAGTCTTCTCCAAGATATATTTGAGATCGGGATATCATCAGCTGAAAATAAGGAAAGAAGATATTCCGAAGACCGCTTTCACTACTAGATATGGACTGTATGAGTTTACAGTAATGTCTTTTGGATTAACGAATGCTCCTTCCTATTTCATGAATATGATGAATAAGGTGTTTATGGAGTATTTAGACAAGTTCGTCGTAGTCTTCATTGGCGACATTCTTGTTTATTCCAAGAGCAGGAAAGAGCATGAAGACCATCTGAGGATAGTCTTGGAGACGTTAAGAGAGCATCAGCTGTATGCTAAGTTCAGCAAGTGTGACTTCTGGTTGAAAGAAGTTTCCTTCCTGGGTCATATCATTTCTGTCGCAGGAGTAGCAGTGGATCCAGCGAAAGTAAGGGATGTTTTGGATTGGAAGCAACCAAAGTCCATCCCGGATATTAGGAGTTTTCTTGGATTAGGTGGTTACTATCGGAGATTCATTGAAGGGTTCTCGAAGATAGCCAGACCTCTTACTCAGCTTCTGAAGAAGGAGAAGAAGTTTGAATGGACTAAAGCTTGTGAGCAGAGTTTTCAGGAGTTGAAGAAGATATTAACCTCAGCTCCAGTTCTGATTCTGCCTGATATTCATAAGGATTTTGAAGTGTACTGTGATGCTTCAAACAAGGACTTGGATGTGTTTTGATGCAAGAAGGAAGAGTTATAGCCTACGCTTCCAGACAACTGCGACCTCATGAAGAAAACTACCCCATTCATGACTTGGAGTTAGACGCAGTGGTGCATGCACTCAAGATATGGAGGCATTACTTAATCGGCAATAGGTGTGAGATCTATACGGATCATAAGAGTTTGAAGTATATCTTCACTCAGTCCGATCTCAACCTGAGGCAGAGAAGATGGTTGGAGTTGGTGAAAGATTATAATGTGGGAATTCATTATCACCCTGGGAAAGCTAATGTTGTTGTGGATGCGTTAAGCAGAAAAGCTCACTGCAACAATGTTATGGTACAAGAAAGCCAGCTAGCGCTTCATGAAGAATTCCGGCGTCTTAACCTGCAATTGGTGAATGAAGGTTGCATTTACAATGTGAAGGTAAAATCGATCTTAGACGACCAGATCAGAGAGGCTCAGAAGAGTGATAAGGGGATTGCAGACCTAAAAGATGGCTTGAAGAAAGGGAAACACCCAGGATTTTTAGAAGATGACAAAGGAACTGTTTGGTTCGGGAAAAGGATAGTCGTCGCTAACTAAGAGGAAATCAAGGAGGTAGTCTTGAAAGAAGCTCATGATTTAGTATATTCCATTCATCCGGGAGGTACCAAGATGTATGCAGATTTAAAAGAGAAATATTGGTGGGCCAATATGAAGAAAGAAGTTGCTGACTTCGTGGCACGTTGTGATGTTTGTCAGTTGGTTAAAGCCGAACATCAGAGGCCAGCCGGTCTATTGCAGCCTTTGCAAGTTCCTGTTTGGAAATGGGAAGAAGTCGGAATGGATTTTATCACCGGCTTGCCAAAAACCAAGTTAGGTTATGATTCCATCTGGGTCATCATGGACAGATTAACCAAAGTGGCTCATTTTATTCCAGTGAAGACGACGTATTCCGGAGACAAGTTTGCTGAGTTGTATATGGCTAAGATTGTTTTTTTACACGGTGTGCCAAAGAAGATCGTGTCCGATTGAGGTTCCCAGTTTACCTCAAGGTTCTGGCAGAAATTACATGAAGTATTGGGCACAAATCTGAATTTTAGTACTGCTTACCATCCCCAAACAGATGGCCAGACGAAAAGAATAAATCAAATCCTAGAAGATATGTTGAGAGCCTGTGCTCTAACATATAAAGGTTCGTGGGATCAGAATTTTCCCTATGCTGAGTTTTCGTATGACAACAGTTATCAAGCCAGTCTGAAGATGGCACCATTTGAAGCTTTGTATGGAAGAAAATGTAGGACACCCTTATATTGGAAAGAGACCGAAGGTGGGCAGATAGTTGGCCCTGATATTGTGCAAGAAGCCGAAGAGCAGGTTAGAAAGATTCGGGAGAATCTGAAGACCGCCCAGTCACGACAGAAGAGCTATACAGACAATCGTCGACGGGAATTAAGCTTTGTACCTGGTGATCATGTGTATCTGAAAGTATCGCCTCTGAAGGGAATGAAACGGTTTCGAGTTAGTGGAAAGTTAGCGCCCCATTATATTGGGCCATTCCCAGTGGTTGCCAAAAAAGGAGAAGTGGCTTATAAGTTGGAGTTGCCTCCACAGCTGTCAGGGGTACATGACGTCTTTCATGTGTCTCAGTTGAAGAAGTGTCTCAGAATACCTGAGCATCAGATGCCATTGGAAGAAATGGAGCTGAAAGAAGACCTGTCGTATCCGAAGTATCCCGTCAAGATTTTGGATGAAGCCGAGCGTCGAACTCGAAGCCGAGTGATCAAATTCTGCAAGGTTCAGTGGAGTAACCATTCTGAGAAGGAAGCTACCTGGGAGCGTGAAGAAGATCTTCGAGCGGAGTTTCTAGACCTCTTTCTTTCTCCGTCTGAATCTCGGGGACGAGATTCTCTCTAAGGGGGGTAGGTTTGTAACATCCTCAGTTTCGCCTTCTGGAGAAAATCTAATTTAAATAAATTAAATTAAAAAACTTGGAGTTTCCTTGGTATTTATATTAACCTGGCATCCATTCCCATCCAAAATCGGGATTCAATTCTGTAACATCCTGGAATTTGTAATTAAGGTTAATTAGAATTAACTAAGCTTAATTAAGCTATTTGTGTGCTTGTTTGTGTGTTGAGTGCTATTGGATCTTAATTTGGTCTCTAGTTGGTTTTTGTTGCGTCGGTGTTTCGTCGTTCGAGTAGTTTCGACTGATTTTGTTTCGAACTTTGAGTTCGAAGCCGGTCGAAATCTTCCGAAATCCGTAGGAGCCTAAGTCCTAAAACCTTCCTTTTTGGTCCCAAAATTCTTCCCTTAAGTTTCCCGAGATTAAACCCAAAGATTGGAGTGAAGTTTGAGAAGAAACTCGGAGTTTTGCTGCAGGAGCGGCAGTACCGCTGGCTAGGGACGGTACTACCGGTTGGGCGGCACTACCGCTTGGAAGGAGCGGTACTGCCGGCCGAGTCGTGCGGGTAGGGGTTGGAGCGGCCGTCGCTGCCCGTTGCCCGGCCACCTCACCCTCTTTCTCGATTCTTCCTCTCCTCTAAAGCCCAGCTGGCTTACCCCTCACTCTCCCTCACTCCCTCACTTGTTCTCTCCCCCTCAGGAGCACTCTCTCTCCCTCTCCCTCTCCATTTCCCTCTCTCTGGTTTCTCTCTCTCCCTTCGGTTCTCTCTCTCCCTCCTCCTCTCTGGTGCATGTGGAGCTCAAGGAGCAGCAAGAGGACAAGCCCTGAGATGTGGTGGATCTTCCTCAAGCCCTAGAGCAGCCTCAAGACCGGAGGAATCGAGTTCCAGTCTGATCCCCGTGGTTTTGAGCTAAACCCTAAGTCCCCCTCTCATCTCTATTAGTTTCTCTTTTGGTTTAGTCTTGAAACCCTAACCCTAGAAGTGCATCGACGTGTTTCTTGTTGCTAGACCTAGGTTAGCTCAGTAGATTAAATTAGCGTGGACGATTCGATCTGAAAACCCTAATCGGTTCTCTGTTGGATTTATCCGCCCAAAAGTCATTTTCCCGAAATTTTGAAGTTCCTTTGAACCCTAACTTCGAAAAGTCAAGAAATTGACCTTCGAGTACATCTGACGTTGTCTGAGTTCGATTCCTGTGAAAAGATTCGAGTTTGAACTCAATCCGGACCTAGAATCGAATTTAGTTCCAATTGAGGGTTTTGAGTTCGGATGGTTCGATCGTCGTGCGAAGAGTTTTTAAGTGCGAGTTAGACCCTGTGGAACCCTTACGTGCAAAAAGAATTAATACGTTAGTCGCAAATCCTTCATTTCGATTCGATTTGCGAAAAGTGCATTATCGAGCTTTTTGGAGCGTCTTCGAGTTTCGAAGCTCCAAAAATCCCGAGAGTGACTCGTATTGGTTCTTAGTGCCCTAATGGTTCTATTTCTGGAAAAAGATCGAGTTGAAAACCCTGATTCGGAGTTTATCGGATTTGTTCGCAAGCCGAGTCAAATTCTCGAGTTTTGGAGTTTTCCTTGAACCCTAGCTCCAAAAGCTGAGGATATGACTCTAGAATATATCTGATGTCGTTAGAAGTCGACCCTCGTGAAAAGAATCAAGTTTGGACTTGATTTGGATCGAAAGTCGAATTCTAACGGTAATTAGGGGTCATCGGGTTCGAAAAGGTGGAAATTAGGTTAAATGAACTCGAAACTTGGTGAGACCTGCATGGATGGGTCTCTGGCATCACTAGAAACCTAACCATGCGATCGTCGCGAAGTTTCGAATCCGTTTGCGCAAAATCCCATTTTGCGAAACCCTAATTTCTTCCTGAGGCCGGCACTACCGACGTTATGGGGCCGGTACTACCGCCCGAGCGGCACTACCGTAACCACAACGTCGGCAGCTTTTTTCCAGTGAGCTTCTCCTTTGGTCTCTGGGAATCCGGCACTACCGCCCTCCTTGGCCGGTACTGCCGGGTAGCCGGTGCTACCGCGTGTTAACGTCGGTACCTTTTTTCCAGAGAGTGCCCTTTTGGGTCGTCGGCCGCCGGCACTACCGGGCCCTGTGGCCGGTACTGCCGGGCTTGAGGGCGGCACTACCGTGGTTGTACCGCCGGTACTGCCGACTTCACTGACCGAGTTAGGTCTCCTTTATTCCCTTTTCTCCGTTGTTTCTCCGTTTGGTTTAGTCATTGTCCTTGCTTCTTAGTTGTCTTAATTGATTCTTGATCGCCCTGTTTGTTCCGAGTTTGATCGTTTTGTTGTCGTTTTGTTGTTGCTCATTCGCGTAGACGTTGACGCGGTGGTGGGCGCCTGCGCGGTTCTCGATCTCTTTCCCGGAAGTGTAATCAGTACAAAGCAAACAGGCAAGCACCTCCTTTGACCATATTGATCCCATATTTGCAAATTTAATTTGAATTGCCAAAACTATTATGCATGCTTTAGAATTGGTACAAATGATAAATTGTGGGTATTGGTAGTTAAACCTGGATTGAATGGTTTTTCCTCGATTATCAGTTACATTGTGATCCTTGTAAATCTCTAGGATAATGGTAGACACCGTATTAAGTGTCAATTGGGTTATATGTCTAATAATTGCATACGCTTAGCCCAGCGTTAGTACAATTGATTGTTGATCGGTGGACCTAGTCAATCAAATTCTTTTGGAAACTTAATTAGGATTTTGAAATGGTGGTTTTGGTGGAAAAAGCTATGTTGGTAAAAAGAGAAAAAGGAAAAAGGTGGAAGGTGGTTTTATGCCGGACGGACGGGTGGAGGTCTCGTCTGTGCAATCCTAAGGACTGAACTTGATGTTGTTAACTGAGTCAAATCGTACAACCACATGTGTTAGTATGGGATGACCTGAACGTAGTACAGGAGTGAATGGCTGGTCTTGCGCCGTGGTAGGTCGAAGTAGTTGGACAGTCACCGACGGACTGGTGCTGTCTAAGGGTCTCCCTCACCTCGCACAGGTGTTGGAGTATACCGTCCCAATACGGTACCGTTACAACGGTGAGGGCCTTGCTATGGGTTGTGAGGCGATGGACGGTAATCGTAAACCATCGTGAATTGTTGTAAATGTTTTGTGTGTGGGGCTGATCACCCGCCATAGCAAGGGGTGCACTTCACCGGGGCTGACGCAAGACTAGAAATTCGCAAGTGGAACAGTTCCGTCACAGTCTAGCAAAACGGGTGCGTTTCGTATCGCGTGGCATGGTTGACATGATTGCTAGAGTGTGTCATGTGGGTAAAGTGTACAATCTCTGCAGAGAATAAATCTAATCGATTAGCCGTGCTCACGGTCACGAGCAGCTTGGATAATTATTGTCAAGTATAGTATTTTTGGTTTTGTTTTGGAAAACATTTTGGCACCGGTAGATCTTTTAAATGTTGGGTTATATCATGCAAAATGTTGAGTCGTTGGACTCAGAGACTGATTGGATTGGTAATTCGATTGTCTTTGGTGGTGATTCTTGATGCCATACGATGGTATGGTGGATATTCGATTGTCTTTGGTGGTGATTCTTGATGCCATGTGATGGTGGTGTTGGATAATTTGGAGGAAATTGAATGTGGATACTGAATGAATTATACAATTATGTATTGAATTACATTCTTCATCAATTGCTTTTGTAAATCGAGCATCTTCTGAAATCTATTATTCTATTGCAAATAAATTTAGCTTTATGCAACTTGGAACTGGATTAGCAACCTTTTTCATTGGATAGCCTGCATACTTATTATACTTGCAAACACTAAAGTCTTGCGAGTACATACGTGTACTCACCGTTTGCTTTAAAACTGATTACCAAGCTCAGAAGACGGAGTCAAGCGAGAAGAAGGTGAGCTAGGCGAAGATCGCTTCGTTGCAGAGATCGTCGGGTTTTTGCAGCTGTAGTTCTGGTTTTCTCTCAGTCGCAACTCGGCTACTGCCTTTGGGTTTGGGAAGGCACTCTGCTGCCGTTGCTGTACTCTAAGTCTTTTTTTAGCTTTTGTAGCCATTTGGCAGAATTTCTTTCTTGTATTACTATCTCGATGTAATCAAACCTGTACTACTGTAACCATTTTGTTAGTGTAAGTGTTTTGATGCAACTTATTGTGAAAATATGTGGGTGCTAGGCTACTGATCCAGGGAACTATCACTAGACACATATCTCGGGGAAGCTCGGGTTGGAATCAATCATTTGGCATATGACCACGTGCCGAGTGTGTCGTGCCGATTGATTGGCCTCAATCCGGGTACGGTTTATAATTGGGATTCGGTTTACTAACGGGTTGCGTTAATTCCAGTCCGACGCAACAGTGAGTACCCGAATCACTGTTACAAAAACCAGAGCCCCCACAAATTCCCTTCTGGTCGAAAAATCGAATTTCCAGATTCCCGCTGGTACCCGAAATTTCACCCAAGTTGAAAAATGCTCCAAAAATCCTGAAACCACTTCAATTATGTCCCAAATATTCCAAAATGATTTTAGGAACAATTCCCGGGATGTTTGGACCTTCGCTCCTATTTTATCTCGCGCGGCTTTTGTTTAATGCCTGCAATCTGCGCCTGAATATTTAATTCCACAAATTTCATCCAAATTCTGTGAAACTAATTTTATTGGGTTCCAAATATTCCAAAATGGTTCTAGGAATTTTTCCGGAATTTTTAGACTATTTTTCCTAATTTTTCTCTAGGGCAATTCGTTTACGTATTTCTCGGCCAATCACAAGTCGCCACATGGCATGAATTGTGCCTTCTTCAACCTTGGGCTGTCAAGTTGCCATGGGAGTGCTCAAGCAAGCTCCAATGGCTAGGGCTCTCTTTAAATGTTCATATCTCCCTCAAATCAACTCCAAATCCATCACGGCCGGTTCCGTTGAATCCGTAGCGACGTCCTCTTGCCATTCCCCACCATCAAGAGCCCGAGATCTCGCCGGAATTGACGCCGTCGTCCAAAAACCAAAAATGACATTAATGCTCATAACTCGAGCGTTTCTTCATCAAAGCACGCACTTCCACCTTCCATATCTTCGTATTGCCATCCTCTTCCCGGTGGCAGCACCCATTCTCCACCTCTTCCTCTCATTTGCCCGAGAGATCAAGAAAACCGACGCCGGGTCATATTTTCGGAGTTCGTCGTGTTCTTAGCCATAGATCTCTCTCCAGTGGGTTTTTCTCAACTCCGATTGGTTCCTTGTGACCGTGAGGAAGTCTAGCATCTAACCTTTCCATCAATTTTAGGATCCCTCAAGTTTTGGAGACGAATTTGGGGTTTTTGTCATTTCGGCCGAAGCTCCTTTTGTCGTCAAATTCATCGTCTCCGATGAGTTTTGATGCAATTCCTTGCTCCTATAGATCCCTAAGGTTGTCATCTAGAGGATCCATGCTTCTATTTGGTCCAATTTCATGCAAAAATGGGCGAAAAATCGAATTTTTGGGTTTTGGGCGTGCTCTCTGTTTTTTTGGAACCTACTGTGCTCGTGCTCATGTGTGTGTGCGCGCCTCGCGGCCACAAGACCTGAGCCCCGTCTTGCCAAGACGCCAAGACGCCCACGCACCGCCCGCCTGCGTGGCTTGCGCCGCCGCCGCCGCCCTCGCCGGCCTCACCCCCCTATACCCCCACTCCCTCAAGCTCCATGGCAATGACCATGGCTTGAACTCAAGCAAGAAGACAAGCCACTAGTGAGGATGACATGTGGGACCCACATGCAAGAGACACAAGTAAATCCCAAAAATTAGAAAATTGGAAATGGAATATTCCAGGGAATATTCTCGGTTTTCCAATTTTTCAAATTTCAAACTTCGAAAGCTCATAACTTCTCCGTCCGAACTCCGATTGACTACGTTCAAATTTTTAAATTCATCTAAAATCAAGATCTACCTGCCAGTACTACTTTTGTAATTTTTGGATTTTATTTATTTTCTGGTATTTATTCATTGCCTCGTTTTGCGCGTAGCCGACGCGACCGCCGACCCCACCGCCGGACTTTCCTTGTTCGGCGATCTCGCTGTGACTGAAGGCATGTCTCCTTGACGCATATTGACCCTACCTTTATAAACATGTTTTAAACGTTTTATAAACATGCATGCTATGTTTATCCTCGTATGTCAAATATAAGTGTATAGTTAATCCGAATTGTAATTTCCTCCTTGGTTATCGACATCCATGTTATTGTAACCCTAGGACAATTGCTATGCCATGTGTATGCGTATATGGTACCCTTTGTGTAATAGTACGGTAGAATTGCTTAGGACCGTTATCGATGAAAACAACCCATGGGTGGGATTACTCCAAAATAATTTTTTCAAGTACGATTTGGAAATGATTATTATGATTTTTGGTACTATTTTTCTAAAATTAAAAGAAAAGGAAAAATGGTTTGGACTTAGGCGGATTGGATTGTTGGGTGGGTGCGGATGGAGCACTAGTTGTCTTGTGCAAGTACCGCCCCAAGTCAATTAAGGACCGACGCTTGTGATTATCCATTCTAAGCATAACCGTACTACCACATGTCTATAATGGTACGACCTGGCCAACTAATTTGTAGAAACCTAACTTAAACTCACCAAATGGTGGAATGTGAGTGCCGGATAGAGGCAATGTCGTTTTTCTCACACGGCGTAAGAGGGGGCTTCTGTACAGGTGTAACACCCCGGCATTTAATATGCCCGAATGCTACCAAACATAAGCTAAACAACATCTAAGTACCACAATTAAACATAAATTCTAGCAAAGGTTCATATGCTAAAAACCGATATTTCGGCAGCATCTCCTTTGTTTTTCCATGAATTAACACAATCTCAATATCATGGCAAGATATATATCATAGCACATGACATCTAAAACAACAACATAAATGGACATAACATCAAGTTACGCCAATAATACCACGCTTAACCACTTCATAAACTATAACGAAGCAAATAAGGATTCACAAGCATGCTAGATTAAACCATACATTAAGTTTAGGGCACAACTCTTAATATCATGTCTCCAAGTGGTTAATTATGGACTATGATGGTGGAGCTACGTGTAGAAGTGTAGCTAGATCCCTTTTTCCCGCATGCCGATCTCAAAGTACCTAAAAACAACATAAAACACAAGCGTGAGTTTGAAAACTCAGCAAGCATATTGTAATGGACAACAAGATCATTTACAAGACAATAATACCCCACATCACATATAACATCTCATACTTGAGCACATAACAACATCATCATCATTAAAAAAATTGTATTGCAATGCAATGCAATGCAATGTTATGCTCATATCTCCATGGAAACTCATACCGGTATGGTTGAGTACACACCCGTCGGTGTGCACCCTCTCCCCCCTTCCATCCCGAAGATGGAGGGTGCCTACTCCTCGCTTCCACAACCCACGGTAGATGGAATCACGATGTAGGACTTACTCTAATGGCTCTCCGGATTAGTCATAACTTTCTCACCGGCCTTCCCGGATTAGTTAATGACTTTCTCACCGCCCGGGCCATGTAACATGTCATGCATGCAACTATGCCAATTATCATATTTCACATGTACATAAACATATGGCAACTCATCATGACAAATATAAACACATGGCATCGAACCATGATAATCATACTCAATATTTCATTGGAAAACAGCAAGCATGGCAAGTGAGCATAGCAAGTGTTCAATCTTTCACCCAATATCAACAAACAACCTACAATCCGCTATACATTGCAACACACTTGCCTCAACCGCGGGCGACGGATTTGTGGGACGTAGAGGGCACTCCCGGTGTCACACCACCTGCACATAGGCATCACACACTCACAATAATGCCCGCAAAACAGTACACAAATCCCCATCTAACCCGACATTGCCCACTACTTGCAAACCTAAAAACAGAGGTTCTGTCCCGGCGGGACAGCAGCCTTGCAAAGGCCATAACTTGAGTTCTGGGACTCCAAATCGATTCAACGAGTACACCATCGCGAAGCTTAGGAAATTTCCTACCTTTTTCTAGTTATACGGAAAGACTGATTCGGACTCTAAAATTGTTTAATCTACAGATTACTACGATCTGTTCCAATCACGTCACAGATTTTAACACGCTCGGTAAAACGGCCATAACTTTCAAACGGCTGATCGGATTTTAACGTCCTTTATGTCCACGGAAAGATAATTAAATTATCTACAACTTCTTTTAAGTCCGTACGGACAGATTCGGATTCTAAATCAACAAAAACTCGAACCCTAGCCCGACTGCTCAATCTGCCCGAAAACAGAAACGTGGCAACGTCTAGATCTAACCCAAAGAACTCCAATCCAGCACCACCAATTGATCTAAAAACTTGATAATCACCCTAAGAACAGTACCTAGATCAATTCCAAGGATCCCCATGATCATACCTTAGCCCGACGAACGAAAACTCCAATCGATCTCCTCGCTCCTCGCTCCTCGCTCCTCGCTCCTCGTTCCTCACTCCTCGCTCCTCGGATGGATCCATGAGGATGCAGGGGTGGGGAGGCCACCCTAGGGCAGCAAGGGGGTGGAGGAGAGGTGGTGTGCAATGGGGAGCAATGGGGAGCAATGGGGGAGGTGGAGGCGCAAGGAAGGGAGAGGGGAAGGTGGGGGTGGCGGCTAGGGCTTGGAGGGAGAGGTGGGGGCGCCCAAGGGCAGGGGGAGCACGCCCAAAAGGCTGGTGGGGAGCCCTTTTACCAGCCCCCACACCCAATCCTAGTCCGTTACGGAGACCTACTCCATCCCACCAAAGCCCACCAAGGCCCAAACTCCCCCGGGAAGGCCCAAAACCCCGGAAACGCCTTTAAAAGCTATTAACCTCCATATCCTATAGTTTTAACCTTAATTCCACATCTCATAATGTTATTAACCTTATCATGCACGTTAAATAAGGTTACGACACTCCGTGGTGTCACAACGCTTCAAAAGGCCCAAAAACGCGAGTAAACCTCAAGCCGAAAGGTTTTATTCTCTAATTTCACCTTCTATAACGTCACACCAAACCGTAGTGTCACAACTGGGCGGATGGAACCCTAACAGCGGTGAAACCTCAGCGGGTGGGTCATGTTAGGTGTATACATTGTAAAGGCCTTTTCATGATCTCTCTACCGGCACACCATAGGAAGTGTGTTAATAGCTTGGCATCAAGAGCTGATCTTGTCTTATGGGTAAAGTTGTACACCTCTACAGAGTTAAAACTATTCGAATAGCCGTGCCTACGGTTAAGGGCAAAGCAAAGAATGCTTTCATATTGGTAGACTTTGGTTTTGGTTTTAAAAACTAAAAGGTGTTTTGTTTTGGGATTCGGGAGTGGTTAGAACTCTCGGATGTTGAATGGCGGATGGAGCCAACAAGGTGGATAGAACCTGTTTTATACTTTGACAGAAGGAGTCATTGTGATTAAACTTGATCTTTTGAAAATCGGCGGTTAGAACCTTTATATTAGTGATGGTGGATAGAACCTTCACTGCAATATTAAATAATTCAATTGTTAAAAAAAATTATGAAAAGATGCTTTGTGAAACTTATTACTCAAGTATGATTTAATAAAATTTGGCTTTGTGCAAAAGAACCCTATTAAGCTTCCTTTGGAAAGCCCCTCATAATCATACTTTCCCCGACTTGCTGAGTACTTTTGTACTCACGTGCTACATCAATTTGTCATCATCAGAGAACTATCAAGATGCAGTCGAAGATGGTGAGCTCTACGCTGAAGACTTCGACGAAGAATGCCAGGAGAACTAGTCGCGTTTCTAGTCGTCGCCTGTGGCGTTTTGGTGTTCGCTTGTTTTTGCTTTCGTTTTCCGCTATCGTGTGTCCGGTCTTTTGACCGAGTATTGTAATATGTGGCCATGTGGCCCATACTTTAATGTTTATGTTACAATTTCCGTTATGTTTGGCAATGAAGTATCATTGTTGACTGTGTGTACTACCTACTGATCTGGGACTAGTACGGAAATACACAGGAGATTTCGGATAGCCGATCCGGGGTCTCACACGGATGGTCGAGATCCGATCGGGTTTTTGCGTCACCGTGGGGGTGACATGGCATGTCCCGGTGCTCGATACGTGGCACAATCTACACCGTTCGATCTCGATCAGATGATTGAGATTGCATCTAGCGCTACAACGCATGTTAAATATAACCGTACGATCTAGATCTAATGGTTGAGATCTCATCCTAGCATAGTGTGGTTAAGGCTACGTGGCTCAATCCTGTGCGTTGGATCTAGATCCAACAGTTGCTATTAGATCTAAAACTGTAATGTGAAATTTTGTTCGGGCGACGTGGACGAACCTAGGGCGTCCGATGGAAATCCGACGGTTGACGGAGCTCGGGACTCTAGCGATGTCGCGGCGGAGTTGGCTTGCTGGAGCCGAGGAAGTCAACCTAGCCAACGGCATTTCCATGTGTCTCTGGTGAGGTGAGTTGTACTCCTAGGTGCGCCTCGTTGCGACGGTCTCGGATCTGGGCACCAATACGGCGGAGGACGGCGGAAACGACGGGAAATAGCGGAAAACCGTGGCGGCGCACGATTCCAACTTTGGTGAGCGATTGCGGGCGAACGGCGGTGGCTTGAGCTCGGTGACCTATGGCTACGAGTGCACACAGAAATGGAGAACACGACATGGGTGGCGGCGCATTAAATACGGCCCTCGGCGTCTGTGAAATCTGCGGAAAACGAGGCCCACTCGAGCACGATAGCGGAATCCGGCGGCGATGCAGAGTGGTGACGTGGCTCAATCTCAGCCACACACGCGTTCACGATCGACGGCTGAGATCGCCCAGGCTCGAACGGATCCAGACCGAATTCGGTCGAGGTGACATGGCGCAACGTTGACCGTTGGATCGAGATCCAACGATTACGTGGGTTAGGGTTTGGGTTCGGCTCGGTCGGACTCGAGTCTGACTCAAGGCGGAGGAACAATGAAACCCGTTAGGGTTTTCCAGCGATTTAATATTTAAAATAATTTCTAGAAATTCAAATAAATTAAGGAAAATAGCAAAATTCTTAGAAAAATTCCAGGAAAATTCTGAAAAATACTTTGAGACATTTTGAACTTAAATAAAATATTTTCAACAAAATTTTATTTCAAACTTTTAATTATTTAATTATCTCAAAAGGGAATAAATTCAAATTAAATCCCAGAAAATTCAAAATTTCTCAAAAGTGAAAAATACCATTTAAATACATGAAAAGCAAAAATTGGGGTGTTACAATTGCCTTTCTTCAAGGCACTTCTCAAGCATGATGGTTTCATCTGGACAGAAGAAGCGAACCGATCTTTCGGAGAGCTAAAGCAGTACCTGTCCAGACCACCCATCTTGACCACACCAAAATCAGGGAAAGCCTTGCTATTATATTTGGCAGCAACCCCATAGGCAGTATGTGCAGTCCTAACGGTGGAAAGGGATGGAGCGCAGCGACCAATCTACTATGTTAGTGAAGTTTTGCATGGACCAAAGGAGCATTACCCCGAGGTTCAGAAGCTCTTGTACTGGCTGCTCATAGCCTCCACGAAGCTACAACATTATTTTCAAGCCCACAAGATCGTGGTTTCGACCAATTTTTCGCTCAAAGAGATCCTGAGGAATCAATATGCCAGTGGCCAAATAGCAAAATGGGCCATGGAACTCACCGAGTTTGAGATCGAATTCTCAACTCCCATGGCGATCAAGTCCTAGGTCTTGACAGATTTCGTAGAAGAGTGGACGAATCTAGCGCCACCTGCTGCCGAGCTTGACAGATCTGAAGAAGGTCGTTGGACCATGTACTTCGATGGATCTCGAGCCTATGAACACTCGGGGGTTGGAGTTGTGCTAGTCTCTCCCCAAGGAGAGCAACTCCAATATGTCGTCCAATTGCATTTTGCCGTGACCAACAACGCAGCAGAATATGAAGGCCTCTTGGTAGGATTACGAGCATGCAAAGCGCTCGGAGTCCAACGACTTACTGTGAAAGGGGATTCACAGTTGGTCGTCAATCAGATCAATAAGGAGTATCAGTGTTCTGATAACTCATTGGCGCTTTACCTGATTGAAGTGAGGAAGATGGAGAAGTACTTCAAGAATTTCGAGGTACTCTACATCCCCAGGAAGGACAATTCCCTGGCCAACTAACTCTCAAAGGTCGGTTCCTCCCAAGTTTCTACTCCAGTAGGAGTGCTCGTCGAGCACTTACACAAGCCCTCCATTCCCTCTGTAGAGGAGGCATCAGAGGCGTGTGGTAATGTCTCTCTTCTCGAGCATGGTGCGAATTGAATGATACCATTCATTCAATATCTCGCACATGGGACACTACCCGAGGAAGAAGCTGAGCGTTCCTGGCTCATAAGGCGATCCACTCTTTACAAATTGGTCGAGGGCACCTTATACCGCAAAGGAGCACTAGGAGTCCTCTCCAAGTGCATCTCTCAAGAAGAGGGCAAATAACTTCTCAGAAACATCCTTGTAGGAATGTGCGGTGTTCACTTGTCTTTCAGAACGCTAGTGGTCAAGGCCTTCCAATTGGGGTACAATTGGCCAACGGCCTTAGCCGATGCTCGCTCGATTGGGATGACATGCAGGCATGCCAGTTTCACACTCGCAAGGTCCATCAGCCAGTATACGTGCTTCTAACCATTCGTCTATCATGGCCATTCTTGATTTAGGGGGTCAATATACTCGAACCTTTTCCCTAAAGCCAAAAAGGCTACAAGTACTTGCTCGTGGCTATCGACATTTTCACTAAGTGGATTGACGCCAAACCCGTGTTGACCATTTCGGCCCTAGTGTCCAGGAGATTTTTTTGCATTAACATGGTGACGCACTTTGGCATTCCCCAATCACCTCATCGTGGACAATGGCACCCAGTTCACTAGTGAACTATTTCAGGCCTATTGCGAAGACATCAGGACAAAGGTCTGCTTCGCCTCTGTAGCACATCCACAAAGCAATGGAGCGGCCGAGCGTGCAAATGGTCAGATAATCCAAGTGGTCAAAAAGAGAGTTTTCAAAAACCTCAATCAGCATGGACAAGCTTGGGTGGACAAGCTTCCTTCCGTCCTTTGGTCAGTTTGCACTACGATAAGCCGAGCTACAAGCGAAACCCCTTTCTAGCTCGTCTACGGTGCAGAGGCTATTTTGCCTGCCGAAATCGTGCCTCGGGACCAAAGGTGCCAGGTCTTCTTCCTCCTCCTTGGGCTCCTCAGCTACCAAGCCTGAGGTCACCCGCACGAGCTCAGCCTAGAGGGCGGCGATCTTCCGCTTTGGTTGTTCCTTTAGCGTGGGGCCCCCCGCCGTCTCCTTTGCCTTCTTCGCCTCCTCCGTGAGGTGGTGCAGACGAGCCATCAAGTCTGGATTTTTCATGGTATGCTCTGTCATCCACAATTTCAGCTCCCTTACCTTCATCTTCTAGGCATATTCCAAATGCTGCCTAGGAGGGCTCATGCTCGGGGTGCTCGCTTGTAACATCCTGATTTGTACTTGCCTTTTTTAATGTTAATTATCCTTTGGGAGTTGTTTGGATTTCAATTTGGAGTTAATTGTTTTTGGATTTGTTTGCTCGATCTGTTTTGTTTTAGTTTTTGCTCCAAAATCTCGTTTCGTGTTGCAGTTAGAATTTCCGAGCAACCGTAGTTTCCAAACCTTCTTTAGCTATCCTAGAGTCTATCCTAAAGGTTTCCGGGAAGGGTTTTTGGAGTTTTAGAGTTTTTCGGGGTTTTTTTGCCCTGGGCGGCAAGATCTGCTGCCGGCCTGGCAGATCGCCGACGGCCGGGTTCGGGAAGGGCGGGCGCCGTCTTTGGCCGGTGACACAGCCACCTCCACGTTTTCTAGAGGGATCACCTCCCCCAGCCAACTCCCTCTCCCTCACTTCACTCCCTTTCACTCTCACCCTCACCCTCTAGCTCTCTCTAGCTCTCTCTCCCATGGAGCTCTCTCCCTCTCTCTCGAGTTTTCCCTCCAGCTAAACCTCTCTCTCCGGAGTTCTTGAGCTCGAGGTGAATCAAGCCACGGAGGAGGACGTCGCTTCCAAAACCCTAGCAGCAATCTGTGGTGAGTGGAGCAAGTTTCAGTCAGATCTGTGATGACTTGAGCTTGATCTTGTACTTTTCTTCGTTTCTATCAACTTTTCTTTTAGCTAAAACCCTAGAAAACCTAGTTGTAGTGCTCAACTTTTGGTTAGCTGAGTTTCTAGACCTAGGTTAGGTGCAAGAGTTCCCGTTAGTGTGAAAACTGAGATCAGAAACCCTAAGTACGTTTTTATCGGATATATTTGGTTAAATGTCATTTTCGTAGCTTTTGGAATTAAACCTTGGAACCCTAGTTCCAAAAGCTAGGAAAAGGACACTAGAATGTATTCGACGTTGTTAAAGTCCGAGTTTCGCGAAAGGAATCGAGTTTGAATTCGATTAGGGGAGAAAGTCAGAATTTAGCATGAATTAGGACTTTAGAGTTTCTCGGATTAGGATTTAGGCCAAACGAGGTCGGAACCACGTGTGGTTTGCATAAATGGGTCCTTGTCATCTCCGAGAACCCATCCGTGCAATCGCCGCGAAATTCCGAAGACGTTTGTGCGAGAATCCTTTTTCTGGAAAATTCTGTCGACCTGTGGCCGGCACTACCAACGTGGTAAGTTCGGTACTGCAGCTCAGGCCGGCACTACCGACCCTTGTGGCCGGTACTACCGGGCTTAGGCCGGCACTACCGCTCCCGCAACGCCGGTAGTTATTTTCCAAAGAGGTCCCCGTATAGGTTTCGTAGCCGCCGGTACTACCAACCCTTAAGGCCGGTACTGCCGACTGTAGAGCGGCACTACCGGGTTTTGTACACCGGTACTGCCGGTCTTCAGTTCAAAATTTGGTTTTCGTTTAAGTTTCTTTCCCTCGTGTTCACTTGTTGGTTGTTGTCCGCTTCTTTGAGATTTTTGCTTTGTTCTCGTTGGATCTTAATCGTTTCCTCGTTATTCTTTTGTCGCGCTTTCGTTTAGACGTCGACGCCTCAGGAGCAGTAGGCGAGGATCCGGACTTCGACCCAGAGGACACGCAAAACCCAGAGCAAGCAAGCAGGCACCCCCTTTGAACATATTGCTCCTATAATTGCAAAAGTATTTGATGTTTTGCAAAATGATTACACATGCATATGATTATTACAAGTATTTAAATGGTGGGAACTAGTAGTTACCCTAATGATTGGATGGCTCATCTTAATCTTGTTGCTACCGTAAAATCCTTGAATAACCCTAGTTTAAGGATAGACGCTATAATAAGTGTCGTCAGGGATTATAAGTCTAATAGTTGCATACGCTTAGCCCAGCTTTAGACTGATTGAATAATGATCGGTGGACTCAGTCAATCAAAGATTTTCGATACGTTATTAGGATTTCGAAAATGGTGATTTCGGAAAAACAAAGGCTATGTTGGTAAAAGTTGGAAAAAGGAAAAAGGTGTACGGTGATTTATGCCGGACGGAGGATGGGAGGTCTCGTCTGTGCAATCCTAAGGACTGAACTTGACGTTTTTAACCAAGTCCTTTCGTACAACCACATGTGCTAGTATGGGATAGCCTAAACCCAGTACAGCAGTTGAAATTTAATCTTGCGCCGTGGTAGGTCGAAGTAGTTGGGCAATACCGACTTGCTAGTGTTGCTTAGAATACTCCCTCACTGCTCGCTGGTGTTGGAGACTTTCGTGAAACAATGGTGGATGCTTTGTTGAGGGTAAAAGGCACGATGGGTTGTTAGCCATCGTTGGATCCGTGTGGGTGAATCAGGTTTGGAGTTTAAGGTACCCAAACACCTTAATTGGGGGGTACTCTCGCCTGGCCCGGGGGTACTCTGTGTGGGTGTGTGGAGCCCCCACCCAAAGCGAAGAGCGCACATCGCCGGGGCTGACGCAAGACTAGATGCCGACAATTGGAAGAGTTTCGTCACAATCTAGCAAAACGGATACGGTATGTATCGCGTGGCATGGTTGACATGATTGCTAGAGCGTGTCGTGTGGGTAAGGTGTGCATTCTCTGCAGAGATTAATCAAACTAATCGATTAGCCGTGCTCACGGTCACGAGCATCTTGGGTATTTATTGTCAAGTATAGTATTTTGGTTTTGATTTCTGAAAAGGATTTGAAATCGGTAGATTTTGTAAATGTTGGGCTGTATCATGCAAATGTTGAGTCGTTGGACTCAGAGATCGGTTGGTTTGGCGATTTGATCATGCTGGTGGTGTTGGTTATGTTGAAGGAAATGATTCCTTATGCCATGTGATGGTGGTGTTGGTTATGTTGAAAGAAATGATTCCTGTTGCCATGTGATTGTGGTGTTGGATATGTTGGAGGAATTTGGATGTTGAATGAAATGTACAATTACATTATGTATTGCTGTACTCTCATTTACTAAATGTTTCATAAATTGTGTAGTATTCCAATCTACTAGTCTATTACAAAAAAAAACTTCAGCTTTATGCAAATCTAAACTAGAATAGTAACCATCTTCATTGTTTAGCCTGCATTATTATTATACTTGCAAACAATAAAGTCTTGCGAGTACATACGTGTACTCACCGTTTGCTCTGAAAATTTGCGTGAGGAGCAGAAAATGCAGGTGAGGAAGAAGGTGACCAGGAGTTCTGTGACCCAGACGCGGGTGGTGCGTTTGACGGCTAGCGGAGCTAGTTTCTCGCTGGTTGCCTGAGGGAATGGAGGCACACCGCGGCCGCTTTACTTTTGTTTCTGTGATGATTTTCTCTTCAGTTTACTTTAAGCCAATCGGCATTTTGTAAACAGGAACAAGTTGTAATATTATTATCTACCGTTGTAATATTTTACCTCTGCCCTTGTACTGCGTTCGTTGGATGAGACTCTACCTTCTCAACATGTGACACTAGCCTACTGATCCAGGGACTAGTGGTTATCACATGGTTGCGGGAAGCTCAAATTGGATCCAATTGGCTGGCATGTGACCTCAATACTCGAGTATCGTGCTAACTAAGTGGTTTCAATTTGAGTCTGTCGTGATGCCGTGATCGTTACGTTACTAGTTGCGTGATTAACCAGGCCCACGCAACAGTAATGGAGTATCACTGTACCAGGACAGGAGCCCCCACAGGAGTGGTATCAGAGCAAAGGTTAATAATGGATAGGAATAAGGAACAATCTTTTCCCTTAAAAGATATTTTGATTATGCACTCCTTAATTGTGAAAACATAGAATGCTGATCTTTTCTTTTCTATAGCATCTCTTCTGGTTTTGAGCTTCAAACGAAATTTTCCTCTTATCTCAGCTTTCAAAGTCAGATTTCCAGGGCAAAAGTAAAAGGGGTATTCGGTTTGATCTATTTTCCCGATCCTATTCGAAATTTAAGTTAGAAGTATTTGGGGAGCTTATCTACTTCAAAAGATAATTAAGAATTGAGTAATGATAAGGATAAGGCTTAAAATTGTGAGTTTCTTTTGTTGGTCCGCTGTTGGTTTATTTTCTTTTCGTTTATTTAATTTCTGTTTATTTCGAATTTCCGTTTGTTGAGGATGTCACTAATCTGTTTCCCTTTTTAATCTTAGATGTCTGGACGTTGGGAACCCTGCTATTTCACGTCTGTGATTCTAGAGGGATCAGTTCAGGCTACCCTTTGGGAGATGATGCAGCGTGCTGGCTTTCCTGAGCCGCCAGGGTATTTATTCTCATGTGCTGGACTTAGTCCTGCTTCCTCCCTGTTTGTGGCTGAAGTTTCCATTCGCGGAAGCCACGCGGGAGAGCAAACCCGTCAGTATCATGGTACATCGCCAAGTCCTTTTGCAGCTCTACTCGATGGAGCATATATTGCAATTCTGAGGCTTCGCTTTGATGTACCGGAAATGGCTCAGTTGTATCCTGTTTGTCCCTCTCGTGAGCCGAACAGCCAAGAGAACCTATATGTGCCAGATTATCCACTGTCGGATCCTGTGCAGATTTGGCAGACTGGGCTAGTGAGGTCCCTTGATCGATATCTGCTTCGTCTTCGTGAAGAACTGTTGCTTGCTCGACGCCGTATCTCTGAGTTAGAGAGTAACATGGCACCCTTGGTTAGCTATGGTTTCTTTACTACTGGGATGATCTATGGGGAGAATGATGACCTCGAGCCTGCTGAGGAGTTACCCCGTCCTTATGGATCTTATCGTTGGGTCTCTCGCAGTGCCAGGATGTCTGTTCGTGGTGGTAGCCGTCGCCGTGTTTCGGCTGTTCGCCCTAGTGCTTCTACGACTGCCATGCCAGGACGTAACCTGTTGTTTGGTGGACGCGAGTACGAGTTGATGTTTCCCACAGAGTCAATCGCTTCTCTCAGAGCCCCGTGCACCTCAGATGTCCCTGCTGTAAACGGTGGTCGTGTTTAGGATTAGATCCCTATCCTAATAGGTAGTAGGATCTACAGCTCGCTTTTGTTGTAATTACGAGCTAGTGGAAGAAACCTTTTGTTGTAATTACTCCCGTGAAACTGGTGGTAGTTGATGTTGGTGGTATTGTAAATAACCCCCTGTAGCGCGAACAGACGTGCTAAGTTATCATCTGTAAATCTATCGCCTTGCAATCCCTTCACTGTGATGCATACTTTAAATTTTGTATTGCTATGTGATGGATTGTGCTTGAGTTTCGCAATTGTTATTCAAAATCCCCGCGTTCTTCAATGGGCTCTTGTGGTACTTGTCTCTAAGTCTTTGTGTCAACAGGATGCCGCCGAAGAAACGTGTTGATCGTTCGGTGATGGCCCGAGGTGTTGCTCAAAATAGCCAAGAACCAGCTGTGGCAATACCTTGACATTGATAGCAATATGGGGGAAGTTCCCATCAGGCAACAACGGTTCTGCCTAACCCTACAAAAGCATGCATATGTTGTCAGTGAAGATTTTGTGTGGTCAGTCGAAGAATCTAACTACGATGATCGAATAATCGAGTGAAAAAGCGTAATGGATAGGATTGGTGGCTGAATATCTCCTCAGCCCGGGACATGGGTCAAAGCGATTTGTAGACCAATAGCAAAAGCAGCAACGATTCGATGCTCGAAAGCGGATGGCTTCCTTACGAATCCGGAGTGTCAAGATCCACCTTTGGCTAGATCCCGTAGCCAAGGATCTCATCACTCTAATGAGCCAGTAGGTAATCGGGAGGCATCGCTTAGTCATCACGATGCCCAAAGTGAAGAGTTACCTCCACCTCCGTCAATGGCCCAAGTTCTTGTTATGCAGACCCGTTTGTAGGAACGGTTGGTGCAAAATTCCGAGAATCTTGGTGCCGCTGCTTATGGTGGTTTGGCAGCAATGCAACCCTAATCGAGGTTGGCCGAGTTCCAGCGAACTCGCCCGCCAAACTTCTCATCTGCGACCGATCCTCTAGATGCAGACGATTGGCTTCGCGATGTTGAAGATAAACTTGACCTCGTGAGGTGTACTGATGAGGAGAAGGTTCAGTATGCTGCTCACTATCTCCAAGGCACAGCAGCAGCCTGGTGGAGTAGTGTTAAGGCAATTCGTCCACCTGGTCAGGTCATGACTTGGGAGGAATTTAAAGGAGCCTTTCGTGCGGTGCACATTCATGCTAGTCTGATGGAGATAAGGAAACGAGAGTTCTATGATCTTCGTCAGGGGTCTATGTTAGTGATGGACTATCTGCATAAGTTCAATTATCTGGTTCGATATGTAGCAGATGAGGTCCCGAGTGAAGCCCGAAAAGTCTCCTTGTTTCGTCAACATCTCAACGAGGAGATTCGTCATTCGCTCGCACCACTTGACATCCCCAATATGCAAGTGCTTGTGGACAAGGCGATTTGTGTTGAGGACAGCGGCAAGGCAGTTTTGGAGAGCCAGAAGCGTAAGTGGATGGCTCGGAAATCTGTCAGTGCCAGTACTCCGAGACCGCGTTCTGGGCAAACCGTCAGTGCTCAGTCCGTGGCATCGCCGCCTCCACGATCTCAGAGGAACTTTCCCCAACCTGTTCTGTTTGCGGCTCAATCTTCTGGCCGCGGAGGACAGATTCGTGGAGGGCAGGACAGGATGGCCGCACTCACCTGCTATGCTTGCGGTGAGAAGGGACATATCTCTACCGTTTGTCCAAGTAAACGTCCTGTTGCTGCTCGACTTCAAGTTCCAAGTGGTCCGATTCGCCCGCAAGGTTCTGTAACCGGGCGTGGTGGACACCTAGGAGGGCGTTCTAGCCAAAAAGTAGCCCCGAGTCAAACCCGTGGTCGACTTAACCTAGTGACCGCGGAGGAGGCCAGTAATGCTCCAGATGTGGTAGTTGGTATGTTTCTCATACACTTAGTACCCACTTTGGATTTATTTAATTCGGGCGCTTCGCATTCTTTCATTTCTTCGAAGTTTGTTTTGGAACATAAGGTTAAGACTAACAGATTGCGAAATCCAATGTTAGTCTATTCTCATGGTTCAGTTATGCGAGCTGAGCGCATATGTCTTAGAGTACCCATAGTGATCAATGAAATTCTATTTTTGGGAGATCTGATTCAGATAGATACCCCTGGACTCAATGTTATCCTTGGGATGGATTGGTTATCTCAAAATCAAGGACATATTGATTGTGCAAATCATTCCATTTCTCTGGTGAATTCGGATGGAATCCAGATTAAGTATTACCCTGCATTTATCAAATGTGCTTAAGGCTTCTTTCCATTCGCTTCGTGCTGCAATTAAGTCAAGTACCAGTGGTCTGTGAGTATCCTGATGTGCTTCCTAAAGAATTACCGGGATTGCCCCCAGATCGGGATATGGAGTTTGTCATTGACTTGCTGCCAGGAACAGCACCATTGTCTAAACGTCCGTATCGGATGCCCTCTGATGAGTTGTTGGAGTTGAAGAAACAACTCAAGGAGCAATTAACTAAGGGTTTTGTTCGCCCTAGTTCGTCTCCATGGGGTAGTCCAGTGCTCTTCGTCAAGAAGAAAGATGGTAGTTTACGCATGTGCGTGGACTATCGATCCTTAAATGAAGTCACTATTAAGAATAAGTATCCTCTTCCTCGGATTGATGATTTGTTTAATCAATTAAGTGGGGCTCAAGTCTTTTCTAAGATTGACTTGAGGCTGGGGTACTTTCAACTCAAAATTCGACCGGAAGATATCTAGAAGACTGCGTTTACTACTCGATATGGTTTGTACGAGTATACAGTAGTTTCTTTTGGACTCACCAATGCACCAGCCACATTCATGAATCTTATGAACAAGGTATTCATGGAATACCTAGATAAATTTGTGGTGGTGTTCATTGATGACATTCTTATCTATTCTCGGAGTGAGCAGGAGCATGAACTCCATCTGCATTTAGTGCTTGATAAACTGCGTGAACATCAGCTGTATGCCAAGTTCAGCAAATGTGAGTTCTGGCTCAAAGAAGTTGCCTTCTTGGGCCACGTTCTCTCAGAAGGAGGTGTTGCTATCGATCCCAGCAAGGTGAAGGATGTACTTGCCTGGGAACAGCCACGAACTGTTCCCGAAGTCCGAAGTTTTCTTGGGTTAGCCGGATACTATCGGCGATTCATTGAAAACTTTTCCAAAATTTCCAAGCCGATGACTGAGTTGCTCAAGAAGGAGAAGAAGTTTGAGTGGATGTCAGCTTGTGAAGTTAGTTTCCAATCAGATCAAAGTTTTTGTGAACAAGGTTTTAGTTTCTTACAATAGCTCCAATTCTTGTCTTGCCTGATGTGCACAAAAACTTTGACGTATTCTGTGATGCTTCGCGTCAGGGTCTTGGTTGTGTGCTGATGCAGGAAGGAAAAGTCGTGGCGTATGCTTCACGCCAACTAAAACCTCATGAAGCCAATTATTCGACTCATGATCTAGAATTGGCTGCTGTAATCCATGCTCTTAAGTTATGGCGTCATTATCTCATCGGAAACCGAGTCGAGATATTTACCGACCATAAGAGTCTGAAATACTTTTTCACCCAAGCAGATCTAAATTTGAGACAGCGCCAGTGGTTGGAGCTAATCAAAGACTATGATTTGGGAATTCATTATCATCCAAGAAAAGCTAATGTGGTAGCTGATGCCCATAGTCGCAAGCTACACACTAGTAATACCTTGTCGGATGTTTGTCAACCCCAGTTACTGGAGGAGTTTCGTAAACTCAACTTGGAGATTGTAGGGAAAGGATTTGTGGCTACATTAGCCCTACAACCTACCCTTGAATCCCATATTCAGGCTGCTCAGTTGAAAGATGAAGGAGTAGCTGAGATCAAGTGCAACTTGAAAGAAAGCGTGTCATCGGAGTTTTCAGAACGAGTTGATGGTCTAATCATGCGTGGATATCAAATTTATGTCCCGAATGATCAAGAGATCAAAGAATTGATCCTGAAGGAAACTCATGAGACTCCGTTGTCAATCCACCCTGGAAGCACTAAAATGTACCAAGATATTCGAAAGAAGTTTTGGTGGCCTGGTGTAACACCCCAAAATTTTGCTTTTCTTAAATTCATGTGTGATTTGGCACTTTGGTGAATTTTTGGAATTTTCTGGAATTTATTTGGATTTATTTGGAATTTATTTGAATTTATTCCATTTTGAAATAATTAAAGAATTTAATTTTGCAAATAAAATTTTGTTGGAAATATTTTATTTGAGTCCCAAATACCCTAAAATATTTTCCAGAATTTTTCTGGAATTTTTCTGAGTCATTTGCTATTTTTAATGAATTAAATGAATTACTGGGAATTATTTTAAATATTAAATCGCTGGAAATTCAACTCGGGTCGAGTACTATTCATCCGACCGAGTCGGAACCCGAGTCGGACTCGAGTCCGACCTGAGCCAGTTGACTCGACCAAACCAGCTCCCAACCCTAATCAATCCCAACCGTTGGATCAAGATCCAACGGCTGAGATCCGCCTGCACGGCTCGAGCCAGATTCGCCCGGATCCGATCGCGCCAGGCGATCGTGGCCGCTGATCGTGCCACGTGGACGGCCGAGCGCCATCGTCTCCGCCGAGTCCGAGCCGGACTCGCCGCCGCGCCCGCCGTGTAGAACTAGGTTTCCGCCTCGGCACGAACGCCGAGGCTATTTAAAGCGTGAGACGCCCCCGAGGTTGCCCTCATCTTTGCGCACTGCTCTCGAGCCATCTCGCCGAGCCGCCGCCATTTGCCCGCACGTGCTCGCCGGAGTTGGAGCCCTGTGGCGCAGCGGTTGAACGCCGATTCCGCCGTCCGCTGCCTTCCGCCGAAGGAGCCTGATCCGGAACCACCGCGGACGAGACGCAACCGAAGGAAGGATTCATCTCGCCGAGCGACCGAACGCCGCGTCGGGCTCGTCGTCGTTCTCGTCTCCGGTGCCCAAGCCTCGCCGCGCCATCGCCGGATTTCGCGAGCTCGGTGAACCGTCAGATCCAGATCGGACGGTTGAGGTGAGTTCACGTGTCCCCAACCCGATTGGATCTGGACCGTTGGATTAAGATCCAACGGTTCACAATTGCCACGTGCCGTAGTAGTGTTATTATAGGATTAGATCTGGACCGTCCGATCTAGATCGAACGGCCCACGATCAACGAGTAGTTTCAACGTGTTAACCCTGGATCTAATCCGCGCCGCTGATTTTCAAACCAACGGCCGTGATTGCGCCACGTGTCGGGAAGTTGGACCGACGCGATCGCCGTCAGACGCTGGCTGGCAGGTACACCGACACGCGGCCCGCGTGTCGGGCCGATCGCACCGCGGACGCCACCCATGACGTCATCGGTGGACCCACCTGTCAGCACCGTGGGCTGAGCCCCGCTGACGTCAGCGATGACGTCACCCGAGTGGGCCCACATGTCAGCGACACGTGGAGTCGTGGACCGAGTCCACGGTGGACCCGAGCCGAGCGTGGACTACGTCCATGGACCGGCTGACGTCAGCAGACCAATCCAGTGCTGCCACGTGTCCATGATGACGCAATAATTAATTTCCGAAAAAGAAAATGATTTATTAATTCGAAATAATGATTTCAGATTTTGTTTCAAACTTCAAACGCTTATAACTTTTGTGTTTCAACTCCGATTTGAGTGATTCAAATTTCTAAATTTGTATAAAATTGAGATCTACCTAAATATGAATTTTATTTAATTTTTGGACTAAAGTTTTTCTCTGTAAAATTATTTAAATGATTATTTAAACTTTAAATAATCATAACTTTTAAGCGCCTTAACTCCAAATTTGATTTATTCCAGTTTCTAAAAATCCAGAAAATTATGTTCTCTCTGTTTATGGATTTTATTTGGAGTTTTGGGATGTTTTTGCCTAGTGTTTTTGCTATTTGCACGCTTTACGAGTAGACGTTGAAGTGCCGGAAGGATTCGAAGGAGAAGTATTGACTCAGGATCCAACTCAAGACCAAGAACAAGTACTTTTTGAAGGCAAGTTGTGCTTTGACCATGTTGATCCTATTTCGAAATCTATTTTGATTTAAACTATTGCATGCTAGTTCAATTAGAGAAATACTTTGCTTAAACATGGGGATTAGATAAATACCAATTTATTTGTATGACACCTTGATTATCTAAGTATGTGCCATGATCCCTTGTCACCCTAGTTGTGGATTACTAGTTGGACATTATTAAATCGCCAACATGGGTTTAGACCGTTGTAGTACACCGCTTAGACTGCTTACGTGCTCATGACATGATTTTGGACAATCAAATGTTAATATTGACTTAATGATATATTGAACCTGTTTTGGAAAGGTATCATGTGATGTTGATGGCACGTGGTGCATGGTAATCAATCGGGGTTTGATAATGATTTCTGACGGGGCATATGGCAAGAGTAATCGTGGGCCGTTGTGGCATTGGGGATGTTGATTTGGTTCTTGGGTAGTCTTGCCTGGTCACCCTAAGGACTTAACCTTGCAAGCCTTTGAACTGGGTCTAACGTGCAACCACATGTCTGTAATGCGACGGACCTAGTTGATTAAGTTGCTAATAACGTACCTGTGGGACCTCAGGAGGTCAACTACACCCTTTGTGTAAGTTGTACGGGGAGCGCATCGGCCGAGGCCAGTACCCATCTAACGGTTGATTGGCCTAAACTTCGCCTTAGCGAAGGGAAGGGTTAGTGCGCAATAACCGGGAGGACCACTTGTATTGTTAGAGGTTTCCGAAAGACTTTGTTACGGGAACTCGCCTGTGGTGTTTGACTGTATCTTGTGGGTAAAGTGCATAACCTCTCGCAGAGTTTAGAATCTATTCGAATAGCCGTGTCCGCGGTATTGGACATCGCCGGGAATTACAGTCAAGGGTTAGATTTTCTGAAAATAACTTGGATTTGAAAGGTTGGGCTGGACTAATAATGAAGTTGATGGAAATGTGGATTAGGATGGGAAAGATGTTTACCAAACTTCTTGAAAAGTTATTTATGTTTTACTTATTTCTACCGCTTTGAATCTACTTATATTACTTGTCTAAAGCTTTTACTGCAAATATACCTTGAGTTATTCCTTTGTACCAAGCCATGCATATAGTATATTAGCCTCATTCTCAGTGCATGACTTGCGAGTACCAAGTACTCACCCTTGCCTCAATACAACACCAGTTGAAGAGGAGACTACACCAGCTTTGGAGGAGGAACTCCAAGAGGATCCGTCTACTTAGGGAAGCGAGCCCAGTCAGTTGCCTGTGGTATACTGGATGGCGCCACGATGTTACCTTATTTGATTTTCCGCTGCTATTATTTCTCTTTTTAATAAGTATCGTCCTGCGAGGCGTACATTTGTGACTTGACCATAAGGTTGAGTAACCAGTTTGGTTATTTAAATAAAGTACTTTGATGGTATCGATTGGTATGATTGTGATATTTACCGATGTTAAGACTGTGTGCACTAGCGCGTTCTGGACTAGTGCGAGTACACAGAGGGTCCGGATTTGCAAATTCGGGTCCCGACAGAGGTGGTATCGTGAGCCATACTTGACTGTAGGCTCAACCCTAAGCTAGAATGGTCGTAGTGAGGATAAAACCTATTTTCTAAAAGCTAAAAGTTTGTCAAGATAAGAAATGACATCTCGACTTATCCCCTTCTCTCTTTTCTTGTCTCTTGCTGAAATTTTTCCTTACCTTGTCACAATTCAAAAATTTCGAGTTCTCACGTAAGCACTCTTGTGACAGATGGAGGAAGAGTTCAACTACGTTGATCTGGGAGTTGGTCACGCCACGGAACTTTGGCATATGCTACAAATTCTCGGAGATTTTGAGAAGCCGCAATACCAAGTGGAAGTGATCAGACAAGCGGGATTGATCAAGGCTTGTGACGTGGAGATTGAGGTACTGCTAGGAAAAAGGGCCTGTGCAATCGCTCGATACACCTGCGACCGCCAGGAGATCTACAATGCAGATGGGTATCCAAGAAGTATCACGACGCGCAATGCGGCACATTACCCGTATCTACGCCAGAGAGTTGGAGAGCACGGTGTTCCGTTATCACTCGCGCAGCGATAACCTTCTTGACCCAAAGGAGATTCAGGATGAGGATGCCACGGTTACACAGTTGGCACGATTTGTTGTCGCTCAGGAGGACGTACTAGATAATACAAGCAAGGAGATACAGAAGGCCCGCAAGGAGATCACGACAGAGAAGAACAGATGGCGGGAAGCTCAAGAGTATGTGGCACACCTTTTGCGAAGGATTGACGAGTTGGAGATGACTTTGTACGGACCAGACCCAGAGCCAAGATTGAGCTACACGAGCGAGATCCAGAGGAGTCGATCTCGATGAGGACATTGCTTCTTCGACTACCACAGATGACACGATTCCGGACATGGCAATCGCTTTCGCGCCTATGCCGCAAAGATCCGCACTCCAGGCCGTGGAGGTTTTCGATGAGTGAGCATAGGTTCTATAGTGAGACTCCTTCACGAGTCGAGTCATAGAATAAAAAGTCACCCTTTAGGCGTTAGACTCAGAGTTAGTTCGATTTGGATTTGCTTTGTTTGTCGAGTGTGCAAGATGTGTTGCAAGGCCCTTAGGCATTGTAAGCACCATACCAAGTTATTAATAATAAAGTTGGACCTTAAGGTTACACCTTTCGCCCGCATAAGTTCCATATTACTTGTCTATTCTTGTTTCCCCCTCATCTCTAAACCTAGAGCAAATCGACAGATGGTGAACACCGTGGGAACTTTGGAAGCAATGGGAGTGGATCTCGCCTGCCAGAAACCCCAATGATGGAGCACCAAAGACCGCCATTGATATGCAGAATTTTGGAGCCTTTCTTGCTGCTCAGACTCGCTTGATGCATGCTATGATGCAACAAATGCAGCACGTCATCGCCAGGCCATCGCTAATCAAGTTAATCGGGACCACGCCGTAATACAAGACTGCCGAGTTCATGAGGACTCACCCACCCACTTTCTCTGGGAATGCCAATCCATTGGAGGCCGATGATTGGTTAAGATCAATCGAGAGGAAGCTACACATAGCTCAATGCATAGGAAATGAGAAGGTACTCTACGCTTCTCATCGCTTGGAAGGAACAAATGCCGAATGGTGGGAGAATTTCTGTACACGCAAGAGAACCCTCAAGATATCACTTGGGAAGAGTTCACACTGCATTCGACAATATCACGTGCCTGAAGGAATCATGGACCTTAGGAAGGAGGAGTTCAGAGCACCGAGGCAAGGTAATCAGCCAAGGCCGACTACCCGAACAAGTTCACACAGCTAGCACGCTACGCTTTGAGGATGTAGCGACAGATAAATCCGCATACCTCGTTTTATGAAGGGACTCAACTCAGGATTGCAAGTAGGATTGATCACCCACACCTTTCCAGATTTACAAGAGTTGGTGAATAAGGCACTTATTCTTGAGGACAAGCGCAAGGAACTGGATGAGAACCGGACGCGCAGGATGCAACAAAGAAGGATCACGCCAGGGAACGCAATGGCGCTTGAGAGTTGCACCAAATCAATTCTTGATTCCAACCACGAATGCAACAAGGACACCATCCCAAGCACCAAGACCTGTCAATCAAAACTACTGCACCCACCCGCCGTAAACGCTACTCCTGTGCAACAAGGAACAGTGAGACGCTGCTACAATCGCAACGAGCCAGACACTTTGCCAACAGCTTGTCCAAAGAAGACAGCAGGAGTGACTCGATTCGCTTCAATCTAGGAACCACCTCAGCTAGGACGCCAAAGACCAGGAGCCACACCCTGCATCGTGGTGAGAGGCCGAGTCAACCATGTCACCGCAGATGCACTACGTAATGCTACGGACGTCAGATCGGGTAAGTTACTTGTTAACTCAAGACTGCAACAGCTTTGTTTGACTCGAGCTTCAGATTCGCTTGTTTCGCAAGGCTTTGCTACTAGAAATGATTTGGGGATTGCAAGACTTAGATGCATGCTTTTAGTTCAAACCCTGGTTCCGAACTCCGAACGAAAGTAGGATGTTCCGGGTGAGAATACTAATAGGTGGAATAGAATTCCTAGCAAACCTTATAATTTTGGAGACCTGCACCTTAGACGTCATATTGGGAATGGATTGGTCATCCAAGCACAAGGCCGTATTGGATTGTGGACGAAGGACTATCTCGCTTGAGAGCCCGTGTGGGAAGAAAGTGGAATTTCAAGCCACTGCAGCTAGAGATGGACAGCTTGATGGTTAACAGTACCAAGGCAATCAGCATAGAGGATGTCTCAAGAGTGAATGAGTACCCAGATGTTTTTCCTAAAGATCTACCTGGTATGCCGAGACAGGGGACATAGAGTTTGTGATAGAACTTGTACTGCACAAAGACCGATAGCAAAGAGACCCTATCGGATGTCCACCGAGGAGTTGGTAGAGATGAAGAAACAGCTAGAAGAGTTAATGGAGAAAGGATTTATCGAGGCCGAGTTCGTGCCGTGGGGAGCACCAGCTTTGTTTGTCAAGAAAAAGGATGGAAGTTTCAGGATGTGCATCGACTATCGTGGCGCTCAATGAAGTCACCGTGAAGAATAAGTATCCGCTACCCAGATTGATGATTTGTTTGATCGGTTGAGAGGAGCCGGAGTTTTCTCCAAGATTGATCTCGAGATCGGGATACCATCGCTTGAAGATCCGATCGTAAGATATTCAAGATCGCATTCTCGCCAAGATATGGACATTACGAGTTTACGCTTATGTCCTTTGGATTGACAAATGCGCCAGCTTATTTCATGAATATGATGAATAAGGTGTTCATGGAATATTTGGACAAGTTTGTCGTCGTGTTCATAGACGATATCCTAATCTACTCCAAGACAGAGGATGAACATGCCGAACACTTAAGGCGAGTTTTGGAAAAGCTGAGGGAACAGCAACTTTTCGCCAAGTTCGGCAAGTGTGATTTTTGGAAGGACAAGGTGGAGTTTCTTGGACATGTAATGACCGCAGAAGGAGTCGCCGTAGATCCAAGCAAAGTAGAAGCTGTGTTACATTGGGAATAGCCAAAGACGGTGACCCAGATTCGGAGTTTCCTTGGAATGGCAGGATACTACCGCCGCTTCATCGAAGGCTTCTCGACAATTGCGAAACCTCTTACGCAATTCCTGAAGAAGGAAAAGAAGTTTGCATGGACGCCAGAATGTGAGAAAGGATTTCAGAGCTGAAGAAGCGATTGACATCAAGACCGGTGTTAGTTCTACCTGATGTTGCTCAAAGCTTCGATATTTATTGTGACGATCGCGCCAAGGACTTGGATGTGTGCCGATGCAGAATGGAAAGGTCGCCGCTTATGCATCAAGGCGCTTGAGGCCGCATGAGGAAAATTATCCGACACATGACTTAGAGTTAGGCCGTAGTGCATGCTTTGAAGATATGGCGTCACTATCTAATTGGAAACAGATGTGAAGTATATACGGATCATAAGAGCCTTAAGTACATATTCACCCAATCGGATCTCGAATATGAGGCAGGAGATGGTTAGAGTTGATCAAGGACTATAATGTTGGAATCCATTACCATCCCGGAAGGCCAACGAGTAGCCGATGCTCGAGTCGGAAAAGCCATACCGTGAGTGCGTTGCTAGCCACAAGTCGATGAGTTATGTGAGGATTTTCAAAAGATGAAGATTGAGATTGTACCTAGCGGATTCTTAGCCACATTGGAAGTAAAGCCTACTTTAGAGGACCAGATCCGAGAAGGATGTATGATGATGACAAGATCCGCGGGATTAAGTCCATCAAGGAGGAAGGCAAGGCAGAGGACTTCAAGTTGGATGAGCAAGGCACGTTATGGATGAAGGATCGGATTTGTGTGCCTAACAAGAAGGAGTTAAAGCAATCGATTCGAAGAAGCCCATGACTCCAAGTATTCAATTCATCCTGGAAGTGCCAAGATGTATCAGGATCTCAAGGAGAGATTCGTGGCCGAGTATGAAACGTGAAGTTGCCGAGCATGTTGCATTGTGCGACGTATGCCGAGAGTCAAGGCAATGCATCGAGAGACCAGCAGGATTGCTACAACCGCTGAAAATACCCGAGTGGAAGTGGGAGAAAATCGGAATGGATTTCATTACCGGTTTGTCAAGACTCAAGGAGGTTATGACTCCATATGGGTTATAGTGGATCGCTTGACTAAAGTAGCCCATTTTATCCCGTGAAGATCACTTACTCGGGAGATAAATTAGCGTAATTATACATGATCGTGATTGTCTGTTTGCACGGAGTGCCAAAGAGGATTGTATCGGACAGAGGTACCCAATTTACCTCAAGGTTACGGAATAAGTTGCATGAAGCCATGGGAACCCGCTTGAACTTCAAGATCTGACTTATCATCCATGCACGGATGGACAGACCGAAAGAGTCAACCAGATTCTGGAGGATATGTTGAGAGCTTGTGCATTAGCTTATGCTACCTCTTGGGATAAGAGTTTGCCGTATGCCGAGTTCAGTTACAACAATAGTTATCAGGCTAGTTTACAGATGTCACCTTTTGAGGCATCAGATGGTCGACTCGCCTGACGCCATTGAATTGGAATGAGACCGGCGAGCGCCGTGTCTTTGGGCCTGATATTCTTCAAGAGGCTGAAGAGCAGATCGCTATGATTAGGGAAAGGTTGAAGATCGCCCAATCTCGGCAGAAGAGTTATGTTGACAATCGTCGCCGAGATTTGAGTTTTGAACCAGAAGACTTTGTATACCTCAGAGTTACGCCTCTCAGGGGAGTTAAGAGGTTCCATGCCAAAGGGAAACTTGCACCCCGTTATGTTGGACCATTTAAGATTGTGAGCCGCAGAGGCGAGGTTGCTTATCAGCTGGAGTTGCCACAGTCGTTAGCAGGAGTGCATGACGTATTCCATGTGTCCTAGTTGAAGAAGTGTCTCCGAGTTCCTGAGGAACAGACACCGCTAGAGTCAATTGAGTTGCAAGAGGATTTGACTTATAAGGAGCATCCCGTTAGGATTCTAGACACAATGGATCGAGAAACTAGAAACAAGTCAACCCGCTTCTCAGAGAGTTCGATGGAGCAACCATGAAGAAAGCGAAGCGACTTGGGAGCCACAAGAGGATTTGAAGAAAGAGTTTCCAAACCTATTCGTAGTGAGCCACGAATCTCGGGACGAGATTCTATTAAGGGGAGGTTTGTAACACCCCAAAATTTTGCTTTTCTTAAATTCATGTGTGATTTGGCACTTTGGTGAATTTTTGGAATTTTCTGGAATTTATTTGGATTTATTTGGAATTTATTTGAATTTATTCCATTTTGAAATAATTAAAGAATTTAATTTTGCAAATAAAATTTTGTTGGAAATATTTTATTTGAGTCCCAAATACCTAAAATATTTTCCAGAATTTTTCTCGAATTTTTACGAGTCATTTGCTATTTTTAATGAATTAAATGAATTATCGGGAATTATTTTAAATATTAAATCGCTGGAAATTCAACTCGGTCGAGCATCGTTCATCCGACCGAGTCGGAACCCGAGTCGGACTCGAGTCCGACCCGAGCCCGTTGACTCGACCAAACCAGCTCCCAACCCTAATCACTCCCAACCGTTGGATCAAGATCCAACGGCTGAGATCCGCCCGCACGGCTCGAGCCAGATCCGCCCGGATCCGATCGCGCCAGGCGATCGTGGCCGTTGATCGTGCCACGTGGACGGCTGAGCGTCATCGTCTCCGCCGAGTCCGAGCCGGACTCCGCCGCGCCCGCCGCCGTGTAGAACTAGGTTTCCGTCTCGGGCACGAACGCCGAGGCTATTTAAAGCGTGAGACGCCCCTCGAGGTTGCCCTCATCTTTGCGCACAGTTCTCGAGCCATCTCGCCGAGCCGCCGCCGTTTGCCCGTGACGTGCTCGCCGGAGTTGGAGCCCTGCGGCGCTGGCGGTTGAACGCCGATTCCGCCGCCGTCCGTCGTCTTCCGCCGAAGGAGCCCAGATCCGGAACCACCGTGACGAGACGCAACCAAGGAAGGATTCATCTCGCCGAGCGACCGAACGCCGCCGGGCTCGCCGTCGTTCTCGCCTCCGGTGCCCAAGCCTCGCCGCCATCGCCGGACTTCGCGAGCTCGGTGAACCGCCGATCCAGATCGGACGGTTGAGGTGAGTTCACGTGTCCCCAACCCGATTGGATCCGGACCGTTGGATTAAGATCCAACGGTTCACAATTGCCACGCGTCGTAGTAGTGTTATTATAGGATTAGATCTCGACCGTCCGATCTAGATCGAACGCCCACGATCAACGAGTAGTTTCAACGTGTTAACCCTGGATCTAATCCGCGCCGCTGATTTTCAAACCAACGGCCGTGATTGCGCCACGTGTCGGGAAGTTGGACCGACGCGGTCGGCCGTCAGACGCTGGCAGACCGACACGCTGGGCCCGCGTGTCGGCCGATCGCACCGCGGACGTCACCCATGACATCATCGGTGGACCCACGCCGACCGTGGTCGAGCCCCGCCGACGCCGATGACGCGTCACCCGAGTGGGCCCACATGTCGGCCGACACGTGGAGTCGTGGACCGAGTCCACGGTGGACCCGAGCCGAGCGTGGACTACGCCCATGGACCGCTGACGCCAGCAGACCAATCCAGTGCTGCCACGTGTCCATGATGACGCAATAATTAATTTCCGAAAAAGAAAATGATTTATTAATTCGAAATAATGATTTCAGATTTTGTTTCAAACTTCAAACGCTTATAACTTTTGCGTTTCAACTCCGATTTGAGTGATTCAAATTTCTAAATTTGTATAAAATTGAGATCTACCTAAATATGAATTTTATTTAATTTTTGGACTAAAGTTTTTCTCTGTAAAATTATTTAAATGATTATTTAAACTTTAAATAATCATAACTTTTGCGTCTTAACTCCAAATTTGACGATTCCAGTTTCTAAAAATCCAGAAAATTATGTTCTCTCTGTTTATGGATTTTATTTGGAGTTTTGGGATGTTTTTGCCTAGTGTTTTTGCTATTTGCACGCTTTACGAGTAGACGTTGAAGTGCCGGAAGGATTCGAAGGAGAAGTATTGACTCAGGATCCAACTCAAGACCAAGAACAAGTACTTTTTGAAGGCAAGTTGTGCTTTGACCATGTTGATCCTATTTCGAAATCTATTTTGATTTAAACTATTGCATGCTAGTTCAATTAGAGAAATACTTTGCTTAAACATGGGGATTAGATAAATACCAATTTGCTGTATGACACCTTGATTATCTAAGTATGTGCCATGATCCCTTGTCACCCTAGTTGTGGATTACTAGTTGGACATTATTAAATCGCCAACATGGGTTTAGACCGTTGTAGTACCTTCGCTTAGACTCGCTACGTGCTCATGACATGATTTTGGACAATCAAATGTTAATATTGACTTAATGATATATTGAACCTGTTTTGGAAAGGTATCATGTGATGTTGATGGCACGTGGTGCATGGTAATCAAGCGGGGTTTGATAAACGATTTCGGCCAGGGCATATGGCAAGAGTAATCAGTGGGCGGTTGTGGCATTGGGGATGTTGATTTGGTTCTTCGGGTAGTCTTGCCCTGGTCACCCTAAGGACTTAACCTTGCAAGCCTTTGAACTGGGTCTAACGTGCAACCACATGTCTGTAATGGGACGGACCTAGTTGATTAAGTTGCTAATAACGTACCTGTGGGACCTCAGGAGGTCAACTACACCCTTTGTGTAAGTTGTGCGGGAGCGCATCGGGCCGAGGCCAGTACCCATCTAACGGTTGATTGGCCTAGACTTCGCCTTAGCGAAGGGAAGGGTTAGTGCGCAATAACCGGGAGGACCACTTGTATTGTTAGAGGTTTCCAAAGACTTTGTTACGGGAACTCGCCTTCGTGGTGTTTGACTGTAGCTTGTGGGTAAAGTGCATAACCTCTGCAGAGTTTAGAATCTATTCGAATAGCCGAGTCCACGGTACTGGACATCGCTCGGGAATTACAGTCAAGGGTTAGATCTTCTGAAAATAACTTGGATTTGGAAGTTGGGCTGGATTAATAATGAAGATGATGGAAATGTGGTTTAGGATGGGAAAGATGTTTACCAAACTTCTTGAAAAGTTATTTATGTTTTACTTATTTCTACTGCTTTCGAATCTACTTATATTACTTGTCTAAAGCTTTTCTGCAAATATACCTTGAGTTATTCCTTTGTACCAAGCCATGCATATAGTATATTAGCTTTGCATTGTGCATGACTTGGTCGAGTACCAAGTACTCACCCTTGCCTCAATACAACACTGGTTGAAGAGGAGACTACACCACTTTGGAGGAGGAACTCCAAGAGGATCCGTCTACTTAGGGAAGCGAGCCGGTCGGTTGCCTGTGGTATACTGGATGGCGCCACGATGTTACCTTATTTGATTTTCCGCTGCTATTATTTCTCTTTTTAAATAAGTATCGTCCTGCGAGGCGTACATTTGTGACTTGACCATAAGGTTGAGTAACCAGTTTGGTTATTTAAATAAAGTACTTTGATAGTATCGATTGGTATGATTGTGATATTTACCGATGTTAAGACTGTGTGCACTAGCGCGTTCCTGGACTAGTGCTGAGTACACAGAGGGTCCGGATTTGCAAATTCGGGGTCCCGACACCTGGTATGAAAAGAGATATCGCTGCGTACGTCGCCATTTGTGACGTGTGTCAGCGAGTTAAAGCAGAGCATCAACGACCAGCTGGAATGCTTCAACCCTTGAAGGTTCCGGAGTGGAAATGGGATGAGGTCGGAATGGACTTCATCGCTGGCCTACCAAAATTAGGGATGGCAATCGGGCGGGTTCGGGCGGGTAGACCTCCCGCAGACCCGAACCCGAAACCCAAAATTCATACCCGAACCCGAACCCGAAATCTCTCACGGGTACATACCCACGCCCATACCCGAACCCGATGGGTACCCGAACCCGAACGGGTACCCGAACCCGAAATTAAATTCACCTAATCACCTTGCAATTAAATTTTCAACCATAAATTGTCAATCAATTCATTTGTAATTTCTATGTTTAAAGGAAAAATATATGGTGTATATAATCATGAAAGTTACCGCATCTTACATCTCAAACGATGCTTGAAAATCTTGAATTAACTTTCCATTATTTTTAATTTATATTAATTAATTCGGGTACCCATGGGTACCCACGGGTGCAGAACCGAACCCGAACCCGAACCCGAACCCAAACCCGAACCCGAAATTTGAAACCCGCGGGTCTGAAATCAAACCCATACCCGAACCCATCGGGTCGGGTACCCACGGATACCCGAACCCACGGGTAATTTTGCCATCCCTAACCAAAATCAGCTAATGGCCATGACTCTATTTGGGTAATCATCGACCGGTTAACCAAAGTCGCTCATTTCATACCGGTACGCGTTACCTACAATGGAGCTAAACTTGCCGAACTCTACCTGAACCATATTGTTCGACTACATGGAATTCCTAAAACCATTGTGTCTGACCGTGGACCCCAGTTCACTTCGCGGTTTTGGAAAAATTTGCATGGACTTCTAGGGACTAAGCTGCTCTTCAGTACAACTTACCATCCCCAGACCGATGGGCAGACTGAAAGAACAAATCAAGTCCTGGAAGACATGCTCAGAGCTTCTATTCTTTCGTATAACTCGAAGTGGGAAAAATGTTTAGCGTTTGCTGAATTTTCCTACAATAATAGTTATCAAGCAAGCCTTCAAATGTCTCCGTTTGAAGCACTGTATGGAAGAAAATGCCAAACTCCTCTCTTCTGGTCCGAAGTCGGTGAAAGAAAGTTCTTTGGACCCACATTGATTCAGGAAGCTGAGACGCAAGTCAGGCTAATCCGCGATCGGTTAAAAGAAGCTAAGTCTAGACAAAAGAGCTATGCTGATAATCGCCGCCGTGATCTGAGCTTCAATGTAGACGATTTTGTCTATCTTAAGGTGTCACCGTTACGTGGCACGAAGCGATTCCAAGTTCGCGGAAAGTTAGCGCCGAGATACGTCGGTCCTTGTCGCATTCTTGCAAGGAAGGGTGAAGTAGCTTATCAGTTGGAGCTTCCACCACAACTTGCGAACGTGCATGACGTGTTTCATGTCTCTCAGTTAAAGAAGTTTCTTCGAGTTCCTACTGAACTCACTCCTCTGGATGCAATTGAACTTCAACCAGATCTTACATACTGTGAATATCCAATTCGCGTTCTGGACGAAGCTGGACGACTTACTCGTAATCACGTAATCAAGATGCTTTGATTTCAATGGAGTAATCACACTGAATAAGAAGCAACCAGGGAACATGAAGATTGCCTTCGATATGAGTTTCCATCTTTCTTTTCTGAATCCTTGTAATCTCGAGGACGAGATTATTGTAAGGGGGGTAGAGCTGTAACATCCTGAGTTGTACTTGCCTTTTTAATGTTAATTATCCTTTGGGAGTTGTTTGGATTTCAATTTGGAGTTAATTGTTTTTGGATTTGTTTGCTCGATCTGTTTCGTTTTAGTTTTTGCACCAAAATCTCGTTTCGTGTTGCAATTAGAATTTCCGAGCAACCGTAGTTTCCAAACCTTCTTTAGCTATCCTAGAGTCTATCCTAAAGGTTTCCGGGAAGGGTTTTTGGAGTTTCGGAGTTTTTCGGGGTTTTCTGCCCTGGGCGGCAGTACCGCCGGCCCTGGCCGGTACTGCCGGCCGACGGGTTTGGGCAGGGCGGCAGGCCGCCTGATGGGGTGTAGAGGGATGCCCGAACTTCCGTCAGGTGGAGGATAAGTCGATTAGGCGGCGCGAGACACACACGATCCGGCTTCTTGATCGACACGATAAAAAACCGCTGCAATCGCAGCACCACGCGTCCTCTGGTTATCAACCGTGCGCTGCCCGGTTGACCTCGCCACGAAGGCTTATCCCTGCCAATGAATCGAGAACACATGCAAGAACAAGAAAGATGCAACTGAATTTGAAATTGAGGATGAAGCTCACGAGTTGGGGTCTCACAAACCGATGAACGGCAACACTGTTCAAAGACAGAATTAATCTAAGCAAAACCCGAATTAAACCCTAGTGGCGGCTACTGGATATAAAGGCTAGGGGACATCCTTGAAACCCTAGACGTGTCCGTGATGGACTCCAACACGATACATGGGCCAATGGCCCAAATTGGTGACGCAGCACCCTGGGACAGATTCTGTCCACCAGCTTGCAACGTAAATTCCCGTCGACTCCGTAGTCCAAATGACCTGAAACTGGTGCCATTGTAAATATTATCTCCTTAGCTTTCTATGCATATGTGGATCATCAAAATCGGAGCCCGTTTGTGGCCTGGGCGACGATTTTAGTGAACGCTGCTCCTGGTGGCCGTGGTAGTCGACTCCGAGATGAATTGAACTTCCAACTTGACTTGGACACCCTCCTTGTCTCCCTCCTGGTCCTTGCTGGTTTCCAAGGTCTTCATGGTCCTCTCCAAAGTTCCTAAGTACAAGATAATCAATAATATCATTAGGTAGCATACCATCCTCACAAGTATCTGCACGGGCACTTAGGAACGAGCTCACCTGTTGATTCAATTGCCGTGCTCGTGCTCTTGTGATGGGTCCTTGCATCACAACTGGAGGAGGCTCGGTCGTATGCATAGGAGTGATGTCCTCATCATCCTCCCCCTCTTGAAGTGGAGTCGTCCTCGACTCAAGCTCATCTTCTTCTCTCATGAACGGTTTCAAATCTGCAATGTTAAATGTGGAACTAACCCCAAATTCGGGCGGCAACTCAAGTTTATATGCATTATCATTTATTTTCTCAAGTATCTTGAAAGGACCATCAGCTCTAGGCATTAATTTAGACTTTCTCAATTCTGGAAAACGATCCTTTCGCAAGTGTAACCATACTAAATCTCCCGGTTCAAGTTTTACTTCCTTTCGACCTTTACTTCCCGCAGTCCTATACCTTTCATTCATCATTTCAATATTTTCTTTAGTCTTTTCATGCAATTTCAGAATAAATTCAGCACGTTCCTTAGCATCAAGATTAACTCGTTCACTAGTAGGTAAAGGTAATAGATCAATAGGAGCACAGGGATTGAAGCCATACACTACCTGAAAAGGACTTACCTTGGTGGTGGAATGTACCGCCCTATTATAAGCGAATTCAACATGCGGCAAACATTCTTCCCACATCTTCAAATTCTTCTTCAAAACAGCCCTCAACATAGTGGATAATGTACGATTTACTACCTCGGTTTGGCCGTCGGTTTGGGGATGACATGTTGTTGAAAACAGCAGCTTGGTCCCCAATGTATTCCATAGAGTTCTCCAAAAGTGGCTCAAACACTTGGCGTCACGATCTGAAACAATAGTAGAAGGCACACCATGCAAGCGAACGATTTCTTGAAAGAAAAGGTTAGCAATATTAACAGCATCGTCGCTCTTATGACAAGGAATAAAGTGAGCCATCTTAGAAAATCTATCAACCACCACAAAAATACTATCCCTCCCCCTCTTGGTCCTAGGCAGTCCTAAAACAAAGTCCATAGATATATCCTCCCATGGAGTGCTAGGAACAGGAAGAGGCATATATAAACCATGTGGATTCAATCATGATTTAGCCTTTTGACATGTAGTGCAGCGGGATACAAACCTCTCAATGTCTCGCCTCATCTTCGGCCAAAAGAAGTGGGCGGACAGCACGGCCTCCGTCTTCTTGGCACCAAAATGACCCATCAACCCTCCTCCATGGGCCTCTTGTATCAAAAGAAAATGAATGGATCCAACTGGAATACATAGGCGGTTAGCTCTAAACACAAATCCATCGTTTATCACATATTTGTCCCATGTTCTTCCCTCTTTGCAATGCAGCAAGACATCTTTAAAGTCATCATCATGAACATATTGTTCTTTAATTGATTCCAATCCAAATATACGACAATCAAGTTGGGACAACATGGTATATCTCCTAGACAAGGCATCAGCAATAACATTATCCTTCCCTTTCTTGTGTTTGATAACATAAGGAAAAGATTCAATAAATTCAACCCATTTAGCATGTCTACGATTCAGTTTCACTTGACTGCGAATATGTTTTAGCGACTCATGATCAGAATGAATAACAAATTCTTTGGGCCAAAGATAATGTTGCCACGTTTCTAAAGATCGCACAAGAGCATACAATTCTTTATCATACGTGGAATAATTCAAGACAGGACCACTCAATTTTTCGCTAAAATAAGCAACAGGTTTTCTATCTTGCATCAAAACACCACCAATTCCAATCCCACTAGCATCACATTCAAGCTCAAAGGTCTTATTAAAATCAGGAAGTTGGAGTAAAGGTGCATTAGTAAGCTTATCTTTCAAAAGGTTGAAGGCATTCTCCTGTGCTTGCCCCCAATGGAACACAACTCCCTTCTTCGTCAATTCATTCAATGGAGCTGCAATGGTGCTGAAATCCTTCACAAAGCGGCGGTAAAATCCGGCAAGTCCATGGAAGCTCCGCACTTGTGAAATCGTCGTGGGCGTTGGCCATATCTTAATCGCGTGCACCTTGGCTTCATCAACCTCAATTCCCTACGGAGTCACAACATAGCCAAGAAACGATACTCGTTCGGTGCAAAAAGTGCACTTCTCGAGGTTACCAAATAAACGCGTGCAAAGACGCAAAGCATCAAAAACAGCACGTAGATGATCAAGATGTTCATGTAATGACTTGCTGTAAATCAATATATCATCGAAATAAACCACCACAAATTTCCCAATGAAAGCTCGTAAAACCTCGTTCATTAAGCGCATGAAGGTGCTCGGTGCATTAGTTAGACCAAAAGGCATGACTAACCACTCATACAATCCAAACTTGGTTTTAAAAGTTGTTTTCCATTCATCTCCCAATTTCATTCTTATTTGGTGGTATCCACTACGCAAGTCAACCTTAGAGAAAATTATAGAACCACTTAACTCATCAAACATGTCGTCTAGCCTAGGAATAGGATGACGGTACCTTATTGTGATATTGTTAATGGCTCTACAATCTACGCACATGCGCCAACTGCCATCTTTCTTAGGAACCAAAATAATAGGAACAGCACAAGGACTAAGGCTCTCACGTATATACCCGCAGTCTAAAAGATCTTGGACTTGGCGCTGAATCTCCTTAGTCTACTCGGGGTTGGTCCTATAAGCAGCTCAGTTTGGCAAACTCGCTCCAGGTATCAAATCAATTTGGTGCTCAATCCCTCGTAGGGGTGGGAGTCCTGGAGGTATCTTGGCAGGAAAAACATCCGCATACTCCAGCAAAAGGTTAGTGACAGCAGGAGGCAAAGTACTGGGCAGATCATCCAATGAAAACAAAGCATCTTTGCTTAGCACAGCATAGCACAAAGCATCATCACTAATTGCAGCAAGATCAGATTTTGTAGCAAGCAAGATGGGATTCCTCAATTTAATTTGGTTGGCTACATGCTGAATTTCAGATTTTTCATCAATGGGTTTCTTGTCATTAGCAATCCGCTCCCTATCAGATTTAACAATTTCAGCGGGGGTCAAAGGTAGAAGTGTAATTTTCTTTCCCTTATGCATAAAAGTGTATTTATTACTTCTACCGTGGTGAAGTGCATCAGTGTCATATTCCCATGGGCGACCCAATAAAAGAGAACAAGCTTGCATCGGCACCACATCACAATCAGCAAAATCAGAATAGGAACCAATGGAAAAATGAACCCGAACTATTTGTGTTACCTTAGCTTTGCCTGAATCATTCAGCCACTGAATGTGGTATGGATGTGGGTGCGGGCGTGTGGTCAAGCCAAACTTCTTGACCAAATCTGTACTCACCAAGTTGTTGCAGCTGCCGGAGTCAATGATCACGCCGCCGGCCACCGTTGATGACGAAGAAAATCTGGAACAAGTTGTGGCGCTGCTGCTGCTCGGATTGCTCCATCTGTGCGCTAAGGACACGCTGGACAATGATGGACCTGTACGCAGCAGTATCCTCGGCGCCAAAGGTGGCTTCATCATCAACCTCGTCGTTGTCCACCCTGGTGTCGTCGATCTCGTCCTCAACATCGGAGGCACTGATGTAACCTCCGTCATCGGTGGCGATGTATGCCCGCTGGCTAGGGCATTCTCTCTTGACGTGGTCAATCCCTTGGCACTTGTGGCAGCGAATTCCCGTCGATGTACGGCCTGTGGAAGCGACGGAGGAGCTATTGGCCGGTGTTGGCGGCGTCGACTTGCTGCTGTCTGTGGCACGGGTGGGTGGTGCCGTCGCTGCCGGTCATGTGTTCGGCAAAGGTGGCGTTGCCGCTGGTCGAAAGGTGGAAGAAGGCACTGTCTTTGCTTGTCCCGTAGTCGTTCGGGGCGTGAAGGTGCTACCGGCATTGCTCCTGCTCTTGGAATGGCGTCCCTGCAATTCCTTCTCTGCTAACATAGCGAGTTGAAACAAGCGATTGACAGTTGTATATTCTTTATAATCAACAATATCCTGAATTTCTGGACGCAACCCACCGTAAAAACGAGCAATTTTATCCTCAGGTTCCTCTACTACCCCACAACGTAACATACCCTTTTGAAGCTCTTGGTAATATTCCTGAACAGTCATACTACCTTGATCTAATCGTTGCAATCTCTTGCGCATATCACGTTGGTAGGAAGGAGGAACAAATCTATTACGCATAGCATCTTTTAATCTCGCCCAAGAATCAGGTTGTAAGCGGGCATTTACTAGTTCATTCCACCAGATTATAGCAAAATCTTTAAATTCACTAGTGGCTTGTCTAACCCTATGAATCTCGGGAACTAGATGGGAGTTAAATTTCTGCTCGACCGTCATCTCCCAATCTAAGTAAGCATTAGCATCATAAGCTCCAAAAAAGGAAGGGATGGTGAATTTTACCTTAGCGAAAGGATCATCATTGCGGTTCTGGTTATTACCTCCCATACCGTGATGGTTGCGGCGAAGACGGTCATGCAGATGGGCGTCCCGTTGAGCAGCACGCTCCCTGGCGGCACGTTGCTGCTCATCTTCATCTTCCTCTTCCTCAAAATCACCATCCTCATCGTGGTCGTTGTTGTCGTGGTTGGCGCCGTTGTTGATTCTTTGGAGCGTTTTTAAGCGACATCCATCCTCTTGGTGAGGGTGGAAACTCGTCGATCGATGCTCTCAAGGGTCTTGTTCGTCGTCATGGCATGCTCCTTGAACATCATTTTTATCTTGTCCAGCATGGTCGACAACTCTGAATGAAGGACACAGTCTTCGATGGTAACATCATCATCCTCGTTCCTGCCCTTCTTGCCACCTGCCATGGTTAGCGCAGAAAAGGACAGAAGGAAACGCAAACACAAGTATTATGAGCCCTATGAACTACTAGGTGGGATCTCACGCTCTCAAGCAATCTTACCAAGTTCTTACCCGGTTCTTACCAACACAGCGAGGGACGGTGCAACCGGTGGCTGGTTCGTGACACCGTGAGGGTGTGATGAAGCGATTGCAAGGGTCAATAACCTGTGCTGATCAGAAGGATGTATATGTGGAGCTGTAGGAAGGTTATATGGATGGGTGGCACACAATGCAGTAACAGATAGTAATGCTGAATAAATGTCCAAAAATACTTGCCCTAGTTGCTGGTCTAAATGTGGCCTTAGTCTAGCTGCGCTGCGGAAAAAAATAAGGAATAAGTAGAGACAAGCAACAAGGCGTCAGAGTATATGAACAGATATCAGAACCGCATCAACAATTCTATCAGGCACGGTCAAAACACCTACCTTTGCTCCTGCCTTTTTTTTAGGCTCTATGCCTCTATGCCTCTTTCACCAATTTTTTTATTTTTCTTTGATTTTTCTGATATTTTTCCTAGTCTCAGGAGCAAAAAGGTAGATAGTACACAAATTTTCAGTCTGAACAGATGTAAGATGAAACCGATATGAAATAAGAAGTGTTTTCCGAAAAGCGTGCTCAAACTTCGGCGGCCGAAAACTCAATCTTCCCGAGGGAATTTCGCAAAAATAATTTCGGCGAACCCGACAAAGTAGGGGAGAATCGGATGTAAAATTTTCTGTAGATGTCCGTGAAAAAAAAATCGCCTAATTCTGAGTCCGTATGCGAAAGTTATGGCCGTTTTACGGAAGGACTCCGAATTAGGGTTTTCTAGGCGGCACCTCTCCAAACTCAAGGGCGTATGGAGTGGATATGAACGCGATGATCTGTGGTGGCAGGTTTTGTGATGAGGGGTGGCGATATGGCTAACAGGAGGTAGGGGGGTTAGGGTTTATGAAGGAGAAACCCTAACACAACTAGGACTCCGAAACTGAGGAAAACCACAAAACAATCCGATTCCAACAAGGACTCAAATAGCGATTGGTGACTGGATCGGTGTAGGATATGGGATGCAGCGGAGGTGAAACACGACTAAATTAAGACCACGATCTAAACCAGCAACACGACTCGATTCTGGACACAAACTCAGTACTACGGACTCTGAAACCGAAATTGTGCAAAGGCTAGGCGTGGTTCTAGGTATGGTAGACTATGAACTGCAATTTTTTTTTTGGCTTTTTCGTGGACTATAGGACGAACGCAAAACTAAATCAAACTACGGGGAGAAGGCGAACCTGACGGTAAACCTTGCTCTGATACCACTTGATGGGGTGTAGAGGGATGCCCGAACTTCCGTCAGGTGGAGGATAAGTCGATTAGGCGGCGCGAGACACACACAATCCGGCTTCTTGATCGACACGATCAAAAACCCCTGCAATCGCAGCACCACGAGTCCTCTGGTTATCAACCGTGCGCTGCCCGGTTGACCTCGCCACGAAGGCTAATCCCTGCCAATGAATCGAGAACACAAGCAAGAACAAGAAAGATGCAACTGAATTTGAAATTGAGGATGAAGCTCACGAGTTGGGGTCTCACAAACCGATGAACGGCAACACTGTTCAAAGACAGAATTAATCTAAGAAAAACCCGAATTAAACCCTAGCGGCGGCTACTAGATATAAAGGCTAGGGGACGTCCTTGAAACCCTAGACGTGTCCGTGATGGACTCCAACACGATACATGGGCCAACGGCCCAAATTGGTGACGCAGCACCCTGGGACAGATTCTGTCTGCCAGCTTGCAACGTAAATTCCCGTCGACTCCGAAGTCCAAATGACCTGAAACCGGTGCCTGTAAAGTTTATCTCCTTAGCTTTCTATGCATATGTGGATCATCAAAATCGGAGCCCGTTTGTGGCCTGGGCGACGATTTTAGTGAACGCTGCTCCTGGTGGCCGAGGTAGTCGACTCCGAGATGAATTGAACTTCCAACTTGACTTGGACACCCTCCTTGCCTCCCTCCTGGTCCTTGCTGGTTTCCAAGGTCTTCATGGTCCTCTCCAAAGTTCCTAAGTACAAGATAATCAATAATATCATTAGGTAGCATACCATCCTCACAAGTATCTGCACGGGCACTTAGGAACGAGCTCACCTGTTGATTCAATTGCCGTGCTCGTGCTCTTGTGATGGGTCCTTGCATCACAACTGGAGGAGGCTCGGTCGTATGCATAGGAGTGATGTCCTCATCAGCACCCGTGCTGACCGGCTGCCCTGGCCACCTCCACGTTTTCTAGAGGGATCACCTCCCCCAGCCAACTCCCTCTCCCTCACTTCACTCCCTTTCACTCTCACTCTCACCCTCACCCTCTAGCTCTCTCTCTAGCTCTCTCTCCCATGGAGCTCTCTCCCTCTCTCTCGAGTTTTCCCTCCAGCAAAACCTCTCTCTCCGGTGTTCTTGAGCTCGAGGTGAAGCAAGCCACGGAGGAGGACGTCGCTTCCAAAACCCTAGCAGCAATCTGTGGTGAGTGGAGCAAGTTTCAGTTAGATCTGTGATGACTTGAGCTTGATCTTGTACTTTTCTTCGTTTCTATCAACTTTTTTTTTAGCTAAAACCCTAGAAAACCTAGTTGCAGTGCTCAACTTTTGGTTAGCTGAGTTTCTAGACCTAGGTTAGGAGCAAGAGTTCCCGTTAGTGCGAAAACTGAGATCAGAAACCCTAAGTACGTTTTTATCGGATATATTTGGTTAAATGTCGTTTTCGTAGCTTTTGGAATTAAACCTTGGAACCCTAGTTCCAAAAGCTAGTAAAAGGACACTAAAATGTATTCAACGTTGTTAAAGTCCGAGTTTCGCGAAAGGAATCGAGTTTGAATTCGATTCGGGGAGAAAGTTGGAATTTAGCATGAATTAGGACTTTAGAGTTTCTCGGATTAGGATTTAGGCCAAACGATGTCGGAACCATGTGTGCTTTGCATAAATGGGTCCTTGTCATCTCCGAGAACCCATCCGTGCAATCGCCACGAAATTCTGAAGTCGTTTGTGCGAGAATCCTTTTTCTGGAAAATTCAGTCGACCTGTGGCTGGCACTACCGACGTGGTAAGTCCAGTACTGCCGCTCAGGCCGGCACTACCGACCCTTGTGGCCGGTACTGCCGACTGTAGAGCAGCACTACCGGGGTTTGTACACCGGTACTGCCGGTTTCCAGTTCAAAATTTGGTTTTCATTTAAGTTTCTTTCCATCGTGTTCGCTTGTTGGTTGTTGTCCGCTTCTTTGAGATTTTTGCTTTGTTCTCGTTGGATCTTAATCGTTTCCTCGTTATTCTTTTGTCGCGCTTTCGTTTAGACGTTGATGCCTCAGGAGCAGTAGGCGAGGATCCGGACTTCGACCCAGATGACACGCAAAACCCAGAGCAAGCAGGCAAGCACCCCCTTTGAACATATTGCTCCTATAATTGCAAAAGTATTTTGATGTTTTGCAAAATGATTACGCATGCATATGATTATTACAAGTATTTAAATGGTGGGAACTGGTAGTTACCCTAATGATTGGATGGCTCATCTTAATCTTGTTGCTAAAATCCTTGAATAACCCTAGTTTAAGGATAGACGCTATAATAAGTGTCGTTAGGGATTATAAGTCTAATAGTTGCATACGCTTAGCCCAGCTTTAGACTGATTGAATAATGATCGGTGGACTCAGTCAAACAAAGATTTTCGATACGTTATTAGGATTTCGGAAATGGTGATTTCGGAAAAACAAAGGCTATGTTGGTAAAAGTTGGAAAAAGGAAAAAGGTGTACGGTGATTTATGCCGGACAGAGGATGGGAGGTCTCGTCTGTGCAATCCTAAGGAATGAACTTGACGTTTTTAACCAAGTCCTTTCGTACAACCACATGTGCTAGTATGGGATAGCCTAAACCCAGTACAGGAGTTGGAATTTAATCTTGCGCCGTGGTAGGTCGAAGTAGTTGGGCAATACCGACTTGCTGGTGTTGCTTAGAATACTCCCTCACTGCTCGCTGGTGTTGGAGACTTTCGTGAAACAACGGTGGATGCTTTGCTGAGGGTAAAAGGCACGATGGGCTGTTAGCCATCGTTGGATCCGTGTGGGTGAATCAGGTTTGGAGTTTAAGGTACCCAAACACCTTAATTGGGGGGTACACACCTTAATTAGGGGGGTACTCTCGCCTGGCCCGGGGGTACTCTGTGTGTGTCTGTGGAGCCCGCACCCAAAGCGAAGAGCGCACATCGCCGGGGCTGACGCAAGACTAGATGCCGACAATTGGAAGAGTTTCGTTACAATCTAGCAAAACGGATACGGTATGTATCGCATGGCATGGTTGACATGATTGCTAGAGTGTGTCGTGTGGGTAAGGTGTGCATTCTCTGCAGAGATTAATCAAACTAATCGATTAGCCGTGCTCACGGTCACGAGCATCTTGGGTATTTATTGTCAAGTATAGTATTTTGGTTTTGATTTCTGAAAAGGATTTGAAATCGGTAGATTTTGTAAATGTTGGGCTGTATCATGCAAATGTTGAGTCGTTGGACTCAGAGATCGGTTGGTTTGGCGATTTGATCATGCTGGTGGTGTTGGTTATGTTGAAGGAAATGATTCCTGTTGCCATGTGATGGTGGTGTTGGTTATGTTGAAGGAAATGATTCCTGTTGCTATGTGATGGTGGTGTTGGATATGTTGGAGGAATTTGGATGTTGAATGAAATGTACAATTACATTATGTATTGTTGTACTCTCATTTACTAAATGTTTCATAAATTGTGCAGTATTCCAATCTACTAGTCTATTACAAAAAAAACTTCAGCTTTATGCAAATCTAAACTAGAATAGTAACCATCTTCATTGTTTAGCCTGCATTATTATTATACTTGCAAACAATAAAGTCTTGCGAGTACATACGTGTACTCGCCGTTTGCTCTGAAAATTTGCGTGAGGAGCAGAAAATGCAGGTGAGGAAGAAGGTGACCAGGAGTTCTATGACCCAGATGCGGGTGGTGCGTTTGACGGCTAGCGGAGCTAGTTGCTCACCGGTTGCCTGAGGGAATGGAGGCACACTGCGGCCGCTTTACTTTTGTTTCTCTGATGATTTTCTCTTCAGTTTACTTTAAGCCAATCGGCATTTTGTAAACAGGAACAAGTTGTAATATTATTATCTACCGTTGTAATATTTTACCTCTGCCCTTGTATTGCGTTCGTTGGATGAGACTCTACCTTATCAACATGTGACACTAGCCTACTGATCCAGGGACTAGTGGTTATCACATGGTTGCGGGAAGCTCAAATTGGATCCAATTGGCTGGCATGTGACCTCAATACTCGAGTATCGTGCTGACCAAGTGGTTTCAATCTGAGTCTGTCGTGATGCCGTGATCATTACGTTACTGGTTGCGTGATTAACCAGGCCCACGCAACAGTAATGGAGTATCACTGTACCAGGACAGGAGCCCTCACACCGCTTCTTGATGAGCTTGGGAGGGGGGGACGGTGGAGGTGGTGGCACGTGCCGCTTGCGCCCCGCCACCCTCTTGGTTTTGATGCCGGGGATGAGGTCCCCGAGGTCGCTCATCAATGGCTTGATCATGGCTACTATAGCTTCAAGGGTGACCTTTTCCTGACAAAAGAAATAAGAAGCATTAGGGGTGCTCGAGATGCTATTCCCTAAGCATGGTTTTCTCGTTTACTTACCACATTGCCCCGCTCGAGCATGTTGCTCATGACTTGCCTCCCTTCCTCATGCTCCTTGCCCTTTAGGGTGCTGAACGTCTCGGCAACCCGCTTCTCAACCCAACCTTTGCTCGGGGCTGCAATCCTACCAAAGCAAAACGTAAGTACGAGCAAGATAATTCAAACGGATAGGAAGTAATTTGCTTAGTTCTGGGGACATACCCAAGTCAGCTTCATAGGTGAGATCTTGCCACCCCGTGATCTCGAAAGAAGGGATGCTCCCTCCTCCTCAGTGGTGCCACCCGGTTCCTAAGGAAGTCCCGAGCGATGTCCCGATCAATGAGCCCCAAGTTCCGGAGCTCGTTGATCATCATCAGCACTTGCTCCTCCTCAGCTTGCACGGGGGGGGGGGGGCGTCTCGACCTCTGGAGCCGTCGCTCTGGTGTAGCGAAGAGTGCTTCCCTCTGCCTTCTTCAGGTAGAACCATTGCTCGGCCCAGACCAACACCGAGTCCTTGAGTGTGAAGCAGCTCGGGTACTCGTACGATCAGTTGGACCGGAGATGGAAATAGATGTAGCCGACGGGAGAGGTCCCTCTGCTGCGAAACACAGAGTAGAAGTGGAAGAAAAGGCTTGCTGTGGGCATGACGCCCACATATCCTTCGCAAAGGTGAGAGAAGATTGCCAAGACAAGAATGAAGTTGGGGTTGAGGTTGGAAATCTCACACTTGCACTGAGCAAGTATGGATTCAAGGAACTCACTCTCGAGCGTCCGCAGTGCGTTGATGGAGTAGAGCTCACAGGAGACGATTTCTCCCTCCTGCGGCTCCGGGGCTTCCTCGTCGCCGAGAGCGCGCCATGACTCCTTGTCGAGGTAGCCTAGCTCCACAAGCAATCGGAGCCTCTCCTTGCTCATCTTACTTGCTCCAAACTTTGCCATGGATTTGGTGGAAGAAGAAGAGGCGAGCGTAAAAAGCACGAGACTTAAGGATTTCTTGAATCTTAGATGCGGAATACCGGTGAAGAGTTTCTCGCTGCCACTTAAATACAAGACTCAGGAATTCCTAAAGCTTGGGCGGTGAAATGCAAGTGAAAAGTTTCCCGCCGTTGGACTCGAGAATCCTTAAGGGCATGAGCACAGGTTTAGAGTTTCTCACCACTCGCGAGGCTTTGCGGAGAAGGAACCGGTGCACCCTTCGTTCCTCTCTTGCCTGAGGTTCCCTTGGTTAGAGGCCGAGCTAGTAGCTTGGTTTCTTTCAACCATGCTCATCCGCGAGCAAGACTTGCTCGAATGCCGCAGTAGGGCTTCGCTGCGAGATTCCAATCCCTCCATTGAGTCTATAAGATCAAGGGGAAGGCCCCACTAAGTAGTTTTCCACTTGAGCCTTAGGGCTAGCTGTCGGGGATTGGGTAATCTCCGTATGGACTGTTACACCCAAGCAGCGAGTTGCGACCGACCATACATGCCCTTGGATGATGTCCACAAGAAGGACCCTCGAATAGTATAGCCGGCTGGTCCGCTCAATCGGACTAGACCCAATGCTCGGCCACAAACACTCATGCTCGGTCCATGCTCACTCACGAACATAAAAGGTCGGAAACATCGGGCAGAGCAGGGGAACTCCTCGAGCGTGATTGGAAGGTGGCGATAATTACGCCATGATCTGGGGCCGTTATGCCCACGACGGGAACGTGGCGAGAATCAAGGCTTCAGTTCAACCACAGTTAATGCAGTAAAGTGCGCATTATTCAATTGCAGTTATGATAGATATTTTGTAAGCTATAAGTACCCCCCAGATAAATTGATAAAGGGGTCAGTCACGCGTAGACACATTGATGACAAGCCGAAAATAAGACACGTGCACACACGAACCTTCAGTAATGAGTTCAACAGCAATAGCAAAAACCACTGGAGTACAGCTAATATATCCGCCGTGAGAGGTCCGAACCAGTATAAACTCTTGTCTGTTTTCTGAGTGCCCTATTCCCTCACAGGAATTCTTCAGACGCAAACCCTTTGTCGGAAAAAGCGGCCTGTGTTGATCCCTCATTCAACAAGCTCGGCGGGGAGCCATTTCCCAATCGTCGACAATATCTTACTAAATTGGATCCTATATGCTAAGACAATAATGCAAATTTGTCCAATAAAACTTAATTACTATTCGGCAGCAAACAACTTCTAGATCATGGATTCAGTGCCAAAAATAGGGTATTTTTCCTTTTCAAAGAATTGCAAATCACATATCAGACCGGTTGTCTTAATCTTAATCTCAGATTTGCAGTGTTTGGGATCAGACTGATGTGCGAGGTTTAATCACAGGTAGACAAGATCTATCGTCAGAAACAAAGAGGGGCAAATGGATGACAAGTGCTTTGGATCAGAACGGAAAATCATTCTTTTGCAGCACTAGTAGAGCTCTTGGCTCATCCTCAGAAACAGTCTCTGATGGAAATCATCATCTCCAAAAGAAGATGAACAAACCCCCTAAAAAATCCAACATTTAGCCTCCAATTCTACAGATCTATACCAATAATCGCACAAGCAGATTCACGATTTATAGTTTGGGAATGGGGAAGGGGAATCAGGTTGGGGGAATAGTTCATACTCTCGATCAACAATGGAACTTGGAGGAGCTGAGACGTTCTTCGCGGTAGAGGAGGAGGAGGGCGTCGGTTCCTGCCTCGTCTACATGGCAGCAGAGGAGAGGTGTCGCCACGTAGGCTCACCCCATTTGGCCATGTTCCAAGCCTCTTTCCTCGATGTCCCATCGACTACGGTGGATCCTGCCTGCTTGAGCTGCCTTTGCCTGGAGGAGCAACAGCGTCTCGGGGAAAACCAGGGGCGGTTGCCGGGGACAGGGGAGCCGAGGAGGCGATTTAGGGTTTGGGAATGGGGAATTATCCGCCGGGCGTCGGGGATGTCTGAGGACTTGAGGTGGGACTCGTGGGAGTGCAAGTGGGACGTTGGGGTTGGCCGTTTTGGCTTTGGGGTGAGCGAAACGGAAGTGCGAAACAACGAAAGGATAGACTCATAGACAATTGTGCATGTGAGTCTACTCGAACTATTCGAGTACGCTTGTTAGGGCTCGCGAGCTTCAGTGTAGGTTCGAGTTCGGCTCGTTTAGGGCTTGAGCCGAGCTCGAGCAATTTGTGAGCTTCGAACTTTTTTGACAGCCCTACACAGAGCCATGCTATCAGATAGCACAATGCCCTTGCCCTCAAATCGCTGCCCTGCCCTCGTTTTAATCATTGCTCTTCTCCTGTCTTTAAGCTATTTAGACTGAGTTACCGTTAATAGTTTTACTGCAATTTGGCCCCAAGAAAGTTTCTATAGTATCCCTTTTCCCACTGATGGAACGCCGTAGTATTCTAGATTACGATGAATTCCATGTTTCCGTATCGATCGAGTAAAGTTCCTGCATGACCAGGAGGCCACCAAGCATTATCTCACCACTGAGTATTGCCTGTTGCGAATCATTTGATGCCTCAGGGAAAAATTTAAAGAATAAGGTCATTATAACTACGTCAAGAATTCATAATGCCTTGAATCTCTTTCTGATATATGTATGCGTGGCATGTCCATTAATTCCAGTTTCCGTTAAATCATTATGTAACAGGATTTCGGACAAATCCCAGAGTGGAACTGGAATGTAATACCCCGTACTGCATTTACCTGAGTGGGGATTGAGTTTCGAGGGAAAGAAGGAATTTACTGTTCGAACTTGAACCCGTGTTCGCAGTAAAATTCTGAGAAAACCAACACCCAAAGCCAGAGGTTGGAATCGGAATCTGATCACATTGGGCCTTACAATGTACTCAATTTGGTCTCAGCAAAAGTTTGGATGAAAGTAACCCGGCCCATCTTCGAGCTGGACTGAAGCCCTTCTACCTCACCCTTGTCGTTGTTGGGCAAAACCATTGAAAACATTGATACCAGCAGACCAGCAAATATAATCAAATCTTTCCTAGTACGTTTCAGAGCAAAATTCCAGAAACACACCAGCAGCTTTGTTACTTTCATACTGCTGTGCTCGGTACTTGCTCTGCATCATTAGTTCTGTGTACTTGACGTCCTGAGAACGGCTTGGTGATTCAGAGTAAGCATAGATGGGACAGCCTTTTCTAACATTGAAAATCAAGTGTAGTAACATGTACCAGTTGATGCTGCTTCTTGCTGGTTGCGGGAAACAATGCTCTTACTATATTGTACCGTCTTGAAAAGAAGTGGCTTGGCATGGGATAAAGTTTGTGTGTTATTATCTGAAACTGAATACGTTCATCATCCATTCATCGATTGTGCTGTGGTCAAGCTATGTTTCTATGTTGAAAAACATTAGTTGGAGCAATTTGAATGCTAATTGTATGCCCCGGAATGCGCAGTGCCGCGCTGTTTTCGATTGTTCCTCTGCTTCTGTACTTTGGTGTATTTGGGTCCAGGTGTGGAGAGGCTAGCATGGTGAGTTTGTTGCTGGACGCCATTATACAGAAGAAAAAAAACATTTGAGGTGCATTGCAATATAAGTGGAGCAGTGCTTGTTGAGTAATTAGACAATTTCCAGATTAAATTCCGAATGTAAATCATGAACAGTATCACAGAAACTAGCATGTATTTCTCTACCATACTAGACAGCACGAATAACATGACCATCTGGTTAAACATAATTAACCACGAGAATAGGACAGATTGAACGTACTGAACAAAAGAAGATGCAGATGCCATGGCTGGTGCAGTCGCGACGTTGACGTTGATGACGTTATTGCCAGCATGTCGCAAGAGCCGTTCACTACGACGCCTAGCAGTAAGAAGAGGAAGGCGACCCGTGGTGAAGATCTTGAGCAGTCGCGCGAAGCGCTTCCCAAAAACCTTATTCGCCCTCTCCCGGTGCAGGATCTCGAAGGCGAAGGGTTTCGGAGACCTCCTCTCCCGATCGCTGGTGCACGCCGGCGCTCAGAATGGAGAAGGCTACGGTGGTAGCGCAACAGCGAGAGGTGGCAAAACTCTAACCCCTCTCAAGCCTCAAGCACCAAGCACTTTTGCACACTCCTAGTGGTGGCCTTTAGGTGGTTTATATAGAGAGCCAAAGGTGTTCCTCCCCTTTCCCCTAGCAATATGGGACTAAAGGATTCCACCATCCTCATGCTCCCACATGGGCCTTTGAGATTTTCTTTATGAATTAGTTCATTTGGGCCAAGCCCACTTATTCCAACAATCCCCCACCAGATCTCAAATGCCCATTTAGAGATTTGCCAATACTCACTACTGTTTGATATACCAGCGTTTCAGCAGAGACTGTTAAGTTGAACTTCTGCCTAGAGCTCCAAGTTACACCTATTCACAACTTGAACAATGGAGTACGCCTTGAATTGCAAGTTTTGTGTGAACAGGTTTCACTCAAAGTCATAACTGATACCTGGCTGCCAGTAGCCTCCTCCGCGGGTGGAGCATATGCGTCGTACTCCATGGTCTCTTCATGAGCTTACTAGAGATCACCCAGGTCTCATAGACTGCGACGTTAGACAGTCGGGCTCATATAGGTGTGTTCTTTCAAGAATGCTCTGTAGGACAGCATCTTCGCTAGTTAAAGCCAATAGAAACACATTAAGGCATATCGCCATCCTGCCTTACAGCCTTCTGAGAGTATTACATCTTCACTTGGAGAGGGCAACAGATTACTCTCCTCAGTTTGCCAATTGCTTGTTTTACCCAGGACCTAATTCACGGGATCTCCGATCACAAAGGCTGGGTTACCACAATGGAAACTTATATGGGTCTCATACCCATCTCCCTAGATGCACCTTCTATCACATTCCGTGATAGTCCCTTTGTAAAGGGATCTGCCAGGTTTTTGTCTGTTTGAATATAAGTCACACTTATAACTCCGGAGTTTCTCAATTTCCTGACAGACTTCAATCGTCTTTTAACGTGTCTTGACTTCGCATTATCCTTAGCACTGTTCACTTTAGCAATCACAGATTGATTATCACAGTTCATTAGGATAGCCGGTATTGGTCTTTCAACCACCGGCAAGTCCATCAAGAGCTCACGCAGCCAATCTGCCTCTACAGTGGCTGTATCTAAATTAGTGAGCTCTGCCTCCATGGTTGACCTTATCAAAATGGTCTGTTTGCAAGACCTCCATGACACTGCACCACCACCAATGGTAAATACATATCCACTGGTAGCATAGAGCTCATCAACATCAGAAATCCAGTTCGAGACACTATATCCCTCAAGCACTGCAGGTGCCACGAATAGTGAATCCCATAACTCGTAGTACCTTTCAAATAGCGCATTACCCTTTCAAGTGCATGCCAATGATCAGAACCCGGGTTTGACATGAACCTACTCAATTTGCTCACAGCAAATGATATATCAGGTCTCGTTGCACCAGTAAGATACATCAGTGAACCGATAATCTGAGAATATATTAACTGGTTTAAGCCAATTTTCTTATTCTTTCTCAGTGTCACACTGGGATCATAAGGAGTGGGAGAGGGCTTGCTGTCCATAAAGCCAAACCGGCTCAAGATCTTCTCCACATAGTGGGATTGCGAAAGAGTAATCCCACTCTCATCCTTAATAAGCTTGGTGTTTAGAATTACATCAGCTTCTCCCAGATCTTTCATATCAAATTTCTCTGATAGGAAAGACTTGACCTCATTGATCACATCAATATTTGTGCCAAAGATCAGTATATCGTCCACATAAAGGCACAAAATAACTCCTACACCCCCACCATAGCGATAGTATACACATCTATCAGCCTCATTAATGGCAAAGCTCGCAGACGTCAAAGTGGTGTCGAACTTCTCATGCCATTGCTTAGGTGCTTGTTTCAAGCCATACAAAGATTTCAATAATTTACACACCTTGCTCTCATGACCCTTTACTACAAACCCATCAGGCTGTTCCATGTAAATTTCCTCATCTAACTCTCCATTAAGGAAAGCTGTCTTCACGTCCATCTGATGAACGTGAAGACCATACGAGGCAGCTAGGGAAAGTAATACTCGAATGGTTGTCATTCTAGCAACAAGTGAATAAGTATCAAAGAAATCTTCGCCTTCCTTTTGGGTGTAACCCTTAGCCACAAGCCGAGCCTTGTACTTCTCAATAGTACCATCAGGCCTAAGCTTCTTCTTGAACACCCACTTACAACCCACAGGTTTACAACCATAGGGCCGTTCAGTTACCTCCCAAGTCCCATTGGCGAGAATCGAGTCCATCTCATTCTGGACAGCTTCTTTCCAGTTGTCTGCATCTGGAGATGCATATGCCTCTGCAATGGACATAGGAGTATCATCCATGAGGTACACAATGAAATCATTGCCAAAGGATTTTTCAATTCTCTGTCTCTTGCTCTTTCTAAGAGCTTCATTGTCATCCTCCTCTAGGACTTTCTCAGATGGTTGTTCAGAAGACTCAATAGGTATAATAGTTTCAGGAATTATCTTAGAAGAAAATCTAGAAGTGCTATGCATATCTTTCATCGGAAACATATTCTCAAAAAATGTAGCATCGGGAGACTCCATAATAGTATCAACATACATATCAGGCACATCAGATTTAACTACTAAAAATCTATAAGCAATGCTCCGCTGAGCATATCCCAGAAAGACACAATCCACTGTCTTAGGCCCGAGCTTACGCTTTTTGTTAATCGGTACATTGACTTTCGCCAAGCATCCCCACGTGCGTAAGTAAGAAAGTGATAGTTTTCTCCCAACCCACTTCTCGTAAGGGGTCTTCTCCATGTTTCTGTTAGGAACTCTATTAAGGACATGACATGAAGTCAACACAGCTTTCCCCCACCATGCCTTAGATAAACCAGCCGTGTCTAACATGGCGTTCACCAAGTCAGTCAGCGTGCGGTTTTTCCTCTCGGCAATCCCGTTTGATTCGGGTGAGTAGGGAGGTGTCCTCTCATGAATAATACCATATTCCACACAGAAATCATCAAAGATTTTGGGAAAATATTCGCCACCACGATCCGACCTAAGGCGTTTGATCTTTCTCTCCAGTTGATTCTCAACTTCAGCTTTATAGATTTTGAAGTAGTGTAGTGTCTCGTCTTTAGCTTTCAACAAGTAAACATAGTAAAATCTAGTTGCATCATCAATCAATGTCATGAAATATCTCTTTCCACCCTTTGTCAACACACCATTCATCTCGCACAGATCAGAATGTATGAGTTCTAGAGGTGCCAAGTTCCTCTCCTCAGCCGCCTTGTGAGGCTTTCGAGGTTGCTTTGATTGCACACAACTATGACACTTAGAACCTTTGGCAATAGTGAAATTCGGAATTAAACTCATGCTGGAAAGCCGATTCATAAGACCAAAGTTAATGTGGCATAAACGAGAGTACCAAATACTCGCCTCATCATTAACACTACCACAAATGTGGTTCACGGACTTATTACTGAAATCTGAAAGGGAAAAGCAGAACAAGCCTTTGCACTTATAGCCTTTACCAATAAATAGTCCATGCCTCGACACAACTACTTTATTGGACTCTAACACTACCTTAAACCCATCTCTGCATAGAAGGAGCCACTAAAAAGATTCTTGTTCATAGAAGGGACATGCTGCACATTCTTTAGCTGCACGATCTTTCCCGAAGTAAACTTCAAATCCACTGTGCTAGTGCCATGAACAGAAGCATGTGACCCATTCCCCATTAAGATGGAGGAATCTCGAGTGACCTGATAAGAAGAGAACATATTAATGTCAGAACACACATGAACATTAGCACCCGTATCAATCCACCAACTGGAAGACTGAAATACGGAAAACACAGAAAGTAAATTACTATACCCTCCGTCTCCAGTGTTGCTAACGGTCACTGTGTTGACAGCCTTGGACGCCTGTCCATTGTTGACCTTTTTCCCTCGACGGTCTGCCCAATCTGGGCATTCCTTGGAAAAATGCCCGACTTCACCACATGCGAAGCAGGGCATCTCAGCCTTGTTCATCTTCTTCTTCTTGAAATTGGTAGTCTTATTAGGCTTGTTCTTCCCTTTGTTCTTGCCGTAGTTCTTCTGAACCATATTGGCGCTGGACTGGCCCTCGGCTCCATTACCACTGATATCTTTGTCCTCTTATGTTTTAGAGTAGTGCCGAAACTCCTCCACGAGGGAGGCAGTTTTGCAATGATGCAACCGGCCACAAAAGGATCAGGTAAGACACATTATAGGAGTTCGAGTTCCTTGACAATGCACTGTATCACATGGGCTTGCTCTACAACAGAGCGATTATCAGCCATCTTATAGTCATGAAAGTTTTCCATGACATACAGTTCACTGCCCGCATCCGATGCACCGAATTTGGCGTTCAGTGTATCCCACAAAGACCTTTCAGATCTGTTATGTGCATGTACACATCACACAGACGGTCGGCAAGAACGCTAAGGATGCATCCCACGAAGATAGTATTGGCATCCGTGAAACTTTTCTGCTGCTCAGCAGAGAGATCACCTTTAGGCTTGCCTTTACTAGCCCAAAATACATTCATAGCCGTAAGCCAGAGCGTGACCTTGACTTGCCACCTCTTAAAGTGCACACTAGAGAATTTAATCTCCGGCCTCAGTCTTGGCAAGCAAAACCAGCCATTGTTAATTCAGGAAGTTGTCTATAATAAGGTTTTTGGATTGTTGATTAATTAGACAATTTTACAGATTAAATTCCGAATGTAAATCATGAACAGCATCACAGAAACTAGCATGTATTTCTCTACCATACTAGACAGCACGAACAACATGACCATCTGGTTAAACATAATTAACCACGAGAATAGGACAGATTGAACGTACTGAACAGAAGAAGATGCAGATGCCGTGGCTGGTGCAGTCGCGACGTTGACGTTGACGACGTTATTGCCGGCATGTCGCAGGAGCCGTTCACTACGACGCCTAGCAGTAAGAAGAGGAAGGCGACCGTGGTGAAGATCTTGAGCAGTCGCGCGAAGCGCTTCCCAAAAACCTTATTCGCCCTCTTCCGGTGCAGGATCTCGAAGGCGAAGGGTTAGGAGACCTGCTCTCCCGATCGGTGCACGCCGGTGCTCGGAATGGAGAAGGCTACTGCAGAAGCGCAAATGAGAGGTGGCAAAACTCTAACCCCTCTCAAGCCTCAAGCACCAAGCACTTTTGCACACTCCTAGTGGTGGCCTTTAGGTGGTTTATATAGAGAGCCAAAGGTGTTCCTCCCCTTTCCCCTAGCAATATGGGACTAAAGGATTCCACCATCCTCATGCTCCCACATGGGCCTTTGAGATTTTCTTTAGGAATTAGTTCATTTGGGCCAAGCCCACTTATTCCAACAGTGCTTAGCCTGATGGAGCTTCAAAGACTGGAAGCATGCGTGGCCAAGGTTTCAAATTTTGTTTTCGGTATATATCTCGGAAGTGGTAAAAATTCGAAATTTCGGCGATATCTCCGAATTTCAAATAAAATTTGGATGAATTCTAGAAACTAAATTTCAATTCCGTTTTTTTTTAAACCGAGGTCACCGAGTTTTCTATCGAAATCACTGAGATCTCGGTCAACTTTTGAACTTTTGAAAATTGGTCAAAAACACGTCAAAATTTTTTGAATTTTTTTGTGGATAGTCATGGCCACAAATCCAATCAAATCCGGCCCACAAAAATTGAAATCAAGTAAAAAATATCGAAATTTCGTCCGAAATCACCGAAATTACTGAGATCTCGCTGAGATTTTGAAAATATAGCATTTTGAATTTTTTTTAAATTTTTTATTTGGCTGAGATTTAAGATCTTGGCTCTAACCAGAGAACAAAATTTCATCTGAGATGATCGAAATCTCGGCGAGATTTTGATAGCACAAAGATGTTAAAGAATAATTACAAGAAGGGGCTATGAATATGTTTTAGAACAAGAGGCATAATTAAAAGGAGTATGAACATGTAAAGATCGACAATGATCTCATCACGCTTCCTTTGGTGTTGTTGCTTGTACTCTTCCCAGCTCATATCCCATGGCAGCCAGGCGGACTTCCAGTGTTCATAATGCAACATCCAGGTCGAAGGATTCTCTTATTGGTATAGGTACCTGACAGGCATGTGTTGTGCGTATGGATCGGAGTAGGGATCGGTGCAATCAAACAATGATGACATGCTCAATCCATCGTAGGATGAATGTTAGTGACTATACCCACCCATATCCCCTTCGTAGAGCATCGAGCCGTACACTAATGTGGGGTACCCAGGGTGCTCACGGGGAGCCCCAATGGCTGGAAGACTGGTTACTAGACCACGAGCCCATGTTATCCTGTGGTTGTCTTGCCTGCCACCGACCCCCACCACTCGTCGCGCTACGGGTCTACCTCTGTGAGCCCTTCTCGGGGCACTTTCCCCGTGTTGCAATCCTACCGGTGAGTGTAACTGTGAACGGGGTCGGAGGGTGTAGCGGCCATCGTCACCTCTAGAGTCTGTCACTGAGCTACTATCGATGTCCACCTTCTAGGGGGTGTTTGTGTCGTCATCACTGCCCACATTCGGCTCCTCATCGCTTTCGGTCTTTGCATGTGTCTTCCCACACTGGTGAGCTGACAACTTTGCCAACCTACCTAAAGCACCCACTAGTGTGTCATCATCATCGTCGTAGGTACCACGCTTCCTCTTAGCTATGTTGGTGTCGCTGATCACAACCTCGGTCCAATATGGGATGCTCTTCCCACGTATGGCCAGTTTGAACAAATATTAACATAGTTTTGATAACTAAGTAGACTAAAAAAATGCCATGTTACTTGTAGCCTTGTTGAGCTCTTCTGAGGTGATGCTTTCAACCACGAATCTCGCTGGGAGGGGCATGTCGTACCCACTATCCTCGTCGATTAGAGGCTCCCCCGCAGACATGGATGACTCAAACTATTCTTCAATCGAGTCTCTACCCGAATGCATCGCATCCTCAATGAGGTGATCAAATGGGTCATGTCATGGGTCTAGCAAATGGATTCGTAGTCCTGTAGGCAAAGTCAGAGATTATAGTGGATGAACATGAGCTATTGCATCTTTACTTAACTTAATCGATTCCTGACTTGCAAGTGCACTAAGGCAAATGTTCTCCAATTTACTTGTAACCGCTGGATGATGCACACAGTGACACCAATCTCAAGGCATACTTCTGCAATGCTGGCATCTCATTTTCGAATTCCATCCACCATTGTGTTGCCATGTGCATACAACAACAATACAGTAGTAGTTCTCCACAAGAAATTTACATTACGTCAAATTATGAAAGTACCTGCCATCATGTGTGGATCGATATTGCTACTCTATGCAAGTTGGGTGGTGAAGTGTCAAGGCCCCGAAATTTAAATTCGACTCGCGCGGTGATTGGATCCTGCGCCAAAATTATGGGTAATCTGGAGTATCCGGATTAAACATTCGGAATGTCCGGATGGAGCCCGGAGTATCCGGACAAATTGTCCGGAGAATCCGAATGTTGGGGGGTTGAGTATAAAAGTCCCATCTCGTGGCTCTTTATTCATTTCTCCCCTACCTCTTGCTCCCCACTCCCGTGCTCTCCTTCACCGAGCTCATCTCCGGCGACTCCCCACCGGCCGGCGTCCTCCCGTGCTCCTCCCCGGTGACTTCCTCACCCCGGCGTCCACAAGCTCCTCCCCAACCCGGCGTCTTCCTTCTCCTACCCGGCTTCCCCTTCTTCTTCTTCATCCTCCTTGAAGGTGAGACCTCTTCTTGGAGTTGATCCGTGGGTTCTTGGGTTCTAGGGCGTCCATGGGGGTGGATTTGGGGCTCGGTTTTTGTAGATTGGGGTTGGGGGTAAACTTTGGGAGTGTTAGGGTTTTTGGTAGGTGGTTGGATTTGGGGGTGGATTAGGCAATGCTTGGGTTTAGGGTGTGAGATCGGGGGTAGATGATGCCATTCTAAGTGTTGGAGTAAGTTTTGGTTGGGGTTTTTAGAAGTGAGCATCATTTCCTCGTGTTTGTGATAACTCAGACCTTTTCCGGCTTAGCCATGTGTAGGGAAGATGTAGATCGGGCTTTCGCGGTGCCGTAGAACTCAGAAAACACTCCAATCCCTTGAGTCATTGGGCGAAATGCGCCATGTCCGGAGTGTCTGGACAATTTGTCTCGAATGTTCGAGTTATCCAGACTGCCCAGATTAAATATCCGGACTGTCCGGGTTTGGCTGGTCTGTTCGGTGGGGGGATTGCACTGTTGTTCATTTCAATTGCATTGCATGCATCTTATTATGCATTGTACTCGTGTAGAGAGCGATTCCGCGGAGGTTGGCGCGGAGGCGACCGAAGGGGTTGCCGAAGAGCAGGTTGTTGGCGGTACTCAGGCAGAAGCACAAGGCAAGAACCTAAGCATATTCAACCGTGTATGAAATGTTATTTTTGTGAATCAATTGTCTATTGGTTGGTTAAGTTATGCATTAGGAGTTTAATTGCGGGGTTGGTTTTAGAACCCATTTGTTGCACATACACCCTATGATAATTGTTGAACACCTCCTTTGTAGCTAGGCTATGGGTAATTAAATTGTGTCCATGCTTAGTTTACTTAGATGCCGGGTATGGGCCAAGTGGTGGATGGTTCCATCGCTTGAGGTTGTTTACTTCACGCATGTTGGGCTGCAACGGGTAGGTCTATGTTTGGAAAATGTGAAATGGGGACCGGCCGAGAGTGTTCGATCATTTGGGTGTGGAGACCCAAGTGTTGTAGTCTCGCCTGTGTCTGTTGAGGACCGATCCGTTGTTTGCCCTTTGATCGAGCACACTTTGTTCGTCGCATGCCGGAGAATGGGACGGTAAGCTATTCTTTCATCGCATACTGCCTGATGGGTCATGCCCTCATGCTGTTGGGCGTGGTTGAGGGCGAGGCTTAGGCCGACTCTCGAGGGTCAAGCCGGGCTTGGGCCGCTCGAGGGGGTGCTAGGTGCTCGGACCGCATGAAGATAGCCCAACGAGTAGGTATGGATGGGAGGAGGGTTGACATGAGGCTCCTTGTGGCACATGTCGTGTGATTGATGATCCCCTGCAGGGTGAATAAGCGATTCGAATTGCCGCGCTCTCGGATATGAGCACGCTTAGTCATCGCACATTCAACGTAGTAATAACTTGAATTTAATGCTAGTTGGTTGGATGGTGGTACTGGTTTGTGATATTACTTGCTTTACTTTAATTGTAACTTTCAGATTTCACTCTAGTAATAGGTGTTGTCCACAATTGCTATAAAATTTGTAAATGGAGTAGTGGAAGGAAATTGTACAACAAAGTTAAGCTTTTCCGCACTTCTTACCGTAAGCTTATTCCTTGCTACAGCTAAATGCATATTCTTTCGAGTCGGTCATATATGGACCACGGGTAAGTCTTGCGAGTACCTTCTGTACTCATGCTTCTGCTTTGTGGTTTTCAGGTGAGGATTCGGACGGATGTGAGTTCTGTCCGTACTACCTCTCGGTGACCGGGCGGGACACCGAGTAGAGGCTACCGACGATGTTGCTTACGCCCGGGAGTGTTCAGGGGCAGGACACTTCCGAAGATGTTTTACTTTTGTTTTAGTTCAGTAGTCGGATATTCACTTTTGTTGTATAGATTAGTTAAACTCTGTTATGTCTTTAGTTAAACACTTGGTTACTTCGCTGCAACTCTTTATTGTACTATTGTGCTCTCTCGAGCGCTTGGTCACTTTGTTGCGACCCCTTAATGTGTTGTTGTGCTTTCTCTCTCGTTGGATTGTGTTGTTTGGTGATTGTCGGGGTGCCGCTGGGGTAGTTTGTGTCCTGGTCGGGTTTTGTCTTTGTGCGTGTGTTAGTTTGTTGTTGTGCTTCCGCGTTGCGTACTTTCGTTGTGGGGTTTCGAGTTTGTTGCCCCCTTTATGCAAAATGAGCTAATATGGCATTGGAAACCGGTATGCGGGGATCCTGGGCGTGCTTTGGGTCGCATACCGGGGAATACCGGGATTTTTGTTGAGTTATTCGAAGGGTCTCGTCGTTGTCTCGATTGGGCTTGGGTGGTAACACTGCGAGCGGCCTCGGCGATCCTGTAACACCCTACAAATCTAAACTGTCGTACAAGAAAATTTCGACAGCATCTCCCCTAAAATTAGGACAAAACGGTAGCGACAACAAGATTCATAATAAACATTACAAACAGGAATAACATAAAAGCATCAATACTAGAGATAACAAGTCTAAATCAACCAGAAAACAAACATAAACGTAAAACAGCTCCAAAGAGGACATCAACAGGTCTATGATTAATAAAATTTCAGCAAACTAATGAATTATTAAATGCACTAGTCCATGTGATTCGTGATGACCCCGGAGGGTTGATTGTGCTACTAAGCCCACCCTTCAAGCTTACGACTCGCGAGAACTACATGAAAACAACAAAATAACAAGGGGTGAGATTGGGTAATCTCAGCAAGCGAACAACTTCTAACAAATAACACAGCCACAAGAAACTAGCATACCAAATTCCTCATGTCCAATACCACATTACAGAGTCCACACAACCTCCGTAGAATGCATATGATTGTGCACATGCTTATGCCATGATCCTCCTCACCGTGCCCTTTCTCAGAACACACGGTATTGTAAGATTTGATCGCCAAGACAAGGCGTCGACAAACTTCCAATGCATGATTATGCAGTTAATGCTTCATGCATAAATACATTCATAACTTCCCACTCTGAATTCACATGCTTGCATACTATCAAATAACATGGATAAAATGCGAACATCATGGAGATAGAATATCTCAACAATTCATCTTGCAGACAACATCTTTCTTCATTCTTACTCATGATTCAAAAGCCAAACAACCACATCACAATGCAGGATAGGATATTGCAATCTCATAAACAAGTAGTTAAACCATGTAGGTGTGCTGCAATTAAGGTTTATATTGAAGACGAAACAAATAGCGAGTTATAGTTTAGCAAGACCGCTACTTCCACTTGCCTTTACCGACGTGGATGACGAATCTAGTTGCGTCCAGAAGGGGCACCACCTGAACAAGCATACTTTCAGTATATAATAACACCACAATTGATCACACAATTCAAACACGCGTTTCCTACAACCCGTTCCCCTTTTAAACACCGAAAACCCCGATCTGTCCGTATCGAACAGCAGCATCCTCTATTCCCAATTTCGTATCTTTTTTTCTACTGTTCATAAAAATACAGAAAAATTACAGTAGCTAGATATTGACGAGATATACAACTTTCATGAAGATCAAAATTTTCAATTCCACTGTTAAATATGCCTAAACAACCGCCCAACACAGTGGACGAAATCTATTTCCAGATTCTGTTCATCATCTTCCAACAGAAATAACTCTCAGTCCGATGGCCCAAAAATTCTGAAAAAACTACAGAAGCTAGGTCTCGACGTTGTCTACAACTTTCTAGTTATAGGTTTTTGCAGGAAAAATCATCTATGCCACGTAAACCACGAAACAATCCGCGCTGCACAATCTTCCCTTCCAAAAACAGCACCACGTGAACATCTACCCTCCCCCATCAAGATCCAACCAAACCACTCACCACCAGATCTAATACACTCCTAATCCCTAGGTAGAACAGGGGTAAAAGATTGGGAATTTTACCTTGAGTTCCCCCTTGCGAACCCATGAAGAACGCGCAACGATCTCCGTAACGGAAATCTGTTCGTCCTCCTCGCCTCCACGGATCCTCTTCTCGTTTTCTCCTTCGCGTTTTGCGGTGGATCTTGAGCCACCACGCAAGGGGAGGAAGAGGTGGAGTGGGGGCTGCTAGGGGGAGAGGGGGAGGCGCTCTAGGGCTTGGGGTGGGGTGGCCGGCCACATGGGGAGGCGCCACCCCTTTAGGGGGAGGTGGGCCGGCCCACTTAGGGCGTGGGGAGGGGGAGGTGGGAGAAGAATTCCCGGCCCAGGCCCAAGTTAGCCTCGGCCCACTGTTTCTAGCCCGAATACTCCAAATTTAATATTAATACGCCGCATAAACTTCAATTAATTAATTCCCCAACAATTTCCCTCATTCTTTCCGAAACAACAGAGAAAGAAAAACCCTAGGATCGCTCTAAAGTTCTAGGGCATCACATTCTCCCCTCCTTAAAAGGATTCGTCCCCGAATCTTCTTCTTTTAGCTACAGACCTAAAAGGAAAAGGAAGGCAAAAGGTAAACCACGACTTACCCCCAGCGTCCTCAAATAGCGTAGGGTACTTCTTCCTCATCTGGTCTTCAGGTTCCCAAGTTGCCTCCCGCTCAGACTGATTGGTCCACAAATCTTTCATTGGACTCTAACACGAACTATTCCCCTATTAAATAAAGGACACCTATTAGGTGAATCTGGTATCGATCTGGAATCTCAACTCCCACTTCTCTCTTCAACCCGATCGCGAAACTCCGCATTCCAATCTCAACTCCTCTACCACGCTTCGTCAGATTACGACGACGCGAACCATGTGAGACACAATGCTCTAGGTAAGTCTCTAAATCAACCCAAACACAAACTCCTATCTCCTACAAGTGATTGATGTTTTACAAAAAGAACCTATATCCACCCTTACCAACGACAGAGATAGCCTACTTTACAACCAGGGTCCGTAAATCCGCAGAAACAATAACAACCGAACACAATCACTACGGTTGACACAAACTCGTTCGAACACAGCGACAAAAAGTTCCAAAAATTAATGTAATTACCTGCAACTTCCAAGTTGTCCACTACTAAATTAAGCAACCCCACCGAGGAACACATCAATGAAAACAATTCTCCAAAAAGGTTTGAATTGAGTCATACACAACCTTCCTTTACTCTTCACTTTTAAACTACTTACGATCAGCGACCCACACTAGTTTTCCCTTGTAAGAAGGTTTCGCCTTCACATTCTTCCACCCAAGGACCAGGGCAAGGAGTACAATCCTTGAATATACTCAACCATAACATAAACATTCATTTTCTTACCCCCAAGCTTGAACGTAAAAGAAATCTTAATTCTCACTAACACCACGAACGACAATCACCACCTTTAAACCAAAAGGCTGAAATTCACATACACGGGAACTCAACTTGGAAGAGGAACTCCATAGAACCAAAAACACCAAAAAAATTTTCTTCGGGGAGAAGCTCTATTCAAAAGAGAAACACCGCGAAAGTCTTCTGCAAATGCATTTCACTTTTACCAAAACAAATCATCTCACTTTTATCCAAGGCCAAGCAATTCAGAAAAAAGAAACCGACCAAGGAATTAAATGCTTCCACACAACCACCATCTCTTTTTCCTTAAAAGGAACCAAACTCACTTCCCAATAGAAAAAATTGTTTTAACCACAAATATCATTCATGTCACAACCAGAAGAATCGTCTCTTAAACGAAAACTGTCAAACACCTCACACCACAACACAACTCTAGCCCAAAATAGAAATACAAATATTTCCATATCATGAAGTTCCAAAACTTACATTGGATTAGCTACTTCTTTTAATCAACAATGCAACCGATAACTCGACCTTGAAAACTACGGACACAGTCAAAGCATACATCCTTGAGCATAAATTTCGCATTCATAACTTAAGCTAGTTTTCTTATAAAAGACGAATGAATGACGATATTTAATAGAATAACATTCCAAAATCTCCACAAATTACTTCAAGGTTAATCATTCTTTTGTCCTTGTTTTAAGCCTCGAAATTAACCCACATTTGTCAGAATCATTCTAAGTTTAGGGAAACTCAAACACAAAGACAAAGAATACTTTGACCGAAAGTATTCAACCCAAATATCAAATAGACAAACCAATCCATATGAATTTTTTTAATCATAAGTTCAGATAACTCCCGCCATCTATAGTATTCCACTACCCTTACCATTTAGATTTCAATATTCCCTATTTACTCATTGAGAAGGCCCATCAGGATTTAACAACAACTACACAACAAATTCTTACTCTTATTACCTTATCCACAATTATAAATAAAGTTCATGGTGCTTATCAAAAACACATCCAACCAACACTACCTCATCAAGATCCCCACGGAGCAGCCTAACCTATAACATCATAGTCTAAATTTGAAAGGCGATTGCTTCAACAAGTCTTTCAAAGATGATGAACCTATAAATTCCATACCACATACGCTTCAACATCTCGACAATGGAAATTTATTCACCTAAAAGATGACTCAACAAGTAAATATTATCTCAACAAGGCACGAATCGTAAATAGAACTTTAAAACATACATTTATTAAGGACAAAATCACGCGTCATGCTAACTATCCATGGTTCACTCCATCACAACATGTTACAATTTCCCCCATTTTAACAAAGGTTTTCAACAATTAATCTAAACAGTTACCACCACTACTAAGTCATCAATATCAATAATTGGCATAATTGTAAAACAACAACATTGCTTTTAGTTACCCTATCCATAGGCTATGACAAACTGTCACTACACAACATACTCCAACTATGTAAAATAGATTGAATAATTTAAGCCATCAAAAGCTCTTAAAACAACAACGTTAAATTAAATTTAAATTTTTTTAGCTACCCTATACACGGGTTATAGCAAAATTGCCACTCCAAGACATACTCCACCTTTTTTAAAGTGAACTGAATAGGTTAAATCATCACAAAGCTCTTACGGCAATGGCAAAAACTTATGTCTTCCCAATTGATATCGATACTAGCATTATTGGAACACAACTACATACTTCGAATCTACTAATAGTTTGCAACGTCATAAATATCAACTCTAATCAATTTCCAAGTTAAAGTCACTAGCCAACACGATTAAATTTCTCTACTAACACGTTAAATTAGAACATCTTTAAACAACCAGCATGGTTTCTTTAACAATATCGGTAGTCCACCATTACAATTAAATTGTTCTACCGACCTTATATTAAAATGTCTCTAAATAACCCACCAATTTTCTATTACCTTCACAGAGTTTACATCATCTTAATGTTCTAACTACGCATCAAGATTTAAAGCTTTAAACATTGTCCATGGTCAAGGGCACATTAAAATAATGCAATAAATCTTAAGCATGCACATTAACACATTCAATCATTATCGCTATAGAGCAATCTACAATACTAGAAGTTTATTTAATCTCAAGCTAAAGATAACAATTACATCTTAATTGATTCAACTCACAAATTAACTTAGAAGTACATCATTCCATAAACCACATTGTTACATACTACGAATACGGACATAAAATTTCTAAACACCGTCATGGGTCACCTACCCTTGACAAACAGGAGGCAATCCCAAACATTAAAAAAAACAAACACAGTTCTAGATCAAGAACAAACACCGATAAAAAAATTTCTTCTTTTCAGGCAAGGAAGAAAAGCAAAATCCAAACATAAATGCAAGAGAGTTCGACCCTCAAATGTTCAATCCTAGTAGCCAAAACTCTTCAAGAAATCCAAAACCTACACTTTCCACAAAGGAAGACGGATGCATAAGGGAAGACCAAATGTCCAACCAAATTTTTCCGATAAAGATTCAAACTTAGCTCCATCCAGCTTGATCTGCAACAGGAGAAACTCCAACCCCCTTCTTTTTTTAAAAAAAAAATTCGGGGAAACAACAACCACAGAAATTTCCTCCCAACGACAGTCCATAACAATAAATCAGGTGCCAAAGCAAAATTGTGACCAAAAGACGCGCAACGTAGAACTCTTCTTCTGTGTCTTCACTCAAAGGAGACAAAACCACAAATCGCCAAAAGGACAATCAACGAGTTCTCAAAACTAAGCATTTTCCTCGGTTTAGAACCAACCACATACCCAGAAAACCAACCAAAACCGACCGTCAACACGGTAAAGAACATCCGAAGGAATCCATCACCAACCTCTTCTATTTGACTCCAGTCACTACCCGATCTACGACAGACACGGATAAGTACTCTTTCCCTACAGTGGTTTAATAGTTCTTCGGTGGTGACTCTACCCGGCCACACCGTCAAACCACAGCCTCACTACAAACAAAAGGTGACCGAAACCCTTCGGCACCACAACCTCCCTTATCACGATAACAAGAACAACTCAATCAATCATCTCAAAATCATAGTAACATACATTATCAAACGTAGCATTCAGCAACAAAGCTTAAATTCAACCTTTAAGCATGAGGCAACGATACCCATACCCTTTCCTACTGTGCTTCCATGTGTGTCAAATTTTAAATTAGTTATTCCACTAACACAAATTTTAATGTTACTATCCTATGGCAATTTTTTTTTAAGTATAACCTAAGCCATGTTTCTAAGTTATCCCAAACCACATTTTAGTTGAACCTATGGTATTTCACTAAGTTTATACACCACGGACCTGAAGCCCGCTCTGATACCAACTGTAACACCCTACAAATCTAAACTGTCGTACAAGAAAATTTCGACAAAGATCTCCCTAAAATTAGGAACAAACGGAAGCGACAACAAGATTCATAATAAACATTACAAACAGGAATAACATAAAAGCATCAATACTAGAGATAACAAGTCTAAATCAACCAGAAAACAAACAGAAACGTAAAACAGCTCCAAAGAGGACATCAACAGGTCTATGATTAATTAAATTTCAGCAAACTAATGAATTATTAAATGCACTAGTCCATGTGATTCGTGATGACCCCGGAGGGTTGATTGTGCTACTAAGCCCACCCTTCAAGCTTACGACTCGCGAGAACTACATGAAAACAACAAAATAACAAGGGGTGAGATTGGGTAATCTCAGCAAGTGGAACAACTTCTAACAAATAACACAGCCACAGTAAAACTAGCATACCAAATTCCTCATGTCCAATACCACATTACAGAGTCCACACAACCTCCGTAGAATGCATATGATTGTGCACATGCTTATGCCATGATCCTCCTCACCGTGCCCTTTCTCAGGAACACACGGTATTGTACGGCATTTGATCGCAGACGCAAGGCCGACAAACTTCCAATGCATGATTATGCAGTTAATGCTTCATGCATAAATACATTCATAACTTCCCACTCTGAATTCACATGCTTGCATACTATCAAATAACATGGATAAAATGCGAACATCATGGAGATAGAATATCTCAACAATTCATCTTGCAGACAACATCTTTCTTCATTCTTACTCATGATTCAAAAGCCAAACAACCACATCACAATGCAGGATAGGATATTGCAATCTCATAAACAAGTAGTTAAACCATGTAGGTGTGCTGCAATTAAGGTTTATATTGAAGACGAAACAAATAGCGAGTTATAGTTTAGCAAGACCGCTACTTCCACTTGCCTTTACCGACGTGGATGATTTAATCTAGTTGCGTCCAGAAGGGGCACCACCTGAACAAGCATACTTTCAGTATATAATAACACCACAATTGATCACACAATTCAAACACGCGTTTCCTACAACCCGTTCCCCTTTTAAACACCGAAAACCCCGATCTGTCCGGATCGAACAGCAGCATCCTCTCTTCCCAATTTCGTATCTTTTTTTCTACTGTTCATAAAAATACAGAAAAATTACAGTAGCTAGATATTGACGAGATATACAACTTTCATGAAGATCAAAATTTTAAATTCCACTGTTAAATATGCCTAAACAACCGCCCAACACAGTGGACGAAATCTGTTTCCAGATTCGTTTCATCATCTTGCAACAGATATAACTCTCAGTCCGACGGCCCAAAAATTCTGAAAAAAATACAGAAGCTAGGTCTCGACGTTGTCTACAACTTTCTAGTTATAGGTTTTTGCAGGAAAAATCATGTATGCCACTTAAACCACGAAACAATCCGCGCTGCACAATCTTCCCTTCCAAAAATAGCACCACGTGAACATCTACCCTTCCCCCCCATCAAGATCCAACCAAACCACTCACCACCAGATCTAATACACTCCTAATCCCTAGGTAGAACAGGGGTAAAATATTGGGAATTTTACCTTGAGTTCCCCCTTGCGAACCCACGAAGAACGCGCAACGATCTCCGTAACGGAAATCTGTTCGTCCTCCTCGCCTCCACGGATCCTCTTCTCGTTTTCTCCTTCGCGTTTTGCGGTGGATCTTGAGCCACCACGCAAGGGGAGGAAGAGGTGGAGTGGGGGCTGCTAGGGGGAGAGGGGGAGGCGCCCTAGGGCTTGGGGTGGGGTGGCCGGCCACATGGGGAGGCGCCACCCCTTTAGGGGGAGGTGGGCCGGCCCACTTAGGGCGTGGGGAGGGGGAGGTGGGAGAAGAATTCCCGGACCAGGCCCAAGTTAGCCTCGGCCCACTGTTTCTAGCCCGAATACTCCAAATTTAATATTAATACGCCGCATAAACTTCAATTAATTAATTCCCCAACAATTTCCCTCATTCTTTCCGAAACAACAGAGAAAGAAAAACCCTAGGATCGCTCTAAAGTTCTAGGGCATCACAGATCCGTTGTTAGCCTCCAAATCCGATTAGGATAACTGAGCATTCAAATAACCCGGGAACGGTCTGGGCGGCTCCTCTCAGCGCTGGTATCAGAGCAAGGTGCATGAAGACGAACCCGAAACATGACAACCACTTAGAGATTGATTAGGACTTGCATGATGCATTAGGTAGAAGGTAATATTTATTCCTGCCCTATGTTATAAATGGTGAGTGTGGGAGAAGGGATTTCGTTGGAACCGTGCATTCCATGTCATGTCATGAATGTGTCATGCCATTTTACATCATGAGTTGTGCTTTGGGTATGTTAGACTTGTTGGACCCCATTGAGGAGTGCTACAGTCTAACTCAGGTTTAGTTTGGAGGTTGCCAAGTCTAAGACCTATCCGTTCCGTGTGGGTCTAACTCTCATTGTCTGACTTTGGTTGACGATAGAATGAGGACCCGCGGGACTTCGGGAGGTGATGATGGTGCTGGGCGATCGCAGCTTGGTGGTAGCGATCCGCCTCCTCCTCCCAACCTGCTGGACGTATTGTTGCAGTCAGAGCAGAACTAGCAGACAACCAACCGAATCTTGGAGATGCTTGTCCAGAATCAGGCTGCTCCAGGTGGCCGCGGTGAAGGGCGAGGCCGACCGAATGGCTACCTGGATTTCCTACACACCTAGCCGCCAACCTTCTCTCAGGCCAGCGACCGATTAGAGGCTGATGATTGGCTGCGCACAATGGAGCAGAAGTTTGCCCTCATCCACTGTGAGGATCTTCAGAAGGCACCTTTTGTCGCGCAGCAGCTTTAGGGTCCCGCTGGTGCTTGGTGGGCTAACTTCCTGGTCATGCAGCCCGCCGGTCATCAGGTGACCTGGGCGGAGTTCCGTGAGGCTTTCCGGGCATACCATATCCCAAAGGGGCTCATGGATATCAAGAAGCAGTAATTCCTTGCCCTTAAGCAGTTGAGCAAGTCCGTGATGGACTACTCGCGGGAGTTCAACTATTTGGCCCAATATGTGTCGGAGGAAGTTGACACCGAGCAGAAGAAGCAAAGTCGGTTCATGAATGGGTTGTCCGCCAAGATGCAGGACAAACTTTCAGTGTGCAACTTCGCCGACTTCAATGCCTTGGTGAGTCGGGCGATCACGGTGGAGCACAAGATGAAGAACCACCAAGAGGAGAAGAAGCGGAAGAGGACGGTACAGTTCTCGGTGGGTGGCAGTTCGCAACGGGCCTGAACTGTTCCTCTTCCACCACCGAGGGCCCCTATTCTTGTGCCTCCCCTACCGACTGGGATGGCCTAGCCTCCTGTCGCTGCTCGGCCTTCGCAGCCACAACCGGGAGTGCGTGTGGTGATGAGCTCCGGACCGGGCCCATGCTACAACTGTGGGCGTGCGGGACATTTCATCCGCGATTGTCCTTTTCCAAGTCGGGGCAACAATTCCAACGCCCCAAGACCTCAAGGTGCGACTGCACCACCTCCACTTCCTGCACCGAACCGTGGCCGAGTCAATACGTTGATGCTGAGGCAATTCCCGAGGGCGCCACTGTGCTGACTGGTACGTTGTGCATTGAGGGACATGCTGCTAGGGTTTTATTCGACTCAGGGGCTTCTCATTCCTTCATCCGCAAGGACTTTGCTATGCATCATCAATTGAGGGTGGGTTGTAGCACCACCTCATTCCTCATTGAAGCGCCGGGTTCAAAGAATGTTGTTAATCAAGTAGTCCAAGAGGCAACTCTGCTAATTCAAGGGGTTCCATTCCTTGTCAACTTGCTACTCCTTGATCTTCGTGGGTTGGATGTTATCTTGGGCATGAATTGGTTAACACGACAGCAGGCCGTTCTAGATTGTTCTCGTCGTTCCATCTCGCTCAAGGGTCCAAAGAGCGACTGGCTGACCCTATTTCTAGAGGATGGCGAGGCCATCCTTTGTTCCCTGAATGGCGTTGAAATTGGAGAATTAGAGTCCATTCCCATGGTTTCGGAGTACCCGGATGTGTTCCCAGCGAAACTGCCAGGCATGCCGCCCGATCGGGATATTGAATTCGTCGTTGAGCTTCAGCCCGGGACTGCCCCAGTTTCCAAGCGACCGTACAAAATGCCGCCAAATGAATTGGCCGAACTGAAGACTCAGCTGAAGGAACTAATGGACGAGGGATTCATTCGCCTGAGCTCCTCACCTTGGGGCTGCTCGGCTCTGTTCGTGACCAAGAAGGACGGTTCTCTTCGCTTGTGTGTTGATTATCGACCGCTGAACGCCGTCACTGTTAAGAACAAGTACCCTCTGCCTCAGATCGATATCATGTTTGATCAACTTGCTGGTGCGTGGGTATTCTCCAATATTGATTTGAGGCTTGGGTATCATCATATCAAGATTCGAGCGGAAGATATCCCAAAGACAGCATTCTCTACTCGTTATGGCTTATATGAGTACACCGTCATGTCGTTCGGTCTGACGAATGCATCGGCATACTTCATGTACCTCATGAACTCCATCTTCATGGAGGAGCTCGATTCTTTTGTGGTCATCTTCATTGATGACATCCTCATCTATTCTGCCAATGAAGAAAAGCATGCGAAGCATCTTCGCATTGTTCTCAGGCGACTCCGGGAACATCGCCTCTATGCCAAATTCAGCAAGTGCGAGTTCTGGCTGAAGGAGGTATCTTTCTTGGGACATGTCCTCTCTGAGCAAGGTGTCGCTGCCGACCCAAGTAAAGTACAAGACGTTCTCAAGTGGGAACAACCCAAAACTGTCACAGAGATCCATAGCTTCCTTGGGCTTGCCGGCTATTATCGCCGTTTCATTCATGACTTCTCCAAAATTGCCAAGCCCATGACTGAGCTACTGAAAAAGGGTGCTGAGTTCAAATGGTCAGTGGGCTGCGAGCAAGCCTTCCAAACTCTGAAACAGCGCCTTACTACAGCTCCTGTCCTCACCCAACCTGATATCCACAAACCGTTCGATGTTTATTGCGATGCGTCAGGTATCAGCCTTGGCTGTGTGCTTATGCAAGAAAGCCGGATTGCTGCCTATGCATCTCGGCAATTGAAACATCATGAAGAGCAGTACCCAACTCATGATTTAGAACTTGCTGCAGTGGTCCATGCCTTAAAAATCTGGCGCCACTATCTTCTTGGGAACAAGTGCAATATCTATACCAATCACAAGAGTCTCAAGTACATCTTTACTCAGGCAGATCTGAATAGGAGGCAAAGAAGATGGCTTGAGTTGATCAAAGACTACAGCCTGCAAGTGCATTACCACCCAGGAAAGGCTAATGTGGTGGCGGATGCATTGAGTCACAAGGCTCGATGCAAATGCCTCACTCTTCAACCCCGGAGTGCCACCCTCTGCGCCGAATTCCAGAAACTCAGCTTAGAGATGGTCGAAGAAGGATTCTTGGCTAATCTGGAGTTGAATTCCACACTGTTGGACCAGATTAGAGAAGCTCAAAAGTGGGACAATGGAGTTCCCCGAATTTGCGGCAAACTAAGTTCCGGCCAAGCCACGGGATTCCATCTTGATGACCGTGGAACTTTGTGTTTCGGCAAGTGCCTGGTCGTCCCCAAGGACCAAGACATGAGAAGAGAGATTCTCGATGAGGCCCACAACTCCTTGCTCACAATTCATCCAGGCAGCAACAAAATGTATCAAGATTTGAAGCAACGGTTTTGATGGACTCGCATGAAGCGCGAGATTGCTCGCTATGTGTCGGAATGCGATGTCTGCAAAATGGTAAAGGTTGAGCATCTTAAGCCAGCCGGTACTCTTCAGCCGCTGCCCATTCCAAGCTGGAAGTGGGAAGAGATTGGAATGGATTTCATCACCGGCCTGCCAACGACTTCTTCGAGTCATGACTCGATATGGGTTATAGTCGATCGGTTGACGAAGTCCGCCCATTTCCTAGCCGTTCGCACCACCTATCGAGCCATGAGGTATGCGGAGTTGTACATCTCTCGAATCGTATGCCTTCATGGAGTGCCAAGGCGGATAGTTTCAGATAGAGGCTCTCAGTTCGTCTCCCAATTCTGGAGAAGTTTGCATGAGGCATTGAGCACTAAGCTACTTCACAGTGCATATCACCCACAAACTGACGGCCAAACCGAAAGGGTCAATCAGATCCTCGAGGATATGTTGAGGGCTTGTGTTCTGTCTTATGGGAAGAAATGGGATGAATGTCTTCCATATGCCGAGTTCGCTTATAACAACAGCTATCAAACCAGCATAAAAATGTCTCCCTTCGAAGCACTCTATGGTCGTAGCTGTCGGACACCCCTGAATTGGTCCGAGAGTGGGGAATGACCATTCTTTGGACCTGATGTGGTCAAAACGGCAGAAGAGAAGGTGAAGACCATTCAAGAAAATATGAGGGTAGCACAGTCACACCAGAAGAGCTATGCTGACCATCGTAGGAGACCTCTCTCCTTTGAAGTGGGGGATTATGTCTATCTGAAGGTGTCTCCCCTCCGGGGCACCCATCGTTTCGGAATTAAGGGGAAATTGGCACCTCGCTACATAGGACCTTTTCAGATCCTTACGAGGCGCGGTCAAGTGGCATATTAGCTGGAGCTTCCTCCCTCTCTAGCAATGGTCCACGACGTCTTCCATGTATCTCAATTGAAGAAGTGCCTCCGTACTCCCTTCGAGTCACTGGAGGTGGATGAACTCGAAGTTCAGCCTGAACCTGATCTAACTTATCAAGAGCATCCTATTCGGGTTTTGGATGAAGCTGAACGCAAGACCCGTCGGAGGACTCTCAAGTTCTACAAAATTCAGTGGAGTAATCACACTGAAGATGAAGCCACTTGGGAGCCCGAAGATCGTCTAAGAACCGAGTTTCCTGAGTTCTTCCGTACCATGTGAAGTGCTTGTGTACGGGTGCTTCGCAGTTCAAGGCAAATCGATTGGTACATGCCTGTACCGTCTGATTGCATTCCATTCTACCCATGTGCTTATTCTGAATCTCGGGGCGATATTCCCTTAAGGGGGGAGGGATAGTCAAGGCCCCGAAATATAAATTCGACTTGTGCGGTGATAGGATGCTGCGATGAAATTCTGGGTAATCCGGAGTATCCGGATTAAACATCCGGAATGTCCGGATGGAGCCCGGAGTATCCGTATGAAGTATCCGGAGTGTCCGGATTGGGTCGCCCGAAGGCCCCAACCCGGAGTATCCAGACTAATTGTCTGGAGAGTTCGAACATTGCGGGGGTTGAATATAAAAGTCCCATTTCGTGGCTCTTTATTCATTTCTCCCCTACCTCTTTCTCCCCACTCCCGTGCTCTCCTTCACTGAGCTCATCTCCGGCGACTCCCCACCTGCCGGCGTCCTCCTGTGCTCCTCCCCGGTGACTTCCTCACCCCGGCGTCCACAAGCTCCTCCCCAAGCCGGCGTCTTCCTTCTCCTACCCGGCTTCCCCTTCTTCTTCATCCTCCTTGAAGGTGAGACCTCTTATTGGAGTTGATCTGTGGGTTCTTGGGTTCTAGGGCGTCCATGGGGGTGGATTTGGGGCTCGGTTTTTGTAGATTGGGGTTGGGGGTAAACTTTGAGAGTGTTAGGGTTTATGGTAGGTGGTTGGATTTGGGGGTGGATTAGGCAATGCTTGGGTTTAGGGTGTGAGATCGGGGGTAGATGATGCCATTCTAAGTGTTGGAGTAAGTTTTGGTTGGGGTTTTTAGAAGTCAGCGTCAATTCCTCGTGTTTGTGCTAGCTCAGAGCTTCTTCGGCTTAGCCATGTGTAGGGAAGTTGTAGATCGGGTTCTCGCGGTGCCGTTGAACTCGGAAAACACTCCAATCCCTTGAGTCATTGGGCGAAATGCGCCATGTCCGGAGTGTCCGGACAATTTGTCCGGAATGTCCGAGTTATCCGGACTGTCCGTATTAAATATCCAGACTATCCGGGTTTGGCTGGTCTGTTCGGTGGGGGAATTGCACTGTTGTTCGTTTCATTTGCATTGCATGCATCTTATTATGCATTGTACTCGTGTAGAGAGCGATTCCGCGGAGGTTGGCACGGAGGCGACCGAAGGGGTTGCCGAAGAGCAAGTTGTTGGCGGTACTCAGGTAGAAGCACAAGGCAAGCACCTAAGCATATTCAACCGTGTATGAAATGTTATTTTTGTGAATCAATTGTCTATTGGTTGGTTAAGTTATGCATTAGGAGTTTAATTGCGGGGTTGGTTTTAGAACCCATTTGTTGCACATACACCCTATGATAATTGTTGAACACCTACTTTGTAGCTAGGCTATGGGTAATTAAATTGTGTACATGCTTAGTTCACTTAGATGCCGGGTATGGGCCAAGTGGTGGATGGTTCCATCGCTTGAGGTTGTTTACTTCATGCATGTTGGGCTGCAACGGGTAGGTCTATGTTTGGAAAATGTGAAATGGGGACCGGGCGAGAGTGTTCGACCATTTGGGTGTGGAGACCCAAGTGTTGTAGTCTCGCCTGTGTCAGTTGAGGACCGATCCATTTTTTGCCCTTTGATCGAGCACACTTTGTTGGTCGCATGCTGGAGAATGGGACGGTAAGCTATTCTTTCATCGCATGCTGCCCGATGGGTCATGCTCTCGTGTGGTTAGGCGTGGTTGACGGCAAGGCTTAGGCCGACTCTCGAGGGTCAAGCCGGGCTTGGGCCGCTCGAGGGGGTGCTAGGTGCTCGGACCGCATGAAGATGGCCAAATGAGTAGGTATCGATGGGAGGAGGGTTGACATGAGGTTCCTTGTGGCACATGTCATGCGATTGATGATCACCTGCAGGGTGAATATGCGATTCGAATTGCCGCGCTCTCGGATATGAGCACGCTTGGTCATCGCACATTCAACGTAGTAATAACATGAACTTAATGCTAGTTGGTTGGATGGTGGTATTGGTTTGTGATGTTACATTCTTTTCTTTAATTATAAGTTTCAGATTTCACTCTAGTAATAGATGCTGTCCACAATTACTATAAAATTTGTAAATGGAGTAGTGGAAGGAAATTGTACAACAAAGTTAAGCTTTTCCTCACTTCTTACCGTAAGCTTATTCCTTGCTACAGCTAAATGCATATTCTTTCGAGTCGATCATATATGGACCACGCGTAAGTCTTGCGAGTACCTTCTGTACTCATGCTTCTGCTTTGTGGTTTTCAGGTGAGGATCCGGACGGATGTGAGTTCTGTCTCAGATCGCCTCTATGGACCCAAGCGGCACCGAGTAGAGGCTACCGACGACGTTGCTTATGCCCGGGAGTGTTCAGGGGCAGGACACTTCCGGAGATGTTTTACTTTTTTTAGTTCAGTAGTCGGATATTCACTTTTGTTGTATAGATTAGTTAAACTCTATTATGTCTTTAGTTAAACACTTGGTTACTTCGCTGCAACTCTTTATTGTACTATTGTGCTCTCTCGAGCGCATGGTCACTTTGTTGCGACCCTTTAATGTGTTGTTGTGCTTTCGCTCTCGTTGGATTGTGTTGTTTGTTGGTTGTCGGGGTGCCGTTGGGGTAGTTTATGTCCTGGTCAGGTTTTGTCTTCGTGCTTGTGTGAGTTTGTTGTTGTGCTTCCGCGTTGCGTACTTTGGTTGTGGGGTTTCGAGTTCGTTACCCCCTTTATGCAAAATGAGCTGATATGGCATTGGAAACCGGTATGCGGGGATCCTGGGCGAGCTTCGGGTCGCATACCGGGGGAATACCGGGATTGTTGTCGAGTTATTCGAAGGGTCTCACCGTTGTCTTGATTGGGCTTGGGTGCTACCACTGCGAGCGCCCTCGGCGATCCGTTGTTAGCCTCCAAATCCGATTAGGATAACTATAACACCCCAATTTTTGCTTTTCATGAGTTTAAATGAAATTTGGCACTTTTGTGAATTTTTGGAATTTTCTGGGATTTATTTGGATTTATTTGGAATTTATTTGAATGTATCCCCATTTGAAACAATTAAAGAATTTAATTTTACAAATAAAATTTTGATGGAAATATTTTATTTGAGTCCAAAATGTTCTAAAATATATTTTAGAATTTTTCTAGACTTTTTCTGAGTATTTTGCTATTTTTAATGAATTAAATGAATTTCTGGGAATTAAATTGAATATTTAAATCGCTGGAAAAATTGAAACCGGGTTTTACTGTTCATGCGACCGAGCCCGAGTCGAACTCGAGTCCGAGTCCGTCCCGAACCCAAACCGCGCCGCGGTCGAGTCGGACCCTGTCCACCGAAACCCTAGCCGTGTGACCGTTGGATCAAGATCCAAAGGCCCACGATGCGCCGCATCAACCCACGTGGGGACGGATCGGGCCCATCCGAGACGATCGGATATGGGCCTTCGATCGCGCGTGCGTGGACAACTGTGATGCGGCCACGTCAGCCCAGTCTGCGCCGCCGTCGGACTCTGCCGCGGCAACGGCTTCCCCGCGAAATCCGTGTCGATCTCGACGTTTGAGCCGGTATTTAATGACCGGGTGGGCGTCCGAGGTTCATCTTTGCCGCCCGCACCGTTCTCCTCACCTCCCGAAGCCCTAGCCGCCGTGTAGCCGCCGTAATCCCTCGCCGAAGTTGGAGAAGAAGGCCGTCGCTGTTTTAGCCGTTTTCCGCTGACGTCCGCCGTCCTCCGCCGTGTTGAAGCCCAGATCTGGAGTCCTCGCGCCAAGCCTCACCCGTGGGAACATCTCACTTCGCCGGGATCGCGCCCAAACGCCGTCGGGCGTGCCTTCGTCTTCACCTCCGGCCACCGAAGCCCCGCCGCGTCGCCACCATTGCCTCGAGCTCGGATAACCGTCTGATCAAGATCAGACGGCCACGGTGAGTCCACACGTTTCCTAAACCCGTAGAAACCAGATTAGATCTGGACCGTTGGATCAAGATCCAATGGCCCACGTTCGTCCATGTCAGCCGTATCAGATCCACGTTGTGGTAATTGGATCTAATCCTAGCCGTTGGATCCAAATCCAACGGCGTAGATCCGTGCACGCGTCACGCGCCGGGACATGCCACGTTGTCCCGTGGCGCGTTGAGACCCTAGTCGATCTGGACCGTCCGATCTAGATCGAACGGCCTAGATCAACCGCGTTAAACCCACGCGTGAAACCCTCGATCTAATCCGCGCCGTCGATTTTCAAATCAACGGTCGAGATTGCGCCACGTGTGCCCTAGCCGCGTACGCGCGTGCATGCACGTGTCACTAACACGCCGGGCCCGCGTGTCATCGACCGAGCCAAACCGCACCGTGACGTCACCGGTGGGGCCCGCATGTCAGTGCTGTGGCCGGGCCGTGCTGACGTTAGAGATGACAACATCTGGTGGGTCCCGCGTGTCAGAGGCACGTGAGCTGTGGGCCGAGTCCACGGCGAACCCGGGCCGGGCTGTGGACCAGGTCCACGCGCCCGCTGACGTCATGCTGATGTCATAATCCAGTTTTCCAATAGAAAAATAATTCAGTGGAAAATTAAAATCCGCGCTGACGTCATGCTGACATCATTAATCGGATTTTCAATATAAAAATAAATGGATTAATTCGATTTAATGTTTAATTTGAATTTTGAAACTTCAAACGCTTATAACTTTTGCATTTTAACTCCGATTTGAGTGATTCAAATTTCTAAATTTTTATAAAATTGAGATCTACCTAATGATAAATTTTATTAAATTTTTGGACCAAAGTTTTTCTTTGTAATATTATTTAAACTTTAAACGCTTGTAACTTTTGCGTTTTAACTCCGAATTTGACAATTCAAATTCCTAAAAATTCAAAAAATTATGCTCTCTCTGTTTTTGAAGTTTATTTGAACTTTTCAACAATTTTGTATACTATTTTATTTATTTATTGCTATTTGCACGCGTTACGAGTAAACGTTGAAGTGCCCGAAGGCTTCGAAGGTGAAGTGTTGACCCAGGAGCCAGCTCAAGACCAAGAACAAGTACTCTTTGAAGGCAAGTTGTGCTTTGACCATGTTGATCCCATTTTGAAATTATTTTTATTTAATTTATTGCATGCTAGTTTAAATTAGAAAATGCTTTAATTAATTTTGGGAAGTTAGTTAAATGCCAACTTTGCTCTATGACACCTTGATTATTATTTATGTGCCATGACCCCTTGTCACCCTAGTTGTGGATTATTAGTTGGGCATTACTAAATTGCCAACAGGGGTAATTAGACCGATGTAGTATGCTTAGCCTTGCCACGTAACATGTTTTTGACAATTACATGATAATATTGACTTAATGAGATATGGAACCTGTTTTGAGAAGTGTCATGTGTTGTTGATGATGATATTGATGGCACGTGGTGCGTGGTAAACAACTGGGGTTTGATAAATAGTTTTCGACTGGGGAATGTGGCAAGAATGATCGGGTGGGCCAGTTGTGGCACCAGGAGCGTTGATTTGGTTCTTCGGGTAGTCTTGCCCTGGTCACCCTAAGGACTTGTGACACTACGGAATGGTGCGACATTATTTAACGTGAATGTTAAGGTCAAAAAACTTTATGAAATATGGTATTGGAGGTTAAAACTATATGATAGGAGGCTTAATAGCGTTTTCGGGCCATTTCCGAGGTTTTGGGCCTTTCCGGGGGAGTTTGGGCCTAAAGGAAAGGGTCGTGGGCTTTGGTGAGATGGAGTTTGAGTCCTAATAGGAGTAGGAGACCTGGTTGGGGGCCTACCCCAGCCCCTTTAGGTGTTCACCCCCTGCCCTTGCGCCCCCACAAGTCCTAGCCGCTCCCCCACACCTCCCCACCTCCTCCTTGTGGCGCCTCCACCTCCCCCATTGCTCCCCATTGCTCCACCACCTCTCCACCACCTCTCCTCCTCCCTTGCTGCCCCTAGGGGAGTTTTCCACCTCCACACCTCAAAGATACATCCGTTGGAGCGCTCCACGACGAGGAGATTCGGCGGGATTGGAGCGAGGAAGGAGATTGCGCGAACTGGGAGGAGATCTATTGGGTTTTCGTGCGTTGGGAAAAGGTATGGCCATGGGAATCCTTGGGGTTGGTCTAGGTACTGTTCTAAGGGTGTTTATCAAGTTTTTAGATCAATTGGTGGTACTGGAATTGAGTTCTCTGTTTCGGGCAGCATGAGCAGTCGACCTAGGGTTCGGTTTTTCTCCAAATTAGATTCGGAATATGATCGTACGGACGTTGAAGAAGTTGTAGATAATTTTGTTATCTTTCGGTGGATATAATAAACGTTAAATTATGCCCAGCCGTTTGAAAGTTATGGCTGTTTTACCGAGTGTGTTAAAATCTGTGACGTGATTGGAACAGATCATGGTATTTTGTAGATTAAACAACTTTAGAGTCCGAATCAGTCTTTCCCTATACCTAGAAAAAGTTGGAAAATTTCCTAAGCTACGCGAGGATGTACTCCTTTAATTGATTCGGAGTTTTAGAACCTGAGTTATGCCTTTTAGAAGGCTGCTGTCCCAACGGGACAGAACCTCTGTTTTTATGTTTTGCGAGTAGTTGGCAATGTCGGGGTAGATGCACTACAGGAAACAAGAATAGTGTCCTCGGCCGAAACATTTTTATCGTCGGTAAAAAAACCGACGACACAAAGTATGCCTCTATCGACGGTTTTAACGTAACCCGACGACATATATACACCAAGCATGCCTGTGTCCTCGGCCACCTAAACCCGCCGATATAGACCACAGTCTGTGTCCTCGGCTACATTAAACCCGCCGACACAGGCACTCCGCCTCAAACAGGGAGTATCGGCGCGCGATGAAATTTGAATTTCAGATCCCGCCAACACAGGCTGTGTCCTCGGCCTCAATAAACCCGCCGACACAGGCACTCCGCCTCACAAGCTGTGTCCTCGGCCTCATTAAACCCGCCGACACAGGCACTCCGCCATGTGGGACCAACCTGCAGGATGCTCAGGCCCACCAGTGGCACGAAGACTGTTTGTCGTCGGGAGAGAAACAGCCGACGATAGAAATAAGTCTATGTCCACGGCATAAATGTCGCCGACGACACAGATTAAATTTTGTCGACCGTTTAATTTTAGCTGACGACAATAGTAATTCCAGATTAATTCAGAAAATCTTTTTGAAAATCTTTTTGTTGTTTTTAAAATTAAGAAAAATTAAATAGAGCTTTTAGAATGGTTTGTTAGGTAACATACATCTATATGACATGTAACTTTTTATTATTTAATTAATTGGTATGTTACGGCGCTATGTGTATGTCTCCGTGCATTACTACGTGTCGAGTACATTGAGTAGAACCTTGTGACGATCCAACGCAGACCAATTGAAAGAGTGAGGAATGACCTGGAATAGGCTGTGAGTGTTGTAAAACCTTTAAATGACCGTAGAAATGTCTCGTTCGACCCGTCGTAGACGACCAAAATATCGAAGAACGTACGGCTGGTGGTGATGACTCTGTTACTCTCCTTGAGTTTTCAGATGAATTTGTTGTGACGATGAAATGCCGGGCGAAAGAAGAGCGAGCAATTAGCTGGAATAGGTTGTGCATGTTCTAAAAACCTTAAACTGCCCTTAAAAATCTCGAGAGAAAGAAGAGCGAGCACGACCTGTGTCCCAGTATCTGACGGTGGGCCCATGAGTGCTGTTTGTGTCCACGGCAAAAAATGTTACCGACGACACAAGTTGAACCTGTGTCGTCCGTGAGATCTCAACCGCCGACACAAGCACTGGACTGCCCTGTATCTGACGGTGGGCCTATGAGGGCAGTCTGTATCGGCGGTTAAATTGTGGCCGAGGACACAGGCTAAATTCTCATTGGAGGGCTATCTGTGTCCACGGCATTAATATTGCCAACGACATAGGTTGAGGAAGGTGTCGTCGGTTAGATCTTAATCGCCGACACAAGCACTGGACCCGAATAAACCGAACCCGAACTCGCTGAACGCTAAGTCGCTAATCCCAGCCCCGAATCCCTGTTCCCCAATTCCTCGTTCCTCCTGACCAGACTCCAGAGGACCAGAGCGGTGGAGAGCAAAAATCCCCAAATCCCCGAATCAGCCATTACGCCGAGCCATTCGGCTGCCGGCCCCTGCGCCTCCCGCTCGATCTTCACCTCCGCCGCCCGGCCTGCCGCCTCCCGGTGAGCCGTGGTCCCGCAGACACATCCACCGACGGCGCTCACCCCCACCTCGCCGGCCCTCGCCGCCGCCTCGCTCCGCTCCGCTGGCGCCGCCCGCCAACCCGCGCCCGGCGCCGCTTCACCTAGCGCCTGGCCAGGCTGCTGCCCGCCCTCAGCGCCGCGCGTGCCTCAATCGGGCGGCCACCTCCCCTTTCCTGAGCTCGCCGACCTCGCCGACGAGTCCCGCTGCTGTAAGTACACATCGCGCGACCTCGTTCATGGTTTGGTCTAGGATATGTAACACCTCTATATTAGCTTCAGGAACTTGATTCTCCTCATCCTCATCCGATTCTTCATCGATTATTCCCATGTTTTTTTTATCTGCTTGTCCTCGATCTGCTGCTTTAGTCTTGGATTCAATTTCTTGAAGCTCTTGATTTTCTGTACTGAAGACGTATCGATCATGGTTTCTATCACAGGGATCCTAGGAGTTATATGGAGTTCAACTGTTTGGGAAAAGTATTCATCTTTTTATACTAAAGATAGAACTATGTGATGAATTCAATAAACTAGTTTGTTCTTTCATACTAGAGATTCTCAAGTTGTCAAATAGTTGGGGCCATAAGAAAAACAGCATTCAGTATCGACAACGCAGTTCAGTATCTACAGCAAAGATTGATACTGAAAGGATGTGGAGTAGTTTAGGACCCATCCCCTCAGATCGATCTGCATAACAGCATAAGGTGTTGAACTTGAGTACGGGGTCTTCCATTGCGACACTTGAGAGGAGAAATCTTGAACCCGCCACCATCTTGTTTATGCACCCCACGTCACATAGTCGAATCAACCATGATATATGATGGCTACTTAACTAGTTTTGACAATTGACTATGACTTGGTAAGATGGAGTGTTATACTGCTATCCACTTATGCTTTGTCTGACCAACTAATAAGACATCTATTCTGTACAAGTATCTGTTCTCCTTCTATGAATGGTGCTTGATTGAGATTCTTTTGCTGCTTTATGTATTTTATCCATCTAGACGGTTTGCGATTTGGTACCATCACACTGACTGTTGTATATTTTCGAATAGGCATCTGTTTAAACTTCCTCTGAAGGATCATTGTTTTTTGATCCATGTGTTTTTTGATGATGAGTATTTGAATATTCGAAGAGATTTGAAAAGATTTGAGTTGATTTTGGCTCAGTATTTGAAAAAGATTTTGAAACCAATTTGAACCGATTTATTTTTTGGTTTCTTTATTTGAAAAAGATCTGAAACCAGTTGGTTGTATGGATTAATTTGAGTCAAGTCGCGGACTTGGGCTCGGAAATTGTTTTTGTGTTTTCTGTTCACGTGCAGGTGTTGCTTGAGGTCGAACGTGGTCGATGACGGGACCGAGACTAGGTTCAGGGAGGAACTGAGGTCGTGAGGGTCGAGGGTGTCATGCGAGATGTTTCGGACTAGAGAAACGATGCATGTGAGGTCGAGATCGTTGCAGCGTAGCGGCAGGTGGTCGTACGCGTGTATACAATTTTTAGAGTGTGTGTGTGCATATGTGTGTGCATACATGCAAGTGTGTGTGTGTACGTGCATGTGTGTGTGCATGCATGTGAGTGTGTGAGTATGCATGCATGTGTGTGTGCATGCTAGTGTGTGTGTGTGTGCATGGCGTGAGTTGCATGTGTGCGTGCGTAGTGTGTGCATCGTGTGCGTGTGTGAGTGCGTTGCTTTCTGCATGCCGTGTCCGAAAGGGAGTACAGGCAGCAGCCGGCGATCGTGCGCGTCACCAGGCCCACTTGCCCCGGCGTGCGGAGCTGGGAGTACAGGCAGCAGCTGGTTTTTACCGTGTCCGAGAAGGAGACTCGCAGCGGAAACGTGGTGGAGCCAGCCGGTTTGCCGTATACAAGAAGGAATCAACTGCTATGGAGCCCTTTAAATAGGGGGTTTTAGGGGTTTAGAGAATCATCCAATGCAAAGGGCAAGAAGCAAAAGGTGCCTACAACAAAGAAAAGCTTTTGTGCTCTCTTTAGTTTGTTTAGGGTTTTCTAATCTTGTGAGATTAGAGATTTTGTTTAGGGTTTTCTAATCATTGAAGATTAGAAGATTTTTTTTTGGTGTCATCTTGTTGAAGATGGCTTTGGAATAAAAAAAAAATAAGTTTTTGCAATATTCTCTTATTTTTTTCTTTGATTCTTGATTAGAAGGTTTGTTCGATTTTTGATAGAACTAGTTTTGATTTTTTGTTCGACTTGTCTCGCTAATTAATCTAGGGTTTTGATCTCTTCATTATTAGATATTCTTCCGCTATTTAGGGGTCTTTTATTTTCAGAAAGAAATAGTTGAATTTTATTCGGCATCTATTCACCCCCCCCCCTCTAGTTGCCTACTCGGTCCTACAAGTGGTATCAGAGCAAGGCTCTACTAATCCATCTTAACAGGTGATTAGTAAACGGTAAGTTATGGCAACGGAGAAATACTCGAACAAGCCGCCAATCTTCAATGGCACAGCATTTCCCATAGCGGATCCGAATGACTGCATATCTTCAAGCTCAAGGTAACGCAATTTGGCGCAAGGTAAAAATTTCGTACGAGCTTCCTTCTAATGATGATATTGATAAAATCGAGTTTGAGAAAGATGTTGAAAACAATAATAGAGCTAGAAACATATTGCTTCAAGGACTTGCTAGAAAAGAATTCGATAGAGTTCATCATTTACTCACTTGCTCATGAAATTTGGAAATCTCTTCAAGATTATCATGAGGGCACTTGACTCAGAAAAGAAGCTAGGCAAGATCAATTTAAAAAAGAATACACTAGATTTGAAATGAACTCTGGAGAATCTCTAGATGATTGTTTTGCTCGCTTTAACAGAATCTTAAACAATCTTAGAGCTGTAGATGTAAAGTACACTGACTCTGAAAATGCTAAACATTTCCTATCATCTCTTGATCTTAAAATCGGCAAATGAAAAGTGATCGCTTTTAGGAAGCTCACAAGATGAGTGAAATGACTTTGGATAAACTATATTCTAGTCTCAAGACTTTTGAGATAGACATTGTTTCAAGAACTTCCAATGATAACTCTATGGCTCTTAATGCTAATTCTTCATATGATAATGCCACTAGTTCTTCATCATCATATTCCATTACTGTTTTGAGTGCTCTTAGTGATGAACAGCTAGATCAAATACCAGAAGATACACTTGCTCTTCTTTCCAAGCGTGTCAATGCAGCTTACATGAGATCAAGGGAGAGAAGAGGAGCCTCCATCCACTGCTACAACTGCGGCAAGGCCGGGCACATCCGTGCTAACTGTTTCAAGAACAAAGATAAAGAGGAGAAGGAGCAAAGCAACTCCTCCAAGTCCTTCCGGCCAAAAGAAAGCAAGGACAAAAATAAGCAACGGACAAAGAAGATGCTCAACAAAGTCTTCGCGGCAATTGGTCGCTTAGACTTAAGCGACATTGATGATTCAACTGACGATGAGAAGGAAGCGAAGCAAACTAAGCTGAACGAGAAAGATTTCACCGGACTGTGCTTCATGGCGAAAGGGAACACTAGTGATTCTAGTGACAACGACAGCACTTCCAGCGACGGTGATGAGGTAATACCTTCGTATGATGAGCTTTGTGAAGTTTTAGTCATATTGAGAAAATCTTTAAGAAAATCTTCACTCAAAAATAAAAACTTAGAGAAAGATCTATCCATGCTGAAAACTGAAAACTTTGATCTTAGAAATTCAAATTCTGAAAAGACATGTGATTCTTGCTTAGATCTCAAATTTGAAATTAAATCTCTAAAAGAGGAACATATGATTAAACTAGAACAAGTTTATGCCAAACAATTGAAAAATGAAAAACTTGTGAAAAATGTTGGTTGCTCTACTGATGGTTTACATGGTCAAACTTCTTGTTCTAAATGTCCCATACTAGAATTGAAGTTGCATGATGCAGATGCTAAGATTACTCAATTGGTTAATGATTTGCTTACACATGAAGTTCTTTCATGCTCAACTTGTCGCAAGCAAAAAGAAAAAGTAGATGTTTCCTGTAATAATTGTTTAACACTCTCTCGAAAAATTGATTACTTGGAAAAGTCTTTAGAACGTTTTACTAAAGGAAAGAAAAATCTAAATATGATTTTGGATCAATCAAAAGTCAGCACTCATCACAAAGGTTTAGGTTTTGATCCTTATGCTCATCACAAATCATATGCTCCTACTATTGTTAAAACTCTTGAAAGTGGAAAGTTTGAAATTGTCAAAGAACCTGAGAAAACTGTCTTCAAATCTTCTGGAATTTTATCTTCTACTATGATGAATGCAAATGTTGCTTCTGCTTCTAAAGACAAACCATTTGTTAAGTACAATTGCACTCATTGTGGAAAAGATGGTCATTTGATGAATTTTTGTTTTAGACTAGCCAAACAACAGAGAAAGGAAAATTCAAAGGCTAAGTCTAACTTTAGACAAACACGTATCATTTCTCCACATGTTCCGCTAGTGAAAGCAAACAAAATACCTGGAAATTCATTTACTTTGCATTCACAAGCTTTTGTACGATCACCTCCTCGTCGAGTGATTCAGTGCTGGATACCTAAATCATATTTCTCTAACCCCAGCGCTGAATCCTCAACATCTTCTGTTCATAACATGTAGGTGGTACGAGAAGGGAAGGAGAACATCTGGGTTGTTGATTCAGGATGCTGCCAACACATGACAGGCAACCCAAGTTGGTTCTCCTCCCTAACAAAAGCATCTCGGGAATGAAACGATCACTTTTGGAGATGCTACTCATCGGACGCGTCATTGCAAAAGGTACTGTGAAGGTAAATGATCACTTTACTTTAAAGAATGTCTCTTTGGTGTCTAAACTGAAATTCAACCTTCTATCTCAGATCTCAATTGTTGGATGAAAACTTTGAAGTGAGTTTTAAACCAAATGCATGTAGAGTACTCGATGCTTCTGGAAACTTGACTCTTGAGATATCTAGACTTGGAAAAATTTTCATAGCAAATTTTAGCAATGCTTCAAGTTCACATTGTTTTGTTGCTTCAGAATCTAGAAATCTCAATTTTTGGCATCGTCGGTTAGGTCACATGGGCTTTGATCTGTTATCTAGATTGAGTGGTCTAGACTTAATTCGTGGCTTGCCAAAATTAAAATCTTGCAAAGACATTGTTTGTGCTTCCTCGCCGACATGGTAAGATGGTTGGAGCCCCACATGCTCCTGTCTCTCTTGTAATGACCACTTGGCCCTGGCCAACTTCTTCACATGGATACGGTAGGACCATCTCGAGTACAATCGTGGGAGGTAAATGGTACTTTCTAGTAATAGTTGATGATTATTCGAGATACTCTTGGGTGCATTTTCTGTCTTCAAAAGATGAGATTTTTGGACTCTTTCATGTCTTCTTTAAGAGATTGATAAATGAATTGCCTAACTCATTGAAAGCCATAAGAACAGATAATGGTACAGAATTCAAAAATGCCTTGTTTAAATCTTTTTGTGAAACTAATGGGATTGAACATCAATTTTCTTCGCCATATTCTCCCTCACAGAATGGTGTTGTAGAAAGGAAAAATAGAACTTTGATTCAAATGGCTAGAACTATGCTAGATGAATATAACACTTCAAGAAAATTTTGGGCTGAGGCAATTTCTTCTGCTTGCTATATATCAAATAGGGTCTATCTCAGAGCTTTACTTGGTAAAACATCTTATGAACTGAGATTTGATCGTAAACCATCTGTTTCTCACTTACGAGTGTTTGGTTGCAAATGCTTTATTCTTAAACATGGAAATCTTGATAAATTCGAAGCTCGTGAGTACAGATGGTTTTTTCCTTTGATATTCGTTGTACTCTCATGGATATCGTGTACTTGATTTATCGACTAACAAATTGTTGGAGACATGCGATGTTACTTTTGATGAGGCTAGCCCTGGAGCTAGACCCGACATTTCAGGTTCACGAGAAGATTTAGAGCCAATCTTTTTGGATAAAAGATTCAAGAAAATGATGAAGATAATGATGATGATGAGCTCATACCTACAGAACGGAAGATGTTCTGAACAAATTGATGTGACTATTACTTGATTCTCCTACACCTCCCACGACGATCGAAACAACTGGACCTCCCTTACTGTTTTGAAGAACCATCCTCTGAACAAATTATTGGAAGTCTTCATGAAAGGGTGACACGTTCTAATTCATCTCAAACTCTTTTATGCATGCATTCTGCTTTTGTTGCAAATTTTGAACCTAAGAACATTACTCATGCTTTAACCGATAGTTCTTGGGTAGATGCGATGCATGAAGAGTTAGAAAACTTTGAAAGGAATAAAGTTTGGTCTTTAGTGGAACCTCCTAAAAATCAAAACATTATTGGAACAAAATGGGTTTTTAAGAACAAGTTAAATGAAGATGGAATAATTGTTAGAAACAAAGCTAGACTTGTAGCTCAAGGTTTTTCTCAACTTGAAGGAATTGATTTTGATGAAACATTTGCTCCTCGTTGCTCGTTTAGAGGCTATTCGCATCCTCTTGGCTTTTGCAGCTTCAAAAGGTTTTAAGTTATTTCAAATGGATGTGAAAAGTGCTTTTCTAAACGGTTTTATAGAAGAAGAAGTTTTTGTGAAACAACCTCCTGGCTTTGAAAATGAAAAATTTCCTAATCATGTATATCGCTTTGTCAAAAGCTCTTTATGGATTAAAACAAGCCCCTCGTGCTTGGTATGATAGATTAAAAGGCTTCTTGCTTCAACATAATTTTGAGATGGGAAAAGTTGATAAAACTCTATTTACTCAAAATTCAAATGATCAATTTCTTGTGGTGCAAATTTATGTGGATGATATTATCTTTGGAGGATCCTCCCACTCTCTTGTGTTGCAGTTTTCCGAAATGATGTCCAGGGAATTCGAGATGAGTATGATGGGAGAGTTGACATACTTCCTTGGATTTCAAATCAAACAAGCAAAAGAAGGGATCTTCTTGCACCAATCCAAGTATACAAAGGAGCTACTAAAGAAATTCGACATGGGAGAAGGAAAGTCAAGATCTACTCCAATGAGCACAACAACAATTTTGGATCTTGACGAGAATGGTGTCGAGATGGACCAAAAAGAATACGAAGCATGATTGGATCACTGCATTTGATCGCTTCGAGGCCTGACATACATTTTGCAGTAGATGTTTGTGCGCTTTCGATTTCAAGCCTCTCCTCGAGAATCACATCGACAAGCAATTAAAAGAATTTTCAGGTATCTTCGCTCCACTCCTGAATTTGGCATTTGGTATTCTTGTTCTTCTTCGCACACTCCTAGGATATTCGATGCTGATTTTATGGGGTGTAGATTAGATAGAAAGAGTACTTCCGGCACATGTCATTTTCTTGGCACTTCACTTGTTTCTTGGTCTTCTAAGAAACAGTCCTCGCTTGCTCAATCTGCTTTGAAGCTGAATACGTTGCAGCCGCTAGTTGTTGTTCACAAATTCTTTGGATCACTTCAACTCTTAAAGATTACAGCATTAACTTTAGTAGTGTTCCACTTCTTTGTGATAATACTAGTGCAATTCACATCGCTAAAAATCCTGTTCAACATTCAAGGACTAAACACATTGATGTTCGATATCATTTTCTTAGAGATCATGTTGAAAAAGGAGCTATTGAACTGAAATTTGTTGATTCGGATGCTCAAATTGCTGATATTTTCACTAAGCCGCTTGATTCTTCTCGCTTTGCTTTCTTACGCGGCGAACTTGGGATCATTCATCCCCATGGGTTGATTTGAGGAGTCTTGATTTTAACTCTTTCATTTGATTTTGTCGTTACACTTAAAGAAAACTCCCCTGTTTTCATTGCATCATGTAGTACAAAGCTTTGTTGACTATTCTTGTGTATATAGTCAAATTAATGCTACATTGCTTCACTTCTCACTAAAAGACTAAAAGACTAAAATAATTCAATTTGAGATGCTTTTTGAGAATATTTTGGCTCTTGTTCATTATGGTATTGCATTTGTGAAATAGGCTTAAAAGTTTCTTGTCATCTGTTGAAAGGCTAGAGCTGATTAGAAACTATGTGTGAGCTTTTGTTGGACTTCAAATGATCATTATGAGTCTCAAGCAAAATCAGTGTTTTAAATGATAAAAGCAAGTTGAAAAAGATGCAAGCAAAAGCTACTTGGCTAAACACAAGTTTAGTACAATGTGCAGCTTCCTTGCCAGGGATTTAAATTCAAAAGATGCAAGAAAAGGCTACTTGTCTAAACAAAAGTTCAGAACAATGTGAAGCCACTTGCCAATTTAAATCGAGAAAGATACAAGAAAGAACTACCTACTCATACACAAGTATGGGCTAGTGTGCAGTTACTTGTCATCCCTGTTGTTCACAAAGCAAAATTGTCAAACTTGCTAAAAGAGAAAAAGGAAATTCAAATTTTTGAAAAGCCTTGAGACAAACATTAGTGAATTTGAAAGTCTCTCTTTGCTCATGATAGATTTCCTTTTAGCTTTGGCAAAATCAGTTTATGACATCTTACTTGTTTGCTCTAATTTGCTTATGCAACAACTATTCTATGTGTTAGAGCCTCCATATTCTCTCAATTTGCTTTCTCATTGGATAAATTGACACAAAATGTGAAAACTCTCGTAAAAACTCTCCAAATGCTTTACTTTGATTATATACCTTGAATATACTTCAAAGCTTGAGATACTGCATTCATTAAGGGGGAGTTTTGAGATCTTGATGACTATTTTGTCAAAAAGGGGGAGAGCAAAAGTCAAGAAGAAGAAAAATAAAAAGAGAGGTGAATTTCAAACTGTTTGAGAATTTGAATTTACTTGATTTACTTGGTCTTTACTTGGTCTTGGAATACTGTTTGAGAATTTGGATTTACTTGGTCTTTACTTGGTCTTGGAATCTTTTGGGTCTCAAACTCTCATTTTTTTACTTGGTCTTGGAATACTGTTTGAGAATTTGGATTTACTTGGTCTTTACTTGGTCTTGGAATCTTTTGGGTCTCAAACTCTCATTTTTTTACTCTTGTCAAATCTTATTGTGTTTTGTCAAATTACTCATCAAGGGGGAGATTGAAGGATCATTGTTTTTTGATCCATGTGTTTTTTGATGATGAGTATTTGAATATTCGAAGAGATTTGAAAAGATTTGAGTTGATTTTGGCTCAGTATTTGAAAAAGATTTTGAAACCAATTTGAACCGATTTATTTTTTGGTTTCTTTATTTGAAAAAGATCTGAAACCAGTTGGTTGTATGGATTAATTTGAGTCAAGTCGCGGACTTGGGCTCGGAAATTGTTTTTGTGTTTTCTGTTCACGTGCAGGTGTTGCTTGAGGTCGAACGTGGTCGATGACGGGACCGAGACTAGGTTCAGGGAGGAACTGAGGTCGTGAGGGTCGAGGGTGTCATGCGAGATGTTTCGGACTAGAGAAACGATGCATGTGAGGTCGAGATCGTTGCAGCGTAGCGGCAGGTGGTCGTACGCGTGTATACAATTTTTAGAGTGTGTGTGTGCATATGTGTGTGCATACATGCAAGTGTGTGTGTGTACATGCATGTGTGTGTGCATGCATGTGAGTGTGTGAGTATGCATGCATGTGTGTGTGCATGCTAGTGTGTGTGTGTGTGTGCATGGCGTGAGTTGCATGTGTGCGTGCGTAGTGTGTGCATCGTGTGCGTGTGTGAGTGCGTTGCTTTCTGCATGCCGTGTCCGAAAGGGAGTACAGGCAGCAGCCGGCGATCGTCGGCGTCACCAGCCCACTTGCCCTGCATGAGTCGGGAGTACAGCAAGACTGGTTTTTACCGTGTCCGAGAAGGAGACTCGCAGCGGAAACGTGGTGGAGCCAGCCGGTTTGCCGTATACAAGAAGGAATCAACTGCTATGGAGCCCTTTAAATAGGGGGTTTTAGGGGTTTAGAGAATCATCCAATGCAAAGGGCAAGAAGCAAAAGGTGCCTACAACAAAGAAAAGCTTTTGTGCTCTCTTTAGTTTGTTTAGGGTTTTCTAATCTTGTGAGATTAGAGATTTTGTTTAGGGTTTTCTAATCATTGAAGATTAGAAGATTTTTTTTTGGTGTCATCTTGTTGAAGATGGCTTTGGAATAAAAAAAAAAAGTTTTTGCAATATTCTCTTATTTTTTTCTTTGATTCTTGATTAGAAGGTTTGTTCGATTTTTGATAGAACTAGTTTTGATTTTTTGTTCGACTTGTCTCGCTAATTAATCTAGGGTTTTGATCTCTTCATTATTAGATATTCTTCCGCTATTTAGGGGTCTTTTATTTTCAGAAAGAAATAGTTGAATTTTATTCGGCATCTATTCACCCCCCCCCTCTAGTTGCCTACTCGGTCCTACATCCTCATAAGTGGTCTTTGTGGGAGTGCTTTCTTCACCAATATCCAGCCATCCGGGGATATTCAGTTACGAGGTGTGCTTTTGTTTTCTGGGCACTGGAAGAATCTAGTATATCTTGTATTTCTCAGGTACTTTGTTTCTTCCCTGTATTTTCGTTCTTCTTACGGGAAACAGTAGGGGGATATTTTCTATCTGTGTGAGGAGTCAATTTGGCAGAACTTTTCTACATTTGTAGAACTTTCACCCATCAATGGTAAATCTGATTGAGAAGCACTTCGCACTGCATAAAGTGGAAGTGATTGTGTAAGTTTTGGCAGTATTTAGTTATGTGGTGGTCTCACTATTCTGCATTGAATTGTCGAATCAAGTACTCAATCGGGTAATTGTAGATAATAATTGTGATTGTGGAATACTTATTACATCATGCCAATTGCGCAATGAAGTGTGTGAGAATACAATTTAGTAACTTTCAGGACAACAAACTGAACAATTACTGTTGGTCTTAGTCAGATCATAATTTGCATGTTGCATTTACGTATAAAATTGTGGAATTCTAAGACCTCGAACTGCAATTGTAATCGCCTAAGCAAAGCATCCCCAACTGCTAGCTTAAAACAATGAAAAGCCCCCGACGCATGTGTCTTGGTGAATACAGTTAGGGCTTTGTAGTTATATATACTCTTTTGCAGACACAATATTGGTATTGTTTTCTTTTTTTGCTTGTGTTAATCTTGTGTTCTACTTTCGCACGTTATCCGATAAATTATCCGGCAGCCCCCGACGCTGCTCGGGCCGCCGCCGACGCTCCGGCTCCGACCCCGATCATGGGAGGTCGTCCACGCACGAACCACGCCGCCCCAGCTTTCCCCGAGCTCGTCCACGCCGTCGGTTCCGCCCTCGTCCTCCTAGTCGCACTATCTATTTTTTTATGCCTATTTTGTTGATAACTCAATCTACCTATTCCAAGCATAATTCAAGGATGCAAACTGAAGTTATCTGTTAAGAGAACGATCTAAGAGCGCATGTGCGAAAGTTAGTGTTATTAGCATGAGAGTCCACTATCTGTTATAAGCATAATTCAAATTTTTTTTGAGGATGCAAACTGAAGTTATCTGTTCACTGTTAAGGATGAGTTTAGTGTACTAGGTTGAACGGATAGCCGCACTAGGTTTATTTGATAAACGTCAACCGATTTTGATCATGAGATTTATTTGATGAGTTTAACTATGTTATTTGATCATGAGATTCAACACTATCCGTTCAACCTAGTTCAAATAAACCTAGTACACTATCTGTTTATTTGATAAACGTACAAACTCGTAGAATGTAATTATGCTTGGAATCGCACATCGCGGCTATACATTAAGGATATTAGAATTGCATTTGTAACGTCAACCGAGCCAGAGTTAAACCCGTTCGGGGGCGCTGCATATTTTCGTAAGGAGCTCAGACGGTGATTCGTTGGGTTCCATTACGAAAAGTGTTGCGCTCTCGAGCTGTCCACATTTTGGACAGCCCACGGATGTGCGCTTGAGTACAGTGGTCGTGACACGAGGGTGTACGGGTTGGGATTCCGGCGGTATTTCCTTGTCGTTCTCCTAGTGCATAACATAAGTGGTACGCCGTACCCGTCGTTGCACTCGGAGAACAACGAGGTTATCTTTGCCGAAATTCCGACCCGAGCACCCTCGTGCCACAACCACCGTACTTAAGCCCACATCAGTGGGTGGGTAAGCCCTCCTATTTAGCAAGGTTTAAACTGTCTAATTCTGAAATTTGGATGCATGCATTGACATTATGTAGTAAGCGATCTTTGGATGGAAGATCGGCGGTGGATGTACGATGGTTGGATGAAGTCTGGGAGACACACGGACGAGTGGATCGAGAAGGCTAGAGCATTCGTGGATGATGCTTTTCGAAGATTCCCCGACCCTAATGCAGCGGTCATGTGGTGTCCTTGCGCTGCGTGCTCGAACACCGAGAAGAGGACCAAGAAGGATATTAGCCATCACCTATGTAGGCATGGCTTCAAACCAAATTACTTTGTATGGGTAGCTCATGGCGAGAGGAAGCGTTCGGCGCCGGTGTGTGGCCCTTTGGATTTTGAAGAGGGCTACGACGAAGTCGAAGTTGATAGATTAGACGAGCTCACGGATGATGTGGCTCGGGCTTACGATCTCGAGCCCGAGGAAGAGTCCGAGCCACTTGCCAAACAATTCGAGAAGCTCCTTGATTCTGCCAAGTTGCCGCTGCATGAGCATACCGATGTGACTGTACTCTCGGCAGTGTCGCGTCTAATGGCGGTGAAGACCAAGTACAACCTGTCTGCCAATTGCTTCAACGACCTTTGCAAACTGCTGGATAGCCTCCTTCCGAGTGGACACAAGATGACTCCGAATCTTTACGAGTCGAAGAAGCTTCTTCGCGTGTTAGGCATGCCGTGCGAGAGGATAGACTATTGCCCAAAGTTCTGCATGCTTTATTGGAAGACCGATTCTGGGCTGACTCACTGTAAGCATTGTAATGAGAGTCGGTACGAGGAAGTTAAATGTACAGAACGTGGAATTAGACAGACGGCGGTGGCCCGGAAAACATTCCGTTTCTTTCCGATCACTCAACGTCTGCAGCGTCTGTACATGTCCAAGGCCACGGCGAGACACATGAGGTGGCACAAAGAGGGCAAGCGTAGAAAGGAGGGCGTGATGATTCATCCGTCTGATGCAGAAGCTTGGAGGCACTTTGACCAACAACACCCTGAATTTGCGGCGGAGACTAGGAATGTGCGTATAGGCCTCTCGACCGACGGGTTCACGCCATTCAATATGATGGCGCACCCGTACTCGTGCTGGCCGGTGTTCGCAATCCCGTACAACCTGCCGCCTCAACTCTGCTTGAAAGAAGAGTACATGTTTCTTTCCGTTATAATACCTGGGCCTAAGTCTCCTGGAAAAAACTTAGATCTATTCATGCAACCTCTGGTAGAAGAGCTGACTGACCTGTGGACTAAAGGAGTCTTGACGCATGATAGCTACAAGGGGAAGAACTTTAGGATGCGTGCCGCATACCTATGGTCAATACACGATTTTCCCGCGTATGGCATGTTCTCGGGGTGGAGCACGCATGGAAAGTTGTCATGCCCTATATGCCTGCGTAACACTGATGCTTTCACACTGAAAAATGGGGGTAAGTCCTGTTGGTTCGACTGTCACCGTTGTTTCTGAGCCGAAGCACCCATTTAGGAATCAAAAAAAGGCATTTCGCAAAGGCAAGACTGTGAAGAAGGGGCCACCCGAACGTTTCGAAGTGCAGGATATCATCGACTGGCATGACGATCTAGCGGATATCGGGTATGTGAAAGACTATGGTGAGGAGCACCATTGGACTCATAAGTGCAGCATCTACAACCTTCCTTATGCAAAAGACCTGAAGCTACCTCACAACATCGACGTGATGCACCAAGAGAAAAATATGTGCGAGTCAGTCGTGAACACAAACTGGGACATCCCACAGAAGACTAAAGATAACAAGAAAGCACGTCTGGACTGCGCTCTGATATGTGATCGGCCAGACATGAACCTCGATGAGAATGGGAGGAAACCTAGGGCAAAATTCTGCCTTACACGTGGGCAAATAAAGCAGATTCTTGATTGGATTAAGGAAAAGGTTAAATTCCCAGATGGTTATGCGGCGAACCTTCGACATGCCGTTAGTATAGAGCAATGCAAGTTAAATGGGATGAATGCCCATGACTACAAAGTCTTCATAGAGCGTCTGTTTCCAGCCGTGTGGCGTGGATATGTTGACGATGATATATGGATCACTTTGGCAGAGCTTAGCTTCTTCTATCGAGAGCTCTGCGCAAAAGAGATATCCGCATCGAGGATGGAGGAATTGGAGAAGGACATTGTCGTACTTGTGACAAAGCTCGAGAAGATTTATGTCCCTGGGTTTTTCAATTGCATGCAACATCTACTGGTTCATCTGCCATATGAAGCAAAAGTTGGGGGGCCGGCGCAGTTTAGGTGGATGTATGCTGTGGAGCGCATGATGAAAAGTCTTAGAGCGAAGGTGAAGAACAAAGCACGAGTCGAAGGCAGTATTGCCGAAGCTTGGCTGATTCAGGAGATCGCCTACTTCACGGACAAATACTTTGCGACAAAAAACAAGGTCCATGTGCCACAACCAAGGTATAAGAAGGCACGTCACAGAAGTACTTCCAACTTGGAGGTCTTCCATGACCAAGCCGGATGCAATGTCGGCAAAAGCACCACACGTGTCTTGGATGCAGCAGAAAAGGATTTGATTCAGTTGTACGTGTACGACAACATGGATGAAATGAAGGTGTACATCGAGTAAGTTAATAAATGTCTGAAATAAGTCATAAATACGTACTTATGAAATAAATGTCTGAAATAAATATTAAATCTTGTAGTCAATTTATTCAAGAAGAGTGGGAAGGATCAGGTGAACCTTCTGTGAACAAATTGACAATCTGAAACGCCGAGGTCGTGGACAAGGCCATCCAAACTTTCTAACCTGGTTTCATTACCACGTAACCTTCTTCCTCTTATACAAGTTCACTTAATTTACAAATGTGTGGCATTTATTCCTTAATGAATTTTGCCTCGAATGCTTGTGCAGTGTCAAAGACACCGCAGCGTGCACAACGATCTCCGACAAATGTCACGTGGATGCAGCCGTAGAATTAAGGTCCATGGATGCTATGATTGCCATGGATATCGATTTCGATCCGAAGCGGCTGAGTCAGCTCGCCCCAATGCAACTACGGTGAACAGCGGCGTCATGAGTTATGTCACTGATGACTCTGGTGGTCCAGACATAGAGTACTATGGGATCATCGAGAATATTGTAGAAATTTTGTATGAAGGCAACAAAGATCTCTCGCTCGTGCTCTTTCATTGCAGATGGTTCCATCCAACTAGTGGGGTGCGGTGTACTCCAAAACTAGGACTAGTGGAGATCAATCATAAGAAGCTGTATCAAAAGCCTGACGTGTTCATTCTGCCCGAACAGGTCGAGCTGGTGTTCTATCTGCCGTACGCCCACCCGAATTACAAAAGTTGGTGGATTGTACATAAATGTCTTCCACCTGGTAGATTGCCCGATCTCACGGAAGACGACTACGATTCTCACCCAGACGTGGAGGTATTCCAAGAACAAGAGTTACCAGGAGAGCTGCATGTCGATATTGGTGATGGGCTAGATAATATTTTGGGATCGGTATACCCATCTCATGTAGAAGGAGAAGAAGAGGAGGAAAGGGTAGAGGAAGAGGAAGAGGTAGAGGAAGAGGAAGAGGAAGAGGAAGAGGCAGAGGAAGAGGAAGCCGAAGATTTTTAAGCTATTTAATTTTATAGGTTTAATTTTATATACTTTATGTCATTTAATTTTATATACATTTATATTTTATTCGTTTCAATTAATATGAATGTACTTTATGTCATTTAATTTAATTTGTGTAGGATGGCTCCGGTTACGAAGAAGTTGGCTTCAAAATTGAAGAAGGTCTTCGGGAAGGGGGCATGAGGAGTGCAGGCCAGGGCAGCTCACCCCAGTATGACGCTTCCCAGGAGGAGGAGGAGGATGAGGTGGCTACCACCGACTCCCAGGAGGAGGAGGAGGAGGAGGAGGAGCAGGTGGAGGTGGACGACGATGAGCTTCGTTGGGGTGATTGGCGTCAGGCACTTGAGGAGGGGGGTCAGGACGAGGATGAGGACGGGGACGAGGACTGGAGTCCATGGGAGTCTGTTGGTACCGAGTCAGGGGGTGCCTCCGCCTCGAGCTCTACGGGATCCAAGAAGAGTCGGGGGCGGAATAAATTGCCAAAAGCCCCCACAGATCCAGCCGACAGGATACTGATAGTTGTTTCTAGCGGGCGAAGGTATGTGCTATAAATTTTCGATGTCTTTTATTGCTAACCACAAACTTGATAACTACTTGTTATGAATTCTTCATGCAGTGGCTTGGTTTGCCTCAACAAGGGTAAGCAGGAGCCGGGCCACTTGCTAGGGGTGATCTTGAAGCAGCTCTACCCCGGGCGAGTGGGCGAGGGTGGTGCTCGATGCCCGGTGACTAGATGGAGCGACTACTCGCTCGTGGAGGACGACCAGGGAGGCACTGTCGCGGATCATTGCATAGCCGAGTTCTGGGTAAGTTGTCATTTCTATTAATGTTTTCGTGTTTATAGCTTCACGTGTTTGTTTCGTTTCAGGCGAGGTATCAGCTTGGCCCTGACGCATCCCAGGATGACTATCATGCTTGCCGCCCTGTGCTCGACACAATGGCGGCAAAGACGGTCAGGGACGCCATCAGGTTATGCCGCCGGGACGCGGTGATGAAGCACTACAAGAGCACGGGGATGAAGATCTCGAGGGCACATGCCTTGCAGCGATACCTCGAGGCGAAGGAGTACTCGCCTTGGCGTCGGACCGGATGGACAAGTGTCCACACGCTGGAAGGATCTCTCGCAAGATGTGGGCATCGAAGGAGTGGATCGAGAGGTCCAAGAGGAACAGGGGAATCGAGAAGCCAACCCGAGATCTCGTGTGACCTACCTAGGTGGACGAGGCATGGGTCACATCGCGCGATATCGTAAGTATACTAAGTACAACTCTAGCATTCTTGTCAATTCAGTTTTTCATTTCACATTTGAAATTGAGCTGAGGAGTCGGAGACGGGACTTGACCCGACGAGTTCACCGTGTGGACGCAGAGCACACACGCCCGTGTCCGACCTGACGGTACACAACCACCGATGCACCCGGTTTGCCAGAGAAGATTGTAAGTGACTTTCTCTTTTATTTGCTTCTGACTATTGCAACTGTGGCCGAGCTAATCCACTTCATATCTTATTTGTTTCGCAGGATACATACAGTGCAGCCATGAAGGAGAAGCACGGTGCCGACTGTGACCCCTTGACCATGCCGGTCGACCCTCTGGTCATCTACGACCAGTTCGGTGGGAGGAGTCACGGCAGGCTCGGCTTCATGGACTCGGTGGTGGCGCCCGAATCGTACAGGGGCCAAGTCAGGACACGTCGACAGCAGGTCGCCTCTTCCGCCAGTGCACAGCTAGAAGCCCAGGCGAAGATGATCGCAGAGTTGCAGCAGCAGATGCAGGCGGATGAGCAGCGGAGGCAGGCGGAGCGAGAGGAGGATAGGAGGCGGTACGAGGCCCTCCAGAGTCAGAACCTCTGGATGTACAACTATTTCCAGGTAATTAAGATTGTATACGTAGCTACGTTGTACTTACACGTTTCAGATGCTAACATATCATATCCACAGTCGTTGCAGGGGGCGGGACCCTCCGGCCAGCCGCAGATGCCACCTCCGCCGCCGTTCTTCACGCAGACACCGACGCCGACGCCGGGGGTAATGCATTTTGTTCCAGTTTTCGCTAACTATTCATACAAGTACACAAATGCACAAGAGTTTTGAAAATTGTGGTTTCCTCTATTCTTGTAGGTGTCCACCTCACCGCTACCGCCTCTGCGATTTAATGCTCATGGAGGTGATTCCAAAGTGGCACTAGATCGGCTCTGAGATCAATTCGTCGATGCTGTGTTTTCTGATCCGTTTGCTGGTTCACAGACTTAGTTAGTTATTGCTTTTGATGGTTCATATAAATGTTGATTGTGAATGTGATGTACACTTTTGGTTTGTGAGCTGAATTTGTGAATTATTAATGCATTTTGCTATATGTGCTATATGTGCTTGGTTGGCTATCCTAATTTGCTTTATGTTGTTATCATATCAACTGTTGTCTTTTGTCTGCTGAGTGGATGTCCTAGTTTTAGGGGAAGTGCTGCCGAAATTTTTTACTCTTTAAGTGCATCACAATCTTTTAATAAATGGAAATTGCTTTAGGTTGAGTGAAATATGGTGTTGATCATAGTCTTCAGAACTTTGAGCAAAACACATTGGAAACAGCTAGTGAAGAAGTCGCATCCAAAATAAGAACAATTGCTCAATGGAGGGAAAGTTTGGTTGTAAGTACTTACATACTTTTGTTTTCTTTCAATATGTATGCCTAGTTATTATTATGCTTTATTTTGTCAGTAAAAGGAGTTATTATTATACTTTATTGACAGATTGAGAGTTTTAAGTTGTTTTATTTTGTTTCCTGCAGGTACAAAATATCAGGAATCAGGAGAAACTAAAATACCCCCCATATCCACTAAGTACTGTAGAGCTTCAGAAACTTGCTTCTAGGTACATCAGAATGAGTTTAGAGCACACTATGAAGGTATTAAAAATATATATTTTTAGAGTTTTATTTTTCCTTAATAGTTTTTCTAGCTAATTATGGCATAGCTCAGTGTCCTGATGTTTTGTTTGCTGGTTTCTTGTGATGTCCATACCAAGTGGCTGAAGAACTGTATCAAGCTGGATTCATTAATTATCCCAGGATAGAAACCGATAATTTCTCTCCAAAAAATGACCTACATGTCAGTTTTGAAATTTACTAGTGTGGCTTGTCCATGTTCTTATTTCTTGTCTCGATGATTCATAGTCTTCCGAACTTTGAGCAAAACACATTGGAAACTTGACTAGTGAAATTATATTGTCATTGTTCTGGGCAATATATTTGTGAATGTGAATGTGTCAATGGAAACTTTGATCATTTGTGAATTGTATTGATGAATGTGAATGTGTGTGAAATTATATGTTGTCATTGTTCTGGGCAATTGGGGATATAAAACTGCTGGGAATGGGGTCTTTTTGCAGGTTAAAATTGGATTTTTTTAAAAATTCCCAGTTTTTTTTTTACAACCTGTGTCCTCGGCTTTAACCATACCGACGACACAAGATAGCCCTGTGTTCCGCACGATGGTGTCTGTCGCCGCCATAGCCCAGGCCGAGGACACATATGTCCACTGCGGTCCGCGGCTTTAACCATGCCGACGACACAAGATAGCCCTGTGTTCGGCACCGGAAGGGTCTGTGGTCGTCGGCCATACCAGTGCCGAGGACACAGTGTCCACTGCGGTCCGCGGCTTTAACCATGCCGACAACACAAGATAGCCCCAGGTTCTGGCACCAGAAGGGGTCTGTGTCGTCGGCAACAGCCCAGGCCGAGGACACAGATGTCCACTCTGTGTCGGCAGCTTTAAGTTCGCCGACGACAAATGTCTGGGTGTCGGGCCGGCCCCGGATGGCATCTGTGTCGTCGGGATTTATTGTGGCCGTGGATATAGGTTGGTTGTGTCGTCGACTCTGTGTCGTGGGACTTGTGACATCGGGTGGCCGACGACAGAGCCCTGTGTCGGCGGTTTAGGTATCTGTGTCGTCGGTAAAAGCCGAGGACACTGAGCAAGATCTCTGTAGTGATGTGGGTTTGCGTACTATTTTGTGGACATGATTGTGAGTGTGTGATACCTATGTGCAGGTGGTGCGACCCCGGGAGTGCCTTCTACTTCCCGCCAATCCGTTGCCCGTGGTTGAGGCAAGTGTGGTGTAATGGATACCGATTTGTAGGTTGCTTGTTGAGAATAGATGGAATTGACTACATGATATATGATCACTTGCCATGCTTTAATGATTGCCAATGATATGATGAGCATGTTTATTATGTTATGATGCCATGTGTTAATGTACGAGTTAAATATGATGTTGGCATAATTGCATACATGGCATGTTACATGGCCCGGGCGGTGAGAAAGTCATAACTAGTCCGGGGAAGGTCGGTGAGAAAGTTATGACTAATCCGGAGAGCCATTGAGTAAGTCCTACATTGTGATTCCATCCACGTGGTGTTTGGAAGCGAGGAGTAGGCACCCTCCATCTTCGGGATGGAAGGGGGGAGAGGGTGCACACCGACGGGTGTGTACTCAACCATACCGGTATGAGTTTCCAAGGAGACATGAGCATTGCATTGCATACATAATGATGATGATAATGTTATGTGTTCATGAATGAGATGATATACATGATGTGAGACATTATTGCCATGTTATTGTTCTTGTTGTCCATTGCAATATGCTTGCTGAGTGATGAACTCACGCTTGTGTTTATGTTGTTTTCTTTTAGGTACCATGAATCCGGCATGCGGGGAAGGGAAATAGTCACACTTCCACACGTAGATTCACTCTTTTGATTTCACAAGTCATTCAATTAGTGTTGATAATAAATTGCGTGTGATGATCATTGCTTTATGGCTTAGCTTTGCTAAATGAGAATCTTTTCGTTAGTTTGACTCTTGGAGACATTATATGTTTGGAACTAGACTTACATTGTTGCTAACTCGTTAATTATTGTTGTTTTACATGCTTTCCATTATGATATAACTTGTGTTACTATTGTTGCTCCTTCAATTCATGTTAAAACAAAGGAGATGCTGCCGAAATCTCGGTTTTTAGCATGTGCGCCTTTGCTGGAATTTATGTTTAATTGAGGTATTTAGATGTTGTTTAGCTTATGTTTGGTAGCATTCAGGCATATTAAATGTCGGGGTGTTACAGTTGGTATCAGAGCGGGCTGTAGGTCCTTGGAATGTGTATTTTTTTTAGTGTCATGCTATAGGGTACAACTAAAATGTGATGTGGAATAACTTAGAAACATGGATTAGGTCTTAACTAAAATTTTGTCATAGGATAGCAACATTAAAACTTGCAAAAGTGGTATAACTAATCTAAAATTTGACACACACTGGATGCACAGTAGGAAAGGGTATGGGTATCGTTCCTTTACGCTTAAATGTTGTATTTAAGCTATAATGTTGAATGCTTCATTTGATAAACCATGTTGCTATGTCTATGAGATAAATGATTGAATTGTTCTTGTTATTTATGATATAGTGGGTTGTGGTGCCGAAGGATTTTGGTCACCTCTTTTTGTTCATAGTAAGGGTGAGGTTTGACGGTGTGGCCGGTTAGCGCCATCACCGAAGAACTATTAACCCCTGTAGGAGAAGAGTGCTTACCCTTTCTGTCGTAGATCGGGTAGTTGACTGGAGTCAAATAGAAGAGTTTGGTGGTGGATTCCTTCGTATGTTCTTTATCATTCTATGGTCGTTCTTGGTTGGTTTGCTTGGTTTTAGTTGATGGAAACCAAAAGAAAAGTGTTTGGTATTGGATTTTCGCAGATTGTTCCGTATGTGGTGTGTGGGTTTGTCTTCCTTGGTTGAAGACGAAGAAGAGGAGTCTAGTGTTGCGCTTCTTTTGGGCGCCTTTCCAGTTTTAATGCCTAGTTTGTTGATTGTTTTATAGGGAAGAAGCATTCAATTTATTCATGTGTTTGTCTTTCTCCGAGGTTAAAAGAGTTTTTGCGGAGTTGTGCTGCACTGGTCATCGGGGCTGAAGTTCGTGGCTTTGTAGGAGTAAGTGGTGTTTGATTTTGTCATTTTACTGGTTTGAGAAATCATCTTTGAAAAATCCTTCTTGTTTCGTGAAAGTTTGGGGTTTGAGATTAAGGTTTTATTTGAAATGGATTACTTGGTCGCTTGGTTTCCGTTAAGAAAATTGTCTTTCAACCATTTTCCTTTATGGGAGTCTTTGAGAATGAAAAGTGTTTTGGAGAATTCCTTTTGCATGACCAAGTTTGGGTTTGTCTCATTGCAATTTTGAGAGTCAAGTTTCCTTATGAACTCGGGATGAGCTTTAAAACTAAAATGTTGCAAACAAAGTAAGTAATCTTTTGACCGAAATCGTTTGTCCCTAGTAAGAATTGCTGTTTAGCATATTATGTAGCATGTACCAATGTGGTTTATGGGATGATGCATTTTTAAGTTAATTTTTGAGTTGAAACAATTCAATGCGGTTGTTATCTCTAGCTTAAGAATAAATAGACTACTAGTGTTGTAGTTTACTCTTAGCGAGAATGATTGAATGTGCTAAAGTACATGCTTAGAATCTGTTGCTTTGCTTTAAAAGTGCTTAGCACCCTTGATAATGTTTAAAGTTTTAAACCCTGTTGCATAGTTGAAACATTAAGATGATGTAGACTGCTGTTATTGTTAAAGAAACTTTGCTGGTTGTTTAAAGATGCTCTAATCTATTGGATTAATAGAGAAATTTAATCGTGTTGCCTAGTGACTTTAATTTGGAAGTTGATTAGAGTTGCTATTTACGTTGTTGCAAAATACTAGTATATTTGGAAGTATGCAGTTGTGTCTCTACAATGCTAGTATTGATATCAATTGAGAAGACATAAGACTTTTTGTTAATGATGTTGTTAAGGGCAGTGTTAATGTTAGTATTCAATCTATTTTAAATAGTTGGAGTATGTTATGTGGTGGTAGTTTTTGTTATCACCTTTGAATAGAGTAGCTAAAAGAAATGTTGTTGGTTGATGAACATGCCCATTTGTTGTTATTGATGACTAAGTAGTGGTGGTAACTGTTTAGATTACTCGTTGGAAAATCATGGTTAAATAGAGGAAAATGTTAACATGTTGCGATGGAGTGAGCTTTGGATAATTAATATGATAAATGGTCTTATCCTTAATGAAAGTATAACTTAGAGTCTCACTTACGAATTCTTCCCTGTGGAGATAATATTTACATGTTGAAGTCGTTGTTTAACTGAATATGGTTCGGTTGTCGAGACGTGAATATATAGGAAGTATGAAATTTATATGTTGATCTTGCTGAAAGATTTGTTGAAGTACTATGCTCCAATAGAGAATAAAAAGTATTATGATTCAGTGATATGTGGGGATCATGTCAATATAGTATTGGTTGGGTGCATTTTTGATAAGCATCATAAACCCTAATTAAAAGTGTTAGGAATGGTAACTAGAGGAAGAATTCGTTGTGAAGCTTTTGGTTTAATTGTGTTGGGGCTTCTCAGGGAGTAAATAGTGATTATTGAAGTCTTTAATGGAAAGCGTAGTGGAGTACTAGAGATGGTTCTTTTTATGCTGAGCTTGTGTTCAAAAGCTTTTGGACTGGGTCGGTTGTTTGCCCTTTTGGTTGAAGGGTTTTTGGTCAAGATGTTCCATATGCTGTGTTTCAGAGTTTCCCTAAAACTCGTAGAAATTGGTGCAAATATTTGGTTTTGGCTAATTTGTTTAGTTGGTGCTATGAGTATGGATTTACACCCCAAAAGTTTTTGAGTCGATCGCGCCCTTTCGCGTTCGCACTGAATTATCTTTGGAATTAATTTTAAAAGGAAGCAGATGGTCATAAAGGGTTGTGTTGGAAACTTTTGAGTTAAGCCCTTTATGTGTAACTTTGTTTGGCTAGAGTTGGAGTCATTTGGAAAATGTGTCTGGTGTGCGGATGTTTCACAAGTCTGGTTTTTATGAAAGTTTCATAAGTGAATTTGGTTAGTGAGGAGTTTTCTTTTGGGATTGAGTTTCCCTCTCTTTTGATAAAATTTATGGCGGTTGTGTGTGCAGATGTTTGACTTTGGAGTCGATGTTCTGTTCCAAAAGGTTGAGTTTGTTTTTGCGAGGTGTTGCAAGGTTAGTTTTAAATGGATGATGGGTTTTCACACGATGTGGTGTTTTGTTGTTAACGTTGTTGCCGTCATAGTCTATATGATTTAGCTTAAATCGGTGTTATGTGTATTTCAATCATATGATACCGAGGAAGAAGTCTTTTTGTGAATGACTTTTCGATATTGTTGTTATATGATGAATGAATGGTGAAAAGTAAACAAGACATCGTGTATAGATGTTAAATGATAAAAGAGTCGTTGAGCTAGGTCGGTGAGAAAGTCATATATGGAGATATGACTATTCCGGAGTGCTCTTGAAGTATGTGCATTCATGTCATGAAACGAGATTTCCTTTGCTTTCTAGTATGAAAAGAAAAGAATGAATAATTTCTGGTCTTGATTGTGGTGAAGGGATGTGTGTTTCCTTTGCGTTTTGGCTTAGGAAATTAAAATGAATACTCTCTGGTTGTTGTCGAATCCTTTCCAAAGTGGTTTTAACGCTTTGGGGTTTGAGTTGTTGGATGAGGGCCACTTGGGTTCATGTTATGGTTGAGCTCACTCAATGATTGTGCTCTTTATCGTGGTCCTTTGAGTGGAAGGTTGTGTATGACTCAATGCAAACCTTCGTGGAGAATTGTGTCGTTGAGGTGTTCCTCAGTAGGGTTGATTACATTTTGAGTGGACCACTTGGTGGTTGTTAGTTATCGTTTTTCCTTTTGAAGTGTATTGGTGCTTTTTTCGTTGGGCAAGAAGCGAGTTGTGTCAAACCGCAGGGGAAAGTTCGATCGTTTCTCTTACGCGAGTCTTACGGATCCTGGTTAAAGTAGGTTGTTCGTTCTGTGGTAATCTTAGAGCGTTGTGTCTCTCCTGCTTCGCGTCGTCTTGAGTACAAGGAACCACAGAAGGGAGGTTGGTACCGTGTTTTTCTGGAGAGTAGCCTGAGTTAAAGGGATCAGGCACTTCAGTGCCAAGGAATGCTTAGAACGAGGAGTATGAGACCGTTTTCCTGCGTGGTCTGTTTGGGATTTTATCCTATCGCTTGGGTCATGCCGAGGCCTTGTTTGAGTGCTTTGTGTTTCAATGTTGAGTAAAGTTCTCGCAAGTTTTTGATTGTGAGTCATCTTTAGAGCTATCAGTCTTTGATCCTTAGCTCCTTGCCTCTGAGTGCTGGCTGGTGCAAGTCGTAGGGGCTTCTAAGCGGGTTCTGAGGTGTGGACCATAACTCCCTTTGATTTGATTGTTTGCGAAGTGGCGTGTCTCGGATTCAGGGTCGAATCCTGTTGAAGGGGGGAGAATGTGACACTACAGAATGGTGTGACATTATTTAACGTGAATGTTAAGGTCAAAAAACTTTATGAAATATGGTATTGGAGGTTAAAACTATATGATAGGAGGCTTAATAGCGTTTCCGGGCCGTTTCCGGGGTTTTGGGCCTTTCCGGGGGAGTTTAAAACTGTTTTCTTTAAGTTTGGTCCGGCGGCAAAGCGAAACTTACTGTTTCTTGTCAAATTGATAAAACACATGAACAAACACATTTTGCAAATTCATTTCTAAGCCAATTTTTCAACACATGATTTCACAATCTCCCCCTTGATGAAAACATTGGCAACACCACTTTAGAATTGAACATTTGGCATTCACTTTACAAAAGATTTTGAAATCCAAAGGATCAAGGACCAAAAAGAAAAAACACAGAATTCTCCCTTTGACCAAAATGCAAAACAAAATCTCCCCCTGAGAAGTAAAATGTGTGTGAATGTGCAATGTGCCCAAAAATTTCAAAAATCTCCAAACTTCTCCCAAAATTCTCAAATTTCCAAAAACAACTCCCCCTTTTCTCCCCCTTTGACAATGGATTCATCAAGAGTACAAAAGAGAGAACAGGTTCAAAATTTTTCCTGAAACAATGATTTCACAAAGAGAAACAAGGAAGTGCCAAGATAGGAAAAGATGAGCTCATTCGATCATATAACCTTATATATCACATAACATGCAAAATACATGATCTTGATGTGATTTTAGCAAGTTAGGGAATGACATGCATCTCAACCTCAATTCAGTCAACTATAGCCAAGTACTAAGCAAAACCTTTAGAAGAAAAACAAAGGCTCAAAGTTGAAGCAAATAACAAATCAGGGCGAGCAAGTGGTTTCAACTCCAATCTAGTAGACCAAATTAATCTTTAAACAATAAATTGCATGTGGCATGCTTGAAGCATACTTCTTTTATTTTCTAGGAGTGGCATGCTTGAAGCATACATCTTATCTTTGAAGGAATGGCATGCTTGAAGCATACATCTTATCTTTTTAGGGAAAGCAAGCCTGAAGCACATAACTTGAATCTTTTGCTTTTAACAGCCCCTTTTTTTTATTTGATTCCCTTTTCTTTTTCCTTTTTCTTTGATTGTAAACATGCAAAAGTGATTAAAGGTCTTATGAAAGAGTAAAGTTGAAAATACACTTGCTCCATAGCCCAAATTTGTCAAGAAGATTCAATAACAAGCCTAAAAGAGTAAGATATCACAGAGTATCTAGCTATAGGCAATCAGTCCAGGGAATTCCGCAATGTCATTTTTAGTTCAAGTGAGTCAATTAGATTATCATATATTAGCTCAATTACATAACATATAAAGAAATATGATAAAGTGAGCTCATCAAGTGAAAGAACTTGGCAAGGAAACTCCCCCTCAAAACAAACCCATTGGATGAACAATCCCAAGTTCTCCCCGAATAAAAGCAAAACGAGAAGAAGACAAAGGTTTTGTGAAAATGTCTGCCAATTGATGTTCAGTATCCACATGATGAAGCACAATGTTGCCTTTTTCAACATGATCTCTAAGAAAGTGAAATCTGATGTCAATGTGTTTTGTTCTAGAGTGTTGCACGGGGTTCTTAGCAATGCAAATTGCACTAGTGTTATCACACAAAAGAGGAACACTATCCAAATTAACCCCATAATCTTTAAGTGTAGCTACTATCCAAAGAATTTGAGAACAACAACTAGCAGCAGCCACATATTCAGATTCAGCAGTTAATTGTGCAACAGAGGATTGTTTTCTTGATGACCATGCAATAAGAGAGTTACCCAAGAAATAACATGTACCAGATGTACTTTTTCTATCAATTCTACATCCTCCAAAATCAGCATCAGAAAAGGCTCTTAAACTAATGCATGAGGAAGCAGAAAGCCAAATGCCAAAATCTTGAGTTCCATGAAGATACCTGAAAATTCGCTTGATAGCTTGTCGATGTGAAGTACGTGGGGAAGCTTGAAAACGAGCACACAAGCACACAGCAAATTGTATATCCGGCCTTGAAGCAGTGAGGTACAAAAGTGAACCTATCATGCTTCTATATTCCTTTTGATCAACCGGCTCACCATCTTCATCCGGATCAAGTGTGCAATTGCTTTCCATAGGTGTCATGATTGGTTTGCTGTTTTCCATCCCAAAACGATGTAGCAAGTCTCTTGTGTATTTGCTTTGATGCACAAAAGTACCATCCTTTGTTTGCTTGATTTGAAATCCCAAAAAGTATGTCAACTCACCCATCATACTCATCTCAAACTCCTTCCTCATTGTTTCTGAAAACTCAGACACTAAAACATGAGAGGAACCACCAAAGATAATATCATCAACATAAATCTGAACGAATAGTTGATCATTGCCTTGCTTGAGTAAAAAGAGAGTTTTGTCAATCTTTCCCATTGAAAACCCCCTTTCAAGTAAAAATGTTTTTAGCCTATCATACCATGCTCTAGGGGCTTGTTTCAAACCATACAAAGCTTTTGATAGTTTGAACACATGATTTGGAAACTTTGGATTTTCAAAACCAGGTGGTTGCTTGACAAAAACCTCCTCATTTATGTAGCCATTAAGAAAAGCACTTTTCACATCCATTTGATACAATTTGAAACCTTTGGATGCAGCAAAAGCTAAAAGGATTCTAATGGCTTCAATTCTAGCAACAGAGCAAAGGTTTCATCAAAATCTAAGCCTTCAATTTGAGTGTAACCTTGAGCAACCAATCTAGCCTTGTTTCTAACAACAACACCATCCTCACTTTGTTTATTTTTGAAAACCCATCTAGTTCCAATAACATTAAAATCAGGAGGTGGTGAGACAAGTTTCCAAACTTTATTTCGTTCAAAATTCTCTAATTCTTCATGCATGGCATTGATCCAAGATTCGTCAGATAATGCATGAGATATATCTTTGGGTTCAAAAGAAGCAACTAAAGCAGAATGAGCATGAGTGTCAGAATGAATAAACCTGGATCAAGTGACTCTCTCATTTAGGTCTCCAATCATTTGTTCAGATGGATGCATTTTTTGAATGTGCAAGGGAGCATTGGCTTTTGAGACTTCTCCTTCTCCTTCTTCATTTTCCAACATGTACAGATGATGTTGTAGCTTGAGGATGGTTAGCTATAGGTGATGTAGTAGTAGGTGCCAAAGGTGCTACTGACTTGTTGTGCATTAGAAAGAGTCAAGACCTCATCTTCAACATCATCATTATCTTCAAAGATTTTCTCCCACGAACATATGCTTCACACTGCATCGCTTGGACTAGTGCCTGAACTATCCTCATCAAAAGTAACTTCACAAGTTTCCACAATTTTGTTAGTCTCCAAAACAAGCACACGATAGCCACGAGTATGAGCAGGATATCCAAGAAAAATGCCATCAGTTGATCTAGCTTCAAATTTATCAAGATTTCCAGATTTCAAGACAAAACATTTGCATCCAAAAATTCGAAAGTGAGAAACAGAAGGTCTATGTCCAAACCGAAGCTCATATGGAGTCTTACCCAATTTTGATATCAGAAACACACGGTTTGAAACATAACAAGCAGTTGAAATCGCTTCAGCCCAAAAATTTCGAGGAGAGTGATGCTCATCTAGCATAGTTCTAGCCATTTCAACTAACGTTCTATTTTTCCTTTCAACTACACCATTTTGTTGAGGCACTCTAGGAGATGAAAATTGATGATCAATTCCTTTTTCAACACAAAAGAGATCAAATGAAGCATTTTTGAATTCAGTTCCATTATCACTTCTAATAGCTTTGAGAGCTCCTGGATGGTCAACAGAAAGCCTAAGAACAAGACTTCTAAAATGACTAAAAGCTTCATCCTTAGATGCCATAAAATACACCCAAGAGTATCTAGAAAAATCATCAACAATCACAAGCACATACCGTTTGCCTCCAAAGGATTGAACTCGAGATGGTCCAACTGTATCAAGTTGTAGAAGCTGTCCTGGAGCGTTTTTCATTACCATGGTAAGAGGTGGATGTGAACCTGCAATCATCTTACCATGTCTACAAGAAGAACATACTAGATTGCTATTACCCTTAAGCTTAGGCAATCCACGTATGAGATCTAAACCACTAACACGAGTAAGATGATCAAAACCAACATGACCAAGTCTACGATGCCAAAAGAATAAATCTTTAGAAACATTTGCAATTAGACACCTATGCTTAGAAGAAGGTGATGCATCAAAATCAGCTTTAAAGACTCTTCCAAAACGAGAAATTTTAAACACAAGATCACCTGAAGCATCTAGCACTTTGCATTCATTTTTCTTAAAGCTTATCTCAAGATCTTCATCAAGCATTTGTGAGACAGAAAGCAAGTTATATTTCAAATTTTCAACAAGAGCCACATCTTTGAACATAAACTTGTCACTTACCTTTATTGTACCTTTTGCCACAACAGAAGAGGAAGAAGCATCTCCAAAAGTAACACTTTCAAAGACGAGATGCACGAGTGAGGAGGAGAACCAAATCTAATCACCGTACATGTGGCTTGAGCATCCGGAATCCACTAAACATAAGTTCAACTTCCTCGCGCGAGAAGACTACATAGCAACAAAACATGTCGAGGTCTCAAGATCAAGGGGTTAGGAATGAGATTTTTGGGAATCCAGTACTGAGACACACGACGCACAACAGTAGGCACAACACGATAATTTTTATGCACAAAATCATCTTTTCCTTTTCCCATGTTTATAGGAACAGAAGGCGTTTTCAACACTCTAGGCGCATAGTGAGAAGCAAAGTGTGCTTTGCTGAAATTTGACCTAGCCTCAGTTCTTTCCTTCTTTTGCTGTTTGGCTAGTCTAAAGCAAAAATCTACTAAGTGTCCATCTCTACCACAATGAATGCAAGTGTACTTGACATGATGTTTAGCTTTAACAGTAAAAGCACACTTTGCATTCATCATAGTAGAAGATAAAAAACCAGCAGATTGAAAAGCAATTTTCTTAGGCTCATTAGATAACTCAATTTTGCAAGGAGCCTGAACAACAGTGCGAGGTTTAGTTTCATATGTGGCATAAGGATCAAAACCTAAACCTCTCTTGTTTGTGCTAACCTTAGATTGATCCAAAATCATGTTCAACTTTTTCTTGCCATTAGTGAAACGTTCCAAAGAATTTTGCAAGTAATCAACTTTCTTAGCAAGAGTTAAACAATTATTGCAAGGAATATCAACCTTCTCTTTCACATTTTACGACAAGTAGAGCATGAAAGAACCTCATGTGTAAGCAGATTATCAGTTATTTGAGAAACCCTAGCATTTGCATCTTTTAACTTCAATTCAAGAGTTGAGCATTTAGAACAAGAAGTTGAACCATGCAATTCATCAGTGGAACAGCTAGCATTTTTAACACGTTTCTCATTTTTCTCATTTAGATGTAACAGAAGAGCATGTTCTTTCCTAAGCAAGGTGAGCTCATTGTAAATTAAGTCACATGATTTACAAGTATCATCATCAGGAATCAATGTCTTAAGTCTAGCAATTTCAGCATTCAATGACTCCACAAGAATATCATGTTTCTTAATTTTTCTATCACGTTTGTCAAGTAATTTTCCAAGACGAGCAACAGCAATAGCTAATTCATCATAAGAGGGATCTACCTCATTGAAGTCGCTGTCGTGGTCGTCCTCGGTGAAGCTATCCTTGCTGCTTGTCATGAGACATAATCCCATCAAATCATGCTTGCTTGGAGTTGCATCATCTTCGCTGCTCTCCGAGTCCACATCGCTCAAATTGACTTGTTCAAGAGCGGAAAGAACTCGGTGAACCACCTTGCGGTTGATGAAGCTCTTCTTCTTCCTATCATTTGACGAGAACCTTTTCTTCTCATTCCTTCTGTCGTTGTCCTTCTCCTCCTTTGATGTTTTTCCTACAAGCTTAGGACAGTTTGTGCGAATATGGTTGAGGTCACCACACTCATAGCATCTTGGAGGACTACCTCTCTTTTTCATTCTCACATTCTGCAAAGCTTTGTTAAAACGAGAAGAGAGTAGTGCCAAATCTTCCTCAGGAAATTCTTCAATTTCCTCATCTGTTAAAGAGGATAAAGAGGACAAGGCAAAGCTAGAAGAAGAGTTTGCATTAGACATGTTAGGGTTAGAGATCAAAGCAATTGACTTAACATTACCCTTCCTGGCAAGAACATCTAACTCATGAGTTTTCAATTTTGAATACAGAACATCTGATGTAAGTGTGCTCATGATAGTAGATTCTTGTATAGATGTTACTTTCATCTCCCACACCGACATGTCCAAAGCACTAAGCAATTGTCTAGCATTTGCAGCATCAGTGTAGCTAACTCCAACAGCACGGAGATTGCTAAGAATTTTATTGAAACGTGCAAAGAAGTCATCTACAGATTCACTAGGTTTCATCTCAAAACGCATGTATTCTTTTTTGTAAATATCTTGACGAACCTCTTTGACAGTGTTAGAACCCTCATGATAATCACAAAGAGATTTCCATACCTCATATGCAGATCGAAGATGAACCACACGATCAAAGTCGCTGCGTCCCAAGCCTTGGATGATCAAGTTTCGCGCCTTGCTATTTGCTTCAACATGTGCACGATTTGTATCATTGACGTTGTCGTTTTCAGGGACTTGATATGGCTTGTAAACCTTCTCCCATATTGCGAAGCCCTGTGCTTGGATGAACGCCTCCATCTTGGCCTTCCAAAACTGAAAATCAACACCATCGAACACACATGGTTTTGTCGAATAACGATCCATTGATCTAATCACCGGTTAAGATAGATTAGAAAGACGTAGCTCTGATACCACTTGTAGGATCGAAGTATACGAATATAGCAATCAGAGGGGGGGTGAATGATTGTGCGGAAGCTAAAACCAAATTCTTGATCTATTAAAAGTTCACCCCAAAACAGAACCAAATAATTGCCTCGTTTTCGACAAAAACAGAATGACAGAGGTTCAGTAAAACGCGAATTCCCGGAGATCCAACCATTGGAACGATCTGAAATTTGGACACAAGAAACTAGATTCCAATACGAATCAAACCCAAAACGAATCAGCTCGATCTGACTTACGGATCAAAAGTTATGAGCTTCGCAAGCTTGCTAATCCAGAACTTGACGAGAATCAATCTAATCAAAACTTCAAGATTAAACAAGAACGACAAAAGATTGATCAACTAGACTTTGAGAAACACTAGATCAATACCCTAGAAAGGTTTTTGATGGATCAAATCAAGATGAAACTCAACGATCAAAAACCAATCTAGAATTAGAACAAGCATGCAAACAAGAACCAAAACAGAAAACACTATAGCGACGTGGTTACTGTAGCACGCAAAAGTCTTGGAAGAATTGATCTTTATTTCTTGTCTAAAATACTCTCATCAAAAGAGTACAACCCCTAAAACCAAGCTCAAGGCTTGATGCGCTCAGCTCTCCTTGGTGCCCTTTCAACAGGAGACAACCCCTCCTATTTAAAGGACCAACCCAGAATACGATTCCTATTCCCTAGAAGTAATCTGTATCCAACACAACTCTACTTGGCCCAACCTGGCCGAGTACAACTCTTGCACGCGTATGGTAACCCTACCATACTCACGTGACTAACACTTTGCACGCGTATGGCCACCTGCCATACTCACGTGACTAACACTTTGCACGCGAATGACCTCCTGCCATTCTCACGTGACTAACCATTCTTCATGTGCACCATTCTCTTAGCCCGAACGTCCCGCATGACATCCTTGACCACCAAGACCTCAGTTCCTCCTGAACCTAGTCCCGAACCTCAGTTCCTCCATGAACCTAGTTCCGGTCCCGTCATCGACCACATTCGTCTTCGAGCAATACCTGCACATGAACAAACCACAAAACAAATTCGAGCACAAGTCCACGACTTGACTCAAGGTCAATCCATGCAACTACTCACATGAGCATTGCATAAAGTCCACTTCAAAACACGCATCATGAAATCATCACAAATTTCATAATTTCAAATTCAAACCATTTCAATTTTGCTCAAAACCCTAATTCAGCAAAAACGCATTCACGACGGACAACAAAACCAGTCTGGCGCAAATGCCAAGTGAAACCCTAGAAAACAGTTCACGAAGGACCAACAAAGTTTGTCCGTTGAACAAGGGAAACTCTCGGTTCCAAAAGAAAACATTCCGGCGAAAACATGTTTACGACGGACAACCAAAATCGGTCCGTCGTACATGCAAAAGACTCGGTTCAAAAATGCTTTCAAATTCATGTTCACGGCGGACCAAAAATCTTGTCCGGCGCAAATGTGCCACGCTCGGTTTCAAAAACACATGGTCCGAACGAAACCCTAAAGCAAACACGTTCACGACGGATAGAAAGAAAACTTGTCCGGTGTAGATGTGGAACTTACTGGTTTCTTGGAAAGAAAGAGTTTGGCTCAAGCGCACAAAATCATGTTCACGACAGACAAACAAAATCGGTCTGTCGTACATGGGAAAGTGAGGTTGCCAAAGCATGTTTTCGACAGACCAACAAAGTTTGTCCGTCGTAGATGGGAAACTTACTGTTTTCTTTAAGTTTGGTCCGGCGCCAAAGCGAAACTTACTGTTTCTTGTCAAATTGATAAAACACATGAACAAACACATTTTGCAAATTCATTTCTAAGCCAATTTTTCAACACATGATTTCACAGGTACCATGAATCCGGCATGCGGCGAAGGGAAATAGTCACACTTCCACATGTAGTGTCAAGGCCCGAATTCGAGTTCGACTCATGCGGCTAGCACTAAAACAACCAATCCTTGCCGCATTCGAGATCGATTAATAACTCCCGAGCATATCCTAAACAGCCATTTAGAAGTATCCCATACTTAAACAAAAGTTGGAGCTAGAAAATTTTAGACTGTGAATATGGTTTTAATCAAAGTTTAGAGCCTCGTAACTAGAGATCTATAATGATCTAGGATGTGCAAGTTAGTAAAATGGGAACTAGAAACTTTCCTCTACCACTTGGTTGAGTTTTCTTGCCAATCCAACATCAAGCAGTAAATTAATTCTTGGCTCAAAGATTGAATCTATGTGCTGGAAATTAGGGAACTTAGCCATAACACATAGCCTCCATTTAGTCACTTGCAAGTGGACCCAAAACACCAAATAGTATCCAAAACAGCAAACACCCACACCAAAAACAGCAGCCACCCCATTATCCTCATCTCCCCAACACGCCAAACAGCAGCCACCTCATTTGCTCTCTTCCCAAACCGTGCAACACCAGCACTCTTGGCCGAGCTCCTCTTTGGGGTGGAGATCTCCTCCATTGCAGCACCTTGGACGTCCTCCCAGCAGCCCCCAAGGTGGCGCCTCCATCCTCCTCCAACCGGCGTCTTCTCCTGCCATCTCCCCTAGCCGAGCTCCTCTTCCTCCACCTAGGGTTCCCTTGTGGGTTGAAGAGGTATGGATTCCATGGCTTGGATCTAGTTATAGAAGGTCTCCTCCTATTGTTTTGGGCACCCTAGGTCTGATTTGGGGAAAGATTTGGAAGGGAACAACAACTCTAGGGTTTGAGCTATTTCTGAAAATTTCAGGCTGCCTCAAGCACTGCTGTTTCGAGCTATTTTGAGCAGGCTAGAGACCTCTCCAAGTGAAATGGGTATAATTCAGTTGTAGAGGGACTCCTCACGATCGTTTAGAGCACAAGAACGCAAATTTTCGTTGAGCCAATCAAAAGATATGATCGTTTTTGTGCTCGCTGTCCAAAAGTCTGAAATTATGACAGCTGAGAATTTAGCCGAGTGTTGGACTAAGTTAGAGGCCGAATTAGACTTTGCGTTTGCCTGGAGATGTGTAGATAATGTTCTTAAGTTCATGTAGCAAGTTGGCTCACTCAATTTGGTGAAGCGAGTGCAAAGTTATGCAATTCTGAATTTCGCGCTGTTCTGAAACTCCGAAATTGTCAAAAACTGAAACTGCAGTTTGTTCTTCGTAAAACTGGGAGTTGTGGGTGATGTTCCTGAATGATTGGCCAACACTGAGTCGTAGGTCTATGTCTCACGATCGTTTAGAGTCCGATTTCACTCAATTTGGTTTAGCAGTTAGGAAGTTATAGCCATCTGTGTCTCTGCTGTCCAGAATTGCTGAAATGTGAAGATTGAAAATGGAGATGCGAATTAAACTTAATTGCAAGCGGAATTAGGATTTAATTTTGCCTAGATAAAGCTAGGAAATTTCCTGTAGGTTGTAAAAATGTATTCGTTTGCTTGATTTGGATTCCATAAGCAAGAGTACAATAATTTTAAGTTGATGTCTGAAATTAGTGTTTGCTGAAATTTCAGAGTTGGGCTGAAAAATTCAGATTTTAGGGGATTAGGTTCAGATTTCAGTTTGAGGGCTTTAAACCTATATTATGAATGTAGGGATGTGGGATAAGCATATACTACCACCTTGTGGTCGTTTAGAGTTCAAAAGATCAAGATTTGGGTTTGTTAGTCTAAAGCTGTGTTTAATTGGAAAGTGTGCTTGTTTCCTTTCAAATTTAAGTTTTTGCTACCAAATAGAAATAGAGTTTAGTACTGTGTTTTCATTCTTGAATTGACTGAATGTTGCACCTTAGTTGCATTGAGTATTTCATTTCATTCGCATCGCATGCATCTCGTTCATACGCATTGTTAACGTGTAGGGAACGAAACCGCGGAGGTTGACGTGGCCGTGGTTGAGGGGGAAACTGAGGAGCGTGTTGTGGTTGAAAATCCAGCAGAAGCTTCAGGCAAGCACCTAAGCATGTTTATCCTTATGTATCGTTATTTTTGAGAATAATGTGATTAATTGAAATGTTAAGTATTGCATTAGGAGTTGCCATGTGGGATAGGAATAGATCCTATTTGCTGCACGTACACCCCTTGTATTCGTCGAATATCTCCTTTTGAGCTAGACTATGGGTATTAATGAGTCCGTGCTTAGAATGCTTAGATGTCGGGGTTGGGCCAAATGACGGAGGGTTCTGTCACTTGCGGTTGTTATTATTACACACATACTACATTATGTCGGACTTGGAATTGGGAAAGGTTTTGGAAAGAAATGAATTGTGGACCGGGCGGGGAGTTGGTTCATTTGGGTACGGAGAGTCAAATGTGTAGCCCCGTCTGTGTCAGTAAAGGACCGATCCGTAAGTGGAATAAGATTGAGCACACCCCGGTTGGTCGCATGCCCGATTATGGTACGGTAAGCCACTCTTTCTCTCATATGGAATCGATGGACCGTAACTTCCTGTGGTTGGACGTGGTTGAGGGCGAGGCTTAGGCCGACTCTCGAGCGCCAAGCCGAGCTTGGGGCGGCTCGAGGGGGTGCTAGGTTTTCGGACCGCAGGAGGACGCTTCAGCGATTGGGTATGATTGGGAGGGGGTTGACACTAGGCCCTTGTGGTAAGTGTCATGCGATCAATGCTTCCCTGCAGGGTTAATTAAGCGATTCGAATTGCCGCGCTCTCGGATATGAGCACGCTTGGTCCGAACTTCTTCTGCGTAGTAAACAACTTAAACTTGTGGTTCGCCGTTGGGCTTGAGCTAAATTTTGATATGAGATGACTTGCTTTACATTCTGTTAATTACAATATCCTGTTAGAAGTAGGTGCTGTTACAACTGCTAGCTATATTGAGAAAAACTTGAGTAGATGACAAAAATTGAAACAAAGTTAAGCATTTCCGCACTTTTAACCTAAGCCTGTTTACCTTGCTACCGCCAAATGCATCTCCTTTGGAGTCGGTCATATATGGACCCCGGGTAAGTCTTGCGAGTACCTTTTGTACTCATGCTTCTGCTTTGTGGTTTTCAGGTGAGGATCAGGTGGGCGGATGCGAGTTCTGCCCTTACTGCCTCTCGGTGACCGGGCGGGGCACCGAGTAGAGGCTTAGCGCGACATCGCACACGCCCGGAAGTGTTCAGGGGCAGAACACTTCCGGAGAAGTTTTATTTTGCTAATGTGTTGCGATTTGATTCACTTTTGTTGTATAGATAGCCTTTTAAATTGTGTTTCGTCGTTGTTTAAGTCTCTGTCGATGTCTCGTGGATGGTTTCTAATTGTGATCGTACTGCTGTTGTGGTTGTTGCATTACTTTTGGATATATATATACTGCAATTGTGTTTTCTTGTCTGCTGAGTGGATGTCCATAGGTTCTAGGAGGGTCATGCCGAGATTTTCCAGATTTTGGAGTCTTGGTCAAATTCTTAGTTCTGGTGTGGTTTGGTGGTTGTCGGGTTTGTCTTTGTGCCGGGTGTTTCCGCGTGCGTGTTTGGTTGCTTGGTTTTGAGTTCGTTGCCCCCTTTATGCAAATTGAATTGATATCGCATTGGAAACCGGTATGCGGGGCGATCCTGGGCGAGTTCGGGTCGCATACCGGGGGAATACCGGGACGGTTGTCGAGTTCATCGAATGGGGCTGGCGTTGTCTCTATTGGGCTTGGGTGTTAGCACTGCGAGCGCCACCGGCGATCCGTTGCTAACCTCCAATTCCGATGTGGATGACGGGACATTCGATAATCCCGAGGACAGTCTGGGCGGCTCCTCACACGTAGCTTCACTCTTTTGATTTCACAAGTCATTCAATTAGTGTTGATAATAAATTGCGTGTGATGATCATTGCTTTAAGGCTTAGCTTTGCTAAATGAGAATCTTTTCGTTCGTTTGACTCTTGGAGACCTTATATGTTTGGAACTAGACTTACATTGTTGCTAAGTCGTTAATTATTATTGTTTTAGATGCTTTCCATTATGATATAACTTGTGTTACTGTTGTTGCTCCTTCAATTCATGTTAAAACAAAGGAGATGCTACCGAAATCTCGGTTTTTAGCATGTGCGCCTTTGCTGGAATTTATGTTTAATTGAGGTATTTAGATGTTGTTTAGCTTATGTTTGGTAGCATTCAGGCATATTAAATGTCGGGGTGTTACAGGACTTAACCTTGTAAGCCTTTGAACTGAGTCAAATGTGCAACCACATGTCTGTAATGGGACGGACCTAGCTGATTAAGTTACTAATAACATACCTGTGGGACCTCGGGGTGTCAACTATACCTTTTGTGTAGTTGTACGGGGGAGCGTACTGGGGCTGCGGCCAGGTACCCATCTAACGGTTGATTGGCCTAAACTTCGCCTTCGCTAAGGGAAGGGTTAGTGTGCAATAACCGGGGAGGCCCACTTGTGCTATTAGAAGTTTTCGAAAGACTTTGTTACGGACACTCGCCTTTGTGGTGTTTGGCTGTATCTTATGGGTAAAGTGCATAACCTCTGCAGAGTGTAAAATCTATTCGAATAGCCGTGTCCGCGGCATTGGACATTGCTCGAGAATTATAGTCAAGGGTTAGACTTTCTTGAAAATAACTCGGACTTGAAAGGTTTGGTCCGGTTTAATAATGACGTTGATGGAAATGTGGATTAGGAATGGGAGAGATGTTTATTTAACTCCTGGAAAAGTTATTGATCTTATACTTGTTTTTACTGCTTTCGAATCTACTTATGTTACTTGTCAAATGCTGTTTTACTGCAATTATACCATGAGCTACTCCTTTGTACTAAGCCATGCATGTAGTATATTAGTTTGCATTCTGTGCATGACTTGCTGAGTACCAAGTACTCACCCTTGCCACAATACAACATCAGTTGAAGAAGAGTCTACACCAGCTTTGGAGGAGGAACTCCAAGAGGAACCGTCTATCTAGGGAGCGAGCCCAGTCAGTTGCCTATGGTATACTGGATGGCGCCACGACGTTATCTTATTTTCCGCTGCTGTTATTTCCCTTTTAATAAGTTTCGCCCTGCGTGGCGTATATTTGTAACTTGACCTTAAGGTCGAGCAACCAGCTTGGTTAACTAATTAAAGTATCTTATTATTTCATTGAGTATGATTGTGATATTTACCAATGTTGAGACTGTGTGCACTAGCGTGTTCCTGGACTAGTGCTGAATACACAGAGGGTCCGGATTTGCAAATTTGGGTCCCGACAATAACTGAGCATTCAAATAACCCGGGAACGGTCTGGGTGGCTCCTCTCATGAAGCATCCCCTCCTAAGATCGTAAGTATCAGCTTCCCATAATTCTAGCACTACGGTGTTGTCGTCATCAGCTAAAATGTTTAGGGCAGTGGATAGCTATCCCATGGACACCAGAGTGCAGCATGTATTGTACTTGAATTGAGACTGTGGGTCAAGTACAGAGGCTGCAACAAGCAAAATATTGTGAAGTTAGCACAATATAAATAAATATATCTCATGTCATGCCAAAAATTTGAATTTCATGAACCTGCTTGAACGAAGGTGGTATCCCTTATGCCGACAAATCTCATTTCAAGGACTCTAAGGAATGGCCTATACCGTTCTCTGAACTCACGCCACCGCCAGTGGTACTCAGTCCTGAGGGTCTCGCTGCACCACTCCTAGATCCTGGAGTCAAACCTTGGCTCCTAAGGTAATCCTCTTCTTTGGAGGCCCTTATGGCCTTCTTTAGTTGCTCCTGCTCCATACGATAGTTGGTCACAAACAACGCCCAGTCGTCGCAAGCCTCCTCCTAACGCAGGTGCACCGCCTCTTTCTCCTTCCTTTCCTGACCTCTATAGAGGTCTGCGAGCATGGCGTGCCTAACCACTTTAGGCACGTTAGGGTAGGCCTTCACCTCATCGGAGCGACCAGCGAGATGTTCCTTTAAACGGGTTGTGCCTCCCCCCTTCGTTACATGGGGACAGTAGTTGCACTTTAACCCTTGCCAGACATGCTCCCCATGGTCGCAGACAATATCTATCACGAGAATCTACAACGAAAGACAACAATTAATAACTCCTACCACATACATGCAATTACTTGAATCATACCACACACATATAAGAATTAATAACCCATGCTGCATACATACAATTAGGGATGGAACTGGTACGGATATTTTTCGACCGACCGACCGAATTGATTTGGATGATGATTTGGATAGTTTCACAGATATCCAGTTGATTTCTCGGATAAGGATATGGATACAGATAATTTACATGGATACGGATACGAATATGGAACACTGATTATCCGATGGATACGGAATATCCGAGTTTTTGTTCGGATAATATCCGAATATGACATACGGATATTATCCGAATAACACATTTCAGAATAACACATTAACAATTTAACATGTTTCACTGTTTCAGAGACTGGGGTCTGCATTGGATGATAAGATATAATGTGTTCATGTGTGCTAGATGCTAATTTGGAGATATTTGGGTAAAGATGGTACAGAAATTGGCAAGTGGTGTTTCAGGAGGGCTACTTAGGATTCAACAACATATGCCAACTGCAAATCATTTGGTTCAATTATTGCAATGGGGTACATTGTTACTCATAGAGTCACATGTATGACAAGCTAGGGATAAAAAGGAAAAAAAAAGACATACAAATATATTTCTTTTGGAATTTTGAATTTAAACTTGGACCGATTATGGAAAAAAAATTGAAATTGGATTTTAAAATATCCGACTAATATTATTCGTATCCATGTTGATTCCGATCCGTATTCGATCTGTATTCGTAACCGATATTATCCTGTATAATTCGTATTCGATTCTGTATTCGACACTATTCGTATTCGATTCTGTATTCGATAAAAAATACGGATACGGATATGAATAGGGCGATATTCGACCGTATCCGATCTGATCACATCCCTGCATACAATTACTTGAATCATAGCACATACATATAAGAATTAATAACATATGCTGCATACACACAATTACTCAAATCAAGGGACATACAAACAAGTATTAAGCATAAGCATAGTCCTCATCTCAATTACTTGAATCATGTACCACACTCACTCATAGTCCTCATCTCAATTACTTAAATCAAGTACTACACTCACTCATAGTTCTCATCTCAATTACTTGAATCAACTACTACTACTGCTACACTCATAGTCCTCATCTGAATTACTTGAATCAACTACTACAAATTTCTTAAATAATATATTTTTTAATTTTTTTACATAAATAATATAACGATTAAAAAAATAACAAAAATACCCCTATATCGCCAATTCTTACAGCAACAGAGGGGTCTATTGCGAATTCAAATCGCGAGACCTCTCTGTAGCCAATTGAATTGGTGACAGAGAGGAAAACCCTAATGGTTGCCTCTCATTTCAATTGGCGACAGAGGGAAGAATTGCGACAGTTACCTCTCTGTAGCCTTTTGAAATGGCGACTAAGGGCAAAACCGTACATTGGCCTCTTTATTGCAATTTGAAATGGCGACAGAGAGGCTTAAAAGCCTCGCACCACACTGAGCGATGCTATTTCTAGCCATTTGCCAAACCGAGCGAGCACGCAAAAGAGAGGAAGAAGAAGGAGAGGAGGAAGAGGATAAGAAAAAGAAGGAGAGGACGAGTAGAAGGGGAAGAAGAGGAGGAAGAAGGAGAAGGGCAAGAAGATTTCTGTAGGTAATAGTTTGTTTATTTCAATTAGAATTCAGTGAGTAGAGTAATTAGATTATAGAGTAGCACTTATTATTTAGATAGATGACTTAGGGATTAGATTAATTAGGTGTGTAGAATAGCAATAATTTTTTTAGATACATTATTTGGGGACCAGATTAATTAATTGTGCAGCTAGTTAGTTGTGTAGAATAGAAATACTTTTTGAGATTCATGATTTAGCGACCATATTAATTATTTGTGTAGAATAGTTAGTTGTGTAGAAAAGAAACACTTTTTGAAATTCAAGATTTAGCGACCATATTAATTAGCGACCATATTAATTATTTGTGTAGAAAAGCTAGTTGTGTAGAATAGAAACACTTTTTGTGATTCACAATTTAGCGACCATATTAATTACTTGTGTATAATAGCTAGTTTTGTAGAATAGAAATACTTTTTGAGATTCACGATTTAGCGACCATATTAATTAGCTACCAGATTAATTATTTGCGTAGAATAGTTAGTTGTGTTGAATGGGGTCTTATCCAGTGCAATCAAAGGTTTGGTGCAATCATCGTGCAATCCAACTAAAAAAGTTTCAAAAAATTATGAACAAAATCATGGATGTACATCTCAACTTACCCCATCTACGTATAAAATTTCATGATCAAATTCTTCGTATGCTAGAAGTTACAAAAAAGACAAATTTGGGGTGCATTTGAACTGTAAAAGTTTGTCAGAAATTTGTCTTTTTTGTAACTTCTAGCATAAGACGAATTTGATCATGAAATTTTATACGTGCATGGGGTAAGTTGAGATGTACATCCATGATTTTTTTCAGAATTTTTTGAAACTTTTTAGTTGGATTGCACGGTGATTGCACCAAACATTTGATTGCACTGGATATGCCCCCTGAATAGAAATACTTTATGAGATTCATGATTTAGCGACCATATTAATGAGGTTGCTACAATCTGCAGAGGTTATGCACTTTACCCACAAGATACAGTCAAACACCACAAAGGCGAGTGATCGTAACAATGCCTTTCAGAAACCGCAAACTTTACAAGTGAACCTCTCCGGTTTTTGCCATACACCATCCCTTCCCTCAGTGGAGGCAAAGTATGGGACTGACATACCATTGGACGGATACCATGTCGTAGCCCTGGTACGCTCCCCCTTCAATCTACACAAAAGGTGTAGTAGACACCCCGAGGTACCACATGCAAGTTATTAGCAACTTACTCATCTAGGTCCGTCCCATTACAGACATGTGGTTGCACGTTTGACTCAGATCAAAGGCTTGCAAGGTTAAGTCCTTAGGGTGACCAGGGCAAGACTACCCGAAGAACCAAAACGACTTCCCTAGTGCCACTCATGGCCCACCTGATCATTCTTGCCACTTGCCCCTGGTCTAAATCTATTTATCAAACCCAGTTGATTACCATACACCACGTGCCATCATCAACATCACAACACATGATACTTCTCAAAAACAGGTTCAATATCTCATTAAGTCAATATTAACATTTGATTGTTCAAAATCATGTCATGTGTACGTAGCAGGCCTAAGCAATATACTACAACGGTCTAAATACCCATGTTGGCAATTTAATAATGTCCAACTACATAAACCAGACTAGGGTGACAAGGGGTCATGGCATACAATTATTTATATCAAGGTGGAATACAGCAAATTGGCATTTAACTAATTTTCCAGAATTAATCAAAGCATCTTCTAATTAAATTAGCATGCAATAATTTAATTCACAATAATTTCCAAAGTGGGATCAATATGGCCAAAGCATAACTTACCATCAAAAACTACTTGTTCTTGATCTTGAGCTGGCTCCTGGGTCAAAACTTCACCTTCGAATCCCTCGGGCACTTCAACGTCTACTCGTAACGGATAAATAAACACCAAATAAATAAAAACAGAAAAAAACTCAAGTCCAAAAATTTAATAAAATTTACCATTAATTAGAGCACAGTTTTATAAAAATTTATAAATTGGAATCACTCAAATCGGAGTTAAAACGCAAAAGTTATAAGCGTTTGAAGTTTTAAAAATCAAATAAAAGAATAAACCGAATTAATTCATTTATTTTTCTATTGAAAAATCTGATTATGACGTCAGCATGACATCAGCGGCAGATTTGAATTTCCACCAAATTATTTTTCTATTGAAAAATTGAATTATGACGTCAGCATGACGTCAGCCGGTCCATGGACTCGGTCCACGGCTAGGTCTCGGTCCACCGTGGACCCGATCCACGGGTACACGTGTCGCTGACACGTGGGACCCACTTGGATGACGTCATCACTGACGTCATCATGCTCGGTCCGAACGGTATTGACACCACGGGTTCACCGCGGACGTCATCATGACGTCGAAGTGCGGGGTTGGGCGGCCCGACACGCAGCGGGCCGTCTTTGGCGCCATTGCTGACATCAGCAATGACCATCGTCGCCCGCGCTGACCGCGTCGGTTTGGCTCCCAGACACGTGGCACAATCTGGGCCGTTGTTTTGAAATCCAACGGTCCAGATCAGATCTAAACCCGCACGTTGCGGTTTAACACGGTTGATCTGGACCGTACGATTTAGATTGGACGATCGAGATCCGATCGTGTTTTCACCGCGTCTTGGGGGTGATGTGGCATGTCCCGGTGTGCAACACGTGGCTCGACCTACACCATTCGATCTCGATCGGACGGTCACGATCGCATCTAACACTACAACGTGGGTTAAACCTAACCGTGCGATCTAGATCTAACGGCTGCGATTGGATCTAACACGGTGCGGTCAAAGGCTACATGGCTCAATCCTGTGCGTTGGATCTAGGGACGGCGGACCCTGGCTATGGCGCGGCGGAGCTGGTTCACCGGAGCTAGGGACGACGACCTAGCCAACGGCGTTTCCGTGCATCTCCGGCGAGGTGCATGGTCGCGCCCGACGCTTCTTGACCTGGGGAGTCCGGGTCTGAGCTCGGTGACGGCGGAGAATGGCGGACGCGGCGGGAAATGGCGAAAAACCGCGGTGGCGCTTTTCTCTAACTTCGGCAAGCTATTGTGGGCAAACGGCGGTGGCCCAAGCGCGGAAACCTAGGGCGTCTGGTGCGGGGCAAAGCGAACTGCACGATGCGCGTGGCGGCGCATTAAATAAGGGCCTCGATGTCCGGGAAATCCGCGGAGAATGGGGTCCACTCTGGCTCGATGGCGGAATCTGGCGATGACTCGGAGAATGTGACGTGGCTCAATCTCAGCCGTAGACGCGTACACGATCGACGGCTGAGATCGCTCCGGGCGCAAGCGGGTTCGCACGGCACGAGCTCGGGCGACGTGGCGCTATCACGGCCGTTGGATCTCGATCCAACGGTCGCGGGGTTAGGGTTTAGTCGGGCTCGGGTCCGGCTCGAGCCAGGCTTGGGTCCGGCTCGGTCGGACTCGGTCAGATGAACAGTGCAACCCACTCGGATTTTCCAACGATTTAATATTTAAATAATTTCTAAAAATTCAAATAAATCGAGAAAAATAGTAAAATACTCAGAAAAATTCCAGAAAAATTCTAGAAAATACTTTGAGACATTTTGGACTCAAATAAAATATTTTCAACAAATTTTTATTTATAAATTTTATTTATTTAATTGTCTCGAAAGGGAATAAATTCAAATTAAATCCAAATAAATCCCAAAAAATTCCAAAAATTCTCAAAAGTGCAAAATATCATTTAATTTCATGAAAAGCAAAAATTGGGGTGTTACAAACCTCCCCCCTAACAGAATCTCGACCCCGATATTCAGGGCTGACTAAGGAATAGGTTTGGAAACTCCTTCAATTCCTCTTGGCGCTCCCAAGTCGCTTCACTATCGGAGTGGTTACTCCACTGGACTCTGCAGAAACGGGTTTACTTATTTCTTGTCTCTCGATCCATGGTGTCCAAAATCTTTACAGGGTGCTCCTTGTATGTCAGGTCTTCCTGCAGCTCGATCGACTCTAAAGGAGTCTGCTCATCTAGTACTCTGAGACACTTCTTCAATTGTGACACATGGAATACATCATGCACTCCTGCCAATGACAGCGGTAATTCCAACTGGTAAGCAACTTCACCTTTACGGCTCAAAATCTTAAATGGTCCAACATAGCGCGGTGCGAGTTTTCCTTTGGTCTGGAACCTTTTAACTCCCTTGAGAGGTGTAACTCTGAGATATATGAAATCTTCTGGCTCAAAGCTCAAATCTCTACGATGATTATCGGCGTAACTCTTCTGTCTCGATTGAGCTATCTTCAGCCTTTCCCGGATTATGGCAATCTGTTTTTCAGCTTCCTGAAGAATATCCGGCCCAAAGACATGACGCTCTCCAGTCTCATTCCAGTTCAACGGTGTTCGACACGGTCTACCATACAGTGCTTCAAATGGTGACATCCGTAGACTGGACTGATAACTATTGTTATAACTGAACTCAGCATACGACAAACTATTATCCCAAGATGTAGCATAAGCTAAGGCACAAGCTCTCAACATGTCCTCCAAAATCTGATTAACTCTCTCCGTCTATCCATCCGTTTGCGGATGATAAGCTGTTCTGAAATTCAGACGGGTTCCCATAGCGTTATGTAGCTTGTTCCAAAACCTTGAGGTAAATTGGGTACCTCTGTCCGATAAAATCTTCTTCGGCACTCCATGCAAACAAAGATCCTAGTCATATACAACTCTGCTAGCTTATCTCTTGAATAGGTGGTCTTCACAGGGATGAAGTGAGAGACCTTAGTCAGGCGATCCACTATTACTCATATGGAGTCATATCCACCCTAAGTTCTTGGCAACCCAGTAATGAAGTCCATGCCGATTTCTTCCCACTTCCACTCAGGTATCTTCAGTGGCTGTAGAAATCCTGCTGGTCTCTACTGCATTGCCTTGACTCTCTTGTGACACTCCAGAATATGACAGTTTAGAATTCAGCATTTTGGTACGACTTTATAGCGTGTTTTTGGGCCGTTTTCGGGTGTTTGGGCCTCTCTAGGGGACTTTGGGCCTTGGAGGTTGAGTTGGGACTTCGTGGAAGGGTTTGGGCCCAGGGGGGACTTTTGGGCAGCCAAATCTGGCCCCTCCCCCACTCCCTTTCCCAACCCTAGCCGCCACCCCCTAGCCCCCCATGCGCCTCCACCCTTCCCCTTCCTCTCCATCTTCCCCATGGTGCCACCACCTCTCCCCTCCCCTCTCCACCCCCCTTACTGCCCTAGAGGAGATCCCCACCTCGCCATCCAGTTGATCCATCGTTCAGGAAGCCCCGCGGCGAGGAGATCCGGTGGATTTGGAGCGAGGAAGGAGATCGCGTGAACCGGGAGGAGATTCGTCGGTTCATCGTTCGTCGTGCGAAGGTATGGCTAGGGGAATCCTTGGGGTTGGTCTAGGTGCTGTGCTAGAGGGTATTTGGATGCTTTTAGATCAAGTGGTGGTGCTATGATTGGGTAGATTGTATGAAAACTAGAGTTTGCCACGTTCTCTGCTTCGGGCAGATTGTGCAGTCGACCTAGGGTTTGAGTTTCACGACCTTAGGTTCGGAATTTTGGTGGGCCGCCTATTGATAAAGTTGTAGGTAACTTCAAAACCTTTCAGTGGACATAAAGAACGTCCAATTCCTCCCATCCGTTTGAAAGTTATGCTCGATTTACCGAGCGTGTTCAAATCTGTGACATAGCTGGGACAAAACGTAGTGTTTTGTAGATTAGACAACTTTAGAGGCCGAATCAGCTTTTACCAATACTTAGAAAAAGTTAGGACATTTCCTAAGCTACGCGAGGATGTACTCGTTTAATCGATTCGGAGTCCTAGAACTAAAGCTATGCTAGATTGAAGTCTGCTGTCCCGAGAGGACAGATTCTCTGTTTTTCGATTTTGGGAGTAGTTTGTGAAGTCGGGGTAGACGAGCTTTTGCGTACTATTTTGGGGGCACGTTTTGAGTGTGTGGTATGTATGTGCAGGTGGTGTAACCCCGGGAGTGCCCTCATCCTCTCGCCAATCCGTCGCCCGAGGTTAAGGCAAGTGTATTGCAATGGGTAGCGTTGTATGTTGTTAATTGTGACTAGGTGCAACTTTGTTTACATGATGTGCTATCTTGTCATGATTACATGCTGTGATATCTTGCCATGATTAGTGTTTGCCATGTTATGATGAAAAAAGATTATTATGATGTTATGCCATGTTTAGTTCAGTTTGGTACAAGTTGTTTATGTTTATGGCATAATCGCATACATGGCATGTGATCTGGCCCGGTCGGTGAGAAAGTCATAACTAGTCTGGCAAGGTCGGTGAGAAAGTTATGACTAATCCGGAGAGCCAATGAGTAAGTCCTACCCCGTGATTCCATCCACCGTGGTGAATTGAAGCGAGGAGTAGGCACCCTCCATCTACGGGATGGAAGAGGGAAGAGGGTGCACGCCGACGGGTGTGCACTCAGCAATACCGGTATATGCTTCCAGGAGACATGTGCATCGCATTGCATTGCATACATGATGATGAAAATGAGTTATGAACAAAGTTCTTTGTCATGACTATGATGTTGTGGGTGAAATTATGATTTGAGCATGATGCTAAAGTATGGTATGTATTGTTGTTGGCATTGATTTATTCTTTATGATCCATTGCAATATGCTTGCTGAGTGATGAACTCACGCTTGTGTTTATGTTATTTTTCTTAGGTACCTTGACACCGACATGTGGGAAAGGGGCTTAGCGGCACGACATCACATAATTTCCACACAATTATACAATATTTACTTTTCTGATTTGTGATCATGAATCTAGGGTGATGAAACTAGGATTATGATTTGTTCATGTGCCTGTTTACATCCTTTACTTCGATTTGGTTCATGAAGTGGTTAAATTCATTTTGTTAGACTTAAATTGCCGCTATATTACCTGTTATTGCTGCTTTGGATGTTTTTCCATTATGATATATCATGTGATATTTTGTTGTTGCTCCGAATCATGGATAAACAAAGGAGATGCTGCCAAAATTTTCGGTTCTAGCATTCGCTTCTTTGCTGTAATTTATCTTTATTTGAGGTTTTTAGATGCTATTTAATCTATGTTTGGTAACATTCAGGCACACTAGATGCCGGGGTGTTACATCTCTAACATATGTCGCATAACGCAACATGTTCGGCAACCTCGCATTTCATGCTCGGCCACCAGAATCTTTCCTTCAGGTCTTGATACATCTTAGCGCTTCCTGGATGAATGTAATACTTAGAATCATGGGCTTCTTCTAGAATCAGCTGTTTCAGCTCCTTCTTGTTCGGCACACAGATGCGATCCTTAGTCCACAACGTGCCTTGCTCATCCAATCTGAAGTATTTTACCTTGCCTTCCTCCATCTTGGACTTAATTCTCTGAACCTTGAAATCATCCTTCTATCCTTCTCGGATCTGATCTTCCAGAGTAGGCTTTACTTCCAACGCAGCTAAAAATCCTTCTAGTACCACCTCAATCTGCATCTTCTGAAATTCCTTGCATAACTCGACCTGACTTTCATCCATCAACATATTGACAGTGTGGCTTTTCCGACTCAAAGCATCGGCTACCACATTGGCCTTCCCGGGATGGTAGTGGATTCCGACATTGTAGTCCTTGATCAACTCTAACCATCTCATTTGCCTCATGTTCAGATCCGATTGGGTGAATATGTACTTAAGACTTTTATGGTCTGTATACACTTCACATCTGTTTCCAATCAGATAGTGATGCCACAACTTTAAGGCATGTACTACGGTTGCTAACTCTACATCATGTGTCGAATAGTTCTCTTCATGCGGCCTCAACAGCCTCGATGCATATGCAACGACCTTCCGATTCTGCATCAACACACATCCAAGTACCTGGCGCGATGCATCATAGTATATATCGAAGATTTGATTCACATCCGGTAGAACTAACATTGGTGCTGATGTTAATCGTTTCTTCAGTTCTTGGAAACCTTTCTCGCAGTCCGGTGTCCAAGTAAATTTCTTCTCCTTTTTCAACAATTGCGTAAGATGTCTCGCAATTGTCGAAAATCCTTCTATGAAGCGGCGGTAATAACCTGCCATTCCTAGAAAACTACGGATCTGGGTCACCATCTTCGGTTGCTCCCAATGCAACACGGCTTCCACCTTACTTGGGTCTACGGCCAATCCTTCCGCGGTCATCACATGTCCAAGGAACTCCACCCTGTCCTTCCAAAAATCACACTTACTGAACTTGGCGAATAGTTGTTGTTCCCTCAGCTTTTCCAAAACTAGCCTCATGTGTTCTGCGTGCTCTTCTCTGGTTTTGGAGTAGACCAAAATGTCATCTATGTACACGACTACAAACTTGTCCAAATATTCCATGAAAACTTTGTTCATCATATTCATGAAATAAGCTGGCGCATTCGTTAGACCAAAGGACAAAACGATGAACTCGTATTGTCCGTATCTCGACGAGAATGCGGTCTTCGGAATATCTTCTAACCGGATCTTCAGCTGATGATATCCTGATCTCAGATCAATCTTGGAGAAAACTCCGGCTCCTCTCAATTGGTCAAACAGATCATCGATCCTGGGTAGCGGATATTTGTTCTTTACTGTAACTTCATTGAGTGCACGGTAATCTATGCACATCCGGAAACTCCCGTCCTTTTTCTTGACGAACAGAACTGGTGCTCCCCATGGCGACGAACTAGGTCTGATGAATCCTTTTTCCATCAGCTCCTCGAGCTGCTTCTTCATCTCCACCAACTCCTCGGTTGACATCCAATAAGGTCTCTTTGCTATTGGTGCTGTACCAAGTACTAACTCAATTACAAACTCTATATCTCTATCTAGCGGCATACCAGGTAAATCTTCAAGAAAAACATCTGGGTACTCATTCACTACTGGAACAACTTCAATGCTGACTGCTTCCATGCTGTTGACCATTAACTGCACATCATGAACGGCGGTCGCGTGAAACTCCACTTTTCTTCCACAAGGGCTCTCAACTGATATGACTCTTCGTCCATAGTCTAACACGGCCTTGTGCTTGGTCAACCAGTCCATTCCCAAGATAACATCTAGAGTCTGCGTTCCCAATATTATGAGGTTTGCTAGGAATTCTACCCCTTTTATTAATATTCTCACCCCAGAACATCCTACTTGAGATCGGAGTTCTGACCCAGGAGTTTGAACTATAATCATGCCTTTAAGATCCACAATTCCCAAATCATTTCCAGCAACAAAATCTCGAGAAATAAACGAATGCGAAGCTACAGAGTCAAACAAAACTGTTGCGGGTACTGAGTTGACAAGTAACTTACCCAGCACGACGTCCGTAGCATTATGCAGTGCCTCTGCGGTGACATGGTTGACGCAACCTCTCACCACTGTCTGGGTTGTGCCTCCGGGCTGTGTAGCTCCACGATTTGTTCCTTGTGCAGGTGCTCTTGCTGGCGTGGATCCCAAATTAAAGCGAATTGGGGTCACTCCTGCTGTCTTCTTGGGGCAATTGTTGGAGAAGTGTCCTGGTTCATTGCATGTATAACAACGCCTCACTGTACCCTGCTGGCTGCTCGCAACGGCGTTCCTGGCTGGAGCTGGTGTCTGGTAGTTCTAGTTGGTAGGTCTTAGTGTTGGCGACGGTGTTCTTGCAGCATTCTGCTACTTGAATCTGAAGAATTGATTTGGTGCAACTCTCAGGTGTTGCCCTCCTTGGCGTGCTCCCTGCTGTGCCATCCTGGGCTTCCGGTTGTCATCCAATTCCTTGCGCTTGTCCTCCAGGATGAGCACCTTGTTCACAAGCTCTTGGAAGTCAGGAAAGCTGTGGGTAATCAGCCCCACCTGTAGTCCAGAATTTAGTCCCTTTAAGAAGCGAGACTCCTGGCCTTGTCTGTTGCTACATCTTCAAGTGCGTAGCGGGCTAGCTGAGTAAACTTATTGAGATATTCAGCCACTGACTGGCTGCCCTGCTTTAAAGCTCTGAACTCTTCCTTCTTGAGATCCATTATTCCCTCCGGCACGTGATACTGATGGAAGGTAGTGGTGAACTCCTCCCAAGTGATATCTTGTGGGTTCTCCTGTGTAGCGCAGTAATTCTTCCACCATTCCGCCGCAGTCCCTTCTAGCTGATGAGAGGCGTAAAGCACCCTCTCATTCCCCACGCACTAGGTGATGTGTAGCTTTCTTTCTATAGACCTTTGCCAATCATCCACCTCTAATGGATTGGCATTCCCAGAGAAGGTGGGCGGATGAGTCCTTATGATCTCTGACTATCTGGAGTACAGCCGCTATGCTTGATTAGCTTGATTGGCTTGAGCGGCTTGGTTAGCAGAAGCTTGGGCAGTGACCTGCTGCTTCTGCTGCATCATGGCATGCATGAGTTGAGTCTGTGCTGCCAAAAACGCTCCAAAGTTCTGCATGTCCACTACTGGTGCTGGCTGAGGTGCCTGGTTCATATCCTCTGGGTTCCTAGCTGGGCGATGACCACTTCCATTTCCTCCATTGTTTCCGCTGGTGTTCACCATATGTGGAGTACTCCAAGTTTTAGAGACGAGAGGGAAACAAGAGTAGGCAAGTAGTAGAGAAACTTATGCGGGGTGGAAGGTGTAACTCAAAATCCCAACTTTATCATTTATTCAATAATAACTTGGTATGGTTGCTTACAATGCCTAAGGGCCTTGCAACACATACTGCACACTCAGCAAGCAATGAAAATCCAAATTGACTAACACACTGGAGTCTAACGCCTCTAAGGGTGACTCTTTATTCTATGATGCGACTCGACGAAGGAGTCTCAAACACTAATCTGAACGCTCACTCATCGACCCAACCTCCACTGCCTCCATGTGGCGGGTGCGGCGGCATAGGCGCAAGCAATCGCCATGCCCACAACAACTGTAGTTGAAGAAACGGCATACTCCTCGGGCTCTGGCGTGGGCTGTGGCTCCTCGGGATCTGGCTTGTGCTTTTCCAGTACTGGCTCTGGCCCCTGTCCATACAATTCCATCTCCAGCTCATCAATCCTTCAAAGAAGATGAGACATATTCTCTCGAACCTCCTACAGACTTCTCTTCTCTTTCTTGACCTCCTCACGGGCCTTCTGCAGCTCCTGCACTGTATCATCAAGTGCATCCTCCTGCGCGACGACGAACCTCGCTAAGTGTGTGATAGTGACATCCTCATCCTCTATCGGCTCCCGCTCAACCCTGTTGTCTCGACATGGGTGGTGGCGAAACACTGTGCCCTCCAGCTCTCTAGAGTAGGTGCGAGCGAGGTGTCGCATATCTCGGCGCAACACTTCCTGAATCCCCATCTGGAAGGTGGACTTCCTGGCTGTGAAGTAGCATGGGCGGCTGAACTTCGTCTTCTCACGAGCATACACGGTGATCTTGATGTCCCATGCCTTGACCAATCCAGCCTGCACTACGGTGGTCCCCTGGTAAAGCGGTCTCTCAAAACCTCCAAGTACCTACAGCATACGCCAAAACTCAGCGGCGTAGCCTTCCTCACGCTCAGCGCAGTTGTTGATCATCTTCATCTGCCAAAAGATACTCGCGTGAGAATGCAACATTTTAAATCCTAAGTGGAGACAAAAAGAATTCAGCAAGGGGTATGAAAAAGAGAGAAGGGGATAAGTCGAGAATTCATTCATTATCTGGGCAACTTTTAATTTTTGAAAATAGTTTTCCACCTCACTACGACCATTCTAACTGTGGGTAAGTCCTACAGTCAGTATGGCTCTGATACCACCTCTGTCGGGACCCGAATTTGCAAATCCGGACCCTCTGTGTATTCAGCACTAGTCCAGGATCACGCTAGTGCACACAGTCTCAACATCTGTAAATATCACAATCATACTCAACGAAACCACAAGTACTTTATTTAAAATAACCAAACTGGTTTCTCGGTCTTATGGTAAAGTTACAATGATATGCCACGCAGGGCGAAAACTTATTAAAGGAAATAAACTGCAGCGGAATAAAAGCATCAATGTGGAGACACCCAGTATACCACAGGCAACTGACTGGGCTTGCTCCCTAGTTAGCCGATTCTTCCTAGAGCTCCTCCTCCAAAGCAGGTATAGCTTCTTCTTCAGCTGATGTTGTAGTTGCAAGGGGTGAGTACTTGGTACTCAGCTAATCATGCACAGAATGCAAACTAATATTCTACATGCATGGCTTAGTACAAAGGAATGTTTCATGGTTCACTTGCAGTAAAACAGCTTTTAACAAGTAGCATAAATAGATTCGAAAGCGGTAAAAGCAAATATAATATCAATAACTTTTCCAGGAGTTAAGTAAACACTTTCCCTTTCCTAATCCACCTTTCCTAACCCAACCAAACTTTTCAAGTCCAAGTTGTTTTCATGTAAGTCTAACCCTTGACTGTAATCCCTGAGCAGTGTCCAATACCGTGGACTCAGCTATTCGAATAGGTTGTCACACTTTGAAGAGGTTATGCACTTTACCCACAAGATACAGTCAAACACCACAAAGGTGAGTGATCGTAACAATGCCTTTCAGAAACCGCAAACTTTACAAGTGAACCTCTCTGGTTTTTGCCATACACCATCCCTTCCCTCAGTGGAGGCGAAGTATGGGACCGACATATCATTGGACGGATACCATGCCATAGCCCTGGTATGCTCCCCCTTCAATCTACACAAAAGGTGTAGTTGACAACCCGAGGTACCACATGCAAGTTATTAGCAACTTACTCAACTAGGTTCGTCCCATTACAGACATGTGGTTGCACGTTTGACTCAGATCAAAGGCTTGCAAGGTTAAGTCCTTAGGGTGACCAGGGCAAGACTACCCGAAGAACCAAAATGACTTCCCCGGTGACACTCACGGCCCACCCGATCTGTGAAATCATGTGCTGAAAAATTGGCTTAGAATTGAATTTGCAAAATGTGTTTGTGCATGTGTTGTACAAATTGACAAGAAACAGTAAGATTCACATTAGTGCCAGACCAGAGTTTCAGAAAACAGTAAGTTTCCCTTTTGCGCCGGACCGGTTTTCGCTACTGCGTCGGACTAAACTTTTAGTCTGGCGTGAACGTGTTCTCGAGGTACTTTATGCCGGACCAAGTTTTCCTATTGGCGCCGGACCAAAAGTTCCAAAGAAAATTGCGCCGGATCATTCCTTTGCATCAGCGCCGAACCAAATTAGGGTTTCTTTCGCATCTACGCCGGACCAAATTTTTGGTCCGTCGTGAATGGGTTTTTGAGTGACTTTTTCATGTGTACGCCGGACCATATTTTTGGTCTGTCATGAATGCATTTTGCTCGGTTAGGGTTTTGCAAGAATTGGAACTAAACTTTGGTTTGAATTTGAGATTTGTGAGAATTTCATGATGTTTGTTTTTATGGACTTTATGCAATGCTCGTGTGAGTATTTGCATGGACTAATGTTGAGTCAAGTCGCGGACTTGTGCTCGGATTCGTTTTGTGGTTTGTTCATGTGCAAGTATTGCTCGAGGGTGAATGTGGTCGATGATGGGACCAGAACTAGGTTCATGGAGGAACTGAGGTTCGAGACTAGGTTTAGGAGGAACTGAGGTCTTGGTGGTCAAAGATGTCATGCAGGATGTTCGGGCTAAGAGAATGGTGCATATGAAGAATGGTTAGTCACGTGAGAATGGCAGGTGGCCATGCGCGTGCAAAGGGTTAGTCACGTGAGCATGGTAGGGTTGCCATACGCGTGCAAGAGTTGTACTCGGCCAGGTTGGGCCAAGTCGAGTTGTGTTGAATACATACTCCTTCTAGGATTAGGAGTGGGAGTCCTTCTAGGATTAGGAGTAGGAATTGTATTCAGGACTCTATGTGTTTGCTTTGTATAAATAGGGGGAGGCACCTCCTGTTTATGCATCAAATTTTGGGCAAGCTTTAGGGTTGTACTCTTTTGTTTGGAGTACTTTAGACAAAAGAAAGGAGAAATAAAGATCAAGTTCTTCAAATCTTTCGGCGAGCTACAATTCTAGTAAGATCTATTCTCGTCATCTTTTGTCATAGCAAGCTTGCGAGGTTCATAACTTTTGATCTGTAAGTACGATCGAGCTGATTCTTTTTGGTTTCGATTCGTATTGGAATCTAGTTTCTTGTGTCCAAATTTTAGATCGATCTGATGGTTGGATCTCCGGTAATTTGCATTTTACCAAACCTCTGTCACTCTGTTTTTGTCGAATACGAGGCAATTATTTGGCTCTGTTTTGGGGGTGAACTTTTAGTAGATCAAGAATTTGGTTTTAGCTTCCGCACAATCATTCACCGCCCTCTGATTGCTATATTCGTATACTTCGATCCTACAAGTGGTATCAGAGCAAGGTTTTTCTAATCCATCTTAACTGGTGATTAGATTAATGGATCGTTATTCGATAAAACCGTGTGTGTTCGATGGTGTTGATTTTCAGTTTTGGAAGGCCAAGATGGAGGCGTTCATCCAAGCTCAGGGCTTCGCAATTTGGGAGAAGGTCTACAAGCCATACGAAGTTCCCGAGAACGACAACGTCAGCGACGCCAATCGTGCACATGTTGAAGCAAATAGCAAAGCACGCAACTTGATTATCCAAGGTTTGAGACGCAGCGACTTTGATCGAGTGGTTCATCTTCGATTCGCATATGAGGTATGGAAATCTCTTTGTGATTACCATGAGGGTTCTAACACTGTCAAGGAGGTTCGCCAAGATATTTAGAAAAAGGATTAATGCGATTTGAGATGAAACCCGGTGAGTCGTTAGATGACTTCTTTTGTGATACTATGGAATGTCGAGACTTTATAATTTGTGATAATAGGTTATAAAATATGGTAAAAGGTGTTCAGTTGGGGGTTTTCGCAACTAGAACCCTGAGATTTCACGTTTTAACGCGTTTCGGGCCGTTTTTGAGCGTTTGGGCCGCTCCGGGGAAGTGTTGGGCTTGAGGGAAACTTCGTGGGCCGGTTGGTGGGACTCACTTGGCCCATGTGGGGGTGAGGAGGGGCAGAAAATCCTGCTGCCCTAGCCCTCCCCACCCCCATGCGCAGCCCCCATCCCCTCTCCCCTCATTCCCCACTTCCCCTCATCTCCCCTCACCTCTCCTCTCCCTTCCCATCCGCCCCTTCCCTAGGTGCTGCCGCCCCACCCCTCTCCTACCTTGTGGGCGCTTCCCAAGGTCTCCTCCTCGCTGCCAAGGCGCTGTCCAAGCTGTTGGGAGGGGCTGCGATGAGGAGGATTGGTGGAAACGGCGCGTGGAAGGAAGTCGGGGGAGGAACGCGAAGGTTTGATCGTCGATTGGTGATTCTCCAAGAAGGTAATGGGGGGATCCTGTGGGGTAGATCTCTTGCTGCTGTAGAGGGGGATTATCATGTTTTTAGATCTAGGGAGATGCTGTAATGGGGTAGAATTGATGAAAACTTGGATTGTATTCACGTTCTGTTCGGGCAGATTGGGAACCCGATTTTAGGCAGGCGTTTTAGCCAATTTAGAGTTTGAATCTGACCGTATGGACTTTTAGGAAGTTGTAGATAATTTCCTTATCTTTCCGTGGATATAAAGAACGTTAAATTCCGATCAGCCGTTTGGAAGTTATGACTGTTTTACCGAGCGCTGTCAAATCTGTGACGAGATTGAGACAGTTCATGTTCAACGTTAGATTAAACAATTTTAGAGGCCGATTTGGCTTTTCCCAATAACTAGAAAAAGTTGGGAATTTTCCTAAGCTACGCGAGGATGTACTTGTTTATTCAATTTGGAGTCCTAGAACAGAAGTTATGCCCACTGGAAGTCCGCTGTCCCGAAGGGACAGATTTGCTGTTTTCTGATTTTAGGAGTTGTAGGCGAAATCGGGGTAGTGGGATGTATGTGTGCTGTTTTGTGGACCCGATTTGAGTGTGTGGCATGTGTTTGCAGGTGGTGTGCCTCTGGGAGTGCCCTCAACCTCTCGTCACTCCGTTATTCGTGGTTGAAGGCAAGTGTGTTGCGTGGATTGTTTGCTATATGTGTTGCTAGAATTGCTTGATAGTATTTGGAATAGATAACATGTTGTTTTGCCATGATTTACATGTTATAATTGATAGGAGGTCCTTAGGCCATGATTTAAATGTTATCGATGATATGGTGTCCTCATGCCATGATTAACAATGCTTGTTGTTGACAAATGATTCACATGCCATGTTTTGAACGGTAACCGTCAATTGTTGAATACGGTCCTACATGTGGAGATGCCATGTGTTGATATGCAATATTTCTATTTCTGTATACGTTGCTGTCCATTTTGCATACATGGCATATTTTCTTGGCCGTCCGGTGAGATAAGTCATAACTATTCCGGTAGGGTCGGTGAGAACCGTTATGACTAGTCCGGGGCTATTCTTTTGAGTAAGTCCTACATCGTGACTCCGTCACCGAGGTGAATGGAAGCGAGTGATAGGCACCCTCCATCTTCGGGATGGGAGGGGGAAAAGGGTGCATGCCGACGGGTGTGCACTCAACCATACCGGTATGAGAATTCCAGGAGACATGTGCATTGCATTGCATGAATGTTATACATGAATAAAGATGTTTATGAGATGATGAGTAGAGTACTCATGAGATGCTCATGAAATGATTATCAGGTTGTTTTAAAGGATGTATATAATATTAAATATGATGTGTTGTGATATAACCGTGGAGACTGGAATGATGGTTTGTGGTCCTGATCCTTGTTGATTCATTACAATACACTTTCTTTGAGTTATGAACTCACGCTTGTGTTTTCGTTGTTTGTTTCTTTAGGTACCATGAAATCGGGCGCATGAAAGGGATCTAGCCACACTCCTCCACGTAGTATCATAATCTAGCTAATTCACCCGCTTTTGGAGACACGGCAATAAGTGTTACAATAATCATTAGTGTATGGTCTTTATGTTTGGTTGTTTCTCCCATGTGTAACATGTGGGGCTATGGAGCGAGTTGTTATATCTTCCTAGACTTAAATTGATGCTTATTCTTTTGCTTACGATGCTTATTGATGTTTTAGTTGATGATTAGCTATCATTATCGCTGCGTATGGAGATCTTGTTTGCCCTACATATTGATATGATGTTATGTTGTTAAGTTTCATGCATAAACAAAGGAGATGCTGTCAAAATTTTCAATGTATGCTAAATGATTACTTGCTGTAATTTTACCTTAAATTATGGTATTAAACGTGTTATGGTCTATGTTTGGTGACATTCTGGGCTTAGTACAAGCTAGGGTGTTACATCTTTACACGCTTCAATAAAATTCTTAGCAATCTTCGTGCTGTTGGAGTTAGCTTTGATGATGCTGCTAATGCTAGACAATTGCTTGGTGCTTTAGACATGTCAATTTGGGAGATGAAAGTAACATCCATTAGAGAATCTACCGTCATGAGTACACTTACCTTAGATGTGCTTTATTCTAAATTGAAGACTCATGAGTTAGATGTTCTTGCTAGGAAGGGTAATTTTAAATCGATTGCTTTAATCTCTAACCCTAACATGTTGAATGCAAATTCTTCTTCTAGTTTTGCTTTGTCCTCTTTTTCTTCTTTAATAGATGAGCAAATTGAAGAATTTCCTGAAGAAGATTTGGCACTACTCTCTTCTCGTTTTAATAAAGCCTTGCAGAATGTGAGAATGAGGAAGAGAGGTGGTGGTGGCCCTCCAAGATGCTATGAATGTGGTGACCTCAACCATATTCGCACAAATTGTCTTATGCTTGCAGGAAAAGCATCAAAGGAGGAGAAGGACAACGACAGAAGAAAAGAGAAGAGAAGGTTCTCCTCAAATGATAGGAAGAAGAGCTTCATCAACCGCAAGGTGGTTCACCGAGTTCTTTCCGTTCTTAAACAAGTCAATTTGAGCGATGTGGACTCGGATAGCAGCGAGGATGATGCAACTCCAAGCAAGCATGATTTGACGGGGTTGTGTCTCATGGCCAAAAGCAGCGACAACTTCACCGAGGACGATCATGACAGCAACTTCAATGAGGTAGACCCTTCATATGATGAATTGGCTATTGCTGTTGCTCGTCTTGGAAAATTGCTTGACAAACGTGACAAGAAAATTAAGAAACATGATTTCATTGTTGAATCATTGAATGCTGAAATTGCTAGACTTAAGACTTTGATTCCTAGTGATGATACTTGCAAATCATGTGACTTAATTTACAATGAGCTCACCTTGCTTAGGAAAGAACATGCTCTTTTGTTACAACAAAATGAGGAAAATGAGAAACATGCTAAACATGCTAGTTGTTTCACTAATGATTTGCATGATTCAACTTATTGTTCTAAATGCTTAACTTTGGAATTGAAATTGAAAGATGCAAATGCTAGGGTTTCTCAATTGACTGATGATCTACTTACTCATGAAGTTCTTTCATGCTCAACTTGTCGCAAGCAAAAAGGAAAAGTGGATGTTCCCTGCAATAATTGTATAACTCTTGCTAATAAAGTTGATTACTTGCAAAACTCTTTGGAACGATTCACTAATGGGAAGAAAAAGTTGAACATTATTTTGGATCAATCTAAGGTTAGCTCAAACAAGAAAGGTTTAGGTTTTGATCTTCATGCTTCATATGAAACTAAACCTCGCACTGTTATTTATGCTTCTTGCAATGACAAACTTGAGATTTCAAATGAGCCTAATAAAATTGTCTTTAAATCTGCTGGTCTTTTATCTTCTACTATGATGAATGCAAATGTTGCTTCTACTTCCAAAGCTAAACATACTGTTAAGTACACTTGCACTCATTGTGGTAGAGATGAACATTTAGTAGATTTTTGCTTTAGACTAGCCAAACAACAAAAGAAAGAAAGGACTAAGGCTAAGTCTAATTTCAAACAGGCATGTTTCACTTCTCATTGTGTGCCTAGTGTGAAGCAATCACTTTTTGTTGCTAGAAACATGGGAAAAGACAAATCTGTTTTTGTGCATAAGAATGCTCGTGTTATGTCTACTGTTGTGCGTCGTGTGTCTCAGTACTGGATTCCTAAACATCTTATTTCTAACCCCAGTACCGAGACCTCGACACTTTCTCCTTCTATGTAGGCTTCTCATGCGAGGAAGGAGAACATATGGCTAGTGAATTTCGGATGCTCACGTCACATGTTCGGTTCTCCACTCGTGCATCTCGTGTTGAAAGTCTCATTTTTTAAGATGCTTCCTCCACCGCTGTTTTCGCAAAAGGCACTAGTCCAAATGGTGCAGGTACAGGTGCATATGTTCAGGGGGAGAGTATCTTTGTTCATGGAGATGATGATGATGCTATTGAGGATGAGATAATTGGAGTTTGCTTTGTGCTTGTGTGCTCATTTTCAAGCTTCCCCGTGTGCTTCACATCGACAAGCCATCAAGCGAATTTTCAGGTATCTCCATGGTACTCAAGTTTTTCACATTTGGCTTTCTGCTTCCTCATGCATTAGTTTAAGAGCCTTTTCTGATGCTGATTTTGGAGGATGTAGAATTTATAGAAAAAGTACATCTGGTTCATGCCATTTCTTGGGAAACTCTCTCATTGCATGGTCATCTAGAAAAAAATCCTCTGTTGCACAATCAACTGCTGAATCTGAATATGTGGATGCTGCTAGTCGTTGCTCTCAAATTCTTTGGATAGTAGCTACACTTAAGGATTATGGGGTTAATTTGGATAGTGTTCCGCTTTTGTGTGATAACACTAGTGCAATTTGCATTGCTAAGAACCCTGTGCAACATTCAAGGACAAAACATATTGACATTAGATTTCACTTTCTTAGAGATCATGTTGAAAAAGGAAATATTGTGCTTCACCATGTGGATACTGAACATCAATTGGCAGACATTTTCATAAAACCTTTTTCTTCTTCTCGTTTTGTTTTTATTCGGGGAGAACTTGGGATTATTCATCCAATGGGTTTATTTTGAGGGGGAGTTTCTTTGCCAAGGTCTTTCACTTGATGAGCTTACTTTATCATATTTCTTTATATATTATGTAATTGTGCTAATATATGATAATCTAAATTGTTCCACTTGAACTAAAAAATAACATTGCGGAATTCCCTTGTCTGATTGCCTATAGCTAAATACTCTGTGATATCTTACTCTTCTAGGCTTGATATTGAATCTTCTTGACAAACCTAGTTGATTACCAATTGATTACCATGCGCCACATGCACATCATCAACATCACAACATATGATACTTCTCAAAAACAGGTTCAATATCTCATTAAGTCAATATTAACATTTGATTGTCCAAAATCATGTCATGTGTACGTAGCAGGTCTAAGCAATATACTACAACGGTCTAAATACCCAATGTTGGCAATTTAATAATGCCCAACTACTTAAACCAGACTAGGGTGATGTAACATCCTGAGTTGTACTTGCCTTTTTAATGTTAATTATCCTTTGGGAGTTGTTTGGATTTCAATTTGGAGTTAATTGTTTTTGGATTTGTTTGCTCGATCTGTTTTGTTTTAGTTTTTGCTCCAAAATCTCGTTTCGTGTTGCGGTTAGAATTTCCGAGCAACCGTAGTTTCCAAACCTTCTTTAGCTATCCTAGAGTCTATCCTAAAGGTTTCCGGGAAGGGTTTTTGGAGTTACGGAGTTTTTCGGGGTTTTTTCGCCTCGGCGCGATCTGCGCCGCCACTGGCGTCATCGCGCCGACGGGTTTGGGCAGGGGGGCAGGGCGCCCGTGCTGACCGGCTGACCTGGCCACCTCCACGTTTTCTAGAGGGATCACCTCCCCCAGCCAACTCCCTCTCCCTCACTTCACTCCCTTTCACTCTCACCCTCACCCTCTAGCTCTCTCTAGCTCTCTCTCCCATGGAGCTCTCTCCCTCTCTCTCGAGTTTTCCCTCCAGCTAAACCTCTCTCTCCGGTGTTCTTGAGCTCGAGGTGAAGCAAGCCACGGAGGAGGACGTCGCTTCCAAAACCCTAGCAGCAATCTGTGGTGAGTGGAGCAAGTTTTAGTCAAATCTGTGATGACTTGAGCTTGATCTTGTACTTTTCTTCGTTTCTATCAACTTTTCTTTTAGCTAAAACCCTAGAAAACCTAGTTGTAGTGCTCAACTTTTGGTTAGCTGAGTTTCTAGACCTAGGTTAGGTGCAAGAGTTCCCGTTAGTGCGAAAACTAAGATCATAAACCCCAAGTACGTTTTTATCGGATATATTTGGTTAAATGTCGTTTTCGTAGCTTTTGGAATTAAACCTTGGAACCCTAGTTCCAAAAGCTAGGAAAAGGACACTAGAATGTATTCGACGTTGTTAAAGTCCGAGATTCACGAAAGGAATCGAGTTTGAATTCGATTCGGGCAGAAAGTCAGAATTTAGCATGAATTAGGACTTTAGAGTTTCTCGGATTAGGATTTAGGCCAAACGAGGTCGGAACCACGTGTGGTTTGCATAAATGGGTCCTTGTCATCTCCGAGAACCCATCCGTGCAATCGCCACGAAATTCCGAAGTCGTTTGTGCGAGAATCCTTTTTCTGGAAAATTCAGTCGACCTATGGCCGGCACTACCGACGTGGTAAGTCCGGTACTACCGCTCAGGCCGGCACTACCGACCCTTGTGGCCGGTACTACCGGGCTTAGGCCGGCACTACCGCTCCCGCAACGCCGGTAGTTATTTTCCAGAGAGGTCCCCGTATAGGTTTCGTAGCCGCCGGTACTACCGACCCTTAAGGCGATGCTGCCGAGCGATGAGAGCGGCACTACCGGGGTTTGTACACCGGTACTGCCGGTCTCCAGTTCAAAATTCGGTTTTCGTTTAAGTTTCTTTCCCTCGTGTTCGCTTGTTGGTTGTTGTCCGCTTCTTTGAGCTTTTTGCTTTGTTCTCGTTGGATCTTAATCGTTTCCTCGTTATTCTTTTGTCGCGCTTTCGTTTAGACGTCGACGCCTCAGGAGCAGTAGGCGAGGATCCGGACTTCGACCCAGAGGACACGCAAAACCCAGAGCAAGCAGGCAAGCACCCCCTTTGAACATATTGCTCCTATAATTGCAAAAGTATTTAATGTTTTGCAAAATGATTACGCATGCATATGATTATTACAAGTATTTAAATGGTGGGAACTGGTAGTTACCCTAATGATTGGATGGCTCATCTAAATCTTGTTGCTACCCTAAAATCCTTGAATAACCCTAGTTTAAGGATAGATGCTATAATAAGTGTCATCAGGGATTATAAGTCTAATAGTTGCGTACGCTTAGCCCAGCTTTAGACTGATTGAATAATGATCGGTGGACTCAGTCAATCAAAGATTTTCGATACGTTATTAGGATTTCGGAAATGGTGATTTCGGAAAAACAAAGGCTATGTTGGTAAAAGTTGGAAAAAGGAAAAAGGTGTACGGTGATTTGTGCCGGACGGATGATGGGAGGTCTCGTCTGTGCAATCCTAAGGACTGAACTTGACGTTTTTAACCAAGTCCTTTCGTACAACCACATGTTGGAATTTAATCTTGCGCCGTGGTAGGTCAAAGTAGTTGGGCAATACCGACGTGCTGGTGTTGCTTAGAATACTCCCTCACTGCTCGCTGGTGTTGGAGACTTTCATGAAACAACGGTGGATGCTTTGCTGAGGGTAAAAGGCACGATGGGCTGTTAACCATCGTTGGATCCGTGTGGGTGAATCAGGTTTGGAGTTTAAGGTACCCAAACACCTTAATTGGGGGGTACTCTCGCCTGGCCCGGGGGTACTCTGTGTGGGTGTGTGGAGCCCCCACCCAAAGCGAAGAGCGCACATCGCCGGGGCTGACGCAAGACTAGATGCCGACAATTGGAACAGTTTCGTCACAATCTAGCAAAACGAATACGGTATGTATCGCGTGGCATGGTTGACATGATTGCTAGAGTGTGTCGTGTGGGTAAGGTGTGCATTCTCTGCAGAGATTAATCAAACTAATCGATTAGCCATGCTCACGGTCACGAGCATCTTGGGTATTTATTGTCAAGTATAGTATTTTGGTTTTGATTTCTGAAAAGGATTTGAAATCGGTAGATTTTGTAAATGTTGGGCTGTATCATGCAAATGTTGAGTCGTTGGACTCAGAGATCGGTTGGTTTGGCGATTTGATCATGCTGGTGGTGTTGGTTATGTTGAAGGAAATTATTCCTGTTGCCATGTGATGGTGGTGTTGGATATGTTGGAGGAATTTGGATGTTGAATGAAATGTACAATTACATTATGTATTGCTGTACTCTCATTTACTAAATGTTTCATAAAGCATGCGATATTCCAATCTACTAGTCTATTACAAATAACTTCAGCTTCATGCAAATCTAAACTAGAATAGTAACCATCTTCATTGTTTAGCCTGCATTATTATTATACTTGCAAACAATAAAGTCTTGCGAGTACATACATGTACTCACCGTTTGCTCTGAAAATTTGCGTGAGGAGCAGAAAATGCAGGTGAGGAAGAAGGTGACCAGGAGTTCAGTGACCCAGACGCAGGTGGTGCGTTTGATGGCTAGCGGAGCTAGTTGCTCACCGGTTGCCTGAGGGAATGGAGGCACACCGCGGCCGCTTTACTTTTGTTTCTCTGATGATTTTCTCTTTAGTTTACTTTAAGCCAATCGGCATTTTGTAAACAGGAACAAGTTGTAATATTATTATCTACCGTTGTAATATTTTACCTCTGCCCTTGTACTGCGTTCGTTGGATGAGACTCTACCTTCTCAACATGTGACACTAGCCTACTGATCCAGGGACTAGTGGTTATCACATGGTTGCGGGAAGCTCAAATTGGATCCAATTGGCTGGCATGTGACCTCAATACTCGAGTATCGTGCTGACCAAGTGGTTTCAATCTGAGTCTGTCGTGATGCCGTGATCGTTACGTTACTGGTTGCGTGATTAACCAGGCCCACGCAACAGTAATGGAGTATCATTGTACCAGGACAGGAGCCCCCACTGTTATGCAGACCCTTTTGTTGGAACGGTTGGTGCAAAATTCCGAGAATCTTGGTGCCGCTGCTTATGGTGGTTTGGCAGCAATGCAACCCCAATCGAGGTTGGCCGAGTTCCAGCGAACTCGCCCGCCAAACTTCTCATCTGCGACCGATCCTCTGGATGCAGACGATTGGCTTCGCGATGTTGAAGATAAACTTAACCTTGTGAGGTGTACTGATGAGGAGAAGGTTCAGTATGCTGCTCACTATCTCCAAGGCGCAGCAGCAACCTGGTGGAGTAGTGTTAAGGCAATTCGTCCACCTGGTCAGGTCATGACTTGGGAGGAATTTAAAGGAGCCTTTCGTGCGGTGCACATTCCTGCTAGTCTGATGGAGATAAAGAAATGAGAGTTCTATGATCTTCGTCAGGGGTCTATGTCAGTGATGGACTATCTGCATAAGTTCAATTATCTGGTTCGATATGTAGCAGATGAGGTCCCGAGTGAAGCCCGAAAAGTCTCCTTATTTCGTCAACATCTCAACGAGGAGATTCGTCATTCGCTCGCACCACTTGACATCCCTAATATGCAAGTGCTTGTGGACAAGGCGATTTGTGTTGAGGACAGTGGCAAGGCAGTTTTAGAGAGCCGGAAGCGTAAGTGGATGGCTCGGAAATCTGTCGGTGCCGATACTCCGAGACCGCGTTCTGGGCAAACCGTCAGTGCTCAGTTCGTGGCATCGCCGCCTCCACGATCTCAGAGGAACTTCCCCAACCTGTTCTGTCTGCGGCTCAATCTTCTGGCCGCGGAGGACAGATTCATGGAGGGCAGGACAGGATGGCCGCACTCACCTGCTATGCTTGCGGTGAGAAGGGACATATCTCTACCGTTTGTGCGAGTAAACGTCCTGTTGCTGCTTGACCTCAAGTTCCAAGCGGTCCGATTCGCCCGCAAGGTTCTGTAACCGGGCGTGGTGGACACCTAGGAGGGCGTTCTAGCCAGAAAGTAGCCCCGAGTCAAGCCCGTGGTCGACTTAACCTAGTGACCACAGAGGAGGCCAGTAATGCTCCAGATGTGGTAGTTGGTATGTTTCTCATACACTCAGTACCCACTTTGGTTTTATTTGATTCGGGCGCTTCGCATTCTTTCATTTCTTCAAAGTTTGTTTTGGAACATAAGGATAAGACTAACAGATTACGAAATCCAATGTTAGTCTATTCTCCTAGTTCAGTTATGCGAGCTGAGCGCATATGTCTTAGAGTACCCATAGTGATCAATGAAGTTCTATTTTTGGGAGATCTGATTCAGATAGATACCCCTGGACTCAATGTTATCCTTGGGATGGATTAGTTATCTCAAAATCAAGGACATATTGATTGTGCAAATCGTTCCATTTCTCTGGTGAATTCGGATGGAATCCAGATTAAGTATTACTCCAGACGATCAAATGTGCTTAAGGCTTCTTTCCATTCGCTTTCTGTGCCAGAATCAAGTCAAGTACCAGTGGTCTGTGAGTATCCTGATGTGTTTCCTGAAGAATTACCGGGATTGCCCCCAGATCGGGATATGGAGTTTGTTATTGACTTGCTGCCAGGAACAGCACCATTGTTATAACAGTTATCTATTGGTTCTTGACGGGGTACTACGTTCAATGACCTAATAGGGCTTAATGTAATATCATCATTAGGATTTGGAGGACTCTGAGGATGGAAGGTTTGTGTCCTAGGTGGCATGAAATCGTCGTCATCATCGTCATTTGTATGGTTAGGAGCTAGCCCTCCTTCAATGTTGGTTGAACGTCCTCTTGCATTGTGACATGAACGGCCTGTTGTAGTAGTGCTTGAATGGCTTATTGTGATAGTGCTTGAACGTCAAGGTCTAGGTGACATGAAATCGTTGTCATTATCGTCATCGTCATTTCTAAAGTTAGGAGCAAGCCCTCCTTCGGTGATGGTTGAACGTCCTCTTAAAGTTTCTACTGCAACAGTACTGGGTGGACCTCTACCCCTCCAGTTAGATCCTCTTCTGTATCTTTGTGAAATCATGTGCTGAAAAATTGGCTTAGAATTGAATTTGCAAATGTGTGTGCATGTCGTTCTTTTAGCGCCGGACTGAATTTCACAAAAACAGTAAATTTCGCTTTGGCGCCGAACCAAAGTTTCAGAAAACAGTAAGTTCCCATTTTACGCCGGACCGCTTGCGCCAGACCAAACTCTTGGTCTGTGGTGAACGGCATCTACGCCGGACCAAAGCTTTGGTCCGTCGTGAACGCCGATTTAAAGGTCTTTCTTCATGTGTACGCCGGACTGATTTTTGTTTAGTCCGTCATGAACAAGTTTTGTGCCGGACCAAGTTTTACAAAAATAGTAAGCTTCTATGTTACGCCGGACCAAATTCTTGGTTCGTTGTGAACGCATTTTTGAGCGTTGTTTTTGCATGTACGCCGGACCAAAAATTTGGTCCGTCGTAAACGTGTTGTTGAACATGTTTTGCTTTCAATTGAACCGAGACTTTCGCATATACGCCGGACCAAATATTTGGTCCATCGTGAGCTGCGCCGAACCGGTGTTTAGTCTGGCATGAATGGATTTTTCTAGGGTTTTGCCCTGTGTACGCCGGACCAATGTTTGGTCCGTCGTGTACGTGATATGCTTAGGTTGAGTTGTTTTGTATGCAATGTTCGTGTGAGTGATTGCATGGATTGACTTTGAATCAAGTCGTGGACTTGTGCTCGAATTCATTTCTTGTTTGTTCATGTGCAGGTATTGCTCGAAAGCGAACGTGGTCGATGATGGGACCGGAACTAGGTTTATGGAGGAACTGAGGTTCGGGACTAGGTTCAGGGAGGAACTGAGGTCTTGGTGGTCAAGGATGTCATGAGGGACGTTCGGACTAAGATAATGGTGCACATGAGGAGTTATCAGTCACGTGAGTATGGCAGGTGGGCCATACGCGTGCAGAGTTATAATCGTTTGGGGTAGCTTGCATGTATTGGGCTAGGTTGGGCCAAGTGGACATGTATGCGTACTCCTTGTGGTTGCTCCTTTAAATAGGAGGGGTTGTCTCCTGTTGAAGGGCATCAATCAGAGCTGGGCGCATTGAGAGCCTTATTTAGGGTTTGTACTCTTTTGATGGGAGTACTTTAGACAAAAAGAAATAAAGATCCATTCTTCCAGATTCTTTGCATGCTACAGTAACCTCGTAGCTACAGTACACGCGTGCTACAATAATATCTGTTTTGGGGTTCTTTTCTTGCACATCTTCTGGTTCTAGATTGGATCTTTGATTTCTTAAGTGTCTCCTTGATTTGATCCATCCAAAACCTTTTAGGGCATCAATATATCATTCTACAAAGTTTTGTTGATTAATCTTTTGTCGTTCTTGATTAATCTACAAGTTTTGATTAGATTGGTTTTCATCATGTTCTGTCACAGCAAGCTTGCGAGGTTCATAACTTTTGATCCGTAAGTCCGATCGAGCTGATTCTTTTTGGGTTCGATTCGTACTGGAATCTAATTTCTTGTGTAAAATGTTTAGATCAATCCGATGGTTGGATCTATGGGAATTAGCATTTTACCGAACGTTTGTCAATCTATTTTTGTCGAATACGAGGCAATTTTTTGGTTTTGGTTTTGGGTGAACTTTTAGTAGATCAAATATTTGGTTTTAACTTCCACACAATCATTCACCCCCCTCTGATTGCTATATTCATATACATCGATCCTACAAGCGGTAACAGAGCAAGGTTTTTCAAACTATCTTAACCGGTGATTAGATTAATGGAACGTTATTCGACAAAACCGTGTGTGTTGGATGGTGTTGATTTTTAGTTTTAGAAGGCCAAGATGGAGGCGTTCATCCAAGCTCAGGGCTTCGCAATTTGGGAGAAGGTTTACAAGCCATATGAAGTCCCTGAAAACGACAATGTCAACGACGCCAATCGTGCACATGTTGAAGCAAACAACAAGGCGCGTGTGGGATGTCCGAGACCGGGGTCCCGCAGGGAAACTCATGCCTGACTGGGCTAGGACGGTACTCCGGGCCAAAAGTTGGAGAGCGCCACAAAGAGCCCATAGCCACGGCCCAACTTCTTTTCCAAGGCAATCGGTCGCCTCCTAGGCGAAGCTCCGCGCCGCGTCAGGACAATCCCGCCTAAAGTAAAGCCTGCAATCTGGCGCTTGCAGCCTGCAGCCACCAGACCTTGGCGGATCGACAGGCGCGGGTTGGGAAAGAGACGACCAAATCCCCTGGGCACAGTTGGGCTCGGCGGACAGGGACAAACAACGTACTCATGAGTCCCCCTGGTCCAAGGCCAGGTGGCACCCCTTTGTAACGTGCCCTCTCCCCAGTATATAAGGGGGAAGGGGATAGCCCTGTAAAAGGAGGAGAAAAATAGAAGAAAAAGAGAAGAACACACTCATATATCCAAGAACACAGGACTAGGGTATTATCTCCTCCGTGATAGCCCGAACCTGTCTAAAAAAGATTGCCCTCGCATCCTGTGTTACCATCTAGCTTCGATCACGCACGAGCCCCCCCTCGAATCACAAATCTCATTGCCGGCGGAACCAATCATCGACAGTTGGCGCGCCAGGTAGGGGTGGCGTGCGAAGATCTCCGTCGAGCTTGATGGCTACCACAAGCGGAATCTCTATAGTTTTCCTCCCAGATCAGGTTTTCCATTTTGGAAGCCTGACCTTCATCGCTTATAACCTCGGGAGTCTCTCTCTCCTTGAGGCGGACGCGTCGCCGCATGAGGAGACCCCCGGGGAGTCACTATCGCGACCACTGCCTAGATCGGGGTGTTTCGCCGTCCCGTGCTCGCAAGCACCGAGCGGGGGGCTAAAACCCCGGTTCCTTCAGGCAGTGGGTGCAATAGGCGCCGAGTCCCGGGTGGTGGGGGTCCTCGCTGCCAGGCCACTCGGAACCGCCGATCGCCTTGAGCTATCCCTAGCAGGCTCTTCCAGCTCGTCGGCCGAGTCGGAAGGAAGCTTGGAGAGCTGCTGGAGCATCCGCCGAGTCTGTGTGATCGGAGGCTCGCGTGCGGAATCGCAGCAGCGCCACGGCGACTTCAAGGCTGCCGAGCACGACGACGAGTGCAAGACGGAGCTTGACGCGCGGGTACAAGCCCTTCGGGGTCGCGCCCATGACATTAACGAAGACATTCTGCAGGTCAAAATGGGAGACCAAGCTGTTTTCCATACACCACAGCAGAATATCGTCGCATCCAAAACACTCCTAGACACCTTGAGCCCGATGCTAGAGGCCGGTAATCCGGCTGCCCCGATTGTGGCCGAAGTAAAAGCCATGGTGACGGCGGCGGCAATCCAGCAACAAGCTCAGACCGACCAGCCGGCGAGGGCGCGCTCACATGCTCCGACCAGAACTCAGACGGCCAGTAGTCGGCCGAATCGAGAAACCCCCCACCGGGGGCATCGTGTTCCTCTCCGCGATGAAGACCTGCGCCACAGCCTCAATCGATACCTCCGTTCTGACCTCGACGCGAGACGGCGTGATCGGGAAAGAGACGAGCAGTGCCGGCACGTTGATGAGTACGAGCTCTTCAGCGTACTCCCAGCGCATCGGGCGCTCGTCGAGCCCTCTCTCCCCCGCCTCGCTCACCACCTGCGCGGCGCGACGAGGTCATTGAGGGGGTTCGTGCGTTCACCCCCCACCTGCGCCAAGTGGTTTGGCCTGACGGGTTTAACCCCAAAGGCATCACCAAATTCGACAGCGACAGGGACTCGGAAGCCTGGTTGCAGGTATACGCACTAGCAATCAGGTCCGCAGGGGGAGATCAGAACATGATGGCTAATTACCTGCCAGTCACTCTCTCGCCCCAGGGCCAGGCATGGCTCGCCGGGCTCCCAGCGAATTCTATTCATTCTTGGGGAGATCTGTGTGAGCAGCTCATCTCAAACTTCCAAGGTACGTATGAGCGCCCTGGCACCCCCTAGGATTTGTACCAGCTACACCAAAACAAGAATGAGTCCCTGCAGGGGTTCGTCAAGCGCTTCATGCACAGGAAGAGCACAGTTCGGGATGTCACGGACGCGGTCGTAATCGCCGCCTTCCAGAAGGGGCTCAGCGACCCCGACCTCATTAAGAAGATGTCCCAGAAGCCTCCAACTTCGGTCCGCAAGTTGTTCGCCATAGCGGATCGCTACGCGTCGGCCTCCGAAGCCTTGGCCGAATGCCACGACGAGAGAGGGGATCATGCTGACTCCTCCAGACGAAAGGAGAAGAAGCGCAAGGGCCAAGACCTGGTGGCGACTACCGAGCGGGGCCAAACGCGCGCCCCTAAGACCGACGGGTACGACAAAGTGATGAACTCGCTTTGTCCCTTCCACCCAAAAGGAAGACACACCGCCAAAGATTGCTTCACCCTGAAAAGATTCGCCCAGGAGACCAAGAGGCAGCTCGGGCATGGGCTGAGCGAAGCGGTCGGAAAGCAACCTTCTCTTAAAGCCGAGGAAGACTATCAAGAAGTCGAGCTGGAGCTCAATTATATCTTCGGGGGCTCGGCCGCGTATGAGTCCAAGCGGAAGCAAAAACTTACCGCTCGGGACATCAACGCAATTGCGCCGGAGACCCCTCGATACGTACGGTGGTCTGAAGTTGCGATCACTTTCGATCGCTCGGATCACCCGGACCGGGTCCCGTTTCCCAGTAGGTATCCACTCGTCTTGGGGCCAGTTGTTCATGGCATCAAGCTCAAAATGGTGCTGATTGACGGGGGGAGCGGCCTCAACGTCCTCTTCAGCAAAACTCTCGACGATATGGGAATCTCTAGGTCGGAGCTGAAACGTGGGTCGTCACCGTTACATGGGGTGATTCCAAGGACGTCGGTGACACCACTCGGCCAAATCACTCTACCGGTTACTTTCGGCACAAGAGAGAACTACCGGACCAAGAACGTCAGCTTCGAGGTGGCTGATTTCGCTACTGTGTATCACGCCATCTTGGGGAGACCAGCGCTAGCCAAATTCATGGTGGTGCCCCATTACGCTTATCTGGCATTAAAAATGCCAGGGCCGAATGGCATTATCACGCTGCGTGGTGATGTCAAGCAGTTTTTTCCTGTGACAGGGAGAACTGCGAGATGGCCGAGTCATTGGGAGCACAAGCTGATCGCGAATGAATCCGGCTAGTGGCCCAATCTTGCGAGGAAACAAGCATCTCGACTCGGAAGGCACCAAAGCCCGGGTTGAGTCCCGAAGAAGGCATCAAGATGATCACCCTCGACCCGTCCGACTCGGCTCAAACAACCAAGATCGGGATATGGCTCAAAGAAAAATAGGAAGATGCGCTCGTCACCTTCCTCCGGGCAAACAAGGACGTCTTTGCTTGGAAGCCGTCTGATATGCCTAGAGTTCCCAGCGAGGAGATCGAGCATGCGCTAAATGTGGACCAAGCGGCCAAGCCTGTCAAGTAGAGGTTGCGGTGATTCGCCCAAGATCGCCGAGATGCCATCAGGGAGGAGATCACGAAACTGTTAGCTGCAAGCTTCATCAGAGAAGTGTATCATCCCGACTGGTTGGTAAACCCTGTACTCGTCCGCAAAAAGAATAAAAGTTGGCGCATGTGTGTTGATTACACCGACCTCATGTGATGCCTTAGAATTTGGGAGTGACCGTAGGGGGTTTTTTCTCTCTTCTTTCGGTTTCGGAAGGAATGAAGGAAATGTTGGGAGATGAAATAATTGAGTTTTAGGATGCAATTTAATATTAAATTTGGAGTCTTTGGGCCGAGGAAACCTGGGCCTGGGCCGGGAATTCCCCTTCCCAACCCTTCCTCCCCACGCCCTAGTGGGCCGGCCCACATTTCCCTCAAGAGGGGTGGTGCGCCTTGCAACCCTAGGCACCTCTTCCCACCACCCCCTGGCAGCCGCCCCCTCCTCCCTCTTCCCAGCGTGGAGGCTCAAGGATACACCGTGAAACCCGAAGGGAAAATCGAGAAGAGGATCCGAGAAGGTGTGGAGGACGAGCAGATTTTCAGATTCGGTGTTCGTCGCGCGTTCTTCGTGGGTTCACAAGGGAGAACTCAAGGTAAAATTCCCGATCTTTTACCCCCTGTTCTACCTAGGATTAGGAGTGTATTAGATCTAGTGGTGTTTGATTTGGATGGTTTTTGATGGGGTAGAAGGGTAGTTGTTCACGTGATACTGTTTCTGAAAGGGGAGATTGTGCAGCGCGGATTGTTCCGCGGTTTACGTGGCATAGATGATTTTTCCTGCAAAAACCTATAACTAGAAAGTTGTATACAACGTCGAGACCTAGCTTCTGTACTTTTTTCAGAATTTTTGGGCCGTCGGTCTGAGAGTTATCGCTGTTGGAAGATGACGAACAAAATCTGGAAACAGATTCCGTCCACTGTTTTGGACGGTTGTTTAGGCATGTTTAACAGCGGAATTGAAATTTTTGACCTTCATGAAAGTTGTAGATATCGTCAATATCTAGCTACTATAATTTTACTGTATTTTTATGAACAGTATAAAAAAAGATACAAAATTGAGAAGAGAGGGTGCTGCTGTTCGATCCGGACAGATCGGGGTTTTTGGGCGCTTAAATGGGAACGGGGAGTAGGAAGCGTGTGTTTGAATTGTGTGATCAATTGTGATGTCGCTATGTACTGAAATAATGTTTGTTCAGGTGGTGCCACTGCTGGGCGCATCTAGGTTCATCGTCCACGTCGGTAAAGGCAAGTGGAAGTAGTTGTATTGTTAAGCTATACATCGTTGTTTGCTTCGCCTTTGTAGGACCGAATATAGCAATCAGAGGGGGGGTGAATGATTGTGCGGAAGCTAAAACCAAATTCTTGATCTATTAAAAGTTTACCCCAAAATAGAACCAAATAATTGCCTCGTTTTCGAAAAAAACAGAATGATAAAGGTTTGGTAAAACGCGAATTCCCGGAGATCCAACCGTCCGATCGATCTGAAATTTGAACACAAGAAACTATATTCCAATACAAATCAAACCCAAAAAGAATCAGCTCAATCGGACTTACGGATCAAAAGTTATGACCTTCGCAAGCTTACTGTTCCAGAAGATGGCGAGAATAAATCTAACTAGAATTGTAGCTCGCCGAAAGATTTGATGAACTTGATCTTTATTTCTCCTTTCTTTTGTCTAAAATACTCCAAACAAAAGAGTACAACCCTAAAGCTTGCTCAAAGCTTGATTGCCTTCAACAGGAGGCAACCCCTCTATTTAAAGAAGGCAAACACACCTAATCCTAGAAGGAGTCCTAATCCTAGAAGGATTCCTAATCATAAAAGGATTCCCACTCCTAATCCTAGAAAGAGCATGTATTCAACACAACTCCACTTGGCCCAACCTGGCCGAGTACAACTCTTGCACGCGTATGGCAACCCTACCATACTCACGTGACTAACACTTTGCACGCGAATGACCTCATGCCATTCTCACGTGACTAACCATTCTTCATGTGCACCATTCTCTTAGCCCGAACGTCCCGCATGACATCCTTGACCACCAAGACCTCGGTTCCCCTGAACCTAGTCCCGAACCTCGGTTCCTCCATGAACCTAGTTCCATCCGTCATCGACCACATTCGCCCTCGAGCAATACACGCACATGAACAAACCACAAAACGATTCCGAGCACAAGTCCGCGACTTGACTCACATTAAACCATGCAACCACTCACAGGAGTGCATTGCATTAAATATTCTAAGAACACGATTTCAAAACACGAACAAAAACCTTTGCAAAAATCAAAAAGCTTTTCAAATAATCAAACTGATTTCAGATCTTTTCAAATAAAGAAACCAAAAAATAAATCTTGTCGAAATATCAAACTGGTTTCAAATCTTTTTCAAATACTCATCATCAAAATCAACTTGATCAAAAATAACGATCCTTCACGATCCTTCAATCTCCCCCTTGATGAGTAATTTGACAAAACACAATATAAGATTTGACAAGTGATTGAGCAAGAACCAAAAGACCAAATAATCCCAATTCAAAAACCTCCTTGACTTGTTCTCCCCCTTTTTGACAAAATAGTCATCAAGATCTCAAAACTCCCCTTAATGAATGCAAGATCTCAAGCTTTGAAGTATATTCAAGGTATATAATCAAAGTAAAGCATTTGAAGAGTTTTTAGGAGAACTTTCTCATTTTGTATCAAATTATCCAATGAGAAAGCAAATTGTGAGAATATGGAGGCTCTAACACATAGAATAGTTATTGCATAAGCAAATTAGAGCAAACAAATAAAATGTCATAAACAGATTTTGCCAAAGCGAAAAAGAAATCTATCATGAGCATAGAGAGACTTTCAAATTCACTAATATTTGTCTCAAGCCTTTTTCAACCATTTGAATTTCCTTTTTCTCTTTTAGCAAGTTTGACAATTTTGCTTTCTGATCAACAGGGATGACAAGTAACTGCACACTAGCCCATACTTGTGTATGAGTAGGTAGTTCTTTCTTGTATCTTTCTCAGTTTAAATTGGCAAGTGGCTTCACATTGTTCTGAACTTTTGTTTAGACAAGTAGCCTTTTCTTGCATCTTTTGCATTTAAATCCCTGGCAAGGAAGCTGCACATTATACTAAACTTGTGTTTAGCCAAGTAGCTTTTGCTTGCATCTTTTTCAACTTGCTTTTAACATTAAAACACTGATTTTGCTTGAGACTCATAATGATCATTTGAAGTCCAACAAAAAACTCACACATAGTTTCTAATCAGCTCTAGCCTTTCAACAGATGACAAGAAACTTTTAAGCCTATTTCACAAATGCAATACCATAATGAGCAAGAGCCAAAATATTCTCGAAAAGCATCTCAAATTGAATTATTTTAGCCTTTTAGTGATAAGTAAAGCATTGAGCATTAACTTGGCTATATACACAAGAATAATCACCAAAGCTTTGTACTACATGATGCAATGTAAACAGGGGTTTTTACTTGAGGTGTAAAGTCAAAATACCACTTATAAAAAAAATCACTTGTAGGAACCAAAGTCAAGTAACCCAAAAAGAGATAAACTCAAGACTCCCCCTCAAATCAACCCATGGGGATGAATGATCCCAAGTTCACCGTGTAAGAAAGCAAAACGAGAAAAATCAAGCGGTTTAGTGAAAATATCAGCAAGCTGAGCACCCGAATCAACAAATTTCAGTTCAATAGCTCTTTTTTCAACATGATCTCTAAGAAAATGAAATCTGATGACAATGTGTCCAAGAAAGAGAATTACTCAAGAAGTGGCATGAACCAGATGTACTTTTTCTATCAATTCCACATCCTCCAAATTCAGCATCAGAGAAAGGTCTTAAACTAATGCGTGAAGAAGCTAAAGCCAAATGCCAAAATCTTGAGTACCACGGAGATACCTTAAAATCCTCTTGATAGCTTGTCGATGTGAAGGACGCGGGAAGCTTGAAAACGAGCACACAAGCACACAAAGCAAACTCCAATTATCTCATCCTCAACAAAGATCATCATCATCTTCATCAACAAAGTTACTCTCCCTGAACATATGCACTGCACTGCACTATTTGGACTAGTGCCTTTAAGTAAAACAGAGGTGGAGGAAGCAACTTGAAAAATAACACTTTTAGCACGAGATGCACAAGTGAAGGAGGAGAACCAATTCTTATCATCGGACATGTGGCGTGAGCATCCGGAATCCACTAGCCATATGTTCTCCTTCCTCGCGTGAGAAGCCTACATAAAAGCAGAAAGTGTCGATGTCTCTGCATCGGGGTTAGAAATAAGATGTTTAGGAATCCAAAGATCGAGACACACGACGCACAATGATTGGCACAACACGAGCATTCTTATGCATAAAAGAAGATTTGTCTTTTCTCGTGTTCTTAGCAACAAGAGGTATTTGCATCACCTTAGGCACATAATGAGAAATGAAACGTGCCTGTCTAAAATTAGACCTAGCATTAAACCTTTCTCTCTTTTGTTGTTTAGCTAGTCTAAAGCAAAAGTCTACTAGAGGTCCATCTCTACCACAATGAGTGCAAGTGTACTTAACATGATGTTTTGCTTTAACAGTAGAAGCACATTTTGCATTCATCATAGTAGAAGATAAAAGACCACCAGATTTAAAGACATTTTTCTTAGGCTCATTGACAATTTCAAATTTTCCACTTCCAAGTGTTCTGACAACAGTGGGAGCATGTGATTTATGATGAGCATAAGAATCAAAACCTAAACCTTTGTTCTGAGTGCTGACTTTTGATTGATCCAAAATCATGTTTAGGTTTTTTTTGCCATCAGTGAAACGTTCCAAAGAATTTTGCAAGTAATCAACTTTCTTAGCAAGAGTTAAACAATTATCACAAGGAGTGTCAATTTTAGCTTTCTGTTTCTGGCAATTTGAACACGAGTTAATTTCATGAGTGAACATGTCATTTGTTAATTGTGTAACTCTACAATTTGCATATTTTAATTTCAACTCAAGAATTGAACATTTAGAGCAAGCAATTTGATCATGTAAACTATCAGTAGAGCAACCAATATTTTTCACAAGTTTTTCATTTTTCAATTGTTCGGCATAAACTTGTTCTAGTTTAATGACATGTTCCTCTTTTAGAGACTTAATTTCAAATTTGAGATCTAAGCAAGTATCACAAATATTTTCAGAATTTGAATTTCTAAGATCAAAGTTTTCAGATTTTAGCATGGATAGATCTTTTTCTAAGTTTTTATTTTTGAGTGAAGATTTTCTTAAAGATTTTCTCAATATGACTAAAACTTCACAAAGCTCATCATATGAAGGCATTACCTCATCACCGTCATTTGGAGGTGTCGTTGTCACTAGAATCACTAGTGTTCCCTTTTGCCATGAAGCACAGTCCGGTGAAATCCTTCTCTTTCAGCTTCGTTTGCTTCGCTTTCTTCTCATCTTCAGTTGAGTCATCAATGTCGCTTAAGTCTAAGCGACCAATTGCCTCGAAGACTTTGTTGAGCATCTTCTTCGTCCGTTGCTTATTTTTATCCTTGCTCTCTCTTGGCCGGAAGGACTTGGAGGAGTTGCTTTGCTCCTTCTCCTCTCTATCTTTGTTCTTGAAACATTTAGCACGGTTGTGCCCTGCCTTGCCGCAGTTGTAGCAGTGGATGGAGGCTTCTTTTCTTTCCCTTGATCTCATGTAAGCTGCATTGACACGCTTGGAAAGAAGAGCAAGTGTATCTTCTGGTATTTGATCTAGCTGTTCATCACTAAGAGCACTCAAAGCAGTAATGGAATATGATGATGAAGAACTAGTAGCATTATCATATGAAGAGGAATTAGCATTAAGAGCCATAGAGTTATCATTGGATGTTCTTGAAACAATGTCTATCTCAAAAGTCTTGAGACTAGAATATAGTTTATCCAAAGTCATTTCACTCATCTTGTGAGCTTCCCTAAAAGCAGTCACTTTCATTTGCCATATTTTAAGATCAAGAGATGATAGGAAATGTCTAGCATTTTCAGAGTCAGTGTACTTTACATCTACAGCTCTAAGTTTTTTTAAGATTCTCGTTAAAGCGAGCAAAACAATCATCTAGAGATTCTCCAGAGTTCATTTCAAATCTAGTGTATTCCTTTTAAATTGATCTTGCCTAGCTTCTTTTACAGAGTCAGTGCCCTCATGATAATCTTGAAGAGATTTACAAATTTCATGAGCAAAGTGAGTAAATGACAGACTCTATCGAATTCTTTTCTAGCAAGTCCTTGAAGCAATATGTTTCTAGCTCTATTATTGTTTTCAACATCTTTTTCAAACTCGATTTTATCAATATCATCATTTGAAGGAAGCTCGTATGGAATCTTTACCTTGCGCCAAATAGCGTTACCTTGAGCTTGAAGGTATGCGATCATCCGAATCCGCGATGGGAAAGTCTGTGCCATTGAAGATTGGCGGCTTGTTCGAGTATATCTCTGTTGCCATAACTTACCGTTTACTAATCACCTGTTAAGATGGATTAGTAGAGCCAAGCTCTGATACCACTTGTAGGACCGAATATAGCAATCAGAGGGGGGGTGAATGATTGTGCGGAAGCTAAAACCAAATTCTTGATCTATTAAAAGTTTACCGCAAAATAGAACCAAATAATTGCCTCGTTTTCGAAAAAAATAGAATGATAGAGGTTTCGTAAAACGTGAATTCCCGGAGATCCAACCGTCCGATCGATCTGAAATTTGGACACAAGAAACTAGATTCCAATATGAATCAAACCCAAAAAGAATCAGCTCAATCGAACTTACGGATCAAAAGTTATGACCTTCGCAAGCTTACTGTTCCAGAAGATGGCGAGAATAAATCTAACTAGAATTGCAGCTCGCCGAAAGATTTGATGAACTTGATCTTTATTTCTCCTTTCTTTTGTCTAAAATACTCCAAACAAAAGAGTACAACCCTAAATCTTGCTCAAAGCTTGATTGCCTTCAACAGAAGGCAACCCCTCTATTTAAAGAAGGCAAACACACCTAATCCTAGAAGGAGTCCTAATCCTAGAAGGATTCCTAATCCTAAAAGTATTCCCACTCCTAATCCTAGAAAGAGCATGTATTCAACACAACTCCACTTGGCCCAACCTGGCCGAGTACAGCTCTTGCACGCGTATGGCAACCCTACCATACTCACGTGACTAACACTTTGCACGCGAATGACCTCATGCCATTCTCACGTGACTAACCATTCTTCATGTGCACCATTCTCTTAGCCCGAACGTCCCGCATGACATCCTTGACCACCAAGACCTCAGTTCCCCCTGAACCTAGTCCCGAACCTCAGTTCCTCCATGAACCTAGTTCCAGTCCCGTCATCGACCACATTCGCCCTCGAGCAATACCTGCACATGAACAAACCACAAAACGATTCCGAGCACAAGTCCGCGACTTGACTCACATTAAACCATGCAACCACTCACAGGAGTGCATTGCATTAAATATTCTAAGAACACGATTTCAAAACACGAACAAAAACCTTTGCAAAAATCAAAAAGCTTTTCAAATAATCAAACTGATTTCAGATCTTTTCAAATAAAGAAACCAAAAAATAAATCTTGTCGAAATATCAAACTGGTTTCAAATCTTTTTCAAATACTCATCATCAAAATCAACTGGATCAAAAATAACGATCCTTCACGATCCTTCATCCTTCATTATAAACTCCAATTACAGCAATCATACATGGTTTAATCACTTGCTTTGAGGATTGCAATATCTTGACTAGCATTGTGATGTTGTGGTTTGGCTATGAATCATGAATAATGTTAAGAATGATGTTGTTTACCTGATGAATTGTCTAAATACTTCATCTCAATGTTATTTGCTTTCTATCTATGCTATAAGATGATAGGCAAACATGTGAACTCAGTGTGGGAGATTCTGAATGAATTCATGCATGAAGCATTAACTGCATAATCATGTATTGGAAGTTTTGTCGACACCCAGGCGCGATCAAGACGGCAGACAACACCGTGTGTTCCTGAGAAAGGGCACGGTGAGGAGGATCATGGCATAAGCATGTGCACAATCATATATGCATTTTACTGAAGTGGTGTGGACTCCTTGATGTAGTATTGGATATGAGGAATGTGGAATGCTAGATATATGGTGGATGTGTTATTTGTATTAGTTGTTCCGCTTGCTGAGATTACCCAATCTCACTACTTGCTGTTTTGATGTTTCCAGGTAGCGCACGTGAGTCGTAAGCATGAAGGGTGGGCTAGCAACACAATAAATCTTCTGATGTCATCATGACACACATGAACTAGTGCTTTAAATAATTCATTAGTTGGATGCAATTTTATTACATATCGACCCATTGTTGTTCCCTTTAACTTGTTCTCGTTTATGGTTGTCCCATTAGAGATGTGTTATACTTATGGTTGATACCTGGTTGAATTAGACTCGTTGTCTCTAGTATTGATGTCGTGATATTATTCCCATTTGAATTGCTTCCGTATTGTCCTGTTTTCGGGGAAATGCTGTCGAATTTTTCTTGTACAACAGTTGAGATTTATGGGGTGTTACACCTCAACAAAACATGCCCAAAGGATACTTTCAGGTTGCCTCGAATCGACCAAGTGGTAGACTCCACCGCCGGGTGCAAACTCCTTAGCTTCCTGGACGCCTATTCGGGCTATCACCAAATCCAGCTTCAGGTCGAAGACTGCGAGAAGACATCGTTCATCACTCCGTTCAGAGCATATTGCTATGTCATGATGCCGTATGGGTTGAAAAACGCTGGTGCAACTTATCAACGCACGATACAGTGGTGTTTTCACAATCAGCTCGGACGCAACGTGGAGGCCTATGTGGACGACGTAGTGGTCAAGACGCAATCGAGAAGGAACCTTACCTCCGATCTCGCCGAGACGTTCGACAGCCTAAGAGTGTTCTGGATGAAACTAAACCCTGAGAAATGTGTCTTCGGGGTCTCCTCCGGGAAACTACTCGGGTTCATCGTCTCTCATCGCGGGATCGAGGCAAATCGAAAAAATCGGGGCCATCATGAGGATGGCACCCCCTCCAGCCAGAAGGACGTCCAGAAGCTTACTGGGTGCATGGTGGCGCTTCGTAGGTTCATCTCTCGACTGGGGACTCGAGGGATGCCCTTCTTCAAACTCCTCAAGAAGCAGGATCGTTTTGAATGGACGGTGGAGGCGCAACAAGCTTTCGAGGAGCTCAAGGCATTCCTCTCCACCCCTCCGATCCTGGTTTCGCCAATGCCGTAGGAGCTTCTCCTACTTTACGTAGCGGCAAAGACCCATGTGGTCAGCGCCGTGATAGTCGTGGAGCGGGAGGAGCCAGGGCACCGCTACGGGGTGCAGCGCCCGGTCTACTTCGTTAGCGAAGTGTTGGGAGAATCCAAGGTACGGTACCCTCAAGTCCAGAAGTTGCTATACGCCGTGCTGGTCGCATCGCGGAAATTGAAGCATTACTTCCAGGGGCACCATATTTCAGTAGTGACCTCCTTCCCGATAGGAGATATTCTCCATAATCGGGAAGCTACTGGGAGAATTTCGAAATGGGCGGCCGAGCTTGGAGCCTTTGATATCTCATTCAAGCCACGCACCGCCATCAAGTCGCAGGCCCTGGCCGACTTTACGGCCGATTGGACCGAGCTCCAGGCCCCCTCGTCGAGCAGGAGCTGGAGTATTAGACGATGTACTTCGACGGGTCTCTCATGCTCAGCGGCGCAGGAGCCGGAATTCTGCTCATTTCACCAAAGGGAGATCAGCTCAAGTACGTTCTCCGCATCCATTTCCCGGCCTCGAACAACACCGCAGAATATGAAGCCCTCATTCATGGGCTCTGCATCGCCATATCGCTCGGTATCCGGCGATTGACGGTTCGCGGAGACTCCCAATTACTAGTTAGCCAAGTGCAGAAGGACTGGTCATGTGTCGATCAGACTATGGCGGCGTACTGTCAGCAAGTCTGAGAATTGGAGAACAAGTTTGATGGATTAGAGTTAATTCACGTCCTTCGCCATAACAACGAAGTGGCGAACGAGTTGGCAAAGATGGGAGCCACTCGGGCGGAGGTCCCAAGTGGCGTGTTCGCCCAAGAACTTTATGAGACCACGATGATCAAGCGACAAGAGCTGAGCAAGATCCCCGAGGCGGAAGTCCTAGTCGCCAACCCCGACTGGATGACCCTGTATTTGGATTATCTCTTGAGAGGCGAGCTTCCCGAAAACTCCACTCTAGCCGAGCGCATTTCGCGGCAGGCCAAGTCCTACGTGGTTATCGGAGAAGAGCTCTTTCGAAAGAGTGCCTCTGGTGTCCTCGGGCGGTGCGTCTCAGAGCAAGTGGGAAGAGAGTTGCTCAGGAAAGTCCACTTGGGAGTGTGCGGCCACCACGCCGCGTCAAGTGCTTTGGTGGGCAAGGCATACCGTCAAGGTTTCTTCTGGCCTACAGTAGTAATAGACGCCAAAGAAATCGTACGCACATGTGAGGGCTACCAGTTCTATGCCCGGCAGACGCATTTGCCGGCACAGGAACTGCAAACCATCCCTGTCTCCTGGCCCTTCGCTGTCTGGGGGCTTGACTTAGTCGGACCCCTCAAGAAGGCCCAAGGCGGCATCTCCTACCTCTTCATGGCCATCGACAAATTCACCAATTGGATCGAAGCCAAACCAGTCGCCACGATCACGACGGTTAAGGCCAAGGAATTCTTCCAAGGTATTGTAATCAGATTTGGCGTGCCTTACCGCATCATCACGGATAATGGCACACAATTTCGTGGTGAAGAATTTCAAGAGTGGTGCGATGACATGGGAATAAAAATCTGCTTCGCGTCGGTGGGTCATCCACGAAGCAATGGGCAAGTCGAGCGGGCCAATGGTTTAGTCCTTCAGGGACTGAAAACCAGGATTTTCGATCGCCTCAAACCGTACGCAGCGCGATGGGTGAGAGAATTGCCGTCAGTACTCTGGGGGCTCAGAACTACTCCTAGCAGAGCAACTGGGCGATCTCCCTTTTTCCTGGTGTATGGATCGGAAGCGGTTTTGCCAACAGAAATGGAATTCGGATCCCTGAGGGTCCGGAACTATAAAGAAGCCGAGTCGGAGGGAAGCCGATTGGTAGAACTTGACCAACTCGAGGAAGCCAGAAACGTTGCAGCAATCCGGTCGGCCAAATACCTCCAGGACCTTCGACGCTATCACTCTCGCAATGTTCGAATTCGTATCTTCTCGAAGGGAGATTTGGTCCTCAGGAGGAGCCAAAAAAATGAGCATAAGCTCTCCCCGATCTGGGAAGGACCTTACATTGTGGAGGAGGTAGTCCGTCCGGGAGCCTATCGGCTCAGGCACGAAGACGGCGCGGTCTTGGTGAACACTTGGAACGCCGAACAGCTACGTCGCTTCTACGCTTAAGCTTTGTATCCAGCTCCCATGCATTAAATAAAGTTGCCGACTATCTGATTTTTTGATCTGTCGTACTATACTGTGACCGAGTCAATCCCAAGTGGTCATCATCTTACTAGCGCAGCGTCTAATCCAAATCGTGCATACACAAATTATGCGGAAATGCACACGTTCGAGGTGAGACCGCGACAAGCGGCGAGATCCGAACGTTTGAATCTGCGCACGAAATAGGAAAGACGAAGCTAGAAGAAGGCACTAACCACTCGGGAGCGACGGTCTGTAGTTCCGTGAATGCTTCTGGACACAAAAATCACAGTCACTAGTCCCTAATCGGTAGAAATTTGACCCTCCAGCACCTCGCTGTGGGGGCTGAAGCTATTGACTAGAGCAAACCATCTAGAGAAAGACGATCAAACTCAGAAAGATATAAACGACACCGATCTCATATTTTATTTTATTTCACAGTACTAATAATTTACATTGCTAATCTTTTTTCCTTTTCCTTTTTTCTTTTTTTTTCTCGCGTTAAAAAAAGGGGGGAGCCAAGATGCAGGGAGCCAAGATGCAGGGAGCCAAGATGCAGGGAGCCAGGTTGCAGGGAGCCAGGATGCAAGGGGCTAGCCGCGGCACGCCCGGCCAAGGGCCTCACGGATCAGATCCGCGATGACCCAAAGGGAGGGGACAACCAGAAGAAGAGCCTACACGGCCGTGGCATCTCGACGCTCACGCCCAAGGATTTCCTTGAGCACGTCCATCACCTCCCCCAGTACTGGCACAGCCTCAACGAGGGCGACGACCGTGGCAGCATCTTTTGCCGCTGCCTTCTCCTCTGCCCACTCCATCTTGGCGAACTCTAAGTCCTCCCACATCTCCTCATACTCGTTGGAGTCGCTATCCCCAAATGACGACATCACAGACCTCCCAGGAATATCTCGGAGAAGAAGGAAGAGCTTAAGAAAGGGACTATCGCTTTATCAGCGGTGACATCCTATTTATAAGTCAACCCCAGCTCCGAAAATCGAAGCGTCTCCAAGAGCATTCAAGCGCGCCGCCCCGTAATCAATGAAGTACAAATTACAAAGGGCTGCGCAAATACCAAAGAAGATCAACACGTTGAATAGAGTCAAAAAATACTTCGCCAGACACGTGTAGAGCACAGACACGTTGTTCAACTTGGTTCAACTTAGTTCAACCTTCCCGCTCACTTGATTCAACTAAGCGGCAAGTCGGGGGCTGGACACTGTCCACCAGCCACTTGGAAGAGCGTGCCGGGACGAGAAGGCTACAAGCTAAGTCCCGACGCTCGGGGGCTGAACCACTCAGTCAGGAGAGAAACTCGGATAAGTGCTGGACACCAGCCACTTGGAAGAGCGTGCCTGGGACGAGAAGGCTACGAGCTAAGTCCCGACGCTCGGGGGCTGAACCACTCAACCAGGAGAGCGACTTGGATAAATGCTATCCCGAGTGCTTGGTTAGTTGGGGAGAGCTTTGGAACAGTCATTCGACACAACAAAATGCAGATGAGATGAATCATATGAAAATATCAGACAATGTCTCAGACAAGGGGCAGCGTCCGACACGAGAATTTACGTCAAGCTCAGAATTCAAGATTCTCCAGTAAAGCCTGCGAGGTACTGGAAACCTCTTCAAGGAGCGCGTTGGCCTTGCCTTCATCACAAGCGAAACCCTCCTTAACAGCTTCAAGGTCAACTCTCGGATAATGAGATTTGACCACTACTAACGCCTGATTCGCACTCATAGTCGCCGACTCCTTTGCGTAAGCCTTGATTTTGTTAGCCCCTCCCGAAACCAGTGGAACGGCGTCGTCCCCTTGGTTCGGTTCAGCTCCCTCGACACGCAGAAGGTGTAGAACTGGCTCGCAGGCGACGCGGAGCTCGGCGCGGCTTCGTTCGGCAGCGGTCACCTCCTTGTACTCTGTACGAAAGTCAAGCTGTCACCAAAGAGCACATCCGGCTCGAAGCAAGTCCAATCGGAATTGAGAAGCTTACCCTCCAGTTCTTGCTGAGTCTTCTCCAAGTTAGCTCGAGTTTGAAGGTTATAGTTCTTTGAAGCCTCCAGCTGTGTCTTGAGTTCGGCGATTGTCGAATTGCGCTCTGAAAACATGGAAAGTCAGACACATCTCTGACCACCTAAGAAGAAAACACCCGCATTAGGCCCGAGGAGGTTCGTACCTTGCAGTGACCACTCAAGTTCTGACTTCTCCTCGCGTAGGGCCATGCATTGAGCCTCAAGCGCGTGGACTTCCTTCCATCGCGTCTGACTGAGCTCATTTAGCTCGTCTTCGTACTGTTGGTGATCCTTGAGTTTGGGCAACACCTTCTGGAAGAAGTCAGACCTCTTTTCGGAGCGGGTTCCGATATCCTGGGCATCACAGCAGAGCACCGGCAAGGGGTCAGCTCTTCAAAGATATACTGAGGAGGGGGAGATCAAAGGACTCGCCTGGACCAGACGGCTACACTTCACTGTGAGCTCATACAGCTCCATTCGGGCTGCTACCTCCGCTTTTTCATCCTCCTCCATCCCATCCCAGTCGGAATCTCCTCCCCACCACATTGTCCGAGTCGGTGGTTCTGGGAGAGGACCACGTGGTGGGGGTTCCCGATGAATCTCCTCCACTTCAGGGGCTGAGCGATCGGCAGGATCTTCGCTATCAGGGCCTCTGGACGGCCCAGCGGTTGAACGCGTCTCCTCCGCCGGCACATCCCCTGCCGGCGCGGCAGCGGGTGAAGCAGCCCTCCTAGGAGAAGCCGACCCTGGAGCATCCCTCATAGGAGATGCCCCCACTGGAACGTCCGTGGAGGGAGCCCTGACTCACCGAAGGGCCAGTATGTCGGCATGCATACAAAGATACAAGAACAAGAGTCAAGGGGTAACATACCTCTTGGACTTCTTGAATTTCATCCCAGGTTTCCTACAGATCCCGGCACCACCCGGAGGAGAGCCTAAATCTACGCCAACGTTCGGGGCAGGTGCTGGCTCGGAAGACGGAGCTCCCGAACCTTCCTCCCCGTGGCTAACAACAGTTGATGGCCCAGCCGGGGAGGGGACAAGAACCTCCTCCATCGACGTTTTTTCCCTCTTAGAGGACTCCGGCCCCTCAGCTGAAGAGTCCATCGGCCGCTTGGTCGAAACATTCCTCAGCCGAGAGAGGCCGACAACCGGAGCATCAGAAAGGAAGGCTTCACGCTCCTAAAAAGTGAACGATCAAATATCATCAAAACCACAAGCCAGACGAAAACAACAAAGCAACTTCTCAAAGGTGGGGAATGCTCACACGAGGAGGGGCCTTTTTCGCCGAGAACTTGCCCGGACAACCCCTATTGGTGATCTCGGCGCCCGGAGCAAAGAAATCAATCAACCGGGGCCCCAAAACGTCTCTTGGGAGGGGCGCATTCGACTCTCGGGTGGGATCCTGAGTCCCACCATACCGGAAACCCAAATGGATTTGCTCCTTCAAGGGCTGCACCCTGCGCTTGGCAAAGTTGACGGCGACCCCAATGCCAGTCAAGCCCCAACTTTTCAGGTCATCGATCAGCGCCAGAAGCTTGGTGACTTGATCCAATCCGGGCCCCTGCGGGGGATCGCTCCAGCATCGGAGGACCACAGGAGCACGGCCGGCGAAGGGAGCAAGGAAAGGGTCTGCGTTGGCGCAGTAGAACCATTCCCGTTTCCAACCTTTGAGGGAGGTTTTGAAGGGGATGGAGAAGTAATGCCTCTTCAGGCCCTCCCGCAACTGAAACCCGGCTCCTCCGATGGCACGGGGAGCGTTCCGATTCGGATGAGGTTTGAGCAGGAAGAGGGAGCGAAACAAATCAAAATGAGGACGGATCCCAAGATACGCCTCACAGAGTTGAACAAATATGGTGATTTGAAGAATGGAGTTGGGGTTTAGATTGGTCAGCTCAATCCCGTAGAAATGAAAAAGCCCCCGAAAGAAGGCACTCCCTGGAACACTAAACCCCCGCCAAAAAAAGGACTCGAAGACTACAATTTCATTGGCTTGAGGAGTGGGGTAGGGTTCACCTGCCGCCAGCCGGGTGGAAATCAAATCAAGAGGAGGAAGAACGCCGCCGGTGACCATCTCCTCCAGGCGAGCCCCCGTTAACACGGAGGCCTCCCATCCTGCGGCCGCCAGGTCTGAGCTCGCTTTCGGCGATAAAGAAGAAGACATCTCAGCGAAGCGGGATTTTCGAGGAGAAGTTCTGGGCGCGAAACCGGAAACCCTAAGATACCAAGGTCGCCTGAGAAGTTTTGGAGATCTCGCGACTGTGCGGATGGAGGGGCAAAGGTGTCTTTCCCTCAACAAGGTTTTTCCTGTTTATAGGAAGTGAGTCTCAGTTTTCGCCTTACGGCGGGAAAATAGTAAGGGCTCCTGTACTTAATTCTAAGCCAGATCTAGGGCATGCCCCACGTTGGGCCGTTCGCTGTGTCGCACAAGCCGCGACCAGATGTCAAGTCTGGCTCGAGGTTTGGGATAGAGTGCGCCCCATGACGGGCAAGAACGCTGGTCGCCCCGAAAGATTGGGACCAGGCACTTTCCGAACATCCTCTGGCGATACACCCCATAATTTGGGGTCAATTGCTGGTCACTGCTGCTCAGCGTGATTCGTACCGCGGGAGGATTTAACCAAAATAGTCTTGAGAATGCGCTCTATGAGAGTCTAAAGCTGTGCACCGTAAATGGGCACGGGCATTACTTCGAATGGCCAACCAACTATGGTATGCCCCATGAAGGTCAATTGTGCTCTATGAGCCAACTACCGTACACCGTAAACGGGTGCGGGTACTACTCGGCCACGAGCCAACCAACTATGGTATGCCCCATGAGGGTCAATTGCGCTCTATGAGCCAACTTCCGTACACCGTAAACGGGTGCGGGTACCACTCGGCCACGAGCCAACCAACTATGGTATGCCCGATGAGGGTCAATTGTGCTTTATGAGCCAACTGCCGTACACCGTAAATGGGTGCGGGTACCACTCGGCCACGAGCCAACCAACTATGGTATGCCCCATTAGGGTCAATTTTGCTCTACTAGCCAATTGCCGCACACCGTAAACGGGTGCGGGAACCACTCGGCCACGAGCTGACCCGTTTTTCGGTATATCTGGCGAGGGCCAATAAACGGACGCAAGCGCTACTCAGACATGAGCCGGGAAACAGCGACAACTGACAAGTCCTTTATGATCTCCTTTCCACCAGAAATGTCTCTAACACGATAGGAAGAGGAAATCCAATCTTAAAGCACTTGGGGGCTACTGTGGGATGTCCGAGACCGGGGTCCTGCAGGGAAACTCATACCCGACTGGGCTAGGATGGTGCTCCGGGCTAAAAGTTGGAGAGCGCCACAAAGAGCCCATAGCCACGACCCAACTTCTTCTCCAAGGCAATCGGTCGCCTCCTAGGCGAAGCTCCGCGCCGCGTCAGGACAATCCCGCCTAAAGTAAAGCCTGCAATCTGGTGCTTGCAGCCTGCAGCCACCAGACACTGGCGGATCAGCAGGCACGGGTCAGGAAAGAGACGACCAAATCCCCTGGGCACAGTTGGGCTCGGCAAACAGGGACAAACAACGTACCCATGAGTCCCCCTGGTCCAAGGCCAGGTGGCACCCCTTTGTAACGTGCCCTCTCCCCGGTATATAAGGGGGAAGGGGATAGCCCTGTAAAAGGAGGAGAAAAATAGAAGAAAAAGAGAGGAACACACTCATATATCCAAGAACACAGGACTAGGGTATTATCTCCTCCATGAGAGCCCGAACATGTCTAAAGAAGATTGCCCTCGCATCCTGTGTTACCATCTAGCTTCGATCACGCACGATCCCCCCCTCGAATCACAAATCTCATTGCCGGCGGAACCAATCGTCGACAGCTCGCAACTTGATTATCAAAGGTTTGGGACGCAGTGACTTTGATCGAGTGGTTCATCTTCGATCTGCATATGAGGTACGAAAATCTCTTTGTGATTATCTTGAGGGTTCTAGCACTGTCAAAAAGATTCGTCAAGATATTTACAAAAAGGTGTATATGCGATTTGAGATGAAACCTGGTGAATCTGTAGATGACCTTTTTGCACGCTTCAATAAAATTCTTAGCAATCTATGTGCTGTTGGAGTTAACTACACTGATGCTGTAAATGCTCAACAATTGCTTAGTGGTTTAGACATGTCAATTTGGCAGATGAAAGTTACATCCATTAGAGAATCAACTGTCATGAGTACACTCACGTTAGATGTTTTGTATTCTAAGATGAAAACTCATGAATTGGATGTTCTTGCTAGGAATAATGATCACAAGTAAATTGCTTTGACCTCATGTCGGGACCCGAATCTGCAAATCCGGACCCTCCGTGTATTCTGTACTAGTCCAGGATCACGCTAGTACACACAGTCGTACAGGGTTGAATATCACATTCATACACAATGGAAATATAAATAAAGTACTTCGTTAAACTGTTGCAAGACCTTAAGGTCACCTTACAAAATTTAGCCACGCAGGGCTTACTATAACAAAAGTAACAAACATTAGCAGTGAAAAATAAAAAGTCTTGATAGCTCCATCTCATTCCACAGGCAACTGAGGTGGCTTGCACCCTAGTTCTCCCGATCCTCGATATACTCCTCCCAAGCGAGTGTTGACTCTCCATCTGATGTTTTGTTGATGGCAAGGGTGAGTATACAACATACTCAGCAAGTCATGCACAGAGATGCAATCCTATTACTATATGCATGGCTTCTTCCAAAGGAATGGTTTGGTGGTTATTTTGCACTAAACAGCATTTTGCTTTTGTTAAATACTCTCAATAGATTCAAAAGAAATTAAATCATATTGTATAATAAGTTATCAATCTCTTTTCAAGCAGTTTGGCACAAAGCCCTATATCACTTTGGCAATTATCTCTGGCCTACAGCCACCCATTCCCACATTTTTATTTTTATTTTGAAAATCTAACCCTTGACTGTAATCCTCGAGCGTTGTCCAGTACCGTGGACACGGCTATTCGAATAGTTTTGACACACTCTGCAGAGGTGGTACACTTTCCCCACATGATACAGTCGAACACCACAAATGCGATTGATCGTAACGAAGTTTTTCAGAAACTTCCATCTACACCTATGACCCTCTCCGGTATTGCCTTCACTACCACTTCCCCCACGAAGGATCGAAGTGTAGGACCGACAATCACCGTTGGATAGGGTACCAAGCCGTAGCTCCGGTACGCTCCCCCACACAGTTACCCCGATGTAACTGTCATCCTGAGGTATCAAAGGTAAGATTTCAGAATCCTACTAAACTAAGACCGTCTCACTCCAGCCATGTGGTTGTACGTAAGGCCCAGTTTAAAGGCTTGCAAGATGAAGTCCTTAACTGTCCAGGGCAAGACATCCTTCTCTCAGAACCCTTGCATAAAGTCCCTCACATCACTCATCCCATTGCCATAAAGGTTGTTGCCGCGAAGGCTGTTATCCCAAAGGCTGTTGCCATGAAGGCTCACCTGACATGAAGCCTCTTACCACTTGCCCCAGACTAAATCCCCTCCCCCCCAGTTTGATAATTGTGCAACACATGCCAACAATAATATCAATTACCATGTAGAACCACAAAGGTACCTACACTTCATATCATTACGTGGCGAGATTACACCATTTCAAAATTCATTCCATACATCATTAGTTAATATTCTTTGCCATTTGAAATACATTTCACGTGAGCATAGCTAAGCAACTATTCACGGTCTAGCCTTCCGTGTTGGCACAATCATATCATCCAACTATTTTAAAACCCAACTTAAGGTGACAATGGTTGTATGGCATACAAATATTAACATCAAGGGTGGAATTAACAATTAGGTGAATTAGCTACTTTATCCCAAATTAAATTAAATTATTTTAACAACATAGCATGCATAATTTAATTCAAAATACATTTCAAAACTAGGAACAATATGGTCAAAGCACAACTTGCCTTCAAAGATCAGCTGGTTGTGGTCTAGATCTTGATCTTGGTCCTGATCATTACTTCTGACAGCGTCACACAACTCGACGTCTACGCGTAGCAAATAAAGAACCAAATAAACACTCGGAACTTCGTATAAACACATTCAAAAACAATGCTACAAATCAAACTTGCTTATAATCCCTATGCAAATTTCTAGATAATTATTTTAGCATTTTCTAAGATTTATAAAATTTATTTTGGAATTTTTGGACGTATAGTTTAAGAGATACAAAATTCGTAAGTTTGGACATTCCGGAAATAATTTAATAGTATAAATTTATATATAAAATTTCAGTAAAATTATCGTAGAAAGTTATTAATTTTTACTAATTAAAAAAATTTGTCGCATACTATTTGGACTTAAAACGAATTTGTAGCGAAAAAGACAAAATTCGCAAATCTTGGAAATTAACATGTACAACTAGCCAAGCTTTCCTTTGCATGGTACTGTTCACTGCCTTCACGCATGCACAGCTAGGCCATATGTGTGTTCACGTGTACAGCGCATGCGCTAGTATATTTTTGTATACATGCATATATAAAATTTATACTTGCGAATCAGTCGAATATATCCACATGTATACATATATATATGTATACATACATATATATATATGTATACATGCAACGACTAAACTAGAAATATGCATGCGCATAACAAGTATTTATATACATATATATGTTCTAACCTCTAGTATAAATATATATATACCGGTGTGCGGCCTAACATATGTGTGGGCATGCTTACATACTAATATATATATACACGCGTAAATACACAAGACGAGATCCACCGAATCGTAGAGATAGAGCGCGCGCGAAAGGAAAAAGAGAACAAGAATACCGTTCGGCGCATGCGGTAGCGCAGACCGTCGACACAGAGAACGCGAGATCGGAGAGTGCACCAGCGGCGACACGGTAGCGACGGTGATGACGGCGACGAGACGGCAGCGGCGGTGAAGACAGCGACGTCAACGGCGGTGATTCCAGCACTCGCCGGAGCGCTCGTCACCGGAGATGAAGAAACAGAAAACACTCACTGGAATTTCTTTTTGGTGCGGCTGGAAACTTACCTGGCCTTTGCACTATTGTCGCTTAATAACCAAGGGAATACTATAACTAAGAACTAATGGGAAAATAGAGGGTTAGGCTCTGGCGTGCAGGAAGGAGAAGCAGCTGGAGAGAAAGAGCTGGAAGGAAAGGCCTGGCTTCATGCGCCTAGGGAAAATGGAAAACATATAGGAAATAAAGGAAAGGACATGCATGCAGGAAATGGGATCGCCCTTGGCATTCATGCGTTGCAAGAAATGGAGGAGATGTGTGTGTGTGTGTTTCTAGTAAATGAAAGACGTGCATGCCGAGGAAACAACGGGAGAGTTTAAATGGAAGTTGAATGAACTAGTAATGGCTAGAATATGAAACGTCCATGGTTCATGCACGAGGTATTAGTGATCACGTTACTACTAATTCGTGCATGCACAATGACGTTACTAGCACTAACTTTTTTTGTTTTCTTAGAGAGTTACTAGTTCCAACATGCAAGAAAAAAAAATAAATGGGAGAAACGGCTGGGAATGAAGACGTCCAAGGTTCAAGCTACAGCATACACGTATACGCATATACGTTCTCAAAACGGGTTTAGAGAAAAAATAGCAAAAAGGTTCCAGAGATCCTGAAAAAAAAAATCATCTAAAATACTAGGAACTATTTGGAGCGTAATGAAGTTGGTTTCGCGATTTTTTTGACGTGTAGATTTTCCGCGAAAATTCTTTTAGTGAATCAAACACCTATACAGATTTTTGTAAAATCAACGACTCAATTTATAAAACATGTTTTTCGAAAATATTTGAAGCGAACACGCTCGTCTTCCAATTATCTTTATTATAAACGAATTTTTAGATTTTATGCTTATGCAAAAATGTGTGATCTTTATTTAATGCGAATAGTTCAATAAGCTTGAAATCAAATTAATCTCGAGGACTCCAAATAAATTCCGAAAAATTCCAAATAATCCCAGAAACACACTAAATATATTAAAAGCAAATTTTGGGATGTTACACCTCACAATCTAGCATGCCTCATAATAATGCTTCTTCAAGTTTTGCCTTATCTTTCTTGTATTCACTAACCAATGAACAGATTGAGGAATTTCCGGAAGAAGACTTGGCATCACTCTCTTCTCGCTTTAACAAAGCTTTGAAGAATGTAAGAATGAGGAAGAGAATTAGTGATGGTCCTCCAAAATGCTATGAGTGTGGTGATCTCGACCATATTCGTCCAAATTGTCCTAAACGTGTAGGTAAAGCATCAAGGGAGGAAAAGGAAAATGACAAAAGAAAAAAGAAGAAGAACTTCATCAACCACAAAGTTGTCCACCAAGTTCTTTTCGCTCTTGAACAAGTCAATTTGAGCGATGTGGATTCAGAGAGCAGCGAGGATGATGCAACTCCAAGCAAGCATGAGTTGACGGGGTTGTGTCTCATGGCCAAAAGCAGCGATAGCTTCACTGAGGACGATCATGACAGCGACTTCAATGAGGTAGATCCTTCATATGATGAATTAGCTATTGCTGTTGCTCGTTTTGGTAAATTGCTTGATAAGCGTGACAAGAAAATTAAGAAACATGATATTATTGTGGAATCATTAAATGCTGAAATTGTTAGACTTAGATCTTTGATTCCAGATGACGATGCTTGCAAATCATGTGACTTAATTTGGAGTGAGCTTATTTCACTTAGGGAAGAACATGCTTCCTTGTTAGAGCAAATGAATGCTGAAAATGAGAAAAATGAGAAACTTGTTAAACATGATAGTAGTTCTACCATTGATTTGCATGATACAACTTCTTGTTCTAAATGCTCAACTCTTGAATTGAAATTGAAAGATGCAAATGCTAAGGTTTCTCAATTGACTGATGATCTACTTACACATGAGGTTCTTTCATGCTCAACTTGTCGTAAGCAAAAAGGGAAGGTTGACATTCCATGCAATAATTGTCCAACTTTTGTTAAGAAAGTTGATTACTTGCAAAATTCTTTGGAACGGTTCACTAATGGCAAGAAAAATTTGAACATGATTATGGACCAATCTTAGGTTAGCTCAAACAAGAAAGGTTTAGGTTTTGATCTTCATGCTTCATACGAAACTAAACCTCGCACTATTGTTCAGACTCCTTGCAATGACAAAATTGAGATCCTTAATAAGCCTAAAAAGATTGCTTTTAAATCTGCTGGTTTTCTTTCTTCTACCATAATGAATGCAAAATGTGCTTCTACTGTTAAAGCAAAACATCATATCAAGTACACTTGCACTCATTGTGGTAGAGATGGACATCTAGTAGATTTTTGCTTTAGACTAGCCAAACAACAAAAGAAAGAAAGGACTAAGGCTAGGTCTAACTTCAAACATGCACGTTTCATTTCTGATTATGTGCCTAGGGTGAAGCAAACAACTTTTGTTGCTAGAAGCACGAGAAAGGGCAAATCTGATTTTGTGCATAAAAATACTCGTGTTGTGCCTAGTGTTGTGCGTCGTGTGTCTCAGTACTAGATTCCCAAAAATCTCATTTCTAACCCCAGTACTGAGACCTCGACATGCTTTGTTGCTATGTAGGCTTCTCACGCGAGGAAAGAGAACATGTAGCTAGTGAATTTCGGATGCTCACGTCACATGTTCGGTGATAAGATTTGGTTCTCCTTCACTCGTGCATCTCGTGCTGAAAGTGTTATTTTTGAAGATGCTTCTTCCACCTCTGTTTTCACAAAAAGCACTAGTCCAAATGGTGTAGGTACAGGTGCATATGTTCAGGGGAGAGTATCCTTGTTCATAAAGACGACGACGATGATATTGTTGAGAATGATCAAGGGTGGACATACAATTTGCTGTGTGCTTGTGTGCTCGCTTTCAAGCTTCCCACATGCTTCACATCGACAGGCTGTCAAGCGAATTTTCAGGTATCTTCATGGTACTCAAGATTTTGGCATTTAGCTTTCTGCTTCCTCATGCATTAATTTAAGAGCTTTTTCTGATGCTGATTTTGGAGGATGTAGAATTGATAGAAAAAGTACTTCTGGTTCATGCCATTTCTTGGGCAATTCTCTCATAGCATGGTCATCTACAAAACAATCTTCTGTTGCACAATTAACTGCTGAATCTGAATAAGTGGCTGCTGCTAGTTGTTGTTCTCAAATTCTTTGGATAGTAGCTACACTTAAAGATTATGAGGTTAATTTGGATAGTGTTCTTCTTTTGTGTGATAACACTAGTGCAATTTGCATTTCTAAGAACCCTGTGCAACATTCAAGGACAAAACATATTGACATCAAATTTCACTTTCTTAGAGATCATATAGAAAAAGGAAATATGGTGCTTCACCATGTGGATACTGAACATCAATTGGCAGATGTTTTCACAAAACCTTTGTCTTCTTCCCGTTTTGTTTTTATTCGGGAGAACTTGGGATTGTTCATCCAATGGGTTTATTTTGAGGGGGAGCTTTACTTGCCAAGTTTTTACTTGATGAGCTTACTTTATCATATTTATTTATATATTATGTAATTGAGCTAATATATGATAATCTAAATTGTCTCACTTGAACTAAAATTGACATTGCGGAATTCCTTGGAGTGATTGCTGTGACACCACGGAGTGTCGTAACCTTATTTAACGTGCATGATAAGGTCAAAAATAGTATGAGATGTGGAAATAAGGTTAAAACCATAGGGTATGGAGGTTAATAACGTTTTCGGGCCGTTTCCGGGGTTTTGGGCCTTTCCGGGGGATTTTGGGCCTTAAAGAGGGGGTTGTGGGCTTTGGTGGGATGGAGTAGGAATCCATTTAGGATTAGGAATAGGTGTGGGGCCTGGTTAAAGGGCTCCCCCCCTGCTTTCTTGCGTCCCACCTCCCCTTAGGGCGCCTCCCCACCTCCCCTTGGCCCCTAGCCGCACCCCCCACCTTTCCTCCCCTTGTGCCGTGCGCCCCCCTTGCCCTCTCCACCACTCCACCACATCTCCTCCACCCCCTTTCTGCCCTAGAGCAGCCTCCCCACCCCCTGCACCTCGAAGATCCATCCGAGGAGCGAGGAGCGAGGAGCGATTCGGGAGGAGTTCTTGTGGGTTCTCGTGCGTCGGGCAAAGGTATGGCCATGGAAATCCTTTGGGTTGATCTAGGTACTGTTCTAAGGGTGTTTATCAAGTTTTTTGATCAATTGGTGGTGCTGGAATTGAGTAAATTGGATTAGATCTAGATGTTGCCACGTTTCTGTTTTGGGACAGCATGAGCAGTCGACCTAGGGTTTGAGTTTTCGTCAATTTAGATTCCGAATCTGTCCATACGGATGTTGAAGAAGTTGTAGATAATTTCAATATCTTTCCGTGGATATAAAGAACGTTAAATTCCGCCCAGCCATTTGAAAGTTATGGCTGTTTTACCGAGCGTGTTAAAATCTGTGACGTGATTGGAACAGATCACGGTATTTTGTAGATTAAACAACTTTAAATTCTGAATCAGTCTTTGCCAATAACTAAAAAAAGTTGGGAAATTTCCTAAGCTACGCGAAGATGTACTCGTTTAATTGATTCAGAGTCCCAGAACTCAAGTTATGCCTTTTGCAAGGCTGTTGTCCCGACGGGACAGAACCTCTGTTTTTAGGTTTTGCGAGTAGTTGGCAATGTCGGGGTTGATGAGGGTTTGCGTACTATTTTGTGGACATGATTGTGAGTGTGTGGTACCTACGTGCAGGTGGTGCGACCTCGGGAGTGCCTTCTACTTCCCGCCAATCCGTTGCCCGTGGTTGAGGCAAGTGTATTGTAATGAATAGCGGTTTGAAGGTTGCTAGTTGAGACTAGATGAGATTGATTACATGAGATGATCACTTGCCATGCTTTAATGCTTTCCAATGATATGATGAGTATGTTTATCATGATATGATGCCATGTGTTAATGTACGAGTTAATTATGATGTTGGCATAATAGCATACATGGCATGATTACATGGCCCGGGCGGTGAGAAAGTCATAACTAGTCCGGGAAGGTCGGTGAGAAAGTTATGACTAATCCGGAGAGCCAATGAGTAAGTCCTACATCGTGATTCCATTCACCGCGGTGAACGGAAGCAAGGAGTAGGCACCTTCCATCTTCGGGATGGAAGGGGGGAGAGGGTGCACACCGATGGGTGTGTACTCAACCATACCGGTATGAGTTTCCAAGGAGACATGAGCATCGCATTGCACTTCATACATATTGATGATGATGATAATATGTGACCCTGAATGAGATGGTTTACATGATGTAAGATATTATTGCTATGTAATTGATATTGTTGTACCATTGCAATATGCTTGCTGAGTTTTGAACTCACGCTTGTGTTTTCTTGTTGTTTTAGGTACCATGAGAATGGCATGCGGGGAAGGGAAATAGTCACGCGTCCGCACGTAGCTTCACCCATTTTTGATTCCACAAGTCATTCTATTAGTTTTGATAATAAATCGCGTGTGATGATTATTGCTTTAAGGCTTAGCTTTGCTATATGAGAGTTTTATTGTTCGTTGACACTTGAAGACATTAAGTGCTTGATAATAGACTTATTTTGTCGTTAAGTCTTTAATTATTGCTGTTTTAGCTCTCTCATATTGCCTTATATAGCTATATTGTTGTTGTTCCTTCGTTTCATGTTAAAACAAAGGAGATGCTGCCGAAATCTCGGTTTTTAGCATGTGCGCCTTTGCTGAAATTTATGTTTAATTGTGGTATTTAGATGTTGTTTAGCTTATGTTTGGTAGCATTCAGGCATATTAAATGCCGGGGTGTTACAGTTGGTATCAGAGCGGGAGCGGGCTGTAGGTCCTTGGAATATGTATTTTTAGTGTCATACCTTAAGTTGCAACTAAAATATGATGTGGAATAACTTAGAAACATGGCTTAGGTTCTAACTAAAACTTTGTTATAAGATAGCAACATTAAAACTTGCAAAAGTGGTATAACTAATCTAAAATTTGACACGGTTGCACAGTAGGATGGGGTTCTGGTTCATCATTGCATCGCGCCTGATTATATGATAAAGAATATGTCTATGATGATGTTTGATCTTTGTTCTTGATTGTATGATGTTGTGTTTATTTTTATGTGATTGGACGGTTGTCTGTCTGAAGCAGCCATGTCGAGGGGTAGAGGCCGTGGTCGCCGTGGCCGTGGAGGCCAGGGGCGAGGCTCTCAGGGAGTTGCGTAGTCTGTTACTGAGGGTAGCGTTTCGCTCAATGCTCAGGGGCCAGCTCAGGAGGAGCTTCCAGCGGCACAGTCAGGGGCGCAGGTACCCGCCGCCAATGAGGAGTTAGTTCAGGCTCTGCAGAGGGAGATTCAGGAGCTGCGCCAGCTGTTGCGGGCAGCCCCTGCTGTTGTGCCTCCCCCTGCAGCGGCCCCAGTTGTTGTCCCCGCTGTGCTAGAGCCGAGGATGAGTCTCCGGGAGTGGATGTCCCTCCGTCTTGACAATTTTGATGGAGCGGGCACGCCGATCCAATCCGCAGATTGGCTGCGGTACATGGAGAGGCAGTTTGAGGTCCTAGAGTTGACCTCGGTCCAGAGGGCTCGCTTTGTGGCCTTTCAGCTGAAAGGCCAAGCTGATATCTGGTGGGAGGGGGTTCTGGCTACTAGAGCCCCCGATCTTGGTCCAGTCACCTGGGAGGACTTTGTGGCTCACTTCCGAGCCAAGTTCTACCCAGAGTCTTTCCTTGAGCGAATGGAGCATACTCTGACATCTCTTTCCCAGGGAAAGAGGTCAGTGGCAGAGTATGAGGTGGAGTTCAACAGCGTGGTGCGCTTCGTGCCGGCTGTGGCAGCCGACGATCGGGAGAAGGCAAGGAGGTTCCGTAGGGGCCTCAACCAGGAGTTCAGAGTTGTCATGGGGGCGACTGTCCCTCGTGACTTCTGCTCCGTGGTGGAGCAGGCGAAGGGCATGGAGCTCGAGTTGGAGCTCTCCCGGGATAAGCAAAACCCGGGTAGGTCAGGGGTTCCTGTGGCCCCAGGCGGGGGCCAGAAGAGGACCTTTGGTGGAGGAGGTGGGTCTTCTCAGCGACCCACCTTCAAGAAGTTCAAGGGAGGACAGGGCTCCTCCTCAGGTCCTAAGATGAGGCCTCCCCAGTCGTCTTCCTCGCGAGCGGTTGTTCGTCCGGTGCCTGGGCAGGGCATGATGTGCTTGAAGTGCGGTGGTGAGCACCGTGCTTCAGAGTGTGGTTGGACCGGGAGTTGCAACCACTGTGGCAAGCCCGGCCACATGGGGCGAGTCTGCCGGATGAATCCCGGTAGCATCATCAAGTGGGAGACGGTGCCTTCTCCTCCCACTCCAGCGGCGTCTTCCAGAGGATCAGTGCACTTGATGGCTGCTCCTGCTCCTCAGTCGTCATTTGCGTGGGCACCACCAGCGGCTTACTGGTGCCGGCGGCCGTCTGCTCCTCCGCAGTTGCCTCCTCCGCCCCCAGCTCTGTTGGGGCTTCAGCCGGGAGTCGGGGCTCCTACTGTCCCAGCACCACCAGGAGTGTACGCTTTGCCGACCGCCGAGTCAGCCGGGCATCCAGAGGTGGTTTCAGGTACTCTGCTCGTGGATTCCGTTGATGCCCTTGTTTTGTTTGATTCCGGAGCATCCTATTCCTTTGTGTCGTCTGAGTTTGCTAGTAGAGATAAGCTGGGAGTTCAGCGGATTTCTTAGTCCGTGTTTGTCAGTTCTCCTGGGGGTTTGATTGCTAGCTCTTTGGTTTGCCCGGGTTGCACCATTGCCATTGATGATGAGGTTTTCTTTGCCAATCTTATGGTGATCCAGTTGGCTCCTTTTGATGTCATTTTGGGCATGGACTGGCTACATCAGTACCGTGGCAAGATCTGTTGTTTCTAGAAGACGGTTGCCTTGTAGGCCCCGTCAGGGGTAGAGTGACCTTTCAGGGTGGTTTACCTTCCAGTTCCGTCTTTGCTTTGGCCAGTCTATTTTCTGGTCGCCGTTTGAGGCAGTTGGGTTTCCACATGACCTTGTCTGAGAAGCCATCGTCTTCAGTTTCCATTGAGGAGATTCCTGTAGTGAAGGAGTTTGTTGATGTGTTCCCTGACGAGTTGCCTAGTTTACCTCCTGTGAGGAATGTGGAGTTTCGTATCAATCTTGTTCCTGGCACTCGACCTATTTCTATCTCTCCATATCGCTTGGCTTGTCCTTTTCAAGACGAGTTGAAAAAGCAGTTGGAGGATTTGTTGGCCAAGGGCTTTATTCGGCGTAGCGTTTCGCCATGGGGAGCACCCATCCTCTTCGTCTAGAAGAAGGATGGAAGTTGGCGTATGTGCATTGATTATCGTGCTCTTAATCAAGTGACAGTCAAGAACAAGTATCCTTTGCCTCGCATCGAGGATCTGTTTGACCAACTGAAGGGAGCAAAGGTGTTCTCCAAGATTGATCTCCAGTCGGGGTACAATCAGATCCGTGTGAGGAAGCAGGACATTGAGAAGACTGCTTTCTCCACTAGGTATGGGCATTATGAATTTAAAGTTATGTCTTTTGGACTAACTAATGCTCCTACTATCTTTATGGAGGCGATGAACAGTATGCTACACAAGTACCTTGATGAATTTGTGGTAGTGTTCATCGATGACATTCTGATTTACTCTAAATCAGAAGAGGAGCATGAGCGACACTTGAGGCTTGTGATGAGCACCTTGAGGGAGAATCAGTTCTTTGCTAAGCTGAAAAAGTGCGAGTTCTGGATTTCAGAAGTGGGTTTTCTTGGCCACATCATCAATCCAGAGGGCATATCCATAGATCCTAGCAAAGTCTCAGCAGTTTTGGATTGGAAGAGGCCTTCCAATGTCAAAGAAGTGCGTAGTTTCCTTGGGTTGGCTGGCTACTATCGGCGTTTTGTGCAGGATTTCTCTATCATTGCCAAGCCACTTTTGCAGCTGACTCAGAAGGGGATGAAATTCCAGTGGACTGCAGAGTGTGAGCACAATTTTTGCACTTTGAAGGAGAAGTTAGTGACTGCTCCTGTTCTTACCCTTCCCAAGCCAGGGAAGCGCTTCACTGTTTATTCCGATGCTTCTCGTTTGGGACTTGGTTGTGTGCTCATGCAAGATGGCAAGGTGATTGCTTATGCATCGAGGCAGCTAAAAAAGCATGAGCAGAACTATCCCACGCATGATCTTGAGCTAGCCGCTATGGTGTTTGCATTGAAGATATGGAGGCATTACCTGTACGGTGAGTCTTGTGATATTTTCACTGATCACAAGAGCCTCAAGTACATCTTTACTCAGAAAAATTTGAACTTGAGGCAGAGGAGGTGGCTAGAGTTGATAAAGGACTATGACCTCACTATCCAGTACCATCCGGGTAAGGCAAATGTGGTGGCCGACGCTCTCAGTCGCAAGACAATGCCCCCTGTTGTTGATCATCTTGTTGCTGATTTTGAGCGTTTGGGAGTCTCCTACTGCTTTGCGGGGACCGTGCAAGCTGAAACTCAATTGATTCTTGAGTCAGCGATCCCCGAGCGTGTGCGGGAGGCACAAAGAAGATGATCGGTTGCTCCAAAGCAGTGAGGAACGCCTTGAGGATGGCAAGTCTGGAGACTTTACCATTGATGATGTGGGAGCTTTGAGGTTTCAGTGGTCGTCAGGCGTGCCTCGTAAATCCCAAGTGAAAGAGGATATTCTGAAAGAGGCTCATAGCACCCAGACACGGTCCATCCTGGGGAGACCAAGATGTACAGGGACTTGAAAAAGAATTTCTGGTGGAAAAGGATGAGAGTGGATATTGCCAAGTATGTGGCGTCTTGTGGGATCTGTCAGAAGATCAAGGCTAAGCACAAGCGTCCTGCTGGACTGTTGTAGCCTTTGGAGATTCCTGTATGGCCTTGGGATGACATCTCCATGGATTTCGTGGTTGGCCTACCTCGTACTCCACGAGGGAAGGATGCTGTTTGGGTTGTGGTGGACTGTCCTCAAGAGGTCTCAAGGTGATTTCATTCCTATCCGCACTACCAATTGATGAGCCGCTTGGCTCCCATCTATGTGCGGGAGATTGTGAGACTGCATGGTGTATCCAAGACCATTATTTCTGATCGGGATGCGAAATTTGTCTCCAAGTTTTGGGAGAGCTTGCAGAGTGCTTTGGGTACGCAGCTTCGCCTTAGTACCGCTTTTCACCCTCAGACGGATGGGCAGTCTGAGCGTACCATCCAGACTTTGGAGGACATGCTCAGGGCCTGTGTGATGGCTTGGAAAGGTAGCTGGGAAGATCATTTGCCTCTTGCAGAGTTTGCTTACAATAACAGCTATCATTCCAGCATCCGGGCTGCTCCTTATGAGGTACTGTATGGCCGGAAGTGCAGATCGCCACTTTGTTGGGATGCCGTGGGCGAGAGAGCAGTTCTTGGACCAGATTGGGTTCAGCAGACTGTTGATCGCGTGGCGAAGGTACGGCAGAACCTTCTCGCAGCGCAGAGCAGACAGAAAAGCTATGCTGATGTGAGGCGGCGAGATTTGGAGTTTCAGGTGGGTGATAGCGTAATCTTGCGAGTATCTCCCACCAAGGGTGTGGTGCATTTTGGCACCAAAGGAAAGCTCAGTCCGAGATTTGTTGGGCCATTTCCTATCATCGCCCGAGTTGGTAGGCTGGCCTATCGTCTGGAGCTACCGGAATCCATGCAAGGTGTGCATAATGTGTTCCATGTCTCAATGTTGAGGAAATACTTGCATGATCCGGAGTTGGTGGTTCTGTTGGAACCATTAGTGCTTGAGTAGGACCTCACCTTCGAGTCCCGTCCTGTGGAAATTCTGGGGACTTCGGAGCGAGTGATGAAGAACCGGACGCTTAAGTTTGTTAAAGTATTGTGGTCACATCAGACCGAGAGAGAAGCGACTTGGGAGCTGGAGTCTCGCATGCACGAGAAGTATCCCGAGCTTTTCGCCTCAGGTATGTGATGTGAAACCTAGCTATCTTCGGTTTTGCTGGGTTGCGTGTTGGTGCGTTTTAGATTCGAGATCGAATCCTGTTGAAGGGGGGAAGAATGTGACACCACGGAGTGTTGTAACCTTATTTAACGTGCATGATAAGGTCAAAAATAGTATGAGATGTGGAAATAAGGTTAAAACCATAGGGTATGGAGGTTAATAACGTTTCCGGGCCGTTTCCGGGGTTTTGGGCCTTTTCGGGGGATTTTGGGCCTTAAAGAGGGGGTTGTGGGCTTTGGTGGGATGGAGTACGAATCCATTTAGGATTAGGAACAGGTGTGGGGGCTGGTTAAAGGGCTCCCCCCTATCTTCTTGTGCCCCACCTCCCCTTAGGGCGCCTCCCCACCTCCCCTTGGCCCCTAGCCGCACCCCCCACCTTTCCTCCCCTTGTGTCGTGCGCCCCCCCTTGCCCTCTCCACCTCTCCACCACTCCACCACCTCTCCTCCACCCCCATGCTGCCCTAGGGTAGCCTCCCCACCCCCTGCACCTCGAAGATCCATCCGAGGAGCGAGGAGCGATTCGGGAGGAGTTCTTGTGGGTTCTCGTGCGTCGGGCAAAGGTATTGCCATGGAAATCCTTGGGGTTGATCTAGGTACTGTTCTAAGGGTGTTTATCAAGTTTTTTGATCAATTGGTGGTGCTGGAATTGAGTAAATTGGATTAGATCTAGATGTTGCCATGTTTCTGTTTTGGGACAGCATGAGCAGTCGACCTAGGGTTTGAGTTTTCATCAATTTAGATTCCGAATCTGTCCGTACAGATGTTGAAGAAGTTGTAGATAATGTCAATATCTTTCCGTGGATATAAAGAACGTTAAATTCCGCGCAGCCGTTTGAAAGTTATGGCTGTTTTACCGAGCGTGTTAAAATCTGTGACGTGATTGGAACAGATCACGGTATTTTGTAGATTAAACAACTTTAGATTTCGAATCAGTTTTTCCCTATAACTATAAAAAGTTGGGAAATTTCCTAAGCTACGCGAGGATGTACTCGTTTAATTGATTCGGAGTCCCAGAACTCAAGTTATGCCTTTTGCAAAGCTGCTGTCCCGACGGGACACAACCTCTGTTTTTAGGTTTTGCGAGTAGTTGGCAATGTCGGGGTTGATGAGGGTTTGCGTACTGTTTTGTGGACATGATTGTGAGTGTTTGGTACCTACGTGTAGGTGGTGCGACCTCGGGAGTGCCTTCTACTTCCCACCAATCCGTTGCCCGTGGTTGAGGCAAGTGTATTGTAATGAATAGCGGTTTGAAGGTTGCTAGTTGAGACTAGATGAGATTGATTGTATGAGATGATCACTTGCCATGTTTTAATGCTATCCAATGATATGATGAGTATGTTTATCATGATATGATGCCATGTGTTAATGTACGAGTTAATTATGATGTTGGCATAATAGCATACATGGCATGATTACATGGCCCGAGCGGTGAGAAAGTCATAACTAGTCCGGGAAGGTCGGTGAGAAAGTTATGACTAATCCGGAGAGCCAATGAGTAAGTCCTACATCGTGATTCCATTCACCGCGGTGAACGGAAGCGAGGAGTAGGCACCCTCCATCTTCGGGATGGAAGGGGGGAGAGGGTACACACCGACGGGTGTGTACTCAACCATACCTGTATGAGTTTCCAAGGAGACATGAGCATCGCATTGCACTTCATACATATTGATGATGATGATAATATGTGACCCTGAATGAGATGGTTTACATGATGTGAGATATTATTGCTACGTAATTGATATTGTTGTACCATTGCAATATGCTTGCTGAGTTTTGAACTCACGCTTGTGTTTTCTTGTTGTTTTAGGTACCATGAGAACGGCATGTGAGGAAGGGAAATAGTCACACGTCCGCACGTAGCTTCACCCATTTTTGATTCCACAAGTCATTCTATTAGTTTTGATAATAAATCGCGTGTGATGATTATTGCTTTAAGGCTTAGTTTTGCTATATGAGAGTTTTATTGTTCGTTGACACTTGGAGACATTAAGTGCTTGATAATAGACTTATTTTGTCGTTAAGTCTTTAATTATTGCTGTTTTAGCTGTCTCTCATATTGCCTTATATAGCTATATTGTTGTTGTTCCTTCGTTTCATGTTAAAACAAAGGAGATGCTGCCGAAATCTCGGTTTTTAGCATGTGCGCCTTTGCTGGAATTTATGTTTAATTGTGGTATTTAGATGTTGTTTAGCTTATGTTTGGTAGCATTCAGGCATATTAAATGCCGGGGTGTTACAATTGCCTATAGCTAAATACTATGTGATATCTTACACTTCTAGGCTTGATATTGTATCTTCTTAACAAATTTGGGCTATGGAGCAAGTGTGTTTTTCAGCTTTACTCTTTCATAAGACCTTTTAATCTCTTTTGCATGATTACAATCAAAGAAAAGAAAAATAAAGGGAATCAGTAAAAAAAGGGTTGTTAAAAGCAAAAGCCTCAAGTTATGTGCTTCAGGCATGCTCTCCCTAAAAAGATAAGATATATGCTTCAAGCATGCCATTCCCTCAAGATAAGATGTATGGTTGAAGCATGCCACTCCAAGGAAATAAAAGAAGTATGCTTCAAGTATGCCACATGCAATTTATTGTTTAAAGATTAAATTGGTCTACTAGATTGGAGTTGAAACTACTTACTCGCCCTGAGTTGTTAGTTGCTTCAGTTTTGAGCCTTGCTTTTTTCTGCTAAGGTCTTGCTTTGTACTTGGCTATAGTTGACTGAATTGAGGTTGAGATGCATGTCATTCCCTAACTTGTTAAAATCACATCAAGTTCATGCATTTTGCATATTATGTGATATATAAGGTTATATGATCGAATGAGCTCATCTTTTTCTATCTTGGCACTCCTTTGTTTCTCTTTTGAGAAATCATTGCTATAGGGAAAATTCTGAACTTGTTGTTCTCTCTTTTATACTCTTAATGAATCCATTGTCAAAGGGGGAGAAGTTTAAGGAAAAAGGGGGAGAAGTTTTTGGAATTTTGAGAATTTTGGCAGAATTTTGGAATTTTTGGGCACATTGCACATTCACACACATTTTCCTTCTTAGGGGGAGATTTTTCGTATTTTCACCCAGGGAGAGTTTGTTACTTTGCATATTGGTAAGAGGGGGAGTTTCTGTGTTTTCTCACTTTGGTTTCTTGTGTTAACTCTTTGGATCTCAAAATATTTTGTAAAGAGAATGCCAATGTTCAATTCTGAGTGGTGTTGCCAATGTTTTCATCAAGGGGGAGATTGTGAAATCATGTGCTGAAAAATTGGCTTAGAATTGAATTTGCAAATGTGTGTGCATGTGGTTCTTTTAGTGCCGGACTGAATTTCACAAAAACAGTAAGTTTCGGTTTGGCGCCAGACCAAAGTTTCAGAAAACAGTAAGTTCCCATTTTACGCTGGACCGCTTGCGCCGGACCAAACTCTTGGTCCATGGTTAACGACATCTGCGCCAGACAATGTTTTCGCATCTACGCCGGACCAAAGCTTTGGTCCGTCGTGAACGACGATTTGAAGGTCTTTCTTCATGTGTACGCCGGACTGATTTATGTTTAGTCCGTTGTGAACATGTTTTGTGCTGGACCAAGTTTTAAAAAAATAGTAAGCTTCTATGTCACGTTGGACCAAGCACGCCAGACCAAATTCTTGGTTCGTCATGAACGCATTTTTGAGCGTTGTTTTTGCATGTACGCCGGACCAAAAATTTGGCCCGTCGTAAACGTGTTATTGAACATGTTTTGCTTTGAATTGAACCGAGACTTTCGCATGTACGTCGGACCAAATATTTGGTCCATCGTGAGCTGCGTCGGACCGGTGTTTAGTCCAGCGTGAATGGATTTTTCTAGGGTTTTGCCCTGTGTACGCTGGACCAATGTTTGATCCGTCGTGAATGTGATATGCTCAGGTTGAGTTGTTTTGTATGCAATGCTCGTGTGAGTGATTGCATGGATTGACTTTGAGTCAAGTCGTGGACTTGTGCTCTGATTCGTTTCTTGTTTGTTCATGTGCAGGTATTGCTCGAAGGCGAACGTGGTCGATGACGGGACAGCAACTAAGTTCATGGAGGAACTGAGGTTCGGGACTAGGTTCAGGGATTAACTAAGGTCTTGGTGGTCAATGATGTCATGAGGGATGTTTGGACTAAGAGAATGGTGCACATGAGGAGTTGTCAGTCACGTGAGTATGGCAAGTGGGCCATACGCGTGCAGAGTTGTAATCGTTTGGGGTAGCTTGCATGTATTGGGCTAGGTTGGGCCAAGTGGACATGTATGCGTACTCAGAGCTGGGCGCATTGAGAGCCTTTTTAGGGTTTGTACTCTTTTGATGGGAGTACTTTAGACAAAAAGAAATAAAGATCAATTCTTCCAGATTCTTTGCGTGCTACAGTAACCTCGTAGCTACAGTACACACGTGCTACAATAATCTCTGTTTTGGGGTTCTTTTCTTGCACATCTTCTGGTTCTAGATTGGATCTTTCATTTCTTGAGTTTCTCCTTGATTTGATCCATCCAAAAGCCTTTTAGGGCATCAATCTAGCATTCTACAATGTTTTGTTGATTAATCTTTTGTCGTTCTTGGTTAATCTACAAGTTTTTATTATATTGGTTTTCGTCATCTTTTGTCACAGCAAGCTTGTGAGGTTCATAACTTTTGATCCGTAAGTCCGCTCGAGCTAATTCTTTTTGGGTTCGATTCATATTGGAATCTAGTTTCTTGTGTCCAAATTTTAGATCGATCCGATTGTTGGATCTCCGGGAAGTCACGTTTTACCGAACATCTATCAATCTATTTTTGTCGAATATGAGGCAATTATTTGGTTTTGGTTTAGGGTGAACTTTTACTAGATCAAAGATTTGGTTTTAAATTCCGCACAATCATTCACCCCCCCTCTTATTGCTATATTCGTATACATCGATCCTACAGTCTTCTATGTGAACCAGGCATCACACACCCGCCGAAGAGCATATGCATCGCTACAAAATGTGGGATATCTTTGTTCAAAAACTATGTATCCTCCGGGAATGACTTACACACAAGACGAGCATACGAACAAGTGAACTTATGGATAACGCTAAAAAGATTAATAGAGTGAACAAATAGGAAATAACTAACCTTAATATGCTCTGCATACTGATCGGGCTACATCAGTACCCTATAAAGTCTCGTAGAGAAAAGTGTAGCAGAAGGGTGCTCGGCTAGTTTACACACCCTGAAATACCTTTCACACGACCCTTGCAAGTTGTAACACCCCGGCATTTACTATGCCTGAATGTTACCAAACATAAGCTAAACAACATCTAAATACCACATTTAACATCAAATTCCAGCAAAGGTGCATAGACTAAAAACCGAGATTTCGGCAGCACCTCCTTTGTTTTATCATGAATTTAAGGAACAGCAACAATATAGCATTATATGGCAATAAGAGAAACATCTAAAGCAGCAATAAATAAAGTCTTAATGACAAAAAGAGACTAACATTAAGCTCTTAAGGTTCCAAGTGTCAAACAAACAATAGAACTCTCATTAACCAAGCTAAGACTTAATTTAAAGGCCATCACACGCAATTTATTATCCAACTAAATGAATTGACTTGGGGAAACATTAAAGTGAAGCAACGTGTGAGCGTGTGACTATTCCCCTTTCCCGCATGCCGTTCTCATGGTACCTAAAACAACAAGAAAACACAAGGGTGAGTTCGAAAACTCAGCAAGCATACTGCAATGGACAACAAGCATAACAACAAGTCAATAACATCTTTCATCATGTAACATCTCATTCATGAATACTTATCAATATCATCATCAATTTGTATGCGATGTAATGCATTGCTCCTGACCCTCTGGAACCTCATACCGGTATGGGAAGTACACACCCGTCGGTGTGCACCCTTTCCCCCTTCCATCCCGAAGATGGAGGGTGCCTACTCGCTTCCAAACACCACGTGGATGGAATCACGACATAGGACTTACTCAATGGCGTTCGGACTAGTCATAACTTTCTCACCGACCTTGCCGGACTAGCTATGACTTTCTCACCGCCTCGCCTATCTCATGACATGCATGCAACCATGCCAAATATCATATTCAATTCACATATTAACACATGGCATCATAATATGTTAAACATGCTCATCATATCATATCAATCATTAACACATGGCAAGTGGACATATATCATGTAGGCAATTCCATCTAATTTCAACATGCAACCTACAACTTGCTATCCATCACAACACACTTGCCTCAACCACGTGCAACGGATTGGCGGGAAGAAGAGGGCACTCCCGGGGTCACACCACCTGCACATAGGTATCACACACTCACATTTATGCCTACAACAGTGCACGCAAAGCCCCAACTAACCCGACATTACCAACTACTCGCGAAACCTAAAAACAGAGGTTCTGTCCCTGGCTGACAGCAGCCTCAAGTAAAGGCATAACTTGAGTTCTGGGACTCCGAATCAATTAAACGAGTACATCCTCGTAGCTTTAGAAATTTCCCAACTTTCTAGGTATAAGGAAAGACCAATTCGGCCTCTAAAGTTGTTTAATCTACAGATTACCGAGATCTATTCCAATCGCGTCACAGATTTTTAGGCGCTCGGTAAAACAGCCATAACTTTCAAACGGCTGATCGGAACTTAACGTGCTTTACGTCCACGGGAAAGATAATTAAATTATCTACAACTTCCTAGAAGTCCGTACGGTCAGATTCGAATTCTAAATTAGTTTAATCTAATGTGGAACACAGACTGTCCCAACCTCGACACAGATTGGACAGCGCCCACCAAAACGGCCATAACTTTCAGACCGTAACTCCAAAATTCTCAAAAATACACAAAATAGGTCTTGACGATACCTACAACTTCTTCAACAGGAGGTCGGCCAAATTCCGAATCTAAAATTGCGAAAACGCACGCCCTAACACGGACTCCAAATCTGCTCGAAACTGAGTACAATACAACTCTAGTTCTTTTCAGATCTACCCATGGCAGCACGTCCTCTTGATCTAAAAACTCCAAATCTACCATGAGAACAGCACCTAGACCTTCCCCAAGGTTTCCCATGGACATACCTTAGTCCGACTAATCGACGCACTAAGAATGTCTCGATCACCCGATCTCGCCTCCCACGCCAAATCCTTCGGAATCCCTCGTCGCGGTGTTCTTTCAAACAGTGAGGGCAGCATGTAGATGTCGTGTCGCAGTGAGGGGGCATCCTTGGGGGCGCAAGGAGGAGGGGGTGGCGCGGGCTTGAGGTGGAGGTGGAGGAAGAGGACTAGAGGGGAGGAGGGAATTGGTGGAGGCGCAAGGGGAGGTGGAGGCGTGTGGGGAGGCGGTTAGGGGCAGGGAGGAGGCGCCTCAGCCCCTTTACCCACGTTCTCCCTCCATGGGCCAATCTTCCACAAAAGCCCACGGTTCTTCCCTTGGGCCCAAACTCCGGAAGGCCTAAAACTCAAAACGGCCCGAAAACGCCCGAAACGTTATTAACCTCCAATTCCTATGGTTTTAACCTTATTTCACATCTCATAAAGTTTTTGTCCTCAACCTTCACATTGTATAAGGTTGCACACTGAGGTGTCACATTCTTCCTTCAACAGGATTCGACTCGAATCTAAACGCACCAACATGAAACCCAGCAAAACCAAAGATAGCTAGGTTTTCACGTCACATACCGAGGCTAAAAGCTCGATACTTTCACAAGATGCGAGATTCCAGCTCCCAAGTCGCTTCTCTCTGCTCCGATGTGACCACAGATCTTGACAAACTTAAGCACCCTGCTTCTTCATCACTCGCTCAAGTCCCCAGACTTCCCACAGATGGGACTCGAAGGTGAGGCTCATGAGCACTAATGGTTCCAATGGAACCACCAACTCCGGATCATGCAAGTATTTCTCAACATCGAGACATGGAACACATTGTGCACACCTTGCATGGCTTCCCAGAGCTCCAGCGATAGGCCAGCTTTACCAACTCGGCGATGATAGGAAAAGGCCCAACATACCTTGGACTGAAGCTTCTTTGGTGCCAAACGCACCATACACCCTGGGGAGATACTGCAAGAGCACGTTATCACCCACCTCAAACTCCAAGTCTCGCCTCACATCAAAGATAGCTCTTCTCCGCTTCAAGGCCATGACAAGAAGGTTCTGCCAGCACTCCGCCACGCGATCAATACCGCTGAACCCAATCCGCCCAAGAATAGCTCTCTCGCCCACAGCATCCCAACAAAGTGGCGATCCGTGACTTCCGACCATACAAGACTCATAAGGAGCACGGATGGCCGGAATGGTAGCCGTTATTGTAAGCAAACTCGCAAGGGGCAAATGGTCTTCCTACCTACCCTTTCCAAGCCATCACACAGGCCCCCGAAAGCATGTCCTCCAAAGTTTGGATGGTACGCCAGACGCCCATCCGCCTGAGGGGTGAGCGGTACTAAGGCAAAGTCAAGGCACTAAAGCACTCGCAAACTCTCCCAGAACTTGGAGACGAACTGCATCCCGATCGTGAGATAATGGTCTTGGGTACACCATGCAATCTCACAATCTCCTGCACATAGATGGGAGCCAACTCGCTACGACCGAATTGGTCGCATGGATGGGAATGAAATGCGCAGACTTGCCGAGACGGTCCCACTACAACCCAAACAAGATCCTTCCTCGTGGAGAACGAGGTAAACTAACCACAAAATCCATGGAGATGTCATCCCATGGCCACACAGTGAAATCTCCAAAGGCTGCAATAACAAATGTGGACGCTTTATGCTCGCCTTTGATCTTCCGGCAAATCCCACAAGACGCCATACTTGGCAATATCCACTCTCATCCTTTCCACCAGAAATTCTTCTTCAAGTCCCTCAGACATTTTGGTCTCCCCAGGATGGACCGTGTACGGTGCGATTAGCTTCTTTCATGATTTCTTCTTTAACTTGAGATATCTCGGGAACGCACAGACGGCCCAGAAACCTCAAAGCTCACGCAACATCAACACTAAAGTCTCCAGTCTTGCCTTCCTTAAGGCGCTTCTTCACTTGGCCGGAGCAAACGATCATGCCGGCCGTGCCTCTCGTGACACGGCCAGAATCGACTCAAGAAATCATTTGAGTTTCACCGCACGGTCCCCGCAAAGCGTGAGGAGACTCTCAAACGCTCAAAATCAGCAACAAGACAATCAACAACAGGGGGCATTGTCTTGCGACCAAGAGCATCGCCACCACATTTGCCTTCCCTGCATGATACCGATAGTGAGGTCATAATCCTTTATCAACTCTAGCCACCTCCTCTGCCTCAAGTTCAAATCTTTCTGAGTAAAGATGTACTTGAGGCTCTTGTGATCAGTGAAAATATCACAAGACTCACCGCATGTAATGCCTCCATATCTTCAATGCAAACACCACGGGCGTTAGCTCAAGATCATGCGTGATAATTTCGCTCATGCTTTTTCAACTCGCCTCAAGCATAAGCAATCACCTTGCCCTCTTGCATGAGCACACACCCAAGTCCCAACCGAGAAGCATCGAATAAACAAGTTGAAGCACTTTCCGGCTCAGGAAGGGTAAGAACAGAGCAGTCACTAACTTCTCCTTCAAAGTGCGTAAATCAGGCTCACATTCTCGCACCACTGAATTTCATCCCTCTCGAGTCCGCGTAAAAGTGGCTTGGCAATGATAGAGAAATCCTGCACAAAACGCCGATAGTAGCCAGCCAACCTAAGGAAACTACGCACCTTCTTGACATTGGAAGGCCTCTTCCAATCCAAAATCGCGAGATTTTGCTAGGATCTACTGATATGCCCTCTCGATTGGTGATGTGGCCAAGAAAACTCCACCTCGAAATCCGTAACTCGCACTTTTTCAGCTTAGCAAAGAACTGATTCTCCCTCAAGGTACTCAAAGACAAGCCTCAAGTGCCGCCATGCTCCTCTTCTCGATTTAGAGTAAATCGAATGTCATCGATGAACACTACCACAAACTCATCAAGGTACTTGTGTAGCATACTGCTTCATCGCCTCCATAAAGACAGCAGGAGCATTAGTTAGTCCAAAAGACATAACTTTAAATTCATAATGCCCATACCCAGTGGAGAAAGCAGTCTTCTCAATGTCCTCGCTTCCCTCACACGGATCTGATTGTACCTCGATCGAAGATCAATCTTGAGAACACCTTTGCTCCTTCATTGGTCAAACAGATCCGATGCGCGAGGCAAAGGATACTTGTTTTTGATACTTGATTAAGAGCACGATAATCAATGCACATACGCCAACTTCCATCCTTCTTCGAGACGAAGAGGACGGGTGCTCCCATGGCGAACGCTTACGCCAAATGAAGCCCTTGGCCAACAGATCCTCCAATCGCTTCTTCAACTCGTCTTGAAAAGGACGAGCCAAGCGGTATGGAGAGGTAGAAATAGGTCGAGTGCCGTGAACAAGATCAATAAAACTCCACATTCTCACAGGAGGTAGACCAGGCAACTCGTCGGGAACACATCAACGAACTCCTTCACTACGTAAATCTCCTCAATGGAAATCGAGGAAGATGGTTTCTCGTGACAAAGTCATGAGGAAACCTAACACCTCAAACGCCACCAGAAAACAAACTAGTCAAAGCAAAGACGGAATCGAGGGTATACCACCGGAAAGGTCAACTCACACGGACGGGCCTCGCAAGGAAACTGCTTCCGTGAAATAACAGATCTTAGCACGGCATCGATGCAGCAACCATGCCCAAAATGACATCAAAAGGAGCCAACTGGATCACCATGAGATTGGCAAAGAAAACCTCATCATCAATGGCAATGGTGCACAACCAGGGCAAACCCAAGAACTAGCAATCAACCCCCCAGTGAGAATCGACTAACACACTAAAATCCGAACTCCCAACTTAGCTCTACTAGCAAACTCCGATTTACACAAAAGAGAGTAGGATGCTCCTAATCAAAGAGAACAAAGGCATCAACGGAATCCACGAGCAGAGTACTGAAACCACCTCTGGATGCCCTACCACTCGGGCGGCTCGGCAAAGCCGCACACTCCTGGTGGCGCCGGGACGTAAGGAGCCTGACTCAGTCGATGCCCCCAACAAGGCTGGGGCGGAGGAGGCAATCGAGGAGGAGCAGACGGCCGCGGCACCAAGACGCGCCGGTGGCGCCCACGCAAAGGGGTGGCCGAGAAACAGGCAGCCATCTTGTGCACCGATCCTCGGAAGACGCCGCCGGAGTGGGAGGAGAAGGCACCGCCTCCCACTTGATGATGCTAGTGGGATTCATCCGGCACTCGCCCCGCATGGCCGGCTTGCCACAAAGTGGTTGCAACTCCCGGTCCAACCACACTCAAGCACGGTGCTCACCACCGCACTCTAATCCATCCGCGAAAATCCAATACAAAACACTTTTCTTTTGGTTCAGCTCAACCAAAGCCAAGAAAAAATAAACCGACCGTCGTAACGGGCAGAGAACATCCGAAGGGAACCACCATCAACTCTTCTATTTGACTCCAACTACCCGATCAAGGACAGAAAAGATAAGCACTCTTCTCCTACAGGGTTAATAGTTCTTCTGATGGCGCTAACCGGCCACACCGCCAAACTCACCGCATTATGAACTAAAAAGAGGTGACCGAAACCCTTCGGCACCACAACCCCACTTTTATCACCACAACAGGAACAATCCAATCATTTATACAGCATGACCGCAACTCCGGGAGCCTCGCCTGGCCTCCACGGCCATGGCGCCCACGGCCTCTACCCCTTGGCATGGCTGCTTAGACAGACAACCATCCAAACACAAAACATAAACACAACATCACACAACCAAGAACATAGATCAAGCATCATCATAAGCATATCCTTCATTAAATAATTAAGCGCAATGCAATGATGAACCTAAACCCCATCCTATCAGGCAACCAAGTGTGTCAAATTTTAGATTAGTTATACCACTTTACAAGTTTTAATGTTGCTATCTTATAACAAAGTTTTAGTTAAGACCTAAGCCATGTTTCTAAGTTATTCCACATCACATTTTAGTTGTACCCTATAGCATGACACTAAAAATTCACATTCCAAGGACCTACAATTTCACTCGATACCAATCAGAATACCCCTGGCATTTACTATGCCTCGAATGTTACCAAACATAAGCTAAACAACATCTAAATACCACATTTAACATCAAATTCCAGCAAAGGTGCATAGACTAAAACCGAGATTTCGGCAAAGACCTCCTTTGTTTTATCATGAATTTAAGGAACAGCAACAATATAGCATTATATGGCAATAAGAGAAACATCTAAAGCAGCAATAAATAAAGTCTTAATGACAAAAGAGACTAACATTAAGCTCTTAAGGTTCCAAGTGTCAAACAAACAATAGAACTCTCATTAACCAAGCTAAGACTTAATTTAAAGGCCATCACACGCAATTTATTATCCAACTAAATGAATTGACTTGGGGAAACATTAAAGTGAAGCAACGCGGTGAGCGTGTGACTATTCCTCTTTCCCGCATGCCGCTTCTCATGGTACCTAAAACAACAAGAAAACACAAGGGTGAGTTCGAACTCAAAGAAGCATACTGCAATGGACAACAAGCATAACAACAAGTCAATAACATCTTCATCATGTAACATCTCATTCATGAATACTTATCAATATCATCATCAATTTGTGGCGATGTAATGCATTGCTCCCGACCCTCCGAACCTCATACCGGTATGGGAAGTACACACCCGTCGGTGCACCCTTTCCCCTTCCATCCCGAAGATGGAGGGTGCCTACTGCTTCCAAACACCACGTGGATGGAATCACGACATAGGACTTACTCAATGGCGTCTTGACTAGACATAACTTTCTCACCGACCTTGCCGGACTAGCTATGACTTTCTCACCGCCCTCGCCCTATCTCATGACATGCATGCAACCATGCCAAATATCATATTCAATTCACATATTAACACATGGCATCATAATATGTTAAACATGCTCATCATATCATATCAATCATTAACACATGGCAAGTGGACATATATCATGTAGGCAATTCCATCTAATTTCAACATGCAACCTACAACTTGCTATCCATCACAACACACTTGCCTCAACCACGTGCAACGGATTGGCGGGAAGAAGAGGGCACTCCCGGGGTCACACCACCTGCACATAGGTATCACACACTCACATTTATGCCCACAACAGTACGCAAGCCCCCAACTAACCCGACATTACCAACTACTCGCGAAACCTAAAAACAGAGGTTCTGTCCCGTCGGGACAGCAGCCTTGCGAAAGGCATAACTTGAGTTCTGGGACTCCGAATCAATTAAACGAGTACATCCTCGCGTAGCTTAGGAAATTTCCCAACTTTCTCTAGGTATAAGGAAAGACCAATTCGGCCTCTAAAGTTGTTTAATCTACAGATTACCGAGATCTATTCCAATCGCGTCACAGATTTTTAGGCGCTCGGTAAAACAGCCATAACTTTCAAACGGCTGATCGGAAATTAACGTGCTTTACGTCCACGGAAAGATAATTAAATTATCTACAACTTCCTAGAAGTCCGTACGGTCAGATTCGAATTCTAAATTAGTTTAATCTAATGTGGAACACAGACTGTCCCAACCTCGACACAGATTGGACAGCGCCCACCAAAACGGCCATAACTTTCAGACCGTAACTCCAAAAATTCTCAAAAAAATACACAAAATAGGTCTTGACGATACCTACAACTTCTTCAACAGGAGGTCGGCCAAATTCCGAATCTAAAATTGCGAAAACGCACGCCCTAACACGGACTCCAAATCTGCTCGAAACTGAGTACAATACGAACTCTAGTTCTTTTCAGATCTACTCCATGGCAGCACGTCCTCTTGATCTAAAAACTCCAAATCTACCATGAGAACAGCACCTATACCTTAACCAAGCTTTACCCATGGACATACCTTAGTCCGACGAACGACGAACACGAAGAATGTCTCTCGATCACCCGATCTCGCTCCCACGCGCCAAATCCTTCGGAATCCCTCGTCGCGGTTCTTCCAAACAGCGAGGGCAGCATGTAGACGTGTCGTGGCAGTGAGGGGGCATCCTTGGGGGCGCAAGGAGGAGGGGGGTGGCGCGGCTTGAGGTGGAGGTGGAGGAAGAGGACTAGAGGGAGGAGGGAATTGGTGGAGGCGCAAGGGGGAGGTGGAGGCGTGTGGGGAGGCGGCTAGGGCAGGAGGAGGCGCCTAGCCCCTTTACCCACGTTCTCCCTCCATGGGCCAATCTCTCCACAAAAGCCCACGGTTCTTCCCCCCTTGGGCCCAAACTCCCCCGGGAAGGCCCAAAACCCCGAAAACGGCCCGAAAACGGCCCGAAAACGTTATTAACCTCCAATTCCTATGGTTTTAACCTTATTTCCACATCTCATAAAGTTTTTGTCCTCAACCTTCACATTGTATAAGGTTGCGACACTCCGAGGTGTCACACAAGTGCACCTTGAGGTCGTTGGAGGTTACAAGGTTTAGGCCAGAGGTTGTTACATTATGCCTCGATAATGTCGGATGCCACTCTTGCAATTTGAATACCACTTTATTTAGTTTCTCCTCCTTGAACGGAGCATCTTTTCCATTACGCGTAATCTTCAACGTGTAATGAAGGGCTACGCTACTCATATCAAATGTCCATGAGAATGCTCTACTAGAGGATCCAGCCATGGTGTAGTGTGAGTGGGAGCTATGTATGTGTGCCTGCGATTTGGCCTTTTATAGTCTCCAAGGGGTGGTGTATGGACTAAGTGTTGGAAGGTAAGATTCAATCGTGTAGACGGATAGCAAAATGCCGGAGTGTGTAGTTAAGTTAAGTCAGGCTAAAAAGATAGTCATGCATGCAAGGTGTCAGTACTAACAAATACACTATGCAATAATTGGTCACTTCAGAGTTAAAAGTAAGCAATGAGTGGTCACTTTGGACTATGCTGTGTGCAGTTAAATAAAATCATCCAAGAACATTACAAGAAATAACATACAATATTATACTAATACTACACTAATATTTAAATAACATGTAGCCATTATCTACTCTATACCTTGTTATTTCATTTACGGCTATTTATACTAATGTGTTCATTGCATGCAATTTACCATTATACTATTAATTGCACTATTGTATGCGTGCAATGCGATCAGTAGGACACAGCTATTGTCTGCGTGTAGTCAAATCGAGGTGACAAAGCGGGTTAGAGTGTTGTCAAATTGGCGACACAACTATTGTCTGCGTGTTGTACCTTAGTGCTGCGTGTTGTACCTTAGTGCAGCGTGTTGTCAAATCTAACTGAAAAGGCTGATGGCAACGTGTTGTCAAATCTGACTGACAAGGCTGCTGGCAGCGTGTTGTCAAATCGGTATAACACAACTATTATCTGTGTGTTGTGAAATCACTTTGCAAAGCTATTGGTGCATGTTGTCCAATCGGTAGGACACAACTATTGTTTGCGTGTTGTCAAATCATACTAAAATAGATAACACGAACATGAAAGTAATCATCAAATCAATAGAAATCGAACTAAATTTTCACTTACATATCATATTCGATTATTACATCAGGTATGAAAACAAAAAAACCTAACGGATTGCATCCTCGAAACCTCAACTCTAACCTGGTCGCTGCTTCCGTTGACGGCAGAGTTGTTCTTGTAGGAACCTAAACTGGTTAGGTGCATGCTTGTCGCTCCGCAAGTCATACCGGGTGTCCTATGTTGCAGGAGGGGCATCACGGAACATGTCTTCGACCCACCGAAGATAATATCCATTAATGACTGCTCGAACAAGAAAGTAATCATCAAATCAAAAGAAACTTATGCGTCACACACTGGAGGAGAGGCCCCATACGACTGCTGCCATTAGTGATTTAAGTTGCATCGTTCTGTCTCATCCGTGCACCAAAAGTAGAGACAAACGGCCGCTTCTTCAGTGCATTCACGCAGAAAAAGGGCTATAAATCCCACCTTTGTTGCGATGGTATGCGTTGAGCATTCAACACGAGAAAGAAAGTAGAGCAAGAGCGAAGGAGTTTGAGCAGTGGTAACCAAGAGACAGAAGAGAGGAGAGGATGGAAAAATAGATAGGAAAAAGAGGTGGAAAAGGAAAGTTGGAAGTGTATTTCTTGAAGAATTTTTGCGATATTCATATTTTGTAGAAATTTGGTTACAGTTGATATTTTTGATGAGTTGACGAGGGAACAATATTTTGCAGGTATTCTTCAAAATGCTTAGTTCGTACATCCGTCTTCCTCATACCATCTTCTTCCTCATCCCACTTCAACATTCGCCACTTGTGCCAAGGCCATACCTGAAAAGTCGAGCTGAGCAAATCAAAGGGTCCTTGTGCTTGCCACTGTAAGGCAGGTCGATTGCCCTAACTGCCATGTACAAGCTAATGTGTTCTATGCCAACACTCCAGGAAATAATGGTCGGGTGTTTTACAAATGCCCTTTGTTCTCTTTAAGTGAAAATGTAGTTCGATTTCTTTGGGTTTTGATGATTATTCTCCTGTTCGAGTTGTCTATTTCTTATGAGATCTTCTTTCTTTCTACGGCCTCAAAGCATATTCACATCATTACGTAGGCTGCAGGATGCCAATATTTCCAGTAGGCAGATATCATGAATACATCGATGGAGCGTCGTAGTAGCACAATACCACAGATGATGCAGCCCAAGCTAGAGTAAAGGATGAACCCTATGCTCGAGTAGAGATTTAACATGTTGATGTTTAAGATAGAGCGCATTTTAGATCATATCAATTGATTAGAGAAGATTATGTGTGTAGTTATCCTTGTTGTACTTTATGCTACAATTGCGAACTAGTTCATTTCCTGCAAATGAGACAACATGTATCGCAGTTGTATTTCACGTTCATCGTTCCTCCTTATTGCCATTTGTATTGTACTGTATGCACCATGTATGTTTACTTCCTTTTCTATATCATGCAATGCAACGGTTCCATATGTGTCATCTATCTTCTATCATTTTGTACGTCTTTTGTGCAACTCCATGATTATCACATGTACATCAATTCTTTATAATTCCATAATAATTCCATAAATTTTTAGTACCACACTCAACAATAAAAGCAATAACTATCAATTAAAATTCCATATTTTTACTGTACATCACCGAACAAAAAAATGTGTAACGTAGCAGCGTACATAGCAATAACTATCAATTAAAGCCTGCAATTTTATATTAAAAAAGTAAAAATTCATCATGCACTGCAAAACAATAATCTCGCAGCCCCAAACACTTAAAATAATATTGCATGCTAAGTCCATTGATTTTCCAGAATTTCATCTCGACCATAGCTATTTCCAAAAAAAAATATACGCAAAGGGCTACTACACTAAAAAAAATTCACAATCGACGGTATCCACGACAAAATATATTTTTACTTATTTTCAACATAATCGATGTGCTTTAATTTTCAATAACGTATCATATCTGATTAGTACATCAGGTATGAAATGAAAAGAAACCAGCTAGCGCCCATGCGCGATGTGACCCTTCGTGTGGTCTCCGGCCAGCTACGACACTGAACATGTCCAGATGAATACATCAGGTGGTCCAGGGGTAGTCCAGGAGTACTCCTAGTAGACCATACTGGTGCTATCGGTGTAGCGAAGGTGGCATGCGAAGGCTGACTCGAACCGAGAGCATCGGGGAGCTGAGACGCACCAAGTTGGTCACCCGGCGACTGTTGGTGGTGGTCCGTCAACTAATCATTAATAACGGCGCCATCGAAGTGGGATGAGTCGTCAGAGTGGGTCGTGCTCTGGTCATTGACGGCTCCTAATAAACATTTCACGTTAGTACACCACATAATGTAAAGAACATAATAGACGAAGGGAGAACACGAATGTGTACCTGCAGTCATGTTGACAAACGGTGTGGAATGGTGCCATTTGGAGCCCCCCAAGACATCGGGAGTAGGGCCGTGTGCGCTATCCTGTGTGTGGTGTGTGGTGTGTGTCACCCACATACAGCAGAGGAACGGCCTAGAGGCTATACCACATCGTCATCCCTACGCCTCCTGCAGGACATAAGCTGCACAATGCGAGTGGTCTTCTGGTAAGCACGCTGCAGCGCCCCTTGCAGGTAGTCCATCATCACCTCCAACCTGTCTCCTCGGCCGACTGTAGCCATCAATGAGGCCAGATCCTCTGACGCCTCCCTGTCAAGGTCGCTCTGAAGATGCATTCAAAAGCTAGTTAGTTGTTACAATTGCATTTACACTATATTACATGAATGTAAAAAGATGTACCAACTGATCGGTGAAAAGCAGAGTTCGGCTGCGTAGGGTAGATGTCAGCTGTGGAGGGAACGTGCCTTAGAGGTGAGTCCATGACACGCACAAATAGAACACATGTGCGAGAGCTGAACCATTGGATGTAGTCATCGTACATGCCATGGTCGTAAGGGGTAACCTCGTCGTGCACGTCTGCTAACACCTATGCCCACTGTTGAGCATGAGGCAACATGCGTGCTGCCCGACTCGCAGTACCAACAAAGCCCTTGTGTATCTGTCTGCATGAAGAGATTCACAACATAACCTCATTAACAAGGACATCCAAAATACTAAAGCAATTGAAAGTTATGTAAAAGAGAACTAATATGTGGACATTGGGTGGGACGACATCACCAGTAGGGACAGGGAACACCTACCAGAGACCGAATTGCCTCATCACACGGTGGGTGGTGTAGGTCTCCATGAACATGCCAAACACCAGGTGTCACAGTGTCAGCTAGAAGGCGGTGTCATTAGTGCACTGCAGCGAGAGGCCCTGAAGTGCTCTTGCACCGATGAGCTCTGGGAGGTACAGCTGCTAGATGACATGATCATCCATTAGCTGGTCAAAAATTGCTATGTACTCAGGGTACGAAGCGTGCGACATAACTAGGGTGAAAGTCAGCTACACAAAAGTAAAATAGGATATTGTTAGTACGAAACATGGGAAATCATTATATAATTGACGATAAAGTTGATTGTACTAACCCATCGATGACACCACAACGTCACCATGGTAGGACGATCAACGTCATCCCTAGGGTCCCGTAGAAGCATGCACCGTAAGGTGCCAAGTTCATCTGCGGCCGTCCGATCTGGAACCTCTCGAACGACCATAGCTGAAGTAGCAAAGGGCACCCGCTAAGAATGGCAGAGTCAGCTACACAACGACACCCATCGCATAGGGCCCGGTAGGTGATAGCGAGCATAGCTAGTCCCCAAGCTAGCTGCGGAAGCTCCTCCATGTTGGTGTCCGCGATCATCCTCGCGAACTGGATCATATGCTTGTCGACAGTGTCCCCGTGGGATGAGCAGAACAAGACCCCACCGAATAGCCAGAGCAGGTACACCTCGAAGTGTCCGCTGATGATGTACTCCCCTTCTCCATCTGCCAACCTCTCGTGCTACAAAACGTAATGCTCAGATCTAGAACTACAAGGGAAAATGAAATATAAAAGAGATAAATTAAATCACAATTACATAGAACTACACCAACCACTTCTGCGCTAGGCCGTGTGCAGAAGTGAAAGGTGTGTACCCTGCCTCCTCGGGTAGCACACTCGCGAACTGATGCAGTAACTTCTTTCACCACTCCGAGTGGACATCGTCGGGCACCACTGCTTCCCTAGTGCAAGGTAGGCCTAGGAGGTTACTGACATTCTCCATTGCGGGTGCCATCTCACCGCATGATAGGTGAAACGTGTGCGTCTCCGATCGCCAGCGGTCCACCAGAGTGGTCAGTAAGCTCCTATCGTAGGAAAACCTCCTGGAGGTGCCCTGTCTATCCTATGTGTCTACGGTTGTCGCCTCCACCATCCTATCTAAGGGAAGTAACCCCACCGCTCTCATTCTACAGGAAAACAATGTAAGTATGATCTCTACACGCATACAACACATCATAACGCAACTATAAGAATAGTGCACTAACCTTGGAATCCATCGCGGATCAACCCACCATGCTCTCATGGGGGTGCGCAAGCATAGGGCACTAAGCTCGAACACTGCCTCCCCATCCGATGGCAGCAAGGTGGCTAAGCGGCTCCGGTGAGTCGTGTCTATAACCTGGTCAAGCAACTCATACTGTTCAACGCCCGCCATTCATGCAATTCAATAGTGAAATATTAGTACAACTGGAATATACATACAAAATGAAAACAAGAATTACAAATATAATTTATGTGGAATAAGTACATATAAAATTTCATATGCAAAGTAATAATTGTAAGTCCATACATTCATTAGACATACAAAGTCCATACATTCATTACACATACAAAGTCCATACGAATTAGATAAAGTAAAGTACAACAATTTCATATGCAAAGTCGATACAACAATTTCACAGCATCTGAACCATCGGGCAATACATGAAAGTGTGGCCCGTCTCCTTGCAAACAGAACATTTATTTACATGACACCCACTTTCCGATGCAGCCATGTCGTTCCTTATACGCCTTGTCTGTCGCCGCTCTACACCCTTCAGCCTGCTAACATCCGGAACCCACCATGTGTCCTCCCATTTATGATGCTCCGTGAATAAACCCACCACTCGAAAACCGTAAATTTTTGTGCTCCTGGTTGCCGTCACCGCTTCCTTATTGAAGAATTGTGACAAGAATATACCCAAATCCATACAGATTGTTGAGTAGGCAACCATGATGTGTGTGCATGGCCTGTGTAACAGACCAGGCTTGTTGTTGGTGCATACACATGTTTGCCTATGTAGGATGCATTCATGAGAAACTTTTCACCGGTTTGTCCCATGACCGGCTTTATCTTTACACAGTACCTCAAAATGAAGCTCCCTCGTGCCCATCCTCAATGCTCTATGGATCCCCCCTTTATTGCCCTTTTCCTCCATGTATGTAGAAATCATCTCGGAGTATTTCATAGCAGGGTCTTTTATGCGGCCGATGGCCCTACCATGGCGATCCACAAAGTACTTCATGATGCCACGAAGAATACACTCTACAACAGCAACCAGGGGAAGGGGGTCTTTGGCCCCACATGACCAAATTATAAACCTTAGCCAGGTTTGTCGTCATCACCCCATACTTGGCACCATCGGTATCATAAAATAGAGCTCATTTCTCCCTAGGCTCATGTTCTATCCATTCAGAGAAGCATTTCATAGCCCTTCCGTTCCTCCGAACCAGGTGCGATGGGTCTGTGGGTAGCTCTTCAAGCAATACTGGGCTCCCCTGGGGAAGATGTTTCCCTCTTTGCTACCTCCATTGTATGCCTTGACATCAACTCATCCAACTTCTTCCACAATGCATCAAACTTTCTTTGCTGATTTTGGTCGCACAACTTCTTAAAAAGCTTCGTCAGCTCCTTATTCTTGAACTACTTTTAGAAGTTGGCACCCATGTGCTGTTTGGACCACCTACTTCACAAATTAGGCCATGGATGTCTCTCATCTTCACCTTGCTGCAACTACAGTATCGCCTTCAACAGCCCGGGATGACAATCGTGTATGACACACACTCCATACCGCTAATCCAGAACACCGACTTTCACGTTTCTTAGAAACCAGAGCTAGCTATCAGTGTTCTCACCCTCCACGAATGCAAGCGCTACGAAAGAATCTGATTGTTACCATCTACTCCTATAGCACTCAATATATAGCCTTTGTACTTCCTAGTTAGAAATGTTCTATCCACACATAACAATGAACGGTAATATCCGAACGTGTCGATACATGCACCGAAAGCAAAGAATGCCCGCTTGAGTACCATATTCCCAGGGAAGCGTTGAGAAGGTTGCTTAAAAATATCGACATCACTCCCAGCATTCATTTCCTTGATCACCTGAAGCATACCTGGCAAGTTCTGATATGAGTCTTCGTACGTACCAAACCTTGCTTCCAATGCCTTCTACTTCGCTCTCCATGCTTTGGCATAGCTTATAGTTGTCGGGACCCCGAATTTGCAAATCCGGACACTCTGTGTATTCAACACTAGTCCAGGAACGCGCTAGTGCACACAGTCTTAACATCGGTAAATATCACAATCATACCATTCGATACTATCAAAGTACTTTTATTTAATTAAGCAAACTGGTTACCTGACCTTATGGCCAAGTCACAAATGTACGCCTCAGTGGCGATACTTATTAAGAGAGAAATAGTAGCAAATGAAAATCAAAGAAGGTAACATCGTGGCGCCATCCAAGTATACCACAGTAACCGACCGGGCTCGCTCCTAAGTAGACGGATCCTCTTGGAGCTCCTCCTCCAAAGCTGGTGTATTCTCCTCTTCAACTGGTGTTGTAGGGTGGCAAGGGTGAGTACTTGGTACTCAGCAAGTTATGCACAGAATGCAGGCTAATATACTATATGCATGGCTTGGTACAAAGGAATAGCTCAGGGTATATTTGCAAAGAAACAACATTTGAAAAGTAGCATAAGTAGATTCGAAAGCAGTAAAAACAAGTAAAGCATAAATAACTTTTCAAGAAGTTTGAGTAAACATTTTTCCCATCCTAAACCACATTTCCATCAACGTCATCATTAATCCAACCCAACCTTTCAAAACCAAGTTATTTTCAGAAAATCTAACCCTTGACTGTAATTCCCGAGCGATGTCCAATTCCGCGGACACGGCTATTCGAATAGATTCTATACTCTGCAGAGGTTATGCACTTTACCCACAAGATACAGTCAAACACCACAAAGGCGAAGTTCAGTAACAAAGTCTTTCGGAAACTTCTAACAATACAAGTGGTCCTCCCCGGTTATTGCACACTAACCCTTCCCTTAGCTAAGGCGAAGTCTAGGCCAATCAACCGTTAGATGGGTACCTGGCCTCACCCAGACGCGCTCCCGCACAACTTACACAAAGGGTGTAGTTGACCTCCTGAGGTCCCACAGGTACGTTATTAGCAACTTAGTCAACTAGGTCCGTCCCATTACAGACATGTGGTTGCACGTTAGACCCAGTTCAAAGGCTTGCAAGGTTAAGTCCTTAGGGTGACCAGGGCAAGACTACTCGAAGAACCAAATCAACATCCCCAATGCCACAACTGGCCCACCTGATTACTCTTGCCACATGCCCCGGTCGAAAACTGTTTATCAAACCCCAGTTGATTACCATGCACCACGTGCCATCAACATCACATGATACCTTTCCAAAACAGGTTCAATATATCATTAAGTCAATATTAACATTTGATTGTCCAAAATCATGTCATGAGCACGAAAGGTGTCTAAGCAGTATACTACAACGTTCTAAACCCATGTTGGCAATTTAATAATGTCCAACTAGTAATCCACAACTAGGGTGACAAAGGGGTCATGGCACATACTTAAATAATCAAGGTGTCATATCTGTAGATTGGTGTTTATCTAATCCCCCATGTTTAAATAAAGTATTTTCTATTTGAACTTAGCATGCAATAGGTTAAATCAAAATAGATTTCAAAATAGGATCAACATGGTCAAAGCACAACTTGCCTTCAAAAAGTACTTGTTCTTGGTCTTCAGTTGGATCCTGAGTTAATACTTCTCCTTCGAATCCTTCCGGCACTTCAACGTCTACTCGTAAAGCGTGCAAATAGCAAATACACGAATAAACAATAGGCAAAAAGTGTCCACACATCCAAATAAAATCCATAAACAGAGAGAACATAATTTTATGAGTTTTTAGAAACTGGAATCGTCAAATTTGGAGTTAAGATGCAAAAGTTATGATTATTTAAAGTTTAAATAATCAATTAAATAATTTTGCAGAAAAAAATTTAGTCCAAAAATTAAATAAAATTCATATTTAGGTAGATCTCAATTTTATACAAATTTAGAAATTTGAATCACTCAAATCGGAGTTGAAACGCAAAAGTTATAAGCGTTTGAAGTTTGAAACAAAATCTGAAATCATTATTTCGAATTAATAAATCATTTTCTTTTCGAAATTAATTATTGCGTCGGCATGGACACGTGGCAGCACTGGATTGGTCTGGCTGACGTCACCGGTCCATGGACTCGGTCCACGCCGCTCGGTCTACCGTGGACCCGATCCACGGCCACGTGAGATCGACATGTGGGACCACTCGGGTGACGTCATCGGCGTCGGCCGAGGCTCGGCTCACGTCTTGGCGACAGTGGGACCCACCGATGACGCCATGGGTGACGCCATGGTGCAGCTTACGGCTAAGCCGCCGATACGCGGGCCCGGGGCCGCGTGTCGCTGACCACACACGCCGCTGGCGCGGCGCGGCTTCCCGGACATCGCAGCACGATCGTGTCCGTTGATTTGAAAATCAACGCCGCGATTAGATCCAGGGTTAACACGCTGAAAACTACTCGATGATCGTGGGCCGCTCGATCTAGATCGGACGGTCCAGATCTAATCCTACATTAACACTACTACGACGTGGCTTATCGTGGGCCGTTGGATCTTGATCCAATGGTCCAGATCTAATCGGGTTTGGAAACACGTGAACTCACCTCAACCGCACGATCAAGATCGGACGGCGCACAGAGCTCGCGAGGTCGATGGCGACGCGGCGGAGCTGCAGCAACCGGAGACGGAGACGACGACGAGCCCGACGGCGCTTCGGGGTTTCTCCGACGGAGTGAGAGGTACCCACGGGTGCGCCTTGACTTGAGGACTCCGGAACTGGGCTCCAACTCGGCGGAAGACGGCGGACGGCGGCGAGACGAGGCAAAAACCGCGGCGGAGTGGCGCTCAACTACGGCGAGCTATCGCGGCTAAACGGCGGCTGCTCTGCCTTGGTGAGTAGGGGCTATGGGTGCGCACGGTCAGGGCCGACCTCGGGGTGTGACCCGGGCCTTAAATAGCCTCGCGTCCGTTGCGGAAAACGGAAACCTAAACCTACACGGCGGCGGACGCGGCGGCGGAGTCCGGCTCGGATCGGGCGGAGACGACGACGCACGGCCGTCCACGTGGCACGATCGGCCAGTCACGATCGCGTGGGTGCGATCCGATCCGACCGGATCGGTGCGGCTCGATTTCGGCCGTTGGATCTCGATCCAACGGTTCACCGGGTTAGGGTTTGGACTTGATTCGGTCGAGTCACGTGGCTCGGGTCGGGTTCGGGTCGGACTTGAACTCGAGTCTGACTCGGGCTCGGTCGGATGAATAGTACAAACCCACTCGCATTTTCCAGCGATTTAATAATTAAAATAATTCCCAGTAATTCATTTAATTCATTAAAAATAGCAAAAGACTCAGAAAAATTCCAGAAAAATTCTGGAAAATACTTTGGTTCATTTTGGGCTCAAATAAAATATTTCCAACAAAATTTTATTTGCAAAGTTTAATTCTTTAATTATTTCAAAATGGAATAAATTCAAATAAATTCCAAATAAATCCAAATAAATTCCAGAAAATTCCAAAAATTCACCAAAGTGCCAAATCACACATGAATTTAAGAAAAGCAAAATTTTGGGGTGTTACAATAGTGTACTGGAACCTCTGTTCTATTGCATGTATGATGTCACATGGCTCTAAATCCGTGTTACGAACAATCTCCCCGTACATTACATTAGCAAGAAAGCCTAAAGATATGTTTCAATGTGACTGTGTAGACTCCGTCAGCACGCATGTGTGTGGGGCGACTATAGAAAACTTCCAAATGGTGTCCCACTTAGGCTGGTAAGCATGGACACGCCATGGACAACCCTCCATTTGGCATATGACGCAATACACCCGCTGATCTGACTTCGTAACCTTAAAGGGTCTACGCAGCGACAATGCCCATGCTATCACTGCTTCTTACACCTAACCCTTATTCTTATAAATTACAACTTGCCGCACCTCATTCCGATTGTACCCCCATTCGACATCTTCACCCTCGTTGACAATCAACCTATCGAACCGACACTCATCCCACTCCGCAGGGAAAAGTTCTTCATCCTCTTCATCATTACATAAAGCTTTGTAGTCCTGGCTCTCTCTGTCCATCGATTGCACTAGCGATTTAATATGTGCTCCCTTGTCTGTCACACACTTTGGTTCTTGCACCTCTTGCATTGGAACTTCAAGTTCCTCACTTAGCACTTACTCCTCACCCAAACTAACATCCTGCCTCAATAAACATTCTCTAGCTTGGTTGCTCTCTCCAACTTCCTTCGGTTCATCACCAGCAACCTCTTCCTGTATCACATGGACGACATTGTCTTTCTGAAATGCTTGCGCCAACAACATTAGCGGCCAACATTTCTCAATCGCCATTGTTACATACGAACTCCACGACTTCGGCCCCTTCAGTTCCACTAACTCCCAGTACGTGCAATCTCATCTCCGATATCCTACTCTGTGCCGTTTCAAGTCATGCAATTCACGGTCCAACGAGAACATTTGGTACAACCATCTTGTAACTGTCCTCCATGAACGCTCCCCTCCACGTGATAGGCTAGCCACGACACTTGGAAAATGACTTAGTTCCACCCCTTCTGAACCCATGTGCGGTACTCCTTCTCCATAGTTTGTTTTAAACTACACTCGTTCATCCATACCTATCAAGCATTTCACGAAAATTTTAGTACCGCTGTACCTATTGTACCACAATGACGTACTCTACACTACATGAATATAATTAATCTGGTCGCCAAGTCATGTATGTAATAAAAATACAGCTACTCTATGTCGGGACCCGAATGTGCAAATCTGGACCCTTTGTGTATTCAACACTAGTCCAGGATCACGCTAGTGCACACAGTCTCAACATAGATGAATATCACAATCATACAGAACGGAATAATAAAAGTAACTCAATTATAGAATATAAACTATTGAACGACCTTAAGGTCAAACTTACATTTGCGAAGCTTTGACGGCTTCAACTACAAATAAGCAGCAGCAGAACGAAGAACATCGGTGAATCCCATCAATACACCACAGGCAACTGACAGGGTTCGACTCCTAGATATTTGCCTTCTCACGGAACTTCTTCTTCTTCGACATTGTAGACTTCTGCTCACTCGTGATTGTTTGTTGCAAGGGGTGAGTACATAAAGCACTCAGCAAGTCATGCACAGAATGCAAGTCTAATAACTATATGCATGGCTTATTCCAAATAACAGGCTGAAGGGGTTATTTTGCAATAAACAACATTCACAAATATTCATAATAGATTGTAAAGTAGTAAAACAAATAACAATACTAATGAATTTCACAGTTGTTTCACAAGTAAACCATTCCACATCCTTAACCAATTATCACTTTCCATAGGCAAGAACACCTCCAAGCCCAAGTTCCATTTTAAGAAAAGCTAACCCTTGACTGTAATCCCCAAGTAGTGTCCAATACCGCGGACTCGGCTATTCGAATAGGTTGTACACTCTGCAGAGGTTATGCACTTAACCCACAAGATACAGCCAAACACCACTGTGACACTACGGAATGCCGATACTTTATAAAATGTGGAATTAGAGATTGTGGCATTACAAAATATGAATGTTAAGGTCAAAAACATTATAAAATATGGAATTGGAGGTTGAAACCATACGTTATGAGGTTAATTTGCGTTTCCGGGCCGTTTCCGGGAGTTTGGGCCTTTCCGGGGGAGTTTGGGCCTAAAGGAAAGGGTCGTGGGCTTTGGTGGGATGGAGTTTGAGTCCTAATAGGAGTAGGAGACCTGGTTGGGGTCCTCCCCCAGCCCCTATAGGCGTCCACTCCCCTGCCCTTGCGCCCCCGCAAGTCCTAGCCGCCCCCCCACGCCTCCCCACCTCCTCCTTCTGGCGCCTCCACCTCCCCCATTGCTCCCCATTGCTCCACCACCTCTCCACCACCTATCCTCCTCCCTTGCTGCCCCTAGGGGAGTTCTCCACCTCCACACCTCAAAGGTCCATCCGTTGGAGTGCTCCGCGACGAGGAGAACCGGTGGGATTGGAGCGAGGAAGGAGATCGCGCGAACCGGGAGGAGATCTATTGGGTTTTCGTGCGTCGGGCGAAGGTATGGCCATGGGAATCCTTGGGGTTGGTCTAGGTACTGTTCTAATGGTGTTTATCAAGTTTTTAGATCAATTGGTGGTGCTGAATTTGAGTAGATTGGATTAGATCTAGAAGTTGCCACGTTCTCTGTTTCGGGCAGCATGAGCAGTCGACCTAGGGTTTGGTTTTTCACCAAATTAGATTCGGAATCTGGTCGTACGAACGTTGAAGAAGTTGTAGATAATTTCATTATCTTTCCGTGGATATAAAGAACTTTAAATTCCGCCCAGCCGTTTGAAAGTTATGGCTATTGTACCGAGCGTGTTAAAATCTGTGACGTGATTGGCACAGATCACGGTATTTTGTAGATTAAACAACTTTAGAGTCCGAATCAGTCTTTCCCTATACCTAGAAAAAGTTGGGAAATTTCCTAATCTACACGAGTATGTACTCGTTTAATTGATTCGGAGTCTTAGAACCCGAGTTATGCCTTTTGGAAGGCTGCTGTCCCGACGGGACAGAACCGCTATTTTCGGGTTTTGCGAGTAGTTGGTAATGTCGGGGTAGATGAGGGTTTGCGTATTGTTTTGTGGACACGATTGTGAGTGTGTGGTACCTATGTGCCGGTGGTATGACCCCGGGAGTGCCCTCTACGTCTCGCCAATCCGTCGCCGTGGTTGAGGCAAGTGTATTGGAATGGGTAGCAGATTGTAGGTTGTTGATTGATTGAGATTGAAGTTTGAATATATGATATGTTCACATGCCACGCTTTAATGTTTGCCATTGAAATGATGAATATGTTTATTATGTGAGGATGCCATGTGTTAATGTACAAGTTATCCATGATGATGCCATGTGTTATCGTACAAGTTAATTATGATGTTGGCATATTTGCATAAATGGCATGATTACATGGCCCGGGCGGTGAGAAAGTCATAACTAGTCTGGGAAGGTCGGTGAGAAAGTTATGACTAATCCGGAGAGCCAATGAGTAAGTCCTACATCGTGATTCCATTCACCGCGGTGAACGGAAGCGAGGAGTAGGCACCCTCCATCTTCGGGATGGAAGGGGGGAGAGGGTGCACACCGACGGGTGTGTACTCAACCATACCGGTATGAGTTTCCAAGGAGACATGAGCATCGCATTGCACTTCATACATATTGATGATGATGATGATATGTGACCATGAATGAGATGGTTGACATGATGTGAGATATTATTGCTATGTAATTGTTTATGTTTGTACCAATGCAATATACTTGCTGAGTGATGAACTCACGCTTGTGTTTATGTTGTTTTCTTTTAGGTACCATGAATCCGACATGCGGGAAAGGGAGCTAGTCACATGTCATCACTTAGCATCACTCATTTAAACAATGACATGATAATGAAAGTATTGCCAAGAAACTTGGAGTATTGCTTAACCGTGTGCTCGGTCTTATTATTTAATTCGTTTAGCTTATGAAGTGGTTGAATGCTTTATCCTGGACTTATATTGTTGCTATGTCACATGTTATTCCTGTTTTAGATGCTTTCCATTATGATATAACTTGTGATACTGTTGTTGCTCCTTCAATTCATGTTAAAACAAAGGAGATGCTGCCGAAATCTCAGTTTTTAGCATATGCGCCTTTGCTGGAATTGTTGTTTAATTGTGGTATTTAGATGTTGTTTAGCTTATGTTTGGTAGCATTCAGGCATATTAAATGCCGAGGTGTTACAATTGGTATCAGAGCCAGGTTGTAGGTCCTTGGAATGTGTATTTTTAGTGACATGCTATAGGGTACAACTAAAATGTGATGTGGAATAACTTAGAAACATGGCTTAGGTCCTAACTAAAATTTTGTCATAGGATAGCAACATTAAAACTTGCAAAAGTGGTATAACTAATCTAAAATTTGACACACACTGGATGCACAGTAAGAAAGGGCATGGGTATCGTCTCTTTACGCTTAAATGTTGTATTTAAGCTTTGATGTTGAATGCTTCATTTGATAATGTATGTTGCTATGTCTATGAGATAAATGATTGAATTGATCTTGTTGTTGTGATAAAGTGGGGTTTTGGTGCCGAAGGGTTTCGGTCACCTCTTTTTGGCTCATAGTAAGGGTGAGGTTTGACGATGTGGCCGGTTAGCGCCATCACCGAAGAACTATTAACCCCTGTAGGAGAAGAGTGCTTACCATTTTCTATCATAGATCGGGTAGTTGACTGGAGGCAAATAGAAGAGTTGATGGTGGATTCCTTCGGATGTTCTTTATCGTTCTGTGATCGGTTTTTGTTGGTTTCCTTGGTTTCAGTTGATGGAAACTAAAAGAAAAGTGTTTGGTATTGGATTTTCGCGGATCGTTCCGTATGTGGTGTGTGGTTTTGTTTTCCTTGGTTGAAGACGAAGAAGAGGAGTCTGGTGTTGCGTTTCTTTTGGGCGCCTTTCCAGTTTTGATGCCTAGTTTGTTGATTGCTTTATGGGGAAGAAGCATTCAATTTATTCATGTGTTTGTCTTTCTCCTAGGTTAAAGGAGTTTTTTTTCGGAGTTGTACCAGACCTGGCTGTCAGGGCTGAAGTTCTATGGCTTTGTAGGAGTAAATGATGTTTGATTTCGTCATTTTACTGGTTTGAGAAATCATCTTTGAAAGCCATTCTTGTTACGTGAAAGTTTGGGGTTTGAGGTTAAGGTTGTATTTGAAATGGATTACTTGATCGCTTGGTTTCCTTTAAGAAAATTGTCTTTCAACCATTTTCCTTTATGGGAGTCTTTGAGATTGAAAAGTGTTTTGGAAAATTCCTTTTGCATGACTAAGTTTGGGGGTTGGTCTCATTGCAATTTTGAGAGTCAAGTTTCCTTATGAATTTGGGATGAGCTTTAAAACTAAAATGCTGCAAACAAAGTAAGAAGTATTTTGACTGAAATTGTTTATCCCTAGTAAGAATTGTTGTTTAGCATGTTATGTAGCATGTACCAATATGGTTTATGGGATGACGTACTGTTAAGTTAATCTGTGAGTTGAAACAATTCAATGCGGTTGTTATCTCTAGCTTGAGAATAAATAGACTACTAGTGTTGTAGTTTACTCTTAGCGGGAATGATTGAATGGGTTAATGTACATGCTTAGAATCTGTTGCTTTGCTTTAAAAGTGCTTATGACCCTTGATAATGTTTAAAGTTTTAAACCCGTTGCATAGTTGAAACATTAAGATGATGTAGACTGCTGTTATTGTTAAAGAAACTTTGCTGGTTGTTTAAAGATGCTCTAATCTAATGGATTAATAGAGAAATTTAATCATGTTGCCTAGTGACTTTAATTTGGAAGTTGATTAGAGTTGTTATTTATGTTGTTGCAAACTACTAGTATATTCGGAAGTATGCAGTTGTGTCCCTTCAATGCTAGTATTGATATCAATTGAGAAGACATAAGACTTATTGTCAATGATGTTGTTAAGGGCAGTGTTAATGCTAGTATTTAATCTATTTTTTTTAAATAGTTGGAGTATGTTGTGTGATGGTAATTTTGTTATCACCTATGTATAGGGTAGCTAAAAGTAATGTTGTTGGTTGATGATTATGCCGTTTGTTGTTATTAATAACCTAGTAGTGGTGGTAATTGTTTAGATTACTTGTTGAAAACCTTGGTTAAATAGAGGAAAATTTTAACATGTTGCGATGGAGTGAGCTTTGGATAATTAAAATGATAAATGATCTTATCCTCAATAAAAGTATAACTTAGAGTCTCACTTATGAATTCTTCCCTGTGGAGATAATATTTACATGTTGAAGTCGTTGTTTAACTGAATAAGGTTCGGTTGTCGAGACGTGAATATATAGGAGGTATGAAATTTATATGTTTAATCTTGCTGAAAGATTTGTTAAAGTACTATGTTTCAAATTTAGAATAAGAAGTATTATGATTCGGTGATCCGTGGGGATCATGTCAATATAGTCTTGGTTGGGTGCCTTTTTGATAAGCATCATAAACCCTAATTAAAAGTGTTGGGATTGGTAACTAGAGGAAGAATTTGTTGTGAAGCTTTTGGTTGATTTGTGTTGGGGCTCCTCAAGGAGTAAATAGTGATTATTGAAGTCTTTAATGGAAAGCGTAGTGGAGTACTAGAAATGGTTCTTTTTTGCTGAGCATGTGTTCAAAAGCTTTTGGACTGGTTTGGTTGTTTGCCATTTTGGTTGAAGGGTTTTCGGTCAAGGTGTTCCACAGGCTGTGTTTCAGAGTTTCCCTAAAACTCGTAGAAATTGGTGCAAATATTTGGTTTTGGCTAATTTGTTTAGTTGGTGCTATGAGTATAGATTTACACCCCAAAAGTTTTTGAGTCGATCGCGCCCTTTCGCGTTCGCACTGAATTATCTTTGGAATTAATTTTAAAAGGAAGCAGATGGTCATAAAGGGTTGTGTAGGAAACTTTTGAGTTAAGCCCTTGATGTGTAACTCTGTTTGGCTAGAGTTAGAGTCATTTGGAAAATGTGTCTGATGTGCGGATGTTTCACAAGTCTGGTTTTTTATGAATGTTTCATAAGTGAATTTGGTTAGTGAAGAGTTTTCTTTTGGGATTGAGTTTCCCTCTCTTTTGATAAAATTTATGGCGGTTGTGTGTGCAGATGTTTGACTTTGGAGTCGATGTTCTGTTCCAAAGGGTTGAGTTTCATTTTGCGAGGTGTTGCAAGGTTAGTTTTAAATGGATGATGGGTTTTCACACGATGTGTTGTTTTGTTCCGTCATAGTATATATGATTTAGCGCAACCATCAGTGTTATGTGTATTTCAATCATGTGATACCAAGGAAGAAGTCTTTTGGTGAATGACTTTTTGGTATTGTTGTTATATGATGAATGAATGGTGAAAAGTAAACAAGACATCGTGGATAGATGTTAAATGATAAAAGAGTCGTTGAGCCAGGTCGGTGAGAAAGTCATATATGGAGATATGACTATTCTGGAGTGCTCTTGAAGAATGTGCATTCATGTCATGAAACGAGATTTCCCTTGCTTTCTAGTATGAAAAGAAAAGATTGAAGAATTACGGGTGTTGGTTATGGTGAAGGGATTTGTGTTTCCTTTGCGTTTTGGCTTAGGAAATTAAAAGGAATACTCTCTGGTTGTTGTCGAATCCTTTCCAAAGTGGTTTTAACGCTTTGGGGTTTGAGTGTTGGGTGAGGGCCACTTGGGTTCATGTTATGGTTGAGCTCACTTAATGATTGTGCTCTTTATCGTGGTCCTTTGTGTGGAAGGTTGTGTATGACTCAATGCAAACCTTCGTGGAGAATTGTGTCATTGAGGTGTTCCTCGGTAGGGTTGATTACATTTTGAGTGGACCACTTGGTGGTTGCTAGTGATCGTTTTTCCTTTCGAAGTGTATTGGTGCTTTTGTCGTTGGGCAAGAAGCGAGTTGTGTCAAACCGCAGAGGAACGTTCGGTCGTTTCTGTTACGCGAGTCTTACGGATCCTGGTTAAAGTAGGTTGTTCATTCTGGTGGTAATCTTAGAGCGTTGTGTCTCTCCTGCTTCGCGTCGTCTTGAGTACAAGGAACCACAGAAGGGAGGTTGGTACCGTGTTTTTCTGGAGAGTAGCCTGAGTTAAAGGGATCGGGCACTTCAGTGCCAAGGAATGCTTAGAACGAGGAGTATGAGACTGTTTTCTTTCGTGGTCTGTTTGGGATTTTATCCTATCGCTTGGGTCATGCCGAGGCTTTGTTTGAGTGCTTTGTGTTTCAATGTTGAGTAAAGTTCTCGTAAGTTTTTGATTGTGAGTTATCGTTAGAGCTGTCAGTCTTTGATCCTTAGCTCCTTGCCTCTGAGTGCTGGCTGGTGCAAATCGTAGGGGCTTCTAAGCGGGTTCTGAGGCGTGAACCATAACTCCCTTTGATTTGGTTGTTTGCAAAGTGGCGTGTCTCGGATTCGGGGTCGAATCCTGTTGAAGGGGGGGAGAATGTGACACTACGGAATGCCGATACTTTATAAAATGTGGAATTAGAGATTATGGCATTACAAAATGTGAATGTTAAGGTCAAAAACATTATAAAATATGGAATTGGAGGTTGAAACCATACGTTATGAGGTTAATTTGCGTTTCCGGGCCATTTCCGGGAGTTTGGGCCTTTCCGGGGGAGTTTGGGCCTAAAGGAAAGGGTCGTGGGCTTTGGTGGGATGGAGTTTGAGTCCTAATAGGAGTAGGAGACCTGGTTGGGGTCCTCCCCCAGCCCCTATAGGCGTCCACTCCCCTGCCCTTGCGCCCCCGCAAGTCCTAGCCGCCCACCCACGCCTCCCCACCTCCTCCTTCTGGCGCCTCCACCTCCCCCATTGCTCCCCATTGCTCCACCACCTCTCCACCACCTATCCTCCTCCCTTGCTACCCCTAGGGGAGTTCTCCACCTCCACACCTCAAATATCCATCCGTTGGAGTGCTCCGCGACGAGGAGAACCGGCAGGATTGGAGCGAGGAAGGAGATCGCGCGAACCGGGAGGAGATCTATTGGGTTTTCGTGCGTCGGGCGAAGGTATGGCCATGGGAATCCTTGGGGTTGGGCTAGGTACTGTTATAATGGTGTTTATCAAGTTTTTAGATCAATTGGTGGTGCTGAATTTGAGTAGATTGGATTAGATCTAGAAGTTGCCACGTTCTCTGTTTCGGGCAGCATGAGCAGTCGACCTAAGGTTTTGTTTTTCGCCAAATTAGATTCGGAATCTGGTCGTATGGACGTTGAAGAAGTTGTAGATAATTTCATTATCTTTCCGTGGATATAAAGAACTTTAAATTCCGCCCAGCCATTTGAAAGTTATGGCTGTTTTACCGAGCGTGTTAAAATCTGTGACGTGATTGGCACATATCACGGTATTTTGTAGATTAAACAACTTTAGAGTCCGAATCAGTCTTTCCCTATACCTAGAAAAAGTTGGGAAATTTCCTAATCTACGCGAGTATGTACTCATTTAATTGATTCGGAGTCTTAGAACCCGAGTTATGCCTTTTGGAAGGCTGCTGTCCCGACGGGACAGAACCGCTGTTTTCGGGTTTTGCGAGTAGTTGGTAGTGTCGGGGTAGATAAGGGTTTGCGTATTGTTTTGTGGACATGATTGTGAGTGTGTGGTACCTATGTGCAGGTGGTATGACCCCGGGAGTGCCCTCTACGTCTCGCCAATCCGTCGCCGTGGTTGAGGCAAGTGTATTGGAATGGGTAGCAGATTGTAGGTTGTTGATTGATTGAGATTGAAGTTTGAATATATGATATGTTCACATGCCACGCTTTAATGTTTGCCATTGATATGATGAATATGTTTATTATGTGAGGATGCCATGTGTTAATGTACAAGTTATCCATGATGATGCCATGTGTTATTGTACAAGTTAATTATGATGTTGGCATATTTCATACATGGCATGATTACATGGCCCAGGCGGTGAGAAAGTCATAACTAGTCCGGGAAGGTCGGTGAGAAAGTTATGACTAATCCGGAGAGCCAATGAGTAAGTCCTACATCGTGATTCCATTCACCGCGGTGAACGGAAGCGAGGAGTAGGCACCCTCCATCTTCGGGATGGAAGGGGGGAGAGGGTGCACACCGACGGGTGTGTACTCAACCATACCGGTATGAGTTTCCAAGGAGACATGAGCATCGCATTGCACTTCATACATATTGATGATGATGATGATATGTGACCATGAATGAGATGGTTTACATGATGTGAGATATTATTGCTATGTAATTGTTTATGTTTGTACCATTGCAATATACTTGCTGAGTGATGAACTCACGCTTGTGTTTATGTTGTTTTCTTTTAGGTACCATGAATCCGACATGCGGGAAAGGGAGCTAGTCACATGTCATCACTTAGCATCACCCATTTAAACAATGACATGATAATGAAAGTATTGCCATGAAACTTGGAGTATTGCTTAACCGTTTGCTCGGTCTTATTATTTAATTCGTTTAGCTTATGAAGTGGTTGAATGCTATATCCTGGACTTATATTGTTGCTATGTCACATGTTATTCCTGTTTTAGATGCTTTCCATTATGATATAACTTGTGATACTGTTGTTGCTCCTTCAATTCATGTTAAAACAAAGGAGATGCTGCCGAAATCTCAGTTTTTAGCATATGCGCCTTTGCTGGAATTGTTGTTTAATTGTGGTATTTAGATGTTGTTTAGCTTATGTTTGGTAGCATTCAGGCATATTAAATGCCGGGGTGTTACAACCACAAAAGCGAGTGTCCATAACAAACTCTTTCGGAAGCCTCTAACTATACAAGTGGACCTCCCCGGTTGTGGCACACTAGCTCTTCCCTTAGCGAAGGTGAATTCTAGGCCAACCAACCATTAGATGGGTACCTAGCCATAGCCCCGGTATGCTCCCTTGTACAAATACACAAAAGGCATAGTTGACACCCTGAGGTTCCACAAGCAAGTTATTAGCAACTTATTCAACTAGGTCTGTCCCATTACAGACATGTGGTTGCATGATGAGCTCAGTTCAAAGGCTTGCAAGGTTAAGTCCTTAAGTTGACCAAGGCAAGACTACCAAAGAACCAAAACGACTTTCCTGGTGCCACTCGTGGCCCACCAGTTCAATCTTACCACTTGCCCGAGTCTAAAGCATTTATCAAACCCCTAGTTGATTATCACGCACCACGTGCCATCAACATCATCATCAATAACACATGAAACTTCTCCAAAACATGTTCCATTTCTCATTAAGTCAATATTAACATTTAATTATCCAAGATCATGTCATGACTACGTGGCAGGGCTAAGCATACTACAAATATGCTAATTAACCCATGTTGGCAATTTAGTAATGTCCAACTACTTAACCAAACTAGGGTGACAAGGGTTCATGGCATACAATTTTTTTTTCGAGGTGGCATACCACAAATTGGCATTTAACTAATTCCCAGAGTTAATCAAAGCATTTTCTAATTAAATTAGCATGCAATAATTTGAATCAAAATAATTTTCAAAAGTGGGAATAATATGATCAAAGCATAACTTGCATGGCCCTTGCAATTTTTATTGTTCTTTACTCTTTATCCTTGATTCTTGATCCTCGACTTCGATCTTCACTTCCTGGACCTTCAGCTCCGTGGAACGACTTCTGGATGACACGTCTAACGATTAAAGAAGAAGCAAATACAAACCAACTCAAAAGACACATCAAGTAAAACTCTAAATTAAGAACAAATAGCATTGGGCACAACAGCTTAGATGAAATTGGGAACTCGAACGGTTTAGGTCGAAGATTATACAAAAGAGAAAGGGCTTTCGGAAAATTCCTAAAAGGAAAGGACTAATAACTGAGAAAGAAAGAATAATATTTCGAACAATATTTCTTCTGAAGTTATTATCTTGATTGGACGGACAACGACATATGGGCTCTCGATCTATAGACCGGGTCCATAAGGATTCGTTAGTTCACAATGAACTAAGCTGATGCTCAAGGTTGACTTTTGGATGTCAAACATTATAAAGGGTGAAATCGGAGGTTAAAACTTTACGTTATGCAGTTTAATCGCATTTCCGGGCCGATTTCGGGAGTTTGGGCCTCTCCGGGGGAGTTCGGGCCCAAGGGGGCTGAGTCGTGGGCTTTAGTGGGAGGAGTTTTGGGCCCATGAGGGAGGGGGAGGCAGAAATTTCTGCCTTGGGGCGCCCTCCCCCTTGCCCTAGGCGACTCCCTCCCCTCCCCTCTCACCCCCAAGCCGCCACCCCCTCCCTCCTCCTCCTCACGCCCCCTTCCACCTTTCCCCTTGCACCACCACCCCTCTCCTCACCTCTCCACCACCCTTGCTGCCCCTAGGCGAGTTCTCCACCTCACCACCCTGCAGATCCGTCCATTGGAGCGCTCCGCGACGAGGAGATCCGGTGGATTTGGAGCGAGGACGGAGATCGCGCGAACCGGTAGGAGATCCGTTGGTTCTTTGTTCGTCGGGTGAAGGGGGCCACGGGAATCCTTGGGGTTGGTCTAGGTACTGTTCTAGGGGTTGATATCATGTTTTTAGATCAATTGGTGGTGCTGTAATTGGGTAGATTAGATGAAATCTAGAGTTTGCCACTTTCTCTGTTTCGGGCAGATTGTGCAGTCAACCTAGGGTTTGAGATTTCGCCAATTTAGAGTCGGAATTTGGTCATCCGCCTGTTGAAGAAGTTGTAGGTAATTGAAATACCTTTAATTGGACATAAATAATGCTTAATTCCAATCATCCATTTGAAAGTTATGCTCGTTTTACCGAGCGTGTTCAAAACTGTGACGAGATTGGAACAGATCACGGTATTCTGTAGATTAAACCACTTTAGAAGCCGAATCAGTTTTTCCATATACTTAGAAAGAGTTAGGAAATTTCCGAAGATACGCGAGGATGTACTCGTTTAATCGATTTGGAGTCCTAGAACTAAATATATGATAATTTGAAGTCTGCTGTCCGGGCGGGACAGATTCTCTATTTTTCGATGTTGGGGGTAGTTCGTGAAGTCGGGGTAGACGAGCTATTGCGTACTGTTTTGGGGGCACATTTTGAGTGTGTGGTATGTATGTGCTGGTGGTGTGACCCCGGGAGTGCCCTCATCCTCTCGCTAAACCGTCGCCCGAGGTTAAGGCAAGTGTATTGGAATGGGTATCGTTTAGATTGTTGCTAGACTTGATTGGATACAACTTGCTTTATGGTATGATGATAAGAATGATGTTTGCATATGACATGATGAACATGATTTCATATTGATTATGATTGTGTGGTATTTAATGTTTATGCCAATATTTACATGTTTATGTCATATGTGCATTCAAAATGGAAGAGGCGTCCCATGCTGATGCGGGCCTCTTTGTTCACACGTAGTGAACACGAAAGACCTACCTCGTAGTCCCATCCACGTGTGTGCATGGGAGCGAGTCAGTAAGAGTAGGCACCCTCCATCTACGGGATGGAAGGGGAAGGGGGTGCACGCTAACGGGTGTGCACTCAGCAATACCGGTATGTGCTTCGAAAAGATATGAGCATTTGCATCGCATTGCATACATGATGATGATGATGATGATGAAATGAGTACAATGATATTGAGACATGAGAATGATGTGGTATATGAAACTATGGCTTGTACATGATGTTGAGCATGGTAGTGATGTTAACGTTGAATTGTTCTTTATGGTCCATTGCATTGTACTTGCTGAGTGATGAACTCACGCTTGTGTTTTATGTTGTTTTAGGTACCATGACACTGGCTTGTGGGAAGGGGCATTAGCTAACATCTTCACGTAGCTCCACACCTTTAGGCAGATTTATCAGCTTGAGTCATGATAATAAGAATAGTGCCAAGAAACTTGGTGCATGGTTAAATTGTTTGCTTGTTTCCCTCATTTGCTTCGTTTAGCTCATGAGATGGTTGAATTCGTTATTCTAGACTTATACTGTTGCTAGAATCCTTGTTATTGATGATTTAGATTTCATTCTTTATGCTATATCCTGTGATCATATTGTTGTTGCTTCAATTCATGGAAAAACAAAGGAGATGCTGCCAAAATTTTTGATTTTAGCATTTTTTCCTTTGCTGTAATTTATTTTTATTTGTGGTATTTAGATGCTGTTTAGTCTATGTTTGGTAACATTCAGGCGTACTAGATGCCGGGGTGTTACAGTTGGTATCAGAGCGGGCTGTAGGTCCTTGGAATGTGTATTTTTAGTGTCATGCTATAGGGTACAACTAAAATGTGATGTGGAATAACTTAGAAACATGGCTTAGGTTTTAACTAAAATTTTGTTAGAGGATAGCAACATTAAAACTTGCAAAAGTGGAATAACTAATCTAAAATTTGACACACATGGATGCACAGTAGGAAAGGGTATGGGTATCGTTTCTTTACGCTTAAATGTTGTATTTAAGCTTTGATGTTGAATGCTTCATTTGATAATGCATGTTGCTATGTCTATGAGATAAATGATTGAATTGTGCTTGTTGTGGTGATAAAGCGGGGTTGTGGTGCCGAAGGGTTTCGGTCACCACTTTTGTTCATAGTAAGGGTGTGGTTTGACGGTATGGCCGGTTAAAGCCATCACCGAAGAACTATTAACCCCTTTGTGGGGAAAGGGTGCTTACCTTTTATATCGTAGATCGGGTAGTTGACTGGAGACAAATAGAAGAGTTGATGGTGGTTTCCTTCGGATGCTTTTCACAGTTCTGACGGTCGGTTTGGTTGGTCTTCTTGGTTTTTAATCGATTCAAATCAAAAGAAAAGTGTTTGGTCTTGGATTTTAGCGGATTGATCCATAGGCGGTTTGTGGTTTTGTCTTTCTTGGTTCAAGACGAAGAAGAAGAGTTTTGAGTTGCGCGTCTTTTGGTCGTAATTTTTGCTTTGACACCCAGTTTTATTGGTTATTGTGGGCTGTCTTGGGGAGGAAACTTATGTGGTTGTTGTTCTCCCTGATTAAGAAAAAGTGTTGGAGTTTCCCCTTGTGCAGACCTTGAGTTGGTCGAGCTAAGTTTGAATCTTTTATGGAAAAGATTTAGTTGAACATTTGGTTTTCCTGGTGCATCCTTCTTCCTTCTTGGAAGTATAGATCTTGAGATTTCTTGAAGAGTTTTGGGCTATCTAAGTTGGGAAATTAAGAGTTGGGCTCTCCTGCATTTCTATTGGAGTTTTGTTTTTTTCTTCCTTGCTTGGAAAGGAGAAATTGTTTATCGGTGTTCGTTCTTGTTCTTGAGATGTGGTTATCTTTAAAGTTGAGTTGCATCCTGTTTGTCAAAAGTGAAAAATGGTTGTTTAGCATGTTATGTAGTATGTAACAATGTGGTTTATGGAAATGATGTACTCCCAAGTTAACTGGTGAGTTGAATTAGTTAAATGTAATATTTATCTTTAGCTTAAGATTAAATGAACTTCTAGTGTTGTAGATTACTCTATAGCGAGAATGATTAAAGGTGTTAATGTACATGCTTAGATTCTGTTGTTTACTTTAAAAGTGCTTATGACCCCTGATAATGTTTAAAGTATTAAACCCTGAAGCATAGTTAGAACATTAAGATGATGTAGACTGCTGATGTTGTTAAAGAAACTGGATTGATTGCTTAAAGATGTTCTAATTTAATATGTTAGTACAGAAATTTAATAGTGTAGGTTTGTGACCTTAACTTGGAAGTTGATTAGAGTTGTTATTTATGTTGTTGCAAACTAATAGCATAATTGGAAGTACGCAGCTGTGTTTCTGAAATGCTAGTGTTGATGTCAATTGGAAGATTATAGGTTTTGTTGTTTGATGATGTTGTAAAAGCATCGTGATGGTCAAACTTATTAAAATTTATTTTAATGGCTGGAGTATGTTGTGCAGTGACAATTTGTTATGATATATGAATAGAGTAATTAAAAACAATACAGCTGTTCTTATGATTTGGCTCATTTATTGATATTGACGACTTAGTAGTGGTGGTAATTGCTTAGATTAATTGTTGAAAATCCTTGTTAAAAATGGAGGTTATTGTAACATGTTGTGATGGAGTGGACCATGGATAATTAACATGATGTAGGATTTTATTCTTGATGAATGTATATCCTAGAATCATACTCACGAATTTTATCTTGTAGAGATAATACTTATTTGTTGAAATCATTTTATTGATTGAACAAGTTTTAATTGTCAAGATGTTGAAGTATGGATGATATAAAATTGATACGTTGATCATGCTTAAGTATCTGTTGAAGTACTATGTTTGAAATATAGAATACATTGTTATATGATGTGTTGGTGTGTGGGGATCATGATGAGGTAGTATAGGATGGAAGTCTTTTTGTTAATCATCATAAACTTTATTTATAAATGTTGGGAAAGGTAACTAGAGAAAGAATTGGTTATGTAACTTTTGGTTGAATTATGATGAGGCTTCTCGATGAGTAAATAGTGTATATTGAATATTTAAATAGTAAGTATAGTGGAATGCTAGATATGGTGGGTTTCATGCTGAGCTTGTGTCTGAAACCTTTTGGACTGGTTTGGTTGGTTTCTATTTTGGTTGAATGTTTTCGATCAAAGTGTTCCTTCTGTTATGTTTCAGAGTTTCCCTAAACTCGTAGTGAGTGGTGCCAATATTTGGTTTGGGCTAATTTGCTTAGTTTATGCTATGAGTATGGTTTTACACCCAAAAGTCTTTGAGTGGATCGCGTCTCTTCGCGTTCGTACTGAATTATCTTTGGAATAAGTTGTAAAGGAAGCAGATGGACATAGCGGGTTGTGTTGGAGATTCATGAGATTTAATTTGCACCTCTATTTGGCTAGAGTTGGAGTTATTTTTGAAATTGTGTGTGGTGTTTGCAAGTGTTTCACAAGGTGGATTTTATGAATGTTTTATAAGTGATGTTGTTAGGGAAGTGTTCCCTTTTTGAAATGAGTTTCCATTCCTCTTTGAGAAAATTTGTGGCGGTTGCGTGTGCAGATGTTTAACTTTGGAGTCGATGTTCTCTTCCAAAATTTTGCTTTTGGGTAATGTGCGATGTTTATCATAAAAGAGTTGATGAGCTAGGTCGGTGAGAAAGTCATATACGAATATATGACTAATCTAGAGTGCTTTTGAAAAGATTGCATTCATGTCAGGCGTCGAAATTTCCTGTGCTTTCTAGCATGAAAATGAAGAATGGATAAATGCTGGAATTTTGGTTATGTTACAGATTTGAGTTTCCCTCTCTCTTGAGAGATACTGTGATGGTTGTGGATTCTTGTGTGTGATTTGAGGAATGGTTCCCTTTCAAAATGTTGATTTTGGTGAAAATGAGAAGTTTGGCTTTCGTGAAAGCGAGTTGAGATGTTTTGGTTGTTGAGAACTTCTGTCAAAGAATTGTGTGGAGTCTCTCTTTTGTTTGAGCACTCCCCGATGCGAAATGTAATGCATTGATTTGAGATTTGAAAAAAAAAATGAGTGCTCTTTGGATGTTGCCGAATCCTTGCCCAAGTGGTTCATCGCTTTGGGGTTCGAGTTGTTGTATGTGGATCAACGGGGTTCATGGTTCGTAGTTGAGCTCACTCAAGGATTTTGCTCTTGTTTTGGTCCTTGGAGTGGAAGATTGTAAGGGCGAGGCCTTCTTAGAAAGAGGAATCTAGCGCGGGTTGTTAATGACCTAAGCTATTAGGTGTTGCTAGTAGTTGATCGTAAACAATTTAAAAGTGAAGAGTAAAGGAAGGATGTGTATGACTCAATCCAAACCTTCTTAGAGAATTGTGTCATCGATGTGTTCCTCGGTGGGGCTGATTAAATTTTGAGTGGACCACTTGGTGGTTGCTAGTAATTGCTTTTCCTTTTGGAAGCGTATTGGATCTTTTGTCACCGATCTTTGAGCATGTTGTGCCAACCGAAGTGGAATGTTCGGTTGTTGTTGATTTTGCGGGTTTTCAGAACCTTGGTCATAAAGTAGGCTTCTCCTTTCGGTGGTAGTGGGGTGGGTGTTGGTCTTGTTGTAAAAGATCAGAATGTAACCCCGATGGTTCAAGCAGCTAGTAATCTTAGAGTGTTGTGTCTCACTTGGTTTGCGTCGTCTCGAATATGGCGAACCACAGTAGAGAGGTTGAGGTGTGAAAACATGTTTGTGCGTGGGAGATGAAGAGGGTTCTAGAGGCTGGTACCGTGCTCTTCTGGAGAGTAGTTTCGATTAAGGGATCGGGCACGTTAGTGCCAAGGAATGTATGGAATGAGGAGTGTGAGACCGTTTTCTTTCGTGGTCTATTTGGGAATTGAAGTGAAGGTGGAACCGTGAGAGGTTGCACTTTGTTGAGCTATATCAACACTTTCTCGCTAAGTGTTGGTTTTGAGAACTGGTTTGTCGTTTGTTCCGGTTTTAGTCTCTGTGTGAATGTTTTGTGTTGCAAAGAAGTCTTTTGCCCCTTGGGGAACTTGTTGATTTTGGCGTTCTTCGGATTCGAGGTCGAATCATGTTTAAGGGGGGGGGGAGAATGTGACACTACGGGATGTCAAACATTATAAAGGGTGAAATCGGAGGTTAAAACTTTACGTTATGTAGTTTAATCGCGTTTCCGGGCCGATTTCGGGAGTTTGGGCCTCTCTGGGGGAGTTCGGGCCCAAGGGGGATGAGTCGTGGGCTTTAGTGGGAGGAGTTTTGGGCCCATGAGGGAGGGGGAGGCAGAAATTTCTGCCATGGGGCGCCCTCCCCCTTGACCTAGGCGCCTCCCTCCTCCTCACGCCCCCTTCTTCCTTCCCCCTTCCACCACCACCCCTCTACTCACCTCTCCACCACCCTTGCTGCCCCTAGGGGATTTCTCCACCTCACCACCCCGCAGATCCGTCCATTGGAGCGCTCCGCGATGAGGAGATCCGGCGGATTTGGAGCGAGGAAGGAGATCGCGCGAACCGGGAGGAGATCCGTTGGTTCTTCGTTCGTCGAGCGAAGGTATGGCCACGGCAATCCTTGGGGTTGGTCTAGGTATTGTTCTAGGGGTTGATATCATGTTTTTAGATCAATTGGTGGTGCTGTAATTGGGTAGATTAGATGAAATCTAGAGTTTGCCACGTTCTCTGTTTCGGGCTGATTGTGCAGTCAACTTAGGGTTTGAGATTTCGCCAATTTAGATTCTGAATTTGGTCGTCCGCCTGTTGAAGAAGTTGTAGGTAATTGAAATACCTTTAATTGAATGTAAAGAATGCTTAATTCCGATTAGCCGTTTGAAAGTTATGCTCGTTTTACCAAGCGTGTTCAAAACTGTGACGAGATTGGAAAAGATCACGGTATTCTCTAGATTAAACCACTTTAGAAGCCGAATCAGTTTTTCCATATACTTAGAAAACGTTAGAAAATTTCCTAAGCTACGCGAGCATGTACTCGTTTATTCGATTCGGAGTCCTAGAACTAAAGTTATGATAGTTTGAAGTCTGCTGTCCGGGCGGGACAGATTCTCTGTTTTTCGATGTTGGGGGTAGTTCGTGAAGTCGGGGTAGACAAGCTATTGCGTACTGTTTTGGGGGCACGTTTTGAGTGTGTGGTATGTATGTGCAGGTGGTGTGACCCCGGGAGTGCCCTCATCCTCTCGCCAAACCGTCGCCCGAGGTTAAGGCAAGTTTATTGGAATGGGTATCGTTTAGATTGTTGCTAGACTTGATTGGATACAACTTGCTTTATGATATGATGCTAAGAATGATGTTTGCCTATGACATGATGAACATGATTTCATATTGATTATGATTGTATGGTATTTAATGTTTATGCCAATATTTACATGTTTATGTCATATGTGCATTCATAATGGAAGAGGCATCCCATGCTGATGCGGGCCTCTGTGTTCACACGTAGTGAACACGAAAGACCTACCTCGTAGTCCCATCCACGTGTGTGCATGGGAGCGAGTCAGTAAGAGTAGGCACCCTCCATCTACGGGATGGAAGGGGATGGGGGTGCACGCCGACGGGTTTGCACTCGGCAAAGCCTGTATGTGCTTCGAGGAGATATGAGCATTTGCATCGCATTGCATACATGATGATGATGATGATGATGATGATGATGATGATGATGATGATGATGATGATGAAATGAGTACAATGATATTGAGACATGAGAATGATGTGGTATATGAAATTATGGCTTGTACATGATGTTGAGCATGGTAGTGATGTTAACATTGAATTGTTCTTTATAGTCCATTGCAATATACTTGCTGAGTGATGAACTCTCGCTTGTGTTTTATGTTGTTTTAGGTACCATGACACCGGCTTGTGGGAAGGGGCATTAGGTACACATCTTCACGTAGCTCCACACCTTTAGGCAGATTTATCAGCTTGAGTCATGATAATAAGAATAGTGCCATGAAACTTGGTGCATGGTTAAATTGTGTGCTTGTTTCCCTCATTTGCTTCGTTTAGCTCATGAGATGGTTGAATTCGTTATTCTAGACTTATACTGTTGCTAGAATCTTCGTTTTTGATGATTTAGATGTCATTCTTTATGCTATATCCTGTGATCATATTGTTGTTGCTTCAATTCATGGAAAAACAAAGGAGATGCTGCCAAAATTTTCGGTTTTAGCATTTGCTCCTTTGTTGTAATTTATCTTTATTTGTGGTATTTAGATGCTGTTTAGTCTATGTTTGGTAACATTCAGGCGTACTAGATGCCAGGGTGTTACAGTTGACTGAATGAATACACAGTCAAACAAAAGAGAGAGACTGATAGACTAGATCTGGATACAAGGACATGACACATGGCCAATGGTTTGTCGACCACGTCCATGAATGAATTCTAGGTTAATGTCGGATTGGATTTTCAAGGATAAGACAAAGATGGATGGGATCGACATTCACTGCGATCCAATCTGGGTTTCAATCATACGTCGAAGAAGAGGATCGACGATGACAAGGCGGCGATGGTAAGAAGATGAGGATGAACTCAATGTGATAGGGCTAGATCACATTAAGGCAATAGAACAGACAAGGACATCGCACTAGGGCTTTCGCTTGTATGCGCGCATGCGATGACAATGAAACGAGAGCAAAGCGTTAACGGTGAAGCGTTAACAGCGGAACGTTAATGGTGAAGCGTTAATGACGGAACATTAACATTAATGGCGAAATGTTAACGGCGAAATGTTAACGATGGAATGTTAACGACAGAGCGTTAACGACGAAACGTTAACAACGAAGCGTTAACAGCAAATCGTTATCGACGGAACGTTAACGGTGGAACGTTGACGGCGAAGGCGAAACGACGGCGGGACTCTCATGAAATGAGAAGGTAGCGACCATCGGTGCAACGACATGGCTGCGATAGAACACTACCAAGGGTAGCTAACCGAGACGCGAACCGGTAACAATGGACTAGGTTGAAAGATGATGGTTTTAAGCCGGAACCGAGCTTTGTCAGCGAACGAAGGCCAAAAGAATTCTAAGGATGGACCAAAACAGTAAGGGAGGACCCACCGGACGCGACAACATGGCCGGAGCAAACTAAAATAACCGGCGTCAAAATACGGCGTGCAGCGGCGGCACAAAGACGGCCTAAATATATAAAAAAAATCTGGAGGATGGGACAGCAAAGGGATATTGTCCATCACGTAGAACGCGACAAGACAAAATCAACGGTATAACGGATTTTGCGGCGACGTGCCGGATTAATCACAAACTGCCGATCAACGGGTTTCGGGGCTAAACTTCGGACGGCCATAACTTCTAGAATAATGATCAGAACTTAACTAAATTTGACCGAGAGCTATATGTGACCTAGTGAAACACCGTGACATAGGTGGCTTGGAGTTTTACATTCTGGATCAGCGGGCAACGCCCAAGGATGATTGTCGCTGTTTGCAACGCAGTCTGTCTGATGGGTGAAAATAATTTTCTGCACAAAATCCAGAGAGCAAAACCATGGGTTCGGATGTGCATCATGTAGAGGACATCAAGGAGAGTCTACAGTAAAAACTTCAGGGCCAAACTCGAAAAATTGAGTGAGATATGGCCTCGGCAAGATTTGAGATTGAAATGGCAATAACTTTTGATTCCGTGGGCCAAATTGCACGAAATTTGAAAGGGAGACGGAGGAGACATCATGTCTCACCATGGCAAAGACAGATCTTGAAAAGAGTCGATGAGCTGACAGGGGACGCGCTCCAAAGTTCAGCCGACGTCAGGCGACACTCCGAGGGATGATCGCTGAGTTTTAGGGTTTGGAAAAATTCATCTGAGTTTGCGGACATGTGGGAGACGCCATGGGAGTTCTACATGGGGTTGGGGAGGTGGCTAGGTCAAGAAAATTTAATTTTGGAGCAAAAATGAACTGAAACAGCATTTATACGTGCACCTTGCGTGCGTGGGCGGGACTGGGTGATGTGGCCGCTTGAGAGCTGTCCGATCGGGCATCGGATGGGCCAGATCTCACGGGCTACATGGCCCAAGCTGGTGCGGGCACGCAGCTTGATGGGCTGGCGGCGCGTGGCAGCCTAGGCGCGAGGCATGGCCCAGTGGCTGGCGCAGCTTGGCGGGGGAAAAGCGACCGAGCGGGCCAGCCTGGCCCAGCCGGTTTCGTGCGAGAGGGGGGGACGGACGGGCCGACACGGCTTGGTGGGCTGGTGGGAGGGAGAGAGAAGGATTTGAGCCCAAAGCGATTTTTCGATTTTCCAACCAATTTCGAAAACAAATTATTCCATAAATTCAAATAATTCATTTGAGACAATAAAATTCTAGAAAAATTATAGAAAATATTTTGAGACATTTTGAACTCAAATGAAATATTTTCAACAAAAATTTATATAAAATTTTCAAATAATTAATTAATTTCAATAAAAGGGCGTAATACAAATCAATTTCAAATAAATCTGATAAATAGCAAACGAGCTCCGAAAAATCTCAAAAATTACAAAAAAATTCCTTGAGTACAAGGAACCCAAATAAAACTAAATTTAATTTATTTTAAATATAAAATAATCAAATTAAATTGTTTTATATTTTACAAAATTCAAATCGAGGTTTAATAACGCGAGAAAATCAATGAAAATTTTTGGGAAGCTAAACTAAACCAAAAATTTTTGAAAACCCAAATTTTGGGATGTTACACTCTATACAGCTAATTAATCTGGTCGCCAAGTCATGTATTTAAAAAACTATTACTACTCTACACAGATAATTAATTTGGTCGCTAAATCGTGCATCTATAAAGAGTATTGCTATTCTACACAGCTAACTACTTACACAGCTAATTAATATGATCACTAAATCATGAATCTCAAAAAGTATTGCTATTATAGTATTATACACAACTAACTACCTACACATAATTAATGTGGTCGCTAAATTATGCATCCAAAAAAAATCTTACTATTCTACATAGCTAACTACTTACACAACTAATTAATCTGGGCACTAATTAATTTAAAAAAACAATTTCTATTCTACACACCTAATTAATCTAATAACTAAGTCATCTATCTAAATAACAAGTACTACTCTACATTGCTAATTACTTACAATCTATTAATCTACTCAGTAGATTCTAATTGAAATGAACAAACAATTACCTACAGAAATCTTCTTCTTCCTTCTCCTTTTCCCCTTCTCCTCCTCTCCCCCTTCGTTTTCTTCTCCTCTTCCTCCTCTCCTTCTTCTTCCCCTCTTCCTCCTCTCCCTTTTCTTCTCTTCTTCTGTGTGCTCACTCGGTTCGACGTGCAAATGGCAGCGCTCGGCGCAGAGCGAGGCTTTTAAGCCTCTCTGTCGCTATTTCAATTTGCGACAGAGAGGCAAATCTACAGTTTTGCCCTCTGTTGCCGTTTGAAACGGCGAAAGAGAGGTGACCGTTGTAATTCTTCCCTCTATCGCTATTTGAAAATGCGACAGAGAGGTGACGGTTACTATTCAGCCCTATGTCGCCACTTGAAATGGCGACAGAGAGATACTCGCTTTTTGAAAGAGCGACATAGGGGTATTTTTATTATTTTTTTAATTGCTATATTATTTATGTAATTTTTAAAAAAAATTATATTATTTAAAATAAAAATTCCAAAAATCTGAATGTCTTATCATAAGTTCATAACAGCCATTGGTGGAGATTTTCTCAAGGCATTCTTTATTCTCCGGATTTTCCTTGTTTTAATCAGTTTCTTTTTCATTGTGAGAATACTGTGTGTTCATTTTTCCCCCAATGCTTCTCAATCAAAAGCAGATAAAAACAAAATGCCAAGAGAACATCGACTTTGCTTTATTGAGGAAGTGCGCAAATTTCTTTCCCATGGATTTCTAACAAATCTTATGTTTTTGCTGTATAGTCATAGCCGCATAGGGAAATGTTCATACAATGCAGGACAGCACAGTACAATGCAGGACAGCACAGTACACACGGACACGATCGAACGTTGTGATGGGGATGTACATATGACTGGCTCTATGTGGTACACACACCTGTCTATTTTGGTAGGTCATTTGCATGCGAAATAATTAGGCTTTAAGACCTAGGTTGCGGTTCCAATATTGTTTGAGTGGCCATTAGCCTTTTAGAGATGTTACTGTGTCTTTTCCTCGTGAATTTTCGTATGACACACAGCTGAATGCTGTGCTTGGCCCCGTCAGGTAGTCATGTCTGTCTGGGTATAGGGCATTTGAATCTGCAATGATTTAGCTTTACGACCTGCTTGTTGTAAGGGTTCCAATATTGTTGTGGAGTGGCCAATATAGCTTTTAGGGGTTTCTATTTTGTTGCTATTAATACTGATTGTGATAAAAAAAAAACGTGCTTTCTCTTTGGCCTAACAAACCAGGTTAAGGCAATCATCCTCTTTTGCATCGGATCCTACTCAGCAAAAGATACCTGCACGTTAGTTTGTTTGGTTAATGTGACAAGTATCAAATTCTATGGCCACATATTTAATATTTTATGCGGAAAAGAGATGCAATAGGCAAACTTTGTTGTTGTGATTATTAACACTCTTCGACATGCATTCCTTGCTGATGAGATCAGTCTGGCATTTATCCACTAATTAAAAGCATCAATCTAGCTAGTGGGAATTTTATTAGTTTCATAGGTGTAATGTTTTTGATGTTTTGTCGTTTCTTTGGACAAAAAATTGTCTTGAGTAAGGAGTTGTCGTATTTTTGAAGACTAACATGCATGTGTTGTGAATTGTGATTCTTCTTCTAAGATAGTATGATTATTCTGGATTATCTATAAGACTTTTCTATATTCTACAGATGCTAACGGAAAATTGGCTCCTGCCGTTCTTATAGAAAAAAAAAAAGAAGAAAAATTGGCTCCTATCAATTAGTGGCGAGTAGAAAGAATGTTTGTAATTTCAGCCGTCCTGAATTCTGGATTGCCAATCTCCTAAAGTTACTCAAGCCAAGAAGAGGATACAGAGGAAAGAAAAAACTTGGCGCACTCAACGTTCGGGAATGAAATGAATTTCAGATCATCAAATAGTATGTAAGTCACCGAAATAACTTGCGCAATACTTTTTGCCTCGTTGGCTATGGCTATCATTGATGTCACGTAAGCTTGTTGTCCTTTCTAGTGTAAACTAGCTAATTTTTTTAGGGATACAAGATGGACACACACAACCAAGCATACCACACGGTGTGCGTCCGTTACGCAATTTAAGGAAATGATCGAATGCTCTACAACTCCCAAAACGCGGAAACGCACTGTCTTACTGAACATGCATGTGTATATGCTCATTTTAATTTATTTGGGTGAGACACGCTGAGTTTGATCCCGAGGATCGAACCAGACCCTCACGCTGAGCTATTGCTCAAGCCTCAGCTCTAGAGCGACTGGGAAAACGATTTCTTCGCTTCTTCTAAGATAGCCGAGGTTTTAACGATTTATTTTAGTAGAGAGAATACTTCTCATCCAATAAGATTTGTTTATCTGACTCTTAAAAATAAGATCAGCATAGCAGAAAAGAATATATCAGCTGTGTGCTTATGAATCGAAATTCATTACTGTATTAAACTATTTTTTATGCTTTGTGGCCTAGTCCGGAATGTAATTGAGAGTTGAGACAATAATCCAAGTTTCGGAAAATTATTGTTCGCTGGAGAGTTGACTTGAGTCAGGGTGTCCTCACTAACATTCCGAAAAGGGCAAGATCAGCTCGCTCTTTCTTCTCACCAACCATGCAAATATATATGTCGTCATACAAGAGTTGAACTCTCAAGTATATAGTCGGTCATAAGAACTTAATTACTGTTTTGAACACATGAATTTCATATGAAACAATTTAATTCCTGCGGGAATCTGGAAAAATCCTTCCTGTCCAAGCAGATACTGTTTTTGACTTGCTACAAAGGCCTTGCTTGTTCAATGTAGCCACCCCTCCATGTATGGGTTCACCAAAATGCAAGCAAAAGCAGTGGCGATCTGCATCTCAAAATCCCCCAAAATCTCTCATACATAGGCCTAGGCTAGGCGGCATGTCTCCCTCAAGATGCATGATCAATCTCATCCAGAGAGATCCAACCCATCCAAGTTGTACAACCCCCAATGATTCACATACACTATCATATCCATATCTTCACAGATCAAGCTAGCTACATGTAACAGCACTTCTGATTAATTTGTCACTTTAGTATGGTCAAAGCCCTGCGTGTGGGCCTGAAAGGATGTAGATCGCTTCTCTTTCATAGCCAGGTCCATGCATGTTGAAGACTGGCTTCATTCAGGTCGTGGTGTCTCAACGATCTCTTGATCTCCATTAATTGCTTCCTTGGGTGCTTGGCATGATGAGATTCTGCCGTCCGTTTCAGCGAACAGGGTGATGGTGGTGTGGTGATCCGAATGGCCATGGACATGGACATCTCTTGTTAGGCACGCCAAAAACTCAGCCGGTTTATATACTTATTGACACTAAAATTTAGCGCTCTGACTGACGAGCAAGTATGACCGATTGGGTAATTTTAAGTCAATTTGGAAAGAAGATTCGATATAGACATAAGATCAAAGTTGGCAATCGGTTTTTTTTGGCAAAAGATTTATTGACATTGAAACCAACACATACTTTTACAAGAGTTGGAGAAAGATATAATCGGTCTAGACGTTATACAAAGAGTCGATGAGTAAGATGAGGGGATATACTGACAATCAATCAACCAACTCGTATTACTTTTTACTTTTTCGTCAAATAGAGTAGTACTTTAGATTTTTAATTTTTCCTTTGTAATTAGCCTGAATCAATAAAGTTGCATATCGTCAATTATTAGTTTCGTTGACTTATGCTATTCAGGTGTGCCTTTTCTCCGATTTTGTTGCGCATCGCCTTTTACAGGAAAAATCTACCTTTATCTTCATCTGATCAGCAAAATCAGATTGATTAGATCTATCGATTACTTTGAACTAACCAGCTTGAATAGTCAACTAGATTGGATTGATACTGGAACTATACATCGGCTTAAGGGCCGATTTATGCCAATTGTAGGATCAAATCTGCTGGCACGCCCGCACCTAGAAATGTAACACTTCAGCACCAAACGTACCCTGAATGTCACTACAACAAGCTCAACCACCACAAAAATAATACAATTATACATAAATTTCAGCAAGCATACAGAATGATAATTCACTACTAATAATAAGCAATGAACTATAACATGAGCATAAATAAATAAACCGCCATGAGTTCAATATCCTCGTGCGTAAAACAACTAGATTGGCATTCTAGCATCTAATCTCAGCAACAACCGCATATCAATGTAGGCCAAGATTAATCTCAACGCAGGACTTAGTTTAACTATGGACCAAAAATACACTCAAATAATAACCATATAGTTCACTCTCACAATGTTCCTCTAATAATGATCCAAATTTGAACTACTATTTATTCATTGGGAGGAGATTGCTTCAAATCTATTTAGCAAGTATGGCATGACAATGTGTGAAGTATGAAGCTAAGCCCCATCCCTGAATGTCATCAACGGAGTACCTAAAACAATAAATAAAAAACAAGCATGAGTTCAAAAACTCAGCAAAGTATATGATACCAGAATGAGTCTCAACAATTAACTTCACTTCTAATTCATCCATGCAATGCATCATGCCTTTATGCTCAAAAATGCTCCCTTTAAAGCCTATACCAGTATAGCTTAACTGCAGACTCATCGGTGTCACACCCTTTCATTCCCAACCATCCCTGTGGAGGGGCCTATCTTAAGGTCTCGCTTCCATCCATCCCTGTGGATGGGACTACGAGATAGAACTTCTCAAGAGCACTGCGGATTAGTCATATGTCCACATATGACTTTCTCACCGACCCGGATGGAATTTCTTTTCATGACATGAATGCAAAAGATGCAATATAATAACTAAATTTTCATTTGCCATCAATCATCTTCACATGTATGGGCACATGTAATACCAACAATTGTTCATCATGTTCATGAAATATGCAGGAGCATTAGTCAGTACAAATGACATGACTATGAACTCGTAATGTCTATATCTCTTCGAGAATGTAGTCTTAGGCATATCCTCTATGCGAATCTTCAACTGATGATATCCTGATCGAAGATCAATCTTGGAGAAAACTCCAGCTCCTTTTAACTGATCAAACAAATCATCAATCCTGAGTAGTGGATACTTGTTCTTCATCGTCACTTCATTAAGTGCACGATAATTTATGCACATCCTTAAACTTCCATCCTTCTTTTTTATGAACAAAACAGGCGCTCCCTATAGGGACGAAGTAGGTATCACAAAACATTTCTCTAATATCTCTTCAATCTATTTCTTCATTACTACCAACTCATTAGTAGGCATCCGATATGATCTCTTGGTTATTGGGGCTATGCCGGACACCAACTCAATCACAAACTCAATGTCTCAGTCTGGTGGCATACAAGATAAATCCTCTAGAAACACATTTGAGTATTCACTAACAACTGCTACTTCCTCTAAACTGATAGCTTTTACACTGTAAAACATCATTTGACTATCTCGAACTTCAGTCGTTTGAAACTCCACTTTTTCACCTTTCGGTCTCTCAATTGATACTATTCTTTGACCAAATAGCCTTGTGTTTGGGTAACCAATCGATTCCTAATTTGACATTTAAAGTTTGGGTATTCAACATTATAAGGTTCGCTAGAAACTCTACTCCATCGATAATTAACTTTACCCAAGAACATCTTGCATTAAATTAGAGTTCTGACCCAGGGGACTGGACTAATAGCACGAAATTAAGATTCACAATATACAAATAATTTTTGATAGCAAAAGCTTGAGAAACAAATGATGTGAAGCTCTAGAATCAAACAAAACTGTTGCAGGTATTGAGTTAACTAGGAACTTACTCAGTACGATGTCTGATGCATCCTGGACTCCATCAGCTGTGATATGGTTGACTCGGCCTCTCATAATTTTTTCAGGCATAGCTCTAGCATGAGCAACTCCATAGTTCATTCCTAGTGAAGGTGTTTTTTTAAGTGTATTGCCAAGGTTGAAATGAACGGGCATCACACCTCCTCTCTTAGGACAGTTGTTGGTAAAGTGTCCTAGCTCATTGCAATTGTAACAACGCCTGCCTACCATATGTGGATTTTCTCCTGATTGATTACTAACTTGGGCAGGCATTTAAGAACTCTAGCCTAATGGGCGGGGTGAAGGTGACGGCATCTTAAATGCATTCTTAGGCTGAAATCTGATAAACTAGTGATGTACAATCCTCACTCTCTGTTAACCTTATGGAGCTCCTTACTATGTCATTATGCTCTTGCAGTTGTCATCCAACTATTTGCATTTGTCCTCTAGAATAAGGACCTTATTGACTAACTCCTGAAAATCAGGGAAAGTATGGGTGATCAATCCCACTTACAATCCCATGTTGAGTCCCTTAATAAAGCGAGAATGTCTAGCTTTCTTTGTTGCCACGTCTTCAGGGGCGTAGCTTGCAAACTATGTAAACTTATTTAAGTAGTCAACCACTGAATGACATCCTTTTTTTAGTGCTATGAACTCTTCCTTCTTCAAATCCATAATACCTTTTGGTACATGGTACTGACTGTCGGAACTCGAATATGCAAATCTAGACCCTCTGTGTATTCTGCACTAGTCCAGGATCAGGCTAGTACACAAAGTCTCAACATAAAAGAAATATCACAATCATATACAGTGAAAATAATATAAAGTATTTCATATATTAATATAACCTGTTGAATGACCTTATGGTCAACTTACAAAAAATTGCCTCGTAGGGTTAGACTAAGAAATAGACAAAACTTGTAACAGCCCCAGAATTTCTTAAGACAATAGGCCATGCACATCATGCTCATGTCATTCATATTTTCTTAAATGCATAAAAGGTTCGCGATAGTATCTCAGCTTAGTTAGAGAAATTCACAAATGTTGGATTAGTTTACTTGAATAGATATGAAATTTCTGCAATCTTAAAACCCCATTCATCTGCACCAACACTTCTTTTGTCCATAGTCAATGACATGTGGGCCATGCCTACATGAGAGAGGAAGGAGCTACGCATAACAGCTTTGTATTTTCCCACAATTCCCACTCCTACCCACTTCCTTACCTACCCAATGACATGTGGGACCTAGCCCCACATGTAAGGCATAAGTGGGCAGCCCTATAAAAGGAATCCTCCACCTTGTTTTCTCCTCCAAGCTACCACATTTCCTGCTCAACCCCATGCTGAAAACTGCACAAAGAGCATTGCAAGAACACCTCTCCATTCACTCCATTTCTCCGCCACAAAATGTACTCAAAAACTTAGATCGAGCTTGTGCATGCTATACCATTAGATTCCTCTCATCCTAAGCTTCAAATCCATCCAAGTGGAATCTACAGGCACCAAGTTTCGGGTAATTTGACATCACAACACATACACAAAGTTGGAGTTCATTCCTTTCCCTTCCATGCAAATCATCTCCAAGTGGAAGATCAGTCCGTGCATGTTATGTTAGCAGCTTGAGGAGGAGTAGACGTGGTTACAAGCTCAAGGAAGTGAAGGTATTGTCCACACAAGCTAGGAGGAGGCGGTGGACACCGGAGATCATCATTGCGTCGTCATTCTTCTTCCTTTTGTCAAATCAAACTTCTACCAAAGGCAAGTGTTTTCTTACTGTGGTGAGGCTCTCTCCTAGCCTACCTTTCCTGTAACATACCACAAGAATAGCTCCATGAATCATTGATGTCATCCATAGCAACTAACTCGAAAAATCTAACCGTTATGTGTGAAAACAGACTAACCTGGAAGTTTCGACCCAACCCGGAACTTTCGAGTTTGGTCAAGTTACAAGCACATATTAGTAAACTCCGGACACTACCCAGAGGTTCCAACAAACCGAAACTTCTGACCCAACCCAGAACTTCCGAGTTTGGTCGAGTTGCACACTCAAACCAAAAACTCCGAAACACACCCGAAACTTCTGATATCCCGGAACATCCGACCTAAGTCGGAACTTCCGAGTTACAACATCAAAATGCATTGTTTCAAGATCTGACTCGAGTCCAACCAATCCTTATGTGCATATTACAATTAATGGTACAGATCATGAGCATTTCATGCATGTTTGAGCATTCTTCAATAATGTTCATTATTTGAGTTCTTGATTGGTGTTTATTTGAATTGGATCTTCTCGATAGGTGTTGACGCTTCGGAGGACACTGCCGAATACGCCTACGTGTATGACAACAAGAACGAGTATCAAGGCACTACTTAATCCTTGAGCATAGTTGATCCTATTATTTGCAAATTATGTTTGAAGTTATTTTATCAATTGCATGCCTACATTCAATTACAATTATGTTTAGGGTAGAATGCTTAGCTATTGCCATGTTGTCATGTCAACCCCTTGCCATGTTCCTTTCATATTCCATTGTTGCCTTAGGTAGTTTATTATTATGTATGGGTTCTTTGCGAACTACTTAGCCATGCTTATTATAAGACGCAATAGATGGACTTAGTCTATCAGTCACAATGATCAAGAATTATTAAGACGATGTTGATTCGAATTGTGGTTATGAGTAGCAATATTGGCTAAGGACCTTACGGATTAAATCATGGTGCCATCTCATCAAGTAACTATTGTGCGAGTGTGACATTATGGTAATAGTTTAGGTAGTGTTTTTGGGCCTTTCAAGGCGTTCGGGCTTTTCCGGGAGAGGTTTGGGCCTTAAGGGTTTGAGTTTGAGCCTTGGGGGATTGAGTTTTGGGCTTTCTGGGTGGTTTTGGGCCTTATGGGGGGAAGCAAACCTAATTAAACCCTAGCCCACCTCCCCTCCACCCCCTAGCCGCCCCCATCCCTCCCTTGTGCCCCCTTGGGCCGGCCCCCATCCCTCCCTTGTTTTTCCCACCTTGGCCGGCCTCCCCATTCATCCCTTGCGCCCCCCAGCTAGGGTTTCCCCCCATAGCCGCCCCTCCCTCCCCCACTTCACCTCTTCCTATTGTTCATGCTTTAGAGCTCATCCAACCGAGGAGAAGCTGGTGGTTGCCTGAGGATTGGAGGAGAATCGTAGTCGGGAGAAGGGATTTTTTGTCGGTTCTTCGTTTCGTCAAGGAGAGGTATGATTATTGGGAGTTTTTGGGGTGGATTAGGTACTATTTTAATGGGGGAATCTAGTTCTAAGAGCCTCTAATGGTGTGCTACAACTAGTTAGATTTGAAGAAAACTAGATCTATTTTGGTGTTCTGCTCTCAGGCAGATTGGAGGTCTATCTTCGGGAGCAATTTTGAAAATGTTAGAGGCGTTTTCTGGGGGCCTAGTTGTTGCAAAAGTTGTAGATAATTGAATTACCATTAATTGGGCAATGAAATTACTATGTTTCGTTCAGCCATTTAAAAGTTATGGCCATTTTACCGAATGCTGTCCAATCTGTGTCGCGATTGGTAAAAGCTGTGTCCATCTGTAGATTAGAAGAACTTAGAGGCCGAATTAGACTTTTAGAATACTTAGACAAAGATGGGAAATTTACTATAGTTCTAGAAAATGTATTCGTTTACTTGATTTGGAGTTGTTAAACTCAAGTTATGGTCATTAGAAGGTTGCTGTCCCGTTTGGACAGATTCTTTTTTTTTTGGGTTTTAGAAATGGGTTGCGAAGCCGACGTAGTTATTAGTCTTGTGATGCTTTGTGAGCATGTTTTTGTGTGGATTTTATCTAATTGCAGGTGGTGTGACCCTGGGGGTGGCGTCGACAACTCGCCACACCGTCTCGAGAGGTTGAAGGCAAGTGTATTGGGGTGGTTGTGGCTTGGGTGGCCATATAGATTCGTAGTGTTGCAATATAACAATGTGATAAGTTGAATTTTCCATGTCTGATTCTTGCATGCGATATGATGAATATGAATGGTTAAATGGCTATACAATTGTTAAATTGAGTTTTTATATTCATGTTTATGGCATCTGTGCATTCATAATGGAAGAGGCGACCCATTCTGATGCGGGCCTCTGTGTTCACACGTAGTGAACACGAAAGACCTACCTCTTAGTCCCATCCACAGTTGTGAATGGGAGCGAGTTAGTAAGAGTAGGCACCCTCCACGGGATGGAAGGGAATGAGGGTGCACACCGACGGGTGTGCACTCGACAATACTGGTATGTGCTAAGAAAAGAGGCATGATGCTGATGCATTGCATTGCATAGATGAGAATATGATGAAGAAGTTTATGAATTGTTCCTCACGGTGCATGTTAATTGTTGTTAAATTGTTTCCATTGCAATACACTTTACCGAGTGATGAACTCACGCTTGTTTTTAATGTTTTTTTAGGTACTTGAATTCGGCATGTGGGAAAGGGAGCTAGATTCATATCTTCACTTAGTTTCACTCAAATAAACAATTTCAAACCCTTCCCTTAGTTGTGATGGTCACCATATTGAATTATATTATGGTTTATTTGCCTCGTTTATTGTCATGAACAAATGTTTAGTCCTCATTGGTTTATGTGACGGTTAAATTATGCTTTCGACTTGGATTATTGCAGAAATCCTTGGTTGCCATGTTAGAATTGTCTTCATTTATGCTATCTTACTATGTCTCTATTATTGATGTTGAAAACAATGGAAAAACAGAGTACATGCTGCCGAAATTTTGTTAGAACTGTTAGCGTAGTTGCTATAATTTATTTCAAATGTTGTATATTGGTTGCTTCTAGTGTCCTTTGTGGTTACATTATGGGCACATTAGGTGCTGGGGTGTTACAGTTGGTATCAGGGCGGACATTAGGTCTGTGGTACATGAATTTAGTGTTATACCATAGGTTCAACTGAAATGTGACATGGGATAACCTAGAAAATGGCTTAGGTTATACTTAAAATTTTGCCATAGGATAACAACAATAAAACTTGTATAGGTGGGTTAATTAATTTAAAATTTGACACACCTGGAGCACAGTATGATGGGTTTTTGGTTCATCATTGGATTGCGTTTTATTTACTTGATGGAGATTTTATATGTTGATCTTTGATCTTGAATTCAATGATGTCATGCTTATGACTATGGTGATTGCATAGTTGTGTGATTGTAGCAGCTATGCCGAGGGGTAGAAGTCGTGGTCGCCATGGCCGTGGAGGCCAAGGTCGAGGTGGGAGTCACCCATCTCAGGGAATTGCTGAGTCGGTCGCTGAGGGAAGTGCCTCGCTCAATGCTCATGAGCCAATGTAGGAGGAAGTCCCGCCGGCGCAGTCGGGGGTTGAGGTGCAGGAAGTCACTGCGGCCTTGTTGCATGCACTGCAGAGGGAGGTCCAGGAGCTGCGCCAGCAGGTTCAGGCAGCCCCTGCTGCTGTGCCTCCACCTGCAGCGGCCCCCGTTGTTGCCCCCGTAGTGTCGGAGCCGAGGATGAGCCTCCGGTAGTGGATGCCCCTTCTCTTTGACACTTTTGATGGAGCGGGCATGCCGGTCAAGTCCGCAGACTGCCTGCGGTACATGGAGCATCAGTTTGAGGTTATGTAGTTGACTTCAGTCCAGAGAGCTCGTTTTGTGGCCTTTCAGCTGAAGGGCCAAGCGGATATCTGGTGGGAGGGGGTTCTTGCTGCGAGGGCTCCCGCTCTTGGATCGGTCACTTGGGAGGACTTTGTGGCTCACTTCCGAGCCAAGTTCTACTTGGAGTCCTTTCGTGAGAGGATGGAGCATAACCTGTCCACTCTCACTCAAGGGAAAGGTTAGTGGCAGAGTATGAGGTCGAGTTTAACAATGTGGTTCGCTTTGTACTGGCTGTAGCTGTAGATGACAAGGAGAAGGTGCGGAGGTTCCGTAGGGGCCTCCATCAGGAGTTCAGAGTTGTCATGGGGGCGACTTTCCCTCGTGATTTCTGCTCCGTGGTGGAGCAAGCGAAGGGCATGGAGCTCGAGTTGGAGCTCTCCAGGGATAAGCTAAACCCTGGCGGTTTGGTGGAGGGGCATGATCTGTTTCAAGTGAGGTGGTAGACACCACGCTGTGGAGTGTGCTTGGACCGAGGAGTGCAACCATTATGGCAAACTTGGCCACATGGGGCGAATCTGCCAGATGAATCCCGATAGCATCATTAAGTGGGAGCCAGTGCCTCCTGCTCCTACTATAGATGCATCTTCTAGAGGGTCGGTGCAGATGCTGGCGACTGCTGCTCCCCCGCAGCCCTCTGCCTGGTTGCCCCCTGCGGCCTTTTGGTGCCCGCAGCCGTCGGCTCCTCCTCAGCTCGCCCCGCCACCCCCAGTTGTTCTAGGGCATCAGCCAGGTGTTGGGGCTCCTACTGCCCTGACACCACTAGGAGTGTACGCCTTACCGACTGCTAAGTCAGCTGGGCATCCGGAGGTGGTATCAGGTACCTTGCTTGTGGACTCAGTTGATGCCTTTGTTCTTTTTTATTCCGGAGCATCCTATTCTTTCGTATCATCTGAGTTTGCTAATAGAGCTAAGTTGGTAGTGCAGCGGATTTCTAAGTCTGTGATAGTTAGTTCTCCGGGGGGTCTTATTGCAATTTCCATGGTTTGCCCGGGTTGCACTATTACCATTGATGATGAGGTTTTCTTTCCTAGTCTTATGGTGATTCAGTTGGCCCCTTTTGATGTCATTTTGGGCATGGACTGGTTGCATCAGTACATGTCAAGATTTGTTGCTTTTGTAAGATAGTTGCCTTGTAGGCTTCGTCAGGGGTGTAATTGACTTTCCAGGGTGGCACACCATCCAGTTCCATCTTTGCTTTGGCTAGTTTATTTCCTGGTCGCCGTATGTGGCAGTTGGTTTTCTCATGGCTATTTCAGAGAAGCCATCTTCTTCAGCATCAATTGAGGAGATTCCTGTGTGAAGGAATTTGTTGATGTGTTCCCTGATGAGCTGCCTGGTTGGCCTCCTAAGAGAAGTGTGGCGTTTAGAATTGATCTTCTTCCTGGCACTCGACCTATCTCCATATCTCTGTACCACTTGGCTCGTCCTTTTCAAGATGAATTGAAAAAGCAGTTGGAGGATTTGTTGGCCAAGGGTTTTATTCGGCGCAATGTGTCACCATGGGGAGCACCTGTCCTTTTCATTTCTTAGAAGGATGGTAGTTGGTGCACGTGCATTGACTATTGTGCTCTCAATCAAGTGACCATTAAAAACAAGTATCCATTGCCTCGTATTGAGGATCTCTTTGACCAACTGAAGGGAGCAAAGGTGTTCTCTAAAATTGATCTTCAGTCTGGTTACAATCAGATTCATATGAGAGAACAGGATATTGAGAAGACCGCTTTCTCCACTAGGTATGGGCACTATGAATTTAAAGTTATGTTTTTTGGGCTAACCAATGCACCTGCTATTTTTATGGAGGCGTTGAATAGTATGCTACACAAGTATTTGGATGATTTTGTGGTAGTATTCATTAATGACATTCTGGTTTACTCTAAATCAGAAGAAGAGCATGAGCAGCACTTGAGGCTTGTGCTGGGTACATTAAGGGAGAATCAGTTCTATGTTAAATTAAAGAAATGTGAGTTCTGAATTTCAGAGGTGGGGTTTTTTGGTCATATCATCAATCTAGATGGCATTTCTGTGGATCCTAGTAAAGTCTCAGCAGTTTTGGACTGGCAGAGACCCTCTAATATTAAAGAGGTGCGTAGCTTTCTTGGGTTGGCTGGTTATTAACAGCGTTTTGTGTAGGACTTCTCCATCATTGCTAATCCACGTTCACAGTTGACCCAGAAGGGAGTGAAATTTCAGTGGACTGCTGAGTGTGAGCATAGTTTTTGCACTCTGAATGAGAAGTTAGTGACTGCTCTTGTTCTTACCCTCCCCGAGCCTTGGAGGCGCTTCATAGTCTACTCTGATGCCTCTCGATTGTGACTTGGTTGTGTGCTTATGCAAGAGGGCAAGGTGATTGCTTATGCGTCGCGGTAGTTGAAAAAGCATGAGCAGAATTACCCCACCCATGATCTTGAGCTAGCCACTGTGGTCTTCGCCTTGAAAATTTGGAGGCATTATTTGTATGGTGAATCCTGTGATATCTTCACTGATCACAAGAGCCTCAAGTACATCTTTACTCAGAAACATTTAAATTTGAGGCAAAGGAGGTGGCTAGAGCTGATAAAAAATTATGATCTGACCGTCCAGTATCATCCAAGCAAGGCGAATGTGGTGGCTGACGCACTCAGTCGCAAGACAATGCCCCCTATCATTGATTATCTTGTTGCTGATTTTGAATGGCTGGAAGTTTCTTATTGTTTTGCGAGAACCGTGCAAGCTGAAACTCAATTAATTCTTGAGGCAGCAATCCCAGAGCTTGTGCGGGAAGCACAACAGCATGATCGGTTGCTCCAGTAGGTGAGGAAACGCCTTGAGGATGGTAAGACCGGAGTTTTCAGTATTGATGATGCGGGAACTCTGAGGTTTCGTGGTCGCCTTTGTGTAACTCAAAAAATCCCAAGTCAAGGAGGACATTCTGAAAGAGGCTCATCGCACTCCGTACATAGTTCATCCTGTGGAGACTAAGATGTACAGGGACTTGAAAAAGAATTTCTAGTGGAAAAGGATGAGGGTTGATGTTGCTAAGTATGTGGCATCTTGTGGGATTTGCCAGAAGGTTAAGCCGAACATAAGCATCCTATCGGGTTGTTGCAGCCACTGAAGATTCTGGTCTGTCCTTGGGATGACATATCTATGGACTTTGTGGTTGGCCTACCTTGTACTCCACAAAGGAAGGATGTTGTTTGGGTTGTGGTGGACTGTCTTAGCAAGTCCGCTCACTTCATTCATAACCGCAATACAAATTCAGCGAGCGAGTTGGCTCCTATCTATGTGTGGGAAATTGTGAGACTGCATGGTATGCCCAAGACGATTATCTCTGATCGGGATGCGAAGTTTGTCTATAAATTCTAGGAGAGTCTGCAGAGTGATTTGGGCACACAACTTCGCCTTAGCACCGCTTTTCATCCTCAACTAATGGGAAATCTGAGAGTACCATTCAGACCTTGGAGGATATGCTTAGGGCTTGTTTGATGGCATGGAAAGGTAGTTGGGAAGATCATTTCCACTAGCAGAGTTTGCTTATAATAACAGCTATCATTCCAGCATCCGGGCTGCACCATATGAAGTGTTGTATGGCCGAAAGTGTAGATCACTGTTATGCTGGGATGCAGTAGGAGAGAGAGCGGTCCTTGGACTGGATTGGGTTCAGCAAACTGTTGATCAGGTGGCACAAGTGCGATAGAATCTTCTTGTAGCTCAGAGTAGACAAAAAAGCTATGCTGATGTGAGAAGACGGGAGAATTTGAGGTGGGTGATAGCGTGCTCTTGCGAGTGTCTCCCACCAAAGGTGTGGTTCGCTTTGGCACCAAAGGGAAACTTAGCCCATGGTATGTCGGCCCATTCCCTATTGCAGCTCGAGTTGGTAAGTTGGCTTATCGGTTGGAGCTACCGGAGTCGATGCAAGGGGTCCACAATGTGTTCCATGTATCCATGCTGAGGAAATACTTGCATGACCCAGAGTTGGTGGTTCCTTTCGAGCCATTGGTGCTTGATCAGAACCTCACTTTTGAGTCCAAGCTAGTGAAAATTCTGGGGAATTCGGAGCGATTGTTGAAGAATAGAACGCTCAAGTTTGTTAAAGTCTTATGGTCGCACCAGTCTGAGAGAGAAGCGACCTGGGAGTTGGAGTCTCGCATGCACGAGCAATACCCAAAGTTATTCTATCAGGTATGAAAAGTGAAACTCAGCTCCTATTTGTTTTGGTTGTTGCATAGTGGCATGTCTAAGATTCAGGGTCGAATCCTATTAAGGGGGAGAGAATGTGACATTACGGTAAGAGTTTATGTCGTGTTTTTGGGCCTTTCAGGGTGTTTGTGCTTTTCGGGGAGAGTTTGGGCCTTGGGGGTTGAGTTTTGGGCTTTCCAGGTGGTTTTGGGCCTTGTGGGGGGAACCAAACCTGATTAAACCCTAGCCAACCTCCCCTCCACCCCCCTAGCGGCCCCCATCCCTCCCTTGCGCCCCTGTTGGCCGGCCCCCATCCCTCCCTTGCGTTTCCCCCCTTGGTCGGTCCCCATTCATCCCTTACGCCCCCCCTAGCTAGGGTTTCCCCCCCATAGCCGCCCCTCCCTCCCCCACTTCACCTCTCCCTGTTGTTCATGCTTTGGAGCTCATCCAACCGAGGAGAAGCCTGCGGTTGCCTGAGGATTGGAGGAGAATCATAGTCGGGAGAAGGGATTTTTTCGTCGGTTCTTCGTTTCGTCAAGGAGAGGTATGATTATTGGGAGTTTTGGGGGGTGGATCAGGTACTATTTTAATGGGGAATCTAGTGCTAAGAGCCTATAATGGTGTGCTACAACTAGTTAGATTTGAAGAAAATTAGATCTGTTTTGGCGTTCTGCTCTCGAGCAGATTGGAGGTTTATTTTTGGGCGCGATTTTGAAAATGTTAGAAGCATTTTTTGGGGCCTGGCTGTTACGAAAGTTGTAGATAATTGAATTACCTTTAATTGGGAACTGAAATCACTAAGTTTCGTTCAACCGTTTAAAAGTTATGGCCATTTTACCAAATGCTGTCCAATTTGTGTCGCGATTGGTACAGTTTGTGTTCATCTGTAGATTCGTAGTGTTGCAATATAACCATGTGATAAGTCGAATTTTCCATGTCTGATTCTTGCATCTGATATGATGAATATGAATGGTTAAATGGCTATGCAATTGTTAAATTGAGTATTTATGCAAGTTCATTCATGTTTATGGCATATGTGCATTCATAATGGAAGAGGCAACCCATTCTGATGCGGGCCTCTGTGTTCACACGTAGTGAACATGAAAGACCTATCTCGTAGTCCCATCCACAGCTGTGAATGGGAGCAAGTAAGTAAGAGTAGGCACACTCCATGGGATGGAAGGGAATGAGGGTGCACACCGATGGGTGTGCACTCGGCAATACCGGTATGTGCTAAGCAAAGAGGCATGATGCATTGCATTGCATAAATGAGAATATGATGAAAAAGTTTATGAATTGTTCTTCATGGTGTATGTTAACTGTTGTTAAATTGTTTCCATTGCAATACACTTTGCTGAGTGATGAACTCACGCTTGTTGTTTAATATTTTTTTTAGGTACTCGAATTTGGCATGTGGGAAAGGGAGATAGATTCACGTCTTCACTTAGTTTCACTCAAATAAACAATTTCAAACCCTTCCCTTAGTTGTGATGGTCACCATATTGAATTATATTATAGTTTATTTGCCTCGTTGGTTGTCATAAACAAATGTTTATTCCTCATTGGTTTATGTGACGGTTAAATTATGCTTTGGACTTGAATGATTGCTGAAATCCTTGGTTGCCATGTTATAATTGTCTTCATTTATGCTATCTTGCTATGTCTCTATTATTGATGCTGAAAACCATGGAAAAACAGATTACATGCTGCCGAAATTTTGTTAGAACTGTTAGCGTATTTGTTGTAATGTATTTCAAATGTTGTATATTGGTTGCTTATAGTATCCTTTGTGGTGACATCCTGGGCACATTAGGTGCCGGGGTGTTACAGCGAGCCACACGCCATTTATGGGATCGACTTAGCCAAGTAGTTGTGTTTGACTAGGGGTGCTTAAACCACATGCACTCAGAATTCCTTGAGCTTTGTAGAGCATCAAGGAATGTTCACCAGAATTCCTCGAACTTTATAGAGTGTTAGGAATGTCCATCGAGATCCCTCGAACTTTGTGGAATGTTAGGGATGTCCAACAACGGCTGTACTCCTTAACCCACACACAAAACATTGGGCACGTGGGATCGAGGGTCACAGTCACCCGGGTGGTTTACATGCACTACCATGCATACTGGTGTAACACCCCGGCATTTAATATGCCTGAATGCTACCAAACATAAGCTAAACAACATCTAAATACCACATTTAACATAAAATTCCAGCAAAGGCGCACATGCTAAAAACCGAGATTTCGGCAGCATCTCCTTTGTTTTAACATGATTCGAAGGAGCAACAACAGTATAACAATATATGGATTATGAGAGACAACTAAAAACAGCAATAATTAACGACTTAGCAACAATATAAGTCTAGTTTCAAACACATAATGTCTCCAAGGGTCAAACGAATAATAAAACTCTCATATAGCAAAGCTAAACCTTAAAGCAATGATCATCACACGCAATTTATTATCAACACTAATTGAATGACTTGTGAAATCAAAGAGTGAAGCTACGTGTGGGAGTGTGACTAATTCCCTTCCCCGCATGCCGATCTCATGGTACCTAAAACAACAAGAAAACACAAGCGTGAGTTCGAAACTCAGCAAGCATATTGCAAGGGACAGCAAGAACAATAACATGGCAATAAAATCTCACATCATGTATGTCATCTCATTCATGAACACTTAACATTATCATCATCATTATGTATGCAATGCAATGCAATGCTCATGTCTCCTTGGAAACTCATACCGGTATGGTTCAGTTCACACCCGTCGGTGTGCACCCTCTCCCCCCTTCCATCCCGAAGATGGAGGGTGCCTACTCCTCGCTTCCGTTCACCGCGGTGAATGGAATCACGATGTAGGACTTACTCATTGGCTCTCCGGATTAGTCATATCTTTCTCACCGACCTTCCCGGATTAGTTATGACTTTCTCACCGCCCGGGCCATGTAACATGTCATGTATGCAATTATGCCAACATCATATTTAACTCACATATTAACACATGGCATCATAACATAATAAACATGCTCATCATATCATTGGCAATCATAAAAGCATGGCAAGTGATCATATATCATGTAGTCAATTCCATCTATTCTTAACAAGCAACCTACAAATCGCTATCCATCACAACACACTTGCCTCAACCACGGGCAACGGATTGGCGGGAAGTAGAGGGAACTCCCGGGGTCGCACCACCTGCACATAGGTACCACACGCTCACAATCATGTCCACAAAACAGTACGCAAACCCTCATCTAGCCCGACATTGCCAACTACTCGCAAAACCTAAAAACAGAGGTTCTGTTCCGTCGGGACAGCAGCCTTGCAAAAGGCATAACTTGAGTTCTGGGACTGCGAATCAATCAAACGAGTATATCCTCGCGTAGCTTAGGAAATTTCCCAACTTTTTATAGTTATAGGGAAAGACTGATTCGGACCCTAAAGTTGTTTAATCTACAAAATACCGTGATCTGTTCCAATCACGTCACAGATTTTAACACGCTCGGTAAAACAGTCATAACTTTCAAACGGCTGATCGGAATTTAAAGTTATTTATATCCACGGAAAGATAATGAAATTATCTACAACTTCTTAAACATCCGTACGACCAGATTCTGACTCTAAATTGGCGAAAAACCGAACCCTAGGTCGACTGCTCATGCTGCCCGAAACAGAGAACGTGGAAACTTCTAGATCTAATCCAATCTACTCAAATCTAGCACCACCAATTGATCTAAAAACTTGATAAACACCCTTAGAACAGTACCTAGACCAACCCCAAGGATTCCCATGGCCATACCTTTGCCCAACGCACGAAAACCCAATAGATCTTGTGATGCCCTAGAACTTGAGAGCGATCCTAGGGTTTTCTTTCTTGGATGTTCCGGAAAGAAGGAGGGTTTTGTCGGGGAATGAAATAATTGAAGAATATACTGTAATTTAATATTAAAAAAATTGGAGTTTGGGGCTAGATTTAGTTGGGCTGAGGCAACCTGGGCCTGGGCCAGGAATTCCCTTCCCACCTTCTCCTCCCCATGCCTTGGTGGGCCGGCCCACCTCCCCATTAGGTGGCGCCACCCCTCCCCAAACCCTAAGGCGCCTCCCCTTCCTCCCCCTAGCAGCCGCACCCCCTCCTCTTCCTCCCCTGCGTGGTGGCTCAAGATCCACCATGAAACGCGAAGGAGAGAGCGAGAAGGGATCCGTGGAGGCGTGGTGGACGAGCAGATTTCAGATTCGGGGTTCGTCGCGTGCTTTCCGTGGATTCTCAAGGAAGGACTCTAGGTAAATTTCTAGATTTTCCCCCTGTTTCTACCTAGGTTTGGGAGTGTTTTAGATCTGGTGGTGAACGGGTTGGACGGGATTTGAAGGGGTAGAAGTGTAGTCGTTCACGTGGTGCTGTTTCTGTGGTGGCAGATTGTGCAGCGCGGCTTGTTTCGCGTTTTACGTGACCTAGACGATTTTTCCTGCAGAAACATATAACTAGAAAGTTGTACATAACATCGCGACCTAGCTTCTGTAATTTTTTCAGAATTTTTGGGGCGTCGGTCTGAGAGTTATCGCTGTTGGAAGATGATGAACAGAATCTGGAAACAGATTTCGTCCACTGTGTTGGATGGTTGTTTAGGCATATTTAACAGCGGAATTGAAATTTTTGACCTTCATGAAAGTTGTAGATATCGTCACTATCAAACTACTGTAATTTTTTTATATTTTTTATGAATAGTAGGAAAAAAGATACGAAATTGGGAAGAAAGGGTGCTGCTGTTCGATCCGGATAGATCGGGGTTTTTTGACGTTTAAATGGGAACGGGGAGTAGGCAGCGTGTGTTCGAATTGTGTGATCAATTGTGATGTCTCTATCTACTGAAATATTGTTTGTTCAGGTGGTGCCACTGCTGGACGCAACTAGATCCGTCATCTACGTCGGTAAAGGCAAGTGGAAGTAGTTGTATTGTTAAGCTATACATCGTTGTTTGCTTCGCCTTCATTATAAACTCCAATTACAGCAATCATACATGGTTTAATCACTTGCTTTGAGGATTGCAATATCTTGACTGGCATTGTGATGTTGTGGTTTGGCTATGAATCATGAGTAAGGTGAAGAATGATGTTGTTTACCTGATGAATTGTCTAAACATTTCATCTCAATGATATTTGCTTTCTATCCATGCTATATGATGATATGCAAACATGTGGACTCAGTGGGGGGTTATGAATGAATTCATGCATGAAGCATTAACTGCATAATCATGCATTGGAAGTTTGTCGACGCCTTGACATGCGCGATCAGTGCAGTACAACACCGTGTGTTCCTGAGAAAGGGCACGGTGAAGAGGATCATGGCATAAGCATGTGCACAATCATATGCATTTTACGGAGGTTGTGTGGACTCTATGATGTGGTATTGGATGTGAGGAATGTGGTATGCTAGATTTATGGTGGATGTGTTATTTGTATTAGTTGTTCCGCTTGCTGAGATTACCCAATCTCACTACTTGCTGTTTTGATGTTTTTAGGTAGCGCACGTGAGACGTAAGCATGAAGGGTGGGCTAGCAGCACATTAAACCTTCTGGTGTCATCACGACTCACATGAACTATTGCTTTAAATAATTCATTAGCTTGCTGAAATTTTATTACATATAGACCCATTGTTGTTCCCTTTAAACTTGTTCTCGTTTATGGTTGTCCCATTAGAGATGTGTTATATTTATGGTTGATACCTGGTTGAATTAGACTCATTGTCTCTAGTATTGTTGTCGTTATATTTTTCCTATTCGAATTGCTTCCGTATTATCCTGTTTTAGGTGAGATGCTGTCGAATTGTTCTTGTACAACAGTTGAGTTTTATGGGGTGTTACAGTTGGTATCAGAGCGGGCTTTAGGTCCTTGGTGTATGAATTTAGGAAAAGATTCTAGCATGAACTAAAATTTTGCTGTGTGAAATTAGTAACATTGCTTAGGGTTATGTTTTAAAATTACCATAGGCTAATAAACTTTAAAATTGACACACTTGCACTATTAGGATGGGTTGGGCTGCATTGCATGGCATGCGTATGTTCGACTATATTATGGTTTGATTGTTGGTGATTTTGATTATGTTTTTGTTGGCGTGATTGTTTGGTTGCGGCTTGTTTGGAGTCTGATATGCGCCAAGGACGCCTTGTGACAGATCGTTCGGGAGGGGACGCCCCGAGCCGCCGTCGGAAAGCCGAACCTACCAGTGAGGATGGTGTTTCGCGGAATTAGTGGCCGCCATGAGAGTGATGCAGGAGGAGTTGTGGGTGCTGAGGCAGGGCGCATAGGCCGCCCCTGCTGTGGGCGCGGCTGTAGCACCTGTGCTAGTTGTGGGCGCGGCAGGCGATGGCATCAAGCTGCGAGAGTGGGTTGGACTGAGGCTGGATAGCTTTGATGGTGCGGGCACTCCGATCCAGGCGGCGGATTGGCTGTCCTTTATGGAGTTGCAGCTCGACGCTTTTGAGGTGGCGGCGCAAGATCGTGTCCGCTTTGTAGTACAGCTCTTGAAGGGAGAAGCCCAAATCTGGTGGAGGGGTGTGCTGTCCTCGAGGGGTGCGCCGGGGGACTCCTCTTGGGAGGAGTTTGTCCGGCAATTTGAGAGGCAGTTCTTTTCCGCCACCTTCCTCGACAAGATGCAGATTGACTTGGGACGGTACACCCAAGACAAGAAGACTGTGGCGGAGTACGAGGTTGGCTTCAACCAGATCGTACGTTTTGTGCCCCATGTGGCACGTGATGAGGTGGAGAAGGCCAGGCGGTTCAGGCAGGGACTCCGTCCTGCCATTCGTCATATGCTGGGCGCTTTTCCCATTGTTGATTTTTGGACAATGGTTGAACAAGCTCTTGGTGTAGAGCTACAGCTGAACTACACCGAAGAGCATCGCAAACCTGCCATGGGAGAGCAGGTTAGGGGCCCTCCAGAAAAGAAGGGCCAATCCTCTGGTACTTGGAGCAAGAAGGGGAAGAACTATCGTCACCAGCCCTATGGTGGCCGTCCTGCTCATCAGCACACCTCAGGGGGAGGTGCGCCCTAATACCGTGCCATTGTCACTCCTGGCATGGGAATGGTATATTTTCGTTGTGGCGATTCCCATCGCCGCAGCGAGTGCTCATGGAAGGGAAGGTGCACCATCTGTGGTCGGGAGGATCACAAGGATGCGGTGTGCAGGAAGAACCCCAACGGCAAGCTGCGTTGGGAGCCGGTGACATCCTCACCAGGCGGACAGCGTCAGGGAGGCGTGATGCATATGTTGCCATCAGCCCCTACCCCGCAGTACCTCCCGGCGCCTACTTCGACTCCTTCGTTCTACCATGCACCATCCCCAGGGACTTGCTGGATGCCCCAGTTTCCACCGCCGTCTTCTTCCGGGGCTTCGCCATGGGTCCCTGCGCTGATTTATCCAGAGGCGAGGGCTACTCCATCTCAGATTACCTCAGAAGTCCACGCTTTGCCCTCTTCGGGGGAAGTGGATCGAGGCAATGTGGTGACAGGTACTAATTCTGTTAATTCTGTGGTTGCCAAGGTGTTGTTCGACTCTGGCGCTAACTACTCGTTTGTCTCTGTGGATTTTGTTTTTCGGGCTGGTCTGTCAGTACAGAGCTTGGGTGATGCCGTGGTGGTTAGTGCACCGCAAGGCTTGATTTCTAGTTCGAGGGTCTGTCAGGGCTGTCACTTTCTGCTAGCTGAAGAGGAGTTCGTGGCGAATTTGGTGGTGATTTCTTTGGAGCCGTTCGATGTCATCCTTGGCATGGACTGGCTATCTCAGTACCAAGCGGTGATTGATTGTGCTTGGAGGACAGTTACTTTGCATGCTCCTTCTGGGCAAGAGTTAATTTTCCAGGGGAGCGCTATGTGGTACTCCCTCTCCTTTTTGTGTCAGCTATTTCCAAGCTCCCAGATGTTGAAATCAGGGGTCCTCTGGTCCATGGTTGAGGGTCGAGAGGAAGAGAAGAGTTTGGAGGGCATTGCTATAGTTTGCCGTTATCCAGATGTGTTTCCTAGTGAGCTTCTAGGATTGCCCCCAGAGCGGGAGACTATTTTCCGCATTGACCTTGTTCCTGGTACGAGGCCAATCTATAAAACCCCGTACCGGATGGCTCCAATAGAACAAGTTGAGTTGAAGAGGCAATTGGATGAACTCTTAGCTAAGGGGTTTATTAGAGTGAGCTCGTCTCCTTGGGCGGCCCCGGTCTTGTTCGTGGAGAAGAAAAATGGCACCAAGCGGCTATGTGTGGACTACCGGGCGCTCAATCAAGTTACCATTAAGAACAAGTACCCATTGCCTCGTATTGATGATCTTTTTGATCAATTGAGGGGTGCCAAAGTATTCTCCAAGATCGATCTGCAATCTGGGTATCATCAGTTGCGGATTAAGGAGGAGGATATTGAAAAGACGGCTTTCAACACGAGGTACGGGCATTTTGAGTTTGTAGTCATGTCTTTTGGACTAACGAATGCTCCTGCCGTCTTTATGGAAGCCATGAACAGAATGCTCCATTAATATCTTGATGTCTTTATCGTCATCTTCATTGACGACATTCTTGTCTACTCGAAGTCCGAGGAGGAGCACGCCGTACATCTCGGTCTAGTTTTGGAAGCTCTTCGTAGAAATCAATTCTATGCCAAACTCAAGAAGTGCGCCTTCTGGTTATCGGAGGTGAGTTTCCTTGGGCATGCCATCAACCAAAGTGGTATCACAGTTGACCCAAAGAAGGTTGCTGCTGTGGTTGGATGGCGAAGACCGTCTAGTGTGACGGAAATCAGGAGTTTCCTTGGATTGGCAGGTTATTATCGGCGCTTCGTGCACAATTTTTCTGTCATTGCTAAATCGATGTCAAGGCTCACGCAGAAGGGGGTTCCTTTCATCTGGTCAGGGGAATGTGAGGCTAGTTTCCAGACGCTAAAGAGCAAACTGGTCAATGCACCTATTTTATCCTTACCTGTGAGTGGCAAGCATTATACAGTGTATGCAGATGCCTCCAAGATTGGTTTGGGTTGTGTGCTCATGCAAGAAGGCTGTGTCATCGCTTATGCTTCAATACAGTTGAAGACTCATGAACAGAATTATCCCACCCATGACCTCGAGTTAGCCGTAGTGGTTTTTGCCTTGAAATTGTGGAGGCACTATCTTTATGGGGAGTCTTGTGATATTTTCACTGATCATAAGAGCCTCAAATATATATTCACCCAGCGGGAGCTGAATCTGCGGCAGCGTAGGTGGTTGAAATTGATAAAGGACTTTGATGTGTCGATCCAGTATCATCCCGGCAAGGCTAATGTCGTGGCGGATGCCTTGAGTAGAACGGGTGTCCCTAAGACTGCTTTGCCCTTGGTTGCAGAGTTGGAAAGAGGAAAGGTCACTTACTGTTTTGCTGGGGTTGCGCAAGATGAGACTCAGATGATCATTCAGTCTTGCATACCCGAGCCAGTGCATGAGGCTCAGTTGCAGGATCGTTTGCTTCAGGAGGTTCGGCGGAGAATTTTAGAGGGGAAACCTCGGGAATTCAGTATAGACGAGCATGGTTCTATTTGGTTTAGAGGCCGTCTTTGTGTGCCTCAGAAATCAGATGTGAAGATGGACATTCTAAGGGAAGCCCATAGGACTCCGTATTCCGTTCATCCTGGCGAGACCAAGATGTATCGGGATCTGAAACAGAGTTTCTGGTGGAAGAGGATGAGGGTGGATATTGCCAAGTATGTGGCTTCTTGCGAAGTGTGCCAACAGGTAAAAGCTGAGCATAAGAGACTCGGCCTGCATTACTGACCATTGGAAATTCCGGAATGGAAGTGGGAACACATCACTATGGACTTTGTGATTGGGTTACCCCGCTCACCGCGAGGTAGAGATGCCATTTGGGTGGTTGTGGATAGACTCACTAAGTCCGCACATTTTATTCCAATGAAGATGACCAATTCGGCACCAGATCTAGTTCCCTTGTACATGAAGGAAGTGCTTAGACTCCATGGTGTGCCTAAATCGATTGTCTCCGATCGAGACACTAGATTTGTGTCCCTGTTTTGGCAGAGCTTGCATAGTGCTTTGGGAACAAAACTCTCTCTCAGCACATCTTTTCATCCTCAGACAGATGGCCAGTCTGAGCGAACCATCCAGACTCTAGAGGACATGCTTCGAGCGTGTGTTCTTTCTTGGAAGGGAAGTTGGGAGGATCACTTGGCCTTGGTAGAGTTTGCCTACAATAACAGTTACCAGGCTAGTATTCGGATGGCTCCATTCGAGGCGCTTTATGGTCGAAAATGTGTTTCTCCGCTTTGCTGGGATCCAGCCGGTGAAAAATCATTGCAGGGTCCGGATTGTGTTCAACAGACCTTCGAGAAGGTGCAAGAGATACGGCAGAACCTCCTGGCCGCCCAGAGCCGTCAGAAGAGTTATGTCGATAACAGAAGATGAGATTTGGAGTTTGTAGTGGGTGATCAAGTCCTTCTCAAGGTATCTCCATCAAAGGGTATAGTCCGTTTTGGTACTACCGGCAAGCTTAGCCCGAGGTACATTGGTCCGTTCCCAGTGGTGGCCTGGGTGGGCAGTTTGGCATACCGTCTGGAGTTGCCAGACTCTTTGAAGGGAGTGCATGATGTCTTCCATGTCTCTATGTTACGGAAGTATCTCCATGACCCAGAGCATAAGATTGACTTGGAGCCGATTACAGTTGAGCAAGATTTGACTTTGGAGTGCCATCCACTTCGAATTTTAGACTCTTCAGAGCGAGTCATGAGGAGGAGAACCATCAGATTTGTGAAAGTTTTGTGGACCAATCAGTCTGAGCGGGAGGCAACTTGGGAACCTGAGGACCAGATGCGGAAGAAGTATCCTACACTCTTTGAGGACGCTGGGGGTAAGTCGTGGTTTACCTTTTGCCTTCCTTTTTCCTTTTAGGTCCGTAGCTAAAAGGAGAAGATTCGGGGACGAATCCTTTTAAGGAGGGGAGATTGTGATGCCCTAGAACTTGAGAGCGATCCTAGGGTTTTCTTTCTTGGATGTTCCGGAAAGAAGGAGGGTTTTGTCGGGGAATGAAATAATTGAAGAATATACTGTAATTTAATATTAAAAAAATTGGAGTTTGGGGCTAGATTTAGTTGGGCTGAGGCAACCTGGGCCTGGGCCGGGAATTCCCTTCCCACCTTCTCCTCCCCATGCCTTGGTGGCCCGGCCCACCTCCCCATTAGGTGGCGCCACCCCTCCCCAAACCCTAAGGCGCCTCCCCTTCCTCCCCCTAGTAGCCGCACCCCTTCCTCTTCCTCCCCTGCGTGGTGGCTCAAGATCCACCATGAAACGCGAAGGAGAGAGCGAGAAGGGATCCGTGGAGGCGTGGTGGACGAGCAGATTTCAGATTCGGGGTTCGTCGCGTGCTTTCCGCGGATTCTCGAGGAAGGACTCTAGGTAAATTTCTAGAATTTTCCCCCTGTTTCTACCTAGGTTTGGGAGTGTTTTAGATCTGGTGGTGATCGGGTTGGACGGGATTTGATGGGGTAGAAGTGTAGTCGTTCACGTGGTGCTGTTTCTGTGGAGGCAGATTGTGCAGTGCGGCTTGTTTCGCGTTTTACGTGACCTAGACGATTTTTCCTGCAGAAACCTATAACTAGAAAGTTGTAGATAAAGTCGCGACCTAGCTTCTGTAAGTTTTTCAGAATTTTTGGGGCGTCGGTCTGAGAGTTATCGCTGTTGGAAGATGACGAACAGAATCTGGAAACAGATTTCGTCCACAGTGTTGGATGGTTGTTTAGGCATATTTAACAGCGGAATTGAAATTTTTGACCTTCATGAAAGTTGTAGATATCGTCAATATCTAGCTACTGTAATTTTTTTGTATTTTTATGAATAGTAGGAAAAAAGATACGAAATTGGGAAGAGAGGGTGCTGCTGTTCGATCCGGACAGATCGGGGTTTTTTGACGTTTAAATGGGAACGGGGAGTAGGCAGCGTGTGTTCGAATTGTGTGATCAATTGTGATGTCGCTATCTACTGAAATATTGTTTGTTCAGGTGGTGCCACTGCTGGACGCAACTAGATCCGTCATCTACGTCGGTAAAGGCAAGTGGAAGTAGTTGTATTGTTAAGCTATACATCGTTGTTTGCTTCGCCTTCATTATAAACTCCAATTACAGCAATCATACATGGTTTAATCACTTGCTTTGAGGATTGCAATATCTTGACTGGCATTGTGATGTTGTGGTTTGGCTATGAATCATGAGTAAGGTGAAGAATGATGTTGTTTACCTGATGAATTGTCTAAACATTTCATCTCAATGATATTTGCTTTCTATCCATGCTATATGATGATATGCAAACATGTGGACTCAGTGGGGGGGTTATGAATGAATTCATGCATGAAGCATTAACTGCATAATCATGCATTGGAAGTTTGTCGACGCCAGCGCGGCGCGATCAAGAGCCGTACAACACCGTGTGTTCCTGAGAAAGGGCACGGTGAGGAGGATCATGGCATAAGCATGTGCACAATCATATGCATTTTACGGAGGTTGTGTGGACTCTATGATGTGGTATTGGATGTGAGGAATGTGGTATGCTAGATTTATGGTGGATGTGTTATTTGTATTAGTTGTTCCGCTTGCTGAGATTACCCAATCTCACTACTTGCTGTTTTGATGTTTTCTGGTAGCGCACGTGAGACGTAAGCATGAAGGGTGGGCTAGCAGCACATTAAACCTTCTGGTGTCATCACGACTCACATGAACTAGTGCTTTAAATAATTCATTAGCTTGCTGAAATTTTATTACATATAGACCCATTGTTGTTCCCTTTAAACTTTTTCTCGTTTATGATTGTCCCATTAGAGATGTGTTATATTTATGGTTGATACCTGGTTGAATTAGACTCGTAGTCTCTAGTATTGTTGTCGTGATATTTTTCCTATTCGAATTGCTTCCGTATTATCCTGTTTTAGGTGAGATGCTGTCGAATTGTTCTTGTGCAACAGTTGAGTTTTATGGGGTGTTACAGATCTCCTCCCGGTTCGCGCGATCTCCTTCCTCGCTCCAATCCCGCCGGATCTCCTCGTTGCGGAGCGCTCCAACGGATGGATCTTTGAGGTGTGGAGGTGGAGAACTACCCTAGGGGCAGCAAGGGAGGAGGAGAGGTGGTGGAGCAATGGGGAGCAATGGGGGAGGTGGAGGCGCCACAAGGAGGAGGTGGGGAGGCGTGGGGGCGGCTAGGACTTGTGGGGGCGCAAGGGCAGGGGGGTGGACACCTAAAGGGGCTGGGGGAGGCCCCCAACCAGGTCTCCTACTCCTATTAGGACTCAAACTCCATCCCACCAAAGCCCACGACCCTTTCCTTTAGGCCCAAACTCCCCCGGAAAGGCCCAAAACCCCGGAAACGGCCAGAAAATGGCCCAGAAACGCTATTAAGCCTCCTATCATATGGTTTTAACCTCCAATACCATATTTCATAAAGTTTTGACCTTATCATTCACATTAAATAATGTCACACCATTCCATAGTGTCACAACTGGAAAATGGTTTTGTCACGTTTACCTAGGCCGGCACATTGAAAGAAATGTGCTAATAGCTTGGCTTACGAGTGTGACTTGTTGTGTGGGTAAAGTCATACCTCTGCAGAGCTCAAACAATTCCAATAGCCGCGTCCATGGTTAAGGACAATTTCTTGTTGTTGTTAGCCACCAGGCGAGTATTAAGGACTTGGTAAGAATGGGATGAGGGAAAAACTTTACGAGTATTGGAGTACTCGTGTTTGTAAGATGAACATGGGCGATGGAACTCATGGTTCGGAGAGTGCTTGGAGACATGGAGTGAATGGCTATGTTTATGATGATATTTATGATGATGCTATATTATGTATTAGACTTTGAAAAGGTTTTCTAAATGCAAGTTTAAATTTATCCAAGTCTATGTTTTTATCCCAAATGTTGATTTATGCTGAACTTAGCAACTACATGTAGCTAGAATTCAGCATGTTACTAATATTATTGTGCGAGCACACTCTTTGTACTCAATCGGATTGTCCACTTGCTGCAGGTGAGGATGAGGCGCTGCCCGGAGACTTTTACCAGGCAGATTTTGATGACGCCAACATTTAGATGCATGTTTTTGCTTCTAGTTGGTTGCCTGAGGGTTTAGGGGGCATACCATGCTGGCCCTTTTGTTATTTATTTTTGTGTTCCGCTGGCACTTTGATGTAATAACACTAAATATGTCGTTTTAGACAGCAGTCCTAATTTTTTGTATGTAATTACGCTTATGCTTCCGCTATTTGTGTATGTGTTGTGATGTCAACTGTTGGATGGGGATGCGCGTGTTGGTTAACTATCCTAGGACCAACACGGGCATGTTCATGGAGCACTCGAGGTTTTTTTGATTTACCTTAGCTATGCTTAGGTGAATCAGCGGAGTCCCGGGGACGGCTCCCCACAAAACTGCAACAATAATAAATCAGTCATACTTAGGCTTTTTCGTCTATGAGCGCCTACCATGGGTGTGTCATAGCTTTTTTTTAGTGCTTGCTTGGTCACATCGGCCACCTGCTAGTCGTACAGTCACATCACCTCTAGTTCCTACCCAAGGCCACCGTTGTGCCATATGCGAAACGCTGCCATGTGTGTGGAAGCCAAGCATCTTGCTCATGACTAAGAGAAAGATGATAAGGAGAATAACTATTCCTTGCCTATTTAAACCACCTAGCCATGCTCTTTGGCTTCTTCATACGACACCGAACTCATTTGGCCCAGTTGCAGACCTTCTTCCTCATTGAGCCACCCAGAACACCTTCGTTAGCCTGAGCTCTAGTGTGCATGCTCCGCCGAAGCAAAGTCCTTTCCCAATAAGCACTAGCGTCGATGTCCGCAACATTTGTTGCCATTTTTCTTCCTCATCACAAGCCCTAAGATGATGCAACTTATTGTGCAGTGTACCGCCGAAAACATGTTGTCATCTTCATCTTTGATTGCCACTATTGCCAAGCTCTTTGTCTCTCTGTTCTGAGTTCCAGCTTTGATCATGGTTCTTTTTAGCTTCTCTGTGATGTGGTGAACCTAAGGGTACCCTTGTTTTCCACTAGTTCCCTCTGTGCTTGGGCGTTGTTGTGAAGCTCATCGCTGACACCGCTATTCTTCGGTGAATTGCTACTCTGAGCTTCCTTCACTGTCACCAAGCCTTCCTATGTGATCGTGGTGAGCTTCTGTCCCTCACACTCTACTTATTTTAATTTGAGATAGTGGTTTCTGTAGTAGTTCCCCAAGCTCCCAAGCTCTGTTCTGCATCATCATCTTTCTTGCCGTCAGCTCACCTCCTGTGACCATCAGTTCCCAAGCCAACTCAATAGCTTCGCCTAATGCCCATGAACCTAACGCAATGGCCCGATGGTTGTTGATTACTCTTGTTCATGTACTCCACCAGCTTAAGAGCACTCACCGCCATGCCACTACCTCCATCCACCTCTCCGACCCCTATCGCTACCCAAACCTTCACCATTAAAGCCTCTAGTCATTCCTAGTCTCGTTCGAGGCTTTCTACCGATGCCTCGCCTTGGGCGAGCTCGAGAGTGAGCTCGACCATGGTGCTAGAGCTTTGTCTCTATGACATGTTGGCACCAATTGTTGAAGACGCTTTTAGGATTAAGATTAGTTTAATTAATTTGGTTTAAAACTAATGACTCTATCATATGTGGGCCAACTAGGAATAAATGATGTAGTTTTTAAATCAAATCGATATTTTAAAGATGAGTCACTGACATGTATACCCCATCTATCAATCCTTTTGAAAAATAAATAAAATCCTGACATGGGGACCTCACCTGTCAGTATTTATATAATTAAGCTTAAATACCCTAAAATGAGAAAACGCTTTCAATTTTGTAGAGAATATTGTTGACCGCATGAGAGAAAATGGAGGAGAGAGGGGGATAACGGTACTAACACTTGGGCCGCTGGTTTTGAGAGAGGCAAGATGGGCATTCTAAATAATATGACATGTTTCTAGGTACTAACGACCGATTGCCCTAACAAAGCTAACGGAGTGGTATGGAAAGGATGCAGAAAGTTTTTTAGTGGGCATAGGAGGAAGCTCATTTTTCAATGGCAAATCAGAGATTGGGTTAACTCTAGATTGCATACAGGGAATTTTGTCATGTCCAAAACGACATTCTCTTGTGGCCGAAGGGAATAGATGATTCCTGAAGTTAAAATAAATATGGAGTAAGATTCATCCTATATAACAGGGCACTTACCTAACCTAGACTTTGCTGTACAAGTTCTACTACCCTGACAAAAAAAGAAACCACAAAAAACATTATGAAGATTCTGCTTACGTCATTTTCATGTGCTTGATCTAAATGTTTTGTCTCAAAAACAAAAAAAAAAAATACTTGACGTTTATTGATAGGTCAAGGTATAATAAATTTGACTAAAACAAGATTTGCTTTGGCTTGGAAGTAAATATGTCATTAGCTGCTGTACTTTTTTTAAAGAAACCATTGTAGCACCCAGGTACACCATGTATCCTGAATGTCACTACAACATGCCTTTCTTACAAGTAGTAAACCATTTCTAATAATAATTTGAGCCATTTCTAACAATAATTTCAGCAACAACCTAATTTCTCTTTTAAACACTTTACATTAACTAAATGATATTGTAACACCCCATCACAACATGTGCTCAATATGTTACCTCTATTTACCATTTTCCACACTTTTACCACAATATTAACCATAATTTCAGCATACTACCTAAACAATTATCGCTAATACTAAGCCATCAAGAACAATAATAAGACTTGGAACTACCGGCACAAGCACATATGTAACATCCCAATTTTTGCTTTTATTGAATTTATTATGCCATTTAAATTTTTAAGAATTTTTTATAATTTATTTGAAATTAATTTGAATTGAACCTTTTCGTTGAATTAATTAAATATTTGAAAAGTATATATAAAGTTGTGTTGCAAATATTTTACTCGAGTTCAAAATGTATCAAAATATTTTTCAAAATTTGTCTGGAATTTTTCTTATATTTTTACTATTTGTAATGTCCTATTTGAATTTCTAGAATTATTTAAAAAAAAAGAAAATCAGTATTCGGGCTAAAACCCTAATCAGACCAAGCTGGGCCCAGCCCAACTCAGTCCTGACCCGACCCATGCCACACACTAAACATAGCCGTCTCAGATCTGGACCGTTGGATCAGATATCGAAGGCTGAGATCATGCATCGTTGTGCATGCTTGTGAGCCGTCAGATCTTTGCCACATGGACACACAAGATGGCGCCATGTCAGCCTACCATGACCTAACCAGACTTCACCGTCATGTTCGCCGCGAATTTCGTGCCAGTCTTGACGTTCGATCGGGTATTTAAAGCGAGGACGTGCGCATTAAGTTCCTCGTCGTCCACAGCATTGATTGCCGCGCTCACCATCATGTGCATCACCATCGATTGCTCTTTCTCATTTCTTTTCAACTGTTAGATACAGGTTGAAGCATCCAGATCTTATCGTGTGTTTTCATCTCACCGTAGTGTCTAGGTGTAACACCCCGGCATCTAATATGCCTGAATGCTACCAAACATCGATTATGTAACATCTAAATACTACCAATAAAAGAAAATTACAGCAAAGGACCAATTGCTAGAACCGAAAATTTCGGCAGCATCTCCTTTGTTTAATCATGATCTCGCGCAACCATAATAGCATAGCAGAATATGACATAATATGAAACATCTAAAACAGCAATAATAAGCGACACGGAAGTAATATAAGTCCACTTTAAGCATCCCAAAGTCATCATTAGCCAAATGAAACGAATAAGGCAATCCTAGCACACATCTAAACCATAAACATCAATGGTATCACATTAAGTTTATTGTCATGACTCCAAATGATTCCATTGTGGAATCAATTGCGTGAACTACGTGGAGATGTGTGACTATTCCCCTTTTCCCTCATGCCGATCTCAAGGTACCTAAAAACAACATAAAACACAAGCGTGAGTTCAAAACTCAGCAAAGTGTATTGTAATGGAAAAAACAAAGATCAAGTCAACAAACCATCATCACCAATCTCCAAAAGCACATCATAACACAACATGGTTAGCATTCCAAACATCTTTTAAGCATCCATGTACTCATCTCGTGAGCAACTCAAAAGTATTAACATCGTCATCTCATAAACATCATCATATACATATTTCATTAATGCAATGCAATGCACATGTCTCCTTGGAAACTCATACCGGTATGGTTGAGTGCACACCCGTCGGCATGCACCCTTTTCCCCCTTCCATCCCGAAGATGGAAGGTGCCTATCACTCGCTTCTATTCACCACGGTGGATGGAATCACGATGTAGGTCTTACTCAAGAATAGCCCCGGACTAGTCATAACGGTTCTCACCGACCCTCCCGGGATAGTTATGACTTATCTCACCGGCCGGCCATGAAAATATGCCATGTATGCAAAATGGACAACAACGTACACATATATAGGAGTAGTGCATATCATCACATGGCATGTAATCCACTTATCAACAATAAGTACATTTAAATCATGGCATAATGGCTTCATATCAAGCAATACATGTAATTCATGGACAGACAACATGTTATCTATTCCAAATACTATGAAGCACAACTAGCAACACATATAGCATACAATCCACACAACACACTTGCCTTCAATTGCGGGCAACGGAGTGACGAGAGGTTGAGGGCACTCCCGGAGGCACACCACCTGCAAACACGTGCCACACACTCAAATCAAGCCCATAAAACAGTACACATACATCCCACTACCCCGACTTCGCTTACAACTCCTAAAATCAGAAAACAGCAAATCTGTCCCTTCAGGACAGCAGCCTTCCAAAGGGCATAACTTCTGTTCTAAGACTCCAAATTGAATAAACGAGTACATCCCCGCGTAGCTTAGGAAATTTCCCAACTTTTTCTAGTTATAGGGAAAGACTAATTCGGACTCTAATGTTGTTTAATCTAACGTTGAACACGAACTGTCCCAATCTCGTCACAGATTTGACAGCGCTCGGTAAAACGGCCATATCTCCCAAACGGCTGGGCGGATTTTAACGTTCTTTATATGCACGGAAAGATAAGGAAATTATCTACAACTTCCTAAAAGTCCGTACGGTCAGATTCAAACTCGAAATTGGCGAAAATGCCTGCCCTAGTTCGGGTTCCCAATCTGCCCGAACCAAAACGCGAATACAAACCAAAACGCGAATACAACTCTAGTTTTCAACAAATCTACCCCATGGCAGCACCTCCCATGATCCAAAAACATGATAATCCACCACTACACAGCATCTAATCAATCCCCAAAGGTTTCCCCCATTACCTTCTTGAAGAACCACGAATCGATCGCTCTCCTTCGCGCGAACTCCACCCGATCTCTCCCCACGCGACGTGGCCACCGGTTCTCCTCGTCGCGGATCCTCCTACCGGCGAGGGCAGCACCAAGGCGTGGCATGGCAGCAAGGGGGACGCAGCAAGGGCACGTGGTGGTGGGGGAGGAGGCGCAAGGAGGAGGGGTGGTGCGGCTTGGGGTGTGGAGGAAGAGGAGGAGGGGCTAGAGGGAGGAGGAGATGGGAGATGAGGGGATGGGGGCTGCGCAATGGAGGGGTGGGGGCTAGGGCAGCAGGGTGTGCTGCCCCCACTACTCCCACATGGGCCCAAGTGCCCCACCTCCGGCCCACGAATTCCCCCCAAGGCCCAAATCGACCTCGGAGAGGCCCGGAAGCCCGGAAACAGCCCGAAACGCGTTAAAACGTGAAATCTCAGGGTTTTAGTTGCAAAATCCCCAACCTATCCCATTTTACCACATTTTATAACCTATTATCACAAATTATAAAGTCTCGACATTCCATAGTATCACATTCTACCCCCCTTAACTGGATTCAACCTCGAATCTTACACGTCAACTCTAAAACAATGTCCACTAGGGACTCATCTTCTTTGCGAACTCAACATACCCACGCAAAGACTCAAACAGTAGCAACGACAATTCCATTCTCCAAATCCATCTATTAACAAGAGTGACTTGACTTAGCTTAACTAAGCACAACTTGACATGATTCCTCATTTACTTCAATCTCTATCATGATTCATAAACTCCGAATGACACAATCATCTTGAAACACATCCCTTTTTCATCATTAGTATTAAAACGGTCAACCGAGGTTCCAAACTTGAACCCCCCAAAAAGACCATTTACGCAAAACCCCATCTCTTCCAATTATTTGACCCCTTTTCGCAAGGAATCAAAATTTACTAATGTCATCTTCGCTCATAGCCTACATCAACCATACTTTCCTTTCGACTGCCAACCACATTACACTTTTCATTCTATCCTCTCCCAGGCATAACGCACACCCAGGGACGTCTAGCTAAGACAATGTCCACGAGAAAGCATTTTACATCACAATTTCTATAACATTTGCTTCCACCCAACGATACTTTCAACCAAGTTCAAACCACGACATCAACAACCTCCATCATCATCCACCCTCACTAATGTCCAGCACCTAGCCCAAGTTAGGACCGTAACTCACTACCAAATCTCAATTGGCACTTTTCCCAAGAGGATGTCGCCCTCACAAACCATTCACACAAACAACGAAGCCCACGAGTATAGCTCTTAGATTATACTCAACAATAACCCGAGGCCCTTCTTATTCTCGCTCCTATCAATAGTGCAAAAGAAGTACGATTCTTTTGAATCCAAGTAGACCACATACAACAACTCGAACCTCAAAGCGCCACAAATCACTTTGGAAAGAACCCTGATAACATTGAAAGACCACCTTTTTGCTTTTCCTAAGTCAAGCCGCAAAGGAAAACTCAAATCTCCAATCAACGTGATACAATTCGCATCGGGGAGCACTCAAACAAATAGAGACTCCACACAATTCTCTTGACAGAAGTTCTCAACAACTAAAGAAAACTCGACTCGCTTTCACCACAGCCAAACTTTTCATTTTCACCAAAAATCAACATCTTGGAAGAGAACTGCCACAAAAACTCTCAAAGAGAAAGGGAAACTCAAATCCCTTGCATAACATAACCAAAATACCAGCATTTATCCATTCATTCCTTTTCATGCTAGAGAACAATGGAAATCTCGATTCATAACACGAATGCGAATTCTTCAAGAGCACTCCGGATTAGTCATATATCTCTATATGACTTTCTCACCGTCCTGGCTCAACAACTCTTTTATGCTTATAAAAACGATGTCATGAATCTTTTTCACCATTTATTCATCATGTAACCACGATACCCATTAACCATTCACAAAGAGACTTCATTCTCTTTGTCACATGATTGACACCCAACAACATCGATGGTTGCTCAAATTCGCATAAACTACGACGGCGTTAACCGAAAAAATACCATATTGCATCACAACCCAACAACCACTGCACGCAATACGTGCAAAACATCGCATTTTAACCAAAGCCAATAACTAAAGATAACATCAACTCTCCAATCAAACATCTACGCCTAATAACCGCTACCAATTCTCTTAAAGAGAAAGGAAACACATTCCCAGCAGGGAACATTTTACCAACAAAATCACTTATGAAACAATCATAAGACTCACCTTTTTGAAACGCTCGCAAAAACCACACACGTTTCCCAAATAAATCCAACTCTAGTCACGATAAAATTACAATTTAAGCGCTTAACTCCAGGGTTACCAATGATAAATCAGTTGAACGCTAAAGAGAGCGTCCCACTCCAACGCTTTGGGTGTTAACCCAAACTCATAGCATAGACTAAACAGATTAACCCAAATCCAATGATTGGCCTGGTTCAATACCCCACCACATTTGGAACTCATAAGCCGGTTACTTCAAATACTACTCTTTCATCCATTTTTCCAATCATCGGAGTCAAGTTTGTAACTTGACAAAATGCCACTTAATCAGGGGAGATTTTATTGCACACTAATCAAGACGCCTAAACAAAGAGGCAGGCACTCCCAGAAAATTTATACATTCATTTGAATCCTTAAACCTTCAAAAGAAAGTTCGACTCAAATCCCACCATTACTCGCATTCCAATACTCTTAGCCAATACGGATGTCATAATCACCCAAAACCCGAGAAATCCAACACTGTTGCACACAAGCTACAACATCTGCTCTTAATAAAATCACTTTTCACTGTTCATATAACCACAATTGATTATATTACCAACGAACCATAGACCATATCTACTGTATGACAATCAACAAGGAGAACCACGTTCTCACAACTCCAGCACAATTATCTTATCAGTTAATCCAACATAAGACGCATATCAACAACTTCTTTTGGTCTACTAACCATGACGAACCATTATTCATGCAACTTATTATCCCAAGCGTAGCACACATCTCTTTACAATTATTCCAACGTAATCAACAATTACCCTGGGTATAATCCCTAAGTCACATATTCCATATCACCTGGTCATTCCACCAATAATTAATACTAACCACGCGACACGATCTCCACTAGACATTCCTCATAAATACGGATCCCAGACATACATCTGTCAAGAATAATTCAACCTTTCCTACAATCATTCCATATATCCTCATTAATTGATTACACGTATTTTAAGTCATATTGTCGACCCACAATATTAACTAACCCACCAGCTACAATAGGCAGAATTTCACACCATCTTCTTGCTATAACAAGTTCATCAACCGAGACATTCTATGCTGATTAATCTCAAAACATCCATTAGATTCCATAACCCGCATCACTTTGCACACACCACTAATCAACTTTCACTTTGGATCACCTAACGTCTCGTTTAATTATCTCTTATCAACACAATATTTTAGTTTATCTTTAAACAAGCAACAAATTCACTTTAACCGAACCACTAGCTCATATCATCCGAAAAATCTAACTTCTCGTCATACACTTAACTTCTTAAACAACCGCGTGAATCACGCACCCAACTCTTAAGGAAACCATAATTGCTCCAGAAAAGAATAACACCCAAAACACCTTTCCTTCCGGAAAGCTCAACCATAAATCACAAGAGAAGTCAACTCTTAAATTCCCAAATGCAGACACGCAACTACTCCACAACTATCGAGATCAACAACTTCCGCAAAGGAAGATGGTTGCAAGAGGGAAAACCCGGCGATTAACCAATTTTTTTTTCAGATAAGGCCATAACCCCAAACTTCAAACTTTCACGAAACAAACGGTTTTTTTTCAAAGATGAATTCCCAAGCAAGTCATCATTGCGATCAAACACCACTTAGGCCCACGGACAACAAGGTCCGCACAACAGCAATAACTCTTTTAAACCTCGAAGAAAGACAAACACAAGAATAAATTGAAAACTTTCTCCGTAAAGCAACCGATCAACCACATCCTTTCCGACAAAACCTTGACACCTAAATCCATGCGACTTAGATTTTTCATCGGAACTTCAATAACTTCTTTTCAAGTTGGAGAATGGTAACCCAAGAATCAATCTATAAGTTTCTCTATAAGGCAAACAACAAATCGGGCGTCAAAGCTGGCAAAGCGACCAAAAGAGGCGCAACCCTAAATTCTTCTTTTGTCTTCAACCAAAGAAGACAAAACCAAAACCACCAAAAGAACTATCGGTGAGCATCCAAAACCGAACACTTTTCTTTTATTTCAACCAACCAAAACTAACCAAAACCGTTCGTCAAAGCGGCAAAGGAAATTCGGAGGGTCAATCCACAACTCTACTACTCGACTCCAACCAACTACCCAACCCAATCTCTGACGAAAGGATAAGCACTCTCCCAGACGGGAGGTTAAAAGTCCATTGGTATGGCACTAAAGCCACACCGTCAAACCCAACATTACTACAAACAACGAGAAGGTGGCCAAAAACCCTTTCGGCACCACAACCCACATAATCTCAAATGTATCAACACAATCAATTCTTTTCATAAACATAGCAACATATATTACCAAATGTAACATTCAACACCAAAGCTTAAATACAACATTTAAGCGTAAAGCGTACCCATACCCATTCTCTTGGCAACCTTGAGTGTGTCAAGTTTTAAAATTAATTATTCCACTTACACAAGTTTTAATGTTGCTATCCTGTAGCAGCGTTTTAAGTAAAACCTAAGCCATGTTTCTAGGTTATCCCACTTCATATTTTAGTTGAACCTATAGTATGACACTAAATACACATTCGAGGACCTACAACCTGGCTCACGATACCATTGTAACACCAGGCATCTAATATGCACGAATGCTACCAAACATCGATTATGTAACATCTAAATACTACCAATAAAAGAAAATTACAGCAAAGGACCAATTGCTAGAACCGAAAATTTCGACATCTCCTTTGTTTAATCATGATCTCGCGCATAACCATAATAGCATAGCGAGAATATGACATAATATGAAACATCTAAAACAGCAATAATAAGCGACGGAAGTAATATAAGTCCACTTTAAGCATCCCAAAGTCATCATTAGCCAAATGAAACGAATAAGGCAATCCTAGCACACATCTAAACCATAAACATCAATGGTATCACATTAAGTTTATTGTCATGACTCCAAATGATTCCATTGTGGAATCAATTGCGTGAACTACATGGAGATGTGTGACTATTCCCCTTTTCCCTCATGACGATCTCAAGGTAACTAAAAACAACATAAAACACAAGCGTGAGTTCAAAACTCAGCAAAGTGTATTGTAATAATGGAAAAACAAAGATCAAGTCAACAAACCATAATCAACAATCTACAAAAGCACATCATAACACAACATGTTTAGCATTCCAAACATCTTTTAAGCATCCATGTACTCATCTAGTGAGCAACTCAAAAGTATTCACATCGTCATCTCATAAACATCATCATATACATATTTCATTAATGCAATGCAATGCACATGTCTCCTTGAAACTCATACACAGGTATGGTTGAGTGCACACCGTCGGCATGCACCCTTTTCCCCTTCCATCCGAAGATGGAAGGTGCCTATCACTCGCTTCTATTCACCACGGTGGATGGAATCACGATGTAGGTCTTACTCAAGAATAGCCCCGGACTAGTCATAACGGTTCTCACCGACCCTCCCGGGATAGTTATGACTTATCTCACCGGCGGCCATGAAAATATGCCATGTATGCAAAATGGACAACAACGCGTACACATATATAGGAGTAGTGCATATCATCACATGGCATGTAATCCACTTATCAACAATAAGTACATTTAAATCATGGCATAATGGCTTCATATCAAGCAATACATGTAATTCATGGACAGACAACATGTTATCTATTCCAAATACTATGAAGCACAACTAGCAACACATATAGCATACAATCCACACAACACACTTGCCTTCAATTGCGGGCAGCGGAGGACGAGAGTTGAGGGCACTCCGGAGAGCACACCACCTGCAAACACGTGCCACACACTCAAATCAAGCCCATAAAACAGTACACATACATCCCACTACCCCGACTTAAACACAACTCCTAAAATCAGAAAACAGCAAATCCTGTCCCTTCAGGACAGCAGCCTTCCAAAGGGCATAACTTCTGTTCTAAGACTCCAAATTGAATAAACGAGTACATCCCGCGTAGCTTAGGAAATTTCCCAACTTTTTCTAGTTATAGGAAAGACTAATTCGGACTCTAATGTTGTTTAATCTAACGTTGAACACGAACTGTCCCAATCTCGTCACAGATTTGACAGCGCTCGGTAAAACGGCCATATCTCCCAAACGGCTGGGCGGATTTTAACGTTCTTTATATGCACGGAAAGATAAGGAAATTATCTACAACTTCCTAAAAGTCCGTACGGTCAGATTCAAACTCGAAATTGGCGAAAACGCCTGCCTAGTTCGGGTTCCCAATCTGCAGAACCAAAACGCGAATACAACTCTAGTTTTCAACAAATCTACCCCATGGCAGCACCTCCCATGATCCAAAAACATGATAATCCACCACTACACAGCATCTAATCAATCCCCAAAGGTTTCCCCCATTACCTTCTTGAAGAACCACGAATCGATCGCTCTCCTTCGCGCGAACTCCACCCGATCTCTCCCACAGCGACGTGGCGGTGCAGTTCTCCTGTCGCGGATCCTCCACCGAGGGCAGCACCAAGGCGTGGCATGGCAGCAAGGGGACGCAGCAAGGGCACGTGGTGGTGGGGGAGGCGCAAGGAGGAGGGGTGGTGCGGCTGGGGTGTGGAGGAAGAGGAGGAGGGCTAGAGGAGGAGGAGATGGGAGATGAGGGGATGGGGGTGTGCAATGGAGGGAGTGGGGCTAGAGGCAGCAGGGTGTGCTGCCCCCACTACTCCCACATGGGCCCAAGTGCCCCACCTCCGCCACGAATTCCCCCAAGGCCCAAATCGACCTCGGAGAGGCCAGGAAGCTTGACAGCCCGCAGCGTTAAAACGTGAAATCTCAGGGTTTTAGTTGCAAAATCCCCAACCTATCCCATTTTACCACATTTTATAACCTATTATCACAAATTATAAAGTCTCGACATTCCATAGTATCACACTAGGTTAGATTGGAATCGTTAGATCCTAGAACGAGTGGCTGTGATTGAGCCACGTGGACTAAGTGATGGCTTGCCACGTAGCATAGTCATCAACGAGGGTTAGATCTAATCTGAGCTGTAGATTTTGAAATGAACGATCTAGATCGCACCACGCAGTGAACCAATGACAATCCACCACATGTTAGCATAGGAACCGAGGCATCACCAGCCACGCTTGGTCATTGTGATGTCACCCGTGACTTTAGTGATGACATCACGGAGGGCGGAACCCACCAGTTAGAGGCCTTTGTGCCATGGACCGAGTCGAGTCCACCGTGGACTCGGGTAGACCCGTGGACCTGGTCTATAGATTGTGGGCCCACATGTCAGTCTAATATGATTTTCCAAAAAAAATATTTATTTAATTTGATCTAGTTGATGATGTTAGCAGTGACATCATAATTAGGATTTTTCTTTTATAAAATAATTCGGCTGAAAATCCAAAATAGCAGTGATAAGTGTCGAGCTCTGATTGTGCCACGTGTCATGATGACGTCAGCGTGACATCATAAATAGAATTTTCCATAGAAAAATATTCAGACTAAATTGTTTTTCGGTGATGATGTCACTATGACATCATAAATGCTAATTTTTAGTACAAACATAATTCTATTAATTTGGTTTATTCTTTTATTTGTATTTTTCAAATTCAAATAGCTCGTTCTTGCTCATATGAACTCTGATTAAGGTTATTTAGAGCCTAAAAATTTGTAAAATTGTGCTCTATTTAATAATGATTTTTATTTAAATTTTGGAGTTATGTTGATCTCTAGTTTTGGTATTTATTTATTTATTCATTAATCTTAGACGTTGAAGTGCCCAAGGGTTTCGAGTGTGAAGTGCTAGTTCAATAGCAAGGTCTAGAGCAGTAAAAAGAGCTTAATTTTCGAAAGCAAGTTATGCTTTGATCATGTTGATTCCATGTTTTAAAATAATCTTATTTCAAATTATTGCATGCTAATTGAAGTTAAATGATTTCAATTATTTTGGGAATAGTTAATCAACCTATTTGATTTATATCCACCTTATCATTAATATTTGTATGGCATGTTCATTTGTCACCCTAGGATTGTTGTTTATTAGTTGGTTGCTATTTAATTGCCAACATGGGTTGCTAGATCGTGAATAGTATGCTTAGACGCGCAACATGTTATTGATATCATTTTGGAAATACAAATTTAATATGTTTAATGGAATATGGAATATGTTTCTAAAATGGTGTGCCATGTGTTGCCACACGATGATGTTGATATGTAGAGCATGTGTTCTTCTACATGGATGTTGAGTTGTTGTTGGCATGTGTTGCATAATAATCAACTGGGGTGGAAAATGATTTAGACCGAGGCAAGTGGTAAGAGAGTGTGTGTCATGATGGGCCTGTATGGCAATGAGTTGATGAGTAAATGTAAGGGGATGTGTGCCATTTGAGTGAAGGCTGTGTGCCATATGAGTGAATGTAAGGGCCTGTGTGCCAATTGAGAGTTTGAAAGTCATGCCTTGTTCAATTAATGACTTAACCTTGCAAGCCTTTGAATTGGGCCAAATATACAACCATATGTATAGTATGGGACAGACCTAACTGACTAATTTGTGATGTTTAGATTTTGGTAGTGTCATGGTGGTGTGGGTTTCGGGTGTATAGGTAGACTCAGAAGGTACAAGAGGGGGCTCTGATTGTGGTAACCAGTTCCTTCAGTGTTGAAACCTTAATGAGCAGTACTGAATTTAGACAAAGCATTGTAAAGGCTTTGTTATAAACTCTCATTCGCATACTCTTGTATGGTCATTCACAGCAAACGTGATCAGTTGATTATATCTTGTGGGTAAAGTGTATAACCTCTGTAGAGTATCAAACCTATTCGAATAGTCGTGTTCGCTTTATTGGACAATGCTCGGGAATTACAATCAAAGGTTAGATCTTGAAAAATAAACTTGGAAATGGGAGGTTGTGTGCCACTAAAACAAATGATTTTGGTTAGGATTTGTGCCAGTGAGTCTTGAAAAATAAATGAAAAAGTTACATTGTAATAAGATTTGGTTTACAAACAATTTAATCTATACATGTTAATCATTTGTAAATGTAGCTTTGTAAAAAATATCCACTCCACCAATTCATTTGGAATAAGCCATGCATGTAGTTAATAGACTTGCATTATGTGCATGACTTGCTGAGTGCTTTATGTACTCACCCTCCTTGCAACAATTCAAACACCAGTTGAGGAGGAGTCTACACCAGCTCTTGAGGAGGAGTACCAGGAGGAGCCGAGTAACTAGGATGCGAGCACAGTCAATTGCCTTTGGCATATTGATGGGTTACTATGAGTCTTTAATTTCTGCTATAGATTTCTTATGTTTGAGTCTTTGCCCTGCATGGTGAATTATTGTAAGTTGCCTATAAGGTTGATAAAACGGGTTATATTAATAGATGAAGCCTTTATTTATTATTCCAATGTGTATGATTATGATATTTCATCTATGTTGACACTGTGTGCACTAGCGTGATCATGTACTAGTGCTGAATACACAGAGGGTCCGAATTTGCACATTCGGGTCCCAACAACACCCAAGTCTTCATACTTAGGTACGAAGAACAAGATTAAGTAAGCAACAAATTAACAACCACACATCTCAACTTAATAAAGACCACCAATTAAGTTTACACACTACAGGAAAACGATTTGTTTTCGATGGCTACACATATTTTCATCGGCTCAAATCAGGCCGACGAAATAACATATATTTTTTCGTCGGTCGTGGCTAAGCCGACGAAATAATAGTTATTTTCATCGGCTAAGCCGACGAAAATATCGCGGGCAACTATTTTCGTCGGCTTAGCTGACGCCAATATCTGACCCAGCTCCGCACACATTTTTTCAAATTTTGGGTACGTAGTTTCGTCGGCTAAGCCGTCGAAAATAGGAGCAGGAAATAATAAAGAAAGCAAATGGCGGGCCCACAGATTAGTTTCGTCGGCTTAGCCGACGGTAATAAAGGCCATGTTTTTTTCATTGGCTGGGCCGATGTTAATAGCTAACCTAATATTTCCCTGCGCACACGAGTCCACACAACACAACAACACACCAGCCGCTGCCGCCATCGACTGCGCCGCCCCTGTCCGCGCCGGCTCCCGCCCGACCACGCCGGCGACCGGCCTCGCCGCTTCGCGCCGGCTCCGCCCACGCGGCGCCAGCCTCGCCGCCGCCGCTGCGTGCCGCTTACGCTGGCCGGCCGTGCCAGCTGCGTTCGCCGTGCCGGGCGTGCCCGCCGCCACGCCCGCCGGCTGAGCGCGCCAGCGCCAGACCGGCACTGTCGCGCCACGCTACAAGACTGTCAGCGCCACGCCCTCGCTGTCGCGTCGGCCGAGCGACATTAAGGTATGTCGGTGAAACAATCCTGGTGTGTGCAGTCGTTTCTGCGTAGGACCAATCCTCGACATTATCGCAACTTTTACCGTAACCTCAAAACCAATTTCACTGGGAAAAAGCCGGAATCAGTGAGGAATTTGCTTCTATTCAACACGCTTGTGAACCATATTTAATGCTGTGAGATGGCGATCGAGATTGCACTTGTTCTAATTGTTTCTTTATTTCGATTCAACAAGAATAATTTCTTGGCTGCGTGGATATGCATGATGGGTTCTGGCCCTAGCATGCTAGAGTGGTGTCAACTTAAACTGTGTAGTTATCATGCATGCTAGGACTAATTTAGCATGGTGAAACAACAACATTATATATGGGCACACTGTGTAGTTCTTTATTTAGCATGATGAAGTCCCAGTAGGTCCAATTAAACATAATGTAAGTGTCTTTATGGTCACACTGTGTTGTACAAGACACAACATGGTCACAACGAACACTTGAAGCAATTTGAGTACTAATAGCTAGTAGGTTGCTAAGTTTTGGCATTGACTTAAGGATTATGCTTGTATTCTCCTTTAACAAGGCCAAGCATTGTTAAAACTTCAAACCAACCAAATGAGGTTACATTGTGGTTGTGACACTATGGTTTGGTGTGACGTTATAGAAGGTGAAACTAGAGAATAAAACCTTTCGGCTTAGGGTTTTCTCGCGTTTTTGGGCCGGTTGAAGTGTTATGTCGCCACGGAGTGTCATAACTTTATTTAACGTGCTTGATATGGTTAAAAACAGTATGAGATGTGGAATTAAGGTTAAAACTATAGGTTATGGAGGTTAATAGCTTTTCCGGGCCGTTTCCGGGCCGTTTTCGGGGTTTTGGGCCTTCCCGGGGGAGTTTTGGGCCTTGGTGGGCTTTGGTGGGATGGATTAGGTCTCCGTAACAGACTAGGATTGTGTTGAGGGCTGGTAAAAGGGGGCTTCCCCCAGCCCCATGCTGCCCTTGGGCGCCCCCACCTCCCCCTCCTAAGCCCTAGCCGCCACCCCCTCTCCCTCTCCCTCTTGTGCGCCTCCACCTCCCCCTTTGCCCCATTGCTCCCCACCTCTCCACCACCTCTCCTCCACCCCCTTGCTGCCCTAGGGTGGTTTCCACACCTCTGCACCTTGTGGATCCGTCCGTTGGAGCGAGGAGCGAGGAGCGTGGAGCGAGGAGCGATCCGCGAGGAGATCTATTGGAGATTCGTTCGTTGGGCAAAGGTATGATCATGGGGATCCTTGGAATTTATCTAGGTACTGTTATTAGGGTGATTATCAAGTTTTTAGATCAATTGGTGGTGCTGGATTGGAGTTCTTTGGGTTAGATCTAGACGTTGCCATGTTTCTGTTTTCGGGCAGATTGAGCAGTCGGACTAGGGTTCGAGTTTTCGTCGATTTAGAATTAGAATCTGTCCGTACGGACTTAAAATAAGTTGTATATGATTTAATTATCTTTCCGTGGACATAAAGCACGTTAAAATCCGATCAGCCGTTTGAAAGTTATGGCCGTTTTACCGAGCGTGTCAAAATCTGTGACGCGATTGGAACAGATCTCGGTAATCTGTAGATTAAACAACTTTAGAGGCCGAATCAGACTTTCCATATACCTAGAGAAAGTTGGGAAATTTCCTAAGCTACGCGAGGGTGTACTCGTTTAATTCATTCGGAGTCTCAGAACTCAAGTTATGCCTTTTTCAAGGCTGCTGTCCCGACGGGACAGAACCTCTGTTTTTAGGTTTTGGGAGTAGTGGGCAATGTCGGGTTAGATGGGGGTTTGTGTACTGTTTTGTGGGCATGATTGTGAGTGTGTGATGCCTATGTGCAGGTGGTGTGACACCGGGAGTGCCCTCTACTTCCCGCCAATCCGTCGCCCGCGGTTGAGGCAAGTGTGTTGTAATGTATAGCGGAATCGTAAGTTGCTTGTGGAGATTAGATGAAAGATTGAATACTTGCTATGATCACATGCCATGCTTGCTGTTTTCCAATGATATATTGAGTATGATTATCATGATATGATGCTATGTGTCTATACTTATCATGATTTGATGCCATGTGTTTATGTGTACTATGACATGATGCCATATGTTTATGTACAAATGAGATATGATAATTGGCATAGTTGCATGCATGTCATGAGATAGGGCGAGGGCGGTGAGAAAGTCATAACTAGTCCGGCAAGGTCGGTGAGAAAGTTATGACTAGTCCGGAACGCCATTGAGTAAGACCTACATCGTGATTCCATCCACGTGGTGAATGGAAGCGAGGAGTAGGCACCCTCCATCTTCGGGATGGAAGGGGGGAAAAGAGTGCACACCGACGGGTGTGTACTCAACCATACCGGTATGAGTTTCCAAGGAGATATGAGCATAACATTGCTTTGCATTGCATTGCAATACATATTTAATGATGATGATGTTGTTATGTGCTCAAGTATGAGATGTTATATGTGATGTAAGGTATTATTGTCTTGTAAATGATCTTGTTGTCCATTACAATATGCTTGCTGAGTTTTCGAACTCACGCTTGTGTTTTATGTTGTTTTTAGGTACTTTGAGATCGGCATGCGGGAAAAAGGGGTCTAGCTACACTTCTACACGTAGCTCCACCATCATAGTCCATAATTAATCACTTGGAGACATGATATTAAGAGTTGTGCCATAAACTTAATGTAGGGTTTAATTTAGCATGCTTGTGATTCCTTATTTGCTTGGTTATAGCTTATGAAGTGGTTGAGCATGCTTTTATTGGCGTAATTTGATGATATATCCATTTATGTTGTCGTGTGCTATGACATATCTTGCCATGATATTGATATTGTGTTAATTCATGTTAAAACAAAGGAGATGCTGCCGAAATCTCGGTTTTTAGCCTATGCACCTTTGCTGGAATTTTATGTTAAATGTGGTCTTTAGACGTTGTGTAGCTTATGTTTGGTAGCATTCGGGCATATTAAATGCCGGGGTGTTACAGTTGGTATCAGAGCGGGCTGTAGGTCCTTGGAATGTGATTTTCAAGTGTCATGCTATAGGGAAAAAAACTAAAATATGATGTGGAATAACTTAGAAACATGGCTTAGGTCTTAACTAACATTTTGTTATAGGATAGCAATATTAAAACTTGCAAAAGTGGTATAACTAATCTAAAATTTGACACACAATGGATGCACAGTAGGAAAGGGTATGGGTATCGTTTCTTTATGCTTAAATGTTGTATTTAAGCTATGATGTTGAATGCTTCCTTTGATAAAGCATGTTGCTATGTCTATGAGATAAATGACTGAATTGCTCTTGTTGTTGTGATAGAGTGGAATTGTGGTACCGAAGGGTTTCGGTCACCTCTTTTGTTCATAGTAAGGGTGAGGTTTGACGGTATGGCCGGTTAGCGCCATCACCGAAGAACTATTAACCCCTGTAGGAGAAGAGTGCTTACCCTCTCTGTTGTAGATCGGGTAGTTGACTGGAGTCAAATAGAAGAGTTTGGTGGTGGTTTCCTTCGTATGTTCTTTGCCGTTCTGACGGTCGGTGTTCTTTGCTTTTCTTGGCTTTAGTAGATTTGAATCAAATGAAAAGTGTTGGGTTTTCGCGGATCGTTCCGTATGCGGTGTGTGGTTTTCTCTTCCTTGGTTGAAGACGAAGAAGAGGAGACTAGTGTTGCGCTTGTTTTGGGCGCCTTTCCAGTTTTGATGCCTGTTGATTGCATTATGGGGAACAAGCATTCAATTTATCCCTGTGTTTGTCTTTCTCTGAGGTTAAAGGAGTTATTGCGGAGTTGTGCGGACACTGGCCGGGGCTGAAGTTCTGTGGCTTTGTAGTAGTACGTGGTGTTTGATTTCGTTATTTTCTTGGTTTAAGAAATCATCTTTGAAAAACCCTTCTTGTTTCGTGAAAGATTGGGATTTGGTGCTAAGGTTTTATTTGCAAAGGTTTATTTGATCGGTTGGTTCCCTCCAGTGGGAGTCTTGGAGATTGAAAAGTGTTTTGGAGAATTCCTTTGCATGACCAAGTTTGGGTTTGTCTCATCGCAATTTTGAGAGTCAAATTTTCCTTATGAACTTAGGATGAGTTTTAAAACTAAAATGCTGTAAACAAAGTAGTCTTTTGACTGAAATCGTTTGTCCCTAGTAAGAATTGATGTTTAGCATGTTATGTAGTAGGTAACAATGTGGCTTATGGATTGATGTGTTGCTAAGCTAAATTTTGAGTTGAATCAATTCAATGTGATTAATATCTCTAGCTTGAGAATAAATAGACTACTAGTGTTGCAGTTTACTCTTAGCGAGAATGATTAAATGTGTTAATGTACATGCTTAGAATCTGTTTCCTTGCTTTAAAAGTGCTTATGATCCTTGTTAATGTTAAAAGTTTAAACTTTGATGCATAGTTAAAACATTAAGATGATGTAGACTGTTGTTATTGTAAAAGAAACTTTGCTGGTTGTTAAAGATGTTCTAATCTAATGGATTAATAGAGAAATTTAATCGTGTTGACTAGTGACTTTAATTTGGATGTTGATTAGAGTTGCTATTTATGTTGTTGCAAACTACTAGTATCTTTGGAAGTATGCAGTTGTGTTGCTACAATGCTAGTATTGATATCAATGGAGAAGACATAAGACTTATTGTTAATGATGTTGTTAATGGTAGTGTTAATGCTAGTATTCAGTCTATTTTAAATAGTGGGAGTATGTTGTGTGGTGGTAATTTTGTTATCACCTATGTATAGGGTAGCTAAAAGTAATGTTTATTGGTTGATGATTATGCCCATTTGTTGTTATTGATGACTAAGTAGTTGTGGTAACTGTTTAGATTATTCGTTGGAAAACCATGGTTAAAATAGAGGAAAATTTTAACATGTTGCGATGGAGTGAGCTTTGGATAATTAACATGATGTACAATTTCATCCTTAATGAATGTATGCCTTGGAATCCTAGTTATGACCTTTGTCTTGTAGAGATAATATTTACATGTTGAAGTCGTTGTTTAACTGAATAAGGTTCGGTTGTCGAGACGTGAATATATAGGGGGTATGAAATTTATAGGTTGATCTTGCTGAAAGATTTGTGGAAGTACTATGTTTCAAATTTAGAATAAGATGTATTATGATTCGGTGAGCCGTGGGGATCATGTCATTATAGTCTTGGTTGGGTGCCTTTTTGATAAGCATCATAAACCCTTATTAAAAAAAATGTTGGGAATGGTAACTAGAGGAAGAATTTGTTGTGAAACTTTCGGTTGAATTGTGTTGGGGCTCCTCAGATAGTAAATAGTGATTATTGAAGTCTTTAATGGAAAGCGTAGTGGAGTACTAGAGATGGTTCCTTTCATCTTTGAAATTTGTTGTCTAAAAACCTTTGAAACTGGTTTGGTTGTTTGCCATCTTGGTTGAATGCTTTCGGTTGAGGTGTTCCTTATGTTGAGTTTCAGAGTTTCCCCAAAACTCGTAGTGGTTGGTGTCGACCTTTGGTTTTGGCGAATTTGTTTAGTTCGTGTTGTGAGATTGAGTTTACATCCAAAAGTTTTTGAGTGGATCGCGCCCTTTCGCGTTCGCACTGATTTATCTTTGGAATTAATTTTAAAAGGAAGCAGATGGTCATAAAGGGTTGTGTTGGAAACTTTTGAGTTAAGCCCTTGGTGTGTAACTCTATTTGACTAGAGTTGGAGTCATTTGGAAAATGTGTCTGGTGTGCGGGTGTTTTACAAGTCTGGATTTTTTTTATGAATGTTTCATAAGTGAATTTGGTTAGTGAAGAATTTTCTTTTTGGATTGAGTTTCCCTCTCTTTTGATAAAAATTTATGGCGCTTGTGTCTGCAGATGTTTGATTTTGGAGTCGATGTTCTGTTCCAAAGGGTTGAGTTTGATTTTGCGAGGTGTTGCAAAGCTAGTGTTAAATCGAAGATGGGTTTTCACACGATGTGGTGTTTTGTTGATTAACGATGTTGTCGTCATAGTTTATATGAATTAGCGCAACTCTCGATGTTATTCGAGATTTATTCAAATGATACCGAGGCAAAAGTCATCATGTGAATGACTATTCGGTAGTGTGGTTACATGATGAGGGAATGGTGAAAAGTAAACATGACATCGTTTTTACATGTTAAATGATAAAAGAGTCGTTGAGCCAGGACGGTGAGAAAGTCATATATGGAGATATGACTAATCCGGAGTGCTCCTGAAGAGTGTGCATTTATGTCATGAAACGAGATTTCCCTTGCTTTCTAGTATGAAAAGAAGCAATGAACAATTTCTGGTATGTTGGTTGTGATGTAGGGGATTTATGCTTCCTTTGTGTTTTGGCTTGGATGTTGCCGAATTCTTTCCAAAATGGTTGTTAACGCTTTCGGTTTGAGTTGTTGTGTGTACACTTGGGCTCGATAGCTAAGTGTTTTTGTGTGAGGGCGAGACCCTCTTAAGAAAGGAACCAATTGTGGTTTGGTAAGGTTTTCGATCCTAGCTTGGGCTAGGTATCGAACCTTAGTGGTATAAGGGTGGTTTGTGATGGAGGTTGATGATGTATGGGTTTAACCTTTACTAAGAGTAGCAATGGGTGGAAGTGAAGTTGACGGTAGATCGGTGATAATTGCCCTGCCGTGAGCTTGATTGTCTTCACTAGTTGTTTTTGGGTTTGAGTCTTGCCTGGGAAAGGATGGAATAAAATGTTAGTATGATCGTGTATCGGAAGGGCTAGTGTGCCTTAATGAGTTATTCCCCTCGGTGGAAACTTTCGGGAATGAAGAGAGGTCGTTAAAGGAATTGTGACTTCCTTTGACTTTGTCATGTTGAGTTTATTGCAGTGTGTAGTCAGGTAGGTTGTGATAGAAGGGTGAGGTGTTTGTCGTGAGGATTCGAGCGTTTTGGGTTGTTGAAGCCCTTCGAGGTTGAAACGCAGATTCTGTTTGGGATTTGAATTGAAAGTTGAACTGTGAGCGGTTGCCCTTAGTTGGGCTAGATCAACACTTTTTCTTTAAGTGTTGGTTTTGGGAACTCGTTTGTCGTTTGTTTCCGGTTCTAGTCGTTGTGCGAATGTTTTGTGCTGCAGAGAAGCCTTTTGTCCCTTGGGGACTTTGTTGTTGTTTTTGGCGTCCTTCGGATTCGAGGTCGAATCCTATTGAAGGGGGGAAGAATGTGACACTATGGTTTGGTGTGACGTTATAGAAGGTGAAACTAGAGAATAAAACCTTTCGGCTTAGGGTTTTCTCGCGTTTTTGGGCCGATTGAAGTGTTATGTCGCCACGGAGTGTCATAACTTTATTTAACGTGCTTGATATGGTTAAAAACAGTATGAGATGTGGAATTAAGGTTAAAACTATAGGTTATGGAGGTTAATAGCTTTTCCGGGACGTTTTCGGGGTTTTGGGCCTTCCCGGGGGAGTTTTGGGCTTTGGTGGGCTTTGGTGGGATGGATTAAGTCTCCGTAACGGACTAGGATTGTGTTGAGGGCTGGTAAAAGGGGGCTTCCCCCAACCCCTTGCGCCTCATGCTGCCCTTGGGCGCCCCCACCTCCCCCTCCTAAGCCCTAGCCGCCACCCCCTCTCCCTCTCCCTCTTGTGCGCCTCCACCTCCCCCTTTGCCCCATTGCTCCCCACCTCTCCACCACCTCTCCTCCACCCCCTTGCTGCCCTAGGGTGGTCTCCACACCTCTGCACCTTGTGGATCCGTCCGTTGGAGCGAGGAGCGAGGAACGAGGAGCGAGGAGCGATCCGCGAGGAGATCTATTGGAGATTCGTTCGTTGGGCAAAGGTATGATCATGAGGATCCTTGGAATTGATCTAGGTACTGTTCTTAGGGTGATTATCAAGTTTTTAGATCAATTGGTGGTGCTGGATTATAGTTCTTTGGGTTAGATCTAGACGTTGCCACGTTTCTGTTTTCGGGCAGATTGAGCAGTCGGGCTAGGGTTCGATTTTTCGTCGATTTAGAATCCGAATCTGTCCGTACGTACTTAAAATAAGTTGTATATGATTTAATTATCTTTCCGTGGACTTAAAGCACGTTAAAATCCGATCAGCCGTTTGAAAGTTATGGCCGTTTTACCGAGCGTGTTAAAATCTGTGACGCGATTGGAACAGATCTCGGTAATCTGTAGATTAAACAACTTTAGAGGCCGAATCAGACTTTCCATATACCTAGAGAAAGTTGGGAAATTTCCTAATCTACGCGAGGGTGTACTCGTTTAATTCATTCGGAGTCTCAGAACTCAAGTTATGCCTTTTGCAAGGCTGCTGTCCCGACGGGACAGAACCTCTGTTTTTAGGTTTTGCGAGTAGTGGGCAATGTCGGGTTAGATGGGGGTTTGTGTACTGTTTTGTGGGCATGATTGTGAGTGTGTGATGCCTATGTGCATGTTGTGTGACACCGGGAGTGCCCTCTACTTCCCGCCAATCCGTCGCCCGCGGTTGAGGCAAGTGTGTTGTAATGTATAGCGGAATCGTAGGTTGCTTGTGGAGATTAGATGAAAGATTGAATACTTGCTATGATCACATGCCATGCTTGCTGTTTTCCAATGATATATTGAGTATGATTATCATGATATGATGCTATGTGTCTATACTTATCATGATTCGATGCCATGTGTTTATGTGTACTATGACATGATGCCATATGTTTATGTACAAATGAGATATGATAATTGGCATAGTTGCATGCATGTCATGAGATAGGGCGAGGGCGGTGAGAAAGTCATAACTAGTCCGGCAAGGTCGGTGAGAAAGTTATGACTAGTCCGGAACGCCATTGAGTAAGACCTACATCGTGATTCCATCCACGTGGTGAATGGAAGCGAGGAGTAGGCACCCTCCATCTTCGGGATGGAAGGGAAAAGAGTGCACACCGACGGTGTGTACTCAACCATACCGGTATGAGTTTCCAAGGAGATATGAGCATAACATTGCATTGCATTGCATTGCAATACATATTTAATGATGATGATGTTGTTATGTGCTCAAGTATGAGATGTTATATGTGATGTAAGGTATTATTGTCTTGTAAATGATCTTGTTGTCCATTACAATATGCTTGCTGAGTTTTCGAACTCACGCTTGTGTTTTATGTTGTTTTTAGGTACTTTGAGATCGGCATGCGGGAAAAAGGGGTCTAGCTACACTTCTACACGTAGCTCCACCATCATAGTCCATAATTAATCACTTGGAGACATGATATTAAGAGTTGTGCCATAAACTTAATGTAGGGTTTAATTTAGCATGCTTGTGATTCCTTATTTGCTTGGTTATAGCTTATGAAGTGGTTGAGCATGCTTTTATTGGCGTAATTTGATGATATATCCATTTATGTTGTCGTGTGCTATGACATATCTTGCCATGATATTGATATTGTGTTAATTCATGTTAAAACAAAGGAGATGCTGCCGAAATCTCGGTTTTTAGCCTATGCACCTTTGCTGGAATTTTATGTTAAATGTGGTCTTTAGACGTTGTGTAGCTTATGTTTGGTAGCATTCGGGCATATTAAATGCCGGGGTGTTACAGTGGTAGCATGAATAAAGTAGTAACTATTGGAAAGATGAGCAACTGCCTATTTTGACTTTTTTGAGGGAACTTTTGTGAAGTTCTTGAGGATGTAAAGAAAAAAAAGATGGACGGAGGCAGTCGTAGTGAAAAAAAGCACGCACACCAACCTCGCTATGTACAATATAGATGTTTAAAAAGATTCTTAGTAATAAAAAAATAATTTTTCTTCCAACACGGAATAGATAAGGTGTTTATTTTAAAGCATCGATGCTTAATTAAATGCTCGTGCTTAGCAGGTACTTATTTTTTCTTGTCTATTAGGCTATGTACATATATAGTGATGCTAGTGTGCCATGAAGTCATAATTGTGGTAAATCTTTTGGATTCAACATGAAGTCATAATTGTGGTAAATCTTTTAGATGCTAGTATGCAATGAAGTTATAAAGGTAGTATGTCATGAATTTGGTGCAGGAATGATAAGTTAAATGGAGATTATATATTTTTGCAGCATGTTGAATTTAAGGGCATTGATATTTGCATCATTGTATGTTAATATGCTTATTGTTGAAGTTTAATATAATTATTGTTTATTTTATTTATGTTATGTTATTTCATTGGACGAGGGTTTATTTAACTTTTGATACCATAAACATTTAATCATTTAATACACACAAGTGATATATATCGAATTTAACTATTTTATACACACAAGTCACCCAACCTATACGTCACCCGTTCGGGAGCGACACGGTTCACATTAAGTTGTGTGCTTTGTCGTTCCGGAATTGTCCACGATTTTGGACAGCCTAGGAATGGACAGTTAAGCTTAGTTTTTATGACATGTCATATAATTCGCACGGGAATTTCGGCAGTGTAACCCAGTTGTTCTCCGATGCACATCAACCGGTCGTGCATTCGGGGAACAGCAGGGTTATGCTTCCGAAATTTCGTTCGAATTGTACGGCATGTCATAAAAATCAGGCTCAACCGTCTATTCCTAGGTGGGTTTAGGACCTATCCTTACCTAGACCTCTTGTTAGGATGTGTACCTCACTTTCACAATTATTCATGCATTCAGTATAGCATACAAAATGGGAGATGACCGCAGATGGATGTACAATGGTTGGACAAGCACTGGGGCACATACACAAGAATGGATGGTTAAGACACAAGGTTTTGTGGATCACGTTTATTCCTCGTCTCCTGGTGGCGGATTGGCGAAATGTCCATGTTCTAAGTGCCGGAACTTTGCTCGACAGTCCAAGCCTACTATGGAGCATCACCTATGTAAATACGGTTTCATGCCGGATTATCTCACGTGGTTTGAGCATGGTGAGTCACAAATAGGAGCAACGTCGAATTATGTCGATCAATCAGATGAGCCTGAGGATAGAATGGATGAGCTGGTCAATGATATTGCTCATCAGTTTGAGGATGTCCCTGGGCTGGAGGTCGAGAAATTCTTTAGGCTACTTTCTGCTTCAGAAGATTCTTTGCATGAGTCTACAGATGTGACACAGCTAGGCGCTGTGACGCGACTCATGGCTATAAAATCGAAGTACAATCTCTCTGTAAGTTGTTACAATGATTTAGTCGATTTGATTTGTGATATCCTTCCAAAACCTCATAAGATGCCCAAGGACTTTTACCGTTCGAAGAAGCTGTTGGCCGGTTTAGGAATGCCTTACCAAAAGATTGATGTATGTGTTAACAATTGCATGTTGTTCTGGAAGGAACACGAGGACAAGGATCGTTGTGTGTATTGCATGAAATCGAGATATATGGAGATGGTCGACGAAGAAGGGAATATGCAGATGACAACTGTGCCAGTGAAGGTGTTACGACACATGCCCCTAATACCAAGGCTTCAACGGTCTTACTTATCTAGGACGACTGCGAAGCATATGAGGTGGCACAAGGAAGGCGTCTGTGAGAATAATGGGCTAATGGGCCATCCTTCTGATGCCGAGGCTTGGAAGGCGTTGGATCAATATGATGCCGATTTTGCCAAAGACCCCCGCAATGTGCGTATTGGGTTGGCGACTGATGGTTTCACACCTTTTAACACAAGTGCAGCCTCGTACTCATGTTGGCCTGTTTTTGCAATTCCATATAATCTGCCACCTTCGATATGCATGAAAGATGAGTATGTTTTCTTAACCCTCGTCATACCGGGTCCTGACCATCCAGGAAAGCACTTAGATATGTTCATGCAACCCGTGATCGATGAGTTGAAAGAGTTATGGAATGGGGTGATGACATATGACAACAAATAAAAGAGTACTTTAACATGCGTGGTGCATATCTTTGGTCTATTCACGATTTTCCTGCATATGGCATGTTCTCGGATGGAGCACACATGGTAGATTGTGTTGTCCAATATGCATGGGTGACACAGATGCCTTTCGCTTGAAAAACGGTGGCAAATTCTGCTTCTTCGATCACATCGACGCTTTCACGCCTCCTAATCACCCATTCAGGACACAGAGCAATGCTTTCCGCAGTTTACGACCATCGATGAAAGGGCCACCAAACGGTTGACCGGTCATGAGATTGTTACTTGGCACAATAATTTAGTCAATACAGAGGATGGATATGAAGGGGTAAAAGAGACGCACAATTGGACTCACATATCTTGCATTTGGAGTCTTCCTTATGCTCAATCCCTAATCCTCAGGCATAATATCGATGTGATGCATCAGAACGAAATGTTGCGTAAAGCATCATTAGTATGATTTTTTATTTCAAAGACAAAACAAAAGATAATATTAAAGCACGTAAGGACATGGCCGAGATATGTAATCGACCTACCCTTGAGGTGAGGTCAGACGAAGCCGGACGGACAGGGAAGCCACGTGCTCCCTACTGCCTCAAACTCGCCGAGAGAAAGGAGGTACTTATGTGGTTGAAAAATGTTAAATTTCCCGATGGTTACGCAAATGAACCTAAGAAGAGCAATGAGCATTGTAACAGGCAAGCTAAATGATTTAAAGAGCCATGACTACCATATTATCATGGAAAGGCTAGTACCTGTAATGTTCCGTGGTTATCTGCAGGAGGAACTTTGGACAATGTTGGCAGAGCTAAGTTTCTTCTATAGACAGCTATGTGCTAAGGAAATAAATAAAACAATAATGAAAAAGTTGAAGAAGGACATACCAGTGCTTATATGCAAGATGGAGAAGGTATTCCCACCAGGTTTTATGAATGTAATGCAACATCTATTGGTACATTTGCCATATGAAGCAGAGGTTGCAGGGCCTGTACAGTACCGATGGATGTACCCAATAGAACGGAACCTGAAAAAACTTCGAGGAACTGTGCGTAACAAAGCAAGAGTTGAAGGATGTATCGCAGAAGCATTCTACCTTAAGGAGATATCGTATTACGCGAGTACATATTTTGCAGATGAACACAACATAAATGTTCATATACCACGGTACCACACATCTGGTGACACCCCTGTCAGTAATTTGAAGATATTCCAATGGAATGGCAAAGCTGTGGGTGGTGGTTCTAATCACGAGTTGTCTCCGCAAGAATGGAATGCCGTGTTGTTGTATATGTACGCCAACATCGAGGAAATGGACAAGTATTTCAAGTAAGTACTTCCATTGAATATCCTCATAAATCTGTTAACACACAAGGACTCAATATCTATTGAATAATTTGCAGGTTGTTTGACGATCAATACTGGAGATCCACACGTCAACCTACCCCTAAACAACTTGACAAATTACGACGTCAGGGTTTACACGGTGGTCCTAGCTTCGTCGCTTGGTTTCGACAAAATGTATTGTTCTTATAACACTTAACTATAACAAATTGTATTTAACTAATTCACTTCAAAAACTAAACTAATATTGCAGTGCATGAGAGAATGTGACGTACATGAGGATCTACGCCAATTATCACATGGAAGCACAACTGCAAAGAGTTATGGACGTTATGATGTCAACGGATGGCGCTTTCGTTCCAACAAATTTGAAGCAAAACACCCACAAGCAGCCACAACGAATAATGGAATTGTTACTAAGGCGTATGACGTTAATGGTCGTGCCACCGAGTTTTATGGCGTTATTCAGGATATAGTAGAGTTCAAGTTCGAGGGGGCGAAAGACATCAGGGTAGTCTTCTTTTACTGTGATTGGTTTAGCGTTGATCCCAAGAAAGGAACAAGACGTAACAACAAAATAGGGATGGTGGAAGTTAATCATGAGTCGCGCCTTACAGGCTACGATCCATTTGTACTGGCGAACCTAGTTGAACAAGTTTATTATATGTCATATCCATGCAATAAGTCCTATTTGGCACCGTGGTGGGTTGTTTATAAAGTCAATCCTCCTGGCCGGTTGAACACCCCTGGAGATGATTGTTATGTAGAAAATGAGATCGATAACAATGGTCAAGAGGCATACCAAGAAGGAGATCTACCCAACTCATTTGGAATAGAGATTGGGTTGGCACTTGATCAAATAGTCGGCGACACTAATGATATTATTGTGGACAGTACTCGCAAAAAGAAACGACAAAGGCGTGACTTAGGTCCTCAAAAAAAGAAACAATATCAACGTGGTAGTTTGCATAATATTACCATTGAACCTCCTGATGCCGATGACTTCTAATCAGTGTAATGACATAGTTACTACTATTGCATTTTTTATTATGTAATCTTAATGGTTTTTTTCTATGTACTAATGTTTTTTGCATTTTCATAAACAGAATGAGGTCGTTTGTTCATATTGGTGGCAAAATGCTCTCAAAGGGCAAGAAGAAAGATGGATCTTCATCTTCAAAAAGCCAAGGTTCAACAAAGGTTCTTTATTTATGGGTGTGCTTCTCAACAGAATCGACGAAGCGCATTCCAAAAATGCCTTGACGACGCTTCACGGGAGGTGGCTCCATCAGAGGAGGCTCCAACACAGGTAGGGGAGGGGGAGAATGAGGCTGAAGATAGAAGTGGGAATAGTGAAGATGCAGAGGTGGAGGAGGAGAATGAGGTTGGGAAGACGGAGTGAGGAAGATAATGTTTACGGAGATGGTGATGATGCAGGGGATGAGGGGAAAATGCTGAAACCATCTTCGTGCAGGGATCTAATTTGATTCCTCCTGCAATTGCAGACCCTAGGTTAAGAAGGGCGATCGTGCCACATGGTGATTGGTAAGTTTGAACTTAAAATTTGTTATTAATTCACTATTAATAATCTGGTTTACTTGAGAATTGTATTTTACAGGCAATGGATTGATGTTGCCTGGGAGGGTCGAAATCGGTTAAGGCCTGTGAACGCTACATTAGGATCTCTCTGTCGGTATCACTATCCGGGGATGGTTGTGGTTAGAGGTGTTTCTAAGCCAACAATGAAGTGGGATCACTATACGTTGGCTATAGATGGTCAAGAGGGAAATGTTGCACAGAGGGTGTGGAAGGACTTTTGGGTAATGATATTGGTTACACTTTGTTTAATATATTTGACGTCTATACTAAATTGTTTAACTCATAATTTTTTCCAATTAGGAGAGGTACCGTTTGCCAGAGGGTCAGGAGGACTTACTTGCAGCTAAAGCCAGATGTGTGTTTGACAAAGCTACTGCCAGGGTTATCAAGGACATGTTGTCAAATGCTAGTATACAAGCGGTGTGCTTGTACTACAAGAAGATCAAAAATGAGGACATGAACAAGAAGTTAGGTGCGTCACAGATATACCTTTGAGAGGATGAGTACCTCGAGGTGGACTTGCCTTGGTTACGGAAATGCCCAGATGCATGGCAGCGCCTGTGCCCTCTTGGTCGTCGGCGATTTTAGTGGAGCGATCCACGCAAGAAGAGGGGCAACTGACAGGCGGGTCCAAGGGTGACTCAACGGTATGGCGCTGATGGACATCTTCGTCTCGCACGTCGAATGGTACGTTTGACATGGTGTACTTCTAATTTATTTAACTTTGGTTATACTTATGTTTACTAATTAACATTGAGCTATAGGAGGCTGAAAGTGGCAATGCGCCAAGCTACATTGAAGCATATATCCGAGGCCACAAAGGAGGTGATCCTACGCACCCAGAGCAGCTTTGTAGTTCGTCGGCGACGCAGAACCTGGTTAGTAGTATCAACATGGTACATTTGGTTTAAATGAAATTCCCTATTATTACCTTAATTAATATTGTAGGCACGCTATGGAGAAACAATGGTCGAACGTCATGGGGAAGAGTACGATTGGAGGAGAGAAGATGTCGATCTTGTGGCCTTGTACACAAGTGGAGGTGGTAAGAAACATGGCAGGTTTGCCATGTTCAATGGGGTCGTGGATTCAAGTGAGGCCATAGGAGAGGCGAGGTCATCTCACTCATCCCAAGGCAGTGCACGGAGTTCACGTGAGGCAAGACTAGAGGAGGAGTTAAGGCAACAACGGGAGGTGCTGAGGCAACAACAGGATATGATGAGGCAAAGAACACGAGAGTGCAATGCAAACCCAAGCCTATTTTGTTCAATGGCAGGCACAACAACAACAATACTTTCAAGTAAGTAAAGTTGTTTACGATTTCATTTAGACTTAAATCACTTGATAATGTTAGTTTACCTAAATTTATTAAATTTATATCATATGTGCTAGATGTATTTTGTAATGGTTCATAATCACTTCATAATGCTTTGTTATGGTTGACCATGTATGTGGAATGGCGAATTTTGATGATCCTCCATAATTGATCATTTTCAATAAATTTATCAAATTTATATCATGCGTGCCTCATGAAGTGGAATGACAAATTTTGATGATCAATGCTTGCATATAGTGCTAATGGCCAAATTATATGCACATTTTATGAACTTGATCATTTTATTTGCTAATTGTTGTCACAATACTTATATTTGTTCTTGTTCTTGTATCAATACTTTTTTTAGGAAATTTTAGCTTCGCACCTTGGATCCGCTGCCGTTAACTTGCCAACATTTCGTCCTCCTCCTCCACCTCCTTTCTTCCCACCCCCGCAAATGGTATTTACTAACTTATCATTTTTAGAAATGGTATTTACTAACTTGTCTTTCATGTGAAATTAATTAAAAACTATTTTGATTCATATAGGGATCGACAACACCGCTCTTGGACCGGAAACAAATGTTGCGGTGATGTTGCTAGTGGTTCGGGACGCCTTTGTTGATCAATATCTCAACACAGGGGTGATGCGGTGTAGTGGCCACAACTTTCATACACCTCCGAGTTGAACAATGTATTTATGTTGAATGGCTTGCAATGATTTGTTTTTGTTCATGTGGATGAGATGATACAAATGATCATTGTTTTGTGATGGCATGTGGATGCAAACAATGTGTATGAGATGATGTGTTGTCGAATTGTGGTATTGTGTTGTCGAATTGTATTGTCGAATTGTGTATGAGATGATGATGTGTATGAGATGATCATGTGTTGTCGAATTGTGGTATTTGTGTTGTGATGTTATTGTGTTGTCGAATTGTGATGGTATTATGTTGTCGAATTGTGGTATTGTGAAATTATGGTATTGTGTTGTCGAATTTCATAATCTCTGTGACTTGTGTTATAAAATTTCTATGACTGCTCTGTACATGTGTGATTTTTTGCGATTTTGTTTTTTTTAAAAAAAAAATACATAATTTCGTCGGCCTGGCCATCGACAATACTGGGGTAGATATTTTCTTCGGCTTGGCCGTGGAAAATACTTATTTTCGTCGGCTACAGAAGCCGTGGAAAATATGTATTTTCGTCGGCCAGGCCGTGGACAATACTTATTTTCGTCGGCTACGGTCGTGGAAAATACGTATTTTTAAATCGGCCAGGCCGTGGAAAATACTCTATTTTCGCCAGGCCGTGGAAAATAAGTTGCCACGTCGGCCAGACACGGTCTTTGGCCTACGGCGCGTAATTTAAATCGGCTGTCCTAAGCCGTCGAAAATACAGTATTGTCGTCAGCCGCCGACGAAAATAGTTGTATTTTCGTCTAATTTTTTTCGTCGGTATAGTTTCGACGGCAGGCCAACGAAAATATCTATTTTTGTCGGTTTTTCGGTTATTTTCGTCGGCTTTTGGCCGACGAAAATATATCTGATTCCTGTAGTGACATGCCCATTATTGTCACTATCATCTAAATATGGTTAAGCACAATCTAATTCCTTAATGGGTACTAAATCTAAATTATTGTGAAGGCAATGTGACAAGTGACACCATGACACTATTCCCATCCCACGCATGTCGCCTTCAATGATCACCTAAAACATTAAAGAAAGCAAGAGTGAGTCCATAACTCAACAAGTACATGATAAAATAATAATATAACCATTTATCATATTTACCTTATTAGTCATCTTTTGATGAGTCCAAGACTCAATACATAATCCATTCATCGCACATTAGTGATGTAATGCAAATATGTATGCATGCTCATATGCACATCTCATAGTTTATACCGGTATAGCTGAGTGCACACCTATTGGTGTTGCAACCTTTCAATCCCTTCCATCTCGTGGATGGGGCGCTTCAAACCAGTCATATAACTTTCTCACAGACCTGGCTCTTGCACTCAGGATTAGTTATATGACTTTCTCATCACTCAAGCTCATATCACTACTAGAGTAATAGACATCAGTGGCGGTTCGTAACTGCCATCAGTGGTGGTTCGTAACTGCCATTAGTGGCGGTTTTTCGAACCGTCACTAATATAGTGCCACTGATAATTGAAGATTATTAGTGGCGGTTTTGAACCGTCACTGATAATATTATCAATGGCGATCCAAAGAAAAACCGCCACTGATAATATTATTAGTGGCGGTTCCAAACAAAAACTGCCACTGATAATGCATTATTTGTGGCGGTTCTAAAGAAAAACCGCCATTGATAATGTATTATCAGTGGCGGTTTTAGCCAAAAACCGTCACTGATACTTATATTTAATATTCTGGCATTTTTAAACACAAAACGAAGATATTTTCCAGGAGATCACCCTCACCCATCCTAGTTAGTACTACTCTCGCCTAAGCAGGCTTAACTAGTGAGTTTTACCATCGATTTTAATGCAAATACGAGCACTTAGTACCGAAGTGTTGGTATGATCACATTTGAAATATAATGTGTCCCCCTCCCCTTAACCTCACAAAGGACCCAAACACTAATTTTAGTATTCTTGTACTCTTAATTTACCATGGCATGGATGCTTCAAATTTCAACTAAGTGTTCAATTTTACCATGACATGGGTGCTCTAAATTTCAACTAAGTGTCCAATTTTACTATGACATGGGTGCTTCAAATTTCAACTAAGTGTTCAATTTTGCCATGACATGGGTGCTCCAAATTTTAACATGCCATGGGTGCTCCAAATTTTAACATGCCATGGTAAAATTTAACATGCTATGGTAAAATTTAACATGCTATGGTTTTACCATGACATGGGTGCTCTAAATTTCAACTAAGTGTTCAATTTTGCCATGACATGGGTGCTCCAAAATTTAACATGCCATGGGTGCTCCAAATTTTAACATGCCATGGTAAAATTTAACATGCTATGGTAAAATTTAACACTTAGTTGAATTTAGAGCACCCATGTCATGGCAAAATTGGACACTTAGTTAAATTTAGAGCACCCATGTCATCATGGTAAAATTGAACATGTCATGGTAAAATTGGACACTTAGTTGAAATTTGAAGCACCCATGTCATAGTAAACTTGAACACTTAGTTGAAATTTGAAGCACCCATGTCATGCTCAATTTAACTCAAATTATCAGTTTTTTATTTTCTGACAGTTTAAAAAAAATTAGGTAACTACAGTTATCAGTGCCGGTTCTATCAAAAAACCGTCACCGATGATATATTATCGGTGGCGGTTCTAGCCAAAAACCGCCACAGATAAAATTATTAGTGGCGGTTTTTGGCTAGAACTGCCACTAATAATATATTATCAGTGGCGGTTTTATTTATCAGTGGCGGTTCTAGACGGGAAGACTATTAGTGACGGTTTTTCTTTAGAACAGTCACTGATAATGCTATTTGTGACGGTTCAAACAAAATCGTCACTGATAGAGCATCACCAATATGCAGTTTTGTGTTAGTGTATGCACTTTTTATGATATGAATGCAAGTGATGCATCATTTTCCAATAATCATTCACCATGTACCAGCATTACCAAGTGACCATCCACATCATGTATTCATCATCATCATATCAATATATCAAGCATAAATAATGACAATGATTAACAAACAACATATAGAACATCAAGGTAACAATTATCAATTTAAACAACAGTTCATCTCAACCCATCATCATTTTACGATGTACTTGCCTCTTTATCCATGGGAAGCGGAGTGGCATGAGGTTGAAGCCACTCCCGAAAGCACACTTGCTGCAAAAGATACATCCATCTCAAAATCATGGAAAAATTACAAGCATCAAACATAACGACATTGCGCCTATGCACAAACCCCCGATTAACTTTCTCACTTGTTGGACAGTTCAACCCCTTGCTGTCCTGGTGGTCGAAAGACCATAAATTCTATCTCAAGAGCCCAAACAAAGGAAACCATAAAACTTACAAAAACTACAAAAGATTACCCACACTTTTCTAGTTATCCATATTTTCCAATTAATCCATTTAACCTCTCGAATTCAACATTGAAGGCCAATCTGTCAACTCACTGGACAACAGACTTTACAATTTCATAAATATTTTTATACAACTCCAAATATAACAAACCATGATATTTCTAAAATCTACAGAAAACTATCTAGCTTTCTTTAGTTATTGGGATAATTTAATTCGGCCACTAAATTGCCCTAATATGAAGATTACAGAGACTGATTACAGTAGCGATTAGATTACGTATATCATGCTTAATAGGTTATAACTTTTAAATCGCTGAACCAAAATTAACTTCTCGTACTCTAATGAAACTTTAGACAATAATCTACATTTTTCACATCTATCGTGGCCTCTGAAACTGAACACAAGAATCCCGAAAACTGATTTGAATATCAATCCTAGAATTGCCCGAATTCTAAACTTACCCCAAACACAACTTGGAGATCAATATAATCCACATCTAGTATGGAGACCACCCAAAACCCATCCTAATGCAGCACCAGCATCACCAATTTCAGTATTTGGATTATGCCTTTGCCCGAATACTCAATGGAAGGATGATGATAGTATTTCCCCTTAGATCAAGCGTTCTTCACTCCTGCGCATGATCTACCCTAGAACTCCCGTGATCCTTAACACCAACACGTGTAGCAACAACAATGGCACGAGGAAGGCCGGTGGCTGGCCCAAGGGAGGAGGTAGGGCAGCTAGGGTTACGAAGGAGGGGGTAACTTAGAGAGGGAGAGGAATGGTGTGGCCGCAATTGGAGAGAAGAAGGGGAGGGGTGGTGTCGTTGGGTGAGGGAGTGGGGCTGCAGGTGGCGGCTGGGAGTTAGAGGAGGGGACGCTAGGGTTTGAGAGGGGTACAGCCCCTCCCTCTTGGTCCAAGTCAGTCCACAATAGAAAAATTCTTCCCTTAAATCGTCGTTCGGCCCTTTTTTTAATTTATGTGATATTACAACTATGTACTAACAACCATGGAAAATAAGTGCATGATTTAATTGAAAATTAGGTAGGCACCATGACAGTCACATCCCCGGACCTCGTTTTCCTGATGGTTTGAATGAACTCCAGATGATGTGAAGGGTTAGATGGCATGGCTCACAATTTCTTGAGCACTAGAAAAAGGTAAGGAGAGATCGAAAGTGAAGTTCAGCTTGGCTGATATCAGCGAAACAAAATGGACTGTGACACTGGCCTTACATGGAATGTAGTAAAAAGACGTACAACGAACTCGTGCTCCTGTCCCACAGCAGCCTGGAAAATTTGTTCAGGTCTTTGACTCAAGTGAGGTCACATTAACCCTTTTCATTTCATCACAGTTTTCTGAAGTGAAAGCCAGCTGTAAGGTAAATCACGAAAGCCAAAAGAACATTTAGCATAATTTTATGCAATCAAAAAAAGTTTTACATATGCTATACCGCATACTTTATATATTCTATACTGTACCAACCTACTTTGAGACATGTTAGCACTGTTTTACATATCGAGTTCTCTCATCTCACTACACCATGGCCCAATATTACCGACAGATGACTGATGGAAATAATCAGTTATTAGCGACAAACTATCTGTCGGCAAAGTTAACAACAAACTATCTGTCGGTGATAATACTTTCTGGGTCAGATTATCTGTCGGCAATTGTATATGTATTAAGGACTAACTTTCCGTCGGCAAATATCATATTATGATTCGGACCATCTGTCGGTAAAACATTTGGGCGGCGCGTGCCAAGTTAAGGCGCGAGAGGAATAGGGTTTCTTGTAAACCCCCAAATCGATCTGGCTGCTACCGATCTCTCCCCACTCCCTCACTACCGATCGCTCCCCACTCCCTCCCTCCCGATCCAGCCTCCCGCCCCGACGCCTCTGCCGCTGCGCTGCCGCCGCTCGACGCTCCGGCCCGTCGCGCTCGACCCAGCCCTCCGGCGTCGCCGCGCCTGCCTCCGCCCCACCGCCTCGACCCGCAACCCTTGGCCCCGCCGCCGCCGCTCTAACCAGAGGGTCCCGCCGCCGCCCCGACTCCAGCCCTTCCGCCTCCGCGCCCGCCGCCTCCTCCTCCATCGCCTCGACCCGCAGCTCCCGGCCGCGCCGCTTCCCACCACCGCCATTCCCGGTCCCGCAGCCTCCAGCCCCTGCCGATCCCGACCCAGCCCACCCGCCACGCCCGCTGCCTCCTACCGTCGCCACTCCCGGTCCCCGCTGCCTCCAGCCCCAAAGACTCCCGACCCAGCCCTCCCTCGCTATCCATCCCCAAGGAATGCCACGCCGACGTCGTCCCTATGTGCGGCCCAGGTGAGGTTAGAGAGGTGAGGTTAGAAAGAAAGGTGGGTATTCTGAGCTCTTACAAAATTTAGTGTTGTTACATTTTGCTATGAGCTACCTCTAGTGTTTTGCAGTGAATTTGATCATATCTGCACTGCAGAATCACTGCAAAGGAGTTTTTGTCTAGCTAGAGTAGTCCAGTTTGGAATATGGCTTGGCTTGGCTAGCTAGTTACCTCCATGATTTGGTGCCAATTAGAAGGCTAGGTTAGGATTAGGGCTTCCTAGGTCTTGCATTGTTGTTTTCCTGTTGGTTAGTGGAGGATGATGGGGCATCTTGACTAACACAGAGAATACCGCACCATTCTCTTCCTCAATGCCTTCACTTTGTGATGAATATTGCAGTTAGTGGATTATCAAAATGAAGTTTATGCCCTTCTTTGATTGACCAAAGGTCAAAAGTAGCATGTATATATATGATATATATAGCTCAGGACCTACATACTTCCATCACTTGTCTTTGCAGTAAAATAGCTAGTCCACTACATGACCATTCATGTAAATATATATGAAAGTGCCCTCATTTGGTCTTGCTCGATCCCTCAAGTCAGTGACAATAACGTTTTGAAATTCCTGAAGTCAAACTTCGTAGACTTCATTTTTCGACATTTTGATGAATATTTAGATTGAACATGTGGAAATGATTATGTACACAGATCCATGCATGAGCATGTGGAAGAAGTCCTAATCTAGATCATGGATGTGTGCAGGTTAAAGAAAAAGTATACATTGTTTGGTTAATTTCTTCAAAAGAGTCAATAACGCTTGTAATTTAGAACTTTCATCCAAATCTCCTATCTTGTACTACAGACTGGGATTAGTGCTTTAGATGCTTGTTTGGGGGAGGAAAGACTAGAATTTGTGAGAAAAGGGTATGTTGGCAGTAGTAAGATTTAGGGCATGTTTGCATACTTGAGAGAAATATTAAAATTTTGTATTAGAAATCTGACAAGATAGTAGCTCTGTTTAGTGGCCATTCCATCTACCTCCCAAACTAGAGGGTTGTTTGCATGTTCTTATTTCTTAACTGCGCAATGATCTTTCTTCTTTGCAACAATTTCTAATATGTCTTTACAATTGTCTTTCCAGAGAACATGGTGGAGTTCTAACTGCTTGCTTTAAGGCATCTTTTAGGATGTCTCTACAAATGTCGATACATACTAATTAGTTTACGTGTTAATGGACATAATAAAGAATGTCTCTAGCAACATGTCTCTACTGTATGGTTTTGTTGTAGTGAGCACTTGGTGGTGTTGATGAATACTCAACAACGGCCTACATTTTTGTATTGGTCATATTGTTCAAATCATTGATTAAGTGGCCCTCTATATAGTGATATCGGAATTTTTGGTGTGAAAGGTCCTCTATATAATGATATTGGAAATGTACATGGATTACATTGATCCAAACTTCTCTTGGAAGAACTTCACCTTGAAGGAGCAAGCCAAGGTCATAGTTGCACCTAGGAGCAACAATGAGCTTGATCAGATTAAATTGAAGACAAAGTTCCCGAGAACTTTTGTCAATCAAGGAGTCACTAATAAAATATGTTTTTGAACCAAACAGAAGACATCTAAGGCTTTAAGAATGGAATAGTGCACACAACCTTATGTTGATGTTATTTATTCCATATAAATTGATATTGCTCTCTGGTGATAATCAATAAGCATGCATGATGTTAATAGTTGTCGCTCGATGTAGTTGCTAATTCCTTGTGAGTTTCTAGTTGCTAATTCTGTGTCAAAATGTGCTTTGCCAAGAAGCTTTTATTTTATAAACAGTGATTGTGATAAAATTTCTTTTCAATATATGCAAAGATGAAAGATGTGACTTCTCAATACATGCTTTTGCAAAATTTAGTTGGATACATATGCGAATAAGTGATATTGGACACATGCATAAGTGATATTGGACACATGCATAAGTGATGTGACTTCTCAATACATAGGTAAAACACGCTTTTGTTCTTCGTATTAGTATTTGTTCTTCAGATTCGTATGGACACATGCATAATTTAGTTGGATACATATGCGAATAAGTGATATTGGACCGCTTTTGGGCAAAGTTGACTATTTGAAACATTTGGAGTGGTTCTGAATTGAAGCTTACCTGTACGAGATGTCTTTGTTGTAGGCTAATAAATATGTGGTTTGGGTGGGAATTGGCTCTTGCATCTACATTGTTTGGTGTGGATGATTCTTTAGTATTGGAAATTTAAAATGTACTTCTAATGGGTTTTCCTGTGTTCTAATTGGTTGATATGCTTGACCAACCATACAAGTCTAACTAGGGATAAAACATGCTCTTTGGCTATGTAATGAGAAGGAATCAGTTATGCATCTTCTTTTACAATCATATTGCACAAATTACCTGCAAGTTCATTTCTCAACTAGTTGGTAAAAACGTTGGCTTAGATTATGAAACAGTTGCTACAAGTGATGGATGGTATCTGATTTTTTTTGAAAGAAAACACGGCAAATGGTATAGTAGGAGTACTCTTTTACCAGCAAACCTTTTATTTTTAGTGTTTGCAACCAAGTAATATTATGATACTTATCCATATAGTCTGTTGATGAAATTGTGTCATTGTGTAATGTGATGGAGCCGTTGAAAATGGGAAGGCAGTTTCAAAGAGAAGGTGAGCTAGATTTGTTAATGGTTGGCAGATCATTGAGTTGATGTCACATTCATGTCCTTGTATAGTCGTATACATAGATACATGCCTGTTTGTTGACAACATGTCCCAAGTTAAGCTAGCTACAAAGTTTACACATGACTTGGGGCATGTATCGGGTGTCAGATACACTACACATGCACTCCCAAAAGGCTGTAGGCATAAACAGGCCCATAGTGGACCATTGTTCACTGGATGTAGGAACATTTAGGAGACAATAAGCCATGGTTGCAGCCTTAAGCAACTGAACCGTCTCATTTGCTTCCTGGGTTTAGATTAATGTGGTTGCATGCTCATTTTAAGTGGTGCCATCCATTGCGTTGTACTGTGTGGCCATGGTTTAATTTAGATATCTTTTGTTGCTCCTTTTGTTTGATATATCTGTCATTGGTTGTTCCATATACATACAGTCCATATATTGATCCAGTCCATACTCGTGATCCAGTCCATATATTGATCAACCTTTTATTTTTAGTTGTTTGCAACCAAGTAATATTATAATACTTATCCATATACTGCCATGAGCACTAATGACAAGGCACTAAATTTGGAAATGTCTTTTTTGCAGGCAAAATTGGAATGACCTAGGAAGTTGGTGTCAACATTACGAGGAAGGGATATAAATTCTTTTGTTCAAAACAACTAGTAGCATGTACGCTAAGTAATCATTTTGTATATGTAAAATCAGATGTCGGTGGAAGATAGTTTACCTAGTCTTGAAAGATCCAACACGGTTGTATTTTGTAAAGGATTGATGGTTAACTGTAGGACCTCTATGGCTTTTGGACAAGGGTTATGTGTATATAAATGCGAATTGCGATGGACAAAATTGTATATTCTAGTTGAATGAACTTTAAACTGTGTTCAATGGATGTATTCATTGAATCATTTTGTACTGTGTGATGTACTATCATGTTTTTTGAGACATGGACCTGTTAGTTGAATGTTAACTAAGTTGGTGTTAACTGTGTTGAATGGAACTGTCAGTCGAATGGTTTCCGGTAGTAGAATGTGGTTTCAGACTTTCTGTCGGCATTTATAATTTCCGGTTTCAGACTATCTGTCGCTATTTATCATTTCAGGTTTCGGACTGTCTGTCGGCATTTTTAATTTCTTGCTTCAGTGTATCTGTCGGCATTTGTCATTTATTGTTTCAGACTATCTGTCGGCATTTGTCATTTCTTCTTTCAGTTGATCTGTCGGCATTTATATATCTGTCGGCAAAAACTGTCTGTCGGGAAAAAGTATCTGTCGGCAAATAGCATACAATACGGTCAGTACATCTGTCGGCAAAAACATGTCTGTCGGTAAATATTTTTCCCGACAGGACTTCTTCCGACTGTAATTTTCTATCGGGAAAACTTTTGCCGACAGATAGTGCGTTGTATTACATGGGTTTTGCCGACTGATAGTCTGTCAATGAAATTGTGTCATGGTGTAGTGTCCCTTTCTTTTTAATTAACCTTTAGAGTTCCCTCAGTGGATAGGTACTATTGTTATTTGTGTACTAGATTGGCTTGTGCTCAGTTCACAGTCTAAAATGTCATGATCCCCGATGCATATATATAGTTAGTGATCAGGCAATCCAAAAGTCATCATTTAATTACGCTTCAGTATCCATTCAACACTTGAAACTGAAGCTTTAATATCCATTCAGCACTTGAAATTGAAGCACCATGTAAAGCACTAGGGCTAATATCTACTATTATTAGCACATAAATTATTTGTTACATTTTTTTATGAGCTCTTTATACTTTTAATCTAGCAACTATTATACTTAGACATTTTTATTATTAGAACTTTTCTTTCATTTACATAGGTCCTATTACGTTAAAATAATTTAACAAAAGGATGTAGTAACAAATCTGAGGCTTGCAATTTCTGCACTGTAAAATATCCATGTCTTGAATTTAGGAGGTCTTAGTCATGTAAAACAAGCCAAAGCCAAAAAAAAAAAAGGTATCTTAAGCGATGGAACACCATTTTGTATCTTGTTTTGACAAATAATAAGTTGTTCGTTGTATTGCAGTGTCATGTGTAAGAGTTCCCGCTACCTTGCAAATTGGGAACTTGTTTGACTTGACGGGTCTTAGTTTGCACTAAATTCTGTTAACACTATAGTCCCACTAACTTATTAATCTTTATTTCGGTGTCATCGCCTCGCTATCTTGCCAAGATTATAGAAGCCCACCTTTCAACGCTGAACATGATTCCACATTTGAAGTTTTATGTCTGGCTTTTAGCAGCTCCACGCTGAGATGCTTCATGTGGCATGTGTGTGTCTGATGGTTTGCAATCAGCTAGCATATCAGGCCCCCTATCAGTGGTTACCATGAGGGATCCTGTACTGTCAAGTCAACAAAGTCACATTAGTAAGGAACTTTCTGCTCCACTAATTTGGCTGCAACCTCAAGCTTAGTGCTGCGGGTGAGGATTAAAGGTGGAGTGGTGAGGTTATGGGCTTCAGGACAGGGCAGAAGTCCCCTTTCACATTCCTTTTGTAAGGACCATTAGTTTGACATTCCTTTCTCTAGTGATTGTTCATCGAGGGAGACTTCAGATTGACGACAAACAAGATAGAGGTGCATGCATGCTTCCTTAATTACTAATCTTTCTGAAAGTTTGAAACTAAGTTTTATAGGTTAAAATCGGAAATAACTTGTGTAAACCATGCTATGTGAACACTAATTTCAGGTGAAATCTTTATAACATGAACTTCAAAGCTAATTTCAAACTTAAAATTGCAGTTTCATGTTGAATTTTCCATGCAGAACAATCTATATTCAGAATTAAATAAGGAATGTCTAATTATGTAAAATAAATCATTTTAAATAAAAGTATAAATCACCTCATATTATACTTTCCATCCTTATAATCCAAAGAACTCATAGAAAGAAGTAAAGCGGGTTACTGGAGAGGTGTGGCCAATCAAAGTTTAGTGGCACTCTTCCCATGATCCCATCAGAGATGTTGGCCTGCTTCGTTGCCTCCCACCGAACACCGGGCCCACCCACGGGCCTGCCACGCTGTCCGTACGCATGCTCACGCTCACTGCAGCTGGGCCCCGCGCACTGTGACACGATCGTGCGTGCGACCAGCGACGCGACAGGCGTCAACGCTTTGTATGCTGGGCTGCTGGCTACGAAGAAAGAGAAACGAGTTTAATTAAAAAAATCCCAAATTCTTGGCTTAATTAAGTGATCAATATAAGGGCAGGAGAATGTACGCAAATAAGTTATCGCAAGTCTAAAAAATACAGCAAGCCACTTGCACTACTACAGATCTGACCATCAGTACCGATTTTTTAACCGATACAGGCCATTCGTGACTGATGCTCATTAAGCATCACTACCAGTTCCACCAACCGGTACTGATATGATTATCAGTACCGGTTGGAGCCTCCCAACTAGTACTGACGATCTATTTATCAGTACTAGTTGGTGCCTCCAACCGGTACTGATGAGCTACAACACGCAAGGTTTAATACTTAATATATCATATATATTATATTTACTATTTAATATATAATATACATTGTGTTAAGTCTAATATTATATATATATATATATATATATATATTTGTGTGTGCGTTAAGTCACAATTGATTAAAGCACATATAATCAATCATGCACAATTAGTTGATAATCAATCATGCCTATATATAATATATAAGTACACATATACAGTCACATAACATTCGATCATTACAACTTTAATTACAGATCATTTATGGGGCCTTTCTTTTACGTGCATCGCTCTTAGTAGCAGTAGATGTCGACTCCGACAGTTCACCAGTCTTTATCAAAGGGCCCCACCTCTTTGTCACTGGATCGTGAAACTCGCCTGTTGGATTAAATTTAGCCGACGAGTTGTTCTTGTATTGCTTTCACGTGCGCCGGCGAGAAATCCGATGAATCTTGCAAGTGGCAAGCACCTCCGGTCTAGATGTTCATAAACTAGCACAGATAGTAGCCGCATAAATTGTTGCCCGACTGCTGAAGCAAGATCTGCGGTGAAAAAAGCTGAAAGCATGAAATGGATGCATGGAAATGAAGTTAACGAACTAAAAAGCTAGCATGATGGCATACGTACTCGAGAGGCAAGTGTAATATCGAATTCCTTTTTGAATTAGCCCACGGTTTTAACATGGAACCGTGCGAATGCACTACACACGTGATTGTGAATTGAACATGATTAGAATTTGTTTCAAATGGACTAAAACTAGCATAATAATGAAAGTAACAAGAATACCGGTTGAGCATGTCGATCAAGTTTTGGTAGTTCCCAACTGGTTTTCTCAGCGAGTCCATAACTGTGATCATGCTACGATCTAGCTCGATAATGAGAAGAATCCAGTGAAAGTTGTGCATATATATGTCAATGTAGGTAACTAATTAGTTCTAACATCATGTTATGGAAAAGGATTAGAACGAGGTGGTAGGAAAACACGTACTCAAAGTTGTAGGGTAGAAGTAGTTTACTTATATCTTTGACCCATTAGCCCCCTGTATATGTTGGTCTCTGTATCAACAGAGGAACTAGTAACAGTCATCTTATTGATAACCATAAGGTCAAGGAAACCTCTATCGAAAATGCCCTCCCTTCTGCATATTTGTATCTCCATTCTACGTAAGAAGAAATTAGTTAGGCTTGCAAGTTAGTATAGTGCAAGGGCCTGCACGATGGATTTTCGTAATTAAATAAGGGACTTACGGAGTCCAGCGACTCAACATGGCCATGTTGAGGTCATCTGTCTGGTATAGTTCTTACATTACGCGCCATTCGACATAAATTTCACTATCGTCGTGAAAAAAATCTTGTTCCTTATACTTGACAGCGAAAACCTCTAGGCCATGCCAGAATGCATCCAGGTACCATCCATGGAATTTACACATCCTAGTTGGTAGCTAGGCAACCTCCTCACGCCTAACCAATGATCCACCCGGTGTAAATGGCCATCTGACTTGTGTAGATTCAATCTTCTTGTCGCCTAGTATTTGATCTAGGTCAAGACCAGTTTCTTTGATGAATCGTAGCATCTCCTTGGCCTTCTGCTCAACTGATGACGTCGTCCCCTGTGACGTCTTCTTCTTGCCGCTTTTCTTGACCAATGTGCGCTTGTAGTCAGAGACACGAGGTTTTTCCTTTTTATCCTTCAAAGTTTTAATTGTCCTCAAGCCTTTTAGAAATTCTTCCGTACCAGGCTGAACCTTCTTCTCTAGTGACTTGGGTTTAAAAAATTTAGTGACATCGGCTCTAACTACCTTGTCGGTCTCCTCCTCTGTCATATCGTACGCCTGCTTTGGAGGTGCAGCCAACTTCTTGGGTTGGGTGGACCCCGTCTTCTTGCGAGCTGCTGGCCGGGCTGGCTGGCTTGTCTTAGGCGACAGTGTTGGAGTTGGAGTTTCACGTGCGGGGGTTGGTGCAGGAGATGGGCTTATTCTGGGGGGCATCTTCTTTGCTGACGATGGAGGTGACGACGGACCGCTTATGTGTGCCTAAGGTGATGAAGGTGTTGGAGAGGACCGCTTATGTGAGTCCTGAAAAATGATGTACTTCTTGCACCACAGGATGAAATTGTGTACTGCCTCTCCTAAATTCGTAGTCCCGTCACCTCCGGGAATGTCGAGGTCAAGGTCCTTGCACCCTGGGCATACCTCCTCCACCGAGACCTTGGAGTAGCCCGGCGATATCTGCTGGCCATGGATGACCTGCCCCGGCTCCACTTTGTGATCCATGCCGTGAGCCGCCTTGAAGGATATGTTCTTCGCTTGGACATGCAACTCACAAGCTGTCCGCTGTGTTGTGTCGTCTACGGGCCAGTGGCCCAAGTCCGCTTCGGGCAGCCCACCGGAAACACAGTTGCTCCGTTGCCCTAAGGGGCTAATGATGTCCGAATTAGTAGGAGGTTCTTGGCTCGCATCCATTCGTTGGCTCAAGGCTAACTGCACCTGTCTTTGGACCTCTTCCTTTATGCTTTCTTGTATTTGATTCATGCGTTCTTGAAGCATTAGCAGCTTCTGTTCCTGTTGGGACCTGCTTCTCACCCGACTCCTATAGGTCTCGGCATCCTTAGCGAAACCAGTCTTCTACGGAACAATGCCAATGCCTCATGTATGTCCAGGGTGCTCCGGGTTTTGTAAGGCCCTTGTTAGCTCGTCGTTCTCTCTTTTTGGCACGAAGGTGCCCTGGGAAGAGTCCTCGATCGACATTACAAGTCTTCTGGTCACATCTGTCAGCACCTTCCCGAACACCACATTTCCATCATCATCAAGGCTGCCGCTGTGAGAATAGAACCTGCTCTTCGCTCTGTCTGGCCATTCCATTGTCGCGGGCGCGACACCCTTCACCAGCAATACCTGTTCCCTCTTCTCACATTTGGGCATTGCCTGGCCGTAACCACCAGGGCCGAGGCAGTGGTGGTATTGCTTCTTCTGGGCATTCTACCTGTTCTTTTCAGTTAGACTATGCCCTTCTTCTGAATTCTTGTGGTTCACGAACGCATCCCAGTGATCCTGCAACTTTGGGTACTTGTTAAAGTCAGGCGTTCGGTTCTTCTTGATATAGTCGTCTTCAACTTCTTTTTAAATGTCTGGAATGTGATGGCCATCTTTTTCAATGCGTAACTCTTCAACTTCTCTTCAGTCCCTTGGGGGAAGGTGAATGTCTCTTTCATATCAGTCCAGATCATGTTCTTCGTATCTTCGGGGACATTCTCCCATTTCGTGATGCTAATTGGCACGTGGTCCCTAACGTGGACGCCGCATGCTGAATTGAACGGCCCAAGCGCGCCCAGGGGTGCAAGAGGTTGGCCGTTATCGTCGACTTCGATGATAACATGTGTTGCCTTCGACTTCTTGCTTGGACCTCGCTGACGTGATTGACTACTCAATTGACTGATCTGAACATATGGTACAATCATGAATGGGTTAGAATGTTGGCTTAGCATGATAGTGGAACCAGCATATACGCATTCGTACTAATTACCATGACGACCTCAGCGGACTCTACGGCCTCATCAGTCTCGACAGGCCTTACGGCCTCAGCGGTCTCGGGTTGATCCATGAAAGAGGGTTCATGATCCCCCGCCTCATAAACACCATCTCCCGAAATCAAATTTCTCATGAACTCCTCTCCATTAAATCCTTCGCCCGCCATTGTTGTTTCTTAGGCTAGAAGAAGGCACTGAAAATTAACGAAAAAAGATCAACAAAAATATACTTACACATTTCATAATTCAAATTTGAAATAAATTACTAGGCGATGGGGAAGAGGGGGTAGAGGAGGATGGGCAGCAACGACGAGGAGGGCGGTGGGGAAGAGGGGGTAGATGAGGACGAGCGGCAATTACGAGGAGGGTGGTGGGGAAGACGGGGTCTTTGATGTTGTAGGATCGAAACACACGAATATAGCAATTAGAGGGGGGGTGAATGATTGTGCGGAATCTAAAACCAAATTCTTGATCTACTAAAAGTTCACACCAAAACAGAACCAAATAATTGCCTCGTATTCGACAAAAACAGAATGATAGAGGTTTGGTAAAACGTGAATTCCTGGAGATCCAACCGTCGGAACGATCTGAAATTTGGACACAAGAAACTAGATTCCAATATGAATCGAAACCAAAAAGAATCAGCTCGATCGGACTTACGGATCAAAAGTTATGAACCTCGCAATTTTGCTGTGACAGAAGATGACGAGAATAGATCTGACTAGAATCGTAGCTCGCCGAAAGATTTGAAGAACTTGATCTTTATTACTCCTTTCTTTTGTCTAAAGTACTCCAAACAAAAGAGTACAACCCTAAAGCTTGCTCAAAGCTTGATGCCCTTCAACAGGAGACAACCCCTCCTATTTAAAGGAGCAAAACACAAGGAGTCATGAATACAATTCCTACTCCTAATCCTAGGAGTCCCATCCCTAATCCTAGAAAGAGTATGTATTCAACACAACTCCTCTTGGCCCAACCTGGCCGATTACAACTCTTGCACGCGTATGGCAACCCTACCATACTAACGTGACTAACACTTTGCACGCGAATGACCTCCTGCCATTCTCACGTGACTAACCATTCTTCATGTGCACCATTCTCTTAGCCCGAACGTCCCGCATGACATCCTTGACCACCAAGACCTCAGTTCCCCCTGAACCTAGTCTCGAACCTCAGTTCCTCCATGAACCTAGTTCCGGTCCGAACCTCAGTTCCTCCATGAACCTAGTTCCGGTCCCGTCATCAACCACATTCGCCCTCGAGCAATACCTGCACATGAACAAACCACAAAACGATTCCGAGCACAAATCCACGACTTGACTCACATTAAACCATGCAACCACTCACAGGAGTGCATTGCATTAAATATTCTAAGAACACGATTTCAAAACACGAACCAAAACCTTTGCAAAAAATCAAAAAGCTTTTCAAATAATCAAACTGATTTCAGATCTTTTCAAATAAAGAAACCAAAAAATAAATCTTGTCGAAATATCAAACTGGTTTCAAATCTTTTTCAAATACTCATCATCAAAATCAAATGGATCAAAAATAACGATCCTTTAATCTCCCTCTTGATGAGTAATTTGACAAAACACAATATAAGATTTGATAAGAGATTGAGCAAGAACCAAAAGACCAAAAAATCCCAATTCAAAAACCTCCTTGACTTGTTCTCCCCCTTTTTGACAAAATAGTCATCAAGATCTCAAAAGTCCCCCTTAATGAATGCAGTATCTCAAGCTTTGAAGTATATTCAAGGTATATAATCAAAGTAAAGCATTTGGAGAGTTTTTAGGAGAACTTTCTCATTTTGTATCAATTTATGCAATGAGAAAGCAAATTGTGAGAATATGGAGGCTCTAACACATAGAATAGTTATTGCATAAGCAAATTAGAGCAAACAAGTAAAATGTCATAAACTGATTTTGCCAAAGTGAAAAAGAAATCTATCATGAGCATAGAGAGACTTTCAAATTCACTAATATTTGTCTCAAGCCTTTTTCAACCATTTGAATTTCCTTTTTCTCTTTTAGCAAGTTTGACAATTTTGCTTTGTGATCAACAGGGATGACAAGTAACTGCACACTAGCCCATACTTGTATATGAGTAGGTAGTTCTTTCTTGTATCTTTCTCAGTTTAAATTGGCAAGTGGCTTCACATTGTTCTGAACTTTTGTTTAGACAAGTAGCCTTTTCTTGCATCTTTTGCATTTAAATCCCTGGCAAGGAAGCTGCACATTGTACTAAACTTGTGTTTAGCCAAGTAGCTTTTGCTTGCATCTTTTTCAACTTGCTTTTAACATTAAAACACTGATTTTGCTTGAGACTCATAATGATCATTTGAAGTCCAACAAAAAGCTCACACATAGTTTCTAATCAGCTCTAGCCTTTCAACAAATGACAAGAAACTTTTAAGCCTATTTCACAAATGCAATACCATAATGAGAAAGAGCCAAAATATTCTCGAAAAGCATCTCAAATTGAATTATTTTAGCCTTTTAGTGATAAGTAAAGCATTGAGCATTAACTTGGCTATATACACAAGAATAATCACCAAAGCTTTGTACTACATGATGCAATGTAAACAGGGGATTTTACTTGAGGTGTAAAGTCAAAATACCACTTATAAAAAAATCACTTGTAGGAACCAAAGTCAAGTAACCCAAAAGAGATAAACTCAAGACTCCCCTCAAATCAACCCATGGGGATGAATGATCCAGGTTCACCGCGTAAGAAAGCAAAACGAGAAGAATCAAGCGGTTTAGTGAAAATATCGACAAGTTGAGCACCGAATCAACAAATTTCAGTTCAATAGCTCCTTTTTCAACATGATCTCTAAGAAAATGATATCGAACATCAATGTGTCCAAGAAAGAAAATTACTCAAGAACCGCATGAACCGGATGTACTTTTCTATCAATTCTACATCCTCCGAATTCAGCATCAGAGAAAGCTCTTAAACTAATGCATGAGGAAGCAGAAAGCCAAATGCCAAAATCTTGAGTACCACGGAGATACCTTAAAATCCTCTTGATAGCTTGTCAATGTGAAGCACGCGGGAAGCTTAAAACGAGCACACAAGCACACAAAGAAACTCCAATTTTCTCATCCTCAACAAAGATCATCATCATCTTCATCAACAAAGATACTCTCCCCCTGAACATATGCACCTGTACCTGCACTATTTGGACTAGTGCCTTTTGCGAAAACAGAGGTGGAAGAAGCATCTTGAAAAATAACACTTTTAGCACGAGTGGAGGAGGAGAACCAATTCTTATCATCGGACATGTGGTGTGAGCATCCGGAATCCACTAGCCATATGTTCTCCTTCCTCGCGTGAGAAGCCTACAAAGAAGCAGAAAGTGTCGAGGTCTCAGTACTGGGGTTAGAAATAAGATGTTTAGGAATCCAGTACTGAGACACACGACGCACAACAGTAGGCACAACACGAGCATTCTTATGCACAAAGATAGATTTGTCTTTTCCCGTGTTCTTACCAACAAAAGGTGTTTGCATCACCCTAGGCACATAATGAGAAACAAAGCGTGCCTGTCTGAAATTAGACCTAGCCTTAGTTCTTTCTTTCTTTTGTTGTTTGGCTAGTCTAAAGCAGAAATTCACCAAATGACCATATTTCCCACAATGAGTGCAATTGTACTTAACATATGGTTTGGCATTAGAAGTAACTTTTGCACTTGAAATAGTGGGAGATAGAGTGCCGGCAGATTTAAACAAAGTTCTTTTAGGCTCATTATCAATTTTCACATTTTTGCTCTCAACAGGTTTAATGATAGTAGAAGCATAAGAGTTAAAACCTAAACCATGTTTGTTGGAGCTCACTTTAGATTGATCTAAAATCATGTTCAAATTTTTCTTCCCTTTAGTGAACCTAGAAAGAGAATCTTGCAAGTAGTCTACCTTTTTAGCAAGATTTAAACAATTATCACAAGGAGTGTCAATTTTAGCTTTCTGTTTCTGGCAATTTGAACACGAGTTAATTTCATGACTGATGTGACACCTCGGAGTGTCGTATCCTTAATTTTTGAACATGATAAGGTTAAATACAGTATGAGATGTGGAAATAAGGTTAAAATCATAAGGATCGGGGGTTAATAACGTTTCCGGGCCGTTTCTGGGCCGTTTTCGGGGTTTTGGGCCTTCCCGGAGGAGTTTTGGGCCTTGGTGGGCTTTGGTGGGATGGATTAGGACTCCGTAACGGACTAGGATTGGGTTGAGGGCTGGTAAAAGGGGCTCCCCCCAGCCCCCTTGCGCCCATGCTGCTGTTGGTGCGCCCCCACCCCTTCCCCCTCCTAGCCCTAGCCCCCTCCCCCTCTCCCTCTCCCTCTTGTGCGCCTCCACCTCCCCTTTGCCCCATTGCTCCCCACCTCTCCACCACCTCTCCTCCACCCCTTGCTGCCTTTGGGTGGCCTCCCCACCCCTGCACCTCGTGGAGTCGTCCCGTGGAGCGAGGAGCGAGGAGCGAGGAGCGTGGAGCGAGGAGCGAGGAGCGTGGAGCGAGGAGCGTTTCGCGAGGAGATTCATTGGAGTTTTGTGCATCGGGCCAAGGTATGATCTTGGGGATCCTTGGGGATGATCTATGTACTGTTATTAGGGTGTTTACCAAGTTTTTAGATCAATTGGAGGCGCTGGTTTGAAGTAATTTGGGTTAGATCTAAACTTGTCCACGTTTCTGTTTTCGGGCAGATTGAGCAGTCGAACTAGGGTTCGAGTTTCCGTCGATTTAGAATCCGAATCAGACCGTACGGACTTCTAGGAAGTTGTAGATAATTTAATTATCTTTCCGTGGACGTAAAGCACGTTAATTTCCGATCAGCCGTTTGAAAGTTATGGCTGTTTTACCGAGCGCCTAAAAATCTGTGACGTAATTGGAACAGATCTCGGTAATCTGTAGATTAAACAACTTTAGAGGCCGAATCAGACTTTCCTTATACCTAGAGAAAGTTGGGAAATTTCCTAGGCTACGCGAGGGTGTACTCGTTTAATTCATTCGGAGTCCCAGAACTCAAGTTATGCCTTTTGCAAGGCTGCTGTCCCGCCGGGACAGAACCTCTGTTTTTAGGTTTTGCGAGTAGTTGGCAATGTCGGGTTAGATGGGGGTTTGTGTACTGTTTGGAGGCTATGATTGTGAGTGTGTGATGCCTATGTGCAGGTGGTGTGACCCCGGAAGTGCCCTCTTCTTCCCGCCAATCCGTTGCACGTGGTTGAGGCAAGTGTGTTGTGATGGATAGCAAGTTGTAGGTTGCATGTTGAAATTAGATGGAATTGCCTACATGATATATGTCCACTTGCCATGTTTTAATGATTGATATGATATGATGAGCATGTTTAACATATTATGATGCCATGTGTTAATATGTGAATTGAATATGATATTTGGCATGGTTGCATGCATGTCATGAGATAGAGGCGAGGCGGTGAGAAAGTCATAGCTAGTCCGGCAAGGTCGGTGAGAAAGTTATGACTAGTCCGGAACGCCATTGAGTGAGTCCTATGTCGTGATTCCATCCACGTGGTGTTTGGAAGCGAGTAGGCACCCTCCATCTTCGGGATGGAAGGGGGAAAGGGTGCACACCGACGGGTGTGTACTTCCCATACCGGTATGAGGTTCGGAGGGTCAGGAGCAATGCATTACATCGCATACAAATTGATGATGATATTGATAAGTATTCATGAATGAGATGTTATACATGATGAAAGATGCTTGCTGAGTTTTCGAACTCACCCTTGTGTTTTCTTGTTGTTTTAGGTACCATGAGAACGGCATGCGGGAAAGGGGAATAGTCACACGCTCACACGTTGCTTCACCTTAATGTTTCCCCAAGTCAATTCATTTAGTTGGATAATAAATTGCGTGTGATGGCCTTTAAATTAAGTCTTAGCTTGGTTAATGAGAGTTCTATTGTTTGTTTGACACTTGGAACTTTAAGAGCTTGATGTTAGTCTCTTATTGTCGTTAAGACTTTATTTATTGCTGTTTTAGATGTTTCTCTTATTGCCATATAATGCTATATTGTTGCTGTTCCTTAAATTCATGATAAAACAAAGGAGGTGCTACCGAAATTTCGGTTTTTAGTCTATGCGCCTTTGCTGGAATTTTATGTTAAATATGGTGTTTAGTTGTTGTTTAGCTTATGTTTGGTAGCATTCGGGCATATTAAATGCCTGGTGTTCTGATTGGTATCAGTGAGTTTGTAGGTCCTTGGAATATGTATTTTTTAGTGTCATACCTTAAGTTGCAACTAAAATATGATGTGGAATAACTTAGAAACATGGCTTAGGTTCTAACTAAAACCTTGTTATAGGATAGCAACGTTAAAACTTGTAAAAGTGGTATAACTAATCTAAAATCTGACACACTTGGATGCACAGTAGGATGGGTTTTGGTTCGTCATTGCATCGCGCTTGATTATGTGATAAGGAATATGCTTATGATGAGGTTTGATCTATGATCTTGATTGTGTGTTTCTGTGTTTGGATGGTTGTCTGTCTAAGCAGCCATGCCGAGGGGTAGAGGCCGTGGACGCCGTGGCCGTGGAGGCCAGGGGCGAGGCTCCCAGAGAGTTGCGGAGTCTGTCTGTATAAATGATTGGATTGTTCCTGTTGTGGTGATAAAAGTGGGGGTTGTGGTGCCGAAGGGTTTCGGTCACCTCTTTTTGGTTCATAGTAACGGTGAGGTTTGACGGTGTGGCCGGTTAGCGCCATCACCGAAGAACTATTAACCCCTGTAGGAGAAGAGTGCTTATCCTTTCTGTCCTTGATCGGGTAGTTGACTGGAGTCAAATAGAAGAGTTGATGGTGGTTCCCTTCGGATGTTCTCTGCCCGACGGCGGTCGGTTTATTGTTTTTCTTGGCTTTAGTTGAGCTGAACCAAAAGAAAAGTGTTTTGTATTGGATTTTCGCGGATCGTTCGAGTGCGGTGGTGAGCACCGTGTGCTTGAGTGTGGTTGGACCGGGAGTTGCAACCATCGTGGCAAGCCCTGGCCATACGGACGAGTCTGCCGGATGAACCCCGGTAGCATCATCAAGTGGGAGGCGGTGCCTTCTCCTCCCACTCCAGCCGGCGTCTTCTAGAGGATCGGTGCACATGATGGCTGCTCTGTTTCTCGGCCGCCCTTTGCGTGGCGCCACCGGTAGCGTCTTGGTGCCCGCAGCTGCCCGCTTCCTCCTCGATTGCCTCCTCCGCCCCAGCCTTGTTGGGGCATCACCGAGTCGGGGCTCATACGTCGGCGCCACCAGAGTGTACGCTTTGCCGACCGCCGAGTCGGTAGGGCATCCAGAGGTGGTTTCGGTACTCGCTCGTGGATTCCGTTGATGCCTTTGTTCTGCTTTGATTCCGGAGCATCCTATTCTTTTGTGTCGTCGGAGTTTGCTAGTAGAGCTAAGTTGGGAGTTCAAATGATTTACGAGTCCGTGTTAGTCGCTTCTCCTGGGGTTTGATTGCTAGTTCTTGGGTTTGCCTGGTTGCACCGGTGCCATTGATGATGAGGTTTTCTTTGCCAATCTCATGGTGATCCATTGGCTCCTTTTGATGTCATTTTGGGCATGGACTGGCTGCATCGATGCCGTGCTAAGATCTGTTGTTTACGGAAGACAGTTGCCTTGCGAGGCCCGTCCGTGAAGAGTTGACCTTTCAGGGTGGTATACCCTCGATTCCTGTCTTTGCTTTGACTAGTTTGTTTTCTGGTCGGCGTTTGAGGCTGTTGGGTTTCCTCATGAATTTGTCTGAGAAACCATCTTCCTCAGTTCCCATTGAGGAGATTTCTGTAGTGAAGGAGTTCGTTGATGTGTTCCCTGACGAGTTGCCTGGTCTACCTCCTGTGAGGAATGTGGAGTTTCGTATTGATCTTGCTCCGGGCACTCGACCTATTTCTATCTCTCCATACCGCTTGGCTCGACCTTTTCAAGACGAGTTGAAGAAGCAGTTGGAGGATCTGTTGGCCAAAGGCTTCATTCGGCGTAGCGTATCGCCATGGGGAGCACCCGTCCTCTTCGTCTCAAAGAAGGATGGAAGTTGGCGTATGTGCATTGATTATCGTGCTCTTAATCAAGTGACAGTCAAAAACAAGTATCCTTTGCCTCGCATCGAGGATCTGTTTGACCAAGCGAAGGAGCAAAGGTGTTCTCCAAGATTGATCTTGATCGGGGTACAATCAGATCCGTGTGAGGGAGCAGGACATTGAGAAGACTGCTTTCTCCACTAGGTATGGGCATTATGAATTTAAAGTTATGTCTTTTGGACTAACTAATGCTCCTATTTGTCTTTATGGAGGCGATGAACAGTATGCTACACAAGTACCTTGATGAGTTTGTGGTAGTGTTCATCGATGACATTCGATTTACTCTAAATCGGAAGAGGAGCATGAGCGACACTTGAGGCTTGTAGCCGAGTACCGAGGGGAATCAATTCTTTGCTAAGCTGAAAAAGTGCGAGTTCGGATTTGAAGTGGGTTTTCTTGGCCACATCATCAATCCAGAGGGCATATCTGTAGATCCTAGCAAAGTCTCAAAGAGTTTTGGATTGGAAGAGGCCTTCCAATGTCAAAGAGGTGCGTAGTTTCCTTGGGTTGGCTGGCTACTATCGGCGTTTTGTGCAGGATTTCTCTATCATTGCCAAGCCACTTTCATAGCTGACTCGAGAAAGGGATGAAGTTCCAAAGTGGATCGCAGAGTGTGAGCACGGCTTACGCACTTTGAATGAGAAGTTAGTGATCGCTCCTCGTTCTTACCCTTCCCGAGCCTGGGAAGCGCTTCACTGTTTATTCGATGCTTCTCGGTTGGGACTTGGTTGTGTGCTCATGCAAAATGGCAAGGTGATTGCTTATGCTTCGAGGCGGCTGAAAAAGCATGAGCAGAACTATCCCACCCATGATCTTGAGCTAGCCGCCGTGGTGTTTGCATTGAAGATATGGAGGCATTATTTGTACGGCGAATCTTGTGATATTTTTATCGATCACAAGAGCCTCAAGTACATCTTTACTCAGAAAGATTTGAACTTGAGGCAGAGGAGGTGGCTAGAATTGATAAAGGATTATAACCTCACTATCGGTATCATCCGGGAAGGCAAATGTGGTGGCCGACGCTCTCGATGCAAGACAATGCCCCTTGTTGTTGATTGTCTTGTTGCTGATTTTGAGCGTTTGGGAGTCTCCTGCGCTTAGGGGACCGTGCAAGCTGAAACTCAATTGATTCTTGAGTCACGATTCCCGAGCGTGTCGCGGGAGGCACAAAGAAGATGATCGTTTGCTCCAGCAGGTGAGGAACGCCTTGAGGATGGCAAGTCGGAGACTTTACCGTTGATGATGCGGGAGTTTTGAGGTTTCAGGGGCCGTGCATGCGTGCCCCGTAAATCTCAAGTGAAAGAAGACATTACGAGAGAAGCTCATCGCACCCAGACACGGTCCATCTGGAGAGACCAAGATGTACAGGGACTTGAAGAAGAATTTACGGTGGAAAAGGATGAGAGTGGATATTGCCAAGTATGTGGCGTCTTGTGGGATCTGTCGAAGATCAAAGGCGAGCATAAGCGTCCCGGCTTGTTGCGACCTTTGGAGATTCTGTGTGGCCATGGGATGACATCTCTATGGATTTTGTGGTCGGCTTACCTCGTACCCCTCGAGGAAGGATCTTTGTTTGGGTTGTGGTGGACCGTCTCAGCAAGTCTCAAGATTTCATTCCCATCCGCACGACCAATTCAATGAGCGAGTTGGCTCCCATCTATGTGCGGGAGATCGTGAGATTGCATGGTGTACCCAAGACCATTATCTCTCGATCGGGATGCGAAGTTCGTCTCCAAGTTAGGAGAGTTTGCAGAGTGCTTTGGAGTACGCAGCCGCCTTAGTACCGCTTTTCACCCTCAGACAGATGGGCGATCAGGCGTACCATCCAAACTTTGGAGGACATGCTCGGGGCCTGTGTGATGGCTTGGAAGGGTAGTTGGGAAGACCATTTGCCCCTTGCAGAGTTTGCTTACAATAACAGCTATCATTCCAAAGATCCTGGTCCGCTTCCTTATGAGGTCTTGTATGGTCGGAAGTGCAGATCGCCACTTTGTTGGGATCTCGTGGCGAGAGAGCTATTCTTGGGCGGATTGGGTTCAGCAGATTGTTGATCGCGTGTCGGAGGTTGGCGAGAACCTTCTCGCAGCCTGAAGCACATGTAAGAGCTATGCTGATGTGAGGCGGCGAGACTTGGAGTTTGAGGTGGGTGATAGCGTACTCTTGCGAGTATCTCCCACCAAGGGTGTGGTGCGTTTTGGCACCAAAGGAAAGCTCAGTCCAAGGTATGTTGGGCCTTTTCCTATCCTCGCCCGAGTTGGCAGGTTGGCCTATCGCCTAGAGCTACCGGAATCCATGCAAGGTGTGCATAATGTGTTCCATGTCTCGATGTCGAAGAAATACTTGCATGATCCGGAGATGGTGGTTCCGTTGGAACCATTAGTGCTTCAGCAGGACCTCACCTTCGAGTCCCGTCCTGTGGAAATTCTGGGGACTTCAGAGCGAGTGATGAAGAACAGGACGCTTAAGTTTGTCAAGGTCTTGTGGTCACATCAGACCGAGAGAGAAGCGACTTGGGAGCTGGAATCTCGCATGCGCGAAGTATCGAGCTTTTCACCTCAGGTATGTGATGTGAAAATCTGGCTGTCTTTGGTTTCTTTGGGTTTCGTGATTGGTGCGTTTAGATTCGAGGTCGAATCCGTTGAAGGGAAGAATGTGACACCTCGAGTGTCGTATCCTTAATTTTTGAACATGATAAGGTTAAATACAGTATGAGATGTGGAAATAAGGTTAAAATCATAAGGATCGGGAGTTAATAACGTTTAGGGCCGTTTAGGCCGTTCGGGGTTTTGGGCCTTCGGAGGAGTTTTGGGCCTTGGTGGGCTTTGGTGGGATGGATTAGGACTCCGTAACGGACTAGGATTGGGTTGAGGGCTGGTAAAGGGCTCCCCCAGCCCCTTGCGCCCATGCTGCTGTTGGTGCGCCCCACCCCTTCCTCCTAGCCCTAGCCCCTCCCCTCTCCTCTCCCTCTTGTGCGCCTCCACCTCCCCTTTGCCCCATTGCTCCCCACCTCTCCACCACCTCTCCTCCACCCCTTGCTGCCTTTGGGTGGCCTCCCCACCCCTGCACCTCGTGGAGTCGTCCCGTGGAGCGAGGAGCGAGGAGCGTGGAGCGAGGAGCGAGGAGCGTGGAGCGAGGAGCGTTTCGCGAGGAGATTCATTGGAGTTTTGTGCATCGGGCCAAGGTATGATCTTGGGGATCCTTGGGGATGATCTAGGTACTGTTATTAGGGTGTTTACCAAGTTTTTAGATCAATTGGAGGCGCTGGTTTGAAGTAATTTGGGTTAGATCTAAACTTGTCCACGTTTCTGTTTTCGGGCAGATTGAGCAGTCGAACTAGGGTTCGAGTTTCCGTCGATTTAGAATCCGAATCAGACCGTACGGACTTCTAGGAAGTTGTAGATAATTTAATTATCTTTCCGTGGACGTAAAGCACGTTAATTTCAGATCAGCCGTTTGAAAGTTATGGCTGTTTTACCGAGCGCCTAAAAATCTGTGACGTAATTGGAACAGATCTCGGTAATCTGTAGATTAAACAACTTTAGAGGCCGAATCAGACTTTCCTTATACCTAGAGAAAGTTGGGAAATTTCCTAGGCTACGCGAGGGTGTACTCGTTTAATTCATTCGGAGTCCCAGAACTCAAGTTATGCCTTTTGCAAGGCTGCTGTCCCGCCGGGACAGAACCTCTGTTTTTAGGTTTTGCGAGTAGTTGGCAATGTCGGGTTAGATGGGGGTTTGTGTACTGTTTGGAGGCTATGATTGTGAGTGTGTGATGCCTATGTGCAGGTGGTGTGACCCCGGAAGTGCCCTCTTCTTCCCGCCAATCCGTTGCACGTGGTTGAGGCAAGTGTGTTGTGATGGATAGCAAGTTGTAGGTTGCATGTTGAAATTAGATGGAATTGCCTACATGATATATGTCCACTTGCCATGTTTTAATGATTGATATGATATGATGAGCATGTTTAACATATTATGATGCCATGTGTTAATATGTGAATTGAATATGATATTTGGCATGGTTGCATGCATGTCATGAGATAGGGCGAGGGCGGTGAGAAAGTCATAGCTAGTCCGGCAAGGTCGGTGAGAAAGTTATGACTAGTCCGGAACGCCATTGAGTAAGTCCTATGTCGTGATTCCATCCACGTGGTGTTTGGAAGCAAGTAGGCACCCTCCATCTTCGGGATGGAAGGGGGAAAGGGTGCACACCGACGGGTGTGTACTTCCCATACCGGTATGAGGTTCCAGAGGGTCAGGAGCAATGCATTACATCGCATACAAATTGATGATGATATTGATAAGTATTCATGAATGAGATGTTATACATGATGAAAGATGCTTGCTGAGTTTTCGAACTCACCCTTGTGTTTTCTTGTTGTTTTAGGTACCATGAGAACGGCATGCGGGAAAGGGGAATAGTCACACGCTCACACGTTGCTTCACCTTAATGTTTCCCCAAGTCAATTCATTTAGTTGGATAATAAATTGCGTGTGATGGCCTTTAAATTAAGTCTTAGCTTGGTTAATGAGAGTTCTATTGTTTGTTTGACACTTGGAACTTTAAGAGCTTGATGTTAGTCTCTTATTGTCGTTAAGACTTTATTTATTGCTGTTTTAGATGTTTCTCTTATTGCCATATAATGCTATATTGTTGCTGTTCCTTAAATTCATGATAAAACAAAGGAGGTGCTGCCGAAATTTCGGTTTTTAGTCTATGCGCCTTTGCTGGAATTTTATGTTAAATATGGTGTTTAGTTGTTGTTTAGCTTATGTTTGGTAGCATTCGGGCATATTAAATGCCGGGGTGTTACAACTGAACATGTCTTTTGTTAATTGGGTAACTCTACAATTTGCATCTTTTAATTTCAACTCAAGAATTGAACATTTAGAACAAGCAATTTGATCATGTAAACTATCAGTAGAGCAACCAATATTTTTCACAAGTTTTTCATTTTTCAATTGTTCGGCATAAACTTGTTCTAGTTTAATCACATGTTCCTCTTTTAGAGACTTAATTTCAATTTGAGATCGAAGCAAGTATCACAAATATTTTCAGAATTTGAATTTCTAAGATCAAAGTTTTCATATTTTAGCATGGATAGATCTTTTTCTAAGTTTTTATTTTTGAGTGAACATTTTCTTAAAGATTTTCTCAATATGACTAAAACTTCACAAAGGTCATCATACGAAGGCATTACCTCATCACCATCGCTGGAGGTGCTGTCATTGTCACTAGAATCACTAGTGTTCCCTTTTGCCATGAAGCACAGTCCGGTGAAATCCTTCTCATTCAGCTTCGTTTGCTTCGCTTCCTTCTCATCTTCAGTTGAGTCATCAATGTCGCTTAAGTCTAAGTGACCAATTGCCGCGAAGACTTTGTTGAGCATCTTCTTCGTTCGTTACTTATTTTTATCCTTGCTCTCTCTTGGCCGGAAGGACTTGGAGGAGTTGCTTTGCTCCTTCTCCTCTCTATCTTTGTTCTTGAAACAGTTAGCACGGATGTGCTCTGCCTTGCCGCAGTTGTAGCAGTGGATAGAGGCTCCTCTTCTCTCCCTTGATCTCATGTAAGCTGCATTGACACGCTTGGAAAGAAGAGCAAGTGTATCTTCTGGTATTTGATCTAGCTGTTCATCACTAAGAGCACTCAAAGCAGTAATGGAATATGATGATGAAGAACTAGTAGCATTATCATATGAAGAGGAATTAGCATTAAGAGCCATAGAGTTATCATTGGATGTTCTTGAAACAATGTCTATCTCAAAAGTCTTGAGACTAGAATATAGTTTATCCAAAGTCATTTCACTCATCTTGTGAGCTTCCCTAAAAGCAGTCACTTTCATTTGCCAGATTTTAAGATCAAGAGATGATAGGAAATGTCTAACATTTTTAGAGTCAGTGTACTTTACATCTACTGACTCTAAGATTGTTTAAGATTCATTAAAGCAAGCAAAACAATCATCTAGAGATTCTCAGAGTTCATTTCAAATCTAGTGTATTCCTTTTAAATTGATCTTGCCTAGCTTCTTTTACAGGTCGATTGCCCTCATGATAATCTTGAAGAGATTTCAAAATTTCATGAGCAGTGAGTAAATGATAGACTCTATCGAATTCTTTTCTAGCAAGTCCTTGAAGCAATATGTTTCTAGCTCTATTATTGTTTTCAACATCTTTTTCAAACTCGATTTTATCAATATCATCATTTGAAGGAAGCTCGTATGGAATCTTTACCTTGTGCCAAATAGCGTTACCTTGAGCTTGATGGTATGCAGTCATCCGAATCCGCCAGTGGGGAAAGTCTGTGCCATTGAAGATTGGCGGCTTGTTCGAGTATTTCTCTGTTGCCATAACTTACCGTTTACTAATCACCTGTTAAGATGGATTAGTAGAGCCAAGCTCTGATACTACTTGTAGGATCGAAAGACATGAATATAGCAATCAGAGGGGGGTGAATGATTGTGCAAAAGCTAAAACCAAATTCTTGATCTACTAAAAGTTCACCCCAAAACAGAACCAAATAATTGCCTCGTATTCGACAAAAATAGAATGACAGAGGTTCGGTAAAATGTGAATTCCTGGAGATCCAACCGTCAGAACAATATGAAATTTGGACACAAGAAACTAGATTCCAATATGAATCGAACCCAGAAAGAATCACCTCGATCGGACTTACGGATCAAAAGTTATTAACCTCGCAAGCTTGCTGTGACAAAAGATGATGAGAATAGATCTGACTAGAATTGTAGCTCGCCGAAAGATTTGAAGAACTTGATCTTTATTTCTCCTTTCTTTTGTCTAAAGTACTCCAAACAAAAGAGTACAACACTAAAGCTTGCTCAAAGCTTGATGCCCTTCAACAGGAGACAACCCCTCCTATTTAAAGGAGCAAAACACAAGGAGTCATGAATACAATTCCTACTCCTAATCCTAGAAGGAGTCCCACTCCTAATCCTAGAAAGAGTATGTATTCAACACAACTCCTCTTGGCCCAACCTGGCCGATTACAACTCTTGCACACGTATGGCAACCCTACCATACTCACGTGACTAACACTTCGCACGCGAATGACCTCCTGCCATTCTCACGTGACTAACCATTCTTCATGTGCAACATTCTCTTAGCCCGAACATCCCGCATGACATCCTTGACCACCAAGACCTCAGTTCCCCCTGAACCTAGTCCCGAACCTCAGTTCCTCCATGAACCTAGTTCCGGTCCCGTCATCGACCACATTCGCCCTCGAGCAATACCTGCACATGAACAAACCACAAAACGATTCCGAGCACAAATCCACGACTTGACTCACATTAAACCATGCAACCACTCACAGGAGTGCATTGCATTAAATATTTTAAGAACACGATTTCAAAACACAAACCAAAACCTTTGCAAAAATCAAAAAGCTTTTCAAATAATCAAACTGATTTCAGATCTTTTTAAATAAAGAAACCAAAAAATAAATCTTGTCGAAATATCAAATTGGTTTCAAATCTTTTTCAAATACTCATCATCAAAATCAAATGGTTCAAAAATAACGACCCATCAGATGTCGGGGGTTTTAGGCGGAGTGGCGGCGGTGAGAGAGAGAGAGGTTGGAATATCTAGTATTGTATTTTTTAAAAATCGGACAAATGGGGTTGCTCCAATTTTTAGTTTCGATAATTGATTTATTTGAGGACATAAATTAAGTTATAAATTTCTCTTAAATTGAGAGACCTGGATCTTGACCAGCTTGAAATCCTCATCTTTAGGTATTCTGTAGTGCACTGTTTGCAAGCAGTAAGGATGAGAGTGGGAGAAGAGATGGGTAGAGGAAGAGAGTGGAGCAGCACGCCGAAGAAGACGGCGAGTACACCTATGAAAGCAACCAAACTAGCTTTCTTTTGGGTGTATTAGACTACTAAACTAGTACTGATGCCCTCCAACCGGTACTGATGCCCTCCACCCCACTGACTATTAAAAGATGAATAGTGGGAAAGTAACCATATTCATAATTCGTACACAGGTTTATACAACACGGTTGGACTTATTTGCTAACATACTTTATTTTTACAAGTAATCCTTCATTATGATCGTGTCATACATAGGGAAATTCCTCTATATCATTAAGGACGCTAACGTATACGTCCACCATAAAAGGAGGTAGCTCGTCAAACTGATTGTACTCTTCTTCGTCTGTGACGCCCTCAACTCCGACAATCCTTCTTTTACCTGGAAGAACCACGTGGCACCTTGGCTGATCGCTACTGCTAGTCTTCTGCTTCTTGCTTTTAGTAAGCTTGTCCTTCTGCTTTTTCGGTTTGTTGTTCATGTCCATCACATAGAATACCTGTGTCACATCATTGGCGAGCACGAACGGTTCATCCCTATAGGCCACTTGCTTGAGGTCCATGGTTGTCATACCGTACTCATCGATCTCAACAACTGTCAATTTGACCCATTGGCACCAGAACAGAGGGACTTTTAAAGGTCCATACATGAGCTCCCAGATCTCCTCTATGTAACCATAGTAGGTGTCCATCTTTCCATTTTTATCCAAGGCATCTATACAGACGCTGCTGTTTTGGTTGGTGCTCTTGTTATCCTGGGCAATCATGTAAAATATGTACCCATTTATCTCATACCCATGGAATGTGTGAAATCATGTGCTGAAAAATTGGCTTAATGATGCATTTGGCATTCCAAAGTGTTTGTGCTCTGGCATGTGTGGTGCTTATGCATGTGTTGTCTCATTTGATCTTTGATATGCTTAAAGATAACTTGACTATGGTTTCACGATACAGACCTTTTTTGCATTTGTGCCGGACTGAGTTTTTGGAGAAAACAAAGTGTTTTCCTTTTGCGCTGGACCATTTTTCGCATCTGTGTCGGACCAATTTCTTAGTCCGGCGTGAAAGTGTTTTTGAGGCTTGATTTCGCATGTACGCCAGACTGATTTCTTTTAGTCCATCGTAAACGTGATTTGTGCCAGACCAAAGCTTCGAAAAAAGTAAGTTTCGTATGTACGCCGGACCAAAGTTTTTGGTCCGTCGTGAACGACTTTTTGAGGTTTGATTTCGCATGTACGCCGGACTGATTGTTTTTAGTCCGCCGTGAACGTGGTTTGAATGATTTTGTGCTGGACCATGTTTCTTGAAAAATAGTAAGTTTCACATGTATGTCGGACCAATTTTTTTGTCCGTCGTGAACGGTGTTTTGAGGACTGTTTTCGCATGTACGTCGGACTGATTTTATTTAGTCCGTCGTGAACGTGTTTTTCGCTGGACAACTTCATGTAACCGAGTCTTTGACGTGTACGCCGGGCCAAGTTTTTGGTCCGTCGTGGATTGCGCCGGACCAAGGTTTCGGTCCGGCGTGAACGATATTTTCTAGGGTTTTGATCTCGGTGTGCGCCGGACAGGAGTTTGGTCCAGCGTGAACGTGATATGCTCGGGTTTGAGTTGATTTGATGCAATGCGCTCATGTGAGTGGTTGCATGGACTGATCTTGAGTCAAGTCGTGGACTTGTGCTCGGAATTTTTTGTTTGTTCATGTGCAGGTGTTGCTTGAGGGCGAACGTAGTCAATGACGGGACTGGAACTAGGTTCATGGAAGAACTGAGGTTCGAGAGTAGGTTCAGGAAGGAATCGAGTTCTTGGTGGTCAAGGATGTCATGCTGGACGTTAGGACTAGAGAACAATGCACATGAAGTCTAGTTAGTCACGTGAGTATGGCAGGTGGGCCATACGCGTGCAAGAATTGTAATCGTTTGGGGTAGCTTGCATGTATTGGGCTAGGTTGGACCAAGTGGACATGCATACGTATTCTTTAGGTTTACTTCTTATAAATAGGGGGAGGTGTCCCCTGTTTATGTGAGTACTTGAGCTAGGCGCAATAGGCAAGAGCAGAAGTGCATTGCGCCAGGTCAAGGCTTTAGGGCTATACTCTTGTGTTTGGAGAACTTTAGAAGAAAAAAAATAAAGATCTATTTCTTCTAGATCCTTTACGTGCTACAGTAATCTTGAAGCTACAGTGCACGCGTTGCTACAGTGTTTTTTGTTTTGAAGTGTTCGTTTGCTCGTTCGTTCTAGTTCTAGATTGGATCTTTGTCTACTTTGATTCTTTGAGTTACTTCTTGATTTGATCCATCCAAAACCTTTCTAGGGCATCAATTTAGCATTCCCCATAGTTTTGTTGGTTAATCTTTTGAAGATTTTGTTTAATATTGAAATTAGGGTTTGATCAAATCTCGTCATATTCTATCATAGTAAGATTGCGAGGTTTATAACTTTTGATCCGTAAGTCCAATCGAGTTTATTCTTTCTGGGTTCGATTCGTATTGGAATCTAGTTTCTTGTGTTCAAATTTCAGCTCGAACCGACGGTTGGATATCCAGAAATTTGCTATTTACAGAACGTATCTAATATGTTTTTGTTGGATACGAAGCTGTTTTTTGAATCCGAATTGGGGTGAAGTTTTAGTAGATTGAATATTTGGTTTTAGCTTTCGCACAATCATTCACCCTCCCCCTCTGATTGCTATATTCATATATATCAATCCTACAAGTGGTATCAGAGCAAGTTTTTTCTAATATATCTTAACTGGTGATTAGATTAATGGATCGTTATTCGACAAAACCGTGTGTGTTCGATGGTGTTGATTTTCAGTTTTGGAAGGCCAAAATGGAGGCGTTTATCCAGGCGTAGGGATTCGCAATTTGGGAAAAGGTTTACAAGCAATACCAAGTTCCTGAGAACGACAACGTCAACGACACCAGTTGCGCACATGTTGAAGCAAATAGCAAGGCGCGCAACTTGATCATCCAAGGATTGAGGAGAAGTGACTTTGACAGTGTGATCCATCTCAAGTCTGCATATGAGGTATGGAAATCCCTTTGTGATTACCATGAGGGTTCTAACACTATCAAAGAGGTTCGTCAAGATCTTTACAAAAAAAGAATATATGTGATTCGAGATGAAACCAGGTGAGTCGTTAGATGATTTCTTTGCACGTTTTAACAAAATTCTTAGCAATCTACGTGCTGTTGGAGTGAACTATGATGATGCGGCTAATGCTAGACAATTGCTTGGTGCTTTAGATATGTCAATTTGGGTGATGAAAGTAACATCCATTAGAGAATCAACTGTCATGAGTACACTTACTTTAGATGTTCTTTATTCTAAGTTGAAAACTCATGAGTTGGATGTTCTTGCTAGGAAGAATGATCATAAATCAATTGCTTTGCCATCTCAATCTAGCATGTCTCATAACAATACTCCTCCAAGCTATGCTCTGTCTTCCTTGTCTTCACTAACCGATGAACAGATTGAAGAATTTCCCGAAGAAGACTAGGCACTACTCTCTTATCATTTTAACAAAGCTTTGCAGAATGTGAGAATGAGGAAGAGAGGTGGTGGTGGCCCTTCAAGATGCTATGAGTGTGGTGACCTCAACCATATTCGCACAAATTGTCCTAAACTTGAAGGTAAAGCATCAAGGGGGGAAAAAGACAACGACAGAAGAAAAGAGAAGAAGAAGAAGTTCTCTTCAAGTGATAGAAAGAAGAAAAGCTTCATCAACCGCAAAGTTGTCCACCGAGTTCTTTCCGCTCTTGAACAAGTCAATTTGAACGATATGGATTCGAAGAGTAGTGAGGATGATGCAACTTCAAGCAAGCATGATTTGATGGGGTTGTGTCTCATGGCCAAAAGCAACGACAACTTCACGGAAGACGATCACGACAGCGACTTCAATGAGGTAGACCCTTCTTATGATGAATTAGCTCTTGCTGTTGCTCGTCTTGATAAATTGCTTGATAAGCGTGACAAGAAAATTAAGAAACATGATTTAATTGTTGAATCATTGAATGCTGAAATTACTAGACTTAAAACTTTGATCCCTGATGATGATGTTTGCAAATCTTATGAATTAATTTACAATGAGCCCACCTTGCTTAAGAAAGAACATGCTCTTCTGTTACATCAAATTGAGAAAAATGAGAAACATGTTAAACATGCTAGCTGTTCTACCTTTGATTTACATGATACAACTCCATGTTCTAAATGCTCCATACTAGAATTGAAGTTGAATGATGCAAATGCTAGGGTTTCTCAAATGACATGCGTTGCTTACACATGAGGTTCTTTCATGATTTAATTTACACATGGGTTTCTCAAATGACATATGCGTTGTTAAACATGCTAGCTGTTCTACCTTTGATTTACATGATACAACTCCATGTTCTAAATGCTCCATACTAGAATTGAAGTTGAATGATGCAAATCGCAAGCAAAAAGAAAAAGTGGACGTTCCCTGTAATAATTGTTTAAATCTTGCTGGAAAAGTTGATTACTTGGAAAAGTCATTAGAACGTTTCACTAAAGGAAAGAAAAACCTAAACATGATCTTGGAACAATCAAAAGTCAGCACTCGTAACAAAGGTTTAGGTTTTGATTCTTATGCTCAACATAAATCACATGCTCCCACTGTTGTTAAAGCAATTGAAACTGGAAAATTTGAAATTGTCAATGAGCCTAAGAAAACTGTTTTTAAGTCTGCTGGAGTTTTATCTTCTACTATGATGAATGCAAATGTTGCTTCTACTTCTAAAGCTAAACATCCTGTTAAGTACACTTGCACTTGTTGTGGTAGAGATGGACATTTAATAGGTTTTTGCTTTAGACTAGCTAAACAACAAAAGAGAGAAAGGTTCAATGCTAGATCTAATTTCAGAAAGACACACTCTACTTCTCATTATGTGTCTAGGGTGAAACAAGCACCTTTTGTTGCTAGAAAAATGGGAAAGGGCAAATCTGATTTTATGCATAAAAATACTCGTGTTGTGCCTACCTTGTTGAGTCGTGTGTCTTAGTACTGGATTCCCAAAAATCTGATTTCTAACCCCAGTACTGAGACCTCGACATGCTTTGCTATGTAAGCTTCTCGCATGAGGAAGGAGAATATATGGCTAGTGGATTTCGGATGCTCATGCCACATGTTCGGTGATAAGAATTGGTTCTCCTCCCTCACTCGTGCATCTCGTGCTGAAAGTGTTACTTTTGGAGATGCATCTTCCTCTTCTGTGGTGGCAAAAGTTATAATGAAGGTGAGTGACAAGTTTATGTTCAAAGATGTGGCTCTTGTTGAAAATCTGAAATATAACTTGCTTTATGTCCCACAAATGATTGATGAAAATCTTGAAATAAGCTTTAAGAAAAATGAATGCAAAGTGTTAGATGCTTCAGGTGATCTTGTTTTCAAGATTTCACGTTTTGGAAGAGTATTTAAAGCTGATTTTTATGCATCACCTTCTTCTAACCATAGATGTCTAGTTGCCAATGTTTCTAAAGATGTCTAGTTGCCAATGCATCACCTTCTTCTAACCATAGGTGCGTTCTCCAAGGCTGGCACCTCCTGCACCTCCTCCGGGTCCTCCTCCGGCTCCTCCGGGTCTGGCTCGTGCAACTCCAGCTCCGGCTCTGGCCCCTGTCCGTACAATGCCTCCTCCAGCTCATGAACTCTGGTGAGGGCTTGAGCAGCAAGCTCTCGGGCCTCTCGCAATTGGGTCCTCACAGCCGCAACCTCTTCCCGACTCCTCTGCAGCTCCTCCACCGTGTCGTCCATGGCCTCCTCCTGTGCAACCACGAACCTAGCCAGATGGGTGACCGTGACGTCGCTGTCATCGATCGGCTGCCGGTCGGTGCGAGTGTCCCTACGCGGATGGTGACGAAAAACTGTTCCCCGTAGCTCCCTGGAATACAGTCGTGCAATCCTCCTGATAGCTAGGCGTGAGGCCTCCTGGATCCCCGCCTCGAAGGTAGTCCGCTGAACATTGATGTACATCGGACGGCTTGCCCGAACTCCCTGCCTGGCGTACACCATCAGCTTAGTCTTCCACTCCCGTGTCAGTCCGGCTTGGTCCACTGAAGTCCCGGTGTAGATCGGTCGGTCGTATCCTCCGAGTACTTGCATCATCCGCCACATCTCTGCGGCGTATCCTCCGAGCTGTTCCGCGGTGGTGTTGTACCTCCTCATCTGCCAAAACAACTCGTAAGAACACAACATTTTTAAAAGTAAGATGAACATGAGAAAGTTCAGCATGAGGCAAGAATCAGAGAGAAAGGATAAGTCAAGACTCCCATTATTTTCTTGACCAGTTTTAGCCTTTTAGAAAATAGTTTTGTCCTGCTAACGGCCATTCTAATTGAGGGTATCCTACAGTCAAACCTGGCTCTGATACCAACTCTGTCGGGACCCGAATATGCAAACCCGGACCCTCTGTGCATTGCGTACTAGTCCAAGATCACGCTAGTACACACAGACAAGCGATCTTGCATATCACATCCATACCCCACGATAAACATAATTAAGCATTTCATATAATTAAAGTAATTGTGGCATGACCCTATGGTCTCTTACATACTTGACCACGCAGGCTTACTCAAATAAAACATAAATAACAGTTCAGAAGCAAAAGCAGCGGATATAAAAGATAGTCTTTTGGCTCCATCATCCCAAAGGCAAATAGATTGCGGATGATCCCTAAATTGTCCTGGCCGTCGTTTTACACCTATTCCCACGCAGGCATTGACTCTTCTTCTGATTTGTTTTTGGTTTGCAAGGGTGAGTATACAACATACTCAACAAGTCATGCACAGAAGTGCATGTCTAATAACTATATGCAGGTTTATTCCAAAGGATAGGCTCATTTGGTTCTTTTGCATAAAATAGCATTTTACTTTCAAATACTCATACTAGATTCAAATTGATAAAACCTTACTATAATATGAATTTCAAAGTCTTTCATCAGTGGTTTGGCACAAAGCCCTAGTCAAATTCTTCATCGGCACGAAGCCACCCAATTCCACATTTTATTTTCAGAAGATCTAACCCTTGACTGTAATCCCCGAGCTTTGTCCAGTACCGTGGACTCGGCTATTCGAATAGATTGATACACTCTGCAGACATTGTACACTTTCCCCACATGATACAATCTCACACCACAAAGGCGATCAACGGTAACGAAGCTTTTCGGAAACTTCCATCTACACCGATGACCCTCGCCGGTTTTGCCTTCACTACTACTTTCCCCACGAAGGACAAAGTGTAGGACCGACAAACACCGTTGGACAGGGTACCTGGCACGAAGCCCCAGTACGCTCCCCCATACAGTTACCCCGACGAATCGCCACCCTGAGGTATCAAAGGTAAGACTTCGGAAACTTACTAGACTAAGACTGTCCCACCTCAGCCATGTGGTTGTACGGAATACTCAGTTCAAAGGCTTGCAATGTTAAGTCCTTAACTGTCCAGGGCAAGACATTCATCACTCATCACGACTCCAAACAACTCACAACACTCATCCCACGGACACGAAGGCCGTTTATTAATTATCAGTGCCACGAAGGCCTACCTGGCATAAAGCCTCTTACCACTTGCCCCGGGCTAAATCAATCCCACCCTTGTTCATCTATTGTGCAACGCATGCCATGATATTTTCGATTCCGTGTAGAACCACGAAGGTACCTACACTTCACGTCAATCCGTGACAAGCTCACACTTAGCATTCCAAAATCAGTTCGTTTGTCATTAGTCAAGATTATTTTCTTTGTTTTGGAAATATCATCGGTATAAGCATTTCTAAGCAACTAGTCACGGTCTAGCCTCCCGTGTTGGCACATACATAGCATCCAACATATTAAATTTCCCAAACTTAGGGTGACAAAGGTGATACATGGCATACAATTCATAATACAAGGTTCGAATTAACAATTATGGCATTTAACTAGTTTTCCCAAAATTAAATTAATTATTTAGTCACATAATCATGCATACTTTGAATCAAAATACTATTTAAAATGCTAGGGGCAAAATGGTCAAAGCATGACTTGCCTTCAAATAGTTGATGTTCTTGGTTCAACACTTGAGATTGGTCTTCTTCAACACCCTCGCACAGCTCAACGTCTATGTGTAGCAGAAAAACATCCAAAAACAACGAATAAACACACATTCAGGAAATACCGCAAATCAAACTAATGCATAATTTCGCGAAAACTTCTAGATAATTACGTTGGCATTTTCTAAGATTTATAAGATTTATTTCGACATTTTCGGACGTATAGTTTAAGAGATACAAAATTCGTAAGTTTGGACTTTCCGCAAATAATTTAATAGTATAAATTTAATTATAAATTTCAGTAAAAATACTGTAGAAAGGTATTAATATTTACTAATTAACAAAATTTGTTACACGCAGTTTGGACTTAAAACAAATTCGTAGCGAAAATAACAAATTTCGCAAATCCCAGAAAAATGCATGTACAACTAGTTTCCTAGCTTTCTCATGCATGCCTGTACTGTTTGGCGTAGGGCACTATTCTGGACGTGAGGGAGGGCTCGTGTGCGCGCATGGCAAGGTATTCGGTTTACACACACTAGGAAAATATATATACGTGCACAACTAACGTATATACATGTACATGCATAACAACCAAATAGCTGCGCAGGTATATATATACATACTACGAACACACTATTCAAATTCATGCATGCACGTTAGCCTTCACTATATATATAAATACATGCAACTAGCGTTAAGCAACAGAGAGTGCCGAAACAAGTTCTACGATATTTGTGTCAACCGACTATATCTACGCGCGGCTATTTCTACACGCGATTTGACCAAGTATATATATACATCAATTCGGCCAAAAATCTACGTTCAACCGACTAAACTATATATATATATATATACGTGAAAATATATATGCATCTACCGTCCACAGTACATGCATATGGAAAAACCATATAAGCCTAACACATGTATACATGCATCAATACATGCGGACAAGCTTAATTGATTGATATAGATAGAGCGTGTATAAAAGAAAATAAGGAGAACTACCGGACGACGCGAAGCAGCGGCGCAAATCATTGGGCGTAGGAAGAAGGCGGCGTGGCCGGAAGATGCGCTTGCGGTGCAGACGGCGGCGGCGCGACTCCAACGGCAACGGCAACGACGTCCACGGCGGCAGCGGCGACGGAATGAGGCAATGGAAATGGGGTAGCCAAAGGATGGAAATGGTGCGAGCAAGGAAATGAAGTGCTGGAGGTACGAGGAGACTCCAGGCGCATGTGAAGGAATGGAGGCATGCGTGTGCTAGTAATGGGAGAGAGTCATGCAGACGTTACTAGTGAAGGAATAGGAACGGTTGAAAAGTGAAGAGTCTTCAAGCGTGTGGAAAAAAAATGGAAAGGATAAAATCAAAGGAGAAATTAACGTGACTAATTCCCTTCCATACAAAGAAACAGGAAACGGCTGGAGGAAAGTTTCTCACGACTAGTAACTGATGAGTACACGCAAATTGTTGGATAGCTAGTAACTGATGGTCCTGAATAGATGGAATCGACTGGAAATTATAGGGAGAAACGGCCTCCATGCACGCATGAAGGAATTGGCTGGAACAATCCAACGCCCACGTATATAGATCGGTTGGTTACTGTGTTGTGCTTATATACGCGTATACGTTCTCCAAACGCGTTGAGAAAAAGAAAAAAAATAACCGAGAGGTTCTAAAAATCTAGAAAATTCATCTAAAATACTAGGAACTATTTGGAACTTAGCAAAGTTGGTTTCGCGATTTTTGGACGTGCAGATTTTTCGCGAAAATTCTTTTCGTGAATCAGACACCTGTACCGATTTTTATAAAATCAACGACGTACGTTATATAACATATTTTTCGAAAATATTTGAAGAGAACGCTCTCGTCTACCAATTATCTTAATTATCAATGAAATTTTAATTGTTATGATTATTCGAGAACACCGGATCTTTATTTAACGTGGTTATTTCACTAGACTTGAATCCGAATTAACCGCGAAGACTTTAAATAATTTCTGAAAAATTCAAATAAACCAAGAAACACACTAAATATATTAGAGGCAAATTTTTGGGATGTTACACTTGGTCATGTTGGTTTTGATCATCTTACTCGTTAAGTGGTTTAGATCTCATATGTGGCTTGCCTAATCTTAAAAGTGATAGCGATCTAGTATGCTCTTCTTGTAGACATGGTAAGATGATTGCAGGTTCACATCCTCCTCTTACCATGGTGATGACAAACACTCCAGGACAGCTACTACATCTTGACACTATTAGACCATCTCGAATTCAATCCTTTGGAGGCAAATGGTTTGTGCTTGTTATTGTTGATGATTTTTGAAGATACTCTTGGGTGTACTTTATGGCATCTAAGCATGAGGCTTTTAGTCATTTTAGAAGTCTTGTTTTTAGGCTTTCTGTTGATCATCCAGGAGCTCTTAGAGCTATTCGAAGTGATAATGGAACTGAGTTTAAAAATTCTTCTTTTGATCACTTTTGTGCTGAGAAAGGAATTGATCATCAATTTTCATCACCTAGAGTGCCTCAATAGAAAGGTGTAGATGAAAGGAAAAACAAAACGTTGGTTGAGATGGCTAGAACTATGCTAGATGAACATCACACTCCTAGGAAGTTTTGGCTTGTAACACCCCGGCATTTATTATGCCTGAATGCTACCAAACATAGACTAAACAACAACATAATATCACAATTTATCATAAATTACAGCAAAGGAGCAAATGCTATAAATCGAAATTTCGGCAGCATCTCCTTTGTTTTAACATGAATTAACACAATGTCAATATCATGGCAAGATAAATCATAGCACACGACATCTAAAACATCAACATAAATGGATTTATCATCAAAGTACGCCAATAATACCATGCTCAACCACTTCATAAGCTATAACGAAGCAAATAAGGAATCACAAGCATGCTAAATTAAACCATACATTAAGTTTATGGCACAACTCTTAATATCATGTCTCCAAGTGATTAATCATAGACTATGATTGTGGAGCTACGTGAAGAAGTGTAGCTAAACCCCTTTTTCCCGCATGCCGATCTCAAAGTACCTAAAAACCACATAAAACACAAGCGTGAGTTCATCACTCAGCAAGTATATTGCAATGGAACAAAAGAACAACTTACATTGCAACAACACACAACATGTTTATCATCTCATTCATAATCACATATCTTTATCATCATCATCATGTATGCAATGCGATGCGATGCTCATATCTCCTTGGAAACTCATACCAGTATGGTTGAGTACACACCCGTCGGTGTGCACCCTCTCCCCCCTTCCATCCCGAAGATGGAGGGTGCCTACTCCTCGCTTCCAAACACCACGTGTATGGAATCACGATGTAGGACTTACTCAATGGCTCTCCGGATTAGTCATATCTTTCTCACCGACCTTCCCGGATTAGTTATGACTTTCTCACCGCCCGGGCCATGTAACATGTCATGTATGCAATTATGCCAACATCATGTTTAACTCACATATTAACACATGGCATCATAACATAATAAACATGCTCATCATATCATTGGCAATCATAAAAGCATGGAAAGTGATCATATATCATGTAGTCAATTCCATCTATTCTCAACAAGCAACCTACAAATCGCTATCCATCACAACACACTTGCCTCAACCACGTGCAACGGATTAGCGGGAAGTAGAGGGCACTCCCGAGGTCACACCACCTGCACATAGGTACCACACTCTCACAAACAATACCACAAAACAGTACGCAAACCCTCATCTACCCCGACATTGCCAATTACTCGCAAAACCTAAAAACAGAGGTTCTGTCCCGTCGGGACAGCAGCCTTGAAAAAGGCATAACTTGGGCTCTGGGACTCCGAATGAATTAAACGAGTATATCCTCGCATAGCTTAGGAAATTTCCCAACTTTCTCTAGGTACAAGGAAAGACTTATTCGGCCTCTAAAGTTGTTTAATCTACAGATTACCGAGATCTATTCCAATCGCGTCACAGATTTTAATACGCTCGGTAAAACAGTCATAACTTTCAAATGGCTAGGCGGAATTTAACGTTCTTTATATGCACGGAAAGATAATAAAATTATCTACAACTTCTTCAAAGTACGTACGGTCAGATTCGAAGTGTAAATTGGCGAAAACAGGAACCCTAGGTCGACTGCTCATGCTGTCCCAAAACAGAAACGTGGCAACATCTAGATCTAATCCAAATTACTCAAATCCAGCACCACCAATTGATCTAAAAACTTGATAAACACCCTAAGAACAGTACCTAGATCAACCCCAAGAAACCCCATGATCATACCTTTGCCCGACGCACGAAAACTCCAATAGATCTCCTCGCTCCTCGCTCCTCGGATGGATCCACGAGGATGCAAGGGTGGGGAGGCCACCCAAGGGCAGCAAGGGGGGTGGAGGAGAGGTGGTGGAGAGGTGCAAGGGGGGGCGCGCACGGCACACAGGAGGAAGGGTGGGGCGGCTAGGCAATGGAGGGGGAGAGGTGGGGCGCAAGGGCAGCAGGGGTGGACGCCCCAAAGGGGCAGGGAGACCCCTTTTTACCAGCCCTAAGCCCCTTTCCTAATCCTAAATGGATTCCTACTCCACCCCACCAAAGCCCACAACCCCCCTTAAGGCCCAAAACCCCCCCGGAAAGGCCCAAAACTCCGGAAACGGTCCGGAAACGCTATAAACCTCCAAGCCCTATGGTTTTAACCTTATTTCCGCATCTCATACTATTTTTGACCTTATCATTCACATTATATAAGGTTCCGACACTCCGAGTGACACAACTCTTCAAAAGGCCCAACAACGCGAGAAAACCTCAAGCCGAAAGGTTTTATTCTCTAATTTCACATTCTATAATGTCACACCATACCGTAGTGTCACATGGCTAAAGCGATTTCAACTGCATGTTATGCTTCAAACTGTGTGTTTTTGAGATCAAAACTGGGTAAAACTTCATATGAACTTTGATTTGGACATAGACCTACTGTTTCACACTTTAGAGTTTTTGGATGCAAATGCTTTGTCTTGAAATATAGAAATCTTGATAAATTTGAAGCTAGATCAATCAATAGCATTTTTCTTGGATATCCTGCTCATACTCGTGGCTATCGTGTGCTTGTTTTGGAAACTAACAAAATTCTAGAAACCTGCGAGTTACTTTTGATGAGGCTAGTTCAGGCACTAGTCTAAGTGATGCAGGTACATGCGCATATGTTCAAGGGGAGAAAATCTTTGAGGACAATGATGATGATATTGAGAATGAGGTCTTGACTCTTCCTAATGCACAATCAGCTGTAGCACCTTCTGCACCTACTACTACATCACCTACGGCTGTGCACCCTCAAGCTACAACATCATCTGTGCATGCTGAAAATGAAGAAGGAGAAGGAGAAGTTTCAGAAGCTACAGCTCCATTGCATATTAAGAAAATGCATCCACCAGAACAATTGATTGGAGACCTAAAAGAGAGAGTCACCCGATCCAGGTTTATTCATTCTGACACTCATGCTCATTCTGCTTTAGTTGCTTCTTTTGAACCCAAAGATATATCTCATGCATTAACTGACGAATCTTGGATCAATGACATTAATGAGGAATTGGAGAATTTTGAGTGAAATAAAGTCTGGAAACTAGTTTCATCACCTCCTGATTTTAATGTTATTGGAACTAGATGGGTTTTCAAAAATAAACAAAGTAAGGATTGTGTTGTTAGAAACAAGGCTAGATTGGTTGCTCAAGGTTTTACTCAAGTTGAAGGCTTAGATTTTGATGAAACCTTTGTTCCTGTTGCTAGAATTGAAGCTATTAGGATTCTTTTTGCATTTGCTGCATCTAAAGGTTTTAGATTGTATCAAATGGATGTGAAAAGTGCTTTTCTTAATGGCTATATAAATGAGGAGGTTTATGTTAAGCAACCACCTGGTTTTGAAAATCCCAAGGTTCCAGATCATGTGTTCAAACTGTCAAAAGCTTTGTATGGTTTGAAACAAGCCCCTAGAGCATGGTATGATAGGCTAAAAACCTTTTTACTTGAGAAGGGGTTTATAATGGGAAAAGTTGACAAAACTCTCTTTTTACTCAAGCAAGGCAATGATCAAATGTTCGTTCAGATGTTATGTTGATGATATTATCTTTGGTGGTTCCTCTCATGTTTTAGTGTCTAAGTTTTCAGAAACCATGAGAAAGGAATTTGAGATGAGTATGATGGGTAAGTTAACATACTTCTTGGGACTTCAAATCAAGCAAACAAAGGATGGTACTTTTGTGCATCAAAGCTAATACACGAAAGACTTGCTACATCGTTTTGGGATGGAAAACAACAAGCCAATCATGACTCCCATGGAAAGGACTTGCACACTTGATCCGGATGAAGATGGTCAGCCGGTTGATCAAAAGGAATATAGAAGCATGATTGTGACACTACGGAATGGTGTGACATTATTTAATGTGAATGATAAGGTCAAAAACTTTATGAAATATGGTATTGGAGGTTAAAACCATATGATAGGAGGCTTAATAGCGTTTTCGGGCCGTTTCCGAGGTTTTGGGCCTTTTCGGGGGAGTTTGGGCCTAAAGGAAAGGGTCGTGGGCTTTGGTGGGATGGAGTTTGAGTCCTAATAGGAGTAGGAGACCTGGTTGGGGGCCTCCCCCAGCCCCTTTAGGCGTCCACCCCCTGCCCTTGCGCCCCCACAAGTCCTAGCCGCCCCCCCACACCTCCCCACCTCCTCCTTGTGGCGCCTCCACCTCCCCCATTGCTCCCCATTGCTCCACCACCTCTCCTCCTCCCTTGCTGCCCCTAGGGTAGTTCTCCACCTCCACACCTCAAAGATCCATCCGTTGGAGCGCTCCACGACGAGGAGATCCGGCGGGATTGGAGCGAGGAAGGAGATCGCGCGAACCGGGAGTAGATCTATTGGGTTTTCGTGCGTTGGGCAAAGGTATGGCCATGGGAATCCTTGGGGTTGGTCTAGGTACTGTTATAAGGGTGTTTATCAAGTTTTTAGATCAATTGGTGGTGCTAGATTTGAGTAGATTGGATTAGATCTAGAAGTTGCCACGTTCTCTCTTTCGGGCAGCATGAGCAGTCGACATAGGGTTCGATTTTTCGCCAATTTAGATTCGAAATCTGGTCGTACGGACTTTGAAGAAGTTGTAGATAATTCCATTATCTTTCCGTGGATATAAAGAACTTTAAATTCCCCGCCCAGCCGTTTGAAAGTTATGGCTGTTTTACCGAGCGTGTTAAAATCTGTGACGTGATTGGAACAGATCACGGTATTTTGTAGATTAAACAACTTTAGATTCCGAATCAGTCTTTCCCTATACATAGAAAAAGTTGGGAAATTTCCTAAGCTATGCGAGGATGTACTCGTTTAATTGATTCGGAGTCTTAGAACCCGAGTTATGCCTTTTGGAAGGCTGCTGTCCCGACGGGACAGAACCGCTGTTTTCTGGTTTTGCGAGTAGTTGGTAATGTCGGGGTAGATGAGGGTTTGCGTACTATTTTGTGGACACGATTGTGAGTGTGTGGTACCTATGTGCAGGTGGTATGACCCTGGGAGTGCCCTCTACGTCTCGCCAATCCGTCGCCGTGGTTGAGGCAAGTGTATTGGAATGGGTAGCGGATTGTAGGTTGTTGATTGATTGAGATTGAAGTTTGAATATATGATATGTTCACATGCCACGTTTTAATGTTTGCCATTGATATGACGAATATGTTTATTATGTGATGATGCCATGTGTTAATATACAAGTTATCCATGATGATGCCATGTGTTATCGTACAAGTTAATTAAGATGTTGGCATATTTGCATACATGGCATGATTACACGGCCCGGGCGGTGAAAAAGTCATAACTAGTCCGGGAAGGTCGGTGAGAAAGTTATGACTAATCCGGAGAGCCAATGAGTAAGTCCTACATCGTGATTCCATTCACCGCGGTGAACGGAAGCGAGGAGTAGGCACCCTCCATCTTCGGGATGGAAGGGGGGAGAGGGTGCACACCGACGGGTGTGTACTCAACCATACCGGTATGAGTTTCCAAGGAGACATGAGCATCGCATTGCACTGCATACATATTGATGATGATGATGATATGTGACCATGAATGAGATGGTTTACATGATGTGAGATATTATTGCTATGTAATTGTTTATGTTTGTACCATTGCAATATACTTGCTGAGTGATGAACTCACGCTTGTGTTTATGTTGTTTTCTTTTAGGTACCATGAATCCGACATGCGGGAAAGGGAGCTAGTCACACGTCATCACTTAGCATCACCCATTTAAACAATGACATGATAATGAATCTATTGCCATGAAACTTGGAGTGTTGCTTAACCGTGTGCTCGGTCTTATTATTTAATTCGTTTAGCTCATGAAGTGGTTGAATGCTTTATCCTGGACTTATATATGTCACATGTTATTCCTGTTTTAGATGCTTTCCATTATGATATAACTTGTGATACTGTTGTTGCTCCTTCAATTCATGTTAAAACAAAGGAGATGCTGCCGAAATCTCGGTTTTTAGCATATGCGTCTTTGCTGGAATTTTTGTTTAATTGTGGTATTTAGATGTTGTTTAGCTTATGTTTGGTAGCATTTAGGCATATTAAATGCCGGGGTGTTACAATGATAGGTTCACTTCTGTACCTCACTACACCAAGGCCAGATATACAATTTGTTGTGTGCTTGTGTGCTTGTGTGCTCGTTTTCAAGCTTCCCCACATGCTTCACATTGACAAGCTGTTAAGCGAATTTTTAGGTATCTCCATGGTACTCAAAATTTTGGCATTTGGCTTTCTGCTTCCCCATGCATTAGTTTAATAGCTTTTTCTGATGCTGATTTTGGAGGATGTAGAATTGATAGAAAAAGTACATCTGGTTCATGCCATTTCTTGGGTAATTCTCTTATTGCATGGTCATGTAGAAAACAATCTTCTGTTGCACATTCAATTGCTGAATCTGAATTTGTGGCTGCTGCTAGTTGTTGTTCTCAAATTCTTTGGATAGTAGCTACATTTAAAGATTATGGGGTCAATCTGGATAGTGTTCCTCTTTTATGTGATAACACTAGTGCAATATGTATTGCTAAGAACCCTGTGCAATATTCTAGGACAAAGCATATTGATATCAGATTTCACTTTCTAAGAGATTATGTAGAAAAAGGAAACATTGTGCTTCACCATGTCGATACTGAACATCAATTGGTAGACATTTTCACAAAACCTTTGTCTTCTTCTCGTTTTGCTTTTATTCGGGGAGAACTTGGGGTTGTTCATCCAATGGGCTTGTTTTGAGGGGGAGTTTGTGAAAACTTTGTGATTCCTTGTTTATTTCTTTTTCTTTTTTTTCTTAAATTAAAACCAAAAAAAGGGAAAAACTTTGAAAAAGTAATGAGCATTATATTTGATACACATATGTATTTGAAGCCATGTTTATGCTACAAGGTCTTTTCAACTTTATCTCTATGCATATGTGGTGTAGTTTATGACATGACTATTTGAATGGAATAACAACTTGAATTAAATCTTGTCATGGTTGAACTTTCTTAGCTATCTTGATCGTGCTCAAAAAGGTGCATCCTGCTCAAAAAGGTGCTCAATGTGAAAGTTTTCAAAGTTAAAGAGCTAAAAGCTCAAAAAGTGATATTTGATAAGATGCAAGATAAAGGTTATGCACTGTCGCACTTCTTCTTTATGAGACTGCTTATCATTGCACTTTGATATGAACTTGGAAGAAGTTGTGTATGACCGAAACCATGAAACCTTAAGCTCATTGCTTGGCATGGTTGAAAAGTAAGGTTGATGGTGCATAAAATTCTTTACATTTTTGTACTCTGTTGAAATCAATCAATAAATCAGCTTTTCAAGCACCAAAGAAGTGTACAAAAAATTCATTGTTTTTAGGTTTTGAGATAGTTGAGGAAGGGAGATCATGCCATGCAAAAATCGATAATAGAACTTGATTTCTAGTTATGCTTATCCTACATTGTCTTTGTGTAGATTTGAGGGTGTAAGTATCTTCGATAGCATGACTTGGAGATGAATTTCATTTGTGAATGACTTATAATGCTCAGTACAAAAAAAAACAAAAAAAAAACTTTTGTTCTCTCTTTTGTATTCTTGATGAATCCATTGTCAAAGGGGGAGAATTTTGGAGAATCTTAGGAGAATTTTTGGCACATTGCACATTCACACACACATTTTTATGTAGAGAGAGTTTTTCACTTTGCATCTTTGTCAAAGGGGGAGATTTTTTATTTTCACTTTGAATGTACGCCAGACTAATTTCTTTTAGTCCATTGTAAATGTGATTTGTGCCAGACCAAAGCTTCGAAAAACACTAAGTTTTGTATGTATGCCGGACCAAAGTTATTGGTCCGTCGTGAACGGCTTTTTGAGGTTTGATTTCGCATGTACGCCGGACTGATTGTTTTTAGTCCGCCGTGAACGTGGTTTGAATGATTTTGTGCCGGACCAAGTTTCTTGAAAAACAGTAAGTTTCACAAGTACGTCGGACCAAATTTTTTGGTCCGTCGTGAACGGTGTTTTGAGGACTATTTTCGCATGTATGCTGGACTGATTTTCTTTAGTTCGTCGTGAACGTGTTGTTCGCTGGAAAAATTTCTTCATGTAACTGAGTCTTTGATGTGTACGCCGGACAAAGTTTTTGGTCCGTCGTGGATTGCGTCGGACCAAGGTTTTGTTCCGGCATGAACGGTATTTTATAGGGTTTCGATCCCTGTGTGCGCCAAACCGGAGTTTGGTCCGGCGTGAACGTGATATGCGCGGGTTTGAGTTGATTTGATGCAATGCGCTCGTGTGAGTGGTTGCATGGACTGATCTTGAGTCAAATCGTGGACTTGTGCTCGGAGTTTTTTGTTTGTTCATGTGTAGGTGTTGCTTGAGGGCGAACGTGGTTGATGACAGGACCGGAACTAGGTTCATGGAAGAACTGAGGTTCGAGACTAGGTTCAGGAAGGAATCGAGGTCTTGGTGGTCAATGATGTTATGTTGGACAATCGGGCTATAGAACAATGCACATGAAGTCTAGTTAGTCACGTGAGTATGGCAGGTGGGCCATACGCTTGAAAGAGTTGTAATCGTTTGGGGTAGCTTGCATGTATTGGGCTAGGTTGGACCAAGTGGACATGCATACGTACTCTTTAGGTTTACTTCTTATGAATAGGGGGAGGTGTCCCCTGTTTATGTGAGTACTTGAGCTGGGCGCAATATGCAAGAGCAGAAGTGCATTGCGCCACGTCAAGGCTTTAGTGTTGTACTCTTGTGTTTGGAGTACTTTAGACAAAAAGAAATAAAGATCTAGGGCCTGTTTGGCAATAAAGTATTTTCATAGTTTCTAGGCAAAACCATGGTTTTAGGGAATATCGTGGTATTTTTGGCAACATGGTGTTTGGAAGCAACCCAAAAAACTATGTTTTGAAAACCATGGTATTGCCAATACCATGGTATTTTTGGAGTATTGAAAACTCCACTCAGAGTGGAGTTTTGGGCTTTGGGTGTTGGTGTAGAGAGTGAGAGGTGTCAATACTTTGAAAATACCATGCAAAAGACTTTGTAGCCAAACAGTTTGTAGTTCCAAGAAAAACCATGGTTTCAATGGTCGTAGGTGAAACCATGGTATTTATGCCAAAATAATTTCTAAGCCATGGCTTTGTAATACCATGGTATTGAAAAACTTTGCTTCCAAACAGGGCCCTATTTCTTCCAGATCCTTTGCATGCTACAGTAATCTCGAAGCTACAGTGCACGCGTTGCTACAGTGTTTTCTGTTTTGAAGTGTTCGTTTGCTTGTTCTTTCTAGTTCTAGATTGGATGTTTGTCTACTTTGATTCTTTGAGTTACTTCTTGATTTGATCCATCCAAAACCTTTCTAGGGCATCAATTTAGAGTTTGTCAAAGTTTTGTTGGTTGATCTTTTGAAGATTTTGTTTAATCTTGAAATCAGGGTTTGATCAAATCTTGTCATGTTCTGTCATAGTAAGATTGCAAGGTTCATAAATTTTTATCCGTAAGTACGATCGAGTTTATTTTTTTTGGGTTCGATTGGTATTGGAATCTAGCTTCTTGTGTTCAAATTTTCGATCGATCCGATGGTTGGATCTCCGGGAATTCGCGATTTACATAATGCATCTAATCTATTTTTGTTGGATATGAATCTGTGTAACATCCTCATTTCGGTCTGCTGCCAAAAAATTTAATTAAAATTAATTAAATTCAAATTTTGGATTTTACATGGTGTTTAATTTAACCTGGCATCCTTATCCGTCCAAAATCGGAATTCAATTTTCCTTCGTCCGAAAAATCAAATTTCCAGATTCCAATCCGTATCCGAAATTCCACCCGAGTTTGAAAATGCTTCAAATATCCCAGAACCTATTGCATTAGGTTCCAAATATTCTAAAAACATTTTGGGATTTTTCCCAAGATTTTTGGAAGCTCTCTGGTATTTTATCGCACGCGGCTTTCGTTTAATGCCAACTATTCGACCCGAAATATTCGAAACTACAAATTTCACCCAAATTCTACGAAACCAATTTTATTGGGTTCCACATATTCCCTAATGGTTCTAGGAATTTTTCCGGAATTTTGAGATCATTTTTGCTCATTTTTCTCTAAGGTGTTGCATTCACGTAATTCTCGGCTTATAGGAAGACGCCACGTGGCATGGTACTGTAGCCCTTCTTCTAGCTCACGAAGGAAGTCTTCCAGGGAATGAACTGCAAGCTTCCATTCTTGGCTCCAAGCAATCAAACCATCATAATTTTCCATTCAATGCTCCAAATCGCGAATGGCCAGATCCGTTGGATTCGTAGCGACGAAACCTTTCCATCCCCCACGATCTTCAGCCCGTGATCTCGCCGGAAACGGCGCATTGGACCAAAAACTGAAATCCACTCAATTGGTCATAACTCGGCCGTTTCAACTCCAAACGACGTGCTTCCACCTCTCAAATCTCCGTATTAGAGTCCCCTTCCCGGTGGTAGCACTCTCCTTTTGCCTCTCTAAGTTGTTCGTCCGCTAGATTGAGAAAACCGACGGGGAACGTCGTCTTTCATGTTCTTTGTGTTCATCGCCATATCTTCCTCTCCGGTGAGCCATTGGGAATTCTGGTTGTTTCCACGTGTTTTTATGGATGTCTAGATCGTAACCCCTCCATCAATTTTAGGTTTCATTAAGTGGGGACGACGAATTTTGAGTTCTAATCGTTTTGGCCGAACCTCCGTTCGTCATTGAATTCATCTTCTCCGGTGAGCTATTGTTCAATTCCTGGCAAGATTAAGCTCCTCTAGATGCCCTCTAGTTGGTCCTTTATCCAATTGGTAGTACCATGTTCAAATTTGTTGCAAATTTCGGATTTTGGTAAAAAAAATTTGGGGCTCTCTGTTTTGGGCCTTGCCCATGCGCGAGCCATCGGCTGCCGTTGCCACCGCCCCCGTGCCGCCCCAGTCCTCCGCGGTCGCCTCCTGCGCTCCCGCGCCGCGCCGCCATGGCTGCCGGCCCGTGCCGCCGCGCCGAACCGCCTCCGCCCCGGCCGCGCCCGGTCACCTCACCCCCACGCGCCACCGCTGCCTCCCGCGCTTCCAACCGCCGCCGCCACTCTAGCCCGCCTCGCGCCGCCGCCGCCCCTCCCCGGCAAAGCCGCACCGCCGCCGTGCTAGCCGGCAGCCCCCACCTCGCCGGCGCCACATGGAGCAAAGCTCCTCTGTTTTCCCCATGGATGAAGCTTGGGGAAGAAGCCCCAAGTCTATGACAAAGGGGTCCCGCATGTAATAGAGACATTAATTCCAAAAATCCAGCCCAAATAAAGATGCGAAGGAATATTCCGTGATTTTCCATTTTCCAGATTTTCCAAACTTCAGAGGCTCATAACTTTTCCGTACGAACTCCGATTGACTCTATTCAAATTCCTAAATTCATCTAAATTCAATATCTACCTGCCAGTATAAGTTTCGTAATTTTTGGATTTTATTTATTTTATTGTTATTTATTTGTTGTACCGTTTTGCGCGTAGCCGAGGATCCCGCCGAGTCCGCCGACCCCGCCGCCGGACTTCAAGAATTCGACATTCGCGCTGCGACTGAAGGCAAGTCCCTTGACGCATTTTGATCCCACGATTGCAAATGCTTTTATAATGTTTTATGGCATGCATAGCTATTTTTTATCATCGTATGTCAAATATAAATGATTAGTTAATCCAAATTGCGATTACCTCCTTGATTACTGTTATCCATGCTTAATTGTAACCCTAGGACTCTTAGCTATGCCATGTCTATCTTATAATGTGACATTTCTTGATTAGAACGGTAGATATGCTTAGTACCCGAATTGACGAAGATGACCCATGGGTGGGATTATATCAAAATTGTGATTTAAGGATTATTACAAAGTATTTGGTACTATTTTTCTAAAATAAAAATAAAAAGAAAAAGGATTTGGACTTGGGCGAAATGGAATGTCGGGTGGGTGCGGATTGAGAACTAGTTTCCAATGTGCAAGTACCGCCCCAAGTCAATTAAGGACCGACGCTTATGACTGTTCATTCTAAGCATTACTGTACTACCACATGTCTATAATGGTACGACCTGGCTAAATAATTTGTAGAAACCTAACTTAGACTCACCAAATGGTGGAATGTGAGTGCCGGATAGAGGCAAGACCATTTTTCTCACACGACGCAGAGGGGGCTTCTGTACTGGATGGATAGAACCCTAACAACGGTGAAACCTCAGTGGGTGGGTCAGGTTAGGCGTATACATTGTAAAGGCCTTGTCATGATCTCTCTGCCGGCACACCAAAGGAAGTGTGTTAATCCATAGGCATTAAGAGATGATCATGTTTTGTGGGTAAAGTTGTACATCTCTGCAGAGTTAAAACTATTCGAATAGCCGTGCCTACGGTCAAGGGCAAAGTGAAGAATGCTTTCATACTGGTAGAATTTGGTTTTAGTTTTGGTTTTGAAAATAAATGATGTTTTGGGATTCGGGAGTGGTTAGAACTCTCGGATGTTTTAGTGGCGGACTGAGCCAACCAGGTAGATGGAATCTGTTTTATGTCATGACGGATAGAGTCATGTGTGGATAACCTTGATCTTTTCAAATGTGGTGGATAGAGCCTTTATATTAGTGATGGTGGATAGAACCCTCACTGAAATATTAAATAATTCAATTGTTAAAATAATTGCTAAAATATGCTTTGTGAAACTTATTAATAAGTATGGTTTGATGAAACTTGGCTTTATGCAAAAGAACATATTAAGCCTTCCTTGGAAAGCCCTTCATGTGCATAATTCCCCAGACTTGCTGAGTACTTTTGTACTCACGTACTACTTAAATTGTTGTCATCAGAAAATTATCAGGACGCCAACGAAGACGGTGAGTTCTACGCTGAAGAGTTCGAAGAGGATCGCCAGGACAACTAAGCGCGTTCCTAGTCGTCGCCTGTGGTGTTGTTTGGGTTTCGCTATTTGTCGTTTTTATTCCGCTGCCGTGCCTTTGGTCCTGTGACCTTTTGATGTAATAAGTAGCCATGTGGCTAATACTTTAGAGTTATGTTACAATTCCATTATGTTCGGCAATGATGTATCACTGTTGACTGTGTGTACTAGCTACTGATCTGGGACTAGTACAGAAATACACAGGAGATTTCGGATAGCTGATCCGGGGTCTCACAAGCTATTTTTTGAATCCGAATTGGGGTGAAGTTTTAGTAGATTTGGTTTTAGCTTCTGCACAATCATTCACCCCCCCTTTGATTGCTATATTCATATATATCGATCCTACAGAATGATACGATTGTAGTGGATGGTCCCCGAGCCAAGAGTTTCAACTGTTCATTTTTTGTCTGGTTGGCCATCAGTTGCTTTTGTAACTAATCGCTGAAATGATCCATTTGCTCTAGTGTGATCCACTTTTCTGACTTCTCTGGGTATTGGTCGCGTAGAATCATCTAATGATCATGGATATATTGAACCATTACAGTTGGTTATTTCAAGACTGTGAAATGTGCTTGTTTAAATGAAAGTAGATTGTCGCTAAAGAATTCTTTTCTCCCTAGAGTCCCTTTTCCCCGTAGCCTCCCCTCATGGCATGATACAGGGACACAATCGGATTCAGATCATCAATGTAATCGACACAAAACTCAATCACCTCCTCTATGCCAACACCCTGTGCAATGAAGCCTTCTGGACGAGACCGGTTACGAACATACTTCTTTAGGACACCCATGTACCTCTCGAAAGGGAACATACTGTGCAGGAACACGGGTCCAAAAATTTCTATCTCTTTTACAATGTGGACGATGAGATGTACCATAATATCAAAGAAGGAAGAGGGAAGATCATCTCAAGGCTGACCAGAGTATCGACCACGTCATCCTGCAGCTTAGATACGTTATTCAGTTCGATGACCTTCTGCGATACCGCATTGAAAAACGAGCACAACTTTATGATTGTACCTCGTACCTAGTCCGGCAGAATACCTCTCACCGCCACTGGGAGCAACTATATCATCAACACGTGACAATCATGGGATTTCAGTTGTACGATTTTATTCTCTTTCGTGTTTATGAGTCTCTTTATATTCGAGGAGTATCCAGAAGGTACCTTCACACTATTTAAGAACTTAATCATATTTTTTTTCTCTTCCTTGCTCGGAGTGTAGCTCGCGAAGTGGAGACAATGTTGTCCTTTTGCTCTCTTTTCTGGATGTAGGTCGTTCCTGAGTCGCAGTAGATGTAGGTCCTTTCATGCTTGAAGTGTATCTTTTGATTTGCCGTACATATCTAGGAAGCCTAGCAGGTTCACGCAGATATTCTTCATGATATGCATGAAGTCCAGTGAGTGACGAACCTTTAAGTCTTTCCAGTAAGGTAAATCCCAAAATATTGACTTCTTCCAAATGGGCTTCGTATGTGCTTGTTCAGTCAGGACAGATTTGCTACCAGGACCCTTTCCAAATACTACTTTCAGATCCTTTACCAGAGAAAATACAAGTGTCCCACTGTGATGTAGGGGCTTTTTACATTTCTCTTCTGTCTCATCGAAATTCTCACCCTTCCTTCGTAACGGGTGCTTCGTATGGAGGAACCTACGGTGGCCCATGTACACGACCTTTCGGGAGTTTTTCAGATACTTGCTGTCCATATCCTCTAAGCACTGGATGCAAGCTTTATATCCTTTGATAGATAAGTCCGACAAGTTACCAAGTGCAGTCCAGTCGTTGATGGTTACGAATAGCAAAGCACATAGGGTGAAGTGCTCTCTTTTATACTCATCCCATACATGTACACCATCCATCCACAACGTTAGCAGATCTTCAGCCAACGATTTGAGGTACATGTCAATGTCGATTTCAGGTTGCTTTGGCCTTTGGATAAGCAATGACATCATAATGTACTTTCACTTCATATACAACCAACTAGGAAGGTTGTAGATACATAGAGTCATGGGCCAAGTGCTGTGATTGCTGCTCATCTCGCCAAACGGGTTTATCCCATCTGTACTCAACACAAACCTTATGTTCCTCGCATCTTCAACAAAGTTCAGGTATTTTCTATCGACTTTCCTCCACTATGCAATGGGGTGCCTTAGGCTTCCGTCGTCCTTATGATCTTCTTTGTGCCAGCGTATCATCGGGGCATGCACTTTGCTCGCAAATAAACGCTTCAACCGGGGGATTATAGGAAAATACCACACCACCTTACCAGGGGGTCTCTTCTTCTTACGCTGCCCCACTTCCACACCTGGGTCATCACGCTTGGTCTCATACTGAGAAGTTTTGCACATAGGACAAATTTCCAAATCCTTATACTCATTGCGATAAAGGACACAATCGTTACGGTATGCATGTATCTTCTATACCTCCAACCCCAAAGGGCAGACAACTTGCTTGGCGTCGTACATAGTTTCAGGCAGTGTGTTACCCCCTGGAAGCAACTTCTTTATGAGGCATAACAACTCGTCGAATCCCTTATCAGACAATCCATTGGTCGCCTTCCATTGCATCAGTTCTAGTGTGGTACGCAATTTTTTGTGGCCCTGTCAGTAGTTTGGGTACAATAGTGTTCTGTGGTCATCCCACAGGCGCTGGAACTTTTCGTAATATCTTTCATCGGTGTATTCTCCCTCTCCATCAAGCAGCATGTAGTCTAGGTCATCATGGCCAAACTCCCCCAATGTACTTTCGAAAGAACCGTGTTGGCTAGCATTCGGGATATTGTTGTCCCCCTCTTCTTCTTCTTCACCATCTTCCCGTATAGTCTCTTCTTCACCGTACTTGGTCCAATAGGTATAGTTTGGCATGAAACCTCTTGAGAGTAAATGGAAGTGAAGGTGGCTAAATTTTGGCCACTCCTTTTCATTCTTGCAATCTATGTATGGACAACATATGTAGCCTGATTTCGTGTATGCATCGGCCGCACGAAGAAAAACTTGCAAACCCTACAAGAACTCCGGGGAGCGTCGGTCCATCTACATTATGTTACATCAAGGCAATTGTTAGCTTATTTTACAATAATGAATTTTGAACATTTTCCAAAATTCATATTAAACCAATATTAAGTTTATTTAATAATTTTACGTGGATAAATTTAATTTTAGGTGAAATTTCATTAAAAAGTTAATATTTTTTAAATGTCAAAACTTCATTACATATTTTTAAAAGGACTATTCTTTATATATCTAATGTCTTAAAATTCCTTAATGATTTTTTAATTTTCATGATAAAATTTCATCTTGTTATATAAATTCAATTATTTCTTCTTTGTTTAATAGAAATAATAAATCATACATATTCCACACTAAAATAATTTTTAAAAAAATAAAAAGGTTAATAGTCATTTATAATGATTATTTGATCCGGTATATCCACACCTACAATGAAAGAATTGGTAGATCAAAGTCTATATTCAAAATGCTTCATCAATTGATGGAACCAAAACCTAAATTTGAGCTAGATACACACCTTCAATGAGAGTTACATCTAATCTAAGAAAATTCCAAACATACACAACAAGTTATTGCAATCTACATGAAAAGATCGAGCTAGATCTCTACATTCATAATCTTTAATCGATCATGAGAAAAGATCAAATTTTCTTCACATTTCAAGCAAAGAAGAATATCATTTCTTCACATTTCAAGCAAAGAAGAAGCTCCATTATACAACAAATGCAGTGAGGAACGATGTTACTAACCTTGGTTAACTTGGCTTGGAGTAAATGACCAAAATTTTGAAATTTTGGTAGCACCTCCCCCTTCCTTGAAGCTCTTTGCCGGTGCTGCAGTGTTCTTGATCGGGCACAATGTGAGGACTGGGGAGGAGGCGGGAAAGAGGAGGTTCAAATAAGGCTGCATAGTATTGGTTCAAAATACTAACCGGTACTCATGCTCTACCATCAGTACCGGTTGGTTACACCGACCGGTATTAAGCAGCCTACGCTGATTAGTACCGGTCGGTGTAACCAACCGGTACTGATGGTAGAGCATGAGTACCAGTTGGTATATTAAATTGGTACTGATGTGCCCCCCAGACTAGTAGACCATTGAACCGCTAAATATCACATGGTTTTTGAAATCCAAAATTTTGAAAAAAAAAATCTGATTTTCTTCCGATTTTGACCAAATTTCTCCTGATTTTCACTATCTAGTTGAATGTTTCTCGAAGCCGATTTTTTAAATCAATTTTCACTTGATTTTCTCGCATTTTGACCAATTTTCTCCCGATTTTGACTGATTTTCTTTCGATTTTCATTGGCCAATTGAATGTTTCTCGAAGCCGATTTCTTGAGTGATTTTCTCTCGATTTGCACCGATTTTCTCTCGATTTTCACCGATTATCGCGATAATTAATAACATTACATAATATAAATTACAATATATAGTGGCGTGCGTGCGCGCGATCACAGCCACCACTCGCCGCTGCTGCATGAGGGGCCCGCCGTTGTCGTCGTCGTCCTCGGAGTAGTCCTCCGATGAGCTCCCCAAGTGGATGATGGTGCGCTCCTCGTCGTCGTCATCCTCCTCCTCGTCGTCCTCCGGTTGGCATTGCCCAGGAACGAGCGGAGGAGGATCGCATTGGCGGGAGGCGCCCGGGGTTGAAGCGGCGCTGGGAGCGATGATGAAGTGTTGGAGGAGTCGACAGAGCTTGCGGGAGACGAAGGATCTGCCATGAAGGAGACAGCTTGCGATCGCGAAGACAGACGAAGAGAAGAGCACGGCTAGCTATAGGAACACAGTTAGAAGCTCGATCGGCCGATGATGATCAAAGACACTGCGAAAACATGGTTTTATAGGTGGCTGGAATTGGAAGAGGAAGAGACGAAGTACTTCAATTCTGATAAAAACGAAGAGTTGTCATCGAAAAGGCGCGCGGGATCGAGAAACGAAGAGTCGAATGTGTTAATACCAGTTTAATAGACCGACCGATGCTGATGTGGGATCATCAGTACCGGTTTGTTACACCAACCAGTGCTAAGCAGCCTGCTGGGTCGAGGGCTGCTTAGTACCAGGTGGTGTAACCAACCGGTTGGTATGTTAAACTGGTACTGATGTGCCCTCCGGACCAGTAGACCGTTGAACCAGGACTGATGTAACTGTCAGTCCCGGTTCATACATAATCGGTACTGATGGGCCGGTATGAAAGACCATATCTGTAGTAGTGTTATTCTTACTCGTTCCAAACCAAGCATGTATAAAGAGGCTTTTTTGTTGAATTTATGTCGGCAGTGCTAATCGCGGTTACAATATTTATACATAAATAAAGAGATATGCATGTGGACCGAATTAATTGAATGTAAATATGATTTTGAAACTATTGTAGTGGATAAGCAACAACATTCATCATATATAGATTACGTGACATGAGTTGTGAGAACGGCATTTGCACGTATGGGCACTGGTTTCTTGCTTCCCAGTAGGTAGTGCATGTCACGCATGTGTGACCAAAAAGAGCGTAGAATACACGTGTACACGGGGGGCCATCAATATCACACTAATTAAGAATTAATTAAATTAACTTGGTGTAAAAGCTAAATCATATCCAAAGAGAAGAACAATACCTTGCTTAATTAGATATAGCTAATGACCTGCAGGGCCATGATTAGAGGAGGGGCCATGCCTCGTCATACTGATGGCTACACGATTCCGTTGGATATGTGCTTAAATTCTAACCTCGGTTGGCAATTAATTAAATTTAAAAATGTTTAGTTCTTTCTTAATTCTAGCTAGGCTGCAACCTCAGGGTCTTTAGAGGTGGATTTGGAGTTGACAAAAACTAGCCAGGGAAAATTATTATACAAGCTAGGGTTAGTTTAGTGTTAGAATGCATAGCTCACATGCGTTGTGCACATAGGTAGTGTGTGTATATATAGAGGAAGCCTTTTTCGTACTTCTGAGAGTACGTACTCCCACATGCAGCATACTGCTAAAACGAATGTGTTATACTCGTTTATCACTTTCATTATACTCCAATAATAATTTTAAGATACTATAATACAACATTATTGAAAAAAATTCATTAGAACCCTTTATATTTTTGCTACATACCTTTTCCATATGTAAAATTAAAGAGTATATAAACAAATTATGCTATAAGGGCTAGACTTTAATGAAATTTTTAGTAGAACTCACTTTGGAGTATCTTATAGTCAGTATTAGAGTATACTCAAACGGATAAAGAGGTATAACAACATCATTTGTACCTCTTTATCATTTTGAGTATTCTCTAATACTGATTATAAGATACTCTAAAGTGAGTTTCATGAAAAATTTCATCAAAGTCCACTCTTTATAGTATAATTTGTTTATATGGTCCTTTTACATATGAAAAAGGTATGTAGCAAAAAAAAAAATAAAGGGTTGTGATGAATTTTTTCAACTATATTACATTAGAGTATCTTAGATTTATTATTAGAGTATACCAAAATTCATAAAGGAGTATAATACTTTTGTTTAAATGGCATATTAGAGGTTGAAGTATGTACTTGCCCGTGCGTTGCTACGAAAAACAAAATTGATAACGAAAAATAAAGATTAAAAAATAAAAAAAAATACTATTTCATAAGATCAAACATCTATCTTTAACGCTTCGTTTCTTGCAAAAGCTGGCTAATTAAAGCAACGCTTCGTTTCTTGCAAAAGCTGGCTAATTAAAGCAACGCTTCGTTTCTTGTGTAGGGCAATTAAGCAGGGAAATTAAGTAGGGCAATTAAGTAGTGCAATTAATGTGATGTGGGAAGAAACTCTCACTTTATATAGTAGAGATTAGAGGTTGAAGTATGTACTTGAGTACGGAAAGGCTTTCTATATACTGTACACAAGCAACGTCATACAGGCCTTTATCTAGCGTCACCTAGCGTTTTGCATAGCCCTTAAAATTAATTGCCTAATCTAAAATGTAGAGCTAAGATTAGGCCGCTACTTGTTCGAGGGGACAAAAGGTTAAGATAGTTTATTTTGTGGAGATTCAGATTTACCTTATGGGTTATAACCAAGCAAATTGCTTTAAGCCTTGCTTGTATATTAACTGGAGATAGTGGAGGGTTTTTGGAGGTTGAAACCTGGTATTCCATAGCGCACAATGTCGAGACAAGAACGTAACACAAAACAATCTATCATGTCACAAAAGTTCAACGCTAATCATGAAAAATTTTGAAAAAAAAATTCAATGCTGACTCTCAGAATAATCTTTCATGCCACAAATTTCAAATTTAAATTCAATCCATACATTTAGAAAGAGAAAAGACAATTTCTGCTGAAAAGGAAATCCGAAATAAAAAAACAAGAATATAAAGCTACTATTGAATAAAGTTTGTCTTTTTAATTGGTTCTCCTTATATACATTGTGTTTTCAATTGAAATTTTACACGATGCTCGACTACATCCTACCATATTTTTCAGATCATTTGGACCGTTTGTGAGGAGCGGGCATGGATAGCATGAAACAGGCTAGGAGCACATGATGTGTTCACAAAAAGAAACTTCGATTCAGACCTATATATTTGACGAAATTTAGAGTTTTAAACCACATTCTGTTCGCTTCTGTTCTGTTTAATTAGCATTATAGGATGCACAAGCTCTGCCTTCTCTAGCAGTAGCAGGCGTAGCTTCAACTTATTTTACGGAAAAATATTTTACATACTCAAGAAGTTTTTTTTCTCTCCAAAATTTATAGTTTGAAGCCACGTTCTGCTGGCTTCAGTTCTGTTTAGGATTATACGATGCACTAGTTCTGAATTATCTAGCCGTAGCTTCAACTTATTTTACATACTTAAGAAGCCTTTCCAAAGAATGAAACTAAACTAAAGGCAAGACTTTTATTACGAAATATGCAATAAGTTTCCAGAGAACTCTCTCCTTGCCCAATTACAAGATACGTACCTATATTCTTTTCTACCGATCGCGCAATTTTCCCCCAAAGATGACAACTACCTCCTCCGTTCTTTTTAGGTGTCATTTTAAAATATGTAGTCAACATTTTCAAACTTTGACCGCTAATATGCACAAAATATTTGGACTCTTGACATGAAAATGATGTCATTAGATTGTCATAAAAAAATACTTTCATATTGTTATATTTTTAATAATTTTTAATAACATATAATTAGGAAAATAATAGTCAAATATGTGTATTGGAGATGTGTCGATGTCCAAAATAATAGATAATCATTATAAAGTTCATGTTGTCATGACCCGTACTTGAAATTTTCCATTTCCTACTAGCAATTTTATAAAACATATTTTGTAACAGTGGGAATTTATTGCTCTCTCGTGTCACACAACGATAGCATTTTGTAACTACAACTAAAGTACGTCTTACACGTTTTTATAAAAGAAAAATGTTCGTGCACATGTCACAGGAATATTAGCTTGCCAATAGCCTTGCATGACCGATTTGGATAACGGCGGATAACATTTTGTAGACAAATCAAATCAGAAATAAAAAAGAGAGAAACCTGTGACTCATAATAATCAATTACAAAGATACATGTTTGGGTAGGGAGAATATATTCTCCTCTCCACATTTCTTTTGCATTTTTACTTTTAAAAAGAAATGCATCAATGATTTGCTTCTTTTTAGGTTTTTTATTTCTTTCATCATTTTTTTTTGTGAAAATCATTGTAGAAATATCATATTGTTTTATATAAGAAAATGTTCCTTAGCTTTGTCCATACATACATGCTGAAACGGTCATTGATTTGATCTATTGATCTAAGTGTACATTTTGTCTGAGCACAAATCAAATATGTACCTCCAAAAAGAAAGTACTGCTTGTCTTCTAGCAAATGAACATGCAACCAGCTGCTCGAGATCGGAAGGAAAAGTTTTTACTTCACGTTGTAGTAATTAAGGGCGCATTTGCTATGACATTTTTCGTAATAAAATTAATGTCATAAATTTTCATTTTCCCCTTATTCCATTTTACTTTTATCATTTTCACTCGGAGGGCCGGGTGGAAGTGTTCCTAAATTACATAACAAAGTGAATGTTAGTACCATAGATAATCTGGTAATTGAGATACAACCTCAGTTCAAAAAATAAATGCCGTTCTATTTTTCGATAAATAAAGTAATTAAGGTAAAGACTAAAGCCCCAGTCAGAGGAGCAAGCCTGACAAAATTATATCTATTATGTTTTTAGTGGCAGTTTCGAAAACAGGGATGATTAGTGATTTTTAAAATTCTCTGTAATTATTAGTTGACTGTATTGAATCATTAAATGAACTTGCTAACGCAAATCGGCATATGCATATAAAATAGAATTTTCATATGCATGCGAGGATGCAACTTTCACATGCATTAACGCAATTTTTTTTTTGCTCTGTTTCAAGGTATCAAAATTCTGAAAAAAAAATCTTTTGCCCAACCCTATCACATATCAACTCTATTATATGGGAAAGATTTGGAGAGAGCTCAGCCCCTCCACGTCACTCTCCCCCCCCATTTGGCAAAAAACTCTCCCTCTTTCTTCAAATTACGTATAGGTCCCTGTAAATTATAAATAAGTCCTTTGCGATTTTTTGTGAGGGAAAGAAAAATGTTTCCAAATTGCGGTTAGGTTCCTCGTTTGTTACTTTACGGAAACCCCCCCCCTCGCGCTAAATACAAATCTCAAACGAGCCCTTTTCTAATTTTTCAGGATAGCGATCAGGTCCAAAAATATAATAAACATGTCCCCGGCCCTTACGTCCAGATCCTTTCTTTGTTTTTCCCGAAAAAAATATTTTTGTCAACAGAAATATGTGTACATCTTTATCTCTAGAATTTTTTTTTCAACTCGATCTCTAATCTCTAGATTTTTTCCCAACTCGAACTCTAATATTTTTCGAAACGTGTATTCTTATTCGATGAACGCATAGAGTGTTAAACTCGAAAAAGAAAGTTGACATCTCTAATATTTTTCAGAACATATATTATTTTTCAGAACATATATTAAACTCGACAAAAGAAGGTTAGCCGGGTAATAATAAAGTGTTAACCAAATTCGTCAAAAGAAATATGTGCCCAGGTCCTTTCTCCGTTTTTCCCGAAAAAAATATTTTCATCAACAGATATATGTGTACATCTCTATCTCCAGACTTTTTCTTCCAACTCGATCTTTAATCTCTAGACATTTTTTTCCCAACAAGAAATATCGGAATGGCGATCAGAGGGGGGGTGAATGATCCCAAAATAAATTAACTTTGCTTGCAAAGAACAGAGATATCAAGACACAAAAATCAGCAAGATAGAGTATAAAAACAGTTTGATCTCCAAAAGTAAAATAGATGGAAATTTGATCTAGTGATTATGCAACTTGATAGATATCCTCTTAAAGATGTCAGGAACTTGTTCCTGCAATCAATAACAAAGATTGATGCCAAAGTTCTGACCTTTAACAATTTGAGGAGGAAATCCACCAAGAACAAGCAACAATGCAAATCTGTGATCTAGGCTTGCTCGTGGGATTTTGAAGATCAAGATGAACTTGGATACCTTCCCACAAGTCACAGCAAGCTAGAGGTCACAAAAAACTCATCAAAACACGATCAAACAAGGATTCTTCAATGAAAGCATAAAAGATCGGTTTCTCGCAAAACTCGATACAAGGATTGCCTAGAGGATTGGGATATGATCTAATTGAAGGCTCATCCAATCAATCTCTCATCCTTGGCAGTAAAAACCAGAAGCAAGTAGAAGGAGAGGAGGCAAATCCAAATTGCGGAATTTAAATTGCGAGAATGTAAATTGCGTAATGTAAAGACTGAATTTAAATTGTATAATGTAAATACATAATGTAAATGCGGAATTTAAATTCAGAGTGGAGAAAATGTTTTTGTATTTCTTTTCTTTGGAAGTTTTTACAAAGCCTCACATCATGTGGGCAAAGCTCAAAGGAGCACCAAAAACTTCTCTCAAAACTGCACCTGGAGAGGCTACCCCTACTCCTCTATTTATAGTGTTCTAGGATCAATTCCCACCCTTGGATGTCTTGCTTCAATCCTAAGCTAACTTCCAAGGGTCAAGATTTAATCCCACACTTCTACACACATGGGTTGCATTGATCCTGTCTTACACATGCTTTCCCAAAGTATCTTTAAGTGATCAGTCCAACAATCCTCTCACATGCTAACTTGACCACTACTCTAGCTCTAAAGACCAACAACTCTCTGGTCTTCTAGACATAAAAAGCCTCAAGCTTAGCAGACACTTTGTCTCCTTGTCTCCTTGGACTGCATTGGTTCCATTTCTGGCCATCTTCCGGCGATCTCCGGCCATCTTGAACCTCCAGCACCTCTTGCCTAGTTCCAGCCTCCCTTCGCCTCACCATGACCTCCAAATAGAGCCCTGCATCCATCACAAACAAGGAAAACACATCACATAGCATTGCTCAAAAATAATATGCAATTTTTCGTCAAAACTCATCAGAACACGAAGCATCTGCGACAAACCTATTTTTTAGTTCGGCATTACTCACGACGGACCAAATAATTGGTTCGGCGTACATGGGAACTAAACCCTGGATTTTTAGTTCACGTCGGACTTAAAATTTGGTCCGGCGTAACTCACGATGGACCAAATAATTGGTCCGGTGTACACGTTGAACTCTCGGTTAATTGAAAAACTTGGTCCGGCGCAAAAACCTCAATTTCACGTTCACGGCGGACCAAATAAAATCGGTCCGGCGTACATGGAGTCCAAACCCTAGAAATCGCCATTCACGACGGACCGAATAATTGGTCCGGCGTCACTTACGATGGACCAAATAATTAGCCCATCGCAAATGAAATAGGTCATTTTTAACTTTGGTCCGGCACAAATGAAAAACTTACTATTTCTTGGTTCCTTTGGTCCGGCGCAAAACAAAATGCCTTCAATTTAAAATCCATTTCAAATCCAAATCAAATCAAACTCAAACCTGAGCCACTCGAGCTCGAAACAAGTCAAATACTCATCACAAACAAGGATGGACCTCACATGGTCCTTCAATCTCCCCCTTGATGAGTATATTGACAAATTACACAAAAAGCATAATTTGAGTTAAATTAAAGAAAGAAAGCAATTTGATTGCTAAAAATCATACTTGGTCCATTAGAATGAGAAAGCAAGTTCATGACCAAGTAGATGAAACGATTTTCAGAGCTCAACACAAGATAGAACAGTTTTTCGACAAAAGCTCTAAGAAAAAAAGAAATCTCTCAAAAAGCTCAAAATTGCTCATGATCCAAATGCGAGGACAATTGTTCAACTTGATCATGAGAAAACATTTTTTTTTAATTTTCCTCCCTCTAAGATGCATTTTCTACGTTTTCTCCCCCTTTTGGCAATATAGGCATCAAGAAGGTAGTTTTTGGATGAAATGCAACCTAGAAGAGCTTTGAAGATTATGCAAGTGATCATTTAGACAAAGTATGACACTAAGCTAGTCAAGTTCAGAATATGTCATTCTAAGTCATATCCAAAGGCATATTTCAATTTTTTTGTTAACTAGCTCAAAGAAGTTATATTACTTTTTGCATGATTTCAACAATAACAACACTTAGCACAATTTCAAGACTAGAAACAAAGCCAATCCAAATGATCATATGGATATACTAGAGTTCAACCTAGTCAAAACTTTGGAAAGCTACAAGACCATTAGAGAATCCTCATGCTAAAACATCTCTTTTAAATGTAAATTTTTTATTAAAGCTTATGAGGCGGTATAGAGAGTTAGGCTTAGTAAAGCACATCATCGACTAGGCACCATCGACAAAGGCTTCCTAAGCTTCACTCTCCTCCGCAAACCTCTAGTTCATTTTGCATTTTTCAGTGTATTGACTCAAGCCAAGCAACCATCTCAAGCAAGAAGCTTAAAAGAGTGGTTTTGGTCATACACTCTTCATTCCAAGTTCATTCCAAGTGCAATGGGAAGTTGTCTCGTGAATGAAGTGTGTTGAGTTCAATTTTTGCATAAATGAGTTAATTTGTATTTTCCACACTTAAATTCATGAGCATCATTGAGGATTCTAGAATGAAACAACGTAGCTAGCCCAAGTTGCTCCAGGGACTCTAGTAGAAACCCATTATTTCAGTTAATCATGACATAAGCATCTAGTAAAGAAATCTAGCAAGTAAAAGCTAAGTTTCATCAAGTTTTCAGGAAAGTTCAACTTTAAATATCGGCTAGCTTTACATGATACACCAAATTGGATATGACCTAGATTAGCAATTATCCTCAGAAAAGTAGCTAGGTGCAACATATCACAATGTTATCATTTGCATAATAGACAAAGCTCGGAAATGAAAAATAAGTCTATATGCAATGCAAGAAAGTCAGTTTCACGAACTCCCCCTCAACAAATGAGTCGATTAAGCACAAAATATGATTTAAGTTGAGTTATTAACAATTTTAGATTCCAAAAAGATGAATTGGACTCAACTGAAACCAGAAAGACAGAAATGAGGAGAAGGAATTAAGAACCTGACAAATGGATAATCTATGAGCATAGATAAGATGAAGAGAAACACTAACACTCAGACTCGCTCTCACCTTCCCCATATGACTTATATAGGAAAGCTACACCTCCAACTCCAACCCAGGGGCAAACATAGATCCTGTCTACCCAGGGGGCCCAACACCTGCTAGACCTAAAAGACTGTGAGTGAGCTCAACCGAGAAGAAGAGAAGAATAGCACCCTAAAGCATAAGGTGAGAGGTCCAAGCCGAGGCATGCCAGAAGTCTAGGTGAAGTGGACTCAATCAAGGTGAAAACTATCCCATAGATACCCAGAAGAAAAAGGCAATCCTGAATATACATATAAACATATAATACACAAAACTCTAGTAAAAATTGGAGGCTTAGAAGAGTATTTGTTCGTCGCCATGGCTCTTCAGACCGGTCAAGATCTATGAAAGAGCAAAACCGGCTCTGATACCAATTGAAAGATCGGAATGGCGATCAGAGGGGGCGGTGAATGATCCCAAAATAAATTTTCCCACCTCTTGGACAAGTATCAACTCTGCTTGCAAAGAACAGAGATATCAAGACACAAAAATCAGCGAGACAGAGTATAGAAACAGTTCGATCTCCAAAAGTAAAATAGATGAAAATTTGATATAGTGATTATGCAACTTGATAGATATCCTCTTAAGAATGTCAGGAACTTATTCCAGCAATCAATAACAAAGATTGATGCCAAAGTTCCGACATTTAACCATTTGAGTAGGAAATCCACCAAGAACAAGCAACAAGGCAAATATGTGATCTAGGCTTGCTCGTGGGATTTTGAAGATCAAGATGAACTTGGATACCTTCCCACAAGTCACAGCAAGATAGAGGTCACAAAGAAACTCATCAAAACACGATCAAACAAGGATTCTTCAATGAAGGCATAAAAGATCATTTTCTCGCAAAACTCGAAACAAGGATTGCCTAGAGGATTGGAATATGATCTAAGTGAAGGCTCATCCAATCAATCTCTCATCCTTGGCAATAAAAACCAGAAGCAAGTAGAAGGAGGGGAGGCAAATCCAACTTGCAGAATTTAATTTGCGAGAATGTAAATTGCGTAATGTAAAGACTGAATTTAAATTGCGTAATGTAAATACATAATTTAAATGCGGAATTTAAATTCAGAGTGGAGAAAATGTTTTTGTATTTCTTTTCTTTAGAAGTTTTACAAAGCCTCACTTCATGTGGGCAAAGCTCAAAGGAGAACCAAAAACTTCTCTCAAAACTGCACCTGGAGAGGCTACCCCTACCCCTTTATTTATAGTGTTCTAGGATCAATTCCCACCTTTTGATGTCTTTCTTCAATCCTAAGCTATCTTCCAAGGGTCAAGATTTAATCCCACACTTCTACACACATGGGTTGCACTGATCCTATCTTACAAATGCTTTCCCAAAGTACCTTTAAGTGATCAGTCCAACAACCCTCTCACATGCTAACTCGACCACTACTTTAGCACTAAAGACCAACAACTCTCTGGACTTCTAGACCTAAAAGGCCTCAAGCTTAGCACACACTTTGTCTCCTTGTTTCCTTGGACTGCATTTGTTCCATTTCCGGCCATCTTCCAGCGATCTCCGGCCATCTTGCACCTCCGGCACCTCTTGCCTAGTTCTAGCCTTCCTTCGCCTCACCATGACCTCCAAATAGAGCCCTGCATCCATCACAAACAAGGAAAACACATCACATAGCATTGCTCAAAAATAATATGCAATTTTTCGTTAAAACTCATCAGAACACGAAGCATCTATGACTAACCTTTTTTTAGTCCGGCGTCACTCATGACAGACCAAATAATTGGTCCGGTGTACATGGGAACTAAACCCTATATTTTATAGTTCACGCCAGACCGAAAATTTGGTCCGGCGTAACTCACGATGGACCAAATAATTGGTCCGCGTACACGTCAAACTCTCGGTTAATTGAAAAACTTGGTCCGGCAAAACCTCAATTTCACGTTCACGACGGACCAAATAAAATCTCTTCGGCGTACATGGATTCCAAACCCTAGAAATCACCATTCACGTCGGACCGAATAATTGGTCCGGCGTCACTTACGACGGACCAAACAATTGGTTCAGCGCAGATGAAACAGGTCATTTCTAACTTTGGTCCGGCGTAAATGAGAAACTTACTGTTCCTTGGTTCCTTTGGTCCGGCGCAAAACAAAATGCCTTCAATTTAAAATCCATATCAAATCAAACTCAAATCTGAGCCACTCGAGCTCAAAACAACTCAAATACTCATCACAAACAAGGATGGACCTCACATGGTCCTTCACAACTCGATCTCTAATATTTTTTGAAATATGTATTATTACTCGGTGAATGCATATATTGTTAAACTCGACAAAAGAAGATTGTTATCTCTAATATTTTTCGGAACACGTATTATTACCCGGTTAACAAATGGAGTGTTAAACTCGAAAAAAAAGGTTAACCAGGTAATAATAAAGTGTTAACCAAATTCATCAAAAGAAATATGTGTACAACTCTATCTCTCTATTTTTTTGTAACTCGATTTTTGATATTTCCCGGAATAAGAAATATGTGTATACAGCTGCATCTCTATAGTTTTTTTTGCAACTTGATCTATAATATTTTTGGAAAATGTATTATTCATCAGTGAACGTATAAAGTGTTAAGATCGCTCCGAAAAAAAAATGTTTAGGTCCTCTTGTAGTCTTTTTTAGGAAAAAAAATAGAGTAAATTTTACACGGTGCGGCGTGCACCGCACATTCTACCTAGTATAGCTGGTAGTCTATTTGTTGTTTGATCCCTTTATGATGTGGGGACGAATGGAATTTGTTCTTCGATCATTGGGAAATGCGTCCTTTGAAAACTTGTTTAGTTGTCACTACCAGGGAACAGTGCAACACAAGCGATTCGTAACCGCTTTCACAAGTGGTTATCGAACCGCTTGTACGCAACTGAGAGTGATACCTAGAGGTGTCCAGGAAGCGTAGTGGAGCATCCACGTGGGGGGCAAATCACAAACGGTTTGTGTTACCAACCGCTTGTAGAGCCAATTACATCGTTGGTGGCGAGAGACGCCACGTGTGCTCTCTCCACAAGCAGTTGTTGTTACAAACCGCTTGTGGAGAGGCTGTCATCTTTTTGAGCTAGGCTTTCAAATATGAATTTTGACAATAAAATTAAATACAACTACAAATTTATTTTTGCATAATTAAATATATATTATAATTGAGAAAACCATTAGTTTATTTGCACAAATAGTATGAACTTATAATTTAATTACAGATTAAATGCATATATATATATATATATAAGTTTTACAATACATGAAATGATGAGCACAAGCAAACGTTTTACAACTTTCGAAGAGTACAAAGGTGGTGATCTTGAGATCATTTCTTGCGTGCATCTGTGACACTACGGTATGGTGTGACATTATAAAATGTGAAATTAGATAATAAAACCTTTCGGCTTGAGGTTTACTCGCGTTTTTGGGCCTTTTGAAGTGTTGTGACACCACGGAGCGTCGTAACCTTATAAAAGGTGCATGATGAGGTCAAAAACATATTGAAATATGATATGGGAGGTTAAAACCATAAGGTATGGAGGTTAATAGCGTTGTCGCGCCGTTTCCGGGGTTTTGGGCCTTCCTGGGGGAGTTTGGGCCTTAAAGAGGGGGTTGTGGGCTTTGGTGGGATGGAGTGGGAATCCATTTAGGATTAGGAAAGGGGCTTAGGGCTGGTTAAAGGGGGGTTTCCCGGCCCTTTTGGGCGTCCTCCCCCTGCCCCTTGCGCCCCCAAGTGCCCTAGCCGCCTCCCACACCTCCCCACCTCCTCCTTGGGCGCCTCCACCTCCCCCAAGCCTCTCCCCTTGCGCCACAACCCTCTCCACCACCTCTCCACCTCCCTTGCTGCACCTAGGTGAGTTCTTTACCTCACCACCTCGAAGATCCATCCATTGGAGTGCTCCGCGACGAGGAGATCTGGTGGATTTGGAAGCGAGGAAGGGGATCGCGCGAACTGGGAGGAGATCTGTTGGGTTTTCGTGCGTCGGGCAAAGGTATGTCCATGGAAATCCTTGGGGTTGATCTAGGTACTGTTCTAAGGGTGTTTATCAAGTTTTTAGATCAATTTGTGGTGCTGGAATTGAGTAATTTGGATTAGATCTAGATGTTGCCACGTTCTGTTTTTGGGACAGCATGAGCAGTCGACCTAGGGTTTGCGTTTTCGTCAATTTAGAATCCGAATCTGTCCGTACAGATGTTGAAGAAGTTGTAGATAATTTCATTATCTTTCATTGGGTATAAAGCACGTTAAATTCTGCCCAGCCGTTTGAAAGTTATGGCTGTTTTACCGAGCGTGATAAAATCTGTGACGTAATTGGAACAGATCACGGTAATCTGTAGATTAAACAACTTTAGAGTCCGAATCAGTCTTTCCATATACCTAGAGAAAGTTGGGAAATTTCCTAAGCTACACGAGTATGTACTTGTTTAATTGATTCGGAGTCCCAGAACTCAAGTTATGCCTTTTGCAATGCTGTTGTCCCGACGGGACAGAATCTCTGTTTTTAGGTTTTGCGAGTAGTTGGCAATGTCGGGGTAGATGAGGGTTTGCGTACTGTTTGGTGGAAATTATTGTGAGCGTGTGGTACCTATGTGCAAGTGGTGCGACCCCGGGAGTGCCCTCTACTTCCCGCCAATCCGTTGCCCGTGGTTGAGGCAAGTGTGTTGTGATGGATAGCGATTTGTAGGTTGCTTGTTGAGAATAGATGGAATTGACTACATGATATATGATCACTTGCCATGCTTTTATGATTGACAATGATATGATGAGCATTTTTAATATGTTATGATGCCATGTGTTAATATGTGAGTTAAATATGATGTTGGCATAAATGCATACATGGCATGTTACATGGCTCGGGCGGTGAGAAAGTCATAACTAGTCCGGGAAGGTCGGTGAGAAAGTTATGACTAATCCGGAAAGCCAATGAGTAAGTCCTACATCGTGATTCCATTCACCGCGGTGAACGGAAGCGAGGAGTAGGCACCCTCCATCTTCGGGATGGAAGGGGCGAGAGGGTGCACACCGACGGGTGTGTACTCAACCATACCGGTATGAGTTTCCAAGGAGACATGAGCATTGCATTACATTGCATACATAATGATGATGATATTGTTAAGTGTTCATGAATGAGATGATATATATTGTAACACCCCGGCATTTAATATGCCTGAATGCTACCAAACATAAGCTAAAAACCGAGATTTCGGCAGCATCTTCTTTGTTTTAACATGAATTAAAGGAGCAACAACAGTATAGCAATAAGGCAATATGCTAAAAACCGAGATTTCGGCAGCATCTTCTTTGTTTTAACATGAATTAAAGGAGCAACAACAGTATAGCAATAAGGCAATATGAGAGACATCTAAAACAGCAATAATTAGAGACTTAACGACAATATAAGACTATCATCAAGCACTTAATGTCTCCAAGTGTCAAACGAACAATAAAACTCTCATAAAGCAAAGCTAAGCCTTAAATCAATGAGCATCACACGCAATTTATTATCAAACTAATAGAATGACTTGTGGAATCAATATGGTGAAGCTACGTGTGGGCGTGTGACTATTTTCCTTCCCCGCATGCCGTTCTCATGGTACCTAAAACAACAAGAAAACACAAGCGTGAGTTCGAAACTCAGCAAGCATATTGCAATGGACAACAAGAACAATATCATGGCAATAACATCTCCCATCATGTATATCATCTCATTCATGAACACTTAACAATATCATCCTCATTATGTATGCAATGTAATGCAATGCTCATGTCTCCTTGGAAACTCATACCGGTATGGTTGAGTACACACCCATCGGTGTGCACCCTCTCCCCCCTTCCATCCCGAAGATGGAGGGTGCCTACTCCTCGCTTCCGTTCACCGCGGTGAATGGAATCACGATGTAGGACTTACGCATTGGCTCTCCGGATTAGTCATATCTTTCTCACCGACCTTCCCGGATTAGTTATGACTTTTTCACCGCCCCGGCCATGTAACATGTCATGTATGCAATTATGCCAACATCATGTTTAACTCACATATTAACACATGGCATCATAACATAATAAACATGCTCATCATATCATTGGCAATCATAAAAGCATGGCAAGTGATCAAATATCATGTACTCAATTCCATCTATTCTCAACAAGCAACCTACAAATCGCTATCCATGACAACACGCTTGCCTCAACCACGTGCAACGGATTGGCGGGAAGTAGAGGGCACTCCCGGGGTCGCACCACCTGCACATAGGTATCACACACTCACAATCATAACCACAGAATAGTACGCAAACCCTCATCTACCCCGACATTGCCAACGACTCGCAAAACCTAAAAACAGAGGTTCTGTCCCGGCGGGACAGCAGCCTTGCAAAAGGCATAACTTGGGCTCTGGGACTCCGAATCAATTAAATGAGTACATCCTCGCGTTGCTTAGGAAATTTCCCAACTTTCTCTAGGTATAATGAAAGACTGATTCGGCCTCTAAAGTTGTTTTAATCTACAGATTACCGAGATCTGTTCCAATCGCGTCACAGATTTTAATACGCTCGGTAAAACAGTCATAACTTTCAAACGGCTGGGCGGAATTTAACGTTCTTTATATGCACGGAAATATATTGAAATTATCTACAACTTATTAAAAGTCCGTACAGTCAGATTCGAATACTAAATTGGCGAAAACAGGAACCCTAGGTCGACTGCTCATGCTGTCCCAAAACAGAAACGAGGCAACGTCTAGATCTAACCCAAATTACTCCAATCCAGCACCACCAATTGATTTAAAAACTTGATAAACACCCTTAGAACAGTACCTAGATCAATCCCAAGGTTTCCCATGAGATTGATTGAAGTTTTCGGGCGTCGGGCAAAGGTATGATCATGGGGTTCCCTGGGATTGATCTAGGTACTGTTATTAAGGTGATTATCAAGTTTTTAGATCAATTTGTGGTGCTGGATTGGAGTAATTTGGGTTATATCTAGACGTTGCCACGTTTCTGTTTTGGGACAGCATGAGCAGTCAACCTAGGGTTCCTGTTTTCGCCAATTTAGAATTCGAATCTGACTGTACGGACTTTTAAGAAGTTGTAGATAATTTTATTATCTTTCCGTGCATATAAAGAACGTTAAATTCCGCCCAGCCGTTTGAAAGTTATGGCTGTTTTACCGAGCGTATTAAAATCTATGACGCGATTGGAATAGATCTCGGTAATCTGTAGATTAAACAACTTTAGAGGCCGAATCAGTCTTTCCTTATACCTAGAGAAAGTTGGGAAATTTCCTAAGCTACGCGGGGATGTACTCATTTAATTGATTCGGAGTCACAGAACTCAAGTTATGCCTTTTGCAAGGCTGCTGTCCCGCCGGGACAGAACCTCTGTTTTTAGGTTTTGCGAGTAGTTGGCAATGTCGGGTTAGATGGGGGTTTGCGTACTGTTCTGTTGTTATGATTGTGAATGTGTGATACCTATGTGCAGGTGGTGCGACCCCGGGAGTGCCCTCTACTTCCCGCCAATCCATTGCACGTGGTTGAGGCAAGTGTGTTGTGATGGATAGCGAGTTGTAGGTTGCATGTTGAGATTAGATGGAATTGTCTACATGTTATATGTCCACTTGCCATGCTTTTATGATTGCCAACGATATGATGAGCATGTTTATTATGTTATGATGCCATGTGTTAAATATGTGAGTTAAACATGATGTTGGCATAATTGCATACATGACATGTTACATGGCCCGGGCGGTGAGAAAGTCATTAACTAATCCGGGAAGGTCGGTGAGAAAGTTATGACTAATCCGGAGAGCCAATAGAGTAAGTCCTACATCGTGATTCCATCTACCGTGGGTTGTGGAAGCGAGGAGTAGGCACCCTCCATCTTCGGGATGGAAGGGGGGAGAGGGTGCACACCGACGGGTGTGTACTCAACCATACCGGTATGAGTTTCCAAGGAGACATGAGCATTGCATTACATTGCATACATAATGATGGTGATAATGTTAAGTGTTCATGAATGAGATGTTATACATGATTGGAGATGTTATTGCCATGATATTGTTCTTATTGTCCATTACAATATGCTTGCTGAGTTTCGAACTCACGCTTGTGCTTTCTTGTTGTTTTAGGTACCATGAGAACGGCATGCGGGGAAGGGAGATAGTCACACGCCTACACTTAGCTTCACCATAATGATTCCACAAGTCGTTCTATTAGTTTGATAATAAATTGCGTGTGATAATCATTGCTTTAATGTTTAGCTTTACTTTTTGAGAGGTTATTTGTTCATGTGACACTTGGAGACATTAAGTGCTTGATGTTAGACTTATATTGTCGTTAAGTCTTTATTTATTGCTGTTTTAGATGTCTCTCATATTGTCTTATAATGCTATATTGTTGTTGCTCCCTAAATTCATGTTAAAACAAAGGAGGTGCTGCCGAAATCTCGGTTTTTAGCCTATGCGCCTTTGCTGGAATTTTATGTTAAATGTGGTACTTAGATGTTGTTTAGCTTATGTTTGGTAGCATTCAGGCATATTAAATGCCGGGGTGTTACAATTTCCCTTCCCCGCATGCCTTTCTCATGGTACCTAAAACAACAAGAAAACACAAACGTGAGTTCGAAACTCAGCATGCATATTGCAATAGACAACAAGAACAATATTATGGCAATAACATCTCCCATCATGTATATCATCTCATTCATGAACACTTAACAATATCATCCTCATTATGTATGCAATGTAATGCAATGCTCATGTCTCCTTGGAAACTCATACCGGTATGGTTGAGTACACACCCGTCGGTGTGCACCCTCTCCCCCCTTCCATCCCGAAGATGGAGGGTGCCTACTCCTCGCTTCCGCTCACCGCGGTGAATGGAATCACGATGTAGGACTTACTCATTGGTTCTCCGGATTAGTCATATCTTTCTCACCGACCTTCCTGGATTAGTTATGACTTTCTCACCGCCCGGGCCATGTAACATGTCATGTATGCAATTATGCCAACATCATGTTTAACTCACATATTAACACATGGCATCATAACATAATAAATATGCTCATCATATCATTGGCAATCATAAAAGCATGGCAAGTGATCAAATATCATGTACTCAATTCCATCTATTCTCAACAAGCAACCTACAAATCGCTATCCATCACAACACACTTGCCTCAACCACGTGCAACGGATTTGCGGGAAGTAGAAGGCACTCCCGGGGTCGCACCACCTGCACATAGGTATCACACACTCACAATCATAACCACATAACAGTACGCAAACCCTCATCTACCCCGACATTGCCAACGACTCGCAAAACCTAAAAACAGAGGTTCTGTCCCGGTGGGACAGTAGCATTGCAAAAGGCATAACTTGGTCTCTGGGACTCCGAATCAATTAAACGAGTACATCCTCGCGTAGATTAGGAAATTTCCCAACTTTATCTAGGTATAAGGAAAGACTGATTCAGCATCTAAAGTTGTTTTAATCTACAGATTACCGAGATCTGTTCCAATCGCGTCATAGATTTTAATACGCTCGGTAAAACAGTCATAACTTTCAAACAGCTGGGCGGAATTTAACGTTCTTTATATGCGCGGAAAGATAATGAAATTATATACAACTTCTTAAAAGTCCATACAGTCAGATTCGAAATCTAAATTGGCGAAAACAGGAACCCTAGGTCGACTGCTCATGCTGTCCCAAAACAGAAACGAGGCAACGTCTAGATCTAACCCAAATTACTCCAATCCAGCACCACCAATTGATCTAAAAACTTGATAAACACCCTTAGAACAGTACCTAGATCAATCCCAAGGTTTCCCATGGTCATACCTTTGCCCGACGCACAAAAACTCTAATAGATCTCCTCGCTCCTCGCTCCTCGCACCTCGCTCCTCGCTCCTCGCACCTCGCTCCTCGCTCCTCGCACCTCGCTCCTCGCTCCTCGCTCCTCGCTCCTCGCTCCTCGGATGGATCCATGAGGATGCAGGGGTGGGGAGGCCACCCTAGGGCAGCAAGGGGGTGGATGAGAGGTGGTGGAGAGGTGGAGAGGTGGAGAGCAATGGGGGCAAAGGGGGCGCAAGGAAGAGGAGGAGGTGGGGAGGTGTGGGAGGCGGCTAGGGCACTTGGGGCGCAAGGGGCAGGGGGAGGACGCCCAAAAGGGCAGGAGGAGGCCCCCCAAACAGGACTCCTACCCTAAATGGACTCGAACACCATCCCACCAAAGCCCACGGACCTTTCCCTTAGGCCCAAACTCCCCCGGAAAGGCCCAAAACCCCTGAAACGGCCCGGAAACGCTATTAACCTCCATACCTTATGGTTTTAACCTCCCATGCCATAATTCATAAAGTTTTTGACCTTAACATGCATCATTTAAAAGGTTACGACACTCCGTGGTGACACATCACTTCAAAAGGCCCAAAAACGCGAGTAAACCTCGAGCCGAAAGATTTTAATCTCTAATTTCACATTCTATAATGTCACACCATACCGTAGTGTCACATTCTTCCCGCCTTCAACAGGATTCGACCTCGAATCCGAAGGACGCCAAAATCAACAACAAAGTCCCCAAGGGACAAAGGCTTCTCAGCAGCACAAAACATTCGCACAACGACAAAACAAAAAAAAACCCGGAACAAACGACAAACGAGTTCCCAAAACCAACACTTAGCAAAAAAGTGTTGATCTAGCTCAACTAAGGGCAACCACTCACAGTTCGACCTTCACTTCAATTCCCAAACAGAATCTGCGTTTTAACCACAAAGGGCTTCATCAACCCAAAACGCTCGAAACCTCACGACAAACACTTCACACTACTATCACAACCAACCTGACTACCACACTTCATTAAACTCAACATGACATAATCAAAGCAAGTCAAAATTCCTTTAACGACCTCTCTACATTCCCGAAAATTTCCATCGAGGGGAATAACTCATTAAGGCACACTTGCCCTTCCGGTACACGATCATGCTAACATTTCATTCTATCTTCTCCCAGGCAAGACTCAAATCCAAAAACAACTAGTGATGACAATTGCTCACGGCAGGACAAATATCACCGAACTATCGTCAACTTCACTTCCACCCATCGCTACTTTTAGTAAAGGTTAAACCCATACATCATCAACCTCCATCACAAACCACCCTTATACCACTAAGGTTCAACACCTAGCCCCAAGCTAGGATCGTAAAACCTTACCGAACCACAATTGGTTCCTTTCTTAAGAGGGTCTCGCCCTCACACAAAAACACTTAGCTATCAAGCCCAAGTGTACACACAACAACTCAAACCCAAAGCGTTAACAACCATTTTGGAAAGAATTCGGCAACATCCAAGCCAAATCACAAAGGAAGCATAAATCCCCTACATCACAACCAACATACTGTAAATTCTTCATTGCTTCTTTTCATACTAGAAAGCAAGGGAAATCTCGTTTCATGACATAAATGCACACTCTTCAGGAGCACTCCGGATTAGTCATATCTCCATATATGACTTTCTCACCGACCTGGTTCAACGACTCTTTTATCATTTAACATGTAAAAACGATGTCATGTTTACTTTTCACCATTCCTTCATCATGTAACCACACTACCGAAAAGTCATTCACATGACGACTTCTTCCTCGGTATCACATGAATAAATCTCGAATAACATCGAGAGTTGCGCTAATTCATATAAACTATGACGGCAGCATAGTTAACAGTAAGGCACCACATCAAATCAGAACCCACCAACGATAGATAGCTAAACTTTGCAAAACATCGCATTTTAACCAAAATCAACGTTTTGGAAAAGAACATTGACTCCAAAGTTAGACATCTGCACAAACAACTGCCATAAATTTTATCAAAAGAGAGGGAAACTCAATCCCAAAAGAAAACTCTTCTCTAGCCAAATTCACTTATGAAACATTCATAATAATCCAGACTTGTGAAACACCCGCACACCAGACACATTTCCCAAATGACTCCAACTCTAGCCAAATAGAGTTACACATCAAGGGCTTAACTCAAAAGTTTCCAACACAACCCTTTATGACTATCTGCTTCCTTTTAAAATTATTTCCAAAGATAATTCAGTGCGAACGCGAAAGGGCGCGATCGACTCAAAAACTTTTGGATGTAAATCCAAACTCACAACACGAACTAAACAAATTCGCCAAAACCAAAGGTTGACACCAAACATTACAAGTTTTGGGGAAACTCTGAAACACAGCATAAGGAATACCTTGACCGAAAACCCTTCAACCAAAATGGCAAACAACCAAACTAGTCCAAAAGCTTTTAAACACAAGCTCAGCATAAAAAGAACCATCTCTAGAACTCCACTACGCTTTCCATTAAAAGACTTTAATAATCACTTTTTACTCCCTGAGGAGCCCCAACACAATTCAACCAAAAGCTTCACAACAAATTCTTTCTCTAGTTACCATTCCCAACACTTTTAATAAGGGTTTATGATGCTTATCAAGAAGATACCCAATCAAGACTACATTGACATGATCCCCACGGATCACCGAATCATAATATTTCTTATTCTAAATTTGAAACATAATACTTCAACAGCTACTTGAGCATGGTCAACCTACCAATTTTATACTATCCATACGTCAAAATCTTGACAATTGAAACTTGTTCAATCAATAAAATGACTTCAACAAATCTTTCAGCAAAATCAACATATAAATTTCATACCTCCTATATATTCACGTCTCGACAACCGAACCTTATTCAGTTAGACAACGACTTCAACATGTACATATTATCTCTGCAGGGAAGAATTTGTAAGGGAGAGTCTAATTTATACTTTCATTAAGGATAACATCATTCATCATGTTAATTATCGAAAGCTCACTCCATCGCAACATGTTAAAAATTTCCTCTATTTTAACCATGGTTTTCCAACGAGTAATCTAAACAGTTACCACTACTACTTAGTCATCAAAATCAACAAATGGGCATAACCATCAACCAACAACATTACTTTTAGCTACCCTATACATAGGCGATAACAAAATTACCACCACACAACATACTCCAACTATTTAAAATAGATTGAATAATAGCATTAACTATGCCTTTAACAACATCATTAACAATAAGTCTTATGTCTTCTCAATTGATATCAGTACTAGCATTGTAGAGACACAACTGCATACCTCCAAATATACTAGTAGTTTGCAACAACGTAAATAGCAACTCTAATCAACATCCAAATTAAAGTCGCTAGGCAACACGATTAAATTTCTCTATTAATTCCTTAGATTAGAACATCTTTAAACAACCAGCAAGGTTTCTTTATCAATAACAGCAGTCTATATCATCTTAAAGTTTTAACTATGCATCAGGGTTTAAAACTTTAAACATTAACAAGGATCATAAGCACTTTTAAAGCAATGCAACAGATTCTAAGCATGTACATCAACCCATTTAATCATTCCCGCTACAGAGTAAACTACAACACTAGTAGTCTATTTATTCTCAAGCTAGAGATGATAATCACATTGAATTGTTTCAACTCACAAATTAACTTAACAATGCATCATCCCATAAATCACATCGGTACATGCTACATAACATGCTAAACAACAATTCTTACTAGGGACAAACGATTTCAGTCAAAAGACTACTCACTTGTTTGCAGCATTTTAGTTTTAAAACTCATCCCCAAATTCATAAGGAAACTTGACTCTCAAAATTGCAATGAGACAAACCCAAACTTGGTCATGCAAAGGAATTCTCCCAAAACACTTTTCAATCTCAAAGACTCCCACAGGAGGGAACCAACCGATTAAATAAACCTTTGCAAATAAAACTTAACACCAAACCCCAATCTTCCACGAAACAAGAAGGGTTTTTCAAAGATGATTTCTTAAACCAGTAAAATAATGAAATCAAACACCACGTACTGCTACAAAGCCACAGAACTTCAGCCCTGACAGCCAGGTCTGGCACAACTCCGCAATAACTCCTTTAACCTCAGAGAAAGACAAACACAGGGATAAATTGAATGCTTGTTCCCCATAATGCAATCAACAGGCATCAAAACTGGAAAGGCGCCCAAAAGAAGCGCAACACTAGTCTCCTCTTCTTCGTCTTCAACCAAGGAAGACAAAACCACACACCGCATACGGAACGATCCGCGAAAATCCAATACCAAACACTTTTCTTTTGGTTTCCATCAACTAAAACCAAGAAAACCAACCAAGACCGACCACAGAACGATAAAGAACATCCGAAGGAAACCACCATCAACTCTTCTATTTGACTCCAGTCAACTACCCGATCAAGGACAGAAAGGATAAGCACTCTTCTCCTACAGGGGTTAATAGTTCTTCGGTGATGGCGCTAACCGGCCACACCGTCAAACCTCACCCTTACTATGAACAAAAAGAGGTGACCGAAACCCTTCGGCACCAAAACCCCACTTTTATCACCACAACAGGAACAATTCAATCATTTATCTCATTGACATAGCATCATGCATTGTCAAATGAAGCATTCAACAACAAAGCTTAAATACAACATTTAAGCGTAAACCACGATACCCATACCCTTCCTACTGTGCATCCATGTGTGTCAAATTTTAGATTAGTTATACCACTTTTGCAAGTTTTAATGTTGCTATCCTATGACAAAATTTTAGTAAAAACCTAAGCCATGTTTCTAAGTTATTCCACATCACATTTTAGTTGTACCCTATAGCATGACACTAAAAATACACATTCCAAGGACCTACCGCTCGATACCAATCAGTAACACCTCAAAGATTTAATATGCCTGAATGCTACCAAACATAAGCTAAACAACATCTAAATACCACATTTAACATAAAATTCCAGCAAAGGCGCATATGCTAAAAACCGAGATTTCGGCAAAGATCTCCTTTGTTTTAACATGAATTAAAGGAGCAACAACAAAGATAGCAATAAGGCAATATGAGAGACATCTAAAACAGCAATAATTAGAGTATTAACGACAATATAAGACTATCATCAAGCACTTAATGTCTCCAAGTGTCAAACGAACAATAAAACTCTCATAAAGCAAAGCTAAGCCTTAAATCAATGAGCATCACACGCAATTTATTATCAAACTAATAGAATGACTTGTGGAATCAATATGGTGAAGCTACGTGTGGGCGTGTGACTATTTCCCTTCCCCGCATGCCATTCTCATGGTACCTAAAACAACAAGAAAACACAAGCGTGAGTTCGAAACTCAGCAAGCATATTGCAATGGACAACAAGAATAATATCATGGCAATAACATCTCCCATCATGTATATCATCTCATTCATGAACACTTAACAATATCATCCTCATTATGTATGCAATGTAATGCAATGCTCATGTCTCCTTGGAAACTCATACCAGTATGGTTGAGTACACACCCGTCGGTGTGCACCCTCTCCCCCCTTCCATCCCGAAGATGGAGGGTGCTTACTCCTCGCTTCCGTTCACCGCGGTGAATGGAATCACGATGTAGGACTTACTCATTGGCTCTCCGGATTAGTCATATCTTTCTCATCGACCTTTCCGGATTAGTTATGACTTTCTCACCGCCCGGGCCATGTAACATGTCATGTATGCAATTATGCCAACATCATGTTTAACTCACATATTAACACATGGCATCATAACATAATAAACATGCTCATCATATCATTGGCAATCATAAAAGCATGGCAAGTGATGATATATCATGTAGTCAATTCCATCTATTCTCAACAAGCAACCTACAAATCGCTATCCATCACAACACACTTGCCTCAACCACGTGCAACGGATTGGCGGAAAGTAGAAGGCACTCCCGGGGTTGCACCACCTGCACATAGGTATCACACACTCACAATCATAACCACAGAACAGTACGCAAACCCTCATCTACCCTGACATTGCCAATGACTCGCAAAACCTAAAAACAGAGGTTCTGTCCCGGCGGGACAGCAGCCTTGCAAAAGGCATAACTTGGGCTCTAGGACTCCGAATTAATTAAACGAGTACATCCTCGCGTAGCTTAGGAAATTTCCCAACTTTCTCTAGGTATAAGGAAAGACTGATTCGGCCTCTAAAGTTGTTTTAATCTACAGATTACCGAGATCTGTTCCAATCGCGTCACAGATTTTAATACGCTCGGTAAAACAGTCATAACTTTCAAACGGCTGGGCTAAATTTAACGTTCTTTATATGCACGGAAAGATAATGAAATTATATACAACTTCTTAAAAGTCCTTACAGTCAGATTCGAAATCTAAATTGGCGAAAACAGGAACCCTAGGTCGACTGCTCATGTTGTCCCAAAACAGAAATGAGGCAACGTCTAGATCTAACCCAAATTACTCCAATCCAGCACCACCAATTGATCTAAAAACTTGATAAACACCCTTAGAACAGTACCTAGATCAATCCCAAGGTTTCCCATGGTCATACCTTTGCCCGACGCACGAAAACTCCAATAGATCTCCTCGCTCCTCGCTCCTCGCTCCTCGCACCTCGCTCCTTGCTCCTCGGATGGATCCATGAGGATGCAGGGGTGGAGAGGCCACACTAGGGCAGCAAGGGGGTGGAGGAGAGGTGGAGAGGTGGAGAGCAATGGGGGCAAAGGGGGCGCAAGGAAGAGGAGGAGGTGGGGAGGTGTGGGAGGCGGCTAGGGCACTTGGGGCGCAAGGAGCAGGGGGAGGACGCCCAAATGGGCAGGAGGAGGCCCCCCAAACAGGACTCCTACCCTAAATGGACTCGAACACCATCCCACCAAAGCCCACGGACCTTTCCCTTAGGCCCAAACTCCCTCGGAAAGGCCCAAAACCCCTGAAACGGCCCGGAAACGCTATTAACCTCCATACCTTATGGTTTTAACCTCCCATACCATAATTCATAAAGTTTTTGACCTTAACATGCACCATTTAAAAGGTTACGACACTCCGTGGTGACACATCACTTCAAAAGGCCCAAAAACGCGAGTAAACCTCAAGCCGAAAGATTTTAATCTCTAATTTCACATTCTATAATGTCACACCATACCGTAGTGTCACATATATGATGGGAGATGTTATTGCCATGATATTGTTCTTGTTGTCCATTGCAATATGCTTGCTGAGTTTCGAACTCACGCTTGTGTTTTCTTGTTATTTTAGGTACCATGAGAACGGCATGCGGGGAAGGGAAATAGTCACACGCCCACACGTAGCTTCACCATATTGATTCCACAAGTCATTCTATTAGTTTGATAATAAATTGCGTGTGATGATTATTGCTTTAAGGTTTAGCTTTGCTATATGAGAGTTTTATTGTTCGTTTGACCCTTGGAGACATTATGTATTTGAAACTAGACTTATATTGTTGCTAAGTCGTTAATTATTGCTATTTTTAGTTGTCTCACATAATCCATACATTGCTATACTGTTGTTGCTCCTTTAATTCATGTTAAAACAAAGGAGATGCTGCCGAAATTTCGGTTTTTTAGCATATGTACCTTTGCTGGAATTTATGGTAACTTGTGGTATTTAGATGTTGTTTAGCTTATGTTTGGTAGCATTCAGGCATATTAAATGCCGGGGTGTTACAGCATCACTCTTTGCACCCATAGACGAAGATTCCGTAAGTTCACCTGTCCTTATTGAAGGACAATTTCTCCATCCGTTTGATTAGAGCTTGCCTCTAGGGTTATATTCTCATTGACAATAAAGCCAATAAGTTGTTCTTGGACTGCTTCAACCTGATGCGATGGGATCACGCCCTTCTCATCGATGCCGGGCTATGAAAAGAAAGAAAGAAATAAATCTTTGAACACGTGAAGTATAAGTGTATTAAGAAATTTGTTTTTAACACACACGCACCTCGTTGTCCAGTCATCGCATATCGCCGTGTTTTTGCATGTAGAGGCACACATAATAGCCACATAAGTTGTTTCCAGCCGATTGCTGTAGAACCTAGAGTGATATTTAAAAAGAATGCAATTAATTATTGAGAAGATAAATTTTTACGCCATATATATTCTTTAATTGATATTTTGTAGTACGTACTCGAGTGCTTAATTGCACTGTGAATTCATTCCTAGAACTTTTTCCTCTATGGTTCATTCGGAACGTGATGAATGCCCTGTCATGCGTTATTATATGAATAGTAATTATGAGTATTCGAAGTACTTATATATATGTAGGTTGCCATCTCAATATTACCTGTTTAGAATATCAATGACAAACTGAAAATCTAGCTGTGATTTTCTTTTTGAGTCTTGCACAATGATCTTCGTACTATCAACATTGATAATAAGTAGGATCTAGTGAAACCTATTCATATATATGTATTGCAACATATATGTAATTAGTCATATTATGAATGTCTTGAAAAAGGATAAATGAGAGGTTGTGTGATGACATGTATATATACATACATGAAGTTGAAGGGTAGAAGTATGTGCGGTTTGTAGTACTGTTCTGAAAGAGATTTCAGAATGTATTCTTCAATTTGTTTTGGGATGCCTTTACAGTTAATCTCGTTGACAATAAATGGGTCGATGAAGCCGATGTCGAAGATAGTCTCTCTTATACATCGTTGTATCTCCATTCTACATACAAATGGGATGAGTTATTAGATTTTGCAGCTTGAATTACGACGAAATTAACACATATATATGGTAAACTCAATCATTAGCTAGAAGTACTTATAGACACCAGCAGCTCATTAGAGACACGTTGACGGCGTCTCGATGGTAAAATTGGTACAAGTACTCGAATTCCATCCATATGAGTTGATCCCCACGATAGAAATCTATGTTTTTTATATGGACGGCGAACATTGTTCTTCCTTCAGCAGACTGTTCCATGTACCATTCATGAAATTATCGCATCTTGGTTGGCAGATCCCTTATCTTTTCCGGTGCAACCAACTCCCGGCCCAGCTCATATGGCCACCTGACCTCTGCCATTGGAAGATTATCTGATACTCCCACAGCTGCAGTGTAAGATAGCCCTGACCCTCTCAAGAATTCCTCTAGCTAGTAATCTTAGGCTGTCTTGTTAGGTGCCATCGCCGCCGCCTTAGCCCGTTTCCCTTTCAATGCAGACTTCGCTATTGTGCGTTCGTAGTTAGTCGAGGCAGGAAGAGGCGCTACACGACATGCCTTAAAGTGGGTTGCAGCTTTCGGATCAATTTGCGCCTTGGGAGATGGCATCTTTGGTGCGAAGTGTGTCTCAATTTCCTTTTGAACTATTTCTTGTGTCTCCTCCGCTGTCATGTCGTATGCCCTTTTCGGAGGTTCCTTTGACGACTGTGTTGGCCAGCTAGACTGGGCCTTCTTGGTAGCGGGTAGCATCGTAGTACTGGTCCTTTGAACTTGGAGTTTCTTCCTTGGAGGAGATTGTGGAGCCGAACTTCGTGGAGAAAGAGGTGGAGGCGGAGTGCTCTGTATTGGAGACGAGGCATATCGTTGAGGTGATGTAGGAGGAGGCGTGTTTTGTCGTTGCGGTTGAGACATGGTCCCTTCGGTCAGCTCCAATTGTTGGATTTCTCTTGGTGGAGAGGTCACCTCCACGGTCTTTGGAAATATGATGTATCTTTTTCACCAGAGGATGATTCCGTGGAGGGACTGTCCAAGCTTGATGATGTCGTCCCCTCCATCAATCTCGAGCAGAAGATCTTCATAGCCGCTCGACAACTCCTCCACCATGACCTTCGAGTAACCTGGCGGTATCTCTTTGTAGTGGAAAAGCTGGCCCGACTCCACTGGGTATGCCATGCCATAAGCCACATTGGTGGAGAGGTTATACGTTTGAACGTGTAGCTCACACTCCCGGTGAGTGACTGCTGAGTGTGAGCGCAGTTTTTGCACTTTGAAGGATAAGCTAGTGACTGCTCCTGTTCTTACCCTTCCCGAGCCTGGGAGGCCCTTCACAGTCTACTTTGATGCTTCTCGAGTGGGTCTTGGATGTGTGCTCATGCAAGAGGGTAAGGTGATTGCTTATGCGTCGAGGCAGTTGAAAAAGCATGAGCAGAATTACCCCACTCATGATTTTGAGCTAGCCACTGTGGTCTTCGCCCTGAAAATGTGGAGGCACTATTTGTATGGTGAATCCTGTGATATCTTCACTGATCACAAGAGCCTTAAGTACATCTTTACCCAGAAAGATTTGAATTTGAGGCAAAGTAGGTGGCTAGAGTTGATAAAAGATTATAACCTGACCATCCAGTACCATCTAGTCAAGGCGAATGTGGTGGCTAACGCGCTCAATCGTAAGACAATGCCTCCTGTCATTGATAGTCTTGTTGTTGATTTTGAGCGGTTAGGAGTTTCTTATTGTTACGCGAGCATCGTGCAAGCTGAAACTCAATTGATTCTTAAGTCAGCAATTCCAGAGCGTGTGCGGGAAGCACAAAGTATGACCGGTTGCTCTAGCAGGTGAGGAAACACCTTGAGAATGGTAAGACTGAAGATTTCAGTATTAATGATGCAGGAGCTCTGAGGTTTCAGGGTCGCCTATGTGTACCTAAAAAATCCCAAGTCAAAGAGGATATCTTAAAAGAGGCTCATCGAACCCTGTACACAATTCATCTTGGGGAGTCTAAGATGTACATAGATTTGAAAAAGAACTTCTAGTGGAAAAGGCTGAGGGTTGACATTGCTAAGTATGTGGCATCTTGTGGGATTTGTTAGAAGATTAATGTTCAACATAAATGGCCTGTTGGGTTGTTGTAGCCACTGGAGATTCCTGTCTGACCTTGGGACGGCATATCTATGGACTTTTGTGGTTGGCCTACCTCATACTCAACGAGGGAAGGATGCTATTTGGGTGGTGGTGAATCGTCTTAGTAAGTCTGCTCACTTCATTCCAATCCGCATGACAAATTCAGCGAGCGAGTTGCTCCTATCTATGTGCGGGAAATTGTGAGACTGCATGGTGTACCCAAGACGATTATTTCTGATCGTGATGTGAAATTTGTCTCCAAATTCTGGGAGAGTTTGTAGAGTGCTTTGGGCACACAGCTTCGTCTTAGCACCGCTTTCCATCCTCAAACTGATGGGCACTCCGAGCGTACCATTCAGACCTTAGAGGATATGCATAGGGCTTGTGTGCTAGCATGGAAAGGTAGGTGGGAAGATCATTTGCTACTGGCAGAGTTCGCTTGTAATAATAGCTATCATTCAAGCATCCGGGCCGCTCCTTATGAAGTGCTTTATGGGCGAAAGTGCAGATCACCCTTATGCTGGGATGCAGTAGGAGAACGAGCAGTCCATAGTTCGGATTGGATTCAGCAAACTGTTGACGAGTGGCAGAGGTGAGGCAGAACCTTCTTGCAGCTCAGAGTAGACAGGAAAGCTATGCTTATGTGAGGAGGCGGGATTTAGAGTTTGAGGTGGGTGACCGCGTGCTCTTGCGAGTGTCGCCCACCAAAGGTGTGGCTTGTTTCGGCACTAAAGGGAAGCTTAGCCCAAGATATGTTGGTCCATTCCCTATTACAACTTGAATTGGTAAATTAGCTTATCATTTAGAGCTTCCTGCGTCAATGCAAGGGGTACACAATGTGTTCCATGTATCAATGCTGAGGAAATACTTGCATGGCCCGGATTTAGTGGTTCCTTTTGAACCGTTGGTGCTTGATCAGAACCTCACTTTTGAGTCCCGGCCAGTGAAAATTCTGGGGAATTTGGAGCGAGTGTTGAAGAATAAAACCCACAAATTGTCAAAGTCCTATGGTCACACCAATAAGAGAGAGAAGCGACCTAGGAGATGGAATCTCGCATGCGCGAGAAGTATCCAGAGTTATTCCTAACAGGTATGACTGGTGAAATTTGTCTCCTTTCATTTTTGTTGTGTGCCATTGCGTGTCGAGAATCCGAGGATGAATTCTGTTAAGGGAGAGAGAATATGAAAGTAGGATATTTATTTAAGCTGTTATTTTGCCTTTTTAGGGGATTAAAGTAGTTTCTAGGGAGTTTGGGCCCTATGGGACCGTTTTCTGGGCCTTGGTGGGGGATTTTTGGCCCATGTGGAGAGGGGAGGACCACCAAAACCCTAGCCCACCTCTCCTCCAGCCCCCAGCAGTCCCCCACTCCCCCTCCTTGGCCAGCGCCCCTCCCCCTTGCGCCCCTTCCCTTCCTCCCCTAGCTGGCCCTAGCTAGGGTTCCCCTCCCCAAGCCGCCCCTCCTTCCCCTACCTTCCCTATTCCTGAGTTTCTGCTTGGGGAAATCATCCAACCAAGAGAATCCGGCGAATTCCTGCGGTTGGAGGGAGATCGTGGTAGGAGGAGGAGAGTTTCGTCGGTTCTTCGATTCTTCAAGGAGAGGTAAGGTTATTTTGAGTTTTGTGTGGGATTAGGTGCTATATAGTTGGGGAGAATTCATGCTAATAGCTTCTAATTGTGTGTTGCCACTAGTTGGATTTGAGGAAAACTAGATCTGAGCTGCGTTCTGTTCTCAGGCAGATTAGATCACCGACATAGGGCATGAATTTGAAAATTTTAGATGCGCTTTTTAGGGGCCCGAATGTTCCAAAAGTTGTATATAATCGAATTATCTTTCAATAGAGACTAAAATCACTAAGTTTCATTTAGCCGTTTAAAAGTTATGACCCTTTTACCGAAGGTTGTTCAATCGATGTCGCGAATGGTAGCGTCTGTGTTCATCTGCAGATTAGAGCAACTTAAAAGCCGAATTAGATTTTCTGAATACATAGAAAAATATGGGAAAGTTCCTGTAGAATATGAAAATGTATTTGTTTACTTGATTTGGAGTTGTAGAACTCAAGTTATGATCGTTGGAAGGCTGCTATCCCGGTTTGGTAGATTGCTATTTTTCAGGGTTTAGGAGTTGGTTTTAGGATCGACGTCGTTATAAGTCTTGTGTTTGTTTTGTTGGTATGTTTTTGAGTGGAATGCATCTATTTGTAAGTGGTGTGACCCCAGGAGTGGCATCAACTTCTCGCCACACCGTTTCGAGAGGTTAAAGGCACGTCTATTGCGATGTGGATTGTTGGTAGCGCAATGATAGTTTTCATTGTCATGTTTTACTTGCATGGTAGGGAAGATGTGTTGCTTTACCATGTATTTAACCTGGAATTTGATTAGGTTGGCATGAATGATATCCTAAGGATTGTGAGAAAGGATGGATGTTATGTTTATGGTTGTGGTTATGCAAATGTTAGAAACGAATGTAACATGCATCTTGTTCATGACTATTGCATTTGTGCATTCATAATGAAATAAGCATCCCGTGTTGATGCGGGCCTCTGTGCTCACACGTAGTGAGCACGGAAGTCCTACCTCGTAGTCCCATCCACCGATGTGAATGGGAGCGAGTCAGTAAGAGTAGGACCCTCCACAAATTTGGAAGGGAATGAGTGTGCACACTGATGGGTGTGCATTCGACAATACCAGTATGTGCTAAGAAAAGGAGCATTTAATGAGCATGCATGATGCATTACATAAATGAGAATGTGAATGAAGAATTTGTATGAACTGTTCCTCTCATGGTTTAAGTCATGAAGTGTATTTATATGTATGTTACATGTTATTACCTTGGTTCTCATTGCAATACACTTTGTTGAGTGATGAACTGACGCTTGTTCTTTAGTGTTTTTTTAGGTACCATGATTTCGGCATTTGGGAAAGGGAGGTAGAATCAACACTTCACTTAGCATCATTTCACTACATGAATTTATTTATGATCCAAATTGGTGTTGCTTTCTCATATTGAACTATGATGATGATTGTGTTGTGTTCAACCCCATGATTAAATGTTCATTCCATTGTTGTTCATGTGACGTTTAAATTTAGTATGAATTGATGTTGAAACCCTTGGTAACCATATTGTTGTTATCTTCCATTATGCTACTGTGCTATGAATTTATTAATGATGCTTAAAACCATGATAAAGAGAGTACATGATGCCGAAATTTTGTTAAAATAATTAGTGTAGTTGCTGTAATTTAATTTTATTATTGTTATTTGGTTGTTAGTATTATCCTTTGTAGTGACATTCTGGGCACATTAAGTGCCGGGGGTGTTACAAAATCGATCGATTTGACTGAAAATCGACCAATTTAGATCGCGTAATTTTTTTCAAATTTTTTTGAATTACATCGGTTTACCGACCTGTTTTGGATGTCAAAGCACCTTTTTATATGTCATCAAAAGTTTATATCAATCCTTATATACCACTTAATGTTTCAATAACATGTGAGCTCAGACCCACCATTCCAGTGAGATAGTAGGGAATTTCGTAGACATTAAGTGAAACACAGGGAATTCCAATAGATTGTTATTATTGCTGCTTTGATGCTTTGTTTAAAAAGAGAGAGAGAGAGAGAGAGTGTGTAACACACTGGCATCTAGTATGTCCTGGATGTCACCAAACCTGGTAGAAGCAGCATCTAAATATCACAAATAAAGATAAATTACAGCAAGGGCGCAAATGCTAAAACCAAAAATTTCGGCAGCATCTCCTTTGTTTTTCCATGATTTGAAGCAACAGCAAAATTATGGCAAGATATATCATAGTAAAAGACATCTATAACAGAAATAGCAGGAGATATAACATCTTAAGTCTAAAATAATGAATCCAACCACTCCATAAGTTATAACGAAGTAAATGATGAAATCAAGCACACAATCAAGCCATACTCCAAGTTTCATCGCACTAATCTTAATATCATAACTCCAAATGATATAACTGTCTAAATGTGTGGAGCTACGTGAAGAAGTGTAGCTAAGACCCTTTCCCGCATGCCGATTTCATGGTACCTAAAACATCATAAAACACAAGCGTGAGTTCATCACTCAGCAAGTATACTGCATAACCATGTCATAATCTCATTCTTAACACAAGAGAACAGTTTCAATGCTAACATCACTACATCTCATACTGAACATCATAATCAAGGCATAATATCGTATTCAACATCATAACCTTGTCATAATCTCATTGTACACATCTCATTAGCATCAACATATATGCAAATGCAATGCACATGTCTCCTCAAAGCACATACCGGTATTGCCGAGTGCACACCCGTCGGCGTGCACCCTCTTTCCACTTCCATCCCGTAGATGGAGGGTGCCTACTCTTACTAACTCGCTCCCATACACAACCGTGGATGGGACTACGAGGTAGATCTTTCGTGTTCACTACGTGTGAACACAGAGGCCCGCATCAGAATGTGACGCCTCTTCCATTATGTATGCACATATGACATGAACATGTATAAACTTGCATAAACATTTAATACAACGAATTCATAACCAATATGTAACAATGTTCATCATGTCTTAGGCAAACATCAATCATGGCAAGTTAGCATATCATGTAATCATACTGCACCTAAGCAAGTCTAGCAATCATACAACACCCAACCTATTCCAATACACATGCCTTCAATTGTGGGCGACGGATAGGCGAGAGGTTGAGGGCACTCCCGGGGACACACCACCTACACATAGGTACCACACACTCAAAATGAGCCCACAAAACAGTACATGAACGATACTCTACCCTGACTTCGCAAACTACGCCTAAAACCCGAAAACAGAGAATCTGTTCCGACAGGACAGCGGGCTTCCAACTAGCATAACATTAGTTCTAAGACTCCAAATTAAGTAAACTAGTACATTTTCTCGAAGCTTAGGAAATTTCCTAGCTTTTTCTATGTAATTGCGAAGATTGATTCAGCCTCTAAAATTGTCTAATCTACAGATCAACACGATCTGTCCCAATCACATCACAGTTTTGGCAACGTTCGGTAAAATAGCCATAATTTTCAAACGGCTAGGCAGAATTTAACGTTCTTGGTGTCCAATTAAATATAATTCAATTACCTATAACTTTCGTAACAGCTGGCTGATCAGAAAACGCTTCTAACATTGCGAAAACTTAAGCCCTAGGTCGGGGTGCAAATCTACCCGAGGACAAAACGTGGGACAGAAAAGGAATTTCCCTAATCTCCTCTAGGAACAGCACCTAAACATGGATCTAAAGCATCAAAAACACCACTAGCACAACACCTAATCTACCCCAAGGATCTCCCATCACCATACCTTAGCCCGACGAACGACGAACCGACGAAAACTCCTCCCGATCGCCCGATCTCCTTCCACGCGCAAATCCCGCCGGATCCTCTCGTCGTGGAGCTCCCCAACGACGAGGACAGTGAGGAGGAGGGGCGTGGCAGCAAGGGATGGGGAGGAACTCGCCTAGGGCCGGCTAGATGAGGTGGAGGAGGAAGGGGAAGGGTGGAGGAGCAAGGGGAGTTGGGGGGTGGCAGCTAGGGTTGGAGGGAAGTGGGGGGCGCACAAAGGAGGGGCTGGCGCATGGGGGTCCCTTTTTGCTGGAAATTCCACCCCATGGGCCCAAAGACTCCCCCACCAACGGCCCACTTCATCCCCCTAAGGCCCAATTAGCTCCCGCTAGGCCCAAACTCCCCCGGAAGCGCAAATTCTCCCCCGAAAAGGCCCAAAAACATGATACCAAAGTCGTACCTTAATGCCAAAATCGAAAATGACTCATTTCGTCATCCCGTGGTGTTACATTCTTCACCCCTTAACAGGATTCGACCCCGAATCCGTGACACACCACTACACAACCAGGCAAAACAAAAGATAGCTAGACTTCCCATTTCATACCTGAGGTGAAAAGCTCGGGGTACTTCTCGCGCATGCAAGACTCCAACTCCCAGGTCGCTTCCCTCTCAGTTTGATGCGACCACTTGACTTTGACAAACTTGAGCGTCCTGTTCTTCAACACTCGCTCCGAATTCCCCAAAATTTTCACAGGACGGGACTCAAATGTGAGGTTCTGATCAAGCACTAATGGTAACAACGGAACCACCAAGTCCGGGTCATGCAAGTATTTTCTTAGCATCGAGACATGAAACACATTGTAGACTCCTTGCATTGACCCCAGAAGCTCCAAACGATAAGCCAACTCACCAACTCGAGCTATGATCGGGAACGGCCCAACATACCTTGGGCTAAGCTTCCCTTTGGTGCCCAATCGAACCACACCCTTGGTGGGAGATACTCGCAAGAGTACACTATCACCCACTGCAAACTCTAGATCTCTCCTTCTCACATCAGCATAGCTTTTTTGTCTACTCTGAGTTGCGAGAAGGTTCTGTCGCACCTCTGTCACCTGTTCAACGGTCTGCTGAACCCAATTCGGTCCAAGGACCGCTCTATCTCCCACTGCATCCCAACAAAGCGGCGATCTGCACTTCCGGCCATAGAGCACTTCATAAGGGGCAGCCCGGATGCTGGAATGATAGCTGTTATTGTAAGCAAACTCTGCCAGAGGCAAGTGATCTTCCCAACTACCTTTCCATGCCATCACATAGGCCCTGAGCATATCCTCCAAAGTTTGAATGGTGCGCTCAGATTGCCCATGAGTCTGAGGGTGAAAAGCGGTACTAAGGCGAAGCTGTGTACCCAAAGCACCCTGCAAACTCTCCCAGAATTTTGAGACAAATTTCGCATCCCGATCAGAGATAATCGTCTTGGGCACGCCATGCAGTCTCACAATTTCCAGCAGATAGATGGGAGCCAACTCGTTCGCTGAATTGGTAGTGCGGATAGGAAAGATATGTGTGGACTTGCTAAGACGATCCACCACAACCCAAACATCATCCTTCCCTCGTGGAGTACGAGGTAGGCCAACCACGAAGTCCATAAAAATGTCATTCCAAGGCCACACAGGAATCTCCACTGGCTGCAACAGTCCAGCGTGGCGCTTGTGCTCAGCCTAAATCTTCTGGCAAACCCCACACGATGCCACATACTTGGCAATGTCAACTCTCATCCTTTTCCACCAGAAGTTCATTTTCAAATCCCTGTATAGCTTGGTCTCCCCAGGATGGACCGTGTACGGGGTGCGATGAGCCTCTTTCAGGATGTCATCTTTTACTTGGGATTTCTAAGGTACACAAAGGCGACCTTGAAACCTTAGAGCTCCCACATCATCAATGGAAAAGTCTCCAGTCTTACCACCCTCAAGGCGTTTCATCACCTGCTAGAGCAACTGATCATGCTGTTGTGCTTCCCGCACACGCTCGGGGATCGCTGACTCAAGAATCAATTGAGTTTCAGCTTGCACGGTCCCCGCAAAATAGTAAGAGACTCCCAATCGCTCAAAATCAGCAACAAGGCAATCAATGACAGGGGGCATTGTCTTGCGACTGAGAGCGTCAGCCACCACATTTGCCTTGCCTGGATGATACTGGACAGTGAGGTCATAATCCTTTATCAATTCTAGCCACCTCCTGTGCCTCAAATTCAAATCTTTCTAGGTAAAGTGTACTTGAGGCTCTTGTGATCAGTGAAGATATCACAAGACTCGCTATACAAGTAGTGCCTCCAAATTTTCAATGCGAACACCACAGCGACCAGCTCAAGATCATGAGTGGGATAGTTCTGTTCATGCTTTTACAACTGGCGCGATGCGTAAGAAATTACCTTGCCATCCTGCATGAGCACACAACCAAGTCCCATTCGAGAAGCATCTGAATAGACAGTAAAGCGCCTCCTAGGCTCGGGAAGGGTAAGAACTGGGGCAGTCACTAACTTCTCCTTCAAAGTGCAGAAACTGTGCTCACACTCTGCAGTCCACTGAAATTTCATCCCTTTCTGGGTCAACTGCGAAAGCGGCTTAGCAATGATAGAGAAGTCCTGCACAAAACGCCGATAGTAGCCAGCCAACCCAAGGAAACTACGCACCTCTTTAACATTAAAAGGTCTCTTCCAGTCCAAAACTGCTGAGATTTTGCTAGGATCTACAGATATGCCCTCTGGATTGATGATGTGGCCAAGAAAACCCACTTCTGAAATCCTGAATATCATCGATGAACACTACCACAAACTCATCAAGGTACTTGTGTAGCATACTGTTCATCGCCTCCATAAAGACAGAAGGAGCATTAGTTAGTCCAAAAGACTTAACTTTAAATTCATAGTGCCCATACCTAGTGGAGAAAGCAGTCTTCTCAACGTCCTGTTCCCTCACACGAATCTGGTTGTAACCAGAATGAAGATCAATCTTGGAGAACACCTTTGCTCCCTTCAGTTGGTCAAACAGATCCTCAATGTGGGGCAATGGATACTTGTTCTTGACGGTCATTTGATTGAGAGCACGACAGTCAATGCACGTACGCCAACTACCATCCTTCTTCGAAACGAAGAGGGCGGGTGCTCCCCATGGCAACACACTGCGCCAAATAAAACCCTTGGCCAACAAATCCTCCAATTGCTTTTTAAACTCATCTTGAAAAGGATGAGCCAAGCGATATGGAGAGATAGAAATAGGTCGGGTGCTAGGAACAAGATCAATACGAAACTCCACACTCCTCACTGTAGGCAAACCAAGCAACTCATCAGGGAACACATCAGCAAATTCCTTCACCACAGGAATCTCCTCAATTGCTACTGAAGAAGATGGCTTTTCTGAAATAGCCATAAGAACACCCAACTGCCTTAACTGGCGACCAGAAAACATATTGGCCAAAGCAAAGATTGAACTGGAGGGTATGCCACCCTGAAGAGTCAACTCCACCCCTGACGGGGCCTGCAAGGTAACTGTCTTCCAAAAGCAACAGATCTTGGCACGGTACTGATGCAACCAGTCCATGCCCAAAATGACATCAAAAGGAGCCAACTGAATCACCATAAGATTGGCAAAGAAAACCTCATCATCAATGGCAATAGTGCAACCCGGGCAAACCAAAGAACTAGCAATCAGACCCCCAGGAGAACTGACTATCACAACCACCCGCGAGGAAGATGGCTGGGGCGGCTTCATCTTAGCCCCTAAGGAGAAACCCTGTCCCCCATTGAACTTCTTGAAGGTGGGTCGCTGAGAAGACCCACCTCCTCCACCAAAAGTCCTCTTCTAGCCCCTGCCTAGGGCTACTGGAACCCCTGAACCACCAAGGTTTTGCTTATCCCTGGAGAGCTCCAACTCGAGCTCCATGCCCTTCGCCTACTCCACCACAGAGCAGAAGTCACGAGGGACAGTCGCCCCCATGACAACTCTGAACTCCTGGTTGAGGCCCCTACGGAACCTCCTCGCCTTCTTCCTGTCATCAATTGCCACAGCCTACACAAAGCGCACCACATTGTTGAACTCTGCCTCATACTTTGCCATCGACCTCTTCCCCTTGGAAAGAGTCATTAGAGTATGCTCAATCCTCTCTAGAAAGGACTCTGGGTAGAACTTGGCTCAGAAGCGAGCCACAAAGTCCTCCCAGGTGACCGGTTCAAGAGCGGGGGCCCTAGCAGCAAGAACCCTCTCCCACCAGATATCCGCTTGGCCCTTCAGCTGGAAGGCCACAAAGTGAGCTCTCTGGACCGAGGTCAACTCCAGAACCTCAAACTGCCGCTCCATGTACCGCAACCAATCTGCGGACTGAACCGGCATACCCGCTCCATCAAAAGTGTCCATACGGAGGGACATCCACTCCCGGAGACTCATCCTCGACTCTGGCACAACGGGGGCAACAACTGGGGCCACTACAGGGGGAGGCACAACAGCAGGGGCTACCCGCACCTGCTGGCGCAGCTCCAGAACCTCCCTCTGCAGAGTCTGAACCAAGGCTGCAGTAGCGGCTGGCATCTCAGCCCCCGACTGTGCTGCTGGGACCTCCTCCTGCGCTAGCCCATGAGCATTGAGCGAAGCGCTTCCCTCAGCTACAGACTCAGCAACTCCTTGAGAACCTCGACCCTGGCCTCCACGGCCACGGCGACCACGGCATCTACCCCTCGGCATGGCTGCTACAGTCAGACAACCATACAATCACATAATCATAAGCATGTCATCAATGTAAACAAAAGCAAAGATCAAACATCATCATATACATAGTCCCCATCAAGTAATCAAACGCAATGTAATGATGAACCAAAACCCCATCCTACTGTGCAACCAAGTGTGTCAAATTTTAACTCAATTATTCCACTTATGCAAGTTTTAATGTTGCTATCCGATGGCAAAATTTTAATTATAACCTAAACCATGTTTCTAGGTTATTCCACATCACATTTTAGTTGAACCTAAGGTATGACACAAAAAATACATGTTCCAAGGACCTAAAGCCCGCTCTGATACCAACTGTAACACCCCGGCATCTAGTATGCTCTGGATGTCAACAAACCTGGTAGAAGCAGCATCTAAACATCACAAATAAAGATAAATTACAAAAAGGGCGCAAATGCTAAAACCGAAAATTTTGGCAGCATCTCCTTTGTTTTTCCATGATTTGAAGCAACAGCAAAATTATGGCAAGATATATCATAGTAAAAGACATCTATAACAGTAATAGCAGGAGATATAGCAACATCTTAAATCTAAAATAATGAATCCAACCACTCCATAAGTTATAACGAAGTAAATGATGAAATCAACCACACAATCAAGCCATACTACAAGTTTCATCGCACTAATCTTAATATCATAACTCCAAATGATATAACTGTCTAAATGTGTGGAGCTACGTGAAGAAGTGTAGCTAAGACCCTTTCCTGCATGCCGATTTCATGGTACCTAAAACATCATAAAACACAAGCGTGAGTTCATCACTCAGCAAGTATATTGCAATGGAACAAAGAGAACAGTTTCAATGCTAACATCACTACATCTCATACTTAACATCATAATCATGGCATAATATCATATTCAACATCATAACCATGTCAGAATCTCATTGTACACATATCATTAACATCAACATATATGCAAATGCAATGCACATGTCTCCTCGAAGCACATGCCGGTATTGCCGAGTGCACACCCGTCGGCGTGCACCCTCTTTCCCCTTCCATCCGTAGATGGAGGGTGCCTACTCTTACTGACTCGCTCCCATACACAACCGTGGATGGGACTACGAGGTAGGTCTTTCGTGTTCACTACGTGTGAACACAGAGGCCCGCATCAGAATGGGACGTCTCTTCCATTATGTATGCACATATGACATGAACATGTATAAACTTGCATAAACATTTAATACAACGAATTCATAACCAATATGCAACCATGTTCATCATGTCTTAGGCAAACATCAATCATGGCAAGTTAGCATATCATGTAATCATACTGCACCTAAGCAAGTCTAGCAATCATACAACACCCAACCCATTCTAATACACTTGCCTTCAACCGTGGGCGACGAATTGGCGAGAGGTTGAGGGCACTCCCGGGGTCACACCACCTGCACATAGGTACCACACACTCAAAATGTGCCAACAAAATAGTACATGAATGATCCTCTACCCCGACTTCGCAAACTACCCCTAAAACCCAAAAACAGAGGATTTGTCCCGACGGGACAGCGGGCTTCCAACTAGCATAACTTGAGTTGTAAAACTCCAAATTAAGTAAACGAGTACATTTTCTCGAATCTTAGGAAATTTCCTAGCTTTTTATAAGCATGTGAAGACTTATTCGGCCTCTAAAATTGTCTAATCTACAGATCAATACGATCTGTCCCAATCACATAACAGTTTTGGCAATATTCGGTAAAACAGCCATAACTTTCAAACAGCTTGGCAGAATTTAACGTTCTTAGTGTCCAATTAAATATAATTCAATTACCTACAACTTTCGTAACAGCCAGCCAATTAAAAAACGCCTCTAACATTACGAAAACATAAGCCCTATGTCGGGGTGCAAATCTAACCGAGGACAGAAAGTGGGACAGCAAAGGAATTTCTGTAATCTCCTGTAGGAACAGCACCTAAACATGGATCTAAAGCATCAAAAACACCAGTAGCACAGCACCTAATCCACCCCAAGGATCTCCCATCACTATACCTTAGCCCGATGAACGACGAACCGACGAAAACTCCTCCCGGTCGTCTGATCTCCTTCCACGCGCTAATCCCGCCGGATCCTCTCATTGCGGAGCTCCCTAACGGTGAGGACAGCGAAGAGGAGGGGCGTGGCAGCAAGGGATGGGGTGGAACTCGCCTAGGGCCGGCTAGAGGAGGTGGAGGAGGAAGGGGAACGGTGGAGGCACAAGGGGAGTGGGGGGGCTAGGGTTGGAGGGAAGTGGGGGGCACACAAAGGAGGGGCTGGCGCATGGGGGTCCTTTTTTGCTGGAAATTTCCCCCCATAGGCCCAAAGACTCCCCCACCAACGGCCCACTTCATCCCCCTAAGGCCCAATAAGCTCCCGCTAGGCCCAAACTCCCCCGGAATCCCAAATTCTCCCCCGGAAAGGCCCAAACTCACGGAAAAGGCCCAAAAACAAGATACCAAAGTCGTACCTTAATGCTGAATTCGAAAATGACTCATTTCGTCATCCCGTGGTGTTACAGAGAGAGATAGATAGATGGATTGAATCAGGCAACACTGAATCAACCTCAACGTGTGCACCGCACTTGAGGCGGCCTTTGGCCATGCTATTTAAGAGTGAGAGGGAGGGGGCGCATACCCAAACCCTTGTCGCCTTGCCTCTCTCCCTCTGCAGCCTCTGTCACTCTCTCACACTATCACCACTACTACTCCCTCACGTTGCTACTATTGCTCCTAACGGTGTGCATTGGGAAGAGAGAGAGACAATGTCATGGTCTGTAATTGTCAGGGCTGGGAGGTCAGCTATTGTTCCAAATGCTCACCGCCTTGATCTGCGTCGCGCCAGAGCATACTTAGGGCACCCCCGCAACATCATACCACAATATTTTCATGCTCCCCGTTAATCTATGCGTTGTTTTTGAGATATGATTGTGTCACCTTGTGCAAGGGGTGCTAAGGATCACGGGGGGTGTGTTGCTAGGAGTTTAGGAAGTGTGTGGGTGCAGGGATCATGTAGTACCACATTTTCGATGGCCCTAGCAGATCTTCGGCTTGCAGGTCAAACCCTAGGATAATGTTCCTAACCGTGGTGACATTGTAGATCAATTATGTGGTCATGTCAGTGCTAGCTAGACGGAGTAGACGGATAGCATTGGGGGTGAACTATTGATGTCAGGGTCCGTCATAGTGTGGTGCCCGATTTTGTGGGCCTCTGTTGGGGTATCTATGATATGTTTAATAGCTTTACTATATTATTAATAATATATATAATTATTCAAGATTTTCATAGATTGAAAGAACACATGATTTGGTTTAGTGATTTAAAAGTTATGGCTACGGGAAGGTGGATGCTCAGAAATTTGCCACCATTGTACATAATTGTGTTAATCTGCTTGTTATGCTAATAATATCGTTGAATTATATTGTGCTGATAACTAGGGAAAGTTAGATAATTTTATATAAAATCCATAAGTGGTATGATTTGTCATGTTTTGTGTTGTTTAAATATATATATATAATTTGTGACACTACGGAATGGTGTGACATTATTTAATGTGAATGTTAAGGTCAAAAACTTTATGAAATATGGTATTGGAGGTTAAAACCATATGGTAGGAGGTTTAATTGCGTTTCCGAGCCGTTTCCGGGAGTTTGGGCCTTTCCGGTGGAGTTTGGGCCTAAAAGAAGGGGTTGTGGGCTTTGGTGGGATGGAGTATGAGTCCATTTAGGATTAGGACTCCTGTTTTGGGCTGGTAAAAGGGGCTCCCCCTGCCCCCTTGTGCGCCCCAACCAGCCATTGTGCGCCCCCACCCCTCCCCTTGTGCCCTAGCCTCCCCTCCCCTCCCTCTCCCTTTGGCCGTGCGCCCCCCTCCCCTTTGCCCCTTTGCTCCCCACCTCTCCACCACCTCTCGTCCACCCCTTGCTGCCCTAGGGTAGCCTCTCCACCCCTGCACCTCGAAGATCCCTCCATTGGAGCGAGGAGTGAGGAGCGATCCGGGAGGAGATCTATTGGGTTTTCGTGCGTCGAGCGAAGTTATGGCCATGGGACTCCTTGGGGATGGGCTAGGTACTATTCTAAGGGTCATTATCATGTTTTTAGATCAATTGGTGGTGCTGGAATTGAGTAGATTGGATTAGATCTAGAAGTTGCCACGTTCTCTGTTTCGGGCAGCATGAGCAGTCGACCTAGGGTTTGGTTTTTCGCCAATTTAGGGTCGGAATTTGGTCGTACGGCTGTTGAAGAAGTTGTAGGTAATTTTAATACCTTTCAGTGGGTATAAAAAACTTTAAATTCCGTCCAGCCATTTGAAAGTTATGCTTGTTTTACCGAGCGTATTAAAATCTGTGACGTGATTGGAACAGATCACAGTATTTTGTAGATTAAACAACTTTAGATTCCGAAATCAGTCTTTCTGTATACTTAGAAAAAGTTGGGAAATTTCCTAAGCTACGCGAGGATGTACTCGTTTATTCGATTCGGAGTCTTAGAACCCGAGTTATGCCTTTTGGAAGGCTGCTGTCCCGACGGGACAGAACCTCTGTTTTTGGGTTTTGCGAGTAGTTTGCGATGTCGGGGTAGAAGAGGGTTTGTGTACTGTTTTGTGGACATCATTGTGAGTGTGGTGCCTATGTGCAGGTGGTGTGACCCCGGAAGTGCCTTCTACTTCTCGCCAATCCGTTGCCCGTGGTTGAGGCAAGTGTATTGTAATGGATAGCGGTTGTAGGTTGCTAGTTGAGACTAGATGAACTTGATTATATGATATGATCACTTGCCATGCTTTAATGATTGCCTATGATATGATGAGTATGCTTATTATGTTATGATGCCATGTGTTAATGTACAAGTTAATTATGATGTTGGCATATTTGCATACATGGCATGTTACATGGCCCGGGCGGTGAGAAAGTCATAACTAGTCCGGGGAAGGTCGGTGAGAAAGTTATGACTATTCCGGAGAGCCAATGAGTAAGTCCTACATCGTGATTCCATCCACCGCGGTGTTTGAAAGCGAGGAGTAGGCACCCTCCATCTTCGGGATGGAAGGGCGGAGAGGGTGCACACCGACGGGTGTGTACTCAACCATACCAGTATGAGTTTCCAGGAGATATGTGCATCACATTGCATTGCATAATATGAGATGTGTATGATGTTGTATGTGAAAAGTGGTGATGAAGGTATTGGATTGTATTTTCTTGTTCCATTGCAATATACTTGCTGAGTGATGAACTCACGCTTGTGTTTATGTTGTTTTTCTTAGGTACCATGAAACCGGCATGCGGGAAAAAGGGTTTAGCTACACATCTACACGTAGCTCCACACAAATTAGACAGTGTTATCATTTGGAGTCATGATAATGAAAGTATTGCCATGAAACTTGGAGAATTGCTTAACTGTGTGCTCGGTCTTACTATTTGATTCGTTTAGCTCATGAAGTGGTTGAATACTTTATCCTGGACTTATATTATTGCTATGTCACATGTTATTGCTGTTTTAGATGCTTTCCATTATGATATAACTTGTGATACTTTGTTGTTGCTCCGAATCATGGAAAAACAAAGGAGATGCTGCCGACATTTTCGGTATTAGCATTTGTTCCTTTGCTGTAATTTACTTGTAATTGTGGTATTTAGAGGTTGCTTAGTCTATGTTTGGTAGCATTCGGGCATATTAAATGCCGGGGTGTTACATAATTACTAAGCTTGTTATCAAGTAATGTAACCGAATAGCCTTTAGGGCAAAGAACAAGGGTTCATATGGATTAATTAGGACTTTTGTCCAACTAGAAAGTGTTAAAGTTTTTGTGTAGTTTCCATTATATATATATATATATTATGTGCTTTGGGTTTCAGGATGCAGAGTTACGGCCGTTTGAAACTTAGAATGGACAATCATAAGTGTTTGTCCTTAACTGACTTGGGCAGTACTTGCACAAACAAAGTCTAGTGCTCCATCCGCACCCACCAAACAAACCAATCTGCCCAAGTCTAAATTATTTTTATTTTGCAAACACAATAGCATACATATTGCCACAACTCTTCAAATTCATATTTTACGACAATTTCAAAGTAACCCATCCATAGGTATTTGATCAACTTCGCAATTAAGCCCATCTAACACACTAAACAATATATCATAACATAATATTATTATGATATATCACAGCAACATAGGGTTACAAATAATCATTGATTTCAATATCAAGGTGGAAATAACAACTTGGATTAACTACCAACCTAAATTTAACATAATCTTTTATATATATAGCAATGTAAGTTGTAAACATTTTTATAAAAGTAGTTATAAACCATAGGATCAACATGCATCAAGGAGACTTGCCTTCGTTGATGAGAAGAAAAGCGTCGCTCTGGTGGTCTGCACTTTCGTCGCCGACAACGGCTACTTCTTCGACTATGTGCAAAACAGAGCAACAAATAAATAACATAAAATAAAATAAATAAAATCTAAATATTATAAAATTAGTACTGACAGGAAAAGCACGAATTTAGAAATTTGAATCACTTGATTCAGAGTTACGACGAAAGAGAACGGGTCATCCGAAGTTTGATGGGAAAGAAAATCCAGAAAATACGAAATCACACTATAGCAATGCTACAGTACTCGATGCTACAGTGCTCGACTCGATGCTATAATGGTCGATATGGCTCCTTCCCAGGCCAGGGAAGGAGACTGTAGGGGCTACGGCTTGCGCAGGTGAGGGAGAAGGTGGAGAGGCTGGGGAGACCAAGCATCTGAAAGATCTCGATGACGCGAATTCAATGGTGGTGCCGTATTTCGGAGGAGATGACCGGAGTGCCTGCAATCGATGCCGAAAGTGATGAACAACTCCGACAAAGATTGCTTCGATTCTTACAAACCGCTACACCAAAACAGAAATTTCTTGAGGGCTTTTGCTCCTTGTGATGAGAGACACGAAGTGATGCGAACGGAATTTAGATTGACTCACCGGAGTGAAAGTTGACATGACGGTGTCTTTGGTTGATGTTGGGCTACGGTTTTTGTGAATTTTGGTGTGGAAAAACTCAAGTAATCAAAGGGGAATGGTGATCACCGTGTAAGGGATGACAAAACGAAGAGTTTGAGTACTTATGCAGGCGAAGAGGTCAAGAAATGGCCGTGCAATTGAGCGAGTAATGAACTCGGTTTGATTGCAAAATGCGATAGTTTTGGATTGATTGGGGGAGGGAAATAGCCAAGAAATAGATCCTCTCATGAATACGGTCCCAATGCTTCAAATCCCACTTTATTTGGTGTAGTATTTTGGAAGATTTGAAGAAGGGAAGTTGGAGCTTGCCACAGGTGAGGATTTTGCCATGCACATGAGCTAGAGGAAGAAGATGAATAGGAGTGGGCTATTAGGCTTGGCCCATTAGGGAGAGAAATGAATTTCAAATTTTTGAGGAATTTTTCAATTTGATTGGAATTTCAAATGAGGTTTGGAATTGGATTTTGGACCGGGAAATAAATTTCCAATTTGAATTTAGCTGAGGAAAAAGAATTATATTTATAATTAGAAAATGAATTGGAACATAATTAAGATTTTTTTGACGAATATGGAACAAATTCCATTTTCAGATAGAAAAGGATGCCATGATAACTAAAACTCCGAATAAAGTCCAAATCTTTGAATTAATTAATTTAAATTAATTGTTGGATGAAGAACCGAAAATAGGGATGTTACAGGTTTCATCGACCCACACAGTCTTGAGCCAAACAATGAACAAAAATGCTACTAACATTGAGGATTACGTGATAGAGGCATCGCTGGCTCAATGGAATAAAGAGTACATACATCATACCTACAACCCGTCGTTAGTGTTGCACTACATGCTATACTTTGATTTGTACTTTACATGTAACTCAAAGTTAGGTTGAGTAACCATGGCTTTATTCCTGTGTAGGTTTCAATGGGTTCTAATTGTATTTGAACCAAGAAAAAACCAGGTTAGCTACATTGATTTCTTACTTAAGGGCAGCCATGACTTGAGGCCTATCGGAAAACCACTCGACAGGTAATCATGTTTCCTCCATAGATAACTCTCCTGTAGCTCATGGAATGGCTGAGGCTAACTTTTTTGGAATCACATAGGACATTAAAAGTGTATAGAACTCATGGAGGGCCACACAAGGACTCAACGAAGTTGAAACACGATTTTGACTTTCTGGTAGCCTCTAGTACACAATAATCCTATATCACATTGTAATAATGCCCACTGTAACACCTCGGCACCAAATATGCCGCGAATGCCACCACAAAGGATACTAGCATTAACTAAAACACATATTTAACATTAAATTACAGCAACTACGCTAATAACTTAAACAAAATTTCGGCAGCATATAGATGCTTTAACAAGTTTTTAAGCATCAATAGTAAGTTCACAACATAATAGTAGGATAACAGCTACTATGAGTATGATAACCAAGATTGCATCAACAATTTATACCAAGGATAAATCTAGCCATCTCAAGTACAACTACGAGTTGATCAAATAGTTGAAACAACCATCACGACATAGTCCACAATTTAGCTCAATAAGGCAAACCATCACAACTATGGAAAATGGTAGATAATTGTCTAGTTAAGTGATGGTATGTGTAGACATGAATCTAACTCCCCTTTCCCACATGCCGCATTCAAGGTACCTAAAAAAATATAAACAACAAGCGTGAGTTCATCACTCAGCAAAGTGTATTACAATGGTACAAAACAATGACAATTCATATACATACGACATACCGATCAACAACCATGGAAAACAATCCATGAAGACTTCCTCAATCACATTCTCATATACTTTCTCATTCACATTCTCATTTATGCAATGCAATGCAATGCATCATGCCTCTTTGCTTAGCACATACCGGTATTACCAAGTGCACACCCTCAGTGTGCACCCTCTTTCCCTTCCATCCCGTGGCGGGTGCCTACTCTTACAGACTCGCTCCCATACACAACCGTGGATGGGACTACGAGGTAGGATTTTCGTGTTCACTACGTGTGAACACAAAGGCCCGCATCCGAATGGGTCACCTCTTCCTTTATGCATGCACATATGCCATAACATGAATAACTTGCATAAATACTCAAATTAACCATTGCATAGCCATTTAACAAACTATAATCATCATAACACATGCAAGTACCAAACATGGCAACTTAACCTAACACATGGATAAGCTACACATAGCAAGCAATATGGCCACCCAAGCCATAACCACCACAACACACTTGCATAATCATAAGTAAACACATGATCATCATCTCACATGACTGTATCACAACAATAAGCAAGCATATGATCACCAAACCACATCCATCACAATACACTTGCCTTCAACCGTGTGCGACGGAGTGGCGAGATGTTGAGGGCACTCCCGGGGTCACACCACCTGCACATAGGTACATTACACTCAAAAACTTGCCCACAAAATAATACAAGAACAATCATCTACAACGACTTCGCACCCCACTCCTAACACCCGAAAAACAGAGAATCTGTCCAACGGGATAGCATGCTTCCAACGAGCATAACTTGAGTTCTAAAACTCCGAATAGGGTAAACGAGTACATTTTCTCAAATCTTAGGAGATTTCCCATCTTTTTCTAAGTATTCACGAAAACTGAATCAACTTCTAAAATCCTCTAATCTATAGTTGAACACAATCTGTCCCAATCACGTCACAGATTAGATAGCGCTCGGTAAAACAGCGATAACTTTTAAACGGCTGAACGGAATGTAACGTTCTTACTGTCCAATTAAAGGTAATTGGATCACCTACAACTTTAGTAACAGCCCTGCGTCTAAAATTGCCAAAATCACTTCCGAAGACCGACGACCTAATCTGTCCGAGGACAGAACACAGGATAGAGATGCAATCACTCTAAATCCTTCTAATCACAGCACCTAAACATCAAATTTAACCAAGATCTTCCCAATCCAACCAGCACCAAAACTCTACAAACCAATTCCCCGAGACATACCTCTTGTTGGCGGATCACCCGGTCGACGAATCGTCTTCTCCTCGCGGCCTGATCTCCCCTCCAATCGCCGGGAACGCCTAAATCGCCGGATTCGCTTGGATGGAAGCTCCCAGACAACGAGATCGGCTTCGTGCTAGGGCCGGCTAGCGGTGGGGAGGGAGGGGAAGGGGGTGGCGCAATGGGGGAGGAGGAGGTGCGGCTAGAGGTGGAGAGGGCAAGGGGTGGCGGCAGCTATGGGGGAAAAGGGGCGCACCACACAAGGTGCTAGGGGGTGGGGCGCATAGGGGGAGGAAACCTTAAGGGGTGGCAGGATTTTCCCCCTCATGGGCCAAAGAAACCCCCCACCGACGGCCCATTTGCTTTCCCCAAGGCCTAACTAGCTACCACAGGGCCCAAACTCCCCCAGAAAGGCCCAAACACCCGGAAACGGCCCAGATACACGATGTAAAGTCGTACCGTAAATGCCACATTCTATAAAGTCTCATTCCGTAATGTCACACCCATAGAGCTAACCAATTGTATTTTCATAGTGCGCCTAGTAGGGACAGGGGAATAACCTATGTACCTTCAATGTTTGCCATAACATGTGAACACTCATCGGTACAAAGAAGATCAGCGATGCAACTACGTTGAAAAAGGCCTATGTGGACGCAATTGGAGAAAGCTTCTCTAACTTCTTGATGCGTGAGGTCATAGCTCCAAAAGGCGCGTTCTAGGCTGCATAATTTGTGAAAATTGAGCATTCTATTGGTTAGTTTGTGAAACTTGTTTGAATTTTTAAATTGTTATTGCGCATTCCATTGGTTAATATAATATTTGAGTTGATTTCTGAAATGGTTGTGTAATATGTGATATATTGGTTAATATAACATTTGAGTTGATTTCTGAAGCGGTTATGTAATCTATGATATGTGTAATCTACTTGTGATGTGTGTAATCTATTTGTGATATAATATATGTAATCTGCTTGTTTCATAGGACGTGGGTAGTATTTTCTAAGGCTAGCCAATAAATAGAAAAATATTTAGTAGTAAACACTAATATCATATATGCTTCCATTTAAGGAACCTATTGTGATATGTCACATAGAACAGACGGTTCTAGTAAAGAAATGTTTGTGATGTGGCGCATATCACAGACGGTTATAGTAAAGAACCGATTGTGATGTGAGTTTCACTGTATGTTCAAGAACCTTATGTGATACATCATTGTCTTTATTTACACATGTTTATAGATGGTTCACAAAACCATCTGTGATGACTTTTTAGAATTATCTGTGATAACTTTGTCAGTTGTAGTGCGTTGATGCCTAATCTGCATGTTTTTAAATTTAATTCAAAGGTTATACTCTGGGCTAGTGCTTATTTACTTTTACCTTTTGTATTACAATATTTACACCTTTTCTTTAGGCTAGTATTGATGTTTATTTGCCTAGTGCAATAACTAATCTAAAAAAAATAAGCTAATTAAGTATTGAGTGTTCTGGAACGTACTACAAAAGAAATTTGCCGGCATAAATTGTTTTTCTATTATCATATGACATATATGTATGATTAATTATGCAAAGTTTTACTTCTTAATTAGAAAGAAGTTACATATTTGAGTCGACGCTCAAAATCTTGTAAGAAGTTCCTTTTTTTTTTTTTTTTGCTTTTTGTAACTTTACTTTTATCATTGATGCCTAATTTATGTAATGTTGGAAATTATACAATAATTTATAAAAGATGTCATCATATTGTGAAAACATTTCCGAAAGTGTCTGTTCTAAATGTTTTGGAAAAGAACTGTACAAGTCTCTTATCATGGAAACACCCAACCATATTATTATTCCTATAAAGAACTCCACAACTTTTGCAAGAACCTGAAGAAGCGTCAGCATTGCACAAATTACAGTAGCTAATTGACTTTTCTTTAAGAATAAAGTGAGAATGCAATTGATCATAGGTGGATAAAGCGAAATGTACTTATTACCTCCACTTGTTACAGTAACCATTAGAGTCTAGTCCAGTGTGAATATATTAAATACATGTAGATTTTTTCTCCATGTCCACAAAGCATCTTATTCTCCATTATTTGTACTTCTTTTCTATATATGTAGGGAATGCCAACATGCGTGAATACAAAATCCATAAACTTGTATATACACTATATATATTGCATATATCAACGTAACAAAGCTGCCATCAGCATATCGTTCAGTAACAAATCATGGAGTAAATTAATCGTCCCATTTAGTTGTTGCATGTCACATCAATTCTGGTATTTACTGTTTAACTCACTAACTGGTCACCGAACCTTAGATTTTAGCATGTGGTGGTGTGCAGTGAGATGGGATGTGATCACGTGGGGATTTAGTGTTGGGTGATTTGATCCAACGGTGAAAACTGTACGTGATGTTGGTACCCGTTTGCTAGACATATCCCTTACACATGTAAATGCTCAAACTAAATGGGCGGGCTTATAATTAGACAGAGTTCAGTTTGATTGAAAACCAGTAGAATTTGATTAAATTTTGAAAATTAAGGGAGATGAATTGATAAAACTTAATAGTACTCTCCTGTCAGAAATATACATCGTTTTAGGATTGCAATTAATCTTTTAAAACTTTGGCTATTGATATTTTTTAAAATATTTATATTAGATACACAAAAAATTATATGTATAATATTATAATTATGTTAGATTTTTTATAAATATATTACAGTAAAATTAGTGGTCAAAATGGTATTTTAAGGATTATACTGATATTTAAAAAACATATATTTATAACCAGAGAGTAACTAAATGCCTCTCTAGCTAGCTAAAGCAACTTTCCTAAAAAAAATAAGCTTCCTGCAGAGTTCGGCCTCGAAGATAGCTAGGGATGGGAATAGCCAATGGGACCGGTCCTCAGAAGCCGTGGCGAGTTCTAGGGGTGGAATCGAGCCGAGCCGAGACGAGCCGAGCTAGGCTCGGCTGAGCTCGTTAGTTTGCGAGCCGAGCCGGGCTCGGCTCGTTGTCTGTATCAAGCTACAAATTAAGCTCGACTCGAGCTCGATCGATCCTCGAGTCGGCTCGTGTGCCGGCCACACGTCACCAATCGGCGAAGGCTCCCCGGGAACCGAGTCCCCATCCGTGCACCTATCTGTGGACCAAGACATCCAACTCTCCATTCCATTCTCCACTCCATGCTCCTATAGTCCTCTCCCTCTCCCCAATCTAGGGTTCGGCGGCGGCACCTCCCGGAGACCCCGACAGCCCGACAGCTCGGCTCTAGCCTCCGCTCCAGCCTGTTGCCTCGCCGCCTCCCCCGGCCCCGTCGCCTCGTCGACCGCCGCCTCGGCGACAGCGCCTCCCCGTGACCTCGTCCCCCGACCCGGCTCCTCCGCGGCTCCGCGCCTCCACCTCGGCGGCCAGCGCCCTGTCCCCCGAGCTAAGCGGCCGAGTCCCTTAGGCCTGAGCGAGCGAGCGGCCGACCTCCTCGGTGCCCCATCCCCGAGCGACTCCATAGACCATCCCTCCTGCCCTACACCCCTTCGCCGCCTCCTTCGGCCGGCCGGCCCCCCTCCACCTCGTCGTCGGCCTCCCCCCATGGAGCGACCACAGAAGAAGAAGAAGTGAGCAGCCACTGTTCTCAGCGTTGCCTCCATTGGCTCCACACCTCCAGTAGTACACGACGACGGCAGTCACGGCACCACCGTTCTCGGTGCTGCCTCCACTAACTCTACACCAGCAGGTCCACCACCAGTAGTAGCACCAACTAACTCGGTGAGTTGTGAACTGATGCCATGGAGATTGATTGTTGATTGTTGACTGTGAGATTGGTAATGATCTATGTTGACAAGAATTTTGAGAAACAAGAATGTTGATGCACTGTGACTCTGTGAGAATGTTGATTGTTGACTATGAGATAGTGATAATCAATCCCAAGATGTGAGATTGTTGATTGTTCAATGTTGATGAATCCTAGCTATAATGACACAGTAGGACGAAGTTTTGATTGTTGATTGTTGACTGTGAAATTGATTGTTGATGCATTGTGAGATTGTTGGTTGTTGGCTGTGAGATAGTGATAATCAATCCCAAGATGTTAGATTGTTGATTGTTGAATGTTGACGAATCATCCTGGCTCTAAGCTGTTAAGAGTAGTAGTCTAATAGATATTGCAATTTGTCTATTCTCATCATAGCTTCATAGTCATTTACATTGAGCATGTAACAGAAGATTGTATTGCTTGGTATATGAACATCACACAAGACTAGGAGCAATAAGGTACAAGAAGTACACTGGGAAAGAAAACTGTAGGATCGAGATATATTGTGGGGGCTCCAGTCCTGATACAGTGATTCCACCTCTACTGTTGCACTGGTTTGGTTAATTGCGCAACCAGTATAGTTTCTGATCACGGCATCACGACCGACTCAGATTGAAACCACTTGGTCGGCACGACACTCGACTCATGAGGTCATATGCCACCCAATTGGTTCCAACCCGAGCTTCCCGCAGATATGTGATTGTCACTAGTCCCTAGATCAGTAGGCTAGTGTCACATATTGTGATAGGTAGTATCGTTCCATGCAACCACAAGTTAAGAGTAGAAGTAATATATATTACAACGATAGAGAATATTACAACTTGTTCCTGTTTACAAAAGGCCGACTGGCTCAAAGTAAACTGAAGAGAAGAGCATAAAAGAAACAAAAGCAAAGCGGCCACGGTGTGCCTCCATTCCCATAGGCAACCGGCGAGCGTAACACCCCGCTAGTCGTCAAGCGCACCACCCGCGTCGGGATCACTGAACTCCTGGTCATCCCCGTCTTCACCTGCATCTTCTGCTCCTCACGCAGGTTTTCAGAGAAAACGGTGAGTACACGTATGTACTCGCAAGACTTTATTGTTTGCAAGTAAATTAATAATGCAAGCTAATCAATGAAGATGGTTACTATTCTAGTTCAAATTTGCATGAAGCAGAATTTATTTGCAATAGGCTAATAGATTCGAAATGCTACACAGTTTATAAAGCATTTGGTAAAAGAAAGTAATTCAACACGCAATATACATTTCATACCATATTCAATTTCCTCCAACCATTCCAACTTAACCAACAATTGTCATTAAGAATCATTTCACAGATGATTGAATTCACCATCCCAACATCTCCTTGAGCCCAACAACTCAACCTCACACTCAATCCAACCCAACCTTTTTAAAAGATCTCACCAGTCCAATCAGTCTCTGAGTCCAACGACTCAACATTTCGCTTAATTCAACCCAACATTTAAAAGATCTACCGTTTTCAAATCCTTTTCTGAAAATAAAACCAAAATACTATACTTGACATCAAATACCAAAGTTGCTCGTGCCGTGAGCATGGCTAATCGATTAGTTTAATTAATCTCTGAAGACAAGGTACACTTTACCCACATGACACACTCTAGCAATCATGTCAACCATGCCACGCGTTACATGTACCGTTTTGCTAGATTGTGATGAAACTTTTCCAATTGTTGGTTTCCAGTCCTGCGTCAGCCCCGGCGATGTGTGCTCTTTGCTATGGGTGAGGGCTTCACACACACACACACACACACAGTATACCCCCGGGCCGGGCGAGAGTGCCGCAAATTCTTGCAGTTAGGCACCAAGACTCCAAACCCGCTTCACTGTCGGGACCCCGAATTTGCAAATCCGGACCCTCTGTGTATTCAACACTAGTCCAGGAACGCGCTAGTGCACACAGTCTTAACATCGGTAAATATCACAATCATACCATTCGATACTATCAAAGTACTTTTATTTAATTAAGCAAACTGGTTACCTGACCTTATGGCCAAGTCACAAATGTACGCCTCGCAGGGCGATACTTATTAAGAGAGAAATAGTAGCAGCGGAAAATCAAAGAAGGTAACATCGTGGCGCCATCCAGTATACCACAGGCAACCGGCCAGGCTCGCTCCTAAGTAGACGGATCCTCTTGGAGCTCCTCCTCCAAAGCGGTGTATTCTCCTCTTCAACTGGTGTTGTAGGGTGGCAAGGGTGAGTACTTGGTACTCGACAAGTCATGCCTGAGAATGCTGAGCTAATATACTATATGCATGGCTTGGTACAAAGGAATAGCTCAGGTATATTTGGCATTAAACAACATTTGAAAAGTAGCATAAGTAGATTCAAAGCGGTAAAAACAAGTAAAGCATAAATAACTTTTCAAGAAGTTTGAGTAAACATTTTTCCCATCCTAAACCACATTTCCATCAACGTCATCATTAATCCAACCCAACCTTTCAAAACCAAGTTATTTTCGGAAAATCTAACCCTTGATTTGTAATTCCCGAGCGATGTCCAATACAGCGGACACGGCTATTCGAATAGATTCTATACTCTGCAGAGGTTATGCACTTTACCCACAAGATACTGATCAAACACCACAAAGGCGAAGTTCCCGTAACAAAGGCTTTGGAAACTTCTAACAATACAAGTGGTCCTCCGGTTATTGCACACTAACCCTTCCCTTAGCTAAGGCGAAGTCTAGGCCAATCAACCGTTAGATGGGTACTGGCCTCGGCCAGACGCTCCCCGCACAACTTACACAAAGGGTGTAGTTGACCTCCCGAGGTCCCACAGTCGTTATTAGCAACTTAGTCAACTAGGTCCGTCCCATTACAGACATGTGGTTGCACGTTAGACCCAGTTCAAAGGCTTGCAAGGTTAAGTCCTTAGGGTGACCAGGGCAAGACTACCCGAAGAACCAAATCAACATCCCCAATGCCACAACTGGCCCACCTGATTACTCTTGCCACATGCCCCGGTCGAAAACTGTTTATCAAACCCCAGTTGATTACCATGCACCACGTGCCATCAACATCACATGATACCTTTCCAAAACAGGTTCAATATATCATTAAGTCAATATTAACATTTGATTGTCCAAAATCATGTCATGAGCACGTAGCAGGTCTAAGTAGTATACTGCAACGTTCTAAACCCATGTTGGCAATTTAATAATGTCCAACTAGTAATCCACAACTAGGGTGACAAAGGGGTCATGGCACATACTTAAATAATCAAGGTGTCATACAGTAGATTGGTGTTTATCTAATCCCCCATGTTTAAATAAAGTATTTTCTATTTGAACTTAGCATGCAATAGGTTAAATCAAAATAGATTTCAAAATAGGATCAACATGGTCAAAGCACAACTTGCCTTCAAAAAGTACTTGTTCTTGGTCTTGAGTTGGATCCTGAGTTAATACTTCTCCTTCGAATCCTTCCGGCACTTCAACGTCTACTCGTAAAGCGTGCAAATAGCAAATACATGAATAAACAATAGGCAAAAAGTGTCCAAACATCCAAATAAAATCCATAAACAGAGAGAACATAATTTTATGAGTTTTTAGAAACTGGAATCGTCAAATTTGGAGTTAAGATGCAAAAGTTATGATTATGTAAAGTTTAAATAATCAATTAAATAATTTTGCAGAGAAAAACTTTAGTCCAAAAATTAAATAAAATTCATATTTAGGTAGATCTTAATTTTATACAAATTTAGAAATTTGAATCACTCAAATCGGAGTTGAAACGCAAAAGTTATAAGCGTTTGAAGTTTGAAACAAAATCTGAAATCATTATTTCGAATTAATAAATCATTTTCTTTTTCGGAAATTAATTATTGCGTCAGCATGGACACGTGGCAGCACTGGATTGGTCTGCTGACGTCAGCCGGTCCATGGACTCGGTCCACGCTCGGCTCGGGTCTACCGTGGACCCGGTCCACGGCTCACGTGAGACTAACATGTGGGACCACTCGGGTGACGTCATCGCTGACGTCAGCGGGGCTCAGCCCACGGTCCTGACAGGTGGGACCCACCGATGACATCATGGGTGACGTCATGGTGCAGTTACGGCTAAGCCGCTGACACGCGGCACGATCGTGTCCGTTGATTTGAAAATCAACGGCCGCGATTAGATCCAGGGTTAACACGTTGAAAACTACTCGATGATCGTGGACCGTTCGATCTAGATCGGACGGTCCAGATCTAATCCTACATTAACACTACTACGGCACGTGGCGATCGTGGGCCGTTGGATCTTGATCCAACGGTCCAGATCTAATCGGGTTTGGAAACACGTGAACTCACCTCAACCGCACGATCAAGATCGGACGGCGCCTGAGCTTCGCGAGGTCGATGGCGGCGGCGGAGCTGCGGCAGCCGGAGACGGAGGCGGCGACAAGCCCGACGGTGCCGGGGTTTCTCCGACGGAGTGAGAGGTACCGCACGGTGCGCCTTGACTTGAGGACTCGGGCCAGGCTCCAACTCGGCGGAAGACGGCGGACGGCGGCGAGACGAGGCAAAACCGGCGGAGTGGCGCTCAACTACTGGCGAGCTATCGCGGCTAAACGGCGGCTGCTCTGCCTTGGTGAGTAGGGGCTATGGAGTGCGCAAGGTCGTGGCCGACCTCGGGTGTGACCGGGCCTTAAATAGCCTCGGCGTCCGGCGAAACGGAAACCTAAACCTACACGGCGGCGACGCGGCGCGGAGTCCGGCTCGGATCCGGCGGAGACGACGACGCACGGCCGTCCACGTGGCACGATCGACGGTCACGATCGCGTGGGTGCGATCGGATCCGACCGGATCGGTGCGGCTCGATTTCGGCCGTTGGATCTCGATCCAACGGTTCACCGGGTTAGGGTTTGGACTTGATTCGGTCGAGTCACGTGGCTCGGGTCGGACTCGAACTCGAGTCTGACTCGGGCTCGGTCGGATGAATAGTACAAACCCACTCGCATTTTCCAGCGATTTAATAATTAAAATAATTCCCAGTAATTCATTTAATTCATTAAAAATAGCAAAAGACTCAGAAAAATTCCAGAAAAATTCTGGAAAATACTTTGGTTCATTTTGGGCTCAAATAAAATATTTCCAACAAAATTTTATTTGCAAAGTTTAATTCTTTAATTATTTCAAAATAGAATAAATTCAAATAAATTCCAAATAAATTCCAGAAAATTCCAAAAATTCACCAAAGTGCCAAATCACACATGAATTTAAGAAAAGCAAAATTTTGGGGTGTTACAAACCTCCCCCCCTTAATAGAATCTAGTCCAGAGATTCAGGCTCACTGAGAATAGGTTTGGAAACTCTTTCTTCAAATCCTCTTCGCTCCCAAGTCGCTTCGCTCTGCATGGTTGCTCCATCTGAACTCTCTGAAACGGGTTGACTTGTTTCTAGTTTCTCGATCCATTGTGTCGAGAATCCTCACGGGATGCTCCTTATAAGTCAAATCCTCTTGCAACTCAATTAACTCTAGCGGTGTCTGCATTTCTCGGGAACTCGAGAGACACTTCTTCAAGCCCAGGACACATGGAATACGTCATGCACTCACGCTAACGATTTGCGGCAACTCCGGTGATAAGCAACTTCGCCTTTGCGGCTCAAAATCTTAAATGGTCCAACATAACGGGTGCGAGTTTCCCTTTGGCATGGAACCTCTTAACTCCCTGAGGCGTAACTACGAGGTATACAAAGTCTTACGATTCAAAACTCAAGTCGGCGACGGTTGTCAAGATAACTCTTTTGTCGTGATTGGGCTATCTTCAACCTTTCCCTAATCATGGCGACCGCTTCTTGACCTTTTGAAGAATATCAGGCCCGAAGACACGGCGCTCGCCGTCTCATTCCAATTCAATGGCGTCCGACAGGTCGACCATACTGATGCCTCAAAAGGTGACATCTGTAAACTAGCCTGATAACTATTGTTGTGGCGAACTCGGCATACGGCAAACTCTTATCCCAAGAGGTAGCATAAGCCAATGCACAAGCTCTTAACATATCCTCGAGAATCTGGTTGACTCTTTCGGTCTGTCCATCCGTCATGCGGATGATAAGGTATCTTTGAAGTTCAAACGGGTTCCCATGGCTTCATGCAACTTATTCCAAAATCTTGAGGTAAATTGGGTACCTCTGTCGATACAATCCTCTTTGGCACTCCGTGCAAACAGACGATCGATCATGTACAACTCTGCCAACTTGTCCCTGCAGTAAGTGGTCTTCACGGGGATAAAATGGGCTACTTTAGTCAAGCGATCCACTATAACCCATATGGAGTCATAACCTCCTTGAGTTTTAGGCAAACCGGTAATGAAATCCATTCCGATTTCCTCCCACTTCCACTCAGGTATTTTCAGCGGTTGTAGCAATCCTGCTGGTCTCTGATGCATTGCCTTGACTCTCTGGCATATGTCGCACAATGCAACATGCTCAGCAACTTCACGTTTCATACTCGGCCACGAATCTCTCCTTGAGATCCTGATACATCTTGGTGCTTCTAGGATGAATTGAGTACTTGGAGTCATGGGCTTCTTCCAAAATCAGTTGCTTTAACTCCTTCTTGTTAGGCACACAAATGCGATCCTTCATCCACAACGTGCCTTGCTCATCCAACTTGAAGTCCTCTGCCTTGCCTTCCTCCTTGATGGACTTAATCCTACGGATCTTGTCATCATCCTTCTGCCCTTCTCGGATCTGGTCCTCTAGAGTAGGCTTTACTTCTAATGCGGCCAAGAATCCGCTAGGTACCACCTCAATCTTCATTTTACGAAAATCCTCACATAACTCATCGACTTGTGGCTAGCATCGTACTCACGGTATGGCTTTTCCGACTCAGAGCATCGGCTACTACGTTGGCCTTCCCGGGATGGTAATGGATTCCAACATTGTAGTCCTTGATTAACTCTAACCATCTCCTCTGCCTCATGTTTAGATCCGACTGGGTGAATATGTACTTAAGACTCTTATGGTCCGTATACACTTCACATCTGTTCCCGATCAGATAGTGACGCCATATCTTCAAGGCATGCACTACGGCAGCTAACTCTAGGTCATGTGTCGGATAATTTTCCTCATGCGGCCTCAACTGCCTTGATGCATAAGCGACGACCTTTCCATTCTGCATCAGCACACATCCAAGTCCTTGGCGCGATGCGTCACAATAAATATTGTAACACCCCAAAATTTTGCTTTTCTTAAATTCATGTGTGATTTGGCACTTTGGTGAATTTTTGGAATTTTCTGGAATTTATTTGGATTTATTTGGAATTTATTTGAATTTATTCCATTTTGAAATAATTAAAGAATTTAAATTTGCAAATAAATTTTTGTTGGAAATATTTTATTTGAGTCCAAAATGATCCAAAATATTTTCGAATTTTTACGGAATTTTTCTGAGTCATTTGCTATTTTTAATGAATTAAATGAATTATCGGGAATTATTTTAAATATTAATTCGCTGGAAAATCCAACTCGGGTCAAATCTTGTTCATCCGACCGAAGTCGGACTTAGTCCGACCCAAGCGATTGACTCGACCGAACCCACTCCTAACCCTAATCAATCCCAACCGTTGGATCAAGATCCAACGGTGAGATCGGCCGTCACGGTTCGAGCCGTATCCGGCGGATCCGATCGCGCCCGTCGCGATCGTGGCCGTCCGATCGTGCCACGTGGACGGCCACGATTTCGTCGTCTTCACCGAGTCCGAGCTGGACTCACGCCGCGCGCCGCGCCAGTAACGAACTAGGTTTCCGTTTAGGCACGAACGCCGAGGCTATTTAAGGCGTGAGACGCCCCCGAGGTTGCCCTCATCCTTGCGCACCGTTTCCCGAGCCATCTCTTCGAGCCGCCGCCGTTGAGCCGCAATCGCCGCCGGAGTTGTCTCTTCCCTCCGCTGCAGTTTGCGCCGTTTTCCGCCGTCGTCCGTCGTCTTCCGCCGAGAAGGAGCTCAGATCCGGAGTCCGCGACGAGACGCGCACCGAAGGAGGTTTCATCTCGCCGAGAAGCCAGTGGCGCCGCGCCCTTGGTCGTCGTCCCGTCTCCGGTCAAGCCAGCGCCGCCGTGAAACCATCGCCGTCCGCGAAGCTTCGGAGGACCGCCGAGATCGAATCGAGCGGTTGAGGTGAGATCACGTGTTCCAAACCCGATTAGATCTGGACCGTTGGATCAAGATCCAGCGGTTCACAATCGCCACGCGTCGTAGCAAAGGCGATTATAGGATTAGATCGACCGTCCGATCTAGATCGAGCGGCCCACGAGCATCGAGTAGTTTCAACGTGTTAACCCTGGATCCAATCCGGCGCCGTTGATTTTCAAATCAGCGGCCGTGATTGGCGCCACGTGTCGGGAAGTTGGACCGACGCGGTCGGGCTGGCCCACGCAGCGTGCGTGTAGACGCCCGACACGCGGGCCCGCGTGTCGAGGGCCCGCATGTCGCTGGCTAAACCAGCCAAGCGCCGACGTCACCCATGACGCCACAGTGGACCCCATTGCCACCATGGGCCGAGCCTGGCCGACGTCGGGCCGATGACGTCACCCGAGTGGGCCCACATGTCAGTCTCACGTGGAGCCGTGGACCGAGTCCACCGTGGACCCGAGCCGAGCGTGGACCGAGCCCATGGACCGGCTGACGTCAGCAAGCCAATCAGGAGCTGCCACGTGTCCATGCTGACGCAATAATTAATTTCCGAAAAAGAAAATGATTTATTAATTTGAATAATGATTTCAAATTTAGATTCAAACTTCAAACGCTTATAACTTTTGCGTTTCAACTCCGATTTGAGCGATTCAAATTTCTAAATTTGTATAAAATTAAGATCTACCTAAATATGAATTTTATTTAATTTTTGGACTAAAGTTTTTCTCTGTAATATTATTTAATTGATTATTTAAACTTTAAATAATCATAACTTTTGCATTTTAACTCCGATTTGAACGATTCCAGTTTCTAAAAATCCAGAAAATTATGTTCTCTCTGTTTATGGATTTTATTTGGAGTTTTGGGATCTTTTTGCCTAGTGTTTATTTGTGTATTTGCTATTTGCACGCTTTACGAGTAGACGTTGAAGTGCCGGAAGGATTCGAGGGAGAAGTGTTGACTCAGGATCCAACTCAAGACCAAGAGCAAGTGCTTTTTGAAGGCAAGTTGTGCTTTGACCATATTGATCCTATTTCGAAATCTATTTTGATTTAAACTATTGCATGCTAGTTTAATTAGAAAGATACTTTGGTTTAAACCTGGGGGTTAGATAAATACCAATTTGCTATATGACACCTTGATTACTTAAGTATGTGCCATGACCCTTTGTCACCCTAGTTGTGGTTTACTAGTTGGACATTATTAGATTGCCAACATGGGTTTAGATCGTTGTAGTATACTGCTTAGACTCGCACGTGCTCATGACATGATTTTGGATAATCAAATGCTAATATTGACTTAATGATATATTGAACCTGTTTTGGAAAAGTATCATGTGATGTTGATGGCACGTGGTGCATGGTAATCAAGCGGGGTTTGATAAATGATTTCGATCGGGCTTGTGGCAAGAGTAATCAGTGGGCCAGTTGTGGCATTGGGAGTGATGATTTGGTTTTGGGTAGTCTTGCCCTGGTCACTCTAAGGACTTAACCTTGCAAGCCTTTGAACTGGGTCATACTTGCAACCACATGGCTGGAATGGGACGGCCCTAGTTGACTAAGTCGCTAAGGACTCACTTGTGGAGCCTCGTGGTGTCGATTACACCGTTTGTGTGATTATGCGAGGGAGCGTATCGTGGGCGTGGCCAGGTACCCATCTAACGGTGTGTTGGTCCCATACTTCGCCTTGGCTAAGGGAAGGGATGGTGTAGAGCACGTACCGGAGAGGACCACCTGTGGTGTTTGAGGCTTCCGAAAGGCTTTGTTATGATCGCTCATTCGCATACTCTTGTATGGCGATTCACGGCTGACGTGGTGAGTGGATTGTATCTGGTGGGTCAAGGGCATAACCTCTGCAGTGTGTAGAATCTATTTGAATAGCCGAGTCCACTGTCTTTGGACAATGCTCGGAATTACTGATCAAGGGTTAGATTTTCTGAAAATAACTTGGATTTGAGAAGTTGGGTTGGTTTAACAAAGAAGATGATGGAAATATGGTTTAGGATGGGGAAAAATGTTATTTAAACTTTTTGAAAAGTTATTTATGCTTTACTTGTTTTTACTGCTTTCGAATCTACTTATATTACTTGTCAAATCTTGCTTACATAAATATACCTTGAGCTATTCCTTTGTACCAAGCCATGCATATAGTATATTAGCTTGCATTCTGTGCATGACTTGCTGAGTACCAAGTACTCACCCTTGCCTCAACACAATACCAGTTGAAGAGGAGACTACGCCAGTTTCGGAGGAGGAACTCCAAGAGGACCCGTCTACTTAGGGATGCGAGCCCAGTCAGTTGCCTGTGGTATACTGGATGGCGCCACGAAGTTTATTTGATTTTCCGCTGCTATTATTTCTCTTTTAATAAGTTTCGCCTTGCAAGGCATATATTTGTAACTTGGCCATAAGGTCGAGTAACCCTTTGATTATTTAAATAAAGTACTTTGATAGTATCGTTTGGTATGATTGTGATATATACCGATGTTAAGACTGTGTGCACTAGCGCGTTCCTGGACTAGTGCTGAATACACAGAGGGTCCGGATTTGCAAATTCGGGGTCCCGACAGAGGTGGTATCAGAGCCATACTTGACTGTAGGCTCAACCCTAAGCTAGAATGGTCGTAGTGAGGATAAAACCTATTTTCTAAAGCTAAAAATTTGTGAAGACAAGAAATGACATCTCGACTTATCCCCTTCTCTCTTTTCTTGCCTCTTGCTGAAATTTTCCCTTACCTTGTCACAATTTAAAAATTCCGAGTTCTTACGTAAAGCACTCTTGTGACAGATGGAGGTTTTCTCGATGAGTGAGCTTAGGTTCTATAGTGAGACTCCTTCGCCGAGTCATAGAATAAAGAGTCACCCTTTAGGCGTTAGACTCCAGAGTTAGTTCGATTTGGATTTGCTTTGTTTGCTGAGTGTGCAGTATGTGTTGCAAGGCCCTTAGGCATTGTAAGCAGCCATACCAAGTTATTAATAATAAAGATGGACCTTAAAGTTACCCCTTTCGCCCCGCATAAGTTCCATACTACTTGTCTATTCTTGTTTCCCTCTCATCTCTAAACCTAGAGCAAATCGACAGATGGTGAACACCCGTGGAAACTTTGGAAGCAATGGGAGTGGATCTCGCCCAACAGAAAACCCCAATGATGGAGCACCAGCACCGCCACTGGATGTGCAGAATTTTGGAGCATTTCTTGCTGCTCAGACCCAGTTGATGCATGCTATGATGCAACAAATGCAGCACGTCCTTTGCCAGGCCAGCTAATCAAGTTAATCGGGGACCACGCCAGAATACAAGGTGTCGAGTTCATGAGGACTCACCCACCCACTTTCTTCGGGAATGCCAATCCGTTGGAGGCCGACGATTGGTTAAGATCAATTGAGAGGAAGCTACACATAGCTCAATGCATAGGAAATGAGAAGGTACTTTACGCTTCTCATCGGTTGGAAGGACAGCCGCCGAATGGTGGGAGAACTTACGTACACGCAGAGAACCCTCAAGATATCACTTGGGAGGAGTTCACAATGCATTCCGACGATATCACGTGGCTCGAAGGAATTATGGACCTTAAGAAGAAGGAGTTCAGAGCATGAAGCAAGGTAATCACCAAAGGCCGACTACCTAAACAAGTTCACACAGCCTAGCACGCTACGCACTGAGGATGTAGCGACAGATAAATCCGCATAGCCTCGTTTTATGAAGGGACTTAACTCGGGATTGCAAGTAGGGTTGATCACCCACACCTTTCCAGATTTCCAAGAGTTGGTGAATAAGGCGCTTATTCTTGAGGACAAGCGCAAGGAACTGGATGAGAACAGAAGCGCAGGATGCAACGGCAAGGATCACGTCGAGGAGCATAGCAGCGCTTGAGAGTTGCACCAAATCAATTCTTGATTCCAACCACGAGAATGCAACAAGGACACCATCCTCGGCACCAAGACCTGCCAATCAAAACTACGGACCCAGCCCCGCTAGAAACGCTACCTGTGCAGCCAAAGAAGGAACAAGTGAGACGTTACAATCGCAACGAGCCAGGACACTTTGCCATGATTGTCCAAAGAAGACAAAGCAGAGTGACCCCGATTCGCTTCAACCTAGGAACCACCCGGCTAGGGCGCCAAAGACCAGAGCCATACCCCAGGACCGTGGTGAGAGGCCGAGTCAACCATGTCACCGCAGATGCACTTTGCAAAATGCTACAGACGTCAATCTTGGGTAAGTTACTTGTTAACTCGGTACACAGCTGTGATTTTGTTTGACTCGGAGCTTCAGATTCGTTTGTTTCGCAAGGCTTTGCTACTAGAAATGACTTGAGAATGGCAAGACTTAAGTGCATGCTGTTAGTTCAAACCCTGGTTCGAACTCCGAACGGAAGTAGGATGTTCCGGGGTGAGAATACTAATAGATGGAATAGAGTTCCTAGCAAACCTTATAATTTTGGAGAACCAGACCTTAGATGTTATATTGGGAATGGATTGGTTATCCAAGCACAAGGCCGTATTGGATTGTGGACGAAGGACTATCTCAGTTGAGAGCCCGTGTGGGAAGAAAGTGGAATTTCAAGCCACTGCAGTTAGAGATGGACAGTTGATGGTTAACAGTACCAAGGCAATCAGCATAGAGGATGTCCCAGTAGTGAATGAGTACCCCGATGTTTTTCCCGAAGATCTACCTGGTATGCCGCCAGACAGGGACATAGAGTTTGTGATAGAGCTTGTACCGGGTACAGCACCGATAGCAAAGAGACCCTATCGGATGTCTACCGAGGAGTTGGTAGAGATGAAGAAACAGCTAGAAGAGTTAATGGAGAAAGGATTTATCAGACCAAGTTCGTCGCCGTGGGGAGCACCAGTTTTGTTTGTCAAGAAGAAGGACGGGAGTTTCAGGATGTGCATTGACTACCGTGCACTCAACGAAGTCACCGTGAAGAATAAGTATCCGCTACCCAGGATTGATGATTTGTTTGATCAGTTAAGAGGAGCCGGAGTTTTCTCCAAGATTGATCTGAGATCGGGATACCATCAGTTGAAGATCCGATCAGAAGATATTCAAGATCGCATTCTCGTCAAGATATGGACATTACGAGTTCTGATTATGTCCTTTGGGCTGACGAATGCGCCAGCTTATTTCATGAATATGATGAATAAGGTGTTCATGGAATATTTGGACAAGTTTGTCGTCGTGTTCATAGACGATATCCTAGTCTACTCCAAGACAGAGGATGAACATGCCGAACACTTAAGGCGAGTTTTGGAAAAGCCGAGGAACAACAACTTTTCGCCAAGTTCAGCAAGTGTGATTTTTGGAAGGACAAGGTGGAGTTTCTTGGACATGTAATGACCGCAGAAGGAGTCGCCGTAGATCCAAGCAAAGTAGAAGCTGTGTTACATTGGGAGCAGCCGAAGACTGTGACCCAGATTCGGAGTTTCCTTGGAATGGCAGGATATTACCGCCGTTTCATCGAAGGCTTTTCGACAATTGCGAAACCTCTTACGCAATTGCTGAAGAAGGAAAAGAAGTTTGCATGGACGCCAGAATGTGAGAAAGGATTTCAGGAGCTGAAGAAGCGATTGACATCAGCACCGGTGTTAGTTCTACCGGATGTTGCTCAAAGCTTCGATATTTATTGTGACGCATCGCGCCAAGGACTTGGATGTGTGCTGATGCAGAATGGAAAGGTCGTCGCTTATGCATCAAGGCAGTTGAGGCCGCATGAGGAAAACTATCCGACACATGACCTAGAGTTAGCTGCCGTAGTGCACGCTTTGAAGATATGGCGTCACTATCTGATTGGAAACAGATGTGAAGTATATACGGATCATAAGAGCCTTAAGTACATATTCACCCAATCGGATCTGAATATGAGGCAAAGGAGATGGCTAGAGTTGATCAAGGACTATAATGTTGGAATCCATTACCATCCCGGGAAGGCCAACGTAGTAGCCGATGCCTTGAGTCGGAAAAGCCATACCGTGAGTGCGTTGCTAGCCACAAGTCAGGATGAGTTATGTGAGGATTTTCGAAAGATGAAGATTGAGGTTGTACCTAGCGGATTCTTGGCCGCATTGGAAGTAAAGCCTACCCTAGAGGATCAGATCCGAGAAGGACAGAAGGATGATGACAGGATCCGCAGGATTAAGTCCATCAAGGAGGAAGGCAGGGCAGAGGACTTCAAATTGGATGAGCAAGGCACGTTGTGGATGAAGGATCGCATTTGTGTGCCTAACAAAAAGGAGTTAAAGCAACTGATTTTGGAAGAAGCCCATGACTCTAAGTACTCGATTCATCCTGGAAGCGCCAAGATGTATCAGGATCTGAAGGAGAGATTCTGGTGGCCAAGTATGAAACGTGAAGTTGCCGAGCATGTTGCATTGTGCGACGTATGCCAGAGAGTCAAGGCAATGCATCAGAAACCAGCAGGATTGCTACAGCCGCTAAAAATACCTGAGTGGAAGTGGGAGGAAATCGGAATGGATTTCATTACCGGTTTGCCAAAGACTCAAGGAGGTTATGACTCCATATGGGTTATAGTGGATCGCTTGACTAAAGTAGCCCATTTTATCCCCGTAAAGACCACTTACTCGGAGATAAATTAGCGAGTTGTACATGATCGGGATTGTTTGTTTGCACGAGTGCCAAAGAGGATTGTATCGGACAGAGGTACCCAATTTACCTCAAGGTTGGAATAAGTTGCATGAAGCCATGGGAACCCGCTTAAACTTCAAGATCTGACTTATCATCCACGCAGACGGATGGACAGACCGAAAGAGTCAACCAGATTCTGGAGGATATGTTAAGAGCTTGTGCATTGGCTTATGCTACCTCTTGGGATAAAAGTTTGCCGTATGCCGAGTTTAGTTACAACAATAGTTATCAGGCTAGTTTACAGATGTCACCTTTGAGGCCTTTGTATGGTCGACTGTCGGACACCATTGAATTGGAATGAGACCGGCGAGCCGTGTCTTTGGGCCTGATATTCTTCAAGAGGTCAAGAAGCAGATTGCTATGATTAGGAAAGGTTGAAGATAGCCCAATCTCATGAAGAGTTATCTTGACAATCGTCGCCGAGATTTGAGTTTTGAACGAGAAGACTTTGTATACCTCGAGTTACGCCTCTCAGGGGAGTTAAGAGGTTCCATGCCAAAGGGAAACTCGCACCCCGTTATGTTGGACCATTTAAGATTTTGAGTCACAGAGGTGAAGTTGCCTACCAGCTGGAGTTGCCACAGTCGTTGGCAGGAGTGCATGACGTATTCCATGTGTCCTGATTAAAGAAGTGTCTCCGAGTTCCTGAGGAACAGACACCGCTAGAGTCAATTGAGTTGCATGAGGACTTGACTTATAAGGAGCACCCTGTGAGGATTCTAGACACAATGGATCGAGAAACTAGAAACAAGTCAACCTGCTTCAGAGAGTTCAGTGGAGCAACCATGAAGAAAGTGAAGCGACTTGGGAGCGAAGAGGATTTGAAGAAAGAATTTCCAAACCTATTCTTTTAGTGAGCCCCTGAATCTCGGGACGAGATTCTATTAAGGGGGGGAGGTTTGTAACACCCCAAAATTTTGCTTTTCTTAAATTCATGTGTGATTTGGCACTTTGGTGAATTTTTGGAATTTTCTGGAATTTATTTGGATTTATTTGGAATTTATTTGAATTTATTCCATTTTGAAATAATTAAAGAATTTAAATTTGCAAATAAATTTTTGTTGGAAATATTTTATTTGAGTCCAAAATGATCCAAAATATTTTCCAGAATTTTTCCGAATTTTTCGAGTCATTTGCTATTTTTAATGAATTAAATGAATTATCGGGAATTATTTTAAATATTAATTCGCTGGAAAATCCAACTCGGTCAAGTATCGTTTCATCCGATCGAAGTCGGACTCGAGTCCGACCCAAGCCGCTTGACTCGACCGAACCCACTCCTAACCCTAATCAATCCCAACCGTTGGATCAAGATCCAACTACCGAGATCACCTGCACGGTTCGAGCCGTGATCCGGCCCGGATCCGATCGCGCCCTGCGATCGTGGCCGTCGATCGTGCCACGTGGACGGCCACGATTTCGTCGTCTTCACCGAGTCCGAGCTGGACTCCGCCGCCGCGCCCGCCGCCGTAACGAACTAGGTTTCCGTCTAGGGCACGAACGCCGAGGCTATTTAAGGCGTGAGACGTCCCCCGAGGTTGCCCTCATCCTTGCGCACCCGTTTCCCCGAGCCATCTCGCCTGAGCCGCCGCCGTTGAGCCGCAATCGCCGGAGTTGTCTCTTCCTCCGCTGCGGTTTGCGCCGTTTTCCGTCGTCCGTCGTCTTCCGCCGAGAAGGAGCCCAGATCCGAGTCCCCGCGACGACGCACTCGGCGAAGGGAGGTTTGTTCTCGCCGGAGTAGCCCCGTGGCGTCGCGCCCTTGGTCGTCGTGCCCGTCTCCGGTCAAGCCAGCGCCGCCGTGAAACCATCGCCGTCCGCGAGCTCGGAGGACCGTCAGATCCAGATCGAACGGTTGAGGTGAGATCACGTGTTCCAAACCCGATTAGATCTGGACCGTTGGATCAAGATCCAACGGTTCACAATCGCCACGTGCCGTAGCAGTGCGATTATAGGATTAGATCTGGACCGTCCGATCTAGATCGAACGGCCCACGAGCATCGAGTAGTTTCAACGTGTTAACCCTGGATCCAATCCGCGCCGTTGATTTTCAAATCAACGGTCGTGATTGCGCCACGTGTCGGGAAGTTGGACCGACGCGGTCAGCGCCGTCCACGCGCGCGTGCGTGTGACGCTGACACGCGGGGCCCGCGTGTCAGAGGGCCCGCATGTCAGTGGCTAAACCAGCCAAGCGCTGACGTCACCCATGACGTCACAGTGGACCCCACCTGTCAGCACCATGGGCTGAGCCCCGCTGACGTCAGCGATGACGTCACCCGAGTGGGCCCACATGTCAGTCTCACGTGGAGCCGTGGACCGAGTCCACCGTGGACCCGAGCCGAGCGTGGACCGAGCCCATGGACCGGCTGACGTCAGCAAGCCAATCAGGAGCTGCCACGTGTCCATGCTGACGCAATAATTAATTTCCGAAAAAGAAAATGATTTATTAATTTGAATAATGATTTCAAATTTAGATTCAAACTTCAAACGCTTATAACTTTTGCGCTTTCAACGCCGATTTGAGCGATTCAAATTTCTAAATTTGTATAAAATTAAGATCTACCTACAGATGAATTTTATTTAATTTTTGGACTAAAGTTGTTCTCTGTAATATTATTTAATTGATTATTTAAACTTTAAATAATCATAACTTTGCATTTTAACTCCGATTTGAACGATTCCAGTTTCTAAAAATCCAGAAAATTATGTTCTCTCTGTTTATGGATTTTATTTGGAGTTTTGGGATCTTTTGCCTAGTGTTTATTTGTGTATTTGCTATTTGCACGCTTTTACGAGTAGACGCGTTGAAGTGCCTAAGGATTCGAGGGAGAAGTGTTGACTCAGGATCCAACTCAAGACCAAGAGCAAGTGCTTTTTGAAGGCAAGTTGTGCTTTGACCATATTGATCCTATTTCGAAATCTATTTTGATTTAAACTATTGCATGCTAGTTTAATTAGAAAGATACTTTGGTTTAAACCTGGGGGTTAGATAAATACCAATTTGCTATATGACACCTTGATTACTTAAGTATGTGCCATGACCCTTTGTCACCCTAGTTGTGGTTTACTAGTTGGACATTATTAGATTGCCAACATGGGTTTAGATCGTTGTAGTATACTGCTTAGACCTGCTACGTGCTCATGACATGATTTTGGATAATCAAATGCTAATATTGACTTAATGATATATTGAACCTGTTTTGGAAAAGTATCATGTGATGTTGATGGCACGTGGTGCATGGTAATCAACTGGGGTTTGATAAACAGATTTCGACTGGGGCTTGTGGCAAGAGTAATCAGGTGGGCCAGTTGTGGCATTGGGAGTGATGATTTGGTTTTTCGGGTAGTCTTGCCCTGGTCACTCTAAGGACTTAACCTTGCAAGCCTTTGAACTGGGTCATACTTGCAACCACATGGCTGGAATGGGACGGCCCTAGTTGACTAAGTCGCTAAGGACTCACTTGTGGAGCCTCAGGGTGTCAGTTACACCGTTTGTGTGATTGTACGGGGGAGCGTATCGTGGCTGTGGCCAGGTACCCATCTAACGGTGTGTTGGTCCCATACTTCGCCTTGGCTAAGGGAAGGGATGGTGTAGAGCACGTACCGGAGAGGACCACCTGTGTTGTTTGAGGCTTCCGAAAGGCTTTGTTATGATCGCTCATTCGCATACTCTTGTATGGCGATTCACGGCTGACGTGGTGAGTGGATTGTATCTTGTGGGTAAAGTGCATAACCTCTGCAGAGTGTAGAATCTATTTGAATAGCCGAGTCCACAGATCGGACAATGCTCGGGAATTACAGTCAAGGGTTAGATTTTCTGAAAATAACTTGGATTTGAGAAGTTGGGTTGGTTTAACAAAGAAGATGATGGAAATATGGTTTAGGATGGGGAAAAATGTTATTTAAACTTTTGAAAAGTTATTTATGCTTTACTTGTTTTTACCGCTTTAATCTACTTATATTACTTGTCAAATGTCGCTACCGCAAATATACCTTGAGCTATTCCTTTGTACCAAGCCATGCATATAGTATATTAGCTTGCATTCTGTGCATGACTTGTCGAGTACCAAGTACTCACCCTTGCCTCAACACAATACCGCTTGAAGAGGAGACTACGCCAGCTTCGGAGGAGGAACTCCAAGAGGACCCGTCTCACTTAGGGATGCGAGCCCACTACTTGCCTGTGGTATACTGGATGGCGCCACGAAGTTTATTTGATTTTCCGCTGCTATTATTTCTCTTTTAATAAAGTTCTGCCTTGCAAGGCATATATTTGTAACTTGGCCATAAGGTCGAGTAACCCTTTGATTATTTAAATAAAGTACTTTGATAGTATCGTTTGGTATGATTGTGATATATACCGATGTTAAGACTGTGTGCACTAGCGCGTTCCTGGACTAGTGCTGAATACACAGAGGGTCCGGATTTGCAAATTCGGGGTCCCGACAAATATCAAAGCTTTGATTAACATCCGGTAGAACTAACACCGGCGCTGATGTCAATCGCTTCTTCAGCTCCTGAAATCCTTTCTCACATTCTGGCGTCCATGCAAACTTCTTTTCCTTCGTCAGCAATTGCGTAAGAGGTTTCGCAATTGTCGAGAAGCCTTCGATGAAACAGCGGTAGTATCCTGCCATTCCAAGGAAACTCGAACTGGGTCACGATCTTCTGCTCCCAATGTAACACGCCTTCTACTTTGCTTGGGTCTACGGCGACTCCTTCAAGCGGTCATTACATGTCCAAGAAACTCCACCTTGTCCTTCCAAAAATCACACTTACGAACTTGGCGAAGAGTTGTCGTTCCTCAGCTTTTCCAAAAACTCGCCTTAAGTGTCCTGGCATGTTCATCCTCCGTTTTTGAGTAGATTAGAATATCATCTATGAACACGACGAAAAACTTGTCCAAGTATTCCATGAACACCTTATTCATCATATTCATGAAATATGCTGGCGCATTCGTCAGACCAATAGACATAATCAGAACTCGTAATGTCCATATCTTGACGAGAATGCAGTCTTTGGGATATCTTCTGATCGGATCTTCAACTGATGGTATCCCGATCTCAGATCAATCTTGGAGAAAACTCCGGCTCCTCTCAGCTGATCAAACAAATCATCAATCCTGGGTAGCGGATACTTATTCTTCACGGTGACTTCATTGAGTGCACGGTAGTCAATGCACATCCTGAAACTCCCGTCCTTTTTCTTGACAAACAAAACTGGTGCTCCCCATGGCGACGAACTCGGTCGATAAATCCTTTCTCCATTAAGTCTTCTAGCTGTTTCTTCATCTCAACCAACTCCTCGGTGGACATCCGATAGGGTCTCTTTGCTATCGGTCTTGTACTGTGTACAAGCTCTATCACAAACTCTATGTCCTCGTCGCGGCATACCGTAGATCTTCAGGGAAAAACATCTGGGTACTCATTTACTCCGAGACATCCTCTATGCTGATTGCCTTGGTACTGTTAACCATCAAGCTGTCCATCTCTAGCAGTGGGCTTGAAATTTCACTTTCTTTCCACAAGGGCTCTCAATCGAGATAGTCCTTCGCCCACAATCCAATACGGCCTTGTGCTTGGATAACCAATCCATTCCCAATATGACGTCTAAGGTCCGGGTTTCTAGAATAATAAGGTTTGCTAGGAACTCTATTCCATCTATTAGTATTCTCACCCGAAACATCCTACTTTCGCTCGGAGTTCGGAACCAGGGTTTGAACTAAAAGCATGCATCTAAGTCTTGCAATCCTCAAATCATTTCTAGTAGCAAAGCCTTGCGAAACAAACGAATCTGAAGCTCCGTGAGTCAAACAAATCAAGCTGGTGTACCGAGTTAACAAGTAACTTACCCAAGACGACGTCCGTAGCATTCTCGCAAAGTGCATCTGCGGTGACATGGTTGACTCGGCCTCTCACCACGCCTGGGTGTGGCTCACAGTGCTGGGGTCCTAGCTGGGTGATTCCTAGATTGAAGCGAATCGGGTCACTCTCGCTGTCTTCTTTGGACAATCTGTTGGCAAAGTGTCCTGGCTCGTTGTAGTTGTAGCAGGCGTCTCACTGTTCCTTCTTGCCTCGAGTAGTGTTTCTAGCGGGGCTGGGTCCGGTAGTTCTGATTGACAGTGTCTTGGTGCCGGTGACGGTGTCCTTGTTGCATTTTGTGGCTGGAATCAAGAATTGATTTGGTGCAACTCTCAGCGCTGCTATGCGTTCCTGGCGTGATCCTTCTTTGTTGCATCCTCGCGCTCTCGTTCTCATCCAGTTCCTTGCGCTTGTCCTCAAGAATAAGTGCCTTATTCACCAACTCTTGGAAATCTAGAAAGGTGTGGGTGATCAATCCTACTTGCAATCTGAGTTAAGTCCCTTCATAAAACGACTGCCTGGCATTATCCGTCGCTACATCCTCAGTGCGTAGCGTGCTAGTTGTGTGAACTTGTTCGGGTAGTCGGCCACTAGCTGATTACCTTGCTTGAGTGCTCGAACTCCTCCTTCTTAAGGTCCATGATTCCTTCAGGCACGTGATACTGCCGGAATGCACCGTGAACTCTTCCCAAGTGATATCTTGAGGGTTCTCTTGCGTGGCACGTAAATTCTCCCACCATTCTGGCGGTTGTTCCTTCCAACCGATGAGAAGCGTAGAGTACCTTCTCATTTCCTATGCATTGAGCTATGTGTAGCTTCCTCTCAATTGACCTTAACCAATCATCGGCCTCCAATGGATTGGCATTCCCGAGAAAGTGGGTGGGTGAGTCCTCATGAACTCGACCTTGTATTCAAGCGTGGTCACGATTAACTTGATTAGCAAAGTGGATCAAGAAGTGACGTGTTGCATTTGTTGCATCATAGCATGCATCAACCGAGTGCAGGCAGCGAAAAGCTCGAAATTCTGCACATCCCGGTGGCGGTGCTGGTGCTCCCTCATTGGGGTTTTCACTGGCGAGAACCACTCCCATTGCTTCCAAAGTTTCCACGGTGTTCACCATCTCGTCGATTTGCTCTAGGTTTAGAGATGAAAGGGAAACAAGAATAGACAAGTAATATGGAACTTATGCGGGCGAAAGGTGTAACTTTAAGGTCCAACTTTATTATTAATAACTTGGTATGGTTGCTTACAATGCCTAAGGGCCTTGCAACACATACTACACACTCAGCAAACAAAGAAAATCCAAATCGAACTCACATTGGAGTCTAACGCCTAAAGGGTGACTCTTTATTCTATGACGCGACTCGGTGAAGGAGTCTCACTATAGAACCTACGCCACTCGCCGAGAAAACCTCCACGACACAGTGCACGGTGCTTTGCGGCATAGGCGCTAAACGATTGCCATGTCCGCAATCGTGTGTCATCTGTGGTAGTCGAAGAAGCAGTGTCCTCATCGGGATCTGACTCCTCCGGATATGGCTCGTGTAGCTCGAGTACTGGCTCTGGCTCTGGTCCGTACAAAGTCATCTCCAACTCGTCAATCCTTCGCAGAAGGTGTGACACATACTCTTGAGCTTCCCGCCATCTGTTCTTCTCCGTCGTGATCTCCTTGCGGGCCTTCTGTAGCTCCTTGCTTGTATCATCTAGTACACCCTCCTGGGCGACAACAAATCGTGCCAACTGTGTAACCATGGCATCCTCATCCTGAATCGCCTTCGGGTCAAGAAGGTTATTGCTGCGCGGGTGATAACAGAACACCGTGCTCTCCAACTCTCTGGCGTAGATACGGGTAATGTGCCGCATTGCTCGTCGTGATACTTCTTGGATACCCATCTGCATTGTAGACCTCCTGGCAGTGCAGTGTATCGGGCGATTGCCTGGGCCCTTCTTCCTAGCAGGTACCTCAATCTTTACGTCACAAACCTTGATCAATCCCGCTTGTCTGATCACTTCTACTTGGTATTGGGGCTTCTCAAAATCTCCGAGAGTTTGTAGCATATGCCAAAGTTCCGCGGCGTGACCAATTCCCAGATCAACGTAGTTGAACTCTTCATCCATCTGTCACAAGAGTGCTTACGTAAGAACTCGGAATTTTTAAATTGTGACAAGGTAAGGAAAAATTTCAGCAAGAGACAAGATAAGAGAGAAGGGGATAAGTCGAGATGTCATTTCTTATCTTGACAAATTTTTAGCTTTTAGAAAATAGGTTTTATCCTCACTACGACCATTCTAGCTAGGGTTGAGCCTACAAATACTGGCTCGATACCACCTCTGTCGGGACCCCGAATTTGCAAATCCGACCCTCTGTGTATTCAACACTAGTCCAGAACGCAGCTTAGTGCACACGCCTTAACATCGGTAAATATCACAATCATACCATTCGATACTATCAAAGTACTTTTATTTAATTAAGCAACCGGTTACTCCGACCTTATGGCCAAGTCACAAATGTAATGACGCGCAGGCGAAACTTCTTAAGAGAGAACTAATAGCAGCGGAAAATCCAATACGGTAACATCGGGGCGCCATCCAGTATACCACAGGCACCTGCCTGGGCTCGCATCCCTCAGTCGACGGATCCTCGTGGACTTCCTCCTCCAAAGCTGGTGTATTCTCCTCTTCAACTGGTGTTGTAGGGTGGCAAGGGTGAGTACTTGGTACTCAAAGCAAGTCATGCACGTAATGCGTGCTAATATACTATATGCATGGCTTGGTACAAAGGAATAGCTCAGGTATATTTGCAAGAAACGCATTTGAAAAGTAGCATAAGTAGATTCGGAAAAGCAAAGAAAAACAAGTAAAGCATAAATAACTTTTCAAGAAGTTTGAGTAAACATTTTTCCCATCCTAATCCACATTTCCATCAACATCATTATTAATCCAACCCAACCTTTCAAAACCAAGTTATTTTAAGAAAATCTAACCCTTGACTGTAATTCCCGAGCGATGTCCAATACCGCGGACACGGCTATTCGAATAGATTCTATACTCTGCAGAGGTTATGCACTTTACCCACAAGATACAGTCAAACACCACAAAGGCGAAGTTCCCAGAATAAAGGCTTTCGGAAACTTCTAACAATACAAGTGGTCCTCCTGGTTATTGCACACTAACCCTTCCTTAGCTAAGGCGAAGTCTAGGCCAATCAACCGTTAGATGGGTACTGGCCTCACCCAGACGCCCCCCGCACAACTTACACAAAGGGTGTAGTTGACCTCCGAGGTCCCACAGTGCACGTTATTAGCAACTTAGTCAACTAGGTCCGTCCCATTCTGAGACATGTGGTTGCACGTTAGACCCAGTTCAAAGGCTTGCAAGGTTAAGTCCTTAGGGTGACCAGGCAAGACTACCCAAGAACCAAATCAACATCCCCAATGCCACACCGGCCCACCTGATTACTCTTGCCACATGCCCTGGCCGAAATCGTTTATCAAACCCCGCTTGATTACCATGCACCACGTGCCATCAACATCACATGATACCTTTCCAAAACAGGTTCAATATATCATTAAGTCAATATTAACATTTGATTGTCCAAAATCATGTCATGAGCACGTAGTGTGCTCTAAGCAGATACTACAACGTTCTAAACCCATGTTGGCAATTTAATAATGTCCAACTAGTAATCCACAACTAGGGTGACAAAGGGGTCATGGCACATACTTAAATAATCAAGGTGTCATACAAGAGATTGGTGTTTATCTAATCCCCATGTTTAAATAAAGTATTTTCTATTTGAACTTAGCATGCAATAGGTTAAATCAAAATAGATTTCAAAATAGGATCAACATGGTCAAAGCACAACTTGCCTTCAAAAAGTACTTGTTCTTGGTCTTGAGTTGGATCCTGAGTTAATACTTCTCCTTCGAATCCTTCCCAGACTTCAACGTCTACTCGTAAAGCGTGCAAATAGCAAATACACGAATAAACAATAGGCAAAAAGTGTCCAAACATCCAAATAAAATCCATAAACAGAGAGAACATAATTTTATGAGTTTTTAGAAACTGGAATCACAAATTTGGAGTTAAGATGCAAAACTTATGATTATTTAAAGTTTAAATAATCAATTAAATAATTTTGCAGAGAAAACTTTTAGTCCAAAAATTAAATAAAATTCATATTTAGGTAGATCTCAATTTTATACAAATTTAGAAATTTGAATCACTCAAATCGGAGTTGAAACGCAAAAGTTATAAGCGTTTGAAGTTTGAAACAAAATCAAATCATTATTTCGAATTAATAAATCATTTTCTTTTTCGGAAATTAATTATTGCGCCAAAGATGGACACGTGGCAGCACTGGATTGGTCTGTTGACGCCACCGATCCATGGACTCGGTCCACGCCGGCTCGGGTCTACCGTGGACCCTGGCCCACGGCCACGTGAGATCGACATATGGGACCACTCGTGACGCTATCGCCGACGCCGGGCCGGGCTCACCACGCGGCTGGCAGTGGGACCCACCGATGATGTCATGGGTGACGTCATGGTGCAGTTACGGCTAAGCCACTGACACGCGGCACGATCGTGTCCGTTGATTTGAAAATCAACGGCCGCGATTAGATCCAGGGTTAACACGTTGAAAACTACTCGATGATCGTGGGCCGTTCGATCTAGATCGGATGGTCCAGATCTAATCCTACATTAACACTACTACGCAAGACGTGGCGATCGTGGGCCGCTGGATCTTGATCCAACGGTCCGATCTAATCGGGTTTGGAAACACGTGAACTCACTCTCAACCGCACGATCAAGATCGGACGGCGACAGAGCTCGCGAGGTCGATGGCGACGCGGGAGCTGCAAAGAACCGGAGACGGAGACGACGACGAGCCCGACGGCGCTCGGGTTTCTCCGACGGAGTGAGAGGTACCGCACGGTGCGCGCTTTGACTTGAGGACTCGGAATCGGGCTCCAACTCGGCGGAAGACGGCGACGGCGGCGAGACGAGGCAAAACCGCGGCGGAGTGGCGCTCAACTCACGGCGAGCTATCGCGCTAAACGGCGCCGCTTCCGCTTTGGTGAGTAGGGGCTATGGGTGCGCAAGGTCGTGGCCGACCTCGGTGTGACCGGCCTTAAATAGCCTCGGCCTGCAAGGAAAACGGAACCCTAACCCTACACGGCGGCAGAGTCCGGCTCGGATCCGGCGGAGACGACGATGCACGGCCGTCCACGTAGCACGATCGACGGTCACGATCGCGTGGGTGCGATCGGATCCGACCGGATCGGTGCGCGGCTCGATTTCGCCGCTGGATCTCGATCCAACGGCTCACCGTTAGGTTTGGACTTGATTCGGCCGAGTCACGTGGCTCGGTCGGGTTCGGGTCGGACTCGAACTCGAGTCCGACTCGGCTCGATCGGATGAATAGTACAAACCCACTGCATTTTCCAGCGATTTAATAATTAAAATAATTCCAGAATTCATTTAATTCATTAAAAATAGCAAAAGACTCAGAAAAATTCCAGAAAAATTCTGAAAAATACTTTGGTTCATTTTGGGCTCAAATAAAATATTTCCAACAAAATTTTATTTGCAAAGTTTAATTCTTTAATTATTTCAAAATGGAATAAATTCAAATAAATTCCAAATAAATCCAAATAAATTCCAGAAATTTCCAAAAATTCACCAAAGTGCCAAATCACACATGAATTTAAGAAAAGCAAAATTTTGGGGTGTTACAAACCTCCCCCCCTTAATAGAATCTTGTCCCCGAGATTCAGGGCTCACTACAGAATAGGTTTGGAAACTCTTTCTTCAAATCCTCTTCGCGCTCCCAAGTCGCTTCGCTCTCTGCATGGTTGCTCCACTGAACTCTACAGAAACGGGTTGACTTGTTTCTAGTTTCTCGATCCATTGTGTCCGTAATCCTCACGGATGCTCCTTATAAGTCAAATCCTCTTGCAACTCAATTAACTCTAGCGGTGTCTGCTCTCAGAACTCAAGACACTTCTTCAACTGGGACACATGGAATACGCCATGCACTCCTCGCTAACGATCGCGCAACTCCGGTGATAAGCAACTTCGCCTCATGCGGCTCAAAATCTTAAATGGTCCAACATAACGGGTGCGAAGTTTCCTTTGGCATGGAACCTCTTAACTCCCGAGAGGCGAACTCGAGGTATACAAAGTCTTCGATTCAAAACTCAAGTCCCGGCGACGGTTGTCAAGATAACTCTTTTGTCGTGGATTGGGCTATCTTCAACCTTTCCCTAATCATGGCGACCGCTTCTTCACCTTTTGAAGAATATCAGGCCCAAGACACGGCGCCACGGTCTCATTCCAATTCAATGGCGTCCGACAGGTCGACCATACAAAGGCCTCAAAAGGTGACATCTCAGAACTAGCCTGATAACTATTGTTGTAATCGAACTCGCATACGGCAAACTCTTATCCCAAGAGGTAGCATAAGCCAATGCACAAGCTCTTAACATATCCTCCAGATCTGGTTGACTCTTTTCGGTCTGTCCATCCGCTCATGCGGATGATAAGTCAGGCTGAAGTTCAAACGGGTTCCCATGGCTTCATGCAACTTATTCCAAAATCTTGAGGTAAATTGGGTACCTCGTCCGATACAATCCTCTTTGGCACTCCGTGCAAACAGACGATCCCGATCATGTACAACTCGCCAACTTGTCCCCAGAGTAAGTGGTCTTCACGGGATAAAATGGGCTACTTTAGTCAAGCGATCCACTATAACCCATATGGAGTCATAACCTCCTTGAGTTTTAGGCAAACCGTAATGAAATCCATTCCGATTTCCTCCCACTTCCACTCGTATTTTCAGCGGTTGTAGCAATCCTCGCTGGTCTCTCGATGCATTGCCTTGACTCTCTCGGGCATATGTCGCACAATGCAACATGCTCAAAGAACTTCACGCTTCATACTAGGCCACCGTAATCTCTCCTTCAGATCCTCGATACATCTTGGCGCTCTGTGGATGAATTGAGTACTTGGAGTCATGGGCTTCTTCCAAAATCGCTTGCTTTAACTCCTTCTTGTTAGGCACACAAATGCGATCCTTCATCCACAACGTGCCTTGCTCATCCAACTTGAAGTCCTCTCGCCTTTGCCTTCCTCCTTGATGGACTTAATCCTACGGATCTTGTCATCATCCTTCCGCCTCTTCTCGGATCTCGGTCCTCTAGAGTAGGCTTTACTTCTAATGCGGCCAAGAATCCGCTAGGTACCACCTCAATCTTCATTTTCTGAAAATCCTCACATAACTCATCCTCGACTTGTGGCTAGCATCGTACTCACGGTATGGCTTTTCCGACTCAGAGCATCGGCTACTACGCTGGCCTTCCCGGATGGTAATGGATTCCAACATTGTAGTCCTTGATTAACTCTAACCATCTCCTCTCGCCTCATGTTTAGATCCGATCGGGTGAATATGTACTTAAGACTCTTATGGTCCGTGATACACTTCACATCTGTTCCCGATCGATAGTGACGCCATATCTTCAAGGCATGCACTACGGCAGCTAACTCTAGGTCATGTGTCGGATAATTTTCCTCATGCGGCCTCAATCGCCTTGATGCATGTTTACGACCTTTCCATTCTCGTGACAAAGACACATCCAAGTCCTTGGCGCGATGCGTCACAATAAATATCAAAGCTTTGATTAACATCCGTAGAACTAACACCGGCGCTGATGTCAATCGCTTCTTCAGCTCCTCAAATCCTTTCTCACATTCTCGAGTCCATGCAAACTTCTTTTCCTTCTTCAAAGAATTGCGTAAGAGGTTTCGCAATTGTCGAGAAGCCTTTGATGAAACGGCGGTAGTATCCTCGCCATTCCAAGGAAAGTCCGATCTGGGTCACGCCTTGGCCGCTCCCAATGTAACACACTTCTACTTTGCTTGGGTCTACGGCGACTCTTCATGCGGTCATTACATGTCCAAGAAACTCCACCTTGTCCTTCCAAAAATCACACTTACCGAACTTGGCGAAGAGTTGCTGTTCCTCGCTTTTCCAAAACTCGCCTTAAGTGTCCGGCATGTTCATCCTCCGCTTTGGAGTAGATTAGAATATCATCTATGAACACGACGACAAACTTGTCCAAGTATTCCATGAACACCTTATTCATCATATTCATGAAATATGTCGCGCATTCGTCGAGACTAAAAGACATAATCAGAAACTCAGAATGTCCATATCTTGACGAGAATGCGTCTTCGGATATCTTCTCGATCGGATCTTCAATCGATGGTATCCCGATCTCAGATCAATCTTGGAGAAAACTCCGGCCTCTCACCTGATCAAACAAATCATCAATCCCGGGTAGCGGATACTTATTCTTCACGGTGACTTCATTGAGTGCACGGTAGTCAATGCACATCCCGAAACTCCCGCCCTTTTTCTTGACAAACAAAACTGGTGCTCCCCACGGCGACTAACTCCTGGCCTCGATAAATCCTTTCTCCATTAACTCTTCTAGTTGTTTCTTCATCTCAACCAACTCCTCGGTGGACATCCGATAGGGTCTCTTTGCTATCGGTGCTGCACTGTGTACAAGCTCTATCACAAACTCTATGTCCTCGTCTGGCGGCATACTGTAGATCTTCAAGAAAAACATCCGGGTACTCATTTACTACCGAGACATCCTCTATGCCGATTGCCTTGGTACTGTTAACCATCAACCGCCCATCTCTAACGGCAAAGTGGCTTGAAATTTCACTTTCTTTCCACAAGGGCTCTCAATCGAGATAGTCCTTCGTCCACAATCCAATACGGCCTTGTGCTTGGATAACCAATCCATTCCCAATATGACGCCTAAGGTCCGGGTTTCTAGAATAATAAGGTTTGCTAGGAACTCTATTCCATCTATTAGTATTCTCACCCGAACATCCTACTTTCGCTCGGAGTTCGGAACTGTGGGTTTGAACTAAAAGCATGCATCTAAGTCTTGCAATCCTCAAATCATTTCTAGTAGCAAAGCCTTGCGAAACAAACGAATGCGAAGCTCCAGAGTCAAACAAAATCAAGCAGGTAATCGAGTTAACAAGTAACTTACCCAAAGACGACGTCCGTAGCATTCGCAGTTGCATCCGCGGTGACATGGTTGACTCGGCCTCTCACCACAGCCTGGGTGTGGCTCTGGTGCCGGGGTCCTAGCTGGGTGATTCCTAGATTGAAGCGAATCGGGTCACTCTCGCTGTCTTCTTTGGACAATCTGTTGGCAAAGTGTCTCGGCTCGTTGCGCTTGTAGCAGCTGCCTCACTGCTCCTTGCCGATCGCTCGAGTAGTGTTTCTAGCGGGCCGGGTCCGTAGTTCGATTGATGTGTCTTGGTGCCGGTGACGGTGTCCTTGTTGCATTTTGTGGCTGGAATCAAGAATTGATTTGGTGCAACTCTCAGCGCCGCTATGCTCCTCGGCATGATCCTTGCCGTTGCATCCTCGCGCTTCTCGTTCTCATCCAGTTCCTTGCGCTTGTCCTCAAGAATAAGTGCCTTATTCACCAACTCTTGGAAATCTAGAAAGGTGTGGGTGATCAATCCTACTTGCAATCCCGAGTTAAGTCCCTTCATAAAACGAGATTGTCTGGCTTTATCCGTCGCTACATCCTCAAAAAGCGTAGCGTGCTAGCTGTGTGAACTTGTTCAGTAGTCGGCCACCGGCCGATTACCTTGCTTCAGTTGCTCAACTCCTCCTTCTTAAGGTCCATGATTCCTTCAGCACGTGATATCGCTTCGGAATGCACCGTGAACTCTTCCCAAGTGATATCTTGAGGGTTCTCTTGCGTGGCACGTAAATTCTCCCACCATTCGGCGGTTGTTCCTTCCAACCGATGAGAAGCGAGAGTACCTTCTCATTTCCTATGCATTGAGCTATGTGTAGCTTCCTCTCAATTGACCTTAACCAATCATCGGCCTCCAATGGATTGGCATTCCCAGAGAAAGTGGGTGGGTGAGTCCTCATGAACTCGACAGCCTTGTATTCTCAAGCGTGGTCCCCGATTAACTTGATTAGCAAAGTGGATCAGCGCAGTTGACGTGTTGCATTTGTTGCATCATAGCATGCATCAATCGAGTCCGGGCAGCGAGAAAAGCTCCAAATTCTGCACATCCAAAGGGCGGCCGGTGCTCCTCATTGGGGTTTTCTGCTGGGCGAGAACCACTTCCATTGCTTCCAAAGTTTCTACGGGTGTTCACCATCTGCCGATTTGCTCTAGGTTTAGAGATGAGAGGGAAACAAGAATAGACAAGTAATATGGAACTTATGCGGGGCGAAAGGTGTAACTTTAAGGTCCAACTTTATTATTAATAACTTGGTATGGTTGCTTACAATGCCTAAGGGCCTTGCAACACATAATGCACACTCAAAGAAACAAAGAAAATCCAAATCGAACTCACATTGGAGTCTAACGCCTAAAGGGTGACTCTTTATTCTATGACGCGACTGGTGAAGGAGTCTCACTATAGAACCTACGCCACTCATCGAGAAACCTCCACGACTGGGTACGGTGCCGCGGCATAGGCGCTAAACGATTGCCATGTCCGGCAATCGTGTCATCTGTGGTAGTCGAAGAAGTGTCCTCATCGGATCCGACTCCTCCGGATCTCGCTCGTAGCTCGAGTAATCGCTCGCTCGTCCGCATAAAGTCATCTCCAACTCGCCAATCCTTCGCAGAAGGTGTGACACATACTCTTGAACTTCCCGCCATCTCGTTCTTCTCCGCCGTGATCTCCTTGCGGGCCTTCGTAGCTCCTTGCTTGTATCATCTAGTACACCCTCCTGGGCGACAACAAATCGTGCCAATCGTGTGTAACCATGGCATCCTCATCCCGAATCGCCTTCGGGTCAAGAAGGTTATTGCTGCGCTGGTGATAACAGAACACCGTGTTTCCAACTCTCCTGGCATAGATACGGGTAATGTGCCGCATTGCTCGTCGTGGATACTTCTTGGATACCCATCTCGCATTGTAGACGCCTCCTGGCAAGGCAAAGGTGTATCGGGCGATTGCCTGGGCCCTTCTTCCTAGCAGGTACCTCAATCTTTACGTCACAAACCTTGATCAATCCCGCTTGTCTGATCACTTCTACTTGGTATTGGGGCTTCTCAAAATCTCTGAGAGTTTGTAGCATATGCCAAAGTTCCGCGGCGTGACCAATTCCCAGATCAACGTAGTTGAACTCTTCATCCATCTGTCACAAGAGTGCTTACGTAAGAAGTCGGAATTTTTAAATTGTGACAAGGTAAGGAAAAATTTCAGCAAGAGACAAGATAAGAGAGAAGGGGATAAGTCGAGATGTCATTTCTTATCTTGACAAATTTTTAGCTTTTAGAAAATAGGTTTTATCCTCACTACGACCATTCTAGCTAGGGTTGAGCCTACAATACCAAGCTGGCTCGATACCACCTCTCTCGGGACCCCGAATTTGCAAATCCGACCCTCCGTGTATTCAACACTAGTCCAGAACGCGCTTAGTGCACACAGCCTTAACATCGGTAAATATCACAATCATACCATTCGATACTATCAAAGTACTTTTATTTAATTAAGCAAATCAAGTTACTCCGACCTTATGGCCAAGTCACAATGTACGCCTGGCAGGCGATACTTATTAAGAGAGAAATAGTAGCAAATGAAAATCAAAGAAGGTAACATCGTGGCGCCATCCAAAGATACCACAGCAACCGATCGGGCTCGCTTCCCTAAGTAGACGGATCCTCTTGGAGCTCCTCCTCCAAAGCCGGTGTATTCTCCTCTTCAACCGGTGTTGTAGGGTGGCAAGGGTGAGTACTTGGTACTCAGCAAGTCATGCAATGTAATGCAAAGCTAATATACTATATGCATGGCTTGGTACAAAGGAATAGCTCAGGGTATATTTGCAAGAAACAAAGCATTTGAAAAGTAGCATAAGTAGATTCAAAGCAAGAAAAACAAGTAAAGCATAAATAACTTTTCAAGAAGTTTGAGTAAACATTTTTCCCATCCTAAACCACATTTCCATCAACATCATCATTAATCCAACCCAACCTTTCAAAACCAAGTTATTTTCAGAAAATCTAACCCTTGATTGTAATTCCCGAGCGATGTCCAATACCGCTGGACACGCTTATTCGAATAGATTCTATACTCGCAGAGGTTATGCACTTTACCCACAAGATACAGTCAAACACCACAAAGGCGAAGTTCCCGTGAATAAAGGCTTTCGAAACTTCTAACAATACAAGTGGTCCTCCCTGTTATTGCACACTAACCCTTCCCTTAGCTAAGGCGAAGTCTAGGCCAATCAACCGTTAGATGGGTACTGGCCTCAGCCAGACGCCTCCCCGCACAACTTACACAAAGGGTGTAGTTGACCTCCCGAGGTCCCACAGTACGTTATTTGCAACTTAGTCAACTAGGTCCGTCCCATTACTGAGACATGTGGTTGCACGTTAGACCCAGCTTCAAAGGCTTGCAAGGTTAAGTCCTTAGGGTGACCAGGGCAAGACTACCCAAGAACCAAATCAACATCCCCAATGCCACAACCGGCCCACTGATTACTCTTGCCACATGCCCTGGCCGAAATCGTTTATCAAACCCCGCTTGATTACCATGCACCACGTGCCATCAACATCACATGATACCTTTCCAAAACAGGTTCAATATATCATTAAGTCAATATTAACATTTGATTGTCCAAAATCATGTCATGAGCACGAGCGTGTCTAAGCAAAGATACTACAACGTTCTAAACCCATGTTGGCAATTTAATAATGTCCAACTAGTAATCCACAACTAGGTGACAAAGGGGTCATGGCACATACTTAAATAATCAAGGTGTCATACAAGAGATTGGTGTTTATCTAATCCCCATGTTTAAATAAAGTATTTTCTAATTGAACTAGCATGCAATAGGTTAAATCAAAATAGATTTCAAAATAGGATCAACATGGTCAAAGCACAACTTGCCTTCAAAAAGTACTTGTTCTTGGTCTTGAGTTGGATCCTGAGTTAATACTTCTCCTTCGAATCCTTCCCAAGACTTCAACGTCTACTCGTAAAGCGTGCAAATAGCAAATACATGAATAAACAATAGGCAAAAAGTGTCCAAACATCCAAATAAAATCCATAAACAGAGAGAACATAATTTTATGAGTTTTTAGAAACTGGAATCGCCAAATTTGGAGTTAAGACGCAAAAGTTATGATTATTTAAAGTTTAAATAATCAATTAAATAATTTTGCAGAGAAAAACTTTAGTCCAAAAATTAAATAAAATTCATATTTAGGTAGATCTCAATTTTATACAAATTTAGAAATTTGAATCACTCAAATCGGAGTTGAAACGCAAAAGTTATAAGCGTTTCAAGTTTGAAACAAAATCAAATCATTATTTCGAATTAATAAATCATTTTCTTTTTCGAAATTAATTATTACGGCCAAGATGGACACGTGGCAGCATCGATTGGTCTGCTGACGCCACCGGTCCATGGACTCGGTCCACGCCGGCTGGGTCTACCGTGGACCCGGTCCCACTACCACGTGAGACCGACATGTGGGACCACTCGGTGACGCCATCGGGCCGACGTCGGCGGGGCTCACCACGGCCGACAGTGGGACCCACCGATGATGTCATGGGTGACGCCATGGTGCGCTTACGGCTAAGCCACCGACACGCTGCACGATCGTGTCCGCTGATTTGAAAATCAACTACCGCGATTAGATCCAGTGGTTAACACGCTGAAAACTACTCGATGATCGTGGGCCGCTCGATCTAGATCGGATGGTCCAGATCTAATCCTACATTAACACTACTACGGCACGCGTGGCGATCGTGGGCCGCTGGATCTTGATCCAACGGTCCGCATCTAATCGGTTTGGAAACACGTGAACTCACCTCAACCGCACGATCAAGATCGGACGGGCGCATGAGCTCGCGAGGTCGATGGCGACGCTGCGAGCTGCAAAGAATCGGAGACGGAGACGACGACGAGCCCGACGGCGGCCGGGTTTCTCCGACGGAGTGAGAGGTACCCACGGTGCGCTTTGACTTGAGGACTCGAATCGGGCTCCAACTCGGCGGAAGACGGCGGACGGCGGCGAGACGAGGCAAAAATCATGGCGGAGTGGCGCCAACTACGGCGAGCTATCGCGCTAAACGGCGCCGCTTCGCTTTGGTGAGTAGGGGCTATGGGTGCGCAAGGTCGTGGCCGACCTCGGTGTGACCTGGGCCTTAAATAGCCTCGGGCGTCCGTGCGGAAAACGGAAACCTAAACCTACACGGCGGGACGCGGGCGGCGGCGGAGTCCGGCCTGATCCGGCGGAGACGACGACGACGGCCGCCCACGCGGGCACGATCGACGGCCACGATCGCGTGGGTGCGATCGGATCCGACCGGATCGGTGCGGCTCGATTGCCGCTGGATCTCGATCCAACGGCTCACCGTTAGGTTTGGACTTGATTCGGCCGAGTCACGTGGCTCGGTCGGGTTCGGCCTGACTCAACTCGAGTCCGACTCGCCTCTGGCCGGATGAATAGTACAAACCCACTCGCATTTTCCAAATGATTTAATAATTAAAATAATTCCCAAGAATTCATTTAATTCATTAAAAATAGCAAAAGACTTAAAAATTCTAAAAATTCGAAAATACTTTGGTTCATTTTGGGCTCAAATAAAATATTTCCAACAAAATTTTATTTGCAAAGTTTAATTCTTTAATTATTTCAAAATGGAATAAATTCAAATAAATTCCAAATAAATCCAAATAAATTCCAGAAAATTCCAAAAATTCACCAAAGTGCCAAATCACACATGAATTTAAGAAAAGCAAAATTTTGGGGTGTTACAAACCTCCTCTTAATAGAATCTCGCCCCGAGATTCGTGGCTCACTACGTAATAGGTTTGGAAACTCTTTCTTCAAATCCTCTTCGCTCCCTAAGTCGCTTCGCTCTCTGCATGGTTGCTCCAATCGAACTCTACTAAACGGGTTGACTTGTTTCTAGTTTCTCGATCCATTGTGTCCGTAATCCTCACGGGATGCTCCTTATAAGTCAAATCCTCTTGCAACTCAATTAACTCTAGCGGTGTCTGCTCCTCAGAACTCTGAGACACTTCTTCAACTGGGACACATGGAATACGCCATGCACTCCTCGCTAACGATCGCGTAACTCCGGTGATAAGCAACCCGCCTCATGCGGCTCAAAATCTTAAATGGTCCAACATAACGGGTGCGAAGTTTCCCTTTGGCATGGAACCTCTTAACTCCCCCGAGAGGCGTAACTCGAGGTATACAAAGTCTTCTCGATTCAAAACTCAAGTCCCGGCGACGCTGTCAAGATAACTCTTTTGTCGTGGATTGGGCTATCTTCAACCTTTTCCTAATCATGGCGACCGCTTCTTCACCTTTTGAAGAATATCAGTTCAAGACACGGCGCCGCCGGTCTCATTCCAATTCAATGGCGTCCGACAGTGGTCGACCATACAAAGGCCTCAAAAGGTGACATCTCAGAACTAGCCTCGATAACTATTGTTGTAATCGAACTCGGCATACGGCAAACTCTTATCCCAAGAGGTAGCATAAGCCAATGCACAAGCTCTTAACATATCCTCCGTAATCTGGTTGACTCTTTCGGCCTGTCCATCCGCTCATGGATGATAAGTCAGGCTGAAGTTCAAACGGGTTCCCATGGCTTCATGCAACTTATTCCAAAATCTTGAGGTAAATTGGGTACTGTCCGATACAATCCTCTTTGGCACTCCGTGCAAACAGACGATCCTCGATCATGTACAACTCGCCAACTTGTCCCCAGAGTAAATGGTCTTCACGGGATAAATGGGCTACTTTAGTCAAGCGATCCACTATAACCCATATGGAGTCATAACCTCCTTGAGTTTTAGGCAAACCGGTAATGAAATCCATTCCGATTTCCTCCCACTTCCACTCGTATTTTCACGGTTGTAGCAATCCCGCTGGTCTCTCGATGCATTGCCTTGACTCTCCGGCATATGTCGCACAATGCAACATGCTCAAGAACTTCACGTTTCATACTCGGCCTCGAGAATCTCTCCTTCAGATCCTCGATACATCTTGGCGCCTGTGATGAATTGAGTACTTGGAGTCATGGGCTTTTTCCAAAATCGCTTGCTTTAACTCCTTCTTGTTAGGCACACAAATGCGATCCTTCATCCACAACGTGCCTTGCTCATCCAACTTGAAGTTCTCTCGCCTTGCCTTCCTCCTTGATGGACTTAATCCTCGCGGATCTTGTCATCATCCTTCCGCCTTCTCGGATCTGGTCCTCTAGAGTAGGCTTTACTTCTAATGCGGCCAAGAATCCGCTAGGTACCACCTCAATCTTCATTTTCTGAAAATCCTCACATAACTCATCCCGATTTGTGGCTAGCATCGTACTCACGGTGATGGCTTTTCCGACTCAGAGCATCGGCTACTACGCTGGCCTTCGGGATGGTAATGGATTCCAACATTGTAGTCCTTGATTAACTCTAACCATCTCCTCTCGCCTCATGTTTAGATCCGATCGGGTGAATATGTACTTAAGACTCTTATGGTCCATATACACTTCACATCTGCTCTCGATCGATAGTGACGCCATATCTTCAAGGCATGCACTACGGCAGCTAACTCTAGGTCATGTGTCGGATAATTTTCCTCATGCGGCCTCAATCGCCTTGATGCATAAGTTTACGACCTTTCCATTCTCGTGACAAAGACACATCCAAGTCCTTGGCGCGATGCGTCACAATAAATATCAAAGCTTTGATTAACATCCCAGTAGAACTAACACCGGCCGATGTCAATCGCTTCTTCACTCTGAAATCCTTTCTCACATTCTCAAGGCCCATGCAAACTTCTTTTCCTTCTTCAAAGAATTGCGTAAGAGGTTTCGCAATTGTCGAGAAGCCTTCGATGAAACGGCGGTAGTATCCCGCCATTCCAAGGAAACTCCGATCCGGGTCACAGCCTTCTACTGCTCCCAATGTAACACAGCCTTCTACTTTGCTTGGGTCTACGGCGACTCCTTCAAGCGGTCATTACATGTCCAAGAAACTCCACCTTGTCCTTCCAAAAATCACACTTACCGAACTTGGCGAAGAGTTGCTGCTCCTCGCTTTTCCAAAACTCGCATTAAGTGTCCGGCATGTTCATACTCAGTTTTGGAGTACAAAAGAATATAATCTAAGAACACCACGACAAACTTGTACAAGTATTACAAGAACACCTTATTCATCATATTCAAGAAAAATGCTGGCGCAATCGTCAGACCAAAAGACATAATCAGAACTCGTAATGTCCATATCTTGACGAGAATGCAGTCTTCGGGATATCTTCTGATCGGATCTTCAACTGATGGTATCCCGATCTCAGATCAATCTTGGAGAAAACTCCGACTCCTCTCAGCTGATCAAACAAATCATCAATCCTGGGTAGCGGATACTTATTCTTCACGGTGACTTCATTGAGTGCACGGTAGTCAATGCACATCCTGAAACTCCCGTCCTTTTTCTTGACAAACAAAGCGGTGCTCCCCACGGCGACTAACTCGGCCTCGATAAATCCTTTCTCCATTAACTCTTCTAGCTGTTTCTTCATCTCAACCAACTCCTCGGTGGACATCCGATAGGGTCTCTTTGCTATCGGTCTTTGTACTGTACAAGCTCTATCACAAACTCTATGTCCCTGTCGGCGGCATACCAGGTAGATCTTCAGAAAACATCCGGGTACTCATTTACTAATGAGACATCCTCTATGCTGATTGCCTTGGTATCTTTAACCATCAACTGGCCCATCTCTAACGGGCAAAGGTGGCTTGAAATTTCACTTTCTTTCCACAAGGGCTCTCAATCGAGATAGTCCTTCGTCCACAATCCAATACGGCCTTGTGCTTGGATAACCAATCCATTCCCAATATGACGCCTAAGGTCCGGGTTTCTAGAATAATAAGGTTTGCTAGGAACTCTATTCCATCTATTAGTATTCTCACCCCGAACATCCTACTTTCGCTCGGAGTTCGGAACTGTGGGTTTGAACTAAAAGCATGCATCTAAGTCTTGCAATCCTCAAATCATTTCTAGTAGCAAAGCCTCATAAACAAACGAATGCGAAGCTCTAGAGTCAAACAAAATCAAGCAGGTGTACTGAGTTAACAAGTAACTTACACAAGACTGACGTCCGTAGCATTCGCAGTGCATCTGCGGTGACATGGTTGACTCGGCCTCTCACCACGCCTGGGGTGTGGCTCCCGTGCCGGGGTCCTAGCTGGGTGATTCCTAGATTGAAGCGAACCGGGTCACTCTCGCTGTCTTCTTTGGACAACTGTTGGCAAAGTGTCTTGGCTCGTTGCGCTTGTAGCAGCGTCTCACTGTTCTTGCCGACGCTCGAGTAGTGTTTCTAGCGGGCCGGGTCCGTAGTTCGATTGATGTGTCTTGGTGCTGGTGACGGTGTCCTTGTTGCATTTTGTGGCTGGAATCAAGAATTGATTTGGTGCAACTCTCAGCGCCGCTATGCGTTCGGGCGTGATCCTTCGTTGCATCCTCGCGCTTCTGTTCTCATCCAGTTCCTTGCGCTTGTCCTCAAGAATAAGTGCCTTAATCACCAACTCTTGGAAATCTGGAAAGGTGTGGGTGATCAATCCTACTTGCAATCCCGAGTTAAGTCCCTTCAAAAACGACTGCCTAGCTTTATCCGTCGCTACATCCTCAAAAAGCGTAGCGTGCTAGCTATGTGAACTTGTTCAGTAGTCGGCCATCGGGCTGATTACCTTGCTTCTGCTCTGAACTCCTCCTTCTTAAGGTCCATGATTCCTTCAGCACGTGATACCGCTTAATGCAAATGTGAACTCTTCCCAAGTGATATCTTGAGGGTTCTCTTGCGTGGCACGTAAATTCTCCCACCATTCTGGCAATGTTCCTTCCAACCGATGAGAAGCGTAGAGTACCTTCTCATTTCCTATGCATTGAGCTATGTGTAGCTTCCTCTCAATTGACCTTAACCAATCATCGGCCTCCAATGGATTGGCATTCCCAGAGAAAGTGGGTGGGTGAGTCCTCATGAACTCGACAGCCTTGTATTCTCAAGCGTGGTCCTCGATTAACTTGATTAGCGGTGGATCACAGCGACGTGTTGCATTTGTTGCATCATAGCATGCATCAATCGAGTCCGGGCAGCGAGAAAAGCTCCAAATTCTGCACATCCAAAGGGGCGGTGCTGGTGCTCCCTCATTGGGGTTTTCTTTGGGCGAGAACCACTCCCATTGCTTCCAAAGTTTCCACGGTGTTCACCATCCGCCGATTTGCTCTAGGTTTAGAGATGAGAGGGAAACAAGAATAGACAAGTAATATGGAACTTATGCGGGCGAAAGGTGTAACTTTAAGGTCCAACTTTATTATTAATAACTTGGTATGGTTGCTTACAATGCCTAAGGGCCTTGCAACACATAATGCACACTCAAAGAAACAAAGAAAATCCAAATCGAACTCACATTGGAGTCTACCGCCTAAAGGGTGACTCTTTATTCTATGACGCGACTCGGTGAAGGAGTCTCACTATAGAACCTACGCCACTGGCCGAGAAAACCTCCACGACCTGGTACGGTGCCGCGGCATAGGCGCGAAACGATTGCCATGTCCGGAATCGTGTCATCCGTGGTAGTCGAAGAAGCGGTGTCCTCATCGGGATCGACTCCTCCGGATCGGCTCGTGTAGCTCGAGTACTGGCTCGGCTGCAGTCCGTACAAAGTCATCTCCAACTCGCCAATCCTTCGCAGAAGGTGTGACACATACTCTTGAGCTTCCCGCCATCTGTTCTTCTCCGTCGTGATCTTCTTGGCGGGCCTTCAGCAGCTCCTTGCTTGTATCATCTAGTACACCCTGGGCGACAACAAATCGTGCCAATCGTGTAACCATGGCATCCTCATCCTGAATCGCCTTCGGGTCAAGAAGGTTATTGCTGCGCTGGTGATAATGTAACACCGTGTTTCCAACTCTCTGGCATAGATACGGTAATGTGCCGCATTGCTCGTCGTGATACTTCTTGGATACCCATCTCGCATTGTAGACGCCCCGGCAAAGGCAGTGCAGTGTATCGGGCGATTGCCTGGGCCCTTCTTCCTAGCAGGTACCTCAATCTTTACATCACAAACCTTGATCAATCCCGCTTGTCTGATCACTTCTACTTGGTATTGGGGCTTCTCAAAATCTCCGAGAGTTTGTAGCATATGCCAAAGTTCCGCGGGCGTGACTAATTCCTGCATCAACGTAGTTGAACTTTTCATCCATCTGTCACAAGAGTGCTTACGTAAGAACTCGGAATTTTTAAATTGTGACAAGGTAAGGAAAAATTTTAGCAAGAGACAAGATAAGAGAGAAGGGGATAAGTCGAGATGTCATTTCTTATCTTGAAAAATTTTTAGCTTTTAGAAAATAGGTTTTATCCTCACTACGACCATTCTAGCTAGGGTTGAGCCTACAGTCAGCCTGGCTCTGATACCACCTCTGTCGGGACCCCGAATTTGCAAATCCGGACCCTCTGTGTATTCAACACTAGTCCAGGAACGCGCTAGTGCACACAGTCTTAACATCGGTAAATATCACAATCATACCATTCGATACTATCAAAGTACTTTTATTTAATTAAGCATTGGTTACTCGACCTTATGGCCAAGTCACAAATGTACGATTACAGGCGATACTTATTAAGAGAGAAATAGTAGCAAATGAAAATCAAAGAAGGTAACATCGTGGCGCCATCCAAAGTATACCACAGTGCAACCGACCGGGCTCGCTTCCTAAGTAGACGGATCCTCTTGGAGCTCCTCCTCCAAAGCCGGTGTATTCTCCTCTTCAACCGGTGTTGTAGGGTGGCAAGGGTGAGTACTTGGTACTCAAAGCAAGTCATGCATGTAATGCAAAGCTAATATACTATATGCATGGCTTGGTACAAAGGAATAGCTCAGTGGTATATTTGCAGAAACAAAGATTTGAAAAGTAGCATAAGTAGATTCAAAGCAAGAAAAACAAGTAAAGCATAAATAACTTTTCAAGAAGTTTGAGTAAACATTTTTCCCATCCTAAACCACATTTCCATCAACATCATCATTAATCCAACCCAACCTTTCAAAACCAAGTTATTTTCAGAAAATCTAACCCTTGACTGTAATTCCCGAGCGATGTCCAATACCGTGGACACGGCTTATTCGAATAGATTCTATACTCTGCAGAGGTTATGCACTTTACCCACAAGATACACCAAACACCACAAAGGCGAGTTCCCGTAACAAAGGCTTTCGGAAACTTCTAACAATACAAGTGGTCCTCCCTGGTTATTGCACACTAACCCTTCCCTTAGCTAAGGCGAAGTCTAGGCCAATCAACCGTTAGATGGGTACTGGCCTCGGCCAGACGCTCCCCCGCATACAACTTACACAAAGGGTGTAGTTGACCTCCCGAGGTCCCACAGTGCGTTATTAGCAACTTAGTCAACTAGGTCCGTCCCATTACAGACATGTGGTTGCACGTTAGACCCAGTTCAAAGGCTTGCAAGGTTAAGTCCTTAGGGTGACCAGGGCAAGACTACCCAAGAACCAAATCAACATCCCCAATGCCACAACCTGGCCCACCTGATTACTCTTGCCACATGCCCTGGCCGAAATCGTTTATCAAACCCTAGTTGATTACCATGCACCACGTGCCATCAACATCACATGATACCTTTCCAAAACAGGTTCAATATATCATTAAGTCAATATTAACATTTGATTGTCCAAAATCATGTCATGAGCACGAAAGGTGTCTAAGCAAAGATACTACAACGTTCTAAACCCATGTTGGCAATTTAATAATGTCCAACTAGTAATCCACAACTAGGGTGACAAAGGGTCATGGCACATACTTAAATAATCAAGGTGTCATACAAGAGATTGGTGTTTATCTAATCCCCATGTTTAAATAAAGTATTTTCTATTTGAACTTAGCATGCAATAGGTTAAATCAAAATAGATTTCAAAATAGGATCAACATGGTCAAAGCACAACTTGCCTTCAAAAAGTACTTGTTCTTGGTCTTGAGTTGGATCCTGAGTTAATACTTCTCCTTCGAATCCTTCCTAAGCACTTCAACGTCTACTCGTAAAGCGTGCAAATAGCAAATACACGAATAAACAATAGGCAAAAACTGTCCAAACATCCAAATAAAATCCATAAACAGAGAGAACATAATTTTATGAGTTTTTAGAAACTGGAATCGTCAAATTTGGAGTTAAGATGCAAAACTTATGATTATTTAAAGTTTAAATAATCAATTAAATAATTTTGCAGAGAAAAACTTTAGTCCAAAAATTAAATAAAATTCATATTTAGGTAGATCTCAATTTTATACAAATTTAGAAATTTGAATCACTCAAATCAGAGTTGAAACGCAAAAGTTATAAGCGTTTGAAGTTTGAAACAAAATCTGAAATCATTATTTCGAATTAATAAATCATTTTCTTTTTCGAAAATTAATTATTGCGTCAGCATGGACACGTGGCAGCACTGGATTGGTCTGGCTGACGCCACCGGTCCATGGACTCGGTCCACGCCGGCTCGGTCTACCGTGGACCCGGTCCACGGGCACGTGAGATCGACATGTGGGACCACTTTCGGTGACGTCATCGCCGACGCCGGGCTCACCACGGTGGCGACAGTGTGGGTTCACCGATGACGTCATGGGTGACGTCATAGTGCAGTTACGGCTAAGCCGCTGACACGCGGCACGATCGTGTCCGTTGATTTGAAAATCAACGGCCGCGATTAGATCCAGGGTTAACACGTTGAAAACTACTCGATGATCGTGGGCCGTTCGATCTAGATCAGACGGTCCAGATCTAATCCTACATTAACACTACTACGGCATGTGGCGATCGTGGGCCGTTGGATCTTGATCCAACGGTCCAGATCTAATCGGGTTTGGAAACACGTGAACTCACCTCAACCGCACGATCAAGATCGGACGGCGCACAGAGCTCGCGAGGTCGATGGCGACGCGGCGGAGCTGCAGCAACCGGAGACGGAGACGACGACGAGCCCGACGGTGCTTCGGGGTTTCTCCGACGGAGTGAGAGGTACCCACGGGTGCGCCTTGACTTGAGGACTCCGGAACTGGGCTCCAACTCGGCGGAAGACGGCGGACGGCGGCGAGACGAGGCAAAATCAGCGGAGTGGCGCTCAACTACGGCGAGCTATCGCGGCTAAACGGGCGCCGCTCGCCTTGGTGAGTAGGGGCTATGGGTGCGCAAGGTCAGGGCCGACCTCGGTGTGACCCGGCCTTAAATAGCCTCGGCGTCCGTGCGAAAACGGAAACCTAAACCTACACGGCATGACGCGGCGGCGGAGTCCGGCTCGGATCCGGCGGAGACGACGACGCACGGCCGTCCACGTGGCACGATCGACGGTCACGATCGCGTGGGTGCGATCGGATCCGACCGGATCGGTGTGGCTCGATTTCGGCCGTTGGATCTCGATCCAACGGTTCACCGGGTTAGGGTTTGGACTTGATTCGGTCGAGTCACGTGGCTCGGGTCGGGTTCGGGTCGGACTCGAACTCGAGTCTGACTCGGGCTCGGTCGGATGAATAGTACAAACCCACTCGCATTTTCCAGCGATTTAATAATTAAAATAATTCCCAGTAATTCATTTAATTCATTAAAAATAGCAAAAGACTCAGAAAAATTCCAGAAAAATTCTGGAAAATACTTTGGTTCATTTTGGGCTCAAATAAAATATTTCCAACAAAATTTTATTTGCAAAGTTTAATTCTTTAATTATTTCAAAATGGAATAAATTCAAATAAATTCCAAATAAATCCAAATAAATTCCAGAAAATTCCAAAAATTCACCAAAGTGCCAAATCACACATGAATTTAAGAAAAGCAAAATTTTGGGGTGTTACATTCACCCACACGGATCCGACGATGGCTAGCGCTCCATCGTGCCTTTTACCCACAGCAAAGCATCCACCGTTGTAATAAAATTCTCCAACAATTGCGCGTGGTGAGGGAGTATTCTGAACAACACCAATACGTCGGTGACTGTTCCACTACTTCGACCTACCACGGCGCAAGACCAAATCCCAACTCCTGTACTGGGTTTAGGCTATCCCATACTAGCACATGTGGTTGTACGAAAAGACTCAGTTAGAAGCGTCAAGTTCAGTCCTTAAGATTGCACAGACGAGACCTCCCACCATCCGTCCGGCATAAAGCCACTTTTCACTTTTCTCTTTTTCACCTTTTTATCAACATAGCCTTTATTTACCAAAATCACCATTTCAGAAATCCTAATAATGTTTCAAATGATTTTGATTGTCTGAGTCAACCGATCAATAATCAATCAATCTATCGCTGGGCTAAGCATATGCAACTATTAAACTTATATTCCTAAGGGACACTTAATAAAGCGCCTAACCTTACCCTAAGGTTAAACAAGGTTCGCATAGCAATATCGAAATTAAGGTAAACCATTCAATTTCGGATCTAACTACCATTTCCCACAATTTAAATATTCGTACCACTTACTTATGCATGCGTAATAGTTTGGAAAAAAAAGACAAAGTACATTTGCAAATATTGGTTCAATATGTTCAAAGGGGGTGCTTGCCTGTTTGCTCTGCTTCTACGTTACACGTGATCTCGGGGTCGTAGTTTGGATCCTCGTCAACAGCTCCCGAAGCGTCAACGTCTAAACGAACGCGCAACAAAAGAAGCAACGAGAAGACGAATAAGATCCAAGGAAAACAAGGCATTAAGCTCTTAGAATCAAACAACAACCTGTAAACAAATACGGGAAACAAAAATCAAATGAAAACCAAATTTTTGGACCAAGCCCGGCAGTACCGGCTACTGTTGGGTGGTAGTGCCGCCCTAGGCCGGCAAGAAGATCAGCCCAAAGAAGTCTTAGTGCTGCCCTCTGGCAGCATCGCCCTTAAAATCGGTAGTGTCGGAAATCCAAAACTCGAAAAGGGTACTCTCTAGAAAATAACCGCCGACATTGTGGGGGCGGTAGTGCCGGTCATAGCGGCAGTACCGGCCTCACCACGTCGGTAGTGCCGGCCAGTGAAAAAAAAAACTAGGGTTCGAAATTTGTTTTTGCGCAAACGGCTTCGGAACTTCGCAGCGATCGCATGGATGAGTTCTCGGAGATGGTAAGGACCCATTCACGCGAACCATGAGAGGTTGCGACCAAGTTTGACCTAATTCTCACCCAAGAAACTCGAGAATCCTAATTCATGCCAAATTTCGACTTTCACCCCGAATCGAATTCAAACTCGATTCTCTTCGCGAAACTCGAACTTCAACGGTAAAGAATACATTCTAGTGTCATTTTCCCAGCTTTTGGAACTAGGGTTTCAAGGTTCTTTTCCAAAAGTTACGAAAATGACATTTAACCGAATAATCCGACGAAATAGGAATATAGGGTTTCGAGCTCGGCTTTTGCACTAACTAAAACTCTAACACCTGGAATAACTTAACCTAGGTCTAAGGATTCAACTAACTAAGAGTTGAGCATCACCACTAGGTTTCCTAGGTGTCAGCGTAAGAGCCAACAGACACCTCCGAATTGGGTGTATATGAAGTTCAAACGGGGGGCTTTCGTGGAGATTGCTCGAGAGATGGAGAGGGGGGATCAGCGACGAAGCTTGCAAAGAGATGCTGAGGTTTATCCAGGTTCGGGCCCTCCTGAGAGTAATAGCCCTAGTCCTGTCTGGGTGTCCTTGCTTGTGTTCTTGGGGGAGACTAAAATCATCCACCCAAAAAAAATCTTCGAACCCCTGCTCCCATGCACCCTAGCTCTCTTTTATACTTGGGCTGGCTAGGGCGCATGGGGAGCTTACATCAGTGTACCACACTCATTACACTGCCATAGCGCATTTAATGCACATGTCACTATTCTTGAGTTGCACTTAATGCTTCCGACACAGCCGACTTTGCCCCGGCCTCGGGACCCGTGTGCCTGCCGGCTCCGCACGCCTCGCCAGGGGGGAGATTTCGCCATGATGTCATCCGCAATAAATGAGCGCGTTGGGAACACGCACCGTCACACTGTGGCCTTCATTACCTCCATTTAATGCGCATGATACGCATTAAATGCCCTTGACTCTTTGTGCGGCGGGACAGACCGCTAGGTGGCCTTGGGAACTGAGCGCCAGCGGCGTGGCCTGAACGCCACCTGTCCGCTGGGCGATCACCTTACTGACCGCCCGCGTGGGCTCGACGCCACTCGCCCGGGCGATCAGCTTTATCGACCGCCGCCGTGTGGCTCGACGCCACTCGTCCGTTGGGCGACCACCTTACCGACCGCCCGATGGCGTGGCTCGACGCCACCGCCACCGGGCGACCACCTTATCGACCGCTGGCGTGGCTCGACGCCACCTGTCGGTGGCGACCACCTTTCTTGACCGCCCGATGGCGTGGCTCGACGCCACTGTCCATTGGCGACCACCTTTACTGACCGCTAGCGGTATGGCCTGGACGCCACCTGTCCGCTGGGTGACCACCTTTACTGTGGTGGAGTGGGCACCCTGGTGTAGAATACACCGACACTAGGGTTCCAACTAAAGGAAAAGAAAAACAATGAAAGGATGAGCTCAAACACGAAGATTTGCATCTAACTTGCTTCAACTCACCTCCAAAAGCTGCTAGGGTTTTAGGACGATGATCTCCACTGTGGCTTGTTTCTCCTCAAGCTCCAGAACACCGGAGAGAGTAGTTTAGATGGAGGGGATGCTTTAGGGAGAGGGAGAGTCCACCATGGGAGAGAGAAGGAAAGGGAGTGAGAGAGCTAGAGGGAGGAAGAGAGGGAGAGGAGTCGGCTGGGGAGGTAGTGGAGAGGTGAAACCTCTAGAAAACGCTGAGGTGGCCAGGGCAGCCGGTCAGCCACGGGCGCCCTGCCCCTCGCTCGAACCCTCTGGCCGCAAGACGGCCTAGAGCCGGTGGTACTGCCGCCCAGGCTGAAAAACTCCAACAAACTTTGCAAAACCTTCCGAAATTTGGAAATTCTTCCGGGGGACTTTTGGGATGGGTTCTAAGATAGCTAGAGAAGGTTTGGAAACTACGGTTGCTCGGAAATTTCTAACCGCAACACGAAATAAGATTTTGGAGCAAAAACTAAAATGAAACGACTCGAACAAACAAATCCAAACACAATTAACTCCAAATTGAAATCCAAATAACTCTCAAGGGATTAATTAACATTTAAAAGGCAATTAAAAACTCAGGATGTTACATATATGAATATAGCAATCAGAGGGGGGTGAATGATTGTGCGGAAGCTAAAACCAAATTTTCAATCTACTAAAACTTCACCCAATTCGGATTCAAAAAGACTGCTTCGTATCCAATAAAAACAAATTAGATGTGTTTAGTAAATCATGAATTCTAGGAGATCCAACTGTCGGATCAATCTGAAATGTGAAAACAAGAAACTAGATTCCAATACGAATTGAACCCAAAAAAATCAGCTCGATCGGACTTACGGATCAAAAGTTATGAACCTTGCAAGCTTGCTGTAACAGAATATGACGAGAATTAATCTAACCAAAACTTGTAGATTAAACAAGAACATCAAAGGATTAACCAACAAAACTTTGAGGGACTCTAAATCAATGCCCTAGGAAGGTTTTGGATGGATCAAATCAAGAATAAAACCAAAGAATAAAAGTAGACAAATATCCAATCTCGAACCAGAACGAACGAGCAAACGAACACTTCAAAACAGAAAACATTGTAGCAACACGTGCACTGAAGCTTCGAGATTACTGTAGCATGTAGAGGATCTTTGAGTAAATTGATCTTTATTTCTTTTTGTCTAAAGTACTCCCATCAAAAGAGTACAAACCCTAAAACCTGAGTCTGGCGCCTTGGACTTCTACCCTATTGCACCCAGCTCAAGTCACACCCATAAATAGGGGAAACCTCCCCCTATTTATAAGAAGTAAACCTAAAGAGTACGTATGCATGTCCACTTGGTCCAACCTAGCCCAATACATGCAAACTACCCCAAATGATTACAACTCTTACACGCTAGACTTCATGTGCATTGTTCTCTAGCCTGAACATCCCGCATGACATTCTTGACCCCAAGACCTCTATTCCTCCCTGAACCTAGTCTCGAACCTCAGTTCCTCCATGAACCTAGTTCTGGTCCCGTCATCGCCACGTTTGTCCTCAAGCAACACCTGCACATGAACAAACACAAAACTCCTAGCACAAGTCCACGACTTGACTCAAGATCAGTCCATGCAACCACACACACGAGCGCATTGCATTAAATCAACTCAACCCGAGCATATCACGTTCACGTCAGACCAAACTCCAGTCCGGCGCACACAGGGATCAAAACCCTAGAAAATACCGTTCACGCCGGACCAAAACTTTGGTCCGGCGCAATCCACGACGGACCAAAAACTTCGTCCGACGTACACGTCAAAGACTCAGTTACATGAAGAAGTTTTTCCAGCGAAAAATACGTTCACGATGGACTAAATAAAATCAGTCCGGCGTACATGCGAAAACAAATCTCAAAACACCGTTCACAACGGACCAAAAAATTTTGTACGATGTACATGTGAAACTTACTGTTTTTCAAGAAACTTGGTCCGGCACAAAATCATTCAAACCACATTCACAGCGGACTAAAAACAATCAGTCTGGCATACATGCAAAAACGAACCTCAAAATACCGTTCACGACGGCCCAAAAAATTTGGTACGACGTACATGCAAAACTTACTGTTTTTGAAGGAACTTGGTCCGACGCATATACGAAAACAAACTTCAAAGCGCCGTTCACGCCGGACAAACATTTGGTCTAGCGTACATGCTAAATCAAACCTCAGAATCACGTTCACGCCGGACTAAGAAGTTGGTCCGGCGCAGATGCGGAAAATAGTCCGGCGCAAAAAGAAAACACTCTGTTTTTTGAAACACTTAATCAAAGCATATCACAAGCATGTCAATGGATCAAATGAAACAGCACATGCACATGCACATGCACCACACATGCCATGAGCACAACCACTTTGCAGTACCAAAATCATCATTAAGCCAATTTTTCATCACATGATTTCACAATCTCCTCCTTGATGAAAACATTGGCAACACCACTTAGAACTGAACATTGGTATTCACCCCACAAGAAAATGATTTTTGAAATCAAAAGGTTTAAAATCAAAAGCCAAAAGAGAAAAAACAGAAAATCTCCCTCTTTGACAAATATGCAAAGTGAAAAACTCCCCCTAGGTGAAATAGGAAAAATCTCCCCCTAAGAAGTAAAAAATGTGTGAATATGCAATGTGACCAAAATTCTCCCCCTTTGACAACGGATTCAACAAGAATACAAGAGAGAGAACAAAAATCTTTTTTTTTGTTTTTTTTTATGTACTGAGCATTATAAGTCATTCACAAATGAAATCTATCTCCAAGTCATGCTATCCAAGATATTTATACCCTCAAATCTACACATTGACAATGTAGAGTAAGCACAACTAGAGATCAAGTTCTATTAAGAATTATTTGCTAAGCGAGCCGAATAGTAGGCTCGGGCTCGGCTCACTACCGCTTTGAGCTGAGCCGAGCTCGAGCTAAGCCTGGAGCCTCGACCTTAATTTCCAACCCTAGCAGGTTCCCATATTAGGGGTAGATAGGCGGGAGATTTTGTCCTGACTATGTTATATAGGGACAGAGACGGGAATGTCTCCTCCATTCCCGTTGTTCCCCATATAGACTGATATATACACACACCCACATAGATTGATACATCTACATCTATAATATTGCTCTTCTGTCTCTCTCTAACGTAATATAACTATAGGTATAAGCTATTGTATACAACTCATTTGATATAATTCTATCGTCTCATTTATTAATAAATTATGTATTTATGCACACCTATATGATAAATTGTTGACATTACCTCAATGTCATTAAAATTGATATTCTGTTGGGCCCATATCCCTTCGAATCCCTGATGGGGATAGGAACAGAAGGAAAATCATCTTCGAATCCCAGCCTAGCATAACAACGAATGGGCAGTGTTGGTACGGTTCGGTTGTGTAATATTCAAAAAAAGGAAAGACCCTAGTGGGCCGGGCCACCGGCCTACTGACCCAGCTGGCAGGTCCTTCTTTCCCTATTGAGCCACCCTTCCACCTGTGCATTGCCCCTACCTCATCCCCAGTACACCGGCTACCTCTTCCCCCAGTGCCCTACCCGCCCCTTCCTCTCCTCGCTGCATCGGCCACACTTCTCCACCTGCGCCAGCCGCCGGCCACCCCCCTCTCGAGCTACCATCGCTGCTACGCCAAGTGGTGACAAGGTCTAGCAGCACCTAGGGTGGGAGTTTGGGACACGTAGAGGAGTGAGGAATGCATGATCTGAGGGGAGTTGCCGACATCGTCGTTCCACCGAATCATCAGGACGCAGGTATAAACATAGATTGATATTGGTGGTGTCAGCGCTGTGATAGGGTGATACTATGGTGGTTTTCCTAGTAGATGTGGCCTGTAGTGGTCACCGATTTCATTCTAGGCAACTTAAGTATTCTGTAGAATGTGGGTTTGATCTTCGGGTCGAATTTCGAGTTACATACGATTAGTTTCAAAGGCCACAGAAGTTGTGAAAAATGTAGATTATTATCTAAAGTTTTATTAGTGTATAAGAACGAAAAATTAGGTAAGCAGTTTAAAAGTTATGGCATATTAAACCTTGCTGTCCAGAATCGGTCGCTACTGAGAGCAGTCACGGTAATCTATTGATTAGGGCTAGTTAATGGCCAAAGTAATTTATATAAATAACTAAAGAAAGCTAGATAATTCTATGTAGACTCCAGAAATGTTATGATTTGCTCTATTTGGAGTTGTATAAAAATAGTTACAAAATTGTGAAGTCTGCTGTCCTGTAGGACCAAAGATCGGTCTTTGGGGATGAAAACGAGGAGTTAGATAAATTAATTAGAAAATGTGTATAACTAGAAACTTGTAGGTAATCTTCTGTTGTTATCATAAAATATATGATTTTATATGTTTGGGCTCATGAGCTAGATGTTATGGTCTTTCGATCACCAGGACAGGAAGGGGAAAACTTTATGGCGAAGTGGAAAGTTAAACCTGGGGGTTATGCATAATTGTCATATTATTATATTTGATGTTTGTACTACCATTGCATGATTTTGTGGTGGTTATCCTACTATAGGGGGTGTGACTTCAACCTCACACCATTCCATTCCTTGTGGATAAAGAGGCAAGTGCATGGTAGAATGAGAACCGTTTGTAAAATGCTATACATATGTTCATTAGTAAAATCTTACACACATCAGGAATTTGGTGTTCATTTTGCAGTAAAACGCCCTTATTGAGTAAGCTCTGTGAAAACCATATATATACAAGTTTTGAAAATTTCTCAAATAATTACATACTATAGGGAAGGTGAGCTTCTACAATCCTACAAAATTTGAAGACCAAACTCAATAACATTTGAAAGATATGAAATTGATAAGCAACGGATAGATAGTACTAAACTGTGACAAAATCACTTTTCATCCGAATTTTTCTTTTTCATATCTTTGAAATGAAATTGATTTTGGTTATCAAATTTTACAAGGTTGTAGAATCTCACCTTCCCTACATTGGTAATTTTTATAGAATTTTTAAAAACTTGTATATGTGGTTTTCATGGATTTTAAATGATAAGGGTGATTTACCCTAGATATTTTGCATTTTACTATCAAGAAAATAACATTCTAGTAGCTATTACATATGATATTACTCTACTCAAACAAAGTGAACTATCACAATAAGAATTTAGTTCTATTTGTCTATCCTATAATAAAATATTATGTGGATGGTCATAAATGTTACTGTAATATATGGTAAAATCAAAAGAGAATCATTTGTAAAATGGTATGCGTCTATTCAGTAGTAAAATATTACACACATTAGTAATTTGGTGTTCATTTGGCAGTACACCACCTTTATCGTGTTATGCTGATATTGTTGTTACTTCAAATCATGGAAAAACGAAGGTTATGCTACCGAATTATGCTGATATTGTTGTTGCTTCAAATCATGGAAAAACAAAGGTTATGCTACCAAATTTTCCTTTAAGTTACTAGCGTAGTTGCTGTAATTTAATGTTAACTATGGGATTTGGACGTTGCTAGTATTGTTTGTGGTGACATTCGCGGCATACTAGGTGTTGGGGTGTTACACCATACCTCTTGCCAATGAAAAAATAATGTGACTGATATACACCTTGATGGAAAAAAATGAGGAATATCAAGAGGATGGTGGAGGAACTGACCACGAATAGTGCCAGGATGAAAACTCGATTAAACAGCATGAAAATTGAGTCCTAGACACTACCCAAAATCTAGCGACACGCTAACCTGTCTAGAAGCCGTGTCTGCGTTATGAGTGCTCAAAGTCTGGCGATGACCCTAAATACTCCTAAGGGCATGAATACACTCGTGTTGAGTTATCTTGGCATGTCTGAAGTAGAACTCGGGCAGTTGTCCATCCTTCTGACAGAAGGTGCATGTATACTTCGCTTTACTAGAGGCAGAAGCTATAGGTGGAATAACCTTCTAATCAGAAGTCCATTGGACAACACCTGTAGACCAAAATAGAGTGGTGCTATTCCTAGAAGCAACCATGATCTCTCCACTCTTGGAAGCACGAACAACTATAGGCGGATGCACCCACACATGCTCCAAGTAGTCAAATCTAAGGCACTAATTGAATCTACTAATCTTGGATTGGTCTAGGATGAGGTTGATCTTCATCCTGCCTCCTAGAAAGTTCTCAAGTGTGCTCATGAGGTACACACACTCTGGAAGACAAAGGCATAGGAAGAACAGGAGAAAGAAGTGGATGAAGATACAGAAGAGGTAGAACAAATAGCACATGCATATCTCTCCCTTTGCATGGATGCCCCAATCTTGAAAACCTCACAAGAAATGCACTCAGCATTCCTAATCCTAACCCACTAGGCCTCTAACTTTTTCCTAAGCTCCTCATGAGTCCTATCCAAATCCCCCTCACCCTCAGCACATCGAAGCAAGGTTCTTATAACTTAGCTAGTAGGTCCTCAGCAAGTTCAGCACACTTGATATTCAAAGCATTTTTGTAAAGTTTTAGTTGACTACAGCCCTCACATGAGCTGACTGGGTCCTTAGAAGCATGTTGTTCAAGTTCATCATTTCTAATAGAAAGCTTCCAAGGGTGAATGTGTGACACCCCGAGAATTATAATAATTAATTAAAGTAGTTAAGCATTTGTTTTGCTGCATTCTAGATTTTTCTTTGGAGTTATTTGCATTTGAATTTGATTGCCTAATTAAATCCCCATGCGACTTAAGCCTAAACATTAGGACTGCTTTTAGAAACCCTAAATTCTTTCAAAGACCACCAAAGTGCAGATTTGAATCTTGGAGAAAGCTGTGGAAAAATTTGAGGCCTTCTATTCCGTGGCAGGTGGTACCACCATTGTACTGCCGGTACTACCAGACCAGCTGTAGTACTGGCCCCCTGGGGCGGTACTACGGACCCCACTTTTTCACATGATGGGCGGCCATTTCGGGCACTGTCACCATGTTGCCTCTCCTCTTCTGCCACTGTGCCCAACGTCGGCTTGTCCCCAGCTCAAAAGCAGCCAGGAGAGCACAAGCCTCCTCCTCCCTCTCTGTTTCATCCTCTTCCTCTCCTCACCCAAGCCAGGAGAGCTCCCAGCCGCCTTGTCTTCCTCCGGCCAGTCTACTCATCGAGAAATGAAGAATAAGAGATCTACCTCTATTTCTTGGCTTTGGAGCTTCTCCAAACCCTAACCTATCTCCTCTCTTCCTCCCTTGCAGCTGCGAATCAATCTGATATCTGTTCTTGCTGTCGTCCGAACGAGTAGCTTCCAAGGAGGAGCAAGGAGAGCAAGCTTAAGCCGTTCCTCTCACCAGCTTGACCCAAGCGGCCCCTTGACCATGTGGTAAGAACTCATTGTCTGGTTCTCTAGGTTTTCAGTTCAAATCCCTGCAAACCCTATTTTTCCTTTTGTTCCATTAGGTTCGATCGAGTAGATCCCTTGGTTAAGAAAGTTTATTCGGTGTTAGATGAGTATATGGACTTGTTCTAGGCTGTTTGGAACCCTAATGCAGAAAGAAAACCTAAAAGACCCTCGTAGATTTTATTCTTGGAATCGATTTGCTAAAAGTGCGTTTTTGTGCTTTTTGGAGCAACCTTGTGTTCTAAGGTTCCAAAAAAATCACAAAGATGATTTCCACTAGCTCCTAGTGTCATAAATGACCCATTCCCGTAAAAAGAATTGAGTTTGGTTTTGATTTGAGTTTAGAAACGGTTTTATGTTGTATTTAGTGCTTATAAAATAAAAAAGGTAGGAAGCAAGTTTATTGAGCTAAAAAAATTTTGGTGAAACTAGTTTGGATAGTTTAGATGTGTTCCTAAGGTCACTAGGATCTTAAAATCGTGATCGTTTTGAAGTTCCATCGCAATCCATGCAAACTTCCATTTTTAGCCCAGGCCAAAACCTAGAGGCTGGCACTACCGCCCTCCTAGGGTCGGTACTACTGAGCTTGGCTGGAGCTACCACCTTCTCACCGATGGTAGCTATTTTCCAGAGAGCTCCCTTTTGGCCACCGGCACTACCAGGCCATGGGAGCAGAACTGCTGGACAAGAAACACTACCGGACCCTTAACATCGGTACTGTTGAGCCAGAGGCACTACCGCATGTTTGTCGTTGATACCACCGGGTGCTAGTGTCAGTTTTGGATCCTTTTTAGTTTGAATTAGTTCTTGCTTCATGAATTCGATTCTTTCTCACATTTGAGTTCTCTTTGCTCTATCTTGATTCATTTTCATTTGTTTTATTGATTTCTCGTGTAGAAATTGACGTTTGATAGTCCGTCAACAACGATCCCGATTACGACCCCAAGTTTGATCTCGTCGAAGAGCAAACTGGCAAGCAACCACCTTTGATCAAATTGATCCTATATTTTGCAAATTTATTTCATTTTTCCAAACTATTATGCATGTCCATATGTTCTGTAAAGTTGCTACATTATGGGAATGGTAGATATACGCTGAACATTGTGGGATTTCCTTAATCACTTTGACATGGCAGCCTCGATGAACCCTAAGCTATATTTAGACATCTACTGAAATGTTAAATATAATTGCTTAGTAAATGCATATACTTAGCCATGCTGTAGAAAATGTCAAATGATAATGTGATTCGATCAAAATGTGATTTCTTTTGGAAAAGATAAAATGGTGTAGTTATTTTGGTAAAAATGAAAAATGAAAAATGTATGATTAGGACATGGGCATGATGTATGGTATATTGCGAGTTGACATACAAGGGATGGACTTGTACGGTGTTTGGATGGATATTGCTATTGTGGTGGAATGTACAAGGGATGGACTTGCACGTGGTTTGGAACATCTTGCCTGAGTCAGCTAAGGACCGAACTTGATGCTATCAACTGAGTCAATTCATACAACCACATGTGCGAGTATGGGATAGCCTTAACTTAGTACAGTAGTTGGGGTTTAGCCTTGCATTTTGGAAGGCCGGATTAGTATGGACGAACCGGGTGTTCGGTGTTGTTCCAGGTGCTCCCACCTCGAGGAGTTAGGGTTGGAGTATGCCAATACAACAGTTATGCCTTGCTATGGAGTAAATGATGCGATGGGGCGTAAACCATCGTTAGAACTATGTGTTCTTGTCTGGATTAGTGCGATGGGGCGTAAACCACCGTGGGTGCTGTGTGCACGGGCTAGATTTCCACTCATATCAAGGGTAGACATCACCGGAGCTGGTGCAAGACTAGGCTCTAGCGAATGGAATGGTTTTGTCACGGTCCAACAAAATGGGTATGATGAATACCGCATGGCATGGTTGGCATGATTGCTAGGATGTGTCATGTGGGTAAAGTGCACACTCTCTATAGAGAATAAATCTAATTAATTATCCATGCTGACGGTCAAGAGCAGCTTGGGAAATAAAGTCAAATATAGACTTTTAGTTTTGGCTTTTTTGGAAAAAAAATGGGTTGGTGTTGAGAAAAATGGATTGGTGAAATGAAAAAGGTATGTTGAATTGGTTCATCATCATGATGAATTGGTGGAATGGTATGATAGTTTTGTTTAAGGATATGGAATGATGGATGGATGTGATATTCTCATTGGATGTATTATGGATTAATGGAAATATGATATATGTGTTGTTATTACTTTTAATACAATTGCTCTTTAGATTTCCAAATTGTTTGGAAGTATTATTATATTGCAAATAAATCTTGTTTCATGCAAAATTGAAACTAGTATAGAAACATGTATCATTGACAAAACCTGCATTTTATTGTACTTACATACACTAAAGTCTTGCGAGTACATACGTATACTCACCGTTTGCTGTCATGAATTTTGTTGGACGAAGGTAATGAAGATCCGCTCGACAATACTCAATTTGTGCCAGAGCCCGAGGACTTTATGGATGGTTAACTGGGTTCTTTCACCAGTTGGTTGCCTTTGGGTTGTGGCTGGCACACCGTGGTGTTATTTTGGACTTATGTTATTTCCGCTGCACTGGTTCTCTTTTATATTGTTTATGGCCGATCGACCATAAACTGTAAAGTTATCACTTGTAATAGCCTTAAACTACTTTTATGTCAGTATGAGTGTATGTGGTTGTGATTCATCTAAAAAGCACGCTATGTGGGTGCTAGGCTGTTGATCCTGGGAACTAGTACTGGACACATATCCAGGGCACCTGGAATCAAGGTGGATGTAACTCTCCTGTTTGTGTAATGACACAACAGTGGAGGTATGGCCTGCTCCAATCCCAGGAGTGACACCATAGAATGCTCATGGAATCAATTTCAGCAAATAATTTTAGGCAATTATCACAAGAAAGGCAATTGTGAGCATGGAGAAATCTAGTATCATCATAAATAGCAACAAGAGAATTGCAACTAGTATTCTACAACCTAAGAACCTCAACCTCAGAAATCACACTATAATGCATGGTCCTTAGGTTCTCAAGCTTTATAAGCATATGATTGCAAAGAGTACACTCATCATTATAAGAGGAAGAAGATATAAGCTAAGCCATCTCCCGAGATAGACTACGTACCTCCTTCTCTAACTCTGAACACCTCACCCTAGACTTACAATGAAATTTGCATAATTTACAGAAGGCGTCATTAAGCTCGTCATAGGTAGGTACCTCGTCAGAGTTGCTGTAGAAGTCATCGTGGCTATTGCTGTTGGCATCAGCCATGAAGCACATGCCGGTGAAGTTGTTGCCGCCCTTCTTCTTCTCTTGTGGATCATCCTCACCCTCATCACTCTAGGTCTCCGCATCAGAGATGTTGATATCATCGAGTGTGGCAATGACGCGGTGGAAGAGCTTCTTGTTCTTGGAGAACCAGCTTAGGGCAATTTGCACGAATGTGGCTGGGCCACCACACTCGAAGCAGGTGATCATGCCATCTCTTCCTCTCCCTCACCCTGTTGTATGCATGAGAAGATTTACAAGCTAAAAGAACAAGCTTGCCTTCTAAAAATTTTCCCAGTTTTTCATCACTTAGCTCACAAAGAGTAGAGAGGGAAAAAACATAAGAGAACTCAGAGGAGGATCCAATGGAATTGGTGACCAAGCCCATCGACTGCGACTTTAACTTACGAGAGACAACGTCGACCTCATGAGTCGAGTCGAGAATAAAGCCCATCAAGAGTCAAAGTCGATAAGCAATGGTGTGCTTGATGGTGGTCACCTTCATTTCTCGAACTCGAACATCAAGTGTAGTCAAGAAGTGATGAGCTTTCTCCGAGTCAGAGTATGTGCAACCAACTGCACGAAGATTGCTCAAGATCTTTGTGAAATGGTCAAAACACTCATCAACGATCTCACTAGCGTGCTATTCAAATTTGTTGTAGTCATGATTGTACTGATCCTATCTCACCGTCTTGATCTGGGTGGTTCCCTCATGATAAGTATTGAGGGTCACCCATATCAGGTGAGAAAATCGTAGGTGAGAGATCATGTCTTACTCACTATGGTTAAGACCCTGTGTGAGGATGTTCTTTACCTTAGCATTCGCCTCAACATCAGCCATATTCACAGCATTGACGTTCTCATTGGGCAGAACCTCATAAAGGAGTTTCACCTTCTGCCATATTAGGAAGCCATGGGCAGTGAGGTACGACTCCATTCTCGATTTTCAAAAAGGAAAATCAATTTAAAAAAAATCGTAGGTGTAACACCCCGGCATCTAGTATGCCCTGGATGTCACCAAACATAGAATAAAATGCAACTAAATACCACAATTACGATTAAATTACAGAAAGGGCGTAAATGCTTCAACCGAAAAATTCGGCAGCATCTCCCTTGTTTTTCCATGGTTTGAAACAACAACATGAATACCACAAGTTATATCATAAAGAACGACATCTAAAACAGCAATCACAAGAGATATAGCAACAGTTTAAGTCCAGAATAAGTAAATTCGACCACTTCATGAGCTAAACGACTTAAATGACATAACCAAGCACACAATTGAGGCAATGGACTTATTATCACAATTATGAAAGGTAAAAGAGTTGTTGTCTAATTGAATGATGCTATGTGAAGGTGTGTCGCTAAGCCCCTTTCCCGCATGCCGGTTTCATAGTACCTAAAGACAACATAAAGCACAAGCGTGAGTTCATCACTCAACAAGTATATTGCAATGGAATAAGCAAGCACTTTCAATACCATCATCACTACATCTCCGATCCAACTTCATAAGCATTTCATACTCACATTGTAAACATCTCATTAACATCATTAGATACGCAATGCAATAGACATGTCTCCTCGAAGCACATGCCGGTATTGCCGAGTGCACACCCGTCGGTGTGCACCCTCTTTCCCCTTCCATCCCGTAGATGGAAGGTGCCTACTCTCACTGACTCGCTCCCATACACAACCGTGGATGGAACTTCAAGGTAGGTCTTTCATGTTTACTACGTGTGAACACAGAGGCCCGCATCAAAATGGGACACCTCTTCCATTATGAATGCACATATGACAAGAACATGTATAAACTTGCATAAACATTAAATACAACAATTTCATAACCAATATGTAACCATGTTCATCATATCATAAGCAAATATCAAGCATGGCAAGTTAACACATCATGTAGCCATATTGCACCTATGCAAGACTAATAGTCATACAACAACCAAACCCATCCCAATACACTTGCCTTCAACCGTGAGCGATGGAGTGGCGAGAGGTTGAGGGCACTCCCGGTGTCACACCACCTGCACATAGGTACAACACAATCAAATTGTACCCACAAAACAATACAAGAATGATCATCTACCCCGACGTCGCAAACTACTCCTAAAACCTGAAAACAGAGAATCTGTCCCGACGGGACAGCGGGCTTTCCAACTAGCATAACTTGAGTTCTAACACTCCAAATCAAGCAAACGAGTACATTTTCACGAATCTTAGGAAATTTCCTAAATTTTTCTAAGTATTGACGAAGACTAAATCGGCCTCTAAAATTTTCTAATCTACAGATGAATACGATCTGTCCCAATCACGTCACAAGTTTGACAACGTTCGGTAAAACGGCCATAACTTTTAAACAGATTGACGGAATTTAACGTTATTGGTGTCCAATTAAAGATAATTCAATTACCTACAACATTCACGTTTCATACCTGATGAAAATAGCTCTGGGTACTTCTCGTGCATACGAGACTCCAATTCCCAGGTCGCTTCCCTCTCGGACTGGTGTGACCACAGGACTTTGACAAATTTGAGTGTTCTGTTCTTCAACACTCGCTTGGAATTCCCCATGATTCTGACAGGCCGGGACTCGAAAGTGAGGTTCTGATCAAGTACCAATGGCTCCAACGGAACCACTAACTCCGGGTCATGCAAGTACTTTCTCAGTATCGAAACATGAAACACATTATTGACCCCTTGCATCGACACCGGTAGCTCCAAACGATAAGCCAACTTGCCAACTTACCAACTCGAGCGATGATAGGAAATGGCCCAACATACCTCGGACTGAGCTTCCCTTTGGTGCCAAATCGAACCACACCCTTGGTGGGAGACACTCACAAGAGTACACTATCACCCACCGCAAACTCTAGATCTCGCCTTCTCACATCAGCATAGCTCTTCTGTCTACTCTGAGCTGCAAGAAGGTTCTGCCGCGCCTCTGCCACCCGATCAATAGTCTGCTGAACCCAATCCGGTCCAAGGACCGCTCTCTCTCCCACGGCATCCCAACAAAGCGGCGATCTGCACTTCCGGCCATAGAGCACTTCATAAGGGGCAGCCCGGATGCTGGAATGTAGCTGTTATTGTAAACAAACTCTGCTAGTGGCAAATGGTCTTCCCAGCTACCTTTCCATGCCATCACACAGGCCCTGAGCATATCCTCCAAGGTCTGAATGGTGCGTTCAGATTGCCCATCAGTCTGAGGGTGAAAAGCGGTGCTAAGGCAAAGCTGTGTGCCCAAAGCACTCCGTAAACTCTCCCATAATTTGGAGATAAATTTCGCATCCCGATCAGAGATAATCGTCCTGGGTACACCATGCAGTCTCACAATTTCCCACACATATATGGTAGCCAACTCACTCGCGGAGTTGGTAGTGCGGATCGGAATGAAGTTTGCAGACTTGCTAAGACAGTCCACCACAACCCAAACAGCATCCTTCCCTTGTGGAGTACGAGGTAGGCCAACCACGAAGTCCATAGAAATGTCATCCCAAGGCCACACAGGAACAATGGCTGCAACAGACCAACGGGTGTCGGGACCCCGAATTTGCAAATCCGGACCCTCTGTGTATTCAGCACTAGTCCAGGAACGCGCTAGTGCACACAGTCTTAACATCGGTATATATCACAATCATACCAAATGATACTATCAAAGTACTTTATTTAAATAATCAAAGGGTTACTCGACCTTATGGCCAAGTTACAAATATATGCCTTGCAAGGCAGAACTTATTAAAAGAGAAATAATAGCAGCGGAAAATCAAATAAACTTCGTGGCGCCATCCAGATACCACAGGCAACTGATCGGGCTCGCATCCCTAAGTAGAGGTCCTCTTGGAGTTCCTCTCCGAATCGGCGTAGTCTCCTCTTCAACTCGGTATTGTGTTGAGGCAAGGGTGAGTACTTGGTACTCAAGAAGTCATGCATGCGTAATGCAAGCTAATATACTATATGCATGGCTTGGTACAAAAGGAATAGCTTAAGGTATATTTGCGATGTAAATGCATTTGACAAGTAATATAAGTAGATTCAAAGCAAAGAAAAACAAGTAAAGCATAAATAACTTTTCAAAAGTTTAAATAACATTTTTCCCCATCCTAAACCATATTTCCATCATCTTCCTTGTTAAACCAACCCAACTTCTCAAATCCAAGTTATTTTTCGTAAAATCTAACCCTTGATTTGTAATTCCCGAGCATTGTCCAAAGACTGTGGACTCGGCTATTCAAATAGATTCTACACTCTGCAGAGGTTATGCACTTTACCCACAAGATACAATCCACTCACCACGTCACTGACCGTGAATCGCCATACAAGAGTATGCGAATGAGCGATCATAACAAAGCCTTTCTAAGCCTCAAACAACACTGGTGGTCCTCTCCTGGTTCGTGCTCTACACCATCCCTTCCCTTAGCCAAGGCGAAGTATGGGACCAACACACCGTTAGATGGGTACTGGCCACGCCACGATACGCCCCTGCACAATCACACAAAAGGTGTAATCGACACTCGAGGCTCCACAAGTGAGTCCTTAGCGACTTAGTCCGGCTAGGGCCGCCCCATTCCCCATGTGGTTGCAAGTATGACCCAGTTCCAAAGGCTTGCAAGGTTAAGTCCTTAGAGTGACCAGGGCAAGACTACCCGAAAAACCAAATCATCACTCCCAATGCCACAATCGCCCACCCGATTACTCTTGCCACAAGCTCCCTGGCCGAAATCAGCTTATCAAACCCCAGCTTGATTACCATGCACCACGTGCCATCAACATCACATGATACTTTTCCAAACAGGTTCAATATATCATTAAGTCAATATTAGCATTTGATTATCCAAAATCATGTCATGAGCACGAAAGGTGTCTAAGCGATACTACAACGATCTAAACCCATGTTGGCAATTTAATAATGTCCAACTAGTAAACCACAACTAGGTGACAAAGCGGTCATGGCACATACTTAAGTAATCAAGGTGTCATATATCAAATTGGTATTTATCTAACCCCAGTGTTTAAAACCAAAGTATCTTTCTAATTAAACTAGCATGCAATAGTTTAAATCAAAATAGATTTCAAATGGGATCAACATGGTCAAAGCAATAACTTGCCTTCAAAAAAGCACTTGCTCTTGGTCTTGAGTTGGATCCCGAGTCAACACTTCTCCTTCGAATCCTTCCCAGGCACTTCAACGTCTACTCGTAAAGCGTGCAAATAGCAAATACACAAATAAACACTATGCAAAAGATCCCAAAACTCCAAATAAAATCCATAAACAGAGAGAACATAATTTTCTGATTTTAGAAAGCTGAATCACAAATTTGGAGTTAAACGCAAAGTTATGATTATTTAAAGTTTAAATAATCAATTAAATAATATTACAGAGAAAAACTTTAGTCCAAAATTAAATAAAATTCATATTTAGGTAGATCTTAATTTTATACAAATTTAGAAATTTGAATCAGCTCAAATGGAGTTGAAACGCCAAAAGTTATAAAGCGTTTGAAAGTTTGAATCTAAATTTGAAATCATTATTCGAATTAATAAATCATTTTCTTTTCGAAAATTATTGCGCCAAAGATGGACACGTGGCGCTCCTGATTGGCCTCCGACATCAGGGGTCCATAGGCTCGGTCCCATGCTCGGCTGAGTCCACGGTGGACTCGGTCCACGGCTCACGTGATCCCGACATGTGGGCCCACTCGGTGACGCGTCATCGCTGACGTGGGCTCACTTCCAGCCAATGTGGGACTCACTATGACGCCATGGGTGACGCCAGCGCTTGGTCAAGCATCGACATGCGGGCCTTCCGACGCCGCCCTGTCGGGCCGTGGTACACGCACGCTGCGATCTGGCCACCGCTTCTGGCCCAACTTCCCGACGCGTGGCGCAATCTCGTCCCTGGTTTGAAAATCATGGCGCCGGATTGGATCCGTGGTTTAATACGCTGAAACTACTCGATGCTCGTGGGTCGCTCGATCTAGATCGCGACGGTCCCGTATCTAATCTATAATCGCGACCGCTACAAAGACGTGGCGACAGTGAACCGCTGGATCTTGATCCAACCCGGCCCGCATCTAATCGGGTTTCTAGGTTTGGGAAACACGTGAACTCACCGCGTCGTCTGGATCCAACGGCACGGCTTCGAGGGCAGCGATGGCACACATAAGGCCTGGCTTGAACGTGAGACGGACGCGACCTTGCCGTCCGGCGTCAGCGGCCTTCCGTGAGGGGTACTCGAACGCGCCTCGCCTTGGGGAATCCGGACTGGGCTTGATGACGGCGGAGGACGACGGACGGCAAATATCGGGCGTTTAATCATGGGGCGGAACAGATTTCCAACTCCGCGAGCAATAACGGGCGGTGGGGATCTCAGGCGGCGAGCTGAGGTTTCGGAACCGGCGTGATGGCGATCCTCAGGTATGCCTGCATTAAATAAGCCTCTGCGTCCAGTAGTAAAAACGGAGACCTAGCTCTCACGGCGGCGGACACGGGCGGAGTCCAGCTTCGACTTCGGGCGGAGACGATGAAATCGTGGCCGTCCACGTGGCATAACTAACGGCCACGACATGCGCTGGGCGCGATCGGACCGTCCTGACACGCCGGTCCTGGCTTGGACGGATCTCAGTATTGGATCTTGATCCAACGGTTGGGATTGATTAGTGAGTTAGGAGTGGGTTCGGTCGAGTCAAGTGCTCGGGTCGGACTGAACCGACTCGGTCGGATGAACAAGACTTGACCGAGTTGATTTTCCAGCGAATTAATATTTAAAATAATTCTAATTCATTTAATTCATTAAAAATAGCAAATGACTCGAAAAATTCGAAAAATTCTGGAAAATATTTTGGATCATTTTGGACTCAAATAAAATATTTCCAACAAAATTTTATTTGCAAAAATTAAATTCTTTAATTATTTCAAAATGGAATAAATTCAAATAAATTCCAAATAAATCCAAATAAATTCAGAAATTCCAAAATTCACCAAAGTGCCAAATCACACATGAATTTAAGAAAAGCAAAATTTTGGGGTGTTACAAACCTCACCTTAATAGAATCTCGTCCAGAGATTCAGTGGCTTACTAAAGGATTAGGTTTGGAAATTCTTCTTCAAATCCTCTTCAAGGCCCCAAGTCGCTTCACTTTCTTCATGGTTGCTCCAATCGAACTCTATGAATCGGGTTGACTTGTTTCTAGTTTCCTCGATCCATTGTCTAGAATCCTCACAGGATGTTCCTTATAAGTCAAATCCTCATGCAACTCAATTGACTCTAGTGTATCTGCTCTCGGGGAACTGAGACATTTCTTCAACTGGGACACATGGAATACATCATGTACACTAACGACTTGCGGGCAACTCCAAATGATAGGCAATCACCTCTGCGACTCAAAATCTTAAATGGTCAACATCTGGTGCAGTTTCCCTTTGGCATGGAACCTCTTAACTCCCCGAGAGGCGAACTCGAGGTATACAAAGTCTTCTCGTTCAAAACTCAAATCTCGGCGACGATTGTCGATAACTCTTCCGAGATTGGGCTATCTTCAACCTTTCCCTAATCATAGCAATCTGCTTCTTCACCTCTTGAAGAATATCAGGCCCAAAGACACAAGGCCACGGCCTCATTCCAATTCAATGGCGTCCAAGCAGTGGTCCACCATACAAAGGCCTCAAAAGGTGACATCCGTAAGCTAGCCTGATAACTATTGTTGTAAATTCAAATCCTCGGCATACGGCAAACTCTTATCCCAAGAGGTAGCATAAGCTAATGCACAAGCTCTTAGCATATCCTCCAAAATCTGGTTGACTCTTCCGGTCATTCATCCGTCTGGATGATAAGTCAGATCGAAGTTTAAACGGGTTCATGGCCTCATGCAACTTATTCCAGAACCTTGAGGTAAATTGGGTACCTCGTCCGATAATCCTCCTTGGCACTCAGTGCAAACAGACAATCCCGATCATGTACAACTCGCTAATTTATCTCCGAGTAAGTGGTCTTTACGGGGATAAAATGGGCTACTTTAGTCTTATCCATCCTATAACCCATATGGAGTCATAACCTCCTTGAGTCTTTGGCAAACCGTAATGAAATCCATTCCGATTTCCTCCTACTTCCACTGTATTTTTAGCCGTAGCAATCCTCGCGGTTTCGATGCATTGCCTTGACTCGGCATACGTCGCACAATGCAACATAATTCGGCAACTTCACTGCTTCATACCGGCCACGAGAATCTCTCCTTCGATCCCGATACATCTTGGCGCTCAGATGATGAATCAGTACTTAGAGTCATGGGCTTCTTCCAAAATCAGCATTGCTTTAACTCCTTTTTGTTAGAGCACACAAATGCGATCCTTCATCCACAACGTGCCTTGTTCATCCAATTTGAAGTCCTCTCGCCTCGCCTTCCTCCTTGATGGACTTAATCCTGCGGATCCTGTCATCATCCTTCATGGCCCTTCGGATCCGATCCTCTAGGGTAGGCTTTACTTCCAATCGGCCAAGAATCCGCTAGGTACAACCTCAATCTTCATCTTCAAAATCCTCACATAACTCATCCTCGACTTGTGGCTAGTAACGCACTCACGGTATGGCTTTTCCGACTCGAGCATCGGCTACCACGTTACCTTCCCTGATGGTAATGATTCCAACATTATAGTCCTTGATCAACTCTAGCCATCTCCTTTGCCTCATATTCCGAGATCCGTGGGTGAATATGTACTTAAGGCTCTTATGATCCGTATACACCTCACATCTGCTTCCAATCGTATAGTGACGCCATATCTTCAAAGCATGCACTACGCGGCTAACTCTAGGTCATGTGTCGGATAATTTTCCTCATGCGGCCTCAATCCGCCTTGATGCATAAGCGGCGACCTTTCCATTCTGCAGATCGACACATCAAGTCCTTGGCGCGATGCGTCACAATAACTATCGAAGCTTTGAGCAACATCCCAGAGAACTAACACCGGCACGATGTCAATCGCTTCTTCACTCCAAATCCTTCCTCACATTCCGCGCCCATGCAAACTTCTTTTCCTTCTTCAAAGAATTATGCGTAAGAGGTTTCAGAATTGTCGAAAAAGCCTTCATGAAACGCGGTAATATCCTCGCCATTCCAAGCGAAACTCCGACCGGTCACGCTCTCTAGCTCCCAATGTAACAGCCTTCTACTTTGCTTGGATCTACTGGCGACTTTCCGCGGTCATTACATGTCCAAGAAACTCCACCTTGTCCTTCCAAAAATCACACTTGCTGAACTTGGCTAAAAGTTGCTGTTCCTCGCCTTTTCCAAAACTCGCCTGTAAGTGTTCGGCAAGGCATGTTCATCCTCTGCCTTGAGTAGACTAGGATATCGCCTATGAACACGACGACAAACTTGTCCAACATTCCATGAACACCTTATTCATCATATTCATGAAATAAGTCGGGCGATTCGTCACCCAAAGGACATAATCAGAAACTCAGAATGTCCATATCTTGACGAATGCGATCTTGAATATCTTCGATCGGATCTTCAATCGATGGTATCCCGATCTCGATCAATCTTGGAGAAAACTCCGGCTCCTCTTAATCGATCAAACAAATCATCAATCCCGGTAGCGGATACTTATTTTTCACTGACTTCATTGAGTGCACGGTAGTCAATGCACATCCTGAAACTCCCCGCCCTTCTTCTTGACAAACAAAGCCGTGCTCCTACTGCGATTGAACTTGGTCTCGATAAATCCTTTATCCATTAACTCTTCCACTGGTTTCTTCATCTCTACCAACTCCTCGGTAGACATCCGGTAGGGTCTCTTGCTATCGGTGCTGCATCTTGGTACAAGTTCTATCACAAACTCTATGTCCTCGTCAAGGCATACCGTGTAGATCTTCTGAAAACATCGGTACTCATTCACTCGGGACATCCTCTATGCTGATTGCCTTGGTATCGGTTAATCATCAACTGTCCATCTCTAATCGCTATGATGGGCTTGAAATTCCACTTTCTTCCCACACTGGGCTCTCAATCGAGATAGTTCTTCGTCCACAATCCAATACACTTTGTGTTTGGATAACCAATCCATTCCCAATATAACATCTAAGGTCCAGGTCTCCAAAATTATAAGGTTTGCTAGGAACTCTATTCCATCTATTAGTATTCTCACCCGAACATCCTACTTCCGTCGAGTTCGAAACTGTGGGTTTGAACTAACATGCACTTAAGTCTTGCCATTCTCAAGTCATTTCTAGTAGCAAAGCCTTGCGAAACAAACGAATCAAGCTCGAGTCAAACAAATCAAGGTGTGTATCGAGTTAACAAGTAACTTACCCAAGATGCCTCTGTAGCATTTTGGCAAAGGTATCTGCGTGACATGGTTGACTCGGCCTCTCACCACGGCCGGGGTGTGGCTCTGGTGCTAGCGCCCTAGCTGGGTGGTTCCTAGGTTGAAACGAATCGGGTCGCTTCGCTGTCTTCTTTGGACAATGTAAAGTGTCCTGGCTCGTTGCAGCTTGTAACTTGGCGTCTCACTGCTGCTGACCGCTGGGTAGCGTTTCTAGGGAAGGTCCGGTAGTTCCATCGGTGTCTTGGTGGCCGAGGGTGTCCTTGTTGCATTCTGTGGTTGGAATGCGAAGAATTGATTTGGTGCAACTCTCAAGCGCCGCTATGCTCCTCGACGTGATCCTGCTTGTTGCATCCGCGCCTGTTCATTCATCCGGTTCCTTGCGCTTGTCCTCAAGAATAAGCGCTTTATTCACCAACTCTTGAAATCCGGAAAGGTGTGGGTGATCAACCCTACTTGCAATCCCGAAGTTAAGTCCCTTCATGAAACGACTGCCTGGATTTGACTGTCGCTACATCCTCGGCGCGTAAGCGTGCTAGGCTGTGTGAACTTGTTCAGTAGTCGGCCATCGGTCGATTACCTTGCTTCACTCAACTCCTCCTTCTTAAGGTCCATGATTCCTTGAGGCACGTAATCGCTTAATGCAAATGCGGAACTCTTCCCAAGTGATATCTTGAGGGTTCTCTGCGTGTACGAAGTTCTCCCACCATTCGTACATTGTTCCTTCCAACCGATGAGAAGCGTAAAGTACCTTCTCATTCCCTATGCATTGAGCTATGTGTAGCTTCCTCTCAATTGATCTTAACCAATCACCTTCCAATGGATTGGCATTCCCGCAGAAAGTGGGTGGGTGAGTCCTCATGAACTCCTCGCGACCTTGTATTCGGCGTGGTCCCCGACAACTTGATTAGCAAAGTGGCCTGAGCAAAGGACGTGCTGCATTTTGTTGCATCATAGCATGCATCAACCCGGTCTGAGCAGCAAGAAATGCTCCAAAATTCTGCACATCCAGTGGCGGTGCTGGTGCTCCATCATTGGGGTTTTCTGTTGGGCGAGATCCACTCCCATTGCTTCCAAGGTTCCCACGGGTGGTTACCATCTGTCGATTTGCTCTAGGTTTAGAGATGAGAGGGAAACAAGAATAGACAAGTAATATGGAACTTATGCGGGCGAAAGGGGTAACTTTAAGGTCCATCTTTATTATTAATAACTTGGTATGGTCACATAATGCCTAAGGGCCTTGCAACACATACGCACACTCAAAGAAAACAAAGCAAATCCAAATCGAACTAACTCTGGAGTCTAACGCCTAAAGGGTGACTCTTTATTCTATGACTCGACTCGTAAGGAGTCTCACTATAGAACCTATGCTCACTCATCGAGAAAGCCTCCACGGCTGGGTACTGCAGGTCGCGGCATAGGCGCGAACGATCGCCATGTCCAGCCGACTATGTCATCCGTGGTAGTCGAAGAAGCGTTGTCTCATCGAGATCTGACTCCTCCGGATCTGGCTCGTGTAGCTCGAAATCTTGCTCGGGTCCTGGTCCGCACAAAGTCATCTCCAACTCGTCAATCCTTCGTAGAAGGTGTGCCGCCACATACTCTTGAGCTTCCCGCCATCTGTTCTTCTCTGTCGTGATCTCCTTGCGGCCTTCAGCTCCTTGCTTGTATTATCTAGTACATCTTCCTGGCGACGATTTACTTAATCGTGCCAAGCGGTAACTCGTGGGCATTCTCATCCTAAATCGCCTTCGGGTCAAGAAGGTTATCGGCGCTGGATGATAACGAACACCGTGCTTTCCAACTCTCCTGGCGTGGATACTGCAATGTGCCGCATTGCTCGTCGTGAAACTTCTGGATACCCATCCGCATTGTAGACCTCCTGGCAAAGGTGCTGTATCGGCGATTGCCTGGCCCTTTTTTCCTAGCAGTACCTCAATCCTCACGCCACAAGCCTTGATCAATCCCGGCTTGTCTCGATCACTTCCACTTGGTATTGGGGCTTCAAAATCTCCCAGAGTTTGTAGCATGTGCCAAAGTTCCGCGGGCGTGACCAACTCCTAGATCAACGTGGTTGAACTCTTCCTCCATCTCGTCACAAGAGTGCTTTTCGTAAGAACTCGGAATTTTTCGGGATCGTGGCGAGGTAAGGGAAAATTTCAGCAAGAGGCAAGAAAAGAAAGAAGGGGATAAGTCGAGAGGTCATTTCTTGTCTTCACAAATTTTTAGCTTTAGAAAATAGGTTTTATCCTCACTACGACCATTCTAGCTTAGGTTGAGCTCTGTCAAGTATGGCTCGATACCACCTCTGTCTGACCCCGAATTTGCAAATCCGGACTGTCAGGTATTCAGCACTAGTCCAGAACGCGCTAGTGCACTAGCCTTAACATCGGTATATATCACAATCATACCAAACGATACTATCAAAGTACTTTATTTAAATAATCAAAGGGTTACTCGACCTTATGGCCAAGTTACAAATATATGCCTTGCAAGGCGTAACTTATTAAAAGAGAAATAATAGCAAATGGAAAATCAAATAACTCGTGGCGCCATCCAAAGATACCACGAAATCGATCGCTCAGATCCCTAAGTAGACGGGGTCCTCTTGGAGTTCCTCCTCCAACCGGCGTAGTCTCCTCTTCAACTGGTATTGTGTTGAGGCAAGGGTGAGTACTTGGTACTCAAAGCAAGTCATGCACACGAATGCAAGCTAATATACTATATGCATGGCTTGGTACAAAGGAATAGCTTAAGGTATATTTGCAGAAACAAAGATTTGACAAGTAATATAAGTAGATTCAAAGCAAAGAAAACAAGTAAAGCATAAATAACTTTTCAAAAAGTTTAAATAACATTTTTCCCCATCCTAAACCATATTTCCATCATCTTCCTTGTTAAACCAACCCAACTTCTCAAATCCAAGTTATTTTGAAAATCTAACCCTTGATCAGTAATTTTGAGGCATTGTCCAAGATCAGTGGACTCGGCTATTCAAATAGATTCTACACTCTGCAGAGAGGTTATGCACTTTACCCACAAGATACAATCCACTCACCACGTCACTGTGAATCGCCATACAAGAGTATGCCGAATGAGCCGATCATAACAAAGCCTTCTAAGCCTCAAACAACACAGGTGGTCCTCTCCTGCTCGTGCTCTACACCATCCCTTCCTTAGCCAAGGCCAAGGCGAAGTATGGGACCAACACACTGCCGTTAGATGGGTACCGCCACAGCCACGACACGCCCCTCGCACAATCACACAAAAGGTGTAATCGACACCTCGAGGCTCCACAAGTGAGTCCTTAGCGACTTAGGTCACTAGGGTCATTCCAGACCATGTGGTTGCAAGTATGACCAGTTCAAAGGCTTGCAAGGTTAAGTCCTTAGAGTGACCAGGGCAAGACTACCCGAAAACCAAATCATCACTCCCAATGCCACACTGCCCACACTGATTACTCTTGCCACAAGCCCCTGGTCAAATCGTTTATCAAACCCTGTTGATTACCATGCACCACGTGCGATCAACATCACATGATACTTTTCCAAAACTGGTTCAATATATCTTTAAGTCAATATTAGCCTTTGATTATCCAAAATCATGTCATGAGCACGAAAGGTGCTCCAAGCAAGATACTACAACGATCTAAACCCATGTTGGCAATTTAATAATGTCCAACTAGTAAACCACAACTAGGGTGACAAAGGGTCATGGCACATACTTAAGTAATCAAGGTGTCATATATCAAATTGGTATTTATCTAACCCCAGTTTAAAACCAAAGTATCTTTCTAATTAAACTAGCATGCAATAGTTTAAATCAAAATAGATTTCAAATGGGATCAACATGGTCAAAGCACAACTTGCCTTCAAAAGCACTTGCTCTTGGTCTTGAGTTGGATCACGAGTCAACACTTCTCCTTCGAATCCTTCCGACTTCAACGCTCACTCGTAAAAGCGTGCAAATAGCAAATACACAAATAAACACTATGCAAAAAGATCCCAAAACTCCAAATAAAATCCATAAACAGAGAGAACATAATTTTCTGATTTTTAGAACTGGAATGAAATCCAAATTTGGAGTTAAAACGCCAAAGTTATGATTATTTAAAGTTTAAATAATCAATTAAATAATATTACAGAGAAAAACTTTAGTCCAAAATTAAATAAAATTCATATTTAGGTAGATCTTAATTTTATACAAATTTAGAAATTTGAATCACTCAAATCGGAGTTGAAACGCAAAAGCAGCGTTTGCCAGTTTGAATCTAAATTTGAAATCATTATTCGAATTAATAAATCATTTTCTTTTCGAAATTAATTATGTGCGTCAAAGATGGACACGTGCCTCCCGATTGGCCTGGCTGACGCTGACCCGGTCCATAGGCTCGGTCCATGCTCGGGCCGTCCACGGTGGACTTTGGCCCACGGCTCACGCGGATCGACATGTGGGCTCACTCGGGTGACGCTATGCCGACGCCGGGCTCAGCCACGGCCAGTGGGGACCATGCGACGCGTCATGGGTGACGCCGCTTGGTTGGGTTAAAGCATCGGCGACATGCGGGCCTTCACGACACGCTGGGCCACGCGTGTCATTACACGCACGCTGGTTTGGCGCCCGACCGCTTGGCCCAACTTCCCGACATCGGCGCACTCGCCCGATTGGTTTGAAAATCAACGGCGCGATTGGATCCAGGGTTTAATACGTTGAAACTACTCGATGCTCGTAGATTCGATCTAGATCGGACGGTCCGGATCTAATCCTATAATCGCACCGCTAAAGACGTGGAGTGGCGAACCAGCTGGATCTTGATCCAACGGTCCCATCTAATCGGGTTTCTAGGGTTTGGGAAACACGTGAACTCACCGCTGCCGTCCGGACCGGATCCAACGGTGCACGGCTCGAGGGATTCGCGATGGCACGCGCGGCTACCGGGCTTGACCGGAGACGGGACGACCTTGCCGTCGGCGTTTCGCGCGCCTTTCCGGCCAAGTGAGGGGTACTCGAACGCGTCTCGCCTTGGGGAATCCGGATTCTGGGCTTGATGACGGGCGAGACGACGGACGGCAGAATATCGGGCGTTTAATCGCGACAGACTTCCAACTCCGGCGAGCAATAATGGCGAGAGCGGTGGGGATCCTAGCGGCGCGAGCTAGGTTTCTGAACCGCCGTGATGGCGATCTCGTGGTATGCCTGGGCATTAACAGCCTGGCGTCAGTGCGTAAAACGGAGACCTAGCTTCACTCGCTGACACGCGGCGGATGAGTCGGACTCGGTGAGACGATGAAATCGTGGCGCCCACGTGGCACATAACGGCCACGATCGCGGCTACGATCGGTCCGTCCGACACGTCTGGGGTCTGACGGATTCACTGCTGATCTTGATCCAACTGGTTGGGATTGATTAGGGTTATTAGAGTGGGTTCGAGTCAATCGCCTGCCTCGACTTCGAGTCCGACTCGGTCGGATGAACAAGACTTGACCCGAGTTGATTTTCCAATTAATATTTAAAATAATTCCAAGTAATTCCATTTAATTCATTAAAATAGCAAATGACTTTCAGAAAAATTTAGAAAATTTGAAAATATTTTGGATCATTTTGGACTCAAATAAAATATTTCCAACAAAATTTTATTTGCAAAAATTAAATTCTTTAATTATTTCAAAATGGAATAAATTCAAATAAATTCCAAATAAATCCAAATAAATTCCAGAAAATTCCAAAAATTCACCAAAGTGCCAAATCACACATGAATTTAAGAAAAGCAAAATTTTGGGGTGTTACAACGGGGCACTTGTGCTCAGCCTTAATCTTCTAACAAATCCCACAAGATGCCACATACTTGGCAATGTCAACTCTCATCCTTTTCCACCAGAAGTTCCTTTTCAAATCCATGTACATCTTGGTCTCCCCAGGATGGACCGTGTATGGGGTGCGATGAGCCTCTTTCAGGATATCATCTTTGTCATGGGATTTCTGAGGTACGCACAGGAGACCTTGAAACCTCAGAGCTCCCACATCATCAGTGGAAAAGTCTCCAGTCTTAACATCCTAAAGGTGTTTCCTTACTTGCTGGAGCAATCGATCATGCTGTTGTGCTTCCCGCACAGGCTCAGGGATCGCTGACTCAAGAATCAATTGAGTTTCATCTTGCACGGTTGTAACACCCCAATTTTTACTTTTCATGAATTTGAATGTCATTTTGCACTTCGGGGAATTTTTGGAATTTTCTGGAATTTATTTGAATTTATTTGGATTTAATTTGAATTTATTCCCTTTTGAAATAATTAAAGAATAAAAAGTTTTAAATAAAATTTTATTAGAAATAATTTATTTGAGTCCAAAATGTCTCAAAGTATTTTCCAGAATTTTTCTGGAATTTTTCTGATTATTTTGCTATTTTTCTTGAATTGTTTGAATTTCTAGAAAATATTTTAATTATTTAATCGCTGGAAAATGCCGAGTGGGTTTTACTGTTCAAGCGACCGAGCCCGAGTCAGACTCGAGTCTGAGTCCGACTCGAGTCCGACCCGAACCCAACCAAACCCTAATCGCGTGACCGTTGGATCAAGATCCAACGGCCAGCATCAAGCCACATCGCCCACATCGGGATCGGGCCAAACCCGTTCGTGCCCGTGCGATCTCGGCCGTTGATCGTGCCGTGTGGACAGCTAGGATTGCGCCATGTCACCCTCTCCGTGTCGCCGCCGGACTCTGCCACCGCCCGCGTGTGGGCCTCGGTTTCCGCGATTTTCACGGACGTTGAGGGCCCTATTTAATGCGCCGCAGCTGCCATCATGCTCTCCTTTTCTGTGCACACCCGTAGCCCTAGGCAGCCGAGGTCAAGTCGCCGCCGTTTGCCCAAAAGAGCTCGCCGAAGTTGGAGGAGAAGACCGCCGCGTTTTTCTGCCGTTTGCCGGCGTTTCCGCCGTCCTCCGCCGTGATTGAGCCCAGATCCGGAATCGTCACGACGAGCCGCACCTGGGAGTCCCATCCACTTCGCCGGAACACGCCCACAACGCCGTTCCCCGTGTCGTCGTCTTCGTCTCCGGCAGCCTCTGCTCCGCCGTGCCATCGCCGACCTCGCGAGCTCCGTCAGCCGTTGGATCTTCTTCATCGAACGGCCATGATGAGTCCACGTCACCCCATTTGATTTCACGTTTTGGTTTTTAGATATAATCTCAACCGTTGAATCTAGATCCAACGGCTTAGATTAGGCCACGTAGCCGTAGACTGCACCGTGCCTAGATTAGATCTCAGCCATTAGATCTAGATCATACGGTTAGCATTAACCGCATTGTGGCGTTAGATGCAATCTCTGTCGGTCAATCGAGATCGAACGGCGTAGATTGAGCCACGTGTCGTCACCCGGGTCATGCCACGCCACCCCACGGTAGGGAAAAACCCGATCGAATCTGGACCGTCTGATCTAAATCGTACGGCCCAGATTAACCACGTTGCCAGCAGCGTATGAGAGCCAGATCTGATCTGGACCGTTGATTTTCAAATCAACGGCCCAGATCGTGCCACGTGCACAGAAGCCGGACCAGCCGTCCTTCGGGCGAACCGTGCTGACATCAGCGATGATGTCAGCAGTGGGTCCCACGTGTCAATGACACGTGAACCCGTGGACAGGGTCCACGGTGGACCATGCCCGTGTTATGGACCGAGTCCATGGGCCAGCTGACGCAATGATGATGTCATAATTCGATTTTTCAGTAGAAAAATAATTCGGTGGAAATTCAAATATCGTGCTGATGTCAGCTGACGTCATAAATACGGATTTCCAATAGAAAAATAAATGGGTTAATTCGGTTTATTGATTTATTTGAATTTTCAAACTTCAAACGCTTATTACTTTTGCGTTTTAACTCCGATTTGAATGATTCCAGTTTCTAAATTTTTATAAAATTGAGATCTACTTAAATATAAATTTTAATTAATTTTTTAATATGAAATTTTCTCTGTTTATATTTAATTAATAGATTCTTTAAACTTTAAACAATTATAACTTTTGCATTTTAACTCCGATTTGGGCGATTCAAATTTCTAAAAATTTGTAAAATTATGCTCTTTATTTTTATGGACTTTACTTGAATTTTTTAGCAATGTGCATGTACTGTTTTATTTATTTATTGCTATTTGCACGCGTTACGAGTAGACGTTGAAGTACCCGAGGGCTTCGAAGTGAAGTGTTGACCTAGGATCCAGCTCAAGACCAAGAACAAGTACTTTTTGAAGGCAAGTTATGCTTTGACCATGTTGTTCCTATTCTTGAAAATTAGTTTGATTTAAATTACTGCATGTTAGTTTAATTAGCAATTGTTTTAATTATTTCTGGGAATTAGATAAATGCCAAATTGCAGTACGACACCTTGACTATTAAGTTATGTGCCATGAACCCTTGTCACCCTAGTTGTGGATATTTAGTTGGACACTATTGAATTGCCATTGGGTATTTAGATCGTTGTAGTATATTGCTTAGACCTGCTACGTGCACGCGACATGATTTTGGGCAACCAAATGTTAATATTGACTTAATGAGATATTGAACCTGTTTTTGGAGAAGTATCATGTGTTGTCAATGATGATGGCACGTGGTGCATGGTAATCAACTGGGTTTGATAAATAGATTTGGACCGGGGCAAGTGGCAAAAATGTTATGGTGGGCCATGAGTGGCACCGGGGATGTCGTTTTGGTTCTTCGGGTAGTCTTGCTGTGAAATCATGTGCTGAAAAATTGGCTAAGATTTGAACTTGAAAAATGTGTTTTATGCATGAGTTCGACAGTTTGACAAGAAACAGTGATGTTCTCTTTTGTGCCGGACCAAACTTTCAATAAACAGTAAGTTTCCCTTGTACGCCGGACCGCTTTTCTTTGGTCCGCCGTGAACGTGTTCTCAAACGTTTTTGAGACGGACTGAAACTTCCAAAACTAGTAAGTTTCGCGTGTACGACGGACTCTCCCCTCCACAAGCAAGGTGGATTTTTGATGGCTGTTTTCACATTTGCGCCAGACCGGATTTTTGGTCCGGTGTGAATGGTTTTTTGCTCGATTAGGGTTTTGAACAATTTTGGAATTGAATTCTGGTTTGAATTTGAGATTATGAAATTTGTGAGAATTTCATGATGCTTGTTTTCAATCGGATTTTATGCAATGCTCGTGTGAGTATTTGCATGGACTAATGTTGATTCAAGTCGCGGACTTGTGCTCGGAATCGTTTTGTGGTTTGTTCATGTGCAGGTATTGCTCGAGGGCGAATGTGGTCGATGACGGGACCGGAACTAGGTTCATGGAGGAACTGAGGTTCGGGACGAAGTTCAGGGGGAACTGAGGTCTTAGTGGTCAAGGATGTCATGCGGGACGTTCGGGCTAAGAGAATGGTGCACATGAAGAATGGTTAGTCACGTGAGAATGGCAGGAGGTCATTTGCGTGCAAAGTGTTAGTCACGTGAGTATGGTAGGGTTGCCACAAGCGTGCAAGAGTTGTACTCGGCCAGGTTGGGCCAAGAGGAGTTGTGTTGAATACATACTCTTTCTAGGATTAGGAGTGGGACTCCTTCTAGGATTAGGAGTGGGACTCCTTCTAGGATTAGGAGTGGGACTTCTTCTAGGATTAGGAGTAGGAATTGTATTCATGACTCCTTGTGTTTTGCTCCTTTAAATAGGAGGGGTTGTCTCCTGTTGAAGGGCATCAAGCTTTAGGGTTGTACTCTTTTGTTTGGAGTACTTTAGATAAAAGAAAGGAGAAATAAAGATCAAGTTCTTCAAATCTTTCAGCGAGCTACAATTCTAGTTAGATCTATTCTCGTCATCTTCTGTCACAGCAAGTTTGCGAGGTTCATAACTTTTGATTCGTATGGTCGATCGAGCTGATTCTTTTTGGGTTTGATTCGTATTAGAATCTAATTTCTTGTGTCCAAATTTCAGATCGTTCCGACAGTTGGATCTCTGGGAATTCGCGTTTTACCGAACCTCTGTCATTCTGTTTTTGTCGAATACGAGGCAATTATTTGGTTCTGTTTTGGGGTGAACTTTTAGTAGATCAAGAATTTGGTTTTAGCTTCTGCACAATCATTCACCCCCCCTCTGATTGCTATATTCGTGTCTTTCGATCCTACACTTGCCCTGGTCATCCTAAGGACTTAACCTTGCAAGCCTTTGATCTGAGTCAAACGTGCAACCACATGTCTGCAATGGGACGGACCTAGTTGAGTAAGTTACTAATAACTTGCATGTGGTACCTCGGGGTGTCAACTACACCTTTTATGTAGCTTGAAAGGGAAACGTACCAGTGCTATGGCATGGTACCCGTCCAACGGTATGTCGGTCCCATACTTCACCTCTGTTAAGGGAAGGGATGGTGTATGACAAAAGCCGGAGAGGTTCACTTGTATAGTTTGCGGTCTCTGAAATGCTTTGTTACGATCACTCGCCTTTGTGATGTTTGACTGTATCTTGTGGGTAAAGTGCATAACCTCTTCAGAGTGTAAAATCTATTCGAATAGCCGTGTCCGCGGCACTGGACATTGCTCGGGGATTACAGTCAAGGGTTAGACTTTCATGAAAACAACTTGGACTTGGAAAGTTTGGTTGGGTTAAATAATGACGTTGATGGAAATGTGGATTAGGAAAGGAAAAGTGTTTACTTAACTCCTGGAAAAGCTATTGATATTATCGTTACTTTTACTGCTTTCGAATCTACTTATGCCACTTGTTAAATGATGTTTTACTGCAAATGTACCTATTAGCCTATCCTTTGAACTAAGTCATGCATGTAGAATACTAGTTTGCATTCTGTGCATGACTTGCTGAGTACCAAGTACTCACCCTTGCCACAATAAAACATCAGTTGAAGGAGAAGCGACGCCAGCTTTGAAGGAAGAACTTCAGGAGGAGCCGTCTACCTAGGGAGCGAGCCGAATCAGTTGCCTGTGGTATACTGGATGGCGCCACGTTGATGTTTTTATTCCGCTGCAATTTATTTCCTTAATAAGTTTTCGCCCTGTGAGGCGTACTCTTGTAACTCGACCAGGTCCATAAGGTCGAGCAACCAATTTGGTTATCTTAATTAAAGTACTTTATTACTATCGATGTGTATGATTGTGATATTTACCGATGTTGAGACTGTGTGCACTAGCGTGATCATGGACTAGTGCTGAATATACAGAGGGTCCGGATTTGCAAATTCTGGTCCCGACAGAGGTGGTATCAGAGCCATACTGACTGTAGGCTCACCCATAGTTAGAATGGTCGTAGTGAGGATAAAACCTATTTTCTAAAGTTAAAATTTGACAAGACAATGAATGAAATCTCGACTTATCCCCTTCTCTCCTTTCATACCCCTTTTGCTGAATTTCTCTTGCTATCCCTTGGTTTCAAACTTTTGAGTTCTTACGTGAGTGTCTTTTGGCAGATGTTGATGAAGAACAACTACGCCGAGCATGAGGGAGGCTATGCTGCTGAGTTGTGGCGTATGCTGCAGTTGTTTGGAGGTTTTGAGAGACCACTCTACCGAAGGACCACCATCGTGCAGGCAGGACTAGTCATAGGATGGGACATTAAGATCACGGTGTATGCACGAGAGAAGATGAAGTTCAGTCGTCCATTTCACTTCACTGCTAGGAGGTCAACATTTGAGATGGGAATCCAGGAGGTGTCACGTCGAGCGATGTAGCAGATTGCTCGCACTTACTCTAGAGAGCTGGAGGGCACAGTATTCCGTCACCACCCACGTCGAGACAGCAGAGCTCAGCAGAAGCCGATAGAAGATGAGGATGATATCATCACACACTTGGCCAGATTCGTCATCGCCTAGGAGGAGCTTATTGACGACACAATCCAGGAGTTGATGAAGGCTCGCGAGCAGGTTGAGGAAGGGAAAAAGCACCTGGAGAATGCTCGTGAGTACGTCGCCTATGCTGTGGAGAGGATCGCAGAGCAGGAGACTGCACTGTATGGGTAGGGCCTGGAGCCAGTGTTGGAGTTGGACGCCTGCACTCGAGGAACCAAAGACCTTAGCAGAGCACCGGCCAAGACCACAAATGAGCCTGAGCCTGAGGATGGTGCCACTTCTTCGACTACTGCCGTTGTGGGGCATGGCGATCGCTTCGCGCCTATGCCGCCGCACCCGCCACGAGGAGGCAATGGAGGTTTTCCCGACGAGTGAGCATAGGTTTCGCAGTTGGGACTCCTTCGTCGAGTCGCGTTATAGAATAAAGAGTCACCCTTAGAGGCGTTAGACTCCAGTGTGTTAGTCGATTTGGATTTTCATTGCTTGTTGAGTGTGCAGTATGTGTTGCTGGGCCCTTAGGCATTGTAAGCAACCATATCAAGTTATTATTTTAATAAATAATAAAGTTGGATTTTGAGTTACACCTTACTCCCTGCACAAGTTCTCTCTACTACTTGTTTATGCTTGTTTCCCTCTCGTCTCTAAAACTTGGAGCAATCGACAGATGGTGAACACCCACGGAAACCTTGGAGGCAACGGAAGTGGTTCTCGCCTAGCTGGGAACCCTAATAATGGAGCACCTGTATCCCAACCAGCACCGCCAGTAGACATGTAGAACTTTCGAGCTTTCCTTGCTACTCAGACCCAGCTAATGCATGCCATGATGCAACAGATGCAGCACGTCACTGCTCAGGCCGCCGCTAATCAAGTCAATCAAGGACAGCATCAGGGCTCAAGGTTGTCAGAGTTCATGAGGACTCATCCACCCACATTTTCTGGGAACGCCAATCCACTGGAGGCGGATGATTGGCTAAGGTCAATTGAGAGGAAGCTGCATATTACCCAATGTGTAGGAAATGAGAGGGTGCTCTACGCCTCTCATCAGTTGGGAGGGACCGCAGCAGAGTGGTGGGAGAACTTCTGTGCCACGTGGGAGAACCCATAGGACATCACATGGGAAGAATTTACTGCTGCATTTCGCCAGTATCACGTACCAGAAGGAATAATGGACTTAAAGAAGGAAGAATTCAGGGCGCTGAAGCAAGGTAATCAACCGGTGTCTGAGTATTTGAACACGTTCACACAACTTGCACGCTACGCGCCTGAAGACGTAGCGACGGACAAGGCCAGACAGTCTCGCTTCAGGAAGAGACTGAACTCAGGACTGCAGATGGGACTGATCACCCACACCTACCCGGACTTTCAAGAACTGGTAAACAAGGCACTCATCCTTGAGGACAAGTGCAAGGAGCTGGATGAAAATCGGAAGCATAGGATGCAACAGCAGGGATCACGTTAGGGAGCACAGCAACGTCTGAGGGTTGCGTCGAATCAGTTTTTCAGGTTCCAGCCACAGAATGCAGCAAGAACTCTGTCGCTAGCATCGAGACCCGTCAATCAGAATTTCTAGACCCCAGCTCCAGCCAGAAACGCCGCTACGGGCAGCCAGCAGGGTACAGTGAGGCGTTGCTATACATGCAATGAGCCAGGGCACTTCTCTAACAATTGCCCCAAGAAGACAGCAGGAGTGACCCCAGTTCGCTTCAACTTGGGCTCCACACCATCTAGGACACCCGCACTAGGAGCGAACTGTGGAGCAGCACAGCCAGGAGCTGCGCCCCAGACCGTGGTGAGAGGCAGAGTCAATCACGTGACCGCAGATGCACTTCAGAATGCCACGGGCGTCATACTGGGTAAGATACTTGCCGACTCAGTACCTGCAACAATTTTGTTTGACTCTGGAGCTTTGAATTCATTTGTTTCCTAAGATTTTGTTTCTAAGAATGATTTGGAGATTGTGAATCTTAATTACATGCTTCTAGTTCAAACCCCTGGGTCAGAACTCCGATCTCAAGTAGGATATTCTAGGGTGAGAATACTAATAGATGGGGTAGAGTTCTTAGCGAACCTTATTATTTTGTGAACCCAGACCCTAGATGTTATCTTGGGGATGGACTGGTTATCCAAGCACAAGGCCGTGTTGAACTGTGGACGAAGAGTCATATCAGTTGAGAGCCCATGTGGAAGGAAAGTGGAATTCCAGGCGACTGCCATTCGTGATGGACAGTTGATGGTCAACAATGCGAAGGCAACCAGCATAGAGGATGTCTCAGTGGTTAATGAATACCCTGATGTTTTTCCTAAAGATTTACCTGGTATGCCACCAGACAAAGACATAGATATTGTAATAGAGCTAGTACCCGGAACAGCACCGCTAGCAAAGAGACCTTATTGGATGTCAACCGAGGAGTTAGTAGAGATGAAGAAGCAGCTTGAGGAGCTGATGGAAAAAGGATTCATCAGACTGAGTTCATCGCCATGGGGAGCGCTAGTTTTGTTTTTCAAGAAGAAGGACGGGAGTTTCAGGATGTGCATTGACTACCGTGCACTCAATGAAGTCACCGTGAAGAATAAGTACCCGCTACCCAGGATCGATGATCTGTTTGACCAGTTGAGAGGAGCTGGAGTTTTCTCCAAGATTGATCTGAGATCAGGATATCACCAGTTGAAGATCCGATCAGAAGATTTCCCGAAGACCGCATTCTCGACGAGATATAAACACTACGAGTTTACAGTTATGTCCTTTGGTCTGACGAATGCGCCAGCTTATTTCATGAATATGATGAATAAGGTATTCATGGAGTATTTGGAAAAATTCATTGTTGTGTTCATAGACGATATCTTAGTCTACTCCAAGACGAGGGATGAACATGCAGAACACTTGAGGCTAGTTTTGGAGAAGCTGAGAGAATAGCAGCTCTTCGCCAAATTCAACAAGTGTGATTTTTGGAAAGACAAGGTGGAGTTTCTTGGACATGTGATGACCGCAGAAGCAGTCGCTGTTGATCCAAGCAAAGTTGAAGCTGTGCTACATTCGGAACAACCGAAGACAGTGACCCAGATTCGAAGTTTCCTTGGGATGGCCGGCTACTACCGCCGTTTTATTGAAGGCTTTTCGACAATTGCGAGACCTGTTACGCAACTATTGAAGAAAGAAAAGAAGTTTAACTGGATGCCGGAATGTGAGAAAGGTTTCCAAGAGCTAAAAAAGTGATTGACATCAGCGCCGGTGTAAGTCCTACCAGATGTTAATCAAAGCTTTGATATATACTGTGATGCATCGCGCCAAGGACTTGGATGCGTGCTGATGCAGAACCGGAAGGTCGTCGCATATGCATCAAGGCAGCTGAGGCCGCATGAGGAGAATTACCCGATGCATGACCTAGAGTTAGCAGCCGTAGTACATGCCTTGAAGTTGTGGCGACACTACTTGATTGGGAATAGATGCGAAGTGTATACGGACCATAAGAGTCTTAAATACATCTTCACCCAATCGGATCTAAATGAGGCAGAGGAGATGGTTAGAATTGATCAAGGATTACAATGTTGGGATCCATTACCATCCTAGGAAGGATAACGTTGTGGCTGATGCCTTGAGTTGGAAAAGCCATACTGTGAATATGATGATAGCCGCAAGTCCGGATGAGCTATGCAAGGAGTTTCAGAGGATGCAAATTGAAGTGATAACGGAAGGATTCTTGGCCGCATTGGAGGTGAAGCCTACCTTAGAAGACCAGATCTGAGAAGGACAGAAGGACGATGATAAGGTCCAACGAATCAAGTCCAAGATGGAGGAAGGCAAGGCAAAAGGTTTCAGACTGGATGATCAAGGCATGTTGTGGATTAAGGATCGCATCTGTGTGCCAAACAAGGAGCTAAAGAAGTTGATTCTGGGAGAAGCCCATGACTCCAAGTATTCCATTCATCCTGGAAGTGCCAAGATGTATCAAGACCTGAAGGAAAGATTCATGTGGCCGAGTATGAAACGTGAAGTTGCTGAACATGTTGCGTTGTGCGATATATGCCAGAGAGTCAAGGCAATGCATCAGAGGCCAGCAGGATTACTGCAGCCGCTAAGAATACCTGAGTGGAAGTGGGAGGAAATCGGCATGGACTTTATTACCGAATTGCCGAAGACTTAAGGAGGATATGAGTCCATATGGGCTATAGTGGACCGCTTGACCAAAGTCGCCCATTTTATCCCTGTAAAGACCACTTACTCCGGAGATAAACTAGCAGAATTGTACATGACTAGGATCTTCTGTTTGCACGGAGTGCCGAAGAAGATTGTATCAGACAAAGGTACCCAATTTACCTGAAGGTTTTGGAATAAGTTGCATGAAGCCATGGGACCCGTTTAAACTTTAGTACTGCATATCACCCGCAAACGGATGGGCAAACTGAAAGAGTTAATCAGATTCTAGAGGATATGCTACGAGCTTGTGCATTGGCTTATGCTATGTCTTGGGATAAAAGTCTGCCGTATGCTGAGTTCAGCTACAACAATAGTTATCAGGCCAGTCTACAGATGTCACCTTTTGAGGCACTGTATGGTCGACCTTGTCGGACGCCATTGAACTAGAATGAGACAGGTGAACGTCGTGTCTTTGGGCCGGACATTCTTCAAGAAGCCGAAGAGCAGATTGCCATGATCCGGGAAAGACTGAAGATAGCTCAGTCAAGACATAAAAGTTACGCGGACAACCGTCGCCGAGACTTGAGCTTTGAACCGAAGGATTTTGTGTACCTTAGGGTTACACCTCTCAAGGAAGTTAAGAGGTTTCATGCCAAAGGAAAACTCGCGCCGCGCTATGTCGGTCCATTCAAAATCCTAAGCCGCAGAGGTGAAGTTGCTTACCAGTTGGAGTTGCCGCAGTCATTGGCAGGAGTGCATGATGTGTTCCATGTGTCACAACTGAAGAAGTGTCTTCGGGTACCAGATGAGCAGACACCATTAGAATTAATAGAACTGCAGGAGGATCTAACTTACAAGGAGCACCCTGTGAAGATTATGGACACCATGGATCGAGAGACGAGAAATAAGTCAACCCGTTTTTGCAGAGTCCAGTGGAGAAACCATGCAGAGATTTCATGAATTTGAATGTCATTTTGCACTTCGGTGAAATTTTGGAATTTTCTGGAATTTATTTGAATTTATTTGGATTTAATTTGAATTTATTCCCTCTTGAAATAATTAAAGAATTAAAAGTTTTAAATAAAATTTTGTTGGAAATAATTTATTTGAGTCCAAAATGTCTCAAAGTATTTTCCAGAATTTTTCTGTTTATTTTGCTATTTTTCTTGAATTGTTTGAATTTCTAGAAAATATTTTAATTATTTAATCGCTGGAAAATGCTGGGTTGGTTTTACTGTTCAAGCGACTGAGCCCGAGTCAGACTCGAGTCCGACTCCGACTCGAGTCCGACCCGAACCCAACCAAACCCTAATCGCGTGACTGTTGGATCAAGATCCAACGGCCAGCATCAAGCCACGTCGCCCACATCGGGATCGGGCCAAACCCGTTCGTGCCCGTGCGATCTCGGCCGTTGAACGTGCCGCGTGGACAACTAGGATTGCGCCACATCACCCTCTCCGTGTCGCCGCCGGACTCCGCCGTCGCCGGCATGTGGGCCTCGGTTTCTGTGATTTTCACGGACGTCGAGGGCCCTATTTAATGCGCCGCAGCCGCCATCGTTCTCTCCTTTTCCGTGCGCACCCGTAGCCCTAGGCAGCCGAGGTCAAGTCACCGCCGTTCACCCGCAAGAGCTCACCGAAGATGGAGGAGAAGACCGCCGCGGTTTTCCGTCATTTTCCGCCATGTACTTCGTCCTCCGCCGTGATTGAGCCCAAATTCGGAACCATCGCAACGAGCCGCACCTGGGAGCCCCATCCACATTGCCAGAACACGCCCGCAACACTGTTCCCCGTGTCTCCGGCAGCCTCTGCTTCGTCATGCCACCGCCAACCTCGCAAGCTCCGTCAGCTGTTGGATCTTCATCGAACGGCCACGGTGAATCCACATCACCCCGTTCGATTTCACGTTTCGGTTTTTAGATCTAATCTCAACCGTTGGATCTAGATCCAATGGCTTAGATTAAGCCACGTAGCCGTAGATTAGATCAAAGCCGTTAGATCTAGATCGTACGGTTAGCGTTAACCGCGTTGTGGCGTTAGATGCAATCTCTGCCGTTCGATCGAGATCGAACGGCGTAGATTGAGCCACATGTCATCACCCATGTCATGCCAGGCCACCCCACAGTGGGGTGAAACCCGATTGAATCTGGACCATCCGATCTAAATCATACGGCCCAGATTAACCACGTTGCCAGCAGCGTACGAGAGCCAAATCTGATATGGACCGTTGATTTTCAAATCAACGGCCCAGATCCTGCCACATGCACAGAAGCCGGACCGGCGCGGTCCACGCGGACGCACCCGGTCGTTGCTGATGTCACGCGTGATGTCAGCGAGGGGCTCGCGTGTCAGCGGCTGGCCCAACGGCACCTTGACGTCAGCGTGACGTCACGGTGGGGCCCGCGTGTCAACCGTCCTTCGGCCAAGCCGTGCTGACGTTAGCGATGACGTCAGAAGTGGGTCCCATGTGTCAGTGACACGTGAACCCATGGACCGGGTCCACGGTGGACCGTGCCCGCGCTATGGACCGAGTCCATGGGCCGGCTGACGCAATGATGACGTCATAATTCGATTTTTTAATAGAAAAATAATTCGGTGGAAATTCAAATTCCGTGTTGACATCAGCTGACGTCATAAATCCGGATTTTCAATAGAAAAATAAATGGGTTAATTCGGTTTATTGATTTATTTGAATTTTCAAACTTCAAACGCTTATAACTTTTGCGTTTTAACTCCGATTTGAATGATTCCAATTTCTAAATTTTTATAAAATTGAGATCTACTTAAATATGAATTTTAATTAATTTTTTAATATGAATTTTCTCTGTTTATATTTAATTAATAGATTCTTTAAACTTTAAACAATTATAACTTTTGCATTTTAACTCCGATTTGGGCGATTCAAATTTCTAAAAATTTGTAAAATTATGCTCTTTCTATTTATGGACTTCACTTGAATTTTTGAGCAATGTGCATGTACTGTTTTATTTATTTATTGCTATTTGCACGCGTTACGAGTAGACGTTGAAGTACCCGTGGGCTTTGAAGGTGAAGTGTTGACCTAGGATCCAGCTCAAGACCAAGAACAAGTACTTTTTGAAGGCAAGTTATGCTTTGACCATATTGTTCCTATTCTTGAAAATTAGTTTGATTTAAATTATTCGATACTAGTTTAATTAGCAATTGTTTTAATTATTTCTGGGAATTAGATAAATGCCAAATTGCAGTACGACACCTTGACTATTAAGTTATGTGCCATGTACCCCTTGTGCTGTTAGAAGTACGACACCTTGGATATTTAGTTGGACACTATTGAATTGCCATTGGGTATTTAGATCGTTGTAGTATAATGCTTAGACTTGCTACGTGCACGCGACATGATTTTGGGCAACCAAATGTTAATTTTGACTTAATGAGATATTGAACCTGTTTTTGGAGAAGTATCATGTGTTGTCAATGATGATGGCACATGGTGCATTGTAACACCCCAAATTTTGCTTTTCATGAATTTTACTGTTATTTTGCATTTTTTTTGAATTTTTGGAATTGTCTGGAAATTATTTGGATTTATTTGGAATTTATTTGAAATTATCCCCTTTTGAAATAATTAAAGAATTAAAAGTTTCAAATAAATTTTTGTTGGTAATATTTTATTTGAGTCCCAAATGCCCTAAAATATTTTCTAGAAATTTTTTGGGATTTTTCTGAGTATTTTGCTATTTTTCATGAATTAAATGGATTTCTAGAAATTAATTGGAATATTTAATCACTGGAAAATTGAATCGGTTTTACTGTTCCTCCGACCGAGTCCGAGTCCGAGTCAGACTCGAGCCCGACCCGAACCATGGTCGAACCGGACCCAAGTCCAACCTAACCCTAACCGCGTGACTGTTGGATCGAGATCCAACGGCCACGATTTCGCCACATCACCCGAACCCGAGTCCGACCGAGCCAGCCAAGTTACCCGAGCCCAAATCCCCGCGTCCATGTTGAGCCATGTCACCCAATCCGAATTGGATTCGGATTCCGCCGCCGCAGCCGGTTGGACCTCGGTCTCCGCGAGATTCACGGAAGCCGAGGCCCCTATTTATTGCGCCGCCACCGCCATCGGGTAGCCCGTTTCCGTGCGCACCCATAGCCCTAGATCATCACGCCTGAGCCGCCGTCGTTGGCCCGCTAGAGCTTGCCGTAGTTCGTTGTGCATTCCGCCGCAGTTTCTTGCAATTTCTGCCGCCGTCCTCCGCCGTCACCGAGCCCAGATCCGGAGTCCCCGCGTCGACACACACCTGGAGGTACCACTCACCTCGCCAGAGTGCGCCCCAAACGCCGTTCCCTGCGTCACCTTCCTCGGCGCCGGCAACCTCCGCTCCGCCGCGCCATCGCCGGAACCCCGAGCTCCCTCAGCCGTCGGATCCTCATTGTGCGGTCCACATTTGGCCACGTCGCCCGAAGGTAATCCCTGTTGCGATTTCTAGATCTATTTCCAACCGTTGGATCTAGATCCAACGGCTTAGCTTGAGCTGTGTTGCACCGTGCTAGATCCAATCTGGACCGTCCAATTCGAATAGTACGGCCCAGATCCACCGCGTTATTCCAACGTGTGAAACCCAGATCCAATATGGACCGTTGATTTCCAAATCAACGGCCCAGATAGTGCCACGTGCACGGGAGCCGAACTGACGTGTCCGTGCGAGCGTGGGCATGGGTCGCTGACAGGCCGGGCCCGCGTGTCAGCGGCTTAGCCGAACCGCACCATGACGTCACCGCTGACGTCACGGTGGGGCCCAGCTGTCAGCCGTCCTCGGCCGAGCGCGATGACGTCAGCGTTGACGTCATCCGAGGGGTCCCACGCGTCAGTGACACGTGCACCCGTGAGCCGGGTCCACGGTGGACCCGAGCCAAACCAAGGACCGAGTCCATGCGCCGGCTGACGTCATGCTGGCGCAATAATTCGATTTTTCAATAGAAAAATAATTCAGTGGAAAATCAAATTCCGTGCTGACATCATGCTAACGTCATTAATCGATTTTTCAACATAAAAATAAATGGAATAATTCTGTTCAATGTTTTATTTGAATTTTGAAACATCAAACGCTTATAACTTTTGCATTTTAACTCCGATTTGGGTGATTCAAATTTCTAAATTTTTATAAAATTGAGATCTACCTAATGGTGAATTTTATTAAATTTTTGGACCAAAGTTCCTCTCTGTAATATTATTTAATTGATTATTTAAACTTTAAATGCTTGCAACTTTTGCGTTTTAACTCCGATTTTGACGATTCAAATTCCTAAAAATTCATAAAATTATGCTCTCTCTGTTTATGGACTTTATTTGAAATTTTAGATAATTTTTGCGTACTGTTTTATTTATTCGTTGCTATTTGCACGCGTTACGAGTAGACATTGAAGTACTCGAAGGCTTCGAAGGTGAAGTGTTGACCCAGGAGCCAGTTCAGGACCAAGAACAAGTACGTTTTGAAGGCAAGTTATGCTTTGACCATATTGATCCCATTTTTGAAATTAATTTGATTTAAATTATTGCATGCTAATTTAATTAGAAATTGTTTAAATTATTTCTGAGAATTAGGTAAATGCCAAATTGCGGTATGACACCTTGATTAATTACTTATGTGCCCTAAACCCTTGTCACCCTAGTTGTGGGTTATTAGTTGGACATTATCGAGTTGCCAACATGGGTAATTAGAGCAATGTAGTTTTATGCTTAGCCCTACCACGTAGTCATGACATGATTTTGGATAATCACATGTTAATATTGACTTAATGAGATATGGAACATGTTTTTGAGAGGTGTCATGTGCTGTTGATGTTGTTATCGATGGCACAAGGTGCATGGTAATCAACTGGGGTTTGATAAATAGATTTAGACCGGGGCATGAGGCAAGAATGATCGGGTGGGCCAGTTGTGGCACCGGGGAAGTTGAATTGGTTCTTCAGGTACTCTTGCCCTGGTCAGCTTAAGGACTTAACCGTGCAAGCCTTTGAACTGAGTCAAACGTGCAACCACATGTCTGTAATGGGACGGACCTAGTTGATTAAGTTACTAATAACATACCTGTGGGACCTCGGGGTGTCAATTACACCTTTTTGTATAGTTGTACGGGGGAGCGTACCGGGGCTGCGGCCAGGTACCCATCTAACGGTTGATTGGCCTAGACTTCGCCTTTGCTAAGGGAAGGGTTAGTGTGCAATCACTGGGGAGGACCACTTGTGCTATTAGAAGTTTTCGAAAGACTTTGTTACAGACACTCGCCTTTGTGGCGTTTGGCTGTATCTTGTGGGTAAAGTGCATAACCTCTGCAGAGTGTAAAATCTATTCGAATAGCCGAGTCCGCGGCATTGGACATTGCTCGGGAATTACAGTCAAGGGTTAGACTTTTATGAAAACAACTTGGACTTGAAAAGTTTGGTTGGGTTTAATGATGACGTTGATGGAAATGTGGAATAGGAATGGGAAAGATGTTTATTTAACTCCTGGAAAAGTTATTGATGTTATACTTGTTTTTACTGCTTTCGAATCTACTTATGCTACTTGTCAAATGCTGTCTTACTGCAAATATATCTTGAGCCATTCCTTTGTATTAAGCTATGCATGTAGTATATTAGTTGCATTCTATGCATAACTTGCTGAGTACCAAGTACTCACCCTTGCCACAATACAACATCAGTTGAAAAAGAGTCGACGCCGGCTTTGGAGGAAGAGTACTAGGAGGAGCCATCAAATTAGGGAGCGAGCCCAGTCAGTTGCCTGTGGTATACTAGATGGCGCCACGAAATCTACTTTATTCCGCTGCAGTTATTTCTCTCTTAATAATTCTTCGCCCTGCAAGGCGTATCTTTGTAACTTGACCATAAGGTCAAGCAACCAGTTTGGTTATTATAATTAAAGTACTTACTATTTCGATGAGTATGATTGTGATACTTACCGATGTTGAGACTGTGAGCGCTATCGTGATCCTGGACTAGTGCTGAATACACAGAGGGTCCGGATTTGCAAATTCGGGTCCCGACATGCATGGTAATCAATTGGATTTGATAAATAGATTTGGACCGGGGCAAGTGGCAAGAATGTTATGGTGGGCCATGAGTGGCACTAGGGATGTCGTTTTGGTTCTTCGGGTAGTCTTGCCCTGGTCATCCTAATGACTTAACCTTGCAAGCCTTTGATCTGAGTCAAACGTGCAACCACATGTCTGCAATGGGACGGACCTAGTTGAGTAAATTACTAATAACTTGCATGTGGTACCTCGGGGTGTCAACTACACCTTTTGTGTAGCTTGAAAGGGGAGCGTACCAGTGCTATGGCATGGTACCCGTCCAACGGTATGTCTGTCCCAGACTTCACCTCTGTTAAGGGAAGGGATGGTGTATGACAAAAGCCGGAGAGGTTCACTTGTATAGTTTGCGGTCTCTGAAATGCTTTGTTACGATCACTCGCCTTTGTGGTGTTTGACTTATCTTGTGGGTAAAGTGCATAACCTCTTCAGAGTGTAAAATCTATTCGAATAGCCGTGTCTGCGGCACTGGACATTGCTCTGGGATTACAGTCAAGGGTTAGACTTTCATGAAAACAACTTAGACTTGGAAAGTTTGGTTGGGTTAAATAATGACGTTGATGGAAATGTGGATTAGAAAAGGAAAAGTGTTTACTTAACTCCTGGAAAAGTTATTGATATTATCGTTACTTTTACTGCTTTCGAATCTACTTATGCTACTTGTTAAATGCTGTTTTATTGCAAATGTACCTGTTAGCCTATCCTTTGAACTAAGCCATGCATGTAGAATATTAGTTTGCATTCTGTGCATGACTTGCTGAGTACCAAGTACTCACCCTTGCCATAATAAAACATCAGTTGAAGGAGAAGCGACGCCAGCTTTGGAGGAAGAACTTCAGGAGGAGCCGTCTACCTAGGGAGCGAGTCCAGTCAGTTGTCTGTGGTATACTGGATGGCGCCACGTTGATTCTTTTATTCCGCTGCAATTTATTTCCTTAATATGTTTTCGCTCTGTGTGGCGTACTCTTGTAACTCGACCATAAGGTCGAGCAACCAGTTTAGTTATCTTAAATAAAGTACTTTATTACTATTGATGTGTATGATTGTCATATTTACCGATGTTGAGACTGTGTGCACTAGCGTGATCTTGGACTAGTGCTGAATACACAGAGGGTCTTAATTTGCAAATTCGGGTGCCGACAACGGTCCCCGCAAAACAGTAAGAGACCCCTAATCGCTCAAAATCAGTAACAAGACAATCAATGACAAGGGGCATTGTCTTGCGACTGAGAGCATCAGCCACCACATTTGCCTTGCCTGGATGATACTGGATTGTGAGGTCATAATCCTTTATCAATTCTAGCCACCTCCTCTACTTCAAATTCAAATCTTTTTGGGTAAAGATGTACTTGAGGCTCTTGTGATCAGTGAAGATATCATAAGACTCACCATACAAATAGTGCCTCCAAATTTTCAATGCGAGCACCACAGCGGCTAGCTCAAGATCATGAGTGGGGTAGTTCTGCTCATGCTTTTTCAATTGCCTCGATGCACAAGCAATCACCTTGCCATCTTGCATGAGCACACAACCAAGTCCCAAATGTGAAGCGTCAGAATAGACAGCGAAACGCCTCCCAGGCTCGGGAAGGGTAAGAACAAGGGCAGTCACTAACTTCTCCTTCAAGGTGAAGAAACTATGCTCACACTCAGCAGTCCACTGAAATCTCATCCTCTTCTGGATCAACTGCGAAAGTGGCTTAGCAATGATGGAGGAATCCTGCACAAAACGCCAGTAATACCCAGCCAACCCAAGGAAACTACGCACCTCTTTAACATTAGAAGGTCTCTTCCAGTCCAAAACTACTATGACTTTGCTAGGATCTACAGATATGCCCTCTGGATTGATGATGTGGCCAAGAAAACCCACTTCAGAAATCCAGAAATCGCACTTCTTCAACTTAGCATAGAACTGGTTATCCCTCAATGTACCCAGCACAAGACTCAAATGCTGCTCATGTTCTTCTTCTGATTTAGAGTAAACCAGAATATCATCGATGAACACTACAACAAATTCATCAAGATACTTGTGTAGCATACTGTTCATCGCCTCCATAAAAGACAGCAGGGGCATTGGTTAGTCCAAAAGACATAACTTTAAATTCATAGTGCCCATACCTAGTGGAGAAAGTAGTCTTCTCAATGTCCTGTTCCCTCACACGAATCTGATTGTAACCAGACTTATGATCAACCTTAGAGAACACCTTTGCTCCCTTCAGTTGGTCAAACAGATCCTCAATGCCAGACAATGGATACTTGTTCTTGACCGTTACTTGATTGAGAGCACGATAGTCAATGCACATGCGCCAACTACCATCCTTCTTCGAAACAAAAAGGACGGGTGCTCCCCATGGCGACACACTACGCCGAATAAAACCCTTGGCCAAAAGATCCGCCAATTGCTTTTTCAACTCATCTTGAAAAGGACGAGCCAAGCGGTATGGAGAAATAGAAATAGGTCGAGTGCCAGGAACAAGATCAATTCGAAACTCCACACTCCTCACTGGAGCCAAACCAGGCAACTCATCAGGGAACACATCAACAAATTCCTTCACCGCAGGAATCTCCTCAATTGCTACAGAAGAAGATGGCTTTTATGAAATTGCCATGAGAACACCCAACTGCCACAAATGGCGACCAAAAAACAGACTAGTCAAAGCAAAGATGGAACTGGAGGGTATGCCACCCTGAAAAGTCAACTCCACCCCTAACGGGGCCTGCAAGGTAACTGTCTTCCAAAAGCAACAGATCTTGGTACAGTACTGATGCAACCAGTCCATGCCCAAAATGACATCGAAAGAAGCCAACTAAATCACCATAAGATTGGCAAAGAAAACCTCATCATCAATGGCAATAGTGCAACCCGGGCAAACCAAAGAACTAGCAATTAGACCCCCGGCGAATTGACTATCACAGACTCAGAAATCCACTGAGCTCCCAACTTGGCTCTACTAACAAACTCAGACGACATAAAAGAATAGGATGATCCGGAATCAAACAGAACAAAAGCATCAACTGAATCCACAAGCAAAGTACCTGAAACCACCTCTGGATGCCCAGCCGACTCGGCGATCGGCAAGGCGTACACTCTTAGTGCCGCTGGAGCTGCGGGAGCCCCGACACTCGGCTGATGCCCCAACAAAGCTGGGGACGGTGGGGGTAACTAAGGTGGAGCCAACGGCTGCGGGCACCAGTATGCCGCAGGTGGCGCCCAAATAGAGGGCTGTGGGGGAGCAGGGGCCGACAGCATCTGCACTGACCCTCTGGAAGATGCCGCTAGAGTAGGAGGAGTAGGCACCATCTCCCACTTGATGACGCTACCGGGATTCATCTAGCAGACTCGTCCCATATGGCCGGGCTTGCCACAGTGGTTGTAATCACCGGACCAACCACACTCCGCAGCAGGGTGTCCACCACCGCACTTGAAACAGATCATGCCCTGCCCTGGCGCAGGACGAATAGCCACCTGCGAGGAAGATGGTTGGGGCGGCTTCATCTTAGCCCCTGAGGAGGAACCCTGTCCCCCCTTGAACTTCTTGAAGGCAGGTCGTTGAGAGGGCCCACCTCCTCCACCAAAGGTCCTCTTCTGGCCCCCGCCCGGGGTCGCTAGAACCCCTGAACCACCAGGATTTTGCTTATCCCTGGAGAGCTCCAACTCGAGCTCCATGCCCTTCTCCTACTCCACCACGAAGCAGAAGTCATGAGGGACAGTCGCCCCCATGACAACTCTGAACTCCTGGTTGAGGCCCCAACGGAACCTCCTCGCTTTCTCCCTATCATCTGCTGCCACAGCCGGCACGAAGCACACCACATTGTTAAATCCCGCCTCATACTCCACCACCGACTTCTTCCCCTGGCAAAGAGTCGTCAGAGTATGCTCCATCCTCTCCAGAAAGGACTCTGGGTAGAAATTGGCTCAGAAGCGAGCCACAAAGTCCTCCCAGGTAACCGGTCCAAGAGTGCGGGCCCTACCAGCAAGACCCCCCTCCCACCAGATATACGCTTGGCCCTTCAGCTGAAAGGCCACAAAGCGAGCTCTCTGGACCGAGGTCAACTCCAGAACCTCAAACTGCCGCTCCATGTACCGCAGCCAATCTGCGGACTGGACCGACGTGCTCGCTCCATCAAAAGTGTCTAGACAGAGGGACATCCACTCACGGAAACTCATCCTCAGCTCCGGCACAACGGGGGCAACAACTGGGGCCGCTGCAGGGGGAGGCACAACAGCAGGGGCTGCTTGCACCTGCTGGCGCAGCTCCTGGACCTCCCTCTGCAGTGCCTGCAACAAGGCCGAAGTGGCGGTCGGCACCTCAGCCCCTGACTGTGCCGCCAGGTTCTCCTTCAGCGCTAGCCCATGAGCGTTGAGCGAAGCATTTCCCTCAGCTACAGACTCAACAACTCCATGAGATGGGTGACTCCCACCTCGACCCTAGCCTCCACGGCCACGGCGACCACGACCTATACCCCTCGGCATGGCTGCTACAGTCACACAGCCATACAACCACACAATCATAAGTACAACATCAATATAAACAAGAACAAAGATCAAGCATCCACATATACATAGTCTCCATCAAGAAAGCCAAATGCAATGCAATGATAATCCAGAACCCCATCCTACTGTGCAACCAAGTGTATCAAATTTTAAATTAATTATTCCACTTATGCAAGTTTTAATGTTGCTATCCTATTGTAACAACCCAATTTTTGCTTTTCATGAATTTAAATGAAATTTGTCACTTTGGTGAATTTTTGGAATTTTCTGGAATTTATTTGAATTTATTCCCTTTTGAAATAATTAAAGAATTGGATTTTACAAATAAAATTTTGTTGGGAATATTTTATTTGAGTCCAAAATGTTCTAAATATTTTCCAGAATTTTTCTGGAATTTTTCTGAGTGTTTTGCTATTTTTAATGAATTAAATGAATTTTTGGGAATTAATTTGATTATTTAATCGCTGGAAAAACCCGAACCGGTTTCACCGTTCATCCGACAGGACCCAAGTCCGAGTCAGACTCGAGTCCGACCCGGACCCGACTCCGCCAGCAGTTCCGGTCGAACCAAGTCACCAAGCCCTAACGCGCGTGACCGTTGGATCGGGATCCAACGGCCATGATCAGGCCACGTCGCCCGAACCCGAGCCCGACCGAGCCAGCCAGGTCGCCCGAGCCGGACCCGAGCCCAAACCCCCGTGCTATTGGATCTTGATCCAACGGTCCACGTTGAGCCACGTCACCGAATCCGAAATGGATTCGGATTCCGCCGCTGCAGCCGTGTGGGCCTCGGTTTCCGCGATTTTCACGGACGCCGAGGGGCCTATTTGATGCACCACCGCCGCCATCGTGCTCGCCGTTTCCTTGCGCACCCGTAGCCCTAACCCGCCAAGCTCAAGCCGCCGTGGTTGCGTCGTAATCGCTCGCCGTAGTTGCGCTAGGGTTCCGCCGCGGTTAAGCGTTGTTTCCGCCGCCGTCCGCCGTACTCCACCGCCGTTGAGCCCAGATCCGGAACCGCAAGGACGAGACGCGTCGGAGGGTACCATTCACTTCGCCGGAGGGGCCCCGCAACGCTGTTGCCGTGGTCGTCGTCCTCGTCTCCGGTGAGCTAGCTCCGACGCACGCCATCGCCGTCGCTCGAGCTCCACCAACCGTCCGATCAAGATCCAAGGGCCCAGATTCGTCCACGTCATCCTCGGTAAAGATCTCACGTGTTAATCTCTAGATCTAGATCCATTGGTTTAGATCGTGCCACGTAGCCGTAACTGCACCGTGCTAGGATAGATGTCAGCCGTTAGATCTAGATCGAACAGCTAGGGTTAGCCACGTTGTAAACTCTAGATTGAATCTTGACCGTCCGATCAAGATCGAACGGTCCAGATCAGCCAAGTAGTTTTCCTATTGCGTTAAGCTAGATCCTATCTAGGCCGTTGATTTTAAAATCAACGGCCGAGATCCAGCCACGTGGTGTGAAATCATGTGCTGAAAAATTGGCTTTGAACTGAAAAATTAACTTAGATTTGAATTTGCAAAATGTGTTTGTTCATGTGTTTTGACAATTTGACAAGAAACAGTAAGTTACGCATTAGCGCCGGACAAAGTTCTCAAGAAACAGTAAGTTTCCCATCTGCGACGGACAGTGTTTTTGGGTCTGTTGTGAACATATTTTTGAGCCCATGACCGAAGTCATTTTCACATGTACAACGGACAGTTTTTCTTGGTCCGTTGTGAACAAGCTTTTTCGGTTTGGATAATTTCTTGGAACCAAGATTTTCACATGTACAACGGACTAATTCTTTTTGTCCGTCGTGAATGGACTTTTTCTAGGGTTTTACTTTTGTGAAACCGAAGCGTATGCGCTTGCGTAGGACAAGCTTACGGGGTCCGTTGTGAACTTGTTTTGAGCTCATGACCAAGCCATTTTGCATGTACAACGGACCAACTTTGTTTGTCCGTTGTGAACGTGTTTTTCCGCGTTTGGTTGGCTTCTTGGAACGAAACTTTTCCTTATACAACGGACCAACTTTGTTTGTCCGTCGTGAATGCGTTTTCGCTCAATTAGGGTTTTGAGCGATTTGGATTTGAATTTTGAATGTGAATTTGAAATTTGTAATGATTTCATGATGCTTCTTTTGAAGTGGACTTTATGCAATGCTCATGTGAGTAGTTGCATGGATTGACATTGAGTCAAGTCGTGGACTTGTGCTCGGATTTGTTTTGTGGTTTGTTCATGTGCAGGTATTGCTCGAAGACGAATGTGGTCGATGACGGGACCGGAACTAGGTTCATGAAGGAACTGAGGTTCGGGACTAGGTTCAGGAGGAACCGAGGTCTTGGTGGTCAAGGATGTCATGCGGGACGTTCGGGCTAAGAGAATGGTGCACATGAAGAATGGTTAGTCACGTGAGAATGGCAGGAGGTCATTCGCGTGCAAAGTGTTAGTCACGTGAGTATGGCAGGTGGCCATACGCGTGCAAAGTGTTAGTCACGTGAGTATGGTAGGGTTGCCATACGCGTGCAAGAGTTGTACTCGGCCTGGTTGGGCCAAGTAGAGTTGAGTTGGATACGGATTCCTTCTAGGGAATAGGAATCGTATTCAGAACTCCTTGTGGGTTGGTGCTTTAAATAGGTGGGGGGTCTCCTGTTGAAAGGCACGAAGTAGAGCTGAGCGCATCAAGCTTTGAGCTTGGTTTTAGGGTTTGTACTCTTTTGATGAGAGTATTTTAGACAAGAAATAAAGATCAATTCTTCCAAGATTTTTGCGTGCTACAGTAACCTCGTCGCTACAGTATTTTCTGTTTTGGTTCTTGTTTGCATGCTTGTTCTAGTTCTAGATTGGTTTTTGTTCTTCAAGTTTTATCTTGATTTGATCCATCAAAAACCTCTCTAGGGTATTGATCTAGTGTTTCTCAAAGTCTAGTTGATCAATCTTTTGTCGTTCTTGTTTAATCTTGAAGTTTTGATTAGATTGATTCTCGTCAAGTTCTGGATCAGCAAGCTTGCGAAGCTCATAACCTTTGATCCGTAAGTCCGATCGAGCTGATTCTTTTTGGGTTCGATTCGTATTGGAATCTAGTTTCTTGTGTCCAAATTTCAGATCGTTTCGACGGTTGGATCTCCGGGAATTCTCGTTTTACCAAACCTCTGTCATTCTGTTTTTGTCGAAAACGAGGCAATTATTTGGTTCTGTTTTGGGGTGAACTTTTAATAGGTCAAGAATTTGGTTTTAGCTTCCGCACAATCATTCACCCCCCCTCTGATTGCTATATTCGTATACTTCGATCCTACAAGTGGTATCAGAGCAAGGTTTTTCTAATCTATCTTAATCGGTGATTAGATCAATGGATCATTATTCGACAAAACCTTGTGTGTTCAATGGTGTTGATTTTCAGTTTTGGAAGGCCAAGATGGAGGCGTTCATCCAAGCTCAGGGATTCGCAATTTGGGAGAAGGTCTACAAACCATATGATGTCCCTGCAAACGACAACGTTAACGACACCAATCGCGCACATGTTGAAGCAAATAGTAAGGCGCGCAACTTGATCATCCAAGGCTTGGGACGCAGCGACTTTGATCGTGTGGTTCATCTTCGATCCGCATATGAGGTATGGAAATCTCTTTGTGATTGCCATGAGGGTTCTAACACTGTCAAAGAGGTTCGCCAAGATATTTACAAAAAGGAATACATGCGTTTTGAGATGAAACCTAGTGAATCTGTAGATGACTTCTTTGCACGTTTCAATAGAATTCTTAGCAATCTTCGTGCTGTTGGAGTTAGCTACACTGATGCTGAAAATGCTCGACAATTGCTTAGTGCTTTGGACATGTCAGTGTGGGAGATGAAAGTAACATCTATACAAGAATCTACTACCATGAGCACACTCACATTAGATGTTCTTTACTCTAAGTTGAAAACTCATGAGTTGGATGTTCTTGCCAGGAAGGGTAACATTAAATCAATTGCTTTGATCTCCAACCCTAACATGTTAAATGCAAATTCTTCTTCTAGCTTTGCCTTGTCTTCCATGTCTTCTTTAACAGATGAGCAACTTGAAGAGTTTCCCGAAGAAGATCTGGCACTACTCTCTTCTCGCTTTAACAAAGCTTTGCAGAATGTGAGAATGAGAAAGAGAGGTGGTCCTCCAAGATGCTATGAGTGTGGTGACCTCAACCATATTCGCACAAATTGTCCTAAGCTTGCAGGAAAAACATCAAAGGAGGAGAAGGACAACGACAGAAGGAATGAGAAGAAAAGGCTCTCGTCAAATGATAGGAAGAAGAAGAGGTTCATCAACCGCAAGGTGGTTCACCGAGTTCTTTCCGCTCTTGAACAAGTCAATTTGAGCGATGTGGACTCGGAGAGCAGCGAAGATGATGCAACTCCAAGCAAGCATGATTTGATGGGATTATGTCTCATGGCAAGCAGCAAGGATAGCTTCACCGAGGACGATCACGACAAATGACTTCAATGAGGTAGATCCCTCTTATGATGAATTAGCTATTGCTGTTGCTCGTCTTGGAAAATTGCTTGACAAACGTGATAAGAAAATTAAGAAACATGATTTCATTATTGAATCATTGAATGCTGAAATTACTAGACTTAAGACTTTGATTCCTAGTGATGATACTTGCAAATCATGTGACTTAATTTACAATGAGCTCACCTTGCTTAGAAAAGAACATGCTCTTTTGTTGCATCTAAATGAGAAAAATGAGAAACATGTTGTACATGCTAATGTTCCAATTGATGATTTGCATAGTTCAACTTCTTGTTCTAAATGCTCAACTCTTGAATTAAAATTGAAAGATGCAAATGCTAGGGTTTCTCAATTAATCGATAATTTGCTTTCACATGAAATTCTCTCATGCTCAACTTGTCGCAAACAAAAGGAAAAGTAGATGTTCCTGCAATAATTGTTTAACTCTTGCTAAGAAAGTTGATTACTTGCAAAATTCTTTGGAACGTTTCACTAATGGCAAGAAGAAGTTGAACATGATTTTGGATCAATCTAAGGTTAGCACAAACAAGAGAGGTTTAGGTTTTGATCCTTATGCCACATATGAAACTAAACCTCGCGATCGTTGTTCGTGCTCCTTGCAATATTGAGTTATCTAATGAGCCTAAGAAAATTGCTTTTCAATCTGCTGGTTTTTATCTTCTACTATGATGAATGCAAAATGTGCTTTTCTTGTTAAAGCTAAACATCATGTCAAGTACACTTGCACTCATTGTGGTAGAGATGGACACTTAGTAGATTTTTGCTTTAGACTAGCCAAACAAAGAAAAAGAAGGAAAGAACTGAGGCTAGGTCAAATTTCAGCAAAGCACATTTTTATGCGCTTAGAGTGATGAAAACACCTTCTGTTCCTACAAACATGGGAAAAGGCAAATCTGATTTTGTGCATAAAAATTATCGTGTTGTGCCCTCTTGTTGTCCGTCGTGTGTCTCAAGATCGATTCCTAAACATCTTATTTCTAACCCCAAGATCGAGACCTCGACACTTTCTGCTTCTATGTAGGCTTCTCACGCGAGGAGGGAGAACATGTGGCTAGTGAATTTCGGATGCTCACTTCATATGTTCAGTGATAAGATTTGGTTCTCCTTCACTCGTGCATCTCATGCTGAAAGTGTTGCCTTTGGAGATGTTTCTTCCACTACATTTTTAAAAGGCACTAGTTCAAATGATGCAGGTACAAGTGCATATGTTCAGTGGGGAGAGTGTCTTTGTTCATAAAGATGATGATAATCTTTGTTGAGGACGAGATAATTAGAGGTTTACATGAGAGACTCTTCCCACGTGCTTGTGTGTGCTTGTTTTCAAGCTTCCCACGTCGCGCCACATCGACAAGCTATCAAAAGGATTTTCGTGTATCTTCATAGAACTCAAGATTTTGGCATTTGGCTTTCGCTTCCTCATGCATTAGTTTGAGATCTTTTCTCGATGCTGATTTTGGAGGATGTAGAATTGATAGGAAGAGCACTTCTGGTTCATGTCACTTCTTGGGAAATTCTCTCATTGCATGGTCATCTAGAAAACAATCTTACATTTGCACAATCAATCGCTGAATCTGAATATGTGGTCAGCTGCTAGTTGTTGTTCTCAAATTCTTTGGATAGTAGCTACACTAAAAGATTATGGGGTTAATTTGGATAGTGTTCCTCTTTTGTGTGATAACACTAGTGCAATTTGCATTGCTAAGAACCCCGTGCAACACTCTAGAACAAAACACATTGACATCGATTTCACTTTCTTAGAGATCATGTTGAAAAAGACAACATTGTGCTTCATCATGTGGATACCGAACATCAATTGGCGAGACATTTTCACAAAACCTTTGTCTTCTTCTCGTTTTGCTTTTATTCGGGGAGAACTTGGAATTGTTCATCCAATGGGATTGTTTTGAGGGGGAGTTTCTTTGCCAAGTTCTTTCACTTGATGAGCTCACTTTATCATATTTCTTTATATGTTATGTAATTGAGCTAATATATGATAATCTAATTGTCTCACTTGAACTAAAAATGACATTGTGGAATTCCACTGGACTGATTACCTATAGCTAAATACTCTGTGATATCTTACTCTTCTAGGCTTGATATTGAATCCTCTTGACAAATTTGGGCTATGAAGCAAGTGTGGTTTCAACTTTACTCTTTCATAAGACCTTTTAATCACTTTTGCATGTTTATAATCAAAGAAAAATGAAAAGAAAAGGGAATCAATAAAAGGGGTTGTTAAAAGCAAAAACCTCAAGTTATGTGCTTCAGGGTGCTTTCCTAAAAGATAAGATGTATGCTTCAAGCATGCCATTCCCTCAAAGATAAGATGTATGCTTCAAGCATGCCACTCCTAGAAAATAAAAGAAGTATGCTTCAAGCATGCCACATGCAACTTATTGTTTAAAGATTAAATTGGTCTACTAGATTGGAGTTGAAACTACTTGCTCGCCCTAAGTTGTTAGTTGCTTCAATTTTTAAAGTCTTGCTTTTTCTGCTAAGATCTTGCTTAGTACTTGGCTATAGTTGACTAAATTGAGGTTGAGATGCATGTCATTCCCTAACTTGTTAAAATCACATCAAGATCATGTATTTTGCATATTATGTGATATATAAGGTTATATGATCGAATGAGCTCATCTTTTCCTATCTTGGCACTCCCTTGTTTCTCTTGGTGAAATCATTGTTTCAGGAAAAATTTTGAACCTGTTCTCTCTTTTACTCTTGATGAATCTATTGTCAAAGGGGGAGAAATTTGGAAATCTTTCTTTGAAAAGTTTAAAGAAAAAGGGAGAGTTGTATTTGGAAATTTGAGAATTTTGGGAGAAAGAATTTTTGAAATTTTTGGGCGCATTGCACATTCACACACATTTTCATTCTCAGGGGGAGATTTTGTTTTGCATTTTGGTCAAAGAGGGATTTCTGTGTTTTCTTACTTTGGTCTTTGATCCTTTGGATTTCAAAATCTTTGGTAAAGTGAATGCCAAATGATCAATTCTAAGTGGTATTGCCAATGTTTTCATCAAGGGGGAGATTGTGCAATCATGTGCTGAAAAATTGGCTTTGAACTGAAAAATTAACTTAGATTTGAATTTGCAAAATGTGTTTGTTCATGTGTTTTGACAATTTGACAAGAAAGCGATAAGTTACGCATTAGCGCGGACAAAGTTCTCAAGAAACAAGAAGTTTCCCATCTGCGACCAGACCGGTGTTTTGGGTCTGTTGTGAACATGTTTTTGAGCCCATGACCAAAGTCATTTTCACATGTACAACGGACAGTTTTCTTGGTCCGTTGTGAACAAGCTTTTTCGGTTTCGATAATTTCTTGGAAACAAGATTTTCACATGTACAACGGACTAATTATTTTTTTCCGTCGTGAATTGAAATTTTCTAGGTTTTTACTTTTGTGAAACCGGCGTGGCACGCTCTTGCGGGACAAGCTTCGGGGTCCGTTGTGAACTTGTTTTGAGCTCATGACCGAAGCCATTTTGCATGTACAGCGGACCAACTTTGTTTGTCCGTTGTGAACGTGTTTTTCCGTTTGGTTGGCTTCTTGGAACAGAAACTTTTCCTTATACAACGGACCAACTTTGTTTGTCCGTCGTGAATGCGTTCGCTCAATTAGGGTTTTGAGCGATTTGGATTTGAATTTTGAATGTGAATTTGAAATTTGTAATGATTTCATGATGCTTCTTTTGAAGTGGACTTTATGCAATGCTCATGTGAGTAGTTGCATGGATTGACATTGAGTCAAGTCGTGGACTTGTGCTCGGATTTGTTTTGTGGTTTGTTCATGTGCAGGTATTGCTCGAAGACGAATGTGGTCGATGACGGGACCGGAACTAGGTTCATGAAGGAACTGAGGTTCGGGACTAGGTTCAGGAGGAACCGAGGTCTTGGTGGTCAAGGATGTCATGCGGGACGTTCGGGCTAAGAGAATGGTGCACATGAAGAATGGTTAGTCACGTGAGAATGGCAGGAGGTCATTCGCGTGCAAAGTGTTAGTCACGTGAGTATGGCAGGTGGCCATACGCGTGCAAAGTGTTAGTCACGTGAGTATGGTAGGGTTGCCATACGCGTGCAAGAGTTGTACTCGGCCTGGTTGGGCCAAGTAGAGTTGAGTTGGATCACGGATTCCTTCTAGGGAATAGGAATCGTATTCGTAACTCCTTGTGGGTTGGTGCTTTAAATAGGTGGGGGGTCTCCTGTTGAAAGGCACGAAGTAGAGCTGAGCGCATCAAGCTTTGAGCTTGGTTTTAGGGTTTGTACTCTTTTGATGAGAGTATTTTAGACAAGAAATAAAGATCAATTCTTCCAAGATTTTTGCATGCTACAAGAACCTCGCCGCTACAAAGATTTTCTCGCTTTGGTTCTTGTTTGCATGCTTGTTCTAGTTCTAGATTGGTTTTGTTCTTCAAGTTTTATCTTGATTTGATCCATCAAAAACCTCTCTAGGGTATTGATCTAGTGTTTCTCAAAGTCTAGTTGATCAATCTTTTGTCGTTCTTGTTTAATCTTGAAGTTTTGATTAGATTGATTCTCGTCAAGTTCTGGATCAGCAAGCTTGCGAAGCTCATAACTTTTGATCCGTAAGTCCGATCGAGCTGATTCTTTTTGGGTTCGATTAGTATTGGAATCTAGTTTCTTGTGTCCAAATTTCAGATCGTTTCGACGGTTGGATCTCCGGGAATTCTCGTTTTACCAAACCTCTATCATTCTGTTTTTGTCGAAAACGAGGCAATTATTTGGTTCTGTTTTGGGGTGAACTTTTAATAGGTCAAGAATTTGGTTTTAGCTTCCGCACAATCATTCACCCCCCCTCTGATTGCTATATTCGTATACTTCGATCCTACAAGTGGTATCAGAGCAAGGTTTTTCTAATCTATCTTAATCGGTGATTAGATCAATGGATCATTATTCGACAAAACCTTGTGTGTTCAATGGTGTTGATTTTCAGTTTTGGAAGGCCAAGATGGAGGCGTTCATCCAAGCTCAGGGATTCGCAATTTGGGAGAAGGTCTACAAACCATATGATGTCCCTGCAAACGACAACGTCAACGACACCAATCGCGCACATGTTGAAGCAAATAGTAAGGCGCGCAACTTGATCATCCAAGGCTTGGGACGCAGCGACTTTGATCGTGTGGTTCATCTTCGATCCGCATATGAGGTATGGAAATCTCTTTGTGATTACCATGAGGGTTCTAACACTGTCAAAGAGGTTCGCCAAGATATTTACAAAAAGGAATACATGCGTTTTGAGATGAAACCTAGTGAATCTGTAGATGACTTCTTTGCACGTTTCAATAAAATTCTTAGCAATCTTCGTGCTGTTGGAGTTAGCTACACTGATGCTGAAAATGCTCGACAATTGCTTAGTGCTTTGGACATGTCAGTGTGGGAGATGAAAGTAACATCTATACAAGAATCTACTACCATGAGCACACTCACATTAGATGTTCTTTACTCTAAGTTGAAAACTCATGAGTTGGATGTTCTTGCCAGGAAGGGTAACATTAAATCAATTGCTTTGATCTCCAACCCTAACATGTTAAATGCAAATTCTTCTTCTAGCTTTGCCTTGTCTTCCATGTCTTCTTTAACAGATGAGCAACTTGAAGAGTTTCTCGAAGAAGATCTGGCACTACTCTCTTCTCGCTTTAACAAAGCTTTGCAGAATGTGAGAATGAGAAAGAGAGGTGGTCCTCCAAGATGCTATGAGTGTGGTGACCTCAACCATATTCGCACAAATTGTCCTAAGCTTGCAGGAAAAACATCAAAGGAGGAGAAGGACAACGACAGAAGGAATGAGAAGAAAAGGCTCTCGTCAAATGATAGGAAGAAGAAGAGGTTCATCAACCGCAAGGTGGTTCACCGAGTTCTTTCCGCTCTTGAACAAGTCAATTTGAGCGATGTGGACTCGGAGAGCAGCGAAGATGATGCAACTCCAAGCAAGCATGATTTGATGGGATTATGTCTCATGGCAAGCAGCAAGGATAGCTTCACCGAGGACGACCACGACAGCGACTTCAATGAGGTAGATCCCTCTTATGATGAATTAGCTATTGCTGTTGCTCGTCTTGGAAAATTGCTTGACAAACGTGATAAGAAAATTAAGAAACATGATTTCATTATTGAATCATTGAATGCTGAAATTACTAGACTTAAGACTTTGATTCCTAGTGATGATACTTGCAAATCATGTGACTTAATTTACAATGAGCTCACCTTGCTTAGAAAAGAACATGCTCTTTTGTTGCATCTAAATGAGAAAAATGAGAAACATGTTGTACATGCTAGTCGTTCCAATCGATGATTTGCATAGTTCAACTTCTTGTTCTAAATGCTCAACTCTTGAATTAAAATTGAAAGATGCAAATGCTAGGGTTTCTCAATTAACTGATAATTTGCTTTCACATGAAATTCTCTCATGCTCAACTTGTCGCAAACAAAAAGGAAAAGTAGATGTTCCCTGCAATAATTGTTTAACTCTTGCTAAGAAAGTTGATTACTTGCAAAATTCTTTGGAACGTTTCACTAATGGCAAGAAGAAGTTGAACATGATTTTGGATCAATCTAAGGTTAGCACAAACAAGAGAGGTTTAGGTTTTGATCCTTATGCCACATATGAAACTAAACCTCAGATCGTTGTTCAGGCTCCTTGCAATATTGAGTTATCTAATGAGCCTAAGAAAATTGCTTTTCAATCTATTTGGTTTTTATCTTCTACTATGATGAATGCAAAATGTGCTTTTACTGTTAAAGCTAAACATCATGTCAAGTACACTTGCACTCATTGTGGTAGAGATGGACACTTAGTAGATTTTTGCTTTAGACTAGCCAAACAGCAAAAGAAGGAAAGAACTAAGGCTAGGTCAAATTTCAGCAAAGCACATTTTTATGCGCCTAGAGTGATGAAAACACCTTCTGTTCCTACAAACATGGGAAAAGGCAAATCTGATTTTGTGCATAAAAATTATCGTGTTGTGCCCTCTTGTTGTCCGTCGTGTGTCTCGATCTTGGATTCCTAAACATCTTATTTCTAACTTGATCTGAGACCTCGACACTTTCTGCTTCTATGTAGGCTTCTCACGCGAGGAGGGAGAACATGTGGCTAGTGAATTTCGGATGCTCACTTCATATGTTCAGTGATAAGATTTGGTTCTCCTTCACTCGTGCATCTCATGCTGAAAGTGTTGCCTTTGGAGATGCTTCTTCCACTACATTTCGCAAAAGGCACTAGTTCAAATGATGCAGTACAAGTGCATATGTTCGGGGAGAGTGTCTTTGTTCATAAAGATGATGATAATGCTGTTGAGGACGAGATAATTAGAGGTTTACATGAGAGACTCTTCCCACGTGCTTGTGTGTGCTTGTTTTCAAGCTTCCCACGTGCGTCACATCGACAAGCTATCAAAAGGATTTTCAGGTATCTTCATAGAACTCAAGATTTTGGCATTTGGCTTTCTGCTTCCTCATGCATTAGTTTGAGATCTTTTTCTGATGCTGATTTTGGAGGATGTAGAATTGATAGGAAGAGCACTTCTGGTTCATGTCACTTCTTGGGAAATTCTCTCATTGCATGGTCATCTAGAAAACAATCTTACATTTGCACAATCAAGCTGCTGAATCTGAATATGTGGCTGCGCTAGTTGTTGTTCTCAAATTCTTTGGATAGTAGCTACACTAAAAGATTATGGGGTTAATTTGGATAGTGTTCCTCTTTTGTGTGATAACACTAGTGCAATTTGCATTGCTAAGAACCCCGTGCAACACTCTAGAACAAAACACATTGACATCAGATTTCACTTTCTTAGAGATCATGTTGAAAAAGGCAACATTGTGCTTCATCATGTGGATACTGAACATCAATTGGCAGACATTTTCACAAAACCTTTGTCTTCTTCTCGTTTTGCTTTTATTCGGGGAGAACTTGGAATTGTTCATCCAATGGGATTGTTTTGAGGGGGAGTTTCTTTGCCAAGTTCTTTCACTTGATGAGCTCACTTTATCATATTTCTTTATATGTTATGTAATTGAGCTAATATATGATAATCTAATTGTCTCACTTGAACTAAAAATGACATTGTGGAATTCCTGGGTGATTACCTATAGCTAAATACTCTGTGATATCTTACTCTTCTAGGCTTGATATTGAATCCTCTTGACAAATTTGGGCTATGAAGCAAGTGTGGTTTCAACTTTACTCTTTCATAAGACCTTTTAATCACTTTTGCATGTTTATAATCAAAGAAAAATGAAAAGAAAAGGGAATCAATAAAAAGGGGTTGTTAAAAGCAAAAAACCTCAAGTTATGTGCTTCAGGGTGCTTTCCCTAAAAAGATAAGATGTATGCTTCAAGCATGCCATTCCCTCAAAGATAAGATGTATGCTTCAAGCATGCCACTCCTAGAAAATAAAAGAAGTATGCTTCAAGCATGCCACATGCAACTTATTGTTTAAAGATTAAATTGGTCTACTAGATTGGAGTTGAAACTACTTGCTCGCCTAAGTTGTTAGTTGCTTCAATTTTTAAAGTCTTGCTTTTTCTGCTAAGATCTTGCTTAGTACTTGGCTATAGTTGACTAAATTGAGGTTGAGATGCATGTCATTCCCTAACTTGTTAAAATCACATCAAGATCATGTATTTTGCATATTATGTGATATATAAGGTTATATGATCGAATGAGCTCATCTTTTCCTATCTTGGCACTCCTTGTTTCTCTTGGTGAAATCATTGTTTCAAGAAAAATTTTGAACCTGTTCTCTCTTTTACTCTTGATGAATCCATTGTCAAAGGGGGAGAAATTTGGAAATCTTTCTTTGAAAAGTTTAAAGAAAAAGGGAGAGTTGTATTTGGAAATTTGAGAATTTTGGGAGAAAGAATTTTTGAAATTTTTGGGCGCATTGCACATTCACACACATTTTCATTCTCAGGGGGAGATTTTGTTTTGCATTTTGGTCAAAGAGGGATTTCTGTTTTCTTACTTTGGTCTTTGATCCTTTGGATTTCAAAATCTTTGGTAAAGTGAATGCCAAATGATCAATTCTAAGTGGTGTTGCCAATGTTTTCATCAAGGGGGAGATTGTGAAATCATGTGCTGAAAAATTGGCTTTGAACTGAAAAATTAACTTAGATTTGAATTTGCAAAATGTGTTTGTTCATGTGTTTTGACAATTTGACAAGAAACAGAAGTTACGCATTAGCGTGGACAAAGTTCTCAAGAAGCAGTAAGTTTCCCATCTGCGACGGACAGTGTTTTTGGGTCTGTTGTGAACATGTTTTTGAGCCCATGACCAAGTCATTTTCACATGTACAACGGACAGTTTTTCTTGGTCCGTTGTGAACAAGCTTTTTCGGTTTGGATAATTTCTTGGAACCAAGATTTTCACATGTACAACGGACTAATTCTTTTGTCCGTCGTGAATGGACTTTTTCTAGGGTTTTACTTTTGTGAAACCGAGCGTGGCACGCTTATACGGGACAAGCTTCGGGGTCCGTTGTGAACTTGTTTTGAGCTCATGACCAAGCCATTTTGCATGTACAACGGACCAACTTTGTTTGTCCGTTGTGAACGTGTTTTTCCGCGTTTGGTTGGCTTCTTGGAACAGAAACTTTTCCTTATACAACGGACCAACTTTGTTTGTCCGTCGTGAATGCGTTTTCGCTCAATTAGGGTTTTGAGCGATTTGGATTTGAATTTTGAATGTGAATTTGAAATTTGTAATGATTTCATGATGCTTCTTTTGAAGTGGACTTTATGCAATGCTCATGTGAGTAGTTGCATGGATTGACATTGAGTCAAGTCGTGGACTTGTGCTCGGATTTGTTTTGTGGTTTGTTCATGTGCGTATTGCTCGAAGACGAATGTGGTCGATGACGGGACCGGAACTAGGTTCATGAAGGAACTGAGGTTCGGGACTAGGTTCAGGAGGAACCGAGGTCTTGGTGGTCAAGGATGTCATGCGGGACGTTCGGGCTAAGAGAATGGTGCACATGAAGAATGGTTAGTCACGTGAGAATGGCAGGAGGTCATTTGCGTGCAAAGTGTTAGTCACGTGAGTATGGCAGGTGGCCATACGCGTGCAAAGTGTTAGTCACGTGAGTATGGTAGGGTTGCCATACGCGTGCAAGAGTTGTACTCGGCCTGGTTGGGCCAAGTAGAGTTGAGTTGGATACGGATTCCTTCTAGGGAATAGGAATCGTATTCAGAACTCCTTGTGGGTTGGTGCTTTAAATAGGTGGGGGGTCTCCTGTTGAAAGGCACTAAGTAGAGCTGAGCGCATCAAGCTTTGAGCTTGGTTTTAGGGTTTGTACTCTTTTGATGAGAGTATTTTAGACAAGAAATAAAGATCAATTCTTCCAAGATTTTTGCGTACAAGATAACCTCGTCGCTACAGTATTTTCTGTTTTGGTTCTTGTTTGCATGCTTGTTCTAGTTCTAGATTGGTTTTTGTTCTTCAAGTTTTCTCTTGATTTGATCCATCAAAAACCTCTCTAGGGTATTGATCTAGTGTTTCTCAAAGTCTAGTTGATCAATCTTTTGTCGTTCTTGTTTAATCTTGAAGTTTTGATTAGATTGATTCTCGTCAAGTTCTGGATCAGCAAGCTTGCGAAGCTCATAACTTTTGATCCGTAAGTCCGATCGAGCTGATTCTTTTTGGGTTCGATTCGTATTGGAATTTAGTTTCTTGTGTCCAAATTTCAGATCGTTTCGACGGTTGGATCTCCGGGAATTCTCGTTTTACCAAACCTCTGTCATTCTGTTTTTGTCGAAAACGAGGCAATTATTTGGTTCTGTTTTGGGGTGAACTTTTAATAGGTCAAGAATTTGGTTTTAGCTTCCGCACAATCATTCACCCCCCCTCTGATTGCTATATTCGTATACTTCGATCCTACACGTGGGCGGTAGTCTGACCGTCGTGGTCAGCGCGGTCGCCGCCCGGTCGCCGCTGTGTCACGCGTGACATCAGCGTGGGACCCACGCGTCAACGGCTCAGCCGAACCGCACCATGACGTCACCGCTGACGTCACGGTGGGGCCCAGCTGTCAGCCGTCCCTCAGCCGAGCATGATGACGTCACCGCTGACGTCATCTGATGGGGCCCACAGGTCAATGGGACATGTTTTCGTGGACCGGGTCCACGGTGGACCCAAACCGAACCGTGGACCACGTCCATGGACTGGCTGACGCAATAAATCGATTTTTCAATAGAAAAATAATTCGGTGGAAAATCAAAATCCACGCTGATGTTATGCTGACGTCATTATTCAGTTTTTCATTATAAAAATAAATAGATTAATTCGGATTATTGATTTATTTGAATTTTGAAACTTCAAACGCTTATAACTTTTGCAATTTAACTCCGATTTGAGTGATTCAAATTTCTAAATTTTTATAAAATTGAGATCTGCCTAATGGTGAATTTTATTTAATTTTTGGACCAAAGTTTTTCTCTGTAATATTATTTAATTGATTATTTAAACTTTAAACGCTTGTAACTTTTGCGTTTTAACTCCGATTTTGCCGATTCAAATTCCTAAAAATTCATAAAATTATGCTCTCTCTGTTTATGGACTTTATTAGGATATTTGGACACTTTTTTGTCTACTGTTTATTCATTTATTGCTATTTGCACGCTTTACGAGTAGACGTTGAAGTGCCCGAAGGCTTCGAAGGTGAAGTGTTGACCCAGGAGCCAGCTCAAGACCAAGAACAAGTACTCTTTGAAGGCAAGTTGTGCTTAGATCATGTTGACCCCATTTTCAAATTAATTTGGTTTAAATTATTGCATGCTAGTTTAATTAGAAAATACTTTATTTAATTCGGGGGAAATAGATAAATGCCAAATTGCTGTATGACACCTTGGTTAATTAAATATGTGCCATGACCCCTTGTCACCCTAGTTGTGGATTATTAGTTGGACATTATTAAATTGCCAACATGGGTAGTTAGACCGATGTAGCATGCTTAGCCTTGCCACGTGAAATGCTTTGGACAATCAAATGCTAATTTTGACTTAATGAGATACTGCACCTGTTTTGAAAGAATTATCATGTGTTATGATTATTGATGGCATGTGGTGCATGGTAATCAACTGGGGGTTTGATAAATAGATTTTGACCGGGGCATGTGGCAAGAATGATCGGGTGGGCCAGTTGTGGCACCGGGAACGTTGTTTTGGTTATTCGGGTAGTCTTGCCCTGGTCACCCTAAGGACTTAACCTTGCAAGCCTTTGAACTGAGTCAAACGTGCAACCACATGTTTGTAATGGGACGGACCTAGTTGATTAAGTTGCTAATAACGTACCTATGGGACCTCGGGGTGTCAACTATACCTTTTGTGTGGTTATACGGGGGAGCATACCGGGGCTGTGGCCAGGTACCCATCTAACGGTTGATTGGCCTAAACATCGCCTTCGCAAAGGGAAGGGTTAGTGTTCAATAACCGGGGAGGCCCACTTGTGCTGTTAGAAGTTTCCGAAAGACTTTGTTACGGACACTCGCCTTTGTGGTGTTTGGCTGTATCTTGTGGGTAAAGTGCATAACCTCTGCAGAGTGTAAAATCTATTCGAATAGCCGTGTCCGCGGCATTGCACATCGCTTGGGAATTACAGTCAAGGGTTAGACTTTCTTGAAAATAACTTGGACTTGAAAGGATGGGTTTGGGTTTAATACTGATATTGATGGAAATGTGGGTTAGGATTGGAAAAGATGTTTATTTAATTCCTGGAAAAGTTATTGCTCTTAAACTTGTTTCTACTACTTTCGAATCTACTTATGTTACTTGTCAAATGCTGTTTACTGCAATTATACCCTGAGCTACTCCTTTGTACTAAGCCATGCATGTAGAATAATAGTTGCATTCTGTGCATGACTTGCTGAGTACCAAGTACTCACCCTTGCCACAATACAACACCAGTTGAAGAAGAGTCTACACCAGCTTTGGAGGAGGAGCTCCAAGAGGAACCGTCTAACTAGGGAGCGAGCCCAGCCAGTTGCCTGTGGTATACTGGATGGCGCCACGAAGTTATCTTATTTTCCGCTGCTGTTATTTCTCTTTTATCAAGTTTTCGCCCTGCGTGGTGTACATTTGTAACTTGACCTTAAGGTCGAGCAACCTGCTTGGTTAACTATTTAAGGTACCTTATTATTTCGTTGAGTATTGTCGGGACCCCGAATTTGCAAATCCGGACCCTCTGTGTATTCAACACTAGTCCAGGAACGCGCTAGTGCACACAGTCTTAACATCGGTAAATATCACAATCATACCACTCGATACTAATAAAGTACTTTATTTAATAGTCAAACTGGGTACTTGACCTTATGGTCAAGTCACAATGCAATGCGCCTCGCAGGCTAAACTTATTAAGAGAGAAATAGTAGCAAATGAAAATCATAGAAGGTAACATCGTGGCGCCATCCAAAGATACCACAGCAACCGATCGGGCTCGCTTCCTACGTGACGGATCCTCTTGGAGCTCCTCCTCCAAAGCCGGTATAGTCTCCTCTTCAACTGGTGTTGTATTATGGCAAGGGTGAGTACTTGGTACTCAGCAAGTCATGCACGAATGCAAAGCTAATATACTATATGCATGGCTTATTACAAAGGAATAGCTCAAGGTATATTTGCAAAGATAAAGATTTGAAAAGTAGCATAAGTAGATTCAGCAAAAAAACAAGTAAAGCTTAAATAACTTTTCAAGAAGTTTGAGTAAACATTTTTCCCATCCTAAACCACATTTCCATCAACGTCATCATTGATCCAACCCAACTTTTCAAACCAAGTTATTTTTGGAGAAAATCTAACCCTTGACTGTAATTCCCGAGCGATGTCCAATACCGCGGACACGGCTATTCGAATAGATTCTAAACTCTGCAGAGGTTATGCACTTTACCCACAAGATACTGATCAAACACTACAAAGGCGAAGTTCCTCGTGAATAAAGTCTTGGAAACCTCTAACAATACAAGTGGTCCTTCCCGGTTATTGCACACTAACCCTTCCCTTCGCTAAGGCGAAGTCTAGGCCAATCAACCGTTAGATGGGTACCTGCCTCACCCGATGACGCTCCCCGCACAACTTACACAAAGGGTGTAGTTGACCTCCTGAGGTCCCACAGTGCGTTATTAGCAACTTAGTCAACTAGGTCCGTCCCATTACTGACATGTGGTTGCACGTTAGACCCGATTCAAAGGCTTGCAAGGTTAAGTCCTTAGGGTGACCAGGCAAGACTACCCGAAGAACCAAATCAACATCCCCAATGCCACAACTGGCCCACTGACATTACTCTTGCCACATGCCCTGGCCGAAATCGCTTTATCAAACCCCAGTTGATTACCATGCACCACGTGCCATCAACATCACATGATACTTTTCCAAAACAGGTTCAATATGTCATTAAGTCAATATTACCATTTGATTGTCCAAAATCATGTCATGAGCACGTAGCAGGTCTAAGCAGTATACTACAACGGTCTAACCCATGTTGGCAAGTTAATAATGTCCAACTAGTAAACCACAACTAGGGTGACAAGGGGTCCTGGCACATACTTAAATAATCAAGGTGTCATACAGCAAATTGGTATTTATCTAATCCCCCATGTTTAAATAAAGTATTTTCTATTTGAACTAGCATGCAATAGTTTAAATCAAAATAGATTTCGAAATAGGATCAACATGGTCAAAGCACAACTTGCCTTCAAAAAGTACTTGTTCTTGGTCTTGAGTTGGATCCTGAGTCAACACTTCTCCTTCGAATCCTTCCGGCACTTCAACGTCTACTCGTAAAGCGTGCAAATAGCAAATACACGAATAAACAATAGGCAAAAAGTGTCCAAACATCCAAATAAAATCCATAAACAGAGAGAACATAATTTTATGAGTTTTTAGAAACTGGAATCGTCAAATTTGGAGTTAAGACGCGAAAGTTATGATTATTTAAAGTTTAAATAATCAATTAAATAATTTTGCAGAGAAAAACTTTAGTCCAAAAATTATATAAAATTCATATTTAGGTAGATCTCAATTTTATACAAATTTAGAAATTTGAATCACTCAAATCGGAGTTGAAACGCAAAAGTTATAAGCGTTTGAAGTTTGAAACAAAATCTGAAATCATTATTTCGAATTAATAAATCATTTTCTTTTTGGGAAATAAATTATTGCGCCAAGATGGACACGTGTCCGCCTCGATTGGCCTGGCCGACGTTAGCCGGTCCATGGACTCGGTCCACACTTTCGGCTCGGGTCTACCGTGGACCCGGTCCACGGCTCACGTGAGACTGACATGTGGGACCACTCGGGTGACGTCATCGCTGACGTCAGCGGGGCTCAGCCCACGGTGCTGACAGGTGGGACCCACCGATGACGTCATGGGTGACGTCATGGTGCAGTTTGGTTGTCCCGCTGACACGCGGGCCCCGCGTGTCAGAGACACGCGCTCACGCGCGCGTGGCGTGGCTAAGCACACGTGGCTCGATCGTGCCCGTTGATTTGAAAATCAACGGCCGCGATTAGATCTAGAATTTACGCGTTCCAAATCAGCACCGTCGATCTGGGCCGTTCGATCTAGATCGGACGGTCCAGATCTAACCCTAAAGCTACAACGCAACTAACCTCAACCGTACGATCTAAATCTAACGGTGGAAACCTAATCAGGGACGGGAACAGTAACGGGCGACGTGGCCTCACCTCGTGCGTTGGATCTTGATCCAACGGTTCACCGAGCTCGCGGACGACGATGGCACGCGGCGGCGTTGCGGCTGCCGTGGCGAGGACAGCGACCACACTAACGGCGCCGGGCGCTCTCCGGCCAAGTGAGTGCACTCCAATAGGTGCGCCTTGACGCAAGGTTCTCGAACCGGGCTTGAACGCGGCGGAGGATGACGAAGCAGGCCGGAAGCGAAGAAAACCGCGGCACACCCTAAACTTCGCGAAAAATCGTGAGGCGACGGCGGCTTGGGCGTTGGAAACTAGGGCAACAGTGCGCACGAGCAGCGGTCCTCGGGCGATAACCCACGCCTTAAATGGCCTCGGCATGCGTGCACAAGGCGGAAACCTAACCGGACGCGGCGGCTACGCGGCGGCGGAGTCCGGCTCGGTCACGGGAAGACGACGCAATCACGGCCGTCCATGCGTCCCGCTCAACGGCCCAGATTTCCCGGGCGCAACGGATCCGGACCGGATCCGGCTGGATCGGTGCGGCCAAATTCCGACCGTTGGATTTCGATCCAACGGTTCGGATCGATCAAGGTTCGACCGGATCACGTGGCTCAGGTCGGACTCGAACTCGAGTCTGACTCGGGCTCGGTCGGATGAACAGTGCAAACCCACTCGCATTTTCCAGCGATTTAATAATTAAAATAATTCCCAGTAATTCATTTAATTCATTAAAAATAGCAAAAGACTCAGAAAAATTCCAGAAAAATTCTGGAAAATACTTTGGATCATTTTGGACTCAAATAAAATATTTCCAACAAAATTTTATTTGCAAAGTTTAATTCTTTAATTAATTCAAAATGGAATAAATTCAAATAAATCCCAAATAAATCCAAATAAATTCCAGAAAATTCCAAAAATTCACCAAAGTGCCAAATCACACATGAATTTAAGGAAAGCAAAATTTTGGGGTGTTACAAACCTCCCCCCCTTAATAGAATCTCGTCCCCGAGATTCAGGCTCACTCTGAGAATAGGTTTGGAAACTCTTTCTTCAAATCCTCTTCGCTCCCAAGTCGCTTCGCTTTCTTCATGGTTGCTCCTTTGAACTCTCTGAAACGGGTTGACTTGTTTCTAGTTTCTCGATCCATTGTGTCTAGAATCCTCACGGGATGCTCCTTATAAGTCAAATCCTCTTGCAACTCAATTGACTCTAGCGGCGTCTGTTCCTCAGGAACTCGGAGACACTTCTTCAACTGGGACACATGGAATACATCATGCACTCCTGCCAACGATCGTGGCAACTCCAGGTAAGCAACTTCGCCTTTGGCTCGTAATCTTAAATGGTCCAACATAACGGGTGCGAAGTTTCCCTTTGGCATGGAACCTCTTAACTCCCCGAGAGGCGTAACTCGAGGTATACAAAGTCTTAGGTTCAAAACTCAAATCCACTGCGACGATTGTCAAGATAACTCTTCATCGAGATTGGGCGATCTTCAACCTTTCCCTAATCATGGCGATCTGCTCTTGACCTCTTGAAGAATATCAGGCCCAAAGACACGGCCACGGTCTAATTCCAATTCAATGGCGTCCGACAGGGTCAACCATACAGTGCCTCAAAAGGTGACATCTGTAAACTAGCCTGATAACTATTGTTGTAACTGAACTCGGCATACGGTAAACTCTTATCCCAAGAGGTAGCATAAGCCAACGCACAAGCTCTTAACATATCCTCCAGAATCTGATTGACTCTTTCGGTCTGTCCATCCGTCTGTGGATGATAAGCTGTACTGAAGTTCAAACGGGTTCCCATGGCTTCATGCAACTTATTCCAGAACCTTGAGGTAAATTGGGTACCTCTGTCCGATACAATCCTCTTTGGCACTCCGTGCAAACAGACAATCCTGATCATGTACAATTCTGCTAATTTATCTCCCGAGTAAGTGGTCTTTACGGGGATAAAATGGGCTACTTTAGTCAAGCGATCCACTATAACCCATATGGAGTCGTAACCTCCTTGAGTCTTCGGCAAACCGGTAATGAAATCCATTCTGATTTCCTCCCACTTCCACTCAGGTATTTTCGGTAATTTGTAGCAATCCTCGCTGGTCTCGATGCATTGCCTTGACTCTACGGCATACGTCGCACAATGCAACATGCTCGGCAACTTCACGTTTCATACTCGGCCACGAGAATCTCTCCTTGAGATCCTCGATACATCTTGGCGCTCCAGGATGAATTGAGTAATTGGAGTCATGGGCTTCTTCCAGAATCAGTTGAGTTAACTCCTTCTTGTTAGGCACAAAAATGCGATACTTCATCCACAACGTTCATTTCTCATCCAACTTGAAGTCCTCTCGCCTTGCCTTCCTCCTTGATGAACTTAATCCTGCGGATCTTGTCATCATCATACATCCTTCTCGGATCTGATCCTCTAGGGTAGGCTTTACTTCTAATGCGGCCAAGAATCCGCCAGTACCACCTCAATCTTCATTTTCGAAAATCCTCACATAACTCATCGACTTGTGGCTAGCAACGTACTCACGGTATGGCTTTTCCGACTCAGAGCATCGGCTACTACGTTGGCCTTCCCGGGATGGTAATGGATTCCAACATTATAGTCCTTGATCAACTCTAACCATCTCCTCTGCCTCATGTTCAGATCCGACTGGGTGAATATGTATTTAAGGCTCTTATGATCCGTATATACTTCACATCTGTTTCCAATCAGATAGTGACGCCATATCTTCAAAGCATGCACTACGGCAGCTAACTCTAGGTCATGTGTCGGATAATTTTCCTCATGCGGCCTCAACTGCCTTGATGCATAAGCGACGACCTTTCCATTCTGCATCAGCACACATCCAAGTCCTTGGCGCGATGCGTCACAATAAATATCGAAGCTTTGAGCAACATCCGGTAGAACTAACACCGGTGCTGATGTCAATCGCTTCTTCAGCTCCTGAAATCCTTTCTCACATTCTGGCGTCCATGCAAACTTCTTTTCCTTCTTCAGCAATTGCGTAAGAGGTTTCGCAATTGTCGAGAAGCCTTCGATGAAACGGCGGTAGTATCCTGCCATTCCAAGGAAACTCCGAATCTGGGTCACGGTCTTCGGCTGCTCCCAATGTAACACAGCTTCTACTTTGCTTGGATCTACGGCGACTCCTTCTGCGGTCATTACATGTCCAAGAAACTCCACCTTGTCCTTCCAAAAATCACACTTGCTGAACTTGGCGAAAAGTTGCTGTTCCCTCAGCTTTTCCAAAACTCGCCTTAAGTGTCCGGCATGTTCATCCTCCGTTTTGGAGTAGATTAGAATATCATCTATGAACACGACGACAAACTTGTCCAAATATTCCATGAACACCTTATTCATCATATTCATGAAATAAGCTGGCGCATTAAATCGATCAAAGGACATAGCGTAAACTCGTAATGTCCATATCTTGACGAGAATGCGATCTTGAATATCTTCCGATCGGATCTTCAAGCGATGGTATCGATCTCGAGATCAATCTTGAGAGAAAACTCCGGCTCCTCTCGGTGATCAAACAAATCATCAATCCTGGGTAGCGGATACTTATTCTTCACGGTGACTTCATTGAGTGCACGGTAGTCGATGCACATCCTGAAACTTCCGTCCTTTTTCTTGACAAACAAAACTGGTGCTCCCCACGGCGATGAGCTCGGTCTGATAAATCCTTTCTCCATTAACTCTTCTAGCTGTTTCTTCATCTCAACCAACTCCTCGGTGGACATCCGATAGGGTCTCTTTGCTATCGGTCTTTGTGCAGTACAAGTTATATCACAAACTCTATGTCCCTGTCTGGTGGCATACCAGGTAGATCTTCGGGAAAAACATCTGGGTACTCATTCACTACGGAGACATCCTCTATGATGATTGTCTTGGTACTGTTAACCATCAACTGTCCATCTCTAACGGCAGTAGCTTGAAATTCCACTTTCTTTCCACACGGGCTCTCGACTGAGATAGTCCTTCGTCCACAATCCAATACGGCCTTGTGCTTGGATAACCAGTCCATTCCCAATATGATGTCTAAGGTCCGGGTTTCCAAAATAATAAGGTTTGCTAGGAATTCTATTCCATCTATTAGTATTCTCACCGGAACATCCTACTTTCGCTCGGAGTTCGGAACCAGGGGTTTGAACTAAAAGCATGCATCTAAGTCTTGCAATCCTCAAATTATTTCTAGTAGCAAAGCCTTGCGAAGCGAACGAATGCGAAGCTCGAGAATCAAACAAAACCGTTGCAGTCTTGAGTTAACAAGTAACTTACCCAAGACGACGTCAGTAGCATTCTGCGGTGCATCTGCGGTGACATGGTTTACTCGGCCTCTCACCACGATGCAGGTGTGGCTCCTGTCTTTGGCGTCCTAGCTGGGGTGGTTCCTAGATTGAAGCGAATCGAGTCACTCCTGCTGTCTTCTTCGGACAAGCTGTTGGCAAAGTGTCCTGGCTCGTTGCGATTGTAGCAGCTGCCTCACTGCCTTCTTGCCGACTGCTCGAGTAGTGTTTCTAGCGGGGCTGGGGTGCAGTAGTTCGGATTGACAGGTCTTGGTGCTTTGAGGATGGTGTCCTTGTTGCATTCTGTGGTTGGAATCAAGAATTGATTTGGTGCAACTCTCGGTATTGCGTTCCCTGGCGTGATCCTTGCTGTTGCATCCTGCGCTTCCTGTTCTCATCCAGTTCCTTGCGCTTGTCCTCAAGAATAAGTGCCTTATTCACTAATTCTTGGAAATCTGGAAAGGTGTGGGTGATCAGTCCTACTTGTAGTCTTGAGTTAAGTCCCTTCATGAAGCGAGACTGTCTGGCTTTATCTGTCGCTACATCCTCAGGTGCGTAGCGTGCTAGCTGTGTGAACTTGTTCAGGTAGTCGGCCACTGGCTGATTACCTTGCTTCAGTGCTCTGAACTCCTCCTTCTTAAGGTCCATGATTCCTTCAGGCACGTGATACTGTCGGAATGCAGCTGTGAACTCTTCCCAAGTGATATCTTGAGGGTTCTCTTGCGTGGCACAGAAGTTCTCCCACCATTCGTAATTGTTCCTTCCGGTGATGAGAAGCGTAGAGTACCTTCTCATTTCCTATGCACTGAGCTATGTGTAGCTTCCTCTCGATTGATCTTAACCAATCATCGGCCTCCAATGGATTGGCATTCCCAGAGACAGTGGGTGGGTGAGTTCTCATGAACTCGGCGGTCTTGTATTACGGCATGGTCCCCGATTAACTTGATTAGCGATGGCCTGGCGGTGACGTGTTGCATTTGTTGCATCATAGCATGCATCAAGCGAGTGCAGGCAGCGAGAAAAGCTCGAAATTCTGCACATCCGGTGGCGGTGCTTTGGTGCTCCCTCATTGGGGTTTTCTTTGGCGAGAACCACTTCCATTGCCTCCAAAGTTTCCACGGGTGTTCACCATCTGTCGATTTGCTCTAGGTTTAGAGATGAGAGGGAAACAAGAATAGACAAGTAATATGGAACTTATGCGAGGCGAAAGGTGTAACTTTAAGGTCCAACTTTATTATTAATAACTTGGTATGGCTGCTTACAACGCCTAAGGGCCTTGCAACACATCTTTGCACACTCGACAAACAATGAAAATCCAAATCGAACTAACTCGAGTCTAACGCCTAAAGGGTGACTCTTTATTCTATGACGCGACTCGGCGAAGGAGTCTCACTATAGAACCTATGCTCACTCATCGAGAAAACCTCCACGGCCTGGTACGGGTCTTTGTGGCATAAGCGTAACGATTGCCATGTCCGGCAATCGTGTCCTCTGTGGTAGTCGAAGAAGCGATGTCCTCATCGAGATCGACTCCTCTGGATCGGCTCGTGTAGCTCAAATCTTGGCTCCGGGTCCGGTCCGTACAAAGTCATCTCCAACTCGTCAATCCTTCGTAGAAGGTGTGCCACATACTCTTGAGCTTCCCGCCATCTCGTTCTTCTCTGTCGTGATCTCCTTGCGGGCCTTCAGTAGCTCCTTGCTTGTATTATCTAGTACATCCTCCTAGGCGACAACAAATCGTGCCAAGCGTGTAACCGTGGCATCCTCATCCTAAATCGCCGGGTCAAGAAGGTTATCGCTTGCGGATGATAACGGAACACCGTGCTCTCCAACTCTCTGGCGTGAATACGGGTAACGTGCGCATTGCTCGTCGTGATACCTCTTGGATACCCATCTGCATTGTAGATCTCTGGCGGTGCGATGTATCGGGCGATTGCCTGGGCCCTTTTTCCTAGCGGTACCTCAATCTTCACGTCACAAGCCTTGATCAATCCCGCTTGTCCGATCACTTCCACTTGGTATTGCGGCTTCTCAAAATCTTCGAGAGTTTGTAGCATATGCCACAGTTCATGGCGTGACCAACTCCCAGATCAACGTAGTTGAACTCTTCCTCCATCTGTCACAAGAGTGCTTTACGTAAGAACTCGGAATTTTTAAATTGTGACAAGGTGAGGAAAAATTTCAGCAAGAGACAAGAAAAGAGAGAAGGGGATAAGTCGAGATGTCATTTCTTGTCTTCACAAATTTTTAGCTTTAGAAAATAGGTTTTATCCTCACTACGACCATTCTAGCTAGGGTTGAGCCTACAGTCAGTATGGCTCTGATACCACCTCTGTCGGGACCCCGAATTTGCAAATCCGGACCCTCTGTGTATTCAACACTAGTCCAGGAACGCGCTAGTGCACACAGTCTTAACATCGGTAAATATCACAATCATACCACTCGATACTAATAAAGTACTTTATTTAATAGTCAAACTGGGTACTTGACCTTATGGTCAAGTCACAAATGTACGCCTCGCAGGGCGAAACTTATTAAGAGAGAAATAGTAGCAGCGGAAAATCATAGAAGGTAACATCGTGGCGCCATCCAGTATACCACAGGCAACTGACTGGGCTCGCTTCCTACGTAGACGGATCCTCTTGGAGCTCCTCCTCCAAAGCTGGTATAGTCTCCTCTTCAACTGGTGTTGTATTATGGCAAGGGTGAGTACTTGGTACTCAGCAAGTCATGCACAGAATGCAAAGCTAATATACTATATGCATGGCTTAGTACAAAGGAATAGCTCAAGGTATATTTGCAAGAAACAGACATTTGAAAAGTAGCATAAGTAGATTCAAAGCAGTAAAAACAAGTAAAGCTTAAATAACTTTTCAAGAAGTTTGAGTAAACATTTTTCCCATCCTAAACCACATTTCCATCAACGTCATCATTGATCCAACCCAACTTTTCAAACCAAGTTATTTTTGGAGAAAATCTAACCCTTAACTGTAATTCCCGAGCGATGTCCAATACCGCGGACACGGCTATTCGAATAGATTCTAAACTCTGCAGAGGTTATGCACTTTACCCACAAGATACAGTCAAACACCACAAAGGCGAGTTCCCGTAACAAAGTCTTTGGAAACCTCTAACAATACAAGTGGTCCTTCGGTTATTGCACACTAACCCTTCCTTCGCTAAGGCGAAGTCTAGGCCAATCAACCGTTAGATGGGTACCTAGCCTCGGCCCGTGACGCTCCCCGTACAACTTACACAAAGGGTGTAGTTGACCTCCCGAGGTCCCACAGTGCGTTATTAGCAACTTAGTCAACTAGGTCCGTCCCATTACAGACATGTGGTTGCACGTTAGACCCAGTTCAAAGGCTTGCAAGGTTAAGTCCTTAGGGTGACCAGGGCAAGACTACCCAAGAACCAAATCAACATCCCCAATGCCACAACTGCCCACTGACATTACTCTGCCACATGCCCCTGGCCGAAATGCTTATCAAACCCCGCTTGATTACCATGCACCACGTGCCATCAACATCACATGATACTTTTCCAAAACAGGTTCAATATGTCATTAAGTCAATATTACCATTTGATTGTCCAAAATCATGTCATGAGCACGAAAGGTGTCTAAGCAAAGATACTACAACGGTCTAAACCCATGTTGGCAAGTTAATAATGTCCAACTAGTAAACCACAACTAGGGTGACAAGGGTCATGGCACATACTTAAATAATCAAGGTGTCATACAAAGAAATTGGTACTTATCTAATCCCCCATGTTTAAATAAAGTATTTTCTATTTGAACTAGCATGCAATAGTTTAAATCAAAATAGATTTCGAAATAGGATCAACATGGTCAAATCACAACTTGCCTTCAAAAAGTACTTGTTCTTGGTCTTGAGTTGGATCCTGAGTCAACACTTCTCCTTCGAATCCTTCCGGCACTTCAACGTCTACTCGTAAAGCGTGCAAATAGCAAATACACGAATAAACAATAGGCAAAAAGTGTCCAAACATCCAAATAAAATCCATAAACAGAGAGAACATAATTTTATGAGTTTTTAGAAACTGGAATCGTCAAATTTGGAGTTAAGACGCGAAAGTTATGATTATTTAAAGTTTAAATAATCAATTAAATAATTTTGCAGAGAAAAACTTTAGTCCAAAAATTAAATAAAATTCATATTTAGGTAGATCTCAATTTTATACAAATTTAGAAATTTGAATCACTCAAATCGGAGTTGAAACGCAAAAGTTATAAGCGTTTGAAGTTTGAAACAAAATCTGAAATCATTATTTCGAATTAATAAATCATTTTCTTTTTCGGAAATTAATTATTGCGTCAGCATGGACACGTGTCCGCCTCTGATTGGCCTGCTGACGTCAGCCGGTCCATGGACTCGGTCCACACTCGGCTCGGGTCTACCGTGGACCCGGTCCACGGCTCACGTGAGACTGACATGTGGGACCACTCGGGTGACGTCATCGCTGACGTCAGCGGGGCTCAGCCCACGGTGCTGACAGGTGGGACCCACCGATGACGTCATGGGTGACGTCATGGTGCAGTTTGGTTGTCCCGCTGACACGCGGGCCCCGCGTGTCAGAGACACGCGCTCACGCGCGCGTGGCGTGGCTAAGCACACGTGGCTCGATCGTGCCCGTTGATTTGAAAATCAACGGCCGCGATTAGATCTAGAATTTACGCGTTCCAAATCAGCACCGTCGATCTGGGCCGTTCGATCTAGATCGGACGGTCCAGATCTAACCCTAAAGCTACAACGCAACTAACCTCAACCGTACGATCTAAATCTAACGGTGGAAACCTAATCAAGGACGGGAACAGTAACGGGCGACGTGGCCTCACCTCGTGCGTCGGATCTTGATCCAACGGTTCACCGAGCTCGCGGACGACGATGGCACGCGGCGGCGTTGCGGCTGCCGGCGCTGAGGACGGCGACCACACTAACGGCGCTTCGGGGCGTCTCCGGCCAAGTGAGTGCACCCAATAGGTGCGCCTTGACGCAAGGTTCTCAGACCCGGGCTTGAACGCGGCGGAGGATGACGAACGGCGCCGGAAACGAAGAAAAACCGCGGCGGCACACCCTAAACTTCGGCGAGAAATCGTGAGGCGACGGCGGCGGCTTGGGCGTTGGAAACTAGGGCAACAGGTGCGCACACGAACGGCGGTCCTCGGGCGATAACCCACGCCTTAAATGGCCTCGGCATGCGTGCACAAGGCGGAAACCTAACCGGACGCGGCGGCTACGCGGCGGCGAGTCGGCTTCGATCACGGGAAGACGACGCCAATCACGGCCGTCCACGCGTCCCGCTCAACGGCCCAGATTTCCGGGCGCAGCGGATCCGGACGGATCCTGGATCAGTGCGACCAAATTCCGGCCGTTGGATTTCGATCCAACGGTTCGGATCGATCAAGGTTCGACCGGATCACGTGGCTCGGGTCGGACTCGAACTCGAGTCTGACTCGGGCTCGGTCGGATGAACAGTGCAAACCCACTCGCATTTTCCAGCGATTTAATAATTAAAATAATTCCCAGTAATTCATTTAATTCATTAAAAATAGCAAAAGACTTCGAGAAAAATTCGGAAAAATTCTGGAAAATACTTTGGATCATTTTGGACTCAAATAAAATATTTCCAACAAAATTTTATTTGCAAAGTTTAATTCTTTAATTAATTCAAAATGGAATAAATTCAAATAAATCCCAAATAAATCCAAATAAATTCCAGAAAATTCCAAAAATTCACCAAAGTGCCAAATCACACATGAATTTAAGGAAAGCAAAATTTTGGGGTGTTACAAGTATGATTGTGATACCTACCAATGTTGAGACTATGTGCACTAGCGTGTTCCTGGACTAGTGCTGAATACACAGAGGGTCCAGATTTGCAAATTTGGGTCCCGACACCTATGGCACAATTTTAAGTATAACCTAAGCCATGTTTCTAGGTTATCCCACATCACATTTTAGTTGAACCTAAAATTTGACACTAAAATTCATGTTCCAAGGACCTAATGCCCGCTCTGATACCAACTGTAACACCCCGGCATCTAGTATGCCCTGTATGTCACCAAACATAGAATAAAATGCAACTAAATACCACAATTAAGATTAAATTACAACAAGGGCGTAAATGCTTTAACCGAAAAATTCGGCAGCATCTCCCTTGTTTTTCCATGGTTTGAAGCAACAACATGAATAACACAAGTTATATCATAAAGATCGACATCTAAAACATCAATCACAAGAGATATAGCAACAGTTTAAGTCTAGAATAAGTAAATTCGACCACTTCATGAGCTAAACGACTTAAATGACATAACCAAGCACACAATTGAGGCAATGGACTTATTATCACAATTACGAAAGGTAAAAGAGTTGTTGTCTAATTGAATGACGCGATGTGAAGGTGTGTCGCTAAGCCCCTTTCCCGCATGCCGGTTTCATAGTACCTAAAAACAACATAAAGCACAAGCATGAGTTCATCACTCAGCAAGTATATTGCAATCGAATAAGCAAGCAATTTCAATACCATCATCACTACATCTCCTATTCAACTTCATAAGCATTTCATACTCACATTGTAAATATCTCATTAACATCATTAGATATGCAATGCAATGCACATGTCTCCTCGAAGCACATACCGGTATTACCGAGTGCACACCCGTCGGTGTGCACCCTCTTTCCCCTTCCATCCCGTAGATGGAGGGTACCTACTCTTACTGACTCGCTCCCATACACAACCGTGGATGGGACTACGAGGTAGGTCTTTCGTGTTCACTACATGTGAACACAGAGGCCCGCATCAGAATGGGACGCCTCTTCCATTATGAATGCACATATGACAAGAATATGTATAAACTTGCATAAACATTAAATACAACATTTTCATAACCAATATGTAACCATGTTCATCATATCATAAGCAAATATCAAGCATGGCAAGTTAACACATCATGTAGCCATATTGCACCTATGCAAGACTAATAGTCATACAACACCCAAACCCATCCCAATACACTTGCCTTCAACCGTGAACGACGGACTGGCGAGAGGTTGAGGGCACTCCCGGTGTCACACCACCTGCACATAGGTACAACACACTCAAATCGTGCCCACAAAATAGTACAAGAACGATCATCTACCCCGACGTCGCAAACTACTCCTAAAACCCGAAAACAGAGAATTTGTCCCGACAGGACAGCGGGCTTCCAACTAGCATAACTTGAGTTCTAAAACTCAAAATTAAGCGAACGAGTACATTTTCACGATTCTTGGTAAATTTCCTAACTTTTTCTAAGTATTGGCGAAGACTGAATGGGTCTCTAAAATTGTCAAATCTTCAAATGAATACTATCTATCCCAATCATGTCACAGGTTTGACAATGTTTGGTAAAACAGCCATAACTTTTAAACGGCTATACGGAATTTAACGTTCTTTGTGTCCAATTAAATATACTTCAATTACCTACAACTTTCTCAACAGACGGCCGACAAGAAAACGCCTTTAAAATTGTGAAAACTCAAGCCCTAGGATGGACGTCCAATCTGCCCGAAACAGAACACCACAACAATTCTAGTTTTCATCAATACTAACTAGTTAAAGCAAATCCCCTTGAACTAACAGTAGCAAAACCACCACTAGCGCAGCACCTAATCCACCCCAAAGGTTTCCCATCACCATACCTTATCCCGACGAATGACGAACCGACGAAAACAAAGAGGGCCGGCTAGGGCTGGTAAGGGAGGCGCAAGGTGGGAAGGAGGGGGTGCACGGCTAGAGGGTGATGGGGAGGTGGCGGCTAGGGTAGAGGGGGAGGTGGAGGCGCAAGTGGCGAGGGGGCCCAAGGGGCAGCAGCCATGCTGCCCTAAACCCTTCCCCACTTGTGCCAAAGGCCCCCCACCTCCGGCCCACGAAGATCCCCCAAGCCCACGATGGATCCCCTAAGCCCCAAACTCCCCCGGAAGGCCCAAATTCCCCCAGAAGGCCCAAATTCCCCCCAGAAGGCCCAAAAACATGGTACCGAAGACATACCGAAATGCCGAAATCGAATAAAATGACTCATACTGTCATTCTGTAGTGTTACAGTAGGCTTGGTGGAATACTTGTCCATCATCATGGCTCTCAAGACTGGTCAAGACCTATAAAAGAGAAAAACCGGCTATGATACCAATTATAGGACAGAAAAGACGATTAGAGGGGATGAATAGGAGCCAAATAAAATTTCCCTAAAAAATTCAAACCAGCAAAAGAACAGATCAAAAGAACTGTACAGTTGGTTAGATGAATAGTACCACCAACTAGTTGAAGTTGGATGAACAGTATCAGCCAGTGAAGGTTGGATAAACAGTGTTTGGTGTGAATAGTATTTAGATGAACAGTTAAATCAACACGATCTTTAAAATAAGAATCGATATGACTTTTGATCAGCTGATCCAAAACTCCAAAAACTTTGTGTGCACCTTTCTATGCATGTCAGGAACCTATTACAACCTTCAATCATAAGGATTTATATCAAAGTTCTGACCTTTTCTAGTTTAGTGAAGGTACCACCAAAACCAGATCAAATACAGAAACTTCACCCTGAGCTTGCTAATGGGGTTTTGATGATCAAGATGATCTTAAATAACCTCCTACAAGTCACACCAAGCAAGAACATAAGAGAATAAGCCTTCAAACATACAAGAACATGATCTAGAAAGAACTTTCTTCTTTCAAGCACAAAGATAATTCTTTCACAAAAATCGGTTTATAGCACAAAGATCTGTTCGGCGGTCTATGCTGTTTAAGCGAAGGTCAAAACATATATGTACTACTACATGTCTACAACGTTGGATTTGTAATAAGATGCGTGAGTGTGCTGTCAACTATAATGTCTCATGGACTGTGCCATATATAGCACGGATATTATACAGTATTAATTGATGTCCATTTGGCAGTAAGTACACACAACATAGGCTGTTGAATCATCTGCTTGATAGTAAAATCTATCTATATGGATAGTAAAATCTATCACTGGATACCAAAATAATTGCTTATTATCAAGAAATATATCATTCTGTTCTTCTCGTCATCAGTAAGCTATAGGCGAAAATCATTAGTGAATTTGAGTTGTCAATAAGAATTTATGACTAAAACAAAGAAAAAAGATTCTTGTACAAATAAGAAAAAACTTTACAAGTTGGTATGGCACGTAAGTGATTGGCAACTGGACAGTTCGGTGCGCTGATTAGTGGGGTGTATGGCACGGTCGGTCTGTGTTATCTGGCTAATGAGGTGTATATCAGACTATTCTACTACGTAGCTTAATATATACACACATGATAGTCCTATTCCACACACTGCCCGTAATGCCAGAGAAGTGCGTCCAAACAATTCACTGCAACACCCCGGCAACTATTATGCCTGAATGTCACCAAACAAAGACTAAACCACATCTAAATTCCGCAAATTAAAGTAAATTACAGCAAAGGCACAAATGTTAAAACCGAAAATTTCGGCAGCATCTCCTTTGTTTTATCATGAATTGAAGCAATAGCAATAACAGGACAAGTAATATCATAACATAAGGCATCTAAAGCAGCAATAAAAATGGATATAGCAACATCATGAGACCATAATATCAAGTCCAACCAATCCATAAGATATAACGAAGCAAATAAGGAACACATGCGCACAATTTAATCCATACGCCAAGTTTCATGGCACTATTATTATGATCATGACTCAAATTGGTAAATGCCTATAGGTGTGGATCTACGTGAGGATGTGTAGCTAATGCCCCTTTCCGCATGCCGATTTTATGGTACCTAAAAATAACGTAAAACACAAGTGTGAGTTCATCACTCAGCAAGCATATTGCAATGGATCATAAAGAATAAATCAAGGCCAACAACAATACATACCATACTTTAATATCATGATCAAATCATAATCTAGTCTACAACAACATAGCCATGACAAAGTACATTGTACACAACTCGTTATCATCATCATGTATGCAATGCAATGCAATGCACATGTCTCCTGGAAGCATATACCGGTATTGCTGAGTGCACACCCATCGGCGTGCAACCTCTTCCTCCTTCCATCCCGTAGATGGAGGGTGCCTATTCTTCGCTTTCATTCACCATGGTGGATGGAATCATGAGGTAGGATTTACTCATTGGCTCTCCGGATTAGTCATAACTTTCTCACCGACCTTGCCGGACTAGTTATGACTTTCTCACCGACCGGGCCAGATCACATGCCATGTATGCGATTATGCCATAAACATAAACAACTTGTACCAAACTGAACTAAACATGGCATAGCATCATAATAATCCATTTTCATGATAACATGGGCAAGCACTAATCATGGCAAGATATCACAACATGTAATCATGGCAAGATAGCACATCATGTAAGCAATTTGCACCTAGTCACAATTAGCAACATATAATACGCTACCCATTACAATACACTTGCCTTAACCTCGGGCGACAGATTGGCGAGAGGTTGAGGGCACTCCCGGGGTCACACCACCTGCACAAACATACCACACACTCAAAATGTGCCCCCAAAATAGTACGCAAAAGCCCATCTACCCCGACTTCACAAACTACTTCCAAAACCGAAAAACAGAGAATCTGTCCCGACCGGACAGCAGACTTCAAATTATCATAACTTGATCTCTAGTTCTCGATATCGATTAAACAAGTACATCATCGCTAATCTTAGGAAATTTCCTAACGTTTTCTAAGTATTGGAAAAAGCTGATTCGGACTCTAAAATTGTCTAATCTACAAAATACTACGTTCTGTCCCAATTACGTCACAGATTTGAACACGTTCGGTAAAATGACCATAACTTTCAAATGGCTGGGCAGAATTGGATGTTCTTGGTGTTCAATTAAAGGTATTGAAGTTACCTACAACTTTCTCAACAGGCGGCCGACCAAAATCCAAATCTAAAATTGCAAAAAGTCAAACCCTAGGTCGAGTGCACAATCTGCCCGAAACAGAGAACATGGCAAACTCTAGATTTCATCAAATCTACCCAATCGCAGCACCATCACTCGATCTAAAAGCATTGAAACACCCTCTACCACAGCATCTAGACCAACCCCAGGGATTGCCCAAGACCATACCTTCACCGACGAACTTGAACGATGAGTCTCCTCTCCTCCCGGTTCCCCCGATCAACTTCTTCACGCCGGAACCGTCGGATCTCCTTGTCGCGGGGCTTCCCAATGGATGGAACAACGGGGTGGCGAGGTAGGTAGCTCCCCTAGGGCAGCAAGGAGGGTGGAGAGGGGAGGGGGAGATGTGGGTCGCAAGGGGGAAGGAGATGGGGGTGGGGGCGGCGCACCAAGGGAGAGAGAGGGGGGCGGCTACCAAGGGAAGAAGGTGTGACACCTCGGAGTGTCGTATCCTTAATTATTGAGCATGATGAGGCTATAAACATTATGAGATGTGGAAATAAGGTTAAGACCATAAGAATTGGAGGTTAATAACGTTTAGGGCTGTTTAGGGCCGTTTTAGAGTTTTGGGCCTTCCCGAGTTTGGGCCTACGTGGGCTTTAGTGGGGGAGGTGTTTGAGGCCGTATGAGCGTAGGTTTCCTTGTTGAGGGCTGAAAGGAGGCCCTCCCTGCCTTATATGCGCCCCCACCTCCCATCATTGCGCCCACTCCCTCCTCTTGCCCCCTCCTCCCCTAAGCCCCTAGCCCTCCCCAAACCGTCGCCCCCCTTCACCTCTCCACCTCCACACCACCTCCCTCCACCCCTTGCTGCCCTAGGGTGGAAACCCCACCCCTGCACCTCGTGGATCCATCCCGTGGGCGAGCGAGGAGCGAGGCGGGGAAGCGAGGCGAGGAACGTGGAGCGAGGAAGCGATCGCGAGGAGATCCAGCGGAGATTGATTGGAGTTTTGTGCTTGGGCAAAGGTATGAACATGGGATCCTTGGATTTGATCTAGGTACTGTTATTAGGTGTTTATCAAGTTTTTAGATCAATTGGAGGCGTTGGTTTGAAGTAATTTGGGTTAGATCTAAACTTGTCCACGTTTCTGTTTTCGGGCAGATTGAGCAGTTGAACTAGGGTTCGAGTTTCCGTCGATTTAGATTCCGAATCCGACCGTACGGACTTCTAGGAAGTTGTAGATAATTTAATTATCTTTCCGTGGACGTAAAGCACGTTAATTTCCGATCAGCCGTTTGAAAGTTATGGCTGTTTTACCGAGCGCCTAAAAATCTGTGACGCGATTGGAACAGATCTCGGTAATCTGTAGATTAAACAACTTTAGAGGCCGAATTAGACTTTCCAAATACCTGAGAAAGTTGGGAAATTTCCTAGGCTATGCGAGGGTGTACTCGTTTAATTGATTCGGAGTCCCAGAACTCAAGTTATGCCTTTTGCAAGGCTGCTGTCCCGCCGGGACAGAACCTCTGTTTTTAGGTTTCGTGAGTAGTTGGTAATGTCGGGTTAGATGGGGGTTTGTGTACTGTATGGAGGCTATGATTGTGAGTGTGTGATGCCTATGTGCAGGTGGTGTGACCCCGGAAGTGCCCTCTTCTTCCCGCCAATCCGTTGCACGTGGTTGAGGCAAGTGTGTTGTGATGGATAGCGAGTTGTAGGTTGCATGTTGAGATTAGATGGAATTGTTTACATGATATATGTCCACTTGCCATGAGTTAATGATTGATATGATATGATGAGCATGCTTAACATATTATGATGCCATGTGTTAATATGTGAATTAAATATGATAATTGGCATGGTTGCATGCATGTCATGAGATAGGGCGAGGGCGGTGAGAAAGTCTTAACTAGTCCGGCAAGGTCGGTGAGAAAGTTATGACTAATCCGAGCATCATTGAGTAAGTCCTATGTCGTGATTCCATCCACGTGGTGTTTGGAAGCAGTAGGCACCCTCCATCTTCGGGATGGAAGGGAGGAAAGGGTGCACACCGGCGGGTGTGTACTCCACCATACCGTATGAGTTCGGAGGGTCAGGGGAGCATTGCATTGCGCCGCGCAAATTGATGATGATATTGATAAGTAATCCTGAATGAGATGATGAACATGATGGAAGATGTTATTGCCATGTTGTTATGCTTGTTGTCCATTGCAGTATGCTTGCTGAGTTTTCGAACTCACCCTTGTGTTTTCTTGTTGTTTTAGGTACCATGAGAACAGCATGCGGGAAAGGGGAATAGTCACACGCTCACACGTTGCTCCACCTTAATGTTTCCCCAAGTCAATTCATTTAGTTTGATAATAAATTGCGTGTGATGGTCTTTAAAATTAAGTCTTAGCTTGGTTAATGAGAGTTCTATTGTTTGTTTGACACTTGGAACCTTAAGAGCTTAATGTTAGTCTTTTATTGTCGTTAAGACTTTATTTATTGCTGTTTTAGATGTTTCTCTTATTGCCATATAATGCTATATTATTGCTGTTCCTTAAATTCATGATAGAACAAAGGAGGTGCTGCCGAAATTTCGGTTTTTAGTCTATGCGCCTTTGCTGGAATTTTATGTTAAATGTGGAATTTAGTTGTTGTTTAGCTTATGCTTGGTAGCATTCGGGCATATTAAATGCCGGGTGTTCTGATTGGTATCGAGCGAATTTGTAGGTCCTTGAAATGTGAATTTTTAGTGTCATACCTTAAGTTGCAACTAAAATATGATGTGGAATAACTTAGAAACATGGCTTAGGTCCTAACTAAAATTTTGTTATAGGATAGCAACATTAAAACTTGCAAAAGTGGTATAACTAATCTAAAATTTGACACACTTGGTTGCACAGTAGGATGGGGTTTTGGTTCATCATTGCATTGCGCTTAATTATTTAATGAAGGATATGCTTATGATGATGTTTGATCTATGATCTTGATTGTGTGATTTGGTGTTTATGTTTTTGTGTTTGGATGGTTGTCTGTCTGCGACCATGCAGAGGTAGAGGCCGTGGGACGTGGCCGTGGGAGACCCGAGGGCGAGGCTCCCGAGAGTTGCGAATGCATGCAGTATAAATGATTGGATTGTTCTGTTGTGAGTGATAAAGTGGGGTTGTAGTGCGCCAAGGGTTTTCGGTCCACCTCTTTTAGTTCATAGTAACGGTGAGGTTTGTGGTGTGGTAGGTTAGCGCCATCAGAAGAACTATTAACCCCTGTAGGAGAAGAGTGCTTATCCTTTACGTCCTGATCGGGTAGTTGGTGAGTCAAATAGAAGAGTTGATGGTGGTTCCCTTCGGATGTTCTCTGCCCTGATTACGGCGGTCGGTTCGCTGTTTTTCTTGGCTTTAGTTGAGCTGAACCAAAAGAAAAGTGTTTTGTATTGGATTTTCGCGGATCGTTCCGAGTGCGGTGGTGAGCACCGTGCCCGAGTGTGGTTGGACCGGGGAGTTGCAACCACTGTGGCAAGGCTGGCCATGCGACGAGTGCAGGATGAATCCCGGTAGCATCATCAAGTGGGAGGCGGTGTCTTCTCCTCCCACTCGGCCAGCGTCTTCGGAGGATCGGTGCACATGATGGTGCCCCCTGTTTCTCAACCACCCTTTGCGTGGCGCCACCGGCCAGCGTCTTGGTGCCCGCGGTCATGCTCCTCCTCGGTTTGCCTCCTTACTTTGACCTTGTTGGGGCATCACCGAGTCGGGCTCATACGTCCGGCGCCACGAGGAGTGTGCGCTGCTTAGCCGATCGCCCGGTCGGTAGGGCATCGAGAGGTGGTTTCAGGTACTCTGCAACAATGGATTCCGTTGATGCCTTTGTTCTATTTGATTCGAGCATCCTATTCTTTTGTGTCGTGGAGTTTGCTAGTAGAGCTAAGTTGGGAGTTCAGCGGATTTACGAGTCCGTGTTAGTCGATTCTCCGGGGTTTGATTGCTGTTCTTTGGTTTGCCTGGTTGCACCATTGCCATTGATGATGAGGTTTTCTTTGCCAATCTCATGGTGATCCAGCTTGGCTCCTTTTGATGTCATTTTGGGCATGGACTGTGCATCCGTACCGTGCTAGATCTGTTGTTTACGGAAGGCGATTTGCCTTGCGAGGCCCGTCAGGGAAGAGTTGACCTTCAGGTGGTATACCCTCGATTCGTCTTTGCTTTGACTAGTTTGTTTTAAATTAGGCGTTTGCTTGAGGTGTGGGTTTCCTCATGACTTTTGTCGAGAAACCATCTTCTTGATTTCCATTGAGGAGATTTGTAGTGAAGGAGTTCGTTGATGTGTTCACTGACGAGTTGCCTGGTCTACCTCACTGTGAGGAATGTGAGTTCGTATTGATCTTGCTCGGGCACTTTTCGACCTATTTCTATCTCTCCATACCGCTTAGCTCGACCTTTTCAAGACGAGTTGAAGAAGCGATTGGAGGATCTTGCCAAAGGCTTCATTCGGCGTAGCGTATCGCCATGGGGAACCACCGTCCTCTTACGTCTCGAAGAAGGATGGAAGTTGGCGTATGTGCATTGATTATCGTGCTCTTAACCAAGTGATCAAAAACAAGTATCCTTTGCCTGCATCGAGGATCTGTTTGACCAACTGAAGGAGCAAAGGTGTTCTCAAAATTGATCTTGATCACGGTACAATCGATCCGTGTGAGGGAGCGGAGACATTGAGAGGCCGCTTTCTCCACTAGGTATGGGCATTATGAATTTAAAGTTATGTCCTTTGGACTAACTAATGCTCTGCTGTCTTTATGAGGCGATGAAGCAGGTATGCTTCACAAGTACCTTGATGAGTTTGTGGTAGTGTTCGCCGATGACATTGCAGTTTACTCTAAATCAGGAAGAGGAGCATGAGCGGCACTTGAGGCTTGTCTTTGAGTACCTTGAGGGAGAATCAGTTCTTTGCTAAAATGAAAAAAGTGCGAGTTACGGATTTCAGGTGGGTTTTCTTGGCCACATCATCAATCCAGAGGGCATATCGGTAGATCTAGCAAAGTCTCAGATTACGGATTGGAAGAGGCCTTCCAATGTCAAAGAGGTCGCGTAGTTTTCCCATGGGTTGGCTGGCTACTATCGGGCGTTTTGTGCAGGATTTCTCTATCATTGCCAAGCCACTTTCGCACTGACTGGAAGGATGAAATTCCGGTGGGTGCAGAATGTGAGCACGTTTACGCACTTTGAAGGAGAAGTTAGTGGCGCTCCTGTTCTTACCCTTCACGGGAAGCGCTATTTGATACGATGCTTCTCGGTTGGGACTTGGGTGTGTGCTCATGCAAGAGGGCAAGGTGATTGCTTATGCTTGAGGCGGTTGAAAAAGCATGAGCAGAATTATCCCATGATCTTGAGCTAGCCGGCGAAGTGGTGTTTGCATTGAAGATATGGAGGCATTACTCTGCGAATCTTGTGATATTTTTATCGATCACAAGAGCCTCAGAGTACATCTTTACTCAGAAAGATTTGAACTTGAGGCAGAGGAGGAATGGCTAGAGTTGATAAAGGATTATGACCTCACTATCGGTATCATCAGGGAAAGGCAAATGTGGTGGCCGATGCTCTTAGTCGCAAGACAATGCCCCACTGTGGTTGATTGTCTTGTTGCTGATTTGAGCGTTTAGGAGTCTCCTCGCTTTAGCTGCGGGACCGTGCGGTGAAACTCAAATGATTCTTGAGTCGATTCACTGAGCGTGTCACGAGAGCCACAAAGACATGATCGTTTGCTCAGCAGGTGAAGCGCCTTGAGGATGGCAAGTGGAGACTTTACGGTTGATGATGCGGGAGCTTTGAGGTTTCAGGCGTCGTGTGCCCCGAAATCTCAAGTGAAAGAAGACATCTGAAAGAAGCTCATCGCACCCGTACGGTCCATCTGGAGAGACCAAGATGTCACGAGGACTTGAAGAAGAATTTACGTGGAAAGGATGAGAGTGGATATTGCCAAGTATGTGGCGTCTTGTGGGATTTGCGGAAGATCAAAGCTGAGCATAAAGCGTCCGGCCCGGCTTCTGCAGCCTTTGGAGATTCTGTGTGGCCATGGGATGACATCTCCATGGATTTTGTGGTTGGTTTACCTCGGTTCTCTCACGAGGAAGGATCTGTTTGGGTTGTGGTGGACCGTCTCGGCAAGTCTGCGATTTCATTCCCATCATACGACCAATTCAGCGGCGAGTTGGCTCCCATCTATGTGCGGGGAGATCGTGAGATTGCATGGTGTACCCAAGACCATTATCTCACGATCGGGATCGAAGTTCGTCTCAAGTTTCGGGAGAGTTTGCAGAGTGCTTTGGGTACGCAAATTTCGCCTTAGTACCCCGCTTTCACCCTCAGGCAGATGGGCGTCTGGCGTACCATCCAGAGGCGTTGGAAGACATGCTCGGGGCTGTGTGATGGCTTGGAAAGGTAGGCTGGGAGGATCATTTGCCCCTTGCAGAGTTTGCTTACAATAACAGGCTATCATTCCAAAGCATCGGGCTGCTCCTTATGAGGTACTATCGGCGGAAGTGCAGGTCGCCACTTTGTTGGGATCACGAGTGGGCGAGAGGCGATTCTTGGACGGATTAGGTTCAGCAGATATTGATCGCGTGGCGGAGGTGCGGCAGAACCTTTCTCATGAGCAGAGCGAAGAAGCTATCTTGATGTGGCGGCGAGACTTGGAGTTTGAGGTGGGTGATAGCGTACTCTTGCGAGTATCTCCCACCAAAGGGTGGGTGCGTTTTGGCACGAAAAGGAAAGCTTCAGTCCAAGGTATGTTGGGCCTTTTCCTATCCTCGCGGAGTTGGCGGGTTGGCCTATCGCCTAGAGCTAGGAATCCATGCAAGGTGTGCATAATGTGTTCCATGTCTCGATGTTGAGAAATACTTGCATGATCAGGAGATGGTGGTTAGTTGGAACCATTAGTGCTTCAGGACCTCACCTTCGAGTCCCGTCTGGCGGAAATTCTGGGGACTTGAGCGAGTGATGAAGAGCAGGGCGCTTAAGTTTGTCAAGGTCCCGTGGTCACATCAGGCCAAGAGAGAAGCGACTTGGGAGCTGGAATCTGCATCTTTGATGCGAGAAATATCAGCTTTTCACCTCGGTATGTGATGTGAAAACCTAGCTGTCTTTGGTTTCTTTGCTGGGTTTCTGATTGGTGCGTTTAGATTAGTGAATCTGTTGAAGGAAGAATGTGACACCTCGGAGTGTCGTATCCTTAATTATTGAGCATGATGAGGCTATAAACATTATGAGATGTGGAAATAAGGTTAAGACCATAAGAATTGGAGGTTAATAACGTTTCCGGGCTGTTTCCGGAGACGTTTCGAGGTTTGGGCCTTCAGAGTTTGGGCCTTACGTGGGCTTTAGTGGGGAGGTGTTTGAGTCCGTATGGCGAAGTTTCCTTGTTGAGGGCTGAAAGGAGGCCCTCCCTGCCTTATATGCGCCCCACCTCCATCATTCTTGGCCCCGCCTCCCCTCTTTGCGCCCCTCTCCCCCTCCCCTAAGCCCTAGCCCTCCCCAAACCGTGCGCCCCCCCCCTTCACCTCTCCACCTCCACACCACCTCCCCTCCACCCCTTGCTGCCCTAGGGTGGAAACCCCACCCCTGCACCTCGTGGATCCATCCCGTGGAGCGAGGCGGGGCGAGGAGCGAGAGCGTGGAAGCGAGGAAGCGATTCGCGAGGAGATCCTTGAGAGATTGATGGATTTTGTGCTTCGGGCAAAGGTATGAACATGGGGATCCTTGGATTTGATCTAGGTACTGTTATTAGGGTGTTTATCAAGTTTTTAGATCAATTGGAGGCGTTGGTTTGAAGTAATTTGGGTTAGATCTAAACTTGTCCACGTTTCTGTTTTCGGGCAGATTGAGCAGTTGAACTAGGGTTCGAGTTTACGTCGATTTAGAGTCCGAATCCGACCGTACGGACTTCTAGGAAGTTGTAGATAATTTAATTATCTTTCCGTGGACGTAAAGCACGTTAATTTCCGATCAGCCGTTTGAAAGTTATGGCTGTTTTACCGAGCGCCTAAAAATCTGTGACGCGATTGGAACAGATCTCGGTAATCTGTAGATTAAACAACTTTAGAGGCCGAATTAGACTTTCCAAATACCTAGAGAAAGTTGGGAAATTTCCTAGGCTACGCGAGGGTGTACTCGTTTAATTGATTCGGAGTCCCAGAACTCAAGTTATGCCTTTTGCAAGGCTGCTGTCCCGCCGGGACAGAACCTCTGTTTTTAGGTTTCGTGAGTAGTTGGTAATGTCGGGTTAGATGGGGGTTTGTGTACTGTATGGAGGCTATGATTGTGAGTGTGTGATGCCTATGTGCAGGTGGTGTGACCCCGGAAGTGCCCTCTTCTTCCCGCCAATCCGTTGCTGCGTGGTTGAGGCAAGTGTGTTGTGATGGATAGCGAGTTGTAGGTTGCATGTTGAGATTAGATGGAATTGTTTACATGATATATGTCCACTTGCCATGTGTTAATGATTGATATGATATGATGAGCATGTAACATATTATGATGCCATGTGTTAATATGTGAATTAAATATGATAATTGGCATGGTTGCATGCATGTCATGAGATAGAGGCGAGGGCGGTGAGAAAGTCTTAACTAGTCGGCAAGGTCGGTGAGAAAGTTATGACTAATCCGAACGCCATTGAGTAAGTCCTATGTCGTGATTCCATCCACGTGGTGTTTGGAAGCGAGTAGGCACCCTCCATCTTCGGGATGGAAGGGAGGAAAGGGTACACACCGGCGAGTGTGTACTCCACCATACGGTATGAGGTTCCAGGAGGGTGAGCATTGCATTGCTTTGATACAAATTGATGATGATATTGATAAGTAATCCTGAATGAGATGATGAACATGATGGAAGATGTTATTGCCATGTTGTTATGCTTGTTGTCCATTGCAGTATGCTTCTTGAGTTTCGAACTCACCCTTGTGTTTTTCTTGTTGTTTTAGGTACCATGAGAACGATGCGGGAAAGGGGAATAGTCACACGCTCACACGTTGCTCCACCTTAATGTTTCCCCAAGTCAATTCATTTAGTTTGATAATAAATTGCGTGTGATGGTCTTTAAAATTAAGTCTTAGCTTGGTTAATGAGAGTTCTATTGTTTGTTTGACACTTGGAACCTTAAGAGCTTAATGTTAGTCTTTTATTGTCGTTAAGACTTTATTTATTGCTGTTTTAGATGTTTCTCTTATTGCCATCTAATGCTATATTATTGTGTTTCCTTAAATTCATGATAGAACAAAGGAGAGTCTGCCGGAAATTTCGGTTTTTAGTCTATGCGCCTTTGCTGGAATTTTATGTTAAATGTGGAATTTAGTTGTTGTTTAGCTTATGCTTGGTAGCATTCGGGCATATTAAATGCAGGGTATTCTGTGAAGGGAGGCTGCTAGGGCATGAGGCGCACCAAGGGGCTTCATGCTGCCCCCCTCTCCCCTCATGGGTCAGAGAGCCCCACTTTTGGCCCACGAGGGGTCCCCCCTAAGGCCCAACTTGCCCCGGAAAGGCCCAAACTCCCGAAATCAGCCCGAAAACGCGATTAAATCTCATAGTGTAAAGTTTTAACCTCCGATTTCACATTTTATAAGTTTCGACCTTCCGTAGTGTCACATTCTCCCCCCTTCAACAGGATTCGACCTTGAATCCACGACACACCACTATGCAACCCAGCAAAACAAAAGATAGCTAGGTTTCACATCTCATACTTGAGTTGAAAAGCTCGGTGTACTTCTCGCGCATGCGAGACTCCAGCTCCCAAGTCGCTTCCCTCTCAGTCTGATGTGACCACAGGACTTTGACAAACTTGAGTGTCTTGTTCTTCAACACTCGCTCCGAATTCCTCAAAATTTTCACAGGACGGGACTCAAAAGTGAGGTTCTGATCAAGCACCAATGGTTCCAACGGAACCACCAACTCTGGGTCATGCAAGTACTTTCTCAGTATCGAGACATGGAACACATTATGGACCCCTTGCATTGACTCCGGTAGTTCCAAGCGATAGGCCAGCTTTCCAACTCGGGCGATGATAGGAAATGGCCCAACATACCTTGCACTGAGCTTCCCCTTAGTGCCAAACCGCACCACACCCTTGGTGGGAGATACTCGCAGGAGCACACTATCACCCACCGCAAACTCGAGATCTCGCCTCCTCATGTCAGCGTAGCTTTTCTGTCTACTCTGAGCTACAAGGAGGTTCTGTCGTACCTCTGCCACTCGATCAATAGTCTGCTGAACCCAATCCGGTCCAAGGACCGCACTCTCTCCCACTACATCCCAACAAAGCGGCGATCTGCACTTCCGGCCATACAACACCTCATACGGGGTAGCCCGGATGCTAGAATGATAGCTGTTATTGTAAGCAAACTCTGCCAATGGCAAGTGATCCTCCCAGCTACCCTTCCATGCCATCACACAGGCCCTGAGCATGTCCTCCAGTGTCTAAATAGTACGCTCAGACTGCCCATCCGTCTGAGGATGAAAAGCGGTACTAAGACGAAGCTGTGTACCCAAAGCATTCTGCAAACTCTCCCAAAACTTTGAGACAAACTTCGCATCCCGATCAGAGATAATCGTCTTGGGCACACCATGCAGTCTCACAATCTCCCGCACATAGATAGGAGCCAACTCGCTCGCTGAATGGGTAGTGCGGATAGGAATGAAGTGTGAGGACTTGCTTAAACGGTCCACCACAACCCAAACAACATCCTTCCCTCGTGGAGTACGAGGTAGGCCAACCACAAAATCCATGGAGATGTCATCCCAAGGCCACACAGGAATCTCCAATGGCTGCAACAGACCAGCGGGACGCTTGTGTTCAGCCTTTATCTTCTGACAAATCCCACAAGACGCCACATACTTGGCGATATCAACTCTCATCCTTTTCCACCAGAAGTTCTTTTTCAGATCCCTGTACATCTTGGTCTCCCTAGGATGAACCGTGTACGGGGTGCGATGAGCCTCTCTCAAGATGTCATCTTTGACTTGGGATTTCTGAGGTACACACAGGCGACCCTGAAACCCCAAAGCTCCCACATCATCAATGGAAAAGTCTCCAGTCTTACCATCCTCAAGGCGTTTCCTCACCTGCTGGAGCAATCGATCATGCTGTTGTGCTTCCCGCACACGCTCGGGGATCACTGACTCAAGAATCAATTGAGTTTCAACTTGCACGGTCCCCGCAAAGTAGTAGGAGACTCCCAATCACTCAAAATTAGCAACAAGACAATCAATGATAGGGGGCATTGTCTTGCGACTGGAGCATCAGCCACCACATTTGCCTTGCCCGGATGATACTGGATTGTGAGGTCATAATCCTTTATCAATTCCAGCCACCTCCTCTGCCTCAAATTCAGATCTTTCTGAGTAAAGATGTACTTGAGGCTCTTGTGATCAGTGAAGATATCACTAGACTCACCATACAGATAGTGCCTCCATATCTTCAATGCAAACATCACAGCGGCTAGCTCAAGATCATGCGTGGGATAATTCTACTCATTCTTTTTCAGCTGCCTCGATGCATAAGCAATCACCTTGCCATCTTGCATGAGCACACAACCAAGTCCCAAACGAGAAGCATTAGAATAAACAGTGAAACGCTTCTCAGGCTCGGGAAGGGTAAGAACAGGAGCAGTCACTAACTTCTCCTTCAAAGTGCAGAAACTATGCTCACACTCTGCAGTCCACTGAAATTTCATCCCCTTCTGAGTCAGCTGCCAAAGTAGCTTGGCAATGATAGGGAAATCCTGCACAAAACGCCGATAGTAGCCAGCCAACCCAAGGAAACTACGCACCTCTTTAACATTGGAAGGCCTTTTCCAGTCTAACACTGCTGAGACTTTGCTAGGATCTACAGATATGCCTTCTGGATTGATGATGTGGCCAAGGAAACCCACTTCTGAAATCCAGAACTCGCACTTTTTTAGCTTAGCAAAGAACTGATTCTCCCTCAAAGTACTTAGCACAAGTCTCAGATGCCGCTCATGCTCCTCTTCTGATTGAGAGTAAACTAGGATGTCACCGATTAACACTACCACAAACTCATTAAGGTACTAGCATACTGTTCATCGCCTCCATAAAGACAGCAGGAGCATTAGTTAGTCCAAAAGACATAACTTTAAATTCATAATGCCCATACCTAGTGGAGAAAGCAGTTTTCTCAATGTCCTGCTCCCTCACACGAATCTGATTGTACCCAGACTAAAGATCAATCTTGGAGAACACCTTTGCTCCCTTCAGTTGGTCAAAAAGATCCTCAATGCGAGGCAAAGGATACTTGTTCTTGATTGTCACTTGATTAAGAGCACGATAGTCAATGCACATACGCCAACTTCCATCCTTCTTCGAAACGAAGAGGATGGGTGTTCCCCATGGTGACACACTGTGCCGAATAAAACCCATGGCCAACAGATCCTCCAATTGCTTTTTCAACTCGTCTTGAAAAGGACGAGCCAAGCGGTATGGAGAGATAGAAATAGGTCGAGTGCCGGGAACAAGATCAATACGAAACTGCACATTGCTCATAGGAGGCAAACCCGGCAACTCATCGGGAAACACATCAACAAACTCCTTCACTACAGGAATCTCTTCAATGGAAACTTAAGAAGATGGCTTTTCTGAAATGGCCATGAGAAAACCCAACTGCCTCAATCGGCGACCAGAAAACAGACTAGCCAAAGCAAAGATAGAGCTGGAAGGTATACCACCCTGAAAGGTCAACTCCACCCCTGACGAGGCCTGCAAGGTAACTGTCTTCCGAAAGCAACAGATCTTGGCATGGTACTGATGCAACCAGTCCATGCCTAAAATGACATCAAAAGGAGCCAACTGAATCACCATAAGATCGACAAAGAAAACCTCGTCATCAATGGCAATGGTGCAACCCGGGCAAACCAAAGAACTAGCAATCAAACCCCCAGGAGAACTGGCTATCACAGACTTAGAGATCCGCTAAACTCCCAACTTAGCTCTACTAGCAAACTCAGACGACACAAAACAATAGGATGCTCCAGAATCGAACAAAACAAAGGCATCAACTGAATCCACAAGCAAAGTACCTAAAACCACCTCTAGATGCTCGGCTGACTCGGCGGTCGGCAAGGCATACACACCTGGTGGCGCCGGGGTAGCAGGCGCCACGACACTCGGCTGATGCCCCAACAAAGCTGGGGGCGGTGGAGGTAGCTCTACTAGCAAACTCAGACGACACAAAACAATAGGATGCTCCAGAATCGAACAAAACAAAGGCATCAACTGAATCCACAAGCAAAGTACCTGAAACCACCTCTAGATGCCCGGCTGACTCGGAGGTCGGCAAGGCATACACACCTGGTGGCGCCGGGGCAGCAGGCGCCACGACACTCGGCTGATGCCCCAACCAAGTAGAGGGCGGAGGAGAAGCAGGGGCCACCATCATGTGCACCGACCCTCTGGAAGACGCCGCTAGAGTGGGAGGAGAAGGCACCGTCTCCCACTTGATGATGCTACAGGGACTCATCCTCGGCTCAAGACACGGCGAGGGCGACAATCGGGGCCGCAGGGGAGGCACAACGGTGGCTGCCAGGCACCGCCGGGCGCAGCTCTTGAACCTCCCTCTGCAGAGCCTGAACCAAGTCCGCGGTGGCGGCGGGTACCTCAGCCCCCTACTGTGCTGCCGGGACCTCTTGCGCTAGCCCATTAGCATTGAGCGAAGCGCTACCCTCAGCTACAGACTCAACAACTCCCTGAGAAGCTCTCCCCTGGCCTCCATGGCCACGACGACCATGGCCTCTACCCCTCGGCATGGCTTCTACAGTCAGCAACCACACAAACACATAATTGTAAGCACATCATCACGTAAGCAAGAGCAAGGATCAAAACATCGTCATATTCATAATCTTCATCAAATAATCAAACGCGATGCAATGATGAACCAAAACCCCATATTACTATGCAACCAAGTGTGTCAAATTTTAAATTACTTATTCCACTTTTGCAAGTTTTAATGTTGCTATCCTATAGCAAAATTTTAATTATAACCTAAACCATGTTGCTAAGTTATCCCACATCAAAATTTTAGTGGAACCTAAGCTATGACACTAAAACTACACATTCCAAGGACCTACAGCCCGCTCTGATACCAACTGTAACACCCCGGTATCTATTATGCCTGAATGTCACCAAACAAAGACTAAACCACATCTAAATTCCACAAATTAAAGTAAATTACAGCAAAGGCACAAATGCTAAAATCGAAAATTTCGGCAGCATCTCCTTTGTTTTATCATGAATTGAAGCAATAGCAATAACAGGGTAAGTAATATCATAACATAAGTCATCTAAAGCAGCAAAAAAAATGGATATAGCAACATCATGAGACCATAATATCAAGTCCAACCACTCCATAAGATATAACGAAGCAAATAAGGAACACATGCGCACAATTTAATCCATATGCCAAGTTTCATGGCACTATTATTATGATCATAACTCAAATTGGTAAATGCCTATAGGTGTGGAGCAACGTGAGGATGTGTAGCTAATGCCCCTTTCCGCATGCCGGTTTCATGGTATCTAAAAATAACAAAAAACACAAGCGTGAGTTCATCACTCAGCAAGCATATTGCAATGGATCATAAAGAATAAATCTAGGCCAACAACAATACATACCATACTTTAATATCATGATCAAATCATAATCTCGTCTACAACAACATAGCCATGACAAACCACATTGTACACAACTCGTTATCATCATCATGTATGCAATGCAATGCAATGCAATGCACATGTCTCCTAGAAGCATATACCGGCATTGCTGAGTGCACACCCATCGGCGTGCACCCTCTTCCCGCTTCCATCCCGTAGATGGAGGGTGCATATTCCTCGCTTCCATTCACCACGGTGGATGGAACACGAGGTAGGACTTACTCATTGGCTCTCCGGATTAGTCATAACTTTCTCACCGACCTTGCCGGACTAGTTATCACTTTCTCACCAACTGGGCCAGATCACATGCCATGTATGCGATTATGCCATAAACGTAAACAACTTGTACCAAACTGAACTAAACATGGCATAGCATCATAATAATCCATTTTCATCATAACATGGGCAAACACTAATCATGGCAAGATATCACAACATGTAATCATGGCAAGATAGCACATCATGTAAGCAATTTGCACCTAGTCACAATTAGCAACATACAATACGCTACCCATTACAATACACTTGCCTTAACCTCGGGCGACGGATTGGCGAGAGGTTGAGAGCTCTCCCGAGATCACACCACCTGCACAAACATACCACACACTCAAAACGTGCCCCCAAAACAATACGCAAAAGCCCATCTACCCCGACTTCATAAACTACTTCCAAAACCGAAAAACAGAGAATCTGTCCTGCCCGGACAACTGACTTCAAATTATCATAACTTGATCTCTAGTTCTCCAAATCGATTAAACGAGTACATTATCGCAAAGCTTAGGAAATTTCCTAACTTTTTCTAAGTATTGGGAAAAGCTGATTCGGATTCTAAAATTGTCTAATCTACAAAACACTACGTTCTGTCCCAATTACATCACAGATTTGAACACGTTCGGTAAAACGACCATAACGTTCAAACGGTTGGGCGGAATTGGACGTTATTGGTGTCCAATTAAAGGTATTGAAGTTACCTACAACTTGCTCAACAGGCGGACGACCAAAATCCGAGTCTAAAATCGTGAAAACGCAAACCCTATGTCAAGTGCACAATCTGCCTGAAACAGAGAACATGGCAAACTCTCGATTTCATCAAATCTACCCAATCGCAACAACATCACTCGATCTAAAAGCATCGAAACACCCTCTACCACAGCATCTAGACCAACCCCAGGGATTTCCCAAGACCATACCTTCACCGACGAACACGAATGATGAGTCTCCTCTCCTCCCGGTTCCCTCGATCGACTTCTTCGCACCGGAACCGTCGGATCTCCTCGTTGCGGGGCTTCCCAATGGATGGAACAGCAGGGTGGCAAGGTAGGGAGCTCCCCTAGGGCAGCAAGGAGGGTGGAGAGGGGAGGGGGAGGTGTGGGGCGCAAGGGGGAAGGAGATGGGGGGCGGCGCACCAAGGGAGAGAGAGGGGGGGCTACCAAAGGGAGAAGGGGAGGGCTGCTAGGGCAGCAGGGGGGGCGCACCAAGGGGCTTCATGCTGCCCCCTCTCCCCTCATTGGCTAGAGAGCCCCACTTTTGGCCCACGAGTGGTCCCCCCTAAGGCCCAACTTGCCCCGGAAAGTCCCAAACTCCCGAAATCAGCCCGGAAACGCGATTAAATCTCATAGTGTAAAGTTTTAACCTCCGATTTCACATTTTATAAGTTTCGACCTTCTGTAGTGTCACATTCACGTCACTACTTTTGCGTATGTGACAATGTCTAAGTGTTTTTTTGGGGCTATTTGTTACATTTTACTATTTAATTCACTATCTTTTACTGTCTTATTTACAACATTTTACTATAGAACAATGAAGAAAGTTACTACTGAATCAGTAGCATGGCCAATCAACTAATAAATGTGTTTCATTTAGTCGACAAGGAATTCTGTTAATAACCGACTGCTTTGATTCATTAGAAAACTTGACAAAAAGTAAATACTTGAACTAGAGAAGCTTATGGCCTGGTGGGTCCGCTTGCATATGAATTTTTTTGTTTTCGTCAAAACATTTTATTGGCAGCTCTGATTCACAAATAATTTTCACCAGTGGCTTACTAATTATTGGAGAAACATAATGACAGAAGTCTCACCAATAAACAGTTATTTTGTTATCCGATGATAGATTTTACTATATATATACACACACATTACTATATATATATTACTATTGTGCACAGACTTTTTATTGTCAGTAAGCACAGACTACACAGTCCACTGAATCCTCTGCGTGATAGTAAAATCTATCACCAAAATAGTAGTAGTTCACAGTCATTTTGCTATCTAGTGATATATTTTACTCTCTCTCTCTCTCTCTATATATATATATATATATATTACTATCCATATTTATGGGAAGCCTTTTTCTATACTCTCGGGAGTATGTACTCCCACCTCCATTATACCACTTAAATGAACGTGTTATACTCTTTTATCACTTTCATTATACTTCACCAAGGGCTAGGATTAACCCACTCACACAACCATGCAAGGACAACCCAAAACCCAGACACATAATGGGTTTTTTTGCACAATTTTCAAAGCATACTATCTAGACCCGCTAACCTATCAACTAGACCGCAATCCAACGGCCCTCATCGATCCTCGCGGCATCTAGCTAGTATCATCGCCTTTCCTTGTCTTCTTTGACTTGCCCGGACTTCGTCTCCGATCATCTTCCAACGATCTTCGACTGTCTGGACCTCCGACGCACCTCGCCTAGTCCCGATCATCCTCCGCCTCACCATGACCTAGCACCGTCGTCCTGCAACCATCAAAGACAAGGAAAAACACCATCACATAGCAATGTCCAACAATAATATGCAATAATCATTCAATTGCTCACAATTAATCATATCTCATTCATCAGTTGGTTCTGCCACGAGCCATAGGCTGGTAGTACCACAAGAAACTAACACAATTCAAATTGCTTCCTTTTGAATTCCAATTCAAGTCAAACTCAAACCTGAGCACACCTTGCTCAAATAAAGTCAAATACTCATCACAAACATGGATGGACCTCCACATGGTCCTTCAATTCTAGGTCATCTAAAGTTAGTAATTGGTTCAAATTTGCGTTATATTTAAGATCTAGCTTGGTAAAGAGGGAAATGAAGATGGTTTTTAGATATAGCTTGGTGTAGATCCATTTTTCCCTGTGATGTAAAGTAGTAATTGGTTGTAATTGTATTATACTCAATATGTAGATAGTTACTTAAAGGAATTGATGTAGGCTAATAATTGGTTGTAATAGTATTATATTCAAGGTATGTACATCTTGCTTGGTAAAGAGGGAATTGAAGTTGGTTTTGATATAGCTTGGTGTAGATCCATTTGTTCTCTTCGATCTAAAGTAGTAATTGGTTCTAATTGCATTATACTCAAGATGTAGCTAGCTATGTAAAGAAAGAATTAAAGATGTTGAGTTTAAATGTAGCTTATATATCCATTTGTTCTTTGTGATGTAAGGAGCTATATAAGTTAATCGGCAACTTTAAATAAGCTTGTATGTAGCATATGTGTGCATGTGCACTCCTAGTGTACTTAATTCATTTTTTAACACCTATTATGTCGGGACCCGAATATGCAAATCCGGACCTTCTGTGTATTCAACACTAGTCCAAGATCACGCTAGTGCACACAGTCTCAACATCGGCAAATACCACAATCATACTCAACGAAATAGTAAAGTATTTTATTCAAAGGGAAATATAACCGGTTGCTCGACCTTATGGTCAAGTTACAAAAGTACGCCTCACAGGGCTTAAGTCTTATTCAAATAAACTTGCAGCGGAAATAAAGAAACGCTTGGCGCCAACCAATATGCCACAAGCAACTGACTATGTTCGCCCCTAGTTTGTCGGCTCCTCTTGGAACTCCTCCTCCAATGCTGGCGTCGACTCTTCTTCAACTGATATTTGTATTGTGGCAAGGGTGAGTATTTAAAAGCACTCAGCAAGTCATGCAAAGAAATGCAGACATGCATGGCTTAGTCCAATAACAGGCTAATGGGTTCTTTTGCAATAAGCAACATTCATAAATAATTGTAATAGATTGGAAAATAGTAAAACAGTAATAGCAATAATAACTTTGTAAACAATTTCCCAAGTAAAGCATTCATCAACCTAAAAAAGTTCATCGTTTCCAACACCAAGTATCCACGAACGAAGTTCATTTTCATAAAGTCTAACCCTTGACTGTAATCACCGAGCAATGTACAATAGCGTGGACTCGACTATTCGAATAGGTTGTACACTCTGCAGAGGTTATACACTTTACCCACAAGATACAATCAAACATCACAAAGGCGAGTGATCGTAACAAAGCCTTTCTAAAGCTACTTCTAGATCCAGTACTGCCCGCTAAGGTTTCAACACTGAAGGGACTTGTTACCACACTCAGGGCCTCCCTATTGCGCCTATGAGTCCACACGTTAACCTGAGCCTCACACCACCATGACAGCACCAAAATCTAGATATCACAGTTTACTCAGCCAGGTCTGTCCCATTTCAGACTTGTGGCTGTATGTTGGACTCAGTTCAAATTCTTGCAAGGTTAAGTCCTTAAGTGACTAAGGAAAGACTACACAAATGAATTAACAATGTTCATGTCAGTAAAAACAAAATACGACCTCCCTTGTGCCACTCTTGGCCTACCAGAAACAGTCTTGCCACTTGCCCCAGTCTAAATCATTTTATCACCCTAGTTGATTACCGTGCACCACGTGCCATCAACTTCGTCAATAACACATGTCGCATTTTCCAAAAACATGTTCCATCTCTCATTAAGTCAAGATTAATTTCTGACCTTCAAAATTATATCAATAACACGATTGCATGGCTAAGCTGGCTAATTACGATCTAATTGACCAATGTTGGCAAAGTAATAATATCCAACTAATATTCCATAATCTAGGGCGACAAATGATTCATTGTGTACAATTATTATAGACAAGGTGGCATACAACAGATAGGTCATTTATCTAATTCCCCAAATTAATTGAAAGCATTTCTAATTAAATTAGCATGCAATACTTTAAATAAACATAATTTCAAAAGTGGTATCAATATGGTCAAAGCATAACTTGCCTTGGAAAAGGTCCTATTCCTGTTCTCGAACTTGTTCTTGGGTCAAAACCTCTCCTTTGTAGCCTTCAGGCAATTCAAAGTCTACGCGTATTAGATAAATAAACAATAAATAAATAAAACAGATGAAAAACTCAATTCCAAAATTTAAATAAAATTCACCATCAAATAGAGCTCAATGTTATGAAAAATTTAGAAACTGGAATCACCTCAATCGAAGTTAAAACGCAAAATTTATAGCCGTTTGAAGTTTGAAAAAATCAATTAAAAGAATAAACCGAATTAATTCATTTATTTTTCTATTGAAAAATCCGAAATTTGATGTCAGCATGATGTCAGCACCGAATTTCAATTTCGGTCGAATTATTTTTCCAAAGGAAAATCGAATTATGACGTCATGCTTGCGTCATCTGGTCCATAGACCTGGTCCACGGTTCGGTTTTGGTCCACCGTGGATCCAGTCCACGGGAACACGTCTCGCTGACATGTGGGACCCCTGGATGACGTCAGCTGCTGATGTCAACATTGCTCGACAGAACGGACTGACATGCGGGCCCCATCGTGATGTCAGCATGACGTCACGGATGACGTCATCGCACGGTGCGATGAGCCACTGACATGCGGGCCCAACGCAGACGTCATGCGTGACGTCAGCGACAACCGGGGGCTGTCCCGCGCCGCTTCGGCTTCACGTGATGTGGCACGATTTGGGCCATTCATTTGAAATCCAACGGTCCTGATTGGATCCAACCCCGCACATTTTGTGTAACACTCCGGCATTTAATATGCCTGAATGCTACCAAATATAAGCTAAACAACATCTAAATACCACAATTAAACATAAATTCCAGCAAAAACGCACATGCTAAAAACCGAGATTTCGGCAGCATCTCCTTTGTTTTAACATGATTTGAAGGAGCAACACAGTAAAGCAATATAAGGCAATATGAGAGACAGCTAAAACAGCAATAATTAAAGACTTAACGACAATATAAGTCTATTTTCAAGCACTTAATGTCTCCAAGAGTCAAACGAACAATAAAACCCTCATATAGCAAAGCTAAACCTTAAAGCAATAATCATCACACGCAGTTTATTATCAAAACTAATTGAATAACTTGTGGAAACAAAATGAGTGAAGCTACGTGCAGACATGTGACTATTTCCCTTCCCCGCATGCCGGTCTCATGGTACCTAAAACAACAAGAAAACACAAGCGTGAGTTCAAAACTCAGCAAGCATATTGCAATGGTACAATAAGAACAATTACATAGCAATAATATCTCACATCGTGTAAACCATCTCATTCATGGTCACATATCATCATCATCATCATTATGTATGCAGTGCAATGCGATGCTCATGTCTCCTTGGAAACTCATACCGGTATGGTTGAGTACACACCCGTCGGTGTGCACCCTCTCCGCCCTTCCATCCCGAAGATGGAGGGTGCCTACTCCTCGCTTTCGTTCTTTGCGGTGAATGGAATCACGATGTAGGACTTACTCATTGGCTCTCCGGAATAGTCATAAGTTTCTCACCGACCTTCCCCGGACTAGTTATGACTTTCTCACCGCCTGGGCCATGTAACATGCCATGTATGCAATTATGCCAACATCATATTTAATTTGTACATTAACACATAGCATCATAACATAATAAACATGCTCATCATATCATTGGCAATCATTAAGGCATGGCAAGTGATCATATCATATAGTCAATTTCATCTATTCTCAACAAGCAACATACAAATCGCTATCCATTACAATACACTTGCCTCAACCACGAGCAACGGATTGGCGGGAAGTAGAAGGCACTCCCAGGGTCACACCACCTGCACATAGGTACCACACACTCACAATCATGTCCACAAAACAGTACGCAAACCCTCATCTACCCCGACATTGCCAACTACTCGCAACACCCAAAAACATAGGTTCTGTCCCGTCGGGACAGCAGCCTTCCAAAAGGCATAACTTGAGTTCTGGGACACCGAATCAATTAAACGAGTACATCCTCGCGTAGCTTAGGAAATTTCCCAACTTTTTCTAAGTATAAGGAAAGACTGATTCAGACTCTAAAGTTGTTTAATCTACAAAATACCGAGATCTGTTCCAATCACGTCACAAATTTTCATACGTTCGGTAAAACAAGCATAACTTTCAAACGGCTGGGCGGAATTTAAAGTTCTTTATACCCACTAAAAGGTATTGAAATTACCTACAACTTATTCAACATCCGTACGACCAAATTCCTACTCTAAATTGGCGAAAAACCAAACCCTAGGTCGACTGCTCATGCTGCCCGAAACAGAGAACGTGGCAACTTCTAGATCTAATCCAATCTACTCAATTCCAGCACCACCAATTGATCTAAAAACATGATAATGACCCTTATAACAGTACCTAGCCCAACCCCAAGGAGTCCCATGGCCATACCTTCGCCCGACGCACGAAAACCCAATAGATCTCCTCCCGGAACGTTCCTCGCTCCAACGGATGGATCTTCGAGGTGCAGGGGTGGGGAGGCTACCCTAGGGCAGCAAGGGGTGGAGGAGAGGTGGTGGAGTGGTGGGGAGCAAAGGGGGCAAGGGGAGGGGGCGCACGGCCACAAGGGAGAAGGGGAGGTGGGGGTGGCGGCTAGGGCAAGGAGGGAGGGGAAGGGGGCGCACAAAGGAGGGGGGTGGGGTGCATGGCAGCAGGGGGAGCCCCCTTTTTACCAACCCAAACAGGATTCCTAATCCTAAATGGACTCATACTCCATCCCACCAAAGCCCACAACCCTTTCCCCTAGGCCCAAAACTCCCCGGAAAGGCCCAAACTCCCAGAAACGGCCCGGAAATGGCCCGGAAACGCTATTAACCTCTATACCCTATGGTTTTAACCTTAATTCCACATTTCATAATGTTTTTGACCTCAACATTCATATTTTGTAATGCCACAATCTCTAATTTCACATTTTATAAAGTTTCGGCTTTCCGTAGTGTCATATTCCCCCCCCCTTAAACAGGATTCGACCTCGAATCCGAAGAACGCCAAGGTCAACAACAAAGTCCCCAAGGGACAAAAGACTTCTCTGCAGCACAAAACATCTGCACGAAAACTCAAACCGGAACAAACGACAAGCGAGTTCTCAAAACCAACACTTGGTGAGAAAATATTGATTTAGCTCAACAGAGTGCAACCTCTCACGGTTCCATCTTCACTTCAATTCCCAAACAGAAACTGCGTTTCAACCACAAAGGGCTCCATCAACCCAAAATGCCCGAAACCTCACGACAAACACTTCACACTACTATCACCACCAACCTGACTACCACACTTCAATAAATCCAACATGACACAATCAAAACGAGTCACAATTCCTTTAACGACCTCTCTACATTCCTGAAAAATTCCATCGAGGGGGATAACTCAATAAGGCACACTTGCCCTTTCGATACACGATCATACTAACATTTTATTCCATCCTCTCCCAAGCAAGACTCAAACCCAAAAACAACTAGTTAAGACAATTGCTCACGGCAGGACAATTATCACCGAACTATCGTCAACTTCACTTCCACCCATCGATACTCTTAATAAAGGTTAAACCCAAACATCATCAACCTCCATCACAAACCACCCTTAGAGCATCTCCAGCAAGGGCCCCTAAAACAGGGTCTCTATTTTGGATTTAGGGACTCCCCCTATTTTTTGAGGTCCTGTTTTCAGAGCACAAGTCCAGCAACAGCCCCTAAATCTCAGCCCCTATTTTACTTTTTCTCCTATTTTGACATATCCGCTATGTATAATCTTCATTTGACACCACTAAAATTCAATCAAAAATATTTGTAATACATAAAACATAAGCATATTAACATTTACAATTTTAAAACATGATATTTCAAATTTAAATTTAAATTTTTCAAAACATGATAAAATTTTCGAAACTTCTCATGTATTTCCCTATCTTCAATAATAGGGGTTGTACTCGTGTCCATGGGAATTAGGGCTGAGGAGGCAAATTTAGGGGCCTCCTAATTTTAGGGGCTTGAGTTGGGGCCCCCTGGGAATTGGGGCTGAGGAGGCAAATTTAGGGGCCCCCTAATTTTAGGGGCTTAAGTTGGGGCCCTGCTGGATCTGTTTTTTTTACTACACTCCCTATTTTAAGGTTTAGGGGCTGGTTTAGGGGCTCTGCTGGAGATGCTCTTATACCACTAAGGTTCGACACCTAGCCCCAAGCTAGGATCGTAAAACCTTACCAAACCACAATTGGTTCCTTTCTTAAGAGGGTCTCGCCCTTACAAAAAAACACTTAGCTATCAAGCCCAAGTGGACCACACACGATAACTCAAACCCGAAGCGTTAACAACCATTTTTGGAAATAATTCGGCAACATCCAAGCCAAGTCACAAAGGAAGCATAAATCCCCTACACCACAACCAAAATACCAGAATTTCTTCATTCTTTTCTTTTCATACTAGAAAGCAAGGGAAGTCTCGTTTCATGACATAAATGCACACTCTCCAAGAGCACTCCGGATTAGTCATATCTCCATATATGACTTTCTCACCGACCTGGCTCAACGACTCCTTTATCATTTAACATCTAAAAATGATGTCATGTTTACTTTTCACCATTCATTCTTCATGTAACAACAATACCGAATAATTACTCACCAAACGACTACTTCCTCGGTATCACAAGTTTGAAACATACATACATTGACGGCAACACCATTAACCGCAAAACACCACGTCGGGTCAGAACCCACCAACGATAGATAGCTAAACTTGCAAAACATCGCATTTTAACCAAAATCAACATTTTGGAAAAGAACATCGACTCCAAAGTCAAACATCTGCACTAACAACTGCCATAAATTTTCTCAAAGAGAAAGGGAAACTCATTTTCAAAATAGAACACTTCACTAACAGCATCGATCGCCGATGAAACATCCACAAAAACCACCTTTTGAAGCACTTGCAAACTCTACACAGATTTTTTTTCCAAATAACTCCAACTCTAGCAAAGAAAAGATTACAAATTAAACCTCGTGAGTTTTCCAACATAACCCTCTATGTCCATTTGTTTCCTTTAAAATTTATTCCAAAGATAATTTAGGGTGCACGCGAAGGGCACGATCCACTCAAAAACTTTTGGGGTGTAAATCCATACTCATAGCACCAACTAAACAAATTAGCCAAAACCAAATATTTGCACCAATTTCTACGAGTTTTAGGGAAACTCTGAAACACAACATATGGAACACCTTGACCGAAAACCCTTCAACCAAAATGGCAAACAACCAAACCAGTCCAAAAGCTTTTAAACACAAGCTCAGCATAAATACAATCATCTCTAATGTTCCACTACGCTTTCCATTAAATACTTCGAAATTCACTACTTACTCATTGAGAAAGTCCAACCGGTTTTAACAAAATTGACGTAACAAATTCTTTCTCTATTTACTATTTCCAACACTTTTAATTAAAATTTATGGTGCTTATAAAAAGAGACACCCAACCAAGACTACATCGACATGATCCCCACGGATCATCATATCATAATACATCTTATTCTACATTTGAAATATAGTACTTCAACAAATCTTTCAGCATGATCAACCTATAAATTTCATACCACCTATATGTCAATGTCTCGACAATCGAAACTTATTCAGTTAACAAACGACTTCAACATGTAAATATTATCTCCATAGGGAAGAATTCGCAAGTGAGACTCTAAGTTATACTTTCGTTAAGGATAAAATCATTCATCATGTTAATTATCCAATGCTCATTCCATCGCAACATGTTAAAATTTTCCTCTATTTAACCATGGTTTTCCAACGAGTAATCTTAAAAGTTATCACCACTACTTAGTCATCAATAACAACAAATGGGCATGTTCATCAACCAACAACATTACTTTTAGCTACCCTATACAAAGGTGATAACAAAATTACCACTACACAACATACTCCAACTATTTAAAATAGATTGAATACTAGCATTAACACTGCCCTTAACAACATCATTAACAATAAGTCTTATGTCTTCTCAATTGATATCAATACTAGCATTGTAGAGACACAACTGTATACTTCCAAAATATATTAGTAGTTTGCAACAACGTAAATAGCAACTCTAATCGACTTCCAAATTAAAGTCAGTAGTCAACACGATGAAATTTCTCTATTAACCCATTAGATTAGAACATCTTTAAACAACCAGCAAAGTTTCTTTAATAATAACAGCAGTCTACAACATCTTAATGTTCTAACTATGCAACATGGTTTAAAACTTTAAACATAATCGGGGGTCATAAGCACTTTTAAAGCAAAGCAACAGATTCTAAGCATATATATTAACACATTCAATCATTCTCGCTAAGAATAAACTACAACACTAGTAGTCTATTTATTCTCAAGCTAGAGATAACAACCGCATTGAATTGTTTAAACTCACAAATTAACTTAACAATACGTCATCTCATAAACCACATTGGTACATGCTACATAACATGCTAAACAACAATTCTTACTAGGAACAAACAATTTCAGTCAAAAGACTACTTACTTTGTTTGCAGCATTTTAGTTTTAAAACTTATCCCAAATTCATAAGGAAACTTGACTCTCAAAATTGCAATGAGACAAACCCAAACTTGGTCATGCAAAAGGAATTTTCCAAAACACTTTTCAATCTCAAAGACTCACACAGGAGGGAACCAAGCGATCAAATAAGCCTTTGCAAATAAAACCTTAACACTAAACCCCAAACTTTCACGAAACAAGAAGGGTTCTTCAAAGATGATTTCTTAAACCAGCAAAATAACGAAATCAAACACCACTTACTCCTACAAAGCCAAAGAACTTCAGCCCTGACAGCTAGGTCTGGCACAACTCCACAATAACTCCTTTAACCTTGGGGAAAGACAAACATAGGAATAAATTAAATGCTTCTTCCCCATAAAGCAATCAACAATCTAGGCATCAAAACTGAAAAGGCGCCCAAAAGAAGTGCAACACTAGACCCCTCTTCTTCGTCTTCAACCAAGGAAGACAAAACCACACACCGCATACGGAACGATCCGCGAAAATCCAATACCAAACACTTTTTTTTGGTTTCCATCAACTAAAACCAAGAAAACCAACCAAGACCGACCACAGAACGATAAAGAATATCCGAAGGAATCCACCACCAAACTCTTCTATTTGACTCCAGTCAACTACCCGATCTACGACAGAAAGGGTAAGCACTCTTCTCCTACAGGGGTTAATAGTTCTTCGGTGATGGCGCTAACCGGCCACACCGTCAAACCTCACCCTTACTATGAATAAAGAGAGGTGACCGAAACCCTTCGGCATCACAACCCCACTCTTTCACAACAACAAGAGCAATTAAATCATTTATCTCATTGACATAGCAACATGCATTGTCAAATGAAGCATTCAACCTCATAGCTAAAATACAACATTTAAGCGTAAAGAAACGATACCCATACCCTTTCCTAATGTGCATCCATTGTGTGTCAAATTTTAGATTAGTTATACCACTTTTGCAAGTTTTAATGTTGTTATCCTATGACAAAATTTAAGTAAAAACCTAAGCCAAGTTTCTAAGTTATTCCACATCACATTTTAGTTGTAACCTAAGGTATGACACTAAAAATACATATTCCAAGGACCTACAGCCCGCTCTGATACCAACTGTAACACCCCGGCATTTAATATGCCTGAATGCTACCAAACATAAGCTAAACAACATCTAAATACCACAATTAAACATAAATTCCAGCAAAGGCGCACATGCTAAAAACCGAGATTTCGGCAGCATCTCCTTTGTTTTAACATGATTTGAAGGAGCAACACAGTAAAGCAATATAAGGCAATATGAGAGACAGCTAAAACAACAATAATTAAAGATTTAATAACAATAATTAAAGATTTAACAACAATATAAGTCTATTTTCAAGCACTTAATGTCTCCAAGAGTCAAACGAACAATAAAACCCTCATATAGCAAAGCTAAACCTTAAAGCAATAATCATCACACGCAGTTTATTATCAAAACTAATTGAATGACTTGTGGAAACAAAATGAGTGAAGCTACGTACGGACGTGTGACTATTTCCCTTCCCCGCATGCCGGTCTCATGGTACCTAAAACAACAAGAAAACACAAGCGTGAGTTCAAAACTCAGCAAGCATATTGCAATGGTACAACAAGAACAATTACATAGCAATAATATCTCACATCATGTAAACCATCTCATTCATGGTCACATATCATCATCATCATCATTATGTATGCAGTGCAATGCGATGCTCATGTCTCCTTAGAAACTCATACCGATATGGTTGAGTACACACACGTCGGTGTGCACCCTCTCCCCCCTTCCATCCCCAAGATGGAGGGTGCCTACTCTTCGCTTCTGTTCACCGCGGTGAATGGAATCACGATGAAGGACTTACTCATTGGCTCTCCGGAATAGTCATAACTTTCTCACCAACCTTCCCCGGACTAGTTATGACTTTCTCACCGCCCGGGCCATGTAACATGCCATGTATGCAATTATGCCAACGTCATATTTAATTTGTACATTAACACATGGCATCATAACATAATAAACATGCTCATCATATCATTGGCAATCATTAAAGCATGGCAAGTGATCATATCATATAGTCAATTTCATCTATTCTCAACAAGCAACCTACAAATCGCTATCCATTACAATACACTTGCCTCAACCACGAGCAACGGATTGGCGGGAAGTAGAAGGCACTCCCGGGGTCACACCACCTGCACATAGGTACCACACACTCACAATCATGTCCACAAAACAGTACGCAAACCCTCATTTACCCCGACATTGCCAACTACTCGCAACACCCAAAAACAGAGGTTCTGTCCCGTCGGGACAGCAGCCTTCCAAAAGGCATAACTTGAGTTCTGGGACTCCGAATCAATTAAACGAGTCAATCCTCGCGTAGCTTAGGAAATTTCCCAACTTTTTCTATGTATAAGGAAAGACTGATTCGGACTCTAAAGTTGTTTAATCTACAAAATACCGAGATCTGTTCCAATCACGTCACAGATTTTAATACGTTTGGTAAAACAAGTATAACTTTCAAACGGCTGGGTGGAATTTAAAGTTCTTTATACCCAATGAAAGGTATTTAAATTACCTACAACTTCTTCAACAGCCGTACAACCAAATTCCGAATCTAAATTGGCTAAAAACAAAACCCTAGGTCGACTGCTCATGCTGCCCGAAACAGAGAACGTGGCAACTTCTAGATCTAATCCAATCTACTCAATTCCAGCACCACCAATTGATCTAAAAACATGATAATGACCCTTAGAACAGTACCTAGACCAACCCCAAGGAGTCCCATGGCCATACCTTCGCCCAACGCACGAAAACCCAATAGTTCTCCTCCCGGAACGCTCCTCGCTCCAACGGATGGATCTTCAAGGTGCAGGGGTGGGGAGGCTACCCTAGGGTAGAAAGGGGTGGAGGAGAGGTAGTGGAGTGGTGGGGAGCAAAGGGGGCAAGGGGAGGGGGCGCACGGCCACAAGGGAGAAGGGGAGGTGGGGGTGGCGGCTAGGGCAAGGAGGGAGGGGAAGGGGGCGCACAAAGGAGGGGGTGGGGCGCATCGCAGCAGGGGGAGCCCCCTTTTTACCAGCCCAAACAGGATTCCTAATCCTAAATGGACTCATACTCCATCCCACCAAAGCCCACAACCCTTTCCCCTAGGCCCAAAACTCCCCGGAAAGGCCCAAACTCCCGGAAACGGCCCGGAAACGCTATTAACCTTCATGCCTTATGGTTTTAACCTTAATTCCACATTTCATAATGTTTTTGACCTCAACATTCACATTTTGTAATGCCACAATCTCTAATTTCACATTTTATAAAGTTTCGGCATTCCGTAGTGTCATATTTTGGATCTACGAGGTTGATCTGGACCGTTCGATTCGAATCGGACGATTGAGATCCGATAGAGTTTTACCGCATCATGGGGCGACGTGGCATGACCCAGTGGCTGATGCGTGGCACGATCTACACCGTGCGGTCTTGATCGAACTGTCAAGATCCAATCTATGTGTAACAGCTCCAACCTACGTGGCTAGATCTGTACCGTAGGATCTAGATCTAACGGCTGCTAATAGATCTAAACAGTAACACGAGATCTAACTCTAACTGTATGATTTAGATCTAACGGCTGAGATCTAATCTAGCATGGTGCAATTAAGATCTACGCGGCTTAATCTGGTGTGTTGGATCTAGATCCAATGGTTGCTAATAGATCTAACCCATAACACGGGATTTTTGCACGGGGTGACGTGGACGAACCTGGGCCTTTGGATCTTGATCGGATAGTCCACGAAGTTCGCGAGGTCGGCGATGTCCACGGCGGAGCTGGCTTGGCCGGAGATGAAGACGATGACCACCCAAACGGCGTTTGGGACGCGCTCCGGCGAGGTGATTGGTATCCCCAGGTGCACCTCATCGCGACGGTCTTTTATCTGGGCACCAGCACGACGGAGGACGGCGGACGGCTGCGGAAACTTGCCAAAACCCAAAGCGAACCCTAACGAACTACAGCGAGCAATCGCGAGTACGATGGGGTTCTACGGTCGGCGGCTAGGGTAAAAGCTGCATGGGGCGAAGGCGATCCTCGGGCACGCACCCACGCCTTAAATACCGGCTCGGACGTCGAGATACGTGCAGATTAGGCGGCGAGGCCGGTACGGGGCGGCGGAGTCTGGCATGGACACGGATGGGCGACGTGGCGCAATCTCGGCCGTACGCATGGCTTGATCCAATGGTCTCCATTACGCGCACACGCGGGCACAAGCACAGCCATTGGATCCCGATCCAACGATCCAAAGCACGTGCACACGTGGCTCAATCCTGGCTGTTGGATCTCGATCCGACGGCTCGCGTGAACGGGGTTCGGCTCAGTGCAGTCCAGCTCCGTCGGACTCGAGTCTGACTCGGGTCGGTCCAACAGTGAAACCCATTAGGGTTTTTTAGTGATTTAGTATTTAAAATAATTCTAGAAATTCATTTAATTCAGGAAAAATAGCAAACTACTCAGAAAAATTCTAGAAAAATTATAGAAAATACTTTAAGACATTTTGGAATAAAATAAAATATTTCCAAAAAAAATTTATTTGAAACTTTTAAATATTTAGTTAACTCAATAAAGGACTTAATTCAAATTAAATCCAAATAAATTTCAGAAAATTCCAAATATTCAATTAACTCAATAAATTGAATAAAAGCACAAATTTGGTATGTTACATATTATTACATATGTAGCGTAGATGGACCGAAGCTAGATGCACGCTGAGAACCATGTGAGAGCCAAATACATTAATGGCATCTTCGCTTTTCCAAAAGATGCAGAGGATGATATGATTAGCAAGGGGGTGGAATTTATGCCTTGTCTATGCATTAACTGCATGAATATGAGGATGTTCGAAACACAGCACAGATCGAAGCACACTTGATTCTATGGGGTTTCAAAAGCAGGTATACATGTTGGACCAGTCACGGTGAAGAGCATATTAGGCAGTAAGCTTGTAGTACTAACATCGTCGATGAAGTCCATAATACACCGGATGATATCGATTGTGCTTTCGATAAGGATAGGTTTCACAATGATAATCTGGATTAGATGTTGTGGGATGTAGAAGGGAATCGTGATGAGTAGGAGTATGTAAATTTTAGGGTTTGATAGACGACTCAGAGAAACTTTTGTTCTTGGGCTGCAAGTCCAAATACACAAGGTTATCATCTTTGCTGGAACTGCTAAAATTAAAGGCAAGCAATGGTTGGTCTGACAATAGTTTCATGGCACTGTTAGGTCTGTTAGTGGACATGCTTTTAGAGGGCAATGAGTTGTCGACAACCACCTACAAAGCTAAGATGGTTCTTTGTCCCTTCGCAATGAAAGTAGAAAGAATAAATGCCTATCCGAACGACTGTATCCTCTATCGTAAAGAGTATGCAAACTTGAATGTATGTTCGGTGTGTAACACATCCTTGTGCAAGCGTAAAGATAGATCAATTTATGATGATGAGGGCATCGAGGTAAAGAAAGAAAATTTGTGAGCTCGACTACATACTATTCAACATCCCCTTATTTCATTGCCGTTGGGTTCACCTGTAGCATCGAGGTAAATGAGGAAGTGTAACACCCCGGCATCTAGTATGCCCTAGATGTCACCAAACATAGACTAAACAACATCTAAATACCACATCTAAAGGTAAATTACAACAAAGGAGTACATGCAAAAACCAAAAATTTCGACAGCATCTCCTTTGTTTTTCCATGGTACGGAGAATCAACAATAATATCACAAGTTATATCATAATGGGAAGCATCTAAAGCAGCAATAACAGGTAACATAGCAACTATTTAAGTCTAGCATAATAAATTTAACCACTCCATGATCTAAAACGAAGTAAATAATATGACCAAGCACACAAATAAGTCATACTCCAAGTTCTCAACGCATTAACTTATAATCATAACTATAAATGGCAAAATTGTATATATCTTAATGAGTGAAAAATTGTCACTGCTATAGAGAAGCACATTAGTGGCGGTTCTAAACTGACATTAGTGGCGGTTTTTGAACCGCCACAGATTAAGCGCCACTAATATTCGGCGATTATCAGTGGCGGTTTTAGAACCGCCACAAATATTATTATCAGTGACGGTTTGTGGTCAAAACCGCCACTGATATTGCCATTATCAGTGGCGGTTTGTGGTCAAAACCGCCACTGATATTGCCATTATCAGTGGCGGTTTGTGGGTAAAACCGCCACTGGTATTGCCTTTTCAGTGGCGGTTTGTGGGTAAAACCGTAACTGTTATTGACTTATCAGTGGCGGTTTTAAAAGTAAAACCGGCACTGGTATTATTATCAGTGGCGGTTTGTGGATCAAACCGCCACTGATAATCCCCGTCCAGTATAAAAAAAATACGTATTTTTGGCTAGCCTCAGGAATTGCTAGCCATGCCCTCTGAAACAAGATACAGAAAGAACTATATAGCTATCGTCTGTCCATCCATTTCACCATTACACAGGAATTACAAAAGAACCACAAGATGATACATGCCGAAGGACAAAAACCAAACACTTAAATAATCGCTTGTGGAATCAAACGTTGCAAGCTACACATATCCAAACCGCCACATGTTACCCTTTTACTGACAACAGCAAGGCGTGAGGTACCTTTTGCTCTATATTATCCATTGACTCCTTGAGCACTCGATCTTCTTACATAATCTTAATAGGCTACATCCACCACCAACTACAACACCTTCCTCAATAGTTGCCTGAAATATCCAAAGTTATTGTTAGGAAATAGAGCTTGTAGTTTACAAAACCATACAAAATCACATATGAAGAAACGACATGAATCTTTGAAATGCATTATTTTAATAGTCCATTCTAACAAAATATGGCTAGCAATGATCATGACAATATATCATGGACAGATATACAAGTCACACAACAATATATATACTCAAAAGCGTGCACCCCTTCTCATATTTGTTGCAATTAAATTGAAAATAAATGGAACTATAATGTAGGAAGAGAACAGCTGTTGGTTGGCAAGTACAGAACTGGAAGATATGTATTACCTTCTTTAGCCTCAACACTTTTTCCTTATTAAGGGTAGCTATAGTCCTATCAAGTTTTGACAGGATATCATTGTTAATGCTCTTGTGGTCCTTACCAATAGAGTCATCTAGACTGCTATGAACTTGATCAGTTATTGTGCTAACAAATTTCATCCCTAATACCATACAGAGATCTTGTACTGTACTTGCATGCTCAAGAACCTTCACCAGCCTATTTCTCTGCAATGTCCAGGAAAAGCATCTTATCATATTCATGAAACCAAAAACACAACAATCACCAACCACTAAACATTGTGATCCAAATTCATCAGAGAGATTTCAAGCATTTTCAACAAGTATTGCCAAATGAATTTTCATCAACAATGAACCAATGACATCAAACGCATCTATTATTTTCATATCTTGAAGTAGGATCCATAAGGGATAAAATAATTGTAAGTTCCAATATAGTCGAAATTTGAGAAACACAATAACATTAATGCAAAAATGCTGCAGCTAAAAGGTTTTGCTCCCATAACCATTTGGACATCTTGAAACTAGAAGTACCATATTACCCGGTCTACAGCCGCTTGTAAGGTCAGATGATCCCCCCATTCCCCAGACCTGCAGGGAGATACATATGAAGCTATGAAGCTGTTGACACTACATTTTACTTTATAAGCATTTTTTGTATGATATAAACTTCCAAGTTATTAATATTGGGCAATAAAACAACAAAGCAGGACAAACTTTATGATTTTTTTAATATAAACTTTATGATTTTTTTTAGTATTGCAATAAAACAACAAATAAAAATAACTGTACTAATATGACATTGCACAAGAGAAAGTAATAACAAGACCTTGTGAAAGCCATTTTCTTGATCATATGCCTCAACAGGTTCCATAGTTATAACTACATTGAGTCAAAACATGTCAAAATTACACTAACCAAGTGATTATAGTTTAATAATATGATAATTCGCAAGTAACTTTACCACATATTAAGTGCTGACCACAATCTAATGTGACGCCCAACAAGCACTTCACCTGTATCTTTCATATGCTAATAGAGAACATATTAATTCACCAATTAAGTAACTCAAAAAAGAAATATGGCCAAAAGCACATGCAAACATAGGCCAACATTGTGAGAACAGGTTAACAAAAATGTGCAAACAGGAATTGCTAGCCATGGCCACCCACATAATGCATGCTCTCATATCCATTTTGGACAGCTTTCGAAGTGAACTATAAGTGGCAACCCATTCAACACATTACAAATGATAAACCAACATTGATGGCCATCTTCGGGGAATTCAAAGATGAGCACCATCATCACTACATCCTAACCACATTTACAAAGGGAGGCACACGATGGCGCTGATGCGAGGAGTTCGTGATGCGATGATGCAGGTGAAGGAGGAGTTCACGATGAGACGAGAGAATAATTATATCACAAAAACCAATCAGCATTACAACATTCCGGTGTAATAGATCGATAATTATATCACAAGCAAAACTATTATATCACACACATTGTAATAGATCGATAATAAATAAGATTAGTCATATTGACCAGTAGAGTATCTTCTCGTTTCTAAAGTTTGTCATGCTCTCGTTTACAATTTACAAGTCCACATCCAAGACCTAGTATCTTCTCACACAATCTTAAGCCTACGAGCCTTTAGGGATTCTTTGGAGGCGAACGACGCTTAACAATGACATGGAGCAATTGATCATTGTTGTCTTCATCATAAAACTCGCCCTTTTTGTTGATGACTTCCTTCATGAGGAAGTAAGCCAGCTGTCCCTGAATGGCTTGGATGTCAAGAGGATGTAGTCCTGTCGTAGGCAATTTGAGGCGCTACAAGTACGAAAAATAAATCTAAGAGTATATATAGAAATTGAGTGGTGCGAATAAATGTGTAATGTTAGCATGACAAACCTCTACGTCATTGTCTATTATTGTAGAAGATAAGATTTCGCGCATGTATTGGCACACGAAGTACCCACATAAATTTGTGCCTTGCGACTGCTTGTGACACTACAAAAATTGAATAAACTAAAATGTCATGGAAGGAGTTATTTACTATGAAATGCGATATAAGAATATTTCTTGCGTGCATACCGGAAATTTAGTTCGGACTGAAAGGGATTTCTGGAATGGGCGGTATCTCAAGCTCTTTGTACAATATCTTTTGAACGCCGCATTCATTACACTTAGCAGCTCTTCGTAGTCTTTTTTATCTTTGTCCATCGAATCCATGACCAAAGAACTTGCTCTTTTAGGGGTCACTACTACAAGAATCGATGGAACCTACATATACATGTATGATGCTATAGTCATTAGCCCTAGGATAAGAGAAATGAGCGAATTCAACAAGTGATTTAACTAGCGTTGAGAAACTTACTTAAAATTGTATGGAACAAGTATGAATTCCTTGTCTTGTAGTTTTAGCAACGCCTGTATATGTATTCCTCAACCTCATTTGGTGCTCTTAAGATTTCGATCGGCACACCGTTCTGGGTCGAGGAATCCCACTGGCCCTTGGTTCTTCTCAATTCAATAGTCTCGTATCTAGATAAGGAAAAAGTTAGACAACACATTTATCGGTATTACGTGAATGTAAACCATGATTTATATAGTAGACACTTACAAAGTGTCCAAAGATCGCAAAAAGACACGTCGAGGGCGCCGTGATAGAACAAGTTGTGCAAGTTATCGAATTCTATCATGAAGTAGCCAACCCCTCATGGTGAAAATGTTCCTCTCCGTAAATGGCGGTGATCATCTTCGGGAGTAAATGTTGATTGGATCGCATCATGTACCGATCATGTAGTCATTTGCATCATGAGTGTTAGGCTCTTCAACTTCGATTCGGTGACTAATGGCTTTCCAAGCTCGTATTTCACCTTTCGTGATTATCTTGTACTTGAGATTTCGCTTTGCCCTTTCCTTTTCCTCTGATGACATCATACTGCTTCGCTTCGCCGATCTAGCCGATATGGCTTGTCTAACGGGCCATTTCTTCGGATCAGTGTTGTACCTTCGTCTTTTGAAGTGGTCACACTAAGCTTTTGATGTTGAGGCGCTGGTGACGAATGGGCTCCTAGAGCAGGCTCCTTTATAGTGGGCGCACTAGCCATTTGACGCCAGGTGTTGGTGATGAATGGGCGAGTTGTGCTGCAGAGAGGTGGCGGTTGTATGCAGAGAGGCTGGCGGTTCATGATCCAAGACGATGTCACGCTTACGCCATCGGATGAAAGTGTGAACGGCACTTCCTAGAGTTGTGACCTCATCATTGCAAGGCATTTCGGTCCAACCTCAAAGAAATCGTGGAAGCACCGTGTCCACCTGGACCTTTGCATAACCTGGAGCTATCGGAGAGTTGTGCAAAACATCCCCTTGTAGGTATGGATAAGCTATCCCTGTAGGCTGTAAAAATATGTTCATGACAGGCACATTGAGCCGGGCAGGGTGTGGGGTCTTGTATGTCGTCCACAGGATAATGCGTGTTATCCGGTTGTACCAATGGTGTGGACGCACAACCGCTACTGGCGATTCGTAGGGTGGCGAGAACGATGTTGTGTCCTTGCGGCGGCTCATGGCTTCTTGTACTTTTTGTTGAACTTGTTGTTCTATGGTGCTTTGTAATTCTTGAAGCATCTTTTGCTTCATCTCCTCCATAGCCCGTTCCGCACGCTCTTCTTTCGCTCTCTTGCGACTCCTGTACGAGTCTCCGTGCTCTGGGAAACCAATCTTCCAGGGAACCTTGACCCCTACGCCTCGTGTCCGACCAGGATGCTCTTTATTTCCCAAGGCTGCTGTTAGTTCGTCCTTCTCCCTATCTGCGTGAAAATTTCCTTGGGTGGACTCGGCGTGCAGCTCCTGAATTCGTTGGGAGATTGCTTCATCATCGTCGGTTCCATACCCGATGTCAGCTGCCATATTGGCGGCTGAGTCGTCGTCGACATTATCACATTGAAGTATGATCTCCTCTTCACCGTGCCTTGTCCAACAGGTATAGCTAGGTACAAAGCCCCTCCGAATCAGGTGCAAGTGGATTTGGTCTTTGTCCGAAAACATCTTCTCATTCTTGCAATCAATGCATGGACAATGTATGTACTCCGTCTTCTTTTGCAATCTGTTCTCCTCATTTGCTCGTCAGAAAAGCGAATCTGCCGTCGATGTATTCTCGGCTGCAACGGTTCGCATTGTACATCCATCTCCGGTCCATCTACAATTAATTAATGTAACAATTAATAATATGCAATAATCTTAATTACATAAATCATTAATCCATTATTTGTTACTATCCAATAACCTTAATTAAATAAATTTAATATATGCTCAATCATAATTTATCATCCAAAAAAGGTAGACAACTTAATCTAATAGAGCTATAGAAGGCAACTAAGACCGATCTAATAGAGCAAGGTAGTAAGAAAATTAATGGTAATTAGAAACAAATCTTAAGTACTATGCATAGCCAAAATTAAATTTATCCTCTCAAAGAGGTACATAATTCATCATCTCAAAATGCAAGGCAACTTCATGATCACCTATATACCATATACATTAAATTTAATGTGTATTAATATCCAACAATCTTAATTAAATAAATTTAATATATGCTTGCCATATTTTGTCATCTAAAAGGTAGACAACAAATAATCTAATGGAGCAAGGTAATAAATTCATCATCTAGATATAAATTAATCTAAAAATGCTAGGTAAATAAAAATTGAATCTAAGCTTTGCCATTCAAGAAAGGAAAATCTTAAATAAACTAGATCTAGCCATTAAATTGCAACTACATCACCACAAATGAAGAGAGGAGAACAAATTACTCACCTTGGAACAACCCTACAAAGTAAAAACTCAAGTTTCTTTGCAAACAAAATCTCAGATCTGAAATTTTGCTTTTCTTCTCGGGAGGAAGATGACCATGAGCTCTGTGAGAGTCTTTGTAGCGACTAGTATATATAGGGGTTTTATTTGTGGCGGTTCTAAACAAAACCGCCACAGATAATCGTATTTGTGGCGGTTTTTGTTTAGAACCGCCACAAATAAGCTCATTATAAGTGACGGTTTTGTCCTCCAACCGCCACTGATAATACCTACCTATCAGTGGCGGTTTTGTTCAACCGCCACAGATAGTGGACTATCAGTGGCGGTTTAGGGTTAAAACCGCCACTTATAGTTGTCGCAGTATTTGTGGCGGTTATAACCACAAACCGCCACTGATATGACACTATCTGTGGCGGTTCGGAACAAAAACCGTCACGAATGATCCTGTCACCGGTTTGCACTCAAGAACCGCCACTGATACTCCTATTAGTGGCGGTTCCAAACAAACCGCCACTAATAGGGCGTCTCCTATTTGCAGTTTTGTAGTAGTGTGTGATGATGTGCCACTAGGCCCCTTTCCCGCATGTCAGTTTCATGGTACCTCAAAACAACATAAAACACAAGCGTGAGTTCATCACTCAGCAAGTATATCGCAATTGGTCATAAAGAATAAATCAAGGCCAACAACAATACATACCATACTTTAACATCATGATCAAATCATAATTTCATCCACAACATCATAGCCATGACCAAGCACATTGTTCACAACTCATTTTCATCATCATGTATGCAATGCAATGCGATGCACATGTCTCCTGGAAGCCTATACCGGTATTGCTGAGTGCACACCCATCGGTGTGCACCCTCTTCCCCCTTCCATCCCGTAGATGGAGGGTGCCTACGCATCGCTTCCACTCACCACGTGGGTGGAATCACGAGGTAGGTCTTACAACCATGGCGCTCCGGATTAGTCATAACTTTCTCACCGACCTTACCGGACTAGTTATAACGTTCTCACTGACCGGGCCAGCTTTCATGCCATGTATGCAACATATGCCATAAACATAAACAACTTGCATCAAACCGAACTAAACATGGCATAGCATCATATTAATCCACTTTCATCATGACATGGGCAAGCACTAATCATAGAAAGATATCACAACATGTAATCATGACAAGATAGCACATCATATAAATAATTTGCACCTAGTCTCAATTATCAACATTCAACATGCTACCCATTACAATACACTTGCCTTAACCTCGGGCGACGGATTAGCGAGAGGTTGAGGGCACTCCCGGGGTCACACCACCTGCACATAGAGACCACACACTCAAAACGTACCCACAAAACAGTACCCACTTGCTCATCTACCCCGACTTCGCAAACTACTCCCAAAATTGAAAAATAGAGAATCTGTCCCGCTGGGACATCAGACTTCAAACTAGCATAAATTGGGTTATAGGACTCCAAATAAAGTAAACGAGTACATCATCGCGAAGTTAGAAAATTTCCTAGCTTTTTCTAAGTATTGGGAAAAGCTGATTCGGCCTCTAAAATTGTTTAATCTACAGAACAACGTAATCTGTTCCAATCTCGTCATAGTTTTGAACACGTTCGGTAAAACGACCATAACTTTCAAACGGCTGGGTGGAATTGGACGTTCTTTATGTCTACTGAAAGGTATTGAAGTTACCTATAACTTTTTCAACAGGTGGCCGACCATATTCCGAATCTAAGGTCACAAAAACTCAAACCCTAGGTCGACTGCACAATCTGCCTGAAGTAGAGAACGTGGCAAACTCTAGTTTTCATCTAATCTACCCAATCACAGCTCCACCACTTGATCTAAAAGCATTGAAATACACACTAGAACAGCACCTAGACCAAACCCAAGGATTTCCCTAGCCATACCTTCGCCCTACGAACGATGAACCGACGAATCTCCTCCCGGTTCACGCGATCTCCTTCCTCGCTCCAAATCCACCGGATCTCCTCGTCGCGGAGCGCTCCAATGGTGAAAACAGTGGGTTGGCGAGGTGAGGGGCTCCCCTATGGCAGCAAGGAAGGTGGAGAGGGGAGGGGAGAGGTGGAGGCGCCATGGGGGAAGATGGAGAGGAAGGGGAAGGGTGGAGGCGCATGGGGGGGCTAGGGGGTGGCGGCTAGGGTTGGGAAACAGAGTGGGGGGCGCACCAAGGGGTGGGGGCCAGATTTGGCTGCCCAAAAGTCCCCCCCCTTGGGCCCAAACACTTCCACCGGAGGCCCAACTCAACCCCCAAGGCCCAAAGTCCCCCGAAGAGGCCCAAACACCCGAAAATGGCCCAAAAACATGCTATAAAGTTGTACCAAAATGCCAAATTCTAAAATGTCATATTCTGGGGTGTCACAGGAAGAATACAATCAATTTGATGAGATACCCCCTATTGGTACTGGCATCGCAATCCAGGAAGAACAACCTAAGGAAGCTAGCTACACATGCATTGATCATCGTGAAAGGCTATTTTTTATACAAAAGAATAAGCAAGTGGAGTTATGATGAGGTCCTCATGTTTATTTCAAGTGTACTTGTATTATAATTAATGAGATGTATCTATGTGTTATAATTAATGGGATGTATAACCGTATTATAATTAATGAAATTTATGTATTTATTGTAATTAAACAGATGTATTTGTTACAATTAATTATAATTAATGAGATGCAAAAAAATTAATTTGGTAGTAGATAGAAATTATAAACTATAAATCTATGTATTATATGTACGTATTATAAACTGTAAATATATTTATTATAAAAATAAACTACTTACCAAAACAGGGTTAAAAATCTACTAAAAAATTACTTAAAAACTAAAATAAAAAACTCATCATAGACGGTTCATGGCTTGAACCGTCTATGATGGACTCATCCTACATGGTTCAAGCCTTGAACCGTCTACAATATTATCAGCAATATTATCCCCTTGCGCCTCCTCCCTGGACTCCCCACCCCGTGCACCTCCTCCCCTCCCCGTGCGCCTCCTCTCCTCCCCGTGTACCTCCCCTCCTCGGCCTCTTCCTCCCTGTGCGCCTCCCCTCCCTGACCGCCTCCTCCCGTGCACCTCCCCTCCTTAACCGCCTCCTCCCGTACACCTCCTCCCCGTTCACCTCCCCTCCCCAGTTGCCTCCTTCCCGTGTGCCTCCTCTCCTCGATCGCCTCCTCCCCGTGTGCCTCCTCCTCGGCCATCTCCCCTCACCGTGTGCCTCCCTTTCCCAAGCGCCTCCTCCCCGTGCGCCTCCTAAGGTAACCGTAATGATACATGCTATGCTCATCAAGTGCTCGACGATATGCTTGCACCAAGAGTTAGTGTGACGAACATTTCAATTTTTTCCCACGGTTATATGAATTTGATTACCTCATTTTATAATTGTTGTCTGGTGAACCTTATTCATGTAACATGTCATTAGTCATTACCATAGGGTGTCACATGATACTGTGTTGCCATAATCTACAACACAGTATAGTTGTCTGATTTATTACCATTGTGCAACACATTATACTTATCTGATTGATTACCATAGAGTGTCACATTTCTAGAGTCTTAATGAAGTGTTCCTGTTAACACAGTCCCCTCATATGTTTTTCCCTAGGATAATATTTTGCAGTTACAGAACCTTAATATATTTTGGAACTTCTAAGAGTAATTTGGTTTCCATGAACCAGTTGCAGATTAACTACTTTCCATGTTTAGTGTTATTCTCCAGTGTTTTCTGCATAGCAGATAATTGCATGCCTATTCTGTATGGTTATTGCTGGATCATCATTTTTGTGCTATGTCGAGACCCGAATTTACGAATCTGAAACCCTTTGTGTATACCGCACTAGTCTAGGATTACGCTAGTGCACATAGTGTCAACAAAGATAAAATACCATTCCATTCCACGATTTAACTAAGAAAGTAGCAAATGGTAACAACAAACCTTATGGTCAAAGTTTACATAATTGTGCTTTAAGAGCTTAAGAAACGAATAAACTCTTGCAGCGAAAATAAAATAACATGGGCCATAGGACTTGCCACAGGCAATCATTTGGGGAAACACCTTCCTAGTTCTTGTAGTCTTCATAGTACTCCTTGTAGAATTCAGTATTCCCCTATTTTTCCTTAACAACTGATCAACAAAGACATAAAGCTGTGAGTACAAAAAGTACTCAGCAAGCTATAGGGAAAGATGCAAATAATGTACGGCTTGAAAAATGATGGTCATGTGGTTATTTTGCAGGAAGCAATAACTTGAAATGTAAATACAATAAATAGACTCAAAGCATATTTAACAAAAAATAATAAATAACTAGTAAACGAATGGTAGACAACAACAAAAGATTGGTGAGGCATCACCTATCACCATCTGAAACCATCATCAACTACTGAACTCAATAGTATTAACTTTAGACATCAAAACAACAGTGAACTCCCCGTTCACTTCCAACAATTCCACCTTCCAACATTTTATGAAAACTCTATACCTCGTGTGAAATTCCCAAGCACGTCCATGACCGCATACATGGCTATTCGAATAGTTCTAACAAACTCTACAAAGATTGTACAGCTTTACCCACAAGACAAGATCATATCTTAATGCCACACGATTATCACACTTCCTTTGGTGTGTGGCAGAGAGATCACGATAAGGCCTTTACAATACTCTGTCTAAAACCCAGTACGACCCGCTAAGGTTTCACCCCTCAGGGCCCCCTCTTGCGCCATGTGACTCTACCCGTCCATCTCGAAACCCACACAACCACAATAGTACTCAAATTTAGATATTGCAAATAAATCAGCCAGGTCTGTCCCATACCAGACATGTGGTTGTACGGTTAAGCCCAGTTCAATGGCGCACAAGATTAAATCCTTAAATAGTCTCAGGCAAGACCTATCATGGTACTAATGGCACCCCCTTTACTGCATGATCACTTGCCTGGGTGAAAACAATTTTGTATAACCAATACCAATGGCACAACCTATCATGGTACAACAAATTTTACAACAGTGGCTACCCGCCACGATTCCATTCTCATTAAGTCAAGATTATTAATTTATCATGTGACATGAACCCATCGTACAACTAAGCATGTCTAAGCGTAGTTACGATAACCCAATGCTGGTATTACAATTATGTCTAACTATTAAATGACCCAACCTAAGGTGACAATGATACATGCTATTTCAATTATTCAAGGTGGCATAATGACAATTAGGCATTTAGCTATTCTCAGTAAATAATACTTCTAAACAAATAGCATGTAATTGTATGAAACAAAGTACTTTTGCAAACATGGGTCTAACATGGGTGAGGACTATGACTTGCCTTGTTGATCAATTGATATTGCTGAGTCTTGATCTTCAAATCCTGCATTCACTCCCTGGGATCAATGTCTACAGGAAAAGAAAGCAATGATGCAAATAAATACCAAAACAGAGACCTAAACAATCTCAAAAGTGAAAATAAATGGCTCTGAAATATAGAGCATGATTTTACAAACTTTCAAAAACTAGAATCACCTCAATCGAAGTTCATATGAGGGAGAACGGATTTTTGAAAGTTTAAATCACACAAAGCAATAAAGAAATGGTTTTCAAATTTTTAAAATTACTTTTATCAAAATAAAATAAAATTTTGAGCTACGGTACAATATGAGTATAAGGGATATTATTTTATAAAAATAAAAAATATTTTTTCATTGTTTTATTATATTTTTGTTGTTTTTTGGATTTGTTCTCTCCATGTGCTATAGTACTTGTGCGTACTATAGCACGTGACCCCTATTCGCGCGATTGCACACGCGCAGGAACATGGATGCACAGGAAGCAACAACAAGCAAGGAAAACACAAGGCAAGGGCAAGGTAGAGATGGCCAAGGGGAGCACCGTGAAGCTTGTGACGTGATGAACTGAACGATGGCTACAGTTACGGTGGGGAGGAAAGGATACAGTTACGGTGGGGAGGAAAGGATGGCGATGCAATAATGAGATGAACAACTACAAACATACTTCGGTAAAATATAAAATTCATCGCCTACGGTTCACCAAACTTGAAATCGTTTGATGGGTTACCTTCATGATGACCGAGGGCACGATGTCATCCGCGAGTACGTAGAAAAGATATTGCTGGCTCAATGGGACAAAAAAAATCATACTTTTGCCCCACAACCCGGGGTAAGTGCTTCAGCCAGTTGCTATACTTGTTGATTTATACTATAACACAGCTTTAAGTTACGTTGAATGATGATGGCGACATACCTGTGTAAGTTTCCGGATAATTATATCAAGATAGAACCGGATAATTTACCTTGATTCTAAAAAGGGTGGCACCCACGCTTGGTTCCTATCAAAAATTTACTCGACGTATCGTTCTCCATCTACAAAGCTCGTGGAGGGCCACACAAGGACCCAGCAAAGCCGATACATACTTATAACTTTCCGGTATCCTCTAGTACGAAATAATCCTTCACACTCCATAATAATACCTTCAGAACTAATTAACCTATAATATTTTGAAAATGCTACCAGCAGCCAAAGGGCACTAACCTATATGGATTCTATGTTTGCCACAACATAACACTGCTCATTGCTTCAAAGAAGACCAATGTCATAGAGGTTTGTCAATCTTGCAACAATTGCTTCCACTTATTAATTTATATACACACAAGACATTACTCTTTCCATCAACAGACTTGGCAATGCGCTGAATCTACGTTGAAACAAGCTGACCTGAAATGTTTTTTTTTTTTTTGACAACTCTGTGCCTTTTTGATGCATGAAGTTATTAATCCAAAAGGCGAATGCCACTCAAGCCTCGCCTGATAAGTTGTGACTTTCTTAGCTACCATTTTGATTAAGTTGAAAACCTTGTACTGTGAATTTGTGATTTGTAGTTCTAAATTCAATTGGTTTTTATATATTTGAGTTTATTTCTTAAATGAATGCGATGTACATTGTAATGTGCGATCAGAGTTGATTTCTAATATGGATGCGATGTATGTCGTAATATGTGATATGAGTTCATTTCTGAAATGTATATCATAATAATATGCCGGTGATGGTCTGTATTGTATTTTGTTTGGTTAGCATTTTCAGAGGCTAGCTAGTAAATCAAAATTACTAAACAAAGAAAAATCAACATTTCACAGACGGTTCTAATTTGGAACCATCTGCGATGACTTTTTCATTGCCAGTTGGAAAACCATTTGTGATAACTTATGGTCATCACTGATTGTTTGATACATACGATTCACAAAACCGTCTGTGATGTGATTTGCGAACTATATGTGATGCTGATGTGTGTAGTAGTGATATATACCTCCTAAAATATAGGTCTTTTTCTCTCTAATATAAGCTATAGTATACAACTCAATAAGAATTATTCTATAGTTTCATTTATTAACAAATTACGTATTTATGCACAACTATACGATAAATTGATGACATTACCTCAATTTCCTTAAAATTGAGATTCTTGTTAGGGCCATATCCCTCCAGATCCCTTACGTGGGTAGGAGCAGAAGGAAAATCATCTCCGATAGTTAAATAGGAAGCGGAGATAGATGGGGAATAGCCCGGTTGCCATAGCCCGGAACGGCGACACATGTGCATGCTTCGGGCAGGACTCGTCATGTCACCAAAATATAAGTATGCACGCACCCATCATTTTTGCTCCGATGGAAACCTGCGCCCGCCCGTCGTCATTGTTCCACGCCGAATTGGCGGCGGGATAGATCTGCGGGAACGACACGCTTGGATGCTAGCTTAGCCCTGGGCATCGATACCGTGTGCCTACCTTTAATTGCCTCATGCACCTGGCCGGTTTCTTTCGCTGGCTCTCCTTTTTGGCCTCTCCCGTCATCGCCGGTATCGCTATCAGTTCATGCCGTGCGATCGATGAGTCACTCGCTGCACATCGACTTTTCCCGAATTTTTTTAAATAATATTTTTTAATAAAAATTGATAGAAATAATACGTCGATTAAAAACTAACAAAACTATCACTCTGTAATTATTTGAAATGACGACAGAGAAGTTTTCACAACGATTGACCTTTCTGTCGCCATTCCAAACTGCATCTCTGTCCACATTCCAAATGGTGACAGAGAGGTATATAGCGTCTCGATTGCCACAGCGCTCTCGCCAGAATCGAGCCAAACCAGCGAGCAAACAAAAAAAGAAAGAATGAAGAGAGAGACAGAGCGGAAGGAGGAGGGGAAGAAGAATAAGAACAAGAACAAGAAGAAGAGGGGAATGGGAAGAAGGGGGAGAAGAAGGGGAGGAGGATGAAGAAGAAAGCGTCGCGATTTTGCAGGTAATTTTTTTGTTTATTTGGATTAAAATTTAAAAATAAAATTTAGTCAGTAGATTAATTAGGTTGTAAGTAATTAGCTATCTATAGTAGCAATTGTTATTTCGATACATGACTTAGTCACCAGATAAATTAGATTTGTATGTAGTTAGCTATCTAGAATAGCAATAATTTTTTACATCCACAATTTAGCGACCAGATTAATTAGGTTTGTAAGTAGTTACCTATGTAGAATAACAATAATTTTTTAGATACACGATTTAACGACCAGATTAATTAGGTTTGTAAGTAGTTAGCTGTGTAGAATAGCAATAGTTTTTTTGATAAATGACTTAATAATCAGATTAATTAGGTTTATAAGTAGTTAGCTGTGTAGAATAGCAATAATTTTTTAGATATATGATTTAGCGACCACATTAATTAGGTTTATAAGTAGTCAGCTATATAGTATAGTATTAATTTTTTTAAATAAACGACTTAGTGACCATATTAATTAGGTTTGTATGTAGTTAGTTGTGTAGAATAACAATAATATTTGAGATTCACGATTTAGTGACTAGATTAATTAGGTACGTAAGTAGTTAAATGTGTAGAATAACAATAATTTTTTTAAATAGACGACTTAGCAACCATATTAATTAGGTTTGTAAGTAGTTAGCTATGTATAATAGCAATAATTTTTTAGATATAGAATTACCGACCAGATTAATTAGGTTTGTAAATAATTAGCTATGTAGAATAGCAATAATTTTTTTAGATATAGAATTACCGACCAGATTAATTAGGTTTGTAAATAATTAGTGTGACACTATGGTATGGTGTGACATTATAAAATGTGAAATTAGAGAATAAAACCTTTCGGCTTGAGGTTTACTCGCGTTTTTGGGCCTTTTGAAGTGTTGTGACACCACGGAGCGTCGTAACCTTATAAAAGGTGCATGATGAGGTCAAAAACATATTGAAATATGATATGGGAGGTTAAAACCATAAGGTATGGAGGTTAATAGCGTTGTCAGGCCGTTTCCGGGGTTTTGGGCCTTTCCGGGGGAGTTTGAGCCTTAAAGAGGGGGTTGTGGGCTTTGGTGGGATGGAGTGGGAATCCATTTAGGATTAGGAAAGGGGCTTAGGGCTAGTTAAAGGGGGGTTTCCCTGCCCTTTTGGGTGTCCTCCCCCTGCCCCTTGCGCCCCCAAGTGCCCTAGCCGCCTCCCACACCTCCCCACCTCCTCCTTGGGCGCTTCCACCTACCCCAAGCCTCTCCCCTTGCGCCACCACCCTCTCCACCACCTCTCCACCTCCCTTGCTACGCCTAGGTGAGTTCTTGACCTCACCACCTCGAAGATCCATCCATTGGAGTGCTCCACGACGAGGAGATCCGGTGGATTTGGAAGCGAGGAAGGGGATCGCGCGAACCGGGAGGAGATCTATTGGGTTTTCGTGCGTCGGGCAAAGGTATAACCATGGGAAACCTTGGGATTGATCTAGGTACTGTTCTAAGGGTGTTTATCAAGTTTTTAGATCAATTGGTGGTGCTGGATTTGAGTATATTGGATTAGATCTAGATGTTGCCACGTTCTGTTTTTGGGACATCATGAGCAGTCGACCTAGGGTTTGCGTTTTCGTCAATTTAGAATCCGAATTTGGACGGCCGCCTGTTGAAGAAGTTGTAGATAATTTCATTATCTTCCAGTGGATATAAATAACGTTAAATTCCGCCCAGCCGTTTGAAAGTTATGGCTGTTTTACCGAGCGTGTTAAAATCTGTGACGTGATTGGAACAGATCACGGTAATCTGTAGATTAAACGACTTTAGAGTCCGAATCAGTCTTTCCCTATACCTAGAGAAAGTTGGGAAATTTTCTAAGCTACGCGAGGATGTACTCGTTTAATTGATTCGGAGTCCCAGAACTCAAGTTATGCCTTTTGCAAGGCTATTGTCCCGACGGGATAGAACTTCTGTTTTTAGGTTTTGCGAGTAGTTGGCAATGTCGGGGTGGATGAGGGTTTGCGTACTGTTTTGTGGACATGATTGTGAGCGTGTCGTACCTATGTGCAGGTGGTGCGACCCCGGGAGTGCCCACTACTTCCCGCCAATTCGTTGCCCGTGGTTGAGGCAAGTGTATTGTAATGGATACCGATTTGTAGGTTGCTTGTTGAGAATAGATGGAATTGACTACATGATATATGATCACTTGCCATGCTTTAATGATTGCCAATGATATGATGAGCACGTTTATTATGTTATGATGCCATGTGTTAATGTACGAGTTAAATATGATGTTGGCATAATTGCATACATGGCATGTTACATGGCCCGGGCGGTGAGAAAGTCATAACTAGTCCGGGGAAGGTCGGTGAGAAAGTTATGACTAATCCGGAGAGCCATTGAGTAAGTCCTACATCGTGATTCCATCCACGTGGTGTTTGGAAGCAAGGAGTAGGCACCCTCCATCTTCGGGATGGAAGGGGGGAGAGGGTGCACACCGACGGGTGTGTACTCAACCATACCGGTATGAGTTTCCAAGGAGACATGAGCATTGCATTACATTGCATACATAATGATGATGATATTGTTAAGCGTTCATGAATGAGATGATATACATGATGGGAGATGTTATTGCCATGATATTGTTCTTGTTGTCCATTGCAATATGCTTGCTGAGTTTCGAACTCACGCTTGTGTTTTCTTGTTGTTTTAGGTACCATGAGAACGGCATGCGGGGAAGGGAAATAGTCACACGCCCACACGTAGCTTCACCATATTGATTCCACCAGTCATTCTATTAGTTTGATAATAAATTGCGTGTGGTGATCATTGATTTAAGGCTTAGCTTTGCTATATGAGAGTTTTATTGTTCGTTTGACACTTGGAGACATTAAGTGCTTGATAATAATCTTATATTGTCATTAAGACTTTAATTATTGCTGTTTTAGCTGTCTCTCTTATTGCCTTATATTGTTATACTGTTGTTGCTCCTTCAATTCATGTTAAAACAAAGGAGATGCTGCCGAAATCTCGGTTTTTAGCATATGTCCCCTTGCTGGAATTTATGATAAATTGTGTTATTTAGATGTTGTTTAGCTTATGTTTGGTAGCATTCAGGCATATTAAATGCCGGGGTATTACAATTAGCTATGTAGAATAGCAATAATTTTTTTAGATAGACGACTTAATGGCTATATTAACTAGGTTTGTAAGTAGTTAGCTGTATAGAATAGTAATAATTTTTTAGATACATGATTTATTGACCACATTAATTAGGTTTGTAAGTAGTTAGCTGTGTAGAATGGCAATAATTTTTTTAGATAGACAACTTAGTGACCAAATTAATTAGGTTTGTAAGTAGTTAGCTGTGTAGAATAGTAATAATTTTTAAATACACGATTTACTGATTAGACTAATTAGGTTTATAGAGTAGAAATATTTTTTTATGTACATGACTTGGTGACCAGATTAATTAGATTTGTAAGTAATTTGCTAGCAGCAATAGTTATGAGCATAAAAAACTGTGAAAAGTATGCAGTATATTGTGTAATTCAAAAAATAAATTTATGTATGTCTGAAGTGGTTGTTTCAAGTATTGTAAAGTACATTACACAAGTACAACGCTATTAAGAATTTCATGAAATGCTTAACAGGTTTGAATGAATGAATGCAATTTAAAAAACACTATGGAGAAGAGGTTACGCACATGGGTGCACAAGGGGTGGAATTATTTTGGCAGGCTGTTCAATTTTTTCTTTTTGGTAGGCGGAATCACGTTCCCTATGGTTTGAGATGTCATGGTAAGGAACCATTCCACCGTGGCAGACGATGGCTCTCACACATCACACATGCCATGCCTCCTTGCTTCTTTCCCTACGAATTCTCAACTCTAGGGAAAGTTTTCTTTCCCTCATAGTATTATTTAGTTGCGCCACAGGGATCATTACTTTCCCTTGTGCTACAATTGTAATAATAGGGAAAGATCTAAACGGCAGGGAAATAATTTCTAGTATTGTGTATGGATTGTATATAATTTTGTTTCTAAATGATGCGGAGGACATTAGAAACAACAAAGCTATATCGCCACCGAAAATGCCCTCAGAGATACAATACCACTACACGCGCACTTATGCGCAGCTTGAACCCTGTTAAATCCCACACGGGTATAGCTACTATTAGACATGCATGCAGAAAAAAAAATGAACTAAAATTGTGATCCTTTCCGTATCCACTCTGTAATAGTTTCTATTATGAACAAATTAAAAGATGGAACAATGCATACTCCACACTGGAATTTTTTTTTTAAATAATACTTTTTTTAAACTGAATTGCGTACTCGGAAAAAAAAATTGCAAAAATATTACTTGGTCGCCAAATGGTACGGTGAATACCCTATTTTTGCCGAACCGTGCGGCGAACACCCTATTTTCGCCACACGGTTCGGCGAAAATAGGCTAATTGCGCAATTAATCTGTGGCACGGGGATCAAGGCAATTTTCGCCATACCGTGTGACGAATACCATATTTTCGCCACACCGTTTGGTGAAAATAGGTTGTTGCCACACCGTTTGGCGAAAATTCGTCGCTAAAAAACTGGTTTCGGCCAGATCGATCGATCGATTTGATAGTCGCCGCCGCATCCAAAACAAAGGAGAGGGTGCACCGCCGCCGGCCGCAGAGAGGAAGGGAAGGAGAGAGGGAGAGAGAGGAAGGGAAGGAGAGAGGAAGAGAAGAAAGAGGAAGAGGGAAGAAGAAGAAGAGGAGGAGGAGGAGGAGAAGAAGAGGAAGAAGAAGAAGAGGAGGAGGAGGAGAAGAAGAGGTAACATCGCAAATTTGTATAATTTTGTGTTTTTTAATTTAGAGTAGCGATCTAGAGTATTGCAATTTAGAGTAGTGATCTAGAGTATTGCAATTTAGAGTAGCGATCTAGAGTAGTACAATTTAGAGTAGCGATCTAGAGTAGTGCAATTTAGAGTAGCGATTCTAGTTCTTTAATTTAGAGTAACAGTTTTAGTTATTTAATTTAAAGTGGTGATATTAGTTTGCAATATATCGATGTAATTACTAAAATATTCAAAAAGTGAGATTAATCCCGAATAATCCCGTTTTATCGGCCGGCCACGTTTTTTCACCGAAAACAAAAAAATGGAATCGATCACAGGCTAATCGGCTAATCGGCCGATTTTTTTGAACATTGCATATTAGTAGCAAATAGCCATATTACACATGCGCTATAATATTATAATACTATAGTATCGATAGCGCGATAGTTAATTAGCGTTGTTGAATTTACGGTTCTGATTTTCCATATTAAGTAGGGAAGGAAAAAATAATTATGTCTATGTCTATGTAAATCGCAGTTGATGTCGGAACGGTGAAATTCAGGGTATATTATGGCGATGGTGAAGTAAAATTGGGCATAATGGAGTGGATTTAAGCGGCTTTGCGGTCACCATGGCCGAGCACTTGTCCCCGACATCGTTAGCATTCGTGATATAAAACTTTGGTTGACCCAATTTTTTTCCCTGAATCCAAGTGTTTATTCTGTTACCATCCAAATCGTATACACGCGTAGCAAGGGTGACCCGGCTGTGTGGGAGTTGAAGACAGTAGATCGAACACAGTTGTGGCAGAAATGGTTAAGGTGGTGCAAGGGATCTAGCCTCGAATGTGTGATGCTGGTGCAAGCTTGCCCTAGGGAAGAGGTGAGTATTACTGGTGTGAGCGAGAGCAGCACATCGGCTACAGCTGAACAAGTTCAGCCAGCGGTGTCAGTTGAGGCAGCAGCGGGGGATGATCACATGGATGCAGCAAGCGCAGAAGGTCGGGCTGATGAAGGGGAGGATATCCATCAACTTGTGGATCAATTGGATTGGGTGGACCGCATGGCGATAGAAGAGGAAGCCGAAATGTTGGACCCTGTCGATACCATCGGCGAAGATGACGAACGGGAGGAAGATGATGAAATGCATGGTAGTACTGGCTCAGCGGAGGTACCCATCCCCGATGAATGGAACAGGCAGAATAAAGCTGGTATGGAAGCTTTGTGGGGCCATGACTCGCATTGTGAGTATGGTACTGGTGCCATTCGGTTGAATCAAATGTTCCCGAACAATTCTGAATTGAAGTTGGCAGTGAGCTTGTGGGCACTATCACTGCAAAGAGAGTTTCGGTTTGTCCTGTCTAGCCCAGATAAGTACATAGTGAAGTGCGTAATCGATGGTTGTGAATTTCGAATACATGCCTACAAGCCAAAGTGTGAGACGTATTGGATTGCATCAAGAGTGGACGAGCACACATGTAGACTAGAAAATGTTCTTGTCAAACACCGTAACTTGAATGCGGCTGTAATAGCTAGCGTGATGTTTAATGAAATCATTGAGAAGCGGGATATCGAGTGTTCGTATATTCAGAAAGCAATGTTACGAACATTTAAGTATCAGATATGTAACACCCCAACTTGTACTAAGCCCAGAATGTCACCAAACATAGACCATAACACGTTTAATACCATAATTTAAGGTAAAATTACAGCAAGTAATCATTTAGCATACATTGAAAATTTTGACAGCATCTCCTTTGTTTATGCATGAAACTTAACAACATAACATCATATCAATATGTAGGACAAACAAGATCTCCATACGTAGCGATAATGATAGCTAATCATCAACTAAACATCAATAAGCATCATAAGCAAAAGAATAAGCATCAATTTAAGTCTAGGAAGATATAACAGCTCGCTCCATAGCCCCACATGTTACACATGGGGAAAACAACCAAACATAAAGACCATACACTAATGATTATTGTAACACTTATTGCCGTGTCTCCAAAACGGGTGAATTAGCTAGATTATGATACTACGTGGAGGAGTGTGGCTAGATCCCTTTCCCGCGCGCCGATTTCATGGTACCTAAAGAAACAAACAACAAAAACACAAGCGTGAGTTCATAACTCAGCAAAGTGTATTGTAATTAATCAACAAGGATCAGGACCACAAACCATCATTCCAGTCTCCACGGTTATATCACAACACATCATATTTAATATTATATACATCCTTTAAAACAACATGATAATCATCTCATGAGCATCTCATGAGTACTCTACTCATCATCTCATAAACATCTTTATTCATGTACAACATTCATGCAATGCAATGCACATGTCTCCTGGAATTCTCATACCGGTATGGTTGAGTGCACACCCGTCGGCATGCACCCTTTTCCCCCTTCCATCCCGAAGATGGAGGGTGCCTATCACTCGCTTCCATTCACCTCGGTGACGGAGTCACGATGTAGGACTTACTCAAAAGAATAGCCCCGGACTAGTCATAACAGTTCTCACCGACCCTACCGGAATAGTTATGACTTATCTCACCAGACAGCCATGAAAATATGCCATGTATGCAAAATGGACAGCAACGTATACAGAAACAAAAATATTGCATATCAACACATGGCATCTCCACATGTAGGACCGTATTCAACAATTGACGGTTACCGTTCAAAACAAGGCAGGTGAATCATTTGTCAACAACAAGCATTGTTAATCATGGCATGAGGACACCATATCATCGATAACATTTAAATCATGGACTAAGGACCTCCTATCAATTATAACATGTAAATCATGGCAAAACAACATGTTATCTATTCCAAATACTATCAAGCAGTTCTAGCAACACGTATAGCATACAATCCACGCAACACACTTGCCTTCAACCACGGGCAACGGAGTGACAAGAGGTTGAGGGCACTCCCAGAGGCACACCACCTGTAAACACGTGCCACACACTCAAATCGAGTCCACAAAACAGCACACATATGTCCCACTACCCCGATTTCGCTTACAAGTCCTAAAATCAGAAAACAGCTAATCTGTCCCTTCGGGACAGCAGCCTTCCAAAGGGCATAACTTCGGTTCTAGGACTCCAAATTGAATAAACAAGTACATCCTCGCGTAGCTTAGGAAAATTCCCAACTTTTTCTAGTTATTGGGAAAAGCCAAATCGGCCTCTAAAATTGTTTAATCTAACGTTGAACACGAACTGTCTCAATCTTGTCACAGATTTGACAGCGCTCGGTAAAACGGACATATCTCCCAAACGGCTGTGCGGATTTTAACGTTCTTTATATGCACGGAAAAATAATGAAATTATCCACAACTTCCTAAAAGTCCGTGCGGTCAGAGTCAAACCCTAAATTAGCGAAAACGCCTGCCCTAGTTCGGGTTCCCAATCTGCCCGAACCAAAACGTGAAAACATCTCTAGTTTTCATTAGATCTAACCCATGGCAGCACCTCCCTTGGTCTAAAAAACATGGTAATCCCCATCTACAGAAGAAAGAGACCTTCCCCACTAGATCCCTCCATTACCTTCTTGGAGAATCACCAATTGACGATCAAACCTTCGCGTTCCTTCCCCGACTTCCTTCCACGCGCCGTTTCCACCAATCCTCCTCGTCGCAGCTCCTCCCAACAGCTTGGACAGCGCCATGGCAGCGAGGAGGAGACCTTTGGGTGCGTCCACAAGGGAGGAGAGGGGAGGGGCGGCAGCACCTAGGAAGGGGGCGGTTGGGAAGGGAGAGGAGAGGGGAGATGAGGAGGAAGTGGGGAATGAGGGGAGAGGAGATGGGGGTGGCGGCTCAAAGGGGGAGAGGTGGGGGGCGCATGAGGGAAGGGGCAGCAGGTGTGCTGCCCTAGCACACCCCCACATGGGCCCAATTCATCCCACCGACGGCCCAAAATGTTTCCCCCACAGCCCGATCACCCGGAAACGGCCCAAAACGACCCCGGAGAGGCCCGAAACGCGCTAAAACGCCATACCGTATGATTCAAATTTTAGAGATCATACATTCTAAAGTTATGCCAACCCGTAGTGTCACATTCTTCCCCCCTTCAACAGGATTCGACCTCGAATCCGAGACACACTACTACACAAAACAACCAACACAAAGAGAACTAAACTTCCCGGTTCAAACTGGTCGAGAAAAGCTCTGGGAAATTCTCGCGCATGCAAGACTCCAACTCCCGGGTCGCTTCTCTCTCTGACTAGAGCCACTTGGACTACACCGATGGAGACTCGATGACAAGAACAACACAAGTCCCTACAGGACAAAAGCTTCTGTGCAACACCAGTCAACCACACAATAACTCAAACCATAACACACGACAACACTTTTCCCAAAACCTACACTTAGCGAGAAAGAAGTACTTAGCTCAACTAAGTGCAGCCTCTCACGGTTCCACCTTTTCTTCCAATTTCGACCCAGAAACCGCGATTCACCCACACAGGGCCCCATCAACCTAATACGCCCGAACCCTTACGAAGAACACTTCACACTACTATCACAACCATCCTGACTACCACCCTTCATTGAACTCAACATTTCATTCCATCCTCTCCCAGGCAAGACTCAAATCCAAGAACAACTAGTGAAGACAATTGCTCATGGCAGGACAATTATCACCGAACTACCGTCAACTTCACTTCCACCCATCGCTACTCTTAACCAAATTCAAACCACGACATCAACAACCTCCATCATCATCCACCCTCATACCACTAATGTCCAGCACCTAGCCCAAGCTAGGACCGTAACTCACTACCAAATCTCAATTGGCACTTTTCCCAAGAGGATGTCGCCCTCACAAACAATTCACACAAACAACGAAGCCCACGAGTATAGCTCTTAGATTATACTCAACAATAACCTGAGGCCCTTCTCATTCTCGCTCCTATCAATAGTGCAAAAGAAGTACGATTCTTTTGAATCCAAGTAGACCACATACAACAACTCGAACCTCAAAGCGCCACAAATCACTTTGGAAAGAACCCTATAACATTGAAAGACCACCCTTTTGCTTTTCCTAAGTCAAGCCGCAAAGGAAAACTCAAATCTCCAATCAATGCGATACAATTCGCATCGGGGAGCACTCAAACAAATAGAGACTCCACACAATTCTCTTGACAGAAGTTCTCCACAACTAAAGACAACTGGACTCGCTTTCACCACAGCCAAACTTTTTATTTTAACCAAAATCAACATCTTGGAAGAGAACTACCACAAAAACTCTCGAAGAGAAAGGGAAACTCAAATCCCTTGCATAACATAACCAAAATACCAGCATTTATCCATTCATTCCTTTTCATGCTAGAGAGCAATGGAAATCTCCATTCATAACACGAATGCGAATTCTTCAAGAGCACTCCGGATTAGTCATATGTCTCTATATGACTTTCTCACCGTCCTGGCTCAATAACTCTTTTATGCTTATAAAACGATGTCATGAATCTTTTTCACCATTTATTCGTCATGTAACCACGATACCCATTAACCATTCACAAGGAGACTTCATTCTCTTTGTCACATGATTGACACCCAACAACATCGATGGTTGTTCAAATTCGCATAAACTACGACGGCGTTAACCGAAAAAAAATACCATATCGCATCACAACCCAACAACCACTGCACGCAATGCGTGCAAAACATCGCCTTTTTAAACAAAGCCAATAACAGAAGATAGCATCAACTCTCAAATCAAACATCTACGCCTAATAACCGCTACCAATTCTCTTAAAGAGAAAGGAAACACATTCCCAGCAGGGAACACCTTACCAACGAAATCACTTATGAAACAATCGTAAGATTCACCTTTTTGAAACGCTCGCAAACACCACACACGTTTCCCAAATAAATCCAACTCTAGCCACGATAGAATTACAATTTAAGCGCTTAACTCCAGGGTTACCAAAGATAAATCAGTTGAACGCTAACGAGAGCGTCCCACTCCAACGCTTTGGGTGTAAATCCATACTCATAGCATAGACTAAACAGATTAGCCCAAATCCAAAGATTGGCATGGTTCAATACCACACCACATTTGGAACCCATAAGCCGGTTACTTCAAATACTACTCTTTCATCCATATTTCCAATCATCGGAGTCAAGTTTGTAACTTGACAAAATGCCACTTAATCAGGGGAGATTTTATTGCACACTAATCAAGACGCCTAAACAAAGAGGCAGGCACTCCCAGAAAATTTATACATTCATTTGAATCCGTAAACCTTCAAAAGAAAGTTCGACTCAAATCCCACCATTACTCGCATTCCAATACTCTTAGCCAATACGGATGTCATAATCACCCAAATCCCGAGAAGTCCAACACTGTTGCACACAAGCTACAATATCTGCTCTTAATAAAATCACTTTTCACTGTTCATATAACCACAATTGATTATATTACCAACGGACCATAGACCATATCTACCGTATGACAATCCACAAGGAGAACCACGTTCTCACAACTCCAGCACAATTAACTTATCAGTTAATCCAACATAAAACACATTTCAACAACTTCTTTTGGTCCACTAATCATGACGAACCATTATTCATGCAACTTATTATCCCAAGCGTAGCACACATCTCTTTACAATTATTTCGGCGTAATCAACAATTACCCTGGGTATAATCCCTAAGTCACATATTCCATATCACCAGTTCATTCCACCAATAATTAATACTAACCATGCGACACGATCTCCACTAGACATCCCTCATAAATACGGATCCCAGACAGACATCTGTCAAGAATAATTCAACCTTTCCTACAATCATTCCATATATCCTCATTAATTGATTACACATATTTTAAGTCATATTGTCGACCCACAATATTAACTGACCCACCAGCTACAATAGGCAGAATTTCACACCATCTTCTTGCTATAACAAGTTCATCAACCGAGACATTCTATGCTGACTAATCTCAAAACATCCATTAGATTCCATAACCCGCATCACTTTGCACACACCACTAATCAACTTTCACTATGGATCACCTAACGTCTCGTTTAATTATCTCTTATCAACACAATATTTTAGTTTATCTTTAAACAAGCAACAAATTCACTTTAACCGAACCACTAGCTCATATCATCCGAAAACTCTAACTTCTCGTCATACACTTAACTTCTTAAACATCCGCGTGAATCACGCACCCAACTCTTAAGGAAACCATAATTGCTACAGAAAAGAACAATGCCCAAAGCACCTTTCCTTCCGGAAAGCTCAACCATAAATCTCAAGAGAAGTCAACTCTTAAATTCCCAAATGCCGACACGCAACTACTCCACAACTCTAGAGATTAACAACTTCCGCGAAGGAAGATGGTTGCAAGAGGGAAAACCAAGTGATTAACCAATTTTTTTTTACAGATAAGGCCATAACCCCAAACTTCAAACTTTCACGAAACAAACGGTTTTTCAAAGATGAATTCCCAAGCAAGTCATCATTGCGATCAAACACCACTTAGACCCCGACAACAAGGTCTGGCACAACACCGCAATAACTCTTTTAAACCTCAGAGAAAGACAAACACAAGAATAAATTGAAAACTTTCTCCGTAAATCAACCGATCAACCACATCCTTTCCGACAAAACCTTGACACCTAAATCCATGCGACTTAGATTTTTCATCGAAACTTCAATAACTTCTTTTCAAATTGGAGAATGGCAACCCAAGAATCAATCTATAAGTTTCTCTATAAGGCAAACACAAATCGGGCGTCAAAGCTGGCAAGGCGACCAAAAGAGGCGCAACCCTAAATTCTTCTTTTGTCTTCGACCAAAGAAGACAAAATCAAAACCACCAAAAGAACTATCGGTGAGTATCCAAAACCGAACACTTTTTCTTTTATTTCAACCAACCAAAAACCAACCAAAACCGTTCGTCAAAACGGCAAAGGAAATTCGGAGGGTCAATCCACAACTCTACTACTCGACTCCAACCAACTACCCAATCTACGACAGAAAGGATAAGCACTCTCCCAATAAGAGGTTTAAAGTCCATCGGTGATGGCACTAACCGGCCACACCGTCAAACCCAACATTACTACAAACAACAGAAGGTGACCGAAACCCTTTCGGCACCACAACCCACAATCTCAAATGTATCAACATAATCAATTCTTTCATAAACATAGCAACATATATTACCAAATGTAACATTCAACATCAAAGCTTAAATACAACATTTAAGCGTAAAGCAACGATACCCATACCCATTCCTACTGTGCAACAGAGTGTGTCAAGTTTTAAATTAATTATTCCACTTACACAAGTTTTAATGTTGCTATCCTATGGCAAAGTTTTAAGTAAAACCTAAGCCATGTTTCTAGGTTATCCCACTTCATATTTTAGTTGAACCTATAGTATGACACTAAATACACATTCCAGGGACCTACAGCCCGCTCTGATACCAACTGTAACACCCCAGCTTGTACTAAGCCCAGAATGTCACCAAACATAGACCATAACACGTTTAATACCATAATTTAAGGTAAAATTACAGCAAGTAATCATTTAGCATACATTGAAAATTTTGACAGCATCTCCTTTGTTTATGCATGAAACTTAACAACATAACATCATATCAATATGTAGGACAAACAAGATCTCCATACGCAGCGATAATGATAGCTAATCATCAACTAAACATCAATAAGCATCATAAGCAAAAGAATAAGCATCAATTTAAGTCTAGGAAGATATAACAGCTCGCTCCATAGCCCCACATGTTACACATGGGGAAAACAACCAAACATAAAGACCATACACTAATGATTATTGTAACACTTATTGCCGTGTCTCCAAAATGGGTGAATTAGCTAGATTATGATACTACGTGGAGGAGTGTGGCTAGATCCCTTTCCCGCGCGCCGATTTCATGGTACCTAAAGAAACAAACAACGAAAACACAAGCGTGAGTTCATAACTCAGCAAAGTGTATTGTAATGAATCAACAAGGATCAGGACCACAAACCATCATTCCAGTCTCCACGGTTATATCACAACACATCATATTTAATATTATATACATCCTTTAAAACAACATGATAATCATCTCATGAGCATCTCATGAGTACTCTACTCATCATCTCATAAACATCTTTATTCATGTACAACATTCATGCAATGCAATGCAAATGTCTCCTGGAATTCTCATACCGGTATGGTTGAGTGCACACCCGTCGGCATGCACCCTTTTCCCCCTTCCATCCCGAAGATGGAGGGTGCCTATCACTCGCTTCCATTCACCTCGGTGACGGAGTCACGATGTAGAACTTACTCAAAAGAATAGCCCCAGACTAGTCATAACAGTTCTCACCGACCCTACCGGAATAGTTATGACTTATCTCACCGGACGGCCATGAAAATATGCCATGTATGCAAAATGGACAGCAACGTATACAGAAATAGAAATATTGCATATCAACACATGGCATCTCCACATGTAGGACCGTATTCAACAATTGACGGTTACCGTTCAAAACATGGCAGGTGAATCATTTGTCAACAACAAGCAGTGTTAATCATGGCATGAGGACACCATATCATCGATAACATTTAAATCATGGACTAAGGACCTCCTATCAATTATAACATGTAAATCATGGCAAAACAACATGTTATCTATTCCAAATACTATCATGCAGTTCTAGCAACACGTATAGCATACAATCCACGCAACACACTTGCCTTCAACCACGGGCAACGGAGTGACGAGAGGTTGAGGGCACTCCCGGAGACACACCACCTGCAAACACGTGCCACACACTCAAATCGAGTCCACAAAACAGCACACATATATCCCACTACCCCGATTTCGCTTACAAGTCCTAAAATCAGAAAACAGCTAATCTGTGCCTTCGGGACAGCAGCCTTCCAAAGGGCATAACTTCGGTTCTAGTACTCCAAATTGAATAAACAAGTACATCCTCGCGTAGCTTAGGAAAATTCCCAACTTTTTCTAGTTATTGGGAAAATCCAAATCGGCCTCTAAAATTGTTTAATCTAACGTTGAACACGAACTGTCTCAATCTCGTCACAGATTTGACAGCGCTCGGTAAAACGGACATATCTCCCAAACGACTGGGCGGATGTTAACGTTCTTTATATGCACGGAAAGATAATGAAATTATCCACAACTTCCTAAAAGTCCGTACAGTCAGATTCAAAACCTAAATTGGCGAAAACGCCTGCCCTATTTCGGGTTCCCAATCTGCCCGAACCAAAACGTGAAAACATCTCTAGTTTTCATTAGATCTAACCCATGGCAGCACCTCCCTTGGTCTAAAAAACATGGTAATCCCCCTCTACAGCAGCAAGAGACCTACCCGACAAGATCCCTCCATTACCTTCTTGGAGAATCACCAATTGACGATCAAACCTTCGCGTTCCTTCCCCGACTTCCTTCCACGCGCCGTTTCCACCAATCCTCCTCGTCGCAGCTCCTCCCAACAGCTTGGACAGCACCATGGCAGCGAGGAGGAGACCTTGGGGTGCTCCCACAAGGGAGGAGAGGGGAGGGGCGGCAGCACCTAGGAAGGGGGCGGTTGGGAAGGGAGAGGAGAGGGGAGATGAGGAGGAAGTGGGGAATGAGGGGAGAGGAGATGGGGGTGGCGGCTCAAAGGGGGAGAGATGGGGGGCGCATGGGCGAAGGGGCAGTAGGTGTGCTTCCCTAGCACACCCCCACATGGGCCCAATTCATCCCACCGATGGCCCAAAATGTTTCCCCCACGGCCCGATCACCTGGAAACGGCCCAAAACGACCCCGGAGAGGCCCGAAACGCGCTAAAACGCCATACCGTAGGGTTCAAATTTCAGAGATCATACATTCTAAAGTTATGCCAACCCGTAGTGTCACAAGATAAGCTACTCCATGGCTTGGCGTGCGAAGCAGAAAGCATTAGAGAAGAGGTTTGGCACATACGAGGCTTCGTATTGCAACCTACCTCGTGTGCTTGAAGTATTGAAGCAAACCAATCATGGCACATACACCGCTTTCAAAGAAAGCGAAGCAGATGCAAATGGGATCTGTACATTTCGTCGTGCTTTCTTTTCATTGGGGCCTTGCGTTGCGTGATTCAGGTACTGCCGTGCATTGCTTTGTGTTGATGGCACATTTTTGACTGGAAAATATAAGGGGCAGATTCTAACAGCCATTGCAATTGATGCGAACAACCACATACTTCCATTGGCCTTTGCTTTTGTTGAGGGTGAGAATCGGGATAGCTGGCTGTGGTTTTTCAGACATCTGAAGGTGGGGGTAGTTGGTGATCGGCCCAGCATGTGCATTATTCATGATCGTCACAAAGGTATCCTCTCGGCAATTAAGACTCTACAGGAGGATCAAGATGAACCATTTTCATGGCCTGACTTGCAGAACAGGTGGTGCATGAGACATTTGGGTGCCAATTTCTTCAGGCAGTTCAAAAGCAAGAAACTGATGAACCTGTTTAAGAGGTTATGCAAGCAGAATCAGGCACGTAAGTTCAACGCGCTATTTGCCGAGTTGGATAAGCACACCAGTGCGCATATCGAAGAGATGAAGAAGCAACCACCTACGCCGAACGAATGCCCACCCAAAAGGCTAACACCCCTCGGGGAGCTCGATCCTCCTAATATGAGGAGACGAACGTCAAGGAACATTAAGTGTTAATGTTTGTAAGCCGATAAGCCGATAAAAATTCAGTTGATCTCGTTTCGAATCTAATCTTCTCGCTATAATTAAATGTTAATGTCTGTACTGTAGGCCTACCATGGTCCCCACACCCGGTAAGCCGATAAAAATTCAGTTGATCTCGTTTTGAATCTAATCTTCTCACTATAATTAAATGTTAATGTCTGTACTGTAGGCCTCCTAGGACATGCCTCTACTTCAGACACCCAGTCAGGGCACGGCGTCCCTGACTACTGGACCGATCAGTTCTTCGCAGGGGCTCAGTTCACGCAGCATCCTTCAGCCACGCAGTACACGTCGCCTCTACTTCGAACTACAGCCAGGCGGGACCGTCGCGGGTGCTTCGCCCACGACCTCTCGACGATGCACCCCCTTCGGCGCGTCGGCAAAGGAGAGTTCGCGCTAGGGGTCAGGGTCAGGATCCACCACTGGGGGGTGATTAGGATTAGGATGTGCGTTATTTTTGGGTACTTTCTCCTATTATGTTTTACCATCTATTTTGTGTACTTTCTCATATACGTGGTCTATTATATATTTCTGTCAGCTTTAGTCATATCAACCTCGTGTCATTATTGCTTTTTCAGCTTTTGTCATATCAACTTTTCCAGCCTTTGTCATTTCAGCTGCATAATGCTGCCAAAAGCCGACTATGGCAGAGATTCTCTGTCAAAAGCTGTGGGCATATCCAGGCTCATGTCACCAGAAGCTGCAGAAGCATCCGATGCTCGCGGATTTGAACTACTCTGAAGTCCGCGAGACTCTCCTTTGGCTACCCCTTCGCCAGCTCTTTATAAACCCACCGAGGGAGGGATATGTGCATCACACTGCCAGAACTTTAATAAACTTTAGTCTGTTTTCCCCACACATACAGTAGGCCACGATGTCGTTCTACCGTCGCCTCTTCAGCAAGCGAAGGCTAAGCCCCCCCAAATACCCGGATGAGAGTAGCGTTGACGCCCCAGTTCTACCGGAGCTACCACGCCCGAAATGTGACTGCAACCTGGTAGCGAAGGTTACGCAGTCTACGCACGGAGATACGGCCGCCCGCGCTCACTCTTTGTTGTGGCGGTCGGGTAAACCAAATGATGTCCATAAAAATTAGGGTAACACTACCATTTCATGCATCGTTATTTGTTTTTTTAGGACGAGGACCGTTGTTGCTTTTTCCAATGGATCGACGGACCGGAACGACGTGACTACGAATTTCTCTACAACTGCCACGACGCCTACCCCACTTCACCTGAGAACTTCACACGGTGGGAGAGGCCGCCGGGATATGTCCCCTACCTAGATCGACCGGAGTTAAGGGCCGGTGCGCAAGGGACCAACCAATCGGTGAGTTTCATGTGCCTCATGTTTCAGCTACAAAGTACCCATTCTAAACCAGTTCATCGCATACAGGACTTCAAAAAGAAGTTTGCAAAATGGCTCAAGTCAAGGCAAGAAAATCCTCCTTAGGGGCTACCGCAAAGCCCTGAACTGTGCGACCATGGCCTCCAGGCAGTGGTTGATACCGGCAACGAGGATCTAGCGGACAGAAGATTCTACCGGTGCCCTTTGTCCGAGGATGCATGGTACTGGTACTTCAACTGGGTGGACCTGGAGACGTACCACCCACATCTCAAACTTCCCGTATTTGATAACTGGGGAGAGCAACCCTCGCCGTGGTGCTACTACCTCCCAGAAAAGCCGGACCCCGAGTACGCATACGGTATTCTTCAACCACCACAGTGGGCATACTGCATTGACTGCAGGGCACGTTTTCGGTTGAACAACAAGAAGCTATGGCACCACGGAGTGTCGTAACCTTATATAATGTGAATGTTGAGGTCAAAAACATTATGAAATATGGAATTTGAGGTTTAAACATTACGGTATGAGGTTTATTTGCGTTTCCGAGTCATTTCCGGGAGTTTGGGCCTTTCCGGGGAGTTTGGGCCTAGGGGAAAGGGTCGTGGGCCTTGGTGGGGAGGAGTTTGAGTCCATTTAGGGTAGGAGACCTAGTTGGGGGGCCTCCTCCTGCCCTTTTGGTGTGCCCCACCCCTGCCTCTTGTGCCCCCCCACTTGGAGAAGCCCTAGCCGCCACCCCTTGCTCTCCTCCCTTGCTTGCGCTGCCCCCATAGCTCCCCATTGCGCCACCACCCCTCCACCACCTCTCCACCTCCCTTGCTGCCCCTAGGGGAGATCTCCACCTCAGCACCTCGAAGATCCATCCGTTGGAGCAGTCCGCGACGAGGAGATCCGGCGGAATTGGAGCTAGGAAGGAGATCGTGCTAACCGGGAGGAGATCCATTGGGTTTTCGGTCGTCGGGCGAAGGTATGACCACGGGGATCCTTGGGGTTGCTCTAGGATCTGTTCTAAGGGTGATTATCATGTTTTTAGATCAATTGGTGGTGCTGGAATTGAGTAGATTAGATTAGATCTAGAAGTTGCCACGTTCTCTGTTTCGGGCAGCATGAGCAGTCGACCTAGGGTTCGGGTTTTCGCCAATTTAAATTCCGAATTTGGTCGGCCGCCTGTTGAAGAAGTTGTAGGTAACTTCAATACCTTTCTGTGGGTATAAAGAATGTTAAATTCCGCCCTGCCGTTTGAAAGTTATGCTTGTTTTACCGAATGTATTAAAATCTATGACGTGATGGAACAGATCACGGTATTCTGTAGATTAAACCACTTTAGAGTCCGAATCAGTCTTTCCATATACTTAAAAAAAGTTAGGAAATTTCCTAAGCTATGCGAGGATGTACTCGTTTAATTGATTCGGAGTCTTAGAACTCAAGTTGTGCCTTTTTGGAAGGCTGCTGTCCCGACGGGACCGAACCCCTGTTTTTCGGTTTTGCGAGTAGTTTGCGATGTCGGGGTAGAAGGGTGTTTGCGTACTGTTTTGTGGACTTGATTGTGAGTGTGTGGTACCTATGTGCAGGTAGTGTGACCCCAGGAGTACCTTCTACTTCACGCCAATCCGTCACCCGTGGTTGAGGCAAGTGTATTGGAATGGGTAGCGGGTTATAGTTTGCTTGATCGGTTGTGATTGAAATTTAATATATGATATGTTCACATGCCATGCTTTAATGATTGCCAATGATATGATGATTATGCTTACTATGCTATGAAGCTATGTGTTAATGTACAAGTGATTTATGATGTTGGCATGTTTGCATACATGGCATGATACATGGCCCGGGCGGTGAGAAAGTCATAACTAGTCCGGGGAAGGTCGGTGAGAAAGTTATGACTATTCCGGAGAGCCAATGAGTAAGTCATACATCGTGATTCCATCCACCACGGTGTGGGGAAGCGAGGAGTAGGCACCCTCCATCTTTGGGATGGAAGGGGGGAGAGGGTACACACCGACGGGTGTGTACTCAACCATACTGGTATGAGTTTCCAGGAGATATGTGCATCGCATTGCATTACATTGCATTGCATTATATGAGGATGTTATATGATGATGGTATATGATGATGTCAATGATATGCTTACGCTATGAATATGAAATGTGTATGATGTCGTATGTGAAAGGTGGTGATGAAGGTATTAGAATGTATTTTCTTGTTCCATTGCAGTATACTTGCTGAGTGATGAACTCACTCTTGTGTTTATGTTGTTTTCTTAGGTACCATGAAACCGGCATGCGGGAAAGGGAGCTAGTCACACGTCATCACTTAGCATCACACATATAAACAATGACATGTTCCTTCCTTTAATTGTGATAGTTAATTTGTGTGCTTGGTTTCCTCATTTACCTCGTTTGGCTCATGAGATGGTTGGAATCTTTATTCTAGGCTTAAACTGCTGCTAGAACCCTTATTGTTGATGATTTAGATGTCATTATTTTTACTATATCCTGTGATCATATTGTTGTTGCTTCAATTCTCGGAAAAACAAAGGAGATGTTGCCGAAATTTTCAGTTCTAGCATTTACTCCTTTGCTGTAATTTATCTTAATTTATGGTATTTAGATGTTGTTTAGCTTATGTTTGGTAGCATTCAGGCATGCTAGATGCCGGGGTGTTACAGAAGCCCAACACACACCTCCTGGACCATATAGTGGAGTGCGAGCCGAAACAGAGGAGGCGTCTCGGCAAATCTCCGGAAGGGCAAGAGGGTTCGTCCTCTTGAATGGTACGGGATAAAGGTAAGCAGCCGGCCGAGGTCCGCAGTACGCAACAAATCCTTGACGCATTACAAAGGCCATCCGGGAACCCCGGTGGTATTAACATAGGGGGCGCCGGAAATCGGGATGCCATGCCCATATGGGAGGGCAGGACTCCACAGAATGCACACAAACAAGTTACTTCTTACACCCTAGAGACGTATGGCATAGGCTACCCATTGGTCAGCAGCTGGGAGCACTGCGCACGCCCATGGAGCTCTTTCATAAGAGAGATTGAGCGGTGTCCGAGAACAAATCGTACAAGATTGACAGGTGATGTAATATGTAGAAAATGTGTGGCATCATTCCCACTCTACGAACATAGGCGGAACGATCACTTGTTCCACCATTACAATCAGTGTTATTGGCACTTCTCCTAGCAATGTCGTCATTGTTGTAATATCCGTTGTATCTGCCGTACTAAGGTTGAGTTTGTGTACTAAGGTTGCTGGCTACATCTACATGCTTTTGTTATTGTCCTTTTTGGGTACTTTCTCATATTATGTTTTACCATCTATTTATATCAGCGGAAACAAAGGCGTATATGGAATATTTTTCCATGATATGGTACTCCATGTATCAAAGAGCAAATCTGCGGTATTCGTGCCGAAAAATACATTCAAACGTGACATTTTACAGGCTGCCGAAAAGGCTTAAAAGTTATCGTTGACAATAGTACTTAGGGTTATTTTGGAGGTATATTTTTGTAGGGAACAAAGGCGTATATGGAATATTTTTCCATAATATGGTACTCCATGTATCAAAGAGCAAATCTGTGATATTCGTGCCGAAAAATACATTCAAACGTGACATTTTACAGGCTGCTGAAAAGGCTTAAAAGTTATCGTTGACAATAGTACTTAGGGTTATTGTGGCGGTATATTTTTAGGGAACAAAGGCGTATATGGAATATTTTTCCATAATATGGTACTCCATGTATCAAAGAGCAAATCTGCGGTATTCGTGCCGAAAAATACATTCAAACGTGACATTTTACAGGCTACCGAAAAGGCTTAAAAGTTATCGTTGACAATATTACTTAGGGTTATTGTGGCGGTATATTTTTGTAGGGAACAAAGGCGTATATGGAATATTTTTCCATAATATAGTACTCCATGTATCAAAAAGCAAATCTGCGGTATTCGTGCCGAAATAATATTCATCCTGCCGAAAGTGCTTCACTATTTTATGCATTTCAAATTTCTTAAGGTTAAATAGGGTATTCAACTCAATTGATTCCTATATATTTTTGCACAAATGGAACATCCAACACCATATGAATATGGTATAATTATTTTATGATTTTTAGAGCCATGTTTTAGTATAATTTGTATATTTTCGCCATATGGTACGGCGAATACCTATTTTCGCCATATGGCTTGGCGAATAACCTATTTTCTCCCTATGGTACGGCGAATACCTATTTTCGCCGAACCGTGTGGCGAACACCCTATTTTCGCCACATGGTACGGCGAAAATACCCTAGCCCATGGTTAACTGGAATTAATTGCGCAATTAGCCTATTTTCGCCGAACCGTGTGGCGAAAATAGGGTGTTCGCCGCACGGTTCGGCGAAAATAGGGTATTCGCCGTACCATTTGGCGACCAAGTATTATTTTTGCAATTTTTTTTCCGAGTATTAAAATCGCAATTCAGTTTAAAAAAAGTATTATTTAAATACAAGGAAGTGAGACAAATTAATTTTATCTATTATATCTAGATCTGAATGCTAAAAATTTCAGTGCTATTGAGTAAAAACACTTATACTCTCCTATACACCCCATAGTCAACAGCATTGTGAAGGTTTTATATACGAAATTCGTGCGCAGTGTTGCTTAATTGCGTAGGGATGAAAACAATTGAACTTGTCTAAAAAAGGATCCACCTGATGGCACATGCTGCGGACAGATAGTGTATTCACAGACACGAATTACTACTTCCAGCAATACTCCCTCCAGTCGTAAAATAGATGACATTTTAGCAAAGTCGGTTTAGTTTGTAAATATTTATTCAATGTTTTGGTTTTTTAAGGCAATATTTTCCACCGGATATATATTTATTAATTACTTCTTGGTAGTGATGTTAGACAGAGATATCAGTATACACTCAATATGGCATTACTACAGGAATATACATTACAATAGATTCTTTTTTGTCATCACAGTTGATTTTGGTGACGATACAAAGTCTTTAGACAGTGATGAAAATGGTCTATCACAGTCGGTTTTCACGCGATAGTGGTAATACGGTTATCACATGCGGTTCTAGATCAGAACAGATTGTGATGCCCATTACAATCGGTTCTGATCTAGAACCGAATGTGATGAGGGGGTCATCATCACAATTGGTTCTAGGTCAGAACTGATTGTGATAACCATATTACAATTGTACACCATCCGAAAATAGCCTCAAATTCATAGTATATGCATTCACAATACAACAGAACATTTACAATACTTATACATAGCACATAACATTCACAAACAACCATATTACATTCATATGATATAATATTGTTTACAACATATATATAGACTAGTATGAGCCTATCACATCTCTATACATACTGTCCTTCGTTATAAATTCTATCCAGTATCACATGCAGAAGTGGTCTCGTAGTTTGTTGAGATCTTTGTTGTCTAGGCTCTTGAGGGGGATAATGAGTTTCTACAAACTAGAAAGTAGTGCACTAATTTATGTTTTAAAATATGTAAAAGGCCAAGCGTATTATGCTTGTACATATACCTTAGGGAAAAAGGTATGAGCAGCCGACCAGGATCATCATGTGATGCATGACGTAGAAGCCGCACAGGTCGTTGCACCCCATTTGATGACACTGTGAATAAAGAAAATCAAATTAGGAGACGAAGAATAGATGTTAGAAAAAAAATCTTATGCTAGGAACTTGTACCTTGAAACGTTTCCACTCCAACTGGTCACCTCGTTTGTCATCTGCAGCCCTCCTTCAGCAACGTACGACAAGAAAGCCCTATATACATTGGAGATATGTCATTGAGGAAAAAATAAACTTAGTTAATTATGAAAAGAGTTAGTTTAGAGGAATATATATAATTCATCAATATAGGCTTGATAGCGTAGGCTATTGTTCGCTTTTCGAGCGAGTTAAAAGTATAGACTTTGTTTTCACTCAAAGCGGCCACGAGTAGAATCCAATGGTTACTTTTAAAATGGTATGCAGTGCAAGAAAAAAGTTCATATACGGTTCACGTGCATACAAGTAATTGAAGGGTAAAACCATTAGAGTAGTACTTACTCCTCATGATATGGGAAGAGAATGAAGTTCTTTTTCGCCTTAGCATGAAATGTCTGCTTGATGTAGTTGGCAAGGAACTCCGATTCAAGCCTAGCCATGGTTGCATAAACCATCTTGGGGTCGACGAACCCAGCTGGGTGTCAATCCATTGTGCCTTGTTGCCTCATTATCTTGTAGCTCGTGTCAATTGTTTAAAAAATATAATAAAAAATCCTATAACAGTCATAGGCACATGATGTATGGTGCAATACTCACAATGTTCAGGATTGTACATGTCGAGACCCAAATGTGGAAATCTAGAACATCTGTGTATTCAGCACTAGTGCACACAGTCTCAACATAGAAGAAATATCATAATCATACATAGCGGGATAATATAAAGCACTTCATCTATCAATATAACCTATTGATCAATCTTATGGTCAACTTAAAATAATATACAACTTTGATAGTCAAGTTTCTTTGTGAATTTTGGTTGAGTTTCAAAAAGAAAATGCTGCAAACAAAGTAAGTAGTCTTTTGACTGAAATCATTTGTCATTAGTGAGAATTGTTGTTTAGCATGTTATGTAGTATGTAACAATGTGGTTTGTGGAAATAATGTACTTCTAAGTTAATTTGTGAGTTGAATCAAATAAATGTAATTGTTATCTTTAGCTTGAGATTAAATAAACTTCTAGTGTTGTAGATTACTCTATAGCGAGAATGATTAAATGTGTTAATGTACATGCTTAGAATCTGTTGCTTTGTTTTAAAGTGCCCATGACCAATGATAATGTTTAGAGCTTTAAACCTTGATGCATAGTTAGAACATTAAAATGATGTAAACTACTGTTGATGTAATAGTAAATGGGTTGGTTAGTTAAAGACATTCTTATTATAGGGTCGGTAGAACAATTTAATCGTGACGGTGATCGACCCTAGCGAATGATTGTTGACTAGAATTATTATGTTTGCTAATACAGTTGTCAATTGAGAAGACATAGGATTTATTGTTAATGATATTGTTAAGTGCATTGGGATGGTCTGACGTATTAAGTTATCTTAAATAGTTGGAGTATGTTGTGTAGTGGCAAATTGTTATAGTATATGGAAAGGGTAATTAAAACAATGCAAACTAAGTCTTCAAATTTACCATGGGCCTTCTCATTGAGTAAAATAGTGAATTTGGAAATCTTTAATGGAAAGCGTAGTGGATTACTAGATATGGTGGGATTCATGCTGAGCTTGTGTTTAAAACTTTTGGACTAGTTTGGTTTTTTGCTATTTTGGTTGAATGCCTTCGGTCAAGGTGTTCCTTATGCTGCGTTTCAGAGTTTCCCTAAACTTGTAGTGATTGGTGCCAATCTTTGGTTTTGGCTAGAGTTGGAGTTATTTGGAAAAATGTGTCTGGTATTTGCGTGTGCTTCAAAAAGGTGGACTTCATGAATGTTCTATCAGTGATTTTTGTTAGTGAAGTGTTCTCTTTTGGGAATGAGTTTCCCTTTTCTCTTTGAGATAATTTGTGGTGGTTGTGGGTGTAGATGTTTGACTTGAGAATTGATGTTCTCTTTCAAAATGTTGATTTTGGTTGAAAAGCGATGTTTTACAAATTTAGCTTTCAATTGATGGTGGGTTATGATACGACGTGGTGTTTTCCTATTAACGATGTTGCCATCATAGTTTATATGGATTATCGCAATCGTTGATGGTATTTGTGTTTCAATCATGTGACACCGAGGAAGAAGTCGTTTGGTAAATGATTATTCGGTATTGTTGTTACATGATGAATGAATGGTGAAAAGGAAACATGACATCGTTTATAGACATTTTTAATCATAAAAGAGTCGACGATGAGCCAGGTCAGTGAGAAAGTTATATATGGATTTATGACTAATCTGGAGTGCTCTTGAAAAGTGTGCATTCATGTCATGAATCGAGATTTCCATTGCTTTCTAGTACGAAAACAAAGAATGAATAATTGCTGGTATTTTGGCTGTGGTATAGGAAATTTGTGTTTCCTTTGCGATTTGGCTTAGAAAAATAAAATGAGTGCTATTTGGATGTTGTTGAATTCTTTCCAACGTGAATGTTAGTGCATTGGATTCAAAGTGATGCGTGGGGATCAATTGGGTCCATGGTTTATGGTTGACCTTACTCAATGATTGTACTATTTGTCCTGGTCCTTTGAGTGGAAGAATGTGAGGGCGAGACCTTCTTAGAAAGAGAAATATAGTGTAGGTTGTTAATGACCTAAGTTATTAGGTGTTGTTAGTAGTTGATCGTAAATAGTTTAAAAGTGAGGAGTAAAGGAAGGTTGTGTATGACCCAATTCAAACCTTCCTGGAGAATTGTTTCGTTGATGTGTTCCTCAGTAGGGTTGATTAAATTATTAGTGGACCACTTGGTGGTTGCTAGTAATTGCATTTCCTTTTCGAAGTGTATTGGATCTTTTTGTCGCTGAACTATGAGCAAGTTGTGTCAACCGAAGTGGATTGTTCGGTTGTTACTGTTTTTGCAGGTTTTAAGGACCCTGGTCATAAAGTAGGCCTTTCCTTTCGGTGGTAGTGGTGGGTATTGGTCTTTTTGTAAAAGATCAAATCTTTTTCAAGGTTATAACCCTGATTGTTCAAGCAGTTGGTAGTCTTGGAGTGTTATGTCTCACTTGGTTCGCGTCGTTGGGAATACGATGAACCACAGTATGTGGGAGCTGAAGAGGGTTCTAGAGGTTGGTGCCGTGTTCTTCTGGAGAATAGCATCGGTTAAAGGGATCGGGCACTTTAGTGCCAAGGAATGCTTAGAATGAGGAGTGTGAGACCGTTTTCCTTCGTTGTCTGTTTGGGAATTTATCCTATTGCTTGGGACGTTTTGAGTCCTTGTGTTAGTGCTTTGTGTTTCAATGTTGAGTAAGTTTCTGGTAAGTTTTGATTGTGAGTTATCGTTAGAGCCGTTAGTCTTCGAGCCTTAGCTCCTTGCTTTTGAGTTCTGGCTAGTGTGAATTGTAGGGGTTTCTGAACGGGTTCTAAAAAGTGAACCTTAGCTCCTTCGATTTGGTTGTTTGTGAAGTAGTGTGCCTTGGATTCGAGGTCGAATCCTGTTAAGGGGGAGAGAATGTGACACCTCAGAATATGACTTTATAGAATACGGCATTACGGTACGATTTTATATCGTGTTTTGGGCCGTTTCCGGGAATTTGAGCCTTGGGGGAAGCAGCGTGTGCCTTGGGGGATCAAGTTGGGCCGTAGGTGGGGAACCCTTGGCCCATGTGGGGGAGTTGGGGCAGCAAAGACCTACCCCTTGCGCCCCCTAACCCTAGCCACCACTTCCCTCCCCCCTCCCACCACTCTAGCCGCCTCCAGTGCGCCCCCCACTTGGGTTTCATCTCCCTAGCCGCCACCCTCCCCTCTCCTAGCAGCCCCTCACCTCTCCCTCCCTGGTGTTCATCGTTCTCTCGCTCGGTGGATCATCGGTCCGGAGTTCTCCGGCGATTCGCTACGGTTCCAGAGGAAGGAGCGGCTGGAAGGAAGGGAGGTTTTCGTTGTCATTCAATTCTTCAAGGAGAGGTAACGAATTGTGGCTCTATTGGTGTGGTCTAGGTGCTGCTAGATGGGAGAATCCATGCCTAGAACTCTTGTTTAGGTGCTGTGATTAGATGGATTGAATTGGATTCAAGATCTGTCTCGCGAGTAGCCCTCGGTCATGTTTGACAATCGGTATTGGAACGCGTTTTTGGCAATTTTAGAAGCATTTACTGATCAGACAGTTGTTACTAAAGTTGTAGTTAATTCAATTATCTTTAATTGGACACCAAGAACGTTAAATTCCGTTTATCCGTTTAAAATTTATGGCTGTTTTACCGAGCGCTATTGAATCTGTGACGTGATTGGGACAGATCGTGTTCAAATGTACATTAATTTTAGAGGCCGATTTAGTCTTCGCGAATACTTAGAAAAACTTGAGAAATTTCCTAAGCTTCGAGAAAATTTATTAGTTTACTTGATTTGGAGCTGTAGAACTCAAGTTATGGTCGTTGGAGCGCTGCTGCCCCGGTTGGACAGAGTGCTATTTTTCGGGTTTTGCGAGTGGGTTGAGAAGTCGATGTAAATGATAGTTCTTGTATTTCTTTGTGGGCATATTTTGAGTGCATTGTACCTATGTGAAGGTGGTGTGACCCCGGGAGTGCCTTCCATATCTCGCCACTCCGTCCCACACGGTTGAAGGTAAGTGTATTGTAATGTTTGTGACTTGAATGGCGTTATGTTTTCGTTATGATGTGAGTTAACCATTGATATGTTTGCTTGCCAAGTTTTGATTCTTGAATGAGATTAAGTGAATATGAATTGTTAGATGGTTATGCATTTGCTGAATTACGAACGTTTGCAAAGTTTATTCATGCTTATGGTATATTGGTGAGAATGTAGTGATGATGAGAAAAGGATATTTTGCATGACACTTGAACGATGAAAGGTAAACAGTGTATTCCTTGTATTCATGGCATGAGGACTGGCCAGGATGGTGAGAAAGTCATAACTAATCTGGTAAGGTCGGTGAGAAAGTTATGAATAATCTAGAGCGCCACTGAGAAAGACCTACCTCGTAGTTCCATCCATAGTTGTGAATGGGAGCGAGTCAGTAAGAGTAGGCACCTTCCACGGGATGGAAGGGAAAGTGGGTGCACACCGACGGGTGTGCACTCGGCAATTCCGGTTTGTGCTAAGCAAAGAGACATGTGCATTGCATTGCATGAATGAAGTTGTTTAATGAGATGCTTATGATGTTCTGTGAGATGTTTATGATGGTGATGTATGAAAGGTTAATGACGATGTTTATGGATGATGTTATTGTTTACTCCATTGCAATAAACATTGCTGAGTGATGAACTCACGCTTGTTGTTTTATGTTGTTTTTTAGGTACCATGAACTTGGCTTTCGGGGAAGGGAGTTAGCGTCACATCTCCACATAATTTCATTCACTTAGACAACTACACACTCTCATTTGTAGTTGTAATGATTATTTTATTGCGCTAAACTTGGATTATGCTATCTTGGGTGCTGGGTTTTATTGTTCCCTTCATATTTGTTAATGAAACGTTGGAGTTTAAATTATGGGCTTGAAATGATGCTATAACTCCTGTTAGTGCTGTTTTAGATGTCATCTATTATGCTATTATGATGTGCTATTATTATGGATGTTTAAAACCATGGAAAAACAAAGGAGGTGATGCCGAATTTCCGATTAAACAATTAGCTTAGTTGCTGTAATTTATTGACATTTATATGTTATTGGTTGTGACTAGAGTTGTTTGGGTGACATTCGCGGCATACTAGGTGCCGGGGTGTTACACTAAGACCCTTTCCTAGTCCTTAGCTCCTCTTCTAATTTATTTAATCAGCTAATTATATAAATATATAGCCATATATACACATCTATACATGATATTAAAGACATGCTTCATTTATCTACTGTTTATACATCATTATCATGCTTGAAATATCTATAAACAATTTCCATATGTGGGATGACATACAATTCAAGATTGCACTAGTATTAATATATCATCTCATTAGCATATAAGAAAAATGCCCTAGTCAGTTGTGAATGTGTCCTAGCCTACCATGTTGATGTCATTGATGAATGATAATATAGCAAGCATCAGCAACTTCTCAAACCACTTTTCAAATTTATTTAAATATCAAGCAAAGTTAAGATCAATCAAATCATAAACTTAATTTCCAACAAGAATGATACTAGCATAGCAAAAAGGAAACATAAAACCATATGTAAAGCATGTTACCTTCTAAATGAAGCTATTGCTTAGTAATAGCCTTGAATATGTGAAACTTTTTTCTGATTTATATGTAATTCATGTAGTTCGACTACCTAAAAACATTGGAAACATAATAGAAAATCAACAAAATCAAGTGGTGCCAAACATCCAACAATGTACTCTTTCTCTTGTCTACAATAGAAGAGAAAATCAACAAGATCAAGTGTTGTCACCTTGTATACTAGGCAATGTGGCAAATGTAATCCAAAAGGTTACAATTTGGATCCAACCTAAGAAACATCATTTTTTTCATGATATTTGGTAGCTCTATGTTGACAATTGATATATGGCAGCTTTCATGTGATTGAGAAATGCAGAGTTAGAGTACTTGCTGCTTTATATGAAACAACAAAAGAATATGATGATGAACAAGCATCAGTGTCAATCATAGAAGGGTTAGCATTCAAAGCCATAGAACCATCATTGGACATTCTTGTGACAACATCAATTTCAAAAGTTTTAAGACTAGAATAAAGCTTGTCCAATGTCATCTCGCTCATCTTATGTGCCTCACGAACAGCAGTAACTTTCATTTTCTAGACACTAAGATCAAGTGAGGATAAAAAATGTCTAGCATTTTCAGAATCAGAATATGTAATATCCACTGCTCTATGGTTGTTCAACATTTTATTAAAGAGAGCAAAACTATCATCTAGAGATTCACCAGAAAGCATCTCAAATTTGGTATATTCTTTCTTAAATTGATCTTGGCGAGCTTCTTTAACAGAATCAGTACCCTCATGATAATCTTGCAAAGACTTCCAAATTTTACAAGCAGTAAGCAGGTGACAAATACGATCAAACTATTTTCTAGCAAGTCCTTGAAGCAAGATATTCCTAGCTCTGTTGTTATTATCAACTTCTTTTTCATACTCAGGATTATCAATAACATCATTACCAGGAAGATCATATGAATTTTTTACCTTGCGTCAAATAGCATCACCTTGTGCTTGTAGATATGCTGTCATCCGAATCTTCCAGTGGGGAAAATCTGTGCCATCGAAGATGGGGGGCTTTGTTGAAAACTTTTCTGTTGCCATTACTTGCCAACCTCGCTCTGATATCACTTGTAGGAACGAGTATGGCAACTAGAGGGGGGTGAATAGGTGCCAAATAAAATTCAGCAAACTTTTTCAATCTAAAACCCCTATACAACGGATAATCATTTTACTAGCTTAATAAAACACTTAATTTTAAACACTAAGGAAATTTTCAACAAAATTTCTAGGCACAAAGATTTCTCAAACAAAGGCACAATATTGGTCTACTTGAGATCAATTACCGAGCAAAGACCTAACGGCTAATCAAACAAAGATTCAAGCCAAACTTATGATTATCCTTGATATTTAGCTAGCTAATTCACCAATCAATTGATCTAGAACAACTTAGATCACCAGATTGAAGAAAACCATAAAAAGTAAAAAAAAATCAAGATCAAACAAGACTTGACATAAAGGATTGCAAGAATTGGACCTTTATTTCTTTTGGATGATTTCACAGCCACTCCTTAGCGGGAGGACACCACCAACATCTAACTTTACAAAGTTAGTGATGGGTACACGTACCATGGGTATCCCCAGCAGCCCGGGATAGTGAATGGGCTACCTTTGAGGCCTAGTTCCGACCGAGGGCCCGTGGGCCACGAAGGGATCTTGTCCCCGGCCAAGCACGAATACAGACGGGCTCCGACCCCCCGAGGGTCGGGGTGCCCAGCTCGCTCCAACCCATTGGGTCGGAGCGTGTCGCGGCTCCATCGAAGCATTTGTACACCTGCCCTGCCGGCATGACGTCCTAAGACGTCCGCACCAGGGTAGGTGGCCCCTTCCCAAGGTGTTAGGGAGGCTGCCTAAGAAGTCAAGCTCCGGTCCCGTCAACCTGACACACAACAGATGGGAACGCCCCCTCCCGAGGCCACGCCGAGGTCAAGTACCATTAATGCTGGTGCCTAACAAACGTACGGAGCAGTACGTCACTTCTCCAACCCGGCTGAGAACCCCCCGTTGCAAGACTACCGACCCGGCGTGGGGGTGGATGGAGGCCGGTCGGATGACAAGACCGAAGACCAGATTCCGAGACATAGGACACCTCTTTCTTTTTTCCCTTCCAAACTCCCATGTAACCTGTCGCTCCCGTCTATATAAGGAAAGGCAGAACCCCGGGGATGGGGAGAGGAAAAAAAGGGCAAGAAATACACCACACGCGAAAAACAGTAGATTGTTCAGTTCTTCTTCCTCCCAGGGGAAGTCGCCATTGTAACCCCCGAAAGGAAAATATATACTCATCTCACGAACTGGAGTAGGGACGTTCAGCCCGAACCAGTATACATCTTGGACTCCTTGAGTCAGGCCATTCGAGGAGAGGGAGCGCGCGAACCCCCTAGACCAAAAAATCGTATTGCCGGTGGTCGAAACACCGATAGTTGGCAAGCCAGGTAGGGGCTTTTCTCGCACGTCATCGTCGCTATCGTCTCCAGATTCCCATCCACTTCCCCGATGGCTTCCTTCTCATGCGATGGTGCACCAGCGTCGAGGGGCTGGATCCGCTTTGTCGCCACTACGATGGGAGAGCTCGTGCTCATCCCCGCCGCTGTCCGTGACCAGGCCTCCTCCACGAGCCTGGACACAGTTGCCGACATCCTCAGCAACCTTCGCCTCGAGGCTTCCGCGCGGGCCTCGACAATGGAGCTACTCCATGGTGGCATCGCCTCTGGCGGCGCCATGCGTGTGCAACAGCGGGCGGCAGCCCCTCCCCCCACGGGTTCCCAGCTCGTGGCAATGACCGGCTATGTGCCTACCTCCCTCCATGACTTGTTGGGGGATTCCTCCAGCCATGGCTCCAGCTCCGATAGGGAGCACCCCCCACACAAGCCGCACTCTCGCGAGTGTAACATGGAAGCGTAGGACTGTGAGGACCGGCGTGAAAGCCCCGCATGCCTCCAAGCTCGTCACGCTGAGATCCAACGGTAGCACGAGGAGCTTGAGGCCCGCAAGACTGAGCTCGACAAGCTCTAGGTCGGCCTGGAGTAGCGTCGGCTCGATCCACCACTCGTATCCGGCGCGCGCGCGCCAGGTACATCACCAGCTCACCAAGGGGTCAGACGGTCTCCCGTTCTTCCCCCATGCGAGCCAAAACGTCGCCGCAGCTATGATGCTGCTCCGCAGGCTCCCTGAGCCGACGGACTCGGAGGCCAAGGTCACGTACCAAAACCTCCGGGGGCTGATGGAGCGTGCTGCCGTGCAGCACGCGCAGGGCTCCGGCTCCCACTACTCGAGCGCGATCTTGAGCCGCCCGGGTCGCCTGTCCTCGCAGGGTCAGCAGAACCCAACGAAGATGGCGCCACAGCTCGAGCGGCCCAAGGCATCGCGCACTCCGGTGCACCACCGCCTGGGGGACAACCATGACCTCCGCGCCACTCTCGAGGCAGGAAGAAGAGCGGCCGACGCGGCAGCACAGTCACAGGTTGCGGATAGCGGACGGTGTGACAACCGCGGTCCAAGCCCCGATGGCCCGGGACCGCGGGCATTCGCTCGCGCCATTTACAACGCCGACTTCCCGACCTGGTTCCGGGCCCTGGTCAACATAGCCAAATACACAGGGGTGACAAACCCCAGTGTTTGGCTGGAAGACTACCGGCTCGCCTGCCGGGCGGGGGGGGGGAGCGGTTGATGATCTCTTTATCATCCAGTACCTCCCCATCTACCTAGCGGACTCTGCCCGAGCCTGGCTCGAGTATTTGCCTACGGACACCGTCAGTAGTTGGGCGGACCTGACAAACCTCTTCATCGATAACTTCCAGGGCACGTACAAACGCCCCAGCAACTCCTGGGACCTGAAGAGCTACAATCAGCAGCCAGGGGAGACCCTCCGGGACTATATCCGGCGTTTCTCCCAGCATTGCAACTAGCTCCCCGACGTCCACGACGCCGACATCGTCGGGGCTTTCATCTAAGGCACAACTTGCGAGGCCTTGGTGCATAAGCTGGGTTGCGCCAAGCCCAGGACCACCAAGGAGCTCCTCGACATCGCCACCAACCACGCCTCCGGCGAGGAGGCTGTGGGGTCCATCTTCGACAAAAAGAAGGACAATCGAGGGCCTGGCATCGAAGCCAGTGCCACCTCCGACCGCTCCGACAAACGAAAGCGGAAGGAGAAGCAAGGCCGCGATGGCCGCATGGTCGCCGCCGCCGACCGCCCTACCAAGCAGCAGGCCCAACAAGCGCCCGACCACTTCGAAAAGTTGATGGATAGTCCGTGCCTGAACCACACCTATCCCGTCGAGCACAAGTACCGGGACTGTGAAGTCCTGAAGCGCTTCCTCTCCGGAGGCCCCGTGACGTCGCGGGGCAAGGGGAAGAATCGTGACCCGGCACCCGATGCCGGGGCCAAAGGGGAGGAGGCGGACGACGAGTTCCTACAACTTGACGACTGCCTCATGATCTTCGGTGGAGCTGCGTCCTACGCCGACAAGCGTTGACTGAAGCTGGCCTATCGTGAGGTCCACACGGTAACTCCCACCGTGCCTAGCTACCTACGGTGGTCATAGTTCCCGATCGTCTTCGATCGGACAGACCACCCCAACCACGTCCCGCATCCAGGGCGCTACCCGCTCGTCGTCGATCCCATCGTAGGGACGAAGCGCCTGACCAGAGTGCTCATGGACGACGGCATCGGCCTCAACATCATGTATGTTGAAACCCTCGACGCCGTGGGAGTCCCTCGCTCTAGTTTCCGATCGATCAAGGCGCCTTTCCATGGCATCATCCCTGGGCAACAGGCCCATCCGCTCAGGCAGGTCGACCTGCCCGTCACCTTCGGGAGCCTAGACAACTTCCGCACCGAAAACCTCGCCTTTGAGGTTGTGGACTTTCCCGGCTCTTACCACGCTATCTTGGGGAGGCCGTGCTATGCCAAGTTCATGGCGATCCCCAGCTACACCTACCTAAAGCTGAAGATGCTGGGACCATCAAGGATCATCACCGTGGCCTCGTCTTTTCAGCTCGCCTACAACTGCGAGCAGAGTAGTTGCGAGTTGGCGTCGGCGGTCATCGCGTCCGTCGACCTCCAGGGAAAGGTCCCTGGATCCGCCCCTGATTCTAGTAAGTCGGGGACAAGCTCCTTCATGTCCGCCGAGGACACGAAGGAGGTCGCGGTCAATCCTGAGGATCCCGCCAAGACGGTGCCGGTCGGAGCCATGCTCCCCGCCAAATAGGAAAGCGTGCTCGTCGACTTCCTCCGAGCAAACCGAGACGTCTTAGTGTGGAGACCCTCAGACATGCCAGGAATCCCAAGGGAAGTTGCCGAGCACTCCTTGAACATCCGACTGGCCTCTAGACCGATCGCCCAATGCTTGCGCCGTTTCGACGAAGAAAAGCGCAAGGCCACTGGAGAAGAGATCGCCAAACTCTTGGCCGCCGGATTTGTAAGGGAGGTGCGCCACCCCGAGTGGCTCGCCAACCTCGTCCTTGTAAAAAAGAAAACCGGGCAATGGAGAATGTGCGTTGACTACACGAGCCATAGTAAGGCCTGTCCGAAGGATCCGTTCCCGTTGCCTCGCATCGACCAGGTTGTCGACTCCACCGCCGGGTGCGAGTCCCTCTTTTCTGGATGCCTACTTAGGCTACCACCAGATCGCGATGAAGGAGTCTGACCAGCTCGCGACCTCCTTCATCACCCAGTATGGCTCGTATTGTTACGTAACGATGCCGTTCGGTCTGAAAAACGTGGGTGCTACCTACCAACGGTGTATGCAGACATTTTTTTCCGACCAAATAGGTCGTAACATCGAAGCATACGTTGACGACATCGTCGTCAAGACTAGAAGGCTGACGACCTTGTCACCGACCTATAAGAGACTTTCGCGAACCTTCGACATTCCGCATAAAGCTTCATCGTCTCCGAGCGCGGCATCGAAGCCAATCGGGAGTAGATCTCTACTATCATGAAGATGGGGCGGATCAACAACCTGAAGGGAGTCCAAAGGCTGACAAGGTGTCTTGCAGCCCTAAGCTGCTTCTTGTCTCGACTCGGCGAGCGCGGAATGCCGCTCTACAAGCTGCTGAAGAAATCCGACCACTTCAACTGGACACAAGAAGCACAGGAAGCCCTCAGCTGACTGAAGGCATTCCTGACTTCACCAGAAGAACCTCTGCTCCTCTATATCGCCGCCACGACCCAAGTCGTCAGTGCGACACTCGTTGTAGAACGAGCAGAGGAAGGCTGCGTATTCAAGGTACAGAGGCCGGTCTACTTCGTCAGCGAAGTAATCTCCGAGACAAAGACCCGATATCTGCAGATACAGAAGCTGTTGTACGCGGTGCTTATCATGAAGAGGAAGTTGGTCCACTACTTCGACCAACACCCAGTTTACGTGGTGACTTCGTCACCACTCGGCGAGATCGTCCACAACCGCGACGCCACGGGGAGGATAGCCAAGTGGGCGCTTGAGCTCAATGGACTTGATATTTCATACATCCCCAGGACGGCGATCAAGTCGTAGGTTCTGGCCGACTTCGTCACCGAATGGACCGAAGACCAAGCTCCGCCAACGATCGAAGACCCCGAGTACTGGACAATGTACTTCGACAGATCGTACACCAAGAACGGAGCAGGGGCTGGAGTCGTCATCGTCTCCCCACTCGGGAACAAGCTTCAGTACGCCATCCGACTACTCTTTGATGCAACCAACAACGTCACCGAATACGAGGCCCTCGTCAACGGTCTCCGGATCGCTACCGATCTCGGTGCCCGGCGACTCTACGTGCACGGCGACTCCAAGCTCGTTGATGACCAAGTAATGAAGGCCACGGAGCCTCGCGATGCCCACATGGAAGCCAATTGCTTGGAGGTACGCAAGCTCGAGGATAGATTCAAGGGTTTCGAGCTTCACCACAGCTACAGACGCTACAACGGTGAGGCCGACTCCCTCGCTAATCTCGTCTCCAGCAAAGGCCCGGTTCCTCCTGGGATGTTCATCTCCGATCTGCACAAGCCATCCATCCAGTTGGACTCAACGATTGAGATCACATCCGACCCCCTAAAAGCGACCGCCCCGACCACTGATCGGTCGGACGCGGACCCACCTGGGTCGGACCGAAATGTGCTCACAACCGATTCCGACTGGAGGCAGTCCTTCATCGACCGACTGACCAACGGATCACTCCCCACCGACCCGACCGAGGCCCGATGCCTCGCTCGGCGGGCCAAATCCTTCGTCCTAATCGAGAAGGAGTTGTACAAAAGGAGCTCTTCCGGGATCCTCCAAAGGTGCGTCCCAGCCAACCAAGGGAGGCAGCTGCTGTTCGACATCCACGGCGGGATCTGCGGACACCATGCCGCGCCCCAGTCCTTAGTAGGGAAAGCCTTCCAACAAAGTTTCTACTGGCCGACCGCTATAGCCGATGCCGTGCAGATCGTCCGCACTATGAAGGATGTCAGTTCTTCGCCTGGCAGACACATCTTCTGGCGTAAGCCTTACAGACGATCCCTATCATGTGGCCATTTGCGGTCTGGGGACTCGATCTGGTCGGGCCCTTCAGAAAGGCGCCCGGGGGCTTCACCCACCTGCTCGTCGCGGTGGATAAGTTCACCAAGTGGATAGAGGCCAAGCTGCTCGTGACCATCACTTAAGCGCAGGTGGCAAAATTATTCCACGACATCGTCTACCGGTTCGGAGTCCCGAACTCCATGATCACTGACAACAGGACACATTTCACGGGGAAGGAGTTCCTTGAGTTCTGTGACGACTTCAACATCTGCGTCGACTGGGCAGCGGTGGCGCATCCCCGCACCAACGGCCAGGCCGAGCGGGCCAATGGCATGATCCTCCAAGGACTCAAGCCACGGATCTTCAGTCGACTGAAGAAGTTCTTGGGGCGATGGGCGACTGAGTTGCCCTCTGTTTTCTGGAGCCTGCGAACCATGCCAACCCGATCGACCAGGTTCACACCGTTCTTCATGGTGTTCGGAGCAGAAGCTGTCCTCCCGACCGACCTCAAGTACAGCGCCCCGAGACTTCAAGCCCACGACGAGGCACGGGGGCTTGAAGCGCAACAAGATGCCATCGACCAACTCGACGAGGCATGCGATGTTGCCATTTTACGATCGGCCAAGTACCAGCAAGCCCTGCGATGATACCATAGTGGTCAAGTCCGCGGCTGATTGTTCAGTGTTGGTGATCTAGTTCTGCGCCAAGTCCAGTCCAATAAAGATAGACACAAGCTCTCTCCGCCCTTGAAAGGCCCCTTCGCCACCGCGAAGGTCCTCCGACCCGGCACCTTTCGCCTCGACGATGCTAAAGGCAATATGTTCCCCAATGCATGGAATATAGAAAAGCTAAGAAAGTTTTAACCTTAGAAAGTCTTTTCTCGTCCACGCATTACTCGGGGGCTAACAGTTCGCAAGCATGTGATAGCCCACTCGACCGGCCTCCACGCCTTCTCTTCGGGCATGGGTAGCTGCGAGTCGATGGGGCGATCCGCCATGGCGAAGGAGTGCGAAAAGCGGCTACGTTACACTCGCCCACCGCATCTCCGTTTGTGCCCCGGAGCACGCAAGACAAAGGGGATCGAGTAAACCGTAGGGACCAGAAGTCAGAGTGACCCTACACCGATTCCAACCGAGACGCGGCCGTCCAAAAAGTTAAGGCAGTCCTATACCTTAAACTTCCTTTGTTCCGTTATGCTCCGCTACCCCGCCTCTGAGTTCAAAGTGGTATGTGGCGACTGCAACCCAGTCCCCACGCACCACTCGGGGGCTACTTATGTCTACACGGGTTGGTGACTCGACCGACCGTTCGATCCTACTTCGCGGCAACCCTCTCAACCCAGGTGCTACGGCCTACGCCCCAGTGGCTACGGTTGTGAAGTAGCGCTCTGCGGAAGAAGGCAGTACCCGAATAGAACCACTAGTTGTCGGTTGGAAACACCCCTTCACCAAACAAACACGAGTAAACGCTTTGCTCACACGCTCGCCCAGATCGGTGATCCGACCGGCCATTTGGTTCCCCCTCGCGGCAGCCCTTTTGACCCAAGTGCTACGGCCTACGCCCCGGTGGCTATGGTTGCGAAGTAGCACTTTGCGGAATAAGGAAGTGCTCGAGCGGGGCGACCATCCGCTAATCGAAAACATTCCTTTCCCGCGAGGTGAGCAGTCTAAGTTTAAGCTCTGCTTATGTTTCCCCCGAGGGTGATAAACACGGCAACCCACACCCAGGTAACCCCCGCGGTTCCTGTGGCTACGGTCGTCAGGTGTTCATCACATCGAAGAAACGCAAAAACAGACAAAAGTTGCACTTAGATCGGCCCAGTCGGTGAAAACGGCTTGCAAACTTGTCAGCGTATGAGCTAACAGACCCTGCCCGAAATGGGGTGTAATAAGTCCGAACGGGGGGCTCTCGTGGTGATCGCTCAAGGTACGGTGGAAAATGAAACAGACAAAGCTCACAAGAAGACACTTGGGTTTATCCAGGTTCGGGCCCTCCTCACGAGTAATAGCCCTAGTCCTGCTTGTGTTATTCCTGCTGGTGTTCTTGGGGAAATCGGAAAAACCAAGAACAAGGAACTCCCCGGCCTCTAACCTCAAAGGAGGATGAACCAATATGAAATGATCGAACCCCTTCTCCCATGCACCCTCGCCCCCTTTTATACTCGGGCTGGCTGGGGCGGATGGGAGTTTACATCAGTGTACTATACTCATTACACTATCACACGGCATTCAATACGCCTGTCAATGTTCTTACATCACATTTAATGCCCTGGCACATCCATCCTCTCCCCCGCTTCGGGCTCCGCGCCTGCCGGCTCCGCCCGCTCTACCGGGGTGGGAAATTGCACCATGACGTCACTTATAATAATGGCGCGCGTTGGAAACACACGCCACCACAATGCAGCCTTTATTACTCCCATTTAATGCGCACGATACGCAATAAATGTCTTTGACCTCCTGCGCGGCTACACAGGTTGCTAGGTGGCCTCGTGAACTGGGCACCAGTGGTGTGGACTGGGCACCGCGCGTCCGCCAGGCGGCCACCTTGCTGATCGCCCAGCGGCATGGCTTGGTCACCACCTGACCGCTGGGCGATCACACAGCTGACGGCCAGCGACGTGGCCTGGTCGCCACCCGACCGCTGGGCGATCACTCAGCTGACCGCCAGCGACGTGGTCTGGTCACCACCTGACTGCTGGGTGATCACACAGCTGACCGCCAGCGGCGTGGCCTGGTCGCCACCTGACCCCTGGGCGATCACTCAACTGACCGCTAGCGGTGTGGTCTGGTCGCCACCTGACCGCTGGGCGACCACCTCACTGATCGCCAGCGTCGTGGTCTGGATGCCACATGTCTGCTGGCAGCTCCTACCGAAGTGTAGTGGGCACCCTGGTGTAGAATACGCCGATAGTAGCCCCCGGACCCACCCTAGAGCGCCCTTTTTACCTTTCTGGAAACGAAAACGGCTCAGTCTCCCGGGTGGGTCCACTTTAAGTGCCCACGTAACGCTGCGGCTTTTAAATGCTGCCGCTGTTTCTGGGCATCGAGGTGGAACGTGCAGCCGTCCCTGCCTCGTAACCGGTGCGGGCCTGGGGAGCACGCCTGCGCCTCTTCTGATTCTTTTGGGTTTCCCGCCAGCGAACCAGTGCGCCCCCTCGGGTCTCCCTCTATTCAAACCGTCGCGCCCCCTTGGGTTTCCCGCTAAAGCGCTCCTCCATGCGCACATATATATAGGGGGCCCGGGGGGAGGCGGTTCGCTCTTTCCTTAGTCTTTGCTTCCTTGCGAACCGCTCCTTTGCCTTCACTCCCAGCAAACTGCTACTTCGCGCTTGCTCCTTGTGAACTGTTCCCTCGCTCCCATGGCGCCGCCACACCTCTGCTTCCTCCATCGACCGTCAAGGAGGTCGACGCCGAGAGGTTTGCCACGTATGTCGCCGGCGGCACCGTCCGTACTCGCGCCGGGACCGCCGCGCCCGGCTGCCGCCCGGGAGAAGTGATCTTCTTCGGATGGGGGATGCTGGCGGGCCTCCTTCCGCCGATCTCCGACTTCTACCTTGCCATCCTCAACTTCTACTCCATCCACAACATTCACCTTCCTCCCAACTCCGTGGTTCTTCTTGCTGTCTTCGCCCATTTCTGCGAGATGTTCGTGGGGGTGGCCCCCAATCTTCCCCTCTTCCGCTTCTTCTATTCCTTGCGCGCGGCCAAGGACCTTTCCACCACGGCAGGCTTCTGCCACCTCCGCCTTAGGGATCGCGCGGCTTCCCGCTACATTTCGCTGGACCTCCGCTCCAACTGGAGGTCTTGGCGCAATGAGTGGCTCTACGTCAAGGACGACAGTGGCGTAGAGGTCTTGGAGTTGCCAACTGGGCCAGCGGTCAGCACCCCTACCTGGGGAGCTCACGTCGATGAGACGCCTGAGCTCCAGGTGATGCTGGCCCGCGTGGACCAGCTGCGAACAGCGGGCTTGACGGGGGCCATCCAGTCTGAAGTCCTTAGCCTTGCCTTCATCCATCTTGGACTTAATCCTACGGATCTTGTTGTCATCCTTCTGTTCTTCTCGGATCTGATCTTCCAAAATAGGTTTTACTTCCAATGCGGCTAAAAATCCTTCTAGTACAACCTCTAGTTTCATCTATTGAAATTCCTTACGTAGCTCATCTTGACTCCCTGCGGCCATCATATTCACGGTATGGCTCTTCCGACTCAAGGCATCTGCCACCACATTGGCCCTCCCGGGATGGTAATGGATTCCGATATTGTAGTCCTTGATCAATTCTAGCCATCTCCTCTTCCTCATGTTCATATTCGATTGGGTGAAGATGTATTTAAGACTCTTATGGTCCGTATACACTTCGCATCTATTCCCAATCAGGTAGTGTCGCCACAACTTCAAGGCATGCACTACGGCTGCTAACTCTAGGTCATGCGTCGGGTAATTTTCTTCATGCGGCCTCAGCTGCCTTGATGCATATGTGACAACCTTCCGGTTCTGCATCAGCACGCATCCAAGTCCTTAGCGCGATGCATCACAATATATATCAAAGCTCTGATTAACATCCGGTAGGACTAACACCTGCGCTGATGTCAATCGCTTCTTCAGCTCTTGGAAACCTTTCTCACATTTCGGTGTCCAGTTAAACTTCATCTCCTTTTTCAACAATTGCGTAAGAGGTCTCGCAATCGTCGAAAAGCCTTCAATAAAACGGCGGTAGTAACCTGCTGTCAGCGTATGAGCTAACAGACCCCTTCCCAGACGGGGTATAAGAAGTCCGAACGGGGGGCTTTCGTGGAGATCGCTCGAGATACGGTGGAAAGAGAATGGACGAAGCTCACAAGAGGAAGACACTTGGTTTATCAAGGTTTAGGCCCTCCTCACGAGTAATAGCCCTAGTCCTGCTTGTGTTGTTCTTGATTGTGTTCTTGGAGAAAATCGCGAGAACAATGGATCTGGGACTCAAAGATCCTCACCCGAGAGGGGGATGAACCGGTCTCAGAGATGGACTAGCAAAGAAGAGGAAGAAGAACCAGCCGAACCCTCTCCCACGCACCCCAGCTCCCTTTTATACTCGGGTTCGCTGGGACGTGCGGGGCTTACAAGAGTGTAGTACATTGAATATACTTGACATGCTGCATTTAATGCGCCTGTCACTGTTTTTGCAGCATACTTAATGCCCTGGCACAGCAGTCCTCTCCCCCGTCTTGGGCCCCGAGCCCGCCGGCTGCGCCCGTTCTGGCGGAGTGGGAAATTGCACCATGACATCATCCGCAATAATGGCGCGCGTTGGAAACAAACGCCGCCGTGCTGCGGCCTTTATTACTCCCATTTAATGCGCACGATACGCAATAAATGTCCTTGACCTCCTGTGCTGCCACGCAGGTTACTAGGTGGCCTCGGGAATTGAGCGCCAGTGGTGTGGACTGGGCGCCGTACGTCCGCCAGGCGACCACCTTGCTGACCACCAGCTGTGTGGCCTGGTCACCACCTGTCCGCTGGGCGATCACACAGCTGACCGCCAGCGGCGTGGCCTGGTTGCCACCTGACCGCTGGGCGATCACACAGCTGACCGCCAGCAACGTGGCCTGGTTGCCACGTGATCACTGGGCAACCACACAGCTGACCGCCAGCGGCGTGGCCTGCACGCCACCTGTTTGCTGGACGGCCACCTTCACTGACCGCCAGCGGCGTGTTCTGGACACCACGTGTCCGCTGGCGACTCCTACTGAAATGTAGTGGGAACCCTGGTGTAGAATACGCCGACACCTGCCATCCCAAGGAAACTCCGAATCTGGGCCACTGTCTTCAGCGGTTCCCAATGTAACACAGCTTCAACTTTGCTTGGGTCAACAGTGACTCCTTCTGCCACATTATCCTTCCAAAAGTCGCATTTGCTGAACTTGGAGAAGAGTTGTTGTTCTCTCAGCTTCTCCAAAGCTAACCTCAGGTGTTCTGCATGTTCATCCCTTGTCTTGGAGTAGACTAAGATATCGTCTATGAACACGACAACGAACTTGTCCAAATACTCCATGAAAACCTTATTCATCATATTAATGAAATAAGCTGGCGCATTCGTCAGACCAATGGACATAACTATAAACTCGTAATGTCCGTATCTCGGTGAGAATGCGGTCTTCGGGATATCTTCTGATCGGATCTTCAACTGGTGATATCCTGATCTCAAGTCAATCTTGGAGAAAACTCCGGCTCCTCTCAACTGGTCAAACAGATCATCGATCCTGGGTAGCGGGTATTTTTATCTTCACGGTGACCTCACTGAGAGCACAGTAGTCAATGCACATCCTGAAACTCCTGTCCTTCTTCTTGACGAATAGAAATGGCGCTCCCCATGGCGACGAACTCGGCCTGATGAATCCTTTCTCCATCAACTCTTCAAGCTGTCTCTTCATCTCCACCAATTCTTCAGTTGACATCCGGTAGGGTCTCTTCGCTATCAGTGCTGTTCCAGGTACTAACTCAATCACAAATTCTATGTCCCTGTCCGGCGGCATCCCAGGCAAATCTTCAAGAAAAACATCAGGATACTCATCTACCACTGAAACATCTTCTATGCTGATTGTCTTTACACTGTTGACCATCAACTATCCATCTCGAACGGCGGTCGCTTGAAATTCCACCTTTCTTCCACATGAGCTCTCAACAGAAATGATCCTTCTTCCATAGTCAAGCACGGCCTTGTGCATGGATAACCAATCCATCCCCAAGATAACATCTAGGGTTTGAGTTCCCAATATAATAAGGTTCGCTAGGAACTCTACCCCATCTATTAGTATTCTCACCCCAGAACATCCTACTTAAGATCGGAGTTCTGACCCAGGGGTTTGAAGTAGAAGCATGTATTTAACATCCACAATATCCAAATCATTCTTAGAAGCAAAATCTCGAGAAACAAACGAATGCGAAGCTCCAGAGTCAAACAAAACTGTTGCTGGTACTGAGTTGACAAGTAACTTACCCAGTACAACATCCGTGGCATTCTGAAGTGCATCTGTGGTCACGTGATTGTAACATCCCACAATTTGCTTTTAATATATTTAGTGTGTTTATGGGATTATTTGGAATTTTTCAGAATTTTTTTTTGGAATCTTCGAGGTTAATTTGAATTCGAGCCCTATTGAACTAATTGCATTAAATAAAGATCATGCATTTTTGCATAAGCAAAAAATCTAAAATTTTGTTTATAATAAAGATAATTGGTATATGAGAGTGTTTATCTCAAATATTTTCAAAAACATGTTATATAAATTAAGTTGTTGACTTTATAAAAAGCTGTACAAGTGTCTTATTCACTAAAAGAATTTTTGCGAAAAATCTATACGTCAAAAAATTACAAATCCAACTTCGTTAAGTTTCAAATAATTCCTAGTATTTTAGTGGAATTTTCCAAGATTTTCAGACCCCTTTTGCTAGTATATATATATGTACAGCATGTAGCCACGTGTATGCATATATACATGTATGCATGAATCCTAGACGTTTTCACTTTCCAACCGTTTCTCATTTCTCACGCCATGCATTTGCTAGCTAGTAACGTTTCCGTTTCTCATGCAATGAATTGCTAGCAACGTCTCCCATCTCTACACACACATGAAGTCCTCATTTACTTTCCAGCCGTTTGCTCCACACGCACATAAATTCTTTTAGCTGTTTCTCCATTCGTTTCTAAATTCATGTCAAAACCATCCAAACATTTCCATTTCTTGCATTTAACTCTTCAGCCATTTCCATTTAACTCTCCAGCCTTTGCATGCACATTATTCATTACTAGCAACGCACGTCCTTCATTTCCTAAGCAATGCATGAATGCTTCTCTCTCCAGCCTTTCCATTTTCCTTGCGCATATGCATGAAGCCTTTTCATTTTCCATGTGCATGGATTCTTTATTTCTTCCAGCCATTTCTTCTCATTACGTGTGAATTACTCCATCAGTTTCTAGTAACGTTTCATTTACTAGCAACTAGATTACATGCATGCATTCACCACTCATGTAACTGAACTCATTGAAGCTTACGCATGCATGCATGTAACATGTGGTTCAGTGCTCATGAAGCCTTTTGAAATCTACACATGTATGCATGTGTACGTTTCCTCCCAACTTATTCATTCAAGCCTACCCACATGCATGCACGTAATGGAAATCCTCTTCATTGAAGTCGTTTCTTCTGCCTCCTTTCATTCCAATGTGAGCTACTCCACGCGCAAGGAAATTTCATTCAGCCGTTTTCTCCATGCGATGAAGCCTTTCATTGTCCAGCTAGCTGTTTCTCCAATCAACTTCCTGTAAGTTCCTCTCCTTGCATTCCTTGCATGCATTATTAATACAAGGCCAGGACGTTCCTCTCCAGCCATTTCTTCTGCCATTCCCCACTTTTCTACTGGTCTTTGGTTCCGCCGTCGCCACCGCTGTTTACGTCGCCGCCAATGCACTCTCCGTCCTCGCCTTCTCTTGCGCCGACGGTCTGCGCTACTGCCTGGGCCGATCGGTACCTCTCTTCTCTTTTGCGCACGCTTTATCTCTATCGATCGATTGATCCTGTCTATGCGTAATTGTGCGTGTATATATGTTAGGCATGTATACGCATATATATTTATACACCATGCGAATATATAGTCATTGCATATAATAGGACGCATGCATGTATAGTTGTTGCATGTAATAGCTAGGACGCATGCATGTATACAAAAATATATTAGGCTGTACACGTGAATACATATATACATTAGTATGTATAAGGTGCATGCATGTATTTATAATGGCCGTAGCCAAGTCTTCCATAGTCTAGCCGAACATGAAGAATACGCATATATGCCATGAACAGTACCATGCATGCATTCACGAAACATTATTTGTTACGTTCACCAAAATTGTGAATTTTGTCTTCTTTGCTACAAATTCGTTTTAAGTCCAAATCGCTTGTAACAAATTTTGTTAATTAGTAAAAATGATTACCTTCCACAGAAATTTTTATGAAATTTTTTAAATAAATTTATACTGTTAAATTATGCGCGGAAAGTCCAAACTTACGAATTTTGTAGTTCTTAAACTATACGTCCAAAAATGTCAAAATAAATTTTTATAAATCTTAGAAAATGCTAAACTAATTATCTGGAAGTCTTCATGAAATTATGCATTAGTTTGATTTGTGGCACTTCCCGAATGTGTGTTTATTCGTTGTTTTTGGATGTTTATTTGGTTCTTTATCTGCTACGCATAGACGTTGAACTGTGCGAAGGTGCGGAAGTTGAAGATCAAACTCAAGATCATGACTTAGATCAAGACCAGTTGCTCTTTGAAGGAAAGTTATGCTTTGATCATATTATTCCCACTTTCGAAAATTAATTTGATTCAAGTTATTGCATGCTAATTTAATTAGAAATGCTTTAAATATTTCTGGGAGTTAGATAAATGCCTAGTTGCTGTATGACACCTTGTTATAGAAAATTGTATGCCATGAACCTCTTGTCACCCTAGTTGTGGAATATTTAGATGGACATTAATAATTTTGCCAACATGGGTTAAATAGACCTTAGTAGTATGCTTAGCCCTGCCACGTATTCATGACATGGTTTTGGATAAATAAATGTTAATGTTGACTTAATGAGATATGGAACATGTTCTGGAGAAGTGTCATGTGTTATTGATGATGATGTTGATGGCACGTGGTGCATGGTAATCAACTAGGGGTTTGATAAACGCTTTAGATCGGGGCAAGTGGCAAGATTGATCTGGTGGGCCATGATTGGTACCGGGAAAGTCATTTTGGTTCTTTGCGTAGTCTTGCCCTTGTCACCGTAAGGACTTAACCTTGCAAGCCCTTGAATTGGGTCAAACATGCAACCACATGTTTGGTATGGGACAGACCTAGTTGAGTAGGTTGCTAATAACATGCATGTGGTACCTCGGGGTGTCAACTACACCCTTTGTGTAGTTGTACGGGGGAGCGTACCGAGGCTACGACTAGGTACCCATCCAACGGTATGTCGGACCTATACTTCGCCTCTGATGAGGGAAGGGATAGTGTATGGCAACCGGGGAGGTCCACTTGTTAATGTAGAAGTTTCTAAAAGGCTTTGTTATAGTCACTCGCCTTTGTGGTGTTTGATTGTATCTTGTGGGTAAAGTGCATAACCTCTGCAGACTATAAAATCTATTCGAATAGCTGAGTCTGTGGTATTGGACACTACTCGGGGATTACAGTCAAGGGTTAGACTTTCATGAAAATAACTTGGTTTGTGGAAAACACTTGGGTTTGGAATTGTGAACTTGACCTAGGATTGGGAAATGCTTTACCTATGAAATCATTCTGAAATTATTCTATTTATTAGTGTTTTACTGCTTTGCAATCTATTACTGTATTTATAAATGTTGTTTTACTGCAAATGAACCATGAGCCTATCCTTTGTAATAAGCCATGCATGTAGAATATTAGAATTGCATTATGTGCATGACTTGCTGAGTACCAAGTACTCACCACTTGCATAAATACAACCTCAGTTGAAGTAGAAGCGATGCCAGTCTTGGAAGAGGATCTTCAGGAGGAGCCGTCTAACAAGGGAGCGAGCCCAGTCAGTTGCCTGTGGCAAATTGCTGGGCGCCACGAAGTCTGTTTTATTTCCGCTGTAGTTATTTCTTTTAATAAGTCTTCGCCCTGTGAGGCATGCTTTTGTAACTTGACCATATGGTCGAGCAACCAGTTTGATTATTTAATTAAAGTACTTTATTATTTTCGCTGAGTATGATTGTGATATGTACCTATGTTGAGACTGTGTGCACTAGCGTGATCCTGGACTAGTGCTGGATACACAGAGGGTCTGGATTTGCAAATTCAGGTCCCGATAGTGATTGACTCGGCCTCTCACCACGGTCTGGGGCGCGGTTCCTGGCTGTGCTGCTCCGCGGTTTGCTCTTAGTGCGGGTGTCCTGGCTGGTGTGGAGCCCAAGTTGAAGTGAATTGGGGTCACTCCCACTGTCTTCTTGGGGAAGTTGTTGGCGAAGTGTCCTGGTTCGTTACATGTATAGCAGCGCCTCACTGCTCCCTGTTGACTACCCGAAACAGCGTTTCTGGCTGGAGCTGGTGTCTGGAAATTCTGATTGACGGGTCTCGGTGCTGGCGATGATGTCCTTGCTGCATTCTGTGGTTGGAATCTGAAAAACTGATTCGGTGCAACCCTCAGACGCTGCTGCGCTCCCTAGCGTGATCCCTGTTGTTGCATTCTGCACTTCCGGTTCTCATCCAGTTCTGTGTGCTTGTCCTCCAGGATGAGTGCCTTGTTCACAAGTTCCTGAAAGTCTGGGAAGGTGTGGGTGATCAGTCCCACCTGCAGTCCAGAGTTAAGTCCCTTCAGGAAGCGAGACTACCTGACCTTGTCCGTCGCTACGTCTTCAGGTGCATAGCGTGCAAGCTGTGTGAACTTGTTCAGATATTCCGACACCAGTTGATTACCTTGCTTCGGTGCCCTGAACTCCTCCTTCTTAAGATCCATGATCCCTTCCGGCACATGATACTAGTGGAATGCAGCGGTAAATTCTTCCCATGTGATGTCCTGTGGGTTCTCCCGCGCGACGCAAAAGTTCTCCCACCACTCTGCTGCGGTCCCTTCCAACTGATGAGAGGTGTAGAGAACCCTCTCATTTCCCACACATTGGGTAATGTGTAGCTTCCTTTCAATTGACCTTAACCAGTCATCAGCCTCCAATGGATTGGTGTTTCCAGAGAAAGTGGGCGGATGAGTCCTCATGAATTCTGAAAGCCTTGAATTCTATCGCTGTCCTTGATTGGCCTGGTTGGCAGCGGCATGAGCAATGACCTGCTGCATCATGGCATGCATCAGTTGGGTCTGTGCAGCGAGAAAGGCTCCAAAGTTATGCATGTCTACTGGCGGTGCTGGTTGGGGTGCAGGCGCTCCATCATTAGGGTTCCTAGCTGGGCGAGAACCACTTCCGTTCCCTCCAAGGTTTCCACGGGTGTTCACCATCTGTCTGTAACACCCCGGCATCTAGTATCCCCGAATGCTACCAAACATAGACTAAACAACATCTAAATACCATAAATAAAGATAAATTACAGCAAAGGAGTAAATGCTAAAAAACCGAAATTTCGGCAGCATCTCCTTTGTTTTAACATGAATTGAAGGAAACACAATAGCATAGCAATATAAGGCAATATGGGAGACATCTAAAATAGCAATAATTAAAGGTATGACGACCTTAAAAGTCTAATTCTAAACATTTAATGTCTCCATGAGCCAAACGAACAATAAGACTCTCATATCGCAAAGCTAAACCAAAAACAATAGGCATCACACTTAATTTATTATCAAGACCCGATTGAGTGACTGTGGGAACAATTGAGTGATGCTACGTGTAGAAGTGTGACTAATTCCCTTCCCCGCATGCCGATCTCATGGTTCCTAAAACAACAAGAAAGCACAAGCGTGAGTTCAACACTCAGCAAGCATATTGCAATGGTACACAAAAACAATTACATGGCTACAACAACTCATATAATGTCTTTCATCTCATTCATGATCACATATCAATATCATCACCATTATGTATGCAATGCGATGCGATGCTCATGTCTCCTTGGAAACTCATACCGGTATGGTTGAGTACACACCCGTCGGTGTGCACCCTCTCCCCCCTTCCATCCCGAAGATGGAGGGTGCCTACTCCTCGCTTCCAAACACCGCGGTGGATGGAATCACGATGTAGGACTTACTAATTAGCTCTCCGAAATAGTCATAACTTTCTCACCGACCTTCCCCGGACTAGTTATGACTTTCTCACCGCCCGTGCCATGTATCATGCCATGTATGCAAACATGCCAACATCATAAATAGCTTGTACATTAACACATGGCATCATAACATAATAAGCATACTCATCATATCATTGGCAATCATTAAGGAATGGCATGTGAACATATTATATATCCAATTTCAATCTCAATCAATCTAGCAACTACAACCCGCTACCCATTCCAATGCACTTGCCTCAACCACGGGCGACGGATTGGCGAGAAGTAGAAGGCACTCCCGGGGTCACACCACCTGCATATAGGTACCACACACTCACAATCAAGTCCACAAAACAGTAAGCAAACCCTCTTCTACCCCGACACCGCAAACTACTCGCTAAACCCAAAAACAGAGGTTCTGTCCCGTCGGGACAGCAGCCTTCCAAAAGGCACAATTCGGGTTCTAAAACTCCGAATCAATTAAACGAGTACATCCTCGCGTAACTTAGGAAATTTCCTAACTTTTTCTAAGTATATGGAAAGACTGATTCGGACTCTAAAGTTGTTTAATCTACAAAATACCGTGATCTGCTCCAATCACGTCACAGATTTTAATACGTTCGGTAAAATGAGCATAACTTTCAAACGGCTGGGCAGAATTGGACGTTCTTTATACCCACAGAAAGATATTGAAATTACCTACAACTTCTTCAACAGCCGGACAACCAAATTCCGAATCTAAATTGGCGAAAACCCAAACCCTAGGTCGACTGCTCATGCTGCCCGAAACAGAGAACGTGGCAAACTCAAGAATCCATCTAATCTACTCAATTCTAGCACCACCAATTGATCTAAAAACATGATAATACCCCTTAGAACAGATCCTAGACCAACCCCAAGGATCCCCGTGGCCATACCTTCGCCCGACGATCGAAAACCCAACGGATCTCGTCCCAGTTCGCGCGATCTCCTTCCTCGCTCCAAATCCACCGGATCTTGTCGTCGCGGAGCGCTCCAACGGATGGATCTTCGGGTTGGTGAGGTGGAGAAATCCCCTAGGGGCAGCAAGGGTGGTGGAGAGGAGAGGAGAGGGGTGGTGGTGCAATGGGGTGGAGGGAGGAGGAGGGTGGTGCACAAGGGGGAGGGTGGTGGCTATGGGAGGGAGAGGACGAGGTGGGGCGCATGGGGGGAGGGTTTGGGGCCCCCTAGGGCTGGTTGGTTGCCCCCTCCTCCCCTCATGGGCCCAGAAGCCTCCACTAAAGGCCCGAAAAGACCCCCCAAGGCCCAAGTTTCCCCGGAAAGGCCCAAAACACCCGAAAACGGCCCGAAAACGCGAATAAACACCATACCGTATGGTTTCAACCTCTAATTCCATATTTCATAATGTGTTTGACCTCGAATCCGAAGAACGCTAAAATCAACAACAAAGTCCCCAAGGGACAAAAGACTTCTTTGCAGCACCAAAACATTCACACAGAAACTAAAACCGGAGCAAACGACAAGCGAGTTCTCAAAACCAACACTAGCGAGAAAATGTTGGTTTAGCTCAACAGAGTGCAACCTCTCACGGTTCCATCTTCACTTCAATTCCCAAACAGAAACTGCTTTTCAACCACAAAGGGCTCCATCAACCCAAAACGCCTGAAACCTCACTACAAACACTTCACACTACTATCACAACCAACCTGACTACCACACTTCATTAAACTCAACATGACACAATCAAAGCGAGTCAAAATTCCTTTAACGACCTCTCTACAATCTCGAAAATTTCCATCGAGGGGAATAACTCATTAAGGCACACTTGCCCTTCCGATACACGATCATGCTAACATTTCATTCCATGCTCTCCCAGGCAAGACTCAAACCCAAAAACAACTAGTTAAGACAATTGCTCACGGCAGGACAATTATCACCGAACTACCGTCAACTTCACTTCCACCCATCGCTACTCTTCATAAAGGTTAAACCCATACGTCATCAACCTCCATCACAACCCACCCTTATACCACTAAGGTTCGACACCTAGCCCCAAGCTAGGATCGTAAAACCTTACGAAACCACAATTGGTTCCTTTCTTAAGAGGGTCTCGCCCTCACACAAAAACACTTAGTTAACAAGCCCAAGTGTACACATATTTCGCATATTCAACCATAAACCAAATACATTTATATCCTCACTCCCATCTATAGAGCAAGAGAAGTACAATTCTTTTGAACCCAAGTGGAACACACATGACAACTCAAACCCAAAGCGTTAACAACCATTTTGGAATGAATTCAGAAACATCCAAGCCAAATCACAAAGGAAGCATAAATCTCCTACACCACAACCAAAATACAAGAAATTCTTCATTCTTTTTTTTTATACTAGAAAGAAATGGACATCTCGATTCATGACATGCATGCACACTTTTCAAGAGCACTCCGGATTAGTCATATATCCATATATGACTAAGGGGGAAACAAAAATAGATAAGTAATAGAGAAAACTTAAGCGGGGCGGAGGTGTAACTCAAAATCCAACTGCATTATTTATTACTAACTTGCTATGGTTGCTCACAATGCCTAAGGGCCTTGCAACACATATTGCACACTCGGCAAGCAATGAAAATCCAAATCAACTATCACTAGAGTCTAACGCCTCTAAGGGTGACTCTTTATTCTTAGACGCGACTGGACGAAGGAGTCTCAACTGCAAAACCTACGCTCACACGTCGAGAAAACCTCCACTGCCTCCTCGTGGCGGGTGTGACGGCATAGGGGCGAAGCGATCACCATGCCCCACAATGGCAGTAGTCAAAGAAACGGCATCATCCTCAAGCTTAGGCTCCGGCTGTGGTGCTGGCTGGTGCTCCTGCTCAGGTGCTGGTTCCTCCAGGTCTGGGGCGTCCAACTCCAATACTGGCTCCGGACCCTGCCCATACAGTGCGGTCTCTAGCTCTACGATCCTCTCCGCAAGATAGGCAACATACTCACGAGCATTCTCTAGGAGTTTTTTCCCTTTCTCGACCTGCTCGCGAGCCTTCATCAACTCCTGGACTGTGTCGTCAATAAGCTCCTCCTAGGTGACGACGAATCTGGCCAAGTGAGTGACGGTAGCATCCTTATGTTCTATCGGCTTTCGCTGAGCTCTGTTGTCTCGGCGTGGGTGGTGATGGAATATTGTGCCCTCCAGCTCTGTAGTGTAAGTGCGAGCAATCTGTTGCATCGCTCGACGAGACACCTCCTGGATTCCCATCTCAAACGTGGACCTCCTAGCGTTGAAGTGACAAGGACGACTGAACTTCGTCTTCTCTCGAGCATACACCGTGATGTTAAATCCCATCCTATGACTAGTCATGCCTGCACGATGGTGGTCCCTCGGTAGAGCGGTCTCTCAAAGCCTCCAAGCAACTGCAGCATACGCCACAACTCAGCAGCGTAGCCTCCTTCACGCTCGGCGTAGTTGTTCTTCATCAACATCTGCCAAAAGACACTCACGTAAGAACTCAAAAGTTTTTAAAACCAAGGGATAGCAAGAGAAATTCAGCAAAAAGGGTATGAGAAGAGAGAAGGGGATGAGTTGAGATTTCATTCATTGTCTTGTCAAATTTTAACTTGGCGCCATCCAGTATACCACAGGCAACTGACTGGGCTCACTCCCTAGGTTGACAGTTCCTCCTCCAAAGCTGGCGTCGCCTCTTCTTCAACTGGTGTTGTATTGTTGCAAGGGGTGAGTACTTGGTACTCAGCAAGTCATGCACAAAATACAAACTAATATTCTACATGCATGGCTTAGTTCAAAGGATAGGCTAATAGGTACATTTGCAGTAAAATAGCATTTAACAAGTAGCATAAGTAGATTCGAAAGCAGTAAAAGTAAAGATAACATCAATAACTTTTCCAGGAGTTAAGTAAACATTCTTCCCTTTCCTAATCCACATTTCCATCAACGTCATCAATAAACCCAACCAAACTTTTCAAGTCCAAGTTGTTTTCATGAAAGTCTAACCCTTGACTGTAATCCCTGAGCAGTGTCCAATACCGTGGACTGGGCTATTCAAATAGGTTGTACACTCTGCAGAGGTTATGCACTTTACCCACAAGATACAGTCAAACACCACAAAGGCGAGTGATCATAACAAAGCCTTTCAGAGACCGCAAACTAAACAAGTGAACCTCTCCGGCTTTTGTCATACACCATGCCTTCCCTTAACAGAGGCAAAGTATGGGACCGACATACCGTTGGACGGGTACCATGCCATAGCCCTAGTACGCTCCCCTTTCAAGCTACACAAAAGGTGTAGTTGACACCCCGAGGTACCACATGTAAGTTATTAGTAACTTACTCAACTAGGTCTAGGGCTGGAAAATAAGCTCGTGGCTCGTGGCTCGGTTCGGGCTCGCCCAAGCCTGGCTCGGCTCGCACAGGCTCGTGGCTCGGACTGAGCTCGAGCCTAGCCTATTTTTTAGGCTCGCAAAAACACCGAGCCGGCTCGGCTCGGCTCGCGAGCCGACTCGTGAGCCAAATTTGGCTTAGCGGCTCAACCCATGCAGGGAATTTAGTATAACTAATGACTTATATTTTTAGGAAAAAGATGATGAAGATGATGTTGAGACAATTCCATTTGCTACAAGTGTGATAGAGAGCAACTAATCAACTACTATTATTTAGTAGTAACTAGTAAGTTAATATTATTCACTGCAAATACATGAATTATTTTCTAAATGTTTAATTTCTTGATAAAATGTCCTGGCTCAGCGAGCCGACCTCGAGCCGAGCCGGTTTTTTGGGCTCGCCTCAGGGCCGAGCCGAGCCTAGCTCGGCTCGCCACTAGACCGAGCTACATCGAGCTGAGCCGGGCTCGGCTCGGCTCGTTTCCAGCCCTAACTAGGTCCGTCCCATTACTGACATGTGGTTGCACGTTTGACTCAGATCAAAGGCTTGCAAGGTTAAGTCCTTAGGGTGACCAGGGCAAGACTACCCGAAGAACCAAAACGACATCCCCGGTGCCACTCATGGCCCACCATATCAATCTTGCCACTTGCTCGGTCTAAATCTATTTATCAAACCCAGTTGATTACCATGCACCACGTGCCATCAACAATCACAACATTTGATAGTCCAAAATAATGTCATGTGCATGTAGCAGGTCTAAGCAATATACTACGACGGTCTAAGTACCCAATGTTGGCAACTTAATAAAGTCCAACTACATATTCACAACTAGGGTGATAAGGGTTCATGGCACATAATTAAATAGCCAAGGTGTCATACTGCAATTTGGCATTTATATAATTCCCAGAAATAATTTAAACAATTTTTAATAAAATTAGCATGCAATAATTTAAATTAAATTAATCTCAAAAGTGGGATCAAAATGGTCAACGCATAACTTGCCTTCAAAAAGTACTTGGTCTTGATCTTGAACTAGCTTCTGGGTCAAAACTTCACCTTCGAAGCCTTCGCGCACTTCAACGTCTACTCGTAACGCGTGCAAATAGCAATAAATAATTAAACAATAGACAAAAAGTGTCCAATAATCCAAATGAAGTTCATAAACAGAGAGAGCACATTTTTATAAATTTTGAGAAATCTGAAACATCCAAATCGGAGTTAAAACGCAAAAGTTATACTCGTTTAAAGTTTGAAAAATCAATTAAATAAATAGAAACAGAGAAAAGTCATGTTCAAAAATTATATAAAATTCACCATTATGTAGTGCTCAATTTTATAAAAATTTAGAAATTGGAATCACCCAAATCGGAGTTAAAATGCAAAAGTTATAAGTGTTTGAAGTTTGAAAATTCAAATAGAAGAATAAACCGAATTAATTCATTTATTTTCTTATTGAAAAACCTGATTTATGACGTCAGCATGACGTCAGCGTGGAAATTGAATTTCCACCGAATTATTTTTCTATTGAAAATCGAATTATGACGTCAGCATTGCGTCAACCGGTCCATGGACTCAGTCCACGGTTCGGCTTCAGTCCACCGTGGACCCGGTCCACGGGTGCACGTGTCACTGACATGCGGGACCCACACGGGTGACGCCAGCCGACGCCAAGACGGCCGGGCCGAGCGAATCGACACGCTGGCCCCACCGCGGACGCCGGGCCGCGGACGTCACCGCAGGTGAATCGAGCCGCCGACACGCAGCCCCACGCCGACGCTGCGTGACGTCGGGCCGACGACGGGCGCGTCAGTGGACCGCGCCGGTTCGGCTCCCGTGCACGTGGCACGATCTGGGCCATTGGTTTGGAAACCAACGGTCCAGATCAGATCTAACCTCACGCGTTTGGAATCGGACGGCTGAGATCCGATCGGGTTTAACCGCGTCATGGGGGCGACGTGGCATGACCCGGCATGCGACGCGTGGCTCAATCTACACCGTTCAATCTCGATCGAATGGCTGGGATTGTATCTAACGCTACAACACGAATTAACCCTAACCGTACGATCTAGATCTAACGGCGGAGATCAACCCTAGCTCAGTGCGGTTTAAGGCTATGTGGCTCAATCTAGAGCATCGGATCTAGATCCAACGGCCGATAACAGATCTAAAAAAATTAAAACGTAGAACTTACCCACGGGTGACGTGGACGAATCCTAGCCGTACGATGAAGATCCAATGGTGGAGAAGCTTCGCGGGTTCGGCGATGGCCACGGCGGAGCTGGGTTGCCAGAGACGAAGACGATGACGAGCCCGACGGCGTTTTGGTGCAGTTCCGGCGAGGTGAGTGGTACCCTCCGACGCGTCTCGTCACGATGGTTCCGGATCTAGGCTTGTTCACGGCGGAGGACGGCGGACGCGGTGGGAAACGGCGAAGAAAGGCGGTGGACTCTTCCTCCAACTTCGGCGAGCGATTGCGGTGAGACTACGGCGGTGGAGCTCGATGGCCTAGGGCAAAACGTGCGCACGGAAGAGGAGAGCATGTTGGCGGTGGCGGCGCATTAAATAGGGCTATCGGCTTCCGTGAAATCTGCAAAAACCGAGGCCCACTCGGCTGCGGCGGCAGAATCCGGCGGGGATTCAGATTGGGTGACGAGGCGCAATCGTGACCGTTGGATCAAGATCCGACGGTCGCGGGGTTAGGGTTCGGCTCCAGCTCGTGTCGGGCTCGAGTTGGACTCGAAATCGTGTCTGACTCGGGTCCGGTCGGATGAACAGTGGAACCGACTCAGTTTTCCAGCGATTAATAATTAAAATAATTTCTAGAAATTTAAATAATTCAAGAAAAATAGCAAAATAATCAGAAAAATTCTGGAAAATACTTTGAGACATTTTGGACTCAGATAAAATATTTCCAACAATATTTTATTTATAAAATTTGATTCTTTAATTATTTCAAAAGGGAATAAATTCAAATTAAATCCAAATAAATTACAAAAAATTCCAAAAATTCTCAAAAATGCCAAATTTCATTTAAATACATGAAAAGAAAAAATTAGGGTGTTACAATATAGAACAAAAAAAATCCCCATGTCAATATCTTCTGAACTACTATGGAGGAACTAAACTGCATTTCTCTCTCAATCTGTCACAACATCCCATCATTGTTGTTTAATTCCCTCCATCCTCAATGTTGGTGCTTTCTCTCCCTCCCCTGATCCTCTCTCTCTATGCAATTGATCTAGTCTGCACCTAGGCTGCTTAATCTATATGGATGCACATCAATTGGTACCCAATCCCTGTATGAAAAGTACTTTGTATCTAATAACCTTCCGTGCCCATGTTAAAATAACCTTGGAATCAATTGATTTTTGTTTAGTGAGTAACTGTTAATTTTACTTTCAGAAATTCTACCCAAGGCTCGACATTTGATATTTCTGTACACTGAACAATATTTCATTTACTGGTCAACAGCAACTATAAAATTGCCATGTTCCTATATTTCTCTGATTTTAGTACATGCTGAGAAGCATTTTTATGTTGAGATTAAATACACTATTGAAGATTCAAACTATGATTATCATTATATTCGCTTTTCTTCTGGTGTAACACCCCGGCATTTAATATGCCCGAATGCTACCAAACATAAGCTAAACAACATCTAAATACCACATTTAAACATAAATTCCAGCAAAGGTACATATGCTAAAAACCGATATTTCGGCAGCATCTCCTTTGTTTTTCCATGAATTAACACAATAACACAATCATGGCAAGATATAACATGGCACACGACATCTATAACATCAACATAAATGGATATATCATCAAATTACGCCAATAAAAGCATGCTCAACCACTTCATAAGCTATAACCAAGCAAATAAGGAATCACAAGCATGCTAAATTAAACCCTACATTAAGTTTATGGCACAACTCTTAATATCATGTCTCCAAGTGATTAATTATGGACTATGATGGTGGAGCTACGTGTAGAAGTGTAGCTAAACCCCTTTTTCCCGCATGCCGATCTCAAAGTACCTAAAAACAACATAAAATACAAGCGTGAGTTCGAAACTCAGCAAGTATATTGTAATGGACAACAAGATCGATTATAAAACAATAATATCCCACATCACATATAACATCTCATTCTTGAACACATAACACTCCCATCATCATTAATTACGTAATGCAGTGCAATGCTCATGTCTCCTTGGAAACTCATACCGGTATGGTTGAGTACACACCCGTCGGTGTGCACCCTCTCCCCCCTTCCATCCCGAAGATGGAGGGTGCCTACTCCTCGCTTCCATTCACCACGTGAATGGAATCACGATGTAGGTCTTACTCAATGGCGTTCCGGACTAGTCATAACTTTCTCACCGGCCTTTCCCGGATTAGTTAATGACTTTCTCACCGCCCTCGCCCCATCTCATGTCATGCATGCAACTATGCCAATTATCATATTTCACATGTACATAAACATATGGCATCTCATCATGACAAATATTACACATGGCATCGAATCATGATAAGTATAGACACATAGCATCATATCATGATAATCATACTCAATATATCATTGGAAAACAGCAAGCAAAGCAAGTGATCATAGCAAGTATTCAATCTTTCATCCAATATCAACAAGCAACCTACAATCCGCTATACATTACAACACACTTGCCTCAACCGCGGGCGACGGATTTGTGGAAAGTCGAGGGCACTCCCGGTGTCACACCACCTGCACATAGGCATCACACACTCACAATCATGCCCACAAAACAATACGCAAAACCCCATCTAACCCAACATTGCCCACTACTCGCAAAACCTAAAAACAGAGGTTCTATCCCGACGGGACAGCAGCCTTGCAAAAAGCATAACTTGAGTTCTGGGACTCGGAATCAATTAAACGAGTACATCCTCGCGTAGCTTAGGAAATTTCCCAACTTTCTCTAGGTATATGGAAAGACTGATTCGGAATCTAAAGTCGTCTAATCTACAGATTACCGTGATCTGTTCCAATTACGTCACAGATTTTAACACGCTAGGTAAAACAGCCATAACTTTTAAACGGCTGGGCGGAATTTAACTTTCTTTATATCCACGGAAAGATAATTAAGTTATCTACAACTTCTTCAACATCCGTACGACAAGATTCGGAATCTAAATTGGCGAAAACGCGAACCCTAGCTCGATTGCTCAATCTGCCCGAAAACAGAAACGTGGCAACATCTAGATCTAACCCAAATTACTCAAATCCAGCGCCTCCAATTGATCAAAAAACTTGATAAACTCCCTAATAACAGTACCTAGCTCATCCCCGAGGATCCCCATGATCATACCTTTGCCCGACGCACGAAAACTCCAATCGATCTCCTCGCTCCTCGCTCCTCGCTCCTCGCACCTCGCACCTCGCTCCTCGGATGGATCCATGAGGATGCAGGGGTGGGGAGGTCACCCTAGGGCAGCAAGGGGGGTGGAGGAGAGGTGGTGTGCAATGGGGAGCAATGGGGGCGCCATGGGGGCAAGAGATGGGGCGGCTAGGAGGTGGAGGGAGGAGGAAGGGTGGCGGCTAGGGTTAGGGGCGCATGGGGCAGGGGTGGACGTCCCAAGGGCTGGTGGGGAGCCCTTTTACCAGCCCCCACACCCAAACCTAGTCCGTTACGGAGACCTACTCCATCCCACCAAAGCCCACCAAGGCCCAAACTCCCCCGGGAAGGCCCAAAACCCCGGAAACGGCCCGGAAAAGCTATTAACCTCCATATCCTAATGTTTTAACGTTAATTCCACATCTCATAATGTTATTAACCTTATCATGCACGTTAAATAAGGTTACGACACTCCGTGGTGTCACAACACTTCAAAAGGCCCAAAAACGCGAGTAAACCTCTAGCCGTAATATTTTCTTCTCTAATTTCACAATCTGTAATGTCACACCAAAACGTAGTGTCACATCTGGTGACTTCAGGATCTATGAGAGGGAAAACGAAAACCAGGGTATAGTCTACGGTGAGGCAGCATATGTGACATTATGGAATGTGACATTATTGATTTTGGCATTACAGTACGAGTTTATACCAAGTTTTTGGGATTTTCAAGGTGTTTGGGCCTCTCCGGGGGAGTTTGGGCCTTGCGGGAGCTAGTGTGGGCCTTGGGGGAAGTAATTGGGCCTTTGGTGGAGGCTTTTGGCCCATTTGGGGGAGTTGGGGGGAAGAAATTTCAGCCCCCATGCGCCCCACCCCCTCTCCCCTCCTTGCGCCCCTCCCCTTCCCCCCCTAGCTGCAACGTCCTCCTCTCCCTTCCCCCATGTGCCACCACCCCCTCCATCTCCTCCCCACGCAACCCTCCCCTTCCTTCGATCTCTCTGTTTGGGAGCAATCCAACAAAGATGATTTGGCGATTCCGACGCGTCCGACGGTTCCGGCGATTGGAGGGAAATCGTGGCCGGGAAGGAGGAGACGTTCATCGTTCGTGTGGTTCTTCAAGGGAGGTAAGCAATTGTGGATTGTTTGGTAGAGTTTTGGTGCTGGTTAGATGGGGAATCCATGCCCAAAACCCATGTTTAGGTGCTGTTGTTAGATGTATTTAGGGAGAACGCAATTCTGTCCCACGTTCTGTCCTCGGGAAGATTTGAACCCCAACTTAGGGCTTGAGTTTTGGGATTTGTAGATGCATTTTCTGGTTAGCCGGCTGTTGATAAAGTTGTAGGTAATTCAATTAACTTTAATTAGACACCAAGAATGTTCAATTCTGTCCAGCCGTTTAAAAGTTATGGCTGTTTTACCTAGCACTGTCAAATCTGTGATGTGATTGGAATAGATCGTGTTCAACTATAGATTAGACAATTTTAGAAGCCGATTCAGTCTTCGCGAATACCTAGAAAAAGTTGGAAAATTTCCTAAGCTTAGAGAAAATGTACTCATTTACTTGATTTGGAGTTTTAGAACTCAAGTTATGCTAATTGGAAGCCAGCTGTCTCGATGGGACAGATTCTTTGTTTTCGGGTTTTAGGAGTGGGTTGCGAAGTCGTTGTAGATGATCGCTCTTGTACGGTTTTGTGGGAATGTTTTGAGTGTATTGTACCTATGTGCAGGTGGTGTGACCCCAGGAGTGCCCTCAACCTCTCGCCACTCCGTCGCTCACGGTTGAAGGCAAGTGTATTGTAATGTTTGTGACTTGAATAGCGTTATGTTTTCGTTATGATGCGAGCTAACCGTTGATATGTTTGCTTGCCATGTTTGATTCTTGGAATGAGATAAGTGAACATGAATTGTTAGATGGTTATGCATTTGCTGAATTACGAATGGTTGCAAAGTTTATTCATGCTTATGGTAAATTGGTGAGTATGTAGTGGTGATGATGGTGAGTAAAAGGATATTGTGTTTGACACCTGAATGATGAAAGGTAAACAGTGTATTCCTTGCATTCATGGCATGAGGACTGGCCAGGACAGTGAGAAAGTCATAACTAATCCGGTAAGGTCGGTGAGAAAGTTATGACTAATCCGGCGAGCCACTGAGAAAGACCTACCTAGTAGTCCCATCCACGGTTGTGTATGGGAGCAGTCAGTAAGAGTAGGCACCCTCCATCTACAAGATGGAAGGGGAAAGTGGGTGCACACCGACGGGTGTGCACTCAGCAATACCGGTATGTGCTAAGAAAAGAGACATGTGCATTGCATTGCATGAATGAAGATAATTATGAGATGTTTATGAAGTTGTACTATGAGATGATTATGATGATGTGCTATGATATGTAATAATGATGCTATTGATTAATGTTGATGCTCTATTCCATTGCAATACACTTTGCTGAGTGATGAACTCACGCTTGTGTTTTATGATGTTTTTAGGTACCATGAAACCGGCATGCGGGAAAAGTGTGACACCACGGAGTGTCGTAACTTTATATAATGTGAATTTTGAGGTTAAAAACATTATGGAATGTGGAATTAAGGTTAAAACACTATGGTATGAGGTTTATTTGAGTTTCCGGGCCGTTTCCGGGGGAGTTTGGGCCTAAGGGAAAGGGTCGTGGGCCTTGGTGAGGAGGAGTTTGAGTCCAATTGGGAGTAGGAGAGCTGGTTGGGGGGCCTCCCCCTGCCCCTATGTGCGCCCCACCCTCCCATTGTGCGCCCCCCACCCCCTTGTGTGCCCTAGCCGCCTCCCCCTATCCTCCTCCTAGCCCCACCCCACCACCTCTCCCCATTGCGCCACCACCCCTCCACCACCCCTCCACCACCTCTCCACCTCCCTTGCTGCCCCTAGGGGTTATCCACCTCAACACCTCGAAGATCCATCCGTTGGAGCGCTTCGCGATGAGGAGATCCGGCGGAATTGGAGCGAGGAAGGAGATCGCGCGAACCGGGAGATCTGTTGGGTTTTCGGTCGTTGAGCGAAGGTATGGCCACGGGGATACTTAGGGTTGGTCTAGAATCTGTTCTAAGGGTTATTATCATGTTTTTAGATCAATTGGTGGTGCTGGAATTGAGTAGATTAGATGAAATCTAGAAGTTGCCAAGTTCTCTGTTTCGGGCAGCATGAGCAGTCGACCTAGGGTTTGGGTTTTCGCCAATTTAGATTCGGAATTTGGTCGGCTGCCTGTTGAAGAAGTTGTAGGTAACTTCAATACCTTTTAGTGGGTATAAAGAACGTCCAATTCCGCCTAGCCGTTTGAAAGTTATGCTCGTTTTACCGAACGTATTAAAATCTGTGACGTGATTGGAACAGATCACGATATTCTGTAGATTAAACCACTTTAGAGTCCAAATCAATCTTTACATATACTTAGAAAAAGTTAGGAAATTTTCTAAGATACGCGAGGATGTACTCGTTTATTTGATTCGGAGTTTTAGAACCCGAGTTATGCCTTTTGGAAGGCTGCTGTCCCGACGGGACAGAACCTCTGTTTTTGGGTTTTGCGAGTAGTTTGCGATGTCGGGGTAGAAGAGGGTTTGCATACTGTTTTGTGGACATGATTGTGAGTGTGTGGTACCTATGTGCAGGTGGTGTGACCCCGGGAGTGCCTTCTACTTCTCGCCAATCCGTCGCCCGTGGTTGAGGCAAGTGTATTGGAATGGGTAGCGGGTTGTAGTTTTCTAGATTGGTTGAGATTGAAGTTGAATATATGATATATTCACATGCCATGCTTTAATGATTGCCATTGATATGATGAATACGCTTATTATGTTATTATGCCATGTGTTAATGTACAAAGTTATTTATGATGTTGGCATGTTTGCATACATGGCATGATACATGGCCTGGGCGGTGAGAAAGTCATAACTAGTCCGGGGAAGGTCGGTGAGAAAGTTATGACTATTCCGGAGAGCCAATGAGTAAGTCCTATGTAACATCCTGAGTTTGAACTTGTCTTTTAAAAATATATATATATATATTAATTATCCTTTGTGAGTTAATTGGAAATTCTATTTGGAGTTAATTGTGTTTGAATTTGTTTGCCCAATCTGTTTCGTTTTAGTTTTTGCTCCAAAATCTCGTTTCGTGTACGGTTAGAATTTCCGAGCAACCGTAGTTTCCGAACCTTCTCTAGCTATCCTAGAGTCTATCCTAGAGGTTTCTGGGAAGAGTTGTTGAGTTTCGGAGTTTTTGGGGGGTTTTTGGGGTTTTGTCGCCTTGGGCGGCAAGATCTGCTACCCTGGCGATCTTGCCGGCCGAGGTGTTCGGGCAGGGGGGCAGGGCGCCCATGGCTGACCGGTTGCCCTAGCCACCTCCACGTTTTTCTAGAGGGTTCTCCTCCCCCAGCCAACTCTCTCCCTCACTTCACTCCCTCTCACTCTCCCTCTCACCCTCTAGCTCTCCCTCTCTAGCGCTCTCTCCCTTGGAGCTCTCTCCCTCTCTCTCAAGCTCTTCCTCTCCCTAAAACTCTCTCTCCGCTGTTCTTGAGCTCAAGGTGAAGCAAGCCACGGAGGAGATCGTCACTCTTCAAAACCTTAGCAGCAATCTGTGGTGAGTGAAGCAAGTTTCAGTCAGATCTGGGTTGACTTGAGCCTGATCCTGTGCTTTTCTCCTTTTCTATCAACTTTTCTTTTAGCTAAAACCCTAGAAAACCAAGTTGTAGTGCTCAACTTTTGTTAGCTGAGTTTCTAAACCTAGGTTAGGTGCAAGAGTTCTCGTTAGTGCGAAAACTGAGATTGAAACCCTAAATACGTTTTTATCGGATAGATTAGGCTAAATGTCGTTTTCATAGCTTTTGGAATTAAACTTTGGAACCCTAGTTCCAAAAGCTAGGAAAAGGACCCTTGAACGTATTCGATGTCGTTAAAGTCCGAGTTTCGCGATAGGAATCGAGTTTGAATTCGATTCGGGGTGAAAGTCGAAATTTAGCGTAAATTAGGACTCTAGAGTTTCTCGGATTAGGATGTAAGCCAAACGAAGTCGGAACCACGTGTGGTTTGCATAAATGGGTCCTTGTCACCTCCGAGAACCCATCCATGCAATCGTCGCGGAATTCCGAAGTCGTTTGTGCGAAAATCCTTTTTTTGGAAAATTCAGTCGACCTGTGGCCGGCACTACCGACGTGGTAAGTCCGGTACTGCCGCTCAGGCCGGCACTACCGATCCTTGCGGCCAGTACTGCCGGGTTCGGGCCGGCACTACCGCTCCCGCAACGCCGGTAGTTATTTTCCAGAGAGGGTCCCTTTTGAGTTTCGTAGCCGCCAGCACTACCGACCCTTGCGGCCGGTACTGCCGACTGTAGGGCGGCACTACCGGAGTTTGTACACCGGTACTGCCGGTCTCCAATTCAAGTTTTGATTTTCGTTGAGTTGTCTCTCTCGTGTTCGCTTATTAGTTGTTGTCCGCTTCTTTGAGCCTTTTTGCCTTGTTCTCATTGGATCTTAATCGTTTCCTCGTTATTTCTTTTGTCGCGCTTTCGTTTAGACGTTGACGCCTCGGGAGCAGTTGGCGAGGATCCGGACTTCGACCCAGAGGACACGCAAAACTCAGAGCAAGCAGGCAAGCACCCCCTTTGATCATATTGCTCCTATAATTGCAAATGTATTTGATGATTCGCAAAACTATTGCGCATGCATATGATTATTACAAATATTTAAATGGTGGGGATAGGTAGTTACCCTAAAGGTTGGATGGCTTATCTCAATCTCGTTGTTACCCTAAAATCCTTGAGTAACCCTAGTTTAAGGGTAGACGCTATAATAAGTGTCGCCGGGGAATATAAGTCTAATAGTTGCATACGCTTAGCCCAGCTTTAGACTGATTGAATAATGATCGGTGGACTCAGTCAATCAAAGATTTTCGATACGTTATTAGGATTTCGGAAATGATGGTTTTTGGAAAAATAAAGGCTATGTTGGTAAAAGATGAAAAAGGAAAAGGTGTATGGTGATTTATGCCGGACGGATGATGGGAGGTCTCGTCTGTGCAAACCTAAGGACTGAACTTGACGTTTTTAACCAAGTCCTAGTACAGGAGTGGGAATTTGATCTTGCGCCGTGGCAGGTCGAAGTAGTTGGGCAATACCGACGTGCTGGTATTGCTTAGAATACTCCCTCACCACGCGCAGGTGTTGGAGGCTTTCGTGAAACAACGGTGGATGCTTTGCTGAGGGTAAAAGGCACGATGGGCTGTTAGCCATCGTTGGATCCGTGTGGGTGAATCAGGTTTGGAGTGTACGGTACCCAACCACCCTAATTTTAGGGGGGTACTCTCGCCTGGCCCGGGGGTACTCTGTGTGGGTGAGTGGAGCCCCCACCCAAAGCAAAGAGCGCACATCGCCGGGGCTGACGCAAGGCTAAATGTCGACAATTGGGAAAGTTTCGTCACAATCTAGCAAAGCGGATACGGTATGTATCGCGTGGCATGGTTGACATGATTGCTAGAATGTGTCGTGTGGGTAAAGTGTGCATTCTCTGCAGAGATTAAACAAACTAATCGATTAGCCGTGCTCACGGTCACGAGCATCTTGGGTATTTCCTGTCAAGTATAGTAATTTTGGTTTTGATTTCTGAAAAGAATTAAATTTCAGTAGATCTTTTAAAGGATGGGCTGTGTTATTGTAACACCCCGGCATTTAACATGCCCGAATGCTACCAAACATAAGCTAAACAACATCTAAATACCACATTTAAACATAAATTCCAGCAAAGGTACATATGCTAAAAACCGATATTTAAAGACATCTCCTTTGTTTTTCCATGAATTAACACAATATCAATATCATGGTAAGATATATCATAGCACACGACATCTAAAACATCAACATAAATGGATATATCATCAAATTATGCCAATAATACCACGCTCAACCACTTCATAAACTAAAACGAAGCAAATAAGGAATCACTAGGATGCTAAATTAAACCATACATTAAGTTTAAGGCACAACTCTTAATATCATGTCTCCAAGTGATTAATTATGGACTATGATGGTGGAGCTACGTGTAGAAGTGTAGCTAGACCCCTTTTTCCCGCATGCCGATCTCAAAGTACCTAAAAACAACATAAAACACAAGCGTGAGTTCGAAAACTCAGCAAGCATATTGTAATGGACAACAAGATCATTTACAAGACAATAATACCTTACATCACATATAACATCTCATACTTGAGCACATAACAACATCATCATCATTAAATATGTATTGCAATGCAATGCAATGCAATGTTATGCTCATATCTCCTTGGAAACTCATACCGGTATGGTTGAGTACACACCCGTCGGTGTGCACCCTTTTCCCCCCTTCCATCCCGAAGATGGAGGGTGCCTACTCCTCGCTTCCATTCACCACGTGGATGGAATCACGATGTAGGTCTTACTCAATGGCGTTCCGGACTAGTTATGACTTTCTCACCGACCTTGCCGGACTAGTTATGACTTTCTCACCGCCCTCGCCCTATCTCATGACATGCAAGCAACTATGCCAATTATCATATCTCATTTGTACATAAACATATGGCATCATGTCATAGTACACATAAACACATGGCATCGAATCATGATAAGTATAGACACATAGCATCATATCATGATAATCATACTCAATATATCATTGGAAAACAGCAAGCATGGCAAGTGATCATAGCAAGTATTCAATCTTTCATCTAATCTCCACAAGCAACCTACGATTCCGCTATACATTACAACACACTTGCCTCAACCGCGGGCGACGGATTGGCGGGAAGTAGAGGGCACTCCCGGTGTCACACCACCTGCACATAGGCATCACACACTCACAATCATGCCCACAAAACAGTACACAAACCCCCATCTAACCCGACATTGCCCACTACTCGCAAAACCTAAAAACAGAGGTTCTGTCCTGTCGGGACAGCAGCCTTGCAAAAGGCATAACTTGAGTTCTGGGACTCCGAATCAATTAAACGAGTACATCCTCGCGTAGCTTAGGAAATTTCCCAACTTTCTCTAGGTATATGGAAAGACTGATTCGGAATCTAAAGTCGTCTAATCTACAGATTACCGTGATCTGTTCCAATCGCGTCACAGATTTTAATACGCTCGGTAAAACAGTCATAACTTTCAAACGGCTGGGCGGAATTTAACGTTCTTTATATGCACAGAAAGATAATGAAATTATCTACAACTTCTTAAAAGTCCGTACAGTCAGATTCGAACTCTAAATTGGCGAAAACACGAACCCTAGCTCGACTGCTCAATCTGCCCGAAAACAGAAACGTGGCAACATCTAGATCTAACCCAAATTACTCCAATCCAGCACCTCCAATTGATCTAAAAACTTGATAAACACCCTAATAACAGTACCTAGATCAATTCCAAGGATCCCCATGATCATACCTTTGCCCGACGCACGAAAACTCCAATCGATCTCCTCGCTCCTCGCTCCTCGGATGGATTCATGAGGATGCAGGGGTGGGGAGGCCACCCTAGGGTAGCAAGGGGGTGGAGGAGAGGTGGTGTGCAATGGGGAGCAATGGGGAGCAATGGGGGAGGTGGAGGCGCAAGGAAGGGAGAGGGGAAGGTGGGGGTGGCGGCTAGGGCTTGGAGGGAGAGGTGGGGGCGCCCAAGGGCAGGGGAGCACGCCCAAAAGGCTGGTGGGGAGCCCTTTTACCAGCCCCCACACCCAATCCTAGTCCGTTACGGAGACCTAATCCATCCCACCAAAGCCCACCAAGGCCCAAACTCCCCTGGGAAGGCCCAAAACCCCGGAAACGGCCCGGAAACGCCCCGGAAAAGCTATTAACCTCCATATCCTATAGTTTTAACCTTAATTCCACATCTCATAATGTTATTAACCTTATCATGCACGTTAAATAAGGTTACGACACTCCGTGGTGTCACAACGCTTCAAAAGGCCCAAAAACGCGAGTAAACCTCAAACCGAAAGGTTTTATTGTAACACCCCGGCATCTAATACGCCTGAATGCTACCAAACATAGATTACGTATCATCTAAAAACTACAAATAAAAGAAAATTACAGCAAAGGAACAATTGCTAGCACCAAAAATTTCGGCAGCATCTCCTTTGTTTAATCATGATCTCGAGCAACCATAATAGCATGGCAGAATATGACATAATATGAAACATCTAAAACAGCAATAATAAGCGACACGGAAGCAATATGAGTCCACTTTAAGCATCACAAGGTCATCATTAGCCAAATGAAACGAATACGGCAATTCTAGCACACATCTAAACCATAAACATCAATTGTATCACGTTAAATTTATTGTCATGACTCCAAATGATTCCATTGTGGAATCAATTGCGTGAACTACGTGGAGATGTGTGACTATTCCCCTTTTCCCTCATGCCGATCTCAAGGTACCTAAAAACAACATAAAACACAAGCGTGAGTTCAAAACTTCAGCAAAGTGTATTGTAATGGAAAAACAAAGATCAAGTCAACAAACCATCATCACCAATCTCCAAAAGCACATCATAACACAACATAGTTAGCATTCCAAACACCTTTTAAGCATCCATGTACTCATCTCGTGAGCAACTCATAAGTATTCACATCGTCATCTCATAAACATCAGCATATACATATTTCATTAATGCAATGCAATGCACATGTCTCCTTGGAAACTCATACCGGTATGGTGGAGTGCACACCCGTCGGCATGCACCCTTTTCCCCCTTCCATCCCGAAGATGGAGGGTGCCTATCACTCGCTTCCATTCACCACGGTGAATGGAATCACGATGTAGGTCTTACTCAAGAATAGCCCCGGACTAGTCATAACGGTTCTCACCGACCCTCCCGGAATAGTTATGACTTATCTCACCGGTCGGCCATGAAAATATGCCATGTATGCAAAATGGACAACAATGTACACATATATAGGAGTATTGCATATCATCACATGGCATGTAATCCACTTATCAACAATAAGTACATTTAAATCATGGCATAATGGCTTCATATCAAGCAATACATGTAATTCATGGCAAGACAACATGTTATCTATTCCAAATACTATGAAGCACAACTAGCAACACATATAGCATACAATCCACACAACACACTTGCCTTCAATCACGGGCAACGGAGTGACGAGAGGTTGAGGGCACTCCCGGAGGCACACCACCTGCAAACACGTGCCACACACTCAAATCAAGCCCAAAAAAACAGTACACATACATCCCACTAACCCGACTTAAACACAACTCCTAAAATCAGAAAACAGCAAATCTGTCCCTTCGGGACAGCAGCCTTCCAATGAGCATAACTTCTGTTCTAGGACTCCAAATTGATTAAACGAGTACACCATCGCGAAGCTTAGGAAATTTCCTAGATTTTTCTAAGTATGGGGAAAAGCCAAATCGGCCTCTAAAATTGTTTAATCTAATGTTGAACACAGACTGTCCCAACCTCGTCACAGATTGGACAGCGCTCGGTAAAACGGCCATAACTTCCAGACCGTAACTCTAAAAATTCTCAAAAAAATACACAAAATAGGTCTTGACGATACCTACAACTTCTTCAACAGGCGGTCGTCCAGATTCAGATTCTAAAATTGCGAAATCGCCTGCCCTAACTCGGGTTCCCAATCTGCCCGAACCAGAACGTGAATACACCTCTAGTTTTCATCAATCCTACCCCATGGCAGCACCTCCCTTGATCTAAAAACATGGTATTCACCCTCTACAGCAGCAAGAGGTCTACCCCAAAAGATTCCCCCATTACCTTCTTGGAGAATCACGAATCGACGGCCGAATCTTCGCGTTCTTCCCCCGGTTTTCCTCGCACGCGCCGATCCCGTCCAATCCACTCGTCGCGGAGCTCCTCCACAGCAAGGGCAGCAGCGGGGCGAGTCGTGGCAGCGAGGAGGCGTCCTTGGGGGTGCAAGGAGGAAGGGGTGGTGCGGCTTGGGGGGTGTGGAGGAGGAGGAGGAGAACTAGAGGGAGGAGGAGATGGGGAGAGGGGTGGCGGCTTGGGGGGCAAGGGGAGGGGCGCACCAACAGGGCAGGGCAGCAGGGTGTGTTGCCCTAAAGCTCTCCCTCATGGGCCCAATTCATTCCACCTTCGGCCCAATTGCTTTCCCCCACGGCCCGATCACCTAAAAACAACCCGAACCTCCCGGAAACGACCCAAAACGACAAAGAAAATATGGTTTAATCTCATGCCGCAAAGTTTCACTCCCAAATATCATATTTTATAATGTCTCACCGTTCCGTAGTGTCACATTCTCTCCCCCTTAACAGGATTCGACCTCGAATCTTACACGTTAACTCTAAAACAATGTCCTCTAGGGTCTCATCTTCTTTGCGAACTCAACACACCCACGCAAAGACTCAAACAGTAGCAACGACAACCCAAATCTCCAAATCCATCTATTAACAAGAGTGACTTGACTTAGCTTAACTAAGTACCACTTGACATGATTCCTCATTTACTTCGATCTCTATCATGATTCATAAACTCAGAATGACAGAATACCAATTGTAACACCCCATCCCTTCCAATTATTTGACCCCTTTTCGCAAGGAATCAAAATTTACTAATGTCCATCACCTAGCCCCAGCTAGGACCATAACTCACTACTAACTCTCAACTGGCACTTTTCCCCAAGAGGATGTCGCCCTCACAACCAAATCACACAAACAACGAAGCCCACAAGTATAGCTCTTAGATTATACTCAACAATAACCCGATGCCCTTCTTATTCTCGCTCCTATCAATAGTGCAAAAGAAGTACGATTCTTTTGAATCCAAGTAGACCACATACAACAACTCGAACCTCAAAGCGCCACAAATCACTTTGGAAAGAACCCTGATAACATTGAAAGACCACCCTTTTGCTTTTCCTAAGTCAAGCCGCAAAGGAAAACTCAAATCTCCAATCAACGCGATACAATTCGCATCGGGGAGCACTCAAACAAATAAAGACTCCACACAATTCTCTTGACGGAAGTTCTCAACAACTAAAGACAACTCGACTCGCTTTCACCACAGCCAAACTTTTCATTTTAACCAAAATCAACATCTTGGAAGAGAACTGGCACAAAAACTCTCGAAGAGAAAGGGAAACTCAAATCCCTTGCATAACATAACCAAAATACCAGCATTTATCCATTCATTCCTTTTCATGCTAGAGAGCAATGGAAATCTCGATTCATAACACGGATGCGAATTCTTCAAGAGCACTCCGGATTAGTCATATATCTCTATATGACTTCCTCACCGTCCTGGCTCAACAACTCTTTTATGCTTATAAAAACGATGTCATGAATCTTTTTCACCATTTATTAGTCATGAAACCACGATACCCATTAACCATTCACAAAGAGACTTCATTCTCTTTGTCACATGATTGACACCCAACAACATCGATGATTGCTCAATTTCGCATAAACTACGACGGCGTTAACCGAAAAATACCATATCGCATCACAACCCAACAACCACTGCACGCAATGCGTGCAAAACATCGCATTTTAACCAAAGCCAATAACAGAAGATAACATCAACTCTCAACTCAAACATCTACGCCTAATAACCGCTACCAATTCTCTTAAAGAGAAAGGAAACACATTCCCAGCAGGGAACACCTTACCAACAAAATCACTTATGAAACAATTGTAAGATTCACCTTTTTGACACGCTCGCAAGCACCACACACGTTTCCCAAATAAATCCAACTCTAGTCACGAAAGAATTACAATTTAAGCGCTTAACTCCAGGGTTACCAAAGATAAATCAGTTGAACGCTAAAGAGAGCATCCCACCCCAACGCTTTGGGTGTTAAACCATACTCATAGCATAGACTAAACAGATTAGCCCAAAACCAAAGATTGGCATGGTTCAATACCACACCACATTTGGAACTCATAAGCCGGTTACTTCAAATACTACTCTTTCCTCCATATTTCCAATCATCGGAGTCAAGTTTGTAACTTGACAAAATGCCACTTAATCAGGGGAGATTTTATTGCACACTAATCAAGACGCCTAAACAAAGAGGCAGGCACTCCCAGAAAATTTATACATTCATTTGAATCCATAAACCTTCAAAAGAAAGTTCGACTCAAATCCCACCGTTACTCGCATTCCAATACTCTTAGCCAATACGGATGTCATAATCACCCAAAACCCGAGAAATCCAACACTGTTGCACACAAGCTACAACATCTGCTCTTAATAAAATCACTTTTCACTATTCATATAACCACAATTGATTATATTACCAACGAACCATAGACCATATCTACCGTATGACAATCAACAAGGAGAACCACGTTCTCACAACTCCAGCACAATTATCTTATCAGTTAATCCAACATAAGACGCATATCAACAACTTCTTTTGGTCTACTAACCATGACGAACCATTATTCATGCAACTTATTATCCCAAGCGTAGCACACATCTCTTTACAATTATTCCGGCGTAATCAACAATTACCCTGGGTATAATCCCTAAGTCACATATTCCATATCACCTGTTCATTCCACCAATAATTAATACTAACCACGCGACACGATCTCCACTAGACATCCCTCATAAATACGGATCCCAGACAGACATCTGTCAAGAATAATTCAACATTTCCTACAATCATTCCATATATCCTCATTAATTGATTACACGTAATTTTAAGTCACATTATCGACCCACAATATTAACTGACCCACCAGCTACAATAGGATCTTCTTGCTATAACAAGTTCATCAACCGAGACATTATATGCTAACTAATCTCAAACATCCATTAGATTCCATAACCCGCATCACTTTGCACACACCACTAGTCAACTTTCACTTTGGATCACCTGACGTCTCGTTTAATCATCTCTTATCAACACAATATTTTAGTTTATCTTTAAACAAACAACAAATTCACTTTAACCGAACCACTAGCTCATATCATCCGAAAACTCTAACTTCTCGTCATACACTTAACTTCTTAAACATCCGCGTGAATCACGCACCCAACTCTTAAGGAAACCATAATTGCTCCAGAAAAGAACAACACCCAAAACACCTTTCCTTCCGGAAAGCTCAACCATAAATCACAAGAGAAGTCAACTCTTAAATTCCCAAATGCAGACACGCAACTACTCCACAACTCTCGAGATCAACAACTTCCGCGAAGGAAGATGGTTGCAAGAGGGAAAACCCGGCGATTAACCAAATTTTTTTTTTCAGATAAGGCCATAACCCCAAACTTCAAACTTTCACGAAACAAACGGTTTTTTTTTCAAAGATGAATTCCCAAGCAAGTCATCATTGCGATCAAACACCACTTAGGCCCCGACAACGACGTCTGGCACAACACCGTAATAACTCTTTTAAACCTCGGCGAAAGACAAACACAAAAATAAATTGAAAACTTTCTCCGTAAAGCAACCGATCAACCACATCCTTTTCGACAAACCTTGACACCTAAATCCATGCGACTTAGATTTTTTTATCGAAACTTCAATAATTTCTTTTCAAATTGGAGAATGGTAACCCAGGAATCAATCTATAAGTTTCTCTATAAGACAAACACAAATCAGCGTCAAAGCTGGCAAGGCGACCAAAAGAGGCGCAACCCTAAATTCTTCTTTGATCTTCAACCAGAGAAGACAAAAACCAAAACCACCAAAAGACTATCGGTGAGTATCCAAACCGAACACTTTTTCTTTTATTTCGACCAACCAAAACCAACCAAAATCTTTCGTCAAAACGGCAAAGGAAATTCTGAGGGTCAATCCACAACTCTACTACTCGACTCCAACCAACTACCCAATCTACGACGTAAAGGATAAGCACTCTCCCAACAGGAGGTTAAAGTCCATCGGTGATGGCACTAACCGCCACACCGTCAAACCCAACATTACTACAAACAACGAAGGTGACCAAACCCTTTCGCACCACAACCCACATAATCTCAATTGTATCAACACAATCAATTCTTTCATAAACATAGCAACATATATTACCAAATGTAACATTCAACACCAAAGCTTAAATACAACATTTAAGCGTAAAGCAACGGTACCCATACCCATTCCTACTGTGCAACAGAGTGTGTCAAGTTTTAAATTAATTATTCCACTTACACAAGTTTTAATGTTGCTATCCTATGGCAAAGTTTTTAGTAAAACCTAAGACATGTTTCTAGGTTATCCCACTTCATATTTTAGTTGAACCTATAGTATGACACTAAATACACATTCCAGGGACCTACAGCCCGCTCTGATACCAACTGTAACACCCCGGCATCTAATACGCCTGAATGCTACCAAACATAGATTACGTATCATCTAAAAACTACAAATAAAAGAAAATTACAGCAAAGGAACAATTGCTAGCACCAAAAATTTCGGCAGCATCTCCTTTGTTTAATCATGATCTCGAGCAACCATAATAGCATGGCAGAATATGACATAATATGAAACATCTAAAACAGCAATAATAAGCGACACGGAAGCAATATGAGTCCACTTTAAGCATCACAAGGTCATCATTAGCCAAATGAAACGAATACGGCAATTCTAGCACACATCTAAACCATAAACATCAATTGTATCACGTTAAATTTATTGTCATGACTCCAAATGATTCCATTGTGGAATCAATTGCGTGAACTACGTGGAGATGTGTGACTATTCCCCTTTTCCCTCATGCCGATCTCAAGGTACCTAAAAACAACATAAAACACAAGCGTGAGTTCAAAACTCAGCAAAGTGTATTGTAATGGAAAAACAAAGATCAAGTCAACAAACCATCATCACCAATCTCCAAAAGCACATCATAACACAACATAGTTAGCATTCCAAACACCTTTTAAGCATCCATGTACTCATCTCGTGAGCAACTCATAAGTATTCACATCGTCATCTCATAAACATCAGCATATACATATTTCATTAATGCAATGCAATGCACATGTCTCCTTAGAAACTCATACCGGTATGGTGGAGTGCACACCCGTCGGCATGCACCCTTTTCCCCCTTCCATCCCGAAGATGGAGGGTGCCTATCACTCGCTTCCATTCACCACGGTGAATGGAATCACGATGTAGGTCTTACTCAAGAATAGCCCCGGACTAGTCATAACGGTTCTCACCGACCCTCCCGGAATAGTTATGACTTATCTCACCGGTCGGCCATGAAAATATGCCATGTATGCAAAATGGACAACAATGTACACATATATAGGAGTATTGCATATCATCACATGGCATGTAATCCACTTATCAACAATAAGTACATTTAAATCATGGCATAATGGCTTCATATCAAGCAATACATGTAATTCATGGCAAGACAACATGTTATCTATTCCAAATACTATGAAGCACAACTAGCAACACATATAGCATACAATCCACACAACACACTTGCCTTCAATCGCGGGCAACGGAGTGACGAGAGGTTGAGGGCACTCCCGGAGGCACACCACCTGCAAACACGTGCCACACACTCAAATCAAGCCCAAAAAACAGTACACATACATCCCACTAACCCGACTTCGCTTACAACTCCTAAAATCAGAAAACAGCAAATCTGTCCCTTCGGGACAGCAGCCTTCCAATGAGCATAACTTCTGTTCTAGGACTCCAAATTGATTAAACGAGTACACCATCGCGAAGCTTAGGAAATTTCCTAGATTTTTCTAAGTATGGGGAAAAGCCAAATCGGCCTCTAAAATTGTTTAATCTAATGTTGAACACAGACTGTCCCAACCTCGTCACAGATTGGACAGCGCTCGGTAAAACGGCCATAACTTCCAGACCGTAACTCTAAAAATTCTCAAAAAAATACACAAAATAGGTCTTGACGATACCTACAACTTCTTCAACAGGCGGTCGTCCAGATTCAGATTCTAAAATTGCGAAATCGCCTGCCCTAACTCGGGTTCCCAATCTGCCCGAACCAGAACGTGAATACACCTCTAGTTTTCATCAATCCTACCCCATGGCAGCACCTCCCTTGATCTAAAAACATGGTATTCACCCTCTACAGCAGCAAGAGGTCTACCCCAAAAGATTCCCCCATTACCTTCTTGGAGAATCATGAATCGACGGCCGAATCTTCGCGTTCTTCCCCCGGTTTTCCTCGCCGCGCGCCGATCCCGTCCAATCCACTCGTCGCGGAGCTCCTCCACAGCAAGGGCAGCAGCGGGGCGAGTCGTGGCAGCGAGGAGGCGTCCTTGGGGGTGCAAGGAGGAAGGGGTGGTGCGGCTTGGGGGGTGTGGAGGAGGAGGAGGAGAACTAGAGGGAGGAGGAGATGGGGAGAGGGGTGGCGGCTTGGGGGCAAGGGAGGCGCACCAACAGGGCAGGGCAGCAGGGTGTGTTGCCCTAAAGCTCTCCCTCATGGGCCCAATTCATTCCACCTTCGGCCCAATTGCTTTCCCCCACGGCCCGATCACCCAGAAAACAACCCGAACCTCCCGGAAACGACCCAAAACGACAAAGAAAATATGGTTTAATCTCATGCCGCAAAGTTTCACTCCCAAATATCATATTTTATAATGTCTCACCGTTCCGTAGTGTCACATTTATTCTCTAATTTCACCTTCTATAACGTCACACCAAACCGTAGTGTCACAGTTATGCAAATGTTGAGTCATTGAAGTCAAAGATTGGTTGGTTTGGTGATTTGATCAAGTCGGTGATGATTCTTGATGCCATATGATGGTGGTGTTGGTTATGTTGAAGGAAAATGATTCATGATGCCATGTGATGGTGGTGTTGATTATGTTGGAAGAAATTGGATGTTAAATGAAATGTACAATTACATTATGTATTGATTTATTCTCATTTACTAAATGATTTATAAACGGTGCAGTATTCCAATCTATTAGTCTATTGCAAATAACTTCAGCTTCATGCAAAACTGAACTAGAGTAGCAACCATCTTCATTGTTCAACCTGCATTATTATTATACTTGTAAACAATAAAGTCTTGCGAGTACATACGTGTACTCACCGTTTGCTCTGAAAATTCGTGTGAGGAACAGAAGATGCAGGTGAGGAAGAAGGTGACCAGGAGTTCGGCGACCCAGACGCGGGTGGTGCGTTTGACGGCTAGCGGAGTTAGATGCTCGCCGGTTGCCTGTGGGAATGGAGGCACACCGTGGCCGCTTTACTTTTGTTTCTCTGATGTTTTTCTCTTCAGTTTACTTTAAGCCAATCGACATTTTGTAAACAGGAACAAGTTGTAATATTATTATCTACCGTTGTAATATATTACCTCTGCCCTTATGCTACGTTCGTTTGGATGAGACTCTCCCTTCTCAACATGTGACGCTAGCCTACTGATCCAGGGACTAGTGGTTATCACATGGTTGCGGGAAGCTCAAATTGGAACCAATTGGGTAGCATGTGACCTCATTCGAGTATCGTGCTAGCCAAGTGATTTCAATCTGAGTCTGTCGTGATGCCGTGATCGTTACGTTACGGGTTGCGTGATTAACCAGGCCCACGCAACAGTAATGGAGTATCACTGTACCAGGACGGGAGCCCCCACATCCTACATCGTGATTTCATCCACCGCGGTGTATGGAAGCGAGGAGTAGGCACCCTCCATCTTCGGGATGGAAGGGGGGAGAGGGTGCACACCGTCGGGTGTGTACTCAACCATACCGGTATGAGTTTCCAAGGGGACATGAGCATCACATCGCATTGCATACATAATGATGACGATAATGATATGTGATCATGAATGAGATGATAGACATGATGTGAGTTGTTGTAGCCATGTAATTGTTTTTTTTGTACCATTGCAATATACTTGCTGAGTGTTGAACTCACGCTTGTGTTTATGTTGTTTTTTTTAGGTACCATGACACCGGCATGTGGGAAAGGGCATTAGCTACACATCTTCAAGTAGTTCCAGTCACATTTACAAATTTTGAGACATGATCATAATAATAGTGCCATGAATCTTGGTGTATGGATTAAATTGTGTGGCCGTGTCCCTTATTTGCTTCACTATAGTTTATGGAGTGGTTGGACCTGATATTATTGCCTTATGTGGTTGCTATATCCATTTACCTTGCTTCTTTAGATGTCTTTTGATAAGATATTACTTGCCTGTTATTGCTATTGTCTCAAATCATGTTAAAACAAAGGAGATGTTGCCGAAATTTTCGGTTTTAGCATTTGCTCCTTTGCTGTAATTTGTTTTTATTAGTGGTATTTAGGTGTTGTTTAGCCTATGTTTGGTAGCATTCGGGCATACTAGATGCCGGGTGTTACAAAAAGGGATTAGCGGCATATCTTCACATAGCTTCATTCACTTAGACAACTATACTTTGCCATTCGTAGTTGTGATAATAAGTTTATTGCGCTAAAGCTTGGTGTACGCCTTAATGTGTGCTTGGTTGTATCGTTCACTTCGCTTTAGTTCATGAAATGGTTGAATTCATTATTCTGGACTTAAATTATTGCTATACCTCCCGTTATTGCTATTTTAGATGCCATTCATTATGTTATGTCTTGTGATATTATTGATGTTGCTTCAAACCATGAAAAAACAAAGGAGATGCTGCCGAAATTTCGGTTAAAGCATTTGCACCCTTGCTGTAATTTGTCTTTAATTGTGGTATTTAGTTGCTATTTCTACTATGTTTGGTAACATCCAGGGCATACTAGGTGCCGGGTGTTACAGCATCAGAAACATGCAACAGTACAGAGTGTAGAGTATTAGTCTAAAGTGGTTCTTCACCGAGTAAAACCAATGAAAGTGAAAGGAAATTGTGGAAGATGTCAAGTGATAAGCATGATTTATCATTTCCTCTCTCAAATTCAGTACTTCCAGCCATCTTACTAGCCTACTGTCCCCTCAATCATTGATTTGAACCAACTCCATTTAATGCTTATCGTTTGTGTAATCTCTAACAGGAACAATTCATGACCACAACTACAAGAAAAATATTATTTCAACGTTTTTCCCTTTAATTGTTTATGTAAAATCCATTAAAATTAACCTTGCCTCCGCAGAGAGAGGAAGGTATGAGGTTGAGAGGCCTTCCTACTTCTACTGGAGTAGATTGGCACTAAAGGAATTTAGAATAGCTGATGAATTGAGTAAGAGGGGGAACTTCTAGTTGTGTTAGCAAGATACTGCACATGAAGAAAAATTAGGGATCAGGTTTACCTTTGGTTGGAGCGAGGTCAATCAGCTGCAAGGGAGGACCGTCGGTTGTGCGTTTGGAAGATGTTCTACCTTTTGGTTGCCAGTCGCATCAGCCGCCACCGTTGCCGGGAGCCACGGGTCGCCTCCTTCGCCGCCTGGATCACGCGCACCGACGTCTGGAGCACGCGAGTAGGCTCCTGGATCCCCCGCGAGGTGCTGCCTGGAGCCCGCAGCAGGAGGCCACCATCGATGCCTGGAACCGCAACGCCAGCAAGAGAACCTGTGCAGGGAGAAGGCACCGGGGAGATCGATCGATGGAGAGATGGAGGAGGTTGAATATCTGGGGAGATGGAGATACCTGGAACGAGGCGTACATGTGGCCGGTCGGTAATTAGTAAAACTAGGAAGAGATGGATGAACTGGACGGAGGCGTGGGCGTGCCGATCATCTTGCCTTCGCGACATCCTCCTCGATCGTCTTGCACCTCGATGCCAGGTGGGTGACCGTGGGCAAGGATCAAGCTAGCCGGCTAGTTGTGGATGAATCTTGCATGTTGTGAGCTATTGGAATAGATGGGGAATAGCGGTTTGGTTGTGACGATGCAGAGTTGTGTATAGCTAGCATACGTGGTCTCTTGGATTAAAGGGGAGAGAGTTGTGTGAAAGTTTTTTGAAGGGTGATCTGTGCGGGAAATAGCGAGCGAATTAATTCGCGGGAGCGCTAGGTTGCACCATTTGCCGTGGTAGTTTATTTATGGTTGTTTTCCTTTTTCTATTTTATTGTTTGTTATGTTTCTAATTTAACATATGGCGTAATCTACACTACATTAGGTATGAAAACAGAGCGGATTCGACCGGATAGTGACATTTTCATATCCACTCATATTTTTTCACCCAGATGCGGATACGGATACGGATAATTTAAAAACGGAACGAATATTGAATCGATATCGGATAATAATAAAACAGATAGTAATCAGAGTCGGATCAAAAACGGAAACGAAACCGAATATTTAGTCAGATAATATGTAAACGCCAAAACACAAGTTTCAACACAGAATATTAGGATTTAGAGTACATAATCCACAAACATAACAAAACTTATAGAATAGTGTTCAAAACAAACATAACGTAATGAAATCCTAACATAGGAGCACATTGTTCAATGTTTATAGATAATTAGCATATAAAATGTGGGATTTGGCTAGGGTCGGCGCGTGGACTGCCGCTGCCCACTGCTTGGAAACTTGGAGTCTTAAGTCTTGGACTCTTGGGCTTTGTGGTGCCAGGGTGGGCCTGCAGTGCAGGCTGTGCAGCCTGCTGCCCTGCTCTGAGTATACGGATATCCGGATACCAGATATTTGTATCCGCTCCGTATCCGTCGGATATCACCTCCCCCATATCCGCTCCGGTATCCGACGAATATCATATTCTTTTGCCATTTTCCTAAAAACCGATACCGGATACGGATACAATCCGGATATTATTCGCTCTGTTTTCATCCCTACAATATGTTGTAGCAAAGTCTTTCTTTTTTAGTGTAATGACCAAGGTTTCAAATTTCATTTTTTGATCACATCTAGGGCACCCGAAAATTTTGATCGAAGTTTAAAAAATAAAATTCAAATCTAACATTTGATGTGCCTGCTTCCTTGCACTTGAAATCTTCCGCGCATAAGAGAGTTACGTGCCTGCTTCCTTGCACTTGCAATCTTCCGCGCATAAGAGAGTTAATAATTTGCGTAATAACAAGTCCTTTTTGTAAAAAAAATATTTTCTCAGATGGTTTTTTAAAAAAATACGCTGCATACGAATCGTCGATGAATTTACTTAACAACAGGTCCTTTTTTAAAAAAATGAAACCTCAACATAATTTCGATTTTCTCGGAGGGTGTTTAAAAATATGCTAGCTAGGAGCCGTTAATGAATTTGTGTAACTACGAGCTCTTTCTTTAAAAATCTTTTTTAAAAAATAATGGAAGTTCCTGTTAGGTGGCTTTTTTAAAAAACATGGTACGTAGGAGTCATCATCGAATTTATATAACCACATGTCCTTTTTGTAAAGATAGGTGGAGGATCCGTTCACGATTTTGCGGAACCACGGATCCTTACTTGCACATGGATCTTAGTTCTTTGTAGAAGGGGCAATTAGTCTTGCGTACATGTCCAAAGCCTATAAATACCCATGTAACCTCATTGGAACTTGAACGGTGACATTACGGAATATGACATTATGAAATGTGGCATTACGGTACGAGTTTATACCATGTTTTTGAGCTTTTCCAGGTGTTTGGGCCTCTCCGGGGGAGTTTGGGCCTTGCGGGAGCAAGTTTGGCCCTTGGGGGAATTACATGGGCCGTCAGTGGGGGGGTTTTGGCCCATATGGGGGGGAATCCGGCCATCCTAGGATTCCATGCGCCCCCCTAGTCCTGGTTCCTCCACTCTACCCACCCATAGCCGCCGCCCCCCAAACCCCCTAGCCGTACCACCCAATCTCCCCTATGCGCCACCCCCTCTCCCTCTCTCTTGTGCCTCCCCTCCCACCCCTAGCTGGCCCTAGTTCCCTCCCCACACAGCCCTTCCCTTCCCTTGATCCTTCCGTTTGGAAGCCATCCAACCAAGGTGATCCGGCGATTCCGACGATTCCAGCGATTGGAGGGAGATCGTGGCCGGGAGCAGGAGATGTTCGTCGTTCGTGTGGTTCTTCAAGGGAGGTAAGCATTTGTTTATTCTTTGGTAGAGTTTGGTGCTGGTTATATGGGGGAACCCATGCCCAAAACCAATGTATAGGTGCTGTGGTTAGATGAATTTAGGGAGAACGCAATTCTGTCCCACGTTCTATCCTCTGGCAGATTTGAACCCCGACTTAAGGCTTGAGTTTTGAAAATTTTAGAGGCACTTTCTGGTTAGCCGGCTGTTGAGAAAGTTGTGGGTAATTGATTTACATTTAATTAGACATCAAGAACGCTAAATTATGTACATCCGTTTAAACGTTATGGCTGTTTTACCGAACGCTGTCCAATCTGTGACGTAATTGGGACAATCTGTGTTCAACTGTAGATTAGAGGATGTTAGAGGCCGAATCAGTTTTCGAGAATACTTAGAAAAAGTTGGGAAATTTCCTAAGCTTTGAGAAAATGTATTCGTTTACTTGATTTGGAGTTGTAGAACTCAAGTTATGGTCGTTGGAGCGTTGTTGTCCCGGTTGGACTAAGTGCTGTTTTTCGGATTCTGGGAGTGGGTTGCGAAGTCGATGTAGATGATAGTTCTTGTATTGCTTTGTGGGCATGTTTTGAGTGTATTGTATCTATGTGCAGGTGGTGTGACCCTGGGAGTGCCTTCAATGTCTTGTCAATCAGTCCCGTGTGGGTGAAGGCAAGTGTATTGTAATGTTTGTGACTGGAATGGCATTATGTTTGCGTTATGATGCGAGTTAACCGTTGATATGTTTGCTTTCCATGTTTGATTCTTGAATGAGATTAAGTAAATATGAATTGTTAGATTGTTATGCATTTTCTGAATTAAGAACGTTTGTAATGTTTATTCATGCTTATGGTATATTGGTGAGTACGTAGTGACGATGAGAATGATAAAGTGATGATTGTGAGTAAGAGGATATTGTGCATGACACCTAAATGATGGAAGGTAAACAGTGTATTCCTTGCATTCATGGCATAAGGACTGGCCAGGACAGTGAGAAAGGCATAACTAATCCGGTAAGGTCGGTGAGAAAGTTATGACTAATCCGGAGCGCCACTGAGAAAGACCTACCTCGTAGTTCCATCCACAGTCGTGAATGGGAGCGAGTCAGTAAGAGTAGGCACCTTCCACGGGATGGAAGGGAAAGATGGTGCACACCGACGGGTGTGCACTCAGCAATACCGGTATGTGCTAAGCAAAGAGACATGTGCATTACATTGCATGAATGAAGTAGTTTAATGAGATGCTTATGATGTTCTATGAGATGTTTATGAAGATGTTTATGAAGTGATTATGATGATGATGTATGAAAGGTTTATGATTAACTAATTTAAAATTTGACACACATGGATGCACAGTAGGAAAGGATATGAGTATCGTTGTTTTACGTTTAAATGTTGTATTTAAGCTCTGATGTTGAATGCTACATTAGGTAATGTATGTTGCTATGCTTATGAAATAATTGATTGAGTTGTTCTTCTTATGGTGATTAAGTGAGGCTGTGATGCCAAAGGGTTTTGGTCACCTTTTGATCATAGTAAGGTTGGGATCTGATGGTGTGGCCGGTTAGAGCCATCACCGAAGGACTAATAACCTCCCGTGGGGGAGAGTGCTTGTCCTTTCGATCGTAGATCGGGTAGTGACTGGAGTCAAATAGAAGAGTTTGGTGGTGGATTCCTTCGGATTTTCTTTACTGTTCTGACGATCGGTTTTGGTTGGTTTTCTTGGTTTTAGTTGATTGAAATCAAACGAAAAGTGTTTGGCATTGGATTTTTGCGGATTGATCCTTTGGCGGTTTGTGGTTTTGTCTTCCTTGATTGAAGACGAAGAAAAAGAGTTTAGTGTGGTGCCTTTTTGGTCGCCTTTTTGGCTTTGACACCGGTTTTGCTGGTTGCTTTGCAAAGAAAAGTATCGTTTTGTTCTTTTGTATCTTACTCTGAGTTTAAAAGAAGTTATTGAAGTTGTGTGCAAAAACTTAAGATGTGTTGATTTATGTTTTGTGCCTTTGTCAGTAAAGGTTTACTTGATCGCTTGGGTCCCTCTTGTGGGAGTCTTTAGGATTGAAATGTGTTTTGGAGATCTTTTGCATGATCAAGTGTGAGTCTTGTCCCATTGCAACTTTGAGAGTCAAATTTCTTTGTGAATTTTGGTTGAGTTTTAAAAAGAAAATGCTGCAAACAAAGTAAGTAGTCTTTTGACTGAAATCATTTGTCATTAGTGAGAATTGTTGATAAACATGTTATGTAGTATGTAACAATGTGGTTTGTGGAAATAATGTACTTCTAAGTTAATTTATGAGTTGAATAAAATAAATGTAATTGTTATCTTTAGCTTGAGATTAAATAAACTTCTAGTGTTGTAGATTACTCTATAGCGAGAATGATTAAATGTGTTAATGTACATGCTTAGAATCTGTTGCTTTGTTTTAAAGTGCCCATGACCAACGATAATGTTTAAAGCTTTAAACCTTGATGCATAGTTAGAACATTAAAATGATGTAAACTACTATTGATGTAATAGTAAATGGGTTGGTTAGTTAAAGATATTTTTATTATAGGGTCGGTAGAACAATTTAATCGTGACGGTGATCGACCCTAGCGAATGATAGTTGACTAGAATTATTATGTTTGCTAACACAGTTGTCAATTGAGAGGACATAGGATTTGTTGTTAATGATATTGTTAAGAGCATTGGGATGGTCTGACTTATTAAGTTATCTTAAATAGTTGGAGTATGTTGTGTAGTGGCAAATTGTTATAGTATATGGAAAGGGTAACAAAAATAATGCGGTTGTTTTTACGATTATGCCGATTTATTGATAATGATGACTTAGTAGTAATGGTAATTGTTTAGATTAATTGTTGAAAACCATTGTTAAAAAGTAGGACATTGTAACATGCTGTGATGGAGTGAACCTTGGATAATTAACATGATGTAGGACTCTATCCTTAATGAGTGTATATCTTAGAAACCTACTTATGAATTTTGTCTTGTGGAGATAACATTTATGTGATGAAGTCATTTATTGATTGAATAAGTTTCGATTGTCGAGATGTTGGCGCATAGGTGGTATGAAATTTATAGGTTGATCATGCTAAAGTATTTGTTGAATTACTGTGTTTAAAATATAGAATATGATGTTATATGATATGTTGGTCCGTGGGGATCATGTTGACGTAGTCTTGGATGGATGTCTTATAATAAGCATCATAAATCTTATTTGTAAGTATTGGAAAAGGTAATTAGAAAAAGAATCTGCGATGTAGTTTTTGTTAAATCCTGATGGGCCTTCTCATTGAGTAAAATATTGAATTTGGAAATCTTTAATGGTAAGCGTAGTGGATTACTAGGTATGGTGGGATTCAGGCTGAGATTGTGTTTAAAACTTTTGGATTGGTATGGTTGTTTGCTATTTTAGTTGAATGCCTTCGGTCAAGGTGTTCCTTATATTACGTTTCAGAGTTTCCCTAAACTTGTAGTGATTGGTGCCAATCTTTGGTTTTGGCAAGAGTTGGAGTTATTTGTGACATCACGGGATGTGACAATATGGAAAGTGACATTATGGAATGTGACTTTATAGATTTCGGCATTACGGTACGATTATATATCATGTTTTGGGCCGTTTCTGAGTGTTTGGGCCCTTCCGGGGGAGTTTGGGCCTTGGGGGATCAATTTGGGTCGTTGGGGGAGGCTCTTGGGCCATGTGGGGAAGATGGGGGGCAGCAAAGCCTGCCCATGCACCCCCCTAACCCTAGAGCGCCCCCCACCTCCTCCCCTCCCACTCCTAGCCGCCACCCCTCCCATGCGCCTCCACCCCTTCCCCATTTGTCCTCCACCTCCCCACCTCCCCTAGCCGGCCCTAGGAGGGATCCATCCCCACCCCTTGCTGCCACACCCCTCCAATCCATTTCCCTCACCGTTGGGAAGCTTCGCGACGAGAGGATCCGGCGGATTTTGCGCAAGGAAGGTGATCGGGGAACCGGAAGGAGAAGGTTTCGTCGTTCGAACGGTTCTTCGAGGGAGGTAAGAACTGGTAGATCCTTTGGTAGGGTTATGACGCTGGTTAGAAGGGGTATTTCACGCCTTAGATCCATGTTTAGGTGTTGTTCCTAGATGAGACTATGAAGTTTTGCATTGCTATCCCACGTTCTGCCCTCGGGCAGATTTGCACTCCGACCTAGGGCTTGAGTTTTGAAAATTTTAGAAGCGTTTTCTGATCGGCCGACTGTTACGAAAGTTGTAGGTAATTAAATTATATTTAATTGACACCAATAACGTTAAATTCCGTCCATCCGTTTAAAAGTTATGGCTGTTTAACCGAACATTGTCAAATATGTGACGTGATTGGGACAGATCGTGTTCATCTGTTGATTAGACAATTTTAGAGGCCGATTCAGTCTTCGCAAATACTTAGAGAAAGCTAGGAAATTTCCTAAGATTCGATAAAATGTACTCGTTTTCTTGATTTGGAGTCTTAGAACTCAAGTTATGTTAGTTGGAAGCCCGCTGTCCCGACGGGACATATTCTTTGTTTTTGGGTTTTGGGAGTAGTTTGCGAAGTCGGGGTAGATGAGCGTTCTTGTACTGTTTTGTGAGCAAGTTTTGAGTGTGTTGTACCTATGTGTAGGTGGTGTGACCCCGGGAGTGCCCTCAACCTCTCGCCACTCCGTCGCTCACGGTTGAAGGCAAGTGTATTGGGATGGGTTTGAGTGTTGGATGATTATTAGACTTGCATAGGTGCAATATGGTTACATGATGTGTTAACTTGCCATGCTTGATATTTGCTTATGATATGATGAACATGGTTACATATTGGCTATGAAATTGTTGTATTAAATGTGTATGCAAGTTTATACATGTTCATGTCATATGTGCATTCATAATGGAAGAGGCATCCCATTCTAATGCGGGCCTCTGTGTTCACACATAGTGAACACGAAAGACCTACCTCGCAGTCCCATCTACGGTTGTGTATGGAAGTGAGTCAGTAAGAGTAGGCACCCTCCATCTACGGGATGGAAGGGGAAAGAGGGTGCCTGCCGACGGGTGTGCACTCGGCAATACCGGTATGTTGTGACACGACGGAGTGTCGTAACCTTATTTAATGTGCATAATGAGATTAAAAACATTATGAAATATGGTATTGGAGGTTAAAACCATATGGTATGAGGTTTAATTGCGTTTCCGGGCCGTTTCCGGGAGTTTAGGCCTTTCCGGGGGAGTTTGGGCCTTTCCGGGGGAGTTTGGGCCTAAAAGAAGGGGTTGTGGGCTTTGGTGGGATGGAGTATGAGTCCATTTAGGAGTAGGATTCCTGTATGGGCTGGTTTAAGGGGCTCCCCTGCCCCCTTGTTGCGCCCCCACTAGCCCTTGTGCGCCCCCCACCTCCCCCTTGTTGCCCTAGCCGCACACCCCCTCCCCTCCCCCTTTGGCCGTGCGCCCTCTCCCCTTGCCCCCTTTGCTCCCCACCTCTCCTCCACCCCTTTGCTGCCCTAGGGTAGCCTTCCCACCCCTGCACCTCGAAGATCCATCCGTTGGAGCGAGGAGCGATTCGGGAGGAGATCTATTGGGTTTTCGTGCGTCGGGCGAAGGTATGGCCATGTGACTCCTTGGGGTTGGGCTAGGTACTGTTCTAAGGATCATTACCATGTTTTTATATCAATTGGTGGTGCTGGAATTGAGTAGATTGGATTAGATCTAGAAGTTACCACGTTCTCTGTTTTGGACAGCATGAGCAGTCGACTTAGGGTTCAGTTTTTCGCCAATTTAGATTCCGAATTTGGACGTCCGCCTGTTGAAGAAGTTGTAGGTAATTTCAATATCTTTCCTTGGGTATAAAGAACGCCCAATTCCGATCAGCCGTTTGAAAGTTATGGCTGTTTTACCGAGCGTGTTAAAATCTATGACGTGATTGGAACAGATCACGGTATTCTGTAGATTAAACAACTTTAGAGTCCGAATCAGTCTTTGCGTATACATAGAAAAAGTTAGGAAATTTCCTAAGCTACGCGAGGATGTACTCGTTTAATTGATTCGGAGTCCCAGAACTCAAGTTATGCCTTTTGGAAGGCTGCTATCCCGACAGGACAGAACCTCTGTTTTTGGGTGTTGCGAGTAGTTGGCAATGTCGGGGTAGATGAGGGTTTGTGTACTGTTTTGTGGACATGATTGTAAGCGTGTGGTACCTTTGTGCAGGTGGTGTGACCCCGGGAGTGCCTTCTACTTCCCGCCAATCCGTTGCCCGTGGTTGAGGCAAGTGTATTGTAATGGATAGCGGTTTGTAGCTTGCTAGTTGCGACTAGATGAAATTGCTTAAATGATATGATCACTTGCCATGCTTTAAGAATTGCCAATGATATGATGAGTATGCTTATTATGTTATGATGCCATGTGTTAATGTACAAGTTAATTATGATGTTGGCAGATTTGCATACATGGCATGTTACATGGCCCGGGCGGTGAGAAAGTCATATCTAGTCCGGGGAAGATCGGTGATGTTACATGGCCCGGACGGTTCACCAAACTTGAAATCGTTTGATGGGTTACCTTCATGATGACCGAGGGCACGATGTCATCCGCGAGTACGTAGAAAAGATATTGCTGGCTCAATGGGACAAAAAAATCATACTTTTGCCCCACAACCCGGGGTAAGTGCTTCAGCCAGTTGCTATACTTGTTGATTTATACTATAACACAGCTTTAAGTTACGTTGAATGATGATGGCGACATACCTGTGTAAGTTTCCGGATAATTATATCAAGATAGAACCGGATAATTTACCTTGATTCTGAAAAGGGTGGCACCCACGCTTGGTGCCTATCAAAAATTTACTCGACGTATCGTTCTCCATCTACAAAGCTCGTGGAGGGCCACACAAGGACCCAGCAAAGCTGATACATACTTATAACTTTCCGGTATCCTCTAGTACGAAATAATCCTTCACACTCCATAATAATACCTTCAGAACTAATTAACCTATAATATTTTGGAAATGCTACCAGCAGCCAAAGGGCACTAACCTATATGGATTCTATGTTTGCCACAACATAACACTGCTCATTGCTTCAAAGAAGACCAATGTCATAGAGGTTTGTCAATCTTCCAACAATTGCTTCCACTTATTAATTTATATACACACAAGACATTACTCTTCCCATCAACAGACTTGGCAATGCGCTGAATCTACGTTGAAACAAGCTGACCTGAAATGTTTTTTTTTTTTTTTGACAACTCTGTGCCTTTTTGATGCATGAAGTTATTAATCCAAAAGGCGAATGCCACTCAAGCCTCGCCTGATAAGTTGTGACTTTCTTAGCTACCATTTTGATTAAGTTGAAAACCTTGTACTGTGAATTTGTGATTTGTAGTTCTAAATTCAATTGGTTTTTATATATTTGAGTTTATTTCTTAAATGAATGCGATGTACATTGTAATGTGCGATCAGAGTTGATTTCTAATATGGATGCGATGTATGTCGTAATATGTGATATGAGTTCATTTTTGAAATGTATATCATAATAATATGCCGGTGATGGTCTGTATTGTATTTTGTTTGGTTAGCATTTTCAAAGGCTAGCTAGTAAATCAAAATTACTAAACAAAGAAAAATCAACATTTCACAGACGGTTCTAATTTGGAACCATCTGCGATGACTTTTTCATTGCCAGTTGGAAAACCATTTGTGATAACTTATGGTCATCACTGATTGTTTGATACATACGATTCACAAAACCGTCTGTGATGTGATTTGCGAACTATATGTGATGCTGATGTGTGTAGTAGTGATATATACCTCCTAAAATATAGGTCTTTTTTCTCTCTAATATAAGCTATAGTATACAACTCAATAAGAATTATTCTATAGTTTCATTTATTAACAAATTACGTATTTATGCACAACTATACGATAAATTGATGACATTACCTCAATTTCCTTAAAATTGAGATTCTTGTTAGGGCCATATCCCTCCAGATCCCTTACGTGGGTAGGAGCAGAAGGAAAATCATCTCCGATAGTTAAATAGGAAGCGGAGATAGATGGGGAATAGCCCGGTTGCCATAGCCCGGAACGGCGACACATGTGCATGCTTCGGGCAGGACTCGTCATGTCACCAAAATATAAGTATGCACGCACCCATCATTTTTGCTCCGATGGAAACCTGCGCCCGCCCGTCGTCATTGTTCCACGCCGAATTGGCGGCGGGATAGATCTGCGGGAACGACACGCTTGGATGCTAGCTTAGCCCTGGGCATCGATACCGTGTGCCTACCTTTAATTGCCTCATGCACCTGGCCGGTTTCGTTCGCTGGCTCTCCTTTTTGGCCTCTCCCGTCATCGCCGGTATCGCTATCAGTTCATGCCGTGCGATCGATGAGTCACTCGCTGCACATCGGCCTTTCCCGAATTTTTTTAAATAATATTTTTTAATAAAAATTGATAGAAATAATACGTCGATTAAAAACTAACAAAACTATCACTCTGTAATTATTTGAAATGACGACAGAGAAGTTTTCACAACGATTGACCTTTCTGTCGCCATTCCAAACTGCATCTCTGTCCACATTCCAAATGGTGACAGAGAGGTATATAGCGTCTCGATTGCCACAGCGCTCTCGCCAGAATCGAGCCAAACCAGCGAGCAAACAAAAAAAGAAAGAATGAAGAGAGAGACAGAGCGGAAGGAGGAGGGGAAGAAGAATAAGAACAAGAACAAGAAGAAGAGGGGAATGGGAAGAAGGGGGAGAAGAAGGGAAGGAGGATGAAGAAGAAAGCGTCGCGATTTTGCAGGTAATTTTTTTGTTTATTTGGATTAAAATTTAAAAATAAAATTTAGTCAGTAGATTAATTAGGTTGTAAGTAATTAGCTATCTATAGTAGCAATTGTTATTTCGATACATGACTTAGTCACCAGATAAATTAGATTTGTATGTAGTTAGCTATCTAGAATAGCAATAATTTTTTACATCCACAATTTAGCGACCAGATTAATTAGGTTTGTAAGTAGTTACCTATGTAGAATAGCAATAATTTTTTAGATACACGATTTAACGACCAGATTAATTAGGTTTGTAAGTAGTTAGCTGTGTAGAATAGCAATAGTTTTTTTGATAAATGACTTAATAATCAGATTAATTAGGTTTATAAGTAGTTAGCTGTGTAGAATAGCAATAATTTTTTAGATATATGATTTAGCGACCACATTAATTAGGTTTATAAGTAGTCAGCTATATAGTATAGTATTAATTTTTTTAAATAAACGACTTAGTGACCATATTAATTAGGTTTGTATGTAGTTAGTTGTGTAGAATAACAATAATATTTGAGATTCACGATTTAGTGACTAGATTAATTAGGTACGTAAGTAGTTAAATGTGTAGAATAACAATAATTTTTTTAAATAGACGACTTAGCAACCATATTAATTAGGTTTGTAAGTAGTTAGCTATGTATAATAGCAATAATTTTTTAGATATAGAATTACCGACCAGATTAATTAGGTTTGTAAATAATTAGCTATGTAGAATAGCAATAATTTTTTTAGATATAGAATTACCGACCAGATTAATTAGGTTTGTAAATAATTAGTGTGACACTATGGTATGGTGTGACATTATAAAATGTGAAATTAGAGAATAAAACCTTTCGGCTTGAGGTTTACTCGTGTTTTTGGGCCTTTTGAAGTGTTGTGACACCACGGAGCGTCGTAACCTTATAAAAGGTGCATGATGAGGTCAAAAACATATTGAAATATGATATGGGAGGTTAAAACCATAAGGTATGGAGGTTAATAGCGTTGTCAGGCCGTTTCCGGGGTTTTGGGCCTTTCCGGGGGAGTTTGGGCCTTAAAGAGGGGGTTGTGGGCTTTGGTGGGATGGAGTGGGAATCCATTTAGGATTAGGAAAGGGGCTTAGGGCTAGTTAAAGGGGGGTTTCCCTGCCCTTTTGGGCGTCCTCCCCCTGCCCCTTGCGCCCCCAAGTGCCCTAGCCGCCTCCCACACCTCCCCACCTCCTCCTTGGGCGCTTCCACCTACCCCAAGCCTCTCCCCTTGCGCCACCACCCTCTCCACCACCTCTCCACCTCCCTTGCTACGCCTAGGTGAGTTCTTGACCTCACCACCTCGAAGATCCATCCATTGGAGTGCTCCGCGACGAGGAGATCCGGTGGATTTGGAAGCGAGGAAGGGGATCGCGCGAACCGGGAGGAGATCTATTGGGTTTTCGTGCGTTGGGCAAAGGTATAACCATGGGAAACCTTGGGATTGATCTAGGTACTGTTCTAAGGGTGTTTATCAAGTTTTTAGATCAATTGGTGGTGCTGGATTTGAGTATATTGGATTAGATCTAGATGTTGCCACGTTCTGTTTTTGGGACAGCATGAGCAGTCGACCTAGGGTTTGCGTTTTCGTCAATTTAGAATCCGAATTTGGACGGCCGCCTGTTGAAGAAGTTGTAGATAATTTCATTATCTTCCAGTGGATATAAATAACGTTAAATTCTGCCCAGCCGTTTGAAAGTTATGGCTGTTTTACCAAGCGTGTTAAAATCTGTGACGTGATTGGAACAGATCACGGTAATCTGTAGATTAAACGACTTTAGAGTCCGAATCAGTCTTTCCCTATACCTAGAGAAAGTTGGGAAATTTCCTAAGCTACGCGAGGATGTACTCGTTTAATTGATTCGGAGTCCCAGAACTCAAGTTATGCCTTTTGCAAGGCTGTTGTCCCGACGGGATAGAACTTCTGTTTTTAGGTTTTGCGAGTAGTTGGCAATGTCGGGGTGGATGAGGGTTTGCGTACTGTTTTGTGGACATGATTGTGAGCGTATCGTACCTATGTGCAGGTGGTGCGACCCCGGGAGTGCCCACTACTTCCCGCCAATTCATTGCCCGTGGTTGAGGCAAGTGTATTGTAATGGATACCGATTTGTAGGTTGCTTGTTGAGAATAGATGGAATTGACTACATGATATATGATCACTTGCCATGCTTTAATGATTGCCAATGATATGATGAGCACGTTTATTATGTTATGATGCCATGTGTTAATGTACGAGTTAAATATGATGTTGGCATAATTGCATACATGGCATGTTACATGGCCCGGGCGGTGAGAAAGTCATAACTAGTCCGGGGAAGGTCGGTGAGAAAGTTATGACTAATCCGGAGAGCCATTGAGTAAGTCCTACATCGTGATTCCATCCACGTGGTGTTTGGAAGCAAGGAGTAGGCACCCTCCATCTTCGGGATGGAAGGGGGGAGAGGGTGCACACCGACGGGTGTGTACTCAACCATACCGGTATGAGTTTCCAAGGAGACATGAGCATCGCATTGCATTGCATACATAATGATGATGATAATGATATGTGATCATGAATGAGATGGTTTACATGATGTGAGATATTATTGCCATGTATTGCTATTGTTGTACCATTACAATATGCTTGCTGAGTTTTGAACTCACGCTTGTATTTTCTTGTTGTTTTTAGGTACCATGAGACCGGCATGCGGGGAAGGGAAATAGTCACACTTCCGCACGTAGATTCACTCATTTGATTCCACAAGTCATTCAATTAGTTTTTGATAATAAACTGCGTGTGATGATTATTGCTTTAAGGTTTAGCTTTGCTATGTGAGAGTCTTATTGTTCGTTTGACACTTGGAGACATTAAATGCTTGAAACTAGACTTATATTGTTGTTAAGTCTTTAATTATTGCTGTTTTAGTTGTCTCTCATAATGCCTTATATTGTTATGCCATAGTTGCTCCTTCAAATCATGTTAAAACAAAGGAGATGCTGCCGAATTCTCGAGTTTTAGCATTTGCTCCTTTGCTGTAATTTACCTTAATTCTTGGTATTTAGATGTTGTTTAGCTTATGTTTGGTAGCATTCAGGCATATTAAATGCCGAGGTGTTACATATGTGCATCGAGGAGACATGTGCATTGCATTGCATGCATGAGATGTTAAAGAGATGTATAAAATGTGAACATGAAATGATTATGATGTTGAGTATGAGATGTAGTGATGATGGTATTGAAAACTGTTTCCTTTTTCCATTGCAATAATATACTTGCTAAGTGATGAACTCACGCTTGTGTTTTACGATGTTTTTAGGTGCCATGAAACCGGCATGCGGGAAAGGGGCTTAGCTACACTTCTTCACGTAGCTCCACACATTTAGACAGCTTTACCATTCAGAGTTGTGATAATAAGTTTTGTGTGATGAAACTTGGAGTATGACTTGATTGTGTGCTTGATTACATCATTTACTTCGTTATAGCTCATGAAGTGATTGAACTCATTATTCTAGACTTAAGCTGTTGCTATATCACCTGTTATTGCTGTTTTAGATGTCTTTCATTATGATATATCTTGTGGTATTTGTGAAATCATGTGCTGAAAAATTGGCTTTGAACTGAAAAATTAAACTTAGAATTGGATTTGCAAAATGTGCTTGTGCATGTGTTTGATAATTTGACAAGAAACAGTAAGTTTCACTTTTGCGCCGGACCTAGCTCTCAAGAAACAGTAAGTTCCCTGTAACACCCCAAAATTTTGCTTTTCTTGAATTCATGTGTGATTTGACACTTTGGTGAATTTTTGGAATTTATTTGGATTTATTTGGAATTTATTTGAATTTATTCCATTTTGAAATAATTAAAGAATTTAATTTTGCAAATAAAATTTTGTTGGAAATATTTTAATTGAGTCCAAAATGACCCAAAATATTTTCCAGAATTTTTCTGGAATTTTTCTGAGTCTTTTGCTATTTTTAATGAATTAAATGAATTACTGGGAATTATTTTAAATATTAAATCGCTGGAAATTGCGAGTGGGTTTGTCTTGTTCACTGATCGAAGCCCGAGTCGACTTCGAGTTCGAGTCCGACCGAGCCACGTGGTCGAGCCGAACCCTTCGTCTCCGAACCCTAGCCACGACCCTTGGATCAAGATCCAGCGGTTGTGATTGCGCCACGCCACCGAACTCCGAGTCCGACCGAAAGCCTACCGCCGAGCCGGACCCGAGTCCAACTCACGCGACCGTTGGATCGAGATCCAACGGCTCACGTTGCGCCACGTCGCCTCTCCGTGCCGCCGCCGGACTCCGCCGTCGAAACCGTGTCGACCTCGGTCTCCGTGCGTTTCACGGACGCCGAGACCCCTATTTAATGCGCCGCCACCACGGTCGTGACCTAGACTTCCGTGCGCACCCGTGCCCCAAGCCATCTCGCCTGAGCCGCCGTTTGCCGTCCGAGCTCGCCGGATTTGGATTTCCGTTCCGGCGGTTAGCGCCGATATCGCCGTCGTCGTCCTCCGCCGTCATCAAGCCCAGATCCGGATTCCCAAGGCGAGACGCGTTCGAGTACCCTTCACTTCGCCGAGAAGCCCGGCGCCGTTGGACTCGCTGCCGTCTTCATCTCCGGTGGCCTTCGCTCCGCTGCGTCGCCATCGCCGTCCGCGAGCTACGCTAGCCGTCCGATCGTAATCCAAGGGCTCGATCGCGCCACGCCACACCGCGGTGAGATCTCACGTGCAACCTTCCGGATCTATTTTCAACCGTCGGATCTAGATCCAACGGCTTAGATTGTGCCACGTAGCTAGAATCGCACCAGGTTAGATTGGATCTTGACCGTCCGATCAAGATCGAGCAGTGCTGGATCGGCGAGTTGTTTTTCCAAAGCACTACGCTAGATTTAATCCGCCGTTGATTTTCAAACCAACGGCCGTGATTGCGCCACGTGTCGGAAGTTGGACCGACGATCGGGCCGTCAGACGCTGGCGTCGCGTGGTCACCGACACGCGGGCCCGCGTGTCGGCCGATCGCACCGTGGCGTCACCCATGACGCCACAAAGGTCCCACATGTCAGACCGTGGCCGAGTCCCCGCCGACGTCGGGCCGATGACGTCACCCGAGTGGTCCCACTGTCGGGCCTCACGTAGAGTCGTGGGCCGAGTCCACGGTGGACCCGGCCGAAGCGTGGACCACGCCCATGGATCGGCCGACGCCACCGCCCAATCGAGGCTGCCACGTGTCCATGCTCGACGCAATAATTAATTTCGAAAAAAGAAAATGATTTAATAAATCGGTTTAATAATTGATTTGAATTTCAAAACTTCAAACGCTTATAACTTTTGCGTTTCAACTCCGATTTGAGTGATTCAAATTTCTAAATTTGTATAAAATTGAGATCTACCTAAATATGAATTTTATTTAATTTTTGGACTAAAGTTTTTCTCTGTAATATTATTTAATTGATTATTTAAACTTTAATAAATCATAACTTTTATGCTTTAACTCCAAATTTGTGATTCCAGTTTCTAAAAATCCAGAAAATTATGTTCTCTCTGTTTATGGATTTTATTTGGAGTTTTGGGATGTTTTTGCCTATTGTTTATTTGTGTATTGCTATTTGCACGCTTTTACAAGTAGAGCGTTGAAGTGGGGAAGGATTCGAAGGAGAAGTGTTGACTCAGGATCCAACTCAAGACCAAGAGCAAGTGCTTTTTGAAGGCAAGTTGTGCTTTGACCATGTTGATCCTACTTCGAAATCTATTTTGATTTAAACTATTGCATGCTAGTTCAATTAGAAAAATACTTTGTTTAAACACAGGGGTTAGATAAATACCAATTTCTTTGTATGACACCTTGATTATCTAAGTATGTGCCATGATCCCTTGTCACCCTAGTTGTGGATTACTAGTTGGACATTATTAAATTGCCAACATGGGTTTAGACCGTTGTAGTATCTTTGCTTAGACACACTACGTGCTCATAACATGATTTTGGACAATCAAATGTTAATATTGACTTAATGATATATCGAACCTGTTTTGGAAAAGTATCATGTGATGTTGATGGCACGTGGTGCATGGTAATCAAGCGGGTTTGATAAACAGTTTTCGACCGGGGCATGTGGCAAGAGTAATCAGGTGGGCCGGTTGTGGCATTGGGGATGTTGATTTGGTTCTTCGGGTAGTCTTGCCCTGGTCACTCTAAGGACTTAACCTTGCAAGCCTTTGAACTGGGTCATACTTGCAACCACATGGCTGGAATGGGACGGCCCTAGTTGACTAAGTCGCTAAGGACTCACTTGTGGAGCCTCAGGGTGTCGATTACACCGTTTGTGTGATTATGCGGGAGCGTATCGTGGCTGTGGGCCGATACCCATCTAACGGTGTGTTGGTCCCATACTTCGCCTTGGCTAAGGGAAGGGATGGTGTAGAGCACGAACCTGAGAGGACCACTGTGTTGTTTGAGGCTTAGAAAGGCTTTGTTACTGAACTCGCCTTTGTGGTGTTTGATTGTATCTTGTGGGTAAAGTGCATAACCTCTGCAGAGTGTAGAATCTATTTAAATAGCCGAGTCCACTGTGATCGACAATGCTCGGAATTACTGATCAAGGGTTAGATTTTCTCAAAAATAACTTTGGTTTGAAAAGTTGGTTTGGTTTAACAATGAAGATGATGGAAATGTGGTTTAGGATGGGGAAAATGTTTATTAAATTTCTTGAGAAGTTATTTATGCTTTACTTATTTCTCGCTTCGAATCTACTTATATTACTTGTCAAAAGTCAAGCATCGCAAATATACCTTAAGCTATTCCTTTGTACCAAGCCATGCATATAGTATATTAGCTTGCATTACGTGCATGACTTGTCGAGTACCAAGTACTCACCCTTGCCTCAACACAATACCAGTTGAAGAGGAGACTACGCCCGGCCGGAGGAGGAATTCCAAGAGGACCCGTCTACTTAGGGATGCGAGCCCGGTCGGTTGCTGTGTTATACTGGATGGCGCCACGAAGTTATTTGATTTTCCGTTGCTATTATTTCTCTTTTAATAAGTTTCGCCTCGCAAGGCATATATTTGTAACTTGGCCATAAGGTCGAGTAACCTGTTTGGTTATTCAAATAAAGTACTTTGATAATATCGATTGGTATGATTGTGATATTTACCGATGTTAAGACTGTGTGCACTAGCGCGTTCCTGGACTAGTGCTGAATACACAGAGGGTAGGGATTTGCAAATTCGGGGTCCCGACAGAGGTGGTATCAGAGCCATACTTGACTGTAGGCTCAACCCTAGCTAGAATGGTCGTAGTGAGGATAAAACCTATTTTCTAAAGCTAAAAAGTTGTCAAGATAAGAAATGACCTCTCGACTTATCCCCTTCTCTCTTTTCTTGTCTCTTGCTGAAATTTTTCCTTACCTTGTCACGATTCAAAAATTCCGAGTTCTTACGTAAAGCACTCTTGTGACAGATGGAGGTTTTCTCGATGAGTGAGCAAAGGTTCTATAGTGAGACCCCTACGCCGGGTCGCGTCATAGAAGAAAGAGTCACCCTTTAGGCGTTAGACTCCAGAGTTATTTCGATTTGGATTTGCTTTGTTTGCTGAGTGTGCAGTATGTGTTGCAAGGCCCTTAGGCATTGTAAGCAACCATACCAGGTTATTAATAATAAAGTTGGACCTTAAGGCTACACCTTTCGCCCCGCATAAGTTCCATATTACTTGTCTATTCTTGTTTCCCTCTCATCTCTAAACCTAGAACAAATCGACAGATGGTGAACACCCGTGGAAACTTTGGAAGCAATGGAAGTGGTTCTCGCCAGTGAAAACCCCAATGATGGAGCACCAAAGACCGCCATTTGGATATGCAGAATTTGGAGCTTTTCTTGCTGCCCGTGACTCGATTGATGCATGCTATGATGCAACAAATGCAGCACGCCATCGCCAGGCCTTTGCTAATCAAGTTAATCGGGGCCACGCCAGAATACAAAGGTGTCGAGTTCATGAGAACTCACCCACCCACTTTCTCTGGGAATGCCAATCCATTGGAGGCCGATGATTGGTTAAGATCAATCGAGAGGACGCTACACATAGCTCAATGCATAGGAAATGAGAAGGTACTCTACGCTTCTCATCACTGGAAGGAACACCGGCCGAATGGTGGGAGAACTTACGTGCCACCTTGAGAGAACCCTCAAGATATCACTTGGGAAGAGTTCACATTTGCATTCCGACGATATCACGTGCTGAAGGAATCATGGACCGTAAGAAGGAGGAGTTGAGCATCAAGCAAGGTAATCAGCCAGTGGCCGACTACCTGAACAAATTCACACAGCTAGCACGCTACGCACCTGAGGATGTAGCGACAGATAAATCCAGACAGTCTCGTTTTATGAAGGGACTCAACTCAGGATTGCAAGTAGGGTTGATCACCCACACCTTTCCAGATTTCCAAGAGTTGGTGAATAAGGCGCTTATTCTTGAGGACAAGCGCAAGGAACTGGATGAGAACCGGAAGCGCAGGATGCAACAGCAAGGATTACGCCAGGGAACGCAACAACGCTTGAGAGTTGCACCAAATCAATTCTTCAGATTTCAACCACAGAATGCGACAAGGACACCATCCCCAGCACCAAGACTCCGCCAATCGTAACTACTGACTTCACTTCGCTAGAAACGGTACCCAGTGCAACAAGAAGGAACAGTGAGACGCTGTTACAAGCTGCAACGAGCCAGGACACTTTGCCATGATTGTCCAAAGAAGACAGCAGGAGTGACCCGATTCGCTTCAACCTAGGAACCACCCAGCTAGGACGCCAAAGACCAGGAGCCACACCCTGCATCGTGGTGAGAGGCCGAGTCAACCATGTCACCGCAGATGCACCGCGAGAATGCTACTGACGTCAGTCTTTGGGTAAGTTACTTGTTAACTCGATACACTGCTTGATTTTGTTTGACTGAGCTTAGATTCGTCTGTTTCACAAGGCTTTGCTACTAGAAATGATTTGAGAATTGCAAGACTTAGATGCATGCTTTTAGTTCAAACCCCTGGTTCCGAACTCCGAACGAAAGTAGGATGTTCCGGGGTGAGAATACTAATAGATGGAATAGAGTTCCTAGCAAACCTTATAATTTTGGAGACCCAGACCTTAGACGTTATATTGGGAATGGATTGGTTATCCAAGCACAAGGCTGTATTGGATTGTGGACGAAGGACTATCTCAGTTGAGAGCCCGTGTGGGAAGAAAGTGGAATTTCAAGCCACTGCAGTTAGAGATGGACAGTTGATGGTTAACAGTACCAAGGCAATCAGCATAGAGGATGTCCTAGTAGTGAATGAGTACCCCGATGTTTTTCCCGAAGATCTACCTGGTATGCCGCCAGACAGGGACATAGAGTTTGTGATAGAGCTTGTACCTGGTACAGCACCGATAGCAAAGAGACCCTATCGGATGTCCACCGAGGAGTTGGTAGAGATGAAGAAACAGCTAGAAGAGTTAATGGAGAAAGGCTTTATCAGACCAAGTTCGTCGCCATGGGGAGCACCAGTTTTGTTTGTCAAGAAGAAGGACGGGAGTTTCAGGATGTGCATTGACTACCGTGCACTCAATGAAGTCACCGTGAAGAATAAGTATCCGCTACCCAGGATTGATGATTTGTTTGATCAGTTAAGAGGAGCCGGAGTTTTCTCCAAGATTGATCTGAGATCGGGATACCATCAGTTGAAGATTCGATCAGAAGATATTCCGAAGACTGCATTCTCGTCAAGATATGGACATTACGAGTTCTGATTATGTCCTTTGGGTCGACGAATGCGCCAAATTTATTTCATGAATATGATGAATAAGGTGTTCATGGAATATTTGGACAAGTTTGTCGTCGTGTTCATAGACGATATCCTAATCTACTCCAAGACGGAGGATGAACATGCCGAACACTTAAGGCGAGTTTTGGAAAAGTCGAGGAACCAAAGCAACTTTTCGCCAAGTTCAGCAAGTGTGATTTTTGGAAGGACAAGGTGGAGTTTCTTGGACATGTAATGACCGCGAAGGAGTCGCCAGTAGATCCAAGCAAAGTAGAAGCTGTGTTACATTGGGAATGACCAAAGACGGTGACCCAGATTCGGAGTTTCCTTGGAATGGCAGTGGTACTACCGCTGCTTTCATCGAAGGCTTCTCGACAATTGCGAAACCTCTTACGCAATTGCTGAAGAAGGAAAAGAAGTTTGCATGGACGCAGAATGTGAGAAAGGATTTCAGAGTGAAGAAGCGATTGACATCAAGACCGGTGTTAGTTCTACCGGATGTTGCTCAAAGCTTCGATATTTATTGTGACGCATCGCGCCAAGGACTTGGATGTGTGCTGATGCAGAAGGGAAAGGTCGTCGCTTATGCATCAAGGCAGTTGAGGCCGCATGAGGAAAATTATCCGACACATGACCTAGAGTTAGCTGCCGTAGTGCATGCCTTGAAGATATGGCGTCACTATCTGATTGGAAACAGATGTGAAGTATATACGGATCATAAGAGCCTTAAGTACATATTCACCCAGTCGGATCTGAATATGAGGCAGAGGAGATGGTTAGAGTTAATCAAGGACTACAATGTTGGAATCCATTACCATCCCGGGAAGGCCAACGTAGTAGCCGATGCCCTGAGTCGGAAAAGTCATACCGTGAGTACGTTGCTAGCCACAAGTCAGGATGAGTTATGTGAGGATTTTCAAAAGATGAAGATTGAGGTAGTATCTAGCGGATTCTTGGCCGCATTAGAAGTAAAGCCTACCCTAGAGGATCAGATCCGAGAAGGACAGAAGGATGATGACAAGATCCGCAGGATTAAGTCCATCAAGGAGGAAGGCAAGGCAGAGGACTTCAAGTTGGATGAGCAAGGCACGTTGTGGATGAAGGATCGCATTTGTGTGCCTAACAACAAGGAGTTAAAGCAACTGATTCTGGAAGAAGCCCATGACTCCAAGTACTCAATTCATCCTGGAAGCGCCAAGATGTATCAGGATCTGAAGGAGAGATTCTGGTGGCCGAGTATGAAACGTGAAGTTGCCGAGCATGTTGCATTGTGTGACGTATGCCAGAGAGTCAAGGCAATGCATCAGAGACCAGCAGGATTGCTACAACCGCTGAAAATACCCGAGTGGAAGTGGGAGGAAATCGGAATGGATTTCATTACCGGTTTGCCGAAGACTCAAGGAGGTTATGACTCCATATGGGTTATAGTGGATCGCTTGACTAAAGTAGCCCATTTTATCCCCGTGAAGACCACTTACTCGGGAGATAAATTAGCGTAATTGTACATGATCAGATTGTCTGCTTGCACGGAGTGCCAAAGAGGATTGTATCGGACAGAGGTACCCAATTTACCTCAAGGTGGGAATAAGTTGCATGAAGCCATGGGAACCCGTTTGAACTTCAAGATCTGCTTATCATCCACAGACGGATGGACAGACCAGAAAGAGTCAACCAGATTCGGAGGATATGTTGAGAGCTTGTGCATTAGCTTATGCTACTTCTTGGGATAAGAGTTTGCCGTATCTTTGAGTTCGATTACAACAATAGTTATCAGGCTAGTTTACGATGTCACCTTTTGAGGCCTTTGTATGGTCGACCTGTCGGACGCCATTGAATTGGAATGAGACCGCGAGCGCCGTGTCTTTGGGCCTGATATTCTTCAAGAGGTCAAGAAGCGGTCGCCATGATTAGGGAAAGGTTGAAGATAGCCCAATCTCGATGTAAGAGTTATCCGACAATCGTCGCCGAGACTTGAGTTTTGAACCAGAAGACTTTGTTTACCTCAGAGTTACGCCTCTCAGGGGAGTTAAGAGGTTCCATGCCAAAGGGAAACTCGCACCCCGTTATGTTGGACCATTTAAGATTTTGAGCCGCAGAGGCGAAGTTGCTTATCAGCTGGAGTTGCCACAGTCGTTAGCAGGAGTGCATGATGTATTCCATGTGTCCCAGTTGAAGAAGTGTCTCCGAGTTCCTGAGGAACAGACACCGTTAGAATCAATTGAGTTGCAAGAGGATTTGACTTATAAGGAGTATCCCGTGAGGATTCTGGACACAATGGATCGATAAACTAGAAACAAGTCAACCCGTTTTTTTAGTGTTCTTTGGATCAACCATGAATAAAGCTAAGCGACTTGGGAGCGCGAAGAGGATTTGAAGAAAGAGTTTCCAAACCTATTCTCAGAGTGAGCCCCGAATCTCGGGACGAGATTCTATTAAGGGGAGGTTTGTAACACCCCAAAATTTTGCTTTTCTTGAATTCATGTGTGATTTGACACTTTGGTGAATTTTTGGAATTTTCTAGAATTTATTTGGATTTATTTGGAATTTATTTGAATTTATTCCATTTTGAAATAATTAAAGAATTTAATTTTGCAAATAAAATTTTGTTGGAAATATTTTAATTGAGTCCAAAATGACCCAAAATATTTTCCAGAATTTTTCTGGAATTTTTCTGAGTCTTTTGCTATTTTTAATGAATTAAATGAATTACTGGGAATTATTTTAAATATTAAATCGCTGGAAATTGCGAGTGGGTTTGTACTGTTCACCCGACCGAGCCCGAGTCAGACTCGAGTTCGAGTCCGACCCGAGCCACGTGGTCGAGCCGAACCCGCTCGTCCCGAACCCTAGCCACATGACCCTTGGATCAAGATCCAACGGTTGTGATTGCGCCACGTCACCGAACCCGAGTCCGACCGGCCGAGCCCATTTCGCCGAGCCGGACCGAGTCCAACTCACGCGGCCGTTGGATCGAGATCCAACGGCTCACGCTGCGCCACGTCGCCGCCTCTCGTGCGCCGCCGGACTCCGCCGTCGAAACCATGTCGACCTCGCCTCCGCGGCGTTTCACTGACGCCGAGACCCTATTTAATGCGCCGCCACCACTGCCGTGACCTAGACTTCCGTGGCGCACTGCGTTCCCAAGCCATCTCGCCGAGCCGCCGCTTTGCCGTCTGAGCTCGCCGGAGTTGGAATTCCGTTCGCCGTTAACGCCGATATCGCCGCCGTCAGTCGTCCTCGCCGTCATCAAGCCCAGATCCGGATTCCCCAAGATGAGACGGCGTTCGGGAGTACCCTTCGCCGGCCGGAGAAGCCGGCGCCGTTGGACTCGTCGTCGTCTTCATCTCCGGTGGCCTCTGCTCGCGTCGCCATCGCCGTCCGCGAAGCTACGCTAGCCGTCCGATCGAGAATCCAAGGGCTCAGATCGCGCCACGTCACACCGCGGTGAGATCTCACGTGCAACCTCTGGATCTATTTTCAACCGTCGGATCTAGATCCAACGGCTTAGATTTTGCCACGTAGCTAGAACTGCACCAGGTTAGATTGGATCTTGACCGTCCGATCAAGATCGAGCAGTGCCTGGATCAGTGAGTTGTTTTTCCAAAGCACTACGTTAGATTTAATCCGCGCCGTTGATTTTCAAACCAACGGCCGTGATTGCGCCACGTGTCGGGAAGTTGGACCGACGCGGCCGTCAGACGCTGCTGGCAGGCGTGGTCACCGACACGCTGGGCCCGCGCGTGTCCGATCGCACCGCGGACGTCACCCATGACGCCACGATGGGTCCTACATGTCGCCACCGTGGTGAGTCCCGCCGACGTCGGCGATGACGTCACCCGAGTGGTCCCACTGTCGGGCCTCACGTGAAGTCGTGGACCGAGTCCACGGTGGACCCGAGCCGGCGTGGACCACGTCCATGGACCGGCCGACGCCACCGCCCAATCGAGGCTGCCACGTGTCCATGCCGACGCAATAATTAATTTCGAAAAAGAAAATGATTTAATAAATCGGTTTAATAATTGATTTGAATTTCAAAACTTCAAACGCTTATAACTTTTATGCGTTTCAACTCCGATTTGAGTGATTCAAATTTCTAAATTTGTATAAAATTGAGATCTACCTAAATATGAATTTTATTTAATTTTTGGACTAAAGTTTTTCTCTGTAATATTATTTAATTGATTATTTAAACTTTAATAAATCATAACTTTTGTTTTAACTCCAAATTTGATTTATTCCAGTTTCTAAAAATCCAAAAATTATGTTCTCTCTATTTATGGATTTTATTTGGAGTTTTGGGATGTTTTTGCCTATTGTTTATTTGTGTATTGCTATTTGCACGCTTTACGAGTAGACGTTGAAGTCTTGGGAAGGATTCGAAGGAGAAGTGTTGACTCAGGATCCAACTCAAGACCAAGAGCAAGTGCCTTTTGAAGGCAAGTTGTGCTTTGACCATGTTGATCCTACTTCGAAATCTATTTTGATTTAAACTATTGCATGCTAGTTCAATTAGAAAAATACTTTGTTTAAACACAGGGGTTAGATAAATACCAATTTCTTTGTATGACACCTTGATTATCTAAGTATGTGCCATGATCCCTTGTCACCCTAGTTGTGGATTACTAGTTGGACATTATTAAATTGCCAACATGGGTTTAGACCGTTGTAGTATCGCTTAGACACGCTACGTGCTCATAACATGATTTTGGACAATCAAATGTTAATATTGACTTAATGATATATCGAACCTGTTTTGGAAAAGTATCATGTGATGTTGATGGCACGTGGTGCATGGTAATCAAGCGGGGTTTGATAAATGATTTCGATCGGGGCATGTGGCAAGAGTAATCAGGTGGGCCGGTTGTGGCATTGGGGATGTTGATTTGGTTCTTGGGTAGTCTTGCCCTGGTCACTCTAAGGACTTAACCTTGCAAGCCTTTGAACTGGTCATACTTGCAACCACATGGCTGGAATGGGACGGCCTTAGTTGACTAAGTCGCTAAGGACTCACTTGTGGAGCCTCAGGGTGTCGATTACACCGCTTGTGTGATTGTACGGGGAGCGTATCGTGGTCGTGGGCCGATACCCATCTAACGGTGTGTTGGTCCCATACTTCGCCTTGGCTAAGGGAAGGGATGGTGTAGAGCACGAACCTGAGAGGACCACCTGTGTTGTTTGAGGCTTCCGAAAGGCTTTGTTACTGAACTCGCCTTTGTGGTGTTTGATTTGTATCTTGTGGGTAAAGTGCATAACCTCTGCAGAGTGTAGAATCTATTTAAATAGCCGAGTCACACTGATCTTGGACAATGCTCGGGAATTACAGTCAAGGGTTAGATTTTCTCAAAAATAACTTTGGTTTGAAAAGTTGGTTTGGTTTAACAATGAAGATGATGGAAATGTGGTTTAGGATGGGGAAAATGTTTATTAAATTTCTTGAGAAGTTATTTATGCTTTACTTATTTCTACTGCTTTCGAATCTACTTATATTACTTGTCAAAAGTCAAGCATCTGCAAATATACCTTAAGCTATTCCTTTGTACCAAGCCATGCATATAGTATATTAGCTTGCATTGTGCATGACTTGTCGAGTATCAAGTACTCACCCTTGCCTCAACACAATACAGCTTGAAGAGGAGACTACGCCCGGCCGGAGGAGGAATTCCAAGAGGACCCGTCTACTTAGGGATGCGAGCCCGATCGATTGCCTGTGGTATACTGGATGGCGCCACGAAGTTATTTGATTTTCCGCTGCTATTATTTCTCTTTTAATAAGTTTCGCCTCGCAAGGCATATATTTGTAACTTGGCCATAAGGTCGAGTAACCTGTTTGGTTATTCAAATAAAGTACTTTGATAATATCGATTGGTATGATTGTGATATTTACCGATGTTAAGACTGTGTGCACTAGCGCGTTCCTGGACTAGTGCTGAATACACAGAGGGTCCGGATTTGCAAATTCGGGGTCCCGACATTCCCCATCTGCGACGGACAATGTCTTTGGGTCCGTCGTGAACGTGTTTTGAACTCTTTGAGCCAAACTCTTTTTTCCTCAAAACCAGTCAGTTTCGCTTGTACGACGGATAATGTTTTTTGTCCGTCGTGGACTTGCTTTTGAGCGCTTGAATCTAACTCTTTCTCCAAGATTTCAGAAACCTTTGCATGTACAACGGACAGTTTTTCTTGGTCCGTTGTGAACTTGTTTTGAGCTCATGACCGAAGTCATTTTTGCATGTACAACGGACCGATTTTCTTTGTCCGTTGTGAACGTGTTTTTGTCCATTTGGTTTTCTTCTTGGAACCGAAACTTTCACTTGTACAACGGACCGATTTTGTCTGTCCGTTGTGAATGGTTTTTTGAGTGATTTTTCATGTGTACGCCGGACCATATTTCCTTGTCCGTCGTGAATGCGTTTTTGCTGAATTAGGGTTTTGAGAAGAATTGAAATAATTTGAATTTGAGATTATGAAATTTGTGATGATTTCATGATGCTTCTTTTGAAGTGGACTTTATGCAATGCTCATGTGAGTAGTTGCATGGATTGACATTGAGTCAAGTCGTGGACTTGTGCTCGGAATTGTTTTGTGGTTTGTTCATGTGCAGGTATTGCTCGAAGACGAATGTGGTCGATGACGGGACCGGAACTAGGTTCATGGAGGAACTGAGGTTTGGGGCTAAGTTCAGGAGGAACTGAGGTCTTGGTGGTCAAGGATGTCATGCGGGACGTTCGGGCTAAGAGAATGGTGCACATGAAGAATGGTTAGTCACGTGAGAATGGCAGGAGGTCATTCGCGTGCAAAGTGTTAGTCACGTGAGTATGGCGGTGGCCATGGCGTGCAAAGTGTTAGTCACGTGAGTATGGTAGGGTTGCCATATGCGCAGTAAGAGTTGTACTCGGCCAGGTTGGGCCAAGTAGAGTTGTGTTGGATACGGATTCCTTCTAGGGAATAGGAATCGTATTCGTAACTCTTTGTGGGTTGGTGCTTTAAATAGGTGGGGGTCTCTGTTGAAAGGCACCAAGTAGAGCTGAGCGCATCAAGCTTTGAGCTTGGTTTTAGGGTTTGTACTCTTTTGATGAGAGTATTTTAGACAAGAAATAAAGATCAATTCTTCCAAGATTTTTGCGTGCTACAAGAACCACGTTGCTACAAAGATTTTCTCGCTTTTGGTTCTTGTTTGCATGCTTGTTCTAGTTCTAGATTGGTTTTGTTCTTCAAGTTTTATCTTGATTTGATCCATCAAAACCTCTCTAGGTATTGATCTAGTGTTTCTCAAAGTCTAGTTGATCAATCTTTTGTCGTTCTTGTTTAATCTTGAAGTTTTGATTAGATTGATTCTCGTCAAGTTCTGGATCAGCAAGCTTGCGAAGCTCATAACTTTTGATCCGTAGGTCCGATCGAGCTAATTCTTTTTGGGTTCGATTCGTATTGGAATCTAGTTTCTCGTGTCCAAATTTCAGATCAATCTAACGGTTGGATCTCTGGGAATTTGCGTTTTACCGAACCTCTGTCATTCTGTTTTTGTCGAAAACGAGGCAATTATTTGGTTCTGTTTTGGGGTGATCTTTTAATAGATCAAGAATTTGGTTTTAGCTTCCACACAATCATTCACCCCCCCCTCTGATTGCTATATTCGTATACTTCGATCCTACAAGTGGTATCAGAGCAAGGTTTCTCTAATCTATCTTAACCGGTGATTAGATCAATGGATCGTTATTCGACAAAACCATGTGTGTTCGATGGTGTTGATTTTCAGTTTTGGAAGGCCAAGATGGAGGCGTTCATCCAAGCACAGGGCTTCACAATTTGGGAGAAGGTCTACAAGCCATATGAAGTCCCTGCAAACGACAACGTCAACGACACCAATCGCACACATGTTGAAGCAAATAGCAAGGCGCGCAACTTGATCATCCAAGGCTTGGGACGCAGCGACTTTGATCGTGTGGTTCATCTTCGATCCGCATATGAGGTATGGAAATCTCTTTGTGATTACCATGAGGGTTCTAACATCATCAAAGAGGTTCGCCAAGATATTTACAAAAAGAATACATGCGTTTTGAGATGAAACCTAGTGAATCAGTAGATGACTTTTGCACGTTTCAATAAAATTCTTAGCAATCTACGTCTTTGTTGGAGTTAGCTACACTGATGCTAAAAATGCTCGACAATTGCATAGTGCTTTGGACATGTCAGTGTGGGAGATGAAAGTAACATCTATACAAGAATCTACTACCATGAGCACACTCACATTAGATGTTCTTTACTCTAAGTTGAAAACTCATGAGTTGGATGTTCTTGCCAGGAAGGGTAACATTAAATCAATTGCTTTGATCTCTAACCCTAACATGTCAAATGCAAATTCTTCTTCTAGCTTTGCCTTGTCTTCCATGTCTTCTTTAACAGATGAGCAACTTGAAGAGTTTCCTAAAGAAGATCTGGCACTACTCTCTTCTCGCTTTAACAAAGCTTTGCAGAATGTGAGAATGAGAAAGAGAGGTGGTCCTCCAAGATGCTATGAGTGTGGTGACCTCAACCATATTCGTACAAATTGTCCTAAGCTTGCAGGAAAAACATCAAAGGAGGAGAAGGACAACGACAGAAGGAATGAGAAGAAAAGGTTCTCGTCAAATGATAGGAAGAAGAAGAGCTTCATCAACCGCAAGGTGGTTCACCGAGTTCTTTCCGCTCTTGAACAAGTCAATTTGAGCGATGTGGACTCAGAGAGCAGCGAAGATGATGCAACTCCAAGCAAGCATGATTTGATAGGATTATGTCTCATGGCAAGCAGCAAGGATAGCTTCACCGAGGACGACAACGACAAATGACTTCACTGAGGTAGATCCCTCTTATGATGAATTAGCTATTGTTGTTGCTCGTCTTGGAAAATTGCTTGACAAACGTGATAAGAAAATTAAGAAACATGATTTCATTATTGAATCATTGAATGCTGAAATTGCTAGACTTAAGACTTTGATTCCTAGTGATGATACTTGCAAATCATGTGACTTAATTTACAATGAGCTCACCTTGCTTAGGAAAGAACATGCTCTTTTGTTGCATCTAAATGAGAAAATGAGAAACATGTTGTACATGCTAGCTGTTCCATCGATGATTTGCATAGTTCAACTTCTTGTTCTAAATGCTCAACTCTTGAATTAAAATTGAAAGATGCAAATGCTAGGGTTTCTCAATTAACTGATAATTTGCTTTCACATGAAATTCTCTCATGCTCAACTTGTCGCAAGCAAAAGGAAAAGTAGATGTTCCTGCAATAATTGTTTAACTCTTGCTAAGAAAGTTGATTACTTGCAAAATTCTTTGGAACGTTTTACTAATGGCAAGAAGAAGTTGAACATGATTTTGGATCAATCTAAGGTTAGCACAAACAAGAGAGGTTTAGGTTTTGATCCTTATGCCACATATGAAACTAAACCTCGCACTGTTGTTCAGGCTCCTTGCAAAATTGAGTTATCTAATGAGCCTAAGAAAATTGCTTTTCAATCTGCCGGTTTTTATCTTCTACTATGATGAATGCAAAATGTTCTTTTCTTTATTAAAGCTAAACATCATGTCAAGTACACTTGCACTCATTGTGGTAGAGATGGACACTTAGTAGATTTTTGCTTTAGACTAGCCAAACAGCAAAAGAAGGAAAGAACAAAGGCTAGGTCAAATTTCAGCAAAGCACATTTTTATGCACCTAGAGTGATGAAAACACCTTCTGTTTCTAGAAACATGGGAAAAGGCAAATCTGATTTTGTGCATAAAAATTATCGTGTTGTACCTACTGTTGTGCGTCGTGTGTCTCAAGATCTTGGATTCCCAAAAATCTCATTCCTAACCCCAAGATCGAGACCTCGACATGTTTTGCTATGTAGGCTTCTCGCGAGGAAGGAGAACATATGGCTAGTGGATTTCGGATGCTCACGCCACATGTCCGGTGATAAGAATTGGTTCTCCTCCCTCACTCGTGCATCTCGTGCTGAAAGTGTTACTTTTGGAGATGCTTCTTCCTCTTTTGTTGTGGCAAAAGGTACAATAAAGGTAAGTGACAAGTTTATGTTCAAGGATGTGGCTCTTGTTGAAAACTTGAAATATAACTTGCTTTCTGTCTCTCAAATGCTTGATGAAGATCTTGAGATAAGCTTTAAGAAAAATGAATGCAAAGTGCTAGATGCTTCAGGTGATCTTGTGTTCAAAATTTCTCGTTTTGGAAGAGTCTTTAAAGCTGATTTTGATGCATCACCTTCTTCTAAGCATAGGTGTCTAATTGCCAATGTTTTTAAAGATTTATTCTTTTGGCATCGTAGACTTGGTCATGTTGGTTTTGATCATCTTACTCGTGTAAGTGGTTTAGATCTTATACGTGGCTTGCCTAAGCTTAAGGGTGATAGCAATCTAGTATGTTCTTCTTGTAGACATGGTAAGATGATTGCAGGTTCACATCCACCTCTTACCATAGTGATGACAAACGCCTCGGGACAGCTTCTACATCTTGATCTGCTTGGACCATCTCGAGTCCAATCCTTTGGAGGCAAATGGTATGTACTTGTGATTGTTGATGATTTTTCTAGATACTCTTGGGTATACTTTATGGCATCTAAGGATGAGGCTTTTAGTCATTTTAGAAGTCTTGTTCTTAGGCTTTCTATTGATCATCCAGGAGCTCTCAAAGCTATTAGAAGTGATAATGGAACTGAATTCAAAAATGCTTCTTTTGATCACTTTTGTCTTGAAAAGGAATTGATCATCAATTTTCATCTCCTAGAGTGCCTCAACAAAATGGTGTAGTTGAAAGGAAAAATAGAACGTTAGTTGAGATGGCTAGAACCATGTTAGATGAACATCACACTCCTAGAAACTTTTGGGCTGAAGCGATTTCAACTGCATGTTATGTTTCAAACCGTGTGTTTTTGAGATCAAAATTGGGTAAGACTCCATATGAGCTTCGGTTTGGACACAGGCCTACTGTTTCTCACTTTAGGGTTTTTGGATGTAAATGCTTTGTCTTGAAATCTTGATAAATTTGAAGCTAGATCAATGGATGGCTTTTTCCTTGGATATCCTGCTCATACTCGTGGCTATCGTGTGCTTGTTTTGGAGACTAACAAAATTGTGGAAACTTGTGAAGTTACTTTTGATGAGGCTAGTCCAGGCACTAGTCCAAGTGATGCAGGTACAGACGCATATGTTCAGGGGGAGAAAATCTTTGAAGATAATGATGATGTTGAAGATGAGGTCTTGACTATTTCTAATGCACAACAAGTCAGAGCACCTTTGGCACCTACTACTACATCACCTCTGACTAACCATCCTCAAGCTACAACATCATCTGTACATGCTGAAAATGAAGAAGGAGAAGGAGAAGTCTCAAAAGCCAATGCTCCCTTGCACATTCAGAAAATGCATCCATCTGAACAAATGATTGGAGATCTAAATGAGAGAGTCACTCGATCCAGGTTTATTCATTCTGACACTCATGCTCATTCCGCTTTAGTTGCTTCTTTTGAACCCAAAGATATATCTCATGCATTATCTGACGAATCTTGGATCAATGCCATGCATGAAGAAATAGAGAATTTTGAACGAAATAAAGTTTGGAAACTTGTCTCACCTCCTCCAGATTTTAATGTTATTGGAACTAGATGGGTTTTCAAAATAAACAAAGTGAGGATGGTGTTGTTGTTAGAAACAAGGCTAGATTGGTTGCTCAAGGTTACACTCAAATTGAAGGCTTAGATTTTGATGAAACATTTGCTAATGTTGCTAGAATTGAAGCCATTAGAATCCTTTTAGCTTTTGCTGCATCCAAAGGTTTCAAATTGTATCAAATGGATGTGAAAAGTGCTTTTCTTAATGGCTACATAAATGAGGAGATTTATGTCAAGCAACCACCTGGTTTTGAAAATCCAAAGTTTCCAAATCATGTGTTCAAACTATCAAAAGCTTTATATGGTTTGAAACAAGCCCCTAGAGCATGGTATGATAGGTTAAAAACCTTTTTACTTGAAAAAGGCTTTTTAATGGGAAAGGTTGACTAAACTCTCTTTTTACTCAAGCAAGGCAATGATCAACTATTCGTTCAGATTTATGTTGATGATATTATCTTTGGTGGTTCATCTCATGTTTTAGTGTCTGAGTTTTCAGAAACAATGAGGAAGGAGTTTGAGATGAGTATGATGGGTGAGTTGACATACTTTTTGGGAATTCAAATCAAGCAAACAAAGGATGGTACTTTTGTGCATCAAAGCAAATATACAAGAGACTTGCTACATCGTTTTGGGATGGAAAACAGCAAGCCGATCATGACACCTATGGAGAGCACTTGCGCACTTGACCCTGATGAAGATGGTGAGCCGGTTGATCAAAAGGAATATAGAAGCATGATAGGTTCACTTTTGTACCTCACTGCATCAAGGCCGGATATACAATTTGCTGTGTGCTTGTGTGCTCGTTTTCAAGCTTCCCCACGTGCTTCACATCGACAAGTTTGTCAAAAGGATTTTCAGGTATCTTCATGGAACTCAAGATTTTGGCATTTGGCTTTCGCTTCCTCATGCATTAGTTTGAGATCTTTTTCGATGCTGATTTTGGAGGATGTAGAATTGATAGGAAAAGCACTTCTGGTTCATGTCACTTCTTGGGAAATTCTCTCATTGCGTGGTCATCTAGAAAGCAATCTTACATTTGCACAATCAATCATTGAATCTGAATATGTGGCTGCTGCTAGTTGTTGTTCTCAAATTCTTTGGATAGTAGCTACACTTAAAGATTATGGGGTTAATTTGGATAGTGTTCCTCTTTTGTGTGATAACACTAGTGCAATTTGCATTGCTAAAAACCCCGTGCAACACTCTAGAACAAAACACATTGACATCAGATTTCACTTTTGTAGGATCGAAGTATACGAATATAGCAATCAGAGGGGGGGTTAATGATTGTGCGGAAGCTAAAACCAAATTCTTGACCTATTAAAAGTTCACCCCAAAACAGAACCAAATAATTGCCTCGTTTTCGACAAAAACAGAATGACAGAGGTTTGGTAAAACGCGAATTCCTGGAGATCCAACCGTCGAAACGATCTAAAATTTGGACACAAGAAACTAGATTCAAATACGAATCGAACCCAAAAAGAATCAGCTCGATCGGACTTACGGATCAAAAGTTATGAGCTTCGCAAGCTTGCTGATCCAGAACTTGACGAGAAACAATCTAATCAAAACTTCAAGATTAAACAAGAACGACAAAAGATTGATCAACTAGACTTTGGGAAACACTAGATCAATACCCTAGAGCGGTTTTTGATGGATCAAATCAAGATAAAACTCAACGATCAAAAACCAATCTAGAATTAGAACAAGCATGCAAACAAGAACCAAAACAGAAAATACTGTAGCAACGTGGTTACTGTAGCACGCAAAAATCTTGGAAGAATTGATCTTTATTTCTTGTCTAAAATACTCTCATCAAAAGAGTACAAACCCTAAAACCAAGCTCAAAGCTTGATGCGCTCAGCTCTACTTGGTGCCTTTCAACAGAAGACCCCCCACCTATTTAAAGCACCAACCCACAAAGAGTTCTGAATACGATTCCTATTCCCTAGAAGGAATCCGTATCCAACACAACTCTACTTGGCCCAACCTGGCCGAGTACAACTCTTGCACGCGTATGGCAACCCTACCATACTCACGTGACTAACACTTTGCACGCGTATGGCCACCTGCCATACTCACGTGACTAACACTTTGCACGCGAATGACCTCCTGCCATTCTTACGTGACTAACCATTCTTCATGTGCACCATTCTCTTAGCCCGAACGTCCCGCATGACATCCTTGACCACCAAGACCTCAGTTCCTCCTGAACCTAGTCCCGAACCTCAGTTCCTCCATGAACCTAGTTCCGGTCCCGTCATCGACCACGTTCGTCTTCGAGCAATACCTGCACATGAACAAACCACAAAACAATTCCGAGCACAAGTCCACGACTTGACTCACATCAATCCATGCAAATACTCACACGAGCATTGCATAAAGTCCACTTCAAAAGAAGCATCATGAAATCATCACAAATTTCATAATCTCAAATTCAAATTATTTCAATTCTGCTCAAAACCCTAATTCAGCAAAAATGCGTTCACGACGGACAAGGAAATATGGTCCGGCGTACACATGAAAAATCACTCAAAAAACCATTCACAACGGACAGACAAAATCGGTCCGTTGTACAAGTGAAAGTTTCGGTTCCAAGAAGAAAACCAAACGGACAAAAACACGTTCACAACGGACAAAGAAAATCGGTCCGTTGTACATGCAAAAATGACTTCGGTCATGAGCTCAAAACAAGTTCACAACGGACCAAGAAAAACTGTCCGTTGTACATGCAAAGGTTTCTGAAATCTTGGAGAAAAAGTTAGATTCAAGCGCTCAAAAGCAAGTCCACGACGGACAAAAAAACATTATCCGTCGTACAAAGCTTAAATCGATCGGTTTTGAGGAAAAAAAAAAGTTTGGCTCAAAGAGTTCAAAACACGTCCACGACGGACCAAAAGACATTGTCCGTCGCAGATGGGGAACTTACTTTTTCTTGAGAGCTAGGTCCGGCGCAAAAGTGAAACTTACTGTTTCTTGTCAAATTATCAAACACATGCACAAGCACATTTTGCAAATCCAATTCTAAGTTTAATTTTTCAGTTCAAAGTCAATTTTTCAGCACATGATTTCACAATCTCCCCCTTGATGAAAACATTGGCAACACCACTTAGAATTGAACATTTGGCATTCACTTTGATTTTGAAATCCAAAGGATCAAAAACCAAAGTAAGAAAACACAGAAATCCAAAGGATCAAAGACCAAAGTAAGAAAACACAGAAATCCCCCTTTGACCAAAATGCAAAACAAAATCTCCCCCTGAGAATGAAAATGTGTGTGAATGTGCAATGTGCCCAAAAATTTCAAAATTCTCCAAACTTCTCCCAAAATTCTCAAACAACTCCCCCTTTTTCTTCTCCCCCCTTTTTCCTTAAACTTTTCAACGATTCCCAAATTTCTCCCCCTTTGACAATGGATTCATCAAGAGTAAAAGAGAGAACAGGTTCAAAATTTTTCCTGTAGCAAAGATTTCACAAGGAGAAACAAGGGAGTGCCAAGATAGGAAAAGATGAGCTCAATCGATCATATAATCTTATATATCACATAATATGCAAAATACATGATCTTGATGTAATTTTAACAAGTTAGAGAATGACATGCATCTCAACCTCAATTCAGTCAACTATAGCCAAGTAGTAAGCAAAACCTTTAGTAGAAAAACAAAGGCTCAAAGTTGAAGCAAATAACAAATCAGGGCGAGCAAGTAGTTTCAACTCCAATCTAGTAGACCAATTTAATCTTTAAATAATAAATCGCATGTGGCATGCTTGAAGCATACTTCTTTTATTTTCTAGGAGTGGCATGCTTGAAGCATACATCTTATCTTTGAGGGAATGGCATGCTTGAAGCATACATCTTATCTTTTTAGGGAAAGCACCCTGAAGCACATAACTTGAGGTTTTTTGCTTTTAACAACCCTTTTTATTGATTCCCTTTTCTTTTCATTTTTCTTGATTATAAACATGCAAAAGTGATTAAAAGGTCTTATGAAAGAGTAAAGTTGAAACCACACTTGCTTCATAGCCCAAATTTGTCAAGAGGATTCAATATCAAGCCTAGAAGAGTAAGATATCACAGAGTATTTAGCTATAGGCAATCGATCGTGGAATTCCACAATGTCATTCTTAGTTCAAGTGGAACAATTTAGATTATCATATAATAGCACAATTACATAATATATAAAGAAATATGATAAAGTGAGCTCATTAAGTGAAAGAACTTGGCAAGGAAACTCCCCCTCAAAACAAACCCATTGGATGAACAATCCCAAGTTCTCCCCGAATAAAAGCAAAACGAGAAGAAGAGAAAGGTTTTGTGAAAATGTCTGCCAATTGATGTTCAGTATCCACATGATGAAGCACAATGTTGCCTTTTCAACATGATCTCTAAGAAAGTGAAATCGATGTCAATGTGTTTTGTTCTAGAGTGTTGCACGGGGTTCTTAGCAATGCAAATTGCACTAGTGTTATCACACAAAAGAGGAACACTATCCAAATTAACCCCATAATCTTTAAGTGTAGCTACTATCCAAAGAATTTGAGAACAACAACTAGCAGCAGCCACATATTCAGATTCAGCAGCTTGATTGTGCAATGAAGATTGCTTTCTAGATGACCACGCAATGAGAGAATTTCCCAAGAAGTGACATGAACCAGAAGTGCTTTTCCTATCAATTCTACATCCTCCAAAATCAGCATCAGAAAAAGATCTCAAACTAATGCATGAGGAAGCAGAAAGCCAAATGCCAAAATCTTGAGTTCCATGAAGATACCTGAAAATCCTCTTGTGACTTTGTCGATGTGAAGCACGTGGGGAAGCTTGAAAACGAGCACACAAGCATACAGCAAATTGTATATCCGGCCTTGATGCAGTGAGGTACAAAAGTGAACCTATCATGCTTCTATATTCCTTTTGATCAACCGGCTCACCATCTTCATCAGGGTCAAGTGCGCAAGTGCTCTCCATGGGTGTCATGATCGGCTTGCTGTTTTCCATCCCAAAACGATGTAGCAAGTCTCTTGTATATTTGCTTTGATGCACAAAAGTACCATCCTTTGTTTGCTTGATTTGAAATCCCAAAAAGTATGTCAACTCACCCATCATACTCATCTCAAACTCCTTCCTCATTGTTTCTGAAAACTCGAGACACTAAAACATGAGATGAACCACCAAAGATAATATCATCAACATAAATCTGAACGAATAGTTGATCATTGCCTTGCTTGAGTAAAAGAGAGTTTTGTCAACCTTTCCCATTAAAAGCCTTTTTCAAGTAAAAAGGTTTTTAGCCTATCATACCATGCTCTAGGGGCTTGTTTCAAACCATACAAAGCTTTTGATAGTTTGAACACATGATTTGGAAACTTTGGATTTTCAAAACCAGGTGGTTGCTTGACATAAACCTCCTCATTTATGTAGCCATTCAGAAAAGCACTTTTCACATCCATTTGATACAATTTGAAACCTTTGGATGCAGCAAAAGCTAAAAGGATTCTAATGGCTTCAATTCTAGCAACAGGAGCAAAGGTTTCATCAAAATCTAAGCCTTCAATTTGAGTGTAACCTTGAGCAACCAATCTAGCCTTGTTTCTAACAACAACACCATCCTCACTTTGTTTATTTTTGAAAACCCATCTAGTTCCAATAACATTAAAATCAGGAGGAGGTGAGACAAGTTTCCAAACTTTATTTCGTTCAAAATTCTCTAATTCTTCATGCATGGCATTGATCCAAGATTCGTCAGATAATGCATGAGATATATCTTTGGGTTCAAAAGAGGCAACTAAAGCAGAATGAGCATGAGTGTCAGAATGAATAAACCTGGATCGAGTGACTCTCTCATTTAGGTCTCCAATAATTTGTTCAGATGGATGCATTTTTTGAATGTGCAAGGGAGCATTGGCTTTTGAGACTTCTCCTTCTCCTTCTTCATTTTCAGCATGTACAGATGATGTTGTAGCTTGAGGATGGTTAGCTGTAGGTGATGTAGTAGTAGGTGCCAAGGGTGCTATATCTTGTTGTGCATTAGGAAGAGTCAAGACCTCATTTTCAACATCATCATCATCTTCAAAGATTTTCTCCCCCTGAACATATGCGTCTGTACCTGCATCACTTGGACTAGTGCCTGGACTAGCCTCATCAAAAGTAACTTCACAAGTTTCCACAATTTTGTTAGTCTCCAAAACAAGCACACGATAGCCACGAGTATGAGCAGGATATCCAAGGAAAAAGCCATCCATTGATCTAGCTTCAAATTTATCAAGATTTCCAGATTTCAAGACAAAGCATTTGCATCCAAAAACCCTAAAGTGAGAAGCTTGAGGCCTATGTCCAAACCGAAGCTCATATGGAGTCTTACCCAATTTTGATCTCAAAAACACACGGTTTGAAACATAACATGCAGTTGAAATCGCTTCAGCCCAAAGGTTTCTAGGAGTATGATGTTCATCTAACATGGTTCTAGCCATTTCAACTAACGTTCTGTTTTTTCTTTTGACTACACCATTTTGTTGAGGCACTCTAGGAGATGAAAATTGATGATCAATTCCTTTTTCAGCACAAAAGAGATCAAAGGAAGCATTTTTGAATTCAGTTCCATTATCACTTCTAATAGCTTTGAGAGCTCCTGGATGGTCAACAGAAAGCCTAAGAACAAGACTTCTAAAATGACTAAAAGCCTCATCCTTAGATGCCAAAAAAAAACACCCAAGAGTATCTAGAAAAATCATCAACAATCACAAGCACATACCGTTTGCCTCCAAAGGATTGAACTCGAGATGGTCCAACTGTATCAAGATGTAGAAGCTGTCCTGGAGCGTTTGTCATCATCATGGTAAGAGGTGGATGTGAACCTGCAATCATCTTACCATGTCTACAAGAAGAACATACTAGATTGCTATCACCCTTAAGCTTAGGCAGGCCACGTATAAGATCTAAACCACTTACACGAGTAAGATGATCAAAACCAACATGACCAAGTCTACGATTCCAAAAGAATAAATCTTTAGAAACATTGGCAATTAGACACCTATGCTTAGAAGAAGGCGATGCATCAAAATCAGCTTTAAAGACTCTTCCAAAACGAGAAATTTTGAACACAGATCACCTGAAGCATCTAGCACTTTACATTCATTTTTCTTAAAGCTTATCTCAAGATCTTCATCAAGCATTTGAGAGACAGAAAGCAAGTTATATTTCAAATTTTCAACAAGAGCTACATCTTTGAACATAAACTTGTCACTTACCTTTATTGTACCTTTTGCCACAACAAAAGAGGAAGAAGCATCTCCAAAAGTAACACTTTCAGCACGAGATGCACGAGTGAGGGAGGAGAACCAATTCTTATCACCGGACATGTGGCGTGAGCATCCGGAATCCACTAGCCATATGTTCTCCTTCCTCGCGCGAGAAGCCTACATAGCAACAAAACATGTCGAGGTCTCAGTACTGGGGTTAGGAATGAGATTTTTGGGAATCCAGTACTGAGACACACGACGTACAACAGTAGGCACAACACGAGAATTTTTATGCACAAAATCAGCTTTTCCTTTTCCCATGTTTATAGGAACAGAAGGCGTTTTCAATACTCTAGGCGCATAGTGAGAAGCATAGTGTGCTCTTCTGAAGTTAGACCTAGCCTTAGTCATTTCTTTCCTTTGCTGTCTGGCTAGTCTAAAGCAAAAATCTACTAGATGTCCATCTCTACCACAATGAGTGCAAGTGTACTTAGCATGAAGTTTGGCTTTAACAGTAGAAGCACATTTTGCATTTATCATAGTAGAAGAAAGAAAACCAGCAGATTTAAAAGCAATCTTTTTAGGCTCATTAAGAATCTTAATTTTGTCATTGCAAGGAGCATTAACAATAGTGCGAGGTTTAGTTTCAAATGAAGCATGAAGATCAAATCCTAAACCTCTCTTGTTTGAGCTAACCTTAGATTGATCCAAAATCATGTTCAATTTTTTCTTGCCATTAGTGAAACGTTCCAAAGAATTTTGCAAGTAATCAACTTTCTTAGCAAGTGTTAAACAATTATTGCAGGGAACATCTACTTTTCCTTTTTGCTTGCGAGAAGTTGAGCATGAGAGAATTTCATGTGAAAGCAAATTATCAGTTAATTGAGAAACCCTAGCATTTGCATCTTTCAATTTTAATTCAAGAGTTGAGCATTTAGAACAAGAAGTTGAACTATGCAAATCATCGATTGGAACAGACTAGCATGTACAACATGTTTCTCATTTTTCTCATTTAGATGCAACAAAAGAGCATGTTCTTTCCTAAGCAAGGTGAGCTCATTGTAAATTAAGTCACATGATTTGCAAGTATCATCACTAGGAATCAAAGTCTTAAGTCTAGCAATTTCAGCATTCAATGATTCAATAATGAAATCGTGTTTCTTAATTTTCTTATCACGTTTGTCAAGCAATTTTCCAAGACGAGCAACAGCAATAGCTAATTCATCATAAGAGGGATCTACCTCATTGAAGTCGCTGTCGTGATCGTCCTCGGTGAAGCTATCCTTGCTGCTTGCCATGAGACATAATCCTATCAAATCATGCTTGCTTGGAGTTGCATCATCTTCGCTGCTATCCGAGTCCACATCGCTCAAATTGACTTGTTCAAGAGCGGAAAGAACTCGGTGAACCACCTTGCGGTTGATGAAGCTCTTCTTCTTCCTATCATTTGACAAGAACCTTTTCTTCTCATTCCTTACAGCCGTTGTCCTTCTCCTCCTTTGATGTTTTTCCTGCAAGCTTAGGACAATTTGTGCGAATATGGTTGAGGTCACCACACTCATAGCATCTTGGAGGACCACCTCTCTTTCTCATTCTCACATTCTACAAAGCTTTGTTAAAGCGAGAAGAGAGTAGTGCCAAATCTTCTTCAGGAAACTCTTCAAGTTGCTCATCTGTTAAAGAAGACATGGAAGACAAGGCAAAGCTAGAAGAAGAATTTGCATTTGACATGTTAGGGTTAGAGATCAAAGCAATTGATTTAATGTTACCCTTCCTGGCAAGAACATCCAACTCATGAGTTTTCAACTTAGAGTAAAGAACATCTAATGTGAGTGTGCTCATGGTAGTAGATTCTTGTATAGATGTTACTTTCATCTCCCACACTGACATGTCCAAAGCACTAAGCAATTGTCGAGCATTTTCAGCATCGGTGTAGCTAACTCCAACAAAGACGTAGATTGCTAAGAATTTTATTGAAACGTGCAAAGAAGTCATCTACAGATTCACTAGGTTTCATCTCAAAACGCATGTATTCTTTTTGTAAATATCTTGGCGAACCTCTTTGACAAGTGTTAGAACCCTCATGGTAATCACAAAGAGATTTCCATACCTCATATGCGGATCGAAGATGAACCACTCGATCAAAGTCGCTGCGTCCCAAGCCTTGGATGATCAAGTTGCGCGCCTTGCTATTTGCTTCAACATGTGTGCGATTGGTGTCGTTGACGTTGTCGTTTGCAGGGACTTCATATGGCTTGTAGACCTTCTCCCAAATTGTGAAGCCTTGTGCTTGGATGAACGCCTCCATCTTGGCCTTCCAAAACTGAAAATCAACACCATCGAACACACATGGTTTTGTCGAATAACGATCCATTGATCTAATCACCGGTTAAGATAGATTAGAGAAACCTTGCTCTGATACCACTTGTAGGATCGAAGTATACGAATATAGCAATCAGAGGGGGGGTGAATGATTGTGCGGAAGCTAAAACCAAATTCTTGACCTATTAAAAGTTCACCCCAAAACAGAACCAAATAATTGCCTCGTTTTCGACAAAAATAGAATGACAGAGGTTTGGTAAAACGCGAATTCCTGGAGATCCAACCGTCGAAACGATCTGAAATTTGGACACAAGAAACTAGATTCAAATACGAATCAAACCCAAAAATAATCAGCTCGATCGGACTTACGGATCAAAAGTTATGAGCTTCGCAAGCTTGCTGATCCAGAACTTGACGAGAAACAATCTAATCAAAACTTCAAGATTAAACAAGAACGACAAAAGATTGATCAACTAGACTTTGAGAAACACTAGATCAATACCCTAGAGCGGTTTTTGATGGATCAAATCAAGATAAAACTCAACGATCAAAAACCAATCTAGAATTAGAACAAGCATGCAAACAAGAACCAAAACAGAAAATCTTTGTAACGCGTAGTTCTTGTGTACGCAAAAATCTTGGAAGAATTGATCTTTATTTCTTGTCTAAAATACTCTCATCAAAGAGTACAAACCCTAAAACCAAGCTCAAAGCTTGATGCGCCAGCTCTACTTGGTGCCTTTCAGCGAAGACCCCACCTATTTAAAGCACCAACCCACAAAGAGTTACGAATACGATTCCTATTCCTAGAAGGAATCCGTATCCAACACAACTCTACTTGGCCCAACCTGGCCGAGTACAACTCTTACGCAGCGTATGGCAACCCTACCATACTCACGTGACTAACACTTTGCACGCGTATGGCCACCGCCATACTCACGTGACTAACACTTTGCACGCGAATGACCTCCTGCCATTCTTACGTGACTCACCATTCTTCATGTGCACCATTCTCTTAGCCCGAACGTCCCGCATGACATCCTTGACCACCAAGACCTCAGTTCCTCCTGAACCTAGTCGAACCTCGGTTCCTCCATGAACCTAGTTCGGTCCGTCATCGACCACGTTCGTCTTCGAGCAATACTGCACATGAACAAACCTAAAACAATTCCGAGCACAAGTCCACGACTTGACTCACATCAATCCATGCAAATACTCACACGAGCATTGCATAAAGTCCACTTCAAAAGAAGCATCATGAAATCATCACAAATTTCATAATCTCAAATTCAAATTATTTCAATTCTGCTCAAAACCCTAATTCAGCAAAAATGCGTTCACGACGGACAAGGAAATATGGTCCGGCGTACACATGAAAAATCACTCAAAAAACCATTCACAACGGACAGACAAAATCGGTCCGTTGTACAAGTGAAAGTTTCGGTTCCAAGAAGAAAACCAAACGGACAAAAACACGTTCACAACGGACAAAGAAAATCGGTCCGTTGTACATGCAAAAATGACTTCGGTCATGAGCTCAAAACAAGTTCACAACGGACCAAGAAAAACTGTCCGTTGTACATGCAAAGGTTTCTGAAATCTTGGAGAAAAAGTTAGATTCAAGCGCTCAAAAGCAAGTCCACGACGGACAAAAAAACATTATCCGTCGCATGCTTAAATCGATCGGGTTTTGAGGAAAAAAAAGTTTGGCTCAAAGAGTTCAAAACACGTCCACGACGGACCAAAAGACATTGTCCGTCGCAGATGGGGAACTTACTGTTTCTTGAGAGCTAGGTCCGGCGCAAAAGTGAAACTTACTGTTTCTTGTCAAATTATCAAACACATGCACAAGCACATTTTGCAAATCCAATTCTAAGTTTAATTTTTCAGTTCAAAGCCAATTTTTCAGCACATGATTTCACAACTTTCTTAGAGATCATGTTGAAAAAGGCAACATTGTGCTTCATCATGTGGATACTGAACATCAATTGGCAGACATTTTTACAAAACCTTTGTCTTCTTCTCGTTTTGCTTTCATTCGGGGAGAACTTGGAATTGTTCATCCAATGGGATTGTTTTGAGGGGGAGTTTCTTTGCCAAGTTCTTTCACTTGATGAGCTCACTTTATCATATTTCTTTATATACTATATAATTGAGCTAATATATGATAATCTAAATTGTCTCACTTGAACTAAGAATGACATTGCGAAATTCCCTGATCTGATTGCCTATAGCTAAATACTCTGTGATATCTTACTCTTCTAGGCTTGATATTGAATCCTCTTGACAAATTTGGGCTATGAAGCAAGTGTGGTTTCAACTTTACTCTTTCATAAGACCATTTAATCATTTTTGCATGTTTATAATCAAAGAAAAAAAAGAAAAGGGAATAAAAAAAGGGGTGTTAAAAGCAAAAGCTTCAAGTTGTATGCTTCAGGCATGCTTTCCTTAAAAAATAAGATGTATGCTTCAAGCATGCCATTCCCTCAAAGATAAGATGTATGCTTCAAGCATGCCACTCCTAGAAAATAAAAGAAGTATGCTTCAAGCATGCCACATGCGATTTATTGTTTAAAGATTAAATTGGTCTACTAGATTGGAGTTGAAACTACTTGCTCGCCCTAAGTTGTTAGTTGCTTCAATTTTTTTAAAGCCTTGTTTTTCCTGCTAAGATCTTGCTTAGTACTTGGCTATAGTTGACTAAATTGAGGTTGAGATGCATGTCATTCCCTAACTTGTTAAAATCACATCAAGATCATGTATTTTGCATATTATGTGATATATAAGGTTATATGATCGAATGAGCTCATCTTTTCCTATTTTGGCATTTCCTTGTTTCTCTTTGTGAAATCATTGTTTCAGGAAAAATTTTGAACCTGTTCTCTCTTTTGTACTCTTGATGAATCCATTGTCAAAGGGGGAGAAATTTGGGAGAAGTTTGGAGAATTTTGAAATTTTTGGGCACATTGCACATTCACACACATTTTCCTTCTCAGGGGGAGATTTTGTTTTGCATTTTGGTCAAAGGGGGATTTCTGTGTTTTCTTACTTTGGTCTTTGATCCTTTGGATTTCAAAATCTTTTGTAAAGTGAATGCCAAATGTTCAATTCTAAGTGGTGTTGCCAATGTTTTCATCAAGGGGGAGATTGTGAAATCATGTGCTGAAAAATTGGCTTTGAACTGAAAAATTAAACTTAGAATTGGATTTGCAAAATGTGCTTGTGCATGTGTTTGATAATTTGACAAGAAACAATAAGTTTCACTTTTGCGCCGGACCTAGCTCTCAAGAAACAGTAAGTTCCCCATCTGCGACGGACAATGTCTTTGGGTCCGTCGTGGATGTGTTTTGAACTCTTTGAGCCAAACTCTTTTTTCCTCAAAACCGATCGCTTTAAGCATGCGACGGATAATGTTTTTTGTCCGTCGTGGACTTGCTTTTGAGCGCTTGAATCTAACTCTTTCTCCAAGATTTGAAACCTTTGCATGTACAACGGACAGTTTTTCTTGGTCCGTTGTGAACTTGTTTTGAGCTCATGACCGAAGTCATTTTTGCATGTACAACGGACCGATTTTCTTTGTCCGTTGTGAACGTGTTTTTGTCCGTTTGGTTTTCTTCTTGGAACCGAAACTTTCACTTGTACAACGGACCGATTTTGTCTGTCCGTTGTGAATGGTTTTTTGAGTGATTTTTCATGTGTACGCCGGACCATATTTCCTTGTCCGTCGTGAATGCGTTTTTGCTGAATTAGGGTTTTGAGCAGAATTGAAATAATTTGAATTTGAGATTATGAAATTTGTGATGATTTCATGATGCTTCTTTTGAAGTGGACTTTATGCAATGCTCATGTGAGTAGTTGCATGGATTGACATTGAGTCAAGTCGTGGACTTGTGCTCGGAATTGTTTTGTGGTTTGTTCATGTGCAGGTATTGCTCGAAGACGAATGTGGTCGATGACGGACCGGAACTAGGTTCATGGAGGAATCGAGGTTCGGGACTAAGTTCAGGAGGAACCGAGGTCTTGGTGGTCAAGGATGTCATGCGGGGACGCTCGGGCTAAGAGAATGGTGCACATGAAGAATGGTTAGTCACGTGAGAATGGCGGGAGGTCATTCGCGTGCAAAGTGTTAGTCACGTGAGTATGGCAGTGGCCATACGTGCAAAGTGTTAGTCACGTGAGTATGGTAGGGTTGCCATATGCGTGCAAGAGTTGTACTCGGCCAGGTTGGGCCAAGTAGAGTTGTGTTGGATACGGATTCCTTCTAGGAATAGGAATCGTATTCGTAACTCTTGTGGGGTGGTGCTTTACAGAGGTGGGGGTCTCCTGTTGAAAGGCACCAAGTAGAGCTGAGCGCATCAAGCTTTGAGCTTGGTTTTAGGGTTTGTACTCTTTTGATGAGAGTATTTTAGACAAGAAATAAAGATCAATTCTTCCAAGATTTTTTGAGTGCTACAGTAACCACGTTGCTACAGTATTTTCTGTTTTGGTTCTTGTTTGCATGCTTGTTCTAGTTCTAGATTGGTTTTTGTTCTTCAAGTTTTATCTTGATTTGATCCATCAAAAACCTCTCTAGGGTATTGATCTAGTGTTTCTCAAAGTCTAGTTGATCAATCTTTTGTCGTTCTTGTTTAATCTTGAAGTTTTGATTAGATTGATTCTCGTCAAGTTCTGGATCAGCAAGCTTGCGAAGCTCATAACTTTTGATCCGTAGGTCCGATCGAGCTGATTCTTTTTGGGTTCGATTCGTATTGGAATCTAGTTTCTCGTGTCCAAATTTCAGATCAATCTAACGGTTGGATCTCCGGGAATTTGCGTTTTACCGAACCTCTGTCATTCTGTTTTTGTCGAAAACGAGGCAATTATTTGGTTCTGTTTTGGGGTGATCTTTTAATAGATCAAGAATTTGGTTTTAGCTTCCGCACAATCATTCACCCCCCCCTCTGATTGCTATATTCGTATACTTCGATCCTACAGTATTCTTGTTGTTGCTCCGAACCATGGAAAAACAAGGGAGATGCTGCCGAAATTTTTAATTAAAGCGTTTATGCCCTTGGTGTAATTTAATCTTAATTGTGGTAATTAGTTGCTATTTCATCTAAATTTGGTGACATCCAGGGCATCCTAGATGCCAGGGTGTTACATTATTTGGAAAAATGTGTCTGGTGTCTGCATGTGCTTCAAAAAGGTGTATTTTATGAATGTTCCATCAGTGTTTTTTGTTAGTGAAGTGTTCTCTTTTGGGAATGAGTTTCCCTTTCTCTTTGAGATAATTTGTGGCGGTTGTGGGTGCAGATGTTTGACTTGAGAATTGATGTTCTCTTCCAAAATGTTGATTTTGGTTGAAAAGCGATGTTTTACAAATTTAGCTTTTAATTGATGGTGGGTTATGATACGACGTGGTCTTTTCCTGTTAACGGTGCTGCCATCGTAGTTTGTATGAATTATCGCAATCATCGATGTTATTTGTGTTTCAATCATGTGATATCAAGGAATAAGACTTTTAGTGAATGACTATTCGGTATTGTTGTTACATGATGAATGAATGGTGAAAAGGAAACATGACATCGTTTATAGACATTTAATCATAAAAGAGTCATTGAGCTAGGTCGGTGAGAAAGTCATATATGGATATATGACTAATCCGGAGTGCTCTCGAAAAGTACGCATTCATGTCATGAATCAAGATTTCCATTGCTTTCTAGTATGAAAAGAAAGAATGAATAATTTCTGGTATTTTGGATGTGGTATAGGAGATTTGTGTTTTCTTTGCGATTTCTCTTAGGAAAATAAAATGAGTGCTCTTTGGATGTTGTCGAATTCTTTGCAAAGTGAATGCTAGTGCATTGGATTCAAAGTGATGCATGGAGATCAATTGGGTCCATGGTTTATGGTTGAGCTTACTCAATGATTGTACTCTTTGTCCTGGTCCTTTGAGTGGAAGAATGTGAGGGCGAGACCTTCTTAGAAAGAGAAATCTAGTGTGGGTTGTTAATGACCTAAGTTATTAGGTGTTCCTAGTAGTTGATCGTAAATAGTTTAAAAGTGAGGAGTAAAGGAAGGTTGTGTATAACTCAATTCAAACCTTCCTGGAGAATTGTTTTGTTGATGTGTTCCTCGGTAGGGATGATTAAATTATTAGTAGACCACTTGGTGGTTGCTAGTAATTTGCTTTTCCTTTTTTTAGTGTATTGGATCTTTTTGTCGCTGACTATGAGCGAGTTGTGTCAACCAAAGTGAATTGTTCGGTTGTTACTGTTTTGTGGGTTTTAAGGACCTGGGTCATAAAGTAGGCTTTTCCTTTCAGTGGTAGTGGTGGGTGTTGGTCTTTTTGTAAAAGATCAATCTTTTTCAAGGTTTTAACCCCGATTGTTCAAGCAGTTGGTAGTCTTGGAGTGTTGTGTCCCACTTGGTTCGCGTCATCTGGAATACGACGAACCACAGTAGAGAGGTTGAGGTGTGAAAACACTTTTGTGAGTGGGAGCTGAAGAAGGTTCTAGAGGTTGGTGCCGTGTTCTTCTGGAGAGTAGCATCGGTTAAAGGGATCGGGCAATTTAGTGCCAAAGAATGCATACAAAGAAGAGTGTGAGACCGTTTTCCTTCATTGTCTGTTTGGGAATTTACCTTATTGCTTGGGACGTTCTATGTCCTTGTGTTAGTGCTTTGTGTTTCAAAGTTGAGTAAGATTCTGGCAAGTTTTGAATGCGAGTTATCGTTAGAGCCGTCAGTCTTCGAGCCTTAGCTACTTGCTTCTGAGTTCTGGCTAGTGCAAATCGTAGGGGTTTCTGAGCGGGTTCTGAGAAGTGAACCTTAGATCCCTTCGATTTGGTTGTTTGTGAAGTGGCGTGTCTCGGATTCGGGGTCGAATCCTGTTAAGGGGGAGAGAATGTGACATTATGAATTGTGACATTATGAAATGTGGCACTACAGTACGAGTTTATACCATGTTTTTGAGCTTTTCCGGGTGTTCGGGCCTCTCCTAGGGAGTTTGGGCCTTGTGCGAGCTAGTTTGGGCCTTGGGGGAATTACATGGGCCGTCGGTGTGGAGGGTTTTTGGCCCATATGGGGGGGAATTACATGGGCCATTTGGTGGAGGGTTTTTGGCCCCTAGCCCTGGCACCTCCACTCTCCCATCCCATAGCCGCCACCCCCAAAACCCCCTAGCCACACCACCCAATCTCCCCTATGCGCTACCCCCTCTCCCTCTCTCTTGCGCCTCCCTTCCAACCCCTAGCCGGCCCTAGTTCCCTACCCACGCAGCCCTTCCCTTCCTCCGATCCTTCCATTTGGAAGCCATCCAACCAAGGCGATCTGGCGATTCCGGCGCGTCCGATGATTCCAGCGATTGGAGGGAGATCGTGGCCAGGAGGAGGAGACGCTCGTCATTCGTGTGGTTTTTCAAGGGAGGTAAGCATTTGTGGATTCTTTGGTAGAGTTTTGGTGCTGGTTAGATGGGGAAATCCATGCCCAAAACCCATGTTTAGGTGCTGTGGTTAGATGTATTTAGGGAGAACACAATTCTGTCCCATGTTCTGTCCTCCGGCAGATTTGAACCCCGACTTAGTGCTTGAGTTTTGGGAATTTTATATGCATTTTTTGGTCGGCCGGCTGTTGAGAAAGTTGTAGGTAATTGAATTAACTTTACTTGGAAACCAACATCCTTAAATTCTGTCCATCTGTTTAAAATTTATGGCTGTTTTACCGAACACTGTCCAATGTGTGACGTAATTGCGACAGTTTGTGTTCAACTGTGGATTAGAGGATTTTAGAAGACGAATTAGTTTTCTCAAAGACTTAGACAAAGTTGGGAAATTTCCTAAGCTTTGAGAAAATATATTCGTTTACTTGATTTGGAGTTGTAGAACTTAAGTTATGGTCGTTGGAGCGCTGCTGTCCTGGTTGGACAGAGTGCTATTTTTCGGGTTCTGGGAGTGGGTTGCGAAGTCGATGTAGATGATAGTTCTTGTATTGCATTGTGGGTATGTTTTGAGTGTATTGTACCTATGTGCATGTGATGTGATCCCAGGAGTGCCTTCAACGTCTCGCCAATCCGTCTCGTGTGGGTGAAGGCAAGTGTATTGTAATGTTTGTGACTGAAATGGCATTATGTTTGCGTTATGATGCGAGTTAACCATTGATATGTTTGCTTGCCATGTTTGATTCTTGAATGAGATTAAGTGAATATGAATTGTTAGATGGTTATGCATTTCTTGAATTAAGAACGTTTGGAAACTTTATTCATGCTTATGGTATATTGGTGAGTATGAAGTGACGATGAGAATGATAAAGTGATGATTGTGAGTAAGACGATATTGTGCATGACACCTGAATGATGGAAGGTAAATAGTTTATTCCTTGCATTCATGGCATGAGGACTTGCCAGGAGGTGAGAAAGTCATAACTAATCCGGTATGGTTGGTGAGAAAGTTATGACTAATCCGAAGCGCCAATGAGAAAGACCTACCTCGTAGTTGTAACACCCCGGCTTCTAGTATGCCCTAGATGTCACCAAATATAGCATAAGAAGCATATAAATACTACAAATTAAGATAAATTACAGCAAGGGCGCAAATGCTAAACCGAAAAATTTCGGCAGCATCTCCTTTGTTTTTCCATGGTACGGAGCAACAACAAGAATATCTCAAGATATATCATAATGGAAAGCATCTAAAACGGCAATAACAGGTGACATAGCAGCAATTTAAGTCTAGCATAACGAATTTAACCACTCCATGAACTAAAACGAAGTAATGGACGAACAAATCATAATCCTAGTCTCATCACACTAAGTTTATTATCACAACTCCAAAAAGGTAAATATTGTCTAATTGTGCAGAAATTATGTGATGAAGTGCCGCTAAGCCCCTTTCCCGCATGCCGGTGTCATGGTACCTAAAAACATCATAAGCACAAGCGTGAGTTCATCACTCAGCAAAGTGTATTGCAATGAATCAAAGGAACAGATTTCAATAACATCATGTGTACATCTCATAATTGACATCATAAGTATTTCACATTCACATGGTATTCATATCATAACAACATTATCCATGTATGCAATGCAATGCATATGTCTTCGTGAAGCACATACCGGTATTGCCGAGTGCACACCCGTCGGTGTGCACCCTCTTCCCCTTCCATCCCGTAGATGGAGGGTGCCTACTCTTACTGACTCGCTCGCATACACAACCGTGGATGGGACTACGAGGTAGGTCTTTCGTGTTCACTACGTGTGAACACAGAGGCCCGCATCAGAATGGGTTGCCTCTTCCATTATGAATGCACATATGACATGAACATGTATAATCTCGCATAAACATTTAATATAATGATTCCATAACAAGTATATAAAACTATGTTCATCATATCATAGGAAAACATCAATCATGGCAAGATCATAGGAAAACATCAATCATGGCAAGTTAGCATATCATGTAATCATATTGCACCAAAGCAAGTCTAGCAATCATACAACCCGAACCCATTCCAATACACTTGCCTTCAACCGTGGGAGACGGATTGGCGAGAGGTTGAGGGCACTCTCGGGGTCACACCACCTGCACATAGGTGGCACACACTCAAAACGTGCTCACAAAACAGTACAAGAACGATCCCCTAACCCAACTCCGCAACCCACACCTAAAACCCGAAAACAGAGAATCTGTCCAGACGGGACAGCGGGTTTCCAACTAGCATAACTTGAGTTCTAAGACTCCAAATTAAGTAAACAAGTACATTTTATCGTAGCTTAGGAAATTTTGTAGCTTTTTCTTAGTATTGGGAAAAACTGATTCGGCCTCGAAAATTTACTAATCTACAGATCAACACAGTATGTCCCATTCACGTCATAGTTTTGAACACGTTCGGTAAAATAGCCATAACATTCAAACGGCTGATTGGAATTTCGTGTTCTTCATGTCCACTGAAAGTTATTGAAATTATATACAACTTCCGTAACAGCCGACCGATCAGAAAACGTCTATAAAATTGCGAAAACTTAAGCCCTAGGTCGGCCGCCCAATCTGCCCAAGGCAGAACATGGGACAACATTGCAAACAATCCTTTTCTCAACTAGGGACAGCACCTAAACACCAAATTTAACCTTGGAATTACCCATCTAATAGCACCTAGACCACCCCAAACAAGACCCCAAATCTGTGCCTCTTCTTGATGGATCACCCGGTCGACGAACACCTCTTCCTTGCGACCCGATCTCAACTCCAATCGCTGGGAACGCCGGAATCGCTGGGAACGCCGGAATCGCTGAGAACGCCGGATCCTCTTGGACGGAGAGCTCCCAGACAGCAAGATCGCATGGAGGGAGTGTAACACCCCGGCATTTAATATGCCCGAATGCTACCAAACACAAGCTAAACAACAACTAAATACCACATTTAACATAAAATTCCAGCAAAGGTGCATAGGCTAAAAACCGAGATTTCGGCAGCACCTCCTTTGTTTTATCATGAATTTAAGGAACAGCAACAATATAGCATTATATGGCAATAAGAGAAACATCTAAAACAGCAATAAATAAAGTCTTAACGACAATAAGAGACTAACATTAAGCTCTTAAGGTTCCAAGTGTCAAACAAACAATAGAACTCTCATTAACCAAGCTAAGACTTAATTTTAAAGACCATCACACGCAATTTATTATCAAACTAAATGAATTGACTTGGGGAAACATTAAGGTGAAGCAACGTGTGAGCGTGTGACTATTCCCCTTTCCCGCATGCCGTTCTCATGGTACCTAAAACAACAAGAAAACACAAGGGTGAGTTCGAAAACTCAGCAAGCATACCGCAATGGACAACAAGCATAACAACATGGCAATAACATCTTCCATCATGTACATCATCTCATTCATGATTACTTATCAATATCATCATCAATTTGTATGCGAAGTAATGCAATGCTCCTCGACCCTCACGGAACCTCATACCGGTATGGTGGAGTACACACCCGTCGGTGTGCACCCTTTCCTCCCTTCCATCCCGAAGATGGAGGGTGCCTACTCGCTTCCAAACACCACGTGGATGGAATCACGACATAGGACTTACTCAATGGCGTTCCGGATTAGTCATAACTTTCACCGACCTTGCCGGACTAGTTACGACTTTCTCACCGCCCTCGCCCTATCTCATGACATGCATGCAACCATGCCAATTATCATATTTAATTCACATATTGGCACATGGCATCATAATATGTTAAACATGCTCATCATATCATATCAATCATTAACACATGGCAAGTGGACATATATCATGTAAACAATTCCATCTAATCTCAACATGCAACCTACAACTCGCTATCCATCACAACACACTTGCCTCAACCACGTGCAACGGATTGGCGGGAAGAAGAGGGCACTTCCGGGGTCACACCACCTGCACATAGGCATCACACACTCACAATCATAGCCTCCAAACAGTACACAAACCCCCATCTAACCCGACATTGCCAACTACTCGCAAAACCTAAAAACAGAGGTTCTGTCCCGGCGGGACAGCAGCCTTGCAAAAGGCATAACTTGAGTTCTGAGACTCCGAATGAATTAAACGAGTACACCCTCGCGTAGCCTAGGAATTTTCCCAACTTTCTCTAGGTATAAGGATAGTCTGATTCGGCCTTTAAAGTTGTTTAATCTACAGATTACCGAGATCTGTTCCAATTACGTCACAGATTTTAACACGCTCGGTAAAACAGCCATAACTTTCAAACGGCTGATCGGATTTTAACGTGCTTTACGTCCACGGAAAGATAATTAAATTATCTACAACTTCCTAGAAGTCGGTACGGTCGGATTCGGAGTATAAATCGACAGAAACTCGAACCCTAGTTCGACTGCTCAATCTGCCTGAAAACAGAAACGTGGACAAGTTTAGATCTAACCCAAATTACTTCAATCCAGCGCCTCCAATTGATCTAAAAACTTGATAAACATCCTAATAACAGTACCTAGATCATCCCCAAGATCATACCTTTGGCCGATGCACAAAACTCCAATCAATCTCCGCGGATCTCCTCGCGAATCGCTCCTCGCTCCACGTTCCTCGCTCCTCGCTCCTCGCTCCTCGCTCCACGGGATGGATCCACAAGGTGCAGGGGTGGGGAGGCCACCCTAGGGCAGCAAGGGGTGGAGGGGAGGTGGTGTGGAGGTGGAGGAAGGGGAGGGGGCGCACGGCTTAGGGAGGGGCGGCTAGGGCTTAGGGGAGGGGGAGGGAGGAGAGGTGGAGGGAGGGGGGGCGCATAGGGCTGGGGTTTGGGGCGCACAAGGGGCAGGGGGAGCCCCTTTTACCAGCCCCCACACCCTGCCCTAGTCCAATAAGAGTCCCTCTCAATCCCTCCAAAGCCCACCCAGGCCCAAAACTCTGAAGGCCCAAAACTCCTAAAACGCCCTAAAACGGCCCTAAAAGCTATTAACCTCCAATTCCTATGGTTTTAACCTTATTTCCACATCTCATAATGTTTATAGCCTCATCATGCTCAATAATTAAGGATACGACACTCCGTGGCGACATAACACTTCAACCGGCCCAAAAACGCGAGTAAACCTCTACCGAAGGGTTTTAACCTAAATTCCACATTCCGTAGAGTTTTTGTCCTCAACATTCACATTGTATAAGATTACGACACTCCGAGGTGTCACATTCTTCCCCCCTTCAACAGGATTCGACCTCGAATCTAAACGCACCAACACGAAACCCAGCAAAACCAAAGATAGCTAGGTTTTCACATCACATACCTGAGGCGAAAAGCTCGGGATACTTCTCGCGTATGCGAGATTCCAGCTCCCAAGTCGCTTCCCTCTCGGTCTGATGTGACCACAGGACCTTGACAAACTTAAGCTCCTGTTCTTCATCACTCGCTCAAGTCCCTGAATTTCCACAGACGGGACTCGAAGGTGAGGTCTGCTGAAGCACTAATGGTTCCAATGGAACCACCAACTCCGGATCATGCAAGTATTTCTTCAACATCGAGACATGGAACACATTATGCACACCTTGCATGGATTCCGGTAGCTCTAGGCGATAGGCCAACCTACCAACTCGGCGATGATAGGAAAAGGCCCAACATACCTTGGACTGAAGCTTTCCTTTGGTGCCAAACGCACCACACCCTTGGTGGGAGATACTGCAAGAGTACGCTTATCACCCACCTCAAACTCCAAGTCTCGCCGCCACATCAAGATAGCTCTTCTGCTCGCTTCAAGGCTGCGAAGGTTCTCGCTGCACCTCCGCCACGCGATCAACGATCTGCTGAACCCAATCCGGTCCAAGAATCGCTCTTCGCCCATCGCATCCCAACAAAGTGGCGATCTGCACTTCCGGCCATATAGTACCTCATAAGGAGCGGCCGGATCTTTGGAATGATAGCTGTTATTGTAAGCAAACTCCGCAAGAGGCAAATGATCCTCCCAGCCTACCTTTCCAAGCCATCACACGTGCCCCGAGCATGTTCTCCAAAGTTTGAATGGTACGCCAGATCGCCCATCTGTCTCGAGGGTGAAAAGCGGTACTAAGGCGAAGCCGCTGCACCCAAAGCACTCTGCAAACTCTCCTAACTTGGAGACGAACTTCAAGGCCCCGATCGTAAATAATGGTCTTGGGTACACCATGCAATCTCACAATCTCCCGCACATAGATGGGAGGCAACTCGCCGCTGAATTGGTCGTATGCGGATGGGAATGAAATGCGCAGACTTGCCGAGACGGTCCACCACAGCCCAAACAAAGATCCTTCCCTTGTGGAGTACGAGGTAAGCCAACCACAAAATCCATGGAGATGTCATCCCATGGCCACACAGAATCTCCAAAGGTCGCAACAAGCTGGACGCTTTATGCTCAGCTTTGATCTTCTCGGCAAATCCCACAAGACGCCACATACTTGGTAATATCCACTCTCATCCTTTTCCACCAAAAATTCTTCTTCAAGTCCTCAGACATCTTGGTCTCCCAGGATGGACCGTGTACGGGGTGCGATGAGCTTCTTTCAGGATGTCTTCTTTCACTTGAGATTTCTGAGGTACACACAGACGGCCCTGAAACCTCAAAGCTCCCGCATCATCAACAGTAAAGTCTCCAGACTTGCCTTCCTCAAGGCGTTTCCTTACTTGCTGGAGCAAACGATCATGCTGCTGTGCCTCTCGCACACGCTCAGGAATCGCTGACTCAAGAATCATTTGAGTTTCAGCTTGCACGGTTCCCGTAAAGCAGTAGGAGACTCCCAAACGCTCAAAATCAGCAACAAGACAACCAACAACAGTGGGCATTGTCTTGCGACCGAGAGCGTCGGCCACCACATTTGCTTTCCCCGGATGATACTGGATAGTGAGGTCATAATCCTTTATCAACTCTAGCCACCTCCTCTGCCTCAAGTTCAAATCTTTCTGAGTAAAGATGTACTTGAGGCTCTTGTGATCAGTGAAAATATCACAAGACTCACCGTACAGGTAATGCCTCCATATCTTCAATGCAAACACCACGGCGGCTAGCTCAAGATCATGCGTGGGATAATTCTGCTCATGCTTTTTCAACTGCCTCGAAGCATAAGCAATCACCTTGCCCTCTTGCATGAGCACACACCCAAGTCCCAACCGAGAAGCATCAGAATAAACAGTGAAGCGCTTCCCCGGCTCGGGAAGGGTAAGAACAGAGCAGCCACTAACTTCTCCTTCAAAGTGCAGAAGCTGTGCTCACACTCTGCAGTCCACTGGAACTTCATCCCTTTCTGAGTCAGCTGTGAAAGTGGCTTGGCAATGATAGAGAAATCCTGCACAAAACGCCGATAGTAGCCAGCCAACCCAAGGAAACTACGCACCTCTTTGACATTGGAAGGCCTCTTCCAATCCAAAACTGCTGAGACTTTGCTAGGATCTACAGATATGCCCTCTGGATTGATGATGTGGTCAAGAAAACCCACTTCTGAAATCCAGAACTCGCACTTTTTCAGCTTAGCAAAGAATTGATTCTCCCTCAAGGTACTCAGCACAAGCCTCAAGTGTCGCTCATGCTTCTCTTCTGATTTAGAGTAAATCAGAATGTCATCGATGAACACTACTACAAACTCATCAAGGTACTTGTGTAGCATACTGTTCATCGCCTCCATAAAGACAGCAGGAGCATTAGTTAGTCCAAAAGACATAACTTTAAATTCATAATGCCCATACCTAGTGGAGAAAGCAGTCTTCTCAATGTCCTGCTCCCTCACACGGATCTGATTATACCCCGACTGAAGATCAATCTTGGAGAACACCTTTGCTCCCTTCAGTTGGTCAAACAGATCCTCGATGCGAGGCAAAGGATACTTGTTTTTGACTGTCACTTGATTAAGAGCACGATAATCAATGCACATGCGCCAACTTCCATCCTTCTTCGAGACAAAGAGAACGGGTGCTCCCCATGGCGAAACGCTACGCCGAATAAAGCCCTTGGCCAACAGATCCTCCAACTGTTTCTTCAACTCGTCTTGAAAAGGACGAGCCAAGCGGTATGGAGAGATAGAAATAGGTCGAGTGCTAGGAACAAGGTCAATACGAAACTCCACATTCCTCACAGGAGGTAGACCAGGCAACTCGTCAGGGAACACATCAACGAACTCCTTCACTACAGAAATCTCCTCAATGGGAACTGAGGAAGATGGCTTCTCAAACAAAGTCATGAGGAAACCCAACAGCCTCAAACGCCGACCAGAAAACAAACTAGTCAAAGCAAAGACGGAACTGGAGGGTATACCACCCTGAAAGGTCAACTCTTCCCCGGACGGGGCCTGCAAGGCAACTGTCTTCCAGAAACAACAGATCTTAGCACGGTACTGATGCAGCCAGTCCATGCCCAAAATGACATCAAAAGGAGCCAACTGGATCACCATGAGATTGGCAAAGAAAACCTCATCATAAATGGCAATGGTGCAACCCGGGCAAACCCAAGAGCTAGCAATCAAACCCCCAGGGGAACTGACTAACATGGACTCAGAAATCCGTTGAACTCCCAACTTAGCTCTTCTAGCAAAATCCGACGACACAAAGGAATAGGATGCACAGGAATCAAACAGAACAAAGGCATCAACGGAATCCACGAGCAGAGTACCTGAAACCACCTCTGGATGCCCGGCTGACTCGGCGGTCGGCAAGGCGTACACTCCTGGTGGCGCCGGGACAGAAGGAGCCCCGACTCCAGGCTGATGCCCCATTAAGGCTGGGGGCGGAGGAGGCAACTGAGGAGGAGCAGACGGCTGCGGGCACCAGTACGCCGCTGGTGGCGCCACGCCAAAGGCGGCCGAGAAACAGGGGCAGCCATCATGTGCACCGATCCTCTGGAAGACGCTACCGGAGTGGGAGGAGAAAGCACCGTCTCCCACTTGATGATGCTACCGGGGTTCATCCGCAGACTTCGCCCCATATGGCCGGGCTTGCCACGCAGTGGTTGCAACTCCGGTCCAACCACACTCAAGCACGGTGCTCGCCATCGCACTTGAAGCACTTCATGCCCTGCCCGGGCACAGGGGCCAACAGTCGCCGCGAAGAAGACGGCAGGGGCGGCCCCATCTTCGCCCCTGAGGAGGAGCCCTGTCCTCCCTTGAACTTCTTGAAGGTGGGTCACTGAGAGGACCCACCTCCTCCACCAAAGGTCCTCTTTTGGCACCCGCCTTGGGACGCAGGAACCCCTGAACCTCCCGGGTTCTCGCTTGTCCCGGAGAGCTCCAACTCGAGCTCCATGCCCTTCGCTTGCTCCACCACAGAGCAGAAGTCACGAGGGACGATCGCCCCATGACAACTCTGAACTCCTGGTTAAGGCCCCTACGGAACCTCCTAGCATTCTCCCGATCGTTTTGCCACAGCAGACGTCTGAAGCGCACCACTTGTTGAACTCCTTCTCATACTGCCACCGACCTCTTTCCTGGGAAAGAGTGGTCGAGTAAGCTCCATCCTCTCAAGGAAAGACTCGATGGAACTTGGCTCTAAGCGAGCCACAAAGTCCTCCTGTGTCATGGACCCAGATCGGGGATCTAGCAGCCGTAACCCCTCCCACCAGATATCGCCTTGGCCCTTTAGGTGAAAAGCCACAAAGCGAGTCCTCTGAACCGAGGTCAAATCTAGGACCTCAAGCGCCTCTCCATGTACCGCAGCCAATCTGCGGGTGGATCGGCGTGCTCGCTCCGTCGAAAGTGTCAAGACGGAGGGACATTCACTCCGGAGACTCATCCTCGGCTCCGGTGCAGCGGGGCAACAACAGGGGCCATCGCAGGGGGAGGCACAACAGCAGGGCTGCCCACAATGGCCGGGCGCAGCTCCCGAATCTCCCTCTGCAGAGCCTGAACTAAATCTTCATTTGCGGCGGGCACCCCGCCCGACCGTGCAGTGGAAGCTCCTCCCGAGCTGGCCCACGAGCATTAAGCGAAACGCTACCCTCAAAGCAGACTCCTCAACTCCCTAGGAGCCTCGCCCCTGGCCTCCACGGCCATGGCGTCCACGGCCTCTACCCCTCGGCATGGCTGCTTTAGACAGACAACCACCCAAACACGAAAGCACACAATCAAGATCATAGATCAAACATCATCATAAGCATATTCCTTATCACATAATCAAGCGCGATGCAATGACGAACCAAAACCCATCCTACTGTGCATCCAAGTGTGTCAGATTTTAGATTAGTTATACCACTTTTACAAGTTTTAACGTTGCTATCCTATAACAAGGTTTTAGTTAGAACCTAAGCCATGTTTCTAAGTTATTCCACATCATATTTTAGTTGCAACTTAAGGTATGACACTAAAAATACATATTCCAAGGACCTACAGCCCGCTCTGATACCAACTGTAACACCTCGGCATTTAATATGCCCGAATGCTACCAAACACAAGCTAAACAACAACTAAATACCACATTTAACATAAAATTCCAGCAAAGGTGCATAGGCTAAAAACCGAGATTTCGGCAGCACCTCCTTTGTTTTATCATGAATTTAAGGAACAGCAACAATATAGCATTATATGGCAATAAGAGAAACATCTAAAACAGCAATAAATAAAGTCTTAACGACAATAAGAGACTAACATTAAGCTCTTAAGGTTCCAAGTGTCAAACAAACAATAGAACTCTCATTAACCAAGCTAAGACTTAATTTTAAAGACCATCACACGCAATTTATTATCAAACTAAATGAATTGACTTGGGGAAACATTAAGGTGAAGCAACGTGTGAGCGTGTGACTATTCCCCTTTCCCGCATGCCGTTCTCATGGTACCTAAAACAACAAGAAAACACAAGGGTGAGTTCGAAAACTCAGCAAGCATACTGCAATGGACAACAAGCATAACAACATGGCAATAACATCTTCCATCATGTATATCATCTCATTCATGATTACTTATCAATATCATCATCAATTTGTATGCGAAGTAATGCAATGCTCCTGACCCTCTGGAACCTCATACCGGTATGGTGGAGTACACACCCGTCGGTGTGCACCCTTTCCTCCCTTCCATCCCGAAGATGGAGGGTGCCTACTCGCTTCCAAACACCACGTGGATGGAATCACGACATAGGACTTACTCAATGGCGTTCCGGATTAGTCATAACTTTCTCACCGACCTTGCCGGACTAGTTACGACTTTCTCACCGCCCTCGCCCTATCTCATGACATGCATGCAACCATGCCAATTATCATATTTAATTCACATATTGGCACATGGCATCATAATATGTTAAACATGCTCATCATATCATATCAATCATTAACACATGGCAAGTGGACATATATCATGTAAACAATTCCATCTAATCTCAACATGCAACCTACAACTCGCTATCCATCACAACACACTTGCCTCAACCACGTGCAACGGATTGGCGGGAAGAAGAGGGCACTTCCGGGGTCACACCACCTGCACATAGGCATCACACACTCACAATCATAGCCTCCAAACAGTACACAAACCCCCATCTCACCCGACATTGCCAACTACTCGCAAAACCTAAAAACAGAGGTTCTGTCCCGGCGGGACAGCAGCCTTGCAAAAGGCATAACTTGAGTTCTGGGACTCCGAATGAATTAAACAAGTACACCCTCGCGTAGCCTAGGAAATTTCCCAACTTTCTTTAGGTATAAGGAAAGTCTGATTCGGCCTCTAAAGTTGTTTAATCTACATATTACCGAGATCTGTTCCAATTACGTCACAGATTTTAACACGCTCGGTAAAACAGCCATAACTTTCAAACGGCTGATCGGATTTTAACGTCATTTACGTCCACGGAAAGATAATTAAATTATATAAAACTTCCTAGAAGTCCGTACGGTCGGATTCGGATTTTAAATCGACGGAAACTCGAACCCTAGTTCGACTGCTCAATCTGCCCGAAAACAGAAACGTGGACAAGTTTAGATCTAACCCAAATTACTTCAATCCAGCGCCTCCAATTGATCTAAAAACTTGATAAACATCCTAATAACAGTACCTAGATCATCCCCAAGGATCCCCAAGATCATACCTTTGGCCGATGCACAAAACTCCAATCAATCTCCGCGGATCTCCTCGCTCCTCGCTCCTCGCTCCACGTTCCTCGCTCCTTGCTCCTCGCTCCACGGGATGGATCCACGAGGTGCAGGGGTGGGGAGGCCACCCTAGGGAAGCAAGGGGTGGAGGGGAGGTGGTGTGGAGGTGGAGGAAGGGGAGGGGGCGCACGGCTTAGGGAGGGGCGGCTAGGGCTTAGGGGAGGGGGAGGGAGGAGAGGTGGAGGGAGGGGGGCGCATAGGGCTGGGGTTTGGGGCGCACAAGGGGCAGGGGGAGCCCCTTTTACCAGCCCCCACACCCTGCCCTAGTCCAATAAGAGTCCCTCTCAATCCCTCCAAAGCCCACCAAGGCCCAAAACTCCCCCGGGAAGGCCCAAAACCCCGAAAACGGCCCAGAAACGGCCCGGAAAAGCTATTAACCTCCAATTCCTATGGTTTTAACCTTATTTCCACATCTCATAATGTTTATAGCCTCATCATGCTCAATAATTAAGGATACGACACTCCGTGGCGACATAACACTTCAACCGGCCCAAAAACGCGAGTAAACCTCTACCGAAGGGTTTTAACCTAAATTCCACATTCCGTAGAGTTTTTGTCCTCAACATTCACATTGTATAAGATTACGACACTCCAAGGTGTCACAGGGAGAGGCTCTAGGGCCGGCTAGAGGAGGGGAGGGAGGTGGAGAGGAAGGGGGAGGGGTGCAGGCGCAAGGAGGTGCTAGGGGGGTGGCGGCTAGGGTTAGGGAAGGAGGGGGCGCACAGAGGGCAGGGCTAGCGCATGGAAGGGCCTTTTGGCAGGAAATTTCCCCCTTTGGGCCCCAAACACTCCCCCACCAACGGCCCACTACATCCCCCTAAGGCCCAACTAGCTCCCGCTAGGCCAAACTTCCCCGGAAGACCCAAATTCTCCTCCAGAAAGGCCCAAACTAACGGAAAAGACCCAAAAACATGATACAAAAATCACACCTTAAAGCCGAAATTGAAAATGACTCATACACATGATACAAAAATCATACCTTAAAGCCGAAATTGAAAATGACTCATACCGTTATTCCGTAGTGTCACACTCTCCCCCCTTTAACAGGATTCGACCTCGAATCCAAGACACGCCACTACGGAAAACAAGCAACACAAAGAGAACTTAAACTTACCGGTTCATACCTGAGGTGAAAAGCTCGGGGTACTTCTCGCGCATACGAGACTCCAACTCCCAGGTCGCTTCCTTCTCAGTCTGATGCAACCACAGGACTTTAACAAACTTGAGCGCTTTGTTCTTCAACACTCGTTCGGAATTCCCTAGGACTCACAGGCCGGGACTCGAAAGTGAGATTCTGATCAAGTACCAATGGTTCCAACGGAACCACTAACTCCGGGTCATGCTAGTACTACCACAGCATCGAAACATGGAACACATTGTGGACTCCCTACATCGACCCCGGTAGCTCCAAGCGATAAGCCAACATACCAACATGAGCGATGATCGGGAACGGCCCAACATATCTCGGACTAAGCTTCCCTTTGGTGCCAAATCGAACCACACCCTTGGTGGGTGATACTCGCAAGAGTACACTATCACCCACCGCAAACTCCAGATGTCGCCTTCTCACATCAGCGTAGCTTTTTGGTCTACTCTGAGCTGCAAGAAGGTTCTACCGCATCTCTGCTACCCGATCAACAGTCTGTTGAACCCAGTCCGGTCCAAGGACCGCTCTCTCTCTCTCTCACTGCATCCCAACAAAGCGGCGATTTGCACTTTCGGCCCTAGAGCACTTCATAAGGGGCAGCCCGGATGCTGGAATGATAGCTGTTATTATAAACAAACTCTGCCAGTGGCAAGTGATCCTCCCAGCTACCTTTCCAAGCCATCACACAGGCCCTGAGCATATCCTCCAAGGTCTGAATGGTACGCTCAGACTGCCCATCCGTTTGAGGGTGAAAAGCAGTACTAAGGTGAAGTTGTGTACCCAAAGCACTCTGCAAACTCTCCCAGAATTTTGAGAAAAATTTCGCATCCCGATCAGAGATAATCGTCTTGGGCACGCCATGCAGTCTCACACTCCTGCACATAAATGGGAGCCAACTCGCTCGTTGAAATGGTAATACGGATAGGAATGAAGTGCGTGGACTTCCTAAGACGGTCCACCACAACCCAAACCGCATCCTTCCCTCGTGGAGTACGAGGTAGGCCAACCACAAAGTCCATAGAGATGTCATCCCAAGGCCACACGGGAATCTCCAATGGCTGCAACAGACCAGCGGGACACTTGTGTTTAGCCTTAATCTTCTGACAAATCCCACAAGATGCCACATACTTGGCAATATCCACCCTCATCCTTTTCCACCAGAAGTTCTTTTTTAAGTCCCTGTACATCTTGGTCTCCCAAGGATGGACCGTGTACGGGGTGCGATGAGCCTCTTTTAGGATATCATCTTTGACTTGGGATTTCTAAGGTACACAAAGGCGACCTTGAAACCTCAGAGCTCCCACATCATCAATGGAAAAGTCTCCAGTTTTGCCATCCTCGAGGCGTTTCCTCACCTGTTAGAGCAAACGATCATGCTGTTGTGCTTCCCGCACACGCTCGGGGATCGTTGACTCAAGAATCAATTGAGTTTCAGCTTGCACGGTCCCCGCAAAACAGTAAGAGACTCCCAATCACTCAAAATCAGCAACAAGACAATCCATGACAGGGGGCATTGTCTTGCGACTGAGAGCGTCAGCCACCACATTTGCCTTACCCGGATGATATTGGATTGTGAGGTCATAGTCCTTTATAAATTTCTAGCCACCTCCTCTGCCTCAAATTCAAATCTTTCTGGGTAAAGATGTACTTGAGGCTCTTGTGATCAGTGAAGATATCAGAAGACTTACCATACAAGTAGTGCCTCCAAATTTTCAATGCGAACACCACAGCAGCTAGCTCAAGATCATGACTGGGATAGTTCTGCTCATGCTTTTTCAACTGCCGCGATGCATAAGCAATCACCTTGCCATCTTGCATGAGCACACAACCAAGTCCCAAACGTGAAGCATCAGAATAGACTGTGAAGCGCCTCCCAGTCTCGGGAAGGGTAAGAACAGGAGCAGTCACCAACTTCTCCTTCAAAGTGCAGAAACTGTGCTCACACTCTGCAGACCACTGAAATTTCAGCCCTTTCTGGGTCAGCTGCGAAAGCGGCTTAGCAATGATAGAGAAATCCTGCACAAAACGCCGATAGTAGCTAGCCAACCCAAGGAAACTACACACCTCTTTAACATTGGGAGGTCTCTTCCAGTCCAAGACTGCTAAGACTTTGCTAGGATCTACATATATGCCCTCTGGATTGATGATGTGGCTAAGAAAACCCACTTTTGAAATCAAGAACTCGCACTTCTTCAACTTATCATAAAACTGGTTCTCCCTCAATGTACTCAGCACAAGCCTCAAATGCTGCTCATGTTCTTCTGATTTAGAGTAAACCAGAATATCATCGATGAACACTACCACAAACTCATCAAGGTACTTGTGTAGCATACTGTTCATCGCCTCCATAAAGACAGCAGGAGCATTAGTTAGTCCAAATGACATAACTTTAAATTCATAGTGCCCATACCTAGTGGAGAAAGCAGTCTTCTCAATGTCCTGTTCCCTCACATGAATCTGATTGTAACTAGACTGAAGATCAATGTTGGAGAACACCTTTGCTCCCTTCAGTTGGTCAAACAGATCCTCAATGCTAGGCAATGGATACTTGTTCCTGACACTTACTTGATTGAGAGCACGATAGTCAATGCACATGCGCCAACTACCATCCTTCTTCGAAACAAAGAGGACGGGTGCTCCCCATGGCAACACACTGCGCCGAATAAAACCCTTGGCCAACAGATCCTCCAATTGCTTTTTCAACTCATCATGAAAAGGATGAGCCAAGCGGTATGGAGAGATAGAAATAGGTCGAGTGCCAAGAATAATATCAATACGAAACTGCACACTTCTCACTGGAGGCAAACCCGGCAACTCATCAGGGAACACATCAACAAACTCCTTCACCACAGGAATCTCTTCAATTGCTACTGAAGAAGATGGCTTTTCAGAAATAGCCATAAGAACACCCAACTTCCTCAAACGACGAGCAGAAAACAGACTAGCCAAAGCAAAGATGGAACTAGAGGGTATGCCACCCTGAAAAGTCAACTCTACCCCTGACGGGGCCTGCAAGGTAACTGTCTTCCAAAAGCAACAGATCTTGGCATGGTACTGATGCAACCGGTCCATGCCCAAAATAACATCAAAAGGAGCCAACTGAATCACCATAAAATTGGCAAAGGAAACCTCATCCTCAATGACAATGGTGCAACCCAGGCAAACCAAAGAACTAGCAATCAGACTCTCAGGAGAACTGACTATCATAGACTCAGAAATCCGCTAAACTCCAAACTTAGCTCTACTAGCAAACTCAGATGACACAAAAGAATAGGATGCTCTGGAATCAAACAGAACAAAGGCATCAACTGAATCCACAAGCAAAGTACCTGAAACCACCTCTAGATGCCCGGCTGACTCGGCAGTCGGCAAGGCGTACACTCCTGGTGGCGCCGGGGCAGCGGGAGCCCCGACAACCGGCTGATGCCCCAACCAGTAAGCCGTCGGTGGTGCCCAAACAGAGGGCGGATGGGGAGCAGGGGCCACCATCATATGCACCGACCCTCTGGAAGATGTCGCAGTAGCGGGAGGAGAAGGCACCGTCTCCCACTTGATGATACTACCGGGATTCATCCGGCAGACTCGGCCCATATGGCCGGGTTTGCCACAATGGTTGCAGTCCCCGGTCCAACCACACTCCGAAGCACGGTGTGCACCACCGCACTTGAAACAGATCATGCCTTGCCCTGGCACAGGACGAATAGCTGCTCGCGAGGAAGACGACTGGGGTGGCTTCATCTTAGCCCCTGAGGAGGAACCATGTCGCCCCTTGAATTTCTTGAAGGTGGGTCGTTGAGAAGACCCACCTCCTCCACCAAAGGTCCTCTTCTGGCCCCCGCCTGGGGCCGTTGGAACCCCTGAACCTCCAGGGTTTTGCTTATCCCTGGAGAGCTCGAACTCGAGCTCCATGCACTTTGCCTGCTCCACCACGAAGCAGAAGTCACGAGGGACAGTCACCGCCATGACAACTCTGAACTCCTGGTTGAGGCCCCTACGGAACCTCCTCGCCTTCTCCCTGTCATCTGCTGCCACAGCCGGCACAAAGCGCACCACATTGTTGAACTCCACCTCGTACTCTGCCACCGACTTCTTTCCCTGGGAAAGAGTCGTCAGAGTATGCTCCATCCTCTCAAGAAAAGACTCTGGGTAGAACTTGGCTCGGAAGCGTGCCACAATGTCCGCCCAGGTGACCGGTTCAAGAGCGGGGGCTCTAGCAGCAAGAACCCCCTCCCACCAGATATCCGCTTGGCCCTTCAGCTGGAAGGCCACAAAGCGAGCTCTCTGGACCGAGGTCAACTCCAGAACCTCAAACTGCCGCTCCATGTACCGCAGCCAATCTGTGGATTGGACCGGCGTGCCCGCTCCATCAAAAGTGTCCAGATGGAGGGACATCCACTCCCGGAGACTCATCCTCGGCTCCGGCATAGTGGGGGAAGCAACTGGGGCCACTACAGGGGGAGGCACAACAGTAGGGGCTGCCCGCAACTACTGGCGTAGCTCCTGAACGTCCCTCTGTAGAGCCTGAACCAAGGTCGCAGTGGCGGTGGGTACCTCAGCCCCCGACTGTGCTGCCGGGACCTCCTCCTGCGCTAGCCCATGAGCATTGAGCGAAGCGCTTCCCTTAGCTACAGACTCAACAACTCCCTAAGAACCTCGCCCCTGACCTCCATGGCCATGGCGACCACGACCTCTACCCCTCGGCATGGCTGCTACAGTTAGACAACCATACGATCACATATTCATAAGCACATCATCAATGTAAACAAAAGCAAAGATCAAGCATTATCATATACATAGGCTCCATCAAGTAATCAAGCACGATGCAATGATGAACCAAAACCCCATCCTACTGTGCAACCAAGTGTGTCAAATTTTAAAATTAATCATTCCAATTATGCAAGTTTTAATGTTGCTATCCTATGGAAAAATATTAGTTGTAACCCAAACCATGTTTCTAGGTTATCCCACATCACATTTTAGTTGCGCCTAAGGTATGACACTGAAAAAAAACATGCTCCAAGGACCAAAAGCCCGCTCTGATACCAACTGTAACACCCTGGCATCTAGGACCAAAAGCCCGCTCTGATACCAACATGCTCCATGAGCTTGGTATGAGAGGCTTAAGTCCTACCTCTTGAGTCATGGTTTTCATATGGGTCAAGTGGACAAGACTGTGTTCGTCAGACATTCTGATTCGGACTTTCTCCTAGTCCAAATCTATGTCGACGACATCATTTTCGGTGGTTCCTCGCATTCGCTCGTTACTCAGTTCTCAGATGTGTTGAGTACTGAGTTCGAGATGAGCATGATGGGCGAGTTGAGCTACTTCCTTGGCTTCCAGATTAAGCAGACTCGGGAGGGTTCATTCTTGCATCAAGGCAAGTATACTCGAGACCTCCTGAAGTGCTTTGACATGTCTGATGGAAAGCTAGTCATGACTCCTATGGCCACCACTGTTGTCCTTGAGCCTGACGAGGATGGTGAGCCAGTTGATCAGAAGGAGTTTCGGAGCATGATCGGCTCCTTTCTATACCTCACTGCCTCGAGACCTGACATACATTTTTCTGTGTGTCTTTGTGCTCGATTTCAGGCTTCTCCTCACGTCTCTCACCGCCAGGCCGTGAAGCGCATCTTCAGGTACTTTCGAGCTACCATTGACTATGGTATCTGTTACTCTTCTTCCTCCTGTCTATCTCTAAGAGCCTTCTCCGATGCAGGCTTTGCCGGCTGTAGGATAGATAGGAAGAGCACTTTCGACACTTGCCAATTCATTGGCACTTCTCTTGTTTCTTGGTCATCTAGGAAGCAGTCCGGTGTTGCACAGTCCACCGCTGAGGCCAGATTGTGTTCCACTTTTCTGTGATAACACGTCTGCCATTCACATTGCTAAGAACCCAGTGCAGCACTCTCGGACCAAGCACATTGACATTCGCTATCACTTCCTTAGAGACCATGTGGAGAAGGGTGACATAGTGCTACAGTTTGTGGAGAGTGACCACCAGTTGGCTAACATTTTCACCAAGCCTTTGGATAGCTCCAGGTTTGTTGCCCTAAGAAGAGAGCTTGGGATTATGAGCCCATATGGCATATCTTGAGGGGGAGCTGGTTTGTATTATTTATTTATATGTATATTCAACATTCTCTTTCTGGGTATCTTTGGGATGGTTTTCATTTGGTTGAGTCCACTTCACCTAGACTTCTGACATGCCTCGGCATGGACCTCTCACCTTATGCTTTAGGGTGCTATTCCTCTCTTCCTCTCGGTTGAGCTCACTCACAGTCTTTTAGGTCTAGCAGGTGTTGGGCCCCCTGGGTAGACAGGGTCTGTGTTTGCTCCTAGGTTGGAGTTGGAGATGTAGCTTTCCTATATAAGTCATATGGGGAAGGTGAGAGCGAGTCTGAGTGTTAGTGTTTCTCTTCATATTATCTATGCTCCTAGACTACCCATTTGTCAGTTTCTTGATTCCTTCGCCTCATTTCTGCCTTTCTGGTTTCAGTTGAGTTCAATTCATCTTTTTGAATCTAAAATTGCTAATAACTCAACTTGAATCAAATTTTGTGCTTAATCGACTCACTTGTTGATGGGGAGCTTGGAATTGATTCTCTTGCATTGCATATAGACTTGTTTTTCATTTACGAGCTTTGTCTATTATGCAATTGATAAAATTGAGATATGTTGCACCTAGTTACTTTTCCGAAGATATTTGCTAATCTAGGTCATATCCAATTTGGTATATCATGTGAAACTAGCCAACATTTTAAAATTGCGCTTTCCTTAAAAATTGATGAAACTTTGCTTTTACTTGCTATACTTCTTCACTAGATGCTTATGCCATTCTTATTGAAATAGTGGGTTTCTACTAGAGTCCCTAGAGCAACTTGGGTTCGCTACATTGTTTCATTGTAGAATCCTCAACAATGCTCATGAATCTAAGTGCTAAAAATATAAATTGACTCTTTTGTGCTAAAATTGAACTCAACACTATTCATTCACGAGACTGCTTCCCATTGCACTTGGGATTAACTTGGAATGAAGTGTGTATGACCAAAACCACTCTTTTAAGCTTCTTGCTTGAGATGGTTGCTAATGGCTTGAGTCAATACACCGAAAAATGCAAAAAGAACTAGAGGAAGAGAGTGATGCCTAGAAGACCTATGTCGATGGCTCCTAGTCGAGGTTGTGTTTCTCTAGGATAAACTCTCTAAACCCTAAAAGGTTTGTGGAGGAGAGTGAAGCTTAGGAGGCTTTTGTCGATGGCTCTTAGTTGAGGATGTGCTTCACTAAGCCTAACTCTCTCATACCTCTTTATGAGCTTTAATCTAAAAATTTGCATTTAAAGAGATGATTGAGCATGAGGCTTCTCTTATGGACTTGTAGTTTCCCAAAGTGTTGACTAGGTTGAACTCTAGTATATCCATTTACTCGTTTGGTTGGCTTTGCTTCTAGTCTTGAAGTTATGCTAAGTGCTGCTATTGTTGAAATCATGCCAAAGTAATATAACTTCTTTTGAGCTAGTTAGCAAAAATTGAAATATGCCATTGGATATGACTTAGCATGACATAATCTGAACTTGAGTAGCTTGGTGTCATACTTTGTCTAAGTGGTCACTTGCATAATCCTCAAAACTCTTCTAGGTTGCATTTCATGCAAAAATTGTTCTCTTGATGCCTATATTGCCAAAAGGGGGAGAAAACGTAGAAAAGGCATCTTAGAGAATTAAAAAAAATGCTTTCTCATGATTATGTTGAACAATTGTCCTTGCATTTGGATCATGGGTAATATTGAGCTTTTTAAGAGATTTCTTGGTTTTGGAGCTCTTGTTGAAAAAGCGTTCTTTCCTGTGTTGAGCTCTGAAAATCTTTTCATCTATTTGGTTATGATCTTTCTTTCTCTTTCAATTGGACCAAATATGATTTTGCAATCAAATTGCTTTTCTTCCTTCGTTTTCAAACTCAAATTTATGCCTTTTGTGTGGTTTGTCAATATACTCATCAAGGGGGAGATTGAAGGACCATGTGGAGGTCCATCCATATTTGTGATGAGTATTTGACTTTATTTGAGCAAGGTGTGCTCAGGTTTGAGTTTGATTTGACTCGGTATTGCATGTTTGAATTAAAGATAATTGTGGACTAACATGCAGGAAGAAAAATGTATGTGTATTGTGGTATGTGCAAAATGGTTTGGTCCTTGTGATACAGGTTATTGAGGCAAATATGGTCGTTGGTGAGTACCGGGACTAGGTTGGGAGAACCGAGGTCCGGAGCGGTCGAGGATGCCACGAGATGGTTGGGCTCAAACCAGGTTCACTTGGACATCATGGAAATGGACTTGAGGTGGCTTAAGGTTTCCGGTTCGGGTTGGAAGCTCGAAGAGGCGGAAACTGAGCGGTCAAGTCCGGCGGATGAAGGCCCATTGCATCGGGTTGACCGAGTTTTGTTTAAAACCCATGTATGGCCAATGTGGCCCATGTAAAGCCCATGTGTGGGGTGAAATGAGTGGGTTAATCCTAGCCCTTGGTGGAGTGCCCTAGGGTTTGGGACTCATCCAAGGGTGGTAGGTGGCCCTAGAGTAGTATAAATAGAGGGGGAGGGGTGCCCTCACTCACTTGAAGGTTTGAGTTGCTCCTTTGAGCTTTGCCCACATGAAGTGAGGCTTTGTAAACCTTCCAACCAGAAAATACAAAGATTTTCTTTAAATTCTTGTGAATTTAAATTCCGCATTTACATTATGTCTTTACTTTACGCAATTTAAATTCAGCATTTACTTTCCCGCATGTAAATTCTCGCAATTTACTTTCTCGCAATTTGGATTTGCTCCTCTCCTTCTAAATGCTGATGATCAAGGATGTATTAAGGGTGCTCATTTGGTTTTACATTTTTCTTGCACCCTAGGATAGACTAGAGATCAAGTTTCTATCAAGATTGCAAATCTGTCCTGAACTTGTTCTTCGCGCAGCAGTCAGTCTTTGATTTTTAGAAAAATATGAAAAAATCCTTTTTGAGTGATTCTTGGTGGAGAAGGTGACTAACTCATATATCCATCTGTGGAAAAATTTTGGAGTCTACTGGGCACACCGTTTGGGAGCTGTGAGGTCAAAACCGAGCCCCAAATTTCCTGATTGAAGATCCTGACTATTCGTAGTTCTTGATTTTTCCTGATTTTTATAGAAGGATTTTTGTGGTGATTTTTGGTAGAGTGCTTCATGACTCATATTATCACAGGGTGAAAAATTTGCAAAAATTTTTGGAGTAACAAAATTTCACCATCCACCTGCTCTAAATGAGGACAATTCCTGAAAAATCTGCTTTTGCTTTTCTAAAAGAGGCTTTTGTGTTTTGGCTTGATCTCTTTTAGAAAAGAAGTATTTAAAGTGATCCCTCTTTGCTTTGGACACTTGACAACCAGGATTGTGATTTAAAAATCCCTCACATGATTCATGGTTCTCATCCATGTAAGCTAGGGATACACATAGTTGTCTAGTCGTTCCCGATTTTGCGGGTTTTGCGATTTTGAGAAGCACCGAGTTTCTTTGCAGGATTGTTTGGAGTACGTTGAGAAGGGGATAGTTTTATTTGGGATCATTCACCCCCCCTCTGACCGCCATCTCGGTCATTCACTTTTATTGACATGACAATTTATTATAAATTACTTTGCAGAGTGCATACTGATGAGATCACTAGAACATATCCTAGACGCCATGTCAACCAAAAAATCATTGAGCGTAAGCAAAATGAGAAGTTCCATGAATGGTTTAGAGCTCATGTAAGTTCTACATTTTGCATCCTTCACATGTACTACTCAAGCCACCAACTAAATTAATTCCAACTGTACAGATAATGCATTTGGAGAGGGAAAATGGCATCCAAACTGTTAAAAAAGATATTAGATGGCTAGCTCGTGGCCCAGTTGAAGCAGCAAAAAGATATCATGCTTTCAACACCCGAGGCTTTCGTTTTAGGCCTAAATGTTTGGACATAATGACACAAAACAATGGAGTAGTGCTAACAGCAAAAACATCTAATTATGCTCGAGCAAGTGATGCAAGTCCGGTTTTAGGTGATGTGACATACTATGGGAGAGTGATCGATATTATTGAGCTGAACTACTCTGGAAAATTTTCTGTTGTTCTTTTTAAATGTGAATGGATTGATGTTATTTCTAGAAAAGGAATTAAAACAGACAAATATGGCTACACGCTTGTCAACTTCTCTCATTTGATACACTCAGGATCAAATATTGAGCATGAGCCATTTTTTTCTTAACCAGGCTGACCAAGTGTTTTATGTGGAAGATCCAACTAACCCAGGGTGGTCTATTGTAATGAAGATGAAACCAAGGGATATATATGACACGGTCAATGAGGAAGGGACATACGACATAGAAAATGAGCCATTCCATGTTTCACACCTTAGGGAGATGTTCACCAATGCAAAGAATAATAAACACTGGGTCAAAAAAGATGTTGAGGGAACAACAGTGGCTGCTGATAATAATGCTTTGAACAATGAAGCTTAGTGGAGGGAAATAATTTCATGACTAATTTGGTTACTTCAAGGTATGTGCAATTTTCACTACAAAAATACAAGAAAATTTCATTTATGCCATCACAAACCTTATTCTTGAATTATTTTTGGTTAATAACATTGCCCCTGTAGTGTGCAATTTGATCTTATACCTTCTCCTGGATGAGTTTGTCAACTATATAAAACAATCTTATTATGTACCTTTAACTCTCTTTTTTTAGATATGGAATGTAATTAATTGTGCGAAGGATAAAAGCCATCTCGAGATACTTCAAAGACAAGGAGATAAAAAATCTGGAAACTGCAACTTGTTTGAGAAAATGCAATCAGTAGTGCATGTATGCAATCAGAGTACATGTATTGAGTACTGACTAAGAAAAATGTCGTTACCTTCTCACTGGATCCTTCAGGTTTGTCAGAAACCACATAGCGCAGGACATACATACAGAACTATCATGAAACAATCCCCCCTGCAAGCATATGTAACATGTTCTTTTCATACTTAACTAGCAAGCCAACATCAGATTTCAAAATACTATGTTAACAGCACATGCTGATGATGCCTTTTCCAGCCTAAACCAAAATGGATTCTTGTCGGGACCCGAATTTGCAAATCCGGACCCTCTGTGTATTCAGCACTAATCCAGGAACGCGCTAGTGCACACAGTCTTAACATCGGTGAATATCACAATCATACCACTCGATACTAATAAAGTACTTTAATTAAATAGTCAAACTGGTTGCTCGACCTTATGGTCGAGTTACAAATATATGCCACGCAGGGCGAAACTTATTAAGAGAGAAATAATAGCAGCGGAAAATAAGATAACTTCGTGGCGCCATCCAGTATACCACAGGCAATCGGCCAGGCTCGCTCCCTAAGTAGACGGTTCCTCTTGGAGCTCCTCCTCCAAAGCTGGTGTAGACTCCTCTTCAACTGATGTTGTATTGTGGCAAGGGTGAGTACTTGGTACTCAGCAAGTCATGCACAAAATGCAAGCTAACATACTACATGCATGGCTTAATACAAAGGAATAGCTCAGGGTATATTTGCAGTAAAACATCATTTGGCAAGTAGCATAAGTAGATTCTGTAGGACCGTGTATGGCAACTAGAGGGGGGTGAATAGTTGCAACAAAGTTTAAAACCAAATTTTTGATCAACTAAAACTCACCCAAACCCGAAACTAAAAGAACACTTTCAGTTTCAAACAAAATAGAGAAAAATCGTTCAATAAAACAATTATTCTAGAAAAATCCAACCGTCAAAAAGTCTCAAGAACTTCACTGTAGAAACTAAACAAAATTATGAAACTATTCCAACAAGAATCAACTCAATCGGATCAACGGATCAAAAGTTATAAACGATTTAAATTATTCAGATCGAAAACACCGATTGGATTGTCCGAATCGGCTGTTTAATACTATACGCGTTCAGTTCGGACCGTCCGAATCGAGCGATCTGAAATTTTTGAATACTCTTTGTAAAATTCAATTTCCGAGAGATCTAACCGTTGGATTGAGCTGAAATTTGAACACAAGAGTCTAGGCTTCAATCCGCACCAAATGAAACAAGAATCAATTCGATCAAGCTTCTAGATTAAAAGATATTGATCTCGCAAAACACGTTTTGACTGAGAATACGAGAAACTTTGAACACGTCGAGGGAAAAACTTTTGACTGATACCAAAACAAGATTTTAGAGGAATTTTTGAAGGGATCAAAAGCAGAGTTTTGAACTTCAAGAATTCACAGAAAACACGAATCAATCTGTAATCCCAGAAGTCAGACAAAAAACGAAAAAGGCTTGAATTAAACAATACCTCATGAATCCACGCAAGACATCCTTGAAATATTTAACTTTATTTCCTTTTGTCTAAAGTACTCAAACACAAGAGTACAAACTTACAAAGAGCAGGAACACAACTTGTTCTTGCTATATCTTGTACGCTAGTTGCTTCAATACTTTAAACAGGAGACACCCCTCCTTTTAAAGCACAAACAATGAATCCGATTAGACTATCCAGTACGTAGTCAACTAGGATTCGGTTGCTATACATCACGTATCAACTCAGATTTGGTTGCGCATAACCAAATAAAAATATCTAAACTTTGTCCACTCATTTTCACATGTATGATACGCATACCATACCAACGTGACTTAACAAATTTTGCAAGCATCAGTTTTTGTCACGCATGACCAAAAACCGAATCAACTTGATCCTCCAGACCAAGTTAGCTTTTGCACGCGTATGGCCCACCTGCCATACTCACGTGACTCACGATTCTCCACGCATTAATCGTTCTCTAGCCCAAACGTCCCGCATGACATCCTTGACCACCAAGACCTCGGTTCCTCCAGAACCTAGTCCCGAACCTCAGCTCCTCCATGAACCTAGTTCCGGTCCCGTCATCGACTACGTTTGCCCTCGAGCAACACCTGCACATGAACAAAACAAACAATTCCGAGCCCAAGTCCGCGACTTGACTCACGTTAATCCATGCAACCACTCACATGAGTGCATTGCATCAAATCAACCATAAACACAATTTCCAAATTATAACCTTAGCAAAATACTCCCTGAACCAAAAACAAATCTTTGCAAATACAATCTTTCCAAGTTCAATTCTAAACCAATTTTCATCGCATGATTTCACAGATTCGAAAGCAATAGAAGCAAGTATAAGATCAATAACTTTTCCAGGAGTTTAATCAACATCTTTCCCATTCCTAAACCACATTTCCATCAACATCTTTATTTAAACCAAACCCAACCTTTCAAGTCCAAGTTATTTTCAAGAAAGTCTAACCCTTGACTGTAATTCCCGAGCGATGTCCAATACCGCGGACACGGCTATTCGAATAGATTTTACACTCTGCAGAGGTTATGCACTTTACCCACAAGATACAGTCAAACACCACAAAGGCGAGTTCCCGTAACAAAGTCTTTCGGAGACTTCTAACGGCACAAGTGGTCCTCTCCGGTGTTGCACACTAACCCTTCCCTTAGCAAAGGCGAAGTTTAGGTCAAGCCACCGTTAGATGGGTACCTGGCCTCAGCCCCGGTACGCTCCCCCGTACAACTACACGAACGGTGTAGTTGACACCTAGAGATCCCACAGGTACGTTATTAGCAACTTAATCAACTAGGTCCATCCCATTACGGACAAGTGGTTGCATGCTTGACTCAGTTCAAAGGCTTGCAAGGTTAAGTCCTTAGGGTGACCAGGGCAAGACTACCCGAAGAACCAAACCAACATTCCCAATGCCGCAACTGGCCCACCTGATCATTCTTGCCACATGCCCCGGTCAAAAGCTATTTATCAAACCCCAGTTGATTACCAAGCAACACGTGCCATCAACAACACAACACATGATACCTTTCTAAAACAGGTTCAATATATCATTAAGTCAATATTAACATTTGATTGTCCAAAATCATGTTATGGCACGTAGCAGGTCTAAGCAATATACTACAACGGTCTAATTCCCATGTTGGCAATTTAATAATGTCCAACTATTTAAACCTCAACTAGGGTGACAAGGGGTCATGGCACATAATTGATTAACCAAGGTGTCATACAGCAATTTGGCATTTATCTAATTTACCCATAATTAAGTAAAGCATTTTCTAATTTAAACTAGCATGCAATACATTGAATCAAAATAGATTTCAAAATGGGATCAACATGGTCAAAGCACAACTTGCCTTCAAAAAGTACTTGCTCTTGGTCCTGAGCTGGCTCCTGGGTCAATACTTCTCCTTCGAATCCTTCCGGCACTTCAATGTCTACTCGTAACGCGTGCAAATAGCAACAAATGAATAAAACAGTAGACAAAATTGCCCATACATCCAAATAAAGTTCATAAACAGAGAGAACATAATTTTATGAATTTTTAGAAACTGGAATCGTCAAATTCGGAGTTTAAATGCAAAAGATACAAGCATTTAAAGTTTAAAATAATCAATTAAATAATAATACAGAGGAAAACTTTAGTTCAAAAATTAAATAAAATTCATCATTAGGCAGATCTCAATTTTATACAAATTTAGAAATTTGAATCACTCAAATCGGAGTTGAAACGCCAAAGTTATAAGCGTTTGAAGTTTGAATCAAAATCTGAAATCATTATTTCGAACTAATAAATCATTTTCTTTTTCGGAAATTAATTATTGCGTCAGCAGTGACACGTGTCAGCATCTGATTGGTCCGCTGACGTCAACCGGTCCATGGACGTGGTCCATGGTTTGGCTCGGTCCACCGTGGACCCGGTCCACGGCTCAGGTCACTGACAGGTGGGACCCATGGGGTGAGCGTCATCGGCCCGGCGTCCAGCGGGGCTCGGCGCATGGTCGGACAGAGTGGAACCCACCGGTGACGCTTGATGGCGTCCGCGGTGCGATCGCTAACACGCGGGCGGCGTGTCGATGACTCCACGACGCGCGCTGAAGCGCGGCGGTTCGGCTCCCTGGGCACGTGGCACGATCCGGGCCGTTGATTTGAATCTGGGAAACACACGTGGTTCTCACCGTGGGATGACGTGGCGCAATTCGGGACGTCGGATCTTGATCGGACGGTCCACAGAGCTCGCGGGGATGGTGGTGGCGTGCGGCGGCTTGCTGCGGCCGAAACCGGGGAAGACGACGCCCCGAACGGCGTTCCGACGCAGTCCCGGCGAGATGAAGTGCGCGCCCAGGTTCGTCTCGTCGCGGGGGTTTCGGATCCGCCACGTGGCGGCGGAGCACTACCGGTAGTTTCGCGGCGGAGGTTGAAGAACTTCGCGCGGCGCCGCTTAGGTGAGAAATTGCGGCGACTCTAGGGTTTCTCCGTGGGCGTGGACTAGGGCAACGAGTTCAGCGCGGAAAGGCGAACCTCGGGAGCAGCTCCATGCATTAAATAGCCCTAGAGTCCGTGTCCGAGACGGCGGCGGCGGCGAACTGTATCCGCGGGGAATCCGGGCTGAAGACGATGACGCGGAGCCATCCGCGTGGCACGATCAGCGGCCACGATCCCGTGGGCGCGATTGGATCCGGACCGGATCCGGTCGGATCGGTGCGGCCAATCTCGACCGTTGGATCTTGATCCAACGGTCCCGCGCGATTAGGGTTCGGCCGGAACACGTAGCCCGGGTCGGACTCGAGCTCGATTCTGACTCGGGCTCGGTCGGATGAACAGTGCTCGACCCGATTGATTTTTCCAGCGATTTATAATTCGATTAATTCCCATAAATTCATTTAATTCATTAAATATAGTAAAATATTCAGAAAAATTCCAGAAAAATTCTGGAAAATATTTTGGAACATTTTGGACTCAAATAAAATATTTCCAACAAATTTTTATTTGCAAAGTTTAATTCTTTAATTATTTCAAAATGGAATAAATTCAAATAAATTCGAAATAAATCCAAATAAATTCCAGAAAATTCCAAAAATTCACCAAAGTGCCAAATCACACATGAATTTAAGAAAAGCAAATTTTTGGGGTGTTACAATTCTACAGGAATAACTAAATTATAAGAATTATTCACTATGTAAGCTCAATTAACTAAAACTCCAACAGGTGACAACAATATCAAAAGGTGACAACAATATGATACTAGTATTATGGCTGTTGAATGCTATATATAGATATGTAAAAAATATAATTTTTGGCTCAATCACACGTACTTAAGACATCAAAATTTGCATCCAATCAAGATGCGGCAACAACAAAACTAAAACTTCAACACATCTCTCCAACCTTTGCTAATTGGCATAGGAAAAAGAAAATTAGCCAATTGATTCCAAGTAAACAGTATCTTTGATTGTATGGCTGTAACTCAAGTACAAATGTTCAAATAAAGTGCTACTATTATTTGTGTTGTAAGCTTGTTGCCATGCTAGCAAAGACATTTTAAAACCAAAAAAATAGTATAACCCTCCAACTTACATGTCAGATTCATCTCAAGGCTTTGTGGTGTGCCAAAAAGAGATGTAAAACTAGGCAAAAAATGTCCATACTTCCCATACTTCATCTTAGATGACAGAGACAATATTCCTATGCACCTCAAATGAGTCTAAAGCACATGGAATGATAGAAATGTGAGAAAGGAATGATGTGTTATACAACATTTGAGCAAATGAACCCGCTCTGAGTCTGCCATGAATGATAATACAAGATTTGCAAGTAGTTTGAGAAACTAAGCTAGAATGTTACAAAGAAAAGTATGCATGCAGTGGCAACCAAATTAAAGCTTACAACCGTCAATACCAACCTGTCCTTGTCAGAAAAAAGCCTTAGCATTGCTCTCCCTTTCACGCAGTGCAAAATCTGCATCCAACAAAGCACCCTTCAGATCTCCCAACTTCAACTTGCATGCCTGAAGAAGTTATATATCAGTTTCAGGAAACAAGCAATAACACATGTGGTAGCATACTAGTGTGTGCCATGTAGAGATTGAATATATCTTTTTTTAATCCAAAGTAGCATTTCATAGTCCCTAGTACAAAAATAAATCATATAAATCACATTTTTATTAGTTGGTGCACATAAATTGGCAAATTCATTGTAGATGTACCGTGAAATGGTTCAAACCTCAAAGTCACTCACTCTTCACTCCCAAGCGAGAAAGGCTGATACAAACATTTCTAACAATTGATTGACAAGAATTATTTATAGCAAAATGGAACAACAAAGCATAAATTTGAAGTTATTGAAGTTTAGATTAGACTCCCATTCCTCAAACTCCCTAGTGGAGCTTATGAACAAGGAACTGAGTACACATGTGCTTAGTTATTACTTTGAAGTCACAAACTCGATAGTTTACATGCTCCTATTTTATACTTGAACTTAACCGCAAGCTTATCGATACATAAGTTCTTGTCATAGGGATGAAAATAGACAGAATTAACCCGTTATGCTAACTTGATAGCGTATAACCTAATGGCCCAAAGAGTCCCATGAATTCCACAAAAATATAACTATAAAAACCTTATAGCCAGTCTACTATTCTTAACATAACCTTGGTGGAACACTTGAGTACCAAATGCTAACGCACACACCACCGAATTCAGTTTGATGCTCAAAGCACCCTTCTAATAATATTAAAGTTCTTTTTTTTACTCTACTAGAATATTAACTGAAGCGCCATTCAAGTGAAGGAGCAATTCATGTTCTACCAAATATTTCATCATTGAAACATCCAATGCCCAAAATTTGTAAAAAATATCCAATGATGATAGGCTAGAAAGGAATTTCGAAAACATGACATTGGCGTCAAATTCCAGAATATTTTACCAAGATATCGAGGTGACACACCTTGGAGATGTTGGCACGGCTGGGGTTCTAGAGCCCTCAAGCACGAACTTCTTGCAGGAGAGGAGGCGGTTCGCCATGAACTTGCGGGTGCGGACAGTCACCATGGGCGCCGCCTTCAAGTCCGCTGTGATTGCTGCTTCTACTGCCGTCTGAGCGTTCGTCGGCTTCGTCGAAGCTTGTGGGACTTCCTAACTGCGGCAGCATGGCGGGTGGAGGACTGGAGCCCGGAGGAGCTCGACGCAGAGGTGGGAGAAGCTGTATGGGATCTAGGAGATTGGAGCAGAGGGGAGGAGAGGCGAGCGAAGTGGAGTACAACGGTCGAGGGCGTTGCGAGCAAGGGGAGGGGAGACGATGACGGAAGCAAACGAGTAAGGGCAAGGGCCGAGGGTCGACTAGCGACGGAGTTTTCGCGATGGTGGCGAGCGCAAGATCCAGATCTGGGACTGAATGGCCGATGGGGATGGAAGTGAGAGTACTGCGAGTGTGGATGGGGATCGAGGAGACAAACTAGCCAAGACAGCAATCGATTAATCGATCGATCCGGATATATATCCAACGAATAGTTTAAAATATATGATAAATTCATATAAGTGTCATTTTATTCAAGACTACTATCAGTTGTGATGCATAGTGTAGTGTCAAACAAATTTGGTTATGCATAGAGATGTTGTTGGTTTATATATATTTTAATTTATTGAAGTTAAGTCATGTGTTACAATCTGCCTCTATATATGTTATTATTGATTATTATTCACACCTTACAACCATGTGTTACAATGTTCCTCTGTAACGTATATTATGTGTTGCTATTGTAGTTCCCTGTAACACTTTTTACATCTCGTTAAGTAAGTGTTACAACATGTCTTTGTAACACAAATTTTATGTTACTGCAATATCTTTTTGTAACACATTATTCAATGTGTTACAGAAGATATTTTTTGTAGTAGTGACTCAAGAGTCCAAGTCTTCATGCATCCGAACCCCTGCCGGATCATCTCTGCTTAAGCACCTCCTTGAATCATTTCAGTACTTTCCTTGCTTATTGATCATGCCCTTAATCCTTCCTCAACGCACCCACATGACTTCATGACTGACACGACCTCACCTCCACCCTAGAGCCTAGTCCCAGTCGTCGTTGACCTGCGTTAACCTAGATCCCTGCACATCAATAATCAAGAAAACTTATCCGAGCACAGGTCTACGACTTGACTCAACATTAATCCATGCAACTACTCACATGAGCATTGCATAAACAAATCAACTCAATTTTAAATTGGTTCAAACGCAAAACCCTAGAAAATCACATTCACGCCGGACCAAAAATATTAGTCCGGCGCTCACAAGAAATCAATCTTCAAAAAGTTGTTCATGACGGATCGAAACTTTGGTCCGGCGTCACTCACGACGGACCAAAAAACTGGTCCGACGTACACATCAAACTCTTGGTTACTTGACAAATTGGTTCGGTGCAAAAAGGCCTCCAATGTACGTTCACGACGGACAAAAAAATTGGTCCGGCGCAAACGTCAAACTCTTCTGTTATTTGAAAATTTGGTCTGGCGCAAAGACACTCAAAATCATGCTCACGCCGGACTAAACATTGGTCCAGATTCAAGAGAAACACTTTCTGTTCCAAAGTTCACAAATCAAAATGCTTCTTATTTAAAATCCAGTCAAGATCCAAACTCAAATCTGACTAAACTCAAATGAGATCAAATACTCATCACAACTATGGATGGACCACATCATGGTCCTTCATGTACGATCTATACCAGACAGACACCCTCGACGTGATCATGTTGAGTTGCTGGACTCTTTAAGTTCTTATTTAATTGCAAAAATATATTGTGTGGGCAAGCCTAACTAATTTCTTCTTATATAGAATGGAGATACCAAGATGTAGAAAGGAGACCATTTTCGACATAGCCTTCCTTGACCCTTTGGTTATCAACGAGACGACTGTTACTAGTTGCCCTGCCAATACAGAGAACACCATATACAATGGGCTAATGGGTCAAGGATATAAGTCAAGGATACTTCTACCCTATTTTGAGTACGTGTTTTCGTACCGCCTTGCTCTAATCTTTTTCCATAACACGATGTTAGAACTAATCAATTACCTACATCGACATATATATGTACAAATTTCACTGGACTCGAGGAGGAAACCAGTTGAATGTTTTCAAAACTTGATTGACATCCTCAACCGGTATTCTTATTCCTTTCATTATTGTGCTAGTTCAACTCCATTTAAAACAAATTCTAATCATGTTCAATTCTCAATCATATGTGTAGTGCATTCGCATGGTTCCATGCTAAAACCGTCGGTGAATTCAAACAGGAATTCGATATTACACTTACCTCTCGAGTACATATGCCATCATGCTAGCTTTTTAGTTAGTTAACTTAATTTCCGCGCATCCATTTCACACTTAGCTTTTTCCAACACAGATCTTGCTTCAGCAGCCGGGAAACAATTTATGTGGCTACTATGTGTGCCAGTTTATGGACATCCAGACCGGAGGTGTTTGCCGCTTGCAAGATTTTAAGGATCTCACACCGACGCATGTGACAGCAATCCAAAAACAACTCGTCGGTTGGATTTACGATGAGGTCGTAAATCCAAATGGCGAGTTCCACGTTTTAACGATAAATAGGTGGGGCCCTTCGATAAAGACTGGTGAATTGCCGGAGTCGACGTCTACGGCTACCAAGAGCGATGCACGTAAAAGAAGGGTCCCATGAAGTTCTGTAATTAAAGTTGTAACGAATGTTATGTGAACTATATATGTGTAGTTATATATGGGCATGATCGATTAATTGTGATACATATTGGTTCTAATTAGAGTTGTTAATAAAAGTTCTGTGATTTAATTATCATTTAATCGTGCATAATTGATTATATGTGCTTTAATTAATAGATATATGTAATATTAGACTTAACACACACAGACATATATAATATATATTGTATTGCCTCACACGCATATATATTAAATATTAAAGCAAACGTGTTGTAGCAAATCAGTACCGGTTGGAGCCTCCAAACGGTACTAACAATAGCTTATCAGTACCGGTTAGAGGTTCCAAACAGTGTTGAAAATAGCTCATCAATACCGATTGGAGCCTCCAACTGGTACTGAAACTAGCTCATCAGTACTGGTTGGAGGCTTCAACCGGTACTGATAGTCATATCAATACCGGTTGGTAGAATCGGTACTGATGCTCAATGAGCATCAGTCCCGGATGGTTTGTACACTACTACAGAAATGCTTATATTAGACGCACCATCACAGACGATTTTCAAAAACCGTCTGTAATATATAATATCACAGACGATTCTATAAACCAACCGTTAGTGAAACTATCACAGACCGTTATTAATTAAACCCGTCTGTGATTAGATAAATATCGCAGACGGTTTTGTATTCCAACCGTCTGTGATATTATCACAAACGGTTCTATAAAAACACCGTCTGTGATATAAAGTAATATCACAGACGGTTTTACTATACAACCGTTTGTATAGTAAGCACAGACGGGTTGTGTTTATAAACGTCTCTGATATTGCTTATATCACAGACGTTTTGTGTTTATAACCGTCTGTGTACTGCATTATAACATTTTGATGTTTTTATTGAACTACGTATTTTCATCGAAGGCCATAATTCGTTGATAGATAGGACGAAAAATGGTAACAGCCATTTTATAACATAATGAAATTCGAAATTGCTAGTGATCGGACGTCAGTTTTTTTCGCAACATTTTCTTTCTACGTGTGAAACATTTTTCTTCGACAAACAGTAAAAAAAATGTTTCATACATTCAAAAAAAATCTTGCAATGCGTTCGAAAAAAAAACGAGAATCGGACGTCCGAGTGTAAGTTTCTCCCAATGAAATTTGATAACCACTGTAACAGCCATTTTATAACATAAAACATTTCATTACATTACTACATTATATATATATTATTACTTATAAATTAAAATAATCATCGTCGTCCGGAGGAGGTGGCGAGCTGCCATCGTCGTCGTCATCGCTCCCCGGTGGGCTGCCGTCGTCGTCGTCGTCGCGCCACGGTGGGCTACCGTCGTCGTCGTCGTCATCTGAGCTCCCCGAGTGCATGACGTGGTCGTCTTCCTCTGACTCTTCCTCGTCCTCCTCCCGCTCCTCCTCCTCCTCCTCCTCCTCCCGCTCCTCCTCCTCCTCTTCCCGCTTGCGTTTCCCGCATAGCGGCGACGCCGGGGGAGGTGATGGTGGAGCGGCGCCGGGGGAGCTTGCGGGAGGAGGTGATGGTGGAGGCGACGCCGGGGGAGGTGATGGTGGAGGCGACGCCGGGGGAGGTGATGGTGGAGGCGACGCCGACGAAGGAGAGCTTGCGGGAGATTCCATTAGCAGTAATGTGTTGATCGAATTCGATCAATAGCGGTGATTTAATAGGTGGCCGGAATTGAAGACGAAGCGAGAAACGAAGAGTTCACATTCAAAGGCGCGCAGGAAACGAAGAGACGAAGGCGGACCGTCGCTATCATAGACGATTCTATAAACCAACCGATTGTTGACTATCACACACCATTCCTCGTCTGCCATCACGGACGGTTTTTGAAATAACCGTCTGTGATATACCTATATATCACAGACGGTTTAGTTTACATAACCATCTGTATAATATCACCGACGGTTGGTACACATCGCTGTCTGTAATCTTACTATATTACAGACGGTTATTACATAGAACCGTCTGTGATAAATCTTGCCTATATATAGGCCCGAGCTCGCAAGTTTGATGTTGTGGATCTTACTATATTACAGACGGTTATTACATAGAACCGTCTGTGATAAATCTATCACCGACGGTTTAGTTTACATAACCGTCTATATAATATCACCGACGGTTGGTACACATCGCCGTCTGTAATCTTACTATATTACAGACGGTTATTACATAGAACCGTCTGTAATAAATCTTGCCTATATATAGGCCCGAGCGCTAGTTCGATGTTGTGGTCACCTGTTGGGATAGAATGCTAAGACCGTTATATCACCGACGGTTTGGCAATACAACCGTTTGTAAGCCTATATAATAGGTGATTCTTGTGATGTAATTAAGGTTAGTAATGGATTTTATATATATTAATTCAGATCTAAGGTTAGTATTGGATATAAAATTGCCTTATATATATTAATTCAATATCTAGCTTGGTTATGTAAGAAATTTAAGATTGTTTAGATCTAGCTTGTAGATCCATGTTTTGGTGGTGATAGTAATTGGACGTTATAATTGCAATATTATTTTGAAGCTCTAACTTGTTAAGGAAAGTGTACTTAATCAGTTGAAAAGAGAGTTCTAATTGGATCGAATATTACATGTGTAGCATAGATGGATCGAAGCTGGATGTACGCTGGGGACCGTACGAGTGTGGAGTACATTAATGGCGTCTCCACTTTTAGAAGAGCTGCAGAGGAGGACATGTTTAATAAGGGAGTGCAGTATATGCCTTGTCCATGCATCGATTGCGAGAATATGATGATGTTTCGAAACTCAGCGCAGATCGAAGCACACTTGATTATGCGAGGTTTCAAAAAGGGATATACATGTTGGACCAGTCACGGCGAAGAGCAGAATATACAAGAAGCAGGTGGTACTGTTAACATCTTCGACGAAGTCAACGATATGCCGGATGATCACATTGATTCTGCTTCCGACGAGGATATGTTGCATGATGACAATCTAGACCAGATGTCGCGCGATACGAAGGGAACCGTGATGAAAGGGAATATGAAAAATTCGTGGGTTTGATGGAGGACTCGAAGAAACCTTTGTTTGCTAGTTGCAAGGTGAAATACACAAGGTTGTAAATGCAGGCTTGAACCGCTGAAATTGAAGGCAAGCAATGGTTGGTCGATAAGAGTTTCACAAACATTACGTCTATTGGCAGACATGCTTCCAGAGGGAAACGAGTTGCCGACAACAACCTACAAAGCCAAGAAGGTTCTTTGTCCCTTGGGAATGGAGGTAGAAAGAATACATGCATGTCCGAACGATTGTATCCTATACCGCAAAGAGTATGCAAACTTGCATGTATGTCCGGTGTGCAACGCATCCCGGTACAAGCGTAAGAGTCATTCAGATGAGGAGGTGAAGAAAGGAAGTCCTGCTAAGATGGCATGGTATCTGCTCTAATTCCCCGATTGAAGCGTTTGTTTTGCTAACCCAAAGGAGGCCAAACTGCTGTGTTGGCATTCCGAGAAGCGTAAGAACGATGGAATGCTAAGACACCCTGCTGACTCCACCCAGTGGAGAAACATCGATAGGAGGTATGAAGAATTCGCTGCAGAGATGAGGAATATAAGGTTTGGACTGAGTACAGATGGAATGAATCCTTTCGGTAACATGAGCAGCCGGCATAGCACTTGGCCCGTGAATCTCTGTATCTACAACCTTCCTCCTTGGTTGTGTATGAAGCGAAAGTACATTTTATTGTCTGTGCTTATCCAAGGACCGAAACAACCTGGGAACGATATTGATGTGTACCTAGCTCCATTGGTGGAAGATCTAAAAACATTGTGGGTTCCTGGGGTACAGGTTTGGGATGCATACAAACGAGAGAACTTCACTTTACACTGCTTGTTGTTCTGCACCATAAATGATTACCCTGCACTTGCTACCTGTCGGGCCAGAGTACAAAAGGTGCCAAGGCTTGCACTCACTGCCTAGACGATACTGAGAGTGTGTGGCTGAATCACTCGCGTAAAACCGTGTACATGCGTCACCGTAGGTTCCTTGGGAGGAAACACCCATACCGCAAGATGAAGAGACTATTCGATGGGACGAACGAAAACGGTTCAACTCCAAGGCCTTTTAGCGGGAGAGATGTTCATGACTTTGTAAAGGATTTGGATGTTACGTATGGAAAGGGACGTAAAGCAAGGTCGACCCGTGAGAAGAGCTTGTGGAAGAAGAGATCAATCTTTTGGGACCTACCTTATTGGGAGCATCTAGAAGTTCGCCACTGCATCGATGTCATGCACGTGGAGAAGAATGTCTGTGATAGCCTGATTGGTCTCCTACTAAACATTAAGGGCAAAACAAAGGATGGTATCAACGCACGACTTGACTTAGTCGATATGGGCATAAGACCTGAGTTAGCACCAAAAGAGACCGTTAAAGTTGGTACGCATGTGCGAACCAGCTTGTTACACTCTGTCAAAGGCCGAAAGAACTGAACTTTGCCAGTGCTTGCATGGTGTGAAAGTTCCGTCCGGCTACTCGTCCAACATGATGAGACTTGTTTCAATGCAAGATTTAAAATTAATTGGCATGAAGTCTCATGATTGTCATGTGTTGATGACACAAATGCTCCCTATTGCAATTAGAAGTATTTTGCCAATAAAGATCCGAGAGACAATCACGAGGCTGTTATTTATTTAACACAATCGCTCGAAGGTCATCGATCCCAAGGACTAGATGGTCTGCAGGCCGAGGTGGTGATGACTCTATGTAATCTTGAGATGTATTTCCTCCGTCATTTTTCGATATCATGGTCCATCTCATTGTTCACCTTGTAATAGAGATAAAGATGTGCGGGCCTGTGTTCCTACGTAGCATGTACCCGTTCGAGAGGTATATGGGAATTCTTAAGTCTTATGTACGAAATCGATCTCGTCCGGAGGGTAGCATTGTCGAAGGTTATGCAACCGAAGAGGTCGTCGAGTTCTGCGTCGATTACATGGCTCAGGCCCAACCAATAGGTGTGCCTCGATCTCGCCATGAGGGGAGGCTCCAGGGTATCGGGACCATCGGAAGGAAAGCAATCACACCTGATCCAGTTGCGTGTGCTCAAGCCCATTTCACGGTTCTACAACACATGACTGTAGTGTCCCCGTACATCGTCGAGCACAAGCAATGGCTAAGGCAAGAGAATCCATCACGACATGAGTCTTGGATCATAAGACAACATAACCTTGATTCAACAATTGGTTCAAAGAGCGACCCATCACTGGGAGCTCGCCATATGACACCGAAATGGTTGGCAAAAGGCCCAGCTTTACAGCTTGTCACGTGGAAAGGATACGACTTAAATGGATACACATTTTACACGATAGATCAGGATTTGAAGAGCACAAACTGAGCAGCGGGGTCCGCATAGATGCGTTCGCATCACTTGGTCAACGAGGAGCTCCTACTATGGGTTCATAGAGGAGATTTGGGAGCTTGACTATGTACTTTTCAAGATCCCACTATTTCGGTGTCGTTGGGTCCACCTCCAAAGACGTGAAGGTTGACAAATGCGGCATCACCACTGTGGACCTCAAACGTGTCGGATACAAAGATGAACCATTCGTGCTCGCAAACCAAGTTGTTCAAGTCTTCTATGTTACCGATCCGTCCGACAAGAAGCGCCACGTAGTTGTTCAGGGAAAAAGGAGGATTGTCGGAGTTGAGAATGTAGTAGATGAGGAAGAGTACAATCAATTTGATGATTTGCCTCCTATCGGAAATGCCAGCATGGTCCAAGAGGAACAAATTGAGGAAGTCACCTACACACGCGTCGATCATTGTGAAGGGCTAATTTTCACTGTATAATTACAATGTTAATTTGTAAGCAGGAGCATGCATGTATGGATAATAAAGTAATATTTCTGTACTTATGTTATTGCACACGTGGTTGTAGAGTAGTAGGCCATAGTAACTGTAGCCGTCGAATGGATAGTGGAACGGTGTGTACGGGCACCCTTGTGGCTGTGCATGGTGGTCTGTTAGCAACCAAGCTTCGTAAACTTGCAGACATCAGCAGGTAGGGTATGTTCGGTACATGTTGAGATAGCAGTTCGCTGAGCCACAGAGGTAGCCCATGGTGGCATCCGCCGCATAATAAAGTAATATTTTATCTCCGCTTCTTTTCTTCATGGATGTCGCCGATGTGCTCGGTGCAGGTAGGGCAAGTCCGTTACATGTTGAGACAACAGTTGAAGATGAACTATCACTATCCATAGATTTATTTCTGCTTCTTTTCTTCATGGAGTTTAAATTACGTACCCTAGCAGAAAGTTGTATGCTCTGAAGCTCAACATGCATGAGTATATACACCCCAGAGGAATGGTGGGCCGTATCACAGACGGTTCTAAACTAGAACCGTCTGTGATATATAATAACACAGACGGTTCTATACCAAAACCATCTGCAATATGGTAATCTTACATACGGTTCTAAAATAGAACCGTCTGTGATATATAATAACACAGATGATTCTACACCATAACCGTCTGTAATATTACTCTATTACAGACGGTTATATTTAATACCCATCTGCATATTAATATTACAGACGGTTCTAGTTTAGAACCGTCTATGATATTCAAACCCTATAAAACTTCTTCACTTGAAACGTTTTCTACCCGACTTCAAACGCACGCACACTTCAAACCCTAACGAGCGCCGCCGCCTCCCCGAGCCCCGCCGCCTCCCCGAGCGCCGTCGCCTCCCTGAGCCCCGCCGCCGCCCCGAGCACGCTGATGGAGACCGGCGCCGCCTCCGAGCCCCGACGCCGCCTCCCGAGGCCCGCGCGGCTGCGCCTCCTCCTCCCGACGGCTGCGCCTCCACCACCCCCGGCGACGTCTCCTCCTCCCCGGCGACGTCTCCTCCTCCCCCACAAGGTAAATGACTAATGCTCCTCCCCCACAAGGTAAAAGACTAAATGGGTGTCAGACCCCGAATGGATCCAACAAGAACTCAGATATGCGATGGATCAAACCAAAGAATGAAAATAGAAATCAACGGCAATTCGTAACTTAAACGAGAAAGGGAAGAAGAGTAAAGGAGATACTGAAGCAAGAACTCAATAGTTTTAGATATACATTTGTAACGAGAATCTTGAACAACTCCAGTCCCTTTTATCACATTGTTGAGAATTTTATTACTCCCTCTAGATACAAAATAAAGTCGTTTTAGACTAAAACTTCCAGTGCCAATATATATTTTTTTAAAATATTTAGATAGGATATATGAAAATGATATAGCTAGATTTGTCTTAAAGAGTATTTTCATGATATTATAATTTTATTAAATTTTATGGATGTATTACAATAGTAATGAGTGGTCAAAGTTGCATTTTTATGGATGTATTAAAATATTGAAATAATGTTTGCACCAGTATGTTCTAGATCAAGTGAATAGTTAGGTTCATTTATTTTATTTTTCTTTTCATAGTTCCCTCTCTCTCTCTCTCTCTCTCTCTCTCTCTCTCTCTCTCCTTTGTTCTTTACATCGGGCCCATGGTCGTGGGCGTCGGGTGGCAACTTCGGCTGCGCTCCGGCGGTGACGGGTGGATGGAAACTGGCTGCGGGGATGAAGGGGACAACGGGGAACCCGAGGGCGGCAGTGGAGTAGCGGCGGTGACATTGTTGGATGTATTTGAATTTTGATTGGATATCGTCGGAATTTTGACCTGATCATGACACCAAAATGAGTTAAAATAGCCTCTCTCTCTCTCTCTCTCTCTCTCTTTCTCTCTCTGCCATGTAATCATGACATGAGAATCTTAACATGTTGTTATAGAGTACCCTTAGTCATAAGAAACTGGATGTTTAGATGTAATAGGCTATGTAGAAACAAAAAGATTTAGATGAACGTAGGCTGCTACAACATATTTTGTCTTTTCTTTTCTTTTTCTTTCTGAAGAACAGTGGACATTTCTTCTTTTCATGTGATGAACACATCCAAACAGTTCCCATCGAAATAATGATGGAATAACATTATTTCAATATTTTCTATCCACCTTAGGACCAACTGAAGGATCTGTTCAGCCGAGTCAAGTCAAACCAACTCGCGCTCCAAGAAAAGCAAACAAAAGGCCAACAGGCCGATATAGCATCACGGCGATCGATCCGAAAGATGGGTCCCCTACCGGATGTAAAAAGGTAGTGAATGCATTACGAACAATGTGCGGGATAGTTGTTCGCGAACGGGTTCCCATCACAATTGTATCCTGGAAGTCACTGACTGACGAGGGCCGCAACGACCGCTACGTAAATCCTTTCCTCCTTCGATATCCCGAAGAACTCGAGGCCCCTGACGGCGGTATGCAATCGCTAGTGGCAGAAAGGCGTGGAAGACCTTTAAGAGCACACTTGTCAAGGAATACGTCAAAAAGGACATGACTCCCTACTCTAAGTACGGGTTCATTACTGAGGATTCATGGCGATGTTTTGTTCAGATGAAGACGACAGATCAGTTCATGCTTGAAAGCGAAGCCCACAAGGCCCTGCAGGCAAGGAACACCCACCCCACACTCGGCACCGCGCTCACGCGGGGAAGAGGATGCAATGGGACGAGGAGGACGAGGGGACTCCGTGCCATTTGAATCGATTGTTGACAGTAGCGCCAGAGGCGGCTAAGAGCGAGGTCATGTGCCACACCATCTCGGCACCATATCCTTTACAAACCTGCGGACGAGGAAGTCTCGCCAACGCGTTTGGTAAGATATCGAACCACCATTTTGGTACGTATTTAGTTCCTAACTTCATAAGTGAAATAACTTGTTGGGATCTTGCAGGTAGAGTTGAGTGCACAATCTTCCGGTGGATCTTTTGTCCCAAACAGGGAGAGAGATGCACTCTCCACGGCATTGGGAAACAAGGAACACCCTGGTCGCACGCGAGGCAAAGGGTTTTCGTTCCCTGGAAGACGGGCCAAGACACCGACATGTACCGGAGTAAGAAGAGAGGTAGAGACGAGCGTGAGAAAAAGATCGTGAAGGATCTTGAGGACAGGCTGAGAGAAGAATTCAATGATAAGATAAGAAGCCTCGAGGAAAGGCTCAATGCTCAAAACACAAATCCTGTGGAAGACCTAGGGTTCAGCCCCACTACACGTAAGAGCAGCTGTGCGTCCGCCCCTGACCAGGGTAAACACCCCGGCAGATTCCCTGTCTGTGACATCAAGGTATACTAAGTATGATCCCTTGAATGCTCCATAGATATATCTTTTTGGCACATTAGCTAATTGGGTACCGTTGTGTAGGAGCCCACGCGGTGCAATCTCCAGGTGAGAGTTGCCAATTGCTCCCTTCCTATACAGGCTGCTTGGGGCCTCGCGTATCCATCCATTGAAGGGGCGATGGTGCACGGTACCCTGCTAGCGCCGGGTTTCACGAAGGTCAATGTGGACGGCGTTCATGACATTTTCAAGATCATCACACTACAATTGCCTCCAAATGACGAGCTTCAGACAATGGGGGATGTCATCAGTACATTCATCCAGTGGCCCAGCAGCGACATATCTCTAGACATCCATCCTCCACCAGAAGTACCTCTACTTCCTCCGCCAGAAGTTGATCCAATTCCCCCCAAATCAGTTATCGTGCCCTCCCCACCCAAAAACATTGACAGTGAGTTTGATATTGACTTTGACTATGATTGCTCTCTACTCCCCTCGTCTCCCCCGAAGATTTCCGTTCCAACAAAGAAAGGGAAGGGCAAATCGAAAAAGATAGCGAAGGCCTTGGAGTACTATCCGATGGCCCCGTTGGCCCGGGTATTCAAGCTAGGAGAGCCTTTATTAACGGAAGATCGCATGAAGACATTGACTTACTGCTGCAAAAGCCTGCATACATACTACATGAGACAAGCTAGCAAGCCAGAGAACGAACGTACAACAAGTATCATGGTCCGCTACAAGCCTAAGCATCTGTTCAACGAGTCAGCGGGGGGCTACTTCGCGGTCGGCTTCAGGACTGTTCGATCTCTTCAACCTCGGCGCCCTCGGCGCCTCGCTCTTAAGATCTTTGGACATTGTGAGTGTGTCTTCCTGTCTGAGAAAAATGTCATATATATATATATATTTTAAGTGACCCCTTTGCCTAACTTTTGTATATATAGATTCATGATACGCCGGCGAGAACGAACAATACATCGGTGGGTTTCCTCGACCCACTCTTAGTCTCATGACCAACAATGAACCAAGATGCAAAAGCGAGAGGAATACGCACGACATGCCTTGGATGCTCGTAAAGATAAAAGCTTCATACTTTTACCCTTTAACCCAGGGTAAGTCTTTGCCGACTTGGTATACTCTCATTTGTAATGTGCACACAATACTTTGGTGCTAATTGACCATGGCAACATACCTATGCAGGTTTCACTGGGTTCTAATTGTAATTCATCCGCCAAGAACCGGGTTATTTACGTTGATTCCTCACATACCGCAAGCAACCACGACTTGAACCCTATCGCACGGTTAATCACCAGGTAACCACGTTGTTTAAGGAGCTTGTTGCTCTGGAATAGCCGAGGCTAACATTTCAAATCACGAGGGGCGGTCAAAGCTTTGCGAGATCCTTCTGTTCAAAGCGGGGATAAGGCGTTGCGACGATTTCAAGTTTCCGGTATCCTCTATACAAGATAATCCTATTTCAAACTCCGTAGCCATGATTCTCGAACTAAGCAATTCTATTTTTCCAAAGTGCTACCAACAAGGACAGGCAATAAGCGATGTGGATTTTACGTTTGCCATAACATGCATCTCCTCGTCAATGCAACACAAATGAGTAAGGATAAAACTTCGTTTGCAAGACAAGGATCTCAAGGCCCATTCGAGGAAAACTTTGTTTTTTCCTAGTCATCAAGTCATTAATAAAAAAGGCGAGTTCTACGCAGTGCCTAATCGCAAGAGTTAGGTTTATCTCTGTATTGCCACTTGTACTGTCATTAGTCAAAGCAATTCTAATTTTCCGATTTATTTGCTGAAATGGATGTACGGATAGTGCTTGTGATGATCTGTGATCGCTGAAATGGATGTAATGTCTCTGTCTACGATGAACTGTGAAATGGATGTAATGATGCTTGTAATGTCTCTGTGATCGATGAAATGGATGTAATAATGCTTCGTGCTGATCTTCGCTTGATGGGCATGAAGGAGTCAACATATCTCATATCAAGAGCCATCTTCGTGTAATACATAGGATTTTCCAAGTATACATATGCCATACTATATCTTACCACTAGTGCGGACATATATCTTGCCGTATATCTGTGCTTTCTTTTCAGATACATATCCCTAATAGGTCACTAGTGTGCAACCTTCTTCTTTTTCTAAAAAATGTTGAAGTCTATGCTTTTCTTCTAGTGCCTAATCCTCGCTCTTGCACGATCAAATACAAATGAAATAGAGAAGGTTAAGAAAAGAAGAGAGGAAAGAGCAATTGAAAAAGCACACCATGAGGAGGAAATGGTATGTATATATCCCTCGGTTATCATAAATCATATATTAGTTTCAAGTAATATTGCTTGTGGAACTAAAGGTCTAATTTATTCTAGTTGTGGTTATTTTCATTGTGTGGATACCATTTCATCCAACAATAACTTGTATATAGTAATGTGGCTGGAGTGCATCATTTGATAACTTTATTTAACGCTTTCAAGAAAGGAAATCCTCAATCTTTGCACACATGAGACATTGTTGTCTCTGTACAAGGTGCCGACCTTTACTTGATTGATGATTTCCTTGTAAAGTTGCCACACTCCGGGAAATTGAAAAAGGGTGGTATAGTGGATTTTGAAGCTGCTGCAAGAATTATGCTTCATGACTGGAATGAGGGTAGGATATACTCTCTCCCATATCAACTTTGTTGATTCTTTATTTTTTCCGAGTCACCTGATCGTTTCGTTGTTTTAGGTAAAATACCCTATTATACACTGCCACCTAAAAGGGATGCTGTGGAGGACGCAGACGCCATAATTATTTCAGAAGCTGGGAAAGAATTTAATATTGATGAAATTTACACAGCTGAGTCTTCATTTGCTGAAATGGATGTAATGATAGTGCTATAATCAGCTTGGAACAATTGCTAAATGAATCCCAAATCTGTGATCGCTGAAATAATGCTTGTCTAATAACTGCAATGTAGCTTCTGTGTTATGTCTGTTTCAGAGGGCATGGCTAGCATTTCCTGAGGCTAGCCAATAAACAAAAAAAGATGTATGTATGAAAACCATATCACAGACGGTTCACAACTAAGCACCGTCTGTGATATAAATATCACAGACGGTTCATACATGTGGACCTTCTGTGATAGTTTGTATAACACAGACGGTTCATATTACAAACCGACTGTGATATATACTAACACAGACGGTTGGTATATGGAACTGTTAGTGATAGAATTTATATCACAGACGGTTCATATTACAAACCGTCAGTAGATTTAATATAGCACTGACGTTGGTATATGGAACCGTTAGTGATAGGATTTATATCACAGACGGTTCATATTACAAACCATCAGTAGATTTAATATAGCACTGACGGTTCTAAATAAGAACCGTCTGTAAAATTATTATCACAGACGGTTAATAAAACCGTCTGTGAAGTGGTTATATTATCACTGACCCATTGTTAGAGACGGTTCACAAAGCCGTCTCTGATGATATTTGTGAACCGTCTCTGATGAGCTTTTCTGTAGTAGTGGTACCAGTTTAAAAACTGGTATTGATAGCACTTATAAACCGATACTGATGGCGAGATCTGTAGTAGTGGGGCAAACCTAACAGCATCTTTCCATCAAAAATTTATAGACGCATCAGTCCTGACTGATCTGGTCATCATGCATCCGCTGGAGCCAAGCATCCGTGACGTACTTTATCTAACCAGCCAGCTGAAAATATGTAGTGCCAAAGCCACCCGTGAGGACACGGCGACAGACGGAACAACAACTGTTTCGGAAAAAGGCAAATCCCTGGTGTCCTTTTCATTAGGGCTCGACGCGCATGCACCACTTTCTATAGCTTTTCAGCTCAACCGTCCTCCTCTGCTCCTCCACAAATCGAACTCCGCAGCTAGCTAGAGAGGCTCAGACTCTGTTTGGTATGATTTTAGTTTGTCAGGGAAATAGATTTTGGTTAGACTGTATGATTAAAGAATGAATGGCTAGACTGAAAAGGTTTAGTTTTTGGCAGCCTAATTTTTAGATGTGAGGGGTTAGGTATAGAAATAGGGAGAGAGAGGTAGGTTTTAGGATTTTTACTTGGTAGGAGGGGTTATTTTTGTTCAACTCTAATGACAAAATCAAACCACAACCTATGAAAACCATGAAAAGCTACCTTATATCAGCTTTTGATTTTTAGTTTTTACAAATAATCTGTTAACTTTTGTCTTTTGACTATAGAATTAGAACAGCTTTCGAAGCAAAACCGTTCCAAATAGAACCTTAGATTATGTGAGATCTATGTATCTATCTAGTTGATACATGCAAGTATCTTTGTTTACATGGCCTGGTTTTGGAGGAGCAGTTTTTAGGCCCCTACTGGCACGCGACCGATCGATCGATCGATCGATGGAAGGAAATTAAGGGAAGGGCGCTACCTAGCTTAGTGCTGTGTGCCCCACATGGGCTTGCATGAGGTTTCGTAGTTAACGTTAGGTGTTGTGCTTGGACGTGAAATCTGAGTGGTGAATCGGATCGACGCGTGGCGGCCGCATGGAGCCGCCAAATGAAGGAGATACACACGAATATGTGATGCATGCATCATGTTCTCCTTGATCTCTTCCGGCCGGCATGCGCATGCGTACTTGCCACTGCCTGCCCGCCCAGCTTCCAGAAGGCTAGCTCTAGGCATGCAGTTAGGGCTATCCGGTATACGGCCGTGTGTACATTCTGGCAAACTAGGGGAAAACCACATTGTTTGTAACAAGATACGTATATTAATCTACGTATGTTACGGTGAATGCAGAAATTCATGAAAAGACGGGATGGTAGCAGGACAAACCGGCCGGTGGCTACGAACTGGATGGACACCTCCGCCGCTGCTGGATGCCTTCACTGGGCGCCCACTTTGCAGGTATCTTTACTGCTTCAAAACATTAATCTATATTGGTGATGATGGTAATCGTATGTCTCGCCCTCCTCAGCTCTCTCTTCCACCTCCCTAAAAAATTAATCTACCAATAAAATAAATTCCACCACTACAGGAATCTGTATTATTTTTGTCGGCCAAAAACCGACGAAAATACGGGACAAACCGACGAAATTTTCGTCAGCCCAGTTTAGCCGATGAAAATAGATTTTCGTCGGTTGCCGACGAAAATAGATTTATTTTCGTCGGCCCAGTTTAGCCGACGAAAATACGACCCGTTATCCAGTGCCATCGTCGACTGGTTATTTTCGTCGGTTTTGCCTGATGAAAATAAGTCTGCCATGTCAGTAGAGGTATTTTCATCGGTTTTGGCCGACGAATATAATATTGGAATTTGTAAAAAAAACATAGAAAATTAGAAAACACCCAGGTTTGCAGATTGGTTGGAAAATAACATATCTATTATCAGATGTTCTAACTAGAATGATGTAGAGGCGCGACACGATCAAGCGCATACATAGAGCTGACGCCGTAGGCCAAACAGGCTGATTCGACATGCCGACAATATGATATTTTTTTATCTATAGCAAAACACGGTTACTCAGCTACTATTATATACGGTTATTGTCGAACACATATAATTTATTTTCTGAAAATTTGTATTTGATACGTAGAGTTATCAATATTCTAAATAGCTACGCTATAGCTTTTTTGGACCCAAAACTCGAAGCTACGGGTCAATGTTCCACTATATTCACTACAAGAGCTATAGCTAATGAAAGCTTTGCTATTTAACGTAATTTGAAGTTAGGGATAGCTCCGCTATCCTACACACTACTAGAAAACTGGGCTTCACAAGCGGTTCGAAACCACTTCTACAAGCGGTTTTATAACCGCTTGTATAGAACCCACTTAAAAAGAGAAAATAACATTGCGAGGAATGGGATTCGAACCCACAACCTCACCCCTTATCTTAACCCATGCCTCACCCATCTAACCAACCAACCCACGCGTGATCTCTGATAGAGTAGAACAAGCATTCCTTTTATTATTTCGAAAACTGGGCTTCTACAACCGGTTGGTAACATAAACCGCTTGTAGAAACCACCTTCTACAAGCGGTTCGTGTTACCAACTGCTTGTAGAAGTCCAGAACCGGTTAGGGACACAAACCGCTTGTAGAAATTGGGTTTTACAACCGGTTGGTGTCCCCAACCGGTTGTAGAAGCTCTCTCCTGACTCGTGGCTATTGAACCACTTGTGATGCACTATCACAATCGGTTCTAAATTTACCGGTTGTAGAGGTGCCGCTTGTGATACTCGTTTTTGTAGTAGTGACATATGTGCCCATAGGCTAAATATTGGCCCTAATTTGGAATCTAATATTACTAAAATGCTCAAATGCATCTCTTATAAGCCTAAATTATGAAAAAAAAACTAATAAAAGACATCATCTCGCCCTTTTTCAATAATCTAACATTCATATTTTCCGGTGGTTAAATATATATATTGTTAAGAACATTAATATATAGTATCATTTATTGTCTCGGATATATATTAATATGTTTGTTGATTTTAGACTTGACTCATATTTTTATTATAAAAATATTAGTACTTTCTAAAGTGTCATGTTTTTATAATTTGTTTGAATGTGATATATATATATATATATATATATATATATATATATATATATATATATATATATATATATATATATATATATATATATATATACACACACACACTAGAAATACGATGAAGCATAACTTTCGTGATAGCTAGCGATACTGCAGTAGTTTTTCTAAGACCTTGAGATTTATTCGGCACGTATATATATGTGCGGATATGGTTTATGACACCTGCCTGACGTGCACGGATTATCAGCAGCGATCGGCAAATTCGAACGTTCTGGAAGCGAAGCCAAACACACAGGACGGATCAGCTACAAGCCATCATACAACGTACCCGCATCTATCCACCCACAGCCCTACCTACCGCGGCTACGTTATTCATTTTCTAGCCCCTAAATTATATTTAAATTGGTCACCTCATGATAAAAAATTGTGAAATTAGCTTTTATGTAAGTTTGGGAGGCACGCCAGGCGACATATGTCTCCTACTACGTTAGGATGCTAGAAAGGAGGGCTACAGCGTAGTAAAACAGGTGAGCGTAGAAGCGGTCAGCGGAGCGTGAGGGCAGCAGTCTGCCGCATCAGGCAATGTGGTAGGATCCGCCACGGCAACTTAAAAGGTTGCTATCAAGCCACGCCTTCCGAGGCCCTGCACCGTGGGAAGTGCCGATTGACCGGATGCTATGTCCTGCCAAGCACACATGAGCTCGGTACGTACCTCCTTTCGAGCTATAAGAGCTCGGCAGCAACGTGGCCTACACCGCCTGCCATGGTCGACCGGCCTACCATGTCCTCGTTGCCTTCCAACTAACCAGATCACGGTAGGTAATATACATCACCTATCACTACTACAGATAATAACATCATAGGCGAATCGGAATCATCATGAAAATCGTCTGTGACCATGTGTCAGTGATATAGCAGCATATCATAGACGGTTTGGTCACCGTCTGTGATTTAAACATCACAGACGGTTCTAGTTAAAAACCGTTCGTGATATTACAATATCACATACGATTTCTAACTAGAATCGTCTGTGATCCCTTTTTTCCCGTACACTCTAGTAAAATTTCCATCATTAGTATCTGTTATTCAAAATTTTTATCTATTTAAATATTTTTGCAATAACATTGTTAGCACCCAAAATTGAGCGATCGAGACGGGTGCAGTATTGGCACGAGTCTAAAGGGACTGGTATAAGGCCAGAATACGATGAACGAATAGATTGGAAGGGTCATGGTCATATGGCAACACGTAGGTTGGAAGGAAGACTAGAGCCGATACGAGTAGAATTGGATATGATCGTGCCCAAGATGGAAAGAAGAGTTCGAAGCCGATACGAGCGGATGACAAGACCGAGATAGATACGATCAGGCTCAAGCGCTATTAAAAAAGTACGACAGGTGTCGGGACCCGAATCTGCAAATCCGGACCCTCTGTGTATTCTGTACCAGTCCAAGATCACACTAGTACACACAGTTAAACATGGTTGAATATCTCATCCATACACAGCGGAAATATAAATAAGTACGTCAATAATTAAAATAAACTGTTGCAGGACTTTAAGGTCAACTTACAATATTCAGCCATGCAGGGCTTACTCAAATAAAGACAAGTAAACTAAAGCAGCAGAAAATAAAAGTCTTGATAAGCTCCACAACTCCACAGGCATCTGACGAAGGTTGCCTCCTAGTTCTCCTGGTCCTCAACATACTCCTCCTCCCATGCGGGTGTAGACTCTTCTTCTGACGTTTTGTTGATTGGCAAGGGTGAGTATACAACATACTCAGCAAGTCATGCACAGAGGTGCAATCCTATTACTATATGCATGGCTTCTTCCAAAGGAATAGCTTAATTGGTTCCTTTGCATTAAACAACATTTTGCTTTGATTGAATAACTATAATAGATTCAAAAATAGTGAAATCATATTATATTATATTATATTATATTAAGTTCACAATCTCATTTCATAAGCATGGCACAAAGCCTAAGTTAATTTATCATCATCTCTGGCACTCAGCCAACCTTCCCACATTTTATTTTAGAAAATCTACCCCTTGACTGTAGTCCCTGAGCTTTGTCCAGAACCGTGGACTCGGCTGTTCAAATAGTTTTGACACACTCTGTAGAGGTTGTACACTTTACCCACATGATACAATCGCACACCACAAAGGCGATTGACCGTAACAAAGTTTTTCAGAAACCTCCATCTACACCTATGACCCTCTTCGGTATTGCCTTCACTACCACTTACCACACGAAGGATCGAAGTGTAGGACCGACAATCACCGTTGGATGGGCACCAAGCCATAGCTCTAGTACGCTCCCCCCACACAGAATGTAAGATACTCAACAAGTCATGCACAGATGTATCAAATGTAAGATTTCAGAATCCTACTAAACTAAAACCGTCTCACTCCAGTCATGTGGTTGCACGAAAGGCCCAGTTCAAAGGCTTGCAAGGTGGAGTCCTTAACTGTCCCGGGCAAGACATCCTTCTCTCAGAACCCTGGCATAAAGCCCCTCACATCACTCATCCCATTGCCGCGAAGGCTGTTATCTCAAAGACTGTTGCCACGAAGGCCCACCTGGCATGAAGTCTCTTACCACTTTCCCCAGACTACATCTTTTGCCCCCCGGTTTGATTATTGTGCAACACATGCCAACAATAATATCAATTACCATGTAGAACCACAAAGGTACCTACACTTCACATCATCACGTGGCAAGATTACACTATTTCCAAAATTCATTCCCTATATCATTAGTCAATATTATTTTGCTATTTGAAATACATTTCACGTAAGCATACCTAAGCAACTATTCACAGTCTAGCCTCCCATGTTGGCACAGTACTAACATCCAACTAAATAAACCAACTTAAGGTGACAATGTAATACATGGCATACAAATATTAATCATCAAGGGTGGAATTAATAACTAGGTTGATTAGCTAATTTACCCAAATTAATTTAGTTCATTTTAACAACATAGCTTGCATAATCTAAATCAAAATACATTTCAAAAATTAGGAGCAACATGGTCAAAGCACAACTTGCCTTCAAAAAGCTAATGATCTTGATCTAAGGTTTGATCTTGGTCTTCAACTTCTGCACTTTCGCACAGTTCAACGTCTACGCATAGCAGATAACCAAATAAACACACATTTGAAAAATACTACAAAACAAACTAGTTCGTAATTTCACAAAAACTTCTAGATAATTAGTTTAGCATTTTCTAAGATTTATAAAATTTATTTCGGTATTTTTGGACGTATAGTTTAGAAGCTACAAAATTCATAAATTTGGACTTCCCGCAAATGATTTAATAGTATAAATTTATTTATAAAATTTCATAAAAATTACTGTAGAAATGTATTAATTTGTAGTAATTAACAAAATTTGTCTCCAGCGATTTGGACTTAAAACGAATTTGCAGCGAAAAAGAAAAAATTCACAAATCTTTGAAATTAACACATACAGCTAGCTTTTAGTTTTCTTGCCTGGCACTATTCATGGCGTATATTTGTATGCATCGGCTAGGCTACGTGAGAAGAAAACCGAATCAAAATTCTACCATGCATATGTACAATCCCATGCTTCCTAATAAAACCGTATACATATACACGCGCATGACGAGATCATCCGATTAGTAGAGATAGAGCTGTTGGATCGGCTCAAGAATCAAATACGCGCTAGAGAAGCTCTAGCATGCCTGCGCTAGCAAAAACAGCATGCCTGCATGCATGCATCTACACAAGATAGTAAGCAACTCGTTTCTTCTGGGATGTTTTTATTTCTCTGCTCGTTGTTTATATAAAACCTGCTTATAGACTCCTTCTTATATAGCCTAGCGGCTTCTCCGATTCACACATGCTCACGGAAACGCACCAAACTAGGACACAACAACACGTACAGACTCCTTATTCTACACGTAGACCTCTTGGACGCAATACTTCTTCTGACTCAAATCGTATACGTATACAAGACTAGGTCCAACATGAGCGTGCACAACAGAGAAGAGGAAGTACTGGTCGACGGTAGCTATGCAGCAGCGCAGAACCGTCAGTGTGATACTACGGAATGTCGAGACTTTATAATTTGTGATAATAGGTTATAAAATGTGGTAAAATGTGTTAAGTTGGGGATTTTGCAACTAAAACCCTGAGATTTCACGTTTTAACGCGTTTCGGGCCGTTTTCGGGCGTTTGGGCCGCTCCGGGGAGGTGTTGGGCTTGAGGGAAACTTCGTGGGCCGGATGGTGGGACTCCATTGGCCCATGTGGGGGTGAGGGGGGGGCAGAAAACCCTGCTGCCCTAGCTCTCCCCACCCCCATGCGCAGCCCCCCTTTCCCCATCTCCTCCTCCCTCTCTAGCCCCTCCTCTTCCTCCACACCCCCAAGCCGCACCACCCCTCCTCCTTGCGCCTCCTCCCCCACCACCACGTGCCCTTGCTGCGTCCCCCTCACTGCCACGTCTTTCCATGGTGCTGCCTTCACCGGTGGGAGGATCCGCGACGAGGAGATCCGGTGGGAAGAAGAGATCGGGTGGAGATCGCGCGAAGAGAAGCGGTTGATTCGTGGATCGTCAAGAAGGTAATGGGGGGATCCTGTGGGGTAGATCTCTTGCTTCTGTAGAGGGGGATTACCATGTTTTTAGATCAAGGGAGGTGCTGCTATGGGGTAGAATTGATGAAAAACTAGAGTTGTACTCACGTTTTGGTTCGGGCAGATTGGGAACCCGAACTAGGGCAGGCGTTTTCGCCAATTTCGAGTTTGAATCTGACCGTACGGACTTTTAGGAAGTTGTAGATAATTTCCTTATCTTTCTGTGCATATAAAGAACGTTAAAATCCGCCCAGCTGTTTGGGAGATATGGCCGTTTTACCGAGCGCTGTCAAATCTGTGACGAGATTGGGACAGTTCGTGTTCAACGTTAGATTAAACAACATTAGAGTCCGAATTAGTCTTTCCCTATAACTAGAAAAAGTTGGGAAATTTCCTAAGCTACGCGGGGATATACTCGTTTATTCAATTTGGAGTCCTAGAACCGATGTTATGCCCATTGAAAGGCTGCTGTCCCGAAGGGACAGATTTGCTGTTTTCTGATTTTAGGAGTTGTAAGCGAAGTCGGGTAGTGGGATTTATATGTGTGCTTTTTTGTGGACTCGATTTGAGTGTGTGGCACGTATTTGCAGGTGGTGTGCCTCCGGGAGTACCTCTACGTCCCGCCACTCCGTCCCCCGCGGTTGAGGCAAGTGTAATGGAATGAGTAGAGAGTTGTAGGGTGTTTGATGATGAGATGCAATGGAATTTATGTTGAGTACTTATGCCATTCTTTATATGTTATCATCGATATGATGTCCTCATGCCATGATTTAAATGCTTGTTGTTGTTATGATGTCCTCATGCCATGCTTGAGAAGGTTGCCGTTGGTATGTGTTTTGAGCTATCTTGATGTGATGCCATGAGACAATATGCAAGATGTATTTAAGTACGTTGCTGTCCATTGTGCATACATGGCATATTTTCATGGCCGGCCGGTGAGATAAGTCATAACTATTCCGGTAGGGTCGGTGAGAACAGTTATGACTAGTCCGGGGCTATTCTTTTGAATAAGTCCTACATCGTGATTTCATCACCGAGGTGAATGGAAGCGAGTGATAGGCACCCTCCATCTTCGGGATGGAAGGGGGGGAAAGGGTGCATGCCGACGGGTGTGCACACAACCATACCGGTATGAGAATTCCAAGAGACATGTGCATTGCATTGCATGAATGATATACCTAAATGAAAATGTTTATGAGATGATGATGAGAGTACTCATGAGATGCTCATGAGATGATTATCATGTTGTTTTAAAGGATGAATATAATGTTAAATATGATGTGTTGTGATGTAACTGTGGAGACTGGGATGATGGTTTGTTGTCTTGCACCCTATTTTTCATTACATTACACTTTGCTGAGTGATGAACTCACGCTTGTGTTTTATATTGTTTGTTTATTTAGGTACAATGAAATCTGCGCGCGGGAAGGGAAATTAGCTACACTTCCTCATGTAGCACTCATAATCTAGATAATTCACCCATTTCTACGGAAACATGGCAATAAGTTTTGTGGATTTTGGTGTATGGATATTATGTGTGTTGGTTTCCCTCATGTGTGTCATGTGGGTCTTTGGAGCGATTTGTTTTATCATCCTCATCTTAGTTGATGCTTATTCCATGATTATCATTGCTTGCTGTTATTCTAGTTGATGCTCATCTATTGTTGTCGATGCATATTGATATCTCGATTGATAGATATATTGATATGATATTGTGATGTTCAAATTTATGCTAAAACAAAGGAGATGCTGCTGACATTTTCCCATTTAATCATGGTATTAATTGTTGTATGGTCTATGTTGGTGACATTCTGGGCTTAGTAGAAGCTGGGGTGTTACAGTTGGTATCAGAGCGGGCTGTAGGTCCCTGGAATGTGTATTTAGTGTCATACTATAGGTTCAACTAAAATATGAAGTGGGATAACCTAGAAACATGGCTTAGGTTTTACTTAAAACTTTGCCATAGGATAGCAACATTAAAACTTGTGTAAGTGGAATAATTAATTTAAAACTTGACACACTCTGTTGCACAGTAGGAATGGGTATGGGTACCGTTGCTTTACGCTTAAATGTTGTATTTAAGCTTTGGTGTTGAATGTTACATTTGGTAATATATGTTGCTATGTTTATGAAAGAATTGATTGTGTTGATACATTTGAGATTATGTGGGTTGTGGTGCCGAAAGGGTTTCGGTCACCTTCTGTTGTTTGTAGTAATGTTGGGTTTGACGGTGTGGCCGGTTAGTGCCATCACCGATGGACTTTTAACCTCCTGTTGGGAGAGTGCTTATCCTTTCTGTCGTAGATTGGGTAGTTGGTTGGAGTCGAGTAGTAGAGTTGTGGATTGACCCTCCGAATTTCCTTTACCATTTTGACGAACGGTTTTGGTTGGTTTTTGGTTGGTTGAAATAAAAGAAAAAGTGTTCAGTTTTGGATGCTCACCGATAGTTCTTTTGGTGGTTTTGGTTTTGTCTTCTTTGGTTGAAGACAAAAGAAGAATTTAGGGTTGCGCCTCTTTTGGTCGCCTTGCCAACTTTGACGGCCGACTTGTTGTTTGCCTTATAGAGAAACTTATAGATTGATTCTTGGGTTACCATTCTCCAATTTGAAAAGAAGTTATTGAAGTTTCGATAAAAAAAAACCTAAGTCGCATGGATTTAGGTGTCAAGGTTTTGTCGGAAAGGATGTGGTTGATCGGTTGCTTTACGGAGAAAGTTTTCAATTTATTCTTGTGTTTGTCTTTCTCCGAGGTTTAAAAGAGTTATTGCGGTGTTGTGCCAGACCTTGTTGTCGGGGCCTAAGTGGTGTTTGATCGCAATGATGACTTGCTTGGGAATTCATCTTTGAAAAAAAAACCGTTTGTTTCGTGAAAGTTTGAAGTTTGGGGTTATGGCCTTATCTGAAAAAAAAAATTGGTTAATCGCCGGGTTTTCCCTCTTGCAACCATCTTCCTTCGCGGAAGTTGTTGATCTCGAGAGTTGTGGAGTAGTTGCGTGTCTGCATTTGGGAATTTAAGAGTTGACTTCTCTTGTGATTTATGGTTGAGCTTTCCGGAAGGAAAGGTGTTTTGGGTGTTGTTCTTTTCTGGAGCAATTATGGTTTCCTTAAGAGTTGGGTGCGTGATTCACACGGATGTTTAAGAAGTTAAGTGTATGACGAGAAGTTAGAGTTTTCGGATGATATGAGCTGGTGGTTCAGTTAAAGTGAATTTGTTGTTTGTTTAAAGATAAACTAAAATATTGTGTTGATAAGAGATGATTAAACGAGACGTCAGGTGATCCAAGGTGAGAGTTGATTAGTGGTGTGTGTAAAGTGATGCGGGTTATGGAATCTAATGAATGTTTGAGATTAGTTAGCATATAATGTCTCGGTTGATGAACTTGTTATAGCAAGAAGATGGTGTGAAATTCTGCCTATTGTAGCTGGTGAGTCAGTTAATATTGTGGGTCGACAATGTGACTTAAAATTACGTGTAATCAATTAATGAGGATATATGGAATGATTGTAGGAAAGGTTGAATTATTCTTGATGATGTCCATGCCTGGGATCCGTATTTATGAGGGATGTCTAGTGGAGATCGTGGTCGCGTGGTTAGTATTAATTATTGGTGGAATGAACAGTGATATGGAATATGTGACTTAGGGATTATACCTGTGGTAATTGTTGATTACGCCGGAATAATTGTAAAGAGATGTGTGCTACGCTTGGGATAATAAGTTGCATGAATAATGGTTCGTCATGGTTAGTAGACCAAAAGAAGTTGTTGATATGCGTCTTATGTTGGATTAACTGATAAGATAATTGTGCTGGAGTTGTGAGAACGTGGTTCTCCTTGTTGATTGTCATACGGTAGATATGGTCTATGGTTCGTTGGTAATATAATCAATTATGGTTATATGAACAGTGAAAAGTGATTTTATTAAGAGCAGATGTTGTAGCTTGTGTGCAACAATGTTGGATTTCTCGGGTTTTGGGTGATTATGACATCCGTATTGGCTAAGAGTATTGGAATGCGAGTAATGGTGGGATTTGAGTCGAACTTTCTTTTGAAGGTTTATGGATTCAAATGAATGTATAAATTTTCTGGGAGTGCCTGCCTCTTTGTTTAGGCGTCTTGATTAGTGTGCAATAAAATCTTCCCCGATTAAGTGGCATTTTGTCAAGTTACAAACTTGACTCCGATGATTGGAAATATGGATGAAAGAGTAGTATTTGAAGTAACCGGCTTATGGGTTCCAAATGTGGTGTGGTTTTGAACCATGCCAATCTTTGGATTTGGGCTAATCTGTTTAGTCTATGCTATGAGTATGGATTAACACCCAAAGCGTTGGAGTGGGACGCCTCTCTTTAGCGCTCAACTGATTTATCTTTGGTAACCCCGAGTTAAGCGCTTAAATTGTAATTCTTTCGTGACTAGAGTTGGATTTATTTGGGAAACGTGTGTGGTGTTTGCTGCGTTTCAAAAGGTGAATCTTACGATTGTTTCATAAGTGATTTTGTTGGTAAGGTGTTCCCTGCTGGGAATGTGTTTCCTTTCTCTTTAAGAGAATTGGTAGCGGTTATTAGGCGTAGATGTTTGAGTTGAGAGTTGATGTTATCTTTTGTTATTGGCTTTGGTTAAAATGCGATGTTTTGCACGCATTGCGTGCAGTGGTTGTTGGGTTGTGATGCGATATGGTATTTTTTCGGTTAGCGCCGTCGTAGTTTATGCGAATTTGAGCAACCATCGATGTTGTTGGGTGTCAATCATGTGACAAATAGAATGAAGTCTCTTTGTGAATGGTTAATGGGTATCGTGGTTTCATGACTAATAAATGGTGAAAAAGATTCATGATATTGTTTTTATAAGCATAAAAGAGTTGTTGAGCCAGGACGGTGAGGAAGTCATATAGAGATATATGACTAATCCGGAGTGCTTTTGAAGAATTCGCATTCGTGTTATGAATCGAGATTTCCATTGCTCTCTAGCATGAAAAGGAATGAATGGATAAATGCTGGTATTTTGGTTATGTTATGCAAGGGATTTGAGTTTCCCTTTCTCTTCGAGAGTTTTTGTGGCAGTTCTCTTCCAAGATGTTGATTTTGGTTAAAATGAAAAGTTTGGCTGTGGTGAAAGCGAGTCGAGTTGTCTTTAGTTGTTGAGAACTTCCGTCAAGAGAATTGTGTGGAGTCTTTATTTGTTTGAGTGCTCCCCGATGCGAATTGTATCGCGTTGATTGGAGATTTGAGTTTTCCTTTGCGGCTTGACTTAGGAAAAGCAAAAGGGTGGTCTTTCAATGTTATCAGGGTTCTTTCCAAAGTGATTTGTGGCGCTTTGAGGTTCGAGTTGTTGTATGTGGTCTACTTGGATTCAAAAGAATCGTACTTCTTATGCACTATTGATAGGAGCGAGAATAAGAAGGGCCTCGGGTTATTGTTGAGTATAATCTAAGAGCTATACTCGTGGGCTTCGTTGTTTGTGTGAATGGTTTGTGAGGGTGACATCCTCTTGGGAAAAGTGCCAATTGAGATTTGGTAGTGAGTTACGGTCCTAACTTGGGCTAGGTGCTGGACATTAGTGAGGGTGGATGATGATGGAGGTTGTTGATGTCGTGGTTTGAATTTGGTTGAAAGTATCGTGGGGTGGAAGCAAATGTTATAGAAATTGTGATGTAAAATGCTTTGTCGTGGACATTGTCTTAGCTAGACGTCCCTGGGTGTGCGTTATGCCTGGGAGAGGATAGAATGAAAAGTGTAATGTGGTTGGCAGTTGAAAGGAAAGTATGGTCGATGTAGGCTATGAGCGAAGATGACTTTAGTAAATTTTGATTCATTGCGAAAAGGGGTCAAATAATTGGAAGAGAAGGTGTTTTGCGTAAATGGTCTTTTTCGGGGGGGGTTCAAGTTTGGAACCTCGGTTGACCGTTTTAATACTAATGGCAAAAAAGGGATGTGTTTCATGATGATTGTGTCATTCTGAGTTTATGAATCATGATAGAGATTGAAGTAAATGAGGAATCATGTCAAGTTGTGCTTAGCTAAGCTAAGTCAAGTCACTCTTGTTAATAGATGGATTTGGAGAATTGAGTTGTCGTTGCTGCTGTTTGAGTCTTTGCGTGGGTGTGTTGAGTTCGCAAAGAAGATGAGTCCCTAGTGGGCATGGTTTTAGAGTTGACGTGTAAGATTCGAGGTCGAATCCAGTTAAGGGGGGTAGAATGTGATACTACGGAATGTCGAGACTTTATAATTTGTGATAATAGGTTATAAAATGTGGTAAAATGGGTTATGTTTGGGATTTTGCAACTAAAACCCTGAGATTTCACGTTTTAACGCGTTTCGGGCCGTTTTCGGGCGTTTGGGCCACTCCGGGGAGGTGTTGGGCTTGAGGGAAACTTCGTGGGCCGAATGGTGGGACTCCATTGGCCCATGTGGAGGTGAGGGGGGGGGTGCAGAAAACCCTGTTGCCCTAGCTCTCCCCACCCCCATACGCAGCCCCCCTTTCCCCATCTCCTCCTCCCTCTCTAGCCCCTCCTCCTCTTCCTCCACACCCCCAAGCCGCACAACCCCTCCTCCTTGCGCCTCCTCCCCCACCACCACGTGCCCTTTCTGCGTCCCCCTCGCTGCCACGTCTTGCCACGGTGCTGCCTTCACCGGTGGGAGGATCCGCGACGAGGAGATCCGGTGGGAAGAAGAGATCGGGTGGAGATCGCGTGAAGAGAAGCGGTTGATTCGTGGATCGTCAAGAAGGTAATGGGGGGATCCTGTGGGGTAGATCTCTTGCTTCTATAGAGGGGGATTACCATGTTTTTAGATCAAGGGAGGTGCTGCTATGGGGTAGAATTGATGAAAAACTAGAGTTGTACTCACATTTTGGTTCGGACAGATTGGGAACCCGAATTAGGGCAGGCGTTTTCGCCAATTTCGAATTTGAATCTGACCGTACGGACTTTTAGGAAGTTGTAGATAATTTCCTTATCTTTCTGTGCATATAAAGAACGTTAAAATCCGCCCAGCCGTTTGGGAGATATGGCCGTTTTACCGAGCGCTGTCAAATCTGTGACGAGATTGGGACAGTTCGTGTTCAACGTTAGATTAAACAACATTAGAGTCCGAATTAGTCTTTCCCTATAACTAGAAAAAGTTGGAAAATTTCCGAAGCTACGCGGGGATGTACTCGTTTATTCAATTTGGAGTCCTAGAACAGAAGTTACGCCCATTGAAAGGCTGCTGTCCCGAAGGGACAGATTTGCTGTTTTCTGATTTTAGGAGTTGTAAGCGAAGTCGGGTAGTGGGATTTATATGTGTGCTGTTTTGTGGACTCGATTTGAGTGTGTGGCACGTATTTGCAGGTGGTGTGCCTCCGGGAGTACCCTCTACGTCCCGCCACTTCGTCCCCCGCGGTTGAGGCAAGTGTAATGGAATGAGTAGAGAGTTGTAGGGTGTTTGATGATGAGATGCAATGGAATTTATGTTGAGTACTTATGCCATGCTTTATATGTTATCATCGATATGATGTCCTCATGCCATGATTTAAATGCTTGTTGTTGTTATGATGTCCTCATGCCATGCTTGAGAAGGTTGCCGTTGGTATGTGTTTTGAGCTATCTTGATGTGATGCCATGAGACAATATGCAAGATGTATTTAAGTACGTTGCTGTCCATTGTGCATACATGGCATATTTTCATGGCCGGCCGGTGAGATAAGTCATAACTATTTCGGTAGGGTCGGTGAGAACAGTTATGACTAGTCCGGGGCTATTCTTTTGAGTAAGTCCTACATCGTGATTCCATCACCGAGGTGAATGGAAGCGAGTGATAGGCACCCTCCATCTTCGGGATGGAAGGGGGGGAAAGGGTGCATGCCGACGGGTGTGCACTCAACCATATCGGTATGAGAATTCCAGGAGACATGTGCATTGCATTGCATGAATGATATACCTAAATGAAAATGTTTATGAGATGATGATGAGAGTACTCATGAGATGCTCATGAGATGATTATCATGTTGTTTTAAAGGATGAATATAATGTTAAATATGATGTGTTGTGATATAACTGTGGAGACTGGGATGATGGTTTGTTGTCTTGCACCCTATTTTTCATTACATTACACTTTGCTGAGTGATGAACTCACGCTTGTGTTTTATATTGTTTGTTTATTTAGGTACAATGAAATCAAGGCTGAAGGGAAATTAGCTACACTTCCTCACGTAGCACTCATAATCTAGATAATTCACCCATTTCTCTGGAAACATGGCAATAAGTTATGTTGATTTTGGTGTATGGATATTATGTGTGTTGGTTTCCCTCATGTGTGTCATGTGGGTCTTTGGAGCGATTTGTTTTATCATCCTCGTCTTAGTTGATGCTTATTCCATGATTATCATTGCTTGCTGTTATTCTAGTTGATGCTCATCTATTGTTGTTGATGCATATTGATATCTCGATTGATAGATATATTGATATGATATTGTGATGTTCAAATTTATGCTAAAACAAAGGAGATGCTGCTGAAATTTCCCATTTAATCATGGTATTAATTGTTGTATGGTCTATGTTGGTGACATTCTGGGCTTAGTAGAAGCTGGGGTGTTACAGTCAGTGACGAGACGATAGTGGCGGCGACGACGGCAATGAGACGACAGTGGCGGCGGCAACATAGACGTCGACGGTGGTGGTGGCGTACACGATGGCAGCAATGGCAGTACACGTTGGTTGAAGAAAGAAAGAAAAATAGAAATGGCTGGAGATGGGATCGGCTGGGATGAAAGAATGCTTAATAGGTGCTCTCATCTATGCATGTAGGAACGTTACTAGTCCATGCCACTAGCTAATCCATGCATGAGTAAACGGCTAGAGTATGGAAATTAAAGCCTCATGCGTTGCAAGGAAATGATGAAAACGGCTAGCAACAGGAAGCATCTGTAAGGGAGAAGATTTTTATGCATGCATTTGGAACGGCCATACAGTACTAGTAATGCATGCACTCAGGAATGAAGGCAACGTATTACTAGTCCATGCATGCAAAAATGTAGGAGTCGGCTGGAAAATCAAGCGTCCAAGGTTCATGCCTATAGGTGTATATGCATATATGTTCCAAAACGTGTTTAGGGGAAAAAATAGCAGAGGGGTTCTAAAAACCTAAAAAATTCCTCTAAAATATTAGGAACTATTTGGAACTTAACAAAGTTGGTTTCACGATTTTCAACGTATAGATTCTTCGTAAAAATTCTTTTAGTAAATCAGACACTTGTACCGATTTTTGTAAAATCAACGACTTACGTTATATACCATGTTTTTCGAAAATATTTGAAAAAAACACTCTTGTCTTCCAATTATCTTTATTATAAACGAAATTTTAGATGTTATGCTTATACAAAAATGCATGATCTTTATTTAATACGATTAGTCCAATAAACTTGAATTCAAATTACTCGCGGGGATCCAAGTAAATTTTGAAAAATTACAAATAATCCCAGAAACACACTAAATATATTAAAAGCAATTTTTGGGATGTTACAAACCTCCCCCCCCTTAACAGAATCTCATCCCCAAGATTCAAGGCTAACTAGAGAATAGGTTCGGAAACTCCTTCTTCAACTCTTCTTCACGTTCCCAGGTCGCTTTACTTTCTGAATGATTACTCCACTGGACTCTGCAGAAGCAGATTGATTTGTTTCTTGTTTCACGGTCCACAGTGTATAGAATCTTCACTAGATGTTCTTGATATGTCAAATCTTCTTGCAAATCGATGGCTTCCAGAGGTTCTTGTTCCTCAGGTACTCGCAGACATTTCTTCAACTATGAAACATGAAATACATCATGTACTCCTGCTAGTGATTGCGGTAGCTCCATCTAATAAGCTACTTCACCTCTTCGTCTCAGGATCTTGAACAGTCCAACATATCTTGGTGCGAGCTTCCCTTTGGCATGAAACCTTCTGACTCCTTTGAGGGGTGTAACTCTGAGATATACAAAATCCTCCGACTCAAAGGTCAATTCTCTGCGTCTATTGTCAACATATATAGCTCTTCTGCCTTGACTGAGCAATCTTTAATATTTCTCTGATCACAGCTATCTTCTCTTCAGCTTCTTGCAATATATCTGGTCCAAATACTCGTCGTTCACTAGTCTCATTCCAATTTAATGGTGTCCGACAAGGTCTTCCATATAACGCTTCAAAAGGTGACATTTGCAGACTTGTTTGGTAGCTGTTGTTATAGCTGAACTCTGCATAAGGTAAGCACTTGTCCCATGATGTTGCATAAGCTAATGCACAAGCTCTAAGAATATCTTAAAGAATCTGGTTGACTCTTTCAGTCTGACCATCTATTTGTGGGTGATAGGCTGTACTAAAATTCAATCGAGTCCCCAATGCCTCATGTAGCTTACCCCAGAATCTCGAGGTAAATTGGGTACCCCTGGCTGAGACTATTTTCTTTTGTACTCCATGTAGGCAAACAATTCTTGACTTGTACAGTTCTGCTAAGCGATCTCCTGAGTAAGTTGTTTTCATGGTTATGAAATGCGCAACTTTGGTTAAATGATCCACTATGACCCATATTGAATCGTAACTGGCTTGTGTCCTGGGCAAACAGGTTATGAAGTACATACCAATTTCCTCCAACTTCCACTTTGGAATCTGTAGAGGTTGTAGTAGTCCTGCTGGCCTCTAATGCATAGCCTTGACTCGCTGACATACATCACACAATGCAACATGTTCAGCAACTTCTCTTTTCATACATGGCCACCAGAACCTTTCCTTCAAATCCTGGTACATCTTCGCACTTCCTGGATGAATTGAATACTTGGAATCATGAGCTTCCTCCAGTATCAACTGCTTCAACTCCTTCTTGTCAGGTACACATATACGCTCCTGCATCCATAAGATACCTTGGTGTCAACGGTTAGTGCTGTCGGCAATGAGATTTGTGATTCGTGGGGATTCGTGCGAGATCGAAGCTAGATGGTAACATAGGATGCGAGGGCGATCTTTTTTGACAGGTTTGGGCTCTCTTGATGGAGATAATACCATAGTCATGTGTTCTTGTTGGTTTTTTTGTTTTCTTTCTCCTTTTTCCCCCCTTTTACAGGGTTGTCCCCTCCCACCTTATATACTGGGGGGAGGGCACGTTACAAAGGGGCGCCACCTGGCATTGGACCAGAGGGACTCATGAGTAGCCTATTTGTCTCTATTTGCCGGACTCGACTACCACCAAGGGATTTGGTTGCTACTTTCCCGACCCACACCTGCTGATTCGCCAGAGTTGGGTGGCCATAGGCTGTGGGCGCCAGGCTGTAGGCTTTACTTTATGCAGGGTTGTCCTGGCGTGAGACGAAGCTTCGTCGGGGAGGTGGTGTGCTGTTGCCTTGGAGGGGAAGTTGGGCCATGGCTTTATCCTCTTCGTAGTGTTGCCAAATTACGGCCCGGTACGTGCTTACGGACGGGCCAGCTATGGGCTTCCTTGCGGGACCCTGGTCTTGGATATCCCACAGCAGCCCCCAAGTGCTTTAAGATCTGAATACCCTATCCTGTCATGTCAATGACACTTCTATAGGTAAGAAGATCATAAAGGGCTTGTTAGTATTCGAGATCGCTATCGGCGTTTCCCGGTTCATGTCCGGGTGGCGCTGTCACCCATATATTTGACCTTCTCGAGTATATCAAAAACTGGCCGGCTCGAGGCCGAGTGGTACCTGCATCCGTTTACGGTGTGCGGCAATCGGCTCATGAAGCTCAATTGACCCTCTTGGGGCATACCTAAAGTAGGTCGGCTCGTGGGTGAGTGGCTCGTGGCCGGGTGGCTCGTGGCCGGGTGGCTCGTGGCCGAGCGGTATCCGCACCCGTTTACGGTGTGGCAATCAGCTCATAGAGCACAATTGACCCTCTTGGGGCATACCTAAAGTAGATCGGCTCGTGGCCGAGTGGCTCATGGCCGGGTGGCTCGTGGCTGAGTCGTATCCGCACCCATTTATGGTGTGTGGCAATCGGCTCATAGAGCACAATTGACCCTCGTGGGGCATACCTAAAGTAGGTCAGCTCATGGCCGAGTGGCTCGTGGCCAAGTGGTACCCGCACCCGTTTACGGTGTGTGGCAATCGGCTCGTAGAGCACAATTGACCCTCGCGGGTTATACCATGGTCATTCAGAGTAATACCCATACCCGTTTACGGTGTACAGCTTTCGACTCGCACGGAGCGTATCCTCAAGACCGTTTTGGTTAAATTTTCCTGCGGTACCCAATCACGCCGTACGGCAATGACCAGCAGTTGACCCCAAATTGTGGGGCGTATCGCTAGAGGATGTTCGGAAAGTGCCCGGTCCCAACCTTTCGTGGCGATCGGCGTTTGGGCCCATCATGGGGCACACTTTATCCCAAACTTCGAACCAGACTTGACATATGGTCGCGACTTGTGCGACACAGCGAACGACCCAGCATGGGGCATGCCCTAGATCTGGCCCAGCATTATGTATGGGAGCCACTACTGTTTTCCCGCCGCGAGGCGAAAACCTAGCCCCACTTCCTATAAACAAAGAATCCTCCGTTGGGGGAAAGACGCCTTTGCCCCTCCACCAACACAATTGCGAAATCTTCGAAACTTCTTGGGCGACCTTGGTAGCTTAGGGTTTCCAGTTTCGCGCCCAAAGCCTCTCCCCAAAAGCCCCACTCCGCCAAGATGTCTTCTTCTTCATCGCTGGAAGCGGACATGGGTCCGGCGGCCGCAGGATGGGTGGCCTCCGTGTCTACGGGGGCTCGCCTGGAGGAGCTAGTCGCCGCAGGTGTTCTTCCTCCTCTTGAACTGATCTCCGCCCAGCCCGCAGCAGGTGAACCCTACCCCACTCCTCGGACCAATGAAATCGTGGTCTTCGAGTCCTTCTTTTAGCGGGGGTTTAGTGTTCCTAGGAGCGCCTTCTTTCGGGGGCTTCTTCACTTTTATGAGATTGAACTGACCAACCTAAACCCTAACTCCATCCTTCAAATCGCCATATTCGTCCAACTCTGCGAGGCATATCTTGGGATCCATCATCATTTTGACTTGTTTCGCTCCCTCTTCCTGCTCAAACCTCATCCAAATCGAAGCGCTCCCAGTGCCATTGGGGGAGCCGGATTTCAGCTGCGGGAGGGCCTGAAGAGACATTACTTCTCCATCCCCTTCAAGACTTCCCTCAAAGGTTGGAAGCGGGATGGTTCTATTGCGCCAACGTTGATCCTTTTCTTGCTGCCTTCGCCGGCCATGCTCCTAGAGTCTCTCGATGCTGGAGCGATCCCCCAACGGGCCGTGGATTGGACCAAGTCACCGAGCTTCTGGCGATGATTGATGATCTAAAAAGCCAGGGCTTGGCCGGCATTGGGGTCGCCGTCAGCTTCGCCAAGCGCTGGGTGCAACCTTTGAAGGAGCGGATTCATTTAGGGTTCCAGTATAGTGGGACTCAGGATCCCACCCGGGAGACGAACGCGCCCCTTCCGAGAGATATCTTGGCAGCGCAGCTGATTGACTTCTTTGCCCCAAGCACCGAGATCACCAATCGAGGTTGCCCGGGCAAGTTTTCGGCGTAGAAAGCTCCTCCCCGTGTGAGTAGTCTTTACTTTTGAGAAATTGTTTCGTGGTTTTTTGCTCGATTTGCGATTATGACAATATGTGGTCGTTCACCTTTCAAGAGCATGAAGCCTTCATTTCTGATGCTCCGACTGTCGGCCTCTCTCGGCTGAGGAATATTCAGACCAAGAGGCCGGCTGATTCTTCGGCTAAGGAGCAGGGAGCTTCTAAGAGGGAAAGATTATCACCGGAGGAGGCTCCTACTTCCTCCCCGGCTGGGCCGTCGACTGCTGTTAGGCCTGGGGAGCAAGGTTCAGGGTCTCCGTCTTTCGGGCTGGCATCAGCCCCGAAGGTCGGAGTTGACATGGGCTCCCCTCTAAGTGGTGATGGCATCCGCAGAAAGCCTGGAATGAAGTTCAAGAAGTCCAAGAGGTATTCTACCTATTGACTCTTGTTTTTCTCTCCTCACATCTGTCCCGACACGCCCTCTCTTTGGTGAATCAGGGCTCCTTCCACAGACGTTCCAGTGGAGACATCTTTTGAGAGGGGAACTCTAAAGTCGACTTCTCCAGGATGGACTGCTTCACCCGTCGTCTCACCGGCAAGGGATGTTCCATTGGGGGAGATGCCCCTTCGGACGCCGTCCCCTCCGCCAGTAGGTTCGACCGCTGAGCCGTCCGGGGCCCCCGAACGCGAAGAACCTGCCGGACCTTCATCCCCTGGAGTGGAGGAAATTCATCAAGAACCCCCGCCGCTTGGTCCTCTTCCAGAGCCTTCGACTCGGACAATGTGGTGGGGAGGGGATTCCACCTGGGATGGCATGGAGGAGGACGAGAAAGCGGAAGTGGCTGCCCGGAGGGAGCTTTATAAGTTTACAGTGAAGTGCAACCAGTTGGTCCAGGTAAGCCCTCTGATCTCCCCTTCTTCAGTGTATCTTTGAAGCGCTAGCCCCTTACCGACACTCTGCTACGATGCCCAGGAAATGGGGACCCGCTCCGAGAAGAGATCCGATTTCTTTAAGAAAGTGTTGCCTAAGCTCAAGGATCACCAGATGTATGAGGACGAGCTAAATGAGCTCAGTCAGGAAAGGTGGAAGTAAGTTCACGCGATTCAAGCTCAATGCCTGGCCCTTCGCGAGGAAAAGGCGGAACTTCAGTGGTCACTTCAAGGTACGAGCCTCTTCGGGCTTCGCGTGGATGCTTTCTTCTTGAGTGGTTGGAGGCGTGACTGACTTCCCGTGTTTCAGCGCGCAACTCGACAATTGCCGAGCTCAAGATGCAACTGGAAGCTTCAAGAAACTATGATCTTCAGACCAGGACTAGCCTGGAGAGGACTCGGCGAGAACTGGAGGGTAAGCCTCCCAAAACCACTTCATATTGCTTAAGCCGGGTGTGCTCTCTAGTAACAGCTTGTCTTTCTCACAGAATATAAGAAGAGGGCGACTATTACCGAACGAAGACGCGCCGAGCTCCGTGACGCCTGCGATCCGGTCCTGCACCTTCTTCGCGTCGAGGGAGCTGAACCGGACCAGGGGACGACGCCATTCCGCTTCTTTTGGGAGGAGCCGGTAAGGTCAAGTCTTACGCGAAGGAGTCGGCGATCATGAGTGCGAATCAAGCACTAGCAGTGGTCAAATCTCACTATCCACGAGTTGACCTTGAAGCCATCGAGGAGGGTTTCGCCTGTGATGAAGACAAGGCCAACGCACTTCTTGATGAGGTCTCCAGCACTTCGCAAGTTTTACTGGAAAACCTTGAATTCTGACTTTGGTGTAAATTCTGATGTCGAACGCCAACTCTTGTCTGGAGATGTTGTAGATGTTATTCGATATTTTCCATATGGTTTGTCCCCTTCACTCTTTGTTGGGCCGAATGACTGTTCTAACGCTCTACCTAGCTAGTCTAGCACTCGGGCGCTGGGATAGCACGTGGCCTTTTCTTTCCCCTAGCGCCTATCCGAGCTACCGCTCTAGCCAACAGGTTCAACCCTCGACCTCCGGGCCTATCCAAGTGACCAGCTCTTGTCTTCTAGACGACTGATCCAGCTCCCGAGCCCCGGAATTTGGCTCATGGCCTTCTCGTCCCAGACACACTTTTTTGAGTGGCTAAGGCTCGCCGTTCTAGACAACTGGTCCGGCCCCCGAGCGCCGGGATACGGCTCATGGTCTTCTCATCCCAGACACGCTTTTCCGAGTGGCTGAGACTCGCCATTCCAGACAACTGGTCTAGCCCCCGTTACAAATCGCTCTGGGCATGCAAGGTGTGGCGCTTTGTTCCGCGCTCTCTTGTTTTTATGATCTCCTGGATTTATGGTCTCCAGGACAGTCAGGTAGGGTACAGTGCACCTGCTGCCTATGGGTCCCTGTAGGTCGTGTAGCCCCCGGCTTGCCGCTTAGTGGAACCAAGTGAGCGGGAAGGCAAATTTGACACGTGTCTTGCATAATATCTTTTGACCCTGTTCAACGTGTTGGTCTTCTTCGATATCTGCGAAGTCACTTTGTGTTCTGTGCTTCATTAATTGCGCTACGCCTTGCTTGGATAGACATGACGCTTCGATTTCTAGATCCGAGGTTGGCTTATAAATAGGGCGTTACCGCTAGTAAAGCAATCGTCCCTTTTTTAAGCCTTCTTCTCTTCTTCCCAGATCCTCCGCGATGTCGTCTTGGATGTCGTGTTTGTTTCGCCAGCGCTTCTATGATATGTACAGTGATCCGGAAGACGCGGGGCTCTGGGAGGATTTTGACTTTATGTAGATGGAGCTGGCAGAGGAGAAGGTGGCCGCCGAGGATGCCGCTGCCGTTGCTGCCTTGATCGAGGCAGTGCCGGCACTGGAAGAGGTGGTGGACATCATCAAGGATATGCTTGGGCGTGAGCGCCGCGACGCCGCTGCTGTCGAGGCTCTTGTTCGGCTCGTCCCACCTCTTTGGGTGGTTGCCAACAAGATCCTCGAAGCTTTGGGCGGTGCGCGCCGCGCCTAGCTTCCTAAGACCGGACTCCTCAAAGACCGGCTCCTCAAAGACCCGGCTCCTCAACGGCTCCTCAAAGCACTGCTCCTCGGCCGGCTCCTTTTTTTTTAGCGCGAAAAAAATGAAAAAAGGTCAGTAATGTAAATTACTAATGTGAAATGAAATATAAATTATCAAGTAATCTCGTGCCGTTTTAATTTTCCTGGGCTTAAATGTCTTTTCCTCTGTCGTTAGCCCTAGCCAATCGCTCCAGCCCCCGCAGCGAGGCGCTGGAGGGCCGAATTTCTAACGACTAGGGACTAGTGACTAGGACTTACGCGCCCAGGAACATTCTGGAACTGCGAATCGTTGTTCTCGAGTGGTTAACACCTTTTTCTAACTTTGTCTTTCCTATTTCGTGCGCTGATACAAACGTTCGGATTTCGCCGCTTGTCGCGGCTTCACCACGAATATGCATTTTCGTGTAATTTGTGCTGGCACGACTCGGATTAGACGTTATGTTATTCGAGTGGTAACCACTCGGGGTTGATTCGGTCACAGTATAGTTAAGACAAATCGAAGAGCGAAACAGTTTACGGATTTATTTAATGCATGGGAGTTGGGTACATAACTTAAGTGTAGAAGCGGCGTAGCTGTTCGGCATTCCAAGTGTTCACCAAAATCGCGCCGTCTTCACGCCTGAGTCGATAAGCTCCCGGACGAACTACCTCTTCCACGATGTAAGGGCCTTCCCAGATCGGGGAGAGCTTATGCTCACTTTTTTGACTCCTCTTGAGGACTAAATCTCCCTTAGAGAAAACACGGCTCCAGACACTGCGAGAATGGTAGCGCCGGAGGCCCTGAAGGTACCTGGGCGACTGGATTGTTGCAGCATTCCTGGTTTCCTCGAGCTGATCAAGCTCCGCCACTCGGTTTTCCTCCTACTCAGCCTCCTTGTAGTTCTGGACCCTCAGGGATCCGAATTCTAGTTCTGTCGGTAAAACCGCCTCTGACCCGTACACCAGGAAGAAGGGGGATTGCCTAGTTGCTCTGCTAGGAGTGGTTCTGAGCCCCCAAAGCACTGATGGCAACTCTTTTACCCAGCGCGCGGCGTAAGGTTTGAGGCGATCGAAGATCCTGGTTTTCAAACCTTGAAGGACCAAGCCATTAGCCTGCTCGACTTGCCCATTGCTTCGTGGATGACCCACTAAAGTGAAGCAAATCTTGATTCCCATGTCGTCGCTCCAATATTGAAATTCTTCACCCCCAAAATTGTGTGCCATTATCCGTAATGATCCGGTTTGGCACGCCAAATCTAACCACAATGTCTTGGAAGAATTCCTTGGCCTTAATCGCTGTGATTGTGGCGACTGGTTTGGCTTCATTCCACTTGGTGACCTTGTCAATGGCTACGAAGAGGTAGGCAAAACCACCTTGGGCCTTCTTGAGGGGTCTGACTAAATCAAGCCCCCAGACTACGAAGGGCCAGGAGATGGGGATGGTTTGCAGCTCCTCTGCCGGCAAATGCGTCTGCCGGGCGTAGAACTGGCAGCCTTCGCACGTGCGGATGATTTCTTTCGCATCCGTTACCGCCGTACGCCAGAAGAAACCTTGTCGGTAGGCCTTGCCGACCAAGGCACTCGACGCGGCATGATGGCCACATACTCCCGAGTGGATTTCCTTGAGCAGGTCTCTTCCCTCTTGCTCTGAAATGCACCGCCTGAGGATACCGGTGGCGCTCTTTCGAAAGAGCTCTTCTCCGATAACCACGTAGGACTTGGCTTGTCGCGATACGCTCTCGGCCAGGGTGGAAACTTCAGGAAGCTTGTTCTTCAAGAGATAATCCAAATACGGGGTCGCCTAGTCAGGATTGATGACTAGGACCTCCGCCTCAGGGGCCTTACTCAGCTCTCATCGTTTTGTCGTCGTCGGCTCATAAAGATCCTAGATGAACACACCACTCGGGACTTCCGCCCGAGTGGCTACCATCTTTGCCAACTCATCCGCCACTTCATTATTGCGGCGGAGGACATGGACCAACTCCAATCCATCAAACTTGTTCTCTAATTCCCGGACCTGCTGACAATACGCCGTCATAGTCTATCGACACACGACCAGTCCTTCTGCACTTGGCTTACTACTAACTACGAGTCTTCGCGAACCATTAGTCGTCGGATTCCAAGCGATATGGCGATGCGGAGACCGTGGATGAGTGCCTCGTACTCTGCGGCGTTGTTCGAGACCGAGAAATGAATCCGGAGGATGTACTTGAGCTGATCGCCTTTTGGCGAGATGAGTAGAATTCCAGCTCCTGCGTCGCTGAGAATGAGAGATTCGTCGAAATACATCGTCCAATACTCTAGCTCTTGTTCAACAAGGGGGGCCTGGATCTCGGTCCACTAGGCTGTGAAGTCAGCTAGGGCCTGAGACTTGATGGCGGTGCGCGGCTTGAATTAAATATCGAAGGCTCCAAGCTGGGCCGCCCATTTCGAGATTCTTCCAGTAGCTTCCCGATTATGGAGAACCTCTCCTACCGGGAAAGAGGTCACTACTGAAATCCGGTGCCCTTGGCAAAAATGCTTTAGTTTTCGCGACGCAACCAGCACGGCGTACAGCAACTTCTGGAGTTGAGGATACCATACGTTGGATTCACCCAACACTTTGTTGATGAAGTAGACCGGGCGCTGCACTCCGTAGCGGTGTCCTGGCTCCTCCCGCTCCACGACTATCGCGGCGCTGACTACATGGGTCGTCGCTGCTATGTAAAGTAGGAGAAGCTCCTCTGGCATCGGCGAGACTAGGATCGAAGTAGTGGAGAGGAATGCCTTGAGCTCTTCGAAGGCTTGTTGTTCCTCAGCCGTCCACTCAAAATGATCTTGTTTCTTGAGGAGCTTAAAAAAGGGCATCCCTCGAGTCCCCAGTCGGGAGATGAACCTTCCGAGTGCCACTATGCAGCCAGTGAGCTTCTGGACGTCCTTGTGACTGGCAGGAGGCGTCATTCTCATGATGGCCTCAATCTTTTCAGGGTTTGCCTCGATCCCACGGTGTGAGATGATGAACCCGAGTAATTTCCTGGAGTAAACTCCGAAAACACATTTCTCCGGATTCAGCTTCATCCGGAACGCCCTTAGGCTTTCAAATGTCTTGGCTAGGTCTGAGGTGAGGTTCTCCCTTGCTCGCGTCTTAACCACTACGTCATCCACGTATACCTCCACGTTGCGCCCAAGCTGGTTGTGAAAATACCGCTGTATCGTGCGCTGATAAGTCGCGCCAGCGTTTTTCAGCCCGAATGGCATCGTAACATAGCAATATGCTCCGAATGGAGTGATGAACGAGGTCTTCTCACAATCTTCAACTCGAAGCTGGATTTGGTGGTAGCCGGAGTAGGCGTCTATGAAGCTGAGGAGCTCGCACCCAGAGGTAGAATCTACCACTTGGTCGATACGAGGCAACCCGAAGGGATCCTTTGGGCACGCTTTGTTGAGGTCGGTATAATCAACGCACATGCGCCAACTTTTATTCTTTTTTCGGACAAGTACAGGGTTTGCCAACCAGTCGGGGTGATACACCTCTCTAATGAAGCCTGCGGCTAACAGTTTGGTGATCTCCTCCCTGATGGCGTCTCGGTGATCTCCTCCCTGATGGCGTCTCGGTGATCCTAGGCAAACCGCCTCAACCTCTGCTTGATGGGCTTGGCCGCTTCGTTCACGTTCAGCGCATGCTCGATCACCTCCCTGGGAACTCCAGGCATGTCGGATGGCTTCCAAGCAAAAACGTCCTTGCTTGCCCGAAGGAAGGCGATGAGCGCGTCCTCCTATTTGTCTCCAAGTCTTGTCCCGATCAAGGCTGTCTGAGTCGAGTCGGACGGGTCGAGGGTAATCTTCTTGATGCCTTCTTCGGGACTAATTACTGGCTTCGGCGACTTCCGAGTTGGGATGCTTCCTTCTTGCTTGTTGAATCCTGCCATTATCCAGATCTTTTCCCTTTCGGCCTGTGCTTCCAGCGTCTCGGCCATCTCGCAGCTCTCCCTGTCGTAGGAGAAAGATTGCTTGATATTACCATGCAGCGTGATAATACCACTCGGCCCTGGCATCTTCAATGCTAGATACACGTAATGGGGCACCGCCATGAATTTTGCTAGTGCCGGCCTTCCCAAGATGGCATGATACGCCGTCGCGAAATCGGCCACCTCGAAGCTGAGGTTCTCGGTCCGGTAGTTCTCTCTCGTGCCAAAAGTGACCGGCAATGTGATTTGCCTGAGTGGTGTCGCCGATGTCCCGGGAATCACCCCATGGAATGGCGATGACCCACATTTCAGCTCCGAGCGTGAGATCCCCATATCGTCGAGAGTTTTGATAAAAAGGACGTTGAGCTCGCTTCCCCCGTCGATCAGCACCCTCTTGAGCTTGATGCCGCGAACAACTAGCCCCAAGACGAGAGGATATCTGCCAGGAAATGGGACCCAGTCAGGGTGATCCGAGCGATCGAAAGTGATAGTAACCTCGGACCAACGTACATATTGGGGGGTCTCCGGCGCAATCGCGTTGATGTCCCGAGCGGTAAGTTTCTGCCTCCGCTTGGACTCGTACGCGGCCGAGCCCCCGAAGATATAATTGAGCTCCAGCTCTACCTCCTGATAGTCTTCCTCCGCTTCGGGAGGAGGTTGCTTTCCGATCGCCTCACTTTGACCGCCCGCCCTGCCTCTTGCTTTCCCGGGTGAACCTTTTCAAGGTGAAGCAATCTTTGGCGGCATGCCTTCCCTTTGGATGGAAGGGACAAAGCGAGTTCATCACTTTGTCATACCCATCCGTTTTGGGCGCACGGGGCTGACTACGCTCAGCTGTTGCCACTAGCTCTTCGCCTTTGCGCTTTTTCTCTTTTCGCTTAGAGGATTTAGCGTGATCCCTCTTCTCGTCGTGGTGTTCGGCCAAGGCCTCGGAGGCGACGCGTAGCAATCCGCTAAGGAGAACAACTCGCGGACCGAAGTTGGCGGCTTCCGGGACATCTTCTTGATGAGATCGGGATCGCTGACTCCCTTCTGGAAGGCGGCGATCACGACCGCGTCCATGACATCCCGAACTGTGCTCTTCCTGTGCATGAAGCGCCTGATGAACTCCCGCAAGGACTCATTCTTCTTTTGGTGTAGTTGGTACAAGTCCCAGGGGGTGCCAGGGTGCTCGTACGTACTTTGGAAATTTGAGATGAACTGCTCACACAGATCTCCCCAGGAATCTATGGAATTCACTTGGAGTCCGGTGAGCCACGCCTGGCCCCGGGGCGAAAGTGTGACCGGCAAGTAATTAGCCATCACGTTCTGGTCTCCCCCAGCCGCCCTGACTGCTAACGCGTACACCTGCAGCCAGGCCTCGGGGTCCCTTTCGCCATCGAATTTGGTGATGCCCTTGGGATTAAACCCATCGGGCCAAACCACTCGGCGAAGGTGGGGGGTGAACGCGCGAACCCCCTCGATGACCCCATCGCGCAGCCCAGATGGTGAGCGACGCGGGAGATCGGGCTTGACGAGGGCCCTGATCCCCTGGAAGGATGCCGAAGCGCTCGTACTCGTCGGCGCGTTGGCGATGCTCGTCTCTTTCGCGATCGCGTCGTTTTGCATCGAGGTCAGAATGGAGGTCACGGTTGAGGCTGCGGCGTAGGTCATCCACATGGAGAAGAATGTGGTGCCCCCGGTGGGGGGCTTCATGACTCAGCCAACTGCTGGCCGTCTGGGTTCTGGCCGGGGCACGCGAGTGTGCCCTTGCCGGCTGGTCGGTCTGAGCTTGCTGGATTGCTACCGCTGTCACCATGGCCTTTACATGGGCCACGATCGGGGCAGCCGGGCTACCAGCCTCCAGCATCGGGCTCAAGGTGTCCAAGAGTGTTTTGGAAGTGATGATATTCTGCTGTGGGGTATGGAAGACGGCTTGGTCTCCCATTTTGGCCTGCAGAATGTCTTCATTGATGTCGCGGGCGCGACCTCGAAGGGCTCGCGCCCGCGTGTCAAGCTCTGTCTTACGGCCGCCTTCCTGCTCGGTGGCCTCCAAATCGCCGAGGCGTTGCTGTGATTCCGTACGCGAGCCTCCAATCATGCAGACTCTCCGGAAGTTCCAGCAACTCTCTAGGCTTCCTTCCGACTCGGCCGGTGAGTTGGAAGAACCTGATGGAGACAACTCCAGGTGCTCAGAGGTCCCAAGCGGTTTGGCCGCAAGGACCCCCACCATGCGTGACTCGGCACCTGTGGAATCGACTCCCTGACGAGTCTGGGGTTTCAGCCCCTCATCTGGTGCTTGCAAGCGCAGGACGGCGAGACTCCCTGACCCAGGCGATGGTCGCGATGATGACTCCCCGGAAGCCTCTCTGTGCTGCCACGCGCCCGCCTCAAAGAGAGAGAGGCTCCCCAGGTCATCGGCGACGAAGACCAGGCTTCCAAAACGGAAGACCTGATTAGGGAGAAAAACTGTAGAAACTCTGCTCGTTGCAGCCATCAAGCTCGACGGAGATCTTAACATGCCTCCCCTGCCTGGTGCGCCAACTGTCGACGGTTAGTGCCGTCGGTAATGAGATTTGTGATTCGTGGGGATTCGTGCTAGGTCGAAGCTAGATGGTAACACAGGATGCGAGGGCGATCTTTTTTGACAGGTTCAAGCTCTCTCGATGGAGATAATACCCTAGTCCTGTGTTCTTGTTGGTTTTTTTGTTTTCTTTCTCCTTTTCCCCCCTTTTACAGGGTTGTCCCCTCCCACCTTATATACTGGCGGGAGGGCACGTTACAAAGTGGCGCCACCTGGCATTGGACCAGAGGGACTCATGAGTAGCCTATTTGTCTCTATTTGCTGGACTCGACTGCCACCAAGGGATTTGGTTGCTACTTTCCCGACCCACTCCTGCTGATTCGCTAGAGTTGGGTGGCCATAGGCTGCGGGCGCCAGGCTGCAGGCTTTACTTTATGCAGGGTTGTCCTGGCGTGAGACGAAGCTTCATCGGGGAGGTGGCGTGCTGTTGCCTTGGAGGGGAAGTTGGGCTCTGGCTTTATCCTCTTCGTAGTGTTGCCAAATTACGGCCCTGGTCTTGGATATCCCACACTTGGTCATCCAACCTGAAATCTTTGGCCTTCCTCCATCTTGGATTTGATCTGTTTGATCTTCTCGTCATCCTTCTGACCAACCTTGATCTGATCTTCTAAAGTGGGCTTTACTTCTAGAGCAGCTAAAAATCCTTCTAGCACAACTTCCAGTTTCAATTTCTGAAAATCCTTGCATAACTCTGCTTGACTGATTTCCATTAACATATTTACACTATGGCTCTTTCTGTAACACCCCGGCATTTTATATGCCCGAATGCTACCAAACATAGACTAAACAACATCTAAATACCATAAATTAAGATAAATTATAGCAAATGAGTAAATGCTATAACTGAAAATTTCGGCAGCATCTCCTTTGTTTTTCCATGAATTGAAGCAACAACAATATGATCACAGGATATAGTATAAAGAATGACATCTAAATCATCAATAATAAAGGTTCAGCAGCAGTATAAGACTAGAATAAAGATTCCAACCATCACATGAGCCAAACGAAGTAAATGAGGAAACGAAGCACACAAATTAACCATCACAATTTAAAAGAAAAAACATGTCATTGTTTATATATGTGATGCTAAGTGATGACGTGTGACTAGCTCCCTTTCCCGCATGCCGGTTTCATGGTACCTAAGAAAAACAACATAAACACAAGCGTGAGTTCATCACTCAGCAAGTATATTGCAATGGAACAAGAAAATACATTCTAATACCTTCATCACCACTTTTCACATACAACATCATACACATCTCATATTCATAGCGTAAGCATATCATTGACATCATCATATATCATCATCATATAACATCCTCATATAATGCAATGCAATGCGATGCACATATCTCCTGGAAACTCATACCGGTATGGTTGAGTACACACCCGTCGGTGTGCACCCTCTCCCCCCTTCCATCCCGAAGTTGGAGGGTGCCTACTCCTCGCTTCCATACACCGCGGTGGATGGAATCACGATGTAGGACTTACTCATTGGCTCTCTGGAATAGTCAAAACTTTCTCACCGACCTTCCCCGGACTAGTTATGACTTTCTCACCGCCCGGGCCATGTATCATGCCATGTATGCAATCATGCCAACATCATAAATAACTTGTACATTAACACATGGCATCATAACATAATAAGCATATTCATCATATCAATGGCAATCATTAATGCATGGCATGTCAACATATCATATATTCAATTTCAATCTCAACCAATCTAGCAAACTACAACCCGCTTCCCATTCCAATACACTTGCCTCAACCACGAGCGACGGATTAGCGAGAAGTAGAAGGCACTCCCAGGGTCACACCACATAGGTACCACATACTCACAATCATGTCCACAAAATAGTACGCAAACACTCTTCTACCCCGACATCGTAAACAACTAGCAAAACCCAAAAACAGATGTTCTGTCCCGTCGGGACAACAGCCTTCCAAAAGGCATAACTCGGGTTCTAAGATTCCGAATCAATTAAACCAGTATTTCATCGCGTAGCTTAGGAAATTTCCTAACTTTTTCTAAGTATATGGGAAGACTGATTCGGACTCTAATGTCGTTTAATCTACAGAATACCGTGATCTGTTCCAATAACGTCACAGTTTTTAATATGTTCGGTAAAACGAGTATAACGTCCAAACGGCTGGGAAGAATTGGACGTTCTTTATACCCACCGAAAGGTATTGAAATTACCTACAACTTCTTCAACAGGCGGCCGACCAAATTCCGAATCTAAATTGGCGAAAACCCAAACCCTAGGTCGACTGCTCATGCTGCCCGAAACAGAGAACGTGGCAAACTCTAGATTCCATCTAATCTACCCAATTACAGCACCACCAATTGATCTAAAAACATGATATTAACCCTTAGAACAGAACCTAGACCAACCCCAAGGATCCCCGTGGCCATACCTTCGCCCGACGATCGAAAACCCACCGGATCTCCTCCCGGTTCATGCGATCTCCTTCCTTGCTCCGAATCCACCGGATCTCCTCGTCGCGGAGCCTCCCAACGGAGAGGACAGCAGGGTGGAGAGGTGGGGATCTCCCCTAGGGAAGCAAGGAGGTTGAGAGGAGAGGGGAGAGGTGGAGGCGCATGGGGGAGAGGTGGAGGCGCATGGGGAAGAGGTAGAGGCGGCTAGGGTTGAGGGGGCGCATGTGGGCAGGGGGAGGACGTCCCCAAGGTAGGATAACCTGCCTCCCCCTCCCTCATGGGTCCAAAAATCCTCCCACCAAGGCCCACGACACATCCCCCTTGGGCCTGAACTCCCCTAGAGAGGCCCAAACTCCCAAAAACAGCCCGGAAATGCGAATAAACCTCATAGCGTAAGGTTTCAACCTCAAATTCCATATTTCATAATGTTTTTGACCTCAACACTCACATTATATAAGGTTACGACACTCCGTGGTGTCACACTTTCGGCTCAAGGCATCAGCCACCACATTAGCCTTACCTGGGTGATAATGAATTTCCACATTATAATCTTTGATTAACTCCAACCAACTTCTTTGTCTCATATTCAAGTCTGGCTGGGTGAAAATATACTTGAGACTCTTGTGACTAGTGTATATTTCACATCTATTACCAATAAGGTAGTGACGCCACAACTTTAGAGCATGCACGACAGATGCTATTTCCAAGTCATGCGTTGGATAGTTTTCCTCATGTGGCCTTAACTGCCTCGACGCATAAGCAACTACCTTTCCATTCAACATCAACACACATCCGAGTCCTTGACATGACGCATCATAGTAAATGTCAAAACTCTAATGAATATAAGGTAGAACCAAAACTGGTGCCAATGTCAACCTCTTCTTTAACTCCTGGAAACTCTTCTCACATTCAGGTGTCCAAGTAAACTTCTTTTCCTTTTTCAACAACTGCATGAGAGGTTTAGCTATTGTGGAGAAACCTTCTACAAATCGACAGTAATAACCTGCCATTCCAAGGAAACTTTGGACCTGAGTCACCGTCTTCGGTTGCTCCCAATGTAATATTGCTTCAACTTTACTTGGATCCACCCCCACTCCTTTGGCTGTCATGATGTGTCCGAGGAATTCCACTTTACATTTCCAGAAATCACATTTGCTAAACTTAGCAAATAGCTACTGTTCTCTTAACTTCTCCAACGCTAGCTTGAGATGTTCAGCATGTTCCTCTCTGGTCTTGGAATATACCAAAATATTATCTATGAATACCACTACGAACTTATCAAGGTATTCCATAAAAACCTTGTTCATCAAATTCATGAAGTATGCGGGTGTATTTATCAATCCGAAAGACATAACTATGAACTCACAGTATCCATATCTTGATGAAAATGCAGTCTTCGGTATGTCTTCAGATCTGATCTTCAGTTGATGATATCCAGATCGAAGGTCGATCTTAGAGAATACTCCTGCTCCTCTTAGCTGATCAAACAAGTCATCTATTCTGGGTAGCGGATACTTGTTCTTTATCGTCACATCATTAAGTGCGCAATAGTCTATACACATCCGAAAATTTCCATCTTTCTGCTTGACAAACAGCACTGGTGCTCCCCAAGGCGACGAACTTGGTCTTATAAAACCTTTTTCCAATAATTCATCGATCTGCTTCTTCATCTCTATCAGCTCGTTAGTGGACATCTGATAGGGTCTGTTTGCTATCGGTGTAGTTCTAGGTACCAGTTCAATTACAAACACGATGTCCCTATCCGGTGGCATTCTTGGTAGATCATCTGGAAATACGTCCGGATACTCTCTCACAACTGGCACATCTTCTAGGTTAGTTGTCTTCAAGCTGTTGACCATCAATTGACCGTCTCGTGCAGTGGTTGCTTGAAACTCCATCTTTCTACCTCTGGACTTTCAACTTATACTACCCTTCGTCCATAGTCTAGTACCACTTTATGTTTGGACAACCAATCCATCCCTAATATAACATCTAGGGTCTAGGTATCCAATATAACCAAGTTCACTAAAAACTCTACTCCATTTATTATTAGTTTCACTCCAGAACATCCTACCTTGGATCGGAGTTATGATCCAGGGGATTTAACCAAGAGCGTACACTTAAGATTCACAACAGGCAAATCATTCTGAACAGCAAATTCTCGAGAAACAAATGAATGCGATGCTCCTGAATCAAATAAAATTGTAGCAGGTACAGAGTTGACCAGAAACGTACCTAGCACAACATCTACAGCTTCCTGCACTCTTTCAACAGTAACATGGTTGACTCTGCCCCTTGCAACTGACTGAGTCTGAGTTCCAGCTTGTACACCTCCGCGGTTCACATTCTGAGTTGGTGTCTTCGTAGGAGTGTTTCCCAGGTTGAGACGTACTAGTGTCACTCCTCCTTTCTTAGGACAGTTATTGGCAAAATTTCATATCTCATGACAGTGGTAGCAACGTCTTCCTGTCATCTGTGAACTGCCTCCAACTTGGTTTCCAGCTGGTGCAGGGGTCTGGAAATTCTGTCCTGCTGGACGTGGTGCTGGTACTGGTGCACGAACATTGCCCCTAGGTTGGAACCTTTCAAACTACTGTGGTACCACCCTAACTCTCTGCTGTCCTGAGCGTCCACTCTGCTGCGCCATCCTGCACTTGCGGTTGTTGTCCAGCTCACGACGCTTATCTTCCAGGATCAGAGCTTTGTTAACCAGCTTCCGGAAATCTGGGAATGTGTGGGTGATAAATCCCACCTATAATCCAGTGTTCAATCCCTTCAAGAAGCGGGATTGTCTAGCCTTATAAGTGGCCACATCCTCTGGAGAATAACGTGCCAACTGAGTAAACTTATTTAAGTAATCGGCCACAGACTGGCCTCCTTGCTTCAGTGATCTAAACTCTTCTTTCTTTAGATCCATGATACCTTCTGGCACATGGTATTGGCGAAAATCAGCAGTAAACTCCTCCCAAGTTATCTCCTGGGGATTCTCCTGTGTAGCACAGTAATTCTCCCACCATTCTGCTGCTGTGCCCTCTAACTGATGAGAGGCATAGAGTACCCTCTCATTTCCCTGGCACTAAGTGATGTGTAGTTTCCTTTCGATTGACCTAAGCTAATCGTCTGCCTCCAATGGGTTAGCATTTCCCGAGAAGGTAGGTGGGTGGGTTCTCATAAATTCCGACAGTCTTGTCTAATGCTAAGGCCCCTGATTGCCTGCCTGATTAGCATTGTTGGCGACTGATTGATTAGCGATCTACTGCACAGTTTACATCATAGTCTGCATTAGCTGTGTGTGAGCAGCAATGAAAGCTCCCAGATTCTGCATGTCCACGGCCGGTGCATTTGGTGCATCGTTCTGGTTGCCTCCCTGACGCGATCCACTTCCTCCAGCTCCAGCATTGCCACGAGTGTTCACCATCTCCTATTTGCTCTAACATTTTAGACAAGAGAGGGAAAAAAGAATAGACAAGTAGAAAGGATCTTATGCGGGGAAACATGTGTAACTCCAAACTCAAAACCAGCAACTTTATATTAATATTAGTATGGTTGCTTACAAGTGCCTAAGGGCAATGCAATGCATAACGACACAAGCAAACCTTACACCAGACAAACGGACACAAGACAAATTCAACTCACAACGACTCACGCCTAAGGCCAACTCTTGGAATATTAAAGACGCGACTCTAACATCCGAGTCTTAACACGATGCAACAACACACTCACTCATCGATGATTCCCGGCTGTGGTCCTCCTGGTGGGTAAACCGGTGGATGAGTTGGCATCGGAGCAAACTGATCCCCATGCCCAACTATCATCGGGACAAACGACCCAACTAACTCGTCGAGTCCCGAGATAGCCTGCTCCTGGAAAGATGGCTCTAGCTCCTGTGCGGGTGCCTCCTGCACTGGTGCCTCCTCCTGAGCTGGTGCCTCCTATACCTCTTTCGGCTCCTCTTCTGGCTCTAACCGCTGTCCATATAGAGCCTCCTCCAGCTCATGAACCCTCGTAAGGGAGTGGGCTGCGAGCTCCCGGGCCTCCCGCAGTTGAGTCTTCAAAGCCTTGACCTCATCCCGAGTCCTCTGAAGCTCCTCAACAGTCTCATCCATGGCCTCCTCCTGAGCAATCACAAACCTGGCCAAGTGAGTAACAGTGACATCTTCATCCTCAATCGGCCTTTGGTTTGCACGGGTGTCTCGGCGTGGGTGATGGCGAAAGACCATGCCCTCCAGCTCCCTGGAGTACAAGAGAGCAATCCTCCTCATCGCTAGACGTGATGTCTCCTGTATCCCAGTCTCAAATGTAGGTCTCCTGACGTTGAAGTACATAGGACGACTCGCCCTTACCCCTTCTCGATCGTATACCATCAGCCTGGTCTTCCACATTCGGACTTGTCCTGCTTCAACGATGGTTGTTCCTGTGCAGATCGGATGGTCATAGCCCCCCAGCACCTGCATCATGCGCCACATCTCTGCAGCAAACCCTCCAAGGCGCTCTTCGATGGTGTTGTACATCCTCATCTGCCAGCAACGAAACTCGTAAGAGTATAGCATTTTATAAACAAAGTGAGAGCAAAGAAAATTCAGCATAAGACATGAATCAGAAGAGAGGGGACCAGTCAAGAGTCCATTTATTTCCTTGGCAAATTTTTAACTTTAGAAAATAGTTTTGTCCTGTTAACGGCCATTCTAAACTAAGGGCAATCCTACAGTCAACCTGGCTCTAATACCACCTCTGTCAGGACCCGAATCTGCAAATCCGGACCCTCTGTGTATTTTGTACCAGTCCAAGATCACGCTAGTAGACACAATTAAACAGGGTTGAATATCTCATCCGTACACAGCGGAAATATAAATAAGTACTTCAATAATTAAAATAAACTGTTGCAGGACCTTAAGGTCACCTTACAATATTCAGCCACGAATGGCTTACTCAAATAAAGACAAGTAAACATAAGCAGCAGAAAATAAAAGTCTTGATAAGCTCCACAACTCCACAGGCATCTGACGAAGGTTGCCTCCTAGTTCTCCTGGTCCTCAACATACTCCTCCTCCCATGCGGGTGTAGACTCTTCTTCTGACGTTTTGTTGATTGGCAAGGGTGAGTATACAACATACTCAGCAAGTCATGCAAAAAGGTGAAATCCTATTACTACATGCATGGCTTCTTCCAACGGAAAGGCTTAATTGGTTACTTTGCATTAAACAGCATTTTGCTTTGATTGAATAACTATAATAGATTCAAAAATAGCGAAATCATATTATATTATATTAAGTTCACAATCTCATTTCATAAGCATGGCACAAAGCCTAAGTCAATTTATCATCATCACTGGCACTCAGTCAACCTTCCCACATTTTATTTTAGAAAATCTACTCCTTGACTGTAATCCTCAAGCTTTGTCCAGTACCGTGGACTCGGCTATTCAAATAGTTTTGACACACTCTGCAGAGGTTGTACACTTTACCCACATGATACAGTCGCACACCACAAAGGCGATTGACCGTAACGAAGTTTTTCAGAAAACTCCATCTAAACCTATGACCCACTCCGGTATTGCCTTCACTACCACTTCCCCCACGAAGGATCAAAGTGTAGGACCGACAATCACCATTGGATGGGCACCAAGCCGTAGCTACAGTGCGCTCTCCCACACCTGATTACCCGATGTAACTGTCACCCTGAGGTATCAAAGGTAAGATTTCAGAATCCTACTAAACTAAGACCGTCCCACTCCAGTCATGTGGTTGCACGAAAGGCCAAGTTCAAAGGCTTGCAAGGTGAAGTCCTTAACTGTCCTGAGCAACACATCCTTCTCTCAGAACCCTGGCATAAAGCCCCTCACATCACTCATCCCATTGCCGTGAAGGCTGTTATCTCAAAGACTGTTGCCACGAAGGCCCACCTGGCATAAAGCCTCTTACCACTTGCCCCAGACTACATCTTTTCCCGCCCCAATTTGATTATTGTGCAACAGATGCCAACAATAATATCAATTACAATGTAGAACCACAAAGGTACCTTCACTTCACATCATCACGTGGCAAGATTACACTATTTCCTAAATTCATTCCCTATATCATTAGTCAATATTATTTTGCCATTTGAAATACATTTCACGTAAGCATAGCTAAGCAACTATTCGTGCTCTAGCCTCCCGTGTTGGCACAGTACTAACATCCAACTAAATAAACCAACTTAAGGTGACAATGGAATACATGGCATACAAATATTAATCATCAAGGGTGGAATTAATAACTAGGTTGATTAGCTAATTTACCCAAATTAATTTAGTTCATTTTAACAACATAGCATGCATCATCTAAATCAAAATACATTTCAAAAATTAGGAGCAACATGGTCAAAGCACAACTAGCCTTCAAAAAGCTGATGATCTTGATCTAAGGTTTGATCTTGGTTTTCAACTTCCGCAGCCTTGCACAGTTCAACGTCTACGCGTAGCAGATAACCAAATAAACACACATTCGGAAAATACTACAAATCAAACTAGTTCGTAATTTCATGAAAACTTCCAGATAATTAGTTTAACATTTTCTAAGATTTATAAAATTTATTTTGGTATTTTTGGACGTATAGTTTAGAAGCTACACATTCATAAGTTTGGACATCCCGTAAATGATTTAACAGTATAAATTTATTTATAAAATTTCATAAAAATTACTGTAAAAAGGTATTAATTTATACTAATTAAAAAAATTTGTCACAAGCGATTTAGACTTAAAACGAATTTGCCGCGAAAAAAACAAAATTCACAAATCTTGGAAATTAACACATACAATTAGCTTTTAGTTTTCTTGCATGGCACTATTCATGGCGTATATGTGTATGCTTCGGCTAGGCTACGTGAGAAGAAAACAAAATCAAAATTCTGCCATGCATATGTATATTCGCATGCTTCCTAATAAAATCGTATACATATATACGCGTATGACGAGATGATCCGATTAGTAGAGATACAGCTGTTGGATCGGCTCAAGAATCAAATTCGCGCTAGAGAAGCTCTAGCATGCCTGCGCTAGCAAAAACAGCACGCCTGCATGCATGCATCTACACAAGATAGCAAGCAACTCGTTTCTTCTAGGATGTTTTTATTTCTCAGCTCGTTGTTTATATAAAAACCTGCTTACAGACTCATGCTTATATAGCCTAGCGGCTTCTCTGATTCACACATGCTCACGGAAACGCACCAAACTAGGACACAACAACACGTACGAACTCCGTATTCTACATGTAGACCTCTTAGACGCAATACTTCTTCGACTCAAATCATATACGTATACAAGATTAGGTCCAACATGAGCGCGCACAACAAAGAAGAGGAAGTACCGGTTGACGGTAGCGGCGCAGCAGCGCAGGACCGTCGGTGATGAGACGGCAGCGGCGGCGGCAACATAGATGTCAACGGTGGTGGCGGCGTACACGACGGCAGCAATGGCAGTACACGTTGGTTGAAGAAAGATAGAAAAATAGAAATGGCTGGAGATGGGATCGGCTGGGATGAAAGAATGCTTAACAGGTGCTCTCACGCATGCATGTAGGAACGTTATTTGTCCATGCCACTAGCTAATCCACGCATGAGGAAACGGCTGGAGTATGGAAATTAAAGCCTCATGCGTTGCATGGAAATGATGAAAACAGCTGGCAAAAGGAAGCGTCTGCAGTGGAGAAGATTTTTATGCATGCATTTAGAACGGCCATGCAGTACTAGTAACGCATGCACTCAGGAATGAAGGCAACGCATTACTAGTCTATGCATGCAATAATGTAGGAGTCGGCTGGAAAATCAAGCGTCCAAGGTTCATGCCTATAGGTGTATATGCATATACGTTAGAAAACGTGTTTAGGGAAAAAAATAGCAGAGGGTTCTAAAAATCTGAAAAATTCCTCTAAAATACTAGGAACTATTTAGAACTTAAAAAAGTTGGTTTCACGATTTTTCAACGTATAGATTTTTCGTAAAAATTCTTTTAGTGAATCAGACACTTGTACCGATTTTTGTAAAATCAACGACTTACGTTATATAACATGTTTTTTGAAAATATTTGAAAGAAACGCTCTCGTCTTCCAATTATGTTTATTATAAACGAAATTTTAGATGTTATGCTTATACAAAAATGCATGATCTTTATTTAATACGATTAGTCCAATAAACTTGAATTCAAATTACTCACGAGGATTCCAAGTAAATTTCGTAAAATTACAAATAATCCTAAAAACACACTAAATATATTAAAAACAATTTTTGGGATGTTACAACACGCTACGTCGGAGGACATACACACACACACATCAAACCAACCTATACATTTCTTTTCCTTTGCATTAGGAGTAGACACTTAGCTTGTAATCTTTTTCCTGTAATACACTTTGATTAATATAGTTGCGCATTACCGATTGTTGATCTTCGCTGCATTACGCCCCTCCAGGTCCTGCTTTCTCTCCGATCTTGTTGCTCATCGCCTTTTTCGGGAGAAGTAGCCTTTACCCCATCTAATCAACTCGTAGAGTTGTTTAGATCTACCGATTACCCCGATCTGCGTTGGCTTGTCTCAAATCAACCAGATCCACTCATTATCAGGCCCCAGATCGATTCCTTGATCGATTTGCTTGGGAGCTCATTCCTCTTGCCGATTGCGGGATCAAATCGGCTGGCACGCTCGCGAACTAAAACTGAACCCGGCGTTCTCGTGTGTTGGTGGCGATTAACCCTTTATCAAGTTTTTTGCGCCAATAGACATTTACAAGGCACAACCCTTATAGATTTTATAATTGAATATCGAAACAGCGTAGATGTATCGAGCCAGCAGCTTGTCTGATTAGGATCGTCTTAAAATATGATATATGGAATGAAACAGATTTCACCTTATAATCCATCAATATTATAATAAGAAAGGAGATGAAAGCGCTACAAACGTTCATATTTTAAGACGATCCTGATCAGACAAGATGTTGCCTCAATGCAATTAGGATGTTTAGATATTCAATTACAAAATCTATAATTGGTTATGCCTTGTAAATATCATTGCAGAAAGTATCTAAGGAGATAAAATTTTTGAACAATATATGCTAATGATAGAAGTTCTGCTGAGGGGTGTAGGAAAAATATTTGGTTCCAACAAGCAAGACACTGTTAAGTTATTGTATTCAAGATCAGCAAATATAATGTTGGTTGATATGAAATTGCTAGTTGTTATTAGTTTGAAAATCAGGTGATGAATGACATTCAATGGCAACATACAGTTGTGACACCACGGAGTGTCGTAACCTTATAAAATGTGAATGTTGAGGGAAAAAACATTATGGAATGTGGAATTGGAGGTTAAACCATACGGTATGAGGTTTATTTGCGTTTTTGGGCCGTTTTCGGGAGCGTGGGCCTTTCCAGGGGAGTTTGGGCCTAGGGGAAAGGGTCGTGGGCCTTGGTGGGGAGGAGTTTGAGTCCATTTAGGAGTAGGAGACCTGGTTGGGGGCCTCCTCCAGCCCATATGTGCGCCCCACCCCTGCCTCCTACGCCCCCCACTTGGAGAAACCCTAGCCGCCACCCCTTGTTCTCCTCCCTTGCGCCCCTCCCTCCCTCACGCCTCCTCTCCACCTTGTGCGCCTCCCATCCCCTCTCCTCCACCCCTTGCTGCCCTAGGGGAGCTTATCCACCTCACCACCCTGAAGATCCGTCCATTGGAGCGCCCCGCGATGAGGAGATCCGGTGGATTTGGAGCGAGGAAGGAGATCGCGCGAACCGGGAGGAGATCCGTTGGGTTTCCGTTCGTCGGGCAAAGGTTTGGCCACGGGGATCCTTGGGGTTGGTCTAGGATCTGTTCTAAGGGTTAATATCATGTTTTTAGATCAATTGGTGGTGCTGTAATTGGGTAGATTAGATAAAATCTAGAGTTTGCCACGTTCTCTGTTTCGGGCAACATGAGTAGTCGACCTAGGGTTTTGGTTTTCGCCAATTTAGATTCGGAATTTGGTCGGCCACCTGTTGAAGAAGTTGTAGGTAACTCAATACCTTTCAGTGGGTATAAAGAGCATCCAATTCCGCCCAGCCGTTTGAAAGTTATTCTTATTTTACCGAACGTGTTAAAAACTGTGACGTGATTGGAACAGATCACGGTATTCTGTAGATTAAACCACTTTAGATTCCGAATCAGTATTTCCATATACTTAGAAAAAGTTAGGAAATGTCCTAAGCTACGCGAGGATGTACTCATTTAATTGATTCGGAGTCTTAGAACCCGAGTTATGCCTTTTGGAAAGCTGCTGCCCCAACGGGACAGAACATCTGTTTTTGGGTTTTTTTCGAGTAGTTTGCGATGTCAGGGTAGAAGAGTGTTTGCGTACTGTTTTGTGGACATGATTGTGAGTGTGTGGTACCTATTTGCAGGTGTTGTGACCCCGGGAGTGCCTTCTACTTCTCGCCAATCCGTCGCCCGTGGTTGAGGCAAGTGTATTGGAATGGGTAGCGGGTTGTGGTTTGCAAGATTGGTTGAGATTGAAATTGAATATATGATATGTTCACATGCCATGCTTTAATGATTGCCATTGATATGATGAATATGCTTATTATGTTATGATGACATGTGTTAATGTACAAGTTATTTATGATGTTGGCATGTTTGCATACATGGCATGATACATGGCCCGGGCGGTGAGAAAGTCATAACTAGTCCGGGGAAGGTCGATGAGAAAGTTATGACTATTCCGGAGAGCCAATGAGTAAGTCCTACATCGTGATTCCATCCACCGCGGTGTATGGAAGCGAGGAGTAGGCACCCTCCATCTTCGGGATGGAAGGGGGGAGAGGGTGCACACCGACGGGTGTGTACTCAACCATACCGGTATGAGTTTCCAGGAGATATGTGCATCACATTGCATTGCATTATATGAGGATGTTATATGATGATGATATATGATGATGTCAATGATATGCTTACGCTATGAATATGAGATGTGTATGATGTCGTATGTGAAAAGTGGTGATGAAGGTATTAGAATGTATTTTCTTGTTCCATTGCAATATACTTGCTGAGTGATGAACTCACACTTGTGTTTATGTTGTTTTTCTTAGGTACCATGAAACCGGCATGCGGGAAAGGGAGCTAGTTACACGTCATCACTTAGCATCACACATATAAACAATGACATGTTCCTTCCTTTATATTGTGATGGTTAATTTGTGTGCTTGGTTTCCTCATTTACTTCGTTTGGCTCATGAGATGGTAGGAATCTTTATTCTAGTCTTATACTGCTGCTCGAACCTTTATTATTGATGATTTAGATGTCATTCTTTATACTATCTCCTGTGATCATATTGTTGTTGCTTCAATTCATGGAAAAACAAAGGAGATGCTGCCGAAATTTTCGGTTTTAGCATTTACTCCTTTGTTGTAAATTACCTTAGTTTATGGTATTTAGATGTTGTTTAGCCTATGTTTGGTAGCATTCGGGCATATTAAATGCCGGGGTGTTACAGTTGGTATCAGAGCGGGCTGTAGGTCCTTGGAATGTGTATTTTTAGTGTCATGCTATAGGGTACAACTAAAATGTGTTGTGGAATAACTTAGAAACATGGCTTAGGTCTTAACTAAAATTTTGTCATAGGATAGCAACTTTAAAACTTGCAAAAGTGGTATAACTAATCTAAAAATTTGACACACAATGGATGCACAGTAGGAAAGGGTATGGGTATCGTTTCTTTACGCTTAAATGTTGTATTTAAGCTTTGATGTTGAATGCTTCATTTGATAATGCATGTTGCTATGTCTATGAGATAAATGATTGAATTGTTCTTGTGGTTGTGGTGCCGAAGGGTTTCGGTCACCTCTTTTTGTTCATAGTAAGGGTGTGGTTTGACGGTGTGGCCGGTTAGCGCCATCACCGAATAACTATTAACCCCTGTGGGAGAAGAGTGCTTATCCTTTCTGTCGTAGACCGGATAGTTGGCTGGAGTCGAATAGAAGAGTTGTGGTGGATTCTTTCAGTTGCTCTTTACCGTTCTAACGGTCGGTTTCGGTTAGTCCTCTTGGCACTAGTTGATTGAAACCAAAAGAAAAGTGTTTGGTATTGGATTTTCGCAGATTGTTCCGTATGTGGTTCGTGGTTTTGTCTTCCTTGGTTGAAGACGTAGAAGAAAGGTTTTGTGTTGCGCATCTGTTGGTCGCTATTTTTCCTTTGACACCGGTTTTGTTGGTCATTACGGACTGTCTTGAGGAGGAAACTTTTGTGGTTGTTGTTCTCCCTATCTAAGAAAAAAAAAGTATTGGAGTTTCCCCTTGTGCAGGCCTTGAGTTGGTGGAACTAAGTTTGAATCTTTTATCAGAAAAGATTTAATGAACATTTGATTTTCCCTGGTGCATCCTTCTTCCTTCTTGGAAGTATAGACCTTGATATTTCTTGAAGAGTTTTGTGGGCAAATATGGGAATTTGGGAGTTGAGCTCTCCTGCATTTCTGTTGGAGTTTTGTTTTTCTTCCTTGCCTGGAAAGGAGAAATTTTCTATCGGTGTTCGTTCTGGTTCTTGAGTTGTGATTATCTTTAAAAGTTGAGTTGCATCCTGTTTGTCAAGAGTTCGTGCCCATGAACTTGTTTAGAAAAGTTTATGTCCGTGCTATGTAGTAGGTAACAATGTGGTTTATGGAATGATGTGTTGCTAAGTTAAATTTTGAGTTGAAACAATTCAATGTGATTATCATCCCTACCTGGAGAATAAATAGACTACTAGTGTTGTAGTTTACTCTATAGCGAGAATGATTAAATGGGTTAATGTACATGCTTAGAATCTGTTGCCTTGCTTTAAAAGTGCTTATGATCCTCGTTAATTGTGATGCCTTAGAGCATCAGAGCGATTCTAGGGTTCCTTTTCCTGGTTTTGTTTCGGGAGAGGAATGAAGGATTTGTCGGGGGATGAAATAATTGAAGTTTATCCGGCATATTAATATTAAATTTGGAGTTGTCGGGCTAGAAACAGTGGGCCGAGGAAAACCTGGGCCTGGGCTGCGAATCCCCTCCCCACCTCTCTCTCTTTTCCCCTAGTGGGCCGGCCCACCATATAAAAGGGGTGTCACCCCCCCAAAAGCCCTAGGGCACCCCCCTTCCTCCCCTAGCAGCCACACCACCCCTCCTCTTCCTCCCCTTGCGTGGTGGCTCAAGATCCGCCGCGAAACGCGAAGGAGAAAGCGAGAAGAGGATCCGTGGAGGCGTGGGGAACAAGCAGATTTCGTTTTCGGTGATCATCGCGTGTTCTTCGTGGGATCTCAAGGGAGAACTTTAGATAAAATTCCCAATCTTTTACCTCCTGTTATACCTAGGATTGGGAGTGTTTTAGATCTGGTGGTGATTGGATTGGATGGGATTTGAAGGGGGAGAAGGGTAGTTGTTCACGTGGTGATGTTTCTGAGAGGGAAGATTGTGCAGCGCGGCTTGTTGCATATTTTACGTGACCTAGACGATTTTTCCTGCAAAAACCTATAACTAAAATATTGTAGATAACGTCGAGATATAGCTTCTGTAATTTTTTCAGAATTTTTGGGACGACGGTATGAAAGTTATCTCTGTTGGAAGTTGACGAACAGAATCTGGAAACAGATTTCGTCCCCTGTGTTGGACGTCTGTTTAGGCGTAATTAACAGTGGAATTGAAATTTGTGATCTTCATGAAAGTTGTAGATCTCGTCAATATCTAGCTACTGTAATTTTTTTGTATTTTTATGATCTGTATAAGAAAAGATACGAAATTGTGAAGAGAGGGTGCTGCTGTTTGACCCGGGCAGATTGGGGTTTTTGGCGCTTAAGAAGGGAACGGGGATTAGGAAGCGTGTGTTCGAGTTGTGTGATCATTTGTGATGTCGCTATGTACTGAAATAATACTTGTACAGGTGGTGCCCCTTCTGGACGCAACTAGGTTCGTCATCCACGTTGGTAAAGGCAAGTGGAAGTAGCGGTCTTGCTAAACTATAACTCGCTATTTGTTTCGTCTTGAATATAAACCATAATTGCAGCACACCTACATGGTTTAACTACTTGTTTATGAGATTACAATATCCTATCTTGCATTGTGATGTGGTTGTTTGGCTTTTGAATCATGAGTAAGAATGAAGAAAGATGTTGTTTGCAAGATGAATTGTGGAGATATTCTATCTCAATGATGTTCGCATTCTATCCATGTTATTTGATGGTATGCAAGCATGTGAATTCAGAGTGGGAAGTTATGAATGTATTTATGCATGAAGCATTAACTGCATAATCATGCATTGGAAGTTTGTCGACGCCTTGTCTTGGCGCGATCAGAGTACAACACCGTGTGTTCACGAGAAAGGGCACGGTGAGGAGGATCGTGGCATAAGCATGTGCACAATCATATGCATTTTACTGAGGTTGTGTGGACTCTATAATGTGGTATTGGACATGAGGAATTTGGTATGCTAGTTTTACTGTGGCTGTGTTATTCGTTAGAAGTTGTTCCGCTTGCTGAGATTACCCAATCTCACCCTTTGTTATTTTGTTGTTTTCAGGTAGTTCTCATGAGTCGTAAGCTTGAAGGGTGGGCTTAGTAGCACAATCAACCCTCCGGGTCATCACGAATCACATGGACTAGTGCATTTAATAATTCATTAGCTTGCTGAAATTTTATTAATCATAGACCTGTTGATGTCCTCTTTGGAGCTGTTTTACGTTTATGTTTGTTTTCTGGTTGATTTAGACTTGTTATCTCTAGTATTGATGCTTTTATGTTATTCCTGTTTGTAATGTTTATTATGAATCTTGTTGTCGCTTCCGTTTTGTCCTAATTTTAGGGGAGATGCTGTCGAAATTTTCTTGTACGACAGTTTAGATTTGTAGGGTGTTACAGTTGGTATCAAAGCGGGCTGTAGGTCCTTGGAATGTCTATTTTTAGTGTCATACTATATGATACAACTAAAATGTGATGTGGAATAACTTAGAAACATGGCCTAGGTTTTAACTAAAATTTTGTCATAGGATAGCAACATTAAAACTTGTGTAAGTGGAATCACTAATTTAAAATTTGACACACATGGATGCCTGATAGGAAAGGGTATGGGTATCGTTGCCTTATGCTTAAAGGTTGAATTTAAGCTTTATTGTTGAATGCTACTTTTGATGATGTATAATGCTATATTTATGATAGATTTGATTGAGTTGCTTCGTTTGTGATAAAGTGTGGTTGTGGTGCCGAAGGGTTTCGGTCACCTTTTGTTTGTAGTGAGGCTGTGGTTTGACGGTGTGGGCGGGTAGAGTCACCACCGAAGAACTATTAAACCCCTGTAGGGAAAGAGTACTTATCCGTGTCTGTCGTAGATCGGGTAGTGACTGGAGTCAAATAGAAGAGGTTGGTGATGGATTCCTTCGGATGTTCTTTACCGTGTTGACGGTCGGTTTTGGTTGGTTTTCTGGGTATGTGGTTGGTTCGAAACCGAGGAAAATGCTTAGTTTTGAGCACTCGCTGATTGTCCTTTTGGCGGTTTGTGGTTTTGTCTCCTTTGAGTGAAGACACAGAAGAAGAGTTCTACGTTCTTGGCGTCTTTTGGTCACAATTTTGCTTTGGCACCTGATTTATTGTTATGAATTTGTCGTTGGGAGGAAATTTACGTGGTTGTTGTTTCCCGATTTTTTTTTTTAAAAAAGAAGGGGGTTGGAGTTTCTCCTGTTGCAGATCAAGCTGGATGGAGCTAAGTTTGAATCTTTATCGGAAAAATTTGGTTGGACATTTGGTCATCCCTTATGCATTCGTCTTCCTTTGTGGAAAGTGTAGGTTTTGGATTTCTTGAAGAGTTTTGGTTACTAGGATTGAACATTTGAGGGTCGAACTCTCTTGCATTTATGTTTGGATTTTGCTTTTCTTCCTTGCCTGAAAAGAAGAAATTTTTTATCGGTGTTTGTTCTTGATCTAGAACTGTGTTTGTTTTTTTTAATGTTTGGGATTGCCTCCTGTTTGTCAAGGGTAGGTGACCCATGGCGGTGTTTAGAAATTTTATGTACGTGTTACGTAGTATGTAACAATGTGGTTTATGGAATGATGTACTTCTAAGTTAATTTGTGAGTTGAATCAATTAAGATGTAATTGTTATCTTTAGCTTGAGATTAAATAAACTTCTAGTATTGTAGATTGCTCTATAGCGATAATGATTGAATGTGTTAATGTGCATGCTTAGGATTTATTGCATTATTTTAATGTGCCCTTGACCATGGACAATGTTTAAAGCTTTAAATCTTGATGCGTAGTTAGAACATTAAGATGATGTAAACTCATGTGAAGGTAATAGAAAATTGGTGGGTTATTTAGAGACATTTTAATATAAGGTCGGTAGAACAATTTAATTGTAATGGTGGACTACCGATATTGTTAAAGAAACCATCTTTGGTTGTTTAAAGATGTTCTAATTTAACGTGTTAGTAGAGAAATTTAATCGTGTTGGCTAGTGACTTTAACTTGGAAATTGATTAGAGTTGATATTTATGACGTTGCAAACTATTAGTAGATTCGGAAGTATGCAGTTGTGTTCCAATAATGCTAGTATCGATATCAATTGGGAAGACATAAGTTTTTGCCATTGCCGTAAGAGCTTTGTGATGATTTAACCTATTCAGTTCACTTTAAAAAAAAGGCTGGAGTATGTCTTGGAGTGGCAATTTTGCTATAACCCGTGTATAGGGTAGCTAAAAAAAATTTAAATTTAATTTAACGTTGTTGTTTTAAGAGCTTTTGATGGCTTAAATTATTCAATCTATTTTACATAGTTGGAGTATGTTGTGTAGTGACAGTTTGTCATAGCCTATGGATAGGGTAACTAAAAGCAATGTTGTTGTATTACAATTATGCCAATTATTGATATTGATGACTTAGTAGTGGTGGTAACTGATTAGATTAATTGTTGAAAACCTTTGTTAAAATGGTGGAAATTGTAACATGTTGTGATGGAGTGAACCAGGGATAGTTAGCATGACGCGTGATTTTGTCCTTAATAAATGTATGTTTTAAACTTCTATTTACGATTGGTGCCTTGTTGAGATAATATTTACTTGTTGAGTCATCTTTTAGGTGAATAAATTTCCATTGTCGAGATGTTGACGCGTATGTGGTATGGAATTTATAGGTTCATCATCTTTGAAAGACTTGTTGAAGCACTGCCTTTCAAATTTAGAATATGATGATATAGGTTAGGTTTGCTCAGTGGGGATCTTGATGAGGTAGTGTTGGTTGGATGTGTTTTTGGTAAGCCTTGTGAACTTTATTTATAATTGTGGAAAAGGTAATAAGAGTAAGAATTTGTTGTGTAGTTGTTGTTAAATCTGATGGGCCTTCTCAATGAGTAAATAGGGAATATTGAAATCTAAATGGTAAGGGTAGTGGAATGCTATAGATGGCGGGAGTTATCTGAACTTATGTTTAAAAATTCATATGGATTGGTTTGTTTGTTTGATATTTGGGTTGAATACTTTCGGTCAAAGTATTCTTTGTGCTGTGTTTGAGTTTCCCTAAACTTAGAATGATTACGCCAAATGTGGGTTAATTTCGAGGCTTAAAACAAGGATAAAAGAATGATTAACCTTGAAGTAATTTGTGGAGATTTTGGAATGTTATTCTATTAAATATCGTCATTCATTCATCTTTGATAAGAAAACTAGCTTAAGTTATGAATCGACATTTATGCTCAAGGATGTATGCTTTATTTGTGTCAAGTAGTTTTCAAGGTCGAGTTATCGGTTGCATTGTTGATCAAAAGAAGTAGCTAATCCAATGTAAGATTTGGAACTTCATGATCTGGAAATATTTGTATTTCTATTTTGGGCTAGAGTTGTGTTGTGGTGTGAGGTGTTTGACAGTTTTGTTTAAGAGACGATTCTTCTGGTTGTGACATGAATGATATTCGTGGTTGAAACAATTTTTCTGTTGGGAAGTGAGTTTGGTTCCTTTTTAAGGAAAAAGAGATGGTGGTTGTGTGGAAGCATTTAATTCCTTGATCGGTTTCTTTTTCTGAATTGCTTGGCCTTGGATAAAAGTGAGATGATTTGTTTTGGTAAAAGTGAAATGCATTTGCAGAAGACTTTCGCGGTGTTTCTCTTTTGAATAGAGCTTCTCCCCGAAGAAATTTTTTTTTGGTGTTTTTGGTTCTATGGAGTTCCTCTTCCAAGTTGAGTTCCCGTGTATGTGAATTTCAGCCTTTTGGTTTAAAGGTGGTGATTGTCGTTCGTTGTGTTAGTGAGAATTAAGATTTCTTTTACGTTCAAGCTTGGGGTAAGAAAATGAATGTTTATGTTATGGTTGAGTATATTCAAGGATTGTACTCCTTGCCCTGGTCCTTGGGAGGAAGAATGTGAAGGCGAAACCTTCTTACAAGGGAAAACTAGTGTGGGTCGCTGATCGTAAGTAGTTTAAAAGTGAAGAGTAAAGAAAGGTTGTGTATGACTCAATTCAAACCTTTTTGGAGAATTGTTTTCATTGATGTGTTCCTCGGTGGGGTTGCTTAATTTAGTAGTGGACAACTTGGAAGTTGCAGGTAATTACATTATTTTTTTGGAACTTTTGTCGCTGGGTTCGGCGAGTTTGTGTCAACCGTAGTGATTGTGTTCGGTTTTATTGTTTCTGGATTTTCGGACCACTGGTTGTAAAGTAGGCTATCTCTGTCGTTGGTAAGGGTGGATATTGGTTCTTTTGTAAAAGATCAATCACTTGTAGGAGATAGGAGTTTGTGTTTGGGTTGATTTAGAGACTTACCTAGAGCGTTGTGTCTCACATGGTTCGCGTCGTCCAGAATGCGACGAACTGTGGTAGAGGAGTTGAGATTGGAATGCGGAGTTTCGCGATCGGGTTGAAGAGAGAAGCGGGAGTTGAGATTCCAGATCGATACCAGATTCACCTAATAGGTGTCCTTTATTTAATAGGGGAATAGTTCGTGTTAGTGTCCAATGAAAGATTTGTGGACCAATTAGTGCAGCGGGATGCAACTTGGGAAATTGAGGACCAGATGCGGAAGAAGTATCCTACACTCTTTGATGATGCTGAAGGTAAAGTGTTGATTACCATTTTGCCTTCCTTTTTTTAAGGTTCCGTAGCAAAGAGGAGTAGATTCGGGGACGAATCCTTTTAAGGAGGGGAGAATGTGATGCCTTAGAGCATCAGAGGCGATTCTAGGGTTCCTTTTCTGGTTTTGTTTGGAGAGGAATGAAGGATTTGTCGGGGATGAAATAATTGAAGTTTATCCGGCATATTAATATTAAATTTGGAGTTGTCGGGCTAGAAGCAGTGGGCCGAGGAAAACTGGGCTGGGCTGCGAATCCCCTCCCCACCTCTCTCTCTTTTCCCCTAGTGGGCCGGCCCACCATATAAAAGGGGTGTCACCCCCCCAAAAGCCCTAGGGCACCCCCCTTCCTCCCCTAGCAGCCACACCACCCCTCCTCTTCCTCCCCTTGCGTGGTGGCTCAAGATCCGCCGCGAAACGCGAAGGAGAAAGCGAGAAGAGGATCCGTGGAGGTGTGGGGAACAAGCAGATTTCGTTTTCGGTGATCATCGCGTGTTCTTCGTGGAATCTCAAGGGAGAACTTTAGGTAAAATTCCCAATCTTTTACCCCCTGTTATACCTAGGATTGGGAGTGTTTTAGATCTGGTGGTGATTGGATTGGATGGGATTTGAAGGGGGAGAAGGGTAGTTGTTCACGTGGTGCTGTTTCTGAGAGGGAAGATTGTGCAGCGCGGCTTGTTTCATGTTTTACGTGACCTAGACGAATTTTCCTGTAAAAGCCTATAACTAGAAAGTTGTAGATAACGTCAAGATATAGCTTCTATAATTTTTTCAGAATTTTTTGGACGACGGTATGAGATTTATCTCTGTTGGAAGTTGACGAACAGAATCTGGAAACAGATTTCGTCCCCTGTGTTGGACGTCTGTTTAGGCATAATTAACAGTGGAATTGAAATTTGTGATCTTCATGAAAGTTGTAGATCTCGTCAATATCTAGCTACTCTAATTTTTTTGTATTTTTATGATCTGTATAAAAAAGATACGAAATTGTGAAGAGAGGGTGCTGCTGTTTGACCCGGGCAGATTGGGGTTTTTGGCGCTTAAGAAGGGAACGGGGATTAGGAAGCGTGTGTTTGAGTTGTGTGATCATTTGTGATGTCGCTATGTACTGAAATAATACTTGTACAGGTGGTGCCCCTTCTGGACGCAACTAGGTTCGTCATCCACGTTGGTAAAGGCAAGTGGAAGTAGCGGTCTTGCTAAACTATAACTCGCTATTTGTTTCGTCTTCAATATAAACCTTAATTGCAGCACACCTACATGGTTTAACTACTTGTTTATGAGATTACAATATCCTATCCTGCATTGTGATGTGGTTGTTTGGCTTTTGAATCATGAGTAAGAATGAAGAAAGATGTTGTTTGCAAGATGAATTGTGGAGATATTCTATCTCAATGATGTTCGCATTCTATCCATGTTATTTGATGGTATGCAAGCATGTAAATTCAGAGTGGGAAGTTATGAATGTATTTATGCATGAAGCATTAACTGCATAATCATGCATTGGAAGTTTGTCGGCCTTGCGTCTTGCGGCCGTGCAGTACAACACCGTGTGTTCTGAGAAAGGGCACGGTGAGGAGGATCATGGCATAAGCATGTGCACAATCATATGCATTTTACTGAGGTTGTGTGGACTCTATAATGTGGTATTGGACATGAGGAATTTGGTATGCTAGTTTTCTTGTGGCTGTGTTAATCGTTAGAAGTTGTTCCGCTTGCTGAGATTACCCAATCTCACCCCTTGTTATTTTGTTGTTTTCAGGTAGTTCTCGCGAGTCGTAAGCTTGAAGGGTGGGCTTAGTAGCACAATCAACCCTCCGGGGTCATCACGAATCACATGGACTAGTGCATTTAATAATTCATTAGCTTGCTGAAATTTTATTAATCATAGACCTGTTGATGTCCTTTTTGGAGCTGTTTTACGTTTATGTTTGTTTTCTGGTTGATTTAGACTTGTTATCTCTAGTATTGATGCTTTTATGTTATTCCCGTTTGTAATGTTTATTATGAATCTTGTTGTCGCTTCCGTTTTGTCCTAATTTTAGGGGAGATGCTGTCGAAATTTTCTTGTACGACAGTTTAGATTTGTAGGGTGTTACATTAATGTTAAAAGTTTAAACCTTGATGCATAGTTAGAACATTAAGATGATGTAAATTAAGGATACTGTTAAAGAAACCTTACCGGTTGTTTAAAGATGTTCTAATCTAACGGGTTAATAGAGAAATTTAATCATGTTGACTAGTGGCCTTGATTTGGAAGTTGATTAGAGTTGCTATTTATGTTGTTGCAAACTACTAGTATATTTGGAAGTATGCAGTTGTGTCTCTACAATGCTAGTATTGATATCAATTGAGAAGACATAAGACTTATTGTTAATGATGTTGTTAAGGGCAGTGTTAATGCTAGTACCGATGTCAATTGGAAAAAAAACATAGGTCTGGTTGTTGTTTTAAGAGCATTGTGCTGATCTAACTTATTAAATCTAATTTAATAGTTGGAGTATGTTGTGTAGTGACAATTTTATTGCAACCTATGTGTAAGGTAGCTAAAAGCAATGTTGTTGATTGATGATTATGCAAAGAATTGATATTGATGCCTTGGTAGTGTTGTTAATTGTTGGAAACCATTGATCCAATAGAAGAAAAGTGTAAAACTGTGGTATTATGTCGAGTACATGTTGTGATGGGATGAACAATGGATAATAATCATGATGCAAGATTTTAACCTTAATGAATGCATGTCTTAGAATCCTATTTATGAATTTTATCTTGTAAAGATATTGCTTATTTGTTGAAGTCATTTTATTGATTGAACAAGTTTCAATTGTCAAGATTTTGACGTATGGATAGTATAAAATTGATAGGTTGACCATGCTCAAGTAGCTATTGAAGTACTATGTTTGAAATATAGAATACGTTGTTATATGATTTGGTGATCTGTGGGGATGATGTCAATGTAGTCTTGGTTGGGTGCCTTTGTGATAAGCATCTTAAACCTTAATTAAAAGTGTTGGGAATGGTAACTAGAGAAAGAAATTGTTATGTAAATTTTGTTAAATCCGGTTGGACTCTCTTGATGAGTAAATAGTGATTATTGAATGCTTAAATGGTAAGTGTAGTGGAATACAAGTTATGGTGAGATTCATGCTGAGCTGGTGTTTAAAACCTTTTGAACTGGTGTGGTTGTTTGCCATTTTGGTTGAATGCCTTCGGTCAAGGTATTCCTTGTGTTGTGTTTCCGAGGTTCCCTAAAACCCGTAGCTTTTGGTGCCAATATTTGGTTTTGGCTATTTTGTTTAATTTGTGTTATGAGTATGGATTTACACCCAAAAGATTTTGAGTGGATCTCGCTCCTTCGAGTTCACCCTGAATTATCTTTGGAATAAATTTTACCGGAAGCAGATGGACATAGTGGGTTGTGTTGGAAACTCTTGAGATTTAATTTGTAACTCTTTTTGACTGGAGTTGGATTTATTTGCATAATGTGTGTGATGTTTGCGAGGGCTTCAAAAAAAGGTGGATTTTATGAATGTTTTATAAAGTGATTTTGTTAGTGAGGTGTTCCCTTTTGGAAATGAGTTTCCCTCTCCTTGAGAAAATTGGTGATGGTTGTGGGAGCGGATGCTCGACTTGAAATTTTGATGTTCTCTTCCAAAATGTTGAATTAGGATGAAATGCAATGTTTTGCAAGTTCAGTTTTCAATTGATGTGGGATGTGATGCAACATGGTGTTACACTGTCAACTATGCTGCCGTCATAGTCTATATGAATTTCCGCAACCTTCGATGTTAATTGTGTTTCCATTATTTGATACCGAGGAAGAAGTCATTTGGTGAATGACTATTCGGTACCGTTGTTACATGATGAATGAATGGTGAAGAGGAAAACGAGACATTGTTTATGCATAATTAATCATAAAGGAGTCGATGAGCCAGGTCGGTGAGAAAGTCATATATGGTTATATGACTAATCCGGAGTGCTCTTCAAAAGTGTGCATTCTTGTCACACTACAGGATGACACGTCCTTGCAAGCTGTACTACCGCTTGGAATAAGGGTATTACAAGCAGTACGACTGCTTGGAATACCCTTATCTACTGCTTCCCGTTTGGCTGCTTCTAAAAGTATTCCAAGCGGTATATACATTAAAAACAGTTGTACCGCTTGGAAAACCATTTTTGAAAGGAGCAGTACCGCTTGCAAAACAGTTTCTAAAAGCAGCAGTACCGCTTGTAAAACCTTTTCTAAAAGCAGTCGTACCGCTTGTAAAACCGGTTTTCAAAGCAGTAGTACTGCTTGGGGTATTAAAATTTTAAAAGCGGTAGGACAGCTTTAACAAAAATTCCAAGCTGTACAAATGCTTGCATTTAGCATTTCAAAATTGATTAGATAATAGAAATACCGCTTGGAAAAATAATTGCACCAGTTTAATATATATCCACTTAATAAATGTTTCCCAAATTTAAAATAATGTCAAGTACCCATAACATACAATGAAAGCACCATAACATATAATTCCTCGATAAAGCAACGTACCAAAGTTTCATTATCATAAATCATCCACAGGTACACATTACATCACCAAAATATATAAAAGGTAGAAGTACAAAGTTTACTTCCCTCGCATGCATGTCACATACATGGATATATACCAAAATATAACTAGAGTGCAAAATATACCCTTCCCACAGGCATGGACATATCTATTCGCATGTCCTATATATTTACACCAAAAGAATATCTATTAACTAAACCACTCAACAACCACCAAAAGTATACCCATTAACTAAACCACTCAACAATTCTCCTTTCTAAGGCATGAAAGTTCTGTTCCAATTTTTAACTGTCTCTCCTCCCCCCTTCCACCTGTAAAAGAAAAGCAGCATTTTCTTCTTAGAATGTGAGAGATGGCATCAAAGCAATTGTATATAGAGATGGCATCAAAGCAATTGTATATAGAGATGGCATCAAAGCAATTGAACAATGCACTTCTATTACAAATAAAGACAGTTCGCTGACATATTACAAATAAAGACACTTCTATTATATAGAGATGGATATTTAATGATGTAACCATGTCGAGAAATGATGTATTGTATCTATTGTATTAATTGATGTTTTTTAGTGACATGACTCCATTTAAAATGAGCTGGAGAAACTCTCCATTGTGACTGCCCTTAGATCATTTTCTGCATGCAAAGCACCTCGATAAAAAAATATTTGAGACAACCAACCAAAGCATATATGCATTAATGCATGGAAACGTCGCCACTTATAAGAGCTAGCTTGTCACCTGGTGATCTTTCGGTGCCTATTGGCTTCCAAAAAGGTAGGTATATAGATATGTGCCTGACAAATGTTAGATCATTGTCTGTATGCAAAGCACTTCGATAGAAAAATTGAGGAGACAACCAACCAAAGCATATATGCATGGAAACGTCGCGGCTTATAAGAGCTTGTCAGCTCGTGAAATTTCGGTGGTAGGTATATAGATATGCATCCTAAATCCCATACAGATAGGATCTTCTCAGGCATTTTGATGACAGCATGTTTCTGATTTCTTTTGTAAATTTAGTAGAACACCCCGAAACAACCATGCACTCAAATTCGAACCATTATAAGTTTGAAACGGTTGGATCTTATATCTATTTCATACTGGCAAAAAAAAAAACATGTCAGTGCTCACTCAGTTCGTTTTGTGAACGGTGTGACTTTCTTTTTAGCATTTTTTGTCGTTCAACTTGGTATTTTCAAATCTGATGTGTTTGAGATGTATTCAGGAATGCTAAACAGATCACCATCTTGGTCTCTGTTTGTTCAAAGTAAATATCTAAACATATCATCCTATCACTTAAAGACTAAGCAGAACAAGATATCTTACTGATTGATGACTAAGGAAACATGATGTCATCAAACTTAACGGTTAAGTATTCTAGAATAGTGGAAGTATAAGTAGCAAAACTTGAGTTTGAATCCAATAACCTGATTTCTTCCTCCATTAGTTGAAGTGCCTCCAAGGACTTGATTTCTTCCTGTCGACGATCTATTTCGCCGGCAATGAGATTTGTGATTCTAGGGGATTTGTGCGGGATCTGAGCTTGATGGTAACACAGGATGCGAGGGCAGTCTGTTTTAGACAGGTTCGGGCTCTCTCGGAGGAGATAATACCCTAGTCCTGTGTTCTTGGATGTATCGTCCCTTTTTCTTGTTTCTCCCTCCTCCCCTTATATACTGGGGGGAGAATACATGATAGTTGGGCGCCACCGGGCCCTGAACATGGTGGCCTGAACGACATGTCCCTTGTCCTTATCCGCCTTCACGCTCTACGTCCTGGAGAGGTGGTTATGCTTTCTCCGACCCACGCCTGCCGCCTTGTCAGGTTCCAGCTTCCGCAGGCTCTGGCAGTGTCAGACCGCATGCCTCGTCCCTGGCGGGTTGTTAGGGCGGGGCACGAAGCTTCCGTGAAGGATCAGGAGTTGTCTTGGGGAGCAAGTCGAAGGTCTCCTCTGGGCCCGCCGTTGCGCTTCTGGGCTTTGGGCTTTCTGTTCCGCCTGTCAGGCCCAGTCGGGTGTAGGCCCCTCTTGTGGGGCCCCTGTCTCTGACATCCCACAGCAGCCCCCAAGTGCTTTAGGATCGACTTTCCGTCCCTTGCCCTGTCATGAGGATTATGCGGGAGAGAGATCATAAAGAACTTGTAGTGTGAAGCCACCGTGGTTAGTTAGCTCGTGGCCGAGTGGTACCAGCGCCCGTTCGGTGCGTGGCTTGTCGCTCGGGTGACCCTCATGGGGCGTACCTTGGTCTTTTGGCTCGTGGCGAGTGGTACCGCGCGTTTACGGTCTTGCTGCAACCGCTTTGTCGCGGTGACCCTCGGGCGTACCTTGGTCTTTTGGCTCGTGGCGAGTGGTACCAGCGCCCGTTTACGGTCTTGTGACAACCGCTTGTCGCCGGTGACCCTCATGGGGCGTACCTTGGTCTTTGGCTCGTGGCGAGTGGTACCAGCGCTTGATTTACGGTCTTGTGACAACCGGCTTGTCGCCGGTGACCCTCATGGGGCGTACCTTGGTCTTTTTGGCTCGTGGCGAGTGGTACCGCGCCCGTTTACGGTCTTGGCAACCGCTTGTCGCCGGTGACCCTCATGGGCGTACCTTGGTCTTTTGGCTCGGGGCGGGCGGTATCCGCGCCCGTTTACGGTCTTGCGACAACCGGCTTGTCGCCGGTGACCCTCATGGGGCGTACCTTGGTCATCTGAGTAATGCTGTGCTCGCTTGCGGCATCGCTTTAGACCCTCATGGGCGCATTCTCAAGACCGTGTTGGTTGTAGATCCTCTCGCGACACCCAATCGCGTTGTGAGGCAGCGACCAGCAATTGACCCCAAATTATGGGGTGTCTTGTCGAGAGGATGTTCGGAAAGTGCCCACCCAAGCTTCCGTGGCGGCGGCGTTCGGGCCCGTCATGGGGTGCACTTTTCCCAAACTTTGGACCAGATTTGACACTGGCGCGTTTTGCTGACGCGGCTATTGGCCCGTCATGGGGCGTGCCTGGATCTGGCCCGAGAATTAAGCAGGAGGGCCCTCGTTTCTTCCCACCGTAGGTGAAATTGGGAGCCCATTTCTTATAAGTCGGAGGGACCCTCGTTGGAGCAATGGCCTCCTCGCACCTTCTCCACCACGGTGCGAAACCTTCAAACCTTCCTTGGCGATTTAGGGTTTACGATTTGGCGCCCTTGGCTTGCGGCGGTTCTTTCCTCCAGGTCTTCTTCTTCGCCATGTCGTCTTCCTCGTCATCGGAGGGTAGCACCGACCCTGCGACGGTAGGGTGGGAGACTTCCATCACGACGATGTCCCGCTTGGAGGATGGTTGCCGCCGGCGTCCTCCCTCATTGGAGTTGATCTCACTTCGCCGCCCGCGGTGACCCTTACCCCACACCTCTAGAGAATGAGATTGTGGTGTTTGAGTCCTTCTTACGGCGAGGACTTAGCATTCTGGGAGCGCCTTCTTCCGGGCTCCTCCACTTCTATGAAATTGAGTTGATCAATTTGAACCCCAACTCGATTCTTCACATCGCCATCTTCGTCCCGGCTCTGCGGCGTATCTTGGGATACGTCCTCATTTGGATTTGTTCCGCTCCTTCTTACGGCTGAAGCCTCATCCGAACCGGGCCGCCCCCAACGTCGTTGGGGGCGCCGGGCTTCAGCTGCGGGAGAGCTCGAAGAAGCAGTATTTTGTCGTTCCTCTCAAGACCTCCCTCAAAGGTTGGAGACGGGAGTGGTTCTATTGTGCCAATGTTGATCCTTTCCTCGCCCCTTTGCCGTTTGTGCTCCTAAAGCTTCCCGATCTTTGGAGCGACACCTCGGACGGAGGAGGTTTGGCGCAAGTCCCGAGCTTCGGCGTTGATTGGCGATCTGAAGAATAGAGGGGTGACGGCCCGGGATCGCGGTCGATTTGTGAAGCGCCGAGTGCAGCCCTTGAAGGAGAGAGTCCATTTGGGGTTCCAATACAACGGCCTCTGGACCCCACGGGAGTCGGATGTGGACTGTCGATGGAGGCGCTGTGCACGGGTAGTTGATTTCTTCGTGCCTGGCACAATAATCACCAACAGGGGCTGCCCTCGTAAATTTTCGATGGCAAGGCCTCCCTCACTGTGGAGTGCACTATTCTCTCGAAAGGTCATTCCATGATTTCTTTGGTGATGTGTGATTCAAATAGGTGCGATCGTTCCTTTTTCGAGAGCGCGCGTCCTTCCTTTCTCGACGCTCAGGTTGTCGGCCTCTCTCGGTGAGACACGCTCGGCGAAGCGGCGGCGACACCTCGATCGACGAGCTGCAGGGAGTCGGCGGAGGAGGTCGCCGATCCTTCGTCGGCCGGACCTTCGACCTCACAGTGGACCGGATCATAAGCGCGGGGCCCACGGCCTTGTCGATGGCGGCCCAGCTGCGGCGCCAACTTCCCTCCGAGTGGTCTTGGGCCTCGGATGAAACACAGGATGAAATTCAAGAAATCCAAGAGGTATTCTTTTGGGCGATCCTTGTCTTTTTATTCTGCTGTGTTGAGGTGTCTTCCCTTTTGCTGATTCGGGACTCCTGTGGGCGTCAGTGGCGGGTCTCCTGAAAGGAGTCGAGCGAGGGCTTCCCAAGGGAGCCTCGCCGCGTCGGCTAGGTCGCCGTCGCCGCCAAGCTAAGGGCGTCGCCCGGCGCGGCGGTCCGACGATCGAACCATCCGGTGGTCCGTCCGCCGACGAGATCGACCGGCCGTCTCCCGGAGTGGAGGAAGTGCCTCGAAAGCCACCGCCGCTCGGTCCTCTGCCGAAGCCCCGAATCGGACCGTATGGTGGGAAGGGTTCCGGCCGGAAGGGGATGGAAGAGGGCGACGAGATGGAGAGAGCGGCTCGGATGGAGCTTTATGAGCTCACCGTCAAGTGTAGCACGCTCGTCGAGGTGAGCTTCTTGTCCTCAATCTGCTTGCTTGCGACTTCTCCCTGAGATTACGCCTGTTACCTAGGACATGGGGCGCTCGGAGCAAAGGTCGCGGTTTTCGGAAGGTGCTCCCGAAGCTCAAGGAGCAGAAGCGATGCAGGACAAGCTCAACGAGATCAGCGCGGACAGATGGAAAGAAGTCCACGAGCTTGAGCGAGTGTATGACGATCCGGGAGGAGAAAGCGAAGCTTGAGCATATGCTCGAAGGTGAGATTCTCCCTGAATCTGATTCGGATGCTTTTGGATGGTGGTTGGAGAGGATGATGACACACTCGTGTTTGAGAGCGACTCGACCGTTCTTTGGTGAGGGCCAGTGGAGGCTTCAGAGAATTCGGCCTCGGCTCGAGTCGACTGGAAAGGATGCAATGAGCCGAAGGGTAAATTTATTTGACTTGGGTTGAACATACTTGGCGTCGGTGTGCTCTTGATGGCTGTTTGACTTTGTGGCAGAGTGCAAGGAGAAGATGGCGGCCGCCGAGCAGGCGGACTGAAGCTGGCGTCGCTGCGAGCCGATCCTGCACCTTCTGCGCATTGAAGGAGCCACGCCGGGGCCAGGGGCGATCTTTGTTCCACTTCTCTCGGGAGGAGCCGACAGGATCGAGCTTACGCCAAGGAGTCCGCAGCGATGAGCGCGAGCCAAGCATTGGCGGTGGTCAAGTCTCATTATCCGAGAGTTGACCTCGAAGGCTGTAAAGAAGGCTTTGCTCGTGATGAAGACAAGGCCAACGCGCTCCTCGAAGAGGTGTCAGGTGCATCGCAGCCCTGTTGGAAAATCTGGAATTCGACTTTGGCGTGGGCCTTGATGCCGAGTGCTCGCCCTCCTTATGCGAAATATTGTGTTCTTACTTCAGTATAATTCGCTTGTATTGTCTTCCGCCGAGTGGTCTTGAGACCTCTTCCACTTTCTTCTCTCGGGCCGAGTTGTTAGAATATATGCCCGCAGCCTTTTGGATCCTGTTATGCCTTTAGGATGGGCTTCAGCCGGCGGTATGGCTTCCAAGCGCCAGGGCCTTGGCCCGTGGCTTTCTTGCCCAGACACGCTTTTCCGAGAGGTGGCGTGCAGCTCTCGGCGTCGGGACTTACGTTGTGGCCACCTGGCTGAGTGGTTTAGCCCCAGGCTTGCATCACTTGCTAGCTCTCCGGCCCAGGGCTTTTGGCGCTTAATTTGGTATAATTAAGCGAGGAAGCGAATGAGCTTGAGCGCTACGACACGTGTGCGGTGAAATTCTCCTTGATTTTGTTCAATCGTCTTGATCTTTTTCGGTATTCGCCTTTGCCGCTCTGTTTTCGCGCTTCATTGATTGCGGGGTGGCGCATTTGATTGCCTTTGGAGACGGCCGATTTCGGGCTGGGGTGGCTTATAAATGGGGCGTCACCGCTAATGAGCGATCGCCCGTTCCTTCTTGCCTTGTCCTTCGTCTTCCTCTTCCAGTTTCCTTCCATGTCTAACATGAGGAAGTTTGTTGGCCCGTACGTGGCATTCTTTCGCCAGCGGTTCTTTAGGTTTTTGTATAGCTAGGAGGAGGCCGAAGCATGGGAGGAGCATGATTTTGCCATCACAGGCGGAGGCGGAGGGCGGAGGCGGCGAGGGACGCCGCCGCCGTGGCCACCTTGTTGGAGATCGCCCCAGGGCTCCACGAGGTGGCGGAGATCATCCTTGAGAAGGTTGGTCGCGATCGTCGCGACGACCTTGCCGTCAGGGCCCTCGTCCGTCTTGTACCCCCCTTGTGGGTGGTTGACGAGAGATTCAGCGGCTTTGGGTCGCGTGGGTCGCTACTAACTTCAGCGATCTCGCCTCCGGGTCTCCCAGCGACGGCACCAAAGAAGACCGGACCAGCACTAAAGAAGACCAAGAAGACCGATGGCGACACCAGCGGCACGGTAGTAGTTTTTTTTTTTTTTTTTTTTTTTTTTTTTTTTAGCGCGAGAAAAAGAGAAAAGAAAATTAGCAATGTAAATTATTAACATTATGGAATGAAATGCGAAATTTTATCCAGTTCGTGCCTATCACATTTAACCCGAACTTAGTGGTTTACTTTGATCAACTCATTCTAGTCGATTGCTCGATTACCCGACGAGAAATTTGGGGCTCGAGTTTTTGATTTAGAAATTCGTGATCAGGCAAATCTTGGTTAAATTCTGGCGCTGCGAATTGCAGTCCCCGAGTGGTTAGTGCTTTCTACCCGTTCCGTTGTGCGCGCGGGTATAAACCGCCGTGGCTTAGTGCTCATCGCTGCTTGTAATTTCCGTGCATTCTATATCGGCACGACAAGAGTTAGGCGCTACATAAGTCGGGTAATAACCACTCGGGGCTAGCATTACACAACTTAAGAAAATAAGAGGAACCACTATTTTATTTAATTTGTAAGAGTGGGATACATAAATCATTCGTAGAAGCGACGGAGCTTTTCGGCGTTCCAAGTATTCGCAAGAACCTCTCCGTCTTCTAAATGCAGTCGATAAGCACCGTAGGGTTGTCTTACGCACGATGTATGGACCTTCCCAAATTGGAGAGAGCTTGTGCTCGCTTTTACAGTTCCTCCTCAGGACCAGATCTCCTTACGAAAAGGTTCTATTTCGGCGTTGCGAGAGTGGTAGCGGCAGAAGTCACTGGAGGTACTTGGCCAGTGGAGGGCGGCAGCGTTCGAGCCTCCTCGAGTTGATCAAGCTCCACCATTCGGCTTCCCTCGGACTCGGCTTTGTTGTAGTTCCGAACCCTCGGGGATTCGAATCACAGCTCAGTCGGCAGAACCGCCTCTGCGCCATAGACCAGGAAAAAGGGGGTTTGGCGGTCGCTCGGTGGGAGTGGTTACGAGTCCCGAATCGGCGGTTGCTCCTTCACCCATCGGGCGGCGTATGGTTTGAGGCGGTCGAAGATCCTGGCCTTGAGGCCTTGAAGGACCAGACCGATTAGCTCGCTCGACCTGCCCATTGCTTCGTGGGTGAGCCACCGAGGCGGCAGATCTTGATCCGATGCCTTCGCACCATTCTTGGAATTCTTCACTCCTGAGCGGGTGCCGTTGTCGTGATGATCGGTTGGGCACTCGAATCTGACTACAATATCTGGAAGAACTCCTTGGCCTTAAGCTGCGGTGATAGTTACAAGCGGCTTGGCCCGATCCACTTGGTGAACTTGTCAATGGCCACGAAGAGGTAAGCGAAACCGCCTTGAGCCTTCTTGAGCGGGCCCACTATGTCGAGCCCCAGATCGCAAAAGGCCAAGAAATGGGTATAGTCTGTAGCTCATGTGCAGGCAAGTGTGTCTGTCTTGCATAGAATTGGCAGCCCTCGCAGGTTGAACTATCTCCTTGGCATCCGTTACGCCGTTGGCGAAGAAACCCCTGTCGGTAGGCTTTCCCAACCAAGGCGCTTGATGCCGCGTGATGGCCGTGACATCCTCGAATGGATTTCTTGGAGCAGCTCTCTTCCCGCTTGTCCCGAAATGCACCGCTGAGGACACCCGAGGCACTTTTGGAAGAGCTCGTCGCCCACCACCACGTAGGATTTGGCTTGTCGAGAGATGCGCTCTGCCAAAGTGGTTGCTTCCGGGAGTTTGTCCTTGAGGAGATAATCGAGTGCAGGGTAGTCGATCTGGATCGATGAGCAGGACCCGGTTCGGGACCCTCGCTTGGCTTTTGCCGTTTTGTAACGGTTGGCTCGTGAAGATCCTGCACGAAGATATCACTTGGAACATCTGCCGAGTGGCTCCCATCTTAGCCAACTCGTCTGCTGCCTCATTATTGCGGCGGAGGACATGAACCAGCTCGGACCGTCAAACTTGCCTTCCAATTCTCGGACTTCTTTGGCGGTATGCCGCCATATTACGATCCACGCACAACCAGTCATACGTACTTGATTCACCACCAATCGGAGTCGCCTCGAGCGCGGCCGTTGGATTCAGTGATGTGGCGTCTGAAGCCCATGGATGAGGGCCTCGTACTCCGCGGCATTGTTTGAGGCCGGGAAGTGAATCCGAAGGACATACTTCAGCCTATCACCCTTAGGCGAGATAAGGAGGATTCCCGCCCCTGCTCCTCCAAGCATGAGAGATCCGTCGAAGTGCATGACCCAATATTCTGGCTCTTCTTCGGTGCAGGGAGTTTGGGATTCGGTCCACTCGTAGTAAAGTCAGCGAGCACAGGACTTGGCGGCGGTCGCGGCTTGAACGAGATGTCGAAAGCTCCAAGCTCGGCCGCCCACTTTGAAATTCTTCGGTAGCTTCCGATTGCGGAGGACCTCTCCCACGGGGAAAGAAGTGACTACGAAATCGAATGTTCTTGGAAATAATGCTTGACTTCCGTAGCGAGATCAAAATGGCGTCTGGCAGCTTACGGATTGGAGGATATCTTGTCTTGGATTCGCCAAAGATTACCGAAAATAAAGCTGGCGTTGCACGCCGTAGCGGTGTCCAGATTCCTCCCGCTCCACAACTATCACGGCACTTACTACATGAGATGTTGCCGCTATGTAGAGCAGAAGAGGTTCACTGGCGCCGCGATACTAAGGCTGGGAGTGGAGAGAAACACCTTGAGTTCTTGAAGGCTCTTTGTGCCTCGGTGGCCCAATCAAAGCGATCTTGCTTCTTAAGGAGCTTGAAGAAAGGCATTCCGGACCCCGATCGTGAGATAAACCTGCCAAGCGCTACCATGCATCCGGTGAGCTTTTGGACCTCCTTTTGGCTGGTAGGCGGGGCCATTTTCATAATGGCTCCAATTTTCTCCGGGTTCGGCTCGATCCCACGACGGGAGATGATGAACCCGAGTAGTTTCCCGGAAGACACTCCGAAAATGCACTTCTCGGGGTTTAGCCTCATCCGGAACGCCCTTAGACTCTCGAACGTCTCGGCCAGGTCGGAGATAAGGCTATCTTGTGTCTGCGTTTTAACTACCACATCATCCACATAAGCTTCCACGTTGCGCCCGAGCTGTTGGTGAAAACACCGCTGCACGGCGCGCTGGTACGTTGCGCCGGCATTCTTGAGCCCGAACGGCATGGTGATATAGCAATATGCTCCGAATGGAGTGATAAACGAAGTCTTCTCGCGATCTTCCTCTCGGCCGAATTTGATGATAGCTGAATAGGCGTCGTAAAGCTGAGTAGCCGAGATCCAAAGATGGAGTCTACCACCGATCAATACGAGGAGACCAAAGGGATCTTTCGGACAAGCCTTGTTGAGGTCGGTGTAATCAACACACATGCGCCCGACTTTTATTCTTCTTACGGGCGAGTACAGGGTTCGCCAACGATCGGGATGATACACTTCTTTGATGAAGCCTGCAGCTAGCAGCTTTGTGATCTCCTCTCGATGGCTTCTCGGCGATCTTGAGCAAACCGTCGTAACCTTTGCTTGAGCGGGCCTGGCGGATTGGTTTACATTCGGTGCGTGCTCGATCACCTCCACAGGGACCCGGGCATATCAGGCGGCTTCCAGGCAAAGACGTCTTGGTTTGCCCGCAGAAGGTGACAGCGCGTTTTCCTATTCATTCGAGCCTTGTCGGTCGAGGCGGCTCGCGCCGGATCGGACGGGTCGAGAGAATCCTCTTGGTGCCCTCCTGGGGCCGATCCGGAGTTCTGCGGCTTGCGGGTAGGGACAACGCCTTCGGCTTGTCGAAATCCGCCTCTTGGCGAATCCTTTCCCGTCCGCCAGCGCCTCGAGAGACTCGGCCATTTCGCAACTCTCTCTGTCGCAAGAGAAAGATCGCTTAACATCGCGCGTAGAGTGATAATACCACTCGGACCGGCATCTTCGCATCGATCTGGCGTAGTGGGGCACCGCCATGAACTTGGCGGTATTTGGTCTCCCAAGATGGCGTGATCTGTGTCGCGAAGTCTGCCACCTCGAAGCTAAGGCTCTCGATCCGGTAGTTGTCCCTTGCGCCGAGCGTGGTCGGTAGAGTGATTTGTCCGAGTGGTACCGCCGACGTTCGGGTATTACTCCATGAAAAGCGACGACCGCGTTTGAGGTCGGACCGCGGGATTCCCATATCGTCGAGTGTCTTCACGAAGAGTACGTTGAGCCCACTCCCACCGTCAATCAACACCCTTTTGAGCTTGATGCCGCGGACAACGGCGCCAAGACCGGCGGATATCTGCCAGGAATGGGGCGCGATCTGGGTGATCCGTGCGGTCGTAAGTTATTGCGACCTCGGACCACCGGACATATCGGGGAGTCTCGGCTCTCTGCATAGATGTCCCGGCGGTGAGCTTTTGCTTCCGCTTGGACTCATATCTTGGTGAACCCCGAATATGTAGTTAAGCTCGAGGTCGACTTCGATAGTCTTCCTCGGCTTGAGGAGGCGGTTTGTGCGGCATGACCGCTTCGGACCTTGTCCCTTTGCCTCTTGTTCTCGCGGGCGAACCTCTTTAGGGTGAAACAATCCTTGGCGGCATGCCTCCCCTTTGGATGGAAAGGGCAGAGTGAGTTCATGACCTTATCATATCCATCCTCTTTGAGAGCGCGAGGATGAGTTGGCGCGGCGACTGCCACTAGCTCTTCGCCCTTGCGCTTCTTTTCTTTCCGCCGAGGGGGTTCAGACTGATCCTTCCCTTCATCACGTCGTTCCGCCAGAGCCTCGGAGGCTGAAGCGTAACGGTCCGCTAGGGCGAACAGCTCCCGGACCGACGTGGGTGGCTTAGGGACATCTTCTTGATGAGGTCGGGTCGTGACTTCTTTACGGAAGGCAGCTATCACAACGCATCATCTGTGACGTCGAGCGGTGCTTTTCCTGTTCATGAAGCGCTTGGCGAACTCCGGAGGGATTCGTTCCTCCTTTGGTGTAGCTGATATAGGTCCCAAGGGGTGCTGGCGCTCGTAAGTGCCTTGGAAATTTGAGATGAGCTGCTCACACAGATCTCCCGAGGAATCTATAGAGTTATTTGGAAGTCCGGTGAGCCATGCTTGGGCCAAGGCGAGAGGGTAACCGGCAAGTAGTTTGCCATTACTGATCCCCTGCCGCCCCGATCGCTGTGAGCGTATACTTGTAGCCAGGCTTAGGGTCCCTCTCACCGTCGAACCTAGTGATGCCTTTAGGATTGAATCCATCAGGCCAAACCACTCGGCGGAGGTGAGGGGTAAACGCACGAACCCCTTCGATGACTCCACGAGACCCCCCGGGAGGTGATCGACGCGGAGGGATCGCACTTGGCGTATTCGCGGCCTCGTGGAAGGATCGAAGCGCTCATATTAAATCGGCAGCGGCGTTGTTCCTCCCTTTCTCGGTCGCGGCGCTGGCGTCGAGGTGCGAACGGAGGTCACGGTGATGCTATGTCGCAAGTCGTCTCCGAGGTAGAACATGATGTATCGGCGGGCTTCGACCTGACCGATCTGGTCGCCTGGTCCTCGCCGGACCACGTGATGACTCCTTCGCCGGGCTGGTCGGTTTGAGTATCTTTGGATAGCCGCCCGTCACCATGGCCTTTACTTGGGCCATGATCGGGCAATGGATCATCTGCCCTCAAAGCATAGGGTCGTGGTATCCAGGAGTGTCTTGGAAGGCGACGATATTCTGGCTGTGGTACGAAAAACAGCCTGGTCCCCATCTTGGCTTGCAGAATGTCTTCATTGACAGCCCGGCGCGGTCCGAGAGTACGCCAGCGCGTCAGGCTCGATCACTCGGCCTCCTTCCAAATCGTGGCGGCGAGGTGTCGGCGCTTCTGCGAATCTGCATGAGCCTTCGATCACACAGACTCTCACGGAAATTCAGCAGCTCTCTGGGCTTTCTTCGACTCGGCCCGAGGTGGGTGAGTCCGGAGAAGACAAACCTAGGCGCTCGGGGTGCCGAGTGGCTTGGCGGTGAGAACTCCCACCCTTCGTGCCTCGGCGTCCTCGAGCGACTCGCGGTGAACGGGTCTTGGATCCCCGCTCGGTACTTTAGAGTAAGAGAAAGGGGGACCTTCCGATCGGCGCGGAAGTCGTGACGATTGATCGCCGGAAACCTCACCGCGCTGTAGAGAGTTTCCCTTGAAGAGAGAGAGGATTCATAGGACGTTGGAGATGAAGGTCGAGGCTTAAAGGGAAGACCTTGCCCGAGTCGAAGAATGTGGAGACTTAGCTCGTAGCAGCCATCAAGCTTGACGATGATGTTGACACAAGCCCCTACAGCGCGCCAACCGCCGACGATCTATTTCGCCGGCAATGAGATTTGTGATTCTAGGGATTTGTGCGGGATCGAGCTTGATGGTAACACAGATGCGAGGCGATCTGTTTTAGACAGGTTCGGGCTCTCTCGGAGGAGATAATACCCTAGTCCTGTGTTCTTGGATGTATCGTCCCTTTTTCTTGTTTCTCCCTCCTCCCCTTATATACTGGGGGGAGAATACATGATAGTTGGGCGCCACCGGGCCCTGAACATGGTGGCCTGAACGACATGTCCCTTGTCGTTATCCGCCTTCACGCTCTACGTCCTGGAGAGGTGGTTATGCTTTCTCCGACCCACGCCTGCCGCCTTGTTAGGTTCCAGCTTCCGCAGGCTCTGGCAGTGTCAGACCGCATGCCTCGTCCCTGGCGGGTTGTTAGGGCGGGGCATGAAGCTTCCGTGAAGGATCAGGAGTTGTCTTGGGGAGCAAGTCGAAGGTCTCCTCTGGGCCCGCCGTTGCGCTTCTGGGCTTTGGGCTTTCTGTTCCGCCTGTCAGGCCCAGTCGGGTGTAGGCCCCTCTTGTGGGGCCCCTGTCTCTGACATCCCACACTTCCTACATTAGTTGAAGTGCCTCCGAGGACTTGATTTCTTCCTCTATTAGATGAAGTGCCTCCATGAGCAACATCATCTTCCATCTACAAAAATCCATTTATTTTTTCATCATCCCACAAACTTAGCTAAGGAAATGAATGTATACAATATGGTTTACCCTTTTATATGGCCATGCAATGGTGCGTCCTTGTGCATCACCTATTTTTGTGAGATCATCATATGGTCTTGGTAATACAGCACCCTTTTTCAACACGTAGGTCACAACAACCTCACAATACTCTAGCCCAAGAGGAGTACCACCAACGATAGCAGTTCGACATGTTCTTTTAACGGTAGCTTTAGCTACCGGAACATTCTGTCCTACAACCGAGTACAAAATGACATGCCTTCTCACCTAAAAGTTTAATTTGAGTGACGAATTAATAATGTAGAAGCATGCAATTTGGTCAAAATAAACGTGAAGTGAATGAATACCCCATGGTTAGTATTTGGTACATCTTGCTGTGCAACGGACTTCGTTCTGTTTATCTATACACAAACATAACTAACATTTATATAAAGACAAGGGATTGATTATTGTGTAGCTATAAAAGATGAAGATATACCTCACTATTTGGAAATCTGTTTTCATTAGCAATTGATATAGCAACACTGTCATCACTTGGACTTCTCATATGCTGCCAATGTTAACACACATATAGATTCTTATAAACTACAATAATGATTACATACATAAATACATAATACTGAATTGCATAATAAGATTGACCTTGACAGGAGAGTTAGATGCACGGTGGTTGTACATGTCAACATTATTCAGCTTCACATTATTTGTATGACTTCTCATATACTGCAATTAATTAATGAACATATTTGTACGACTTCTCATATACTGCAATTAATTACAGATCACTATGAACTGCAAAATGATTACAGTGACAGTAAAATTGACCTGGACATGGACAGGAGAGTTAGATGCACGCTGGTTGTTCAGCTCAGCATTGTTCAGTTCAACGTTATTTGTATGGCTTCTCATGCACTGCAATTATTAACACACATATAGATCATTATCAACTGCAGTAATGATTAGCGCTATAAATATATCATACTGAATTGCACAAAAAAGATTGACCTCTATAGGAGAGTTAGATGCATGGTTGTTGTCTGGTTCAACATTATCTGTATATTGAGATAGATTGACAAACTTCTTTATCTTTTCCATTTCTTGTAGCACGCCTGCTAATTGTTCTTCATGCTTATCCAAACGCTCCCTCAAAAGTGCACTCTCTTTTTCAGCTCTTACCTTTGCACACATAGCTAACTGAAGTTTTATGGAAGTACACTTGCGTATCCCTACCATACCCAAGTCTTGAGGTGTTGGGCCCATACCGACAGCACGAATGCGTGCTCGTTTTTCTTTGCCAAATAGTTTGCTAAACAAATCTCCTTCTTCAATGGTTTTTGTAGCTAACTCTGGTTCGAAGCAACAAGTCTCGTGTATTTGATTCTAAAAATAAACGCAACATGCAACTCTACTAAGAATAAATCATAGCCAAATGCAACACCAAACAATGGTAGAAATTTCACTAACAATCATGCCTTCAGCTTGCCTTTGCGTATTTCCATCTTTACGAGTATGTGCTTTAATAAATACTTCATGTCTAGCTGGCATGTATCCATGCTCTTTGAACTACAAAAACAATCAATCAACATTCATTAGGAGTCAAAGGAATGTTTATTTTCAGAGATTTTGATATTTACCCATTCATCTGCAACTCGAGCAAGGCTTTTACTTCCCGTGGTGTGAGTCATAGTCATCTTTGAGGAGTTTGCTTTCCCCATTTCACTCAGGGCCTATGGTTTGTCAGAATAATTGAACATGCATGACGTGTCAAACGAACTCAAACCAAAATAATTAAGGAGACATTTATACCTCGCTTTCGGGTGTTCTCCAATGACGTACAAGCCAAATCCAATCAGCTTTAGGAACTCTCTTATCAATAGCAATTTCAAAAAGTTCCTTATTAGGTAATTCTTGATTTGGAGTGAAATATGTTTTCTTTATGTCACATTTGAAATTTCTCCATCGCATCGCAGCTTGTTTCATCACCCATTCTTGAAGATCAGGAGCCACATGGAAAAATAACTGCACAAAATTATCTCATGGTTTACACAAGGGAGGCTTCAGTAGTTTAAAACACAGAAAACAAATCAACTCATACTGTTGTTGAGACGTGTAGTACTGCACATGGAAATGCAATTCAAAACTCAACTCATACTGTTGTTACACATTGGTCCTTAGAAAAAAGCAGACCAGATCCATTATAACATGGGAGCGACACCTACTAGCAACAAGAAAAGGACCATAACATGCCTATCATTGTGTCGTGCCTCACAGGCCAGATATGAGCAACCATCACAATCCTTAATATTTTTTAACAGAAAAGCAATACACAGAGTACTATCTTCAATCTAATGGACTATCTGCAATCTGAGTGGAATAAAAAAGTCGCACTACAGCTTGGAATAAAAAAGTCGCACTGCACTATGTTACGTCACCATTTGGTACTATGATTAAAGATAGTACTCTGTGTATTGCACTACATATTCGTTGGGCAGAAGATAGTATAAGACATGCTTCACCATCAGCTTTAGAACCTTAGCATAAGACATAAAGTAGAAGATAGTATCATAATCTAGTAAAGGTGTGAGGAACTAAGAATCCAATGTATTGCATGCAGATTGTCCTGATTTCTTACTACTGTTCAATACAGCAATCAATTCTGAGGACCGAGATTCTAGTCTAACAAAGAAACATGGGTATTATTATCCTGCAGATATCCTATGAATGATACCTAACACATCTAAAATGTTTGCAAACAAAATTGACTGCAACAATTTTACTGGATATCGATTCTACTTCAAAATTAGAGGACATCAAGATGTCTTTTATCTAGCTGCTATTCATCCAGGTGAAAACATATTATATTGTAAGGCAACAATTAAAAGGATAAGTAACTGCAGACGATAGAGGTATTATATTTCATATGGTACATTAACCTGCACAATCTCCCAAAGATCAGCTTTCTTTTTGGGGCCAACTTCAAACCAATTTGGAGAGCATAGAGGTATCCCCGACCTCACAATAGTTGATATAAAATTGGCTAGTGGTGCAGTTTTGTCTCCGATCGGTTGATTCTTATCATTGCATTGAACACGAATTTTTGGATCATTATCCTTCCTCATCCAAATGTCATGTTTCACAGTGTGGCCTCGACCCTTCCTTTTCTTTGTTGGCTCTATAACCAATATGTTACAAGTTAACAAAAGTACTAAATTTGCACAATGCTACAAACATTAAAATTGTTTCTAGTAAATTACCTGCATGTAGTGTTTCATCTTCGTCATCTTGGTTTTGTTCATCAGCAACATAATCAGAGTCTAGATGCAAATCGTCTTGCTCTTCATTATTGATTTGCCCTTCATCATTAATTCTTCCATTGCTTTTCAAATTCCGTTTCCGTAGCTGAAGAGGCTCTTCACGACCTTGTGGGATGGATCTATGCCTACCATTAGTAGCAGATATGGTAGTCTACATTGAACCAAATGCAATTAGTTACACACATTAGCTTAGGTTAGAAAAATGAAGACTACCACAACAAATGGAGATCATGTGGTACTAACCTTTTTTATACCTAGTGCATCCTTAATGTTAGTAGGTACTCGAATCCCAGCTGCGTGTAATGCCTCAGTGTTCCTTGCAATTCTTGTTCTTCTTTCCTCCTCATACTCATTGAAGGGAGAATAATCATTTCCTCCTCCTTCGTCTTCCATCCTTTTTTCTGCATTATTAGCACATATATATGAGCATGTAGAAGTGATGTCATGATCAACAAAGGGCATACGGTGAACAAAGCCAAACAAGTAAAATATCTTACTTCCTAGGACTTAATGCACCAACAATTATGCCATCTATATCTTGCCTTTCACAGTTAATTCTATCTTCAGAGACACATAATTGTCTATCCACATCAATGTTCAAACCAGGGATTTCACGAGTAATATCAACTTCAACTTCTTCAATTTCTTCCAGTGCTGACATATCATACATGTCTCTCGGTCTTGATTGAAGGACGACATGCCAATTTTTATCAAGAGGATCTTGAACATAATAGACTTGAGTTGCTTGCGATGCTAAAATGTATGGTTCATCAGATAGCTCCTTCCCGGTGTTGAATACATAGTTAAAGTTCACCGTCGTAATGCCAAATTCATCAGTTTTTACATACTTATCCTTTTGACGAACATCAACCCAATCACATTTAAACAAGATGATGCTACCTTTCCTATGATAATCTAACTCAAGTATCTCTGTTATCACACCATAGTAAGTAACATCTCTTATTTCTGGATCTTCATCCCTAGAACTAGAAAAACTATTAGTTTTTGCTACAATAGCCACTCCACTATTCTGTACAGGTCTACCCTCATCATAACTTTTTGTGTGGAAACTATAACCATTCATTGCATAGCTACTGTACTTTGTTGCAACCATAAAAGGCTCACTAGCCAACACACGAATATCCTCCGGTATGTCTTCATCTTGTGCTAATAATACATTCACCTATCAACATTAGTAGCTTAGTTATTCATAAATTTAATGACATAAATACGATGTGTATTCAAATGTCATATGCTGACTTACATGCAACCTAAACCACTCATGGAATGTTGCGTGGTGTATACGCTCTCTCTCTCATGTTTTCTATGATGACCAATTGAAGAAAGATACTCCAAATGTTTCCTGCATTCATAATCTAGGTAAGATGATACTCATATGTGGTTTAAATAAACTAAGGATTCTTTCAAATTAGTTTGAGTACATACGACACATATGGATCAATGTGCTCATAACTAGTCAAGACATATCTATGAACTTGAATCCAATTTTTGTGGTCAAGTGTAACTGTGCACTTTCCAACCAATCCACGACCAGTGTGAAAATAGGATCCATTCTTTATGTCTGAGCCATGACCATCATCGTTTCTATGTTGACGATTAAATCTTGTCTCACATCCATGCCAATAGCGAGAGCAAAATGTCATACTCTCATCAAAAACATAATTTTCAGCAATTGAACCTTCCGGATGACTTCTTGTTCGAACATATCCCTTTAACCTTAACCAAAATATATACAACATTTCAAATAAATTAGTTTCACAATACTATATTAGAATAGTATCAAATATTAGAATCATTAGCACACCAATAAGACAAAAATACCTTTCAACAGGATACATGTTGCGGTATTGGACAGGTCCAGCAATTTTTACTTCGGATGGTAGATGCACCATAAGATGCACCATCACATCAAAAAAAGATGGTGGAAAGATCTTCTCAAGAACACATAATGTCTCCGCAATTTCAGATTCTAGGTACTCCATATCACTCATCCGAATCATAGGACGATATATTTTCTTGAAAAAATTGCTAACACGAATAAGTGCTGCACTTACATGATCAGGTAAGATTTTTCTAACAGCCAATGGGAGCAAGTGTTCCAATAAGACATGGCAATCATGAGTTTTTAGGCCGACAAATTTCCTCTCTTCAACATTTACACAATTTCTGAAATCAGCAGCATATCCGTCTGGAAATTTAACACCTTTCAACATATCAAAAACTATTTTCTTTTCTGTTAAGTTCATTGTGTAACATGCAGGAGGCAAATAAAATTCATCACCAACCGGAACAGGGTGAAGTTCCTTCTTATAACCAAGTGCTTCCAAATCCAATCGAGAGTTCAAGTTGTCCTTAGATTTTTTGTCAATAGCAAACACTGTGTTTACTATATTGTCACACACATTTTTTTCGATATGCATTACATCAAGATTATGCCGCTGCATAACATCTTTCCAATATGGCAGTTCTAACCAAATAGGTTTTCTATTCCAAATAGTTTTTGGTTCACCATCCTTACGCTTGCGTTTTTGTGGCTTCTTTTTTCCCTTTGGATCTTTGCCAAAATTATTGACAATGCCTTTTGTTTGTTCGAGAACATCATGTCCAGAAAGTGGAATGGGTGCTTCCCTAAATTCTAGGTTGCCATCAAAAGAGTTGGCATCACATCTAAACTCATGATCAGCATGCAAGAATCGACGATGCCCCATGAAGCAAAATTTTCTCCCTTTCTTTAGAAAAATCGAACTTGTCTCTGCATGGCAACAAACACACCCAACCTCCCCAGAAGTAACTTGTCCAGATACATATCCAAGACCAGGATAATCAGTAATTGTTGACAACAACGCGGCTCGTAGTTGAAACCATTCACTAGTTGCTGCATCATAAGTTCTATAACCTTCCTTCCAAAGAACTAATAGATCATGGATTAAAGGCTGAAAGTACACATCCATGTCCTTTCCAACACATTTACGACCAGGGATAAGCAACGACAAAATAAAATTTGGTTGCTTCATGCACATCCATGGGGGTAGGTTGTATGGAATTAAGATAACAGGCCATGTGCTATATGCTGAACTTAAATTTCTAAAAGGATTCATACCATCAGTAGCTAGAGCAAGCCTAACATTGCGACAATCAGAACTAAACTCTGGGTACTTATTGTCAAAATCCTTCCATAGAGTTGAATCTGCTGGATGACGCATTAGTCCATCCTTTGGAAGGCCTTCCTTATGGTACCTCATATCACTTGCCAATTTTCTAGACATATAGTACCTTTGAAGTCTTTTCTTTAATGGAAAATGTCGAAGAACTTTATGGGGAACCCTATGCACTCTCTTTCCATCAGGACTCTTCTTTTCTAACTTCCATCTAGAAGTACCACATTTTGGGCAAGCATCTTTTTTAGCATGATCCTTCCAAAAAAGTACACAATCATATTTGCATGCATGGATATTTTCGTAACCTAATCCAAGGCAGCTCACCATCTTCTTAGCTTCATTAAAATTCTTTGGTAGTGAAGTGTCTACTGGAAAGGCCTCATCAAGTAATTTTAAAAGAGTATCAAAACTATTATTTGTCCACCCCCCAAAGAACTTAGTGTGAAGAAGTCTCACTACAAACTGCAACTTGGTGAATTTGCACCCATGATACAGTGGTTGGCTAGCATCATTTGCTAAGTTATAAAAAGCCTCAACATCTTCATTTGGACCCCCTAAATCACTATCACCGTCACTACCATTTTGGAAACCATATCCTATGTCATCAAGCATTTCTGTGATCTCATCATCTATCTCTTGCTCCATTTCTAAATAAGTTTCAGGTTCACATGTGGGTTCTCTTTGTTGTTCATGCGTTACAGTTTTCTCTCCATGAAAAATCCATGTGGTGTATCCTTCTAAGAATCCTTCGCATATCAAGTGTTCATGGACAACCGTCGTTATATACCAAGTGCTATTCACACACTTTTTGCATGGGCATCGAATTTGATTTCCTTTTGCTGAATTTGTAAAAGCAAACTCTAAGAAACTTTTGACGCCATCCAGATACTTCTTTGAGTGCCTACAATTGTCATTAATTATATTATATGCATACTTACTTAACAAGATGTGTATATATTTAATTTAATTGTAAGTTGTTTAACTTGTACCTAGGCTCACTCATCCAATCCTTATTCATGCTCATGATGATTGTCCAATGCAAAATGAATAGGCAGATTGAACTACAATCTGTATCAAACCCAAAGTAGCAGCTTAATTGATAGATATAGACAATAAAACTTGTGGGCAAATAAGAGGGTATTTGATCAATCATATACCTTAATGACCGGATGAAGATGGCCGACGTTGCACCCTGCTCGTTGAACCGGCTGCCGGCAGTTCCCCTCTACTCCTTGCTCGTCGTCCAGGCCGCCGGCTCCCCTCTCCCAAAGTGTGATGTAACATTGAATAACAACTACGAAGTGTTCAACAAGTAAGGTACTTTTGTAACATTCATTGACTGTTTGCTATTAGGAATATTTTACCTACCAAGTAAAAAATTGGACTGTAATGCAAGCACAACCTACAGCTAGAAAGGTAAGGTCTGTTGTGTTGAAGATATCTAATGCTTTAATTATTACAGCGTTCACTTTATCAAAGTATCAAACAAAAGTTATTACGAAGGTTTGGCAATCTACACTTGTTCATCAAGTAGATAGGTAATGGCATCAGAGCATGACAAACTTCGCCAAATGGGAGGATCTCAGACAAGAAAATTAGTGATAAAACCTATGGTTAGCAGCATCAATCAGACATATAGTGCTTACCATGGTTTAACAGATTTAGTCAAAAAGGGTGTCTACAACAAGATATTGAAGCCAAACCAGGGATCATCCATGTAATGTACATAAAGTTGGTATTGATTGAAGTAACAGCAATAAAAGGTCCAAAAGACAATAGATAAATTCATCGATGCATACATAGTTAGTTCTTACTTAGAAGTGTAGTACGTAGAACTTGAAGTGCTAACTAAGATAGCATTGAGATATTATAACGGCTGCGCAGACCATCGATAGCTTTCTCCACAAATTTTTTCATATCATGGATAAAACCAACAGAATTTATAACACTCCATAAAATAACTTCAGATATGGGGATTAATGGAATGATTAATGAAACCAAGCATACATATATCTACATCCCTTCTTGGTTATCACAAAATAGAAGTACAAAACAAACCACATATACAATGCCTCCTACATGATTAACTCTCCTGGTTTGTTTCTTCTGGCCCCCTTGGCTTGCTAGCTAGCCTTTCCTTCTCCCAAAAGGACCAAGGCCAGAGACACCCCCAAAATCAAGTGTACATGCTAATACAACAAATCAAGATCCATCCAATACAACAAATCAAGATCCATCCATCATGGATTGTTGTCTTCTAATCATGATGATGATGTGGTGATGGTGATGATAATAGTAGAGTAGTAATTTAAATATGAGATAGCTGCTATCTGATGAACCATCCATCATGGATTTTTTTTTATATCAAAAGGGCAACAAAACTGCCCCAGTTTCAATATAGAAACCGAAACCATTACATCAACAGCAGTTTGCTTTGGCAGCAGTTTAGCATCTGCAGCAGTTTGCATTTTTGCTATCTCATAGCAAATCACAGGATCAAGTTCAAAAGCTAACAGAATACGGTAAACATGGATCACAAATTACTCATCGAAAGCAAAAAAACACAGGAAGTTGCATCTAGTCATCCTCTTTTTCCAGTAGCTGATCACAAAAGACTTAATCAACTTTTGTACCTGTTGCTGTTGGCAGCTCCCCTGTGCGCCTTGCTTGTCGTCCAGGCCGCCGGCTACCCTCTGCCGCTTGCTCACGGACCCAGCCAACGGCTCTGCGCTTGCTCGTCGACCCGGTGGCCTGGCCGCTTGCACACCCTACCGCCGGCTTCCCCTACGACCTGGTTCCAGACCTGGCCGCTTCCACACCCTACCGCAAGTAAGTGCTAAAATTTCCAGAGGGAGAGAGAGACCCCCCTGGTTCCAGACCTGGCCGCTTCCACACCCTACCGCCGCGCCCACCACGCCGGAGACCTGGTCGCGCCCCTCTGCTCCCCACACACGCGGCCGCTCCCCTCTGCTCCCCCTGGCCTGCACGCCACTCCCCTCTGCTCCCCCTGGCCTGCACGCCGCTCCCCTCTGCTCCCCCTGGCCTGCACGCCGCCGACGTCAAGCTAGCCTAACCGCGGCGCCGCTCCGATCCCATCCCTCCACGCGCAGCCGCCAGCATTTGGCTAGGTCATGAGGATTGGGTGCGAGGCTATGAGCTGGTCTAGGTCATGAGCATTGGGGATTTTTTAGATATGGTGTGCAGGTGATGTGGTACCGAATGGGAAAGTGAATCTGGGTCTCTCTCTCCCTCTGGAAATTTTAGCATCCCGCGCGCATGTGTGCCGATTGCCGCCGACATAGTATTGGAAGCGGTAAGACTGTATTAGAAACATTTCACAGCGGTCTGAGAGCTTTTAATTAAAATTATTTTTCGAAGCGGTTAGTCAGCTTTGGTGGCTTACTTTTAAAAGAGGCAGTACAGCTTTTAATTACAATTCTTTTTCCAAGCGGTAGGTAGGCTTTTAATTACTATTTTCCGAAGCAGTAATACCGCTTGTGACAATGGTTCATCCTGTAGTGTCATGTATCGAGATTTCCATTTCTTCCTAGTATGAAAAGAAAGAATGAATAAATTGTGGTATTTTGGCTGTGGTGTTAGAGATTTGAGTTTTCTTTGTGATTTGGTTTAGAAAAATAAAATAAAATGTGTGCTCTTTGGATGTTGCCGGATCCTTTCCAAAGTGGTTTTAGCGCTTTGGGGTTTGAGTTGTTGTATGTGGACCAATTGGGTTCATGTTTTACTGTTGAGCTTACTCAATGATTGTACTCTTTATCGTGGTCCTTTGAGTGGAAGGTTGTGTATGACTCAATGCAAACCTTCTTGGAGAATTGTGTCGTTGAGTTGTTCCTCAGTAGGGTTGATTAAATTATTAGTGGACCATTTGGTGGTTGCTAGTAATCACTTTTCCTTTTGAAGTGTATTGGATCTTTTTGTCGTTGGGCAATGAGCGAGTTGTGTCAACCGCAGAGGAACGTTTGGTCGTTCCAGTTGCGCGAGTCTTACGGATCCTGGATATAAAGTAGGTTGTTCATTCTGGTGGTAATCTTAGAACATTGTGTCTCTCCTGTTTCGCATCGTCTTGAGTATAAGGAACCACAGAAGGGAGGTTGGTACCGTGTTCTTCTGGAGAGTAGCATTAGTTAAAGGGATCGGGCACTTCAGTGCCAAGGAATGCATAGAACGGGGAGTATGAGACCGTTTTCTTTTATGGGCTGTTTGAGGATTTATCTTATCGCTTGGGGTCGTGCTTGTGACACTACGGTATGGTGTGACATTAGAGAATAAAACCTTTCAGCTTGAGGTTTACTCGCGTTTTTGGGCCGTTTGAAGTGATGTGTCACCACGGAGTGTCGTAACCTTTTAAATGGTGCATGTTAAGGTCAAAAACTTTATGAAATATGGTATGGCAGGTTAAAACCATAAGGTATGGAGGTTAATAACGTTTCCGGGCCGTTTCCGGGCCGTTTTCGGGGTTTTGGGCCTTCCCAGGGGAGTTTTGGGCCTTGGTGGGCTTTGGTGGGATGGATTAGGTCTCCGTAACGGACTAGAATTGGGTGTGGGGGCTGGTAAAAGGGGTTTTCCTGCCCCTTTGGGGCGTCCACCCTGCTGCCTTTGCGCCCCTTGAGGCCTTGGTGCGCCCCCCTCACCTCCCCCCACTTGCCAAGCCCTAGCCGCCCCTTCCCTTTGAGCCTTGCGCCTCCCCCTTGCTCTCCTCCATTGCCCCACCTCTCCACCACCTCTCCTCCACCCCCTTGCTGCCCTAGGGTGGTCTCCACACCTCTGCACCTTGTGGATCCATCCGTTGGAGCGAGGAGCGAGGAGCGTGGAGCGAGGAGCAATCCGCGAGGAGATCTATTGGAGATTCGTTCGTTGGGCAAAGGTATGATCATGGGGATCCTTGGGTTTGATCTAGGTACTGTTCTTAGGGTGTTTATGAAGTTTTTAGATCAATTGGTGGTGCTGGGTTGGAGTTCTTTGGGTTAGATTTAGACGCCACGTTTCTGTTTTCGGGCAGATTGAGCAGTCGGGCTAGGGTTCGAGTTTTCATCGATTTAGAATCCGAATCTGTCCGTACGGACTTAAAAGAAGTTGTAGATAATTTAATTATATTTCCGTGGACATAAAGAACGTTAAAATCCGATTAGCCGTTTGAAAGTTATGGCCGTTTTACCGAGCGTGTTAAAATCTATGACGCAATTAGAACAGATCGTAGTAATCTGTAGATTAAACAATTTTAGAGTCCGAATCGGTCTTTCCGTATAACTAGAAAAAGGTAGGAAATTTCCTAAGCTTCGCGATGGTGTACTCGTTTAATTAGTTTGGAGTCCGAGAACTCAAGGTATGGCCTTTGCAAGGCTGCTGTCCCGCCGGGACAGAACCTCTGTTTTAGGTTTTGCGAGTAGCGGGCAATGTCGGGTGAGATGGGGATTTGTGTACTGTTTTGTGGGCATTATTGAGAGTATGTGATGCCGTCTTGCAGGTGGTGTGACCCCGGGGGTGTCCTCTACTTCCCACAATCCCGTCGCCCACGGTTGAGGCAAGTGTGTTGTGATGGATAGCGATTTGTAGGTTGCTTGTTGAGAATAGATGGAATTGACTACATGATATATGATCACTTGCAATGCTTTTATGATTGCCAATGATATGATGAGCATGTTTAATATGTTATGATGCCATGTGTTAATATGTGAGTTAAATATGATGTTGGCATAAATGCATACATGGCATGTTACATGGCTCGGGCGGTGAGAAAGTCATAACTAGTCCGGGAAGGTCGGTGAGAAAGTTATGACTAATCCGGAAAGCCAATGAGTAAGTCCTACATCGTGATTCCATTCACCGCGGTGAACGGAAGCGAGGAGTAGGCACCCTCCATCTTCGGGATGGAAGGGGGGAGAGGGTGCACACCGACGGGTGTGTACTCAACCATACCGGTATGAGTTTCCAAGGAGACATGAGCATTGCATTACATTGCATACATAATGATGATGATATTGTTAAGTGTTCATGAATGAGATGATATATATGATGGGAGATGTTATTGCCATGATATTGTTCTTGTTGTCCATTGCAATATGCTTGCTGAGTTTCGAACTCACGCTTGTGTTTTCTTGTTATTTTAGGTACCATGAGAACGGCATGCGGGGAAGGGAAATAGTCACACGCCCACACGTAGCTTCACCATATTGATTCCACAAGTCATTCTATTAGTTTGATAATAAATTGCGTGTGATGATTATTGCTTTAAGGTTTAACTTTGTTTATGAGAGATTTATTGTTCGTTTGACACTTGGAGACTTTAAGTGCTTGATGTTAGTCTTATATTATCGTTAAGACTCCATTTATTGCTGTTTTAGATGTCTCTCATATTGCTTTATAATGCTATACTGTTGTTGCTCCTTAAATCCATGTTAAAACAAAGGAGGTGCTGCCGAAATCTCGGTTTTTAGCCTATGCACCTTTGCTGGAATTTTATGTTAAATGTGGTATTTAGATGTTGTTTAGCTTATGTTTGGTAGCATTCAGGCATATTAAATGCCGGGGTGTTACAGTTGGTATCAGAGCGAGGTTGTAGGTCCTTGGAATGTGAATTTTAGTGTCATGCCATAGGGTACAACTAAAATATGATGTGGAATAACTTAGAAACATGGCTTAGGTTTCAACTAAAACTTTGTCATAGGATAGCAACATTAAAACTTGCAAAAAATGGTATAACTAATCTAAAATTTGACACACACTTTGGATGCTCGGTAGGAAAGGGTATGGGTATCGCTTTCTTTACGCTTAAATGTTGTATTTAAGCTTTGATGTTGAATGCTTCTTTTGACAATGCATGTTGCTATGTCAATGATATATGTTGTGGTGATAAGAGTGGGGTTGTGGTACCGAAGGGTTTCGGTCACCTCTTGTTGTTTATAGTTAGGGTGAGGTTTGACGGTGTGGCCGGTTAACGCCATCACCGAAGAACTGTTAACCCCTGTAGGAGAAAAGCGCTTACCCTTCCTGTCGTAAATCGGGTAGTTGATTGGAGACGAAAAGGAAGAGTTAATGGTGGTTTCCTTCGGATGTTCTTTGTCGTTCTGACGGTCGGTGTTTGTTGCTTTTCTTGGCTTTAGCTGTTTTGAACCAAATGAAAAGGTGATGGGCTTTCGCGGATCGTTCCGTATGCGGTGTGTGGTTTTGTCTTCCTTGGGTGAAGACGAAGAAGAGGAGTCTTGTGATGCCCTAGAACTTGAGAGTGATTGTAGGGTTTTTCTTCCTTGTTTTTGTTTCGGAAAGGAATGACGGTTTTGTCGGGGGATGAAACAATTGAAGAAAATGCTGCATTTTAATATTAATTTTGGTGTTTCGGGCTAGGGGAAAAAGGCCGAAGAAAACCTGGGCCTGGACCGGGAATCCCCCTTCCCACCTCCACCTCCCCACCCCCCCTAGTGGGCCGGCCCACTTCCCCCACCAAGGGGTGCGCCCCCACCTTGTGGCCGGCCACCCTCCCCAAACCCTAGGGTGCCTCCCCTTCCTCCCCTAGCAGCCACACCACATCTCCTCTTCCTCCCCTGAGTGGTGGCTCAAGATCCGCCGCGAAACGCGAAGGAGAAAGCGAGAAGAGGATCCATGGAGGCGTGGGGAACAAGCAGATTTCGTTTATGGTGATCACCGCGTGTTCTTCGTGGGATCTCAACGGAGAACTTTAGGTAAAATTCCCAATCTTTTACCCCCTGTTATACCTAGGATTGGGAGTGTTTTAGATCTGGTGGTGATTGGATTTGATGGGATTTGAAGGGGGAGAAGGGTAGTTGTTCACGTGGTGCTGTTTCTAAGAGGGAAGATTGTGCAGCGCGGCTTGTTTCATGTTTTACGTGACCTAGACGATTTTTCCTGCAAAAACCTATAACTAGAAAGTTGTAGATAACGTCGAGATCTAGATTCTGTAATTTTTCCAGAATTTGTTGGACGACGGTCTGAGATTTATCTCTGTTGGAAGTTGACGAACAGAATCTGGAAACAGATTTCGTCCCCTGTGTTGGACGTCTGTTTAGGCATAATTAACAATGGAATTGAAATTTATGTTCTTCATGAAAGTTGTAGATCTCGTCAATATATAGCTCCTGTAATTTTTTTATATTTTTCTGATCTGTATATAAAAATATACGAAATTGTGAAAAGAGGTTGCTGCTGTTTAACCCGGACAGATTGGGGTTTTTGGCGTTTAAGAAGGGAACGGGGGTTAGGAAGCGCATGTTCGAGTAACGTGATCATTTGTGTTGTCGCTATGTACTGAAATAATGCTTGTTCAGGTGGTGCCCCTTCTGGACGCAACTAGATTCGTCTTCAACATCGGTAAAGGCAAGTGCAAGTAGCGGTCTTGCTAAACTATAACTCGCTATTTGTTTCGTCTTCAATATAAACCTTAATTGCAGCACACCTACATGGTTTAACTACTTGTTTATGAGATTGCAATATCCTATCCTGCATTGTGATGTGGTTGTTTGGCGTTTGAATCATGAGTAAGAATGAAGAAAGATGTTGTTTGCAAGATGAATTGTTGAGATATTCTATCTCAATGATGTTCGCATTTTATCCATGCTATTTGATGGTATGCAAGCATGTGAATTCAGAGTGGGAAGTTATGAATGTATTTATGCATGAAGCATTAACTGCATAATCATGCATTGGAAGTTTGTCGACGCCTTGCGGCGCGATCAAGACGTACAACACCGTGTGTTCCTGAGAAAGGGCACGGTGAGGAGGATCATGGCATAAGTATGTGCACAATCAGATGCATTCTACTGAGGTTGTGTGGACTCTGTAATGTGGTATTGGACATGAGGAATTTGGTATGCTAGTTTTACTGTGGCTGTGTTATTTGTTAGAAGTTGTTCCGCTTGCTGAGATTACCCAATCTCACCCCTTGTTATTTTGTTGTTTTCAGGTAGTTCTCGCGAGTCGTAAGCTTGAAGGGTGGGCTTAGTAGCACAATCAACCCTCCGGGGTCATCACAAATCACATGGACTAGTGCATTTAATAATTCATTAGCTTGCTGAAATTTTATTAATCATAGACCTGTTGATGTCCTCTTTGGAGCTGTTTTACGTTTATGTTTGTTTTCTGGTTGATTTAGACTTGTTATCTCTAGTATTGATGCTTTTATGTTATTCCCATTTGTAATGTTTATTATGAATCTTGTTGTCGCCTGCTTTGTCCTAATTTTAGGGAGATCTTGTCGAAATTTTCTTGTACGGCAGTTTAGATTTGTAGGGTGTTACGGTTGGTATCGAGTGGGCTTCAGTCCGTGGTGTATGAACTTAGTGAAATACCATAGGTTCAACTAAAATGTGATTTGGGATAACTTAGAAACATGGCTTAGGTTGTACTTAAAAAATTTGCCATAGGATAGCAACATTAAAATTTGTGTTAGTGGAATAACTAATTTAAAATTTGACACACATGGATGCACAGTAGGAAAGGGTATGGGTATCGTTGCCTCATGCTTAAAGGTTGAATTTAAGCTTTGTTGTTGAATGCTACGTTTGATAATGTATGTTACTATGATTTTGAGATGATTGATTGAGTTGTTCTTGTTATCGTGATAAGGGAGGTTGTGGTGCCGAAGGGTTTCGGTCACCTTTTGTTTGTAGTGAGGCTGTGGTTTGACGGTGTGGCCGGGTAGAGTCACCATCGAAGAACTATTAAACCCCTGTAGGGAAAGAGTACTTATCCGTGTCTGTCGTAGATCGGGTAGTGACTGGAGTCAAATAGAGGAGGTTGGTGATGGATTCCTTCGGATGGTCTTTACCATGTTGACGGTCGGTTTTGGTTGGTTTTCTGGGTATGTGGTTGGTTCGAAACCGAGGAAAAATCTCAGATTTGAGCACTCGCTGATTGTCCTTTTGGCGGTTTGTGGTTTTGTCTCCTTTGAGTGAAGACACAGAAGAAGAGTTCTACGTTGCGCGTCTTTTGGTCACAATTTTGCCTTGGCACCTGATTTATTGTTATGGACTGTCGTTGGGAGGAAATTTCTGTGGTTGTTGTTTCTTCGATTTTTTTTTTTAAAAAAGAAGGGGGTTGGAGTTTCTCCTGTTGCAGATCAAGCTGGATGGAGCTAAGTTTGAATCTTTATCGGAAAAATTTGGTTGGACATTTGGTCTTCCCTTATGCATCCGTCTTCCTTTGTGGAAAGTGTAGGTTTTGGATTTCTTGAAGAGTTTTGGCTACTAGGATTGAACATTTGAGGGTCGAACTCTCTTGCATTTATGTTTGGATTTTGCTTTTCTTCCTTGCCTGAAAATAATAAATTTTTTATCGGTGTTTGTTCTTGATCTATAAATGTTTTTTTTTTTTTAATGTTTGGGATTGCCTCCTGTTTGTCAAGGGTAGGTGACCCATGACGGTGTTTAAAAATTTTATGTCTGTGTTATGTAGTATGTAACAATGTGGTTTATGGAATGATGTACTTCTAAGTTAATTTGTGAGTTGAATCAATTAAGATGTAATTGTTATCTTTAGCTTGAGATTAAATAAACTTCTAGTATTGTAGATTGCTCTATAGCGATAATGATTGAATGTGTTAATGTGCATGCTTAGGATTTATTGCATTATTTTAATGTGCCCTTGACCATAGACAATGTTTAAAGCTTTAAATCTTGATGCGTAGTTAGAACATTAAGATGATGTAAACTACTGTGAAGGTAATAGAAAATTGGTGGGTTATCTAGAGACATTTTAATATAAGGTCGGTAGAACAATTTAATTGTAATGGTGGACTACCAATATTGTTAAAGAAACCATGCTGGTTGTTTAAAGATGTTCTAATTTAACGTGTTAGTAGAGAAATTTAATCGTGTTGGCTAGTGACTTTAACTTGGAAATTGATTAGATGTGATATTTATGACGTTGCAAACTATTAGTAGATTCGGAAGTATGCAGTTGTGTTCCAATAATGCTAGTATCGATATCAATTGGGAAGACATAAGTTTTTGCCATTGCCGTAAGAGCTTTGTGATGATTTAACCTATTCAGTTCACTTTTAAAAAAAGGCTGGAGTATGTCTTGGAGTGGCAATTTTGCTATAACCCGTGTATAGGGTAGCTAAAAAAAAAATTTAATTTAATTTAACGTTGTTGTTTTAAGAGCTTTTGAGGGTTTAAATTATTCAATCTATTTTACATAGTTGGAGTATGTTGTGCAGTGACAGTTTGTCATAGCCTATGGATAGGGTAACTAAAAGCAATGTTGTTGTTTTACAATTATGCCAATTATTGATATTGATGACTCAGTAGTGGTGGTAACTGTTTAGATTAATTGTTGAAAACCTTTGTTAAAATGGGGGAAATTGTAACATGTTGTGATGGAGTGAACCATGGATAGTTAGCATGACGCGTGATTTTGTCCTTAATAAATGTATGTTTTAAAGTTCTATTTACGATTTATGCCTTGTTGAGATAATATTTACTTGTTGAGTCATCTTTTAGGTGAATAAATTTTCATTGTCGAGATGTTAACGCGTATGTGGTATGGAATTTATAGGTTCATCATGCTGAAAGACTTGTTGAAGCACTGCCTTTCAAATTTAGAATATTATGTTATAGGTTAGGCTGCTCCGTGGGGATCTTGATGAGGTAGTGTTGGTTGGATGTGTTTTTGATAAGCACTGTGAACTTTATTTATAATTGTGGAAAAGGTAATAAGAGTAAGAATTTGTTGTGTAGTTGTTGTTAAATCCTGATAGGCCTTCTCAATGAGTAAATAGGGAATATTGAAATCTAAATGGTAAGGGTAGTGGAATACTATAGATGGCGGGAGTTATGCTGAACTTATGATTAAAAATTCATATGGATTGGTTTGTCTGTTTGATATTTGGGTTGAATACTTTCGGTCAAAGTATTCTTTGTCTTTGTGTTTCAGAGTTTCCCTAAACTTAGAATGATTACGACAAATGTGGGTTAATTTCGAGGCTTAAAACAAGGACAAAAGAATGATTAACCTTGAAGTAATTTGTGGAGATTTTGGAATGTTATTCTATTAAATATCGTCATTCATTCGTCTTTGATAAGAAAACTAGCTTAAGTTATGAATGCAAAATTTATGCTCAAGGATGTATGCTTTGACTGTGTCCGTAGTTTTCAAGGTCGAGTTATCGGTTGCATTGTTGATTAAAAGAAGTAGCTAATCCAATGTAAGTTTTGGAACTTCATGATCTGGAAATATTTGTATTTCTATTTTGGGCTAGAGTTGTGTTGTGGTGTGAGGTATTTGACAGTTTTCATTTAAGAGACGATTCTTCTGGTTGTGACATGAATGATATTCGTGGTTGAAACAATTTTTTCTGTTGGGAAGTGAGTTTGGTTCCTTTTAAGGAAAAAGAGATGGTGGTTGTGTGGAAGCATTTAATTCCTTGATCGGTTTCTTTTTCTGAATTGCTTGGCCTTGGATAAAAGTGAGATGATTTGTTTTGGTAAAAGTGAAATGCATTTGCAGAAGACTTTCGCGGTGTTTCTCTTTTGAATAGAGCTTCTCCCCGAAGAAATTTTTTTTGGTGTTTTTGGTTCTATGGAGTTCCTCTTCCAAGTTGAGTTCCCGTGTATGTGAATTTCAGCCTTTTTGGTTTAAAGGTGGTGATTGTCGTTCGTTGTGTTAGTGAGAATTAAGATTTCTTTTACGTTCAAGCTTGGGGTAAGAAAATGAATGTTTATGTTATGGTTGAGTATATTCAAGAATTGTACTCCTTGCCCTGGTCCTTGGGTGGAAGAATGTGAAGGCGAAACCTTCTTACAAGGGAAATCTAGTGTGGGTCGCTGATCGTAAGTAGTTTAAAAGTGAAGAGTAAAGGAAGGTTGTGTATGACTCAATTCAAACCTTTTTGGAGAATTGTTTTCATTGATGTGTTCCTCGGTGGGGTTGCTTAATTTAGTAGTGGACAACTTGGAAGTTGCAGGTAATTACATTTTTTTTTGGAACTTTTTGTCGCTCGGTTCGAGCGAGTTTGTGTCAACCGTAGTGATTGTGTTCGGTTGTTATTGTTTCTGCGGATTTACGGACCCTGGTTGTAAAGTAGGCTATCTCTGTCGTTGGTAAGGGTGGATATTGGTTCTTTTTGTAAAAGATCAATCACTTGTAGGAGATAGGAGTTTGTGTTTGGGTTGATTTAGAGACTTACCTAGAGCGTTGTGTCTCACATGGTTCGCGTCGTCGAATGCGACGAAGCGTGGTAGAGGAGTTGAGATTGGAATGCGGAGTTTCGCGATCGGGTTGAAGAGAGAAGTGGGAGTTGAGATTCCAGATCGATGCAGATTCACCTAATAGGTGTCTTTTTTTTTAATAGGGGAATAGTTCATGTTAGTGTCCAATGAAAGATTTGTGGACCAATTAGTCTGAGCGGGATGCAACTTGGGAACTTGAGGACCAGATGCGGAAGAAGTATCCTACACTCGTTGTGGATGCTTTGAAGGTAAATTGTTGTTTACCTTTTGCCTTCCTTTTCTGGTTCTTTCTGTAGCTAAAAGAAGAAGATTCGGGGACGAATCCATTTTAAGGAGGGGAGAATGTGAGGCCCTAGAACTTGAGAGTGATTGTAGGGTTTTTCTTCCTTGTTTTTGTTTCGGAAAGGAATGACGGTTTTGTCGGGGGATGAAACAATTGAAGAAAATGCTGCATTTTAATATTAATTTTGGTGTTTCAGGCTAGGGAAAAAGGCCGAAGAAAACCTGGGCCTGGACAGAATCCCCTTCCCACCTCCACCTCCCCACCCCCCTAGTGGGCCGGCCCACATCCCCCACCAAGGGGTGCGCCCCCACCTTGTGGCCGGCCACCCTCCCCAAACCCTAGGGTGCCTCCCCTTCCTCCCCTAGCAGCCACACCACATCTCCTCTTCCTCCCCTGAGTGGTGGCTCAAGATCCGCCGCGAAACGCGAAGGAGAAAGCGAGAAGAGGATCCATGGAGGCGTGGGGAACAAGCAGATTTCGTTTTCGGTGATCACCGCGTGTTCTTCGTGGGATCTCAACGGAGAACTTTAGGTAAAATTCCCAATCTTTTACCCCCTGTTATACCTAGGATTGGGAGTGTTTTAGATCTGGTGGTGATTGGATTTGATGGGATTTGAAGGGGGAGAAGGGTAGTTGTTCACGTGGTGCTGTTTCTAAGAGGGAAGATTGTGAAGCGCGGCTTGTTTCATGTTTTACGTGACCTAGACGATTTTTCCTCCAAAAACCTATAACTAGAAAGTTGTAGATAACGTCGAGATCTAGCTTCTGTAATTTTTTCAGAATTTTTGGGACTACTTTCTGAGATTTATCTCTGTTGGAAGTTGACGAACAGAATCTGGAAACAGATTTCGTCCCCTGTGTTGGACGTCTGTTTAGGTATAATTAACAATGGAATTGAAATTTATGGTCTTCATGAAAGTTGTAGATCTCGTTAATATCTAGCTCCTGTAATTTTTTTATATTTTTCTGATCTGTATATAAAAAGATACGAAATTATGAAGAGAGGTTGCTGCTGTTTAACCCGGACAGATTGGGGTTTTTGGCGTTTAAGAAGGGAACGGGGGTTAGGAAGCGCGTGTTTGAGTTACGTGATCATTTGTGTTGTCGCTATGTACTGAAATAATGCTTGTTCAGGTGGTGCCCCTTCTGGACGCAACTAGATTCGTCTTCAACGTCGGTAAAGGCAAGTGGAAGTAGCGGTCTTGCTAAACTATAACTCGCTATTTGTTTCGTCTTCAATGTAAACCTTAATTGCAGCACACCTACATGGTTTAACTACTTGTTTATGAGATTGCAATATCCTATCCTGCATTGTGATGTGGTTGTTTGGCGTTTGAATCATGAGTAAGAATGAAGAAAGATGTTGTGTGCAAGATGAATTGTTGAGATATTCTATCTCAATGATGTTCGCATTTTATCCATGCTATTTGATGGTATGCAAGCATGTGAATTCAGAGTGGGAAGTTATGAATGTATTTATGCATGAAGCATTAACTGCATAATCATGCATTGGAAGTTTGTCGACGCCTTGGCGCGATCATGCAGTACAACACCGTGTGTTCCTGAGAAAGGGCACGGTGAGGAGGATCATGGCATAAGCATGTGCACAATCATATGCATTCTACTGAGGTTGTGTGGACTCTGTAATGTGGTATTGTACATGAGGAATTTGGTATGCTAGTTTTACTGTGGCTGTGTTATTTGTTAGAAGTTGTTCCGCTTGCTGAGATTACCCAATCTCACACCTTGTTATTTTGTTGTTTTCATGTAGTTCTCGCGAGTCGTAAGCTTGAAGGGTGGGCTTAGTAGCACAATCAACCCTCCGGGGTCATCACGAATCACATGGACTAGTGCATTTAATAATTCATTAGCTTGCTGAAATTTTATTAATCATAGACCTGTTGATGTCCTCTTTGGAGCTGTTTTACGTTTATGTTTGTTTTCTGGTTGATTTAGACTTGTTATCTCTAGTATTGATGCTTTTATGTTATTCCCGTTTGTAATGTTTATTATGAATCTTGTTGTCGCTTCCGTTTTGTCCTAATTTTAGGGGAGATGCTGTCGAAATTTTCTTGTACGACAGTTTAGATTTGTAGGGTGTTACAAGTCTAGTGTTGCGCTTCTTTTGGGCGCCTTTCCAAGTTTTAATGCTTAGTTTCTTGATTTCTTTATGGGAAGAAGCATTCGATTTATTCCTGTGGTTGTCTTTCTCCGAGGCTAAAGGAGTTTTGTTCGGAGTTGTGCCAGACCTGGCTATCAGGGCTGAAGTTCAGTGGCTTTGTAGGAGTAAGTGGTGTTTGATTTCGTCATTTTACTGGTTTAAGAAATCATCTTTGAAAGCCCCTCTTGAGTCGTGAAAGTTAGGGGTTTGGAGCTAAGGTTTTATTTGCAAAGGTTTGATTGAGCGCTTGGTTCCCTTTCGAGAAAATTGTCTTTCAACCTTTTTCCTTATGGGAGTCCTTGAGATTTAAAAGTGTTTTGGAGAATTCCTTTGCATGACCAAGTTTGGGTTTGTCTCATTGCAATTTTGAGTCAAGTTTCCTTATGAATTTGGGATGAGTTTTAAAACTAAATGCTGCAAACAAAGTAAGTAGTCTTTTGATTGAAATCGTTTGTCCCTAGTAAGAATTGATGTTTAAGCATGTTATGTAGTAGGTAACAATGTGGTTTATGGATTGATGTGTTGCTAAGTTAAATTTTGAGTTGAATCAATTCAATGTGAGTAAAATCTCTAAGTTTGAGAATAAATAGACTACTAGTGTTGTTGTTTACTCTTAGCGAGGATGATTGAATGTGCTAAAGTACGTGCTTAGAATCTGTTGCTTTGCTTTAAAAGTGCTTATGACCCTTGATAATGTTTAAAGTTTTAAACCCTGTTGCATAGTTAAAACATTAAGATGATTTAAACTTATGATATTGTTAAGAAGCTTTGCTTGGTGTTTAAAGATGTGCTAATCTAACGGATTAGTAGAGACTAGTGACTTTAATTTGGAAGTTGATTGGAGTGGTTATTTATGTTGTTGCAAACTACTAGTATATTTGGAAGTATGCAGTTGTGACCCTTCAATGCTAGTTTTCAATCTATTTTAAATAGTTGGAGTATGTTGTAATTTTGTTATCACCTATGTATAGGGTAGCTAAAGGTAATGTTGATCGGTTGATGATTATGCCCATTTGTTTTTATTGATGACTTAGTAGTGGTGGTAGTTGTGTAGAATACTTGTTGGAAACCATTGACTAAATGGAGGGTGTTGTAACTGTGGTGATGGAGTGAACCATGGATAATTAACTGATGTAGAGTTTTATCCTTAATGAATGTATGCCTTGGAATCCTAGCTATGAACTTTGTCTTGTAGAGATAATATTTACATGTTGAAGTCGTTGTTTAACTGAATAAGGTTCGGTTATCGAGACGTGAATAGATAGGAGGTATGAAATTTATATGTTGATCTTGCTGAAAGATTTGTGGAAGTACTATGTTTCAAATTTAGAATAAGAAGTATTATGATTCGGTGATCCGTGGGGATCATATCATTATAGTCTTGGTTGGGTGCCTTTTTGATAAGCATCAAAAACCCTTATTAAAAGTGTTGGGAATGGTAACTAGAGGAAGAATTTGTTGTGAAGCTTTTGGTTGAATTGTGTTGGGGCTCCTCAGGGAGAAAAAAAAGTGATTATTAAAGTCTTTTAATGAAAAGCGTAGTGGAGTTCTAGAAATGGTTCTTTTTATGCTGAGCTTGTGTTTAAAGGCTTTTGGACTGGTTTGGTTGTTTGCCATTTTGGTTGAAGGGTTTTTGGTCAAGGTGTTCCATAAGGTGTGTTTCGGAGTTTCCCTAAAACCCGTAGAAATTGGTGCAAATATTTGGTTTTGGCTAATTTGTTTAGTTGGTGCTATGAGTATGGATTTACACCCCAAAAGTTTTTGAGTCGATCGCGCCCTTTCGCGTTCGCACTGAATTATCTTTGAAATTAATTTTAAAAGGAAGCAGATGGTCATAAAGGGTTGTGTTGGAAACTTTTGAGTTAAGCCCTTGATGTGTAACTCTGTTTGGCTAGAGTTGGAGTCATTTGGAAAAGGTGTCTGGTGTGCGGATGTTTCACAAGTCTGGATTTTTATGAATGTTTCATAAGTGAATTTGGTTAGAGAAGAGTTTTCTTTTGGGATTGAGTTTCCCTCTCTTTTGATAAAATTTATGGCAGTTGTTTGTGCAGATGTCTAACTTTGGAGTCAATGTTCTTTTCCAAAACGTTGATCTTGGTTAAAATGCGATGTTTTGCAAAGTTTAGCTATCTATCGTTGGTGGGTTCTGATTTGATGTGGTGCCTTACTGTTAATTATGTTGCCGTCATAGTCTATATGATTTAGCGCAACCGTCCGTTGTTATGGGTATTTCAATCATTTGATACCGAGGAAGAAGTTATTTGGTGAATGACTATTCGCACCGTTGTTCCATGATGAATGAATGGTGAAAAGTAAACATGACATCGTTTTTACATGTTAAATGATAAAAGAGTCGTTGAGCCAGGTCGGTGAGAAAGTCATATATGGAGATATGACTAATCCGGAGTGCTCCTGAAGAATGTGCATTTATGTCATGAAACAAGATTTCTCTTGCTTTCTAGTATGAAAAGAAAGAATGAAGAAATTATGGTATTTTGGTTGTGGTGTAGGGGATTTATGCTTCCTTTGTGTGCTCTTTGGATGTTGCCAAATTCTTTCCAAAATGGTTGTTAACGCTTTGGGTTTGAGTTGTCGTGAGTACACTTGGGCTTGATAGCTATGTGTTTTTGTGTGAGGGCGAGACCATCTTAAGAAAGGAACCAATTGTGGTTTGGTAAGGTTTTTCGATCCTAGCTTGGGGCTAGGTGTTGAACCCTAGGGGTATAAGGGTGGTTTGTGATGGAGGTTGATGATGTATGGGTTTAACCATTATTAAGTGTAGCGATGGGTGGAAGTGAAGTTGACGGTAGTTCGGTGATATTTGTCCTGCCGTGAGCATTTGTCGTCACTAGTTGTTCTTGGATTTGAGTCTTGTCTGGGAAAGGATGGAATAAAATGTTAGTATGATGGTGTATCGGAAGGGCAAGTGTGCCTTAATGAGTTTTCCCCTCGATGAAAATTTTCAGGAATGTAGAAAGGTCGTTAAAGGAATTGTGACTTCTTTTGATTATGTCATGTTGAGTTTAATGGAGTATGGTAGTCAGGTTGGTTGTGATAGAAGTATGAAGTGTTTGCCGTGAGGATTCGAGCGTTTTGGGTTGATGGAGCCCTTTGTGGTTGAAACGCAGATTCTGTTGGGGAATTGAAGTGAAGGTCGATTTGTGAGGGGTTGCCCTTAGTTGAGCTAGATCAACACTTTTTCTCTATGTGTTGGTTTTGGGAACTCGTTTGTTGTTTGTTCCGGTTTTAGTCGTTGTGTGAATGTTTTGAGCTGTAGAGAAGCCTTTTGTCCCTTGGGGACTTTGTTGTTGATTATGGCGTCCTTCGGATTCGAGGTCGAATCCTGTTGAAGGGGGGAAGAATGTGACACTACGGTATGGTGTGACATTAGAGAATAAAACCTTTCGGCTTGAGGTTTACTCGCGTTTTTGGGCCGTTTGAAGTGATGTGTCATCACGGAGTGTCGTAACCTTTTAAATGGTGCATGTTAAGGTCAAAAACTTTATGAAATATGGTATGGCAGGTTAAAACCATAAGGTATGGAGGTTAATAACGTTTCCGGGCCGTTTTCGGGGTTTTGGGCCTTCCCGGGGGAGTTTTGGGCCTTGGTGGGCTTTGGTGGGATGGATTAGGTCTCCGTAACGGACTAGAATTGGGTGTGGGGCTGGTAAAAGGGGTTTCCCTGCCCCTTTGGGGCGTCCACCCTGCTGCCTTTGCGCCCCTTGAGGCCTTGGTGCGCCCCCCTCACCTCCCCCCACTTGCCAAGCCCTAGCCGCCCCTTCCCTTTGAGCCTTGCGCCTCCCCCTTGCTCTCCTCCATTGCCCCACCTCTCCACCACCTCTCCTCCACCCCCTTGCTGCCCTAGGGTGGTCTCCACACCTCTGCACCTTGTGGATCCATCCGTTGGAGCGAGGAGCGAGGAGCGAGGAGCGTGGAGCGAGGAGCGATCCGCGAGGAGATCTATTGGAGATTCGTTCGTTGGGCAAAGGTATGATCATGGGGATCCTTGGGTTTGATCTAGGTACTGTTATTAGGGTGTTTATGAAGTTTTTAGATCAATTAGTGGTGCTGGGTTGGAGTTCTTTGGGTTAGATCTAGACGTTGCCACGTTTCTGTTTTCGGGCAGATTGAGCAGTCGGGCTAGGGTTCGAGTTTTCGTTGATTTAGAATCCGAATCTGTCCGTATGGACTTAAAAGAAGTTGTAGATAATTTAATTATCTTTCCGTGGACATAAAGCACGTTAAAATCCGATTAGCCGTTTGAAAGTTATGGCCGTTTTACCGAGAGTGTTAAAATCTGTGATGCAATTAGAACAGATCGTAGTAATCTGTAGAATAAACAATTTTAGAGTCCGAATCAGTCTTTCCGTATAACTAGAAAAAGGTAGGAAATTTCCTAAGCTTCGCGATGGTGTACTCGTTTAATCAGTTTGGAGTCCCAGAACTCAAGGTATGGCCTTTGCAAGGCTGCTGTCTCGCCGGGACAGAACCTCTGTTTTAGGTTTTGCGAGTAGCGGGCAATGTCGGGTGAGATGGGGATTTGTGTACTGTTTTGTGGGCATTATTGAGAGTATGTGATGCCGTTGTGCAGGTGGTGTGACCCCGGGGGTGTCCTCTACTTCCCACAATCCCGTCGCCCACGGTTGAGGCAAGTGTGTTGTGATGGATAGCGATTTGTAGGTTGCTTGTTGAGAATAGATGGAATTGACTACATGATATATGATCACTTGCCATGCTTTTATGATTGCCAATGATATGATGAGCATGTTTAATATGTTATGATGCCATGTGTTAATATGTGAGTTAAATATGATGTTGGCATAAATGCATACATGGCATGTTACATGGCTCGGGCGGTGAGAAAGTCATAACTAGTCCGGGAAGGTCGGTGAGAAAGTTATGACTAATCCGGAAAGCCAATGAGTAAGTCCTACATCGTGATTCCATTCACCGCGGTGAACGGAAGCGAGGAGTAGGCACCCTCCATCTTCGGGATGGAAGGGGGGAGAGGGTGCACACCGACGGGTGTGTACTCAACCATACCGGTATGAGTTTCCAAGGAGACATGAGCATTGCATTACATTGCATACATAATGATGATGATATTGTTAAGTGTTCATGAATGAGATGATATATATGATGGGAGATGTTATTGCCATGATATTGTTCTTGTTGTCCATTGCAATATGCTTGCTGAGTTTCGAACTCACGCTTGTGTTTTCTTGTTATTTTAGGTACCATGAGAACGGCATGCGGGGAAGGGAAATAGTCACACGCCCACACGTAGCTTCACCATATTGATTCCACAAGTCATTCTATTAGTTTGATAATAAATTGCGTGTGATGATTATTACTTTAAGGTTTAACTTTGTTTATGAGAGATTTATTGTTCGTTTGACACTTGGAGACTTTAAGTGCTTGATGTTAGTCTTATATTGTCGTTAAGACTCCATTTATTGCTGTTTTAGATGTCTCTCATATTGCCTTATAATGCTATACTGTTGTTGCTCCTTAAATCCATGTTAAAACAAAGGAGAGTCTTTGCCGAAATCTTGGTTTTTAGCCTATGCACCTTTGCTGGAATTTTATGTTAAATGTGGTATTTAGATGTTGTTTAGCTTATGTTTGGTAGCATTCAGGCATATTAAATGCCGGGGTGTTACAGTGCTAAGACCATGTGTGAGTACTTTGTGTTTCAAAGTTGAGTAAAGTTCTCGCAAGTGTTGATTGCGAGTTATCGTTAGAGCTGTTGGTCTTGGAACCTAGGCGTCCTGTCATCGAGTCTCGATCAGTGTAAATTCCAGTGGTTTTATTTAGAGAAGCGACCTGGGAGTTGAAGTCTCGCGGGGGCGAGCTTTACCCAAAGCTCTTTTTCTTCAGGTTTGAACCGTGAAGATTAGATCTCTGTGTGTTGTTGGTTTGGCGTAGTGGCATGTCTTGGATTCGAGGTCGAATCCTGTTGAAGGGGGGAGAATGTGACACTACGGAGTGTCGTAACCTTATAAAATGTGAATGTTGAGGGAAAAAACATTATGGAATGTGGAATTGGAGGTTGAAACCATACGGTATGAGGTTTATTTACGTTTCCGGGCCGTTTCCGGGAGTTTGGGCCGTTTCCGGGGGAGTTTGGGCCTAGGGGAAAGGGTCGTGGGCCTTGGTGGGGAAGAGTTTGAGTCTATTTAGGAGTAGGAGACCTGGTTGGGGGCCTCCTCCAGCCCATATGTGCGCCCCACCCCTGCCTTTTGCGCCCCCCCGCTTGGAGAAACCCTAGCCGCCACCCCTTGCTCTCCTCCCTTGCGCCCCTCCCTCCCTCACACCTCCTCTCCACCTTGTGCGCCTCCCCTCCCCTCTCCTCCACCCCTTGCTGCCCTAGGGGAGCTTCTCCACCTCACCACCCTGAAGATCCGTCCTTTGGAGCGCTCCGCGACGAGGAGATCTGGTGGATTTGGAGCGAGGAAGGAGATCGCGCGAACCGGGAGGAGATCCGTTGGGTTTCCGTTCGTCGGGCAAAGGTATGGCCACGGGGATCCTTGGGGTTGGTCTAGGATCTGTTCTAAGGGTTAATATCATGTTTTTAGATCAATTGGTGGTGCTATAATTGGGTAGATTAGACGAAATCTAGAGTTTGCCACGTTCTCTGTTTCGGACAGCATGAGCAGTCGATATAGGACTTGCATTTTGGCCAATTTAGATTCGGAATTTGGTCAGCCGCCTGTTGAAGAAGTTGTGGGTAATTTCAATACCTTTTAGTGGGTATACAGAACGTCCAATTCCGCCCAGTCGTTTGAAAATTATGCTCGTTTTACCGAACGTGTTAAAAACTGTGACGTGATTGGAACAGATCACGGTATTATGTAGATTAAACCACTTTAGAGTCCGAATTAGTCTTTCCATATACTTAAAAAAAGTTAGGACATTTCCTAAGCTACGCGAGGATGTACTCTTTTAATTGATTCGGAGTCTTAGAACCCGAGTTATGCCTTTTGGAAGGCTGCTGCCCCGACGGGACAGAGCATCTGTTTTTGGGTTTTTTTCGAGTAGTTTGCGATGTCGGGGTAGAAGAGTGTTTACGTACTGTTTTGTGGACATGATTGTGAGTGTGTGGTACCTATGTGCAGGTGGTGTGACCCCGGGAGTGCCTTCTACTTCTCGCCAATCTGTCGTCCGTGGTTGAGGCAAGTGTATTGGAATGGGTAGCGGGTTGTGGTTTGCTAGATTGGTTGAGATTGAAATTGAATATATGATATGTTCACATGCCATGCTTTAATGATTGCCATTGATATGATGAATATGCTTATTATGTTATGATGCCATGTGTTAATGTACAAGTTATTTATGATGTTGGCATGTTTGCATACATGGCATGATACATGGCCTGGGCGGTGAGAAAGTCATAACTAGTCCGGGGAAGGCCGGTGAGAAAGTTATGACTATTCCGGAGAGCCAATGAGTAAGTCCTACATCGTGATTCCATCCACCGCGGTGTATGGAAGTGAGGAGTAGGCACCTCCATGTCGGGACCCCGAATTTGCAAATCCGGACCCTCTGTGTATTCAACACTAGTCCAGGAACGCGCTAGTGCACACAGTCTTAACATCGGTAAATATCACAATCATACCATTCGATGCTAATAAAGTACTTTTATTTAAATAACCAAACTGGTTACTCGACCTTATGGTCAAGTCACAAATGTACGCCTCGCAGGACGATACTTATTAAAAGAGAAATAATAGCAGCGGAAAATCAAATAAGGTAACATCGTGGCGCCATCCAGTATACCACAGGCAACTGATTGGGCTCGCTCCCTACGTAGACGGATCCTCTTGGAGCTCCTCCTCCAAAGCTGGCGTAGTCTCCTCTTCAACTGGTGTTGTGTTGAGGCAAGGGTGAGTACTTGGTACTCAGCAAGTCATGCACAGAATGCAGGCTAATATACTATATGCATGGCTTGGTACAAAGGAATAACTCAAGGTATATTTGCAGTAAATAGCATTGGACAGGTAATATAAGTAGATTCGAAGCGAGAAATAAGTAAAGCATAAATAACTTTTCAAGAAGTTTGGTAAACATCTTTCCCATCCTAAACCACATTTCCATCAACTTCATTATTAATCCAGCCCAACCTTTCAATCCAAAGTTATTTTTGAGAAAATCTAACCCTTGATTGTAATTCCCGAGCGATGTCCAATACCGCGGACACGGCTATTCGAATAGATTCTAAACTCTGCAGAGGTTATGCACTTTACCCACAAGATACAGTCAAACACCACAAAGGCGAGTTCAGTAACAAAGTCTTTAGGAGACTTCTAACAATACAAGTGGTCCTCCGGTTATTCGCACTAACCCTTCCCTTCGCTAAGGCGAAGTCTAGGCCAATCAACCGTTAGATGGGTACTGGCCTCACCCAGACGCCCCCCGTACAACTTACACAAAGGGTGTAGTTGACCTCTGAGGTCCCACAGTGCGTTATTAGCAACTTAGTCAACTAGGTCCGTCCCATTCTGGACATGTGGTTGCACGTTAGACCCAGTTCAAAGGCTTGCAAGGTTAAGTCCTTAGGGTGACCAGGCAAGACTACAGAAGAACCAAATCAACACTCCCAATGCCACAACTGGCCCACCTGATTACTCTTGCCACATGCCCCGGTCGAAAACTGTTTATCAAACCCCAGTTGATTACCATCAACATCACATGATACCTTTCCAAAACAGGTTCAATATATCATTAAGTCAATATTAACATTTGATTATCCAAAATCATGTCATGAGCACGAAAGTGTGTCTAAGCAAAGATACTACAACGATCTAAACCCATGTTGGCAATTTAATAATGTCCAACTAGTAATCCACAACTAGGGTGACAAGGGGTCATGGCACATACTTAAATAATCAAGGTGTCATACAGCAAATTGGTACTTATCTAATCCCCCATGTTTAAATAAAGTATTTTCTATTTGAACTTAGCATGCAATAGGTTAAATCAAAATAGATTTCAAAATAGGATCAACATGGTCAAAGCACAACTTGCCTTCAAAAAGTACTTGTTCTTGGTCTTGAGTTGGATCCTGAGTCAATACTTCTCCTTCGAATCCTTAGGCACTTCAACGCGTCTACTCGTAAAAGCGTGCAAATAGCAAATACACGAATAAACAATAGGCAAAAAGTGTCCAAACATCCAAATAAAATCCATAAACCGAGAGAACATAATTTTATGAGTTTTTAGAAACTGTAATAGTCAAATTTGTAGTTAAGACTCAAAAGTTATGATTATTTAAAGTTTAAATAATCAATTAAATAATTTTGCAGGGAAAAACTTTAGTCCAAAAATTAAATAAAATTCATATTTAGGTAGATCTCAATTTTATACACATTTAGAAATTTGAATCACTCAAATCGGAGTTGAAACGCAAAAGTTATAAGCGTTTGATGTTTGAAACAAAATCAAAATCATTATTTCGAATTAATAAATCATTTTATTTTGGAAATTAATTATTGCGTCGGCATGGACACGTGGCAGCACTGGATTGGTCTGCGGCGTCGGTAGGTCCATGGACTCGGTCCACGCTCGGCTCGGGTCTCGTGGACCCGGTCCACGGCTCACGTGAGGCCCGACATGTGGGACCACTCGGGTGACGTCATCGGCCCGGCGTCGGCGAGGCTCGGCCACGGCGGCAGATGGGTCCCTCCGATGACGTCATGGGTGACGTCACGGTGCGGTCGCTGACACGTGGGCCCCGCGTGTCAGTGACCCACGCGCACGCCCGCATGGCGCGGCGGTTCGGCTCCCTAGACACGTGGCACGATCGTAGCCGTTGGTTTGAAAACCGACGGCTAGGATTGGATTTAGGCCTCAAGTGCTTGGGGCGCACGGGTTGATCTGGGCCATTGGATCTTGATCTAACGGTCCAGATCCAATCTAGCCTGGTGCAGTTCCCGCTACGTGGCACGACCTAAGCCGTTGGATCTAGATCCAACGGTTGAGATTAGATCTAGGATTTTCAACGGGGAACTCACCGAGGGTGACGTGGCGCGATCTGAGCCCTTGGATCTTGATCGGACGGTTGGTGGAGCTCGGGGTCGGCGATGGCTTCACGGCGGCGCTAGCTTGGCCGGAGATGAAGACGATGACCACGGTCTCGGCGTTCCGGGCGCGCTCCGGCGAGATGAAAGGTCTCTTCGGGTGCGTCTCGTTCTGGGGGTCCTAGATCTGTGCTCGGTGGCGGCGGAGGACGGCGGACGGCGGCGGAATCGGCTTTTAACCGCGGTGAAACAAGATTCAATCTCCGGCGAGCTCGTACGGGCAAACGGCGACGGCTCAGGCGAGATGGCTCGGGGACACGGGTGCGCACGGAAGAGGGCAACCTCGGGGCGTGACCCGGGCTTTAAATAGCCTCGGCGTTCGTGCCCGAGACGGAAACCTAGTTCTCCACGGCGGCGGGCGCGGCGGCGGAGTCCGGCTCGGACTCGGGCGGAGACGACGACAAGACGGCCGTCCACGTTAGCACGATCAGCGGCCACGATCGCGTGGACGCGATCGGATCCGGCGGATTCGGCCAAGCGATGCGGAAATCCCGACCGTTGGATCTTGATCCAGCGGTTGGGATCGATTAGGTTTTGGAGTTGGTTCGGTCGAGTCACGTGGCTCGGGTCGGACTCGAACTCGAGTCTGACTCGGGCTCGGTCGGATGAACAGTACAAACCCACTCGCATTTCCAGCGATTTAATAATTAAAATATTTCCCAGAAATTCATTTAATTCATTAAAAATAGCAAAATACTCGAGAAAAATTCAGAAAAATTCTGGAAAATATTTTGGAACATTTTGGACTCAAATAAAATATTTCCAACAAAATTTTATTTGCAAAATTAAATTCTTTAATTATTTCAAAATGGAATAAATTCAAATAAATTCCAAATAAATCCAAATAAATTCCAGAAAATTCCAAAAATTCACCAAAGTGCCAAATCACACATGAATTTAAGAAAAGCAAAATTTTGGGGTGTTACAAACCTCCCCCCTTAATAGAATCTCGTCCACAGAGATTCGGGGCTCACTCTGAGAATAGGTTTGGAAACTCTTTCTTCAAATCCTCTTGGCTCCCAAGTCGCTTCGCTTTCTTCATGGTTGCTCCTTTCGAACTCTGAAACGGGTTGACTTATTTCTGGTCTCTCGATCCATTGTGTCCAGAATCCTCACGGGATGCTCCTTATAAGTCAAATCCTCTTGCAACTCAATTAACTCTAGCGGTGTCTGTTCCTCAGGAACTCGGAGACACTTCTTCAACTGGGACACATGGAATACGTCATGCACTCCTGCTAACGACTGCGGCAACTCCAGCTGATAAGCAACTTCGCCTCTGCGGCTCAAAATCTTAAATGGTCCAACATAACGGGGTGCGAGTTTCCCTTTGGCATGGAACCTCTTAACTCCCTTGAGAGGCGTAACTCTGAGGTATACAAAGTCTTCTGATTCAAAACTCAAGTCTCGCGGCGATTTGTCGATAACTCTTTTGTCGTGATTGGGCTATCTTCAACCTTTCCCTAATCATGGCGATCCGCTCTTGACCTCTTGAAGAATATCAGGCCCAAAGACACGGGCGCTCGCGGTCTCATTCCAATTCAATGGCGTCCGACAGGTCGACCATCTGATGCCTCAAAAGGTGACATCTGTAAACTAGCCTGATAACTATTGTTGTAACTGAACTCGGCATACGGTAAACTCTTATCCCAAGAAGTAGCATAAGCTAATGCACAAGCTCTCAACATATCCTCCAGAATCTGGTTGACTCTTTCGGTCTGTCCGTCCGTCTGTGGATGATAAGGTATCTTGAAGTTCAAACGGGTTCCCATGGCTTCATGCAACTTATTCCAGAACCTTGAGGTAAATTGGGTACCTCTGTCCGATACAATCCTTTTTAGCACTCCGTGCAAACAGACAATCCTGATCATGTACAATTCTGCTAATTTATCTCCCGAGTAAGTGGTCTTCACGGGGATAAAATGGGCTACTTTAGTCAAGCGATCCACTATAACCCATATAGAGTCATAACCTCCTTGAGTCTTCGGCAAACCGGTAATGAAATCCATTCCGATTTCCTCCCACTTCCACTCAGGTATTTTCAGCGACTGTAGCAATCCTGCTGGTCTCTGATGCATTGCCTTGACTCTCTGGCATACGTCGCACAATGCAACATGCTCGGCAACTTCACGTTTCATACTCGGCCACCAGAATCTTCCCTTCAAATCCTGATACATTTTGGCGCTTCCAGGATGAATTGAGTACTTGGATTCATGGGCTTATTCCAAAATCAGTTGCTTTAACTCCTTTTTGTTAGGCACACAAATGCGATCCTTCATCCACAACGTGCCTTGCTCATCCAACTTGAAGTCCTCTGCCTTGCCTTCCTCCTTGATGAATTTAATCCTGCGGATCTTGTCATCATCCTTCTGTCCTTGTGATGCCCTAGAATTTGAGAGCAATCCTATGGTTTTCTTTCTTGATTGTTCCGGAAAGAAAGAGGGTTTTGTCGGGGAATGAAACAATTGAAGAATATGAGGCAATTTAATATTAAAAATTGGAGTTTTGGGCTAGTTTCCGCTGGGCTGAGGCAACCTGGGCCTGGGCTGGGAATTTCTTTTCCCCCCTCTCCTCCCCTTGCTTGGGTGGCCCGCCCCACCACCCCCCTTTAAGTGGCACCACCTCCCCCCTTTGCCCTAGGGCGCCTCCCCTTCCTCCCCCTAGCAGCTGCCACCCTCTCCTCTTCCTCCCCTGCGTGGTGGCTCAAGATCCACCACGAAGCTTGAAGGAAAAAGCGAGAAGGGATCCGTGGAGGCGTGGAGGACGAGCAGATTTCAGATTCGGGGTTCATCGCGTGCTTTCCGTGGATTCTCGAGGAAGGACTCTAGGTAAATTTCTAGAATTTTACCCCCTGTTCTACCTAATATTAGGAGTGTTTTAGATCTGGTGGTGTTTGGTTTGGATGGAATTTGATGGGGGAGAAGGGTAGTTGTTCACGCGGTGCTGTTTCTGAGAGGGGAGATTGTGCAGCGCGGATTGTTTCGCTGTTTAAGTGGCATAGATGATTTTTCCTGCAAAAACCTATAACTAGAAAGTTGTAGAAAACGTCGATACCTAGCTTCTGTATTTTTTTCAGAATTTTTGGGCCGTCGGTCTGAGAGTTATCTCTGTTGGAAGATGACGAACAGAATCTGGAAACAGATTTCATCCACTGTGTTGGACGGTTGTTTAGGCATATTTAACAGCAGAATTGAAATTTTTCACCTTGATGAAAGTTGTAGATCTCGTCAATATCTAGCTACTGTAATTTTTCTGTATTTTTATGAACAGTATAAAAAAAGATACGAAATTGGGAAGAGAGGGTGCTGCTGTTCGATCTGGACAGATCGGGGTTTTTGGCGTTTAAATGGGATCGGGGAGTAGGAAGCGTGTGTTTGAATTGTGTGATGAATTTTGATGTCGCTATGTACTGAAATAATGTTTGTTCAGGTGGTGCCACTGCTGGGCGTAACTAGGTTCTTCGCCCACATCGGTAAAGGCAAGTGGAAGCAGTTGTATTGTTAATCTATACATTGTTGTTTGATTCGCCTTCACTATAAACTCCAATTACAGCAATCATACATGGTTTAATCACTTGCTTTGAGGATTGCAATATCTTGACTGGTATTGTGATGTTGTGGTTTAGCTATGAATCAAGAGTAAGGTGAAGAATGATGTTGTTTACCGGATGAATTGTCTAAACATTTCATCTCTATGATATTTGTTTTCTATCCATGCTATATGATGATATGAAAACGTGTGGACTCAGTGGGAGAGGTTATGAATGAATTCATGCATGAAGCATTAACTGCATAATCATGCATTGGAAGTTTGTTGACGCCAGCGTGCGCGACCGTACCGGTACAACACCGTGTGTTCCTGAGAAAGGGCACGGTGAGGAGGAACATGGCATAAGCATGTGCATCAATCATATGCATTTTACTGAAGTGGTGTGGACTCTTTGATGTGGTATTGTGTATGAGGAATGTGGAATGTTAGATATATGGTGGATGTGGTATTGTATATGAGGAATGTGGAATGCTAGATATATGGTGGATGTTTTATTGGTATTAGTTGTTCCGCTTGCTGAGATTACCCAATCTCACTACTTGCTGTTTTGATGTTTTCAGGTAGCGCACGTGAGTCGTAAGCATGAAGGGTGGGCTAGCAACACAATAATTTTTCTGATGTCATCACGACTCTCATGATCTAGTGCTTTAAATAATTCATTAGTTGGATGCAATTTTATTTCATATAGACCCCTTGTTGTTCCCTTTAAACTTGTTCTCGTTTATGGTTGTCCCATTAGAGATGTGTTATATTTGTGGTTGATACCTGGTTGAATTAGACTCGTTGTCTCTAGTATTGATGTCGTGATATTATTCCTATTTGAATTGCTTCCGTATTGTCCTGTTTTAGGGGGAATCTTGTCGAATTTTCTTGTACATGATTGAGATTTATGGGGTGTTATGATTGGTATCAGAGCGGGCTGTAGGTCCCTGGAATGTGTATTTAGTGTCATACTATAGGTTCAACCTAAAATATGAAGTGGGATAATCTAGAAACATGGCTTAGGTTTTACTTAAAACTTTGCCATAGGATAGCAACATTAAAACTTGTGTAAGTGGAATAATTTATTTAAAACTTGACACACTCTGACAAAGAGGAATGGGTATGGGTACCGTTGCTTTACGCTTAAATGTTGTATTTAAGCTTTGATGTTGAATGTTATATTTGGTAATATATGTTGCTATGTTTATGAAAGAATTGATTGTGTTGATACATTTGAGATTATGTGGGTTGTGGTGCGAAAGGGTTTCGGTCACCTTCTGTTGTTTGTAGTAATGATGGGTTTGACGGTGTGGCGGTTAGTGCCATCACCGATGGACTTTAACCTCTGTTGGGAGAGTGATTATCCTTTACGTAAGTAGATTGGGTAGTTGGTTGGAGTCGAGTAGTAGAGTTGTGGATTGACCCTCCGAATTTCCTTTGCCGTTTTGACGAACGGTTTTGGTTGGTTTTGATTGGTTGAAATAAAAGAAAAAGTGTTCGGTTTTGGATACTCACCGATAGTTCTTTTGGTGGTTTTGGTTTTGTCTTCTTTGGTTGAAGACAAAAGAAGAATTTAGGGTTGCGCCTCTTTTGGTCGCCTTGCCAGCTTTGACGCCCGATTTGTTGTTTGCCTTATAGAGAAACTTATAGATTGATTCTTGGGTTACCATTCTCCAATTTGAAAAGAAGTTATTGAAGTTTCGATGAAAAATCTAAGTCGCATGGATTTAGGTGTCAAGGTTTTGTCGGAAAGGATGTGGTTGATCGGTTGCTTTACGGAGAAAGTTTTCAATTTATTCTTGTGTTTGTCTTTCTCCGAGGTTTAAAAGAGTTATTGCGGTGTTGTGCGGACCTTGTTGTCGGGGCCTAAGTGGTGTTTGATCGCAATGATGACTTGCTTGGGAATTCATCTTTGAAAAACCGTTTGTTCCGTGAAAGTTTGATGTTTGGGGTTATGGCCTTATCTGAAAAAAAAAGATTTGGTTAATCGCTTGGTTTTCCCTCTTGCAACCATCTTCCTTCGGAAGTTGTTGATCTCGAGAGTTGTGGAGTAGTTGCGTGTCGGCATTTGGGAATTTAAGAGTTGACTTCTCTTGTGATTTGTGGTTGAGCTTTCGGAAGGAAAGGTGTTTTAGGTGTTGTTCTTTTACGGAGCAATTTTGGTTTCCTTAAGAGTTGGGTGCGTGATTCACGCGGATGTTTAAGAAGTTAAGTGTATGACGAGAAGTTAGAAGTTTTCGGATGATATGAGCTAGTGGTTCGGTTAAAGCGAATTTGTTGTTTGTTGAAAGATAAACTAAAATATTGTGTTGATAAGAGATGATTAAGCGAGGCGTCGAGGTGATCCAAAGTGAAAGTTGATTAGTGGTGTGTGCAAAGTGATGCGGGTTATGGAATCTAATAGATGTTTGAGATTAGTTAGCATAGAATGTCTCGGTTGATGAACTTGTTATAGCAAGAAGATGGTGTGAAATTCTGCCTATTGTATTTGGTGGGTCGATTAATATTGTGGAGTCGACAATATGACTTAAAATACGTGTAATCAATTAATGAGGATATATGGAATGATTGTAGGAAATGTTGAATTATTCTTGATAGATGTGCATGCAGGATCTGTATTTATGAGGGATGTCTAGTGGAGATCGTGTCGCGTGGTTAGTATTAATTATTGGTGGAATGAACTGGTGATATGGAATATGTGACTTAGGGATTATACCTGTGGTAATTGTTGATTACGCCGGAATAATTGTAAAGAGATGTGTGCTACGCTTGGGATAATAAGTTGCATGAATAATGGTTCGTCATGGTTAGTAGACCAAAAGAAGTTGTTGATATCGTCTTATGTTGGATTAACTGATAAGTTAATTGTCTTTGGAGTTGTGAGAACGTGGTTCTCCTTGTCGATTGTCATACGGTAGATATGGTCTATGGTTCGTTGGTAATATAATCAGTTGTGGTTATATGAGCAGTAAAAGTGATTTTATTAAGAGCGAGATGTTGTAGCTTGTGTGCTTGATGTTGGACTTGTCGGGATTTGGGTGATTATGACATCCGTATTGGCTAAGAGTATTGGAATGTGAGTATTGGTGGGATTTGAGTCGAACTTTCTTTTGAAGGTTCTGGATTCAAATGAAGGTATAAATTTTAGGAGTGCTTGCCTCTTTGTTTAGGCGTCTTGATTAGTGTGCAAGAAAATCTCCCTGATTAAGTGGCATTTTGTCAAGTTACAAACTTGACTACGATGATTGGAATTATGGATGAAAGAGTAGTATTTGAAGTAACCGGCTTATGGGTTCCAAATGTGGTGTGGTATTGAACCATGCCAATCTTTGGATTTGGGCTAATCTGTTTAGTCTATGCTATGAGTATGGATTAACACCCAAAGCGTTGGAGTGGGACGCTCTCTTTAGCGTTCAAGCTGATTTATCTTTGGTAACCACAGGAGTTAAGCGCTTAAATTGTAATTCTATCGTGACTAGAGCTTGATATATTTGGGAAACGTGTGTGGTGTTTGCGAGCGTTTCAAAAAGGTGAATCTTACGATTGTTTCATAAGTGATTTTTGTTGGTAAGGTGTTCCCTGCTGGGGATGTGTTTCCTTCTCTTTAAGAGAATTGGTAGCGGTTATTAGGCGTAGATGTTTGATTTGAGAGTTGATGCTATCTTACATTATTGGCTTTGGTTAAAATGCGATGTTTTGCACGCATTGCGTGCAGTGGTTGTTGGGTTGTGATGCGATATGGTATTTTTTTTTCGGTTAACGCCGTCGTAGTTTATGCGAATTTGAGCAACCATCGATGTGGTTGGGTGTCAATCATGTGACAAAGAGAATGAAGTCTCTTTGTGAATGGTTAATGGGTATCGTGGTTACATGACGAATAAATGGTGAAAAAGATTCATGACATCGTTTTTATAAGCATAAAAGAGTTGTTGAGCCAGGACGGTGAGAAAGTCATATAGAGATATATGACTAATCCGGAGTGCTCTTGAAGAATTCGCATTCGTGTTATGAATCCAGATTTCCATTGCTCTTAGCATGAAAAGGAATGAATGGGTAAATGCTAGTATTCAATCTATTTTAAATAGTTGGAGTATGTTGAGTGGTGGTAATTTTGTTATCATCTATGTATAGGGTAGCCAAAAGTAATGTTATTGGTTGATGTTTATGCCCATTTGTTGATATTGATGACTTGGTAGGGTTGTTAATTGTTGGAAACCATTGATCCAATAGAAAAAAATGTAAAACTGTGGAATAATGTCGAGTACATGTTGTGATTGGGATGAACATTGGATAACAATCATGATGAGGTAGTATAGAATGGAAGGCGTTTTGTTAATCATCATAAAGCTGTATTTATACATGTTGGGTATTCGTTTTTTTGTTGAAGATCAATTTTTTTTGCAAGGTTCTAACCTCGTTTGTTCAAATAGCTGGTGGTCTTGGAGTGTATGTCTCACCTGGTTTGTCGTCGTCTTGAATCTGAACCACAGTAGAGGGGTTGTGGTGTGAAAACACGTTTGTGCGTGGGAGATGAAGAGGGTTCTAGAGACTGGTACCATTTTCTTCTGGAGAGTGGTTCGAATAAGGAGTGCGAGACCGTTTTCTTTCATGGTCTATTTGGGAATTGAAGTAAAGGTGGAACCGTGAGAGGTTTCACTCTGTTGAGCTAAATCAACATTTTCTCGCTAGTGTTGGTTTTGAGAACTCGCTTGTCGTTTATTCCGGTTTGAGTCTTTGTGTGAATGTTTTGTGTTACAAAGAAGTCTTTTGTCCTTTGGGGACTTTGTTGTTGATTTTGGTGTGTCTTAGATTCGGGGACGAATCCTTTTAAGGTGGGGAGATTGTGATGCCCTAGAATTTGAGAGCAATCCTATGGTTTTCTTTCTTGATTGTTCCGGAAAGAAAGAGGGTTTTGTCGGGGAATGAAACAATTGAAGAATATGAGGCAATTTAATATTAAAAATTGGAGTTTTGGGCTAGTTTCCGCTGGGCTGAGGCAACCTGGGCCTGGGCTGGGAATTTCTTTTTCCCCCTCTCCTCCCCATGCCTTGGTGGGCCGGCCCACCACCCCCCTTTAAGTGGCGCCACCTCCCCCCTTTGCCCTAGGGCGCCTCCCCTTCCTCCCCCTAGCAGCTGCCACCCTCTCCTCTTCCTCCCCTGCGTGGTGGCTCAAGATCCACCACGAAACGCGAAGGAAAAAGCGAGAAGGGATCCGTGGAGGCGTGGAGGACGAGCAGATTTCAGATTCGGGGTTCATCGCGTGCTTTCCGTGGATTCTCGAGGAAGGACTCTAGGTAAATTTCTAGAATTTTACCCCCTGTTCTACCTAATATTAGGAGTGTTTTAGATCTGGTGGTGTTTGGTTTGGATGGAATTTGATGGGGGAGAAGGGTAGTTGTTCACGCGGTGCTGTTTCTGAGAGGGGAGATTGTGCAGCGCGGATTGTTTCGCTGTTTAAGTGGCATAGATGATTTTTCCTGCAAAAACCTATAACTAGAAAGTTGTAGACAACGTCGATACCTAGCTTCTGTATTTTTTTCAGAATTTTTGGGCCGTCGGTCTGAGAGTTATCTCTGTTGGAAGATGACGAACAGAATCTGGAAACAGATTTCATCCACTGTGTTGGACGGTTGTTTAGGCATATTTCACAGCAGAATTGAAATTTTTCACCTTGATGAAAGTTGTAGATCTCGTCAATATCTAGCTACTGTAATTTTTCTATATTTTTATGAACAGTATAAAAAAAGATACGAAATTGGGAAGAGAGGGTGCTGCTGTTCGATCCGGACAGATCGGGGTTTTTGGCGTTTAAATGGGATCGGGGAGTAGGAAGCGTGTGTTTGAATTGTGTGATGAATTTGGATGTCGCTATGTACTGAAATAATGTTTGTTCAGGTGGTGCCACTGCTGGGCGTAACTAGGTTCTTCGCCCACATCGGTAAAGGCAAGTGGAAGCAGTTGTATTGTTAATCTATACATTGTTGTTTGATTCGCCTTCACTATAAACTCCAATTACAGCAATCATACATGGTTTAATCACTTGCTTTGAGGATTGCAATATCTTGACTGGTATTGTGATGTTGTGGTTTAGCTATGAATCAAGAGTAAGGTGAAGAATGATGTTGTTTACCGGATGAATTGTCTAAACATTTCATCTCTATGATATTTGTTTTCTATCCATGCTATATGATGATATGAAAGCGTGTGGACTCAGTGGGAGAGGTTATGAATGAATTCATGCATGAAGCATTAACTGCATAATCATGCATTGGAAGTTTGTTGGCCTTGGCGTCGTGCGATCAAATGCAGATACAACACCGTGTGTTCTGAGAAAGGGCACGGTGAGGAGGAACATGGCATAAGCATGTGCATCAATCATATGCATTTCTTGAAGTGGTGTGGACTCTTTGATGTGGTATTGTGTATGAGGAATGTGGAATGTTAGATATATGGTGGATGTGGTATTGTATATGAGGAATGTGGAATGCTAGATATATGGTGGATGTTTTATTGGTATTAGTTGTTCCGCTTGCTGAGATTACCCAATCTCACTACTTGCTGTTTTGATGTTTTCAGGTAGCGCACGTGAGTCGTAAGCATGAAGGGTGGGCTAGCAACACAATAATTTTTCTGATGTCATCACGACTCTCATGATCTAGTGCTTTAAATAATTCATTAGTTGGATGCAATTTTATTTCATATAGACCCCTTGTTGTTCCCTTTAAACTTGTTCTCGTTTATGGTTGTCCCATTAGAGATGTGTTATATTTGTGGTTGATACCTGGTTGAATTAGACTCGTTGTCTCTAGTATTGATGTCGTGATATTATTCCTATTTGAATTGCTTAGTATTGTCTGTTTTAGGGAAATCTTGTTAATTTTTCTTGTACAACATTTGAGATTTATGGGGTGTTACAGTCCTTCTCGGATCTGATCCTCTAGGGTATGCTTTACTTCTAATGCGGCCAAGAATCCGCTAGGTACTACCTCAATCTTCATTTTCTGAAAATCCTCACATAACTCATCCTGACTTGTGGCTAGCAACGTACTCACGGTATGGCTTTTCCGACTCAGAGCATCGGCTACTACGTTGGCCTTCCCGGGATGGTAATGGATTCCAACATTATAGTCCTTGATCATCTCTAACCATCTCCTCTGCCTCATATTCAGATCCGACTGGGTGAATATGTACTTAAGGCTCTTATGATCCGTATATACTTCACATCTGTTTCCAATCAGATAGTGATGCCATATCTTCAAAGCATGCACTATGGCAGCTAACTCTAGGTCATGTGTCGGATAATTTTTCTCATGCGGACTCAACTGCCTTGATGCATAAGCGACGACCTTTCCATTCTGCATCAGCACACATCCAAGTCCTTGGCGCGATGCGTCACAATAAATATCGAAGCTTTGAGCAACATCCGGTAGAACTAACACCGGTGCTGATGTCAATCGCTTCTTGACTCTGAAATCCTTTCTCACATTACGGCGTCCATGCAAACTTCTTTTCCTTCTTGACAATTGCGTAAGAGGTTTCGCAATTGTCGAGAAGCCTTCGATGAAACGGCGGTAGTATCCTGCCATTCCAAGGAAACTCGAATAGGTCACGGTCTTGGTGCTCCCAATGTAACACGACTTCTACTTTGCTTGGGTCTCTGGCGACTCCTTCTGCGGTCATTACATGTCCAAGAAACTCCACCTTGTCCTTCCAAAAATCACACTTGCTGAACTTGGCGAAAAGTTGTTGTTCCCTCAGCTTTTCCAAAACTCGCCTTAAGTGTCCGGCATGTTCATCCTCCATTTTGGAGTAGATTAGAACATCATCTATGAACACGACGACAAACTTGTCCAAATATTCCATGAACACCTTATTCATCATATTCATGAAATAGTGGCGCATTAAATCGATCCAAAGGACATAGCGTAAACTCGTAATGTCCATATCTTGGCGAGAATGCGATCTTGAATATCTTACGATCGGATCTTCAAGCGATGGTATCGATCTCGAGATCAATCTTGGAGAAAACTCCGGCTCCTCTCGGTGATCAAACAAATCATCAATCTGGGTAGCGGATACTTATTCTTCACGGTGACTTCATTGAGTGCACGGTAGTCGATGCACATCCTGAAACTTCTGTCCTTTTTCTTGACAAACAAAACTGGTGCTCCCCACGGCGACGAACTCGGTCTGATAAATCCTTTCTCCATTAACTCTTCTATTTGTTTCTTCATCTCAACCAACTCCTCGGTGGACATCCGATAGGGTCTCTTTGCTATCGGTCTTTGTGCAGGTACAAGCTCTATCACAAACTCTATGTCCTGTCAAGCGGCATACCGGTAGATCTTCGGGAAAAACATCTGGGTACTCATTCACTACGGAGACATCCTCTATCTTGATTGTCTTGGTCTTGTTAACCATCAAGCTGTCCTTCTCTAACGGCGGTAGCTTGAAATTCCACTTTCTTTCCACAAGGGCTCTCAAGCGAGATAGTCCTTCGTCCACAATCCAATACGGCCTTGTGCTTGGATAACCAATCCATTCCCAATATGACGTCTAAGGTGCAGGTTTCTAGAATAATAAGGTTTGCTAGGAACTCTATTCCATCTATTAGTATTCTCACCGGAACATCCTACTTTCGTTCGGAGTTCGGATCCGTGGGTTTGAACTAAAAGCATGCATCTAAGTCTAGCAATCCTCAAATCATTTCTAGTAGCAAAGCCTTGCGAAACAAGCGAATGCGAAGCTCGAGTCAAACAAAACCGTTGGTGTATCGAGTTAACAAGTAACTTACCCGACGACGTCAGTAGCATTCTCGAGTGCATCTGCGGTGACATGGTTGACTCGGCCTCTCACCACGATGCAGGGTGTGGCTCCTGGTCTTTGGCGTCCTAGCTGGGGTGGTTCCTAGATTGAAGCGAACCGAGTCACTCCTGCTGTCTTCTTCGGACAAGCTGTTTGCAAAGTGTCTGGCTCGTTGCGATTGTAGCGACATCTCACTGTTCCTTCTTTGCTGCACGGAGTAGTGTTTCTAGCGAAGTGGGTGCAGTAGTTACGATTGATAGGTCTTGGTCTTTGGGGATGGTGTCCTTGTTGCATTCTGTGGTTGGAATCGAAGAATTGATTTGGTGCAACTCTCGGTATATGCGTTCCACTGGTGTGATCCTTCTTTGTTGCATCCTGCGCTTCTGTTCTCATCCAGTTCCTTGCGCTTGTCCTCAAGAATAAGTGCCTTATTCACCAGCTCTTGGAAATCCGGAAAGGTGTGGGTGATCAATCCTACTTGCAATCTGAGTTAAGTCCCTTCATAAAACGAGGTATGCGGATTTATGCGTCGCTACATCCTCGGTGCGTAGCGTGCTAGTTGTGTGAACTTGTTCAGGTAGTCGGCCACCGGCTGATTACCTTGCTTGATGCTCTGAACTCCTCCTTCTTAAGGTCCATGATTCCTTGAGGCACGTGAATCTTGTCGGAAAGCGGTTTGTGAACTCTTCCCAAGTGATATCTTGAGGGTTCTCTTGCGTGGCACGAAGTTCTCCCACCATTCGGTATTTGTTCCTTCGGTGATGAGAAGCGTAGAGTACCTTCTCATTTCCTATGCATTGAGCTATGTGTAGCTTCCTCTCGATTGATCTTAACCAATCATCGGCCTCCAATGGATTGGCATTCCCAGAGAAAGTAGGTGGGTGAGTTCTCATGAACTCGGCAGTCTTGTATTACGGCGTGGTCACTGATTAACTTGATTAGCGGTGGCTTGAGCGGTGGCGTGTTGCATTTGTTGCATCATAGCATGCATCAAGCGAGTGCAGGCGGCGAGAAAAACTCCGAAATTCTGCACATCCGGTGGCGGTCTTTGGTGCTCCCTCATTGGGGTTTTCTGCTGGGCGAGAACCATTTCCATTGCTTCCAAAGTTTCCACGGGTGTTCACCATCTGTCGATTTGCTCTAGGTTTAGAGATGAGAGGGAAACAAGAATAGACAAGTAATATGGAACTTATGCGGGGCGAAAGGTGTAACTTTGAGGTCCAACTTTATTATTAATAACTTGGTATGGCTGCTTACAATGCCTAAGGGCCTTGCAACACATACTGCACACTCAGCAAACAATGAAAATCCAAATCGAACTAACTCTAGAGTCTAACGCCTAAAGGGTGACTCCTTATTCTATGACGCGACTCGGCGAAGGAGTCTCTCTATAGAACTGTAACACCCCAAAATTTTGCTTTTCTTGAATTCATGTGTGATTTGGCACTTTGGTGAATTTTTGGAATTTTCTGGAATTTATTTGGAATTTATTTGAATTTATTCCATTTTGAAATAATTAAAGAATTTAATTTTTGCAAATAAAATTTTGTTGGAAATATTTTATTTGAGTCCAAAATGATCCAAAATATTTTCCAGAATTTTTCGAATTTTACGAGTCTTTTGCTATTTTAATGAATTAAATGAATTCTTGGGAATTATTTTAAATATTAAATCGCTGGAAATTGCGAGTGGGTTTGTCTTGTTCACCGATCGAAGCCCGAGTCAGACTCGAGTTCGAGTCCGACCCGAGCCACGTGGTCGAGCCGAACCCGTTCGCCCGAACCCTAGCCACACGACCCTTGGATCAAGATCCAGCGGTTGTGATTGGCGCCGCCACCGAACGAACCGAGTCCGACCGGCTCGCCATTTCGGGCCGGACCCGAGTCCAACTCACGCGACCGTTGGATCGAGATCCAACGGTTCACGTTGCGCCACGTCGCCTCTCCGTGCCGCCGCCGGACTCCGCCGTCGAAACCGTGTCGACCTCGGTCTCCGTGCGTTTCACGGACGCCGAGACCCCTATTTAATGCGCCGCCACCACGGTCGTGACCTAGACTTCCGTGCGCACTGCGCCCCAAGCCATCTACGCTGGCCGCTGCCCGTTTGCCGTCTGAGCTCGCGGAGTTGGAATTCCGTTCGCCGCGGTTAAACGCCGAAATCTGCCGCCGTCGTCGTCCTCCGCCGTCATCAAGCCCAGATCCGGATTCCCCAAGACGAGACGCGTTCGGGAGTACCCTTCACTTCGCCGGAGAAGCCCCGAAGCGCCGTTGGACTCGTCGTCGTCTTCATCTCCGGTGGCCTCTGCTCCGCCGCGTCGCCATCGCCGTCTGCGAGCTACGCTAGCCGTCCGATCAGAATCTAAGGGCTCAGATCGCGCCACGTCACACCGCGGTGAGATCTCACATGCAACCTCTGGATCTATTTTCAACCGTCGGATCTAGATCCAACGGCTTAGATTGTGCCACGTAGCTAGAACTGCACCAGGTTAGATTGGATCTTGACCGTCCGATCAAGATCGAGCAGTGCAGATCAGCGAGTTGTTTTTCCAAAGCACTACGCTAGATTTAATCCGCGCCGTTGATTTTCAAACCAACGGCCGTGATTGCGCCACGTGTCGGGAAGTTGGACCGACGCGGTCAGCGTCGTACGCGCGCGTGCGTGGTCACTGACACGCGGGGCCCGCGTGTCAGCCGATCGCATCGTGGCGTCACCCATGGCGTCCGCGGTGGAGTCCCACATATCCACCGTAAATTTGAGTCCCCGTGGCGTCGGCGATAGCGTCACCCGAATGGTCCTGTCCGATCTCACGTGGAGTCGTGGACCGAGTCCACGGTGGACCGAGCCGAGCGTGGACCAAGCCCATGAGCCGGCTGACGTCAGCCGCCCAATCAGAGGCTGCCACGTGTCCTTGCTGACGCAATAATTAATTTCCGAAAAAAGAAAATGATTTAATAAATCGGTTTAATAATTGATTTGAATTTCAAAACTTCAAACGCTTATAACTTTTGCGTTTCAACTCCGATTTGAGTGATTCAAATTTCTAAATTTGTATAAAATTGAGATATACCTAAATATGAATTTTATTTAAATTTTGGACTAAAGTTTTTCTCTGTAATATTATTTAATTGATTATTTAAACTTTAATAAATCATAACTTTTGCGTTTTAACTCCAAATTTGACGATTCCAGTTTCTAAAAATCCAGAAAATTATGTTCTCTCTGTTTATGGATTTTATTTGGAGTTTTGGGATGTTTTTGCCTATTGTTTATTTGTGTATTGCTATTTGCACGCTTTACGAGTAGACGTTGAAGTCTGGGAAGGATTCGAAGGAGAAGTGTTGACTCAGGATCCAACTCAAGACCAAGAGCAAGTGCTTTTTGAAGGCAAGTTGTGCTTTGACCATGTTGATCCTACTTCGAAATCTATTTTGATTTAAACTATTGCATGCTAGTTCAATTAGAAAAATACTTTGTTTAAACACGGGGTTAGATAAATACCAATTTCTTTGTATGACACCTTGATTATCTAAGTATGTGCCATGATCCCTTGTCACCCTAGTTGTGGATTACTAGTTGGACATTATTAAATTGCCAACATGGGTTTAGACCGTTGTAGTATACTGCTTAGACCTGCTACGTGCTCATAACATGATTTTGGACAATCAAATGTTAATATTGACTTAATGATATATCGAACCTGTTTTGGAAAAGTATCATGTGATGTTGATGGCACGTGGTGCATGGTAATCAAGCGGGTTTGATAAGCAATTTATCGGGGCATGTGGCAAGAGTAATCAGGTGGGCCAGTTGTGGCATTGGGGATGTTGATTTGGTTCTTCGGGTAGTCTTGCCCTGGTCACTCTAAGGACTTAACCTTGCAAGCCTTTGAACTGGGTCATACTTGCAACCACATGGCTGGAATGGGACGGCCCTAGTTGACTAAGTCGCTAAGGACTCACTTGTGGAGCCTCAGGGTGTCAGTTACACCGTTTGTGTGATTATGCGGGGAGCGTATCGTGGCTGTGGCCAGATACCCATCTAACGGTGTGTTGGTCCCATACTTCGCCTTGGCTAAGGGAAGGGATGGTGTAGAGCACGAGCAGGAGAGGACCACTGTGTTGTTTGAGGCTTCGAAAGGCTTTATTCTGAGGAACTTCGCCTTTGTGGTGTTTGATTGTATCTTGTGGGTAAAGTGCATAACCTCTGCAGAGTGTAGAATCTATTTAAATAGCCGAGTCATGATCTTGGACAATGCTCGGGAATTACAGTCAAGGGTTAGATTTTCTCAAAAATAACTTTGGTTTGAAAGGTTGGGTTGGTTTAATAATGGAGATGATGGAAATGTGGTTTAGGATGGGGAAAATGTTTATTAAACTTCTTGAAAAGTTATTCATGCTCTACTTATTTCTCTTTGCTTTGAATCTACTTATATTACTTGTCAAATCTTGTTTCTTGCAAATATTCCTTAAGCTATTCCTTTGTACCAAGCCATGCATATAGTATATTAGCTTGCATTCTGTGCATGACTTCTTTGAGTACCAAGTACTCACCCTTGCCTCAACACAATACAGTTGAAGAGGAGACTACGCCGGAGAAGGAATTCCAAGAGGACCCGTCTACTTAGGGATGCGAGCCCGATCACATTGCTGTGGTATCTTGGATGGCGCCACGAAGTTATTTGATTTTCCGCTGCTATTATTTCTCTTTTAATAAGTTTCGCCTCGCAAGGCATATATTTGTAACTTGGCCATATGGTCGAGTAACCTGTTTGGTTATTTAAATAAAGTACTTTGATAATATCGATTGGTATGATTGTGATATTTACCGATGTTAAGACTGTGTGCACTAAGCGCGTTCTGGACTAGTCTGAATACCTGAGGGTCCGGATTTGCAAATTCGGGGTCCCGACAGAGGTGGTATCAGAGCCATACTTGACTGTAGGCTCAACCCTAAGCTAGAATGGTCGTAGTGAGGATAAAACCTATTTTCTAAAGCTAAAAATTTGTCAAGATAAGAAATGACATCTCGACTTATCCCCTTCTCTCTTTTCTTGTCTCTTGCTGAAATTTTTCCTTACTTTATCACAATTTAAAAATTCCGAGTTCTTACGTAAAGCACTCTTGTGACAGATGGAGGTTTTCTCGATGAATGAGCATAGGTTCTTTAGTGAGACTCCTTCGCCGAGTCGCGTCATAGAAGAAAGAGTCACCCTTTAGGCGTTAGACTCCAAAGTTAGTTCGATTTGGATTTGCTTTGTTTGCTGAGTGTGCAGTATGTGTTGCAAGGCCCTTAGGCATTGTAAGCAGCCATACCAAGTTACTAATAATAAAGTTGGACCTTAAGACTACACCTTTCGCCCCGCATAAGTTCCATATTACTTGTCTATTCTTGTTTCCCTCTCATCTCTAAACCTAGAGCAAATCGACAGATGGTGAATACCCGTGGAAACTTTGGAAGCAATGGGAGTGGTTCTCGCCAAGAGAAAACCCAGTGATGGAGCACCATGCACCGCTTGATTGATATGCAGAATTTTGGAGCATTTCTTGCTGCTCAGACTCGATTGATGCATGCTATGATGCAACAAATGCAGCACGTCCTTTGCTCAGGCCACTTTGCTAATCAAGTTAATCGGGGCCACGCTTGAGAATACAAAGGCTGTCAAAGTTCATGAGAACTCACCCACCCACTTTCTCTGGGAATGCCAATCCATTGGAGGCCGATGATTGGTTAAGATCAATTGAGAGGAAGCTACACATAGCTCAATGCATAGGAAATGAGAAGGTACTCTCGCTTCTCATCGGTTGGAAGGAACATTGGCCGAATGGTGGGAGAACTTCGTGCCACGCAGAGAACCCTCAAGATATCACTTGGGAAGAGTTCACAGTTGCATTCGACAAGATTATCACGTGCTGAAGGAATCATGGACCTTAAGAAGGAGGAGTTCAGAGCCTTTGAAGCAAGGTAATCGGCCGGTGGCGACTACTGAACAAATTCACACAGCTAGCACGCTACGCTTCGAGGATGTAGCGACGGATAAATCCAGGCAGTCTCGTTTCATGAAGGGACTTAACTCGGGATTGCAAGTAGGGTTGATCACCCACACCTTTCCAGATTTCCAAGAGTTGGTGAATAAGGCGCTTATTCTTGAGGACAAGCGCAAGGAACTGGATGAGAGCAGGAGCGCAGGATGCAACGGCAAGGATTACGCCAGAACGCACAAGCGCTTGAGAGTTGCACCAAATCAATTCTTGATTTCAACCACGAATCGACAAGGACACCATCCCGCACCAAGACACTGCCAATCGAACTACTGCACCCACTTCGCTAGAAACGCTACCCCAGGCATCGAAGGAACAGTGAGACGTTACATAAGCGCAACGAGCCAGGACACTTCGCCAACATTGTCCAAAGAAGACAGCAGAGTGACCCGATTCGCTTCAACCTAGGAACCACCCAGCTAGGGCGCCAAAGACCAGAGCCACACCCTGCACCGTGGTGAGAGGCCGAGTCAACCATGTCACCGCAGATGCAACTGCAGAATGCTACTGGACGTCGTCTTGGGTAAGTTACTTGTTAACTCGATACACCTGCTTGATTTTGTTTGACTCTGGAGCTTCGCATTCGTTTGTTTCACAAGGCTTTGCTACTAGAAATGATTTGAGAATTGCAAGACTTAAGTGCATGCTTTTAGTTCAAACCCTGGTTCCGAACTCCGAGCGAAAGTAGGATGTTCCGGGTGAGAATACTAATAGATGGAATAGAGTTCCTAGCAAACCTTATAATTTTGGAGACCCGGACCTTAGAGCGTTATATTGGGAATGGATTGGTTATCCAAGCACAAGGCTGTATTGGATTGTGGATGAAGGACTATCTCGATTGAGAGCCCGTGTGGGAAGAAAGTGGAATTTCAAGCCACTGCGATTAGAGATGGACGATTGATGGTTAACAGTACCAAGGCAATCAGCATAGAGGATGTCGATAGTGAATGAGTACCCCGATGTTTTCAGAAGATCTACAGTATGCCGCTTGACAGGGACATAGAGTTTGTGATAGAGCTTGTACTGCACAAAGACCGATAGCAAAGAGACCCTATCGGATGTCTACCGAGGAGTTGGTAGAGATGAAGAAACAGCTAGAAGAGTTAATGGAGAAAGGATTTATCGAGACCAAGTTAGTCGCCATGGGAGCACCGATTTTGTTTGTCAAGAAGAAGGGCGGGAGTTTCAGGATGTGCATCGACTACCGTGCACTCAATGAGGTCACCGTGAAGAATAAGTATCCGCTACCAGGATTGATGATTTGTTTGATCGATTAAGAGGAGCGGAGTTTTCTCCAAGATTGATACGAGATCGGGATACCATCGATTGAAGATTCGATCGAAGATATTCGAAGGCGCATTCTCGTCAAGATATGGACATTACGAGTTCTGATTATGTCCTTTGAAATTTGAACGAATCGCGACTTATTTCATGAATATGATGAATAAGGTGTTCATGGAATATTTGGACAAGTTTGTCGTCGTGTTCATAGACGATATCCTAGTCTACTCCAAGGCAGGAGGATGAACATGCCGAACACTTAAGGCGAGTTTTGGAAAAGGCGAGGAACAGCAACTTTTCGCCAAGTTCAGCAAGTGTGATTTTTGGAAGAACAAGGTTGAGTTTCTTGGACATGTAATGACCGCATGAAGGAGTCGCCGTAGATCCAAGCAAAGAAGAAGCTGTGTTACATTGGGAGCGACCAAAGGCGGTGACCAGTTCGGAGTTTCCTTGGAATGGCAGGATACTACCGCCGTTTCATCGAAGGCTTCTCGACAATTGCGAAACCTCTTACGCCAATTGCTGAAGAAGGAAAAGAAGTTTGCATGGGCGCTTGAATGTGAGAAAGGATTTGAGGAGTGAAGAAGCGATTGACATCGACCGGTGTTAGTTCTAGGATGTTGCTCAAAGCCGATATTTATTGTGACGCATCGCGCCAAGGACTTGGATGTGTCTTGTCTGCGAGAATGGAAAGGTAAATCGCTTATGCATCAAGGCGATTGAGGCCGCATGAGGAAAATTATCCGACACATGACCTAGAGTTAGGCTGCCGTAGTGCATGCTTTAAAGATATGGCGTCACTATCTGATTGGAAACAGATGTGAAGTATATACGGATCATAAGAGCCTTAAGTACATATTCACCCAGTCGGATCTGAATATGAGGCAGAGGAGATGGTTAGAGTTAATCAAGGACTACAATGTTGGAATCCATTACCATCCCGGGAAAGCCAACGTAGTAGCCGATGCTCTGAGTCGGAAAAGCCATACCGTGAGTACGTTGCTAGCCACAAGTCAGGATGAGTTATGTGAGGATGTTCAAAAGATGAAGATTGAGGTAGTATCTAGCGGATTCTTGGCCGCATTAGAAGTAAAGCCTACCCTAGAGGATCAGATCCGAGAAGGACAGAAGGATGATGACAAGATCCGCAGGATTAAGTCCATCAAGGAGGAAGGCAAGGCAGAGGACTTCAAGTTGGATGAGCAAGGCACGTTGTGGATGAAGGATCGCATTTGTGTGCCTAACAACAAGGAGTTAAAGCAACTGATTCTGGAAGAAGCCCATGACTCCAAGTACTCAATTCATCCTGGAAGCGCCAAGATGTATCAGGATCTGAAGGAGAGATGCGGTGGCGAGTATGAAACGTGAAGTTGCCGAGCATGTTGCATTGTGCGACGTATGCCGGAGAGTCAAGGCAATGCATCGAGACCAGCAGGATTGCTACACCGCTAAAAATACGAGTGGAAGTGGGAGGAAATCGGAATGGATTTCATTACCGGTTTGCCGAAGACTCAAGGAGGTTATGACTCCATATGGGTTATAGTGGATCGCTTGACTAAAGTAGCCCATTTTATCCCGTGAAGACCACTTACTCGGGGATAAATTAGCGTAATTGTACATGATCGGGATTGTCTGTTTGCACGGAGTGCCAAAGAGGATTGTATCGGACAGAGGTACCCAATTTACCTCAAGGTTACGGAATAAGTTGCATGAAGCCATGGGAACCCGTTTGAACTTCAAGATCTGACTTATCATCCACAGACGGATGGACAGACCGAAAGAGTCAACCAGACTGGAGGATATGTTGAGAGCTTGTGCATTAGCTTATGCTACTTCTTGGGATAAGAGTTTACCGTATGCCGAGTTCGATTACAACAATAGTTATCAGGCTAGTTCTGAGATGTCACCTTTTGAGGCCTTTGTATGGTCGACCACTGTCGGACGCCATTGAATTGGAATGAGACCGTGAGCCGTGTCTTTGGGCCTGATATTCTTCAAGAGGTGAAGAAGCGGATCGCCATGATTAGGGAAAGGTTGAAGATAGCCCAATCTCGGCAGAAGAGTTATGTCGACAATCGTCGCGAGACTTGAGTTTTGAACCGTAAGACTTTGTATACCTCGAGTTATGCCTCTCAGGGGAGTTAAGAGGTTCCATGCCAAAGGGAAACTCGCACCCCGTTATGTTGGACCATTTAAGATTTTGAGCCGCAGAGGCGAAGTTGCTTATCAGCTGGAGTTGCCACAGTCGTTAGCAGGAGTGCATGATGTATTCCACGTGTCCCGATTGAAGAAGTGTCTCCGAGTTCTGAGAGCAGACACCGTTAGAATCAATTGAGTTGCAAGAGGATTTGACTTATAAGGAGTATCCCGTGAGGATTCTGGACACAATGGATCGAGAAACTAGAAGCAAGTCAACCCGTTTTTGTAGAGTTCAATGGAGCAACCATGAAGAAAGCGAAGCGACTTGGGGCCTTGAAGAGGATTTGAAGAAAGAGTTTCCAAACCTATTCTCAGTAGTGAGCCACGAATCTCGGGGACGAGATTCTATTAAGGGGAGGTTTGTAACACCCCAAAATTTTGCTTTTCTTGAATTCATGTGTGATTTGGCACTTTGGTGAATTTTTGGAATTTTTTGGAATTTATTTGGATTTATTTGGGATTTATTTGAATTTATTCCATTTTGAAATAATTAAAGAATTTAATTTTGCAAATAAAATTTTGTTGGAAATATTTTATTTGAGTCCAAAATGATCCAAAATATTTTCCGAATTTTTCTGAATTTTACGAGTCTTTTGCTATTTTTAATGAATTAAATGAATTATCGGGAATTATTTTAAATATTAAATCGCTGGAAATTGCGAGTGGGTTTGTCTTGTTCACCCGATCGAGGCCGAGTCGACTTCGAGTTCGAGTCCGACCGAGCCACGTGGTCGAGCCGAACGCTCGTCCGAACCCTAGCCACACGACCCTTGGATCAAGATCCAACGATTGTGATTGCGCCACGTCATCGAACCCGAAGTCCGACCGAGCGGCCCGGCTCGCCGAGCGGACCCGAGTCCAACTCACGCGACCGTTGGATCGAGATCCAACGGTTCACGCTGCGCCACGTCGCCTCTCGTGCCGCCGCCGGACTCGCCGTCGAAACCAGTGTCCGACCTCGGTCTCCGTGCGTTTCTGACGCCGAGACCCCTATTTAATGCGCCGCCACCACGGTCGTGACCTGAACTTCCGTGCGCACCGTGCCCCAAGCCATCTCACCTGAGCCGCGCAGCTTTGCCCGTCTGAGCTCGTCGGAGTTGGAATTCCGTTCGCGCGATTAACGCCGATATCTGCCGCCGTCAGTCGTCCTCCGCGTCATCAAGCCCAGATCCGGATTCCCCAAGGCGAGACGCGTTCGGAGTACCCTTCACTTCGCCGGAGAAGCCCCGGCGCCCGTTGGACTCGTCGTCGTCTTCATCTCCGGTGGCCTTCGCCCGCCGCCGCTATCGCCATCGCCGTCATGAGCTACGCTAGCCGTCCGATCAGAATCCAAGGGCTCGAATCGCGCCACGTCACACCGCGGTGAGATCTCACGTGCAACCTCTGGATCTATTTTCAACCGACGGATCTAGATCCAACGGCGTAGATTGTGCCACGTAGCTAGAACTGCACCAGGTTAGATTGGATCTTGACCGTCCGATCAAGATCGAACGGAGACAGCGGAGTTGTTTTTCCAAAGCACTACGCTAGATTTAATCCGCGCCGTTGATTTTCAAACCAACGGCCGTGATTGCGCCACGTGTCGGGAAGTTGGACCGACGCGGTCAGACGCGCGTCGCGTGGTCAGCGACACGCGGGCCCGCGTGTCGGCCGATCGCACCGTGGCGTCACCCATGGCGTCACGATGGGTCCCACATGTCGACCGCAGTGGTGAGTCCCCGCCGACGTCGGCGATAGCGTCACCGAATGGTCCCGCTGTCGGTCTCACGTGGAGTCGTGGGCCGAGTCCACGGTGGACCGAGCCGGCGTGGACCAAGCCCATGAGCGGTGACGTCGGCCGCCCAATCGAAGGCTGCCACGTGTCCTTCTGACGCAATAATTAATTTCGAAAAAAGAAAATGATTTAATAAATCGGTTTAATAATTGATTTGAATTTCAAAACTTCAAACGCTTATAACTTTTGCGTTTCAACTCCGATTTGAGTGATTCAAATTTCTAAATTTGTATAAAATTGAGATATACCTAAATATGAATTTTATTTAAATTTTGGACTAAATTTTTTCTGTAATATTATTTAATTGATTATTTAAACTTTAATAAATCATAACTTTTGCGTTTTAACTCCAAATTTGTGATTCAGTTTCTAAAAATCCAGAAAATTATGTTCTCTCTGTTTATGGATTTTATTTGGAGTTTTGGGATGTTTTTGCCTATTGTTTATTTGTGTATTGCTATTTGCACGCTTTACGAGTAGGCGTTGAAGTCTTGGGAAGGATTCGAAGGAGAAGTGTTGACTCAGGATCCAACTCAAGACCAAGAGCAAGTGCTTTTTGAAGGCAAGTTGTGCTTTGACCATGTTGATCCTACTTCGAAATCTATTTTGATTTAAACTATTGCATGCTAGTTCAATTAGAAAAATACTTTGTTTAAACACAGGGGTTAGATAAATACCAATTTCTTTGTATGACACCTTGATTATCTAAGTATGTGCCATGATCCCTTGTCACCCTAGTTGTGGACTACTAGTTGGACATTATTAAATTGCCAACATGGGTTTAGACCGTTGTAGTATCTTGCTTAGACACGCTACGTGCTCATAACATGATTTTGGACAATCAAATGTTAATATTGACTTAATGATATATCGAACCTGTTTTGGAAAAGTATCATGTGATGTTGATGGCACGTGGTGCATGGTAATCAAGCGGGGTTTGATAAGCATGATTTCGACCGGGGCATGTGGCAAGAGTAATCAGTGGGCAGTTGTGGCATTGGGGATGTTGATTTGGTTCTTGGGTAGTCTTGCCTGGTCACTCTAAGGACTTAACCTTGCAAGCCTTTGAACTGGGTCATACTTGCAACCACATGGGTGGAATGGGACGGCCCTAGTTGACTAAGTCGCTAAGGACTCACTTGTGGAGCCTCAGGGTGTCGATTACACCGTTTGTGTGATTGTGCGGGGAGCGTATCGTGGGCGTGGCCAGATACCCATCTAACGGTGTGTTGGTCCCATACTTCGCCTTGGCTAAGGGAAGGGATGGTGTAGAGCACGAACCAGGAGAGGACCACTGTGTTGTTTGAGGCTTAGAAAGGCTTTATTCTGAGGAACTTCGCCTTTGTGGTGTTTGACTGTATCTTGTGGGTAAAGTGCATAACCTCTGCAGAGTGTAGAATCTATTTAAATAGCCGAGTCCACGGTACTGGACAATGCTCGGGAATTACAGTCAAGGGTTAGATTTTCTCAAAAATAACTTTGGTTTGAAAAGTTGGGTTGGTTTAATAATGGAGATGATGGAAATGTGGTTTAGGATGGGGAAAATGTTTATTAAATTTCTTGAGAAGTTATTTATGCTTTACTTATTTCTACTGCTTTCGAATCTACTTATATTACTTGTCAAAAGCTGTTTACTGCAAATATACCTTAAGCTATTCCTTTGTACCAAGCCATGCATATAGTATATTAGCTTGCATTCTGTGCATGACTTGCTGAGTACCAAGTACTCACCCTTGCCTCAACACAATACCAGTTGAAGAGGAGACTACGCCAGTACTCACCCTTCTCTCTTTTCTTGTCTCTTGCTGAAATTTTCCCTTACCTTGTCACAATTTAAAAATTCCGAGTTCTTACGTAAAGCACTCTTGTGACAGATGGAGGTTTTCTCGATGAGTGAGCATAGGTTCTATAGTGAGACTCCTTCGCCGAGTCGCGTCATAGAATAAAGAGTCACCCTTTAGACGTTAGACTCCAGAGTTAGTTCGATTTGGATTTGCTTTGTTGCTGAGTGTGCAGTATGTGTTGCAAGGCCCTTAGGCATTGTAAGCAGCCATACCAAGTTACTAATAATAAAGTTGGACCTTAAGGCTACACCTTTCGCCCCGCATAAATTCCATATTACTCGTCTATTCTTGTTTCCCTCTCATCTCTAAACCTAGAGCGAATCGACAGATGGTGAACACCCGTGGAAACTTTGGAAGCAATGGGAGTGGTTCTCGCCCAGCAGAAAACCCCAGTGATGGAGCACCAGCACCGCCAGTTGATATGCAGAATTTCGGAGCATTTCTTGCTGCCCAGACTCAGTTGATGCATGCTATGATGCAACAAATGCAGCACGTCACTGCTCAGGCCACTGCTAATCAAGTTAATCCGGGGCCACGCCAGAATACAAGGCTATCAGAGTTCATGAGAACTCACCCACCCACTTTCTCTGGGAATGCCAATCCATTGGAGGCCGATGATTGGTTAAGATCAATTGAGAGGAAGCTACACATAGCTCAATGCATAGGAAATGAGAAGGTACTCTACGCTTCTCATCACCGAAGGAACAAATTGGCCGAATGGTGGGAGAACTTCTGTGCCACGCAGGAGAACCCTCAAGATATCACTTGGGAAGAGTTCACAGCTGCATTCCGACAGTATCACGTGCCTGAAGGAGAACCCTCAAGATATGATTGTGATATTTACCGATGTTAAGACTGTGTGCACTAGCGCGTTCCTGGACTAGTGCTGAATACACAGAGGGTCCGGATTTGCAAATTCGGGGTCCCGACAAGAACCTATGCTCACTCATCGAGAAAACCTCCACGGCCTGGGTACGGGTGCTGTGGCATAGGCGCGAAACGATTGCCATGTCCAGCAACTGTGTCCTCTGTGGTAGTCGAAGAAGCAGTGTCCTCATCGAGATCTGACTCCTCTGGATCTGGCTCGTGTAGCTCTAGTACTGGCTCTGGGTCTGGTCCGTACAAAGTCATCTCCAACTCGTCAATCCTTCGCAGAAGGTGTGCCACATACTCTTGAGCTTCCCGCCATCTGTTCTTCTCTGTCGTGATCTCCTTGCGGGCCTTCTGTAGCTCCTTGCTTGTATCATCTAGTACATCCTCCTGGGCGACAACAAATCGTGCCAAGCGTATGGCAAGTGGCATCCTCATCCTGAATCGCCTTCGGGTCAAGAGGGTTATTGCTGCGCGGGTGATAACGGAATACCGTGCTCTCCAACTCTCTGGCGTAGATACGGGTAATGTGTCGCATTGCTCGTCGTGATACTTCTTGGATACCCATCTGCATTGTAGATCTCCTGGCAGTGCAGTGTATCGGGCGATTGCCTGGGCCCTTCTTCCTAGCAGGTACCTCAATCTTCACGTCACAAGCCTTGATCAATCCCGCTTGTCTGATCACTTCCACTTGGTATTGCGGCTTCTCAAAATCTCCGAGAGTTTGTAGCATATGCCAAAGTTCCGCGGCGTGACCAACTCCGAGATCAACGTAGTTGAACTCTTCCTCCATCTGTCACAAGAGTGCTTTACGTAAGAACTCGGAATTTTTAAATTGTGACAAGGTAAGGAAAAATTTCAGCAAGAGACAAGAAAAGAGAGAAGGGGATAAGTCGAGATGTCATTTCTTGTCTTCACAAATTTTTAGCTTTAGAAAATAGGTTTTATCCTCACTACGACCATTCTAGCTAGGGTTGAGCCTACGATCGGTATGGCTCGATACCACCTCTGTCGGGACCCCGAATTTGCAAATCCGGACCCTCCGTGTATTCAACACTAGTCCAGAACGCAGCTAGTGCACACAGTCTTAACATCGGTAAATATCACAATCATACCATTCGATGCTAATAAAGTACTTTTATTTAAATAACCAAATGGTTACTCGACCTTATGGTCAAGTCACAAATGTACGCCTCGCAGACGATACTTATTAAAAGAGAAATAATAGCGGCGGAAAATCAAATAAGGTAACATCGTGGCGCCATCCAGTATACCACAGGCAGGCGACCGGGCTCGCTCCCTACGAAGCGGATCCTCTTGGAGCTCCTCCTCCAAAGTGGCGTAGTCTCCTCTTCAAGCGGTGTTGTGTTGAGGCAAGGGTGAGTACTTGGTACTCGGCAAGTCATGCAGAATGCAGGCTAATATACTATAAGCATGGCTTGGTACAAAGGAATAACTCAAGGTATATTTGCAGTAAATAGCATTGGACAGGTAATATAAGTAGATTCAAAGCGGTAGAAATAAGTAAAGCATAAATAACTTTTCAAGAAGTTTGGTAAACATCTTTCCCATCCTAAACCACATTTCCATCAACTTCATTATTAATCCAGCCCAACCTTTCAAACCAAAGTTATTTTTGAGAAAATCTAACCCTTATTGTAATTCCCGAGCGATGTCCAATACCGCGGACACGGCTATTCGAATAGATTCTAAACTCTGCAGAGGTTATGCACTTTACCCACAAGATACAGTCAAACACCACAAAGGCGAGTTCAGTAACAAAGTCTTTCTGAGACTTCTAACAATACAAGTGGTCCTCCCGGTTATTGCGCACTAACCCTTCCCTTCGCTAAAGGCGAAGTCTAGGCCAATCAACCGTTAGATGGGTACTGGCCTCACCAGACGCTCCCCCGTACAACTTACACAAAGGGTGTAGTTGACCTCCCGAGGTCCCACAGTGCGTTATTAGCAACTTAGTCAACTAGGTCCGTCCCATTACTGAGACATGTGGTTGCACGTTAGACCCAGTTCAAAGGCTTGCAAGGTTAAGTCCTTAGGGTGACCAGGGCAAGACTACCCAAGAACCAAATCAACACTCCCAATGCCACAACCGCCCAATTGATTACTCTTGCCACATGCCCTGGCCGAAAACTGTTTATCAAACCCCAGTTGATTACCATGCACCACGTGCCATCAACATCACATGATACCTTTCCAAAACAGGTTCAATATATCATTAAGTCAATATTAATATTTGATTATCCAAAATCATGTCATGAGCACGTAGCAGGTCTAAGCAGTATACTACAACGATCTAAACCCATGTTGGCAATTTAATAATGTCCAACTAGTAATCCACAACTAGGGTGACAAGGGGTCATGGCACATACTTAAATAATCAAGGTGTCATCTGACAAATTGGTACTTATCTAATCCCCCATGTTTAAATAAAGTATTTTCTATTTGAACTTAGCATGCAATAGGTTAAATCAAAATAGATTTCAAAATAGGATCAACATGGTCAAAGCACAACTTGCCTTCAAAAAGTACTTGTTCTTGGTCTTGAGTTGGATCCTGAGTCAATACTTCTCCTTTGAATCCTTCCGGCACTTCAACGTCTACTCGTAAAGCGTGCAAATAGCAAATACACGAATAAACAATAGGCAAAAAGTGTCCAAACATCCAAATAAAATCCATAAACAGAGAGAACATAATTTTATGAGTTTTTAGAAACTGGAATCGTCAAATTTGGAGTTAAGACGCAAAAGTTATGATTATTTAAAGTTTAAATAATCAATTAAATAATTTTGCAGAGAAAAACTTTAGTCCAAAAATTAAATAAAATTCATATTTAGGTAGATCTCAATTTTATACAAATTTAGAAATTTGAATCACTCAAATCGGAGTTGAAACGCAAAAGTTATAAGCGTTTGAAGTTTGAAACAAAATCTGAAATCATTATTTCGAATTAATAAATCATTTTCTTTTTCGGAAATTAATTATTGCGTCAGCATGGACACGTGGCAGCACTGGATTGGTTGGCTGACGCCAGCCGGTCCATGGACTCGGTCCACGCTCGGCTCAAGTCTACCGTGGACCGGTCCCACGGCCACGTGAGGCCCGACATGTGGGACCACTCGGGTAGCGTCATCGGCGGCGTCGGCGGGGCTCGGCCGCAGTGGCGACAGGTGGGTCCCTCCGATGATGTCATGGGTGACGTCACGGTGCGGTCGCTGACACGCGGGCCCCGCGTGTCAGTGACCCCCGCGCACGCCCGCGTGGCGCGGCGGATTCGGCTCCTAGACACGTGGCACGATCGTGGCCGTTGGTTTGAAAACCGACGGCTAGGATTGAATTTGGGCCGCAAGTGCTTGGGGCGCACGGGTTGATCTGGGCCGTTGGATCTTGATCTAACGGTCGAGATCCAATCTAGCCTGGTGCGATTCCCGCCACGTGGCACGACCTAAGCCGTTGGATCTAGATCCAGCGGTTGAGATTAGATCTAGGATTTTCATGGGGAACTCACCGAGGGTGGCGTGGCGCGATCCGAGCCCTTGGATCTTGATCGGACGGTTGGTGGAGCTCGTGGTCGGCGATGGCTTCCGCGGCGCTAGCTTGGCGGAGATGAAGACGATGACCACGGTCTCGGCGTTAAGGCGCTCGGTGAGATGAAAGGTCTCTTGAGTGCGTCTCGTGCAGGGGTCCTAGATACGTGCTCGGTGGCGGCGGAGGGCGGACGGCGGCGGAATCGGCTTTTAACCGCGGCGAACAGGATTCAATCTCCGGCCCGAGCTAAATGCGGGCAAGCAGCGGCGGCTTTCGAGCGAGATGGCTCGGGGACACGCAGTGCGCCGCGGAAGAGGGCAACCTCGGGCGTGACCGGGCTTTAAATAGCCTCGGCGTTCGTGCGAGGCGAAACCTAGTTCTCCACGGCGGCGGCGGCGTGAGTCGGCTCGGACTTCGGCGGGGACGACGACGCATGGCCGTCCACGTGGCACGATCAACGGCCACGATCGCGTGGACGCGATCGGATCCGGGCCGGATTCGACCGAAGCGGTACGGGGAAATCCTGACCGTTGGATCTTGATCCAACGGTTGGGATCGATTAGGTTTTGGAGTTGGTTCGGTCGAGTCACGTGGCTCGAGTCGGACTCGAACTCGAGTCTGACTCGGGCTCGGTCGGATGAACAGTACAAACCCACTCGCATTTTCCAGCGATTTAATAATTAAAATATTTCCCAGAAATTCATTTAATTCATTAAAAATAGCAAAATACTCAGAAAAATTTCAGAAAAATTCTGGAAAATATTTTGGAACATTTTGGACTCAAATAAAATATTTCCAACAAAATTTTATTTGCAAAATTAAATTCTTTAATTATTTCAAAATGGAATAAATTCAAATAAATTCCAAATAAATCCAAATAAATTCCAGAAAATTCCAAAAATTCACCAAAGTGCCAAATCACACATGAATTTAAGAAAAGCAAAATTTTGGGGTGTTACACTCCATCTTCGGGATGGAAGGGGGGAGAGGGTGCACACTGACGGGTGTGTACTCAACCATACCGGTATGAGTTTCCAGGAGATATGTGCATCGCATTGCATTGCATTGCATTGCATTATATGATGATGTTATATGATGATGTCAATGATATGCTTACGCTATGAATATGAGATGTGTATGATGTCGTATGTGAAATGTGGTGATGAAGGTATTAGAATGTATTTTCTTGTTCCATTGCAATATACTTGCTGAGTGATGAACTCACGCTTGTGTTTATGTTGTTTTTCTTAGGTACTATGAAACCGGCATGCGGGAAAGGGAGCTAGTCACACGTCATCACTTAGCATCACACATATAAACAATGACATGTTCCTTCCTTTAAATTGTGATGGTTAATTTGTGTGCTTGGTTTCCTCATTTACTTCGTTTGGCTCATGAGATGGTTGGAATCTTTATTCTAGTCTTATACTGCTGCTAGAACCTTTATTATTGATGATTTAGATGTCATTCTTTATACTATCTCCTGTGATCATATTGTTGTTGCTTCAATTCATGGAAAAACAAAGGAGATGCTGCCGAAATTTTCGGTTTTAGCATTTACTCCTTTGCTGTAATTTACCTTAGTTTATGGTATTTAGATGTTGTTTAGCCTATGTTTGGTAGCATTCGGGCATATTAAATGCCAGGGTGTTACAACAGTAGTAGTGTGCTAGAAAATTGGAATAGGATGAGAGGAGACAGCTGCTAGATCTTACGATACATCATTAGGGTCATAAGATCGTACGATACACATCGTGATACTGACAAACTTATGAACTCCTCGCCACTAAGTGTAGGGCTGCTAGAGACTAGTCACTTACCTCCTCTATATTGTAAGAATTGTGGCATTAGAAAATTTATCATGACAATAATTTTAATCATATTAAATAACCATGAAAAATCATTGTTAGCAAAGCACGAGCAAAAATACTTAAACATGATATTTAACAATATCAAAGCATGTAAACCCATAATCAAGTATTTAAGCAAATGCATAACAAGAAACAATAAAAGAGAAAAAAAAATTAGCAATCAGCTCAAATTGAATTTAGAATATTCTCAAATGTTGGGTTGCCTTAAAAGGGCCTTCTCACCACTAAGGACAAAGTATAGACTTATTTGTGACAAGCTTACCCCAAATTAACAATTTCAATACTTGGTAGTTTAAAAACCTAATCAATTGATTATCCAAAATAATGTAAACATGTATATATGGATAAACCAACTGGAAGTAGCTTACTGGACAGATAGAACAAACAATAACATATATGAACAGTATCAGCGAATACAGGGAGTAATCAATACAACAATAAAGGCTATTGAACAGTGAGCAAACTAGCACAAATATATGTCACAAGTCACAATAGATAATCAAATAATCTAACCAAGTATTGCAGTGTATAAAATCTAATTTTGTTGTCACAAATAGTATACCTTAATCCATATCCTCACAGAATAGTTGTCTCCCCACATGCAAGGTCCCCAAGTTAATTAACTGACCCCTTTGCAATATAAAGAAAACGAGTAATCACAGCACTTAGAGAATACACACAAAGCACCAATAGAAAAGTTAGTGCAGCCGGATAGGCACATCAAAGACGTTGTCCTAGAAAATGATAATGTCGCTGCAATGCTGCAGAAATCATTGCAATCGTTTCGGAGGTACAAAGTCGTAGCCTCCACGGTGTGGCAAACCACCAAGAGGCCCGAGATGAAGTTAACAATGCTCAAGACCTCAGAACTAGCACCCTCGACCAAAGGGGATGAAGATGCCAAACAATGCCCGAAGGTCACAAAGACCAAAATCGGCACAGGAAACCAACCAAACCAAGAATCCACTGCACACCCACATGGTCGAGCTGCTCCCCCCCCCTCCTCGATGGTTGCTGAGGCCTCCACATCATCCTATTCCTCCTGGGTGTAATCATCCGCGGGGGAGCAGAGGAGGTCGTCAGTGAGGAGATAGCCGAGGAGGAGGTCACCAGGGAGGAGGTCGTCGGGGGGGAGGTCACCGAGGAGGAGGTAGCTGAGGAGAAGGTTGCCAGGGAGTAGGTAGCCGAGGAGGAGGTCAGAGGGATGAGTTCATCCAGGAGGAGGATGCCATGGGGCAAGGGTTTGGGGCAGGTGAAACAAGATGGAAGTGGCCAATGTCTACACGATGAATATCTATCAGTATGCTTATATAGTGGTCTCTTCATATCACAGACGGTTCGTAGTTAGAATCGTTTGTGATTGAAAGACCATATAAATGTCTTTCCATATTTTGTGATAAGTAATTGATCTTATTTGAACTAGGTGTGCTCGGTTTGAGTTTGATTTGAATTAGATTTAGAATTTGAGCAATCGAATGATTTGTTGCGTACTATTTTAGACATTGCGTTGTGATGGGTTTTCTTGTTTTTAATGGTTCCAAGATGACGGCGTGAGGTAATGGTGAGGCGAAGGATGACCGGGACTAGGCAAAGTGTGCCGGAGGTCCAGAGGGTCAAGGATTGCCGGAGGATGACCGGAGATGGAGTCGCTAAAATCCATGGAGTCAAGGGAACGACTGGGATACTATCTTGGAGCTGCTCAAATCAAGGAGAGCCGTTGGATTGCGGTTTAGAGGATGGAGTAGCAGCCAAGTTAGCTAACTTTGAGAAGCCTGCAAAACCCATTATATTATTGTGTTGTGAGTTAGCCTATGTGTGAGGGAGTGAATCTCAACCCTTGATGAGATTTCTTGAGGGCCAAGAATGTATCAAGGGTGGAGATTGCTCCAAGGTTGCTATAAATAGAGGGGGAAACGGGTGGATCTCCCTTGAAGGTTTTTTTTACTCCTTTGAGCTTTGCCCACCTTGTTATGAGGTTTTGCAAATCATCCATCCAGAAAAATAAAAGTTCATTTTCCTTTACTTCTGAATTTAATTTTTGCATTTACATTATGTCTTTACATTCTGCAATTTAAATTTAGTATTTATGTTCCTGCAATTTAAATTCTATACATTTGGATATGCTTCCCCTCCATCTAAATTCTTATGGGTTTTGTGCCAAGGATGAGTGATTGAAGGATGAATCTTTCTCAGATCATATACCAATCAACTAGGCACTTCCTCTCATTTTATTTCTTGAACCAATCTTTTGCTAAATCTTAGAGAAATCTTTGTTGATTGTGTTCTTGGAGTTCTTCTGTTGAGTTCTTTCTTGCTTTGACGTGCGGGAAGTGGCCCAAGATCTTTTTGATCATCAAAACCCCATGAGAAAGTCCAAGACCAAGATTTTGATTCGTGGTGAACTCTTCCTTTGATTGGTTAAAGGTCGGGACTTTGACTTCAATCCTTGTGATTATTGAAGGTTAGAATAGGTTCTTGACATCCATAAGAAGGTGTATTTCAAGTTTTATGGATTTTGGATCAACCGATCAAGAGATTCTTTAGTTTTACCTTTATGATTGTTCTGTTTCTACCTTCTATTCTTCAAGCTTGTACTACCACCCAGAATCAACCGGTAGTACCGACCTCTAGTACTACCACTCCTTGTACCACGGTAGCACCGGCCAGAATAGACTCTTCAGTTTTTTCTCTTCTGTGCTTCCTTGCTTGAAGTAAGGTCATTGGTTGGATTCTTTTTGAAGGGGAAATTCTAATTTGGGATCATTCACCCCTCCCTTCTCTGATCTCCATTTTGGTCTTACAATTGGTATTAGATCCGGTTTTGCTCCTTTATAGATCTTCACCAGTCTCAAGAGCCATAGCGATAGAGAAGTATTCCACCAAGCCTCCGATTTTTTCTTGAGTTGATTTTCCTTTCTGGAAATCAAGAATGGAGTTGTACATCACTGCCGAGGGCTTCCTGATTTGCCAGAAGGTGAAGCTCCCACATGAGGTTCCTGCCGATGAAAATGTCACAACGGGCAATATGGCTGCATTGAGCCAAATGCTAAGGCAAGGAGATTCAGCCGCAGTGAGTATGACAAGATCTCTCACCTACGATCTACTCATGAGATCTCGGTGACCCTCAATGCTTACCATGAGAGCACCACCCGGATCAAGATGGTGAGACAAGATCAGTACAAGCGTGACTATAACAAATTTCAACAACACACTAGTGAGACCCTTGATGAGTGTTTTGGTTGCTTTATAAAGATTTTGAGCATCTTCGTGCAGTTGATTGCACATACTCTAACTCAGAGAATGCTCAACATTTATTGACCGCACTTGATCTTCGAGTTTGGGAAATGAAGGTGACCTCCATCAAGGACACCATAGACTTATCGACTCTGACTCCTGACGGGCTTTATTCCTGACTCAAGACTCATGAGATCGATGACATCTCTTGTAAGACGAAATCGCAGTCGATGGCCTTGGTCAGCGATCCCATTGGATCCTCCTTTGATTTTTCTTCTGGTTTTTCCCTCTTTGCTCTCTAAGAACTAAGTGATGAACAACTGGACAGTTTTCAGAAAATGAGCTTGCTCTTTTGGCCCGCAATTTTTTCATGCATACAAGAGAGTGAGGGAGAGGATGAGAGGTGGCACGATCATCTTCTTCGAGTGTGGTGGCCCCAACCACATTCTGGTGAACTGCCCTAAGCTAGAGAAGGGCAATAAGAAGCCTCCAGCTCATGAGCTGGTGAGTAAGAAGAAGTACCAAAACTTCTCTAAGAACAAGAAGCTCTTCCACCGCGTCCTTGACGCACTCGACGACATCGACGTCTCCGACATGAAGACCTGGAGTGATGAGGGTGAGGATGATCTACGAGAGAAGACCAAGAGCGGCGATGACTTCACCAGCATGTGCTTCTCGGCCGAAGCCAACAACATCAGTGACTTCGAGCTGTACAGCAACACAGGAGAGGTACCTTCTTATGACCAGCTCAATGATGCTTTTTGTAAGCTAAAAAACGTTCATGCTAGAGTTAGAGCTAGAGTTAGATTTGCAGAGTTAGAGAAGGAAGTAGGTACATTGTATCAGGAGTTAGCTTCACTTAAATCATAATCCTCTAAAGATTCTGATGACTGTGTGCTTTGTGATGCATTGCTTGTGGAGCTAGAGAACCTAAGAACCCTGCACGACAGTGTACTTTCTAAGCTTAATGGTCTTACATCAAAGAATGCTAGCACTAGTTCTATTGATGCTATTCCTATAGATGCTAGTTTTCTTCATGCTCACACTAGCCCATCATGTGAAAATTGCCCTAAATTACTTGCCAAAATTTGATTCCATGAGCACTCACCTTAGGAAGTTTTCTATTAGAAATGATGAATTGGAATTATATGCTTTTAAGGACCAAGTCAGCTCATGTGAGGGATGTAGGCAACTAAAATTTGACTATGATGCTTTAGAACTCAAGTATGCTGAACTTGCTAAGGACTTATTAGCTAAGTCACAATATGGTTGCTTGCTTTGTGCTGAGGTTGAGGGGAACTTGCATAAAATTCATGTCAAGCTTAGGAAGAATTTAGTGGCCCAAGATGTTAGGATTATAAATACCCCTTGTGTTTGTTGTGAGGCCCTCAAGATTGAGGCAGCCGTGCATAGGAAGAGATATGCATGTGCTATTTGTTCTTCTTCTAGCTCTACTTCCACTCCTTCCCCCTGTTCACGTGCCTCTCTTTTCTGGGAGTTTGAGTACCTCACCTCATAAGCACTCTTAAGAACTCTGTAGGAGGCAAGGAGAAGCTCAATCTCATCCTAGACCAGTCCAAGATTAGTAGATTCAATCAGGGTATAGAATTTGCCTGCTTGGACCACGCACGGACCCATCCACCTACAGTTGTATGTGCCTTCGAGAATAGAGACATAGTGGTTACTCCTAGGATTAGCACCACTATGTTTTGGTCAGTTGGAACTATCCACAGGATCTCTGATGAGAAGATGACACCACCTACAGCTTCAGCCTCCAGTAAGGCGAAGTATACTTGCACCTTCTGTTAGAAGGATGGACATCTCGCTAACTTCTGTTTTAGATGCTCTAAGATCACACGATGTGAGCGTGTTCATGACCTTATGGGCATTCAGGATCATCCCTATGCTCTAAGTGCTTCTAAGGCACAATGGCTTCTAGACAGGTTAGAGAGTTGCCTATTTTAGGCAAGTGTCTAGGAGTCTGTTTTCATGCTGTTCAGTCAAGTTTTCGTCCTGGAGCTCTACGTGATCAGTCCCTCCATGGTCCCCTTGATATTCCTCATTCTTTCCATCAAGGTGGATATGAGTAGCGTGAGTTCTTAGCTGGCAGGAAGTGTGGGCAGCGTTCCTAGGATGGCCCAGCCTTTACACTCTGGCGGACCAACACAGTACCAGCTCCCAGACCTTCTACTACTGCTATTGTTAGTTTTATGAGAGTCGAGCCATGGAGAGATGTTAGAGTCCAGTATTCTGCTTCTATGACTAGCACTTCTACTCATCGTATGTGTCGTGGGGGCTCCGGTCTTTATGTGATAACTTTCGGTTGAATTCTTATTGCGTCGGACCGGTATTGACATAACTGTCGATGTCGATTACTAATTACAAATCATACCCGGATTGAGGCCAATCAATCGGCACAACACACTCTTCTCGTGGTCATATGCCAATCGATTGATTCCAACCCGAGCTTCCCCGAGATATGTCTCTAGTGCTAGTTCCCAGGATCCGTAGCCTAGCACCCACATATTTCACAATAAGTTGCATCAAGAATCATGCTCAAAGCAATAGTTGTATTAATACTGGTTTGATTACAGTTTATTAGTTTACAAGAATAAAACACAGCCAACTGGCTAAACAGCGAAACAGGAAGATAAAACTATAGCAACGATAGAGGTATGCCTTCCCATACCCAGAGGCAACCAGCTGGGGGCGAAAGTCCCAGATAACCGCTCAAATCTCGAAACCCGCTTCAAGGAACCCATCGATCGACGCATCTTCATCGCCATCTTCTATGCATGTTGTTGATATAGAGCAAACAGTGAGAACACGTATGTACTCGCAAGACTTTAGTGTATGGAAACATTAATATAGATGTAGGCTACAACAAGGAATACAAGTTTCTACACTAAGTCTGTTTCGAGCACAAAGCAAGATTTTTTGCAATAACGTAATAGATTCGAAACATTCGCAATTTGTAGAGCAATTGTAAAGAGATTGTTTCAATGAGAACAATAAACATAAACATTTATTCATAAACCAAATTTTCCAACCATTCCCTTCCTACAAACCAACAATCGAACTAACCCACCATGCCAAATCCATTTTCCAAAACCAACTTCCGACCAAACCCATTAACCAATTCAACTTCCATCCAAGTTCCAACCAAAACCATTCCCGGAACCAAACCAAGACCAGAAATTCTATACTTGATAGTACTTCCCAAGCTGCTCTTGACCATGAGCACGGCTAATCGATTAGTTTATTTATATCTCTGCAGAGATTGTACACTTTACCCACATGACACATTCTAGCAATCATGTCAACCATGCCACGCAATACTCATCGGACCCGTTTTGCTAGACTGTGACGAGACCTTTCGATAGGTTATGATTTAAACCTTGCACCAGCCCGGTAATATGCATCCCTTACTACGGTCCATAGAGGATGGCCACTAGTAGTCCCTACGGGCTCTCACTAGCTCCCTAGCCCAACCTCCCCATAGAAAGCATTACAGTTGTATTGGGCAAACTCCCCCTCAATGCCTCGACGAGGAAGTCCCAAGAAAACACCGACAAGGCAGGTGTGTCCATACTCTTCTGCCTCCTAATGATGCAAGATCCAAACCCTTTCCATTTAACTAAGTTAAGGCTGTCCCATAACTAGCACATGTGGTTGCCCTGTTTGTCCCAGTAATAGCATCAAGTTTAGTCCATAGGGTGACCCGGGCGAGATCTTCCATACCACTTGCTATGGCCATAGAGGATCGGCACTAGCGGCCCCACTGAGCTCCCACTAGTCCACAACCTCCCCATAGCAAGGAACCAACCGAAACCATAACCTTTCTGTCGGTGTATTCTACACCCGAGGCCACCTAGTGGTCTGTGCCACCACACAGAAGATCAAAAGCATTTAATGCGTATCGTGCGTATTAAATGCGGGTAATGAAGGCCACAGTGTGACAGCGCATGTTCCCAACGCGCGCATTTATTATGGGTGACGTCACGGCGAAATCCCCCTAGCGAGGCAGGCGGAACCGGCAGGCACACGGGGCCCGAGGCTGGGGTGAAGTCGGCTGTGTCAGAACATTAAGTGTGGCATAAGAATAGTGACAGGTGCATTTAATGCGCTGTGACAGTGTAATGAGTGCGGAGTACTGTTGTAAGCACCCATGCGCCCCAGCCAACCCGAGTATAAAAGGGAGCCAGGGTGCATGGGAGAAGGGGTTGGATGATTTTCGGTTGTGTGATTTCGGTTCGGTTCTTTAGCCTCTGGAGAGCCGTTCCTTCGGTTGGGATTGTTTTCAGTTCCCCCAAGAACACAAGCAAGAACACATAGACAGGATTAGGGCTATTACTCATCAGGAGGGCCCGAACTTGGGTAAACCCTAGCGTTTCCTTTCCTCTGTCTTTATAGCGATCTCCACGAAAGCCCCTTGTTCAAACTTCATATACACCCGATCCGGAGGTGTCTGTTGGCTCTTACGCTGATAGTGGCGCGCCAGGTATGGGACTCAGTGGCTAGATTGCCCCTTTCTTCTTCAACCTCGTCGTGAAGCTTGCAAGAAGCTTTGGCGACCGCCGGCATGGCGGACTCATGTTCCAAGCACGACGACCTACGTGAAGAGAGCAGCGCTCGTAGTCGATCCCGGCGCCCGGCCAGGGCGTCGGACCTCCCGGGTCCCTCCGTCCTGGGAGGGCCACGTGTTGCTTCCACGCTCGGAGGACAGCCCGTTCGACGGCCCCTGTTGATGGGAGACGACACCCCAGCGCGGAATCTTCATGCGGCCCGGCTGCTCCTCGATCACCCTCCAGTTACGCTAGGGGGCGATACCCCGGTCGCCCCGTGGATATGGGACATCACCCGCTTGGTGGATGCCGCCCAACAGCAGGTAGAGGCGGCAAACCAGCCAGGTGCTTCCGGCGTGGGGCGGCAAGACCTGCGCGCGGTCGATGCGCAGGCTTCTAGTCGCCCCAACAAAGTTGTTTCTGGCCACGAGGGCTGGGACAAAGGGAAGGGTGCGCAGGCTGCAGCCCCCTCGGATATCGGGGGACGTGCACATGCTCCCACCGCTTCTTGCGGTCCCCCCAAGCTGACAAGGGGCCACGAGGATCTGAGGGCCCATCTAGACGAAAGGCGGTTCCAGCGCAAGGATGACTTGCACGATGTCCTTAGGGGGCGTCATGAGCATGCACAACGACGCGCTGGCCGCCCGACGCCTAGCGGTCGGGGGGAGGTCTCGCCCCCTGACTCCAGGGAGAGCATATACTCGTACTCCTCGACCCCCTCTCGGGGCCGAGGAGCAGGCGAGCGATGCTACTCCCCCTACAATGTTGGATGCTAGGCGTTTTCCCTCCGCCTATGCCAAGCTGCGTGGCCGGAGAGATTCCTCCCTGCGTCCATCGAAAAGTACGACGGTACCACCAACCCAGAGGAGTTTCTACAGATCTACACTATGGTGGTACGTGCCGCGGGAGGGTCTGAAAAGATCATGGCCAACTACCTCCCAACATCGCTGACGGGCTCTGCCCGCTCCTGGCTACTGAACCTCCCACGAGGCTCCGTGCGCTATGGGAAGAACTGTGCGACCTTTTCGTTGCCAACTTCCAGGGCTCCTACACTCAGCCAGGCGTGGAGGATGACCTCCACGCCCTGGAATAGATAAAGGGGGAGTCGCTGAGGGAATTTATCCGGCGGTTCAGCCACTGCCGTAACACAATCCCCCAGATTTCTGAGCAGTCGGTGATCATCGCGTTCCAGAGGGGGGTTCGGGATCAGAAGATGCAGGAGAAGATGGCCTCCCACACTGTATCAACTACATCCGAGATGTTCTCCTTGGCGCATAAATGCGCCAGAGCGGCGGAGGCCGGGTAGCGTGCGGCGGGGCCTTCTGGCCACAGCGAGGTGGGAACCTCGAAAGCTTCTGGTCACAAGAAGAAGAAGCGTAAAGAGGCCAGCGCCGGAGAGATCCTGGTCGCTGAATTGGAAGCCAAGCCCCAGAGGCGTGACCGCCATGACAGGAGGGGTGATCGCCGAGACCCGCGCGGCGACCACGAGGACCGCCGTTCACCCCGCCGAGAAGACGACGGGGGCAGACCTTACTGCCCCATCCACAGGACCAGCGGACATGATCTAGCGGATTGCCAGGTCATGTCCAAACTAGTGGAGCAGCGATTCAAGAAACACCGCGATGACGACCACGACGACGCGGGTGAAGACCCTGCTCCACTGGCCTTTCAGCAAGCGGAGCACACGGTGGCGTTCATTCACGGTGGCTCCGCCACCTACTCTTCAAACTCGTAGTACAAGTGGGAGTTGAGGGAGGTGTGCGCCACCGTACCAACCCCCGGGGCAAGCAGGCCACTGAAATGGTCAGAGGAGCCGATCACTTTCAGTCGAACCGACCACCCGGAGAGCACCTCCGGCCCGGGCCATCTTCCGATCGTGATTTCTCCCATGGTCCGAAATGCGAGACTCGGGCGAGTGCTTGTTGATGGAGGAAGCTCCATCAACCTTATGTCAATTGGGGCGTTCAGGGCACTCCAAATTCCCTATGAGGAGTTGCGCCCAGCCCCTCTCTTCTACGGAGTTGCCCCCGGGGTAGGCTTGACGCCCCTGGGACAAGTCCGGCTACTTATCACGTTCGGAAGTGTGGAGAACTTCTGGACAGAGAGAATCAATTTTGAGATCGCCGATTTTGACCTCCCCTACAACGCTTTACTTGGCCGACCAGCGTTGGTCAAGTTCATGGCGGCCACACATTATGCCTACATGATGGTGAAGATCCCCGGGCCTGGGGGCCCAATTACTATGAAGGTGGATCGGCTGGAAGCCCTGCGCCTCAGCAAGCAGGTGCAGGACCTAGCCGGCACCACCTGTTCGGCCCGAGGAGAGGACGACTGCCCAGATGTCCCCCTGGTCAAGGCCCGCACTTCACCCGGTCCCTCGGGTGAGGTGAACGTGGTCCCCGTGGGTGAGAATAGTTCTGGGAAGGTCGTAAAGATCGGTGCCAACCTCAGTAGCAAATAGGAAGATGCGCTCGTCAACTTCCTCCGGTCTAACCTAGATGTGTTCGCCTGGGAACCATCTGAAATGACCGGGGTCCCTAGGGAGGTGATTGAGCACCGATTGGCAATGCTCCCTGGAGTGCACCCAGTCCGGCAAAAAGTCCGAAGGCAGGCACCAGAGCGGCAAGATGCCATTCAGGATGAGGTGGAGAAACTGTTGCATGCAAGGATCGTTCGGGAGGCCGCCTACCCTGTGTGGCTGGCCATCCCCATGCTTGTCAAGAAGTCAAATGGGAAGTGGCGGATGTGCATCGACTTCACCGACCTCAACAAAGCCTATCCCAAGGACCCGTACCCTCTGCCATGAATAGACGTCGTCGTCGACTCCACAGCAGGTGCGAGGTCTTGTGCTTCCTGGACGCCTACTCCGGCTACCACCAGATCAGCATGGCGTAGGAAGACAAGGAGAAGACTGCTTTTGTGACCCCTCTAGGCGTGTACTGTTATATCCGAATGCCTTTTGGACTGAAAAACGCTGGTTCAACCTACCAGCGGGCTATGCATATTGTATTTCGATCACAGATTGGAAGAAACCTTGAAGTATATATTGATGATTTGGTAGTGAAGACCAAAAAGACTGCCAGGCTTGTTCAAGATCTGGAGGAGACTTTCTCCCACCTCCGGCAGTATTGCTTGAAGCTGAATCCTGAGAAGTGTGTGTTCGGTGTGTCGTTTGGAAAGCTGCTTGGGTTCCTCGTTTCCAGTCGTGGAATCGAGGTCAACTCGGAAAAGATCGCGGCCATCGAGCACATGCAACCACCCACATGGCTCAAACAAGTTCAGTGCATAGCTGGTCGCCTGGCCTCTCTCGGCCGGTTCATAGCCCGGCTGGGAGAAAGGAGCCTCCCCTTTTTCAAGCTGTTGAAGAAAACTAACTTCTTCTAATGGACTACAGAAGCACAACAAGCACTCGAAGATTTGAAGAAGTACCTCTCCTCCCCTCCGGTACTAGTTGCCCTCGAGCCGGGCGAGCCGCTACTATTATATGTGGCGGCCAGCCCTACGGTTGTGAGCGCGGCACTGGTGGCATAGCGGGTAGGCGTCTAGCGGCCAGTTTACTACGTCAGCAAAGTGCTACATGATGCGGAAACTGAAGGGAATATGCCCGAGAGGCAATAATAAATTGTTTATTATCTTATTCCATGTTTATAATAGATGTTTATTTCTCATGCTAAAATTGTATTAACCGGAAACGTTGATACATGTGTGTGTAATAAACAAACAAAAGGTTCCTAGTAAAGCCTCTCTTTTAAACTAGCTTGTTGATTAACTGATGATCAAGGTTTCCTGATCATGAACATTGGATGTTGTTAATAACGGGGTCACATTATTAGAAGAATGATGTGATGAACACACACCCAAGTTGGTATAGCAAATTCGATCAAGTCATTAAAGTTTGTTGCTTTATCTTGAACATATACAAAATAGCTCTTTTCCTTAGACCATGAGATGATGTCAATCACTAACTCCTAAGAGTACTTTGATGACATCAAACGTCACTCCGTAACACGGTGACTATAAAGATGGATTTGGGTACTATGAAAGTATTAGTTGAGGCTCATGCATCAAGAGTGGGATTTGTCCATCCGGATGACGGAGAGATATACTGGGCCCTCTCGGTGATATCACATTGACATCGCTTGCAAGCACGTGACTAGGTCACAAGAATGTCATATCACGGAACGAGTAAAGAGTACTTATCGGTAACGGGATCAAACTAGGTATAGTTGATACCAATGATCGGATCTCGGATAAGTAATATCTCGCGAGACAAAAGGAATTGGTTATGTTGGTTTTGGTTCACACGATCACTAGTTCATCGTTGAGTAAGTGGGAGTCATTATGGATCTCCAGATCCCGCTGATGATTATTGATCAAAGAGGTGTCTTGATCATGTCCATTTTATTCACGAACCGTAGGGTGACACACTTAAGGTTCATCGACGCTTTTGAGTGGATACGGAACACCGGAGAAAAGTTTGGACAGCACCGGAATAGTTTCGGGATATCAGAACATTCACATGAAGAGAATGGAGAGTCCATTCACATGGAGAGTCCATTCACATGGAGAGAATGGAGAGTCCATTCACATGGAGAGTCCATTCACATGGAGAGAATGGAAAGTCCATTCACATGGAGAGTCCATTCACATGGAGAGAATGGAGAGTCCATTCACATGGAGAGAATGGAGAGTCAACTCACTCCTATAAAAGGGAGGGTGGAGCTCCTCTCTCATGACTAATCTCCATGACCCTTTGGTTGGTCTTTTCTCCTTCCTCCTGCTGTTCCACCTTTCAAGCAAAGAGCTTGCTTAAGCGCCGCTGAACAAGCTTTCACCACCACCACCACTAAGTCGTAGTGTTGTTGGAGTTTCCGTGGATCCTCTACTTCCGCTGCCCCGCTGGATCGAGGATTGGAGGTCGTCGTTGTTCCGCACGTGTGACCAAGCACGAGGCGCTGCCGTTTGTGGCGCTCATCTTCGCGACTTTGAAGTCGGGCGTGTACCTCTACTTCAACCACGTTTGTTTGCGGAAACGTTATTCCCGCTTTCGGTCTACGAGGGTGAGTCCTTCTGAAACCGCTTGCATGCATCTCCTAGATATGATCTTGGTGTTTGGTTGCATTCGTAGGAAAATTTTTGTTTTCCATGCTTCGAAACCCATCAGTGGTATCAGAGCCGTGTCTATGCGTAGATGTTTTGTACGGTTTAAAACACATGTGGATGTGGGCGTTGATGATCATGTTATTGCATACTTTCGTGTATTTTGGATCATGGTGGCATAGTGGGATTTGAAGCGGCCCGGACTAACCTTACATGTCCTCGCACATGAGACTTGTTCCACGCTCGACATGCAACTAGTATTGCATAAGTGGCTTTGCGGGTGTCTATTTCTCCTACTATAGTCATGATCTAATTTACAACGGTTTGCTAATAATGTTTTTATCACCGTTGTGGTTCTTGTTCGTAGGTAAGAACAGTTTTTCCTAGAAAGCCCAAAACCACGTAAAATATGCAAAAATAAATTAGAGGCGTCTAACTTGTTTTTGCAGGGCTTGTGATGTGATATGGTCATTGATACAAAGATTGTTGTATGAAATGAAATTTATTGTAAATTTAAACAACCGCAGGAGCCATTTGGTTGTTTTTCTTTTATGGCCTGCGTGCTAAGTATATGTCCATGTGATATATTGTAATGGAGGAAGACAATCAAGATGGCAGCATCATGGACCTTGGTGCCATGCCGGTGGAATGATGGAGATCATACCATGTCGCACAAGATGGAGATCAAGTCTTTGAAAGGACCATATCATATCACTTTATTCATGCATGTGATGTTAATCCTTTTATGCATCTTATTTTGCTTGGATATGATCACGTCGATAGCACTATAAGATGATCCTCCAAATTAATATCAAGATAATAATGTGTTCTTCCATAGTATGCACCGTTAAGAAAGTTCGTCGTTTGAAGCACCACGTGATGATCGGGTGTAATAGACTCTACGTTCGCATACAACGGGTGTAAGCCGATTTACACACGCAAATACTTTGGTTCTACTTGGCGAGCCTAGCATGTACAGACATGGCCTCGAACACGAACCGAAAGGTAAAGCATGAGTCATATGGATGATATGATGAACATATTGATGTTCGCCTTTGAAACTATGCCGTCTCACGTGATGATCGGTTTCGGTATAGTGAATTTGGTTCGTGTAATCACTAAAGATGACTAGAGGGATGTTGTTTTTGAGTGGGAGTTCTCGTAGTAATTTTGAATTAAACTTGAACTTAATCTATTATGAACTTAGTCTAATTAACTTTGCAAATACGTTGTAGATGGCACCACCTATTTTCAATTTCAACTGTTCATGGAGAAAGAGAAACTAGCCACCAACGGTAGCAACTTTACCAATCGGCCCTTAACACGAGGATTCTCCTCGGCGCTGCTCAAAGGAGCTATGTGCTTGATGCGCCGCTGGTGCCCCGCCTACCGATGATGGCCCCGAGGAGGAGAAAAATGTTTTCTTGACTCGCAAGGAGGACCACAGCCTAGTTCAACTGCGGCATTTTGTACGGCCTTGAGCCCGAGCCGCTAAAAACGCTTCGAGCACGGCAATGCTTTTGATACAATGAGAGAGTTGAAAATGATCTTCGACACCCATGCCGCATGAGAGAGTTATGAAGCTTCGTAAAAGTTCTTTAGCTGCATGATGGAGGAAAACAGCTCCGTTAGTGAGCACGTACTCAAAATGTCCGGCACGCCGATAAACTCATAGCTTTGGGAATAACGATCCCCATTGAGCTAGGAATTCATCGTGTTCTCCAGTCCTACGCCACCAAGCTACAAGAGCTTTGTGATGAACTACAACATGCAGGGCATGAAGAAGTCTCTCCCGAGCTTCACAATGCTGAAAACTTGAAGTGGAGATCAAAAGGAACATCAAGTGTTGATGGTCCAAAAGACTATCGATTTCAAGAAGAAAGGCAAGGCTAAGGGAAACTTCAAGAAGAAGGGCAAGTCTGTTGCCACATCTCGAGAAGAAGACCAAGGCTGGCCCTAAGTCGAGCATCTTGAATGTTTTTATCGCAAGGGCACTGGGCACTGGAAGCAATCGCCCAAAATATCTGGGCCGATAAGAAGGACGGGAATGTGAACAAAGGTATATATGATATACATGTTATTGATGTGTACCTTACTAGTACTCGCAGATAGCGCCTGGTATTTGATACCGGTTCGGTTGCTAACATATGTAACTCAAAGCAGGAGCTAAGGAACAGGAGACAACTAGCAAGGGATGAGGTGATGATGCGGCGTCGGCAATGGATCAAAGGTTGATGTGATCGCCGTCCGACGCTACCTATCCAATTACCATCGGATTAGTTATAAACCTAAATAATTGTTATTTAGTGCTGCGTTGAGCATGAACATCATATCCGGATCTTGTTTAATGCGAGACGGTTATTCATTCAAGTCTCGAGAACAATGGTTGTTCAATTTATATGAATAATATCTTTTATGGTCATGCACTGAAAAGAATGGTTTATTTATTTTGAATCTTGATAATAGTACACATGTTCATAATGTGAATGCCAAAAGAATTAAGTTGAATGATGATATTGCTGCATATATGTGGCATTGCCGCTTATGTCATATTGGTGTTAAACGCATGAAGAAGCTCCATTCGATGGACTACTAGAATCACTTGATTATGAATCATTTGAAACATGTGAACCATGCCTCATGGGCAAGATGACTAGAACCCGCTTTTCGGTACAATGGAGCGGGCAACCGACTTATTGGAAATCATACATACCGATGTGTGTGGTCCAATGAGTGTGTCAGCGTGGTGGATATCGTTAGCCGTTACTTTCACGGATGATTTGAGTAGATATGGATATATTTACTTAATGAAACACAAGTCTGAAACATTTGAAAAGTTCAAAGAATTTCAGAGTGAAGTAGAAAATCATCGTAATAGAAAGATCAAATTTCTACGATCCGATCGTGGAGGAGAGTATCTTAGTTACGAGTTTGGCACACACATGAGACAATGTGGAATAGTTTCACAACTCACTCCTGCTGGAACACCACAGCGTAATGGTGTATCCGGGCCGTAATCGTACTTTATTGGATATGGTTCGATCTATGATGTCCCTTACAGATTTGCCACTTTCATTTTGGGGTCATGCACTAGAAACAGTTGCATTCACTTTAAATAGGGCACCATCTAAATCCGTTGAAATGACACCGTATGAATTATGGTTTGGCAACAAACCTAAGCTGTCATTTCTAAAAGTTTGGGGATGCGATGTTTATGTGAAGAAACTTCAACCCGATAAACTCGAACCCAAAGCGGAAAAATGCGTCTTCATAGGATACCCTAAAGAAACAATTGGGTACACCTTCTATCACAGATCCGAGGGCAAGGTTTTCGTTGCCAAGAATGGATCCTTTTGGAAAAAGAGTTTCTCTCGAAAGGTGTGAGTAGTAGGAAGGTAGAACTCGGCGAGGTTATTGAACCTTCTCTTCATGGAATGGCAAGTGCAGCAAATGGAAGTTGTTTCGGAGTTGACTTCACCAAATGAAGAGGGAACTAATGATAAGGATCATGAAACTCGAAAGAGAACACTACCGCACCTCGCAGGTCAACAAGAGCGCATAATGCTCGACTTTTATGTTCCTACTATGAATGTCATGGTAGTTGAGAATAATGACCTGCGACGTATGATGAAGCGATGATGAGCCCAGATTCCGACAAATGGCTAGAAGCCATGAAATCGAAATGAGATCCATGTATGAAAACCAAGTATGGACTTTGGTGGACCTACCCAATGACCGCAAGGCCGTTGAGAACAAATGGATTTTCAAAAGAAAATAGACGCTGATGGTAATGTGACCGTCTATAAAGCTCGACTTGTCGCAAAGGGTTTTCGACAAATTCAAGGAGTTGACTACGATGAGACTTTCTCACCCGTAGCGATGCTAAAGTCTGTTAGGATTATGTTAGCAATTGCTGCATTTTTCGATTATGAAATTTGGCGGATGGATGTAAAAACCGCGTTCCTTAATGGAAACATTGAGGAAGAGTTGTATATGATACAACCCAAAGGTTTTGTTGATCCTAAGGATGTCGATAAGGTATGCAAACTTCAGCGATCCATTTATGGGTGAAGCAAGCATCACGAAGTTGGAATCTCCGCTTTGATGAGGTAATCAAAGGTTTTGGATTTGTCCAAACTTACGGAGAAGCTTGTATTTACAAGAAAGTGAGTGGGAGCTCTATAGCATTTCGATATTATATGTGGATGACATATTGTTGATTGGAAATGATATAGAACTTTTGAAAAGCGTAAAGATTACTTAAATAGTAAGTTTTCAATGAAGGACCTTGGTGAAGCGGCGTATATTTTAGGCATCAAAATCTATAGAGATAGATCGAGACGCTTGATTGGGTTATCGCAAAGTACATACCTTGACAAGATTCTAAAGAAGTTTAGAATGGACGAAAGTAAGAAAGGGTTCTTACCTATGTTGCAAGGCAAGACGTTGAGTAAGACTCAGAGTCCAACTATAGCGTAAGATAGAGAAGTAATGAATAAAATTCCTATGCTTCAGCCATAGGCTCTATCATGTATGCTATGTTGTGTACAAGACCGGATGTGGCACATGCTATTAGTTTGACTAGCGGTACCAATCTGATCCAGGTTTGGAACACCGACAGCGGTCAAGAATATCTTTAAGTACTTGAGAAGAACTAAGGATATGTTTCTCATATATGGTGGTGAAGAAGAGCTCGTCAGTAAAGGTTACGTCGACGCTAGTTTCGACATCGATCCGGATGACTCTAAGTCACAAACCGGGTATATTTTTGAAATGAATGGAGGAGCAGTGAGCTGGAGGAGTTCCAAGCAACTGTGGTGGCGGGATCTTCAACAGAGGCGAATATGTTGCCGCTTGTATAAGCAGGAAGCGCTTTGGATGAAGATGTTCATATCCGAATCGGGTGTGGTTCCGAAAAGCGTTGGACCCAATGGTTATCTATTGTGACAACAATGGTGCCATAGCCAATGCTAAAGAACCAAGGTCACACAAGAATTCCAAGCATATTAAGCGCTGGTTTCACTCCATCCGTGAACATGTCAAGGATGGCGATGTAAAGATTTGCAAAGTGCACACGGATCTGAATGTGGCAGACGCGTTGACTAAAGCTCTCCCAAGGGCAAAACATGATCAGCACCAGAACTCAATGGGTGTTAGATTCATCACAATGTAATCTAGATTATTGACTCTAGTGCAAGTGGGAGATCAAGGGAATATGCCCGAGAGGCAATAATAAATTGTTTATTATCTTATTCCATGTTTATAATAGATGTTTATTTCTCATGCTAAAATTGTATTAACCGGAAACGTTGATACATGTGTGTGTAATAAACAAACAAAAGGTTCCTAGTAAAGCCTCTCTTTTAAACTAGCTTGTTGATTAACCGATGATCAAGGTTTCACGATCATGAACATTGGATGTTGTTAATAACGGGTCACATTATTAGAAGAATGATGTGATGAACACACACCCAAGTTGGTATAGCAAATTCGATCAAGTCATTAAAGTTTGTTGTCAGATCGAACATATACAAAATAGCTCTTTTCCTTAGACCATGAGATGATGTCAATCACTAACTCCGGAAGAGTACTTTGATGACATCAAACGTCACTCCGTAACACGGTGACTATAAAGATGGATTTGGGTACTATGAAAGTATTAGTTGAGGCTCATGCATCAAGAGTGGGATTTGTCCATCCAGATGACGGAGAGATATACTGGGCCCTCTCGGTGATATCACATTGACATCGCTTGCAAGCACGTGACTAGGTCACAAGAATGTCATATCACGAACGAGTAAAGAGTACTTATCGGTAACGGATCAAACTAGGTATAGTTGATACCAATGATCGGATCTCGGATAAGTAATATATCGCGAGACAAAAGGAATTGGTTATGTTGGTTTTGGTTCACACGATCACTAGTTCATCGTTGAGTAAGTGGGAGTCATTATGGATCTCGTGATCCCGCCGATGATTATTGATCGAGAGGTGTCTTGATCATGTCCATTTTATTCACGAACCATAGGGTGACACACTTAAGGTTCATCGACGCTTTGAGTGGATACGAACACCGGAGAAAAGTTTGGACAAAGACCGAATAGTTTCGGGATATCGTAACATTCACATGAAGAGAATGGAGAGTCCATTCACATGGAGAGTCCATTCACATGGAGAGAATGGAGAGTCCATTCACATGGAGAGTCCATTCACATGGAGAGAATGGAAAGTCCATTCACATGGAGAGTCCATTCACATGGAGAGAATGGAGAGTCCATTCACATGGAGAGAATGGAGAGTCAACTCACTCCTATAAAAGGGAGGGTGGAGCTCCTCTCTCATGACTAATCTCCATGACCCTTTGGTTGGTCTTTTCTCCTTCCTCCTCGCTGTTCCACCTTTCAAGCAAAGAGCTTGCTAAGCTGAAACAGTTTCACCACCACCACCACTAAGTCGTAGTGTTGTTGGAGTTTCCCGTGGATCCTCTACTTCCGCTGCCCCGCTGGATCGAGGGATTGGAGGTCGTCGTTGTTCCGTACATGTGACCAAGTACGGAGGCGCTGCCGTTTGTGGCGCTCATCTTCGCGACTTTGAAGTCGGGCGTGTACCTCTACTTCAACCACGTTTGTTTGCGGGAACGTTATTCCCGCTTTCGGTCTACGAGGGTGAGTCCTTCTGAAACCGTTTGCATGCATCTCCTAGATATGATCTTGGTGTTTGGTTGCATTCGTAGGAAAATTTTTGTTTTCCATGCTTCGAAACCCATCAGAAACAAGTTACCCGCAAGCCCAGAAGATGGTGTACGCCATGCTGGTGGCATCCAGGAAGTTGCGGCATTATTTGCAAGGAAGGGAGATCACAGTGGTTTCTTCCTACCCCCTGCGTGAGATTCTTCACAATTGTGAAGTGGAGGGCCACATTGCCAAGTGGTCCGTGGAGCTGGGCGAGTTTGGCCTCAAGTTCACCCCCCGCACTGCAATCAAGAGTCAAAGATTGGCAGAGTTCGTCGTTGAGTGGCCTCCTGCCGAATCTGAAACCGAAGAAGTCCCCACGCCCTCCCCCTGGACACTTTACTTCGATGGCTCCTTCAGGCTCGAAGGCGCGGGGGCTGGGGTCCTCCTGGTTTCCCCAACTGGAGACCTCCTCAAGTACGTGGTTGTCCTGGACCTCAAGGCCACCAACAACGTCACTGAGTACGAGGGCTTGCTGGCGGGACTTCGCGCCGCCGCAGCCATCAGTATTTGGCGTCTGCAAGTCAAGGGCGACTCCGTGCTGGTTGTCAACCAGGCGAGAAAGGAGTTCTCCTGTTCTGATCCTATCATGGCGGTGTACCTGGCAGAGGTCAGAAAAATAGAGCGACACTTCGACGGGCTGGGGTATACTCATATCCCCCGGCGCGATAACTACTTGGTGGACGGGCTCGCACAGCTCGCCTCGACAAGATCCCCTGTTCCGATCGGAGTCTTTGAAGAAAGGCTTCCGCGACCGTCAATCGCAGCCCCCGTTTCTGCTAGGGACGATGGTGACGCTACTTAAGCCCTCGTTCCGGAAGGGAGAGTAGTACCGGTGGAAATGACTTGCCAGACAAAGTACCTGGGCGATCACCGGGTGGTCGCCACACTTGACCGGGAAGGCACATGGATGGATCCGATCCTGGCCTACCTTCGGGATCAAGTGTGCCCCGACGATGATGCGTCAGCAGAGAAGATAGAACGAAAGGCCAAGTGCTATACCCTGGTGGGCGGGGACCTGTACCGCCGGGGTAGAAACAGGATTCTTCTGAAGTGCATCACTCGGGAAGATGGCGGCAGTCTGCTCTCTGATATCCATGGAGGCGTGTGCGGGAGCCATATGTCCAGTCGAACGATGGTTGGGAAAGCTTTCTGCCAAGGGTTCTATTGGCCAACCGCCCTCCAGGATGCTTGCGAGCTGGTGAGGAAGTGCGAGGTGTGCCAGTTCCACGCCAAGCAAATCCACCGACCAGCCCAAGCTCTGCAAAACATCCCGCTCTCATGGCCCTTCGCGGTCTGGGAGCTGGATATCCCGGGCCCGTTCCCGCGGGCACAGGGGGCTACACCCATCTGTTCATCGCCATCGACAAGTTTACAAAATGGGTGGAAGCCGAAGCAGTGAGGGTCATTACCGTCGCCGCTGCAGTCAAGTTCATGCAGGGAATCTTCATCCGCTTCGGGGTCGCCAGCCGCATTATCACCGACAATGGCACACAATTCACTAGCGCTACCTTCTTGGGTTTCTGTGAAGAAATAGGCACCAAGGTGTGTTTTGCTTCGGTGGCCCACCCAAGGAGTAATGGCCAAGTTGAGCGGGCCAATGCGCTGGTGCTGAAGGGCCTCAAAACCAGGGCATTTGATTGACTCCATAAACGCGGAGCCCGGTGGACTGAAGAGCTCCCGGCAGTATTGTGGTCGCTTCGTACCACCCCCAGCTGGGCCACCGGGGAAACTCCTTTCTTCCTGGTCTACGGCGCGGAAGCTGTCTTGCCTTCGGAGCTGGCATTGGGGTCACCGCGCGTCGCGGCGTACACAGAGCCTTGCGCGTTGCCCGGTACCAACAAAGTCTCAGGCGGTACCACGCCACCCGGGTCAGCGAGAGAACACTGGCAGTGGGCGACCTGGTCTTGCACAGAATTTAGACGCATGCCGGGTTGCACAAACTGTCTCCCCAGTGGGAGGGCCCCTTCAAAGTGGTCTCAGTCTCTCGCCCCGGGGCGGTCAGGTTGGCCACTGAAGACGGGGAGGAGTTGACAAACTCCCAAAACATAGAGCTTCTGCGTAAGTTCTATCCCTGAAATAGCTGTAAGTACAGAGCTGTGCGCGCCGACTAGCCGGATTAAGTTTTCCTCTCCTTGGCCTGTCGGGGCAATCCTCTGTTTAATCAGGCGCTCAGTTTTTATTCAAAGAAAGTTAGCATCTTCGTTCTCTTTTTTCTGGTTTGCGCCCTGGTGGGCCGCGTCCGCGTAGTCGCCCTCGGTACCTTACGACTCTCTGAAACCTCGACGGTAAAAGCGGAACCACTGGGTGAGCACGGCGAGAAGGGATGGGCGATCGGGCGGCTAGTTTGGCACGGTTCTCAACATGGTCATGACGCTCCGGGTGTCCCCGTGAGAAACGGCGACCTAAACACTGCTACCAAGAGCTTATTACCCTGCCACACCTCACCAAGTGTTCGGTCCCAAGAGACCGCAAGAGTAGTTAATTTCACCAAATCCTAAGGTCCTGAGATGGCGGTGTCTCGGCGCGAGGGTCTAGAACCCTGCATCCCGACTGACCATTAAAGCATGCGGCTGCCTATTCGCTCGTGCAGAACCAGCAAAGTGGGGCGTGCAGACAAACATTCAAGCATAAGATATGTAAAGGTAAGCATGTGCATTCAAGAGTAAGGGCTAATTTGCAGGAGTTGTTTACAGATAAAGACTAAATAAAAGACAAGAAAATCTAAGACGAGGGTCTTCACTCCTCGCCCGCCGCGGCTTCCGCGGCCCCCTGGTCCTCCACCGGACCACCGTCCAGCCCAAGGGCCACGTCCTCGGCCACCGCCTCCAGCACCGGGTTGACCATCTCGAGCTGATCGGCGACCTTCTCGGTGGCGTCGTGGACCTGCGCCTCGGCGCTGGCCCAGTCCCCTTCCACCCCCTGGATGACGGCTAGGGGGTCGAAGTTGGCATCCCGGCTGACGTAGCACGCCAGCACGTACTTCGCTGTGGCTGCCGTGACTGCGCGCCCTTCTTGACTTGATCGGGTGGCTAAGGCGGTCGGCATGAGGGTGAGGAAGACGGTGACATGGCCCATGCAGAAGGCATGTGCCGTGCCCTCTGCTCGAGGGGGGGCGGCTGCTCCAGCCCCAGCGGCGCCAGGCTGGCCACCATCCGATCGAAGGCGGGGCGCAGCATGGAGGTAGTCTCGGCCTCAGCAAGGAGCCGATCACTCCTCTCTGCATCGCGCTCCCTGGTGAGCACCTCGACCTGGAGGGCTCCTTGCATCCTCTCCTGCTGCAGCTCCCGCTCCAGCCGCTCCACCTGGCCACGCCAGTCCTGCACCTCCTTGCGGAGGCGGTTGATCTCCGCGGTGGCCTCCATCAGCCTCTCCTTGCTCGACGCAAGGCGAATGCTCATGCTGGAGTGCAGCTCGCTGAGGGCGGCCAGCAGAGTGTCCGCGTCCGCCGAAGGAACTGAAGCGGTGGAGGGCTCCAGAGTGGGCTGTACGCCCAACTCGCCTCCGGTCGACGCGGTGATCGTCTCCGTGGCGGCCACTTGGTGATCACTCCCGTTGCCCCGATGCTCGCCCACTACAACCGGCGCTGTCACGGCCGCTGCGGTTCCCTGGTCGCCTCCGGCTGGGCACTTGAAGTGGTCGCCCTGAAGAAGGTAAAAAGAGGGTAAGCCTCTAAAGTTAAAGGAACTTAACGGTTTTTTCGTGTTTTGGTTTAAGTACCCGGCAGGAGGACTCCTGAAGCGAGGCGCGGCCGTAGTGAGGTTTGGCCCCCCTCGTGGCGCCGGTAGCAACGGGAGTACGGCCTGCGTGACCGGAGCAGGCGGAAGGACCAGGGCCAGCGGTACGACCTGCGCGGCCGGTGCAAGCGGAAGGACCGGGGCTGGCGGCACGGCCTGCGCGGCCGGCGCAGGTGGAAGGACCAGGGCACGTGGAGCGACCTACACCGGTGCCGGCAAGACTATGGTCGGGGCAACATCAGTTGAAGTCGCTGCCGTGGCCGCCGTAGAGCTGCCCGCTCCGGTCGAGCCTGACGGCGCGGTCAAGTTCGTTGTGTCCCCTGCCGGGACGTGAAGCCTCTTGGGGCTGGCACCAGGGGCATTCTCATCAATAGGGCATTTGCCTCTTCCCTGGTCGCCGGCTGGAGGAGGATCCTGGATCGTCAGGGCCCTTTGGGGTGGCGTGTTCACCGGTCCCATGGCGTCCATGGCAGGCATCGCACGGGTGATCGCCACGCGCTCCCGGGGCTCCACGAGGCAAAGCGGGAGTGCGCCCACTGGGAAAGGCGGAATGATGTCGGGAGCGCCCAACAACACCATCCAGGCGTCAACTTTTGCAAAGGATAAGTCCCCTGCAGCTGTTGGAAAATAAAAGAAAAGGAGGGGGGAAGAAGAACGTCTTCAGCTCAACGGTAGTAGCTAAAAGCACCAAAAAGAAGGGAAGACAAGTAGCCTACCTCCGAAAACAGTCCGGGTCACGTCATCGAGGCCCGTGTACTACCTGGCCGGGCAGGTACGGCGGCGCAGGGGGCTGATTCTCTGAGATATGAAGTCTTGGAGAACCATGGTTCCCGTCAGGCCCGCTGTCCGCAGCTGGTCCACGCGGGCCAGCATTGTTCGGAGCTCGGGCGTCTCGTCGACGTGTGCTCCCCAGGAGGGGTTGCTGATCGCCGGCCCGGTCGGCAACTCTAGGGCTTCAATGCCGCTGTCATCCGCGACGTAGAGCCACTCGTTGCGCCAAGTCTTCCAATTGGACCTGGAGTCCAACGGGATGTAGCGCGAAGCCGCGCTGTCTCGGAGGCGAAGGTGGCAGCACCCCGACAGGGTGGAAGGATCCCTGGCCGCTCACAAGGCGTAGAAAAAAGCGAAAGAGAGGAAGGTTGGGGGCTACTCCCATGAACATTTCGCAGAAGTAGGCGAAGACAGCAAGGAGGATGATGGAGTTGGGAGGAAGATGAATGTTGTGGATGGAATAGAAGTTGAGGACGGAGATGTAGAAGTCAGAGACCGGCGGGAGTAGGCCCGCCAGCAGCGCCCAGCCGAAGAAGATCACTTCTCCTGGGCGGCAGCCGGGCGTGGTAGTCCCGGCGCGGACGCGAAGGGTGCCGCCGGTGATGTGCCGGGAAAACCTTGCAGCGTCTGTTTCCTCGACGGTCGACAGCGGAAGCAAAGGTGTCGGAGGTGCCATCTGGGCGAAGGAGGCGATGTGCAAAAAGGAGGCAGTTCGCAAGAAGAACGGTTGAGGGCTTGGTAGACGAATGAGACTGAAAGAAAAAACCGCTCCCCCGTGGCAACTTATATATAGATACACGAAGGGACGATCCGGCGGGAAACCCGAAGGGGCGCGGCGGTTCGAAGGCGGGAAGCCCAAAACACTGTTAAAGCGTGGGCACGGTTCCCGGGAATCCTACTTCGGTTACGAGGCAGGGGCGGCTGCCCGTTCCGATTCGGTGCCCAAAAACGGCGGCAGGCATTCAAGGCTGCTGCGTTACGTGGGCATTTATGATGGACCCACCCGGGAGACTGAACCGTTTCTCCAAAAAAGAATAAAAGCGCTCCCGGGTGGGACCGGGGGCTACTGTCGGTGTATTCTACAATAGGGTACCCACTTCACCGTAGTAAGGATACAAGGTGATCGCCCAGCGGACAGGTGGCGTCCACGCCACGTCGCTGGCGGTCAGCAAAGGTGATCGCTCAGCAGACAGGTGGCGACCAGGCCACGCCGCTAGCGATCAGTGAGGTGGTCGCCCAGCGGACAGGTGGCGTCCAGGCCACACCGCTGGCGGTCAGTGTGGTGGTCGCTCAGCTAACAGCTGGCGTCCAGGCCATGCTACTGGCGCTCAGCTCCTGAGGCCACCAAGTGGTCTGTGCCACCACACAGAAGATCAAAAGCATTTAATGCGTACCGTGAGTATTAAATGCGGGTAATGAAGGCCACAGTGTGACGGTGCATGTTCCCAACACGCGCATTTATTATGGGTGACATCACGGCGAAATCCCCCTGGCGAGGCGGGCGGAACCGGCAGGCACACGGGGCCCGAGGCTAGGGTGATGTCGGCTGTGTCAGAATATTAAGTGTGGCATAAGAATAGTGACAGGTGCATTTAATGCGCTGTAGCGGATGTAATGAGTCGCGAATCTTGTTGTAAGCACCCATGCGCCCCAGCCAGCCCGAGTATAAAAGGGAGCCGGGGTGCATGGGAGAAGGGGTTGGATCATTTTCGGTTGTGTGATTTCAGTTCGGTTCTTCAGCCTCTGGAGAGCCGTTCCTTCGGTTGGGATTGTTTTCAGTTCCCCCAAGAACACAAGCAAGAACACATAGACAGGATTAGGGCTATTACTCATCAGGAGGGCCCGAACCTGGGTAAACCCTAGCGTCCCCTTGCAAGCTTCACCCTTGTTTCCTTTCCTCTGTCTTTAGAGCGATCTCCACGAAAGCCCCCTGTTCGAACTTCATATACACCCGATCCGGAGGTGTCTGTTGGCTCTTACGCTGACACTTTCCAAACAAGCCCCTGGCTTGTGATCCAATCAAATTACCATTCCAACCAACCGGACCAAACCAAACCAAATTCCGAACCACCAACCACCATTCATCTCGCCTGTGTCTAAATACTCGTTTTCCATTTTCCAATAACACCAACATGACCATTTCCATCCAATATAAACCAAATCCAAACTAACCCAATCCAAACCGATAGTTTTCCAGAAGAATTGTAATTGTTTGACGACCTCTGGTAGCATTTACTACTGTGTAACTAGGCTTGTGCAAGTATTATTCAATAATACCCTTTTGACATTTATTACTATGTCTAATGTGAGTCTAGAGTTTACCAAGGTTCACAATTCAATTGAGATTAAAGGAAATCCACCAATTCTAGGTTTATCTACCAGTTTCCCACAACTAGCATTGTAATTGAACATACACGCATGCATAATAGTTTTGACAAAGAGAAATTATGATTTGCAAATATGGGATCAAAATGGTCAAAGGAGGTGCTTGCCTGTTTGCTCTTTAACAAGGTCCAACTCGGAACGTGGTCGGAATCGTCGTCTACCGAATCGCCAACACCTGACGAAAAGCGATAAGAACGATCAACAACGAATCAAACAAGGCGATTAAGAACCAAATGCAAAAGCAAATCAAATCCGAAAAACTAAGAGCAAAAGGACTTGAAAAAAGGTTTTAAACTTCTCAGCTCACGCCGGCAATATCGACACACAATTCTTAGTAGTACCGTTCAATCAGCAGCACCGACCATGCAGCAGTACTGCCGATCCCCGGTAGTACCATACCATCAGGACGATAATGTCGACGGTCGGGAACTAAAACGGAATACTTTCTGGAAAATACTACCAGAATGTTGCCCACAGTACTTCTGCCCATGTGGTCATACCGGTCCCATGCATCAGCAGCGTCGGGATTTCAAAAGCCGAGATCACCACGCTTTGGAATATAGCTATCGGCTTGTTTCTCACAGTACTCCCACTGGCGCGGTAGTACCAGCTCCAAACACCGGTAGCGCCGCGGCTCTAAAGGCCGAAGATAGCTCACTCTGAAAATCAACTACCGGTGTTATAGCCACGGTACTACTGCTTGGGCGGTGGTACCGGGACTATCGCGGTTGTAGTGCCGGTTTTCCTGAAAGCGTCGGAATGCGAGAAAGGGGTTTTCACTCAAACGAGATCGAAACTCGGGTACAAGCTCCAGGTCACGGTCCTAGCAGTGCCAGGAACTCATCTAATCTGGTCCCAACGAGTTCCGAGCTCGTTTGACCGATTTACCACTTTTCGATTCCGACCTCTGAAACTTTTACCCAAAAACGGTTTTCGAAAGAAAAGAACCAACGAAAACAATTCAAATAGGGAGAGGAGAGACCTAACACAAATCCGAGAAAATTGAAACTCAAAGCGGAAGGGAAATCGGGATTTTCCCTAAATCCGGCAGTACCGGCGGCTGATGTGCGGTAGTACCACCCTAGGCCAGCAGTACCGCACCAGCAGCCCAGTAGTGCCGGTCGCTGGGGATCGAAATGGACGCTCTCTGGAAATTAACTACCAGGGTGTCACTCCCGGTACTACCGCTCGGGCGGCAGTACCGGTCTCATGGCCAGGTAGTGCCGGCCTCTAGAGACCAACAAGGGGAGCTCTCTGGATTTTTACTACCGGCGTTGTATTCCCGGTACTAACGCTCGGGCGGTACTACCGGACTCACAACGGCGGTAGTGCCGGATTTCCATGAGAACCTTTTTGCAAAAAGGGGGATTTTGCGCAAATGAGTTCGGAACTTCGAAGCGAAGGCATGAATAGGTTCCTAGGGACACTAGGGACCCATTCACATAGTCTTTGTCAAGTTTCGAGCTCGTTTGCTCAATTCTTCGCATTTTGACTTTGTGAACCCCGAAAATGACGCGAAAACGAATTTTTGACTCAAAATGGGTCCAAATCTGATTTTCGTCGCGGCAATGGAACCTCTACGGTGCTAGGGACCTATATGCATTGGTTCCGTGGATTTTGGGACTTCAGAACACGAAAATGCTCCGAATGCCCAAAATGAACCTTTTTGCGAATAGAGTCGAACGATGGATTCACAACTCGTGTATTGGTTCCATCAGCGCAATACGGTCCCACGCGACCGAGAGCTCGTCTACGAACTCTTCGCACGAGGATTGAACTCCCAGAACTCAAAAACCCAAATAAATCCCGAATTCGATTCTAGACCCGAACCGAGTTTGAACTCGATTCTTCCACGAGAATCAAATTTCACCAGTGTTGGATATATTTTTGCGTCGATTTCTCAACTTTTCCAGAGCTAGGGTTTGGAAGGAAATCTTTGAAAAATTCGATTATCGTAGGTCGTAAGTTTGGGCAATCTCTGGGCGAAATGACCCTCTCTCACGACACGCGTAACAAGTGAGGGTAGCCATCCGGTCTTGTCTCCCACGAGATCACTTTCCGCGGTTAGAAGGCTGAACCGCAGATGAAGAAGGTTGATAAACACTCCCATGGGATCTTGAGCATGCATACACAACCGACTTAGCGTTAGCGGCTGGTTTCGCGCACGACTCGGAAGGATCGGCGCTTGCTGACCTCTGGACCAACCACCTTTGCTTTCGGCTTTCCTAGAATGTCTTCGTGCTATCTTCAACGCGAATCGCTTTATCGACCAACACTTGCATGTTGGGGATATCATGAGCTGCTAGCAAAAACTTGATCTCCTCATTGAGATGCTCCCAAAAGATAAAGACTTTCCAGGCTTCACTCGTAATCTCATATGCGACATAGTGAGCCAGGTAATTGAACTTATGGAGGTAGTCCTTAATTGACATGGACTTTTGCTTGAGATTAAAAACTCTCGCTTCTTTATCTCCAACAAGCTAGAAGAAAAATGTGCTGCTCGGAAGGCTCATTTAAAGTCCTCCCAAGTAACGACTTGGCTAGGTGGACAAATAGCTTGAAAACTATCAGCAGCACCTAGAAGAAAGTAGACAGCGTACTACACCTTTTATACATCCGTACACCTCGCGAGGTCGAGCTTGGACTCAATGTCACGAAGCCATTCGTCAGCAACCAAAGGATCTGGTGTCAACGAAAAGTTCAGCGGACGGATTCGCTTGAACTCAAATAGACGAGACCTTGACTGTGCAGCTGCCAAACCATCGAAAATTGCCACGCTAGAACTCTCTGTATTCTGCACTAATCTTTCCAACAGAAGGGTCTACATGGCCAAGACTTGTGCTAAAGACAGAGAAGATGGCAGTTCTTCTTCCTTCGCTTCTTGCCGGATTTGGGATCCACTAGAATCACCCACTAGCGCGCTGGAAGGCTGAATTTCAAGGTTTGAAAGTCCCGGGTTCAGCGAAACAGATTACACCAGGTTCGGCACATCTTCGGCTCGACTGTGGCTTCCTTGAACAGGTCCACATGCTAAGAGTGCATTCAAGGAACAGCTCTTCGGCATCTAGTCGCACACAAAAGCCAAACAATTACGTGCAACCAAATGACAGAAAATCAAGGCAAAGCAGAACAAGATCTGCACAAGGGCATTCACCTTCAGACCAGAATCGAATCTGAGAATGCAAATGTAAGGATAACCCGACATAGCGATAGAATTTAATATGACAACTTAGTACGTCAGGGCGTACAACAGCAGGTTAAATTACAATCATCATCTACAGCTATCACACAATCCCATTACATTCTTTACACGGCAAAAGTACAACAGCAACTGGCTCAAATTTACAACAAAATGAGCACCACAACTACTTTTCCTTATAATGAACATTTAGGGACGTTCGAGCTCTTCAGACTTAGGGACGAGCAACGAACGGACAGTTCCTGGCATAGTGTCCTCTTCGATCACAGGCAAAGCAAGTGAATGTAACACCCCAAAATTTTGCTTTTCTTAAATTCATGTGTGATTTGGCATTTTGGTGAATTTTTGGAATTTTCTGGAATTTATTTGGATTTATTTGGAATTTATTTGAATTTATTCCATTTTGAAATAATTAAAGAATTAAACTTTGCAAATAAAATTTTGTTGGAAATATTTTATTTGAGCCCAAAATGAACCAAAGTATTTTCCGAATTTTTCTCGAATTTTTACGAAGTCTTTTGCTATTTTTAATGAATTAAATGAATTATCGGGAATTATTTTAATTATTAAATCATTTGGAAAATGCGAGTGGGTTTGTACTATTCATCCGATCGAGCCCGAGTCAGACTCGAGTTCGAGTCCGACCCGAACCCGACCCGAGCCATGTGACTCGACCGAACCAACTCCAAAACCTAATCGATCCCAACCGTTGGATCAAGATCCAACGGTCAGGATTTCCCCGTACCGCCGGCCGAATCCGCCCGGATCCGTCGCGCCACGCCGATCGCGGGCCGCTGATCGTGCTGCGGACGGCCAAGCTTGTCGTTTCTCGCCGAAGTCCGGAAGCCGGACTCCGCCGCCGCCCGCCGTGGAGAACTAGGTTTCCGCTCGAGCACGAACGCCGAGGCTATTTAAAGCCCGGTCACGCCGAGGTTGCCCTCTCTTCCAGGCGCACTGTCCTCGAGCCATCTCGCCTGAGCCGTCGCCGTTTGCCCGTACGAGCTCGCCGGAGTTAGAATCCTGTTTCGCCGCGGTTAAAAGCCGATTCCGCCGCCGTCCGCCGTCCTCCGCCGCCACCGAGCACAGATCTAGGACCCCCAGGACGAGACGCACCCGAAGAGACCTTTCATCTCGCCGGAGCGCGCCCGGAACGCCGAGACCGTGGTCATCGTCTTCATCTCCGGCCAAGCTAGCGCCGCCGTGAAGCCATCGCCGACCCCGAGCTCCACCAACCGTCCGATCAAGATCCAAGGGCTCAGATCGCGCCACGTCACCCTCGGTGAGTTCCCCGTTGAAAATCCTAGATCTAATCTCAACCGCTGGATCTAGATCCAACGGCTTAGGTCGTGCTAATGAGCGGAATCGCACCAAAGTTAGATTGGATCTCGACCGTTAGATCAAGATCGAACGGCCCAGATCAACCCGCGCGCCCCAAGCACTTGAGGCCCAAATCAATCCTAGCCGTCGGTTTTCAAACCAACGGCTACGATCGTGCCACGTGTCCAGGGGCGAACCGCCGCGCACGCTGGCGTGCGGCGTGGAGTCACCGACACGCTGGCCCGCGTGTCACCGATCGCACCGTGACGCCACCCATGACGTCATCGGTGGGTCCCACTGCCAAGACCGTGGTGAGCCCTCGCTGACGTCAGCGATGACGTCACCCGAGTGGTCCCACATGTCAGTCTCACGTGAGCCGTGGACCGGGTCCACGGTAGACCCGAGCCGAGCGTGGACCGAGTCCATGGATCGGCTGACGTCAGCAGACCAATCCAGTGCTGCCACGTGTCCTTGATGACGCAATAATTAATTTCCGAAAAAGAAAATGATTTATTAATTCGAAATAATAATTTCGGATTTGATTCAAACTTCAAACGCTTATAACTTTTGCGTTTCAACTCCGATTTGAGTGATTCAAATTTCTAAATTTATATAAAATTGAGATCTACCTAAATATAAATTTTATTTAATTTTTGGACTAAATTTTTTCTCTGTAAAATTATTTAATTGATTATTTGAACTTTAAATAATCATAACTTTTGCATTTTAACTCCAAACTTGACGATTCCAGTTTCTAAAAATTCATAAAATTATGTTCTCTCTGTTTATGGATTTTATTTGGATGTTTGGACACTTTTTGCCTATGGTTATTTGTGTATTTGCTATTTGCACGCTTTACGAGTAGACGTTGAAGTGCCGGAAGGATTCGAAGGAGAAGTATTAACTCAGGATCCAACTCAAGACCAAGAACAAGTACTTTTTGAAGGCAAGTTGTGCTTTGACCATGTTGATCCTATTTCGAAATCTATTTTGATTTAAACTATTGCATGCTAGTTCAATTAGAAAGATACTTTGTTTAAACATGGGGGTTAGATAAATACCAATTTGCTGTATGACACCTTGATTACTTAAGTATGTGCCATGACCCTTGTCACCCTAGTTGTGGATTACTAGTTGGACATTATTAGATTGCCAACATGGGTTTTAGACCGTTGTAGTATACTGCTTAGACCTGCTACGTGCTCATGACATGATTTTGGACAATCAAATGCTAATATTGACTTAATGATATATTGAACCTGTTTTGGAAAAGTATCATGTGATGTTGATGGCGCGTGGTGCATGGTAATCAACTGGGGTTTGATAAATGATTTCGGCCAGGGCATGTGGCAAGAGTAATCAGGTGGGCCAGTTGTGGCATTGGGGATGTTGATTTGGTTCTTCGGTAGTCTTGCCTGGTCACCCTAAGGACTTAACCTTGCAAGCCTTTGAACTGGGTCTAACGTGCAACCACATGTCTCAGAATGGGATGGACCTAGTTGACTAAGTTGCTAATAACGCACTGTGGGACCTCGTGAGGTCAACTACACCCTTTGTGTAAGTTGTACGGGGAGCGCATCTGGGCCGAGGCCAGGTACCCATCTAACGGTTGATTGGCCTAGACTTCGCCTTAGCTAAGGGAAGGGTTAGTGTGCAATAACCGGGGAGGACCACTTGTATTGTTAGAGGTTTCCGAAAGACTTTGTTACGGGAACTCGCCTTTGTGGTGTTTGACTGTATCTTGTGGGTAAAGTGCATAACCTCTGCAGAGTTTAGAATCTATTCGAATAGCCGTGTCCGCGGTATTAGACATCGCTCGGGAATTACAGTCAAGGGTTAGATTTTCTGAAAATCCCTTGGTTTTGAAAGGTTGGGTTGGATTAATGATGACGTTGATGGAAATGTGGTTTAGGATGGGAAAAATGTTTACTCAAACTTCTTGAAAAGTTATTTATGCTTTACTTGTTTTTACTGTTTTCGAATCTACTTATGCTACTTTTCAAATGTCAAGCATCGCAAATATACCTTGAGCTATTCCTTTGTACTAAGCCATGCATATAGTATATTAGCCTTGCATTCTCAGGCATGACTTGCTGAGTACCAAGTACTCACCCTTGCCTCAATACAACACCAGTTGAAGAGGAGACTACACCAGCTTTGGAGGAGGAACTCCAAGAGGATCCGTCTACTTAGGGAGCGAGCCCAGTCAGTTGCCTGTGGTATACTGGATGGCGCCACGAAGTTATTTGATTTTCCGCTGCTACTTTTTCTCTCTTAATAAGTTTCGCCCTGTGAGGCGTATATTGTAACTTGACCATAAGGTCGAGTAACCAGTTGGTTATTTAAATAAAGTACTTTGATAGTATCGAATGGTATGATTGTGATATTTACCGATGTTAAGACTGTGTGCACTAGCGCGTTCCTGGACTAGTGTTGAATACACAGAGGGTCCGGATTTGCAAATTCGGGGTCCCGACAGTGAATGTGGCGGTTTTGCCCCGAACTCTGGAAGTTTCCCCTTCGTGACTATACAACTAAGCCATTTGCGGAGAGGGATGACGAGGAACAGGCGGTGAAAAAGGTTCAATCAGCATCATCAACCTGTACTCACGAGTACCGAAGACAATGGTCCTCCCACGGTCCACACTCGAAGAAGCACAGGGGTAGGTCATCGCGAAGCGAGACCCACTGCTTCCCACTGGCGCTCGAGTGCGACGAACAATTCCGCGATAAGTTCCATATGGATGCGGGAGTTCCTCTACTGGCTCCAGGGCGTCATGCTCCCCATACACGATCTCTATTGTGAAAAGGCCATAGTTGAGGAAAGGCACCATATGGCTCTCGAGCACAGAGATGCAGTGACGGGCACGAAATAGCTCGTCACGGAGACGTTGAAGATATTGGTCAAGAGATCCTACTAGTCTGACCTGCTAGGCAGACACAGGGCCCATTGACGCATCCAATGTCGCATAGTTGCCTTCCGTGCTGTCCAGCTCAAGAGAGGGATAGTTGGGGAACAGCTGAGCCATCTCTGGAAGATCGAAGCGAAGACAGAAGACTGCAACATACGCTCAGTCGAGCACTGCTGCAAGCGGACTCGGTGCCATTCCGACATAGCGACGAGTCGGCTCCCCACCATGTCGACCATGTATGGGCACTTCCGCCGCAAACATTGAAGAGGTTGGGCCGGTTCCGGTGCGAGAAATTAGATACTCCGACCGCTCCGAAAAGCCGACAAGGCGTATCATCTCCCAAAGGGCTACTTCAACAGAACCCTCCAAAATTGCGCTGGTGAAAAAGCATGGCTCCTAGTGACCAGACATCTAAGAATAGAGAAAAGACACGGTTAGCAAGACCTTATATGGATAGGATTCATCCAACCCTCAGAATAGCAACCAAGCACCCAAACAAACACACCAAGCACACCAACTCCTATTTCCTTAACCTAACTTCAACTCAATATGTATCTAACTCTTGAAAGTAGATAAGACTTCCAAAAGTTATCTCGCAAGGAGATAGTTCAGAATGAGATGAGAAACAAGAGCTCTAGACCAATCCTTATCCCTTTTAGGTTTTAATTTCTTTTATCCAAACGCCTTGCCTCAAGTTTCAAAAGTTACTCCCACGATTTGTATAACGAAAGAAACGGGACAATTCATTTTCAGACCTCCATTCTTTTTTGGAGAAATCACTGTTTGAAGTTTCAGGGGAGTCCAAGTCATTTTGAAGGTTAAATCAAGAAAAAAGGCTACAGATGGATAAGATTAGCAATCTACAGTTTTGCAATTAAGAGTTCTATAGCCAACATAATTTTCAGAGGAAAATTTATCCTTAATTCTATCTACTAGTCTATCTAGGCTTTCCCTATAGTCGAACAGCCTTCTCTGATACCACCTGCCGTGGGGACTCCGATCTTTGTAACAGTAACTCAGTTACATACTGTTGCGTCGGACTGGTATTGACAGAACCCGTTAGTAATCCGATTACTAATTACAAACTGTACCCATATTGAGGCCAATCAATCGGCACGACACACTCTGCTCGTGGTCATATGCTAATCGATTGATTCCAACCCAAGCTTCCCTGAGATATGGTCTATTGCTAGTTCCCTGGATCCGTAGCCTAGCACCCACATATTTCACAATAAGTTGCATCAAGAATCAAGCTCAAAGCAATAGTTCTATTAATACTGGTTTGATTATAGCTAATTAGTTTACAAGAATAAAACACAGCCAATCAAGCAAACAAATAAACAGAAGATAAAGCTGCAAAGAACGGTAGCGGGTAAACACTCCGTGATCGCCGCTTAGGGCGGCAAGATCGCCTCACAGAGAGTGCCGGCCTCCAGAGACCAATAAGGGGAGATCTCTAGATTTTTACTACTGGCGTTGTATTCCCGGCATTACCGCTCAAGCGGTACTACCAGACTCACAATGGTGGTAGTGCCGGATTTCCAGGAGAACCTTTTTGCAAAAAGGGGGATTTTGCGCAAATGAGTTCGGAACTTCGATGCAAAGGCATGAATAGGTTCCTAGGGACACTAGGGACACATTCACAAAGGCTTTGTCAAGTTTCGAGCTCGTTTGCTCAATTCCTTGTTTTTGACTTGCGAACCCTGAAAACGACGCGAAAATGGATTTTGACTCAAAATGGGTCCAAATCCGATTTTCGTCACGGCAATGGAACCTCTACGATGCTAGGGACATATACGCATTGGTTCCGAGGATTTTGGGACTTCATAACGCGAAAATGATCCGAATGCCCAAAATGAGCCTTTTTGCGAATCAAGTCGAACGACCGATTCACAACTCGTGTATTGGTTCCATCAGCGCAATACGGTCCCACGCGACCGAGAGCTCGTTTACGAACTTGTCGCACGAGGATTGAACTCCTAGAACTCAAAAACTCTAATAAATCCCGAATTCGATTCTGGACCCGAACCGAATTCGAACTCGATTCTTCCACGAGAATCAAACTTCACGAGTGTTGGATATATTTGTGGGTCGATTTCTTGACTTTTTCGGAGATAGGGTTTGGAAGGAAATCTCCAAAAAATTCGGGAAATGGCTTTCTGGAGCAAATAAATCCAACGAGGAGTAGATCAAGGTTTCATGAACGAATCAATCGCTCAAAAGAATTCTTCTAACCCGACAAAACAACGATTTACTTCCCGATATAGGTTTTCTAGGGCTAAACAAGAGGGAAAAGAAAAGAGAAAAGGAGGGAGAAGGCTAGGGTTTGAGATTACCTCTAGGGATTGAGCTCCAACCTTGAATCCACTAGGGCAGGGGATCCTTGGGGACTTGAGGATGCTTCTCCACTCCTCAAGGCTTGCTCTTCTTGCTCCTTGGGAGCTCCACCGGCCAGCAATGGAGGAAGGAGGAGGGGAGCTCAGGTGAGGGAGAGGTTGAACGAGAGAGAGAGCAAGAAAGATAGAGGGGGAGGTGCGGAAATGAGATTGAGGGAGAGAGGTGGGGCTGTCCCCTGGCTTAAGAAGGAGGAAGAGGCGCACGAGAACCGAGAAAAGGAGGCATGGCCAGCTACGTGCGAAACAGGGGCTCTGTCCCCCGGCTCCCATCGCTCGGCCGGCAGTACAGCCCATGGTGGCCGGTACTGCTTCTCGACCGGTAGTACCATAGTTTAGCCAGCGGTACTACCGTTCTAGCAGCTGAAACTTTCCGGTTTCTTTGCGATCCTTTACTCCAACTTCGGAATTGATCCTTGGGGATCCAAGGGAAGGGTTTTAGGGTACCAAAGGAAGGTTTTTGGGATTAGGTTTACTAACAACTTCGAATGATTTTGACCAGACTCGAAACTCAGGGTTTCAGGTTAAAATCAATTGAAATGACTCGAACGAAACGACAAAAACACTCCAAAAACAAATAACTTCAAATTAAGATCCAGAAATCAAATCATACCATAATTAAACACTCAATTAGCTTAATTCATCCTAATTATTCTTAATCACAAATTTCAGGGTGTTATAGTATGAGTCTGTATTGGGTACCTTGATCTGCTCTTATTTGTCCCAGTACTAAGTCACCTCTCTCTCTTTTATGTTGATACAGGTCCATACGTTGGGGAAGGAAGATGTAGGATCGAAGTATACGAATATAGCAATCAGAGGGGGGGGGGGTGAATGATTGTGCGGAAGCTAAAACCAAATTCTTGACCTATTAAAAGTTCACCCCAAAACAGAACCAAATAATTGCCTCGTTTTCGACAAAAACAGAATGACAGAGGTTTGGTAAAACGAGAATTCCCGGAGATCCAACCGTCGAAACGATCTGAAATTTAGACACAAGAAACTAGATTCCAATACGAATCGAACCCAAAAAGAATCAGCTCGATCGGACTTACGGATCAAAAGTTATAAGCTTCGCAAGCTTGCTGATCCAGAACTTGACGAGAATCAATCTAATCTAAACTTCAAGATTAAACAAGAACGACAAAAGATTGATCAACTAAACTTTGAGAAACACTAGATCAATACCCTAGAGAGGTTTTTGATGGATCAAATCAAGATAAAACTTGAAGAACAAAAACCAATCTAGAACTAGAACAAGCATGCAAACAAGAACCAAAACAGAAAAAATCAGAGCGACGTGGTTATCAGAGCACGCAAAAATCTTGGAAGAATTGATCTTTATTTCTTGTCTAAAATACTCTCATCAAAAGAGTACAAACCCTAAAACCAAGCTCAAAGCTTGATGCGCTCAGCTCTACTTGGTGCCTTTCAACAGAGACCCCCACCTATTTAAAGCACCAACCCACAAGGAGTTCGAATACGATTCCTATTCCCTAGAAGGAATCCGTGATCCAACTCAACTCTACTTGGCCCAACCAGGCCGAGTACAACTCTTGCACGCTGTATGGCAACCCTACCATACTCACGTGACTAACACTTTGCACGCCAGATGGCCACCTGCCATACTCACGTGACTAACACTTTGCACGCGAATGACCTCCTGCCATTCTCACGTGACTAACCATTCTTCATGTGCACCATTCTCTTAACCCGAACGTCCCGCATGACATCCTTGACCACCAAGACCTAAGTTCCTCCTGAACCTAGTCCCGAACCTCAGTTCCTCCATGAACCTAGTTCAGGTCCCGTCATCGACCACATTCGTCTTCGAGCAATACCTGCACATGAACAAACCACAAAACAAATCCGAGCACAAGTCCACGACTTGACTCAATGTCAATCCATGCAACTACTCACATGAGCATTGCATAAAGTCCACTTCAAAAGAAGCATCATGAAATCATTACAAATTTCAAATTCACATTCAAAATTCAAATCCAAATCGCTCAAAACCCTAATTGAGCGAAACGATTCACGACGGACAAACAAAGTTGGTCCGTTGTATAAGGAAAAGTTTCTGTTCCAAGAAGCCAACCAAACGCGGAAAAACACGCTCACAACGGACAAAGAAAATCGGTCCGTTGTACATGCAAATCAATTCTCAAAGCCGTTACGATCGACCAAAGAAATTGGTCCGACGTACATGCAAAACTTATCGGTTCCTTGGAAAATTGAGTCCGGCTCAGAATCTCAAAAGCATGTCCACGCATGCACCCAAAAACTTGGTCCGTCGTACATGGGAAAGTGCCAAAACATGTTTACGACAGACCAACAAAGTTTGTCCGTCGTAGATGGGAAACTTACTGTTTTCTTTAAGTTTGGTCCGGCGCCAAAGCGAAACTTACTGTTTCTTGTCAAATTGTCAAAACACATGAACAAACACATTTTGCAAATTCAAATCTAAGTTAATTTTTCAGTTCAAAGCCAATTTTTCAGCACATGATTTCACAGAAGAGGTATGGATCGTTGAATCTGGTTGTTCTTACCATATGATCGGAGACTCTCATTGGTTCTCTTCCTTAGTCCGAGCTCCCGGTGATGAGTTGATCACTTTTGGGGATGCTTCATCAGGTAGAGTTATCACTAAAGGTATTATTTACATTAATGAGAATTTAATTCTTAAGGATGTTGCCTTAGTGAGTAAGCTGCAATACAATTTTCTTGGTCTCAGCTTATCGATGACGATTTCGAGGTGAACTTTAAGAGTAATGCTTGTAGAATTCTCGATTCTTCTAGATTTGGGAGTCTTCTGTGCTGATTTTTCTGTTTCTTCTGGAGATTCTCTTTGTTGCTTGATTGCTTCTGAGTCCTGTGATCTCTCCTTCTAGCATAGGAGACTTGGTCACATTGGTTTTGATCATTTGACCAAAGTTAGTAGCCAGATCTCATTCATGGTTTGCCTAAACTTAAGATGGTCGAAGATTTAGTGTGTTCTCCTTGCTGATATAGTAAGATGGTTGTCGTTTCTCATCCCATAGTCACCATGGTGATGATTGATGCACCGGGACAGCTCTTACACATGGACACAGTTTGTCTAGCTAGAGTGCAGTCAGCGGATGCGAAGTGGTATATTCTTGTTATTGATTATGAGTTTTCAATGTATTCTTGGATGTTTTTCATAGCCTCAAAAGATTAGTCTTTTACCCACTCTAGGGTTTTGGATTGTAGGTTATCTATTGAGTTCCCATGTGTCTTACGAGCTATACGCAATGACAATGGCATGGAAATTAAGAAATCCTACTTTGAGAGTTTTTGTACCGACTCAGGTATTGAGCATCAGTTCTTTTCTCCATATGTTCCTTAGCAGAATGGTGTTGTGGAGAGGAAGACCAGGACCCTGGTCGAGATGGATAGAATGATGCTAGATGAGTACAACACTCCTAAGAAGTTTTGGGCTAATGCTGTAGCTACTGCTTACCATGTTTCTAATAGAGTTTTCTTGACGGCACACTTGCATCGCACTTCATATGAGTTGAGATACGGGCGAAAGTCTAGTGTCTCATATTTTAGTATTTTTTATTGCAAGTGCTTTTTTCTAAAGCCTGGTAACCTAAATAAGTCTCATTCTTCCAATGGCATATTTCTAGGTTACTCGACATCTTTGCATAGCTATAGGGTTTGGAGTTGTGAGATGAATAGGATAATAGAGACCTGTGAGGTGACCTTTGATGATGATAGTCCAGGAACTAGACCAGATGTTTCAAGCTCTTCTCCTCTCTCTAAGACCATCTTCGTAGAGGATTTGGATGTTAGAGATGATGACTCTTAAAGATGTCCCATCTACACCTGAGGTGTCTTCTGATTCTCTCTTTGCACCTAAGTGAGATCAGTCCTTACCTTCTGACATTTCAGCAGTTAGTGGCTCTATTCCTTTCTCTTTCATGCAAGAGGTAGAGGCCACTTCTGCTTTTGGACCTCCCCACCATATTCAGAGGTGTCATCCACCTAATCAGATGATCGGTGATTTCTTCAAGCGAATCACACACTCGAAGTCAGGTTTGTCTTCGTTCTGCCTCCATTATGCTTTTATTGCCCCTTTTGAGCCGAATGATATTTCTCATGCATTATCCGATGAGTCTTGGTTTAATGATATGCATGAGAAATTTGAGAACTTTGAGAGGAACAAGGTATGACAGCTTGTCGAGCCCCCAACTGGTCAGAATTTCATTGGGACCAAGTGAGTGTTCAAAAACAAGCAGAGTGAGGATGGTGTAGTCATAAGGAACAAGTTTAGGCTAGTCACTCAAGGATTTACTTAGGTTGAGGGTCTTGACTTTGAGGAGACCTTCGCCACTGTAGCTAGACTAGAGGCCATTAAGATCCTACTTGCATTTTTGTCATTCAAGGGCTTCAAGCTTTATTAAATAGATGTCAAAAGTGCATTCCTCAATGGCTATATTGAGGAAGAGGTGTATGTCAGGCAGCCTTTAGGATTTGAGAACCTTAAATACCCAAACCATGTCTACAAGCTTTTCAAAGCCTTGCATGGACTAAAGCTGGCCCTAGAGCTTGGTATGAGAGGCTTAAGTCCTACTTGCTTAGTCATGGATTTGATATGGGTAAGGAAGACAAGACTCGATTTATCAGACATGTAGACTCGGACTTTCTTCTCGTCCAGATCTATGTTAGCGACATCATCTTTGGTGGCTTCTCGCATGCTCTTGCTTCTCAATTCTCAAAGGTGATGAACACAAAATTTGAGATGAGTATGATGGGCGAGTTGAGCTAATTCCTTGGCTTCCAGATCAAGCAGACTTGGGATGGTATTTTCTTACAAGATCAAGTAAACTTGAGACCTCCTGAGGCATTTTGATATGTTTGATGAGAAGCCGGTGATGACTCCTATTGCCATCACTACAGTCCTTGAGCTTGACGAGGACGGTGAGCCAGTTGATCAGAAGGACTCCAGGAGAATGATCAGCTCCCTCTTGTATCTCACTGCCTCAAGGCCAAATGTATACTTTGTTGTGTGTCTGTGCGCTTGATTTCAGGCTTCTCCCCGTGTCTCTCATCGCCAGGCGGTGAAGCGTATTTTTAGGTACCTTCGAATTACCATTGACTATGGCATCTAGTACTCTTTCTCTTCTTGTCTGTCCCTTAGAGTCTTTTCCGATACAGACTCCACTAGCTATAGGATAAACGGGAAGAGTACTTCTGGCACTTGGTATTTCATTTATACTTCTCTTATTTCTTGATCATCTAGGAAGCAGTCCAGAGTTGCATAATCCACCATTGAGGCTGAGTATGTGTCTACATCTAGTTGCTGTAGTCAGGTGCTTTGTGGAGAGTAACCCTTAGATTGTCGGTATCTTCACCAAGCCTTTGAATAGCTCTAGGTTTGTGGCCTTAAGAGGAGAGCAACTTGGAGTTATGAGCCCTTATGGAATCACTTGAGTGGGAGCTGATTTGTATACTATGTATTATATGTGTATTTCCAACATTCCGTTATTTTGCATCTCTGGGTATATTTGGGCTATCTCTTTGTGTTAGGAGTTTATTTCACTTAAACTTCTGGCAAGCTTTACGTGGACCTCTCATATTGTGCTATAGGTTGCTATCATGTATAATTAACTATTTCTCCTCTCTCTAAGTTGAGTTCCCTCACAGTTTTGTAGGTCTAGCAGGTGTTGGGCCCTTTGGATAGACAAGGTCTGTGTGTACTCCTTAGCACGAGTCTATAGAGTCATCTTTCCTATGTTAGTTATATGGGGAAGAGCTATAGTATTCTTCACCATCTTATCTATGCTCTATAGTCCACTCAAACTGATAATTTCATGACCTTCCCTTCGCATCCTATATTTCTATTTTCAGTTGAGTTCATTTGGACACTTTTGTAATTAATTATGCTAATAACTCAACTTCAATCAGAATTGTGCTAAAATTGACTCACTTATTAAGGGGGAGTTTCTAGAAACTGATCATCATGTATTGCATATAGACTTCTTTTTCTATTTCTGAGCTTTGTCTATTATGCAATTGAATTAATTATGATGATATGCACCTTGCTACTTTTTTGAAGATCTTTGCTAGCTTAGTCTCATCCAAATTGTACTAATTCATCATGCTAAGCTTGATGAACCTTAAAATTGAGCTTTAATGAAAACTTGATGAAAATATATTGCTTTTAGTTGCTATATATCTTTACTAGGTGCTTATGCCATGTCTTGTGAAATCTTAGATTTTTACTAGAGTCCCTAGAGTAACTTGGGTTAGCTAGTTTGTTGTATTCTAGAATCCTCAAAATACTCATGAATCTAAGTGTTGAAAATTGACTTGTATGTGCTAAAATGTATCTCAACACCTTACATTCACGAGACTACATCCCATTGCACTAGGGATGAGCTTGGAATATATTGTGTATAACCAAGACCATTCTTTTAAACTTCTTGCTTGAGTGGTCGAATATTACTTGAGTCAATTAAATTGAAATATGTAAAAATAAAATTAAGGAAAAAAGTGAAGCCTAGGAGACCTTTGTCCATGGCTCCTAGTTGAGATTGTGCTTCACTAGGATAAACTCTCTAAACCTCAAGGTTTAAGGAGGAGAGTGAAGACTAGGAAGCCTTTGTCGATGGCTCCTAGTCAAGGATGTGTTTCACTAGTATAAACTCTCTAAACCACATTGTGTGCGTTAAAATATAAATTTTTTATTTAAAAGATGATTAAGTAAGAGGGTTCTCTTATGAATTTGTAGCTTCCCAATGTGTTGACTAGGTTGAACTCTAGTATATCCATTTGGTCATCCAATAGCTTTGCTTCTAGTCTTGAAATTATGCTTAGTGTTGCTCTTATTGAAATCATGCAAAAATAGCAAAATTTCTTTGTGCTAGCTAGCAAAAATTAAAATATGCAATGGGGTATGACTTAGTTTGGCATAATCTAAATTTAAGTAGCTTGATATCATACTTTTTCTAAAATGGTCACTTGGATAATCTTCAAAGCTTATTTAAGATGCATTTCATGCATACATGCTGTCTTGATGCCTATATTGCCAAAAGGGGGATAAAATCTGGAAAATGCATCTTAGAGGAAAGAAAATAAAAAAATGCTTTCATATGATCATGTTGTCAAAATTTTCTTTTAGTTGGATCATGAGCAAAATTAAGCTTTTATGGATTTTTCTTAATTTTTAGATCATTTATGGAAATTTGTTCTATCTCTTGGTTTGCTCTAAAATTCTACTTACTACTTGGTCATGAGCTTGCTTTCTCTTTTAGATGAACCAAGTATAGATTTGTAATCAAATTGCTTTCTTTCATCTTTCTCAAACTCAAATTTATGCCTTTTTTTTGTTATTTATCAATATACTCATCAACTGGGAGATTGAAAGATCATGTGGAGTTCTATCCATTTTTTGTGATGAGTAATTGATCTTATTTGAGTTAGGTGTGCTCGGGTTTGAGTTTGATTTGAATTAGATTTAGAATTTCATCAATTGAATGATTTATTGGATATTATTGCGGACATTGCTATTGTAACATCCCCAATTTCGGTCTTATCCCAAAAGGCTAATTTTATTTAATTAAATTCAAAATTTAGATTTTTCTTGGTGTTCTAATTAACTTGGCATCCTTATCCTTCCGAAATTGAAGTTCAATCCTCCATCGTCCGAAAAATCGAATTTTCGAATTTCGGTCCGTACCCGAAATTCCACCTGAGTTCCAAAATGCTCAAAAAATCCCAGAACCTATTGCATTAGGTTCCAAATTGTAACACCCCGGCATTTAATATGCCCGAATGCTACCAAACACAAGCTAAACAACAACTAAATACCACATTTAACATAAAATTCCAGCAAAGGTGCATAGGCTAAAAACCGAGATTTCGCAAAGACCTCCTTTGTTTTATCATGAATTTAAGGAACAGCAACAATATAGCATTATATGGCAATAAGAGGAACATCTAAAACAGCAATAAATAAAGTCTTAACGACAATAAGAGACTAACATTAAGCTCTTAAGGTTCCAAGTGTCAAACAAACAATAGAACTCTCATTAACCAAGCTAAGACTTAATTTTAAAGACCATCACACGCAATTTATTATCAAACTAAATGAGTTGACTTGGGGAAACATTAAGGTGAAGCAACGTGTGAGCGTGTGACTATTCCCCTTTCCCGCATGCCGTTCTCATGGTACCTAAAACAACAAGAAAACACAAGGGTGAGTTCGAAAACTCAGCAAGCATACTGCAATGGACAACAAGCATAACAACATGGGAATAACATCTTCCATCATGTATATCATCTCATTCATGATTACTTATCAATATCATCATCAATTTGTATGCGAAGTAATGCAATGCTCCTGACCCTCTGGAACCTCATACAGATGGGAAGTACACACCCGTCGGTGTGCACTCCTTTCCTCCCTTCCATCCCGAAGATGGAGGGTGCCTACTCGCTTCCAAACACCACGTGGATGGAATCACGACATAGGACTTACTCAATGGCGTTCGGATTAGTCATAACTTTCTCACCGACCTTGCCGGACTAGTTAAGACTTTCTCACCGCCTCGCCTCTATCTCATGACATGCATGCAACCATGCCAATTATCATATTTAATTCACATATTAACACATGGCATCATAATATGTTAAACATGCTCATCATATCATATCATTCATTAACACATGGCAAGTGGACATATATCATGTAAACAAATCCATCTAATCTCAACATGCAACCTACAACTCGCTATCCATCACAACACACTTGCCTCAACCACGTGCAACGGATTGGCGGGAAGAAGAGGGCACTTCCGGGGTCACACCACCTGCACATAGGCATCACACACTCACAATCATAGCCTCCAAACAGTACACAAACCCCCATCTAACCCGACATTGCCAACTACTCGCAAAACCTAAAAACAGAGGTTCTGTCCCGTCGGGACAGCAGCCTTGGCGAAAGGCATAACTTGAGTTCTGGGACTCGAATCAATTAAACGAGTACATCCTCGCGTAGCTTAGGAAATTTCCCAACTTTCTCTAGGTATAAGGAAAGACTGATTCGGCCTCTAAAGTTGTTTAATCTACAGATTACCGAGATCTGTTCCAATCGCGTCACAGATTTTTAGGCGCTCGGTAAAACAGCCATAACTTTCAAACGGCTGATCGGAAATTATCGTGATTTACGTCCACGGAAAGATAATTAAATTATATACAACTTCCTAGAAGTCCATACGATCAGATTCGAAATCTAAATTGACGAAAACTCGAACCCTAGCTCGACTGCTCAATCTGCCCGAAAACAGAAACGTGGACAAGTTTAGATCTAAACCAAATTACTTCAAACCAACGCCTCCAATTGATCTAAAAACTTCATAAACATCCTAATAACAGTACCTAGATCAATCCCAAGGATCCCCATGTTCATACCTTTGCCCGAAGCACAAAACTCCAATCAATCTCCGCGGATCGCTCCTCGCTCCACGTTCCTCGCTCCTCGCTCCTCGCTCCTCGCTCCACGTAATGAATCCACGTGGTGCTGGGGTGGGGTGGCCACCCTCGGGCAGCATGGGGTGGTGGGGTGGTGGTGTGGAGGTGGAGGAAGGGGAGGCTAGGGGGGCGCACAAGAGGGAGAGGGAGAGGGGTGGCGGCTAGGGCTTGGAGGAGAGGTGGGGAGGGGCGCCCAAGGATGCAAGGGGCGCACCTTGGCTGGTTGTGAACGCAAGGGAGGGCAGGAGGAGCCCTTTTTACCAGCCCCCACACCCTCTCCTAGTCCAATAAGAGTCCTCTCAATCCCTCCAAAGCCCACCAAGGCCCAAAACTCCTGAAGGCCCAAAACCCCAAAACACTCTTAAAACGGCCCTAAAAGCTTATTAACCTCCAATTCCTATGGTTTTAACCTTATTTCCACACCTCATACTATATTTAACCTTATCATGCTCAATAATAAGGTTACGACACTCCGAGGTGTCACATTCTTCCCCCCTTCAACAGGATTCGACCTCGAATCTAAACACACCAATCACGAAACCCAGCAAAACCAAAGACAGCTAGGTTTTCACATCACATACCTGAGGCGAAAAGCTCGGATACTTCGCGCATGCGAGATTCCAGCTCCCAAGTCGCTTCTCTCTCGGTCTGATGTGACCACAGGACCTTGACAAACTTAAGCGTCCTGTTCTTCATCACTCGCTCTGAAGTCCCTAGAATTTCCACAGGACGGGACTCGAAGGTGAGGTCCTGCTGAAGCACTAATGGTTCTAATGGAACCATGTAACACCCCAAAATTTTGCTTTTCTTAAATTCATGTGTGGTTTGGCACTTTGGTGAATTTTTGGAATTTTCTGGAATTTATTTGGATTTATTTGGAATTTATTTGAATTTATTCCATTTTGAAATAATTGAAGAAATTAATTTTGCAAATAAAATTTTGTTGGAAATATTTTATTTGAGTCCAAAATGATCCAAAGTATTTTCCAGAATTTTTCTGGAATTTTTCTGAGTCATTTGCTATTTTTAATGAATTAAATGAATTACTGGGAATTATTTTAAATATTAAATCGCTGGAAATTCAACTCGGTCAAGTATCGTTCATCCGATCGAAGTCGGAACCCGAGTCGGACTCGAGTCCGACCGAGCCACGTGACTCGATCAAACCAAATTAAAACCCTAATCAATCCCAACCGTTGGATCAAGATCCAACTACCGAGATCCGCCTGCACGGTTCGAGCCGTATCCGCCCGGATCCGATCGCGCGCCAGGCGATCGTGGCCGTTGATCGTGCCACGTGGACGGCTGTGGCGCTGCCGTCTCCGCCGAGACCGAAGCCGGACTCCGCCGCCTGGCCGCCGCGGGAAACTAGGTTTCCGTGTCCCGCGCGAACGCCGAGGCTATTTAAAGCGTGAGACGCCCCCGAGGTTGCCCTCATCCTTATGCACCCGTTTCGAGCCATCTCGCTCGAGCCGCCGCTTGATTCGTGGCGAGCTCGCCGTAGTTGGAGGAAGTGACCGCCGCGGTTTTGCTCGATTCCGCCGTCCGTCGTCTTCCGCCGAGAAGGAGCCCAGATCCGGAACCACCGTGACGAGACGCACCAAGGAAGGATTCATCTCGCCGAGCAACCCCAAACGCCGTCGGGCTCGTCATCGTTCGCCTCTCCGGTGCCCAAGCCTCGCGCACCATCGCCGGACTTCAAGGAAGCTCGGTGAACCGTCGGATCTAGATCGGACGGTTGAGGTGAGTTCACGTGTCCCCAACCCGATTGGATTCGACCGCTGGATCAAGATCCAACGGTTCACAATTGCCACGCGTCTTGGGAGTAGTGTTATTATAGGATTAGATCTCGACCGTCCGATCTAAATCGAACGGCCCACGATCAACGAGTAGTTTCAACGTGTTAACCCTGGATCTAATCCGCCGCTGATTTTCAAACCAACGGCCGTGATTGGCGCCACGTGTCGGGAAGTTGGACCGACGCGGTCCGCTGGCCCACGCACGCTGGCAGGCAGGACGCCGACACGCGGCCCGCGTGTCGAGGGCCCGCGATGTCGGGCCGTCCCAGGCCGAGCGCCGACGCCACCCATGACGCCACAAGGTCCCACATGTCAGACCGTGGCCGAGCCTACCGACGCCGGGCCGATGACGTCACCCGAGTGGGCCCACATGTCGGGCCTCACGTGGAGTCGTGGACCGAGTCCACTGGACCCGAGCCGAAGCGTGGACCACGCCCATGGATCACCGACGCCACCGACCAATCGAGGCTGCCACGTGTCCATGCCGACGCAATAATTAATTTCCGAAAAAAGAAAATGATTTATTAATTCGAATAATGATTTCAAATTTAGATTCAAACTTCAAACGCTTATAACTTTTATGCTTCAACTCCGATTTGAGTGATTCAAATTTCTAAATTTGTATAAAATTGAGATCTACCTAAATATGAATTTTATTTAATTTTTAGACTAAAGTTTTTCTCTGTAATATTATTTAATTGATTATTTAAACTTTAAATAATCATAACTTTTAAGGTCTTAACTCCAAATTTGATTTATTCCAGCTTCTAAAAATCCAGAAAATTATGTTCTCTCTGTTTATGGATTTTATTTGGAGTTTTGGGATGTTTTTGCCTATTGTTTATTTGGGTATTTGCTATTTGCACGCTTTACGAGTAGACGTTGAAGTGCCAAGGGATTCGAAGGAGAAGTGTTGATTCAGGATCCAACTCAAGACCAAGAGCAAGTACTTTTGAAGGCAAGTTGTGCTTTGACCATGTTGATCCTATTTCAAATCTATTTTGATTTAAACTAATGCATGCTAAGTTCAATTAGGAAAATACTTGGTTTAAACATGGGGTTAGATAAATACCAATTTGTCAGACGACACCTTGATTATTTAAGTATGTGCCATGACCCTTTGTCACCCTAGTTGTGGTTTACTAGTTGGACATTATTAAATTGCCAACATGGGTTTAGATCGTTGTAGTATGTCGCTTAGACACTGCTACGTGCTCATAACATGATTTTGGACAATCAAATGTTAATATTGACTTAATGATATATTGAACCTGTTTTGGAAAAGTATCATGTGATGTTGATGGCACGTGGTGCATGGTAATCAAGCTGGGTTTGATAAGCGATTTTCGGTAGGGCATGTGGCAAGAGTAATCAGGTGGGCAGTTGTGGCATTGGGGATGTTGATTTGGTTTTTCGTAGTCTTGCCCTGGTCACTCTAAGGACTTAACCTTGCAAGCCTTTGAACTAGGTCATACTTGCAACCACATGGTCGGAATGGGACGGCCCTAGTTGACTAAGTCGCTAAGGACTCACTTGTGGAGCCTCAGGGTGTCGATTACACCGCTTGTGTGATTGTGCGGGGAGCGATCGTGGTCGTGGCCAGATACCCATCTAATCGGTGTGTTGGTCCCATACTTCGCCTTGGCTAAGGGAAGGGATGGTGTAGAGCACGAACCTGAGAGGACCACCTGTGTTGTTTGAGGCTTCCGAAAGGCTTTGTTACTGAACTCGCCTTTGTGGTGTTTGACTGTATCTTGTGGGTAAAGTGCATAACCTCTGCAGAGTTTAGAATCTATTTAAATAGCCGAGTCCAGATCGACAATGCTCGGAATTACAAATAAGGGTTAGATTTTCTCACAAATAACGTTGGTTTGAAAAGTTGGGTTGGTTTAATAATGAAGATGATGGAAATGTGGTTTAGGATGGGGAAAAATGTTTGTTAAACTTCTTGAAAAGTTATTTATGCTTTACTTATTTCTACTGCTTTCGAATCTACTTTTATTACTTGTCAAAAGTCAAGCATCGCAAATATACCTTGAGCTATTCCTTTGTACCAAGCCATGCATATAGTATATTAGCTTGCATTCTGTGCATGACTTGGTCGAGTACCAAGTACTCACCCTTGCCTCAACACAACACCGGTTGAAGAGGAGACTACGCCACTTTCGGAGGAGGATTTCCAAGAGGACCCGTCTACTTAGGGATGCGAGCCCGCCGATTGCCTATGGTATACTGGATGGCGCCACGAAGTTTATTTGATTTTCCGCTGCTAATATTTTTCTCTGAATAAGTTTCGCCTTGCAAGGCATATATTTGTACCTTGGCCATAAGGTCAAGTAACCCTTTGGTTATTTAAATAAAGTACTTTGATAATATCGATTGGTATGATTGTGATATTTACCGATGTTAGAGACTGTGTGCACTAGCGCGTTCCTGGACTAGTGCTGAATACACAGAGGGTCCGGATTTGCAAATTCGGGGTCCCGACAGAGGTGGTATCAGAGCCATACTTGACTGTAGGCTCAACCCTAAGCTAGAATGGTCGTAGTGAGGATAAAACCTATTTTCTAAAGCTAAAAATTTGTGAAGACAAGAAATGACCTCTCGACTTATCCCCTTCTCTCTTTTCTTGTCTCTTGCTGAAATTTTCTCTTACCTTGTCACAATTTAAAAATTCCGAGTTCTTACGTAAAGCACTCTTGTGACAGATGGAGGAAGAGTTCAACTACGTTGATCTGGGAGTTGGTCACGCCGCGAAACTTTGGCATATGCTACAGACTCTCGGAGATTTTGAGAAGCCCCAATACCAAGTGGAAGTGATCAGGCAAGCAGGATTGATCAAGGCTTGTGATGTGAAGATTGAGGTACCTGCTAGGAAAAAGGGCCTGTGCAATCGCTCGATACACCAGACCGCCAGGAGATCTACAATGCGAGATGGGTATCCAAGAAGTATCACGACGCCGCAATGCGGCACATTACCCGTATCTACGCCAGAGAATTGAGAGTACGGTGTTCCGTTATCATCCGCGCAGCGATAACCTTCTTGACGAAGGAGATTCAGGATGAGGATGCCACGGTTACATACGCTTGGCACGATTTGTCGTCGCCAGGAGGATGTACTAGATAATACAAGCAAGGAGCTACGAAGGCCCGCAAGGAGATCACGACAGAGAAGAACAGATGGCGGGAAGCTCAAGAGTATGTGGCACACCTTCTACGAAGGATTGACGAGTTGAAGATGACTTTGTACGGACTGCACTCCAGAGCCAAGATTTCGAGCTACACGAGCCGATCCAGAGGAGTCGAGATCTCGATGAGGACATCGCTTCTTCGACTACCACAGAGGACACGATTCTGGACATGGCGATCGTTAGCGCTTATGCCACAAAGACCCGCACCCAGTGCCGTGGAGGTTTTCTCGATGAGTGAGCATAGGTTCTATAGTGAGACTCCTTCGCCGAGTCGAGTCATAGAATAAAGAGTCACCCTTTAGGCGTTAGACTCCAGAGTTAGTTCAATTTGGATTTGTTTTGTTTCTTTGAGTGTGCAGTATGTGTTGCAAGGCCCTTAGGCATTGTAAGCAGCCATACCAAGTTATTAATAATAAAGTTGGACCTTAAAGTTACCCCTTTCGCCCCGCATAAGTTCCATATTACTTGTCTATTCTTGTTTCACTCTCATCTCTAAACCTAGAGTAAATCGACAGATGGTGAACACCCGTGGAAACTTTGGAGGCAATGGGAGTGGTTCTCGCCAAACAGAAAACCCCAATGATGGAGCACCAAAGACCGCTTGATTGATATGCAGAATTTTGGAGCATTTCTTGATGCTCAGTCTCAGTTGATGCATGCTATGATGCAACAAATGCAGCACGTCCTTTGCTCAGGCCACTTTGCTAATCAAGTTAATCGGGACCACGCCGTAATACAAGGTTGTCAGAGTTCATGAGGACTCACCCACCCACTTTCTCTGGGAATGCCAATCCATTGGAGGCCGATGATTGGTTAAGATCAATCGAGAGGAAGCTACACATAGCTCAATGCATAGGGAATGAGAAGGTACTCTACGCTTCTCATCAGCTGGAAGGAACAAATTACGAATGGTGGGAGAACTTACGTACACGCAAGAGAACCCTCAAGATATCACTTGGGAAGAGTTCACATTGCATTCCGACAAGATCACGTGCCTGAAGGAATCATGGACCTTAAGAAGGAGGAGTTCAGAGCATTAAAGCAAGGTAATCAGCCAGTGGCCGACTACCTAAACAAGTTCACACAGCTAGCACGCTACGCACCTGAGGATGTAGCGACAGATAAATCCAGACATAGCCTCGCTTTATGAAGGGACTTAACTCAGGATTGCAAGTAGGGTTGATCACCCACACCTTCCTGCATTTCCAAGAGTTGGTGAATAAGGCGCTTATTCTTGAGGACAAACGCAAGGAACTGGATGAGAACAGAAGCGCAGGATGCAACAAAGCAAGGATCACGCCAGGAACGCATAGCGCTTGAGAGTTGCACCAAATCAATTCTTCAGATTCCAACCACAGAGTGCAACAAGGACACCATCCTCAGCACCAAGACCTGTCAATCAAAACTATCGGACCCAGTCCCGCTTAGAAACGCTACCCCTGTGCAAATAAAGAAGGAACAGTGAGACGTTACATAACCGCAACGAGCCAGACACTTTGCCAACAGCTTGTCCAAAGAAGACAGCAGAGCGACCCCGGCCGCTTCAACCTAGGAACCACCCAGCTAGGACGCCAAAGACCAGGAGCCACACCCTGCATCGTGGTGAGAGGCCGAGTCAACCATGTCACCGCAGATGCACCGCAGAATGCTACGGACGTCGTCTTGGGTAAGTTACTTGTTAACTCAACACCTGCTTGATTTTGTTTGACTCTGGAGCTTCGCATTCGTTTGTTTCGCAAGGCTTTGCTACTAGAAATGATTTGAGGATTGCAAGACTTAAGTGCATGCTTTTAGTTCAAACCCCTGGTTCCAAACTCCGAACGAAAGTAGGATGTTCCGGGGTGAGAATACTAATAGATGGAATAGAGTTCCTAGCAAACCTTATAATTTTGGAGACCCAGACCTTAGATGTTATATTGGGAATGGATTGGTTATCCAAGCACAAGGCTGTATTGGATTGTGGACGAAGGACTATCTCAGTTGAGAGCCCGTGTGGGAAGAAAGTGGAATTCCAAGCCACTGCAGTTAGAGATAGACAGTTGATGGTTAACAGTACCAAGGCAATCAGCATAGATGATGTCTCAAAGAGTGAATGAGTACCCGATGTTTTTCCCGAAGACCTACGGTATGCCGCGAGACAGGGACATAGAGTTTGTGATAGAGCTTGTACAGTACAAAGACCGATAGCAAAGAGACCCTATCGGATGTCTACCGAGGAGTTGGTAGAGATGAAGAAACAGCTAGAAGAGTTAATGGAGAAAGGATTTATCGAGACCAAGTTCGTCGCCGTGGGAGCACCAGCTTTGTTTGTCAAGAAGAAGGACGGGAGTTTCAGGATGTGCATTGACTACCGTGCACTCAATGAGGTCACCGTGAAGAATAAGTATCCGCTACCCAGGATTGATGATTTGTTTGATCGATTAAGAGGAGCCGGAGTTTTCTCCAAGATTGATCCGAGATCGGGATACCATCGATTGAAGATCCGATCGAGGATATTCAAGATCGCATTCTCGTCAAGATATGGACATTACGAGTTTACTGATTATGTCCTTTGGACGATTTAATGCGCCAGCTTATTTCATGAATATGATGAATAAGGTGTTTATGGAATATTTGGACAAGTTTGTCGTCGTGTTCATAGACGATATCCTAATCTACTCCAAGACAGAGGATGAACATGCCGAACACTTAAGGCGAGTTTTGGAAAAGCTGAGGGAACAGCAACTTTTCGCCAAGTTCAGCAAGTGTGATTTTTGGAAGGATAAGGTGGAGTTTCTTGGACATGTAATGACCGCAGAAGGAGTCGCCGTAGATCCAAGCAAGGTAGAAGCTGTGTTACATTGGGAACAGCCGAAGACTGTGACCAGATTCGGAGTTTCCTTGGAATGGCAGGATACTACCGCCGTTTCATTGAAGGCTTCTCGACAATTGCGAAACCTCTTACGCAATTGCTGAAGAAGGAAAAGAAGTTTGCATGGACGCCAGAATGTGAGAAAGGATTTCAGGAGCTGAAGAAGCGATTGACATCAGCACCGGTGTTAGTTCTACCGAATGTTGCTAAAAGCTTCGATATTTATTGTGACGCATCGCGCCAAGGACTTGGATGTGTGCTGATGCGAGAAGGGAAAGGTCGCCGCTTATGCATCAAGGCGATTGAGGCCGCATGAGGAAAATTATCCGACACATGACCTAGAGTTAGGCTGCCGTAGTGCATGCCTTGAAGATATGGCGTCACTATCTCGATCGAAACAGATGTGAAGTATATACGGATCATAAGAGCCTTAAGTACATATTCACCCAAATGATCTCGAATATGAGGCAGAGGAGATGGGTAGAGTTAATCAAGGACTACAATGTTGGAATCCATTACCATCCCGGGAAGGCCAACGTAGTAGCCGATGCTCTGAGTCGGAAAAGCCATACCGTAAGTGCGTTGCTAGCCACAAGTCAGGATGAGTTATGTGAGGATTTTCAAAAGATGAAGATTGAGGTAGTACCTAGCGGATTCTTGGCCGCATTAGAAGTAAAGCCTACCCTAGAGGATCAGATCCGAGAAGGACAGAAGGATGATGACAAGATCCGCAGGATTAAGTTTATCAAGGAGGAAGGCAAGGCAGAGGACTTCAAGTTGGATGAGCAAGGCACGTTATGGATGAAGGATCGGATTTGTGTGCCTAACAAAAAGGAGTTAAAGCAACTGATTCTGGAGGAAGCCCATGACTCCAAGTACTCGATTCATCCTGGAAGCGCCAAGATGTATCAGATCTCAAGGAGAGATTCGTGGCCGAGTATGAAACGTGAAGTTGCCGAGCATGTTGCCTTGTGCGATGTATGCCAGAGAGTCAAGGCAATGCATCGAGACCAGCAGGATTGCTACGGTAGCTAAAAATACCTCGAGTGGAAGTGGGAGGAAATCGGAATGGATTTCATTACCGGTTTGCCGAAGACTCAAGGAGGTTATGACTCCATATGGGTTATAGTGGATCGCTTGACTAAAGTAGCCCATTTTATCCCCGTGAAGACCACTTACTCGGGAGATAAATTAGCAGAATTGTACATGATCAGGATTATCTGTTTGCACGGAGTGCCAAAGAGGATTGTATCGGACAGAGGTACCCAATTTACCTCAAGGTTACGGAATAAGTTGCATGAAGCCATGGGAACCCGCTTGAACTTCAAGATGCCTTATCATCCACAGACGGATGGACAGACCGAAAGAGTCAACCAGATTCGGAGGATATGTTGAGAGCTTGTGCATTAGCTTATGCTACCTCTTGGGATAAAAGTTTGCCGTATGCCGAGTTCGATTACAACAATAGTTATCAGGCTAGTTTACGATGTCACCTTTTGAGGCCTTTGTATGGTCGACTTCGCCTGACGCCTTTGAATTGGAATGAGACCGCGAGCGCCGTGTCTTTGGGCCTGATATTCTTCAAGAGGTGAAGAGCAGATCGCCATGATTAGGGAAAGGTTAAAGATAGCCCAATCTCGATGAGAAGAGTTATCCGACAATCGTCGCCGAGACTTGAGTTTTGAACCGTAAGACTTTGTATACCTCAGAGTTACGCCTCAGGGGGAGTTAAGAGGTTCCATGCCAAAGGGAAACTCGCACCGTTATGTTGGACCATTTAAGATTTTGAGTCGCAGAGGCGAAGTTGCCTATCACCGGAGTTGCCACGATCGTTGGCGAGGAGTGCATGACGTATTCCATGTATCCTGGGCTTGAAGAAGTGTCTCCGAGTTCCCGAGGAATGCAGACACCGTTAGAATCAATTGAGTTGCAAGAGGATTTGACTTATAAGGAGTATCCCGTGAGGATTCTCGGACACAATGGATCGAGAAACTAGAAACAAGTCAACCCGCTTTTGTAGAGTTCGATGGAGCAACCATGAAGAAAGCGAAGCGACTTGGGAGCGAAGAGGATTTGAAGAAAGAATTTCCAAACCTATTCTCAGTGAGCCCCGAATCTCTGTGGACGAGATTCTATTAAGGGGAGGTTTGTAACACCCCAAAATTTTGCTTTTCTTAAATTCATGTGTGGTTTGGCACTTTGGTGAATTTTGGAATTTTCTCGAATTTATTTGGATTTATTTGGAATTTATTTGAATTTATTCCATTTTGAAATAATTGAAGAAATTAATTTTGCAAATAAAATTTTGTTGGAAATATTTTATTTGAGTCCAAAATGATCCAAAGTATTTTCCAGAATTTTTCCGAATTTTTCTCGAGTCATTTGCTATTTTTAATGAATTAAATGAATTATCGGGAATTATTTTAAATATTAAATCGCTGGAAATTCAACTCGGGTCAAATCGTTTCATCCGACCGAAGTCGGACTCGAGTCCGACCGAGCCACGTGACTCGATCAAACCAGCTCAAAACCTAATCAATCCCAACCGTTGGATCAAGATCCAACGGCCGAGATCCGCCTGCACGGCTTCGAGCCGTATCCGCCCGGATCCGATCGCGCTCGCGGCGATCGTGGGCCGTTGATCGTGCCACGTGGACGGCCAGGCGTCGTCGTCTCCGCCGAGACCGAAGCCGACTCGCCGGCGTCCGGGCCGTGGGAAACTAGGTTTCCGTGTCCCGCGAACGCCGAGGCTATTTAAAGCGTGAGACGCCCCCGAGGTTGCCCTCATCCTTATGCACCGTTCCTCGAGCCATCTCGCCGAGCCGCCGCGATTAGTTCGTGGCGAGCTCGCCAGAGTTGGAGGAAGTGACCGCCGCGGTTTTGCTCGATTCCGCCGTCCGGCTGCCTTCCGCCGAAGGAGCCCAGATCCGGAACCACCGTGACGAGACGCACCGAAGGAAGGATTCATCTCGCCGAGCAACCCGAAACGCCGTCGGGCTCGTCATCGTTTCGTCTCCGGTGCCCAAGCCTCGCCGCACCATCGCCGGACTTCGCGAGCTCGGTGAACCGTCGGATCTAGATCGGACGGTTGAGGTGAGTTCACGTGTCCCCAACCCGATTGGATTCGGACCGCTGGATCAAGATCCAACGGTTCACAATTGCCGCGTCTTGGGAGTAGTGTTATTATAGGATTAGATCCGACCGCCCGATCTAAATCGAACGCCCACGATCAACGAGTAGTTTCAACGTGTTAACCCTGGATCTAATCCGCGCCGTTGATTTTCAAACCAACGGCCGTGATTGGCGCCACGTGTCGGGAAGTTGGACCGACGCTGTCGGGCCGCTGGCCCACGCACGCTGGCAGGCAGGACGCCGACACGCTGGGCCCGCGTGTCGAGGGCTCAAGATGTCACGGCCGTCCCAGCCGAGCGCCGACGTCACCCATGACGTCACGTGGGTCCTACATGTCGACTGGTGGCCGAGCCCGCCGACGCCGGGCCGATGACGCTACCCGAGTGGGCCCACATGTCGGGCCTCACGTGGAGTCGTGGACCGAGTCCACGGTGGACCCGAGCCGAGCGTGGACCACGCCCATGGACCACCGACGCCACCGACCAATCGAGGCTGCCACGTGTCCATGCCGACGCAATAATTAATTTCGAAAAAAGAAAATGATTTATTAATTCGAATAATGATTTCAAATTTAGATTCAAACTTCAAACGCTTATAACTTTTATGCTTCAACTCCGATTTGAGTGATTCAAATTTCTAAATTTGTATAAAATTGAGATCTACCTAAATATGAATTTTATTTAATTTTTAGACTAAAGTTTTTTCTCTGTAATATTATTTAATTGATTATTTAAACTTTAAATAATCATAACTTTTGCGTCTTAACTCCAAATTTGACGATTCCAGTTTCTAAAAATCCAGAAAATTATGTTCTCTCTGTTTATGGATTTTATTTGGAGTTTTGGGATGTTTTTGCCTATTGTTTATTTGGGTATTTGCTATTTGCACGCTTTACGAGTAGACGTTGAAGTGCCGGAGGGATTCGAAGGAGAAGTGTTGATTCAGGATCCAACTCAAGACCAAGAGCAAGTACTTTTTGAAGGCAAGTTGTGCTTTGACCATGTTGATCCTATTTCGAAATCTATTTTGATTTAAACTACTGCATGCTAAGTTCAATTAGGAAAATACTTGGTTTAAACATGGGGTTAGATAAATACCAATTTGCTGTACGACACCTTGATTATTTAAGTATGTGCCATGACCCTTTGTCACCCTAGTTGTGGTTTACTAGTTGGACATTATTAAATTGCCAACATGGGTTTAGATCGTTGTAGTATGCTGCTTAGACCTGCTACGTGCTCATAACATGATTTTGGACAATCAAATGTTAATATTGACTTAATGATATATTGAACCTGTTTTGGAAAAGTATCATGTGATGTTGATGGCACGTGGTGCATGGTAATCAATCGGGTTTGATAAACGATTTTATCGGGGCATGTGGCAAGAGTAATCAGGTGGGCCAGTTGTGGCACTGGGGATGTTGATTTGGTTCTACGGGTAGTCTTGCCCTGGTCACTCTAAGGACTTAACCTTGCAAGCCTTTGAACTGGGTCATACTTGCAACCACATGGCTAGAATGGGACGGCCCTAGTTGACTAAGTCGCTAAGGACTCACTTGTGGAGCCTCAGTGGTGTCGATTACACCGCTTGTGTGATTGTGCGGGGAGCGTATCGTGGTCGTGTGGCCGATACCCATCTAACGGTGTGTTGGTCCCATACTTCGCCTTGGCTAAGGGAAGGGATGGTGTAGAGCACGAACCGGAGAGGACCACCTGTGTTGTTTGAGGCTTCCGAAAGGCTTTGTTACGGGAACTCGCCTTTGTGGTGTTTGACTGTATCTTGTGGGTAAAGTGCATAACCTCTGCAGAGTTTAGAATCTATTTAAATAGCCGAGTCCAGATCGACAATGCTCGGAATTACAGTCAAGGGTTAGATTTTCTCAAAAATAACGTTTGTTTTCAAATTTTGGGTGGTTTAATAATTAATCTGATTGCAAAGTGGTTTATGAAGGGGTAAAATGTTTTTTAAACTTCTTGAAAAGTTATTTATGCTTTACTTATTTCTACCGCTTTCGAATCTACTTTTATTACTTGTCAAAAGTCACATCGCAAATATACCTTGAGCTATTCCTTTGTACCAAGCCATGCATATAGTATATTAGCTTGCATTCTGTGCATGACTTGGTGAGTACCAAGTACTCACCCTTGCCTCAACACAACACCAGTTGAAGAGGAGACTACGCCAGCTTCGGAGGAGGATTTCCAAGAGGACCCGTCTACTTAGGGATGCGAGCCCAGTCAGTTGCCTGTGGTATACTGGATGGCGCCACGAAGTTTATTTGATTTTCCGCTGCTAATATTTTTCTCTGAATAAGTTTCGCCTTGCAAGGCATATATTTGTACCTTGGCCATAAGGTCAAGTAACCCTTTGGTTATTTAAATAAAGTACTTTGATAATATCGATTGGTATGATTGTGATATTTACCGATGTTAGAGACTGTGTGCACTAGCGCGTTCCTGGACTAGTGCTGAATACACAGAGGGTCCGGATTTGCAAATTCGGGGTCCCGACAAACCACCAACTCCGGATCATGCAAGTATTTCTTCAATATCGAGATATGGAACACATTATGCACACCTTGCATGGATTCCGGTAGCTCTAGGCGATAGGCCAACCTGCCAACTCGGGCGAGGATAGGAAAAGGCCCAACATACCTTGGACTAAGCTTTCCTTTCGTGCCAAAACGCACCACACCCTTGGTGGGAGATACTCGCAAGAGTACGTTATCACCCACCTCAAACTCCAAGTCTCGCCGCCTCACATCAGCATAGCTTTTCTGTCTACTCTGTGCTGCGATAAGGTTCTGCCGAACCTCCGACACACGATCAATACCGCTGCACCCAATCCGGTCCAAGAATAGCTCTCTCGCCCACAAGATCCCAACAAAGTGGCGATCTGCACTTCCGGCCATACAAAGACTGGATAAGGAGCAGACCGGATGTTGGAATGATAGCTGTTATTGTAAGCAAACTCTGCAAGGGGCAAATGGTCTTCCCAGCTACCCTTCCAAGCCATCACACAGGCCCTGAGCATGTCTTCCAAAGTTTGGATGGTACGCTCAGACTGCCCATCTGTCTGAGGGTGGAAAGCGGTACTAAGGCGAAGCTGCGTACCCAAAGCACTCTGCAAACTCTCCCAGAACTTGGAGACGAACTTCGCATCCCGATCAGAAATAATGGTCTTAGGTACACCATGCAGTCTCACAATCTCCCGCACATAGATGGGAGCCAACTCGCTCGCAGAATTGGTCGTGCGGATAGGAATGAAATGCGCAGACTTGCTGAGACGGTCCACCACAACCCAAACAGCATCCTTCCCTCGTGGAGAACGAGGTAAACCAACCACAAAATCCATGGAGATGTCATCCCATGGCCATACAGGAATCTCCAAGGGCTGCAACAGCCGGGACGCTTATGCTCGCCTTTGATCTTCGGCAAATCCCACAAGACGCCACATACTTGGCAATATCCACTCTCATCCTTTTCCACCAGAAATTCTTCTTCAAGTCCTGTACATCTTGGTCTCCCAGGATGGACCGTGTACGGGTGCGATGAGCTTCTTTCAGGATGTCTTCTTTCACTTGAGATTTCGGGGCACGCATGCACGGCCCTGAAACCTCAAAGCTCCCGCATCATCAACAAGAAAGTCTCCAGACTTGCCATCCTCAAGGCGTTTCCTCACTGCTTTGGAGCAAACGATCATCTTTGTTGTGCCTCTCGCTGACACGCTCAGAATCGACTCAAGAATCATTTGAGTTTCAGCCAGACGGTCCCCGCAAAGCAATAGGAGACTCCCAAACGCCAAAATCAGCAACAAGACAATCAACAACAGGGGCATTGTCTTGCGATCGAGGAGTCGGCCACCACATTTGCTTTCCCGGATGATACTTGGATAGTGAGGTCATAATCCTTTATCAACTCTAGCCACCTCCTCCGCCTCAAGTTCAAATCTTTCTGAGTAAAGATGTACTTGAGGCTCTTGTGATCAGTGAAAATATCACAAGACTCACCGCATGTAATGCCTCCATATCTTCAATGCAAACACCACGGCGCTAGCTCAAGATCATGCGTGGGATAATTACGCTCATGCTTTTTCAATCGCCTCGAAGCATAAGCAATCACCTTGCCCTCTTGCATGAGCACACACCCAAGTCCCAACCGAGAAGCATCAGAATAAACAGGTGAAGCGCTTCCCGGCTCGGGAAGGGTAAGAACAGAGCGATCACTAACTTCTCCTTCAAAGTGCGTAAGCCGTGCTCACACTCTGCGATCCACTGGAACTTCATCCCTTTCGAGTCACCGTGAAAGTGGCTTGGCAATGATAGAGAAATCCTGCACAAAACGCCGATAGTAGCCACCAACCCAAGGAAACCACGCACCTCTTTGACATTGGAAGGCCTCTTCCAATCCAAAATCACGAGACTTTGCTAGGATCTACAGATATGCCCTCTGGATTGATGATGTGGCCAAGAAAACCCACTTCGAAATCCGTAACTCGCACTTTTTCAGCTTAGCAAAGAATTGATTCCCTCAGGTACTCAAGACAAGCCTCAAGTGTCGCTCATGCTCCTCTTCTCGATTTAGAGTAAATCGAATGTCATCGATGAACACTACCACAAACTCATCAAGGTACTTGTGTAGCATACTGCTCATTGCCTCCATAAAGACAAAGAGGAGCATTAGTTAGTCCAAAAGACATAACTTTAAATTCATAATGCCCATACCTAGTGGAGAAAGCAGTCTTCTCAATGTCCCGCTCCTCACACGGATCTGATTATACCCCGATCAAGATCAATCTTGGAGAACACCTTTGCTCCTTCAGGGCTTGGTCAAACAGATCCTCGATGCGAGGCAAAGGATACTTGTTTTTGACTGTCACTTGATTAAGAGCACGATAATCAATGCACATGCGCCAACTTCCATCCTTCTTCGAGACAAAGAGAACGGGTGCTCCCCATGGCGATGAAGGGTTTCGTAGCATGGAAAACAAAAATTTTTCCTACGATTGCAACCAAACACCAAGATCATATCTAGGAGATGCAAGTAAACGGTTTCAGAAGGACTCACCCTCGTAGACCGAAAGCGGGAATAACGTTCCCGCAAACAAACGTGGTTGATGTAGAGGTACACTCCCGACTTCAAAGTCGCGAAGATGAGCGCCACAAACGGCAGCGCCCGCACTTGGTCACACGCACGGATCAACGATGACCTCCAATCCTCGTTCAGCGGGGCGTGAAGTAGTGGATCTCGAAAACTCCAACAACACTACATTAGTGGTGGTGGTGGTGAAGAAATAATTTCAGCAGTGGCCGCTTAAGCCACAAATAAAAAGCGGATCGAGGAGGAGGGAGAATGGACCAACCAAAGGGTCATGGATGAACACTAAAGAGAGGAGCTCCTCCTCCCTTTTATAGGAGGAGGAGGAGGCATGCCAAGGGGTGGGGTGGCCGGCGCATGGGGGCTGCCCTTGCTCCTCCTCTCTTCATGTGAGTGATCTCTCCACTCACAAATTAACCACTTTGATTTCCATTAAAACCCCACTCAAGAAAATGAAAGGTTTTCTCCCATAAACATTTTTATTTCAGATTTAATATTTGTTAATTCTTTTAATTAACAAACATTAACATATACCCCTTTAACTATTCCGATATCCCGAAACTATTCGGCGATACTAAAGCGATCCTCAGATCATTCCATATTTTTCTCCTGTTTCAGATCCACTCAAATGCATCGATGAACCTTAAGTGTGTCACCCTACGGTTCGTGAATAAAATGGACATGATTGAGACTCCTCTCAGATCAATAATCATCACGGATCCGGAGATCCATAATGACTCCCATTCACTCAACGATGAACTAGTGATCGCGTAAACCGTAAAACGACATAACCAATTCCTTTTGTCTCACGATATTTTACTTGTCCGGGATCCGATCATCGATATCAACTATACCTAGTTCGATCCCGCACGACAAGTACTCTTTACTCGTTAGTGATATAACATTCTTGTGACCTAGTCACATGCTTGCAAGCGATGTCAATGTGATATCACCGAGAGGGCCCAGTATATCTCTCCGTCATCCGGATGGACAAATCCCACTCTTGATGCATTAGCCTCAACTAATAATATCATAGTAAACAAATCCATCTTTATAGTCACAGTGTTAATGAGAGACGTTTGATGTCATCAAAGTACTCTTCATGAATTATTTATTGACATCATCTCATGGTCTAAGGAAAAGAGCTATTTCGAATGTGTTTGATACAGCAACAAACTAAATGACTTGATCGTATTTGCTATACCAACTTGGGTGTGTGTTCATCACATCATTCTTCTAATGACATGACCCCGTTATTAATAACATCCAATGTTCATGATCAGAAACCTTGATCATCGCTAATCAACGAGCTAGTTTAAAAGAGGCTTTACTAGGAACCTTTTGTTTATTAAACACACATGTATTAACGCTTCGATTAATACAATTTTAGCATGAGAAATAAAAATATATTATAAACATGGAATATGATAATAAACAATTTATTATTGCCTCTCGGGCATATTCCCTTCTTCCCACTTGCACTAGAGTCAATAATCTAGATTACATTGTGATGATTCTAACACCCATTGAGTTCGGTGTTGATCATGTTTTGCCCTTGGGAGAGCTTTAGTCAACGAGTGCCACATTCAGATCCGTGTGCACTTTGCAAATCTTTATATCGCCATCCTTGACATGTTCACGGATGGAGTGAAACCGACGCTTAATATGTTTGGAATTCTTGTGTGACCTTGGTTCTTTAGCATTGGCTATGGCACCATTGTTGTCACAATAGATAACCATCGGGTCCAACGCACTCGGAACCACACCTAGTTCGGATATGAACATCTTCATCCAAACCGCTTCTGCCGCTCAAGCAGCAATATATTCCGCCTCGTTGAAGATCCTGCCACCACAGATTGCTTGGAACTTCTCCAGCTCACCGCTTCCTCCATTCATTTCAAAAATGTACCCGATTGAGACTTAGAGTCATCCGGATCGTTGTCAAAGCTAGCGTCGACGTAACACTTTGGCGACGAGCTCTTCTTCACCACCATATATGAGAAACATATCCTTAGTTCTTCTTAAGTACTTAAAGATATTCTTGATCGCCCAGTGTTCAAAACCTGGATCGACCGTACCGCTTAGTCAAACTAATAGCATGTGCCACATCCGGTCTTGTACACAACATAGCATACATGATAGAGCCTATGGCTGAAGCATAGGAATCTTATTCATTACTTCTCTATCTTCTCATTGTAGCTGGACTCGAGTCTTACTCAACGCCTTGCCTTGCATCATAGGTAAGAACCCTTTCTTACTTTCGTCCATTCTAAACTTCTTTAGAATCTTGTCAAGATATGTACTTTGTGATAGCCCAATTAAGCGCCTCGATCTATCTCTATAGATTTTGATGCCTAAAATATATGCCGCTCACCAAGGTCCTTCATTGAAAACTTCTGCTTAAGTAATCTTTTACACTTTTCAAAAGTTCTATATCATTTCCTATCAACAATATGTCATCCACATATAATATCGTAAATGCTATAGAGCTCCCACTCACTTTCTTGTAAACACAAGATTCTCCGTAAGTTTGGATAAATCCAAAACCTTGAGTACCTCATCAAAACGGAGATTCCAACTTCGTGATGCTTGCTTCAGTCCATAACTGGATCGCTGAAGTTTGCATACCTTATTAGCATCCTTAGGATCAACAAAACCTTTGGGTTGTATTATATACAACTCTTCCTCAATGTTTCCATTAAGGAACGCAGCTTTTGACATCCATCCGCGATTTCATAATCGAAAAATGCAGCAATTGCTAACATAATCCTAACAGACTTTAGCATCGCTACGGGTGAGAAAGTCTCATCGTAGTCAACTCCTTGAATTTGTCGAAAACCCTTGCGACAAGTCGAGCTTTATAGACGGTCACATTACCATCGGCGTCTATTTTCTTTTGAAAATCCATTTGTTCTCAACGGCCTTACGGTCATTGGGTAGGTCCACCAAAGTCCATACTTGGTTTTCATACATGGATCCCATTTCGGATTTCATGGCTTCTAGCCATTTGTCGGAATCTGGGCTCATCATCGCTTCATCATACGTCCGCAGGGTCATTATTCTCAACTACCATGACATTCATAGTAGGAACATAAAAGTCGGAGCAAGATATGCGCTCTTGTTGACCTGCGAGGTGCGGTAGTGTTCTCTTCGGAGTTTCATGATCCTTATCATTAGTTCCTCTTCATTTGGTGAAGTCAACTCAAACAACTTCCGCGCTGCACTTGCCATTCCATGAAGAGAAGGTTCAACAACCTCGCCGAGTTCTACCTTCCTACTACTCACACCTTTCGAGAGAAACTCTTTTTCCAAAAGGATCCATTCTTGGCAACGAAAACCTTGCCCTCGGATCTGTGATAGAAGGTGTACCCAATTGTTTCTTTAGGGTATCCTATGAAGACGCATTTTTCCGCTTTGGGTTCGAGTTTATCAAAGTTGAAGTTTCTTCACATAAACATCGCATCCCCAAACTTTTAGAAATGACAGCTTAGGTTTGTTGCCAAACCATAATTCATACGGTGTCATTTCAACGGATTTAGATGGTGCCCTATTTAAAGTGAATGCAAATTGTTTCTAGTGCATGACCCCAAAATGAAAGTGGCAAATCTGTAAGGGACATCATAGATCGAACCATATCCAATAAAGTACGACGATTACGACGCCGGATACACCATTACGTGTGGTGTTCCAGCAGAGTGAGTTGTGAAACTATTCCACATTGTTTCATGTGTGTGCCAAACTCGTAACTAAGATACTCTCCTCCACGATCAGATCGTAGAAATTTGATCTTTTGTTACGATGATTTTCTACTTCACTCAAATTCTTTGAACTTTTCAAATGTTTCAGACTTGTGTTTCATTAAGTAAATATATCCATATCTACTCAAATCATCCGTGAAAGTAACGGGCTAACGATATCCACCACGCGCTGACACACTCATTGGACCACACACATCGGTATGTATGATTTCCAATAAGTCGGTTGCCCGCTCCATTATACCGGAAAACGGGGTTCTAGTCATCTTGCCCATGAGGCATGGTTCACATGTCTCAAATGATTCATAATCAAGTGATTCTAGTAGTCCATCAGAATGGAGCTTCTTCATGCTTAACACCAATATGACATAAGCGGCAATGCCACATATATGCAGCAATATCATCATTCAACTTAATTCTTTTGGCATTCACATTATGAACATGTGTACTATTATCAAGATTCAAAATAAACAAACCATTCTTTTCAGGTGCATGACCATAAAAGATATTATTCATATAAATTGAACAACCATTGTTCTCAGACTTGAATGAATAACCGTCTCGCATTAAACAAGATCCAGATATGATGTTCATGCTCAACGCAGTACTAAATAACAATTATTTAGGTTTATAACTAATCGATGGTAATTGGATAGGTAGCGTCCGACAGCGATCACATCAACTTTTGATCCATTGCAAGCGCGCATCATTACCTCATCCCTTGCTAGTTGTCGCTATTCCTTAGCTCTGTTTCGAAGTTACATATGTTAGCAACCGAACGGTATCAAATACCAGGCACTCTGCGCGAGTACTAGTAAGGTACACATCAATAACATGTATATCATATATACCTTTGCTAACTTTCCCGTCCTTCTTATCGGCCGAGATATTTTGGGCGATTGCGCTTCAAAGTGCCAGTGCCCTTGCAATAAAAACATTCGATGTCGACTTAGGGCCAGCCTTGGTCTTCTTCGAGATGTAACAACAGACTTGCCCTTCTTCTTGAAGTTTCCCTTAGACTTACCTTTCTTCTTAGGCGATAGTCTTTTGGACCATCAACACTTGATGTTCCTTCTTGATCTCCACTTCACGATTTTAGCATTGTGAAGTTCGGGGAGAGACTTCTTCATGCCTGCATGTTGTAGTTCATCACAAAGCTCTTGTAGCTTGGTGGCAGAGGCCGAGAACACGATGAATTCCTAGCTCAATGGGGATCGTTATTCCCAAAGCTATGAGTTTATCGGCGTACCCAGACATTTTGAGTACGTGCTCACTAGCAGGCTGTTTTCCTCCATCATGCAGCTAAAGAACTTACAAGCTTCATAACTCTCTCTTTGCTGACATGGGTGTCAAGATCATTTTCAACTCCCTCATTGTATCAAAAGCATTCTTTGTGCTCAAAGCGTTTTGCAGCTCGAGGCTCAAGGCCATACAAAATGCCGCATTGAACTAAAGCTGTGGTCCTCCTTGCGAGTCAAGAAAACATTTTCTCCTCCTCGGGCATCATCGTGGGCGGGTCACCTAGCGGTGCTTCTAGCACATAGCTCCTTTGAGCTTGGCTGAGGAGAATCCTCGAGTTAAGGGCCAGTTGGTAAAGTTGCTACCATTGGTGGCTAGTTTCTCTTTCTCCATGAGCAGATTGAAATTGAAAATAGGGGGTGCCATCTACAACATATTTGCAAAGTTATTTAGACTAAGTTCATAATAGATTAAGTTCAATGTTAATTCAAAATTAATACGAGAACTCCCACTCAAAAACAACATCCCTCTAGTCATCTTTAGTGATTACATGAACCAAATTCACTATCTAAAACCGATCATCACGTGAGGCGGCATAGTTTCAAAGGCGAACATCAATATGTTCATCATATCATCCATATGACTCATGCTTTACCTTCGGTTCGTGTTAGAGGCCATGTCTGTACATGCTAGGCCTCGCCAAGTAGAACCAAAGTATTTGCATGTGTAAATCATCTTACACCCGATTGTATCACGAGCGTAAGAGTCTATCACACCCGATCATCACGTGGTGCTTGAAGCAGACGAACTTTCTTAACGGTGCATACTATGGAAGAACACATTATTATCTTGATATTAATTTGGAGGGATCATCTTATAGTGCTATCGACGTGATCATAATCAAGCAAAATAAGATGCATAAAAGGATTAACATCACATGCATGAATAAAGTGATATGATATGGTCCTTCGGCACTTGATCTCCATCTTGTGCGACATGGTATGATCTCCATCATTCCACGGCATGGCACCAAGGTCCATGATCGCCATCTTGATTGTCTTCCTCCATTACAATATATCACATGGACATATATTTAGCACGCAGGCCATAAAAGAAAAACAACCAAATGGCTCGCCGGATTGTTTAAATTTACAATAAATTTCATTTCATACAACAATCTTTGTATCAATGACCATATCACATCACAAGCCTGCCAAAAACAAGTTAGGCGCCTCTAATTTATTTTGCATATTTTACGATGGTTTGGGCTTTCTAGGAAAAACTATTCTTACCTACGAACAAAGAACCACAACGGTGATAAAAACATTATTAGCAAACCGAATTGTAAATTAGATCATGACTATAGTGGGAGAAATCGACACCGCAAAAGCCACTTATGCAATACTAGTTGCATGTCGGGCGTGGAACAAGTCTCATGTGCGAGGACATGTAAGGTTAGTCCGGGCCGCTTCAAATCCCACTATGCCACCATGATCCAAAATACACGAAAGTATGCAATAACATGATCATCAACGCCCACATCCACATGTGTTTTAAACCCGTACAAAACATCTACGCATAAACCGCGGCTCGATACCCTTGAAGGGTTTCGAGTAGCATGGAAAACAAAAATTTTTCCCTACGATTTGCAACCAAACACCAAGATCATATCTAGGAGATGCAAGTAAGCGGTTTGAAGGACTCACCTCGTAGGACCGAAAGCGGGAATAACGTTCCCGCCAAACAAACGTGGTTGATGTAGAGGTACACTCACGACTTCAAAGTCGCGAAGATGGCGCCACAAGCGGCGTCGTGGTACTTGGTCACACGTGCGGATCGCGATGACCTCAATCCCTCGTTCCCGGAGGCGTGAAGTAGTGGATCCCAGGAAAACTCCAACAACACTCTGACTTAGTGGTGGTGGTGGTGAAGAAATAATTTCAGCAGTAACCGGCTTAAGCCACGGCTAAAAACGGATCGGCGGAGGAGGGAGAATGGACCAACCAAAGGGTCATGGATGAACACCAAAGAGAGGAGCTCCTCCTCCCTTTTATAGGAGGAGGAGGAGGCATGCCAAGGGGTGGGGTGGCCGCATGGGGCTGCCCCTTGCCCTCCCTCTCTTCATGTGAGTGATCTCTCCACTCACAAATTAACCACTTTGATTTCCATTAAAACCCCACTCAAGAAAATGAAAGGTTTTCTCCCATAAACATTTTTATTTCAGATTTAATATTTGTTAATTCTTTTAATTAACAAACATTAACATATACCCCTTTAACTATTCCGATATCCCGAAACTATTCCGGCGATACTCAAACAAATCCTATCTTGTCCATATTTTTCTCCTGTTTCAGATCCACTCAAATGCATCGATGAACCTTAAGTGTGTCACCCTACGGTTCGTGAATAAAATGGACATGATTGAGACTCCTCTCGGATCAATAATCATCGGCGGGATCCGGAGATCCATAATGACTCCCATTCACTCAGCGATGAACTAGTGATCGCGTAAACCGAAAACGACATAACCAATTCCTTTTGTCTCACGATATTTTACTTGTCAGGGATCCGATCATCAGTATCAACTATACCTAGTTCGATCCGTTACCGACAAGTACTCTTTACTCGTTCCGTGATATAACATTCTTGTGACCTAGTCACATGCTTGCAAGCGATGTCAATGTGATATCACCGAGAGGGCCCAGTATATCTCTCCGTCATCCGGATGGACAAATCCCACTCTTGATGCATGAGCCTCAACTAATACTTTCATAGTACCCAAATCCATCTTTATAGTCACCGTGTTACGGAGTGACGCTTGATGTCATCAAAGTACTCTTCCGAATTAGTGATTGACATCATCTCATGGTCTAAGGAAAAGAGCTATTTCGAATGTGTTTGATACAAAGAACAAACTAAATGACTTGATCGTATTTGCTATACCAACTTGGGTGTGTGTTCATCACATCATTCTTCTAATGACATGACCCCGTTATTAATAACATCCAATGTTCATGATCAGGAAACCTTGATCATCAGTTAATCAACGAGCTAGTTTAAAAAGAGGCTTTACTAGGAACCTTTTTGTTTATTAAACACACATGTATTAACGTTTCTGATTAATACAATTTTAGCATGAGAAATAAACATCTATTATAAACATGGAATATGATAATAAACAATTTATTATTGCCTCTCGGGCATATTCCCTTCAGGCGAAACGCTACACCGAATGAAGCCCTTGGCCAACAGATCCTCCAACTGCTTCTTCAACTCGTCTTGAAAAGGACGAGCCAAACGGTATGGAGAGATAGAAATAGGTCGAGTGCCAGGAACAAGATCAATACGAAACTCCACATTCCTCACAGGAGGTAGACCAGGCAACTCGTCAGGGAACACATCAACGAACTCCTTCACTACGTAAATCTCCTCAATGGGAATCGAGGAAGATGGTTTCTCGAGACAAAGTCATGAGGAAACCCAACACCTCAAACGCCGACTAAAACAAACTAGTCAAAGCAAAAGCAGAATCGAGGGTATACCACCACGAAGGTCAACTCTACTCCCGACGGGCCTGCAAGGCAACCGCCTTCCGTAAACAACAAATCTTGGCGCAGCCGATGTAGCCAGTCCATGCCCAAAATGACATCAAAAGGAGCCAACTGGATCACCATAAGATTGGCAAAGAAAACCTCATCATCAATGGCAATGGTGCAACCAGGGCAAACCAAAGAACTAGCAATCAAACCCCCAGGAGAACTGACTAACACGGACTCGTAAATCCGCTGAACTCCCAACTTAGCTCTACTAGCAAACTCAGACGACACAAAGGAGTAGGATGCTCCGGAATCAAACAGAACAAAGGCATCAACGGAATCCACGAGCAGAGTACCTGAAACCACCTCTGGATGCCCGGCTGACTCGACGGTCGGCAAGGCGTACACTCTGGTGGCGCTGGGACGTATGAGCCCCGACTCAGCCGATGCCCCAACAAGGCTGGGGCGGAGGAGGCAATCGAGGAGGAAGCAGGCGGTGCGGGCACCAAGACGCCGCTGGTGGCGCCACGCAAAGGGTGGCTGAGAAACAGGGCAGCCATCATGTGCACCGATCCTCACGGAAGACGCTACCGGAGTGGGAGGAGAAGGCACCGTCTCCCACTTGATGATGCTACTGGGATTCATCCGGCAGACTCGTCCCATGTGGCCGGGCTTGCCACAGTGGTTGCAACTCCCGGTCCAACCACACTCTGAAGCACGGTGCTCACCACTGCACTCAGAACGATCCGTGAAAATCCAATACAAAATACTTTTCTTTTGGTTCAGCTCAACTAAAGCCAAGAAAAACAAATAAACCGACCGGCCGTAACGGCAGAGAACATCCGAAGGGAACCACCATCAACTCTTCTATTTGACTCCAGTCAACTACCCGATCAAGGACAGAAAGGATAAGCACTCTTCTCCTACAGGGGTTAATAGTTCTTCGGTGATGGCGCTAACCGGCCACACCGTCAAACCTCACCGTTACTATGAACCAAAAAGAGGTGACCGAAACCCTTCGGCACCACAACCCCACTTTTATCACCACAACAGGAACAATCCAATCATTTATACAGACAGACTCCGCAACTCTCTGGGAGCCTCGCCCCTGGCCTCCACGGCCACGGCGTCCACGGCCTCTACCCCTCGGCATGGCTGCTTAGACAGACAACCATCCAAACACAAAAACATAAACACAAAATCACACAATCAAGATCATAGATCAAACATTATCATAAGCATATCCTTCATTAAATAATTAAGCGCAATGCAATGATGAACCAAAACCCCATCCTACTGTGCAACCAAGTGTGTCAAATTTTAGATTAGTTCTACCACTTTTACAAGTTTTAATGTTGCTATCCTATAATGAAGTTTTAGTTAAGACCTAAGCCATGTTTCTAAGTTATTCCACATCACATTTTAGTTGTACCCTATAGCATGACACTAAAAATTCACATTCCAAGGACCTCTGACCGCTCGATACCAATCAGAACACCAGGCATTTAATATGCCCGAATGCTACCAAACACAAGCTAAACAACAATTAAATACCACATTTAACATAAAATTCCAGCAAAGGTGCATAGGCTAAAAACCGAGATTTCGGCAGCACCTCCTTTGTTTTATCATGAATTTAAGGAACAGCAACAATATAGCATTATATGGCAATAAGAGGAACATCTAAAACAGCAATAAATAAAGTCTTAACGACAATAAGAGACTAACATTAAGCTCTTAAGGTTCCAAGTGTCAAACAAACAATAGAACTCTCATTAACCAAGCTAAGACTTAATTTTAAAGACCATCACACGCAATTTATTATCAAACTAAATGAGTTGACTTGGGGAAACATTAAGGTGAAGCAACGTGTGAGCGTGTGACTATTCCCCTTTCCCGCATGCCGTTCTCATGGTACCTAAAACAACAAGAAAACACAAGGGTGAGTTCGAAAACTCAGCAAGCATACTGCAATGGACAACAAGCATAACAACATGGCAATAACATCTTCCATCATGTATATCATCTCATTCATGATTACTTATCAATATCATCATCAATTTGTATGCGAAGTAATGCAATGCTCGACCCTCCGGAACCTCATACCGGTATGGGAAGTACACACCCGTCGGTGTGCACCCTTTCCTCCCTTCCATCCCGAAGATGGAGGGTGCCTACTTGCTTCCAAACACCACGTGGATGGAATCACGACATAGGACTTACTCAATGGCGTTCCGGATTAGTCATAACTTTCTCACCGACCTTGCCGGACTAGTTAAGACTTTCTCACCGCCCTCGCCCTATCTCATGACATGCATGCAACCATGCCAATTATCATATTTAATTCACATATTAACACATGGCATCATAATATGTTAAACATGCTCATCATATCATATCATTCATTAACACATGGCAAGTGGACATATATCATGTAAACAAATCCATCTAATCTCAACATGCAACCTACAACTCGCTATCCATCACAACACACTTGCCTCAACCACGTGCAACGGATTGGCGGGAAGAAGAGGGCACTTCCGGGGTCACACCACCTGCACATAGGCATCACACACTCACAATCATAGCCTCCAAACAGTACACAAACCCCCATCTAACCCGACATTGCCAACTACTCGCAAAACCTAAAAACAGAGGTTCTGTCCCGTCGGGACAGCAGCCTTGCGAAAGGCATAACTTGAGTTCTGGGACTCCGAATCAATTAAACGAGTACATCCTCGCGTAGCTTAGGAAATTTCCCAACTTTCTCTAGGTATAAGGAAAGACTGATTCGGCCTCTAAAGTTGTTTAATCTACAGATTACCGAGATCTGTTCCAATCGCGTCACAGATTTTTAGGCGCTCGGTAAAACAGCAATAACTTTCAAACGGCTGATCGGAAATTAACGTGCTTTACGTCCACGGAAAGATAATTAAATTATCTACAACTTCCTAGAAGTCCATACGATCAGATTCGAAATCTAAATTGACGAAAACTCGAACCCTAGCTCGACTGCTCAATCTGCCCGAAAACAGAAACGTGGACAAGTTTAGATCTAAACCAAATTACTTCAAACCAACGCCTCCAATTGATCTAAAAACTTCATAAACATCCTAATAACAGTACCTAGATCAATCCCAAGGATCCCCATGTTCATACCTTTGCCCGAAGCACAAAACTCCAATCAATCTCCGCGGATCGCTCCTCGCTCCACGTTCCTCGCTCCTCGCTCCTCGCTCCTCGCTCCACGGAATGAATCCACGAGGTGCAGGGGTGGGGAGGCCACCCTAGGGCAGAAAGGGGTGGAGGGGAGGTGGTGTGGAGGTGGAGGAAGGGGAGGCTAGGGGGGCGCACAAGAGGGAGAGGGAGAGGGGTGGCGGCTAGGGCTTGGAGGAGAGGTGGGGGAGGGGGGGCGCCCAAGGCTGCAAGGGGCGCACCTTGGCTGGTTGTGAACGCAAGGGAGGGCAGGAGGAGCCCTTTTTACCAGCCCCCACACCCTCTCCTAGTCCAATAAGAGTCCTCCTCAATCCCTCCAAAGCCCACCAAGGCCCAAAACTCCCCCGGGAAGGCCTAAAACCCCGAAAACAGCCCAGAAACGGCCCGGAAAAGCTATTAACCTCCAATTCCTATGGTTTTAACCTTATTTCCACACCTCATACTATATTTAACCTTATCATGCTCAATAATAAGGTTACGACACTCCGAGGTGTCACATTCTTCCCCCCTTCAACAGGATTCGACCTCGAATCTAAACACACCAATCACGAAACCCAGCAAAACCAAAGACAGCTAGGTTTTCACATCACATACCTGAGGCGAAAAGCTCGGGATACTTCTCGCGCATGCGAGATTCCAGCTCCCAAGTCGCTTCTCTCTCGGTCTGATGTGACCACAGGACCTTGACAAACTTAAGCGTCATGTTCTTCATCACTCGCTCTGAAGTCCCTAGAATTTCCACAGGACGGGACTCGAAGGTGAGGTCCTGCTGAAGCACTAATGGTTCCAATGGAACGACCAACTCCGGATCATGCAAGTATTTCTTCAACATCGAGACATGGAACACATTATGCACACCTTGCATGGATTCCGGTAGCTCTAGGCGATAGGCCAACCTGCCAACTCGGGCGAGGATAGGAAAAGGCCCAACATAACTTGGACTGAGCTTTCCTTTCGTGCCAAAATGCACCACACCCTTGGTGGGAGATACTCGCAAGAGTACGTTATCACCCACCTCAAACTCCAAGTCTCGCCGCCTCACATCAGCATAGCTTTTCTGTCTACTCTGTGCTGCGATAAGGTTCTGCCGAACCTCCGACACACGATCAACAGTCTGCTGCACCCAATCCGGTCCAAGAATAGCTCTCGCCCACAAAGATCCCAACAAAGTGGCGATCTGCACTTCCGCCATACAAAGACTGATAAGGAGCAGACCGGATGTTGGAATGATAGCTGTTATTGTAAGCAAACTACTGCAAGGGGCAAATGGTCTTCCAGCTACCCTTCCAAGCCATCACACGTGCCCCGAGCATGTCTTCCAAAGTTTGGATGGTACGCCAGATCGCCCATCTGTCTCGAGGGTGGAAAGCGGTACTAAGGCGAAGGCTGCGTACCCAAAGCACTCTGCAAACTCTCCTAACTTGGAGACGAACTTCGCATCCCGATCGAAATAATGGTCTTAGGTACACCATGCAGTCTCACAATCTCCCGCACATAGATGGGAGCCAACTCGCTCGCAGAATTGGTCGTGCGGATAGGAATGAAATGCGCAGACTTGCTGAGACGGTCCACCACAACCCAAACAGCATCCTTCCTCGTGGAGAACGAGGTAAACCAACCACAAAATCCATGGAGATGTCATCCCATGGCCATACAGGAATCTCCAAGGGCTGCAACAAAGCTTGGACGCTTATGCTCAGCTTTGATCTTCCGGCAAATCCCACAAGACGCCACATACTTGGCAATATCCACTCTCATCCTTTTCCACCGTAAATTCTTCTTCAAGTCCCTGTACATCTTGGTCTCCCAGGATGGACCGTGTACGGGTGCGATGAGCTTCTTTCAGGATGTCTTCTTTCACTTGAGATTTACGGGGCACGCACAGACGGCCTGAAACCTCAAAGCTCCCGCATCATCAACAGTAAAGTCTCCGGACTTGCCATCCTCAAGGCGTTTCCTCACTGCTGGAGCAAACGATCATGTTGTGCCTCTCGACACGCTTTCGAGAATCGGCCCGACTCAAGAATCATTTGAGTTTCAGCAGACGGTCCCCGCAAAGCAATAGGAGACTCCCAAACGCTCAAAATCAGCAACAAGACAATCAACAACAGGGGCATTGTCTTGCGATCGAGGGAGTCGGCCACCACATTTGCTTTCCCGGATGATACTTTGGATAGTGAGGTCATAATCCTTTATCAACTCTAGCCACCTCCTCTCGCCTCAAGTTCAAATCTTTACGAGTAAAGATGTACTTGAGGCTCTTGTGATCGATGAAAATATCACAAGACTCACCGCATGTAATGCCTCCATATCTTCAATGCAAACACCACGGCGGCTAGCTCAAGATCATGCGTGGGATAATTCTCGCTCATGCTTTTTCAAGCGCCTCGAAGCATAAGCAATCACCTTGCCCTCTTGCATGAGCACACACCCAAGTCCCAACCGAGAAGCATCGAATAAACAGTGAAGCGCTTCCTGGCTCGGGAAGGGTAAGAACGAGGAGCGATCACTAACTTCTCCTTCAAAGTGCGTAAGTGTGCTCACACTCTGCGATCCACTGGAACTTCATCCCTTTCTCGAGTCACCTGTGAAAGTGGCTTGGCAATGATAGAGAAATCCTGCACAAAACGCCGATAGTAGCCACCAACCCAAGGAAACCACGCACCTCTTTGACATTGGAAGGCCTCTTCCAAGCCAAAACTGCTGAGACTTAGCTAGGATCTACAGATATGCCCTCTGGATTGATGATGTGGCCACGAAAACCCACTTCTGAACTCCAGAACTCGCAGTTTTTCAGCTTAGCAAAGAATTGATTCCCCTCAGGGTACTCGGCACAAGCCTCAAGTGTCGCTCATGCTCCTCTTCCGATTTAGAGTAAATCTGAATGTCATCGATGAAGACTACCACTAACTCATCCAGGTACTTGTGTAGCATTCTGTTCTTGGACTCCATATAGAAAGCTGGTGCATTAGTTAGTCCAATATACATATCTTTATATTCATAATGCCCATACCTAGTGGAGAAAGCAGTCTTCTCAATGTCCTGCTCCTCACACGGATACGATTATACCCGATCAAGATCAATCTTGGAGAACACCTTTGCTCCCTTGAGTTGGTCAAACAGATCCTCGATGTAGGCAAAGGATACTTGTTTTTGACTGTCACTTGATTAAGAGCATGATAATCAATGCACATGCGCCAACTTCCATCCTTCTTCGAGACAAAGAGAACGGGTGCTCCCCATGGCGAAACGCTACGCCGAATGAAGCCCTTGGCCAACAGATCCTCCAATCGCTTCTTCAACTCGTCTTGAAAAGGACGAGCCAAACGGTATGGAGAGATAGAAATAGGTCAGTGCCAGGAACAAGATCAATACGAAACTCCACATTCCTCACGGGAGGTAGACCAGGCAACTCGTCAGGAACACATCAACGAACTCCTTCACTACAGAAATCTCCTCAATGGGAATCGAGGAAGATGGTTTCTCAAACAAAGTCATGAGGAAACCCAACACCTCAAACGCCGACCAGGAAAACAAACTAGTCAAAGCAAAAGCGAACCGAGGGTATACCACCTGAAAGGTCAACTCTACTCTCGACGGGCCTGCAAGGCAACCGTCTTCCAGAAACAACAAATCTTGGCGCGGTGCTGATGCAACCAGTCCATGCCCAAAATGACATCAAAAGGAGCCAACTGGATCACCATAAGATTGGCAAAGAAAACCGCATCATCAATGGCAATGGTGCAACCAGGGCAAACCAAAGAACTAGCAATCAACCCCCCAGGAGAACTGACTAACACGGACTCAGAAATCCGCTGAACTCCCAACTTAGCTCTACTAGCAAACTCCGACGACACAAAAGAGTAGGATGCTCCGAAATCAAACAGATCAAAGGCATCAACGGAATCCACGAGCAGAGTACCTGAAACCACCTCTGGATGCCCGGTTGACTCGGCGGTCGGCAAAGCGTACACTCCTGGTGGCGCTGGGACGTATGAGCCCGACTCGGTGATGCCCCAACAAGGTCGGGGCGGAGGAGGCAATCGAGGAGGAGCAGACGCCGGGCACCAAGACGCCCGTGGTGGCGCCACGCAAAGGGTGGCTGAGAAACAGGGGTAGCCATCATGTGCACCGATCCTCTGGAAGACGCCATGGAGTGGGAGGAGAAGGCACCGTCTCCCACTTGATGATGCTCTTGGGATTCATCCGGCAGACTTCGTCCCATGTGGCCGGCTTGCCACGATGGTTGCAACTCCCGGTCCAACCACACTCACGAAGCACGGTGCTCACCACCGCACTCGTAACGATCCGCGAAAATCCAATACAAAACACTTTTCTTTTGGTTCAGCTCAACTAAAGCCAAGAAAAACAAATAAAACCGACCGTCAGAACGGCAGAGAACATCCGAAGGGAACCACCATCAACTCTTCTATTTGACTCCAGTCAACTACCCGATCAAGGACAGAAAGGATAAGCACTCTTCTCCTACAGGGGTTAATAGTTCTTCGGTGATGGCGCTAACCAGCCACACCGTCAAACCTCACCGTTACTATGAACCAAAAAGAGGTGACCGAAACCCTTCGGCACCACAACCCCACTTTTATCACCACAACAGGAACAATCCAATCATTTATACAGACAGACTCCGCAACTCTCTGGGAGCCTCGCCCCTGGCCTCCACGGCCACGGCGTCCACGGCCTCTACCCCTCGGCATGGCTGCTTAGACAGACAACCATCCAAACACAAAAACATAAACACAAAATCACACAATCAAGATCATAGATCAAACATCATCATAAGCATATCCTTCATTAAATAATTAAGCGCAATGCAATGATGAACCAAAACCCCATCCTACTGTGCAACCAAGTGTGTCAAATTTTAGATTAGTTATACCACTTTTACAAGTTTTAATGTTGCTATCCTATAACAAAGTTTTAGTTAAGACCTAAGCCATGTTTCTAAGTTATTCCACATCACATTTTAGTTGTACCCTATAGCATGACACTAAAAATTCACATTCCAAGGACCTACAGCCCGCTCTGATACCAACTGTAACACCCCGGCATTTAATATGCCCGAATGCTACCAAACACAAGCTAAACAACAACTAAATACCACATTTAACATAAAATTCCAGCAAAGGTGCATAGGCTAAAAACCGAGATTTCGGCAGCACCTCCTTTGTTTTATCATGAATTTAAGGAACAGCAACAATATAGCATTATATGGCAATAAGAGGAACATCTAAAACAGCAATAAATAAAGTCTTAACGACAATAAGAGACTAACATTAAGCTCTTAAGGTTCCAAGTGTCAAACAAACAATAGAACTCTCATTAACCAAGCTAAGACTTAATTTTAAAGACCATCACACGCAATTTATTATCAAACTAAATGAGTTGACTTGGGGAAACATTAAGGTGAAGCAACGTGTGAGCGTGTGACTATTCCCTTTCCCGCATGCCGTTCTCATGGTACCTAAAACAACAAGAAAACACAAGGGTGAGTTCAAAACTCAGCAAGCATACCGCAATGGACAACAAGCATAACAACATGGCAATAACATCTTCCATCATGTATATCATCTCATTCATGATTACTTATCAATATCATCATCAATTTGTATGCGAAGTAATGCAATGCTCGACCCTCTGGAACCTCATACCGGTATGGGAAGTACACACCGTCGGTGTGCACCCTTTCCTCCCTTCCATCCCGAAGATGGAGGGTGCCTACTCGCTTCCAAGCACCACGTGGATGGAATCACGACATAGGACTTACTCAATGGCGTTCCGGATTAGTCATAACTTTCTCACCGACCTTGCCGGACTAGTTAAGACTTTCTCACCGCCCTCGCCCTATCTCATGACATGCATGCAACCATGCCAATTATCATATTTAATTCACATATTAACACATGGCATCATAATATGTTAAACATGCTCATCATATCATATCATTCATTAACACATGGCAAGTGGACATATATCATGTAAACAAATCCATCTAATCTCAACATGCAACCTACAACTCGCTATCCATCACAACACACTTGCCTCAACCACGTGCAATGGATTGGCGGGAAGAAGAGGGCACTTCCGGGGTCACACCACCTGCACATAGGCATCACACACTCACAATCATAGCCTCCAAACAGTACACAAACCCCCATCTAACCCGACATTGCCAACTACTCGCAAAACCTAAAAACAGAGGTTCTGTCCCGTCGGGACAGCAGCCTTGCGAAAGGCATAACTTGAGTTCTGGGACTCCGAATCAATTAAACGAGTACATCCTCGCATAGCTTAGGAAATTTCCCAACTTTCTCTAGGTATAAGGAAAGACTGATTCGGCCTCTAAAGTTGTTTAATCTACAGATTACCGAGATCTGTTCCAATCGCGTCACAGATTTTTAGGCGCTCGGTAAAACAGCCATAACTTTCAAACGGCTGATCGGAAATTAACGTGCTTTACGTCCACGGAAAGATAATTAAATTATATACAACTTCCTAGAAGTCCGTACGATCAGATTCGAAATCTAAATTGACGAAAACTCGAACCCTAGCTCGACTGCTCAATCTGCCCGAAAACAGAAACGTGGACAAGTTTAGATCTAAACCAAATTACTTCAAACCAACGCCTCCAATTGATCTAAAAACTTCATAAACATCCTAATAACAGTACCTAGATCAATCCCAAGGATCCCCATGTTCATACCTTTGCCCGAAGCACAAAACTCCAATCAATCTCCGCGGATCGCTCCTCGCTCCACGTTCCTCGCTCCTCGCTCCTCGCTCCACGGAATGAATCCACGAGGTGCAGGGGTGGGGAGGCCACCCTAGGGCAGCAAGGGGTGGAGGGGAGGTGGTGTGGAGGTGGAGGAAGGGGAGGCTAGGGGGGCGCACAAGAGGGAGAGGGAGAGGGAGAGGGGTGGCGGCTAGGGCTTAGAGGAGAGGTGGGGGAGGGGGGGGCGCCCAAGGCTGCAAGGGGCGCACCTTGGCTGGTTGTGAACGCAAGGGAGGGCAGGAGGAGCCCTTTTTACCAGCCCCCACACCCTCTCCTAGTCCAATAAGAGTCCTCCTCAATCCCTCCAAAGCCCACCAAGGCCCAAAACTCCCCCGGGAAGGCCCAAAACCCCGAAAACAGCCCAGAAACGGCCCGGAAAAGCTATTAACCTCCAATTCCTATGGTTTTAACCTTATTTCCACACTTCATACTATATTTAACCTTATCATGCTCAATAATAAGGTTACGACACTCCGAGGTGTCACACAAATATTCCAAAAACATTTTGGGAATTTTCCCAAGATTTTTTGAAACCCTCTGGTATTTTATCGCTCACGGCCTTTCGTTAAATGCCCTTTATTCGTCCCGGAATTTTTTAAATTCCAAATTTCATCCAAATTCCATGAAACCAAGTTTGTTGAGTTTCCAATATTCCCTAGTATTTTTAAGAATTTTTCTGGAATTTTTAGAACCTTTTTGCTATTTTTTCTTTAGGGCGTTGCTTTTACGTAATTTTCGGCCAATCGGGAAGCACCACGATGCGGTCACTGTAGCATCGTGTATTGTAGCATCATGTTACTGTAGCATCATCTCCTACCTCGGCCGATTCGTTTCGAGAGAAGTTCCAGCAAACCACGTTAATGGCGCATGGTCTTTCAACTACCATAACTCATTCATTTCTCCACCAAATCGCGAACGGCCAGATCCGTTAGAAAGATATCGATGAGACGAATCCATTCCCACTGGCCGTTTGTCTTCTAACGCGCCGAATATGATTCAATCCTCCAAAAACCAAAATGCAATCAATTGGTGATTACTCATCGTTTCTTCATGGATTGAAGTACTTCCACCTCTCAAATGTTCGTGCTGGAACCCTCTTGCCCATGCCCTCATTCTCCCGAAGCCAATCCTCCCCATTTTGCCGGAATCTCTCAAGAACCGACGACGTTCATCCTCCGTTGACATCCTTGTGTCATCTTCCAATCCGGTGAGCAAAACTCGAATCCGATCGCGTCGTTGTGTTCATGTCGTCGCCACGAGCAAAAGCCCTCAATCAATTTCACTTTTTGTTGCAGGACGGCGACGAATTTCGCGGTTGAATTCGCCGTTTGGAGCTCAGTTTTTCGTCGACTACTCTTGATCCGGTGAGTTCCTCGCGAATCCGACCACACCGTTGGATTCATCTCGTCGAGCCCTACATGGTGCTCATCTCCTTTTCGCAAATACGTTCTCCGAATTTTATTTTATTTTTTTGGGTGTCCTCGCCGTCGACATGGCCGTGGCCACCGCCGTTCCGGAGATCCTCCGGCCGAACCGGCACGAGCGTCACGTTCCCCATGCCTGACCGCACCTTCTCCGCCCCTCCCATCGCCGGCGCCACACACCACCCGAGCGCCGCTACGCGCGCCTCCGATCATAACTTCAACAAGCTTTTTCCCAATGATCTGCTAGTACGATCGTCCTACAAATTGAACCCCAGAATACTCTCATCATTCCCCACGCAACCCAATTGGAGTTTCTCCAATCCAACCTACGGTTCTCCCTGTAGAAACCGTTCTTTTCGAAACTTCGGCGAGCTCTCCCGGTCACTCCCAACCTCTGTTCGGCCTCAAATTTTTGCTGGAGTTCCCTCTTGGTGTCCTCTACCTCCAGTAAAATCAAATTTTTAATTTGATTTTTGGAGCTCCGCCGGCAGCCATTTCTTTTCCTAGTCCGGCGAGAGGTTCGAAACACTCGTTCTCTTTCTTCGTAACTCCGAATCACCCCATTCAAATTTCTAAATTCATTTAAAATCAAGATCTTTCTGCCAGTATAACTTTTGTAATTTTTGGATTTTATTTATTTTATTTTATTTATTTGGTTGTACCGTTTTGCGCGTAGCCGAAGAAGTTCTCCGGAACTGTCGACACTGTTGCCGAACCGCAAGATTGTGAGATTCACGCTGCGACCGAAGGCATTGACACATGTTGATCCCATGATTTATAAATGTTTTACAATGTTTTATAAATTGCATTGCTATTTATATAAAAGGATGATGTTGATGTTTGGCTATTAGTTATACCTGTTGTTCATACCTCCTTGATATTGATATCCATGATCCTTTATCGCCCTAGTACAGTAATCCACCATAATAAATACTTTTGATAAAATATTCTTTGATTAGGGGAAAGACTATTTGGAAGACAGTTTGGATGGAACATATTAGTATAGAATGTAGATTGGAGCTAGAACCCAACTTGATTGGAGATTACATGAATAATAGTGTTGATGGGGATTAGTCATTATGAAATTGATCTATGAATGGTGATAGTTGAAATATTAAGGAGTTGGATTGTGATGGCAGTTCGCAATATAATTGGTATGGATTGGGGGAATATTGAAAGATGTATGATATTAAGAATAATAGTCGGTAAAATTAAATAAATAATATTGAGAGTCATACTTGTGGATCAAATAAAATAAGTGGTGAATCATATTTCAGTGGATTTTAACAAGCATACTATGTGATTTAGAGATGACAATGTGAAGGGTTACAATAGGTGATATTGAAAACGATACTCGATGATTTAGTCAATGATATTATCAAATATACTCGATAGAGTAAGTGAATAATACTGAGAATCATACTCGGTGGTTTAGTGGATGATTTTGTGAAATATGGTCTCGTGATAACCATTTATGTGGAATTATGAATAATGTGGATTATGTGTGATTTGTTTAATCGATCTGGTGTCATTGTGTATGAAAATCATTATAGTCGATGAATTAATAAAATCTTGGTTTAAGGAATGTTTGTTAAAAGATGCTTGAGGTTGAGATCATGAATTATTCTTGGTGAATTAAGTAGGTTAGAAGATTAATCGATGTATGGATGATGATTACACAATAGTGTGACTTATATTTTGAGGAGGCTATTTCACATACAATAATGTTAGTAGCTTATCAGGATTTTGGAGTCATTATGGCACACAATTTAGACTTTACTTGTTGGAGTACTAAATTGGGCTAGAATATGTAATGCCATGATAGTACTGAGGATCTTGGTGATTTCATGAATTTTGGAGGGTACAGATTTAATTATAATAAATTTTTATCAACACTGAGACTTGAAAATTATAAATAAACTAATGGTGGAATAAAACAGTTCGGTAGAAATGCTTAGACTCGCAATCGGTCAGTATGCACCTATGGGTGGGAATTTCTTATAACTCTTGAAAACTTGTGTTGGAAGTTATAGGCAAAGAGTATTGCCGTTGGTTTACAAAATAAAAATAAAATGAAAAATGGTTTGGACTTGGGCGGAATGGTTTGTCTGGCAGGTGTGGATAAAGCACTAGTTTTCATTGTACAAGTACCGCCCCAAGTCAGTTAAGGACCAACGCTTATGACTGTTCTCATTTTAAGCATTACCGTACAACCACATGTCAAAGTGGGCACTACCTGGCTGAATAATTTGTAGAAACCTAACTTTGACTCACCAGATGGTGGAATGTGAGTGCCAGATAGAGGCAAGATTGTTTTTTCACACGGTGCAAGAGGGGGCTTCTGTACTGGGTAGATAGAACCCTAACAACGGGGAAACCTCAGTGGGTGAGTCGGGATAGGCGTATACCTTGTAAAGGCCTTGTCATGATATCCCTGCCGGCACACCTAAGGAAGTGTGTTAATTGTACATGGCACTAAGGGAATATCATGTCTTGTGGGTAAAGCTGTACAACTCTGCAGAGTTAAAACTATTTGAATAGCCGCGCCTACGGTCAAAGGCAAAGCGAAGAATGCTTTCATATTGGTAGGCTTTGGTTTTGGTTTTGGTTTTAAAAACTAATCTTTTGGGATCCGGGAGTGGTTAGAACTCTCGAGTGTGCTTCTGGCGGCTAAAACAAGGTAGGTGGATTGAACCTGATTTTGTGAACCATGGCAGACAGAGCCATGTGGATGGATTAAACCCTGATCTTCTTGAGATGTGGCGGATAGAGCCTGTATACTAGTGATTGGTGGCTAGAACCTTCACTAGAGTTATTAATAATTTCAATGGTACAAATAATTGTAAAAATAGCTTTGTGAAAATATTACATGTAAAGTTTTTTAAAGTGTTGCTTTGTGCAAAAGAACCATAATATGCCATCTTTGGATAGCCTGCATTATGCATTTTTCCCAGACTTGCTGAGTACTTTATGTACTCACATGCTACAATCTAAACTTATCTTAGAAGTGAAGGAAGCTGTCAAAGGAGATTCCAAGGACTAGGACGCGTATCCCACTCGATTGCCTGTGGGCATATGGATGGGTCACCACTTGGTGTTATCGTCTTCCGCTGCGGTTGTTCAAGTTGTTCAGCCTGTTAAGGCCGTAATGGTAAACCTCGATCATAAGGTCTTTGCTTTTATTTGGTGTTATTATTATTTGGTTATATGAAATCGTGATATGGCTGTTGATTCATCACTGTTTGACTGTGTGTACTAGCTATCTGGGACTAGTACAGAAATACACAGGGGATTACGGATAGCCGATCCGGGGTCTCACAGCTATGTGATGGATTTCCTTGTTTTGATGGTTGCAGAACGACGGCATGAGTCTTGGTGAGGCGGAGGATAACCGAGAGTAGGCAGGTGCACGGGAGGTTCAGAAGGTTGGGGATCACCGGAGAATGAACAGAGATGAAGTCGCTGAAAACCATGGATGCAAGGGAACAGCTGGGATGCTATCTTAGAGCTGCTTGGATCAATGAGAGCCATTGGATTGCGGTTTAGAGGATGGAGTAGCGGCCAAGTTAGCTAGCTTTGAGAAGCGTGCAAAACCCGTTATATTATTGGGTTGCGGGTTAGCCCATATATGAGGGGATGAATCGCAACCCTTGATGAGGTTTCTTGAGGGCCAAGAATGTATCAAGGCTGGAGATTGCTCCAAGAATGTTATAAATATAGGGAGAGAGGGGTGGCTCTTCAAGGGTATTTGTGTTCCTTTGAACTTTGCCCACCAAGGTGGGCTTTCTAACCTTCAATTAGAAAAATAAAAAATTATTTTTCTTTACTCATGAATTTAAATTCCATATTTATATTATATATTTACATTCCATAATTTAAATTCAGTATTTACTTTCTTGCAATTTAAATTCCACACATTTGGATTTGCTTTCCCTCCTTCTAAATGATTATGAATCTTCCTTAGATCATATCCTAATCACCTAGGCACCGCCTCTCTTGTTTCTCTGTAGAACCGATTTTTGCTAAATCTTAGAGAAATATTTGTCGATTGTGTTCATAGAGATTTTCTCTTCAGTTCTTTCTTGCATTGACGTGTGGGAGGTGGCCCAAGATTATTTTGATTATCAAAACCCCATGAGGAAGTAGAAGATCAAGATTTTGATTCTTGGTGCACTCTTCCTTTGATTGGTTAAAAGTCACGATTTTAACTTCAATCCTTGTGATTATTGAAGGTTGGAATATGTTCTTGATATTCATAAGGTGTATTTCAAGTTTCATGGATTTTGGACTGCCGATAAAGAGATCATTTAGTTTTACCTTTGTGATCATTATGTTTCTGCCTTTCTGTTCTTCCAAGCATGTTCTACCTCCTACAATCAATCAGTAGTACCGACCTCTGGTACTACCACTCCTTGTACCGCGGTAGCATCAGCCAGAATAGACTCTTCGGATTTTGCTCTTATGTGCTTCATTGCTTGAAGTAAGGTTCTTGGTTGTATTCTTTTTGAAGGGACAAATTCTAATTTGGGATCATTCACCCCATTTGATCGCTATTTTGGTTCTTCAATGATGAATTCATATGGCAGACAGTTCGTAGTTTGAACCGTCTGTGATATATACAGTAATTACCATTGACAGTTTTCATGTAAAATCGTCTATAATAATGGTCTCATCACTAACCCTTCTAGCTAAAAATCATCAGTGATGACTATGGCGGTTTTAAGATAGAAGAATCAGTAATGAGGAGTTATCATAGACGATTTTGTGCTACCGTCAATGATGAGAGGTTTAATATAAATTTTTTTTATAGTAGTGCACTACTACGGAAAGGGCCTTTAGTGTCGGTTTAAAAGAGCCTTTAGTACCGGTTTTTGAACCGGTACAGGCCATCCGGGACTGATGCTCAAGGGCATCGATCCGGTTTTCACCCTGATCGATAGCGACAAGATCGGGTTGGTAGTCTCACGTGGCAGCGCATCGTGAGACCCTGTGGACCTTATCAGTACCGGTTGGTGTCTCCAACCGGTTCTGATGATGCCCTCATCAGTACCGGTTGTTTTATCTAACGATGCGATGGGTTGTATATAATATATATGTAAATATGTGTGTGTCCAATACTGGCTATTATATATAATATACTACAATATATATAATCAAATCACGGTGACTTCATGTGTGTGTTAAATCACAACGAATTAAAACACATATAATCAATCATGCACATTTTCCTGATAATAAAATCACTGTACATTCATTAACAAATTTAATTACATATAATGTACTACAATATGTACACAACTTTAATTACAACTCCAGTATTTATTTTCCTTCTATTCATTGGGATTTTTTACGTGCATCGCTCTTGCTAGCCGTAGATGTCGAGAATGAATGATTCACGGTCCTTATCGAAGGGCCCCACCTGTTAAAATTTGGTTCGTGGAACTCGCCTTTTGTATTTACAACCTCATCGTAAATGAAGCCAACGAGTTGTTCTTGAATTGCTCTCACTCGCGCCGCCGAGAGTTCCGAACCTTGTTCCGCCAAATATTGAGGCACCTGCCGTTAAGTCATTAACAAATCAATCCTTGAATTTGTACAAGATGTAAGGAGTAATATACATCGTTAAAGGTAGTAATTATATTTACTCACCCCCTTGTCGCCTTTTAGCATGCGGTCAGCGGCTCCGGTTTGGGTGTGCAAAAACTCACATACATAGTAACCGCATAAATTGTTGCCCGCCGACTGACTCAAGATCTGCGGTTGAAAAAATTGAAAGCGTGAAATGAATGCAAGGAAATTAACTTAACTAACCAAAAAGCTAGCATTATGATATACGTACTTGAGAGGCTGTTGTAATTTCAAATTTCTCCTTGAATGCGCCCCTATTTTTAGCACGAAACTGTGTGAATGCACTACACATGTGATTACCAATTGTACATGATTAGAATTTGTTTCAAATGGAAGGAAATAGAAGTAATACAATAATGAAAGGAACAAGAATTAATACCGGTCGAGCAAATCGATGAAGGTTTGATACGTTTGAACTGGTTTCCTTCTCGAGTCCATAATTGTGATCCGACTATGATCTAGCTCGATCATAATAAGAATCCAGTGAAAACTGTACATATGTCAACATAGATAACTAATTAGTTCTAACATAGTGTTATGAAAAAGGAGTAGAACAAGGCGGTACGAAAACACATACTCATGTGCGTAGGGTAGATATATCCTTGACTTATATTGATGTCCCATTAGCGCATTGTATACGTGTCGGGACCCCGAATTTGCAAATCCGGACCCTCTGTGTATTCAGCACTAGTCCAGGAACGCGCTAGTGCACACAGTCTTAACATCGGTATATATCACAATCATACCATACGATACTATCAAAGTACTTTATTTAAATAATCAAAGGGTTACTCGACCTTATGGCCAAGTTACAAATATATGCCTTGCAAGGCGAAACTTATTAAAAGAGAAATAGCAGCAGCGGAAAATCAAATAAACTTCGTGGCGCCATCCAGTATACCACAGCAATGGGCTCGCATCCCTAAGTAGACGGGTCTTCTTGGAGTTCCTCCTCCAAAGTGGCGTAATCTCCTCTTCAAGCGATATTGTGTTGAGGCAAGGGTGAGTACTTGGTACTCACAAGTCATGCATGTAATGCAAGCTAATATACTATATGCATGGCTTAGTACAAAGGAGTAGCTCAGGGTATATTTGCAGTAAACAGCTTTTGACAAGTAATATAAGTAGATTCGAAAGCAGTAGAAATAAGTAAAGCATAAATAACTTTTCAAGAAGTTTAAATAACATTTTTCCCCATCCTAAACCATATTTCCATCATCTTCCTTGTTAAACCAAACCAACTTTTCAAACCAAGTTATTTTCAGAAAATCTAACCCTTGACTGTAATTCCCGAGCATTGTCCAGTACCGTGGACTCGGCTATTCAAATAGATTCTACACTCTGCAGAGGTTATGCACTTTACCCACAAGATACAATCCACTCACCACGTCAGCCGTGAATCGCCATACAAGAGTATGCGAATGAGCGATCATAACAAAGCCTTTCGGAAGCCTCAAACAACACAGGTGGTCCTCTCCGGTACGTGCTCTACACCATCCCTTCCCTTAGCCAAGGCGAAGTATGGGACCAACACACCGTTAGATGGGTACCTGGCCACAGCCACGATACGCTCCCCCGTACAATCACACAAACGGTGTAATCGACACCACGAGGCTCCACAAGTGAGTCCTTAGCGACTTAGTCAACTAGGGCCGTCCCATTCCAGCCATGTGGTTGCAAGTATGACCCAGTTCAAAGGCTTGCAAGGTTAAGTCCTTAGAGTGACCAGGGCAAGACTACCCGAAAAACCAAATCATCACTCCCAATGCCACACTGGCCCACCTGATTACTCTTGCCACATGCCCCGGTCGAAATCTGTTTATCAAACCCCAGTTGATTACCATGCACCACGTGCCATCAACATCACATGATACTTTTCCAAAACAGGTTCAATATATCATTAAGTCCATATTAGCATTTGATTATCCAAAATCATGTCATGAGCACGTAGCAGGTCTAAGCAGTATACTACAACGATCTAAACCCATGTTTGGCAATTTAATAATGTCCAACTAGTAAACCACAACTAGGGTGACAAGGGATCATGGCACATACTTAAGTAATCAAGGTGTCATATAGCAAATTGGTATTTATCTAACCCCCAGGTTTAAACAAAGTATCTTTCTAATTGAACTAGCATGCAATAGTTTAAATCAAAATAGATTTTCGAAATAGGATCAATATGGTCAAAGCACAACTTGCCTTCAAAAAGCACTTGCTCTTGGTCTTGAGTTGGATCCTGAGTCAATACTTCTCCTTCGAATCCCTCCGGCACTTCAACGTCTACTCGTAAAGCGTGCAAATAGCAAATACACAAATGAACACTATGCAAAAAGATCCCAAAACTCCAAATAAAATCCATAAACAGAGAGAACATAATTTTCTGGATTTTTAGAAACTGGAATCGTCAAATTTGGAGTTAAAGCATAAAGTTATGATTATTTAAAGTTTAAATAATCAATTAAATAATTTTACAGAGATAAACTTTAGTCCAAAAATTAAATAAAATTCATATTTAGGTAGATCTCAATTTTATACAAATTTAGAAATTTGAATCGCTCAAATCGAGTTGAAACGTTAAAAGTTATAAGCGTTTGAAGTTTGAATCTAAATTTGAATCAATATTTCGAATTAATAAATCATTTTCTTTTCGGAAATTAAGTGGTATTGCGTCAGCATGGACACGTGGCAGCCTTCGATTGGCCTTTGACGTCAGCCGGTCCATGGACTGGGTCCACTGCCAGCTCGGGTCCACGGTGGACTCGGTCCCACTACCACGTGGATCGACATGTGGGACCCACCTGGTCCAAGTGGTCTCACGCTAACACTACCGACGTGTGGGCCTCGACATGCGGCCGTGGTCAATCGCTTACACGACGCTGACGGGCGCGGACCGCGCGGGTCCATCTTCCCGACACGCGGCGCAATCTCACTGCTGGTTTGAAAATCAACCGCGGATTAGATCCTGGGCTTAACACGTTGAAACTACTGCTTGCTCGTGGGCCGCTCGATCCGTCGACGGTCCGCATCTAATCCTATATTCGCACGCTACAAGACGTGGCAATTGTGAACCGTTGGATCTTGATCCAACGATCCGTGATCTAATCGGGTTTGGAAACACGTGAGCTCACCTCAACCGGCCTGACCGATCCGACGGCCTCCTCGAGCTCGCGGACGGGGCGATGGCTTCACGGGCGCCGCTTGACCGAGACGGGACGACGACGAGCCCGGACGGCGTTTGGGGCGCGGTTCGGCGAGATGAAACCTCCTTCGGTGCGTCTGCGTCGCCGAGGACTCAGGATCTGGGCTCCTTCGGCGGAAGACGACGGACGACGGCGGAACCGAAGCAGAACCGCAGCGGAGGGAAGAGACACCCGCGAGCGATTGCGGCTCAACGGTGGCGCTCCGGCGAGATGGCCTGGGAACAGGTGCGCAAGGATGAGGGGCAACCTCAGACGCTCTCACGCTTTAAATAGCCTCTGGCGTTCCTGTGCAGACTGAAACCTAGTTCGCTACTTACGGCGGCGCGGGCGCGAAGTCCGGCTCGGACTCGGGCGAAGACGGTAAATCGTGGTCGCCCACGCGGCGCGATTAACCGCCACGACGCGGGCGCGATCGGATCCGCCCGATTACGCCGAATCCGCATGCGGGCTGATCTCGGCGGGCTGGATCTTGATCCAACCGGCTGATTGATTAGGTTTAGAGGGTTTTGTCTTGGCCGAGTCAACGTTTGGCCGTTCGTCGGACCGAGTCCGACTCGGCTCTGATGAAGATTGACCCGAGTTGATTTCCAGCGATTTAATATTTAAAATAATTCTCGATGAATTCATTTAATTCATTAAAAATAGCAAAAGACTCGAAAAATTCTAGAAAATTCTGGAAAATATTTTGAACATTTTGGACTCAAATAAAATATTTCCAACAAAATTTTATTTGCAAAATTAAATTCTTTAATTATTTCAAAATGGAATAAATTCAAATAAATTCCAAATAAATCCAAATAAATTTAGAAAATTCCAAAATTCACCAAAGTGCCAAACCACACATGAATTTAAGAAAAGCAAAATTTTGGGGTGTTACAAACCTCCCCTTTAATAGAATCTCGTCCCCTAGATTCAGGCTCACTAAAGGAATAGGTTTGGAAACTCTTTCTTCAAATCCTCTTCAAGGCTCCCAAGTTGCTTCGCTTTCTTCATGGTTGCTCCAATCAACTCTACAAAACGGGTTGACTTGTTTCTAGTTTCTCGATCCATTGTGTCTAGAATCCTCACAGGGATGTTCCTTATAAGTCAAATCCTCTTGCAACTCAATTGACTTAGCTGTCTGCTCCTCAGAACCTGAGACACTTCTTTAACTGGGACACATGGAATACATCATGTACTCCTGCCAACGACTGTGGCAACTCCAGCTGATAAGCAACTTCACCTCTGCGACTCAAAATCTTAAATGGTCCAACATAACGGGGTGCGAGTTTCCCTTTGGCATGGAACCTCTTAACTCCCCTGAGAGGCGTAACTCTGAGGTATACAAAGTCTTCCTCGTTCAAAACTCAAATCTCGCGACGATTGTCAAGATAACTCTTCTGCCGAGATTGGGCTATCTTCAACCTTTCCCTAATTATGGCGACCGCTTCTTCACTCTTGAAGAATATCAGGCCCAAAGACACTCGCCACACGGCCTCATTCCAATTCAATGGCGTCAGGCATGGTCGACCATACTGATGCCTCAAAAGGTGACATCAGAAACTAGCTTTGATAACTATTGTTGTAACTAAATCTCAGCATACGGCAAACTTTTTTATCCCAAGAGGTAGCATAAGCCAATGCACAAGCTCTTAGCATATCTTCCAGACCGTTGACTCTTTCCATTCTATCCGCTGCATGGATGATAAGTCAGATCTTGAAGTTCAAACGGGTCCCCATGGCTTCATGCAACTTATTCTAACCTTGAGGTAAATTGGGTACCTCGTCCGATACAATCCTCTTTGCACTCCGTGCAAACAAACAATCTCGATCATGTATAACTCACTTAATTTATCTCCGAGTAAGTGGTCTTCACGGATAAAATGGGCTACTTTAGTCAAGCGATCCACTATAACCCATATGGAGTCATAACCTCCTTGAGTCTTTGCAAACCGGTAATGAAATCCATTCCGATTTCCTCCCACTTCCACTGTATTTTATTGATTGTAGCAATCTCGCCGGTCTCACGATGCATTGCCTTGACTTTCTGGCATACCGACAATGCAACATGCCTGGCAACTTCACGCTTCATACTTACCACCAGAATCTCCTTCAGATCCTGATACATCTTGGCGCTTCCAGGATGAATCGAGTACTTAGAGTCAGCGGGCTTCTTCCGTAATCGATTGCTTTAACTCCTTTGTTAGTGCACACAAATGCGATCCTTCATCCATAACGCCTTGCTCGCCTAGCTTGGAAATCCTTTGCCTTGCCTTTCCTCCATTTTGGACTTAATCTTACTTGATCTTGTCATCATCCTTCGTCCTTCTCGGATCTGGTCCTCTAAAGTAGGCTTTACTTCCAAGGCGGCCAAGAATCCAGCTAGGTACAACCTCAATCTTCATTTTCTGAAATCCTCACATAACTCATCCCCGACTTGTGGCTAGCAACGACTTCACTGTGATGGCTCTTCCGACTCGTGAGCATCGGCTACATTACGCTGGCCTTCCCGGGATGGTAATGGATTCCAACATTATAGTCCTTGATTAACTCTAGCCATCTCCTTTGCCTCATATTCAGATCCTGACTGGGTGAATATGTACTTAAGGCTCTTATGATCCGTGATATACCTCACATTGCTTTCCGATCAGATAGTGACGCCATATCTTCAAAGCATGCACTACGGCAAAATAACTCTAGGTCATGTGTCGGATAATTCTTCTCATGCGGCCTCAATCGCCTTTGATGCATAGCGTTACTTTACCTTTCCATTCTGCAGACAAGACACATCCAAGTCCTTGGCGCGATGCGCCACAATAAATATCAAGCTTTGAGCAACATCCCAGAACTAACACCGGTCTTTGATGTCAATCGCTTCTTCAGCCTCTGAAATCCTTCCTCACATTCTCAAGCGCCCATGCAAACTTCTTTTCCTTCTTCAGGCTTAATTGCGAAGAGGTTTTGCAATTGTCTAAAAGCCTTCATGAACGGCGGTAGTATCCTGCCATTCCAAGGAAACTCGAACTGGGTCAGTCTTGTCATCCCAATGTAACAGCTTCTACTTTGCTTGGATCTACTGGCGACTCCTTCGGTCATCACATGTCCAAGAAACTCCACCTTGTCCTTCCAAAAATCACACTTATCCGAACTTGGCGAAAAGTTGCTGTTCCTCGACCTTTCCAAAACTCGCTTAAGTGTTCGGCATGTTCATCCTCTGCCTTGGAGTAGATTAGGATATCGTCTATGAACACGACGACAAACTTGTCCAAATATTCCATGAACACCTTATTCATCATATTCATGAAATAAGCCGCGATTCGTTACCCCAAAGGACATAATCAGTAAACTCGTGAATGTCCATATCTTGACGAGAATGCATCTTGAATATCTTCGATCGGATCTTCAATCGATGGTATCCCGATCTCAGATCAATCTTGGAGAAAACTCCTGGCTCCTCTTAATCGATCAAACAAATCATCAACTCGTAGCGGATACTTATTCTTCACGGATTTCATTGAGTGCACGGTAGTCGATGCACATCCCGAAACTCCCGCCCTTCTTTTGACAAACAACCGGTGCTCCCCACGACTAACTTGGTCTCGATAAATCCTTTCTCCATTAACTCTTCTAGTCAAGCTTTCTTCATCTCTACCAACTCTCTGAGACATCCGATAGGGTCTTTGCTATCCGCAAGGTACTGTACAAGTTCTATCACCAACTCTATGTCCCTCGTCCTGCGGCATACTGTAGATCTCGAAAAACGCCTGGGTACTCATTCACTACCGGACATCCTCTATGCCGATTGCCTTGGTACTGGCAACTATCAACCTGGCCCATCTCTAATCGCAAAGGTGGTTTGAAATTCCACTTTCTTCCCACACGGGCTCTCAATCGAGATAGTCCTTCGTCCGCAATCCAATACGGCCTTGTGCTTGGATAACCAATCCATTCCCAATATAACATCTAAGGTCCGGTCTCCAAAATTATAAGGTTTGCTAGAACTCTATTCCATCTATTAGTATTCTCACCTTTAACATCCTACTTCCGTCGGAGTTCGAACTGTGGGTTTGAACTAAAAGCATGCACTTAAGTCTTGCAATTCTCAAGTCATTTCTAGTAGCAAAGCCTAAACAAACGAATGCGAAGCTCCGGTGAGTCAAACAAAACTGTTGCAGGTAATCGAGTTAACAAGTAACTTACCCAAGATCGACGTCGTAGTATTCTCAGCGTGCTGCGGTGACATGGTTGACTCGGCCTCTCACCACGCAGTTCGGGGTGTGGCTCTCGATGCTGGCGTCCTAGCTGGGGTGGTTCCTAGATTGAAGCGAATCGGGTCGCTTCCTCGCTGTCTTCTTCGCAATCATGGCAAAGTGTCTCGCTCGCTGCAGCTTGTAACAAATGCCTCACTGCTCTCTTGCCGATCGCTGGGTAGCGTTTAAGGGGCTTTGGGGTCTCGTAGTTTTGATTAGCGTGTCTTGGTGCCGGGATGGTGTCCTCGTTGCATTCGTGGTTGGAATCGAAGAATTGATTTGGTGCAACTCCTCAGCGCCTGATGCTTCCTCGACGTGATCCTTGCCGTTGCATCCGCGCTTCTGTTCTCATCCAGTTCCTTGCGCTTTGTCCTCAAGAATAAGTGCCTTATTCACCAACTCTTGAAATCCGAAAGGTGTGGGTGATCAACCCTACTTGCAATCCCGAGTTAAGTCCCTTCATAAAGCGAGACTGCCTGGATTTATCCGTCGCTACATCCTCAAAAAGGTGCGTGGCGTGCTAGTGGTGAACTTGTTCGGAGTAGTCGGCCACTTTGGCTGATTACCTTGCCTCGTAGCTCGAACTCCTCCTTCTTAAGGTCCATAATTCCTTCAGCACGTGATAATCGCCGGAATGCAGCCGTGTGAACTCTTCCCAAGTGATATCTTGAGGGTTCTCCTCAAGCAAGCACGTGGTTCTCCCACCATTCGGTCGTTTCCTTTCCAACCGATGAGAAGCGTAAAGTACCTTCTCATTCCCTATGCATTGAGCTATGTGTAGCTTCCTCTCAATTGATCTTAACCAATCATCGGCCTCCAATGGATTGGCATTTCCAGAGAAAGTGGGTGGGTGAGTCCTCATGAACTCGACACTTTGTATTCTGCGTGGTCCCTCGATTAATTTGATTAGCCGTGGCCTCGAGCAAAGGATTTGACGTGCTGCATTTGTTGCATCATAGCATGCATCAACTGGTCCGAGCAGCAAGAAATGCTCCAAAATTCTGCACATCATCCAAGGGCGGTGTGCTTTGGTGCTCCATCATTGGGGTTTTCTGTTGGCTAGATCCACTCCCATTGCTTCCAAAGTTCCCCGGTGTTCACCATCTGTCACGATTTGCTCTAGGTTTAGAGATGAGAGGGAAACAAGAATAGACAAGTAATATGGAACTTATGCGAGGCGAAGGGGTAACTTAAGGTCCAACTTTATTATTAATAACTTGGTATGGTCACATAATGCCTAAGGGCCTTGCAACACATAATGCACACTCAAGAAAACAAAGCAAATCCAAATCTAACTAACTCACGAGTCCTAACGCCTAAAGGTGACTCTTTATTCTATGACTCGACTCGGCCAAGGAGTCTCACTATAGAACCTATGCTCCCTCATCGAAAACCTCCATCCCTCATAAAGAGTGCTTTACGTAAGAACTCGGAATTTTTAAATTGTGACGAGGTAAGAGAAAATTTCAGCAAGAGACAAGAAAAGAGAGAAGGGGATAAGTCGAGAGGTCATTTCTTGTCTTCACAAATTTTTAGCTTTAGAAAATAGGTTTTATCCTCCTCACTACCATTCTAGCTTAGGGTTGAGCTTACAAATCAAGTATGGCTCGATACCACCTCTGCCGGACCCCGAATTTGCAAATCCGGACCTCGTGTATTCAAAGCACTAGTCCAGAACGGCAGCTTAGTGCACACAGTCTTAACATCGGTATATATCACAATCATACCATACGATACTATCAAAGTACTTTATTTAAATAATCAAAGGGTTACTCAATTATGGCCAAGTTACAAATATATGCCTTGCAAGCGAAACTTATTAAAAGAGAAATAGCAGCAAATGAAAATCAAATAAACTTAGTGGCGCCATCCAAGTATACCACAGGCAACTCGGGCTCGTGATCCCCTAAGTAGATTTCGGTCTTCTTGGAGTTCCTCCTCCAAAGCTGGCGTAATCTCCTCTTCAACTGATATTGTGTTGAGGCAAGGGTGAGTACTTGGTAACAAAGAAGTCATGCACAGTAATGCAAGCTAATATACTATATGCATGGCTTAGTACAAAGGAGTAGCTCAGTATATTTGCGAAATAGCTTTTGACAAGTAATATAAGTAGATTCAAAGCAAGAGAAATAAGTAAAGCATAAATAACTTTTCAAGAAGTTTAAATAACATTTTTCCCCATCCTAAACCATATTTCCATCATCTTCCTTTGTTAAACCAAACCAACTTTTCAAACCAAGTTATTTTCAAAATCTAACCCTTGATCAGAATTCCCAGCATTGTCCAAAGATCGTGGACTCGGCTATTCAAATAGATTCTACACTCTGCAGAGGTTATGCACTTTACCCACAAGATACAATCCACTCACCACGTCACCGTGAATCGCCATACAAGAGTATGCGAATGAGCTTATCATAACAAAGCCTTCGGAAGCCTCAAACAACACAGGTGGTCCTCTCCAGACGTGCTCTACACCATCCCTTCCTCTTAGCCAAGGCGTATGGGACCAACACCGCTAGATGGGTACCGCCACACCCACGACACGCCTCCCCGCATACAATCACACAAAGCGGTGTAGCCCGACACCCGAGGCTCCACAAGTGAGTCCTTAGCGACTTAGTCAACTAGGGCCGTCATTCCAGCCATATGGTTGCAAGTATGACCTTCAAAGGCTTGCAAGGTTAAGTCCTTAGAGTGACCAGGGCAAGACTACCCAAAACCAAATCATCACTCCTAATGCCACACCTTTGGCCCACCTGATTACTCTTGCCACATGCCCTGGCCGAATCTGCTTATCAAACTGATTGATTACCATGCACCACGTGCCATCAACATCACATGATACTTTTCCAAAACAGGTTCAATATATCATTAAGTCCATATTAGCATTTGATTATCCAAAATCATGTCATGAGCACGAGTGTCTACAGATACTACAAACGATCTAAACCCATGTTTGGCAATTTAATAATGTCCAACTAGTAAACCACAACTAGGGTGACAAGGATCATGGCACATACTTAAGTAATCAAGGTGTCATATAGCAAATTGGTATTTATCTAACCCCCGTGTTTAAACAAAGTATCTTTCTAATTGAACTAGCATGCAATAGTTTAAATCAAAATAGATTTTCTAAATAGGATCAATATGGTCAAAGCACAACTTGCCTTCAAAAGCACTCTTGTTTTGGTCTTGAGTTGATCCCTGAGTCAATACTTCTCCTTCGAATCCCTCCCAGGCACTTCAACGCCTACTCAGAAAGCGTGCAAATAGCAAATACACAAATGAACACTATGCAAAAGATCCCCAAAACTCCAAATAAAATCCATAAACAGAGAGAACATAATTTTCTGGATTTTTAGAAACTGAATCGCCAAATTTGGAGTTAAAACGCAAAGTTATGATTATTTAAAGTTTAAATAATCAATTAAATAATTTTACAGAGAAAAACTTTAGTCCAAAAATTAAATAAAATTCATATTTAGGTAGATCTCAATTTTATACAAATTTAGAAATTTGAATCGCTTCAAATCGGAGTTGAAACATAAAAGTTATAAGCGCTTTGAAGTTTGAATCTAAATTTGAATCAATATTTCGAATTAATAAATCATTTTCTTTCGAAATTAATTATTGCGTCGATGGACACGTGGCAGCCTCTGATTGGCCTGGCCGACGCCCCGGTCCATGGACTTGGTCCACGCCACGTGGTCCACGGTGGACTCCTGGCCCACGCCACGTGATCGACATGTGGGACCCACGTCGTCGGGTCTCACGCTAACACTACCGACGTGTGGGCTCTCGACATGCGGGGCCCGCGTGTCCACCTGCCACGCTGCCGCTGGACGGCGCTTGACCGCGCGGTCCATCTTCCCGACACGTGGCGCAATCTCACCGTTGGTTTGAAAATCACCGCGCGGATTAGATCCGAGGTTAACATCGCTTGAAACTACTGGGCTGCTCGTGGGCCGCTCGATCTAGATCGGACGGTCCAGATCTAATCTATATTCGCAGATCGCTACAAAAGACGTGGTACTGTGGGAACCGTTGGATCTTGATCCAACGATCCAGTCTAATCGAGGTTTGGAAACACGCTGAGCTCACTCAACCGTCCGACCGATCCGACGGCCCTCCGAGCTCGCGACGGGCGATGGCTTTCACGCGGCGCTTGGCGATCGGGAGACGGGACGACGAGCCCGACGGGCGTTTGGGGCGGTTCGGCGAGATGAAACCTCCTTCGGGTGCGTCTCGTCATGGGACTCGACCGGCCTTCTCACAAGACGACGACGACGGCGAAACCGCGCAAACGCGGCGAAATGAGGGAAGAGACAACTCCGGCGAGCGATTGCGGCTCAACGTGGCGGCTCCGGCAGATGGCTCGGGGAACGGTGCGCATGATGAGGGCAACCTCGGGACGCCTCACGCTTTAAATAGCCTCGGCCTGCCGTGTTCTAGACGGAAACCTAGTTCGCTACGGCACATGGCTGGGCTGGGCAAGTCCGCTCGACTCGGCGAAGAGCACGAAATCGTACGCCCACGTGGCGCGATCAACGCCACGATCGCACGGAAGCGCGATCGGATCCGCCGATTTACGGCTCGAACTCAGACGGGCCGATCTCACCGTTGGATCTTGATCCACCGGCTGGGATTGATTAGGTTTAGAGTGGTTCACGAGTCAACTGGCTCGGCAGTGGGTTCGAGTCGGACTCGAGTCCGACTCGATGATGAATGACTTGACCCGAGTTGGATTTCGATTTAATATTTAAAATAATTCCCGCAGAATTCATTTAATTCATTAAAAATAGCAAAAGACTTTAAAAATTCTAAAAATTCTGGAAAATATTTTGGAACATTTTGGACTCAAATAAAATATTTCCAACAAAATTTTATTTGCAAAATTAAATTCTTTAATTATTTCAAAATGGAATAAATTCAAATAAATTCCAAATAAATCCAAATAAATTCCAGAAAATTCCAAAAATTCACCAAAGTGCCAAACCACACATGAATTTAAGAAAAGCAAAATTTTGGGGTGTTACAATACGTTAGTCTGTGTTTCGCTTGGGCTGTATCTAACGGTTGTCTCGTTGATAACTAATGGGTCCATGAATCCTATGTCAAAAATTTGATCCCTTCGGCATCTTTGTATCTCCATGCTACACAAGAAGAAATTAGTTAGGCTTGCAAGGTCCGTACTCTACAAGGGCACGCACGATGGTTTTTTTTGTAAATAAGACACTTACAGAGTCCAGCAACCCACCAAGGACGTGCTGAGGGCGTCTGTCTGGTATAGATCATACATGGCGTGCCATTCGATAAAAAATTCACCATCACCGTGAAAAAAATCTTGATCCTTGTACCGACAAAGAAACAATCAGAGACCATGCTTGGTCGCGTCCCAAGTACCATTCATGGAATTGCCGCATCTTTGTCGTTAGGTGGAGCAGCTCCTCACGCCTGACCAATGATCCACCCAATGTAAATGGCCATCTTACTTGGGCATACTCAATTTCTGTTGTGCCTAATATTTGACTTGGGTCAAGCCCAGTTTCATCAAAGAATTGTAGCATCGCCTTAGCCTTCTCCTTCTCCTTCTCCTCAGCTGTCATCTTCTTGTGGCATTCCTTTCGCAATGTGCGCTCGTAGTTTGATTGGCGAGGCATTTCTTTTTGATCCTTCAAATTTGTAATAGTCATCAAGCCTTTGTGAAATTCTTTCATGCCAGGGTGAACCTTCTTCTTTGGTGACTTGGGTCTAAAAAATTCAGTTACCTCACCTTGTACAATCTTATTGGTCTCCTCGTCGGTCATATCGTACGCCAGCTTCGAAAGTGGACGCAACTTCTTGGATTGGGTGGAGGACCTCGTCTTCTTGGGAGCTGCTGGCTGAGCTGGCTTGTTTCCTTTGGTCGGCGCCTTCTTGGGAGGAGACGGTCTTCTTGTGGGGCTTAAGTGCACGGGAGGTGGTGTAGAAGTCGGCGCATTCTTGGGAGGAGACGGGCTTCTCGTAGGGCATATGTGCGCGGGAGGTGGTGTAGGAGTCGGCGCCTTCTTGGGAGGAGATGGGCTTCTCCTAGGGCTTATGTGCGCGGGAGGTGGTGTAGGAGTCGGGCTTCTTCTTGGGCTTGGGTGTGCGGGAAGTGGTGTAGGAGTCGGGCTTCTTCTTGGGCTTGGGTGTGCAGGAAGTGGTGTAGGAGTCGGGCTTCTTCGCAGAGAGGACACATCCATGTTATCTCAAAAAATTATGTGCCGTTTGCGCCATAGGATGAAAGTGTGTACCGCCTCTCCTAGCTTCGTACTCCCGTCACCTCCGGGAATTTCGAGCTCAAGGTCCTCGTACCCTGGGCAAACCTCCTCCACCGAGACCTTGGACTAGTTTGACGGTATCTGTTGGCCATGGATGAGCTGCCCTGGCTCCACTGGGTGAACCATGCCGTGCGCCGCCTTCAAGGAGAGGTTTCGCGCCCCGACATGCAGCTCACAAGGTGTCTGCTGCCTGATGTCATCTACGGGATACCTATCCAAGTCCGCTTCGGGTAGCCCACCGGAAGCGCAGCTGCTCCGCTGCCCAGTGGGGCTGATGATGTTAGGATTGCTGGGAGGTTCCTGGCACGTCTCCCGCTGTTGGTTCTGGGCTAACTGTTCCTCTATCTGTGTCATGCGTTCTTCAAGCGCACTAAGTTGTTGTGCATGTCGAGCCTTGCTTCTCATCCGACTCCTATAGGTCTCGGCGTCCTGAGCGAAACCAACCTTCCACGGGACGACGCCAATGCCTCGTGTACATCCAGGGTGCTCCGGGTTTTGTAGAGCCCTGTTTGGCACGAAGCTACCTTGGGAAGTCTCCTCGATGGACTGCACAAGCCTTCTGGCCACATCTCTCAGCACCTCCCCAAAGACCGCATTGCCGCTATCATCGAGGCCACCACTGTGAGCATAGAACCAATGCTTTTCTCTGTTAGGCCATTCCATTGTTGCGAGTGTGACACCCTTCGCTAGCAGGTCATGCTCCCTCTTCTCCCATTTGGGTATTGCTTGGCGGTAACCACTAGGGCCGAGTCGGTGGTGGTAATTCTTCTTCTGTGCATTCAGCTTGTTCTTCTCACTCAAACTTTGACCTTCCTCTGAAGTCTTGTAGTTCACGAACGCTTCCCAGTGATCTTGCAACTTCGGGAACTTGTTGAAGTCGGGCGTTCGATTCTCCTTGATATACTCTATGTTCAACTTCTTTTTATAAGTTTGGAATGCGATGGCCATCTTCTTGAGAGTGTAACTCTTCACCTTCTCTTCGGTCCCTTGGGGGAAGGTGAATGTCTCTCTGACATCGTTCCAAAGCATGTTTTTCGTATCTTCAGGAACCTGATCCCATTTTGCTATGCTAATGGGCACGTGGTCCCTAATGTGGACGCCGCATGCCGAATTGAACGGCCCAATCACCGTCAAAGGTTTCTAAGGTTGGCCGTTCTCGTTGACTTCGGTGACAACATATCTTGCCTTTGGCTTCTTGGTTGGACCTCGCTGTCGTGATTGCCCGCTTGGTTGATCGATCTGAAAGCATGGTACAATCATGAACGGGTCAAAATGTTGGCTTAGCATGATAGTGAAATCGACAATCATTAACGTGATTGATTGTTACCTCTGCGGCCTCATCGTGCTCTGCGGCCTCATAACCACCATCTCTCGCAATCAAATTTTCCATAAATTCTTCTTGATCAAATCCTTCGCCGTCCATCGTTGTTTCTTAGGCTAGAAGAAGGCACTGAAAATTAACGGCGTGGAAGACGGCGAGGAACAAATGCTGATTAGACCAACTCTACTTATACATTTCACATTTCACATATACTGACACATCTGACATATACATAACATTTGACATATAATTACTCATCTGACACATCTCACATATACATAACATTACCTCCACCACATGGAAAAGAACAGATATTGACAATTGAGAATATATCTCTGGAGTAACTATTTCTTCACCAATGTAATCAATGATACATAAATCGACGGTCTCTAGATCATTTATCAGAATCGAACTTACATCATTTTGCATACAAGGCCTGACATTGCAAATATATTACGTTTGCAACATATACCAAAAGTTTCGATTCTATACAGTGCCAATTCAAATATATTACATTTTGCGATAATATTCACATGAACAGTGCCAATTGGGTAAGGTTACTACGATTTTCACCGTTGGCGGGAACGTTGCAATCTGGCAAAGTGACAATGTAATGGTCTAATTGCTCTAATTGCTGAAACAATACTAGCTAATGTCTAATTGATCAGTACAACATCATGTTAGCATTCATTCAACATTCCCATGAACAAGATCACAACCGAAATAGAAATGAAATACTACACATTTTCCTCCAATTAGCAAATCCAGCATGAATCTACACCATACATGTACACCAGAGAGAAGGGAGGACAAGGAGCAAGGGCTGCAGCGAGCTTTAACCTCCAGCGCGGTCGGACGAGCTCCGGGAGGGCGGCGCCGTCGGGGGGGGAGGGTGGCACCGTCGGGGGGGGCGAGCTCCGGGATGGCGGCGCGGTCGGGCGAGCTCCGGGAGGGCTTCCGACGCCGGCACAGGCTCTGGTGGCGGCGGTGCGCGCGTCAGGAGGAGGAAATGTGATAAAATCGGGCGGGAGGAGCACCAAAGTGGGGAAGAAGCAGGGAAGTTTATAGGGGCACCATCAGTCCCGGTTGGTGTAACCAACCGGGATTGATATACACATCAGTACCGGTTGGATACACCAACCAGGACTGATCATTCCACATATGACTCAAGAAGGAAAACCTAGGAGCTGCACAAGACGGCTGGTGTATCCAACCAGATCGATTAGATCACATCAAGATCTTGATTAAATACACCAACCAGTACTGATTAGAATTAAATTCAAACTCTATTTAGAATAAAATGAAAGAAAAATCAATTATTGCTTCTTTGCTTAATAAAAAATAATAAATTATACTTATTCGGTTATTCCACACTAAAATGATTTTTTTTAAAAAAAATAAGATTACTAGCATGGGAACACAGTAGACAAGATTTAACATGGAAAAAGAAAACTAAGCATCCATCAGTGATAGACTGTAACTTGTAACAACGGACTATACAACAAGGTTGGTCTTATTTACTAACTACTTTGTTTTTACAAGCGATCCTTCATTATGATCACGGCGTACGTAAGGACAGTCCTCTGTATCATTCAGGTCACTAATGTCTACGTCCACTGTGAAAGGAGGCAGCTCGTCGAATTGATTATACTCTTTTTCGTCCGTGACGCCCTCAACTCCGACAATCCTTCTTTTACCTGAAAGAACCACATGGCGCCTTGGTTGATCGCTACTGCTAGTCTTCTCATTTTGATTTATGTTTTCGGTAGATTTGTTATGCTGCCTCTTCCTTTTAGTAGGCTTGTCCTTCTGCTTTTTTTGTTTGCTGTCCATGTCCATCACATAGAATACTTGTGTCACATCATTAGCGAGCACGAATGGTTCATCCCTATAGGCCACTTGCTTGAGGTCCACAGTTGTCATACCGTACTCATCGATCTCCACGGCTGCCAGTTTGACCCATTGGCATCGAAATAGAGGGACTTTTAAAGGTCCGTACTCGAGCTCCCAAATCTCCTGTATGAAACCATAATAGGTATCCATCTTTCCATTTTTTTCCAAGGCATCTATACGGACGCCGCTGTTTTGGTTGGTGCTCTTGCTATCCTGGGCTGTTGTGTAAAATGTGTACCCATTTATCTCATACCCTTGGAATGATATGACAGTTGTGGATGGTCCCCGAGCCAAGAGTTTCAACTGTTCATCATCTGTATGGTTGCCCAACAGTTGCTTTTGTAACCAACCGCCGAAATGATCCATTTGCTCGACTGCGATCCACTTATCTGACTTCTCTGGGTATTGGGCGCGTAGACTCATCTCGTAATCATACATATATGGAGCCACTACAGTTGCTTGTTTCAATACTGTGAAATGTGCTTGTTTAAATGAAAGTAGATTGTGGCTATAGGATTCTTTTCTCCCTAAAGTCCCTTTTCCCTGTAGCCTCCCCTCATGGCGTGATACAGGAACGCCAATCGGATTCATATCATCAATGTAATTAACACAAAACTCGATCACCTCCTCTGTGCCGACACCCTGCGCAATGCAGCCTTCTGGACGAGACCGGTTACGAACTGATGGGTTTCGAAGCATGGAAAACAAAAATTTTCCTACGAATGCAACCAAACACCAAGATCATATCTAGGAGATGCATGCAAACGGTTTCAGAAGGACTCACCCTCGTAGACCGAAAGCGGGAATAACGTTCCCGCAAACAAACGTGGTTGAAGTAGAGGTACACGCCCGACTTCAAAGTCGCGAAGATGAGCGCCACAAACGGCAGCGCCTCCGTACTTGGTCACACGTACGGAACAACGACGACCTCCAATCCCTCGATCCAGCGGGGCAGCGGAAGTAGAGGATCCACGGGAAACTCCAACAACACTACGACTTAGTGGTGGTGGTGGAGAAACTGAGCTTCAAGAAATGGCCGCTTAAGCTACTGCTTGAAAGGTGGAACAGCAGGAGGAAGGAGAAAAGACCAACCAAAGGGTCATGGAGATTAGTCATGAGAGAGGAGCTCCACCCTCCCTTTTATAGGAGTGAGTTGACTCTCCATTCTCTCCATGTGAATGGACTCTCCATTCTCTCCATGTGAATGGACTCTCCATGTGAATGGACTTTCCATTCTCTCCATGTGAATGGACTCTCCATGTGAATGGACTCTCCATTCTCTCCATGTGAATGGACTCTCCATGTGAATGGACTCTCCATTCTCTTCATGTGAATGGACTCTCCATGTGAATGGACTCTCCATTCTCTTCATGTGAATGTTCTGATATCCCGAAACTATTCGGTGCTGTCCAAACTTTTCTCCGGTGTTCCGTATCCACTCAAAAGCGTCGATGAACCTTAAGTGTGTCACCCTACGGTTCGTGAATAAAATGGACATGATCAAGACACCTCTCGATCAATAATCATCAACGGATCCGGAGATCCATAATGACTCCCACTTACTCACCGATGAACTAGTGATTGTGTGAACCAAAACCAACATAACCAATTCCTTTTGTCTCGCGATATATTACTTATCCGAGATCCGATCATTGGTATCAACTATACCTAGTTTGATCCCGTTACCGATAAGTACTCTTTACTCGTTCCGTGATATGACATTCTTGTGACCTAGTCACGTGCTTGCAAGCGATGTCAATGTGATATCACCGAGAGGGCCCAGTATATCTCTCCGTCATCCGGATGGACAAATCCCACTCTTGATGCATGAGCCTCAACTAATACTTTCATAGTACCCAAATCCATCTTTATAGTCACCGTGTTACGGAGTGACGTTTGATGTCATCAAAGTACTCTTCCGGAGTTAGTGATTGACATCATCTCATGGTCTAAGGAAAAGAGCTATTTTGTATATGTTCAAGACAGCAACAAACTTTAATGACTTGATCGAATTTGCTATACCAACTTGGGTGTGTGTTCATCACATCATTCTTCTAATAATGTGACCCGTTATTAACAACATCCAATGTTCATGATCGTGAAACCTTGATCATCGGTTAATCAACAAGCTAGTTTAAAAGAGAGGCTTTACTAGGAACCTTTTGTTTGTTTATTACACACACATGTATCAACGTTTCCGGTTAATACAATTTTAGCATGAGAAATAAACATCTATTATAAACATGGAATAAGATAATAAACAATTTATTATTGCCTCTCGGGCATATTCCCTTGATCTCCCACTTGCACTAGAGTCAATAATCTAGATTACATTGTGATGAATCTAACACCCATTGAGTTAGTGCTGATCATGTTTTGCCCTTGGGAGAGCTTTAGTCAACGCGTCTGCCACATTCAGATCCGTGTGCACTTTGCAAATCTTTACATCGCCATCCTTGACATGTTCACGGATGGAGTGAAACCGCGCTTAATATGCTTGGAATTCTTGTGTGACCTTGGTTCTTTAGCATTGGCTATGGCACCATTGTTGTCACAATAGATAACCATTGGGTCCAACGCACTCGGAACCACACCCGATTCGGATATGAACATCTTCATCCAAATCGCTTCTGCGCCGCTTCAAGCGGCAACATATTCCGCCTCGTTGAAGATCCCGCCACCACAGATTGCTTGGAACTCCTCCAGCTCACTGCTCCTCCATTCATTTCAAAAATATACCCGGTTTGTGACTTAGAGTCATCCGGATCAGTGTCGAAACTAGCGTCGACGTAACCTTTTACGACGAGCTCTTCTTCACCACCATATATGAGAAACATATCCTTAGTTCTTCTCAAGTACTTAAAGATATTCTTGACCGCTGTCCAGTGTTCCAAACCTGGATCAGATTGGTAACTGCTAGTCAAACTAATAGCATGTGCCACATCCGGTCTTGTACACAACATAGCATACATGATAGAGCCTATGGCTGAAGCATAGGGAATTTTATTCATTACTTCTCTATCTTCTGCTATAGTTGGACTCTGAGTCTTACTCAACGTCTTGCCTTGCAACATAGGTAAGAACCCTTTCTTACTTTCGTCCATTCTAAACTTCTTTAGAATCTTGTCAAGGTATGTACTTTGCGATAACCCAATCAAGCGTCTCGATCTATCTCTATAGATTTTGATGCCTAAAATATACGCCGCTTCACCAAGGTCCTTCATTGAAAACTTACTATTTAAGTAATCTTTTACGCTTTTCAAAGTTCTATATCATTTCCAATCAACAATATGTCATCCACATATAATATCAGAAATGCTATAGAGCTCCCACTCACTTTCTTGTAAATACAAGCTTCTCCGTAAGTTTGGACAAATCCAAAACCTTTGATTACCTCATCAAAACGGAGATTCCAACTTCGTGATGCTTGCTTCAGTCCATAAATGGATCGCTGAAGTTTGCATACCTTATCACATCCTTAGGATCAACAAAACCTTTGGGTTGTATCATATACAACTCTTCCTCAATGTTTCCATTAAGGAACGCGGTTTTACATCCATCCGCCAAATTTCATAATCGAAAAATGCAGCAATTGCTAACATAATCCTAACAGACTTTAGCATCGCTACGGGTGAGAAAGTCTCATCGTAGTCAACTCCTTGAATTTGTCGAAAACCCTTTGCGACAAGTCGAGCTTTATAGACGGTCACATTACCCTCGGCGTCTATTTTCTTTTGAAAATCCATTTGTTCTCAACGGCCTTGCGGTCATTGGGTAGGTCCACCAAAGTCCATACTTGGTTTTCATACATGGATCTCATTTCGGATTTCATGGCTTCTAGCCATTTGTCGGAATCTGGGCTCATCATCGCTTCATCATACGTCGCAGGGTCATTATTCTCAACTACCATGACATTCATAGTAGGAACATAAAAGTCAGGAGCATTATGCGCTCTTGTTGACCTGCGAGGTGCGGTAGTGTTCTCTTTCGGAGTTTCATGATCCTTATCATTAGTTCCCTCTTCATTTGGTGAAGTCAACTCGAAACAACTTCCCGCTGCTGCACTTGCCATTCCATGAAGAGAAGGTTCAATAACCTCGTCGAGTTCTACCTTCCTACTACTCACACCTTTCGAGAGAAACTCTTTTTCCAAAAGGATCCATTCTTGGCAACGAAAACCTTGCCTCGGATCTGTGATAGAAGGTGTACCCAATTGTTTCTTTAGGGTATCCTATGAAGACGCATTTTTCCGCTTTGGGTTCGAGTTTATCAGGTTGAAGTTTCTTCACATAAACATCGCATCCCCAAACTTTTAGAAATGATGACTTAGGTTTGTTGCCAAACCATAATTCATACGGTGTCATTTCAACGGATTTAGATGGTGCCCTATTTAAAGTGAATGCAATTGTTTCTAGTGCATGACCCCAAAATGAAAGTGGCAAATCTGTAAGGGACATCATAGATCGAACCATATCCAATAAAGTACGATTACGGCTCGGATACACCATTCTGTTGTGGTGTTCCAGCAGGAGTGAGTTGTGAAACTATTCCACATTGTCTCATGTGTGTGCCAAACTCAGAACTAAGATACTCTCCTCCACGATCGGATCGTAGAAATTTGATCTTTCTATTACGATGATTTTCTACTTCACTCTGAAATTCTTTGAACTTTTCAAATGTTTCAGACTTGTGTTTCATTAAGTAAATATATCCATATCTACTCAAATCATCCGTGAAAGTAACGAAGTAACGATATCCACCACGCTGGCCGACACACTCATTGGACCACACACATCGGTATGTATGATTTCCAATAAGTCGGTTGCCCGCTCCATTGTACCGGAAAACGGGTTCTAGTCATCTTGCCCATGAGGCATGGTTCACATGTTTCAAATGATTCATAATCAAGTGATTCTAGTAGTCCATCGAATGGAGCTTCTTCATGCGTTTAACACCAATATGACATAAGCGGCAATGCCACATATATGCGGCAATATCATCATTCAACTTAATTCTTTTGGCATTCACATTATGAACATGTGTACTATTATCAAGATTCAAAATAAATAAACCATTCTTTTCGGTGCATGACCATAAAAGATATTATTCATATAAATTGAACAACCATTGTTCTCAGACTTGAATGAATAACCGTCTCGCATTAAACAAGATCCAGATATGATGTTCATGCTCAACGCAGCACTAAATAACAATTATTTAGGTTTATAACTAATCCTCGATGGTAATTGGATAGGTAGCGCCCCGACGGCGATCACATCAACCTTTGATCCATTGCCGACGCCGCATCATCACCTCATCCCTTGCTAGTTGTCTCCTGTTCCTTAGCTCCTGTTTCGAGTTACATATGTTAGCAACCGAACCGGTATCAAATACCAGCGCCATCGCGAGTACTAGTAAGGTACACATCAATAACATGTATATCATATATACCTTTGTTCACATTCCCGTCCTTCTTATCGGCCCAGATATTTTGGGCGATTGCGCTTCCAAAGTGCTCAAAGGTTCTTGCAAAGAAAAACATTCAAGATGTCGACTTAGGGCCAGCCTTGGTCTTCTTCTCGAGATGTGGCAACAGACTTGCCCTTCTTCTTGAAGTTTCCCTTAGCCTTGCCTTTCTTCTTGAAATCGATAGTCTTTTGGACCATCAACACTTGATGTTCCTTTTGATCTCCACTTCAGATTTTCGGCATTGTGAAGCTCGGGAGAGACTTCTTCATGCCCTGCATGTTGTAGTTCATCACAAAGCTCTTGTAGCTTGGTGGCGAGACTGGAGAACACGATGAATTCCTAGCTCAATGGGGATCGTTATTCCCAAAGCTATGAGTTTATCGGCGTATCTGCACATTTTGAGTACGTGCTCACTAACGGAGCTGTTTTCCTCCATCATGCAGCTAAAGAACTTTTCAAGCTTCATAACTCTCATCATGCGGCATGGGTGTCGAAGATCATTTTCAACTCTCTCATTGTATCAAAAGCATTGCTGTGCTCGAAACGTTTTCGCAGCTCAGGCTCAAGGCCGTACAAAATGCCGCAGTGAACTAGACTGTGGTCCTCCTTGCGAGTCAAGAAAACATTTTTCTCCTCCTCGGGGCCATCATCGGTAGGCGGGGCACCCGGCAAGCGCATCAAGCACATAGCTCCTTTGAGCGTGGCTGAGGAGAATCCTCGAGTTAAGGGCCGATTGGTAAAGTTGCTACCGTTGGTGGCTAGTTTCTCTTTCTCCATGAACAGATTGAAATTGAAAGTAGGTGGTGCCATCTACAACGTATTTGCAAAGTTACTTAGACTAAGTTCATAATAGATTAAGTTCAAGTTTAATTCAAAATTACTATGAGAACTCCCACTCAAAAACAACATCCCTCGATCTAGTCATCTTTAGTGATTACACGAACCAAATTCACTATACCGAAACCGATCATCACGTGAGACGGCATAGTTTCAAAGGCGAACATCAATATGTTCATCATATCATCCATATGACTCATGCTTTACCTTTCGGTTCGTGTTCCGAGGCCATGTCTGTACATGCTAGGCTCGCCAAGTAGAACCAAAGTATTTGCGTGTGTAAATCTGGCTTACACCCGTTGTATGCGAACGTAGAGTCTATTACACCCGATCATCACGTGGTGCTTGAAGCAGCGAACTTTCTTAACGGTGCATACTATGGAAGAACACATTATTATCTTGATATTAATTTGGAGGGATCATCTTATAGTGCTATCGACGTGATCATATCCAAGCAAAATAAGATGCATAAAAGGATTAACATCACATGCATGAATAAAGTGATATGATATGGTCCTTTCAAAGACTTGATCTCCATCTTGTGCGACATGGTATGATCTCCATCATTCCACCGGCATGGCACCAAGGTCCATGATGCTGCCATCTTGATTGTCTTCCTCCATTACAATATATCACATGGACATATACTTAGCACGCAGGCCATAAAAGAAAAAACAACCAAATGGCTCCTCGCCGTTGTTTAAATTTACAATAAATTTCATTTCATACAACAATCTTTGTATCAATGACCATATCACATCACAAGCCCTGCAAAAACAAGTTAGACGCCTCTAATTTATTTTTGCATATTTTACGTGGTTTTGGGCTTTCTAGGAAAAGCTGTTCTTACCTACGAACAAGAACCACAACGGTGATAAAAACATTATTAGCAAACCGTTGTAAATTAGATCATGACTATAGTAGGAGAAATCGACACCCGCAAAGCCACTTATGCAATACTAGTTGCATGTCGAGCGTGGAACAAGTCTCATGTGCGAGGACATGTAAGGTTAGCCCGGCCGCTTCAAATCCCACTATGCCACCATGATCCAAAATACACGAAAGTATGCAATAACATGATCATCAACGCCCACATCCACATGTGTTTTAAACCGTACAAAACATCTACGCATAGACACGGCTCGATACCACCGATGGGTTTCAAGCATGGAAAACAAAAATTTTCCTACGAATGCAACCAAACACCAAGATCATATCTAGGAGATGCATGCAAACGGTTTCGAAGGACTCACCCTCGTAGACCGAAAGCGGGAATAACGTTCCCGCAAACAAACGTGGTTGAAGTAGAGGTACACGCCCGACTTCAAAGTCGCGAAGATGAGCGCCACAAGCGGCAGCGCCCCGCACTTGGTCACACGTGCGGAACAACGACGACCTCCAATCCCTCGATCCAGCGGGCAGCGGAAGTAGAGGATCCACGGAAACTCCAACAACACTACGACTTAGTGGTGGTGGTGGAGAAAGAGCTGTTCGGCCGCTTAAGCAAGCTCGCTTGAAAGGTGGAACAGCAGGAGGAAGGAGAAAAGACCAACCAAAGGGTCATGGAGATTAGTCATGAGAGAGGAGCTCCACCCTCCCTTTTATAGGAGTGAGTTGACTCTCCATTCTCTCCATGTGAATGGACTCTCCATTCTCTCCATGTGAATGGACTCTCCATGTGAATGGACTTTCCATTCTCTCCATGTGAATGGACTCTCCATGTGAATGGACTCTCCATTCTCTCCATGTGAATGGACTCTCCATGTGAATGGACTCTCCATTCTCTTCATGTGAATGTTCTGATATCCCGAAACTATTAGGTGCTGTCCAAACTTTTCTCCGGTGTTCCGTATCCACTCAAAAGCGCCGATGAACCTTAAGTGTGTCACCCTACGGTTCGTGAATAAAATGGACATGATCAAGACACCTCTCTCGATCAATAATCATCGGCGGGATCCGGAGATCCATAATGACTCCCACTTACTCAACGATGAACTAGTGATCGTGGTGAACCAAAACCAACATAACCAATTCCTTTTGTCACTCGATATATTACTTATCCGAGATCCGATCATTGGTATCAACTATAACAAGTTTGATCCAGTTACCGATAAGTACTCTTAACTCGATCCGAGATATGACATACTTCTGACCTAGTCACGTGATTGCAAGCGATGTCAATGTGATATCACCGAGAGGGCCCAGAGTATATCTCTCCGTCATCCTGGATGGACAAATCCCACTCTTGATGCATGAGCCTCAACTAATACTTTCATAGTACCCAAATCCATCTTTATAGTCACCGTGTTACGGAGTGACGTTTGATGTCATCAAAGTACTCTTCCGGAGTTAGTGATTGACATCATCTCATGGTCTAAGGAAAAGAGCTATTTTGTATATGTTCAAGACAACAACAAACTTTAATGACTTGATCGAATTTGCTATACCAACTTGGGTGTGTGTTCATCACATCATTCTTCTAATAATGTGACCCCGTTATTAACAACATCCAATGTTCATGATCAGGAAACCTTGATCATCAGTTAATCAACAAGCTAGTTTAAAAGAGAGGCTTTACTAGGAACCTTTTGTTTGTTTATTACACACACATGTATCAATGTTTCCGGTTAATACAATTTTAGCATGAGAAATAAACATCTATTATAAACATGGAATAAGATAATAAACAATTTATTATTGCCTCTCGGGCATATTCCCTTCACGAACATACTTCTTTAGGATGCCCATGTACCTCTCGAAAGGGAACATATTGTGGAGGAACACGGGTCCGATAATTTGTATCTCTTTAACAATGTGGACCATGAGATGGACCATAATATCAAAGAATGATGGAGGGAAGATCATCTCAAGGCTAACAAGACTATTGACCATGTCGTCATGCAGATTACATAACTTATTCGGCTCGATGACCTTCTGCGACACCGCGTTGAAGAACGAGCACAACTTTATGATTGTCCTCGCACTCGTCCGGCAGAATACCTCGCACCGCCACTGGGAGCAACTGTGTCATCAACACGTGACAATCATGGGATTTTATGTGTACGATTTTATTCTCTTTTGTGTTTATGAGTTTCCTTATGTTCGAGGAGTATCCAGAAGGGACCTTCACACTATTCAAGAACTTAATCATATTTTTTTTCTCTTCCTTGCTCAGAGTGTAGCTCGCGGGGTGGAGGTAATGTTGTCCTTCCGCTCTCATTTCCGGATGTAGGTCGTTCCTGATTCCCAGCAGCTGTAGGTCCTTTCGTGCTTGAAGTGTATCTTTTGATTTGCCATACATATCTAGGAAGCCTAGCAGGTTCACGTAGACATTCTTTGTGATATGCATGAAGTCCAGTGAGTGGTGAACCTCTAAGTCTTTCCAGTAAGGTAAGTCCCAAAATATTGACTTCTTCTTCCAAATGGGCTTTGTGTGATCTTGTTTTGTCGGGACAGGTTTGCTACCTGGACCTTTTCCAAATACCACTTTCAGATCGTTTACCAAAGAAAATACAAGAGCCCCACTGCAATGCGGGGGCTTCTTACGTTTCTCTTCTGTCCCATCAAAATTCTCACCCTTCCTCCTTAACGGGTCCTTCGTATGGAGGAATCTACGGTGGCCCATGTACACAACCTTTCGAGAGTTTTTTAGGTACTTGCTGTCCGTTTCCTCTAAGCAGTGGATGCAGGCTTTATATCCTTTGATGGATAGGCCCGACAGGTTACCAAGTGCAGGCCAGTCATTTATGGTTACAAATAGCAATGCACGTAAAATGAAGTGCTCTCTTTTGTACTCATCCCATACACGTACACCATCGTTCCACAATGTTAGCAGATCTTGAACCAACTGTTTGAGGTACACATCGATGTCGTTTCCAGGTTGCTTCGGGCCTTGGATTAGCAACGGCATCATAATGTACTTCCGCTTCATACACAGCGAAGGAGGAAGGTTGTAGATACACATAGTCACGGGCCAAGTACTGTGACTGCTGCTCATCTCGCCATACGGGTTCATCCCATCTGTACTCAACCCAAACCTTATGTTCCTTGCATCCTCATCAAAGTCCGGGTATGTTCTATTGACTTTCCTCCACTGGGAGCCATCAGCAGGGTGTCTTAGCCTTCCGTCCTCCTTACGGTCTTCTTTGTGCCAGCGCATCATCAGGGCATGCGCTTTGTTCGCAAATAAACGCTTCAACCGTGGTATTATAGGGAAATTCCACACCACCATAGCAGGGGGCCTCTTCTTCTTACGCTGCCCCTCTACCTCACCTGGGTCGTCATGCCTGGTCTTATACCGCGAAGTTTTGCATACCGGACAAGCATCCAAATCCTCGTACTCATTGCGATAAAGGATACAATCATTACGACATGCATGTATCTTCTGTACCTCCAACCCCAAAGGGCAGACAACTTGTTTGGCATTGTACGTAGTTTCGGGCAGTGTGTTCCCCTCTGGAAGTATCTTCTTGATGAGGCATAACAACTTGTCGAATCCCTTATCAGATAATCCATTGGTCGCCTTCCATTGCATCAGTTCTAGTGTAGTACGCAACTTTTTATGGCCCTGTTGGCAGTTTGGGTACAACAGTGTTTTGTGGTCCTCCCATAAGCGCTGGAACTTTTCGTAATGTCTTTCATCGATGTATTCTCCCTCTCCATCAAGCAGCATCTGGTCTAGATCATCATTGCCAAACTCCCCAAATGTATCTTCGCAAGAGCCAGGTTGGCCAGCGTCTAAGATATTGTTCGCCTCTTCTTGTTCACCGTCTTCTTGTATAATCTCTTCTTCACCATGCTTAGTCCAACAGGTATAGTTTGTCATGAAACCTCTTGTGAGCAAATGGAAGTGAAGTTTGCCCACTCCTTCTCATTCTTGCAGTCTATGCATGGACAACATATGTAGCCTGACGTCGTGTATGCATCGGTCGCACGAAGAAAATCTTGCAAACCCTGCAAGAACTCCGGGGAGCGTCGGTCCATGTACATCCATCGCCGGTCCATCTACATTATATTACATCAAGGTAACTTTTAGCTCATTTTCCGATAATGAATTGTTCAACATTTCCCAAAATCCAAATCAAGACAACTATATTTTTAAAATGATTTTATTTCATAATATACATTAAAGGAACTATATTTCATTACATATTTTTCCATAAAATGATTATTTGCTCAGGTATTCATACTCGACAAGTTTTTGCAACCTACTGAAATAATTAGTCAATGAAAATCTAGATTCAAAATTCTTCATCAATCGATGGAACCAAAACCTAAATATTAATGCAAGCATAATTTCACGACAGCTTTGCTCAAATTTTCAAAACTTTTTTTGAAAACTTTTTCACAAATTTTTTTAAAACTTTTCTCGAATCTTGAACTCATTTTATATTTTTTGTAAAGCCATTTATATTTTTTATATTGTTTTAATTCACAAATGAATTTAAAATTCTTCTTTTTTCCACATAACTATTGCAATTTGAAGATCCTAAACGCTATGATTTTCATGCACCATTCTTAATTTCCCCAACTATATATGCACCATCCTACATCGAACGATGGAACTAAAATGTAAATTTGAGCTAAATCCACACCTTAAATGAGAGCTATATTATAATCCAAGCAAATTTAAGCTTAGTTACCTTGGTTGCGAGTAAATTTTTGCATCCTACTTGAAAAGATCGAGCTAGAACTTTACATTTGTAATCTTTCATCGATTAATGGAAAAGATCAAATTTTCTTCATAATTCAAGCAAAGAAGAGGCTCCATTTAACACAAATATAGTGAGGAATGATGTTACTAACCTTAGTTACCTTGGTTGGAGTAAAATGACCAAAATTTTAAAATTTGGGCAGCACCTCCCCTTCCTTGGAGCTCTTGCCCGAACTCCTGTTCTTCTCGCCGGCTGATCAAATGATCTTGGTCTGGCAGAGAGTGGGAGGACGAACAAGTTTAAATTGCGACAGAGTACCGGTTGACAAAGACAAGCCGCATCGATAGTTTCACATCAAGACCGTTAGTGCCTTACACCGTACTAATATCCACCTGCAACTGTAGCCGTTGCTACTAGATAGTACCGGTTCGGAATACAAACCGGTACTGATGTGACTATCAGTACCGGTTGGTACCTTTAACCGGTACTGACCACCCCCGAGCGTATGTTCATCCAAACGAATGCCTCTTCGAGTTGAGGCAGAGTACATGCGTCATCCAAACACCCCCGGCCCCGAGGCGTATGTTCAATTGAAAAATCAGAATGCGTATGTTCATCAAATAGAACAGCTAATATTTAATATTACCCACCGTTAAAAATGTTCAAATATACAGTGACATTACATATTGGATAAGTAACATTACATAAATAAAAAGTTCAATTATTTCACGGTCACAGACGAAAATACTCGTCGTCGTCACTCCGCGGGGGGCTGCCGCTGTCATCGCTATCATCGCTGTCACTGCTGCCGCCGCCGCCGTCGGTGGCGGCAGGGTGAACGTCGTCCTCAGAGGAGGAGGATGATGAGCTCCCCCAGCGGATGACGGTGACGTTCTCCTCCTCCTCTTCTTCCTCCTCCTCCTCCTCATCGTCCTCGTCGTCCTCGTCATCGTCCTCGTCGTGCTCCTCGTCATCGTCCTCCTCGTCGTCGTCTTCTCCTCCTCCTCGTCGTCGTCGGCGGCGCGCTTTCTTTTTTTGGTGGCGGCGGGAGGTGCCTGGGGTGGAGGCGGCACTGGGGACAATGGCTCAGAGTCGGAGGATGTAGGATCGAAGTATACGAATATAGCAATCAGAGGGGGGTGAATGATTGTGCGGAAGCTAAAACCAAATTCTTGATCTATTAAAAGTTCACCCCAAAACAGAACCAAATAATTGCCTCGTTTTCGACAAAAAACAGAATGACATAGGTTTGGTAAAACGCGAATTCCTGGAGATCCAACCGTTAGATTGATCTGAAATTTGGACACGAGAAACTAGATTCCGATACGAATCAAACCCAAAAAGAATCAGCTCGATCGAACTTATGGATCAAAAGTTATGAGCTTCGTAAGCTTGCTGATCCAGAACTTGACGAGAATCAATCTAATCAAAACTTCAAGATTAAACAAGAACGACAAAAGATTGATCAACTAGACTTTGAGAAACACTAGATCAATACCCTAGAAAGGTTTTTGATGGATCAAATCAAGATGAAACTCAACGATCAAAAACCAATCTAGAATTAGAACAAGCATGCAAACAAGAACCAAAACAGAAAACATCAGAGCGACGTGGTTCTTGTAGAGCATAAAAGTCTTGGAAGAATTGATCTTTATTTCTTGTCTAAAATACTCTCATCAAAAGAGTACAACCCCTAAAACCAAGCTCAAGGCTTGATGCGCTCAGCTCTCCTTAATTCGATGCTCTTCAACAGGAGACAACCCCTCCTATTTAAAGCACCAACCCACAAGGAGTTCTGAATACGATTCCTATTCCCTAGAAGGAATCTGTATCCAACACAACTCTACTTGGCCCAAACTGGCCGAATACAACTCTTGCACGCGTATGGCAACCCTACCATACTCACGTGACTAACACTTTGCACGCGTATGGCCACCTGCCATACTCACGTGACTAACACTTTGCACGCGAATGACCTCCTACCATTCTCACGTGACTAACCATTCTTCATGTGCACCATTCTCTTAGCCCGAACGTCCCGCATGACATCCTTGACCACCAAGACCTCAGTTCCTCCTGAACCTAGTCCCGAACCTCAGTTCCTCCATGAACCTAGTTCCGGTCCCGTCATCGACCACATTCGTCTTCGAGCAATACCTGCACATGAACAAACCACAAAACAAATCTGAGCACAAGTCCATGACTTGACTCAATGTCAATCCATGCAACTACTCACATGAGCATTGCATAAAGTCCACTTCAAGAGAAGCATCATGAAATCATCACAAATTTCATAATCTCAAATTCAAATTATTACAATTCTGCTCAAAACCCTAATTCAGCAAAAACGCATTCACGACGGACAAGGAAATATGGTCCGGCGTACACATGAAAAATCACTCAAAAAACCATTCACAACGGACAGACAAAATCGGTCCGTTGTACAAGTGAAAGTTTCGATTCCAAGAAGAAATCATTCTGGCGAAAACACGTTCACGACGGACAAACAAAATCGGTCCGTCGTACATGCGAAATCAAACCTCAAAAAGCCATTCACGACTGACCAAAGAAGTTTGTCCGCCGTACATGCAAAACTTACTGGTTTCTTGGAAGATTGAGTTCGACTCATGAGCTCAAAAACACGTTCACTGCGACCCAAAAACTTTGTCCGTCGTGACATGCACAACTTATCGGTTTTTGAGGAAAATTGAGTTTGGCTCAATGAGTTCAAAAGCATGTCCACGACATACCAACAAAGTTTGTCCGTCGTAGATGGGAAACTTATCGCTTCTTGAGATCTTGGTCCGCGCAAAAGCGAAACTTATCGCTTCTTGTCAAATTGACAAAACACATGAACAAACATATTTGCAAATTCAATTCTAAGCCAATTTTTCAGCACATGATTTCACAATCTCCCCCTTGATGAAAACATTGGCAACACCACTTAGAATTGAACATTTGGCATTCACTTTACAAAAGATTTTGAAATCCAAAGGATCAAGGACCAAAAAGAAAACATAAAATTCCCCCTTTGACCAAAATGCAAAACAAAATCTCCCCCTGAGAAGGAAAATGTGTGTGAATGTGCAATGTGCCCAAAAATTCCAAAAATCTCCAAACTTCTCCAAAAAAAATCTCAAAAAATCCAAAAACAATTCCCCCTTTTTCTTCTCCCCCTTTTTCCTTAAACTCTTCAATGATTTCCAAATTTCTCCCCCTTTGAAAATGGATTCATCAAGAGTAAAAGAGAGAACAGGTTCAAAATTTTTCCTGTAGCAAAGATTTCACAAGGAGAAACAAGAGAGTGCCAAGATAGGAAAAGATGAGCTCATTCGATCAGATAACCTTATATATCACATAATATGCAAAATACATGATCTTGAAGTGATTTTAACAAGTTAGGGAATGACATGCATCTCAACCTCAATTTAGTCAACTATAGCCAAGTACTAAGCAAGATCTTAGCAGAAAAAGCAAGGCTTTGAAAAATTGAAGCAACTAACAACTTAGGGCGAGCAAGTAGTTTCAACTCCAATCTAGTAGACCAATTTAATCTTTAAACAATAAATCGCATGTGGCATGCTTGAAGCATACTTCTTTTATTTTCTAGGAGTGGCATGCTTGAAGCATACATCTTATCTTTGAGGGAATGGCATGCTTGAAGCATACATCTTATTTTTTAAGGAAAGCATGCCTGAAGCATACAACTTGAAGCTTTTGCTTTTAACACCCCTTTTTTTTATTCCCTTTTCTTTTTTCTTTCTTTGATTATAAACATGCAAAAATGATTAAATGGTCTTATGAAAGAGTAAAGTTGAAACCACACTTGCTTCATAGCCCAAATTGGTCAAGAGGATTCAATATCAAGCCTAGAAGAGTAAGATATCACAGAGTATTTAGCTATAGGCAATCAGATCAGGGAATTCCGCAATGTCATTCTTAGTTCAAGTGAGACAATTTAGATTATCATATATTAGCTCAATTATATAGTATATAAAGAAATATGATAAAGTGAGCTTATCAAGTGAAAGAACTTGGCAAAGAAACTCCCCCTCAAAACAAACCCATTGGATGAACAATCCCAAGTTCTCCCCGAATAATAGCAAAACGAGAAGAAGACAAAGGTTTTGTAAAAATGTCTGCCAATTGATGTTCAGTATCCACATGATGAAGCACAATATTTTCTTTTTCAACATGATCTCTAAGAAAGTGAAATCCAGTATCAATATGCTCAAGAAAGGGGATTACTCAAGAGGTGGCACGAACCAAATCAATTCAACATCCTCCAAAGTCAATATCAGAATAAGCTCTTAAACTAATGCATATGGAAGCAGAAAGCCAAATGCCAAAATCTTGAGTACCATGGAGATACCTGAAAGTTCACTTGAACGCTTGTCGATGTGAAGCACGTGGGAAGCTTGAAAACAAGCACACACAATCACGTGGGAAGAGTCTCTCATGTAAACCTCCAATTATCTCATCCTCAACAGCATCATCATCATCTTTTATGAACAAAGACACTCTCCCCCTGAACATATGCACCTGTATTTGCATCATTTGGACTAGTGCCTTTAAGTAAAATGAAGTGCAAGAAGTATCTTCAAAGGCAACACTTTTAGCATGAGATGCACGAGTGAAGAAGAACCAAAACTTATCACTGAACATATGAAGTGAACATCCGAAATTCACTAGCCACATGTTCTCCTTCCTCGCGTGAGAGGCCTACATAGAAGCAGAAAGTGTCGAGGTCTCGCATGGGGTTAGAAATAAGATGTTTAGGAATCCAAGATCTTGAGACACACGACAGACAACAAGAGGCACAACACGAGCAGTCTTATGCACAAAATCAAATTTGCCTGCTCAGTGTTTCTAGCAACAAAAGGTGCTTGCATCACCCTAGGCACGTAGTGAGAAGCAAAGCGTGCCTTTCTGAAATTAAACCTAGCCTTAGCTCTTTCTTTCTTTTGTTGTTTGGCTAGTCTAAAGCAAAAATCTACTAAATGTCCATCTCTACCACAATGAGTGCAAGTGTACTTAACAGGATGTTTGGCTTTAGAAGTAGAAGCAACATTTGCATTCATCATAGTAGAAGATAACACTCCAGCAGACTTAAAGACAGTTTTCTTAGGCTCATTGACAATTTCAAATTTTCCTCCGTCAAGTGCTTTAACAACAGTGGGAGCATGTGATTTATGATGAGCATAAGAATCAAAACCTAAACCTTTATTATGAGTGCTGACTTTTGATTGATCCAAAATCATGTTTAGCTTTTTCTTGCCATTAGTGAATCGTTCCAAAGAACTTTGCAAGTAATCAACTTTCTTAGCAAGAGTTAAACAATTATTACAAAGAACGTCCACTTTTTCTTTTTGCTTGCGACAAGTTGAGCATGAAAGAACCTCATGTGTAAGCAGATCATCAGTCAATTGAGAAACCCTAGCATTTGCATCTTTCAATTTCAATTCAAGAGTTGAGCATTTAGAACAAGTAGTTGAATCATGCAAATTATCAGTGGAACAGCTAGCATCTTTAACATGTTTCTCATTTTTCTCATTTAGATGTAACAGAAGAGCATGTTCTTTCCTAAGCAAGGTGAGCTCATTGTAAATTAAGTCACATGATTTACAAGTATCATCATCAGGAATCAATGTCTTAAGTCTAGCAATTTCAGCATTCAATGACTTCACAAGAAAATCATGTTTCTTAATTTTCTTGTCACGTTTATCAAGCAATTTACCAAGACGAGCAACAGCAATAGCTAATTCATCATAAGAAGGATCTACCTCATTGAAGTCGCTGTCATTCCCGTCCTCGGTGAAGCTATCCTTGCTGCTTGCCATGAGACACAATCCCATCAAATCATGCTTGCTTGGAGTTGCATCATCTTCGCTGCTCTCCGAGTCCACATCGCTCAAATTAACTTGTTCAAGAGCGGAAAGAACTCGGTGAACCACCTTGCGGTTGATGAAGCTCTTCTTCTTCCTATCATTTGACGAGAACCTTTTCTTCTCATTCCTTCTGTCGTTATCCTTCTCCTCCTTTGATGTTTTTCCTGCAAGCTTAGGACAATTTGTACGAATATGGTTGAGGTCACCACACTCATAGCATCTTGGAGGACCACCTCTCTTTTTCATTCTCACATTCTGCAAAGCTTTGTTAAAATGAGAAGAGAGTAGTGCCAAATCTTCCTCAGGAAATTCTTCAATTTCCTCATCTGTTAAAGAGGATAAAGAGGACAAGGCAAAGCTAGAAGAAGAGTTTGCATTAGACATGTTAGGGTTAGAGATCAAAGCAATTGACTTAACATTACCCTTCCTGGCAAGAACATCTAACTCATGAGTTTTCAATTTGGAATAAAGAACATCTAAGGTAAGTGTACTCATGACAGTAGATTCTCTAATGGATGTAACTTTCATCTCCCAAATAGACATGTCTAAAGCACCAAGCAATTGTCTAGCATTAGCAGCATCATCAAAGCTAACTCCAACAGCACGCAAATTGCTAAGAATTTTATTAAAGCGTGCAAAGAAATCATCTAGTGACTCACCAGGCTTCATCTCAAATCGCATGTATTCCTTTTTGTAAAGATCTTGACGAACCTCTTTAATAGTGTTAGAACCCTCATGGTAATCACAAAGAGATTTCCATACCTCATATGCGGATTTGAGATGGATCACACGGTCAAAGTCGCTGCGTCCCAAACCTTGGATGATCAAGTTACGCGCCTTGCTGTTTGCTTCAACATGTGTGCGATTGGTGTCGTTGACGTTGTCGTTTGCAGGGACTTGGTATGGCTTGTAGACCTTCTCCCAAATTGTGAAGCCTTGTGCTTGGATGAACGCCTCCATCTTGGCCTTCCAAAACTGAAAATCAACACCATCGAACACACAAGGTTTTGTCGAATAACGATCCATTAATCTAATCACCGGTTAAGATAGATTAGAATAACCTCGCTCTGATACCACTTGTAGGATCGAAGTATACGAATATAGCAATCAGAGGGGGGGTGAATGATTGTGCGGAAGCTAAAACCAAATTCTTGATCTATTAAAAGTTCACCCCAAAACAGAACCAAATAATTGCCTCGTTTTCGACAAAAAACAGAATGAAAGAGGTTTGGTAAAACGCGAATTTCCGGAGATCCAACCGTTAGATTGATCTGAAATTTGGACACGAGAAACTAGATTCCAATACGAATCGAACCCAAAAAGAATCAGCTCGATCGGACTTATGGATCAAAAGTTATGAGCTTCGCAAGCTTGCTGATCCAGAACTTGACGAGAATCAATCTAATCAAAACTTCAAGATTAAACAAGAACGACAAAAGATTGATCAACTAGACTTTGAGAAACACTAGATCAATACCCTAGAAAGGTTTTTGATGGATCAAATCAAGATGAAACTCAACGATCAAAAACCAATCTAGAATTAGAACAAGCATGCAAACAAGAACCAAAACAGAAAACACTGTAGCGACGTGGTTACTGTAGCACGCAAAAGTCTTGGAAGAATTGATCTTTATTTCTTGTCTAAAATACTCTCATCAAAAGAGTACAACCCCTAAAACCAAGCTCAAGGCTTGATGCGCTCAGCTCTCCTTAATTCGATGCTCTTCAACAGGAGACAACCCCTCCTATTTAAAGCACCAACCCAAAAGGAGTTCTGAATACGATTCCTATTCCCTAGAAGGAATCTGTATCCAACACAACTCTACTTGGCCCAAACTTGCCGAATACAACTCTTGCACGCGTATGGCAACCCTACCATACTCACGTGACTAACACTTTGCACGCGAATGACCTCCTGCCATTCTCACGTGACTAACCATTCTTCATGTGCACCATTCTCTTAGCCCGAACGTCCCGCATGACATCCTTGACCACCAAGACCTCAGTTCCTCCTGAACCTAGTCCCGAACCTCAGTTCCTCCATGAACCTAGTTCGGTCCGTCCATCGACCACATTCGTCTTCGAGCAATACCTGCACATGAACAAACCACAAAACAAATCCGAGCACAAGTCCATGACTTGACTCAATGTCAATCCATGCAACTACTCACATGAGCATTGCATAAAGTCCACTTCAAGAGAAGCATCATGAAATCATCACAAATTTCATAATCTCAAATTCAAATTATTACAATTCTGCTCAAAACCCTAATTCAGCAAAAACGCATTCACGATGGACAAGGAAATATGGTCCGGCGTACACATGAAAAATCACTCAAAAAACCATTCACAACGGACAGACAAAATCGGTCCGTTGTACAAGTGAAAGTTTCGATTCCAAGAAGAAATCATTCTGGCGAAAACACGTTCACGACGGACAAACAAAATCGGTCCGTCGTACATGCGAAATCAAACCTCAAAGCCATTCACGATCGACCAAAGAAGTTTGTCCGCCGTACATGCAAAACTTACTGGTTTCTTGGAAGATTGAGTTCGACTCATGAGCTCAAAAACACGTTTCACGACTGCACTCCAAAACTTTGTCCGTCGTACATGCACAACTTCATCGGTTTTTGAGGAAAATTGAGTTTGGCTCAATGAGTTCAAAAGCATGTCCACGACAGACCAACAAAGTTTGTCCGTCGTAGATGGGAAACTTACTGTTTCTTGAGATCTTGGTCCGGCGCAAAAGCGAAACTTACTGCTTTTTGTCAAATTGACAAAACACATGAACAAACATATTTGCAAATTCAATTCTAAGCCAATTTTTCAGCACATGATTTCACAGAGGAGTCAGAGGAGCTGGCCGGAGACACAGGCTCTGCCATGATCGGAAGAGCAAGATCGGTCTCTGTCAGTGCAGGTTCTCCATCTCGCTCATTCTGTTTATACTTCGCGCGGGATGAACACGAAGAGGCGACGCGCGGGAGACTGTGCGTTGAAAACACCAACCAGCGCTTATCAGTACCGGTTGGTTACACTAACCGGTGCTGATGTGGTATCATCAGTACCGGTTGGTTACACCAACCCGTTCTAAGAAGCCAAGGAGCAGAGCAGGCTGCTTAGTACCGGTTCGTGTAACCAACCGGTACTGAAGATCGAGAATCAGTACCGGTTGGTTACACGAACCGGTACTAAGCAGCCTGCTCTGCTCCTTGGCTTCTTAGTACGGGTTGGTGTAACCAACCGGTACTGACGATACCACATCAGCACCGGTTAGTGTAACCAACCGGTACTGATGGTCCCCCGGACCTGTAGATCGTTGAACCGGGACTGATGTAAATGTCAGTCCCGGTTCATGCATGACCGGTACTGATGGGCCGGTATGGAAGGTCAGATCTGTAGTAGTGTGTATCGTGTCTTTGCTTTTTGATATGGGGCAAAAAAAATGAAATTTCTCTCGTCTAGACACTTTGCTAAAACAATTGACGAGGGGCTACGAAATCAAAAATTTTGACTACATTGCCGTTGCCCGTTCCTATCCCTAGCTAGCTACGTATATGTCTCCCGTTGCATGCACTAATGGCCGATCAACCCCATTTCTGACCTGCTCGGCCCGATCGTCGTCGCTGCGTGCGTCGCCTCCTTTGTAACCATGCGCGCTAGCTAGCTGCGTCATCGCTAGCTAGCTCTGTTTTATGCAGACTAAATCAAGGGATGGACGTACGTCGTCGTTGCCGGATAAGCTATAAGCTAAGCATTCGTTCATCCATGGACTCTTCTTCCTCTGTGGTCGGCAATGCCTTCTCGTTGGCGACCTTGAATCCCGTGCCATTCCTTAATTTCCATTTGCAGGCGATCGACTAGCATATCTCAATTACTGGTACTAGTCTACTACTGCGCTTTCATGTGTTGCGATCTGGGTTAAGTGTGCACGCCTGGCCAATGATCGGTAGGGCGCTATGGATCGATCGATAACGAGACCGATGGATCGAGTGAAGGAACATTTAATCAAGCTATAAGCTACACTACTACGAGATAAAGTAGTGATCATAGATAGGGTTGACAAAGGATGAGCAAGATTCTGTACGGTACTTGCTGTGTACCAGTGTCTTCGGACTGTTTGGGGCGCTTCTCTTTGGAATATGTGCCGCGCATATATTTGACCGGTTTCATTCGTCGTGGATGATTTGATCGATCAAGCGGATAATATACGATGATTAGGGATAAAAGTGGATGCGGGATTTCCGTCAACCCACTTAATTTAGTCTGCATAAAACATATAGCGGACGCCCACAACCCACTTTGGTGGCGCTTGTGGGTTTTGCCGCCGTCACATGTAGCCCGCATCATGTCCGTATCGTGCCTGCATTGTTCCTCCTCAACTGAGTCTACGATGGCCACAAGAGTGTGTCGCCCGCCTTCCCCATGCTGGGTCGTTGGTCACACGAAGAGCGAAAGAATCCTCACACGTCGGCCACACGCTGCTGCCCGCCTCTCCTCTCGACGCTGCCAGAGGTGCCGCCTCTCATTTACCTATTCCCTTCCTGTCTTCCTCCCCTCCCGCTCTGACGCCGCACTCGACGCAGGGAAAGGTTTTGATTTGTCTTCAAGATTGGCATAAAGCAACTAGTAAGCTCTTTTTAAATTGCTTCTAACTTTTTAGTTTACTTCATAATAATCATATGTCGATCTCTGACTTTTCAATGTTTCAGGCTCTTCTCATCAAAAGAACACGCTAACAGAGGATATGGATGATGGTGATGACTGATGAGATGTATCTATAATCAATATGAGAGGTAATTTTTTATGAAAACAAGAATGAAGAAAAGGCCAAAGTCATCATTTATTTTCTATTACCTTCATCTTGTACAGTGACCATTGTTTGTATCCTTAATTTTAGTGAATCGGAACTCCAATTAACTTGCATGCTAAATATGGTTTTTCTTCTAAACATCGAAACCTGATAGATTTCTATATCTCTTTTTCTTTTTGTGGGTTTTAAGGGCATCGCATTGCCCGCATAAACCTTTCGCGGGTTACCGCAATATCCCACATAAATATTTGTGATTAATATGGACAATGTACAATCAACCTATATTGCATCCCACTTACATCCCTAACGATGATGTTAGAGATAATCTTTTAACCTTATTGCGTAGTCCATCACGATTTCATGTATGGCAAACAGAAACGGAATCTAATAAGCTATGCACGTCTTCTAACCGTTTTTGTATGTGCGAGTGTGTGTTTCGGTTGGGTGTTCTGGGCTTTGTACCCTTTTGAATATGAGTTTAGAAAAGAAGAAAAAGGAAGTACAATAGTGGCCCTAACTCAATTGGTTCGGGTATTCACTACTATAGAATAGAACATCACTATCGCTTCATCTGTGTCGGTTTCTAACTTTTGAGGCAAAAAGAAGCATGCTTTTGATGGAAGGCTTCTGCGTATATATATATCTGTTTACTTCGTGCATGGCTTTTGATGGATGGCTTTTGATGCAAATTCAAGATCATAATTAACATAAACATGCCATATACACACAAATGGTTAATAACATTAATTGTTTATAATTATATAAACATATATAAATACACAATATAAAGAATTACACAATGCGCGGTGTACATACGCACTATCGACCACTACCCAGAAGAGGCGCTAGTCCCCCAAGGGGCGACGGTGACCCACTCCTCGTTGTCGTCGTCATCGTCCTCCTCCTCCTCCTCCTTGCCCTCCTCCTCCTTGCCCTCCTCCTACTTCTCATCTCACGCATGCTTCCTAGTGGCGGTGGAGGCGCCCGGTGGGGGTGAGGCACCGGGAGAAAAGTGAGACAGCGGCACCGACAGCGCTACCGGCGGCGGTGATGGTAGTGAAGGTTGCATGTAAGGTGACTCGACAGAGGAGTCATAGCTTACCGGAGAAGGAGGCGCTGCCATGCTACGCTCGAAGATAGGATGGAGATCGAAGACGTACGCGATGATCAAAGAGAGCTAGCTAGTTATAGCAGTAGTATTGCTAGTACATTATTTCTACTTGTAATGAATTTACATGCAATTGATCGGGGAATATGAAGAGTAGACGCAATTGATCGGTTTAATTGGCGGGGAAGACGAAGGGATGGATATCTTTGTCGGTTCTTATCTCCAACCGATTGTAGTGACATAAGTTATCTCTGTCGGTTCTTATCTATGAACCGACTGTGGTGACTGGAGTTCTTATCACAGTCGGTTCTTTCTCAGAACCGACTGCGATTATATATTATCTGTGTCGGTTCTATAAATGAACCGACAGTGATGAGGATCCAATCACAGTCGATTCTATATAGATTCGATTGTGATAACCATTTAATCACAAACGGTTCTTGTATAGAACTGATTGTGATGAGCCTTGCTAGGTTATATATATATACCATCGGGATGAACTTAACTCTCCTTGAGTTGGTGTTCTGGAGCCAAAAAATACCGCCGTCGCCTCAAAAAATGCATACACTAGTTTAAACTTATATTTGTGTGAGAAAATATGAAATTTTAAGGATGTGTTTGAAGAGGGTAATTTGAATCCCTAGATTGAGGAGATTTCTCTATTTTCCTATCTTATTTATGGCTTTCTTCAAAAGGTGGGCATTCCTTCAAAGAATTTTTTTTAAATAATACTAATTTAAATCGAAATTGCAAAACTATACATTGGGGCAACAAAATTACATAAATGTATGTCTGTCGCCCAACTAACGGGCGACAGAATGATATCGTTTAACCAACGGGCGACAGAACAATCTATCGTCGATCAAATGGGCGACATTTAAATGTCGCGAGTTGAATGGGCGACAGAATGAAAATCGCCGAACAAATGGGCGACAATTAAATGTCGCCTGATGAATGGGCGACATATACCATTTTTTATATTTTTGTTAGTTTTTATGATCCAAATAGAAAGAACTAAATTTATAAATTATTAAGCAAGTAAATAAGGAATTGCAATAACCCTAAGATTGTCAACGATAACTTCTAACCCTTTTTGGCAGCCCGTAAAATATCTGGTTCGGATGTAATTTTCCGCAACAGTTCAGCATGTTGGCAGTTTGCTATATGGAGTACCATATTCTGGAGAAACATGTTATTTACACCTTTCTTTCATACGCAAATAGACTGTCGTAATAACCCTAAGTATCATTGTCAACGATAACATCTAACCATTTTCGGCAGCCCGTAAAATATCTGGTTCGGTTGTAATTTTTGGGAACAGTACAGCATGTTGGCGGTTTGCTATATGGAGTACCATATTCTGGAGAAATATGTTATTTAGACCTTTCTTTGATACGCAAACAGACTGTGGTAATAACCCTAAGTATTATTGTCAACGATTACTTCTAACCCTTTTCGGTAGCCCGTAAAATATCTGGTCTGTATGTAATTTTTCCATTATATGAATAGTTCAGCACAAGAAAACTTTAGCTAAAGTGTCTAAATCATTGCAAGCATTGAGAATAGCATGTAGATGCAGCCAATAACTTTTCTACGCAAACTCAACCTCAGTAGGGCAGATACAACGGTAGCCCAGATGATATTACAAGGATATTACAGCAGTGACGACATTGCTAGAAAAAGTGCGGATTACACTGATTGTCATGGTGGAACAAGTGATCGTTCCGCCTATGTTCGTAAAGTGGGAAGGACGCGCAACATTTTCTACATATTACATCACCCGTCAATCTTGTGCGATTTGTTCTCGGACACCGCTCAATCTCTCTTATGAAAGAGCTCCATGGCCGTGCGCAGTGCTCCCAGCTGTTGCCGAATGGGTAGCCTATGCCATACGTCTCTGGGGTATAAAAAGTAACTTGTTTGTGTACATTCTGTGGAGTTCTGCCCTCCCATATGGGCATGCCATCCCGATTTCCGGCACCCCCTATGTTAATACCACCCGGGTTCCCGGATGGTCTTCGTAATGCCTCAATGATTTGTTGCGTACTACGGACCTCGGCCGGCTGCTTCCCCTTATCCCTTTCTCTTCGAGAGGATGAACCTACTTGCCCTTCGGGAGACTTGCCGAGACGCCTCCTCTGTTTCGGCTCGCACTCCACTATATGGTGCAGGAGGTGTGTGTTGGGCTTCTTGTTGTACAATCGAAAGCGTGCCCTGTAGTCAATGCAGTATGCCCGCTGTGGTGGTTGAAGAACACCGTGTGCGTACTCGGGGTCCGGCTTTTCTGGGAGGTAGTAACAACACAGCGAGGGTTGCTCTCCCCAGTTATCCCAGATGGGAAGTTTGAGATGTGGGTGGTACGTCTCCGGATGCACCCAGTTGAAGTAGCAGTACCATTCATACTCGGGCAAAGGGCACCGGTAGAATCTTAGGTCTGCTAGATCCTCGTGGTAGGTGTCAACCACTGCCTGCAGGCCGTGGTCACATAGTTCGGGGCTTTGGGGTGGCCCTTCAGGAGGATGTTCCTGCGTTGACTCGAGCAATTTCGCATGCTTCTTTTTGAAGTCCTGTATGCGATGAACTGGTTTAGAATGACTACTTTGTGACTGAAACATAAGCATGTCGCATGAAACTCACCGATTGGTTCGTCCCATGCCCACCGACCCTGGACTCCGGTCGATCCATATAGGGGACATTTCCTGGCGGCCTCTCCCACCGAATGAAGTTCTCGGGTGATGTGGGGTAGGCGTCGTGGCAATTGTAGACAAATTCGTAGTCACATCGTTCCGGCCCGTCGATCCATTGGAAGAAGCAACACCGGCCCTTGTGCTAAAAAAACAAAGAACGATGCATGAATTGGTAGTGTTACCCTAATTTGTATTGACACCAATTGGTTTACCTCGAGCCGTACACAAAGCAATAGTGAGTGCGGGCAGATTTGTGTGCGTGATCGCATCATCTTCGCTGGAAGGTTGCAATGATTTCGCCGGGCAACTCCGCAAAGATCGGGTCGCCAACGCTTACTCGATCCGGTATTTGGGGGCTTAATTTTCGCTGTCAAGAGGCGATGGTAGAACGACATCGTGGCCTAATCTGTGTAAAGTCGGCTAATGTTTATTGTAGTTTTGGCAATGTGATGCACATATCCGTCCCTCGGTCGGGTTTTATAGTGGTAGTGAGGGGCCAGCCAAAGGAGAGAGTGGCGGACTTAAGAGAAGTTCAAATCCGCGAGCATCGGATGCTTCTGCAGCTTTGCATGTGAAGGGACATGAGCCTGGCTATGGCGACAGCTTTACACCGGGAATCTCTCCTATAGTCGGCTAGAAGGCTAGGTCATGCAGCTTTAGGCAGCTGAAAAAGATGATATGACAATAGCTGGAAAAGGTGATAAGACAAAAGCTGGAAAAGGTGATATGACAAAAGCTTCAAAAGGTGATATGACAAAAGCTGAAAAAGATGATATGACAAAAGCTGGAAAAGCGGACAGAAATATATAATGAACCACGTAATATGAGAAAGTACACAAAATAAATGGTAAAACATAACATAGTACCAACAATCACCGCCCTAATCGAAACTGCCAACCAAAATAAACAAAAAAAATTACAAACAGTGAAACATAAAAGAAACTAGTGCCGGCCCCTCTTCGGGGCGCCTCCTCGCTGGTGTGTAGTCCTCCTCCGGATCTGACCTCGGGAGTACGTCAGGTGCATCGGCGGCTGGTGGGCCCTCCGTGGTCTCGCTAGAGGTGTGGCGTACACACGCTGGTCAGCCTACACCGGTGGTGGTGGGGGTGTCTGGTGCTGCGCTGGTCCAACCTGCGTCGGTGGAGGTGGCGGCACCAACTGCGACGACCCAGGCTGGGTCGGTGGAGGTGGCGGCACCCACTGCGACGACCCAGGCTGGGTCGGTGGAGGTGGCGGCACCCACTGCGACGACCCAGGCTGGGTCGGTGGTGGTGGCGGTGTCGTGTGCCACTACGTCGGTCGTGGTGCCCACTGCTGCTGTGCGGTACCAAGCTGAACTATGGGTGGATCAACGAGGTACCTCGACATGGTGTCGTCCTCGTAGTCCTCATGATCATCACCCTGCCCATCGTAGTCATCAGCAGCAGGCGGCAACCACGGTGCACTGACACCTCCAGCACCTGCACGAAGGGAAGAAATGTTAAGACCAGTGACTTGGTGAGTGCAAAGCATGAAAAGTGAATGCAAAACATGAAATAGCACACACCTGCGGCACCTCCAGCGTGGAAGGCTGCATCGTGGTGTGAAGAAGAAGCACCTCCGGTGTCGAAGCCTGCACCAGCCGCAGGTCCCCTCCCTGGCGCGAGCGCTGCGTCGGGGACCACACCACGAGGCAGGGGTGATCCAGCCAACTCGAGGGCGCGTGCGGAGCCATCCCGGAACCTACCGAGCAAGCTGGCAACGTCCTCTCTGCTCACCCGCAGGCCGCCGGTCAATCGTGACAGCATCCTCGATGACTCCTCGTAGAACTGGCCTAGCATGTCAGTCTGGAAAAAACAACACAAATTAGATAGCACAGATATCAAATGGATAAACGTATATCGGATACAACGTACCACAGCGTGCAGAGCCGCGTCCGTATGCGCGGGATACGTGTCTCTCGGGCCAGGGACGTGCCTGGGAGGATCCGGGTCGACGCGTACCAGGCGCACCCGTGTGCGAGAGGTGAACCACTGTCGGTACGCCTGGTACGTCTGCAGATCGTATGGCGCATCGTCAGCATGGACGTCCTCTAGGGCTCCGGCCCACTCCTCGATCCATGGCGCCATCTCAGACGTGCGTGGGTGGCCCCATGCACCCCCTTCCTAGTCTGGCTGTGGATCAGAAATGAATGTACAAATATTAGTTGGCAACACACGATAGTAATTATGGAACATCGATTGAAGGAACTTACGTGTGGGCGGCGTATGGGAGCAAACGGCCAGCCAGCACTGGGAACTCCTGTCGTAGGCCGAACTGCCTCATCACTTGATGGACAGCGTAGGCCTCGACCTGGACGTCGAACTCCAGGAACCGCCGTGTGAGACAGTACGCCACGTCTCGCTGCATACGTGGTCGACAGGCGCCGCTGTCACACGGGCGATCGCTTCCTCGAGTGTACGGCGTCCAGCGCACGTGGTCGTCCGTGAGGTGGTCGAACGCCGCGATGAACTGCGGGTACCCCTGGCGCACCGTCCGGTGTGCCCACGTAGGCTGCAGTGACAACATAACGTTACCGTTAGTATTCAGAAATGTAGAAGCAATAGTACCAAACTTTCAGTTAAAATATCTTACCCGTCGGTGGCACTAGATGGTGCCCATGGTCGGACCGTCGATGTCGCCATCGCCTGTAGGGTCAACCGACGCCAGGCTGATGGCGGGGCGCCCGATCTGGAACCTCTCGTATGCCCACAGCTGTACCAGCAGCGGGCATCCACTGAAGGTAGCCTCGTCGTTGGTCCGGGTACACCCGTCGTAGAGTGCCGTGCACGCGGCCGCAGAGGACAAGAACCCTAGGAGTATCGCGGCACATCGCCGAGGGTGCGCCCGCTATCTCCTCAAGAATCGGACAAGGTGCCAGTCCACGCTATCCCCATGGGAGCTCGTGAACAAGCACCAGCCGAACAGCCACAGCAGGTACGCCTCCAAGTGGCGGCTGACCCTGTACTCGTCTGCCGGCTCGACGATCTGCGAATGCTACAAAATAGAAGATCACATATTACATGTTATTGTAAGCTGTAATTGAAGAGCACTTGTTTTTTCATAGTATAGTTGCGTACCACGAATCAAGCCGGGCCACCACAGCGTAGGACCGTGTGTGGGGTGAAGCCCGGTAGTCTGCGGTGGTGGTAGCACACCAAAGAAACCGGCGAAGTAGCTGCGGGCGCCACGCAGTGGTCGACGCCGTGTGGCACCACAAATCGCCGGCGATCGGGAGGCCGAGCAGGTGCGACACGCCCCGCAGAGTGATCTCCATCTCCCGACGGGTAGGTGGAAGGTGTGGGTCTCCGGCCTCCACCGATCCACTGAGCGGTGATCGGGACTGTCGAGCGGAACAGCGACTCCACATCCCGTACCATCCGGGCGAAAGGGAGCAATCCTGAAGCTCGAAGCCTACAAAAGGAAAAACATGTAATTTATATCAGTACAACACCAGTAACAACACTACCACAAACATATTAAGAAACCTGAATTGTAATATGTTACCTGGGGACCCAACGAGGATCGATCTCCCAGCCGTACTACGGTGTCCTCGGTCGAAGGACGCCCAGCGTGTGCGGCTCGCCTCCCTCCTCTGGAAAAGCGGTGGCGATGTGGGCATGGTGACTACCATCGACGGGGATCCAAAGAACTTTCGAAGGGCCACTCGTCATCTCCTGGTTGGTCAGCCATACCTGTAAATAACAAATTGTGAGTTACATTTGAAAACCATATCAAAAGAAAAGCGTCCGAATACTATAGGTTTCTCTCAACAATGTGTTCAAACAAACACTCACGTAAAATTGTTCAAGCATCATAAATATTCGTAAGCTTGATTACAATAATTTTTCAATGCATAACACTCACAGCCACATGCAGCAGGCTTACACACAGGGTTCACACAACACACAGCACATCGATTAAATTGCGATTAAATTGCTTCTCATGTGGTACGTTGGCGTCGTACAGCACTCGTCGCACAGGACGATCCACCCGCCACCGTCGGATTGCCGTCTCCTCCTTCATCTCCTTCGTTTTGTGCATGGCAATTCTTGAACGTATGTCCTGTTTCCTTGCACAATGAACATTTCTTCATGCGCTTGCCAGCTTCTGACTCATCCATGTCATTTCTGATACGTCTTGTCTTCCGACGCCCTGCTTTCCATCTACCTGCATTAAAATCAGGGACCCAGAACCTTTCATCAGCACTAGGAGTTGTGGTGAAAGAACCCACAACACCGTAACCATACAGCTCCTCGCTCCAAGTTGCCATCACCCTTTCCTTCCTGAAATATTCAGATAGATAGGTACCAGGTTGCATTCCAAATAAAGCACATGCGGCTATCACATGAGAACACGGCCTGTGCAAAAGGTGGGGCTTGTTACACGAGCATTTGCAAATGTCTTGTAATACGCACTCCTGAATGACAACCCGCTGGTTGGTTCCACGCCGTCCTTTATCCTTACAGATCACCTCGAAGCGCAGTATTCGTGCACCAACTTTTATAACTCTATGCTTGGCCGCCTTCTGACTCTTCTCTTCCATGTATTTACTGATCATGGAGGAGTACAGGAGCTTCTCATCTCTCAGCACTATCTGTGCAGCTTGATGTCTGTTGACGAAGTACTTGGTTGTGCCCGCAAAGACTCCTCAACAATTCCCACCAATGGGAGACACCTCATCCCTCTCATTACCCAGTTGTAAACTTCTGCAAAGTTACTGGTCATCACACCGTATCTGGCACCATGTGTGTCATGTAACAGTGCCCACTTTTCCTTCAGTTCATGCTTGATCCAGTCCGAGAAACATTTGATTGGTCTTTACCTTCGACGACGATTAGTCGCGTCATCTTCTGTTGGCAGGGGGGAAGAGGCTCCGCCTCATCGTGTCCTTCACTGGCAGTACTCTTGTTCGCCATCTCCTCTTTGTGTTTTCTTGTCAGCTCATCGATATTTTTCCACAGAGTCCGGAACTTGCTCTCCTGGTTCTGCTTACATAGTCTTTTGAACATGTTCATGAGTTCCTTCTTCCTGAATTGCTTGTAGAAATTTGCGCCCAAATGCCTCATGCACCATCGGCTCTGCAAGTCAGGCCATGGAAATGGCTCCTCTGCCCCTATTTGCAACTGGTTGATCGCACTAAGGCATCAAAGATGCCTGTCGTGGCAAAGACGCACACATCCTAACGAGTTTTGACCACCCCAATCTTCAAGTTCCGCAGGAACCATAGCCAACTCTCATAGTTCTCACTTTCTAAAAAGGCGAATGCAATAGGCAGAATCTGGTTGTTTCCGTCAACAACCACAGCTGTCAAAATTTGCCCTTTGTATTTCCCGGTCAAGAATGTGCCGTCCATGCACAGCAGTAGACGATAGTGATAGAACACCTTAATGCAAGCTCCGAATGCGAATAACACTCTCCTTAGATGCCTTTTAGTTGGCCACTTGATTGACGGACAATCTTGATAATCATAGTAAGTGCCGAGATTTCTTCCCTGAATGCAACTGAGCAGTGCGGGCAGATTGTGGTACGAGTCTTCAAACTTCCCAAACCTCGTTTCTAAGGCCTTCTGTTTCGCCCTCCAAGCCTTCCCATAGCTAATTGTGTACTGATATCTGTTCTCGATAGCTCGGATAATAGCACGGGGCTCATAAGTCAGGTTCTCCACTATCTCTGAGTACATGATATTCGCGACAAACCCAGATGACGAGTTCTGTGGAGACATCATTGTTTCCTCAATCATACAAATTGTGTCGCTCAACCTTCGAGCATAACCAATGGGTGCCCCACTTCCGGCTTGTACGCGTGCACTCTCCACGGACAGCCATGGATCTCACACACCACGTCAGAAAGGTGTCAGCGTGGATTTCTTAACCCTGAAAGACCTTCTTAATGATAAGGCCCAATCTTTCACAAAGATCACCTGCATGCCTCCTTTGTCGCGTACATACTGTCAGGCCTAACCTCGTTGGGGCTGTACTGCCAACGTATGTCGTTGGTTTCATTAACAACCAACCTCTCAAATGATGTGTGCTCCAATCGGCTGGCACAGGCGGCTCCGTACCTCCATCTTCCTCATCCGACTCATCGTTGTCTTCCACTTCTGCTATGCCGTACTCACGGTCTTCCTCTTCCATCCTAATTGTTATTTCATCAATTTGCTCACCTTCGTCTACTAGTCCCCGCGCTACTTGTCCAACATTTGCTTCGTCCTCCCCAAATTCAGATTGTTCGCCACTTTGGGAAATAATGTCCTCGTTGCGTGTTTGGATGTACTGCTCACAGCTAGATCCCCCAATTTCGGTGTCACCAAAACTTAACTCATTTTGAGCCTGACTACACTCACCACCGTCCGGCTCTTTGAGGGCAACATCCCGGCCATAGGCTTGCACTAAAAGCACCCGGTTCCATCTCCGTTGCTTTGTCCCCCTCACATATGATCTCCACGATGCGGTTCCTTTCAACTCAACTAGCTCCCAACAAAATGGATTGTTCTGCATACTACAGAGGCAAAATACCTTCAGCTGCCACTTCTCTTCTTCCATCCGAAAAGTATAATACAACCACTTCAACACTGAAGAAAATGTGCGCTCTTCGATCCTACTCAAACTTCTGTCCACATACTGGAATTTACTTAGATCTGCACCCTCCGAACCATACATTACAACCCCTTCGCCATAATATATTCTAAATAGAACCCGTTCTGCCATATCTGCAAATACATTCATTCACCCACGAATTAATTACTTTCCGTAAAAAATATTATGAACCCCAACTGGTACATCTATATGCTACAAAAATACATATTTATTCGTACAAAAATTTGCTACATTTCTAACAATACATATCTAGGATCGTAACAATCGCTATCTCTGCCGTACTACATTCGTAAGAATTGAATATCTATATGGATGTATTCATATCGGTATACAATATCTACATTTACTAGATCTACTACTAAAGAATTAAACAACTACTCTAACTACATTCTCTACGATTAATTTCTACTCGACGTTAATCAAACTACTTTCGCTATATGGACCCAACTGCATTCCTATGAAATGAATACTTCTATCCGTTCAAAGTATCTACATTCGATATATCAACGCACACAAACCTAGATCTAAAATCATTTCTACTAAATCATAACTTACTGCTAAAAAAATTAAAATGAGTAGTGCATACCTACATCAAACTAGATTTCCTAGATCTACCTACACCTAACTAGATTTGCTATATTTGCTATGTGTGTAGTACATCTAACTACAAACTAGGTTTGCTAAATCTTTCTACGTCTAACTAGATTTTATAGATCTACAAATACAAAAACTAAAGAACGAGAAATTACCTGAATATGAAATGACGGGGCTCAAAAATCGCGCTCTCTTTTTCTTCCCTCCTCTCTTTTTTCCTCTCTTCTTCTCTTTTTTCTCTCCTCTTCTGTCTTGCTTCTGCTGCTTCTGCCGGCCGGCCGATCGCGCGAGCCGATTATAAAATATTCCTGTCGCCCGTCCATAGGGCGACAGGAACCCCGCATGCTTTATGTCGCCTGTCCAACGGGGGATTTTTATTCTATCGCCCGTCAATCGGGCGATATAAGCCTGTCGCCCGTCTAACAGGCGACAGAAAACACGAAAGGTCTCCTGTCGCCCGATTGATGGGCGACAGGCTTATATCGCCCGATGAACATGCGATAGATGTATAAAACTGAAATTTCTTGCGGCAGACATTTACTTTTGCAATTTGGAATAAAATATAGTTTATTTAAAAAAAAAATTCTTCCTTCAAATCCCTTCAATTTTGCATTAATAAATTCAATTTTGATTTGGTGAATGTGTTATCTGTCATTAGTGATATGGTTAAACCAATATGGTTGAGAAATTAAATCATGGAGGAGATCAGTGCATTGAGGGTAAAGTTAATTTCAAACCCTAGCTAGCTAACTCATCAGGAGCTAGATTCCCCCTCATTTGTGGTTTTCTTCAAAATGTGAGCATTCCTACAAATCCCTTCAATATTGCACTAGGAATTAAATTAATTTTTGATTTGGTGAATGTGTTACATGTCATTATTGTTTCCATAATTAATATGATCAATGCTAGAGTTTAGGTTGCGTAACCTATGTGTCTCCCATTCGAGAATGTTTGTTTATAAATTTGCTAAAATGGCATATTTATAAATAAGCAGTCTCGAATTGTCCACGTTTTTTGGACAGTTCGAGGATATGTGGTTTGGACAAGTTCCTAGGCTGTTGTACAACTCTAGAGAAATTAATTTTGGTACAATCCTCCCTGGTGTTCTCCGGATACACACCCTCTTGACCTGTTATCAAGACGTGTATTTGGAGAACAGCGGGGAGATGCTGCTGACATTTTCTCTGAAGTGGTACAACGGCTTAGGAACTTGCTGTTGGGGTACGGGTAGGCTGCGTGAGCAACAATAATAAATTTCTACTGCGAACACCCAAGATCACATGTGAGTAGAGGATCATGAATCGCTACCCTTGACACGCCGATGCAGCGGAAGCAGATACGTGCGCGTAGAGGAAGTAGTCGTTCACGTCCCGATCAACGCTGAGTGGTTCTCGACCTCCGCCGAGTGGTTCTCGATCTACGCTGACTGGTTCTCGATCTGCGCCGAGTGCTTCCAGATAGATCTAGTCGAGATCGATCACGGAAAGTCACCGGAGATCCAACCGAGCAGCGTGTCCACGGATGGCAGCGCCTCTAACGGTATCCACACGTACCGAACAGGAATGCCGTGCGGGGTGTGCTAGCACATCGCCACACAGCTAGGGTTTCTGGGGAGCAGGAGGGGTGCGCAACAGCTGAACGTAGTGAGTGTTCTTTCTCATGTCCGCACTGTTCTTGGCCTTGCCCTTTTATAGACACGCTAGTGGGCCGAAGCCCGCTAGGGTTCCACCTCCAACGCTGTAACACCCCGGCATCTAGTATGCCCTAGATTTCACCAAACATAGTAGGAATAGCAACTAAATATCACATTTAAGAACAAATTACAGCAAGGGCGTAAATGCTCTAATCCAAAATTTGGGCAGCATCTCCTTTGTAATACCATGGTTTGAAACAACAGAAATAATATCATGAGCAATAACATGATGGATGACATCTAAAATAGCAACAACATGAAGAATAGCAACAGTTTAAGAACAATTAATGAATTTCAAACGTTTCATGACTAAAACGAGGCAAATGATTGAACCAAACACACATGGCATAATCCAAGCTCTAGTGCAATAAAATTTATCATCACGACTACGACTTATAGAGTGTAATTGTCTAGTGTATGAAGCTACGTGAAGATGTGTCGCTAAACCCCTCTCCCGCATGCCGGTTTCATGGTACCTAAAAACATCATAAAACACAAGCGTGAGTTCATCACTCAGCAAAGTGTATTGCAATGGAACAGAGCAACAACATTATTCAATAGCATATTTACTACATATCATAACACATCATCATCATAACCATCTCATCATCATCCTTATTCATGCAATACAATGTGATGCATATGTCTCTTTGAAGCACATACTGGTATTGCCGAGTGCACACCCGTCGATGTGCACCCTCTTTCCCCTTCTATCCCGTAGATGGAGGGTGCCTACTCTTACACAACCATGGATGGGACTACGAGGTAGGTCTTTTGTGTTCACTACGTGTGAACACAGAGGCCAGAATCAGAATGGGTCGCCTCTTCCATTATGAATGCACACATGCCACATCATGATATAACTTGCATAAAGGAAACTCAATATAACAACGGTATATCTTTAAACTAAGCATGAACATCATAACATAAGCAAGGAGTAACATGGCAATATAGAGCATTATTTAGTATCATAGCAAAACTACACAACGAGTTGGTCACCCAAAACCACAAATCCCGGGAGCGACGGAGTGGAGAAAGGTTGAGGGCACTCCCGGGGTCACACCACCTACACATAGGTACATCACACTCAAAACTTTCCCACAAAACAGAACAAGAATGATCGTCTACTCCCACCTCGCAACCCACTACAAAAACCCGAAAACAGAGAATCTATCCCATCGGGACAGTGGGATTCCAGCTAGCATAACTTGAGTTCTAAAACTCCAAATCAAGTAAACGAGTACATTTTCTCTAAGCTTAGGAAATTTCCCAACTTTTTCTAAGTATTTGTGAAGACTGATTCAGCTTCTAAAATTTTCTAATCTACAATTGAACACGATCTGTCCCAATCTCATCATAGATTTGACAGCGTTCGGTAAAACAGCCATAACTTTTAAACAACCAAATGGAATTTAACGTTCTTGGTGTCCACTGAAAGGTAATTGAATTACCTACAACTTCCATAACATCCAGCCGATCAGGAAACGCCTCTAAAATTCCCAAAACGCAAGCCCTATTCGCGGTGCAAATCTGCCCGAGGACAGAACGTGGGACAGCATTGAAATTTCCCTAATCTCATCTAGGAACAGCACCTAAACATGAGCTTTAACCATGAAAACTCCCTTCTAACCAGCATCACAACCCTACAAAATAATCTTACCATGGCTTACCTCTTCTTGATGAAGCAAACGACGACGGATCTCCTCCTCCTGGCCACTATCTCCCTCAAATTGTCGGAATCGCCGGATCCTCTCGGTTGAAAGGCTTCGCAATGGAGAGATCATTGGGGGGAAGGTGTGGCAGCTATGGGGGGAGGAACCCTAGCTAGGGCCGACTAGGGTGGAGGGGGTGGCGCAAGGAAGGGAGAGGAGGGCACTACTACAGATCCGTACATCACAATCGGTTCTTTTTGGTCATCACAGTCGGTTTTGGTGGCGATACAAAGTCCAACGACAGTGATAAGGTAGATATATCACAGTTGGTTTTTAACCGACACTAATAATACATTATCACTGTCGGTTCTTTTTAGGAACCGACTGTGATATTACACTTATCACAATCGGTTTCCTCTTAGAACCGATTGCGATAAGTATAATATCACAATCGGTTCTTTTTTAGAACCGATACAAATGATTACATTATCACAATCGGTATTTTGTTGAAACCGATGGGGATAAGTATAATATCACAATCGGTTCGTTTTTTGAACCGATTCAAATTATTACATTAGCACAATCGGTTTTTTATTGAAACCGATGGGGATAAGAATATTATCAAAATCGGTTCTTTATGCAATCCGATTGCGATACTAAAAATATCCCAATCGGTTCCAGTAAGAACCGATTGTGATACTGTACCTATCCCAATCGGTTTCAACAAAGAACCGATTGTGATGATGTTACTGTCCATCGTCCGAAAATGGCCTCGCATTGACAATATGACACATTCATCACAATCCACAATATCACAGAACATATACATCACAATCTACACACATTACATTGAAATTAATATTGTTTACAATCTGTAACAGATCACATTCACATTCAGATAAATTTTGTTTACACTTTATGGACTAGTATTTGCTTGAATGGTCTCTATATCTACCATCATCCGTTATAACTTCGGCCCAGCACCCGCATAAATGGTCTCGTAATTTCTTGAGATCAGCGTTGGTTAGGCTCTTCCGGATGATATCAAGGTCCTGCAAAATAGATAGTAGTGCACTAATATATTTAAGTCTTAAATTGGTATTGTAACATGCTGATAGTATTATGCTTGTAAACAAATATCACATAGACAATAGTGCAAATAATCTGCTCTATACCTTAGGGAAAAGATGTGAGCGACCAACCAAAATCAGCATGTGATGCATCACGTAAAAGCCACACAGATCATCGCACCCTTGTTGATGACACTGTGAACAAAGAAACTTAAATTAGGAGACGAATTAAAAATAGGTGTAAAAAAATCCTATGATAGACACTTGTACCTTGAAGCGCTTCCACTCGAGTTTGGTGTCTTGTTTATCATTGTGTCGGCCACGTTCAGCAACGTAAGACATGAAAGCCCTATACATTGGAGAGATGCCATTGAGGTTAAAAATACCTAACGTAGTTCAATATGTAAAGTGTTAGGTTAGAGGAATGTACTTACTTCTGCAAAATAGGCTCGATCGCATAGTCCATCGGTCTATTTTCGAGTGAGTTCAACGTGTAGACCTTTTTTTGACTCGGAACAACCACAAGTAGAACCCAATGGTTGCTTAGTAAACGGTACACAATGCAAGAGAATAAGTTAATACATGGTTGAAGTGTGTACATGTAATTGAATTGTATAGTAGTACATACCCCTGGTGGTATGGGAAGAGAATGAAGTCCTTTTTTACCTCGTCATGCAATGCCTGCTTGATGTATCCTGCAAGGAACTCCGATTGATACTTAGCCATGGTCGCAGACACCTTCTCGGGGTCGACAAACCCGACAGGGTGTCGACCCGTCAAGGCTCGCTGCCTCATGATCCTGCAATTCATGTCAATTGTTAAAAAATATAATACAAAATCAGTAAATAGTCATTTGATTGAGTATGGTGCGAGACTCACAGCGTCCATGATCGTATGGTAGAAATATCGACGGCTTTCAAGCTGTACATAATCTGAGATCCTCAAAATCGATCGAAGGTCCCATCCTCCTTGCGGTGGAATTGGCCCGCTCGATACTTCACTATGAAATCGTGGCGAGGCTCGGACTCATGTGACCTATCGATGTACCATCCATGTAGGTGGCGAGTGAACAAGCCCAAAGAATTCAATTCTTGGCTTGGGAGAAAGGGCTTTCTATGTATGTACCGCTTGTGATCATCAGGGTGCTCTATGCCCTCTGACAACTTTGCCTTCTTCACGGAGGGACTCTCTGAACTCTGCTTTGTATGTTTCGTCAGCGTGGTAGAAGTCCTTTTGCGCACCACCTGCGCACCAGCATTTGTAGCTGCAGGCGTTGGTGCAGGAGGTGCAGCTGCAGGCGTAGGTGCAGGTTGTGTAGCAGGGGCAGGAGCATGTGCAGCAGAGCAGGAGCAGCAGTAGTAGGAGGAGCAAGAGCAGCAGCAGCAGGAGTAGTAGCAGGAGCAGGAGCAGGAGTAGCAGTACCAGCAGTAGCAGCAGCAGTAGTACCAGCAGTAGCAGTAACAGGAGGAGGTGCATCAACAATAGTAGCAGGAGCAGGTGCAGCACTAGTAGCGCATTCAGCATCAAAGCAAAGTGAGCGTGAGGTAGTAGCCGTCGCCAGATTAAACGCTGGGGTACCCACGCACCGCATTAAGGTACTCACGCCAGAGGATGTGCTGCTCAGGCCACTCCTCGGGCGCACCAAAGAAAGGTGTCGCTAAGAGGATGTATGCCTGTGCCACTCGAGGCGACCAAAGAAGGTGCTCGCTGAAGAGGACATGCCTGTCAGCCACTGAGGCGACCACGAAGGTGCTCGCCAGGGGACAGGCTGCTCAGCCCTCCTCAGTGGCGACCCAAAGAAAGGTGCTCGCTAAGGGGACAGTATGCTCGTGCCACTGCATGGCGACCAAAGGTGCTCGCTAAGAGGACAGTGGCTGCTCAGCCACTCCTCGGGCGAGTTCCCAAGAATCAACCCCGTCAGAATCAGGCTAAGGCATGGCGAGGTCAAGGATATTTAATGCGTAGACGGCGCATTAAATGCGGATGTGTAGGCAATGGTATGGCGGCGCTGCCTTCCCCAGCGCCAGACACGATGGGTGGCCCTAATCGACATCCCCTCTCTCGGGCGGAGCCTGCAGGGTGACAGACAGCGGACCCAAGGCGAAGTCTAAGTCGGCTAGGGACAGGCATTAAATGTGATGTAAGAGAGTGTGACGGTGCATTAAATGCAATCAGAGAAGGTTGTCGACGCTTGCTTTACGCAAGCTTAAGCCCCATGCGCCACCACCAGTATAAAAGGGAGCGTGCATGGGAGAATGGTTGTTGATCCTTGGTTGGCGTAACCTCGCAGGGTCTTCTTCCCCAGCCTTGTAAGAACTTTGAAAGCGTAAGAAACCACCAAGCAGACTAGGTTATTACCTTTGGAGGGCCCAACCTGGGTAAACTCGACTGCCTTCTTGCTTGCTCCCAAAGATCCCGCTTCTTCCTCGCCCTCGAGCGGTTGCCACAAAAGCCCCCCAGTCCGAATCTCTCAAGCACCTGGCCTTAGGGTGCTACTACAAGAAGCCGGCTGGGCGCGCTGTAGGGGCTTAGTGGTTAGGATCGCCCGCTCTTCCATTCCTTTGAGGAGTTTGCAAGAATCCAAGATCATCCTAAGATGGCGAATCTCATCGCCAGCCAGAGCGCCTCGAGCAGCCACCGGCCGATCTCGGCTCCTGAAGGGAGTCGGGTCACCGGTCCTTCGCACGGAGGAGGCGCGAAGCCGCATCCAAGCCCGTGAGCTCACCGTCCAACGGGCGCTTTGCCGTTGGGGGAAGATACCCCAATGCAAAGTTTCATGCGCCGCTGCTCTCGGATCATCCTCCTGCTCAACTGACGGGTAACACCGTACCACTTTGGCTCCAGGACATTGCCCGTCTAGTGGATCACCCCAAAGCTTGTCGCGGGCAATTCAGCCGGGGCTTCCGCCCTCCGCCAAGGAGTTCGTGATGGTGGATGCCCAAGCTTCCAGCTTCTTGCGACTTCTCCGGCCGCAGGAGCCGGATAAAGGGAAGGGAGTATCGGCCGCACTCTCTCGCAACAGGGGACGGGCACAAGCTTCAGATCTTCGCGGTACTCCCGTTCGAGGAGAACCGCGGATCTAAGGGCACGCCAACGAGGGGCGCCCAATGGGAGATGATCTCGCTGTTCTTCTGGAGGCGCTATCCGTGAACGACGCCGAACTCCTCGGCTGCCGGGCCACCGTAAGGGAGCTCTTCGACTGGGAGAGTGTAGACTGCACTCGACCCCATCTCAGGGTCGTGGGGCTGGTGGGGCTTACACTACTCCCCATATAATGTTGGGTGCCACGCTTCCTCCGCTCTACGCCGACCGGCTGCGGGCTGCAGAGATTTCGTCCGCCGCCCATCGAAGTATGACGCACCACTCAACCCCGGAATTCTCGCAGATTTATACGACGGTGGTGCGTGCCGTCGGGGTCGAGTAGAGTTATGGCTAACTACTTCCCGATGTCGCCGACAGTTCGCCCCGCCTCGGTCGCCGAACCTTCCTCGAGGTTCAGACGCCGTGGAGGAACTGCGCGACATTTTGTCGCCAACTTTCAGGGCTCCTACGCTCAACCGGGTGTGGAGGACGACCTCCACGCTGGAGCAGTGCATAGGGGGAGTCCTGAGGGGTTTATTCGGCGGTTTAGCCATTGCCGCAACACGATCCCCTGATCTCTCGAGCGCTATTATTGGCGTTCGAGGGGGTTAGGGATCGAAGATGGAGAAGATGGCTACCCGTGATCGCCGCTACCACTTCCGAGTTCTTCTCCGCTCACAAGTGTGCCCGGGCAGCGGAGGCTCGAAGGTGCAGCAGGCCTCAAACCCCGACGGAGCCGAGCCGGAGCGCCGAAGTCCTCCGACCGTAAAAAGAAGAAGCGCAAGGAGGCCGCCGCCCCAGAGGTTTTGGTGGCCGATCCGTGGCTTCAAGCCTCAGCGGCGACGATCAGGAGCCGAAGAAGAGATCGCCGACCAAATGAGACAATCGCAGGGACCGCCGTTTCCTCGCCGTGAAGACGATAGGGCAAGCCATACGCCTCATCCACCGCACAAATGGGCACGACTTGGAAGATTGCCAGGTTGTGTCCAAGTTGGTGGAAAAGCTGCCAAGAAGCGCCTAAGCGAAGATCGCAAGATGATGACGACGAAGATGACACCCCACCGGCTTTCCAACAAGCCGAGCACACGGTGGCGCATTCATGGGGGGCTCGCCACCTACTCTTCCAACTCGCAAGACAAGCGAGAGCCGAGACTGTGTGTGCCACCATGCCAGAGCCTCGGACGAGGACAGCCGGGCCGAAGTGGTCGGATCAATCGATCACTTTCACGGCCGACCACCCGCGAACACTTCAGTGCCCAAACCATCTCCCCGATCGTGGTCGCCCCTACGGTCGGGAATGCGGTTTAAGAGTACTGTTGATGGAGGAAGTGCTATCAACTTCGGCCGGTCGGGCGATCAAGCACTCCAAATACCTTATGAAGAATCGCGCTACCGCGACCGCTTTTATGGAATTGCCCTCGATGGGCCTAATGCCCTGGACAAGTCCGCTTACCCGTCACGCTCTAAGCGCTGAAAACTTCCGAACGGAACTCATCAACTTCGAAGTCGCCGACTTCGACCTCCCTTACAATGCCCTGCTTGGCCGGCCAGCGCTAGTCAAGTTCATGGCAGTTACGCATCATGCTTACTAGTTATATGTCCGTGCGTTGCTACGAAAAACAAAATTGATAACGAAAAATAAAGATTAAAAAATAAAAAAAAATACTATTTTATAAGATTAAACATATATCTTTAACGCTTCGTTTCTTGCAAAAGCTGACTAATTAAAACAACGCTTCGTTTCTTGCGTAGGGCAATTAAGCAGGGCAATTAAGTAGGACAATTAAACAGAGCAATTAATGCGACGTGGGAAGAAACTCTTACTTTATATAGTAGAGATTTGCTGATGAAGATCCCTGGGCCAGAGGGCCCAATTGTGGTAAAGGTGGACAAGCTCGAAGCCTTGCGCCTCAGTAAGCAAGTGCAAGACTTCGCTGGAGCCGCCTGCTCGCCACAAGTGCAATGAAGACCCTCGAGCGCCTCCCGGCCAAGGTTCAAGCGCTTCACCAGCCCCTGGGTGAGGTGAAGGTGGTCCCCGTGGGTGAGGAAGGCTCTCGGCAAGGTGTGAGAATCGGCTGATCTCGGCCAAATAGGAAGACGCGCTCGTCACCTTCCTCCTGGCCTAATCTAGATGTGTTCGCCTGGGAACCATCTCGAAATGACCGGTCCCTAGGAGGTGATCGAGCACCGATTGGCAACGCTTACCTGAGCGCACCCAAACCGCGTTAAGGTCCGAGGCAAAGCGCCAGAGCGACAAGAGGCCATTCGGGAAGAAGTGGAGAAGCTATTGCAAGCCGGAGTTGTGCTGGAAGCCGCCACCGAGTGGCCGCTAACCCTGCACTCGTGAAGAAGTCCAATGGGAAGTGGCGAATGTGTATAGACTTCACCACCGACTCAATAAAGCTCGCCCTAAGGACCCTTACCTCTCGCCAAGGATTGACCTCGCTGTCGATTCTACGGCAGATGTGAAGCTCTATGTTTCCTAGACGCCTACTCGTGATATCATCATTAGAATGGCGCAGAAGACGAAGAAAAGACGGCCTTTGTAACCCCCTTTTGGTGTATAGTTATGTTCGAATGCCCTTTGGGTTGAAGAATGCCGATCTACATACCAATGAGCCATGTATATTGTATTCAAGTCACAAATTGGGAAGAACCTGGAGGTATATGTTGATGACTTTGGTGATAAAAGCTAAGGCCGATGGGTTGGTTGAAGATCCGAGGAAACTTTCTCCACCTCCGACTACCGCTTAAAGTCGAACTCGAGAAGTGCGTGTTCTGGTGTCATCTCGGAAAGTCGCTTGGCTTCCTGGTCTCCACCGCTGGATCAAGCCAACCTGCATAAGATTGAAGCAATAGAACGAATGAAGCCACCCGTCCGCTTCAAGCAGCCTTCGAGCTTAGTCGGTCGCCTTCCCTCCTCTACGGCGGTTCATAGTTCGCCTACTGGGAGAAAAGTCTCCCATTGTTCAAGCCGATGAAGAAGACTAACTCCTTCGAGTGGACTCTGGCTCAGCAGCATTTGAAGATCTCAAGAAGTATCTCTCTCGCCTCGTGCTGGTCGCTTCGAGCCCGGGTGAGCCGCTTCTCTCTTTATGTAGCGGCAAGCCTCTGGCGTGAGTGCAAAGACTAGTAGCAGAGCGAGAGGCGGGCAAATGGCCGGGTCTATTACGTGAGCAAGGTGCTGCATGATGTCAAACTAGGTATCCTCAGGCCCGTAAAATGGTGTATGCCGTGGCCGGGTGGCATCAAGAAAGTCGCGACACTATTTCCAAGGAAGGGAGATCACCGTGGGTCTCCTCGTGATCTCTCGGGGAGATCCTTCACAATCGTGAAGCTGAAGGTCGACGCTGGTCCGCAATCGAGCCGGGGAATTTGGCTTCAAGTTTGCCCCGTGATCGCTATCAAGAGTCAAAGATCAGCGGACTTCATTGTTGAATGGACTCGGCAGATGGGGAAGATAAGGAAGTCCTCGCGGCCCACGCCTTGACGCCTTTCTTCGATGGAGGATCCTTCAGCTCGGCTACGCTGGGCTGGTTCCTCTCCTCTCCGACCGGGACCCTCAAATATATAGTCGCCCCGACTTTAAAGCTACCAACAATGTTGCGGAATACGAAGGATTGTCGGTTGGTTCGAGCTGCCGCAATGATCGGCATACGGCGCCAGACAAAAGGCGATTCTTTGGTCGGGTCATCAACCAGGCAAGGAAGGACTTCACCTCGCCTCGATCCCGCTATGGCAGCCTTACCCGGCGGAGGTTAGAAAGATGGAGAGACACTTCAAGGGCTAGGTATACACACATACCCCCGGCCGACAATTATTTAGGCTGACGAGCTCGCCACCGGGCCGACAAGAGCCCCTGTCTGCCCGGAGTCTTTGAAGAAAGGCTTACGCGACCAGCCCATCTCACTCGCCTCGGGTGGGGAGGATGGTGATGTTGCTCAGCCCTCACTGATGGGAAGGCGACGCTTATCGCAACCCCTGCTTCTCGTGGGGACGATGGTGGCGCCGCCAAATTTCTCTGCAGGAGGAAAAGTGGCACCGATGAAACGCTGGCTGTTGAGTACCGGACGATCACTGTGGTCGCTGCGGTTGACCGAAGGCACATGGATGGACCCGATCCCGCCTACCTCGGCGGATCAAGTATGCCCGACGATGATGCGTCACCGAGAAGATAGCGGAAAGGCCAAGCGCTACACCCGGTAGATGGGGACCTCGTATCACGGGTGGAAACGAGTTCTTCCAAGTGCATCACTCGGGAAGAGGGAAGCATTTTGCTTTCGACATCCATGGAGGCGCAAAGCGGGAGCCATTTTTCCAATGAACCTGGTGGGAAAAGCTTTCCGCCACGGGTTCTATTGGCCAACGCCTCCAGGATGCTTAGCCGGGTGAGGAGATGCGAGGCGCCCACGCCAAGCAATCCACCAACCAGCCCAAGCTGGCAAAAACCATCCCGCCTCATGGCCCTTCGCGCCTGGGGTCGATATCCTGGTCCGCTCGGGCCACAGTGAGGCTACACTCATCTGCTCGCCGCCATTGACAAGTTCACCAAGTGGGTGGAAGCCTGCCGTGAGAACCATTACCGCTGCAGTCGCCAAGTTCATGCGAGGGATCTTCGCCCGCCTGGTCGCTAACCAGATTATCACCGGCAATGGCGCCCAGTTCACCGGGCCGCTCGACTTTTGGCGAAGAAATGGGCACGGTCTGCTTTTGCCTCCGCCGCTGCCCATCCCGTGCCAAACGCCAAGCTGAGCGCGCCAATGCACCGTGCTGAAGGGCCTCAAGACTCGGCGTTTGATCGGGCTTCACCAACGCGCTCGCGGTGGGTTGAAGAACTCCCAAGAAGCCGTGGTCACTCCGACCACTCCCACAAGCTACGGAGAGACTCCATTCTTTTCTCGTTTACGGAGCGCAGGTCGTCCCTCCTTCGCACTGACATTTGCTGTGCCGCCACGTCATGCGTCGCGAAGAAGATCAGGGAAGAGATGCGCCAAGACGACGCCAATCTCCTGGAAGAAGTTCGGATCGTATGCCCGCTTCGCTTCGGTATCAAGAAAGCCTCGTGGAGGTACCACGCCACCCGGTCGCTGAGAGAACATCGCGGCGACCGTCTTGCGAAGATCGGCCGCAGCTGGTTGTACAAACCGCTTTCTCAAAGGGAGGAGGCCCCTCTAAGGTGGTCTCACCTCAATTCGGGCGGTCAAAGGTTGGCCATCGAGGGCGGGAGGAATCGCTAACTCGCTAATATAGAGAACTCGCCAAGTTCTACCTTGAACGGTTGTAAGTTTCAGTGTTTTTGTTCTCGTGTCATTGGCCGAATCATGCTCAGCTGCGCTCGACTAGCCGGGAACACGTTGTTCAAATTGGCATTAAGTTCTGTTATTTCAGCGCTATCGCATGCCTTCCGGTTCGTGTTTTATGGCAAAGTGTTCGCGATCACTCTAGTCCGCTGGAGCTTCAGCTGGCAAAGGCGGGACCACTATGTAAGTGCGGGCGACAGTGATTGGGCAATTGGGCTACCGGTTTGAACTCACCCCGACACGGTCATGACACTGGTGTCCTGGGGCGCGATTTAAACACCGCTATCAAAAGCCTACGCCCTGTCACGCCTTACTCAGATCCGCCCGCGGAGGCCACAAGGGCACGCGGTTGTTTGCAGGATCGTGAAGGCAACGAGAAGGAATCGCTCTGACACAAGGGATACTTTACTCCTTCTTTTTTCCTTCTAAGCCTTGCCGGCAAAGAGTTAATGCCAAGCGTCACAAGAAGGTGGAAGGCTAAGAAGACAAGTTAAACATTGCTTGAATAAGTCTAAAAGTGTCATGTCTATTCCATGAAAGTGCTTTACAAAAGTTGTTGCAAAGCCTGAAGTTAAAAGGGCAAAAGGGGAGAAGGGTCTAGGTTATCCTATCCTTCTTCCTCTCGCCCGCCATCGCGGTCGGCCGCAGTGGTCTTCCGCGAGGCCCGACGCCCGTCCAAAGGCCACTTTCTCACGCGCCCTCCAAATACAGTGGTTGGCCATCTCCAAATGAAAGAGCGACGAGGTCAAGAATGCGCACCCGCGCCCGCCCCGCCTTCTCCTTCAACTTCGACGGCACCAGAGGATCAAAGTTGGCGCCCTGGACGCTGCAAAGACGCCAAAATTTAACTTCGCAAGAGCTGCCGCATCAAGGCTGCCTCCTGGTGGACCGTCGGCCAGTGACATGGAAGCCGGTGAAGTCCGCAATCCGATCGAGGTGTATATGAGGCGACGGTTGCTCAGCTGGCGCTTCTGCTGCCGTACTAACCTGGGCTGAGCGAGGCTGTCCTCCATCCGGCGCATGCACCTCAAGATCTCAGAGTGTCACCCGGATCGATGCTGTGTGTCCGCCGCGCCGAGCTCTTCCATGAGCCAGCGGCGAAGGCCTCGCCTCGCTCCCCACCCCCCGCCCCGCTTTCCATCCTGTCAGAATTACAGCCACCGGAGGCGCCGATCTCGCATGGCGCTGGCCAATGCTGCTTGCTCAACGTAAGGCGGTGGTGTGGGAGTAGAGCTGTTCATGGGCGCCAAGATGGCATTCTGCGCCACCAAGGAACGAGTCCGCGGGAGGATCCGGAGTGGGTCAGGCCTCTGGCTACCTGGGATGCGACAAGAAGAAATGGCCGGGTCAAGCCAGATCGATCGCGGCTTCTTGTTCTCGCGGATCACCGCCGCCTGCTTCGTCTACCTCGGCTCGTCACCAGAGCGAGCGGGGGTCTGCAATGGTGCCCTGGAACAAGCAAAAGCAAGCAAAGGTAAGGCTCCATTCAAGGTTAAAAAGTTTTACCGCTTTCTTTTTGTGTGTTTCAAGGATTCAGTATCTGGCGAGGCCTTAAAACCGAGGCACTCGGAGTGAGAACCAGCTACCTAGGCACCGGGCGGCCTCGGGCGAGGAGGTTGCGCCGGGTGGGTCAATACCATCGGCGCGTGGCGTCACTGGCGGTGACGGCGGCGAGGTTGCCGCTGCCGGTGGGTTCCACCATCGCGCTGGCTGGCGGGTCACCGGGCGGTGACGGATTTATGGCGCGAGGCCGCGCCGTGGGTCTACCACCGGCACCGCCGGCGGGTCTGGGCGGTGACGGTGGCGCGAGCCGCCAAGGCCGGTGGTCCATGGCCGCGCGCTGCCGGCGATCATCGGCCGGGCGGTGGCGGTGGCGACGAGGCCGCACAGATCGGTCCCGCCGTAGCGCTGGGTCACCGCCGCGGTATGGTGCGATGGAGGAAGGCGGCCGGTACGGCTGGCGCGGCGCCAGCGAATCCGCAGCGGTGATGGCGGAGGCGGTTGCCGCGACTGCTGATGAAGAGCCCCGCACTCGAGGAGGAAGTCTCGGAGGGCGGGCCGCTGGAAGATCCAGCCGGCCGACTGGCCGCCCCGATAGCCGTGGTCGGCCGACGCCCAGCTGGGCAAGGTTGTCGCTTCGGCAGGCGCTTGTTCCTCCTGGTCGCCACCGTAGGGAGTGCCGCGGATTATCGTGGGCCCTTGATGGACGATGATGGGCGCCCCCATGGCGCCCATCTTGGGCATCGCCTTGACGTATCCTCGCCGATCCAGAGGTCGCATAAGGTCGCAGTGGAAGCGCAGCCTGGGAAGGGCGAACGCCGCCGATCGCCCACGCCCCATCCAGGAGCGTTATCCGCGGGCGGCCCAGCCTTTCCACGGTACCGATACAAAGAAGAAGAAGAAGAAGGCGATGTTAAAAAAAAAGGGATGATGATGAAGAAGGAAGGCGTAAGAGCTTACCTCTCCTGGAATCCGCCGAGTCCCCGCCCACGCCCGTAGTGCTGTTGGGCAGCGCGTGGCCAAGAAAGGGCTAATCCTCCGACACGGTCCCGAGAACCATGCCTCCGGTCAGCCTGCTATTCAGCCGATCAACCCGAGCCAACATTGCAAGTAGCTCGGGCGTGTCGCCGACCGGAGATACCTGGCCAGATTTGCCGCTTCACTGGCTCTGGGGAAGCCTCAGTGGCTTCAATGCCGCCGCTATCTTCAACGTATAACCATTCTGCGGGCGCCACATTTTCCACCGGATCGGTTCTCCATTGGAATGTAGGCGCAACGGCCCCGCCTCTAAGTCGCATATGGCAAGACCCGGAGATGCCGGAGCCCTCGGCCGACGCTGAGCGAGAAGAAGTAGCGGAAAAGGAGAAGATTGGGCATTACCCCTATAAACATCTCACGTATGGGCGAAGACGGAGAGGAGCACAATGGAGTTAAGGGAAGGTGGATGTTGTGAATGTCGTGAGAAGTTGAGGACGGCGATGTAGAAGTCCGAGATGGACGGACCAAGCCTGCCATCATCGCCTGCATTTAAGAAGATGACTTCCACGAAGTCGGGCGTGGGGAGCGACACCCTGCCCGCATGACAGTGAGAGCGTCGCGGCGATCACCTTGAGCAGAGCGGCGTGCGCTTTCCACGGTTGAAGGAGGGAGAACAGGAGCCTGAGAGGCCATCGTAATCAGCTAAGGCGTAAGGGAAGCTAAGGCAGGAAGGAGCAGAGGCGGAAAGCTAAAACGGAACATGCCCCTGCCGCCGCTATTTATAAGAATTCAAGGAAGAGCCTGGCGGAAAAAGTCGAAGAGACGCAGCTCGGATGCGGGAAAACCAAAGTATTTTTCAAGGAAGTGGGCACGTCCCACTAAGCCTCGGAAACGGCTGCAGATTCCACCTCGGGCCGGAAAAAGAGGCAAGTTTTTAAAGACCGCAAGGCATGCGGGCATTTATGGCCCCACCGAGATTGAACCGCTCATCAAGAAAAGAAAAGAATAAAGACACTGGTGGGCCCGGGCTCGGCCACACAGATAAACGGGCTGGGGTACCCAAACACCGCATTAAGTACTCACGCCCAGAGGACAGTGGCGTCAGCCACTCATGCGACTAAAGAAAGGTGCTCGCCAAGAGGACAGGTGGCGTTTTCAGTTATTCTCGAGGCGACTCAAAGAAGGTGCTCAAGAGGACAAAGTGGCGTGGCCACTCACTCGAGGCGACCAACAAGGTGCTCGCCAGGGGACAGTGCTCAGCCACTCGTGGCATGACCACAAAGGGTGCTCTAAGGGGACAGATGCTTCAAAGCACTGCATGACCAGCAAAGGTGCTCGCCAAGAGGACAAAGTGGCTCAGGCCACCTCGGGCGAGTTCCCAAGAATCAACCCCGTAATACATGCTACTGGCATGGTCAAGGATATTTAATGCGAGACGCGGCGATTAAATGCAGGATGTGTAGGCCGGTATGGCGCGCCTTCCCAGCGCATTAATGATGGGTGGCCCTAATCGACATCCCCTCTCCGGCGGAACCTCGCAGGGTGACAGACAGCGGACCCAAGGCGAAGTCTAAGTCGGCTAGGACAGCATTAAATGTGATGTAAGAGAGTGTGACGGTGCATTAAATGCACCGTGAGCGTGTCGACGCTTGGTTTACGAAGTTAGGGCCCCATGCGCCAAACAGCCAGTATAAAAGGAGTGGGTGCATGGGAGAATGGTTGTTGATCCTTGGTTGGCGTAACCTCCGAGGGTCTTCTTCCTCACTCTTGTAAGAACTTTGAAAGCGTAAGAAACCACCAAGCAGACTAGGGTTATTACTCCTTTGGAGGGCCCGAACCTGGGTAAACTCGACTGCCTTCTTGCTTGCTCCCAAAGATCCCGTTCTTCCCGCTCCTCGGAGCGTTGCTACAAAAGCCCCCATCCAATCTCTCAAGCACCTGGCCTTAGGTGCCCAAGTACAAGAAGTCGAGCGCAGTGTGAGCAAAGAGAAGTAGCAATAAAGCAGTGCCAGAGTACTGAGTGAAAGTAGCGTATGCAGTAGCAAAGAGTGGTAGCGAGTAGCAGCAGGGAGGAGGTGCTTGCAGTTCGACACCCGTCGCGGGCCACTTGATGAACGACATCCGTGCTTGCCCGAGAGTGGTGATATCTTCGTTCGGGGGGAACTCCAGGGCATGAGACATGTAAACATCGTGGACATAGTCCACCTGCACCCTCATGTAGCCCATCCCCAAAGGTATACCATGCACCGTGTCATCCTCCTTGCTTGGAAATGCAACCCCGCGCGCAGCCTCAATGTGTATTCCGTCGCCGATCAGGACTAGCTGGCACTTGGCAGGACCCTGCAAGAAGTGATCACCAACTTCATCATAATCTTTGTTAAGCTTACTCATGTACCTTTTGGTCTGAAACAGTTATTACCTTGAGGTGTGGAATGCATAGTTCCTTATTGGAAGCGCAGCTGCTAGGGCGTAGCATAGGCGATGGTTGAGGAATCTGATTCTGGGAGAACATCGCCATCATCTCAGCCTTTAACTCCTCCTTCAACTCCTCCTTCATCTGCGCTCTGATCCACGCCTCACGTGCTTCCCATGATCTTGCCCTGGCACTAGAAGCGCTCTCCTCTACAAAGAAGGACCTCTTCGTATACCCCACACCTGCGGCAAGCACCCGACCCTTATGATCGAGCTTCCCGATTGCCGAACACATGATGTCCCTTGACCCTTGGCTTTCAAATGCTCCTTGCTCTTTCTGCAGGCTTACCTCCTCCTGCAGGTCGCAAATATAAATTATTGCTAAAATACAATGGGAATATAATATGCAATGTACTATGTTAGATATCTTACGATGGTCGTGACGATCTGTGCGGTCGCGGGGTTTGGAATTACAATCTGACCGTCGGAGGTTTTCTTCGTCCTCGCTAATACCCAGTCGCGTGCCCGCTCCTTGCATATGTGGGAGTAAGGCATCGTTGTCCCAGAGGTTGCACACTCCTCCGCTAGTCGCGCCCACTCTGCCTTCTTCCCTACATACCCACTGGAACCGAGGTGGTGCGCGTGTGTGTTACGCCTCTGTATAGCGATATTCTTCTCTCTCAGCTCCTCCGCCTCGGGCGTATTCCTCATCCTTGCGAACTCCTCCCAAACCTCGGGAGTAACAAATGGATACCTTTGGAAGGGAGTACGATTTTTCAACACGAACTCGGCACGCATGGTCACCCTGAAATGCCTCAAAGCCACACCCATTCTCTTCAAGGCGTACCGTCTCGCATTGATTTCATCTTCCTCTGGTATAATCCATTTCCCCTTAACTTCGTCCCACAGTCGGTTCTTCTGCTCGTCGCTTACTTCCTTCCTCTAGTCCTTAATTGTGATCGGCACTCGCTCCCTCACCAATTGGCCGAGAAAAGAGGAGTAGCGCCCCTTAAACTTGCTAGGACCCGTGCAAACCCCCGTGGCATTGAAGTGGAGCACTTGCGGCGTTCTCCCTGTGGCTCCTTTATTCGGTCCTCTGCCCTTTCAAACCTTCCTCGATGGGGTAGCAGGACCTTCTTCTCTCTCTAGCGTTGAGCCGGTGCTCTCTCTTTGCGACATTTCGAAGTAAGTACGTATATGTCAAACCTAAACTTCATGAGAGAAAGCAATTCAAATTTCTGACATGATTATATTTCACATAATAGAAAGCAATTCACATGTCCATCTGTAGACCGACTAAGTACATACGTACCAACGATGACTCCTAATCTCTAATTAGGTTAGGTCCTAATCCCATTCGAGGATATGTGGTTCGAGCAAGTTCCTAAGCTGTTGTACAACTCTAGAGAAAATTTTGGCAGCATCTTCCCGCTGTTCTCAAAATACACGTCTCGACAACAGGTCAAGAGGGTGTGTATTCGACGAACACTAGGGAGATGCTGCCGAAACTTTCTCTAGAGTTTGTACAACAGCTTAGGAACTTACCCGAGCCACATATCCTCGAACTGTCCAAAAAACGTGGACAATTCGAGACTGCTTATTTATAAATATGCCATTTTAGCATACTTATAAACAAGCACCCTCGAACGGGAGACGCATAGGTTACGCAACTAAAATCGATAATAAAGTGCGATAATATAGCATGTGTTACAAGTTTCAAATTGCAATGAGAATATAATCTGCACATATTACTATAGAAGGTTTGCTAAATTAATTAGCCGAGGTGGATTGCTCTCAGATTGCTATAGAAGGGTTGCTAAATTAATTAGTCGTCCAACTTCTAGATGGCCAATATAACACCGGCTATTACATCTGAAAATTTCAGGATTACAACCCTAGAACAGCACTGCTCTAGCACAGAAAACAACAAGTACAGCATAGCATAGAATGAATATAGCACTGCTCTAACCCTACCACAATGCATTAAGAGCAAGTGCCACCAAATTGTCAGCTAAGAGCATAAAGGAATAAGCACAACACTACTCTGACCCTAGAACAATGCATTAACAGCAAGTGCCACCAAATTGTCAGCTAAGAGCAGTGCTTATCTAGGACTAGCAAGTTCCTTTAATGATCAGATTAATCAAGCCTCAATTTCAAGCAATCATCATCGAGCTATTTACAACCAATTACAGCCCACAGTCCGATAGTTCTTACAGTGCGCCGAACCGAGTCGGCAATGGGGGAGGAGCCGATGGGGGACGCACCGATGGGGGGGAGGAGCCTGAGGGGGACACGCCGAAGGGGGAGGAGCCGATGGGGGAGGCGCCGATGGGGGGGAGGAGCCGGAGGGGGAGGCGCCGGAGGGGGAGGAGCCGGAGGGGGAGGCGCCCACGGGGTACCCGCCGATGGGGGAGGCGCCGGGGGGTGTGGGAGGAGCCGGAGGGGGAGGCTGTGACACTACGGTATGGTGTGACATTATAAAATGTGAAATTAGAGAATAAAACCTTTCGGCTTGAGGTTTACTCGCGTTTTAGGGCCTTTTGAAGTGTTGTGACACCACGGAGCGTCGTAACCTTATAAAAGGTGCATGATGAGGTCAAAAACATATTGAAATATGATATGGGAGGTTAAAACCATAAGGTATGGAGGTTAATAGCGTTGTCGGGCCGTTTCCGGGGTTTTGAGCCTTCCGGGGGGAGTTTGGGCCTTAAAGAGGGGGTTGTGGGCTTTGGTGGGATGGAGTGGGAATCCATTTAGGATTAGGAAAGGGGCTTAGGTCTGGTTAAAGGGGGGTTTCACTGCCCTTTTGGGCGTCCTACCCCAACCCTTTGCGCCCCCAAGTGCCCTAGCCGCCTCCCACACCTCCCCACCTCCTCCTTGGGCGCCTCCACCTCCCCCAAGCCTCTCCCCTTGCACCACCACCCTCTCCACAACCTCTCCACCTCCCTTGCTGTGCCTAGGTGAGTTCTTGACCTCACCACCTCAAAGATCCATCCGTTGGAGCGCTCCGCGATGAGGAGATCCGGCGGGATTGGAGCGAGGAAGGAGATCGCGCGAACCGGGAGGAGATCTATTGGGTTTTCGTGCGTCGGGCAAAGGTATGTCCATGGAAATCCTTGGGGATGATCTAGGTACTGTTCTAAGGGTTTTTATCAAGTTTTTAGATCAATTGGTGGTGTTGGAATTGAGTAATTTGGATTAGATCTAGATGTTGCCACGTTCTGTTTTTGGGACAGCATGAGTAGTCGACCTAGGGTTTGCGTTTTCGTCAATTTAGAATCCTAATCTAGTCGTACAGACGTAGAAGAAGTTGTAGATAATTTATTTATCTTTCCGTGGATATAAAGAACGTTAAATTCCGCCCAGCCGTTTGAAAGTTATGGCTGTTTTACCGAGCGTGATAAAATCTGTGACGTAATTGGAACAGATCACGGTAATCTGTAGATTAAACAACTTTAGAGTCCGAATCAGTCTTTCCATATACCTATAGAAAGTTGGGAAATTTCCTAAGCTACGCGAGGATGTACTCGTTTAATTGATTCGGAGTCCCAGAACTCAAGTTATGCCTTTTGCAAGGCTGCTGTCCCGACGGGACAGAACCTCTGTTTTTAGGTTTTGCGAGTAGTTGGCAATGTCGGGGTAGATGAGGGTTTGCGTACTGTTTTGTGGACATGATTGTGAGCGTGTGGTACCTATGTGCAGGTGGTGTGACCTAGGGAGTGCCCTCTACTTCCCGCCAATTCGTTGCCCGTGGTTGAGGCAAGTGTGTTGTGATGGATAGCGATTTGTAGGTTGCTTGTTGAGAATAGATGGAATTGACTACATGATATATGATCACTTGCCATGCTTTTATGATTGCCAATGATATGATGAGCATGTTTAATATGTTATGATGCCATGTGTTAATATGTGAGTTAAATATGATGATGGCATAAATGCATACATGGCATGTTACATGGCTCGGGCGGTGAGAAAGTCATAACTAGTCCGGGAAGGTCGGTGAGAAAGTTATGACTAATCCGGAAAGCCAATGAGTAAGTCCTACATCGTGATTCCATTCACCGCGGTGAACGGAAGCGAGGAGTAGGCACCCTCCATCTTCGGGATGGAAGGGGGGAGAGGGTGCACACCGACGGGTGTGTACTCAACCATACTGGTATGAGTTTCCAAGGAGACATGAGCATTGCATTACATTGCATACATAATGATGATGATATTGTTAAGTGTTCATGAATGAGATGATATATATTGTAACGTCCCAAAAATTTGCTTTAATGTATTTATGGTATTTTCGAGCTAGTTGGTGTTGTCTGGAATTTATTTGGAATTTTTTTGAGTTAAGACGTCGACTTTATAAAAATCTGTTCAGGTGTCCGGTTCACGAAAAGAATTTTTTGCGGAAAATCTACACGTCGAAAGTTTACGAAACCAACTTCGTTAGGCTCTAAATGATTCCTAGTATTTTTTACAAGAATTTTTTTTTCAGATTGTTAGAACCTCCCTGGTTTTTTTTTTCTTCGCGGCGCGCGTGTTGGAACTTATGAGATGTATATGCGTATATACTTGGGCGTGAGTGCTATTAGTGCTTGCTAATAGTGCTGGCGTTTTGTTGCCGTTTTCTTTTCCACGAGAGGGCTCTAGCAATTCCTTGTGATTAAGGTGCAGTTCTGCATGCATGTGCGGTTACTAGTAATAGCAATTGTGCAGCCGATTTGGCTCCTGCATGCTAGCCGTTTGGTTCCCAAATTGCTCCCATGCAGCACTAGTAACAGCCATTCCCGTTTTATAGCCTTGCATTCATGCATGTGGAAATGCATGCATGCCGTCGTGGCCTTTGGAAAGGCATGCATGCGTTTTCACGTGATGGCTTAACTTCCACTTCTAGCCATTCTTTTTAATCCCCACACGCACATGAACTTCAACTTTTCCAAGCCATTTCCTTGTTAGTCTCCACATGCACACGAAAGGTCAATTGTTGTTTCTCGCTTTCACGTGCGTGCGTTTCCACAACTAGCAGCGCACACACTTTTCCATTTCTCTAGCGACTACCGCCTAGCCGCGGCTGCTCGTCCGGGTCGACCGAGCGCTCCTCTCGTAGTAGCGCCGCTGTCGCCGTCGTCTCACGCTATCGCCGTCCTCGTTGCCGCTGCAGTCTCGCCGCCGCGTACGTCACCGCTGTTGTCGTGTGCCGCCGTCGTTGGAGTCGTCACCTCCGACACGCCGCCGCTGCCGTCTCGCAGCCGGGTACGCTGCCGTCGTCTACGTCGTCGCCGCCACCGTCTACGTCGCGAGCGCACCTTCCGGCCACGTCGCCTTCTTCCTACGCCCAACGATTTGCGCCGCTGCTTCGGCCGTCGTCGGTAGTTCTCCTTATTTTCTTTTATGCGCGCTCTATCTATATCGATCAATTAAGCTTGTCCGCATGTATTGATGCATGTATACATGTGTTAGGCTTATATGGTTTTTCCATATGCGTGTACTGTGGACGGTAGATGCATATATATTTTCACGTATATATATATATATATATATATAGTTTAGTCGGTTGAACGTAGATTTTTGGCCGAATCGAGGTATATATATACTTGGTCAAATCGCGTGTAGAAATAGCCGCGCGTAGATATAGTCGGTTGACACAAATATCGTAGAACTTGTTTCGGCACTCTCTGTTGCTTAACGCTAGTTGCATGAATATGGTATTGTGTGCCTGTTTGCCATATATATATCTACCATGCTGTTTTTCCGCGTAGCACGCACGTATAGCCGTAGTCGCCATCGTTGCCGTAGCAGTAAATGCCGCCGCCGCCTCAGGTATATACATGTGAATATATTTTTAGATGATGCTAGTGTATGCTCGTATACATATTTATCCTCTGCCGCATGCATGTATTTATATATATAGTGAAGGCTAACGTGCATGCATGAATTTGAATAGTGTGTTCGTAGTATGTATATATATACCTGCGCAGCTATTTGGTTGTTATGCATGTACATGTATATACGTTAGTTGTGCACGTATATATATTTTCCTAGTGTGTGTAAACCGAATACCTTGCCATGCGCGCGCAAGAGCCCTCCCTCACGTCCAGAACAGTGCCCTACGCCAAATAGTACAGGCATGCATGAGAAAGCTAGGAAACTAGTTGTACATGCATTTTTCTGGAATTTACGAAATTTGTTATTTTCGCTACGATTTTGTTTTAAGTCCAAACTGCTTGCAACAAATTTTGTTAATTATTAAATATTAATACCTTTCTACAGTATTTTTACTGAAATTTTATAATTAAATTTATACTGTTAAATTATTTGCGGAAAGTCCAAACTTACGAATTTTGTATCTCTTAAACTATACGTTCAAAAATGTCGAAATAAATTTTATAAATCTTAGAATATGCTAAACTAATTTTCTGGAAGTTCTCGCGAAATTACGCATTAATTTGATTTGCGGCATTTTTCGATTGTGTGTTTACCTGGTTGTTTGCTACGCGTAGACGTTGATCTGAGCGGGAGTGTGGAAGTCGAAGACCAAGCTCAAGACTTAGATCAAGAGTATCAGCTATTTGAAGGCAAGTCGTGCTTTGACCATTTTGATCCTAGCATTTTAAAGATATATTTCGATTTAAAGTATGCATGTTATGTTGAATAAAATAAATAATTTAATTTGGGTAATTAGTTAATCAACCTAATTGTTAACTCACCCTTGTTAATATTATTTGTATGTCATATGTTTCCTTGTTGCCTTAAGTTGGGATCAAAATGTTGGATAATATGATTGTGCCAACACGGGAGGCTAGACCGTGACTAGATGCTTAGTTGTGCTTACGTGAACCTTGTTTCAAAATAAGCAAAATAATATTGACTAATGACAAGTGAGATGATTTTGGAATGTTAAGTGTGAACTTGTCACGGGAAGATGTGAAGTGTAGGTACCTTTGTGGTTCTACATGGTAACTGAAGTTACTGTTGGCATGTGTTGCACAATAGTTGAACAAGGGTGGGGAAAAGATTTAGTCTGGGGCAAGTGGTATGAGGCTTTATGCCAGGTGGGCCTTTATGGCACAGATATTGAGAAGCAGCCTTTGCGGCCTTGGGATGAGCGATGTGAGATGTTTTGGGTCGGGGTTGTGAGATGGATGCCTTGCCCTGGACAGTTAAGGACTTAACCTTGCAAGCCTTTGAACTGGGCTTTTCGTACAACCACATGGCTGGTGTGGGACAGTCTTAGGCTAGTAGGATTCTGAAGTCTTACCTTTGATACCTAAGGGTGACAGCTACACTGGGGTAACTGTACGGGGGAGCGTACCGGAGCTACGGCTTGGTACCCTATCCAACGGTGTTGTCGGTCCCATACTTCGCCTTGCTAAGGGAAGGGATGGTGTATGGCACAAACCGGAGAGGGTCATTGGTGTAGACGGAAGTTTCTGAAAAGCTTCGTTACGGTTAATCGCCTTTGTGGTGTGAGACTGTATCATGTGGGTAAAGTGTACAACCTCTGCAGAGTGTGTCAAAACTATTCGAATAGCCGAGTCCACTGATCGGACAAAGCTCGGGGATTACAGTCAAGGGTTAGATCTTCTAAAAATAAAATGTGGAATTGGGTGGCTTCGTGCCGATGAGGAATTTGACTAGGGCTTTCTGCCAAACCACTGATGAAAGACTTTGAAATTCATATTATAGTATGGTTTTATCAATTTGAATCTAGTATGAGTATTTGAAAGTAAAATGCTGTTTTATGCAAAAGAACCAAATGAGCCTATCCTTTGGAATAAACCTGCATATAGTTATTAGACATGCACTTCTGTGCATGACTTGTTGAGTATGTTGTATACTCACCCTTGCAAACCAAAAACAAATCAGAAGAAGAGTCAATGCCTGCGTGGGAAGAGGAGTACAACGACGGCCAGGACAATTAAGGGATCATCCGCACTCAAGTTGCCTTTGGGAAGATGGAGCCACAAGACTATCTTTTATATCCGCTGTTTTGCTTCTGAACTGTTATTTATGTTTTATTTGAGTAAGCCCTGCGTGGCTGAAGTATGTAAGAGACCATAGGGTCTTGCCACAATTACTTTAATTATATGAAATACTTAATTATGTTTATCGTGGGGTATGGATGTGATATGCAGCACTGTTTGTCTGTGTGTACTAGCGAGATCCTGGACTAGTACAGATTACACAGAGGGTCCGAGTTTGCATATTCGGGTCCCGACATATATGATGGGAGATGTTATTGCCATGATATTGTTCTTGTTGTCCATTGCAATATGCTTGCTGAGTTTCGAACTCACGCTTGTGTTTTCTTGTTATTTTAGGTACCATGAGAACGGCATGCGGGGAAGGGAAATAGTCACACGCCCACACGTAGCTTCACCATATTGATTCCACAAGTCATTCTATTAGTTTGATAATAAATTGCGTGTGATGATTATTGCTTTAAGGTTTAGCTTTGCTATATGAGAGTTTTATTGTTCGTTTGACCCTTGGAGACATTATGTGTTTGAAACTAGACTTATATTGTTGCTAAGTCATTAATTATTGCTGTTTTTAGTTGTCTCTCATAATCCATACATTGCTATACTGTTGTTGCTCCTTTAATTCATGTTAAAACAAAGGAGATGCTGCCGAAATTTTGGTTTTTAGCATATGTACCTTTGCTGGAATTTATGGTAACTTGTGGTATTTAGATGTTGTTTAGCTTATGTTTGGTAGCATTCAGGCATATTAAATGCCGGGGTGTTACAGTTGGTATCAGAGCGGGCTGTAGGTCCTTCGAATATGTATTTTTAGTGTCATACCTTAGGTTACAACTAAAATGTGATGTGGAATAACTTAGAAACATGGCTTAGGTTTTTACTAAAATTTTGTTATAGGAATAACTTGCAAAAGAGGTATAACTAATCTAAAATTTGACACACAATGGATGCACAGTAGGAAAGGGTATGGGTATCGTTTCCTTACGCTTAAATGTTGTATTTAAGCTTCGATGTTGAATGCTTCATTTGATAATGCATGCTGCTATGTCGATGAGATAAATGATTGAATTGTGCTTGTTGTGGTGATAAAGTGGGGTTGTGGTGCCGAAGGGTTTCGGTCACCACTTTTGTTCATAGTAAGGGTGTGGTTTGACGGTATGGCCGGTTAAAGCCATCACCGAAGAACTATTAACCCCTGTAGGAGAAGAGTGCTTACCCTTTCTGTCGTAAATCGGGTAGTTGACTGGAGTCAAATAGAAAAGTTTGGTGGTTGATTCCTTCGGATGTTCTTTATCGTTCTGTGGTCCGTCTTGGTTGGTTTTATTGGTTTTAGTTGATGGAAACCAAAAGAAAAGTGTTTGGTATTGGATTTTCGCGGATCGTTCCGTATGTGGTGTGTGGTTTTGTCTTCCTTGGTTGAAGACGAAGAAGAGGAGTCTAGGGTGGCGCTTCTTTCGGGCGCCTTTCCACTTTTAATGCGTAGTTTGTTGATTTCTTTATGGGGAAGAAGCATTCGATTTCATTCCTGTGTTTGTCTTTCTCCGAGGTTAAAGGAGTTATTGCGGAGTTGTGCCAGACCCGACTGTCAGGGCTGAAGATCTGTGGCTTTGTAGGAGTAAGTGGTGTTTGATTTCGATATTTTACTGGTTTAAGAAATCATCGTTGAACAACCCTTCTTGTTTCGTGAAAGTTTGGGGTTTGGTGTTAAGGTTTTAATTGCAAAGGTTTAATTGAGCGCTTGGTTCCCTTTCGAGAAAATCGTCTTTCAACCATTTTCCTCTATTATGGGAGTCCTTGAGATTTAAAAGTGTTTTGGAAAATTCCTTTTGCATGACCAAGTTTGGGTTTGTCTCATTACAATTTTGAGAGTCAAGTTTCCTTATGAATTCGGGATGAGCTTTAAAACTAAAATGTTGCAAACAAAGTAAGTAGTCTTTTGACTGAAATCGTTTGTCCCTAGTAAGAATTGCTGTTTAGCATGTTATGTAGCATGTACCAATGTGATTTATGGGATGATGCACTGTTAAGTTAATTTGTGAGTTGAAACAATTCCATGCGGTTGTTATCTCTAGCTTGAGAATAAATAGACTACTAGTGTTGTAGTTTACTCTTAGCGAGAATGATTGAATGTGCTAAAGTACATGCTTAGAATCTGTTGCTTTGCTTTAAAAGTGCTTATGACCCTTGATAATGTTTAAAGTTTTAAACCCTGTTGCATAGTTAGAACATTAAGATGATGTAAACTCGATAGTGTTAAAGAAGCTTTCTTTGGTTGTTTAAAGATGTTCTAATTTAAACATGTTAGTAGAGAAATTTGATCATGCTAGCTTGTGACCTTAACTTGGAAGTTGATTAGAGTTGCTATTCATGTTGTTACAAAATATTAGCATGATTGGAAGTATGCAGTCGTGTTCCTAAAATGCTAGTTTTGATATCAATTGAGAAGACATAAGACTATTTGTTAATGATGTTGTTAAAAACATTGTGCTAATCTAACTTATTAAATCCAATTTAATAGTTGGAGTATGTTGTGTGGTGGAAGTTTTGTTATAACCGATGTATAGGGTAGCTAAAAGCAATGTTGTTGATTGATGATTTTGCAAAGAATTGGTATTGATGCTTTGGTAGTGTGGTTAATTGTTGGAAACCATTGATCCAATAGAAGAAAGTGTAAAACTGTGGTATTATGTCAAGTACATGTTGTGATGGGATGAACAATGGATAATAATCATGATGCAAGATTTTAATCTTAATGATTGCATATCTTAGAATCCTATTTACGAATTTTATCTTGTAGAGATATTACTTATTTGTTGAAGTCATTTTATAGATTGAACAAGTTTCAATTGTCAAGATTTTGACGTATGGATGGTATAAATTGATAGGTTGACCATGCTCAAGTAGCTGTTGAAGTACTATGTTTCAAATTTAGAGTAAGAAGTATTATGATTTAGTGATCCGTGGGGATCATGTCAATGTAGTCTGGGTTGGGTGCCTTTGTGATAAGCATCTTAAACCTTAATTAAAAGTGTTGGGAATGGTAACTAGAGGAAGAATTTGTTGTGAAGCTTTTGGTTGATTTGTGTTGGGGCTCCTCAAGGATTAAATAGTGATTACTGAAGTTTTAATAGAAAGCGTAGTGGAGTACTAGAGATGGTTCTTTTTTATGCTGAGCTTGTGTTCAAAAGCTTTTGGACTGGTTTGGTTGTTTGCCATTTTAGTTGAAGAGTTTTCGGTCAAGGTGTTCCATATGCTGTGTTTCAGAGTTTCCCTAAAACTCGTATAAATTGGTGCAAATATTTGGTTTTGGCTAATTTGTTTAGTTGGTGCTATGAGTATGGATTTACACCCCAAAAGTTTTTGAGTCGATCGCGCCCTTTGGCGTTCGCACTGAATTATCTTTGAAATTAATTTTAAAAGGAAGCAGATGGTCATAAAGGGTTGTGTTGGAAACTTTTGAGTTAAGCCCTTGATGTGTAACTCTGTTTGGCTAGAGTTGGAGTCATTTGGAAAATGTGTCTGGTGTGCGGATGTTTCACAAGTCTGGATTTTTATGAATGTTTCATAAGTGAATTTTGTTAGAGAAGAGTTTTCTTTTGGGATTGAGTTTCCCTCTCTTTTGATAAAATTTATGGCAGTTGTTTGTGCAGATGTCTAACTTTGGAGTCAATGTTCTTTTCCAAAACGTTGATTTTGGTTAAAATGCGATGTTTTGCAAAGTTTAGCTATCTATCGTTGGTGGGTTCTGATTTGATGTGGTGCCTTCTTGTTAACTATGTTGCCGTCATAGTCTATATGATTTAAGCGCAACCGTCGGTGTTATGGGTATTTCAATCATTTGATACCGAGGAAGAAGTTATTTGGTGAATGACTATTCTGCATCGTTGTTCCATGATGAATGAATGGTGAAAAGTAAACATGACATCGCTTTTACATGTTAAATGATAAAAGAGTCGTTGAGCCAGTCGGTGAGAAAGTCATATATGGAGATATGACTAATCCGGAGTGCTCCTGAAGAATGTGCATTTATGTCATGAAACGAGATTTCCCTTGCTTTCTATTATCAAAAGAAAGAATGAAGAAATTATGGTATCTTGGTTGTGGTGTAAGGGATTTATGCTTCCTTTTTGTGCTCTTTGGATGTTGCCGAATTCTTTCCAAAATGGTTGTTAACGCTTTGGGTTTGAGTTGTCGTGAGTACACTTGGGCTTGATAGCTAAGTGTTTTTGTGTGAGGGCGAGACCCTCTTAAGAAAGGAACCAATTGTGGTTTGGTAAAGTTTTTACGATCCTAGCTTGGGGCTAGGTGTAGAACCTTAGTGGTATAAGGGTGGTTTGTAATGGAGGTTGATGATGTAAGGATTTAACCTTTATTAAGAGTAGTGATGGGTGGAAGTGAAGTTGACGGTAGTTCGGTGATGTTTGTCCTGCCGTGAGCAATTGTCGTCACTAGTTGTTTTGGATTTGAGTTTTGCCTGGGAGAGGATAGAATGAATGTTAGCATGATCGTGTATCGGAAGGGCAAGTGTGCCTTAATGAGTTATTCCCCTCGGGGGAATTTTTTGGGAATGTAGAGAGGTCATTAAAGGAATTGTGACTTGCTTTGATTATGTCATGTTGAGTTTAATGTAGTATGGTAGTCAGGTTGGTTGTGATAGAAGTATGAAGTGTTGGCCGTGAGGATTCGAGCGTTTTGGGTTGGTGGAGCCCTTTGTGGTTGGTACGCAGATTCTGTTTGGGAATGGAAGTGAAGGTCGACCTGTGAGAGGTTGCCCTAGGTTGAGTTAGATCATTACTTTTCTCGCCAAGTGTTGGTTTTGAGAACTCGTTTGTCGTTTGTTCCGGTTTTAGTCATTGTGCGAATGTTTTGAGCTGCAGAGAAGCCTTTTGTCCCTTGGGGACTTTGTTGTTGATTATGGCGTCCTTCGGATTCGAGGTCGAATCCTGTTGAAGGGGGGAAGAATGTGACACTACGGTATGGTGTGACATTATAAAATGTGAAATTAGAGAATAAAAACCTTTCGGCTTGAGGTTTACTCGCGTTTTTGGGCCTTTTGAAGTGTTGTGACACCACGGAGCGTCGTAACCATATAAAAGGTGCATGATGAGGTCAAAAACATATTGAAATATGATATGGGAGGTTAAAACCATAAGGTATGGAGGTTAATAGCGTTGTCGGGCCATTTCCGGGCCGTTTCCGGGGTTTTGGGCCTACCCGGGGGAGTTTGGGCCTTAAAGAGGGGGTTGTGGGCTTTGGTGGAATGGAGTGGGAATCCATTTAGGATTAGGAAAGGGGCTTAGGGCTGGTTAAAGGGGGGTTTCCCTGCCCTTTTGGGCGTCCTCCCCCTACCCTTTGCGCCCCCAAGTGCCCTAGCCGCCTCCCACACCTCCCCACCTCCTCCTTGGGCGCCTCCACCTCCCCCAAGCCTCTCCCCTTGCGCCACCACCCTCTCCACCACCTCTCCACCTCCCTTGATGTGCCTAGGTGAGTTCTTGACCTCACCACCTCAAAGATCCATCCGTTGGAGCGCTCTGCGACGAGGAGATCCGGCGGGATTGGAGCGAGGAAGGAGATCGCGCGAACCGGGAGGAGATCTATTCGGTTTTCGTGCGTCGGGCAAAGGTATGTCCATGGAAATCCTTGGGCTTGATCTAGGTACTGTTATAAGGGTGTTTATTAAGTTTTTAGATCAATTGGTGGTGTTGGAATTGAGTAATTTGGATTAGATCTAGATGTTGCCACGTTCTGTTTTTGGGACAGCATGAGCAGTCGACCTAGACTTTGCGTTTTCATCAATTTAGAATCCGACTCTGGTCATACGGATGTTGAAGAAGTTGTAGATAATTTCTTTATCTTTCTGTGGATATAAAGAACGTTAAATTCCGCCCAGCCGTTTGAAAGTTATGGCTGTTTTACCGAGCGTGATAAAATCTGTGACGTAATTGGAACAGATCACGGTAATCTGTAGATTAAACAACTTTAGAGTCCGAATCAGATTAATCTGTAGATTAAACAACTGTAGATTTCCTAAGCTACGCGAAGATGTACTCGTTTAATTGATTCGGAGTCCCAGAACTCAAGTTATGCCTTTTGCAAGGCTGCTGTCCCGACAGGACAGAACCTCTGTTTTTAGGTTTTGCGAGTAGTTGGCAATGTCGGGGTAGATGAGGGTTTGCGTACTGTTTTGTGGACATGATTGTGAGCATGTGGTACCTATGTGCAGGTGGTGCGACCTCGGGAGTGCCCTCTACTTCCCGCCAATTCGTTGCCCGTGGTTGAGGCAAGTGTGTTGTGATGGATAGCGATTTGTAGGTTGCTTGTTGAGAATAGATGGAATTGACTACATGATATATGATCACTTGCCATGCTTTTATGATTGCCAATGATATGATGAGCATGTTTAATATGTTATGATGCCATGTGTTAATATGTGAGTTAAATATGATGTTGGCATAAATGCATACATGGCATGTTACATGGCTCGAGGCGGTGAAAGTCATAACTAGTCTGGGAAGGTCGGTGAGAAAGTTATGACTAATCCGGAAAGCCAATGAGTAAGTCCTACATCGTGATTTCATTCACCGCGGTGAACGGAAGCGAGGAGTAGGCACCCTCCATCTTCGGGATGGAAGGGGGGAGAGGGTGCACACCGACGGGTGTGTACTCAACCATACCGGTATGAGTTTCCAAGGAGACATGAGCATTGCATTACATTGCATACATAATGATGATGATATTGTTAAGTGTTCATGAATGAGATGATATATATGATGGGAGATGTTATTGCCATGATATTGTTCTTGTTGTCCATTGCAATATGCTTGCTGAGTTTCGAACTCACGCTTGTGTTTTCTTGTTATTTTAGGTACCGTGAGAACAGCATGCGGGGAAGGGAAATAGTCACACGCCCACACGTAGCTTCACCATATTGATTCCACAAGTCATTCTATTAGTTTGATAATAAATTGCGTGTGATGATTATTGCTTTAAGGTTTAGCTTTGCTATATGAGAGTTTTATTGTTCGTTTGACCCTTGGAGACATTATGTGTTTGAAACTAGACTTATATTGTTGCTAAGTCGTTAATTATTGCTGTTTTTAGTTGTCTCTCATAATCCATACATTGCTATACTGTTGTTACTCATTTAATTCATGTTAAAACAAAGGAGATGCTGCCGAAATTTTGGTTTTTAGCATATGTACCTTTGCTGGAATTTATGGTAACTTATGGTATTTAGATGTTGTTTAGCTTATGTTTGGTAGCATTAGGGCATATTAAATGCCGGGGTGTTACAGAGGCGCCCACGGGGTACCCGCCGATGGGGGAGGCGCCGGGGGGGAGGTGGTCGAGCTAGGGTTGTGGAATGATTTGAAACGAAATCAGTGCGCGCCGAAATGAACTTTGTGTGCGCGCCGAAATGAAAATGCTCTGGGGTTTTATCACGGTCGGTTAACCAAAGAGACCGATCGCAATATTTACTATACGGTCGGTTCTTTAAAACAACCGATCGCAATATGTACACTATCTGTGTCGGTTCTTTAAAACAACCGATCGCAATATGTTCACTATCTGTGTCGGTTCTATAAAAAAACCGATCGCAATATATACTATCTGTGTCGGTTTCCTAAACGAACCGATTGTGATGATTATGATCCAATTTCTAATTTTTTTAAAACAGAGTCTTCATTCAAAAGAGTTTGCTATACTATAAGATCCATTTGACATATATATTCTACAAAATGCTACATTACATAGGGAATTCTTACAACTTAATTTATTTACAATACAACCCTTCTTGATGATCTACACGCTTGTAATGTGTTCCATGTGTGCCGTCGTCACCGCTAAGACATGCCCCATCTGCAAACAGAGGTGTTTCATCAAATTGGTTGTACTCTTCTTCATCTACGACATTTTCAACTCCAACAATCCTCCTCTTGCCATGAAGTACGACGTGCAACCTCGGATTGGCCGGGTCACGCACGTAGAAAACTTGAGTTGCTTGCTTTGCGAGGACGAACGGTTCATCTCTGTAGGCCAGTCTATTCAGATCAACAATTGTAAAACCTGTCTTGTCGACCTTAACTCCGTGAGGAAGTCTCACCCACTTACATCGGAATAATGGAACTTGGTATATTTCGTAGTCGAGCTCCCATATTTCTTCGATCATCCCGTAGTAACAGTTCATTGCAGTTGAGGATCCTCTAATTGAGTGATCATTGGACAAAGCATCTATGCTCACACCACTGTTTTGCAATGTACTCTTTGCATCTTGACTTTTAGTATAAAATGTGTAGCCATTAATATCGTAACCTTGCCATGTCTGTATATTAAATCTTGGTCCGTCAGCCAACCATTTGACATCCTCGGTACTAACGGAGACCTTCACCTTTTCTTTGAACCATGTGAGGAATCAATCGTTGTGTTCTCGTGTGATGGAAAGCTCATCCATAAGTGGATTCTCTTCCCGTAATATCAACTTGTGTTGTAGGATGTATGGATGAACTTCTGCGCTGTGTTGCAAGACTGTGAAATGCGCTTTAAAGTACATATCAAATTGTGGGCTCATTAGATTTGACCCAATGGTTCCTTTGCCACCAAGTCTGCCCTCATGACGAGATATAGGAACACCAATCGGTTGTCTTTTACCTAGATAGTCCACGCAGAACTCAATAACCTCTTCAGTCCCATAACCTTCAATAATACTACCCTCAGGCTTCGACCTATTCCTCACGTATGACTTTAATATACCCATGTACCTCTCGAACGGATACATGTAACGCAGGAATGTGGGTCCACAAATCTTAATCTCTCTAACAAGGTGAACAACGAGGTGGACCATGACGTCGAAGAACGACGGGGGGAAATGCATCTCAAGCTGACAAAGAGTCTGCACCACCTCACTGTAAGTTGTCCAAAGATATCGGGATCAATAACCTTGCATGAAATCGCATTGAAGAAATAGAATAGCTTCGTGATTGCCAACCTGACGTCATCTGGTAGGATATTTCTGATTGCAACAGGGAGCATTTGGGTCATCAAGACATGGCAGTCGTGGGACTTCATACCGAACAACTTCAAATCATCCATAGACACAAGCTTCTTAATGTTTGCGGAGTAGCCCGATGGAACTTTAATATCGTGGAGACACTTGCAGAGGTCTTCTTTCTCTTTCTTGGATAAGGTGTAGCATGCAGCGGGGATGTACGGCCCTTTTCCATCCTCCTCCATCACTGCAAGCTTGGGCCTCATCCCCATGTAGGTCATATCGCGGCGAGCATTCACACCATCCTTGGTCTTCCCAGGTATGTTCAGCAGGATGCCTACCAAATTATCACAAATATTTTTCTCAACGTGCATGACATCAATACATTGACGGACATCTAACTCCTTCCAATATGGTAAGTCCCAAAATATCGACCACTTTTTCCAAATGGTCATGGGACGAACAGATTTACGGCTCTTACCGTACTGAACATCGATATCATCTACGCGTGAATATACTTGCCTTCTAGTCATAGGCTGCGGGGCTGCACGAACTTCCCTCTTTCCATCAAATTTGTCATCCATCTTACGATATCGATGACTTCGGGGTAGAAACCTACGGTGACCCATGTACACTGTTTTCCTCAAATTCGGCAGCCACAAGCTATCAGTGTCCTCTTCACAAATTGGACAAGCTTTGGCTCCCTTCGTGCTATAGCCCGCCAAATTACCAAGGGCTGGAAAATCATTTATGGTGCAAAATATCATAGCCCGTAGGGTGAAGTTCTCTCTTTTGTATGCATCCCACACCTCAACCCCCACATTCCACAATTTTACCAAATCCTCAATTAGTGGTGATAGGTACACATCAATATCATTACCCGACTGTTTGGGTCCTGAGATTAGCAACGACATCATGATATACTTCCGCCTCATGCATAACCAAGGAGGCAAATTGTAGATACACAACAAAACTGGCCAAGTACTGTGTCAATTGCTCATATTACCAAACGGATTCATACCATCCGTACTCAATCCAAATCTTATGTTCCTCATCTCGGCACCAAACTCCTCATGTTGCCAATTAATGTTTCTCCATTGAGCCGAATCAGCGGGATGTCTCAACTTGCCATCTTCCTTTCGAGATTCATAATGCCAACGCAACAATTTTGCCTCTTTGGAATTTGCAAAGAACCGCTCTAAACGGGGAATGATGGGCAAATACCACAACACCTTGGCTGGTGCCCCTTTTTTCACATCTTCACCATCGTCAATTCGATTCATACGCTTCTTGTCATTACGCTTCTCATTTTGTTTGTATCGGGGTACACCACAAACTGGACAAATGCGCAGTTCCTTATGGACGTTGCGGTATAGTATGCAATCATTTGGACGTGCATGTATCCTTTCTATTTCCATTCCCATGGGACATAATAGCTTCTTCGCTTCATAAATACTTGTTGGCAACTCGTTTCCCTCTGGAAGCATATCCGATAGAAGTATTAAAAGTGCATTGAAACTTGTATCTGTCCAACGGTGTTTTGCCTTCAGTTCAAACAATGCAAGGACCGAACCCAACTTGGTGTATTCCCCTTTGCAACCTGAAAACAATGGTTTGGCATCGTCATCCATCAAGCTTTTAAATTTTTCGAACTCTCTTTCCGTGTAATTTCCCTCCACATCCCGCAACATTTGATCTAAATTATCCTCATCAAACATATCACGCTCCAACTCGTGATCGGCTTCCAGCATGTCTTCGTTGCATAGCACAGAGGTACTACCTATCTCCCCATGATGGATCCAACACGTGTAATTCCTCACGAAGCCACGTCGAATCAAATGCCCTTCAATTTGAGCTGAGTTGTTAAATCTCCTGAGATTGGTGCAATCAATACAATGACAATATATGAACTTTACACCCCTTATAACCATATCTACTTCTGCAATTCTTATGAACTCCTTAACTCCCCTCTGAAATTTAGCACTCACACGGCTTTTGTGATACATCCATTCTTCACGGTCCATCTACAAGTAAACCGCAAACAATAAATTAATAATGCCCTAATCAATGAAATAAAAGAAGGGTTGAACCCGAAAACAAAGTTGAGAGATTGAATGATCTTAAAGAAACGTATATCTGTTGACCAACTAAGTACGTACGTAGCAACAATGACTCCTAATTGCTAATTAGGTCAAGTCCTAATCCCATTCGAGGATATGTGGTTCGAGCAAGTTCCTAAGATGTTGTACAAACTTTAGAGAAAATTTCGGCAGCATCTCCCCGCTGTTCTCCAAATACACGTATCGACAACATGTCAAGAGGATGTGTATTCGGAGAACACTGGACAGGGAGATGCTGCCGAAACTTTCTTTAGAGTTTGTACAACAGCTTAGGAACTTGCCCGAGCCACATATCCTCGAACTGTCCAAAAAATGTGGACAATTCGAGACTGCTTATTTATAAATATGCCATTTTAGCATACTTATAAACAAGCACCCTCGAACGGGAGACGCATAGGTTACGCAGCCTAATTTACTACTATATAATTGCATATTAATTATATTGAAACAATTATGACATGTAATGTACACATTCACCAAATAAAAAAATTAATTTAAGTCCTACTGCAATATTGAAGGGATTTCTAAGAATTAATGCTGGTCACCTTTCGAGGAAAACCACAAACGAGGGGAAATCTACACGGATCATAAGAGCCTTAAGTACATATTCACCCAGTCGGATCTGAATATGAGGCAGAGGAGATGGTTAGAGTTGATCAAGGACTACCATGTTGGAATCCATTACCATCCCGGGAAGGCCAACGTAGTTGCCGATGCCTTGAGTCGGAAAAGCCATACCGTGAATATGTTGATAGCCACGAATTAGGATGAGCTATGCTAGGAATTTCAGAGAATGAAGATTGAAGTAGTACCTAGCGGATTCTTGGCCGCACTAGAAGTAAAGCCTACCCTAGAGGATCAGATCCGGGAAGGACAGAAGGATGATGACAAGATCCGCAGGATTAAGTCCATCAAGGAGGAAGGCAAGGCAGAGGACTTCAAGTTGGATGAGCAAGGCACGTTATGGGGGTGTTTGGCAGAGCTCCAGCTCCATCAAATTCTTGGAGTTGGTGGAGCTAGGTATTCCTAGCTCCACCAAATTCGTGGAGCTGGAGCTGTGGGTATATTAAGAATGTTTAGGTGAGTCATCTTGTTTATATTTTAGAATAAAATTATAAACTTAAGTCACTTTATTTCAGTCTACAAGTTTCAGCTCTAAGGTGGAGCTGGAATCTGGAGCTCTGCCAAACAGGGCCTATGGATGAAGGATCGCATTTGTGTGCCCAACAAGAAGGAATTAAAGCAACTGATTTTGGAGGAAGCCCATGACTCCAAGTATTCAATTCATCCTGGAAGCGCCAAGATGTATCAGGATTTGAAGGAAAGATGCAGTGGCCAAGCATGAAGCGTGAAGTTGCCGAGCATGTTGCATTGTGCGATGTATGCCAGAGAGTCAAGGCAATGCATCAGAGACCAGCAGGATTACTACAGCCGCTGAAAATACCTGAGTGGAAGTGGGAGGAAATCGGAATGGATTTCATTACCGGTTTGCCTAAGACTCAAGGAGGTTATGACTCCATATGGGTTATAGTGGATCGTTTGACCAAAGTAGCCCATTTTATCCCCGTGAAGACCACCTACTCGGGAGATAAATTAGCAGAGTTGTACATGATCAGGATCGTCTGTTTGCACGGAGTGCCAAAGAGGATTGTATCGGACAGAGGCACCCAATTTACCTCAAGGTTTTGGAATAAGTTGCATGAAGCCATGGGAACCCGTTTGAACTTCAGCACAGCTTATCATCCACAGACGGATGGACAGACCGAAAGAGTCAATCAGATTCTGGAGGATATGTTAAGAGCTTGTGCATTGGCTTATGCTACCTCTTGGGATAAGAGTTTGCCGTATGCCGAGTTCAGTTACAATAATAGTTACCAAGCTAGTTTACAAATGTCACCTTTTGAGGCCTTTGTATGGTCGACCTGACGCCATTGAATTGGAATGAGGCCGGCGCCGTGTCTTCGGCCTGATATTCTTCAAGAGGCGAGGAAGCAGATTGCGTGATTAGGGAAAGGTTGAAGATAGCCCAATCACGAAGAGTTATCGCGACAACCGTCGCCGAGACTTGAGTTTTGAACCAAGACTTTCTATACCTCGAGTTACGCCTCGGGGGAGTTAAGAGGTTCCATGCCAAAGGGAAACTCGCACCCGTTATGTTGGACCATTTAAGATTTTGAGCCGCAGAGGCGGTTGCTTATCACCGGAGTTGCCGATCGTTAACAGGAGTACATGACGTATTCCATGTGTCCCAGTTGAAGAAGTGTCTCCGAGTACACGAGGAGCAGACTCGCTAGAGTCAATTGAGTTGCAAGAGGATTTGACTTATAAGGAACATCCCGTGAGGATTCTAGACACAATGGATCGAGACCTAAATAAGTCAACCCGTTCTCAGAGAGTTCATTGGAGCAATCATGAAGAAAGCGAAGCGACATGGGGCCTTGAAGAGGATTTGAGGAAAGAGTTCCCAAACCTATTCCTTAGTTATTACTGAATCTCAGGGACGAGATTCTATTAAGGGGGAGGTTTGTAACACCCCAAAATTTTGCTTTTCTTAAATTCATGTGTGATTTGGCACTTTGGTGAATTTTTGGAATTTTCTGGAATTTATTTGGATTTATTTGAATTTATTCCATTTTGAAATAATTAAAGAATTTAATTTTGCAAATAAAATTTTGTTGGAAATATTTTATTTGAGTCCAAAATGATCCAAGATATTTTCCAAAATTTTTCTGGAATTTTTCTGAGTCATTTGCTATTTTTAATGTATTAAATGAATTACTGGGAATTATTTTAATTATTAAATCGCTGGAAAATGCGAGTGGGTTTGTACTGTTCATCCGACCGAGCCCGAGTCAGACTCGAGTTCGAGTCCGACCCGAGCCACGTGACTCGACCGAACCCACCCGGCCGAGCCCTAACCGCGTGACCATTGGATTCAGATCCAACGGCCACGATTGAGCCACGTCACCGAACCCGAGCCGACCGAGCCAGCCAGTTCGCCCGAGTCCGACCTGGACCCAAACTCGCGTACCGTTGGATCTCGATCCAACTTCTGCGTGCCACGTCACCCTAACAGTGTCGCCGGCCGGACTCATGCGCGACGGAGAGGACCTCAGATTCGCAGCGTTTCCGCCAGGCGCCGAGGGCCCTATTTATTGCGCCGCCACCCGTGTCGGGATCGCCGCTTCATTGCGCACCAGTAGCCCTGAACAACGTCCGCTTGAGCCGTGGTTGCGCCGCTGAGCTCGCCGGAGTAGGGAGAAGGAGCCGCCGCGGTTTTCGTCAAATTCGCCGCCGTCCGCCCTCCGTCGCCGTTGACCCGGTGAGACCCCAAGCCAAGGCGCACCAGTGGTACCTCTCACTCGCCGGAGCGCGGAACGCCGTCGGCTAGGTCGTCGTCCCAGCGCGGTGAGCCAGCGCCGCCGCCAGCCATCGCCGTCGTTCGAGCTCCACCGACCGTCGGATCTTCATCCAAGGGCCCAGATTGTGCCACGTCATCCCCCGGTGAGAACCACGTGCGATTCCCAGATCCAATCTCGACCGTCGGATCTAGATCCAACGGTTCAGATCAAATGCGTTAACCCAAACGCGTGAGACTCAGATCTAATCTGGGCCGTTGAATTTCAAATCAACGGCCGAGATTGCGCCACCTGTCCGGGAAGGCTGACCGCCGCGGTCAGCGTCGTCCACGCGCGCGTGCGTGTGACGCTGACACGCGGGGCCCGCATGTCAGCGGGACAACAAAACTGCACCATGACGTCACGCTGACGTCATGGCGGGCCCGCATGTCAGCGGTTGTCCCAGCCAAGCGCTGACGTCAGCAATGATGTCACAGTGGGACCCACTGCCGACAATGGCCGAGCCCGCCGACGTCGGCCGATGGACGTCACCCGAGGCGGACCCACCTGTCAGTCTCACGTGAGCCGTGGACCGGGTCCACGGTAGACCCGAGCCAAGCGTGGACCAAGTCCATGGACCGGCTGATGTCAAGAGCCAATCAAAAGCTGCCAAGTGTCCTTGCTGACGCAATAATTAATTTCCGAAAAAGAAAATGATTTATTAATTCGAAATAATGATTTCAGATTTTGATTCAAACTTCAAATGCTTATACCTTTTGCGTTTCAACTCCGATTTGAGTGATTCAAATTTCTAAATTTGTATAAAATTGAGACCTACCTAAACATGAATTTTATTTAATTTGTGGACTAAAGTTTTTCTCTGTAAAATTATTTAATTGATTATTTAAACTTTAAATAATCATAACTTTTGCATTTTAACTCCAAATTTGTGATTCGGTTTCTAAAAATTCATAAAATTATGTTCTCTCTGTTCATGGATTTTATTTGGATGTTTGGACACTTTTTGCCTATTGTTTATTTGTGTATTGCTATTTGCACGCTTTACGAGTAGACGTTGAAGTGCCGGAAGGATTCGAAGGAGAAGTATTGACTCAGGATCCAACTCAAGACCAAGAACAAGTACTTTTGAAGGCAAGTTGTGCTTTGACCATGTTGATCCTATTTTGAAACTTATTTTGATTTAACCTATTGCATGCTAAGTTCCAATAGAAAAATACTTTATTTAAATATGGGGGATTAGATAAGTACCAATTTGCTGTATGACACCTTGATTATTTAAGTATGTGCCATGACCCCTTGTCACCCTAGTTGTGGTTTACTAGTTGGACATTATTAAATTGCCAACATGGGTTTTAGACCGTTGTAGTATACTGCTTAGACCTGCTACGTGCTCATGACATGATTTTGGACAATCAAATGCTAATGTTGACTTAATGATATATTGAACCTGTTTTGGAAAGGTATCATGTGATGTTGATGGCACGTGGTGCATGGTAATCAACTGGGGTTTGATAAATAGTTTTCGACCGGGGCATGTGGCAAGAGTAATCAGGTGGGCCAGTTGTGGCATTGGGGATGTTGATTTGGTTCTTCGGGTAGTCTTGCCCTGGTCACCCTAAGGACTTCACCTTGCAAGCCTTTGAACTGGGTCTAACGTGCAACCACATGTCTGTAATGGGACGGACCTAGTTGACTAAGTTGCTAATAACGCACTGTGGGACCTCGGGAGGTCAACTACACCCTTTGTGTAAGTTGTGCGGGGAGCGTCATCGGGCTGAGGCTAGGTACCCATCTAACGGTTGATTGGCCTAGACTTCGCCTTAGCTAAGGGAAGGGTTAGTGCGCAATAACCGGGGAGGACCACTTGTATTGTTAGAGGTTTCCGAAAGACTTTGTTACGGGAACTCGCCATTGTCGTGTTTGACTGTATCTTGTGGGTAAAGTGCATAACCTCTGCAGAGTGTAGAATCTATTCGAATAGCCGTGTCCGCGGTATTGGACATCGCTCGGGAATTACAGTCAAGGGTTAGATTTTCTCAAAAATAACTTGGATTTAAAAGGTTGGGTTGGATTAATAATGATGTTGATGGAAATGTGGATTAGGATGGGAAAGATGTTTATTAAACTCCTTGAAAAGTTAATTATGCTATATTTGTTTCTACTGCTTTCAAATCTACTTATGATACTTGTCAAATGCTGTTTACTGCAAATATACCATGAGCTATTCCTTTGTACCAAGCCATGCATGAAGGATCATTGTTTTTGATGATGAGTATTTGAAAGGAGTTGAAATTGATTTGATTATTTGATAAGATTTGAAAGTGGTTTGATTATTTAGTGGTTGTATGGATTAATGTGAGTCAAGTCGCGAACTTGGGCTCGGAAATTGGTTTTGTGTTTTTGTTCACGTGCAGGTGTTGCTTGAGGTCAAACATGGTCGATGACGGGACCGAGACTAGGTTCAGGGAAGAACTGAGGTCGTGAAGGTCGAGGATGTCATACGAGATGTTTGGACTAGAGGACAGTGTACGTGAGGTCGAGATCGTTGCGATGTGAGTGGGCCATACGCGTGTATACGAATTTTTTTTGTGTGTATAAATATACATGCATGCATACGAGTATGTGTGTGTGTGGGTGCATGCATATGCATTGTGTGTGTGTGCATGTGTGCGTGAGTGCATCGTGTGGGTGTGTGTTTGCATGCATGCGTGAGTGCTGTGCTGCATGCATGTGTGTGTGTGCATGTGCATAGTGTGTATGCGTGAGTCTTTGTCTTTGCATGCATGTGTGTGTTTGCATGCATAGTGTGTAGTGCAATTGCGTGTGTGAGTAGTGCACATGGAGTGTGTGTGTGCTATTGTGTGGTGTCGAGTGCGTTGCGTGCGTGAGTTTGCTTGTGTTGGGTAGCGCATGCTGCATGGTTGGATGCGTGAGTTCCTGAGAGGAGTTCGAGTGGGTTTTTGTTTCGGCTGATGCTGTCTGTTTCCGTGTCCGAGAGGAGGCAGAGCTGGCATGGTTGCTGTCTGAAATCGGTATAGAGACTGCCTGCCAATCCGAATACAAAAAGAAAACGGCTGGCTATGGAGGCCTTTAAATAAGAGGGTTCTAGGGGCTTAGAACTCATCAAGCAATCAGGAAAAATCAATCCAATGCAAAGGGCAAGAAGCAAAAGGTGCCTACAACAAAGAAAAGCTTTTGTGCTCTCTTTAGTTTGTTTAGGGTTTTCTAATCTTGTGAGATTAGAGATTTTGTTTAGGGTTTTCTAATCATTGAAGATTAGAAGATTTTTTTTTGGTGTCATCTTGTTGAAGATGGCTTTGGAATAAAAAAAAATAAGTTTATGCAATATTCTCTTATTTTTTTTTCTCTTTGATTCTTGATTAGAAGGTTTGTTCGATTTTTGATAGAACTAGTTTTGATTTTTGTTCGACTTGTCTCGCTAATTAATCTAGGGTTTTGATCTCTTCATTATTAGATATTCTTCCGCTATTTAGGGGTCTTTTATTTTCAGAAAGAAATAGTTGAATTTTATTCGGCATCTATTCACCCCCCTCTAGTTGCCTACTCGGTCCTACAATGCATATAGTATATTAGCCTGCATTCTGTGCATGACTTGCTGAGTACCAAGTACTCACCCTTGCCACAATACAACACCAGTTGAAGAGGAGACTACACCAGCTTTGGAAGAGGAGCTCCAAGAGGATCCGTCTACTTAGGGAAGCGAGCCCAGTTAGTTGCCTGTGGTATACTGGATGGCGCCACGAAGTTATTTGATTTTCCGCTGCTACTATTTCTCTCTTAATAAGTTTCGCCGCATGAGGCGCATATTTGTGACTTGACCATAAGGTCAAGTAACGATTGACTATTTAAATAAAGTACTCTATTAGTATCGAGTGGTATGATTGTGATATTTACCAATGTTAAGACTGTGTGTGCACTAGCGGCGTTCTGGACTAGTGCTGAATACCTGAGGGTCGGATTTGCAAATTCGGGTCCCGATCGAGGTGGTATCGAGCCATCTTGACCGTAGGCTCAACCCTAAGCTAGAATGGTCGTAGTGAGGATAAAACCTATTTTCTAAAGCTAAAAATTTGTTAAGAAAAGAAATGACATCTCGACTTATCCCATTCTTTCTTTTCTTGTCTCTTGCTGAATTTTTCCTTACCTTGTCACGATTTAAAAAATTCGAGTTCTTACGTAAGCACTCTTGTGACAGATGGAGGAAGAGTTCAACTACGTTGATCTGGGAGTTAGTCACGCCATGAACTTTGGCATATGCTTGAGACTCTCGGAGATTTTGAGAAGCCGCAATACCAAGTGGAAGTGATCGAGACAAGCTGATTGATCAAGGCTTGTGACGTGAAGATTGAGGTACTGCTAGGAAGAAGGGCCCAGGCAATCGCCCGATACACCTTGACCGCCAGGAGGTCTACAATGCAGATGGGTATCCAAGAAGTATCACGACGAGCAATGCGGCACATTACCCGTATCTACGCCAGAGAGTTGGAGAGCACGGTGTTCCGTTATCATCCGCGCAGCGATAACCTTCTTGACCCGAAGGCGATTCAGGATGAGGATGTCATGGTTACACAGTTGGCACGACTTGTTGTCGCCCAGGAGGATGTACTCGATGATACAAGCAAGGAGCTACAGAAGGCCCGCAAGGAGATCACGACAGAGAAGAACAGATGGCGGGAAGCTCAAGAGTATGTGTCACACCTTCTGCGAAGGATTGACGAGTTGGAGATGGCTTTGTACGGACCAGAACCAGAGCCAGTACTCGAGATACACGAGCCAGATCCGGAGGAATCAGATCTCGATGAGGACACTGCTTCTTCGACTACCACAGATGACACCGTTGCTAGACATGGCAATCGTTTTGCACCTATGCCGCAGCATCCGCACCCAGGCCGTGGAGGTTTTCTCGATGAGTGAGCATAGGTTCTATAGTGAGACTCCTTCGCCGAGTCGCGTCATAGAATAAAGAGCCACCCTTTAGGCGATAGACTCCAGTGTTAGTTCGATTTGGATTTTCCTTGTTTGCTGAGTGTGCAGTATGTGTTGCAAGGCCCTTAGGCATTGTAAGCAACCATACCAAGTTATTAATATCAATAATAAAATTGGACCTTAAAGTACACCTTTCGCCCCGCATTAGTTCCATATTACTTGTCTATTCTTGTTTCCCTCTCATCTCTAAAACCTAGAGCAAATCGACAGATGGTGAATACCATGAAACCTTGGAAGCAATGGAAGTGGTTCTCACCTGCCAGAAAACCCCAATGATGGAGCACCAAAGGCACCGCTTGATTGATATGCAGAATTTTGGAGCATTTCTTGCTTTGCTCAGACTCGATTGATGCATGCTATGATGCAACAAATGCAACACGACCTTGCTTTCAGGCCCACGGCTAATCAAGTCAATCGGGGACAACGCCGTAATACAAGACTGCCGAGTTCATGAGGACTCATCCACCCACTTTCTCTGGGAATGCCAATCCATTGGAGGACGATGATTGGTTAAGGTCAATTGAGAGGAAGCTACACATAGCTCAATGCATAGGAAATGAGAAGGTACTTTACGCTTCTCATCAGTTGGAAGGAACAGCCACTGAATGGTGGGAGAACTTCTGTGCCACGCAAGTGAACCCTCAGGACATCACTTGGGAAGAGTTCACAGTGCGTTTCACAAGATCACGTGCCTGAAGGAATCATGGACCTTAAGAAGGAGGAGTTCGAGCATCAAGCAAGGTAATCAGCCAATGGCCGACTACGAACAAGTTCACACAGCCTAGCACGCTTACGCTTTGAGGATGTAGCGACAGATAAAGCCGCATACTCGCTTTTGAAGGGACTTAACTCGGGACTACAAGTAGGATTGATCACCCACACCTTCCTGCATTTCCAAGAGTTGGTGAATAAGGCGCTTATTCTTGAGGACAAGCGCAAGGAACCGGATGAGAACAGAAGCGCAGGATGCAACAAAGAAGGATCACGCCAGGAACGCAATGGCGTCGAGAGTTGCACCAAATCAATTTTTCAGATTCCATCCACGAGAATGCCACAAGGACACCGTCACCAGCACCAAGACACATCAATCGAACTACGAGACCCCACCCCGTTAAAAACGCGCTGCTCAAGGCGCCAAGAAGGAACGGTGAGACGCTGCTACAAGCGCAACGAGCCAGGACACTTTGCCAACATGATTGTCCAAGAAGACAAACAGGAGTGACCCGGCCGCTTCAATCTAGGAACCACCCCAGCTAGGACGCCAGCACCAGGAGCCACACCCCAGACTATGGTTAGAGGCGGAGTCAACCATGTCACCGCGGATGCACTGCAGAATGCTACGGACGTCGTACTGGGTAAGTTGCTAGTTAACTCAAGACTGCACAGCTTGATTTTGTTTGACTCTGGAGCTTCGCATTCGTTTGTTTCGCAAGGCTTTGCTACTAGAAATGATTTGAGGATTGCAAGACTTAGATGCATGCTTTTAGTTCAAACCCCTGGATCCGAACTCCGAACGAAAGTAGGATGTTCCGGGGTGAGAATATTAATAGATGGAATAGAGTTCCTAGCGAACCTTATTATTTTGGAGACCCAGACCTTAGACGTTATTTTGGGAATGGACTGGTTATCCAAGCACAAGGCCGTATTGGATTGTGGACGAAGGACTATCTCAGTTGAGAGCCCGTGTGGAAGGAAAGTGGAATTTCAAGCCACTGCCGTTAGAGATGGACAGTTGATGGTTAACGATTACCAAGGCAATCGGCATAGAGGATGTCTCAAGAGTGAATGAGTACCCAGATGTTTTTCTGAAGATCTACAGGTATGCCGCTGACAGGGACATAGAGTTTGTGATAGAGCTTGTACTGGTACAAAGACCGATAGCAAAGAGACCCTATCGGATGTCCACCGAGGAGTTGGTAGAGATGAAGAAACAGCTAGAGGTGTTAATGGAGAAAGGATTTATCAGACCGAGTTCGTCGCCGTGGGGAGCACCAGTTTTGTTTGTCAAGAAGAAGGATGGGAGTTTCAGGATGTGCATTGACTACCGTGCACTCAATGAAGTCACCGTGAAGAATAAGTATCCGCTACCCAGGATTGATGATTTGTTTGATCAACTGAGAGGAGCCGGAGTTTTCTCCAAGATTGATCTGAGATCGGGATACCATCAGTTGAAGATCCGATCGAGGATATTCAAGATCGCATTCTCGTCAAGATATGGACATTACGAATTCTGATTATGTCTTTTGGTCTGACGAATGCGCCAGCATATTTCATGAATATGATGAATAAGGTGTTCATGGAATATTTGGACAAGTTTGTCGTCGTGTTCATAGATGACATCCTAATCTACTCCAAGACAGAGGATGAACATGCCGAACACTTGAGGCGAGTTTTGGAAAAGCTGAGGGAACAGCAACTCTTCGCCAAGTTTAGTAAGTGTGATTTTTGGAAGGACAAGGTAGAATTCCTCGGACATGTAATGACCGCAGAAGGAGTCGCCGTAGATCCAAGCAAAGTAGAAGCTGTGTTACATTGGGAGTGTACCAAGATCGTGACCCAGATCCGGAGTTTCCTTGGAATGGCAGGATACTACCGCCGTTTCATTGAAGGCTTTTCGACAATTGCGAAACCTCTTACGCAATTGCTGAAAAAGGAAAAAAAGTTTGCATGGACGTCAGAATGTGAGAAATGATTTCAGGAGCTGAAAAAGCGATTGACATCAGCACCAGTGTTAGTTCTACCGGATGTTGCTCAAAGCTTTGATATTTATTGTGACGCATCGCGCCAAGGACTTGGATGTGTGCTGATGCAGAATGTAAAGGTCGTCGCTTATGCATCAAGGCAGTTGAGGCCGCATGAGGAAAATTATCCGACACATGACCTAGAGTTAACTGCCGTAGTGCATGCCTTGAAGATATGGCGTCACTATCTGATTGGAAACAGATGTGAAGTATACACGGATCATAAGAGCCTTAAGTACATATTCACCCAGTCGGATCTGAATATGAGGCAGAGGAGATGGTTAGAGTTGATCAAGGACTACCATGTTGGAATCCATTACCATCCCGGGAAGGCCAACGTAGTTGCCGATGCCTTGAGTCGGAAAAGCCATACCGTGAATATGTTGATAGCCACGAATTAGGATGAGCTATGCCAGGAATTTCAGAGAATGAAGATTGAAGTAGTACCTAGCGGATTCTTGGCCGCACTAGAAGTAAAGCCTACCCTAGAGGATCAGATCCGGGAAGGACAGAAGGATGATGACAAGATCCGCAGGATTAAGTCCATCAAGGAGGAAGGCAAGCGCAGGACTTCAAGTTGGATGAGCAAGGCACGTTATGGATGAAGGATCGCATTTGTGTGCCCAACAAGAAGGAATTAAAGCAACCGATTTTGGAGGAAGCCCATGACTCCAAGTATTCAATTCATCACAGGCGCCAAGATGTATCAGGATTTGAAGGAAAGATTCTGGTGGCCAAGCATGAAGCGTGAAGTTGCAGAGCATGTTGCATTGTGCGATGTATGACAGAGAGTCAAGGCAATGCATCAGAGACCAGCAGGATTACTACAGCCGCTGAAAATACCTGAGTGGAAGTGGGAGGAAATCGGAATGGATTTCATTACCGGTTTGCCTAAGACTCAAGGAGGTTATAACTCCATATGGGTTATAGTGGATCGTTTGACCAAAGTAGCCCATTTTATCCCCGTGAAGACCACCTACTCGGGAGATAAATTAGCAGAGTTGTACATGATCAGGATCGTCTGTTTGCACGGAATGCCAAAGAGGATTGTATCGAACAGAGGCACCCAATTTACCTCAAGGTTTTGGAATAAGTTGCATGAAGCCATGGGAACCCGTTTGAACTTCAGCACAGCTTATCATCCACAGACGGATGGACAAACGGGTCCCCATGGCTTCATGCAACTTATTCCAGAACCTTGAGGTAAATTGGGTGCCTCTGTCCGATACAATCCTCTTTGGCACTCCGTGTAAATGCACGATCCACGATCATGTATAATTCGCTAATTTATCTCCCGAGTAAGTGGTCTTCACGGGGATAAAATGGGCTACTTTGGTCAGCGATCCACTATAACCCATATGGAGTCATAACCTCCTTGAGTCTTGACAAGCCGGTAATGAAATCCATTCCGATTTCCTCCCACTTCCACTCGGGTATTTTCAGTGGTGAGCAATCCTGGCCGGTTTCTCGATGCATTGCCTTGACTCTCTGGCATACATCGCACAATGCAACATGCTCGGCAACTTCACGCTTCATACTCGGCCACCAGAATCTCTCCTTCAGATCTGATACATCTTGGCGCTTCCGTGATGAATCGAGTACTTAGAGTCATGGGCTTCTTCCAAAATCGCCGCTTTAACTCCTCCTTGTCGTGCACACAAATCCGATCCTTCATCCACAACGTGCCTTGTTCATCCAATTTGAAGTCCTCCGCCTTGCCTTCCTCCTTTTGGACTTAATCCTGCGGATCCTGTCATCATCCTTCTGTCCTTCTCGGATCTGATCCTCTAGGGTAGGCTTTACTTCCAATGCGGCCAAGAATCCGCTAGGTACAACCTCAATCTTCATCTTTCGAAAATCCTCACATAACTCATCCTGACTTGTGGCTAGTAACGCACTCACGGTATGGCTTTTCCGACTCAGAGCATCGGCTACTACGTTGGCCTTCCCGGGATGGTAATGGATTCCAACATTATAGTCCTTGATCAACTCTAACCATCTCCTCTGCCTCATATTCAGATCCGACTGGGTGAATATGTACTTAAGGCTCTTATGATCCGTATACACCTCACATCTGTTTCCAATCAGATAGTGACGCCATATTTTCAAAGCATGCACTACGGCAGCTAACTCTAGGTCATGTGTCGGATAATTTTCCTCATGCGGCCTCAACTGCCTTGATGCATAAGCGACGACCTTTCCATTCTGCATCAGCACACATCCAAGTCCTTGGCGCGATGCGTCACAATAAATATCGAAGTTTGGGTTTGTCTCATTACAATTTTGAGAGTCAAGTTTCCTTATGAATTCGGGATGAGCTTTAAAACTAAAATGTTGCAAACAAAGTAAGTAGTCTTTTGACTGAAATCGTTTGTCCCTAGTAAGAATTGCTGTTTAGCATGTTATGTAGCATGTACCAATGTGATTTATGGGATGATGCACTGTTAAGTTAATTTGTGAGTTGAAACAATTCCATGCGGTTGTTATCTCTAGCTTGAGAATAAATAGACTACTAGTGTTGTAGTTTACTCTTAGCGAGAATGATTGAATGTGCTAAAGTACATGCTTAGAATCTGTTGCTTTGCTTTAAAAGTGCTTATGACCCTTGATAATGTTTAAAGTTTTAAACCCTGTTGCATAGTTAGAACATTAAGATGATGTAAACTATGATAGTGTTAAAGAAGCTTTCTTTGGTTGTTTAAAGATGTTCTAATTTAAACATGTTAGTAGAGAAATTTGATCATGCTAGCTTGTGACCTTAACTTGGAAGTTGATTAGAGTTGCTATTCATGTTGTTACAAAATATTAGCATGATTGGAAGTATGCAGTCGTGTTCCTAAAATGCTAGTTTTGATATCAATTGAGAAGACATAAGACTATTTGTTAATGATGTTGTTAAAAACATTGTGCTAATCTAACTTATTAAATCCAATTTAATAGTTGGAGTATGTTGTGTGGTGGAAGTTTTGTTATAACCGATGTATAGGGTAGCTAAAAGCAATGTTGTTGATTGATGATTTTGCAAAGAATTGGTATTGATGCTTTGGTAGTGTGGTTAATTGTTGGAAACCATTGATCCAATAGAAAAAAAAGTGTAAAACTGTGGTATTATGTCAAGTACATGTTGTGATGGGATGAACAATGGATAATAATCATGATGCAAGATTTTAATCTTAATGATTGCATATCTTAGAATCCTATTTACGAATTTTATCTTGTAGAGATATTACTTATTTGTTGAAGTCATTTTATAGATTGAACAAGTTTCAATTGTCAAGATTTTGACGTATGGATGGTATAAATTGATAGGTTGACCATGCTCAAGTAGCCGTTGAAGTACTATGTTTCAAATTTAGAGTAAGAAGTATTATGATTTAGTGATCCGTGGGGATCATGTCAATGTAGTCTGGGTTGGGTGCCTTTGTGATAAGCATCTTAAACCTTAATTAAAAGTGTTGGGAATGGTAACTAGAGGAAGAATTTGTTGTGAAGCTTTTGGTTGATTTGTGTTGGGGCTCCTCAAGGATTAAATAGTGATTACTGAAGTTTTAATAGAAAGCGTAGTGGAGTACTAGAGATGGTTCTTTTTATGTCGAGCTTGTGTTCAAAAGCTTTTGGACTGGTTTGGTTGTTTGCCATTTTAGTTGAAGAGTTTTCGGTCAAGGTGTTCCATATCTTGTGTTTGAGTTTCCCTAAAACTCGTATAAATTGGTGCAAATATTTGGTTTTGGCTAATTTGTTTAGTTGGTGCTATGAGTATGGATTTACACCCCAAAAGTTTTTGAGTCGATCGCGCCCTTTGGCGTTACTGAATTATCTTTGAAATTAATTTTAAAAGGAAGCAGATGGTCATAAAGGGTTGTGTTGGAAACTTTTGAGTTAAGCCCTTGATGTGTAACTCTGTTTGGCTAGAGTTGGAGTCATTTGGAAAATGTGTCTGGTGTGCGGATTTTTCAAAAGTCCGGATTTTTATGAATGTTTCATAAGTGAATTTGGTTAGAGAAGAGTTTTCTTTTGGGATTGAGTTTCCCTCTCTTTTGATAAAATTTATGGCGCTTGTTTGTGCAGATGTCTAACTTTGGAGTCAATGTTCTTTTCCAAAACGTTGATTTTGGTTAAAATGCGATGTTTTGCAAAGTTTAACTATCTATCGTTGGTGGGTTCTGATTTGATGTGGTGCCTTACTGTTAACTATGTTGCCGTCATAGTCTATATGATTTAAGCGCAACCGTCGGTGTTATGGGTATTTCAATCATTTGATACCGAGGAAGAAGTTATTTGGTGAATGACTATTGATGCAGTTGTTCCATGATGAATGAATGGTGAAAAGTAAACATGACATCGTTTTTACATGTTAAATGATAAAAGAGTCGTTGAGCCAGGTCGGTGAGAAAGTCATATATGGAGATATGACTAATCCGGAGTGCTCCTGAAGAATGTGCATTTATGTCATGAAACGAGATTTCCCTTGCTTTCTATTATCAAAAGAAAGAATGAAGAAATTATGGTATCTTGGTTGTGGTGTAAGGGATTTATGCTTCCTTTTTGTGCTCTTTGGATGTTGCCGAATTCTTTCCAAAATGGTTGTTAACGCTTTGGGTTTGAGTTGTCGTGAGTACACTTGGGCTTGATAGCTAAGTGTTTTTGTGTGAGGGCGAGACCCTCTTAAGAAAGGAACCAATTGTGGTTTGGTAAAGTTTTTACGATCCTAGCTTGGGGCTAGGTGTAGAACCTTAGTGGTATAAGGGTGGTTTGTAATGGAGGTTGATGATGTAAGGATTTAACCTTTATTAAGAGTAGTGATGGGTGGAAGTGAAGTTGACGGTAGTTCGGTGATGTTTGTCCTGCCGTGAGCAATTGTCGTCACTAGTTGTTTTGGATTTGAGTTTTGCCTGGGAGAGGATAGAATGAATGTTAGCATGATCGTGTATCGGAAGGGCAAGTGTGCCTTAATGAGTTATTCCTCGGGAATTTTTGGGAATGTAGAGAGGTCATTAAAGGAATTGTGACTTGCTTTGATTATGTCATGTTGAGTTTAATGTAGTATGGTAGTCAGGTTGGTTGTGATAGAAGTATGAAGTGTTGGCCGTGAGGATTCGAGCGTTTTGGGTTGGTGGAGCCCTTTGTGGTTGGTAATGAGATTCTGTTTGGGAATGGAAGTGAAGGTCGACTGTGAGAGGTTGCCCTAGGTTGAGTTAGATCATTACTTTTCTCGCCAAGTGTTGGTTTAGAGAACTTGTTTGTCGTTTGTTCCGGTTTTAGTCATTGTGCGAATGTTTTGAGCTGCAGAGAAGCCTTTTGTCCCTTGGGGACTTTGTTGTTGATTATGGCGTCCTTCGGATTCGAGGTCGAATCCTGTTGAAGGGGGGAAGAATGTGACACTACGGTATGGTGTGACATTATAAAATGTGAAATTAGAGAATAAAAACCTTTCGGCTTGAGGTTTACTCGCGTTTTTGGGCCTTTTGAAGTGTTGTGACACCACGGAGCGTCGTAACCATATAAAAGGTGCATGATGAGGTCAAAAACATATTGAAATATGATATGGGAGGTTAAAACCATAAGGTATGGAGGTTAATAGCGTTGTCGGGCCATTTCCGGGCCGTTTCCGGGGTTTTGGGCCTACCCGGGGGAGTTTGGGCCTTAAAGAGGGGGTTGTGGGCTTTGGTGGAATGGAGTGGGAATCCATTTAGGATTAGGAAAGGGGCTTAGGGCTGGTTAAAGGGGGGTTTCCCTGCCCTTTTGGGCGTCCTCCCCCTACCCTTTGCGCCCCCAAGTGCCCTAGCCGCCTCCCACACCTCCCCACCTCCTCCTTGGGCGCCTCCACCTCCCCCAAGCCTCTCCCCTTGCGCCACCACCCTCTCCACCACCTCTCCACCTCCCTTGATGTGCCTAGGTGAGTTCTTGACCTCACCACCTCAAAGATCCATCCGTTGGAGCGCTCTGCGACGAGGAGATCCGGCGGGATTGGAGCGAGGAAGGAGATCGCGCGAACCGGGAGGAGATCTATTCGGTTTTCGTGCGTCGGGCAAAGGTATGTCCATGGAAATCCTTGGGCTTGATCTAGGTACTGTTATAAGGGTGTTTATTAAGTTTTTAGATCAATTGGTGGTGTTGGAATTGAGTAATTTGGATTAGATCTAGATGTTGCCACGTTACTGTTTTTGGGACAGCATGAGCGATCGACCTAGACTTTGCGTTTTCATCAATTTAGAATCCGACTCTGGTCATACGGATGTTGAAGAAGTTGTAGATAATTTCTTTATCTTTCTGTGGATATAAAGAACGTTAAATTCCGCCCAGCCGTTTGAAAGTTATGGCTGTTTTACCGAGCGTGATAAAATCTGTAGCGTAATTGGAACAGATCACGGTAATCTGTAGATTAAACAACTTTAGAGTCGAATCAGATTAATCTGTAGATTAAACAACTGTAGATTTCTAAGCTACGAAGATGTACTCGTTTAATTGATTCGGAGTCCCGAACTCAAGTTATGCCTTTTGCAAGGCTGCTGTCCCGACAGGACAGAACCTCTGTTTTTAGGTTTTGCGAGTAGTTGGCAATGTCGGGGTAGATGAGGGTTTGCGTACTGTTTTGTGGACATGATTGTGAGCATGTGGTACCTATGTGCAGGTGGTGCGACCTCGGGAGTGCCCTCTACTTCCCGCCAATTCGTTGCCCGTGGTTGAGGCAAGTGTGTTGTGATGGATAGCGATTTGTAGGTTGCTTGTTGAGAATAGATGGAATTGACTACATGATATATGATCACTTGCCATGCTTTTATGATTGCCAATGATATGATGAGCATGTTTAATATGTTATGATGCCATGTGTTAATATGTGAGTTAAATATGATGTTGGCATAAATGCATACATGGCATGTTACATGGCTCGGGCGGTGAGAAAGTCATAACTAGTCTGGGAAGGTCGGTGAGAAAGTTATGACTAATCCGGAAAGCCAATGAGTAAGTCCTACATCGTGATTCCATTCACCGCGGTGAACGAAAGCGAGGAGTAGGCACCCTCCATCTTCAGGATGGAAGGGGGGAGAGGGTGCACACCGACGGGTGTGTACTCAACGGTATGAGTTTCCAAGGAGACATGAGCATTGCATTACATTGCATACATAATGATGATGATATTGTTAAGTGTTCATGAATGAGATGATATATATGATGGGAGATGTTATTGCCATGATATTGTTCTTGTTGTCCATTGCAATATGCTTGCTGAGTTTCGAACTCACGCTTGTGTTTTCTTGTTATTTTAGGTACCGTGAGAACAGCATGCGGGGAAGGGAAATAGTCACACGCCCACACGTAGCTTCACCATATTGATTCCACAAGTCATTCTATTAGTTTGATAATAAATTGCGTGTGATGATTATTGCTTTAAGGTTTAGCTTTGCTATATGAGAGTTTTATTGTTCGTTTGACCCTTGGAGACATTATGTGTTTGAAACTAGACTTATATTGTTGCTAAGTCGTTAATTATTGCTGTTTTTAGTTGTCTCTCATAATCCATACATTGCTATACTGTTGTTACTCATTTAATTCATGTTAAAACAAAGGAGATGCTTTGCGAAATTTTGGTTTTTAGCATATGTACCTTTGCTGGAATTTATGGTAACTTATGGTATTTAGATGTTGTTTAGCTTATGTTTGGTAGCATTAGGGCATATTAAATGCCGGGGTGTTACAGAGGCGCCCACGGGGTACCCGCCGATGGGGGAGGCGCCGGGGGGGAGGTGGTCGAGCTAGGGTTGTGGAATGATTTGAAACGAAATCAGTGCGCGCCGAAATGAACTTTGTGTGCGCGCCGAAATGAAAATGCTCTGGGGTTTTATCACGGTCGGTTAACCAAAGAGACCGATCGCAATATTTACTATCTGTGTCGGTTCTTTAAAACAACCGATCGCAATATGTACACTATCTGTGTCGGTTCTTTAAAACAACCGATCGCAATATGTTCACTATCTGTGTCGGTTCTATAAAAAAACCGATCGCAATATATACTATCTGTGTCGGTTTCCTAAACGAACCGATTGTGATGATTATGATCCAATTTCTAATTTTTTTAAAACAGAGTCTTCATTCAAAAGAGTTTGCTATACTATAAGATCCATTTGACATATATATTCTACAAAATGCTACATTACATAGGGAATTCTTACAACTTAATTTATTTACAATACAACCCTTCTTGATGATCTACACGCTTGTAATGTGTTCCATGTGTGCCGTCGTCACCGCTAAGACATGCCCCATCTGCAAACAGAGGTGTTTCATCAAATTGGTTGTACTCTTCTTCATCTACGACATTTTCAACTCCAACAATCCTCCTCTTGCCATGAAGTACGACGTGCAACCTCGGATTGGCCGGGTCACGCACGTAGAAAACTTGAGTTGCTTGCTTTGCGAGGACGAACGGTTCATCTCTCAGAGGCGCCTATTCAGATCAACAATTGTAAAACCTGTCTTGTCGACCTTAACTCCGTGAGGAAGTCTCACCCACTTACATCGGAATAATGGAACTTGGTATATTTCGTAGTCGAGCTCCCATATTTCTTCGATCATCCCGTAGTAACAGTTCATTGCAGTTGAGGATCCTCTAATTGAGTGATCATTGGACAAAGCATCTATGCTCACACCACTGTTTTGCAATGTACTCTTTGCATCTTGACTTTTAGTATAAAATGTGTAGCCATTAATATCGTAACCTTGCCATGTCTGTATATTAAATCTTGGTCCGTCAGCCAACCATTTGACATCCTCGGTACTAACGGAGACCTTCACCTTTTCTTTGAACCATGTGAGGAATCAATCGTTGTGTTCTCGTGTGATGGAAAGCTCATCCATAAGTGGATTCTCTTCCCGTAATATCAACTTGTGTTGTAGGATGTATGGATGAACTTCTGCGCTGTGTTGCAAGACTGTGAAATGCGCTTTAAAGTACATATCAAATTGTGGGCTCATTAGATTTGACCCAATGGTTCCTTTGCCACCAAGTCTGCCCTCATGACGAGATATAGGAACACCAATCGGTTGTCTTTTACCTAGATAGTCCACGCAGAACTCAATAACCTCTTGATCCCATAACCTTCAATAATACTACCCTCAGGCTTCGACCTATTCCTCACGTATGACTTTAATATACCCATGTACCTCTCGAACGGATACATGTAACGCAGGAATGTGGGTCCACAAATCTTAATCTCTCTAACAAGGTGAACAACGAGGTGGACCATGACGTCGAAGAACGACGGGGGGAAATGCATCTCAAGCTGACAAAGAGTCTGCACCACCTCACTCTGTAAGTTGTCCAGTATATCGGGATCAATAACCTTGCATGAAATCGCATTGAAGAAATAGAATAGCTTCGTGATTGCCAACCTGACGTCATCTGGTAGGATATTTCTGATTGCAACAGGGAGCATTTGGGTCATCAAGACATGGCAGTCGTGAGACTTCATACCGAACAACTTCAAATCATCCATAGACACAAGCTTCTTAATGTTTGCGGAGTAGCCCGATGGAACTTTAATATCGTGGAGACACTTGCAGAGGTCTTCTTTCTCTTTCTTGGATAAGGTGTAGCATGCAGCGGGGATGTACGGCCCTTTTCCATCCTCCTCCATCACTGCAAGCTTGGGCCTGATCCCCATGTAGGTCATATCGCGGCGAGCATTCACACCATCCTTGGTCTTTCCAGGTATGTTCAGCAGGATGCCTACCAAATTATCACAAATATTTTTCTCAACGTGCATGACATCAATACATTGACGGACATCTAACTCCTTCCAATATGGTAAGTCCCAAAATATCGACCACTTTTTCCAAATGGTCATGGGACGAACAGATTTACGGCTCTTACCGTACTGAACATCGATATCATCTACGCGTGAATATACTTGCCTTCTAGTCATAGGTCGCGGGCTGCACGAACTTCCCTCTTTCCATCAAATTTGTCATCCATCTTACGATATCGATGACTTCGGGTAGAAACCTACGGTGACCCATGTACCTTTATTTTCCTCAAATTCGGCGACCACAAGCTATCAGTGTCCTCTTCACAAATTGGACAAGCTTTGGCTCCCTTCGTGCTATAGCCCGCCAAATTACCAAGGGCTGGAAAATCATTTATGGTGCAAAATATCATAGCCCGTAGGGTGAAGTTCTCTCTTTGTATGCATCCCACACCTCAACCCCACATTCCACAATTTTACCAAATCCTCAATTAGTGGTGATAGGTACACATCAATATCATTACCCGATTGTTTGGGTCTGAGATTAGCAACGACATCATGATATACTTCCGCCTCATGCATAACCAAGGAGGCAAATTGTAGATACACAACAAAACTGGCCAAGTACTGTGTCAATTGCTCATATTACCAAACGGATTCATACCATCCGTACTCAATCCAAATCTTATGTTCCTCATCTCGGCACCAAACTCCTCATGTTGCCAATTAATGTTTCTCCATTGAGCCGAATCAGCGGGATGTCTCAACTTGCCATCTTCCTTTCGAGATTCATAATGCCAACGCAACAATTTTGCCTCTTTGGAATTTGCAAAGAACCGCTCTAAACGGGGAATGATGGGCAAATACCACAACACCTTGGCTGGTGCCCCTTTTTTCACATCTTCACCATCGTCAATTCGATTCATACGCTTCTTGTCATTACGCTTCTCATTTTGTTTGTATCGGGGTACACCACAAGGACAAATCTTGATTCCTTATGGACGTTGCGGTATAGTATGCAATCATTTGGACGTGCATGTATCCTTTCTATTTCCATTCCCATGGGACATAATAGCTTCTTCGCTTCATAAATACTTGTTGGCAACTCGTTTCCCTCTGGAAGCATATCCGATAGAAGTATTAAAAGTGCATTAAAACTTGTATCTGTCCAACGGTGTTTTGCCTTCAGTTCAAACAATGCAAGGACCGAACCCAACTTGGTGTATTCCCCTTTGCAACCTGAAAACAATGGTTTGGCATCGTCATCCATCAAGCTTTTAAATTTTTCGAACTCTCTTTCCGTGTAATTTCCCTCCACATCCCGCAACATTTGATCTAAATTATCCTCATCAAACATATCACGCTCCAACTCGTGATCGGCTTCAAGCATGTCTTCGTTGCATAGAACAGAGGTACTACCTATCTCCCCATGATGGATCCAACACGTGTAATTCCTCACGAAGCCACGTCGAATCAAATGCCCTTCAATTTGAGCTGAGTTGTTAAATCTCCTGAGATTGGTGCAATCAATACAATGACAATATATGAACTTTACACCCCTTATAACCATATCTACTTCTGCAATTCTTATGAACTCCTTAACTCCCCTCTGAAATTTAGCACTCACACGGCTTTTGTGATACATCCATTCTTCACGGTCCATCTACAAGTAAACCGCAAACAATAAATTAATAATGCCCTAATCAATGAAATAAAAGAAGGGTTGAACCCGAAAACAAAGTTGAGAGATTGAATGATCTTAAAGAAACGTATATCTGTTGACCAACTAAGTAATGCGTAGCAACGATGACTCCTAATTGCTAATTAGGTCAAGTCCTAATCCCATTCGAGGATATGTGGTTCGAGCAAGTTCCTAAGATGTTGTACAAACTTTAGAGAAAATTTCAAAGCATCTCATTTGTTCTCCAAATACACGTATCGACAACATGTCAAGAGGATGTGTATTCGGAGAACACTGACAGGAGATGCTGCCGAAACTTTCTTTAGAGTTTGTACAACAATTAGAACTTGCCCGAGCCACATATCCTCAATCCAAAAATGTGGATACTGAGATCGCTTATTTATAAATATGCCATTTTAGCATACTTATAAACAAGCACCCTCGAACGCAGGAGACGATAGGTTCTGTGACCTAATTTACTACTATATAATTGCATATTAATTATATTGAAACAATTATGACATGTAATGTACACATTCACCAAATAAAAAAATTAATTTAAGTCCTACTGCAATATTGAAGGGATTTCTAAGAATTAATGCTGGTCACCTTTCGAGGAAAACCACAAACGAGGGGAAATCTAGCTCCTGATCAAGCTAGCTAGGGTTTCAATTAACTTTAACCTTCAACGCACTGATCTCCTCCACGATCTAATTTCTCAACCATACACTCTGCTAATGACACCAAATCAAAATCGAATAATGTACGTTAACACAAAATTGAAGGGATTCGAAGGAATGGGGCCCACTGTAACACCCCAAAATTTTGCTTTTCTTAAATTCATGTGTGATTTGGCACTTTGGTGAATTTTTGGAATTTTCTGGAATTTATTTGGATTTATTTGAATTTATTCCATTTTGAAATAATTAAAGAATTTAATTTTGCAAATAAAATTTTGTTGGAAATATTTTATTTGAGTCCAAAATGATCCAAGATATTTTCCAGAATTTTTCTGGAATTTTTCTGAGTCATTTGCTATTTTTAATGAATTAAATGAATTACTGGGAATTATTTTAATTATTAAATCGCTGGAAAATGCGAGTGGGTTTGTACTGTTCATCCGACCGAGCCCGAGTCAGACTCGAGTTCGAGTCCGACCCGAGCCACGTGACTCGACCGAACCCACTCGGCCGAGCCCTAACCGCGTGACCGTTGGATTCGGATCCAACGGCCACGATTGAGCCACGTCACCGAGCCCGAGCCCGACCGAGCCAGCCCGGTTCGCCGAGTCAGGCCGGACCCAAACTTCGCATCGCTGGATCTCGATCCAACGGCCAGGCGGCGTGCCACGTCACCCTAACCGCAGTCGCCGGACTCCGGCCGCGACGGAGAGGACTCGGATTCGGCGTTTCACTGACGAGGGGCCCTATTTATTGCGCCGCCACCCGTGTCGGGATCGCCGCTTCATTGCGCACGTAGCCTAGACAACGTCGCCGAGCCGCCGTGGTTGCGCCGCCAGAGCTCGGGCCGGAGTAGGGAGAAGGAGCCGCCGCGCGGTTTCGTCAAATTCGCCGCCGTGGCCGTCCTCCGTCGCCCGTTGACCCGATTCAGAGACCCCAAGCCAAGGCGCACCCGTGGGTACCTCTCACTCCGCCGGAGCGCGCCCGAAACGCCGTCGGCTAGGTCGTCGTCCCCCGCGCCGGTGAGCCAGCGCCACCGCAAGCCATCGCCGTCGTTTGAGCTCCACCGACCGTCGGATCTTCATCCAAGGGCCCAGATTGCGCCACGTCATCCCCCGGTGAGAACCACGTGCGATTCCCAGATCCAATCTCGACCGTCGGATCTAGATCCAACGGTTCAGATCAAATGCGTTAACCCAAACGCGTGAGACTCAGATCTAATCTGGGCCGTTGAATTTCAAATCAACGGCCGAGATTGCGCCACCTGTCCGGGAAGGCTGACCGCGATGGCCGGCGTCCCACGCGGCGCGTGTGACGCTGACACGCGGGGCCCGCATGTCAGCGGGACAACAAAACTGCACCATGACGTCACGCTGACGTCATGGCGGGCCCGCATGTCAGCGGTTGTCCCAGCCAAGCGCTGACGTCAGCAATGACGTCACAGTGGGTCCCACCTGTCAGCACAATGGGCTGAGCCCCGCTGACGTCAGCAGTGACGTCACCCGAGGCGGACCCACCTGTCAGTCTCACGTGAGCCGTGGACCGGGTCCACGGTAGACCCGAGCCAAGCGTGGACCAAGTCCATGGACCGGCTGATGTCAGCAGGCCAATCAAAAGCTGCCAAGTGTCCTTGCTGACGCAATAATTAATTTCCGAAAAAGAAAATGATTTATTAATTCGAAATAATGATTTCAGATTTTGATTCAAACTTCAAATGCTTATAACTTTTGCGTTTCAACTCCGATTTGAGTGATTCAAATTTCTAAATTTGTATAAAATTGAGACCTACCTAAACATGAATTTTATTTAATTTGTGGACTAAAGTTTTTCTCTGTAAAATTATTTAATTGATTATTTAAACTTTAAATAATCATAACTTTTGCATTTTAACTCCAAATTTGACGATTCCAGTTTCTAAAAATTCATAAAATTATGTTCTCTCTGTTCATGGATTTTATTTGGATGTTTGGACACTTTTTGCCTATTGTTTATTTGTGTATTGCTATTTGCACGCTTTACGAGTAGACGTTGAAGTGCCGGAAGGATTCGAAGGAGAAGTATTGACTCAGGATCCAACTCAAGACCAAGAACAAGTACTTTTTGAAGGCAAGTTGTGCTTTGACCATGTTGATCCTATTTTGAAACTTATTTTGATTTAACCTATTGCATGCTAAGTTCCAATAGAAAAATACTTTATTTAAATATGGGGGATTAGATAAGTACCAATTTGCTGTATGACACCTTGATTATTTAAGTATGTGCCATGACCCTTGTCACCCTAGTTGTGGTTTACTAGTTGGACATTATTAAATTGCCAACATGGGTTTTAGACCGTTGTAGTATACTGCTTAGACCTGCTACATGCTCATGACATGATTTTGGACAATCAAATGCTAATGTTGACTTAATGATATATTGAACCTGTTTTGGAAAGGTATCATGTGATGTTTATGGCAAGTGGTGCATGGTAATCAAGCGGGTTTGATAAATAGTTTTCGGCCGGGGCATGTGGCAAGAGTAATCAGGTGGGCGGTTGTGGCATTGGGGATGTTGATTTGGTTCTTCGGGTAGTCTTGCCCTGGTCACCCTAAGGACTTCACCTTGCAAGCCTTTGAACTGGGTCTAACGTGCAACCACATGTCTGTAATGGGACGGACCTAGTTGACTAAGTTGCTAATAACGTACCTGTGGGACCTCAGGAGGTCAACTACACCCTTTGTGTAAGTTGTGCGGGGAGCGCATCGGGCTGAGGCCAGTACCCATCTAACGGTTGATTGGCCTAGACTTCACCTTAGCTAAGGGAAGGGTTAGTGCGCAATAACCGGGAGGACCACTTGTATTGTTAGAGGTTTAGAAAGACTTTGTTACTGGAACTCGCCTTTGTGGTGTTTGATTGTATCTTGTGGGTAAAGTGCATAACCTCTGCAGAGTGTAGAATCTATTCGAATAGCCGTGTCCGCGGTATTGGACATCGCTCGGGAATTACAAATCAAGGGTTAGATTTTCTCAAAAATAACTTGGATTTAAAAGGTTGGGTTGGATTAATAATGATGTTGATGGAAATGTGGATTAGGATGGGAAAGATGTTTATTAAACTCCTTGAAAAGTTAATTATGCTATATTTGTTTCTACCGCTGAATCTACTTATGATACTTGTCAAATGCTGTTTACTACAAATATACCATGAGCTATTCCTTTGTACCATGCCATGCATATAGTATATTAGCCTGCATTCTGTGCATGACTTGCTGAGTACCAAGTACTCACCCTTGCCACAATACAACACCAGTTGAAGAGGAGACTACACCAGCTTTGGAAGAGGAGCTCCAAGAGGATCCGTCTACTTAGGGAAGCGAGCCCGATCGATTACTGTGGTATCTTGGATGGCGCCACGGGTTATTTGATTTTCCGCTGCTACTATTTCTCTCTTAATAAGTTTCGCCCTGCGAGGCGTACATTTGTGACTTGACCATAAGGTCAAGTAACCAGTTTGACTATTTAAATAAAGTACTCTATTAGTATCGAGTGGTATGATTGTGATATTTACCGATGTTAAGACTGTGTGCACTAGTGCGTTCCTGGACTAGTGCTGAATACACAGAGGGTCCGGATTTGCAAATTCGGGGTCGCGACACCCACCTTTTGAATAAAGCCACAAGTAAGCTAGGCAGGAAAATAGAGAAATCGCCTAGCGAACCAACTCGACGAGAGTTAATAAGTTCATCCCGAGTCCAGACGGTACATATATACATGAAACCTAGCGAACCTCATCACAATCGGTTCTATAGAAGAACCGTTTGTGATTAATTAGTTATCACTGTCGCTTATATGTAAAACCGACTGTGATAATTTGGATCCTCAACACTGTCGGTTTCTTTATAGAACCGACACAGATAATGTATCGGTGTCGGTTCTCAAACAGAACCGACTGCAATAACATAAGTCATCACAGTCGGTTCTGTATATGAACCGACACGGATATTAATCCACCCCCTCGTCTTCCCCGCCAATTTGACCGTTCAAACATAGCTACCAATGTGATCGATCGCGTTCCATATAGCTCCTTTCATATAGCTCCTGATCATCGGTAGTACTCTTCCATATAGCTCCTTTCTTCTCTGCAAGGTCTGACTCCTCCGGCAATGGCAGTAATGGCTCCTTTCTTCTCTTTCATATAGCTCTTCCATATAGCTCCTTTCTTCTCTTTCATATAGCTCCTTTCTTCTCTGCAAGGTCTGACTTCTCCTTTCGATCGCAAAGCAATGGCAAAGACCTCCTTCTCCGGCAAGGTCTGACTCCTCCGTGGAGTCACCGTACGACTTCCATCCTCCAGCGTCCTCACCGCCGCCGGCAGCGCCGCCTCAGCCTCCGGCGCTTCACTCCGGCGTGGCGCCGGCGCCCCACCTGTCTTCCGACATCCCTCCCGGCGCCTCACCCCATCCGGGCGCCTCCAAAGCCAGCAGGAAGCGCCCCAAAGATGACGATCAAGACGATGACGAGGAGGAGGAGGACGAGGAGAAGAAGGAGGAGGAGGAGGAGGAGGAGTACTACGCGCCGGTCACCATGGGGACCGGCGCCTCGTCTAGATCTGGTTCATCATCGAAGGATGAACCACCACTACTCCGCGTAGTCTCCAGCGACACCGACTCTGGCGACTCGGGTGACTCAGGCGAGAGCCGCGAGTGGTAAATTTAATATATTAGCTGTAATGCAGTCCGTTAATACGTTTAATAATTATAAACAATGGATGTCGTTATATATTGTAATGAAGTATAATGTGTGGAAGACTTGATGGAGAACAAAAACTAGAGGGTTGTTGGAGTGCAGATGAAGCCTATTCGGCTGCCTTTACAGTCTATTTTGAGTCTCTTTTATATTTTTGTGGATTGTATCTTTCTAATGTTCTGTTGTTCCAAGTCAAAATGCAGCTGCAATAACAAGCCTCAAGGTAAAGCACTGATGCTTCTTCTGAAGGAAACAACCTGAATGCATACATGGGCATGGTTACTACATGGTGGTCAAATTACAACCAGTGGTTTCCTCAAGTGCATCGACAAGTTCTTGGACGACATTGAAAGCAAGATTGATCAGCGATGTGTCTATTTGAGTCTCTGTTATGTTTTGTGTGGATTGTTTCTTTCTACTGTAAGCTGGGGGCAGCCGTTGTCTGGTGAGCAATGGTTGATTTTGGAGAGAACTATGCTTTAGTTCGTTTTTTTTGGCTGATGGTATAGAGCTGGGAGATCCTGATGCTATGTAAGTTGTCCTTTGTGGTCTGGGTGTTTTGATGTTTTGATGCTCTGTAATTCCGCCAAAATGTTATAACTATTCTCAGTTTCATTGAATGGAACTGGGGCATCAAATGTTTGATGTCCTATTTATCAAAAAAAAGTATAATGTGTGGAATGGTATATATATTCTTATTATCTGCTGCATGCATGCTACTATAATGTTATATATAATTTGCATCACTACATGTGTCTATATAAATTGTCTGAGAGTTGAACCGTGAGTTGGGATTCTAGCAGAGCGGTACTGTTCATCGTCCGAAAAAACAAGTTGCACAAATATTAAAGCATGAATGAAGGGTAGATGAGGTCTGTGTTGGGATTCTAGCAGAGCGGTCTGTGTTGGAGTTTGTTTTTTTCTTGTTCCCTGAAGGGGAAATGTGTGAGTGGAGGATCTCACAAAAACTATGTTTCTGATGAACTGTTCTTGGTTTCACCTAATGGAACTAGGGCATTCTGTTGCCCTATTGGCTATTGATATAAAAATCATCACAATCGGTTTCTTCCCAAAACCGATTATGATAATACCTTCTCATTACAATCAGTTCTGGAAAAGAACTGATTGTGATAACCCCTGTGCTCAGGACAATCGGTTTCTTCCCAAAACCGATTGTGATAATACATACTCATTACAATCGGTTCTAGATAAAAACCGATTGTCATAACAAAATGATTATCACAATCGGTTCTTATCTAGAACCGATTGGGAATATTATCGTATCACAATCGGTTCCCTCTCAGAACCGATTGTGATAACCTGTTACCAAGATTTCCAAATGGAATATACTTATCACAATCAGTTTTTTAGTCAAAAGTTTAGAACCGACACAGATGAAGCGATAGTAATGTGTCATTCTGTAGTAGTGGGGGCGCACCAAGGGAAGAGGGGGGCCGGCCGATTGGGGGGGAAGGAGGGTGGGGTGCATGAGGGGGAGGGGTGGCTAGGGTTAGGCAGGTTTGCTGCCCCCACAAGGCCCAAAACCCCCCAAAGAAGGCCCAAGTTCTCCCGGAAAACCCAAAAATCAGTCCCCCCAAAGCCCAAACTCCCTCGGAGAGGCCCAAACTCCTGGAAACAGCCCAAAAACACTATACAAGGTCGTACCGAAAAGCCATAATCTATAACGTCGCATTTTGAGGTGTCACATTCTCTCCGCCTTAACAGGATTCGACCCCGAATCCGATACACACCACTTTGCAAACAACCAAATCGAAGGGAGCTAAGGTTCACTTCTCTGAACCCGTTCAGAAAACCCTACGATTTGTACTATCCAGAACTCAAAAGCAAGGAGGTAAGGCTCGAAGTCTGACGGCTCTAACGATAACTCACAATCAAAACTTCCTAGAAACTTACTCAACATTGAAACCAAAGCACTACACAAGGACTCCGAACGTCCCAAGAAACAGGATAAATTCGCAAACAGACAACGAAGAAAAACGGTCTCACACTCCTCATTCTATGCACTCCTTGGCACTAAAGTGCCTGACCCCTTTAACCGATGCTACTCACCAGAAGAGCACGGCACCAACCTCTAGAACCCTCTTCAACTCCCACGCACAAAAATGTTTTCACACCTCAATCTCTCTACTGTGATTCGTCGTATTCAAGGCGACGCGAACCAAGTGAGACACAACACTCCAAGACTACCAACTATTGGAACAATCGGGGTTGAAACCTTGAAAAAGATTGATCTTTTACAAAAAGACCAATGCCCACCATTACCACTGGAAGGAAAAACCTACTTTATAACCAAGGTCCTTAAAACCCGCGCAATAATAACAACCGAACATTCCACTTCAGTTGACACAACTCGCTCATAGCCCAGCGGCAAAAAGATCCAATACACTTCGAAAAGGCAAAGCAATTAATAGCAACCACCAAGAGGTCCACTAATAATTTAATCAACCCTACCGAGGAACGCATCAACGAAACAATTCTCCAGGAAGGTTTGAATTGGGTCATACACAACCTTCCTTTACTCTTCACTTTTAAACTATTTACGATCAACTACTAGCCACACCAGATTTCTCTTACTAAGAAGGTCTCGCCCTCACATCCTTCCACTCAAAGGACCAGGACAAAGAGTACCATCATTGAGTAAGCTCAACCATAAACCATGAACCCAATTGATCCACATACAACAACTCAAACCCCAAAGCGCTAAAAACCACTGTGGAAAGAATTTGGCAACATCCAAAGAACACACATTTTATTTTGCTAAGCCAAATCACAAAGAAAACTCAAATCTCTTACACCACAAGCCAAAATACCATAATTTATTCATTCTTTCTTTTCATACTAGGAAGAAATGGAAATCTCGATTCATGACAAGAATGCACATTTTTCAAGAGCACTCCGGATTAGTCATATATCCATATATGACTTTCTCACCGACCTAGCTCAACGACTCTTTTATGATTACATATCTATAAACGATGTCATGTTTCCTGTTCACCATTCATTCATCATGTAACAACAATACTGAATAGTCATTCACCAAAAGACTTCTTCCTCGGTATCACATGATTAAAACACAAATAACATCGATGATTGCGCTAATTCTTATAAAATATGACGGCAGAACCGATAACAGGAAAACACCACATCATATTATAACCCACCAACAATTGAAAGCTAAATTTGTAAAGCAGCGCGTTTTAACCAAAATCAACATTTTGGAAGAGAACATCAATTCTCAAGGAGAAAAGGGAAACTCATTCCCAAAAGAGAACACTTCAGTAACCAAAATAACTTATGAAACATTCATAAAATCCCCCTTTTGAAGCGCTCGCAAACACCACACACATTTTCCAAATAAATTCCGACTCTAGCCAAATAAAGTTACAAATTAAATCTCAAGAGTTTCCAACACAACCCAATTTGTCCATCTGCTTCCTTTAAAATTTATTCCAAAGATAATTCAGTGTGAACGCGAAGGAGCGCGATCCACTCAGAAACTTTTGGGTGTAAATTTATACTCATAGCATAAATTAAACAAATGGGCCAAAACCAAAGATTGGAACCAATCACTACAAATTTAGGAAAACTCTAAAACGCAACATAAGGAACACCTTGACCGAAAGCATTCAACCAAAAATAGTATGCCAAATCAGTCCAAAAGTTTTAAAGACAAGCTCAGCATGAATCCCATCATATCTAATATTCCACTACACTCACCATTTACGCATTCAATATTCACTATTTACTCATCGAGAAACCCCATCATAATTCAACCAAAAACTACATAACAAATTCTTTCTCTAATTACCTTTCCCAACACTTTATAGATAAAGTTTATGATGCTTATCAAAAAGACATCCAACCAAGACTACGTCAACATGATCCCCACGGACCAACATATCATAATACATCATATTGTAAATTTGAAACAAAGTACTTTAACAAATACTTTGGCATGATTAACCTATCCATTTTATACCACCTATACGTCAACATCTCAACAATCGAAACTTTTTCAATTAACAAATGACTTCAACACATACATGTTATCTCCACAAGACAAAATTCATAAGTAGGTTTCTAAGATATACACTCATTAAGGATAAAGTCCTACATCATATAAATTATCCAAGGTTCACTGTAACACCCCAGCATCTAGTATGCCTGAATGTTACCAAACATAGACTAAACAATATCTAAATACCACAAATAGAGATAAATTACAGCAAAGGTGCAAATGCTAAAACCGAAAATTTCGGCAGCATCTCCTTTGTTTTTCCATGATTCGGAGCAACAACAAATTATCGCAAGTTATATCATAATGGAAAGCATCTAAAACAGCAATAACAGGTGACATAGCAACAATATAAGTCCAGGATAAAGCATTCAACCATTTCATGAGCTAAACGAATCAAATAATAAGACCGAGCACACAGTTAAGCAATTCTCCAAGTTTCATGGCAATACTTTTATTATCATGACTCCAAATGATAACATTGTCTGATTTGTGTGGAGCTACGTGTAGATGTGTAGCTAAATCTTTTTTTCCCCGCATGTCGGTTTCATGGTACCTAAGAAAAACAACATAAACACAAGCGTGAGTTCATCACTCAGCAAATATATTGCAATGGAACAAGAAAACACATTCCAATACCTTCATCACTACTTTTCATATACAACATCGTGAACATCTCATATTCACAGTGTATGCATCTCATTGACATCATCATATAACATCATCATATAATGCATTGCAATACAATGCACATTTCTCCTTGAAGCACATACCGGTATTGCCGAGTGCACACCCGTCAGCGTGCACCCTCTTTCCCCTTCCATCCCGTAGATGGAGGGTGCCTACTCCTCGCTTCCATTCACAACGGTGGTTGGAATAACGAGGTAGGTCTTACTCAATGGCGCTCCGGATTAGTCATAACTTTCTCACCGACCTTACCGGACTAGTTATGACTTTCTCACCGACCTGGCCAGTTCTCATGCTATGTATGCAATTATGCCATAAACATAAACAATTTGCATATAAACACAAACTAACCATTGCATGGCCTTATAACCAACCATTTTCATCATGTCGTAGGCAAACATCAATCGTGGCAAGTTAGCATATCATGTAATCATATTGCACCTTAAGCAAGACTAGCAAACATACAACACACAACCCATTCCAATACACTTGCCGTTAACCCTTCGGAACGGTGTGGCAAGAAGATGATGCCACTCCTGGGATCACACCACCTGCAAATACATGTTTTCCACTCAATATCATACCACCCAAGCAAGTACAAAACTCAAAACACAACGATTCTACCCGAAACCCCGAAAAACTGAAAAACAGACCAATTTGTCCGTCGGGACAGCGGGCTTCCAACAATCACAACTTGAGTTCTAAAACTCCAAATTAAGTAAACGAGTACATCATCGCTAATCTTAGGAAATTTCCTAGCTTTTTCTAAGTATTGGAAAAAGCTGATTCGGCATCTAAAATTGCCTAATCTACAGATCAACCCGATCTGTCCCAATCACGTCACAGTTTTGAACATGTTCGGTAAAACAGCCATAACTTTCAAACGGATGATCGTAACTACGCGTTCTTGGTGTCCACTGAAAGATATTGAAATTATATACAACTTTCTCAACAGGCGGCTGACTAAATTCTAAACCTAAAATTGCGAAAACTCAAACCCTAGGTCGTGTGCCCAATCTGCCCGAAGCAGAACACTATGCAATCTCTAGTTTTCATCTAATCTATCCAATCGCAGCACCACCTTTCGATCTAAAAGCACCAAAAAACCCTCTAGCACAGCACCTAGTCCATCCCCAAGGATTACCCATAGCCATACCTTCGCCCGACGAACAACGAACGTCGAATCTTCTCCTCCTGGTTCTCCCGATCTCCTTCCTCGCTCCGAATCCGCCGGATCTCCTCGTCGCGGAGCTTTCCAATGGAGAGGACAGCGGTGTGGAGGGTGAGGATGTCTCCTAGGACGTCTAGGGGGGTGGAGAGGAGAGGGAAGGTGGAGGCCCAAGAGGGAGGAGGGAGGGGCGCACGGCAAGGAGGAGGTGGGGGGCGGCTGCTAGGTGGGGAGGAGGGGAGGGAGGCGCATGGGGGAGGGGTGGGGCGCATGGCAGCCCCTTGCTGCCCTAATCCCCCTCGCACTTGGGCCAAGGGCCTCCCACCTCCGGCCCACGAAGTTCCCCCAAGCCCACAATTCCCCCGGAAGACCCAATTTCCCCCAAAACGGCCCGAAATCGAGATTAAACCTCATACCGTGAAGTTTTATTCTCTAATTTCATATTTTATAAAGTCACACCATTCCGTAGTGTCACATTCACTCCATCACAGCATGTTACAATGTCCTCCATTTTAATAATGGTTTTCAACAATTAATCTAAACAATTACCACCACTGCTAAGTCATCAATATCAATAATTTGCATAATTCTAAAAACAACCGCATTGTTTTTAGTTACCCTATCCATATATTATAACAAATTGCCACTACACAACATACTCCAACTATTTAAAATAAATTGAATAAGTTGAACAAACACAAAGCTCTTACAACAACCACAAAAACATATGTCTTCCCAATTGACATCGATACTAGCATTATAGGAACACAACTGCATACTTCAAAATATACTAATAGTTTGCAACAACAACATAAATAGCAACTCTAATCAACTTCCAAGTTAAAGTCACTAGCCAACACGATTAAATTTCTCCATTAACATGTTGAGTTAGAACATCTTTAAACAACCAGCAAAGATTCTTTAACAATCTCAGTAGTTTACATCATCTTAATGTTCTAACTATGCATCAAGGTTTAAAACTTTAACCATTATCGAGGGTCATAAGCACTTTTAAAGAAAAGCAACAAATTCTAAGCATGTACATTAACACATTTAATCATTCTCGCTATAGAGTAAACTACAACATTAGTAGTCTATTTATCCTCAAGCTAAAGATAACAATCACATTGAATTGATTCAACTCACAAATTAACTTAGCAATACGTCATTCCAAAAACCACATTGTTACCTACTACATAGTACGGACATCAATTTTCTAAACACCTTCATGGATCACGTACTCTTGACAAAGAAATGCAACCCAACTTTAAAGAGAACCACAGCTCAAGAACAAGAACGAACACCGATAAACAATTTCTCCTTTCAAGTTCAACTCTCAAATTTCTAACTCTGATAGCCAAAACTCTTCAAGAAATCTCAAGATCTACAACTTTCAAGAAGGAAGATGGATGCACTAGGGAAAACCCGATGTTCAACCAAACCTTTTCCGATAAAGATTCAAACATAGCTCCACCCAACTCAAGGTCTGCACAAGGGGAAACTCCAACACTTTTTTTAGATAGGGAGAACAACAACCACATAAGTTTCCTCCCCAAGATAGTCCACAATAACCAGCAAAACCGGGTGTCAAAGCACAAAAAATTACGACCAAAAGATGTGCAACACAAAACTCTTCTTCTTTGTCTTCACCCAAAGAAGACAAAACCACAAACTGCCAAATGAACAATCAGCGAGTACTCAAAACCAAACACTTTTTCTTGGTTCCTAACCAACCAAATACCAAGAAAACCAACCCAAACCGATCATTAGAACAGTAAAGAACATCCGAAGGAATCCACCACCAAACTCTTCTATTTGTCTCCAATCATCTACCCAATCTACGACAGAAAAGGGTAAGCACTCTTTTAATAGTTCTTCGGTGATGGCTCTAACCGGCCACACCATCAAACCACAACCTTACTAAGAACAAAAAGGTGACCAAAACCCTTCGGCACACAACCCCCCTTTAACACGATGACAAGGACAATTCAATAAATTCTCTCATAAACATAGCAACATACATTATCAAATGTAGCATTCAACATCAAGGTTTAAATAAAACATTTAAGCGTAAAGCAATGATACCCATACCCCTTTCCTACTATGCATCCATGTGTGTCCAATTTTAAATTAGTTATTCCACTTACACAAGTTTTAATGTTGCTATCCTATGGCAAAATTTTAAGTATAACCTAAGCAATGATTCTAGGTTATCACATATCAAAATTTTAGTTAACTCTATGGTATTTCACTAAGTTCATACATCACGGACCTAAAGCCCGCTCTGATACCAACTGTAACACCCCAGCATCTAGTATGCCCTGGATGTCACCAAACATAGTAGGAATAGCAACTAAATACCACAATTAAGAACAAATTACAGTAAGGGCGTAAATGCTCTAATCCAAAATTTGGGCAGCATCTCTGTCGACGATCGATTTCGCCGGCAATGAGATTTGTGATTCTAGCGGATTCGTGCGGGATCAGAGCTAGATGGTAACACAGGATGCGAGGGCGATCTCTTTTTAGATAGGTTCGGGCTCTCGCAGAGGAGATAATACCCTAGTCCTGTGTTCTTGGATATATGAGCGTGATCTCTTTTTCTTCTCCTTCCCTTTTAGGGTTGTTCCCCCCCCCTTTATATACTAGGGGAAGGATACGCCACAAAATGGGCGCCACCTGGCCCTGAACATGGTGGCTTCATGAGTACGTACTTTGTCTCTTATCGACTGGGCCCCACTACGTCCAGGGGATGTGATCGTGCCTTCCCCGACCCGCGCCTGCCACTCCGCTAGGTTCTGGTGCCTGCAGGCTCTGCCGATGCCAGGTCGCAGGCTTTGCTTTTGACGGGGTTGTCTGGACGCGGCACGAAGCTTCGCCGGGGGGTTAGCCTGCTGCCTTGGGGAAGAAGTCGGGCCAGGCTATGGGCTTCTCGTGGCGCTTGTAGGCTCGGGGCCTACTGCACCATCGTCGGCCCAATCGGGTGTGGGCTCCACTTGCGGGACCCCCAACTCAGGCATCCCACAGCAGCCCCCAAGTGCTTTAGGATCAGATTTCCCCCTCCTGTCCTATCATAAAGGCTTTGTGGGAAAAAAGATCGTAAAGGACTTGTTAATTAAAACCATCGTGATTGATTGGCTCAGGGCCGAGTGGTACCGGCACTCGTTTACGATGTGCGGCAGTTGGCTCGTAGAGCTCAATTGACCCTCATGGGGCATACCTAGAATAGGACGACTCGTGGCCTAGTGGCTCGTAGCCGAGTGGTACCTACACCCGTTTACGGTGTGCGGCGATCGACTTGTAAAGCTCAATCGACCCTCATGGGGTGTACCCTAGTTGGTTGGCTCGTGGCCGAGTGGCACCCGCACCCGTTTACGGTGTGCGGCGATCGACTGGTAAAGCTCAATCGACCCTCATGGAGCGTACCATAGTTGGTTAGTTCGTGGCCGAGTGGTACCCGCACCGGTTTACGGTGTGCGGCGATCGACTTGTAAAGCTCAATCGACCCTCATGGGGTGTACCTTAGTTGGTTGGCTTGTGGCCGAGTGGTACCCGCACCCGTTTACGGTGTGCGGCGATCGACTTGTAAAGCTCAATCGACCCTCATGGGGCGTACCATAGTTGGTTGGCTCGTGGCCGAGCGATACCCGCACCTGTTTACGGTGTGCGGCAACTAGCTGGTTGAGCTCAATTGACCCTCATGGGGCATACCTTGGTCATTCAGAGTAATGCCCGTGCCCGCTTATGGTGCACAGCTTCAGACTCTCATGGAGCGCATTCTCAAGACCGTGTTGGTAAAAATCCTCCCACGGTACCCAATCACGCTAAGAAGCAGTGACCAGCAATTGACACCAAATTATGGGGCGTACCGCTGGAGGATGTTCGGAAAGTGCCTGGCCCTAAGCTTCCGTGGCGGCCGGCGTTGTGGCCCATCATGGGGCGCACTTTATCCCAAACCTCGAACCAGACTTGACACCTGGTCGCGTCTTGCGCGACGCAGCTTTCGGCCCAACGTGGGGCGTGCCCTAGATCTAGCCCAGAATTTAGCAGGGAGGCCCTTGCTTTTTCCCACCGTAAGGCGAAAATTGGGACTCATTTCTTATAAATGAGGAAACCCTTGTTGGGGTAAAGACATCTTGGCCCCTCCCCCACCACGGCTGAGAAATCTTCGAATCTCCTTTGGCGATCTTGGCGACCTAGGGTTTCTGGTTTCGCGCCCAAGACTCTCGGCGGTTCCTCCCACAGGGTCTTCTTCTTCTAGATGTCTTCTTCTTCCTCTTCTTCATCGTCATCGGAGGATGGCGCTGGTCTGGTGAGCACGGGGTGGGAGATCTCCATTACCATGGAGTCCCGCCTGGAGGAGCTGGTCGCGGCCGGCATTATTCCTCCGCTGGAGTTGATCTCTGCCCGTCCCGCCACAGGTGAACCTTACCCCCTACCCCTGGATAATGAGATCGTGGTCTTCGAGTCCTTCTTTTGGCGGGGGTTTAGCGTTCCTAGGAGCGCCTTTTTCCGAGGGCTCCTTCACTTTTACGAGATCGAGCTGATCAATTTGAATCCCAACTCCATTCTTCACATTGCTCTCTTCGTTCAACTTTGCGAGGCGTATCTTGGGATACGTCCTCATTTTGACTTGTTCCGCTCCCTCTTCCTGCTCAAGCCTCATCCGAACAGGGCTGCTCCCAGCGTTATTGGGGGCACCGAACTTCAGCTGCGAGAGGGCTTGAAGAAACATTACTTCGCCATCCCCCTCAAGACTTCCCTCAAAGGTTGGAGGCGGGAGTGGTTCTATTGTGCGAATGTTGATCCTTTTCTCGCCCCTTTCACTAGCCGCGCCCCTAAACCTTCTCGAGTGATGCCCTAGATGGCGGCGGGTTGAACCAAGTCGCCGAGCTTTTGGCATTGATTAATGATCTGAAAAGTCAGGGGCTGTCTGGCCCCGGGATCGCGATCAGCTTTGTGAAGCGCCGGGTGCAACCCTTAAAGGAGAGAATCCACTTGGGGTTCCAGTACAGCGGGACTCAGGATCCCACCCGGGAGACAAGCACGTCCCTACCAAGAGATGCATTGGCGGCGCGAGTGGTTGACTTCTTCGCGCCTAGCACTAAGATTACCAACAGGGGCTGCCCTCACAAATTTTCGGCGGTGAACCCTCCCCCTCCTATGAGTGTCCCACTCTCTCGAGAAGTTGTCCCATGATTTTTGCCTGATGTGTGATTCTGACAACGTGCAATCGTTCATCTTTCATGAACATGAGTCCTTCTTTTCAGACGCTCCGGTCGTCGACCTCTCTCGGCTGAGGAATGTTCAGGCCAAGCGAGCGGCTGACATTTCGGCCGATGAGCTGCGCCGGCAATCGGTGGAGGAGGCTGCTGATCCCTCGCCAGCCGGGCCTTCGACCTCCAGTGTCCCCGGGTCACAAGGCGCAGAGCCGCAGCCCTCTGACTCAGGGAAAGCCCCGACTGCTGGTGCCGGGTCGGGCTCCTCTCCGAGCGGTGCTGGGACTCGGATGAGGCCTGGGATGAAGTTTAAAAAATCCAGGAGGTATTCTTTCGGGCAATCCTTGTCTTTTTGTTCTTACCTGTGCTGAGACGTTTCCTTTTTGTCAACTCAGGACTCCTACTATGGATGTCCCAGTGGAGGGGTCTCCTGAAAAGGAGCCCCCGGAGCCGGCTTCTCCAAGGGGGACCCCCCCCTCGTCGGCTAGGTCGCCGTCTCCTTCGGGAGCTGGGGCGTCGCCACCTCGTGCTGCTGGCCCGACCGCTGAGCCGTCGAGTGGTCCGGCAGTCGATGGGCTTGACCCGGCTTCGCCTCCCGAAGTGGAGGAGGTGCATCGAGAGCCACCACCACTCGGTCCTCTGCCGAAGCCCTCGAATCGGACCGTGTGGTGCGAGGGGGGTTCCGACTTGGAAAGGGATGGAGGAGGACGAGGAATCGGAGATAGCGGCTCGGACGGAGCTTTACGAGCTCACCGTCAGGTGTAACAAGCTTGTCAGGGTAAGTCTTCTATCTTTCTTTAGTCTGTTATCATCAAGGAATGTTGACCCCCGCCTGAGACTTCGTCGTGTCCACTAGGAGATGGGAGAGCGCTCAGAGAAGAGATCGCAGTTTTTTCGGAAGGTGCTCCCCAAGCTTAAAGAGCACCAAAAGTATCAGGACAAGATCAACGAGATCAGCGACGACAGATGGAGAGAGGTCCATGGGCTGGAGGCCCAGTGCATGACGCTCCGAGAGGCAAAAGCGGAGCTTGAGCATACGCTCGAAGGTAAGATTCTCCCCTGGGTTTGGTATGGACACTTTCTTAAATAGCTGGGAAAAATGACGGCGACCTCATGTTTCAGAACGCGACTCAACCATCACTGAGTTGAGGGCACAACTGGAGGCTTCAGAAAGCTCTAACCTCGAAACTCGAGCTGGCTTGGAGAAGACACAGCGAGAGTTGGAGGGTAAGCTCCCTTGGCTTGAATTGAACGTACTTGGCGCTGGGTGTGTTCTTTAGCGGCAGCTTGGCTTTGGTGCAAAATACAAGGGGAAGATAGCCGCTGTCGAACGAAGCCACACGGAGCTGCGCATCGCCTGCGAGCCAGTTCTGCATCTTCTGCGTATCGAAGGAGCCGAACCAGGCCAGGAAGATGACGCCGTTCCGCTTCTCTCGGGTGGAGCCGATAGGATCAAAGCTTATGCAAAGGAGTCGGCGACCATGAGTGCGAACCAGGCGTTGGCGGTGATCAAATCTCACTATCCAAGGGTTGACCTTGGAGCTGTCAAAGAGGTTTTCTCTTGCGACGAGGACAAGGCCAACGCTCTGCTTGAAGAGGTTTCCAGCACATCGCAGTCCTTACTGGAGAATCTTGAATTTTGACTTTGATGTACCCCTTCGTGTCAAACGTCGACTCTTGTGTGAGGCGTTGTTCGAAGTTTTCATATGACTTGCCTCATTTGTACTTTGTTGGGTTAAATAGCATTTGTCGCCCTTCTGGTTGAGTGGTTCTGCCCTCGAGCGTCGGGACTTTGAGTAGCACTCGGGACAGCATTTGCTACCCTTCTGGCCGAGTGGTTCAGCCCTCGAGCGTCGGGACTTAGTTTGTGACCTTCTCGCCCCAGGCACGCTTTTCCGAGTGGCTGATGTCCGAAATGTCCTCGCCCTCGAGCGTCGGGACCCACTTTGCGGCTTCCTGGCTGAGTGGTTCAGCCCCCAAGCTCATGTGGTCACCTTCCGCTTAATTGGGCCCACTCGGCGGGAAGGCCAACTTAATTTGAACCGCGCCTGACACATGCCTGGCGATATGTCCCTTCGTTCCATTCAGATTACGTCGGAACTGCGCCTGACACATGTTGATCTTCTTCGCGCTTCGAGGATATTGGCAGCATCGTGGCGTCGCTTCGTCTTCTGTGTCTTTAAATGGCGTCTCCTCGACTCCGGAGCCATGCATGGCCTATAAATGGGACGTCACTGCTCTTGAGTGATCGTCCCTCTCTTCGAGTCTTCTTCCCTCCTTCCTCCCAGCTTTCCTCCATGTCTAACATGAGGAGGTTTGTTGGCCCCTACGCGGCGTTTTTTCGCCAGCGGTGCTTCGGACTACTCCACAGCTAGGAGGAGGCAGAGTCCTGGGAGGAACACGATTTCGCCGTTCTGGAGGCGGAAGAAGAGGACGGGGCCGCCAGGGACGCCGCCGCCGTGGCCGCCATGCTGGAGGTGGCCCCGGGGCTCCACGAGGTGGCCGAGATTATCACAGAGATGGTCGGGCGCGAACGCCGCGACGACCTAGCCGTTACGGCTCTCGTCCGCCTTATACCACCCCTTTGGATGGTTGAGGATGAGATCCTGGCGGCACTGGGTCGAGCGCACCACGTCTAACCTCGACGACCCCGCCCCCGGGCCTCGGCCAAGACTCCACAAGAAGAAGAGCAGCAGCCTCCGGCGGTAGCAAGATCGGCGGTAGGAGCCGCCCCTCTCTTTTTTTTATGCGAGAAAATGAAAAAAGTTAGTAATGTAAATTACTGTCATTATGGAATACAAATCGGCGCCCTTTTGCTCCTCTAAGTTTGATCGTTTTTCTTTGAGTAGTTTACACTAGTCGACAGCCCCAACTACCGCAGCGAGGTGCTGGAGGGCCGAATTTTCATCGACTACAGTCTAGTGACCCCGATCTCTGTTCAACAAAATTCCTGGAGTATCGATCGCTATTCCCGAGTGGTTGGTACCTTCTTTTAGCTTAGTCTTTTCTAACTCGTGCGCTAGTGCAGACGTTCGGACATTGCCGCTTGATGCGATCTCATCTCGAACGTGCATTTTCGTATATTCTGTATCGGCACGGCTCGGATCAGACGATACGCTAGTAGGGTGGTAACCACTCGGGATTAATCGGGTCACTAGTCAAAACTGATCAAAGTACTAGATAGTCGGGAGCTTTATTTAATGCATGGGAGCGAGATACATAACTTATGCGTAGAAGCGACGCAGCTGTTCGGCGTTCCAAGTATTCGCCAGGACCGCGCCATCTTCCCGTCTGAGTCGATAGGCACCTGGCCGGACCGTCTCCTCCACAATGTACGGACCTTCCCAAATTGGAGAGAGCTTGTGCTCACTTTTCTGGTTCCTCCTGAGGACCAGATCTCCATTTGAAAAGGCTCTACTTCTGACATTGCGAGAATGGTAACGCCGAAGTCCCTGGAGGTACTTGGCCGACTGGATGGCTGCAACTTTTCGAGCCTCCTCGAGTTGATCTAGCTCTACCATTCGGCTCCCCTCGGACTCGGCTTCCTTGTAATTCCGAACCCTCGAGGATTCGAATTCTAGTTCAGTCGGCAGAACCGCCTCTGCACCGTAAACTACAAAAAAGGGAGTTTGCCCAGTTGCCCGGCTGGGAGTGGTTATGAGTCCCCAGAGTACCGACGGTAACTCTTTCACCCATCGGGCAGCGTATGGTTTGAGGTAATCGAAGATCCTGGCCTTGAGGCCCTAGAGGACCAAGCCATTAGCCCGCTCCACCTGCCCATTGCTTCGTGGATGAGCTACCGAGGCGAAGCAAATCTTGATTCCGACGCCTTCGCACCACTCTTGAAATTCTTCACTCCTGAATTGGGTACCATTGTTTGTAATGATTCGGTTGGGAACTCCGAATCTGACCACGATATCCTGGAAGAACTCCTTGGCCTTGACCGCAGTGATCGTGGCAACTGGTTTAGATTCGATCCACTTGGTGAACTTGTCAATGGCTACGAAAAGGTAGGCGAAACCACCTTGCGCCTTCTTGAGTGGGCCGACTAAGTCGAGCCCCCAGACCGCAAAGGGCCAAGAAATGGGGATAGTTTGCAGCTCCTGTGCCGGCAAGTGTGTCTGCCTTGCATAGAACTGGCAGCCCTCGCAAGTTCGAACGATCTCCTTAGCATCCGTCACCGTCGTAGGCCAAAAGAAGCCCTAGCGGTAGGCTTTCCCAACCAAGGCGCTTGACGCCGCGTGATGGCCGCACATCTCCGAGTGGATTTCTTTGAGCAGGTCTCTTCCCACTTGTTCCGAAATGCACCGCCTGAGGACACCTGAGGTGCTCTTCCGAAAGAGCTCCTCGCCAATCACCACATAGGATTTGGCTTGTCAGGAGATGCGCTCGACCAGAGCGGTTGCCTCTGGAAGTTTGTCCTTCAGGAGATAATCTAGATATGGGGCCGTCCAGTCGGGGTTAATGACCAGGACTCCGGTCTCAGGATCCTTACTTGGCTCCCGTCATTTTGCAACAGTTGGCTCGTAAAGATCCTGGACGAAGATACCACTCGGGACCTCTGCCCGAGTGGCTCCCATTTTAGCCAACTCGTCGGCTGCTTCATTATTGCGGTGGAGGACATGGACCAGCTCCAGACCGTCAAACTTGCCTTCCAATTCTCGGACTTGCTGGCAATACGCCGTCATAGTCTGATCGACGCACGACCAGGCCTTCTGTACTTGGCTCACCACCAACTGGGAGTCACCGCGAACCGCTAGTCGTCGGATTCCGAGCGATGTGGTGATGCAAAGCCCATGGATGAGTGCCTCGTACTCTGCGGCATTGTTCGAGGCCGGGAAGTGAATCCGAAGGATGTACTTCAACCTGTCGCCTTTCGGCGAGACGAGGAGAATTCCCGCCCCGGCCCCGCCGAGCATGAGAGATCCATGGAAGTGCATGGTCCAATACTCCAGCTCTTCTTCCATGCGGGGAGCTTCGGATTCAGTCCACTCGGCCGTAAAGTCGGCCAAAGCCTGGGATTTGACGGCGGTGCACGGCTTGAATGAGATGACGAAGGCTCCAAGCTCGGCCGCCCACTTTGAGATTCTCCCAGTAGCTTCTCGATTATGGAGGACCTCTCCCACGGGGAAAGAAGTCACTACTGAAATCGAGTGTCCTTGGAAATAATGCTTCAGCTTCCGCGACGAGATCAAAATTGCGTACAGCAGCTTCTGAACTTGAGGATATCGCGTCTTGGATTCGCCCAGTACTTCGCTGACAAAATAAACCGGGCGTTGTACGCCGTAGCGGTGTCCTGACTCTTCCCGCTCCACAACTATCGCGGCACTGACTACATGAGTTGTTGCCGCTATGTAAAGCAGGAGAAGTTCACCTGGCACCGGCGAGACTAGGATTGGAGGGGTGGAGAGGAACACCTTGAGTTCTTCGAAGGCTTGCTGTGCCTCTACCGTCCATTCAAAACGGTCCTGCTTCTTGAGGAGCTTGAAGAAAGGCATCCCCCGAACCCCCAACCGGGAGATAAACCTGCCAAGCGCTACCATGTAGCCAGTAAGTTTTTGAACATCTTTCTGGCTGGTAGGTGGGGCCATCCTCATGATGGCCCCGATTTTCTCCGGATTTGGCTCGATCCCGCGATGAGAGACAATGAACCCAAGTAGTTTCCCGGAAGAAACTCCGAAAACGCACTTCTCAGGGTTTAGCCTCATCTGGAATGCCCTTAGACTTACGAACGTCTTGGCCAGATCGGAGGTGAGACTATCCTTGGTCTGTGTTTTAACCACTACATCATCCACATATGCCTCTATGTTGCGTCCGAGCTGATGGTGAAAACACTGCTGTATCGCGCGCTGATAAGTTGCGCCAGCGTTTTTCAGCCCAAACGGCATGGTGACATAGCAATATGCTCCGAATGGAGTGATAAACGAAGTCTTCTCGCAATCCTCTTCTCGAAGCCGGATTTGGTGATAGCCTGAGTAGGCGTCCAGAAAACTGAGTAGTTGAGATCCAGCAGTGGAGTCCACCACTTGATCGATGCGAGGCAGACCAAAGGGATCTTTCGGGCAAGCCTTGTTGAGGTCGGTATAGTCAACACACATGCGCCAACTTTTATTCTTCTTTTGAACGAGTACAGGGTTTGCCAACCAGTCGGGATGATACACTTCTCTGATGAAACCTGCGGCTAATAGCTTTGTGATCTCCCCACTGATGGCTTCTCGGCGGTCTTGGGCGAACCGTCGTAATCTTTGCTTGACCGGCCTGGCCGATTCATTTACGTTCAGCGCATGCTCGATCACCTCCCCGGGGACTCCGGGCATGTCCGACGGCTTCCAGGCAAAGACGTCTTTGTTTGCCCGCAGAAAGGTGACGAGCGCGTCCTCCTATTTCTCTCTGAGCCCTGTCCCGATCAAGGCCGTTTGAGCCAAATCGGACGGGTCGAGGGTAATTCTCTTGGTATCTTCTTCGGGACCAATCCCAGGGTTCGGCGCTTTGCGGGTAGGGACGCTACCTTCCGGCTTGCCGAAATCCGCCTCTTGCCGAATCGTGTCCCGACCCGCTCGCGCCTCCAGCGCCTCGGCCATCTCGCAGCTCTCCCTGTCACAAGAAAAAGACTGCTTGATATCACCGCGTAGAGCGATAATACCACTCAGGCCTGGCATTTTCAGCGTCAGGTACGCATAGTGGGGCACTGCCATGAACTTGGCTAGCGCTGGTCTCCCCAAGACGGCATGATACGCTGTCGAGAAATCAGCCACCTCGAAGCCAAGGTTCTCTGTCCGGTAATTTTCTCTTGTACCGAAAGTGACCGGCAGAGATATTTGTCTGAATGGTATAGCCGATGTTCCGGGTATAACGCCGTGAAAGGGCGATGACCCTCTCTTAAGCTCCGACCATGGAATTCCCATGTCGTCGAGAGTTTTTACAAAGAGGACATTGAGCCCACTTCCACCATCAATCAATACCCTCTTGAGCTTGATGCCGCGGACAACCGGCGCCAAGACAAGCGGATATCTACCGGGGAATGGGACTCGGTCTGGGTGATCCGAGCGGTCGTAAGTTATCGCGACCTCGGACCACCGTACATACTGGGGGGTCTCCGGCTCTATTGCGTTGATATCTCGGGCGGTAAGCTTTTGCTTCCGCTTGGACTCGTACGCAGCCGAACCCCCGAATATGTAATTAAGCTCGAGATCGACCTCCTGATAGTCTTCCTCTGTTTCGGGGGGAGGTGGCTTAGCAGCATGTCCACTCGGACCTTGTCCAGCCTGCTTCTTGCTCTCCCGAGCAAATCTCTTCAAAGTGAAGCAGTTCTTGGCGGCATGTCTCCCCTTCGGATGGAAGGGGCAAAGCGAGTTCATCACCTTGTCATACCCGTCCTCCTTGAGGGGATGAGGGTGAGCATGTTTGGCGACTGCCACTAGCTCTTCACCTTTACGCTTCTTTTCCTTCCGTCTGGAGGGCTCGGCCTGATCCTTTCCCTCGTCGTGTCGTTCCGCCAAGGCCTCGGAGGCGGAAGCGTAGCGATCCGCAAGGGCGAACAGCTCACGAACCGATGTTGGTGGCTTCCGAGACATCTTCTTGATGAGATCAGGGTCGCTGACCCCCTTCTGGAAGGCAGCTATCACGACCGCATCCGTGACATCTCGAACAGTGCTTTTACGATGCATGAAGCGCTTGACAAACTCCCGCAGGGACTCATTCCTCTTTTGGTGCAGCTGATACAAGTCCTAGGGGGTGCTGGGACGCTCGTAAGTGCCTTGGAAGTTTGAAATAAACTGCTCACACAGATCTCCCTAGGAATCTATAGAGTTCGCTCGGAGTCCAGTGAGCCAAGCTTGGCCCAGGGGCGAGAGGGTAACCGGTAAGTAATTTGCCATTACTTTCTGATCCCCCCCGGCTGCCCTGACTGCCAGAGCGTACACCTGTAACCAAGCCTCCGGATCCCTCTCACCGTCAAACCTAGTGATGCCCTTGGGATTAAACCCATCAGGCCAAACCACTCGGAATAGGTGAGGGGTAAACGCGCGAACCCCTTCTATGACCCCGCGGCAACCCCCGGGCGGTGATCGGCGTGGAGGGGATCGCGCTTGGCGTGCTTCGCGATCTCGTGGAAGGATGCCGTAACGTTCATACTCGTCGGCATGACGGTGTTGCTCCTCCCTTTCTCGGTCGCGGCGCCTGGCGTCGAGGTCGGACCGAAGGTCGCGGTTGAGGCTGTCGCAAGTTGTCTCCGCTGGGAGGAACATGACGTCCCTGGCGAGGGGCTTCCCGACCTGACCGGCTACTGGTCATCTGGGTCCTCGCCGGACCACGTGACCGCTCCTTTGCCGGCTGGTCGGTCTGGGCCTGCTGGATCGCTGCCGCCGTCACCATGGCCTTTACTTGGGCCACGATCGGGGCGGCTGGATCGCCCACCCCCAGCATAGGGCTCAAGGTATCCAGGAGTGTCTTGGAGGCGACGATATTCTGTTGTGTAGTACGGAAGACCGCTTGGTCCCCCATCTTGGCTTGCAGAATGTCTTCATTGACACCACGGGCGCGGTCCCGCAGAGCACGCTCCCGCGCATCCGGTTCTGTTGTTCGGCCACCTTCCAAGTCAGCGGCGGCCGAAGTGTCGAGGCGTTGCTGCGAATCCGCCAGCGAGCCCTCGATTACGCAGACTCTACGGAAATTCCAGCAACTCTCTAGGCTCTCTTCTGACTCGGCCGGTGAGCTGGGCGAGCCTGAAGAGGATAGCTCCAGGCGCTCGGAAGTGCCGAGTGGTTTGGCGGTGAGAACCCCCACCATTCGTGTCTCGGCGCCCATGAGTTCGACTCCCTGGCGGGACCGGACCTTCGATCGCCTACTCTGTGCTTTAGAGCACGAGACAGGGGGACCTCCCGATCGGCGCGGAAGTCGTGACGATGGCTCGCCGGAGACCTCGCCGTGCTGCAGCGCGGCCTCCTCAGAGAGGGAAAGGTTCCCGAGGCTGTTGGAGATGAAGGTCAGGCTTCTGAAACAGAAAACCTGATCCGGGAAGAAGACTGTGGAGACTCCACTCGTCGCAGCCATCAAGCTCGACGAAGATCTTGACACAAGCCCCTACCTGGCGCGCCAACTATCGACGATTGGTTTCGTCGGCAATGAGATTTATGATTCTAGGGGATTCGTGCGGGATCAGAGCTAGATGGTAACACAGGATGCGAGGGCGATCTCTTTTTAGAAAGGTTCGGGTTCTCGCGGAGGAGATAATACCCTAATCCTGTGTTCTTGGATATATGAGCGTGATCTCTTTTTCTTCTCCTTCCCTTTTAGGGTTGTTCCCCCCCCCTTTATATACTAGGGGAAGGATACGCCACAAAATGGGCGCCACCTGGCCCTGAACATGGTGGCTTCATGAGTACGTACTTTGTCTCTTATCGACTGGGCCCCACTACGTCCAGGGGATGTGGTCGTGCCTTCCCCGACCCGCGCCTGCCACTCCGCCAGGTTCTGGTGCCTGCAGGCTCTGCTGATGCCAGGTCACAGGCTTTGCTTTTGACGGGGTTGTCTGGACGCGGCACGAAGCTTCGCCGGGGGGTCAGCCTGCTGCCTTGGGGAAGAAGTCGGGCCAGGCTATGGGCTTCTCGTGGCACTTCTAGGCTCGGGGCCTACTGCACCATCGTCGGCCCAATCGAGTGTGGGCTCCACTTGCGGGACCCCCAACTCAGGCATCCCACAATCTCCTTTGTAATACCATGGTTTGAAACAATAGTAATAATATCACGAGCAATAACATGATGGATGACATCTAAAATAGCAACATGAAGAATAGCAACAGTTTAAGAACAATTAATGAATTTCAAACGTTTCATGACTAAAACGAGGCGAATGATTGAACCAAACACACATTAAGGCATAATCCAAGTTCTAGTGCAATAAAATTTATCATCACGACTACAAAATGATAGAGTGTAATTGTGTAGTGTATGAAGCTACGTGAAGATGTGCCGCTAAACCCCTCTCCCACATGCCGGTTTCATAGTACCTAAAAACATCATAAAACACAAGCGTGAGTTTATCACTCAGCAAAGTGTATTGCAATGGAACAGAGCAACAACATTATTCAATAGCATATTTACTACATATCATAAACATCATCATCATAAGCATCTCATCATCATCCTTATTCATGCAATGCAATGCGATGCACATGTCTCTTTGAAGCACATACCGGTATTGCCAAGTGCACACCTGTCGGTGTGCACCCTCTTTCCCCTTCCATCCCGTAGATGGAGGGTGCCTACACTTATTGACTCGCTCCCATACAACCGTGGATAGGACTATAAGGTAGGTCTTTCTATGTTCAATACATGTGAACACAGAGGCCCGCATCAGAATGGGTCGCCTCTTCTATTATGAATGCACACATGCCACATCATGATATAACTTGCATAAAGGAAACTCAATATAACTTGCATAAAGGAAACTCAATATCACAACGACATATCTTTAAACTAATCATGAACATTATAACACATGCAAGGAGCAACATAGCAACATAGAGTATCATTTAGTATCATAGCAAAACTACACAATGAGTTGGTCACCCAAAACCCCAAATCCATCCCAATACACTTGCCTTCAACCGGGAGCGACGGAGTGGCGAGAGGTTGTGGGCACTCTCGGGGTCACACCACCTGCACATAAGTACATCACACTCAAAACTTTCCCACAAAATAGAAGAAGAACGATCGTCTACTCCGACCTCGCAACCCACTCCAAAAACACGAAAACAAAGAATCTGTCCCATCAGGACAGCGGGCTTCCAACTAGCATAACTTGAGTTCTAAAACTTCAAATCAAGTAAACGATTACATTTTCTCGAAGCTTAGGAAATTTCTCAACTTTTTCTAAGTATTTGCAAAGACTAATTCGGCCTCTAAAATTGTCTAATCTACAATTGAACACGATATGTCCCAATCTCGTCACAGATTTAACAACGTTTGGTAAAACAACCATAACTTTTAAATGGCTAGATGGAATTTCGCGTTCTTGGTGTACACTGAAAGGTAATTGAATTACCTACAACTTCCATAACAGCCGGTCGATCAAGAAACGCCTCTAAAATTCCCAAAACTCAAGCCCTATGTCGGGGTGCAAATCTGCCCGAAGATAACATGGGACAGCATTGAAATTTCCCTAATCTCATCTAGAAATAGCACCTAAACATGAACTTTAAGCATGAAAACTCCCTTCTAACTAGCATAAAAACACTACAAAATAATCATACCATGGCTTACCTTTTCTTGACGAATCAAACGACGACGGATCTCCTCCTCCCGGCCACTATCTCCCTCAAATTGTCGGAATCGCCAAATAATCTCGGTTGAAAGGCTTCGCAACAGGGAGATCATTGGGGGGTGTGGTAGCTATGGTGGGAGGAACCCTAACTAGGGCCGGCTAGGCTGGAGGGGGTGGCGCAAGAAAGGGAGAGGAGGGGGCGCACCAAGTGAAGAGGGGGGCCGGCAACTTAGGGGGGAGGATGGTGGGGCGCATGAGGGGGAGAGGTGGCTAGGGTTAGGCAGGTTTGCTACCCCCACAAGGCCCAAAACCCCCCACAGAAGGCCCAAGTTCTCCCAGAAAGCCCAAAAATCAGTCCCCCGAAAGCCCAAACTCCCTCGGAGAGGTCCATACTCCCGGAAACGGCCCAAAAACAGGATATAAGGTCGTACCGAAAAGCCGTAATCTATAAAGTTGCATTCTGAGTTGTCATCCATGCACAAACCCATTAAACAGTTCCAACTCGTTAAGTTTGTGACCCGTTAGGTTTAGTGCAAGTCGGACATGAATCCGGAAACCTGTTTCCAATTCATTGATCAACAGCGGCACCTAGCAGTATGTATTGACCCCCGAATGCACAGAATCAATATTCGGCTGAACCTTGATACACTCACATACCGATCCCTTTGCCACACGATACCAGTCAAGCTCAAGGCGAGATGCGCGTCACCCTTGTTGATAGCTCGACCATTTCACTCGATAGTGTGATGGATGTAAACCATGACTAACTCCTTAGTCATCTTAGCACGGTCGTGCACTTTCCCTATCCATCCACACGAGGGGCCCAGAGGTATCTCTCCTGTTATCTAGGAGGGGCAAATCCCATTTTGATCATCACACCCTTGGCGATGTATCGTGGCATACCCAGTAGTCATCTTTATAACTACCCTGTTACGGTGTAGTGTTTGATGATACCAAAGCGTACAATTCTACATGCTAGGCATCCATGACAATCTCAGGTCTAAGGACCATATAGGCGTACCACTCGAGACTATACCCTGATGGCACTATAACAGATAACAACTCACAGTGTCTCGGAGTAGGTCTTGTCCGACTACCCTTGTTCTTCAACATGTGACCATATTACTAGTTTGATATCTCCATATCTATGGTATGTGAAACATTACCATCAACCAATACATGTGCTGATCAAATCATCACCGCTCCTTGTAATGATATGGATCAGGGACTCGTTTAGAATAATGTCACTTGACATTTTGTTTCACAATTAGATCGTATCCAATGAACAAAGTCGTAACATTTATTCAGGGAACCGATAAACAAAGTTATCATAATTACATGAACAATGATGTATTACAATCATCACCATGATTGATCTAGGGCATATTCCCTTAAATCTCCCACTTGCACTAGAGTCAATCATACAGGTACCGAATACCCATTGCTCTCGAGTGCGCCTCATGCTTTGGTTGTGGAAGGGGCTTTGTCAACGGATCAGCCACATTTAGATCCATGTGCACTTTGCATATATTCACATCACCTCTCTCAATGATCTCCCGGATCAGGTGGTATCGCCTAAGTATATGTTTGGATTTTTGGTGAGACCTAGGCCCCTTTGCTTGTGCAATGGCACCACTATTTTCATAATAGAGGTCCACTGGACAGGATGCATTAGTGACCACGCCCAACTCAGAAACAAATTTCCTGATCCAAACTGCTTCCTTTGCTGCTTCAGAAGCTGCAATGTACTCGGCTTCCGTAGTGGAATCAGCTACTGTCTCTTGCTTGGAACTTTTTCAGCTCACTCCCCACCATTGAGATAGAATACAAACCCTGATTGCGATCGCGAATCATCTTTGTCAGTTTGGAAGCTAGCATCGGCGTAACCCTTTACGACGAGCTCCTCCTCTCCTCCAAAGACAAAGAATATCTCCTTAGTCCTTCGTAAGTATTTAAGGATGTTCTTTACAGCCTCCTAGTGACTATCACCAGGATTCGATTGGTACTCGCTCGTGACATTCAGAGCATATGACACATCTAGGCGCGTACATAGCATGGTGACGGTGTATTCTACACCAGGGTGCCCACTTCACTGCAGTAAAGGTGCAAGATGGTTACCCGGCGGACAGGTGGCATCAAGGCCACGCCGCTGGCGCTCAGTATGGTGATCGCCCAAAGGACACGTGGCGTCCAGGCCACGCCGCTGGCGCTCAGTATGGTGATCACCCAGTGGACACGTGGTGACCAGGCCACGCCGCTGGCGGTCAGTATGGTGATCGCCTGGCGGACAGGTGGCGTCCAGGCCATGCCGCTGGCGGTCAGTATAGTGTTCGCCCGGCGGACAGGTGGCTTCCAGGCCACGCCGTTGGTGGTCAGTATGGTGGTCGCCCAGCGGACAGGTGGCGTCCAGGCCACGCCGCTGGCGCTCAGCTCCTGAGGCCACCTAGGGGTTTGTGCCGTCACCCAGAGGATCAAAAGAATTTAATGAGTATCGTGCGCATTAAATGGGGGTAATGAAGGCCACAGTTTGACGGCGCATGTTTCCAACGCGCACATTTATTACGGGTAACGTCATGACGAAATCCCCCCCCCCGGCGAGGCGTGCGGAGCCAGCAGGCACACGGGTCCCGAGACCGGGGCAAAGTCGGCTATGTTAGAGCATTAAATGTAGCGTAAGAATAGTGACAGGTGCATTAAATGCGCTGTGGCAGTGTAGTGAGTACGGGGTACTGATGTAAGCTCCCATGCGCCCCAGCCAGCCCAAGTATAAAAGGGAACCGGGGTGCATGGGAGAAGAGGTTGGATGATTTTAGTTTCCCCCAAGAACACAAGCAAGAACACACAGACATGACTAGGGCTGTTACTCTCAGGAGGGCCCGAACCTGGATAAACCTAAGTGTCCCCTTGCAAGCTTTGCCACTGATCCCTTTTCTCCATCTCTCGAGCGATCTCCACAAAAGCCCCCCGTTTGAACTTCATATACACCTGATCCGGAGGTGTCTGTTGGCTCTTACGCTGACAGTGGCGTGCCAGGTAGGGGGCTCAGTGGCTAGATTACCCTTTCTTCTTCAACCTTCTCGCAAAGCTTGCAAGAGTCCTTGGCGGTCGCTGGCATGGCGGATTCACGTTCCAAGCACGGCGACTTACCAGAGGAGAGCAGTGCTCGTAGCCGATCCCGGCGCCCGGTCAGGGCGTCAGACCTCCCGAGTCCCTCCGTCCTGGGAGGGACACGTGTTGCTTCCGCGCTCGGAGGACAGCCCGTCCGACAGCGCCTTTTGATGGGAGATGACACCCCAGCGCGGAATATTCACGCGGCCCGGCTGCTCCTCGATCACCCTCCAGTTACACTAGGGGGCGATACCCCGGCCGCTCCATGGCTGCGGGACATCGCCCGTCTAGTGGGTGCCGCCCAGCAACAGGTAGAGGCGGCAAACCAGCCGGGTGCTTCCGGCGTTGGGCGGCAGGAAATGCGCGCGTTCGATGCGCAGGCTTCCAGCCGCCCCAACAAAGTTTCTTCTGGCCCCGAGGGCCGAGACAAAGGGAAGGGTGCGCAGATTGCAGCCCCCTTAGACATCGGGGGACGAGCACACGTTCCCACCCCTTCGCGCGGTCCCCCCAAGCCGGCGGTGGGGCACGAGGATCTAAGGGCCCGTCTAGATGAAAGGCGGCTCCAGTGCGATGATGACTTATGCAATGTCCTTAGGGGACATCGTGAGCATGCGTAACGTCGCGCTGGCCGCCCGACGCCTAGCGAACGGGGGGATTTTTCACCCCCTGACTCTGGGGAGAGCGTAGACTCGCACTCCTCGACGCCCTCTCGGGGCCGAGGAGCGGGCGAGCGACGCTACTCCCCCTACAACGTTGGATGCCAGGCGTTTTCCCTCCGCCTACGCCAAGCTGCGTGGCCGGGGAGATTCCGCCCTGCGTCCATCGAGAAATACGACGGTACCACCAACCCGGAGGAGTTCTTGCAGATCTATACTACGGTGGTGCGTGTCACGGGAGGGTCCGAAAAGATCATGGCCAACTACCTCCCGACGTCGCTGACGGGCTCTGCCCGCTCCTGGCTGCTAAACCTACCGCGAGGCTCCATGCACTCGTGGGAAGAATTATGCGACCTTTTCGTCGCCAACTTCCATGACTCCTACACTCAGCCGGGCATGGAGGATGACCTCCACGCCCTGGAACAGACAAAGGGGGAGTCCCTGAGAGAGTTTATCCGGCGATTCAGCCACTGCCGTAACACAATCCCCCGGATTTCTGAGCAATCGGTGATCATCGCATTTCGGAGGGGGGTTCAGGATCAGAAGATGCCAGAGAAGATGGCCACCCGCACTATATAAACCACCTCCGAGCTGTTCTCCTTGGTGCATAAATGCGCCAGGGCAGCGAAGGCCCGGGAGCGCGCGGTAGGGCCTTCCGGCCACACCGAGGCAGGAACCTCGAAAGCCTCCGATCACAAGAAGAAGAAGAAGAAGAAGAAGAAGAAGCGCAAGGAGGCTGGCGTCGGAGAGATCCTGGTCACTGAGACGGAAGCCAAGCCCCAGAGGTGCGACTGCTGGGACAGGAGGGGTGATCGCAGGGACCACCGATCACCCCGCCGAGAAGAAGACGGGGGCAAACCCTACTGCCCCATCCACAGGACCAGCGGACATGATCTGGCGGATTGCCAGGTCGTGTCCAAACTAGTGGAACAGTGGCTCAAGAAACACCGCGAGGACGACCACGACGACGCGGGCGAAGACCGCGCTCCGCTGGCCTTTCAGCAAGCGGAGCACATGGTGGAGTTCATTCACAGTGGCTCCGCCACCTACTCTTCAAACTCGCAGTACAAGCGGGAGGTGAGGGAGGTGTGCGCCACCGTGCCAACCCCCGGGGCGAGCAGGCCACTGAAGTGGTCGGAGGTGCCGATCACCTTTAGTCGAGTCGACCACCCGGAGAGCACTTCCCGCCCGAGCCATCTTCCGATCGTGGTTTCTCCCACGGTCCGAAATGCGAGACTCGGGCGAGTGCTTGTTGATGGAGGAAGCTCCATCAACCTTATGTCAGTTGGGACGTTCAGGGCACTCCAAATTCCCTACAAGGAGTTGCGCCCGGCCCCTCTCTTTTACGGAGTTGCCCCCGGGGTAGGCTTGACGCTTCGGACAAGTCCGGCTGCCTGTTACATTCGGAAGTGTGGCGAACTTCCGGACAGAGAAAGTCAATTTTGAGGTCGTCGACTTCGACCTCCCCTACAACGATTTACTTGGCCGACCAGCTTTGGTCAAGTTCATGGCGGCCACGCATTATGCCTACATGATGGTGAAGATTCCTGGGCTTGGAGGCCCAATTACTATAAAGGTGGATCGGCTGGAAGCCCTGCGCCTCAGCAAGCAGGTGCAGGACCTGGCCGGTGCCACCTGCTCGGCCCGAGGCGAGGACGACTGCCCAGAGGCCCCCTCGGTCAAGGCCCGCACTTCACCCGGTCCCTCGGGTGAGGTGAAGGTGGTCCCCGTGGGTGAGGGCGGTTCTGGGAAGGTCATGAAGATCGGTGCCAACCTCAGCACCAAATAGGAAGACGCGCTCTTCACCTTCCTCCGGTCCAACTTAGATGTGTTTGCCTGGGAACCATCTGAAATGACCGGGGTCCCTAGGGAGGTGATTGAGCACCTATTGGCAACGCTCCCTGGAGTGCACCCAGTCCGGCAGAAAGTTCGGAGGCAGGCACCAGAGCGGCAAGATGCCATTCGGGATGAGGTAGAGAAACTGCTGCAGGCAAGGATCGTACAGGAGGCTGCCTACCCTGAATGGCTAGCCAACCCCGTGCTTGTCAAGAAATCGAACGGGAAGTGGCGGATGTGCATCGACTTCACCGACCTTAACAAAGCCTGCCCCAAGGACTCGTACCCTCTGCCGCGAATAGACATCATCGTCGACTCCACAGCAGGGTGCGAGGTCTTGTGCTTCCTGGACGCCTACTCCGGCTACCACCAGATCAGCATGGCGCGGGAAGACGAGGAGAAGACTGCTTTTGTGACCCCTCTCGGCGTGTATTGTTATGTCTGGATGCCCTTCGGGCTGAAGAACGCAGGCTCAACCTATCAGCGAGCTATGCATACTGTATTTCGGTCACAAATTGGAAGAAACCTTGAAGTGTACGTTGATGACTTGGTAGTAAAGACCAAAAAGACTGCTGGGCTTATTGAAGATCTAGAGGAGACTTTCTCCTATCTCCGGCAGTATTGTTTGAAGCTAAATCCTGAGAAGTGTGTGTTCGGTGTGTCGTCCGGAAAACTGCTCGGTTTCCTCGTTTCCAGTCGAGGAATCGAGGTCAACCCGGAAAAGATCGCGGCCATCGAGCGCATGCAGCTACCCACACGGCTGAAGCAAGTACAGTGTTTAGCTGGTCGTCTGGCCTCTCTCGGCCGATTCATAGCTCGGCTGGGAGAAAGGAGCCTCCCCTTTTTCAAGTTGTTAAAGAAGACGGACTTCTTCGAATGGACAACAGAAGCACAACAAGCATTCGAAGACCTGAAGAAGTACCTGTCCTCCCCTCCGGTACTGGTCGCCCCCGAGTCTGGTGAGCCGCTACTATTATATGTGGCGGCCAGCCCTGCGGATGTGAGCGCGGCAGTGGTGGCAGAGCGGGAAGGAGTCCAGCGGCCGGTTTACTACGTCAGCAAGGTATTGCATGATGCGGAAACAAGGTACTCGCAAGCCCAGAAGATGGTGTGCGCCGTGCTGGTGGCATCCAAGAAGTTGCGGCATTATTTCCAAGGAAGAGAGATCAAAGTGGTTTCTGCCTATCCCCTACGTGAGATCCTTCACAATCGTGAAGCGGAGGGCCGCATTGCCAAATGGTCCGTGGAGCTGGGGGAGTTCGGCCTCAAGTTCGCCCCCCACACTGCAATCAAGAGTCAAAGATTGGCAGAGTTCGTCATCGAATGGACTCCTGCCGAGTCTGAAACTGAAGAAATCCCCGCGCCCTCCCTCTGGACACTTTACTTCGACGGCTCCTTCTGGCTTGGAGGCGCGGGGGCTGGGGTCCTCCTGGTTTCCCCAACCGGAGACCTCCTCAAGTACGTAGTCATCCTGGACTTCAAGGCCACCAACAACGTTGCTGAGTACGAAGGCTTGCTGGCGGGACTTCGTGCCGTCGCAGCCATCGGTGTTCGGCGCCTACAAGTCAAGGGCGACTCCCTGCTGGTCGTCAACCAAGCGAGAAAGGAGTTCTCCTGCACTGATCCTGTCATGGCGGTGTACCTGGCAGAGGTCAGAAAAATGGAGCGACACTTCGACGGGCTGGGGTATACTCATATACCCCGGCGCGACAACTACTTGGCGGACGGGCTCGCACAGCTCGCCTCGACAAGATCCCCTGTTCCGGTCGGGGTCTTTGAAGAAAGGCTTCCGCGACCGTCCATCGCTGCCCCGTTTCTGGTGGGGACGATGGTGACGCTATTTCAGCCCTCGTTCCGGAAGGGAGAGTAGTACCGGCGGAAACGTCTGGCCAGGCGAAGTACCCGAACGATCACCGAGTGGTCATCACACTTGACCGAGAAGGCACATGGATGGATCCGATCCTGGCCTACCTGTGGGATCAAGTGTGCCCCGACGATGATGCGTCAGTAGAGAAGATAGCACGAAAGGCCAAGTGCTATCCCTGGTGGGCGGGGACCTGTACCGCCGGGGTAGAAATGGAATTCTTCTGAAGTGCATCACTCGGGAAGAGGGGAGCAGTCTGCTCTCTGATATCCATGGAGGCGTGTGCGAGAGCCTTATGTCCAGTCGAATGATGGTTGGGAAAGCTTTCCGCCAAGGGTTCTATTGGCCAACCGCCCTCCAGGATGCTTGCGAGCTGGTGGGGAAATGCAAGGCGTGCCAGTTCCACACCAAGCAAATCCACCGACCAGCCCAGGCTCTGCAAAACATCTTGCTCTCGTGGCCCTTCGCGGTCTGGGTGCTGGATATCTTGGGCCCATTCCCGCGGGCCACAGGGGGCTACACCCATCTGTTTGTCGCCATCGACAAGTTTACCAAATGGGTGGAAGCCGAAGCAGTAAGGGCGATTACCGCCACCGCTCCAGTCAAGTTCATGCAAGGAATCTTCATCCGCTTCGGGGTCGCCAGCCGCATCATCACCGACAATGGCACACAGTTCACCAGCGCTGCCTTCTTGGGTTTCTGTGAAGAAATGGGCACCAAGGTTTGTTTTGCCTCGGTGGCCCACCCAAAGAGTAATGGCCAAGTTGAGCGGGCCAATGCACTGGTGCTGAAGGGCCTCAAAACCAGGGCGTTTGATCGACTCCATAAGCATAGAGCCTGGTGGACTGAAGAGCTCCCGGCAGTATTGTGGTTGCTTCGTACCACCCCCAGCCGGGCCACCGGAGAAACTCCTTTCTTCCTGGTCTACGGCGCGGAAGCTGTCTTGCCTTCGGAGCTGGCCTTGGGGTCACCACGCGTCGCGGCGTTCACACAGGAAGGCCAGGAAGATCTGCGTTGAGAGGAAGTCAATCTCCTAGAAGAAATGCGAGACCGTGCAGCCTTGCGTGCTGCCTAGTACCAGCAAAGTCTCAGGCGGTACCACACCGCCCGGGTCAGCTAGAGAACACTGGTAGTGGGCGACCTGGTCTTGCGCAGAATCCAGACGCATGCCGGGTTGCACAAACTGTCTCCCCAGTGGGAGGGTCCCTTCAAGGTGGTCTCAGTCTCTCGCCCCGGGGCGATCAAGTTGGCCACTGAAGACGGGGAGGAGTTGGCGAACTCCCAAAACATAGAGCTTCTGCGCAAGTTCTATCCCTAAAATGGCTGTAAGTGCAGGGTTGTGTGCCCCGACCAGCCGGATTGAGTTTTCCTCTCCTTGGCTGGTCGGGCGAAGCCTCTGTTTAATCAAGTGTTCGGTTTTTATTTAAAGCAGTTATCATCTTCATTCTCTTTTTTCTGGTTTGCGCCCTCGTGGGTCGCGTCCACGTAGTCTCCCTCAGTACCTTGCCACTCTCTGAAACCTCGACGGTAAAAATGGAACCACTAGGTGAGCGCGGTGAGTAGGGAAGGGCGATCGGGCGGCTAGTTTGGCACGGTTCTCAACACGGTCATGACACTCCGGGCGTCCCCGTGAGAAACAGCGACTTAAACACCCTACCGAGAGCCTACTACCCTGCCACGCCTCACCAAGTGTTCGGTCCCAAGAGAACGCGAGAGAAGTTGATTTCACAAGGTCCTAAGGTCTTGAGAAGGCGGTGTTCCAGCGCGAGGGTCTCGAACCCTGCATACTGACTAACCGTTAAAAGCGTGCGGCTGCCTGTTCACTCGTGTAGAACCAGCAGAGTAGGGCGCACGGACAGGCATTCAAGCATAAGACATGTAAAGGGAAGCATATGCATTCAAGAGTAAGGGCTAATTTGCAGGAGTTTTTTACAGATGAAGACAAAACAAAAGGCAAGAAAATCTAAGTCGAGGGTCCTCACTCCAAGCCCGCTGCGGCTTTCGCGGCCCCCTGGTCCTCTACCGGACCACCATCCAGGCCAAGAGCCACATCCTCGGCCATCGCCTCCAGCGCCGGGTTGACCATCTCGAGCTACTCGACGACCTGTTCTGCGGCGTCGTGGACCTGCGCCTCGGCACGGGCCCAGTCCCCTTCCACTCCCTGGATGATGGCCAGGGGGTTGAAGTTGGCATCCCGGCTGACGCAGCACGCTAGCACGTACTTTGCCGTGGCTGCCGCGACTGCGCGCCCTTCTTGACTGGATCGGGTGGCTAAGGCGGCGGGCATGAGGGTGAGGAAGTCGGCGACACGGCCCATGCAGAAAGCATAGTGCCGTGCCCTCTGCTCGAGGGGGGCGGCTGCTCCAGCCCCAGCGGTGCCAGGCTGGCCACCATCCGATCGAAGGCGGGGCGCAGCATGGAGGTGGTCTCGGCCTCCGCAAGGAGCCGATCACTCCTCTCCGCGTCGTGCTCCCTGGTGAGCGCCTCGACATGGAGGGCTCCTTGCGTCCTCTCCTGCTGCAGCTCCCACTCCAGCCACTTCGCCTGGCAACGCTAGTCCTGCGCCTCCTTGCGGAGGCGGTTGATCTCCACGGCGGCCTCCTTCAGCTTCTCCTTGCTCGACACAAGGCGGTTGCTCATGCTGGAGTGCAGTTTGCTGAGGGTGGCCAGCAGAGCGTCCGCGTCCGTCGAGGGAACTGAAGCGGTGGAGGTCTCCAGAGTGGGTTGCAGCCCAACTCGCCTTCGGTTGGTACGGTGATCGCCCCCGTGGCGGCCACTTGGCGGTCACTCTCGTCGCCCCGATGCTCCTCCACCACAACTGGCGCTGTCACTGCCGCTGCGGTTCCCTGATCGCCTCCGGCTGGGGCACTTGAAGTGGTCGCCCTGAAGAAGACAAAAAGGAGGTAAGCCTCTCAGATTAAAAGAACTTAACGGTTTTTGTGCTTTAGTTTAAGTACCCGGCAGGAGGTCTCCTAAAGCGAGGTGCAGCCGGAGCGAGATTCGGCCCCCCTCGCGGCGCCGGTGGCAGTGGCTGTACGACCTGCGTAGCTGGCGCAGGCGGAAGAGCTGGGGCCGGCAGAGCGACCTATCCAGCCGGCGCAGGCGGAAGAGCTGGGGCCGGCGGAGCGACCTGTGCAGCCGGCGCAGGCGGAAGAACCGGGGCCGGCGGAGCGACCTGCGTCGGTGGCGGCGGAAGGGTCGGTGCCGGCGGAGCTATGGTCGGGGCAACGTCTGCTTCAACCACCCCGACGGGGGCAGTTGAAGTCATAGACGCGGTTGCCGTGGAGCTCCCTGACCCCATCGCGGTCAAGGTCGTCGTGTCCCTTGCCGGGACATGAAGCCTCTTGGGGCTGGCACCAGGGGCATCGTCATCAACGGGGCGTTTGCCCCTTCCCTGGTCGCCGGCTGGAGGAGGGTCCCAGATCATTAGGACCCTTTAGCGTGGTGTGTTCACTGGTCCCGTGGCGTCCATGGCAGGCATTGCCCGGGTGATCGCCACGCGCTCCCGGGGCTCCACGAGGCAAAGCGGGAGTGCGCCCGCCGGGAAAGGCGGGATGACTCCGGGGGTGCCCAGCAGCCCCATCCAGGCGTCGACTTTTGCAGAGGTTAAATCCCCTGCAGCTGTTGGAAAATAAAAAAGGAAGAAGAACATATTCAGCCCGGCGGCAGTTGCCAAAAGCGCCAAAAAGAAGGGAAGACAAGTAGCCTACCTCCGGAAACCGTCCGGGTCACGTCATCGAGGCCCGTGCACTGCCAGGCCGGGCGGGCACGGTGACGCAGGGGGCTGATTCTCCGAGATATGAAGTCTCGAAGAACCATGTTTCCCGTCAGGCCCGCTGTCCGCAGCTGGTCCACGCGGGCCAGCATTGTCCGGAGCTCGGGCATCTCGTCGACATGTGCTCCCCAGGTGGGGTTGCTGACCGCCGGCCCGGTCGGCAACTCCAGGGCTTCAATGCCGCTGTCATCCTTGACGTAGAGCCACTCGTTGCGCCAGGTCTTCCAGTTGGACCTGGAGTCCAGCAGGATGTAGCGCGAAGCCACACCGTCTCGGAGGCGAAGGTGGCAGCACCCCGACGGGATAGAAGAATCCCTGGCCACGCGCAATGCGTAGAAAAAGCGAAAAAGAGGAAGGTTGGGGGCCACTCCCACGAACATTTCGCAGAAGTAGGAGAAGACAGCAAGGAGGAGGATGGAGTTGGGAGGAAGATGAATGTTGTGGATGGAGTAGAAGTTGAGGACGGAGATGTAGAAATCAGAAATCGGCGAGAGTAGGCCCGCCAGCATCGCCCAGCCGAAGAAGATCACTTCTCCTAGGCGGCAGTCAGACGCGGTAGTCCCGGCGCGGACGCGGAGGGTGCCGCCGGTAATATGCCGGGAAAACCTTGCGGCGTCTGTTTCCTCGACGGTCGACGGCGGGAGCAAAGGTGCCGGAGGTGCCATCTGGGCGAACGAGGCGATGTACAAGAAGGAGGCAGTTCGGAAGAAGAACGGTTGAGGGCTTAGCGGATGAATGAGACTGAAAGAAGGAACCGCTCCCCCCGTGGCAACTTATATATAGGCACGGAGGGATGATCTGGAGGGAAACCCGAAGGGGCGCGGCGGTTCGAAGGCGGGAAGCCCAAAAGGCTGTCGAACATAGGCACGTTCCAAAGGATCCCACATCGATTACGAGGCGGGGGCGGCTGCCTGTTCTGCTTCGGTGCCCAGAAACAACGGCGAGCATTTAAAGCTGCGGCGTTACGTGGGCATTTATAATGGACCCACCCGGGAGACTGAGCCGTTTTCCAAAAAAGGGACAAAGGCGCTCCAGGGTGGGCCCGGGGGCTACTGTCAGTGTATTCTACACCAGGGTGCCCACTTCACCGCAGTAAAGGTGCAAGATGGTCGCCCGGCGGACAGGTGGCGTCCAGGCCACGCCGCTGGCGCTCAGTATGGTGATCGCCCAGCGGACCGCTGGCGGTCAGTATGGTGATCGCCCAGCGGACAGGTGGCGTCCAGGCCACTTCGCTGGCACTCAGCTCCCGAGGCCACCTAGGGGTTTGTGCCGTCACCCAGAGGATCAAAAGCATTTAATGAGTATCGTGCGCATTAAATGAGGGTAATGAAGGCCACAGTGTGACGGTGCATGTTTCCAACGCGCGCATTTATTACGGGTGACGTCATGACAAAATCCCCCCTGGCGAGGCGTGCGGAGCCGGCAGGCACACGGGTCCCGAGGCCGGGGCAAAGTCGGCTATGTCAGAGCATTAAATGTAGCGTAAGAGTAGTGACAGGTGCATTAAATGCGTTGTGGCAGTGTAGTGAGTACGGGGTATTGATGTAAGCTCCCATGGCCCCAGCCAGCCCAAGTATAAAAGGGAGCCGGGGTGCATGGGAGAAGAGGTTGGATGATTTTAGTTTCCCCCAAGAACACAAGCAAGAACACACAGACAGGACTAGGGCTGTTACTCTCAGGAGGGCCCGAACCTGGATAAACCTAAGTGTCCCCTTGCAAGCTTCGCCACCGATCCCTTTTCTCCATCTCTCGAGCGATCTCCACGAAAGCCCCCCGTTTGAACTTCATATACACCCGATCCGGAGGTGTCTGTTGGCTCTTACGCTGACACATGGAATACATGATGTATCCTATAGTCGAAGTGTATGTAATCCGACTCATTCTCTCTTGCTCATCAGGTGTCGAAGCACATTGAGTCTTGCTAAGATTTACACCATATGACATGGGCAAGAACCCTTTCTTGGAATCATGCATGTTGAACTATTTCAGTATCTTGTCAATGTACATACTTTGGCTCAATCCAATTAGCCTTTTTGATCTATCTCTATAGATCTTTACGCCCAAAATATAAGCTGCATCTCCCAAGTCTTTCATTGAGAAACTCTTTCTTAGATAAGATTGTGCAACATCTAACATCGGAATATCATTTCCGATCAATAGTATGTCATCCACATACAAGACTAGAAATACAAGTGCGCTCCAACTAGCCTTCTTGTAAATACAAGGCTCTTCCTCATTTTTGATGAAGCCAAACTGTGATGCCTTAGAGCGTCAGAGCGATTCTAAGGTTCCTTTTCCTGGTTTTGTTTCGGGAGAGGAATGAAGGATTTGTCGGGGAATGAAATAATTGAAGTTTATCCGGCGTATTAATATTAAATTTGGAGTTGTCGGGCTAGAAACAGTGGGCCGAGGAAAACCTGGGCCTGGGCTGCGAATCCCCTCCCCACCTCTCTCTCTTTTCCCCTAGTGGGCCGGCCCACCATATAAAAGGGGTGTCACCCCCCCAAAAGCCCTAGGGCACCCCCCTTCCTCCCCTAGCAGCCACACCACCCCTCCTCTTCCTCCCCTTGCGTGGTGGCTCAAGATCCACCGCGAAACGCGAAGGAGCAAGCGAGAAGAGGATCCGTGGAGGCGTGGAGGACGAGCAGATTTCCGTTTCGGGAATCGTCGCGCGTTTTTCGTGGGTTCTCAAGGGAGAACTGAAGGTAAAATTCCCAATCTTTTACCCCTGTTCTACCTAGGGATTAGGAGTGTATTAGATCTGGTGGTGAGTGATTTAGATGGATCTTGATGGGGGAGAAGGGTAGATGTTCACGTGGTGCTGTTTTTGGAAAGGGAGATTGTGCAGCGCGGATTGTTTCGCGTTTTACGTGGCATAGACGATTTTTCCTGCAAAAACCTATAACTAGAAAGTTGTAGATAACGTCGAGATCTAGCTTCTGTAATTTGTTCAGAATTTTTGGGGCGTGGGTCTGAGAGTTATCGCTGTTGCAAGATGACGGACAGAATCTGGAAACAGATTTTGTCCACTGTGTTGGACGTTTGTTTAGGCATATTTAACAGTGGAATTGAAATTTGTGATCTTCATGAAAGTTTTAGATCTCGTCAATATCTAGCTACTGTAATTTTTTTGTATTTTTATGATCTGTATAAAAAAAGATACGAAATTGTGAAGAGATGGTGATGCTGTTTGACCCGGACAGATTGGGGTTTTTGGCGCTTAAGAAGGGAACGGGGATTAGGAAGCATGTGTTCGAGTTGTGTGATCATTTGTGATGTCGCTATGTACTGAAATAATACTTGTACAGGTGGTGCCCCTTCTGGACGCAACTAGGTTCGTCATCCACGTTGGTAAAGGCAAGTGGAAGTAGCGGTCTTGCTAAACTATAACTCGCTATTTGTTTCGTCTTCAATATAAACCTTAATTGCAGCACACCTACATGGTTTAACTACTTGTTTATGAGATTACAATATCCTATCCTGCATTGTGATGTGGTTGTTTGGCTTTTGAATCATGAGTAAGAATGAAGAAAGATGTTGTTTGCAAGATGAATTGTGGAGATATTCTATCTCAATGATGTTCGCATTCTATCCATGTTATTTGATGGTATGCAAGCATGTGAATTCAGAGTGGGAAGTTATGAATGTATTTATGCATGAAGCATTAACTGCATAATCATGCATTGGAAGTTTGTCGACGCCTTGGCGCGATCAAGAGCCGCAGACAACACCGTGTGTTCCCGAGAAAGGGCACGGTGAGGAGGATCATGGCATAAGCATGTGCACAATCATATGCATTTTACTGAGGTTGTGTGGACTCTATAATGTGGTATTGGACATGAGGAATTTGGTATGCTAGTTTTCTTGTGGCTGTGTTATTCGTTAGAAGTTGTTCCGCTTCTTGAGATTACCCAATCTCACCCCTTGTTATTTTGTTGTTTTCAGGTAGTTCTCGCGAGTCGTAAGCTTGAAGGGTGGGCTTAGTAGCACAATCAACCCTCCGGGGTCATCACGAATCACATGGACTAGTGCATTTAATAATTCATTAGCTTGCTGAAATTTTATTAATCATAGACCTGTTGATGTCCTCTTTGGAGCTGTTTTACGTTTATGTTTGTTTTCTGGTTGATTTAGACTTGTTATCTCTAGTATTGATGCTTTTATGTTATTCCTGTTTATAATGGTTATTATGAATCTTGTTGTCGCTTCCGTTTTGTCCTAATTTTAGGAGAGATGCTGTCGAAATTTTCTTGTACGACAGTTTAGATTTGTAGGGTGTTACACAAACTGTTTGATCACTTCATCAAACCGAAGGTTCCAACTCCGAGATGCTTGCTTCAGTCCATAAATGGACTTCCTAAGCTGCATACCTTGCCAGCATTAGTAGGATTGACAAAACCCTCAGGCTGTACCATGTACACGTCCTCGTTTTGGTTTCCATTTAGGAAAGCCGTTTTGACATCCATTTGTCGAATTTCATAATCATGATATGCGGTAATTGCTAGCATGATCCGGATAGACTTTACCATAGCGACTGGCGAATAAGTTTCATCATAGTCCACACCATGTCCAACAAAGTACGGTTCCTCCGTTCAGATACCCCATTCCACTGTGGCGTACCGGACGAAGTCAATTGCGGAACAATTCCACAACTCTTTAGATGATCACTAAACTCTTGGCTCAAATATTCACCTCCACGGTCGGACCGTAGAAATTTAATTTTCTTGCCCAAATGATTTTGTACTTCATTATGAAATTCTTTGAACTTTTCAAAAGATTCAGACTTATGCCTCATTAGATAGATATAGCCATATCTACTAAAGTCATCGGTGAAAGTAATGAAGTACTGATAACCACCTTTGGCCATGGAGCTCATTGGTCCACATACATCAGTATGCACGAGAGCCAACAACTCGCACATTCTTTCACTCGAACCAGTGAAGGGTGCCTTTGTCATCTTGCCAAGTAAACAAGACTCACATGTTTCAAAAGATTCCAAATCTAATGAATCAAGAAGACCATCTTTATGGAGCTTCTCCATGCGTCTTTTATTTATATGGCCCAAGCGACAATGCCATAAATAAGTGGAATTAGTATCACTTGTTTTGAATCTTTTAGCATTAACATTATTTATAGAAGCATTACCAAGGTCTAGCACATACAACCCATTCACCAATGGACAGTTACCATAGAGCAAGCCTTTGAAATAAATAGAACAATTCTTGTTCTTTATTACAAAATCATAACCCTCTTCCTCCAAACAAGAAGAAGAGATAATGTTCTTACTAAAGGCAGGAATATAATAACAATTATTCAATTCCATGGCTAAGCTAGAAGGTAACGACAAGGGATAGACGCCAACGGACTTCGCAGCAACCATTGCTCCATTGCCGACGCGAATTTCCAACTCGCCAATCTTGCAATCTCTAGTCCTTCTTAACCCCTGCAACGATTTGCAGGTGTGAATCATTGATCCGGTATCAAATATCCAAGACTCGGTAGGACAAGTTGCACTTCTACAACATTAATACCTGAAGTAAAAGGAACCTTTCCATTCTTCTTGTCTTCCAGGTACTTTGGACAGTTTCTCTTCCAGTGCCCAATGCTCTTTCAATAGTGACATTTATCAGAAGCATTAGGGCCAACCTTTGGCCTTTCCTTAGGCTTTGGCTTTGGGTCTTGGATCTTATCCTCACCATTACTTTTAGCCTTGCGCTTCCTTTTCTTATCCTTTTGAATCATCATCACATGATTTGTGCCTTTCTTTATGCTCTCTTCTGTAGTTTTCAGCATCCCATGCAATTCGGTCAGATTCTTCTACAGGCTGTTCATATGAAAGTTCAAAATGAACAGCTCAAAGCTCGTAGGGAGCGACTGGAGAATCACATCTGTGGCAAATTCATTCTGTAGTGGAAAACCGAGCTGCTCCAGGCTCTCAATGTAACCAATCAACTTAATTACATGAGGACTAACAGGAGCACCCTCAGCCAGCTTGCACGCAAACAATGCTTTAGATATCGAATATCTTTCAGCCCTTGCTTGGTTCTCAAACATGCCCTTGAGACCCGAATCATAGTGTAGGCATCAGCGTGCTCATATTGCTTTTGGAACTCAGAGTTCATCATGGCAAGCATGAGACAGCTGACGTATATGAGAGCACACAAGGACTCAAACTTTGAATCAACCAAGGGAAAAGGTATATGAGAGCACAACGCACCTAGTGACGCGGTCCATGTCCCAAGAAACTTAATGTTGCAGTCAGGAATGGAGAAGTCACCAATCTTGAACAAGACGGCGGTGACGGCTTTCCTCGGCTTAGGGTTCAAGTTTTGGGTATGGTTGGGTGCAGAAGAGTGCACCGACGCTTTTATACACAGATAAGTCGCGGAGTTCGTCATGGAAATAGTGGCAACATGGAGTCCAGCTCGTATGTGAGTAAGAGACAGAGAACATTGTCAACTGACAGGTGGGTTCCACTGGTCAGAGACACAAGCTGTGTGGGCTGGCCGACTAGGCTGCGCATGGGCAAACTAGGTTGAGAGAAGATGGGCCGGCTGGCTAGGTTTTGGCCCGATACAATTCCAACATTTTTAATTTAGTCATTCTTTTTAGAAAATATAGAAATACAAAAGAGCTTGTAGCAAATATACTCAAAAATTCCTAGAAAAATCTAAAAAAATACTTCTATTCACAAGGAATCCACATAAAATAATTTTAATAATTATTCACTTGATTATTAATCATATTAAATTATTTTTATTTATAAAAGTCTCATATTAAGCTTTAATTACCAAATAAAATGGTGAAATTTTTTGGAGGGCCAAACTACACAAAAAGATTTTCAAAAATATAAAAATTTGGATGTTACAATGGAGCATGCATGCGGTGCCACTTGTCGGCACAATAACAAAATAAAAAAAACTAGTTAAGAATAAATAAAAGAAAGGAAAAACCAAAGGTCAACTCTTGCTAGCAATTTGCTAAATATGAAGGACGGGCAAACTACTAGATATATTTATCACTCCTAGAAAATAGGTCATCAATTCTGGTTTCACACGAGATGACAGAGTAATTCAAGTCCTTGAAACCGTTGGATACATTAAGGATTTTGACTACCAAAAATCATTCATGATGCATGTGGAGTGAGTAGCCTCGTAGTGGCGAATAACTCTCACGGTTATTAAGTGCGAATAACTCTCACGGTTAAGCTATGTGTCGACACCGGGTCAACGGACCCAAAAAACAGCAGGTTATGGGTTTATAAACCATTAAATAATGAATTCCTAAAAATAAAGACACATAACTCTTTCAGTATATTCTCATTCTTTTACTAATAATTGAGAGTAAGCATTGCCAAGTAATAAAATGTAAAAAGAATAAGAAGGTGTGTTTTGCTCCAAGTATTTGCATTTTCTATTATTAAAAACCTTGCATAACACCAACAACTACATAATTTTTTTTGAACTGCTTTAGTCACTTAACTAGGAAGGGTAGTGTGCGCAATTTCTCTTGAAATTAACAACAACAACAACACTACTTCAAAAAATCATTTTCTATCCCATGAATAAGCTTGTTACTTATATTTTTTATGGAGGTAGTAATAAATGATCCACATCAAAATTACACAGTTTCTTTTCTTGAAAAAAGAAATTACACAGTTCGTATATGAAAATGTACAGTAACAGATTATTTTTGCTTGCTTGGAGTACACTTCTAAAGAGAGATAATGTAGGGAGGAAATGGATCTCAGATCCTTTCTGCTGTACATAAATTTTGTGTGTGAGTTTGTGACGTTGGTCCTATGCGGCATTAATTCCTATCTTTCTTTTGTTTACTGTTCATTGATGTGAGGAAACCATCCGACTTGTAATCCGTGGATGCATAAATAATAAATGAATTATATCACTGTTACTAATTAATTAATTTAAGTAAATTAAGATTTACCGTCCAAGATTGATTTTTTATGCTTAACGTGTGAAAATCTTACTGTCAATCTTAGCCATAAAGAGTACACATTGCCGCGCAGCTGGTACTTCAGATTTTCTGGTAATAATTGCAGTTGTCTCGAGCAAAATAAAGTTTGATAAAATTGGCTATCGGTCACCGTGGACGGCCACGTTCAGAGCACGTCGCCGACTGAATGTTTCCATTAGAATCCATATGCCTCATAAAAGCTCATGAGATGCTTAATTTTTACCATCGACCATCGTTTAGCCGCCGTCATGGTAGCAGTGCTGTTGCCGCACGTTCGCCGCCGCTGTAGGCGTTCTTCATCCATGTCGCTACCACCACTGAAAAACTAGATTTTACTATCGGCACATCAATAACGATTAGATTTGAACGGTACTGATAGTAACATCAGTACCGGTTCATTAGCTACAGGGTTGTAGTGGATTTTCAGTATCAGTTGTGTTCGCGCTAAAAACGTGAGGCAGGGTTCTTAGCCTCGAACATACGAGACAAACGCCGGGTTTGCAGAGCGTGCCAGCCGATTTGATCCTGTAATCGGCAAGAGGATACGTCAATAGATCGGCTAGAGGATCCGATCTAGAAATCTGGTAAAACTTGAATCTTTGCCGGCCAATACAAGCCGACGCAGATAGCCGAAAGATAAATCTAATCAATCCGATGAGATTGATCAGATGAGGGTAAATAGGACGTTTCTTCCCGAAGAAGGCGATGCGCAGCAAAATCGGAGAAAAGACGAACCCAAGTATAGCGTAAAACAACAATGATCAATAACCGGCGATGCGCAACTTGATTGATCAAAGAGTATTACAGATGAAAGATTACAAACTAAAGTGGCTACTCCTAGTTGACAGGAAAATAAGGGAAAAGTAAAGCGTGTTTGTGGGTTGGCTCTGGGCCCTTTTCCTTCTCGCCTCTGGTCCTCTTATATAGCACTTGGCCTGAACGTATCCTCCTCGATCTCCTCAACCGCCCGTATCGGCCTCAATCTCTCTTTACCATATTAAATCCGATCGTATCCGATTCTATCTCTTATCCTACCCATATCGGACTCAGTTTCCTTTGAACCGCGGTCCTCCAATCCGAAACGGTATCAACTTGCTATAACCGACATATTCCTTATCAAAGCCGATCTCCACGAGATCAGCCTTGCCAAATTTTGGTGCAAACATATGCCCCCCATTTTTGGAAGATAACTTGTTGTCTTCCAAAAATCGTGTCGGCTTTACGTCGTCGGCTTCCTTCATTTTCTATGTCCTTAAGCGTTGGAGCCGTCTGCGCTGTGATCAACTAAGACCAGAGGGGCACCATCTTGGCTTAGGTTCAATCGGCTTTTGGATTTTTCCGGCCAGATTGTTGTTTTCGTCGCTCGATTCCGAAGACTTGGGAGCGCCGTCGGATCCCAGAGAATTCGGGGCTTCAAAGGACTCGCATTGATTTGTTGTGGATAGCCTTTCATGAATTGGCTTCTTACTCTTCGGTCTTGATCGGCTTAATTCAGTATCTTGTATCGGCTCTTTCCTTTTTGCATAATAGTGAACCATGTTGATAGAAAACGGACTGGGAGCAAACTCCATCATCGGCTCTTTTGCAAATTGTAATCGACCATCCTCTATAGTCGATTGTATTATATTTTTGTTATTCCTGCATTCATCTTTGAGGACCTCATTATCGGAGAAACGAATTTCTTGAACCGATACTCGACGTAAGAGATGACTTAAATTGGTGAATTCCTGCCCGCAGAATTTTTCTTTTAATGGGGGAATTAACCCTTGGAAAGGCAAATCAGCTAATTGATTATCGGGTAGAGTCACACTAAAACACTGATTCCTAATCTCCCTAAATCTTTTAATGTACTCGATTCTGGATTCTCCAAACTTCTGTCGGATAGAACTCAAATCTGAAATTCTAAGTTCTAGACTCCCACGGAAAAAGTATTTGTGAAATCGGCTTTCCAAATCGGCCCAAGTATTAACCGAATTTGGAGGTAAGGTTGTGAACCAAGTGAAAGCTGCCCCTGTCAAACACAATGGGAACAATTTCACTCTTACACCGTCGGAGTGGGCTGCTTCTCCACATTGTGCAATGAAGCGGCCAACATGCTCCAAGGTGGTGGTGTAATCGTCTCCTGAAAATTTTGCAAAATTAGGGACTCTAAAATCATTGGGATATGGTATTCGGTCAATATAATCAGGATACGGCTTTCTGTAGCTGATTACTTTTCCCTTTGGCTGCAAGCCGAATTGATCTCTCAAAATGGCAGAAATTTGATCAGCTCGATTAACATTATCGGCTAACGCAGCATTGGGGTTTTGCCAATTGAGGTAACTGGCATCCTGCCCCCCGAGTGCAAACTCGAGTGGTCGGCTAGCTCGGGCCGACTGGGCGTTAGAGTTCTGCCAATTATGGTAACTGGCATCCTGCCCCCCGAGTGTAAACTCGGGCGGTCGGCTAGACGGAACCGACTGATATTGGAGTGATTGGTTGTGCTCATCTCTCTTTACAGCCGGTGAATCGGGTATAGGAACGAAGGGTTCGGTGTATGGGACTACCCTATGCGGGATCGGCCCTTGAGGTTGATGAACCCTCACTGACTCAATCGGCTGAGGAACCGATTGGACGAAAGCGTTGGCCGGAACCACCGATGGCAAGTTGGTCGTTGTGCCTAACTTCGCCGCATCGGTGTATGCTTGGTAATGCGTAATCTCGTCCAAACGAGCACTAGGTGCCAACACCGTAGGTCGGGTCGGCATCATTGCAGGTGCCAGAGCCGACCCTTTCGTTGTACTGGTGTTTTGTGCTATGGAGAAAACGGGGCATGATGGGAGTGGCCGTAAGGGGTCTAGCAGTCCCCCAGATGAAGCCAATTCCTGGGCAATTGTCTTGACGCTGTTTTCAATCATCGGCTTTAAAGTTGTAACCAAGGCCGATGACTGGTTAGTTAATGCATGATGCATAGATTGTTCAATCATAGCCGATAACTCGGCTTGGGCCGGCATGTATCGGCTTACCGGCTTGGTCGGGATGCTGTCGTCGCCAATGGGGTTGAGCGTTGGGAGCGCGGTTTTCTGGGTAACACCCCATCGGGTCTTCTGATAGCACCCCAGCATCACTTCCTCTAGTGCTGCCTTCCTATCTTCAATTTCTTTGCGTTGCTCCGGCGTTAGATCGGCCAAAGTTGGCACGATTATCGTGTCGGAGTCGATGTCAGCAGTGGCTGCAGACTTTCCGGTTGATGTCATATTGGCTTCTTTCGTGTCCCACCGGCCGTGCCAAAATATGTTCGCGCTAAAAACGTGAGGCGGGGTTCTTAGCCTCGAACATACGAGACAAACGCCGGGTTTGCAGAGCGTGCCAGCCGATTTGATCCTGTAATCGGCAAGAGGATACGTCAATAGATCGGCTAGAGGATCCGATCTAGAAATCTGGTAAAACTTGAATCTTTGCCGGCCAATACAAGCCGACGCAGATAGCCGAACGATAAATCTAATCAATCCGATGAGATTGACCAGATGAGGGTAAATAGGACGTTTCTTCCCGAAGAAGGCGATGCGCAGCAAAATCGGAGAAAAGACGAACCCAAGTATGGCGTAAAACAACAATGATCAATAACCGGCGATGCGCAACTTGATTGATCAAAGAGTATTACAGATGAAAGATTACAAACTAAAGTGGCTACTCTTAGTTGATAGGAAAATAAGGGAAAAGTAAAGCGTGTTTGTGGGTTGGCTCTGGGCCCTTTTCCTTCTCGCCTCTGGTCCTCTTATATAGCACTTGGCCTGAACGTATCCTCCTCGGTCTCCTCAACCGCCCGTATCGGCCTCAATCTCTCTTTACCATATTAAATCCGATCGTATCCGATTCTATCTCTTATCCTACCCGTATCGGACTCAGTTTCCTTTGAACCGCGGTCCTCCAATCCGAAACGGTATTAACTTGCTATAACCGACATATTCCTTATCAAAGCCGATCTCCACGAGATCAGCCTTGCCAAATTTTGGTGCAAACAAGTTGGTAACACGAATTCACATTAGTACCGGTTCGTGACACAAACTAGTACTAAAGGCACGGGCATTAGTATCGGTTGGTAACACGAATCGGTACTAATGAATGTGCATCAGTACCGGTTGGTAACACGAACAGATACTGATGCACTCTCATTAGTACCGGTTCGTATTACCAATCGGTACTAATGCCTCGTTTTAGGAAAGTTCAAAAGGAAAACATATTCTATGTATATCAGTACGCGATGAAGGGTGAGGCCGGAGTCACGAGGTTGCGAGTTCGAGTCCCACTTCTCTCAACATTCTAGACATATTTTGAAATATTTTTAGTACCATTAGTACCGGTTGGTGGAACCGGTACTAATGCCCAATAGGCATCAGTCCGGATGACCTGTACTGAAGGCTACGCACCAAGAGATTTCCCATGGGCACCGCGTCTCGTATTAGCGCTCGTCAGCCGCCTCCATTGTCCTCCTCGCCGGCAATGTGCTCGGCCCGAGGCCATCCATGGCGTCGTCCCCTGTTCCTGTTTCTCTATTTGAGTGGCGGAGAAGAGCACTGGGCCCCATGTGGTTAATTATGGACTGAGAGCTTAGAGCTTTGCAGATAATGGACTGGATTTAGAGAACTGACTGGTAGGCTCCACAACTGTCCCCTCCACTAACCAAATATATTATTTGAATGGTACGGTGTTCTCCAGTACCGAGCCACAAAAATGTAATGTCTTAGAGCAAAGCTATGGAAGTTTAGCGGTGTGGAGCGAACACCACAAAATTTCGGTGTCTTATAGCCAATTTTGGCCTTTCAAGTACTCTGAGAAACAAAGAGAATCCCATAGAACTATATTTCATGTACACATATATGCATATATATAGCATGGTAGTGGCCTAAAATGAAGGGGTACTCACAGGAGTAGTCTTCTTGTGTCTCCAAACCTCGCTTCCTATTGCGTATCGATATTGATTACGTCTTACTTTAGTTTATAGTAATAAAAAATATTGAAAATAGCCGAATTGAAAAGTTATGAAAGAAAAAATATTAAAAAGTTGTATTAAAATTATAGAATAATATGTATTTAGAAATAAAATTTAAAAGTTAGAATAAGTACCGGGGATCTCATATATTCTGTCCCATATACGCGTAAATATGTAGCAACCAGCGTGTGGGTCTCTAAAATAAGGTCAAATAACTGCCACACTACATGTACCGATATACATACACCGCTGCCCCTGCGAGAAAATGTATTCGCTAATTAATTTTGTTATCGCGAAGAATAAATTGCAATCACGTATAGAAAGGCATGTTTAGTTTGTTTTTTTCCTGCTGCTTCCCTGAGCGGCGGTTACTGCAGTTGCCAGTACTACTGGCGTTAATTTCGTCGTCTTCTTTTTTCCTCTTGTGCTGCTTTGATGCATATTCCAAGGCACCGTGGTTGGGTTCGGACGCGCAAAACGTACAGACGTTGAGCAGCGAACCGTTCACCTAAATGGCCACCGGGACTTTTTTAAAAAAAATATATAACTAGTTCTCGTGTGATCAAAATTATAAAAATAACTTTATGTATGAGCGTAGAAAGTACGACAAGCAATACTTATTCCCACCACACTTGACGAGTACGAAAAGTGGCTGGCTCCATGGTACCGCGATGAGACGTGCTACCGCGTACACATGGGAAGCACAGAAGGACAACTTCTACCCTACCAGAGCACAGCAGCACACACGCACATGCCCCTATGCCAAACGCGCGCTCCACACCCGCCCCAGGTCACGCGCCGCCCGCACGCTCAAAAGCAAGCGCCACACCACGCGCCACGCGCCATGTGCCCGCGCACACCCACCCCCGGCCCCCGCACCATTTGCCTGCTCACCCGCCTAGTGCTTGCCCACGTCTTTGCCCGCGCATGCTTGCGCCTGTCTCCCAGGCATTGGCTAGCACGTAGTGGGCCTAGCTGCGCTCGACGATTTTCTGTGTTACCAGACTAGGGCGGTTGCTATGTATCATCTATCGGATCTTTATGCTTAGACAGGGGACTATTTTTAGAATTTTTATCGTACGATGGCTATTTAAAAAAAACACACAAGAAAGGCTATAACAGTAAGAAAATTCCTGCACTGGAACCATCTTAGACCAAATAATTAATATTTGTATGATAAAAAAGTTAAAATTACAAGGAAAAAGATAGAGAGAGCAGAAAAGAAAATTATATGCTTTTTTTAATAAAAGCTTTACAGATTAAAAAATAAATAATAATTACCTATCTTTTATTTATATTTTAATATTAGTGCAACTAAAAAAACATAAAAACGTGTGACCAAACCCACCCGGCCCGGGTCCTGGTTGTTAAGAGAGAGAATGAGAATGAGAGAAACCTACCCCAGAGAGGACACACCTAGAGAGAGAGAGTGTGCTGTGTTCATGAGGGAGAGTTTGATAGAGATAGAGATGGAAGTGGGGTCCACCAGAGTCCAGCCCCCTGCTCTATTTAAGCACTCCTTGGTGTTTTCTGAGATTATTCACCCATCGTTTCATCAAGACGAGTGAACACAGCGAGAGGTCGCGTCATTCGTTTCCTTCGTCTCTTCTGCCCCCAAACCCATTCATTCCATACTTTCTCTCCTCTACTCCTCCTTTGAGAGATCTCTCTCTATACCACCCGCTGCGATTCTCGCAATCTCTCAGGCTCAGAAGCGGCCATGATTTCGCCGGACACCATCCGCACGGCCATCGGCGTGGTTGGTGAGTCGCCGCCGGCCACCGCCCCTATACATCTTTGCACATGTATAATACATATACAGCACGACAGACAGACGCATGTAGCAGAAATGCTTCGGCAGATGGCTCTGCACGGTCATGTTCATGTGGAGTGTTGGGCTTTTTTCTTGCAACTTCCTTTATTCCTGCACGCCCACAACCTTTACTTCGTCTCCTCTCTCTCTCTCTCTCTCTCTCTCTCTCTCTCTCTCTTGCATCTTCTATTCTTTTCTTTCTCTCAGGCTACACATGTCCTGGTCACAAAGATTTTTCTCCCCGTCATTGCAGGCCTCATTTACCAGATCTTCTTCCCTGTTCTAATCATTTCTATCGCCATGTTCATTTACTTCGAAAAAAAAAAACTTTTGAGAACTATTTGGTCGAAAATTAATTAAAGATTGTATTCTGATGATTTTTTTTTCTCCAATCTCTTGCAGGCAATGGGACTGCCCTGGTGCTCTTCCTCTCCCCAGTGTAAGAAGCCGCATTTATCCATATTAATGCTACACAACTACACTACAATACTAATCATTAAGGGTGTGCTGGTTAATTGTGTCAAGTGTTCATGCAGCATGAGGTGGTTTAAAATAAATATATATATATATATATATATATATATATATATATATATATATATTTATATATATTATTTGAATGGAATCAAAACATCCCATTTATTAATCTCATCGTATCAACTAAACACATCTTAACTCTCTCCCATTTCTACAAAATGAAACTTGCCTTTTTCTTTCTGGATGCATATATATACGTGTCACAGAGATAGAAACGTAGTTGCTAGTAGAGATTAAGAGGAAGAGGCACCTAATTAAAATCTGGACAGTAAATAAAGGCAAATCAAACATAATTAATTTGTATGCACATAAATACTGCATGTACTTGTACTTATACGTTTACGAGTACGCATGTACAGGCCGACGTTCTACCGTATCTGGAAGAAGGGCTCGGTGGAGCAGTATTCGGCGGTGCCGTACGTGGCGACGCTGCTCAACTGCATGATGTGGGTGCTGTACGGCCTCCCCGCCGTGCACCCGCACAGCATGCTCGTCATCACCATCAACGGCACCGGCATGGCCATCGAGCTCACCTACGTCTCCCTCTTCCTGCTCTACTCGGCCGGCGCCGCCCGCCGCCGCGTTCTCCTCCTCCTCGCCGCCGAGGTCGCCTTCGTCGGCGCAGTCGCCGCGCTCGTCCTCACCCTCGCCCACACCCACGATCGACGCTCCATGGTCGTCGGCATCCTCTGCGTCCTCTTCGGCACCGGCATGTACGCCGCCCCGCTCTCCGTCATGGTACGTCTATAACTCTATATCACCCCTCGTCTCTTGAATTTACGGACGCCCGCGTAATAGTTAGTACTCCAGTACAAGTATACGTACGTAGTATACTACAGCATCTGCACGTGAGTGAGATTTGGTATTATTTTATAGTTGATTGATCTTAGTTGGTGGCTGTCGGCGTCCGGAGATCAACCGGGGGATGATAGAAATGGTTGATTAACCGCGCCTTTAATTATTAATTTGATTGACCAACATCCATTAACCTTGATGGTTGGAGAATAAATTAAATACATGTACAGACGCATCACGCATGCATGCATAGTCCATCTGTTTCTTTCTTTATCTGGTTAAACAGAGGATACATGCATGCAGTGTCTCCATTCCATCATGCCAAATACTGTCCTTTTGCCTTCGCCAAACAAAAAAAATCTACTTTCTTTTCTTTTTGTTCTTTCGCTTTTCCTTTCAACAATTATAATTCGTGTAGGGCTTTTCCTTTCCTTTCAATAATTATAATTCGCCAGTCTGTTTCTTCTCCCTTTGATGCTAGTGATGCTTGGTTCAGCAGTTGCCGTAGAAGTTAGTTCAGGTTTTCCGCATGCTGTATAGCTGCTGAAATCTACAAAATGGAATTGTAGCATGAATGCATGGATGCAAATTTTCTTATTTTTTTTCTGCATAAATATTAACTTTGCAACATTTTTTTGATCTTGTCAAAAAAAGAAAATGGTGATCCAGACGAAGAGCGTGGAGTACATGCCCCTGTTCCTGTCGCTGGCCTCCCTCGTCAACGGCATCTGCTGGACCGCCTACGCCCTCATCCGCTTCGACCTCTACATCACCGTAAGTCTTCAATCGGGCCTTCTTTTTTCAGTTTTATTATTGTGCTTTACCAATCTAATTAGCCTCCGCTTGACCACTTACTTGCGAGCAAGCAAGCACTAGGACCCATGCATGCTGTCGCCACGTAATTAAACAGTGGCAATAAAAGTAAGTACAAGACCACCTCAATACACTAAACATATACATACCAGTTTTTTCCTATATGGAATAATGAGAAAATAGAAGAGAGAAAAGAACTGATATAGTGGCCAGCGTCGCACAGGTGTCTACTACGGTCAAGAGGGAGGCTAAATTTACAATTTCGTTTGAATAAAGACTAAATTTGCAACCCAAAAAAAATAGACCAAGGTAAAAAAAAGAACCAAAGATTTCCGTCTTTGAGCCCTCGCTGCCATGTACATGCAATGCATGTAGTGCCATATATGGCTGGCGCAAGCGAACTACCCCCATTGATTGTGTTGAATTGGAATCGGATTGCCTCGTCGCCGTAGCAGGTAATGCAGTTGCAGCTTGCGCAAAGTTGTAGCCTCCTTGTAGGTAGGGTTGCTTGGCCAGAGCAAGTTGATTCCAGGCAGTCCTTGGCTCTTGTCTCGCTAGCTGCACTTAGATGGTACATGCATGCATGTGCCTCGGCTGGGCCACACCATGGCTGTAAACTGAAGCCCGTGACATGCTCGTTTTTGATCCTGACCAGGATAGGATAGGATAGGATAGGCTAGGATACGATAGCCGGGACCTTAGAGGATGGAGACGCCATGTAGAATGTAGCTTCTTGCTTTGCTTCTCCTCTCCAGCCGTGAACGCGACGCATGGACATTGCGCATATATTTGTGTATGCCCCTGTGGCGGTGGCCGGGGACAAAATCAGGCCATATGCACTGTTTCTCAGGGAACCAAATCCTGCCTGCGGTTCCTGTCGCTGCCATCGCTTGGGGCTAACCGAAGCCTTGGCCGTGGACAGTGAGTGACACGGCTCTGCTGTCCGACGGTGAGATCGAATGGTCAAGCTGGGGAGAGACCCGTCTGACCGCGAGCCGAGATCGTCGACCGGACCATATTTTTCTCCGCTGCTGGTTTCACGATCGGTTCGAGTCTCAACCGAGAATGCCGCTGTATAGTCAAGTTCAGTCCAAGCCTCCAAGGTCGATGGCCACACACAGTACCCGTGTCCTAACCAGAATGTATAATTCAGTTTCAATCATTGCAAGGCCCAAACCTTAGAGCCCATGCTAGCCCAACCTACCAGTGAGCTGTAGCTGAGTACATGGATCCGTCGAGGTGTAGTGGAGACGATGGACAATACCGGAGTGGGCCAGTCCAGTGCTACTGTTGCTGCGTTCGATGCCGATGGAGCATAGCATGTCAAATCAGCAGCAAGCGGCAGCCGTGCACTGCGTCGCATCCCCATCGACATCATCAATGGTCGATGTTCCCAACGCGCATGCATCCATGCAGCTTGGCCTCAGCATCATCCATCACCATGCATCACTCGACAGACAGACAGACAGACATTGATGCGTGACTAACCGCTGCTACATGGTACACTGATCACTGCGATACAAAACAGTGCGATCCCTATCGGTGTGCGTCAAGTATCTGCGTCTGCGGCAACGGCACGCAACACACCATCACTGACCCTTTGGTCAGGCTACTAGCTACGAAGCCCAAATGGCCCCTTTTCATATTTTTTTTATATTTAGTTTTTGTCTCAGTAAAATTGTAAATTTATTTCTTTTATTGACCATGAAATAAGCAGAAGATGATAAGTGTTACCTATTGTAGTATAGGAGCTAGCATGTCACCTACCACTATACAAGAGTGTGGCAGGTCCACCTGTTACGATAGATGTCTGTCGTTATATTCGCGATCGAAAAGAAGCCAAATTTACAATTTAGTTCAAATAAGAGCTAACCTTTGTAAAAAAAAATTGGGCAAAAAGGCTAAAGCTTCAGTGGCTGCTACGACCACTTGATCAGCTCGTACCTTAATTTTGGAACTATATATGACAGGTGTTTTTATGCATCTTTTTTTAAAAGTTACGTATATATTAAAGCAGAAATAAATATTAGATAATAATTATTTACCTCTTTATTTGTTTTAAAATTTATGTAACTTATCTTACATGAAAAAGAACAAGCACTACTACAGAAATAGCTTCCAGAAGCGGTTCAAAACCACTTCCAGAAACGGTTCTACAACCGCTTCTAAGCAACCGCGAGTGATACCTCGAAGGGTATCACAAGCGGTTGCTAGAACCGCTTGTGGTGGTGCGACACCAAGCGATAAAAGACCAACAATAATATCGTGGGAATGGGATTCGAACCCACGACCAGCACTCCATCCTCGTGACCCGCTTCATCCATCTAGCCAACCCACCCACGCGTGCTCTCTGATAGAATAGGACATGCATTCCTTTTATTATTTCTAAAACTGAGCTTTTACAAGCGGTTCGTGACACGAACCCCTTCTGAAGGGGGTCTTTAGAAGCGGTTCGTGTCACGAACCCCTTCTAAAGCCCCACCTTTAGAAGCGGTTCGTGACACGAACCCTTCTAAAGCTTTAGAAGCGGTTGGGGACACGAACCGCTTGTAAAGATTTTTAGAAGGGGTTCGTGCCATGAACCCCTTCTAAAGGTGGGGCTTTAGAAGGGGTTCGTGCCACGAACCGCTTCTAGAGATCCCCTCCGGCCTGTTGCCACAAACCGCTTCTGGTGTGAGCATTACAACCGGTTCGCACCAAACTGTTTCTAATAGGCCGCTTGTGATGCCCAGTTTTGTAATAGTGAAGAACAGAAGCACCTCTCTCTCTCACTATTGTGCTATGTTTTTTGTCACTGATAAATATTGTAGAAAAACTCGTTCTGAACTGTATTTTCTCTGTGTGCGTGCAGATTCCGAACGGGCTGGGCATCATGTTGGCGGTGGCTCAGCTGATCCTGTACGCCATCTACTACAAGTCCACGCAGCAGATCATCGAGGCCCGCAAGCGCAAGGCCGACCAGGTCGCCATGACCGAGGTCGTCGTCGACGCCGCGAAGAGCACCACCACCGCCCCGTCCTCCGGCGCCGGCAACGGCCACTACTAGCTGCCCGTAACAACAGCAGCTCAACAAGACGCCGGCCGGAAAACAGCGGGGAGATCGATCGATCCAGTACCTGCTTAATTAGTTACATATGGTCGAGCTAGTACTACCTACCTACCTACCTACCTACCTACCTACCTACCATAGCTAATCGCTCCCGGATGCTTGCATGCGACCCGTCGGAAAGGGATAGATTTGTCTAATTAATCACATCGCTTACTCATATCCGTTGCATCACTGCATGCATGACTAGGTTTTGCTACTACTATTTGCAGGAGAAAAACAAAAAGAAAAGGAATTGGCTGCACTCTGTATTATCAAGTGCAGTGTCATTGTTGTTGTTTACTTGCTTGTTATTGGGGAAGGGTGTGATCGAGAGACCCACACCATGCATCTGCATTTTACAAGGGGGCTGCATCTTGTATGTTAAACAGCCCCTGCTGCATTCTTTTTTGGTATTGTTGGCTTTTTATTCTCCCTTGTAACTTGGAGGACGGTGTTGGTGATATTTCTACCTGGAAAATGGAAAAGAAAGGTTAAGAAAAAAGTCATATTGTCCTATTCTGCATCCAACAATTAATCCTCTTCTGCATGTGTGCCTGTGGATTGGGTTGGTACTAGCAGTATGAAGCAACAGGAACGAATGAAGCTCCCCGCACTACTACAGAATGGTACATCACTATCGCTTCATCTGTATCGGTTCCTAACTTGTGATGGAAAAACCGATTGTGATATGTATGCGTAACCAATCATTTTTAGAAACGTGGTCAACAGTGTCGGTTCTAGCTTAGAACTGATAGTGATGAGGGGCACTCATCAGTGTCGGTTCTAGGCCAGAACCGACTGTGATGAGGGGCACCCTCATCACAGTCGGTTCTGGCCTAGAACCGACACTGATGATGGTATGTTAATAGTATCGGTTCTGGGCTAGAACCGACACTGATGAGGAGCACCCTCATCAGTGTCGGTTCTAATCTAGAACCGACACTGATGATGGTATGTTAATAGTGTCGGTTTTGGGCAAGAACCGACACTGATGAGGTGCACCCTCATCACAGTCGGTTCTGGACAAGAACCGACATTGATGATCGCGTGTCAACAGTGTCGGTTCTGGGCTAGAACCGACACTAATGACTAAAATCAGTGTCTAAATTCAAATTCACATAACTTTCACGTTTTAAATCCAAAAATTATGAAATAAATTTCTAAATTCATGTTTCATCCCGTAGATTCGAAATATGCAAAAATACTCTATGTTTGACCTCTGTTTAAAATTCAGATTTGAATTTAAAGATTAGGTTAAAACATGCATGCTATTTTGTAGAATTTGAACAAATGAACTCCAAACTTAATGAAACAGATTTTGATGGAATTATGAGGTTATAAGTAACTCAAAGCTGTAAAAATGTTTAAGTTAGAACCAACACAGATAAGGAGATGTGTATGTTTGGTAAAATGGCCATAACTTTTGACTCGTAACTCCGATCGAGGTGTTCTTTGGCTCGTTAGAAAGATAATGAAAAATAGTATCCGAAAATGATGGTTAGATCTTGAACTTTTGGGCGAGTGCATGTGTGCGAGAAAATCAGAATTCCAAAAAAACATCGTTTAGGGCCTCAAAACGGCCTCCGAAGTTTTGTAGCCGTTTCGGTCTCTTTTTTTTTGTCTTTTCGTATGCTCCAAACCGTATTCTTCGTGATCATAGATAATATATATATATATATGCTCAACCCGTATTTGGAGTATGAGAATACTAAAATCGATGTTCGGGTGCTCTGTGAGGTTAAAGGGAATGGGACGCGTTATATTTCAGATGTGATCATACTAACACTATAGTACCAGACCATATACGAACTTTGAAGTTAAGCGTGCTTGGGCGAGAGTAGTGCTGGGATGGGTGACCTCTCGGGAATTGCCTGTATTGTGTTAAAATCGGCGATAGAGAGGACCTGGGAAGTCCACGTGCTGTGTTAAAACCATCATATGACACATCTGTGTCGGTTCCCACCTAGAACCGACACAGATGAGGGGGTAATTTGTGTCGGTTCTAGTTGGGAACCGACTGTGATGACCCCTCATCTGTGTCGGTTCTAGTTGGGAACCGACTGAGATGACCCCTCATCTGTGTCGGTTCTAGATAGGAACCGACTGTGATAATAGATTATTACTGTCGGGTGAGAACCGACTGTGATAGAGCCTGTTTATCACTGTCGTTGGACTTTGTATCGCTATCAAAACCGATAGTGATGACGAAAAAGAACCGATTGTGATGTCCTATTCTGTAGTAGTGCCGAAAATTAATCTGGCTCATCTGTTTTGTATGTGTTCCGACAGATTGAGCACTGTTCTGTGTTCAGTGATAAATTTAGATATGGATTCATCTTCTGTTGTGGCTACCTGGTTAATGATGAGGTTAACCATGCACAGGGTGAGGATACTACTGATTCAGACATGACATGAGATTCTGCCAAATAATGTTGATTGATTGTTTGGCCATCAACCATCCACAAGGTTATACGTACCAATGCCCAGGTCTACTTCGTAGAAGTTGCCATGGCAAATATTACTAGCACTACTATTTGATTAGGATATGACCTCGACAACATGTGCAAGCTTAACCGAATGTAACGGGAAAAAAAATGTCAAGTGTCTGTAGGTTGTCCAGTCACTATCTGTTCGGTAATGCAGACACTCACTACCAGAGAACAGTGCAACACAAGCGGTTCGTAAGCTCTTTCACAAGCGGTTATAGAACCGCTTGTACGCAACCGAGAGTGATACCTAGAGGGTATCACTTGCGGTTCCACGAACCGCTTGTGGTGCGGCACCACAAGCGGTTTGGAAGGCGTTCAGGAAGAGCAGTGGAGCAGCCACGTGGAGGCAAATCACAAGCGGTTGGTGTTACCAACCGCTTGTAGAGCCCCTCCATCTCCACAAGCGGTTGTTGTTACAAACCGCTTGTGGAGAGGCTGTAACCTTTTCAATATAGGCTTTCCAATATGAATTTTGGCAATTAAATTAAATACAACTACAAGTTTATTTCAGCATAATTCAATATATATTATAATTGAGAAAACCATGAGTTTGTTTGCACAAATAGTATGAACTTATAATGTATATATTTACAAATTAAATGCATATACACACACAAGTTTTACAATACATGAAATGATGAGCACAAGCAAACGTTTTACAACTTTCGAAGAGTACAAAGGTGGTGATCTTGAGATCATTTCTTGCGTGCATCACTATTTGCGTCCATAGACGAAGTTTCCGTAAGTTCACCTGTCCTTATTGAAGGACAATCTCTCCATCCCTTTGCGTAGAACTCGCCTCTGGGGGTTATAGTCTCATCGACAATGAAGCCAATAAGTTGTTCTTGGATTGCTTCAACCCGATGCGAAGGGATCACGCCTGTCTCATCGATGCCGGGCTACGAAAAGAAAGAAATAAAGAAATATTTGAATACGTGAAGTATAAGTGTATTAAGAAATTTGTTTTTAACACACGCACCTCGTTGTCCAGTCGTCGCATATCGCCGTGTGTAAGATTTTGCATGTAGAGGCACACATAATAGCCACATAAGTTGTTTCCGGCCAATTGCTGTAGAACCTGGAGTGATTTGTTTGAAAAGAATGCAATTAATTATTGGGAAGATAAATTTTTACGCCATATATATTCTTTAATTGATATTTTGTAGTACGTACTCGAGTGCTTAGTTGCACTGTGAATTCATTCCTAGAACTCTTTCCTCTATGCTTCGTGCGGAACGTGGCGAATGCCCTGTCATGCGTTATTATATCAATAGTAATTATGAGTATCGGAAGTAGTTAAATATATGTAGGTTGGCATCTCAATATTACCTGTTTAGAATATTAATGACAAACTGAAAATCTTGCTGCGGTTTTCTTCTTGAGTCTTGCACAATGATCTTCGCACTATCGACATTGATAATAAGTAGGATCCAGTGAAACCTATTATATATATGTATTGCAACATATATGTAATTAGTCATATTATGAATGTCTTGAAGAAGGATAAATGAGAGGTTGTGTGATGACACGTATATATATATACGTACATGAAGTTGAAGGGCAAAAGTATGTGCGTTTTGTAGTACTGTTCTGAAAGAGCTTTCAGAATGTATTCTTTAACTTCTTTTGGATTGGCTTTACATGTAGTCTCGTTGACAATTAATGGATCGATGAAGCCGATGTCGAAGATAGTCTCTGTTCTACATCGTTGTATCTCCATTCTACATACAGAGGGGATGAGTTATTAGATTTTCCAGCTTGAACTACGGCGAAATTAACACATATATATGGTAAAAGACATGATTAGCTGGAAGTACTTACAGACACCAGCAGCTCATTAGAGACACGTTGACGGTGTCTTGATGGTAAAATTGGTACAAGTCCTCGAATTCCATCCATATGAGTTGATCCCCATGATAGAAATCTATCTCTTTTATTTGGACGGGGAACATTGTTCTTCCTTCAGCGGACTGTTCCATGTACCATTCATGAAATTGACGCATCTTGGTTGGCAGATCCTTTATCTTTTCCAGTGCAACCAACTCCCGGCCCAGCTTATATGGCCACCTGACCTCTGCCATTGGAAGATTATCTGATTCTCCCACAGCTACATCTAAATATAGCACCTACTATATCAAGAATTCCTCGAGTTGGTGATCTTGGGCTTTCTTGTTAGCTGCCACCGCCTTCTTAGCCCGTTTCCCTTTCAATGCAGACTTCACTATTGTGCGTTCATAGTTAGTCGAGGCAGGAAGAGGTGCTGCACGGCATGTCTCAAAGTGGGTTGCAGCTTTCGGATCAATTTGTGCCTTGGTTGGTGCCTTCTTTGATGCGAAGTGTGTCTCAATTTCCTTTCGAATCAAGCTTGTGTCTCCTCAGCCGTCATGTCGTATGCCCTTTTCGGAGGTTCCTTCGACGACTGTGTTAACGTCTGGGCCTTCTTGGTACGGGGTAGCATCGCAGTACTGGCCTTTCGTACTTGGAGTTTCTTCCTTGGAGGAGATTGTGGAGCCGGGCTTTCTTGGGCAGGAGGTGGACCCGAGCTTCCTTGGGCAGGAGGTGGAGCCGGGCTTCCTTGGGCAGGCGGTTGAGTTGATGTAGGAGGCGGGTTTTGTTGTTGCGGAGAGGTCACATCCAATTGTTCGATTTCTATTGTTGGAGAGGTCACCTCTATGGTCTTTGGAAATATGATGTACCTTTTTCGCCAGAGGATGATTCCGTGGAGGGCCTGTCCAAGCTTGGTGATGTCGTCCCCTCCATCAATCTCGAGCAGAAGATCTTCATAGCCGCTCGACACCTCCTCCACCGTGACCTTGGAGTAACCTAGCGGTATCTCTTTGCAGTGGAAAAGCTGGCCCGACTCCACCGGGTACGCCACGCCATAAGCCACCTTGGTGGAGAGGTTATGCACCTGAACATGTAGCTCACACTCCCGGCGAACTTTGATGCTATCCACTGCGTAGAGTCCTAGGTCTGGCACCGGCCCCATGGGCGTAGAGATTGGGGCGGCGTTGGACGCGCAGCTACTCTATCGCGCGGAGGTGGGCGGGCTAGCGACGTCGTCGGCCTGTGTATTAGTTGTACCGGCTCCTTGAAGTTTACCGAGTGCCGCCTGCAGCTTTTGCTCAACAATCTCTCCGATGCTTTCCTGAGTTGCTCTGAGCTCCCTTTGAAGTAAGTTGTATCTGTATGCCTCTCTTGTTTTGCTTCTAGACCGGCTCCTGTACGTATCGGTATCTTTGGAGAAACCGTATTTCCATGGCACGGACGATCCCATTCCTCTTGTCCGTCCTGGGTGCTCAGGATTTTGAAGTGCATATGTGAGCTCGTCATTCTCCCTATCTTTTACTAAGGAACATGAGCGAGACATGTCGACAGCTTGGACAATTCTATTTCCAACATCCTCCGCTCCCGATGCCATCAACAAGCTACCGTCCTCTGCAAGGGTCCCTCCGTGAGCCATGAACCAATTCCGCAGGCGGAATTCCCAATCAGCAGTAGCAGGTGTGATATTCTTGGCCATTAGTTCTTCCTCCCGCTTCTCCCATTTAGGTACAGCCTTAACATAACCACCGGTGCCAAGATGGTGGTGGTATTTCTTCTTCCCAGCGTTGATCTTGTTCTGGTTGCTCGCAGCCTGTCCTTCCTCTGACAATTTGTATTCTTCAAATGCATCCCAGTGATCCGCCAGCTTGGGATGTTGGTTGAAATCTGGCCTTTCTCCCTTCTTGACATACTTGTTGTTCAGGTGAACTTTCCACGACTGAAATTGGGTTGCCATTTTCTTCAAAGTGTATCTCTTAACCTTGTTCTTGTATCCATCAGGAAACTTGAAGTTCTCCTTGATATCTTTCCAAAGGAGCTCCTTGGTTGCTTGCGGAACTTCAGGCCATTTCTTGATGCTAACTGGGACATGATCCCTAACGTGGAAACCACATGCGTTGTTAAACGGGCCTACTGCAGAAAGAGGGGCAATTGGCTTCCCGTCATTAGCGACGTTGGTGAAAACAAACTTCATAGCAGGCTTCTTGTTAGCACCTCGCGTGGTTTGGGTGCTCATTGTACCGGGCTGAAAATGGACAGAGATGTGAAATTTTCATGTCAGAGCCATTTATATCAATTGGTTATATACGATTAAAGGGTTTGTCGTGTCATTACCTCGCTTCCCTCATCGTCCACTGCATCACCGGATCCACCCGCTGTGTTGTCCACAATGTTCGGGTCAGCGGATCCACCGGCTGCGTTGTCGATAATGTTGCCATCATCGGCAGCGATCACGTCTAGCAAAAACTGTTCTTCCATGTCGAAATTAGGATCATCATGCCCTGGTGTCGCCATCTATATGTATGAAAAAATGTTTAAGCATATCAATGTATTTATATGTACATGTATGAAAAGTTGTGTAAGCATATCAATGTATTTATATGTACATGTATGAAAAGTTGTTTAAGCAATGTATATCATTGTATAGCAATTTATATAATTGTATATCAATTTATATCATTGTATATCAATTTATAGCAATGTATATCATTGTATATCAATACATTTATCAATGTATATCATTGTATATCAATGAATATCAGTGTATATAATTGTATATCAATTTATATCATTGTATATCAATGCATTTCTCTTGTGGGCATTTTGTCGAACACGTTGTGGGCAGCGAGAAAATGAGGGGTGGAGGCATTGGTGAAGGCTCACCTAGGCCCTTCAGGTGGTGGAGGAGGCGACGGCGACGTCGCAGACCACGGATGGCGGTGATGAGGAGGCGACGACGAGCTCGGCTGCAATGGCGCTGAAGGTGGCAGTGGCGAGCTCGACGGCAATGGCGCGGGGACTTAGAAAATTTTTGAGCTGAGTCTGTGATGAGCGGGAAAAAGCAATTTATAAGAGAACCTTTACAAGCGGTTCGTAATACAACCCGATTGTAGAAGTACCTCTACAAGCGGTTCTTAATATAAACCGCTTGTACAAATGCTCCTCTACAAGCGGTTCGTAATGCAAACCGCTTGTAATAGCGCCTTGAAACCCCTTGACCGCTGGGGAGGGACCTCTACAAGCGGTTTTTAATAGAAACCGCTTGTAAAAATGCACCTCTACAAGCGGTTCGTAATGCAAACCGCTTGTAATAGCGCCTTGAAACCCCTTGACCGCTGGGGAGGGACCTCTACAAGCGGTTTTTAATAGAAACCGCTTGTAAAAATGCACCTCTACAAGCGGTTCTTAATATAAACCGCTTGTAAAATAATGCTACCGCTGGGGAGGGACTTCTACAAGCGGTTCTTAATACGAACCGCTTGTAGATACCAAAGACTCAAAAGGATTTCGCTCCGTCCATGCTCGACAAATCTCTTCCTCCCCCCTGGCTAGCGAGTGGCGCTCGAGCGTGGACCTAACCTGCGACATCGCGGGTTCGAGTCCCGCTCGCGCCCTCTACTACTTCTTTTTTTTCTTTTTTTTTAATGCATTCAAACATTGTTTAATGCATTCAAAAAATATTTATTCCTTTCAAACATTGTTTAATGCATTCAAAAATTAGTAAGTCCATTCAAACATTGTTTAATGCATTCAAAAATTGGTAAGTCCATTAAAAAATTAGTTAATCACATGAATTAATGATCACTTTGTCTTTACAAGTGTTCCTTCGGTGTGATCGCGACGTACGTAAGGAGCATCGACTTCTATTACATTTACGACATTTATGTCGACATCTACCGCAAAGGGAGGGAGCTCGTCGAACTGATTATATTCTTCCTCGTCTGTGACGTCCTCAACACCAACAATCCTTCGTTTGCCATGGAGAACCACGTGTCGCTTTGGCTTACTACTGCAATCCTTTTGCTTCTCCCTGTGCTTCTTTGGTTTGCTTGACATGTCCATTATGTAGAAGACTTGTCTCACATCGTTGGCAAGGACGAATGGTTTGTGCCTATAGCCCACTTCTGTCAGGTCGACGGTTGTCATGCCGTATTTGTCGATCTTCACGTCGCTTGAAGTCAGTTTGACCCACTGGCACTTAAACAGAGGGACCTTCAATGGTCCATAGTCGAGCTCCCATATCTCTTCTATGTAACCATAATATGTGTCCACATTGCCTTTGTTGTCGGGCATGCCTATACGGACACCGCTGCTCGTTGGTGCTCTTGGTATCCTCGCCATTTTGTGTAGAAGGTGTAACCATTTATCTCAGAGTCTGAAATGTGACGATTTCACTAGATGGCATCCGAGCCAAGCGCTGCAACTGTTCATTTTCTAACCCGTTGACAAGGATGTAGTTTTGTAACCAAGCGCCGAAAGTATCCATGTGCCTCACTGTGATCCAATCCTCAGACCTCCTAGGGAATTCGCGGCGTAGAATACTCTTATGCTGAAGGACGTACGGGGACACTAGGGTTGATTGCTTTAGAACAGTGAAGTGTGCTTGCTTAAAGGTTAGGAGATCATTGCATGCAATTGTTTTCCGTCCTAGTGTCCCTTTTCCCCGTAGTCTCCCCTCATGGCGTGATATAGGGACACCAATGGGATGTAGATCCTCAATGTAATCCAAACAAAACTCAACCACCTCCTCGGTCCCATAACCCTCCGCAATGCATCCTTCGGGACGTGAACGGTTACGGACATACTTCTTTAGGACTTTCATGTACCTCTCGAAAGGAAACATGTTGTGCAGAAACACGGGCCCGAGAATGCCTATCTCTTTGACAATGTGAACAGTGAGATGAATCATAATATCAAAGAATGCATGAGGAAATATCATCTTAAGGCTGACCACACTCTGTACCACGTCATCTTGTAGCTTACTTAGCTTATGTGGATCGATGACCTTCTGCGAAACCGCGTTGAAAAAGGTACACAGCTTTATGATTGTCACCCGGACCCACTCAGGCAAACTACCTCTCATAGCCACTGGGAGCAACTGTGTCATCAATACAAGACAGTCATGAGCTTTCAGGTGTACGATTTTATTCTCTTTCATGTTTATGAGTCTCTTCACATTTGACGAGTATCCTGAAGGGACCTTCACACTGTTCAAGCACTCTATCATGCTTTTTTTCTCTTCTTTGCTTAGGATTTAGGTAATGTCCTTTCTCTCTCTTTTCTGGATGTAGACAATCCCTCAGTTCCAGAACTTGTAGGTCCTTCCGAGCTTGTAGTGTATCTTTCGATTTGCCGTACAAATCCAAGTATCCTAGCAGGTTCAAGCAAACATTCTTCGTGATGTGCATGAAGTCAAGTGAGTGACGGATCTCCAAAACTTCCCAATATGGCAAGTCCCAAAATATTGATCTCTTCTTCCAGATGGGTGCCTGACCTTCCTCGTTCGGGACAGGTTTGCTTCTAGGACCCTTTCCAAACACTATTTTAAGATCTTTTACCATGGCAAACACACGTGCCCCAGTACGATGCTCAGGCTTATCACGATGGTCTGCTTTCCCATCAAAATACCTTCCTTTTTTCCGCAATGGGTGCCTCTTTACAAGAAACCTACGATGGCCCATGTACACAATCTTTCGAGAGTTTTTCAGGTACAAGCTGTCGGTTTCATCTAAGCATTGCAAGCATGCTTTATATCCTTTGGTAGTATTGCCAGATAGGTTGCCGAGCGCGGGCCAGTCGTTGATCGTTACGAACAACAGTGCATGTAGGGTGAAATACTCCCTCTTGTACTCATCCCATACCCGTACACCATCCTCCCACAACTTTACAAGATCTTCCATCAACGGTTTCAGATAGATATCGATGTTGTTTCCAGGTTGCTTCGGCCCTTGGATCAGCAATGGCATCATGATATATTTTTGCTTCATGCACAACCAAGGAGGAATATTATAGATACATAGTGTAACAGGCCAAGTGCTATGGCTACTGCTCAGGTCGCCAAAAGGATTCATACCATCGGTACTCAACCCAAACCTTATGTTTCTCACCTCATTTGCAAAGTCTGGGAATGTTCGATCGACTTTCCTCCACTGGGACCCATCAGCGGGGTGCCTAAGCAACCCGTCATCCTTACGTTCTTCTTTGTGCCAACGCACCATCTAGGCATGCGTTTTGTTAGCAAAAAGACGCTTTAATCGGGGGATCACAGGGAAATACCACACGGCCTTAGTGGGAGGTCTCTTCTTCTTACACTCCCCATCTTTTTCACCTGGGTCTTCACGCTTCGTCTTGTAACGTGATTCTTTGCACACTGGACAAGCATCCAAATCCACATACTCATTACGATATAGGATACAATCGTTACGACATGCATGTACCTTCTGTACTTCTAATCCCAAAGGACAGATGACTTGCTTGGCTTCATATGTAGATTCAGGCAGCGTATTATCTTCTGGAAGCAGATTCTTTATGAGTGATAACAATTCATTGAATCCCTTGTCTGACACACAATTTCTGGCCTTCCATTGCATTAAGTACAGTGTCATACGGAGCTTCGTGTGGCCATTCCCACAGTCTGGGTACAAAGGTGTCCTGTGGTCGTCTATCATGCGCTGAAACTTCTCGAATTGTCTTTCATCTATGTAGTCCCCCTCTCCATCACGCAACATCTGGTCTAGCTCATCATCACCAAGATCGCCAACTGTATCTTCCACAGAACAATATTGCGCTAAGGCCTGGCATACTGTTGAATACCTCTTCTTCTTCACCATCTTCTTCATCGTCTTCCTCGCTGCTACCCTGTACTTCGCCATGCTTGGTCCAATAGGTGTAGTTTGGCATGAAACCTCTCGTGATCAAATGGGTCATAACCTGAAAACGTTGGGAGTGCTCCTTCTCATTCTTGCAATCTACGCACGGACAACATATGAAACTGTCTGGAGGCAAGAATGCAACAGCGGCATCAAGAAATGCCATCACGCCATCAATGAACTCTCTGGAGCGACGGTCCGAATTGTACATCCATTGCCGGTTCATCTACACAAAGATCTAATTTTCAGATACTTTCAAAGATCTTTCACTAAAGTGTTATTTATAATCTCACTTTTATTTTTCATAAATAACATTGTAGGAAAATTCCATTCCAAAGTACTTTGACACATATTTACAAAATTCATTGTCTCCATGTTTTCGCTATTATCAAAGGTAATAGTTAATATACTTATTTTATATATGCATGTTATATAGTTACATTTGTAATTAAAACTACTCAAACATGTTGTTAGTTCTATAGTTGTACAAGACATAATCGAAAAGAAATTAATAGTTAATGCGTTACTTTTAATTAATACCGTGGCAAGAATTTATATACCATATATTTAGCGATGGAGGGAGTGGTTTTTCAATTTTTTTCTTATCCTTCTACCTTTTTAACTTAATTTAACTAATCATTTTGTCCCTTTAATTTCTTTCCTATTTTATTTCATAAAACATTAATAATTTCCTTCCAAACCTAGATCTACTATTGTTACATTGAAGGGAGGAGTGTCATATTAAAGATTGTAAAGCTAACAACTTTTGTAAAACAACTCCCTACAATTCAACATGGTCCTACCTAAAATTAAAGTTATAGAGTGAGATGGAAGCGAAGGAGTGTTACATTAAAGATTCTAAACCTAAGAACACTTTTTGAGAAAACAACTACCATAGTTCATCATGATCTTGCCTAAAATTAAACTTATGGAGTGAGCTAGCAATAAAAACTTTCAAGAATCAAAATCAATTTTTTCTCCATATTAAATGCAAAAGAAACAACAATATCTTCGTGAGAAGGATGGTAGCATGGTGTTTCTAACCTTGATTCACTTAATTTGAAGCTAAATCATGACATTCAAAAATTTGGACAGCACCTCCCCCCAAGAACAGTGCTAGGCCCTTCCCTGTTCATGTCTGCGATCGAGCTCGGGGCGGGAGGACGAAGAGTTTAAATGGACCGCTTCCAGAAGCGGTTTGATATACCAACCGATTCTAAATATATAACTCTACAAGCGGTTGGGGTGTCAAACCGGTTGTGATAATTCAGAAGCGGTTTAGGATACGAACCGCTTGTGATAGTTGCTCAACACAAGCGGTTGGTGTTACCAACCGCTTGTAAAAACCCTCTCCCCACCGTTGCTCACGAACCGCTTCTGGTGAAAACCAGAAGCGGTTCGCACATAACCGCTTGTAATAGCCCGCTTGTGATACCTAGTTCTGTAGTAGTGACTGTTCCATGCACCTTGTATGGTTGCTTAAAATTCTTCCAGCTTAAGAAAAGAACACCGTGTTAAGTCCTGCTTTACCTATTTGGCAACAGCACAACCGTCCAGCCAAAAGAATGCAGGCCAATTGTCGTCTTGGCATATGCTTGAGACTTCAGAGAGAGAGAGAGATCAAAGACAAATGGAGATCCTGACAAACTTAAACGCACTAGGATATGGCAAATGGCTTGAGACAACTAGCTTGCTAAATCTGTGTGGTTATGTTAGACCAGCACTGGGAGCATAGTTGGTTTCTTTGGTGGACTTGTCAGTTTGGGCTGTTGGAGTACCTAGTAGGTTATATTTGGAATACATGAATTATAGAACACGAAACATTCTGCAAGCAAAAACATTTTCTTTTTGTTGAAAATCCTTGAAAAATTCCTTAGTTTCAAATAGCGCCCACCAAAAAAGACGGACAAGGCATCACAGTTCAGTTTGTAAGATCCAATTTCTTGTGCTTCCATTCACCTTATCCCAAAAAAAATATATATATATATATATCAGAGCCACAAATATTCTTGTTGGCACACCACTATAATTTCAACAGCAAACATAAAGGAGAAAGGAAAATCTATCAATCAAAAGATTCACATTCGAGAGAGATTGCATCTGCACCAGTGTGCGAATATAGGCGTGGCGAGCAACCACTGGGAAAACCTTGAAAAGGCAACGGAAAATCGATCCATCCACCCGCCTGATCGAGCCTACCACTACGGCACTACAAGTGCACCAGCCTCAGGTCCTTAATTCGCCAATGAATCACAATTGAACACTTCAACCCGGAGATGGTGTCGAAGACAAGAACACCTAGCCAGCAACGATGGAATTTGTTCTGCAGTGTGAGGAGGAGAGGTGACAGACGCACCTGCCTAGCTGCTTCGGGCGGCGGTACGTACGTACTACGGCACAGAAACGATCGCGATTCCGACTCTTGGCGTTTCGTTTGATCTGCTGCGTAGAACGAGCACGTCAGGGTGTTAATGTAACATCCTCAAAATTTAATAAAGATAAAATGCATTACTAAAATGTGCATTTTGAATTATTAATGCATTTCTTGAATTTATTTGTCTTTTGAGTGAATTTCTAGTAGCAAAGTAATTGAATATTGGAATTGAAAATAAAGAAATGGTAAAAAGGTAAAAAGATAAAAGTGAGAAAAATTACCAAAAGACTTCAAATATCCATTGGTTCCTGCTGAAAACATGTTTGGATGGTCAAAATTTGCCCCTTCTTTCTCTAACTCTTCGCTGAACATTCTGCAAAAAGGAAAAACCAAATAAGCTTGTTAAGTATAAATGATTACTCACTTCATAAATTAAGTTCAATATAAATGATTACCCACTTCATCTATGGATCAACCTCTTCACAATTATTTACAATACTACAGATCTGGTCTTCCATACCGGCCCATCAGTACCGGTTATGCATGAACCGGGACTGACATTTACATCAGTCCCGGTTCAACGGTCTACATGTGTCCTGGGGATCATCAAGATCGTTTTAAAGACCAACCGGTGCTGATGTGCTCACATCAATACCGGTTGGTTACACCAACCCGTACTAAGCAGCACAGGAGCCGAGGAGGCTGCTTAGCACCGGTTGGTTTAACCAACCGGTACCGGTTGGTTTATTGCTGCTTAGTACGGGTTGGTGTAACCGTACCGGTTGGTTAAACCAACCGGTGCTAAGCAGCCTCCTCGGCTCCTGTGTTGCTTAGTACGGGTTGGTGTAACCAACCGGTACTGATGTTAGCACATGAACATCGGTTGTTGTTTTTGACCGGTACTAATGCGCTTCATCTCCCGCGCGCCCCCTCGATCCCACGCACCTTTACGATGAAACTCTTAATTCGTGTTCATCCGAATTCTTGTTTTCCGATCCAGCCTCATATAAAACCATCAGATCGAGTGAGGAGGGAGACGTACTGATGATGGTTAGTTAGCCCAATTAACTATGGCAGCTCCTTCTCCTTCTTCTCCCTCTGACGCACCATCACCACCACCTCCAGAGGAGGAGAAGCGGGAGAAGGACGTGGAGGAGGAGGAGGAGCGGGAGGAGGAGTAGGAGGAGGAGGAGGAGGATGAGGAGGAGGAGGATGAGGAGGGTTGGGTCCGCTGGGGGAGCACGTCGGAGGAGGATGACGATGATGAAGACCTCATCCACCACGACGACAACGATAGTCCCCTGTCTGACGACGCTATATATATTATATATATTGTAATTAATTAATATAATATGTAATGTTTTATGTTATGAATTATTAATATAATATGTAATGTTTTGTGTTATGAATTATTAATATAATATATAATGTTTTACCTCCTCCTTCTTGAAGCTCCGCCGCCTCAACCGTTAAATTCAAATATTCAAAAAAATTATGAAACATAAAAAAAAACGTTCAAAAAAATTATACCACGATGAGAAAATCGTTCAAAAAAACGCTTCAAGAAAGATTCAGTGAAAATCAGGAGAAAATCGGTCAAAATCAGAACTATGCCACAAGCAATTATCACAATCGGTTCTTTTTGCGAACCGACGGTGAAAATAAAAATGAAAATCATTCAAAAAAACGGCTTCGAGAAACATTCAACTAGAGGTTCAACGGTTGGTAACATAAACCAGTACTGAAGCTTCGTAAGATGTTGCCCTCGGGGGACTTCAATACCGGTTGGTAATATTAACTAGTACTGAGGTGAGACTATCAGTGCCGGTTGGTACCTTGAACCGATACTGATGTCACACCAATTTAAACTTCTTTGTCCTCCCGCTCTCTGCCAGAGGAAGAACAGTTCATATCGCGAGAGAACATGAGCTTCGGCCAAGAGCTTCAAGGGAGAGAGGTGCCGCCCAAATTTCAAATTTTTGGTCATTTTACTTGCAACCAAGGTAACTAAGGATGAGGATGAGGAGGAGGAGGAGGAGGAGGAGCCGGCGGGTTGGGTCCGTTGGGGGAGCGCGTCGGAGGAGGAGGATGACGATGATGAAGACATCATCCACGACGACGACTACAGCCCCTCGCCAGACGACGACTCCGATGACGATAGCCCCCCTGGCAGCGACAACGAGTGGTGGTATCTGTGATTGCGCCACCCACCACCCGCGCGCCGCAACACCGCTATATATATATTGTAATTAATATATTGTTATGTTATGAATTATTATAATTAATATAATATTTTATGGTCTACATATAATGTTTTACCTCCCCATTCTTGAATCTCCACCGCCACAACTGTTAAATTCAAATATTCAAAAAAATTATGAAACATAAAAAACAACGTTCAAAAAAATTATGCCACAATGAGAAAATCGTTCAAAAAAATGGCTTGGAGAAACATTCAGCTGGACAGTGAAAATCAGGACAAAATCGAAAGAAAAATTATGCCACAATGAGAAAGGAAGTTCAAAAATTATGTCAACTAGAGGTTCAACGGTTACAACGCACATCAGTACAGGTTGATAAGACCAATCAAGATCTTGATCTCTACCATCGATCGGCCGTGGTTACATCAACCGCATCGAATCACCACATCGATGCAGTTCGTCTCCCGAATCGGTACTATGTATCGGTTCAACGGCTATAGGGCTGGGGGATATCAGTACCGGTTCAAGTAACCAACCGGTACTAATGGTCTAACATCAGGGCTGGTTGGTATGTTGAACCGGTACTGATGTCAGACCAATTTAAACTTCTTCGTCCTCCTGCTCACTGCCAGAGCAAGAACAGTTCATCGCACGAGAAGAACAGGAACTTCGGCCAAGAGCTTCAAGGGAGGGGAGGTGCTACCAAAATTTCAAATTTTTGGTCATTTCACTCGCAACCAAGGTAACTAAGGTTAGTAATATCATTCCTCACTACATTTTGTCTTAAATGGAGCCTCTTCTTTGCGGGAATCATGCATGAAGAAATTTTGATTTTTTCCCCATAATCGATGAAACATTATGAATGTAAAGATCTAGCTCGATCTTTTCAAGTAGGATACAAAAACTTGTTGTGTACGCTTAGAATTTGCTTGGATTATAATATAGCTCCCATTTAAGGTGTGGATCTAGCTCAAATTTACGTTTTAGTTTCATCGATCGATGAAGGATGGGGTTTGGTTGCACGTAGTTGGGGAAATTAAGAATGGTGCATGAAAATCATGGAGTTTGGGATCTTCAAATGGCAATAGTTATGTGAAAAAGAAGAAATTTAAATTCATTTGCGAATTAAAATAATATCAGAAATATAAATGGCTTTATAGAAAATAACCGCCAAGTCCTGCATAATGTAGATGGACTGGCGATGGATGTACATTGACCGACGCTCCCCGGAGTTCCTGCAGGGTTTGCAAGCTTTTCTTTATGCACCCGATGCATACATGAAGTCCGGCTACATATGTTGTCCATGCATAGACTGCAAGAATGAGAAGGAGTGGCCAAAATCCAGCCACCTTCACTTCCATTTGATCTCAAGAGGTTTCATGTCAAACTATACCTGTTGGACCAAGCACGGTGAAGAAGAGACTATACGGGAAGATGGTGAAGAAGAAGAGGGGGACAATAATATACCAGATGCTGTCCAACAACGTTCGTTCGAAGATACATTGGGGGAGTTTGGCGATGATGACCTAGACCAGATGCTGCTTGATGGAGAGGGAGAATACACCGATGAAAGACATTACAAAAAGTTCCAGCGCCTGCGAGAGGACCACTAAACACTATTGTACCCAAACTGCCGATAGGGCCACAAAAAATTGCTTACCACACTAGAACTGATGCAATGGAAGGCAACCAATGGATTGTCTGATAAGGGATTCAACGAGTTTTTATGCCTCATAAAGAAGTTGCTTCCAGATGGTAACACGCTGCCTGAAACTACGTACGACGCCAAGCAAGTTGTCTTCCCTTTGGGGGTTGGAGGTACAGAAGATACATGCATGCTGTAATGATTGTATCCTTTATCGCAATGAGTACGAGGATTTGGAAGCTTGTCCGGTGTGCAAAGCTTCGCGGTATAAGACCAGTCGTGATGACCCAGGTGAGGAAGATGGGCAGCGTAAGAAGAAGAGACCCCCGGCTAAGGTGATGTGGTATTTCTCTATAATCCCCCGATTGAAGCGTTTATTTGTGAACAAAGCGCATGCCCAGATGATGCGCTGGCACAAAGAAGATCGTAAGGACGATGGAAGGCTAAGGCACCCCGCTGATGGCTCCTAGTGTAGGAAAGTCGATAGAAAGTACCCGGACTTTGCTGAGGATGCGAGGAACATAAGGTTTGGGTTGAGTACGGATGGGATGAACCCGTTCGGCGAGATGAGCAGCAGTCACAGCACTTGGCCCGTGACTTTATGTATCTACAACCTTCCTACTTGGCTGTATATGAAGCGGAAGTACATTATGATGCCGTTGCTTATCCAAGGGCCGAAGCAACCTGGAAACGACATCGACATGTACCTCAAACCGTTGGTTGATGATCTGCTAACGTTGTGGAACGATGGTGTGCGTGTGTGGCATGAGTACAAAAGAGAGTATTTCACCTTACGTGCATTGCTATTCGTAACCATCAATGACTAGCATGCACTTGGTAACCTATCTGGCCTATCTATCAAAGGATATAAAGCCTGCATCCATTGCTTAGAGGATACGGACAGCAAATATCTGAAAAACTCACGAAAGGTTTTGTACATGGGCCACCGTAGGTTCCTCCATATGAAGCACCAGTTACGAAGGAAGGGTGAGAATTTCGATGGGACAGAAGAGAAATGTAAGAAGCCCATGCATCGCAGTGGGACACTTATAGTTTCTATGGTAAAGGATCTGAAAGTAGTATTTGGAAAGGGTCCTGGTAGTAAATCTGTCCTAACTGAACAAGATCATACGAAGCCTATTTGAAAGAAGAAATCAATATTTTGGGACTTACCGTACTGGAAAGACTTAGAGGTCCGCCACTCATTAGACTTCATCCATATCATGAAGAATGTCTACGTGAACCTGCTAGGCTTTCTAGATATGTACGACAAAACAGAAGATACACTTCAAGCACGAAAGGACCTGCTTCTACTGGGACTCAGGAACGACCTACATCTGGAAAAGAGAGCGAAAGGACAACATTACCTTCACCCCGTGAGCTGCACTCTGAGTAAGGAAGAGAAAAAAAACATGATTAAGTTCTTGAGTAGCATGAATGTCCCTTCTGGATACTCCTCGAACATAAAGAGACTCATAAACAAGAAAGAGAATAAAATCGTACACCTGAAATCCCATGATTGTTACATGTTGATGATACAGCTGCTCCCAGTGGTGGTGAGAGGTATTTTGCCAGACTGGGTACGAGGGACAATCATAAAGTTGTGCTCGTTCTTCAACGCAGTGTCGCAGAAGGTCATTGAGCCGAATAACGTATCTCAGCTGCAACATGATGTGGTCGATAGTATGGTCAGCCTTGAGATGATCTTCCCTCTGTCCTTCTTTGATATTATGGTCTATCTCATGGTCCACGTTGTCAAAGAGATATAAATTCTCGGACCCGTTTTCCTGCATAGTATGTTTCCATTCGAGAGGTACATGGGTGTCCTAAAGAAGTATGTTCGCAACCGGTCTCATCCAAAAGACTGCATTGCACAGGGTGTTGGCATAGAGGAGGTGATTGAATTTTGTGTCGATTGCATTGATGATCTAAATCCGATTGACGTCCCTGTATCACGCCATGAGGGGAGGTTATGGGGAAAAGGGACTCTAGGGAGAAAAGAATTCTTTAGCGACGATCTACTTTCATTTAAAGAAGCACATTTCACAGTCTTGAAACAAGCAACTGTAGTGGCTAAGTATATCCATAATCATGAGATGATTCTGCAGGACCAATACCTAGAGAAGTCAGAAAAGTGGATCGCACTAGAGCAAATGGATCATTTCGGGGGTTGGTTACAAAATCAGCTGATAGGCAACCAGACAGACAATGAACAGTTCAAACTCTTGGCTCGGGGACCATCCACTACAATCATATCATTTCATGCGTATGAGATAAATGGGTACACATTTTACACGACTGCCCAGGATAGCAAGAGCACCAACCAAAACAGCGGCGTTCGTATAAATGCCTTCGACAAAAATGGAAAGATGGACACCTACTATGGTTACATAGAGGAGATCTGGGAGCTCGAGTATGGACCTTTTAAAAGTCCCTCTATTTCGGTACCAATGGGTCAAACTGACAGCTGTTGAGATCGACGAGTACGGTATGACAATCGTGGACCTCAAGCAAGTGGCTTATAGGGACGAACCGTTCATGCTCGCCAATGATGTGGAACATGTATTCTATGTGATGGACATGAACAGCAAACCGAAAAAGTAGAAGGACAAGCATCCTAAAAGCAAGAAGCAGAAGGTGGAGACTATCAGCAGCGAACAGCCAAGGCACCACATGGTTCTTCAAGGAAAAAGAAGGATTGTCGGAGTTGAGGGCGTTACAGATGAAGAAGAGTACAATCAATTTGACGAGCTACCTCCTTTTATGGTGGACATAGACATAAGTGTCTTGAATGATGTAGAAGAATCTCCATTTGTACGACGCGATCATAATGAAGGATCACTTATAAAAACAAAGTATGTTAGCAAATAAGTCCAACCGTGTTGTATGAACCCATGTATGAATTATGACTATGGTTATTATACTAATATCTCTCTCTCTCTAGCTGATATAAACTCGTGTATGAATTAATGCAATTTATAGGGTTTGTTAATAATCTGAAGCTACTAATTTCGGTGTGAGCTATTGAAGAGGGTTATTTTGGCGGGGGAATCAGCCCCGGTTGAATTCACCAACCGGTACTAATGTCTACTATCATTATCGATTGGTAATATGACCTGGTACTAATTCCCCCTAGGGCATCCTCCAACCCGAGTTGTCCACTCCTTCGACGACTTCGCCGTCCTCACCCCCGTCCATGCCGTCTGCGTCGTCCTCACCCCCGTCGTTCGCACCTCTGATGACTCCATCATCCTCACCCCCGTCTGCGCCATCCTCACCCAGCCGTCCGCGCCTCTGACGACTCCGCCGTCCTCACCCCCATCCACGCTGTCAGGCTGCCTCACTTCGCTGCCAAGATCGTGCGCACCCAGCGCACAAGATCTCGCACGCGCCGGCGCCGCATCCTCGGCCAGCTGCCTCCACGCTGGCGCCGCATCCTCCTCGCCGGACCTCTGTCCCTCGGTGAGCCCTCCGCCTCGTTACAATGCGTACTGATTATGTGGATTATGTGGATGTTTACTGTGTTTTAGTGTGATGCACATGCACTATGACTTGGTGAGTCTGTAATTGAGTTAATCTTTACTTGAGAACATTATGTTAGTAATGATCATGCAGAGAGGGAAGGCTAGAAACTCTGAGCTATTATGCCTTCATGAATGTCTTATAAGGAATCAGTAAAATCTGTGCTAGCATGACTGTCTTGTGTCAAAGTTTAAGTTGCCACTGTAAACTTGATAGTTTAAGCATTTGAAATGCTCACTGTGTAATGTGTATAAAAACCCTCTTGGATCAGGAGTCTTCAGTTTGCATTCCAGCTAGAAGGATGATTGAAACGTGTGGCCTCTTAATTGGATTTTGTACTTCCTTCTATGCTGGTGTCACTGCAAGCTATCCATTGAAATGTGTAAATTCCTCATAGAGGCGTACTATTGCAAATCTATCGATTAATTAGCAAGGCAACACAAAGCAATCCATCCAGGATCACAGACGGCATCAATTTAGGCCTTGGATGTCAACAAGAGCACCAGTTGTCAGGCCGTAGTAAACTTGCACTGATACAGCCGTTTGCGCAGGCATGATGCCCGTTCTTGCTTATAACGGGCATCCTCCCTGTGTGAACTGTTGTATCAGTGCAAGTTTACTACGGCCTGACAACTGGTGCTCTCATTGACATCCAAGGCCTAAATGGATGCCATCTGTGACCCTGGATGGATTGCTTTGTGTTGTCTTGCTAATTAATTGACAGATTTGCAATAGTACGACTCTACGAGGACTCTGATCTTGGTATATGTGAAATGTGTAATATGTAAGTATATGTGAAATTTGAAATGTGTAAGTATATGTAAATGTGAAATGTGTAAATTTGAAATGTGTAAGTATATGCGAAATGTGGCTCATGTAAATTTTAACTCTGAGATATATATGTATATGTGAAATGTGTAAGTATGTTGATAATATACTCATCGTTTCCGTCCGTCTTACTCTATTCACTCTTTCCCACCACCCTCCGAGTTGTTGCCACGCGTGACCTATCCTCCTTTGTCCCCAACGCCATCTTCGTCGTTGCCATCATCTTCCTCTACCTCTCTCCTCCACCTCTATCCTCATCACCTTCCTCGTGGTAGCTAGACATTTGCCATGAACACTTGCGCTTCAAATGGCACGAAGCAAATGACACATGCTAACGTGCCAGGTTTGATAAAAGAAGACATGACGAAACAATTGAAAAGAAGTAATTGAATAGCGTGTGTGATTTGCTCCGTGCCATTTGGAGCTCAAGTGTTCATGACAAGTGTCTAGCTAGTGATTTCCTCCCTATAGTATTACATAGAGATAATTCATAATTGTATTCATTCTGATTGGATGACACTTTCGTATGTAATGTTAAGTTTTGATTTCTAAAATGTGTAAGTATATGTTATCACTGCACCCAAACTTTTATTGATCTTTTTTCATTAATTTTTAGTGCCCTTTTCTAGCCTAATAAATAACGATGGCGGACGAAGGATTTGATGGAGAAGAGTTCATGAGGAATTTGATTGCGGGAGATGATACTGTATGGCGGGGGATTGTGACCCTGCCCTCGTGGATCGTGAACCCGCTGAGCCCGTCGAGTCCACTCAGGCCGCAACGGTAATTAGTACGAATGCATATAATGCTGGTTCCACTATCATGCTATGTCAACATTCTAACGCGTTCATCATTGTACTATATTTTCAGACTAGTCAATCGAGTAGGCCATCACGTCACCGAGGTCCAAGCAAGAAGTCGAAGGCAAGACATATTAGTACTGTAGTCAGCGATGATGGCCAACCTAATGAACCCGCTACGGCGATTCCAACGTTCAATTCGGCATGCGGCTTCCACGTCAGGGACCACGTACCAATTAGCATCGCGAAATGGGAGAATGTCCCTGAAGATATAAAGAATATGATCTTGATCGATTTGAAGGAGACACTCACCTTCCCCGAAGGGATCGAAGATAAGGTAAAGAGTTACGTGTTGAAGAAGATGGCCATTGCATTCCAGACATATAAAAATAAGTTGAACATGGAATATATCAAGAAGGACCTAACACCCGACTTCAACAAGTACCCAAAGTTGCAGGATCACTGGGATGCGTTCGTCAACTATAAGAATTCAGAAGAAGGTCGAAGTTTGACCGAAAAGAACATCCAGAATGCATACAAGAAGCAATACCACCACCGCCTCAGCCCTGGTGGTTACCGACCAGACAGAGTAAAGAACTGGTTCTATGCTCACGGTGGTGCACTTGATGATGATGGAAACCCGGTGTTCGGGGATGTGCTGACAGATGTCGCCAGTAGACTTGTACAATCGATCGAGGACTCTTCCCAGGGCACCTTCGTGGCAAACAGGGAGGACGACGAGCTAACAAGGGCCCTACAAAACCCGGAGCACCCTGGACGCACACGAGGCGTTGGCGTTGTTCCGTGGAAGATTGGTTTTGATAAGGACACCGAGACCTACAGGAGTCGGGCGAGAAGCAAGGCCCGACAGGCACAGCGGATGCTAATGCTTGAAGAACGAGTGGATCAAATGGTTAAAGAACATACGAATCAAACACAAGAAAGCATAAAGGAAGAGGTTCAAAGACAGGTGCAGTTAGCCCTGAGCCAACGGGTGGATGCGAGCACGGAACCTCCTACTGATGCAGACGTCATTAGCCCCATAGGGCGGCGGAGCAGCTGCGCTTCTGGTGGGCTGCCCGAAGAGAACTTGGGCCACTGGCATGTAGACGACATCATGCAGCGAACACCTTGTGAGTTGCACATCCAAGCGAAGAACATCTCCTTCATGGCGGCTCATGGCATGGCTCACCAAGTGGAGCCGAGGTAGGTCATCCATGGCCAGCAGATACCGTCGGGCTATTCCAAGGTCTCGGTGGAGGAGGTATGCATAGGGTGCGAGGACCTTGACCTCGACATTCCCAGAGGTGACGGAACTACAACGTTAGGAGAGGCAGTGCACAATTTCATTCTGTGGCGTAAGAAGTACATCATTTTTCGAGACACACATAAGCGGTCCTCTCCGACACATCTGTCACCTCAATCGTCACCTCCATCACCAAAGAATATGCCCATCAGAAGAAGCTCATCTCCTACACCAACCCCCGCACGTGAAACTCCAACTCCAACATCGTCGCCCAAGAGAAGCCAGCCATCCCATCCGAAGACAGCTGACAAGAAGACGGGATCCACCCAAAGCAATAAGTTGGCTGCACCTTCAAAGCGGGCGTACGATATGACGAAGGAGGAGACCGCCAAGGTAGTCAGGGCCGAGGTCACTGAGTTTTTTTAAACCCAGGTCACTAGAGAAGAAGGTTCAACCTAGTACAGAAGAATTTCTAAAAGGCCTGAGGACAATTAAAGGTTTGAAAGATTCAAAGGAAAAACCTCGTGTCTCTGACTACAAGCGCACACTGGTCAAGGCAAGCAAGAAGGAGACATCATCAGCTGAGCAGAAGGCCAATGAGATGGCACAATTCCTCGAAGAAACTGGTCTTGCCCCAGATCAAGTATTAGGCAACTAGGAGATTGAATTTGCTCAAGTCAAATGGCCATTTACACCGGGCGCACCATTGGTCAAGCGTGAGGTGGTTGGCCAGCTGCCAACTAGGATGCGCCAATTCCATGAATGGTACCTGGATGCGTTTCGGTATGGCATAGAGCTATTCGTCGTCAAGTACAAGGACCGAGATTTGTTTCACGGCGACGATGAATTTTATGTCGAATGGCGCATAATGTACGATCTATACCAGACAGACGCCCTCGATGTGGTCATGTTGAGTTGCTGGACTCTGTAAGTTCTTATTTAATAGTAAAAATCTACTGTGCGGGCCCTTTGACTATACTAACTTGCAAGCCTAACTAATTTCTTCTTATGTAGAATGGAGATACAAAGATGCAGAAAGGAGGCCATTTACAACATAGGCTTCCTTGACCCTTCGGTTATTAACAACACATTTGTTACTAACTGCCCTGTCGATACAGAGAACACCATATTCAATGGGCTAATGGGTCATAGATATAAAGCAAGGATACTTCTACCCTACAACTTTGAGTACGTGTTTTCATACCGCTTCGTCCTAACCTTTTTCCATAACACGATGTTAGAACTAATCAGTTACCTACGTTGACATATGTATGTACAGCTTTCACTGGATTCTTCTCATTATCGAGCTAGATCGTGGCATGATCACAGTTATGGACTCGAGGAGGAAACCAGTTGAATGTTATCAAAATGTGATCGACATGCTCGACCGGTATTCTTGTTCCTTTCATTATCGTGGTAGTTCTACTTCATTTAAAATTAATTCTAATCATGTTCAATTTGCAATCATATGTGTAGTGCATTCGCATGGTTCCGTGCTGAAATCGTCGGTGAATTCAAACAGAAATTCAAGGTTACACTTGCCTCTCGAGTACGTATGCCATCATGCTATCTTTTTAGTTAGTTAACTTAATTTCCATGCATCCATTTCACGCTCTCAGCCTTTTCCAACACAGATCTTGCTTCAGCAGCTGGGAAACAATTTATGCGGCTACTATGTTTGCCAATTTATGGACATCTAGACCGGAGGTCTTTGCCGCTTGCAAGATTGTAAGAAATTCATACCGGCGCATGTGACAGCAATCCAAGAACAATTCGTTGGCTGGATTTACGATGAGGTCGTAAATCCAAAGGGCGAGTTCCACGTTTCGACGAATAGTTGGGGCCCTTCGATAAAAATGGTGAACTGTCGGAGTCGACTTCTACGGCTACCAAGAGGGACGCATGTAAAAGAAGGGCCCCATAAACGTTCTGTAATTAAAGCTGTGATGAATGTTAGTGATACATATTGGTTCTAATTAGAGTTGTTAATACAAGTTTTGTGATTTAATTATCATTTTAATTGCGCATGATTGATTATATGTGCTTTTAGTTAGTACATATGTAGACTTAACGCACACAGATATATAATATATATATTATATTGCCTTATTGTAAGATATCATCAGTACCGGCTGGAGCCTCCAACTAGTACTGATGATCTATTATCAGTACTGGTTGGAGCCTCCAGCCGGTACTAATGATATGTTATCACTACCGGGTGGAACCTCTAGCCAGTACTGATGAACTATTATCAGTACCGGTTGGAGCCTCCAACCGATACTAATAAGATATCGTCAGTACCTGTTGGATCGGTACTAACGATATCTTATCCGTACCGGTTGGAGGCTCCAACCGCATCGATAATAGTTCATCAAGATCGATCGAGGATTCAACCGCATCGATGGGCATATCACTACCGGTTCCACCAACCGGTACTGATGCCAAATGGGCATCAGTCCCGTATGGCTAGTACCGGTTCAAAAACCGTTATTGATGGCGCTTATGAACCGGTAGTGACGGCGAGATTTGTAGTAGTGTTAGCACATACCAAATAAGCTTGTCAAGTACACCATTAAGGAATGTAACTCTAAAGGAATCTTCTAAATTAACACCATGCATAAAAACAAAGACGTCACAATCTACCAGGTTTTCTACATATACATCCCCATTTCTGTCCTCCCGATTAAATCTGGTGTCAACATCATCCATGTATCTTGAGCAAAATGTCATAGCCTCCTCAGCTACATATGCCTCTGCAATGGACCCTTCTGGTCTTGCCCTATTCCTCACGAAAACTTTTAAAGTGCCAAGTCGACATTCTACTGGGTACATCCAGCCAAACTGAACTGGATCTCTAAGAATTGCGTCATCTGGTAGATGAACAACCAAGTGCACCATCACATCAAAAAAGGCTGGAGAAAATATTTTCTCAAGCTTGCATAGAATGACTGGGGTCTGTGCTCTAAGTCACTGCAGAACATCTATCTTCAGAGTTCTACTACACAATTCTCTAAAGAAGTTACCCAACTACGCAATTGCTTCATATATATCCCTGCGCACGATACCCCTATGCCAACAGGTAAAACTCTCTGCAGGAGGATGTGACAATCATGAGTTTTCAAGTCTTGTAACTTGCATCCATCAGCACTAATACATCTAGATTAGTTGGAAGTAAAACCATCTGGAAATTTAACTTCTCTAATAAATTCACAAAATGCAAGCTTATGCTCCTTTTCAAGGTATAGCATGCTGGTGGATTTCTATATGAGTTGCCATTGTCCTCTAAATGCAATTAACAACTTATGCCCATATCTTGCGAAAACTGTGAGACCCTCCCTTTTAGGCTACAGTGTAACATAAAAAAAATGTTCTAATGCGCATACTGTGATAGTCCCATGATCAGTAGTTAGCACGCACAAACACAATTTGAAATCACAACCATACAATTTATTACAGCGGAAGTATTGATACAATATGTAACACCCCGGCACCTAGTATACCGCGAATGTCACCACAACTGATACTAGCAACACCCAAATCACGTATTTTACATTAAATTACAGCAACTACGCTAAATGCTTAACCGAAAATTCGGCACATAACCGTTGTTTTTCCATGATTTGAAGCAACAACAATATCAGCATAACATGATAGCATGATAGACGACATCTAAAATGATATTCAACAATAGTTCATGCCAAGAATATAAGCTTAAGCGTCTCATGAACCAATAGGGGTGAACAATTAATCATAGCCAACAATACGACATATTCCAAGTCTAGATTAGTAAAGTAAACCATCACAACTATAGAATGGTATGAATTGTTTGTTCGAGTGATACCAAGTGAAGGCGTGTATCTACCTCCCTTTCCCATAAGCCGCATTCAATGTACCTAAAAAAACATTAAACAACAAGCGTGAGTTCATCACTAAGCAAAGTGTATTGCAATGGAACAAACAATAACAATTCACATATATTCATCATACCGATCACCAATCATGGAAAATAATTCTTGAGGACTTCTTTGTTCACAATGTCATATACTTACTCACATTCTCATATGCTTCCTCATTCACATTCTCATTCATGCAATGCAATGTAATGCAATGCACCATATCTCTTTGTTTAGCACATACTGGTATTGCCGAGTGCACACCCGTCGGTGTGCACCGCCTTTTCCCTTCCATCCCGTGGAGGGTGCCTACTCAGCGCTCCGGATTAGTCATAACTTTCTCACCGACCTCACCGGACTAGTTATGACTTTCTCACCGTCCTGGCCAGTTCTCATGCCATGAATGCACAAATTCCATAAACATGAATAACTTGCATATAAACTCATCATATTCATCTTATGCAATACCATGGTCACATTCATAACAATAGAGCCATTCACATGCCTTTTTTTTCCTTCTTTCATGGATACTCACATATCCTACACATACTAGTGATGCCAACATAGCAAATCATGCAATAGCAATTTATAGAGTAAGTTAACACGGCACTCAATTATCATTTCGAAACACAACAATCGATGCACTTGCCCCAAGTCAAACATGACAATCCAACATCTATCATCTTATAACATGCAACAATCAAACATGGCAACTCAGCATCTATCCATCATATAACATGCAAGAATCCAACATGGCAATTCAACATAGCACATGGACACAACCATCCCAATACACTTGCCTTCAACCGCGGGCGACGGATTGGCGAGAGGTCAAGGGCACTCCTGGGGTCACACCACCTGCACATAGGTACACACTCATAACGTGCCCACAAAATAGTACAAGATCGAACCACTAACCCGACTCCACAAACTACACGTAAAACCTGAAAACAGAGAATCTGTCCCAATGGGACAACGGGCTTCAAACTAGCATAACTTGAGTTCTAAAACTCCCAATTAAGTAAACGAGTATATTTTATCGAAGATTAGGAAATTTCCTAGCTTTTTATAAGTATTGGTAAAAACTGATTCGGCCGATAAAATGGCCTAATCTACAGATCAACACGATCTGTCTCAATCACGTCACAGTTTTGAACACGTTCGGTAAAACAGCCATAACTTTCAAACGGATGGACGGAATTTAACATTCTTGGTGTCCAATTAAAGGTAATTCTATTACCTACAACTTTATCAACAGGCGGACGACCAAATTCTGAATCTAAAGTTTTGAAAACTCAAACCCTAGGTCGGCCGCCCAATCTGCCCGAGACAGAACGTGGGACAATCATATCAAACTCTCTAATCTCATCTAGGGGCAGCACCTAAACATGGATCTAAAGCATCAAAAACACCACTAGCACAGAACCTAATCCACCCTCAAGGATCTCCCATCACCATACCATAGCCCAACGAACGACGAACCGACGAAAACTCCTCCCGATCGCCCGATCTCCTTCCACGCGCCAATCCCGCTGGATCCTCTCGTCGCAATGCTTCCCAACGGAGATATAATTGAGGGGGAGGGTGTGGCAGCAAGGAGAGGGTGGTTCCTAGCTAGGGCCGGCTAGGAAGTGGCGGGGAGGCGCAAGGGAGGAAGGGGACAAAAGGGGGAGGCGCAAGGGAGTAAGGGGGCAAAGGGCATGGCGGCTAGGAAGGGGAGGAAGTGGGGGAAGGGGGTGGCGCCCAAGGGGTGGGGGAGGCTATGTTTGCTGCCCAAGCACCCCCCTCTTGGGCCCAAAACAGCCCACTTAGGCCCAAACCATCCAACCGAAAGCCCAATTTCAAACCCCTAAGGCCCATAATTCCCCCGGAGAAGCCCGAACACCCTGAAGGGCCCCAAAAAACATGAAATAACTCATACCGTAATGCCACATTCTATAAAGTCACATTCCATAATGTCACTTTCCATGATGTCACATTCTGGGGTGTCATATTCTCTCCCCCTTAACAGGATTCGACCCCGAATCCGAGACACACCACTTCGCAAACAACCAAAGTCCTACGCCTAGCCCAAGCTAGGGCTGTAAATTCTTACCAAACCACAACTGGTTCTTTTACTACGAGGGGTCTCGCCCTCACAATTTCTCACTCAAATACTACCAAGCCCATGAGTATAATCCTCCATTATACTCAATAATTCCATAGACATTCCTATACTTATCTCAAACTAGAATGCCAGCAACATAGCAATCCTCTTTAGACGAATGAACCACATTCATCAACTGGAACCCAAAACGTCGCAAACCACTTAGGAAAGAATTCGACAACCTCCAAAGATCACTCTTTTTCTCTTCCTAAGTCAAGCCGCAAAGGAAAAACTCAAATCTCAAACCAATGCGATTCAATTCGCATCGGGGAGCACTCAAACAAAAGAGGGACTCCACACAAATCTTTGATAGAAGTTCTCAACAATCAAAGACAACTCGACTCACTTTCGGCACAGCCAAACGTCTCATTTTAACCAAAATCAACATTTTGGAAGAGAAAACTGATTCTCAAATCAAACAAAAGAATCCACAACCGCCACAATAACTCTCAAAGAGAAAAGGAAACTCAATTCTCTTACAGCATAGTCAAATGCTAGAAATTATTCACTCTATCTTTTCATGCTAGAGAGCAATGGAAATCTCGATTCACGACATGAATGCAAACTTTTCAAGAGCACTCCGAATTAGTCATATATCCCTATATGACTTTCTCACCGACCTGGCTCAACCACTCTTTCATTTAGGCAACTCATTTTCACAAAGGCAAACACCAAGCCTTTACTAAGGCAAAACATCTCTTGAACAACCACAGAGCATTTATGAACAATCATAAGTTCAAACTTTTGAAACAGTTGCAAACACCACACACTCCTTCAATTAAACCAAACTCTAGTCAAGATCGAGTTACAAGAATTTTCAACTCAAGAACTTTCAACGCAACCTGTTAGATTTATTTGCTTCATTTAAATATTGATTACAAAGATAATTCCGGTTGCACGTGAAAGGACGCGATCCACTCATATACTCTTGGGTATAAAACCCCATAATCATCACATAAGCTAAACAGCTTAGCCAAATAAAGATTGGCACTTTTCTAATAACCACCATCGGTCATTATACCATAAATTCTAAACCATGTCTATCTTATGACAATCAACAAGGAGAACAACATCCTCACAACTTTGGCATAATTAACTTACCAGTTAACTCAACATAAAACTCATATCAACTTCTTCCTTTGGCCTACCAACCAATATGACTCATCATTCGTACAACTGTCTATCCCAAACTTAAGACACATCTCTTCATCACTTATTTCGGCATAAACAACAAATGTATTTCTCTAGTTACCTTTCCCAACACTTATAAATAAAATTTATGATGCTTATCAAAAAGACATCCAACTAATACTATCTCATCCTTATCCCCACAGACAAACACATCATATTATCAATTTAAAACATAATATTTCAACAAATACTTTAGCATGATCAACCTATCAATTTTATACCATCCATATATCAACTTTTCGACAATTGAAACCAGTTTAATCAATAGATGACTTCAACAAGTAAATATTATCTTCACAAGACAAAGTTCGTAAATATGATTCTAAGATATGCATTCATTAAGGATAAAATTCTACATCATGTTAATTATCCAAGGTTCACTCCATCGCAACATATTGCAATTTCCTCCATTTTAACCATAGTTTTCAACAAGTAATCTAAACAATTACCACCACTACTAAGTCATCAACATCAATAAATGGGCATAATCATAAAACAACAACATTGCTTTTAGCTACCCTATACATAGGTTATGGCAAAATTGTCACTACACAGCAAACTCCAACTATTAAAATAAATTCAATAAGTTAGATCATCACAATGCTTTTAAAACATCATCAAATAACAAAACCTATATCTTTCCAATTGACATCGATACTAGCATTTCAGGAACATAGTTATATCCTTCCAATTTTTTCAATAGGTTCGTAATAGCAAACATAATAATTCTAGTCAACTGTCATGCGCTAGGGTCAATCACCATTGCAATTAAATAAATTATTCTATCGACCTTATATTAACATGTCTTTAAATAACCAACCAATGTACTATTACATTAACGGTAGTTTACATCATCTTAATGTTCTCACTACGCATCAAGATTTTAAGCTTTAAACATTGTCAATGGTCATGGACCCTTTAAAATAAAACAACAGATTCTAAGCATTTAACACATTTAACCATTCTCGCTATAAAGTAATCTATAATACTAATCTTAAGATAAAGATAACAATTACATTTAATTTCTTCAACTCACAAGTTAACTTAGAAGTACATCATTTCCATAAACCACATTGTTACCTACTACATGACACAGACATAAAATTTCTAAACACCTTCATGGGTTACCTACCCTTAACAAACAGGATGCAACCCCAATCTTTAAAGATAACAACAACTCTTGATCAAGAACGAACACCAATAATCAGTTTCTCCTTTCAAGGAAAGAAAAGCAAAACCCAAACAGAATTTCAAGAGAGATCAACTCTCAAATTCCCAAACTCTGGTAGCAAAAACTTTTCCAATTAAACACCAAACTCCAAACTTCCACAAAAGAAGAGGGTTTTTCAAGGATGATTTCCCAAGCAAGTAAAACGACGAGATCAAATATCCCTTACTCTTACAAAGACACAGAACCTCAACCCTCACAACCCAGTTTGGCACAACACCACATTAACTCTTTTTAACCTCGGAGGAGGACAAACAGAAGAACAAATCGATAACTTCCTCCACAAAGCAACCAACAAAACCGGGCATCAAAGCCGAAATAGCGATCAAAAGAGGCTTAACACCAAACTCTTGTTCTTTGTCTTCACCCAAAGAAGACAAAACCGCAGACTGCCAAAAGAACAATCAGCGAGTACTCAAAACCAAACACTTTTCCTTGGTTCCTAACCAACCAAAACCGACCGTCGAAACGGTAAAAAAAATCCGAAAGGGTCTACCCCCAACTCCTCAATTTAACTCCACCCAACTTCCCGATCTACGACAGGAAAGATAAGCACTCTCCCCCATGGAAGCTTATTAGTCCTTCGGTGATGGCTCTAACCGGCCACACCGACAAACCCCAACCTTACTACGAACACAAGAAGGTGACCGAAACCCTTCGGCACCACAACCCCACTTTATCACAATAACAAGAACAATTCAATTCAATTCTTTCATAAACATAACAACATACATTATCCAATATAGCATTCAACATCAAGGCTTAAATACAACATTTAAGCGTAAAGCAACGATACCCATACCCTTTACCTACTGTGCATCAAAGTGTGTCAAATTTTTAAATAGATTATTCCACTTACACAAATTTTAATGTTGCTATCCTATGGCAAAATTTTAAGTATAACCTAAGCCATGTTTCTAGGTTATCCCACATCACTTTTTAGTTGAACCTATGGTATATCACTAAGTTCAAGCACCACGGACCTGAAGCCCGCTCTGATACCAACTGTAACACCCCAGCACCTAGTATGTCGCGAATGTCACCACAATCGATACTAGCAACACCCAAATCACGTATTTTACATTAAATTACAGCAACTACACTAAATGCTTAACTGAAAATTCGGCAGCATAACCTTTGTTTTTCCATGATTTGAAGCAACAACAATATCAGCATAACATGATAGCATGATAGAGGACATCTAAAATGGTATTCAACAACAGTTCATGCCAAGAATATAAGCTTAAGCGTCTCATGAACCAATAGGGGTGAATGATTATTCATAGCCAACAATACGACATATTCCAAGTCTAGATTAGTAAAGTAAACCATCACAACTATAGAATGGTATGAATTGTTTGTTCGAGTGATGCTAAGTGAAGGCATGTATCTAGCTCCCTTTCCCATAAGCCGCATTCAATGTACCTAAAAAAAATATTAAACAACAAGCGTGAGTTCATCACTCAGCAAAGTATATTGCAATGGAACAAACAATAACAATTCACATATATACATCATACCGATCACCAATCATGGAAAATAATTCTTGAAGACTTCTTTGTTCACAATCTCATATACTTACTCACATTCTCATATGCTTCCTCATTCACATTCTCATTCATGTAATGCAATGCAACATATCTCTTTGTTTAGCACATACCGGTATTGCCGAGTGCACACCCGTCGGTGTGCACCCCCTTTTCCCTTCCATCCCATGGAGGGTGCCTACTCATCGCTTCCATTCACAACTGTGGATGGAATCACGAGGTAGGTCTTTCTCAGTGGCGCTCCGGATTAGTCATAACTTTCTCACCAACCTCACCGGACTAGTTATGACTTTCTCATCGTCCTAGCCAGTCCTCATGCCATGAATGCATAAATGCCATAAACATGAATAACTTGCATATAAACTCATCATATTCATCTTATGCAATATCTTGGTCACATTCATAACAATAGAGCCATTCACATGCCTTTTTTTCCTTCTTTCATGGATACTCACATATCCTACACATACTAGTGATGCCAACATAGCAAATCATGCAATAGCAATTTATAGAGTAAGTTAACACGGCACTCAATTATCATTCCGAAACACAACAATCGATGCACTTGCCCCAAGTCAAACATGACAATCCAACATCTATCATCTTATAACATGCAAGAATCAAACATGGCAACTCAACATCTATCCATCATATAACATGCAAGAATCCAACATGGCAATTCAACATAGCACATGGACACTACCATCCCAATACACTTGCCTTCAACCGCGGGCGACGGATTGGCGAGAGGTTGAGGGCACTCCGGGGTCACACCACCTACACATAGGTACCACACACTCAAAATGTTCCCACAAAATAGTACAAGATCGAACCTCTAACCCGACTCCGCAAACTACCCCTAAAACCCGAAAACAGAGAATTTGTCCCAACGAGACAGCGAGCTTGAAACTAGCATAACTTGAGTTCTAAAACTCTAAATTAGTAAAAGAGTATATTTTCTCGAAGCTTAGGAAATTTCCTAGCTTTTTCTAAGTATTGGGAAAAACTGATTCGGCCGATAAAATGGCCTAATCTACAGATCAACACGATCTGTCCCAATCACGTCACAGTTTTGAACACATTTGGTAAAATAGCCATAACTTTCAAACGGCAGGACGGAATTTAACGTTCTTGGAGTTCAATTAAATTTAATTCAATTACCTAAAACTTTCTCAACAAGCGGACGACCAAATTCCAAATCTACCATTGCGAAAACTCAAACCCTAGGTCGGCCGCCCAATCTGCTCGAGACAGAACGTGGGACAATCATAGCAAACTCCCTAATCTCATATAGGGGCAACACCTAAACATGGATCTAAAGCATCAAAAACACCACTGGCATAGCACGTAATCCACCCTCAAGGATCTCCCATCACCATACCTTAGCCCGATGAACGACGAACCGACGAAAACTCCTCTCAGTCGCCCGATCTCCTTCCACGCGCCAATCCTAGCGGATCCTCTCATCGCGGAGCTTCCCAACGGAGAGATCAATGGAGGGAGAGGGTGTGGCAGCAAGGAAAGGGTGATTCCTAGCTAGGGCCGGCTAGGAGGTGGAGGGGAGGCGCAAGGGAGGAAGGGGGCAAAGGGGGGAGGGGGCAAAGGGGATGGCGGCTAGGAGGGGGAGGAAGTGGGGGAAGGGGGTGTGGCACCCAAGGGGTGGGGGAGGCTAGGGTTTGCTACCCAAGCACCCCGCTCTTGGGCCCAAACCAGCCCACTTAGGCCCAAACCATCCCACCGAAAGCCCAATTTCAAACCCCCAAGGCCCACAATTCCCCCGGAGAAGCCCGAACACCCTGAAGGGCCCAAAAAAACATGAAATAACTCATACTGTATTGCCACTTTCTATAAAGTCACATTCCATAATGTCACTTTCCATGGTGTCACATTCTGAGGTGTCATACAATATGACCGAGAAGGTCAACTAAATATAGCAAAAGAAACAACTGTTTTGTAGTTTGCCACATAACCCGCAGGCAACTGACAAGGTAAAGCCTTGAAAAGAATCATCGTTAATAATCCTATTTTCCTGCGTCAGAGTAACTGTCGAGGTTTCCTGCTTAAAAACAACAGTACTAACAAGGGTGAGTACATTGCGTACTTAGCAAGACTTGTAGTGTTTGCAATCCTAAAAAAAATGCAGGCTGTATTAAGAGAAAGGCTTCTACAGTTAATCTTTGCATAAAGCCGAAACTTGGTATGTATTACTGAATAGTAAATTGAAAGCATAAATGAAATAAAAGCAATTTGACAATAATGAAAAAAAAACAAGTAGTGAATAAGTAATAAATTACTCACATCCCTTCATGAATGAAATGTAACAAATTACTCATGGCCCTTCGGGAGCATTGAATCGACTATTCCCAACATATGTAGTAATATTTGAAAGATAAACTTTTGCCAACACAAGGCACAACAGCTGAATTCAACCTTGCCAACGAAATATCAAGTATTGAACCATCTGTAAGTGTAAGCTCATCAAATCATTTTATAAAACAACTAACTAGTGTTAGTTCTCCAAGTTATCCATGACCGTGGATACGGCCAATCGATTAGTTTTTGACTCTGTAAAGTTGTACAGCTTTACCCACAAGATATGTTCTCCCATTTTGCAAACGTTATTAACACACTTCCTTTGGTGTGCCGCGGGGAGTTCACAGCGAAACCATTCGATTATCTGAACATAGCTTTGCACCAGCCCGGTGATGTAAAACCCTAGCTATGATGGAAGCAAATAAATGGTGAAGCAATAATAATTAGGAGCCCGCGGCTCAAATAGAACAACAACAGCCCTAGTCCATAGCCAGGCGTACACCGTTGCACGGAATATGCATTTATCCACAAATCCATGTGGCAGCCCCTTATAAGCAAACATGAAAGGGTTTACCGCTTTTGCTACTTCAGCCTACTAATGTGCAAAACTAGTTTCAAATAATTTAATGATTTAAGGCTATCCCATACCAGCACTTGTGGATGTACGGTTATACTTGGATCATGCAACACTACGTTCGGTCCTTAAGGTGACATGGGCGATAATCTCCCCCTATCTACGTGCATACTCATTGCACTTCCAGCTATTGCCAATAATCACCCACGTCAAAATCATAGTTTTATTTTCAGAAAAAGAAAGTATCAATAGTGACAATATTCCAATAGGTTCAAGATTAAAGTTTATCATGTCCAAAAATTTTAGTTCATCACGAACAGTATAACCATCTGTTCGTGTTCCCAGTCAAAAGCAGGGCTAAGCATATGTAAGTAATAATCGAATATACCCAATTCACATTTTCATGTGACAATCCATAGTTTAGGTTTATCAAGGTTCACATATCAACAATAATCAAGTAATCCATTAATGAAGGTTATAACTACCATTTTCCCATAATACAACAGTGTATACAAATATAGTTCATGCAAGCAAGTTTTAATCCAGATTTTAGTTAGTTATGAAAAATTGGGATCAATATGTTCAAGGGGGTGCTTGCCTTGCTATTTGTTGTCTTCAGTGACAAAGTCGAAGGCGTGACTTGAAGTAGTCGAGTCGGAATCCGGAACGTCGGATTCTACACGTCGTTCCACATGAAAGATAGCAAATAACAACTTTCAATAAGGGCAAAATGAAATCAAATGGAAAATCAAATAAAAAATATTACAAAAACAAGTATGGTTGTTTGGGGTTTCATGATTGAACGTACTATTTCTACATTGGAGTTTTGTCACTGATTAATAGATTGAGGAGTACGTCGCACACGACACCTATTATTTATGATTTATCTTATTTTATTTTACGAATTCAAGAAGCTAAGATTGTTTATGTTAATATAAATTAGTGCATAAAGTAAATGTGACATTATAAAATGTGATATTATAGAATGTGATATTACGGTACGAGTTTTTGTTGAGTTTTTGGGCCGTTAAGGTTGTTTAGGCTTTTCCGAGAGAGATTGGGCCTTAGGGAATTGAGTTTTGGGCTTTCCGGTAGAGCGTGGGCCTTCGGTGGGGTGTTTTGGGCCTTGTGGGGGAGCTAATTCCTAAATAGCACCAGTCCATCCCCCTCCAAACCTAACCCTAGCCACCCCCACTTTCCTTGCGCCCCCCTAGACGCCCCCTCCCTTGCGCCCCTCCCCTTGCGCCCTTGGCTGGCCACACCCATCTCCTCTTGCGCCCCTTCCTCACCTCTAGCCGGCCCTAGCACCACTCCGATCTCGCTGTTCGGGAGCTCTCCATCCAAGAGGATCCGGTGTTTTCGGCGATTCCGGTATTCCCAACGATTGGAGGGGAGATCGGGCCGAGAGGAGGAGACGTTCGTCGACCGGGTGATCCTCCAAGAAGAGGTAACGAAGTGTGATTCTTTTGTGGTGATCTAGGTGCTATTAGATGGGAGAATCCATGCCTAGAGCTCTCTTTTAGGTGTTGAGATTAGATGGCTTTAGTTGAATTCTAGATCTGTCTCACGAGTGGTTCTCGGCCAGGATAGACAGTCGGTGTTGGGGCGCATTTTTGAGGATTTTAGAGTCGTGATATGGTCAGCCAACTGTAGTAAAAGTTGTAGGTAATTTAATTATATTTAATTGGGCACCAAAAATGCTAAATTCCGTTTAGACGTTTAAAAGTTATGATCATTTTACCGAACACTGTCCAATCTGTGACGTGATTGGTACAGTCTGTGATCAACGGTAGATTAGGGGATTTTAGATGTCGAATCAGTTCTCGCGAATACTTAGGAAAAGTTGGGAAATTTCCTAAGGTTCGAGAAAATGTACTCGTTTACCTTATTTGGAGTTGTATAACTCAAGATATGCTTGTTGGAAGCATATGTCCCGTTGGACAGATTCTCTGTTTTTTGGGTTTTAGGAGTGGGTTGCGAAGTCGATGCAGTCGATAGTTCTTGTGATGTTTTGTGGGCATTATTTTGAGTGTTTAATACCTTTGTGCAGGTGGTGTGACCCCGGAAGTGCCTTACACATCTCGCCACTCTGTCTCACACGGTTGAAGGCAAGTGTATTGGGATGGTTTTGGAATTGGGTGACCAAATAGATTCATAGCATTGCAATAAATCCATATGATGTGCTATTTTGCCATGTTTGATCCTTGCTTATGATATGATGAACATGAATAGTTTATTGGTTAAGCAGCTTGTTATATTGAGTACTTATGCAATTTAAATCATGTTATGGCATATGTGCATTTATAATGGAAGAGACGACCCATTCTGATGCGGGCCTCTGTGTTCACACATAGTGAACATGAAAGTCCTACCTCGTAGTCCTATCCACGGTTGTGAATGGGAGCGAGTCAGTAAGAGTAGGCACCCTCCACGGGATAGAAGGGAAAGAGGGTGCACACCGACGGGTGTGCACTCGACAATACTGGTATGTGCTAAGCAAAGAGACATGTGCATTGCATTGCATGAATGAAGAGGTTTTTATGAGATGCTTATGAAGATGTTTTATGATAGGCTTGTGATGATGTTTCATGGTATGTTAATGAATGTTGTTATTGTTTTATTCCATTGCAATACAATTTGCTGACTGATGAACTCATGCTTGTTGTTTATGTTTTTTTAGGTATCTTGAATCCGACATGTGGGAAAGAGAGCTAGACACACGACATCACTTGCCATCACTCATTTAATCAATGTCATACCCTTCCTTTAGTTGTGATGGTTACCTCATTGAACTAAATTATGGTTTGATGCCTCCTTAGTTGTCATGAGTAAATGTTTAGCCCATATTTGTCATGTGATGGATAGATTTATATCCTTAGTTGAATTGTTGCTGAAAGCCCTGGTTGCCATGCTATTGTCGTCTTTGATTTTGATATTATGTTATGCCTCTTTTACTGATGCTCAAAACCATGGAGAAACAAAGGATATGCTGCCAAAATTCCGTTTAAGCATTTAACGTAGTTGCTGTAACTTTTTGTTAAATATGTGTTCTTGGTTGCTTCTAGTATCGTTTGGTGACATTTGCGGCATACTAGGTGCTGGGGTGTTACAGTAATAGGGGTGAAAGTGTGTATAAGTTGCGCGGTTAATTTAAGCTACTTGTTATAAGTTTATGACTTTAGGGTTTATAATACACAGGGTTGTGCTTTTAATAGGATTCAGATGCAAAGAATATTATAAAAGAAATGCTTATATGGAATAAAATAGTCATGCCTTAGGGAGTATTCTAAGGATGATCCCACAGGTATTAGTCCTTACTTGATAAAGTTCTACTTGTTAATTGAAAGCATGTATTATTTAAGGGCCAAGTGTACACTAGGTCCTAAAGTTTAATTTACACATAAGAATCAATATAGACTAGTGTCAAATCTAATCATGTTTGTATTATTAAATGGTCACGTTTTATAGATTATTCATAACAAGTTTTATATGCATTATTATGTTTATAATTATTTTAACCATATACCAGCATCAGTATTTACATAGCACGGTCATCTGTTAACTTAGTTCAATCTTAATCAATCATGAAATGTTTTCACATATTAGGAATACTCACAATCTCAAGAACATTTTAAAATTTGTCTCATGAATTAAGAAATTATGGTTTACAATAACTATATTAGTGTTTCGAAAAAAATAGGACATATAGCAACATATAAAGTAAAATATACAAGTTTAATGGTACACCCTAAGTATTATTTCAAAATCATATTCCCTACGGTCTAACCAACACAAGAAAACTTGTTTCACTTCATTTGGACATTATTCGATCAAGTTATGATTATTTGAATCTTTTATCACCTTGAGTGCAACCCTAATTTGGAAATGATATAAACTAAATCCAAATTTGGATTTATTTGCATATTTAGAAAGCTTATGATATAAAGATTCTAATGAAACTAATAGCATTCAATTTAGACTTCAATTGAACGAATTTTATAATGAACTAGTTTTAAACATATACTTACTACAAATAAAACTTTAAATTTTTTTGCATATTATGAAACTACATGATTTTACATGAATTTAGAAATTTGTTTCACTTCAACTCGATCTATAGTTTAGAAGTTATGAGTATTTGAACTATCTCGGTTTGATTAAATCCACCCAAAATTCAAAAATACGCTTTGATGTGTTGAAGGCGTCTTTTAGTGTTCTGCACGCGGCCATTTAAATCGGGCCGGGTTCGCTGATGGCTGGGACCACCCGACAGTGACCCAGCGCGTTACGCGTGACTGGCCGGTGGTCAGTGGAGGAACACATGCGCGTGAGGCTGGCTAGCGGGTCCCATCTGGCGGTGCAGCGAGAAGATCAATCGGTCGGTGAGCCTCGCCGACGGCGAGCCAAGGCCTGGGAGATCTTGTCGATAGATTGATGAGCTTCATGACACTATTACACGTTCAAGAGAGTCTAATGAAGTACTTTAATGATCAAAATATGGACCTTCACAACGGCCGGCGGTGAATTAAGGTCATGGTCGCTGCGATAGTAAACTATGCCTATTGACTTCGGATGCTAACTGAACAAGCACTAGTGCATTCTTAAGATTCCATTTATGCACTCAAAGAATAGTAAGTGGCGATCTGTGCTCTCACCAGTTCACCGGATTTCCAGAAAATGAGCGCTGCGGCGGGGGAACTATGGTTGATACAGAACTAAATTGGTTGAGGCATTCTATTTAGGTGTGGATGTAGTCACTCTGGTTGAAAGGAATTGGAAAATAACGTTGAGGAGGGGAAGTTGGACTGCGATGGAGGTTCGGCCGGAATTGGAGGAAGCGGTTATGGCAGAGTCAGGTGCCTGAGCTCGGGAAACTAGATGAGAAGAAGACGTGGGGAGCTACGAGCGCTAAGGAAAAGTTTCGACCAGTTTTATAAGCAATTGAGGCGGTGGCTGCAGTGTATGAACTACGGAGCAAATGCTGGCCAAGCTTGATCTTCTCGGCTGTGCACAGAGCGAAAACCAAGAGGAGTCCAGTGGCTTCGTTCAGACCAGCGTTCAAATTTTCGCCGAAAATTCGCGAGATCTCGGCAAAAATTCAGTTTTCGGACGTGAACGATGTAGGATCGAAGAATACGAATATAGCAATCAGAGGGGGGGTGAATGATTGTGCGGAAGCTAAAACCAAATTCTTGACCTATTAAAAGTTCACCCCAAAACAGAACCAAATAATTGCCTCGTTTTCGACAAAAACAGAAAGACAGAGGTTTAGTAAAACGTGAATTCCCGGAGATCCAACCGTAGGATCGATCTGAAATTTGGACACAAGAAACTAGATTCCAGTACGAACCGAACCCAAAAAGAATCAGCTCGATCGGACTTACGGATCAAAAGTTATAAGCTTCGCAAGCTTACTGTTTCAGAACTTGACGAGAATCAATCTAATCAAAACTTCAAGATTAAACAAGATCTTCAAAAGATTAATCAACTAGACTTTGAGAAACTCTAAATCAATACCCTAGAACGGTTTTTGATGGATCAAATCAAGATGAAACTCAACGATCAAAAACCAATCTAGATTTAGAACAAGCATGCAAACAAGAACCAAAACAGAAAACACTGTAGCGACGTGGTTACTGTAGCACGCAAAAATCTTGGAAGAATTGATCTTTATTTCTTGTCTAAAATACTCTCATCAAAAGAGTACAAACCCTAAAACCAAGCTCAAGGCTTGATGCGCTCAGCTCTGCTTGGTGCCTTTCAACAGAGACCCCACCTATTTAAAGCACCAACCCACAAGGAGTTACGAATACGATTCCTATTCCCTAGAAGGAACTGTGATTCAACACAACTCTACTTGGCCCAACCTGGCCGAGTACAACTCTTGCACGCGTATGGTAACCCTTCCATACTCACGTGACTAACACTTTGCACGCGTATGGCCACCTGCCATACTCACGTGACTAACACTTTGCACGCGAATGACCTCCTGCCATTCTCACGTGACTAACCATTCTTCATGTGCACCATTCTCCTAGCCCGAACGTCCCGTATGACATCCTTGACCACCAAGACCTCAGTTCCTCCTGAACCTAGTCCCGAACCTCAGCTCCTCCATGAACCTAGTTCCGGTCCCGTCATCGACCATGTTCGTCTTCGAGCAATACCTGCACATGAACAAACCACAAAACAATTCCGAGCACAAGTCCACGACTTGACTCAATGTCAATCCATGCAACTACTCACATGAGCATTGCATAAAGTCCACTTCAAAACACACATCATGAAATCATCACAAATTTCATAATCTCAAGGTCAAACCATTTCAATTCTTGCAAAACATCCAAACTGAGCAAAACACGTTCACAACGGACAAGAAATAAAAACCCTAGAAAAAGTCCATTCACGACGGACAAGAAATCTCTGTCCGGCAGACATGTGAAACTCTCGGCCCAAGAAGAAAACATTCCGGTGAAAACACGCTCACAACGGACCCAAAAACTTTGTCCGTTGTACATGCGAAATCAAACCTCAAAGCCGCTCACGATGCACTCCAAAAACTTTGTCCGTCGTACATGCGAAACTTACTGGATTCTTGGAAAATAGGGTTTGGCTCATGCGCTCAAAAACATGTTCACGACGGACACAAAAACTTTGTCCGTTGTACATAGGAGAAAGAGGTTGTCAAAAAGCATGTTTACAAAGGACCAAGAAAGTTTGTCCGTCGTAGATGGAAAACTTACTGTTTTCTTTAGGATTGGTCCGGCGCCAAGGCAAAACTTACTGTTTCTTGTCAATTGTCAAAACACATGAACAAACACATTTTGCAAATTCAAATCTAAGTTATTTTTTCAGTTCAAAACCAATTTTTCAGCACATGATTTCACAATCTCCCCCTTGATGAAAACATTGGCAACACCACTTAGAATTGAACATTTGGCATTCACTTTACAAAAGATTTTGAAATCCAAAGGATCAAAGACCAAAAAGAGAAAACATAGAATTCCCCTTTTGACCAAAATGCAAAACAAAATCTCCCCCTGAGAAGGAAAATGTGTGTGAATGTGCAATGTGCCCAAAAATTTCAAAATTCTCCAAACTTCTCCCAAAATACTCAAATTTCCATACCCGATGTCAGCTGCCATATTGGCGGCTTCGTCGTCGTCGACATTATCACATTGAAATATGATCTCCTCTTCACCGTGCCTTGTCCAACAGGTATAGCTAGGTACAAAGCCCCTCCGAATCAGGTGCAAGTGGATTTGGTCTTTGTCCGAAAACATCTTCTCATTCTTGCAATCAATGCATGGACAATGTATGTACTCCGTCTTCTTTTGCAACTGCTCTCCTCATTGCTCGTAGAAAAGCAGATACGCCGTCGATGTATTCTCGGCTGCAACGGTTCGCATTGTACATCCATCTCCGGTCCATCTACAATTAATTAATGTAACAATTAATAATATGCAATAATCTTAATTACATAAATCATTAATCCATTATTTGTTACTATCCAATAACCTTAATTAAATAAATTTAATATATGCTCAATCATAATTTATCATCCAAAAAAGGTAGACAACTTAATCTAATAGAGCAAGGTAGTAAGAAAATTAATGGTAATTAGAAACAAATCTTAAGTACTATGCATAGCCAAAATTAAATTTATCCTCTCAAAGAGGTACATAATTCATCATCTCAAAATGCAAGGCAACTTCATGATCACCTATATACCATATACATTAAATTTAATGTGTATTAATATCCAACAATCTTAATTAAATAAATTTAATATATGCTTGCCATATTTTGTCATCTAAAAAAGGTAGACAACAAATAATCTAATGGAGCAAGGTAATAAATTCATCATCTAGATATAAATGAATCTAAAAAATGCTAGGTAAATAAAAAAAATTGAATCTAAGCTTTGCCATTCAAGAAAGGAAAATCTTAAATAAACTAGATCTAGCCATTAAATTGCAACTACATCACCACAAATGAAGAGAGGAGAACAAATTACTCACCTTGGAACAACCCTACAAAGTAAAAACTCAAGTTTCTTTGCAAACAAAATCTCAGATCTGAAATTTTGCTTTTCTTCTCGGGAGGAAGATGACCATGAGCTCTGTGAGAGTGTCAGAGCGACTAGTATATATAGGGGTTTTATTTGTGGCGGTTCTAAACAAAAACCGCCACAGATAATCTGTATTTGTGGCGGTTTTTTTTTACAACCGCCACAAATAAGCTCATTATAAGTGACGGTTTTGTCCTCCAACCGCCACTGATAATACCTACCTATCAGTGGCGGATTTTGTTCTGAACCGCCACAGATAGTGGACTATCAGTGGCGGTTTAGGGTTAAAACCGCCACTTATAGTTGTCGCAATATTTGTGGCGGTTATAACCACAAACCGCCACTGATATGACACTATCTGTGGCGGTTCGGAACAAAAACCGTCACGAATGATCCTGTGACCGGTTTGCACTCAAGAACCGCCACTGATACTCCTATTAGTGGCGGTTCCAAACAAACCGCCACTAATAGGCCGTCTCCTATTTGCAGTTTTGTAGTAGTGAACAAAGATTTCACAAGGAGAAACAAGGGAGTGCCAAGATAGGAAAAGATGAGCTCATTCGATCATATAACCTTATATATCACATAATATGCAAAATACATGATCTTGATGTGATTTTAGCAAGTTAGGGAATGACATGCATCTCAACCTCAATTTAGTCAACTATAGCCAAGTACTAAGCAAAACCTTTAGTAGAAAAACAAAGGCTCAAAGTTGAAGCAAATAACAAATCAGGGCGAGCAAGTAGTTTCAACTCCAATCTAGTGGACCAATTTAATCTTTAAACAAGAATCGCATGTGGCATGCTTGAAGCATACTTCTTTTATTTCCTTGGAGTGGCATGCTTGAAGCATACATCTTGTCTTTTGAGGGAATGGCATGCTTGAAGCATACATCTTATCTTTTAGGGAAAGCATCCTGAAGCTTATTACTTGAGGCTTTTGCTTTTAACAACCCTTTTTTATTGATTCTCTTTTCTTTTCATTTTTCTTTGATTATAAACATGCAAAAGTGATTAAAAGGTCTTATGAAAGAGTAAAGTTGAAACCACACTTGCTTCATAGCCCAAATTTGTTAAGAGGATTCAATATCAAGCCTAGAAGAGTAAGATATCACAGAGTATTTAGCTATAGGTAATCAGTCCAGGGAATTCCGCAATGCCATTTTTAGTTCAAGTGAGATAATTAGATTATCATATATTAGCTCAATTACATAACATATAAAGAAATATGATAAAGTGAGCTCATCAAGTGAAAGAACTTGGCAAAGAAACTCCCCCTCAAAACAATCCCATTGGATGAACAATTCCAAGTTCTCCCCGAATAAAAGCAAAACGAGAAGAAGACAAAGGTTTTGTGAAAATGTCTGCCAATTGATGTTCAGAATCCACATGATGAAGCACAATGTTGCCTTTTTCAACATGATCTCTAAGAAAGTGAAATCTGATGTCAATATGTTTTGTTCTTGAATGTTGCACAGTGTTCTTAGCAATGCAAATTGCACTAGTGTTATCACACAGAAGAGGAACACTATCCAAAATAACCCCATAATCTTTAAGTGTAGCTACTATCCTAAGAATTTGAGAACAACAACTAGCAGCAGCCTACATATTCAGATTCAGAGCTTGATTGTGCAAATGAAGATTGCTTTCTAGATGACCATGCAATGAGAGAATTTCCCAAGAAGTGACATGAACCAGAAGTGCTCTTCCTATCAATTCTACATCCTCCAAAATCAGCATCGAAAAAGATCTCAAACTAATGCATGAGGAAGGTAAAGCCAAATGCCAAAATCTTGAGTTCCATGAAGATACCTGAAAATCCTTTTGACAGCTTGTCGATGTGAAGCACGTGGGGAAGCTTGAAAACGAGCACACAAGCATACGACAAATTGTATATCCGGCCTTGATGCGTTGAGGTACAAAAGTGAACCTATCATACTTCTATATTCCTTTTGATCAACCGGCTCACCATCTTCATCCGGATCAAGTGTGCAATTGCTTTCCATAGGTGTCATGATCGGCTTGCAGTTTTCCATTCCAAAGCGATGTAGCAAGTCTTTCGTGTATTTGCTTTGATGTACAAAAGTACCATCCTTCGTTTGCTTGATTTGAAATCCCAAAAAGTATGTCAACTCACCCATCATACTCATCTCAAACTCCTTCCTCATTGTTTCAAAACTTCAGACACTAAAACATGAGATGAACCACCAAAGATAATATCATCAACATAAATCTGAACGAATAGTTGATCATTGCCTTGCTTGAGTAAAAAGAGAGTTTTGTCAACCTTTCCCATTAAAAAGCCTTTTTCAAGTAAAAAGGTTTTTAGCCTATCATACCATGCTCTAGGGGCTTGTTTCAAACCATACAAAGCTTTTGATAGTTTGAACACATGATTTGGAAACTTTGGATTTTCAAAACCAGGTGGTTGCTTGACATAAACCTCCTCATTTATGTAGCCATTAAGAAAAGCACTTTTCACATCCATTTGATACAATTTGAAACCTTTGGATGCAGCAAAAGCTAAAAGGATTCTAATGGCTTCAATTCTAGCAACAGGAGCAAAGGTTTCATCAAAATCTAAGCCTTCAATTTGAGTGTAACCTTGAGCAACCAATCTAGCCTTGTTTCTAACAACAACACCATCCTCACTTTGTTTATTTTTGAAAACCCATCTAGTTCCAATAACATTAAAATCTGGAGGAGGTGAGACAAGTTTCCAAACTTTATTTCTGTTCAAAATTCTCTATTTGTTCATGCATGGCATTGATCCAAGATTCGATAGATAATGCATGAGATATATCTTTGGGTTCAAAAGAGGCAACTAAAGCAGAATGAGCATGAGTGTCAGAATGAATAAACCTGGATCGAGTGACTCTCTCATTTAGGTCTCCAATAATTTGTTCAGATGGATGCATTTTTTGAATGTACAAGGGAGCATTGGCTTTTGAGACTTCTCCTTCTCCTTCTTCATTTTCAGCATGTACAGATGATGTTGTAGCTTGAGGATGGTTAGCTGTAGGTGATGTAGTAGTAGGTGCCAAAGGTGCTACATCTTGTTGTGCATTAGGAAGAGTCAAGACCTCATCTTCAACATCATCATCATCTTCAAAGATTTTCTCCCCGAATGTATAAGGCCTCAGACCAAGATCACTTGGACTAGTGCCTGGACTAGCCTCATCAAAAGTAACTTCACAAGTTTCCACAATTTTGTTAGTCTTCAAAACAAGCACACGATAGCCACGAGTATGAGCAGGATATCCAAGGAAAAAGCCATCCATTGATCTAGCTTCAAATTTATCAAGATTTCCAGATTTCAAGACAAAGCATTTGCATCCAAAAACCTAAAGTGAGAAACAGTGAGGCCTGTGTCCAAACCGAAGCTCATATGGAGTCTTACCCAATTTTGATCTCAAAACACACGGTTTGAAACATAACATGCAGTTGAAATCGCTTCAGCCCAAAAGTTTCTAGGAGTGTGATGTTCATCTAACATGGTTCTAGCCATCTCAACCAACGTTCTATTTTTCCTTTCAACTACACCATTTTGTTGAGGCACTCTAGGAGATGAAAATTGATGATCAATTCCTTTTCAAGACAAAAGTGATCAAAAGAAGCATTTTTGAATTCAGTTCCATTATCACTTCTAATAGCTTTGAGAGCTCCTGGATGATCAATAGAAAGCCTAAGAACAAGACTTCTAAAATGACTAAAAGCCTCATCCTTAGATGCCATAAAGTATACCCAAGAGTATCTAGAAAAATCATCAACAATCACAAGCACATACCATTTGCTCTCCAAAGGATTGGACTCGAGATGGTCCAATCAGTATCAAGATGTAGAAGCTGTCCCGAGCGTTTGTCATCACTATGGTAAGAGGTGGATGTGAACCTGCAATCATCTTACCATGTCTACAAGAAGAACATACTAGATTGCTATCACCCTTAAGCTTAGGCAAGCCACGTATAAGATCTAAACCACTTACACGAGTAAGATGATCAAAACCAACATGACCAAGTCTACGATGCCAAAAGAATAAATCTTTAGAAACATTGGCAATTAGACACCTATGCTTAAAAGAAGGTGATGCATCAAAATCAGCTTTAAAGACTCTTCCAAAACGAGAAATTTTGAACACAAGATCACTTGAAGCATCTAGCACTTTGCATTCATTTTTCTTAAAGCTTATCTCAAGATCTTCATCAAGCATTTGAGAGATGTAAAGCAAGTTATATTTCAAATTTTCAACAAGAGCTACATCTTTGAACATAAACTTGTCACTTACCTTTATTGTACCTTTTGCCACAACAGAAGAGGAAGAAGCATCTCCAAAAGTAACACTTTCAAAGACGAGATGCACGAGTGAGGAGGAGAACCAATTCTTATCACGGACATGTGGCGTGAGCATCCGAATCCACTAGCCATATGTTCTCCTTCCTCGCGAGAAGCCTACATAGCAAAACATGTCGAGGTCTCAAGATCAAGTTAGGAATGAGATTTTTGGGAATCCAAAGATCGAGACACACGACGCACAACAAGAGGGTACAACACGATAATTTTTATGCACAAAATCAGATTTGCCTTTTCCCATGTTTCTAGGAACAGAAGGTGTTTTCATCACTCTAGGCGCATAAAAATGTGCTTTGCTGAAATTTGACCTAGCCTTAGTTCTTTCCTTCTTTTCTTTGTTTGGCTAGTCTAAAGCAAAAATCTACTAAGTGTCCATCTCTACCACAATGAGTGCAAGTGTACTTGACATGATGTTTAGCTTTAACAAGAAAAGCACATTTTGCATTCATCATAGTAGAAGATAAAACCAAAGCAGATTGAAAAGCAATTTTCTTAGGCTCATTAGATAACTCAATTTTGCAAGGAGCCCGAACAACAAAGGCGAGGTTTAGTTTCATATGTGGCATAAGGATCAAAACCTAAACCTCTCTTGTTTGTGCTAACCTTAGATTGATCCAAAATCATGTTCAACTTCTTCTTGCCATTAGTGAAACGTTCCAAAGAATTTTGCAAGTAATCAACTTTCTTAGCAAGAGTTAAACAGTTATTGCAGGAACATCTACTTTTCCTTTTGCTTATGCATAAGTTGAGCATGAGAGAATTTCATGTGAAAGCAAATTATCGCTTAATTGAGAAACCCTAGCATTTGCATCTTTCAATTTTAATTCAAGAGTTGAGCATTTAGAACAAGAAGTTGAACTATGCAAATCATCAGTGGAACAGCTAGCATGTACAACATGTTTCTCATTTTTCTCATTTAGATGCAACAAAAGAGCATGTTCTTTCCTAAGCAAGGTGAGCTCATTGTAAATTAAGTCACATGATTTGCAAGTATCATCACTAGGAATCAAAGTCTTAAGTCTAGCAATTTCAGCATTCAATGATTCAATAATGAAATCATGTTTCTTAATTTTCTTATCACGTTTGTCAAGCAATTTTCCAAGACGAGCAACAGCAATAGCTAATTCATCATAAGAGGGATCTACCTCATTGAAGTCGCTGTCGTGGTCATCCTCGGTGAAGCTATCCTTGCTGCTTGCCATGAGACATAACCCTATCAAATCATGCTTGCTTGGAGTTGCATCATCTTCGCTGCTCTCCGAGTCCACATCGCTCAAATTGACTTGTTCAAGAGCGGAAAGAACTCGGTGAACCACCTTGCGGTTGATGAAGCTCTTCTTCTTCCTATCATTTGACGAGAACCTTTTCTTCTCATTCCTTCTGTCGTTGTCTTTCTCCTCCTTTGATGTTTTTCCTGCAAGCTTAGGACAATTTGTGCGAATATGGTTGAGGTCACCACACTCATAGCATCTTGGAGGACCACCTCTCTTTCTCATTCTCACATTCTGCAAAGCTTTGTTAAAGCGAGAAGAGAGTAGTGCCAGATCTTCTTCAGGAAAATCTTCAAGTTGCTCATCCGTTAAAGAAGACATGGAAGACAAGGCAAAGCTAGAAGAAGAATTTGCATTTGACATGTTAGGGTTAGAGATCAAAGCAATTGATTTAATGTTACCCTTCCTGGCAAGAACATCCAACTCATGAGTTTTCAACTTAGAGTAAAGAACATCTAATGTGAGTGTGCTCATGGTAGTAGATTCTTGTATAGATGTTACTTTCATCTCCCACACCGACATATCCAAAGCACTAAGCAATTGTCGAGCATTTTCGGCATCGGTGTAGCTAACTCCAACAAAGACGTAGATTGCTAAGAATTTTATTGAAACGTGCAAAGAAGTCATTTACAGATTCACTAGGTTTCATCTCAAAACGCATGTATTCTTTTTTGTAAATATCTTGGCGAACCTCTTTGACAGTGTTAGAACCCTCATGGTAATCACAAAGAGATTTCCATACCTCATATGTGGATCGAAGATGAACCACACGATCAAAGTCGCTGCGTCCCAAGCCTTGGATGATCAAGTTGCGCGCCTTGCTATTTGCTTCAACATGTGTGCGATTGGTGTCGTTGACGTTGTCGTTTGCAGGGACTTCATATGGCTTGTAAACCTTCTCCCAAATTGTGAAGCCCTGTGCTTGGATGAACGCCTCCATCTTGGCCTTCCAAAACTGAAAATCAACACCATCGAACACACATGGTTTTGTCGAATAACGATCCATTGATCTAATCACCGGTTAAGATAGATTAGAAAAAACCTTGCTCTGATACCACTTGTAGGATCGAAGAATACGAATATAGCAATCAGAGGGGGGGTGAATGATTGTGCGGAAGCTAAAACCAAATTCTTGACCTATTAAAAGTTCACCCCAAAACAGAACCAAATAATTGCCTCGTTTTCGACAAAAACAGAAAGACAGAGGTTTAGTAAAATGTGAATTCCCGGAGATCCAACCGTAGGATCGATCTTAAATTTGGACACAAGAAACTAGATTCCAGTACGAACCGAACCCAAAAAGAATCAGCTCGATCGGACTTACGGATCAAAAGTTATAAGCTTCGCAAGCTTGCTGTTTCAGAACTTGACGAGAATCAATCTAATCAAAACTTCAAGATTAAACAAGATCTTCAAAAGATTAATCAACTAGACTTTGAGAAACTCTAAATCAATACCCTAGAACGGTTTTTGATGGATCAAATCAAGATGAAACTCAACGATCAAAAACCAATCTAGATTTAGAACAAGCATGCAAACAAGAACCAAAACAGAAAACACTGTAGCGACGTGGTTACTGTAGCACGCAAAAATCTTGGAAGAATTGATCTTTATTTCTTGTCTAAAATACTCTCATCAAAAGAGTACAAACCCTAAAACCAAGCTCAAGGCTTGATGCGCTCAGTTCTACTTGGTGCCTTTCAACAGAGACCCCACCTATTTAAAGCACCAACCCACAAGGAGTTACGAATACGATTCCTATTCCCTAGAAGGAACTGTGATTCAACACAACTCTACTTGGCCCAACCTGGCCGAGTACAACTCTTGCACGCATATGGTAACCCTTCCATACTCACGTGACTAACACTTTGCACGCGTATGGCCACCTGCCATACTCACGTGACTAACACTTTGCACGCGAATGACCTCCTGCCATTCTCACGTGACTAACCATTCTTCATGTGCACCATTCTCCTAGCCCGAACGTCCCGTATGACATCCTTGACCACCAAGACCTCAGTTCCTCCTGAACCTAGTCCCGAACCTCAGCTCCTCCATGAACCTAGTTCCGGTCCCGTCATCAACCATGTTCGTCTTCGAGCAATACCTGCACATGAACAAACCACAAAACAATTCCGTGCACAAGTCCACGACTTGACTCAATGTCAATCCATGCAACTACTCACATGAGCATTGCATAAAGTCCACTTCAAAACACACATCATGAAATCATCACAAATTTCATAATCTCAAGGTCAAACCATTTCAATTCTTGCAAAACATCCAAACTGAGCAAAACACGTTCACAACGGACAAGAAATAAAAACCCTAGAAAAAGTCCATTCACGACGGACAAGAAATCTCTGTCCGGCGTACATGTGAAACTCTCGCCCAAGAAGAAAACATTAGGTGAAAACACGCTCACAACGGACCCAAAAACTTTGTCCGTTGTACATGCAAAATCAAACCTCAAAGCCGCTCACGATGCACTCCAAAAACTTTGTCCGTCAGACATGCGAAACTTACTGGATTCTTGGAAAATAGGGTTTGGCTCATGCGCTCAAAAACATGTTCACGACGGACACAAAAACTTTGTCCGTTGTACATAGGAGAAAGAGGTTGTCAAAAAGCATGTTTACAAAGGACGAAGAAAGTTTGTCCGTCGTAGATGGGAAACTTACTGTTTTCTTTAGGATTAGTCCGGCGCCAAGGCAAAACTTACTGTTTCTTGTCAATTGTCAAAACACATGAACAAACACATTTTGCAAATTTAAATCTAAGTTAATTTTTCAGTTCAAAACCAATTTTTCAGCACATGATTTCACAAACGAAATAATAAATCCCGGGTAAATTCAATTTTTTTTCAAAAATTCTACAGTAGCCTCTATAATCTCGCCGAAATTTCGGCTATAAAAGGCAAAATTTCGGTATTTTTGTCGAGATATGTACATATTTTGATCGGATAGCAAGATTTAGAACTGGATTTGGCCGAATTTTTTCCCTAGAGCATTGTAATTATCTTAGTGAGGAATACAAGCAAAAAAGAAGAAAAAATACATGAAATTTTGCTGTGTTTCTTGGGAGGGCATGGTAACTAGAGAATTGTAACTTCCTGATTAGCTCTATGAACTAAAGGCCTTTATTTTCTAACCACTGGTCACTACTCGTAGCTTTTGCATGTGATGTCCTGGGCTCCTGACCGGGAATAAAGGCATTTGCTTTTGAGTCACAAGCTCAGCTGGTGAACATTATGTGACACTACGGAATGTCGTAACGTTATAAAATGTGAAAATGGAGGTTAAAACTATACGGTATGAAGTTTAATCGTGTTTCCGGGCCGTTTTCAGGAGTGTAGGATCGAAGTATACGAATATAGCAATCAGAGGGGGGGGGTGAATGATTGTGCGGAAGCTAAAACCAAATTCTTGATCTACTAAAAGTTCACCCCAAAATAGAACCAAATAATTGCCTCGTATTCGACAAAAACAGAATGACAGAGGTTTGGTAAAACGAGAATTCCCGGAGATCCAACCGTTATATTGATCTGAAATTTGGACACAAGAAACTAGATTCCAATACGAATCGAACCCAAAAAGAATCAGCTCGATCGGACTTACGGATCAAAAGTTATGAGCTTTGCAAGCTTGCTGTTCCAGAACTTGACGAAAACTAATCTAATCAAAACTTCAAGATTAAACAAGATCTTCAAAAGATTAATCAACTAGACTTTGAGGAACTCTAAATCAATACCCTAGAAAGGTTTTGATGGATCAAATCAAGATAAAACTCAAAGAACAAAAACCAATCTAGAAAAGAACAAGCATGCAAACAAGAACCAAAACAGGAAACATCAGAGCAACGCTAAGCATTCAGAGCACGCAAGGATCTAGAAGAATTGATCTTTATTTCTTTTGTCTAAAGTACTTTCATCAAAAGAGTACAAACCCTAAAACTGAGCTTGAGGCTCTCAATGCGTTCAGCTCCGATTGATGCCCTTCAACAGGAGACAACCCCTCCTATTTAAAGGAGCAAACCACAGAGAGTCCTGGATACAATTCCTACTCCTAGAAGGATTCCCACTCCTAATCCTAGAAGGAGTATGTATCCAACATAACTCCACTTGGCCCAACCTGGCCAAGTACAACTCTTGCACGCGTATGGCAACCCTACCATACTCACGTGACTAACACTTTGCACGCGCATGGCCACCTGCCATACTCACGTGACTAACCATTCTTCATGTGCACCATTCTCTTAGCCCGAACGTCCCGCATGACATCCTTGACCACCAAGACCTCAGTTCCTCCCTGAACCTAGTCCCGAACCTCAGTTCCTCCATGAACCTAGTTCCGGTCCCGTCATCGACCATGTTCGTCTTCGAGCAATACCTGCACATGAACAAACCACAGAACAAATCCGAGCACAAGTCCACGACTTGACTCAAAGTCAATCCATGTAACTACTCACACGAGCATTGCATAACGTCCACTTCAAAATAAGCATCATGAAATTCTCACCAATTTCATTATCTCAAGGTCAAACCAAAAACTCAATTCCAAGTTTGCTCAAAACCCTAATCGAGCAAAAACGCATTCACGACGGACCAAAAAATTTGGTTCGGCGTACATGTAAAACTTACTGTTTTTAAGAACTTGGTCCCGCGCAAAAACCTTCAGAAGCACATTTACGACATACCAAAAAATTTGGTCTGTCGTTCATGGAAAAAACGAGGTCGCCAAAAAACATGTTTATGACAAACCAAAAAATTTGGTTTGTCATACATGGGAAAAACGAGGTCGCCAAAAACATGTGTATGACAGACCAAAAAATTTGGTTTGTCATACATGGGAAAAACGAGGTCACCAAAAAACATGTGTATGACAGACCAAAAAATTTGGTTTGTCATACATGGGAAAAAAACGCGATTTCTTGAACAAGCGTAAAAACATCAAAATCATGTTTATGACAGACCAAAAAAATTGGTCCGTCATACATGCGAAACTCACTGTTTTTGGATGTTTGGTCCTTCATACAAGCAATTTTGCAAGATTAATCCTAACCAATTTTTTAGCACATGATCAAGCCAATTTTTCATCATATGATTTCACAGGGAGTTTGGGCCTCTCCGGGGGAGTTTGGGCCCAAGAGGATGAGTCATGGGCTTTAGTGGGAAGGGATTTGGGCCCATGAGGGAGAGGGAGACCAGGTTTTTCAGCCTTGGGGCACCCCCACCCATGCCCTAGCCGCCCCTCCTCCTCTCTGTCCCACCTAGCCGCCGACCCTCCTCTCAACCCCAAGCCGTGCGCCCCTCCTTCCTTCCCCCTTGCGCCACCACCCCTCCCCTCCCCTCTCCACCATCCTTGCTGCCCTAGGGGAGTCCCTCACCTCACCACCCCACTGTTCTCTCCATTGGAATGCTCCGCGACGAGGAGATCCGGTGGATTCGGAGCGAGGAAGGAGATCGGGAGAACCGGGAGGAGATTCGTCGCTGTTCGTCGGGCGAAGGTATGACTAGGGGTACTCCTTGGGGATGGTCTAGGTGCTGTGCTAGAGGGTATTCTGATGCTTTTATATCAAGAGGTGGTGCTGTGATTGGGTAGATTGGATGAAAACTAGAGATTTCATAGTTCTCTGTTTCAGGCAGATTGGGCATACGACCTAGGGTTTGAGTTTTCACAATTTTAGATTCGGATTTTGGTCGGCCGCCTGTTGCGAAAGTTGTAGGTAACTTCAATACCTTAAATTGGACACCAAGAACGTCCAATTCCGCCCAGCCATTTGAAAGTTATGATCGTTTTACCGAACGTGTTCAAATCTGTGACGTAATTGGGACAAAACGTAATGTTTTGTAGATTAAGCAATTTTAGAGGCCGAGTCAGCTTTTCCCAATACTTAGAGAAAGCTAGGAAATTTCCTAAGCTTCGCGATGATGTACTCGTTTAATCGATTCGGAGTCCTAGAACTAAAGTTATGCTCGATTGAAGCCTGCTGTCCTAACGGGACAGATTCTCTGTTTTTCGGTTTTGGGAGTAGTTTGTGAAGTCGGGGTAGACGAGCATTTGCGTACTGTTTTGGGGGAACGTTTTGAGTGTGTGGAATGTTTGTGCAGGTGGTGTGACCCCGGGAGTGCCCTCATCCTCTCGCCAATCCGTCGCCCGCAGTTAAGGCAAGTGTATTGGAATGAGTTGTGTGTTGTATGAATTGCTAGACTTGTTTACGTGCAATGTGATTACATGATATACTAGCTTGCCATGATTGATGTTTGCCTATGACATGATGAACATGATTTCATATTGATCATGAATTCGTTGTATTAAATGTTTATGCCAATCTTTAAATGTTTATGTCATATATGCATTCATAATGGAAGAGGCGTCCCATGCTGATGCGGGCCTCTGTGTTCACACGTAGTGAACACGGAAGACCTACCTCATAGTTATGACAACCCAGAATAAGACATTTTAGAATTCGGCATTTTGGTACGACTTTATAGCGTGTTTTTGGACCGTTTTCGGGTGTTTGGGCCTCTCTGTGGGACTTTGGGCCTTGGGGGTTGAGTTGGGCCTCCGATGGAAGGGTTTGGACCCAAGGGGGGACTTTTGGGCCACCAAATCTGGACCCCACCCCTTGGTGCGGCCCCCACTCCCTTTCCCAACCCTAGCCGCCACCCCCTAGCCCCCCATGCGCCTCCACCCTTCCCCTTCCTCTCCATCTTCCCCCATGGCGCCACCACCTCTCCCCTCCCCTCTCCACCCCCCTTGCTGCCCTAGAGGAGATCCCCACCTTTTCATCCCGTTTATCCATCCTTCGGGAAGCCCCGCGACGAGGAGATCCGGTGGATTTGGAGCGAGGAAGGAGATCGCATGAACCGGGAGGAGATTCATCGGTTCATCGTTTGTCGGGCGAAGGTATGGCTAGGGGAATCCTTGGGGTTGGTCTAGGTGCTATGCCAGAGGGTATTTGGATGCTTTTAGATCAAGTGGTGGTGCTGTGATTGGATAGATTAGATGAAAACTAGAGTTTGCCACGTTCTCTGCTTCGGGCAGATTGTGCAGTCGATCTAGGGTTTGATTTTTTGCAACCTTAGAGTCCGAATTTGGTCGGCCGCCTGTTGAGAAAGTTGTAGGTAACTTCAATACCTTTCAGTGAACATAAAGAACGTTCAATTCAGCCCAGCCGTTTGAAAGTTATGCTCGATTTACCGAGCGTGTTCAAATCTGTGACGTAGCTGGGATAGAACGTAGTGTTTTGTAGATTAGACAACTTTAGAGGCCGAATCAGCTTTTCCCAATACTTTGAAAAAGTTAGGAAATTTCCTAAGCTACGCGAGTATGTACTCGTTAAATCGATTCGATGTCCTAGAAATAAAGTTATGCTAGATTGAAGTCTGCTGTCCCGGGAGGACAGATTCTCTGTTTTTCAATTTTGGGAGTAGTTTGTGAAGTCGGGGTAGACGAGCTTTTGCGTACTATTTTTGGGGCATGTTTTGAGTGTGTGGTATGTATGTGTAGGTGGTGTAACCCCGGGAGTGCCCTCATCCTCTCGCCAATCCGTCGCCCGAGGTTAAGGCAAGTGTATTGTAATGGGTAGCGTTGTATGTTGTTAATTGTGACTAGGTGCAACTTTGTTTACATGATGTGCTATCTTGTCATGATTACATGTTGTGATATCTTGCCATGATTAGTGCTTGCCATGTTATGATGAAAAAAAGATTATTATGATGTTATGCCATGTTTAATTCAGTTTGGTACAAGTTGTTTATGTTTATGGCATAATCGCATACATGGCATGTGATCTGGCCCGGTCGGTGAGAAAGTCATAACTAGTCCGGCAAGGTCGGTGAGAAAGTTATGACTAATCTGGAGAGCCAATGAGTAAGTGCTACCTCGTGATTCCATCCACCGTGGTGAATGGAAGCGAGGAGTAGGCACCCTCCATCTACGGGATGGAAGGGGGAAGAGGGTACACGCTGACGGGTGTGCACTCAGCAATACCGGTATATGCTTCCAGGAGACATGTGCATTGCATTGCATTGCATACATGATGATGATTATGAGTTGTGTACAATGTGCTTTGTCATGGCTATGATGTTGTAGATAAGGGTATGGTTTGATCATGATGTTAAAGTATGGTATGTATTGCTGTTGGCGTTGATCTATTCTTTATGATCCATTGAAATATGCTTGCTGCGTGATGAACTCACGCTTGTGTTTATGTTGTTTTTCTTAGGTACCTTGACACCGACATGTGGGAAAGGGCCTTAGCGGCACGACATCACATAATTTCCACACAATTATACAATATTTACCTTTCGGATTTGTGATCATGAATCTAGGGTGACGAAACTAGGATTATGATTTGTTCATGTGCCTGTTTACATCCTTTACTTCGATTTGATTCATGAAGTGGTTAAATTCATTATGTTAGACTTAAATTGCTGCTATATTACCTGTTATTATTGCTTTGGATGTTTTTCCATTATGATATATCATGTGATATTTTGTTGTTGCTCCGAATCATGGATAAACAAAGGAGATGCTGCCGAAATTTTCGGTTCTAGCATTCGCTCCTTTGCTGTAATTTATCTTTATTTGAGGTTTTTAGATGCTGTTTAATCTATGTTTGGTAACATTCAGGCACACTAGATGCCGGGGTGTTACAATTGGTATCAGAGCAGGCTTCAGGTCCGTGGAATGTGAATGTAGTTATTTACTCTAGAGTAAACTAAAATATTGACTTGGAAAAGTAGAAACATGGCATAGGATTACTTGTTAAAATTTGACCTTATGGCAATAACCTTAAAATCTGAAATAGTTTGGTTAACTAATTTAAAACTTGACACACTCTGATGCACAGTAGGAAAGGGGAATGGGTATCGTTACTTACGCTTAAATGTTGTATTTAAGCCTTGTTGTTGAATGCTATATTTGATAATGTAAGCTGCTATGTTTATGAGATAATTGATTGAGTTGTTCCTGTGATAATGATTAAGGGAGGTTGTGGTGCCGAAGGGTTTCGGTCACCACTTTTTGTTCATAGCAAGGGTGTGGTTTGACGGTGTGGCCGGTTAGCGCCATCACTGAAGAACTATTAACCCCTGTGGGAGAAGAGTGCTTATCCTTTCTGTCGTAGACCGGGTAGTTGGCTGGAGTCGAATAGAAGAGTTCGTGGTGGATTCTTTCAATTGCTCTTTACCGTTCTAACGGTCGGTCTTGGTTGGTTTTCTTGGTTTTAGTTGATTGAAACCAAAAGAAAAAAAAGTGTTTGGTATTGGATTTTCGAGGATTGTTCCGTATGCGGTGTGCGGTTTTGTCTTCCTTGGTTGAAGACGAAGAAGAAGAGTCTAGTGTTGCGCTTCTTTTGGTCGTCTTTCCAGCTTTGACGCTGAGTTTGTTGATTGCTTTATGGGGAGAAGCATTCAATTTATTCCTGTGTTTGTCTTTCTCCAAGGTCAAAAGAGTTATTACGGCGTTATGCCAGACCTGGTTGTCAGGGCTGAAGTTCTATGGCTTTGTAGGAGTAAGTGGTGTGTGATTTCGTCATTTTACTGGTTTGAGAAATCATCTTTGAAAACCCTTCTTGTTTCGTGAATGTTTGGGGTTTGGTGTTAAGGTTTTATTTGAAAAGGACTACTTGATCGTTGGGTTCCCTTTTGAGAAAATTGTCTTTCAACCATTTTCCTCTATGGGAGTCCTTGAGATTGAAAAGTGTTTTGAAGAATTCCTTTTGCATGACCAAGTTTTGGTTTGTCTCATTGCAAATTTGAGAGTCAAGTTTCCGTGTGAATTTGGGTTGAGTTTTAAAAAAATAAAATGCTGCAAACAAAGTAAGTAGTCTTTTGACTGAAATCATTTGTCAATAGTGAGAATTGTTGTTTAGCATGTTATGTAGTATGTACCAATGTGGTTTATGAAATGATGTATTGTTAAGTTAATTTGTGAGTTAAAACAATTCAATGCGGTTGTTATCTTTAGCCTGAGAATAAATAGGCTACTAGTGTTGTAGAATACTCTATAGCGAGAATGATAAAAGGTGTTAATGTACATGCTTAGAATCTGTTGCTTCGCTTTAAAAGTGCTTATGACCCCTGATAATGTTTAAGGTTTTAAACCCTGATGCATGGTTAGAACATTAAGATGATGTAGACTGCTTATATTGTTAAAGAAACTTTGCGGGTTGTTAAAGATGTTCTAATTTTACATGTTAATAGAGAGATTTAATCGTGTTGGTGACCTTAACTTGGAAGTTAATTAGAGTTGTTATTTATGATGATGCAAACTATTAGTATATTTGGAAGTGCGGTTGTGTTCCTATAATGCTAGTATCGTGTTAATTGGGAAAACATAGGTTTTGCGGTTGTGGTAAGAGCTTTGTGATGGTCCAACCCATTCAATTTGTTTCAAATAGTTGGAGCATGTTGAGTAGTGACAATTTGCTATAGCCTTTGGAAAGGGTAACTAAAAGTAATGTTGTAGTTTTTAAGATTATGCAAACAATTGATATTGATGACTTGGTAGTGTTGTTAATTGTTGGAAACCATTGATCCAATAGAAGAAAAGTGTAAAACTGTGGTATTATGTCAGGTACATGTTGTGATGGGATGAACAATGGATAATAATCATGATGCAAGATTTTATCCTTAACGAATGCATATCTTAGAATCCTATTTACGAATTTTATCTTGTAGAGATAATATTTACTTGTTGAAATCATTTATTGATTGAACAAGTTTCAATTGTCAAGATGTTGGCGTGTGGATGGAATAAAATTGATAGGTTGATCACGTTTAAGTATCCGTGGAAGTACTACGTGTGAAATATAGAATACGTTTTATATGATGTGTTGGTCTGTGGGGATCATGATGTGGTAGCATTGGTTGGATGTCTTTTGATAATCTTCATAAACTTTATTTATAAGTGTTGGGAAAGGTAACTAGAGAAAGAATTGGTTATGTAGCTCTTGGTTGAATTATGACGGGCTTCTCGATGAGTAAATAGTGAATATTGAACGCTTAAATGGTAAGTATGGTGGAATACTAGACATGGTGGGTTTCATGCTGAGCTTGTGTCTAAACCTTTCAGACCGATTTGGTTTTTGCCATTTTGGTTGAAGGGTTTTGGTCAAGGTGTTCCTTATGTTTCCTTTCAAAATTTCCCTAAAACTCGTAAAAATTGGTGCCAATCCTTTGGTTTTGGCTAATTTGTTTAGTTTGTGTTGTGAGTATTGATTTACACCCAAAATTTTTGAGTGGATCGCGCTCCTTTGTGTTCACAGAGTTATCCTTGGAATAAATTGAAAGGAAACAGATGGACATAGAGGGTTGTGTTGGAAAACTCATGAGGTTTAATTTGTAATCCTTTTTGGCTAGAGTTGGAGTTATTTGGAAAATCTGTGTGGTGTTTGCAAGTGCATCAAAAGGTGGTTTTTGTGGATGTTTCATCGGTGATGCTGTTGGTGAAGTGTTCTCTTTTGGAAATGAGTTTCCCTTTCTCTTTGAGAAAATTTATGGCGGTTGTATGTGCAGATGTTCAACGTTGGAGCTGATGTTCTTTTCCAAATGTTGATTGTGGTTAAAAATGCGAGGTTTTGCAAGTTTAGTTTTTCAATTGACGTGGATTCTTTTACGATGTGGTGTTTTCCTATTAATGGTGATGCCGTCATAGTTTATAAGAATTTCGCAGCCATCGATGTTAATTGTGTTTCAATCATATGTACCGAGGAAGAAGTCTTTTTGTGAATGACTACTTGGTATTGTTGTTACATGAAGAATGAATGGTGAAAAGGAAGCATGACATTGTTTATAGATGTTTAATAATGAGAGAGTCGATGAGCCAGGTCGGTGAGAAAGTCAGGTATATATATATGACTAATCCGGAGTGCTCTTGAAAAGTGTGCATTCATGTCACAAATCGAGATTTCTATTTCTTTCTGGTATGAAAAGAAACAATGAAGAATTTCTAGGATGTTGGTGGTGGTTTAGGAGATTCGTGTTTCCTTTGCGTCTTGGCTTAGGAAATTTAAATGAATACTCTTTGGTTGTTGTCGAATCCTTTCCAAAGTGATTGTAGTGCATTGGACTCAAAGTTATGCATGGGGATCAATTGGGTTAATGGTTGGTGGTTGAGCGTACCCAATGGTGGTATTCTTTGTCTTGGTCCTTTGAGTGGAAGGATGTGAGGGCGAGACTTTCTTAGTTAGAGAAATCTGGTGTGGCTAGTAGTTGATCGTAAATGGTTTAAAAGTGAAGAGTAAAGGAAGGTTTTGTATGACCCAATTCAAACCTTCTTGGAGAATTGTGGCATCGATGTGTTCCTTAGTGGGGTTGTTTAAATTATTAGTGGACCACTTGGTGGTTGCTAGTAATTGCTTTTCCTTTTGGAAGTGTATTGGATCTTTTTGTCGCTGATCTCTCGAAGGAAATGTGTCAACCGATGGGGATTGCTCTCGCTGATGTTGTTTTTGCGGGTTTTAAGGACCCTGGTTATAAAGTAGGTTTTTCCTTCAGTGGTAACGGTGGGTGTTGGCCTAGTTGTAAAAGACCAATCTTTTGCAAGGTTTTAACCCCGTTTGTTCAAGCAATTGGTAGTCTTGGAATGATGTGTCCCGCTTGGTTCAAGGCTGCCTTGTTTATGACGAACCACAGTAGAGAGGTTGAGGTGTGAAAGCATTTTTGCACGTGAGAGCTGAAGGGGGATCTAGAGTTGGGGTTAGAGGTTGGTACCGTGTTCTTCTGGAGAGTAGCGTTGGTTTAAGGGATCGAGCACTCTAGTACCAAGGAATGTATGAAATGAGGAGTGTGAGATCGTTTTCTTTTGTGGTCTATTTGAGGATTTATCCTACTTCTTGGGTCGTGTTGAGGCCGTATGTGAGTGCATTGTGTTTCAATGTTGAGTAAGATTCTGGCAAGTTTTGATTGTGAGTTATCGTTAGAGCCATCAATCTTCGAGCTTTAGCTCCTTGCTTTTGAGTCCGGGCTAGTGCAAATCGTAGGGATTTCTGAGCGGGTTCTGAGAAGTGAACCTTAGCTCCCTTCGATTTGGTTGGTTGCGAAGTGGTGTGTCTCGGATTCGGGGTCGAATCCTGTGAAGGGGGAGAGAATATGACACCCCAGAATATGACATTTTAGAATTCGGCATTTTGGTACGATTTTATAGCGTGTTTTTGGGTCGTTTTCGGGTGTTTGGGCCTCTCCGGGGGACTTTGGGCCTTGGGGGTTGAGTTGGGCCTCCGGTGGAAGGGTTTGGGCCCAAGGGGGGGACTTTTGGGCAGCCAAATCTGGCCCCCACCCCTTGGTGCGCCCCCACTCCCTTTCCCAACCCTAGCCGCCAACCCCTAGCCCCCCCACTTGCGCCTCCACCCTTCGCCTTCCTCTCCATCTTCCCCCATGGCGCCACCACCTCTCCCCTCTCCACCCCCCTTGCTGCCCTAGAGGAGATCCCCACCTCGCCATCCCGTTGATCCATCCTTCGGGAAGCCCCGCGACGAGGAGATCCGGTGGATTTGGAGCGAGGAAGGAGATCGCGTGAAGCAGGAGGAGATTCGTCGGTTCATCGTTTGTCGGGCGAAGGTATGGCTAGGGGAATCCTTGGGTTGGTCTAGGTGCTGTTCTAGAGGGTATTTGGATACTTTCAGATCAAGTGGTGGTGCTGTGATTGGATAGATTAGATGAAAACTAGAGTTTGCCACGTTCTCTGCTTCGGGCAGATTGTGCAGTCGACCTAGGGTTTGATTTTTCGCGACCTTAGAGTCCGAATTTGGTTGGCCGCCTGTTGAGAAAGTTGTAGGTAACTTCAATACCTTTCAGTGAACATAAAGAACGTTCAATTCCGCCCAGCCGTTTGAAAGTTATGCTCGATTTACCGAGCGTGTTCAAATCTGTGACGTAGCTAGGACAGAACGTAGTGTTTTGTAGATTAGATGTAACATCCCAAAATTTTGCTTTTCTTAAATTCATGTGTGATTTGGCACTTTAGTGAATTTTTGGAATTTTCTGGAATTTATTTGGATTTAATTGGAATTTATTTGAATTTATTCCATTTTGAAATAATTAAAGAATTTTACTTTACAAATAAAATTTTGTTGGAAATATTTTATTTGAGTCTAAAATGTTCCAAAATATTTTCCAGAATTTTTCTGGGATTTTTCTGAGTGTTTTGCTATTTTTAATGAATTAAATGAATTTCTGGGAATTAATTTGAATTATTTGATTGGATTAATAGCGAGTGGGTTTGCACTGTTCCTCCGACCGAGCCCGAGTCAGACTCGAGTTCGAGTCCGACTCGAACCCAACCGAGCCTAACCCTCTCGACCGTCCGATCAAGATCGAACGGCCGAGATTGAGCCACGTCACCCGAGCCCGAGCCCGACCGAGCCAAATACCGCCGAGTCGACTCGAGCCCAAACCCTTGCACCGTTGGATCTTGATCCAACGGCTGTGCACGTGCCACATCGCCCTCGCCGTGTCCGGGTCGGACTCCGCCGCCCGTACCGGTTTCACCGCGGATTCCGCGGGGATCTCGGCGTCCGTGCTGGTATTTAATGCCTGGACTCGCGCCCGAGGTTCGCCTTTACCTCGTGAGTCGTTTGCCCCAGGTGCCCTAGCCCTAGCCGCCGCCGTCGACCCGCTATTGCTCGCCGTAGTTGCGTGAAGCTCCGCCGCAGACTTTGCTTCGCCCCGCCGCCGTCCGCCGTTCTCCGCCGCCATTGAGGTCGGATCCGGAACCGCAAGGCCAAGACGCGTCGGGTGGTATCCTCCACTCCGCCGGAGAAGCCCCGAGGCGCTGTCGCCGTGGTCGTCGTCATCGTCTCCGGTGACCCCTGCTCCGCCGCGTCGCCGTCACCGACCCGAGCTCGCTCCACCGTCCGATCTAAAGCCAACGCTCCAGATCACGCCACGTCACCCCGGTGAGTTCCACGTTGAAATCCTAGATCTATTTCCAACCGTTGGATCTAGATCCAACGGTTTAGATCGTGCCACGTAGCCTAAACCGCACCGAGCTAGGATAGATCTCAGTCGTTAGATTTAGATCGAACGGTTAGCGTTAACCCACGTTGTTTTCGTTAGATTGGATCTTGACCGTCCGATCAAGATCGAACGGTCCAGATCAGCGGAGTAGTTTCTTAACGCGAGAGTCCAGATCCAATCTGGGCCGTTGATTTTCAAATCAACGGCCGAGATAGCGCCACGTGGCCGGGAGGCCGACCGTCGCGGTCAGCGCCCGCGCGTGGGCGCGTGTCTCTGACACGCGGGGCCTGCGTGTCAGTGGGGCCCACGCGTCAGCGTCTCAGCCGAGCGCACCAAGACGTCACCGCTGACGTCACGGTGGGGCCCAAATTGCCGCCAGGCGTGATGACGCCATCGCCGACGTCATCCGAGGGGCCCACCTGTCAGCGAGACACGTGAGCCGTGGACCAGGTCCACGGTGGACCGAGCCGCGCCCGTGCGCCGGGTCTATGGACCCGAGGCGACGTGGCGGCACCGGATTGGTCCACGTGCCATGCTGACGCAATAAAAGAATTTCCGAAAAAGAAAATGATTTATTAATTCGAATTATTGATTTCAGATTTGGATTCAAACTTCAAACACTTATAACTTTTGCATTTTAACTCCGATTTGAGTGATTCAAATTTCTAAATTTGTATAAAATTGAGATCTACCTAATGATGAATTTTATTTAATTTTTGGGCCAAAGTTTTTCTCTATAATATTATTTAATTGGTTATTTTGAACTTTAAATGCTTGTATCTTTTGCATTTAAACTACGAATATGACGATTCCAGTTTCTAAAAATTCATAAAATTATGCTCTCTCTGTTTATTAACTTTCTTTGGATGTTTGGACAATTTTTGTCTACTGTTTATTTATCTATTGCTGTTTACACGCTTTACGAGTAGACGTTGAAGTGCCCGAAGGCTTCGAAGGTGAAGTGTTGACCCAGGAGCCAACTCAGGACCAAGAACAAGTACTCTTTGAAGGCAAGTTATGCTTTGACCATATTGATCCTATTTTGAAACCTATTTTGATTTAATTTATTGCATGCTAGTTCAATTAGAAAATACTTTATTTAAATATGGGAAATTAGATAAATGCCAATTTGCTGTATGACACCTTGATTACTTAAATATGTGCCATGACCCCTTGTCACCCTAGTTGTGGATTATTAGTTGGACATTATTAAATTGCCAACATGGGATTTTAGACCGTTATAGTATATGGCTTAGACCTGCTACGTGCTCATGACAAGATTTTTGGACAATCAAATGTTAATATTGATTTAATGATATATTGAACCTATTTTGGAAAAGGTATCATGTGTTGTGATGTTAATGGCACGTGGTGCATGGTAATCAACTGGGGTTTGATAAATAGTTTTCGACCGGGGCATGTGGCAAGAATGATCAGGTGGGCCAGTTGTGGCACCGGGAACGTTGTGTTGGTTCTTTGGGTAGTCTTGCCCTGGTCACCCTAAGGACTTAACCTTGCAAGCCTTTGAACTGAGTCAAGCATGCAACCACATGTCTGTAATGGGACGGACCTAGTTGACTAAGTTGCTAATAACGTACCTGTGGGACCTCTGGGTGTCAACTACACCCTTTGTGTAGTTGTACAGGGGAGCGTACCGGGGCTGCGGCCAGGTACCCATCTAACGGTTGGTTGTCCTAAACTTCGCCTTAGCTAAGGGAAGGGTTAGTGTGCAACACCGGAGAGGACCACTTGTATTGTTAGAAGTTTCCGAAAGACTTTGTTACGGGAACTCGCCTTTGTGGTGTTTGACTGTATCTTGTGGGTAAAGTGCATAACCTCTGCAGAGTGTAAAATCTATTCGAATAGCCGTGTCCGCGGCATTGGACATCGCTCGGGGATTACAGTCAAGGGTTAGACCTTCTCAAAAATAACTTGGACTTGAAAGGTTGGGTTTGGTTTAATAATGATGTTGATGGAAATGTGGATTAGGATTAGGAAAGATGTTTATTTAACTCCTAGAAAAGTTATTAATGATATACTTATTTCTACTGCTTTCGAATCTACTTATATTATTTGTTAAATGCTGTTTACTGCAAATATACCTTGAGCTATTCCTTTGTATCAAGCCATGCATATAGTATATTAGCTTGCATTCTGTGCATGACTTGCTGAGTACCAAGTACTCACCCTTGCCGCAATACAACACCAGTTGAAGAGGAGACTACACCAGCTTTGGAGGAGGAGCTCCAAGAGGAACCGTCTACTTAGGGAGCGAGCCCAGTCAGTTGCCTGTGGTATACTGGATGGTGCCACGATGTTATCTTATTTTCCGCTGCTATTATTTCTCTTTTAATAAGTTTCGTCCTGCGAGGCGTATATTTGTAACTTGACCATAAGGTCAAGCAACCAGTTTGATTATTCAATTAAAGTACTTATTTAGTATCGAGTGGTATGATTGTGATATTTACCGATGTTAAGACTGTGTGCACTAGCGCGTTCCTGGACTAGTGCTGAATACACAAAGGGTCCGGATTTGCAAATTCGGGTCGCGACATTAGACAACTTTAGATGCCGAATCAGCTTTTCCCAATAGTTAGAAAAAGTTAGTAAATTTCCTAAGCTACACGAGAATGTACTCGTTTAATCGATTCGGAGTCCTAGAACTAAAGTTATGCTAGATTAAAGTTTGCTGTCCCGGGAGGACAGATTCTCTGTTTTTCGATTTTGGGAGTAGTTTGTGAAGTCGGGGTAGACGAGCTTTTGCATACTATTTTGGGGGCACGTTTTGAGTGTTTGGTATATATGTGCAGGTGGTGTAACCCCGGGAGTGCCCTCATCCTCTCGCCAATCCGTCGTCCGAGGTTAAGGCAAGTGTATTGTAATGGGTAGCGTTGTATGTTGTTAATTGTGACTAGGTGCAACTTTGTTTACATGATGTGCTATCTTGTCATGATTACATGTTGTGATATCTTGCCATGATTAGTGCTTGCCATGTTATGATGAAAAAAAAAATTATTATGATGTTATGCCATGTTTAGTTCAGTTTGGTACAAGTTGTTTATGTTTATGGCATAATCGCATACATGGCATGTGATCTGGCCCGGTCGGTGAGAAAGTCATAACTAGTCCGGCAAGGTCGGTGAGAAAGTTATGACTAATCCGGAGAGCCAATGAGTAAGTCCTACCTCGTGATTCCATCCACCGTGGTGAATGGAAGCGAGGAGTAGGCACCCTCCATCTATGGGATGGAAGGGGGAAGAGGGTGCACGCCGACGGGTGTGCACTCAGCAATACCGGTATATGCTTCCAGGAGACATGTGCATTGGATTGCATTGCATACATGATGATGATTATGAGTTGTGTACAATGTGCTTTGTCATGGCTATGATGTTGTAGATGAGGGTATGGTTTGATCATGATGTTAAAGTATGGTATGTATTGCTGTTGGCGTTGATCTATTCTTTATGATCCATTGCAATATGCTTGCTGAGTGATGAACTCACGCTTGTGTTTATGTTGTTTTTCTTAGGTACCTTGACACCGACATGTGGAAAAGGGGCTTAGCGGCACAACATCACATAATTTCCACACAATTATACAATATTTACCTTTCGGATTTGTGATCATGAATCTATGGTGATGAAACTAGGATTATGATTTGTTCATGTGCCTGTTTACATCCTTTACTTCGATTTGGTTCATGAAGTGGTTAAATTCATTATGTTAGACTTAAATTGCCGCTATATTACCTGTTATTGCTGCTTTGGATGTTTTTCCAATATGATATATCATGTGATATTTTGTTGTTGCTCCGAATCATGGATAAACAAAGGAGATGCTGCCGAAATTTTCGGTTCTAGCATTCGCTCCTTTGATGTAATTTATCTTTATTTGAGGTTTTTAGATGCTGTTTAATCGGTTTGGTAACATTCAGGCACACTAGATGCCGGGGTGTTACAGTTGGTATCAGAGCGGGCTTCCGGTCCGTGGAATGTGAATGTAGTTATTTACTCTTGAGTAAACTAAAATATTGACTTAGAAAAGTAGAAACATGGCATAGGATTACTTGTTAAAATTTGACCTTAGGGCAATAACCTTAAAATCTGAAATAGTTTGTGTCGACGATTGGAGAACGGGCTCCCGCCGAGCTTATTTGTTGAACGAGGGATCAACAGGGCCCCGTCGTATGAACCGGGGGAATCGTCCGAGCAATGCGAGATCGGGAGAAGGACGCATGGTGTTTATCCTGGTTCGGGCCCCTCACTGCCGAGATAACAGCCCTACTCCAGTGTATTGTGTTCTATCAGGGTGTCCTTTGTTACAGATACCAGGGAGGTTTAAATACAGCGCCTAGAGATACATAGGAGGTAACTACCCCCTGGATTTACGCTACATATCCTTATCCGTGGTGCCCACGATCTGGCGGCCTTGATTCACGCGTTGTTTTCAAATTTCTGGTGCGCCTTTGCTTGATTTCCGGCGGATTGATCGCTACCTTCCTTCCTCGTGGTATGACCGAGTCCACCGACCATGTACTTGGGTATGACGTGGTTTTTACGAGCATGCTTGCTCGTGATCGATTGGAATGGTCGTAAGCGTAGGGGCGGACATGTACGCTCGGGAGGTATGCTGATGGTCTCCCGAGCATCTTCTGCTGGTACTATATGATCGGTGGTCTCAGGATCCTCCGGGGGTACCGCGGTCTTTTATCAGATAGTCAATCCCCGACAGCTAGCCCCCGAGGTTCAAGCGGGGTACCATCTGAGCTTGGGCTTCCCCTTGAGCCTAATAAGACTCGAAGGAGGGATTGAATTTCCTTTGGTCGTGACCCACGACCATCTTATGTCGGGAGGCGACCTTTTTTGTCCACCGCGCGTTCATTCTGTGGTGGCGCGACGTTTGGTTGTTTTTCGATTCCTTCTCCGAGAAGCCTCCCTGTAACAGTAAAGTAGTTTCTCGGAAAGTGCGCTTTTACTGCGCAATTTTCTGCCGTATTGGACAGGTGTCGCTACACGAAAGGTGGTGGCTTTTAACGTCCCCCTTTGCAGCCTTTTTAACTCTGTCCGCTGAAAGAGAACGGAGCTACATCGCGCATTTGCTTGTCCTCGCCCAGAATCTTCCCAAGAGCCGCAGAGCCCTAGAACCTTCTTCACTCTCCTCCTCCCTTTGGCCATGGCACGTTTCGGGGTTAGCCAGATGACCCGGAGGAGGCTCCAGGTGCTCGTGGACGAGGGGTATGTCGACCCGAGCTCTGGTCGAGTGCCTGGGGGTGATGCGGCGCCGGCACCGAGGGAGGGAGAGATCGTCTCCTGCGAGTTGTACGCCATCAACGGGCTTCGCTTGCCTGAGAGTGAGTTTCTCGCCTCCGTACTCGCCTTTTGCGGGTGCGAGATTTCCCATCTCCACCCTAACTCCATTCTCGTCCTTGCGATCTTCTCCCACCTCTACGAGGCGTTCGTGGGCGTGATACCCACCACCAGTCTTTTCTTCCACTTCTACTCTCCCTTCCGCACCGGTCGGGATGGTCCCGCCGGCTGCGTCTATCTTCGCCTTCGGCCCAACCGACCATACGAGTACCCTATCGTTTCTTTGAAGGACTCGGTGTCGGGTTGGGCTGACCTTTGGTTTTACTAGAAGAAGGTGGAGGGGTCCCAGTTGGTCTATACTGGGGAGACCGCCCCGCCCGCCGAGACGGCCCGCTCGCCCGTGCAGCCTGAGGAAGAGCGGGTGCTCGGGACGATCAGCGAGCTCACCCAAATGGGGCTCACTGGTCGGGACATCGCCCGGGATTTCTCCTTCAACCGGGTGTCCCCCCTGCGGCGCCGCGAGCACCCATTCTTCGAGGTGACTGGGTGGAACGACATCACCTGCGAGGACAACGCAGGTATGCTCTTTGATTGCCTCTTCGAGCATTGTTGCTTTCCGGCGATTGGCCCTATTCTTTCTTCAAACTCTTGGTCGTGTTGTAGCCCCGAGGACGGACTGGGTTGACGAAAGGGTCACCGAGATGTTCGGTGCCCCGAAGGAGAAGGAGCTAAAACCCAATCGTCAGATCCCCAAGAATGTTTTCGACTGCAGCGACGCGGTAAGTACTTCTGCTTGCTTCCTACCCGAGGGCGCGCTTCCCGAGCTTATGTTACCCTATTTCTGTTCGCAGGAGAAGGTCACCCTCGAGCTTGCCGTGTCGAGCGCAGAGCCGCTGCCGCAAGGCGGCACCCCAGCCAGGGGTGCCCGCAAGAGAACGGCGGGTCGGAGCTGCCAAGCATCTGCCTCGCCTCCTCGTGCCAAGCGCTCGAAGTGCCGGGCTCCGGCCAGGGCTCACTCCACGCAGCATCTTGAGTACGCTGACCGGAGGGAGGTAAGAGAGCTTCGAACCTGGTTTGCTGATTTCAAGCGGAAGAAGCTGGAGCTGATGGGCCAACTGCAACAGCTTGCCGAGCAGGCGAAGAAGGCCGAGGAGGTGGCCAGGTCCACTACGAGCAAGGAGAAGCTGGAGAGGCAAATCAAGGCCCTCCAGGACTGACTTGCTCAGGTGGCCGAGGATCCTGAGGAGGAGGAAGAGGAGGAAGACGCCTTCGCTCTGGTTAGAAAGAGCAGGAGGTCATCTTCCCAATCAACGTTGGCGCTGGAAGGGGTCGACATGGACGATGTCGACCCGGCGATGGCGCGAGCTAGTGACGCTGCAGCAGAGCACGTCGTGGCCGTTGCTGAGGCCTACGAGACCGCCGCGGGCAGGACGCCCGCGGCCCAAGGTGAGGAAGCCGAGGATGAGGACGCTGCTCGCCGGGCGGAAGGTAAGCCTCGCTTGGTTTCTTTGCTGAGCTCCTTTGTTTTTTGTTGTGGTTTTTTCGGGCTAACCCCACTCCGCTTGGTGTGGGCGTGATAGCTCGGATGCTGTCGTTGGACTTTCATCAAATGGCTGAGAGGATTCTCGACTCTGCAGTTGACGCCGAGCTTGATCGCATCCTTGATCAAGTGATGGCCGAGGATGAGGGGGAGCCGGCATCAGCCGCGCTACTAGAAGAAACCGAGCTCCGCTCGTCCGCAGAGGAGCAAGACCCGCAAGGGGCCGAGGACCAAGGAGCCATGGCCTTGGTCCCTTGCGAAGGGACGAGCGCGGTGCCAAGCGCGGGCGAGGCCCATGCGACGGGCTCCGAGGGCCAGGAGTCGACCGTCCTCGACCAGCCGTTTCCGGCCCAGGACGAAGGGCAGGGGTTGATCGGTACCGACCAGCTGCCTCCGGTCATGGGTCAAGGAGAGGAGGAGTTGGTCGTTGCCGACCAGCTGCCTCCGGCTGCGGACCAAGGGGAGGAGGTGGTCGTCGTCGGCCAGGTGCCTTCGGCCACGGACCAAGGAGAGGTGGTGGTCGTTGCCGACCAGCCGCCTCTGGCCGCGGACCAAGGGGAGGAGGTGGTCGTCGTCGACCAGCTGCCTCTGGCCGCGGACCAGGGGGCGGGGATGCTCGCGGTTGGCGTCCAGCCCCCGAGCGCAGCGGCCGAGCAGGGGTAAGGCGGCCACGAGCCGCTTGCCGTCGGGGAAGATCAACCCCGGGATAACCAGGAGTTGGTTGCTTCCGACCAACTGCCTCTGGCCGCTGCCCCCTTGGGTGAGCCGGGTGCCCAGGAGGGGCATGAGCTCGACACGCCAGCTTGGGACCAGGATGATCCCGCGTGGGTCAATCCTTTTTTTCGAGCTGGTGCGACTGGCCGTCAGCAGCTCCAGGACAAGCTGGTTAGCCGTGCTCTTTTGGTGAGTGCTTTGCCCCTTTCTTTGGTTTGAGAAAACTTTCTATGGTGTTCTTGACCCAACTTCTTCCTTGCTCGCAGTTTGCTGCCAAGGCCATGGAGGACATCGACGCCTCCACGGTTTCTGCAGAAGAGTACTGGAGGTACCACGCCGATCTTGAGCGTCGGGTCTCCGAGGTGCGTGCCTCCTACCAGAAGGAGCTGGAGTCGGCAAGGAACCTCGTAGTCGAGCTTCGGGACCGACTCCTTCAGAGCGAAACGGCAAGGAGTACCTTCGCGCGAAGGTGTGCCGAACTCGAGGAGGAGCTGGGGTAGCTACGGCAGGAGGTTCCCGACCTGCGTCGCGAGGTCCAAGGAGCTCGGGAGCGCACGGAGGCCCAGCTGAAGGAGGCGCAGCGTCTTCGGGAAAGCGCGGCCGAAGGTCACGCGGCTCGGCGGAAGGTCTTGGACCTCGAGGCCGAGGTCGATTCCCTGAAGGAGGAGCTCGCTGCCCTCCAGACCGGCCTTAGGAATTAGGCCTTAGACATCCCTTTTTCCCTTTCTTTTGCCTATGTAGACCTATAAGAAACTTTTGTCTGTTAAAAAAAAAGATCATGAAGATTAGAGCCTTGTCTTCCTTTTTCCATCCTTGCTCTTGTTCGAAGTTCTTGCTCTTGTTCGCCCTGCAGAGGATAGAATGACCACAGGGGAGATCAAGGAATAAACTTTAAAACCTGGTTCTCTAGTAGAGGTAAGGCACTGCGAGCAAGGAATTTTAAAATCTGTCTAAGAGCAAAACATTCGCCCTTATTGCACGGAGCCCCCGCTATGGAAAAAGGTTGTGCCCCTAAAAGTTGCGGGCACGGGTTTGTCCATAGGAGAGGAAAAGAGAATGTAACGCGTCTAAAAAGGTCGTAGTTGTCGCTCGACTCAAGGGAGGTGTTCGCGCGAGCAATGATACTTGCGTAGGACAAGCGGGCTTATACCAACAATACGTGGAGTTACCGAACCCGAGCAGGGACCGAAATTGTGCTAGAATTAGAGGATGTTCGCGCCCAATCGTTCATGCAGTGAAGTTCTACTGCGAAGGGTGATCGGGCGAACGGCCAGCCGGTGCTTGGTGGGACGGTACATACGTATTGTCGACCAAGCTCGTTTGCCGTACTGGCGGTCCACGAAGCTCTCGGAAAAACGAGGAAACGATAAAGGGAAAAGACGAGCTAAAAGGAAGCGCAGCGGGTGCAAAATAGAGAAACATGCCTAAACATAGAATTTACGCAGCTGATCAATGTTCCAGGTGCTAGCGAGCTCCCGACCGTCTTCCATCGTGAGGCGAACAGCCCCCGGGCGTGTTGCGGATACGACCGTGTAGGGGCCCTCCAAACTCGGGGTCAGTTTGTTAGCTTTTGACAGGTCCTGAACTCTTCGTAAGACCATGTCGCCAACTTGCAGGGCCCTTGGTCGAACTGACTTGGTCGCGTGCCTACGGAGAGCCTGTAGGTAAACTACGGATCGGAGCAACGCTCGGTCTCGTGTTGCCTCAACGAGGTCTAGGTTGACGAGGCGCTCGATCTCCTGATCGACAGAATCGACCAGCCGCACCCTTGGGGAACCCAGCACAATTTCTGCAAGCAAAACAGCTTCTGCGCCATAGACAAGTTGGAAGGGGGTTTCGCCTGTGGCCTGACTTATCGTGGTGCGAACCGACCAAAGAACAGCGGGTAGCTCGTCCACCCACTGCTGCCTGTGCTGGTTGAGGCCCTTGAAGACCCTCTTTTTTATGCCCTGAACTAGTTGCCCGTTTGCTCGTTCAGCCGCTCTGTTGCTCTGTGGATCTGCCACAGAGGCGAAACAGACCTTGGTCCTGACCTCCTCGCAATAACTTTGGAACAACTCACTGGTGAATTGGGTTCCATTGTCTGTGATGAGACGGTTGGGTATCCCAAACTGGGTTATCACATTACTTCGGAGGAACCTCTTGGCCGCCTGGGCCGAGATGGTTGACACGGGCTCGGCCTCTATCCATTTGGTGAAAGTGTCAATGGCCACGAGCAAGTATTTGCAGCTTTTCCGACCCCAGGGGAAAGGTCCGAGGACATCGAGTCCCCAGGTCGAGAACGGCCACGAGAGTGGTACGGTTTGCAGGGCATACGCCGGTTGACGGACTTTGCGAGCATGAAACTGGCATGCTCGACAGGTCATTACGATCGACCGTGCATCCGCCAAGGTCGTAGGCCAATAGTAACCCAATCGGAAGGCCTTGCTTACAAGTGTTCTGAACGACGAGTGAGCTCCGCACATTCCTTCATGGATGTCACGAAGAAGGTACTGGCCTTCCTCTTGAGAGGTGCATTTGGAGAGGATTCCTAATGCACCTTTTCGGTATAGGTCGCCTTCGATCAGTTTGTACTGAGAAGATCGCCTTGTTAGCCGGGAATGCTCGGCTTCTTCCTCGGGCAATGTCCCATGCGCAAGATATTGGACGAATGGCGTCATCCAACTTGCACTTTGCTCGAGGAAGGAGACCCTACCGTCGGCCTCTGATGCCTCCTCTTCAGAGGGAATGGAGGGCTTGTATAGGTGCTCGATAAGCACCCCCGCCGCGGTGGTAATTTGAGAGGAACCGACCTTGGACAACTGGTCGGCCAGGGAATTGTCCTTCCTGGGGATGTAGAGTACTTTGAAATTCCTGAAGTATTTCTCCATCTTCCTTACTTAGACTAGGTAAAGCGCCATTGAGGTATCGGAACACTGATACTCCTTGTTGACCTGGTTCATGACCAACTGTGAATCGCCCATCACAGTGAACCGTTGGACTCCTAACGATTTACACGCTCGGAGTCCGGCCAAGAGGCCTTCATATTCCGCCGCGTTGTTGGTCGCGGCAAAATGCAGTTGGATGGCGTACTAAAGTTGTTCTCCATCTGGGGAGGCCAAAACGACGTCAGCCCCCGAGCGCTCGTATGCTCGGGATCCGTCAAAAAACATGGTTATTGCACACTTTTCCAGGAGTTTAATCAACATCTTTCCCATTCCTAATCCACATTTCCATTGACAACATTATTTTAACCAAACCCAACCTTTCAAGTCCAAGTTATTTTAAAGAAAGTCTAACCCTTGACTGTAATTCCCGAGCGATGTCCAATACCGCGGACACGGCTATTCGAATAGATTGTACACTCTGCAGAGGTTATGCACTTTACCCACAAGATACAGTCAAACACCACAAAGGCGAGTTCCCGTAACAAAGTCTTTCAGAAACTTCTAACAATACAAGTGAGCCTCCCCGGTTATTGCACACTAACCCTTCCCTTAGCGAAGGCGAAGTTTAGGCCAATCAACCGTTAGATGGGTACCTGGCCGCAGCCCCGGTACGCTCCCCCGTACAACTTACACAAAGGGTGTAGATGACCTCCTGAGGTCCCACAGGTACGTTATTAGCAACTTAATCAACTAGGTCCGTCCCATTACAGACATGTGGTTGCAAGATTAACTCAGTTCAAAGGCTTGCAAGGTGAAGTCCTTAGGGTGACCAGGGCAAGACTACCCGAAGAACCAAACCAACATTCCCAATGCCTCAACTGGCCCACCTGATCATTCTTGCCACATGCCCCGGTCGAAAACTATTTATCAAACCCCAGTTGATTACCATGCACCACGTGCCATCAACATCACATGATACCTTTCCAAAACAGGTTCAATATGTCATTAAGTCAATATTAACGTTTGATTGTCCAAAATCATGTCATGAGTACGTAGCAGGTCTAAGCAATATACTACAACGGTCTAAAATCCCATGTTGGCAATTTATTAATGTCCAACTAGTAAACCACAACTAGGGTGACAAGGGTCATGGCACATACTTAAGTAATCAAGGTGTCATACAGCAATTTGGCATTTATCTAATTTCCCATATTTAAATAAAGTATTTTCTAATTGAACTAGCATGCAATAATTTGAACCAAAATAGATTTCAAAATGGGATCAATATGGTCAAAGCATGACTTGCCTTCAAAAAGTACTTGTTCTTGGTCTTGAGTTGGATCCTGAGTCAATACTTCTCCTTCGAATCCCTCCGGCACTTCAACGTCTACTCGTAAAGCGTGCAAATAGCAATACACGAATAAACAATAGGCAAAAAGTGTCCAAACATACAAATAAAATCCATAAACAGAGATAACATAATTTTATTAATTTTTAGGAACTGGAATCGTCAAATTCGGAGTTAAAATGCAAAAGTTATGATTATTTAAAGTTTAAATAATCAATTAAATAATTTTATAGAGAAAAACTTTAGTCCAAAAATTAAATAAAATTCATAATTAGGTAGATCTCAATTTTATACAAATTTAGAAATTTGAATCACTCAAATCGGAGTTGAAACGCAAAAGTTATAAGCGTTTGAAGTTTGAATCAAAATCTGAAATCATTATTTCGAAATAATAAATCATTTTCTTTTTCAGAAATTAATTATTGCGTCAGCGAAGACACGTGGCAGCCTCTGATTGGTCTGCTGATGTCAGCCGGTTCATGGACGTGGTGAGACCCGGTCCACGGCTCACGTGAGACTGACAGGTGGGACTGACGCAAGAAGTTTGGCTCGGGTCTACCGTGGACCCGGTCCACGGCTCACGTGAGACTGACAGGTGGGACCACTCGGGTGACGTCATTCTTGGCGTCGACGGGGGCTCACCACTGTGGCAGGTGGGACCCACTGTGACGTCATGGGTGACGTCACTGCAGGGTTGGGGTGGTCGCTGACATGCGGGCCGGCCATGACGTCGGCGTCATGGTGCGATGTGGGCGGGCCGACATGCGGGCCCGGCGTGTCGGCGTCACACGCACGCTGCGTGGGCGGCGGCCCGCGGCGGTCGATCTCCGCACGCGTGGCTAGATCTCGGCCGTTGATTTGAAAATCAACGGCCCAGATTGGATCTGGACTCACGCGTTTGGGGTGAACGCGTTTGATCTGGACCGTTGGATCTAGATCCAACGGTCGAGATTGGATCTGGGATTTTGGACGGGATCTCACCGTGAGATGACGTGGCGTGATCTGGGACGTTGGATCTGGATCGGACGGCTGAGGGAGCTCGAAGTCCAGCGATGGCGAGCGGCGGCGCTGGGTCACCGGCGCAGGGGACGATGACCTAGCCGACGGCGTTTCGAATGCGCTCCGGCGACGTGGGTGGTGCTCACCGACGCGGCTTGCTCTCACGGTTCCGGATCTGGGGTCAACGGCGACGGAGGACGACGGAGACGGCGGCTATCGGCAAAAAACCGCGGCGGCACCTTCTCCTAACTCCGGCGAGCTCTAGCGGCGCAACCACGGCGGCTCAGGCGAGGTGAGTTAGGGCTACAGGTGCGCAATGAAGTGGGCTTCACGATGGCGGCGACGGCGCAATAAATAGGGGCCTCGGCTTCCGTGTATCGCGCGGAGACCGAGGTCGACACGGCTGCGGCGGCGGAGTCCGAATCACATTCGGATTGGACGACGTGGCACGCGCACAGCCGTTGGATCGAGATCCAACGGTGCGTGAGTTTGGGTTCGGGTCGGACTCGGGCGAGCCGGGCCGCCTTGGCCTGCTCGGGCTCGGTGACGTGGCTCAATCGTGGCCGTTGGATCAAGATCCAACGGCCACGCGGTTTGGGTTCTACGAGCGGGTTCTGGACCAATCGGGCGCGAGTCGGACTCGAGTCGACTCGGACTCGGTCCTGGCCGGAGGAACAAGAAACCAACTCGATTTAATTAATCCAATTAAATTCTCAGAAATTCAATTAAATCATTAAAAATAGCAAAAGACTCAGAAAAATTCCAGAAAAATTCTGGAAAATATTTTGAAACATTTTGGACTCAAATAAAATATCTCCAATAAAATTTTATTTGCAAAGTTTAATTCTTTAATTATTTTAAAATGGAATAAATTCAAATAAATTCCAAATAAATCCAAATAAATTCCAGAAAATTCCAAAAATTCACCAAAGTGCCAAATCACACATAAATTTAAGAAAAGCAAAATTTTGGGGTGTTACAATGGCCCACTTAGCTATACGTCCGCTGGCGTCCCGGTTCTTCAAGATTTCTCTGAGCGGGAAACTGGTTGGTATCACGATTTTGTGTTCTTGAAAGTAATGGCGCAGCTTTCTAGAAGCCACCAGCAGTGAGTATAAAAGTTTCTGGACCTCAGGGTAGCGCTCCTTCGGTCGGTGAAGTACTTCGCTGACGTAATAAACAGGTCATTGGATACCATCTCTCTCCACCGTTAATACTGCACTCACCGCCTGCGGGGTTGCCGCTAGGTACAACAGCAATTCTTCGCCTGTCCTAGGTGTAACTAGGATGGGCGGTTTGGAGAGATGTTGCTTAAGTTCCTCGAAGGAACGGTTCGCTTCTTCCGTCCATGAAAATCCATCGTGCTTGCGAAGGGCTTTAAAGAAAGGTAGCCCTCGCTCACCCAGGCTGGAAATGAAGCGGCTCAAGGCGGCCATTCGCCCGGTTAGGGCTTGTACTTCCTTCACGCATGTGGGCGGTCTCATATTCTCAATGGCTTCGATTTTCTCTGGGTTTGCCCCGATGCCTTGTGGGCCGACCATGTAGCCGAGCACCTTGCCGGCCTTTACACCGAGCACACATTTCTCCGGATTTAGCTTTATTCGATGCTTATTGAGGTTACAAAATGTTTCCTCTAAATCGGCGATATGATCCGAAGCGAGCTTGCTTTTGACCACTATGTCGTCAACATAGACTTCCAAGTTTCGACCTACTTGGTCTGTAAAGGTTTTCTGCATGAGGCGCTGGAAGGTCGCTCCTGCGTTTCTTAGACCGAAAGACATGGTCGTATAGCAGAAAATACCGAATGGGGTGATGAAGGAGGTCTTCTCTTCGTCTTCGCGTGATAAGCTGATTTGATGATATCCTGAATAAGCATCCAGGAAGCTCATGGTCTGTGATCCCGCTGTTGCATCGACCAATTGGTCTATGCGAGGCAGTGGGTAGTTATCCTTCGGGCATGCCGCGTTTAAGCCCGTATGATCGACGCACATGCGCCACTTGCCTCCTTTCTTTTTGACTATGACCGGATTAGCTAGCCATTTAGAGTGCTCGATTTCTCTAATGAAGCCAGCCTTGAGGAGCTTGTCGAGCTCCTCTCGGATGATCGCTTGTTTTTCCAGGGAAAAACGCCTAAGTTTTTGTCGCACTGGTTTTTTCTCAGGCTGAACCGCTAGCCTGTGCTCGATCACCTCCCTAGGGACCCCAGGCATGTCGGATGGTTCCCAGGTGAACGCATCCGAGCTTGTTCGGAGGAAGGTGATGAGCTCGAGTTCCTATTTGGGATCTAAGGAAGATCCCAAATGCACGACCTTGGCGGGTTCCGACTCGTTGAGCGGAACGGCCTTGGTCTCTCCTCCGGGTTGGAGGGCAACTTTAGGCCGGGGAGTGCTTCGGCTCTTGGTCGGTGCCACGAGTGGGTAACTGTCCGACCATATCCAATGCCCTCTCGTCACAATTTAGTGTGGACTTATGGTTCCCCTTTATGGTTATGACCCCGTTCGGCCCGGGAACCTTCAGGCATTGATATGCGTGATGTGAGGCGGCCATGAACTTGGCCAAAGCCGGTCTGCCGAGAATGGCGTTGTAGGCCGATTCGAAGTCTACCACCTCAAAGGTGATTAGCTCCGTTCTGAAGTTACTCGGGCCGTCGAAGGTCACGGGCAGAACGACCTGGCCCAAAGGCTTGATCGAGGTGCCCGGGACTATCCCGAAGAAGGGTACCGCTATGCTTTTGATCTTGGAACGAGGGATCTGCATCTCGTCCAAGACCCTAGCCGAGATTAGGTCCAGTGAGCTTCCGAAGTCTATAAGGACCCGGCCGACAAAAGTGTTGCTGATGGTGGGGCTTACGACCATCGGGAGCCTCTGTGGTTTGGTCATTCCGAGTGGACAGTCTTCCTTGGAGAAAGTGAGGGATAGCTCGGACCACTTGAGCTGCTGCACGGGAGGCTTTCCCTGGGTAACGTGATGCACCTCCCTCACGGCGTCCTTTAAATCCCGGCGGGACTTGTAGGCGGAGGAGCCCCCGAATATGACCGCAATGTGCTTCTGGGGTTCTTGATACTCCATGTCATCCTCGTTTTCTTCGATGGGCTGCTTGCCTTTTCCAATCTCGCCCTGATCTGGGAGCGATGGCATGGGGCCTTTGCCGTTGTTGAACTGCTCCAGACGGTAGGTCCACGTTCGGCAATTCCGCAGATCATGCCCGTGCGCCTGATGTAGGGGACAATAGAAACCACCCAGTTGATCTTCCTGGTCGCCTCGATCGTGGGGGCGGTGTAGCTGTCCCCTTCCCCGAGCGTTAAACCCCCGGCGCTGCGGCTGGGATGCTCGGGGCTGTTGCTGTTCTACCGCGGCAACCATGCCCGGTGAGGGCTATTTTTTCTTCTTCTTCTTGATCTTCTTATCCACGGAGTTTGACCCCTTTTTGCTGGCGGAGGTTTCTAGCCCGGGCTGAGGCGGTAGCTTCCCTTCATCCAGCATTTTCTTCCACTGGACGGCCTCATCTGCGTTGGCATACCGGTCGGCCATCCGGAAGAGCTCGTTTGCCGTTAGATCTGGATGGATCTCCAGATCCTATGTGAAGTGCACATCTCGTACCCCGAACTTGAAAGCCCGGACGACAACCTCGTCCGATATGTTCGGGATCGAGTTTCGGACTTGGATGAACCTCTGGACGAACTGCCGCAGGGTTTCTCCATCTGTCTGAATCAAGCGCTCAAGGTCGCGCTCCTTTCTCGGGCGAATGTAACAGCTCTGGAAATTTGCTCGGAGCGCGGCGCTGAGCTGTCCCCAAGACCGTATGGATCCCTCCTTCTGGTTGAAGAGCCACGTACGGGCAGCCCCGTCCAAGACTGTTGGTAGATAGTTTGCCATCACCCCTTCATCGCCCCCGGCGGCCAGGATGGCAGTGGTATATATTGAGAGAAATTCGTCCGGGTTCTGAGTCCCATTGAACCTCTCGATGTGCCCGGGCTTGAACTTGTTCGTCCATGTGACACTCCGAAGAGAGCTCGTGAAAGCCTGGCAGCCAAAGCTTGGGGTTTCGTGGTGAAACCTTCGGCCATAATGGTCTCTACATGCGTCCCCCGTCCAACGCGCCGCGCGTGGGCCAAGCCGAGAGAAGACTTCGCACGAAAGGTGTGCCGACGACCGTTCGGTTGTGGAGCGTTCGGAACGCTCGTAATCCGGGTGGTCGTGAACACGTCGTTCCGAAGTTTCTTGGGAGCTATTCCTAAGCATCTTGCAGACCGAGTTAGTAGCCTGGGGCGACCTCCGGGCTTGGCTCCGAGATTCATCCCTGCGCGAGTGAACAGGTGTATGTCCCCAATAGTCCTGGGAAACACTCCGGGCAACCTGGCCGCGGGGAGGATCTGGGACTTTCAGCTCTGCGGCAAGCCTCTCTAGGTCCTCGACCACAACCATGCCTACGGCCTCTATGTCTACTTGATCGGGGAAGCTGCGAAGGTCACGCACGACTGCCGCCAAGGCCTGCAGACGCTCTCTGTTCTGGCGAACAGGTGGCGGTGAGCTTCGACGGTGTTCTGGGACGCGATCGGGGGTTCGACACTCGCAAGAGTTTCTTTCCCTAGAAATCCGCCTTTCTCTTGCTTGGCGGCGTATGCTCGCGAGGGTCTTTCCCAAGGATAATTCTAGATGGAGTCTGGCCGCCTCGTAATGGTCGGGCTTAGCAGCCTCCGAGGATCGCACCTCAAGCTCGTCGTGACCCTCGGCCATGTTGACATGGCGAGAGCGGGATGAGTGCGACGGGGACATCATCGTATCCCCTTGGGATGCTGTCTCTCGGTCGAACTCAAGGTCGTCTAGTATATCCAGACCATCGTAGAGTCCATCGTAATCATCCTCGTCGTCACCGAGGGTAATACTTGGGGAACGGAGGACCTGTCCTCGCGTTCTAGGGTCCGGGGAAAAGCTCCCAGACTTGGTGTGGCCGACAGGATCGGTCACATTGACCACGCCGTCGCCGGCGTAGTACATGTCGTCGTCATCAACGTCGTTGAAGGCGTAGAGACTCCTAGTATCTCCCGAATTCGGCATCCTCGAGGATCCCAATTCGTACGGGAATCACACCGTCGTCCCCACGGACGGCGCCAGCTGTCGACGATTGGAGAACGGGCTCCCGCCGAGCTTATTTGTTGAACGAGGGATCAACAGGGCCCGTCGTACGAACCAGGGGAATCATCCGAGCAATGCGAGATCGGGAGAAGGACGCGTGGTGTTTATCCTGGTTCGGGCCTCTCACTGCCGAGATAACAGCCCTACTCTAGTGTATTGTGTTCTATCAGGGTGTCCTTTGTTACAGATACCAGGGGGTTTAAATACAGCGCCTAGAGATACATAGGAGGTAACTACCCCCTGGATTTATGCTACATATCCTTATCCGTGGTGCCCACGATCTGGCGGCCTTGATTCACGCGTTGTTTTCAAATTTCTGGTGTGCCCTTGCTTGATTTCCGGTGGATTGATCGCTACCTTCCTTCCTCGTGGTATGACCGAGTCCACCAACCATGTACCTGGGTATGACGTGGTTTTTACGAGCATGCTTGCTCGTGATCGATTGGAATGGTCGTAAGCTAAGGGGCGGACATGTACGCTCGGGAGGTATGCTGCTCGGATGGTCTCCCGAGCATCTTCTGCTGGTACTGTATGATCGGTGGTATCAGGATCCTCTGGGGGTACCGCAGTCTTTTATCAGATAGTTAATCCCCGACAGTTTGGTTAACTAATTTAAAACTTGACACACTCTGATGCACAGTAGGAAAGCGGAATGGGTATCGTTACTTACGCTTAAATGTTGTATTTAAGCCTTGTTATTGAATGCTATATTTGATAATGTAAACTGTATGTGGAACTGGTTACAATGCTTTTTCTTTTTGCCATCCGTCGTCCGATGTCTCGTCCTCCTTCTCCCATGCACCAGAGCTCCCTTATATAGGCGGGGCTAGCTCGGGCAGGTGTGAAGGTGACATTATACTGATCTATGACTCATTAATTACACCCCTCACTACAGTCTTGTCCTCTAAGCATCGTTCTCTATGTCGTCGTGTGGCTCCGCACGGTTCGCCCGGGACACGTCTCTCCTGCGACGGGTTACGTTTGAGGCATCAGGGGGATGGGTCGTCGTTGCGTCGATAGCAGATCTCTTCACAATTAATGGCTCTGACACAACGTGTCAGGGGGAGGAGGCTTTGGGGCAAAGCCTCCCTCTCATCCTTTTGGTCGCCTGCGCCACCCAGCGAGTCAGGCCTGAGCACCCGCATACTCGCCAGGGCGCCACGTAGCCCGGCCGCCCGGCGAGTGGGGCCTGATCTATTAAAAATTCACCCCAAAACGGAACCAAATAATTGCCGCGTATTTGACAAAAACAGATTACCAGACGTTCGGAATTCTCGGAGATCCAACCGTCGGATCGATCTGAAATTTGGACACAAGAAACTAGATTCCAATACAAATCGAACCCAAAAAGAATTAGCTAGATCGGACTTACGGATCAAAGGTTATGAACCTCGCAAGCTTGCTGTGACAAAACATGACAAAAACCAATCGAATCAAAACTTGTAGATGAACCAAGAACAACAAAAGATTAATCAACTAAACTTTGAGGAACTCTAAATCAATACCCTAGAAAGGTTTTTGATGGATCAAATCAAGATGAAACTCAAAGAACAAAAACCAATCTAGAACCAGAACAAGCATGCAAACAAGAACCAAACAGAGAACATTGTAGCAACGCGTGCACTGTAGCTTCGCGATTACTGTAGCACGGAAAGGATCTGGAAGAATTGATCTTTATTTCTTTTTGTCTAAAGTACTCTAATCGAAAGAGTACAAACCCTAAAGCTCTAACTGATGCAATTCAACAAGAGACAACCCCTCCTATTTAAAGGAGCAAAACATAAGGAGTCCTGAATACAATTCCTACTCCTAATCCTAGAAGGTGTCCCACTCCTAATCCTAGAAGGAGTATGTATTCAACACAACTCCACTTTGCCCAACCTGGCCAAATACAGCTCTTGCACACGTATGGCAACCCATCCATACTCACGTGACTAACAACTCTTGCACGCGTATGGCCACCATGCCATACTCACGTGACTAACCATTCTTCATGTGCACCATTCTCTTAGCCCGAACGTCCCGCATGACATCCTTGACCACCAAGACCTCGGTTCCTCCCTAAACCTAGTCCCGAACCACAGTTCCTCCATGAACCTAGTTCCGGTCCCGTCATCAACCACGTTCGTCCTTGAGCAATACCTGCACATGACCAAACAAGAAACGAATCCGAGCACAAGTCCATGACTTGACTCAAAGTCAATCCATGCAACTACTCACACGAGCATTGCATAACATCAACTCAACATGAGCAAAAAACATCCACAACGGACCAAACAATGGTCCGGCGCACAAAGCAGTCAAAACCTTAGAAAAAGCATTTACGCCGGACCAAACTTTGGTCCGACGCAACTCACGATGGACCAAATATTTGGTCCGGCGTACATGCAAAAGTCTTAGTTCAAATCAGAGAAAACATGTTAAAAAACACCTTTACGACAAACCAAACTTTTTAGTCCAGCGTACATGCAAAGACAACGCTCAAAAATGCATTCACGACGGGCCAAAACTTTGGTCCGGCGTAGATACGAAATCAGGCCTCAAAATGCCATTCACGACGGACCAAGAATTTGGTCCGGTATGCATGGTCCGGCGTAACATAGAAGCTTACTGTTTTTGTAAAACTTTGTACGGCAAAAAATGTAACACCCCGGCATCGAGTATGCCTGAATGTTACCAAACATAGACTAAACAACACCTAAATACCACAAATAAAGATAAATTACCGCAAATGAGCGAATGCTAAAACCGAAAATTTCGGCAGCATCTCCTTTGTTTTTCCAAGAATTGAAGCAACAATAATAATAAGGGATGATATAGCATGATAAGAGACATCTAAAACAGCAATAACAACTGGTATAGCATCACTTATGTCTAAAATAGGGAATTCAACCCGTCCACAAATTATAACGACTCAAACGATGAACTTAAGCTCAAACCAATCCATACACCAAGTTTCATGGCACTAATCATTAATATCATGACTCCAAATGATTAAACTATCTATAAGTGTGAAAATACGTGTAGAAGTGTAGCTAATGCCCTTTCCCGCATGCCGGTTTCATGGTACCTAAAAACAACATAAAACACAAGCGCGAGTTCATCACACAACAAGTATATTGCAATGATACCAAAACAATAACAACTCACATAACCTGAGAATCAACTCATGAACTTCATTTATGCTCTCATATAACATCATCATAAACATCTCAAATAACAAATTCATATGCATCTCATAGAACATCATAATCATCTCATAAACCACTTCATTCATGCAATGCAATGCACATATCCCTTTGGAGCACATACCGGTATTGCCGAGTGCACACCCGTCGGCGTGCACCCCCTTTCCCCTTCCATCCGTAGATGGAGGGTGCCTACTCTTACTGACTCGCTCCCATGCGCAACCGTGGATGGGACTACGACGTAGGTCTTTCATATTCACTATGTGTGAACACAGAGGCCCGCATTAGCATGAGACGCCTTTTCCATTATGAATGCACATATGACGTAAACATGTAAAGATTGGCATAAACATTTAATAAATCATGATCAATATGAAATCATGTTCATCATGTCATAGGCAAACATCAACAATGGCATCATATCATAAAACAATTTGCTTCTAATCAAGTCTAGCAACATTCAACACGCAACCCATTCCAATACAATTGCCTTAACCGCGGGCGATGGGTTGGCGAGAGGATGAGGGCACTCCCGGGGTCACACCACCTGCACAAACATACCACACACTCAAAACGTGCCCCCAAAACAGTACGCAAAAGCTCGTCTACCCCTACTTCACAAACTACACCCAAAACCGAAAAACAGAGAATCTGTCCCATCGGGACAGCAGGCTTCAATCTTGCATAACTTTAGTTCTAGGACTCCGAATCGATTAAACAAGTACATCATCGCGAAGCTTAGGAAATTTCCTAACTTTTTCTAAGTATTGGGAAAAGCTGATTCAGCCTCTATAATTGTTTAATCTACAAAACATTACGTTCTGTCCCAATTACGTCACAGATTTGAACACGTTCGGTAAAACGGCCATAACATTCAAACGACTGGGCAGAATTGGACGTTCTTGGTGTCCACTGAAAGGTATTGAAATTATCTACAACTTTCTCAACATACGGTCGACCAGAAAACGCATCTAAAATTGCCAAAACCGAGTCCTATGCATGAACGCCCAATCTGCCCGAGATCAAAACGATGGACAGATTTGCAATTACACTAATCCCATCTAGGGGCAGCACCTACGCATCAAGATTAACCATGGAATTACCCATCTAATAGAACCTAGACCACCCCGAACAAAACCCAAATCCTTACCTCTTATTGACGGATCACCCGGTCGACGAACGCCTCCTCCTTGCGACCCGATCTCTCCTCCAATCGCCGGGAACGTCGGAATCGCCGAGAACGCCGGATCCTCTTGGACGGAGAGCTCCCGGATAGCAAGATCACGTGGAGGGAGAGGCTCTAGGGCCGGCTAGAGGAGGGGAGGGAGGTGGAGAGGAAGGGGGAGGGGTGGAGGCGCAAGGGAGGTGCTAGTGGGTGGCGGCTAGGGTTGGGGAAGGGGTGGGGGGCGCACAAGCAAGGGGTGGGGCGCCCCTAAGGCATGAAATTCAGGGTCCCCCCCATAGGCCCAAAACTCCCCCACCAGTGGCCCACTTCATCCCCCTAAGGCCCAAACTAGCTCCCGCTAGGCCCAAACTTCCCTGGAAGGCCCAAATTCTCCCCCGGAAAGGCCCAAACTCATGGGGAAGGCCCAAAAACATGATACTAAAGTCGTATCGTCATACCGACATCGGAAATGACTCACACCGTCGATCCGTAGTGTCATATTCTCCCCCCTTAAACAGGATTCGACCTCGAATCCGAAGAACGCCAACTCGAAAACACCAAGTCCACAAGGGACCCAAACTTCAAAGCTAAAACCAAGCAACTGAAACTATAACAACCACGCAAAGGCTTCAAACAGAAACAACCAACACACCAATTCTCCAAATCCAACTATTTGACAAAAGTGTCTTGACTTAGCTCAACTTGTCACGATTCCTCATTCACTTCAATTTCTATCGAAAATTCTGAAAAAAATCCCCTAGCAATCTGGATTACAATGAATTTCCTGAACCCGATATCTCATCCCACTATCTTCAGAAACGATCTGACACAACTCAGACCAGATTTTCCTTTATCACTAAAACACACGATACCTCTTACCCGATTATTCTTCTCAACAAAAGAGGGTATCAATTTCTAAACTCTACAGAAGTCTAATCTCCTCTTTCTAATACTATCAAGATTCATAAAACTCAAAATGACACAGTCAAACCGGGTTACATCTCTTTTAACAACTCTCTACCACCAAATCACCAATGGTATCTTATTAATAATTGGGGTTCTAAACGTGACCCCCCGAAGAGCCAATAAAATGCTGGTTCTCAACTCTTACCACTGATTGCCTTTTAAATCGAACAGACCAAAACCGGGAAAAGTTTTTGAAAGAAATAACTCACAAAGGCACAACTGCCTAACCGATTCACAGCCACGCTATAATTTCATTCCATCCTCTCCCAAGCATATCTCATACCCATAGACAACTAGCTAGGACAATGTTCATGATAGAACACTTTACGTCACAATTTCTATAATCTTTATTACCACCAATCGATACTCAACACAATTTCAACCAAGACACCAACAACCTCCATCAAAATCCACCCTTATACCACTAATGTCCAACACCTAGCCCAAGCTAGGACCGTACAACCTTACCAAACCACAATTGGTGCTTTTCCCAAGGGGATGTCGCCCTCACAATCTTTTCACGCAACCAACCAAGCCCAAGAGTATACATCCTTAGCATACTCAACCAAAAACCATGAACCCCATTGATCCACAAAAACAACTTGAACCCCAAAGCGCTAACAACCACTTTGGAAAGAATTCGGCAACATTCAATGAGCACTCATTTACTTTCCTAAGCCAAATCGCAAAAGAAACACAAATCTCCTATACCACAGCCAAAATACCAGAAATTATTTATTCTTTTCTTTTCATACTAGAAAGCAAGGGAAATCTCGATTCATGACATAAATGCACACTCTTCAAGAGCACTCCGGATTAGTCATATTTCCATATATGACTTTCTCATCGACCTGGCTCATCGACTCTTTTATGATTGAATAAACACAAACGATGTCATGTTTCCTTTTCACCATTCATTCACCATGTAACAACAATACCGAGTAATCATTCACCAAACGACTACTTCCTCGGTATCACATGATTGAAACACCCATAACATCGATGATTGCAATAATTCAGATAAACTATGACGGCATCATAGTTAATAGTAAAACACCACATCGTGTCATAACCCACCATTAGTTGAAAGCTAAACTTGCAAAACCTCGCATTCTGACCAAAATCAACATTCTGGAAAAGAACATCGACTCCAAAATCAAACACTTCACTAACAAAATCGCTTATGAAACATTCATAAAAATCCACCCTTGTGAAGCACACGCACACCAGACATATTTTCCAAATAACTCCAACTCTAGCCAAATAGAGTTACACATCAAGGGCTTAACTCAAAAGTTTCCAACACAACCCATTATGACCATCTGCTTCCTTTTAAGCATTTATTCCAAAGGTAATTCAGTGAGAACGCGAAAGAGCGCGATCCACTCAAAGACTTTTGGGTGTAAACCCATACTCACAACACAAACTAAACAAATTCACCAAAACCAAATATTGGCACCAATTTCTACGAGTTTTAGGGAAACTTTGAAACACAGCATAAGGAACACCTTAACCGAAACCATTCAACCAAAATGGCAAACAACCAAACCAGTCCAAAAAGGTTTTAAACACCAGCTTAGCATAAATACAACCCTCTCTAGTGTTCCACTACGCTTTTCATTAAAGACTTCAAAATTCACTACTTACTCATTGAGAAGGTCCAACCGGATTTAACAAAATTTACATAACAAATTCTTTCTCTAGTTACCATTCCCAACACTTTTAATTAAAGTTTATGATGCTTATCAAAAAGACACCCAACCAAGACTACATCGACATAATCCCCACGGATCATCATATTCTCAATTTAAAACATAATATTTCAACAACTACCTTAGTATGATCAACCTATCAATTTTATACCATCCATACATCAACTTTTCGACAATTCCAACCAGTTCAATCAATAGATGACTTCAACAAATAAATATTATCTCCACAAGACAAAGTTCGTAAATATGATTCTAAGACATGCATTCATTAAGGATAAAATCATTCATCATGTTAATTATCCAAAATTCACTCCATCATAACATGTTACAATTTCCTCTATTTTAACCATGGTTTTCCAACGAATAATCTAAACAGTTACCTCCACTACTAGGTTATCAATGTCAATAAATGGGCATCATCACAAAACCACAACATTGCTTTTAGCTATCCTATACATGGGTTATAACAAAATTGCCACTACACAACATACTCCAACCATTAAAAATGAACTCAATAAGTTAGACCGTCTCAATGCTCTTAACAACATCATTAACAACAAATCCTATGTTTTCACAATTGACATTGATACTAGCATTGTAGGGGCACAACTGCGTACTACCAAACATACTAATAGTTTGCAACAACATAAATAGCAACTCTAATCAACTTCCAAATTGAGTTCACAAACCGACACAATTAAATTTCTGTACTAACATGTTAATTTAGAACATCTTTAAACCACCAGCAAATTTTCTTTAACAATATCAGTAGTTTACATCATCTTAATGTTCTCACTACGCATCAGGGTTTAAAACTTTAAATATTATCGGGGGTCATAGGCACTTTTACAGCAAAGCAACATATTCTAAGCCTGGACATTAACACATTTATTCATTCCCACTACAGAGTAAACTACAACACTAGTATTCTATTTATTCTCAAGCTAGAGATAATAATCACATTGAATTGATTCAACTCAAAATTTAACTTAGCAATACGTCATTCCATAAACCACAGCTCAAGAACAAGAATGATCACCGATAAACAATTTCTCCTTTCCAAGCAAGGAAGAAAAACAAAACTCCAACAGACATGCAGGAGAGCTCAACTCTCAAATTTCCAACCCTGATAGCCAAAACTCCCAAAGAAATCTCAAGATCTACAATTTCTGTCGGGACCCGAATTTGCAAATCCGGACCCTCTGTGTATTCAGCACTAGTCCAGGATCACGCTAGTGCACACAGTCTCAACATAGATGAATATCACAATCATACGCAACGGAATAATGAAAATAACTCAATTATAAAATATAAACTAATGTACGACCTTAGGGTCAACCTTACATTTGTGAGGCCTTGACGGCTTCAACTCCAAATAAGCAGCAGCGGAACGAAGAACATCGGTGAATCCCATCAATACGCCACAGGCAAGCGGCATGTGGTTCGACTCCTAGATAATCGCCTTCTCACGGAACTTCTTCTTCTTCGACGATGTAGACTTTTGCTCACTGGTGATTGTTTGTTTGCAAGGGGTGAGTACATAAAGCACTCGACAAGTCATGCCTGAATGCAAGTCTAATAGCTATATGCATGGCTTATTCCAAATGACAGTTTGAAGGGGTTATTTTGCAATAAACAAAGCATTCACAAATATTCATAATAGATTGTAAAGCGGTAAAAGCAGATAATAATAGTAATAATTTCACAGTTGTTTCAAAAGTAAACCATTCCACATCCTTAACCAATTATCACTTTTCCACAGCAAAGCGCCTCCAAACCCAAGTTTACTTTTAAGAAAATCTAACCCTTGATTGTAATCCCGAGCATTGTCGATCACAGTGGACTCGGCTATTCGAATAGGTTTTACACTCTGCAGAGGTTATACACTTTACCCACAAGATACAATCCACTCACCACGTCGGTAGTGAATCGCCATACAAGAGTATGCGAATGAGCGATCATAACAAAGCCTTTGGAAGCCTCAAACAACACAGGTGGTCCTCTCCGATTCGTGCTCTACACCATCCCTTCCCTTAGCCAAGGCGAAGTATGGGACCAACACACCGTTAGATGGGTATCTGGCCACGACCACGATACGCTCCCCGCACAATCACACAAGCGGTGTAATTGACACCCCGAGGCTCCACAAGTGAGTCCTTAGCGACTTAGTCAACTAGGGCCGTCCCATTCGACCATGTGGTTGTCACGATTGACTCAGTTCAAAGGCTTGCAAGGTTAAGTCCTTAGGGTGACCAGGGCAAGACTACCCGAAGAACCAAATCAACATCCCTGTGCCACACCGCCCACCTGATCATTCTTGCCACATGCCCGGCCGAAAACTATTTATCAAAACCCAGCTTGATTACCAAGCACCACGTGCTATCAACATCACATGATACCTTTCCAAAACAGGTTCAATATATCATTAAGTCAATATTAACATTTGATTGTCCAAAATCATGTCACGAGCACGTAGCAGGTCTAAGCAGTATACTACAACGGTCTAAACCCATGTTGGCAAGTTAATAATGTCCAACTAGTAATCCACAACTAGGGTGACAAGGGTCATGGCACATACTTAAATAATCAAGGTGTCATATAGCAAATTGGTATTTATCTAACCCCCATGTTTAAACAAAGTATCTTTCTAATTGATCTAGCATGCAATAGTTTAAATCAAAATAGATTTCGAAATAGGATCAACATGGTCAAAGCACAACTTGCCTGGCCCTTGCAAACTTTACTGTCTTTTACTCTTTATCCTTGATCCTTGATCCTCGAGCTTCAACTTCCACTTTCTCGATCCTCACTCGTTCGAGCGACTTAGGACGACACGTCTAACGATTACATAAGAAGCAAATAAAAACCAATTCAAACGACAAATCAAGTAAACTCCCAATTAAGACCGAACAACCTTGGGAACAACGGCTTGGGAGAGTTTTGGGAACTCAACCGGATTAGATTGAAGAGTTGACAAAAGAGAACGGGCTTCGGCAAAACTCCGAAAGGAAAGACTAATAATCGGGAAAGAAAGAATAATATTCGAAGAATATTTCTTCCAAAGTTATTATCTTGATTGAACAGATAGCGACATATGGGCTCTCGATCTATAGATCGGGTCCATATGATATGTTAGTTCACGATGAACTAAAGCGATTCTTGAAGTTGACTTTTGTTGACCGAGCGGACACAGTCAAACAAAAGAGAGACGGATAGATCGGGCATTGTGGGTATGACAGATGGCCAATGGTCTATCGACCAAGTCCACGAAGGAATTCTCGATTAAAGGCAGATTAGGTCTTCAGGGATAAGACAAGACAAGTGTCTTACCACGGTTGAAACAACGGGAAAGATTGCAAAGATAACAACGCGGCTCACGATAAACTTAGTTCATCAAACCGGTCTTAGGTTAGGTTTTGATTCGGCTTTAAAGATGATATGACGATGAGACTAGGCTCACGTCATGATGATAGAACAGATAAAGGCATCGCACTAGGGTTTGTGCAAGAATACACGCATGCGATGACAGGCGAAGAGAGCCAATCGTTAACGATGAAACGTTAACGATGGGCGTTAACGCAAAGCGTTAGCGGTGGAACGTTAACGGCAGAGCGTTAACGGCAAAACGTTAACGGAGGAACGTTAACGGCGAAAGCGTTAACAGCGGGCGTGCAGCGAGCGTTAACGATAAGCGTGCGGCAGCGAGTAACGGAGAACGTCGCGGTGGAGCGTTAACGGCGGGCGTTAACGGGAAACATTAACGGAACGCGTGCGGGCGTTAACGACAAACGTTAACGGCAAAACGTTAACAGGGAAACGTTAACGGCGAACGTTAACGGCAAAACGTTAACGGTGGAACGTTAACGGCGAACGTTAACGGTGGATCGTTAACGGCGAACGTTAACGGTGGAGGTCAACAATGATAGGAGACTTCATGAAGCGAAGTAGCGACCGTCGGTGCAACGACATGGCCGCGGTAGAACGCTACCAAGGACGGCTAACCGGTGCGCGAACCGGCGGCACGGGCTAGGTTGAAAGACGACGGGTTTAGGCCGGAATCGGGCTTCTCGGCAAACGGAGACCAAAAGAACCTTAATGATGGACCAAAACAGTACAAGATGATCCTCCGGACGCGACAACACGGCCAGAGCGAACCAAAATAACCGGCGTCAAAAGGCGACGCGCGGCGACGGCAAACGGTGGCCTAAATATATAAAAAAAATTCCGGAGGATGGGATGGCAAAGGGGGAATGTCTACTGCGTAGAACGCGGCGAGACGATCTCAACGGTATAGGCGGATTTTGCGGCGCCCTTCCGGATTAATCACAAACTGGCGATTAACGGGTTTCGGATCAAAACTTTGGACGGCCATAACTTCTAGAATAATGATCAGAACTTAACGAAATTTGACCGAGAGCTAGATGGGACCAAGAGGCACACCGTGACGCAGGTGGCTCGAAGAAATACCTTATGGAACAGCGGGGGACGCGCGAGGAAGTTTGCCGCTGTCTGGAACGCAGTCTGAACGGAGAAATTAATTTGCTGCGCCAAATCCAGAGGGCAAAACCTTGGGGCAAGATGTGCATCCTGTAGAGTACATCCCCAGGAGTCTACACAAAAAATTTCACCGTCAAACTCGAAAAATTGAGGGAGTTATGGCCTCGGCAAGATTCGAGATTGAAACGGCCGTAACTTTTGATCCCGTGGACCAAATTGGCTGAATTTTGGACAGCAAGCAGATGGTACCTTGTGGCACACCACGGAGAAGACGGATCTCGAAAAGAGTCGACGAGTTGCCCGGGACGCGGCTCCAAAGTTCGGCCGACGTTGGGCGACGTTCGGGCGACATTGGATGGATCTCGGAGTTTTGGAGATGATCCGGAGGTTGTATATCCGTGAGAGAGGTCTAGGAGCACTTATATAAGTTTGGGGAAGAGGCTAGATCAAGAAAAATCAAGTTTGGACGTGTTTGGAGGTGTTTGGGTCGGTTTGAGCATTTTATCGAGCAGTTTCCGTGCACGAAACGGACACGGGGTGACGTGGCACGCTGTGAGCCTTTCGATCGGGCGCGGGTGGCTCAGATCGCGCGGGTGACGTGGCCGGCTCGGGTGCGGCACGGCTGTGGCCAGCGCCCAGCGCGGCCAGCGGCTGGCGCGGCGCAGCGCTTCGCATGAAGTGGCGGGCGGCGACGTGGGCCGGTGCGGCTGGCTTGGTGGGCTGAGCGGGAGAGAGAGAAGGAAAATGGAGCCCAAAGCAATTTCAGAATTTCCAACATTTTCCCAATAAAACAATTCCAATAAATCCAATTAAATCAATAGAGGCAATAAAAATACCCGAAAAATTCTAGAAAAATTCTAGAAAATATTTTGAGACATTTCCAACTCAAATAAAATATTTTCAACAAAACTTTATTTAAAATTTTCCAAATAATTAATTAATTTCCATAAAAGGGCTTTATACAAATCAATTCTAAATAAATCCAATAAATAGCAAACGAGCTCCGAAAAATCTCAAAAATTACAGAAGAACTTCTTGAAACACAAGGAATCCAAATAAAATTGAATAAATTTTATTTGAGGTTTAGAATAATCAAATTAAATTGTTTTAGCTTTTAGAAAATTCAAATCAAGTTTTATAAACGCGAGAAAATCAACAAAAATTTTTGGCAAGCTAAACAAAACCAAAATTTTTGAAAACCAAAATTTTGGGATGTTACAATTTCCAAGAAGGAAGATGAAGGCACCAGGAAAAACAAATGTTCCACCAAATCTTTTTCGATAAAGATTCAAACTTAACGCCACCCAACTTAAGGTCTGCACAAGGAGAAACTTCAACACTTCCTTAAATAGGGAGAACAACAACCACATATGTTTCCTCCCCAAGACAGTCCACCATTACCAACAAAATCGGGTGTCAAAACAAAGATTGCGACCAAAAGATGCGCAACACACAACTCTTCTTCTTCGTCTTCAACCAAGGAAGACAAAACCACAAACCACCCATGGAACAATCCGCGAGAATCCAATACCCACACACTTTTCTTTTGATTTCAATCAACTAAAACCAAAAAAACCAACCACACCGATCGTTAGAACGGTAAAAGAAAACCAAAAGGGTCCCACCATCAACTTTTCTATTCAACTCCAACCATCCGGTCTACGACAGAAAGGATAAGCACTCTTCTCCTACCGGGGTTAATAATTCTTCGGTGATGGCGTTAACCGGCCACATCGTCAAACCACACCCTTACTATGAACAAAAAGAGGTGACCTAAACCCTTCGGCACCACAACCCCACTTAATCAAACATATAGCATCTCAATCAATACTTTCATAAATATAACATCATACTTCACCAAAATGCAGCATTTAACATCAGAGCATAAATACAATATTTACGCGGATAGCATCGATACCCATACTCTTCCTACTGTGCATTAGAGTGTGTCAAGTTTTAAATTAGTTAACCAAACTATTGCAGATTTTAAGGTTATTGCCTTAAGGCCAAATTTTAACAAGTAAACATATGCCATGTTTCTACTATTCCTAGTCAATATTTTAGTTTACTCTAGAGTAAATTACTACATTCACATTCCACGGACCTAAAGCCCGCTCTGATACCAACTGTAACACCCCGGCATCGAGTACCTGAATGTTACCAAACATAGACTAAACAACACCTAAATACCACAAATAAAGATAAATTACCGCAAATGAGCAAATGCTAAAACCGAAAATTTCGGCAGCATCTCCTTTGTTTTTCCATGAATTGAAGCAACAACAATAATAAGGCATGATATAGCATGATAAGAGACATCTAAAACAGCAATAACAACTGGTATAGCATCACTTATGTCTAAAATAGGGAATTCAACCCGTCCACAAATTATAACAACTCAAACGATGAACTTAAGCTCAAACCAAGCCATACACCATGTTTCATGGCACTAATCATTAATATCATGACTCCAAATGATTAAACTGTCTATAAGTGTGAAACTACATGTAGAAGTGTATCTAATGCCCTTTTCCGCATGCCGGTTTCATGGTACCTAAAAACAGGGGCGGACCCACCAGTGGGGCAGCTTGGGCTGCTGCCCCACCTACAATTTATTAGGTCCAGGTATTTTGTATATACTGCATATGCATAAGCTCAACAAATTTGAAAGCTGGAACGTTGCACCAAGCAAGAAACGCAATAAGATTGCCAACAATTGGATGAATGACTTAATGGTTTGCTATACGGAGATAGAGATCTTCAAATCACTTAATGATGAAGCCATCATCCGACGATTTCAGCGCCTCAAAACTAGGAGAATACAATTGCCTCGTCCCTCACCAATTGTTAACTGAGTGGTATGTTGCCTATTTGCTAATTCTTCTTTGACCGTATTAGTTGAACGTTATATTTATGCTTCTTTAATAATACTATTGTTGTTACGGTACATTGCATTCTTTTTAACATTTTAATACTACTTTAAACTTGCCCCACCTATAATTTCTTTCTGGGTCCGCCACTGCCTAAAAACAACATAAAACACAAGCGTGAGTTCATCACTCAGCAAGTATATTGCAATGATACCAAAACAATAACAACTCACATACATATTTAATGCCATTCACATATCCAGAGAATCAACTCATGAACTTCATTTATGCTCTCATATAACATCATCATAAACATCTCAAATAACATATTCATATGCATCTCATAGAACATCATAATCATCTCATAAACCACTTCATTCATGTAATGCAATGCAATGCACATATCCCTTTGGAGCACATACCGGTATTGCCGAGTGCACACCTGTCGGCGTGCACCCCCTTTCCCCTTCCATCCCGTAGATGGAGGGTGCCTACTCTTACTGACTCGCTCCCATGCGCAACCGTGGATGGGACTATGAGGTAGGTCTTTTGTGTTCACTACGTGTGAACACAGAGGCCCACATCAGCATGGGACGCCTCTTCCATTATGAATGCACATATGACGTAAACATGTAAAGATTGGCAAAAACATTTAATACAACAAAATCATGATCAATTTGAAATCATGTTCATCATGTCATAGGCAAACATCAATCATGGCATCATATCATAAAACAATTTGCATCTAATCAAGTCTAGCAACATTCAACACGCAACCCATTCCAATACACTTGCTTTAACCGCGGGCAACGGGTTGGCGAGAGGATGAGCGCACTCCCGGGGTCACACCACCTGAACAAACACACCACACACTCAAAACGTGCCCCCAAAACAGTACGTAAAAGCTTGTCTACCCCGACTTCACAAACTACACCCAAAACCAAAAAACAGAGAATCTGACCCGTCGGGACAGCAGGCTTTAATCTTGCATAACTTTAGTTATAGGACTCCGAATCGATTAAACGAGTACATCATCGCGAAGCTTAGGAAATTTCCTAACTTTTTCTAAGTATTGGGAAAAGCTGATTCGGCATCTAAAATTGTTTAATCTACAAAACATTACGTTCTGTCCCAATTACGTCAAAGATTTGAACACGTTCGGTAAAATGACCATAACGTTCAAACGGCTGGGCGGAATTGGACGTTCTTGGTGTCCACGGAAAGGTATTGAAATATTCTACAACTTTCGCAAGATACGGCCGACCAGAAAACGCATCTAAAATTGCCAAAACCGAGCCCTATGCATGAACGCCCAATCTGCCTGAGATCAAAATGATTGACAGATTTACAATTACACTAATCCCATCTAGGGGCAGCACCTACGCATAAAGATTAACCATCGAATTACCCATCTAACAGCAGCTAGACCACCCCGAGCAAGACCACAAATCCTTACCTCTTCTTGACGGATCATCCGGTCGACGAACGCCTCCTCCTTGCGACCCGATCTCTCCTCCAATCGTCAGGAACACCGGAATCGATGGGATCGCCGGATCCACTTGGACAGAGAGGTCCCGGACAGCAAGATCGCGTGGAGGGAGAGGCTCTAGGGACGGCTAGAGGAGGGGAGGGAGGTGGAGAGGAAGGGGGAGGGGTGGAGGCTCAAGGGAGGTGCTAGGGGGTGGAGGCTCAAGGGAGGTGCTAGGGGGTGGCGGCTAGGGTTGGGGAAGGGGTGGGGGCGCACAAGCAAGGGGTGGGGCGCTCCTAAGGCAGGAAATTAAGGGTTCCCCCCCATGGGCCCAAAACTCCCCCACCAACGGCCCACTTCATCCCCCTTAGGCCAAAACTAGCTCCCGCTAGGCCCAAACTTCCCCGGAAGGCTCAAATTCTCCCCCGGAAAGGCCCAAACTCACGGGGAAGGCCAAAAAACATGATACTAAAGTCGTATCATCATACCAACATTGGAAATGACTCACACCGTCGATTCGTAGTGTCACACAAAACATGTTCACGATGGACTAAACAAAAATCAGTCCGGCGTACATATGAAGAAAGACCTTCAAATCGCCGTTCACGACGGACCAAAGCTTTGGTCCGGCGTAGATGCGAAAAGATGGTCCGGCGCAGATGCCGTTCACCACGGACCAATAGTTTGGTCCGGCGCAAGCGGTCCGGCGTAAAATGGGAACTTACTGTTTTCTGAAACTTTAGTCCGACGCCAAAGCAAAACTTACTGTTTTTGTGAAATTCAGTCCGGCGCTAAAAGAACCACATGCACACACATTTGCACATTCAATTCTAAGCCAATTTTTTAGCACATGATTTCACAGTTGTCCACCGAGTTCTTTCCGCTCTTGAACAAGTCAATTTGAGCGATGTGGATTCGGAAAGTAGCGAAGATGATGCAACTCCAAGAAAGCCTGATTTGATGGGGCTGTATCTCATGGCAAGCAGCAAGGATAGCTTCACTAAAAATGATCATGACAATGACTTCAATAAGGTAGATCCTTCATATGATGAATTAGCTATTGATGTTGCTCGTCTTGGAAAATTGCTTGATAAACGTGGCAAGAAAATTAAGAAACATGATTTTGTTGTGGAATCATTTAATGCTGAAATTGCTAGAATTAAAACCTTGATTCCTGATGATGATAATTGCAAATCATGTGACTTAATTTACAATGAGCTCACCTTGCTTAGAAAAGAACATGCTTTCTTGTTACATCAAAATGAGAAAAATGAGAAACATGTCAAACAAACTAGCTGTTCCACTGATGATTTGCATGGTTCAACTTCTTGTTCTAAATGCTCAACTCTTGACTTGAAATTGAAAGATGCAAATGCTAGGGTTTCTCAATTAACTGATGATCTGCTTACACATGAGGTTCTTTCATGCTCTACTTGTCGTAAGCAAAAAGGGAAGGTTGATATTCCTTGCAATAATTCTCATGCTTTCTCGTAAAGTTGATTACTTGCAAAATTCCTTAGAATGGTTCACTAATGGCAAGAAAATTTTGAACATGATTTTGGACCAATCTAAGGTTAGCTCAAACAAGAAAGGTTTAGGTTTTGATCTTTGTGCTTCATATGAAACTAAACCTCGCACTGTTGTTCAGGCTCTTTGCAATGACAAAATTGATATTCTCAATGAGCCTAAGAAGATTGCTTTTAGATCTGCTGGTCTTTTATCTTCCTTTGTGATGAATTCAAAATGTGCTTCTATTGTTAAAGCAAAACATCATGTTAAGTACACTTGCACTTATTATGGTAGAGATGGACATTTAGTAGATTTTTGTTTTAGACTGGCTAAACAACAAAAGAAAGAAAGAGCTAAGACTATGTCTAATTCAGACAGGCACACTTTTCTTCTCATTATGTGCCTAGGGTGAAACAAGCACCTTTTGTTGCTAAAAACACGTGAAAGGGAAAATCTGATTTTGTACTGAAGAATACTCATTTGTGCCTACTGTTATGCGTCATGTGTCTCAATACTGGATTCCCAAAAATCTGATTTCTAACCCCAGTACTGAGACCTCGACATGTTTTGCTATGTAGGCTTCTCGCGAGAGGAAGGAGAACGTATGGCTAGTGGATTCCGGATGCTCACGCCACATGACCGGAGATAACAATTGGTTCTCCTCCCTCACTTGTGCATCTCGTGCTGAAAGTATTACTTTTGGAGATGCTTCTTCCTCTTCTGTTGTGGCAAAAGGTACAGTAAAGGTGAGTGACAAGTTTATGTTCAAAGATGTGGCTCTTGTTGAAAACTTGAAATATAACTTGCTTTCTGTCTCACAAATGATTGATGAAGATCTTGCAATAAGCTTTAAGAAAAATGAATGCAAAGTGTTAGAGGCTTCAGGTGACCTTGTTTTCAGGATTATACACTTTGGAAGAGTATTTAAAGCTAACTTTGATGTATCACCTTCTTCTAAGCATAGGTGTCTAGTTGCCAATGTTTCTAAAGATTTATTATTTTGGCATCGTAGACTTGGTCACGTAGGTTTTGATCACCTCACTCGTGTTAGTGGTTTAGACATCATTCGTGGTTTGCCTAAGCTTAAAGGTGATAGCAATTTAGTATGCTCTTCGTGTAGACATGGTAAGATGATTGCAGGTTCACATCCACCTCTTACCATGGTGATGACAAACGCTCCAGGACAGCTAATACATCTTGACACGGTTGGACCATCTCGAGTTCAATCCTTTGGAGGCAAATGGTATGTGCTTGTTATTGTTGATGATTTTTCTAGATACTCTTGGGTGTACTTTATGGCATCTAAGGATGAGGCTTTTAGTCATTTTAGAAGTCTTGTTCTTAGGCTTCTGTTGATCATCCAGGAGCTCTTAAATCTATTAGAAGTGATAATGGAACTGAGTTTAAAAATTCATCTTTTGATCACTTTTGTGCTGGAAAAGGAATTGATTATCAATTTTCATCACCTAGAGTACCTCAACAAAATGGTGTAGTTGAGAGGAAAAATAGAACTTTGGTTGAGATGGCTAGAACTATGCTAGATGAACATCACACTCCTAGGAAATTTTGGGCTGAATCGATTTCAACTGCATGTTATGTTTCAAACCGTGTGTTTTTTAGATCAAAATTAGGTAAAACTCCATATGAACTTCGGTTTGGACATAGGCCTACTGTTTCTCACTTTAGAGCTTTTGGATGCAAATGCTTTGTCTTGAAATCTGCTAATCTTGATAAATTTGAAGCTAGATCAATCGATGGCATTTTCCTTGGATATCCTGCTCATACTCGGGGTTATCTTGTGCTTGTTTTGTAAACTAACAAAATTCTAGAAACCTGTGAAGTTACTTTTGATGAGGCTAGTCCAAGCACTAGCCTAAGTGATGCAGGTAGAGGTGCATATGTTGAGGGGGAGAAAATCTTTGAGGACAATGATGATGATATTGAGGATGAGGTCTTGACTCTTCCTAATGCACAATCAGCTGTAGCACTTTCTGCACCTACTACTACATCACCTACGGCTAAGAATCCTCAAGCTACAACATCATCTGTACTTGCTGAAAATGAAGAAGAAGGAGAAGTTTCTAAAGTGACAGCTCCCTTACATATGCAGAGAAGTCATCCACCTGAACAGATCATTGGAGATTTAAACGAGAGAGTCACTTGGTCCAGGTTTATTCATTCAGATACTCATACTCATTCTGCTTTAATTGCCTCTTTTGAACCCAAAGATATATCTCATGCATTAACTAACGAATCTTAGATCAATGCCATGCATGAGGAATTGGAGAATTTTGAACGAAATAAAGTTTGGAAACTAATTTCACCACCTCCTGATTTTAATATTATTGGAACTAGATGGGTTTTTAAAAATAAACAAAGTGAGGATGGTGTTATTGTTAGAAACAAAGCTAGACTGGTTGCTCAAGGTTTCACACAAGTTGAAGGTTTAGATTTCGATGAAACATTTGCTCCTGTTGCTAGAATTGAAGCCATTAGAATTCTTTTAGCATTTGCTGCATCTAAAGGTTTTAGATCATATCAAATGGATGTGAAAAGTACTTTTCTTAATGGCTACATAAATGAGGAGGTGTATGTTAAGCAACCACATGGTTTTGAAAATCCCAAGTTTCCAGATCATGTATACAAATTGTCAAAAGCTTTGTATGGTTTAAAGCAAGCCCCTAGAGCATGGTATGATAAGCTAAAAACATTTTTACTTGAAAGGGGGTTCTCCATGGGAAAAGTTGACAAAACTCTCTTTTTACTCAAGCAAGGCAATGATCAATTGTTCGTTCATATTTATGTTGATGATATTATCTTTGGAGGTTTCTCTCATATTTATGTTGATGATATGATCAATTCATATTTATGTTGATGATATTGATGATATGATCAATCGTGAGGACTCCCTTTGGCACTTGTATCTTGATGACCTGGTAGGCATAGTGCACTACTGCCATGAACTTAGCCAACATTGGGCGGCCGAGGATCACATTGTATGTGGTTTCAAAATCCACCACATTGAAAAGGATCTTTTAAGTGAGGAAATTGTCCGGCGTGCCAAACGTGACTAGCAGCTTGATCTGACCAAGGAGTATTGAGGATGAATGAGGGGTTATACCGTGGAACTGCTTGGCCCCGACTTTTATTTCTATCCGGGGGATTCCCATGTTATCCAACATCTTCGCGAAGATGAGGTTCAGTGAGCTGCCCCTCTCTACTATGGTTCAGGCGACCCTGATGTTAAGGATGGTGGGTTCGACCACCATGGGATATCGACCCGATCATGGGACCACGGTTGGGTGGTCGGACTGGTCAAAGGTGATCGGTACCTCATACCACTTGAGGAGTTGGGGAAGGGCTGGCGTGACCAAACTAACCTCTCTCAGTCGCATTGTACTGTCTCTTGGACTCGTACGTGGTGGATCCTCCGAAGATGTGGGCCAGCTTGTGGTCAGCCCCGTGGTACTCGGGCTCCTTGTCTTCGGGCTTACCTTGGGCCTGTTCGATTCCGCGCTCGGCGAGGATAACCTTGAACTTTTCTTGGACCTTTTTGCTGATCACCTGGCACTCGTCAAAGTCATGCTTGTCCGTGTGGTGGACGGGGCAATACGTGTTTCCCCCACGGCTTCGACCTTTGTTGTCGCCGGTATTGCGCACTTTGCCCCTTTCGACCGCGGTGTGGTAGAGTCACCTTTTCGCTTTTTGCCATGGTTCTTGTTCTTCTTCACCCCTTGCTTGGACAACCCAGGCTTGTCATTGTTAGGCTTGGGTTCATCAAGGTAACCTCGAGCTTCGGCGCGTATGGTGTACTTATCCGCCAACTCGAAAAGCTCCTTTGTGGTTCTGATCTTTCGAGTGGCAAGTTTTCCTTTTATCTCTCTATCCTTGACACCGTTCTCAAAAGCCATTATAATGGCTTTGTTTAAGATGTCAGTTATCAAGTTGCTCTTATTGCTGAAGCACGAATGAAATCACGCAGCGATTACGTTGGCTCTTGTATCACCCGATGGAGGTCGCTGCGAGTTTCGGGGTGTACGTATGTGCCTTGGAAGTTAGCAACGAATTGGGCCCGTAACTCCACCCATGACGATATAGAGTGAGGTGGGAGATTGAGTAACCAAGATCTGGCTGCACCATCCAAGGTGGTGAGCAGATAGTTGGCCATCACCTTCTCGTTTCCTCCGGTTACCCTCATGACCATGGTGCAAATTTGCAGCCATTCGACTAGATTGATGTTTCCTGAATATTTCTCAACTGGGCCAGGTTTGAACTTGTCCGGCCATCTAACGGCACATAGTTCGGCGGTGAAGGCCTTGCATCCTTCGTCAATGTCTTCGGCGCTCTTTGGCTTGGTGACTAGCTTCATCCCTTGCCGAGGGAACCTGCACTATATCGGCGAGCGGTCCCTCATGGAGGAGGAATCACCCCTTCGAGCCTGGTGCTCAGGAGACTAAACCCTTGGGGAGGAAGACTCCCTTTCTCATCGCTCATGCTCTCATTCCTCTCTCCGATCGCGGATGACGATGCGTAGATCCCGTCGATCATGAGGGATGCAATCCCGGAGATCACCATGTTGTCTTTGGTATGAGTTGGGATGATGTGTCCTGAAACTCTTATGGCCAAAGCTAGCTACTACTGACCCCACTGCCTGATGGCTTGGGTGAGATGGACCTAGCCTCCGGTTGGTGGCCCCTTATTGGTGGAATGCCCGAACCTCAAGTTGGCAACCCATGCGGTTTGGGCCTATGCTGCGTTGAGCAGCGTGCTCATCTGGTCAAGTACTGGCATCATCATGTTGTTTGGATCCGATGGCGGGAGTGATCTCAGCAGCATGTGTGCGCACTGGACATTCACTACAGGTGTACTAAAGATGTCAACGTTGCGCTATTCCCAAGACATTGCTTCTGGAGCGTGGTCGGGCCTCCTGTTGTTGTCGCATTGTTGAAGATTCTGCTACCCTTGGAAATCCATCACACACAGGTGGGGTGTTGTTGGATTATTATGGACAAATCGCTTCGACAAGTTGGCCATGGTCCCTGCTGCGGCCATGGTAGTTGGATCTTGTTGATGATCTGCAGTATTTGGAATGACTGCGTCTGGGGCTGCTTGCGCTAGGTTTGGCGCAGTTGTCAAGTCTCGAGGTGTACCCAAAGAAATCTGGTGTCAACATCTATCCATGGCATCTGCTCCTAAAACTCTTTCTTAAGAGTTTTTGGCAGTGGTAATGTTGTTGGCCCTAGCCATAAATACGTAGCGATCTTTGCTGCTACCATGATTGCTGACATCAGCATTGTCGCTGTCGGTGTTAATGCACTTGAGGACACTGGGCTCCTTCGGGTCGAAGTCGATGAAGGACACTTCTCGGGATGTATTCCAGGAGCAGGGCTCGATGGTTCCGATGTGCTCGAGTCCCCAATCGGGCCTCCAACAGAAGAGCATGGTCCCGAAGATGACCTCGGATCCGACTGTGGGGATGTGGTCGATAAGAGCCCCCGAGCTGATGTTGTTGCGATAATCGATGCCAGACAGTCCGTTGTAGATGCTCATCGGAGACATGGTTGATTTGCAAAAATAGCTAAAGGCCCCTACCTGGCATGCCAGCTGTCGAAGGTTAGGAATCGACAATAAACTTATACTCTGGTACCTTCAAGGATGCAGGATCAACCAAGGAATCAATAGCACACGATATACACAGGTTTGGGCCTCTGGATCAAGTAATACCCTACTCCTGTGTGGATGTACTATGATGTTGCCGAGAACAGACTATAGAACAGGGAGATCAAGCTCTTGTTACAATGAAAATTGCTCCTGTGGGATGGCTAAACCCTAGCCTATTTGCTAATCTAGGAAGATTACTCGTCACCTATCCTGCCTAAGGTGTGCCCGCCTGAGTCTCGACTATCCTACTTGAGTTGCCCCCCCCATCATGGGCGTCTACTCCCTTATTTATATGGTTGGGGTAGCCTCCTATTGAGTCGTAGTCGGCTGGGAGTACCGATCGTACTCGATGAGGAGTCTTCTGCTCCGGGATCTCCGTGGCATATCAGAATCTCCCGTACCTTCCAGCATATTCGGATTGGTTTCCTCATAACAGGAACACGATAGATTCCTTCCCAAATGTGGGGATACTCCTTTCCGCATATATCTTATCCCGTGTGATTCGGGCTTGAGATATTGTTAGTTTCCTAACACGTGTGTTTCTGTGTGTAGTACAATACCTGAATTTTCCATGCATGCATATATCCCATATTTAGATATTCTACAAATGGGATCTACAGGAAGTGCTTACCTTGCTATTTGTTGTCTTCAACGATGAAGTCGAAGTCGTAACTTGAAGTTGTCGACGACGAAGTCTTGGACGTCAGATTCTACATGTCGTTCAACGGAAAAGATAATAAATAGCAAATAACAACTTTCAATAGTGGCAAAAAGAAGTCAAATGTAAAATCAAATAAAATCAATACACAAATAAGTATGGGTGTGGGTTTGTGATTTTATGTGCGCGTGTGCAATATTTTACGTTGCAGTCTTCACTGCTATTAACGGTATGGGTTAAATAGCACGCAACACTTGTTCTTTATGATTTATTTTAGTTTATTTTATGAATTCAAGAAGCTAAGATTGTGAATTTAAATATGTTTAATTTAGAATTCAAGAGGCCAAAATTGTTTATATTATTATAAATTAGTACATAAAATAACAGGGTTGGAAGAATTTAAAAGTTGCATTGTTAAACTTAAGTGAATACCAGACACTAACAATCAATCACTAATATATGTAAGGTTTAACTTAAGCTACTAGTTATAAGTTTATGACTTTAGGGAGGTGCCGGTGATAACAACATTTTATTCATTAATTTCTTATTACTTAAGTGCATGCACTTGTATTATGGACTTTAGGGTTATAATACATAGTGTTATGCTTTTTGATAGGATTAAGATGCAAAGCATATTATAAGAGAAACGTTTATACACAACAAGTCGTGCCTTAGGGAGTATTCTAAGGATGATCTTTACAGGTATTAACGCTTATTGCTAATGTTCTATTTATCAAACGAAAGCATATGTTAATTAAGGGCTACACATACACTACGTTTAAAGTTTAATTTACACATGATAACCAATATAGACTAGGGTCAAGTGTAATCATTCTTGTAGTATTAAATGGCCATGTTCTAAAGATTATTCATAACAAGTTATATATGCATTATTATGTTTATATTTATCTTAACTATATACTAAGCGTTAGTGTTTTCATAGCATGGTTATTTACTAACTCAGTTTAACGTTAATCAATTATGAAATTTTTTTGCATATTTGAAATATTCATGATCTCAAAGACATTTTAAAATTTATTTCATGAATTAATAAATTTTGTTTTGCTGTAACTGTATCAGGGATTTGAATATAACAAACATAAAGCAATATATAAAGTAACGTATAAAAGTTCAATGGTACACCCTAAATATTATTTCAAAATCATGTTTTCTACTATCTAACTAGCACAAAGAAACTTGTTTCACTTCATTCGGACTTCGTTTGATCAAGTTACAACATTATGAATATTTAACATGTCAAATTTAACCCTAATTGGAAATTGGTACAACTTAACTCCAAATTTGAATTTATGTGCATATTTAGAAAGCACATGACATAAGGATTCTAATGTGACTGGTTTCATTCAATTTGTACCTGATTTGCACAAATTCTACGTGGGGCATATTTCAAACCTTCAATCCAAATTTGAATTCTGTTTTAAATGGCTGAACAAATTTCAAATATTTTTGCATATTATAAAACTACATGATTTAACAAGAATTTAGGAATTTGTTTCACTTGATTTGGAATTATAGTTTGAAAGATATGGAAGTTTGAATCTTTTCTGGTTGAATATATGAATCAAATATGAAAATACATTTTCCATAACTGAAAACGTATTTCCAAATGCGAGCACGTTTTCTTTGGAATTGGGCCAGTCCACTAACAAGGCGGGCCCAGTTGACATAGACTGAAGGTGGGATGCGTGCGTGTGCTGTGAGGCTGCCAGAGCGGCCCCACTTGCCTGTGAGCGAATGCAGTTGTGTGCGATGCTGGGGTGTCTGACAGGCGCGACCCACAAGTCAGAGAGCCAGGGCAAAGGACCCATAGCACGGTGCTCACCGGTGGCGAGACAGTACCGATGAGGCCCGGCCAAGCTCATTGAGAGCTATGAGGGAGTATTGCGCACCTAGGGGTGGATTTCTTTGCGGCTCAAGGTACCGGGGATACCTTGTCACCGAGGTCCAGCGGCGACTCCATGGCCCATTGGCGCAGTGGCAGGTTAGGCTCAAACAACTTTGATTAATCAATGTTCGGGCATCCACAGGGTCCAAGGAGTGTAAAAGAATATCTCACCTTGAGCTAGGAGTTTTGGTGTGGCTCAATGGCTGTTGCTGGAAATAGAGAAGATCGTGTACCGCGGAGGGAGATCTCTGATGGACTAGGCTCCAAATTATTTTAGGGGTTTGGTTCGCGTGGAGGCGTAGGTGCTTCGGTCAAGAAGAATTGGAGATTGATTGCATATGGGAGGAATGGGATTGAGAATTTGGTGCAGCGAAAGTCTATCGGACGTGAAGAAGAAAGAGGAACTTGGGCTCGATATTGAGAGGCGAAGGTAATGCTCGAACCCAAAGTCGGCTAGGCGTTTTTATAGAGCTTCGAAGTGGTTCTTGATAGGGTGCAAATGGGAAAGAAGCCCTGGCGCCCGAAAAGCTACTAGGAGGCTCCGTCGCTGGCTTGAACCGACGAGTTTGTGTTTAATCTCGCCCGGACAACAGCACAAGGTATGGAGGGCTTCGTTTCGTGTGAATTTACGGTGGGAAAAAGACAAAACGGCGAGGCGGTTTTGCCGATTTTTCTCTAGCGGTTGAGCGAGAGAGAGAGAGAGAGAGAGAGAGAGAGAGAGAACAGAGCGAGAGAGACAAACCCAACATGTGGGGTCCCAGGCCCACATGTTGGTGGCCTGTTAGAGAGGGGAAAGGAAAAGAGTGGGTGCATGTGGGCCTAAGCGAGAGGAAGGACGGTAAGGGTGAAATGGCCGGACGAAGAATTGAATGGGGAATTCTTGTGCTTCCCTTGGCTAAGTGCAAACAACGAAGGAGGTAGTGCTTTGGTTTGAATGGACTAATCTGAGCTACACAATATACTCAAGAATGTACGTGAGCAACAATAAATTCATAGAAGCTCACCAAGGTTTTCTTGAACTGGGTTCACACTGCACAGCCAGCTCGGTGATGACCCTTGTGCTCAGGCGAGACATGGCGACGTCCTGCCATGGCAGCAAAATCGACTAAGTTCTGTTGCCATGGCAGTATTTTGACCAGCAATTTGCTGCCGTGGTAGAGGTGAGGATTAATGATGAAGTTGAGGCTTTGTATCATCAGAGAAGAATGAGTATGTGAAGGCGATGTGATTATGGCATGAGAAATGGGGGAGCTTCATTGCTTATACAAGGTTATAAGGTGGTACCAACAGTATTTGAACGCAAATGAAATGGCGACCGTGAAATGGGAGGCATGGTCGGCTTGAAAGTATGAAGGCGAACTAGTCAAATTCTAGAGTTTACATTGACATGAGTCTTCATTAATAGATGAGCCCACATGGTAAAACTAGTAGAAAGGGAGGGAGATTTCCAGAGAGTTTACCCTGATGTGGGAGTCCCCATAACTGCATGGACCCACCTGTAAGTAAGGAAAGAGCAAATACAATTCGGATTTCTCTGGACAGCAGTAAAGGATCATTTATTCGGGGTGTCAAATCAGTTGATAAATTTTTGAAACTTTTTAATAAGTGATCTGGGTAAGTTTTATACTAACTATAAAATTTTGAAATGAAAACCTATAGTAATTTAATTATTAAAATTCTGACAATACCCACTGTCAGAATTTAAATTTTGGACAACGGTTTAACTAAGGTCTTAAACTTAATTATTAATTTTTAAAACTTTTGTAAAAGGCTTGAAATGATATATGGGAACTTACATAAAAATTTCAGGTTCAAATATTTTATATTTATTGTATGATAATTCTTTTACTCTGTTTTGCTGATTTTTAGTTTTGAATTAAATAAATTGGAATAAATAGTAAATATAGTTCTTAATTTTTACAAATTTTATTCGATAATTGTAAAGATCCGGTGACCACATGGTAAAAAGTACAGAATATAGAGAGCTCTAAATAATTCTACAAGAATCTTTTTTTTACTGTTCGCAGTCAAACCAATTAAATAAGTTTAATTATTGCATTGATTAAATGTGTTCATATTGATTTTTGACTTCTAAGTCAGGTTTCCACATGACTACTGATTTCTAAAGTGTTCTTACAAATTCTTCTCATATTTTACCTTTTACCTTCGTACCATTTTATCATTTTACTTTTTACTTTTTACTAAATGACTTTTTAATGATAGAAAAATCAATAAAAGATTTAAAAATTCAGAAATGATGCATATTTATAAGTAAGATCATCTTTGAAACCCATTTTAATAGTTTATTCATTTTTAAAAAGAATTTCCATATTGAGGTTATTCTTTATCAGCATTCGAAAAAATGAGGTGAAGACAATAAGTTTTAAATTTAGTTCTAGATCCCAATTAAAATAACTATTTGATTCTATTTTTAAATTTTAGATTTTATTTTTTATATTTTTGAAAAGTTGGTGATGTTACGCTGCTTTTGAGAATGTTACATTCTTGACCATTCTTCTTCGTACGCACGCCTTAATATTATTCTTGACTATTCTTCTTCGTACGCAGGCCTTAATTTGTTGACAAAGTGCACTGCCCTCTTAATTTATAGACTCCGCGCAAAAGCCGAGACCGAAGAAACTCACATTCATGGCATTGAATTTATTCACTGTGACCTCCCATTCAATCAAAGTCATTTGGTTCCATTTCCTCCACAAGTTTGTACATCACTAAATCATCAGCTGGCTGCTACTCAAAGTAAGCAATATGAGATTATTTTCCTTCAAACTTCAAATAGGCGACTACGCAGCAAGATCGCTGTTCCCAATCAGAACTTAATTATCCTCTGCACACGATCGTTTCCATGATTCCATCACTCATTAAATCACCACCATGGTCCATGGAAACCCTCATTTAGGCAACGGCGCAGCAAGACTGCAACCTCCAGGTCATGTTCATAAACACCAACATAGATAGTATAAAGAATGGTGTCCATTATCTGTGAGCTGCATGTAACCATTAACAAGCAGTGATCACAGATATGCTTGAGTCCAGTTTCATATTCTTGTGCCTACCTATCCTCTTCTACGGCCTCCACCTTGCAGCCGTTGCTGTCGCCGGCGACGGTGATGGCAAGTTCGTCTACTCCGGCTTCGCGGGCGCGAACCTCACCCTCGACGGCACAGCCAGTGTCACGCCGGATGGCCTCCTCGAGCTGACGAACGGCACCGTCATGGAAAAAGGCCACGCGTTCCACCCGACGCTGCTGCGCCTCCGTGAGTCGGGCGAGAAGAAGGCGGTCCGCTCCTTCTCGGTCTCCTTCGTGTTCGGCATCGTCCCTGCCTTCCCCGGCATGGGCGGTCACGGCATCGTCCTTGTCGTCTCCCCAACCAAGGACCTCTCCTCTGGGCTGGCCAGCACGTACATGGGCCTCCTCAACAACACCAACAACGGCAGAGACGGCAACCACATCTTTGCCGTGGAGCTCGACACCGTAGAGAGCCCCGAGTTTAAGGACATCAACAACAACCACGTCGGCATCGACATCAACAGCTTGTCGTCCCTCAATGTCTCCGACGCGGGCTACTACGACGACAAGACCGGTGAATTCAAGAACCTGACCCTAGTTAGTGATAAAATCATGCAAGTATGGCTGGACTACGGCGAGGATACCACACAAATCGACGTGACCTTGGCTCCGGCAGGAATGAAGAAGCCGTCAAAGCCCTTGGTCTCGGCTAAGTTTGACCTCTCATCGGTGATCACAGACGAAGCATACATGGGCTTCTCGTCGTCGACGGGCACAGTGAGCTCGCGCCACTACGTGCTCGGCTGGAGCTTTGGCGTGGATAGACCTGCTCCGGCCATCGACATGGACAAACTGCCCAAGTTACCTGACAGAAGTTCGAAGTCTCAGTTCAAGACCATGGTGATAGCTCTACCAATTGTCTCTGTGGTGCTTGTGCTCTTCATGGTTGCTAGTGTTCTCCTAGTCTTGCGGCGGCGCTACCACTACGTAGAATTGCGCGAAGATTGGGAGGTTGAGTTCGGGGCGCACCGGCTCTTGTACAAGGATTTGTTTCGGGCAACCGAAGGGTTCAAGAACAAGAACTTGCTTGGCACGGGAGGGTTCGGGAAGGTGTACAAGGGTGTGCTTCCCACATCCAGTTTGGAGGTCGCAGTGAAGAGGGTATCGCATGAATCAGGGCAAGGAATGAAAGAGTTTGTTGCCGAGGTTGCTAGCATTGGCCGCCTCCGGCACCGCAACCTCGTGCAGTTGCTTGGCTACTGCCGGCTCAAAGATGAACTTCTTTTGGTCTACGATTATATGCCAAATGGCAGCCTTGACAAGTACCTGTATGGCTATGATGGCAAGCCTACTCTGAATTGGGCACAGAGGTTGCAGATTATCAGGGGTGTCGCATCAGGCTTGCTCTACCTCCACGAGGAGTGGGAGCAAGTCGTCGTCCATCGGGACATCAAAGCGAGCAACGTGCTCCTTGACAACGAGATGAACGGACGGCTAGGCGACTTTGGTCTTGCAAGGTTGTATAACCATGATGCCGAGTTGCAAACCACTGTTCTGGCCGGGACCTTCGGTTACATGGCCCCCGAGCTAGCACTGACCGGCAAGTCATCCCCTTTCACCGATGTCTTCGCCTTCGGCGCGTTCCTTCTCGAGGTCACCACTGGCCGGAGGCCTATCGAGCAAGACGTTGAAGGTCATAGGCTCATGCTGGTAGACTGGGTGCTCGAGCATTGGCGCAAGGAATCGCTCATCGAGGTAGCTGACCAGAGGCTTGAAGGCGACTACGATGTCGATGAGGTGAGTTTAGCACTGAAGATAGGATTGCTGTGCTCACATCCGTTGGCCAATGTAAGGCCAAGCATGCGACAGGTTATGCAGTACCTCGACGGGGACATGCCACTTCCAGAGCTGACACCGATGCAGTTGAGCTTCAGCATATTGGCCTTGTTGCAGAACCAAGGGCTCGACTCGTATGTCATGTCCAATTCATCGTCGATGAGGAGTTTAGGCACAATTACTAATCTCTCGAGGGGGAGATGATGCGTATTTGTGTTCCATCTACTAGTTGTTCTTAGCGAAGTGACATGTTTGCACAACTTAAATTGGTGATGAGCCTAGCTCTGGTTTTTCCTTTTTTATTATTCAGTTAAAATTTGCAGCTCACTGTTGTGCTAAGTTCGCCTATTCACAATAGGAACCGCAAGTTTGGTCGAGTACGTACCCCCATTTTCTAGTCAACAACATTCGTTCTGATTGTAAACCAAAACTGTCCTAGTTAATGAAGGCTCCTTTCTTCCCTAAAAAAACTCAAATTTATGTTAATGCTATTTTGACATTAATGAAGAGAAGTTGCCATACCAGGTTGGATTTGGTAATGCTCTGCTGATTGGATATACTGTATGATTGTGCGCTTAACATACTTCTTGCTAATTTTATGTGTTTTAGGCAGGGTCCCATATCCCGGGCGAAAACTGCCTGGATGTGGGGAAGTAGCCCGATTACATATGTTCGAATTTATATTTTCGATTGTATGAGAAACTTTCAAAAGAATATCAGCACTGAGATGTTCAATTGAAATGCTAATTAGCGATATTTCTGGATGTTTTGACAGGAAAAAGTAGGGAAGACCTCTACTGTATATATTTGTGAAGACCCTCCCTTTTATGATAGTGTACCATCAAAGACAGGTTCTAATGCGCTTCCTGTGCTAGTCCCCGGATCAGTTGCTAGCACGCATGTAACATCCCGGTTTTGTAATTAAGCTTAATTAGGTTAATTAAGTGTATAATTGTGCTCTGATTTGATTTTTGGATTTTGATTTGGAGTTATTCGTTTTTGAATTCCTTTTTGTCCACTACGTCGGACAAGGTCATCTGTGTCGGTTCGGAACCGACACCGACTCAGATGTACCGACACTGATAATCGAGGATTATCAGTGTCGGTTAAAAAACCGACAAAAATAATCTAATCAGTGTCGGTTCTCACCACTAACCGACACTGATAGTCCACATATCAGTGTCGGTTTTAACTAAGAACTGACACAACAAGTCCATATATCAGTGCCGTTCTAACCACTAACCGACACAAAATGTCTCAATATCAAAGTCGGTTCCTATAAATAACCGACACTGATAGTCCATATATCAGTGTCGGCTTTCACTAAGAACCGACACAAAAATTCCTTATATCAGTGTCGGTTCTAACTACGAACTGACACAAAAAGTTCTTAACGACTAAGAAACGGGATGCCCGTTATAAGCAAGAACGGGCATCCTGCATGCTCAAACTGCTGTATCAGTGCAAGTTTTAGGCCATATATCAGTGTCGGTTCGAACCATCAATTTAGGTTAGAATGGTTAGAGCCGACATGCCACGTTTTCTAGAAACATTGCTTTCTGTATAGGAATGTTGATGCCGTCCGGTCTCAGGGGTTGTGTTTGCCGGAGCAAGTGGACACCGCTGTCGACAGCGGGCACGGTCGAATTTTAAGCAGCGCAAAGACAAGAAGCTGCTCAAGCGGGGCACTTACAGTAAGCCTTACTGCATCGATGCGTCGGAGTCAGAGGAGTGCATGTTGCTCTACGACCACATCAAGGACGAGCACACGACGGTCGACGCCGAGCGCGGCGGGATCAGGAAGGGTTGAGTCAGAGGAGTGCATGTTGCGTCGGAGTCAGAGGAGTGCATGTTGCTCTACAAACCTCTACGTCATCGTGTACTAATGTAGAACCTAAGATTTCCCGCATGTATTGGCAGACAAAATATCCACATAAATTTGTGCCTTGCGACTGTTTGTGACACTGCAAAGAATAAATAAACTACAATATCACGAAACAAGTCATTTACTACAAAATGCGATATAGAAATAAGGTGTACGTACTGGGAATTTAGTACGCATCGAGAAGGACTTTTGGAATGGGCGGTATCTCGTGCACTTTTTACACTATCTTTTAAAGGCATTCTGGAGTATTTTTGTCATGTCCTTGTAATATTGTTCTTCCTTTTCAAGGGGATCCTGTAACACCCCGGCATTTAATATGCCCGAATGATACCAAACATAGGCTAAACAACGCCTAAATACCATGAATTAAGCTAAATTACAGCAAAGGAACAAATGCTAATACCAAAAATTTCGGCAGCATCTCCTTTGTTTTTCCATGATTCGGAGCAACAACAAAACATCACAAGTTATATCATAATGGAAAGCATCTAAAACAGCAATAACATGTGACATAGCAACAATATAAGTCCAGGATAAAGCCTTCAACCACTTCATGAGCTAAACGAATCAAATAGTAAGACCGAGCACACAGTTAAGCAATTCTCCAAGTTTCATGGCAATAATTTCATTATCATGACTCCAAGTGGTAACACTGTCTAATTTGTGTGGAGCTACGTGTAGATGTGTAGCTAACCCCTTTTTCCCGCATGCCGGTTTCACGGTACCTAAGAAAAACAACATAAACACAAGCGTGAGTTCATCACTCAGCAAGTATATTGCAATGGAACAAGAAAATACATTCCAATACCTTCATCACCATATTTCACACACAACATCATACACATCTCATATTCATAGTGTAAGCATATCATTGACATCATCATAAATCATCCTCATATAACATCCTCATATAATGCAATGCAATGTAATGCAATGCGATGCACATATCTCCTGGAAACACATACCGGTATGGTTGAGTACACACCCGTCGGTGTGCACCCTCTCCCCCCTTCCATCCCGAAGATGGAGGGTGCCTACTCCTCGCTTCCGTTCACCGCGGTGAATGGAATCACGATGTAGGACTTACTCATTGGCTCTCCGGATTAGTCATAACTTTCTCACCGACCTTCCCGGACTAGTTATGACTTTCTCACCGCCCGGGCCATGTAACATGCCATGTATGCATTTATGCCAACATCATATTTAACTTGTACATTAAACATGGCATCATCGTGGATAACTTGTACATTAACACATGGCATCATCACATAATAAACATACTCAGCATATCAATGGCAAACATTAAGGCATGGCATGTGAACATATCATATATTCAAACTTCAATCTCAATCAATCAAACAACCTACAATCGCTATCCATTACAATACACTTGCCTCAACCACGGACGACGGATTGGCGGGAAGTAGAAGGCACCCCCGGTGTCACACCACCTGCACATAGGTACCACACACTCACAATCATGCCCACAAAACAGTACGCAAACCCACATCTACCCCGACATTGCCAACTACTCGCAATAACCAAAAACAGAGGTTCTGTCCCGACGGGACAGCAGCCTTCCAAAAGGCATAACTTGAGTTCTGGGACTCCGAATCAATTAAACGAGTACATCCTCGCGTAGCTTAGGAAATTTCCCAACTTTTTCTAGGTATATGGAAAGACTGATTCGGAATCTAAAGTTGTGTAATTTACAGATTACCATGATCTGTTCCAATTGCGTCATAGATTTTAACACGCTCGGTAAAACAGCCATAACTTTCAAACGGCTGATCGGAATTTAACGTTCTTTATGTCCACTGAAAGATAATGAAATTATATACAACTTATTCAACATCCGTACGACCAAATTCCAAATTTAAATTGGCGAAAAACTGAACCCTAGGTCGACTGCTCATGCTGTCCCAAAACAGAAACGTGGCAACATCTAGATCTAATCCAATCTACTCAATTCCAGCACCACCAATTGATCTAAAAACTTGATAAACACCCTTAGAACAGTACCTAGCCCAAACCCCAAGGAGTCCCATGGCCATACCTTCGCCCGACGACCGAAATCCCAACGAAACTCCTCCCGGATCGCTCCTCGCTCCTCGCTCCTCGTTCCAATGGATGGATCCTCGAGGTGCAGGGGATGGGGAGGCCACCCTAGGGCAGCAAGGGGGTGGAGGAGAGGTGGTGGAGAGGTGGGGAGTAAAGGGGAGCAATGGGGGAGGTGGAGGCGCATGCAAGGGAGAGAGGGAGGTGGGGGTGGCGGCTAGGGCATGGAGGGAGAGGTGGGGGCGCCCAAGGGGAGGGTGTGGGGCGCAAGGGGGCAGGGGGAGGCCTTTTACCAGCCCCCACACATGTTCCTAATCCTAAATGGATTCCCACTCCATCCCACCAAAGCCCACAACCCCCTCTTTTAGGCCCAAACTCCCTTGGGAAGGCCCAAAACCCCGGAAACGGCCCGGAAACGCTATTAACCTCCATACCCTATGGTGTTAACCTTAATTCCACATCTCATAATGTTTTTGACCTCATCATGCACCATTTATAAGGTTCCAACACTCCGTGGTGACACAACACTTCAAAAGGCCCAAAAACGCGAGTAAACCGCAAGCGGAAAGGTTTTATTCTCTAATTTCACATTCTATAATGTCACACCATACCGTAGTGTCACATTCTTCCCCCCTTCAACAGGATTCAACCTCGAATCCGAAGGACGCCAAAAAAAAACAACAAAATCCCCAAGGGACAAAAGACTTCTCTGCAGCACAAAACAACCGCACGAAACCTCAAACCGGAACAAACGACAAGTGAGTTCTCAAAACCAACACTTGGCGAGAAAAGTAATGATCTAGCTCAACTAAGGGCAACCTCTCACAGGTCGACCTTCACTTCCATTCCCAAACAGAATCTGCGTTTCAACCACTAAGGGCTCCATCAACCCAAAACGCTCGAATCCTCACAGCAAACACTTCATACTTCTATCACAACCAACCTGACTACCATACTCCATTAAACTCAACATGACATAATCAATGGAAGTCACAATTCCTTTAACGACCTTTCTACATTCCCGAAAATTTCTATCGAGGGGAAAACTCATTAAGGCAGACTTGCCCTTCCGATACACGATCATACTAACATTTTATTCCATCCTTTCCCAGACATAACTCAAATCCAAGAACAACTAGTGACGACAATTGCTCACGGCAGGACAAATATCACCGAACTACCGTCAACTTCACTTCCACCCATCGCTACTCTTAATAATGGTTAAACCCATACATCATCAACCTCCATCACAAACCACCCTTATACCACTAAGGTTCGACACCTAGCCCCAAGCTAGGATCGAAAAACCTTACCAAACCACAATTGGTTCCTTTCTTAAGAGGGTCTCGCCCTCACACAAAAACACTTAGCTATCAAGCCCAAGTGTACACACGACAACTCAAACCCAAAGCGTTAACAACCGTTTTGGAAAGAATTCGGCAACATCCAAGCCAAATCACAAAGGAAGCATAAATCCCCTACACCACAACCAAAATACCATAATTTCTTCATTCTTTCTTTTCATACTAGAAAGAAATGGACATCTCGATTCTTGACATGCATGCACACTTTTCAAGAGCACTCCGGATTAGTCATATATCCTTATATGACTTTCTCACCGACCTGGCTCGTCGACTCCTTTATGATTAATTAAGCATAAACAATGTCTCGTTTTCCTTTTTCACCCTTCATTCATCATGTAACAACGGCACCGAATAGTCATTCACCAAATGACTTCTTCCTCGGTATCAAATGATGGAAACACAATTAACATCAAAGGTTGCGGAAATTCATATAGACTATGACGGCAGCATAGTTGACAGTAAAACACCACGTCATAAAAGAACCCACATCAATTGAAAACTGAACTTGCACAACATTGCATTTCATCCAAATTCAACATTTTGGAAGAGAACATCAAAATTTCAAGTCGAGCATCTGCTCCCACAACCATCACAAACTTCCTCAAGGAGAGGGAAACTCATTCCCAAAAGGGGAACACCTCACTAACAAAATCACTTTGTAAAACTTTCATAAAGTCCACCTTTTTGAAGCACTCACAAACATCACACACATTTTCAAAACAACTCCAACTCTAGCCAAAAAGAGTTACAAATTAAATCTCAAGAGTTTCCAACACAACCCACTAAGTCCATATGTTTCCTTTAAAATTTATTCCAAAGATAATTCAGTGTGGACGCGAAGGAGCGCGATCCACTCAAAAACTTTTGGGGTGTAAATCCATACTCATAGCACCGACTAAATAAATTAGCCAAAACCAAATATTTGCACCAATTTCTACGAGTTTTAGGGAAACTCTGAAACACAGCATATGGAACACCTTGACCGAAAACCCTTCAACCAAAATGGCAAACAACCAAACCAGTCCAAAAGCTTTTAAACACAAGCTCAGCATAAAAAGAACCATCTCTAGTACTCCACTACGCTTTCCATTAAAAGACTTCAATAATTACTATCTACTCCCTGAGGAGCCCCAACACAATACAACTAAAAGCTTCACAACAAATTCTTTCTCTTATTATCTTCCCCAATACTTATAAATAAAGTTTATGATGATTACGAAAAGACATCCCACGAAGACTAAGTCAACAAGATCCCCATTGACCAACATAACAAATAACATCATATTCTAGATTTGAAACAAGTGCTCCAACAAAACTTTCAGCGTGACCAACCAATAACTTTCATACCACCTATATGTAAACGTCTCGACAATCGAAACTTATTCAGTTAACAAGTGACTTCAACATGTAAATATTATCTCCACAAGACAAGGTTCGTAAATATGATTCTACGACATACATTCATTAAGGATGAAATTTTACATCATGTTAATTATCCAAAGCTCACTCCATCGCAACATGTTAAAATTTTCCTCTATTTTAACCATGGTTTTCAACAAGTAATCTAAACAATTACCACCACTACTTAGTCATCAATAACAACAAATGGGCATAATCATTAACCAACAATATTACTTTTAGCTACCCTATACATAGGTGATAACCAAATTACCACCACACAACATACTCTAACTATTTAAAATAAATTGAATACTAGCATTAACACTGCCCTTAACAACATCATTAACAATAAGTCTTATGTCTTCTCAATTGATATCAATACTTAGCATTGAAGGGACACAACTGCATACTTCCAAATATACTAGTAGTTTGCAACAACGTAAATAGCAACTCTAATCAACTTCCAAATTAAAGTCACTAGGCAACACGATTAAATTCCTCTATTACTCCATTAGATTAGAACATATTTAAACAACCAGCAAAGTTTCTTTAACGGTAACAGCAGTCTACATCATCTTTGTGACACCTCGGAGTGTCGTAACCTTATTATTGAGCATGATAAGGTTAATTACAGTATGAGATGTGGAAATAAGGTTAAGATCATAAGGATCGGGGGTTAATATCGTTTCCGGGCCGTTTCCGGGCCGTTTTCGGGGTTTTGGGCCTTCCCGGAGGAGTTTTGGGCCTTGGTGGGCTTTGGTGGGATGGATTAGGACTCCGAACGGACTAGGATTGGGTTGAGGGCTGATAAAGGGCTCCCCAGCCCCTTGCGCCCATGCTGCTGTTGTTGCGCCCCCACCTCCCTCTTGCGCCTCTCCTCCCTCCCCTCCCTAAGCCCTAGCCCCCCAAACCGTGCGCACCCCCTCCCTTTCCTCCACCTCCACACCACCTCCCCTCCACCCCTTGCTGCCCTAGGGTGGCCTCCCCACCCCTGCACCTTGTGGAGTCATCCCGTGGAGCGAGGAGCGAGGAGCAAGGAGCGAGGAGCGAGGAACGTGGAGCGAGGAGATTCGCGGAGATTGATTGGAGTTTTGCGCTTCGGGCAAAGGTATGATCTTGGGGATCCTTGGGGATGATCTAGGTACTGTTATTAGGGTGTTTATCAAGTTTTTAGATCAATTGGAGGCGCTGGTTTGAAGTAATTTGGGTTAGATCTAAACTTGTCCACGTTTCTGTTTTCGGGCAGATTGAGCAGTCGAACTAGGGTTCGAGTTTCCGTCGATTTAGAATCCGAATCAGACCGTACGGACTTCTAGGAAGTTGTAGATAATTTAATTATCTTTCCGTGGACGTAAAGCACGTTAATTTCCGATCAGCCTTTTGAAAGTTATGGCTGTTTTACCGAGCGCCTAAAAATCTGTGACGTAACTGGAACAGATTGTGGTAATCTGTAGATTAAACAATTTTAGAGTCCGAATCAGTCTTTCCCTATAACTAGAAAAAGTTGGGAAATTTCCTAAGCTTCGCGACGGTGTACTCGTTTATTCGATTTGGAGTTCCAGAACTCAAGTTATGCCTTTTGCAAGGCTGCTGTCCCGCCGGGACAGAACCTCTGTTTTTAGGTTTTGCGAGTAGTTGGCAATGTCGGGTTAGATGGGGCGTGTGTACTGTTTTGAGGTTATGATTGTGAGTGTGTGATGCCTATGTGCAGGTGGTTTGACACCGGGAGTTCCCTCTTCTTCCCGCCAATCCGTTGCACGTGGTTGAGGCAAGTGTGTTGTGATGGATAGCAAGTTGTAGGTTGCATGTTGAAATTAGATGGAATTGCCTACATGATATATGTCCACTTGCCATGTGTTAATGAATGATATGATATGATGAGCATGTTTAACATATTATGATGCCATGTGTTAATATGTGAATTAAATATGATAATTGGCATGGTTGCATGCATGTCATGAGATAGGGCGAGGCGGTGAGAAAGTCTTAACTAGTCCGGCAAGGTCGGTGAGAAAGTTATGACTAATCCGGAACGCCATTGAGTAAGTCCTATGTCGTGATTCCATCCACGTGGTGTTTGGAAGCGAGTAGGCACCCTCCATCTTCGGGATGGAAGGGAGGAAAGGGTGCACACCGACGGGTGTGTACTTCCCATACCGGTATGAGGTTCCAGAGGGTCAGGAGCAATGCATTACATCGCATACAAATTGATGATGATATTGATAAGTATTCATGAATGAGATGTTATACATGATGAAAGATGTTATTGATTTGTTGTTATGCTTGTTGTTCATTGCAGTATGCTTGCTGAGTTTTCGAACTCACCCTTGTGTTTTCTTGTTGTTTTAGGTACCATGAGAACGGCATGCGGGAAAGAGGATTAGTCACACGCTCACACGTTGCTTCACCTTAATGTTTCCCCAAGTCAATTCATTTAGTTGGATAATAAATTGCGTGTGATGGTCTTTAAAATTGAGTCTTAGCTTGGTTAATGAGAGTTCTATTGTTTGTTTGACACTTGGAACCTTAAGAGCTTAATGTTAGTCTCTTATTGTCGTTAAGACTTTATTTATTGCTGTTTTAGATGTTTCTCTTATTGCCATATAATGCTATATTGTTGTTGTTCCTTAAATTCATGATAAAACAAAGGAGGTGCTGCCGAAATCTCGGTTTTTAGCCTTTGCGCCTTTGCTGGAATTTGATGTTAAATGTGGTATTTAGATGTTGTTTAGCTTATGTTTGGTAACATTCAGGCATAGTAAATGCCGGGGTGTTACAGTTGGTATCAGAGCGGGCTGTAGGTCCTTGGAATGTGAATTTTTAGTGTCATGCTATAGGGTACAACTAAAATGTGATGTGGAATAACTTAGAAACATGGCTTAGGTCTTAACTAAAACTTTGTTATAAGATAGCAACATTAAAACTTGTAAAAGTGGTATAACTAATCTAAAATTTGACACACTTGGTTGCCTGCAGTAGGATGGGGGTTTCGGTTCATCATTGCATTGCGCTTAATTATTTAATGAAGGATATGCTTATGATGATGCTTGATCTATGTTCTTGGTTGTGTGATGTTGTGTTTATGTTTTGTGTTTGGATGGTTGTCTGTCTAAGCGGCCATGCCAAGGGGTAGAGGCCGTGGGCGCCATGGCCGTGGAGGCAGTGAGGCTCCCGAGAGGATTGCGGAGTCATGCCTGTATAAATGATTGGATTGTTCTTTGTTGTGGTGATAAAAGTGGGTTGTGGTGCCGAAGGGTTTCGGTCACCTCTTTTTAGTTCATAGTATGCTTGGTGAGGTTTGGCGGTGTGGCGGTTAGCGCCATCAGAAGAACTATTAACCCTGTAGGAGAAGAGTGCTTATCTTTTACGTCCTTGATCGGGTAGTTGGTGAGTCAAATAGAAGAGTTGATGGTGGTTCCCTTCGGATGTTCTCTGTAGTTACGGCGGTCGGTTTATTGTTTTTCTTGGCTTTGGTTGGTGAACCAAAAGAAAAGTGTTTTGTAATGGATTTTAGCGGATCGTTACGAGTGCGGTGGCGAGCACCGTGCTTCAGTGTGGTTGGGCCCAGGAGTTGCAGCCATGTAGCAGCCCGGCCATATGGGGCGAGTCCGCCAGGATGAACCCGATAGCATCATCAAGTGGGAGATGGTGCCTTCTCCTCCCAGCTCCGGTAGCGTCTTCTAGAGGATCGGTGCACATGATGGTGCCCCTGTTTCTCACCACCCTTTGCGTGGGCGCCACCCGGCGTCTGCCCGGTGCATGGCCGTCTGCTCCTCCTCAGTTTGCCTCCTCCGCCCCGGCCTTGATGGGGCATCGGCCTGAGTCGGGCTCATACGTCGGCGCCACCAGGAGTGTGCGCTTTGCCGAAGCCGGCCGTCTGCTGGGCATCCGAAGGTGGTTTCGTACTCTGCTCGTGGATTCCGTTGATGCCTTTGTTCTGTTTGATTCGGTGCATCCTATTCCTTTGTGTATGCCGGATTTTGCTAAAGGAGCTAAGTTGGGAGAGTTCAACAGATTTACGAGTCCGTGTTAGTCGATTCCCTGGGGTTTGATTGCTAGTTCTTTGGTTTGCCCTGGTTGCACCATTGCCATTGATGATGAGGTTTTCTTTGCCAATCTCATGGTGATCCGGTTGGCTCCTTTTGATGTCATTTTGGGCATGGACTGGCTGCATCGATCCGTGCTAAGATCGTTGTTTACGGAAGACGGTTTCCTTGCAGGCCCGTCCGGGAAGAGTTGACCTTTGAGGGGGTGGTATACCCTCGATTCGTCTTTGCTTTGACTAGTTTGTTTTACAGTCGGGCGTTTGAGGCTATTAGGTTTCCTCATGACTTTGTCTCGAGAAACCATCTTCGATTTCCATTGAGGAGATTTGTAGTGAAGGAGTTCGACGAGTTGCACAGTCTACCTCACGTGAGGAATGTGGAGTTTCCCGTATTGATCTTGCTCAGGGCACTCGACCTATTTCTATCTCTCCATCAGCTTAGCTCGACCTTTTCAAGGCGAGTTGAAGAAGCGGTTGGAGGATCATTAGCCAAAGGCTTCATTCGGCGTAAGCGTGTCGCCATGGGGAGCACCCGTCCTCTTCGTCTCGAAGAAGGATGGAAGTTGGCGTATGTGCATTGATTATCGTGCTCTTAATCAAGTGGCCAGATCAGAACAAGTATCCTTTGCCTCGCATCGAGGATCTGTTTGACCAACCCGAAGGGAGCAAGGTGTTCTCAAGATTGATCTTCGGGGTATAATCGAGATCCGTGTGAGGAAGCGGGACATTGAGAAGGCTGCTTTCTCCACTAGGTATGGCATTATGAATTTAAAGTTATGTCTTTTGGACTAACTAATGCCCTGCTTGTCTTTATGGAGGCGATGAGCAGTATGCTACACAAGTACCTTGATGAGTTTGTGGTAGTGTTCATCGATGACATTCGATTTACTCTAATCGGAAGAGGAGCATGAAGCGACACTTGAGGCTTGTCTTGCCAGTACCTGAGGGAGAATCAATGCTTTGCTAAAATTTGAAAAGTCACGAGTTACGGATTTGAAGTGGGTTTTCTTGGCCACATCATCAATCCAGAGGGCATATCGGTAGATCTAGCAAAGTCTCGGCGATTTTGGATTGGAAGAGGCCTTCCAATGTCCAAAGAAGGTGCGTAGTTTCCTTGGGTTGGCTGGATACTATCGGGCGTTTTTGTGCAGGATTTCTCTATCATTGCCAAGCCACTTTCACGCTGACTCGAAAGGGATGAAGTTCGGTGGGCTGTGAGTGTGAGCCACGGCTACGCACTTTGAAGGAGAAGTTAGTGACGTTCTGTTCTTACCCTTCCGTAGGAAAGCGCTTCCTTGTTTGATACGATGCTTCTCGATTGGGACTTGGAGTGTGTGCTCATGCAAGAGGGCAAGGTGATTGCTTATGCTTTGAGGCGGTTTGAAAAAGCATGAGCAGAACTATCCCACGCATGATCTTGAGCTAGCTTGTAGTGGTGTTTGCATTGAAGATTTGGAGGCATTACATGCAGGCGAGTCTTGTGATATTTTCATCGATCACAAGAGCCTCAAGTACATCTTTACTCGAGAAAGATTTGAACTTGAGGCAGAGAGGTGGCTAGAGTTGATAAAGGATTATGACCTCACTATCCGGTCTCATCCGGGAAGGCAAATGTGGTGGCGATGCTCTTAGTCGCATAAGACAATGCCTCTGTTGTTGATTGTCTTGTTGCTGATTTTGAGCGTTTGGGAGTCTCCCTCTTTTGCTTTGCGGGACCGTGCAAGCTGAAACTCAATTGATTCTTGAGTCGATTCAGGCGTGCAGGGAGAGCGCAATGACATGATCGTTTGCTCCAGAGGTGAGGAAACGCCTTGAGGATGGCAAGTGGAGACTCTTGTTGATGATGCACGGGAGCCTTGAGGTTTCAGGGCCCGTGCGCGTGCCCCAAAAATCTCAAGTGAAAGAAGACATCCACGAAAGAAGCTCATCGCACCAGTACGGTCCATCCTGGAGAGACCAAGATGCGAGGGGACTTGAAGAAGAATTTCACGGTGGAAAAGGATGAGAGTGGATATTGCCAAGTATGTGGCGTCTTGTGGGATGCAGAGAAGATCAAAGGCTGAGCATAAAGCGTCCTCCCCAATCATTGCGACCATTGGAGGTTCTGTGTGGCCATGGGATGACATCTCCATGGATTTAGTGGATTGGTCTACCTGCGTTCTCCACGAGGGAAGGATCTTTGTTTGGGTTGTGGTGGACCGTCTCGGCAAAAAAGTCTGCGCATTTCATTCCTATCCGACCAATTCGGCCCGAGCGAGTTGGCTCCCCATCTATGTGCGGAGATTGTGAGATTGCATGGTGTACCCAAGACCATTATCTCACGATCGGGATCGCAGTTAGTCTCCAAGGATGCAGGAGAGTTTGCGAGAGTGCTTTGGAGTACGCAGCCTTTGCCTTAATGCAGCTTTTCACCACCTCAGGCAGATCGGCGTCTGGCGTACCATCCAAACTTTGGAGGACATGCTCGGGGCTGTGTGATGGCTTGGAAGGGTAGTGGGAAGACCATTTGCCCCTGCGAGTTTGCTTACAATAACGCCTACCATTCGATCCAGCATTTGCTCCTTATGAGTCTTGTATGGTCGAGTCTGGTCGCCACTTTGTTGGGATCTTGTGGGCGAAGAGAGCTATTCTTGGGCCGGATTGGGTTATTGGTATTGATCGCGTGTCGGAGGTTCGGCAAAACCTTCTCGTGACCTAGGCGAACCAGAAAAACTATCTTGTGTGGCGAGATTTGGAGTTTGAGGTGGGCGATTACAGCGTACTCTGCGAAAGTATCTCCCACCAAGGGTGTGGTGCGTTTGGCACCAAAGGAAAGCTTCAGTCCAAGGTATGTTGGGCCTTTTCCTATCCTCGGCAGTTGGCGAGGTTGGCCTATCGCCTAGAGCTACAGGAATCCATGCAAGGTGTGCATGATGTGTTCCATGTCACCGATGTTGAGGAAATACTTGCACGTCGAGGAGTTGGTGGTTCCATTGGAACCATTAGTGCTTCAGCCGGGACCTCACCTTCGAGTCGATCTGTGGAAGTGCAGGGACTTCGAGCGAGTGATGAAGAAACGGGGCGCTTAAGTTTGTCAAGATCTGTGGTCACATCAGGCCAGAGAGAGAAGCGACTTGGAGTGGAATCTGCATCTTGTGAGAAGTATCGAGCTGTTAAGCCTCGGGTATGTGATGTGAAAATTCGTCCTTTTGGTTTCTTTGGGGTTTCGTGTTGGTGCGTTTAGATTAGGTCGAATCTGTTGAAGGGGAAGAATGTGACACCTCGGGTGTCGTAACCTTATTATTGAGCATGATAAGGTTAATTACAGTATGAGATGTGGAAATAAGGTTAAGATCATAAGGATCGGGAGTTAATATCGTTTTCGAGACCGTTTAGGGCCGTTTGGGTTTGGGCCTTCCCGGAGGAGTTTTGGGCCTTGGTGGGCTTTGGTGGGATGGATTAGGACTCGTAACGGACTAGGATTGGGTTGAGGGCTGATAAAGGGCTCCCCTCAGCCCCCTTGCGCCCATGCTGCTGTTGTTGCGCCCCTCACCTCCCCTCTTGCCTCTCTCTCCTCCTCCTAAGCCTAGCCCCCCAAGCGTGCGCACCCCCTCCACTTTCCTCCACCTCCACACCACCTCCCCTCCACCCCTTGCTGCCTAGGGTGGCCTCCCACCCCTGCACCTTGTGGAGTCATCCCGTGGAGCGAGGAGCGAGAGCAGGAGGCCGAGGAGCGAGGCGTGGAAGCGAGGAGATTCGCGAGATTGATTGGAGTTTTGCGCCGGGCAAAGGTATGATCTTGGGGATCCTTGGGGATGATCTAGGTACTGTTATTAGGGTGTTTATCAAGTTTTTAGATCAATTGGAGGCGCTGGTTTGAAGTAATTTGGGTTAGATCTAAACTTGTCCACGTTTCTGTTTTCGGGCAGATTGAGCAGTCGAACTAGGGTTCGAGTTTCCGTCGATTTAGAATCCGAATCAGACCGTACGGACTTCTAGGAAGTTGTAGATAATTTAATTATCTTTCCGTGGACGTAAAGCACGTTAATTTGCGATCAGCCGTTTGAAAGTTATGGCTGTTTTACCGAGCGCCTAAAAATCTGTGACGTAACTGGAACAGATTGTGGTAATCTGTAGATTAAACAATTTTAGAGTCCGAATCAGTCTTTCCTATAACTAGAAAAAGTTGGGAAATTTCCTAAGCTTCGCGACGGTGTACTCGTTTATTCGATTTGGAGTCCCAGAACTCAAGTTATGCCTTTTGCAAGGCTGCTGTCCCGCCGGAGGACAGAACCTCTGTTTTTAGGTTTTGCGAGTAGTTGGCAATGTCGGGTTAGATGGGGCGTGTGTACTGTTTTGAGGTTATGATTGTGAGTGTGTGATGCCTATGTGCAGGTGGTGTGACCCGGAGTTCCCTCTTCTTCCCGCCAATCCGTTGCGTGGTTGAGGCAAGTGTGTTGTGATGGATAGCAAGTTGTAGGTTGCATGTTGAAATTAGATGGAATTGCCTACATGATATATGTCCACTTGCCATGTGTTAATGAATGATATGATATGATGAGCATGTTTAACATATTATGATGCCATGTGTTAATATGTGAATTAAATATGATAATTGGCATGGTTGCATGCATGTCATGAGATAGAGGCGAGGCGGTGAGAAAGTCTTAACTAGTCCGGCAAGGTCGGTGAGAAAGTTATGACTAATCCGAACGCCATTGAGTAAGTCCTATGTCGTGATTCCATCCACGTGGTGTTTGGAAGCGAGTAGGCACCCTCCATCTTCGGGATGGAAGGGAGGAAAGGGTGCACACCGACGGGTGTGTACTTCCCATACCGGTATGAGGTTCCGGAGGGTCGAGAGCAATGCATTACATCGCATACAAATTGATGATGATATTGATAAGTATTCATGAATGAGATGTTATACATGATGAAAGATGTTATTGATTTGTTGTTATGCTTGTTGTTCATTGCGGTATGCTTCCGAGTTTTCGAACTCACCCTTGTGTTTTCTTGTTGTTTTAGGTACCATGAGAACGGCATGCGGAAAGAGGATTAGTCACACGCTCACACGTTGCTTCACCTTAATGTTTCCCCAAGTCAATTCATTTAGTTGGATAATAAATTGCGTGTGATGGTCTTTAAAATTGAGTCTTAGCTTGGTTAATGAGAGTTCTATTGTTTGTTTGACACTTGGAACCTTAAGAGCTTAATGTTAGTCTCTTATTGTCGTTAAGACTTTATTTATTGCTGTTTTAGATGTTTCTCTTATTGCCATATAATGCTATATTGTTGTTGTTCCTTAAATTCATGATAAAACAAAGGAGGTGCTGCCGAAATCTCGGTTTTTAGCCTTTGCGCCTTTGCTGGAATTTGATGTTAAATGTGGTATTTAGATGTTGTTTAGCTTATGTTTGGTAACATTCAGGCATAGTAAATGCCGGGGTGTTACAATCTTAATGTTTTAACTATGCATCAGGGTTTAAAGCTTTTAAACATTATCGGGGGTCATAAGCACTTTTATAACAAAGCAACAGATTCTAAGCATGTACATTAACACATTTAATCATTCTCGCTAAGAGTAAACTACAACACTAGTAGTCTATTTATTCTCAAGCTAGAGATATTAATCACATTGAATTGATTCAACTCAAAATTTAACTTAGCAACACATCAATCCATAAACCACATTGTTACCTACTACATAACATGCTAAACATCAATTCTTACTAGGGACAAATGATTTCAGTCAAAAGACTACTTACTTTGTTTGCAGCATTTTAGTTTTAAAACTCATCCCAAATTCATAAGGAAACTTGACTCTCAAAATTGCAATGAGACAAACCCAAACTTGGTCATGCAAAGGAATTCTCCAAAACACTTTTCAATCTCAAAAACTCCCACAGGAGGGAACCAACCGATCAAATAAACCTTTGCAAATAAAACCTTAACACCAAACCCCAATCTTGCACGAAACAAGAAGGGTTTTTCAAGGATGATTTCTTAAACCAGTAAAATAACGAAATCAAACACCACGTACTACTACAAAGCCACAGAACTTCAGCCACGGCGGCCAGTGCGGCATAACTCTGCAATAACTCCCTTAACCTCGGAGAAAGACAAACACATGAATAAATTGAATGCTTCTTCCCCATAAAGCAACCAACAAACTAGGCATCAAAACTGGAAAGGCAATCAAAGGAAGCGCAACACTAGACTCTTCTTCTTCGTCTTCACCCAAGGAAGACAAAACCACAAACCGCCTGTGGATCAAACCGCGAAAATCCAAGACCAAACACTTTTCTTTTGATTTCAATCGACTAAAAACAAAGAAGACCAACCAAAACCGACCGTCAGAACGGTGAAAAAAACATCCGAAGGAAACCACCATCAACTCTTCTATTTGACTCCAGTCAACTACCCGATCTACGACAGAAAGGGTAAGCACTCTTCTCCTACATGGGTTAATACTTCTTCGGTGATGGCGCTAACCGGCCACACCGTCAAACCTCACCCTTACTATGAACGAAAAGAGAGGTAACCGAAACCCTTCGGCACCACAACCCCACTTTTATCACCACAACAGGAACAATTCAATCATTTATCTCATAGACATAGCAACATGCATTATCAAATGAAGCATTCAATATCAAAGCTTAAATACAACATTTAAGCGTAAGGAAACGATACCCATACCCTTTTTCCTACGGTGCATCTATTGTGTGTCAAATTTTAGATTAGTTATACCACTTTTGCAAGTTTTAATGTTGCTATCCTATAACAAAATTTTAGTTAAAACCTAGGCCATGTTTCTAAGTTATTCCACATCACATTTTTAGTTGTACCCTCTAGCATGACACTAAAAATACACATTCCAAGGACCTACAGCCCGCTCTGATACCAACTGTAACACCCCGGCATTTAATATGCCCGAATGCTACCAAACATAGGCTAAACAACACCTAAATACCATGAATTAAGATAAATTACAGCAAAGGAACAAATGCTAATACCGAAAATTTCGGCAGCATCTCCTTTGTTTTTCCATGATTCGGAGCAACAACAAAACATCACAAGTTATATCATAATGGAAAGCATCTAAAACAGCAATAACATGTGACATAGCAACAATATAAGTCCAGGATAAAGCCTTCAACCACTTCATGAGCTAAACGAATCAAATAGTAAGACCGAGCACACAGTTAAGCAATTCTCCAAGTTTCATGGCAATACTTTCATTATCATGACTCCAAGTGGTAACACTGTCTAATTTGTGTGGAGCTACGTGTAGATGTGTAGCTAACCCCTTTTTCCCGCATGCCGGTTTCACGGTACCTAAGAAAAACAACATAAACACAAGCGTGAGTTCATCACTCAGCAAGTATATTGCAATGGAACAAGAAAATACATTCCAATACCTTCATCACCATATTTCACACACAACATCATACACAACTCATATTCATAGTGTAAGCATATCATTGACATCATCATAAATCATCCTCATATAACATCCTCATATAATGCAATGCAATGTATGCAATGCGATGCATATATCTCCTGGAAACTCATACTGGTATTGTTGAGTACACACCCGTCGGTGTGCACCCTCTCCCCCCTTCCATCCCGAAGATGGAGGGTGCCTACTCCTCGCTTCCGTTCACCGCGGTGAATGGAATCACGATGTAGGACTTACTCATTGGCTCTCCGGATTAGTCATAACTTTCTCACCGATCTTCTCGGACTAGTTATGACTTTCTCACCGCCCGGGCCATGTAACATGCCATGTATGCATTTATGCCAACATCATATTTAACTTGTACATTAACACATGGCATCATAGTGGATAACTTGTACATTAACACATGGCATCATCACATAATAAACATACTCAGCATATCAATGGCAAACATTAAGGCATGGCATGTGAACATATCATATATTCAAACTTCAATCTCAATCAATCAAACAACCTACAATCGCTATCCATTACAATACACTTGCCTCAACCACGGGCGACGGATTGGCGGGAAGTAGAAGGCACCCCCGGTGTCACACCACCTGCACATAGGTACCACACACTCACAATCATGCCCACAAAACAGTACGCAAACCCTCATCTACCCCGACATTGCCAACTACTCGCAATAACCAAAAACAGAGATTCTGTCCCGACGGGACAGCAGCCTTCCAAAAGGCATAACTTGAGTTCTGGGACTCCGAATCAATTAAATGAGTACATCCTCGCATAGCTTAGGAAATTTCCCAATTTTTTCTAGGTATATGGAAAGACTGATTCGGACTCTAAAGTTGATTAATCTACAGATTACCATGATCTGTTCCAATCGCGTCACAGATTTTAACACGCTCAGTAAAACAGCCATAACTTTCAAACGGCTGATCGGAATTTAACTTTCTTTATGTACACTGAAAGATATTGAAATTATATACAACTTCTTCAACATCCGTACGACCAAATTCCAACTCTAAATTGGCGAAAAACTGAACCCTAGGTCGACTGCTCATGCTGTCCCAAAACAGAAACGTGGCAACATCTAGATCTAATCCAATCTACTCAATTCCAACACCACCAATTGATCTAAAAACTTGATAAACACCCTTATAACAGTACCTAGCCCAAACCCCAAGGAGTCCCATGGCCATACCTTTGCCCGACGACCGAAATCCCAACGAAACTCCTCCCGGATCGCTCCTCGCTCCAACGGATGGATCCTCGAGGTGCAGGGGGTGGGGAGGCCACCCTAGGGCAGCAAGGGGGTGGAGGAGAGGTGGTGGAGAGGTGGGGAGCAAAGGGGAGCAATGGGGGAGGTGGAAGCGCATGCAAGGGAGAGGGGGAGGTGGGGGTGGCGGCTAGGGCATGGAGGGAGAGGTGGGGGCGCCCAAGGGCAGGGTGTGGGGCGCAAGGGGGCAGGGGGAGGCCTTTTACCAGCCCCCACACCTGTTCCTAATCCTAAATGGATTCCCACTCCATCCCACCAAAGCCCACAACCCCTTCTTTTAGGCCTAAACTCCCCTGGGAAGGCCCAAAACCCCGGAAACGGTCCGGAAACGCTATTAACCTCTATACCCTATGGTGTTAACCTTAATTCCACATCTCATAATGTTTTTGACCTCATCATGCACCATTTATAAGGTTCCGACACTCCGTGGTGACACAACACTTCAAAAGGCCCAAAAACGCGAGTAAACCGCAAGCCGAAAGGTTTTATTCTCCAATTTCACATTCTATAATGTCACACTATACCGTAGTGTCACAGATCCAGTACAACTATTTTGCTCTTATCGAGTGTAATGGCAAGGAGTATCCAATGGAAACTACATACACAGGTAATATGCCATAGTCATTGTGCTGATATCACAATGAGTAAGGAATAACATCGAGTAATATAACTGGCTGGTGAACCACTTACTTGAAGTTGTAGGGTAAAAGTATCATTGCCTTGTCTTGAAGTTTAATGAAAGTATTATATACATATTCCTCGACGTCTTTTGGTGTATTTGCGACTAGAGTTTCGCAAACTACTCCTGGGTCGAGGAACCCGACACTAGGTGTCAGCGTGTTCCTTAATTCAATGGTCTCGTACTTACATAATAAAGAAGTTTGACATTACATTTATTGATATTACATTAATGTAGACAACAATTTATGTAATTCATACTTACAATACACAGCATCTCAAAAGAGACACGTCGAGAGCATCCTGGTAGAACATGCTATGCAAGTTGTCGAATTCAACCAAGAAGCACCCATCCCCATGGTGAAAATGCTCCTCTTTGAAAGTTCCAGTGACCGCCTTCGGCAGTACGTTCTGGTTGGACCGCTACATGTACCACCCATGCAATCTTTGCATCATGAATGTTAGGGTACAAAGCATTTCTTCGGTCACAAAAGGGTGCCCCATCTCGTATTTCAGTCTTTTGAATTCTGCTTGTCCTGCTGATTTCGATTTTCCCATATATTGTTTAAGCAGAATATCATATTCAGTCTTGGCACCACCTGATGTGGTCGACTTGGTTTGCCTCTTGTTCAATTTCTTTGCACGATACAATTTAGGTTCGTCACGGATCTCCTGCGAAGTGCTGATAATAGGCATTTGACACTGATGTCCTGGTGACGACTCTGGAACATCTAATGCAGGAACTGAATGAACATGTGCCATTGAGGCCGACATTTGAAGATCGAGGACAATGTCACGCTTGCGCCACTGAATGAACGTGTGCACTGCACTTCCTAGAGTTGTTACATCATCATTTCCGGGCATTTCCAACGTCATGTCGGTGAACTACGGAAGTACCGTGTCCACCTCGACCTTTGTGTATCCCGGCGCGATTGGGGAGTTGTGCAAAACACCCCCTTCTTGGCACGGATAAGCCATGCCTATAGCAGCCTAAAGAGATATATTCATGACAGGAATATTGAGCTGGCACGGTGTCGGTTGTTGTATGTCATCCACAGGATAGCGGGCTAATGCATCTTACGCGATGGTGTGGGCCAGCGCCAAGCGCTGCGATGGCGCGAGGTGCTTGGGAGAACAATGTTCTCGACTTCTACATGGCTGATGGCTGCTTGTACTTGTCTTTGTACTTGTTCTTGTATAGTGCCTTGTAAATCTTGAATCATTTCTTGCTTCATTCGTTCTCGTTCATATTCGGCACGCGCTTCTTTTGCTCTCTTCCGACTCCTGTAAGAGTCGGTATGCTCCGAGAATGCCTTGCTCCAAGGTACCTTAGCCCCATCACCACGTGTCCGACCAGGATGCTCTTTGGTTCCTAAGGCCAAGGTAAGTTCGTCCTTCTCCCTATCTGGAATGAAAGTGCCTTCTGTAGCCTGGACGAACAACTCTTGGATTCTTTGGGACATCGCTTCATCTTCATTATTTTTGAAGGACAAGCCCCCACCAGACGTGACAGTTGCCCTTGCTAACACATAGTGCTTCACTCGCTTTGGTAGTTCAAACAAGGGACTTCTGCCAGTCGATTGAGTGGCCTCTACTTCTTGCCTCTCCCATTGGGCAATTTTTCCTTGAACCCACAGTGCCTAGTGCGTAGGGATGAATGTTCTTTTTGGAGATTTCTTTGTGGACCTCACTTGACTTCATTGCTGATTCACTAGACTTCATCGCCACAAACTCATCCCAGTATGGTTCCAGTTTCGGATAATCCCTAATGGTCGACCAGTTTTTCTTCACATATTTGCAGTTCAACCGGGTCTTGAAGTTCTTCCAGCAAGTACCCATGGTCATCAATGCATCTCGACGCACGAGGTTCTCGGCTCCTTCGGGGAATTCAAAGCTTTGTTTCAGCTCTGTCCAAAGGTCCTCTTTTGTGGTGGCAGGCACTTTATGCCAGTCCTCATAGATGATTGGTACTTGATCCCTTACGATGTACCCGCAGGTTGATCTATATTTAGACACTGCTGCTTGTGGTTCACTAGGAGCAACAGTCTCTGATATATCCGAGATAACATACCGTCCTTCAGGCTTCTTGGTTTTCCCTCGACCACGACGCCTTGCTACCACGACATCAGTGGCAGGCGAAACCTCAACGTCCTGGAGGTTGAGGAAGCTAGTCGGGCTGTGGCTCGGGCTCCTACTCGGGTTAGGCTCAGGGGTCCTCTCCATCTGTTGTTTATCAATTAATTGGTTATTGATGAAGCACGAACAAAAGGGTCATGGTATCGGCTAACCATCATGACCCACTAAGCACGAAAAAAGGGTTATTGATGAAGCTATTGATATAGAATTGTTATTCACGAGGTCATCTTTCTAGAATTGTTAAAAGAAGCAAATTTAAGAGAATGTAAGTTAATTGATTGATAGTGCTCTCAGGCACTTGGTGTACGAATGTTAGAGACTAGCTCTTACCTCATGTACACCTGGGTCAAGTTTATCTCATTTGAACTAAACAATTAAGTATGTAAAGAAGGCCTTGAATCCTTACCTTCCTAATCATGCAATTTAAGGTATTATTTAATCAATTTCACTGTTCTTATGATCATAATTCAGAATAATACATATATACAGATTGTAGGTTATTTAATCAACCGAACCAACATATATAGCAGTGCATGTTGGCAAATAAAGTAACACATGTAATCAAAAGATGACAACTACAGGTAAAGAATAATGAACAAGCTTGGCAACAGTGAAATGAAGTAAACAAATTTTAGCATGTAAGTCTACTGATTCAAGGCCTAATTCACAACCTTAATTGTCTAATTCATCATTTGATCCAATTTGCATCATCGAGCAATAAAACAAAAATCAGAAGAAAACATTGAAGCATTGACATGTATATTGAAAATTAGAAGAATGCACAATTTGTCATATGATGACAGAAGATAGGAAGTTTAAGTACAAACAATGTAATGAGCATACTCCTATAAAATGCAGATTATGGCAAATGTCACATTGATATAGAAATTCATCTAAGTATGATCTATCCTCATTCTTTTGTTGTTACATGTTACAATGATCGATTTTAGCAAACTAAGCAAACATATATACAACTAAGTTGTCGAACCTAACTAAAAAAATTTGGCAACACCTCCCCTAAAACTCGGACATCCACTCAACAGACATAAGCATTCCAACCATTCCAACATAAGCATTCCAACCATTCCAACATAAGTAGCATAAGCACATAAGCAGCATAAGCACATAAGCAACATAAGCACATAAGCATTCCAACCATTCCAACGTAAGCATTCCAACCATTCCAACATAAGTAGCATAAGCACATAAGCAACATAAGCACATAAGCAACATAAGCACATAAGCATTCCAATCATTCCAACATAAGCATTCCAACCATTCCAACATAAGTAGCATAAGCAGCATCAGCACATAAGCAGCATAAGCAGCATCAGCAACATAAGCAACATAAGCACGTAAGCATTCCAACCATTCCAACATAAGTAGCATAAGCATATAAGCAACATAAACAGCATAAGCACATAAGCAGCATAAGCAGCATCAGCAACATAAGCACATAAGCAGGAGTCGGCACTTCACCGGGCGGGGCGGGGTCAAGCTCGGCAGCGGGGTTGCGGGTGGGGCGTCCGGGGTCGAGCACGACGGCGGGGCGGCCGGCATCACCGAACTGGGACGAGCACCGGGCAGGGTCGCCGGCGTCACCGGCGAGGGTCGCCGGCGTCACCGGGCGGCGGGGTCGCCGGCGTCACCGGCGGGCGAGGTGGCGGCGTTCGGCGAAGCGGGTCGCGGGCATCACCGGACGGGCGTGGGCGGCGATGTCGTCGCGGGCATCACCGGACGGGTGTAACACCCCAAAATTTTGCTTTTCTTAAATTCATGTGTGATTTGGCACTTTGGTGAATTTTTGGAATTTTCTGGAATTTATTTGGATTTATTTGGAATTTATTTGAATTTATTCCATTTTGAAATAATTAAAGAATTTAAATTTGCAAATAAATTTTTGTTGGAAATATTTTATTTGAGTCCAAAATGATCAAATATTTTCGAAATTTTTCGGAATTTTGAGTCATTTGCTATTTTTAATGAATTAAATGAATTCTTGGGAATTATTTTAAATATTAATTATTTGGAAAATCAACTCGGGTCAAGTACTGTTCATCCGACGAAGTCGGACTCGAGTCGACCGAGCCGATTCTTCGACCGAACCCACTCCTAACCACTAATCAATCCCAACCGTTGGATCAAGATCCAGCTACCGAGATCCGTCAGACCAGACGGCCGTGTCGGGACCGGTCGCGCCCGCGATCGTGGCCGTTAGTTGTGCCACGATGGACGACCACGATTTCATCGTCTCCGCCGTCCGAAACTGGACTCCGCGCCGTGTCGGCGCGTAGAGAGCTAGGAGTCTCCGTTTACTGCACGGACGAGGGCTATTTAATGCCAGGCATACCGAGATCGCCATCCACGCCGATTCAAACCCTAGCTTCGCGCGCTGGATCCCGTCGCCGTTATTGCTCGCGGAGTTGGAAATCTGTTCCGCGCGATTAAGCGCCGATATTCTTGCCGCCGCCGTCGTCCCGCCATCAAGCCATCCGGATTCCCAAGGCAGAGCAGCGTTCGGAGTACCCCTCTCAAACCGGAGCGCGCCCGAAGCGCCGACGGCAAGGTCGTCGTCGTCTCCGGTCAAGCAGCGCCCGCGCGTGCCATCGCCGTCCACGAGCTTGATGCCCGTTGGATCGAATCGGGCGTAGCGGTGAGTTCCGTGTTTCCCAAACCCTAGAAACCCAGATTAGATGCATGCCGGTTGGATCAAGATCAGCGGTTCACTCATCGCGTCTTGTAGCGATGCGATTATAGGATTAGATCTGGACCGTCCGATCTAGATCGAGCCTACGCGAGCATCGAGTAGTTTCCAGCGTATTAAACCCTGGATCTAATCACGCCGTTGATTTTCAAACCAGCGGGCGAGATTGCGCGTACGTGTCGGAAGTTGACCGGCGGTCGGCCGGGCCCGCCGTCAGCGTCGCGTGTAATGACCCGCGTGTCGGAAGAGCCCGCATGTCGCTGGCTAACCCACCCAATGGCCCGGCGTCACCCATGACGTCCGCAGTGGGTCCCACTTTGCCGGCCGGTAAGTGCCCCGCCGACGTCGGCCGATGACGTCACCCTCGAGTGAGCCCACATGTCGATCACGTGGTAGCCGTGGGCCGAGTCCAGTGGACTGGTGAGCATGGGCCAGAGCCCATGGACGGTGGCGTCGGCTGAAAGCCAATCGGAGGCGCCACGTGTCATCTTTGGCGCAATAATTAATTTCCGAAAAAGAAAATGATTTATTAATTCGAATAATGATTTCAAATTTAGATTCAAACTTCAAAGCGCTTATAACTTTTGCGTTTCAACTCCGATTTGAGCGATTCAAATTTCTAAATTTGTATAAAATTGAGATCTACCTAAATATGAATTTTATTTAATTTTGGACTAAAGTTTTCTCTGTAAAATTATTTAATTGATTATTTAAACTTTAAATAATCATAACTTTTAACGTTTTAACTCCAAATTTGGCGATTCCAGTTTCTAAAAATCAGAAAATTATGTTCTCTCTGTTTATGGATTTTATTTGGAGTTTTGGGATGTTTTTGCCTAGTGTTTATTTGTGTATTTGCTATTTGCCGCTTTACAGTGAGCGTTGAAGTGGGAAGGATTCGAAGGAGAAGTGTTGACTCAGGATCCAACTCAAGACCAAAACAGAGTACTTTTTGAAGGCAAGTTGTGCTTTGACCATGTTGATCCCATTTGAAATCTATTTTGATTTAAACTATTGCATGCTAGTTCAATTAGAAAGATACTTTGGTTTTAAACACTGGGGGTTAGATAAATACCAATTTGCTATATGACACCTTGATTACTTAAGTATGTGCCATGACCCTTTGTCACCCTAGTTGTGGTTTACTAGTTGGACATTATTAAATTGCCAACATAGGTTTAGATCGTTGTAGTATCTTGCTTGGAGCACTCGCTACGTGCTCATGACATGATTTTGGATAATCAAATGCTAATATTGACTTAATGATATATTGAACTGTTTTGGAAAAGTATCATGTGATGTTGATGGCACGTGGTGCATGGTAATCAAGCGGGGTTTGATAAACTTGATTTCGGCCAGGGAGCATGTGGCAAAATGTCGGGTGGGCAGTGTGGCATTGGGAGTGTTGATTTGGTTTTTTCGGAGTAGTCTTGCCCTGGTCACTCTAAGGACTTAACCTTGCAAGCCTTTGAACTGGTCATACTTGCAGCCACATGGGTGGAATGGGACGGCCCTAGTTGACTAAGTCGCTAAGGACTCACTTGTGGAGCCTGAGTGTCAGATTACACCTTTTGTGTGATTGTACGGGGAGCGTGTCGTGGTGTGGCCGGTACCCATCTAACGGTGTGTTGGTCCCATACCGCCTTGGCTAAGGGAAGGGATGGTGTAGAGCACTGAACGGAGAGACCACCTGTGTTGTTTGAGGCTTCGAAGGCTTTGTTATGATCGCTCATTCGCATACTCTTGTATGGCGATTCACGGTGACGTGGTGAGTGGATTGTATCTTGTGGGTAAAGTGCATAACCTCTGTAGAGTGTAGAATCTATTTGAATAGCCGAGTCCGCAGTGCTTTGGACATTGCTCGGGAATTCTGAGTCAAGGGTTAGATTTTACGAAAATAACTTGGATTTGAGAAAGTTGGGTTGGTTTAACAAAGAAGATGATGGAAATATGGTTTAGGATGGGGAAAAATGTTATTTTAAACTTTTTGAAAAGTTATTTATGCTTTACTTGTTTTTCTTTGCTGAATCTACTTATATTACTTGTCAAATGCTGTTGTTGCAAATATACCTTAAGCTATTCCTTTGTACCAAGCCATGCATATAGTATATTAGCTTGCATTCATTGCATGACTTCTTGAGTACCAAGTACTCACCCTTGCCCCAAACAATATCAGTTGAAGAGGAGACACGCCACTTTGGAGGAGGAACTCCAAGAGGACCCGACTACTTAGGGATCTGAGCCCGATCAGTTGCTTACTGTGGTATCTTTGGATGGCGCCACGAAGTTTATTTGATTTTCATTCTTTGTTATTTCTCTTTTAATAAGTTCGCCTTGCAAGGCATATATTTGTAACTTGGTCATAAGGTGAGTAACCCTTTGATTATTTAAATAAAGTACTTTGATAGTATCGTTTGGTATGATTGTGATATATACCGATGTTAAGGCTATGTGTGCACTAGCGCGTTCCCTGGACTAGTCTTTGAATACCTGAAGTCAGGATTTGCAAATTCGGGTCCCGAAGGGTAGTATCAGCCATACTTAATCGTAAACTCAACCCTAAGCTAGAATGGTCGTGAGGATAAAACCTATTTTCTAAAAGCTAAAAATTTGTGAAGACAAGAAATGACATCTCGACTTATCCCCTTCTCTCTTTTCTCGTCCTCTTGCTGAAATTTTCCACTTACCTTGTCACGATTTTAAAATTCCGAGTTCTTACGTAAAGCACTCTTGTGACGGATGGAGGTTTTCTCGATGAGTGAGCATAGGTTCTATAGTGAGACTCCTTCGGCCGAGTCGAGTCATAAAATAAAGAGTCACCCTTTAGGCGTTAGACTCGAGTTAGTTCGATTTGGATTTGCTTTGTTTCTTTGAGTGTGCGTTATGTGTTGCAAGGCCCTTAGGCATTATAAGCAGCCATACCAAGTTATTAATAATAAAGATGGACCTTAAAGTTACCCCTTTAGCCCAAGCATAAGTTCCATATTACTTGTCTATTCTTGTTTCCCTCTCATCTCTAAACCTAGAGCAATCAGGATGGTGAACACCGTGGGAACTTTGGAAGCAATGGGAGTGGATCTCGCCGAAAAACCCCAATGATGGAGACCGGACCTTAGATGTTATATTGGGAATGGATTGGTTATCCAAGCACAAAATTTGTATTGGATTGTGGGCGAAGAACTATCTCGGTTGAGAGCCCGTGTGGAAGAAAGTGGAATTTCAAGCCACTTTGCAGTTAGAGATGGACGATTGATGGTTAAGATGCCAAGGCAATCAGCATAGAGGATGTCCGTAGTGAATGAGTACCCAGATGTTTTTCCCGAGGATCTACGGTATGCCGCTTGAGGCAGGGGACATAGAGTTTGTGATAGAGCTTGTGCAGTACAAAGACCGATAGCAAAGACCCTATCGGATGTCTACCGAGGAGTTGGTAGAAATGAAGAAACAACTAGAGGAGTTAATGGAGAAAGGATTTATCGGACCAAGTTGCCTGCCGTGGGGAGCACGGTTTGTTTGTCAAGAAGAAGGGCGGGAGTTTCAGGATGTGCATTGACTACCGTGCACTCAATGAAGTCACCGTGAAGAATAAGTATCCGCTACCCGGGATTGATGATTTGTTTGATCGGTTAAGAGGAGCGGAGTTTTCTCCAAGATTGATCGAGATCGGGATACCATCGATTGAAGATCCGATCAGAAGATATTCCGAGAAAGCGCATTCTCGTCAAGATATGGACATTACGAGTTTCTGATTATGTCCTTTGGTGACGAATGCGCGGAACTTATTTCATGAATATGATGAATAAGGTGTTCATGGAATATTTGGACAAGTTTATTGTCGTGTTCATAGACGATATCCTAATCTACTCCAAGGCGGAGGATGAACATGCAGAACACTTAAGGCGAGTTTTGGAAAAAGGCGAGAGGAGCAGGCAACTTTTAGCCAAGTTAGACAAGTGTGATTTTGGAAGGACAAGGTGGAGTTTCTTGGACATGTAATGACCGCATGAGGAAGAGTCATTTGTGGATCCAAGCAAAGTAGAAGCTGTGTTACATTGGGAGTAGTGAAAGCGGTGACCTGCATTCGGAGTTTCCTTGGAATGGCAGGATATTACGCCGTTTCATCGAAGGCTTTTCGACAATTGCAAAACCTCTTACGCAATTCTTGAAGAAGGAAAAGAAGTTTGCATGGGCGCTTGAGAATGTGAGAAAGGATTTGAGGGCGAAGAAGCGATTGACACAAGACCGGTGTTAGTTCTCTAGGATGTTGCTCAAAGCTTCGATATTTATTGTGACGCATCGCGCCAAGGACTTGGATGTGTGGCCGAGGAGAATGGAAAGGTAAATTAAGCTTATGCATCAAGGCGAGTTGAGGCCGCATGAGGAAAATTATCCGACACATGACCTAGAGTTAGCCGTGAGTGCATGCTTTGAAGATATGGCGTCACTATCGATTGAAAGCAGATGTAAGGTGTATACGGATCATAAGAGCCTTAAGTACATATTCACCCGGCTGATACGAATATGAGGCAAAGGAGATGGCTAGAGTTGATCAAGGACTATAATGTTGGAATCCATTACCATCGGGAAGGCCAGCGTGGTAGCCGATGCTCAGTCGGAAAAGCCATCACAGTGAGTGCGTTGCTAGCCACAAGTCGAGGATGAGTTATGTGAGGATTTGAAGAGGAAGATTGAGGTTGTACCTAAGCCCTGATTCTTGGCCGCATTGGAAGTAAAGCCTACCCTAGAGGATCAGATCCGAGAAGGACAGAAGGATGATGACAAGATCCGTAGGATTAAGTCCAAAAAAGGAGGAAGGCAAAGCGAGAGGACTTCAAATTGGATGAACAAGGCACGTTGTGGATGAAGGATCGCATTTGTGTGCCTAACAAAAAGGAGTTAAAGCAACTGATTGGAAGAAGCCCATGACTCTAAGTACTCGATTCATCCTGGAGCGCCAAGATGTATCAGATCGAAGGAGAGATTACGGTGGCGAGTATGAAACGTGAAGTTGCGAGCATGTTGCATTGTCACGGCGTATGCGGAGAGTCAAGAGCAATGCATCGAGAGACCAGCGAGATTGCTCTTTGAAAATACCGAGTGGAAGTGGGAGGAAATCGGAATGGATTTCATTACCGGTTTACCGAAGACTCAAGGAGTTATGACTCCATATGGGTTATAGTTGGATCACTTGACTAAAGTAGCCCATTTTATCCCAGTGAAGACCACTTACTCGGGAGATAAGTTAGCGAGTTATACATGATCGGGATTGTCTGTTTGCACGGAGTGCCAAAGAGAGATTAACTGTCGGACGAGAGGTACCCAATTTACCTCAAGGTTACGGAATAAGTTGCATGAAGCCATGGGGACCCGTTTGAACTGATGCGACTTATCATCCGCAGACGGATGGACAGAGGCCAGAAAGAGTCAACCAGATTCGGAGGATATGTTAAGAAACTTGTGCATTGGCTTATGCTACCTCTTGGGATAAGAGTTTACCGTATGCCGAGTTCGATTACAACAATAGTTATCGAACTAGTTTACGGATGTCACCTTTTGAGGCCTTGTATGGTCGACCACATCGGGCGCCATTGAATTGGAATGAGGCCGTGGCCGTATCTTTGGGCGATATTCTTCAAGAGGTGAAGAGCGGTCGCTATGATTAGAGGAAAGGTTGAGGATAGCCCAATCACGACAAAGAGTTATCTGACAATGCGTCGCCGAGATTTGAGTTTTGAACGAGAAGACTTTGTATACCTCGAGATTCGCCTCGGGGGAGTTAAGAGGTTCCATGCCAAAGAGGAAACTTCGCACCCTGCTATGTTGGACCGTTTAAGATTTTGAGTCGCGGCGAAGTTGCTTATCGGTGGAGTTGCTACGATCGTTGGCGAGGAGTGCATGATGTATTCCATGTCATTGAAGAAGTGTCTCAGGAGTTCACGAGCAGAACCGCTAGAGTCAATTGAGTTGCATGAGGACTTGACTTATAAGGAGCACCTGTGAGGATTCTAGACACAATGGATCGAGAAACTAGAAACAAGTCAACCCGATTCTTTAGAGTTCGGTGGAGCAACCATGAAGAAAGTGAAGCAACTTGGGGCCTTGAAGAGGATTTGAAGAAAGAATTTCCAAACCTATTCCTTTAGTAAGCCACGAATCTCGGGGGACGAGATTCTATTAAGGGGAGGTTTGTAACACCCCAAAATTTTGCTTTTCTTAAATTCATGTGTGATTTGGCACTTTGGTGAATTTTGGAATTTTACGGAATTTATTTGGATTTATTTGGAATTTATTTGAATTTATTCCATTTTGAAATAATTAAAGAATTTAAATTTGCAAATAAATTTTTGTTAAATATTTTATTTGAGTCCAAAATGATCCAAAATATTTTCAGAATTTTCGGAATTTTACGAGTCATTTGCTATTTTTAATGAATTAAATGAATTAGAATTATTTTAAATATTAATTCGCTGGAAAATCCAACTGGGTCAAAAGTACTGTTCATCCGGCGAGTCGGACTCGAGTCCGACAGAGCGGTTATTCGGCCAGAACCCCTCCTAACCCTAATCAATCCCAACCGTTGGATCAAGATCCAACGGCCGAGATCGTCCGACCGACCGAGCCAGGTCGGGACGGACCGTCGCGCCGCCGCGATCGTGGCGTTGGTTGTGCCGTGGGCGGCCACGATTTCATCGTCTCCGCCGAGTCCAGCTGGACTCACGGCCGCCGTGTCCGGCCGTGAGAGCTGAGTCTCCGTTTTACGCAGACGAGAGCTATTTAATGCGGGGCATACCCCGAGATCGCCATCACGCCGGTTCGAAACCCTAGCTCGCGCCGCTAGAGATCCCGTCTCGCCGTTATTGCTCGAGTTGGAAATGTTCATGCGCGATTAACGCCGATATTAACTGCCGTCCGTCGTCCTCGCCGTCATCAAGCCTGATCCGATTCCCCAAGACGAGGCAGCGTTCGGGAGTACCCTCGCCAGCGGAAGCGCGCGAAACTTGCCGACGGCAAGGTCGTCGTCCCGTCTCCGGTCAAGCCAGCCGCCGCGTGATACCATCGCGCGTCCACGAGCTTGATGCGTTGGATCGGATCGGGCGGCAGCGGTGAGTTCACGTGTTTCCCAAACCCTAGAAACCCGATTAGATACGGACCGTTGGATCAAGATCAGCGGTTCGGCTCGCGTCTTGCTAGCAAAGGCGATTATAGGATTAGATGCGACCGTCCGAGTCTAGATCGAGCGGCCACGCGAGCATCGAGTAGTTTCAACGTATTAAACCCTGGATCTAATCCACGCCGTTGATTTTCAAACCAGCGGACGAGATTGCGCGCGATGTCGGAAGTTGGTAAGCCGACGCGGTCGGCGCGCCCGTCCGCAGCGTGCGTGTGGCCCGACACGCGAACACGCGTGTCGAGAGGGCCCGCGTGTCGATGGCTAACCCGACCAAGCGCCGACGTCACCCATGGCGTCACAGTGGTAGATCCCACTGCCGGCGCCAGGTAAGTGAGCCCGACGTCGGGCCGATGACGTCACCCGAGTGGGCCCACATGTCGATCGCGTGGCCGTGGGCCAAAGGTCCACCGTGGACTGGTGAGCATGGGCCAGAGCCCATGGGCCGTTGGCGTCAGCCAGGCCAATCGAGGAGCTGCCACGCGTGTCCATCTTTGGCGCCAATAATTAATTTCGAAAAAGAAAATGATTTATTAATTCGAATAATGATTTCAAATTTAGATTCAAACTTCAAACGCTTATAACTTTGCGTTTCAACTCCGATTTGAGCGATTCAAATTTCTAAATTTGTATAAAATTGAGATCTACCTAAATATGAATTTTATTTAATTTTTGGACTAAAGTTTTTCTCTGTAAAATTATTTAATTGATTATTTAAACTTTAAATAATCATAACTTTCGTTTTAACTCCAAATTTGTGATTCAGTTTCTAAAAATCCAGAAAATTATGTTCTCTGTTTATGGATTTTATTTGGAGTTTTGGGATGTTTTTGCCTAGTGTTTATTTGTGTATTTGCTATTTGCACGCTTTCGAGTAGACGTTGAAGTCTTGGGAAGGATTGAAGGAGAAGTGTTGACTCGGGATCCAACTCAAGACCAAGAGCAAGTACTTTTTGAAGGCAAGTTGTGCTTTGACCATGTTGATCCCATTTGAAATCTATTTTGATTTAAACTATTGCATGCTAGTTCAATTAGAAAGATACTTTGGTTTTAAACACGGGGTTAGATAAATACCAATTTGCTATATGACACCTTGATTACTTAAGTATGTGCCATGACCCTTTGTCACCCTAGTTGTGGTTTACTAGTTGGACATTATTAAATTGCCAACATGGGTTTAGATCGTTGTAGTATCTTGCTTAGACACCTTTCGTGCTCATGACATGATTTTGGATAATCAAATGCTAATATTGACTTAATGATATATTGAACTGTTTGGAAAAGTATCATGTGATGTTGATGGCACGTGGTGCATGGTAATCAAGCGGGAGTTTGATAAGCGATTTCGGCCAGGGCATGTGGCAAGAGTAATCAGGTGGGCAGTGTGGCATTGGGAGTGTTGATTTGGTTTTGGGTAGTCTTGCCTGGTGGCTCTAAGGACTTAACCTTGCAAGCCTTTGAAGGGTCATACTTGCAACCACATGGGTGGAATGGGACGGCCCTAGTTGACTAAGTCGCTAAGGACTCACTTGTGGAGCCTCGAGTGTCGATTACACCTTTTGTGTGATTATGCGGGGGGCGTATCGTGGCGTGGCAGGTACCCATCTAGCGGTGTGTTGGTCCATGCCGCCTTGGCCAAGGGAAGGGATGGTGTAGAAACACGAACCAGGAGAGGACCACTGTGTTGTTTGAGGCTTAGAAAGGCTTTGTTATGATCGCTCATTCGCATACTCTTGTATGGCGATTCACGGCGTGGTGAGTGGATTGTATCTTGTGGGTAAAGTGCATAACCTCTGGCAGAGTGTAGAATCTATTTGAATAGCGAGTCCACGGTACTGGACATTGCTCGGGAATTACAGTCAAGGGTTAGATTTTCTGAAAATAACTTGGATTTGAAAAGTTGGGTTGGTTTAACAAAGAAGATGATGGAAATATGGTTTAGGATGGGGAAAATTGTTATTTAAACTTCTTGAAAGTTATTTATGCTTTACTTGTTTTTGCTTTGCTTCCGAATCTACTTATATTACTTGTCAAATCTGTTTACATAAATATACCTTAAGCTATTCCTTTGTACCAAGCCATGCATATAGTATATTAGCTTGCGTGCATTGCATGACTTGCGAGTACCAAGTACTCACCCTTGCCCCAACACAATGTCGGTTGAAGAGGAGATTACGCCACTTTGGAGGAGGAACTCCAAGAGGACCCGACTACTTAGGGATCTGAGCCCGGTCGATTACTGTGGTATCTTGGATGGCGCCCACTGGTTTATTTGATTTTGCTGTTATTTCTCTTTTAATAAGTTTAGCCTTGCAAAGGCATATATTTGTAACTTGGCCATAAGGTCGAGTAACCCTTTGATTATTTAAATAAAGTACTTTGATAGTATCGTTTGGTATGATTGTGATATATACCGATGTTAAGACTGTGTGCACTAGCGGCGTTCTGGACTAGTCTTTGAATACCGAAGAGTCCTGGGATTTGCAAATTCGGGGTCGACAGGCGGGACTTAGGTTTAGGGTTTAAGCGCACAAAGGGCTCGGGTTTTGCGGCTTAGGGTTTGGGTGGAATATATGGGGAAGTATTTGTGCGGTTCCATATAAGAACCGACACAAATAAACTTCGATGCGGTTTCCATATAAGAACCGACACAAATAAACTTACTTTCGATGTCGGTTCCATATAAGAATCGACACAAATATACTGATCTTAGGTGCCATATAAGAACCGACACAAATACTACCTCCGTTATATTAATACAATGGGTATATATTTTATTTAGAGTTAGGATTCCTAGTTTTTTTTGATATATTTTATTTAGAGTTAGAATAATAACTAAAAGTCCACATAAATATATAATAGGTATATATTTTATTTAAAAGGTAGGATTTCTAGTTTTTTTATATTATAAGAATATTCCAAAATTGTAAGCAACATGGGAATAACAACTAAAAGTCCACATAAATGCATATTATTGACGTCATATTTACATTATATTTTTTTACATCACATTGACATTACTCCTAGCTATTTTTTTTAAAAAAAATTTGCCCTTCTTCATGATCATCGCGATGATACGTAGCTTCTTCCTCCCTGGTTTCTTCCTCTAGCCTGATGCTTCCATCTACGAAAGGTGGCAACTCGTCAAACTGGTTGTACTCGTCCTCATCCACGACATTCTCAACTCCGACGATTCTTCTTTTTCCGTGAAGAACAACATGACACTTCTTATCTGCTAGGTCGATTACATAGAAGACTTGTGCTACTTGCTTCGCAAGTACAAATGGTTCATCTGTGTATCCGACATGTTCAATGTTCACAATAGTGAAGCCATATTTGTCCACCTTCACACCCTTTTGGAGTTGGACCCAACTACACCGAAACATCGGGATCTTGAAAATACAATAGTCGAGCTCCCAAATCTCCTCTATGAACCCATAGAAGCTACTCTTCTTACTGCTTGTGCTGTTGTAAGCATCAATGCGAACACCACTGTTTTGGTAAGTGCATGGTTTTGCTATCTTGAGCTCTAGTGTAAAATGTATACCCATTTATATCGTATCCTTGCCATGTCACGATTGTACCTGATGGCCCTTTTGCCAACCACCTCAATGTAACACTCGTTTCTTTCCCATTCATGTGTTTCTTAAACCAATGATTGAACAAACGGTTGTGCTCTTTTGTTATCCAAACCTCTGATCGTCCTTGGTTTTCCCTCCGTAGCTCATCCTTGTGCAAGTCCATATACGAGGACACCTCAACTGATTGTTGCAAGACTGTGAAATGTGCTTGTTCGAACAAAACATGATCGTAAGTATTTATTGATTTCTTTCCGATGACCCCTTTTCAGGCTAGCTTGCCCTCATGTCGAGATACAGGCATACCAACTGGATTGACATTGTCCATTTAATCGATGCAGAACTCAATAACCTCTTCGGTTGCATAACCTTCTACAATGCAGCCCTCCAGCTGCGATCGATTACGTACATATTTCTTCAGAACACCCATGTACCTCTCGAACGGGTACATCTGATGCAAGAATACAGGGCCGCATATCTTTATCTCATTCACAATATGAACAATGAGATGGACCATGATATCAAAAAATGATGGAGGGAAATACATCTCTAGTTGGCATAGAGTCTTCACCACATCATCCTGCAGTTCACATAGTCCAACAGGATCGATGACCTTCTGTGAAATTGCGTTAAATAAGAAACATAACCTCATTATTGTCTCTCGGACTTTTTCAGGCAAAATACCTCTAATTGCAACAGGAAGCATTTGTGTCATCATCACATGGAAATCGTGAGACTTCATGCTAGTTAACTTCAAATCTTTCATCGAGACCAGTTTTTTGATGTTTGCGGAATAACCGGACGGAACTTTCACACTATGTAAGCACTTGCAAAGTTCTGTTCTCTCTTTCTTGGATAGAGTGTAGCAAGCTGGGGGAAGATAAAGTCGGCCTAACCCAGTGTCTTGAGGATGTAGCTCGGATCTGATTTTCATATCTTCTAGGTCCTTTCGTGACTTGAGTCCATCCTTGGTTTTGCTAGGAATATTCAATAAAAGACCAATCAAGCTGTCACATACATTCTTCTCTACGTGCATGACATCGATGCAATGTCGAACTTCTAAGTCTTTCCAATAGCAAGTCCCAAAATACCGATCTCTTCTTCCATGTGGTCTTCTCAGTTCGGTATCTCGATGTATTATTACTACCTTTTCCAAGTACAACATTAATATCCTTAACCATATCATATACTTCTTCCCCACGATGAGGCCTAGGAGCTAAACCGTTCTCCTTTGTTCTGTCAAATTGTTTCTTCATATTGCGATAGGGGTGATTCCTTCGAAGGAACCTACGGTGACGCATATATACAGTTTTTCTTGAGTTGTTGAGACACACACTATCTGTTTCATCCAAGCATTGTGGACATGCTTTCGCTCCTTTTATAGTACGATCAGATAGGTTACCTAGGGCAGGTAAATCATTGATGGTGCAAAACAACAATGCACGTAGAGTGAAGTACTCTCGTTTGTACTCATCCCATACCTGCACACCTTCGTTCCACAGTATCACAAGATCTTCCACCAATGGTTGCAGGTATACATCAATATCGTTGCCAGGTTGTCTCGGCCCTTGAATAAGCAACGACATCATAATGTACTTTCGCTTCATACACAACCAAGGAGGAAGGTTGTAGATACAGAGAGCCACGGGCCAAGTGCTATGAATGCTACTAATATTACCGAAAGGATTCATTCCATCTGTACTCAAGCCAAACCTTATATTCCTAGGTTCATTTCCGAAGTTGTTCCTGAAGAGCCTATCGATGGTTCTCCACTGGGCAGAATCAGCAGGGTGTCTCAGCTTTCTATCCCTCTTACGCACTTCTCAGTGCCATCGCAACAATTTGGCGTGCTTTTTATTTCTGTGACACTACGGGATGTCGAGACACCATAAAAGGTGAAATTAGAGAATGTGACTTTATAAAATATGAAAATGAAGGTTAAAACTTTACGTTATGCCGTTTAATCGCGTTTCCGGGCCATTTTCGGGAGTTTGGGCCTTTCAGGGGGAGTTTGGGCCCAAGGGGGGATGAGCCGTGAGCTTTAGTGGAAGGGGTATGGCCCATGGGGGGGAGAACCTGGTTAATGGGGGGCTTGGTGCACCCCTCCCTGCCCTAGTTGCCCTCCCCACACGCCCTCCCCTCCCCTTGTGCGCCCCCTCCATTGTTCCCCTAGCCGCCCCTTCCCCTCCCTTGCGCCACCACCACCCCCATCCCTCCCCACCACCTCTTGCTGCCCCTAGGGGGGTTCTCCACCTCACCACCCCACAGATCCGTCCATTGGAGCGCTCCGCGATGAGGACATCCGGTGGATTCGGAGCGAGGAAGGAGATCACGCGAACCGGGAGGAGATCCGTTGGTTCTTCGTTCGTCGGGCGAAGGTATGGCCACGGGAATCCTTGGGGTTGGTTTAGGTATTGTTCTAGGGGTTGATATCATGTTTTTAGATCAATTAGTGGTGCTGTAATTGGGTACATTAGATGAAATCTAAAGTTTGCCACGTTCTCTGTTTCGGGCAGAATGAGCAGTCGACCTAGGGTTTGAGATTTCTCCAATTTAGAGTCGGAATTTGGTCGTCCGCTTGTTGAAGAAGTTGTAGGTAATTGAAATACCTTTAATTGGACGTAAAGAATGCTTAATTCCGACCAGCCGTTTGAAAGTTATGCTCGTTTTACCGAGCGTGTTCAAAACTGTGATGAGATTGGAACAGATCACGGTATTCTGTAGATTAAACCACTTTAGATTTCGAATCAGTTTTTCCATATACTTAGAAAAAGTTAGGAAATTTCTTAAGCTACGCGAGGATGTACTCCTTTAATCGATTCGGAGTCCTAGAACTAAAGTTATGATAGTTTGAAGTCTGCTATCCGGGTGGGACAGATTCTCTGTTTTTCGATGTTGGGGGTAGTTCGTGAAGTCGGGGTAGACGAGCTATTGCGTACTGTTTTGGGGGCATGTTTTGAGTGTGTGGTATGTATGTGCAGGTGGTGTGACCCCGGGAGTGCCCCCATCCTCTCGCCAATCCGTCGCCCGAGGGTGTAAAGAATATAAAGTAAAGATGGATATTTATTAGTGGTATATAAGGAACATCACATTAATTTATAACTACATGTTCTTTAAAGGGTATAAAATAAAATAGGCCATGTATTTATGGATAAAATCGTTCAAAAAATATGCCTTATAAATTTAGAGTGGGGGAATAATTAGAAGGTCATGTTACGCTCATGCCCCTAAAATACATTAAAGCTTGTAGGCTTTGTTTGGTATGGCTGGAACTTTTTTGAAAAGTAGCTTTTAGTTGGGCTCCATGACTGAACGGCTGAGCTGAAGTTTTTGTTAGTCTGACTTTATTATAGCTTTTAGGTGTGAGGGATGCGAGTTAGGAATGAGGGTGAGAGGGGTGCGGTTTAGAATTTTATACTTGGTGGAAAGGAGTAATTTTCTTTAAACTCTAGTGGTAAGTCATAATCCCAACCGACGGAAGCCGTAAGAAGCTACCCCATACCAACTTTCGGCTTTCAGCTTCTTCTAGTACAAATGGGTTGATAGTTTCTGACCTCTGACTACGAAAAAACTAGTCATTTGAAATAGTTTCTGGTTTTCAAAGGACAAAAACCAAAATTAAAGTTGTTCCAAACAGGGCCGTTTCCACAATATTTGGAAATAGGAAATTGACTATGAATCTTCAACTCTCAAGACCAAGTGTATGCCGTGTCCACTGTCAAAAAATTAATTCAGAAGAAACTGGAACGTATCTGCTTTTTTATTTTGACTCTGAATTGAACAAGTCAGATAATTTGGGTGAGATTAGGGGTGGGCATTCAGTTAATTCGGTTTTTTCGGTTCGGTTTTTTCAGTTTATAAATATTTCGGTTTTTGAGAATCGTTAACCGAACTGAACTGAACAATTTTGAAAACCAAACTGAATTAATCGAATTTATTCGATTCGATTTTTTTGGGTGTTTTGGTTCACCGAAAGTTCCAAGCAGTAGCCAGTCCCCATCCCCGATTCTGCGATTCCTAGTGCGTTGCCTCGTGCCCTCGTGCTCACTATCCACTCACCGCCTCGTGCTCGCCGTCGACTCTCAGCACTCATCGACTGGCGACTAGATGGAGGCAATGGTGGCGAACATGGCGACATCAGGGACCGTGCGGCGCCCACCGACGTCGGCGCGGGGGCGATGGAGGGAGATGGCGACCGGCAGGTGTGAGGGAGGTAGCCGCCACCCAAAGCCGCGCACGGAGAGAGGAGGCGGCTGGCCAGCCGTGCCGTCGCGGCCCCTCCCAAATATGCATTGGCGCAGGGGCGAGGGAGGGAGCCCACCGCCCGGAGCCGTGCGCGGAGAGAGGAGGCGGCCGCTGACCGCGTCGCTGCAGGCCCTCCCAGATCTACACCTGGCCTCCCAGATCTACATCGGGCCCTCCCGGATCTGCATCAGCGCGGGGGCGAGGGAGGAAGGCGGTGGCCGACAGGTGTGAGGGAGGCGGAGAGGAGGCGGCCGGCTAGCCGAGAGAGTGAGAGAGGGAGGGAGGGAAGGAGGAGCCGACTGGCCGCTGTGCCACACAAGGGAGGGGGAGAAGACGAATGGCTCGACTCGGCCACTTGGGTCGGACGGGGAATTTTGATGAGGAGTGACTGATTCGGTGTTTGGTTAGTTGGGTGTCTTGTATTGCAAAACCAAACCAAAAAATAAAAAACGAATAGATTTAAAATAAAAACCGAACCGAAAACCGAAAAAACAAAAAAAAAATCGGTTAATTCGGTTCGATTTTTCGGTTTCAGTTTAAAACTGCCCACCCCTAGGTGAGATAGTGATTGTTGACTCGTTCTGACTGTCATCTCCTAGAACATCAAGGAAATAAATTTAGACGTGGGAATCCTGGATTGTTGGAACATCTGGCTGTGAAGGAACAGAGTAATTTTTCAAACAGTTTTACTAGTTATAGGTACCCGTGATTTAAAAAAAAACGCAAGTCAAATTTACGTGTTGAAGCAACAAGGAATACCAATGTCAGCATTGCATCAGGTCAAATAATACACAAATGATTATCTACCAAGTACTCGACCTTACAATCCCTGTTATATCGCCTAGTTACATCACACAGCTGGGTCTCACTACATAGAAAGAGAGTAAATTTTACGAAACTACATACTTTTTTTTTACAAACTATCAAAAACCTATGGGTTCCAACTTTTATTTCATAAAACTATAGATTTTAAAAGAGATTGTATCACAAAACTACATATTTTTTGAATTGACCGTTTTTTGTTGGCAGTGTGAACCCATATGGTAGCCTCACCCACGTTTAATTCTAAAACCTATAGTTTTGTGATATAAGTTCTGAAGTATGTAGTTCCGTGAAATAGGAACTATAACGCGTAGGTTTCTAATAATTTGTACAAGAAACTTACAGTTTTATGAAATTTACTCTAAAAAAATGAGACTAAAGCCAGGTGGAGCAAAGCACAGATTAACAGTGGTGATTCTTGGGAGGACCCATGTACAAATCTGGCCGTGGAACTGCAGCTCTATGGAGGCACCAGCTTTGACGAGCATACTGACACAAGGACCAGGGTGCTGAAACAGAAACCTTGCCATGACAAGTGAGCCTGCCCGTATTCATCTAAACTACTGTCGAATTGGGGGGTGTGATCCCTTGTGACAAGTAGTATGCCTTCTCCGCATCAGCTAACCTTGTTTGAAATATTCCCCATTCTTTTCTACAGCGTGCTCTTACCTGCGGCACATAGCCAAGTAAAACAGTAAGAGCAGATGCATACAGCAGTGTAGCAAACGATAAGACGCATATCGAAGTATGCAGCTCAGAATTCATGTGTTAAAAAAATCACACTATGAAAAGCTCAGATTACATCAGATCAGTAAGGCTTACCCCTTCCCATGGTGCTCTTCCATTCGCTGAGTTGCCCTGAGAGGTATAAATGTTACCGGATCAGGCAATGAAGTTTTATTGTACAAAATGAGGTTCCATGAATAAGGCTAGCAGCAAGACCTGGTTTCCAAGTGATGGAACAGCTTGATGAACAATCCATTGAGCATCAACTACTCCAATCTTCTCATGAGCAGGCTATTTAATTTAAGGTCAAGTAAAAGAATTCCAGCTCAGTAAAACATGAATGATTTAGGATAACATGTAATGTGCAAAAAGATATATGAAGTTGGCACTCCATATAATTGCTGATGTTGTTAGCCTGTTAAAAAGAGGTAGGGTTAATCCTGTGGAATAGCCAAAGAATAAGGCGCTATGGAGTTCTTTACATGCTATTAGGGATCCACGAACCATAGTTTCCCACTACCTACAATTGGCTGCTCTGAGTCATCACCAACAAGCTGCGGTGGTGTATTCCTATGTGCATCGACTAACAGAGACGTTTTGCTATTTTGGTCCTTGAGTGCTAAAATGATATGGTTTGGAGACACACAAATGCTTCATTGCTTCAGTACTTTTACTTAACCGTTGTCATAGTTCGACATTGTTATGCATATTGCATGTTTAGGCCTCTTTTGGAACATATGAATTTCCCGGTAAACAATTCAATTCGTGCAAAAATCTGGTAAAATTCCAACGTCCCACACAGGGCCTTAATTAGTTGGAACTGGAGCTTTATGAAAATTTGCAAATATATTCATTGTATTTTAGCTATGGTGCCATCATTTACTAATTCTAGTATGACATACATTTAGGCCCCGTTTGGTACGGTTCCAGATTCTAGTAGAAACGGAAACGGTTCCAGATTCTTGGTAGAAACGTTTCAGGTAGAATCAGAATCACTTTCTGCAAACCGTTTGGTACAGTTCCAGATTCTAGTAGAAACTAGTGAAACGGGGTTGAGGGTGATTCAGCCACGGCATGGAAAAAGAAGAAACGTTTCGAGGAGAATCGTTCCGAGTTTTAGCCCGTTTGGCTGGGTTTCTCCCAGATTCTAGTAGAAACAGCTCGGTTCCAAGTTGTCAAACGGGGCCTTAATGTCCGTTCCCCCTGTAATTCAAGTCTTGGTTTGGCACGGCCTATAAAGAAAACATAAACCCAACCTCTGTTTCCTCTACATCTCTCCATCCACCCTAACCACCACTACCCCTACACCCTTGCATGGCCCAATCCCAGCCAACCCCAAAAATAAAATTACCCCATATAGTTTGCACAAGCCTTTTGTAGTTATAAGTCACATCATACGAGAACAATATCTAATTGATAATGACATAGAATACCTCCACACATTTCCTAAGAGCAAAATCGAGACCCCATCCATGGACCAAGTCATTCTGCACAAAACAGTGTGTTAGCGTACCACTCTAAACAAAGCTAACTAATGAGCATGTAATGTCACTCCACCTGAATCATATGCCATACACAGCGCCATGCATCCCTAGAGAATACAGTTGCCATAATTTCAACAAATCTGCACAACAAATTGAACGTGAAGGCAGATATTTGGACAAAGAAAATTAAATGCACAACAAAAATTTGGACCCCTACGCTGCACATGGTGGCAGATGGGGATCAGTACACCAGCCTGGCCTCTCCTCAGTTACTCTGTATATAGAAAAATATCATTCAAGAAACAAATATAGGTGGGTGATGATTTAGTCATCGAAAAAAAAAAACAATATGGATTCAGCATCTCACTTGTGAACTTCTTGATCACCTCTCCGTTTAGTCATTTGCCATGTTAGTCCTCTATCAGGTTCCAAACCAGGCTGAGAGATCTCCAGCCCATGCTTCCTAACAAGCTCAATGTACCTAAAAGAATGGCATCGGTACTATCTCACTCAAGTGGAACATCAGGTGAACAAACAAATGAAACAAGAGTGTAACGCTTACGCCTCTGCGTTGAAATGTTCAACACCAAGATCCTCATCCCAGATGAATATGTAGTCATATCGAGCAATGACATCAGGATGCAAAAACCGTTTTGCATACCACCTTAGGTAAACAAGAGAAGAATATTATTAGGAATTTCTAGTCAAACGCTCAAGAGACCAAGGCATTGCAAAAACACACAGCAAAAAACAACAATAACCTACCATTTAGTCTGCTTTCTGGCACTCACATGGATGGCTCTTTTAGACCACTCAAATTCATCCCATTCAGTAGTCCGACCATCATAATGGAACAACATAATAGTGAACTTATCTGAAAACTATATAAAAAACATTTATGAACTTGGAAGCAATAAATGTGCATTCATATTTGAATATAGTGACTACTATTTCACTGGGATGCACGATTAATCGTACAACGGTTTCAGAGTCTATTTGCTCAACGCACCCAGTTTAAGCATAAGGTGTAAATCTTAGTCAGTTACCATTTTTACTGCTGCATCAATGTTTGCCTTTTGCGTGATTCCAACTGTAAAAGTAACAAGGTACCTCGGCTCGCTAGTAAGGTCCTGATGATAAGACCATATGTTTCAGGTTATAGTCACAGAATAAAGAGGCTATAACAAACCTCCAATTCAAGGCATCATTGAACAAAGTTACAACAGAAACAACCACCAACCTCACTAGGGTCACCCCATAATCTTCGGAGATAAAGATCTGTTTCAGACACAACAATGCCTGGTGGAAGTCTTTCAGCACCTTTAGGGTTTGTGGAAACATAAATCTGCACAAAGAATTGTGCAGAATTATAAAAATTATATACAAAAAAACAGAAATCAAAAGAAGTTGTAATCTATGAGAATCAACCATCTATTATTCAGTTAATTAGTAAAGGAAAACAATCAATCTGCGCTAGTGATACCAGAAGTCCAAGATTAGGTCATCAACTATCACACTTTCATAAAATGCATCAGACTGTTCTAACATGGACAGAACACCCTCAAACTACAGCCTTGACAGAGTATTTGAGCCTAAAATTTTTTTATGTGCAAGAAACACAGGAGCAATGCAACAGACCCAGCATGCATGGACTACAAAATAACAACGCATCAGATCTAACTAGAACTTGGCCTTAGTCACAGAACTGATACAGCAACCTTCGAATGTATAAAGTGCTAGTGTGGCAAAGTACCTTAGGAATTGCATCAGAGTTTGAATCAGAACTGTTCTTTTTGTGACTATTTGCAGACGCCCATGCATGGTTCAACAATGTCTGGGTTGTGATGCCAGAATTTCTATCTTCAATGTAGGAAATGATACTGGAAGGGAAGTGAAGCTGTGAAATGCAGTCAGTAAAGACTGTTCTCTGAACAAAGTACATGACAAGAAAACAAGCAAAGCAAATGTTCCACTTTACCTTGGTTATGTTTACTGTAGGGAAGGAAACCCCGAATAAGTACCCCAGCATAACACCGACAACTGCTGAAAATATGAGCTTCATGCCCTCATTTGATCTTGGCGCGCTGCTGCTGACGAATATTATGTATAATGTGTGATTACGAGTACCGCAAAAAAAACTTATTATTGTTATTGGCCACCGGGCAGCACATAAACTAGCAGTCAGTGCTACAAATGGAGCAAGAGCTGCTCGAGAAGAAGCTGTAGCTGTGTTATGGAACATACCTACGGCCAACGCCATTGGCAGGCTTTGCCATGGGAGCTGCGTATCTTCTTTTTTAGCAGTGCTGAAGAAGCCTGTAGACTGCAGCTGTCGATCCGCAAGGAAATAAAAGAACAACAAATCAGAGCTTGGTAAGTAGCGTAAGGTGGTTCAAACATGAGATAAGGAGAACCCCAAGAATTGAATTCATTGACAAGAGAGGATGGCTAGCTAAGCTGGTTGTGACGCATAAAGACGAAGCCCCAAAGTATACCATCACTGCGCAACCATTCAAGAAACGAAACCACTAAATTACTAATTTACTGCCTTCTCCCGGCAATCAACGAACGCGTTTTCACCAATTAGACGGAATCTCGCCAGGGAAGATTTGAATTTGACCGCTCAAAATCACAGGACGGAGTAAGGAAGGATACGGTCCAAAAGTGAAGTCAATAATCCAAACTAGATAGAGCTTACCAAGAAACGGAATCAACCGAAAACCGGATGGATCTCCACTCCAGCTGGAAGGAGAAGGCGGAGGAGGGCACCCGCGGCAGCGAGGTGGATGCCGGCGACGACGGCGCCGTCGCGCCGGCCAGCGGGGCAGGAGCTGGAGGAGGAGGAGGAAGAGGAGGACGGCGCAACGGGTAGGCGGAGGCGGAAGCGGCGGTGCGAGAGACGGAGGACGGCAGCGAAGAGTATGATATTGAGGGGACAGCGATGGAATTGGGGATTGTAAAGAAGCAGCTAGGATCTGGTTGTCCCAGACATGCCAATGAGCCAATCAATCATTCACAACAAGCTTAGCTTTCAAGCGGCTAGACTCGCTAGAGTTTGCAGGGCAACTGAAACGTGGGTCCCTCTCTCTGCTCTGGCCTGTTCTATGACTCAGGAATTAGCTTCCTTTCTCCCATGCTCCCAGCAAAAGATACTTGCCACCTCTACTCTCTATGGAGGAAAATGTTTATTTGACCCTGAACTCTTGCCAGGTCCAAAAATCGACGGCTTCAATATATAGCGGAAATTTCTTCTCCTTCTTCAACAATTGCGTAAGGGGCCTGGCAATCGTCGAGAATCATTCAATGAATCGTCGATAATATCCCACCATACCAAGAAAACTGTGGATCTGGATCACCGACTTCGGTTGCTCCCAATGCAATACCGCTTCTACTTTACTCGGATCAACTGCAACTCCCTCGACGGTCATTACATGTCTAAGAAATTCCACTTTACTCTTTCAGAAGTCACATTTGCTAAACTTAGCAAATAACTGCTGCACTCGCAACTTCTCAAGAACTAGCCTCAGATGTTCGGCGTGCTCTTCTCTCGTCTTGGAGTAAACGAGTATGTCATCTATGAACACGACGGCAAACTTATCCAGATATTCCATGAAATCTTTATTCATCAAGTTCATGAAATATGCGGATGCATTTGTCAGACCAAAGGACATAACTGTAAACTCGTAATATCCATATATTGACAAAAATGCAGTCTTCGGTATGTCTTCCGATCGGATCTTCAGTTGGTGATATCCCGATCGAAGATCAATCTTGGAGAAAACTCCAGTTCCTCTTAACTGATCAAACAAATCATCGATCCGGGGTAGTGGATACTTATTCTTTATCATCACATCATTGAGTGCACGATAATCAATACACATCCGAAAACTTCCATCCTTCTTTTTGATAAATAGGACTGGCGCTCCCCACAGCGACGAACTACGTCTGATAAACCCTTTCTCCAACAGCTCATCGATCTGTTTCTTCATCTCCACCAACTCATCGGTAGACATCCGATAAGGTCTTTTGGCTATTAGGGCTATACCGGGTACTAACTCAATCACAAACTCTATGTCTCTATCTGGTGGCATACCGGGTAAATCTTCAAGAAAGGCATCCAAGTGCTTGCTGACAACTGGCACATCTTCGATGCTGACTGTCTTCACACTGTTGACCATCAGCTGTCCGTCTCGAACGGCAGTTGCTTGAAACTCAACCCTTCTATCGTCTGGGCTTTCGACTGATATGACTCTTCGTCCACAGTCTAGTATGGCCTTGTGCTTGGACAACCAATCCATTCCAAGTATAACATCTAGGGTCTGGGTATCCAATATAATAAGGTTCACTAGGAACTCTATCCCATTTATTAGTAACTCTACCCCAGAACATCCTACATTAGATCGGAGTTCTGATCCAGGGGAATGGACTAGCAACACATGTCTAAGGTTCACCATTCTTAACCCATTTTCAACAGCAAAATTCCGAGATATAAAAGAATACGAAGCTCCAGAATCAAACAAAACTGTTGCAGGTATTGAGTTAACTAGTAACTTAATCAGTACAATGTCCGATGTGTTCTGAACTATATCAGCGGTGATGTGGTTGATTCGCCCTCACACCATAGCCTGGGACGTAGCTCCAGCCTGAGTAGCTCCACGGTTTCCTCCTAGTGCAGGCGTCCTTGCAGTCGGGGTTCCAAGGTTGAGGCGAACAGGCGTCACCCCTCCTCGCTTAGGGCAATTATTGGAGAAGTACCCTGGCTCATTGTAGCTGTAGCAACGTTTCACTTTATTCTTTGGTGTTGGCTTCTCTTGGTGCAACTCGGGCTTGTCTTTGGTGTGCAGTAATTCGACCCGGGCCTTGATGCTAGTGACGGTGTCTTGGCGACATTATGAATCTAGAATCTGAAGAACTGATTGGGCGCAACTCTCAGCCTTTGAGCTCCTGGGCGAGCTCCCTGCTGTGCCATCCTGCGCTTCATGTTATCATCCAGTTCCTTACGCTTGTCCTTCAGGATAAGAACCTTATTCACCAACAATCCAACCTGCAGTCCTGAGTTCAGTCCCTTCATGAAGCGAGATTGTCTTGCCTTGTCCATCGCTACATCTTCAGGTGCATAGCGAGCAAGTTGGGTGAACTTATTTAGGTAATCAGCCACTGACTGGCTACCTTGCTTCAAAGCTTGAAATTCTTCCTTCTTTAAGTCTATGATTCCCTCGGGCAGATGATACTGACGAAAAGCAACAGTAAACTCTTCCCAAGTGATTTCCTGGGGCTTTTCATGTGAGGCGCAGAAGTTCTCCCACCATTCAGCTGTTGTACCTTCCAACTGATGAGAGGCATAAAGCACCATCTCATTTCCAACACACTGGGTGATGTGCAGCTTCCTCTCTATAGACCTCAACGAGTCATCTGCCTCCAGTGGGTTTGCATTCCCAGAGAGTGTGGGCGGATGAGTCCTCCAGCGACTTGAGCAGTGACTTGCTGCATCTGTTGCATCAACTGGGTCTGAGCGGCAAGAAAAGCTCCAAAGTTCTGCATGTCAACTGGTGGTGCTGGCTGGGGTGCAGGTATTCCATCATTGGGGTTTCCTGTGGGGCGAGAACCACTTCCACTTCCTCCGTTGTTGCCGCGAGTGTTCACCATCTGTTGATTTGCTCCAAGGTTTAGAGACGAGAGGGAACAAGAATAGACAAGTAGTAGAGAACTTATGCGGGGTAGAAGTTGTAACTCAAAATTCAACTTTATTAATTATTAATAACTTGGTATGGTTGCTCACAATGCTTAAGGGCTTTGCAACACATACTGCACACTCAGCAATCAAGAAGATCCAAATTAAACTAACATACTAGAGTCTAACGCCTAAAGGGTGACTCTTATTTTTCTAAGATGTGACTCAACACTCGAGTCTCAACTGCTAAACCTAAACAGTCACTCATCGATCCATCCCCCATGGGAACAACCTGGGGTACACTTGGGCGGGTGTGGTGGCATCAGCGCGAAGCGATCTCCATGACTAACAACAGCTGTGGTCGATGAAGCAACGTCCTCTTCCAACTCTAACACTGGCTGGTGCTCTGGTTCCTCAGGGTCTGGGTCGTGCAGCTCCAACACTGGCTCCTGTGCTAGCCCATATAGTGCCATCTCCAACTCGTCGATCCTCCGTGAAGAGTGGGCAATATACTCCTGAGCCTCTCGCAACTGCCGCTTCACATCCCTAACTTCATCGCGAGCCTTCTATAACTCCTGAACTGTCTCATCGATAACATCCTCCTAGGTGACAACAAACCTCGCCAGGTGAGTGATCATGACATCCTCCTCTGCTATCAACTCCCGATCGAGGCGGCTGTCTCGGCGCGGATGGTGACGAAACACAATGCCCTCCAACTCTGAAGAGTAGGTGCGAGCGATCTGCCGCATCGCCCGACGCGATACCTCTTGGATCCCGACTTCAAACGAAGACCTCCTCGCTGTGATGTCGATAGGATGACTCGCTGATGAGTACATCACTCCTTTGGATACACGGATACATCATGGTCCTATGACACGAGCTCGTGCACGTCAATTAAATCATGTGGTGAGCTCGTTTCTCGCTATTCATCATAATAATATTATTGAGGATGGGATGCTACTAAATATTTGTGATGTCTTACTGCTTAGGAACATGGGATAAGCACGCCAAGTCAATCCAAAGTCCAAGTCATCCACAATTCGGCCTCCGAGTTCAGTTCGGAGTCAGCGGACAGCCCTTCACTAAAATGGGCATAACTTTCTCATACGGAGTCCGATTGAGGAGTTCTTGTGCTTCTTAGTAAGATAGCGATGAGATCTTTCCAATGGAGCTAGTCTCAGCTCCAGATTCATCACGAGTCGGCAGGAATCATCAAAACAATACATGAAATTCCTGTTTGGGCTGTTTTTGGGCCTTGTAAGCGTGTGGGGCCAAGCCCAGGTTGTGTGCACCCACCCCCCACTAGCTGCACACAACCCTAGGGTTTCCACCTCACGGCCCACTCCTGCCATATATCCTGTAGCTGTCGCTTTAGGTCACGGGTTTTGCTTAGATTTCAACTAGACACTCTGTCTGTTTTTCACCGAACATTGGTTTGTGGAACCCCAACTTCGTGTGCTCAATTCAATTCGCAATTTTCAGGTTGCTTCTTCTAAGTTCTTACTTGTGTTCTCGATTCGCATGCAGTGATAAGCCTTCTTGGCGAGGTCAACCGTGTTTATGCATGGTTGATAACCAATGGAACCATGGTGTAGCGATTGCAGGGTTCAGATCGGTTTTGATCGGAAGCCGGATCGTCAATGTTGAGTCTCCACCAATCGACTTACCTCCACCTATCGGAAGATTGGGCCACCGTGCGCATCAAGTGGTATCAGAGCCAGGTTGCCTAATAGGTAACCCTAGTTTCCCCATCTTTATCATTGTTGCCATCATCCTAGAGTCCAGAAAATTAGCCCTACAAAAAAAATTGTTCATGATATGTTCATTATCATTCCACTGTCCTACAACCCCTTGTGCCATTGCAATTTTTGTTTTCAGTTTACTTTGTTGAATTTGTATCCATAGTCATCGTCTTGTTGCTGGTTGTAGTCATGAACTTAGTTCTGGATTGACACCTTTCCGCTGCCCTAGATCATCCCACCACAGACCACGTCCGAAACCAAACCGAGTCCTGCTCGGTTTGCCCTTGCGAGCCGCCTTGTGTTACCCGTTCCGCACCGCAAGCCCTAGATAGGTCGCGAGCCACCTTGTGTTAATTGCCCTGCACTACTAGCCTCCAATCTTCAGCCACAGTCCTATTGATAGCTTAAACCTAACTGGAACCGCAGAAAGGAAGTGAAGCCCAAGATAGACCCAATCTGCGCAGTGTTCACTAAAACATCCCTAACTTTTGCATACGAACTCTGATTTTAGCCAACTCCTCAGCGGCTTGGAAGCCCGCGAAACACGGTCTTGCCTCACGTTGAGCTTGCGACCAAGTTGTAGCTCCTGCCATTCTGTTGCCAAACCAGAATTAACAACATTGATAAAGAGAGCCATGAGAATGCGGAAATTGCGATTCTGGATAGCAAGGTACAAACATGTCAATCCTCAAACATGCAGCAAGAAAACATGCATCATAACCACAAGGCATCAAAATACAGAAGTTCATAAACTCCAACATCATCCATGAACAACAACAAGGTTCTAGGATGATCTCAAAAGGACATAGTCTAAGTTACACAACAGAGTCTATTACATAACTTCGAATTAGAATGGTTCATCCCGACATAGGGGTCACGATAAGCTCGATCGATACAACTCAAATGTCTCTAAGGAAGCCCTCGGGAAACTCATCTAAGAGATGGTATCCCTGTGATCCCGTGTCCTCGGGGTCCAAGGGGCTAGTAAGACGTTGCGGGGATCCTAAGTAAGGTAGCGGCTCCCCCGGTAATCCTTGGACACGATGATGCGTCGCATTCGCCGAATTGATGCGCGCGCGGCTACGAAGGAACTGTGGTGCCTCCACCCCTACCACACGTGGAAACTGGAAAGTGAGTGGGACTGCGTTGTGAGGCGAAGTAGAATTGCACCTATCGGGACCCAAATTTGCAAATCCGGACCCTCTGTGTATTCAGCACTAGTCCAGGATCACGCTAGTGCAAACAGTCTCAACATCGGTACATATCACAATCATACTCAGCGAATTAATAAGGTACTTTAATTAATTAACCAAACTGGTTGCTCGACCTTATGGTCAAGTTACAAGGGTACGCCTCGTAGGGCGAAGACTTATTAAAAGAGATAACAGCAGCGAAAAATAAACATCAATAACGTGGCGCCATCCAGTATACCACAGGCAACTGACTAGGCTCACTCCCTAGTTAGCCGGCTCCTCCTGGAGCTCCTCATCTAGTGCTGGTGTTGCTTCTTCTTCAATTGATATTGTATTGTTGCAAGGGGTGAATATTTGGTACTCAGCAAGTCATGAACAGAATGCAAGCTAATATTCTACATGCATGGCTTGTTACAAAGGAAGGCCAATAGGAACATTTGCAGTAATACAACATTCATAAATACAGTAATAGATTGCAAAGCGGTAAAACAATAATAATTAGAATAACTTTCACAACACTTGAACAAGTAAAGCATTTCCCAATCCTAAGTCCAATTCACGGTTCCAAACCCAAGTACTTTCACAATTCAAGTTATTTTCATGAAAGTCGTTACCTTGACTGTAATTCCTGAGCAATGTCCAATGCCGCGGACACGGCTATTCGAATAGATTTTACACTCTGTAGAGGTTATACACTTTACCCACAAGATACAGTCAAACACCACAAAGGCGAGTGTCCGTAACAAAGCCTTTTCAATGCCTATCTAAACCCAGTACTACTCGCTAACGTTTCAACACTAGTGGGACTGGTTACCACATCCAGGGTCCACCTCTTGCACCATGTGAGCCACCCGTGCGAGGACTGGTTACCACTACCCGGGCCTCACGCCACCACAATAGGACTAAAGTTTAGAATCAAAAAGTTAATCAGCTAGGTCTGCCCCATTCCAGACTTGTGGTTGTATGAATGACTCAGTTCAAAGGCTTGCAAGGTTAAGTCCTTAATTGACTAGGGAAGACTACCCAAAGAACCAAAACGACTTTCCCGATACCAATCTTGGCCCACCTAATCAAACTTGGCACTTGCCCCAGTCTAAAGCATTTTATCAAACCCTAGTTGATTGCCGTGCACCACGTGCCATCAACATAATCATCAACAACATATGACGCTTCATCAAAGCATGTTCCATATCCCATTAAGTCATCATTGATACTTGATTATCCAAAATCATGTCAACTACGTCGCAGGGTTAAGCATTATAATATAGCGGTCTAATTTCCCATGTTGGTAATTTAATAATGCCCAACTAAATAATCCACAACTAGGGTGACAAAAGGTTCATGGCATACAATTATTCGTGTCAAGGTAGCATATAGCAAAATTGGCATTTAACTAATTCCCAGATATAATTAAAGCATTTTCTAAATAAATTAGCATGAAATAAATTGAATCAAAATAATTGTCAAGGTGGGAATAATAGGATCAAAGCATAACTTTCCTTCAAAAAGTACTTGCTCTTGGTCTTGAGCTGGCTCTTGCGTCAAAACTTCACCTTCGAAGCCTTCGGGCACTTCAACGTCTACTTGTAACGGATAAATAAACACCAAATAAATAAAAACAGAGAAAAACTCATGTCCAAAAATTAAATAAAATTCACCATTAAATAGAGCTCAATTTTATAAAAATTTAGAAACTGGAATCACCTTAATCGGAGTTAAAACACAAAAGTTATAAGCGTTTGAAGTTTGAGAAATCAAATAAAAGAATAAACCAAATTAATTCATTTATTTTTCTATTGAAAAATCCGATTATGACGTCAGCATTGCGTCAGCATGGAAATTGAATTTCCACCGAATTATTATTCTAAAGAAAAATCGAATTATTTCGTCAGCTCGCGCCATCGGGTCCATGGACTCGGTCCACGTCTCGGGCTCGGTCCACCGTGGACTCGATCCACGCGCACAGTGTCGCTGACACGTGGGACCCACTGCTGACGTCATCACTGACGTCAGCGAGGCTCGGTCGAACGGCTCTGACACGCGTGCCCCACCGTGACGTTAGCGTGACGTCATGGATGATGTCACAGCACGGTGGGCTGAGCCGTTGACATGCGGGCCCCACGCTGATGTCACGCTTGACGTTAGCGACGACCGGGCGACGCTGCGCTGACCACACCGGTTGGGCTCCCGAACACGTGGCACAATCTGGGCCATTGGTTTGAAATCCAACGGTCCAGATTAGATCTAATCCCGTGCGAATTGGATCTATACGGTCGATCTGGACCGTTCGATTTGAATCTGACGGCTATGATCCGATCAAGTTTAGCCGCATCAAGGGCTACGTGGCATGACCCGGCGCTCGACGTGTGGCACAATCTACACCGTCCGATCTCGATCTAACGGTTGAGATCTAATCTAGTGCTATAACGTGGGGTGTCGACGATCGGTTTCGCCGGCAATGAGATTTGTGATTCTAGGGGATTTGTGCGGAATCTGAGCTTGATGGTAACACAGGATGCGAGGGCAATCTGTTTTAGACAGGTTCGGGCTCTCTCGGAGGAGATAATACCCTAGTCCTGTGTTCTTGGATGTATTGTGTGTGTTCAAGAGAGAGCAAGAGAGGGAGAGCCTCCCCTTGTTTTTTTTTCCTCCTCCCCTTATATACTGGGGGGAGAATACATGATAGATGGGCGCCACCGGGCCCTAAACATGGTGGCCTGGACGACATGTCCCTTGTCCTTATCCGCCTTCACGCTCTATGTCCTGGAGAGGAGGTTATGCTTTCTCCGACCCACGCCTGCCGCCTTGTCGAGTTCCGGCTTCGCATGAGCTCTGGCGATGTCGGACCGCATGCCTCATCCCTGGCGGGTTGTTAGGGGCGGGGCACGAAGCTTCCTTGAAGGACCGGGAGTTGTCTTGGGGAGCAAGTCGAAGGTCTCCTCTGGGCCCGTCGTGGTCGCTTGGCCTTGGGCTTTCCATTCCGCTGTCGAGGCCCGGTAGGGTGTAGGTCCCTCTTACGGGACCCTGTTTACTGTCATCCCACAAGCCCCCAAGTGCTTTAGGATCGACTTTCCGTCCCTTACCCTGTCATGAGGATTATGCGGAGAGAGATCATAAAGAACTTGTAGTATGAAGCCACCGTGGTTGGTTAGCTCATGGCCGAGTGGTACCCGCGCCCGTTCACGGTCTTGTGACAGCCGGCAACTGTCGCTCGGTGACCCTCATGGGGCATACCTTGTTCTTTTTGGCTCGGGTCGAGTGGTACCAGCGCCCGTTCTGATCTTGTGACAACGGCTGTCGCGGTGACCCTCATGGGGCATACCTTATTCTTTTGGCTCGGGGTCGAGTGGTACCGCGCTTCGTTCTGATCTTGTGACAGCCGGCTTGTCGCCGGTGACCCTCATGGGGCATACCTTATTCTTTTTGGCTCGGGGCCGAGTGGTACCGCGCCCGTTCTGATCTTGTGACAGCGGCTGTCGCCCGGTGACCCTCATGGGGCATACCTTATTCTTTTTGGCTCGTGGGTCGAGTGGTACCGCGCAGTTACGGTCTTGTGACAACCGCTTGTAGCTCGGTGACCCTCATGGGGCATACCTTGGTCTTTTGGCTCAAGGTCGGCGGTACCAGCGCCCGTTCACGGTCTTGTGAACCGGCTGTAGCTCGGTGACCCTCATGGGGCATACCTTATTCTTTTGGCTCGTGGTCGAGTGGTACCGCGCCGTTTACGGTGCACGCAACCGGCTTGTCGCCGGTACCGACCCTCATGGGGCATACCTTGTTCTTTTGGCTCGGGTCGAGTGGTACCGCGCCCGTTTACGGTCTTGTGACAGGGCTGTAGCTCGGTGACCCTCATGGGGCATACCTTGGTCTTTTGGCTCGGGTCGGCGGTACCGCGCCCGTTCTGGCCACAGCAACCGGCTTGTCGCTCGGTTGACCCTCATGGGGCATACCTTGGTCATACTGAGTAATGCCTGTGCTCGCTTATTGCCAAGATCGCTTTAGACCCTCATGGGGCGCATTCTCAAGACCGTGTTGGTTGTAGATCCTCCCGCGACACCCAATCGCATTGTGAGGCAAATGACCAGCAATTGACCCCAAATTATGGGGTGTGCCGTCAGAGGATGTTCGGAAAGTGCCCAGCCCCAAGCTTCCGTGGCGGCTGCTCAGCCCGTCATGGGGCGCACTTTTTCCCAAACTTCGGACCAGATTTGACACTGGCCGCGTTTTGGCGCGACGCAGCGGCTATTGGCCCGTCATGGGGCGTGCCTGGATCTGGCCCGAGGTGAACAGAGGGCCCTCGTTTCTTCCCACCGTAGGTGGAAATTGGGGCCCATTTCTTATAAGTCGGAAGGACCCTCGTTGGAGCAACGGCCTCCTCGCACCTTCTCCACCACTACCGCGAAACCTTCAAACCTTCCTTGGCGATTTAGGGTTTCGATTTCGCGCCTTGGCTTGCGGCGGTTCTTTCCTCCGAGTCTTCTTCTTCGCCATGTCGTCTTCCTCGTCATCGGAGGGTAGCACCGACCCTGCGACGGTAGGGTGGGAGACTTCCATCACGACGATGTCCCGCTTGAGGGGATGGTTGCCGTGGCGTCCTCCCTCCGTGGAGTTGATCTCCGCTCGCCCGCCGCAGGTGACCCTTACCCCACACCTCTAGAGAATGAGATTGTGGTGTTTGAGTCCTTCTTAGCGAGGACTTAGCATTCTGGGGCGACTTCTTCCGGGGGCTCCTCCACTTCTACGAAATTGAGTTGATCAATTTGAACCCCAACTCGATTCTTCACATTGCCATCTTCGTCCAGCTCTGCGAGGCGTATCTTGGGATACATCCTCATTTGGATTTGTTCCGCTCCTTCTTCTGGCTGAAGCCTCATCCGAACCGGGCCGCTCCCAATGTCGTTGGGGCGGGGCTCAGCAAGCGGGAGGGCTCAAGAAACAGATTTTGTCGTTCCTCTCAAGACCTCCTCAAAGGTTGGAGGCGGGAGTGGTTCTATTGTGCCAACGTTGATCCTTTCCTCGCCCCTTTGCCGGTGTGCTCCTAAAGCTTCCCGATCTTTGGAGCGACACCCAGACGGAGGAGGTTTGGCGCAAGTCCGAAGCTTCGGCATTGATTGACGATCTGAAGAATCGAGGGTCGACGGCCCCGGATCGTGATCGATTTTGTGAAGCGCCGAGTGCAGCCCTTGAAGGAGAGAGTCCATTTGGGGTTCCAATACAACGGGCCTCTGGACCCCACGGGAGTCGGAAGTGGACTGTCGATGGAGGCGGCGGCAAAGACGGGTAGTTGATTTCTTCGTGCCTGGCACAATAATCACCAACAGGGGCTGCCCTCGTAAATTTTCGATGGCAAGGCCTCCCCCTCCTGTGAGTGCACTATTCTTTCGAAAGGCTGTTCCATGATTTCTTTGACTGATGTGTGATTCAAACAGGGTGCGATCGTTCCTTTTTTCAGGAGCGCGCGTCCTTCCTTTCTGACGCTCCAGTTGTCGGCCTCTCTCGGCTGAGACACGCTCAGCGGCGAAGCGGCTGACACCTCAATCGACGAGCTGCACCGGGAGTCGGCGGAGGAGGTCGCCGGTCTTTCGTCAGCCAGACCTTCGACCTCTGGTGCACCCGGATCGCAAAGCGGGGCCACAGCCTTCTGTCCCAGTGGCAGCCCCAGCTGCAGGCGCCAACTTCCCTCCGAGTGGTCTGGGCCTCGGATGAAACACAGGATGAAATTCAAGAAATCCAAGAGGTATTCTTTTGGGCGATCCTTGTCTTTTGTTACTGTCAGGCCGAGGTGTCTTCCCTTTTTGATTCGGGACTCCTGTGTGGGCGTCGGTGGAGGGGTCTCCTGAAAGGAGTCGTGCAGGGGCTTCCCAAGGGGAGCCTCGCCGCGTCGGCTAGGTCGCCGTCGCCGCTAACCGCCGGCGTCGCCACCGGGCGCAGCGGTCCGACAATCGAACCATCCGGTGGTCCGTCCGCCGACGAGATCGACCGGCCGTCTCGGAGTGGAGGAAGTGCCTCGAAAGCCACCGCTCGGTCCTCTGCCGAAGCCCCAAATCGGACCGTATGGTGGGAAGGGGTTCATTGGAAGGGGATGGAAGAGGACGACGAGATGGAGAGAGCGGCTCGGACGGAGCTTTATGAGCTCACCGTCAAGTGTAGCACGCTCGTCGGGTGAGCTTCTTGTCCTCAATCTGCTGCTTGCCGACTTCTCTCGAGATTACGCCTGTTACCTAGGACATGGGGAGCGCTCGGAGCAAAGGTCGCGTTTTTCGGAAGGTGCTCCCGAAGCTCAAGGAGCGAAGCGATGCAGGACAAGCTCAACGAGATCAGCGCGGACAGGTGGAAGGAAGTCCACGAGCTTGAGGCGAGTGTATGACGATCCGGAGGAGAAGACGAAGCTTGAGCATATGCTTGAAGGTGAGATTCTCCACGAATACTGATTCGGATGCTTTTGGATGGTGGTTGGAGAGGATGATGACACACTCGTGTTTGAGCGCGACTTCGACCATTCTTGGTGAGGCCGGTGGAGGCTTGAAAATTCTGGCCTCGAAGCTCGAGTCACTGGAAAGGATGCAATGAGCTGAAGGGTAAATTTATTTGACTTGGGTTGAACATACTTGGCGTCGGGTGTGCTCTTGATGGCTGTTTGACTTTGTGGCAGAGTGCAAGGAGAAGATGGCGCCGCCGAGCAGGGCGGATTGAATGCGCGTCGCTGCGAGCCGATCCTGCACCTTCTGCGCATTGAAGGAGCCACGCAGGGCCAGAGGGGCGATCTTTGTTCCACTTCTCTCGGGAGGAGCCGACGGGATCGAGCTTACGCCAAAGAGTCCGCAGCGATGAGTGCGAACCAGGCATTGGCGGTGGTCAAGTCTCATTATCCGAGAGTTGACCTCGAAGGCTGTGAAAGAAGGCTTTGCCTGTGATGAAGACAAGGCCAACGCGCTCCTCGAAGAGGTGTCAGGTGCATCGCAGCCCTGTTGGAAAACTGGAATTCGACTTTGGCGTGGGCCTTGATGCCGAGTGCTCGCCCTCCTTGTTTGAAATCTTGTCTTCTTACTTGGTATAATTCACTTGTATTGTCTTCCGCCGAGTGGTCTTGAGACTGAATATAGGCCCGTAGCCTTTTGGATCTGTTGTGCCTTCCGGATGGGCTTCACCGACCGTGGTATGGCTTCCAAACGCCAGGGCCTTGGCCCGTGGCTTTCTTGCCGGACACGCTTTTCCGAGAGGTGGCGTGCAGCTCTCGGCGTCGGGACTTACGTTGTGGCCACCTGGTGAGTGGTTTAACCCCAGGCTTGCATCACTTGCTAGCTCTCCGGCCCGGGCTTTGCGCTTAATTTGGTATAATTAAGCGAGGAAGCCGAATGAGCTTGAACTGCTTACAACACGTGTCTGGTGAAATTCTCCTTGATTTTGTTCAATGCGCCGATCTTCTTCGGTATTTGCAATCGCCGTTTTCGCGCTTCATTGATTGTGAGGTGGCGCGTTTTGATTGCCTTTGGAGACGCTTCGATTTCCGGGGCTGGGGTGGCTTATAAATGGGGCGTCACCGCTAATGAGCGATCGCCCGTTTCTTCTTGCCTTGTCCTTCGTCTTCCTCTTCCAGTTTCCTTCCATGTCTAACATGAGGAAGTTTGTTGGCCCGTACGCGGCATTCTTTCGCCAGCGGTTCTTTAGGTTTTTGTACAGCTGGGAGGAGGCCGAAGCATGGGAGGAGCATGATTTTGCCATCCTGGAGGCGGAGGCGGAGGAAGGAGCGGCGAGGGACGCCGCCGCCGTGGCCACCTTGTTGGAGGCTGCGCCGGGGCTCCACGAGGTGGCGGAGATCATCCTCGAGATGGTTGGTCGCGATCGTCGCGACGACCTTGCCGTCAGGGCCCTCGTCCGCCTTGTACCCCCCTTGTGGGTGGTTGACGAGGAGATTCAGCGGCTTTGGGTCGCGTGGTCGCGACTAACCTCAGCGATCTCGCCTCGGTCTCCCAATGGCCAAGACTCAAAGACCAAGAGTTTTTTTTTTTTTTTTTTTTTTTTAGCGAGAAAAAGAAAAAGAAAATTAGCAATGTAAATTATTAACATTATGGAATGAAATGCGAAATTTTATCGATTCGTGCCTATCACATTTAACCCGAACTTAGTGGTCCCTCTGATCAACTCATTCTAGTCGATTGCTCTAGTGCTAGCAACGAGGGGTCAGGGCTCGAGCTTTTGACGGTTAGAAATTCGCGACCAGGCAAATCTTGGTTAAATTCTCGCGCCGAATTGCAGTCCCGAGTGGTTAGTGCTTTCTACCCGTTCCGTTGTGCTTGTGGTATAAACCGCCGAGGCTTTGTGCTCATCGCGGTTTGTTATTTCCGTGCATTCTATATCGGCACGACGAGTTAGGCGCTACGGCTGATCGGGTAATAACCACTCGGGGCTAGCATTACACGTAACTTGAGAAAATAAGGCGAACCACTATTTTATTTAATGTGTAAGAGTGGGATACATAACTCATGCGTAGAAGCGGCGGAGCTGTTCGGCGTTCAAGTATTCGCGAGAACCTCGCCGTCTTCTCGCCTGCAGTCGATAAGCACCGGCGGGTTGTCTTAGACGATGTATGGACCTTCCCAAATTGGAGAGAGCTTGTGCTCGCTTTTAGTTCCTCCTCGGGACCAGATCTCATACGAAAGGTTCTATTTACGACGTTGCGAGAGTGGTAGCGCCAGAAGTCCCTGGAGGTACTTAGCCGGCGGAGGCGGCAACGTTCCGAGCCTCCTCGAGTTGATCAAGCTCCACCATTCGGCTTCCCTCGGACTCGGCCGTTGTAGTTCCGAACCCTCGGGATTCGAATCGGCTCGATCGGCACAACCGCCTCTGCGCCATAGACCAGGAAAAAGGGTTTGGCGATCGCTCGGTGAGTGGTTCTGAGTCCCAGTGCATCGACGGTAGCTCCTTCACCCATCGGGCGGCGTATGGTTTGAGGCGGTCGAAGATCCTGGCCTTGAGGCCTTGAAGGACCAGACCGTTAGCTCGCTCGACCTGCCCATTGCTTCGTGGGTGAGCCACCGAGGCGAAGCAGATCTTGATCCCGACGCCTTCGCACCATTCTTGGAATTCTTCACTTCTGAACTGGGTGCCGTTGTCCGTGATGATCCGGTTGGGCACTCCGAATCTGACTACAATATCCTGGAAGAACTCCTTGGCCTTAACTGCAGTGATAGTTACGATCGGCTTGGCCCGATCCACTTGGTGAACTTGTCAATGGCCACGAAGAGGTAAGCGAAACCGCCTTGAGCCTTCTTGAGCGGGCCCACTAAGTCGAGCCCCAGGCTGCGAAAGGCCAAGAAATGGGTATAGTCTGTAGCTCTGTCTTGGCAAGTGTGTCTACATCTTGCATAGAATTGGCGACCCTCGCGAGTTCGAACTATCTCCTTGGCATCCGTTACGCCGTTGGCGAGAAGAAACCACTGTCGGTAGGCTTTTCCAACCAAGGCGCTGACGCGCGTGATGGCCACACATTCCCGAATGGATTTCTTGGAGCAGCTCTCTTCCCACTTGTCCCGAAATGCACCACCGAGGACACGAGGCACTTTCGGAAGAGCTCGTCGCCCACCACCACGTAGGATTTGGCTTGTCGGAGATGCGCTCTGCGGAGTGGCTGCCGGGAGTTTGTCCTTGAGGAGATAATCAAGTGCAGGGTGGTCGATCTGAATCGATGAAGCGGGACCGGTTCAGGACCCTCGCTTGGCTTTTGCCGTTTTGTAACGGTTGGCTCGTGAAGATCCTGTACGAAGATATCACTTGGGACATCTGCCCGAGTGGCTCCCATCTTAGCCAACTCGTCTGCTGCCTCATTATTGCGGTGGAGGACATGAACCAGCTCCAGACCGTCAAACTTGCCTTCCAATTCTCGGACTTGCTGGCAGTATGCCGCCATATTGTCGGGACCCCGAATTTGCAAATCCGGACCCTCTGTGTATTCAGCACTAGTCCAGGAACGCGCTAGTGCACACAGTCTTAACATTGGTAAATATCACAATCATACCACTCGATATTATCAAAGTACTTTATTTAAATAACCAAACTGGTCACTCGACCTTATGGCCAAGTTACAAAATGTATGCCTTGCGAGGCGAAACTTATTTAAAAGAGAAATAATAGCAGCGGAAAATCAAATAACTTCGTGGCGCCATCCAGTATACCACAGGCAACTGACTGGGCTCGCATCCCTAAGTAGACGGGTCCTCTTGGAAATCCTCCTCCGCCGGGCGTAGTCTCTTCTTCAAGCGGTGTTGTGTTGAGGCAAGGGTGAGTACTTGGTACTCGACAAGTCATGCCTGAATGCAAGCTAATATACTATATGCATGGCTTGGTACAAAGGAATAGCTCAAGGTATATTTGCGATAAATGACTTTTGACAAGTAATAAAAGTAGATTCAAAGCGAGAAATAAGTAAAGCATAAATAACTTTTCAAGAAGTTTAACAAACATTTTTCCCCATCCTAAACCACATTTCCATCATCTTCATTATTAAACCAACCCAACTTTTCAAACCAACGTTATTTTTGAGAAAATCTAACCCTTGATTGTAATTCCCGAGCATTGTCGATCACAGTGGACACGGCTATTTAAATAGATTCTAAACTCTGCAGAGGTTATGCACTTTACCCACAAGATACTGGTCAAACACCACAAAGGCGAAGTTCAGTAACAAAGCCTTTGGAAGCCTCAAACAACACAGGTGGTCCTCTCAGGTTCGTGCTCTACACCATCCCTTCCCTTAGCCAAGGCGAAGTATGGGACCAACACAGATTAGATGGGTATCGGCCACGACCACGATACGCTCCCCGTACAATCACACAAGCGGTGTAGCGACACCCTGAGGCTCCACAAGTGAGTCCTTAGCGACTTAGTCAACTAGGGCCGTCCCATTCCGACCATGTGGTTGCAAGTATGACCAGTTCAAAGGCTTGCAAGGTTAAGTCCTTAGAGTGACCAGGCAAGACTACCCGAAAAACCAAATCAACATCCCCAATGCCACAATGGCCCACCTGATTACTCTTGCCACATGCCCCGATCGAAATCTGTTTATCAAACCCGCTTGATTACCATGCACCACGTGCCATCAACATCACATGATACTTTTCCAAAACAGGTTCAATATATCATTAAGTCAATATTAACATTTGATTGTCCAAAATCATGTTATGAGCACGTAGCAGGTCTAAGCAGCATACTACAACGATCTAAACCCATGTTGGCAATTTAATAATGTCCAACTAGTAAACCACAACTAGGGTGACAAGGGATCATGGCACATACTTAGATAATCAAGGTGTCATACAGCAAATTGGTATTTATCTAACCCACATGTTTAAACAAAGTATCTTTCTAATTGATCTAGCATGCAATAGTTTAAATCAAAATAGATTTCGAAATAGGATCAACATGGTCAAAGCACAACTTGCCTTCAAAAAGTACTTGCTCTTGGTCTTGAGTTGGATCCTGAATCAACACTTCTCCTTCGAATCCCTCCCAAGACTTCAACGTCTACTCGTAAAGCGTGCAAATAGCAAATACCCAAATAAACAATAGGCAAAAACATCCCAAAACTCCAAATAAAATCCATAAACAGAGAGAACATAATTTTCTGGATTTTTAGAAACTGGAATCGTCAAATTTGGAGTTAAGACGCAAAAGTTATGATTATTTAAAGTTTAAATAATCACTTAAATAATATTACAGAGAAAAACTTTAGTCTAAAAATTAAATAAAATTCATATTTAGGTAGATCTAAATTTTATACAAATTTAGAAATTTGAATCACTCAAATCGGAGTTGAAACGCAAAAGTTATAAGCGTTTGAAGTTTGAATCTAAATTTGAAATCATTATTCGAATTAATAAATCATTTTCTTTTGGAAATTAATTATTGCGTCGGCATGGACACGTGGCAACCTCTCGATTGGTCGGTGGCCGACGCCGGTCCATGGACGTGGTCCACGCTCGGCTCGGGTCCACCGTTGACTCGGTCAACGACTCCTCGTGAGACTGACATGTGGGCCCACTCGGGTAGCGTCATCGGCCGGCGTCGGCGAGGCTCGGCCCGCAGTGCGACATGTAGGACCTTCAGCGTCATGGGTGGCGTCGGCGCTCGGCTGGGACGGCCCGGTGACATCTTGAGCCCTCGACACGCGGGCCGCGTGTCGGCGTCCTGCCTGCCAGCGTGCGTGGGCCAGGCCCGACCGCGTCGGTCCAACTTCCCGGACACGTGGCGCAATCACGGCCGTTGGTTTGAAAATCAGCGGCGCGGATTAGATCCAGGGGTTAACACGTTGAAACTACTCGTTGATCGTGGGCGTTCGATTTAGATCGGACGGTCGAGATCTAATCCTATAATAACACTACTCCCAAGACGCGTGGCAATTGTGAACCGCTGGATCTTGATCCAACGGTCCCGGATCCAATCGGGTTGGGGACACGTGAACTCACCTCAACCGTCCGATCTAGATCCGACGGTTCACCGAGCTCGCGAAGTCCGTGATGGTGCGGCGAGGCTTGGGCACCGGAGACGAAGCGATGACGAGCCCGACGGCGTTTGGGGTTGCTCGGCGAGATGAATCCTTCCTTCGGTGCGTCTCGTCACGGTGGTTCCAGATCTGGGCTCCTTCTCGGCGGAAGGCAGCGACGGACGGCGGAATCGAGCAAAAGCGGCGGTCACTTCCTCCAACTTCTGGCGAGCTCGCCGCGAATCAATGGCGGCTCGGCGAGATGGCTCGGGGAGCAGGTGCACAAGGATGAGGGCAACCTCGGGGGCGTCTCACGCTTTAAATAGCCTCGGCGTTCGCGGCGGACACGGAAACCTAGTTTCCACGGCGGCCAGGACGCGGCGGAGTCCGGCTTCGGTCTCGGCCCGGAGACGGCGGCCTTACGGCCGTCCCACGTGGCACGATCAGCGGCCCACGATCGCCGGGCGCGATCGGATCCGGGCGGATCACGGCTCGAGCCGTGCAGGCGGATCTCAACCGTTGGATCTTGATCCAACGGTTGGGATTGATTAGGGTTTTAATTTGGTTTGATCGAGTCACGTGGCTCGGGTCGGACTCGAGTCCGACTTCGGGTTCGACTTCGATCGGATGAAACGATACTTGACCCGAGTTGAATTTCCAGCGATTTAATATTTAAAATAATTCCCGATAATTCATTTAATTCATTAAAAATAGCAAATGACTTAGAAAAATTCGAGAAAAATTCTGGAAAATACTTTGGATCATTTTGGACTCAAATAAAATATTTCCAACAAAATTTTATTTGCAAAATTAATTTCTTCAATTATTTCAAAATGGAATAAATTCAAATAAATTCCAAATAAATCCAAATAAATTCGAGAAAATTCCAAAAATTCACCAAAGTGCCAAACCACACATGAATTTAAGAAAAGCAAAATTTTGGGGTGTTACAAACCTCCCCCTTAATAGAATCTAGTCCCGAGATTCAGGCTCCTCTGAGAATAGGTTTGGAAATTCTTTCTTCAAATCCTCTTCGCTCCCACGTCGCGTCGCTTTCTTCATGGTTGCTCCACAGAACTCTACAAAAAAGGGTTGACTTGTTTCTAGTTTCTCGATCCATTGTGTCCAGAATCCTCACGGGATACTCCTTATAAGTCAAATCCTCTTGCAACGCAATTGACTCTAACTGTCTATTCCTCGGGAACTCGGAGACACTTCTTCAATTAGGATACATGGAATACGTCATGCACTCCCGCCAACGATTGTGTGGCAACTCCAGCTGATAGGCAACGTCGCCTCTGCGACTCAAAATCTTAAATGGTCCAACATAACGGGGTGCGAGTTTCCCTTTGGCATGGAACCTCTTAACTCCCCTGAGAGGCGTAACTCTGAGGTATACAAAGTCTTACGGTTCAAAACTCAAGTCTCGGCGACGATTGTCGGCATAACTCTTCTGTCGAGATTGGGCTATCTTCAACCTTTCCTAATCATGGCGTCTGCTTCTTGACCTCTTGAAGAATATCAGGCCCAAAGACACGGCGCTCGCGGTCTCATTCCAATTCAAAGGCGTCAAGCGAGTCGACCATCTGATGCCTCAAAAGGTGACATCTGTAAACTAGCACGATAACTATTGTTGTAATCGAACTCGGCATACGGCAAACTTTTATCCCAAGAGGTAGCATAAGCTAATGCACAAGCTCTCAACATATCCTCTAGAATCTGGTTGACTCTTTCGGTCTGTCCATCCGTGCGTGGATGATAAGTCATCTTGAAGTTCAAACGGGTTCCCATAGCTTCATGCAACTTATTCCGAACCTTGAGGTAAATTGGGTACCTCTGTCTGATACAATCCTCTTTGGCACTCAGTGCAAGCAGATAATCTGATCATGTACAATTACGCTAATTTATCTCAGAGTAAGTGGTCTTCACGGGGATAAAATGGGCTACTTTAGTCAAGCGATCCACTATAACCCATATGGAGTCATAACCTCCTTGAGTCTTGACAAGCCGGTAATGAAATCCATTAGATTTCCTCCCACTTCCACTCGAGGTATTTTTAGCGGTGTAGCAATCCTGCTGGTCTACGATGCATTGCCTTGACTCTACGGCATACATCGCGCGAGGGCAACATGCTCGGCAACTTCACGTTTCATACTCGGCCACGAGAATCTCTCCTTCAGATCCTGATACATCTTGGCGCTTCCAGGATGAATCGAGTACTTGGAGTCATGGGCTTCTTCCAAAATCAGTTGCTTTAACTCCTTTTTGTTAGGCACACAAATCCGATCCTTCATCCATAACATGCCTTGCTCATCCAACTTGAAGTCCTCTGCCTTGCCTTCCTCCTTGATAAACTTAATCCTGCGGATCTTGTCATCATCCTTCTGTCCTTCTCGGATCTGATCCTCTAGGGTAGGCTTTACTTCTAATGCGGCCAAGAATCCGCTAGGTACTACCTCAATCTTCATCTTTTGAAAATCCTCACATAACTCATCCTGACTTGTGGCTAGCAACGCACTCACGGTATGGCTTTTTCGACTCAGAGCATCGGCTACTACGTTGGCCTTCCCGGGATGGTAATGGATTCCAACATTGTAGTCCTTGATTAACTCTAACCATCTCCTCTGCCTCATATTCAGATCCGACTGGGTGAATATGTACTTAAGGCTCTTATGATCCGTATATACTTCACATCTGTTTCCGATCAGATAGTGACGCCATATCTTCAAGGCATGCACCACGGCAGCTAACTCTAGGTCATGTGTCGGATAATTTTCCTCATGCGGCCTCAACTGCCTCGATGCATAAGCGACGACCTTTCCCTTCTGCATCAGCACACATCCAAGTCCTTGGCGCGATGCGTCACAATAAATATCGAAGCTTTGAGCAACATCCGGTAGAACTAACACCGGTGCTGATGTCAACCGCTTCTTCGACTCTGAAATCCTTTCTCACATTAAAGGCGTCCATGCAAACTTCTTTTCCTTCTTGACAATTGCGTAAGAGGTTTCGCAATTGTCGAGAAGCCTTCAATGAAACGGCGGTAGTATCCTGCCATTCCAAGGAAACTCAGAACTGGGTCACGATCTTGGTTTGCTCCCAATGTAACACAGCTTCTACTTTGCTTGGATCTACTGGCGACTCCTTTTGCGATCATTACATGTCCGAGAAACTCCACCTTGTCCTTCCAAAAATCACACTTATTGAACTTGGCGAAAAGTTGCTTTGTTCCTCGGCTTTTCCAAAACTCGCCTTAAGTGTTCGGCATGTTCATCCTCTGTCTTGGAGTAGATTAGGATATCATCTATGAACACGACAACAAACTTGTCCAAATATTCCATGAACACCTTATTCATCATATTCATGAAATAAGTGGCGCATTAAATCGGCCAAAGGACATAGCGTAAACTTCGTAATGTCCATATCTTGACGAGAATGCGATCTTGAATATCCTCTGATCGGATCTTCAATCGATGGTATCCCGATCTCGAGATCAATCTTGGAGAAAACCGGCTCCTCTTAAGCTGATCAAACAAATCATCAATCCTGGGTAGCGGATACTTATTCTTCACGGTGACCTCATTGAGTGCACGGTAGTCAATGCACATCCTGAAACTCCGTCCTTCTTCTTGACAAACAAAGCGGTGCTCCCCACGGCGACGAACTTGGTGCGATAAATCCTTTCTCCATTAACTCTTCTATTTGTTTCTTCATCTCTACCAACTCCTCGGTAGACATCCGATAGGGTCTCTTTGCTATCGGTCTTTGTGCAGTACAAGCTCTATCACAAACTCTATGTCCTGTGCAGCGGCATACCAGGTAGGTCTTCGGGAAAAACATCGGGTACTCATTCACTCTTGAGACATCATCTATGCTGATTGCCTTGATGCTGTTAACCATCAAGCTGTCCATCTCTAAGCTGCAGTGGCTTGGAATTCCACTTTCTTCCCACACGGGCTCTCAATCGAGATAGTCCTTCGTCCACAATCCAATACTGACCTTGTGCTTGGATAACCAATCCATTCCCAATATAACATCTAAGGTGCAGGTCTCCAAAATTATAAGGTTTGCTAGGAACTCTATTCCATCTATTAGTATTCTCACCCGGAACATCCTACTTCCGTTCGGAGTTCGGAACCAGGGTTTGAACTAAAAGCATGCACTTAAGTCTTGCAATTCTCAAATCATTTCTAGTAGCAAAGCCTTGCGAAACAAGCGAATCTGAAGCTCGAGTCAAACAAAGCTATTGCAGTGCGAGTTAACAAGTAACTTACCCGATCACGACGTCCGTAGCATTCGCGGTGCATCTGCGGTGACATGGTTGACTCGGCCTCTCACCACGATGCAGGGTGTGGCTCCTGGTCTTTGGCGTCCTCATTGAGGTGGTTCCTAGGTTGAAGCGGCTCGGGTCGCTCCTGCTTTGTCTTCTTTGGACAAGCTGTTGGCAAAGTGTCACGGCTCGTTGCGGTTATGCAGCGTCTCACTTGTTCCTTCTTTGTTGCACAGGTAGCGTTTCTAGCGGGGCTGGGTCGATAGTTTTGATTGACAGGTCTTGGTGCTTTGGGGATGGTGTCCTTGTCGCACTCTGTGGTGGGAATTTGAAGAATTGATTTGGTGCAACTCTCAAGCTATTGCGTTCCTGGCGTGATCCTTCTTTGTTGCATCCTGCGCTTCTGTTCTCATCCAGTTCCTTGCGCTTGTCCTCAAGAATAAGTGCCTTATTCACCAACTCTTGGAAATCTGGAAAGGTGTGGGTGATCAACCCTACTTGCAATCTGAGTTAAGTCCCTTCATGAAACGAGGCTGCCTGGATTTATCTGTCGCTACATCCTCGGTGTGTAGCGTGCTAGGCTAATGTGAATTTGTTCGGGTAGTCGGCCCTTTGGTGATTACCTTGCTTGATGCTCTGAACTCCTCCTTCTTAAGGTCCATGATTCCTTCAGGCACGTGATCTTGTCGAATGCATTGTGAACTCTTCCCAAGTGATATCTTGAGGGTTCTCTTGCGTGGCACGAAGTTCTCCCACCATTCGTAATGTTCCTTCCAACCGATGAGAAGCGTAGAGTACCTTCTCATTTCCTATGCATTGAGCTATGTGTAGCTTCCTCTCGATTGATCTTAACCAATCATCGGCCTCAGGTGGATTGGCATTCCCGGAGAAAGTGGGTGGGTGAGTCCTCATGAACTCGGCTGACCTTGTATTACGGCGTGGTCACTGATTAACTTGATTAGCGGTGGCCTGGCGATGGCGTGCTGCATTTGTTGCATCATAGCATGCATCAACTGAGTCTGGGCAGCAAGAAAGGCTCCAAAATTCTGCATATCCACTGGCGGTGCTGGTGCTCCATCATTGGGGTTTTCTGCCGGGCGAGAACCACTCCCATTGCTTCCAAGGTTTCCGCGGGTATTCACCATCTGTCGATTTGCTCTAGGTTTAGAGATGAGAGGGAAACAAGAATAGACAAGTAGTATGGAACTTATGCGGGGCGAAAGGTGTAGCCTTAAGGTCCAACTTTATTATTAATAACTTGGTATGGCTGCTTACAATGCCTAAGGGCCTTGCAACACATACTGCACACTCAGCAAACAAAGCAAATCCAAATCGAACTAACTCTGGAGTCTAACGCCTAAAGGGTGACTCTTTATTCTATGACGCGACTCGGCGAAGGAGTCTCACTATAGAACCTATGCTCACTCATCGAGAAAACCTCCATCTGTCACAAGAATGCTTTACGTAAGAACTCGGAATTTTTAAATTGTGACAAGGTAAGGGAAAATTTCAGCAAGAGACAAGAAAAGAGAGAAGGGGATAAGTCGAGATGTCATTTCTTGTCTTCTCAAATTTTTAGCTTTAGAAAATAGGTTTTATCCTCACTACGACCATTCTAGCTAGGGTTGAGCCTACAGTCAACCTGGCTCTGATACCACCTCTGTCGGGACCCCGAATTTGCAAATCCGGACCCTCTGTGTATTCAGCACTAGTCCAGGAACGCGCTAGTGCACACAGTCTTAACATTGGTAAATATCACAATCATACCACTCGATATTATCAAAGTACTTTATTTAAATAACCAAACTGGTCACTCGACCTTATGGCCAAGTTACAAAATGTATGCCTTGCGAGGCGAAACTTATTTAAAAGAGAAATAATAGCAGCGGAAAATCAAATAACTTCGTGGCGCCATCCAGTATATGTAACACCCCAAAATTTTGCTTTTCTTAAATTCATGTGTGATTTGGCACTTTGGTGAATTTTTGGAATTTTCTGGAATTTATTTGGATTTATTTGGAATTTATTTGAATTTATTCCATTTTGAAATAATTAAAGAATTTAAATTTGCAAATAAATTTTTGTTGGAAATATTTTATTTGAGTCCAAAATGATCCAAAATATTTTCCAGAATTTTTGGAATTTTAAGAGTCATTTGCTATTTTAATGAATTAAATGAATTATCGAATTTTTTTAAATATTAATTGGGTGGAAAATCCAACTCGGGTCAAATCTTGTTCATCAGGCCGAGTCGGACTCAGTCCGACAGAGCGATTGACTCGACCGAACCCACTCCTAACCTAATCGATCCCAACCGTTGGATCAAGATCCAACGGTGAGATCCGCCGACTCAACCAAAGCCGTGTCGGACCAGGACCGATCGCGCCGTCGCGATCGTGGCCGTTGAGCGCTGCACGTGGGCGGCGCCACGATTCGTCGTCTTCCGTGAATCGAAGTGGACTCGCCGCGTGGCCGCCGCGTCCGATTAGGTTTCCGTAGTGTGCGCTGCCGAGGCTATTTAAGGCGTGGGTTATCGCCGAGGATTGCCGTTCGTGTGCGCGCCTATTGCCCTAGTTTCCAACGCCCAAGCCGCCAGTCGCCTCGCGATTTCATGAAAGTTTGGGGAGTGCCGCCACGGAGGTTTTCTTCGTTCGGCCGTTCGTCATCCTCCGCCGCTTCAAGCCGGATCGAGAACCTTGCGTCGAGGCGCACTGGGTGCACTCACTTGGCGGAGACGCCCAAGCGCCGTTAGGGTGGTCGCCCGTCCTCGGCCGGCGGCAACGCCGCCGCAAGCCATCGCCGCCTCGCGAGTCGGTGCACCGTTGGATCAAGATCCAACGACGAGGTGAACCACGTCGCCGGTCTTGTTTCCGTTCTTGATTAGGTTTCAGCGGGTTAGATTTAGATAAATGCGGTTGTGGTTAGTTGCGTTGTAGCGATAGGGTTAGATCTGGACCGTCCGATCTAGATCGAACGGCCGGATCAACCGTGTAGTTTTGAGCGTGAGGTCTAGATCAATACGGGCCGTTGATTTTCAAATCAGCGGCCGAGATTGTGCCACGTGTGCTTTCGGCGCCACGCAGCGTGGGGCGTGTCTCGACACGCGGGACCCATGAGTCGAAGGCCACGTGTCGGCCCGCGATCCGCAGCGTGCGTGAAACCCGGATGGCGGTGGGGCCCACATGTCGATCTCACGTGAGCCGTGGACCGAGTCCACCGTGGACCGAGCCAAGGCGTGGGCTGAGCCCATGGACCGGCTGACGTCAGCAGGCCAATCAGGAGCTGCCACGTGTCCATGTTGACGCAATAATTAATTTCCGAAAAAGAAAATGATTTATTAATTCGAAATATTGATTCAAAATTTAGATTCAAACTTCAAACGCTTATAACTTTTGCGTTTCAACTCCGATTTGAGCGATTCAAATTTCTAAATTTGTATAAAATTGAGATCTACCTAAATATGAATTTTATTTAATTTTTGGACTAAAGTTTTTCTCTGTAATATTATTTAATTGATTATTTAAACTTTAAATAATCATAACTTTTATGCTTTAACTCCAAATTTGTGATTCCAGTTTCTAAAAATCCAGAAAATTATGTTCTCTCTGTTTATGGATTTTATTTGGAGTTTAGGATCTTTTGCATAGTGTTCATTTGTGTATTTGCTATTTGCACGCTTTACGAGTAAGCGTTGAAGTCTGGGAGGGATTCGAAGGAGAAGTATTGACTCAGGATCCAACTCAAGACCAAGAGCAAGTGCTTTTTGAAGGCAAGTTGTGCTTTGACCATATTGATCCTATTTGAAAATCTATTTTGATTTAAACTATTGCATGCTAGTTCAACTAGAAAGATACTTTGTTTAAACACGGGGTTAGATAAATACCAATTTGCTATATGACACCTTGATTACTTAAGTATGTGCCATGATCCCTTGTCACCCTAGTTGTGGTTTACTAGTTGGACATTATTAAATTGCCAACATGGGTTTAGATCGTTGTAGTATCTTGCTTAGACACCTTTCGTGCTCATGACATGATTTTGGATAATCAAATGCTAATATGGACTTAATGATATATTGAACCTGTTTTGGAAAAGTATCATGTGATGTTGACGACGTGGTGCATGGTAATCAAGCGGGGTTTGATAAATGATTTCGCGGGGCATGTGGCAAGAGTAATCAGGTGGGCGGTGTGGCATTGGGAGTGATGATTTGGTTTCGGGTAGTCTTGCCTGGTCACTCTAAGGACTTCACCTTGCAAGCCTTTGAACTGGGTCATACTTGCAACCACATGGCTGGAATGGGACGGCCCTAGTTGACTAAGTCGCTAAGGACTCACTTGTGGAGCCTCGGGTGTCGATTACACCGTTTGTGTGATTATGCGGGGGGCGTATCGTGGGCGTGGCGGTACCCATCTAACGGTGTGTTGGTCCCATACTTCGCCTTGGCTAAGGAAGGGATGGTGTGAAACACGTCTGGGAGAGGACCACTGTGTTGTTTGAGGCTTCCGAAGGCTTTGTTATGATCGCTCATTCGCATACTCTTGTATGGCGATTCACGGTGACGTGGTGAGTGGATTGTATCTTGTGGGTAAAGTGCATAACCTCTGCAGAGTGTAGAATCTATTTGAATAGCCGAGTCCACAGATCGGACAATGCTCGGGAATTACAATCAAGGGTTAGATTTTACGAAAATAACTTGGTTTGAAAAGTTGGTTTGGTTTAACAAGGAAGATGATGGAAATATGGTTTAGGATGGGGAAAAATGTTATTTAAACTTCTTGAAAAGTTATTTATGCTTTACTTATTTCTCTTTGCTTCCGAATCTACTTATATTACTTGTCAAAAGCTGTTTCATCGCAAATATACCTGAGCTACTCCTTTGTACTAAGCCATGCATATAGTATATTAGCTTGCATTCTGTGCATGACTTCTTGAGTACCAAGTACTCACCCTTGCCTCAACACAATATCAGTTGAAGAGGAGATTACGCCCGACTTTGGAGGAGGAACTCCAAGAAGACCCGTCTACTTAGGGATGCGAGCCCGGTCAGTTGCTCGTGGTATCTTTGGATGGCGCCACGAAGTTTATTTGATTTTCATTCGCTATTTCTCTTTTAATAAGTTTCGCCTTGCAAGGCATATATTTGTAACTTGGCCATAAGGTCGAGTAACCCTTTGATTATTTAAATAAAGTACGTTGATAGTATCGTATGGTATGATTGTGATATATACCGATGTTAAGACTGTGTGCACTAAGCGCGTTCTGGACTAGTCTTGAATACACTGAGGGTCGGATTTGCAAATTCGGGGTCCCGACAGAGGTGGTATCGAGCCATACTTATTTGTAGGCTCAACCCTAAGCTAGAATGGTCGTAGTGAGGATAAAACCTATTTTCTAAAGCTAAAAATTTGTGAAGACAAGAAATGACATCTCGACTTATCCCTTCTCTCTTTTCGTCTCTTGCTGAAATTTTCCCTTACCTTGTCACAATTTGAAAATTTCGAGCTCTTACGTAAAGCACGCTTGTGACGGATGGAGGAAGAGTTCAACTACGTTGATCTGGGAAGTGGTCACGCCCGCGGAACTTTGGCATATGCTCTGAGACTCTCGGAGATTTTGAGAAGCCCCAATACCAAGTGGAAGTGATCGGGCAAGCAGGATTGATCAAGGCTTGTGGCGTAAAGATTGAGGTACCGCCAGGAAAAGGGGCCAGGCAATCGCTCGATACAGCTAGAAGGTCTACAATGCAGATGGGTATCCAAGAAGTATCACGACGAGCAATGCGGCACATTACCCGTGTCTACACCAGAGAGTTGGAAAGTGCGGTGTTAAGATTTACCATCAGCGGCGATAACCTTCTTGACCCGAAGGCGATTCAGGATGAGAATGCCCGCAGTTACCACAGTTGGCACGATTAAGTCGTCGCCAGGAAGATGTACTAGATAATACAAGCGAGGAGCTCTGAAGGCCCGCAAGGAAATCACGACAGAGAAGAACAGATGGCGGGAAGCTCAAGAGTATGTGGCACATCTTCTGCGAAGGATTGGCGAGTTGGAAATGACTTTGTACGGACCAGACCCAGAGCGATGCTCGAGCTACACGAGCGAGATCGGAGGAGTCGAGATCTCGATGAGGACATCGCTTCTTCGACTACCACAGATGACATAGTCGCTGGACATGGCGATCGTTTCTGCGCCTATGCCGCAAAGACCCGTACTCCAGGCCGTGGAGGTTTTCTCGATGAGTGAGCTTAGGTTCTATAGTGAGACTCCTTCACGAGTCGCGTCATAAAATAAAGAGTCACCCTTTAGGCGTTAGACTCGAGAGTTAGTTCGATTTGGATTTGCTTTGTTTCTTGAGTGTGCGGTATGTGTTGCAAGGCCCTTAGGCATTGTAAGCGACCATACCAAGTTATTAATAATAAAGATGGACCTTAAAGTTACCCCTTTAGCCCCGCATAAGTTCCATATTACTTGTCTATTCTTGTTTCCCTCTCATCTCTAAACCTAGAGCAAATCGACGGATGGTGAACACAGGGGAACTTTGGAAGCAATGGGAGTGGATCTCGCCCAGAGAAAACCCCAATGATGGAGCACCCGGCACCGCCCTTTGGATGTGCAGAATTTTGGAGCATTTCTTCTTTGCTCAGACCAGTTGATGCATGCTATGATGCAACAAATGCAGCACGTCCTTTGCTTTCGAGGCCACGGCTAATCAAATTAATCGGGGACCACGCCCGAGAATACAAGGTGTCGAGTTCATGAGGACTCACCCACCCACTTTCTCTGGGAATGCCAATCCGTTGGAGGCCGACGATTGGTTAAGATCAATTGAGAGGAAGCTACACATAGCTCAATGCATAGGGAATGAGAAGGTACTTTACGCTTCTCATCGGTTGGAAAAACATTGCCGAATGGTGGGAGAACTGTGCACTTGAGAGAACCCTCAAGATATCACTTGGGAAGAGTTCACATTTGCATTAAGATCACGTGCTGAAGGAATTATGGACCTTAAGAAGGAGGATGTTCGGGTGAGAATACTAATAGGTGGAATAGAGTTCCTAGCAAACCTTATAATTTTGGAGACCGGACCTTAGATGTTATATTGGGAATGGATTGGTTATCCAAGCACAAGGCCGTATTGGATTGCGGACGAAGGACTATCTCGATTGAGAGCAGTGTGGGAAGAAAGTGGAATTTCAAGCCCACTGCAGATTAGAGATGGGCAATTGATGGTTAACGGTACCAAGGCAATCGGCATAGAGGATGTCCGGTAGTGAATGAGTACCCAGGCGTTTTCGAGGATCTACAGTATGCCGCCAGACGAGGACATAGAGTTTGTGATAGAACTTGTACTGTACAAAGACCGATAGCAAAGAGACCCTATCGGATGTCTACCGAGGAGTTGGTAGAGATGAAGAAACAGACTAGAAGAGTTAATGGAGAAAGGATTTATCGAGACCAAGTTAGTCGCCGTGGGAGCACCGGTTTTGTTTGTCAAAAAGAAGGGCGGGAGTTTCGGGATGTGCATCGACTCACCGTGCACTCAATGAAGTCACCGTGAAGAATAAGTATCCGCTACCAGGATTGATGATTTGTTTGATCGATTAAGAGGAGCCGGAGTTTTCTCCAAGATTGATGCGAGATCGGGATACCATCGATTGAAGATCCGATCGAGAAGATATTCGAAGACTGCATTCTCGTCAAGATATGGACATTACGAGTTCTGATTATGTCCTTTGGGATTTAGAATGCGCCGGCTTATTTCATGAATATGATGAATAAGGTGTTCATGGAATATTTGGACAAGTTTGTCGTCGTGTTCATAGGCGATATCCTAATCTACTCCAAGACAGGAGGATGAACATGCCAGAACACTTAAGGCGAGTTTTGGAAAAGGCGAGGAACGACAACTTTTCGCCAAGTTCGATAAGTGTGATTTTTGGAAGGACAAGGTGGAGTTTCTTGGACATGTGATGACCGCGGAAAGGAGTCGCCGTAGATCCAAGCAAAGTAGAAGGCTGTGTTACATTGGGAGGCGGTAGAAGATCGTGACCTGGTTGGAGTTTCCTTGGAATGGCAGGATACTACCGCCGTTTCATCGAAGGCTTTTCGACAATTGCAAAACCTCTTGCATAATTCTTTGAAGAAGGAAAAGAAGTTTGCATGGACGCTTGAGAATGTGAGGAAGGATTTGGAGCTGAAGAAGCGATTGACATCGGCCAGGTGTTAGTTCTAGGATGTTGCTCAAAGCTTCGATATTTATTGTGACGCATCGCGCCAAGGACTTGGATGTGTGCCGATGCGAGAATGGAAAGGTCGTAAACATGCATCAAGGCGATTGAGGCCGCATGAGGAAAATTATCCGACACATGACCTAGAGTTAGCCGCCGTAGTGCATGCTTTGAAGATATGGCGTCACTATCGATTGGAAGCAGATGTGAGGTATATACGGATCATAAGAGCCTTAAGTACATATTCACCCGATCGGATCTGAATATGAGGCAAAGGAGATGGCTAGAGTTGATCAAGGACTATAATATTGGAATCCATTACCATCAGGGAAGGCCAGCGTAGTAGCCGATGCTCGAGTCGGAAAGAGCCATACCGTGAGTACGTTGCTAGCCACAAGTCGGGATGAGTTATGTGAGGATTTCGAAAATGAAGATTGAGGTTGTACCTAGCGGATTCTTGGCGCCTTGGAAGTAAAGCCTACTTTAGAGGACCGGATCCGAGAAGGGCGGAAGGATGATGACAAGATCCGTAGGATTAAGTCCAAAATGGAGGAAGGCAAGGCAAAGGATTTCAAGCTAGACAAGCAAGGCACGTTATGGATGAAGGATCGCATTTGTGTGCCTAACAAAAGGAGTTAAAGCAAGCGATTCTGGAAGAAGCCCATGACTCTAAGTACTCGATTCATCCCGAAGCGCCAAGATGTATCAGGATCTGAAGGAGAGATTCGGTGGCCGAGTATGAAACGTGAAGTTGCCGAGCATGTTGCATTGTGCGGCGTATGCGGAGAGTCAAGGCAATGCATCGAGAGACCCGGCAGGATTGCTACAACCAGCTGAAAATACTGAGTGGAAGTGGGAGGAAATCGGAATGGATTTCATTACCGGTTTGCCAAAGACTCAAGGAGGTTATGACTCCATATGGGTTATAGTGGATCGCTTGACTAAAGTAGCCCATTTTATCCCGTGAAGACCACTTACTCGGGAGATAAGTTAGCGAGTTGTACATGATCGGGATTGTCTGTTTGCAGGAGTGCCAAGGAGGATTGTATCAGACGAGAGGTACCCAATTTACCTCAAGGTTACGGAATAAGTTGCATGAAGCCATGGGGACCCGTTTGAACTTCAGTCTGACTTATCATCCACAGACGGATGGAGCAGACCGAAAGAGTCAACCAGATTCGGAAGATATGCTAAGAGCTTGTGCATTGGCTTATGCTACCTCTTGGGATAAAAGTTTGCCGTATGCCGAGTTTAGTTACAACAATAGTTATCAGGCTAGTTTACAGATGTCACCTTTTGAGGCACTGTATGGTCGACCATGTCGGACGCCATTGAATTGGAATGAGACCGGCGAGCGCCGTGTCTTTGGGCCTGATATTCTTCAAGAGGCTGAAGAGCAGATCGCCATAATTAGGGAAAGGTTGAAGATAGCCCAATCTCGACAGAAGAGTTATGCTGACAATCGTCGCCGAGATTTGAGTTTTGAACCAGAAGACTTTGTATACCTCAGAGTTACGCCTCTCAGGGGAGTTAAGAGGTTCCATGCCAAAGGGAAACTCGCACCCCGTTATGTTGGACCATTTAAGATTTTGAGTCGCAGAGGCGAAGTTGCTTATCAGCTGGAGTTGCCACAGTCGTTAGCAGGAGTACATGACGTATTCCATGTGTCCCAGTTAAAGAAGTGTCTCCGAGTTCCTGAGGAACAGACACCGCTAGAGTCAATTGAGTTGCATGAGGACTTGACTTATAAGGAGCACCCTGTGAGGATTCTAGACACAATGGATCGAGAAACTAGAAACAAGTCAACCCGTTTCTGTAGAGTTCAGTGGAGCAACCATGAAGAAAGTGAAGCGACTTGGGAGCGCGAAGAGGATTTGAAGAAAGAATTTCCAAACCTATTCTTTTAGTGAGCCCTGAATCTCGGGGACGAGATTCTATTAAGGGGGGGAGGTTTGTAACACCCCAAAATTTTGCTTTTCTTAAATTCATGTGTGATTTGGCACTTTGGTGAATTTTGGAATTTTACGGAATTTATGTGGATTTATTGGGCATTTATTTGAATTTATTCCATTTTGGAATAATTAAAGAATTTAAATTTGCAAATAAATTTTTGTTGGAAATATTTTATTTGAGTCCAAAATGATCCAAAATATTTTCCAATTTTTCCGAATTTTTCCGAGTCATTTGCTATTTTTAATGAATTAAATGAATTATCGAATTTTTTAAATATTAATTCATTGGAAAATCCAACTCGGGTCAAAATCTTGTTCATCCGACCGAGTCGGACTCGAGTCCGACCGAGCCGATTGACTCGGCCAGAACCCACTCTAACCTAATCGATCCCAACCGTTGGATCAAGATCCAACGGCCGAGATCCGCTCGACTCGACCGAAGCCGCGTGTCGGACCGGACCGATCGCGCTGCGGCGATCGTGGCCGTTGAGCGCGACACGTGGACGGCCACGATTTCGTCGTCTTCCGTGAATCGAAGTGGACTCGCCGCCGCGTAGCCGCTGGCCCGATTAGGTTTCCGCGGTGCACGCCGCCGAGGCTATTTAAGGCGTGGGTTATCGCCGAGGATCGCCGTTCGTGTGCGCGCCTATTGCCCTAGTTTCCAACGCCCAAGCGCGCCAGTCGCCTCGCGATTTCGCCGAAGTTTGGGGAGTGCCGCCAGGTTTTCTTCGTTCGGCGCCGATTCGTCATCCTCCGCCGCTTCAAGCAGGATCGAGAACCTTGCGTCGGCGCACTGTGGTGCACTCACTTGGCCGGAGACGCCTGCGCCCGTTAGGGTGGTCGCCGTCCTCGGCCACGGCGGCCTTAACGCCGCAAGCCATCGTCGCCCCGCGAGCTCGGTGCCGTTGGATCAAGATCCAACGCGCACGAGGTGAGGCCACGTCGCCCGTTCTTGTTTCCGTTCTTGATTAGGTTTCAGCGGGTTAGATTTAGATAAATGCGGTTGTGGTTAGTTGCGTTGTAGCGATAGGGTTAGATCTGGACCGTCCGATCTAGATCGAGCGGCAGGATCAACCGTGTAGTTTTGAGCGTGAGGTCTAGATCCAATCTGGGCCGTTGATTTTCAAATCAACGCCGAGATTGTGCCACGTGGTGCTTTCACCGCGCACCACGCGTGGGAGCGTGTCTTCCGACACGCGGGACTCGCGAGTCGAGGCCCACGTGTCACCGCATGATCACGCTGGCGGCGTGAAACCCGGGCCAGTGGGGCCCATGTCGGGCTCACGTGAGCCGTGGACCGAGTCCACCGTGGACCCGAGCCGAGCGCGGACCGAGCCCATGGATCTACCGACGTCAGCAGGCCAATCAGAGCTGCCACGTGTCCATGCTGACGCTAATAATTAATTTCGAAAAGAAAATGATTTATTAATTCGAAATATTGATTCAAATTTAGATTCAAACTTCAAACGCTTATAACTTTTGCGTTTCAACTCCGATTTGAGCGATTCAAATTTCTAAATTTGTATAAAATTGAGATCTACCTAAATATGAATTTTATTTAATTTTTGGACTAAAGTTTTTCTCTGTAAAATTATTTAATTGATTATTTAAACTTTAAATAATCATAACTTTTGCGTTTTAACTCCAAATTTGACGATTCCAGTTTCTAAAAATCCAGAAAATTATGTTCTCTCTGTTTATGGATTTTATTTGGAGTTTTGGGATCTTTTGCATAGTGTTCATTTGTGTATTTGCTATTTGCACGCTTTTACGAGTAGAGCGTTGAAGTCTGGGAGGGATTCGAAGGAGAAGTATTGACTCAGGATCCAACTCAAGACCAAGAGCAAGTGCTTTTTGAAGGCAAGTTGTGCTTTGACCATATTGATCCTATTTCGAAAATCTATTTTGATTTAAACTATTGCATGCTAGTTCAACTAGAAAGATACTTTGTTTAAACCTGGGGGTTAGATAAATACCAATTTGCTATATGACACCTTGATTACTTAAGTATGTGCCATGATCCCTTGTCACCCTAGTTGTGGTTTACTAGTTGGACATTATTAAATTGCCAACATGGGTTTAGATCGTTGTAGTATACTGCTTAGACACCTTTCGTGCTCATGACATGATTTTGGATAATCAAATGCTAATATGGACTTAATGATATATTGAACCTGTTTTGGAAAAGTATCATGTGATGTTGACAAGACGTGGTGCATGGTAATCAAGCGGGGTTTGATAAGCAGATTTCGGCGGGGCATGTGGCAAGAGTAATCAGGTGGGCGGTGTGGCATTGGGAGTGATGATTTGGTTTGGGTAGTCTTGCCCTGGTCACTCTAAGGACTTCACCTTGCAAGCCTTTGAAGCTGGGTCATACTTGCAACCACATGTTGGAATGGGACGGCCCTAGTTGACTAAGTCGCTAAGGACTCACTTGTGGAGCCTCGGGTGTCGATTACACCGTTTGTGTGATTATGCGGGGAGGCGTGTCGTGGGCGTGGCGGTACCCATCTAACGGTGTGTTGGTCCCATACTTCGCCTTGGCTAAGGAAGGGATGGTGTAGAGCACGTCTGGGAGAGGACCACTGTGTTGTTTGAGGCTTAGAAAGGCTTTGTTATGATCGGCTCATTCGCATACTCTTGTATGGCGATTCACTACCGACGTGGTGAGTGGATTGTATCTTGTGGGTAAAGTGCATAACCTCTGCAGAGTGTAGAATCTATTTGAATAGCCGAGTCCACGATCTTTGGACAATGCTCGGGAATTACGATCAAGGGTTAGATTTTACGAAAATAACTTGGTTTGAAAAGTTGGTTTGGTTTAACAAGGAAGATGATGGAAATATGGTTTAGGATGGGGAAAAATGTTATTTAAACTTCTTGAAAAGTTATTTATGCTTTACTTATTTCTACTGCTTTCGAATCTACTTATATTACTTGTCAAAAGTCATTTCTTTGCAAATATACCTGAGCTACTCCTTTGTACTAAGCCATGCATATAGTATATTAGCTTGCATTACATTGCATGACTGCGAGTACCAAGTACTCACCCTTGCCTCAACACAATATCGGTTGAAGAGGAGATTACGCCACTTTGGAGGAGGAACTCCAAGAAGACCCGTCTACTTAGGGATGCGAGCTCGGTTGCACGTGGTATCTTGGATGGCGCCACTAAGTTTATTTGATTTTCCGCTTTGCTATTTCTCTTTTAATAAGTTTCGCCTTGCAAGGCATATATTTGTAACTTGGCCATAAGGTCGAGTAACCCTTTGATTATTTAAATAAAGTACTTTGATAGTATCGTATGGTATGATTGTGATATATACCGATGTTAAGACTGTGTGCACTAGCGCGTTCTGGACTAGTGCTTTGAATACACTGAAGGGTCGGATTTGCAAATTCGGGGTCCCGACAGAGGTGGTATCGAGCCATACTTGATTGTAGGCTCAACCCTAAGCTAGAATGGTCGTAGTGAGGATAAAACCTATTTTCTAAAGCTAAAAATTTGTGAAGACAAGAAATGACATCTCGACTTATCCCCTTCTCTCTTTTCGTCTCTTGCTGAAATTTTCCCTTACCTTGTCACAATTTGAAAATTTCGAGCTCTTACGTAAAAGCACGCTTGTGAGATGGAGGAAGAGTTCAACTACGTTGATGCGGGAAGTGGTCACGCCGCGGAACTTTGGCATATGCTCTGAGACTCTCGGAGATTTTGAGAAGCCCCAATACCAAGTGGAAGTGATCAGGCAAGCAGGATTGATCAAGGCTTGTGACGTAAAGATTGAGGTACACGCCAGAAAAGGGGCCCAGTGCAATCGCTCGATACAACTGCCTTGCTAGAAGGTCTACAATGCAGATGGGTATCCAAGAAGTATCACGACGAGCAATGCGGCACATTACCCGTGTCACGCCAGAGAGTTGGAGAGTACGGTGTTCCGTTACCATCCGCGGCGATAACCTTCTTGACCGAAGGCGATTCAGGATGAGAATGCCACGGTTACACGGTTGGCACGATTAATCGTCGCCAGGAAGATGTACTAGATAATACAAGCGAGGGAGCTACGAAGGCGCCAAAGGAAATCACGGCGAGAGAAGAACAGATGGCGGAAGCTCAAGAGTATGTGGCACATCTTCTGCGAAGGATTGACGAGTTGGAAATGACTTTATGCGGACGGACCAGAGCTGATTACTCGAGCTACACGAGCCAGATCGGAGGAGTCGATCTCGATGAGGACATCGCTTCTTCGACTACCACAGATGACATAGTCATTTGGACATGGCGATCGTTTCGCGCCTATGCCGCGACCCGTACTCAGTGCCGTGGAGGTTTTCTCGATGAGTGAGCTTAGGTTCTATAGTGAGACTCCTTCGCCGAGTCGCGTGATAAAATAAAGAGTCACCCTTTAGGCGTTAGACTCCAGAGTTAGTTCGATTTGGATTTGCTTTGTTTGCTGAGTGTGCAGTATGTGTTGCAAGGCCCTTAGGCATTATGTGACCATACCAAGTTATTAATAATAAAGATGGACCTTAAAGTTACCCCTTTCGCCCCGCATAAGTTCCATATTACTTGTCTATTCTTGTTTCCCTCTCATCTCTAAACCTAGAGCAAACCTAAGTAGACGGGTCCTCTTGGAAATCCTCCTCCGAAGCTGGCGTAGTCTCTTCTTCAACTGGTGTTGTGTTGAGGCAAGGGTGAGTACTTGGTACTCAGCAAGTCATGCACAGAATGCAAGCTAATATACTATATGCATGGCTTGGTACAAAGGAATAGCTCAAGGTATATTTGCGATGCTTGACTTTTGACAAGTAATAAAAGTAGATTCGAAGCGGTAGAAATAAGTAAAGCATAAATAACTTTTCAAGAAGTTTAACAAACATTTTTCCCCATCCTAAACCACATTTCCATCATCTTCATTATTAAACCAACCCAACTTTTCAAACCAACGTTATTTTTGAGAAAATCTAACCCTGATTGTAATTCCCGAGCATTGTCCAAGACTGTGGACACGGCTATTTAAATAGATTCTAAACTCTGCAGAGGTTATGCACTTTACCCACAAGATACAGTCAAACACCACAAAGGCGAAGTTCTCAGAATAAAGCCTTTGGAAGCCTCAAACAACACAGGTGGTCCTCTCAGGTTCGTGCTCTACACCATCCCTTCCCTTAGCCAAGGCGAAGTATGGGACCAACACACCGTTAGATGGGTATCGGCCACAGCCACGATACGCTCCCCCGTACAATCACACAAACGGTGTAACTGACACCCTGAGGCTCCACAAGTGAGTCCTTAGCGACTTAGTCAACTAGGGCCGTCCCATTCCAGCCATGTGGTTGCAAGTATGACCAAGTTCAAAGGCTTGAAAGTTTAAGTCCTTAGAGTTACCAGGGCAAGAATACAAGAAGAACCAAATCAACATCCCCAATGCCACAAGCGGCCCACCTGATTACTCTTGCCACATGCCCCGATCGAAATCTGTTTATCAAACCCCGCTTGATTACCATGCACCACGTGACATCATCATCACATGATACATTTCCAAAACCGGTTCAATATATCATTAAGTCAATATTAACTTTTGATTGTCCAAACTCATGTTATGATCACGTGTGAGTCTAAGCGACATACTACAACGATCTAAACCCATGTTGGCAATTTAATAATGTCCAACTAGTAAACCACAACTAGGGTGACAAGGGATCATGGCACATACTTAGATAATCAAGGTGTCATACAGCAAATTGGTATTTATCTAACCCACATGTTTAAACAAAGTATCTTTCTAATTGATCTAGCATGCAATAGTTTAAATCAAAATAGATTTCGAAATAGGATCAACATGGTCAAAGCACAACTTGCCTTCAAAAAGTACTTGCTCTTGGTCTTGAGTTGGATCCTGAATCAACACTTCACCTTCGAATCCCTCCGGCACTTCAACGTCTACTCGTAAAGCGTGCAAATAGCAAATACCCAAATAAACAATAGGCAAAAACATCCCAAAACTCCAAATAAAATCCATAAACAGAGAGAACATAATTTTCTGGATTTTTAGAAACTGGAATAAATCAAATTTGGAGTTAAGGCATAAAAGTTATGATTATTTAAAGTTTAAATAATCACTTAAATAATATTACAGAGAAAAAATTTAGTCTAAAAATTAAATAAAATTCATATTTAGGTAGATCTAAATTTTATACAAATTTAGAAATTTGAATCACTCAAATCGGAGTTGAAGCATAAAAGTTATAAGCGTTTGAAGTTTGAATCTAAATTTGAAATCATTATTCGAATTAATAAATCATTTTCTTTTTCGGAAATTAATTATTGCGTCGGCATGGACACGTGGCAACCTCTCGATTGGTCGGCTGACGTCAGCCGGTCCATGGACGTGGTCCACGCTCGGCTCGGGTCCACCGTGGACTCGGTCCACGACTCCACGTGAGACTGACATGTGGGCCCACTCGGGTGACGTCATCGGCGGCGTCGGCGGGCTCGACCCACGGTCGACATGTGGGACCCATCGTGACGTCATGGGTGGCGTCGGCGCTCGGCTGGGACGGCCGTGACATCTTGAGCCCTCGACACGCGGGCCGGCGTGTCGGCGTCCTACACGCCAGCGTCGCGTGGGCCAGCGTTGGCAGCGTCGGTCCAACTTCCCGACACGTGGCGCAATCACGGCCGTTGGTTTGAAAATCAGCGGCGCGGATTAGATCCAGGGTTAACACGTTGAAACTACTCGTTGATCGTGGGCCGTTCGATTTAGATCGGGCGGTCGGATCTAATCCTATAATAACACTACTCCGGCACGTGGCAATTGTGAACCGTTGGATCTTGATCCAACGGTCCAGATCCAATCGGGTTGGGGACACGTGAACTCACCTCAACCGTCCGATCTAGATCCGACGGTTCACCGAGCTCGCGAAGTCCGGCGATGGTGCGGCGAGGCTTGGGCACCGGAGACGAGAACGATGACGAGCCCGACGGCGTTTCGGGGTTGCTCCGGCGAGATGAATCCTTCCTTCGGGTGCGTCTCGTCACGGTGGTTCCGGATCTGGGCTCCTTCTCGGCGGAAGACGACGGACGGCGGCGGAATCGAGCAAAAACCGCGGCGGTCACTTCCTCCAACTACGGCGAGCTCGCACGGGCAACTGGCGGCGGCTCAGGCGAGATGGCTCGGGGGAACGGGTGCACAAGGATGAGGGCAACCTCGGGGGACGTCTCACGCTTTAAATAGCCTCGGCGTTCGCGCGGGACACGGAAACCTAGTTTCCCACGGCGGCGGAGTCCGGCTCGGTCTCGGCGGAGACGACGACGCACAGCCGTCCACGTGGCACGATCAACGGCCACGATCGCGCAGCGCGATCGGATCCGGCGGATCTGGCTCGGCCGTCTGCAGGCGGATCTCAGCCGTTGGATCTTTATCCAACGTATGAGATTGATTAGGGTATTGAGATTTTATGATCGAGTCACGAGGCTCGGCACGGACTCGAGTCCGACTAGGGTTCCGACTTCGATCGGATGAACGATATTGACCCGAGTTGAATTTCCAGCGATTTAATATTTAAAATAATTCCCAGTAATTCATTTAATTCATTAAAAATAGCAAATGACTCAGAAAAATTCCAGAAAAATTCTGGAAAATACTTTGGATCATTTTGGACTCAAATAAAATATTTCCAACAAAATTTTATTTGCAAAATTAATTTCTTCAATTATTTCAAAATGGAATAAATTCAAATAAATTCCAAATAAATCCAAATAAATTCCAGAAAATTCCAAAAATTCACCAAAGTGCCAAACCACACATGAATTTAAGAAAAGCAAAATTTTGGGGTGTTACACATATTCTGATCTACGCACAACCAGTCCTTCTGTACTTGATTCACCACCAACTGGGAGTCGCCTCGAATCGCAAATTAGTCGGATTCCGAAAGTGATGTGGCGATCTGAAGCCCATGGATGAGGGCCTCGTACTCGCGGCATTGTTTGAGGCCGGAAGTGAATCAGAAGGACATACTTCACTGTCACCCTTAGGCGAGATAAGGAGGATTCCCGCCTGCTCCTCCAAGCATGAGAGATCCGTCGAAGTGCATGACCCAATATTCGGCTCTTCTTGGTGCGAGTGCAGGATTCGGTCCACTCGGCCGTAAAGTCGACCAAAGCACAGGACTTGGCGGTGCACGGCTTGAACGAGATGTCGAAGCTCCAAGCTCGGTGCCCACTTTGAAATTCTTCGGTAGCTTCCCGATGCGGAGGACCTCTCCCACGAGGAAAGAAGTGACTAATGAAATCGGATGTCCTTGGAAATAATGCTTCAACTTCCGTAGCGAGATCAAAATGGCGTCTGGCAGCTTACGGATTGGAGGATATCTTGTCTTGGATTCGCCCCAAGATTACCGACGAATAAATAAGGCGTTGCACGCCGTAGCGGTGTCAGATTCCTCCCGCTCCACAACTATCACGGCACTTACTACATGAGATGTTGCCGCTATGTAGAGCGAAGAGGTTCACCTGGCGCCGCGAGACTAAGGCTGGGAGTGGAGAGAAACACCTTGAGTTCTTGAAGGCTGCTGCGCCTCTGCAGTCAATCAAAGCGATCTTGCTTCTTAAGGAGCTTGAAGAAAGGCATTCCGGACCCCGATCGTGAGATAAACTCGCCAAGCGCTACCATGCATCAGGTGAGCTTTTGGACCTCCTTTTGGCTGGTAGGCGGGGCCATTTTCATGATGGCTCCAATTTTCTCCGGGTTCGGCTCGATCCCACGACGGAGACGATGAACCCGAGTAGTTTCGGAAGACACTCAAAACGCACTTCTCTGGGTTTAGCCTCATCTGGGCGTCTTGGACTTGCGAGCGTCTCGCCAGATCGGAGATGAGGTCCTCTGTCTGCGTTTTACTACCACATCATCCACATAAGCTTCCACATTACGCCCGAGCCGATGGTGAAAGCACCATTGCAGACGGCTGATGCGCTTGGCCAGGCATTCTTGAGCCCGACGGCATAGTGATATAGCAATATGCTCCGAATGGAGTGATAAACGAAGTCTTCTCGATCTTCCTCTCGGCGAATATGATGATAGCTGAATAGGCGCCCGAAGCCGAGTAACCGAGATCCGGCGATGGAGTCTACCGGTGATCGATCTGAGGGAGACCAAAGGGATCTTCGGACAAGCCTTGTTGAGGTCGGTGTAATCAACACACATGCGCCACTTTTATTCTTCTTACGGGCGAGTGCAGGGTTCGCCAACGATCGGGATGATACACTTCTTTGATGAAGCACGCAACTAGCGACTTTGTGATCTCCTCTCGATGGCTTCTCGACGATCTTGAGCAAACCGTCGTAACCTTTGCTTGACGGGCCTGGCGGATTGGTTTACATTCGATGCGTGCTCGATCACCTCCTGGGGACCCGGGCATATCAGACGGCTTCCAGGCAAAGACGTCTTGGTTTGCCCGCAGAAAGTGACAGCGCGTTTTCCTATTCATCCTCGAGCCTTGTCCCGATCGAGACGGCTCGCGCCGGATCGGACGGGTCGAGGAGAATCCTCTTGGTGCCCTCTTGGCTGATCCGAGTTCTGCGGCTTGCGGGTAGGGATATCGCCTTCGGCTTGTCGAAATCCGCCTCTTGGCGAATCCTTTCCCGTCACTTGGCGCCTCCAGAGACTCGGCCATTTCGCAACTCTCTGCATCGCAAGAGAAAGATCGCTTAACATCGCGCGTAGAGTGATAATACCACTCGGACCCGGCATCTTGAGATCGGATCTGGCGTAGTGGGGCACCGCCATGAACTTGGCCGTATTTGGTCTCCCCAAGATGGCGTGATCTGTTGTCGCGAAATTGCCACCTCGGCTAAGGCTCTCCGTCCGGTAGTTGTCCCTTGCGCCGAGCGTGATCGTAGAGTGATTTGTCCGAGTGGTATCGCCGACGTTCAGGTATCACTCCATGAAAAGGTGACGACCGCGCTGAGGCTCGGACGCGGGATCCCCATATCATCGAGTGTCTTCCACGAAGAGGACGTTGAGCCCGCTCCACCGCCAATCAACACCCTTTTGAGCTTGATGCCGCGGACAACCGGCGCCAAGACCGGCGGTATCTGCCAGGGAATGGGGCGCGATCTGGGTGATCCGTGAGGTCGTAAGTTATTGCGACCTCGGACCACCGGACATATCGGGGGTCTCCGGCTCTCTTTGCATAGATGTCCCGAGCGGTGAGCTTTTGCTTCCGCTTGGACTCATATCTTGGTGAACCCCGAATATGTAGTTAAGCTCGAGGTCGACTTCTGATAGTCTTCCTCACCTTGGGGAGGCGGTTTGTTTGGCGGCATGACCGCTTCGGACCTTGTCCCGCCTGCCTCTTGCTCGTGAGCGAACCTCTTTAGGGTGAAACAATCCTTGGCGGCATGCCTCCCCTTTGGATGGAAAGGGCAGAGTGAGTTCATGACCTTATCATATCCATCCTCTTTGAGAGCGCGAGGATGAGTTGGCGCAGCAACTGCCACTAGCTCTTCGCCCTTGCGCTTCTTTTCTTTCCGCCGAGGGGGTTCAGACTGATCCTTCCCTTCATCACGTCGTTCCGCCAGAGCCTCGGAGGCTGAAGCGTAACGGTCCGCTAGGGCGAACAGCTCCCGGGCAATCTGTTTTAGACAGGTTCGGGCTCTCTCGGAGGAGATAATACCCTAGTCCTGTGTTCTTGGATGTATTGTGTGTGTTCAAGAGAGAGCAAGAGAGGGAGAGCCTCCCCTTGTTTTTTTTTCCTCCTCCCCTTATATACTGGGGGGAGAATACATGATAGATGGGCGCCACCGGGCCCTAAACATGGTGGCCTGGACGACATGTCCCTTGTCCTTATCCGCCTTCACGCTCTATGTCCTGGAGAGGAGGTTATGCTTTCTCCGACCCACGCCTGCCGCCTTGTCAGGTTCCAGCTTCCGCAGCTCGCAAAGGTCGGACATCGCATGCCTCATCCCTGGCGGGTTGTTAGGGCGGGGCACGAAGCTTCCTTGAAGGACCGGGAGTTGTCTTGGGGAGCAAGTCGAAGGTCTCCTCTGGGCCCGTCGTGGTGCTGCTTGGCCTTGGGCTTTCCATTCCGCCTGTCAGGCCCAGCCGGGTGTAGGTCCCTCTTACGGGACCCCTGTTTCTGTCATCCCACATGGGGGAACCCTAACCGTACGATCTAGATCTAACGGTTGAGATCTAATCTAGCACGGTGCGGTTTAGGGACTACGTGGCTTAATCCGGTGCGTTGGATCTAGATCTAACGGTTTAGACCTAATCTAGTAAAATCACCGAGGTGGCTACGTGGACTCACCGTGGCCGTTGGATGAAGATTGGACGGTGGAGAAGCTTCGCGGGCGACGATGGCGGTGCGGCGGAGCTGCTTGACCGGGGACGAAGACAACGACCAAGCCCGCAGCGTTTTGGCGTAGTTATGGCGAAGTGGATGGTGCGGCCCGATGCGCCTCGTCCTTGCGGTTCCAGATCCGGGCTTCAACACGGCGGAGGCGGTTTGACGGCGACGGCACGCGCAAGAAACTGAAGCGAAGCCCTAACCTAACTACGGCGAGCGATTCCTCGGCAGTGACGGCGGCTCGGGCGGCATGGTTAGGGGCAAAACGTGCGGCATCGAACGGCGATCCTAGGGGATAGGTCCACGCTTTAAATACGGCCTCGACGTGCGGGATTTTCGTGAAACCCTAACAAACTCGAAAACGGCGCGGCGAAGCAGTCCGATTCGTACTCGGCTAGGACGACGAAATCCCGACCACACACGTGTCCGGATCCGGAGGCTCGCACACGCCCGCGAAGTGGACGCATCGCAGCCGTGAGATCCTGATCTGGCGATTTGGCGTATGCGTGCACGTGGCTCGATCCTAGCCGTTGGATCTTGATCCAACGGTCCGCGTGAATGGGTTCGGCTCGGTTGGACCGGCTCGAGACTCGAGTCAAACTCGAGTCTGACTCGGGTCGAATGAACAGTAGAATCCATTAGGGTTTTCCATCGATTTAATATTTAAAATAATTTCTAGAAATTCAAATAATTCAAGAAAAATAGCAAAATAATAAGAAAAATTCCAGAAAATACTTTGAGGCATTTTGGACTCAAATAAAATATTTCCAACAAAACTTTATTTGAAAATTTTAATTATTTAATTGTCTCAAAAGGGAATAAATTCAAATTAAATCCAAATAAATCCCAGAAAATTCCAAAAATTCTCAAAAGTGCAAAATTTCATTTAAATTCATGAAAAGCAAAAATTGGGGTGTTACAAACCTCCACTCGTAACAGAATCTCGACCCCGAGATTCAGGGCTAACTAAGGAATAGGTTCGGAAATTCTTTTCTCATATCCTCTTCGCGCTCCCAAGTCTCTTCACTTTTCGAATGATTGCTCCACTGGACTCTGCAGAAGCGGGTAGACTTGTTTCGAGTCTCTCAATCCATTGTGTCCAGAATCTTCACGGGGTGCTCCCTGTATGTCATATCTTCCTACAGCTCGATTGATTCCAAGGGTGTTTGCCCATCCGGCACTCGGAGACACCTCTTCAGTTGGGATACATGGAATACATCATGCACTCCCGCCAACGACTGCGGCAACTCCAACTGGTATGCAATTTCGCCTTTGCGGCTCAAAATCTTAAATGGTCCAACATAACGCGGTGCGAGTTTCCCTTTCGCATGGAACCTTTTAACTCCCTTGAGAGGGGTGACTCTGAGATATAAGAAATCTTCCAGTTCAAAACTCAGGTCTCGGCGACGGTTATCAGCATAACTCTTCTGCCTGGATTGTGCAATCCTCAGTCTTTCCCGGATCATGGCAATTTGCTCTTTGGCTTCCTGAAGAATGTCTGGTCCGAAGACATGTCATTCACCTGTCTCATTCCAGTTCAATGGCGTTCGACAGGGCAGACCATACAGTGCCTCAAATGGTGACATTTGCAGACTGGCCTGATAGCTATTATTGTAGCTGAACTCAGCATACGGCAGATTCTTATCCTAAGAGATAGCATAAGCCAAAGCACAAGCTCTTAGCATATCCTCCAGAATTTAATTAACTCTTTCAGTCTGTCCATCCATCTGCGGATGATATGTTGTACTGAAGTTCAAGCGATCCCCATGGCTTTATGTAACTTATTCCAGAATCTTGAGGTAAATTGGGTACCTCTGTCCGATACAATCTTCTTCGGCACTCCGTGCAAACAGACGATTCTGGTCATATACAATTCTGCTAGTTTATCTCTTGAGTAAGTGGTCTTTACATGGACGAAATGAGCGACTTTTGTCAATCAATCCACTATAACCCATATGGAGTCATATCCTCCTTGAGTTTTAGGTAAACCGGTAATGAAATCCATTCCGATTTCCTCCCACTTCCACTCAGGTACCTTTAGCGGCTGGAGCAATCCTGCTGGCCTCTGATGCATTGCCTTGACTCTCTAACATATGTCACACAACGCAACATGTTCGGCAACCTCGCGTTTCATGCTCGGCCACTAGAATCTTTTCTTCAGGTCTTGATACATCTTAGCACTTCCTGGATGAATGGAATACTTGGAATCATGGGCTTCTTCCAGAATCAGCTCCTTCTTATTCGGCACACAGATACGATCCTTTATCCATAGCGTGCCCTGCTCATCCAGTCTGAAGTCTTTTGCCTTGCCTTCGTCCATCTTGGACTTGATTCTCTGAACCTTGTCATCATCCTTCTGTACTTCTAGGATCTGATCCTCCAAGGTAGGCTTCACTTCCAAAGCGGCTAAGAATCCTTCCGGTACAACCTCCAGCTTCATTTTCTGAAATTCTTTGCATAGCTCGTCCTGATCCTCTGCTATCAACATATTCACGGTATGGCTTTCCTGACTCAGAGCATCGGCCACCACATTGGCCTTTCCGGGATGGTAATGGATTTTGACATTGTAATCCTTGATCAACTCTAGCCATCTCCTCTGCCTCATGTTCAGATCCGATTGGGTGAATATGTACTTAAGACTCTTATGGTCCGTGTACACTTCGCTCTATTCCCAATCAGGTAGTGACGCCACAACTTCAAGGCATGCACTACGGCTGCTAACTCTAGGTCATGCATCGGATAGTTCTCTTCATGCGGCCTCAACTGCCTTGATGGATATGCAACGACCTTCCGATTCTGCATCAACACACATCCAAGCCCCTGGCGCGATGCATCACAATAGATATCAAAGCTTTGATTAACATCCGGCAGAACTAACACTGGTGCTGATGTCAATCGCTTCTTCAGCTCTTGAAAACCCTTCTCGCACTCTGGCGTCCAAGTAAACTTCTTCTCCTTTTTCAACAATTGCGTAAGGGGTCTCGCAATCGTCGAAAACCCTTCAATGAAATGGCGGTAGTAACCAGCCATCCCCAGAAAATTACGGATTTGGGTCACTGTCTTCGGCTGTTCCCAATGTAACACAGCTTCCACCTTGCTTGGGTCAACTGCAACTCCTTCTGCAGTCATCACATGTCCAAGGAACTCTACCTTGTCCTTCCAGAAGTCACACTTGCTGAACTTGGCGAAGATTTGCTGTTCCCTCAGTTTCTCCAAAACTAGTCTCAGGTGTTCTACGTGCTCCTCTCTTGTCTTGGAGTAGACCAATATGTCATCTATGAATACAATGACAAACTTGTCCAGATATTTCATGAAAACCTTATTCATCATATTCATGAAATATGCGGGTGCATTCGTCAGACCAAAGGACATAACTGTAAACTCGTAATGTCCGTATCTCGACGAGAATGCGGTCTTTGGAATATCCTCCGATCAGATCTTCAACTGATGGTATCCCGATCTCAATCAATCTTGGAGAAAACTCCAGCTCCTCTCAACTGATCAAACAGATCATCAATCCTGGGTAGCGGATACTTGTTCTTCACGGTGACTTCATTGAGTACACGGTAGTCTATGCACATTCGGAAACTCGCATCCTTCTTCTTAACAAACAGAACTGGCGCTCCCCATGGCGATGAACTAGGTCTGATGAATCCTTTTTCCATTAGCTCCTCAAGCTGCTTATTCATCTCTACCAATTCCTCGGTGGACATCCGATATGGTCTCGTTGCTATCGGTGCTGTTCCCGGTACTAACTCAATTACAAACTCTATATCTCTGTCCGGTGGCATACCAGGTAGATCTTCAGGAAATACATCTGGGTAGTCATTGACCACTGGTACATCCTCAATGCTGATGGCTTCCACGCTGTTGACCATCAACTGTCCATCACTAACGGCGATCGCTTGAAACTCCACTTTTCTCCCACAAGGGCTCTCAACTGTTATGACTCTTCGTCCACAGTCTAACATGGCCTTATGCTTGGATAACCAATCCATTCCCAAGATAACATCTAGAGTCTGGGTTTCCAATACTATTAAGTTTGCTAGGAACTCCGTTCCTTCTATAAGTATCCTTACCCTAGAACATCCTACATTAGATCGGAGTTTTGATCCCGGGGGTTTGACTAACAGTACATGCCTAAGGTTCACCATTTTCAACCCATTGTTCACAGCAAAAATCCGGGAAATAAACGAATGTGAATCTCCAGAATCAAACAAAACTATTGCAGGTACTGAGTTAACCAGTAACTTACCCACTACGACATCCGTAGAATTCTGCAGTGCATCGGCGGTGACATGGTTGACATGGCCTCTCACCACAGTCTGAGATGCGGTTCCTGGTGGTGCAGCTCCATAGCCTGCTCCTAGTGCGGCTGTCCTGGCTGGGGTCGTCCCAAGGTTGAAGCGAACTGGCGTCACTCCTGCTGCCTTCTTGGGACAAACGTTGGCGAAGTGTCCTGGCTCATTGCTGTGATAACAGTGTCTCACTGTACCTGGCTGACTACCTGCGGTTGTGTTTCCTGCTGGTGCTGGAGTCTGAAAATTCTGATTTGCAGGCCTTGGTGCTGGCGACGGTGTCCTTGCCACATTCTTCGGCTGAAGCCTGAAGAACTGGTTCGGTGCAACCCTCAAACGCTACGCTCCCTGTTGTGCCATCCTACGCTTCTTGTTGTCTTCTAGCTCCTTGCGCTTGTCCTCCAGGATAAGTGCCTTGTTCACCAATTCTTGGAAATCAGGAAATGTGTGGGTAATCAGCCCCACATGCAGTCCTGAGTTCAATCCCTTCATGAAACGAGACTGTCTAGCCTTATCTATCGCCACATCTTCAGGTGCGTAGCGAGCAAGCTGGGTGAACTTATTGAGGTAATCAGCCACTGACTAGTTGCCTTGCTTTAAAACTCTGAACTCTTCCTTCTTGAGGTCCATGATTCCTTCTGGTACGTGCAATTGGCGAAATGTAGCTGTAAACTCCTCCCAGGTGACCTCCTGTGGGTTCTCCTACGTAGCACAGTAATTCTCTGACCATTCGGCCACAGTTCCTTCTAGCTGATGAGATGCGTAAAGCACTCTCTCATTCCCCACACACTGGGTAATGTGTAGCTTCCTCTCAATTGACCTTAACCAGTCATCAGCCTCCAATGGATTGGCATTTCCAGAGAAAGTGGGTAGATGAGTCCTCATAAACTCTGACAACCTTGACGCTGCCCCTTATTAGCTTGGTTGGCAGCGGCCTGAGTAGTGACTTGCTGCATCTGTTGCATCATAGCATGCATCAGCTGGGTCTATGCAGCAAGGAAGGCTCCAAAGTTCTGCATGTCAACTGGCGGTGCTGGTTGGGGTGCAGGGGCTCCATCATTGGGGTTTCCTGCGGGGCGAGAATCACTTTCGTTGCCTCCGAGGTTTCTGCGAGTGTTCACCATCTATTGATTACTCCAAGGTTTTAGAGACGAGGGGGAACCAGAATAGACACGTAGTAGAGAAACTTATGCAGGGTGGAAGGTGTAACTCAACTTCCAACTTTATTAATTATTTATTAACTTGGTATGGTTGCTCACAATGCCTAAGGGCCTTGCAACACATACTACACACTCATCAATCAATGAAAATCCAAATTAGACTAACACACTGAAGTCTAACGCCTCTAAGGGTGACTCTTTATTCTTAGATGTGACTCGACGAAGGAGTCTCAACTTCTAATCCTGAATGCTCATTCCTCGAGCCATCCACCATGGGAACTCCCCGGCCGGTACACTGGTGGGTGAGACGGCATTGGTGCAAAGCGATCACCATGCCCTACCACAACTGTGGTCGATGACGCAACGTCCTCCTCTGGCTCTGGCTGCGGCTACAGTGCAGGTGGCGCCTCCTCTGGGTCCTCCTTAGGGTCTGGGTCGTGCAGCTCCAACACCGGCTCTAGTTCAGGTCCATACAGTGCCATCTCCAACTCACGAACCCTCTGAATCGAGTGGGCTAGATACTCTCAAACTTCTTGCATTTGCTTCTTGACTTCCTCGACCTCATTGCGAGCCTTCTGTAACTCCTAAACTGTTTCATCAATCACATCCTCTTGAGCGACGATGAATCTTGCTAGATGAGTGATTGTGGCATCCACATCCTCTACCGACTCTTGGTCAAGGCGGCTGTCTCAGCGCGGGTGGTGATGAAACACGGTGCCCTACAACTCCTTGGAGTAGATGCGAGCGATCTGCCGCATCGCTAGACGCGATGTCTCCTGGATCCCGGCCTTAAACGAAGATCTCCTCGCTGTGAAGTAGAGTGGACGGCTTGCCTTCGTCTTCTCTCGGGCATACACAGTGATTTTGACTCGCCACGCCTGGACCAATCCTGCCCGCACTATGGTGGTCCCTCGGTAAAGCGGTCTCTCAAAACCTCCAAGTACCTGCAGCATACGCCACAACTCAGCGGCATAGCCGCCCTCATGCTCGGCGAAGTTGTTGATCATCTTCATCTGCCAAAGACACTCACGTGAGAACGCAATATTTTAAATCGGAGTAGAGACACAAAAGAATTCAGCAACGGGTATGAACAAGAGAGAAGGGGATAAGTCGAGAGTTCATTCATTATCTTGGCAAATTTTATTTTTATAAAAAAGTTTTATCCTTAGTATGGCCATTCTAACTAAGGGTAGTCCTACAGTCAGTATGGCTCAGAAACCACCTCTGTCGGGACCCGAATTTGCAAATTCGGACCCTTTGTGTATTCAGCACTAGTCCAGGATCAAGCTAGTGCACACAGTCTCAACATCGGTACATATCACAATCATACTCAGCTAATTAATAAGGTACTTTAATTAATTAACCAAACTGGTTGCTCGACCTTATGGTCAAGTTACAAGGGTACGCCTCGCAGGGCGAAGACTTATTAAAAGAGATAACAGCAGCGGAAAATAAATATCAATAACGTGGTGCCATCCAGTATACCACAGGCAACTGACTAGGCTCGCTCCCTAGTTAGCCGGCTCCTCCTGGAGCTCCTCCTCCAGTGCTGGCATTGCTTCTTCTTCAACTGATATTGTATTATTGCAAGGGGTGAGTACTTGGTACTCAGCAAGTCATGCACAGAATGCAAGCTAATATTCTACATGCATGGCTTGTTACAAAGGATGGGCAACAGGTTCATTTGCTGTAATACAACATTCATAAATACAGTAATAGATTGCAAAGCGGTAAAACAACAATAATTAGAATAACTTTCACAACACTTGAACAAGTAAAGCATTTCCCAATCCTAAGTCCAATTCACGGTTCCAAACCCAAGTACTTTCACAAATCAAGTTATTTTCATGAAAGTCTAACCCTTGACAGTAATTCCCGAGCAATGTCCAATGCCGCGGACACGGCTATTCAAATAGTTTTACAGTCTGCAGAGGTTATACACTTTACCCGAAAGATACAGTCAAACACCACAAAGGCGAGTGTCCGTAACAAAGCCTTTCCACTGCCTATCTAAACCCAGTACTACTCGCTAAGGTTTCAACACTGGTGGGACTGGTTACCACATCCAGGGCCACCCTCTTGCGCCATGTGAGCCACCCGTGCGAGGACTGGTTACCGCTAGCCTGGCCTCACACCACCACAATAGTACTAAAGTTTAGAATCAACAAGTTAATCAGCTACGTCTGCCCCATTCCAGACTTGTGGTTGTATGAATAACTCAGTTCAAAGGCTTGCATGGTTAAGTTCTTAATTGACTAGGGCAAGACTACCCAAAGAACCAAAACGACTTTCCCGATACCAATCCTGGCCCACCTAATCAAACTTGCCACTTGCCCCAGTCTAAAACATTTTATCAAACCCCAGTTGATTACCATGCACCACATGCCATCAACATCATCATCAACAACACATGACGCTTCTTCAAAGCATGTTCTATATCCCATTAAGTCATCATTGATATTTGATTGTCCAAAATCATGTCAACTACGTGGCAGGGCTAAGCATTATACTACAATGGTCTAATTTCCCATGTTGGTAATTTAATAATGTTCAACTAAATAATCCACAACTAGGGTGACAAAGGGTTCATGGCATACAATTATTTGTTTCAAGGTAGCATACATCAAAATTGGCATGTAACTAATTTCCAGAAATAATTAAAGCATTTTCTAAATAAATTAGCAAGCAATAAATTGAATCAAAATAATTTTCGAAAGTGGGAACAATATGATCAAAGCATAACTTGCCTTCAAAAAGTACTTTTTCTTGGTCTTGAGCTGGCTCTTGGGTCAAAACTTCACGTTCGAAGCCTTTGGGCACTTCAACGTCTACTCGTAACGGATAAATAAACACTAAATAAAAAAATAGAGCAAAACTCATGTTCAAAAATTAAATAAAATTAACCATTAAATAGAGCTCAATTTTATAAAAATTTAGAAACTGGAATCGCTTCAATCGGAATTAAAACGAAAAATGAAGTTTGAAAAATCAAATAAAATGTAGGATCGAAGTATACGAATATAGCAATCAGAGGGGGGGTGAATGATTGTGCGGAAGCTAAAACCAAATTCTTGACCTATTAAAAGTTCACCCCAAAACAGAACCAAATAATTGCCTCGTTTTCGACAAAAACAGAATGATAGAGGTTTGGTAAAATGAGAATTCCCGGAGATCCAACCGTCGGAACGATCTGAAATTTGGACACAAGAAACTAGATTCCAATACGAATTGAACCCAAAAAGAATCAGCTCGATCGGACTTACGGATCAAAAGTTATGAGCTTCGCAAGCTTGCTGATCCAGAACTTGACGAGAATCAATCTAATCAAAACTTCAAGATTAAACAAGATCTTCAAAAGATTAATCAACTAAACTTTGAGAAACTCTAAATCAATACCCTAGAACGATTTTTGATGGATCAAATCAAGATGAAACTCAATGATCAAAAACCAATCTAGAATTAGAACATGCATGCAAACAAGAACCAAAACAGAAAACACTGTAGCGACGTGGTTATCAGAGCACGCAAAAATCTTGGAAGAATTGATCTTTATTTCTTGTCTAAAATACTCTCATCAAAAGAGTACAAACCCTAAAACCAAGCTCAAGGCTTGATGCGCTCAGCTCGCTGGTGCCTTTCAACAGAGACCCCCACCTATTTAAAGCACCAACCCACAAAGAGTTCTCAATACGATTCCTATTCCCTAGAAGGAATCTGTGATTCAACACAACTCTACTTGGCCCAACCAGGCCGAGTACAACTCTTCCACGCCGTATGGCAACCCTACCATACTCACGTGACTAACACTTTGCACGCGTATGGCCACCGCCATACTCACGTGACTAACACTTTGCACGCGAATGACCTCCTGCCATTCTCACGTGACTAACCATTCTTCATGTGCACCATTCTCTTAGCCCGAACGTCCCGCATGACATCCTTGACCACCAAGACCTCAGTTCCTCCTGAACCTAGTCCCGAACCTCAGTTCCTCCATGAACCTAGTTCCGGTCCCGTCATCGACCACATTCGTCTTCGAGCAATACCTGCACATGAACAAACCACAAAACAAATCCGAGCACAAGTCCACGACTTGACTCAATGTCAATCCATGCAACTACTCACATGAGCATTGCATAAAGTCCACTTCAAAAGAAGCATCATGAAATCATTACAAATTTCAAATTCACATTCAAAATTCAAATCCAAATCGCTCAAAACCCTAATTGAGCGAAAACGACTTCACGACGGACAAACAAAGTTGGTCCGTTGTATAAGTAAAAGTTTCTGTTCCAAGAAGCCAACCAAACGAGGAAAAACACGTTCACAACGGACAAACAAAGTTGGTCCGTTGTACATGCAAAATGGCTTCGGTCATGAGCTCAAAACAAGTTCACAACGGACCCCGAAGCTTGTCGGCGCAAGCGTGCCACGCTTCGGTTTCACAAAAGTAAAACCTAGAAAAAGTCCATTCACGACGGACAAAAAGAATTAGTCCGTTGTACATGTGAAAATCTTGGTTCCAAGGAATTATCCAAACCGAAAAAGCTTGTTCACAACGGACCAAGAAAAGCTGTCCGTTGTACATGTGAAAATGACTTCGGTCATGGGCTCAAAAACATGTTCACAATGAGACCCAAAAACACTGTCCGTCGCAGATGGGAAACTTCTTGTTTCTTGAGAACTTTGTCCGGCGCTAATGCGTAACTTATGCTTTCTTGTCAAATTGTCAAAACACATGAACAAACACATTTGCAAATTCAAATCTAAGTTAATTTTTCAGTTCAAAGCCAATTTTTCAGCACATGATTTCACAATCTCCCCCTTGATGAAAACATTGGCAACACCACTTAGAATTGATCATTTGGCATTCACTTTACCAAAGATTTTGAAATCCAAAGGATCAAAGACCAAAGTAAGAAAACACAGAAATCCCCCTTTGACCAAAATGCAAAACAAAATCTCCCCCTGAGAATGAAAATGTGTGTGAATGTGCAATGCGCCCAAAAATTTCAAAAATTCTCCAAAATTCTCCCAAAATTCTCAAATTTAACAACTCCCCCTTTTTCTTTAAACTTTTCAAAGATTCTCAAATTTCTCCCCCTTTGACAATGGATTCATCAAGAATAAAAGAGAGAACATGTTCAAAATTTTTCCTGAAACAATGATTTCACAAAGAGAAACAAGGGAGTGCCAAGATTGAAAAGATGAGCTCATTCGATCATATAACCTTATATATCATATAATATGCAAAATACATGATCTTGATGTGATTTTAACAAGTTAGGGAATGACATGCATCTCAACCTCAATTTAGTCAACTATAGCCAAGTACTAAGCAAGATCTTAGCAGAAAAAGCAAGACTTTAAAAATTGAAGCAACTAACAACTTAGGCGAGCAAGTAGTTTCAACTCCAATCTAGTAGACCAATTTAATCTTTAAACAATAAGTTGCATGTGGCATGCTTGAAGCATACTTCTTTTATTTTCTAGGAGTGGCATGCTTGAAGCATACATCTTATCTTTGAGGGAATGGCATGCTTGAAGCATACATCTTATCCTTTTAGGGAAAGCACCTCAAGCACATAACTTGAGGTTTTTTGCTTTTAACAACCCTTTTTTATTGATTCCCTTTTCTTTTCATTTTTCTTTGATTATAAACATGCAAAAGTGATTAAAAGGTCTTATGAAAGAGTAAAGTTGAAACCACACTTGCTTCATAGCCCAAATTTGTCAAGAGGATTCAATATCAAGCCTAGAAGAGTAAGATATCACGAAAGTGTATTTAGCTATAGGTAATCGATCCAGGAATTCCGCAATGTCATTTTTAGTTCAAGTGAGATAATTAGATTATCATATATTAGCTCAATTACATAACATATAAAGAAATATGATAAAGTGAGCTCATTAAGTGAAAGAACTTGGCAAAGAAACTCCCCCTCAAAACAATCCCATTGGATGAACAATTCCAAGTTCTCCCCGAATAAAAGCAAAACGAGAAGAAGACAAAGGTTTTGTGAAAATGTCTGCCAATTGATGTTCAGTATCCACATGATGAAGCACAATTTTTTCTTTTTCAACATGATCTTTAAGAAAGTGAAATCCAATATCAATATGCTCAAGAAAAGGGATTACTCAAGAGGTGGCACGAACCAAATCAAATCAACATCCTCCAAAGTCAACATCAGAAAAAGCTCTTAAACTAATCCATGAGGAAGCAGAAAGCCAAATGCCAAAATCTTGAGTTCTATGAAGATACCTGAAAATCCTTTTGATAGCTTGTCGATGTGACGCACGTGGGAAGCTTGAAAACAAGCACACACAAGCACGTGGGAAGAGTCTCTCATGTAAACCTCTAATTATCTCGTCCTCAACAAAGATTATCATCATCTTTATGAACAAAGACACTCTCCCCTGAACATATGCACTTGTACCGCATCATTTGAACTAGTGCCTTTATAAAACAGAAGTGGAAGAAGCATCTCCAAAGGCAACACTTTCGACATGAGATGCACGAGTGAAGGAGAACCAAATCTTATCACTTGAACATATGAAGTGAGCATCCGAAATTCACTAGCCACATGTTCTCCCTCCTCGTGAGAAGCCTACATAGAAGCGAGAAAGTGTCGAGGTCTCCGATGCTGGGGTTAGAAATAAGATGTTTAGGAATCGATCTTGAGACACACGACGGACAACAGTAGGCACAACACAAGCAGTCTTATGCACGAAATCAAATTTGCCTGTTCCCGTGTTTCTAGCAACAAAAGGTGCTTGCATCACCCTAGGCACGTAGTGAGAAGCAAAGCGTGCCTTTCTGAAATTAGACCTAGCCTTAGCTCTTTCTTTCTTTTGTTGTTTGGCTAGTCTAAAGCAAAAATCTACTAAGTGTCCATCTCTACCACAATGAGTGCAAGTGTACTTGACATGATGTTTAGCTTTAACAGTAAAAGCACATTTTGCATTCATCATAGTAGAAGATAAAACCAAAGCAGATTGAAAAGCAATTTTCTTAGGCTCATTAGATAACTCAATTTTGCAAGGAGCACGAACAACGGTCACGAGGTTTAGTTTCATATGTGGCATAAGGATCAAAACCTAAACCTCTCTTGTTTGTGCTAACCTTAGATTGATCCAAAATCATGTTCAACTTCTTCTTGCCATTAGTGAAACGTTCCAAAGAATTTTGCAAGTAATCAACTTTCTTAGCAAGAGTTAAACAATTATTGCAGGAACATCTACTTTTCCTTTTGCTTGCGACAAGTTGAGCATGAGAGAATTTCATGTGAAAGCAAATTATCGATTAATTGAGAAACCCTAGCATTTGCATCTTTCAATTTTAATTCAAGAGTTGAGCATTTAGAACAAGAAGTTGAACTATGCAAATCATCAGTGGAACAGCTAGCATGTACAACATGTTTCTCATTTTTCTCATTTAGATGCAACAGAAGAGCGTGTTCTTTCCTAAGCAAGGTGAGCTCATTGTAAATTAAGTCACATGATTTGCAAGTATCATCACTAGGAATCAAAGTCTTAAGTCTAGCAATTTCAGCATTCAATGTTTCAACAATGAAATCATGTTTCTTAATTTTCTTATCACGTTTGTCAAGCAATTTTCCAAGACGAGCAACAGCAATAGCTAATTCATCATAAGAGGGATCTACCTCATTGAAGTCGTTGTCGTGATCGTCCTCGGTGAGGCTGTCGCTGCTTTTGGCCATGAGACACAACCCCGTCAACTCATGCTTGCTTGGAGTTGCATCATCCTCGCTGCTCTCCGAATCCACATCGCTCAAATTGACTTGTTCAAGAGCGGAAAGAACTCGATGGACAACTTTGCGGTTGATGAAGTTCTTCTTCTTTCTATCACTTGGAGAGAACTTCTTCTTCTCTTTTCTTCTGTCGTTGTCCTTCTCCTCCCTTGATGCTTTACTTGCAAGTTTTGGACAGTTTGGACGAATATGGTCGAGATCACCACACTCATAGCATCTTGGAGGATCACCACCACTTCTCTTTCTCTTTATCACATTTTGCAAAGCTTTGTTAAAGCGAGAAGAGAGTAGTGACAAGTCTTCTACTGGGAATTGCTCAATCTGTTCATCGGTTAGTGAAGACAAGAAAGATAGAGCAAAACTTGAAGCAGCACCATTATTAGATATGCTAGATTGAGATGTCAAAGCAATTGATTTATGATCATTCTTTCTACCAAAAACATCTAATTCATGAGTTTTCAACTTAGAATAAAGAACATCTAAAGTAAGTGTAATCATGGTAGTAGATTCTTGTATAGATGTTACTTTCATCTCCCACACCGACATGTCCAAAGCACTAAGCAATTGTCTAGCATTAGTAGCATCATCAAAGCTAACTCCAACAAAGACGCAAATTGCTAAGAATCTTATTAAAGCGTGCAAAGAAGTCATCTACCGACTCACCGGGTTTCATCTCAAATCGCATGTATTCTTTTTTGTAAAGATCTTGACGAACCTCTTTAATAGTGTTAGAACCCTCATGGTAATCACAAAGAGATTTCCATACCTCATATGCAGATCGAAGATGAATCACACGATCGAAGTCGCTACGTCCCAAGCCTTGGATGATCAAGTTGCGCGCCTTACTATTTGCTTCAACATGTGCGCGATTGGTGTCGTTGACGTTGTCGTTTGCAGGGACATCATATGGTTTGTAGACCTTCTCCCAAATTGCGAATCCCTGAGCTTGGATGAACGCCTCCATCTTGGCCTTCCAAAACTGAAAATCAACACCATCGAACACACATGGTTTTGTCGAATAACGATCCATTGATCTAATCACCGGTTAAGATAGATTAGAGAAACCTTGCTCTGATACCACTTGTAGGATCGAAGTATACGAATATAGCAATCAGAGGGGGGGTGAATGATTGTGCGGAAGCTAAAACCAAATTCTTGACCTATTAAAAGTTCACCCCAAAACAGAACCAAATAATTGCCTCGTTTTCGACAAAAACAGAATGACAGAGGTTTGGTAAAATGAGAATTCCCAGAGATCCAACCGTCGGAACGATCTGAAATTTGGACACAAGAAACTAGATTCCAATACGAATTGAACCCAAAAAGAATCAGCTCGATCGGACTTACGGATCAAAAGTTATGAGCTTCGCAAGCTTGCTGATCCAGAACTTGACGAGAATCAATCTAATCAAAACTTCAAGATTAAACAAGATCTTCAAAAGATTAATCAACTAAACTTTGAGAAACTCTAAATCAATACCCTAGAACGATTTTTGATGGATCAAATCAAGATGAAACTCAATGATCAAAAACCAATCTAGAATTAGAACATGCATGCAAACAAGAACCAAAACAGAAAACACTGTAGCGACGTGGTTACTGTAGCATAAAAATCTTGGAAGAATTGATCTTTATTTCTTGTCTAAAATACTCTCATCAAAAGAGTACAAACCCTAAAACCAAGCTCAAGGCTTGATGCGCTCAGCTCGCTTGGTGCCTTTCAACAGAGACCCCACCTATTTAAAGCACCAACCCACAAAGAGTTCTGAATACGATTCCTATTCCCTAGAAGGAATCCGTATCCAACACAACTCTACTTGGCCCAACCAGGCCGAGTACAACTCTTCCACGCGTATGGCAACCCTACCATACTCACGTGACTAACACTTTGCACGCGTATGGCCACCTGCCATACTCACGTGACTAACACTTTGCACGCGAATGACCTCCTGCCATTCTCACGTGACTAACCATTCTTCATGTGCACCATTCTCTTAGCCCGAACGTCCCGCATGACATCCTTGACCACCAAGACCTCGGTTCCTCCTGAACCTAGTCCCGAACCTCGGTTCCTCCATGAACCTAGTTCCGGTCCGTCATCGACCACATTCGTCTTCGAGCAATACCCGCACATGAACAAACCACAACACAAATCCGAGCACAAGTCCACGACTTGACTCAATGTCAATCCATGCAACTACTCACATGAGCATTGCATAAAGTCCACTTCAAAAGAAGCATCATGAAATCATTACAAATTTCAAATTCACATTCAAAATTCAAATCCAAATCGCTCAAAACCCTAATTGAGCGAAAACGCATTCATGACGGACAAACAAAGTTGGTCCGTTGTATAAGGAAAAGTTTCTGTTCCAAGAAGCCAACCAAACGCGGAAAAACACGTTCACAACGGACAAACAAAGTTGGTCCGTTGTACATGCAAAAATGGCTTCGGTCATGAGCTCAAAACAAGTTCACAACGGACCCCAGAAGCTTGTCCGGCGCAAACGTGCCACGCTCGGTTTCACAAAAGTAAAACCCTAGAAAAAGTCCATTCACGACGGACAAAAAGAATTAGTCCGTTGTACATGTGAAAATCTTGGTTCCAAGGAATTATCCAAACCGAAAAAGCTTGTTCACAACGGACCAAGAAAAACTGTCCGTTGTACATGTGAAAATGACTTCAGTCATGGGCTCAAAAACATGTTCTATGAGACCCAAAAACACTGTCCGTCGCAGATGGGAAACTTACTGTTTCTTGAGAACTTTGTCCGGCGCTAATGCGTAACTTACTGTTTCTTGTCAAATTGTCAAAACACATGAACAAACACATTTGCAAATTCAAATCTAAGTTAATTTTTCAGTTCAAAGCCAATTTTTCAGCACATGATTTCACATAAAAGAATAAACCGAATTAATTCATTTATTTTTCTATTGAAAAATCCGATTATGACGTCAGCATTGCGTTAGTGTGGAAATTGAATTTCCACTGAATTATTTTTCTAATGAAAAATCGAATTATGACATCAGCTCGCGTCATCCGGTCCATGGACTCGGTCTACGGCTTGGGCTCGGTCCACCGTGGACTCGATCCAAGCGCACAGTGTCGCTAACACGTGGGACCCATTGCTGTCGTCATCGCTAACGTCAGTGGGGCTCGGCTGAACGGCTCTGACACGTGGGCCCCACCGTGATGTCAGCGTGACGTCATGGATGATGTCACCGCCGCGGTGGTGAGCCGACATCACGAGCCCACGCCGACGTCACGCTTGGCGTCGATGGCGGCCGGCGATCTTTGCGACCACGCCGGTTCGGCTCCCGAACACGTGGCGCAATCTGGGCCGTTGGTTTGAAATCCAACGGCCCAGATTAGATCTAATCCCGTGCGAATTGGATCTACACGGTCGATCTGGAACGTTCGATTCGAATCGGACGGCTAGGATCCGATCAAGTTTAGCCACATCAAGGGCAACGTGGCATGACCCGGTGCTCGACGCGTGGCACAATCTATACCGTCCGATCTCGATCGGACGTTCAAGATCTAACCTAGTGCTATAACATGGGGGAACCCTAACCGTACGATCTAGATCGAACGGTTGAGATCTAATCTGGCACGGTACAGTTTAGGGACTATGTGGCTTAATCTGGTGCGTTGGATCTAGATCTAACGGTTTAGATCTAATCTAGTAAAATCACCGTGGTGGCTACGTGGACTCACCGTGGCCGTTGGATGGAGATCGGACGGTAGAGAAGCTTCGCGGGCGACGATGGCGGCGCGGCGGAGCTGCTTGACTGGGGATGAAGATGACAACCAAGCCCACAGCATTTTGGCGCAGTTTCGGTGAAGTGGATGGTGTGGCCCGATGCGCCTCGTCCTTGCGGTTCCAGATCAGGGCTTCAACACGGCGAAGGCAGTTTTACGGCGGCGGCACGCGCAAGAAACCGAAGCGAAGCCCTAACCTAACTACGGCGAGCGATTCCTTGGCAGTGACGGCGGCTCGGGTGGCGTGGTTTGGGGCAAAATGTGTAGCGTCAAACGGCGATCCTCGGGGACGGGTCTACGCTTTAAATACGGTCTCGACGTGCGTGATTTTCGTGAAACCCTAATGAACTCGGAAACGGCACGGCGGAGTAGTCCGATCCGGACTCGGCGAGGACGACGAATTCCCGGCCGCACACGTGTCCAAATCCGGCGGCTCGCACACGCCCGCGACGTGGACACATCGCATCCGTGAGATCCTAATATGGCGATTTAGCGTATGCGTGCACGTGGCTCGATCCTAGCCGTTGGATCTTGATCCAACGGTCCGCGTGAATGGGTATGACTCGGTTGGGCTGGCTCGAGTTGGACTCGAGTCAGACTCAAGTCTGACTCAGGTCGGATGAACAGTAGAACCCATTAGGGTTTTCCAGCGATTTAATATTTAAAATAATTTCTAGAAATTCAAATAATTTTTGAAAAATAGCAAAATAATTAGAAAAATTCCAAAAAAATTCTGGAAAATACTTTGAGACATTTTGGACTCAAATAAAATATTTCCAACAAAACTTTATTTGAAACTTTTAATTATTTAATTATCTCAAAAGGGAATAAATTCAAATTAAATTTAAATAAATTCCAAAAATTCTCAAAAGTGCAAAACTTCATTTAAATTCATGAAAAGCAAAAGTTGGGTGTTACAATGCCCATACAACACATCCCGTGGAACTAGGCTAATCTGAACAATGTGTTGAAGATGCCCCTAGGCGGCGCAAAGACGAGCACGAGTCTCCCATAACTCGTGGACCATGCAACGATGAGTTCGGTCCAAAGTACGGACCAAGCTTGCCAACTAGCGGATAGATGGATCCTCTCCCAGCTCAATCTCCACGACGTAGTTGGCGTTGTCCGTCGTCCCTCGTTGCAAGAAGTAGATATACGAGGGCTCAATTAGCTCCCGTAGGTCATGACGGAGATGGCACATGGCAACGTATGCCACCTCTTGGATCGCCATCCCGATGGATGTCCCTCGTGCCTGGAAGTGATAGGGAACACTCCCCGTCAACATCCTAGCGATGATGTGGACTGCAGCGGTGTAGGTCTCTAGTTCAGGTCCCAACATGCGCCCATACACTGCGTACTCAGGTGCATATGTGAAGTTCGCCCTCCACAGCATATACCGAAGGAGGGAAGGGAAACCTTCCACATACTCAGTGCGAGTAACCAAAACCAAGGGTCCGTGGCTCATCTATCAATTGGTAAAGAAGATGAGTTAGAAAATCACTTTGCTAAATCAAATGAATATAAGGGTAAGATATAAAACTAAGATGGGTAAGGAATAAAGGAATGCACAGCAATAGCAGTTCTGAAATTACTTGATATGAAAATAATTTTTGACTGAAAACAAGTCCTAAACTGGGGTAGCCGATCCGTTCTAACCTACCGTCCGTATAGAGCTCTGATACCATGCTTGTGGGGGACCGCCCCCGGGACTCCATTGATTCACTCAGTTGCATCTCACAGCTTAAGTAAATCAAGGGAACCTCGAGCGTACCGCATATATGCCCATGTTAGTCCCAAGAATGTTCACCAACACGCACGAGAATGCACAACAGTTTATATCACAGCTCATACACAATAATGGGAACTTAAACATTTATACATACATGCCCAAAAGTGATACCGTAGTTCACAACGACATACATAAAGTTTATGTTAACAGGCAGTGGAATAAAGCATAAATGACAAAAGCATGTGTCCAGCGTAGTATGCCCCAACCCTTAGGCAATTGGCTGAGGGTTAAGAATGGCCCTCTAAGCGTTAGCATCGGGGACGTCGACCCGATAAGGATCCACGGGCGACGTCTCAACCTCACCTGCAGCAATGGACAATCCGATTGAGTACAAAAGTTGTACTCGCACAATAGTATAAGTTATGCATTGAATCCTACTTACATGAAGGTGATACATCAAGGAAGGCAATAGGTAATTTCAGTATAAAGCAACACTTGAGTGAAATCATAGACTTGTATAGATTAAAATTGCTATTTGGCAAACATTTACAAAGTATAATACATAATGTAGTGTCATCATAACCATATCATTTTCATGCCTCCAAGCATTTTTCCGAACCACGAGTCCAACGCTCATGTTCACCAACACTCACGGATACTCCAATATCCGCGAGGTTCCTTCCACGAGTACTCCAATACTCGCGAAGTACCTCCCATGAGTACTCCAATACTCGTGAGACTTTTCCCACACCATCCCTCTTACCAAGTCCTTAATACTCGCCTGGTGGCTAACACAACAAGCGATCGCCCTTGACCATGGACGCGGCTATTTGAATAGTTTAAACTCTACAGAGGTATGACTTTACCCACACGACATGTCACACTCGTAAGCCAAGCTATGAGCACAATTCCTTTGATGTGCCGACTGAGGTAAACGTGATAAAACCATTTTCCAGTATGCATGATAGTGCATTTAAACCACCCGGGTGACTATGAGCCTTCATCCCGCGTGCCAGTGCTCCGTGTGTGTGAACCAAGGAGTGCACCCATTACTGAACATCCCAAACTCCACAAAGTTCGAGGGATTTCGAGGGATATTCCCCAACACTCCACAAAGTTTGAGGAACTCCCGCGGACCTTCCTTGACGCTCTACAAAGCTCAAGGTCTCCGAGTGCACGTGGTTTAAATACCCCTTGTCATACTCAAGTACTTGGTTAAATCGATCCCATAAACGGCGTGTGGTTCGCATGATAGTTACTTGTGAGACGGCACCAGGATTTAATCTTTAAAGTCCTTAGACAATTTTGTTACTCGTTGACCACAATTCAAACCATCATCATCATTATAATTCTTTGATCATTGTGACCGATGAACTAAGTCCATCTATCGCTGTTTCTAACGATGTTCTAAGCATGGCTAAGCAATTCGTACAAACCCATACATAATAATAAACCAACCACCTAGGGCGACAATGGAAGGTGAAAGGAACAAAGTAAGGTGGATTTCACATCAACATGGCAATAACTAATCATTCTACCCAACATAGGTATAATTTGAAAGTAAGCATGCAGCTTGTAAAGATATCTTCAAACCATAATTTCAAATACGGAAGCAACATGTTCAAGGAGCTATGGTAGTGGATTTAGTGCCTTGCTGCTCGTCCGGAGCATCGAATATGATATCGTACTCTGTATCATCCTCCGAAGCGTCGACACCTAACGAGAAAATTCAATTCCCAAAGAACACCAATTAAGAACCAAGCAATAAACAACACAAGAATATGCTCAATCTTGCATGAGATACATCATTATGCATCCTAACATTCATAATATGTAACTAGGAATTAGTTCGATTTCAGTTGAATTTTGAAATGAGACAAATCAGACTTCATCAGCTATGGGCGGCAGTACCAGAGTTATAGGTGCGGTAGTACCGGAGTAGCGCGGTACTACCGATATCAATACTGCAGTAGTTAATTTCCAGTAGGGGGTGTTTTTGGTCCCCGCCGAGCGGCAGTACCGGACTTTGGGGGCGGTAGTGCCGGACTAGTGGTGCTACCGGCAATACAACTGCGGTATTTATTTTACAGAGGTGATGTTTTCTAGATTTTCTAGTGGAGCGGCATTACCGACGTTCAACAAGCGGTAGTGCCAGATTTTGCGATAAAACAGGATTTGTGTTTAAGCTTGGGTTTTCATATGGAGATTGTACAATGTACCTAGGGATTGAGGAGGAATGGACTAATAAAGAGTCTTACCACAGCAAAAAGACCTTAGTTCTCGCGGGGGGAGCTTGTAACACCCCAAAATTTTGCTTTTCTTAAATTCATGTGTGATTTGGCACTTTGGTGAATTTTTGGAATTTTCTGGAATTTATTTGGATTTATTTGGAATTTATTTGAATTTATTCCATTTTGAAATAATTAAAGAATTTAAATTTGCAAATAAATTTTTGTTGGAAATATTTTATTTGAGTCCAAAATGATCCAAAATATTTTCGGAATTTTTACGGAATTTTACGAGTCATTTGCTATTTTTAATGAATTAAATGAATTCTTGGGAATTATTTTAAATATTAATTCATTGGAAAATCAACTCGGGTCAGAAATCTTGTTCATCGGCCAGAGTCGGACTCGAGTCCGACCGAGGCAGTTGACTCGGCCGAACCCATCCTAACCTAATCAATCCCAGCCGTTGGATCAAGATCCAGCGGTGAGATCCGTCAGACCAGACGGCGTGTCGGGGCCGGACGTCGCGCCGTAGCGATCGTGGCCGTTAGTTGTGCCACGTGGGCGGCCACGATTTCATCGTCTCCGCCCGTCCGTGGACTCCGCCGCCGTGTCCGCCGCCGTGGAAAGCTAGGTCTCCGTTTTACGCACCAGACGCCGAGGCTATTTAATGCCGGGGCATACCGAGATCGCCATCACGCCGGTTCGAAACCTAGCTCGCGCCGCTAGGATCCCCACCGTCTCGCCGTTATTGCTCGCCGGAGTTGGAAATGCATTCGCCGCGATTAAACGCCCGATATTCTTGCCGTCCGTCGTCCTCGCCGTCATCAAGCCCGGTCCGGATTCCCCAAGGCGAGGCAGCGTTCGGGAGTACCCCTCACGGCCGGAGCGCGCCCGAAGCGCCAAGCGGCAAGGTCGTAAATGCGTCCGTCTCCGGTCAAGCGGCGCCGCCGCGTGCCATCACCGTCCACGAGCCGTGCCGTTGGATCGAGATCGGACGGCAGCGGTGAGTTCACGTGTTTCCCAAACCCTAGAAACCCGATTAGATGCGGGCCGTTGGATCAAGATCCAGCGGTTCACAATCGCCACGTCTTTATGCTTGATGCGATTATAGGATTAGATACGGACCGTCCGATCTAGATCGAGCGGCCCACGAGCATCGAGTAGTTTCAGCGTGTTAACCCTGGATCTAATCGCGCGTTGATTTTCAAACCAGCGGGCGAGATTGCGCCACGTGTCGGGAAGTTGGGCCAAGCCGCGGTCGGCGAAATCCGCAGCAGCGTGCGTGTGGCCCGACCGCGGGGCAGCGTGTCGAGAGGCGCATGTCGATGGCTAACCGATAGCGGCGGCGTCACCCATGGCGTCACGATGGAGTCCCACTGTCGGCGCCGTGGTGAGCCCGTGACGTCGGCGATGGCGTCACGAGTGAGCCCACATGTCGATCCACGTGGCCGTGGGCCGAGTCCACCGTGGACGGTGAGCATGGGCCGAGCCCATGGGCCGGTGGCGTCTGAGGCCAATCGAGGAGCTGCCACGTGTCCATCTTGGCGCAATAATTAATTTCGAAAAAAGAAAATGATTTATTAATTCGAATAATGATTTCAAATTTAGATTCAAACTTCAAGCGCTTATAACTTTTGCGTTTCAACTCCGATTGAAGCGATTCAAATTTCTAAATTTGTATAAAATTAAGATCTACCTAAATATGAATTTTATTTAATTTTTGGACTAAAGTTTTTCTCTGTAATATTATTTAATTGATTATTTAAACTTTAAATAATCATAACTTTAACGTTTTAACTCCAAATTTGTGATTCCAGTTTCTAAAAATCCAGAAAATTATGTTCTCTCTGTTTATGGATTTTATTTGGAGTTTTGGGATCTTTTTGCATAGTGTTTATTTGTGTATTTGCTATTTGCACGCTTTACGAGTAGGCGTTGAAGTCTTGGGAGGGATTCGAAGGAGAAGTATTGACTCAGGATCAACTCAAGACCAAGAGCAAGTGCTTTTTGAAGGCAAGTTGTGCTTTGACCATATTGATCCTATTTGAAATCTATTTTGATTTAAACTATTGCATGCTAGTTCAATTAGAAAGATACTTTGTTTAAACACAGGGGTTAGATAAATACCAATTTGATATATGACACCTTGATTACTTAAGTATGTGCCATGACCCTTTGTCACCCTAGTTGTGGTTTACTAGTTGGACATTATTAAATTGCCAACATGGGTTTAGATCGTTGTAGTATCTTTGCTTAGACTGCTCGTGCTCATGACATGATTTTGGATAATTAAATGTTAATATTGACTTAATGATATATTGAACCTGTTTTGGAAAAGTATCATGTGATGTTGATGGCACGTGGTGCATGGTAATCAAGCGGGGTTTGATAAGCGATTTCGGCCAGGGCATGTGGCAAAATGTAATCAGGTGGGCAGTGTGGCATTGGGAGTGTTGATTTGGTTTCGGGTAGTCTTGCCCTGGTCACTCTAAGGACTTAACCTTGCAAGCCTTTGAAGCTGGGTCATACTTGCAACCACATGGGTGGAATGGGGCGGCCCTAGTTGACTAAGTCGCTAAGGACTCACTTGTGGAGCCTCGGGTGTCGATTACACCGTTTGTGTGATTATGCGGGGGGCGTATCGTGGGCGTGGCAGGTACCCATCTAACGGTGTGTTGGTCCCATACTTCGCCTTGGCTAAGGAAGGGATGGTGTAGAGCACGAACCAGGAGAGGACCACTGTGTTGTTTGAGGCTTAGAAAGGCTTTGTTATGATCGCTCATTCGCATACTCTTGTATGGCGATTCACGGTGACGTGGTGAGTGGATTGTATCTTGTGGGTAAAGTGCATAACCTCTGCGAGTGTAGAATCTATTTGAATAGCCAGGAGTCCGCAGTCTTTGGACAATGCTCGGGAATTCTGATCAAGGGTTAGATTTTACGAAAATAACTTGGATTTGAGAAGTTGGGTTGGTTTAACAAAGAAGATGATGGAAATATGGTTTAGGATGGGGAAAAATGTTATTTAAACTTTTTGAAAAGTTATTTATGCTTTACTTGTTTTTCTTGCTTTGAATCTACTTATATTACTTGTCAAATCTTGTTTACATAAATATACCTTAAGCTATTCCTTTGTACCAAGCCATGCATATAGTATATTAGCTTGCATTACATGCATGACTTCTTTGAGTACCAAGTACTCACCCTTGCCTCAACACAATACAGTTGAAGAGGAGACTACGCGATTCGGAGGAGGAACTCCAAGAGGACCCGTCTACTTAGGGATGCGAGCCCGATCGGTTGCTGTGGTATCTTTGGATGGCGCCACAGTTTATTTGATTTTCCGCTGCTATTATTTCTCTTTTAATAAGTTACGCCTTGCAAGGCATATATTTGTAACTTGGCCATAAGGTCGAGTAACCCTTTGATTATTTAAATAAAGTACTTTGATAGTATCGTTTGGTATGATTGTGATATATACCGATGTTAAGGCTGTGTGCACTAAGCGCGTTCTGGACTAGTCTTTGAATACCTGAGAGGGTCGGATTTGCAAATTCGGGGTTGACAGAGGTGGTATCGAGCCATACTTATTTGTAGGCTCAACCCTAAGCTAGAATGGTCGTAGTGAGGATAAAACCTATTTTCTAAAGCTAAAAATTTGTGAAGACAAGAAATGACCTCTCGACTTATCCCCTTCTCTCTTTTCTTGCCTCTTGCTGAAATTTTCCCTTACCTTGTCACGATCGAAAAATTAGAGTTCTTACGAAAAGCACTCTTGTGACAGATGGAGGAAGAGTTCAACTACGTTGATCTAGGAGTTAGTCACGCCAGCGGAACTTTGGCACATGCTACAAACTCTCGGAGATTTTGAGAAGCCCCAATACCAAGTGGAAGTGATCGGACAAGCGAGGATTGATCAAGGCTTGTGGCGTGAGGATTGAGGTACTGTCGGGAAGAGGGGCCAGGCAATCGCGATACAACTGCCTTTGCTAGAAGATCTACAATGCGAGATGGGTATCCAAGAAGTTTCACGACGAGCAATGCGGCACATTACGATATCCACGCCAGAGAGTTGGAAAGCACGGTGTTCCGTTATCATCAGCGCAGCGATAACCTTCTTGACCGAAGGCGATTCGAGGATGAGAATGCCACGGTTACACGGTTAGCACGATTAAATCGTCGCCAGGAAGATGTACTAGATAATACAAGCAAGGAGCTACTGAAGGCGCCAAGGAGATCACGGCGAGAGAAGAGCGAGATGGCGGGAAGCTCAAGAGTATGTGGCACACCTTCTCACGAAGGATTGGCGAGTTGGAGATGACTTTATGCGGACGGACCCGAGCGATTACTCGAGCTACGAGCGAGATCGGAGGAGTCGGATCTCGATGAGGACAACGCTTCTTCGACTACCACGAGATGACATAGTCATTTGGACATGGCGTCGTTTGGCGCCTATGCCGCGACACCGTACCAGGCCGTGGAGGTTTTCTCGATGAGTGAGCTTAGGTTCTATAGTGAGACTCCTTCGGCGAGTCGCGTCATAAAATAAAGAGTCACCCTTTAGGCGTTAGACTCGAGTTAGTTCGATTTGGATTTGCTTTGTTTCTTTGAGTGTGCATTATGTGTTGCAAGGCCCTTAGGCATTATGTGACCATACCAAGTTATTAATAATAAAGATGGACCTTAAAGTTACCCCTTTCGCCGCATAAGTTCCATATTACTTGTCTATTCTTGTTTCCCTCTCATCTCTAAACCTAGAGCAATCAGCAGATGGTGAACACCCGTGGGAACTTTGGAAGCAATGGGAGTGGATCTCGCCCAGAAAACCCCAATGATGGAGCACCCGGCCGCCCTTGGATGTGCAGAATTTTGGAGCATTTCTTGCTGCTCAGACCAGTTGATGCATGCTATGATGCAACAAATGCAGCACGTCCTTTGCTCAGGCCACTTTGCTAATCAAGTTAATCGGGGACCACGCTTGAGAATACAAAGTGTCGAGTTCATGAGGACTCACCCACCCACTTTCTCTGGGAATGCCAATCCGTTGGAGGCCGGCGATTGGTTAAGATCAATTGAGAGGAAGCTACACATAGCTCAATGCATAGGGAATGAGAAGGTACTTTACGCTTCTCATCGGTTGGAAGAACATTGGCCAGAATGGTGGGAGAACCACGTGCCACGCTTGAGAGAACCCTCAAGATATCACTTGGGAGGAGTTCACGGTTTGCATTAAGCAGTATCACGTGCTGAAGGAATTATGGACCTTAAGAAGGAGGAGTTCGAGCCTTTGAAGCAAGGTAATCGGCCGGTGGCCGACTACTGAACAAGTTCACACAGCTAGCACGCTCGCTTTTTGAGGATGTAGCGACAGATAAATCGAGGCAGTCTCGTTTCATGAAGGGACTTAACTTCGGGATTGCAAGTAGGATTGATCACCCACACCTTTCCAGATTTCCAAGAGTTGGTGAATAAGGCGCTTATTCTTGAGGACAAGCGCAAAGGCCCGGATGAAACGAGAGCGCGAGGATGCAACGGCAAGGATCACGTCGAGGAGCATAGCGGCGCTGAGAGTTGCACCAAATCAATTCTTGATTCCAACCACGAGAATGCAACAAGGACACCATCCCAGCACCAAGACCTGCCAATCAAAACTACGGACCCGGCCCCGCTACGCTACCAGGCAGCCCGGCAAAGGAGCAGTGAGGCAGCTGCTACAAGTAACGAGCCAGGACACTTTGCCATGATTGTCCAAAGAAGACAGCGAGGCGACCCGATTCGCTTCAATCTAGGAACCACCCAGCTAGGGCGCCCGGCACGAGAGCCACACCCAGGCCGTGGTGAGAGGCCGAGTCAACCATGTCACCGCGGATGCCTTTGCAAAATGCTCTGAGGCGTCGTCTTGGGTAAGTTACTTGTTAACTCGATACACCTGTGATTTTGTTTGACTCTGGAGCTTCGCATTCGTTTGTTTAGCAAGGCTTTGCTACTAGAAATGACTTGAGAATGGCAAGACTTAAGTGCATGCTTTGTTAGTTCAAACCCACAGTTCCGAACTCGAGCGGAAGTAGGATGTTCGAGGTGAGAATACTAATAGATGGAATAGAGTTCCTAGCAAACCTTATAATTTTGGAGACCGGACCTTAGATGTTATATTGGGAATGGATTGGTTATCCAAACACAAGGCTGTATTGGATTGTGGGCGAAGAACTATCTCGATTGAGAGCAGTGTGGGAAGAAAGTGGAATTTCAAGCCCACTGCTTGATTAGAGATGGGCGATTGATGGTTAACAGTACCAAGGCAATCGGCATAGAGGATGTTCGGTAGTGAATGAGTACCCGATGTTTTCAGAAGATCTACAGTATGCCTTGAGACGAGGGACATAGAGTTTGTGATAGAACTTGTGCAAGATGCGACACCGATAGCAAAGAGACCCTATCGGATGTCTACAGGAGTTGGTAGAGATGAAGAAAGCAATTTGGAAGAGTTAATGGATAAAGGATTTATCGAGACCAAGTTAAATCACCGTGGGGAGCACAGTTTTGTTTGTCAAGAAGAAGGGCGGGAGTTTCGGGATGTGCATTGACTACCGTGCACTCAATGAAGTCAAGTGAAGAATAAGTATCCGCTACCAGGATTGATGATTTGTTTGATCGATTAAGAGGGCCGGAGTTTTCTCCAAGATTGATCACGAGATCGGGATACCATCGATTGAAGATCCGATCGAGAAGATATTCAGAAGGCGCATTCGTCAAGATATGGACATTACGAGTTCTGATTATGTCCTTTGGGTGACGAATCGCGGCTTATTTCATGAATATGATGAATAAGGTGTTCATGGAATATTTGGACAAGTTTGTCGTCGTGTTCATAGGCGATATCCTAGTCTACTCCAAGGCAGGAGGATGAACATCTTAGAACACTTAAGGCGAGTTTTGGAAAAGTGAGGAGCAGCAACTTTTAGCCAAGTTCAGCAAGTGTGATTTTGGAAGGACAAGGTGGAGTTTCTTGGACATGTAATGACCTTGAAGGAGTCGCCGTAGATCCAAGCAAAGTAGAAGGCGTGTTACATTGGGAGCGTAGAAGGCGTGACCCGGTCGGAGTTTCCTTGGAATGGCGAGGATATTACCGCGTTTCATCGAAGGCTTTCGACAATTGCGAAACCTCTTACGCAATTCTTGAAGAAGGAAAAGAAGTTTGCATGGGCGCTTGAGAATGTGAGGAAGGATTTGGGAGGTGAAGAAGCGATTGACATCGGCACCGGTGTTAGTTCTAGGATGTTGCTCAAAGCCGATATTTATTGTGGCGCATCGCGCCAAGGACTTGGATGTGTCTTGTCTGAGAATGGAAAGGTAAATCGCTTATGCATCAAAGCGATTGAGGCCGCATGAGGAAAATTATCCGACACATGACCTAGAGTTAGCGCCGTAGTGCATGCTTTGAAGATATGGCGTCACTATCGATTGGAAAGCAGATGTGAGGTGTATCACGGATCATAAGAGCCTTAAGTACATATTCACCCGATCGGATCTGAATATGAGGCAAAGGAGATGGCTAGAGTTGATCAAGGACTATAATGTTGGAATCCATTACCATCCGGGAAGGCCAGCGTGGTAGCCGATGCTCTGAGTCGGAAAAGCCATCACAGTGAGTGCGTTGCTAGCCACAAGTCGAGGATGAGTTATGTGAGGATTTTGAAAGATGAAGATTGAGGTTGTACCTAAGCGGATTCTTGGCGCATTGGAAGTAAAGCCTACCTAGAGGATCGGATCCGAGAAGGGCGGAAGGATGATGGCGGGATCAGCGAGGATTAAGTCCATCAAGGAGGAAAGCGAGGCGAGGACTTCAAATTGGATGAACAAGGCACGTTGTGGATGAAGGATCGCATTTGTGTGCCTAACAAAAGGAGTTAAAGCAAGCGATTTTGGAAGAAGCCCATGACTCTAAGTACTCGATTCATCTGGAGGCGCCAAGATGTATCGAGGATCTGAAGGAGAGATGCGGTGGCGAGTATGAAGCGTGAAGTTGCCGACCATGTTGCATTGTGCGGCGTATGCGGAGAGTCAAGGCAATGCATCGAGAAACCAGCGAGGATTGCTACGGTAGCTAAAAATACGAGTGGAAGTGGGAGGAAATCGGAATGGATTTCATTACCGGTTTGCCAAAGACTCAAGGAGGTTATGACTCCATATGGGTTATAGTGGATCGCTTGACTAAAGTAGCCCATTTTATCCCAGTGAAGACCACTTACTCGGGAGATAAATTAAGCGAGTTGTACATGATCGGGATTGTTTGTTTGCGGAGTATAAGGAGGATTGTATCGGACGAGGTACCCAATTTACCTCAAGGTTACGGAATAAGTTGCATGAAGCCATGGGGACCCGTTTGAACTTGATCTGACTTATCATCCCACAGACGGATGGGCGAGGCCAGAAAGAGTCAACCAGATTACGGAGGATATGTTAAGAGCTTGTGCATTGGCTTATGCTACCTCTTGGGATAAAAGTTTGCCGTATGCGAGTTTAGTTACAACAATAGTTATCGAGGCTAGTTCTGAGATGTCACCTTTTGAGGCCTTTGTATGGTCGACCTGTCGGACACCATTGAATTGGAATGAGGCCGTGGCGCCGTGTCTTTGGGCTGATATTCTTCAAGAAATTTGAAGAAGCGGTCGCCATAATTAGGGAAAGGTTGAAGATAGCCCAATCTCGTGAGAAGAGTTATCTTGACAATCGTCGCCGAGATTTGAGTTTTGAACGAGAAGACTTTGTATACCTCGAGTTCGCCTCTCGGGGAGTTAAGAGGTTCCATGCCAAAGGAAACTTCGCACCCGTTATGTTGGACCATTTAAGATTTTGAGTCGCGAGAGGTGAAGTTGCCTACCGGTGGAGTTGCCCACGATCGTTGGCGAGGAGTGCATAGCGTATTCCATGTGTCCCGATTAAAGAAGTGTCTCAGAGTTCTGAGAGCAGACACCGCTAGAGTCAATTGAGTTGCAAGAAGATTTGACTTATAAGGAGCATCCTGTGAGGATTCTAGACACAATGGATCGAGAAACTAGAAACAAGTCAACCCGATTCTGTAGAGTTCGATTGGAGCAACCATGAAGAAAGTGAAGCGACTTGGGGCCTTGAAGAGGATTTGAAGAAAGAATTTCCAAACCTATTCCTTTAGTAAGCCACGAATCTCGGGGCGAGATTCTATTAAGAGGAGGTTTGTAACACCCCAAAATTTTGCTTTTCTTAAATTCATGTGTGATTTGGCACTTTGGTGAATTTTGGAATTTTCTGGAATTTATTTGGATTTATTTGGAATTTATTTGAATTTATTCCATTTTGAAATAATTAAAGAATTTAAATTTGCAAATAAATTTTTGTTGGAAATATTTTATTTGAGTCCAAAATGATCCAAAATATTTTCGAATTTTGGAATTTTAAAGTCATTTGCTATTTTTAATGAATTAAATGAATTCTTGGGAATTATTTTAAATATTAATTATTTGGAAAATCAACTCGGGTCAAATCTTGTTCATCAGCCAAGTCGGACTCGAGTCCGACCGAGCGATTGACTCGGCCAGAACCCACTCTAACCTAATCAATCCCAGCCGTTGGATCAAGATCCAGCGGTGAGATCCGTCAAACCAGACCAGCCGTGTCGGGGCCGGACGTCGCGCCGCGCGATCGTGGCCGTTAGTTGTGCCACGTGGGCGGCCACGATTTCATCGTCTCCGCGTCCGAGCTGGACTCCGCCGCCGTGTCCGCCGCGTGGAGAGCTAGGTCTCCGTTTTACGCCGCAGGCCGAGGCTATTTAATGCCGAGGCATACCGAGATCGCCATCACGCGGTTCGAAACCTAGCTCGCGCCGCTAGGATCCCCACCGTCTCGCCGTTATTGCTCGCCGGAGTTGGAAATGCATTCGCGCGATTAAGCGCCGATATTGCTGCCGTCCGTCGTCCTCGCCGTCATCAAGCCCGAATCCGGATTCCCCAAGGCGAGGCAGCGTTCGGGAGTACCCCTCGCCAGCCGGAGCGCGCGAAGCGCCAAGCGGCAAGGTCGTCGTCCCGTCTCGGTCAAGCGGTAGCCGCCGCGTGCCATCACCGTCCACGAGCCGTGCCGTTGGATCCAGATCGGACGGCAGCGGTGAGTTCACGTGTTTCCCAAACCCTAGAAACCCGATTAGATGCGGGCCGTTGGATCAAGATCAGCGGTTCCAATCGCCACGTCTTTATGCTTGATGCGATTATAGGATTAGATACGGGCCGTCCGATCTAGATCGAGCGGCCCACGAGCATCGAGTAGTTTCAGCGTGTTAACCCTGGATCTAATCCGCGGTTGATTTTCAAACCAGCGGGCGAGATTGCGCCACGTGTCGGGAAGTTGGGCCGGCAGCGGTCGGCAAATCCGCAGCGCAGCGTGCGTGTAGCCCGACACGCGAGGCAGCGTGTCGAAGGGCGCATGTCGATGCTAACCCGATAGCCAGCGGCGTCACCCATGGCGTCCGCAGTGGAGTCCCACTGTCGGCAGTGGTGAGCCCGTGACGTCGGCGATAGCGTCACCGAGTGAGCCCACATGTCGATCCGTGGCCGTGGGCCGAGTCCACCGTGGACGGTGAGCATGGGCCGAGCCCATGGGCCGGTGGCGTCGGCAGGCCAATCGAGGAGCTGCCACGTGTCCATCTTTGGCGCAATAATTAATTTCGAAAAAAGAAAATGATTTATTAATTCGAATAATGATTTCAAATTTAGATTCAAACTTCAAGCGCTTATAACTTTTGCGTTTCAACTCCGATTGAAGCGATTCAAATTTCTAAATTTGTATAAAATTAAGATCTACCTAAATATGAATTTTATTTAATTTTTGGACTAAAGTTTTCTCTGTAATATTATTTAATTGATTATTTAAACTTTAAATAATCATAACTTTAACGTTTTAACTCCAAATTTGTGATTCAGTTTCTAAAAATCCAGAAAATTATGTTCTCTCTGTTTATGGATTTTATTTGGAGTTTTGGGATCTTTTGCATAGTGTTTATTTGTGTATTTGCTATTTGCAGCTTTACGAGTAGGCGTTGAAGTGGGAGGGATTCGAAGGAGAAGTATTGACTCAGGATCAACTCAAGACCAAGAGCAAGTGCTTTTTGAAGGCAAGTTGTGCTTTGACCATATTGATCCTATTTGAAATCTATTTTGATTTAAACTATTGCATGCTAGTTCAATTAGAAAGATACTTTGTTTAAACACAGGGGTTAGATAAATACCAATTTGATATATGACACCTTGATTACTTAAGTATGTGCCATGACCCTTTGTCACCCTAGTTGTGGTTTACTAGTTGGACATTATTAAATTGCCAACATGGGTTTAGATCGTTGTAGTATCTTGCTTAGACACACTTTCGTGCTCATGACATGATTTTGGATAATTAAATGTTAATATTGACTTAATGATATATTGAACCTGTTTTGGAAAAGTATCATGTGATGTTGATGGCACGTGGTGCATGGTAATCAAGCGGGGTTTGATAAGCGATTTCGGCCAGGGGCATGTGGCAAGAGTAATCAGGTGGGCAGTGTGGCATTGGGAGTGTTGATTTGGTTTCGGGTAGTCTTGCCTGGTCACTCTAAGGACTTAACCTTGCAAGCCTTTGAACTGGGTCATACTTGCAACCACATGGCTGGAATGGGGCGGCCCTAGTTGACTAAGTCGCTAAGGACTCACTTGTGGAGCCTCGGGTGTCGATTACACCGTTTGTGTGATTATGCGGGGAGGCGTATCGTGGGTGTGGCGGTACCCATCTAACGGTGTGTTGGTCCCATACTTCGCCTTGGCTAAGGAAGGGATGGTGTAGAAACCTGAGCAGGAGAGGACCACTGTGTTGTTTGAGGCTTAGAAAGGCTTTGTTATGATCGCTCATTCGCATACTCTTGTATGGCGATTCACGGTGACGTGGTGAGTGGATTGTATCTTGTGGGTAAAGTGCATAACCTCTGCGAGTGTAGAATCTATTTGAATAGCCAGGAGTCCGCAGTCTTTGGACAATGCTCGGGAATTCTGATCAAGGGTTAGATTTTACGAAAATAACTTGGATTTGAGAAGTTGGGTTGGTTTAACAAAGAAGATGATGGAAATATGGTTTAGGATGGGGAAAAATGTTATTTAAACTTTTTGAAAAGTTATTTATGCTTTACTTGTTTTTCTTGCTTTGAATCTACTTATATTACTTGTCAAATCTTGTTTACATAAATATACCTTAAGCTATTCCTTTGTACCAAGCCATGCATATAGTATATTAGCTTGCATTACATGCATGACTTCTTTGAGTACCAAGTACTCACCCTTGCCTCAACACAATACAGTTGAAGAGGAGACTACGCCCGGTTCGGAGGAGGAACTCCAAGAGGACCCGTCTACTTAGGGATGCGAGCCCGATCGGTTGCACTGTGGTATCTTTGGATGGCGCCACAGTTTATTTGATTTTCATTGCTATTATTTCTCTTTTAATAAGTTACGCCTTGCAAGGCATATATTTGTAACTTGGCCATAAGGTCGAGTAACCCTTTGATTATTTAAATAAAGTACTTTGATAGTATCGTTTGGTATGATTGTGATATATACCGATGTTAAGGCTGTGTGCACTAAGCGCGTTCTGGACTAGTCTTGAATACCTGAGGGTCGGATTTGCAAATTCGGGGTCAGACAGAGGTGGTATCGAGCCATACTTATTGTAGGCTCAACCCTAAGCTAGAATGGTCGTAGTGAGGATAAAACCTATTTTCTAAAGCTAAAAATTTGTGAAGACAAGAAATGACCTCTCGACTTATCCCTTCTCTCTTTTCTTGCCTCTTGCTGAAATTTACCCTTACCTTGTCACGATCGAAAAATTCCGAGTTCTTACGAAAAGCACTCTTGTGACAGATGGAGGAAGAGTTCAACTACGTTGATCTAGGAGTTAGTCACGCCCGGAACTTTGGCACATGCTACAAACTCTCGGAGATTTTGAGAAGCCCCAATACCAAGTGGAAGTGATCGGACAAGCGAGGATTGATCAAGGCTTGTGGCGTGAGGATTGAGGTACTGTCGGGAAGAGGGGCCAGGCAATCGCGATACCTTGCCTTTGCTAGAAGATCTACAATGCGAGATGGGTATCCAAGAAGTTTCACGACGAGCAATGCGGCACATTACGGTATCCACGCCAGAGAGTTGGAAAGCACGGTGTTAAGTTATCATCAGCGCAGCGATAACCTTCTTGACCGAAGGCGATTCAGGATGAGAATGCCCGCGGTTACACGGTTGGCACGATTCGTCGTCGCCAGGAAGATGTACTAGATAATACAAGCAAGGAGCTACGAAGGCGCCAAGGAGATCACGGCAGAGAAGAAACGAGATGGCGGGAAGCTCAAGAGTATGTGGCACACCTTCTACGAAGGATTGGCGAGTTGGAGATGACTTTATGCGGACCAGACCCGAGCGATTACTCGAGCTACGAGCGAGATCGGAGAGTCGGATCTCGATGAGGACACTTTGCTTCTTCGACTACCACGAGATGACATAGTCATTTGGACATGGCGATCGTTTCGGCGCCTATGCCGCGACACCGTACCAGGCCGTGGAGGTTTTCTCGATGAGTGAGCTTAGGTTCTATAGTGAGACTCCTTCGCGAGTCGCGTCATAAAATAAAGAGTCACCCTTTAGGCGTTAGACTCGAGTTAGTTCGATTTGGATTTGCTTTGTTTCTTTGAGTGTGCATTATGTGTTGCAAGGCCCTTAGGCATTATGTGACCATACCAAGTTATTAATAATAAAGATGGACCTTAAAGTTACCCCTTTAAGCCCGCATAAGTTCCATATTACTTGTCTATTCTTGTTTCCCTCTCATCTCTAAACCTAGAGCAATCAGCAGATGGTGAACACAGTGGGAACTTTGGAAGCAATGGGAGTGGATCTCGCCCATGAGAAAACCCCAATGATGGAGCACCGGCCACCGCCCTTTGGATGTGCAGAATTTTGGAGCATTTCTTGCTGCTCAGACCAGTTGATGCATGCTATGATGCAACAAATGCAGCACGTCCTTTGCTCAGGCCACTTTGCTAATCAAGTTAATCGGGGACCACGCTTGAGAATACAAAGTGTCGAGTTCATGAGGACTCACCCACCCACTTTCTCTGGGAATGCCAATCCGTTGGAGGCCGGCGATTGGTTAAGATCAATTGAGAGGAAGCTACACATAGCTCAATGCATAGGGAATGAGAAGGTACTTTACGCTTCTCATCGGTTGGAAGAACATTGCCAGAATGGTGGGAGAACTTACGTGCCCCTTGAGAGAACCCTCAAGATATCACTTGGGAGGAGTTCACGGTGCATTCGCAGTATCACGTGCTGAAGGAATTATGGACCTTAAGAAGGAGGAGTTGAGCAACTGAAGCAAGGTAATCGGCCGGTGGCCGAGCTACGAACAAGTTCACACAGCTAGCACGCTCGCTTTGAGGATGTAGCGACGGATAAATCGAGGCAGTCTCGTTTCATGAAGGGACTTAACCCGGGATTGCAAGTAGGATTGATCACCCACACCTTTCAGATTTCCAAGAGTTGGTGAATAAGGCGCTTATTCTTGAGGACAAAGCGCAAAGGCTGGATGAGAACGAGGAAGCGAGGATGCAACGGCAAGGATCACGTCGAGGAACGCATAGCGGCGCTGAGAGTTGCACCAAATCAATTCTTGATTCCAACCACGAGAATGCAACAAGGACACCATCCCGCACCAAGACCTGCCAATCAAAACTACCAGACCCCAGGCCCCGCTTCGAAACGCTACCCAGGCGGCCCGGCAAGGAAACAGTGAGGCAGCTGCTACAAGCGCAACGAGCGAGGACACTTTGCCATGATTGTCCAAGAAGACAGAGGAAGCGACCCGATTCGCTTCAATCTAGGAACCACCCAGCTAGGGCGCCCGGCACGAGAGCCACACGAGGCCGTGGTGAGAGGCCGAGTCAACCATGTCACCGCGGATGCCTTTGCAAAATGCTCTGAGACGTCGTCTTGGGTAAGTTACTTGTTAACTCGATACACCTGCTTGATTTTGTTTGACTGCGGAGCTTCGCATTCGTTTGTTTCGCAAGGCTTTGCTACTAGAAATGACTTGAGAATGGCAAGACTTAAGTGCATGCTTTGTTAGTTCAAACCCACAGTTCGAACTCGAGCGGAAGTAGGATGTTCGGGGTGAGAATACTAATAGATGGAATAGAGTTCCTAGCAAACCTTATAATTTTGGAGACCAGGACCTTAGATGTTATATTGGGAATGGATTGGTTATCCAAACACAAGGCTGTATTGGATTGTGGGCGAAGAACTATCTCGATTGAGAGCAGTGTGGGAAGAAAGTGGAATTTCAAGCCACTGCGATTAGAGATGGGCAGTTGATGGTTAACAGTACCAAGGCAATCGGCATAGAGGATGTTCGGTAGTGAATGAGTACCCGATGTTTTTCCCGAAGATCTACAGTATGCCGTGACAGGGACATAGAGTTTGTGATAGAACTTGTATGCAAGATGCAGCACCGATAGCAAAGAGACCCTATCGGATGTCTGAGGAGTTGGTAGAGATGAAGAAAGCAATTGGAAGAGTTAATGGATAAAGGATTTATCAGACCAAGTTAGTCACCGTGGGGAGCACAGTTTTGTTTGTCAAGAAGAAGGGCGGGAGTTTCGAGGATGTGCATTGACTACCGTGCACTCAATGAAGTCACCGTGAAAAATAAGTATCCGCTACCAGGATTGATGATTTGTTTGATCGATTAAGAGGAGCCGGAGTTTTCTCCAAGATTGATGCGAGATCGGGATACCATCGATTGAAGATCCGATCGAGAAGATATTAGAAGGCGCATTCTCGTCAAGATATGGACATTACGAGTTCTGATTATGTCCTTTGGGTGACGAATGCGCGGCTTATTTCATGAATATGATGAATAAGGTGTTCATGGAATATTTGGACAAGTTTGTCGTCGTGTTCATAGGCGATATCCTAGTCTACTCCAAGGCAGGAGGATGAACATCTTAGAACACTTAAGGCGAGTTTTGGAAAGGCGAGGAGCAGCAACTTTTCGCCAAGTTCAGCAAGTGTGATTTTTGGAAGGACAAGGTGGAGTTTCTTGGACATGTAATGACCATGAAGGAGTCGCCAGTAGATCCAAGCAAAGTAGAAGCTGTGTTACATTGGGAGCGGTAGAAGGCGTGACCCAGGTCGGAGTTTCCTTGGAATGGCGAGGATATTACCGCCGTTTCATCGAAGGCTTTCGACAATTGCGAAACCTCTTACGCAATTCTTTGAAGAAGGAAAAGAAGTTTGCATGGGCCTTGAGAATGTGAGAAAGGATTTGAGGTGAAGAAGCGATTGACATCGGCACCGGTGTTAGTTCTACGGATGTTGCTCAAAGCCGATATTTATTGTGACGCATCGCGCCAAGGACTTGGATGTGTCTTGTCACGAGAATGGAAAGGTAAATCGCTTATGCATCAAAGCGATTGAGGCCGCATGAGGAAAATTATCCGACACATGACCTAGAGTTAGCCGCCGTAGTGCATGCTTTGAAGATATGGCGTCACTATCGATTGGAAAGCAGATGTGAGGTGTATCACGGATCATAAGAGCCTTAAGTACATATTCACCCAGTCGGATCTGAATATGAGGCAAAGGAGATGGCTAGAGTTGATCAAGGACTATAATGTTGGAATCCATTACCATCCGGGAAGGCCAGCGTGGTAGCCGATGCTCTGAGTCGGAAAAGCCATACCGTGAGTGCGTTGCTAGCCACAAGTCGAGGATGAGTTATGTGAGGATTTTGAAAGATGAAGATTGAGGTTGTACCTAAGCGGATTCTTGGCCGCATTGGAAGTAAAGCCTACCCTAGAGGATCAGATCCGAGAAGGGCGGAAGGATGATGACGGGATCCGCGAGGATTAAGTCCATCAAGGAGGAAAGCGAGGCGAGGACTTCAAATTGGATGAACAAGGCACGTTGTGGATGAAGGATCGCATTTGTGTGCCTAACAAAAGGAGTTAAAGCAAGCGATTTTGGAAGAAGCCCATGACTCTAAGTACTCGATTCATCACAGGCGCCAAGATGTATCGAGGATACGAAGGAGAGATTACGGTGGCGAGTATGAAGCGTGAAGTTGCCGACCATGTTGCATTGTGCGGCGTATGCCGGAGAGTCAAGGCAATGCATCGAAAACCAGCGAGGATTGCTACGGTAGCTAAAAATACCTGAGTGGAAGTGGGAGGAAATCGGAATGGATTTCATTACGGTTTGCCAAAGACTCAAGGAGGTTATGACTCCATATGGGTTATAGTGGATCGCTTGACTAAAGTAGCCCATTTTATCCCGTGAAGACCACTTACTCGGGAGATAAATTAGCGAGTTGTACATGATCGGGATTGTTTGTTTGCACGGAGTGCCAAGGAGGATTGTATCGGACGAGAGGTACCCAATTTACCTCAAGGTTACGGAATAAGTTGCATGAAGCCATGGGGACCCGTTTGAACTTGATCTGACTTATCATCCACAGACGGATGGGCGAGGCCAGAAAGAGTCAACCAGATTACGGAGGATATGTTAAGAGCTTGTGCATTGGCTTATGCTACCTCTTGGGATAAAAGTTTGCCGTATGCGAGTTTAGTTACAACAATAGTTATCGAGGCTAGTTCTGAGATGTCACCTTTTGAGGCCTTTGTATGAGTCGACCTGTCGGACACCATTGAATTGGAATGAGGCCGGCGGCGCCGTGTCTTTGGGCTGATATTCTTCAAGAGGTGAAGAAGCGGTCGCCATAATTAGGGAAAGGTTGAAGATAGCCCAATCTCGGCGAGAAGAGTTATCTTGACAATCGTCGCGAGATTTGAGTTTTGAACGAGAAGACTTTGTATACCTCGAGTTCGCCTCTCGGGGAGTTAAGAGGTTCCATGCCAAAGGGAAACTTCGCACCCGTTATGTTGGACCATTTAAGATTTTGAGTCGCGAGAGGTGAAGTTGCCTACCATTTGGAGTTGCCACGATCGTTGGCGAGGAGTGCATAGCGTATTCCATGTGTCCCGATTAAAGAAGTGTCTCAGAGTTCTGAGGAGCAGACACCGCTAGAGTCAATTGAGTTGCAAGAAGATTTGACTTATAAGGAGCATCCTGTGAGGATTCTAGACACAATGGATCGAGAAACTAGAAACAAGTCAACCCGATTCTGTAGAGTTCGATTGGAGCAACCATGAAGAAAGTGAAGCGACTTGGGGCGCGAAGAGGATTTGAAGAAAGAATTTCCAAACCTATTCCTTTAGTAAGCCACGAATCTAGGGGCGAGATTCTATTAAGGGGAGGTTTGTAACACCCCAAAATTTTGCTTTTCTTAAATTCATGTGTGATTTGGCACTTTGGTGAATTTTGGAATTTTCTGGAATTTATTTGGATTTATTTGGAATTTATTTGAATTTATTCCATTTTGAAATAATTAAAGAATTTAAATTTGCAAATAAATTTTTGTTGGAAATATTTTATTTGAGTCCAAAATGATCCAAAATATTTTCCAGAATTTTCTGGAATTTTACGAGTCATTTGCTATTTTTAATGAATTAAATGAATTCTTGGGAATTATTTTAAATATTAATTATTTGGAAAATCCAACTCGGGTCAAATCTTGTTCATCCGACCGAAGTCGGACTCGAGTCCGACCGAGCGATTGACTCGGCCAGAACCCACTCCTAACCCTAATCAATCCCAGCCGTTGGATCAAGATCCAGCGGTGAGATCCGTCAAACCAGACGTAGTGTCGGGCCGGACGTCGCGCCGTAGCGATCGTGGCCGTTAGTTGTGCCACGTGGGCGGCCACGATTTCATCGTCTCCGCCCGAGTCCGAGCTGGACTCCGCGCGCCGTGTCGCCGTGGAGAGCTAGGTCTCCGTTTTACTGCAGACGAGGCTATTTAATGCCGGGGCATACCGAGATCGCCATCCCACGCGGTTCGAAACCTAGCTCGCGCCGCTAGGATCCCCACCGTCTCGCCGTTATTGCTCGCCGGAGTTGGAAATGCATTCGCCGCGATTAACGCCGATATTGCTGCCGTCCGTCGTCCTCGCCGTCATCAAGCCCGGTCCGGATTCCCCAAGGCGAGGCAGCGTTCGGGAGTACCCCTCGCCGGCGGGCGCGCCCGAAGCTTGGCAAGCGGCAAGGTCGTCGTCCGTCTCCGGTCAAGCGGTAGCGCCGCGTGCCATCGCCCGTCCACGAGCCGTGCCGTTGGATCGAGATCGGGCGACAGCGGTGAGTTCCGCGTGTTTCCCAAACCCTAGAAACCCGATTAGATGCGGGCCGTTGGATCAAGATCAGCGGTTCACAATCGCCACGTCTTTGTAGCGATGCGATTATAGGATTAGATCTGGACCGTCCGATCTAGATCGAGCGGCCCACGAGCATCGAGTAGTTTCAGCGTGTTAACCCTGGATCTAATCCGCGCCGTTGATTTTCAAACCAGCGGGCGAGATTGCGCCACATGTCGGGAAGTTGGGCCGGCAGCGGTCGGCGAATCGCAGCCAGCGTGCGTGTGGCCCGACACGAGGCCGCGTGTCGGAAGGGCCGCATGTCGATGGCTAACCCGGCCAGCGGCGTCACCCATGGCGTCACGGTGGGTCCCACACATCGGCGAGTGGTGAGCCCACGACGTCGGCGATAGCGTCACGAGTGAGCCCACATGTCGATCCACGTGGCCGTGGGCCGAGTCCACCGTGGACGGTGAGCATGGGCCGAGCCCATGGGCCGGTGGCGTCAGCGAGGCCAATCAGGAGCTGCCACGTGTCCATGCTGACGCAATAATTAATTTCGAAAAAGAAAATGATTTATTAATTCGAATAATGATTTCAAATTTAGATTCAAACTTCAAGCGCTTATAACTTTTGCGTTTCAACTCCGATTTGAGCGATTCAAATTTCTAAATTTGTATAAAATTAAGATCTACCTAAATATGAATTTTATTTAATTTTTGGACTAAAGTTTTCTCTGTAATATTATTTAATTGATTATTTAAACTTTAAATAATCATAACTTTCGTTTTAACTCCAAATTTGTGATTCCAGTTTCTAAAAATCCAGAAAATTATGTTCTCTCTGTTTATGGATTTTATTTGGAGTTTTGGGATCTTTTGCATAGTGTTTATTTGTGTATTTGCTATTTGCACGCTTTACGAGTAGGCGTTGAAGTCTTGGGAGGGATTCGAAGGAGAAGTATTGACTCAGGATCCAACTCAAGACCAAGAGCAAGTGCTTTTTGAAGGCAAGTTGTGCTTTGACCATATTGATCCTATTTGAAATCTATTTTGATTTAAACTATTGCATGCTAGTTCAATTAGAAAGATACTTTGTTTAAACACAGGGGTTAGATAAATACCAATTTGATATATGACACCTTGATTACTTAAGTATGTGCCATGACCCTTTGTCACCCTAGTTGTGGTTTACTAGTTGGACATTATTAAATTGCCAACATGGGTTTAGATCGTTGTAGTATCTTTGCTTAGACACTGCTATGTGCTCATGACATGATTTTGGATAATTAAATGTTAATATTGACTTAATGATATATTGAACCTGTTTTGGAAAAGTATCATGTGATGTTGATGGCACGTGGTGCATGGTAATCAAGCGGGGTTTGATAAACGATTTCGGCCAGGGCATGTGGCAAGAGTAATCAGGTGGGCAGTGTGGCATTGGGAGTGTTGATTTGGTTTCGGGTAGTCTTGCCCTGGTCACTCTAAGGACTTAACCTTGCAAGCCTTTGAACTGGGTCATACTTGCAACCACATGCATTTGGAATGGGGCGGCCCTAGTTGACTAAGTCGCTAAGGACTCACTTGTGGAGCCTCAGGTGTCGATTACACCGTTTGTGTGATTATGCGGGGAGGCGTATCGTGGGCGTGGCGGTACCCATCTAACGGTGTGTTGGTCCCATACTTCGCCTTGGCTAAGGAAGGGATGGTGTAGAGCACTGACCGGAGAGGACCACTGTGTTGTTTGAGGCTTAGAAAGGCTTTGTTATGATCGCTCATTCGCATACTCTTGTATGGCGATTCACGGTGACGTGGTGAGTGGATTGTATCTTGTGGGTAAAGTGCATAACCTCTGCAGAGTGTAGAATCTATTTGAATAGCCGAGTCCACGATCTTGGACAATGCTCGGGAATTACAGTCAAGGGTTAGATTTTACGAAAATAACTTGGATTTGAGAAGTTGGGTTGGTTTAACAAAGAAGATGATGGAAATATGGTTTAGGATGGGGAAAAATGTTATTTAAACTTTTTGAAAAGTTATTTATGCTTTACTTGTTTTCTGCTTTGAATCTACTTATATTACTTGTCAAATCTTGTTTACATAAATATACCTTAAGCTATTCCTTTGTACCAAGCCATGCATATAGTATATTAGCTTGCATTACATGCATGACTTCTTTGAGTACCAAGTACTCACCCTTGCCTCAACACAATACAGTTGAAGAGGAGACTACGCCGATTCGGAGGAGGAACTCCAAGAGGACCCGTCTACTTAGGGATGCGAGCCCGATCGGTTGCTGTGGTATCTTGGATGGCGCCACAGTTTATTTGATTTTCCGCTGCTATTATTTCTCTTTTAATAAGTTCTGCCTTGCAAGGCATATATTTGTAACTTGGCCATAAGGTCGAGTAACCCTTTGATTATTTAAATAAAGTACTTTGATAGTATCGTTTGGTATGATTGTGATATATACCGATGTTAAGACTGTGTGCACTAGCGCGTTCCTGGACTAGTGCTGAATACACAGAGGGTCCGGATTTGCAAATTCGGGGTCCCGACAGAGCTCGACTCGATGATGTACTCAAGAACATCGAAATGACGCCGGTCTTCGCGTTCGTCTCCTACTCTCCGTTCGTGCAGTAATGCCACCTCCTTCCAAGCTTCTAATAGTGCCCACTACTCCTCCTCAAGCTAGTGACATGGCATACGCCACCCGATTCGGAGTTTGATGATAGAGTTCATGAAGAAGCATGAAATGAGCTTCAAATGGCAAAATTTCAGAATAAAGGAAGAAGTAAATCAATTGAAACTCAAATCCATTTGGATGGATTTGAAGCTCTTGATCTTGGCTTTGAGATGGTATAACATGCACAAGCCAAAACTGAATTTTTGGAAAGGTTTTGGAGGATCAAAGATAAGAGTGTGGGAGAGAGTGAGAGGGTTCTTGCTCTCTCCTTGAGCAGAATTTTTAGGTTGGGGAAGGCAAATGAGGCTTGGAGGAGAGTCCAAGGTGGGAAAAAGCCTTTTATATGAATGCCCCTCCATCCCTTACATGTGGGGCTTGGTCCCACAAGGCATAGAAAGGTAAGAAGGTGGGTAAGGAGTAGGTATAGTGAGGAAAATAGAGTAGGTGTGTGCAGAATTTTTCTTTCCCACTTACAATTGGGTCCAGTTGTCATTGTATGAGGGTAGATGGAACATGGGTACAACTGAGTAGCAATTTTAAAAGGGTTGTGAACATTATAAATTTATACTCATTTAACTAAAATGATGCTAACATTTATAAAGTCTTAATTAAGTGTTAATCATGCCACTAATATGAATGATATGAGCATGCCAAGCAAAAATTAGCTATCAACAAATTTTGGGTTGTTACAAACCTACTCAGTTCGAAGGTGATCTTCACGTTCCCATGTAGCCTTATCGGGAGTATGGTTGCTCCACTGAACCTTGAAGAATTTGATGGTGTGATCTTGGGTGACACGCTCCCTTTCATCAAGAATGCAAACTGGATGCTCCTTGTAGGATAGATCGGGTTGCAACTCAAGAGTGTCCAGCTTTGTGACTTCCGTTGGAACTCTGAGGCACTTCTTCAGTTGGGAGACACGAAAGACATCATGTACTTCGGAAAGGGAAGGTGGAAGTTCCAATTGGTATGCCACAGCCCCTCACCTTGCCACGACTCGAAAGGGTCCGATGTAGCGAGGTGCTAGATTTCCTTTCACTTGGAAACGGCCAATACCTTTCATTGGGGAAACCTTGAGATATACTTGATCATCGACCTCAAAGATTAATGCACGACGACAGCGATCAGCATAGCTCTTTTGATGAGACCGTGCTGTCCGCAATCGTTCTTGGATCATCCGTACTCACTCTTCCGCCTCGATGATCAAGTTCGGGCCAAAGATGGGCCTTTTTCTGGATTCAGACCAATTGAGTGGAGTCCTACAGTGTCTTCCATAAAGAGCTTCGAATGGATACATTTGGAGACTAGCTTGATAGCTATTGTTGTAGGAGAACTCCGCAAATGGCAAGCACTTCTCCCAATCCCTGTCGTATGTAAGGGCACAAGCCCTAAGCACATCTTTGAGGATTTGGTTCACTCTCTTCGCTTGTCCATTAGTTTGAGGATGGTAGGCGGTGCTGAACGAGAGTTGAGTCCCCATTGCTTTGTGAAGACATTGCCAAAAATGCGAGGTAAACTGGGTACCTCGATCTGAGACAATTCTTTTAGGAACACCATGCACAGACACAATCTGAGAGAGATACAGCTCTGCCAACTTGCTTACGGTGTACTTAACCTTGATAGGAAGAAAATGAGCAGTCTTTGTCAATCGGTCAATGATTACCCATATATAGTCGAAACCTATTTGTCTTGGGCAGTCCAGTGATGAAATCCATGCCAATTTCCTCCCATTTCCACAAAGGAATTGGTAGTGGCTGGAGTGTACTGGCTAAACGCAAATGGTTAGCTTTCACCCTTCGGCATACGTCGCACTTGGCGACATACTGGGCGATTTCCCGCTTCATCCGGGTCCAACAAAGTCTTGGCTTAAGATCTTGGTACATCTTTGTACTCCCGGGATGAATAGAGAATGATAAGTCATGAGCTTCCCTAAGAATGGAATGCTTTAACTCCTTACAATTTGGCACTACTAATCGCTTGCTGAACCATAAGACACCTTGGGGGTCTTTAGTGAAGCAATCCGCTTTGCCTTGCTCAACTCTGGCTCGGACGAGTGCCATGCCTTTGTCCGTCTTTTGAGCCTCCTTGATCTGGTCCAAGAGGTCTGATTTAATCTCAAGGATAGCAAGGAATCCCTGATTAACCACTTCTAATCCGAGTCTTCATAATTCAGCACACATCGCTTCTGATTCCGGCTCTGTCGAAATACAATTGCAATGTGATTTTCGGCTCAAAGCATCGGCAACGACATTGGCTTTTCCAGGATGATAATGGAGTCCCATGTCGTAGTCTTTGATCAATTCAAGCCATCTTCTTTGCCTCAAGTTCAGGTCGGCTTTAGTGAAAATGTACTTCAGGCTCTTGTGATCAGTGTAGATCTTGCAACGATTACCGATGAGGTAATGTCGCCAAATTCTTAGAGCATGCACCATAGCTGCTAGCTCCAAGTCATGAGTGGGATAATTCATCTCATGTGGCCTCAATTGCCTTGTGCATATGCCACCACTCGGCCTCCTTGCATAAGTACACAATCGAGTTCGAGGCGTGATGCATCGCAATATATGTCGAAGGCCTAGTGACTATCTGGCAGCACTAAGACGGGTGTAGTGGTTAAGCGATCCTTAAACAATTGGAAGCTCGCTTCACACTCTGCTGACCATGAAAACTTCTTCTCCTTCTTCAAAAGTTCGGTCAGAGGCTTTGCAGTCTTGGAGAAGTTCGCCATCAACCGGCGGTAGTAACCCGCAAGTCTGAGAAAACTCCTAACCTCGATGACAGTTTTGGGCTGTCCCCAACTAAGTACTGAATGTACTTTGCTCGGGTCAACCACAACGCCACCTTCTGATAGCACATGGCCTAAGAAAGTAACCTCCTTTAGCCAAAATTCGCATTTGCTGAATTTTGCATAAAGTCAGTGCTCTCGCAGCTTCTTTAGGACAATCCAAAGGTGGATTTCATGTTCTTCTTTAGACTTGGAGTAGATGAGAATACCATCGATGAAGATGACGACCAATTTATCGAGATACTCCATGAAAACTGAGTTCATAAGACTCATGAAGTAGGCCGGTGTATTGGTTAAGACAAAAGACATGACGATATACTCGTATAGACCATAACGAGTAGAGAATGTCATCTTTGGAATGGCTCCCGATCTGATCTTGATTTGATGATAACCTGAACTCAAATCAATTTTGGAGAATATCTGGGCTCCGGTCATTTGATTGAACAAATCATCAATCTGTGGAAGTGATCGTAACAAAGCCTTTCCAAAGCTACTTCTAGACCCGGTACTGCCCGCTAAGGTTTCAACACTGAAGGTACTGGTTACCACACTTAGGGCCCCCCTCTTGCGCCATGTGAGCCTACCCGCGATCCTGGGTCTCAGTCCACCACGAAAGTACCAAAGACTAGACCTCACAGTTTACTCACCTAGGTCTATCCCACTCCAGACTTGTGGCTGTATGATGGACTCAATTCAAATTCTTGCAAGGTTAAGTCCTTAGGGTGACCGAGGCACGACTACCCAATAATTCACAAGTAACTAAAGCAATAAAACCAAATGCGACCTCCAAAGTGCCACACCTGGCCCACTAGAACATTCTTGCCACTTGCCCCAATCTAAATAATTTAATCACCTCGGTTGATTAACATGCAGCACGTGCCATCAACATCATCAACAACACATGTAGAAATTTCCAAAATCATGTTCCATCTCTCATTAAGTCAAGATTAATTTTCGACATTCAAAATTATATCAATAACATGATTGCATGGCTAAGCTGGCTAATTACGATCTAATTAACCCATGTTGGCAAAGTAATAGTGTCCAACTATTATTCCACATCCTAGGGTGACAAATGTTTCGTGGCATAAAATTATTATAGACAAGGTGGCATAATCAGGTTGATCACATAACTATTCCCAGAATTATTCAAAAGCATTTTTAAATAAACTAGCATGCAATAATTTAAATAAACATAATTTCAAAAGTGGGATCAGCATGGTCAAAGCATAACTTGTCTTGGAATAGGCCTTGTTCCTGGTCTTGAGCTTGCTCCTGGGTCAAAACCTCTCCTTCATACCATTCAGGCAACTCAACGTCTACGCGAATCGGATAAATAAACAACAAATAAATAAAAACAGAGAAAAACTCATGTCCAAAATTCAAATAAAATTCACCATTAAATATAGCTCAATTTTATAAAAATTTAAAAACTGGAATCACCTCAATCAGAGTTAAAACGCAAAAGTTATAGCCGTTTGAAATTTGAAAAATCAATTGAAAGAATAAATCGAATTAATTCATTTATTTTTCTATTGAAAATTCTAAAATATGATGTCAGCATTGCGTCAACACCAAATTTCAATTTCGGCCGAATTATTTTTCTAAAGGAAAATCGAATTATAACGCCATGCTTGCGCCATCCGGTCCATAGACTCGGTCCACGGTTCGGGTTCGGTCCACCGTGGACCCAGTCCATAGGGACACGTGTCGCTGACATGTGGGTCCCACCCATGATGACATCACGCTGACGTCAGCACGCTCAGCCAAGGGGACGGCTGACACACGGGCCCTATCGTGACGTCAGCATGACATCACGGATGATGTCATCGTGCGGGTGGCCGAGCCGCTGACATGCGGGCCCCACACTGACGTCACGCGTGACGTCAGCGATGGCTGGGCACTGACCGCGTCGGTTTGGCTCCCAGCCACGTGGCACGATCTTGGCCGTCAGTTGGAAATCCGACGGTCAAGAATAGATCTGGATCCCACACATTGTGATCCACGCGGTTGATCTGGACCGTTCGTTTCGAATCGGACGGCTAAGATTGGATCTGGATTCCGCGTCACCGTGAGGGTGACGTGGCCTGACCCGGTGGCTGACACGTTGCATGATCTACACCGTACGATCTTGATCGGACGGCCATGATCACATCTAGCACTACAACGCGGACCCATACTAACCGTACAGTCTAGATCTACGACTGAGATCTAATCTAGAATGGTGCAATAGTGATCGACGTGGCTCAATCTGGTGCGTTGGATCTAGATCTAACGGCTTGAGATCTAATCTAGCACGGTGCAATATGGGGCTACATGGCTTAATCTGGTGTGTTGGATCTAGATCCAACGGTGGCTAATGAATCTAAACCGTAATACGGGATTTGCACGGGGTGACATGGACGAACCTCAACCCTTGGATCGCAATCGGACGGTGGGCAAGCTTCGCGAGTTCGGCGATGTCCACGACGGCGATGGGTCACCGGACTTGAGGATGATGACGAAGGCTTCGGCGTTTCGTTGCGGTTCCAGCGAAGTGGATGATCCCCTCCGACGCGTCTCTTCCCGGGGAACCCAGATCTAGGCACCAACACGGCAGAGACGGCTTGGCGACAGCGGAAAATGGCAAAACCCGTGGCGGCGCGTTTATCCAACTCCGACGAGCGATTGCGGTCAAACGGCGGTGGCTCAAGCACAGAAACCTAGGGCATCTGACGTGGGGCAAAGTGGGCTGCATGATGCGCGTGACGGCGTATTAAATAGGGTCCTCGATGTCCGAGAAAACCGTGGAAACCGAGGTCCACTCGGTTGAGGCAGCGGAATCCAGCGGTGTGAGACCCTCATTTATATGTCACTAAGTAACATAAATATGAGGCTCTTAAGTGCTTCCTGTGCCATTCCCATGATCAGTGGCTGGCACGCACAAACACAATTTGGATATTACAGCCACACAGATACACACTTTTATTACATCACAAGTTTCATAGTGTTATTACAATACCAAAAGTAGCAGGAAATTAAAACCATGTCTCATAGTATGCCAACTATTCCATAACTCCACAGGCAACTGCTGAGATGAACTTAGAAAGATCAGTCGTCGCTAAAATTCGCAGGTTCCTCAAATTCATTCCCGTCATTATCATAATCTTGCTCATCACCTAAAAACATTGTTGAAGCAAGTTGAGTACATTGGTACTCGCAAGACTTTGTAGTGTATGCAATTCTGGAATATATGCAAATTTGAAATAGAAAGTGGGTTTCTACGGTTGTTTTGCATAAAGCGAAAGTTTTGAATGAAGTAATACTGGATAGTAATGGAAAGCGTAAATAAAACATTAAAACAGTTTGATAAGCAATTGAGATAACAAATAATAAAAAGATAATAACATTTTACTCACGGCCCTTTGTGAGTAAATTAACGAAAAGACCCTCCATGGTCTCGTACGAACAAATGTAACATTAAGTAAGACTAAAGAATGTAAACCATTTCCCAAATCATTTAATCAAAGGTTTTTGAACACAGAAATAGCTAACTAGTGTCAATTCGCCAAGTCATCCATGACCGTGGATACGGCTATTCGAATAGTTTTAGACTCTGCAGAGTTTGTACTGCTTTACCCACAAGATATGTTCTCCCTTTTTGCAAGCTATAAGACACACTTCCTTTGGTATGCCCGCGAGGAGTTCATAACGAAACTGTTCGATTACTTGAACCTTAACTTTGCACTAGCCCAGTGACGTTACCCCTGACTATGATGGAAGCTAAAAATGTAAGAGGGATTCCGGAGCCAGTAACCCACCAGGAATGGAAATTCCGGAGTTAGCGACCCACCAGGAATAATAAACAGCCCCAAATTCATAGCCAGGCGTACACCGTTACAACGGCAGATGCCAACACCTTGGTGATGACACCTCCCTCGAGTAAACCAATATTCGGAATGCCCGTGCTACAACTGCCTACCAATGTGCAAAGCTAATTCCCAAATAATTTAATAAGTTAAGACTGTCCCATTACAGTACTTGTGGATGTACGGTTATACTTGGATCATGCAACACTACGTTCGGTCCTCAAAGTGACATGGGCGATACTCCACCTAGCTACGCATTACGTTAAAACATGTACAACCGGCTATTGCCAATAATCACCCACGTCAAAACAGTAGTTTTATTTTCATTTTTATCAAACTACCAGTATCCTTTACTGCTTGAATAAACCATAAAAGATTTCATGAAGAATGATGTGTGGATGTAAATATTTCCAACTTTGACCTAACGCAGTGCTAAGCATTTGCAGGTTAATAAACGATTATACCCAGTTTAAAGAACTTAACCAGTCCTATGGCTTTCATGGATTGTATGTCAACGTGATTAAGGGAATCCATCAATTTGGGTTATAACTACCAAGTGACCAAAATAAGGATTTATCGGAATATAAGCATGCAGGAAGATTCTTAATCACATTTTATCTGGTTGTAAAATCTGGGTTCAAGAATGATCAAAGGGGGTGCTTGCCTTGCTCCTCGACGGTGTAAGCTGGATCTGTGTCGTCGATAGCGTAGTCGGCAATCTCAGCGTCTATACGTTGATTAAAAAAAAATGGCAAAAAGAATACTTCAATATCGATAAAAGAAGCAAATACACAAACAACAAGGATTGCAATTGAAGGATTCAAATAAGATCAATTCAAATCAACCAATAATGGTAATCACTTAATCAATTCATGCATTAACCAAGTTATAAGATTTTGGGCCTAAGGGCAAAAGCTTAATGACATACAACATGACCACCTTTCTTTATGTATTATTTCCTTTTAATTTACGAATTCAGGAAGCTAAGATTGTAGAATTAAATTTAACAAAGTTCATTTTCAGGGTGTATGATTAATTATACTAATATGAATTAGCATGCAAAGCAACCCTAGTCATGTCAAAAGATAGCAACATGGTGAATCCTAACTCTCATATTACCATTAGATCCTAATTAGTGTAATGAGCACAAAGAAACAAGTTTCATTCATTTTGGAAGCTTTTTGATTAAGTTATTGCAACTATATTAAATATAAGCATTAAATAAAGTCCTAATAGGAAATTTTCACAAACTAACTCCAAATCCAGATCTAATTACATATTTGAGTAGTATTTGATCTAAGGATTCCAACAAAGTTGGTTTCACTCAATTTGGACTTTATTTGCAAAATCTCTACATGCCACATAATCAAATTTCTCTCTTTAAATTTAAATTCAAGTTTAAATTGCTAAACAAGTTTCAAATGTTTTTGCACATTATGAAACCAGATGATTTATGATGAATTTAGGAAGTTGTTTCATTCTATTTGGAGCTATAAATCAAAAGTTATAAGCATTTGAATCAATTCGAGTTCTTAAAATCAGAAAAAAGGACAAATGCGCTTTCCTTAAAGGAAAGCGTATTCCTTAGCTTTTGCGCGGGTGGCCTTTTGAATCGGCCCACGGTCACTGACGACCGGGCCCACGGTGCAGTGACTCACGCGCGGGCGCTTGCACATCCGCGCGAGGCTGAGAAGGTGGGCCTGCACGGCAGCGAGACGTGCCCGTGCAAGCAACTGTCCGCCCGGGTCCACATGACAGCTAGCTGAACCCGAGCCAGCTGACAGAGATGGCCCGCATGACAGCGACTCTAAGCAGGGGAGGCTCTAGCCGAGCTCGCCGGCGACTTCCCGGCGGCGTCGATCGACTTTGGCCGGTGGCACTAGCTTCACGGGATCATGATGAACTTAGGGGTGTGCTCGGTTATAGGTGGTGTTCGGAGAAATCGGGCTCACGGCGATGACCGGCGGAAGCTCACGGTGGCGCAGGGTGCGATGGCGCTAAGGGAATCCTTGAGCTTGAAGAACATGCGTGAAAGCATCTAGAGGTCCTAGGGACTCTATTAGAGTTCTTGGATTGGAGGATGGGTGGCCGGGTGGTGTTCTCACCGTGCGGCGGCGACGGCGGAAGAGGTTGCACGGTGCGGGAACAAACGGAGAGGGTCCAAGCTGAAACAAATCGCGCAAAAGCTTCGTGAGTATCCAAGGATACTTTAGGAGCGATCAATTTGAACGTTCTCTTACCGAGGTGAACGAATTTGAGTTTTTCCCCAAATCGGGTTTCGCCGGAGATGGAGAAGGAGGGCTCGGCTCGGCCGGTTTTGGGTGTATGAGAGTGAAAGAGGAGTTGCTCCAGGTTTGGCTGGGAGTAACGGTGCTATTCGTCCCCTTAAATAGGCATGGAAGGCGGTAAGGAGCGGGTTAGCTTTGAGAAGGAATGGCGGCGGTTTCAGGCGTTCTCTGGAAATCCTCCACTGGTTCAGTCAGAGCATGGGCGAGGTACAGGGATGCAGCGGCGTGGCAGAGGGTGGCCTCGAGGCGCGGAATTGCGGCTAGGTCACGACAAAGGGGCGAGGCGGTGCGGCTTTGTCGGCAACACAGAGAGAACGAGAGAGAGAGATAGAGAGGAAGAGAGGAAGAAGAAGGAGCTGACGGCTGGGGCTCACGCGACAGGGAGAGAAATAGAGAGAGCATGACGTGTGGGCCAGATGGCCTCGGGTCCTGTCGGCAACGGTGCCAGCGCAAGGGTCACTGGACGCGTGGACCCCACACGTAAGAGCAAGAGGAGAGAGCTCCAGTTCCTTCCATGGACAGCGCAGAAGCTCAATTAATTCACGGTCCAATTCACCTCCAGATTTTTCGAAACTTTTTGACTAAGCTGATGGATGGATTATCTACCTCCAGTAAAATTTTGAGATTAAAATGATCTACCATTTATTTACTAAAAATCTGACAATGAACGTTGCACAGAAAATCCAATTTAGTTTTTGAATTGATTAAGGGACTAAATCAACGTATTTTCTTTTGAAATTTTTACTGAAGGTTTGGTTCTAAACAATGGACCTATCATAAAAATTTCAACATCAAATTCTCATTATTTAATTCTCCATAAATCTTTTATTGATTTCTGCAGAATTCCAAATCTGCCTAAATTAAATGCTAAAACATAGCAAAAATGCTTATTAATTTTTGAAACTTTTTGAGGGTTAAGGTGATATGTCTGAGGTTTTATGGTAAAAATCCCAAGGTCTAGATTGCTCCACAACTCTCTCTAAAAATCTGACATTGGTCAGGGCAACCATTGAGTTTATTATTTAAATTTGTTTTCTTTACTAGTAAAAGCATGCACATGGTCTTTTGACCATCTAGGGATATCTTCTAGGGTTTGGCCAGGTTATACAAAAATTTTTACCATTGTAATTTCATTTCTTACCCTTTTACCATTTCTTCTTTTATTTGATTTCAATAACCAATTCAATCAACAACAATTTAACAAAACACATAACATCAAGAAATAAAGCAAGGAAATGATTTCACATTTTTAATATTTGATTTTTATTGCCTTATAATTTTGAGGATGTTACAGATCTACCCCCCTTACAAAAAATCTCGTCCTCGAGATTTGCGAGGGCTAAGGAAAACTAAAAGAAGTCTGGAAACTCTTTCATCAGATGATCCTCACGCTCCCACGTGGCTTCTTCTTCAGTATGATTACTCCATTGAACCTTCAACATTCTGTGGATTTTGTTTCTTGTATGCCGCTCAGCTTCTTCGAGAACGCGAACAGGACGCTCTCGATAAGATAGATCAGGTTGTAGATCGAGATCGTCGAGATTAGCGAGATCAGTCGGCACACGAAGACATTTCTTGAGTTGAGATACATGGAAGACATTATGTACTTCCGACAATCGGGGTGGCAAGTCCAACTTATATGCCATCTCTCCCATTTTCTCGATAATTGGAAACGGTCCAATATATCGAGGAGCTAGTTTTCCGCGGATTTGGAAACGACGAACTCCGCGAAGAGGAGAAACTTTTAAATAGACATGATCTCCGACTTCAAAGCTTAAGTCACGTCGACGATTGTCGGCGTAACTTTTCTGACGAGATTGGGCTTCTTTGAGTCGACTCCTAATCATGTCAACTTGCTCTTGGGCTTCTTGGATAATATCTGGGCCAAAGAAATTTCTTTCTCCAGTTTCAGACCAAAAGAGAGGGGTTCGGCACTTTCTTCCGTAAAGTGCTTCAAAAGGAGACATCCGAGGCGGCTTGAAAGCTATTATTATAGGAGAATTCAGCAAAGGGTAAGCTTTTCTCCCAATCCATGCCATAAGATAGCACACAAGCTCTGAGCATGTCTTCTAAAGTTTGATTGGTCCGTTCAGTCTGCCCATCTATTTGGGGATGATAAGCCGTGATCAAATTCAGCTTTGTCCCTAACAGAGTATGCAAACTTTCCCAGAAACGAGATGTAAACTGGGATCCTCGATCGGACACAATAGTCTTAGGGATTCCATGAAGACGAACAATATTCTCCAGGTATAGCTCAGCAAGTTTAGAGCTTATATAAGTGGTTTTAACTGGAATGAAGTGAGCAATTTTGGTTAATCGATCGACGATAACCCATATGGAATCATGTCCTTTTCTGGTTCTTGGTAATCCAACAATGAAATCCATACAGATATGGTCCCACTTCCATTCAGGAATTTCAAGGGGCCGAAGTAAACCAGCTGGGCGTTGATGCTCGGCTTTTACTCGCTGACATACGTCACATTTAGCGACATATTCGGCGATTTCCTTTTTCATGCCGGGCCACCAATACTCCATTTTGAGATCTTGATACATCTTCGTGCTACCAGGATGGATAGATAGAGGTGATTCATGAGCTTCACTCAAGATCAACTTCTTGATTTCTAAATCACTGGGGATATAGATTCGATTCTTGAATAAGAGTATACCATCCGAATTTTCTGAAAATTCCAATTCCTTGCCTTGTTCCAACTCTTTTCGGATTTTAGATATGGTTTCATCTTTAGATTGGGCTACCTTAATTTGGGTTTTCAGATTTGGTTGCATTTGGAGACTAGCAACAAATCCTTTTTCAACAATTCCCAAATTAAGCTTCTGAAATTCCTTTACTAATTCAGATTGATCAGTGTATGCTGACACCGTCATACAATGAAGTTTACGGCTTAGAGCATCTGCTACGACATTAGCTTTACCAGGATGGTAGTGAATACTAAGGTCGTAATCCTTTATTAATTCTAACCATCTCCTTTGCCGCAGATTAAGATCTGGCTGAGTAAAGAAGTACTTTAAGCTCTTATGATCTGTGTAGATGTCACACTTGTTTCCAATAAGATAGTGACACCAGATTTTAAGGGCATGCACTACTGCAGCTAACTCCAAATCATGAGTTGGATAATTAAGTTCATGAGGTCGAAGCTGACGAGAAGCGTAAGCTACGACTTTCATCTCTTGCATCAACACGCAACCAAGACCATTGCGTGAAGCATCGCAATAGACATCGAAGCTCTTATGGATATCGGGTAACACTAGCACTGGGGCTGTGGTTAACCGTTTCTTCAATTCGTAAAGCTTGCTTCGTGATTCGGAGTCCATTCATATTTCTTTTCTTTCTTCAAGAGCTGAGTCAAAGGTTTGGCGAGTTTGGAGAAGTTTTCGATGAAACGGCGATAATATCCCGCTAAACCGAGGAAACTTCGGATTTGAGGAACAGATTTTGGTTGCTCCCAGTTTTGGACTGCTTGAACTTTGCTGGGATCAACAGAAATTCCACCTTTGGAAAGAATATGCCCGAGGAATGCAACTTCCTTCAACCAAAATTCACACTTCTCGAACTTGGCATATAACTTATGTTCTCGGAGTTTCTCCAGAACCAAGTGTAGATGTTGGGTATGATCTTCTTCATTTTTGGAATAAATGAGGATATCATCTATGAATACCACTACGAACTTATCGAGATACTCCATAAAGACTTTATTCATTAAGCTCATAAAGCTAGCTGGAGCATTTGTAAGTCCGAAGGACATTACGACATATTCATATAAGCCGTAACGAGTGGTAAAGGCTGTTTTAGGAATATCCTCCGGTCGGATTTTTAATTGATAATAGCCATGTCTAAGATCAATTTTGGAGAAGATTTGGGCGCCGGTTAATTGATCGAAAAGATCATCGATACGAGGTAAAGGATATTTGTTTTTGATTGTAACATCATTAAGAGCACGATAATCCACACACATGCGTAGACTACCATCCTTTTTACTGACAAAGAGAACAGGGCTTCCCCATGGAGAAGTACTAGGTCGAATGAACTTTTTGTCTAACTGTTCTTGAATTTGCTTTTTGAGTTCTACTAATTCATTTGGTGGCATACGATAAGGTCTTTTGGAAATTGGGGCTGTACCAGGTATAAGATCAATGACGAACTCTAAGTCACGATCTGGTGGCAAACCCGGCAATTCTTCTGGAAATACATCAGGGAAATTGGAAACTACAGGAACCGATTTAATCTTTTCCATTGCCAATGAATTTAAGTATGATCTTGATTCGGAAAGATTCTGGGTGGAACTAAAGTTTACTTCAATTCCATCAGGACTGATAAGAGATATGGATCTATTAGCACAATCTATCTGTCCTTTATTCTTAGCTAACCAATCCATACCAAGAATGATGTCTAATCCTGGGGTTTCTATAAGAATAAGATCAGCATAAAATAAAACTTCATTTATTTCAATGCTAACCTTATGACACATTTTAGTAGTTCTCATTTTTGCTCCAGGAGAATAGATTATCATGGACATAGGTAAAGATTTAGTTTGGATTTGATATGATTCTACGAACTTCTTGGATATAAAGGAATGAGATGCACCGGAATCAAATAACACCAAAGTGGGAATAGATTGGACGGGGAACATACCCAGAACCACATCTGGTGCTTCCGTTGCTTCTTCTGCCGTCACATGATGTAAACGTCCTTGATTGGCGGCTTGAGCAGGTGCAGGCCTTCTGGCTTGTTGTCCTCCAGCTCCTTGAGGACGACCAGGGGGTTGCTGAGGAACTCCCTTGCTTGGGCAATTATTGGCATAATGTCCAAGCTGCTTGCACTTGAAGCATGTGACATTTGGAGTCTGAGTTGATGCTCCGGTAGGACGTGCTCCAGTAGGGTTTGCCGGACGAGGCAAAGGTTGTCGAGGTCGAGGGGCTGGACCTTGACGCCTTTGCTTCTGTGGCGGAGCAGGTGGTCGCGCATTACCCTGAGGTGCAGGGCGAGGCCTGGATGGACTTGCACTGGCATTCTTCTGTGCCATCCATTTCCTTTTACGCGACTCCATGGCAGCTCGAGTGCTATGCTCCACTCGAATAGACTTGTCCACCAGAGTTTGAAAGTCATTGATATCAATGGCAGCTAATGCACACTTGATCTCCTCATTTAGGTTATCCCGAAAGCGTTCCAACTTGCGCGCTTCAGGGGTAATTTCTAATGGTGCATAGCGGGAAAGGTAATTGAAGCGATTAAGATACTCCATTACCGTCTGATTTCCCTGACGGAGGTCAAGGAATTCCCGTCTTTTGATGTCCATCAAACTGGAAGGAATATGGGTTCGGCGAAAAGTATCCTTGAAGGCCTCCCATGAAATCTGATCCACTGGAAGAATAGCTTGGTAGTTCTCCCACCATAAAGCAGCAGCTCCTCCCAACTGGTAAGATGCATAAAGAACTTTCTCTCGATCATTGCACTGTGCAATGTTCAACTTGCTCTCCATTGTTCGCAGCCAGTCATCTGCGTCCAATGGGTCAGCAGCAGTAGAAAATGTAGGAGGCCGAGTTTTCAAAAACTCAGACAACCTTGATGGTGGAGCACCACCACCACTTCCTCCAACAGGGACTCCTTGATGGGAAGTATTCTGAACTAACTGTTGCAGAAGAAGTGTATGGGTTTGACGGTTTTGCTCGATCATTGCCAGAACTTGCGCCATTGTGGGTGGACCTGGCAATTGCTCCTCCGGAATTCCACCTTGCTGATTAGGATTTGAATCTGGATTAGGTGGATCTGGCACTTGATGAGAAGATGAAGCCCTTGCAGAAGGGTGAATCGGATTAGGTTCTTGTTGGAGTGGGCAATGTTTCGCGAGGAGGAAAAGGCTCCTGCGATGCCTCACTCTCCAAGATCCCGCGAAGAGATCTGGTTACAGGCATCCTGAAATTTCAATTCAGATGAGAAAATAATGTATTGTAATTAAATGATTTAAGCTGGTAGACTGAAAATTTAAACTCAATCTCATTGGTTAATAGGCAACATTTAATTCCCTAAAATTTTATTATTCTTAAAGAAATTCATTAACAAGGAAGGTGTGTTGCTATGTTATGTTATGTTATATTGTAAAAGATAAACACAAGGGATCACATCATCGTGAAGTTGTAATAAAACATTAGAAAGTCACGAGAAGGAACCAAAACAAGCAGAAATAAACAGTAACAGCACTTTATTCAAACCACATATTAACAACATGTACAACAAAAGTATGACAACCTCACTACTTAATGCTACAAGACCACATGTGCTGCTACAACTCAAGGTACACCTACTCCAAACCTGGTGCTACAACGTCCTCGCCAGCAGACTCAACAGGATCCGCAGGGGTAGAGTCAGTCACCGTGGCGGGAAAGGTACCACGACGCCTGTAAACTCAAGGCCACACGGGACGCAAAGACACCTGCAGCCGACTGGCCCAAGTCTAACTCGCGACAGACGTGGACGACTAACTCCTGTGGACATCCTAGCCCGTCGGGAACGTCTAGTGGCCCTAGCAGACCTAGGTGTAGGAGTACCAGGCACCTCCTGGACTGGCAACAAAGTAGCATCGTCGCCAAGTGCTGACCTAGAGAACAAACCCATAGCCACGAAAGGAGCTATGGCGTTCTCTAAAAAGGCTACTCTCCCACGTGCTACGTAGTACTCTAATACCGCTCGACGGTGGTAACGGCCAAGAAAGATGAAGGAACTCAACTATGATCCTATAGTGCTCATTAGGCACTGTACTAGGATCTATGTAACTAGTGTCTCCTCGGCAACAAAGCGGTATCTCCGCAGAAATGCGCCATCTCTGGAAGAGCGTGGCGCTGATCGAACGATGGCCATATAAGCAACATCGCTCAACGCAGAAGACACCGAAGCTCCACGACCATCAAAAGTACGATCTGCCTCTTCGAACTGTGTCCTAGCTGGGATCTCAATCCTAGCTATGTACTCTATCGAAACTGGACTCGCCATCCTCTGGTAGACGGTGTATTGAGGTGTCTCAAACTGCGCAAAATCTAACATCTGTGCTAAGACTCCCATCAATCCCGTTCCCAGACGCTCGGAGGTGTGGAAGCATGGCGAATACCCTTCCATCTGCACATTTAATAAGGAATTAGTATTCCAGATTAAATGCAAGATGCAACGATAACGCACAAAAGTAAAGAGTAGAAGACAACATAGTAAAGAATTAATAACAGATATAACAAGTTTTATTTTCCTAAGTGTAATGTGTCTATTCAAAATTTTAATTTCCCTCTTAACGACCATTCTAACTAAGGTTCACCTACAGGCAGCGTGGCTCTGATACCAAACTGTGAGACCCTCATTTATATGTCACTAAGTAACATAAATATGAGGCTCTTAAGTGCTTCCTGTGCCATTCCCATGATCAGTGGCTGGCACGCACAAACACAATTTGGATATTACAGCCACACAGATACACACTTTTATTACATCACAAGTTTCATAGTGTTATTACAATACCAAAAGTAGCAGGAAATTAAAACCATGTCTCATAGTATGCCAACTATTCCATAACTCCACAGTGCAAGCTGAGATGAACTTAGAAAGATCGATGCCGCTAAAATTCGCAGGTTCCTCAAATTCATTCCCGTCATTATCATAATCTTGCTCATCACCTAAAAACATTGTTGAAGCAAGTTGAGTACATTGGTACTCGCAAGACTTTGTAGTGTATGCAATTCCTAGAATATATGCATTTGAAATAGAAAGTGGGTTTCTACGGTTGTTTTGCATAAAGCGAAAGTTTTGAATGAAGTAATCTTGGATAGTAATGGAAAGCGTAAATAAAACATTAAAACAGTTTGATAAGCAATTGAGATAACAAATAATAAAAGATAATAACATTTTACTCACGGACCTTTGTGAGTAAATTAACGATAAGACACTCCATGTTCTCTTACGAACAAATGTAACATTAAGTATTACTAAAGAATGTAAACCATTTCCATAATAATTTAATCAAAGGTTTTTGATCACTTAAATAGATTAGTAGTGTCAATTCGCCAAGTCATCCATGACCGTGGATACGGCTATTCGAATAGTTTTAGACTCTGCAGAGTTTGTACTGCTTTACCCACAAGATATGTTCTCCCTTTTTGCAAGCTATAAGACACACTTCCTTTGGTATGCCCGCGAGGAGTTCATAACGAAACTGTTCGATTACTTGAACCTTAACTTTGCACTAGCCCAGTGACGTTACCCCTGACTATGATGGAAGCTAAAAATGTAAAAGGGATTCCGGAGCCAGTAACCCACCAGGAATGGAAATTCCGGAGTTAGCGACCCACCAGGAATAATAAACAGCCCCAAATTCATAGCCAGGCGTACACCGTTACAACGGCAGATGCCAACACCTTGGTGATGACACCTCCCTCGAGTAAACCAATATTCGGAATGCCCGTGCTACAACTGCCTACCAATGTGCAAAGCTAATTCCCAAATAATTTAATAAGTTAAGACTGTCCCATTACAGTACTTGTGGATGTACGGTTATACTTGGATCATGCAACACTACGTTCGGTCCTCAAAGTGACATGGGCGATAACTCCACCCTAGCTACGTACACGTTAAAACATGTACAACCGGCTATTGCCAATAATCACCCACGTCAAAACAGTAGTTTTATTTTCATTTTTATCAAACTACCAAAGTATCCTCATCGCTTGAATAAACCATAAAAGATTTCATGAAGAATGATGTGTGGATGTAAATATTTCCAACTTTGACCTAACGCAGTGCTAAGCATTTGCAAAGTTAATAAACGATTATACTCAGTTTAAAGAACTTAACTTGATCCTATGGCTTTCATGGATTGTATGTCAAGCGTGATTAAGGGAATCCATCAATTTGGGTTATAACTACCAAGTGACCAAAATAAGGATTTATCGGAATATAAGCATGCAGGAAGATTCTTAATCACATTTTATCCGGTTGTAAAATCTGGGTTCAAGAATGATCAAAGGGGTGCTTGCCTTGCTCCTCGGCGGTGTAATTTGGATCTGTAGGTCGTCGATAGGCGTAGTCGGCAATCTCAGCGTCTATACGTTGATTAAAAAAATGGCAAAAAGAATACTTCAATATCGATAAAAGAAGCAAATACACAAACAACAAGGATAGCAATTGAAGGATTCAAATAAGATCAATTCAAATCAACCAATAATGGTAATCACTTAATCAATTCATGCATTAACCAAGTTATAAGATTTTGGGCCTAAGGGCAAAATCTTAATGACATACAACATGACCACCTTTCTTTATGTATTATTTCCTTTTAATTTACGAATTCAGGAAGCTAAGATTGTAGAATTAAATTTAACAAAGTTCATTTTCAGGGTGTATGATTAATTATACTAATATGAATTAGCATGCAAAGCAACCCTAGTCATGTCAAAAGATAGCAACATGGTGAATCCTAACTCTCATATTACCATTAGATCCTAATTAGTGTAATGAGCACAAAGAAACAAGTTTCATTCATTTTGGAAGCTTTTTGATTAAGTTATTGCAACTATATTAAATATAAGCATTAAATAAAGTCCTAATAGGAAATTTTCACAAACTAACTCCAAATCCAGATCTAATTACATATTTGAGTAGTATTTGATCTAAGGATTCCAACAAAGTTGGTTTCACTCAATTTGGACTTTATTTGCAAAATCTCTACATGCCACATAATCAAATTTCTCTCTTTAAATTTAAATTCAAGTTTAAATTGCTAAACAAGTTTCAAATGTTTTTGCACATTATGAAACCAGATGATTTATGATGAATTTAGGAAGTTGTTTCATTCTATTTGGAGCTATAAATCAAAAGTTATAAGCATTTGAATCAATTCGAGTTCTTAAAATCAGAAAAAAGGACAAATGCGCTTTCCTTAAAGGAAAGCGTATTCCTTAGCTTTTGCGCGGGTGGCCTTTTGAATCGGCCCACGGTCACTGACGACCGGGCCCACGGTGCAGTGACTCACGCGCGGGCGCTTGCACATCCGCGCGAGGCTGAGAAGGTGGGCCCGCACGGCAGCGAGACGTGCCCGTGCAAGCAACTGTCCGCCCGGGTCCACATGACAGCTAGCTGAACCCGAGCCAGCTGACAGAGATGGCCCGCATGACAGCGACTCAGCCAGGAGGCTTCTAGCCGAGCTCACGGCGACTTCCGGCCGGCGTCGATCGACTTTGGCGGTGGCACTAGCTTCACGGATCATGATGAACTTAGGGGTGTGCTCGGTTATAGGTGGTGTTCGGAGAAATCGGGCTCACGGCGATGACCGGCGGAAGCTCACGGTGGCGCAGGGTGCGATGGCGCTAAGGGAATCCTTGAGCTTGAAGAACATGCGTGAAAGCATCTAGAGGTCCTAGGGACTCTATTAGAGTTCTTGGATTGGAGGATGGGTGGCCGGGTGGTGTTCTCACCGTGCGGCGGCGATGGCGGAAGAGGTTGCACGGTGCGGGAACAAACGGAGAGGGTCCAAGCTGAAACAAATCGCGCAAAAGCTTCGTGAGTATCCAAGGATACTTTAGGAGCGATCAATTTGAACGTTCTCTTACCGAGGTGAACGAATTTGAGTTTTTCCCCAAATCGGGTTTCGCCGGAGATGGAGAAGGAGGGCTCGGCTCGGCCGGTTTTGGGTGTATGAGAGTGAAAGAGGAGTTGCTCCAGGTTTGGCTGGGAGTAACGGTGCTATTCGTCCCCTTAAATAGGCATGGAAGGCGGTAAGGAGCGGGTTAGCTTTGAGAAGGAATGGCGGCGGTTTCAGGCGTTCTCTGGAAATCCTCCACTGGTTCAGTCAGAGCATGGGCGAGGTACAGGGATGCAGCGGCGTGGCAGAGGGTGGCCTCGAGGCGCGGAATTGCGGCTAGGTCACGACAAAGGGGCGAGGCGGTGCGGCTTTGTCGGCAACACAGAGAGAACGAGAGAGAGAGATAGAGAGGAAGAGAGGAAGAAGAAGGAGCTGACGGCTGGGGCTCACGCGACAGGGAGAGAAATAGAGAGAGCATGACGTGTGGGCCAGATGGCCTCGGGTCCTGTCGGCAACGGTGCCAGCGCAAGGGTCACTGGACGCGTGGACCCCACACGTAAGAGCAAGAGGAGAGAGCTCCAGTTCCTTCCATGGACAGCGCAGAAGCTCAATTAATTCACGGTCCAATTCACCTCCAGATTTTTCGAAACTTTTTGACTAAGCTGATGGATGGATTATCTACCTCCAGTAAAATTTTGAGATTAAAATGATCTACCATTTATTTACTAAAAATCTGACAATGAACGTTGCACAGAAAATCCAATTTAGTTTTTGAATTGATTAAGGGACTAAATCAACGTATTTTCTTTTGAAATTTTTACTGAAGGTTTGGTTCTAAACAATGGACCTATCATAAAAATTTCAACATCAAATTCTCATTATTTAATTCTCCATAAATCTTTTATTGATTTCTGCAGAATTCCAAATCTGCCTAAATTAAATGCTAAAACATAGCAAAAATGCTTATTAATTTTTGAAACTTTTTGAGGGTGAAGGTGATATGTCTGAGGTTTTATGGTAAAAATCCCAAGGTCTAGATTGCTCCACAACTCTCTCTAAAAATCTGACATTGGTCAGGGCAACCATTGAGTTTATTATTTAAATTTGTTTTCTTTACTAGTAAAAGCATGCACATGGTCTTTTGACCATCTAGGGATATCTTCTAGGGTTTGGCCAGGTTATACAAAAATTTTTACCATTGTAATTTCATTTCTTACCCTTTTACCATTTCTTCTTTTATTTGATTTCAATAACCAATTCAATCAACAACAATTTAACAAAACACATAACATCAAGAAATAAAGCAAGGAAATGATTTCACATTTTTAATATTTGATTTTTATTGCCTTATAATTTTGAGGATGTTACAGATCTACCCCCCTTACAAAAAATCTCGTCCTCGAGATTTGCGAGGGCTAAGGAAAACTAAAAGAAGTCTGGAAACTCTTTCATCAGATGATCCTCACGCTCCCACGTGGCTTCTTCTTCAGTATGATTACTCCATTGAACCTTCAACATTCTGTGGATTTTGTTTCTTGTATGCCGCTCAGCTTCTTCGAGAACGCGAACAGGACGCTCTCGATAAGATAGATCAGGTTGTAGATCGAGATCGTCGAGATTAGCGAGATCAGTCGGCACACGAAGACATTTCTTGAGTTGAGATACATGGAAGACATTATGTACTTCCGACAATCGGGGTGGCAAGTCCAACTTATATGCCATCTCTCCCATTTTCTCGATAATTGGAAACGGTCCAATATATCGAGGAGCTAGTTTTCCATGATTTGGAAGCAGCGAACTCCGCGAAGAGGAGAAACTTTTAAATAGACATGATCTCCGACTTCAAAGCTTAAGTCACGTCGGCGATTGTCGGCGTAACTTTTCTGACGAGATTGGGCTTCTTTGAGTCGACTCCTAATCATGTCAACTTGCTCTTGGGCTTCTTGGATAATATCTGGGCCAAAGAAATTTCTTTCTCCAGTTTCAGACCAAAAGAGAGGGTTCGGCACTTTCTTCCGTAAAGTGCTTCAAAAGGAGACATCTGAGGCGGCTTGAAAGCTATTATTATAGGAGAATTCAGCAAAGGGTAAGCTTTTCTCCCAATCCATGCCATAAGATAGCACACAAGCTCTGAGCATGTCTTCTAAAGTTTGATTGGTCCGTTCAGTCTGCCCATCTGTTTGGGGATGATAAGCCGTACTGAAATTCAGCTTTGTCCCTAACAGAGTATGCAAACTTTCCCAGAAACGAGATGTAAACTGGGATCCTCGATCGGACACAATAGTCTTAGGGATTCCATGAAGACGAACAATATTCTCCAGGTATAGCTCAGCAAGTTTAGAGCTTATATAAGTGGTTTTAACTGGAATGAAGTGAGCAATTTTGGTTAATCGATCGACGATAACCTATATGGAATCATGTCCTTTTCTGGTTCTTGGTAATCCAACAATGAAATCCATACAGATATGGTCCCACTTCCATTCAGGAATTTCAAGGGGCCGAAGTAAACCAGCTGGGCGTTGATGCTCGGCTTTTACTCGCTGACATACGTCACATTTAGCGACATATTCGGCGATTTCCTTTTTCATGCCGGGCCACCAATACTCCATTTTGAGATCTTGATACATCTTCGTGCTACCAGGATGGATAGATAGAGGTGATTCATGAGCTTCACTCAAGATCAACTTCTTGATTTCTAAATCACTGGGGATATAGATTCGATTCTTGAATAAGAGTATACCATCCGAATTTTCTGAAAATTCCAATTCCTTGCCTTGTTCCAACTCTTTTCGGATTTTAGATATGGTTTCATCTTTAGATTGGGCTACCTTAATTTGGGTTTTCAGATTTGGTTGCATTTGGAGACTAGCAACAAATCCTTTTTCAACAATTCCCAAATTAAGCTTCTGAAATTCCTTTACTAATTCAGATTGATCAGTGTATGCTGACACCGTCATACAATGACGTTTACGGCTTAGAGCATCTGCTACGACATTAGCTTTACCAGGATGGTAGTGAATACTAAGGTCGTAATCCTTTATTAATTCTAACCATCTCCTTTGCCGCAGATTAAGATCTGGCTGAGTAAAGAAGTACTTTAAGCTCTTATGATCTGTGTAGATGTCACACTTGTTTCCAATAAGATAGTGACGCCAGATTTTAAGGGCATGCACTACTGCAGCTAACTCCAAATCATGAGTTGGATAATTAAGTTCATGAGGTCGAAGCTGACGAGAAGCGTAAGCTACGACTTTCATCTCTTGCATCAACACGCAACCAAGACCATTGCGTGAAGCATCGCAATAGACATCGAAGCTCTTATGGATATCGGGTAACACTAGCACTGGGGCTGTGGTTAACCGTTTCTTCAATTCCAGAAAGCTTGCTTCGCATTCTGGAGTCCATTCATATTTCTTTTCTTTCTTCAAGAGCTGAGTCAAAGGTTTGGCGAGTTTGGAGAAGTTTTCGATGAAACGGCGATAATATCCCGCTAAACCGAGGAAACTTCGGATTTGAGGAACAGATTTTGGTTGCTCCAGTTTTGGACCGCTTGAACTTTCTTTGGGATAAACAGAAATTCCACCTTTGGAAAGAATATGCCCGAGGAATGCAACTTCCTTCAACCAAAATTCACACTTCTCGAACTTGGCATATAACTTATGTTCTCGGAGTTTCTCCAGAACCAAGTGTAGATGTTGGGTATGATCTTCTTCATTTTTGGAATAAATGAGGATATCATCTATGAATACCACTACGAACTTATCGAGATACTCCATAAAGACTTTATTCATTAAGCTCATAAAGCTAGCTGGAGCATTTGTAAGTCCGAAGGACATTACGACATATTCATATAAGCCGTAACGAGTGGTAAAGGCTGTTTTAGGAATATCCTCCGGTCGGATTTTTAATTGATAATAGCCATGTCTAAGATCAATTTTGGAGAAGATTTGGGCGCCGGTTAATTGATCGAAAAGATCATCGATACGAGGTAAAGGATATTTGTTTTTGATTGTAACATCATTAAGAGCACGATAATCCACACACATGCGTAGACTACCATCCTTTTTACTGACAAAGAGAACAGGGCTTCCCCATGGAGAAGTACTAGGTCGAATGAACTTTTTGTCTAACTGTTCTTGAATTTGCTTTTTGAGTTCTACTAATTCATTTGGTGGCATACGATAAGGTCTTTTGGAAATTGGGGCTGTACCAGGTATAAGATCAATGACGAACTCTAAGTCACGATCTGGTGGCAAACCCGGCAATTCTTCTGGAAATACATCAGGGAAATTGGAAACTACAGGAACCGATTTAATCTTTTCCATTGCCAATGAATTTAAGTATGATCTTGATTCGGAAAGATTCTGGGTGGAACTAAAGTTTACTTCAATTCCATCAGGACTGATAAGAGATATGGATCTATTAGCACAATCTATCTGTCCTTTATTCTTAGCTAACCAATCCATACCAAGAATGATGTCTAATCCTGGGGTTTCTATAAGAATAAGATCAGCATAAAATAAAACTTCATTTATTTCAATGCTAACCTTATGACACATTTTAGTAGTTCTCATTTTTGCTCCAGGAGAATAGATTATCATGGACATAGGTAAAGATTTAGTTTGGATTTGATGTGATTCTACGAACTTCTTGGATATAAAGGAATGAGATGCACCGGAATCAAATAACACCAAAGTGGGAATAGATTGGACGGGAACATACCCGAGAACCACATCTGGTGCTTCCGTTGCTTCTTCTGTAGTCACATGATGTAAACGTCCTTGATTGGCGGCTTGAGCGAGTGCAGGCCTTACGGCTTGTTGTCCTCCGGCTCCTTGAGGGCGACCAGGGGTTCTTGAGAACTCCCTTGCTTGGGCAATTATTGGCATAATGTCCAAGCTGCTTGCACTTGAAGCATGTGACATTTGGAGTCTGAGTTGATGCTCCGGTAGGACGTGCTCCAGTAGGGTTTGCCGGACGAGGCAAAGGTTGTCGAGGTCGAGGGGCTGGACCTTGATGCCTTTGCTTCTGTGGCGGAGCAGGTGGTCGCGCATTACCCTGAGGTGCAGGGCGAGGCCTGGATGGACTTGCACTGGCATTCTTCTGTGCCATCCATTTCCTTTTACGCGACTCCATGGCAGCTCGAGTGCTATGCTCCACTCGAATAGACTTGTCCACCAGAGTTTGAAAGTCATTGATATCAATGGCAGCTAATGCACACTTGATCTCCTCATTTAGGTTATCCCGAAAGCGTTCCAACTTGCGCGCTTCAGGGGTAATTTCTAATGGTGCATAGCGGGAAAGGTAATTGAAGCGATTAAGATACTCCATTACCGTCTGATTTCCCTGACGGAGGTCAAGGAATTCCCGTCTTTTGATGTCCATCAAACTGGAAGGAATATGGGTTCGTGAAAAGTATCCTTGAAGGCCTCCCATGAAATCGATCCTTTGGAAGAATAGCTTGGTAGTTCTCCCACCATAAAGCGCAGCCTCCTCCCAACCGGTAAGATGCATAAAGAACTTTCTCTCGATCATTGCCTTTGTGCAATGTTCAACTTGCTCTCCATTGTTCGCGACCAGGTCATCTGCGTCCAATGGGTCGACAGCGATAGAAAATGTAGGAGGCCGAGTTTTCAAAACTTCAGACAACCTTGATGGTGGAGCACCACCACCACTTCCTCCAACAGGGACTCCTTGATGGGAAGTATTACGAACTAAGCTGTTGCAGAAGAAGTGTATGGGTTTGGCGGTTTTGCTCGATCATTGCGAACTTGCGCCATTGTGGGTGGACTGGCAATTGCTCCTCCGAATTCCACCTTCTTGATTAGGATTTGAATCTGGATTAGGTGGATCGGCACTTGATGAGAAGATGAAGCCCTTGCAGAAGGGTGAATCGGATTAGGTTCTTATTTGGAGTGGGCAATGTTTCGCGAGGAGGAAAAGGCTCCTGCGATGCCTCACTCTCCAAGATCCCGCGAAGAGATCTGGTTACAGGCATCCTGAAATTTCAATTCAGATGAGAAAATAATGTATTGTAATTAAATGATTTAAGCCGGTATTGAAAATTTAAACTCAATCTCATTGGTTAATAGGCAACATTTAATTCCTAAAATTTTATTATTCTTAAAGAAATTCATTAACAAGGAAGGTGTGTTGCTATGTTATGTTATGTTATATTGTAAAAGATAAACACAAGGGATCACATCATCGTGAAGTTGTAATAAAACATTAGAAAGTCACGAGAAGGAACCAAAACAAGCAGAAATAAACAGTAACAGCACTTTATTCAAACCACATATTAACAACATGTACAACAAAAGTATGACAACCTCACTACTTAATGCTACAAGACCACATGTCTTTGCTACAACTCAAGGTACACCTACTCCAAACCTGGTGCTACAACGTCCTCGCCAGCAGACTCAACAGGATCCGCAGGGGTAGAGTCAGTCACCGTGGCGGGAAAGGTACCACGACGCCTGTAAACCTGCGTCACACGGGGGCCTTGATACACTGCTGCGACTGTCCAAGTCTAACTCGCGACAGGCGTGGGCGACTAACTCCTGTGGACATCCTAGCCCGTCGAAGCGTCTAGTGGCCCTAGCGGACCTAGGTGTAGGAGTACCAGGCACCTCTGGGATCGGCAACAAAGTAGCATCGCCGCCAAGTGCTGACCTAGAGAACAAACCCATAGCCACGAAAGGAGCTATGGCGTTCTCTAAAAGGCTACTCTCCCACGTGCTACGTAGTACTCTATCTTGCTCGACGGTGGTAACGGTCAGAAGCATGAAGGAACTCAACTATGATCCTATAGTGCTCATTAGGCCTTTGTACTAGGATCTATGTAACTAGTGTCTCCTCGGCAACAAAGCGGGTATCTCCGTAAGATCGCCATCTCTGGAAGAGCGTGGCGCAGTCGAACGATGGCCATATAAGCAACATCGCTCAACGCAGAAGACACCGAAGCTCCACGACCATCAAAAGTACGATCTGCCTCTTCGAACTGTGTCCTAGCTGGGATCTCAATCCTAGCTATGTACTCTATCGAAACTGGACTCGCCATCCTCTGGTAGACGGTGTATTGAGGTGTCTCAAACTGCGCAAAATCTAACATCTGTGCTAAGACTCCCATCAATCCCGTTCCCAGACGCTCGGAGGTGTGGAAGCATGGCGAATACCCTTCCATCTGCACATTTAATAAGGAATTAGTATTCAGATTAAATGCAAGATGCAACGATAACGCTACAAAAGTAAAGAGTAGAAGACAACATAGTAAAGAATTAATAACAGATATAACAAGTTTTATTTTCCTAAGTGTAATGTGTCTATTCAAAATTTTAATTTCCCTCTTAACGACCATTCTAACTAAGGTTCACCTACAGGCAGCGTGGCTCTGATACCAAACTGTGAGACCCTCATTTATATGTCACTAAGTAACATAAATATGAGGCTCTTAAGTGCTTCCTGTGCCATTCCCATGATCGATGGTCGCACGCACAAACACAATTTGGATATTACTGACCACACAGATACACACTTTTATTACATCACAAGTTTCATAGTGTTATTACAATACCAAAAGTAGCAGGAAATTAAAACCATGTCTCATAGTATGCCAACTATTCCATAACTCCACAGGCAACTGCTGAGATGAACTTAGAAAGATCAGTCGTCGCTAAAATTCGCAGGTTCCTCAAATTCATTCCCGTCATTATCATAATCTTGCTCATCACCTAAAAACATTGTTGAAGCAAGTTGAGTACATTGGTACTCGCAAGACTTTGTAGTGTATGCAATTCCTGGAATATATGCAGGCTGAAATAGAAAGTGGGTTTCTACGGTTGTTTTGCATAAAGCGAAAGTTTTGAATGAAGTAATACTGGATAGTAATGGAAAGCGTAAATAAAACATTAAAACAGTTTGATAAGCAATTGAGATAACAAATAATAAAAAGATAATAACATTTTACTCACGGCCCTTTGTGAGTAAATTAACGAAAAGACCCTCCATGGTCTCGTACGAACAAATGTAACATTAAGTAAGACTAAAGAATGTAAACCATTTCCCAAATCATTTAATCAAAGGTTTTTGAACACAGAAATAGCTAACTAGTGTCAATTCGCCAAGTCATCCATGACCGTGGATACGGCTATTCGAATAGTTTTAGACTCTGCAGAGTTTGTCTCGCTTTACCCACAAGATATGTTCTCCTTTTTGCAAGCTATAAGACACACTTCCTTTGGTATGCCCGCGAGGAGTTCATAACGAAACTGTTCGATTACTTGAACCTTAACTTTGCACTAGCCCAGTGACGTTACCCCTGACTATGATGGAAGCTAAAAATGTAAAAGGGATTCCGAGCGGTAACCCACCAGGAATGGAAATTCCGGAGTTAGCGACCCACCAGGAATAATAAACAGCCCCAAATTCATAGCCAGGCGTACACCGTTACAACGGCAGATGCCAACACCTTGGTGATGACACCTCCCTCGAGTAAACCAATATTCGGAATGCCCGTGCTACAACTGCCTACCAATGTGCAAAGCTAATTCCCAAATAATTTAATAAGTTAAGACTGTCCCATTACAGTACTTGTGGATGTACGGTTATACTTGGATCATGCAACACTACGTTCGGTCCTCAAAGTGACATGGGCGATAACTCCACCCTAGCTACGTACACGTTAAAACATGTACAACCGGCTATTGCCAATAATCACCCACGTCAAAACAGTAGTTTTATTTTCATTTTTATCAAACTACCAGTATCCTTTACTGCTTGAATAAACCATAAAAGATTTCATGAAGAATGATGTGTGGATGTAAATATTTCCAACTTTGACCTAACGCAGTGCTAAGCATTTGCAGGTTAATAAACGATTATACCCAGTTTAAAGAACTTAACCAGTCCTATGGCTTTCATGGATTGTATGTCAACGTGATTAAGGGAATCCATCAATTTGGGTTATAACTACCAAGTGACCAAAATAAGGATTTATCGAATATAAGCATGCGGAAGATTCTTAATCACATTTTATCCGGTTGTAAAATCTGGGTTCAAGAATGATCAAAGGGGTGCTTGCCTTGCTCCTCGGCGGTGTAATTTGGATCTGTGTAAATCGATAGCGTAGTCGGCAATCTCAGCGTCTATACGTTGATTAAAAAAAAATGGCAAAAAGAATACTTCAATATCGATAAAAGAAGCAAATACACAAACAACAAGGATAGCAATTGAAGGATTCAAATAAGATCAATTCAAATCAACCAATAATGGTAATCACTTAATCAATTCATGCATTAACCAAGTTATAAGATTTTGGGCCTAAGGGCAAAAGCTTAATGACATACAACATGACCACCTTTCTTTATGTATTATTTCCTTTTAATTTACGAATTCAGGAAGCTAAGATTGTAGAATTAAATTTAACAAAGTTCATTTTCAGGGTGTATGATTAATTATACTAATATGAATTAGCATGCAAAGCAACCCTAGTCATGTCAAAAGATAGCAACATGGTGAATCCTAACTCTCATATTACCATTAGATCCTAATTAGTGTAATGAGCACAAAGAAACAAGTTTAATTCATTTTGGAAGCTTTTTGATTAAGTTATTGCAACTATATTAAATATAAGCATTAAATAAAGTCCTAATAGGAAATTTTCACAAACTAACTCCAAATCCAGATCTAATTACATATTTGAGTAGTATTTGATCTAAGGATTCCAACAAAGTTGGTTTCACTCAATTTGGACTTTATTTGCAAAATCTCTACATGCCACATAATCAAATTTCTCTCTTTAAATTTAAATTCAAGTTTAAATTGCTAAACAAGTTTCAAATGTTTTTGCACATTATGAAACCAGATGATTTATGATGAATTTAGGAAGTTGTTTCATTCTATTTGGAGCTATAAATCAAAAGTTATAAGCATTTGAATCAATTCGAGTTCTTAAAATCAGAAAAAAGGACAAATGCGCTTTCCTTAAAGGAAAGCGTATTCCTTAGCTTTTCTTGTGGGTGGCCTTTTGAATCGGCCTGATCGCGACGGCCGGGCCCACGGTCTGATGACTCACGCGGGCGCTTGCACATCCGCGCGAGGCTGAGAAGGTGGGCCTGCACGGTAGCGAGACGTGCCCGTGCAAGCAACTGTCCGCCCGGGTCCACATGACAGCTAGCTGAACCCGAGCTAGCTGACAGAGATGGCCCGCATGACAGCGACTCTAAGCAGGGGAGGCTCTAGCCGAGCTCGCCGGCGACTTCCCGGCGGCGTCGATCGACTTTGGCCGGTGGCACTAGCTTCACGGGATCATGATGAACTTAGGGGTGTGCTCGGTTATAGGTGGTGTTCGGAGAAATCGGGCTCACGGCGATGACCGGCGGAAGCTCACGGTGGCGCAGGGTGCGATGGCGCTAAGGGAATCCTTGAGCTTGAAGAACATGCGTGAAAGCATCTAGAGGTCCTAGGGACTCTATTAGAGTTCTTGGATTGGAGGATGGGTGGCCGGGTGGTGTTCTCACCATGCGGCGGCGATGGCGGAAGAGGTTGCACGGTGCGGGAACAAACGGAGAGGGTCTAAGCTGAAACAAATCGCGCAAAAGCTTCGTGAGTATCCAAGGATACTTTAGGAGCGATCAATTTGAACGTTCTCTTACCGAGGTGAACGAATTTGAGTTTTTCCCCAAATCGGGTTTCGCCGGAGATGGAGAAGGAGGGCTCGGCTCGGCCGGTTTTGGGTGTATGAGAGTGAAAGAGGAGTTGCTCCAGGTTTGGCTGGGAGTAACGGTGCTATTCGTCCCCTTAAATAGGCATGGAAGGCGGTAAGGAGCGGGTTAGCTTTGAGAAGGAATGGCGGCGGTTTCAGGCGTTCTCTGGAAATCCTCCACTGGTTCAGTCAGAGCATGGGCGAGGTACAGGGATGCAGCGGCGTGGCAGAGGGTGGCCTCGGCGCGGAATTGCGGCTAGGTCACGACAAAGGGGCGGCGGTGCGGCTTTGTCGGCAACACGAGAGAGAACGAGAGAGAGAGATAGAGGAAGAGAGGAAGAAGAAGGAGGCGTGGTGGGGCTCACGCGACAGGAGAGAAATAGAGAGAGCATGACGTGTGGGCCAGATGGCCTCGGGTCCTGTCGGCAACGGTGCCAGCGCAAAAGTGGACGCGTGGACCCCACACGTAAGAGCAAGAGGAGAGAGCTCCAGTTCCTTCCATGGACAGCGCAGAAGCTCAATTAATTCACGGTCCAATTCACCTCCAGATTTTTCGAAACTTTTTTACTAAGCTAATGGATGGATTATCTACCTCCAGTAAAATTTTGAGATTAAAATGATATACCAATTATTTACTAAAAATCTGACAATGAACGTTGCACAGAAAATCCAATTTAGTTTTTGAATTGATTAAGGGACTAAATCAACGTATTTTCTTTTGAAATTTTTACTGAAGGTTTGGTTCTAAACAATGGACCTATCATAAAAATTTCAACATCAAATTCTCATTATTTAATTCTCCATAAATCTTTTATTGATTTCTGCAGAATTCCAAATCTGCCTAAATTAAATGCTAAAACATAGCAAAAATGCTTATTAATTTTTGAAACTTTTTGAGGGTGAAGGTGATATGTTTGAGGTTTTATGGTAAAAATCCCAAGGTCTAGATTGCTCCACAACTCTCTCTAAAAATCTGACATTGGTCAGGGCAACCATTGAGTTTATTATTTAAATTTGTTTTCTTTACTAGTAAAAGCATGCACATGGTCTTTTGACCATCTAGGGATATCTTCTAGGGTTTGGCCAGGTTATACAAAATTTTTTACCATTGTAATTTCATTTCTTACCCTTTTACCATTTCTTCTTTTATTTGATTTCAATAACCAATTCAATCAACAACAATTTAACAAAACACATAACATCAAGAAATAAAGCAAGGAAATGATTTCACATTTTTAATATTTGATTTTTATTGCCTTATAATTTTGAGGATGTTACAAGCGGCAATACGGAGAGGTGACGTGGCCGCATCCTGGCCGTACGCGTGTACATGATCAACAGCCACGATCGCGAGCTGCAAACGGATCCGCACGGGAATCTGCTAGGGTGATGTGACGCAATCTCATCCGTTGCTTCCGAATCCAACGGTTCAAGCACACGGGCGACGTGGCTCAATCCTGACCATTGGATCTCGATCCAACGGCTTGCGTGAACGTGGTTCGGTCGGACTCGAGTCCGACTCGGGTTGCTCCAACAGTGAAACCCATTAGGGTTTTTCCAGTGATTTAATTTTTAAAATAATTCTAGAAATTCAATTAAATCGAGAAAAATAGCAAAATACTCAGAAAAATTTCAGAAAAAATTTAGAAAATACTTTGAGACAATTTGGACTTAGATAAAATATTTCCAACAAAATTTTATTTGAAACTTTTAAATATTTAATTAACACAATAAAGAACTTAATTCAAATTAAATCCAAATAAATTCCAGAAAATTCCAGAATTAACTGCTTCAGCTCTTTGTTGTTCTGCACAAGGATATGGTCTTTAATCCACAATGTACCCTGCTCATCTAACTTGAAGTCCTTAGCCTTGTCCTCATCCATCTTTGACTTGATTTTCTTTATCTTATCATCAACTTTTTGACCTTCCATGATCCGGTCTTCTAAGGTAGGCTTTACTTCCAAGGTTGCTAAAAATCATTCGGGTACCACTTCCAGCTTCATCCTCTGGAAATCCTTACATAGCTTAGCTTGTCTCTCTTCCACAAGCATGTTCACGGTGTGGCTCTTCTGACTCAAGGCATCAACTACTACATTAGCCTTGCCGGGATGGTATTGGATCCCGACATTGTAATCCTTGATCAACTCCAACCATCTCCTTTGCCTCATATTCAAATCTAATTGAGTGAAGATGTATTTAAGACTCTTGTGGTCCGTATAAACTTCACATCTATTCCCAATAAGGTAATGACTCCACAACTTCAGGGCATGCACTACGGCAGCTAACTCCAAGTCATGCGTCGGGTAATTCTCCTCATGCGGCCTTAACTGCCTTGATGCATAAGCGACTAACTTCCGGTTCTACATCAACACGCATCCAAGTCCTTGACGCGATGCATCACTATAGATATCAAAACTCTGGTGCACATCCAACAATACCAATACTAACACCGTTGTCAATCGCTTCTTCAACTCTTGAAAGCTCTTCTCGCACTCTAGCGTCCATATAAATTTCTTCTCCTTCTTCAACAATTGCGTAAGGGGCCTTTTTGGCGCTGAAAAACGCAGCGTCGAGTCGATCGCCGCCAACACATGAGAACGCTGGGTTCAATGGTTGCGAGCGTGCCAGCCTATTTGATCACGCAATCGGCATGAGATGTGTACCTGAATACGATCATTCCAGGGAGAACAATCTGAGTCTTGGTATCGATACGGCCCTTGCTAGGTCGGTATGAACCAGCACGAACCGGGTAAATAGATCTAATCTGTTCTCACGAGCCGATCAGACAGGGTAAAAGCTTGCTTCTCCGAAAAAGGTGATGCAAAACAAGATCGAAAGAAACGAGAGCTTGGTAGGGCGTAACACAGTAGAGATCAATAACCGGCGATGCACAACTTGTATTGATCAATGTGAATTATAGAGGAAAGATTACAAAGCTACGAGAACTACTCCTAGTGCAGGGAAATAAAAGTAATTGGTAGATTGATTGGTTGGTTTTGGATTGATGTCCCCTTGGCGTAGCACGCGATCCTCCTTTTATAGTCCGAAGACTTTTGGTTGTGTTAGTCACGGTCTCTCCATAACCGTATCGTCTTGATGTTCATCTTTCCATCCTGATCATAACCGTATGGGATCTGGGTCGTATTGGCTCTGGCCTTTCCTTCTAATCTTCACCCGATTGCATCTTCCCGATCTTCATCATCCGTTGCTGACCTGATTCGCGCCGCTTTGGCCCCGACTCGTGCCAGAACCGTACCCACCCTAGTCGGTCAAAATTAGGTGCTAACACATGCCCCCATTTTTGGGATATGTGTGAACATGTCCCAAAAATCAACCATTAGATCCTAAGCGGGTCATCATTTCTATTATCCCTCTTTGTTGGCAATTACCTCCTCGAGACGCCGCATCATAAATTTTCCTGTATCAAATCACCTCGTATTCCACCAGCATTTGCTTGAAGGATGCTTCGTTCTCCATGCCATGGCGATTCGTCTGCTCATTTTGCTCTATAAGTATCAGATGAACCGTAATCCACCGCATCATCTCGAAGTAATCTTCACAATCTAGCCATGTCTTTTTCCTCTTCTAACTCCTCCAGTTACTATTCATCATCGGATGATGACTCGGCCATCGCCTCGGCCTTTCAGGAAGAATTATCGGCCGAGGTCCACGCCGAGGAAGAAGTTGCCGATGACGAAGCCATCGCACGCGCCCTTCAGGAAGAGCTCGACGCTGAGGCCATCGAAGATCCTGCAGCAGCTGCCCCTCTCCCTGCTGAAGCTGAGGTACCTGATGCCGACGCAGACGCTGCTCCTGCGGAGGCTACCCCAGAGGCCGTCGCTTCCCCTCCAGCCAATAACAACCCGACGCTTCCACCAGCACCCCCTGCCGATGCTGCCCTCCATGAGTCATCAGACTCCAGCAATAGTTCCAGCGCAAGTGATGCTCCTAGCGGGAAGCGTCGTCGGCTCCATTAGACATATGAGTCTTCTTTTCCCCTTTTCCTCTTCTTTTTGTTCTTTATTCTCTATATCTGCCGTGAGACTTCTGTGCATCCCTTAGCCGACTCATGTAATCGCTACTTTACTATTTCAGCCAATCATGTAAATAGCCTTCTTAATGAAACATGTGAATATTTTGTATGTTCTATCTTAATCGGCTTTTGTATGTCTTCTGTTTGTTTTCACATCGACTCGTAACGCTTTAGTATAGGATGCTTTCGCAACGCATCAGCTGGACAAGTGTCCATCGGCAGATAGAATTTTGGACTGACCGGACCGGCCGTTCCTTCTACTGTACGCTCCCCAACAAACGTGTCTCTTTTCTCTTTCCTCATTAACTGCCTTGCATCCTTCACATCATGTTCTGCCACTTCTTTGTGTAGTCGGTGGCGCAGCTTGGGGCGCGATTCTGGGTGCCATTCTGAGCGAAATGTACTCTTTCCTTATAAAATCTTTTCTTCTCTTCGAGTACTTTCATCTTCTTCCTTTGAACGCATCGCCCTCTCAGCCGACCACCTAGAGCGGGAAAATCTTCCTTTTTTGGCTCGGTTATTCTTCGTTGTCCCTCTGATGATTTGTCTTGTAATTTTCCTCTTGCGTTCCACCATCGGCCTTTCGCTTTTTCGCCTGATTCCTTTTCCCACAATGGCCGATTATCGATCCACGATCTTGATTCCGGTACCCGAGTCGGATGGTCATTTCCTGCTTGGACCAGAAGGGGATGAGGATCCGATGGATTATATCAACAAGGAGGTCATGCGGATCCCCCTGAACGCTGTTGGCCGCAATCTCTCAGGGTGAACGAACAGCTTAAGAGCCTGGCCTACCAACACTGTGGGCTAGAGGAATTGGTACAACTAGGTGACTGCTCGCAAGAAGGTGGATTGGGAGGCTTGGGAGATAGCCGATTGCATCGTCCTTTCCTTATCGGGTATGTGCCGAGAGGAATCTCTGATTGCCGCCGCTTCTTATTTTTGGTCGGATTCCTTCAACCCTTTCTCTTTTTGGCCCGGCTTCCTTGGTCTGACTTGATGGATGTGGCAGTACTGACTGGTCTTAAACCTATGGGCCAACAATTCCATGCCATCGACGCGACCCACTCCCATCGACTGCCAACCCAGACCAACTGGTTCCGATATCTTCATGAGTTTAGCCAATCATCGGGTCCGGTGGAGCCTCGCGAGCATGTCACCAACTTGACCATGTGGTTGGAAAAATTTCTCTTCTGTGGTGCCATAGTGGGTCCCACCACCAACTTCCAAGGTCTGGCGGAGGCTCTGGCCGCCGGTAAGGACATAGCTATGGGGAAGCTACTCCTAGGTGCAATTTTTCGGACAATGCATCTCATCACCTCGAAGCTGAACAGTGTGGCTGAGTCTCATACTGTCAGGCATCTGGGGAGCCCTCTCTAGTTCATCCAACAATGGATGATGGCCCAATTCTAGACGCCTTTTGGATTCACGCCTTCCCCAGACCTTCATTTTCCATGTGAAGACGCGTCGGAGGAAAAAACAGTATCCGCGGAGCCTCCTCTCAGGCGATGCCGATCGTTTGGAGAGACTTTATCTCAAGTTTTCCTGGGCGATCGTAAGCTGGATATGGTGGCTTTCGCCAGATACTTTACGTATTTTTACTCCACAGAGTACCTTTCTACTATGGACTTTCTCCCGTATCGGCAAATTGACTCCTTGGAGTATGAGCGTCCCGGCCTCTGCCGGTCGGATCGTCCTGACGCCGAGTGGCTCAGACATTTCATTTCTCCGGGCATCTTTTCAGTCGGTCTTAGCTCTTCAAGCCACACTCAGAAGCCGTCATATGAGTATTATCATCCGGCTGTTTGCGCCAGGCAATTGGGATTTGGGCAGATCCCCCTCGGCTGGTGCTCTTCGACAGGCTTTGGGAACGGGAAGTGCTGGAAGGTCCCCTTGATGTAAACATTGCACTGGACCAGAGCGGAGATTTGTTGATTGACTCTGTTTCTGGAGTCATCATGGCATCCCGGTATCGCGCGACTTTCACCCGTTGGTGGGAAGGATGGAGTTATCAGCTGTTCTTTGCTTCACTGAATGAGATGCTCCATCGTTTCGATGAATCTCACCAGTTACCTCCTTCGCCCCAGGTATTTCCGAGGTACTGCCTCTTTCTTGCAGAGCATTCGTTGCCAATCTTCTTTTGCCATTTCTGTACCTTTAGGATGCTGCAGATGCATGGCCACTGCTGTCGGCCAGTGGCAAAGCTATTGAGTTTTGTGCTAACATTGCCGGGCGCACGAATGTTGACCTCACTCCCCCAACTCTGAAAGATGTCAAGAAGAAGGGTTGTGGAGGGATACCGGCTCAACATCGGTAGAAAATAAAATCGGCCGATGCATCTAGGAACCAATCCCCCCAAGAACCGGGACGGTTGGTGCGATACAACACAACCGACGCCTTCTCAGGCTGGTATGGCTTCCGTCAAGGGTGATAAGTACCTGTTTCTTCTGTCAACCTATGGGTTTGCATTTTATTTATGGACCCTATTTCCTCGTTCTGTTCCAGCACGGCACAAGCGACTTGCTGGCCGGAAAAGACTTGCGAAGGTCTCTACTCCTTCCCCACCTACTTTGCCGGCTCCTCAGGTACCTGTGTTTTGCTTTTGACTCTCCGCTTAACTATTCCTGGGAGTTATGCTTCTACACAGCCGATTGTAGGAGACGCAGTGTTAGATGCTTATGCAATGGCCTATGGCGCGTTTGCGGCCTCAGCCATTGATTCCTCGAGAGAGGCTGCTGCTGACGTTGTTCCTAAGGATGCCACTTTGGGGACCATAGTGACCGTTGTCGAGGATATTGAAGGGAGCGCTGCAATGGTGGGCATCCAAGTGGTTGACGCAGAACAAAGTGCTAACGTCGCCCCTGCGGAGATTGTTATGGAGGGCGTAGCAGCAGGAGCCGATGTGGTTACTTCCATGGGAGTCGCCGTGGCGGTGGCGGGGCAATCCCCTATGGTCAACCTAATGGAGTCGGCCGATACCCCTCCTGCCATTGAGTCTTCAGGCATCGCCCTTCCTTCGAGTCCTTGCTTCGGTGATGAGGTACCTTTTCAGTTTCTACTTTTGTTCCTTTTGAGTGTTCTGGCCTTTTGGTCGACGTTTTGCCATTCAGCTACTGACGAGCACCCTTCTTGGATTCAATCCGGGGGAACTCAGCTTCTCCCCTAACAGTGCACCTTCTGTTGACCAGCCGCTCCAAGTAGGACTGGATCCTTTGTCAGCGTTGCAGCAGGATAAAGTGAAGCAGCTTCATCGGCTGTTGGTGCGATCAGGGCCGATGGTGCTGGATTCGTATTAATTAGTTTCTACTTTGCTTGCCGAAGTTACTTCCTGCATCCCGTCGTTGTCTACGGACGCGTTCCGCCATTTGCACGGGCTTTTCTTGGAGAGGGACGCCGTTCGATCAGCACAGGAGCGCCATTGGCAATGGGAGGAAGTTGCGAAGGAGCGTGCAGAACTTGCTCTTCAGGTGACTGATGTGAAAAAGGAGAAAGTTGCGTTTGACATTGCAGTCGCTTCAGTTCAGGTCTTAGCGCCGTTAAGGGCAGAGCTAGCCGATGAAATAGCTCGCCTGAAGCATGTCCTAGCCGAAGACGAGACCCGCCTTTCCGAGATGGACCGCAGGGCTGCCTTGGCAAAGGCCGACATACAAGTCCGTCGAGCCAGTTTGGTAGAGTTCTTTCAGAGGATCGATTCTAGGGTTAAAGCTATTGCACCGGTCGAGGTAGTACATCGGATGATTAGGCTCTGATCTCAAGCGTGGGCCAAGCTGCACAGGAAGCTGCTGACAGCATCACCCACCTTATCTAGACGATGTACCAAAATACTCTTAATCGTACACTACCTTTTGTCTTGTAATGTTTTGATTTGCAACCGAACCTATCCCATACTGGACTCGATTTGGCTTTCGATGATTTTTCCTTTCACCGTTTTTCTAAGCTCCGACCCATATGCTAGGGTAGTACTTCTTCAGGTATTTTCCGTTGATGGCCTTGACGTATGCTTCTCCTTTCAGGGTCTCGAGTATGTATGAATTTTCTGGTACCAACCGACTAACTTTGTATGGCCCTTCCCACGTGGGTGGCCATTTTTCGTACTTGTTGTCCCTCGTCCTGACTGGCAGGATAGTTTTCCATACTAAATCACCTTCCTCGAATGACTTGGGTATGACCTTTCTATTGTACTATCTTGCCACCCTAGCCTTGTTTTTCTTGATATGTTCCATCACTCTCAGTCTCAACTCTGTTAAGACTTCGAGGTTATCGGCCAACGCATTCCTGTAGTCCTCAGCCGATTGAGTGTCTTGCATGGCGGTTCTAAGTGAGCTTATGCTGATTTCCAATGGCAATACCGCTTCTTGTTCGCACACCAACTGGTACAGGGATACTTTGGTGGCCCCGTGGCTCGATACTTTGTATGCCCACAATGCATCGGCTAGTGTTGTATGCCATCCTCTTGGTTTATCATCTATTTTCCTTTTGATCAACTTGATCATTGTTTTATTCGACGCCTTGACCTGTCCGTTGGCCTGAGCGTAGTATGGTGAGGAGTTCAACATTCTGATCCCTAAACCTCGGGCGAAGCTTTGGAATGCTACTGACATGAACACGATGCCCTGATCGGTCGTAATAGTTTGTGGGATCCCGAACCGATGAACGATGTGTTCTCGGAAAAATGCTATTACCTCCGTGCTAGTGACTTTCTTTAGTGGTACCGCCTCGACCCACTTGGAAAAGTAATCTATGGCGGCCAATATAAAGTTGTGATCTTCGCTAGATGCTGGATAAATCTACCCAATGATGTTAATGCCGCATCCGCGGAATGGCCAGGGTTTCACAATTGGGTGCAAAGCCGCGACGGGGGCGTTCTGTACGTGTCGGGACCCGAATCTGCAAATCCGGACCCTCTGTGTATTCAGCACTAGTCTAGGAACGCGCTAGTGCACACAGTCTTAACATCGGTAAATATCACAATCATACCACTCGATACTAATAAAGTACTTTAATTAGATAGTCAAACTGGTTGCTCGACCTTATGGTCAAGTTACAAATATACGCCACGCAGGGCGAAAGACTTATTAAGAGAGAAATAATAGCAGCGAAAAATAAGATAACATCGTGGCGCCATCCAGTATACCACATGCAACTGACTGGGCTCGCTCCCTAAGTAGACGGTTCCTCTGGAAGCTCCTCCTCCAAAGCAGGTGTAGATTCTTCTTCAACTGGTGTTGTATTGTGGCAAGGGTGAGTACTTTGGTACTCAGCAAGTCATGCACAGAATGCAAGCTAATATACTATATGCATGGCTTGATACAAAGGAATAGCTCAAGGTATATTTGCAGTAAACAGCATTTGACAAGTAGCATAAGTAGATTCGAAAGCAGTAGAAACAAGTATAACATCAATAACTTTTCAAGGAGTTTAGTAAACATCTTTCCCATCCTAATCCACATTTCCATCAACATCATTATTAATCCAACCCAACCTTTCAAGTCCAAGTTATTTTTGAGAAAGTCTAACCCTTGACTGTAATTCCCGAGCGATGTCCAATACCGCGGACACGGCTATTCGAATAGATTTTTCACTCTGCAGAGGTTATGCACTTTACCCACAAGATACAGTCAAACACCACAAAGGCGAGTTCCCGTAACAAAGTCTTTCGAAACTTCTAACAGTACAAGTGGTCATCCCCGGTTGTTGCACACTAACCATTCCCTTAGCTAAGGCGAAGTTTAGGCCAACCAACCGTTAGATGGGTACCTGGCCGCAGCCCCGGTACGCTCCCCCGTACAACTTACACAAAGGGTGTAGTTGACCTCCTGAGGTCCCACAGGTACGTTATTAGCAACTTAATCAACTAGGTCCGTCCCATTAAAGACATGTGGTTGCACGGTAGACCCAGTTCAAAGGCTTGCAAGGTGAAGTCCTTAGGGTGACTAGGGCAAGACTACCCGAAGAACCAAAACAACATTCCCAGTGCCACAACTGGCCCACCTGATCATTCTTGCCACATGCCCCGGTCAAAAGCTATTTATCAAACCCCAGTTGATTACCATGCACCACGTGCCATCAACATCACATGATACCTTCCCAAAATAGGTTCAATATATCATTAAGTCAATATTAACATTTGATTGTCCAAAGTCATGTCATGAGTACGAGTGTGTCTAAGCCATATACTACAACGATCTACAAACCCATGTTGGCAGTTTAGTAGTGTCCAACTAGTAATCCACAACTACGGTGACAAGGGGGTCATGGCACATATTTAAATAGTCAAGGTGTCATGCAGCAATTTGGCATTTATCTAATTCCCCATAATTAAGTAAAGCATTTTCTATTTAAACCAGCATGCAATATATTAAATCAAAATAGGTTTCAAAATAGGATCAATATGGTCAAAGCATAACTTGCCTTCAAAAAGTACTTGTTCTTGGTCCTGAGCTGGCTCCTGGGTCAACACCTCTCCTTCGAAACCTTCCGGCACTTCAACGTCTACTCGTAACGCGTGCAAATAGCAATAAATGAATAAAACAGTAGACCAAAAGTGTCCAAACATCCAAATAAAATCCATAAACAGAGAGAACATAATTTTATGAATTTTTAGGAACTGGAATCGCTCAAATCGGAGTTAAAACACAAAAGTTATGATTATTTAAAGTGTAAATAATCAATTAAATAATTTTATAGAGAAAAACTTTAGTCCAAAAATTAAATAAAATTCATATTTGAGTAGATCTGAATTTTATGAATTTTTAGAAATTTGAATCGTTCAAATCGGAGTTGAAACGCAAAAGTTATAAGCGTTTGAAGTTTTGAAATTCAAATCAATTATTAAACCGAATTATTAAATTATTTTCTTTTTTGGAAATTATTTATTGCGTCAGCGAGGACACGTGGCAGCCTCTGATTGGTCTGCTGACGTCAGCCGGTTCATGGACGTGGTCCATGGTTTGGCTCGGGTTTACCGTGGACCCGGTCCAAGGCTCACGTGCGGCTGACAGGTGGGACCCACTGGGGTGACATCATTGCTGACGTCAGCGGGGACTCAGCCCACGGTGCTGACAGGTGGGACCCACTGTGATGTCATTGCATGGTTGGGGTGGCCGCTGACGTGCGCCACGTCACGGTGCGGTTGTGGCTGGGCCGCTGACATGCGGGCCCGACGTGTCAGCGTCACACGCACGGGTGCGCTGACCGCAGCGGTCAAGCTCCCCGTCACGTGGCGCAATCTCGGCCGTTGATTTGAAAATCAACGGCCCAGATTAGATCTGGACTCACGCGTTTGGGTTAACGCGTTTGATCTGGACCGTTGGATCTAGATCCAACGGTCGAGATTGGATCTGGGATTTTGGAACGGGATCTCACCGACGGTGACGTGGCGCAATCTGGACCGCTTGATGAAGATCCGACGGCCGCGAGCTCGAAGTCCGGCGATGGCGGCGACGGCTGGTCACCGGGCGCGAGGGACGACGACCTAGCCGACGGTAGCCGGCGCGCTCGGCGAGGTGAGTTGGACTCCAGACGCGTCTTGACCTCCGGTCCCTGCTTCGGGGTCAACGGCGACGGAGGGCGGTGCGGCGGCGGGATTCGGCGAAAAACCGCGGCGGCTCCTTCTCCTTACTCCGGCGAGCTCTAGCGGCGCAACCACGCGTCGGCGAGGTGAGTTAGGGCTACGGTGCGCAATGAAGTGGCGGTCCCGACACGGTGGCGGCGCAATAAATAGGGCCCTCGGCGTCTGGAAACGACGGAACCGAGGCCCGCTCCGCTGCGGCGCGGAGTCCGGCGGCGACTTCCGGATTGGGTGGCGTGGCTCAACCACGGTAGTTGGATCAAGATCCAGCGGTGCGGGGTTTGGGCTCGGTGCCGCTCGGCGGTGGTGGCTCGGTCGGGCTCGGGCTCGGGCTCGGGTGACGTGGCTCAATCGTGGCCATTGGATCTGAATCCAACGGTCACGCGGTTAGGGCTCGGCCGAGTGGGTTCGGTCGAGTCACGTGGCTCGGGTCGGACTCGAGTCCGACTCGGGTTCGACTCGGTCGGATGAACAGTACTTGACCCGACTCGATTTTCCAAATGATTTAATATTTAAAATAATTTCCAGTAATTCATTTAATTCAAGAAAAATAGCAAAATACTCAGAAAAATTCCAGAAAAATTATGGAAAATATTTTAGGGCATTTGGGACTCAAATAAAATATTTCCAACAAAACTTTATTTGAAAATTTAATTTCTTTAATTATTTCAATATGGCATAAATTCAAATTAAATCCAAATAAATTCCAAAAAATTCCAAAAATTCACAAATGTGCAAAATAATTTTTAATTTCTTGAAAAGCAAAAATTGGGGTGTTACAAACCTCCCCCCTTAATAGAATCTCGTCCCCGAGATTTAAGGCTAACTAAGGAATAGGTTCGGAAACTCTTTCCTCAAATCCTCTTCGCGTTCCCAAGTCGCTTCGCTTTCTTCATGGTTGCTCCACTGAACTCTACAGAAATGGGTTGACTTATTTCTAGTCTCTCGGTCCATAGTATCCAAAATCTTCACGGGATGCTCCTTATAAGTCAGATCCTCTTGCAGTTCAATCGACTCCAAGGGCGTTTGCTCATCTGGCACTCAAAGACACTTCTTTAGCTGGGACACATGGAACACGTCATGTACTCCTGCTAACGACTGTGGCAACTCCAGCTGGTAAGCAACTTCGCCTCTGCGGCTCAAAATCTTAAATGGTCCAACATAACGGGGTGCAAGTTTCCCTTTGGCATGGAACCTCTTAACTCCCCTGAGAGGTGTAACTCGAGGTATACAAAGTCTTACGGTTCAAAACTCAAATCCGGCGACGATTGTCGGCATAACTCTTCTGGCCGTGATTGGGCTATCTTCAACCTTTCCCTAATCATGGCACCGCTCTTGACTTCTTGAAGAATATCAGGCCCGAAGACAGGGCGCCACGGTCTCATTCGGTTTAATGGCGTCCATAGGTCGACCATCTGATGTCTCAAAAGGTGACATCTGTAAACTAGCCTGGTAACTATTATTGTAACTGAACTCGGCATACGGCAAACTCTTATCCCAAGAGGTAGCATAAGCCAATGCACACGCTCTTAGCATATCTTCCAGAATCTAATTGACTCTTTCGGTTTGTCCATCCGTCTGTGGATGATAGGCTGTATTGAAGTTCAAACGGGTTCCCATGGCTTCATGCAACTTATTCCAGAATCTTGAGGTAAATTGGGTACCTCTGTCCGATACAATCCTCATATCTTCCAGAATCTGATTGACTCTTTCGGTTTGTCCATCCGTCTGTGGATGATAGGCTGTACTGAAGTTCAAACGGGTTCCCATGGCTTCATGCAACTTATTCCAGAATCTTGAGGTAAATTGGGTACCTCTGTCCGATACAATCCTCTTTGGCACTCCGTGCAAACAGACGATCCTGATCATATACAACTCTTCTAACTTATCCCCCGAGTAAGTGGTCTTCACGGGGATAAAATGGGCGATCTTGGTCAAGCGATCCACTATAACCCATATGGAGTCATAACCTCCTTGAGTCTTGGGTAAACCGGTAATGAAATCCATTCCGATTTCCTCCCACTTCCACTCAGGTATCTTCAACGGCTGCAACAATCCTGCTGGTCTCTGATGCATTGCCTTGACTCTCTGGCATACGTCGCACAATGCAACATGCTCGGCAACTTCACGCTTCATGCTCGGCCACCAGAATCTCTCCTTCAAATCCTGATACATCTTGGCACTTCCTGGGTGAATTGAATACTTAGAGTCATGGGCTTCCTCCAACATCAGTTGCTTTAGTTCCTTCTTGTTGGGCACACAAATCCGATCCTTCATCCATAACGTGCCCTGCTCATCTAGCTTGAAGTCCTTTGCCTTGCCTTCCTCCATTTTGGACTTAATCCTGTGGATCTTGTCATCATCCTTCTGTCCTTCTCGAATCTGATCCTCCAGGGTGGGCTTCACTTCCAATGCTGCCATGAATCCTTCTGGTACGACTTCAATCTGCATTCTCTGGAAATCCTCACATAACTCATCCTGACTTGTGGCTAGCAACATACTCACGGTATGGCTTTTCCGACTCAGAGCATCGGCAACTACGTTTGCCTTTCCTGGATGGTAACGGATTCCAACATTGTAGTCCTTGATCAACTCTAACCATCTCCTCTGCCTCATGTTCAGGTCTGATTGGGTGAAGATGTACTTAAGACTCTTATGGTCCGTGTATACTTCACATCTGTTTCCAATCAAATAGTGACGCCACAATTTCAAAGCATGCACTACGGCAGCTAGCTCTAGGTCATGCGTCGGATAATTCTCCTCATGTGGCCTCAACTGTCTTGATGCATAAGCGACGACCTTTCCATTCTGCATCAGCACACATCCAAGTCCTTGACGCGATGCATCACAATATATATCAAAGCTTTGATTAACATCCGGTAGGACTAACACTGGTGCTGATGTCAATCTCGTCTTCAGTTCTTGGAATCCTTTCTCGCACTCTGGCGTCCATGTAAACTTCTTCTCCTTTTTCAGCAATTGCGTAAGAGGTCTCGCAATTGTCGAAAAGCCTTCAATGAAACGGCGGTAGTACCCTGCCATTCCAAGGAAACTCCGGATCTGGGTCACGCCTTCTTTGCTCCCAATGTAACACAGCTTCTACCTTGCTTGGGTCTACAGCGACTCCTTCTGCGGTCATTACATGTCCGAGGAACTCCACCTTGTCCTTCCAAAAATCACATTTACTGAATTTGGCGAAGAGCTGCTGTTCCCTCATGTAACATCCTCAAATTTATAAAAGTCAAAAATCCAAATATTAAAATGTGAACTCATTTTATTGTTGCATTTTATGCTTAATATGTGCAAATTATTGTTGGGTGATTTAGTGATTAATGGAATAAAATAAAAAGAAGGAAAAAGAGAAAATATCAATTGGTAAAGTGGTTACAAATGAAAATTTCCTTAGTAAATTTTACATCAGACCTTGGACAACCCTATAATCATCCTTAGCTGGTTAAGAGACCATGTGAAGGTATTTAAGTGAGATAAAACCATTTTTAATTTGACATCTCTATCTCTGTCCAGACCTATGTCAGAATTGTGGAGAAAAACGTGTTGCATTCTAGACCTTAGGATTTTTACCATGTCATCTTGACTACCTTAAGTTCATCCACAAAAATCTGCAAAAATTTATAAGTAGTTTAACTATTTATTTCCAATTAAATAACACAGAATTGGAAATCTGCAGAAATCAGTAAAAGAATTTTTGAAAAATAAATGTTATGATTTTAGTGCTGAAATTTTTATGGTAGATCCCTGGTAAATAACCACACTCTCAATAAAAATTTCAAAAATTAAAATGTTAGTTTATGTCTCTAATAAAATCAAAAACCGAGCTGTCTTTTCTGTGTCTTTGGCATTGTCAGAATTTTAATAAAATATATAGAAGAGATAATCACTCGAAATTTTTACTATAGGTAAATAACTTGTTCAGGATTCATAGTTAAAAGTTTCAAAAATACTTAGCTAGGAGAAGTGCCCTGATTAAATGCATCTTTGGAGAGCTACCAAATGCGTTGAACCTTTTCCCCTCTCTCCTGTGGCTGGCATGTGGGCCAACCTCCATTAATGCGTGTCAGACCAGCCCCCTTTGCCCCCATTCGCTGACCAGTGGGTCCTCTTCTCCTTGGGACCCAATCTGGCCCGTGTACCCCACTCACATCTCTATATCACTGCCATGTGGGCCTTCTTCTCGTAGCCGGCCCCACCTGTCATTTGCTTGCCTCACCCCCTCTCCATCTCTCTCTGTCGCGTGGGGTCGGGACCCACCCGTCAGAGCCTTCTCCTTCCCTTCGCTCTTCTCTGCTCGTGCGTGGCCGAAGCAACCGGAGCGAGGTGCACCGCCTCTGGCCTCTCCTCTCTGGAATCGCCTGGCTCAGCTCCAGAGCAACCACGTCACCCCTCGTCTGACACCACCGCCACCTTGCCTAGCCGGCCATACCTCTCTCTGTTGCAAGCCGCCAAACCCCTCGCCGAGTTCACACCGTGGTCAAGCTTATCTACCGCCTCAATCCGGCTATAAAAGGGCACGTTGGGATCGCATTTGTGTTGTGACTCCTTCTCCTATCTCTTTCACCATCCATTTTTCCTCAAAGCCGAGAAACCGTGCTTCTTCTCCATCTCCGGCGGAACCCGAATTGGGCGAAAACGCAAATTGACTCGACACGGTAAGGGAATTCCCAAATTGATGAATCGTGAAGCATCTCTAGTCGCTAATGAACCTTTTGCGCACCTTCTTCCAGCCCGAAGTAGCCCGAGAAGCTCCCTCACCGTACAATCCCTTCCGCCATTAATCTACAAGACGGTGAGAACACAACTCAGCCGTCCACTCTTCGGTTTCAGTGTATGGATCGCATTCTTAGAGCTCCCTGTTGCTCTCACGCATGATTATTATGGCTAGAACCTGAAGTAGAACCGTTACACCTTGCATCACCGTGTAGCGCCGCCGTCCACCGCCGCGCGCACAAATTCTTCAAACAACAACCCCAACCGAGTAATGCCCTAGGTCCATCATGGTCCCGTGACGCTTTAGGAACCAGCCAAAACCGATCGACGTCGCCGGTTAGTCGCCGGTGAGCTCAGACTCAGCCTCCCCTGTCTTTGGCTCAGCGACGCGGGACCCCATATCACCGCCGCTCACGAGCCACTCCACTGCAAAGCCAAGCCAGCCACTGGCCGTTGGGCCCAAGTTGTCAGTGACTTAGCCAAGTCAAATGGGTTCAGCCACAAGAACGATGAGAATACGTATTCCTCTAAGGAAAACGTAATTTCCCAATTTCTGAATTCAATTAACCTGATGGCTTCAAACTTAAATAACTTTTTATCTATAGCTCCAAATTGAATGAAACAAATTTCTAAATTCATTATAAATCCTCTAGTTTCATAATATGCAAAAATATTTGATACTTGTTTAGTAAATTAACTTTGAATTTAAATTTGAATCTTGAAATTTGAATGGGTTCCATATAGAATTTTTGCAAACTAAGACCAAATTGAGTGAAACTAATTTTGTTTGAATCCTTGGGTCGAATAATGTCCAAATATGTAATTAGATTTGAATTTGGAGCTAGTTTTTGAAATTTTCTTGTTTGGGTTGAATTTAAGACATAAGATTAATATAGTTATTATAACTTACAAAAAAAATGGTTCAAAATGAATGAAACTTGTTTCTTTGTGCTTATTACACTAATTAGGATCAGATGGTGAGATGAAAGTTAGGGTGCACCATATACCTTCATTTAATATGATTAAGATTGCTTTCCATGCTAATTCATGATTAGTGCAATTGATCATACACACTGAAATGAACTTTGTTAAATTTAATTTTACAATCTTAGCTTCTGAATTCGTAAATTAAAATAAATAAATACACAAAGAAAGGTAGTTGTGCTGTATACCCTTATATCTTTACCCTTAGGACCCAAAACCATATAACTCAGATATTACATGAAATGATGAACGTGATTGCCATCATTGATTGATTTGGATTGATTTCATTTGAATCTTTCATCTTTTGTCTCTGTTGTTTATGCATTTGCTTCTTTTGTCGATATTGAAGTATTTCATTTGCTATGTTCTTAAATCGATGTATAGACGCTGAGACTACCGACTTCATTTGTCGGCGACACTAATCCAAATTTATTCTACCGAGGAGCAAGGCAAGCAACCCCTTTGAGCATTCTTGAACCCAGATTTCATAATCCACTAAAATGTGATTAAGAATCTTCCTGCATGCTCATATTTCTATAAATCTTTAATTTGTGTTACTTGGTAGTTATAACCCGAATTGATGGATTCCCTTAATCATGCTAACATACGATCCATGAGAACCATAGGAATGGTTAAGTCCATTAAGCTGGGTATAATCGCTATTTACCTGTAATTGCTTAGCAATCGCTTTAGGTCAATATCGAAATGTTTACAACCATACTTCTATTTATGAAATCTTTTATGGTTTATTTAAGCGATAAAGGATCTTGGTAGTTTGATAAAAATGAAAATAAAACTCTTGTTTCGACATGGGTGATTATTGGCAATAGCCAGGTTGTACATGTTTTAACGTTAATGCGTAGAAAGGGTGGAGTATTGCCCATGTCATATTAAGGACCGAGCTAATGTGTTGTTTTCGTGCCAAGATAACCGTACATCCACAAATCTTGAAATGGGACAGTCTTAACCTATTAAAATTATTTGAAACTAGCTTTGCACATTGGTAGGCGATTGTAGCACGGGCACTCGGATATAGGTTTGCTCGAGGAGGTGTCATCACCGAGGTGTTGGCATCTGCCGTTGTAACGATGTACGCCTGGCTATGAATTTGGGGCTGTTCTATTCCTGGTGGGTCTTTGACTCCGGAATTTCTATTCCTGGTGGGTTACTGACTCCGGAATTACTTTTACCTTTTTAGCTTCCATCATAGTCAGGAGTAACGTCATTGGGCTAGTGCAAAGTTAAGGTTCAAGTAATCGAACGGTTTCGTTATGAACTCCCCGCGGACATACCAAAGGAAGTGTGTCTTATAGCTTGCAAAAAGGGAGAACATATCTTGTGGGTAAAGCAGTACAAACTCTGCAGAGTCTAAATCTAATCGATTAGCCGCGCTCGCGGTCATGAGCACTTGGTAAAGTCATCACATAGTTAATTGTTTTCTATTTTTGAAAACCTATTTAAATGGTTCGGGAATGATTTATATCAGTGAAGATGTCACCTATGGTTATACTGAATTGTTAAGACCATGGAGGGTCTTGTTCGTTATCTTACTCACGAAAGGGGCCGTGAGTGGATTGTTATCATCTATCTCATTATTTGTTATTTCAAGTACTATCAAATTGTTTCAAATTCTGTTTACGCTTCCCATTACTATTCAGTAATACTTTATTCAGATTTTTGCTTTCTGCAAAACAACCGTAGAAACCCACTTTTCTTTCGAGCTTGCATATATTCTAGAATTTGCAAACACTACAAAGTCTTGCGAGTACCAACGTACTCAACTTGCTTCAACAATGTTTTTAGGTGAAGAACAAGAATACCTCACGATTTATAACAATAATGAAGATCTCGTAAATTATGGCGACATTTGTTCTCTCTAGGTTCATCTCGTGCATTTGCTGTGGAGTTTTGGGTTTAGTAGGCAAACAATGAGGCGTGTGTTTTATTGCTACTTTTGGTATTGTAATGAACCCTTATTGTAATAAAAGTTGAACTTGTGTATGGCTGTAATTTCAAATTGTGTTGGTGCGTGCGACCATCGATCATGGGAATGGCACAGGATGCACTTAAAGAACCTCATATTTATGTTATTTATCGACATAAAAATGAGGGTCTCCTGATTTGTATCGAGCCATCTCGATTGTAGGAGAACCTTAGATAGAATGGACGATAGTATAATTTAAAAACTTCAAAGAAAATAAATTTTATGATCGAAATATTAAATTGTTATATACATTATTAATCTTCCCTTAATATAACCATTGGAAATGTTCTTGTTACAATATTATGTATAAATCTGTTCCTTTCAAAATTTATATTTACCTTGTATTAAAATACTAATTCCTTATCAAACTACAGATGGACATGATTTTGCCTTTCCATGATTCCAACCATCGGGAGGATGATGGAATGATGGGAGTCCTGGCTCGGTTATTGGATTACTGTTACAAGGAGAACCCTCGTTATATCGTATTCCATGCTATACTTAGCCAGTCGACAGTGGAGTACGCCGCACGACTCCATATCCCTGCACGAGCTCTTTATGACGAAGGAGAACGTTCTTTTGAAGGCTTTGGTTCAACCATGACGGATGCAATGAATGAGGCCGCCTATACTGACTATCGTTCGACTCCGCCATGCTCTTTCGTAACTTGGCCCAACATATCGTCTTTATCCTTGTCGCCCACCTATTGGAGGAACTTCCTACATTAGTCCCGATGGAATCCGCACAAGAGCCTTCATCATCTTGTAGATTTTGTAAACGCTTCCGATAAACACCACCGCTCGATGGCAGCAGAGTTGGTCCAAGCTCGCCGTCGAATAGCGCACCTCGAAGGAACCATTGCCTCTTATGAAGCATTAGGGCTTGCCTCACAGCCAGTGTCAAATCCACAGCCCGAGGTTCCCTATACTCGAGAAAAGGCTATACCAACAAACCTGCTAGCACCCATCAACCAATATCAGGAGGCTAACCCCACTGTCTCCTTACAAAGCTCTTCGAACTTACCCCAGGATCCAGGACTGGGTAATGACGCTTGGGCATTAGGCGATTTAGTGTAAGTCGCTAGGGTTAGAAGAATCACTAGTTACCTTATCATTATGTAGTAGTAGTGGGCAAGCAGGTCTTTTGGTTGTAAAAATTATATGGTTTGAATAAAGAGCTTTTGCTGTACTTTGTGTGTGCTTTTGGTTCTTTCTCGTGATTGTTTAATGTTCTATTTCAACCTCGCATTGTTGTGATCCTTTGTATTAACATCATAACAACTCGCACCTTTCGTTTTAATGAATTTCTTTAAGAATAATAAAATTTTAAGGTATGAAATGTTTCCTTGTGACCAATAGAGTTTGAATTGAATCTTTCAAATTGCTAGCTTAACCATCTAATCAATATTTTACCTCTTCATCGGAATTGGAATTTCAGGATGCCTGTAACTAGATCTCTTCGCGGGATCCTGGAAAGTGAAGCTTCACAGGAGCCATTGCCTCCATGTGAAGTGCTTCCTACTCCAGCGCAACCTAATCCAATGCATCCTTCTACAAGAGCTTCATCCTCTCGTCAAATTCCAGATCCACCACATCCAAACCTAAATCCAAATCCTAATCAGCAAGATGGAATTCCGGAGGAGCAATTGCCAGGTCCGCCGACCATGGCACAAGTTTTGGCGATGATTGAGCAAAATCGCCAGACTCATACCCTTCTTCTGCAACAACTGGTGCAGAATACCTCTAATCAAGGAGCCCGTGGTGGTGGTGCCCCACAATCCAAGCTGACTGAGTTTTTAAAGACTCGGCCTCCCACTTTCTCCGCATCAGTTGATTCATTGGACGCCGATGATTGGCTGCGTTCGGTGGAAGGCAAGCTGAACATTGCACAGTGCAATGACCGGGAGAAAGTTTTGTATGCTTCCTACCAGTTGAGTGGAGCTGCGGCTTCCTGGTGGGAAAACTACCAAGCTATACTTCCACTAGAGCAAGTCTCTTGGGATGCCTTTAAAGATGTTTTTCGTCGAACCCATATCCCTTCCAGCCTAGTAGACGTGAAAAGGCGGGAATTCCTTGACCTTCGTCAGGAAATCGACGGTGATAGAATATCTTCATCGCTTTAACTATCTATCCCGTTATGCCCGTCTGAAGTTACCCCGAAAGCAGCATAAACCGAACGCTTCCGGGATAACTTGAATGATGAAGTCAAATGTGCGTTAGTCTTTAGCCGACATTGATGACTTCCAAACTTTGGTGAACAAGGCAATTCGAGTGGAGAATAGCACTCGAGCTGCCATGGAATCACGAAAGAGAAAATGGATGGCCCAAAAGAATGCTAGTGCCGGATCATCTAAGCCTCGCCCTGCACCTCAAGGTAATGTGCGGCCACCTATTCCGCCACCACAACAGAGGCGTCGTGGTCCCGCCTCGACCTCGGCAGCCTTTTGGCACGTCCGTGAACCCCATCGAGCACGCCCTACCGAGCGACCACCCAAACTCCAAATGTCACATGCTTCAAGTGCAAACAGCTTGGGCATTATGCTAATAATTGTCCAAGCAAGGGAATCCCTCAGCGACCCCCTAGTCGTCCTCAAGGATCTGGAGGACAACAAGCCGGAAGACCAGCTCAAGCCACAAGCCAAGGACGTTTACATCATGTGACGGCAGAAGAAGCAACTGAAGCACCAGACGTGGTTTTGGGTATGATTTCCGTCCATTCCTTTCCCACGTTAGTATTATTCGATTCCGGTGCATCTCATTCCTTTATATCCAAAAAGTTCGTAGAAACACATCAAATCCAAACAGATCTATTACCTGTTCCTATGATAATCTACTCCCCAGGAGCAAAAATGAGAACCACAAAAATGTGTCCTAAGGTTAGCATTACAATAAATGAAGTTCTATTTTATGCTGATCTTATCCTTATAGAAACCCCAGGATTAGACATCATTCTTGGTATGGATTGGTTAGCAAAGAATAAAGGACGGATAGATTGTGCTAATAGATCCATATCTCTTATCAATCTTGAAGGAGTTAAAGTGAATTTTAGTTCTACCCAAAATCCTTCTGAATCAAGAACTTGTCTCAATGCAATGGTATTAGAAAAGATTCAATCTGTTCCTGTAGTTTCCAACTTTCCTGATGTATTTCGGAAGAATTGCCAGGTTTGCCACGGATCGTGACATAGAATTCGCCATTGATCTTATACCTGGTACAGCCCCAATTGCTAAACGCCCTTATCGAATGCCACCAAATGAGTTAGTAGAACTCAAAAAGCAAATTCAAGAACAGTTGGACAAAAAGTTTATTCGACCAAGTACTTCCCCTTGGGGTAGCCCAGTCCTCTTTGTTAGTAAAAAGGACGGTAGTCTACGCATGTGTGTGGATTATCGTGCTCTCAATGATGTTACTATCAAAAATAAATATCCTTTACCCCGAATTGATGATACATTCGATCAATTAACGGTGCCCAAATCTTCTCCAAAATCGATCTCAGGCATGGATATTATCAGTTAAAAATCCGACCGGAGGATATTCCCAAAACAGCCTTTACCACTCGTTACGGCTTATATGAATATGTCGTAATGTCCTTCGGACTTACAAATGCTCCCGCTAGCTTTATGAGCTTAATGAATAAAGTCTTCATGGAGTATCTTGATAAGTTCGTGGTGGTATTCATAGATGATATTCTCATCTATTCCAAAAATGAAGAAGATCATACCCAACATCTACACATGGTACTTGAGAAACTCCGAGAACACAAGTTATATGCCAAATTTGAGAAATGTGAATTTTGGTTAAAGGAAGTTGCTTTCCTCGGGCATATTCTTTCTAAAGGTGGAATTTCTGTTGATTCCAAAGAAAGTACAAACAGTCCAAAATCGGGAGCAACCAAAATCTGTTCCTCAAATCCAAGTTTCCTCGGTTTAGCGGGATATTATCGCCGCTTTATCGAAAACTTCTCCAAAATCGCTAAACCTTTGACTCGGCTCTTGAAGAAAGAAAAGAAATATGAATGGACTCCGCACGCGAAGCAAGTTTTACGGAACTAAAGAAGCGGTTAACCACGGCCCGATCTTTGGTGTTACCCGACATCCATAAGAGCTTCGATGTTTATTGCGATGCCTCACGCAATGGTCTTGGTTGCGTGTTGATGCAAGAAATGAAAGTCGTAGCTTATGCTTCTCGTCAGCTTCGGCCTCATGAACTTAATTATCCAACTCATGATTTGGAACTAGCTGCAGTAGTGCATGCCCTAAAAATCTGGCGTCACTACCTTATTGGAAACAAGTGTAACATCTACACTGATCATAAGAGCTTAAAATACTTCTTTACCCAGCCGGATCTTAATCTGCGGCAAAGGAGATGGCTAGAGCTAATAAAGGATTACGACCTTAGTATTCATTACCATCCTGGTAAAGCTAATGTCGTAGCAGATGCTCTAAGCCGTAAACTTCATTGTATGACGGTGTCAGCATACACTAACCAATCTGAATTAGTAAAGGAGTTTCAGAAACTTAATTTGGGAATTGTTGAGAAAGGATTTATTGCTAATCTTCAAATGCAACCAAATCTGAAAACCCAAATTAAGATAGCTGTAGGATCGAAGTATACGAATATAGCAATCAGAGGGGGGGTGAATGATTGTGCGGAAGCTAAAACCAAATTCTTGACCTATTAAAAGTTCACCCCAAAACAGAACCAAATAATTGCCTCGTTTTCGACAAAAACAGAATGACAGAGGTTTGGTAAAACAAGAATTCCCGGAGATCCAACCGTCGAAACGATCTGAAATTTGGACACAAGAAACTAGATTCCAATACGAATCGAACCCAAAAAGAATCAGCTCGATCGGACTTTCGGATCAAAAGTTATGAGCTTTGCAAGCTTGCTGATCCAGAACTTGACGAGAATCAATCTAATCAAAACTTCAAGATTAAACAAGAACGACAAAAGATTGATCAACTAGACTTTGAGAAACACTAGATCAATATCCTAGAGAGGTTTTTGATGGATCAAATCAAGATAAAACTTGAAGAACAAAACCAATCTAGAAATAGAACAAGCATGCAAACAAGAACCAAAACAGAAAATCTTTGTAGCGGCGTGGTTCTTGTAGCACGCAAAAATCTTGGAAGAATTGATCTTTATTTCTTGTCTAAAATACTCTCATCAAAAGAGTACAAACCCTAAAACCAAGCTCAAAGCTTGATGCGCTCAGCTCTACTTGATGCCTTTCAACAGGAGACCCCCCACCTATTTAAAGCACCAACCCACAAAGAGTTCCGAATACGATTCCTATTCCCTAGAAGGAATCCGTATCCAACTCAACTCTACTTGGCCCAACCAGGCCGAGTACAACTCTTGCACGCGTATGGCAACCCTACCATACTCACGTGACTAACACTTTGCACGCTGCGTATGGCCACCTGCCATACTCACGTGACTAACACTTTGCACGCGAATGACCTCTGTCATTCTCACGTGACTAACCATTCTTCATGTGCACCATTCTCTTAGCCCGAACGTCCCGCATGACATCCTTGACCACCAAGACCTCGGTTCCTCCTGAACCTAGTCCGAACCTCAGTTCCTCCATGAACCTAGTTCCGGTCCGTCATCGACCACATTCGTCTTGAGCAATACGCACATGAACAAACCACAAACAAATCCGAGCACAAGTCCACGACTTGACTCAATGTCAATCCATGCAACTACTCACATGAGTATTGCATAAAGTCCACTTCAAAAGAAGCATCATGAAATCATTACAAATTTCAAATTCACATTCAAAATTCAAATCCAAATCGTTCAAAACCCTAATTGAGCGAAAACGATTCACGACGGACAAACAAAGTTGGTCCGTTGTATAAAGAAAAGTTTCTGTTCCAAGAAGCCAACCAAGCGGAAAAACACGTTCACAACGGACAAACAAAGTTGGTCCGTTGTACATCTAAAAATGGCTTCGGTCATGAGCTCAAAACAAGTTCACAACGGACCCGGAAGCTTGTCCGGCGCAAGCGTGCACGCTCGGTTTCACAAAAGTAAAACCCTAGAAAAAGTCCATTCACGACGGACAAAAAGAATTAGTCCGTTGTACATGTGAAAATCTTGGTTCCAAGAAATTATCCAAACCGAAAAAGCTTGTTCACAACGGACCAAGAAAAGCTGTCCGTTGTACATGTGAAAAATGACTTGGTCATGGGCTCAAAAACATGTTCACAATGCACCCAAAAACACTGTCCGTCGCAGATGGGAAACTTCTTGTTTCTTGAGAACTTTGTCAGCGCTAATGCGTAACTCTTGCTTTCTTGTCAAATTGTCAAAACACATGAACAAACACATTTTGCAAATTCAAATCTAAGTTAATTTTTCAGTTCAAAGCCAATTTTTCAGCACATGATTTCACAATCTCCCCCTTGATGAAAACATTGGCAACACCACTTAGAATTGAACATTTGGCATTCACTTTACAAAAGATTTTGAAACCGAAAGGATCAAAGACCGAAGGAAGAAAACACAGAATTCCCCCTTTGTTAAGGAAAATGTGTGTGAATGTGCAATGTGTCCAAAATTTCAAAAATTCTCCAAACTTCTCCCAAAATTCTCAAATTTCCAAATACAACTCTCCTTTTCTTTAAACTTTTCAAAGAAAGATTTCCAAATTTCTCCCCCTTTGACAATGGATTCATCAAGAGTAAAAGAGAGAACAGGTTCAAAATTTTTCCTGAAACAATGATTTCACCAAGAGAAACAAGGGAGTGCCAAGATAGGAAAAGATGAGCTCATTCGATCATATAACCTTATATATCACATAATATGCAAAATACATGATCTTGATGTGATTTTAACAAGTTAGGGAATGACATGCATCTCAACCTCAATTTAGTCAACTATAGCCAAGTACTAAGCTAGATCTTAGCAGAAAAAGCAAGACTTTAAAAATTGAAGCAACTAACAACTTAGGGCGAGCAAGTAGTTTCAACTCCAATCTAGTAGACCAATTTAATCTTTAAACAATAAGTTGCATGTGGCATGCTTGAAGCATACTTCTTTTATTTTCTAGGAGTGGCATGCTTGAAGCATACATCTTATCTTTGAGGGAATGGCATGCTTGAAGCATACATCTTATGTTTTTAGGGAAAGCACCCTGAAGCACATAACTTGAGGTTTTTTGCTTTTAACAACCCTTTTTTATTGATTCCATTTTCTTTTCATTTTTCTTTGATTATAAACATGCAAAAGTGATTAAAAGGTCTTATGAAAGAGTAAAGTTGAAACCACACTTGCTTCATAGCCCAAATTTGTCAAGAGGATTCAATATCAAGCCTAGAAGAGTAAGATATCACAGAGTATTTAGCTATAAGTAATCAGTCCAGGGAATTCCGCAATGTCATTTTTAGTTCAAGTGAGATAATTAGATTATCATATATTAGCTCAATTACATAACATATAAAGAAATATGATAAAGTGAGCTCATTAAGTGAAAGAACTTGGCAAAGAAACTCCCCTCAAAACAATCCCATTGGATGAACAATTCCATGTTCTCCCGAATAAAAGCAAAGCGAGAAGAAGACAAATGTTTTGTGAAAATGTCCGCCAATTGATGTTCGGTATCCACATGGTGAAGCACAATTTTTCTTTTTCAACATGATCTTTAAGAAAGTGAAATCCAATATCAATATGCTCAAGAAAAGGGATTACTCAAGAGGTGGCACGAACCAAATCAAATCAACATCCTCCAAAGTCAACATCAGAAAAAGCTCTTAAACTAATCCATGAGGAAGCAGAAAGCCAAATGCCAAAATCTTGAGTTCTATGAAGATACGAAAATCCTTTTGATAGCTTGTCGATGTGGCCTTGCGTGGGAAGCTTGAAAACAAGCACACACAAGCACGTGGGAAGAGTCTCTCATGTAAACCTCTAATTATCTCGTCCTCAACAAAGATTATCATCATCTTTATGAACAAAAACACTCTCCCCGAACATATGCACTTGTACCTGCATCATTTGAACTAGTGCCTTTTGCGAAAACAGAGGTGGAAGAAGCATTTTGAAAAATAACACTTTTAGCACGAGATGCACGAGTGAAGGAGGAGAACCAATTCTTATCATCGGACAAGTGGCGTGAGCATCCGGAATCCACTAGCCATATGTTCTCCTTCCTTGCGTGAGAAGCCTACATAGAAGCAGAAAGTGTCGAGGTCTCGGTACTGGGGTTAGAAATAAGATGTTTAGGAATCCAGTACTGAGACACACGACGCACAACAGTTGGCACAACACGAGCATTCTTATGCATAAAAGCATATTTGTCTTTTCTCGTGTTCTTAGCAACAAGAGGTGTTTGCATCACCCTAGGCACATAATGAGAAATGAAACGTGCCTGTCTGAAATTAGACCTAGCCTTAGTTCTTTCTTTCTTTTGTTGTTTGGCTAGTCTAAAGCAGAAATTCACCAAATGACCATCTTTCCCACAATGAGTGCAATTGTACTTAACATCTGGTTTGGCATTAGAAGTAACTTTTGCACTTGAAATAGTGGGAGATAGAGTGCCGCTTGATTTAATCAAAGTTCTTTTAGACTCATTATCAATTTTCACATTTTTGCTCTCAACAGGTTTAGTAGAAGCATGAGAGTTAAAACCTAAACCCTGTTTGTTGAAGCTCACTTTAGATTGATCTAAAATCATGTTTAAATTTTTCTTCCCTTTAGTGAACCTAGAAAGAGAATCTTGCAAGTAGTCAACCTTTTAGCAAGATTTAAACAATTATCACAAGGAGTGTCAATTTTAGCTTTACATTTACGGCAATTTGAACACGAGTTAATTTCATGAGTGAACATGTCATTTGTTAATTGGATAACTCTACAATTTGCATCTTTTAATTTCAACTCAAGAATAGAACATTTAGAGCAAGCAATTTGATCATGTAAACTATCAAGAGAGCAACCAATATTTTTCACAAGTTTTTCATTTTTCAATTGTTCGGCATAAACTTGTTCTAGTTTAATCACATGTTCCTCTTTTAGTGACTTAATTTCAAATTTGAGATCTAAGCAAGTATCACAAATATTTTCCGAATTTGAATTTTTAAGATCAAAGTTTTCAGTTTTTAGCATGGATAGATCTTTTTCTAAGCTTTTATTTTTGAGTGAAGATTTTCTTAAAGATTTTCTCAATATGACTAAAACTTCACAAAGCTCATCGTATGAAGGTATTACCTCATCACCGTCATTTGGAGGTGTCGTTGTCACTAGAATCACTAGTGTTCCTTTTGCCATGAAGCATAGTCCGGTGAGATCCTTCTCATTCAACCGTTTGCTTCGCTTCCTTCTCATCTTCAGTTGAGTCATCAATGTCGCTTAAGTCTAAGCGACCAATTGCCTCGAAGACTTTGTTGAGCATCTTCTTTGTTCGTTGTTTATTTTTATCCTTGCTCTCTCTTGGCTGGAAGGACTTGGAGGAGTTGCTTTGCTCCTTCTCCTCTCTATCTTTGTTCTTGAAACAGTTAGCACGGATGTGCCCTGCCTTGCCGCAGTTGTAGCAGTGGATGGAGGCTCCTCTTCTCTCCCTTGATCTCATGTACGCTGCATTGACACGCTTGGAAAGAAGAGCAAGTGTATCTTCTGGTATTTGATCTAGCTGTTCATCACTAAGAGCACTCAAGGCAGTAATGGAATATGATGATGAAGAACTAGTAGCATTATCATATGAAGAATTAGCATTAAGAGCCATAGAGTTATCATTGGAAGTTCTTGAAACAATGTCTATTTCAAAAGTCTTGAGACTAGAATAAAGTTTATCCAAAGTCATTTCACTCATCTTATGAGCTTCCCTAAAAGCAGTCACTTTCATTTGCCAGATTTTAAGATCAAGAGATGATAGGAAATGTCTAGCATTTTCAGAGTCAGTGTACTTTACATCTACTGACTCTAAGATTGTTTAAGATTCTGTTAAAACGAGCAAAACAATCATCTAATGATTCTCCGAGTTCATTTCAAATCTAGTGTATTCCTTTTAAATTGATCTTGCCTAGCCTCTTTGATGAGTCGGTGCCTTCATGATAATCTTGAAGAGATTTCCAAATTTCATGAGCAGTGAGTAAATGACAGACTCTATCGAATTCTTTTCTAGCAAGTCCTTGAAGCAATATGTTTCTAGCTCTATTATTACTTTCAACATCCTTTTCAAACTCGATTTTATCAATATCATCATTAGAAGGAAGCTTGTATGAAATCTTTACCTTGCGCCAAATCGCGTTACCTTGAGCTTGAAGATATGCAGTCATCCGGATCCGCCAGTGGGGGAAGTCTGTGCCATCGAAGATTGGCGGTTTGTTCGAGTATTTCTCTGTTGCCATAACTTACCGTTTACTAATCACCTGTTAAGATGGATTAGTAGAGCCTTGCTCTGATACCACTTGTAGGATCGAAGTATACGAATATAGCAATCAGAGGGGGGGTGAATGATTGTGCGGAAGCTAAAACCAAATTCTTGACCTATTAAAAGTTCACCCCAAAACAGAACCAAATAATTGCCTCGTTTTCGACAAAAACAGAATGACAGAGGTTTGGTAAAACAAGAATTCCCGGAGATCCAACTGTCGAAACGATCTGAAATTTGGACACAAGAAACTAGATTCCAATACGAATCGAACCCAAAAAGAATCAGCTCGATCGGACTTTCGGATCAAAAGTTATGAGCTTCGCAAGCTTGCTGATCCAGAACTTGACGAGAATCAATCTAATCAAAACTTCAAGATTAAACAAGAACGACAAAAGATTGATCAACTAGACTTTGAGAAACACTAGATCAATATCCTAGAGAGGTTTTTGATGGATCAAATCAAGATAAAACTTGAAGAACAAAAACCAATCTAGAACTAGAACAAGCATGCAAACAAGAACCAAAACAGAAAAAATTGTAGCGGCGTGGTTCTTGTAGTACGCAAAAATGTTGGAATATTTTATGTTTATTTCTTGTCTAAAATACTCTCATCAAAAGAGTACAAACCCTAAAACCAAGCTCAAAGCTTGATGCGCTCAGATCTACTTGATGCCTTTCAACAGGAGACCCCCCACCTATTTAAAGCACCAACCCACAAAGAGTTCTGAATACGATTCCTATTCCCTAGAAGGAATCCGTATCCAACTCAACTCTACTTGGCCCAACCAGGCCGAGTACAACTCTTGCACGCGTATGGCAACCCTACCATACTCACGTGACTAACACTTTGCACGCGTATGGCCACCTGCCATACTCACGTGACTAACACTTTGCACGCGAATGACCTCCTGTCATTCTCACGTGACTAACCATTCTTCATGTGCACCATTCTCTTAGCCCGAACGTCCCGCATGACATCCTTGACCACCAAGACCTCGGTTCCTCCTGAACCTAGTCCCGAACCTCAGTTCCTCCATGAACCTAGTTCTGGTCCGTCATCGACCACATTCGTCTTCGAGCAATACCGCACATGAACAAACCACAAACAAATCCGAGCACAAGTCCACGACTTGACTCAATGTCAATCCATGCAACTACTCACATGAGTATTGCATAAAGTCCACTTCAAAAGAAGCATCATGAAATCATTACAAATTTCAAATTCACATTCAAAATTCAAATCCAAATCGTTCAAAACCCTAATTGGCGAAGCATTCACGACGGACAAACAAAGTTGGTCCGTTGTATAAAGAAAAGTTTCTGTTCCAAGAAGCCAACCAAGCGGAAAAACACGTTCACAGCGGACAAACAAAGTTGGTCCGTTGTACATGCAAAAATGGCTTCGGTCATGAGCTCAAAATAAGTTCACAACGGACCCGAAGCTTGTCCGCCAAGCGTGCCACGCCGGTTTCACAAAAGTAAAACCCTAGAAAAAGTCCATTCACGACGGACAAAAAGAATTAGTCCGTTGTACATGTGAAAATCTTGGTTCCAAGAAATTATCCAAACCGAAAAAGCTTGTTCACAACGGACCAAGAAAAACGTCGTTGTACATGTGAAAATGACTTCGGTCATGGGCTCAAAAACATGTTCACAACAGACCCAAAAACACTGTCAGTCGCAGATGGGAAACTTCTTGCTTCTTGAGAACTTTGTCCCGGCGCTAATGCGTAACTCATCGCTTTCTTGTCAAATTGTCAAAACACATGAACAAACACATTTTGCAAATTCAAATCTAAGTTAATTTTTCAGTTCAAAGCCAATTTTTCAGCACATGATTTCACAATAGCTCAATCCAAAGATGAAGCAATATTAAAAATCCGAGAAGAGTTGAGACGAGGCAAAGAATTGGAATTTTCAGAAGATTCAGATGGTATACTCCAATTCAAGAATCGAATCTATGTCCCTAATGATCTAGAAATCAAGAACCTGATCTTGAGTGAAGCTCATGAATCACCTCTTTCTATCCATCCGGGTAGTACCAAAATGTATCAAGATCTGAAGCGGGAATATTGGTGGCCCGGCATGAAAAAGGAAATCGCCGAGTATATCGCAAAGTGTGATATATGTCAGCGAGTAAAAGCCGAGCATCAACGTCCTGCTGGTCTTCTTCACCCTCTCGAGATTCCAAAATGGAAATGGGATGCTGTAAGTATGGATTTCATTACTGGTCTGCCGAGGACCAGGAAAGGGCATGATTCTATTTGGGTTATCGTTGATCGATTAACCAAAGTTTCCCATTTCATACCAGTCAAAACCACTCACCCTGGAGACAAACTCGCGGAGTTGTATCTTGAAAACATTGTTCGTCTTCACGGAGTTCCCAAGACAATTGTATCTGATCGTGGATCTCAATTTACATCTCGTTTCTGGGAAAGCTTGCATACACTGTTAGGGACAAAGCTGAATTTTAGTACGGCTTATCATCCCCAAACAGATGGGCAGACTGAACGGACCAACCAAACATTAGAGGACATGCTGAGAGCTTGTGTGCTGTCTTATGGCATGAATTGGGAGAAAAGTTTACCCTTTGCTGAATTCTCCTACAATAATAGCTTTCAAGCCAGTCTTCAAATATCCCCTTTTGAAGCACTTTATGGAAGGAAGTGCCGAACCCCTCTCTTTGGTGCAAATCGAGAAAGGAATTTCTTCGCCGAGATATTATCCAAGAAGCCCAAGAGCAAGTTGATGTGATTAGAAGTCGACTCAAGGAAACTCAATCACGTCAGAAGAGTTACGCCGACAATCGTCGACGTGATTTAAGTTTTGTAGTCGGAGATCATGTCTACTTAAAAGTTTCTCCTCTTCGCGGAGTTAAATCGTTTCCAAATCCGCGGGAAACTAGCTCCTCGATATATCGGACCATACCCAATTATCGAAAAGTTGGGAGAAATGGCATATAAGTTGGAATTGCCGCCCCGTTTGTCGGAAGTTCATAACGTCTTCCATGTATCCCAACTCAAGAAATGTCTTCGTGTACCAACTGATCTTACTAATCTCGACGATCTCGATTTGCAACCCGATCTATCCTATCGAGAGCATCCTATTCGCATTCTTGAAGAAATCGAGCGACATACAAGGAACAAAATCCATAGGATGTTGAAAGTTCAGTGGAGTAATCATAACGAGGAAGAAGCCACGTGGGAGCGAGAAGATCATCTCATGAATGAGTTTCCAGAATTCTTCTAGATTTCCTTAGCCCTCGCAAATCTCGAGGACGAGATTTTTGTAAGGAGGGTAGATCTGTAACATCCTCAAATTTATAAAAGTCAAAAATCCAAATATTAAAATGTGAACTCATTTTATTGTTGCATTTTATGCTTAATATGTGCAAATTATTGTTGGGTGATTTAGTGATTAATGGAATAAAATAAAAAGAAGGAAAAAGAGAAAATATCAATTGGTAAAGTGGTTAGAAATGAAAATTTCCTTAGTAAATTTTACATCAGACCTTGGACAACCCTATAATCATCCTTAGCTGGTTAAGAGACCATGTGAAGGTATTTAAGTGAGATAAAACCATTTTTAATTTGACATCTCTATCTCTGTCCAGACCTATGTCAGAATTGTGGAGAAAAACGTGTTGCATTCTAGACCTTAGGATTTTTACCATGTCATCTTGACTACCTTAAGTTCATCCACAAAAATCTGCAAAAATTTATAAGTAGTTTAACTATTTATTTCCAATTAAATAACACAGAATTGGAAATCTGCAGAAATCAGTAAAAGAATTTTTGAAAAATAAATGTTATGATTTTAGTGCTGAAATTTTTATGGTAGATCCCTGGTAAATAACCACACTCTCAATAAAAATTTCAAAAATTAAAATGTTAGTTTATGTCTCTAATAAAATCAAAAACCGAGCTGTCTTTTCTGTGTCTTTGGCATTGTCAGAATTTTAATAAAATATATAGAAGAGATAATCACTCGAAATTTTTACTATAGGTAAATAACTTGTTCAGGATTCATAGTTAAAAGTTTCAAAAATACTTAGCTAGGAGAAGTGCCCTGATTAAATGCATCTTTGGAGAGCTACCAAATGCGTTGAACCTTTTCCTCTCTCCTGTGGGTGGCATGTGGGCCAACCTCCATTAATGCGTGTCGACCAGCCCCTTTGCCCCCATTCGCTGACCAGTGGGTCCTCTTCTCCTTGGGACCCAATCTGCCCGTGTACCCCACTCACATCTCTATATCACTGCCATGTGGGCCTTCTTCTCGTAGCCGGCCCCACCTGTCATTTGCTTGCCTCACCCCCTCTCCATCTCTCTCTGTCGCGTGGGGTCGGGACCCACCCGTCAGAGCCTTCCCCTTCCCTTCGCTCTTCTCTGCTCGTGCGTGGCCGGGCAAACTGAGCGAGGTGCACCGCCTCCGCCTCTCCTCTCTCGAATCGCTGGCTCGGCTCCAGAGCAACCACGTCACCCTCGTCGACACCACCGCCACCTTGCCTAGCCGGCCATACCTCTCTCTCTGCAAGCCGCCAAACCTCGCCGAGTTCACACCGTGGTCAAGCTTATCTACCGCCTCAATCCGGCTATAAAAGGGCACGTTGGGATCGCATTTGTGTTGTGACTCCTTCTCCTATCTCTTTCACCATCCATTTTTCCTCAAAGCCGAAACCGTGCTTCTTCTCCATCTCGCTGAACCCGAATTGGGCTTAAAACGCAAATTGACTCGACACGGTAAGGGAATTCCCAAATTGATGAATCGTGAAGCATCTCTAGTCGCTAATGAACCTTTTGCACCTTCTTCCAAATTCGGCAGCCCGAGAAGCTCCCTCACCGTACAATCCCTTCCGCCATTAATCTACAAGACGGTGAGAACACAACTCAGCCGTCCCACTCTTCGGTTTCGGTGTATGGATCGCATTCTTAGAGCTCCTGTTGCTCTCACGCATGATTATTATGGCTAGAACCTGAAGTAGAACCGTTACACCTTGCATCAGGTGTAGCGCCGCCGCCCACCGTGGCGCACAAATTCTTCAAACAACAACCCCAACCGAGTAATGCCCTAGGTCCATCATGGTCCCGTGACGCTTTAGGAACCAGCCAAAACCGATCGACGTCGCCGGTTAGTCGCCGGTGAGCTCAGACTCAGCCTCCTGTCTTTGGCCGCTCATCGACGCCGGGACCCCCATATCAGCCGCTCGCTCTGAGCCACTCCACTGCAAAGCCAAGCCAGCCACTGGCCGTTGGGCCCAAGTTGTCAGTGACTTAGCCAAGTCAAATGGGTTCAGCCCGCGCAAACGATGAGAATACGTATTCCTCTAAGGAAAACGTAATTTCCCAATTTCCTGAATTCAATTAACCGGATGGCTTCAAACTTAAATAACTTTTTATCTATAGCTCCAAATTGAATGAAACAAATTTCTAAATTCATTATAAATCCTCTAGTTTCATAATATGCAAAAATATTTGATACTTGTTTAGTAAATTAACTTTGAATTTAAATTTGAATCTTGAAATTTGAATGGGTTCCATATAGAATTTTTGCAAACTAAGACCAAATTGAGTGAAACTAATTTTGTTTGAATCCTTGGGTCGAATAATGTCCAAATATGTAATTAGATTTGAATTTGGAGCTAGTTTGTGAAAATTTCTTGTTAGGGTTGAATTTAAGACATAAGATTAATATAGTTATTATAACTTACAAAAAAAAATGGTTCAAAATGAATGAAACTTGTTTCTTTGTGCTTATTACACTAATTAGGATCAGATGGTGAGATGAAAGTTAGGGTGCACCATATACCTTCATTTAATATGATTAAGATTGCTTTCCATGCTAATTCATGATTAGTGCAATTGATCATACACACTGGAAATGAACTTTGTTAAATTTAATTTTACAATCTTAGCTTCCTGAATTCGTAAATTAAAATAAATAAATACACAAAGAAAGGTAGTTGTGCTGTATACCCTTATATCTTTACCCTTAGGACCCAAAACCATATAACTCAGATATTACATGAAATGATGAACGTGATTGCCATCATTGATTGATTTGGATTGATTTCATTTGAATCTTTCATCTTTTGTCTCTGTTGTTTATGCATTTGCTTCTTTTGTCGATATTGAAGTATTTCATTTGCTATGTTCTTAAATCGACGTATAGACGCTGAGACTACCGACTTCATTGCCGATTTACACTAATCCAAATTTATTCTACCGAGGAGCAAGGCAAGCAACCCCTTTGAGCATTCTTGAACCCAGATTTCATAATCCACTAAAATGTGATTAAGAATCTTCCTGCATGCTCATATTTCTATAAATCTTTAATTTGTGTTACTTGGTAGTTATAACCCGAATTGATGGATTCCCTTAATCATGCTAACATACGATCCATGAGAACCATAGGAATGGTTAAGTCCATTAAACTGGGTATAATCGCTATTTACCTGTAATTGCTTAGCAACGCTTTAGGTCAATATCGAAATGTTTACAACCATACTTCTATTTATGAAATCTTTTATGGTTTATTTAAGCAAAGAAAGGATACCGGTAGTTTGATAAAATGAAAATAAAACTCTTGCTTTCGACATGGGTGATTATTGGCAATAGCCGGTTGTACATGTTTTAACGTGTACGTAGAAAGGGTGGAGTATTGCCCATGTCATATTAAGGACCGAGCTAATGTGTTGTTTTCAGGCCAAGATAACCGTACATCCACAAGTCCTGAAATGGGACAGTCTTAACCTATTAAAATTATTTGAAACTAGCTTTGCACATTGGTAGGCGGTTGTAGCACGGGCACTCGGATATAGGTTTGCTCGAGGGAGGTGTCATCACCGAGGTGTTGGCATCTGCCGTTGTAACGATGTACGCCTGGCTATGAATTTGGGGCTGTTCTATTCCTGGTGGGTCTTTGACTCCGGAATTTCTATTCCTGGTGGGTTACTGACCCCGGAATTACTTTTACCTTTTTAGCTTCCATCATAGTCAGGAGTATCGTCATTGGGCTAGTGCAAAGTTAAGGTTCAAGTAATCGAACGGTTTCGTTATGAACTCCCCGGACATACCAAAGGAAGTGTGTCTTATAGCTTGCAAAAGGAGAACATATCTTGTGGGTAAAGCAAGACAAACTCGCAGAGTCTAAATCTAATCGATTAGCCGCGCTCGCGGTCATGAGCACTTGGTAAAGTCATCACATAGTTAATTGTTTTCTATTTTTGAAAACCTATTTAAATGGTTCGGGAATGATTTATATCAGTGAAGATGTCACCTATGGTTATACTGAATTGTTAAGACCATGGAGGGTCTTGTTCGTTATCTTACTCACGAAAGGGGCCGTGAGTGGATTGTTATCATCTATCTCATTATTTGTTATTTCAAGTACTATCAAATTGTTTCAAATTCTGTTTACGCTTCCCATTACTATTCAGTAATACTTTATTCAGATTTTTGCTTTCTGCAAAACAACCGTAGAAACCCACTTTTCTTTCGAGCTTGCATATATTCTAGAATTTGCAAACACTACAAAGTCTTGCGAGTACCAACGTACTCAACTTGCTTCAACAATGTTTTTAGGTGAAGAACAAGAATACCCTGCTGACGATAACAATAATGAAGATCTCGTAAATTATGGCGACGACTGTTCTCTCTAGGTTCATCTCGTCTGTTGCCTGTGGAGTTTTGGGTTTAGTAGGCAAACAATGAGACGTGTGTTTTATTGCTACTTTTGGTATTGTAATGAACCCTTATTGTAATAAAAGTTGAACTTGTGTATGGCTGTAATTTCAAATTGTGTTGGTGCGTGCCAGCCACTGATCATGGGAATGGCACAGGATGCACTTAAAGAACCTCATATTTATGTTATTTACTGACATAAAAATGAGGGTCTCACAGTTTGGTATCAGAGCCATGCTGACTGTAGGAGAACCTTAGATAGAATGGACGATAGTATAATTTAAAAACTTCAAAGAAAATAAATTTTATGATCAGAAATATTAAATTGTTATATCTGTTATTAATCTTCCCTTAATATAACCATTGGAAATGTTCTTGTTACAATATTATGTATAAATCTGTTCCTTTCAAAATTTATATTTACCTTGTATTAAAATACTAATTCCTTATCAAACTACAGATGGACATGATTTTGCCTTTCCATGATTCCAACCATCGGGAGGATGATGGAATGATGGGAGTCCTGGCTCGGTTATTGGATTACGCTGGTTACGAGGAGAACCCTCGTTATATCGTATTCCATGCTATACTTAGCCAGTCGACAGTGGAGTACGCCGCACGACTCCATATCCCTGCACGAGCTCTTTATGACGAAGGAGAACGTTCTTTTGAAGGCTTTGGTTCAACCATGACGGATGCAATGAATGAGGCCGCCTATACAGCTATCGTTCGACTCCGCCATGCTCTTTCAGAACTTGGCCCAACATATCGTCTTTATCCTTGTCGCCCACCTATTGGAGGAACTTCCTACATTAGTCCTGATGGAATCCGCAATAAGAGCCTTCATCATCTTGTAGATTTTGTAAACGCTCCGATAAACACCACCGCCGATGGCAGCAGAGTTGGTCCAAGCTCGCCGTCGAATAGCGCACCTCGAAGGAACCATTGCCTCTTATGAAGCATTAGGGCTTGCCTCACACCGATGTCAAATCCACGGCCGAGGTTCCCTATACTCGTGAAAAGGCTATACCAACAAACCTCGCTAGCACCCATCAACCAATATCAGAGGCTAACCCCACTGCCTCCTTACAAAGCTCTTCGAACTTACCCCGTGATCCAGGATCGGGTAATGACGCTTGGGCATTAGGCGATTTAGTGTAAGTCGCTAGGGTTAGAAGAATCACTAGTTACCTTATCATTATGTAGTAGTAGTGGGCAAGCAGGTCTTTTGGTTGTAAAAATTATATGGTTTGAATAAAGAGCTTTTGCTGTACTTTGTGTGTGCTTTTGGTTCTTTCTCGTGATTGTTTAATGTTCTATTTCAACCTCGCATTGTTGTGATCCTTTGTATTAACATCATAACAACTCGCACCTTTCGTTTTAATGAATTTCTTTAAGAATAATAAAATTTTAAGGTATGAAATGTTTCCTTGTGACCAATAGAGTTTGAATTGAATCTTTCAAATTGCTAGCTTAACCATCTAATCAATATTTTACCTCTTCATCGGAATTGGAATTTCAGGATGCCTGTAACTAGATCTCTTCGCGGGATCCTGGAAAGTGAAGCTTCACAGGAGCCATTGCCTCCATGTGAAGTGCTTCCTACTCCAGCGCAACCTAATCCAATGCATCCTTCTACAAGAGCTTCATCCTCTCGTCAAATTCCAGATCCACCACATCCAAACCTAAATCCAAATCCTAATCAGCAAGATGGAATTCCGGAGGAGCAATTGCCAGGTCCGCCGACCATGGCACAAGTTTTGGCGATGATCGAGCAAAATCGCCAGACTCATACCCTTCTTCTGCAACAACTGGTGCAGAATACCTCTAATCAAGGAGCCCGTGGTGGTGGTGCCCCACAATCCAAGCTGACTGAGTTTTTAAAGACTCGGCCTCCCACTTTCTCCGCATCAGTTGATCCATTGGACGCCGATGATTGGCTGCGTTCGGTGGAAGGCAAGCTGAACATTGCACAGTGCAATGACCGAGAAAGTTTTGTATGCTTCCTACCAGTTGAGTGGAGCTGCGGCTTCCTGGTGGGAAAACTACCAAGCTATACTTCCACTAGAGCAAGTCTCTTGGGATGCCTTTAAAGATGTTTTTCGTCGAACCCATATCCCTTCCAGCCTAGTAGACGTGAAAAGGCGGGAATTCCTTGACCTTCGTCAGGAAATCGACGGTGATAGAATATCTTCATCGCTTTAACTATCTATCCCGTTATGCCTCGCCTGAAGTTACCCCAAACGCGCAAACCGAACGCTCGGATAACTTGAATGATGAAGTCAAATGTGCGTTAGTCATCGACATTGATGACTTCCAAACTTTGGTGAACAAGGCAATTCGAGTGGAGAATAGCACTCGAGCTGCCATGGAATCACGAAAGAGAAAATGGATGGCCCAAAAGAATGCTAGTGCCGGATCATCTAAGCCTCGCCCTGCACCTCAAGGTAATGTGCGGCCACCTGTTCCGCCACCACAACAGAGGCGTCAGGGTCCTGCCCCTCGACCTCGGCAGCCTTTGGCACGTCCGGCGAACCCTACTGGAGCACGCCCTACCGGAGCAGCCACCCAAACTCCAAATGTCACATGCTTCAAGTGCAAACAGCTTGGGCATTATGCTAATAATTGTCCAAGCAAGGGAATCCCTCAGCGACCCCTAGTCGTCCTCAAGGATCTGGAGGACAGGAAGACCAGCTCAAGCCGCAAGCCAAGGACGTTTACATCATGTGACGGCAGAAGAAGCAACTGAAGCACCAGACGTGGTTTTGGGTATGTTTTCCGTCCATTCCTTTCCCACTTTAGTATTATTCGATTCCGGTGCATCTCATTCCTTTATATCCAAAAAGTTCGTAGAAACACATCAAATCCAAACAGATCTATTACCTGTTCCTATGATAATCTACTCCCCAGGAGCAAAAATGAGAACCACAAAAATGTGTCCTAAGGTTAGCATTACAATAAATGAAGTTCTATTTTATGCTGATCTTATCCTTATAGAAACCCCAGGATTAGACATCATTCTTGGTATGGATTGGTTAGCAAAGAATAAAGGACGGATAGATTGTGCTAATAGATCCATATCTCTTATCAATCTTGAAGGAGTTAAAGTGAATTTTAGTTCTACCCAAAATCCTTCTGAATCAAGAACTTGTCTCAATGCAATGGTATTAGAAAAGATTCAACTGCTCTCGTAGTTTCCAACTTTCCGATGTATTTCCGGAAGAATTGCCAGGTTTGCCACCAGATCGTGACATAGAATTCGCCATTGATCTTATACCTGCACAGCTCCAATTGCTAAACGCCCTTATCGAATGCCACCAAATGAGTTAGTAGAACTCAAAAAGCAAATTCAAGAACAGTTGGACAAAAAGTTTATTCGACCAAGTACTTCCCCTTGGGGTAGCCCAGTCCTCTTTGTTAGTAAAAAGGACGGTAGTCTACGCATGTGTGTGGATTATCGTGCTCTCAATGATGTTACTATCAAAAATAAATATCCTTTACCCCGAATTGATGATCTGTTCGATCAATTAACCGGTGCCCAAATCTTCTCCAAAATCGATCTCAGGCATGGATATTATCAGTTAAAAATCCGACCGGAGGATATTCCCAAAACAGCCTTTACCACTCGTTACGGCTTATATGAATATGTCGTAATGTCCTTCGGACTTACAAATGCTCCCGCTAGCTTTATGAGCTTAATGAATAAAGTCTTCATGGAGTATCTTGATAAGTTCGTGGTGGTATTCATAGATGATATTCTCATCTATTCCAAAAATGAAGAAGATCATACCCAACATCTACACATGGTACTTGAGAAACTCCGAGAACACAAGTTATATGCCAAATTTGAGAAATGTGAATTTTGGTTAAAGGAAGTTGCTTTCCTCGGGCATATTCTTTCTAAAGGTGGAATTTCTGTTGATTCCAAAGAAAGTACAAATACCCAAAATCGGGAGCAACCAAAATCTGTTCCTCAAATCCGAAGTTTCCTCGGTTTAGCGGATATTATCGCCGCTTTATCGAAAACTTCTCCAAAATCGCTAAACCTTTGACTCACTCTTGAAGAAAGAAAAGAAATATGAATGGACTCCGCACGCGAAGCAAGTTTTCTCGAACTAAAGAAACGGTTAACCACAGCCCCAGTGCTGGTGTTACCCGACATCCATAAGAGCTTCGATGTTTATTGCGATGCCTCACGCAAGGGTCTTGGTTGCGTGTTGATGCAAGAAATGAAAGTCGTAGCTTATGCTTCTCGCCGCCTTCGGCCTCATGAACTTAATTATCCAACTCATGATTTGGAACTAGCCGCAGAGTGCATGCCCTAAAAATCAAGGCGTCACTACCTTATTGGAAACAAGTGTAACATCTACACCGATCATAAGAGCTTAAAATACTTCTTTACCCACCGGATCTTAATCAAGGCAAAGGAGATGGCTAGAGCTAATAAAGGATTACGACCTTAGTATTCATTACCATCCTGGTAAAGCTAATGTCGTAGCAGATGCTCTAAGCCGTAGAACTTCATTGTATGACGGTGTCAAGATACACTAACCAATCTGAATTAGTAAAGGAGTTTTAAACTTAATTTGGGAATTGTTGAGAAAGGATTTATTGCTAATCTTCAAATGCAACCAAATCTGAAAACCCAAATTAAGATAGTGTAGGATCAAGTATACGAATATAGCAATCGAGGGGGTGAATGATTGTGCGGAAGCTAAAACCAAATTCTTGACCTATTAAAAGTTCACCCCAAAACAGAACCAAATAATTGCCTCGTTTTCGACAAAAACAGAATGACAGAGGTTTGGTAAAACAAGAATTCCCGGAGATCCAACCGTCGAAACGATCTGAAATTTGGACACAAGAAACTAGATTCCAATACGAATCGAACCCAAAAAGAATCAGCTCGATCGGACTTTCGGATCAAAAGTTATGAGCTTTGCAAGCTTGCTGATCCAGAACTTGACGAGAATCAATCTAATCAAAACTTCAAGATTAAACAAGAACGACAAAAGATTGATCAACTAGACTTTGAGAAACACTAGATCAATATCCTAGAGAAGTTTTTGATGGATCAAATCAAGATAAAACTTGAAGAACAAAAACCAATCTAGAACTAGAACAAGCATGCAAACAAGAACCAAAACAGAAAATACTGTAGCGACGTGGTTACTGTAGCACGCAAAAATCTTGGAAGAATTGATCTTTATTTCTTGTCTAAAATACTCTCATCAAAAGAGTACAAACCCTAAAACCAAGCTCAAAGCTTGATGCGCTCAGCTCTACTTGATGCCTTTCAACAGAGACCCCCACCTATTTAAAGCACCAACCCACAAAGAGTTCCGAATACGATTCCTATTCCCTAGAAGGAAACTGTGATCCAACTCAACTCTACTTGGCCCAACCAGGCCGAGTACAACTCTTGCACGCCGCATGGCAACCCTACCATACTCACGTGACTAACACTTTGCACGCCGTATGGCCACCTGCCATACTCACGTGACTAACACTTTGCACGCGAATGACCTCCTGTCATTCTCACGTGACTAACCATTCTTCATGTGCACCATTCTCTTAGCCCGAACGTCCCGCATGACATCCTTGACCACCAAGACCTCGGTTCCTCCTGAACCTAGTCCCGAACCTCAGTTCCTCCATGAACCTAGTTCCGGTCCCGTCATCGACCACATTCGCCTTCGAGCAATACCGCACATGAACAAACCACAAACAAATCCGAGCACAAGTCCACGACTTGACTCAATGTCAATCCATGCAACTACTCACATGAGTATTGCATAAAGTCCACTTCAAAAGAAGCATCATGAAATCATTACAAATTTCAAATTCACATTCAAAATTCAAATCCAAATCGCTCAAAACCCTAATTGAGCGAAAACGATTCACGACGGACAAACAAAGTTGGTCCGCTGTATAAAGAAAAGTTTCTGTTCCAAGAAGCCAACCAAACGCGGAAAAACACGCTCACAACGGACAAACAAAGTTGGTCCGTTGTACATGCAAAATGGCTTCGGTCATGAGCTCAAAACAAGTTCACAACGGACCCTTGCTTGTCCGCGCAAGAACGCCACGCCGGTTTCACAAAAGTAAAACCCTAGAAAAAGTCCATTCACGACGGACAAAAAGAATTAGTCCGTTGTACATGTGAAAATCTTGGTTCCAAGAAATTATCCAAACCGAAAAGCTTGTTCACAACGGACCAAGAAAATCGTCCGTTGTACATGTGAAAATGACTTCTGGTCATGGGCTCAAAAACATGTTCACAACAGACCCAAAAACACCGTCTGTCGCAGATGGGAAACTTCTTGCTTTCTTGAGAACTTTGTCCGGCGCTAATGCGTAATCTCATTGCTTTCTTGTCAAATTGTCAAAACACATGAACAAACACATTTTGCAAATTCAAATCTAAGTTAATTTTTCAGTTCAAAGCCAATTTTTCAGCACATGATTTCACAATCTCCCCCTTGATGAAAACATTGGCAACACCACTTAGAATTGAACATTTGGCATTCACTTTACAAAAGATTTTGAAACCGAAAGGATCAAAGACCGAAGGAAGAAAACACAGAATTCCCCCTTTGTTAAGGAAAATGTGTGTGAATGTGCAATGTGTCCAAAAATTTCAAAAATTCTCCAAACTTCTCCCAAAATTCTCAAATTTCCAAATACAACTCTCCCTTTTTCTTTAAACTTTTCAAAGAAAGATTTCCAAATTTCTCCCCCTTTGACAATGGATTCATCAAGAGTAAAAGAGAGAACAGGTTCAAAATTTTTCCTGAAACAATGATTTCACCAAGAGAAACAAGGGAGTGCCAAGATAGGAAAAGATGAGCTCATTCGATCATATAACCTTATATATCACATAATATGCAAAATACATGATCTTGATGTGATTTTAACAAGTTAGGGAATGACATGCATCTCAACCTCAATTTAGTCAACTATAGCCAAGTACTAAGCTAGATCTTAGCAGAAAAAGCAAGACTTTAAAAATTGAAGCAACTAACAACTTAGGGCGAGCAAGTAGTTTCAACTCCAATCTAGTAGACCAATTTAATCTTTAAACAATAAGTTGCATGTGGCATGCTTGAAGCATACTTCTTTTATTTTCTAGGAGTGGCATGCTTGAAGCATACATCTTATCTTTGAGGGAATGGCATGCTTGAAGCATACATCTTATCTTTTTAGGGAAAGCACCCTGAAGCACATAACTTGAGGTTTTTTGCTTTTAACAACCCTTTTTATTGATTCCCTTTTCTTTTCATTTTTCTTTGATTATAAACATGCAAAAGTGATTAAAAGGTCTTATGAAAGAGTAAAGTTGAAACCACACTTGCTTCATAGCCCAAATTTGTCAAGAGGATTCAATATCAAGCCTAGAAGAGTAAGATATCACAGAGTATTTAGCTATAGGTAATCAGTCCAGGGAATTCCGCAATGTCATTTTTAGTTCAAGTGAGATAATTAGATTATCATATATTAGCTCAATTACATAACATATAAAGAAATATGATAAAGTGAGCTCATTAAGTGAAAGAACTTGGCAAAGAAACTCCGCCTCAAAACAATCCCATTGGATGAACAATTCCAAGTTCTCCCCGAATAAAAGCAAAACGAGAAGAAGACAAATGTTTTGTGAAAATGTCTCGCCAATTGATGTTCAAGATCCACATGGTGAAGCACAATTTTTCTTTTTCAACATGATCTTTAAGAAAGTGAAATCCAATATCAATATGCTCAAGAAAAGGGATTACTCAAGAGGTGGCACGAACCAAATCAAATCAACATCCTCCAAAGTCAACATCAGAAAAAGCTCTTAAACTAATCCATGAGGAAGGTAAAGCCAAATGCCAAAATCTTGAGTTCTATGAAGATACCTGAAAATCCTTTTGATAGCTTGTCGATGTGACGACGTGGGAAGCTTGAAAACAAGCACACACAAGCACGTGGGAAGAGTCTCTCATGTAAACCTCTAATTATCTCGTCCTCAACAAAGATTATCATCATCTTTATGAACAAAAACACTCTCCCTGAACATATGCACTTGTACCTGCATCATTTGAACTAGTGCCTTTTGCGAAAACAGAGGTGGAAGAAGCATTTTGAAAAATAACACTTTTAGCACGAGATGCACGAGTGAAGGAGGAGAACCAATTCTTATCATCGGACAAGTGGCATGAGCATCCTAATCCACTAGCCATATGTTCTCCTTCCTTGCGTGAGAAGCCTACATAGAAGCAGAAAGTGTCGAGGTCTCAGATCAAGTTAGAAATAAGATGTTTAGGAATCAAGATCGAGACACACGACGACAACAGCTTGGCACAACACGAGCATTCTTATGCATAAAAGCATATTTGTCTTTTCTCGTGTTCTTAGCAACAAGAGGTGTTTGCATCACCCTAGGCACATAATGAGAAATGAAACGTGCCTGTCTGAAATTAGACCTAGCCTTAGTTCTTTCTTTCTTTTGTTGTTTGGCTAGTCTAAAGCAGAAATTCACCAAATGACCATCTTTCCCACAATGAGTGCAATTGTACTTAACATATGGTTTGGCATTAGAAGTAACTTTTGCACTTGAAATAGTGGGAGATAGAGTGCCGCCAGATTTAATCAAAGTTCTTTTAGACTCATTATCAATTTTCACATTTTTGCTCTCAACAGTTTAGTAGAAGCATGAGAGTTAAAACCTAAACCCTGCTTTGTTGAAGCTCACTTTAGATTGATCTAAAATCATGTTCAAATTTTTCTTCCCTTTAGTGAACCTAGAAAGAGAATCTTGCAAGTAGTCAACCTTTTAGCAAGATTTAAACAATTATCACAAGGAGTGTCAATTTTAGCTTGCTTTACGGCAATTTGAACACGAGTTAATTTCATGAGTGAACATGTCATTTGTTAATTGGATAACTCTACAATTTGCATCTTTTAATTTCAACTCAAGAATAGAACATTTAGAGCAAGCAATTTGATCATGTAAACTATCAAGAGAGCAACCAATATTTTTCACAAGTTTTTCATTTTTCAATTGTTCTGGCATAAACTTGTTCTAGTTTAATCACATGTTCCTCTTTTAGTGACTTAATTTCAAATTTGAGATCTAAGCAAGTATCACAAATATTTTCCGAATTTGAATTTTTAAGATCAAAGTTTTCAGTTTTAGCATGGATAGATCTTTTTCTAAGCTTTTATTTTTGAGTGAAGATTTTCTTAAAGATTTTCTCAATATGACTAAAACTTCACAAAGCTCATCGTATGAAGGTATTACCTCATCACCGTCATTGGAGGTGCTGTCGTTGTCACTAGAATCACTAGTGTTCCTTTTGCCATGAAGCATAGTCGGTGAGATCCTTCTCATTCAGCTTCGCTTGCTTCGCTTCCTTCTCATCTTCGCTTGAGTCATCAATGTCGCTAAGTCTAAGCGACCAATTGCCTCAAGACTTTGTTGAGCATCTTCTTTGTTCGTTGTTTATTTTTATCCTTGCTCTCTCTTGGCTGGAAGGACTTGGAGGAGTTGCTTTGCTCCTTCTCCTCTCTATCTTTGTTCTTGAAACAGCTTAGCACGGATGTGCCCCGCCTTGCCATAGCTTGTAGCAAAGTGGATGGAGGCTCCTCTTCTCTCCCTTGATCTCATGTACGCTGCATTGACACGCTTGGAAAGAAGAGCAAGTGTATCTTCCGGTATTTGATCTAGCTTGTTCATCACTAAGAGCACTCAAGGCAAGAATGGAATATGATGATGAAGAACTAGTAGCATTATCATATGAAGAATTAGCATTAAGAGCCATAGAGTTATCATTGGAAGTTCTTGAAACAATGTCTATTTCAAAAGTCTTGAGACTAGAATAAAGTTTATCCAAAGTCATTTCACTCATCTTATGAGCTTCCCTAAAAGCAGTCACTTTCATTTGCCAGATTTTAAGATCAAGAGATGATAGGAAATGTCTAGCATTTTCAGAGTCAGTGTACTTTACATCTACAGCTCTAAGATTGTTTAAGATTCTGTTAAAACGAGCAAAACAATCATCTAATGATTCTCCAGAGTTCATTTCAAATCTAGTGTATTCCTTTTTAAATTGATCTTGCCTAGCCTCTTTGACAGAGTCAGTGCCTTCATGATAATCTTGAAGAGATTTCCAAATTTCATGAGCAGTGAGTAAATGACAGACTCTATCGAATTCTTTTCTAGCAAGTCCTTGAAGCAATATGTTTCTAGCTCTATTATTACTTTCAACATCCTTTTCAAACTCGATTTTATCAATATCATCATTAGAAGGAAGCTTGTATGAAATCTTTACCTTGCGCCAAATCGCGTTACCTTGAGCTTGAAGATATGCAGTCATCCGGATCCGCCAGTGGGGGAAGTCTGTGCCATCGAAGATTGGCGGTTTGTTCGAGTATTTCTCTGTTGCCATAACTTACCGTTTACTAATCACCTGTTAAGATGGATTAGTAGAACCTTGCTCTGATACCACTTGTAGGATCGAAGTATACGAATATAGCAATCAGAGGGGGGGTGAATGATTGTGCGGAAGCTAAAACCAAATTCTTGACCTATTAAAAGTTCACCCCAAAACAGAACCAAATAATTGCCTCGTTTTCGACAAAAACAGAATGACAGAGGTTTGGTAAAACAAGAATTCCCGGAGATCCAACCGTCGAAACGATCTGAAATTTGGACACAAGAAACTAGATTCCAATACGAATCGAACCCAAAAAGAATCAGCTCGATCGGACTTTCGGATCAAAAGTTATGAGCTTCGCAAGCTTGCTGATCCAGAACTTGACGAGAATCAATCTAATCAAAACTTCAAGATTAAACAAGAACGACAAAAGATTGATCAACTAGACTTTGAGAAACACTAGATCAATATCCTAGAGAGGTTTTTGATGGATCAAATCAAGATAAAATTTGAAGAACAAAAACCAATCTAGAACTAGAACAAGCATGCAAACAAGAACCAAAACAGAAAATATCAGTAGCGACGTGGTTCTTGTAGCACGCAAAAATCTTGGAAGAATTGATCTTTATTTCTTGTCTAAAATACTCTCATCAAAAGAGTACAAACCCTAAAACCAAGCTCAAAGCTTGATGCGCTCAGCTCTACTTGATGCCTTTCAACAGAGACCCCACCTATTTAAAGCACCAACCCACAAAGAGTTACGAATACGATTCCTATTCCTAGAAGGAACTCAGATCCAACTCAACTCTACTTGGCCCAACCAGGCCGAGTACAACTCTTGCACGCGTATGGCAACCCTACCATACTCACGTGACTAACACTTTGCACGCCGTATGGCCACCGCCATACTCACGTGACTAACACTTTGCACGCGAATGACCTCCTGTCATTCTCACGTGACTAACCATTCTTCATGTGCACCATTCTCTTAGCCCGAACGCCCGCATGACATCCTTGACCACCAAGACCTCGGTTCCTCCCGAACCTAGTCCCGAACCTCAGTTCCTCCATGAACCTAGTTCCGGTCCGTCATCGACCACATTCGCCTTCGAGCAATACCGCACATGAACAAACCACAAAACAAATCCGAGCACAAGTCCACGACTTGACTCAATGTCAATCCATGCAACTACTCACATGAGTATTGCATAAAGTCCACTTCAAAAGAAGCATCATGAAATCATTACAAATTTCAAATTCACATTCAAAATTCAAATCCAAATCGCTCAAAACCCTAATTGAGCTTAAAACGATTCTACTTTGACGGACAAACAAAGTTGGTCCGTTGTATAAAGAAAAGTTTCTGTTCCAAGAAGCCAACCAAACGCGGAAAAACACGTTCACAACGGACAAACAAAGTTGGTCCGTTGTACATGCAAAATGGCTTCGGTCATGAGCTCAAAACAAGTTCACAACGGACCCCGAAGCTTGTCCGGCGCAACGCAGCACGCCGGTTTCACAAAAGTAAAACCCTAGAAAAAGTCCATTCACGACGGACAAAAAGAATTAGTCCGTTGTACATGTGAAAATCTTGGTTCCAAGAAATTATCCAAACCGAAAAAGCTTGTTCACAACGGACCAAGAAAAACTGTTCGTTGTACATGTGAAAATGACTTCGGTCATGGGCTCAAAAACATGTTCACAACAGACCCAAAAACACTGTCCGTCGCAGATGGGAAACTTACTGTTTCTTGAGAACTTTGTCCGGCGCTAATGCGTAACTTACTGTTTCTTGTCAAATTGTCAAAACACATGAACAAACACATTTTGCAAATTCAAATCTAAGTTAATTTTTCAGTTCAAAGCCAATTTTTCAGCACATGATTTCACAATAGCTCAATCCAAAGATGAAGCAATATTAAAAATCCGAGAAGAGTTGAGACGAGGCAAAGAATTGGAATTTTCAGAAGATTCAGATGGTATACTCCAATTCAAGAATCGAATCTATGTCCCTAATGATCTAGAAATCAAGAACCTGATCTTGAGTGAAGCTCATGAATCACCTCTTTCTATCCATCCGGGTAGTACCAAAATGTATCAAGATCTGAAGCGGGAATATTGGTGGCCCGGCATGAAAAAGGAAATCGCCGAGTATATCGCAAAGTGTGATATATGTCAGCGAGTAAAAGCCGAGCATCAACGTCCTGCTGGTCTTCTTCACCCTCTCGAGATTCCAAAATGGAAATGGGATGCTGTAAGTATGGATTTCATTACTGGTCTGCCGAGGACCAGGAAAGGGCATGATTCTATTTGGGTTATCGTTGATCGATTAACCAAAGTTTCCCATTTCATACCAGTCAAAACCACTCACCCTGGAGACAAACTCGCGGAGTTGTATCTTGAAAACATTGTTCGTCTTCACGGAGTTCCCAAGACAATTGTATCTGATCGTGGATCTCAATTTACATCTCGTTTCTGGGAAAGCTTGCATACACTGTTAGGGACAAAGCTGAATTTTAGTACGGCTTATCATCCCCAAACAGATGGGCAGACTGAACGGACCAACCAAACATTAGAGGACATGCTGAGAGCTTGTGTGCTGTCTTATGGCATGAATTGGGAGAAAAGTTTACCCTTTGCTGAATTCTCCTACAATAATAGCTTTCAAGCCAGTCTTCAAATATCCCCTTTTGAAGCACTTTATGGAAGGAAGTGCCGAACCCCTCTCTTTTGGTCTGAAACTGGAGAAAGGAATTTCTTCGGCCCAGATATTATCCAAGAAGCCCAAGAGCAAGTTGATGTGATTAGAAGTCGACTCAAGGAAACTCAATCACGTCAGAAGAGTTACGCCGACAATCGTCGACGTGATTTAAGTTTTGTAGTCGGAGATCATGTCTACTTAAAAGTTTCTCCTCTTCGCGGAGTTCGTCGTTTCCAAATCCGCGGGAAACTAGCTCCTCGATATATCGGACCATACCCAATTATCGAAAAGTTGGGAGAAGTGGCATATAAGTTGGAATTGCCGCCCCGTTTGTCGGAAGTTCATAACGTCTTCCATGTATCCCAACTCAAGAAATGTCTTCGTGTACCAACTGATCTTACTAATCTTGACGATCTCGATTTGCAACCCGATCTATCCTATCGAGAGCATCCTATTCGCATTCTTGAAGAAATCGAGCGACATACAAGGAACAAAATCCATAGGATGTTGAAAGTTCAGTGGAGTAATCATAACGAGGAAGAAGCCACGTGGGAGCGAGAAGATCATCTCATGAATGAGTTTCCAGAATTCTTCTAGATTTCCTTAGCCCTCGCAAATCTCGAGGACGAGATTTTTGTAAGGAGGGTAGATCTGTAACATCCTCAAATTTATAAAAGTCAAAAATCCAAATATTAAAATGTGAACTCATTTTATTGTTGCATTTTATGCTTAATATGTGCAAATTATTGTTGGGTGATTTAGTGATTAATGGAATAAAATAAAAAGAAGGAAAAAGAGAAAATATCAATTGGTAAAGTGGTTAGAAATGAAAATTTCCTTAGTAAATTTTACATCAGACCTTGGACAACCCTATAATCATCCTTAGCTGGTTAAGAGACCATGTGAAGGTATTTAAGTGAGATAAAACCATTTTTAATTTGACATCTCTATCTCTGTCCAGACCTATGTCAGAATTGTGGAGAAAAACGTGTTGCATTCTAGACCTTAGGATTTTTACCATGTCATCTTGACTACCTTAAGTTCATCCACAAAAATCTGCAAAAATTTATAAGTAGTTTAACTATTTATTTCCAATTAAATAACACAGAATTGGAAATCTGCAGAAATCAGTAAAAGAATTTTTGAAAAATAAATGTTATGATTTTAGTGCTGAAATTTTTATGGTAGATCCCTGGTAAATAACCACACTCTCAATAAAAATTTCAAAAATTAAAATGTTAGTTTATGTCTCTAATAAAATCAAAAACCGAGCTGTCTTTTCTGTGTCTTTGGCATTGTCAGAATTTTAATAAAATATATAGAAGAGATAATCACTCGAAATTTTTACTATAGGTAAATAACTTGTTCAGGATTCATAGTTAAAAGTTTAAAAAATACTTAGCTAGGAGAAGTGCCCTGATTAAATGCATCTTTGGAGAGCTACCAAATGCGTTGAACCTTTTCCCCTCTCTCCTGTGGCTGGCATGTGGGCCAACCTCCATTAATGCGTGTCAGACCAGCCCCCTTTGCCCCCATTCGCTGACCAGTGGGTCCTCTTCTCCTTGGGACCCAATCTGGCCCGTGTACCCCACTCACATCTCTATATCACTGCCATGTGGGCCTTCTTCTCGTAGCCGGCCCCACCTGTCATTTGCTTGCCTCACCCCCTCTCCATCTCTCTCTGTCGTGGGGTCGGGACCCACCCGTCGAGCCTTCTCCTTCCCTTCGCTCTTCTCTGCTCGTGCGTGGCCGAAGCAACCGGAGCGAGGTGCACCGCCTCTGGCCTCTCCTCTCTGGAATCGCCTGGCTCAGCTCCAGAGCAACCACGTCACCCCTCGTCTGACACCACCGCCACCTTGCCTAGCCGGCCATACCTCTCTCTGTTGCAAGCCGCCAAACCCCTCGCCGAGTTCACACCGTGGTCAAGCTTATCTACCGCCTCAATCCGGCTATAAAAGGGCACGTTGGGATCGCATTTGTGTTGTGCCTCCTTCTCCTATCTCTTTCACCATCCATTTTTCCTCAAAGCCGAGAAACCGTGCTTCTTCTCCATCTCCGGCGGAACCCGAATTGGGCGAAAACGCAAATTGACTCGACACGGTAAGGGAATTCCCAAATTGATGAATCGTGAAGCATCTCTAGTCGCTAATGAACCTTTTGCGCACCTTCTTCCAGCCCGAAGTAGCCCGAGAAGCTCCCTCACCGTACAATCCCTTCCGCCATTAACGGCGCACGGTGAGAACACAACTCAGCCGTCCACTCTTCGGTTTCAGTGTATGGATCGCATTCTTAGAGCTCCCTGTTGCTCTCACGCATGATTATTATGGCTAGAACCTGAAGTAGAACCGTTACACCTTGCATCACCGTGTAGCGCCGCCGTCCACCGCCGCGCGCACAAATTCTTCAAACAACAACCCCAACCGAGTAATGCCCTAGGTCCATCATGGTCCCGTGACGCTTTAGGAACCAGCCAAAACCGATCGACGTCGCCGGTTAGTCGCCGGTGAGCTCAGACTCAGCCTCCTGTCTTTGGCTCAGCGACGCGCGGACCCCATATCACCGCCGCTCTGAGCCACTCCACTGCAAAGCCAAGCCAGCCACTGGCCGTTGGGCCCAAGTTGTCAGTGACTTAGCCAAGTCAAATGGGTTCAGCCCGCGCAAACGATGAGAATACGTATTCCTCTAAGGAAAACGTAATTTCCCAATTTCCTGAATTCAATTAACCGGATGGCTTCAAACTTAAATAACTTTTTATCTATAGCTCCAAATTGAATGAAACAAATTTCTAAATTCATTATAAATCCTCTAGTTTCATAATATGCAAAAATATTTGATACTTGTTTAGTAAATTAACTTTGAATTTAAATTTGAATCTTGAAATTTGAATGGGTTCCATATAGAATTTTTGCAAACTAAGACCAAATTGAGTGAAACTAATTTTGTTTGAATCCTTGGGTCGAATAATGTCCAAATATGTAATTAGATTTGAATTTGGAGCTAGTTTGTGAAAATTTCTTGTTAGGGTTGAATTTAAGACATAAGATTAATATAGTTATTATAACTTACAAAAAAAAAATGGTTCAAAATGAATGAAACTTGTTTCTTTGTGCTTATTACACTAATTAGGATCAGATGGTGAGATGAAAGTTAGGGTGCACCATATACCTTCATTTAATATGATTAAGATTGCTTTCCATGCTAATTCATGATTAGTGCAATTGATCATACACACTGGAAATGAACTTTGTTAAATTTAATTTTACAATCTTAGCTTCCTGAATTCGTAAATTAAAATAAATAAATACACAAAGAAAGGTAGTTGTGCTGTATACCCTTATATCTTTACCCTTAGGACCCAAAACCATATAACTCAGATATTACATGAAATGATGAACGTGATTGCCATCATTGATTGATTTGGATTGATTTCATTTGAATCTTTCATCTTTTGTCTCTGTTGTTTATGCATTTGCTTCTTTTGTCGATATTGAAGTATTTCATTTGCTATGTTCTTAAATCGACGTATAGACGCTGAGACTACCGACTTCGCTGTCGACGACACTAATCCAGCCTATTCTACCGAGGAGCAAGGCAAGCAACCCCTTTGAGCATTCTTGAACCCAGATTTCATAATCCACTAAAATGTGATTAAGAATCTTCCTGCATGCTCATATTTCTATAAATCTTTAATTTGTGTTACTTGGTAGTTATAACCCGAATTGATGGATTCCCTTAATCATGCTAACATACGATCCATGAGAACCATAGGAATGGTTAAGTCCATTAAACTGGGTATAATCGCTTATTTACCTGTAATTGCTTAGCACTGCTTTAGGTCAATACTGGAAATGTTTACAACCATACTTCTATTTATGAAATCTTTTATGGTTTATTTAAGCAGTAAAGGATACTGGTAGTTTGATAAAAATGAAAATAAAACTCTTTGTTTCGACATGGGTGATTATTGGCAATAGGGTTGTACATGTTTTAACGTTAATGCGTAGAAAGGGTGGAGTATTGCCCATGTCATATTAAGGACCGAGCTAATGTGTTGTTTTCAGGCCAAGATAACCGTACATCCACAAGTACTTGAAATGGGACAGTCTTAACCTATTAAAATTATTTGAAACTAGCTTTGCACATTGGTAGGCGGTTGTAGCACGGGCACTCGGATATAGGTTTGCTCGAGGAGGTGTCATCACCGAGGTGTTGGCATCTGCCGTTGTAACGATGTACGCTGGCTATGAATTTGGGGCTGTTCTATTCCTGGTGGGTCTTTGACTCGAATTTCTATTCTGGTGGGTTCTTGACTCGGAATTACTTTTACCTTTTAGCTTCCATCATAGTCGGAGTAACGTCATTGGGCTAGTGCAAAGTTAAGGTTCAAGTAATCGAGCGGTTTCGTTATGAACTCCCCGGACATACCAAAGGAAGTGTGTCTTATAGCTTGCAAAAGGAGAACATATCTTGTGGGTAAAGCAAAGACAAACTCTGCAGAGTCTAAATCTAATCGATTAGCCGCTCATGATCATGAGCACTTAGTAAAGTCATCACATAGTTAATTGTTTTCTATTTTGAAAACCTATTTAAATGGTTTGGGAATGATTTATATCAGTGAAGATGTCACCTATGGTTATACTGAATTGTTAAGACCATGGAGGGTCTTGTTCGTTATCTTACTCACGAAAGGGGCCGTGAGTGGATTGTTATCATCTATCTCATTATTTGTTATTTCAAGTACTATCAAATTGTTTCAAATTCTGTTTACGCTTCCCATTACTATTCAGTAATACTTTATTCAGATTTTTGCTTTCTGCAAAACAACCGTAGAAACCCACTTTTCTTTCGAGCTTGCATATATTCTAGAATTTGCAAACACTACAAAGTCTTGCGAGTACCAACGTACTCAACTTGCTTCAACAATGTTTTTAGGTGAAGAACAAGAATACCCTGCTGACGATAACAATAATGAAGATCTCGTAAATTATGGCGACGACTGTTCTCTCTAGGTTCATCTCGTCTGTTGCCTGTGGAGTTTTGGGTTTAGTAGGCAAACAATGAGACGTGTGTTTTATTGCTACTTTTGGTATTGTAATGAACCCTTATTGTAATAAAAGTTGAACTTGTGTATGGCTGTAATTTCAAATTGTGTTGGTGCGTGCCAGCCACTGATCATGGGAATGGCACAGGATGCACTTAAAGAACCTCATATTTATGTTATTTACTGACATAAAAATGAGGGTCTCACACCTCAGCTTTTCCAAAACTCACTTCAAGTGCTCTGCATGTTCATCCTCTGTCTTGGAGTAGATTAGAATATCATCTATGAACACAACAACAAACTTGTCCAAATACTCCATGAACACCTTATTCATCATATTCATGAAATATCTTTGGCGCATTAAATCGAGACCAAAGGACATAACTGTAAACTCATAATGTCCGTATCTTGACGAGAATGCAGTCTTCGGAATATCCTCTGATCGGATCTTCAACTGATGGTATCCCGATCTCAGATCAATCTTGGAGAAAACTCCGGCTCCTCTCAGCTGGTCAAACAAATCATCAATCCTGGGTAGCGGGTACTTGTTCTTTACGGTGACCTCATTGAGTGCACGATAATCTATGCACATCCTAAAACTCCCGTCCTTCTTCTTAACAAACAATACTGGCGCTCCCCATGGCGACGAACTAGGTCGGATGAATCCTTTTTCCATCAACTCCTCAAGCTGTTTCTTCATCTCTACTAGCTCTTCGGTTGACATCCGATAAGGTCTCTTGGCTATTGGCGCTGTCCCGGGCACTAGCTCTATCACAAACTCTATGTCCCTGTCTGGCGGCATACCAAGTAGATCTTCAGGAAAAACATCTGGGTACTCATTCACTACTGAGACATCTTCTATGCTGATTGCCTTGGTGCTGGTGCTCCATCATTGGGGTTTTCTGCTGGGCGAGAACCACTTCCATTGCCTCCAAGGTTTCCACGAGTGTTCACCATCTGTGGTTTGCTCTAGGTTTTAGAGATGAGAGGGAAACAAGAATAGACAAGTAGTATGGAACTTATGCGGGGCGAAAGGTGTAACTTAAAGTCCAACTTTATTATTTTAATCATTAGTAACTTGGTATGGTTGCTTACAATGCCTAAGGGCCTTGCAACACATACTGCACACTCAGCAAGCAATGAAAATCCAAATCGAACTAACACTGGAGTCTAACGCCTAAAGGGTGACTCTTTATTCTATGACGCGACTCGGCGAAGGAGTCTCACTATAGAACCTACGCTCACTCATTAAGAAAACCTCCACGGCCTGGGTATGGACGCTGCGGCATAGGTGCGAAACGATTGCCATGTCTAGCAACTGTGTCATCTGTGGTAGTCGAAGAAGCAGTGTCCTCCTCAAGCTCCGGCTCCTCCGGGTTTGGCTCGTGCAGCTCGAGCATTGGCTCCGGCTCTGGTGCGTACAATGCCGTCTCTAACTCTCCAATCCTTTGCAGAAGGTGTGACACATACTCTTGAGCTTCCCGCCATCTGTTCTTCTCTGTCGTGATCTCCTTGTGGGCCTTCTGTAGCTCCTTTCTTGTATCATTGAGTACATCCTCCTGGGCGACAACAAGTCGAGCCAACTGTGTAACCATGGCATTCTCATCCTGAATCGCCTTCGGGTCAAGAAGGTTATTGCTGCGCGGATGATATCGGAACACCGTGCTCTCCAATTATCTGGCGTAGATACGGGTAATGTGCCGCATTGCTCATCGCGACACTTCCTGGATACCCATCTGCATTGTAGACCTCCTGGCAGTGCAATGTATCGGGCGATTGCCTGGGCCCTTTTTCCTAGCAGGTACCACAATCTTCACGTCACAAGCCTTGACCAATCCTGCTTGTCTGATCACGTCCACTTGGTATTGTGGCTTCTCAAAATCTCCGAGAGTCTGTAGCATATGCCAAAGTTCCGCGGCGTGACCAACCTCCAGATCCACGTAGTTGAACTCTCCCTCCATCTGTCACAAGAGTGCTCACGTAAGAACTCGAAATTTTTAAATCGTGACAAGGTAAGGAAAAATTCAGCAAGAGACAAGAAAAGAGAGAAGGGAAATAGTTGAGATGTCATTTCTTATCTTGACGAACTTTTAACTTTAGAAAATAGGTTTTAACCTCTCTACGACCATTCTATCTATGGGTGAGCCTACAAATAAGATGGCTCGATACCACCTCTGTCGGGACCCGAATCTGCAAATCCGGACCCTCTGTGTATTCAGCACTAGTCCAGGAACGCGCTAGTGCACACAGTCTTAACATCGGTAAATATCACAATCATACCACTCGATACTAATAAAGCACTTTAATTAGATAGTCAAACTGGTTGCTTGACCTTATGGTCAAGTTACAAATATACGTCACGCAGGGCGAAAGACTTATTAAGAGAGAAATAATAGCAGCGGAAAATAAGATAACATCGTGGCGCCATCTAGTATACCACAGGCAACTGACTGGGCTCGCTCCCTAAGTAGACGGTTCCTCTGGAAGCTCCTCCTCCAAAGCTGGTGTAGATTCTTCTTCAACTGGTGTTGTATTGTGGCAAGGGTGAGTACTTTGGTACTCAGCAAGTCATGCACAGAATGCAAGCTAATATACTATATGCATGGCTTGATACAAAGGAATAGCTCAAGGTATATTTGTAGTAAACAGCATTTGACAAGTAGCATAAGTAGATTCGAAAGCAGTAGAAACAAGTATAACATCAATAACTTTTCAAGGAGTTTAGTAAACATCTTTCCCATCCTAATCCACATTTCCATCAACATCATTATTAATCCAACCCAACCTTTCAAGTCCAAGTTATTTTTGAGAAAGTCTAACCCTTAACTGTAATTCCCGAGCGATGTCCAATACCGCGGACACGGCTATTCGAATAGATTTTTCACTCTGCAGAGGTTATGCACTTTACCCACAAGATACAGTCAAACACCACAAAGGCGAGTTCCCGTAACAAAGTCTTTCGGAAACTTCTAACAGTACAAGTGGTCATCCCTGGTTGTTGCACACTAACCCTTCCCTTAGCTAAGGCGAAGTTTAGGCCAACCAACCGTTAGATGGGTACCTGGCCGCAGCCCCGGTACGCTCCCCCGTACAACTTACACAAAGGGTGTAGTTGACCTCCTGAGGTCCCACAGGTACGTTATTAGCAACTTAATCAACTAGGTCCGTCCCATTACAGACATGTGGTTGCACGGTAGACCCAGTTCAAAGGCTTGCAAGGTGAAGTCCTTAGGGTGACCAGGGCAAGACTACCCGAAGAACCAAAACAACATTCCCAGTGCCACAACTGGCCCACCTGATCATTCTTGCCACATGCCCCGGTCAAAAGCTATTTATCAAACCCCAGTTGATTACCATGCACCACGTGCCATCAACATCACATGATACCTTCCCAAAATAGGTTCAATATATCATTAAGTCAATATTAACATTTGATTGTCCAAAGTCATGTCATGAGTACGTAGCAGGTCTAAGCCATATACTACAACGATCTACAAACCCATGTTGGCAGTTTAGTAGTGTCCAACTAGTAATCCACAACTAGGGTGACAAGGGGGTCATAGCACATATTTAAATAGTCAAGGTGTCATGCAGCAATTTGACATTTATCTAATTCCCCATAATTAAGTAAAGCATTTTCTATTTAAACCAGCATGCAATACATTAAATCAAAATAGGTTTCAAAATAGGATCAATATGGTCAAAGCATAACTTGCCTTCAAAAAGTACTTGTTCTTGGTCCTGAGCTGGCTCCTGGGTCAACACCTCTCCTTCGAAACCTTCCGGCACTTCAACGTCTACTCGTAACGCGTGCAAATAGCAATAAATGAATAAAACAGTAGACCAAAAGTGTCCAAACATCCAAATAAAATCCATAAACAGAGAGAACATAATTTTATGAATTTTTAGGAACTGGAATCGCTCAAATCGGAGTTAAAACACAAAAGTTATGATTATTTAAAGTGTAAATAATCAATTAAATAATTTTACAGAGAAAAAATTTAGTCCAAAAATCAAATAAAATTCATATTTGAGTAGATCTGAATTTTATGAATTTTTAGAAATTTGAATCGTTCAAATCGGAGTTGAAACGCAAAAGTTATAAGTGTTTGAAGTTTTGAAATTCAAATCAATTATTAAACCGAATTATTAAATCATTTTCTTTTTCGGAAATTATTTATTGCGTCAGCGAGGACACGTGGCAGCCTCTGATTGGTCTGCTGACGTCAGCCGGCTCATGGACGTGGTCCATGGTTTGGCTCGGGTCTACCGTGGACCCGGTCCACGGCTCACGTGCGGCTGACAGGTGGGACCCACTGGGGTGACGTCATTGCACGGTTGGGGTGGCCGCTGACGTGCACCACGTCACGGTGCGGTTGTGGCTGGGCCGCTGACATGCGGGCCCGGCGTGTCAGCGTCACACGCACGGGTGCGCTGACCGCGGCGGTCAAGCTCCCCGTCACGTGGCGCAATCTTGGCCGTTGATTTGAAAATCAACGGCCCAGATTAGATATGGACTCACGTGTTTGGGTTAACGCGTTTGATCTGGACCGTTGGATCTAGATCCAACGGTCGAGATTGGATCTGGGATTTTGGAACGGGATCTCACCGACGGTGACGTGGCGCAATCTGGACCGCTTGATGAAGATCCGACTACCGGCGAGCTCAAGTCCGGCGATGGCGAAGCGACGGCGCTGGTCACCGGCGCAGGGACGACGACCTAGCCGACGCAGAGCCGGCGCCCGGCGAGGTGAGTTGGACTCTGACGCTGCGTCTTGACCTCCGGTCCCGGATCTGGGTCAACGGCGACGAGGACGCGGACGGCGGGATTCGACGAAACCGCGGCGGCTCCTTCTCCTTACTCGGCGAGCTCTAGCGGCGCAACCACGGCGGCTCGAGGCGAGGTGAGTTAGGGCTACGGTGCGCAATGAAGTGGCGGTCCCGACACGGGTGGCGGCACAATAAATAGGGCCCTCGGCGTCAGGTAAACGGACGGAATCGAGGCCCGCTCCGTTCTTGGCGCGAGTCCTGGCGGCGACTTCGGATTGGGTGGCGTGGCTCAACCCACGGCCCGTTGGATCAAGATCCAACGGTGCGGGGGTTTGGGCTCGGGTCTGACTCGGGCGAGCTGGCTGGCTCGGTCGGGCTCGGGCTCGGGTGACGTGGCTCAATCGTGGCCGTTGGATCTGAATCCAACGGTCACGCGGTTAGGGCTCGGCCGAGTGGGTTCGGTCGAGTCACGTGGCTCGGGTCGGACTCAAGTCCGACTCGGGTTCGACTCGGTCGGATGAACAGTACTTGACTCGACTCGATTTTCCAGCAATTTAATATTTAAAATAATTTCCAGTAATTCATTTAATTCAAGAAAAATAGCAAAATACTCAGAAAAATTCCAGAAAAATTCTGGAAAATATTTTAGCGCATTTGGGACTCAAATAAAATATTTCCAACAAAACTTTATTTGAAAATTTAATTTCTTTAATTATTTCAATATGGAATAAATTCAAATTAAATCCAAATAAATTCCAGAAAATTCCAAAAATTCACAAATGTGCAAAATAATATTTAATTTCTTGAAAAGCAAAAATTGGGGTGTTACAGTACGTTTCCGAACTTTTGGCAGTCTTGGTACCCTTTGTAATATCGAAAACAGTCTTCCAGCATTGTCGGCCAATAGTAACCAGTGCGCCTAAGGAACCACCTCATCTTATGAGCCGATTGATGTGTTCAGCAAATTCCTTCATGGACCCCTCCCATGGCCGATTTTGCTTCCTCGGTGCCGAGGCCGCAGAGAAGCAAACCCTCCATCGTCTGATAGTACAGGGTATTATCGATCATCACATATTTCAGTGCTTGTCTTTTAGTTTTTACATCTGTCTTGGCTAAGGGGTTTGTCAAATAGGCTACAATCTTCGTGCGCCAATCAGAAGTTGTTAGGCATAGCACTGTTTTCTCAATTGACTCACAATCGGTGGTTTGCTCAAGACGTGCATACCCGGATGCTTGCTGGGCCAAGGCATTAGCCCGATCATTCTTCTCTCGGGGTATATGGCCGATTGTGAAGGAGTTGAACGCCTTTATCAACTCTCGGCAGCATGCTAAATACTTGGCTAGGACGTCGTCGTAGCAATTGAATTCCTCTCGCACCTGTTGGACCACAAGCAGAGAATCTCCAAAGGCTAAAACGGAATCCGCTCTAATATTTTGCAGCATGTATAACCCTTTAATTAGGGCCTCATATTCAGCCTGATTATTTGAGCATCGGCTATCTAACTTAAAGGCGAACTCGTAGTAATACCCTTTAGGAGATACTAAAACTATCCCGATACCGTCTCCTTCCTTACATACTGACCCATCAAAATATAGCTGCCAGGGAGCAAGGCCCACTAATCCACAAGCAGGGGTGTGGTCTGCCATAAAATCGGCTATTATCTGCACCTTCATTGCCTTCGCCGATTCGAACATGAGGTCGAACTCTGTAAGCCTGTAAGCCCACTTCCCGAGTCGCCCTTTCTTTATAGGAGCCGGCAGCATATATTTTATGACATCGGCGCTTTACCAACGAGCGTGCATGTTGACGTCAATATATAATGTCTCAGCTTTGTGCATGCAAAATAGAGGGACAAACAAAGTTTCTCAACTGGCGGGTATCTAGTTTCCGCATCTATCAACCGCCCGCTTAAGTAGAATATCAGCTGTTCTTTTCCTTTGACCTCTTGCATAAGAACTGCCCCGATTGTCATTTCTTCTGCTGATATGTATAATCTGAATGGTGCTCCCTTCTGTGGTGCTATCAACACTGGTGGTTTTGACAAATATTCTTTGATATCATCAAAAGCCTTTTGCTGCTCTTTTCCCCATACGAATTCTTGATTCTCTTTCAACCTCAACAAAGGGGTGAATGTGTTGATCTTCCCTGATAAATTCGAGATGAACCTCCTCAGATAATTAATCTTTTCGACCAGTTTCTGCAGGTCTTTCTTGTTCTTCGGAGGCTTCGTATCGGCTATGGCCCTGACTCATTCTTGGTTTACCTCTATTCCTCTTTCGTGTACCATGAACCTGAGAAATTGCCTAGCCGATACTCCAAATGCACACTTCAATGGATTCATTTTCAAACCGTTCATTCGAGTCTTCTTGAGCACTTCCTCCAAGTCGGCCAAGTGCTGTTGATCTCCTACTGATTTTACCACTACATCGTCTATATAGATTTCCACAATGCGGCTGATCAACTCTTGAAATATCAGATTCATAGCTCTCTGGTATGTAGCTCCAGCATTTTTTAATCCGAAGGTCATAACAATCCACTCGAATAGTCCTAGTGCTCCAGGACATTTGAAGGCCGTTTTATGAATATCGGCTTCGGCCATGAAGATCTGGTTATAGCCTGCATTGCTATCAAGAAAGCTGATGATTTTGTACCTTGATGCAGCGTCGATAAGCATATCGGCTATAGGCATCGGGTATTCATCCTTGGGGGTGGCTTTATTTACGTCCCTAAAATCAACGCATACTCTAATCTTCCCATTTTTTTGTTACCGGAACGATATTGGAAACCCATTCAGCATACCGACATGGTCTGATGAACTTAGCTTCTAGTGTTCGCTCTATTTCTTCTTTAATTTTATCATACATTGCTGGGTTAAAACATCTCGGAGGTTGTTTGAATGGCCGATACCCAGTTTTCATTGGCAGCTGATGTTCAACCAGTTGACGATCCAAACCGGGCATCTCGTGATACTCCCAAGTGAAACAATCATTGCATATTTTAATAGTCTTACAAGGCCCTCTTTATGCTCGGCACACAACCTAGCATTAATGAAGGTTGGCCTTTTCCGATCCTCGTTTCCTATATCTACTTCTTCCAATGGATCGGCTAAGGTAAACCCTTGTCCGAGTCTTTCATCGTCTTCAAAGTCCCTGATAGCCTCGGAACTATTGGCCATGTATTGGCAACTCCTTGTTCCTCCTCGCAACCATCTTGTGTTCAAGCAGGCTTCCATCGTCGTAGGACTTCATTTATCCGATCAACTGCACTAGGTCTTATGCTGAACGGACTTATCTTTGCATCGTTGATGCAAACAAAATCACAGTCTTCTAATGCTTTACCCGAGATGCACCTGGCTCCTTCATGCGGCCAATTTGCATCGGGACTGGCCATGGCAATATGAGCCAACGTATCGGTTTCTACAATCTCGACCACATCTCCGTTCCATTGCCCCAGTTTTTGATGCATGGTAGACGGGATGCAACAATTAGTGTGGATACAGTCTCTTCCTAGCAGCACACTGTAACTGTGTTTGGCATCCACCACAAAGAAAGCGGTCGGCAAAGTTTTACTGTCGACAGTCAATTCCGTGACCATGATGCCTCTGGCTTCTGTGGGATCCCCAGTGAAGTCGTTAAGAACCATATTGGTTCTTATGAGATCTTCGTCGGATTTTCCCAGTTTCTTACACGTCGAATATGGCATCAGGTTGACAGTTGCACCTCCATCTACCAGCATCCTAGATATTGGCTTGCCATTGATATACCCTTTTAAATACAATGGCTTAAAGTGCTGGTGATCTTCCTGCGGCTTCTCAAAAATCGCCTCCTGGGACCCTAGGCACAACTGCGCGCACGATTCCAGGGTCATAGTGGTTTGAGCCTTGAACTCGGCCATCAGGGCCAACACCATATTGATGCTTACCGGAGAGGGCATGCCGTTTTGTGTTGCTAGTGATCTCACATCATCTGGCGCATAACTATTTGTATTGTTAGCTGTAGGTGCATCATTTCCGGTCATAGATGTTTCTGCTTCTCCGATCCCAGATCTTTCTGCGTATTTGGCCAAAAAAGCCTCTATGTCCTCGTCTGTGGGTGTCTCTTCATTCTCAGTCATGGGTGTGTCCATATCTTCAACCATAGAAGGACTATCTGGAGCAACTTCTTTCCTGCGCCATTCTTTTTTTGGGATCTTTATAGGGCGCAGTTTATTGAAGGCGTCGTATCTCTGCTTTTCTTCTTCAACCCTCCTGGATTCTTGTGTCTTGAGGCACTGGAGCCGATGTCTTTGCGATTTCGTGAGACCAGCCAGGCACCATCGTGGTTTTGGCTCCAAAGGTTGGCGGCCTTTTTCGGCCACCTCGGCTGTGTTGTCCTTTTGACTATGTTTCCTTTTTGGGACTGCATTCTCAGGGTTCCCGGACTTAGCTGATTCTAACTGATCGGCCTTGCATTTTTTCCCAGCGCTTGTTGGGTTCTTCCCTGGCCATGAAATTCTTTCATGGACTGACTTTATCTGATCCCTTTGCTTAGCTGATCTTGGTCCTTCAGCCTCGCTTTGTTCTGTCGATCGCTCGAGTGTTCTTTCCATTCTGCCGATCCTTTCATGGACCGGTTTTCAATAGCTTTCTGAGTGTAGTCTGTATTTCTGCACCGGCCTTGTTCTTGATGGAGAGCGAAGATGTTCCTGGTTTTGCCCTGGGTAATGTTGCATGGGACAGGCATGAGGGGATGGCAGAGCTAATCTCCTTTCCCAACAGAAATGCCAGAAAGGGCACCGCTTGTGGGCTTTCTCAGCAGCTGTCAGCCGATACCTTTTTATCGGCGCTTGCCGGGACACATTAGCTGTTTTCTGTCCCCTCCTCTCGTATTTAGCTAATAATTGAGCAAAAGTTGTTCCAGTCTTCACTATCGACTTCTTTGGCGGCATTTGCCTTTCGGCCTTTTGCCATTTGCCGATTTCAGGTTTACCTTTCACTTTAACCATCCTGGACCGTCTTCCTTCAAGATCAGCCTCTATTTGGATTGAGCCGATAGTTATCTGCACCGTTTTTTCTTTGTTCACAGTCTTCCTATCTGCTTTTGTGGTCGATACCGCTAATGAGAAGACTTCATCTTGTTGTATCTCCTTCCCCTTAAGCGAGCAACTAACCATGTTGACCGGAAAGGGGTTCTTGTCGACCTGCAAGTCCCGCTCCTCTGCAAACTTTAGTCGTCTGTCTTCTATGGACAACTGTATCTGTTGACGAAAGATATTACAATCATTAGTGTTATGCGAGAAAGAGTTATACCATTTTGCAATATCTACACTTTTTTAATTACTCAGCCGATGGTATAACGTGCCCCTCTGGGACCCGCACTAGCTTTTCTTGTAAAAGTAAGTCGAATATGCAGTCGCATTTGGTCACATCAAATGAATATTTGACTTCCGACATGGCTTTAGTTGGTTTTAGCCAGGAGCATACCAAGGGTTTTTTGTTACCCTTGACCCACTCGGCTATATAAATATCTGTTTCCTCATCATCGGCTGAATCATCTGACTTATACTCCACGAAGTTAACCTTTGGTTTTTTTCTTTTCTTTACCACTTTTAAACTTATCTTTAAACCCTTTATTTTCGTAAGATCGGCCTTCCTAAGCTGATACTCTGTGCAATTAGTGGCTTAAATCAGCAAATTCTTGTTCGCCGAACTTCTCTCGTAGGGGAGGGATTAAACCTTGAAAGTCCAAGTCGGCAAGTTGATTTTCGGGCAAAGTAACGCTAAAGCATTGGTTGCACACTTGTCTGAATCTCTTGATATATTCAGCCATTGATTCTCCGAACTTAGCAAAGTTAGGGATCCGATATCCGTTGGGATATGGGATCCTATCAATGTTATTACGGTAAGGATTTCTGTAGCCGAGAGTTCGTCCTCTCAGTTGGATGCCGAACTGGTCTCGCAGGACATTTGTGATTGCGTCCATCCAATTGGCTTCACTGGGCGGTGCGACCGGTGGTGGGGGTGCTGGCCTGTCTAATCCGTGCCGATATCCTCCGAGTGCAAACTTGGGTATTTCATGATGCTACCCCTCGAGTGCAAACTCGGGCATGTCGTGGCAGTGCCCCCCGAGCGGGAGCTCGGGCTGAACCTAGCGCTGCCCCCCGAGTGCAAACTCGGGCTATGCCACCAGTCTGTGTTGTCAGTGATTCTGCCCGGCCTCCTGATCGATGACTTGGTGCTGCGCATGATCTGGCTGTGGTATGAAAGGTTCCGTGTATGCAGCTACCCAATGTGAATGTTGCGCATTCGAGAATGAGCTAACCATGACACCTATTTTGGCGCCATCGGTGTGGGCATAGTACTGCTTGACCTCGCTTGTCCCAGGATCCCTAGGCAAGGTGACGGTCGGCTGTGGTGGTGTAGGTGTCATAATTGCGGCCGATGGTTTATTTTCAATCATCGGCTTTAGCTCCTGAGTACCAGGACCGATTGAGTACACCGGGTACGTGGGGAGAGCTTATGGTGGATCAAATAGGGTTTTGGTTGTTACAAGCTCCTGCGCTACTTCCTTTACGCTGTTAGATATCAATGGCCTGAGTGTGGTGACTAAAGCCGATGACTGGTTTAGCAACGCGTGATTGATAGACTGATTAATCATTTTCGATAATTCTGCTTGAGCGGGCATGTATCGACTTACCCCAGGTTCGTTGTTGGTGTTTGGGGAGATGGCTCCAAAAGAATCGACCGTCGGCAGCGCCATCTTCTGGGTGACACCGCGCCGTGTCTTTTGGAAGCAGCTTAGCCTCATTTTCTTGAACGCCGCCTTCTGATCTTCAATCTCTTGGCATTGGTTTGGCGTTAAATCGGCCAAGGTAGCGCGATTATTGCGTCGGTGTTGATGTCAGTAGTAGGGACAGTCTTTCCTGATGACGTCATCGATGTTTCTTGGTGTCCCACCGGGCGTGCCAAAAGTATGTTGGCACCGAAAAACACAGCGTCGATTCGATCGCCGCCAACACATGAGAACGCTGGGTTCAAGAGTTGCGAGCGTACCAGCCGATTTGATCACGCAATGGGTAAGAGATGTGTACCTAAATACGATCGTTCCAGGGAGAACGATCTGAGTCTTGGTATCGATACGGCCCTTGCTAGCTCGGTACGAACCAACACGAACCGGGTAAACAGATCTAATCTGCTTTTACGAGCCGATCAGACAGGGTAAAAGCTTGCTTCTCCGAAAAAGGCGATGCACAACAAGATCAGAAGAAACGAGAGCTTGGTAGGGCGTAACGCAGCAGAGATCAATAACCGGTGATGCGCAACTTGTATTGATCAACGTGAATTACAGAGGAAAGATTACAAAACTACGAGAACTACTCCTAGTGCAGGGAAATAAAAGTAATTGGTAGATTGATTGGTTGGTTTTGGATTGATGTCCCCTTGGCGTAGCACGCCATCCTCCTTTTATAGTCCGAAGACCTTCGATCGTGTTAGTCACGGTCTCTCCATAACCGTATCGACCTCATGTTCATCTTTCCATCCTAATCATAACCGTATGGGATCCGGGTCGTATTGGCTATGGCCTTTCCTTCTAATCTTCACCCGATTGCATCTTCCCGATCTTCATCATCCGTTGCTGACCTGATTCGCGCCGCTTTGGCCCCGACTCTGCCAGAACTGTACCCACCCCGATCGATCAAATTTAGGTGCTAACAAGCCTGGCAATCGTCAAGAATCCTTCAATGAATCATCGGTAATATCCCGCCATACCAAGAAAACTGCGGATCTGGGTCACCGACTTCGGTTGCTCCTAATGCAATACCGCTTCTACTTTACTCGGATCAACTGCAACTCCCTCGGTGGTCATCACATGTCCAAGAAATTCCACTTTACTCTTCCAGAGGTCACATTTGCTAAACTTAGCAAATAACTGCTGCTCTCGTAACTTCTTAAGAACTAGCCTCAGATGTTCGGCGTGTTCTTCTCTCGCTTGGAGTAAACGAGTATGTCATCTATGAACACGATGACAAACTTATTCATATATTCCATGAAAACTTTATTCATCAAGTTCATGAAATATGCGGGTGCATTTGTCAGACCAAAGGACATAACTGTAACTCGTAATGTCCAAATCTTGACGAAAATGCAGTCTTCAGTACGTCTTCCGAACAGATCTTCAGCTGGTGATATCCCGATCGAAGATCAATCTTGGAGAAAACTCCAACTCCTCTTAACTGATCAAACAAATCATTGATCCGGGGTAGTGGATACTTATTCCTTATCGTCACATCATTGAGTGCACGATAATCAATACACATCCGAAAACTTCCATCCTTCTTTTTGATAAATAGGACTGGCGCTCCACACGGCGATGAACTAGGTCTGATAAATCCTATCTCCAACAGGTCCTCGACCTATTTCTTCATCTCCACCAACTCATTGGTAGACATCCAATAAGGTCTCTTGGCTATTGGGGCTGTACCGGGTACTAACTCAATCACAAACTCTATGTCTCTATCTAGCGGCATACCGGGTAAATCTTCAGGAAAGACATCCGGGTACTCGCTGACAACTGGCACATCTTCGATGCTGACTGTCTTCACACTGTTGACCATCAGCTGTCCGTCTCGAACGGCAGTTGCTTGAAACTCAACCCTTCTACCGTCTGGTCTTTCGACTGATACGACTCTTCGTCCACAGTCTAGTACAGCCTTGTGCTTGGACAACCAATCCATTCCAAATATAACATCTAGGGTATGGGTATCCAATATAATAAGGTTCACTTGGAACTCTATCCCATTTATTAGTAACTCTACCCCAGAACATCCTACATTAGATCGGAGTTCTGATCCAGGGATTAGACTAGCAACACATGTCTAAGGTTCACCATTCTTAACCCATTTTCAATAGCAAAATTCCGAGATATAAAAGAATGTGAAGCTCCAGAATCAAACAAAACTGTTGCAGGTACTGAGTTAACTAGTAACTTACACAGTACGATGTTCGATGTGTTTTGAACTGTATCAGCAGTGATGTGGTTGATTCGCACTCTCACCATAGCCTGGGGCGTAGCTCCAGCCTGAGTAGCTCCATGGTTTCCTCCTGGTGCAGGCATCCTTGCAGTCGGGGTTCCAAGGTTGAGACGAACAGGCGTCTCCCCTCCTCCACGCTTAGGGCAATTAGTGGAGAAGTGCCCTGGCTCATTGTAGCTGTAGCAACATTTCACCATTACTGGCTGGCTTCCTGGTGGTGCAACTCGGGCTTGTGCTAGTGTCTGGTAATTCTGACCGGTGGGCCTTGATGCTGGTGATGGTGTCCTGGCGACATTCCGAGGCTGGAATCTGAAGAACTAATTGGATGCAACTCTCAGCCTTTGCGCTCCTTGGCGAGCTCCCTATTGTGCCATCTGGTGCTTCATGTTATCATCCAGTTCCTTACGCTTGTCCTCTAGGATAAGAGCCTTATTCGCCAACTCCTAAAAATCAGGAAATGTGTGGGTGATCAATCCAACCTACAGTTCTGAGTTCAGTCCCTTTATGAAGCGAGATTGTCTTGCCTTGTCCGTCGCTACATCTTCAGGTGCATAGCGATCAAGTTGGGTGAACTTATTCAAGGAATCAGCCACTGACTGGCTGCCTTGCTTCAAAGCTCGAAATTCTTCCTTCTTTAAGTCGATAATTCCCTCGGGCACATGATACTGACGAAAAGCAATAGTAAACTCTTCCTAAGTGATTTCCTTGGGGTTTTCATGCAAGGCGCAGAAGTTCTCACACCATTCAGCTGCGGTACCTTCCAACTGATGAGAGGCATAAAGTACCCTCTCATTTCCAACACACTGGGTGATGTGCAGCTTCCTCTCTATGGACCTGAACCAGTCATCTACCTCTAGTGGGTTTGAATTCCCATAGAATATGGGTGGATGAGTCCTCTTGAACTCTGAAAGCCTTGAGCAGTGACTTGCTGCATCTGTTGCATCATAGCATGCATCAACTGGGTATGAGCGGCAAGAAAAGCTCCAAAGTTTTGCATGTCAACTGGTGTTGCTGGCTGGGGTGCAGGTTTCCTGTGGGGCGAGAACCACTTCCACTTCCTCCGTTGTTGCCACGAGTGTTCACCATCTGTTGATTTGCTCCAAGGTTTAGAGATGAGAGGGAACAAGAGTAGACAAGTTGTAGAGAACTTATGCGGGGTAGAAGGTGTAACTCAAAATTCAACTTTATTAATTATTAATAACTTGGTATGGTTGCTCACAATGCCTAAGGGCTTTGCAACACATACTGCACACTCAACAATCAAGAAGATCCAAATTAAACTAACACACTAGAGTCTATCGCCTAAAGGGCGACTCTTATTTTTCTAAGACGTGACTCAACACTCGAGTCTCAGCTTCTTAACGTAAATGCTCACTCATCGATCCATCCCCCATGGGAACAACCTGGGGTACACTTGGGTGGGTGTGGTGGCATCGGCGCGAAGCGATCTCCATGACCAACAACAGTTGTGGTCGATGAAGCAACATCCTCTTACAACTTTGACACTGGCTGCTACTCTGGTTCCTCAGGGTCTGGGTCATGTAGCTCCAACACTAGCTCCGGTGTTGGCCCATACAGTGCCATCTCCAACTCGTCGATCCTCCATGAAGAGTGGGCAATATACTCCCGAGCCTCTCGCAGATGCCTCCTCACATCCTCGAATTCATCGTGGGCCTTCTGTAACTCCTGAACTGTCTCGTCGATAACATCCTGCTGGGCGACAACAAACCTCGTCGGGTGAGTGATCGTGGCATCCTCCTCTGCTATCAACTCCCGATCGAGGTGGCTGTCTCGGCGCGGATGGTGACGAAACACAGTGCCCTCCAACTCTAAAGAGTAGGTGCGAGCAATCTGTCGCATCGCCCATCGCAACGCCTCTTGGATCCCGGCTTCAAACGAAGACCTCCTCACTGTGATGTTGATAGGACGACTCTCCTTGGTCTTCTCTCTGGCATACACAGTGATCTTGACATCCCATGCTATGACCAATCCTGCCTTCACTACGGTGGTTCCCCGGTAGATCGGTCTGTCAAAACCCCCAAGTAGTTGCATCATGCGCCACAACTCTATGGCGTAGCCTCCCTGACGTTCCGCATAGTTGTTGATCATCTTCATCTGCCAAAGACACTCACGTGAGAAATCAACATTTTAAATCAAAGAGGAGATGAAAGAATTCAGCAAGGGTATGAACAAGAGAGAAGGGGATAAGTCGAGAGTCCATTCATTATCTTGGCAAATTTTAAATTTAGAAAATAGTTTTACCCTCACTACGACCATTCTAACTAAAGGTAGTCCTACAGTTAGTATGGCTCTGATACCACCTCTGTCGGGACTCGAATATGCAAATCCGGACCCTTTGTGTATTCAACACTAGTCCAGGATCACACTAGTGCACACATTCTTAATATCGGTAAATACCACAATCATACTCAACGAAATAGTAAAGTATTTTATTCAAAGGAAATATAACTGGTTACTCGACCTTATGGTCAAGTTAGAAAAGTACGCCTCGCAAGGCTTAAGTCTTACTCAAATAAACTTGCAGCAGAAAATAAAGAAACGTGTGGTGCCAACCAATGCGCCACAGGCAACTGACTAGGCTCACCCCTAGTTTGTCGGCTCCTCCTGGAACTCCTCCAGTGCTGACGTTGATTCTTCTTCAACTGATATTTGTTGTTGCAAGGGTGAGTACATAAAGCACTCAGCAAGTCATGCATAGAGATGCAATGCTAATATTCTATATGCATGGCTTATTCCAAAGGATAGGCTAAAAGGTTTATTTGCAGTAAAGCGACATTCACAATATCAATAATAGATTGAAAGCGATAAAACAGTAATAACAATAATAACTTTCATAAACAATTTCACAAGTAAAGCATTTATCAACCTAAAGCAAATTCATCAGTTCCAACACTAAGTATCCATAAACCAAGTTCATTTTCATAAAGTATAACCATTGACTGTAATCATCGAGCAATGTCCAATACCGTGGACTCGGCTATTCGAATAGGTTGTACACTCTGCAGAGGTTATACACTTTACCCACAAGATGGAATCAAACACCAGAAAGGCGAGTGATCATAACAAAGCCTTTCCAAAGTTACTTCTAGACCCGGTACTGCCCGCTAAGGTTTCAACACTGAAGGGACTGGTTACCACACCCAGGGCCCCCCTCTTGCGCCATGTGAGCCTACCCATGAACCTGGGTCTCACTCCACCACGATAGTACCAAAGACTAGACCTCACAGTTTACTCAGCTAGGTCTGTCCCACTCTAGACTTGTGGCTGTATGATGGACTCAGCAAGGTTAAGTCCTCAGGGTGACCGAGGCAAGACTACCCAATAATTCACAAGTAACCAAAGCAATAAAACCAAATGCGACCTCCCAAGTGCCACACCTAGCCCACTAGAACAATCTTGCCACTTGCCCCAGTCTAAATCATTTAATCACCCCGGTTGATTACCATGCACCACATGCCATCAACAACACATGTAGCAATTTCCAAAATCATGTTCCATCTCTCATTAAGTCAAGATTAATTTTCGACATTCAAAATTATATCAATAACACGATTGCATGGCTAAGCTGGCTAATTACGGTGTAATTAACCCATGTTGGCAAACTAATAGTGTCCACTATTATTCCACATCCTAGGGTGACAAATGTTTCATGGCATACAATTATTATAGATAAGGTGGCATAATCAGGTAGGTCACATAACAATTCCTACAATTATTCAAAAGCATTTTAAAATAAACTACCATGATAATTTAAATAAACATAATTTCAAAAGTGGGATCGACATGGTCAAAGCATAACATGCCTTGGAAAAGGTCCTGTTCCTGTTCCTGGTCTTGAACTTGCTCCTGGGTCAAAACCTCTCCTTCGTACCTTTCGGGCAATTCAACGTCTACGCGAATCGGATAAATAAACAACAAAGAAATAAAACAAAGAAACACTCATGCCCAAAATTCAAATAAAATTCACCATTAAATAGAGCTCAATTTTATAAAAATTTAGAAACTGGAATCACCTCAATCGGAGTTAAAACGCAAAAGTTATAGCCGTTTGAAGTTTGAAAAATCAATTAAAAGAATAGATCAAATTAATTCATTTATTTTTCTACTGAAAATTCCGAAATATGATGTCATCATTGCGTCAACACCGAATTTTAATTTCAGCCGAATTATTTTTCTAAAGGAAAATCGAATTATGACGTCATGCTTGCGTCATCCGGTCCATGGACTCGGTCCACGGTTCGGGTTCAGTCCACTATGGACCCGGTCCACGGGGACACATGTCGCTGACATGTGGGTCCCACCTGTGATGACGTCACGCTGACGTCAGCACGCTCGGCCGAGGGGACGGCTGACACGCGGGCCCTACCGTGACATCAACATGACGTCACGGATGACGTCATCATGCAGGTGGCCGAGCCGCTGACACGCGGGCCCCACGTTGACGTCACGCGTGATGTCAGTGACATCTGGGCGCTGACCGCGTCGGTTCGGCTCCCGGCCACGTGGCACGATCTGGGCCATCGGTTTGAAATCCGACGGTCAAGATTAGATCTGGATCCCGCACGTTGTGATCCATGCGGTTGATCTGGACCGTTCATTTTGAATCGAACGGCTAAGATTGGATCTGCTTTTCGCATCACCGTGAGGGTGACATGGCCTGACCCGGTGGCTGACATGTGGCACGATCTACACCGCACGATCTTGATTGGACGGCCATGATCACATCTAGCACTATAATGCAGATCCATACTAACCGTACGATCTAGATCTAACGGCTGAGATCTAATCTAGAACGGTGCAATAGTGATCAACGTGGCTCAATCTGATGCGTTGGATCTGGATCTAACAGCTTGAGATCTAATCTAGCACGGTGCAATATGGGGCTACGTGGCTTAATCTGGTGCGTTGGATCTAGATCCAACGGTGGCTAATGAATCTAAACCGTAATACGGGATTTGCATGGAGTGACGTGGATGAACCTCAGCCCTTGGATCACGATCGGACGGTGGGCATGCTTCGCGAGTTCGGCGATGTCCACGACGGCGATGGGTCACCGGACTTGAGGACGATGACGAAGGCTTCAATGTTTCATTGCGGTTCCGGCGAAGTGGATGATCCCCTCCGACGCGTCTCATCCCGGGGAACCCATATCTGGGCACCAACACGGCGGAGACGGCTTGGCGATGGTGGAAAACGGCAAAACCCGTGGCGGCGCATTTATCCAACTCCGACAAGCGATTGGGGGCAAACGGCGGTGGCTCAAGTGCGGAAACCTAGGGCATTCGACGCGGGGCAAAGCGGGCTGCATGATGCGCATGACGGCGCATTAAATAGTATCCTCGACTTCCGGTAAAACCGCGGAAACCGATGTCCACTCGGGCGCGGCGGCGGAATCCGGCGGCGATACGGAGAGGTGACGTGGCCGCATCCTGGCCGTACGCATATACACGATCAACGGCCACGATCGCGTGCCACGAACGGATCCGCACGGGAATATGCTAGGGTGATGAGGAGCAATCTCGGCCGTTGGATCCGAATCCAACGGTTCAAGCACACGGGCGACGTGGCTCAATCCTGACCGTTGGATCTCGATCCAACGGCTTGCGTGAACGTGGTTCGGTCCGGCTCGATCGGACTTGAGTCCGGCTCGGGTCGCTCCAACAGTGAAATCCATTAGGGTTTTTCCAGTGATTTAATTATTAAAATAATTCTAGAAATTCAATTAAATCGAGAAAAACAGCAAAATGCTCAGAAAAATTCTAGAAAATATTTTGAGGCATTTTGGACTCAGATAAAATATTTCCAATAAAAATTTATTTAAAACTTTAAATATTTAATTAACTAAATAAAGGACATAATTCAAATTAAATCCAAATAAATTCCAGAAAATTCCAAAAATTCCTTTAACTCAATAAATTAAATAAAAGCACAAATTTTGGGATTTACAGTTCGGAAGGCCGGTGATCGCCGGAAGATGACCGGAGATGAAGTATGTGTAAGTCAAAAAGTCAAGGGAACCTTGTAGATTCTAGTTTGACACTGCTCGGATCAAGAATTGCCGTTGGATCGCGGTTCTTGAGGATAGAGTAGTGGTTAAGTCTAGTTTGCTTTGAGAAGTGTGCAAAACCGTTATGTTATTGGGTTTCGGGTTAGCCTAAGAGGTAAAAGTATGTGATCAAATCCTGCCCTTAGAGGGGTAGCTTAGGATAGAAGCAACTCATCTAAGGGTTGAGGTTGATCCATGAACACTATAAATAGAGGGGTAGGGGTAGCCTCTCCTCTTTGAAGGTTTGGAGTGCTCCTTTGAGCTTTGCCCACTTGTTGTGAGGCTTTGTAAACCTTCCTTCCAGAAATACAAAAAATTTCTTTACTTTACTTGTGAATTTAAATTTTGCATTTACATTATGTCTTTACTTTACGCAATTTAAATTCAGTATTTAGTTTCAAGCATTTATATTCCGCATATTTGCCTCCCCTCCTTCTAAATGCTTGTGGTTCTTGAGCCAAGGATGAATGATTGATGGATGAATCTTTTTTAGATCATATTCTAATCATCTAGGCTACACTTCTTTCGATTTCTTTCTCAAATCGTTTCTATGTTTAATTCTTGAGAAACCATTGAAGGCTGTGTTCATGAAGTTTCATTCTTGATTTCTTGCTTGCTTTGATGTGTGAGAGAACATCCAAGATCATCTTGATCATGAAAACCCATAAACAATTTCAAAATCAAGAGTTGTGAGTGTTGCCTCTTCTTAGTGCAATCTTCCTTTAAATTGAAAAAGATTGGAACTTTGACATCAATTATTTGAATCGATGGTGGAATAAGTTCCTGAAATCTTGTGGAAGACATCTACCAAGTTGCATTAGCATTGGATCAGTCAATCTAAAACTACATTGATTTTGTTCTTATGTTCATGCTATTTTTTGTGCCCTGTTCTTGAATCCGGCACTATCGCCCCTGATGAGAGGTAGTACCGGAGGAGCGGCACTACCGCTCTCTTGCTTGCAGTAGTGCCGTATAGAGGCTATTTACCCGATTTTGTTCCCCTTAGCTTCCATGCTTCCAGTGAGGTGTTTGTTTGGTTGTTAATTGTCCAGGGGGTGTGGGAAATTTTAATCTGGGATCATTCACCCCCCTCTAATCACCATCTAGATCTTTCAATACCAAAGAATTTAGTCCAACTCTTCTCCTAGCATTGTTGTATCACTGTTACACAACACTACAGAAAATACAACTATTGAACCAGCTACTAATGTGGAAGTCACAACTGAAAAGGAAATTCTACATGAAAGGTAATGCGAAGGTCTGTACGGAATAAAAGACCAGTTATTTCAGATGATTATGTGGTTTATTCACTTGAACATGAATGCGACTTGAGTATCGAAAATGATCCAATTTTATTTAAGCTAGCCATGAAACGTGATAAGTCTAAAAGGTGGTTTGATGCTATGAAGAGTTGAAATCAATGGATGACAACAAAGTTTAGGAACTAGTCGAGTTGCCGCAAAGTTCAAAACAAGTAAGGTGTAAATGGGCCTTTAAGACCAAACTCGACTCAAAATGCAACATTGAAAGATGTAAGGCTAGACATGTTGCCAAATGTTACACTCAAAACGAAGGTATTGACTACAAAGAGACCTTTTCTCCATTTTCAAAAAAGGACTCTTTGAGAATTATTTTGGCTCTGGTAGCATATTATGATTTGGATCTTCACCAGATGGATGTGAAGTCCACTTTTCTGAATGGTGATGTGAATGAAGAAGTGTATATGAACCAACCTAAAGGATTCTTGGTTCCAAGAAAAGAAATTTTTGTGTGTAAATTAAAGAAGTCAATATATGGGCTAAAACAAGCTTCTCGACAATGGTATATAAAGTTCAATGATAACATTTTGGAAGTATGTTTTTTAGAGAATATCGTTTATCGGTGTGTCTACATGAAGGTCAATGGGAGCAGGTTTATTATTTTACTACTATATGTTGATGACATTCTACTTGCTACTATTGATAAATCTTTGTTGCATGATGTAAAGAAATTTCTTTCCAATAATTTTGAAATGAAGGATATGTGTGAGGCATCCTATGTGATTGGAATAGAAATATTCCGTGATAGAAAACAAAGATTATTGGGAATGTCTCAGAAAGGTTGTGTTTACAAAATATTGGAGAGATTTAGAATGAAAATTATCCCGTGAGAATTATTCAAATTCAGAAAGGGGACAAGTTTAGTGAAATGCAATGTCCAAACAATGATTTGCAATTAACGGAGATGGAATCTATTCCATACGCATCAGTTATTGGGAGCTTAATGTATGCTTTGATATGCACTCGACCAAATATGAGCTTTGCTATTGGAATGCTTGGTTGATATCAAAGTAATCCTGGAATGCATCATTGGAAAGCAGCGAAGAAGGTCCTTCGATATTTGCAAGGCACTAAGGATCATATGATCACATACAAAAGATCGAGCCATCTTGAGGTGATTGGCTACTCAGATTCAGATTATGCCGCATGTATAGACTCGAGGAAGTTTACATTCGGCTATTTGTTCCCTTTGGCTGGAGGAGCAATTTCATGGAAGAGTGGAAAGCAATCTATCGTTGCTACTTCCACTATAGAGCTGAATTTGTGGGCATGCTTTGAGGCTACTATTCAATCACTGTGGCTGCGGAATTTTGTGTCTAACCTTCATATTGTTGATAATATTGAAGAGTCCTTAAGGATTTATTGTGACAATTCTGCTACAGTCTTCTTCTCCAAAAATGACAAGTACTCGAAAGGAGCAAAACATATATATTTAAAATACTTAACGTTAAAAGAAGAAGTGCAATTGAAATGGTATCAATCGAGCATATTAGTACAGATATGATGATAGTAGATTCGCTAACTAAGGGATTACCACCCAAGACTTTTAGTGGCCATGTTAAGAAGATAAGCATTATAGATAAAACACTGTTAGCATGATGAGTATATATATACATGACTTTGAGTTGCTCGTGCTTTTTATGAACATATGAATTCAATAAAAGTATTATTTTGTTGGTTACCCATATTATCACGTATACAATTATGGTAGTGATAGATAACAATGAAAATTTCGCATTAAGGTTAGTTTGGATTATGTCGATTGTGATACATGGAAGGGATCTTGTCACTGTATGACTTATGAAAGCTGTGATTCTATTGCCACAATTCAATTTAACGATGCTTTGATAGATTCGGTGAAAGATGTACAACTAAAAGTTTATTGAATCGTCAAGTTTTTACAAGGGCCAAGTGGGAAATTGTTAAATTATTTTAACATAATATGGCCTATGTAAATTACAGAAAGGTTTTTATAATAAAAAGTCTAAGTGTGATGGTTGCTAGACTAAAAATATTAAGAACCTATGGTGTAATTCTCTCTGCTCTCACTTAAAAAATGTAACAAATAATTTATGTGCTAATAACAAATTCTAGCCGCAGTACTTTGCATGGTGCTTCAATTTCATATGTGCTGAAAATTAAAGTCTACTTAAATAATGCCGAGTGTTGAAAATTAAAGCCTTTAGTTTCTAGGGCAAATGCTTCAGCAAGAAAGAGTTACTGATGCGCCTATTTATGCATACATCAGTTTCAGTCATTGAATAGATATTAAAGCTTCGATTTCATTCATTAATGGATATTAAATGCAGGCTTTTGGTTGGCTTTAGCATGAAGAAGTTTGTGCGTAGGCTTGTCTGATGACTGGCTATATATATGCATTGGTCATTAGACGAGAGGAGTGAATTGAGCACAGAAAGGATAGTACACACATAAGAAAAAAAGAACGGAAAAATTCTTTGACCAATGAGTAAATTGTAAGGGTTAAGAAAAAAGAGGAGAGAAAAATAAAAACTCGATATGTAAGACATTGCTAATATGTTTCAAGGTAGGTTTGTGCTTATGCACATATAAAGTGGGTTTGTAGTGCTTTTGTACATATAAAAGTTGCTATTCAGTTTAATCAAATTGTAAATTGCTATTCAGATAAATCAAATTGTGCTAAATGATCTTATAGCTTTCGCGATTTACACTTTGTTTCAACATTTATTGTCAAGTTATTAAGGCAGTCGACATGAGGGACTTCTTTAGATATTTTTTTAAAAAATATATATTATTTTTGTAAAAAAATCCGACTTTTTATCTTCCTAACGGGAGGTATTTATCTAGTCATGGCAACGGTGAGACTTTTATCGCGAGGAAACTAGACAGTAAATATAAATTTACTTTTAAAGTAAGCACTACTACAGAACAGGGTATCACAAGCGGCCTATTACATGCGGTTAGGTGCGAACCGCTTCTGGTCTTCGCACCAGAAGCGGTTCGTGAGCAACGGTGGGGAGAGGATTTCCAGCAGCGGTTGGTAACACCAACCGCTTGTGTTGAGCAACCACCACAAGCGGTTCGTTAACCAAACCGCTTCTGAATTATCACAACCGGTTTGAGACCCCAACCGCGTGTAGAGATATATATTTAGAAGCGGTTGGTGTATCAAACCGCTTCAGAAAACGATCCACCCATTTAAACTCTTCGTCCTCCCGCCCCGAGCTCGCAGACATGAACAGGGAAGGGCCTGGCACTGTTCTTGCGGGGAGATGCTGTTCAAATTTTTGAATGTGATGATTTAGCTTCAAATTAAGTGAATCAAGGTTAGTAACACCATGCTACTATCCTTCTCACCAAGATATTGTTGTTTCTTTTGCATTTGATGTGGAGAAAAAATTAATTTTGATTGTTGAAGGTTTTTATTGCTAGCTCACTCCATAAGTTGAATTTTAGGCAAGATCATGATGAACTATGGTAGTTGTTTTCTCTAAAAGTGTTCTTAGGTTTAGAATCTTTAATGTAACACTCATTCTCTTCCATCTCACTCTATAATTTTAATTTTAGGTAGGACCATGTTGAATTGTAGGGAGTTGTTTTACAAAAGTTGTTAGCTTTACAATCTTTAATATGACACTGCTCCCTTCAATGTAACAATAGTAGATCTAGGTTTGGAAGGAAATTATTAATGTTTTATGAAATAAAATAGGAAAAATTTAAAGGGACAGAATGATTAGTTAAATTAAGTTAAAAAGGCAGAAGGATAAGAAAAAATTTGAAAAACCACTCCCTCCATCGTAAAATATATGGCATATAAATTCTTGCCACGGTATTAATTAAAAGTAACGCATTAACTATTAATTTCTTTTCGATTATGTCTTGTACAACTATAAAACTAACAACTTGTTTGAGTAGTTTTAATTACAAATGTAACTATATAACATGCATATATAAAATAAGTATATTAATTATTACCTTTGATAATAGCCAAAACATGGAAACAATGACTTTTGTAAATACGTGTCAAAGTACTTTGGAATGGAATTTTCCTACAATGTTATTTATGAAAAATAAAAGTGATTTTATAAATAACACTTTAGTGAAAGATCTTTGAAGGTATCTGAAAATTAGATCTTTGTGTAGATGAATCGGCAATGGATGTACAATTCGGACCGTCGCTCCAGAGAGTTCATTGATGGCGTGAAGGCATTTCTTGATGCCGCTGTTGCATTCTTGCCTCTAGACAGCTTCATATGTTGTCCGTGCGTAGACTGCAAGAATGAGAAGGAGCACTCCCAACGCTTCCAGCTTATGACCCATTTGATCACGAGAGGTTTCATGCCAAACTACACCTATTGAAGCCAAACAAGTCATCTGTCCTTTGGGATTGGAAGTACAGAAGGTACATGCATGTCGTAACGATTGTATCCTATATCGCAATGAGTATGTGGATTTGGATGCTTGTCCAATGTGCAAAGAATCATGTTACAAGACGAAGCATGAAGACTCAGGTGAAATAGATGGGGAGTGTAAGAAGAAGAGACCTCCCGCTAAGGCGGTGTGGTATTTCCCTGTGATCCCCTGATTAAAGCGTCTTTTTGCTAACAAAACGCATGCCCAGATGGTGCGTTGGCACAAAGAAGACCGTAAGGATGACGTGATGCTAAGGCACCCCGCTGATGGGTCCCACTGGAGGAAAGTCGATCGAACATTCCCAGACTTTGCAAATGAGGTGAAAAATATAAGGTTTGGGTTGAGTACCGATGGTATGAATCCTTTTGGCGACCTGAGCAGTAGCCATAGCACTTGGCCTATTACACTATGTATATATAATATTCCTCCTTGGTTGTGCATGAAACGGAAATATATCATGATGCCATTATTGATCCAAGGGCCGAAGCAACCTGGAAACGACATCGATGTCTATCTGAAACCATTGATGGAAGATCTTGTAAAGTTGTGGGAGGATGGTGTACGGGTATGGGATGAGTACAAGAGGGAGTATTTCACCCTACATGCACTGTTGTTCGTAACGATCAACGACTGGCGCGCGCTCGGCAACCTGTCTGGGAATACTACCAAAGGATATAAATCATGCTTGCAATGCTTAGATGAAACCGACAGCTTGTACCTGAAAAACTCTCGAAAGATTGTGTACATGGGCCGTCGTAGGTTTCTTGTAAAGAGGCACCCATTGCGGAAAAAAGGAAGGTATTTTGATGGGAAAGTAGACCATCGTGATAAGCCTGAGCATCGTAGTGGGCCACGTGTGTTTGCCATGGTAAAAGATCTTAAAATAGTGTTTGGAAAGGGTCCTAGAAGCAAACCCGTCCCGAACGAGGAAGGTTAGGCACCCATCTGGAAGAAGAGATCAATATTTTGGGACTTGCCATATTAGGAAGTTTTGGAAATCCGTCACTCACTTGACTTCATGCACATCACGAAGATTGTTTGCTTGAACCTGCTAGGATACTTGGATATGTACGACAAATCGAAAGATACACTACAAGCTCGGAAGGACCTACAAGTTTAGGAACTGAGGGATCGTCTACATCCAGAAAAGGGAGAGAAAGGACATTACCTAAATCCCGCGAGTTACACTCTAAGCAAAGAAGAGAAAAAAAGCATGATAGAGTGCTTGAACAGTGTGAAGGTCCCTTCAGGATACTCGTCAAATGTGAAGAGACTCATAAACATGAAAGAGAATAAAATCGTACACCTGAAAGCTCATGACTGTCTAATATTGATGACACAGTTGCTCCCAGTGGCTGTGAGAGGTAGTTTGCCTGAGTGGGTCTGGGTGACAATCATAAAGCTGTGTACCTTTTTCAACGCGGTTTCGCAGAAGGTCATCGATCCACATAAGCTAAGTAAGCTATAAGATGACGTGGTACATAGTGTGGTCAGCCTTGAGATGATCTTTCCTCCTACATTCTTTGATATTATGATTCATCTCACTGTTCACATTGTCAAAGAGATAGGTATTCTCGGGCCCTTGTTTCTGCACAACATGTTTCCTTTCGAGAGGTACATGAAAGTCCTAAAGAAGTATGTCCGTAACCGTTCACGTCCCGAAGGATGCATTGCGGAGGGTTATGGGACCGAGGAGGTGGTTAAGTTTTGTTTGGATTACATTGAGGATCTACATCCCATTGGCGTCCCTATTTCACGCCATGAGGGGAGACTACGGGGAAAAGGGACAATAGGACGGAAAACAATTGCATGCAATGATCTCCTAACTTTTAAGCAAGCACATTTCACTGTTCTAAAACAATCAACCCTAGTGGCCCCGTACGTCCTTCAGCATAAGAGTATTCTATGCCGCGAATTCCCAGGGAGGTCCGAGGATTGGATCACAGTGAGGCACATGGATATTTTCGGCGCTTGGTTACAAAACTACATCCTTGTCAACGGGTCAGAAAATGAACAATTGCAGTGCTTGGCTCGGATGCCATCTAGTGAAATCGTCACATTTCAGGGCTACGAGATTAATGGTTACACCTTCTACACAAAAAGGCAGGATACCAAGAGCACTAACCAGAACAGCGGTGTCCGTATAGACGCCACTGACAACAAAGGCAATGTGGACACATATTATGGTTACATAGAAGAGATATGGGAGCTCGACTATGGACCATTGAAGGTCCCTCTGTTTAAGTGTCAGTGGGTCAAACTAACTTCAAGCGGCGTGAAGATCGACAAATACGGCATGACAACCATCGACCTGACCGAAGTTGGCTATAGGCGCGAACCATTCGTCCTTGCCAACGATGTGAGACAAGTCTTCTACATAATGGACATGTCAAGCAAACCAAAGAAGCACAGGGAGAAGCAAAAGGATTGCAGTAGTAAGCCAAAGCGACACGTGGTTCTGCATGGCAAACGAAGGATTGTTGGTGTTGAGGACGTCACAGACGAGGAAGAATATAATCAGTTCGACGAGCTCCCTCCCTTTGTGGTAGATGTCGACATAAATGTCCTAAATGTAATAGAAGTCGATGCTCCTTACGTACGATGAGATCACGCCGAAGGAACACTTGTAAAGACAAAGTGATCATTAATTCATGTGATTAAATAATTTTTGAATGGCCTTACTAATTTTTGGATGCACTAACTATTTTTTATTGCACTCACTAATTTTTGAATGCATTAAACAATGTTTGAAAGGAATAAATAATTTTTGAATGTATTAAACAATTTTAGTGATCATTAATTCATGAGATTAAATAATTTTTGAATGGACTTACTAATTTTTGGATGTAGTAGAGGGGTTTCTAAAAGTTTTGAATGTATTTAAATAATTCTTGAAGGGGTTAATTAATCTTGGAATGCATTAAAAAAAGAGGAAAGAATAAAGAAGTAGCAGAGGGCGCGAGCGGGAATCGAACCCGCGATGCCGCAGGTTAGGTCCACGCTCAAGCGCCACTCGCTAGCCAGGGGGAAGGAAGATATTTGTCGAGCATGGACGGCTTCAAACCTTTTTTACTCTTAATCTTCTACAAGCGGTCGGTATTAAGAACCGCTTGTAGACTTCCCTCCTTCGCTGTGGTCAAGGCGTTTCTACAAGCGGTTAGTATTATGAACCGCTTGTAGAGGCGTTTCTACAAGCGGTTTGTATTACGAACCGCTTGTAGAGGTCCATTTATACAAGCAGTTTATATTAAGAACCACTTGTAGAGGTACTTCTACAAGCGGGTTGTATTGCGAACCGCTTGTAAAGGTACTCTTATAAATAGCTTCTTCCCACCCGTCACAGACTCAACTCAAAAACTTCTAAGTCCCCGCGCCATTGCCGTCGATTGCCACCTTCAGCGCCATCGCAGCCGAGCTCGCCGTCGACTCCTCCACCACCGCGCCGTCGTCTGCGACGTCGCCGTCGCCTCCTCCACCACCTGAAGGGCCTAGGTTAGCCTTCTCCTATGCTAACATGGCTCTTTTTCTCAATGCCCACAACGTGTTCGACAAAATGCCCACAAGATAAATGCATTGATATACATTGATATTTATTGATATACATTGATATAAATTGATATGTTTAAACAATTTTTCATACATGTACATATAAATACATTGATATGCTTAAACAATTTTTCATACATATACATATAAATACATTGATATGCTTAAACAATTTTTCATACATATACATATAAATACATTGATATATTTATACATGTATATTGATATACATATACATTGATATACATTGATATAAATTGATATGTTTATACATGTATATTGATATACATTAATATATTTTTCCATAATTAGATAGATGGTGACACCAGGGCGTGATGCTCCTAATTTCGACATGGAAGAACAGTTCTTGCTAGACGTGATCGCTGCCGGTGATGCCAATGTTGTCGACAACACAGCCGCTGGATCCGGTGACCCGAACATTGTCGACACCGCAGCCGGTGGATCTGGTGATGCAGTGGACGATGAGGGAAGCGATGTAATGCCACAACAAACCCTTTAATCGTATTTAACCAGGGCGTGATGCTCCTAATCTCTAACCATTTTCAGGCCGGTACATTGAGCACCCAACCAAGCGAGGTGCTAACAAGAAGCCTGCTACAAAGTTTGTTTTCACCAATGTCGACAATGACGGGAAGCCAATTACCCCTCTTTCTGCAGTAGGCCCGTTTAACAAAGCATGTGGTTTCCACGTTAGGGATCATGTCCCAATTAGCATCAAGAAATGGCCTGAAGTTCCGCAAGTAACCAAGGAGCTGTAACACCCTAAAATTTTGCTTTTCTTAAATTCATGTGTGATTTGGCACTTTGGTGAATTTTTGGAATTTTCTGGAATTTATTTGGAATTTATTTGAATTTATTCCATTTTGAAATAATTAAAGAATTTAACTTTGCAAATAAAATTTTGTTGGAAATATTTTATTTGAGTCCAAAATGTCCCAAAATATTTTCCAGAATTTTTCTGGAATTTTTCTGAGTGTTTTGCTATTTTTAATGAATTAAATGAATTTCTGGGAATTAATTTGAATTATTTAATCGCTGGTAATGGCGAGTGGGTTTGTACTGTTCCACCGACCGAGCCCGAGTCAGACTCGAGTTCGAGTCCGACTCGAACCCAACCGAGCCTAACCCTCTCGACCGTCCGATCAAGATCGAACAGCCGAGATTGAGCCACGTCACCCGAGCTCGAGCCCGACCGAGCCAGCCAGCTCGCCCGAGCCAGACCCGAGCCCAAACCCTTGCACCGTTGGATCTTGATCCAACGGCCGTGGCGCTGCCACGCCGCTCGCCAGAACCGGTCGGACTCGCCGCCTGCATCGGTTTCGCTGCGGATTCCGCGGGGATCTCGGCGTCCGTGCCGTTATTTAATGCCTGGACTCGCGCCCGAGGTTCGCCTTTACCTCGTGCGTCGTTTGCCCCAGGTGCCCTAGCCCTAGCCGCCGCCGTCGACCCGCTATTGCTCGCCGTAGTTGCGTGAAGCTCCGCCGCGGACTTTGCTTCGCCCCGCCGCCGTCCGCCGTTCTCCGCCGTCGTTGTGGTCGGATCCGGAACCGCAAGGCCAAGACACGTCGGGAGGTATCTTCCACTCCGCCGGAGAATCCCCGAGGCGCCATCGCCGTGGTCGTCGTCATCGTCTCCGGTGACCCCTGCTCCGCCGCGTCGCCGTCGCCGACCCCGAGCTCGCGCCCGTGCCGAGCCCACGGTGGACCGAGCCGCGCCCGTGCGCCGGGTCCATGGACCCGAGGCGACGTGGCGGCACCGGATTGGTCCACGTGTCATGCTGACGCAATAAAAGAAATTCTGAAAAAGAAAATGATTTATTAATTCGAATTATTGATTTCAGATTTTGATTCAAACTTCAAACGCTTATAACTTTTGCATTTTGACTCCGATTTGGGTGATTCAAATTTCTAAATTTGTATAAAATTGAGATCTACCTAATGATGTATTTTATTTAATTTTTGGACTAAAGTTTTCCTCTGTAATATTATTTAATTGATTATTTAAACTTCAAAATGCTATAACTTTTGCATTTAAACTCCGAATTTGACGATTCCAGTTTCTAAAAATTCATAAAATTATGCTCTCTCTGTTTATGAACTTTATTTGGATGTTTGGACACTTTTTGTCTACTGTTTATTTATTATTTGCTATTTGCACGATTTACGAGTAGACGTTGAAGTGCCTGAAGGCTTCGAAGGTGAGGTGTTGACCTAGGAGCCAGCTCAGGACCAAGAACAAGTAATTTCTGAGGGCAAGTTATGCTTTGACCATATTGATCCTATTTTGAGACCTATTTTGATTTAATTTATTGCATGCTAGTTCAATTAGAAAATACTTTATTTAAATATGGGAAATTAGATAAATGCCAATTTGCTGTATGACACCTTGATTACTTAAATATGTGCCATGACCCCTTGTCACCCTAGTTGTGGATTATTAGTTGGACATTATTAAATTGCCAACATGGGATTTTAGACCGTTGTAACATATTGCTTAGACCTGCTACGTGCTCATGACATGATTTTGGACAATCAAATGTTAATATTGACTTAATGATATACTGAACCTGTTTTGGGAAGGTATCATGTGATGTTGATGGCACGTGGTGCATGGTAATCAACTGGGGTTTGATAAATAGTTTTCGACCGGGGCATGTGGCAAGAATGATCGGGTGGGCCAGTTGTGGCTCCGGGAACGTTGTGTTGGTTCTTCGGGTAGTCTTGCCCTGGTCACCCTAAGGACTTAACCTTGCAAGCCTTTGAACTGGGTCAAACGTGCAACCACATGTCTGTAATGGGACGGACCTAGTTGATTAAGTTGCTAATAACGTACCTGTGGGACCTCAGGATGTCAACTATACCTTTTGTGTAGTTGTACGGGGGAGCGTACCGGGGCTGCGGCCAGGTACCCATCTAACGGTTGATTGGCCTAAACTTCGCCTTCGCTAAGGGAAGGGTTGGTGTGCAATAACCGGGGAGGCTCACTTATGCTGTTAGAAGTTTCCGAAAGACTTTGTTATGGACTCTCGCCTTTGTGGTGTTTGGCTGTATCTTGTGGGTAAAGTGCATAACCTCTGCAGAGTGTAAAATCTATTCGAATAGCCGTGTCCGCGGTATTGGACGTCGCTCAGGGATTACAGTCAAGGGTTAGACTTTCTTGAAAATAACTTGGACTTGAAAGGTTGGGTTGGATTAGTAATGATGTTGATGGAAATGTGGATTAGGTTTGGGAACAATGTTTACTAAACTCCTTGAAAAGTTATTGTCGGGGGGTCGGGTAATTCCCATAAATTACCTCGGGTGCCACCAACGACCAAGCTCGCTCCCGCCCGAGCCACCAGGAGGTCGTTACCCTGGACGGGTTAGTTAGAACCTGGAAGGCTACGTATTTCGGCCTGTTCCGAGCTCGGGCTCGGGAGGGACCTGGGATGCCACGTATTTCAGTCGATTCCGGGCTCGAGTTCGGGTAAGATGTACGACCTCGGTGCCGGCTATCGGCCGACCTAACGTGATCTCGAGGTCGGCGGGAGTGGGAGTAACCGCCCGAGCGTAACTTCCGCTAGCCCGTTACGTTCCTCGCGGGAGCGTGGCGAAGTTGTAGGATCCACCGGTTGCCACGTTTGGACGAGGTCCAAACGTGGGATAGTGGGGCCAATAGAGTTCGATCCTTTGTAAGCTATAAAAGCATCCCCATCATGAGGGGGATAGGACACAGACTGTAAGACAAGAGACATACACTCAGATACTTTGCAAGAGTATACAAGAGCTGGAGTAGGGCTATTATCTCTTTCCTGAGAGGCCCGAACCAGGGTAAACTGCTGTGTCCACGCTCGTTGAAATCTGGTGAGTCGTTCCTTGAGCAATCCCTCACGCGAGAAGGGGTCACAGTTGGTCCCTCCACCAACAAGTAAGCTCGGCGGGGGCCTGTTCCCCAATCGTCGACAGCTGGCGCCGTCCGTGGGGACCGACTTTCCCTTTCGTGAGGATTCCCGAAGAATGTCAGAATCCCAGAACCACCGGGGCCTCTACGCCCCCGAGATCGGGGAAGAGAACAAGCAGTTCTTCGACAATGGGGCCGGCGACGTCGCCGGCATTAAGAATCATGACGGTTCCGGGAGCTTTTCCCTGGAAGCCGCTGCTGCACCGGAGCAGTTCTTTCGCTCCCAGCTCGACGCCCTCTCGGACGACGAGTATGACGGGCTCTACGATGGCCTGGACATTCCCGACATACTCGAACTCGATCAGGCGACCGCATCACGGGGTGACACCGTGATGTCACCCTCGCGATCCGTCCAATCCCGTAACGTCTTCGTTGCGGAGGAGGATGGAAATGTCGGGAGCAAATCCCCGGCCGAAGCGCGTCTTCACCGCTACGAGGCGGCCAGGGAGCACTGCAGCATATCCCTGAATCGGACGCCAGCTTACGGCAAGCAAGTCCGAGGTGGCCTGACCGATAAGACCAGGGCCGGTTCGTGAGAATTTCCACGATACGGGACTCGGAGCCCGCGGCGACGATTTAACGAGCTCGCCGCCGCTGCCTCTCGAGCGGGAACGCCTTCAAGTCCTGGCCACGGTGGTACGCAACCTCAGAGAGTTTCCGAGCAGTCGACCTAGAAGCCATGGCGCGGCCGTGGCCGACGACCTCGAGGAAATCGCCACGCAGACATAAAGCGGCGGAAGCCTCCCGAGAAAGGGACACCCGAGCAATTCTCGAACGCCGCCGCCGGGCGTCAGCGCCTCCACCCGACGACTCACGCACCAAGACTCAGAGTGACTGGCGCGAGCGCGACCGGGCTCGGGAGGGCACCCGGAGCAATTCCCGGGGGCTCCCTCGGGACCAGCGGAATGCGAGCCACGGGCAGAACCGGGCCGAACATTCCTCATCGGGCCACTCTCCATCCTACAGGCGTAGGGAGATATTCTCTCGCCTGGGCCCACTAACCTCGGGCTCGGCTGGTGGGGATCGCCCGGCCGCGCTCGTGGTGACCGTCCCGACAGTCCCGTTTTCGGGTGCAGGGCGTTCGCGACGTCGCTACGACGTGTGACCTGGCCGACAAGGTTCAAGCCGGGTCACATCGAGAGATTCGATGGGACTCAGAACCCCGACGAGTTTCTCTCAATCTACACCACAGCCATTTTAGCCGCCGGGGGTGATGAGAGGGTTATGGCTAACTTTCTTCGCCTACGCCCCGACGGGCCGGCTCGACGTGGCTATTCAACCGTAAGGAGAACTCGATCCGGTCCTGGGCCCACCGAGCAAAGACTCTCCGAGCTAACTTCCAGAGTCGCTACGCCCGCCGGGAAGGAGCGCGACCTTGAGCGCCTGACATGACGGAGGGCGAGACCTGCGCCCGATTCGTCCAGCGCTTCATGCAAGTGCGCCAATTCCATCCCAAGCATCTCGGATGAGGCGGTCGTCTGGGCTTTCAAGTTCGGGTCCGAGACGACGCTTTACTCAGGACCTCGAAATTCACCGGACATCACGACCAACGAGCTGTTCCGCATGGCCGACCGTTACGCTAACGCGACGAGGCCGCCCAATGGAAGAAGGCTGGACGAGGAAAGCTGCCCCTCGGCCGGGCTCGAAGGCGTCGGTAGAAGAGCGTGAGCTCCATCGAGAAAAAGATCAAAAAGAAGAAAAAACCCTCTGTCTCCAACATGGTGGCAGCTATCGAAAGACAACGACCGACCTCGCAGTCGTATAGGGGGGGAGCCCCGAAAGGAAAAGGTCGACCGGTTCAGCGAAACAACGAGCAGAACCGGGACGACCAAGAACGCGGCGACCAACGCGGACGGGCTAGTGCCTATTTCTGCCCGCTCCACCAGGCGCATGGGCACGACCTGCGGAATTGCAGAACTTGGGCCTCCCGCCTGGAGCAATTCTACAGTGGCAAGGGTCCCATGCCTACGCTCCCAGAGCAAGAAGGGGACGTCAAGGGCAAGAAGCCCGCCGAGGAGGAAGATACGGACATGGAGTACCAGGAGCCGAGAAACCACATCGCCGTGATATTCGGGGGCTCCGCCGCCTATGGGTCGCGTCGGGAGTTAAAGGAGGCCGCACGCGAGGTACTCCGTGTCACTCAGGAGAAGCCTCTGCTCGGCTCACTCAAGTGGTCCGAGCTGCCGATCACCTTCTCCAAGGACGACGCGCCCTGGGGATGACGAAACCCCAAAGGCTTCCGATGGTCGTTAGCCCAACGACCGCAACACCGCATGAGGTCGGGTCCTTGTGGATTGCGGGAGCTCCTAGACTCGATATACGCCAAGGTCTTGGACGAGATGAGATCCTCGCTCCAAGATCAAAAGCCTGGTGGTCCCGTTCTACTGGGATAGTACCCGAACGCCGGTCAGGCCACTCGGCCAGATCGCCCCGCCAAGAACGTTCGGCGGTCCGAGCAACTTCCGAACGGAGTGATCACGCTCAAGTGGTCGATTTGAGTCGGCTTAACGCAATCTGGGCCGACCAGCGCCGCCAAATTCATGGCCGCCACTCATCACGGGTATCAATGCTTGAAGGTCCCGGCCGGCGGCGTGATCACGGCCAAGGGAAGCGGCAGCTCTAAACTGCGACGAGAGGGCGTTAGACATGGTCGGTCAACTGCCCCGGCGCGGGCCCGAGCAAGAGCCGAGGAGTTCCCGGCCCAAGGCTAGCCTCCAAGCTGGAGGAGAAACCAAGGCCATCCCGTTGTGCGACGCAGAGCCAGACAAGGTCGTACACGTGGGGGCTTCCCTAGATCCTAAATAGGAACTCGAGCTTGTGACCTTCCTCCGGAGAAGCGCGGACACGTTCGCCTGGGAACCGTCCGACATGCCCGGAGTCCCAAGGGAGGTCGCCGAGCACAAAGCAGCGATTCGGCTCGACAAAGCCTGTGCGGCAGAAGCTCAGGCGCTTCTCCCCGGAGAAGCAAGCCATCATCAGAGAGGAACTGGACAAGCTCCTCAAAGCCGGTTTCATTCGGGAGGTCGACCATTCCGATTGGTTGGCCAACCCAGTTATCGTGATGAAAAAGGGGCAAGTGGCGATGTGTGTCGACCACACGGGGCTGAATGCCGCATGCCCGAAAAGACAATTTCCGCTACCTCGGATAGACCGGTTGGTCGACGCAACGGCCGACTCCGAGGCGATGAGCTCGGGCGCCTACTCAGGCTATCACCCGATCGGCATATCGCCCGACGACGAGGAGAAAACTTCCTTCATCACGCCGTTTGGCACGTTCTGCTACACGACCATGTCCTTCGGTCTAAGGAACGCTGGAGCGACCTTCCAGCGCCTCATGCAGAAAACCTTCTCGAACCAAATAGGTCGGAACCTGGAAGTATATGTAGACGACATAGTCGTCAAGAGCAAGATGGCCTCGGGCCATGTATCCGATCTAGAGGAGACTTTTCATAACCTCAATAAGCATCGAATAAAGTTGAACCCTGAAAAATGTGTGTTCGGGGTCAAAGCTGGCAAGGTGCTCGGATACATGATCGGCCCACAAGGGATCGGGGCCAACCCAGAGAAGATAGAAGCCATCGAGAACATGCGAGCACCGACTTGCACGCGGGAGGTCCAGTCCCTGACCGGGAGAATGGCGGCCTTAAGTCGTTTCATCTCGCGGCTCGGGGAACGTGGCCTACCTTTCTTCAAGGCGCTCCGGAAGCACGACGGTTTCACTTGGACGGATGAAGCAGACCGCTCTTTCAAAGAATTAAAGCTATATTTGTCGAGACCCCCGGTCTTGACCACGCCAAGAGTAGGAGAGGTCCTCTTGCTCTACCTGGCCGCCACACCCCAGGCGGTAAGCGCCGTCATAACGGTAGAACGGGACGGGGTGCAGCGCCCGATCTACTACGTCAGCGAAGTCTTACACGGACCAAAGGAGCGTTACCCCGAGGTCCAGAAACTCCTTTATGCGCTCCTCGTGGCCTCGAAGAAATTAAGACACTACTTCCAGGCACACAAAATCCAAGTCCCGACCAACTTCCCGCTGAGAGAAATTCTCGAATCGGGGCAAGCGGGCGGATCGCGAAATGGGCCATGGAGCTCGCCGGTCGAGATCGAATTCTCGCCGTAACCGCGATCAAATCTCAGGTCCTAGCGGACTTCCTAGCCGAATGGACAAACCCGCCCGTCCGAATCCGAACCCAACCAGGCCGAGCACGGTCATTGGGTCATGCACCGACGGATCCCGAGCTTACGATTGCTCGGGGTCGAGTGGTCCTCGAATCCCCTCGGGGAGCGGATCAGACGCCCTCCAACCGCATTTCGGCGCAACAAACAACGCAGCAGAATACGAAGGTCCGCTAGCCAAGCCCGGGCATGCAAAGCGCCGAGTCCAACGACTAATCGCGAAGGGCGACTTGCGGTGGTCGTCAACCAGGTTAACAAGGAGTATCAGTGCTTCAATGACTCAATGGCGCTTTACCTGGCTGAAGTAAGGAAGATGGAAAAGTACTTCAGAAACTTCGAAGTACTATACATCCCCAGGAAGGACAATGCCCTGGCCGACGATCTATCGAAGGTCGGTTCCGCCGCTTCGCTTCCGCTGGGGTGCTCATCGAGCACCTCTATAAGCCCTCCATACCCCCCGGAGAGGAGGCAACCGAGACGGGTGGTACCGTCTCCTTCCTCGAGCAGGATGCGAATTGGATGACGCCATTCATCCAATACCTCATGCACGGGACACTGCCCGAGGAGGAAGCCGAGAAATCCCAGCTAGTGAGACGCTCCTCGACCTATAAAATGGTCGAGGGCCTCTTATACCGCAAAGGCGCGCTTGGCGTCCTCTCCAAGTGCATCACCCAAGAGGAAGGCAAATATCTCCTCAAGGATATCCATGACGGGATGTGTGGAGCTCACTCGCCCTTAGGACCTTGGTGAGCAAAGCCTTCCGACCGGGTTACTATTGGCCGACGGCCTGCCGACGACGCTCAATAGTGACCGCTTGCCGACCTTGCCGGTTCCATGCCGGAAAGTCCATCACCGGCATACGCACTGCAGACCATGCCGCTAACCTGGCCGTTCGGTTTGGGGCATCGACATACTCGGTCCATTTCCAGGAAGGAGGGGTTGTAAATACTGCTCGCCGCAATCGACACCTTCACTAAATGGATCGAGGCCGAGCCTATATCAACCATCTCGCACAGCGGCTAAAAGGTTCTTCCGCAATAATGTGGTAACCGCTTTGGCTCCGAGTCGCCTCATTACGCATAACGGCACTTCGGTTCACAAGCGAGGTGTTTCAGGCTTATTGCGAGGAGGTCGGGACCAAGATATGCTTCGCATCCGTGGCCCACCCACAGAGCAATGGGGCGCCGAGCGCGAATGGGCAGATCGCCCAAGGAATCAAGAAGAGAGTCTTCAAGAGCCTCGACGGCATGGTCAGGCCTGGGTGGACGAGCTACCCCGTCCTTCGGTCACCTCCACGACGAGCCGAGCTACGGGGAGACCCCTTCACCAGATATGGCGCGGAAGCCGCCCTACCCGCCGAGGTTGTCCTAGGATCCCCAAGGGTGAACCTGGCCGATAACATCGACGCAGGCGAGCGGCGCCTTCTCGACCTCGACCTCGCGGAGGCGACTCGTGAACGGGTTACATTGCGATCCGCGGTTTACTCGCAAGCTCTTCGCAGCACGCCGCTAAATCAGACGACCAAGGACCTTGCACGCCGGCGATCTCGTTTCTACGATGGGTCCAAGACCTGTCAAAGCCAACAAGCTAACGCCAAGATGGGAAGGTCCTTACACGGCCGTCTCAACAAAGACGCCCGGGCTGTCCGCCTCGCAATGGAAGATGGTCGAGAACTAGCTAGTACTTGGAATATCGACCAGCTGCGTAAGTTCCATGTCTAACCACACCCGCTTACCTTTTAATAAACTTTGTCACCTTACCCTCCCATTCTTTCTCTCTCTCTTTCCCTTTACCTCCGCAAAATTCTACGATTAAGCTCGACCAGACAAAGTGTCGTGGGCGGTCGATCGTTGCGGCAAAACACCGCACGACAAGAGCTCGACCTCGAGGGCTTCCTTCCTCGTGAAGACGACCATCTTTTTCGCGGTAGACCTCCGCCGCAAGTAAAGATTCGCACAGACACCCTTACGAACGGTTCCGAGCTCAGTCGGCGGTGGGCGGCGTCAACGCACTGCACTTAAGGGCCACATGGTCTCCGCTGAACTCTACTCCGCCAACGCAGGTCGTGCTTTCAGCCTACGCCACGACCTCCGTTGGCGGGGGGGGCCATAGGGGTACCATGTGGCCACGACCTCGTGCAGCTTTCGCGGCGTTGTAGTCACTCCTCGCATTTATTGATCGCTAAGTCGCGTAAGACCGAACTCCGCCGAGTAAGGAACCACGGCACGAAACAAATCGTTGTCATCTCGGAGAAAAACAAAAGACGCCCATTAAAAATAACGCTCTTTCTATGTTCAATCAAGCGGTTTCTCCTTAAGTTTTTTAAGGTAAAGACAGAAGAAGAAAATTACAGAGGCCAGACGCTTCGCCCCGGCAGAGCGACGAGGCTCGCCCCGCACCGAAGTCGAGCCTTGACTCAAGGTCGAGCACCGCCGGCGAAGCTTCACGACCTTCGCTGCCGCCGCCGGCCGCCTCGACTCCTCCCGGCCGGGTCAATTGTCCTTTCGCGCTTCGAGCGCCGCGTAAGGTCGCCACCGTGGCTTCCAGGCCCGACCTTGCTTGCTCGCTCCGGTCGAGGCGCTCCTGGAGCTCATGCACGGACTCCTCCACCTTCCGCCGGATCTCGGCCTCAGAAGATGTCAGCTCGACAACCCGGCGCTCGAGCTCCGCGATCTTGGCGTCTTGCTCGGCTTGGTGCTTCGCGACAACTTCTGGCGGCACGGTCACGGCATGGAAGTCCTTCATGGTGGACTCCAGCACCTGCGCAGCAGGGCGTTTTCAGGTTGTGAAAGCGCTTACGAACCGCTTGTGTTGCACTGTTCCCTGGTAGTGAAGTATAATAAAAATATTTTAATTTATTATTGATTTGCATACATCAGTATTCTTCTATGTAAAAAAGTGAGAAAAGATAAGAGAAGATCTCTTTTATTTAGTAGTTAGCTTTATATAAGAGTATAGATAGTTGTTTATGTAGAAAAGAGGAGAAGAGATGGTTATCGCACCAGTTGGGTTTTAGCTTACCAGTGAGTAGTGAGTTTGCTTGCTCTCGAAGATCAACGGGTCCTACGAGCTTAACACGGACTAGATCACCGGAGGAAAGGAGAGAGGGCCCGGGCGGGGGTGGTGCTCCCCTGTGGCTGGCGGCCTAGGCGGAGACAAAAGCCGGAGTCAGCAAGGCCAGGTAGTGTCGTTCGAAAGTGTGCTATCAGCCCAGCCCTCAAGAGCGACGGAGTGCCCCCCTCCCCCCTTGTGCCCTGCTGCCCCCACCCTATCCTCAGGGAGCCCCTCTGTGCCGTTGCCTCCTCTACCACGACGCACACTCGCGCACGCGCTCCATTATCTTTCTCCGGGCTCCGCCGCCGCCTCCGAACTTGGAGAAGCCCCAGCCTCAGCATAGACGAGGAGCCAAAGCCGAAGCCCTAACTTACTGTCTGTGACCTCGCCCACCCTCACCCCCGCTGCTGCCGCCAATTCCTGCATCATTCTTCAATCCTCTTCACCCGGCTGAGCTATGCTGCCGCCGCCTCCGCCTCCTCCAGGCTCCTCAGGCTTCGCCTAACTCCACATCTGTGCTCCTTTGGCCTTTGCATCCATACTTTGCACTGGCCCTTGAGAAGATACGGAGGGAATCACTGGATGCGTTCTAAGAGGTCTATGCTCCATGTCTCGATCTCCTTCCAACTCTTCACCACTACTCTGCAAACGCACTTATCCCAAGGTAAGTTCTTAGTTCGTGGGCATCCTGCTTTTTTTTTTTTTTGGTCTCCATCGACATGTACTCTATTTCTTGCCCACCAATGAATACATATCTTTTAATGCTTCTTGTGTTGCTTTCTGTCACAATTTTCTCTCTCGTTAGTTGGCATTAGGAGCAGTAATGTGAGGAACTCTCTTGATTTTGTCAAGTTGCCGAGAATTGGAAGGAATAGTGGAAGCTTGGCCATAGGTTCCAAACCAATTTCTGCTTCGGCGTCTGAAACGTCTGGTGGAGAGGATTGTACTGTGGGAGAGAAGGATGTTGTGATCATTGTCGACCACGGGTCACGACGCAAAGAATCTAATGTCATGCTAAGTAATGAACCTTTTGTTATTCGTGAGTTTCCTTTTCTTTCTCACGGTGCTTTCACGCTATCTTGATTAATTTCTTGAAAATTGTAGATGGTTTTGTCGCCATGCTCAGGGCGACTGCTTACAAGATCGTTGAGACTGCTCATATGGTACTGTTCGTTGCTCTTTTATTTTCAGGCTTTTTGTTTTTGTGGAATTGGGAAGAGGACTTAATAATTTATTGAATAACACTCGAAGCTTGTAGCCTTGTTGAAATTATCATATAGAACGTCAGATGTGACTGTTGCTGCCATCAGTAGGGGTGCCTGTCCACCATTTTCTGAAAGAAAAGTGGCAATTGGCAAATTAACTTGTAAAATTTGGATTTTGAGTGACCTATAGTTTGTTTGGATTTTGAAATTTTGGCTGGTCACTGAGCATGTTTAGAATGTACACAGTGTAAAAAGTTTTACTAGTCACTTCTAATGTTGTAAATTTTGTTCAGTGGCTCTCATCCAGTGCAGTTTGTGTATATTTTCCTATCGAAATTTGTACTCGCTGTTGCACATTCTTTGCTCACGGGAGAATACATGCATCTATAGAATCCGTGTCCTTATCACTTATAGTGCAAACTTGTTGCTTCAGCTACGCACATTCGTGTATGCTGTTTCCTATTTCACAACTCCAGAGTAATATATGCAGTATTGTAGCATTGGTGCCATTGCTAATGTTGCCAACTTGCCATTTCACTTCTCCTGATGGCTTTATCTTAGGTTGGGAAATATCACATCATAACCTATTTCATGGTGCGGAAATAGCACAAGAAAGAATTGAAAAGAGATATTTTTCTTACCTATAAAATGGATTCTTTTTCCACTGCATGATATTTGTACACTGTAACTAGAGGCACTTAAGGGCCAAAAAACAGTACTATAGGATAGATCATTTTTGTTATTTTTGAAGGACCATTTGAGTATTTGACTTTATTTGAGCAAAGTGTGCTCAGGTTTTAGTTTGATTTGAATTAGAATTCAAAAGAAAGCAATTTGAGTTGTGTTAGCTTCTTGTGGTACTACCAATGTATGCCTGGTGGTGGAACCAACTGATGAATGAGACATAAGTAATTGTGAGCATTTATAATGATTATTGGGCAATTCTATGTGATGGGTTTTTCCGGTCTTTGATGGTTGCAGGACGACAGTACTAAGTCATGGTGAGGCGAAAGATGACCAGGACTAGGCGAGGTGCGTCGGAGGTCGAGACAGTCGAAGATCGCCGGAATATGATCGGATACGGAGTCTGGGCAAGTCAAGAAGACAAGGAAAGGCGATGATACTAGCTAGATGCCACGAGAATCGATGAGGGCCGTTGGATCGCGGTCTAGTTGATAGGTTAGCGGGTGGTAGTATGCTTTGAAAACCGTGCAAGTAAACCCATTATGTGTGTAGGGTTTTGAGTTGCCCTTGCATGGTTTTGTGAGAGGGTTAATCCTAGCCCTTGGTGGAGTGCTCTAGGGTTGAAGGACTCATCCAAGGGTGGTAGGTGGCCTAAGAGTAATATAAATAGAGGGAGAGGGGTGCCCTCCCTCACTTGAAGGTTTGAGTTGCTCCTTTGAGCTTTGCTCATACAAAGTGAGACTTTGTAAACCTTTCATCCAGAAAATAAAAAGATTTTTATTTCTAATCTTGTGAATTTAAATTGTGCATTTACATTATGTCTTTACTTTACACAATTTAAATTCAGCATTTACTTTTCCACATTTAAATTTCCTCAATTTACTTTCTTGCAATTTGGATTTGCCTCCCCTCCTTCTAAATGCTGTTGATCTAGGATGTTTTGAGGGTACTCATTTGGTTTTACATCTCTCTTGCACCCTAGGATAGACTAGAGATAAATTTTATATCAAGTTGCAAATCTGTCCTAAACTTGTTCTTCTTTGCACAGCATTCCGACATCGATTTTTAGAAAAATCTAGAAAAATCCTTTTCGGTTGATTCTTGTTGGAGAAGGTGCATGACTCATATATCCATCTATGAAAAAATTGGGGAGTCTACTGGTTGCACCGTTTGGGCGCTATGAGATGAAAACCGAGCCCCAAACTTTCTGATCAAAGTTTTTGACTGTCTGTAATGTTTGATTTTTCCTGATTATTCTACAAGGCTTTTTGAGGTGGTTTTTGGTGGAGTGTTTTCATTACTCAATTACTCATAGGGAGAAAAATTCTCAAAAATTTTAGAGCAACAAAAATCCACCAAGCACCTACTCCAATTGAGGACAATTTCTGAAAAATCTGCTTTCACTTTTCTAAAATAGACTTTGGTGATTTGGCGTGATCTCTTTTTGAAAACCAATATTTGAATTGATTCCTTTTTGTTTGGAGACTTGACAACCAGGATTGTGATTCAAAAATCCCTCACATGTTTCATGGTTCTCATCCATGCAAGCTAGGGGTACACATAGTTTTCTAGTTGTTCCGATTTTTGCGGGTTGGTAAATTTGAGTAGCATCGGTCTGAACAAAAATATTTGGGTCTCTCAAATTTTCCTTGCGGGATTGTTTGGAGTACTTTGAGTGGGGGAAATATTTTATTTGGGATCATTCACCCCCTCCTCTGATCGCCATCTTGATCCTTCAATTGGTATTGTGGTGGCCTAGAACCACCGAGTTGTTCTTCCCTCTGTTCTTTTTTGGTTTTTCTTTTTTGGGGATCCCGCGCCTTTCTCTCCTTTCTTCCCCTCTTTATAGGGCAGGCTAGGGAACATGCACATATTGGTCGGCCCTCTTTTTCCTCCCTGTCTCTTGCCAAGGGCTAGATTGACTCTTCATTGAGTTATTTTATTCGTATTCTAGGTTTTTACCCTCTATTCTTACACCTTTTATAGGGGTTCTACGGGAATTTCACTTATGTTAGGGTCCCAGGTTAGTCTGACACGTCCTTGTGTGCCTGGGAGGGGTTGTTGGGGGGTGTCAGACCTTGGCAGTCCGTACTATGTTTGCGCTGATAGGAGATGGAGCCGAGGGGAGTTCCCTCCGTTTTTCTCCCTCGCTACAGAGGGGAGTGATCTTTATTCTTTTTTTACCTTTTTCCGAGGGATGGACTCCCAGGGTTTGTGCTCATTGCTTCGTCAACGGGAAGGATTGACTGTCGCAGACGCATCTATATGAATCGCAAAGTAGTGTAAGCCTCGCTTCGTTAGTTAAGGGAAGATGAGTCTGTTTGGTCCACCATACTAGCCCCGCATGTTAGCGGGTAGACATCGTTCTGCCCGCTGGGATGTTATAGCAAATGTCCAAACCCCTTTTTTATTTTACTTACTCGGCAGACGAAGGGAGGCTTATTTTTCCAGTGTGGTAGCGTCGTACCACCGAGTTTCTCTTCTTTTTGTTTATATCCGGTGGGGACAAGGTTTTCCGACTCTTGGAGGCCCTATCTGCTTCGTGTTCCTTCGCTTCTCTTACTCGTTCGTGTTCTCCTCTGGCATCGTCTCCCTGATTCGCCACTGATCCAGATCTCCATGGGGCCTCGGCGCGCTCCTAAGATAAAGCAGGTTTTGAGTAGAGAGGATGCTGCGGGATTATCCCCCGTCTTAGGGCGGTCGACCTTGAGCTCCGCCGACCTCAACATATTAGCAGGGGACTTTGGGGTGCTGCGCCCTTCCATGCGTCTTCCTGGTGATGAGGAAACCCCTCGGCCTCAAGCGAATGAAGCAGTGGTATTTGCGGCGTTTCTTGAGGCGGGTCTTCGTTTTCTGTCCGCTCCTCTATTAGCATCAATGCTCCGGGCTTTCCAGACGGAGCTCTCGCAACTTACCCCCAATGCTATTGTGCGATTAGCTGTATTGGAATGGGCATTTCGTCCGGCCGGGATCAAATTGACGGGGCGCTTGTTTTCCCTTATAGAAGATGCGTTCTGGCAACCGAAACAACAGAAAGCAGGGAATGAAGGCCGCAGATCGTGTTTTGGTTCTCTGAATTTTCAGACGAAGAGGTCTCTTGTAAAAGAAATCCCAGTAGCAGCTGCCAAGGGGAAATGGGATTCGGGGTGGATGTTACGATGGTATTACCAGATTCTCGAGGGTCCAGATTCTCCCCTTCATACCTCAATGGGTCCAGTTCGCGCAATTCGATCCCCTAATTGGAGCGCAACTGCGGAAGAAATCAGGTGTCTGGATTATTTGAAGGCTCTTCGCGCTCAGAGCACGATGCGGGACTTGGTTGAAGAGTATTGTTTGTGTCGTATCGACCCTTTAGCCAGGAGCTCCGCTGTTATTCTAGAGCGATCGTCCGGCGGTACTGTATCCGTGGTTCGACTTGAGGGGGTACAAGATCTTGGGCGCGGGGCAGCTGAAAGATTGGCTCGCAGACTTCTTGGTCCTTGCCAGACAGTCGAGTACGAGGCCGCTATGAGTGCTATTGGGGCTACACGATGCTCTCGCTTCACTGATTGGGGGCGCCGAGCGATCCCTCATCCTAGAGGGTCAATCGGTTCTCCTTGCCCTGCTAAGCGGGCGAGGTTGGCTCGTGTGGTTCTGCCCCAGGTTGCGGCTACTTTTGGCGGGAGCGAAGATCTAGAAGGTGATGATGATGGGGATGAAGATTGGGATGAGGAGGAGTCCAGCGACGAAGGTGATTCTTCTGGCTCCATTGCGGCTACGTCTCTCCTGCCACCACCCGTTTCTGATCCTGCTGACGCTGTGGGGTCTTCTGAAGCGCTACCCTCAGCTGTCGCGGACGAGCCATCAGGTGTGCCTACTGTTTCTGAGGCGGGTCTACCCGAGACCACTCTGGTTCCGATTTTGACGGATGTGGCTCCCTCGGCTCTTACACTTGATTCCTCTGCGGATGCGCGTGTTGGCGGGGGGCAATCCCCAGGATATTCGTTTTTAGCGATTCCTGGAGTGGAAACTATTGATTTGGGAGACGGAGATGACAATGATACTCTGGCCTTGGGGGGCACGCGGGAACTGCCTGGAAGCATGGCTGGCCCCGTGACAGGGGAGGCACATGCTCCCGCATATGGAACAACGGCTCCGCCAGTTGTCGAAGCTCGTGGTCTTCGACTAGACATTTCTACTCCTGATACCCCCATCGGGGCAGAAGGTCTTACTCCTGACACCTTTCCTGCCAGCTCGTTAGGATGTGATGTCCTTTCAGGTTTTGACGAAGTCGATGCAGGAGGTGATAATGCGGAGGCGGCGGAGGCATTAAATCCACTGGAGCAGGTCCAAACTGGAACGTCTGCCGCTCCTCCGTCTGTCGCGGAGGAGGGGGATCGGGGGCCTCCGATCCTTATTCCTCAGGATGTTCCCCTTTCGGGCGTGGGAGCTTTTCCTTCAGGTCAGCAGGATCCCGAGGGTGGCGTTGGTTCCTCTTTCGTTCGGTTTAATTTGTCAGATTTTTCAGCTTCAAATTTTGAGAGGGGGGTCGCTGCAGCCCCGACTTTGAGAAAAATGCGCGCAGCCTTTTCTCCCTATAGCAAATCTGTGGCTCTGTTCGAGGGAATTAATGACCTTTCTCTTTGCGAAATCTCCATGGATCATTATTTGAAGGTATTTCCCCCTTCGAGCTCGTGTTACTGATCTCTTTGTCTTTCAATATCTTCCTTCCTCTTTTTTAGGGGGCTGTTGTGGCTTCGGAAGTATCCCGCCGATTTCGGGCATATCTTGACAAATTTAACAAGGGGGTCCATGATTGTGAGGCGGCGAAGAAACGGGTGGCAGAATTAGAAGCAGAGAAGGCTAGTCTTTCAGATGCGCTCTGAGACTCTAATGAATCGTTGGCTAAGGCTCAGGCTGAAGTATTTCAGAGTCAGGATTTAGCGGCAAAAAATGCAGAGCTCGAGGGAATAATTTCCTTGATGCGAAACCGTCTTGCCGAGGAGGAACAGGCTCGTATAGTAGCTGAGCGGAACGAGAAGAAGAAGGAGGACCGTATAGAGGAATTGAAAAACCTGTTGGCGGTTGCAGAGGAGGGTAAGAATATATTGAAGAAGCAAGTGGAAGAATTCCCTTCTCAAATTACAACGGCGCGGAGCGAGGTTCAAATGCATCTTCGTAACACTCAACGAGCGGAGGAGCGTTACGAAACAGTCTGAAAGGAATTAGAATCCATTGTTTCCGGGGTTCACGAAGCTACGGAGGCCTTTCTGCAGCAGCTCCCCCGGTTTGGCATTGATGCAGCCCCGAGTCGTATTCCTTCATCCAGCTTGGAAGCGGTCTCCTTTCTTGAGAAGTCTACTAAGATATTTGGGGATTCGGCGCTGACTTTCGGTGATTACTGCGCGAGACTGGGCTCCGTTAAAACTGCTCAATTGTTGGAGGCGAAGGGATGTACACACATTCGCGAACACTTTGGTTTTTCTTCTGCTGCTCCGTCACTACCAGGGTTCGGTGATATTCCCCCGTCTGTGAAGCCTTCTTCCGCCGTGTCCCGACTATCATCGAGCTTCATGTCGGATTTCTGGAGGCATCACGGTGATTCTACTGCGAAGGAATTAGTGCGTCGAGCTCGTGCCGCAATGCGTGACTCAGCGAAGGGCAAAGAGAAGTCACCCCCTTCTTAGCTCGTTTATTTTTGTATATGGGATCCTTATGGGCACCTGAATTGACTTATCCGTATTGTTGAATGTTTATGTACATCTGTTCACCCTGTGTGTCTTTTCGCCTGAGGAGTGTTCAGGTGCCCCTAACGGGGACCAGGTTGTCGAGGGTGAGCATTGGGGGGATTAAGGATCTAATTAGCTTCTTGGGGGACGCGGGGACGCCTTGGCTTCCCGCGCTCGCATTTAATCCGGGCCCCTTGTCTTCCTTGCTTTGATATATATATATATCAACGTTGCTGATTTCAGAGCAAGCGGTCGCTCTCCCATTTTATTTTCTCTTATTTCTTCGATGGCCAACGTCCCGTGGGACTTCCCGAAGGAAGACATCTTTTTCGCCGACCTTGGTGAAGATCTGCCAATGGCGGAGGCCCCGCTGATGCTGGGTGAGGAGGAAGCCCCGGTCTTGGTCTTTGACTTTGAAGATGATGCCCCCGCCGTCGAAGACCCTCCAACACCCGGTGATCATGAAGCCTTTATCGAGGAGCTCTGGGCAGACTTTGATATGATTATGGCCGAACTTGCAGTGGAAGAGGCTCTTGCCCGTGATCTCGCCAACCTCGATGTGTTGATCGGGATTGTTCCAAGGTTGCTGGAGGCCAAGGATGCCCTTGTTGAAGCCGTGACCCGTGCCCGCCGTGTTTAAATCCTTTTTAGTATGTATGGAAACTTTTGCTGGATTGTTTTATCATATATGACTGGGATGGCATTATGTTGCCTTCTGCTATGGGTTCTTACAGAAGCTTATTTCTCCTCTTATCTTCTTAAATTCTGCTTGAACATACATTTTTAGCCCCCCCACGGGATTTCAATCAGCAACGTGAAACAGTCCTGATTCTTTACTCGGCCCCAGATCGGGTTAGAGTACGAGGACATGTGTGGCTGCATTTGGGGTGGCCAAGACGGGTCTTAATAGGACGCAGACTCAAATCTACGTTTTGAAGCGGCAGATTGATTCGTCATGATATTTCAGGTTTCCCTAATTGGATTCTGACCAAAAAATGTGAGAGCACCCGTGGCCGAAGGATGTATAAGACGTTGGCCCGGTTTTGTGTTCGTAACTGTCCATATAGCGCCAAGCGGTATGCTCTCGGGGCAGAGGGGTAACTGAGGTTTTTTAGCTTGCGCAAGCTCCTTGCTAAATCTTATCCGGAGCGGAGGCCCTAGTCTTCGAGGTGAAGGAGAGGGTGGGGTGTCAGCCCGATCGACCGTCCCGCTAAGTCGTATCCGGAGCGAAGGATGGGTGGGACGTTAGCCCAACCAAGCATCCGCGAACTCCTACTCGGCACGAGGCAACGGGTCTCCGGAGCAATGGATGGGTGGGACGTTAGCCCGACCAAGCATCCGCGAACTCCTACCCTGCACGAGGCAACGGGTCTCCGGAGCAAAGGATGGGTGGGACGTTAGCCCGACCAAGCATCCGCGAACTCCTACCCGGCACGAGGCAATGGGTCTCCGGAGCGAAGGATGGGTGGGATGTTAGCCCGACCAAGCATCCGCGAACTCCTACCCGGCACGAGGCAACGGGTCTCCGGAGCAATGGATGGGTGGGACGTTAGCCCGACGAAGCATCCGCGAACCCCTACCCGGCACGAGGCAACAAGTCTCCGGAGCAATGGATGGGTGGGACGTTAGCCCAACCAAGCATCCGTGAACCCCTACCCGGCACGAGGCAACGGGTCTCCGGAGCAATGGATGGGTGGGACGTTAGCCCAACCAAGCATCCGTGAACTCCTACCCGGCACGAGGCAACGGGTCTTCTGGTTTAAATACTGGGGAATGTAGAGATGACCTCCTTTCTCAACGACTTCTTACTATTTTATTGATAAAGACCGGTACATTTTTTGCCTTCGTATCTTATCATCTATGGGTAGAATTTCTTGAGTGCGTCGGTATTCCATGTTCTCGGTATTTCTTCGCCATCTGGAGCGATGAGTTTGTGTGCTCCCTTCGCCTGTTGACTCTCTGATAATGTATGGTCCTTCCCATGTTGTTTCCAGCTTCGCGAAGGCCGGAGCAGCTTTCTTGAGCACCATATCCCCGGGATGTAGCTCGCGTTTCTTTACCTTCTTGCTGAAGCTTCGTGTTGAGGCCTTTGCATATGCTTTCATGGTCTTCAAGGCTTGAAGTTTCTGTTCTTCCTCCAGATCACACGTGATGTCAACTTCCTCGTAAGTTGGGGTTTTGATCACTCGCAAGGATTTGGCGCGGATTTCTACAGGTGAGACGGCTTCTTCTCCGAAGAGGAGCCGAAATGGAGAGAATCCAGTTGCTCTTGAGGCTGAGGTTCGGGTTGCCCATAAAACATGGTCAAGCTCGTTGGGCCAAAGTCCCTTTGCAGAGTTGTAAAGCCTTTTTTTGATGCCATCAAGAAGCAACCCGTTCGCTCGTTCCACCGCCTCGTTTGACTAGGGGTGACCTACAGAGGCGAAGAAAATTTTTGTCCCGATATTTTCACAGTAGTCGCGGAATCTCCTGCAGTCAAATTGGGACCCATTGTCGGTCACGATCTGAAAAGGAACCCCGTATCTACAAATGATCGTTTTCCACAGGAACTTGATGGCGGCATCTACAGTTATCTTTGCTACCGGCTCTGCTTCGATCCAGCGGGAGAAGTAGTCGATGGCGACGATTACAAACTGAAGGTTTGCCCGGACTTTGGGAAGTGCTCCAACGATGTCCATCCCCCATTTGGCGAAGGGCCAAACTGGGGGCACTGCGTGCAGTTCGCTGGGCGGGGCCTTTTTTTGTTTGGTCATCCATTGGCATGCATGACAGTGCCGAACCATCTGCTCGGCATCTTGCAATGCCGTGGGCCAGTAAAGTCCCATTCGGAATACTTTTCTGGTAAGATTCCTGGGGGCCTGATGTGCTCCGCATTGTCCCTGGTGTGCTTCATGCAGGGCATGCGTCCCCTCCTCTTGTGAAATGCAGCGGAGCCATGGAGCGCATAGGCCGCTGCGGAATAGGAACCCATCAATGATGGCATACTTTTTTGCTCGCCTTTCGAGGCGTCTTGCTTGAGCTTCATCATCTGGTAAAGTCCCCTCAAGAAGATAGCTGTATATCTCGCTCCTCCAGTCCTCACCAGTCGCCCTGGAAATGAGATTTATACGGGCGGGGACGGAGGCCGTACGAAGCACCTCGAAAAACACTGTTGAAGGTAGACATCCCCCGGTGGCGGCGATTCTCCCCAGCTCGTCGGCTCGTTTGTTCTGGGATCTGGGTATTGCATTAACGGTAAACCCGATGAAGCCCTTCTCCATTGTCCGAACCACTTCGACATACTTCTGAAGTTGTTCATCCTTCACCTGATATTCTTTGGTGATATGTCCCTGAATAAGCTTCGAATCGGTGTATAAGATTGCCCTCTTCGCTCCCATGGTTTTTGCTTTCCTGAGCCCCAACAGGAGTGCTTCATATTCGGCTATATTGTTGGTGAAGGGGAATTCCAGCCTTGCTGCGAACTCAACCTTCTCACCACTAGGTGCTTGTATCACTGCGGCTATTCTCGCCCCATTCGCTCCCCACGATCCGTCAGAATTGATGAACCATATCGCTGAAGTTTCGTTACCCCCAGAAATTGGAGAAGTCCATTCCACCATAAAATCGGCGAGGGCTTGGCTCTTGATGGCGGTGCGAGGCATTATAGTTAACTCGAAGGGGGCTAGCTCGACCGCCCACTTGCTGATACGGCCAGTGCTTTCCTTGTTGGATAGTATAGATCCAAGAGGGTACGTAGTTGGAACTTTGATGTGGTTGGCCTGAAAATAATGTCGGAGCTTTCGGGAGGCCATCAACAGAGCGTATGCTAACTTCTCCACTTCTGAGTATCGTAGCTTCGCTCCTTGGAGCACTTCCGAGACGAAGTAAATCGGCTGTTCTTTAACGCCTTGGGGTCGCACTAGTACGGCACTGACGGCCGAGGGGCTGGCTGCCAAGTATAGCAGAAGCTCCCCTCCTTGCTTCGGACTTTGCAGCACAGGGACCTCCATAAGGCTTTGCTTCAGATTATCGAAGGCGCATTAGCACTCCTTTGTCCAGACAAAAACATCATTTGAGCGTAAGGCCTTAAAGACCGGCAAACTTCGTTCCGCGGATTTTGGCAAGAATCGACTAAGCGCTGCTAACCGCCCCGCCAGCCGTTGTACTTCCTTTAGATTTTTCGGTGGAGCCATGTCTTGGATAGCTCTTATCTTTTCCGGATTCGCCTCAATGCCTCGTTGGGAGACCAGAAAACCTAGTAGCTTCCCCGCGTTTACGCCGAAGATGCATTTGGATGGGTTGAGTTTCACTTTCCCCTTTATCAAGTTCTCGAAGGTTTCCCGGAGGTCCCCGACATGGTCTTCTTTCTTCTCGCTTTTAACAATGATGTCATCGACATAGGCTTCCACGTTTCTTCCTAATTGACTGGCGAAGATCTTGGCGATGAGGCGCGCGAATGTAACGCCCGCATTTTTGAGTCCGAAGGGCATCCATACGAAGCAATAGGCCGAAGGAAGTAACAAACGCCGTCTTGTCTTCGTCCTCTTTTTGCATGTATACCTGGTGATAGCCAGAGTATGCGTCGAGGAAACTCATCCTTTCTGACCCGGAAGTAGAGTCGACAAGTTGATCAATGCGGGGTAGGGGGAAGTCATCTTTTTGGCATGCTTTGTTTAAATCAGTAAAGTCGATGCACATCCTCCACGCCCCGCTGGCCTTCTTGACTAGGACAATGTTGGCCAACCACTCCGTGTGTCGGGCTTCGCGGATGATCCCCACGTGAAGCAGTTTAGTCACCTCCGTCTTCGCGGCTTCTTGTCTTTCTACCGCAAGTTTTCTTAGTTTTTGCTTCTTTGGCTTCGCGTCTGGGCTAATGGCGAGGGCGTGCTCGATGGTTTCCCTTGGAACTCCTGGAAGGTCTTCAGGCCCCTAGGCGAACACGGTTTCATACTCTTGAAGGAGCAGCATCATGCATTTCTCCTCCTCCAGGGGCAGCATGGTGCCAAGGATTACTGCCTTACTACTTCCTGGCCTGAGCAATACTCGTTGGGTTTCTCCCTAGGGCTGTGGTTTGGGGAGCCAGCGACTGCGATTCATGGGTACAACAGGGTCCAACTCCGTGGTGCAAACATGCTTGACCTGGGGTGGGTTTTCCATGTCTATCTTCCTCGCGAGGGCTTGATCTCCTCGCACCGTGACGACGCCATCTGCGGATGGAATCTTCATGCATAGGAACCCGTGATGAATTATGGCCCCCATGGTCGTTAACGAACCCCTGCCCAGAATCGCATTGTATTGGAACGGCATGTCTACCACGTCGAATGTTACACTACTCATGACGCTAGCTTGTGGCATTGCGAATGTGACTTCTAGTTCCAATTGCCCTAGGGTGTTGACCATGCTTCCTCCAAAACCCATCAGTGGTATCTCCGATTTTTTTAATCAGTCTTGTGGAATCATCATTTGCCGGAAAGCCTTCATGGACAAAATGTCCGCCGCGCTTCCCCCATCTATCAATACGCGGTGTACTACGCAGTCAGTAATTATAACGGTCACTACTAAGGTGTCTTGATGCGGGAAGTGCACCCCCGTGGCATCCTCTTGTGTAAAGGTGATTGGCTCAAACTTTAGCGGAGGAGGGATAGTTGGGTTGATCACGATGTGGTTGATCTGTCGGGCATAAGCCTTCCTCTGCCTTTTTGATGAGAGATGCGACGAGGAGCCCCCAGCGATGATGTTGATGATGTGACGGAGATGGTTCACTCCTTCCCGAGGGGGGGGTGTCGTCGTTCGCCTGAAGGTGCCTCCGGCGGTGTAGGGCGCTTCCCAACTTCCCTTTGCTTGGCCTCGAACCGTCGGTATCCATTAATCACTTTGCACTGGGTAGTGTCGTGGGTGATATTTTCTCCATGATATTCACAGAAGTACCACCGGGGTTCTGTCCCTTCCCTTTTGTTAACTCGACTTCCTTCATCTTGTCTCCCTTGGATTGGGGGTGGCCCTTATCTCTGTTGCTCCGCTCGCCTGTCGCCTATGACTCGCCGATTGCTTGGTTCATCAATGTGATGAATTCTCCTCCTTTCGTCTCTTCTTCCGGGCTCTGGGTATCGTTCCTTCGTTTTAGTATTGGGTGGGGGATCTTTCCCCCGCCCTCTCTTGCGTGGAATGAATTCTTGGTTCTCTTGATGGGGCCTATCTTCTCTTCGGAGGTTGTCTTCCTCCGCTCGCGCATATTCCCTCATCTTCATAAAGAGTTCTTCCACTGTACGCACCTCTTTACGAGCAAGCCTTTTTGCCAACGGTCCCCTACGCAGGCCACAACGTGCCGCGTTGATGATAGTGGTATCGCTAACCCCTCGTATTTGGCACTTAACCCGGGAGAAGCGTTGGAAATAACTCTTAAGGGTTTCTCCTTTGCGTTGCCTGACCGCAAATAGGTCACTTTCCTCTTTCATCCCGTCGAAGTTGCCCTGGAAATTACCTTTAAGCTTGCGGCGGAGTTGCGACCAACAGGTGATCGATCGGGACTCCAACGAAGAGTACCAGGATAGGGCTATACCTTTAAGGGCCAGTAGGAGCCCCTTCGCCTTGATATCATCATCTCCTCCCGCGGCTTCGATCGCCGTGTCGTAAACGCGGAGGAACTCCCTTGGGTCTGTCCGACCATCATACGGCTTAATGGTGGGAAATTTGAAGCTTCCCGGGGAGGGCCATTTTTTAGCCCGTAGACGGGTGCTGAGGGGGTTTGGATCATTGTCCTCCCTGTGTAACGTCGTAATCGCTGGGGATAGCACCTCGCGGCTCGGGCTTTCATCTTGTGACTCGTATTGCTCCCCATCTTGTCGTCCTTGCAGGTGCTTCAACTCCGTCATGAGTTGCTCGTTGGCTTCCATCAGTGCCCGCACGTTGGGGTCGAGCTCCCCCTGAGTCCTGGTCCCTTCTCCAAGAGTCTCTTCGTTCCCATGGATCTCTTGGCGACGGGTCGGATGTGTCGACGCTTCTACCACATCTCCTCCCGGTGTCGAAACCGTTTGGCCTGTCGCCGGAGGCCGTCGTTTGGGGGCTCGCTTGCGAACGACTGCCGGGGTCTGTGGAGGTAAAGTCCCCACCATGTCTCGGGCTTCTGTTGTGGTTGGCAGCCGTGTCTCATCATCCAGAAGTCGAGGTGGGTCTCCGGATTGACTCCTCGCGAGTCGTCTTGACTCTTCTGCTCCTGCCGTTGTTGCCGCCCCCTTGGATACTGTCGCCTTTCCCTTCTTTGGTGGCATGGCTACAGAAAACTTACCCTTAGTCTTGATCGACGAGCGGTGGTTTCACCTTGCGGTTAGGGTTCCCCACGGACGGCGCCAGTGTGGTGGCCTAGAACCACCAAGTTGTTCTTCCCTCTGTTCTTTTTTGGTTTTTCTTTTTTGGGGATCCCGCGCCTTTCTCTCCTTTCTTCCCCTCTTTATAGGGCAGGCTAGGGAACATGCACATATTGGTCGGCCCTCTTTTTCCTCCCTGTCTCTTGCCAAGGGCTAGATTGACTCTTCATTGAGTCATTTTATTCATATTCTAGGTTTTTACCCTCTATTCTTACACCTTTTATAGGGGTTCTACGGGAATTTCACTTATGTTAGAGTCCCAGGTTAGTCTGACACGTCCTTGTGTGCCTGGGAGGGGTTGTTGGGGGGTGTCAGACCTTGGCAGTCAGTACTATGTTTGCGCTGATAGGAGATGGAGCCGAGGGGAGTTCCCTCCGTTTTTCTCCCTCGCTACAGAGGGGAGTGATCTTTATTCTTTTTTTACCTTTTTCCGAGGGATGGACTCCCAGGGTTTGTGCTCATTGCTTCGTCAACGGGAAGGATTGACTGTCGCAGACGCATCTATATGAATCGCAAAGTAGTGTAAGCCTCGCTTCGTTGGTTAAGGGAAGATGAGTCCGTTTGGTCCACCACAGGTATCAGAGCCGATTTTCCTCTCTTTAGATCTTGACCAGTCTCAAGTGCCATGGCGACAGACAAGTACTCAACAAAGCCTCTAATTTTTGCTGGAGATGATTATTCATTTTGAAAATGTAGATGGAGTAATACATCACTGCCTAGGGCTTCCCGATATGGCAGAAGGTGAAACTCCCATATAAAGTTCCTACCGATGAGAACATCAACGCCGCAAACATGGCTGACGTTGAGGCAAACGCTAAGGCTAGCAACATCTTCATACAGGGACTTAGCCGCAGTGAGTATAACCGGGTCTCTCACCTACGATCTGCTCATCAGATCTGGGTGACCCTCGATGCTTACCATGAGGGTACCACCCAGATCAAGACGATGAGGCAGGACCAGTACAAGCGTGACTACAACAAATTTGAATAGCACACTGGTGAGAGTCTCGACGTGTTCTTTGCTCGGTTTTCCAAGATCTTTAGCAATCTCCGATCAGTTGGTACCACATACTCTGATTCAGAGAATGCTAGGCACTTTTTGACAGCACTCAATTTGAGAATTTGGGAGATGAAGGTAACCACCATCAATGACTCTACTAATATGTCGACTTTGACTCTTTACGGGCTTTATTCCTGTCTCAAGTCTCATGAGCTCGACATCGTCTCTCGCAGGATGAAATCTCAGTCGATGGCCTTGGTCACCAATCCCATTCTGGACCATCTCTCGATTTCTCTTCTGGTTTTCTCTCTCTGCTCTTTGCGATGTAAGCGATGAAGTTCTGCAACGATTTCCAGAAAATGAGTTTGTTTTTGTCGCTCATAAATTTTTCAATATTTATAAGAGAGAGAGAGAGAGAGAGGAAGAGATGTTGCACTATTATTTGCTTTGAGTGTGGTGACCCCAACTACATTCGAGCAAACTGCCCAAACCAGATATCCACTGAAAGTCTGAAACTTCATTGTTCTTTCAGAATTTCATAGAATTGCATTCTTTTGTTGATTTTTCTAAATTGCTTTCACTTAACAAGTGCTGAAAGGAATGTTGAACTTTTCTGCAAAAAAAAATATGGATAAAGGAGATGTTTTTTTTCTTATGAATGAAGAGTCCAGAGTCAGTAAAGGGGGCGTTTTTTACTCCTGTTATTTCCACATACGTTCAGGAGGTGTTTGGATGAGCGGATTTTTCAGTAGGTTTTGGGATTTAGTTCAATAACAAAGCCTGCGTAGTTTTCTATATGGCCTGCCCCAAGCCAGGAACAAGGAGAAATTTGAGACAAAAGGCTTGGTGGTGGTTGTTAGAATTTAGTTCAATATCTCAAACCCCTATCCAAACCGACCCTTAGATGTGTTTGCATTATGGAACAAGATAGTGGATTTCGTGCGCATGGTTTTTGGCATCTCCCTCATCAAACCAATATGATTATAGTAGTTCGAAATATTTGCTGAATCCCGAGCAAAATCGTATTTAGTACATGTTTCAACTCGTAATTTCAAAACGATACAACTTTTTGGCGTATTTACAAAAAACTCACCCATGGCTGGTTCCTGGTGCACCATTCATGCATGGCCGGTTTCTGGGCACCCGTAGAAGGCTTTGGCCGGTTTTTGGGGACCCATACAAGGGCTTGGCCGGTTCGTGGTAGACCATACATGCATGGCCGGTTCCTGCTACACCATACATGGGCTTGGCCGGTTCCTGGTATCCCATATATGGGCTTGGCCGATTCCTGGCGTTCCATACATGCAATAAGCAATAAAAAAAATTGAAAATGAAAGTCTGTAATACAAATTGTCACTCGCTTATACATATATGAAAACATGACCGTTTATCTATACTAATATTAAAAATACGAGTTAGCAGGTTGATAAATTAAATCTACACCATCCAACAAGGGAGATCCAGTGGCTGAAATTCTGAGTTGGATCTTTCCCCGAATTTATTCCTTGCGCATAGAAAAGCATGGTTTATTTTGCGTGGTCTATTTTATCTCATTTTAATGGATGCATTCGTTTATGACACGCCTACTGATGTGTACTTTATTGAGCTTCTTCACAACGCAACTGAAGGGGATGAGAAGTGGATAACGTACTAAGTACTAATTTCACTTAGACTACCGATGTAGTCTTTCACGTACAGAAAACAAGCAAAAGAAGGAGCGAACAATAATAAAGGTGGTGGCCCCGGCAGTCACTCGTCGTCGATGATTTGGATCTGCCTTGTGGTGTCCTCGGCCTCGTCCTCCGGCAGCACGGTGGCGATGTCCGGGTTTTGAACCTCCATCAACTCGGCCACGTGCGCCGCTGCCTCGGGCACACGCGCGTGCACCTGGGCCTCGTCTCCCTCAATACCGGCGGTGACAACCATCGGATCGAATGAGGCGTCACGGCTAGCGCAGCAAGCCAGCACGAACATCGCAGTGGCTACCACGACTTCTGCCATTCTCGGGCGGAGCGAGCGGCCTAGGCGGCTGACAAGCCGCCGAGTGCCTCGGCGACCCGAGTAATTCTATGGGCGTACTGCAGGGCCGATGGCTCAATCGGCTTGCGAAGGGCCACCCCTAGCAGCCCTAGGCATCTCGCCATGCGCTGGTAAGCCGGTCCGAGCATGACGGTGAGGTTGTGCAGCGTGCGACGCAGCTCCCCCACTGCCTCCTCCTGCACCACCTTGGCCTCCTGTGCTTGCTTGAGCAGGGCCGCCCCAGTCACCCTCTCCTGGGCTAGCAGTGCCTCTGCTTTCTCCTTCTCCTCGCACAACGCCATGATATGTTCGGCCAGTTGCGCTTCGTGCTGGATGGCCGCCATGAGGAGGGCTCCCGAGGCTGCATGTGCCTCGCCAAGTTCGGCGATCAACGTGCCCAGGCGGGAGGTTGAAGCGTTGGGGCCGACAGAAGCTGGCTGGGCGGAAGTGCTGGCGCCGACGATGTCCACTTGGGCGGTTTCGAAGGCGCCGGGTGGAGCAACTTGGGCGGCCGCCCTCGGAAGCGACCGAAAGCTGAATGCAGCCGTTGGGAGGGCAAGCACGCCCTGGCATACGTTGGCAGCGAGCCTTAGTGCCGATGTGGTCGGCACCGGAGGAGTTGGTGTGGGCATAGCGAGTGCCGGTGGAGGCGGCGTCGAATCCCGGGCAGCGGATGTCATCACTGCAGATGAAGAGCCCGCCGCTAATGACACGCTTCGAGGCGCGGAAGAGTAGGCGGCGGCGGGAGTGCAGTCCTTGGTGTGAGGCCTTTTCGGGGTAGCACCTGAGGCGTCCAGAGGGACTGATTGCTTATGGCCGCTCCAATCGTCCGTAGAGCCGGATTCCATGGTTATCAAGGGACTGCGGGCCTGCAGCGCTGCAGGGCCGGTGGAGTCCATCGCAGGAAACATCTTGATGATTCGGAGGCGCTCTGCAAACTGTAGATGGCAGAGAGGCTCTACCCCGGTGGGGAAATCTAGACCGCCCAGTATTGGCGGGAGCAGTCCGGTCAGCCATTTGGAGATGGCAGGACCGTCCAAGTTCCCTTCACCTGCCGAAAAAAGGAAAACAAGATTATCGGTTATGGCAACCACAAAAGAAGATATGTATTCATAAGGAGACTGGGAAACTCACGGCCCAGGTGCGTGCGGGTCAAGTCGTCATCACCAGAGTACTGCCATGCTGGGTGATCACGTCGACGAAGGGGGCTGAGACTCCGTCCAACGAAGTCCCGAACTACCAGCGCCCCGGTTAGGCCAGCATCTCGGAGCCGGTTTACTCGGGCCGCCATCGCCAAGATGACTGTTGTCTCCTCGACAAGCGAGCCCCAACTCTCACAGGCATCCGCCGGGGCACTGGGCACTGCTAGAGCATCGATCCCGCTGTCGTCACCGGCATACAGCCAGTCGTTCTGCCACCCCTTCCAGCTTGATTTCATGTGGAGCGAAATGTAGCGGGCAGCCGACCCATCGCGGAGGCGAAAATGGCAACTCCCCACGGCCCCACCATCGGCGACACCGCGGAGGGTGTGGAAGTACCGGAAGAGTGGAAGATTGGGCGTTACCCCTACGAACATCTCGCATAGGTGTGCGAACATAGCGAGGGTGAGGACAGAGTTGGGAGTGAGGTGAAGGTGGCTAATTTCGTAGAAGTGGAGGACGGTGAAGAAGAATTCGGAGAAGGGCGGCACCAGGCCCGCCAGCAATCCCCAAGCGAAGACGACGATCTCCCGGGGTTCGCACCGTGGTGCGAGGGTTCCATGGCGGAGTTGGAGGGAACCCTCGGTCGCTATCCTGGAGAGTGCAGCCGCCCTAGCCCTGTCGATAGAGGAAGATGGGAAGGATTGCGCCATTGGAGCAAGCGCAAGGGTTTCAGACGGAGGAGTTGAAAGGGTAAAAAGCAACGTTCGCAGGAGCCAATAAGACCTTGAGACCGCTGGTCATGGAGTGGGGTATATATAGTCCCTTCACTGGGGCGATCAGCACACGTGGCAGCCAGGCGAGCACGCGGGCGTTTAGGCCCCACTCGCGGCGGGGCGACCGGCCCACGTGGCAGACTGGCGAGCAGGCAGGCATTCAAGCCCATGTGAAGACAAGTCATGTTAGCTTTTTCTGCATATTGTCATATCAGTGTTTTCAGCGTGTTGTCATATCACCTGTCTCAGCGTGCTCGGGATAGCACCCGAGGTAGTGCATACACGAAATAACTTGGTCAACATAACATGAAGCTTCATTATAGTACGAACTTCATTACAATACAACACCCGACTCTTAACAGCATTAGAACTTTTCCGAATCATCACTGTCAGCCCGAAAAACCTTAGCTTTAAATGTTGTGGCACGTATGATTAAGTCGGCCCGAAAAGGCAGGCTGCAGCGTGTTGCAGCGTTAAGTCGACTAAATCTTAAAAAGTGCTGTTGTGTTGGCGTATCCGGTGCTGTGTTGTCTCGTATGGCTTGTAACGACAAATCATATTAAAGGCATAAAATACAGCGTTGAAATGGATAAGTTACAACATAACATTACAACGCGGGAAAAACAACGGTGGAATACGAAGCCTTACCAACGTACATGACGGGTGCCTCACTAATACATATTCTCAACCTGGAAGACAATATAAAATGCTGGACGGTTCAGTGAAGGTTGGAAAAACTGTTTTAAAAAAAAAGCTAGAAAAGATGACAACATGTACGCCCAGCTTTGTCAGAGTGAAATGACAACACGTGCAAGACTGTCATGTTAGCTTTTTCTGCATTTGTCATGTTAGCTTTTTCTGTATTTTGTCATGTCAGTTTTTTCAGCGTGTTGTCATCTCACCATTCTTAGCCTTTTGGCATGTCACCATCCATATCGGTGCGAGGGAACCTGTGCGGGCCCCCCCGGTAAACTCCCTACGACCACCTGTGCCGGCCCCCCCTCGGCAGACTCCGTACCGCACAACTCTCTTTGCATATAAATTCTCAAGGCCCAACAACCCTAAGTATTATAGTCGCGCACAAACCCTAACGATGAAGGATTTTTGGCGGCCCGTAAAAAAGCATGTTCGAAGTTATTTTTTGGGCCGGATGTTCCAAATTTGCTATTTGGTATACGGACTACCATATTCTATAAAAATATCTCAGTTACAACTCTCTTCGCATATAAATTCTCAATGCCTAATAACCCTAAGTATTATAGTCGCGCACAAACCCTAACGATAAAGGATTTTCGGCGGCCCTTAAAAAAGCATGTTGGAAGTTATTTTTTTGGCCGGATGTAGCAGATTTGCTATTTGGTATACGGACTACCATATTCTGTAAAAATATCTCAGTTACAACTCTCTTCGCATATAAATTCTCAACACCCAATAACCCTAAGTATTATAGTCGTGCACAAACCCTAACGATGAAGGATTTTCGGCGGCCCGTAAAAAAGTATGTTCGAAGTTATTTTTTGGGCCGGATGTTCCAGATTTGCTATTTGGTATACGGACTACCATATTCTGTAAAAATATCTCAGTTATAACTCTCTTCGCATATAAATTCTCAACGCCCAATAACCCTAAGTATTATAGTCGCGCACGAACCCTAATGATGAAGGCTTTTCGGGGGGCCGTAAAAAAGCCTGTTGGAAGTTATTTTTTGGGTCGAATGGAACAGATTTGCTATTTCGTATACAGATGACCATATTCTGCAAAAATATCTCATTTACAACTTTCTTTGCATATAAATTCTACTCGCGCAATAACCCTAAGTATTATATTCGCGCACGAACCATAACGATGAAGGATTTTCGGCGGCCCGTAAAAAAGCATGTTGGAAGTTATTTTTTGCGCCGGATGTAGCAGATTTGCTATTTGGTATACGAACTATCATATTCTGTAAAAATACCTCAGAAGGTGCTCCGGCCCAACGGATGCCCGCAACGACAACAGATGACACGGGGGGCACAGGTGGCGGCACGGAGTCTGCCGAGGGGGGCCCCGCACATGTGGCGGGAGTATGCTGGGGGGCCTGTACAGGTGGCGGGAGGGAGTCTGCCGAGGGGGGACCCGGCACAGGTGGCGGGAGTCTGCCAAGGGGGGCCGGCACATGTGGTGGGAGTATGCCGGGGGGCCGGTACAAGTGGCGGGAGGGAGTCTACCGAGGGGGGGACCCGGCACAGGTGGCGGGAGTCTGCCGAGGGGGTCGATTCCCTCGCAGCACCAGTTGCATTATTGCCGTCCTATCGAGTCTAATCGAACCGCCGAAAGCAAAAGCCATGTCTCGCATGGATGTTCGCGGATGCATGCATTTGTCTGGCTATTAATTAAGAACACGAGGAGTTCGACAACCCTAAGAGGAAACATTGAGCATGCAGGTCTCTCAGGCGACTTGGACAACACGTTTCAAAAGCTGCAAAATCTCGAATTGACATCACATTGCCAGCAGCTCTCTCAGGCCACTTGGACACCAAGCTACCACCAAAAACTTGCTATAAATATGGAGGCATGGTCATCATATTCATTCCACACTGAAACGTTCAGCATTTCATATCCTCTTCCTCCTCTAGCTGATATCCTCTTCTTTGTAATTACACTTCTGCGTTCTTCAATTGTGTGAAGGCCATATCTCAAACGTCGAGCTCAGCGAACCGGAGAGCCCTTGCACTTGCCAATGCAAGGCGGGTCGATTGCCCTAATTGCCATGTGGAAACTAATGTGTTGTACTCCACCACTCCAACAAATTACGGTCGGGTGTTTTATAAATGCCCTAATTACTCTGTAAGTGGGGATGTAGTTTGATTTCTTCAGGTTTTGATGATTGTTCTCTTCTTCGAGTAGTCTATTTCTTCTGAGTTCTGCTTTCTTTACATGTTAGACATTATTTTATGTTTCGGGGAAGAATAAACGAATTTCCAAATTTTCGATATGACTGCGATTTCTGTGAACTAGTAAGGTGCCCCTACCTTGCAACGGATAACCAACAGATTGATACACGCCATGAAAAGTGATCCAAAATTGTATAAACAAACAGATGACCAACAGATTGCTCATGAGGTAATCAATGTATGCGCATAATCTTTTTCGCAAAGATCAAAAAGAGGCAAGAGTGGTATTTAGGGCTAATAACTCATGAGCTTAAATTTGGAGTCTCCTCATCACCAGCGCTAATTACTCATTGGCCAAGTACTGAATGCTCACCAGCGCTAATTACTTCAGGTAAGTAATGCACTGCATGCTTTTCTATGCGCAAGGAATAAATTAGGGGAAAGATCCAACTCAGAATTTCGGCCACTGGATCTCCCTTGTTGGATGGTGTAGATTTAGTTTATCAACCTGCTAACTCGTACTTTTAATATTAGTATAGATAAACGGTCATGTTTTCAGATATGTATAAGCGAGTGACAATTTGTATTACAGACTTTCATTTTCAATTTTTTTTATTGCTTATTGCATGTATGGAACGCCAGGAACCGGCCAAGCCCATGTATGGGATACCAGGAACCGGCCAAGCCCATGTATGGTGTACCAGGAACCGGCCATGCATGTATGGTCTACCACGAACCGGCCAAGCCCTTGTATGGGTCCCCAAAAACCGGCCAAAGCCTTCGACGGGTACCCGGAAACCGGCCATGCATGAATGGTGCACCAGGAACCGGTCATGGGTGAGTTTTTTGTAAATACGCCAAAAAATTGTATCGTTTTGAAATTACGAGTTGAAACATGTACTAAATACGATTTTTTCCGCTGAATCCCACCTTGCATTATCATGGGTGTTACTTTGGATTCTTATGTCTGTACCCATCAGTTGATTTGGTTCCTGTTCGTGCCACTCCATTACTATTATCCATAGCAATTTCCACCTAATAGAGGAGGCAAGAGCCATCATCGCTTGCAACTAAAAACAGGAATCTTTGATGAGTTGCCCCTTTCGTTCAACAACATACCATATTCATTAATTCTATGGTAAACATGTTTCGCAGTATGTTATAAACATCGCATCAAATACTGCCTGAGACACGTTGCAGGTGATGTTGATGAGTGTACAGCATGTGCTGGAACTGGGAAGTGCCGCCTGTACTCCCGATGGCGAAGACATGGGAGGCTACTTCATTTAGTTGCGTTTGGTTGTTAGTATCAAGTGGTATATGCATAAGATGGTTTAAGAAAAAAAATCATTTATGTGTTTGGTTGTTTGAATAGAGTCATCCCATTCTAAAAAGTGATACAAATTTAAAGAATATTCTTTATAGATGTTGAACCATTTCATTCACCTAAAATAATAGAATCATATGGTACATAACCATCCTATCCCATTCAACCTCATCCTATCAATCAAACACTTGAATCCGAGTAGTTTCGGCGATGATATTTGAACGCCATTTTGTAGTTAGATGATCAGTGTTACGATTGGCCCGAACCCAACACTTCGATCTTGTGTGAGAGCTTAATCCGTGTTCCTTGTATATATGCCGTGTAACCAAAAGTTACCATTGTAATATTCATCTCAACTGTTTTGTTCAGCTTGTAGAGCTAGACTGCCTAGATTCTGATCAGACAGTTTGCTTATAGTTGGACAACAAAAACTGTTAGGAGGGACCAAAATAGCTTTACAAATAATACATACGTGCATAACGTTATTGTTGTATAATAGTATTTATTTGTGTGGACACTTGCTTACCTAAGCAGAGACTTTAGGCTGCGTTTGGTTTTGGGTTAAGGGGTGGGTTAGGGGTTTAACCCGCCAAACACCCGTGAGCAGGATTAAGTTAACTCGATCAAAGGTTTTTAATCTTTCTAACTCAGGATTAAGCTAACTCATAAAAAATATGGAATAAGTTAACTCAGCACAACTAATCCTTCTAAATTTTGTTTTTCTAATGCTAACCCACCTAATATAGCCAAAAAATAATTTAGAATAAGAAAATATGTTGACAGACACAAAATTTAGATTAAACTAATCTGGTCGGATTAAGATTAGCTAACCCGTTTATTTTAACACCAAATTAAACGTAGTCCTAGTCTTATTTCTTTACTACGGCGTAAGAGTCCTAGTATATTTTTTAGTCCTTATTTTTTGTAACACCCCGGCATCTAGTGTGCCTGAATATTACCAAACATAGATTAAACAGCATCTAAAAACATCAAATAAAGATAAATTACATCAAAGGAGCGAATGCTAGAACCGAAAATTTCGGCAGCATCTCCTTTGTTTATCCATGAATCGGAGCAACAACAAAATATCACACGATATATCATAATGGAAAAACATCCAAAGCAGCAATAACAGGTAATACAGCGGCAATTTAAGTCTAACATAATGAATTTAACCACTTCATGAACCAAATCGAAGTAAAGGACGTAAACAGGCACATGAACAAATCATAATCCTAGTTTCATCACCCTAGATTCATGATCACAAATCCGAAAGGTAAATATTGTATAATTGTGTGTAAATTATGTGATGTCGTGCCGCTAAGCCCCTTTCCTACATGTCGGTGTCAAGGTACCTAGAAAAACAACATAAACACAAGCGTGAATTCATCACTCAGCAAGCATGTTGCACTGGATCATAAAGAATAGATCAACGCCAACAGCAATACATACCATACTTTAACATCATGATCCAACCATAACCTCATCTACAACATCATAGCCATGACAAAGCACATTGTACACAACTCATAATTATCATCATGTATGCAATGCAATGCAATGCACATGTCTCCTGGAAGCATAAACCGGTATTGCTGAGTGCACACCCGTCGGCGTGCACCCTCTTCCCCCTTCCATCCCGTAGATGGAGGGTGCCTACTCCTCGCTTCCATCCATCACGGTGGATGGAATCACGAGGTAGGACTTACTCATTGGCTCTCCGGATTAGTCATAACTTTCTCACCGACCTTGCCGGACTAGTTATGACTTTCTCACCGACCGGGCCAGATCACATGCCATGTATGCGATTATGCCATAAACATAAACAACTTGTACCAAACTGAACTAAACATGGCATAACATCATAATAATCTTTTTTCATCATAACATGGCAAGCACTAATCATGGCAAGATATCACAACATGTAATCATGACAAGATAGCACATCATGTAAACAAAGTTGCACCTAGTCACAATTAACAACATACAACGCTACCCATTACAATACACTTGCCTTAACCTCGGGCGACGGATTGGCGAGAGGATGAGGGCACTCCCAGGGTTACACCACCTGCACATACATACCACACACTCAAAATGTGCCACCAAAATAGTACGCAAAAGCTCGTCTACCCCGACTTCACAAACTACTCCCAAAATCGAAAAACAGAGAATCTGTCCTCCCGGGACAGCAGACTTCAATCTAGCATAACTTTAGTTCTAGGACTCCGAATCGATTAAACGAGTACATCCTTGCATAGCTTAGGAAATTTCCTAACTTTTTCTAAGTATTGGGAAAAGCTGATTCGGCTTCTAAAGTTGTCTAATCTACAAAACACTACGTTCTGTCCCAGCTACGTCACAGATTTGAACACGCTCGGTAAATCGAGCATAACTTTCAAACGGCTGGGCGGAATAGGACGTTATTTATGTCCACTGAAAGGTACTGAAGTTACCTACAACTTTCTCAACAGGCGGGCGACCAAATTCCGAATCTAAGGTCGCCCCTAGGTCGACTGCACAATCTGCCCGAAGCAGAGAACGTGGCAAACTTTAGTTTTCATCTAATCTACCCAATCACTGCACCACCACTTGATCTAAAAGCATCCAAATACCCTCTAGCACAGCACCTAGACCAACCTCAAGGATTCCCCTAGCCATACCTTCGCCCGACGAACGATGAACCGACGAATCTCCTCCCGGTTCACGCGATCTCCTTCCTCGCTCAAAATCCACCGGATCTCCTCGTCGCGGGGCTTCCCGAAGGATGGATCAATGGGATGGCGAGATGGGGATCTCCTTTAGGGCAGCAAGGGGGGTGGAGAGGGGAGGGGAGAGGTGGTGGCGCCATGGGGGAAGATGGAGAGGAAGGGGAAGGGTGGAGGCGCATGGGGGGGCTAGGGGGTGGCGGCTAGGGTTGGGAAAGGGAGTGGGGGGCGCACCAAGGGGTGGGAGCCAGATTTGGCTGCCCAAAAGTCCCGCCCCCTTGGGCCCAAACCCTTCCACCGGAGGCCCAACTCAACCCCCAAGGCCCAAAGTCCCCCGGAGAGGCCCAAACACCCAAAAACGGCCCAAAAACACGCTATAAAGTTGTACCAAAATGCCAAATTCTAAAATGTCATAATCTGGGGTGTCACATTCTCTCCCCCTTCACAGGAATCGACCCCGAATCCGAGACACACCATTTCGCAAACAACCAAATCGAAGGGAGCTAAGGTTCACTTCTCAGAACCCGCTCAGAAACCCCTACGATTTGCACTAGCCCGGACTCAAAAGCAAGGAGCTAAAGCTCGAAGATTGATGGCTCTAACGATAACTCAACATTGAAACACAAAGCACTCACATACGGCCTCAGCACGACCCAAGCGGTAGGATAAATCCTCAAACAGACCACAAAAGAAAATGATCTCACACTCCTCATTTCATACATTCCTTGGCACTAGAGTGCTCGATCCCTTTAACCAACGCTACTCTCCAGAAGAACATGGTACCAACCTCTAACCCCAACTCTAGATCCCCCTTCAGCTCTCACGTGCAAAAATGCTTTCACACCTCAACCTCTCTACTGTGTTTCGTCATAAACAAGACAACACGAACCAAGCGGGACACATCATTCCAAGACTACCAATTGCTTGAACAAACGTGGTTAAAACCTTGCAAAAGATTGATCTTTTACAACTAGGCCAACACCCACCGTTACCACTGACGGAAAAACCTACTTTATAACCAGGGTCCTTAAAACCCGCAAAACACTGTCAACCGAGCAATCCCCATCGGTTGACACAGCTCGCTCAAAGATCGGCGACAAAAAGATCCAATACACTTCCAAAAGGAAAAGCAATTGCTAACAACCACCAAGTGGTCCACTAATAATTTAAACAATCCCACCGAGGAACACATCGATGCCACAATTCTCCAAGAAGGTTTGATTTGGGTCATACAAAACCTTCCTTTACTCTTCACTTTTAAACCATTACGATCAACTACTAGCCATACCAGATTTCTCTTACTAAGAAAGTCTCGCCCTCACGTCCTTCCACTCAAAGGACCAAGACAAAGAGTACCAGCATTGGGTAAGCTCAACCACCAACCATTAACCCAATTGATCCCCATGCATAGCTTTGAATCCAATGCACTACAATCACTTTGGAAAGGATTCGACAACAACCAAAGAGTATTCATTTTAATTTCCTAAGCCAAGACGCAAAGGAAACACAAATCTCCTACACCACCACCAACATACCAGAAATTCTTCATTGTTTCTTTTCATACCAGAAAGAAATAGAAATCTCGATTTGTGACATGAATGCACACTTTTCAAGAGCACTCCGGATTAGTCATATATCTATATATGACTTTCTCACCGACCTGGCTCATCGACTCTCTCATCATTAAACATCTATAAACAATGTCATGCTTCCTTTTCACCATTCATTCTTCATGTAACAACAATACCAAGTAGTCATTCACAAAAAGACTTCTTCCTCGGTACACATGATTGAAACACAATTAACATCGATGGCTGCGAAATTCTTATAAACTATGACGGCATCACCATTAACAGGAAAACACCACATCGTAAAAGAACCCACGTCAATTGAAAAACTAAACTTGCAAAACCTCGCATTTTTAACCACAATCAACATTTGGAAAAGAACATCGGCTCCAACGTTGAACATCTGCACATACAACCGCCATAAATTTTCTCAAAGAGAAAGGGAAACTCATTTCCAAAAGAGAACACTTCACCAACAGCATCAACGATGAAACATCCATAAAAACCACCTTTTGAAGCACTTGCAAACACCACACAGATTTTCCAAATAACTCTAACTCTAGCCAAAAAGGATTACAAATTAAACCTCGTGAGTTTTCCAACACAACCCCCTATGTCCATCTGTTTCCTTTCAATTTATTCCCAGGATAACTCAGTGTGAACGCGAAGGAGCGCGATCCACTCAAAAACTTTTGGGTGTAAATCTATACTCACAACACAAACTAAACAAATTAGCCAAAACCAAAGGATTGGCACCAATTTCTACGAGTTTTAGGGAAATTCTGAAACGCAACATAAGGAACACCTTGACCAAAACTCTTCAACCAAAATGGCAAACAACCAAACCAGTCTGAAAGGTTTAGACACAAGCTCAGCATGAAACCCACCATGTCTAGTATTCCACTATACTTACCATTTAAGCGTTCAATATTCACTATTTACTCATCGAGAAGCCCGTCATAATTCAACCAACAGCTACATAACCAATTCTTTCTCTAGTTACCTTTCCCAACACTTATAAATAAAGTTTATGACGATTATCAAAAGACATCCAACCAATATTACCTCATCATGATCCCCACAGACCAACACATCATATAACAACGTATTCTATATTTCAAACATAGTACTTCCACGGATACTTAAACGTGATCAACCTATCAATTTTATTCCATCCATACGCCAACATCTTGACATTTGAAACTTGTTCAATCAATAAATGACTTCAACAAGTAAATATTATCTCTACAAGATAAAATTCGTAAATAGGATTTTAAGATATGCATTCGTTAAGGATAAAATCTTGCATCATGATTATTATCCATTGTTCATCCCATCACAACATGCACTTGACATAATACCATAGTTTTACTCTTTTGTTCTATTGGATCAATGGTTTCCAACAATTAACAACACTACCAAGTCATCAATATCAATTGTTTGCATAATCTTAAAAAACTGCAACATTACTTTTAGTTACCCTATCCAAAGGCTATAGCAAATTGTCACTTCTCAACATGCTCCAACTATTTGAAACAAATTGAATGGGTTGGACCATCACAAAGCTCTTACCACAACCGCAAAACCTATGTTTTCCCAATTAACACGATACTAGCATTATAGGAACACAACCGCACTTCAAATATACTAATAGTTTGCAACATCATAAATAACAACTCTAATCAACTTCCAAGTTAAGGTCACCAACACGATTAAATCTCTCATTAACATGTAAAATTAGAACATTTTTAACAACCCGCAAAGTTTCTTTAACAATATCAGCAGTCTACATCATCTCTATGTTCAACCATGCATCAGGGTTTAAAACCTTAAACATTATCGGGGGTCATAAGCACTTTTAAAGCGAAGCAACAGATTCTAAGCATGTACATTAACACCTTTAATCATTCTCGCTATAGAGTACTCTACAACACTAGTAGCCTATGTGACACTACGGTATGGTGTGACATTATAGAATGTGAAATTAGAGAATAAAACCTTTCGGCTTGAGGTTTACTCGCGTTTTTGGGCCGTTTGAAGTGATGTGTCACCACGGAGTGTCGTAACCTTTTAAATGGTGCATGTTAAGGTCAAAAACTTTATGAATTATGGTATGGCAGGTTAAAACCATAAGGTATGGAGGTTAATAACGTTTTCGGGCCGTTTCTGGGCGTTTGGGAGTTTTGGGCCTTCCTGGGAGTTTGGGCCTTAAGTGGGCTTTGGTGGGATGGAGTAGGTCTCCGTAACGGACTAGGATTGGGTGTGGGGCTGGTAAAAGGGCTCCCCACCAGCCCTTGGGCGTTCACCCCTGCCCCTTGTGCGCCTTCCCCCACTTGCCCTTGCTCTAGCCGCCTCCTCCTCCCTTGGCCGCACGCCTCCCCTCCTTTGCCCCATTGCTCCCCACCTCTCCACCACCTCTCCTCCACCCCCTTGCTGCCCTAGGGTGGTCTCCACACCTCTGCACCTTGTGGATCCATCCATTGGAGCGAGGAGCGAGGAGCGTGGAGCGAGGAGCGATCCGCGAGGAGATCTATTGGAGATTCGTTCGTTGGGCAAAGGTATGATCATGGGGATCCTTGGGTTTGATCTAGGTACTGTTCTTAGGGTGTTTATGAAGTTTTTAGATCAATTGGTGGTGCTGGGTTGGAGTTCTTTGGGTTAGATCTAGACGTTGCCACGTTTCTGTTTTCGGGCAGATTGAGCAGTCGGGCTAGGGTTCGAGTTTTCGTCGATTTAGAATCCGAATCTGTCCGTACGGACTTAAAAGAAGTTGTAGATAATTTAATTATCTCTCCGTGGACATAAAGCACGTTAAAATCCGATCAGCCATTTGAAAGTTATGGCCGTTTTACCGAGCGTGTTAAAATCTGTGACGCGATTGGAACAGATCGTAGTAATCTGTAGATTAAACAATTTTAGAGTCCGAATCAGTCTTTCCGTATAACTAGAAAAATGTAGGAAATTTCCTAAGCTTCGCGATGGTGTACTCGTTTAATCGATTTGGAGTCCCAGAACTCAAGTTATGGCCTTTGCAAGACTGCTGTCCCGCCGGGACAGAACCTCTGTTTTTAGGTTTGCAAGTAGTGGGCAATGTCGGGGTATATGAGGGTTTGCGTACTGTTTTGTGGTTATGTTTGTGAGCGTGTGGTACCTATGTGTAGGTGGTGCGACCCCGGGAGTGCCCTCTACTTCCCGCCAATCCGTTGCACGTGGTTGAGGCAAGTGTGTTGTAATGTATAGCGGATTGTAGGTTGTTTGTTGATATTGGGTGAAAGATTGAACACTTGCTATGCTCATTTGCCATGCTTGCTGTTTTCCAATGAAATATTGAGTATGATTATCATGGTTCGATGCCATGTGTTTATATTTGTCATGATGAGTTGCCATATGTTTATGTACATGTGAAATATGATAATTGGCATAGTTGCATGCATGACATGTTACATGGCTCGGGCGGTGAGAAAGTCATAACTAGTCCGGGAAGGTCGGTGAGAAAGTTATGACTAATCCGGAAAGCCATTGAGTAAGTCCTACATCGTGATTCTATCCACGTGGTGTTTGGAAGCGAGGAGTAGGCACCCTCCATCTTCGGGATGGAAGGGGGGAGAGGGTGCACACCGACGGGTGTGTACTCAACCATACCGGTATGAGTTTCCAAGGAGATATGAGCATAGCATTGCATTGCATTGCAATACATATTTAATGATGATGATGTTGTTATGTGCTCAAGTATGAAATGTTATATGTGATGTAAGGTATTATTGTCTTGTAAATGATCTTGTTGTCCATTACAATATGCTTGCTGAGTTTTCGAACTCACGCTTGTGTTTTATGTTGTTTTTAGGTACTTTGAGATCGGCATGCGGGAAAAAGGGGTCTAGCTACACTTCTACACGTAGCTCCACCATCATAGTCCATAATTAATCACTTGGAGACATGATATTAAGAGTTGTGCCATAAACTTAATGTAGGGTTTAATTTAGCATGCTTGTGATTCCTTATTTGCTTGGTTATAGCTTATGAAGTGGTTGAGCATGCTTTTATTGGCGTAATTTGATGATATATCCATTTATGTTGATGTTTTATTTGTCGTGTGCTATGACATATCTTGCCATGATATTGATATTGTGTTAATTCATGTTAAAACAAAGGAGATGCTGCCGAAATCTCGGTTTTTAGCATGTGCGCCTTTGTTTAGTTTATGTTTGGTAGCATTCAGGCATATTAAATGCTGGGGTGTTACAGTTGGTATCAGAGCGGGCTGTAGGTCCTTGGAATGCGTATTTTTAGTGTCATGCCATAGGGTACAACTAAAATATGATGTGGAATAACTTAGAAACATGGCTTAGGTTTCAACTAAAACTTTGTCATAGGATAGCAACATTAAAACTTGCAAAAAATGGTATAACTAATCTAAAATTTGACACACACTGGATGCACAGTAGGAAAGGGTATGGGTATCGTTTCTTTACGCTTAAATGTTGTATTTAAGCTTTGATGTTGAATGCTTCTTTTGGCAATGCATGTTGCTATGTCAATGATATATGTTGTGGTGATAAGAGTGGGGTTGTGGTAACGAAGGGTTTCGGTCACCTCTTGTTGTTTATAGTTAGGGTGAGGTTTGACGGTGTGGCCGGTTAGCACCATCACCGAAGAACTGTTAACCCCTATAGGAGAAAAGCGCTTACCCTTTCTGTCGTAAATCGGGTAGTTGATTGGAGACGAAAAGGAAGAGTTAATGGTGGTTTCCTTCGGATGTTCTTTGTCGTTCTGACGGTCGGTGTTTGTTGCTTTTCTTGGCTTTAGCTGTTTTGAACCAAATGAAAAGGTGATGGGCTTTCGCGGATCGTTCCGTATGCGGTGTGTGGTTTTGTCTTCCTTGGGTGAAGACGAAGAAGAGGAGTCTAGTGTTGCGCTTCTTTTGGGCACCTTTCCAGTTTTTGATGCCTGTTAATTGCTTTATGAAGAACAAGCATTCGATTTATTCCTGTGGTTGTCTGTCTCCAAGGCTAAAGGAGTTTTGTTCGGAGTTGTGCCAGACCTGGTCAGGTGGCTGAAATTGCGTGGCTTCAGAGTAGTAATCGGTGTTTGATTTCATCATTTTACTGGTTTGAGAAATCATCTTTGAAAGCCCCTCTTGAGTCGTGAAAGTTAGGGGTTTGGTGTTAAGGTTTTATTTGAAAAGGTTAATGGAGCACTTGGTTCCCTTTCGAGAAAAGTTGTCTTCCAACCAGCTTCCTCTATGGAAGTCTTTGAGATTGAAAAGTGTTTTGGAGAATTCCTTTGCATAACCAAGTTTGGGTTTGTCTCATTGCAATTTTGAGAGTCAAGTTTCCTTATGAATTTGGGATGAGTTTTAAAACTAAAATGTGTAAACAAAGTAAGTAGTCTTTTGGTGAAATCGTTTGTCCCTAGTAAGAATTGATGTTTAGCATGTTATGTAGTAGGTAACAATGTGGTTTATGGATTGATGTGTTGCTAAGTTAAATTTTGAGTTGAATCAATTCAATGTGAGTAAAATCTCTAAGTTTGAGAATAAATAGACTACTAGTGTTGTAGTTCACTCTTAGCGAGAATGATTGAAAGTGTTAATGTTCATGTTTAGAATCTGTTGCCTTGCTTTAAAAGTGCTTATGATCCTCGTTAATGTTAAAAGTTTAAACCTTGATGCATAGTTAAAACATTAAGATGATGTAAATTGCTGATATTGTTAAGAAGCTTTGCTTGGTGTTTAAAGATGTGCTAATCTAACGGATTAGTAGAGACTAGTGACTTTAATTTGGAAGTTGATTGGAGTGGTTATTTATGTTGTTGCAAACTATTAGTATATTTGGAAGTATGCAGTTGTGACCCTTCAATGCTAGTTTTCAATCTATTTTAAATAGTTGGAGTATGTTGTAATTTTGTTATCACCTATGTATAGGGTAGCTAAAAGTAATGTTGATCGGTTGATGATTATGCCCATTTGTTTTTATTGATGACTTAGTAGTGGTGGTAGTTGTGTAGAATACTTGTTGGAAACCATTGACTAAATGGAGGGTGTTGTAACCTGTGGTGATGGAGTGAACCATGGATAATTAACCTGATATAGAGTTTTATCCTTAATGAATGTATGCCTTGGAATCCTAGCTATGAACTTTGTCTTGTAGAGATAATATTTACATGTTGAAGTCATTGTTTAACTGAATAAGGTTCGGTTATCGAGACGTGAATAGATAGGAGGTATGAAATTTATATGTTGATCTTGCTGAAAGATTTGTTGAAGTACTATGTTTCAAATTTAGAATAAGAAGTATTATGATTCGGTGATCCGTGGGGATCATATCATTATAGTCTTGGTTGGGTGCCTTCTTGATAAGCATCATAAACCCTTATTAAAAGTTTTGGGAATGGTAACTAGAGGAAGAATTTGTTGTGAAGCTTTTGGTTGAATTGTGTTGGGGCTCCTCAGGGAGTAAAAAGTGATTATTAAAGTCTTTTAATGGAAAGCGTAGTGGAATTCTAGAGATGGTTCTTTTTATGCTGAGCTTGTGTTTAAAAGCTTTTGGACTGGTTTGGTTGTTTGCCATTTTGGTTGAAGGGTTTTCGGTCAAGGTGTTCCTTATCTTTGTGTTTGAGTTTCCCAAAACTCGTAATGTTTGGTGTCGACCTTTGGTTTTGGCGAATTTGTTTAGTTCGTGTTGTGAGTTTGGATTTACATCCAAAAGTTTTGAGTCGATCGCGCCCTTTCGCGTTCGCACTGGATTATCTTTGGAATTAATTTTAAAAGGAAGCAGATGGTCTTAAAGGGTTGTGTTGGAAACTTTGAGTTGAGCCCTTAATGTGTAACTCTTTTTGGCTAGAGTTGGAGTTGTTTTGAAAATGTGTGTGATGTTGCGAGTGCTTCAAAAGGTGGACTTTATGAAAGTTTTACAAAGTGATTTTGTTAGTGAGGTGTTCCCTTTTGGGAATGAGTTTCCCTCTCCTTGAGGAAGTTCGTGATGGTTGTGGGAGCAGATGCTCGACTTGAAATTTTGATGTTCTTTTCCAAAATGTTGAATTTGGATGAAATGCAATGTTGTGCAAGTTCAGTTTTTAACTGATGTGGGGTCTTTTACGACGTGGTGTTTTACTGTCAACTATGCTGCCGTCATAGTCTATATGAATTTCCGCAACCTTCGATGTTAATTGTGTTTCCATCATTTGATACCGAGGAAGAAGTCATTTGGTGAATGACTATTCGGTGCCGTTGTTACATGATGAATGAAGGGTGAAAAAGGAAAATGAGACATTGTTTATGCATAATTAATCATAAAGGAGTCGACGAGCCAGGTCGGTGAGAAAGTCATATAAGGATATATGACTAATCCGGAGTGCTCTTGAAAAGTGTGCCTTAATGAGTTTTCCCCTCGATGGAAATTTTCGGGAATGTAGAAAGGTCGTTAAAGGAATTGTGACTTCCTTTGATTATGTCATGTTGAGTTTAATGGAGTATGGTAGTCAGGTTGGTTGTGATAGAAGTATGAAGTGTTTGCCGTGAGGATTCGAGCGTTTTGGGTTGATGGAGCCCTTTGTGGTTGAAACGCAGATTCTGTTGGGGAATTGAAGTGAAGGTCGATTTGTGAGGGGTTGCCCTTAGCTGAGCTAGATCAACACTTTTTCTCTATGTGTTGGTTTTGGGAACTCGTTTGTTGTTTGTTCCGGTTTTAGTCGTTGTGTGAATGTTTTGTGCTGCAGAGAAGCCGTTTGTCCCTTGGGGATTTTGTCATTGATTTTGGCGTCCTTCGGATTCGAGGTCGAATCCTGTTGAAGGGGGGGAGAATGTGACACTACGGTATGGTGTGACATTATAGAATGTGAAATTAGAGAATAAAACCTTTCGGCTTGAGGTTTACTCGCGTTTTTGGGCCGTTTGAAGTGATGTGTCACCACGGAGTGTCGTAACCTTTTAAATGGTGCATGTTAAGGTCAAAAACTTTATGAAATATGGTATGGCAGGTTAAAACCATAAGGTATGGAGGTTAATAACGTTTCCGGGCCGTTTCCGGGCCGTTTTCGGGGTTTTGGGCCTTCCCGGGGGTGTTTGGGCCTTAAGTGGGCTTTGGTGGGATGGAGTAGGTCTCCGTAACGGACTAGGATTGGGTGTGGGGGCTGGTAAAAGGGCTCCCCACCAGCCCTTGGGCGTTCACCCCTGCCCCTTGTGCGCCCTTCCCCCCCCCCACTTGCCCTTGCCCTAGCCGCCTCCCTCCTCCCTTGGCCGTACGACTCCCCCTCCTTTGCCCCATTGCTCCCCACCTCTCCACCACCTCTCCTCCACCCCCTTGCTGCCCTAGGGTGGTCTCTACACCTCTGCACCTTGTGGATCCATCCGTTGGAGCGAGGAGTGAGGAGCGAGGAGCGAGGAGCGCGGAGCGAGGAGCGATCCGCGAGGAGATCTATTGGAGATTCGTTCGTTGGGCAAAGGTATGATCATGGGGATCCTTGGGTTTGATCTAGGTACTATTCTTAGGGTGTTTATGAAGTTTTTAGATCAATTGGTGGTGCTGGGTTGGAGTTCTTTGGGTTAGATCTAGACGTTGCCACGTTTCTGTTTTCGGGCAGATTGAGCAGTCGGGCTAGGGTTCGAGTTTTCGTTAATTTAGAATCCGAATCTGTCCGTACGGACTTAAAAGAAGTTGTAGATAATTTAATTATCTCTCCGTGGACATAAAGCACGTTAAAATCCGATCAGCCGTTTGAAAGTTATGGCCGTTTTACCGAGCGTGTTAAAATCTGTGACGCGATTGGAACAGAACGTAGTAATCTGTAGATTAAACAATTTTAGAGTCCGAATCAGTCTTTCCGTATAACTAGAAAAATGTAGGAAATTTCCTAAGCTTTGCGATGGTGTACTCGTTTAATCGATTTGGAGTCTCAGAACTCAAGTTATGGCCTTTGCAAGGCTGCTGTCCCGCCGGGACAGAACCTCTGTTTTTAGGTTTGCAAGTAGTGGGCAATGTCGGGGTACATGAGGGTTTGCGTACTGTTTTGTGGTTATGTTTGTGAGCGTGTGGTACCTATGTGCAGGTGGTGCGACCCCGGGAGTGCCCTCTACTTCCCGCCAATCCGTTGCACGTGGTTGAGGCAAGTGTGTTGTAATGTATAGCGGATTGTAGGTTGTTTGTTGATATTGGGTGAAAGATTGAACACTTGCTATGCTCACTTGCCATGCTTGCTGTTTTCCAATGAAATATTGAGTATGATTATCATGGTTCGATGCCATGTGTTTATATTTGTCATGATGAGTTGCCATATGTTTATGTACATGTGAAATATGATAATTGGCATAGTTGCATGCATGACATGTTACATGGCTCGGGCGGTGAGAAAGTCATAACTAGCCCGGGAAGGTCGGTGAGAAAGTTATGACTAATCCGAAAAGCCATTGAGTAAGTCCTACATCGTGATTCTATCCACGTGGTGTTTGGAAGCGAGGAGTAGGCACCCTCCATCTTCGGGATGGAAGGGTGGAGAGGGTGCACACCGACGGGTGTGTACTCAACCATACCGGTATGAGTTTCCAAGGAGATATGAGCATAGCATTGCATTGCATTGCAATACATATTTAATGATGATGATGTTGTTATGTGCTCAAGTATGAGATGTTATATGTGATGTAAGGTATTATTGTCTTGTAAATGATCTTGTTGTCCATTACAATATGCTTGCTGAGTTTTCGAACTCACGCTTGTGATTTATGTTGTTTTTAGGTACTTTGAGATCGGCATGCGGGAAAAAGGGGTCTAGCTACACTTCTACACGTAGCTCCACCATCATAGTCCATAATTAATCACTTGGAGACATGATATTAAGAGTTGTGCCATAAACTTAATGTAGGGTTTAATTTAGCATGCTTGTGATTCCTTATTTGCTTGGTTATAGCTTATGAAGTGGTTGAGCATGCTTTTATTGGCATAATTTGATGATATATCCATTTATGTTGATGTTTTATTTGTCGTGTGCTGTGACATATCTTGCCATGATATTGATATTGTGTTAATTCATGTTAAAACAAAGGAGATGCTGCCGAAATCTCGGTTTTTAGCATGTGCGCCTTTGCTGGAATTTATGTTTAATTGTGGTATTTAGATGTTGTTTAGTTTATGTTTGGTAGCATTCAGGCATATTAAATGCTGGGGTGTTACAGCCTATTTATTCTCAGGCTAAAGATAACAACCGCATTGAATTGTTTCAACTCACAAATTAACTTAACAATACGTCATTACATAAACCACATTGGTACATACTACATAACATGCTAAACAACAATTCTCACTATTGACAAACAATTTCAGTCAAAAGACTACTTACTTTGTTTGCAGCATTTTATTTTTTAAAAACTCAACCCAAATTCACACGGAAACTTGACTCTCAAATTTGCAATGAGACAAACCCAAACTTGGTCATGCAAAAGGAATTCTCCAAAACACTTTTCAATCTCAAGGACTCCCTTAGAGGAAAATGGTTGAAAGACAATTTTCTCAAAAGGGAACCAAGCGATCAAGTAATCATTTTCAAATAAAACCTTAACACCAAACCCCAACCTTTCACGAAACAAGAAGGGTTTTCAAAGATGATTTCTCAAACTAGTAAAATGACGAAATCACACACCACTTACTCCTACAAAGCCACAGAACTTCAGCCCTGACAACCAGGTCTGGCATAACGCCGCAATAGCTCTTTTGACCTTGGAGAAAGACAAACACAGGAATAAATTGAATGCTTCTCCCCATAAAGCAATCAACAAACTGAGCATCAAAGCTGGAAAGGCGACCAAAAGAAGCGCAACACTAGACTCTTCTTCTTTGTCTTCAACCAAGGAAGACAAAACCACACACCGCATACGGAACAATCCGCGAAAATCCAATACCAAACACTTTTTTTCTCTTTTGGTTTCAATCAACTAAAACCAAGAAAACCAACCAAGACCGACCGTTAGAACGGTAAAGAGCAATTGAAAGAATCCACCACGAACTCTTCTATTCGACTCCAGCCAACTACCCGGTCTACGACAGAAAGGATAAGCACTCTTCTCCCACAGGGGTTAATAGTTCTTCAGTGATGGCGCAACCGTCCACAGGGGTTATATACAACATTTAAGCGTAAGTAACGATACCCATTCCCCTTTCCTACTGTGCATCAGAGTGTGTCAAGTTTTAAATTAGTTAACCAAACTATTTCAGAGGTTATTGCCCTAAGGTCAAATTTTAACAAGTAATCCTATGCCATGTTTCTACTTTTCCAAGTCAATATTTTAGTTTACTCTAGAGTAAATTACTACATTCACATTCCACGGATCTGAAGCCCGCTCTGATACCAACTGTACACCCCGGCATCTAGTGTGCCTGAATGTTACCAAACATAGATTAAACAGCATCTAAAAACCTCAAATAAAGATAAATTACATCAAAGGAGCGAATGCTAGAACTGAAAATTTCGGCAGCATCTCCTTTATTTATCCATGAATCGGAGCAACAAAATATCACATGATATATCATAATGGAAAAACATCCAAAGCAGCAATAACAGGTAATATAGCGGCAATTTAAGTCTAACATAATGAATTTAACCACTTCATGAACCAAATCGAAGTAAAGGATGTAAACAGGCACATGAACAAATCATAATCCTAGTTTCATCACCCTAGATTCATGATCACAAATCCGAAAGGTAAATATTGTATAATTGTGTGGAAATTATGTGATGTCGTGCCGCTAAGCCCCTTTCCTACATGTCGGTGTCAAGGTACCTAAGAAAAACAACATAAACACAAGCGTGAGTTCATCACTCAGCAAGCATATTGCAATGGATCATAAAGAATAGATCAACGCCAACAGAAATGCATACCATACTTTAACATCATGATCAAACCATAACCTCATCTACAACATCATAGCCATGACAAAGCACATTGTACACAACTCATAATTATCATCATGTATACAATGCAAAGCAATGCACATGTCTCCTGGAAGCATATACCGGTATTGCTGAGTGCACACCCGTCGGCGTGCACCCTCTTCCCCCTTCCATCCCGTAGATGGAGGGTGCCTACTCCTCGCTTCCATCCACCACGGTGGATGGAATCACGAGGTAGGACTTACTCATTGGCTCTCCGGATTAGTCATAACTTTCTCACCGACCTTGCCGGACTAGTTATGACTTTCTCACCGACTGGGCCAGATCACATGCCATGTATGCGATTATGCCATAAACATAAACAACTTGTACCAAACTGAACTAAACATGACATAACATCATAATAATCTTTTTTCATCATAACATGGCAAGCATTAATCATGGCAAGATATCACAACATGTAATCATGACAAGATAGCACATCATGTAAACAAAGTTGCACCTAGTCATAATTAACAACATACAACGCTACCCATTACAATACACTTGCCTTAACCTCGGGCGACGGATTGGTGAGATGATGAGGGCACTTTCGGGGTTACACCACCTGCACATACATACCACACACTCAAAACGTGCCCCCAAAATAGTACGCAAAAGCTCGTCTACCCCGACTTCACAAACTACTCCCAAAATCGAAAAACAGAGAATCTGTCCTCCCAGGACAGCAGACTTCAATCTAGCATAACTTGAGTTCTAGAACTCCGAATCGATTAAATGAGTACATCCTTGCATAGCTTAGGAAATTTCCTAACTTTTTCTAAGTATTGGGAAAAGCTGGTTCGGCTTTTAAAGTTGTCTAATCTACAAAACACTACGTTCTGTTCCAGCTACGTCACAGATTTGAACACGCTTGGTAAATCGAGCATAACTTTCAAACGGCTGGGCGAAAGGTATTGAAGTTACCTACAACTTTCTCAACAGGCGGCCGACCAAATTCCGAATCTAAGGTGGCAAAAACTCAAACCCTAGGTCGAATGCACAATCTGCCCGAAGCAAAGAACGTGGCAAACTCTAGTTTTCATCTAATCTACCCAATCACTGCACCACCACTTTATATAAAAGCATCCAAATACCCTCTAGCACAGCACCTAGACCAACTTTAAGGATTCCCCTAGCCATACCTTCGCCCGACGAACGATGAACCGATGAATCTCCTCCCGGTTCACGCGATCTCCTTCCTTGCTCCAAATCCACCGGATCTCCTCGTCGTGGGGCTTCCCGAAGGATGGATTAACGGGGTGGCGAGGTGGGGATCTCCTCTAGGGCAGCAAGGGGGGTGGAGAGGGGAGGGGAGAGGTGGTGGCGCCATGGGGGAAGATGGAGAGGAAGGGGAAGGGTGGAGGCGCATGGGGGGCTAGGGGGTGGCGGCTAGGGTTGGGAAAGGGAGTGGGGGGCGCACCAAGGGGTGGGGGCCAGATTTGGCAACCCAAAAGTCCCCCCCTTAGGCCCAAACCCTTCCACCGAAGGCCCAAGTCAACCCTCAAGGCCCAAAGTCCCCCGGAGAGGCCCAAACACCCAAAAACGGCGTAAAAACACGCTATAAAGTCGTACCAAAATGCCGAATTCTAAAATGTCATAATCTGTGTCACATTTTCCTCCCAAGAAAATGCACCTCCTCTCACTTTATAAACGCGGGAGGGGCTGTATATTGTACATATCCGTGATATATAAATAAAGAGAGAAGGTTGTGAGAACGGCATCTTTTGTTCTTGTTCTGGTACTTTCATATTTGTAAGACAGAGCTTGTTCATTGACTAAGTAATCATAAATATACAATGATTATATATATTCATATTTGTTTGTAAAAAATATAAAGTAATTATGTTAGAAATAACGTCCAAGTGATCCATTTATCTCTAATGTCAAAGCTACAAAGAATAGTATCATATTGCTAGTTGAGAGAGGAGAATACCAATTTAAAAGGGAGAGCTCCCACCATGCCTTGTAATAAGGCAGATGGAGGGTGAGGAGTACGGCTAAAGTCACATGCACGCGTGCGCGTATTTCGCGAATTACCGCTTATTTTCGCGTATTTTTCCCGCATGACTTGTGACTAGCGTTTTATTTTTCAAGGCACGTTTAAACCCTGGATTAAATCCTGGCACGTTTAAACCCTTTTATTTTTCAGTTTCTAATAGAAACAACCATGATAATGGCGTCAGTTTCTAATAGAAACAACCATTTGGATTAAATCCTGTTTACTAGCGTTTAAATGACCGTTACTGGTGCGAGGCTATAAAATCTGGAGACGTCCAGACTAAAGCAAGTTTTTGCTCTGGTACTCGCGTTCTTCCATTGTGATCTGTGTTGCGTCTTCGAGCTGCGCTCGTTCTTCACTGACCTTCCTCTCGGCGTGCACCGCGAGGCAGGGAGAGCGGGATCTCCGAACCGTTGCCGCCGTGAGAACCTGCACGGGGGGTGGCAATAAGGTTTCTGGGCAGCGCAACTGTGCGACCGCTTGAGCTTCCTCTATGTCGACTACTTTCTCTACGGCCGGTTGCTACTGCGCTGCTTTCATTTTGTCATCAAGCCCATCGTAAGAATTCTTCCCTCTGTTCATCACTTTCCAGAAAATATGTGGTATTTTGTAGATCTACTTTTTAGAAATATGTGGTATCTTCTGTCTAGCTTGTTGTGTTTGATTATGTTGGAATTATGTTTTATATTCAAATCTAAAATCAAAATAATACCTAGATGTTCAACAAGTTATTATATATTCATATTTGTTTGTAAAAAAGTTAAACAGATCCAGCCAGAGGTGCACGGCGAACAGATTCTAACTAACGATTCCTCTTCTGTTACTCTGTAGGGCCTGAAGATGTTGCCATTGACGATAGATCACCCTAATAAATGCTAGGTTGAGTCGTTTCTTTAGAAAGCATAGGGTAAATGCAAATACTTAACGCATATCACACCCACCATCCAAGTGCACGCGCACATGTGCCCGGATCGGATTTTGCTTTCAACCCTTATATGTACATGGTACTAGTCATACGATTGGTCGCTAGCACACATATTCGACATTATCATATCATTTCTATACTCGAGATAAAAATAGAGTAGCACATTAATAATAGCAACCAGTGAAGTCTTACACGACCGATTTTTACAACACATTGGCAACCGGTCAAAAAAGATTGTAGCAGAAGCAAATAAGAGGCAACAAAATCCAATAAGTATGTCTCAGGCTCTCAGCCCATCCATAGGCAACTAACTAGGTTAAGTCCTTAGTAGCTGTCGAAACCCCCACATAGAATACTCAAGGGTTTTATGTATATATTGTACTAGTCCCATGATCAGTGTTTAATACACACATTCAACATTGTCATAACATCCATACTTAACAAGACATATATATAAAATCATTGGCCATATTTATACAAAAGGTATATTGTTCTTAAAAATAAAGGGGCCATTGGTCTAATAAAACATAGTGAAAAAAAAAACAGTAATGAAATATTAAAGTCCAATGGCATGCCTCAACCTAAAATATCCACAGACAACCAACTAGATTAAACCCTAGAAAAAATCGTCATCGTATTCATCGAAACCTACGTTAAAATAAGAGTCGTTATGGACTGCAATTTCTCCATCCTCTAAATATAAACAAGCAGGAATGAGTACATTTGTACTCAGCAAGACTTATAGTGTATCATAATTTTAGATATATGCTTGGCTATGTTAAAGGAATGGCTATCCTACCAAGTTCTCAAATTTTGCATAAAGTGAGATTTATTCAACAATAACAAGTAGTAGATCACAAACAGAATTTGTAAAGAGCAATTGACAAATATGTGAATAACAAGTATATAACATAAATATGAGCAAAAATACAATCTTCCATGATTGCAATCAACAATCCATTTCCAGCCATACATCTGGTGTAACATCTATAACATGGCTACCCACCACTTTTCAATTAAAAATTTTGCTTAAAATTCAAAAACTAACTAGTGTTAGAGCACCAAGTCTCTCATGACCATGAGCACAACTTTTTAAAAAGATTTACACTCTATACAGAATATATTAACACACTCCTTTTGGTGTGCAGTAGAGAGATCATGATAAAACTGTTACATCACTTAGACCTAACATTGCACTAGTTTGGTGATATTTGACCCTTGCTATTGTTGTGAAAATAAAATTCACACACACACACACAAACATAGTAACCATGATAGCCCATCCCTGTCATAACCTTTTTCCCATAGCAAGGCATGCACCGTTGTATCGACAAGCTTTAGCCCCAACATTATGGTGTGGGAACCCCTTCGAACAAATCTACTTGGAATGCCAGTACTACTCTAGCCTTCCAATGCGCAAAGCTAGTCCCAGATAACTTAGTGGGTTAGAACCACCCTATAAATAGTACTTGTGGCTGCACGTAAATTTTGGATTACACAACACCACATCCAGTCCTTAATCGACCCAGGTGAGAACTTCCCATACACTACGTGCAAGTCCATCACTCGCACTTCACATATTATATAAATAACTTGCCCACGTCAAAACCTACCTTTTAATTTTGATTTTATACCAAAATAATAGAGGTAACCCCTCTGGTCCATTGTGTCAAAATCCTATTCCCCCGAACAAATGTTTCATCTGACCATTTGTTCTCCCCAACTCTATAGCATGGCTAAGCATGTATAATTGATTATACCCAAAGTTGACATTAGTTATTATCTAACACCTACCTTATGGATTTCAATGCCAAGATTTGCGTATTTATCAAGGAAGTTCCATGTAACAAGTAGGAATATCTACCAGGACCCGCAATATGGCTATTTTAGTGAAAGTACATGTATGCATACATAAATTTATGAAATAATAGGATCAATATGGTCAAAGGAGTTGCTTTCTTGTTCATTGAATTCTTGGGCTTGTTCTGGGTCGACGAGGAAGATTTTCACGATGTTGGTATTTGCATGCAGTATGCTATTAAGCAATAATATGAAGCAAATGAATTAAAATAGAGATCAGAATCAAATATTTTTGCAGACTCAGAAAGGGCATAATTTTAGAAAAATTAGAAACTAGTTTCACTCAAATAGAAGTTTGTATGCAAAAGTTATGAGTATTTGAATTTAAATTGAATAAAAATCCTTAAAAAAGAAAAGAGAGGTGACGTCGAAAGCGTATTTTTAGAGATTACGCCTCTCAACAGAGAAGGCATATTCTTTACTAAATTGAAAGCGCATTTCTCATTTTAGGGTATTTAAGTTTTCTTTTATCGAATTGATAGGTGGGATCAGTGTTTATTATTTATCAAAATAACTGACAGGTGGGGTCTACATGTCAGCGACTCACACTTAAATATTGGTTTACATTACAAATTACATTGTCTTTTCACCTAGGCCCATATAGTTGTGACTACATTTATAAATTCAGATTTTAAAAGAAAATCGATGTGTGGCATCGGCTTGTCAACAATTGCGTGAGAGAGAGGGAGGGGGATGAATGCCTAATAGGCGAGCCTGCTTGTAAGTGACTCAAAATAGGATAGTGGCTTGAGCGAGGTTGCCGGTGGTGAATGGTGCAGAACTTGCGGTGCCAAGGCTTAGGATTGCAAGAAGAAGTGGAGGGGGTCCTTAGAGAGAGGTTGACACTGGCCGAGGATGGGCGGAGAGGGCTAGTGGAAGGAGCTTTGTGGCGGGGGCCATGGTTGATGGTGGTGGAGGAGGTGTGGTGGCACTGAGGTGAAATTGATGGAGGGAAAAGCATGAGGGAGGTGAGGGTCCCATTTTGAGGGTTCGTGGAGGTAGGGGCTCACCAAGGAGGCTTGGCGATAGAGGCCTGAGGTGGCGGAGGGTGGTGACCATGGTGGGACTGTTGAGGAACGTGGTATGCTACTCTAGCACAAATTAAAAAAATTCTACCGCATAACCAGAAAGCTACTCGCGAGAAGGGGATCATAGATCGATTACCACTAGACACACAGTTGCGGAATCCTTCGCACGTCGATGTAGTGGATCGTTCCCGCCATAGTCGTGGATCGTCCTCGCCTCGTCCGGCTGCGGATCGTCCTTGCACCGCCATGGATCGTCCTCGCCTCGCCGTGGATCGTCCTCGCCTCGTCCGGTTGCGGATCGTCCTCGCACGCCGCAGTCGCAGCAACGTCATCACAGCAGTCCACACGTCCAGGGATGGGATGCCGTGCGTCGGTGTGCAAGCACCGGATCGCTCGGCAGGGGCAGCGAGAGAAGGTGGCTAGGGTTTCTGGCGAAACACCTCTAAAATGCACGAAAGTGTGTTCTGCGCCCAGCCTCGTCCCCTTCTTATATAGCCACGAGGTGAAACCCTAGGCAGTCAGGGGCCATCTACGCGCTAAGCCCACGAGGTCCATTAATTACAGATCCAATCTGAATTAATATGTCCCAGCCCGTTAAGTGTGTGACCCTGTAGGTTCATGCGCATTTGGACATGGATTCGAAAAACCCTTTTCTAATCCAATAGTCGGTAGCGGCTCCTTGCAGAGCATGCCAACTCCCAAACGCATATGAGTAAAGTACTGATGTAATAATCCATTTGCCAAACTATATGAAGATCGAACTCAAGGCGAGAAGCATGTCATCCTTTGATAGTTCAATCCATCTCTCGTATCCGTGATATATTAATAAGTTGTGATTGACTTCTCAATCACGGCATGGCCATGCACTTCTTTAATCATATCACACGAGTGGCCTAGACATATATCTCCGTTACACTGGAGTGGCAAATTCTATCTTGACTGCTCACTTCCTTCTACATGTTTCATAGTAAACATGAAATCTACCTTTATAACTATCCGGTTAGGAAATAGTGTTTGGTAACCATAAGGTAAACTATTACATATGTAGGGAATGTGACAATCTCAGGTCTAAGGATCATACATCTACTATGTATGAGATACACTGATGACATATAAGAATGCAACATTCTCGCAGTGTCCCATTGCGGGTCCATCTAACACATGTTCTCCAACATGCGTTCACAATGTATTGATGATATCTCCATATCCCATGATCTATGAAACATGATCATCGATCAGTACATGTGCTGATCTATTCATCGTTGTCCACTACGATGATCCGATCAGAGATACTTACAGAATTATATCAATGAGTAGAGAGTTTCATAAGTAAGTCACATACTTACTGATCAATATAATGATATACATTCATTGGACCAATAATCATATTATTATTCATAAACATAGTCATGTTACAATCATCTATATGACTGCCTCAAGGGCATAACACTAACAGGGACATCATTGTATAGCTAAGCTGCTTAGAAGAAGGGAACGTGGTCAAGGTATGCTAAGGAAGTTGTGGTTGTAAGATCAAGGATGAGCCTAGAGGGGGGGGTAAATAGGCTTTTTCAAGTTTTCTAGCACTAAAAAGCTCTAAATAGCCTTAAGATAGAAATCACAAAGCAAGCGAAAGAGTAAGCTAAGATTTTGACAAATAAGGCCTAAAGTAAGTAGGATCTGCTATTGCACCGACAAAACAGAATAAATAGAGACAAGCAATCAAGTAATTAGCACAGTAAACCAAAACTGAATGTAAAAGATAAGAGACAAGAAGATTTTTCACTGAGGTTCAGACTAAAACTCCTATGTCCCCGTTAGAGCACTTCTCAAGAAGTGTAGCTCCACCAAAAGCTAAAACCAATACCTTTGGAAACAAACTGGGGTGACTCTTTCACCACTCCAGCGAGGTGAGTCCCAAAACCTCTTACAATTAGTGGTGGCCTTCGACAAACACCTTTGGATAGGTCGCACCAAAACTCTCCCAAACCGTCTAGGAACTCAAAGTTCCAAGAGTAATAAACTATCCACCAGCTTAAACTCTTGGTTCACTTAGCACAACACTGTTTAGACTAGGCTTGGAGCAAGATCACTTAGGAATTTTGATCAGAGTGAAAATCAGTCTCTTTGAAAACTTTTGAGCTCAAATATGCTCAAATATCAAAGAGATGCAAAAATTCCTTGTAAATGAAGGTCCTGGCACAACTTATATAGCCCACATAAAGAATGTAGCCGTTGCTGGCATATACTAGACGTTGGGCATTGTTAGAATGACAAAATAAATTAATCTAATGTGCCACGGACTTAGATTAAAAAAATTTACAATATGATCAATGCACGACGAACCAATTTCAGAAGAAATCCCATTTACGCCGGACCAAAAACACTCGGTCCGCCGTACACATGCTTTGAATAATTTTTAGTCGACCGTAAAACAATCAAAGCATCAATTGCGCCAGACCGAAAAAGATAGTCCGGCGTACAAGGGAAACTTACTGGAATTTGTCCTATGAACCAACTGACTATCAAAAGGACTTCCAGAGAGAATCATGTTTGTGCCAGACCGAAAAACTTGGTCCGTCAAGCACTGGAGAACTTAGTTCGTCGTGAACGCAACACGCTCGGTTTGATTTTCACAAAGGTGATTCTCAACACCGGACCAAAAAGGTTGCTTCGGCGTACAAGGTAGTAAGCGCCGGACTGAAAATTTGGCTGAACTCAAGTCGGTCTGGCGTGAACGTTGTACGCTTGGTATGGGATTGAATGAAGTGTTTTCAACGCTAGACTAAAAAAGTCGGTCCGGCCTGAAAAGGTTTTTTTTGTTTGAGTGAGTGAAGGACTTGGTTTTGAAGGAAAAGAATGAAGTGACCTTTACTCCAAGTAATTTTGACAAATTTGGCCTAGGAACCAAGGTACTTACTCATGTATAGTCCCTCTTAACAGTACGGCTAAACAAAAATAATCCTTGCTACATGGGTTGAATCAACTCCCAATCCAAAACTAGAAATAAGAGTCCTTAGCCTTTATCTTTAATCTGAAAAACCTTCAATTCACAAAGGGTATATTTCTTGATCATCAACACCAAAACCAATATGAAGCATAGTTAACAAATTGGGGGGCCTAGATGCTTTCAATCTCCCACTTTTTGGTGATTGATGACAACAACCTTGATTATCCATTATTTTGGATAGAACTGACTTATCTTGTTTTGCAAAGAACTATTAGTCTGATAGAGTAGGTATAATAATTTCAGATACATAAAAGATAGTTTATGCCCCACCTAAGTAAGTGCTTCGGTTAAAAGGTCATATGAGAACATACAAACAACATATTTAACACAAGTAAAGGAAGACAGCATTTAGAGCATAAATTAATCTTATCAGAGCTAAAAGAGTTATCTCAATGCAAATCTCAGAGCAAATCCAACACAAACTCCAAAAGCACAAGAACATTGAGATAACAGATTAACTAAGTCAAACAAGTCCAGAAACAATGAATGCAACACAATACAGTAGACTTAGTGGACAATAGATACACAAAGACTTCTTGACTCCAACTAATTTGTCCCCCTTTGGCATCAATTGCCAAAAAGGAGATCGTTTCTTGTGCCTGGAGAAAGTCCTTTTGAACAGTCTAGAAACCTTGGAGCTTGTGCTATGCCTTGGAAGAGACAAATGCTGCCACTGTGGAGAGTGCTCTTCTTCAGACTCAGGTTGAGAGGCCATGGCTCGATCATGCAACCTTGGATACCCTGGATCTCCGGGTTGAGGGCTGACTATCCAAGCAGTGAAGTCTTCTTGTAGCTGCCTTAGAGACTCATTTGTCTGATCAAGCACCATTTTCCCAAGCTGCTCTTGATTTGACACTAGATTAGCTCTAGCATCTTCAGTAAAGGCCATGTGATCTTCTAAAAAGTAGCCCAGCCAATCTAGAGAACCTCCTTGAGCATCAAGCTTGTTTTGAACAGATGTGGCAAAATGATCAAACTTTGTTTCCTAAGCATTTTGCTTTTTGTTGATATCATAGATTATGTCTTTGAGCAAGTTTTGATTGATCTTGACTTCACCAATCCATTTTCTCAGATCCCATTGATTTCTCCTTAGCATATCAAATCTTGTGTAGCTCTCATCTCTGATCATGGCATGTTCTTGATAAATCTTGTTTAACAACTCTTGAGATTGATATTGGTATTGTTTGAGAGCAGCCATGTGCTCATTGTTTCTAAGAGCTGCCAAGTTTCTTTCTTCTTCAAATCTTTCTTGAGCAGCTCTTAAGTCAGCATTGTACTTGTCGGTGTTTAGGGCACCGGCTAGTAAATTTGTATAGGTCGACGGGGGTGCACGCTCCCTCTCCTCGAACGGCTTGACTCGTGTGAGCACAAGATGTATACTGGTTCGGGCAGAACGTCCCTACTCCAGTTCGTGTGAGTTGGATCGTATTGATTCTCCTCTCTTATTCGTCCTCTTACACGCTTGCCCCTCCCGCCTTTATATAGGCGAGGTGGGAGGTTACACTGTTGGTTTGGAAAAAAGAGGAAAAGACTGTGCTCTCGGTCGTCCGAAAGTGGCGGGCTGATGGGACTGGCCGCCGGCTCCCCCTGCCCTGCTGCTGGTCGCCGTAGTTGCCGCGCCGCTCGTAGTAAATGCGGGGGTCGGGAACTTGTGCCGCTGCGTCATCGTCATTATGGCTGGCATTTAATGCGCCCGATACGCAATAAATGCCGTCGCTTCTCCGGGATATCAGAGACCAGGTCGTGGTTTCGGACCTTACCCGGCGGTCGTAACTTCGGGCCTTGATCGGCCTGGGTCGGCCCATGCGTCTTTTTGGGCCGCTGAGGGTACCCATGGTGCGGGTACTCGTCAGTACTATTATTCAAATGTGCTAAACCATTCAGGTTGTGTGCTCCATGCTGGTGGTTGCTCATATTGAGGCTTAGGAGGAGGTTGCTCATATTGATGTGGAGGAGGTGAATGATGAGAACCTTCAAACTCTGGTGGGAATGCTGATCCCCCTGCCTCATGGTCATGTGCTGCTGGCCTGAAGGCTTGAGCTTCATAGAACCTTGCTGCTACAGCAAGTTCCTAAAGTTTTTAAACTTCTGGTTCTTCTCCTCTCTCTTGAGATTCTGAGCTAAGGATGACCTTTGTAGCTACATACAGTTCCCCAAGTGGTTCTTTGTGCTCAGATTGTGTCATAGGAGGTATATCTGGAATACTTGGCACCGAAGGAGGAGGACCATGGCTGAGACTGTGATGACTATGAGCAGAGTAGCTAGGAATTGGTTGACCTCCTTCACCTGCACCATCTGGGTCATCATCATTACTATCTTGATGAGAACTTGGCCCATCTGCCTGTGCAAATGGTGGAGGGGTAGGCACTCTAGCTCCCCTAAGAGTATCTCCAATTATCATGCTCATTTTGTATTGTTTGGGGATGCACTTGAAATTTCGATTTTGTTCTTGCTATGAGATAATCCCTTGTACCAACAACATCTGAGATATCTGCTGTGCAAATGGAAGTGGACTACCCATTTTCCTGTAAATAGCTTCCTCCATTTCTCCAAAGTTATAGTATATCAAGTCAATGGGCTGTCTAGAAAAAATCAAGTGCAACAACCAAGCTAAGGTAGTGGTCACACCCTCTTTATATCCAGTCTTGGGAAAGATAGTATGTCTGAGCAGCAGCAAGAGTACTTTAGCTTCAGTAGATAAATAATTTACTCTGTTTGCATTGAAATTGTTCTCAATGATATCCCTATATATGTGTGCTGGTAGCTATAAATCTGGCATATCACCTACTTATCTCCATCTGTTCCTAGGGAACATTATATCATGAATTCTAGTCTTGTTGACTAGAGGACTTGTGGCTCCAATAGCAGCTTCAAAATGAGATGATCTCACGTTTCTAATTTTTCCATCTATAGTGAATAGTATATAATGCCTTTTCTTATTCACTAATAGGGACGCATAGAACTCCAAAATTCTGTTCTCATTCCATGAGGGAGTTCTAGTTGACATCATTTCTGCTAAACCAGGAGTTGATCTGACACAATTAAGAATCCTATATGAGCCAACTACTGCCTTACATGATTCCAATCAACATCTGATGCTTGCACAAGGCAGACAGTGCTTTTCCACTTTTATTAGTTCTGTTTTTGTATCCCAGATAAATGTTCTTATGCAAAGTTGCTATGAAATCTTCATCCAAAGGAGGCCTAGTGAAAGGAAACCACACTTTTTCATTAACTAATCTGACTGACCTCAACTTTTTCCCTCCTAATGTGGCTAATTCATGTCCAACTATCATATCTACTTCAGTACTCAATTCTTCTTCTTTAGAACTGGAGTGTGCACTAGGCTCATATTCACTATCTTCTGAAGAAGATTCATGGTCTGACAGTACTGGTTGTTTGTCCTTTCTTAGGGGTTTTGTGGTTGTTATTTTCTGTGAACTCTACCAGGAGTGTGAGTATCTTGCAGTTATACTAGCTCCTGAGACTGTTGAGCCTGAGAAGAACTAGAGGTCCTTTGTTTCTTTCCTTTAACCTTACTAACCAATTTACCTAGCAGACCCCGTTTATCTGAATCCTTAGTCATTTTCACAGAGCACCACTGATCTCTAACACTGCTTTCTGACCTTTTTCACAGGCACAAGAACTGACCTAGTTTACAGGAGAAGAAAGATCCTTAAGACAAGAACATCTAAGTCTAAGGTTTGGTTTAGCAGGAAGAAAAGAGAAGACTAGAGGACTTACCGAACCCTAGAAGAGTCACTTCAAGCAGAACACCGTTGACACTCCCAGTTGGGGTTGACTTCGGTGAAGGGAAGAGTTCCTGCTTGAGAGAATGAGAGCGATTTGGGGATTTTTTGTGATTTTGGAGAAAGTTAGCAATTTGGGGGAAAACTGAAAGAGAAAACTGATAGGAGTAAGTATGAAACATATAGTGAAAAGAAAACTGCTGCATTAGGAAAGGGTGCCTTTATGAGAGGTAGTTGGTGGGAGATAGGCATCCTCTTTTTACTCTGGTTGGTGAAACCCATAAAGAATAATTCGGTGAATTGCTTGGGTCTCGAAATCAAAGATGGTTAGTAAAGATGAGTCCTAATTTTAGACAAGATTTTGAAGTTTTTGAACTTAGATGAGCATTTTTGAAAAGAACAGATTAAAACCTTTTGAAATAGACAAGAGTTAAGGGGCAGACTTTTGCAAGTGTATGCCGGACCAATTTTGGCAAAAAAATAGAGAGTTTTCCGTTTGCGCCGGACCAAGTTAGCGCAGAAGCATGTTTTCATCGGACTAATATAAAATGGTTCATCGCTAATAGTTTTTTACATCAGGACATAGTCTGTGGTGAAAGTACCATTTGTGCTGGACTGATTTTTCTTCAGTCCATCGAAGATTTACTTGTCTGCTGAGTTGGTCCACCGTGAATGGGAAACCTATTGTTTTACACATTTGTATTTGGGAACATAGTCCATCATACATGTGCAATTTTCTGCTTAAGAAGTTAAGAAGTATCTAGACTCATTGAGATTTTCAAAGATCCTTTTGAAGAACAAATCAAGACTGAAATAGGGATCTTAGAATAATCTTAGATTTAAGATCAATCAAAAACAACCAAAAAGAGATGGAAGGATTTTTGAATCCTTTGAAGATATATGTGCCCTCTATTTAAGTGAGCATGAATATTGACTGATTCAAGCTCATAGAAGTAGTACACATGTGCTGAGTGGTTAGATATTAGAGGTTTTGCAAACAATTTTTATTTAAAATCAATTTTATCCTAATTTCTATGATTTTGGATGGGATAAGATAGAGGCATAGAAAGAAGAGATTTTTAGCAACAATTTGGCAATTTTAATTAGAAGACAATTTTTATATTTAGGAAAATATTCTTATGCATCTCAAGCACATAGAATTGATTTGTTCACAAGTGAGTTGCAAGAAGTGCATAGCAAGCACTCTTGGCTCCCCCTTAATGTGATAATCCTTCCAAGAACCAGATCAATGAACACCAAATAAATAAACAGATAGAATTAACTATGGTACACATACTCAATCAACATTAGAGAAATCTATGACATTTAACTCATTCCTCAATTTGCAAAAGCGAGTTTCATTTAAAGGTTTGGTAAGGATATCCGCCAATTGATCTTTAGTTCTAATGTGGCTAATAGTGATATCTCCCTTAATCACATTATCTCTTAGGAAATGATGGTGAATATATATGTGTTTGGTTCTACAATGCTGAACTGGGTTGTTGGCTATTTTTATAGCACTTTCATTATCACACAAAAGAGGCACTTTCTTGAAATTTATACCATAGTTCATCAAAGTTTGCCTCATCCAAAGTAATTGAGCACAACAACTACCATTTGAGATATATTCAGCTTCGGCTGTAAACAGAGCTACAGAATTTTGTTTCTCAGAAAACCAAGAAACAAGGGATCTACTAAGGAATTGACAACTCCCTAATGTGCTTTTTCTATCCACTTTACAACCAGCATAGTCTGAATTCGAAAATCCAATTAAATCAAAATTTTCACCTTTAGGATACCATAAGCCTATGTTTGAGGAATGCTTTAAATATCTTAAGATTCTCTTAACAGCAACTAAATGGCATTCCTTTGCAGAAGCTTAAAAATGTGCATACATGCAAACACTAAACATAATATCAGGCCTAGATGCTATAAGGTAAAGTAGACTACCAATCATTGAACGATAAAGCTTTAAGTCTACAGGTTTACCTCCCTCATTGAGATCCAAATGCCCATTTGATGCCATCGGTGTTTTGATGGGCTTTGCATCTTCCATGCCAAATTTCTTGAGTGGAACCTTTGCATACTTGGTTTGGCTCACAAAAGTCCCATTCTTGAGTTTCTTGATTTGAAGTCCAAGAAAATAACTTAGTTCACCGATCATGGACATCTTATCACCAAATTCTTTGCAAAAATCTTCATTAGTAGAACCAAATATGATGTCATCAACATATATTTGACAAACAAAGAATTCATCATTAATTATTTTGGTAAAGAGTGTAGTGTCAACCTTCCCAATTTTGAATCCTTTAGAAGTTAGAAAACTCTAAGACGCTCATACCATGCTCTAGGAGCTTGTTTGAGTCCATAGAGTGCCTTAGAGAGTTTATAAATATAATTTTGATTTTTAGAGTCTTAAAAACTAGGAGATTGTTCTACAAAAACCAATTCGGATATTTGGCCATTCAAGAAAGCACTCTTCACATCCATTTGAAATAGTTTAATATCAAAACAAGAAGCAAAGGCTAGCATGATACGAATGGCCTCTAATCTTGCTATGGGTGCAAAGTTTTCACCAAAATCTTAGCCTTCAACTTGAGTAAAACCTTGTGCAACTAACCTTGCTTTGTTTCTTACCACAATACCATTTTCATCTTGCTTGTTCCGAAAAACCCATTTTGTGCCGATGATGTTGTGTACCTTGGGTCTTTCAACAAGCGTACATACATCTGTGACACTACGGAATGACGGTATGAGTCATTTTCGATTTCGTCATTAAGGTACGATTTTTGTATCATGTTTTGGGCCTTTTCCGTGAATTTGGGCCTTCCGGGGGAGTTTGGGCCTAGTGGGAGCTAGTTGGGCCTTAGGGGGATGATGTGGGCCGAAGGTGGGGCGAGAATAAGCCCATGTGGAGGGAGTTTTGGGGCAGCAAGGCTGCTGCCCCTAGTCCATGCGCCCCACCCCCTCCTAACCCTAGCCGCCCCTCAATTCCCCCTTACGCCTTCCCCATTGCTTCCCCTAGCCGCCACCTTCCTCCTCCACCTCCCCACCTCCCCTAGCCGGCCCTAGGAGAGATCCATCCCCACCCCTTGCTGCCACACCTCTCCAATCCTTTGCCCTCACCGTTGGGAAGCTTCGCGACGAGAGGATCCGGCGGTTTTGGCGCGAGGAAGGAGATCGGGAACCAGAAGGAGGAGATTTCGTCGTTCGAACGGATCTTCGACGGAGGTAAGAATTGGTAGATCTTTTGGTAGGGTTTTGATGCTATTTATAAGGGGGATTTCATGCCTTAGATCCATGTTTACGTGCTGTCCCTAGATGAGAATAGGAATTTTGCAATGTTGTCCCACGTTCTGTCCTCGTGCATATTGGACGTCCAACCTAGGGCTTGAGTTTTGGCAATTTTAGATTCGTTTTCTGATCAGCCGGCTATTACAAAAGTTGTAGGCAATTAAATTATATTTAATTGGACACCAATAACGCAAAATTCTGATCAGCCGTTTAAAAGTTGTGGCTATTTTACCGAACGTTGTCAAATCTGTGATGTGTTTGGGATAGATCGTGTTCATCTGTAGATTAGACAATTTTAGATGCCGATTAAGTCTTCGCCAATACTTAGAAAAAGTTAGGAAATTTCCTAAGCTTTGAGAAAATATACTCGTTTGTTTGATTTGGAGTTTTAGAACTCAAGTTATGCTAGTTGGAAGGCCGCTGTCCCGTCGGGACAGATTCTCTATTTTCGGGTTTTAGGAGTAGTTTGCGAAGTCGGGGTAGATGATCGTTCTTGTACTATTTTATGGGAACAATTTGAGTGTGTTGTACCTATGTGCAGATGGTGTGACACCGGGAGTTCACTCAACCTCTTGCTACTCCGTCGCTCACGGTTGAAGGCAAGTGTATTGGGATGGGATTGGGTGTTGTATGAGTATTAGACTTGCATAGGTGCCCTATGGCTACATGATGTGTTAACTAGCCATGCTTGATATTTGATTATGATATGATGAACATAGTTACATATGGATTATGAAATTGTTGTATTAAATGTTTATGCAAGTTTATACATGTTCATGTCATGTGTGCATTCATAATGGAAGAGGCGTCCCATTCTGATGTGGGTCTCTGTGTTCACACGTAGTGAACACGAAAGACCTACCTCGTAGTCCTATCCACGGTTGTGTATGGGTGCGAGTCAGTAAGAGTAGGCACCCTCCATCTACGGGATGGAAGGGGAAAGAGGGTGCACACTGACGGGTGTGCACTCGGCAATACCGGTATGTGCTTCGAGGAGACATGTGCATTGCATTGCATATATAATGATGTTAATGAGATGTTTACAATGTGAATATGAAATGCTTATGAAGTTGAATAGGAGATGTAGTGATGATGGTATTGAACTTGCTTGCTTATTCCATTGCAATATACTTGCTGAGTGATGAACTCACGCTTGTGCTTTATGATGTTTTTTGGTACCATGAAACCGGCATGCGGGAAGGGGACTTAGCGGAACACCTTCACATAACTTCAATCACTTAGACAGCAAATCATTTTATCATTCGTAGTTGTGATAATACATTTATTGCGATGAAACTTGGAGTATGGCTTGATTGTGTGCTTGATTACATCGTTTACTTCGTTTTAGCTCATGAAGTGGTTGAATTCATTATTCTAGACTTAAGATATTGCTATATCACATGTTATTGCTATTTTTATGTCTTTCATCATGATATATCTTGTGATATTCGTGGTGTTGCTCCAAACCATGGAAAAACAAAGGAGATGCTACTGAAATTTTTGGTTTTTAGCATTTGCGCCTTTGCTGTAATTTGTCTTTAATTGTGGTATTTAATTGTTGTTTCTCCTATGTTTGGTGGCATCCAGGTATACTAGATGCCAGGGTGTTACAACATCATTCTGGGCGAAATTGTTGAGTTCCTCATGCATTGAGTTCACCCAATCTAGATCACTTAAAGCTTCATCTACAAGAGAGGGTTTAATAGAAGAAACAAAAGAGTAATGCTCACAAAATGAAGCAACACTGTAACACCCCAATTTTTTGCTTTCCAAGAATTTAAATGAAATTTTATACTTTTGAGAATTTTTGGAATTTTCTAGGATTTATTTGGATTTAATTTGAATTTATTCCCTTTTGAGTTAATTAAGTAATTAAAAGTTTTAAATAAGATTTTGTTGGAAATATTTTATTTGAGTCCAAAATGTCTCAAAGTATTTTCCAGAATTTTGTTGGAATTTTTTCGATTATTTTGCTATTTTCCAGATTTAATTGAATTTTTAGAAATTGTTTAAAAATTAAATTGCTGGAAAATCCTTTAGGGTTTCACTGTTCATCCGACCTGGGTCAGACACGAGTCTGACTCGAGTCCAACCTAGCCACGCTCAAGCCCGACTCGAGCCGGAACGAACCCTAACGCGCATGACCGTTGGATCGAGATCCTACGGCCAGCGATGCGCCACGTCGCCCAATCCGAATCCCCGTCGGATTCCGCAGCCGAGTGGGCCTCGGTTTCCGCAGATTTCACGGATGCCGAGGCCACTATTTAATGCGCCGCCGCCCGTGTCGTGATCTGCTCTTCCGTGCGCACCCGTAGCCCTAAGTCTCCGAGCTCAAGCCGCCGCCGTTTACCCGCGAGAGCTCGCCGTAGTTGGATCTCTGCCCCGCTGCGGTTTTTCGCCATTTGCCGTCATTTCCGCCGTCCTCCGCCGTGATCGAGTCCAGATCCGGAATCGTCGCGACGGGGCGCGTCTTGGGGTACCTCTCACTTCACCGGAGCGTGCCCGAAGCGCCGTTGGCTAGGTCGTCGTCCCCAGCTCCGGCGTCCTTTGCTCCGCTGCGCCATCACCGGAACCGCGAGCTTCCTCAGCCGTTGGATCTTCATCGCACGGCTAGGATTCGTCCACGTCACCCGTGGGTAAGTTCCACGTTTTAATTTTTTAGATCTGTTGTCAGTCGTTGGATTTAGATCCAACGCTTTAGATTAGGCCACGTAGCCGTAGACTGCACCGTGCTAGGAGTAGATCTCAGCCGTTAGATCTAGATCGTACGGTTAGGGTTAATCCGCGTTGTAGCGTTAGATGTGATCTCAGCCGTTCGATCGAGATCGAACGGTATGGATTGAGCCACGTGTCAAGCACCGGGTCATGCCGCGTCGCCCCTCAGTGACGCATAAACCCGATCGGATCTCGACCATTCGATCCAAATCGAGCGGTCCAGATTGACAGCGTTATTTCCAAACGCGTGAGGTTAGATCTGATCAGGACCGTTGGATTCCAAACCAACGGCCCAGATCGTGCCACGTGCACGGGAGCTGAACCGGCGCGGTTGGCTCAGTCCACCGTGCGGTGACGTCACCCGTGATGTGACGCTGACGTCACAGTGGGGCCCGCATCTTAGTCCACTCGGGCGAGCCATGCTGGCGTCACCCGAGTGGGTCCCACGTGTTAGTGACACGTGCACCCGTCGACCAGATCCACGGTGGACCAAAGCCGAACTGTGGACCGAGTCCATGGACCGGATGACACAATGCTGACGTCATAATTCGATTTTTCATTAGAAAAATAATTCGGTGGAAATTCAATTTCCACGCTGACGTTATGCTGACATCATAAATCGGGTTTTCAATAGAAAAATAAATGAATTAATTCGTTTATTCTTTTATTTGAATTTTCAAACTTCAAACGCTTATAACTTTTGCATTTTAACTCCGATTTGGGTGATACCAATTTCTAAATTTATATAAAATTGAGATCTACTTAATTGTGAATTCTATTTAATTTTTGGACATGAGTTTTCTCTGTTTATATGTATTTAATTAATTTTCCAAACGTTAAACGGGTATAACTTTTGCGTTTTAACTCCGATTTGGACGTTTCACATTTCTAAAAATTTATGAAAATGTGCTCTCTCTGCCTATGAAGTTTATTTGAATTTTTGGACACTTTTTGCCTACTGTTTGTTTATGTTATTGCTATTTGCACGCGTTACGAGTAGACGTTGAAGTGCCCGAAGGCTATGAAGGTGAAGTTTTGACCCAGGAGCCAGCTCAAGACCAAGAATAAGTACTTTTTGAAGGCAAGTTATGCTTTGATCATATTGCTCCTATTTTTGGAAATTAGTTTGATTTAAATTATTGCATGCTAGTTTAATTAGAAATTGTTTTAAATATTTCCGGGAATTAGAAAAATGCCAAATTGCAGTATCACACCTTGACTATTTAATCATGTGCCTTGAACCCTTGTCACCCTAGTTGGGAATCATACAAGTTGGCCATTAACAAGTTGCCAACATTGGGTATTTAGACCGTCGTAGTTGATGCTTAGACCTGCTACGTGCTCATGACATGATTTTGGACAATCAAATGTTAATATTGACTTAATGAGATATTGAGCCTGTTTTGGAGAAGTATCATGTGTTGTGATTGTTGATGGCACGTGGTGCATGGTAATCAACTGGGTTTGATAAATAGATTTAGACCGGGGCAAGTGGCAAGAATGATATGGTGGACCATGAGTGGCACCGGGGATGTCGTTTTAGTTCTTCGGGTAGTCTTGCCCTGGTCACCCTAAGGACTTAACCTTGCAAGCCTTTGATCGGAGTCAATCGTGCAACCACATGTTTGTAATGGGACGGACCTAGTTGAGTAAGTTACTAATAACTTACATGTGGTACCTCGGGGTGTCAACTACACCTTTTGTGTAGCTTGAAAGGGGAGCGTACCAGGGCTATGGCATGGTACCCGTCCAACGGTATATCGGTCCCATACTTCACCTCTGTTAAGGGAAGGGATGGTGTATGACAAAAACCGGAGAGGTTCACTTGTTTAGTTTGCGGTCTCTGAAAGGCTTTGTTACGATCACTCGCATTTGTGGTGTTTGACTGTATCTTGTGGGTAAAGTGCATAACCTCTGCAGAGTGTAACAACCTATTCGAATAGCCGAGTCCACATCATTGGACATTGCTCGGGGATTACAGTCAAGGATTAGACTTTCATGAAAACAACTTGGACTTGGAAAGTTTTGTTGGGTTTAATGATGACGTTGATGGAAATGTGGATTAGGAAAGGGAAAGTGCTTACTTAACTCTTGGAAAAGTTATTGATATTATCTTTACTTTTACTACTTTCGAATCTACTTATGCTACTTGTTAAATACTGTTTTACTGCAAATGTACCTATTAGCCTATCCTTTGTAATAAGCCTTGCATATAGATTATTAGTTGCATTATGTGCATGACTTGCTGAGTACCAAGTACTCACCCCTTGCAACAATACAACACCAGTTGAAGAAGAGGCGACGCGAGCTTTGGAGGAAGAACTTCAGGAGGAACCGTCTATCTAGGGAGTGAGCCCAGTCAGTTGCCTGTGGTATACTGGATGGCGCCACGTTGATGTTTTTATTCTGCTGCAATTCATTTTCTTTAATAAGTTTTCGCCTTGTGCGGCGTACTCTTGTAACTTGTCCATAAGGTCGAGCAACACAGTTTGGTTATTTTAATTAAAGTACTTACTGTTATCGTTGTGTATGATTGTGATATTTACCGATGTTTAGACTGTGTGCACTAGCGTGATCCTGGACTAGTGTTGAATACACAGAAGGTCCGAATTTGTAAATTCGGGTCCCGATAGAGGTGGTATCAGAGCCATGCTGACTTTAGGACTACCCTTAGCTAGAATGGTCGTAGTGAGGATAAAACCTATTTTCTAAAGTTAAAACTTGACAAGATGGTGAAATGAAATCTCGTCTTATCCCCTTCTCTCTTTTCATACCCCTTGCTGAATTCTTTTTGTCTTCACTTTGGTTTTAAAATGTTGCGTTCTTACGTGAGTGTCTCTTGGCAGATGAAGATGCTCAATAGCTACGCAGAGCATGAGGAAGGCTAAGCCGCCGAGTTGTGTCGTATGTTACAGGTGCTTGGAGGTTTCGAGAGGCCACTTTACCAGGGGACCACCTTAGTGCAGGCTGGATTGGTCAAGGCATGGGACGTCAAGATCAAAGTGTATGCTCGAGAGAAGATGAAATTCAGTCGCCCATGCTACTTCACGGCCAGGAGGTCCACTTTCCAGATGGGGATCCAGGAGGTGTCACGCTGAGCTATGAGGCACATCGCTCGCACATACTCCAGAGAGCTGGAGGGCACAATATTTCGTCATCACCCACGTCGAGACAACAGGATTGAGCGGGAGTCGATAGAGGATGAGGATGTCACTGTCACACACTTGGTGAGGTTCGTCGTTGCGCAGGAGGATGCACTCGATGATACGGTGCAGGAGCTGCAGAAGGCCCGTGAGGAGGTCAAGAAAGAGAAGGAAAGTCTGCAGGAGGTCCGAGAGTATATGTCCCACCTTCTGCGAAGGATTGATGAGCTGGAGATGCCATTGTATGGATAGGGGCCTGAGCCAGTACTGGAGCTACACAAGCCAGATCCCGAGGAGCCACAGCCCGCGCTAGAGCCCGAGGAGGATGCCGTTTCTTCGACTACTGTTGTAGTGGGGCATGGCGACTGCTTTGCGCCGATGTCGTCGCATCCACCAAAAGGAGGCAGTGGAGGTTTGGTCGAGGAGTGAGCGTTCAGGATTAGTGGTTGAGACTCCTTCGTCGAGTCGCGTCTAATAATAAAGAGTCATCCTTAGAAGTGTTAGACTTCAGTGTTAGTTTAATTTGGATTTTCATTGATTGTTGAATGTGCAGTATGTGTTGCAAGGCCCTTAGGCATTGTGAGCAACCATACCAAGTTATTATTAAATAATAAAGTTGGATTTTGAGTTACACCTTCCACCCCGCATAAGTTTCTCTATTACTTATCTATGCTTGTTTCCCATCTCATCTCTAAACTTGGAGCAACCAACAGATGGTGAACACTCGCGGAAACCTTGGAGGCAACAGAAGTGGTTCTCGCCCAGCTGGTAACCCTAATGATGGAGCACACACTTTTGATCGGCCAAGACCATGATTGACATGCAGAACTTTGGAGCTTTCCTTGCTGCACAGACCCAGTTGATGCATGCCATGATGCAACAGATGCAGCAAGTCACCGCTCAGGCCACTGCTAACCAAGCAAATCAGGGATAGCGTTAGAACTCAAGGCTTTCAGAATTCATGAGGACTCATCTGCTCACTTTCTCTAGAAATGCCAATCCATTAGAGGCTGATGACTGGTTAAGGTCAATTGAGAGGAAGTTGCATATTACCCAATGTGTGGGAAATGAGAGGGTGCTTTACGCCTCTCATCAATTAGAAGGGACTGCAGCAGAATGGTGGGAGAATTACTGCACTACACAGGAAAACCCACAAGATATCACTTGGGAGGAGTTCACTGCCGCCTTCTGTTAGTATCACGTGCTGGAGGGAATAATGGACCTCAAGAAGGAGGAGTTTAGAGCCTTAAAGCAGGGCAGCCAGTCAGTGGCTGAATATCTGAATAAGTTTACTCAGCTAGCCCGCTACGCACCTGAAGACGTAGCAATAGACAAGGCCAGGCAGTCTCGCTTCTTAAAGGGACTGAATTCTGGACTACAGGTAGGACTGATCACCCACACGTTTCTTGACTTCCAAGAGCTTGTGAACAAGGCACTCATCCTGGAGGACAAGTGCAAGGAATTGGACGACAACCGGAAGCGCATGATGGCATAGTAGGAAGCACGCCAAGGAGGGCAACGCCTGAGAGTTGCACCCAATCAATTCTTCAGATTCCAGCCGCAGAATATCGCAAGAACGTCGTCGCCAGCACCAAGACCTACCAACTAGAACTACCAGACACTAGCTCTAGCCAGGAACGCCGTTGCGAGCATCAGCAGGGCACAGTGAGGCATTGTTATACATGCAATGAGCCAGGGCACTTCTCCAACAACTACCCCAAGGAGTGACCCCCGTTCGCTTCAATCTGGGATTCACGCCAGCAAGAACACCTGCACCTAGAGCAAACCGCAGGACAGCACAGCCAGGAGCCGCTCCCCATACTGTGGTGAGAGGCCGAGTCAATCACGTGACCGCAGATGCACTTCAGAATGCCATAGACGTCGTACTGGGTAAGTTACTTGTCAACTCAGTACCTGCAACAGTTTTGTTTGACTCTGGAGCTTCGCATTCGTTTGTTTCTCGAGAATTTGTTTCTAAGAATGATTTGATGATTGTGGATCTTAAATGCATGCTTGTAGTTCAAACCCCTGGGTCAGAACTCCGATCTCAATTAGGATGTTCTAGGGTAAGAGTACTAATAGATGGGGTAGAGTTCCTAGCGAACCTTATTATGTTGGGAACCCAGACCTTAGATGTCATTTTGGGAATGGATTGGTTGTCCATGCACATGGCCGTGCTCGACTGTGGAAGAAGGATCATCTCTGCTGAGAGCCCATGTTGAAGAAAAGTGGAATTCCAAGCGACTGCCGTTCGTGAAAGACAGTTGATGGTCAACAGTACAAAGGCAATCAGTATAAAGGATGTCTTAGTGGTGAATGAGTACCCTGATGTTTTCCCTGAAGATCTACCTGGTATGCCGCCAGACAGAGACATAGAATTTGTGATTGAGTTAGTACCTAGAACAGCACCAATAGAGAAGAGACCCTATCGGATGTCAACCAAAGAATTGGTAGAGATGAAGAAACAGCTTGAAGAGTTGATGGAGAAAGGATTCATCAGACCTAGTTCGTCGCCATGGGGAGGACCAGTTCTGTTCGTTAAGAAGAAGGACGGGAGTTTCAGGATGCGCATAGATTACCGTGCACTCAATGAAGTCACCGTGAAGAACAAGTACCCGCTACCCAGGATCGATGATCTGTTCGACCAGCTGAGAGGAGCCGGAGTTTTCTCCAAGATTGATCTGAGATCAGGATATCACCAGTTGAAGATCCGATCGGAGGATATTCCGAAGATCGCATTCTCATCAAGATACGGACATTACGAGTTTACAGTTATGTCCTTTGGCCTAATGAATGCACCCGCATATTTCATGAATATGATGAATAAGGTTTTCATGCAGTATTTGGACAAATTCGTCATTGTATTTATAGATGATATCTTAGTCTACTCCAAGACAAGAGAAGAGCACGCAGAACACCTGACGCTAGTTCTGGAGAAGCTAAGAGAATAGTAGCTCTCGCCAAGTTCAGCAAGTGCGACTTCTGGAAGGACAAGGTGGAGTTCCTTAGACATGTGATGACCGCATAAGGAGTTGCAGTTGACCCCAGCAAGGTAGAAGCTGTGTTACATTGGGAGCAGCCGAAGATAGTGACCCAGATTTGGAGTTTCCTTGGGATGGCCGGTTACTACCGCCGCTTCATTGAAGGCTTTTCGACGATTGCGAGACCTCTTACGCAATTGTTGAAAAAGGAGACGAAGTTTAACTGGACGCCGGAATGTGAGAAATGTTTCCAAGAGCTAAAGAAGCGATTGACATTAGCACTGGTGTTAGTCCTACCGGATGTTAATCAAAGTTTTGATATCTATTGTGATGCATCGCGCTAGGGGCTTGGATGCGTGTTGATGCAAAACCAGAAGGTCGTTGCGTATGCATCAAGGCAGCTGAGGCCGCATGAAGAGAATTACCCGACACATGACCTGGAGTTAGCAGCCGTAGTGCATGCCTTGAAGTTGTGGCGTCATTATCTGATTGGGAACAGATGTGAAGTGTACACGGACCATAAGAGTCTTAAGTACATTTTCACCCAATCGGATATGAACATGAGGCAAAGGAGATGGCTGGAGTTGATCAAGGATTACAATGTTGGAATCCATTACCATCCCAGAAAGGGCAATGTGGTGGCCGATGCCTTGAGCCGGAAGAGCCATACTGTGAATATGATAATAGCAGCAAATCAGGACAAGCTGTGCAATGAGTTTCAGAAGATGAAACTAGAGGTTGTACCGGAAGGATTTTTAGCTGCATTAGAAGTAAAGCCTATTCTGGAAGATCAGATTCGAGAAGAATAGAAGCATGACGACAAGATCCACAGGATTAAGTCCAAGATGGATGAAGGCAAGGCTAAGGACTTCAGACTGGATGAGCAAGGCACGTTGTGGATTAAGGACCGCATCTGCGTGCCGAACAAGAAAGAGCTGAAGCGGTTGATTCTAGAGGAAGCCCATGACTCCAAGTATTCCATTCATCCAGGAAGTGCCAAGATGTACCAAGATTTAAAGGAGAGATTCTGGTGGCCAAGCATGAAACGTGAAGTTGCGGAGCATGTTGCATTATACGACATATGTCAGAGAGTCAAGGCAATGCATCAGAGGCCAGCAGGATTGCTGCAGCCATTGAAGATTCCTGACTGAAAGTGGGAGGAAATCGGAATGGACTTCATTACCGGTTTGCCGAAGACTCAGGGAGGATATGACTCCATATGGGTTGTAGTGGACCACTTGACCAAAGTCGCTCATTTTATCCCTGTAAAGACCACTTACTCGGGAGATAAGTTAGTGGAATTGTACATGACCAGGATCGTCTGTTTACACGAAGTACTAAAGAAGATTGTAACGGACAGAGGTACCCAATTTACCTCGAGATTCTGGAATAAGCTGCATGAAGCCATGGGAACCCGTTTGAACTTCAGTACCGCTTATCATCCGCAGACGGATGGACAAACTGAGAGAGTTAATCAGATTCTAGAGGATATGTAAGAGCTTGTGCATTGGCTTATGCTACCTCTTCGGATAAGAGTCCGCCGTACGTTGAGTTCAGCTACAATAACAGCTATCAGGCCAGCTTACAGATGTCACCTTTTGAGGCGTTGTATGGCCGACCATGTCGAACACCATTGAATTGGAATGAGATGGGTGAACGACATGTCTTTGGACCGGATATCCTTCAAGAAGCCGAAGAACAGATCTCCATGATCCGGGAAAGACTGAAGACAACTCAGTCGAGACAAAAGAGTTATGCCGATAACCGTCGTCGAGACTTGATTTTTGAACCGGAAGATTTTGTATACCTCAGAGTTACACCTCTCAAGGGAGTTAAGAGATTCCACGCCAAAGGGAAGCTTGCGCCAAGATATGTTGGTCCGTTTAAGATCCTGAGTCGCCGAGGAGAGGTTGCTTACCAACTGGAGTTGCCACAGTCATTGGCGGGAGTGCATGATGTGTTCCATGTGTCCCAACTGAAGAAGTATCTTCGAGTGTCAGATGAGCAGACACCACTAGAGTCAATAGAGTTGCAGGAAGACCTGACTTACAGGGAGCACCCCGTAAGGATTTTGTACACCATGGATGGGAGACAAGGAATAAGTCAACCCGCTTCTGCAAAGTCCAGTGGAGCAACCATGCAGAAACTGAAGCGACTTGGGAGCGCGAAGAGGATTTGAAGAAAGAACTTCCAAACCTATTCCTTAATTAGCCCTAAATCTCGGGGTTGAGATTCTGTTAAGGGGGGAGGTTTGTGTCGGGACCCCGAATTTGCAAATCCGGACCCTCTGTGTATTCAGCACTAGTCCAGGAACGCGCTAGTGCACACAGTCTTTAACATCGGTAAATATCACAATCATACCAATCGATATTATCAAAGTACTTTATTTAAATAACCAAAGGGTTACTTGACCTTATGGCCAAGGTACAAATATATGCCTTGCAAGGCGAAACTTATTCAGAGAAAAATAATAGCAAATGAAAATCAAATAAACTTAGTGGCGCCATCCAAGATACCACAGTAACCTGACCGGGCTCGCATCCCTAAGTAGACGGGTCCTCTTGGAAATCCTCCTCCGAAAGTGGCGTAGTCTCCTCTTCAACTGGTGTTGTGTTGAGGCAAGGGTGAGTACTTGGTACTCAGCAAGTCATGCCGCAGAATGCAAGCTAATATACTATATGCATGGCTTGGTACAAAGGAATAGCTCAAGGTATATTTGCGATGCTTGACTTTTGACAAGTAATAAAAGTAGATTCGAAAGCAGTAGAAATAAGTAAAGCATAAATAACTTTTCAAGAGTTTTAACAAACATTTTTCCCCATCCTAAACCACATTTCCATCATCTTCATTATTAAACCAACCCAACTTTTCAAACCAACGTTATTTTTGAGAAAATCTAACCCTTGACTGTAATTCCCGAGCATTGTCGATCAGTGGACTCGGCTATTTAAATAGATTCTAAACTCTGCAGAGGTTATGCACTTTACCCACAAGATACAGTCAAACACCACAAAGGCGAGTTCCCGTAACAAAGCCTTTCGGAAGCCTCAAACAACACAGGTGGTCCTCTCCGGTTCGTGCTCTACACCATCCCTTCCCTTAGCCAAGGCGAAGTATGGGACCAACACACCGTTAGATGGGTATCGGCCCACGACCACGATACGCTCCCCGCACAATCACACAAGCGGTGTAATCGACACCCTGAGGCTCCACAAGTGAGTCCTTAGCGACTTAGTCAACTAGGGCCGTCCCATTCGACCATGTGGTTGCAAGTATGACCCAGTTCAAAGGCTTGCAAGGTTAAGTCCTTAGAGTGACCAGGGCAAGACTACGAAAAACCAAATCAACATCCCCAATGCCACAGTGGCCCACCTGATTACTCTTGCCACATGCCCGGTCGAAATCTGTTTATCAAACCCGATTGATTACCATGCACCACGTGCCATCCACATCACATGATACTTTTCCAAAACAGGTTCAATATATCATTAAGTCAATATTAACATTTGATTGTCCAAAATCATGTCATGAGCACGAAAGTGTGTCTAAGCGATACTACAACGGTCTAAACCCATGTTGGCAATTTAATAATGTCCAACTAGTAAACCACAACTAGGGTGACAAAGGGTCATGGCACATACTTAAATAATCAAGGTGTCGATGACAAATTGGTATTTATCTAACCCCATGTTTAAACCAAGTATTTTCCTAATTGAACTTAGCATGCAGTAGTTTAAATCAAAATAGATTTCGAAATAGGATCAACATGGTCAAAGCACAACTTGCCTTCAAAAAGTACTTGCTCTTGGTCTTGAGTTGGATCCTGAATCAACACTTCTCCTTCGAATCCCTCCGGCACTTCAACGTCTACTCGTAAAGCGTGCAAATAGCAAATACCCAAATAAACAATAGGCAAAAACATCCCAAAACTCCAAATAAAATCCATAACCAGAGAGAACATAATTTTCTGGATTTTTAGAAACTGGAATCGTCAAATTTGGAGTTAAGACGCAAAAGTTATGATTATTTAAAGTTTAAATAATCAATTAAATAATATTACAGAGAAAAACTTTAGTCTAAAAATTAAATAAAATTCATATTTAGGTAGATCTCAATTTTATACAAATTTAGAAATTTGAATCACTCAAATCGGAGTTGAAACGCAAAAGTTATAAGCGTTTGAAGTTTGAATCTAAATTTGAAATCATTATTCGAATTAATAAATCATTTTCTTTTTTTCGGAAATTAATTATTGCGTCAGCATGGACACGTGGCAGCCTCTGATTGGTCGGTGGCGTTAGCGGTCCATGGGCGTGGTCCACGCTTCGGCTCGGGTCCACCGTGGACTCGGTCCACGACTCCACGTGAGGCCGACATGTGGGCCCACTCGGGTAGCGTCATCGGCCCGGCGTCGGCGAGGCTCGGCCCACGGTCTTGACATGTGGGACCTTGTGGCGTCATGGGTGACGTCGGCGCTCGGCTGGGACGGCCACGACAGCGAGCCCTCGACACGCGGGCCGGCGTGTCGGCGTCCTGCCTGCCAGCGTGCGTGGGCGGCCCGACCGCGTCGGTCCAACTTCCCGACACGTGGCGCCAATCACGGCCGTTGGTTTGAAAATCAGCGGCGGATTAGATCCAGGGTTAACACGTTGAAACTACTCGTTGGTCGTGGGCGTTCGATTTAGATCGGACGGTCGAGATCTAATCCTATAATAACACTACTCGACGCGTGGCAATTGTGAACCGGGTTGGATCTTGATCCAGCGGTCAGATCCAATCGGGTTGGGGACACGTGAACTCACCTCAACCGTCCGATCTAGATCCGACGGTTCACCGAGCTCGCGAAGTCCGGCGATAGTGCGGCGAGGCTTGGGCACCGGAGACGAGAACGATGACGAGCCCGACGGCGTTCGGGGTTGCTCGGCGAGATGAATCCTTCCTTCGGTGCGTCTCGTCACGGTGGTTCCGGATCGGCTCCTTCGGCGGAAGGCAGCCAGACGGCGGAATCGAGCAAAAACATGGCGGTCACTTCCTCCAACTTCTGGCGAGCTCGCACGCGAATCAAGTGGCGGCTCGGCGAGATGGCTCGAAACGGGTGCACAAGGATGAGGGCAACCTCGGGGATGTCTCACGCTTTAAATAGCCTCGGCGTTCGCGGAACACGGAAACCTAGTTTCCCACGGCGGCGGGCGCGGCGGCGGAGTCCGGCTCGGTCTCGGCGGAGACGACGACGCACAGCCGTCCACGTGGCACGATCAACGGCCACGATCGCACGGGCGCGATCGGATCCGGGCCGGATACGGCTCGAACCGGTACGGCGGATCTCAGCCGTTGGATCTTGATCCAACGGTTGGGATTGATTAGGGTTTTAATTTGGTTTGATCGAGTCACGTGGCTCGGTCGGACTCGAGTCCGACTTCGGGTTCGACTTCGATCGGATGAAACGATACTTGACCGAGTTGAATTTCCAGCGATTTAATATTTAAAATAATTCCCGATAATTCATTTAATTCATTAAAAATAGCCAATGACTCAGAAAAATTCCAGAAAAATTCTGGAAAATACTTTGGATCATTTTGGACTCAAATAAAATATTTCCAACAAAATTTTATTTGCAAAATTAATTTCTTCAATTATTTCAAAATGGAATAAATTCAAATAAATTCCAAATAAATCCAAATAAATTCCAGAAAATTCCAAAAATTCACCAAAGTGCCAAACCACACATGAATTTAAGAAAAGCAAAATTTTGGGGTGTTACAAACCTCCCCCCCTTAATAGAATCTCGTCCCCGAGATTCAGGGCTCACTACAGAATAGGTTTGGAAATTCTTTCTTCAAATCCTCTTCGCGCTCCCAAGTCGCTTCGCTTTCTTCATGGTTGCTCCACTGAACTCTACAAAAACGGGTTGACTTGTTTCTAGTTTCTCGATCCATTGTGTCCAGAATCCTCACGGGATACTCCTTATAAGTCAAATCCTCTTGCAACTCAATTGATTCTAACGGTGTCTGTTCCTCAGGAACTCGGAGACACTTCTTCAACTGGGATACATGGAATACGTCATGCACTCCTGCCAACGACTGTGGCAACTCCAGCTGATAGGCAACTTCGCCTCTGCGACTCAAAATCTTAAATGGTCCAACATAACGGGGTGCGAGTTTCCCTTTGGCATGGAACCTCTTAACTCCCCCGAGAGGCGTAACTCGAGGTATACAAAGTCTTACGGTTCAAAACTCAAGTCTCGGCGACGATTGTCGGATAACTCTTACTGTCGAGATTGGGCTATCTTCAACCTTTCCCTAATCATGGCGACCGCTCTTGACCTCTTGAAGAATATCAGGCCCAAAGACACGGCGCTCGCCGGTCTCATTCCAATTCAAAGGCGTCCGACAGCGAGTCGACCATACAAAGGCCTCAAAAGGTGACATCGTAAACTAGCCTGATAACTATTGTTGTAATCGAACTCGGCATACGGCAAACTTTTATCCCAAGAGGTAGCATAAGCTAATGCACAAGCTCTCAACATATCCTCGAGAATCTGGTTGACTCTTTGGTCTGTCCATCCGTCTGCGTGGATGATAAGTCACATCTTGAAGTTCAAGCGGGTTCCCATGGCTTCATGCAACTTATTCCAGAACCTTGAGGTAAATTGGGTACCTCTGTCCGATACAATCCTCTTTGGCACTCCGTGCAAACAGATAATCTGATCATGTACAATTACGCTAATTTATCTCCCGAGTAAGTGGTCTTCACGGGGATAAAATGGGCTACTTTAGTCAAGCGATCCACTATAACCCATATGGAGTCATAACCTCCTTGAGTCTTGACAAGCCGGTAATGAAATCCATTCCGATTTCCTCCCACTTCCACTCGAGGTATTTTCAGCGGTTGTAGCAATCCTGCTGGTCTCGATGCATTGCCTTGACTCTGGCATACGTCACACAATGCAACATGCTCGGCAACCTCACGTTTCATACTCGGCCACGAGAATCTCTCCTTTAGATCTGATACATCTTGGCGCTTCGGGATGAATTGAGTACTTGGAGTCATGGGCTTCTTCCAAAATCAGTTGCTTTAACTCCTTTTTGTTAGGCACACAAATGCGATCCTTCATCCACAACGTGCCTTGCTCATCCAACTTGAAGTCCTCTGCCTTGCCTTCCTCCTTGATGGACTTAATCCTGCGGATCTTGTCATCATCCTTCGTCCTTCTCGGATCTGATCCTCTAAGGTAGGCTTTACTTCTAATGCGGCCAAGAATCCGCTAGGTACTACCTCAATCTTCATTTTCTGAAAATCCTCACATAACTCATCCTGACTTGTGGCTAGCAACGTACTCACGGTATGGCTTTTCCGACTCAGGGCATCGGCTACTACGTTGGCCTTCCCGGGATGGTAATGGATTCCAACATTGTAGTCCTTGATCAACTCTAACCATCTCCTCGCCTCATATTCGAGATCCATTTGGGTGAATATGTACTTAAGGCTCTTATGATCCGTATATACTTCACATCTGTTTCGATCGAGATAGTGGCGCCATATCTTCAAGGCATGCACTACGGCAGCTAACTCTAGGTCATGTGTCGGATAATTTTCCTCATGCGGCCTCAAGCGCCTTGATGCATAGCGGCGACTTTCCCATTCTGCATCGACACACATCCAAGTCCTTGACGCGATCGTCACAATAAATATCGAAGCTTTGAGCAACATCCGGTAGAACTAACACCGGTCTTGATGTCAATCGCTTCTTGACTCTGAAATCCTTTCTCACATTCGGCGTCCATGCAAACTTCTTTTCCTTCTTGAGCAATTGCGTAAGAGGTTTCGCAATTGTCGAGAAGCCTTCAATGAAAGCGGCGGTAGTATCCTGCCATTCCAAGGAAACTCGAATCTGGGTCACGATCTTGGTGCTCCCAATGTAACACAGCTTCTACTTTGCTTGGATCTATGGTGACTCCTTCTGCAGTCATTACATGTCCAAGAAACTCCACCTTGTCCTTCCAAAAATCACACTTGTGAACTTGGCGAAAAGTTGCTTTGTTCCTCGGCTTTTCCAAAACTCGCCTTAAGTGTTCGGCATGTTCATCCTCCTCGTCTTGGAGTAGATTAGGATATCATCTATGAACACGACGACAAACTTGTCCAAATACTCCATGAACACCTTATTCATCATATTCATGAAATAATTTGGCGCATTAAATCGGCCCAAAGGACATAATCGTAAACTCGTAATGTCCATATCTTGACGAGAATGCAGTCTTGAATATCTTACGATCGGATCTTCAAGCGATGGTATCCCGATCTCGGATCAATCTTGGAGAAAATTCCGGCTCCTCTTAGCGATCAAACAAATCATCAATCTGGGTAGCGGATACTTATTCTTCACGGTGACCTCATTGAGTGCACGGTAGTCAATGCACATCCTGAAACTCCGTCCTTCTTCTTGACAAACAAAACTGGTGCTCCCCACGGCGACGAACTTGGTACGATAAATCCTTTCTCCATTAACTCTTCTATTTGTTTCTTCATCTCTACCAACTCCTCGGTAGACATCCGATAGGGTCTCTTTGCTATCGGTCTTTGTGCAGTACAAGCTCTATCACAAACTCTATGTCCCCTGTCAGCGGCATACCAGGTAGGTCTTCGGGAAAAACATCGGGGTACTCATTCACTACTGAGACATCATCTATGCTGATTGCCTTGGTACTGTTAACCATCAACTGTCCATCTCTAACTGCAATGGCTTGGAATTCCACTTTCTTCCCACACGGGCTCTCAACTGAGATAGTCCTTCGTCCACAATCCAATACAGCCTTGTGCTTGGATAACCAATCCATTCCCAATATAACATCTAAGGTGCAGGTCTCCAAAATTATAAGGTTTGCTAGGAACTCTATTCCATCTATTAGTATTCTCACCGGAACATCCTACTTCCGTTCGGAGTTCGGAACCAGGGTTTGAACTAAAAGCATGCACTTAAGTCTTGCAATTCTCAAATCATTTCTAGTAGCAAAGCCTTGCGAAACAAACGAATCTGAAGCTCCAGAGTCAAACAAAGCTGTTGCAGTCGAGTTAACAAGTAACTTACCCGATCTGACGTCAGTAGCATTCTGCGGTGCATCTGCGGTGACATGGTTGACTCGGCCTCTCACCACTGATGCAGGGTGTGGCTCAGATCTTTGGCGTCCTAGCTGGGGTGGTTCCTAGGTTGAAGCGAATCGGGGTCGCTCTGCTGTCTTCTTTGGACAAGCTGTTGGCAAAGTGTCTGGCTCGTTGCGGTTATGTAACGTCTCACTGTTCCTTCTTGTTGCACAGGGTAGCTTTTCTAGCGGGGCTGGGTGCGATAGTTTTGATTGACAGGTCTTGGTGCCGAGGATGGTGTCCTTGTCGCACTCTGTGGTTGGAATCGAAGAATTGATTTGGTGCAACTCTCAAGCTATGCGTTCACTGGCGTGATCCTTCTTTGTTGCATCCTGCGCTTCTGTTCTCATCCAGTTCCTTGCGCTTGTCCTCAAGAATAAGTGCCTTATTCACCAACTCTTGGAAATCTGGAAAGGTGTGGGTGATCAACCCTACTTGCAATCTGAGTTAAGTCCCTTCATGAAACGAGGTATGCTGGATTTATCTCGTCGCTACATCCTCGGTGCGTAGCGTGCTAGGCTGTGAACTTGTTCAGGTAGTCGGCCACCGGCTGATTACCTTGCTTGGTGCTCTGAACTCCTCCTTCTTAAGGTCCATGATTCCTTCAGGCACGTGATCTTGTCGGAATGCGGTGTGAACTCTTCCCAAGTGATATCTTGAGGGTTCTCTGCGTGGCACGAAGTTCTCCCACCATTCGTAATTGTTCCTTCCAACTGATGAGAAGCGTAGAGTACCTTCTCATTTCCTATGCATTGAGCTATGTGTAGCTTCCTCTCAATTGATCTTAACCAATCATCGGCCTCCAATGGATTGGCGTTCCCAGAGAAAGTGGGTGGGTGAGTCCTCATGAACTCGGCGACCTTGTATTACAGCGTGGTCCCGATTAACTTGATTAGCGTGGCCTGAGCAAAGGACGTGCTGCATTTGTTGCATCATAGCATGCATCAAGCGAGTGCAGGCAGCAAGAAAGGCTCCAAAATTCTGCATATCAACTGGCGGTGCTGGTGCTCCATCATTGGGGTTTTCTGCTGGGCGAGAACCACTCCCATTGCTTCCAAAGTTTCCACGGGTGTTCACCATCTGTCGGTTTGCTCTAGGTTTAGAGATGAGAGGGAAGCAAGAATAGACCAGTAATATGGAACTTATGCGGGGCGAAAGGTGTAGCCTTAAGGTCCAACTTTATTATTAATAACTTGGTATGGCTGCTTACAATGCCTAAGGGCCTTGCAACACATACTGCACACTCAGCAAGCAATGAAAATCCAAATCGAACTAACACTGGAGTCTAACGCCTAAAGGGTGACTCTTTCTTCTATGACGCGACTCGGCGAAGGAGTCTCACTATAGAACCTATGCTCACTCATCGAGAAAACCTCCATCTGTCACAAGAGTGCTTTACGTAAGAACTCGGAATTTTTTAAATTGTGACAAGGTAAGGGAAAATTTCAGCAAGAGACAAGAAAAGAGAGAAGGGGATAAGTCGAGATGTCATTTCTTATCTTGACAAATTTTTAGCTTTAGAAAATAGGTTTTATCCTCACTACGACCATTCTAGCTAGGGTTGAGCCTACGGTCAACCTGGCTCTGATACCACCTCTGTCGGGACCCCGAATTTGCAAATCCGGACCCTCTGTGTATTCAGCACTAGTCCAGGAACGCGCTAGTGCACACAGTCTTTAACATCGGTAAATATCACAATCATACCAATCGATATTATCAAAGTACTTTATTTAAATAACCAAAGGGTTACTTGACCTTATGGCCAAGGTACAAATATATGCCTTGCAAGGCGAAACTTATTCAGAGAAAAATAATAGCAGCGGAAAATCAAATAAACTTCGTGGCGCCATCCAGTATACCACAGTAACTGATCGGGCTCGCATCCCTAAGTAAGCGGGTCCTCTTGGAAATCCTCCTCCGAAAGTGGCGTAGTCTCCTCTTCAAGCGGTGTTGTGTTGAGGCAAGGGTGAGTACTTGGTACTCGACAAGTCATGCACGAGAATGCAAGCTAATATACTATATGCATGGCTTGGTACAAAGGAATAGCTCAAGGTATATTTGCGATGCTTGACTTTTGACAAGTAATAAAAGTAGATTCAAAGCAGTAGAAATAAGTAAAGCATAAATAACTTTTCAAGAGTTTTAACAAACATTTTTCCCCATCCTAAACCACATTTCCATCATCTTCATTATTAAACCAACCCAACTTTTCAAACCAACGTTATTTTTGAGAAAATCTAACCCTTGACTGTAATTCCCGAGCATTGTCGATCACAGTGGACTCGGCTATTTAAATAGATTCTAAACTCTGCAGAGGTTATGCACTTTACCCACAAGATCTGAGTCAAACACCACAATGGCGAGTTCCTGTAACAAAGCCTTTCGGAAGCCTCAAACAACACAGGTGGTCCTCTCCGGTTCGTGCTCTACACCATCCCTTCCCTTAGCCAAGGCGAAGTATGGGACCAACACACCGTTATATGGGTATCGGCCACGACCACGATACGCTCCCCGCATACAATCACACAAGCGGTGTAATCGACACCACTGAGGCTCCACAAGTGAGTCCTTAGCGACTTAGTCAACTAGGGCCGTCCCATTCCAGCCATGTGGTTGCAAGTATGACCCAGTTCAAAGGCTTGCAAGGTTAAGTCCTTAGAGTGACCAGGGCAAGACTACCCGAAAAACCAAATCAACATCCCCAATGCCACAACTGGCCCACCTGATTACTCTTGCCACATGCCCCAGTCGAAATCTGTTTATCAAACCCCAGTTGATTACCATGCACCACGTGCCATCCACATCACATGATACTTTTCCAAAACAGGTTCAATATATCATTAAGTCAATATTAACATTTGATTGTCCAAAATCATGTCATGAGCACGTAGCAGGTCTAAGCAGTATACTACAACGGTCTAAACCCATGTTGGCAATTTAATAATGTCCAACTAGTAAACCACAACTAGGGTGACAAAGGGTCATGGCACATACTTAAATAATCAAGGTGTCGTACAGCAAATTGGTATTTATCTAACCCCATGTTTAAACCAAGTATTTTCCTAATTGAACTTAGCATGCAGTAGTTTAAATCAAAATAGATTTCGAAATAGGATCAACATGGTCAAAGCACAACTTGCCTTCAAAAAGTACTTGCTCTTGGTCTTGAGTTGGATCCTGAATCAACACTTCTCCTTCGAATCCCTCCGGCACTTCAACGTCTACTCGTAAAGCGTGCAAATAGCAAATACCCAAATAAACAATAGGCAAAAACATCCCAAAACTCCAAATAAAATCCATAAACAGAGAGAACATAATTTTCTGGATTTTTAGAAACTGGAATCGTCAAATTTGGAGTTAAGGCCTTAAAAGTTATGATTATTTAAAGTTTAAATAATCAATTAAATAATATTACAGAGAAAAACTTTAGTCTAAAAATTAAATAAAATTCATATTTAGGTAGATCTCAATTTTATACAAATTTAGAAATTTGAATCACTCAAATCGGAGTTGAAGCATAAAAGTTATAAGCGTTTGAAGTTTGAATCTAAATTTGAAATCATTATTCGAATTAATAAATCATTTTCTTTTTTCGGAAATTAATTATTGCGTCGGCATGGACACGTGGCAGCCTCGATTGGTCGGTGGCGTCAGTGATCCATGGGCGTGGTCCACGCTTCGGCTCGGGTCCACCGTGGACTCGGTCCACGACTCCACGTGAGGCCCGACATGTGGGCCCACTCGGGTAGCGTCATCGGCCCGACGTCGGCGAGGCTCGGCCCGCAGTGGCGACATGTGGGACCTTGTGGCGTCATGGGTGGCGTCGGCGCTCGGCTGGGACGGCCGTGACATGCGGAGCCCTCGACACGCGGGCCGCGTGTCGGCGTCTGCCTGCCAGCGTGCGTGGGCGGCGGCCCGACCGCGTCGGTCCAACTTCCCGACACGTGGCGCAATCACGGCCGTTGGTTTGAAAATCAGCGGCGCGGATTAGATCCAGGGTTAACACGCGTTGAAACTACTCGTTGGTCGTGGGCCGTTCGATTTAGATCGGACGGTCCAGATCTAATCCTATAATAACACTACTCCCAAGACGCGTGGCAATTGTGAACCGTTGGATCTTGATCCAGCGGTCCAGATCCAATCGGGTTGGGGACACGTGAACTCACCTCAACCGTCCGATCTAGATCCGACGGTTCACCGAGCTCGCGAAGTCCGGCGATGGTGCGGCGAGGCGTGGGCACCGGAGGCGAGAACGATGACGAGCCCGACGGCGTTTGGGTTGCTCGGCGAGATGAATCCTTCCTTCGTGCGTCTCGTCCACGGTGGTTCCGGATCTGGCTCCTTCGGCGGAAGACGGCGGACGGCGGCGAATCGAGCAAAAGCGGCGGTCACTTCCTCCAACTACGGCGAGCTCGCACGGCAATCAAGCGGCGGCTCGGCGAGATGGCTCGGAACGGGTGCACAAGGATGAGGGCAACCTCGGGGCGTCTCACGCTTTAAATAGCCTCGGCGTTCGCGGGACACGGAAACCTAGTTTCCCACGGCGGCGCCGCGGCGGAGTCCGGCTTCGGTCTCGGCGGAGACGACGGCGCCTGGCCGTCCCACGTGGCACGATCAGCGCCACGATCGCGGGCGCGATCGGATCCGGGCGGATACGGCTCGAACCGTGCGGCGGATCTCACCGTTGGATCTTGATCCAACGGTTGGGATTGATTAGGGTTTTGAATTTGGTTTGATCGAGTCACGTGGCTCGGTCGGACTCGAGTCCGACTCGGGTTCCGACTTCGATCGGATGAAACGATACTTGACCGAGTTGAATTTCCAGCGATTTAATATTTAAAATAATTCCCGATAATTCATTTAATTCATTAAAAATAGCCAATGACTCGAGAAAAATTCGAGAAAAATTACGGAAAATACTTTGGATCATTTTGGACTCAAATAAAATATTTCCAACAAAATTTTATTTGCAAAATTAATTTCTTCAATTATTTCAAAATGGAATAAATTCAAATAAATTCCAAATAAATCCAAATAAATTCCAGAAAATTCCAAAAATTCACCAAAGTGCCAAACCACACATGAATTTAAGAAAAGCAAAATTTTGGGGTGTTACAGTTTGTAACACCCCAATTTTTTGCTTTCCATGAATTTAAATGAAATTTTACACTTTTGAGAATTTTTGGAATTTTCTAGGATTTATTTGGATTTAATTTGAATTTATTCCCTTTTGAGTTAATTAAATAACTAAAAGTTTTAAATAAGATTTTGTTGGAAATATTTTATTTGAGTTCAAAATGTCTCAAAGTATTTTCCAGAATTTTTCTGGAATTTTTCTGATTATTTTGCTATTTTTCCGATTCAATTGAATTTTTAGAAATTGTTTAAAAATTAAATCGATGGAAAATCATTTAGGGTTTCGCTGTTCATCCGACCCGGGTTAGACTCGAGTCTGACTTGAGTCCGATCGAGCCACGCTCAAGCCCTACTCGAGCCGGACCGAACCCTAACGCGCGTGACAGTTTGTTCTAGATCCAACGGCCAGCGATGCGCCACGTCGCCCAATCCGAATCCCCGTCGAATTCCGCCGCCGCAGCCGAGTAGGCCTCGGTTTCCGCGGATTTCACGGATGCCGAGGCCACTATTTAATGCGCCGCCACCCGTGTCGTGGTCTCCTCTTCCGTGCGCACCCGTAGCCCTAAGTCTCCGAGCTCAAGCCGTCGCCGTTCGCCCGCGAGAGCTCACCGTAGTTGGATCTCGGCCCCGCCGCGGTTTTCCGCCGTTTGCCGTGGTTTCCGCCGTGATCGAGCCCAGATCCGGAACCGTCGTGACGAGGCGCGTTTGGGGGTACCTCTCACTTCACCGGAGCGTGCCCAAAGCGCCGTTGGCTAGGTCGTCGTCCCCAGCTCCGGCGTCCTTTGCTCCGCCGCGCCATCACCGGAACCGCGGGCTTCCTCAGCTGTTGGATCTTCATCGCACAGCCAGGATTTGTCCACGTCACCCGTGGGTAAGTTCCACGTTTTAATTTTTTAGATCTGTTGCCAGCCGTTGGATTTAGATCCAATGCTTTAGATTAGGCCACATAGCTGTAGACTGCACCGTGCTGGGGGTAGATCTCAGCCGTTAGATCTAGATCGTATGGTTAGGGTTAATCCGTGTTTGTAGCGTTAGATGTGATCTCAGCCGTTCGATCGAGATCGAATGGTATGGATTGAGACACGTGTCAAGCACTGGGTCATGCGCCGCGTCGCCCGTCGGTGACGCATAAACCCGATCGGATCTCGACCGTCCGATCCAAATCGAGCGGTCCAGATTGACCGCGTTATTTCTAAACACGTGAGGTTAGATCTGATCGGGATCGTTGGATTCCAAACCAACGGCCCAGATCGTGTCACGTGCACGGGAGCTGAACCGACGCGGTCCACGCAGGCTCGCCTGGTTGTCGCTAACGTCACGCGTGATGTCAGCGTGGGGCCCGCGTGTCAGCGGCTCAGTCCACCGTGCAGTGACGTCACGCTGATATCACGGTGGGGCCCGCGTGTCAGTCTGCTTGGCCGAGTCGTGCTGACGTCAGCGCTGGCATCACTCAAGTGGGTCCCGCGTGTTAGTGACACGTGCACTCGTGGACCGGGTCCACGGTGGACCAAAGCCGAACCGTGGACCGAGTCCATGGACCGGATGACGCAATGCTGACGTCATAATTCGATTTTTCAATAGAAAAATAATTCGGTGGAAATTCAATTTCCACGCTGACATCATAAATCGGGTTTTTCAATAGAAAAATAAATGAATTAATTCGGTTTATTCTTTTAATTGAATTTTCAAACTTCAAACGCTTATAACTTTTGCATTTTAACTCCAATTTGGGTGATTCCAATTTCAAAATTTGTATAAAATTGAGATCTACTTAATGGTGAATTCTATTTAATTTTTGGACATGAGTTTTCTCTATTTATATGTATTTATTTAATTTTCCAAACGTTAAACGGGTATAACTTTTGTGTTTTAACTCCGATTTGGACGTTTCACATTTCTAAAAATTTATGAAAATGTGCTCTCTCTGCTATGAAGTTTATTTGAATTTTTGGAGACATTTTGCCTACTGTTTGTTTATGTTATTACTATTTGCACGCGTTACGAGTAGACGTTGAAGTGCCCGAAGGCTATGAAGGTGAAGTTTTGACCCAGGAGCCAGCTCAAGACCAAGAATAAGTACTTTTTGAAGGCAAGTTATGCTTTGATCATATTGCTCCTATTTTTGGAAATTAGTCTGATTTAAATTATTGCATGCTAGTTTAATTAGAAATTGTTTTAAATATTTCCGGGAATTAGATAAATGCCAAATTGCAGTATGACACCTTGACTATTTAATCATGTGCCTTGAACCCTTGTCACCCTAGTTGGGAATCATACAAGTTGGCCATTAACAAGTTGCCAACATTGGGTATTTAGACCGTCGTAGTTGATGCTTAGACCTACTACGTGCTCATAACATGATTTTGGACAATCAAATGTTAATATTGACTTAATGAGATATTGAGCCTGTTTTGGAGAAGTATCATGTGTTGTGATTGTTGATGGCACGTGGTGCATGGTGATCAACTGGGTTTGATAAATAGATTTAGACCGGGGCAAGAGGTAAGAATGATATGGTGGGCCATGAGTGGCACCGGGGATGTCGTTTTGGTTCTTCGGGAAGTCTTGCCCTGGTCACCCTAAGGACTTAACCTTGCAAGCCTTTGATCGGAGTCAATCGTGCAACCACATGTTTGTAATGGGACGGACCTATTTGAGTAAGTTACTAATAACTTACATGTGGTACCTCGGGGTGTCAACTACACCTTTTGTGTAACTTGAAAGGGGAGCGTACCAGGGCTACGGCATGGTACCCATCCAACGGTATGTCGGTCCCATACTTCGCCTCTATTAAGGGAAGGGATGGTGTATGACAAAAACCGGAGAGGTTCACTTGTTTAGTTTGCGGTCTCTGAAAGGCTTTGTTACGATCACTCGCATTTGTGGTGTTTGACTGTATCTTGTGGGTAAAGTGCATAACCTCTGCAGAGTGTAACAACCTATTCGAATAGCTGAGTCCACAGCATTAGACATTGCTCGGGGATTACAGTTAAGGATTAGACTTTCATGAAAACAACTTGGACTTGGAAAGTTTTGTTGGGTTTAATGATGACGTTGATGGAAATGTGGATTTGGAAAGGGAAAGTGATTACTTAACTCCTGGAAAAGTTATTGATATTATCTTTACTTTTACTACTTTCGAATCTACTTATGCTACTTGTTAAATACTGTTTTACTGCAAATGTACCTATTAGCCTATCCTTTGTAATAAGCCTTGCATATAGATTATTAGTTGCATTCTGTGTATGACTTGCTGAGTACCAAGTACTCACCCCTTGCAACAATACAACACCAGTTGAAGAAGAGGCGACGCCAGCTTTGGAGGAAGAACTTCAGGAGGAACCGTCTATCTAGGGAGCGAGCCCAGTCAGTTGCCTGTGGTATACTAGATGGCGCCACGTTGATGCTTTTATTCCGCTGCAATTCATTTTCTTTAATAAGTTTTCGCCTTGTGCGGTGTACTCTTGTAACTTGACCATAAGGTCGAGCAACCTGTTTGGTTATTTTAATTAAAGTACTTACTGTTATCGTTGTGTATGATTGTGATATTTACCGATGTTGAGACTGTGTGCACTAGCATGATCCTGGACTAGTGCTGAATACACAGAGGGTCCGGATTTGTAAATTCGGGTCCCGACAAACACGAGAACGAGTTAGAACGCCCTTACTAACATCACCCAATATTTGATCAATTGGATAATCCTTTGATACTTGATTGTGTATCCTTGGCGGTATTGTTGGAACTTAATTATTTTCTTCATCTTCGACTTCAATTGGTTTATCTTCACTTGGTGTGCCCGATGTAGGTGGTTCCACTTGAGTTGAAGAGGGTTCGACATCAAGATCATCTTCTTTTAGCTTGATGTCTCCAATAGTCATATTCGTCATAGCTTGCCTCAAGGCTTCATTTACTACATCGTCCAAATTATCTTGCTCTTCTTGAGAGCCGGTTTCATCAAATTCAACATCACACGTTTCTTCAACTAAACTAGACTTTTTGTTAAAGACCCGATAAGCTTTACTATTTGATGAGTAACCAAGAAGGAAACCTTCATCACATCGGCTTTGGAATTTGGAAAGCCGAATACCCTTTTTCAAAATGAAACACTTGCAACCGAAAACACAAAAGTAGGAAATGTTCGGCCTTCTTCCAACAAGAAGTTCATAAGAGGTCTTTTTCAAAACTCGATGCAAATAAAGCCGACTTGTGGCATGACAAGCAGTATTAATTGCTTCCGCCCAAAAGTTGTTGGGAGTTTGATACTCATCTAGCATTGTCCTTGCTATTTCAAGTAATGTATGATTTTTCAGTTCTACAACTCCATTTTGCTCCGGAGTGTATGTTGCAGAAAACTCGTGCTTTATTCCAAGTTCATCACAAAATTCTTCAACTTTTGTATTCTTGAACTCGAAACCATTGTCACTACGAATTTTCTTGATTTTAAAATCAAATTCATTTTGATCCCTTTTTGCAAAACTTTTGAAAATGTTTGGAACTTTAGATTTTTCCTGCAAAAAGAAGACCCAAGTAAATCTAGAATAATCATCCACAATTACTAGACAATAAGTATTTCCACCAGTGCTCCTATAGATTGTTGGGCCAAACAAATCCATGTGTTGGAGTTCTAACGGTTGGACATGATACTTTTGGAAGGATGAGAACTAGCCACTTGTTTGCCGGCTTGACAAGCACTACAAAACTTGTTCTTCTCAAACTTCACATCTTTCAAGCTCACAACTAAATCATTTTTGAAAAGATTTTTAAGTTGAGTCATTCCAACATGAGCTAGTCTTCTATGCCACAACCATCCCAAGGATGTTTTTGTAATTAAGCAAGTTTGAAGACATGACTCATTTGAAGTGAAATCAACAAGGTAAAGATTTCCAAAATGAAAGCCTTTGAAAACAAGAGATTTGTCATTCTCATTACAAATTTCTACACCATTTTGAGAGAATGAGCACACAAGATTAAGATCACAAAATTGAGCAACGGATAGTAAATTGAAATTCAATGTCTCTACTAAGTAAGGAAACATTAGAAATGGAAGGATAATTAGAGATAGCGATTTTACCCAAGCATAAAACCTTTCCTTTGCTATTGTCCCCAAAGGTGATCTTGTCATGATCTCCTCCACCATTCTCAAATGCGGTGAACATCTTCTGGTCTCCGGTCATGTGTTGTGTGCAACCACTGTCCAACACCCAATGTCGTCCCCCTGTCTTGTAGTTCATCTACAAAAGAAAATTAAGTTCTTTTATGTACCCAACTTTGTTTGGGTCCTTGGAGGTTAGACACTAACACTTTGGGCACCCAAATGGCATTCTTCTTGCTACCTATTATAGTAGTGCCAACAAATTTTGCTATAATTCTACCTCTCCTATCTTTCTTGAGAACGTAGAAAGAGTCATAAACATTATTTTTAGGTGCTTGACCCAACGGACAATCATTTGCCAAGTGTCCACTATCATGACACTTATAGCAAAATTTCATGTTGGATTTTACAAATCTTGGGGCCTTGTTTCTCATCTTCTTGCCCTTCTTTGGGACGTATCCAAGTCCCTCCTTTTTGTATGAGCAACGTTGACTTCTCAAGATTTTGTCGAGTGTTTCCTTACCTTTGAAACACTTACCCAAGCTCTTGCTCAACTTGGCAACCTCCTTTTTAAGCTCATCATTCTCAACAATCAAATCATAATCATTTTCAATAGACAATAAGCTAGAGCAATAACTAGCGATTATAGGCAACAAGTCATCACAAGAAGTAGCTACGAAAGATTTTGAGATAGAACAAGCATAATCATCTATTCTGCGCATAGCATTAATTAAATCACATGAGATTCCTATATCATTTGTTGATTTCAAATCATTCTTGAGAAGGAGAGACTCATTCATTTTTTTTAGCTCATTATAAGAGTCCTTGAGAGAAGTGAACTCTTTTCTCAAGGCTTTATGCTTAGCCTTCTCCTTGCCAAGATATTCATTTAAATCAACAAGCATATCTAGCAATTCATCAAAGGAAGGATCATCATTGTCATGAGAATTTATCTTATCTCCCTTAGCCATGAGGCAAAAATGAGTGACGAATGGTGATGATGCTTCCTTGATAGCAATTCCGGCAAGACCCTTCTTCTTTGAAGGAGTGTCCTCAACCGAGGAGTCGGAGTCCGAATAATCCTCTTCGGAATCCCATTCCCCAATGTGAGCTTCTCCTTTGCCTTCATTGTGAAGCCTCTTGAATAGCTTCTTCTTGCCGTGGAGTTGTTTCTTCTTTGATGACTTGCCCTTGTCATCTTTTTCCTTCTTCTTGGGGCACTTAGAGGCAATGTACCCCTTCTCATTACACTCAAAGCACTAGATGTTGGCAAACCGGTTTGAGCTTGAGTGTTGTCCTTTCTTGTATCTTTGAGGAAAGCTTGAACTTTAGCGCCTCTTCATGAATCTCCTCATCTTCCTCACTAGAAGAGCCATCTCTTCATCAAAGCTGTCTTCGGAATCACCAAGTTCATCTTCGGTAGAATCCACTTTTGCCTTGAAAGCAATGTTCTTCCTTTTGGAAGAGCTCTGCTCCAACAGCTCCTCTTTGCCCTTCTTGTACAACTCATTTGTGATGAGGTTGCCCAAGAGAGCTGTTGGTGTCAATCTTGTCAACTCAGGTGAGTTGAGAAAGAGTGTCACCAAGGTCTCGTATTTCTCCGAAAGAGCCCTGAGCATTTTGCAAACAATGTCAAGGTCAGTAAGAGTACACCTAAGACCTTTGACCTTATTTACTATGTTGTTTAACCTCGAATACATCTCGGCGATGTTTTCATGGGGCAAGATAATAAAAGTCGGGACCCGAATTTGCAAATCCGGACCCTCTATGTATTCAGCACTAGTCCAGGAACGCGCTAGTGTACACAGTCTCAACATTGGTAAATATCACAATCATACCACTCGATACTAATAAAGTACTTTAATTAGATAATCAAACTGGTTGCTTGACCTTATGGTCAAGTTACAAATATACGCCTCGCAGGGCGAAACTTATTAAAAGAGAAATAACTGCAGCGGAAAATAAGATAACTTTGTGGCGCCATCCAGTATACCACAAGCAACTGATTGGGCTCGCTCCCTAGTTAGACGGTTCCTCTTGGAGCTCCTCCTCCAAAGCTGGTGTAGACTCTTCTTCAACTGGTGTTGTATTGCGGCAAGGGTGAGTACTTGGTACTCAGCAAGTCATGCACAGAATGCAAGCTAATATACTATATGCATGGCTTGATACAAAGGAATAGCTCAAGGTATATCTGCAGTAAAGAGCATTTAACAAGTATTATAAGTAGATTCGAAAGCAGTAGAAACAAGTATATCATTAATAACTTTTCCAGGAGTTAAATAAACAACTTTCCCAATCCTAATCCACATTTCCATAAACATCATTATTAAACCAAGCCCAACCTTTCAAGTCCAAGTTATTTTTGAGAAAGTCTAACCCTTAACTGTAATTCCCAAGCGATGTCCAATACCGCGGACACGGCTATTCAAATAGATTTTACACTCTGCAGAGGTTATGCACTTTACCCACAAGATATAGCCAAACACCACAAAGGCGAGTGTCCGTAACAGAGTCTTTCGGAAACTTCTAACAGTACAAGTGGTCCTCCCTGGTGATTGCACGCTAACCCTTCCCTTAGCAAAGGCGAAGTTTATGCCAATCCACCGTTAGATGGGTACCTGGCCGCAGCCCCGGTACGCTGCCCCATACAACTACACAAAGGGTGTAGTTGACATCCTGAGGTCCGACAGGTACGTTATTAGCAACTTAATCAACTAGGTCTGTCCCATTACAGACATGTGGTTGCATGCTTGACTCAGTTCAAAGGCTTGCAAGGTTAAGTCCTTAGGGTGACCAGGGCAAGACTACCCGAAGAACCAAAACAATGTTCCCGGTGCCACAACTGGCCCACCCGATCACTCTTGCCACATGCCCCGGTCGAAAACTGTTTATCAAACCCCAGTTGATTACCATGCACCACGTGCCATCAACATCACAACACATGATACCTTCCAAAACAGGTTCAATATATCATTAAGTCAATATTAACATTTGATTGTCCAAAATCATGTCAAGAGCACGTAGCAGATCTAAGCAATGTACTACAACGATCTAAATTCCCAAGTTGGCAATTTAATAATATCCAACTATTTAATCCTCAACTAGGGTGACAAGGGGTCATGGCACATATTTAAGTAACCAAGGTGTCATACAGCAATTTGGCATTTAACTAATTTCCCATATTTAAATAAAGTATTTTCTAATTAAACTAGCATGCAATAGTTAAAACCAAATTAATTTGAAAATGGGATCAACATGGTCAAAGCACAACTTGCCTTCAAAAAGCACTTGTTCTTGGTCCTGAGCTGGCTCCTAGGTCAATACTTCTCCTTCGAAGCCTTCGGGCACTTCAACGTCTACTCGTAAAGCGTGCAAATAGCAATAAATAAATGAACCGTAGACAAAAAAGTGTCCAAACATCCAATTAAAGTTCACAAACAGAGAGAGCATAATTTTATAAATTTTTAGAAACTGGAATCGTCAAATTTGAAGTTTAAATGCAAAAGTTATAAGCGTTTGAAGTTTGAAACAAATTCTGAAATCAAAATTTCGAATTAATAAATCATTTTCTTTTTCGGAAATTCAATTATTGCGTCAGCATGACACGTGGACCAATCGGGAGCCGCCACGTCGCCTCGGGTCCATGGGCCCGGCGCATGGTTTGGCTCGGTCCACCGTGGACTCGGTCCACGGCTCCAATGTCTCACTGACAGGTGGGACCCATCGGGTGACGTCATCGCTGACGTCAGCGTGGCTTGGCCACAGCGCTGACAGGCGGGCCCCACCGGTGACGTCACCGCCTGGCCGGACGACCAGCGACACGCGGGCGGCGTGTCAACGTCCACACGCCAGCGTCTGGCCGCGGCGATCGGCCTCCCGACGCGTGGCTAGATCTCGGCCGTTGATTTGAAAATCAACGGCCCAGATTGGATCTGGCTTAACGTGTTTGGAAAACAACTCGGCTGATCTGGACCGTTCGATCTTGATCGGACGGTCAAGATCCAATCTAAGGAAAACAACGCGGCTAACCCTAACCGTTTGATCTAGATCTAACGGCTGAGAATGGATCTAGTGCTGTGCGATTAAGGCTACGTGGCACAATCTACGCCGTTGGATCTAAATCCAATGGTTGGAAATAGATCTAGGGATTTCAACGTGGAACTCACCGAGGGGGTGACGTGGCGCGATCTGCGCCCTTGGATCTGGATCGGACGGCTGGTGGAGCTCGATCGACGGCGATGGCTTGCGGCGGAGCAAGGTCACCGGAAATGGGGAAGGCGACACTCCCGATGGCGCTGCGGGGCTCCTCCGGTGAAGTGAGTGGTGCTCACCGACGCGGCTTGACCTCACGGTTCCGGATCTGGGCTCAACGGTGGCGTAGGACGGCGGAATACGCAAGCGAGCAGCGGCGGCGGAGCGCTAAGCCAACTACGGCGAGCTCGCGCGGGCAAACGGCGGTGGCTCAGGCGGCGTGGGCTAGGGCTACAGGTGCGCACGGAAGTAGGCAACACGACAGCGGCGGCGGCGCATTAAATAGGGCTCTCGACGTCCGTGAAACGCGCGGAAACTGAGGCCCACTCCGTTGCGGCGGCAGAATCCGAAAGGGATTCGGATTGGGTGACGTGGCTAAACGTCAGCCGTTGGATCAAGATCCAACGGTGCGGGGGTTTGGGCGCAGGTCTGACTCGGGGGAGCTGGCTGGCTCGGTCGGGCTTGGGTTCGGTCGACGTGGCTCAACCGTGGCCGTTGGATCGGATCCAACGGTCACGCGGGTTTGGGTTCGGCCGAGCGGGTTCGACCGAAACGGCTGGCTCGGGTCGGACTCGAGTCTGACTCGGACTCGGGTTCGGTCGGATGAACAGTACAAACCGGTTAGGTTTTCCAGCGATTAAATAATCCAATTAATTTCTCAGAAATTCATTTAATTCATTAAAAATAGCAAAAGACTCAGAAAAATTCTGGAAAATATTTTGGATTATTTTGGACTCAAATAAAATATTTCCAACAAATTTTTATTTGCAAAGTTAAATTCTTTAATTATTTCAAAAGGGGATAAATTCAAATAAATTCCAAATAAATTCCAGAAAATTTCAAAAATTCACCAAAGTGCCAAATCACACATGAATTTCAGAAAAGCAAAATTTTGGGGTGTTACAAACCTCCCCCCTTAACAGAATCTCGTCCCTGAGATTCTGGGCTTACTAAAGAATAGGTTCAGAAACTCTTTCTTCAAATCCTCTTCGCGCTCCCAAGTTGCTTCACTCTCCGCGTGGTTACTCCATTGAACTCTGCAGAAATGGGTTGACTTGTTTCTCGTCTCTCGGTCCATGGTGTCCAAATTCTTCACGGGGTGCTCCTCGTAAGTCAGATCCTCTTGTAGATCGATTGACTCTAGCGGTGTCTGTTCCTCGGGTACTCGGAGACACTTCTTCAACTGGGACACGTGGAACACGTCATGCACTCCTGGTAGTGATTGCGGTAACTCCAGTTGGTATGCAACTTCACCTCTACGGCTGAGAACCTTAAAAGGTCCAACATATCTCGGCGCGAGTTTCCCTTTGGCATGGAATCTCTTAACTCCTCTGAGCGGTGTAACTCTGAGATACACGAAATCTTCTGGTTCAAAACTCAGGTCTCGGCGACAATTATCGGCGTAGCTCTTCTGTCTCGACTGTGCTATCTTCAGTCTTTCTCGGATCATGGCAACTTGTTCTTCAGCCTCTTGAAGAATATCTGGTCCAAAGACACGGCGTTCACCTGTCTCATTCCAGTTCAACGGTGTCCGACAAGGTCGACCGTATAGTGCTTCAAATGGCGACATCTCGCAGTGCCTCGATAGCCGTTATTGTAGCCGAACTCGATATCTGGCAGACTTTTATCCCAAGAGGTAGCATAAGCCAATGCACAAGCTCGTAGCATGTCCTCTAGAATCTGGTTAACTCTTTCTGTTTGCCCATCCATCTGCGGATGATAGGCTGTACTAAAGTTTAAACGGGTTCCCATGGCTTCATGCAGCTTATTCCAGAATCTTGAGGTAAACTGGGTACCTCTGTCCGATACAATCTTCTTCGGCACTCCATGCAAACAGACAATCCTGGTCATATACAATTCTGCTAACTTATCTCCCGAATAAGTGGTCTTCACTGGAATAAAATGGGCGACCTTAGTCAAGCGGTCTATTATGACCCATATGGAGTCATATCCACCCTGGGTTTTCGGCAAACCGGTAATGAAATCCATTCTGATTTCCTCCCATTTCCACTCAGGTATCTTCAACGGCTGTAGCAATCCTGCTGGTCTCAAATGCATCACCTTGACTCTCTGGCATATGTCGCACAGCGCAACATGCTCGGCAACCTCACGCTTCATGTTCGGCCACCAGAATCTTTCCTTCAAATCCTGATACATCTTGGCACTTCCAGGATGAATTGAATACTTGGAGTCATGGGCTTCTTCTAGAATCAATTGCTTCAGCTCCTTCTGGTTTGGCACACAGATTCGATGCTGCATCCATAACGTGCCCTGTTCATCCAACTTGAAATCCTTTGCCTTGCCTTCATCCATCTTGGACTTGATCATGCGGATCTTGTCATCATCCCTCTGCCCTTCTCGGATCTGATCCTCCAGGGTAGGCTTTACTTCTAATGTGGCCAAGAATCCTTCCGGTACTACTTCAATCTGCATCTTCTGGAAATCCTCACATAGCTCATCCTGACTCGTGGCTATCAACATGTTCACAGTATGGCTTTTCCGACTCAGGGCATCGGCCACCACGTTGGCCTTTCCGGGATGGTAATGGATTCCAACATTATAATCCTTGATCAACTCTAACCATCTCCTTTGCCTCATGTTCAGGTCTGATTGGGTGAAGATGTACTTAAGACTCTTATGGTCTATGTATACCTCACATCTGTTCCCGATCAAATAGTGACGCCATAACTTCAAAGCATGCACTACGGCAGCTAGCTCTAGGTCATGCGTTGGATAATTCTCCTCATGTGGCCTCAACTGCCTTGATGCATAAGCGACGACCTTTCCGATCTGCATCAGCACACACCCAAGTCCTTGGCGCGATGCGTCACAATAAATATCAAAGCTTTGATTGACGTCCGGTAGAATCAACACCGGCGCTAATGTCAATCGCTCCTTTAACTCTTGAAAACCTTTTTCGCACTCTGGCGTCCATGCAAACTTCTTCTCCTTTTTCAACAATTGCGTAAGAGGTTTCGCAATGGTCGAAAAGCCTTCAATGAAACGGCGGTAGTAACCTGCCATACCAAGAAAACTCCGGATCTGGGTCACGGTCTTCGGCTGTTCCTAATGTAACACAGCTTCTACCTTATTTGGATCAACGGCGACTCCTTCTGCGGTCATTACATGCCCGAGGAACTCCACCTTGTCCTTCCAAAAGTCACACTTGCTGAACTTGGTGAAAAGTTGTTGTTCCCTCAGCTTTTCCAAAACTCGCCTCAAGTGCTCTGCATGTTCATCCTCTGTCTTGGAGTAGATTAAGATATCATCTATGAACACAACAACAAACTTGTCCAAATACTCCATGAACACCTTATTCATCATATTCATGAAATATGCTGGCGCATTCGTCAGACCAAAGGACATAACAGTAAACTCGTAATGTCCATATCTTGACGAGAATGCGGTCTTCGGAATATCCTCTGATCGGATCTTCAGCTGGTGGTATCCCGATCGCAGATCAATCTTGGAGAAAACTCCGGCTCCTCTCAGCTGATCAAACAAGTCTTCGATCCTGGGTAGCGGGTACTTATTCTTCACGGTGACTTCATTGAGTGCGCGGTAGTTAATGCACATCCTGAAACTCCCGTCCTTCTTCTTGACAAACAAAACTGGCGCTCCCAACGGCGATTAACTCGGTCTGATAAATCCTTTCTCCATCAACTCTTCAAGCTGCTTCTTCATCTCTACTAATTCCTCGGTGGACATCCGATAAGGTCTCTTTGCTATCGGTGTTGTATCAGGTACAAGCTCTATCACAAACTCTATGTCCCTGTCTGGCGGCATACCTGGTAGATCTTCAGGAAAAACATCTGGGTACTCATTCACCACTGAGACATCTTCTATGCTGATTGCCTTTGCGCTGTTAACCATCAATTGTCCATCTATAACAGCGGTGGCTTGAAATTCCACTTTCCTTCCACACGGGCTTTCAACTGAGATAATCCTTCTCCCACAATCTAGTACGGCCTTGTGCTTGGACAACCAATCCATTCCCAAAATAACATCTAGGGTCTGGGTTTCCAATATAATAAGGTTTGCTAGGAACTCTACCCCATCTATTAATATTCTTACCCCAGAACATCCTACTTTAGTTCGGAGTTCGGACCCAGGGGTTTGAACTAAAAGCATGCATTTAAGTCTTGCAATCTCCAAATCATTTTTAGCAGCAAAAGCCTTGAGAAACAAACGAATGCGAAGCTCCAGAATCAAACAAAACTGTTGCAGGTACTGAGTTAACAAGTAACTTACCCAGTACGACGTCCGTGGCATTCTGAAGTGCCTCTACGGTGACATGGTTGACTCGGCCTCTCACCACGGTCTGGGGTGCTGCTCCTGGCTGTGTTGTCCCGCGGTTGGCTCCTCGTGCATGCGTCCTGGCTGGTGTGGATCCCAGATTGAAGCGGACTGGGGTCACTCCTGCTGTCTTCTTAGGGCAACTGTTGGCGAAGTGTCCTGACTCGTTGCAGTTGTAGCAGCGTCTCACTGTCCCTTGTTGAGTTCCTGAAACGGCATTTCTGGCTGGAGCTGGGGTCTGATAATTTTGATTGACGGGTCTTGGTGCTGGTGACGGTGTCCTTGTTGCATTCTGCAGCTGGAATCGGAAAAACTGATTTGGCGCAACCCTCAAGCGTTGCTGTGCTCCCTGACGCGATCCCTTCTGTTGCATCCTTCGCTTCCTGTTGTCGTCCAGCTCCTTGCGCTTGTCCTCAAGAATAAGCGCTTTATTCACCAACTCTTGGAAATCTGGAAAGGTGTGGGTGATCAGTCCCACCTGCAGTCCTGAGTTAAGTCCCTTCATAAAGCGAGACTATCTGGCTTTATCTGTCGCTACATCCTCAGGTGCGTAGCGTGCAAGCTGTGTGAACTTGTTCAGGTATTCGGCCACTGGCTGATTACCTTGCTTCAGTGCTTTGAACTCCTCCTTCTTGAGGTCCATGATTCCTTCCGGTACATGATACTGACGAAACGCAGCTGTAAACTCCTCCCAAGTGATGTCTTGAGGGTTCTCTTGCATGGCACAGAAGTTCTCCCACCATTCGGCGGCTGTCCCTTCCAACTGATGAGAAGTGTAGAGTACCTTCTCATTTCCCATGCATTGAGTAATGTGTAGCTTCCTCTCAATTGACCTTAACCAATCATCGGCCTCCAACGGATTGGCACTCCCGGAAAAAGTGGGTGGGTGAGTCCTCATGAACTCTGACAGTCTTGTATTCTGGCGTTGTCCCTGATTAACTTGATTGGCAGTGGCCTGAGCAGTGATGTGTTGCATCTATTGCATCATAGCATGCATCAACTGAGTCTGAGCAGCAAGAAAAGCTCCAAAATTCTGCATGTCAACTGGCGGTGCCAGGTGGGGTGCAGGTGCTCCATCATTGGGGTTTCCAGCTGGGCGAGAACCACTTCCGTTGCCTCCAAGGTTTCCGCGGGTGTTCACCATCTGTCGATTGTTCCAAGGTTTCAGAGATGAGAGGGAACAAGAATAGACAAGTAGTAGGGAAACTACACGGGGGAAAAGTGTAACTCAAAATCCAACTTTATTATTAATAATAATAACTTGGTATGGTTGCTTACAATGCCTAAGGGCCTGCAACACATACTGCACACTCAGCAAACAATGAAAATCCAACGCCTCTAAGGGTGAATCTTATTCTATAACGCGACTCGACGAAGGAGTCTCAACCTTAACGCCTATGCTTACTTGTCGAGAAAACCTCCACTGCCTCCTCGGGGCGGGTGCGGCGGCATAGGCGCGAAACAATCGCCATGCCCCACACCTACAGCTGTGGTTGACGACGCGGTGTCTTCCTTTGGCTCTGGATCTGGCTGTTGTTGTGGCTGTGGCGCGGGCGCAGGTGGCGCCTCTTCTGGTTCCTCCTCTGGCTCTGAGGCTTCCAACTCCAACACTGGATCGGGGCCTTGTCCATACAGTGCAGTCTCCAGCTCTGCGATCCTTTTTGCGGCATAAGCGACGTACTCACGAGCATTCTCTAAGTGCTTCTTCTCCTCCTCGACCTGCTCGCGAGCCTTCTTCAATTCCTGAACTGTGTCTTCGATCAGCTCCTCCTGAGCGGCGACGAATCTGGCTAAGTGAGTGACGGTAGCATCCTCATCTTCTATCGGTTTCCGTTGAACTCTGCTGTCTCGGCGTGGGTGGTGACGAAACAATGTGCCTTCCAGCTCCCTGGAGTAAGTGCGAGCGATCTGCTGCATTGCTCGACGCGACACCTCCTGGATTCCAATCTCAAAGGTAGACCTCCTGGCGGTGAAGTGGAAAGGGCGGCTGAACTTTGTCTTCTCCCGGGCATACACCGTGATCCGGACGTCCCATCCTATGACCAGTCCAGCCTGCACGAGTGTAGTCCCTCGGTAGAGCGGCCTCTCAAAACCTCCAAGAAACTGAAGCATACGCCACAACTCGGCAGCATAGCCTCCTTCATGCTCGGCGTAGTTGTTCTTCATCATCATCTGTGAAAGGATACTTGCGTAAGAACACAACATTTTAAAATCAATGTGGAAGACGAAAAGAACTCAGCAAGGGGTATGAACAAGAAAGAAAAGGGGTAAGTCGAGAATTCTTTCATTATCTTGATCACTTTTAACTTTAGAAAATAGGTTTTATCCTCACTACGACCATTCTAACTATGGGTGAGCCTACAGTCAGTATGGCTCTGATACCACCTCTGTCGGGACCCGAATTTGCAAATCCGGACCCTTTGTGTATTCAGCACTAGTCTAGGAACGCGCTAGTGCACACAGTCTCAACATTGGTAAATATCACAATCATACCACTCGATACTAATAAAGTACTTTAATTAGATAATCAAATTGGTTGGTTGGCCTTATGGTCAAGTTACAAATATACGCCTCGCAGGGCGAAACTTATTAAAAGAGAAATAATTGCAGCGGAAAATAAGATAACTTCGTGGCGCAATCCAGTATACCACAGGCAACTGACTGGGCTCGCTCCCTAGTTAGACGGTTCCTCTTGGAGCTCCTTCTCCGAAGCTGGTGTAGACTCTCCTTCAACTGGTGTTATATTGCGGCAAGGGTGAGTACTTGGTACTCAGCAAGTCATGCACAGAATGCAAGCTAATATACTATATGCATGGCTTGATACAAAGGAATAGCTCAAGGTATATTTGTAGTAAAGAGCATTTAACAAGTATTATAAGTAGATTCGAAAGCAGTAGAAACAAGTATATCATTAATAACTTTTCCAGGAGTTAAATAAACATCTTTCCCAATCCTAATCCACATTTCCATCAACATCATTATTAAACCAAGCCCAACCATTCAAGTCCAAGTTATTTTTGAGAAAGTCTAACCCTTAACTGTAATTCCCGAGCGATGTCCAATACCGCGGACACGGCTATTCGAATAGATTTTACACTCTGCAGAGGTTATGCACTTTACCCACAAGATACAGCCAAACACCACAAAGGCGAGTGTCCGTAACAGAGTCTTTCGGAAACTTCTAACAGTACAAGTGGTCCTCCCCGGTGATTGCACCCTAACCCTTCCCTTAGCGAACGCGAAGTTTAGGCCAATCCACCGTTAGATGGGTACTGCCGCAGCCCGTGACGCCTCTCGCACAACTACACAAAGGGTGTAGTTGGCATCCTGAGGTCCCACAGGTACGTTATTAGTAACTTAATCAACTAGGTCTGTCCCATTACAGACATGTGGTTGCACGCTTGACTCAGTTCAAAGGCTTGCAAGGTTAAGTCCTTAGAGTGACCAGGGCAAGACTACCCGAAGAACCAAAACAATGTTCCCGGTGCCACAACTGGCCCACCCGATCACTCTTGCCACATGCCCCGGTCGAAAACTATTTATCAAACCCCAGTTGATTACCATGCACCACGTGCCATCAACATCACAACACATGATACCTTTCCAAAACAGGTTCAATATATCATTAAGTCAATATTAACATTTGATTGTCCAAAATCATGTCAAGAGCACGTAGCAGATCTAAGCAATGTACTACAACGATCTAAATTCCCAAGTTGGCAATTTAATAATGTCCAACTATTTAATCCTCAACTAGGGTGACAAGGGGTCATGGCACATATTTAAGTAACCAAGGTGTCATACAGCAATTTGGCATTTAACTAATTTCCCATATTTAAATAAAGTATTTTCTAATTAAACTAGCATGCAATAGTTAAAACCAAATTAATTTGAAAATGGGATCAACATGGTCAAAGCACAACTTGCCTTCAAAAAGCACTTGTTCTTGGTCCTGAGCTGGCTCCTGGGTCAATACTTCTCATTCGAAGCCTTCGGACACTTCAACGTCTACTCGTAAAGCGTGCAAATAGCAATAAATAAATGAACTGTAGACAAAAAGTGTCCAAACATCCAATTAAAGTTCACAAACAGAGAGAGCATAATTTTATAAATTTTTAGAAACTAGAATCGTCAAATTCGGAGTTTAAATGCAAAAGTTATAAGCGTTTGAAGTTTGAAACAAATTCTGAAATCAAAATTTCGAATTAATAAATCATTTTCTTTTTCGAAAATTCAATTATTGCGTCAGCATGACACGTGGACCAATCGGGAGCCGCCACGTTGGCTCGGGTCCATGGACCCGGCGCATGGTTTGGCTCGGTCCACCGTGGACTCGGTCCACGGCTGCAATGTCTCACTGACAGGTGGGACCCATCGGGTGACGTCAGCGTAAGCAGCCCGGCCGACGGCGGAGCCCCACCGGTGACGTCATGGGTGATGTCACCGCCGGGACGACGGCCCGACATGCGGCGTGTCAGCGTCGCACGCGACGCGCGTCTTGCCGTGGCGGTCAGCCACCCGGCCACGTGGCTAGATCTCGGCCGTTGATTTGAAAATCAACGGCCCAGATTAGATCTGGCTTAACGCGTTTGGAAAACAACGCGGCTAACCCTAACCGTTTGATCTAGATCTAACGGCTGAGAATGGATCTAGTGCTGTGCGATTAAGGCTACATGGCACAATCTACGCCGTTGGATCTAAATCCAACGGTTGGAAATAGATCTAGGGATTTCAACGTGGAACTCACCGAGGGGGTGACGTGGCGTGATCTGGGCCCTTGGATCTGGATCGGACGGCTGGTGGAGCTCGATCGACAGCGATGGCTTGCGGCGGAGCAAGGTCACCGGAGATGGGGAAGGCGACACTCCCGACGGCGCTGCGGGGCTCCTCCGGCGAAGTGAGTGGTGCTCACCGATGCGGCTTGACCTCACGGTTCCGGATCTAGGCTCAACGGTGGCGGAGGACGGCGGACAGCGGCGGAATCTGCAAACGAACGCGGCGAAGCACTAAGCCAACTACGGCGAGCTCGCGCGGGCAAACGGCGGCGGCTCAGGCGGCGTGGGCTAGGGCTACAGGTGTGCACGGAAGTCGGCAACACGACAGCGGCGGCGGCGCATTAAATAGGGCTCTCGACGTCCGTGAAACGCGCGGAAACCGAGGCACACTACGTTGTGGCGGCGGAATCCGAAAGGGATTCGGATTGGGTGACGTGGCTAAACGTCAGCCGTTGGATCAAGATCCAACGGTGCGGGGGTTTGGGCGCGGGTCTGACTCGGGCCAGCTGGCTGGCTCGGTCGGGCTTGGGTTTGGTCGACGTGGCTCAACCGTGGCCGTTGGATCAGGATCCAACGGTCACGCGGGTTTGGGTTCGGCCGAGTGGGTTCGACCGAAACGGCTCGCTCGGGTCGGACTCGAGTCTGACTCGGACTCGGGTCCAGTCGGATGAACAGTACAAACCGATTAGGTTTTCTAGCGATTAAATAATCCAATTAATTTCTCAGAAATTCATTTAATTCATTAAAAATAGCAAAAGACTCAGAAAAATTCCAGAAAAATTCTGGAAAATAATTTGGATCATTTTGGACTCAAATAAAATATTTCCAACAAATTTTTATTTGCAAAGTTAAATTCTTTAATTATTTCAAAAGGGGATAAATTCAAATAAATCCAAATAAATCCAAATAAATTCCAGAAAATTCCAAAAATTCACCGAAGTGCCAAATCACACATGAATTTAAGAAAAGCAAATTTTTGGGGTGTTACAATAAAGCTCTCATACTTAATTCTTAGCATATGCAATTTGGCCTCCTTAACCGAAGATGTCCCCTCATGGATTTCCGAGAGGGTTATACAAATCTCGTGAGCAGTCTCAAGATTACTCACGCGATTGAACTCATCTGCATTCAAAGCACCAAATAGAGCATTTGTTGCTTGAGCGTTGTGATGAGCGTTTCGTTCGTCTTGGTCAAGCATTGTGACGAACCCCTCATTTACAACTCTCCATATACTAGGGCACATGGCCTTAAGATAAACAATCATTCGAATTTTCCAATACGCATAATTTGTGCCATCAAAGAAAGGTGCCTTTCCTATGGATACACCCTCATTAGCCATCATTTACTCTCTAGACAATGAAGTCTAATGATGAGAGACCAAGCTCTGATACCACTTGTAAGATCGAGGATGAGCCTAGAAAGGGTGAATACGCTTTTTCAAGTTTTCTAGCAATAAAAAGCTCTAAATAGCCTTAAAACAGAAATCACAAAGCAAGCGGAAGAGTTAGCTAAGATTTTGACAAGTAAGGCCTAAAGTAACTAAGTGTAACACCCTAGCACTGCACGTGCCCTGAATGTTACACCCTCAAATCCATTAGCACAAGACACTAGAATAATTTAGCAAAACAAGCTAAATTACTTAGTAACTTACCAAAATTATTAGAACTTTTGGCAGCACCTCCCCTAAAACTAGGACATCCACTCAGCAGACAAAAGACATCATTTAATATAGCAACATTGTAAGCAACTAAAGGTAACCAACCGAGCACAAACATTGGTCATGGTATCAATGAACCGCCATGACCCAACTAAGCACATAAACAACTATCACAAATTTATTACAATACATGAATTCAATAAGATTAGAAGTGACATGTCAATACGAAACTACGATGATAAGTCATGATCGTGCTACTACTCCCATCCCAGCATGCCGGCTTCAGGGTACCTACACACATTAAATAACAAGCATGAGTCGAAGACTCAACAAGCACATCGAAGGAATAAAACATAGCCAGATAGGATTTCTGAAGCAGTAACATAATCACAACTCTTAATTGAATTCAGCAAGCAGGAATGAAAAAAAAACATGTAATATCACGATCCTTACATATAACACCCCAGCATCTAGTATGCCCAGAATGTCACCACAAAGAATAGAAACAACAACCAAATAACATAATTAAAGACAAATTTCAGCAACTACGCTAATGTTTTATATGAAATTTCGGCAGCATGTTCTCTGTTTTCCATGGTTTTAAGCATCAACAATAATAGCATAACAAGATAGCATAATGAGAGACAACAATAACATGGCAATCCAGGATTTCAACATCAATTCAAACCCAACACACCAATTTAATCGTCACATAAACCAATAAGACGTAAACGATTAATCATGACAACCAACAGGGCAATTATTCCAAGGTTTAGCTAGATAAGATAACCATCACGACTATGGAAGGAGTATGACATTGATTAAATGAGTGATGCTAAGTGATGGTTTGTGTCTAGCTCCCTTTCCCACATGCCGGATTCAAGATACCTAAAGAAAACATAAACAACAAGTGTGAGTTCATCACTCAGCAAAGTGTATTGCAATGGTACAAAACAATAACAATTCACATACATACTTTATGCCATTCACACATCATGAAAAACAACTCATAAACTTCTTCATTTATGCTCTCATTTATGCAATGCAATGCAACATGTCTCTTTGCTTAGCACATACTGGTATTGTCGAGTGCACACCTGTCGGTGTGCACCCTCTTTCCCTTCTATCCCGTGGAGGATGCCTACTCTTACTGACACGCTCCCATTCACCACTATGGATGGGACTACGAGGTAGGTCTTTTGTGTTCACTACATGTGAACACAGAGGCCTGCATCAGAATGGGACGCCTCTTCCATTATGAATGCACATATGCCATAAACATGAATGAACTTGCATAAATACTCAATTTAGCAATTGCATAACCATTTAAACATTCATATTCATCATATCACATGCAAGGATCAAACATGGCAAATTAACATATCACATGGTTAAATTGCAACGCTATAAATCTATATGGCCTCCCAAGCCACAACCATCCCAATACTTGCCTTCAACCTTGCAAGACGGAATGGCGAGATGTTGATGGCACTCCCGGGGTCACACCACCTGCACAAAGGTAAAATACACTCAAAAACATGCCCACAAAACAACACAAGACCAATCAACTACATCGACTTCGCAACCCACTCCTAAAACCCAAAAAACAGCAATCTGTCCAAACGGGACAGCAGACTTCGAAAGACCATAACTTGAGTTTAACTACTCCAAATCAAGTAATCGAGTATATTTTCTCGAACCTCAGGAAATTTCCCATCTTTTTTTAAGTATTCGTGACAACTAATTCAGCCTCTAAAATCCTCTAATCTACAGTTGAACTCAGACTGTACCATTCACGTCACAGATTGGATAGCGCTCGGTAAAACGACCATAACTTTTAAACGGCTGAACAGAATTTAGCGTTTTTGGTGCCCAGTTAAAGGTAATTCGATTACCTACAACTTTAGCAACAGTTGGTCCCCTAGAAAATGCCTCTAACATTTTTAAAATCGCGCCCTAAAACAGCACTCCAATCTGCCTGAGAACAGAACGTGAATCAGATATGGTTTTCGCCAAATCTAACTAGTTGAAGCACCTAATTAGAGGCTAATAGCACCAAATTTCCCCACTAGAACAGTACCTAATCCACCCCAAAAACTCCCCAAAACCATACCTCTTCTCGACGAATCGACGAACGCATCCTTCCACCGACCACGGTCCCTCCAATCGCCGAGTTCACCAGATGTTCTTGGTCGCAATGCTCGCCAACGGAAGGATCAACGGAGGGGGAGGTGTCGCAGCCATGGGAGGGGGAGGAACCTTGCTAGGGCCGGCTAGGGAGGAGAGGGAGGGGAGCATGGGAGGGGGGAGGAAGGGGTGTGGCGGCTAGGGGAGGTGGGGGCGCATGGGAGGGGGAGGGGCTAGGGTTTGAGCAGGATTTCTCCGCCCCACATGGGCCAAAAGCCCCCCACCAAGGCCCAAACTTCCCCGGAAAGCCCAAAGCTTAAACCCCTAAGGCCCAAACTCAATTCCCCTAAGGCCCAATCTCTCCTAGAAAAGCCCAAACACCCTGAAAAGCCCAAAAACACGGCATAACCTTGTATCATAATGCCACATTCTAAAATGTTACATTCTATAATGTCACATTACACATCTTTAATTGAGACCACAGTTCACGTCTTAGCCCCCTCTTTTTTTTTCCACATTACTTAGTAGTCTATCGATAGCAATGCAACACAATGATGAATGCAATCATGCTCATGCACCTTTTCATCAATTATACCGGTATAGCTGAGGGAACTCCCGTCGATGTTCACCCTCTACCTCCATCCTGTGGTGGTACCTACCCCAAAGTAGGTTTTACACAAGGGCACTCTGGATTAGTCATAACTTTCTCATTGACCTCACTGGATTAGTTATGACTTACACATCGACCTGGCCCTTTATATGCTATGAGTGCAAATTATGCAACATTTACTCCTCATTGCTCATCTATCATGCGACAACACTGTTTACAGAGCATTTTCCCTATGAACCCATTCTCCTCATCACAACCATATGCATAAGAATAAACATATGCATAAGAATACTCATATGCGTAACATACTCATAACAAGACAATTTAATCGATAACATTAGTACAGCGTATCAAAAGCAAGAATGATCACTTAAAGACAGTGAGTAAAATATTGGATACTTTCAATATTAAATACCGTCGATTCACTTTATTGCTCTACCATGCACTTGCCAAAAGCCCACTCTCAACCATAATTCATCTAAATTTGCAGAGCAATAAATAAAAGAGGAAGTATCACATATTACTCACGACCATATTCAACCCCACGATGTACTTGCCCTTACCCGCAGGAAGTGGAGTGACGCACGAAGCAGGGGCCACTCCCCCTAGAAATAGAAATCATAACAACACAACTTATGGAGCAAGCAAACAATCAATCACAACATCATTTAATACAACGACGATCAACCCTAAAAGAACTCTCTGCCTACCCACGATTGTATTACTCTTAGACAAAATACAACTCAAACACTAAAAGAAATACATAACACAAATATGCATATCCTCACTTCGGCAAATGACAGAACTTCATCCCCTAGACCTCAATAAGGCAAGCACGCACAAGGACAATTCCCTAATCAACTCCAATTCACTCACATCCTCAACTCATCTCAACTCAACTTAATAGTTTGATACTTCTAAACTAAAGCCCATGAACTACAACAGCAACCAAACATGAATTCCATATTAACATTCACAATCAACTGCAAAGTACCTTCTTAAGCGCTAATCTACCTTGAGATATCAACAACTAACAAAAGTTACAATTTATCAAATCTCTTAGGCAGGGAACTAATATGCTGCGTAAATGCACTACAATAATTCCCACAAGTACTAAGGTGTTTGCCATATCTCCAAATAGGTTTTACCAACTGATCTATCCCTCCGTATGATTGATATATCTCCAAATACAATTGATATATCTCTTAATATGGCTCATTGATTGAACTTATTGGCTTGAAATATAATGACTAACACAACTATCAGTTAGCACAGTTGACACGCTCATGCGTACGCACAAATCCTTATATGTCTATTGATTCAATTCATTATCTAATAAGCCAAACCATCAATGAATAAAGTACTATAAAACCTTCCACCAATATTCATGTAAGATTTTCACAGCCGATGCTAACTTAACCTTCATGAAGAGCTTCCAACCAAAGATAATGGCCTACTACTAACTTAAGCAACCGAAACAAGTACAAGCAAATAATGGCACGAAGCATAAGCAGCCTTAGCCCTTCTGTGCCTTAATCATGGCTACGCAAGCATCTTTCAAATGTAATGGTTCAATGCAGTTCAAAACATGTCTTGGCTCATGTTGTCCAAAATTCTACATTGCAGAACTAGAACAAACAAGGAAACTACTGCTATGAGTCACGCGACCTAAGTAATAAGCAATCAGGACATGCTACACGACCTCGTACACTACTGCAAACAAGTAAATCTAATCCAGAACATCGACAACCTTCAAAGCTTCAACAAAAGTATGCTAGTTCAAAGCAACCACGCTTTTCTACCATTACAGCCGCGTCCGCTTATCTACATTATATCGCAGCCAATCGCAATATCAAATATTCCACCAATGACAGTTCCTCTAAAAAGTTATAAATTGGCACCCCTAGCTCAAATCCATCACATAAGCTAACCCCATCAACATCATCTGAACCCTGTAGATACACCTGTTTGCACCAAACCAAAAACCGGAATGGAGTCAAATAGATCTGCACAGATCACAAAGCACCAAACACGAACATATATCAAATATAGACCTTCTAGGCATTCCATCAAACACATGGCATGCACAAAGTTCATGTCGAGCAACTAGCATTCAACAAGCACATCAAGAACAGCCCCAACCCTAGAACTCATCAAATTAGTAGGGCTGAGCTAGGGGGAGATGGAGGCGCCGTCGGCTGGAGGGGGAGCAGGCGAGGGCGGCCGACTCGGGGAAGAAGCAAGCGGTACACATCAGCTCAGGTCGGGAGGAGGGCACGGCGTCGGCGTCGGCTCGGCCGGGAACATGGAGGGCGACCAGAGGAGCTAGGGAGGCCAGGGAACGGTGCGTCGGCCAGGTGTGGAGGAGAGGCCAGAGAGCAGCGTGAGTGGGAGGAGAGGCTGGGGAGCGGCGCGAGTGGGAGGAGTCGGGCTGGGGCTTGGGGCAAAGCCAGTGGGAGGAAGGGAAAAAGAAATAAGAGGGAGAGGGTTAGGTGGGAGGAGGAGAGAGGAGGGGTAAATTGCCAACATATAATTATTTTCTCCCACACAGCCAAACTCCAACCCAGCAACTCTCAAACAGGCCCACCACACGCACAACTGGAAGTCCCAAAATCTGAAGAAAGATCTGGAATATTACATTCTCCCCCCCCCTTGAAGGAATTCGGCCCCGAATTCGAAGGGCACTAAACACAAAACAAAGTCCACAAAGGACAAATGGAAATTCAAACTCAAAACACCAACGAAAGGACTCAACTGGCTTGCAAAAGACAAACAAAATTCTCATTCAACACTAGGTCCCCTCAATTCAATCGCAAATTCTAATCTCCTCTCTTTACCTCCTTACCACGATTCAACTTATTCATGACCACAAAAAAAATGGCACGGAGCTCTTTATTCCCAACCAAAAATAATCATTCACAGTAGGACACTTTACGTCAAATTGCTATCACATTCACTACAACCAAACGGTACTCCCAACACATTTGGATCGAGAAATAAAAATCTCCATCATAAACCACCTGTTAAATCACAATCAAAGTGCTACACCTAGCCCAAGCAAGGACCGCAGATCAAACCCAAACCACACTCGGTTCCTTTTCTAAGAGGGTCTCGCCCTCACATCCTTTCACTCGACAACCAAGTTCAGAAGCATAATTCAATAGTATACTCAACAATATACCGTGAACATTAATATTCTATATTCCATCTCGAATGCAAAAGAAGTACACTTCTTCACTACAGAGCATTTCTTCTATCATTTTCGGTAGTTCTTCTATCAAGCCCACTTCACCCCAAGGGACCACTACTCAAGGTAATTGCTCACTATAGAACATTTTCATCAGATTATCAAATCCTTCATTACAACCATCTTAACCCACAAGTTCAATCACACGATAGAATGGTAACGCAATCAACATCAACTTCCCAGTAGTTCACTAGTAAGGGTTAAACCAGCACCACCAAGGAACCATACCACACATGTTTCTTCTTCCTAGAAGGTTTCATCCCCACATCTTGCGTTCAAAGAACCAAATCGAAGGGTGTAATCCTCTCAAAACCCTACCAAGAAGAAAAACCCAGATCATTCACTTTCTTCTTAAGCTAGCAAGCAAAGGAAATTTTGATTCCCCTTAACCACTCAACCCACTTTCAACCATTTAAATCCAAGGATTCAGACCTTACCACGGGGAAACCCCAATAAGAAAAAAAAACAACACTGCGCAAAACTTTTATCGAAACAACTCACTTTCACGAAAACAAAACATCAAGCTTTTACGAAGGTAAAATGTCTCTCTTTTAGCATAAAACAACTTATTCCCTAAAAGAAACTGATTGAGGAATCGATCAACATCCATCCAACAACCAACAAGTCTTTTTAAAAAAAGGAAAACTCGTTTTCTCGCAGAAATATCGTAATCAATCACAGATCACTTATGAAACAATCATAAGTTTCATCCTTGAAATAATCATAAGTACCACACCTATTATTTAAATTCGACTCTAGTTTGAAAGGAGATACTAATTCCTCCCAACAAGAACTTCCAGATCGTTACCTTGAATTTGGTCTTTACCTTTACTCATAGTAGCGCAATCTGGGCACACCTCCTCAGACGGTACATTCCATAATCACTACCTGAGCTAAACATCTTAGCCAAGAAAAAATTTTGGTATTATTCAATGAAATGCAATAATTCGAACTCCATCAACCGATTACACGATCAATTGAATTCGTAAACTTTTATAAGAAGGTTCAACTCGAATCCCACCATTTCTAGTATTCCAATACTCTAGCCATTAAAGATTTCATATCCACCAAAAGTATCCTGAAAAGCCCAACAGGTTTGAACAAAAGTTACCGAACCCAAATCTTCATTTAATTTCTTTCTCCCATTCATATAACCGCCACCAGTCATATTATCATCAAACCATACACCAAGGCAAATTAATGACAACCGACAAGGAGAATCACTTCATCACTTTCTCTGCACTATCCATTTAACAGTTAATTTAGCAGAATACAGTGCATGAACAATTTATTTGGGCCAACTAACCATAATGAACCAATGATCGTGCACTGTCTATTCCAAGTTTAAGACATAACTTTTCAATTGATACCTTCAGCATGAACAACATAAACTTTCATACAATCTATAAGTCAACATTTTAGTATCCCAAGTTCAATCAACTAGTAACTAACTCTCACAATTAATTATTATCTTCCGAGACATATTTCACCAATAAGGCTCCAAGACAGGAATTGCCAAAGATAGAACCCAAGCACCAATACAATCTTGAGAACTTAGTCCATCATGAACGCAACATGTTCGGTTTGATTTTCACAAAGGTGATTTTCAGCACCGGACCAAAAAGGTTGGTCCGACGTACAAGGTAGTAAGCGCCGGACTAAAAATTTGGCTTAACTCAAGTCGGTTTCGCGTGAATGGTGTACGCTCGGTATGAGATTGAATGAAGTGTTTTCAATGCCAAACTGAAAAAGTCGGTCTGGCAACACTGCGTGGAAGGGTTTTTTTTGTTTGAGTGAGTGAAGGACTTGGTTTTGAGGGAAAGGAATGAAGTGACCTTTACTCCAAGTAATCTTGACAAATTTGGCCTAGGAACCAAGGTACTTTCTCGTGTATAGTCCCTCTTAATAGTACGGCTAAACCAAAATATTCCTAGCTACATGTCTTGGAACAACTCCCAAGCAAAAACTAGAAATAAGAGTCCTTGGCATTTATCTTTAATCTGAAAAACCTTCACTTTACAAAGGGTATATTTCTTGATCATCAACACCAAAACTAATATAAAGCATAGTTAACAAATTGGGGGACCTAGATGCTTTCACCAGTTCAAAGTAATTCTGATAAGGCTCACTTGGGAGGAAGATGGAGCTCTACTCGATCTTGTTGCTTCTTGCTGCAATGGGGCTTCACAGAGGAGTAATGGCGCAGGTCATTGGTAGGGAAAGGATAGGGAGCTACCTAGGGTGGAGGATGACCTATGGAGCTCCTTTTATAGGCATGAGGTGAGGTCTTCGATTCGGGTCCATGAGCATAATGTTGCACCCAAGGATGAGAGGACAGTGGTGCGATAGAAAGGCCAGCTTCTAGTTGCTTTGTAGAGTGTTTGATATGGCACAGGAGACAATAGTGGGGAGGCGATAGGGAGAGGAGATGGCTCAGTAGGAATGGCACGGGCCTAGGCTAGACTAGATAGGGTGAGGCAAGGGTCCTAGACACGGGGTGGCGTGGCTTGGGTTGGCGACGATGGCCAGTGAGGCGTAGTGATGTGGTGGCTTGATTCTGAGCGCAAAATGCTGTGGGTCCTAGAGTGTGCATGAACTGGCATGAGTGACACAGCCCGGCACAAGAATGGGCACGAGCTGGGCGCGAGCGGTGCTGTGCATGAACGACATGTGGCTGGCACTGTAATACCAGTTCCGGGCTCAGTAGGAATGGCACGGGCCTAGGCTAGACTAGATAGGGTGAGGCAAGGGTCCTAGACACGAGGTGGCGTGGCTTGGGTTGGCGACGATGGCCAGTGAGGCGTAGTGATGTGGTGGCTTGATTCTGAGCGCAAAATGCTGTGGGTCCTAGAGTGTGCATGAACTGGCATGAGTGACATAGCCCGGCACAAGAATGGGCACGAGCTGGGCGCGAGCGGTGCTGTGCATGAACGACATGAGGCTGGCACTGCAATACCAGTTCCGCGATTGAACGGTTATTTTGACATCTTTCATTTAGCGGTCGATCTTCAAATGTTATTAATTAGCCAAGCAGTAGTTTTTAACTTGTTTAAAATTATTTCCTTGAGGAGTTGTTGTTTTTCTTGCATCGTAATCTATTTGAGATGTTTTTCTAGAGAGAGAGAGAGAGGTAGTAGTATAAGTGGCTTAGGTTTCTCCTCCCACCCAAAGAAAGAAAGAAATGAGAAGAACCAGCCCAAAGCCGAATGGAGAAGCTCTCCTCCCGTGCTCCTCCTCCCCCAAGATGCCCCCTCCAGCTTCGGCCGGCATGCCGCCACCCTCTGGCGAGCCCACTGGCGGCGGCACCGCCTCCTCCGGCCGGCGAGCCCCCCCCCCCACGCCGGCATCTTTCTCCCCTACCCAAGCGCCTCCCCTGCTGCCGATCTGCATTTCTCTTCTTCTTCCTCCTTGGGTGAGTGAAGGTATACTTTGAGCTTGCTATTTCTGCTCCAATGGAGTCCCTAGCTAGTCTAGATGGCTCTAGATTTGCTAGATGTGAAATTTGTGGAGGGAAACTAGATCTAGGTTGGAGGGAAACAAATTCTGTTTTCGGGTAGAGATGAACCCGAGTCTTGGAGCATGGTTTTGGGGTTGATGCACTCACCCCATGGATTTTCGGTAGTAGACAAAGTTGTATCCCTTCCTTTATTCTTTAATTTGAGCACAATATCACTAAAATCTGATAAGCCATTTAAAAGTTATGGCTGTTTTAGGGCGGGCTGTCTGGAGTATTGTGGTATTGGTAGATTCATTGGTCAACTAAGTTTTTCTGCTAGATGCAAACCGAATCAATCTTTCTGTTTGCCTAGATATATCTAGGAAATTTTATGTAGATTTAGAAAATGTATTCTTTTGCTTGATTTGCATTCTATATTCAAAAGTTATGCCTTGTCTAAGTGGGCTACCCAAACTGCGATTGTTCTGAATTTCAGAAGTTTGGGTCCGCTGTTGTTTTGAAAACTGGTAGTGCTTGAAGAATAACTAGTTTGAATGGGTTTGATGCGTGGATAGATGGTTGTCTTGCCGTCATTTAGAGCATAAGAATTCTAAATTTGGTTTAGCCAATTAGGAGTTATGCTAATTTGATTACGAACTGTCTGGAAATTGGAATTTATGTAAATGAGCCTCGTTCTTTTGAAAGCTAGGATTAATTCATGCGTAACCAAATTGATAATGCAAGATGATCCTCTTGTGGTTAATTAGAGTCTAAGTTTACTCAATTTGGTTGAGTGAAACAAAAGATATGCCTTGTTGAAATTGCTATCCTAAAACTAGAGTTTGCTGGAAATTTAGATTTTTTTTCAATTGAGTGTTTGGAGCTCAAGTTGTGGGCATTTAGTGTTGATTAGTGTATGAAATGGAGTCAGATTGCGTAAGAAAGTTAATGGGTCTAGTTGAGGACGTTTAAAGCGGATTTCGCGTTGAGCGGAAGAGTTATTGCTATTTCCCGCTTAATATGACTTGCATTGTTTGAGATAAATGTAATTACGTTCATTACAGGATTTGTAACCTCGGGAGTAGCCGAAGCTTCCCGCCACTCAATCCCGAGTGGGTAAGGGCAAGTGCATTCCTACTATGATGGTAGGATTTTGATTCTTATTAATCCTGATGAATATGTTTATGTTGAATTACATGACTTGTGTTGCATCATATGATAATTTTATTGCTATGTATGTATTCAATGATGTCCATATGAAAAGATAGAAATGAATGTAGATGCAAGTGTATCGTGATGAATGGTGCTTGGTAGTGAAGTGATTGCCCTGTTGTCGTGTTCTAACCGCATTTTAATAATCATATGTTGTGATGCCATGTTTTATTCATGATTATGACTTGGTTAGTACGAATGATAATGTATGGATGCGAGAGGTAGTTGATGTTTGATGTATTTGAATTATGGCTATGGAATTGTAGGTATTGAATGTAGTTGCAATTTAATTGTGTTAATTGCATTTGTGCATTCATAATGGAAGAGGTGACCCATTCTAATGCAGTCCTCTGTGTTCACACGTAGTGAACACGAAAGTCCTACCTCGTAGTCCCATTCATCGAGGTGAATGGGAGCGAGACAGTAAGAGTAGGCACCTTCCACGGGATGGGAGGGACGTGAGGGTGCACACCAACGGGTGTGCACTCGACAGTATTGGTATGTGCATCGAAAAGAGCATTCGTGTCACATTGCATCATAATGATGATTTGAGTTAAATGGAAATGTTTAGAGTTGGGATCGAGTCGTGAACTCACCGAAAAGATTTAAAGAGGTAAGTGCTAAGAATAGATGCATTCATGTTGCGCTGCATTACTAATGTTTATTTGTGCTAATGGAAATGTGAGGTGTTGGGATCGAGTCGTGGACTCCTCCCAAGAGTTGAATGAGGTATGTGTGTGAAGTAAGAAATGAGGTAATGGAGGTAAAAAGGTATTGATATTATTGTTTTATGTATTTGTTGACTTGGATAAGAATTATGCTCATATTATTGATTTACTAGTGTAATATGGCTTTTTGATGCACTTTGCTAAGTCTTCGACTGATGCTTGTTTTATTTAATGTTTTAGGTACTCGAAAGAGCGACTTGCCGGGTTTGGGGCTTAGCTGCACCTCCACTGACGCTCACGACATGATAAGGGAACTTAATTGTGAATTGGTTCACCTTGGTAACTAGTTGGGTTCATGTGATAACTTTGTTGTAGTTGTATGACCTATCTGATGTTAAGGAGTAATAGTTGTTAGAAGACCATGACCCTTTGTATGTTCTTAGCGGCTAATGATGGTTAGTTGTTACTTGTTGTTTCAAATTGATAATTGTGATCTCTTTGCCTATTGAGTGGATGTCCATTTAGCAGGGGAGGTCTTGCAAAATTTTTGGTGAAACTTTAGATAGGTTTGGTAGCACTTCGGGCACGTGAGGTGCTAGGGTGTTACAAGCATAGTGACTCTGTCGATGAGGCTGAATGGCGGGCCCAACGTGTCAAAGAGAGGGAGAAGCTGAGAGAGATGTTGCGAGGGGAGGCGCCTTTGGCCGTAATACATTTTCTCGCTAGAAAAGGAGTGTTTTGATCCCGTCGATTTTCATTTTTGGATTTAAAAAAATTTCTAAAGGTTTTTAATTACAACTTAGACAACTTTGGAATCTTCTTTGACAACTTCAAAATTTTATTTTAATTACAACTTAGAAAACTTTGGAATTTTCTTTGAAATATCAAACTAATTTCAATGTTCGTGCACAATTTTGTGGGTGCATCTGGCATGGTACTGGTGTTTCTATAATTGTTCTAGTGTTTTAGCAGTTCTAGGCTTTTCTATAAATTCTTTTATTGTCTTAGTTTTAATATAAAGTGTAGTATTTGATTTTACAAAACTAGCCACTTAATTCTAAAACTTAGGAAAATTTTGGAGATGCACTTTAGATTATTTATATCCTAACTAAAAAATTTACAGACTTTGCACATTTTCAAATTGGAGGTTTAAAATTCAAAAATAGTAGCTAGAAAAAAAGGATAAAGGCATTTTCTTAAATGTAGAAAATTCTATATAAGCAAAAAAAATCCTAAAAATTCTTAGTAAATGCAGAAGAATAATTTAGCAACTTAATATTTAATTCATGAGCAAAATTTGGGATGTTACAGACCTAGCCCCTTAAACAGAATCTCATCCCCGAGATTAGGTCGACTTGGAGAAGAAATAAGGAAATTCATCTCTAAGGCGATCTTCTCGCTCCCATGTGGCCTCTTTCTCGGTGTGGTTGCTCCACTGGATTTTTATCATTGTGATGGTGTGGTTATGCATCTGTCTCTCAGCTTTCTCTAGGATTCGTACCGGGTGCTCCTAGTAAGAAATATTAGGGTGCAAGTCGATATTTTCCAATTGAGTGTACTTTGTTGGCACTCGAAGATATTTCTTCAGTTGAGAAACATGGAAGACATCATGTACATCAGAAATTTAAGGTGGTAGCTCCAATTGGTATGCCATCTCGCCTTTCTTTGCGAGGATGCGGTATGGCCCAATGTATCGAGGTGCTCGTTTTCCATGAATTCGAAAACATTGGATGCTGCATACCACTAAGACCTTGAGATAAACATGATTATCCACCTCAAAAATTAGCTCATGATAATGATGGTGGACATATGAAGGACCATGTGGAGGTCTATCCATGTTTGTGATGAGTATTTGACTTTAATTGAGCAAGGTGTGCTCTGGTTTAAGTTTGATTTGACTCGGAATTGTATGTTTGAATTTATGATAAATCTGGACTAACATGCAGGAAGAAAAATGTAAGATTGTATTTTGGAATGTGCAAAATGGTTTGGTCCTTGTGGTAGAGGTTATTGAAGCAGCTATGGTCGTTGGTGAGTACCGGGACTAGGTTGGGAGAACCGAGGTCCAGAACGGTCGAGGATGCCGACAAGATGGTTGGGCTCAAACCGGGATCACCTTGACATCATGGAAATGGACTTGAGGTGGCTCATGGTTTTCGGTTCGGGTTGGAGGCTCGAAGAGACGGAAAAGGAGCGGTCAAGTCTGGCGGATGAAGGCCCGTTGCATCGGGTTGACCGGGTTTTGTTTAAACCCATGTATGGCTTATGTGGCCCATGTAAAGCCCAAGTATGAGTGTGGAGTGAGTGGGTTAATCCTAACCATTGGTAGAGTGCCCTAGGATTTGGGACTCATCCAATGGTGGTAGGTGGCCCTAGAGTAGTATAAATAGAGGGGGAGGGGTGCCCTCCCTCACTTGAAGGTTTGAGTTGCTCCTTTGAGCTTTGCCCACATGAAGTGAGACTTTGTAAACCTTCCAACCATAAAATACAAAGACTTTCTTTACATTCTTGTGAATTTAAATTACGCATTTACATTATGTCTTTACTTTATGCATTTTAAATTCATCATTTACTTTCCCGCATGTAAATTCTCGCAATTTGGATTTGCCTCCTCTCCTTATAAATGCTATTATTAAAGGATGTCTTGAGGGTGCTCATTTAGTTTTACATCTTTCTTGCACCATAGAATAGACTATAGATCAAGTTTCTATCAAGATTGCAAATATGTCCTGAACTTATTCTTCGCGTAGTAGTCAGTCTTCGATTTTTAGAAAAATATAGAAAAATACTTTTTGAGTGATTCTTATTGGAGAAGGTGCATGACTCATATACCCATCCGTAAAAAAATTTTGGAGTCTACTGGTTGCACCATTTGGGAGCTATAAGGTGAAAATCGAGCCCCAAATTTCCTGATCGAAGTTCCTAACTATCTGTAGTCTTTGATTTTTTTTTGACTTTTCTACAAGGCTTTTGAAGGTGATTTTTGGTGGAGTGTTTCATGACTCATCTTCTCATAGGATGAAAAATTCCCAAAATTTTTGGAGCAACAGAAGTCCACCAACCACCTGCTTCAAGTGAGGACAATTCCAGAAAAATCTGCTTTTGCTTTTCTAAAAGAGGTTTTTGTGATTTGGCTTGATCTATTTAGAAAAGAAGTATTTGAATTGATTCCTCTTTAATTTGGACACTTGACAACCAGGATTGTGAGTTAAAAATCCCTCACTTGATTCATGGTTCTCTTCCATGTAAGCTAGGAATACACATGGTTGTCTAGTTGTTCCCTTTCTTGCGGGTTTTGCGATTTTGAGGAGCACCGGTTTTCTTGTGGGATTGTTTGGAGTACGTTGAGTAGGGGACGATTTTATTTGGGATCATTCATGTAACACCCCGGCATTTAATATACCCGAATGCTACCAAACACAAGCTAAACAACAACTAAATACCACATTTAACATAAAATTGCAGCAAAGGTGCATAGGCTAAAAACCGAGATTTCGGCAGCACCTCCTTTGTTTTATCATGAATTTAAGGAACAGCAACAATATAGCATTATATGGCAATAAGAGAAACATCTAAAACAGCAATAAATAAAGTCTTAACGACAATAAGAGACTAACATTAAGCTCTTAAGGTTCCAAGTGTCAAACAAACAATAGAACTCTCATTAACCAAGCTAAGACTTAATTTTAAAGACCATCACACGCAATTTATTATCAAACTAAATGAATTGACTTGGGGAAACATTAAGGTAAAGCAACGTGTGAGCGTGTGACTATTCCCCTTTCCCGCATGCCGTTCTCATGGTACCTAAAACAACAAGAAAACACAAGGGTGAGTTCGAAAACTCAGCAAGCATACTGCAATGGACAACAAGCATAACAACATGGCAATAACATCTTCCATCATGTATATCATCTCATTCATGATTACTTATCAATATCATCATCAATTTGTATGCGAAGTAATGCAATGCTCCTGACCCTCTGGAACCTCATACCGGTATGGTGGAGTACACACCCGTCGGTGTGCACCCTTTCCTCCCTGCCATCCCGAAGATGGAGGGTGCCTACTCGCTTCCAAACACCACGTGGATGGAATCACAACATAGGACTTACTCAATGACGTTCCGGATTAGTCATAACTTTCTCACCGACCTTGCCGGACTAGTTAAGACTTTCTCACCGCCCTCGCCCTATCTCATGACATGCATGCAACCATGCCAATTATCATATTTAATTCACATATTAACACATGGCATCATAATATGTTAAACATGCTCATCATATCATACCATTCATTAACACATGGCAAGTGGACATATATCATGTAAACAATTCCATCTAATCTCAACATGCAACCTACAACTCGCTATCCATCACAACACACTTGCCTCAACCACGTGCGACGGATTGGCGGGAAGAAGAGGGCTCTCCCGGGGTCACACCACCTGCACATAGGCATCACACACTCACAATCATAACCTCAAAACAGTACACAAACCCCCATCTAACCCGACAATGCCAACTACTCGCAAAACCTAAAACAGAGGTTCTGTCCCGGCGGGACAGCAGCCTTGCAAAAGGCATAACTTGAGTTCTGGGACTCTGAATGAATTAAACGAGTACACCCTCGCGTAGCCTAGGAAATTTCCCAACTTTCTCTAGGTATAAGGAAAGTCTGATTCGGCCTCTAAAGTTGTTTAATCTACAGATTACCGAGATCTGTTCCAATTACGTCACAGATTTTTAGGCGCTCGGTAAAACAGCCATAACTTTCAAACGGCTGATCGGAAATTAACGTGCTTTACGTCCACGGAAAGATAATTAAATTATCTACAACTTCCTAGAAGTCCGTACGGTCTGATTCGGATTCTAAATCGACGGAAACTCGAACCCTAGTTCGACTGCTCAATCTGCCCGAAAACAGAAACGTGGACAAGTTTAGATCTAACCCAAATTACTTCAATCCAGCGCCTCCAATTGATCTAAAAACTTGATAAACACCCTAATAACAGTACCTAGATCATCCCCAAGGATCCCCAAGATCATACCTTTGGCCGACGAACAAATCTCCAATGAATCCCCTCGCGAATCGCTCCTCGCTCCACGTTACTCGCTCCTCGCTCCTCGCTCCTCGCTCCTCGCTCCACGGGATGACTCCACGAGTTGCAGGGGTGGGGAGGCCACCCTAGGGCAGCAAGGGGTGGAGGGGAGGTGGTGTGGAGGTGGAGGAAGGGGTGGGGGGCGCACGGTTTGGGGAGGGGGGTGGCGGCTAGGGCTTAGGGGAGAGGGAGGAGAGGTGGAGGCGCAAGGGGCTGAGGTGGGGCGCAAGGGGGGCAGGGGGAGCCCCTTTTAACAGCCCCCACACCCTGCCCTAGTCCAATAAGAGTCCCTCTCAATCCCTCCAAAGCCCACCAAGGCCCAAAACTCCCCCGGGAAGGCCCAAAACCCCGAAAACGGCCCAGAAACGGCCCGAAAAAGCTATTAACCTCCAATTCTTATGGTTTTAACCTTATTTCCACATCTCATACTGTATTTAACCTTATCATGCTCAATAATTAAGGATACGACACTCCGAGGTGTCACATTCTTCCCCCCTTCAACAGGATTCGACCTCGAATCTAAACGCACCAACACGAAACCCAGCAAAACCAAAGACAGCTAGGTTTTCACATCACACACCTGAGGCGAAAAGTTCGGGATACTTCTCGCGCATGCGAGATTCCAGCTCCCAAGTCGCTTCTCTCTCGGTCTGATGTGACCACAGGACCTTGACAAACCTAAGCGTCCTGTTCTTCATCACTCGCTCTGAAGTCCCCAGAATATCCACAGGACGGGACTCGAAAGTGAGGTCCTGCTCAAGCGCCAATGGTTCCAATGGAACCACCAACTTCGGATCATGCAAGTATTTCCTCAACATCGAGACATGGAACACATTATGCACACCTTGCATGGATTCCGGTAGCTCTAGGCGATAGGCCAACTGCCAACTCGGGCGAGGATAGGAAAAGGCCCAACATACCCTGGACTGAGCTTTCCTTTCGTGCCAAAACGCACCACACCCTTGGTGGGAGATACTCGCAAGAGTACGCTATCACCCACCTCAAACTCCAAGTCTCGCCGCCACATCAAGATAGCTTTGCATGCGCTTCAGCTGCGATAAGGTTCTGCCGAACCTCCGACACACGATCAACGATCTGCTGCACCCAATCCGGGCCAAGAATAGCTCTCTCGCCCACAAAGATCCCAACAAAGTGGCGATCTGCACTTCCGCCATGCTGACACCTCATAAGGAGCAGCCGGATCTTTGGAATGATAGCTGTTATTGTAAGCAAACTCCGCAAGAGGCAAATGATCCTCCCAGCTACCTTTCCAAGCCATCACACAGGCCTGAGCATGTCCTCCAAAGTTTGGATGGTACGCTCAGGCGCCATCTGTCTGAGGGTGAAAAGCGGTACTAAGGCGAAGCTGCACTCCAAAGCACTCGCAAACTCTCCCAAAACTTGGAGACGAACTTCGCATCCCGATCGAGAGATAATGGTCTTGGGTACACCATGCAATCTCACGATCTCCCGCACATAGATGGGAGCCAACTCGCTCATTGAATTGGTCGTGCGGATGGGAATGAAATGCGCAGACTTGCCGAGACGGTCCACCACAACCCAAACAACATCCTTCCTCGTGGAGAACGAGGTAAACCAACCAAAAATCCATGGAGATGTCATCCCATGGCCACACAGAATCTCCAAAGGTCAGAATAAAGGCCCGGACGCTTATGCTCGACTTTGATCTTCCGGCAAACCCACAAGACGCCACATACTTGGCAATATCCACTCTCATCCTTTTCCACCGTAAATTCTTCTTCAAGTCCTCGTACATCTTGGTCTCTCCAGATGGACCGTGTCTGGTGCGATGAGCTTCTTTCAGGATGTCTTCTTTCACTTGAGATTTTTGGGGCACGCACAGTCGGCCCTGAAACCTCAAGGCTCCCGCATCATCAACAGTAAAGTCTCCAGACTTGCCATCCTTAAGGCGTTTCCTCACCTGCTGGAGCACACGATCATCTTCTTTGTGCCTCTCGCACACGTTCAGAATCGTGACTCAAGAATCATTTGAGTTTCAGCTGCACGGTCCCCGCATAAGAGGAGACTCCCAAACACTCAAAATCAGCAACAAGACAATCAACAACAGGGGGCATTGTCTTGCGACTAAGAGCATCGGCCACCACATTTGCTTTCCCCGGATGACACTGGATAGTGAGGTCATAATCCTTTATCAACTCTAGCCACCTCCTCTGCCTCAAGTTCAAATCTTTACGAGTAAAGATGTACTTGAGGCTCTTGTGATCAGTGAAAATATCACAAGACTCGCCGTCTGAGTAATGCCTCCATATCTTCAATGCAAACACCACGGCGGCTAGCTCAAGATCATGGGTGGGATAGTTACGCTCATGCTTTTTCAAATGCCTCGAAGCATAAGCAATCACCTTGCCGTCTTGCATGAGCACACACCCAAGTCCCAACCGAGAAGCATCGAATAAACAGTGAAGCGCTTCCCGGCTCGGGAAGGGTAAGAAACGAGGCGATCACTAACTTCTCCTTCAAAGTGCATTTGTGCTCACACTCTGCGATCCACTTGGAACTTCATCCCTTTACGAGTCGGTTGTGAAAGTGGCTTGGCAATGATAGAGAAATCCTGCACAAAACGCCGATAGTAGCCACCAACCCAAGGAAACTACGCACCTCTTTGACATTGGAAGGCCTCTTCCAATCCAAAACTCTTTGAGACTTTGCTAGGATCTACAGATATGCCCTCTGGATTGATGATGTGGCCAAGAAAACCCACTTCAAATCAGAACTCGCACTTTTTCAGCTTAGCAAAGAATTGATTCCCTCGTGGTACTCAAAGACAAGCCTCAAGTGTCGCTCATGCTCCTCTTCCGATTTAGAGTAAATCGAATGTCATCGATGAACACTACCACAAACTCATCAAGGTACTTGTGTAGCATACTGTTCATCGCCTCCATAAAGACAAAGAGGGGCATTAGTTAGTCCAAAAGACATAACTTTAAATTCATAATGCCCATACCTAGTGGAGAAAGCAGTCTTCTCAATGTCTGCTCCCTCACACGGATCGATTATACCCTCGATCAAGATCAATCTTGGAGAACACCTTTGCTCCCTTGATTGGTCAAACAGATCCTCGATGCGAGCAAAGGATACTTGTTTTTGACTATCACTTGATTAAGAGCACGATAATCAATGCACATACGCCAACTTCCATCCTTCTTCGAGACGAAGAGGGCGGGTGCTCCCATGGCGAACGCTACGCCGAATGAAGCCCTTGGCCATGAGATCCTCCAAGCTGCTTCTTCAACTCGTCTTGAAAAGGACGAGCCAAGCGGTATGGAGAAATAGAAATAGGTCTAGTACCGGAACAAGATCAATACGAAATTCCACATTCCTCACGGAGGTAGACCAGGCAACTCGTCAGGAACACATCAACGAACTCCTTCACTACGTAAATCTCCTCAATGGAAATCGAAGAAGATGGTTTCTCGAGACAAAGTCATGAGGAAACCCAATAGCCTCAAACGCCGACCAGAAAACAAACTAGTCAAAGCAAAGACGGAATCGAGGGTATACCACCCTGAAAGGTCAACTCTTCACGGACGGGCCTGCAAGGAAAGCTGTCTTCCGAAACAACAGATCTTAGCACTGCATCGATGCAGCGGTCCATGCCCAAAATGACATCAAAAGGAGCCAATCGGATCACCATGAGATTGGCAAAGAAAACCTCATCATCAATGGCAATGGTGCAACCAGGGCAAACCAAAGAACTAGCAATCAACCCCAGGAGAATCGACTAACACGGACTCGTAAATCCGTTGAACTCCCAACTTAGCTCTACTAGCAAACTCCGACGACACAAAAGAGTAGGATGCTACGAATCAAATAGAACAAAGGCATCAACGGAATCCACGAGCAGTACGAAACCACCTCTAGATGCCGGTGACTCGGCGGTCGGCAAAGCGCACACCCTGGTGGCGCCAGAGGCAGAAGAGCCCCGACTCGGTGATGCCCCAACAAGGTGGGGCGGAGGAGGCAATCGAGGAGGAGCAGACGGCCTGCGGGCACCAGATCTGCCGTTGGTGGCGCCCACGCAAAGGGTGGCTGAGAAACAAGGGCAGCCATCATGTGCACCGATCCTCTGAAAGACGCGGCTGGAGTGGGAGGAGAAGGCACCGTCTCCCACTTGATGATGCTACCGGGTTCATCCGGCAGACTTCGCCCCATATGGCCGGGCTTGCCACGGTGGTTGCAACTCCCGGTCCAACCACACTCAAGCACGGTACTCGCCACCGCACTTGAAGCACTTCATGCCTGCCCCGGCACAGACGACGATCGCTCGCGAAGAAGACGCATCCAGGGCGGCCCCATCTTATCCCCGAGGAGGAGCCTGTCCTCCCTTGAACTTCTTGAAGGTGGGTGTTGAGAGGACCCACCTCCTCCACCAAAGGTCCTCTTCGGCCCCGCTGGGCCGCGAGAACCCTGAACCTCCCGGGTTACGCTTGTCGGGAGAGCTCCAACTCGAGCTCCATGCCCTTCGCTTGCTCCACCACAGAGCGAGAAGTCACGAGGACGATCGCCCCATGACAACTCTGAACTCTGGTTGAGGCCCCTACGGAACCTCCTAGCTTTCTCCCGATCGTTTGCCACGGCCAGTAGATCTGAAGCGCACCACGCTGTTGAACTCCTCATACTGCCACCGACCTCTTTCCTGGGAAAGAGTGGTCGAGTAAGCTCCATCCTCTCAAGGAAAGACTCTGGATGGAACTTGGCTCGGAGCGAGCCACAAAGTCCTCCCATGTCCTTTGGACCCGGATCGGGGCTCTAGCGGCGTAACCCCTCCCACCGGATATCCGCTTGGCCCTTCGGTGAAAAGCCACAAAGCGAGTCCTCCGAACCGAGGTCAAATCTAGGACCTCAAATCGCTTTTCCATGTACCGCAGCCAATCATGCGGCTGGATTGGCATGCCTGCTCCGTCGAAAGTGTCAAGGCGGAGGGACATCCACTCCGGAGACTCATCCTTGGCTCCGGTGCGGCGGAGCAACAACAGGGCCAGCTGCAGGGGAGGCACAACAGCGGGGCTGCCCGCACCGCCGGGCGCAGCCTCTGAATCTCCTCTGCAGAGCCTGAACTAAATCTTCATTTGCGGCGGGCACCTGCCCCGACCGTGCAGCTGGAAGCTCCTCCCGAGCCGCCCACGAGCATTAAGCGGCGCTACCCTCAGCAACAGACTCCTCAACTCCCTGGGAGCCTCGCCCCTGGCCTCCACGGCCACGGCGTCCACGGCCTCTACCCCTTGGCATGGCTGCTTTAGACAGACAACCACCCAAACACGAAAGCACACAATCAAGATCATAGATCAAACATCATCATAGACATATTCCTTATCACATAATCAAGCGCGGTGCAATGACGAACCAAAACCCATCCTACTGTGCAACCAAGTGTGTCAAATTTTAGATTAGTTATACCACTTTTACAAGTTTTAATGTTGCTATCTTATAACAAAGTTTTAGTTAAGACCTAAGCCATGTTTCTAAGTTATTCCACATCACATTTTAGTTGTACCCTATAGCATGACACTAAAAATTCACATTCCAAGGACCTACAGCCCGCTCTGATACCAACTGTAACACCCCGGCATTTAATATACCCGAATGCTACCAAACACAAGCTAAACAACAACTAAATACCACATTTAACATAAAATTGCAGCAAAGGTGCATAGGCTAAAAACCGAGATTTCGGCAGCACCTCCTTTGTTTTATCATGAATTTAAGGAACAGCAACAATATAGCATTATATGGCAATAAGAGAAACATCTAAAACAGCAATAAATAAAGTCTTAACGACAATAAGAGACTAACATTAAGCTCTTAAGGTTCCAAGTGTCAAACAAACAATAGAACTCTCATTAACTAAGCTAAGACTTAATTTTAAAGACCATCACACGCAATTTATTATCAAACTAAATGAATTGACTTGGGGAAACATTAAGGTAAAGCAACGTGTGAGCGTGTGACTATTCCCCTTTCCCGCATGCCGTTCTCATGGTACCTAAAACAACAAGAAAACACAAGGGTGAGTTCAAAAACTCAGCAAGCATACTGCAATGGACAACAAGCATAACAACATGGCAATAACATCTTCCATCATGTATATCATCTCATTCATGATTACTTATCAATATCATCATCAATTTGTATGCGAAGTAATGCAATGCTCCTGACCCTTTGGAACCTCATACCGGTATGGTGGAGTACACACCCGTCGGTGTGCACCCTTTCCTCCCTGCCATCCCGAAGATGGAGGGTGCCTACTCGCTTCCAAACACCACGTGGATGGAATCACGACATAGGACTTACTCAATGACGTTCCGGATTAGTCATAACTTTCTCACCGACCTTGCCGGACTAGTTAAGACTTTCTCACCGCCCTCGCCCTTTCTCATGACATGCATGCAACCATGCCAATTATCATATTTAATTCACATATTAACACATGGCATCATAATATGTTAAACGTGCTCATCATATCATATCATTCATTAACACATGGCAAGTGGACATATATCATGTAAACAATTCCATCTAATCTCAACATGCAACCTACAACTCGCTATCCATCACAACACACTTGCCTCAACCACGTGCGACGGATTGGCGGGAAGAAGAGGGCTCTCCCGGGGTCACACCACCTGCACATAGGCATCACACACTCACAATCATAACCTCAAAACAGTACACAAACCCCCATCTAACCCGACATTGCCAACTACTCGCAAAACCTAAAACAGAGGTTCTGTCCCGGCGGGACAGCAGCCTTGCAAAAGGCATAACTTGAGTTCTGGGACTCCGAATGAATTAAACGAGTACACCCTCGCGTAGCCTAGGAAATTTCCCAACTTTCTCTAGGTATAAGGAAAGTCTGATTAGGCCTCTAAAGTTGTTTAATCTACAGATTACCGAGATCTGTTCCAATTACGTCACAGATTTTTAGGCGCTCGGTAAAACAGCCATAACTTTCAAACGGTTGATCGGAAATTAACGTGCTTTACGTCCACGGAAAGATAATTAAATTTTCTACAACTTCCTAGAAGTCCGTACGGTCTGATTCGGACTCTAAATCGACGGAAACTCGAACCCTAGTTCGACTGCTCAATCTGCCCGAAAACAGAAACGTGGACAAGTTTAGATCTAACCCAAATTACTTCAATCCAGCGCCTCCAATTGATCTAAAAACTTGATAAACACCCTAATAACAGTACCTAGATCATCCCCAAGGATCCCCAAGATCATACCTTTGGCCGACGAACAAATCTCCAATGAATCCCCTCGCGAATCGCTCCTCGCTCCACGTTACTCGCTCCTCGCTCCTCGCTCCACGGGATGACTCCACGAGGTGCAGGGGTGGGGAGGCCACCCTAGGGCAGCAAGGGGTGGAGGGGAGGTGGTGTGGAGGTGGAGGATGGGGTGGGGGGGCGCACGGTTTGGGGAGGGGGGTGGCGGCTAGGGCTTAGGGGGGGGAGAGGGAGGAGAGGTGGAGGGGGCGCAAGGGGCTGAGGTGGGGGCGCAAGGGGGGGCAGGGGGAGCCCCTTTTAACAGCCCCCACACCCTGCCCTAGTCCAATAAGAGTCCCTCTCAATCCCTCCAAAGCCCACCAAGGCCCAAAACTCCCCCGGGAAGGCCCAAAACCCCGAAAACGGCCCGGAAACGGCCCGAAAAAGCTATTAACCTCCAATTCTTATGGTTTTAACCTTATTTCCACATCTCATACTGTATTTAACCTTATCATGTTCAATAATTAAGGATACGACACTCCGAGGTGTCACAATTCACCCCCCCTCTGATCGCCATCTCGGTCCTTCAACATAACTTTTCTGACGCGACTGTGCTTCTTGAGAATCCACTTTTTGCACATTTGTAGCTACTATCTTCATTGAAGTTACAGGTGGATTAGACATATAAGCTTGGAATAGCTAGTTATTATCATTATTGAGCTTATTGATTTCTTCTGGGGCATTATATGGTAAATCTTTTCTGGAAAATAGTGTATTGTTTTTGTCTTGTATCTAGGATCAACAAAACATGCTACAGTAGGAGCCCTGTTAGACTTTTCGCAATACTTACCATTTTTAATTTTTATAGAATGTGCCATAATAGCTATAACTGGAACAGGATTGTAACACCAATATGTAATTGCATGCTTAATCTTACAAAAATGGTTGAAAATAGGTTTTCTGCTAGATATGTACTGTCAAAGGAGAGCTTAGCAGCATCATAAAATTTCTTCAAACATCGGATAATGATTTTGCTGTAATCCAATTTTGGTTAGTTGGGGGCATACTTCACATTTTTTGCTTCTATCCTAAAAAAAAAGCCTATCAAAAGCATGTCTATAGTAAATGGCTTGCTTCAACATGAGATATATGGAGTTCCACCTAATTGGAACATCCAAAGAGAGTCAACTTATCACATCCAAGTCATATTCTAATGTACAATTCATAAATACCTCCCATTGCAATGGAGAGTTCTTCACAAAGGCAATTGTATTTATGATATTTTCAATCGTTGGTGCAATTTGCTTCAAACCATCTTTGGCAGTGAGGTTTAAATTATGATTCAAGCATCTCACATTAAAAAAAGTTGCTATCATAGATCAAGAAAGCTTGTTGAGTTTTTGTACTACCCTTTTAGCACATACATCATTGACTGATGCATTGTTCAAAGTAAGTGCAAGCAATCTCCTATCAATATTCTAGTCCACCATACTATCATAAAACTGTGCACACAATTTTTTTCCCCAATGGTGTCCTTCTACAGGCATAAATTAAGAATTTTTTTGTATGCTCCAATTGTCATCTATCCAATAGATAGTGATGCACATGTAAACTTTATTTTGATTTGATGTTCACATGTCCATGATTTTACTAAAATGACATGCAAGGGTTTTTAATTACTCATACAGTTTCTTCTTCTCCTCTATAAATATATTCAATATATCTTTCCTCAAAGTAATGCAACTCTTAATTGGGAAACTATGGCAGGGATATTCATGCATGATAATTGACAAATAACATTTCTTCAAACTGTCAGCCTCATCATACCTATAGGTCTCCACAGTTGGAGTGTCATTGTCACCTTCACTCTTGTTGAATTTGAGAAACTACTGACCTCCTTTGATTTGGTGCTTGTTCATCAAGTGATTACCAAAAAGTGTTGTCCCTCTCACACTTTCACAACAAGATTTGTAAGTGCACTTAAGGCATTGAGCCTAAAGCTCTATAATCTCCTTACTGTCTAGTCCTTTCTTCTTAACTTCATACTTCTTGTATTGATTCCAAACAATGGAGCTACATTTCTTTGCTTTCTTCCTAGTAGGAGCAAAAGGGTCGGTCTTAGTACCAGTTTAACCAATCAAATTAACTTCATTTATTGGCACCAATGCATCAACAGCTGGATAAGAAAATTTTCTAGCAGTAGCAAGTGCCTGTGGCACCAGCGGAAAAGCTAAAAATATATTGCTTGCTGGGTTTATCACTGGATCATGAACATACACAAACACGAAGAACATAGAAGTATTGGGACAAATTTCTCTTGTGTTATTGCTTTCTTTCTTGCTGTCTTGCTTTTTTCAACATGTTACAATCTCTTACTTATATAGCAGAACATTAAATACTAAACTAGGTAACAACTCATTATTTGACTCATGCTCCAAACACTTTCCAAAATAAACTTTCCTAAAACCTCAAAGACTTCGATTCTACTCTGTTTTCAAGATTAATTCCAACATTCACCCCCTTAATCTTGTAATAGCTAACACTCACCCCCTAATCTTGACACACCTCTTTGCAAGTTAATGTCTGATCTCTTGATGCATCTCCAAGGAGTTCTGTCTTCTTCTTGCTAGCCATACCATCGGTGATGCACCTCACCAGTGATCATAACCTTTTACTTCCGCTCTAATTGTCTTTTTTTCAAGTTGAAACTTTTTTATTTAAAATTTTTTGGGTTGACTTTCTGATTTGAAATTTTTTGATTTAAAACTTTTCATGTTGAAACTTAACTTTTCGAGTTGAAACATTTTGATTTGAAAATTTCTGAGTTGAAACTTTCTAATTTAATGTTTTTTTTATTTTTTTTAGTTTTAATTTTGAGTTGAATCTTTCTAATTTGAAATTTTACGATTTAAAATTTTCTAATTTGAAACTTTTCGATTTTAAATTTTTTTGGGATGATTTTTTTTTTTTGTTGAAACTTTCTATTTTAAAATCTTTTCCGTATTGAAATTTCTTCATTTGAAATTTTCCGTGTACTAGAGAGGGACTCTGACCGTCCATCGTTTGTGCAGTGAAGGGGCAGCCACCATGTGGCACAAGCGGAGGTGGGGTGACGCGGCCATAATGACATCACGGTGAGCTCGACCGTATATTACACTCCCCCACAAATCGGTCATCACTTTCGATACTATACAACTAATATCCAATCAAATATAATACCTATTCAAAAATGGTCAAGATAGCAGGGTTTCACTTTTCAACGAAATTCATTTAAAATTCATGAAATTCACTCATACCGCTCAGGCTCGAAAAAGAATTTCGTTCAGTTTACCGCTGAAGTTCAAATTTAAATTCAAAAAATTTTAAAAAAATTATTCAAAAGTTCCCTAAATTATTATTAATAACATTATGACCTCTGGTGTGAATTTTTTTAATTATTTTTTGAAATTTTTACAATATTTTCTAATCTTCCCCTAATTGTTTAAACTGTCGTCGAGTTTTGCTGTAAACCACTTGAAATTCGTCACTTTTCAAACGGTTTTCGGCCTTTTTGTTCAAATTTTGCTCTAGTTTGCCTAGATTTTAAATTTATTTGACTTTCAAAACTATTCTATTTTTCACAAATTTTATTCAGTTTTTTTTTTAATTTTAGTACTATCGAAATTCAAGATCAAAACGTATCTTGAAGAAACATCCGATCCGTTTTCAGCTTACCTCCACCCAGCTTCCTCCCCGCCGCCACACGCTTTCCCCCTCCTCCTCGCGCGGCCGCGCCGGCGCCGCCTCCTCCCCAAGGCGTCCCCTCCTCGTGTTGCCGTGCCGCCCCCACCTCCGCCTCTTGCCCGCGTAGTTCCCCTGCCACGCTCTCCTCTTCCCATCTCTCCCTCCTCCACGTGCACGCAACCCTAGAGAACCTCCGCGACTCCTCTCGCCAGGATCCCACCTCCCCCGCCTCCGAGTTCCAATTCCCACCCACCCAATCTCTCAATCCCGCTGTCCGAAGTCCGGAATTCCGCAGCTTTCTTCTATCCGTTCGGCGGTCGGCCGGTGGACGACTGACTCGCCATGGTGTTCTACTTCAAGGCGCGGCCCGAGGCCGGCGACTACACCATCTTCATGGGTCTCGACAAGCATGAGAACGAGGACCTCATCAAGTACGGCTTCCCCGAGGACATCTGGTAGCGCTCTTTCTTCCACCGGGATTTTTTTCTTTTCTTGTGCAGAATCGTTTGAGTTAGCTCTGTGAGTCTGAAATCGGTGCTGTACTGACGCAAGAAGTGATGGGAGCTCGCGTGAGTAGTAGTAATTTGATCTTTTGTAGAGGAGTTCTCTGGTTTTCAGATGATGCTTTCTTGATGAACGAGTCGCGTGTGCGTGGATAGCAGCCAGATAGAAATTGAGTTGGTTGTTATTTCCGGAAATTTAGCTCATAGTAAGCAGCCTTTTCCTTATTTAGGAGAGAAGATATTCGTTCATTTGTCTGTTCTAATTTAGTCTTAATACAATAATTAATACATAACTCGAGTGACCGGTAATTTCAACTGTGTGAACTTGCTTTATTCCTACAGAAATTCTTGCCTTTTTTTTGCATAGTTTAGTTAATTGTGAGTTTGTGGCCTGTGTATGTTGTCATAGTTAAGAACTTTGGTGACTGTGTGGTCATGATCCATCTGTAATTTTTGTGGGATTGGTGTATTTTATTGATATTGTTGTGCACAATAATCGTAATGAAGGTACCCTTTTCCTTCTGCAATTGGAGAATGTTAGTCAGTGCAATTGTGTGATATGCTAGATGAATATGGTTGATTTGTGTAGTTTTGTTAGTATAATATTTCTACTTTCAAGTTTTGAATTGTATTTATGTGTACAGTACTATGGGTTCTTGATAGGTTTCAGACCTTGAAATTTGAGTACATTCTCTGCCTTGGATTTTGTTGTCTTTTTGGTATAAGAATTGCTCCAACTTTTTTTCATTTTGATTTAAATATAATTGACTGTCTGATTCATCAGTAGATATACTCGTGTGCTTTGATTCAGTAGTAGTGAATGTACTGTAGGGTGCAGAAATAGTTTGCTTTCTGTGTTTTAAAATTCTTGAAGTCACATAGGACCATCTTATCATGCTTTGTTCCTCAAACTACTTTTGTTGAACACAGGTTCCATGTAGATAAGATGTCTTCTGCACATGTATATTTGAGATTGTATAAAGGTCAGACAATGGATGACATAAGTGAAAGTGTGCTGGAAGATTGTGCCCAGCTTGTTAAAGCCAATTCCATTCAAGGTTGGACAAATTATTTGAGGAAGCAGTATTATACCTGACATGAATTTGTTGTTTTGCCTCTCCTGGTTTCATCCTAGTCAGACACATCTCCTTTTGGTTATAGGTAATAAGGTGAATAACATTGATGTGGTTTATACACCATGGTACAATCTGAAGAAGACTCCCTCCATGGATGTGGGTCAAGTCGGTTTTCACAACCCTAAATTGGTGAGAAACTGTTATTTCCCTTTTTATTTCCCCTTATTCACTGTTTTTTGCAGCATTCTATGTATATAATTTGGTATACATCGTATACGTATGAGAAAGCTTATATATATTTAAAACTTAAAAATTAGTGTGTTATATAAAGTTTGGCTAGTATGTAAGTTCATTAGGCATAACTCTGATATGGTTCCTGCTATTGAAAAGCTACTATCTTGAACTTTATGTGACAATCTGTACGAAATATGCTTGTTGTGACTAGTCCTTAACAAGTTTCCAGTATTTTGGGACAGAATTGTTCTTTAGTATTTAGATAATTTCATTTTGGGAAGAGTTTATTTTCAGAAACTGTGATGTTTCTCTATGCTTCCATATTTGTACTTCGTAAAACTGATGGTATTATTTGTTCTTTTTTCTGACTTTGCATGAATGATATAGTTGTGGCACATGTTTTGTAATGACAATGCAATCCTTAGAGTAGCTTTAGATAGCATTTTGTTTTGTTGTGAGTTCTTTCTATAAGTCCTAGCGTGTTGAAAATTTGATAGTATGAGATTGTTCAATCATTTGAACCCTGTTAAGCTTTTGAGTTTTAATATTATCTGATTGTTTCATAGCCATTTCCAATTGCAGCTTGCATGGGTTGTGTCAATTGCAAAGGTTTTATTATTGTGAAATTGTCATCTTTAACTAAATTTGGACACTATTGACTAGCTTAGGTCCTATCTACCTCCCCTTTGGAACTTGAATATCTATCTTTTCAGTACATCCTTCATCATCACTTCCTGTTTCTCATTTTCATGAAGCAATTGTTACCATGTACCCACCCATCCCCACACACATAAACATTAATTATTTTGTCTTTTTTTCCCCTTTAAGGGACTTTTGTCTTCTGACTTGTGTTGATGCACTTTCTTCTATTGTTTGCTCAAGCATCTCTTTTCTTTTTTATGGGAATATTTGAACCAAAGTTGTTTGATCATTCTAACTGTGTCTCTAATTGACGGACATGTTTCAGGTCCGGACTGTTAAAGTAGAGAAGCGGATCAATGAAATTGTGAACCGGTTGAGTAAGACAAAGGTGGAGCGGAAGCCTGACTTGAAGGGTATAACACTTCTGTCAAGAAGAATTTCTTATGCTCATGTTTGATGACATGTTTTTTTTTCTAAACATCCTTTTCATTTACACTTTTTATAGATAGTTTTTGTTTGCATCTTATAGTTTTTGAGGAGGCGTCATGGGGTGGAAGTGGTGTGGAGTGAAGGCTAGACTATTTTGTGTCATTGTTGGCTAGACAATTATGATTGCTAAAGGTTGTACCTGTAACTCCCAACTCGACTGGTAAAAAAGAAACTGTAGTTACTATAACTTACAAATAGAGATCCCACCATGGGGGGAGCACCATTCAGACAATAGTTACCGGATTCGCTGTAAACCGCCATGGATCGCGAACCGGATTCGTCGAACCTGAACCGGTTTAGGATACAAGGTTCATGTTAGTAGTGGAAATTGGAAGAAAAAGTGGCGAACTGTAAACCTGAATCCCATATTGTGATTCGACGAACCGTGTTTTTGGTAACTATGATTCAGACATTGCCCAATTTTTGTTGGATCGTAGAACTAAGAACAGAAGGTGTGATCTGATGGTCATGCCTAGAATTGATCCATTTTTCATGCGCACATTGCTTTTGTTATCTCGTTCCTTTCTCTTTTTTCTTAGTTGTGGTTAAATATTGTGTTTACGGCTTGATCTCTTTTTCTGCAGCTGAAAGAGAAGCTGTAAGCTCTGTTGAAAAAGCAGAAAGAAAGATGCAACTTAGAGATAAAGTAAGCTATTTCTCATCCTATGCAGCAGCAACTCAGCATCTCATTTTTGTTTTTTTGTTTTGTTTTGGTTGAGTATCAGGCTATTATCAGCTTATTTGCCTTTTTTGTAACTAATACTAGAAGATAACATATTTATATTTCTGCATACTTGCACAGAGAACCAGTTGTCATAAATCTGTTGCGCTGTATTGTGTTGTTGGGCACTGGATGGATGATGGAATGGCATGTTTTTACCACCTGATAAAATTGCGGAACTGGTGACATTAACTGGATTATTTTCCTTGTTTTATTTCAGAAACGCAAGGAAGAGATGGAGAAGCTTGAGAAGGAGAAGCAGGCTGAAATCAGGAGCTACAAGGGCCTGATGGTCCAAGAAAAGATGATCTCCAACAAGCAGGTCGCGTCTGGTAGCAAGACCTTGCAAGAACTGGAAGACGACTTTATGTGAGAGGACAATATGACAATTCATACTGCAAGAGCTCTCTAAAACTGTGTGGCAAAGACAGGACAAGCAGCGCTGGCTTGCAAGATCGACCAGGTGATTTTGGGTGGGGCCTTGACCTGTTATGCTTCATACTTTAGTGGCCTCTGTAGACCTGTTTGATGTGGTGAGACCACAGCAATGTGTGATCTAACTGTGGATATAATGATCAGTTCCTGACATGGTAATAAAATCTATTTCGCTTCGTTTCTCTACAAAGATGAGAACATAAAAAAGTTACCTTCAATATTCCATTTACTTGGAGCCAGGGTTCGCTTTGTCGTGAAAACCGACCATGTCGAGCCGGTTTGAAACTCTAAATCGATCGGTAAATTGACCAAATTTTAAAAAAATTCAAAAAAAAATTTATGTCACATAAACCGGTTGAAAATCGGTGAATTGAGCGTTTTTTTGATAAAAAATCGGCCACAAAAAATTTTAATTCGTCAGTCGATTTTTGATTTTTTCCAAAATGTTTGATTTTAAAACCCTTAGTTTCTATGCAATTTTCATGGTAAATCGATATCATCGGGTCTTCGATCTTCAACCTTAAATCATTTGGTTAAAACCCTGCTTGGAGCAGAGTTTTTTTTTTGAAATAATCAATTTTTATTCGTGAACTACAAAAATATACTGTGATTTTTTATTTTTACAAAAATGGCAATCTGTTGCGTCATTGTGGCGCGATAGGACATCAATCGTGCCATTGTGGCACGACAGGACATCAACCGCGAAACCCTGGTGTGACAAACTTTACGTCATTTGGATGCTACCGCGATGGACTTGATCGGGCCGGTCATTTCGCGATAGAGCCTTCGATCGGTTCTTTGCCATGTGAGCGCCTCTATCGCGCCACGTGGCAGGCGGGGGTTGGCGCGATGGCGCGGCGGCAAAGCGCGTCGTGCGGCTAAGAAAGAAATGGAGAGGGAGAGCGTGCCATAGAGAAAGAAAAAGAAAGAAGAGAAGAGAGCCAGCCGAGAAGAAGAGAAGAAAGAAGAAAGAGGGAAGAGAGAAGAAAGAAGAAAGAGGGAGGTGCGGTCGAAGAGGGAGGAGAGAAGAGAAAAAAGGAGGAAGCAGTTTGTTGTTTGTTCGTCGTTCGTCCTTCGTTCGTTGGTTAGTAATTTCTATAATTATTTTTTCGTCAGAATAATTGATATATAGTTAGAAAAAATCTAGATAATCTCAGAAAACTGTTAGGGGTAGTCAATAAAATGTAGAACCTAATTAATTATATTTTACGCATATATAATTGATATTTAGTTAGAAAAAATATAGGTAGTCTCAGAAAACTGTTCTCCTGTGCCATCGATACGTGACTAGGGGATGGTGCCATTGTGACGTGAGAACGTCTACCGCGGTAGCGAAAAACGCATACGACACATTGTTTAAGTCACCACGGCGCGTTGGTTTAAGTTGCCACGGTGGGGTTTCGGCGGGAAATTTGGCGGCGCTGCCGTTTGCCGATGCCGACGATCGGCGGCCAGAACAACTTGTGCCACGTTGGCCTCAGAATGGTTTCAGTTGCCATGGTGGGGTTTCGACAGGAAACGTTGGCGGCATTGCCGTTTGCCGATGCGGAAGGTCGGTGTCCACAACCAAAGTGCGCAGGGCAGAAAAGACAGGAAAATCACCGTGCGAATGGCCCAAAAAATAGTGCCGCTATGCGGTAACAATCATCCGCCAGCGTACTAGGGCCAGGTATAGTCCCTTGTTATACTAGGGGGTGGTGGCACGTTGGCGTGAGAACGTCTGCCGCGACTGCGAAAAACGCCTACGGCGCGCCGGTTTAAGTTGCGACATCATGGTTTCGGCGGGATTTGGTGGCGTTGCTGTTTGCCGATGCCGACGTTCGGTGGCTAGAATGACTAGTGTCGCAGTGGCCTCATAACGGTTTCAGTTGCTACGGCGGGGTTTCGATGGAAAACATTGGCGGCGTGAGAACGGCTGACGCGGCAGCAAAAAACACCAACGACGCATCGGTTTAAGTTGCCACAGCAGGGGTTCGGTGGGAAAAGTTGGTCGTGTTGCCGTTTGCCGATGCCGACGCTCAGCAGCCAGGACGACTAGTGTCGCGGTGGCCTCAAAACGGTTTCAGTTGCCACTGTGAGGTTTCGACAGGAAACGTTCGCGGCATGAGAACGGCTGACGTGGTAGCAAAAAAAGCCAACGGCGCATCGGTTTAAGTTGCCATGGCAGGGCTTCGGTCGAAAACGATTGTTGCGTTGCCGTTTGCTGATGCCGACGGTCGGTGTTGAAAACCACTGTGCATAGGGTCTTTGTCGAAAAATATAGTACCTAATTAATTTTATTTTACGCAGGGGAAAACTACAGAAAGACATGAAAAATTACAGCACACATCGGAAATTTGTTATGGTCGTAGTACGCTATTTCAAATTTATTATGCAAATATTGTTGGTAGATTTAAACATGTAGTTCCTGTGTAATTTGTACTGTGCAATAGGAATTAATGCTAGAAATTATGTTGGTTGTTGAAACGGAACAAAGATGCTAGTAAATGTATGTAGTGTGGTGGAAAAGTGGAAGGACCCAGTTTAAATTATTTTCTTGCATGCAGATTGTATGAATGTTGGTATGGATCATTTATGTATGTACGCAAATAATGTCGGTATGTTATATCTTATTTTCCCCAATGAAATAGTTAGTTGTTGGTTGTAAGGAATAAACAAAGTGGCAACCACGGTTGGAAAAAATTACATGTAGACAATTTCTCAAATGTAAATAACTCTACTACTGTGGCCATTATTTCATATGTCAAATATTACTTGCGCATGTTATAAAATATTACTTTCGTATTTCAGTAGGTATGTCTGATATGGATGCATTCAAAGTGTTTTATGGTGAAGGAGAAGTTTAGGGGGGCCATATGGGGTTGATTTGAGTAGTTTTTAGCAGTGTGTTTTGTACCATTAGAATCCGGATGATATGAGTTTTGAAGATCTATGTGGGTGGCTTTGTCACAGTCTTTTATTGAATCATGTGGTGTATGACATGAAGATTAAATGCTTGTGGCCGAGAGGTACACATGACTCGGTATGGGTGCTTAGACCGTTGGAGCTGTCTCAGTCTTAGAGGAACTAGGTCAATTCATCAAGACGACGTGGTTGGGGTTTCGTTCTCTTTGTGCAGGCGACGGTCAAAACAGACTTCCCAAGTGATGAAACCCCTATCGTGGTGCATGCAGAAAGTGTGGCGGAAATCCATGAGAATATTCGGTCATGTGCTGCACCAACGGGAAACAGATGAAGGGGAGGAGTTGGAAGGGTTAGTTTATGTGCTAGAGCAAGACAATGAGCGAGCGGCGGAGGAAGAAGAGCACTGGCGATGGAGGAACATGATGAATCTTCCTCGGACGATGATAGAAATACGTCCGCAGAGGTGCCCGCTGCTTGGAATAGGGGCGAAGCGCAAGACCTAGCAGTCGACGATGCCCATGATTCGACACGTGAGTACCGACCAATTGAGGTTCGCGTTCACGCAATGTACACGAAGAAGTCTGCTTTGCAGGATGCTATAAGGGTCTGGGCGAAGCTTGCAGCTGCCGGTGAGAGTTGTGAAATCCAATAAAGACTATTACACGGTGAAGTGTGAAAATGCAGAATGTGGTTGGCGTGTTCATGCCCACAAGCCCAAGTATGAGTTGAATTGGGTTGTCACTAACGTGGTGCAGCATAGTTGTGTTCTGAGCAGTGTAACATCGAGACATCATAACCTCACATCCTCTTTCATCGTGAACGTGATGTATGGAAAGATTATTAAAAAGATTGACATGAAGGCACAACACATAATACTTGCCATGAAGAATAGATATAAATACCAAATCAGCTATGCCAAAGAGTGGAGGGCGAACCAGAAGGCATTAGAGAAGCACTTTGGGACATTTGAGGCACCTTATGACAACCTTTCCCGACTACTGACCGTCCTAAAGGAAAGAAACCCCAGGACATATATTGCTGTACATGAAAGAGAATCTCAGAACCTCCCCGGTTTCCTGGTTATGGAGCTTGCTTTCATCGCACTTGGGCCATGTGTAGAGGCTTTCAGGCATTGTCGCCCGGTCATGTGCGTGGACAGGACTTTCCTCACCGGCAAGTACAAGGGCCAAATCCTGATGGCCATCGGAGTGGACGGAAACAACCAAATACTTCCGATAGCCTTCGCTTGAAGGGTGAAAATTATAAAAGTTGGTTGTGGTTCTTCAGGAAACTGAAGATCGGTGTTGTGAAGGATAGGCTGAATGTGTGCATAATACATGACCGCCATGCTGGGCTGATGAAAGCGATAAATAAGATGAAGGAAGATGTGGAAGAGCTCTTTCATGGCCGGATTTGTAGAACTGGTGTTGCATGCGACACATGGGGGCTAACATATTCAAATATTTCAAAAGTACGAAACTGATGAACCTATTTAAGAGGTTGTGTAAGCAAAGTTAGCAGAGAAAGTTTGATGCCATCTGGGAGAAGCTTGACGAGCTCACTAGCAAGGAGATATGTGACGGAGAGAGATAAGCCGGGGGGAGCAGTTCGGAGGCACCACAACGTTTGTAGCCCTTACCGAACATTGACTCACCAAACATTAGAAGTAGACTTTCGAGAAACATCAAGTGTCTGAACTAGTTGAGAAGTGGGCATTGTTGCACGACACAAATGGGGCAAGGTACGGGGTGATGAAAACCAACCTAGCCAAGGTATACAACTGGGTAATAAGGGGTCTTCGTGGCATACCCCTTGTTGCTATCGTCAAAGGTGTACTGTACGGTACAGTGAGGTATTTCCGGGAACGGCACACCACGGCAGTGTTGCATGCAAGTACCATTCAGAGTCCCTACTGCAGTGTCATTACAACTTGGATGATGAAGAAGGTTGAGAAGGCCCTCCTACACTGGGCCGTCGTCATGGGTACTATGGAGTTACGATTTGAGGTAACACTGAGGAATATGGAGGGGCTGGGAATGGCAAGTGGAAGAATCACCCATGAAGTGAGCTTGAGGTATGGTATGGATGACATGTGCACCTGCACTTGCCAAAAGCCGTACCTTCTGCATAAACCATATTTGCATGTCTTGGCGGTCTACGGCCAGATTTAGCTGACTAGTGTACAGTTCGTTTTTCCGTACTACATGTCGGAGATGATCATTCAAATGTGGTCCGGTGAACTACATGGGTTTCGTATTGCTAGAAACTTCACTGAAATTGATCATGACACACGCAGATGGGTCCCTGACATTAACAAAGTCAAGGGTAGGAAAGGTCGTTGCCAAACGCGCTGCATACGCAATGGCATGGACGAGTCCGAGGTGGGAGGCCCTGTCCAGAGGTGTCCTATGTGGAGAATACGGCCATAGGAAGAACAAATGTCGTGGGTAGAATGTTTCAGGTGGAAGCTCTTGACGTACATTCCTGTATGGTGTGTTGCCATGTTCGGGAGTTCTTTCCCTTTGTATGGAATGTAATAATCATGCAGTTCCCTTAGGCGTGTATGTTAAGTTCTTATGGTTTTTAGATGAGTGGTCGGATTTCATTTTGTCAAAATTGTTATGCATGTGTGTCTGTCATGCTTCGAAGAGCGATTAATTGTATTGTGAGAAGAATTGCGTTCACAAGTATGTTCTATTTCGATCGTATGATTGGTATTGATTGTTTTTTCGTTACTGCTCGTACCGCATTGCTTGTTTTTTCGTTTAACATAACGTCTCTCTTTTATCTCACCAATAGAAATTATTAAATTGTTTATTGTGCGCAGGTATGGCGGTTGTGGGCGACCGTGGTGATTGGTCGTACGGTCTTCTAGATCGCCACTTGGACGCTCGCCATCGTGGACGGTTACACGCTACTGCCGGAGCGGACGTGGATCCTGGTGTCTTGTCCACATGGACTCCAGCACGTGCTTGGGGCCTTGACAGACGCTGGTTACCCATGAAGGACCATGTGGAGGTCCATCCATATTTGTGATGAGTATTAGACTTTATTTGAGCAAGGCGTGCTCAGGTTTGAGTTTGATTTGACTCAGAATTGCATGTTTGAATTTATGATAAATGTGGACTAACATGCAGGAAGAAAAAGATAAGATTGTTTTTTGGAATGTGTAAAATGGTTTGGTCCTTGTGGTATAGGTTATTGAGGCAGCTGTGGTCGTTGTTGAGTTCCGGGACTATGTTGAGAGAGCTGAGGTCCGAAAGGGTTGAGGATGCCGTCGAGATGGTTGGGCTCAAATCGGGATCAATTGGACATCATGGGAATGGACTTGAGGTGGCTCAAGGTTTCCGGTTCGGGTTGGAGACTCGAAAAGGCAGAAATAGAGCGGTCAAGTCTGGCGGATGAAGGCCCGTTGTGGCCCATGTAAAGCCCATGTGTGGGGGTGGAATGAGTGGGTTAATCCTAGCCCTTGGTGGAGTGCTCTACGGTTTGGGACTCATCCAAGGGTGGAAGGTGGCCCAAGACTAGTATAAATAGAGGGGGAGGGGTGCCCTTCCTCACTTGAAGGTTTGAGTTGCTCTTTTGAGCTTTGCCTACATGAAGTGAGGCTTTGTAAACCTTCAAACCAGAAAATAAAAAGATTTTCTTTACATTCTTGTGAATTTAAATTCCGCATTTACATTATGTCTTTACTTTATGCAATTTAAATTCAGCATTTACTTTCCCGCATGTAAATTCTCGCATTTTATTTTCTAGCAATTTTGATTTGCCTCCTTTTCTTCTAAATGCTATTGATTAAGGATGTCTTTAGGGTGCTCATTTCATTTTACATCTTTCTTGCACCCTAGGATAGACTAGAGATCAAGTTTTTATCAAGATTGCAAATCTCTCCTGAACTTGTTCTTCGCGCAGCAGTCAGTCTTTGATTTTTAGAACAATATAGAAAAAATCATTTCTGAGATATTCTTGTTGGATAAGGTGCGTGACTCACATATCTATCTATGGAAAAATTTTGGAGTCCTCTGGTTGCACTGTTTGTGTGCTATGAGGTGAAAACCGAGCCCCAAAATTTCTGATCGAAGTTCCTGAATGTCTGTATTCCTTTTATACAAGTCTTTTTGAGGTGATTTTTGGTGGAGTGTTTCATGACTCGTCTTCTAATAGCGTGAAAAATTCCTAAAACTTTTAGAGCAACAGAAGTCCACCAACCACCTGCTCAAATTGAGGATAATTCCTGAAAAATCTGCTTTTGCTTTCTAAAAGAGACTTTTGTGATTTGGCTTGATCTCTTTTAGAAAAGAAGTATTTGAATTTGATTACTCTTTATTTTAGACACTTGACAACTAGGATTGTGATTGAAAAATCTCTCATGGTTCATGGCTTTCATCCATGCAAGGTAGGGGTAGACATAGTTTTCTAGTCGTTCCGGTTTTGCTGGTTTTTGCGAATCTGAGGAGCACCGGCTTGAACGAAAATCTTTGGGTGTTTCAGATTTTTGTTGCGGGATTGTTTTTAGTACTTTGAGTGGGGGAAATTTTATTTGGGATCATTCACCCCCCCTCTGATCGCCATCTCGATCCTGCAACCTAGCTATGTAAGCGTACCAAATTTTATCGTACTTAGTAGGTTGTAACACGTTGTACCCTAACTTGTAATTTATTGTTGTAGGTTGGAGGCAGTGGGATTACTTCCCCTTGCGAGGATGGTGAGGGCACGTAGGACGACATCATCATTGGTCCGGATGGTGAGTTTAGGTCGTGAAGAGATCCCGATGCTTTCTCTTCGATCGATCCCTCCTTACTATCCTCGTGAAACGCTGGCTGCCGGAGACGCATACCTTCCACTTGTCCTGCGGAGAGATGGCGCCATCTCGATCCTTCAATTGGTATCAGAGCCGGTTTTGCTCTCTTTAGATCTTGACCGGTCTTGAGAGCTATCGCGACAGACAAGTACTGAAATTAGCCTCCAATTTTTTCTGGAGTTGATTATGAAGAGGAACGCGGTATGCTACTCTAGCACAAATTAAAATTTCTCCCGCAAAACCAGAAAAGCTACTCGCAAGAAGGTGATCATAGATCAATTACCACTAGACGCGCAGTTGCGGAATCCTTCGTGCGTTAATGTAGTGGATCGTTCTTGGTGTGGATCATCCTCGCCGTGGATCATCCTTTCCGCGGATCGTCTTCTCCACGCCGCAGTAGCAACAGCGTCACCACAGCAGTCCACACGTCCGGGGATGGAACGCCATGCGTTGGTGTGCAAGCACCGTGTCACTCGGCAGGGGCAACGAGAGGTGGAGGCTAGGGTTCTGAACAAAAGAGATGTGTGACGCCCACCCTTCTCCTCTCCTTATATAGCCGCGCGATGAAACCCTAAGCCAGGGCCCATCAGCGCGTTAAGCCCATGAGGTCCATTAATTATGGATCCAATCGAATTAATGCATCCCAGCCCGTTAAGTGTGTGACCCTATAGGTTCATGCATGTTTGGACATAGATTTGGAAAACCCTTTTCTAATCCAATAGTTGGTAGCGGCTTCTTGCAAGACATGCCAACTCCCAAATGCATATGATCAAACTACGGATGTAATAATCCCTTTGCCAAACTATATGAAGATCAAACTCAAGGCGAGAAGCATGTCATCCTTTGACAGTTCAATCCATCTTTCATATCCGTGACATATTAATAAGTTGTGATTGACTTCTCAATCACGGCATGGCCATGCACTTCCTTAATCATATCACACCAGTGGCCTAGACATATATCTCCGTTACACTAGAGTGGCAAATTCCATCTTGACTGCTCACTTCCCTCTGCATGTTTCATAGTAAACATGAAAGCTACCTTTATAACTATCCGGTTAGGAAATAGTGTTTGGTAACCCCAAGGTAAACCATTACATATGTAGGGAATGTGACAATCTCAAGTCTAAGGATCATACATCTACTATGTATGAGATACACTGATGACACATAAGAATGTAACATTCTCGCAGTGTCTCATTGTGGGTCTATCTAACCCATGTTCACAATGTATTGATGATATCTCCATATCCCATGATCTATGAAACATGATCATCGATCAGTACATGTGCTGATCTATTCATCGTTGTCCACTATGATGATATCCGATCAGAGATACTTATAGAATTATATCAATAAGTAAAGAGTTTCATAAGCAAATCGCATACTTGTTGATCAATATAATGATATACATTCATTGGACCAATAATCATATTATTATTATTAATAAACATAGTCATGTTACAATCATCTATATGACTACCTCAAGGGCATAACACTAACAATCTCCCACTTGCACTTGAGTCAGTCAATTAAGCATCTAATACTAATAGACCTCGTGTGCACATCATGCTTTGGCTGTGGAAGTGGCTTCGTTAACGGATCAACCACATTAGCTTACGTATCTACTTTGCATATCTTCACTAACAGATTATCCATTTTGGAAAATGCAGATGGAGGCATACATCACTGCCCAGGGCTTGCTGATATGGCAGAAGGTGAAACTCCCGTATGTGGTTCCTGCCGATGAGGACGTTAACGCCGCAAACATGGCTGACGTTGAGGCAAACGCTAAGGCAAGGAACATCCTCATACAGGGACTTAGCTGCAGTGAGTATGACCGGGTCTCTCACCTACGATCCGCTCTTCATATCTTAGTGACCCTCAATGCTTACCATGAGGGTACCACCCAGATCAAGACGATGAGGCAGGACCAGTACAAGCTTGACTACAACAAATTTGAACAGTACGCTGGTGAGAGCCTCGATGAGTGCTTTACTCGCTTCTCCCAGATCCTTAGCAATCTCCGATCAGTTGGTTGCACATACCCTGACTCGGAGAATGCTAGGCACTTTCTGACAGCACTCGATTTGAGAGTTTGGGAGATGAAGGTGACCACCATCAAGGACTCCGCTGATTTGTCGACTTTGACTCTTGACGGGCTTTATTACTGACTCAAGACTCATGAGATCATTGTGATCTCTCGTCGGATGAAATATCAATCGATGGCCTTGGTCACCAATCCCATCGAGTCTTCCTCTGGACCCTCTCTTGATTTCTCTTCAGGTTTTTCTCTCTCCGTTCTTTGCGATGCAAGCGATGAAGTTCTGGAACCATTTTCAGAAAATGAGCTTGCTCTTATTGCTCGCAAATTTTTCGACATCTACAGAAGAGTGAGCAAGAGGAAGAGAGGTGGCACCGTGTCTTTCTTTGAGTGTGGTGGCCCCAACCACGTTCGAGCAAACTATCCTAAGCTAGGAGGGCAAGAACGAGCAAGGCGGTTCAAGCAAGAATGACTACACCGACAAGAACCGAAACAAGAAGGCTCCATTTCGCGAGCCAGCGCGAGAGGAGAAGCACCACAACTTTGCCAAGAACAAGAAGCTCTTCCTCCGCGCGCTCGCCACGCTCGACGACCTCGACTTCTTCGACATGGAGACATGGAGTGACGAGGCTGAGGATGAACTGCAAGAGAAGACAAAGGACGGTGATGACTTCTCAGGCATGTGCTTCATGGCGGACGCCAACGGCGTCAGCGACTCCGAGCTGTACAGCGGCACGGATGAGGTACCCTCCTATGACCAGCTCAATGATGCCTTCTGCAAGCTAGGAAAGATTCATGTTAGATCTAGAGCTAGGTGTATGGAGCTAGAGAAGGAAGTAGGTACCTTGTCTCGAGAGTTAGCTTCACTTAAATCATGTTCCTCCCAAGACTCTGATAGCTGTACTCTTTGTGATGCTTTGCTTGTGCAGTTGGAGAACCTAAGGACCCTGCATGATAGTGTGGTTTCTGATCTTGAGGCTCTTAGGTCAAAGGATGCTAGCACATGTTCTATTGATCCTATTCCTGTTGATGCTAGTTTTCTTCATGCTCACACAACTGCATCTTGTGAAAATTGCCCTATGCTACTTGCTGAAATTGATGCCATGAGTTGTCACCTTAGAAAGCTTTTTGCTAGGAATGATGAACTTGAATTGCATGCTTCTAAGGACCCAGTCAGCTCATGTGAGGGTTGTAAGCAACTAAAACTTCATAAAGAAGCTTTGAATGTCAAGTGTGCTCGACTTGCTAAGGACTTACTAGTTAAGTCATATAATGGTTGCTTGCTGTGTATTGGGGTTAAGGATGATGTGGATAAGGTCCACGCAGAGCTTAGGAAGAAGTTAGAAGCCCAGGTTGTTAGAATTAGAGATGCTTCTTGTGTTTCCTGTGAGTCTCTCAAAATTGAGGCAGCCGTGTATAGGGAGAAATATGCACACGCTGCTCGATCCTCTTCTTCTGGCTCTTATTCCACTCCTTCCTCTTGCTCTTCTTGTGCCTCACTTTTTCGAGAGTGTCAGTATCTTATGAGCACTCTCAAGAAATTTGTTGGAGGCAAAAAGAAGCTCAATCTCATTCTAGACCAGTCCAAGATTAACAGATTTAATCAAGGTCTAGGATTTGATTACTTGGAGCACTCACGGGCGCATCTGCCTACAGTTGTGCTTGCCTTCAAGAGTGGAGAGATTGTGGTTGCTCCACAGACAAGCACCATGGTGTTTAGATCAGCCGAGATTGTCCACTGGACTTCTTACGAGAAGGGTGCTTCTCCTACTACTTCGGCCTCCAAGGCAAAGTATACCTGCACCTTCTGTAAAAAGCATGGACATATGTCGGGACCCGAATCTGCAAATCCGGAACCTCTGTGTATTCAGCACTAGTCCAGGAACGCGCTAGTGCACACAGTCTTAACATTGGTAAATATCACAATCATACCACTCGATACTAATAAAGTACTTTAATTAGATAAACAAACTGGTTGCTTGACCTTAGGGTCAAGTTACAAATATACGCCTCGCAGGGCGAAACTTATTAAAAGAGAAATAATATGTCGGGACCCGAATTTGCAAATCCGGACCCTCTGTGTATTCAGCACTAGTCCAGGAACGTGCTAGTGCACACAGTCTTAACATCGGTAAATATCACAATCATACCACTCGATACTAATAAAATACTTTAATTAAATAGTCAAACTGGTTGCTCGACCTTATGGTCAAGTTACAAATGTACGCCTCGCAGGGCGAAACTTATTAAGGGAGAAATAATAGCAGCGGAAAAATAAGATAACTTCGTGGCGCCATCCAGTATACCACAGGCAACTGACTGGGCTCGCTCCCTAAGTAGACGGTTCCTCGTGGAGCTCCTCCTCCAAAGCTGGTGTAGTCTCCTCTTCAACTGGTGTTGTATTGTGGCAAGGGTGAGTACTTGGTACTCAGCAAGTCATGCACAGAATGCAAGCTAATATACTATATGCATGGCTTGATACAAAGGAATAGCTCAAGGTATATTTGCAAAGAAACAAAGATTTGACAAGTAGCATAAGTAGATTCGAAAGCAGTAGAAACAAGTAAAGCATAAATAACTTTTCAAGGAGTTCAATATCTTTCCCATCCTAATCCACATTTCCATCAACATCATTATTAATCCAACCCAACCTTTCAAGTCCAAGTTATTTTTGAGAAAGTCTAACCCTTGACTGTAATTCCCGAGCGATGTCCAATACCGCGGACACGGCTATTCGAATAGATTCTACACTCTGCAGAGGTTATGCACTTTACCCACAAGATACGAGTCAAACACCACAAAGGCGAGTTCAGTAACAAAGTCTTTCAGAAACCTCTAACAATACAAGTGGTCCTCCCTGGTTGTTGCACACTAACCCTTCCCTTAGCTAAGGCGAAGTTTAGGCCAACCAACCGTTAGATGGGTACCTGGCCTCAGCCCCGGTACGCTCCCCCGTACAACTTACACAAAGGGTGTAGTTGACCTCCTGAGGTTCCACAGGTACGTTATTAGCAACTTAGTCAACTAGGTCCGTCCCATTACAGACATGTGCTTGCACGTTAGACCTAGTTCAAAGGCTTGCAAGGTGAAGTCCTTAGGGTGACCAGGGCATGACTACCCGAAGAACCAAACCAACATTCCCAATGCCATAACTGGCCCACCTGATTATTCTTGCCACATGCCCCGGTCGAAAAACTATTTATCAAACCCCAGTTGATTACCATGCACCACGTGCCATCAACATCACATGATACCTTTCCAAAACAGGTTCAATATATCATTAAGTCAATATTAACGTTTGATTGTCCAAAATCATGTCATGAGCACGTAGCAGGTCTAAGCCATATACTACAACGGTCTAAAACCCATGTTGGCAGTTTAATAATGTCCAACTAGTAAACCACAACTAGGGTGACAAGGGGTCATGGCACATACTTAAGTAATCAAGGTGTCATACAGCAATTTAGCATTTATCTAATTCCCCATATTTAAATAAAGTATTTTCTAATTGAACTAGCATGCAATAGGTTAAATCAAAATAGGTTTCAAAATAGGATCAACATGGTCAAAGCACAACTTGCCTTCAAAAAGTACTTGTTCTTAGTCTTGAGTTGGATCTGAGTCAACACTTCTCCTTGAATCCTTAGCACTTCAACGTCTACTCGTAACGCAGCGTGCAAATAGCAATACACGAATAAACAATAGGCAAAAAGTGTCCAAACATCCAAATAAAATCCATAAACAGAGAGAACATAATTTTATGAATTTTTAGGAACTGGAATCGCTCAAATCGGAGTTAAAACACAAAAGTTATGATTATTTAAAGTTTAAATAATCAATTAAATAATATTACAGAGAAAAACTTTAGTCAAAAAATTAAATAAAATTCATAATTAGGTAGATCTCAATTTTATACAAATTTAGAAATTTGAATCACTCAAATCGGAGTTGAAACGCAAAAGTTATAAGCGTTTGAAGTTTGAAACAAAATCTGAAATCATTATTTCGAATTAATAAATCATTTTCTTTATCGGAAATTAATTATTGCGTCAGCTTGGACACGTGGCAGCCTCTGATTGGGCGGCTGACGTCAGCCGGTCCATGGACTCGGTCCACGCTCGGCTCGGGTTCACCGTGGACTCGGTCCACGGCTCACGTGAGACTGACAGGTGGGGCCACTCGGGTGACGTCATTGTTGATGTCAGCGGGGACTCTGCCCGTTGCGCTGACAAGTGGGACCCACTGTGACGTCATGGGTGACGTCATGGTGCGGTCGCTGACATGCGGGCCCAGCGTGACAGTGACCCACACACGCGCGCGTGGGCACGGCGGCTCGGCTCCCCGGACACATGGCACGATCGTGTCCGTTGATTTGAAAATCAACAGCCGCGATTAGATCCAGGGGTTAACACGTTGAAAACTACTCGGTGATCGTGAGCCGTTCGATCTAGATCGGACGGTCCAGATCTAACCCTACGTTAACGCTGCTACGGCACGTGGTGATCGTGGGCCGTTGGATCTTGATCCAACGGTCCAGATCTAATCGGGTTTGGAAACACGTGAACTCACCTCAACCGCACGATCAAGATCGGACGGCGCACAGAGCTCGCGAGGGCTGATGGCGGTGCGGTGGTCGGGGACGAACGGAGCTGGGGAAGGCGACCTTCGAAGCGGCGTTGCGGTGCTCCTCCGGCGAGATGGGTGCACGGCTCGGGCGCGTCTCGGCGAGAGGTTCCCAGATACGGTCTCGGTGTCGACGGAGCGGCTCTGGACACGGCGGAAGACGGCAGAAACCACCGTGGAGACCCAACCAACTCCGGCGAGCAATCGGGCACGAACGGCGGCGGCTAGGGTTTCGGGAGATGGGGCAAAAGGTGCGCACGGTTGAAGCGAACCTCGGACGATGACCCACGCCTTAAATGGCCTCGGCATGCGCGCACAAAACGGAACCCTAACCGGACGCGGCGGCTACGCGGCGGCGGAGTCCGGCTCGGATTCGGCGGAGACGACGACGCACGGCCGTCCACGTGGCACGATCGACGGTCACGATCGCGTGGGTGCGATCGGATCCGACCCGGACTCAGCTCGAACCGGTGCGGTCCAATTTGGACCGTTGGATCTCGATCCAACGGTCGGGATCGAATAGGGTTCGGTCAAGTCACGAGGCTCGGGTCGGACTCGGACTCGGGTCCGGTCGGATGAACAGTACTTGACCCGACTCGATTTTCCAGCGATTTAATATTTAAAATAATTCCCAGAAATTCATTTAATTCATTAAAAATAGCAAAATACTCAGAAAAATTCCAGAAAAATTCTGGAAAATATTTTAGGGTATTTGGGACTCAAATAAAATATTTCCAACAAAACTTTATTTGCAAAGTTAAATTCTTTAATTATTTTAAAATGGAATAAATTCAAATAAATTCCAAATAAATCCAAATAAATTCCAGAAAATTCCAAAAATTCACCAAAGTGCCAAATCACACGTAAATTTAAGAAAAGCAAAATTTTGGGGTGTTACAAACCTCCCCCCCTTAATAGAATCTCGTCTCCGAGATTCAGGGCTAACTAAGGAATAGGTTCGGAAACTCTTTCTTCAAATCCTCTTCGCGCTCCCAAGTCGCTTCGCTTTCTTCATGATTGCTCCACTGAACTCTACAGAAACGGGTTGACTTGTTCCTCGTCTCTCGATCCATTGTGTCTAGAATCTTCACGGGATGCTCCTTGTAAGTCAAATCTTCTTGCAACTCAATTGACTCTAGCTGTGTCTGTTCCTCAGGTACTCGAAGACACTTCTTCAACTGGGACACGTGGAACACGTCATGTACTCCTACTAACGACTGTGGCAACTCCAGCTGATAAGCAACTTCGCCTCTGCGGCTCAAAATCTTAAATGGTCCAACATAACGGGGTGCGAGTTTCCCTTTGGCATGGAACCTCTTAACTCCCCTGAGAGGCGTAACTCTGAGGTATACAAAGTCTTCTGGTTCAAAACTCAAATCCCGGCGATGATTGTCAGCATAACTCTTCTGTCGTGATTGGGCTATCTTCAACCTTTATCATGGCAATCTGCTCTTCAGCTTCTTGAAGAATATCAGGCCCGAAGACACGGCGCTCGCCGGTCTCATTCCAGTTTAATGGCGTCCGACAGGGTCGACCATACAGTGCCTCAAAAGGTGACATCTGTAAACTAGCCTGGTAACTATTATTGTAACTGAACTCGGCATACGGCAAGCTCTTATCCCAAGAGGTAGCATAAGCCAATGCACACGCTCTTAGCATATCCTCCAGGATCCGATTAACTCTTTCGGTCTGTCCATCCGTCTGTGGATGATAGGCTGTACTGAAGTTCAAACGGGTTCCCATAGCTTCATGCAATTTATTCCAGAATCTTTAGGTAAATTGGGTACCTCTGTCCGATACAATCCTCTTTGGCACTCCGTGCAAACAGACGATCCTGGTCATATACAACTCTGCTAACTTATCTCCCGAGTAAGTGGTCTTCACGGGGATAAAATGGGCGACCTTGGTCAAGCGATCCACTATAACCCATATGGAGTCATAACCTCCTTGAGTCTTAGGCAAACCGGTAATGAAATCCATTCCGATTTCCTCCCACTTCCACTCAGGTATTTTCAGCGGTTGCAACAATCCTGCTGGTCTCTGATGCATCGCCTTGACTCTCTGGCATACGTCGCACAATGCAATATGCTCGGCAACTTCACGCTTCATGCTCGGCCACCAGAATCTTTCCTTCAAATCCTGATACATCTTGGCACTTCCTGGGTGAATTGAATACTTGGAGTTATGGGCTTCCTCCAAAATCAGTTGCTTTAATTCCTTCTTGTTGGGCACACAAATCCGATCCTTTATCCATAACGTGCCCTGCTCATCTAGCTTGAAGTCCTTTGCCTTGCCTTCCCCCATTTTGGGCCTAATCCTGCGGATCTTATCATCATCCTTCTGTCCATCTCGGATCTGATCTTCTAGGGTAGGCTTTACTTCCAATGCGGCCAAGAATCCGCTAGGTACCACCTCAATCTTCATTCTCTGAAATTCCTAGCATAGCTCATCCTGATTCGTGGCTATCAACATATTTACGGTATGGCTTTTCCGACTCAAGGCATCGGCAAATACGTTGGCCTTCCCGGGATGTTAATGGATTCCAACATTGTAGTCCTTGATCAACTCTAACCATCTCCTCTGCCTCATGTTCAAATCTGATTGGGTGAAGATGTACTTAAGACTCTTATGGTCCGTGTATACTTCACATCTGTTCCTGATTAGATAGTGACGCCATATCTTCAAGGCATGCACTACGGCAGCTAACTCTAGGTCATGCGTCGGATAATTCTCCTCATGTGGCCTCAACTGCCTTGATGCATAAGCAACGACCTTTCCATTCTGCATCAGCACACATCCAAGTCCTTGGCGCGATGCGTCATAATAAATATCAAAGCTTTGATTGACGTCCGGTAGGACTAACACCGGCGTTGATGTCAATCGTTCCTTCAGTTCTTGAAAACCTTTTTCGCACTCTGGCGTCCATGCAAACTTCTTCTCCTTTTTTAGCAATTGCGTGAGAGGTTTCGCAATTGTCGAAAAGCCTTCAATGAAACGGCGATAGTAACCTGCCATTCCAAGAAAACTCCGGATCTGGGTGACATTCTTCGGCTGCTCCCAATGTAACACAGCTTCTACTTTGCTTGGATCTACGTCGACTCCCTCTGCGGTCATTACATGTCCGAGGAATTCCACCTTGTCCTTCCAAAAATCACACTTACTGAACTTAGCGAAGAGTTGCTGTTCCCTCAGCTTTTCCAAAACTCGCCTCAAGTGTTCGGCATGTTCATCCTCTGTCTTGGAGTAGATTAGGATATCATCTATGAACACAACAACAAACTTGTCCAAATATTCCATGAACACCTTATTCATCATATTCATGAAATATGCTGGCGCATTCGTCAGACCAAAGGACATAACTGTAAACTCGTAATGTCCATATCTTGACGAGAATGTGGTCTTCGGAATATCCTCTGATCGGATCTTCAACTGATGGTATCCCGATCTTAGATCAATCTTGGAGAAGACTCCGGCTCCTCTTAGCTGGTCAAACAAATCATCGATCCTGGGTAGCGGGTACTTATTCTTCACGGTGACTTCATTGAGTGCATGGTAGTCAATGCACATCCTGAAACTCCCGTCCTTCTTCTTGACGAACAAAACTGGTGCTCCCCATGGCGACGAACTCGGTCTGATAAATCCTTTCTCCATTAACTCTTCAAGTTGCTTTTTCATCTCTACCAATTCCTCGGTAGACATCCGATAAGGTCTCTTTGCTATTGGCGCTGTACCAGGTACAAGCTCTATCACAAACTCTATGTCCCTGTCTGGCGGCATACCAGGTAGATCTTCTAGAAAAACATCTGGGTACTCATTCACCACTGAGACATTTTCTATGCTGATTGCCTTGGTGCTGTTAACCATCAACTGTCCATCTCTAACGGTGGTAGCTTGAAATTCCACTTTCTTTCCACACGGGCTCTCAACTGAGATAGTCCTTCGTCCACAATCCAGTACGGCCTTGTGCTTGGATAACCAATCCATTCCCAAAATAACATCTAAGGTCCGGGTTTCGAATAATAAGGTTCGCTAGGAATTCTATCCCCTCTACTAGTATTCTCACCCCAGAACATCCTACTTTCGTTCGGAGTTCGGAACCAGGGGTTTGAACTACAAGCATGCATTTAAGCCTTGCAATCTCCAAATCATTTTTAGCAGCAAAGCCTTGTGAAACAAGCGAATGCGAAGCTCGAGAATCAAACAAAATCGCCGCAGTAATGAGTTAACAAGTAACTTACCCAAGACGACGTCAGTAGCATTCTGCGGTGCATCTGCGGTGACATGGTTGACTCGGCCTCTCACCACGCCTGGGGTGTGGCTCCTGTCTGGCGTCCTAGCCGGGTGGGTCCCAGTTAAAGGCGAACTGGGTCACTCCTGCTGTCTTCTTTGGGCAAGCTGTTGGCAAAGTGTCCTGGCTCGTTGCGATTGTAGCGGCGTCTCACTTGTTCCTTGTTGATCGCTCGAGGCGGCGTTTACGGGGCTGGGAGTCGATAGTTCGATTGACGGGTCTTGGTGCTGGTAGCGGTGTCCTTGTTGCATGCGTGGCTGGAATCTGAAAAGCGATTTGGCGCAACCCTCAAGCGTTGCTGCGCTCCTCGACGCGATCCACGATGCTACATCTCGCGCTTCTGTTCTCATCGATTCCTTGCGCTTGTCCTCAAGAATAAGCGCCTTATTCATCTGTTCTCGGAAATGCGAAAGGTGTGGGTGATCACCCCACTGCAATCTGAGTTAAGACCCTTCATGAAGCGAGGTATCTGGCTTTATCTGTCGCTACATCCTCAGTGCGTAGCGTGCTAGCTGTGTGAACTTGTTCAGTAGTCGGCCACCGGCTGATTACCTTGCCTCGATGCTCTGAACTCCTCCTTCTTGAGATCCATGATTCCTTCAGGCACGTGATAATCGATTTAAATGCACCGTGAACTCCTCCCAAGTGATATCTTGAGGGTTCTCTTGCGTGGCACAGAAGTTCTCCCACCATTCGGCGGCGGTCCCTTCCAACTGATGAGAAGCGTAGAGTACCTTCTCATTTCCCATGCATTGAGCAGTGTGTAACTTCCTCTCAATTGACCTTAACCAGTCATCGGCTTCCAACGGGTTAGCATTTCCGGAGAAAGTGGGTGGGTGAGTCCTCATGAACTCGGACAGTCTTGTATTCGGGCGTTGTCCTTGTTTAACTTGATTAGCAGTGGCCTGAGCAGTGACGTGTTGCATCTGTTGCATCATAGCATGCATCAACTGAGTCTCAGCAGCAAGAAATGCTCCAAAATTCTGCATATCCAGTGGCGGTGCTGGTGCTTCATCATTGGGGTTTTCTGTTGGGCGAGAACCGCTTCCATTGCCTCCAAGGTTTCCACGAGTGTTCACCATCTGTCGATTTGCTCTAGGTTTTAGAGATGAGAGGGAAACAAGAATAGACAAGTAATATGGAACTTATGCGGGGCAAAAGGTGTAACTTTAAGGTCCAACTTTATTATTTAATCAATAGTAACTTGGTATGGTTGCTTACAATGCCTAGGGGCCTTGCAACACATACTGCACACTCAGCAAGCAATGAAAATCCAAATCGAACTAATTGATTCTATGACGCGACTCGACGAAGGAGTCTCACTATAGAACTTACGCTCACTCATCGAGAAAACCTCCACGGCCTGGGTACGGATGCTGCGGCATAGGCGCGAAACGATTGCCATGTCCAAAGAATCGTGTCATCTGTGGTAGTCGAAGAAGCAGTGTCCTCCTCAAGCTCCGGCTCCTCCGGGTCTGGCTCGTGCAGCTCGAGCATTGGCTCCGGCTCTGGTGCGTATAATGCCGTCTCTAACTCTCCAATCCTTTGCAGAAGGTGTGACACATACTCTTGAGCTTCCCGCCATCTGTTCTTCTCTGTCGTGATCTCCTTGCGGGCCTTCTGTAGCTCCTTGCTTGTATCATCGAGTACATCCTCCTGGGCGACAACAAGTCGTGCCAACTGTGTAACCATGGTATTCTCATCCTGAATCGCCTTCGGGTCAAGAAGGTTATTGCTGCGCGGGTGATATCGGAACACCATGCTCTCCAACTCTCTGGCGTAGATACGGGTAATGTGCCGCATTGCTCGTCGCGACACCTCCTGGATACCCATCTGCATTCTAGACCTCCTGGCAAAGGTAGCTGTATCGAAGCGATTGCCTGGGCCCTTCTTCCTAGCAGGTACTACAATCTTCACGTCACAAGCCTTGATCAATCCTGCTTGTCTGATCACTTCCACTTGGTATTACGGCTTCTCAAAATCTCCGAGAGTCTGTAGCATACGCCAAAGTTCCGCGGCGTAGCCAACCTCCAGATCGACGTAGTTGAACTCTCCCTCCATCTGTCACAAGAGTGCTCACGTAAGGATTCGAAATTTTTAAATTGTGACGAGGTAAGGAAAAATTCAGCAAGAGACAAGAAAAGAGAGAAAGGGATAAGTCAAGATGTCATTTCTTATCTTGACGAATTTTATCTTTTAGAAAATAGGTTTTATCCTCACTACGACCATTCTAACTATGGGTGAGCCTACAAATAAGATGGCTCGATACCACCTCTGTCGGGACCCGAATTTGCAAATCCGGACCCTTCGTGTATTCAGCACTAGTCCAGAACGCAGCTTAGTGCACACAGTCTTAACATCGGTAAATATCACAATCATCCCACTCGATACTACTAAAGTACTTTAATTAAATAGTCAAGCGGTTGCTCGACCTTATGGTCAAGTTACAAATGCAATCGCAGGCTTAAAACTTATTAAGAGAGAAATAGTTGCAGCGGAAACATAAGATAACTTCGTGGCGCCATCCAGTATACCACAGGCAACTGACTGGGCTCGCTCCCTAAGTAGACGGTTCCTCGTGGAGCTCCTCCTCCAAAGCTGGTGTAGTCTCCTCTTCAACTGGTGTTGTATTGTGCCAAGGGTGAGTACTTGGTACTCAGCAAGTCATGCACAGAATGCAAGCTAATATACTATATGCATGGCTTGATACAAAGGAATAGCTCAAGGTATATTTGCAGTAAAACAGCATTTGACAAGTAGCATAAGTAGATTCGAAAGCAGTAGAAACAAGTAAAGCATAAATAACTTTTCAAGGAGTTCAATATCTTTCCCATCCTAATCCACATTTCCATCAACATCATTATTAATCCAACCCAACCTTTCAAGTCCAAGTTATTTTTGAGAAAGTCTAACCCTTGACTGTAATTCCCGAGCGATGTCCAATACCGCGGACACGGCTATTCGAATAGATTCTACACTCTGCAGAGGTTATGCACTTTACCCACAAGATACAGTCAAACACCACAAAGGCGAGTTCCCGTAACAAAGTCTTTCGGAAACTTCTAACAATACAAGTGGTCCTCCCCGGTTGTTGCACACTAACCCTTCCCTTAGCTAAGGCGAAGTTTAGGCCAACCAACCGTTAGATGGGTACCTGGCCTCAGCCCCGGTACGCTCCCCCGTACAACTTACACAAAGGGTGTAGTTGACCTCCTGAGGTCCCACAGGTACGTTATTAGCAACTTAGTCAACTAGGTCCGTCCCATTACAGACATGTGGTTGCACGTTAGACCCAGTTCAAAGGCTTGCAAGGTGAAGTCCTTAGGGTGACCAGGGCAAGACTACCCGAAGAACCAAACCAACATTCCCAATGCCACAACTGGCCCACCTGATTATTCTTGCCACATGCCCCGGTCGAAAAACTATTTATCAAACCCCAGTTGATTACCATGCACCACGTGCCATCAACATCACATGATACCTTTCCAAAACAGGTTCAATATATCATTAAGTCAATATTAACGTTTGATTGTCCAAAATCATGTCATGAGCACGTAGCAGGTCTAAGCCATATACTACAACGGTCTAAAACCCATGTTGGCAGTTTAATAATGTCCAACTAGTAAACCACAACTAGGGTGACAAGGGGTCATGGCACATACTTAAGTAATCAAGGTGTCATACAGCAATTTGGCATTTATCTAATTCCCCATATTTAAATAAAGTATTTTCTAATTGAACTAGCATGCAATAGGTTAAATCAAAATAGGTTTCAAAATAGGATCAACATGGTCAAAGCACAACTTGCCTTCAAAAAGTACTTGTTCTTGGTCTTGAGTTGGATCCTGAGTCAACACTTCTCCTTCGAATCCTTCCGGCACTTCAACGTCTACTCGTAACACGTGCAAAGAGCAATACACGAATAAACAATAGGCAAAAAGTGTCCAAACATCCAAATAAAATCCATAAACAGAGAGAACATAATTTTATGAATTTTTAGGAACTGGAATCGCTCAAATCGGAGTTAAAACACAAAAGTTATGATTATTTAAAGTTTAAAAAATCAATTAAATAATATTACAGAGAAAAACTTTAGTCAAAAATTAAATAAAATTCATAATTAGGTAGATCTCAATTTTATACAAATTTAGAAATTTGAATCACTCAAATCGGAGTTGAAACGCAAAAGTTATAAGCGTTTGAAGTTTGAAACAAAATCTGAAATCATTATTTCGAATTAATAAATCATTTTCTTTTTCGGAAATTAATTATTGCGTCAGCCTGGACACGTGGCAGCCTCTGATTGGGCGGCTGACGTCAGCCGGTCCATGGACTCGGTCCACGCTCGGCTCGGGTTCACCGTGGACTCGGTCCACGGTTCACGTGAGACTGACAGGTGGGGCCACTCGGGTGACGTCATTCTTGGCGTCGGCGAGGACTCACCGTTATACCGACAAGTGGGACTCCATTGTGACATCATGGGTGATGTCATGGTGCGATCGGCCGACATGCCAGCCCAGTGTCGATGACCCACACCTGCCGCCAGCGTGCACGCGGCGGCTCGGCTACCCGGACACGTGGCACGATCGTGTCCGTTGATTTGAAAATCAACAGCCGCGATTAGATCCAGGGGTTAACATGTTGAAAACTACTCGGTGATCGTGGGCCATTCGATCTAGATCGGACGGTCCAGATCTAACCCTACGTTAACGCTGCTACGGCACGTGGTGTTCGTGGGCCGTTGGATCTTGATCCAACGGTCCAGATCTAATCGGGTTTGGAAACACGTGAACTCACCTCAACCGCATGATCAAGATCGGACGGCGCACAGAGCTCGCGAGGGCTGATGGCGGTGCGGTGGTCGGGGACGAACGGAGCTGGGGAAGGCGACCTTCGAAGCGGCGTTGCGGTGCTCCTCCGGCGAGATGGGTGCACGACTCGGGCGCGTCTTGGCGAGAGGTTCCCAGATACGGTCTTGGTGTCGACGGAGCGGCTCTGAACCGCAGCGGAAGAGCGAGAAACCACCGTGGAGACCCAACCAACTCCGGCGAGCAATCGGGCACGAACGGCGGCGGCTAGGGTTTCGGGAGATGGGGCAAAAGGTGCGCACGGTTGAAGCGAACCTCGGACGATGACCCACGCCTTAAATGGCCTCGGCATGCGCGCACAAAACGGAACCCTAACCGGACGCGGCGGCGGAGTCCGGCTCGGATTCGGCGGAGACGACGACGCACGGCCGTCCACGTGGCACGATCGACGGTCACGATCGCGTGGGTGCGATCGGATCCGACCCGGACTCAGCTCGACCCGGACTTAGCGAAGGCGAAGTTTAGGCCAATCCACCGTTAGATGGGTACCTGGTCGCAGCCCCGGTATGCTTCCCCGTACAACTACCCAAAGGGTGTAGTTGACATCCTGAGGTCCCACAGGTACGTTATTAGCAACTTAATCAATTAGGTCTGTCCCATTACAGACATGTGGTTGCACGCTTTACTCAGTTCAAAGGCTTGCAAGGTTAAGTCCTTAGGGTGACCAGGGCAAGACTACCTGAAGAACCAAATCAACGTTCCCGGTGCCACAACAGGCCCACCCGATCATTCTTGCCACATGCCCCGGTCCAAATCTATTTATCAAAACCCCCAGTTGATTACCATGCACCACGTGCCATCAACATCACAACACATGATACCTTTTCAAAAGCAGGTTCGATATATCATTAAGTCAATATTAACATTTGTTTGACCAAAATCATGTCATAAGCACGTAGCAGGTCTAAGCAATGTACTACGACGATCTAAATTCCCATGTTGGCAATTTAATAATGTCCAACTATTTAATCCTCAACTAGGGTGACAAGGGGTTCATGGCATACAATTATCTATGTCAAGGTGGCATACAACAAATAGGCAATTAACTAATCTCCCAAAATCAATTAAAGCATTTTATAATTGAACTAGCATGCAATAATTTTAAATCAAATTAATTTCAAAATGGGATCAACATGGTCAAAGCACAACTTGCCTCCAAAAAGTACTTGTTCCTGGTCCTGAGCTGGCTCCTGGGTCAACACCTGTCCTTCGAATCCTTCCGGCACTTCAACGTCTACTCGTAAAGCGTGCAAATAGCAATAAATAAATAAATAGTAGGCAAAAAGTGTCCAAACATCCAAATAAAGTTCAGAAACAGAGAGAGCATAATTTTATGAATTTTTAGAAACTGGAATCGTCAAATTCGGAGTTTAACTGCAAAAGTTATAGCATTTGAAGTTTAAAATAATCAATTAAATATTAATATAGAGAAAATTAAATAAAATTCATCATTAGGTAGATCTCAATTTTATACAAATTTAGAAATTTGAATGACCCAAATCGGAGTTAAAATGCAAAAGTTATAAGCGTTTGAAGTTTGAAACAAATTCTGAAATCAATTATTCAAATTAATAAATCATTTTCTTTTTCGGAAATTCATTTATTGCGTCAGCATGGACAAGTGTCAACCTCTGATTGGGCGACTGACGTCAGCCGGTCCACGGGCTCAGCCCACGGCTCGGCTTGGGTCCACCGTGGACCCGGTCCATGGCTCACGTGACTCTTACATGTGGGACCCCACGGTGACGCCATCGCCGGCGTTATCGGGACTCGGCAAGATCATACCGATGTGGGACCCACTGGTGACATCATTGCTGACGTCATTGCACGGCTGGGGTGGCCGCTGACAGGTGGACCCCCCATGACGTCAGCGTGACATCATGGTGCGGTTTGGCCGCATCGCCGACACGCTGGCGGCGTGTCGTCACAAGACGCTGCATATACCGACCGCTACCGTCCAACTTCCTCCCACGTGGCGCAATCTCGCCCGTTGATTTGAAAATCTACGGCGCGGATTAGATCTAAGGTTTACGCGTTTGGAATAACGCGGTGAATTTGGGCCGTACGATCTAAATCGGACGGTCGAGATTGGATCTAGTGCGATGCAAAGCATGCTACACGATTGGATCTAAGTCGTTGGATCTAGATCCAACGGTTGAGAATAGATCTAGGATTTGCAACGGAATTATCGCACGACGACGTGGCCGAACGTGGGCCGTTGGATCTTGATCCAACGTTCCAGATCTAATCTGGAGGGTTCGGGTTTTGGGAACACGTGGCTTACCGTGGCCGTTCGATCTTGATCCGACGGTGCACGGAGCTCGCGGGCGGTGATGGCGTGGCGGCGGAGCTGGGTGGCCGGAGGCGGTGACGAAGACGAGCCCGACGGCGCTTGGGGGCATCTCCGGTGAAGTGAGTTGGCTCCACGGGTACGGCTTGACCTGAAGAATCCGGATCTGGGCTCAACGGCGGCGGGGCGAGGCAAGAACCGTGGCGGAGGAGGAAGCTAACTACGGCGAGCAATAGCGGGTCGACGGCGGCGGCTAGGGCTAGGGCACTTGGGGCAAACGACGCGGACGGCAAAGGCGATCCTCGGGCACGCATCCGGGCATTAAATACCGGCCCGGACGCCGAGATCCCCGCGGAATCCGTGGCGAAGCCGGTACGGGCGGCGGAGTCCGTCCTAGACACAGCGAGGGCGACGTGGCACGCGCTCAGCCGTTGGATCGAGATTAAATAATTCAATTAATTCCCAGAAATTCATTTAATTCACTAAAAATAGAAAAATACTCAGAAAAATTCCAGAAAAATTCTGGAAAATATTTTGGATCATTTTGGACTCAAATAAAATATTTCCAACAAAATTTTATTTGGAAAGTTAAATTCTTTAATTATTTCAAAATGGAATAAATTCAAATAAATTCCAAATAAATCCAAATAAATTCCAAAAATTCACCAAGGTGCCAAATCACACATGAATTTAAGAAAAGCAAAATTTTGGGGTGTTACAAACCTCCCCCCTTAACAGAATCTCGTCCCCGAGATTCAGGGCTTTCTAAAGAAATAGGTTCGGAAACTCTTTCTTCAAATCCTCTTCGCGCTCCCAAGTTGCTTCACTCTCCGCGTGGTTGCTCCATTGAACTCTGCAGAAATGGGTTGACTTGTTTCTCGTCTCTCGGTCCATGGTGTCCAGAATCTTCACGGGGTGCTCCTTGTAAGTCAGATCTTCTTGTAGCTCAATTGACTTAAGCGGTGTCTGTTCCTCGGGTACTCGGAGACATTTCTTCAACTGGGACACATGAAACACGTCATGTACTCCTGCTAGTGATTGCGGTAGCTCCAGCTGGTAAGCAACTTCACCTCTGCGGCTGAGAACCTTGAATGGTCCAACATATCTCGGCGCGAGCTTTCCTTTAGCATGGAATCTCTTAACTCCTCTGAGTGGCGTGACCCTGAGATACACGAAATCTTCTGGTTCAAAACTTAGGTCTCGGCGACGGTTATCGGCGTAGCTCTTCTGTCTTGATTGTGCTATCTTCAGTCTTTCTCGGATCATGGCAATCTGTTCTTCGGCTTCTTGAAGAATATTTGGCCCAAAGACACGGCGTTCACCTGTCTCGTTCCAATTCAACGGTGTTCGACAAGGTCGACCATATAGCGCTTCAAATGGCGACATTTGGAAACTGGCTTGGTGTAGGATCGAAGTATACGAATATAGCAATCAGAGGGGGGGGTGAATGATTGTGCGGAAGCTAAAACCAAATTCTTGATCTATTAAAAGTTCACCCCAAAACAGAACCAAATAATTGCCTCGTTTTCGACAAAAACAGAATGACAGAGGTTCGGTAAAACGCGTATTCCCGGAGATCCAACCGTCGGATCGATCTGACATTTGGACACAATAACATAGATTCCAGTACGAATCGAACCCAAAAAGAATCAGCTTGATCGGACTTACGGATCAAAAGTTATAAGCTTCGTAAGCTTGCTGTTCCAGAACTTGACAAAAATCAATCTAATCGAAACTTGTAGATTGATCAAGAACAACAAAAGATTTATCAACAAAACTTTGAGGAACACTAGATAATACCCTAGAGAGGTTTTTCATGGATCAAATCAAGATGAAACTCAAAAAACAAAAACCAATCTAGAATTAGAACAAGCATGCAAACAAGAACCAAAACAGAAAACACTGTAGCAACGTGGTTACTGTAGCACGCAAAAATCTTGGAAGGATTGATCTTTATTTCTTTTTTCTAAAGTACTCTCATCAAAAGAGTACAAACCCTAAAACCAAGCTCAAAGCTTGATGCGCTCAGCTCTCCTTGGTGCCCTTCAACAGGAGACAACCCCTCCTATTTAAAGGACCAAACCAGAATACGATTCCTATTCCCTAGAAGGAATCCGTATCCAACACAACTCTACTTGGCCCAACCTGGCCGAGTACAACTCTTGCACGCGTATGGCAACCCTACCATACTCACGTGACTAACACTTTGCACGCGTATGGCCACCTGCCATACTCACGTGACTAACACTTTGCACGCGAATGACCTCCTGCCATTCTCACGTGACTAACCATTCTTCATGTGCACCATTCTCTTAGCCCGAACGTCCCGCATGACATCCTTGACCACCAAGACCTCAGTTCCTCCTGAACCTAGTCCCGAACCTCAGTTCCTCCATGAACCTAGTTCCGGTCCCGTCATCGACCACATTCATCTTCGAGCAATACCTGCACATGAACAAACCACAAAACAAATCCGAGCACAAGTCCACGACTTGACTCAAGGTCAATCCATGCAACTACTCACATGAGCATTGCATAAAGTCCACTTCAAAACACGCATCATGAAATCATCACAAATTTCATAATTTCAAATTCAAACCATTTCAATTTTGCTCAAAACCCTAATTCAGCAAAAATGCATTCACGACGGACAACAAAACTAGTCCGACGCAAATGCCAAGTGAAACCCTAAAAAACAGTTCACGAAGGACCAACAAAGTCTGTCCGTTGTACAAGGGAAACTCTTGGTTCCAAAAGAGAACATTCCGGCGAAAACATGTTTACAACGGACAACCAAAATCGGTCCGTCGTACATGCAAAAGTCTCGGTTCAAAAAACGCTTTCAAATTCATGTTCACGGCGGACCAAAAATCTTGTCCAGCGCAAACGTGCCACGCTCGGTTTCAAAAACAACATGGTCCGAACGAAACCCTAAAGCAAACACGTTCACGACGGACAGAAAGAAAACTTGTCCGGAGTAGATGTGGAACTTACTGGTTTCTTAGAAAGAAAGAGTTTGGCTCAAGCGCACAAAATCATGTTCACGACAGACAAACAAAATCGGTCCGTCGTACATGGGAAAGTGATGTTGCCAAAGCATGTTTTCGACAGACCAACAAAGTTTGTCCGTCGTAGATGGGAAACTTACTGCTTCTTGTCAAATTGTCAAGCACATGCACAAGCACATTTTGCAAATCCAATTCTAAGTTAATTTTTCAGTTCAAAGCCAATTTTTCAGCACATGATTTCACAATCTCCCCCTTGATGAAAACATTGGCAACACCACTTAGAATTGAACATTTGGCATTCACTTTACAAAAGATTTTGAAATCCAAAGGATCAAGGACCAAAAAGAGAAAACACAGAATTCCCCCTTTGACCAAAATGCAAAACAAAATCTCCCCCTGAGAAGGAAAATGTGTGTGAATGTGCAATGTGCCCAAGAATTTCAAAAATCTCCAAACTTCTCCCAAAATTCTCAAACAACTCCCCCTTTTTCTTCTCCCCCCTTTTTCCTTAAACTTTTCAACGATTCCCAAATTTCTCCCCCTTTGACAATGGATTCATCAAGAGTACAAAAGAGAGAACAGGTTCAAAATTTTTCCTGTAGCAAAGATTTCACAAGGAGAAACAAGGGAGTGCCAACATAGAAAAAGATGAGCTCATTCGATCATATAACCTTATATATCATATATTATGCAAAATACATGATCTTGATGTGATTTTAACAAGTTAGGGAATGACATGCATCTCAACCTCAATTCAGTCAACTATAGCCAAGTACTAAGCAAAACCTTTAGTAGAAAAAGGCTCAAAGTTGAAGCAACTAACAAATTAGGGCGAGCAAGTAGTTTCAACTCCAATCTAGTAGACCAATTTAATCTTTAAACAGTAAACGGCATGTGGCATGCTTGAAGCATACTTCTTTTATTTCTTTGGAGTGGCATGCTTGAAGCATACATCTTGTCTTTTGAGGGAATGGCATGCTTGAAGCATACATCTTATTTTTTTAAGGAAAGCATGCCTGAAGCATACAACTTGAAGCTTTTGCTTTTAACAACCCCTTTTTTATTGATTCCCTTTTTCTTTTCTTTTTCTTTGATTGTAAACATGCAAAACTGATTAAGAGGTCTTATGAAAGAGTAAAGCTGAAAATACACTTGCTCCATAGCCCCAATTTGTCAAGAAGATTCAATAACAAGCCTAGAAGAGTAAGATATCACAGAGTATTTAGCTATAGGCAATCAGTCCAGGGAATTCCTCAATGTCATTTTTAGTTCAAGTAAGACAATTAGATTATCATATATTAGCACAATTACATAACATATAAAGAAATATGATAAAGTGAGCTCATCAAGTGAAAGAACTTGGCAAGGAAACTCCCCCTCAAAACAAACCCATTGGATGAACAATCCCAAGTTCTCCCCGAATAAAAGCAAAACGAGAAGAAGACAAAGGTTTTGTGAAAATGTCTGCCAATTGATGTTCAGTATCCACATGGTGAAGCACAATATTTTCTTTTTCAACATGATCTCTAAGAAAGTGAAATCCAATATCAAATGCTCAAGAAAGAGGATTACTCAAGAGGTGGCACAAACCAAATCAATTCAACATCTTCCAAAGTCAACATCAGAATAAGCTCTTAAACTAATGCATAAGGATGCAAAAAGCCAAATGCCAAAATCTTGTGTACCATGGAGATACCTGAAAATTCACTTGACCATTTGTTGATGTGAAGCACGTGGGAAGAGTCTCTCATGTAAACCTCCAATTATCTCATCCTTAACAGCATCATCATCTTTATGAACAAAGACACTCTCCCCTTGAACATATGCACTTGTACCTGCATCATTTGGACTAGTGCCTTTTGCGAAAACAGAGGTGGAAGAAGCATCTTCAAAAGATAACACTTTTAGCACGAGATGCATGAGTAAAGGAGAACCAAATCTTATCACTAAACATATGAAGTGAGCATCCGAAATTCACTAGCCACATGTTCTCCCTCCTCACGTGAGAAGCCTACATAGAAGCAGAAAGTGTCGAGGTCTCGGTACTAGGGTTAGAAATAAGATGTTTAGGAATCCAGTACTGAGACACCCGACGCACAACAGTAGGCACAACACGAGTATTCTTATGCACAAAATCAGATTTGCCTTTTCCCGTGTTTTTAGCATCAAAAGGTGTTTGTTTCACCCTAGGCACATAATGAGAAGTGGAGTGTGCCTTTCTGAAATTAGACCTAGCATTAAACCTTTCTCTCTTTTGTTGTTTAGCTAGTCTAAAGCAAAAGTCTACTAAATATCCATCTCTACCACAATGAGTGCAAGTGTACTTAACATTATGTTTAGCTTTGGAAGTAGAAGCAACATTTGCATTCATCATAGTAGAAGATAAAAGGCCAGCAGATTTGAAGACAATTTTCTTAGGCTCATTTGAAATCTCAAGTTTGTCATTGCAAGGAGCATAAACAACAGAGCGAGGTTTAGTTTCATATGAAGCATGAAGATCAAAACCTAAACCTTTCTTGTTTGAGCTAACCTTAGATTGATCCAAAATCATGTTCAACTTTTTCTTGCCTTTAGTGAATCATTCCAAAGAGTTTTGCAAGTAATCAACTTTATTAGCAAGAATTAAACAATTATTGCAGGGATCATCCACTTTTCCTTTTTGTTTGCGACAAGTTGAGCATGAAAGAACCTCATGTGTAAGAAAATCTTCTGTCATTTGAGAAACCCTAGCATTTGCATCATGCAACTTCAATTCTAGTATGGACCATTTAGAACATGGAGTTGTATCATGCAAATCAATGGTAGAACAACTAGCATGTTTAATAAGTTTCTCATTTTTCTCATTTTCAGCATTGATTTGCTCTAACAAGGTAACATGTTCTTTCCTAAGCAAAGTAAGCTCATTGTAAATTAAGTCACATGATTTGCAAGCATCATCATCAGGAATCAATGTTTTAAGTCTAGCAATTTCAGCATTCAATGACTCCACAATAAAATTATGTTTCTTAATTTTCTTGTCACGTTTATCAAGCAATTTACCAAGTCGAGCAACAGCAATAGCTAATTCATCGTAAGAAGGATCTACCTCATTGAAGTCGCTGTCGTGGTCGTCCTCAGTAAAGCTGTTGCTGCTTTTAGCCATGAGACACAACCCCGTCAACTCATGCTTGCTTGGAGTTGCATCGTCCTCACTGCTCTCCGAATCCACATCGCTCAAATTAACTTGTTCAAGAGCGGAAAGAACACGATGGACAACTTTGCTGTTGATGAAGCTCTTCTTCTTTCTATTACTTGAAGAGAACTTCTTCTCTTTTCTTCTGTCGTTGTCCTTCTCCTCCCTTGATGCTTTACCTACAAGTTTAGGACAGTTTGGACGAATATGGTCGAGATCACCACACTCATAGCATCTTGGAGGATCACCACCACCTCTCTTTCTCTTTCTCACATTTTGCAAAGCTTTGTTAAAGCGAGAAGAGAGTAGTGATAAGTCTTCTTCTGAGAATTGCTCAATCTGTTCATCGGTTAGTGAAGACAAGAAAGATAGAGCAAAACTTGAAGCAACACCATTATGAGATATGCTAGATTGAGATGTCAAAGCAATTGATTTATGATCATTCTTTCTAGCAAAAACATCTAATTCATGAGTTTTCAACTTAGAATAAAGAACATCTAAAGTAAGTGTACTCATGACAAGGATTCTTGTATAGATGTTACTTTCATCTCCCACACCGACATGTCCAAAGCACTAAGCAATTGTCTAGCATTTGCCGCATTAGTATAGTTGACTCCAACAAAGACGTAGATTGCTAAGAATCTTATTAAAGCGTGCAAAGAAGTCATCTACCGACTCACCCGGTTTCATCTCGAATCGCATGTACTCCTTCTTGTAGATGTCTTGGCGAACCTCTTTCACAGTGTTAGAACCCTCATGGTAATCACAAAGAGATTTCCATACCTCATATGCAGATCGAAGATGAACCACACGATCGAAGTCGCCAAGGCCCCAAGCCTTGAATGATCAAGTTGCGCGCCTTGCTATTTGCTTCAACATGTGCACGATTGGCGTCGTTGACGTTGTCGTTCTCGGGAACATCATATGGCTTGTAAACTTTCTCCCAAATTGCGAAGCCTTGTGCTTGGATGAATGCCTCCATCTTGGCCTTCCAAAACTGAAAATCAACACCATCGAACACACATGGTTTTGTCGAATAACGATCCATTGATCTAATCACCGGTTAAGATAGATTAGAAAAACCTTGCTCTGATACCACTTGTAGGATCGAAGTATACGAATATAGCAATCAGAGGGGGGGTGAATGATTGTGCGGAAGCTAAAACCAAATTCTTGATCTATTAAAAGTTCACCCCAAAACAGAACCAAATAATTGCCTCGTTTTCGACAAAAACAGAATGATAGAGGTTCGGTAAAACACGAATTCCCGGAGATCCAACCGTCGGATCGATCTGAAATTTGGACACAAGAAAATAGATTCCAGTACGAATCGAACCCAAAAAGAATCAGCTCGATCGAACTTACGGATCAAAAGTTATAAGCTTCGCAAGCTTGCTGTTCCAGAACTTGACGAAAATCAATCTAATCGAAACTTGTAGATTGATCAAGAACAACAAAAGATTTATCAACAAAACTTTGAGGAACACTAGATCAATACCCTAGAGAGGTTTTTCATGGATCAAATCAAGATGAAACTCAAAAAACAAAAACCAATCTAGAATTAGAACAAGCATGCAAACAAGAACCAAAACAGAAAACACTGTAGCAACGTGGTTACTGTAGCACGCAAAAATCTTGGAAGGATTGATCTTTATTTCTTTTGTCTAAAATACTCTCATCAAAAGAGTACAAACCCTAAAACCAAGCTCAAAGCTTGATGCGCTCAGCTCTCCTTGGTGCCCTTCAACAGGAGACAACCCCTCCTATTTAAAGGACCAAACCAGAATACGATTCCTATTCCCTAGAAGGAATCCGTATCCAACACAACTCTACTTGGCCCAACCTGGCCGAGTACAACTCTTGCACGCGTATGGCAACCCTACCATAATCACGTGACTAACACTTTGCACATGTATGGCCACCTGCCATACTCACGTGACTAACACTTTGCACGCGAATGACCTCCTTCCATTCTCACGTGACTAACCATTCTTCATGTGCACCATTCTCTTAGCCCGAACGTCCCGCATGACATCCTTGACCACCAAGACCTCAGTTCCTCCTGAACCTAGTCTCGAACCTCAGTTCCTCCATGAACCTAGTTCCAGTCCCGTCATCGACCACATTCGTCTTCGAGCAATACCTGCACATGAACAAACCACAAAACAAATCCGAGCACAAGTCCACGACTTGACTCAAGGTCAATCCATGCAACTACTCACATGAGCATTGCATAAAGTCCACTTCAAAACACGCATCATGAAATCATCACAAATTTCATAATTTCAAATTCAAACCATTTCAATTTTGCTCAAAGCCCTAATTCAGCAAAAACGCATTCACGACGGACAACAAAACCAGTCCGGCGCAAATGCCAAGTGAAACCCTAGAAAACAGTTCACGAAGGACCAACAAAGTCTGTCCGTTGTACAAGGGAAACTCTCGGTTCCAAAAGAGAACATTCCGGCGAAAACATGTTTACGACGGACAACCAAAATCGGTCCGTCGTACATGCAAAAGTCTCGGTTCAAAAAACGCTTTCAAATTCATGTTCACGGCGGACCAAAAATCTTGTCCGGCGCAAACGTGCCACGCTTGGTTTCAAAAACAACATGGTCCGAACGAAACCCTAAAGCAAACACGTTCACGACGGACAGAAAGAAAACTTGTCCGGAGTAGATGTGGAACTTACTGGTTTCTTAGAAAGAAAGAGTTTGGCTCAAGCGCACAAAATCATGTTCACGACAGACAAACAAAATCGGTCCGTCGTACATGGGAAAGTGATGTTGCCAAAGCATGTTTTCGACAGACCAACAAAGTTTGTCCGTCGTAGATGGGAAACTTACTGCTTCTTGTCAAATTGTCAAGCACATGCACAAGCACATTTTGCAAATCCAATTCTAAGTTAATTTTTCAGTTCAAAGCCAATTTTTCAGCACATGATTTCACACTTGGTAACTATTATTGTAGCTGAACTCAGCGTACGGCAGACTTTTATCCCAAGAGGTAGCATAAGCCAATGCACACGCTCTTAACATATCCTCCAAAATCTGATTAACTCTTTCGGTTTGCCCATCCGTCTGCGGATGATAAGCAGTACTGAAGTTCAAACGGGTTCCCATGGCTTCATGCAGTTTATTCCAGAATCTTGAGGTAAACTGGGTACCTCTGTCCGATACAATTTTCTTCGGCACTCCATGCAAACAGACGATCCTGGTCATATACAATTCAGCTAACTTATCTCCCGAATAAGTGGTCTTCACTGGAATAAAGTGGGCGACCTTAGTCAAGCGGTCCACTATAACCCATATGGAGTCGTATCCTCCTTGAGTTTTCGGCAAACCGGTAATGAAGTCTATTCTGATTTCCTCCCATTTCCACTCTGGTATCTTCAACGGCTGTAGCAATCCTGCTGGTCTCTGATGCATTGCTTTGACTCTCTGGCATATGTCGCACAATGCAACATGCTCGGCAACTTCACGCTTCATGCTCGGCCACCAAAATCTCTCCTTCAAATCTTGATACATCTTGGCGCTTCCAGGATGAATGGAATACTTTGAGTCATTGGCTTCTTCTAAAATCAACTGCTTCAGCTCCTTCTTGTTCGGCACACAAATGCGACCCTTCATCCATAACGTGCCTTGCTCGTCCAATCTGAAGTCTTTTGCCTTGCCTTCGTCCATCTTGGACTTGATCCTGCGGATCTTGTCATATTCCTTCTGTCCTTCTCGAATCTGATCCTCCAGGGTAGGCTTCACTTCTAATGCGGCCATGAATCCTTCTGGTGCTACTTCAATCTGCATTCTCTAGAAATCCTCACATAGCTCATCCTGACTCATGGCTATCAGCATGCTCACAGTATGGCTTTTCTGACTCAGGGCATCGGCCACCACGTTAGCCTTCCCTGGATGGTAATGGATTCCCACATTATAATCCTTGATCAACTCTAACCATCTCCTATGCCTCATATTCAGGTCTGATTGGGTGAAGATGTACTTAAGACTCTTATGGTCCGTGTATACTTCACATCTGTTTCCAATTAAATAGTGACGCCATAATTTCAAGGCATGCACTATGGCAGCTAGCTCTAGGTCATGTGTCGGATAATTCTCCTCATGTGGCCTCAACTGCCTTGATGCATAAGCGACGACCTTCCCATTCTACATCAGCACACATCTAAGTCCTTGGCGCGATGCGTCACAATAAATATCAAAGCTTTGATTAACATCCGGTAGAACCAACACCGGCGCTGATGTCAATCGTTTCTTCAGCTCTTGAAAACCTTTTTCACACTCTGGCGTCCATGCAAACTTCTTCTCCTTTTTCAACAATTGCGTAAGAGGTTTCGCAATTGTCAAGAAGCCTTCAATAAAACGGCGGTAGTAACCTGCCATTCCAAGGAAACTACGAATCTGGGTCACGGTCTTCGGCTGCTCCCAATGTAGCACAGCTTCTACCTTGCTTGGATCTACGGCGACTCCTTCTGCGGTCATTACATGTCCGAGGAACTCCACCTTGTCCTTCCAAAAGTCACACTTACTAAATTTAGCGAAGAGTTGCTGTTCCCTCAGCTTCTCCAATACTTGCCTCAAGTGCTCTGCATGTTCTTCTTTTGTCTTGGAGTAGATAAGGATATCATCTATGAACACCACAACAAACTTGTCCAAATACTCCATGAACACCTTATTCATCATATTCATGAAATATGCTGGCGCATTCATCAGACCAAAGGACATAACTGTAAACTCGTAATGTCCATATCTTGACGAGAATGCGGTCTTCGGGATATCCTCTGATTGGATCTTCAACTGGTGGTATCCCGATCTTAGATCAATCTTGGAGAAAACTCCGGCTCCTCTCAGTTGATCAAACAGATCGTCGATCCTGGGTAGCGGGTACTTATTCTTCACGGTGACTTCATTGAGTGCACGGTAGTCAATGCACATCCTGAAACTCCCATCCTTCTTCTTGACAAACAGAACTGGCGCTCCCCACGGCGACGAACTCGGTCTGATAAATCCTTTCTCCATCAACTCTTCAAGTTGCTTCTTCATCTCTACCAATTCTTCGGTGGACATCCGATAGGGTCTTTTTGCTATCGGCGTTGTACCAGGTACAAGCTCTATCACAAACTCTATGTCTCTGTCTGGCGGCATGCCAGGTAGATTTTCAGGAAAAATATCTGGATACTCATTCACCACTGAGACATCTTCTATGCCGATTGCTTTGGTGCTGTTAACCATCAACTGTCCATCTCTAACGGCGGTAGCATGGAATTCTACTTTCTTTCCACACGGGCTCTCAACTGAGATAGTCCTTCGTCCATAATCCAATACGGCCTTGTGCTTGGATAACCAATCCATTCCCAAAATAACATCTAAGGTCTGGGTTTCCAACATAATAAGGTTCGCTATGAACTCTATCCCATCTATTAATATTCTCACCCCAGAACATCCTACTTTAGTTCGGAGTTCGGAACCAGGGGTTTGAAAAAGCATGCATTTAAGTCTTGCAATCTCCAAATCATTTTTAGCAGCAAAGCCTTGAGAAACAAACGAATGCAAAGCTCTAGAGTCAAACAAAACTATTGCAGGTACTGAGTTGACAAGTAACTTACCCAGTACGACGTCCGTGGCATTCTGAAGTGCATCTGCGGTGACATGGTTGACTCGGCCTCTCACCACGATGCAGGGTCTTTGCTCCTGGTCTTTGTCCCTCGGTTGGCTCCTGGTGCTGGCGTCCTGGCTGGTGTGGATCCCAGATTGAAGCGGACTAGGGTCACTCCTGCTGTCTTCTTAGGGCAATTGTTGGCAAAGTGTCCTGGCTCGTTGCAGTTGTAGCAGCGTCTCACTGTCCCCTGTTGACTGCCTGAAGTGGCGTTTCTGGCTGGTGCTATGGTCTGATAGTTCTGATTGACGGGTCTTGGTGCTGGCGACGGTGTCCTTGTAGCATTCTGTGGTTGGAATCTGAAAAACTGATTTGGCGCAACCCTCAAACGTTGCTGCGCTCCCTGACGCGATCCCTGCTGTTGCATCCTTCGCTTCCTGTTGTCGTCCAGTTCCTTGCGCTTGTCCTCAAGAATAAGCGCCTTATTCACAAGCTCCTGAAAATCTGGAAAGGGGTGGGTGATCAGTCCCACCTGCAGTCCTGAGTTAAGTCCCTTCATAAAGTGAGACTGTTTGGCTTTATCTGTCGCTACGTCTTCAGGTGTGTAGCGTGCAAGCTGTGTGAACTTATTCAGGTATTCGGCCACAGGCTGATTACCTTGCTTCAGTGCTCTGAACTCCTCCTTCTTGAGGTCCATGATTCCTTCTAGCACATGATCTTGTGAAATGCATTGTGAACTCCTCCCAAGTGATATCTTGAGGGTTCTCTTGCGTGTACGAAGTTCTCCCACCATTCGTAATTTGTTCCTTCCAACTGATGAGAAGCATAGAGTACCTTCTCATTTCCCATGCATTGAGCAATGTGTAGCTTCCTCTCAATCGACCTTAACCAATCATCGGCCTCCAACGGATTGGCATTCCCAGAAAAAGTGGGTGGATGAGTCCTCATGAACTCTGACAGTCTTGTATTCTGGCATTGTCCCTGATTGACTTGATTAGCTGCGGCCTGAGCACTGACATGTTGCATCTGTTGCATCATAGCATGCATTAACTGAGTCTGAGCAGCAAGAAAAGCTCCAAAATTCTGCATGTCAACTGGCGGTGCTGGTTGGGGCGCAGGTGCTCCATTGTTGGGGTTTCCAGCTGGGCGAGAACCACTTCCATTGCTTCCAAGGTTTCCGCGGGTGTTCACCATCTGTCGATTGCTCCAAGGTTTAGAGATGCGAGGGAACAAGAATAGACAAGTAGCAGGGAAACTTATGCGGGGGAAAAGTGTAACTCAGAATCCAACTTTATTAATACTAATAGTAATAACTTGGTATGGTTGCTTACAATGCCTAAAGGCCTTGCAACACATACTGCACACTCAGCAATCAATGAAAAATCAACGCCTCTAAAGGGTGACTCTTATTCTATAACGCGACTCGGCGAAGGAGTCACAACCTCAAAACCTACGCTCACTCGTCGAGAAAACCTCCACTGCCTCCTCGTGGCTGGTGCGGCGGCATAGGCGGGAAACAATCGCCATGCCCTGCAACTGCAGCTGTGGTTGACGACGCGGCGTCTTCCTCTGACTCTGGATCTGGCTGTTGTTGTGGCTGTGGCGCGGGTGCAGGTGGCGCCTCCTCTGGTTCCTCCTCTTGCTCTGGAGCATCCAACTCCAACACTGGATCGGGACCCTGGCCATACAGTGTAGTCTCCAGCTCTGCGATCCTTTCCGCAGCATAAGCGACATACTCACGAGCATTCTCCATGTGTTTCTTCTCCTCCTCAACCTGCTCGCAAGTCTTCTTCAACTCCTGTATTGTGTCTTCGATCAGCTCCTCCTGAGCGGCGACGAACCTGGCTAAGTGAGTGACGGTAGCATCCTCATCTTCTATCGGCTTCCGTTGAGCTCTGCTGTCTCGGCGTGGGTGGTGATGGAACACTGTGCCTTCCAGCTCCCTGGAGTAAGTGCGAGCGATCTGCTGCATTGCTCGACGTGACACCTCCTGGATTCCAATCTTAAAGGTAGACCTCCTGGCGGTGAAGTGGAAAGGGAGACTGAACTTTGTCTTCTCTCGGGCATACACTGTGATCCGGACATCCCATCCTGTGACCAGTCCCGCTTGCACAAGTGTAGTACCTCGGTAGAGCGGCCTCTCAAAACCTCCAAGAAACTGAAGCATACACCACAACTCGGCAGCATAGCCTCCTTCACGCTCGGCGTAGTTGTTCTTCATCATCATTTGCCAAAAGACGCTCGCGTAAGAACACAACATTTTAAAATCAATGTGGAAGATGAAAGATCTCAGCAAGGGGTATGAATCAGAATAAAAGGGGTAAGTCGAGAATTCATTCATTATCTTGACCAACTTTTAGCTTTAGAAAATAGGTTTTATCCTTACTACGATCATTCTAACTATGGGTGAGCCTACGGTCAGTATGGCTCTGATACCACCTCTGTCGGGACCCGAATCTGCAAATCCGGACCCTCTGTGTATTCAGCACTAGTCCAGGAATGCGCTAGTGCACACAGTCTTAACATTGGTAAATATCACAATCATACCACTCGATACTAATAAAGTACTTTAATTAGATAAACAAACTGGTTGCTTGACCTTAGGGTCAAGTTACGAATATACGCCTCGCAGGGCGAAACTTATTAAAAGAGAAATAATAGCAGCGAAAAATAAGATAACATCGTGGCGCAATCCAGTATACCACAGGCAACTGACTGGGCTCGCTCCCTAAGTAGACGGTTCCTCTTGGAGCTCCTCCTCCAAAGCTGGTGTGGACTCTTCTTCAACTGGTGTTATATTACAGCAAGGGTGAGTACTTGGTACTCAGCAAGTCATGCACAGAATGCAAGCTAATGTACTATATGCATGGCCTGATACAAAGGAATAGCTCAGGGTATAATTGCAGTAAAGAGCATTTAACAAATATTATAAGTAGATTCGAAAGCAGTAGAAACATGTTTAAGAGCAATAACTTTTCCAACAATTAAATAAACATCTTCCCAAATCCTAATCCACATTTCCATCAACATCATTATTAAACCAAACCCAACCTTTCAAGACCAAGTTATTTTCAAAAAAGTCTAACCCTTGACTGTAATTCCCGAGCGATGTCCAATGCCGCGGACACGGCTATTCGAATAGATTTTACACTCTGCAGAGGTTATGCACTTTACCCACAAGATACAACCAAACACCACAAAGGCGAGTGTCCGTAACAGAGTCTTTCGGAAACTTCTAACAGTACAAGTGGTCCTCCCCGGTGATTGCACACTAAACCCTTCCCTTAACGAAGGCGAAGTTTAGGCCAATCCACCGTTAGATGGGTACCTGACCGCAGCCCCGGTACGCTCCCCCGTACAACTACACAAAGGGTATAGTTGACATCCTGAGGTCCCACAGGTACGTTATTAGCAACTTAATCAACTAGGTCTGTCCCATTACAGACATGTGGTTGCACGCTTTACTCAGTTCAAAGGCTTGCAAGGTTAAGTCCTTAGGGTGACCAGGGCAAGACTACCCGAAGAACCAAATCAACGTTCCCGGTGCCACAACAGGCCCACCCGATCATTCTTGCCACATGCCCCGGTCCAAATCTATTTATCAAAACCCCCAGTTGATTACCATGCACCACGTGCCATCAACATCACAACACATGATACCTTTTCAAAAGCAGGTTCGATCATTAAGTCAATATTAACATTTGTTTGACCAAAATCATGTCATAAGCACGTAGCAGGTCTAAGCAATGTACTACGACGATCTAAATTCCCATGTTGGCAATTTAATAATGTCCAACTATTTAATCCTCAACTAGGGTGACAAGGGGTTCATGGCATATAATTATCTATGTCAAGGTGGCATACAACAAATAGGCAATTAACTAATCTCCCAAAATCAATTAAAGCATTTTATAATTGAACTAGCATGCAATAATTTTAAATCAAATTAATTTCAAAATGGGATCAACATGGTCAAAGCACAACTTGCCTCCAAAAAGTACTTGTTCCTGGTCCTGAGCTGGCTCCTGGGTCAACACCTCTCCTTCGAATCCTTCCGGCACTTCAATGTCTACTCGTAAAGCGTGCAAATAGCAATAAATACATAAATAGTAGATAAAAAAGTGTCCAAACATCCAAATAAAGTTCATAAACATAGAGAGCATAATTTTATGAATTTTTAGAAACGGGAATCGTCAAATTCGGAGTTTAACTGCAAAAGTTATAGCATTTGAAGTTTAAAATAATCAATTAAATATTAATACAGAGAAAAACTTTGTTCCAAAAATTAAATAAAATTCATCATTAGGTAGATCTCAATTTTATACAAATTTAGAAATTTGAATGACCCAAATCGGAGTTAAAATGCAAAAGTTATAAGCGTTTGAAGTTTGAAACAAATTCTGAAATCAATTATTCAAATTAATAAATCATTTTCTTTTTCGGAAATTCATTTATTGCATCAGCATGGACACGTGTCAACCTCTGATTGGGCGACTGACGTCAGCCGGTCCACGGGCTCAGCCCACGGCTCGACTTGGGTCCACCGTGGACCCGGTCCATGGCTCACGTGATTCTGACATGTGGGACCCCACGGGTGACGTCACTGGCGGCGTCGGTGGGACTCGGCGCCTTGCTGACAGGTGGGACCAACTGGTGACGTCATTGCTGACGTCATTGCGGTACCGGGTGGCGGCCAGTGGACCCCCCATGACGTCAGCGTGACATCATGGTGCGGTTTGGCCGCGTCGCTGACACGCGGGCCCGGCGTGTCAGCGTCACGCACGCGTACGGCGCTGACCGCGCCGGTCCAACTTCCTCCCATGTGGCACAATCTCGCCCGTTGATTTGAAAATCAACGGCGCAGATTAGATCTAAGGTTTACGCGTTTGGAATAACGCGATGAATTTGGGCCGTACGATCTAAATCGGACGGTCGAGATTGGATCTAGTGCGATGCAACGCGTGCTACACGATTGGATCTAAGCCGTTGGATCTAGATCCAACGGTTGAGAATAGATCTAGGATTTGCAACGGAATTATCGCACGGCGATGTGGCCGAACGTGGGCCGTTGGATCTTGATCCAACGTTCCAGATCTAATATGGAGGGTTCGGGTTTTGGGAACACGTGGCTTACCGTGGCCGTTCGATCTTGATCCGACGGTGCACGGAGCTCGCGGGCGGTGATGGCGTGGCGGCGGAGCTGGGTTGCCGGAGGCGGTGACGAAGACGAGCCCGAATGCGCTTGGGGGCGTCTCCGGCGAAGTGAGTTGGCTCCACGGGTGCGGCTTGACCTGAAGACTTCGGATCTGGGCTCAACGGCGGCGGGGCGAGGCAAGAACCGTGGTGGAGGAGGAAGCTAACTATGACGAGCAATAGCGGGTCGACGGCGGCGGCTAGGGCTAGGGCACTTGGGGCAAACGACGCGAACGGCAAAGGCGATCCTCGGGCACGCATCCGGGCATTAAATCTGGCCGGGCCCGAGATCCCAGCGGAATCGCGGCGAAGCCGTCTGAGCGGCGGCGGAGTCCGTCTGAACAGCGAGCGGCGTGGCAGCGCTTCGGCCGTTGGATCGAGATCCAACGGCGCGTGAGATCGGGCTCGAGTGCAGCTCGAGGCGGTGGCGGCTTTGTCGGAGCTGGGCTCGGGTGACGTGGCTCAATCGTGGCCGTTGGATCTCGATCCAACGGTCACGCGCATTAGGGTTCGGCCGAGCGGGTTCGACCGGATCAACTGGCTCGGGTCGGACTCGAGTCTGACTCGGACTCGGGTCCGGTCGGATGAACATTAAAACCAACTCGAATTTCCAGCGATTAAATAATCCAATTAATTCCCAGAATTTCATTTAATTCACTAAAAATAGTAAAATACTCAGAAAAATTCCAGAAAAATTCTGGAAAATATTTTGGATCATTTTGGACTCAAATAAAATAATTCCAACAAAATTTTATTTGCAAAGTTAAATTCTTTAATTATTTCAAAATGGAATAAATTCAAATAAATCCAAATAAATTCCAGGAAATTCCAAAAATTCACCAAGGTGCCAAATCACACATGAATTTAAGAAAAGCAAAATTTTGGGGTGTTACAACATATTGCCTATTTCTGCTTTAGACATGCCAAGATTAGTCGGCGTGAGCATGTTCATGCCCTTAGGGGTATTCAGAGTCATCTCCAGACTCTGAGTGCTCCTAAGGCACACACTGCTTCTAGACAGGTTAGAGAGTTGTCTATTTTTGGACAGTGTATGGGGCTTGGTTTTCAGGCTTCTACCTCTGGTTTTTGCCTTAGAGCTGTCCCAAGTCAGTCCTTCCACTGTCCTCTTGATATTCCTTGTTCTTCCCATCGAGGTAGATATCAGCGGCGTGAGTTTGCTTCCTCTAGTAGGAGGTTTGGGCAGCAGCACTGGGATGGTCCAGCCTTTGCACGTCGGTGGACCAACCCGATACCTATTCCTAGACGTCCTACAGGAGCGATTTCTCACTTGGTGAGAGTAGAGTCACGGAGAGGTGCTACATTGCATTCATTTGCTTCTATGACTAGTTCTTTTGCTCGGGTGACTCAGTTTTGGGTTCCTAGATCTGCTTTGATCTATCCCGATACTGAGTCATCTACATCTCGCTCTCTTTGATTCAGGTACGTAGGACAGGGAAGGGGAGGTTTGGATCGTAGACTCCGGCTATTCACGCCATATGATCGGAGACTCCCGATGTTTTTCTTCCCTAGTCCGAGCTCCCGGTGATGAGGTGATCACCTTTGGGGATGCTTCATCAGGTAGAGTCATCGTTAAAGATACCGTATGCATTAATGATCATTTTACTCTTGTCGGGACCCCGAATTTGCAAATCCGGACCAGGTATTCCACGCTAGTCGAGAACGCGCTAGTGCAGTCTTAACATCGGTATATATCACAATCATACCAAATGATACTATCAAAGTACTTTATTTAAATAATCAAAGGGTTACTCGACCTTATGGCCAAGTTACAAATATATGCGCCAAGAAGCTAAACTTATTAAAAGAGAAATAACGCAATGAAAATCAAATAACCTTAGGCGCCATCCAAGGTATACCACAGTAACAGCCCGGGCTCGCATCCCTAAGTAGACGGGTCTTCTTGGAAATCCTCCTCCTAATCGGCGTAATCTCCTCTTCAATCGTATTGTGTTGAGGCAAGGGTGAGTACTTGGTACTCGACAAGTCATGCATGAGAATGCAAGCTAATATACTATATGCATGGCTTGGTACAAAGGAATAGCTCAAGGTATATTTGCATAGAAAGCTTTTGACAAGTAATAAAAAGTAGATTCGAAAGCGGTGAGAAATAAGTAAAGCATAAATAACTTCTCAAGAAATTTAATAAACATTTTTCCCGATCCTAAACCACATTTCCATCAACTTCATTACTAAACCAACCCAACTTTTCAAATCCAAGTTATTTTGAAGAAAGTCTAACCCTTGACTGTAATTCCCGAGCATTGTCCAAGACTGGACTCGGCTTATTCAAATAGATTCTACACTCTGCAGAGGTTATGCACTTTACCCACAAGATACAGTCAAACACCACAAAGGCGAGTTCGTAAATAAAGCCTTCGGAAGCCTCAAACAACACAGGTGGTCCTCTCCGGTTCGTGCTCTACACCATCCCTTCCCTTAGCCAAGGCGAAGTATGGGACCAACACACCCGTTAGATGGGTATCACGGCCACGACCACGATCGCTCCCGATACAATCACACAAACGGTGTAATTGACACCTGAGGCTCCACAAGTGAGTCCTTAGCGACTTAATCAACTAGGGCCGTCCATTCCAGCCCATGTGGTTGCAAGTATGACCCAGTTCAAAGGCTTGCAAGGTTAAGTCCTTAGAGTGACCAGGGCAAGACTACCCGAAAAACCAAATCAACACTCCCAATGCCACAATGGCCCACTGATTACTCTTGCCACATGCCCGTCGAAATCATTTATCAAACCCCTGAGTTGATTACCATACACCACGTGCCATCAACATCACATGATACTTTTCCAAAACAGGTTCAATATATCATTAAGTCAATATTAGCATTTGATTATCCAAAATCATGTCATGAGCACAAAGGTGTCTAAGCAAAGATACTACAACGATCTAAACCCATGTTGGCAATTTAATAATGTCCAACTAGTAAACCACAACTAGGGTGACAAAGGATCATGGCACATACTTAGATAATCAAGGTGTCATATAGCAAATTGGTATTTATCTAACCCCCATGTTTAATCAAAGTATCTTTCTACTTGAACTAGCATGCAATAGTTTAAATCAAAATAGATTTCGAAATAGGATCAATATGGTCAAAGCACAACTTGCCTTTCAAAAGTACTTGCTCTTGGTCTTGAGTTGGATCTGAGTCAACACTTCTCCTCGAATCCTTCCCACTTCAACGCGTCTACTCGTAAAAGCGTGCAAATAGCAAATACACAAATAAACACTAGGAAAAAACATCCCAAAACTCCAAATAAAATCCATAAACAGGAGAACATAATTTTCTGGATTTTAGAAACTGGAATCAAATCAAATTTGGAGTTAAAGCAAAAGTTATGATTTATTAAAGTTTAAATAATCAATTAAATAATATTACAGAGAAAACTTTAGTCAAAAATTAAATAAAATTCATATTTGAGTAGATCTGAATTTTATACAATTTTAAAATTTGAATCACCCAAATCGGAGTTGAAAGCGCCAAAAGTTATAGGCGTTTGAAGTTTGAATCTAAATTTGAATCAATATTTCGAATTAATAAATCATTTTCTTTTCGGAAATTAATTATTGGCGCCGCCAGGACACGTGGCAGCCTCGATTATGGGCGGTGGCGTCGGTAGTCCATGGACTTCTGGTCCACGCCGGCTCGGGTCCACCGTGGACTCGATCCACGACTCACGTGAGATCGACATGGGCCCTCTCGGGTGGCGTCGCCATTGGCGTCCGGTGAGCTCCTCGACCAGTGGCGGCGAGTGGGACCCAACTGTGACGTCATGGGTGACGTCATGGTGCGTCCGCTTGGCGGGTCGACCATCGACATGCACGGGCCCTCGACACGCGGGCCTCGGCATTGCTACACGCACGCTGCTGCGGCAGCGACATCGTCGGTCCCAACTTCCGGCCGCGTGGCGCAATCCGCGACCGTTGATTTGAAATTCAGCGGCGCGGATTAGATCCGGGGTTAACACGTTGAAACTACTGCTGATGCGTGGGCGCTCGATTTAGATCGACGGTCGATCTAATCCTATAATCGCCTTTCGCTACAAAGACCGTGGCGACAGTGAATCGATTGGATCTTGATCCAGCGGTCCCGCATCTACCGGGTTTATAACACGTGAACTCACCTCAACCGTCCGATCTGGATCGACGGTCCCGCAGAGCTCGCGAGTCCGGCGATGGCACGGCATCGAAGCTTGGGCACGGAGACGGAAGCGATGACGAGCCCGAGCGGCGCACGGGGCTCACTCCCGGCGACGTATGAGTCCGCGTTAAAGTCGCCTTGGCTCGGGGATCTTGCGACCTCCTTCTCTCGGGCGACTACGACGGGACGGCGGCGGAGAGGTGAAAAAACCACCACGATACCTAGCTACTTACGGCGAGCAATCCCGAGCAAGCGGCGGCTGCTAGGGCTTAGCAAGCTAGGGCAAAAAGTAGCGCCAAGGTCACGGCGATACTCGAGTGCCCGATCAGGGCATTAAATAGCCCGGAGGCGTGCTCGGCGGAGCCCTAGTCGATCCACGGCTGGGCGGCGAGTCGGCTCGGCCTCGGCGAAGACGGCGACTTCACCGTCCGCGTGGCGATCAACGGCCACGATCGCACGGCGTCCGGATCCGGGCCGGATCGGCTCGAACCCGTGCAGGCGGATCTCACCGTTGATCTTGATCCAACCGGTTGGGATTGATTAGAGTTAGGAGTGGGTTGGCCGGAGTCACGTGGCTCGGTCGGACTCGAGTCGACTCGGGTTCGACTCGGTCGGATGAGCGATATTGACCCGAGTTTGAATTTCCAGCGATTTAATATTTAAAATAATTCCCGAGTAATTCATTTAATTCATTAAAATAGCAAATGACTTAAGAAAAATTCGAGAAAAAATTCCGAAAATACTTTGGATCATTTTGGACTCAAATAAAATATTTCCAACAAAATTTTATTTGCAAAATTAAATTCTTTAATTATTTCAAATGGAATAAATTCAAATAAATTCAATTAAATCCAAATAAATTCGAAAAATTCCAAAATTCACCAAAGTGCCAAATCACACATGAATTTAGGACAAGTACAATTTTGGGGTGTTACAAACCTCCCCCTTAATAGAATCTAGTCCCACGAGATTCGAGGCTTACTAAAGGAATAGGTTTGGAAATTCTTTCTTCAAATCCTCTTCAAGTGACTCCCAAGTCGCTTCGCTTTCTTCATGGTTGCTCCACTTTGAACTCTGACTAAACGGGTTGACTTGTTTCTAGTTTCTCGATCCATTGTGTCTAGAATCCTCACGGGATACTCCTTATAAGTCAAATCCTCTTGCAACTCAATTGATTCTAATCTGTTCCTCGGGAACTTCCGGAGACACTTCTTTAACTTCAGGACACATGGAATACATCATGTACTCGCCAACGACGTGGGCAACTCGGTGATAAGCAACTTACCGCCTCTGCGCTCTAAATCTTAAATGGTCCAACATAACGGGTGCAAGTTTCCCTTTGGCATGGAACCTCTTAACTCCCCGAGAGGCGTAACTCAGGTATACAAAGTCTTACGGTTCAAAACTCAAATCTCGGCGACGATTATCAAGATAACTCTTCTACGTCGAGATTGGGCTATCTTCAACCTTTCCTAATCATGGCGACTGTTCTTGACTTCTTGAAGAATATCGAGGCCCAAAGACAGCTCGGGCCACGGCCTCATTCCAATTCAATGGCGTCCGACAGTCGACCATACTGATTGCCTCAAAAGGTGACATCTCAGAACTAGCCTCGATAACTATTGTTGTATGGCGAACTTCGGCATAAGACGGCAAACTTTTTTATCCCAAGAGGTAGCATAAGCCAATGCACAAGCTCTCAACATATCCTCCAGAATCCGGTTGACTCTTTAGGTCTGTCCATCCGTCATGGATGATAAGTCAGTACTGAAGTTTAAGCGGGTTCCCATGGCTTCATGCAACTTATTCCAGAATCTTGAGGTAAATTGGGTACCTGTCATCTAAGATACAATCCTCTTTGGCACTCCGTGCAAACAAACAATCTGATCATGTACAACTCGCTAACTTATCTCCCGAGTAGGTGGTCCTCACGAGGATAAAATGGGCTACTGGTCAAGCGATCCACTATAACCCATATGGAGTCATAACCGCGAGTCTTCTAAGAACCGGTAATGAAATCCATTCGATTTCCTCCCACTTCCACTCGGGTATCTTCACTACCGTGAGCAATCCTGTTGGTCTCGATGCATTGCCTTGACTCTACGGCATCGTCAGACACAATGCAACATGCTCGGCAACTTCACGTTTCATACTCGGCCACCGTAATCTCTCCTTCAGATCCCGATACATCTGGCGCTTCCAGGGGTGAATTGAGTACTTGAGTCATGGGCTTCTTCCAAAATCACGCTTTGCTCCTCCTTGTTAGGCACACAACCGACCCTTCATCCATAACGTGCCTCGCTCATCCAATTTGAAGTCCTTTGCCTTGCCTTCCTCCTTGATGGACTTAATCCTGCGGATCTTGTCATCATCCTTCGCCCTTCTCGAGATCTGGTCCTCTAAGGTAGGCTTTACTTCAATGCGGCCAAGAATCCGCTAGAGTACAACCTCAATCTTCATTTTCAAAATCCTTACATAACTCATCCTGGCTTGTGGCTAGCAACGCATTCACTGCGGTATGGCTTTTCCGACTCGAGCATCGGCTACTCGTTGGCCTTCAGGGATGGTAATGGATTCCAACATTGTAGTCCTTGATCAACTCTAACCATCTCCTCTTGCCTCATATTCGATCCATTGGGTGAATATGTACTTAAAACTCTTATGATCCGTATACACTTCACATCGTTTCCAATCAGATAGTGACGCCATATCTTCAAAGCATGCACTACGGCAGGCTAACTCCAAGTCATGTGTGGATAATTTTTCCTCATGCGGCCTCAATCGCCTTGATGCATAGCGACAACCTTTCCATTCTGCAAGACATCCAAGTCCTTGGCGCGATGCGTCACAATAAATATCGAAGCTTTGAGCAACATCCTGGGTAGAACTAACATCGTGCCGGCGTCAATCGCTTCTTCAGCCTCGAAATCCTTTCTCACATTAAGCGTCCATGCAAACTTCTTTTCCTTCTTCAAAGAATTAAGTAAGAGGTTTCGCAATTGTCGAGAAGCCTTCAATGAACGGCGGTAGTATCCTGCCATTCCAAGGAAACTCGAATCTGGTCACGATCTTCCCGCTCCCAATGTAACACAGCCTTCTACTTTGCTTGGATCTATGGCGACTCCTTCGCGAGTCATTACATGTCCGAAACTCCACCTTGTCCTTCCAAAATCACACTTGCTGAACTTGGCGAAAAGTTGCTTTGTTCCTCAGCTTTTTCCAAAGCTTCGCCTTAAGTGTTCGGAATGTTCATCCTCTGTCTTGGAGTAGATTAGGATATAGTCTATGAACACGACGACAAAATTGTCCAAATATTCCATGAAAACCTTATTCATCATATTCATGAAATAGGTCGCGATTCGTACTTCAAAGGACATAATCGTAAACTCGTAATGTCCATATCTTGACGAGAATGCGTCTTGAATATCTTACGATCGGATCTTCAATGATGGTATCCCGATCTCAGATCAATCTTGGAGAAAACTCGGCCTCTTAAGCCCGATCAAACAAATCATCAATCCGGGTAGCGGATACTTATTCTTCACGGTGACTTCATTGAGTGCACGGTAGTCAATGCACATCTGAAACTCCCGCCCTTCTTCTTGACAAACAAAGCGGTGTTCCTACTACGACGAACTCGGTCGATAAATCCTTTCTCCATTAACTCTTCCATTTGTTTCTTCATTTCTACCAACTCCTCGGTGGACATCCGATAGGAGTCTCTTTGCTATCGGTCTTTGTGCACTGTACAAGCTCTATCACAAACTCTATGTCCCTGTCAAGCGGCATACAGGTAGATCTTCGGGAAAGACATCCGGTACTCATTCACTCTTGAGACATCCTCTATGCTGATTGCCTTGGTACTTGTTAATCATCAAGCTGTCCATCTCTAATCGATGGCTTTGAAATTCCACTTTCTTCCCACACGGGCGCTCAACTGAGATAGTCCTTCGTCCACCAGCCAATACGGCCTTGTGCTTGGATAACCAATCCATTCCCAATATGACGCTCTAAGGTGCGGGTCTCCAAAATTAAAAGGTTTGCTAGGAATTCTATTCCACCTATTAGTATTCTCACCGGAACATCCTACTTTCGTTCGGAGTTCGGAACCAGGGGTTTGAACTAAAGCATGCACTTAAGTCTTGCAATCCTTAAATCATTTCTAGTAGCAAAGCCTTGAAACAAACGAATGCGAAGCTCGAGTCAAACAAAACTCCAGTGCTTGAGTTAACAAGTAACTTACCCGGTCACGACGTCCGTAGCATTTTGCGGTGCATCTGCCCGGTGACATGGTTGACCCGGCCTCTCACCAGTGCAGGGTGTGGCTCTGGTGCCGGCGTCTAGCTGGGGTGGTTCCTAGGTTGAAGCGAATCGGGTCGCCTCTGCTGTCTTCTTTGGACAAGCTGTTGGCAAAGTGTCTTTGGCTGCGCTGCAGCTTGTAACAATGCCTCACTGCCTTGCTCTTGCCGACTGGAGTAAGCGTTTCTAGCGGTGGGGTTGGTAGTTCTGATTGGCAGGTCTTGGTGCTGGGGATGGTGTCCTGTTGCATTCCCAATGGTTGGAATCGAAGAATTGATTTGGTGCAACTCTCAAGCGTTGCGTTCCTGGCGTGATCCTTATTTATTTGCATCCGCGCTTCTGTTCTCATCCAGCTTCCTTGTGCTTGTCCTCAAGAATAAGTGCCTTATTCACCAACTCTTGGAAATCTGGAAAGGTGTGGGTGATCAACCCTACTGCAATCCAGTTAAGTCCCTTCATAAAACGAGAATCGGATTTATCTGTCGCTACATCCTCAGTCGTGGCGTGCTAGGCTGTGTGAACTTGTTCGGGTAGTCGGCCATGGCTGATTACCTTGCTTCTGCTTTCTGAACTCCTCCTTCTTAAGGTCCATGATTCCTTCAGGCACGTGATCTTGTGAATGCAGTGAACTCTTCCCAAGTGATATCTTGAGGGTTCTCCTGCGTGGCACGAAGTTCTCCCACCATTCGGCAATGTTGTTCCTTCCAGGTGATGAGAGCGTAGAGTACCTTCTCATTCCCTATGCAGCGAGCTATGTGTAGCTTCCTCTCGATTGATCTTAACCAATCATCGGCCTCCAATGGATTGGCATTCCCAGGAGAAAGTGGGTGGTGAGTCCTCATGAACTCGACACTCTTGTATACAGCGTGGCCCTTGATTAACTTGATTAGCGTGCTTTGAGCGTGGCGTGCTGCATTTGTTGCATCATAGCATGCATTAATCGAGTCCGAGCAGCAAGAAATGCTCCAAATTCTGCATATCAACCGGCGGTGCTGGTGCTCTATCATTGGGGTTTTCACAGTGAGAACCACTCCCATTGCTTCCAAAGTTCCCACGGGTGTTCACCATCTGCCGATTTGCTCTAGGTTTAGAGATGAGAGGGAAACAAGAATAGACAAGTAGTATGGAACTTATGCGGGCGAAAGGGGTAACTTTAAGGTCCATCTTTATTATTAATAACTTGGTATGGCCGCTACAATGCCTAAGGGCCTTGCAACACATCGCACACTCAAGAAAACAAAGCAAATCCAAATCGAACTAACTCGAGTCTAACGCCTAAAGGGTGACTCTTTATTCTATGACTTCGACTCGGCGAAGGAGTCTCACTATAGAACCTATGCTCACTCATCGAGAAAACCTCCCGCGGCCTGAATGCGGGTGCTGCGGCATAGGCGCCGAAAGCGATTGCCATGTCCAAGAACTGTGTCATCCGTGGTAGTCGAAGAAAGCGGTGTCCATCGAGATCGACTCCTGGATGCGGCTCGTGTAGCTCGAGAAATCTTGCTCTGGTCCGTCCGACAAAGTCATCTCCAACTCGTCAATCCTTCGTAGAAGGTGTGCCACATACTCTTGAGCTTCTCGCCATCTGCTTCTTCTCTGTCGTGATCTCCTTGCGGGCCTTCGTAGCTCCTTGCTTGTATTATCTAGTACATCCTCCTGGCGACCACGAATCGTGCCAAGCCGTGTAACCGTGGCATCCTCATCCCGAATCGCCTTCGGGTCAAGAAGGTTATCGCTGCGCGGATGATAGCTTAACACCGCATTCTCAATTCTCTGGCGTGATACGGGTAATGTGCGCGTATTGCTCGTCGTGATACTTCTTGGATACCCATCTCGCATTGTGGATCTCTGGCAAAGGTGCTGTATCGGCGATTGCCTGGGCCCTTTTCCTAGCAAGTACCTCAATCTTCACGTCACAAGCCTTCATCAATCCCGGGCCATGTCGATCACTTCCACTTGGTATTGGGGCTTCTCAAAATCTCCGAGAGTCCAGCATATGCCAAAGTTCCGCGGGCGTGACCAACTCCCCAGATCAACGTAGTTGAACTCTTCCTCCATCTGTCACAAAGCGTGCTTTACGTAAGAACTGGAATTTTTCAATTGTGACAAGGTAAGGAAAATTTCAGCAAGAGACAAGAAAAGAGAAGGAGGTAAGTCGAGATGTCATTTCTTGTCTTCACAAATTTTTAGCTTTAGAAAATAGGTTTTATCCTCACTACGACCATTCTAACTTAGGGTTGAGCCTACAAAGTCAACCCGCTCACGATACCACCTCTGTCGGACCCGAATTTGCAAATCCGGACCCTCTGTGTATTCAGCACTAGTCCAGAACGCGCTAGTGCACAGTCTTAACATCGGTATATATCACAATCATACCAAACGATACTATCAAAGTACTTTATTTAAATAATCAAGGGTTACTCGACCTTATGGCCAAGTTACAAATATATGCCTGCAAGGCTTAAACTTATTAAAAGAGAAATAACGGCAGGAAAATCAAATAACTTCGTGGCGCCATCCAAGATACCACGAGCAACCGATCGTGATCCCTAAGTAGACGGGGTCTTCTTGGAAATCCTCCTCCGAACCGGGCGTAATCTCCTCTTCAGCGGTATTGTGTTGAGGCAAGGGTGAGTACTTGGTACTCGACAAGTCATGCAGAATGCAAGCTAATATACTATATGCATGGCTTGGTACAAGGAATAGCTCAAGGTATATTTCGATGCTTGACTTTTGACAAGTAATAAAAGTAGATTAAAGCAAGAGAAATAAGTAAAGCATAAATAACTTCTCAAGAAATTTAATAAACATTTTTCCCAATCCTAAACCACATTTCCATCAACTTCATTACTAAACCAACCCAACTTTTCAAATCCAAGTTATTTTGAAAGTCTAACCCTTGATCGTAATTCCCGAGCATTGTCGGTACCGTGGACTCGGCTTATTCAAATAGATTCTACACTCTGCAGAGGTTATGCACTTTACCCACAAGATACATCAAACACCACAAAGGCGAAGTTCCCGTAACAAAGCCTTTGGAAGCCTCAAACAACACAGGTGGTCCTCTCGGTTCAGTGCTCTACACCATCCCTTCCCTTAGCCAAGGCGAAGTATGGGAGCAACACACCGTTAGATGGAGTATCGGCCACAACCGATACGGCTCCCCGATACAATCACACAAGCGGTGTAATTGACACCTGAGGCTCCACAAGTGAGTCCTTAGCGACTTAATCAACTAGGGCCGTCCCATTCACCATGTGGTTGCAAGTATGACCAGTTCAAAGGCTTGCAAGGTTAAGTCCTTAGAGTGACCAGGGCAAGACTACCCGAAAAACCAAATCAACACTCCCAATGCCACAATGGCCCACACTGATTACTCTTGCCACATGCCCTGGCCGAAATCAGCGTTTATCAAACCCAGCTTGATTACCATGCACCACGTGCCATCAACATCACATGATACTTTTCCAAAACAGTTCAATATATCATTAAGTCAATATTAGCATTTGATTATCCAAAATCATGTCATGAGCACGTAGCGGTCTAAGCAAAGATACTACGTGATCTAAACCCATGTTGGCAATTTAATAATGTCCAACTAGTAAACCACAACTAGGGTGACAAAGGATCATGGCACATACTTAGATAATCAAGGTGTCATATAGCAAATTGGTATTTATCTAACCCCATGTTTAATCAAAGTATCTTCTACTTGAACTAGCATGCAATAGTTTAAATCAAAATAGATTTCAAATAGGATCAATATGGTCAAAGCACAACTTGCCTTCAAAAGTACTTGCTCTTGGTCTTGAGTTGGATCTGAGTCAACACTTCTCCTCGAATCCTTCCCAGACTTCAACGTCTACTCGTAAAAGCGTGCAAATAGCAAATACACAAATAAACACTAGGCAAAAACATCCCCAAAACTCCAAATAAAATCCATAAACAGGAGAACATAATTTTCTGGATTTTTATAAATGGAATCGTCAAATTTGGAGTTAAACGCAAAAAGTTATGATTTATTAAAGTTTAAATAATCAATTAAATAATATTACAGAGAAAAACTTTAGTCCAAAAAATTAAATAAAATTCATATTTGAGTAGATCTGAATTTTATACAATTTTAGAAATTTGAATCACCCAAATCGAGTTGAAGCATAAAAGTTATAGCGTTTGAAGTTTGAATCTAAATTTGAATCAATATTTGAATTAATAAATCATTTTCTTTTTCGGAAATTAATTATTGCGTCGCCATGACACGCGGCAGCCTCTGATTGGGCGGTGGCGTCGGCCTAGTCCATGGACTTGGTCCACTTCGGCCGGTCCACCGTGGACTCGGTCCGCGACTCCACGTGAGGCCCGACATGTGGCCCTCTCGGGTGACGTCATCGCCGACGGCGTCACCACGGTGCGACAGTGTGGGACCCATGACGTCATGGGTGACGTCGGCGCTAGCGGGTCAGCCATGACATCACGGGCCTCGACCGCAGCGGCCCAGCGTGTCGGGCCGTACACGCACGCTGCGGCGTGGGCCGCCCGCGCGTCGGTCCAACTTCCGAAACACGTGGCGCCAATCACGGCGTTGATTTGAAATTCAACGGCGCGATTAGATCCAGTGGTTAACACGCTGAAACTACTCGTTGATAGTGGGCCGCTCGATTTAGATCGGACGGTCGAGATCTAATCCTATAATCGCCTTTGCTACAAGACGTGGCGATTGTGAACCGCTGGATCTTGATCCAGCGGCCCGGATCTACGCATCGGGTTTATAACACGTGAACTCACCTCAGCCGTCCGATTCGATCCGACGGTCCCGCGAGCTCGCGAGTCCGGCGATGGCGTGCAGCCGAAGCTTGGGCACCGGAGACGGAGCGATGCGAGCCCGACGGCGCTCTGAGGGCTCCTCCGCGACGTGCGATGGTCACGCTCGAAGTCGCTTTGGCTCGGATCCCGGTTCGACCTCCTTCTCGCGACGGGCGACGGCGGAAGGTGAAAAAACCACCACGATACCCTAGCTACACGGCGAGCAATCCCGAGCAAGCAGCGTTGCTAGGGCTTAGCGTTAGGGCAAAAGAGTAAGCGCAAGGTCACGGCGATACTCGGTGCGGCCCGCATTAAATAGCCCTGGAGGCGTGCTCGGCGGAGCCTAGCCCTATCACGGGCGCGCTCGGCGGAGTCCGTCCGGCTTCGGTCTCGCCCGGCGACGACTCGGCCCGATCCCACGTTAAGCGCGATCAGCGGCCACGATCGCCTGGCATTGTGATCGGATCCGGCCGGATCCGGGCCGATACCTGGCTTTCGAACGGGGCGGATTCACCGTTGGATCTTGATCCAACGGTTGGGATTGATTAGGGTTAGGAGTGGGTTCGGTCTGAGTCCGCGTCGGTCGGACTCGAGTCCGACTCGGGTTCGACTCGGTCGGATGAGCGATTTTGACCGAGTTTGAATTTCCAGCGATTTAATATTTAAAATAATTCCCATAATTCATTTAATTCATTAAAAATAGCAAATGACTGAAAAATTCGAAAAAATTCTGGAAAATACTTTGGATCATTTTGGACTCAAATAAAATATTTCCAACAAAATTTTATTTGCAAAATTAAATTCTTTAATTATTTCAAAATGGAATAAATTCAAATAAATTCCAATTAAATCCAAATAAATTCCAGAAAATTCCAAAAATTCACCAAAGTGCCAAATCACACATGAATTTAGGACAAGTACAATTTTGGGGTGTTACAACTCTTAAGGACGTTGCTTTAGTTAGTAAGCTGCATTTCAATTTGCTTTCTTTTTTTCAGCTTATCGATGACCATTTCAAGGTAAGCTTCAAGTTTAGTGCCTGTAGGATCCTCGATTCTTCTTGGGAGTTGGTTTGCGTTCTCGATTTGGGAGAGTCTTTCGTGCTGATTTCTCTTCTTCTTCTAGAGACTCTCTCCATTGCCTTATTGCTTCAGAGTCCCGTGATCTCTCCTTTTGGCATAAGAGACTTGGTCACATTGGCTTTGACATTTGACCTAAGTTAGCGGCCATGACCTCAATCGTGGTTTGCCTAAACTCAAGATGGTCGAAGATATTGTTTGTTCTCCTTTGCTGACATAGCAAGATGGTTGCAGCTTGTCATCCCTTAGTCACACGAGTGATGACTGATGCACTAGGACCGCTTTTACATATGGACACTGTTGGTCCAGCCAGAGTGCAATCAGCCGGAGGGAAGTGGTACATTCTTGTCATAGTTGATGATTATTCGAGATATTCTTGGGTGTTCTTCAAGGCCTCGAAGGATGAGTCATTTTCTCACTTTAGGGGTTTGGTCCTTAGGTTGTCCATTGAGCTCCCTAGTGCCTTACAAGCAATTCGCAGTGACAATGGCACGAAGTTCAAGAACTCCTACTTTAGCAGCTTTTGTGAGGAGTTAGGCATACAGCATCAGTTCTCTTCTCCATACGTTCCTCAGCAAAATGGCATAGTGGAGAGGAAGAACATGACCCTAGTTGAGATTGCCAGGACGATGCTAGATTTGTACAATACTCATAGGAAGTTTTGGGCTAAGGCTGTAGCTACGGCATGCTATGTTGCCAACAAAGTTTTTCTTAGGGCACACTTGCACTGCACTTCTTATGAGTTGAGATATGGACAGATGGATTACTTGACTTCTTCCCGTAGCTATAGGATTTGGGCTGTAGACTTGGGTAGGATGAAAGAGACCTATTAGGTGACCTTTGATGAGGCTAGTCCCGGTGCTAGACCAAACATTTCAGGCTCTTCTCCTCTTTCCCAGTCTATTTTCACAAAGGATTATGATGACGGAGATGAAGGCATCTTGCCTGATCTAGTCTCCATTCCTCCTCCCGAGGTGCCTCTAGTTTCCATCTCTACACCTCAGGGAGATCAGCCCTTACCCTTAGACTCTTCAGTAGCTAGTGGCTCTATCCCTACTTCCCCCACGCGAGGAGTAGAGGCCATGTAACATCCCAAAATTTGGGTTTTCAAAAAATTTTGGTTTAGTTTAGCCTTCAAAAAATTTCCGTTGATTTTCTCGCGTTTATAAAGTGTGATTTGGAATTTTCTAAATGTAAAACAATTTCATTTGACTATTTTATATTTAAAATAGAAGAAATTTAATTTTATTTGGGTTCCTTGTGCTCCAAGGAATTTTTCTGTAAATTTTGAGATTTTTCGGAGCTCGTTTGCTATTTATCGGATTTATTGAAATTGATTTGTATTAAGCCCTTTTATGGAGATTAACTAATATTTTAAAAAGTTTATATAAAGTTTTGTTGAAAATATTTTATTTGAGTCCAAAATGTCTCAAAATATTTTCTAGTATTTTTATTGCCTCAAATGATTTAATTGAATTTGTGGAATTATTTTAATTGGAAAAATGCTGGAAATTCGAAAATTGCTATGCACTCAATTCTCTTTCCCCTTCCCACCAGCCCACGGCGCCACCGGGCTTCTCCCGCGCGCCCCGGCCCAACCAGCCACCCTCCCCCACTGCTTGGGCCAGAGCCGCGGCCCAGCTCCTCCCGCGCATGGGCTAGCCGCGCGCCGGGCCGAACGCCTGCCTGGGCCACAGGCCGCGCCCGCGCTGCTTCCCTATTTGTCCACATCGCCGAAATTCCCTGGGCCGTTTAGATCGGATCTGACGACCACAAAAGAGCCACGTCGGCCGATCGCGAGGGATGCACGCCAGGTGCTTGATTTTATGCCGGTTTCAATGCAAACTCCTCCCCAACTCGGTTTTCTTTGGTTTGTCTTGACCTAGCTGCCACCCCAACCCATTATAGACCTCCCATGACCTCTCCCACGTCCTCCCAACTTCAGATGAATTTTTCCAAACCCTAAAACTCAGCCGCCATCCTCCGGACGTCGCCCAAACGCTGGACAAAATTTGGAGCACGACTGCCATCAGTTCGTCGACTTTTTTCAAGATCCATATTTGCCATGATGTGCTCCTAGGTACCATCTATCTCCCCTGCAAATTTCATCCAATTTGGCCCAAGGAATCAAAAGTTATGGCCATTTCAATCTCGACTCCTGCCGAGGCCACTGTTTTGCTCTCTGTATTTTGTGCAGAAAATTCTTTTCTCCGGTCAGACTGCGTTCTAGACAGCGACAATCATCCTCGTGCATTCCCCGCTGATCCAGAAGGTAAAACTCCGAGCCATCTGCTTCACAGCGTTCCTCTAGGTCACATATAGCTCTCGGTCAAATTTCGTTAAGTTCCGATCATTATTCTAGAAGTTATGGCCGTATGAAGTTTGGGTCCGAAACCCGTTAATCGGCAGTTTGTGATCAATCCGGCGCGTTGCCGCAAAATCCGCCTATGCCGTTGAGTTCATCTCATAGCATTCTACGTGATGGACAATCCCCTTTTGCCATCCCATCCTCTGGAATATTTTTTATATATTTAGGCCGTCGTTTAGCCGCTGCCGCGCGCCGTCTTTTGACGCCAACTATTTTAGCTTGCTCCGGCCATGTTGTCGCGTCCGGTGGATCATCATGTACAGTTTTGGACCATCCTTAGAATTATTTTGGCCTCCGTTCGCCGACAAAGCCCTGTTCGGCCTAAAACCGTCGTCTTTCAATCTAGCCCGTTGCTACCGGTTCGCATTCGGTTTGCCATTCCTGTTGGTATTCCTTCGTGGCCATGTCGTTGCACCGACGACCGGTATCTTATTTCTTGCGCATCTTGCTATCGCTTCGCGTTCGCCGTTAACGTTCCGTCGTTAACGCTCCGCCGTTAACGTTCCGTCAACGTTTCGCCGTTAACGTTCCGTGTTTTTCCGAAAGCATGTTCTCCTTTGTCCAATCTTCAATCTAATCCGTTCAAGTTCTTGAATTCATCCAAGCCGTTGTGCCCAATGCTATTCGTTCTTAATTTGGAGTTTTACTTGATTTGTCTTTTGAATTGGTTTGTATTTGCTTCTTTATTAATCGTTGACGCGTCGTCCGGAAGTCGTTCGAACGAGCTGATGATCGAGAAAGTGGAAGTTGAAGATCGAGGACCAAGAATCAAAGATAAAGAGTAAAGAACAGTAAAATTGCAAGGGCTAGGCAAGTTGTGCTTTGACCATCTGGATCCCATTTTCAAAAATTATATTGTTTCAAATTATTGCATGCTAGTTTGAGTTAAACAGATTTCAATTAAGTGAGTCCGCGCCATCATTTTGGAATCGCAAATGTCAATATTGATTAATGGAATATGCAATGTATTTTGAAATGGTGTGACGTGTTGCCGACACGATGATGTTGATATGCGGAGGCCTTCGTGCTTCTTCAAGGATGTTGAGTTGTTGTTGGAATTGTGTTGCGCAATAATCAACTGGGGTGATAAAATGATTTAGACTGGGGCAAGTGGCAAGATTTATGGTGGGCCAGTTTGGCGGTTGGGAATGTTTGAAACATGATATGTGTATGAGTGATGGTGAGATGGATTTGTTTGAAAGTATTGATGTAAGTCTTGCCCTGGTCACTCTAAGGACTTAACCTTGCAAGCCTTTGAACTGAGTCAAACATACAACCACATGTCTGTAATGGAACTGACCTAGTTGAGTAAGTTACTAATAACTTGAATGTGGTACCTCGGGGTGTCCACTACATCTTTTGTGTAGCTTGAAGGGGGAGCGTAACAGGGCTGCGGCATGGTACCCGTCCAACGGTATGTCGGTCCCATACTTCGCCTTTGTTCAGGGAAGGGATGGTGTATGGCAAAAACCGGAGAGGTTCACTTGTGTAGTTAGAAGTTCCCGAAAGGCTTTGTTATGATCAATCATTCGCATACTCTTGTATGGCGATTCATGGCTGACATGGTGAGTTGATTGTATCTTGTGGGTAAATTGTATAACCTCTGCAGAGTGTAAAATCTATTCGAATAACTGTGTCCGCGGTACTGGACAATGCTCGGGGATTATAGTCAAGGGTTAGCTTTTCATAAAATTGATCTTGGGTTTGGAGGCAGTTTGCCTGTGGAAAAGTGATAACTGTTTAAGGATGTGGAATGGTTTACTTGTGAAATAACTGTGAAATCTATTACTGTCATTATTTGTTTTACTGCTTTACAATCTATTATGTCTATTTGTGATTGTTGCTTTTATGCAAAATAACCATTCAGCCTGTTACTTGAAATAAGCCATGCATATAGTTATTAGACTTGCATTCTGTGCATGACTTGTTGAGTGCTTTATGTACTCACCCCTTGCAAACAAACAATCACCAGTGAGCAGAAGTCTACATTGTCGATGAAGAAGAAGTTCCGTGAGAAGGCGATTATCTAGGAGTTGAACCCCGTTAGTTGCCTGTGGCGTATTGATGGGATACACCGATGTTTTTCGTTCCACTGTTGCTTATTTGGAGTTGAAGCTGTCAAGGCTTCCCAAATGTAAGGTTGACCTTAAGGTTGTTCAATAGTTTATATTCTATAATTGAGCTATTTTTATTATTCCGCTGTGTATGACTGTGATATTTATCTATGTTGAGACTGTGTCCATTAGCGTGATCCTGGACTAGTTCTTAATACACAGAGGGTCCGGATTTGCACATTCGGGTCCCGACAGAGGTGGTATCAAAGCCATACTGACTGTAGGTCTTGACCCTAGATAGATTGACCGTCTTTAGTAGCTTCAAAATTATTTTCCAAAGAGAAAATTTAACTTCAAAGAATAATATGTTCTTGACTTATCTTATTCTTCTATTCTTTCCTATTTCCTGAAACTTCTATCCTTCCCTTCGATTTAAATGGGAAATCTTACCTGAGTCGTTCCGGATAGTTAACAATGTTTCACACTTAAGGAGAAAGTACTGGATGTTGCTGCCAACCCTGAAGATCGTGAAGTAAGGAATCATAGAGCTCGAAGAGAAGTGGATCGATGAAGTGTTCCAGAAGCTTGAAGAACCAGTGCTTAGTAGTAAGTTGAGACTCATGTGTGAGAGTCGCGTTTCTTAAGATAGGAGTGTTACCCTTTTAGACGCTAGATTATTGTGTGCTTAGGAAATTTGGATCTTTCTCGATTGCTGAGTGTTCAGTATGTGTTGCATAGCTTGTAGGCATGGATAAGCAACCATACCAAGTTATTAATAATGTTTTTATAAGTTCTTGGGTTAAACCTGTTCCCCGCAATAGGATTTTTGAACCTCATCTATGCTTTTTCCCTCTTACCTAAACCTTGGAGTGATCAACAAATGGAAAGGACCAACTACAGAAGTGACTTCGAGGCAGTTCAAGTCAGTTCAGTTGCTACTACCGGTGTCAGTGTTAAAGCATATAGTGACCAGCAGCCGTCCACTGTACCAATCGTGGTAATTCAAAATTTGGATCAGTTACTCACCGCCCAGACTCAACTTATGCAAACAAAGATGCCACAGATGAATGTTATCAGTGCCAAAATCAATCGCACCACAACCGAAGTCACAACCTCCTGTTCATAGTTAAAGTTTGCCTTGTTCATGAAGACCAAACCACCCACGTTTGATGGATTAGCCACTCTCAAAGATGCAGAAATCTGGCTTCGTGTCATAAGAAGAGCAGCTGGCTTTGGTGTAATGTGAAGATGAAGAGAAGGTTCCCTACGCTACTTGTCAGTTAGAAGGAGATGTATTAGTCTGATGGAAAGTTTTCTACACCACCTCTGAGGATGGACATGTCATCACTTGGTGGGAGTTTGTCACCGCCCTTCGTCAGTTTGTTGCGTCGTCATATGATAGTGTGACTACCACAAGTTCAGAGAAGAGTACAACCCCTGCCCCAATACCATACCGAGATGTTTTTCTTTGAAGTGTTGTCAACCAAAAAAATCAGAAGACCGTGCATGCATCCGATGTGGAGAAATATGACACACTGCTGATGAACATGCAATCAATTGTTCCAGCTGTGAAGGAAACCATTTACCTGGAGAATGCCCCATCAACCCGGCACGATGACCCAAACATTCATGTTACAACTGTGGTGAGATAGGTCATTTTGTTAAGGAATGCCCACAGAAAGGTCAAGCAATTTCTGAAGCCATGATCATTCAGAAATTATTTCAGTAAAGATTATAACACAGAAAGTGAATGGTAAGACTATGGAATCAACTTGCTCAAGGAGTCAGTTGAAGCAAGAAGAGTTGATTAACAAGATCCTTGATCTAGAAGATGAGTGCAAGGAATTGGAGGACAACCACAAGCGCCAGAAAGTTTATCAAGAAGCACCACAACAGCGAATGAGGAGTGCCCTCAACAACTCAGTTGTCATACTGCTCATATGTTGTTCGAGACATCTTCACCTGTCCTTCGCCCTGACAGTCAGAGTTTTCATAACACCACCTCGGTGAAAAGTTTTCGAGTAAGAAGCTTGCTCTGTAGAGTTTGCTTTACCTGTCATCAGCCAAGACATTTTGCTAATAATTGCTCTTAGAAGAAAGTGATCCCCTTGGGCCGCGTGAATTCTAGCTCTGCCTCTTCCAAGATCAGTGCCATGTCAAGAGGAAGCCAACAGACGTCAGTCAAACGTTGCTTCAGATGCAATGATCCGGGACACTTTGCTAATAGTTGTCCTAGGAGAAAAGGTGTTATACCTGTTCACTTCAATCCTAGTCCTTCATCTACCGAGACACTTGCGCCAGAAAGTGAATTGTGGAGCAGTTCAAGATGAAGCCATTCCGCAAGCGCCAGTGCAAGATCATGCCAACCACATTACGACTGATGAAGCTTCGGAAGCATCAGATGTTGTACTTGTCAAAATTCATATGTACTGCAAGATGTGGAGAGTTAACTTGTCTAATGTTGAGAATGAGTTCATAATAAAGTTTATCGTACTAGAAGCCCATGCTAGAGATGCTTATTCTTGGGGTTAAATTAGTTACCCAAGAGAAAGGCAGTTTTGGCCTATGGTTGGAGATGCAATCAGTTAAGAGGAGTTAGAGAGTTTCTGAGATAAATTGCATTCAGGATGACTTTTGTATACCTGAGATAGCTGAGAACCATCTATTCCGTTATGGTGGAGTCAAGAAGATGGATGTGCCATCACATCGGAAGAAAGAGTTGCTGCGTGTGCTTAATAACTACAAAGGATAATTGTCTTCCTGAAGAGTTACTCTAGCAACCGTAGTGTTTGCCAGCAAACCAATACCATTACCTCAGCAATAGTTGAAGCTTAAGTTCACCGTAAAGGGATACCTAGTTGAAATAGAGTTCAAGTCAATGCTCTAGAGTCAAGCCGACAAAGATAGTACAAGACAAACCGGAATGCTATTCAAGTCTTATTGAAGATCGCGTAATTGTGAGTAAGCTTTGTTGTCAGATACAGCTTGTCCAATTTCTAGGATAAGCAGAAAATCAAGTGTTCAGGAACAGAAGCAAGGATGCCTATCAATGGAGTTGCCAGAAATATCAGCATGAGTGCATGAGATGTTCAAGATTTCCTGATAGAGGTAGTATCAAGATTTCCCACAGAAGAAGTTCCTTCTTGTGCTAGAAAAGCAGACACTGTTGGTATCAGTGGAGTTGCAAGAGGATCTCATTCGCAAAGAGCAACGTCAAAATTTTGGATGTTACCAAGCGTTTGTTCAGAAGCGAACCTGTCCAGTGTGCAGTTGCTTCGAAGTTTGAAGAAGCCTCAAGTGTTGAGTTCCCCTGAACCTATTTCTATAGCCAGCCTTGAATCTCGAGGACGAGATTCTGTTAAGGGGGGAGGTTTGTAACATCCCAAAATTTGGGTTTTCAAAATTTTTTGGTTTAGTTTAGCATTCCAAAATTTCCGTTGATTTTCTCGCGTTTATAAAGTGTGATTTGGAATTTTCTAAATGTAAAACAATTTCATTTGACTATTTTATATTTCAAATAGAAGAAATTTAATTTTATTTGGGTTCCTTGTGCTCCAAGGAATTTTTCTGCAAATTTTGAGATTTTTCGGAGCTCGTTTGCTATTTATCGGATTTATTAAAATTGATTTGTATTAAGCCCTTTTATGGAGATTAATTAAATATTTGAAAAAAATTATATAAAGTTTTGTTGAAAATATTTTATTCGAGTCCAAAATGTCTCAAAATATTTTCTAGAATTTGTCTAGAATTTTTCTGGTATTTTTATTGCCTCAAATGATTTAATTGAATTTATGGAATTATTTTAATTATAAAAATGCTGGAAATTCGAAAATTGCTATGCGCTCAATTCTCTCTCCCCTTCCCACCAGCCCACGCCGCCACCGGACTCTCTCGCGCGCCTCGCGCCCAACCAACCACCCTCCCCCACCGCTTGGGCCAGAGCCGCGACCTAGCTCCTCCCGCGCATGGGCCAGCCGCGCGTCGGGCCGAACGCCCGCTTGGGCCACAGGCTGTGCCCGCGCTGCTTCCCTATTTGTCAACGTCACCGAAATTCCCTGGGCTGTTCAGATCAGATCCGACGGCCACAAAAAAGCCACGTCGGCCGATCGCAGGGGATGCACGCCAGGTGCTTGATTTTATGCCGGTTTCAATGCAAACTCCTCCCCAACTCGGTTTTCTTTGGTTTTTCTTGACCTAGCCACTACCCCAACCAATTGTAGACCTCCCATGACCTCTCCCATGTCCTCCCAACCTCAGATGAATTTTTCCAAACCCTAAAACTCAGCCGCCATCCTCCGGACGTCGCCCAAACGCCGACCGAACTTTGGAGCGCGACTGCCATCAGCTCGTCGACTCTTTTCAAGATCCGTCTACTCCACGATGTGTTCCTAGGTACCATCTATCTCCCCTCCAAATTTTATCCAATTTGGCCCATGGAATCCAAAGTTATGGTCATTTCAATCTCGAATCTTGCTGAGGCCATATCTCCCTCAATTTTTCGAGTTTGACCGTGCAATTTTTTGTGTAGACTTCTGGTGATGTCCTATACATGATGCATATCCTTCCCCACAGTTTTGCTCTCTAGATTTTGCGCAGAAATTTCTCCGATTAGACTGCTTTCTAGACAGCGACAATCATCCTCGCGCGTTCCCCGCTGATCCAGAAGGTAAAACTCTAAGCCACCTACGTCACGTTGTTCCTCTAGGTCACATATAGCTCTCGGTCAAATTTCGTTAAGTTCCGATCATTATTCTAGAAGTTATGGCCGTCTAAAGTTTGGGTCCGAAACCCGTTAATCGGCAGTTTGTGATGCCTATACCATTGAGTTCATCTCGTCGCGTTCTACATGATGGACAATTCCCCTTTGCCATCTCATCCTCCGGAATTGTTTTTATATATTTAGGCTGTCGTTTAGCCACCGTCGTGCGCCGTCTTTTGACACCGGCTATTTTAGCTCGCTCCATCCATGTTGTCGCGTCCAGTGGATCATCATGTACTGTTTTGGACCATCCTTAGAATTATTTTGGCCTCCGTTCGCTGACAAAGCCCGGTTCCAGCCTAAAACCGTCGTCTTTCAACCTAGCCTGTTGCTACCGGTTCGGTTTGCCATCCCTGTTGGTATTCCTTCGTGGCCATGTCGTTGCACCGACGGCCGGTATCTTATTTCATGCGCGTCTTGCCATCGCTTCGCGTTCGCCGTTAACGTTCCGTCGTTAACACTCCGCCGTTAACGCTCCGTCAACGTTTCATCGTTAACTTTCCTCCGTTAACGTTTTCCCGTTAACGCTTCACCGTTAACGTTTCGCCGTTAACGTTCTATCGTTAAAGTTTTGCCGTTAACGTTTCGCCGTTAACTCTTCGCCGTTAACGCTTCATTGTTAACGCTTGGCTCTCATCGCTTCGTTGTCATCGCATGCGTGCATTCATGCACAAACCCTAGTGCGATGCCTTCATCTTCTCTATCATCATGACGTGAGCCTAGCCTCATTATCATATCATCTTCAAAGCTGAATCAAAACCCTAACCTAAGGCCGGTTCGATGGACTAAGTTCATCGTGAGCCGCATTGTTATCTTTGCAATCTTTCCCGTTGTTTCAATCGTGGTAAGACGTTTGTGCTATGTCTTATTCCTGAAAATCTAATCTACCAATAACCTAGACTTCATTCATGGACTTGGTCGATAGACCATTGACCATATGTCATATTCTTGTGCCAGACCTAGTCTATTAGTCTCTCTCTTTTGGTGTGACTGTGTATCCGTTAGGTCAACAAAAGTCAACCTCAAGAATCATTTTAGTTCATTGCGAACTAACATATCTTTATGGACCCAGTCTACAGATCGAGAGTCCATATGTCACTATCTGTCCAATCAAGATAATAACTTCGGATGAAATATTCTTCGGAATATTATTATTTCTTTCCCAGTTATTAATCTTTCCCCTTCCGGCGTTTTTCCGAAAGCACGTTCTCCTTTGTTCAATCTTCAATGTAATCCGTTCGAGTTCCTGAATTCATCCAAGTCGTTGTGCCCAATGCTATTCGTTCTTAATTTGGAGTTTTACTTGATTTGTCTGTTGAATTGGTTTGTAGTTGCTTCTTTATTAATCGTTAGACGCGTCGTCCGGAAATCGTTCGAACGAGCTGAGGATCGAGCAAGTGGAAGTTGAAGATCGAGGACCAAGAATCAAAGATAAAGAGTAAAGAATAGTAAAATTGCAAGGGCTAGGCAAGTTGTGCTTTGACCATGTTGATCCCATTTTTGAAAATTATATTGTTTCAAATTATTGCATGCTAGTTTGATTTAAACTTATTTCAATTAATTTGGGATTAGATAATCAACCTACTTGTTATCGCAACCTTGCCTATAATGATTGAATGCCATGATTCATTTGTCACCCTAGGTTTGTTGATTAATAGTTGGTAGCTAATAAATTGCCAACATGGGTTAGATAGAACGTATTAATTTGCTTAGACCTGCATGAGTCCGTGCCATCATTTGGATTTGCAAATGTCAATATTGATTAATGGAATATGCAATGTATTTTGAAATGGTGTGACGTGTTACCGACAAGATGATGTTGATATACGGAGGCCTTCGTGCTTCTTGAAGGATGTTGAGTTGTTGTTGGCATTGTGTTGCGCAATAATCAATTGGGGTGATAAAATGATTTAGACTGGGGCAAGTGGTAAGATTTATGGTGGGCCAGTTTGGCGGTTAGGAATGTTTGAAACATGATATATGTATGAGTGATGGTGAGATGGATTTCTTTGAAAGTATTGATGTAAGTCTTGCCCTGGTCACTTTAAGGACTTAACCTTGCAAGCCTTTGAACTAAGTCAAACATACAACCACATATCTGTAATGGCACGGACCTAGTTGAGTAAGTTACTAATAACTTGCATGTGGTACCTCGGGGTGTCAACTACATATTTTGTGTAGCTTGAAGGGGGATCATAACAGGACTGCGGCATGGTACCCGTCCAACGGTATGTCGGTCACATACTTCGCCTTTGTTAAGGGAAGGGATGGTGTATGGCAAAAACCGGAGAGGTTCACTTGTGTAGTTAGAAGTTCCCGAAAGGCTTTGTTATGATCAATCGTTCGCATACTCTTGTATGGCGATTCACGGCTGACGTGGTGAGTTGATTGTATCTTGTAGGTAAAGTGTATAACGTCTGCAGAGTGTAAAATCTATTCGAATAGCCGTGTCCGCGGTACTGGACAATGCTCAGGCATTATAGTCAAGGGTTAGCTTTTCATAAAATTGATCTTGGGTTTGTAGGCAGTTTGCCTGTGGAAAAGTGATAACTGTTTAAGGATGTGGAATTGTTTACTTGTGAAATAACTGTGAAGTCTATTACTGTCATTATTTGTTTTACTACTTTACAATCTATTATGTTTATTTGTGATTGTTGCTTTTCTGCAAAATAACCATTTAGCCTGTTACTTGGAATAAGCCATGCATATAGTTATTAGACTTGCATTCTGTGCATGACTTGCTGAGTTCTTTATGTACTCACCCCTTGCAAACAAACAATCACCAGTGAGCAGAAGTCTACATTGTCGAAGAAGAAGAAATTCCGTGAGAAGGCGATTATCTAGGAGTTGAACCACGTCAGTTGCCTGTGGCATATTGATGGGATACACCGATGTTCTTCGTTCCGCTACTGCTTATTTGGAGTTGAAGCCGTCAAGGCTTCCCAAATGCAAGGTTGACCTTAAGGTTGTTCAATAGTTTATATTCTATAATTGAGCTATTTTTATTATTCCGCTATGTATGATTGTGATATTCATCTATGTTGAGACTGTGTGCACTAGCGTGATCCTAGACTAGTGCTGAATACACAGAGGGTCCGGATTTGCACATTCGGGTCCCTACAGGCCACTTTTGCTTCTGGACCTCCTCGCCACATTCAGCACACTCATCCACCTGACCAGATCATTGGAGATCTATTTGAGCGAGTTACTCACTCTAAGTCAGGTCTGTCCACTTTCTGCCTTCACTCTGCCTTTGTTGCCTCTTTTGAGCTGAAGGATGTTTCTCATGCATTATCTGATGAATCTTGGATTAATGCCATGCCTGAGGAACTCGAAAACTTCGAGAGGAACAAAGCTTGGAAGATTGTCGAGCCTCCTTCTGGTCACAACATCATTGGGACCAAATGGGTGTTCAAAAACAAGCAGAGTGAGGTTGGGGTTATAGTTCAAAACTGTCGGAACCCGAATTTGCAAATCCGGACCCTCTGTGTATTCAGCACTAGTCCAGGAACGCGCTAGTGCACACAGTCTTAACATCGGTAAATATCACAATCATACCACTCGATACTAATAAAGTACTTTAATTAAATAGTCAAACTGGTTGCTCGACCTTATGGTCAAGTTACAAATGTACGCCTCGCAGGGCGAAACTTATTAAGAGAGAAATAATAGCAGCGGAAAAATAAGATAACTTCGTGGCGCCATCCAGTATACCACAGGCAACTGACTGGGCTCGCTCCCTAAGTAGACGGTTCCTCTTGGAGCTCCTCCTCCAAAGCTGGTGTAGTCTCCTCTTCAACTGGTGTTGTATTGCGGCAAGTGTGAGTACTTGGTACTCAGCAAGTCATGCACAGAATGCAAGCTAATATACTATATGCATGGCTTGATACAAAGGAATAGCTCAAGGTATATTTGCAGTAAACAGCATTTGACAAGTAGTATAAGTAGATTCGAAAGCGGTAGAAACAAGTATAGCATAAATAACTTTTCAAGGAGTTTAATAAACATCTTTCCCATCCTAATCCACATTTCCATCAACATCATTATTAATCCAACCCAACCTTTCAAGTCCAAGTTATTTTTGAGAAAATCTAACCCTTGACTGTAATTCCCGAGCGATGTCCAATACTGCGGACACGGCTATTCGAATAGATTGTACACTCTGCAGAGGTTATGCACTTTACCCACAAGATACAGTCAAACACCACAAAGGCGAGTTCCCGTAACAAAGTCTTTCGGAAACTTCTAACAATACAAGTGGTCCTCCCCGGTTATTGCACACTAACCCTTCCCTTAGCTAAGGCGAAGTTTAGGCCAATCAACCGTTAGATGGGTACCTTGCCTCAGCCCCGGTACGCTCCCCCGTACAACTTACACAAAGGGTGTAGTAGACCTCCTGAGGTCCCACAGGTATGTTATTAGCAACTTAGTCAACTAGGTCCGTCCCATTACAGACATGTGGTTGCACGTTAGACCCAGTTCAAAGGCTTGCAAGGTGAAGTCCTTAGGGTGACCAGGGCAAGACTACCCGAAGAACCAAACCAACATTCCCAATGCCACAACTGGCCCACCTGATTATTCTTGCCACATGCCCCGGTCGAAAAACTATTTATCAAACCCAGTTGATTACCATGCACCACGTGCCATCAACATCACATGATACCTTTCCAAAACAGGTTCAATATATCATTAAGTCAATATTAACATTTGATTGTCCAAAATCATGTCATGAGCACGTAGCAGGTCTAAGCAGTATACTACAACGGTCTAAAACCCATGTTGGCAATTTAATAATGTCCAACTAGTAATCCACAACTAGGGTGACAAGGGGTCATGGCACATACTTAAGTAATCAAGGTGTCATACAGCAATTTGGCATTTATCTAATCCCCCATATTTAAATAAAGTATTTTCTAATTGAACTAGCATGCAATAGGTTAAATCAAAATAGGTTTCAAAATAGGATCAACATGGTCAAAGCACAACTTGCCTTCAAAAAGTACTTGTTCTTGGTCTTGAGTTGGATCCTGAGTCAATACTTCTCCTTCGAATCCTTCCAGCACTTCAACGTCTACTCGTAAAGCGTGCAAATAGCAACCAATGAATAAAACAGTATACAAAAACATCCAAACATCCAAATAAAGTCCATAAACAGAGAGAACATAATTTTATGAATTTTTAGAAACTGGAATCGTCAAATTCGGAGTTAAAATGCAAAAGTTATAGCATTTTGAAGTTTAAATAATCAATTAAATAATTTTACAGAGAAAAACTTTAGTCCAAAAATTAAATAAAACTCATATTTAGGTAGATCTCAATTTTATACAAATTTAGAAATTTGAATCACTCAAATCGGAGTTGAAACGGAAAAGTTATAAGCGTTTGAAGTTTGAATCAAAATCTGAAATCATTATTTCGAATTAATAAATCATTTTCTTTTTCGGAAATTAATTATTGCGTCAGCCTGGACACGTGGCAGCCTCTGATTGGGCGGCTGACGTCAGCCGGTCCATGGACTCGGTCCACGCTCGGCTCGGGTCTACCGTGGACTCGGTCCACGGCTCCACGTGAGACTGACAGGTGGGTCCCCTCGGGTGACGTCATTGCTGACGTCAGCGGGGCTCAGCCCACGGTGCTGACAGGTGGGACCCACTGGTGACGTCATTGCTGACGTCACGGCACGGCTGGGGTGGCCGCTGACGTGTGGGCCCGTGCTGACGTCATGGTGCGGTTCAGCCAAGCCGCTGACACGCGGGCCCGGCGTGTCAGCGTCACGCGCGCGGGTGCGCTGGCTGCGCTGACCGCGGCGGTCAGCCTTCCCGGACGCGTGGCGCAATCTCGGCCGTTGATTTGAAATTCAACGGCCCAGATTAGATCTGGGTCTCACGCGTTTGGGTTAACGCGTTTGATCTGGACCGTTGGATCTAAATCCAACGGTTGAGATTGGATCTTGTATTTGGAACGGGATCTCACCGGCGGGTGACGTGGCGAGATCTGGGGCGTCGGATGTTGATCGGACGGCTGGCGGTGCTCGCGGGGACGGTGATGGCGTGCGGCGGCGCAGCTGACCGGTGCTGGGGACGACGACCTAGGGCACGGCGTTGCGGGGCTCCTCCGGCGAGGTGAGTTGGACGCCCGGACGCGTCGTGGCCTCCCGGTTCCGGATCTGGGCATAACGGCGGCGGAGGACGACGGAGATGGCGGCAATCGTCAAAGAACCACGGCGGAGGGAAGAGGTAACTCCGGCGAGTGATTGCGGCTCAACGGCGGCGGCTCAGGCGACGTTGTCTAGGGCTACGGGTGCGCAATGAAGTGGTGGTCACGATGGCGGCGACGGCGCAATAAATAGAGCCCTCGGCAACTGTGAAACGCACGGAAACCGAGACCTGCTCCGTTACGGTGGCGGAGTCCGGCGGCGACTCGGATTGGATGACGTGGCACGCACACAGCCGTTGGATCGAGATCCAACGGTGCGTGAGTTTGGGTTCGGGTCGGACTCGGGTGAGCTGGCTGGCTCGGTCGGGCTCGGGTCCGGTGACGTGGCTCAATCGTGGCCGTTGGATCTTGATCCAACGGTCACACGCATAGGGTTCGGCCGAGTGGGTTCGGCTCAACCACGGGCTCGGGTCGGGTTCGGGTCAGACTCGAACTCGAGTCTGACTCGGGCTCGGTCGGATGAACAGTGCAAACTCGGTTTGGATTTTCCAGCGATTTAATATTTAAAATAATTCCCAGTAATTCATTTAATTTATTAAAAATAGCAAAAGACTCAGAAAAATTCCAGAAAAATTATGGAAAATACTTTGGGTCATTTTGGACTCAAATAAAATATTTCCAACAAAATTTTATTTGCAAAGTTAAATTCTTTAATTATTTCAATATGGAATAAATTCAAATAAATCCAAATAAATTCCAGAAAATTCCAAAAATTCACCAAAGAGCAAAACAATATCTTAATTTCATAAAAAGCAAAAATTGGGGTGTTACAAAAACAAGGCTAGGGTAGTCGCTCAGGGTTTCACTCAGGTCGAGGGTCTCGACTTCGAGGAGACTTTTACCCCTGTAGCTAGACTAGAGGCCATCAGGATCCTGCTCGCATTCGCGGTATCCAAGGGCTTCAAGCTTTATCAGATAGATGTCAAGAGTGCTTTCCTCAATGGCTTCATTGAGAAAGAGGTGTATGCCAGACAACCTCTAGGATTTGAGAACCCCAAGTACCCTAGCCATGTATTCAAGCTTTCCAAAGCTTTGTATGGACCTAAGTAAGCTCCACGAGCTTGGTATGTGAGGCTTAAGTCCTACCTCTTGAGTCATGGTTTTCTTATGGGTCAAGTGGACAAGACTCTGTTCGTCAGACATTCTGATTCAGACTTTCTCCTAGTCTAGATCTATGTCGACGACATCATTTTCGGTGGTTCCTCGCATTCGCTCATTACTCAGTTCTCAAATGTGATAAGTACTGAGTTCGAGATGAGCATGATGGGCGAGTTGAGCTACTTCCTTTGCTTCCTGATTAAGCAGACTCGGGAGGGTACATTCTTGCATCAAGGAAAGTACACTCGTGACCTCCTGAAGCGCTTTGATATGTCTGATGGGAAGCTAGTTATAACTCCTATGGCCACCACTGCAGTCCTCGAGCCTGATGAGGATGGTGAGCCAGTTGATCAGAAGGAGTTCCGGAGCATGATCGGATCTCTCTTGTATCTCACTGCCTTGAGACCTGACATACATTTCTCAGTATGTCTTTGTGCTCGATTTCAGGCTTCTCCTCGTGCCTTTCACCGCCAGGCGGTGAAGCGCATCTTCAGGTATCTTCTAGCTACCATTGATTATGGTATCTGGTACTCTTCCTCCTCCTGTCTATCCCTTCGAGCCTTTTCCGATGCAGACTTTGCTGGCTGTAGGATAGATAGGAAGAGCACATCTGGCACTTGCCAATTCATTAGCACTTCTCTTATTTCTTGGTCCTCTAGGAAGCAGTCCGGTGTCACACAGTCCATCGTTGAGGCCGAATATGTTGCTACAGCCAATTGCTGTAGCCAGATTCTCTCGATGAGATTGACCTTGCGGGATTTTGGGTTAGTAGCAGATTGTTTTCCACTTTTCTATGATAACACGCCTGCCATTCACATTGCTAAGAACCTAGTGCAGCATTCTCGGATCAACCACATTGATATTCGATATCACTTCCTTAGAGACCATGTGGAGAAGGGTGACATAGTGTTGCAGTTTGTGGAGAGTGACCACCAGTTGGCTGACATCTTCACCAAGCCTTTGGATAGCTCTAGGTTTGTTGCCTTGAGAGGTGAGCTTGGTATTATGAGCCCATATGGCATATCTTGAGGGGGAGCTGATCTGTACTATATGTCTATATGTGTATATTCAGCATTTCCTTATGTTTCTTCTAGGTATCTTTGGGCTTCTTTTCATTTTGTTGAGTCCACTTCACCTAGACTTCTGGCATGCTTCTTCATGGACCTCTCATCTTATGCTTTAGGATGCTATTCTCTTCTTCTTCTCGGTTGAGCTCACTCACAGTCTTGTAGGTCTAGCAGGTGTTGGGGCCCCCCTGGGTAGACAGGGTCTGTGTTTGCTCCTGAGATGGAGTTTGAGAGTTAGTTTTACTTTGTAAGTCATATAGGGAAGATGAGAGTGAGCCTAAGCTTAGTGGTCTCTACCATCTTTTCTATACTCTTATATCACCTAGTTGTCAGTTTCTCCTTTTCCTCTTCTCATTTTGCTTTCTAGTTCCAGTTGAGTTCAATTCTTTTCCTTGGAATTCAAAATTGCTAATGACTCAACTTGAATCAGATTTGTGCTTCAAATTGACTCACTTGTTGATGGGGAGTTTGGAACTGACCTTCTTGCATTGCATATAGACTTGTTTTCATTTTCTGAGCTTTGTCTTTTATGCACATGAGAAAACTATGATTAGTTGCACCTAGCTACTTTTCTGAAGATTCTACTTAATCTAGGTTGTATCTAATCTGATGTATCATGTTTAATCTAGCCATCATTTAAGTTGAGCTTTCTTGAAAACTTGATGAAACTTAGCTTTTACTTGCTATATTTGTTTACTAGATGCGTATGCCATGTTTAGTGAAATTAATAGTGGGTTTCTACTAGAGTCCCTATAGCAACTTGGGTTAGCTATACTGTCTCATTCTAGAATCCTCAACATGCTCATGAATCTAAGTGCTAAAATGATAAAAATTAACTTGTTCGTGCTAAAACTGAACTCAACACTTTACATTCTCGAGACTGCTTCCCATTGCACTTGGGATGAACTTGGAATGAATTGTGTATGATCAAAACCACTATTTTAAGCTTCTTGCTTGAGATGGTTGAATATGGCTTGAGTCAATAAAATTGAAAAATGAAAAACAGACTAATGGAAGAGAGTGACGCCTAGGATACCTATGTCGATGGCTCCTAGTTGAGGTTGTGTTTCACTAGGATAAACTCTCTACACCTCAAAGGTTTATGGAGGAGAGTGAAGCTGTGATGCCTTAGAATTTGGGAGATTACCGTAGGGGGGTTTTCTCCCTTGTTTCGATTTTGGAAGGAATGAGGGAAATGTTGGGAGATGAAATAATTGAGTTTTATGCTGCAATTAATATTAGAAATTGGAGTTTTGGGCTAGTTTTAGCTGGGCTGAGGCAACCTGGGCCTGGTAGAATTCCCTTCCACCCCTCCTCCCCACGCCCTAGTGGGCCGGCCCACCTTTCCCTCAAGAGGGTGGCGCCCCACCCTTTGCAACCCTAGGCGCCTCCCCTTCCTCCCCTAGCAGCACTTTGCCCCTCCTCTTCCTCCCCCTGCATGGTGGCTCAAGATCCGCTGCGAAACGCGAAGGAGAAAACGAGAAGAGGATCCGTGGAGGCGTGGAGGACGAGCAGATTTCCGTTTCGGGGATCGTCACGCATTCTTCATGGGTTCTCAAGGGAGAAATCTAGGTAAAATTCCCAAACTTTTACCCCTGTTCTACCTAGGGATTAGGAGTGTATTAGATCTGGTGGTGTGTGGTTTGGATGGATCTTGATGGGGGAGAAGGGTAGTTGTTCACGTGGTGCTGTTTCTGGAAAGGGAGATTGTGCAGCGCGGATTGTTTTGCATTTTACGTGGTATAGATGATTTTTCCTGCAAAAACCTATAACTAGAAAGTTGTAGATAACGTTGAGACATAGCTTCTGTAATTTTTTCAGAATTTTTGGGGCGTCTTTCTGAGAATTATCGCTGTTGAAAGATGAAGAACAGAATCTGGAAACAGATTTCGTCCACCGTGTTGGACGGTTGTTTAGGCATATTTAACTATGGAATTGAAATTTGTGACCTTCATGAAAGTTGTAGATCTCGTCAATATCTAGATACTGTAATTTTTTTGTATTTTTATGAACAGTAGAAAAAAGATACGAAATTGGGAAGAGAGGGTGTTGCTGTTCGATCCGGACAGATCGGGGTTTTCGGTGTTTAAAAGGGGAACGGGTTGTAGGAAACGCGTGTTTGAATTGTGTGATCAATTGTGATGTTATTATATACTGAAAGTATGCTTGTTCAGGTGGTGCCCCTTCTGGACGCAACTAGATTCGTCATCTACGTCGGTAAAGGCAAGTGGAAGTAGTTGTATTGTTAAGCTATACATCGTTGTTTGCTTCGCCTTCATTATAAACTCCAATTACAGCAATCATACATGGTTTAATCACTTGCTTTGAGGATTGCAATATCTTGACTGGCATTGTGATGTTGTGGTTTGGCTATGAATCATGAGTAAGGTGAAGAATGATGTTGTTTACACGATGAATTGTCTAAACATTTCATCTCAATGATATTTGCTTTCTATCCATGCTATATGATGATATGCAAACATGTGGACTCAGTGGGAAAGGTTATGAATGAATTCATGCATGAAGCATTAACTGCATAATCATGCATTGGAAGTTTTGTCGACGCCTTGGCGTGAGCGGCAAATGCAGTACAACACCGTGTGTTCTGAGAAAGGGCACGGTGAGGAGGATCATGGCATAAGCATGTGCACAATCATATGCATTTTACTGAGGTTGTGTGGACTCTATGATGTGGTATTGGATATGAGGAATGTGGTATGCTAGTTTTATGGTGGATGTGTTATTTGTATTAGTTGTTCCGCTTGCTGAGATTTACCCAATCTCACTACTTGCTGTTTTGATGTTTTCAGGTAGCGCTTGTGAGTCGTAAGCATGAAGGGTGGGCTAGCAACACAATAAATCTTCTGGGGTCGTCACGACTCACTTGAACTAGTGCTTTAATTAATTCATTAGTTGTTTGAAATATTATTACACCTAGACCCATTGTTGCCCCCTTTAAACTTGATTTCGTTTATTGTTGTCCCTTTAGAGATGTGTTATGTTTATGGTTGATTCCTGTTTGAATTAGACTTGTTGTCTCTAGTTTTGATATCGTGATGTTATTCCCATTTGAATTGCTTCCGTATTGTCTTGTTTTAGGGGAAACGCTGTTGAATTTTTCTTGTACAACAGTTTAGTTTTATGGGGTGTTACAGAAGCTTAGGAAGCCTTTGTCGATGGCTCCTAGTCGAGGATGTGCTTCACTAGGCCTAACTCTCTATACCGCTTGATGAGCTTTAATCTAAAAATTTGCATTTAAAGAGATGTTTGAGCATGAGGGTTCTCTAATGGTCTTATAGCTTCCTAAAGTGTTGACTAGGTTGAACTCTTGTATACTCATTTGCTCGTTAGATTGGCTTGCTTCTAGTCTTGACATGATGATAAGTGTTGCTATTGTTGAACTCATGCAAAATTAGCATAACTTCTTTTGAGCTAGTTAGCAAAAATTGAAATATGCCATTGGATATGGCTTAGGATGATATAATATGAACTTGAGTAGCTTGGTGTCATACTTTGTCTAGTAGTCACTTGCATAATCTTCAAGGCTCTTCGAGGTTGCATTTCATGCACAAATTGCTCTCTTGATGCCTATATTGCCAAAAGGGGGAGAAAACGTAGAAAAGGCATCCTAGAGAATTAAAAAAAATGCTTTCTCATGATCGTGTTGAACAATTGTCCTTGCATTTGGATCATGAGTAATATTGAGATTTTTGAGAGATTTCTTGGTTTTTGGAGCTCTTGTCAAAAAATTATTCTTTCTAGTGTTGAGCTCTAAAAATCTTCTCATCTATTTGGTCATTAGCTTTCTTTCTCTTTCAATTGGACCAAATATGATTTTTGCAATCAAATTGCTTTTCTTCCTTATTTTCAAACTCAATTTTATATCTTTTGTGTGGTTTGTCAATATACTCATCAAGGGGGAGATTGAAGGACCATGTGGAGGTCCATCCATATTTGTGATGAGTATTAGACTTTATTTGAGCAAGGTGTGCTCAGGTTTGAGTTTGATTTGACTTGGAATTGCATGTTTGAATTTATGATAAATGTGGACTAACATGCAGGAAGAAAAAGGTAAGATTGTTTTTTGGAATGTGTAAAATGGTTTGGTCCTTGTGGTACAGGTTATTGAGGCAATTGTGGTTGTTGGTGAGTACCGGGACTAGGTTGGGAGAACCGGAGGGGTCGAGGATGTCAACGAGATGGTTGTGTCACATCCTGAGTTTGTAATTACCTTTTTACTTGTTATTTAACGCCTTGAGAGTCATTTGGATTTCAAATTTGAGTTAAATGTGTTTGGATTCGATTATTTGAGCCGTTTCGATAAATTTTTTTGCTCCAAAACCTCGGATCGTGTTGCGGCTAGAATTTCTTAGCAACTATAGCTCCTACACTTTCTTTAGCTATCCTTGAACCCATTCCAAAAGTTCCCGGGAAGAATTTCCAAGTTTCGGAGCTTTTTGGAAAGTTTTGCGGATTTTTCAGCCTAGGCGGTAGTACCACCAGCTCTAGCCAGGTATTGCCAGCCGAGGGGTTCGGGCAGGGGGGCAGGGGCCCATTGCTGATTGGCTGCCCTAGCCACCTCAGCGATTTCTAGGAGGTTCCTCACTCCTTTACCTCCCCCAACCGATCCCTCCCTCTCCCTCACTCTCTCACGTTCTCCCTCACTCCCCCTTTCTAGCTCTCCCTCTCCCTCTCTCTTCCATGGAACTCTTCCTCTCACTCTCAAGCATTCGCTCCCTCTAAACTACTCTCTCCGGTGTTCTTGAGCTCGAGAAGAAGCAAGCCACGGAGGAGATCGTCGTTCTTGAACCCTAGCAACGTTTTGTGGTGAGTGGATCTAGTTTTAATCAAATATGTTGCGATCTGAATTCACTCCCTTGTTTCATTCTTCTTCTACTCCTTTCCTTTAGCTTAAACCCTAGGAAACCTAGTGGTGATGCTCAACCTTTAGTAGTTGGGTCCTTAGACCTAGGTTAAGTTGTTCTAGGTGTTAGAGTTTTAGTTAGTGCAAAACCGAGATCGAAATCCTAGTTTTTTACTTCGTCGGGTATATTTGGTTAAAGTCGTTTCCGTTACTTTTGGAAATGATCTTTGTAACCCTAGTTCCAAAAGCTAGGAAAATGACACTAGAATGTATTCGAAGCCGTTGAAGTTCGAGTTTTGCAAAAAGAATCAAATTTGAATTCGATTCGGGTCGAAAGTCAAAATTTAGTGTGAATTAGGATTCTCGAGTTTCTCGGGTGTGAAATTAGGTCGAACGAAGTTCGATCCTCGAGTGGTTCGCGTGAATGGGTCCTTACCATCGTCGAGAACCCATCCATGCAATCGCCGCGAAGTTCCGAAGTCATTTGCGCAAAAACCCATTTTTGAAAACCCTAATTGTTTAGAGGCCGGCATTACCGACGTGGTGAGGCCGGTACTGCCGCTCCGGCCGGCACTACCGCTCCCACGACGCTGGTAGTTAATTTCTAGAGGGTTACCCCCTTTTCGAATTTTAGCAGCCGGCACTACCGTTGTGTAACCTCCGGTATTGCCGCTCCACTGGTACTACCGCAATTACACCGCCGGTAGTTATTTTCCAGAGAGGTCCCAATTTGAGTTTGCGAATATGAGGAGCACCAGCTTGAACGAAAATCTTTGGGTGTTTCAGATTTTTGTTGTGGGATTGTTTTGAGTACTTTGAGTGGGGGAACTTTTATTTGGGATCATTCACCCCCCCTTCTGATTGCCATCTCAATCCTTCAACAAAGCTATGTAAGTATACCAAATTTTATCGTATTTAGTAAGTCGTAACACGTTGTACCCTAACTTGTAATTTATTGTTGTAGGTTGGAGGTGGCGGGATTACTTCCCCTTGCGAGGATGGTGGAGGGCACATAGGACGATGTCATCATTAGTCCAGATGGTGAGTTTAGGGTTGTGAAGAGATCCCGACGCTTTTCCTTCAACCGATCCCTCCTTACTATCCTCGTGGACCGCTGGTTGCCGGAGACGCATACCTTCCACTTGCCCTGTAGAGAGATGGCGCCGACTCTGCAGGATGTTTTCATGCTGATCGGTCTCTCGTTCGCTGGCCATGCAGTTGTGCCAAAGGAGGTGGATGACGACTGGCGTGACGACCTTTTTGCTAGGTTCGCAGTAGTCTCCCCCCTGCACATGGAGGCCAACTGTAGTACGACCCGCTACACCCACGATAGAAGCACGGTCCTACTCTCACGTGGCTTCGCTAGTTCGAGGCATGTGTTGTCGTGGTTCAAAATTGGTACAAATTAATTTATCGGTGTAACCAACAAACTTTTCTTCTTGCAGGTTACTAGTATGGCTGGGGACACCGTGGAGTACCAGGTGAGCCGACACCTGGAGGCTTACCTTTTGTGGTTATTCGGGTGGGTGATGTTCACCACCACCCATGGAGACAGCGTCAACGCTTTGCTCGTTTCGATCGCGCCGGCCAATGCTAAAGCTACCCCCGGCGAGGTACCTTAGTACAACTGGGGGTTAGCAGTACTTTGTGCCACCTACCAGGGTCAGTGCAATGCGTGCCTCAAGACGCACCTCAGTTCGATCTTCTCTAGGTGCCCACTTCTGCTCATGCTCTGGTCATTCGAGCCCTTCCAGATCGGACGACCATGGGTTGAGGACCAAGTGTATGGCCTGGAGTTCTATGGCGACACGGAGGTGGACCGCCCTACAGTGGGCTCCCTTTAGTGCCATAGATGGGTACATATATCTTTTTTGTACTATGCAATATCGCATTCCTGCCTCTTTTGTATTAACTTTTTGTGGGTACTTTCTGTAGCCACAGTGGGCTGGTCTGCAGGTACGGAGTGTGTACGCACACTTCATGGAGGCGTTCGACCTTTTGTGAACCGAGCGTGTCTGGTGGGAGCCTTACAACTTACTGGAGGTCATGGAGCGCGCACCGCACAGTTTGTCCATCCTTTACGCGCGAGATCTTCTGTACTCAATCACACCGCGGAAGCTTGTGTTCGATGTCTACGTTGAGGATTACTCGGTTCACCAGGTAATGAGGCAGTTCGGACTCAGGAAAGAGGTCTCTGTTCTGCACGGCGTGCCGGTCCCCTTAGAGGCACACATGTACATAACTTTTCTTCTCCTTACATTTTGAATGCAAGTGACTACACATGCTAATGGGTTTATAGCTTCCACAAGCATTCGAGGAAAGGTGTAGTGGGTCATGAAGATGGTTGCAGACGGGGTTGCGTATGACATACAGGGATAACAGGAGTACCTGCAATGGTGCTCCCCACTTACACGAGTACGCCTTTTGCACATTGCTGACCAGGAGGATATCCTACCGGCTAGTGCTGACGACACATATCCTAATCATGTTGCATCGACAATGCACTTTGTGGTACGTCCACTAGATAGTGTACTTAACTTTTTAATGTAATGCAAACATACATATATCTTACGGCATGTTAACACTTTCAGGGTGACATGGGGACAGAGGTTGGGCTGGACTTGAGGTCCATGAGATCTCATTTGTGCGAGGGTTTGGAGATCTCCCGGGAGGAGTTCATGGTGTTCGTCGATCAGATGATCGTGAAGATGAGGAGGATTGTGCAGGCCGTTTCATGTCAGCATAGATTAGACGCCGGTGGTGCGGCCTCGCATACGGTAGGCCTATGACAGCTGGAGGTCCGAATTAGTACAGGACCATCGCCACCAACACCACTGTTCGACGACCCCACTATCCGGTCGTTCAGATCTCCCACCTTGTCATATCCTCCGGCACCACCACAGGAGTAGCCAGGGAGCTCATCGTGGCATCAGCCCTCATACTTCGGGCTAGGTAACTTACATACTTGCTCACTTATATATGCATTGTATTTCATGGTAACTAATACTTGTGTATGACAGGCTACCCGTTCGGATACCCCATCGGCGTGCCATGGATGGGTACTCCTATCATGGTTCAGACCCTAGGTGTGTTGCACGGTTGTCGTAAACTAACATTGCATGAAATTTTACTTTGAAACATGCTTTATTCCAACATGTTGTACTACTTTCAGGTTACTGTCCGGAGGGCCCCATTCCATTATACACGCAAGCGGACAACTTTGACACGGACTATGCAGGTCCGACGCATCCATACCTCCTATTTGGGTCGCAGCCAAGTGCCCCCACATCTACACACCCTATGGACCCGAGTTCTTCATGCCATACTCCTGCAGCAGACGTGCCACTTGGACCTTGGACCAGCCATGCGCCCAACCGGTTGACCCCTTCAGGGTCCAGACGTCGACCTGCCGCTGCACGTCGACCAGCGAGGTGGACCAGACCTCATGCACAGGACGACCAGGGAGGTCACTAGGGAGAGAGGGGGAGATCGCCGATTGAGTGTTATATTTCTATGTTGTATTTCTACGTTGAAATGTTATGTTGTTACTCATATATCGTCTGCATTCCGTGTTCCATATTCAATATGATTTCTCGTTGCATGCCGACCTGTTTACTCCACCCTGTATATGTCACATGTATGAACGCTTCATGACAAATCTTAGGGCGACATACCGTTCATCATTGACAGAGCATGACATGTCATGCAGCTTTGGTTGAGGGTGACCAGTTGTGCAACGTTCATAGAGGGTGACAGGTCGAGCAGCATTCACAACAGACGACAGGTCGTGCAGCTTTCATTGACGGTGACAACTCGTGTGGCTTTCATAAAGAGTGATAGGACGACCTGCTTTGATAGAGGGTGACAGTTCGTGCAATTTTCATAATGGGTGACAAGTCGTGCAGCGTTTCACAGAGGGTGACAGGTCATGCAGCTTTCATATAGAATGACAAGTCGTGCAGATTTCACAAAGAGTGACAAGATGGCCAGACTTGATCAAGGGTGACAATTCGTGCAGCTTTCACAAGGTTAACAGGTCCATGTCATGCAGCTTTCATAAAGTGTGACAGGTCATGCAGCTTTGCCAATTGGGTGACAGGCCATGTCTGGTAGCTTTCATAAAGCGACAAGAGTTGTAGTTCTGTGGAGAAGCCCCTCACCACCACTATAAAACCGACTGAGGGATACACATCCACCACCGCCAGACAAGCAATAAACGTCTGCCTAATCTACACAAATTAGGGCACGATGCTATTCTACCGTGACTCTTCAATAAGAGAAACTTATCCCCCCCAAATGCCCGGATGCCAGTAGCGTTGACGCCCCAGTTCCGCTGGAGTTGCCCTGGCCGAAATGAGACTGCAACCTTCCGGCGAAGGCGATGTAATCTACGCATGGAGATACAGCCGCCCGCGCTCACTACTTCTGTGCCCGCCACTACGAGGTAAACCTACTGGTATCCATACAATAAAGGGTAACATTACCATTTCATGCATCATTCTTTGTTTTTTTAGCACAAGGACTGGTGTTGCTACTTCTAATGGATCGGCAGGCCAGAATAACATGACTACAAATTTATCAACAACTGCCACTATGCCTACCCCACTTCGCCCAAGAACTTCACCAAGTGGGAGGGGCCGCCGGGATATGTTCCTGTTCTAGATCGACCAGAGATCAAGGCGGGTGGGTAAGGGACCAACCAATCGCTGAGTTTCATGCGACATGCTCATGTTTCACTCACAAAGTAATAATTCTAAACCAGTTCATCGCATACAGGACTTCAAAAATAAACTTGCAAAATTGCTCAAGTCAAAGGAGAAACGTGTTTAAGGGCCAGCCGAAAGCCCCAAAGTTTGCAAACACGGCATGCAGGCGGTGGTTGATACCTGTCATGATAATCTAGCTGACCGGATGTCAAGGCCCCAATTTCAAAAATTCTGGGAAATACGGAGTATCCGGATAAAACCCGGAATGTCCGGATATAACCCGGAATGTCCGGATCAAAAATTCTGGGAAATCTGAATTAGCTCGCCCGAACACCTCAACCCGGAGCATCCGGGCTAATTCTACCGAAGACCCCAACTCAGAGTCTCCGGGTTAAACATTCGGAGAGTCCGGACTGTGCGGGGGTTGAGTATAAAAGTCCCATTTCGTGGCTTCATCTTCATTCATTTCCTCCCATCGTGCTCTCCACCCTTGTGCACCTCTCCTCCACCCCGAGCTCATCTCCGGCGTCTCCCCACTTCGGCGACCCTCCCGTGCTCCTCCCCGGTGACTCCTCCACTCCGGTGACCTCAAGCTCCTCCCCAAGCCGGCGTCCTCCTTCCTCTACCCGGCTTCCCCTTCTTCCTCCTCATCCTCCTTGAAGGTAGGACCCCTTCTTGGAGCGTGATTTGTGGGTTCTTGGGTTCTAGGGCATCCACGGGGTGGATTTGGGACTTGGTCTTATAGAATGGGGGTTGGGGGTAAACTTTGGGACTGTTAGGGTTTTGGTGGGTGGTTGGATTTGGGGTGGATTAGGCAATGTAGGGTGTAGGGTGAGAGATTGGGCGTAGATGATGCCATTCTAAGTGTTGGATTAAGTTTTGGTTGGAGTTTTTAGAAGTGAGCGTCGTTTCGTTGTGGTTTGGGCTAGCTCGGAGCTTCTCCGGCCTAGCCATGTGTAGGAAAGTGGTAGATCGGGTTCTCGCGGTGTCGTAGAACTTGGCAGCACCTCGATCCCTCGTGTTAGTTGGGCGAAATGCGCCATGTCCGGAGTGTCCTGACAAATCGCCCGGAGTGTTCGGCTTATCCAGACTATCTGGATTAAATATTCGGACTGTCAGGGTTTGGCTGGTCTATTCGGTCGGGGAATTTCATTGTAATCCTTTTCATTTGCATTGCAAGCATCTTATTCATGCATTATGTTCGTGTAGAGAACGAGATCGCGATGACTGACTTGGCCGTGGTTGAGGGGATTGCCGAAGAGCAAGTCGTGGTTGAAACTCAGGTAGAAGCATCAGGCAAGCACCTAAGCATATTCAACGCTATATGCACTTTTATTTTGGTGAATGAATTGCTTATTGGATGTTAAGTTATGCATTAGGAGTCGAATTGTGGGATGGAAAGTAGAACCTATTTGCTGCACTTACTTCCATTGAAACCTTTTGAACACCTCCTTCGGAGCTAGTTTATGGGTAAATATATGTGTCCATGCTTAGTTTTGCTTAGATGTCGGGTATGGGCCAAGTGATGGGTGGTTCCATCGCTTGACTTTATTTCACTTCACGAATACTGGGTTGTAATGATCATATCGATGAGTAGAAATGGAATATGAAATGAGACCGGGCGAGAGAGCTGGATCGCCCGTGTCGGTTGAGGACCGAGCCCTTTGATCGAGCACACTTTGTCGATCGCATGCCTGATAATGGTACGGTAAGCTATTCTTTCATCGCATGCTGTTCGATGGGTCATGCCCTCATACGGTTGGGCGTGGTTGAGGGCGAGGCTTAGGCCAACTCTCGAGGGCCAAGCCGGGCTTGGGCCGCTTGAAGGGGTGCTAGGTGCTCGGGCCGCATGAAGATGGCTCAACGAATGAGTATGGATGGGAGGAGGGTTGGCATGAGGTTCCTTCGTGGCACATGTTGTGCGATTGATGATCCCCTACAGGGTGAATAATCGATTCGAATTGCCGTGCTCTTGGATATGAGCACGCTCGTTTCATCGCACATTCAACGTAGCAACAACTTAACCTGGAGGCTAGTTGGCTTGTTGATGATGGTAAATGTTTATGATGTTACTTGACTTAATTTAAATGTTCAGTTTAGATTGCAGTCTAGCAATAGGTGCTGTCCTGAAATGCTTTAAACCTGTGAATTGAATAGATGACATTAATTACGCAACAAAGTTAAGCTTTCCGCTCTTTGATCTTCATCTTATTTCCTTGCTACGTCCGAACGCATCCTCCTTTCGAGTCGGTCATATATGGACCGCGGGTAAGTCTTGCGAGTATCTTTTGTACTCGTGCTTCTACTTTGTGGTTTTCAGGTGAGGATTCGGGCGGATGTGAGTTCTGCCCGTACTGCCTATCGGTGACCGGTCGGGGCACCGAGTAGAGGCTACCCACGCCGTCGTACACGCCCGAAAGTGTTCAGAGGTAGAACACTTCCGGAGATGTTTTACTTTTGGATTTAATTTGGTGGCCGTGTATTCTTTTGTTGTACAGTTAGCTGAAAGTTAGGTTGTGTCTAGGCTCGAATACTTGTTGATGGGTTCTAAGCATGGAAAACAAAATTTTTCCTACGAATGCAACCAAACACCAAGATCATATCTAGGAGATGCATGCAAACGGTTTCAAAAGGACTCACCCTCGTAGACCGAAAGCGGGAATAACGTTCCCGCAAACAAACGTGGTTGAAGTAGAGGTACACGCCCGACTTCAAAGTCGCGAAGATGAGCGCCACAAACGGCAGCGCCTCCGTACTTGGTCACACGTACGGAACAACGACGACCTCCAATCCCTCGATCCAGGGGCAGCGAAGTAGAGGATCCACGGAAACTCCAACAACACTACGACTTAGTGGTGGTGGTGGAGAAACTATTTCAGAAATGGCCGCTTAAGCTACTGCTTGAAAGGTGGAACAGCAGGAGGAGGGAGAAAGGACCAACCAAAGGGTTATGGAGATTAGTCCATGAGAGAGGAGCTCCACCCTCCCTTTTATAGGAGTGAGTGGACTCTCCACTCTCTCCATGTGAATGGACTCTCCATTCTCTCCATGTGAATGGACTCTCCATTCTCTTCATGTGAATGGACTCTCCATTAAATAAATAAACAATTTTATTTCTGTTATTTTAATATTTGTTAATTCTTTTAATTAACAAAAATTAACACATACCCTTGAACTATTCCGATATCCGAAACTATTCGGTGCTGTCCAAACTTTTCTCCTGTTCCGTATCCACTCAAAAGTGTCAATGAACCTTAAGTGTGTCACCCTACGGTTCGTGAATAAAATGGACATGATCAAGACACCTCTCGATCAATAATCATCGGCGGGATACGGAGATCCATAATGACTCCCACTTACTCAACGATGAACTAGTGATCGTGTGAACCAAAAACAACATAACCAATTCCTTTTGTCTCGCGATATATTACTTATCCGGGATCCGATCATTGGTATCAACTATACCTAGTTCGATCCCGTTACCGACAAGTACTCTTTACTCGTTCCGTGATATGACATTCTTGTGACCTAGTCACGTGCTTGCAAGCGATGTCAATGTGATATCACCGAGAGGGCCCAGAGTATATCTCTCCGTCATCTGGATGGACAAATCCCACTCTTGATGCATGAGCCTCAACTAATACTTTCATATTACCCAAATCCATCTTTATAGTCACCGTGTTACGGAGTGACGTTTAATGTCATCAAAGTACTCTTCCGGAGTTAGTGATTGACATCATCTCATGGTCTAAGGAAAAGAGCTATTTTGTATATGTTCAGTACAGCAACAAACTTTAATGACTTGATCGAATTTGCTATACCAACTTGGGTGTGTGTTCATCACATCATTCTTCTAATAATGTGACCCCGTTATTAACAACATCCAATGTTCATGATCAGGAAACCTTGATCATCAGTTAATCAACGAGCTAGTTTAAAAGAAAGGCTTTACCAGGTGACATGGGCAGAGTTTCATGAGGCTTTTCGGGCTTATCATGTCCCGAAGGTGTGAAATCATGTGATGAAAATTGGTTTAGAATTGAACTTGGAAAGATTGTATTTGCAAAGATTTGTTTTTGGTTCAGGGAGTATTTTGCTAAGGTTACAATTTGGAAATTGTGTTTATGGTTGATTTGATGCAATGCACTCATGTGAGTGGTTGCATGGATTAATGTGAGTCAAGTCGCGGACTTGGGCTCAGAATTGTTTGTTTTGTTCATGTGCAGGTGTTGCTCGAGGGCAAACGTAGTCGATGACGGGACCGGAACTAGGTTCATGGAGGAGCTGAGGTTCGGGACTAGGTTCTGGAGGAACCGAGGTCTTGGTGGTCAAGGATGTCATGCGGGACGTTTGGGCTAGTGAACAGTGTACATGGAGAACTGGTAAGTCACGTGAGTATGGCAGGTGGGTCATACGCGTGCAAAAGCTAACTTGGTCTGGAGGATCAAGTTGATTCGGTTTTTGGTCATGCGTGACAAAAACTGATGCTTGCAAAATTTGTTAAGTCACGTTGGTATGGTATGCGTATCATACATGTGAAAATGAGTGGACAAAGTTTAGATATTTTTATTTGGTTATGCGCAACCAAATCTGAGTTGATACGTGATGTATAGCAACCGAATCCTAGTTGACTACGTACTGGATAGTCTAATCGGATTCATTGTTTGTGCTTTAAAAGGAGGGGTGTCTCCTGTTTAAAGTATTGAAGCAACTAGCGTACAAGGTATAGCAAGAACAAGTTGTGTTCCTGCTCTTTGTAAGTTTGTACTCTTGTGTTTTAGTACTTTAGACAAAAGGAAATAAAGTTAAATATTTCAAGGATGTCTTGCGTGGATTCATGACGTATTGTTTAATTCAAGCCTTTTTCGTTTTTTGTCTGACTTCTGGGATTACAGATTGATTCGTGTTTTCTGTGAATTCTTGAAGTTCAAAACTCTGCTTTTGATCCCTTCAAAAATTCCTCTAAAACCTTGTTTTGGTTCAGTCAAAAGTTTTCCCTCGACGTGTTCAAAGTTTCTCGTATTCTCAGTCAAAACGTGTTTTGCGAGATCAATATCTTTTAATCTAGAAGCTTGATCGAATTGATTCTTGTTTCATTTGGTGCGGATTGAAGCCTAGACTCTTGTGTTCAAATTTCAGCTCAATCCAACGGTTAGATCTCTCAGAAATTGAATTTTACAAAGAGTATTAAAAAATTTCCGTATCGCTCAGTTCGGACGGTCCGAACTGAACGCGTATAGTACTAAACAGCCAGTTCGGACAGTCCGAACTGGTGTTTTCGATACAGACAATTTAAATCGTTTATAACTTTTGATCCGTTGATCCGATTGAGTTGATTCTTGTTGGAATAGTTTCATAATTTTGTCTAGTTTCTACAGTGAAGTTCTTGAGACTTTTTGATGGTTGGATTTTTCTGGAATAATTGTTTTATTGAATGATTTTTCTCTATTTTGTTTGAAACTGAAAGTGTTCTTTTAGTTTCGGGTTTGGGTGAGTTTTAGTTGATCAAAAATTTGGTTTTAAACTTCGGTGCAACTATTCACCCCCCTCTAGTTGCCATACACGGTCCTACAGAAGGGACTCATGGACATCAAGAGGCAGGAGTTCCTCTCCCTCAAGCAGTTGGGTAAGTCCGTGATGGACTATTCGCGGGAGTTCAACTATCTAGCCCAATATGTGCCGGAGGAAGTTGATACTGATCCGAAGAAGCAGAATCGGTTCATGAATGGGCTGTCAGCCAAGATGCAAGATAGGCTATCCATATGTGATTTCCCAGATTTCAATACCTTGGTGAGTCGGGCGATCACAGTGGAACACAAGATGAAGAACCATCAGGAGGAGAAGAAGCGGAAGAGGGCGGTACAATACTTAGCTGGTGGCAGTTCACAGCGTGCTCGAGCTGTCCTCCTTCCTCCACCTTGGGCACCTGCTCCTGCGCCTTCCCTACCGGCTAGAGTGGATCCACCACCGCTGGGAGTGAGAGCGGGGACGAGTTCAAGACCGGGCCCATGCTAAAACTGTGGGCGTGCGGGGCATTTCATCCATGATTGTCCCTTTCCAAGGAGGGGCAACAATTCCAATGCCCCAAAACCTCAAAGCGCGACTGCACCACCTCCGCTTCCTGCACCGAACCGTGGCCGTGTCAACTATGTCAACGCCGAGGCTATTCCTGAGGGCACCACCGTATTGACTGGTACGTTATGCATTGAGGGACCTGCTGCTAGGGTGTTATTTGACTCAGGAGCTTCCCATTCCTTCATTAGCAAAGATTTCGTTATGCAACATCGAATGAAAGTGGGTTGCAGCCACACCTCGTTCCTAATTGAAGCACCAGGTTCTAAGATTGTTGTGAGTCAAGTAGTCCAAGAAGCGACTTTGCAAATTCAAGGGGTTCCCTTCGTTGTCAACCTGCTACTCCTTGATCTTCGAGGGATGGACGTCATTTTGGGCATGAATTGGTTAACGAGGCAGTAGGCCGTTCTGTATTGCTCTCGTCGCTCCATTTCGCTCAAGGGACCGAAGGGCGACTTGCTGACTCTACTCCTTGATGATGGCAAGGCTGCTCTTTGCTCCTTGAATGGCACTGAAGTTGAGGAGTTAGAATCCATTCCCGTGGTTTCGGAGTACCCGGATGTGTTCCCAGCGGAACTTCCAGGAATGCCACCCGATCGGGATATAGAATTTGTAGTCGAACTTCAGCCCGGGACTGCCCCAGTTTCTAAACGGCCATACAGAATGCCACCCAATGAGTTGGCCGAACTGAAGACTCAGCTGAAGGAACTGATGGACAAGGGATTCATTCATCCGAGCTCCTCACCTTGGGGGCTGCTCGGCTCTCTTCGTGACCAAGAAGGATGGCTCTCTTTGACTCTGTGTTGATTATCGACCGTTGAACGCAGTCACTGTCAAGAACAAGTACCCTGTGCCTCGGATTGATATCCTGTTTGATCAGCTTGCTGGTGCACGGGTGTTCTCCAAGATTGATTTGAGGCTTGGGTATCATCAAATCAAGATTTGGGCCGAGGATATCCCGAAGACAGCTTTCTCTACCCGTTATGGTCTATATGAGTACACCGTCATGTCATTCGGATTGTCGAATGCACCGGCGTACTTCATGTACCTCATGAACTCCATCTTCATGGAGGAGCTCGATTCTTTTGTGGTCATTTTCGTTGATGACATTCTCATCTATTCAGCCAATGAAGAAGAGCATGCGAAACATCTTCGCATCGTTCTCGGGCGACTCCGGGAACATCACCTTTATGCCAAATTCAGCAAGTGCGAGTTTTGGCTGAAGGAGGTATATTTCTTGGGACATGTCCTCTCTGAGCAAGGTGTTGCTATTGATCCCAGTAAGGTACAAGATGTTCTCAAGTGGGAACAGCCCAAAACTGCCACAGAGATCCGTAGCTTTCTTGGGCTTGCCGGCTATTATCGACGATTCATTCAGGTCTTCTCAAGGATCGCCAAACCCATGACAGAGCTACTAAAGAAGGGTGCTGAATTCAGATGGTTAGCGGGCTGTGAGCAAGCATTTCAGACTCTAAAACAGCGCTTGACTACAGCTCCTGTCCTCACCCAACCCGATATCCACAAGCCGTTCGATGTGTATTGCGATGCGTCAGGCATCGGCCTTGGCTACGTGCTTATGCAAGAAAGCCGGGTTGTCGCCTATGCGTCTTGACAATTGAAACACCATGAAAAGCACTACCCGACTCATGATTTAGAGCTTGCCGCAGTGGTCCATGCTTTAAAAATTTGGCACCACTATCTTCTTGGTAACAAGTGCAACATTTATACCGATCATAAGAGTCTCAAGTACATCTTCACTCAAGCGGACTTGAACATGAGGCAAAGAAGGTGGCTTGAATTGATCAAAGACTACAATTTGGAAGTCCACTACCACCCGGGAAAAGCCAATGTGGTGGTGGATGCATTGAGTCGCAAGGCCCGATGCAATTGCCTCACTCTCCAACCTCGGAGTGCCACTCTATGTGAGGAATTTCAGAAGTTCGCCCTGGAGATGGTTGAAGAAGGTTCCTTAGCTAATCTGGAGTTGAGTTCTACGCTGCTGGATCAGATTAGAGAGGCTCAAAAGAGGGACAAGGGCATTGCCCGAATTTGCAGCAAAATGAATTCCGGCCAAGCCACGAGCTTCCATCTTGATGACTGTGGAACTTTGTGGTTTGGTGAGCACCTAGTCGTCCCTAAAGACCAAGAATTGAGAAGGAAGATTCTCGATGAAGCCCACAACTCGCTACTCAAAATTCATCCGGGCAGCAACAAAATGTATCAAGACTTGAAGAAACGGTTTTGGTAGACACACATGAAGCGCAAGATCACCCGCTATGTGTCTGAATGCGATGTCTGCAAAAGGGTGAAGGCTGATCACCTTAAGCCAGCTGGAACTCTTCAGCCATTGCCCATTCCAAGTTGGAAGTGGGAAGACATTGGCATGGATTTCATCACCGGGCTGCCAACGACTTCTTCGGGTCATGACTCGATCTGGGTTATAGTCGACCGGTTGACGAAGTCCGCCCATTTCCTAGCCGTTCGCACCACCTATCGAGTCATGAGATATGCAGAGTTGTACATATCTCGAATAGTGTGTCTTCACGGAGTGCCCAAGCGGATAGTTTCAGATCGAGGCTCTCAGTTTGTCTCTCGATTCTGGAGAAGTTTGCATGAGGCATTGGGCACTAAGCTACTTCACAGCTCGGCATATCATCCGCAAACTGACGGCCAGACCGAAAGGGTCAATCAAGTCCTTGAGGATATGTTGAGGGCTTGTGTCCTATCTTATGGGAAGAAATGGGACGAATGCCTCTCATATGCTGAGTTTGCTTACAACAACAGCTACCAAACCAGCATCAGAATGTCTCCTTTCGAAGCACTCTATGGTCGTAGCTGTCGGACACCTCTGAACTGGTCCGAGAGTGGGGAATGACCATTCTTTGGACCCGATGTGGTCAAAACAGCAGAAGAAAAGGTGAAGACCATCCAAGAAAACCTGAGGGTAGCGCAATCATGACAGAAGAGCTATGCTGACCGCCGTAGGAGACCTCTCTCCTTTGACATTGGTGATTATGTCTATCTGAAGGTATATCCTCTCCGGGGCACCCGTCGTTTCGGAATCAAGGGAAAAATTGGCACCTCGTTACATAGGACCTTTTCGGGTCCTTGAAAAACGTGGTCAAGTGGACTATCAGCTGGAGCTTCCTCCTTCTCTAGTGATGGTCCACGACGTCTTCCATATATCCCAGTTGAAGAAGTGCCTCTGTATTCCCTTTGAACATATCGAAGTAGACGAACTCGAAGTTCAGCCTGAACCTGATCTGTCTTACCAAGAGCATCCTATTCGGGATTTGGAAGAAGCTGAACGCAAGACCCGTCGACGGACTCTCAAGTTCTACAAAGTTCAGTGGAGCAATCACACTGAAGACGAAGCCACTTGGGAGCCCGAAGATCGTTTGAGGACCGACTATCCCGAGTTCTTTCATACCATGTAAGAGCTAGTGTACAAATTTTCGCAATTCAAGGCGGGTAGATTAGTATGTAGCTGTGCTGTCTATCTATTTTCCCTTTTCGTCTATGCGTTTGTTCTGAATCTCGGGACGAGATTCCTTTAAGGGGGGAGGGTTGTCAAGGCCCCAATTTCAAAAATTCTGGGAAATCCGAAGTATCCGGATTAAACATCCGGAATGTCTGGATATAACTCGGAATGTCCAGATTAAATGTCCGGAGTATCCAAATTAGCTCGCCCGAACACCTCAACCCGGAGCATCCGGACTGATTGTCCGGAGTGTCCGGGCTAATTCTACCGAAGACCCCAACTCGGAGTCTCCGGGTTAAACATCTGGAGAGTCCAGACTATGCGGGGGTTGAGTATAAAAGTCTCATTTCGTGGCTTCTTCTTCATTCATTTCCTCCCACCGTGCTCTCCACCCTTGTGCGCCTCTCCTCCACGCCGAGCTCATCTCCGGCGTCTCCCCACTCCGGCGACCCTCCCGTGCTCCTCCCCGGTGACTCCTCCACTCCGGTGACGTCAAGCTCCTCCCTAAGCCGGCGTCCTCCTTCCTCTACCCAGCTTCCCCTTCTTCCTCATCCTCCTTGAAGGTAGGACCCCTTCTTGGAGCATGATTCGTGGGTTCTTGGGTTCTAGGGCGTCCACGGGGTGAATTTGGGACTTGGTCTTGTAGATTCGTGGTTGGGGGTAAACTTTGGGAGTTTTAGGGTTTTGGTGGGTGGTTTGATTTGGGGTGGATTAGGTAATGTAGGGTGTAGGGTGAGAGATTGGGGGTAGATGATGCCATTCTAAGTGTTGGATTAAGTTTTGGTTGGAGTTTTTAGAAGTGAGCGTCGTTTCGTCATGGTTTGGGCTAGCTCGGAGCTTCTCCGGCATAGCCATGTGTAGGAAAGTGGTAGATCGGGTTCTCGCGGTGTCGTAGAACTTGGCGGCACCTCGATCCCTCGTGTTAGTTGGGCAAAATGCGCCATGTCCGGAGTGTCCGGACAAATCGCCCGGAGTGTCCGGCTTATCCGGACTATCCGGATTAAATATCCGGACTATCCGGATTAAATATCCGGACTGTCCTGGTTTGGCTGGTCTGTTCGGTGGGGGAATTTCATTGTAATCCTTTTCATTTGCATTGCATGCATCTTATTCATGCATTATGTTCGTGTAGGGAACGAGACCGCGGTGACTGATGTGGCCGTGGTCGAGGAGATTGCTGAAGAGCAAGTCGTGGTTCAAAACTCAGGCAGAAGCATCAGGCAAGCACCTAAGCATATTCAACCCTATATGTACTTTTATTTTGGTGAATGAATTGCTTATTGGATGTTAAGTTATGCATTAGGAGTCGAATTGTTGGATGGAAAGTAGAACCAGTTTGATACACTTACTTCCATTGAATCCTTTTGAACACCTCCTTCAGAGCTAGTTTATGTGTAAATATATGTGTCCATGCTTAGTTTTTCTTATATGTCGGGTATGGGCCAAGTGATGGGTGGTTCCATCGCTTGAGTTTATTTCACTTCACGAATAATGGGTTGCAATGATCATATCGATGAGTAGAAATGGAATATGAAATGAGACCGGCCGAGAGAGTTGGATCGCTTGGGTGTGGAGACTCAAGTGTGGTAGTCTCGCCCGTGTCTGTTGAGGATCGATCCGTTGTTTGCCCTTTGATCGAGCACACTTTGTCGATCGCAAGCCTGATAATGGCACGGTAAGCTATTCTTTCATCGCATGCTGTTCGATGGGTCATGCCCTCATGCGGTTGGGCGTGGTTGAGGGCGAGGCTTAGGCTGACTCTCGAGGGCCAAGCCAGGCTTGGGCCGCTCGAGGGGGTGCTAGGTGCTCGGGTCGCATGAGGATGGCTCAACGAATGAGTATGGATGGGAGGAGGGTTGACATGAGGTTCCTTCGTGGCACATGTTGTGCGATTGATGATCCCCTGAAGGGTGAATAAGCGATTCGAATTGCCGCGCTCTCGGATATGAGCACGCTCGTTTCATCGCACATTCAACGTAGTAACAACTTAAACTGGAGGCTAGTTGGCTTGTTGATGATAGTAAATGTTTATGATGTTACTTGACTTAATTTAAATGTTCAGTTCAGATTTCACTCTATCAATAGGTGCTGTCCTGAAATGCTTTAAACCTATGAATTGAATAGATGACTTTAATTATGAAACAAAGTTAAGCTTTCCGCATTTTTATCTTTAGCTTATTTCCTTGCTACGTCCGAACGCATCCTCCTTTCGAGTCGGTCATATATGGACCGCGGGTAAGTCTTGCGAGTTCCTTTTGTACTCATGCTTCTGCTTTGTGGTTTTCAGGTGAGGATTCAGGCGGATGTGAGTTACGCGTCTCTTGCCTTATCGGTGGCCGGCGGGCACTGAAGTTGCCTGACCCAATTGCAAATCCGGACCTCTGCGGTATTCAGCACTAGTCGAGAACGCTAGTGCACACACCTTAACATCGGTAAATATCACAATCATACCAATCGATATTATCAAAGTACTTTATTTAGATAACTAAACTGGTTTACTTGACCTCATGGTCAAGTTACAAATGTATGCCTCGTAGGGCTTAAACTTATTCAGAGAGAAACAATAGCAAATGGAAAATCAAATAAACTTGATGGCGCCATCCAAGATACCACAGTAACTGACCCGGGGCTCGCATCCCCTAAGTAGTCGGGTCCTCTTGGAGTTCCTCCTCCAAAGCCGGCGTAATCTCCTCTTCAACTGGTATTGTGTTGAGGCAAGAGGTGAGTACTTGGTACTCGGCCAAGTCATGCACACGAATAAGCTAATACTATATGCATGGCTTAGTACAAAGGAATAGCTCAGAGGTATATTTGCACGTGAAACAACTTTTGACAAGTAATATAAGTAGATTAAAGCGATGGAAATAAGTAAAGCATAAATAACTTTTCAAGGAAGTTCAACAAACATTTTTCCCATCCTACACCATAGTTCCATCATCTTTCTTGTTAAACCAACCCATCTTTTTCAAAACCAAAGTTATTTTAGAAAATCTACCCCTTGACTGTAATTCCCGAGCATTGTCCCACTAGTGGACTCGGCTATTCAAATAGATTCTACACTCTGAGGTTATGCACTTTACCCACAAGATACTGTCAAACACCACAAAGGCGAAGTTCCCGTAACAAAGCCTTCGGAAGCCTCAAACAACACTGGTCCTCTCTAAGATGCGTGCTCTACACCATCCCTTCCCTTAGCCAAGGCGAAGTATGGGACCAACACACGTTAGATGGGTACTGGCCACAGCCACGACACGGCTCCCAGTACAATCACACAACGGTGTAACTGACACCCTGAGGCTCCACAAGTGAGTCCTTAGCGACTTAGTCAACTAGGGCCGTCCCATTCCCGCCATGTGGTTGCAAGTATGACCAGTTCAAAGGCTTGCAAGGTTAAGTCCTTAGAGTGACCAGGGCAAGACTACCGAAAAACCAAATCATCACTCCCAATGCCACAACCTGGCCCAATGATTATCTTGCCACATGCCCCGATCCGAAATCTGTTTATCAAACCCGAGCTGATTACCATGCACCACGTGCCATCAACATCACATGATACTTTTCCAAAACAGAGTTCGAGTATATCATTAAGTCCATATTGTCATTTGATTGTCCAAAATCATGTCATGAGCACGAGCGAGTCTAAGCAGATACTACAACGATCTAAACCCATGTTGCAATTTAATAATGTCCAACTAGTAAACCACAACTAGGGTGACAAGGGATCATGGCACATACTTAGATAATCAAGGTGTCATATAACAAATTGGTAGTTATCTAACCCCCATGTTTAAACAAAGTATTTTTCTAATTGAACTAGCATGCAATAGTTTAAATCAAAGTAGATTTTCGAAATAGGATCAACATGGTCAAAGCACAACTTGCCTTCAAAAAGTACTTGCTCTTGGTCTTGAGTTGGATCCTGAGTCAACACTTCTCCTTCGAATCCTTCCCAAGACTTCAACTGCTACTGCTAAAGCGCAAATAGCAAATACACACATAAACACTATGCAAAAAGATCCCAAAACTCCAAATAAAATCCATAAACAGAGAGAACACAATTTTCTGGATTTTTAGAAACTGGAATCGTCAAATTTGGAGTTAAAACGCAAAAGTTATGATTATTTAAAGTTTAAATAATCAATTAAATAATTTTGCAGAGAAACTTTAGTCCAAAAATTAAATAAAATTTATATTTAGGTAGATCTCAATTTTATACAAATTTAGAAATTTGAATCGCTCAAATCGGAGTTGAAACGCAGTTATAAGCGTTTGAAGTTTGAATCTAAATTTGAATCAATATTTCGAATTAATAAATCATTTTCTTTTGAAAATTAATTATTGCGTCAAAGCATGGACACGTGGCAGCCTCGATTGGGCAGCGTCGGCCGGCTCATGGGCTTGGTCCACGGTTTGGCTCGGTCCACCGTGGACTCTGGCCATGGCTCAAGTCTCTCGACATGTGGGACCCACCCGCCGCATGGGTCTCACGCTAACACGGTGGCGTGTGGGCCCTCTCGACATGCGGGGCCCGTGCGCAGTCGGACACGCGCTCACGCCAGCGACGCTGACCGGCCGTGTCCCACCTTCCCAACACGTGGCGCGAATTCATTCGCTGGTTTGAAAATCAACTAGCGCGGATTAGATCCAGGGGTTTAACACGTTGAAACTACTCGATGCCTGGCCGTTCGATCTAGATCGGACGGTCCAGATCTAATCTATAATCGCATCGCTACAAGACGTGGCGATTAGAACCGCTGGATCTTGATCCAACGGTCCGAGATCTAATCAGGTTTCTAGGGTTTGGAAAAACACGTGAACTCACCGCGTGCCGTCCGACCGATCCAGCACGGCTCGGCTTCGGGGCGATAGCGCGCGGCTGCTTGATCGAGACGAAGACAGACGACCTCCTGCGGCGGCGTTCCAGTGCAACTCGGCGTGAAGGCCGGCTCCCAGCGGCGCGGCTACAGCGATCCGATGCAGGCTTGATAGCGTCGGAGCTTGGCGGAGCGGCCCGAATCAACGAAACACTGGCGGCGGAAGACTCCCTCCACTCCGGCGAGCAATAACGGCGACGGTGGGGATCCTAGCGGCGCGTGCTAGGTTAGGTTTGAACCGGCGTGGATGGCGATCTCGGTATGCCCCGGCTTTAACAGCCTCGGCGTCCGTAAGGTAAACGGCAGACCTAGCTCTCACGGCGAACCAGCGGCGGCGTCGCTCGGACTGGCGAGACGACGACGGATAAGCGATACGGCACGATCGACGCCACGATCGACGGCGCGATCGGATCCGAGCCGGATCACGCTCGAACCGGTACGGCAAGCATCTCGCCGTTGGATCTTGATCCAACGGTTAGATCAATTAGGTTTTCAAGTTGGTTCGGTCGAGTCAATCGGCCGGTCGGACTCAAAGTCCGACTGGTTCAGGCTCGATCGGATGAAACGATACTGACCCGAGTTGGATTTTCAAATGATTTAATAATTAAAATAATTCCCGAATTCATTTAATTCATTAAAAATAGCAATGACTCGGAAAAATTCGAAAATTGGAAAATATTTTGGATCATTTTGGACTCAAATAAAATATTTCCAACAAAAATTTATTTGCAAAATTAAATTCTTTAATTATTTCAAAATGGAATAAATCCAAATAAATTCCAAATAAATCCAAAAATTCACCAAAGTGCCAAATCACACATGAATTTAAGAAAAGCAAAATTTTGGGATGTTACACGAGTAGAGGCTACCCATGCTGTCATACACGCCCGGAAGTGTTCAGAGGCAGGACACTTCCAGAGATGTTTTACTTTTGGATTTAATTTGGTGGCTGTGTATTCTTTTGTTGTACAGTTAGATGTAAGTTAGATTGTGTCTAGGCTCGAATACTTGTCTCCTTTGCGGTTGAACCTGGGTGTATTTTGATACTTTTCTCATGTTTATGTATCCTCCTATCTTTGTTAGCTTTGCGCCTTTGTGGTAGTGGTGTGGTTGTTGGGGTTCCGTCTTCATGCCGTTGTGGTTGTTTGGTTTTGCTTCCGCGTTGCGTATCTTGGTTGTGGGGTCTCGAGTTCGTTGCCCCATTTATGCAAATTGAGCTGATATGGCATTGGAGACCGGTATGCGGGGATCCTGGGTGAGCTTCGGGTCGCATATCGGGGGAATACCGGGATTGTTGTTAAGTTATTCGAAGGGTCTCACCATTGTCTCAATTGGGCTTGGGTGCTAACACTGCGAGCGCCCTCGACGATCCGTTGTTAGCCTCCAAATCTGATCAGGATAACCGAGCCTTCAATTAGCCCGGGAACGATCTGGGCAGCTCCTCTCACCGGAGATTCTACCGGTGCCCCTTGGCCGAGGATGAATGGTGCGGCTACTTCAGCTGGGTGGACCCGGAGACGTACCACACACATCTCACCCTTCCCGCATGGGATAACTGGGGGAAGCAACCCTCTCCGTGGTGCTACAACCTCTCAGAAAAGCCTGACCCTGAGTATGCTTACGGTTCTATTCAATGTCCACAACGGGCATACTACATTGACTGCAGGGCACGCTTCCGATTGTTCAAGGACAAGCCGAACTCACACCTCCTGCACCATATGATGGAATGTGAGTTCGGCTTGTCCTTGAACAATCGGAAGCGTGCCCTGCAGTCAATGTATATGATGGAATGTGAGACAAAACAGAGTAGGCGTCTTGGCAAGTGTTCACCAACCGCCAACGCACCAGAAGTGCAAGAGAGTACCTCTTCTCGAAGAGGAAGAGACAAGGGGAAGCAGCCGACCGAGGTCCGCACTGTGTAACAAATCCATAACGGGTTATGTAGACCATCCGGGAACCCGGGTGGTATTAACATAGGGGACACCGAGAATCGGGATGACATGCCCATATGGGAGGGCAGAAATCCACATAAAGACCAAAAAGTTCGGTCTTGTACCCCTGAGGTGTATGGCATAGGCCACCCAATCGGAAAAAGCTGGGAGGACTAAGCATGCCTGTAACATCCCAAATTTCTGCTTTTATTCAATTTATTGGGTTAGTTAAATTTTTTGAATTTTCTGGAATTTATTTGAATTTAATTTGAATTAATCCCTTTATTGAATTATTTAAATATTTAAAAGTTTCAAATAAAGTTTGGTTGAAAATATTTTATTTGAGTCCAAAATGTCTCAAAGTATTTTCCAAAATTTTTCTAGAATTTTTCTGAGCATTTTACTATTTTTCTCGATTTAAATGAATTTTTGGGAATTATTTGTAACACCCCGGCATCTAGTATGCCTTGAATGTCACCAAACATGATAGAAGAAGCATCTAATCACCATAAATTAAGTTAAATTACAGCAAAGGAGTAAATGCTAAAACCAAAAATTTCGGCAGCATCTCCTTTGTTTTTCCATGAATTGAAGCAACAACAATATTAACATGTCAAGATAGCATAATGAACAATAGCAATAACATGACCAATCGGAAATTCAACCACCATACAACTAAGGATAAAAGTCTATCCGTCACATGTCAAATATGGCCTAATCATTTACTCATAACGACCAACGAATCATCAAAACCACAGTTTAGTTCAATGAATTAATCATAACCATAAGGGAAGGAACATGTCATTATTTAAATGTGTGATGCTAAGTGATGACGTGTGACTAGCTCCCTTTCCCGCATGACAGTTTCATGGTACCTACAAAAAAACAACATAAAACACAAGCGTGAGTTCACCGCTCAGCAAGTATATTGCAATGGATCACAAATAATAATTCAATGCCAACATCAATACATACCAAACTTTAACATCATGATCAAATCATAATCTCATATACAACCTCATATCCATGACAAAGCACATTGTACAAAATTCATTATCATCATCATGTATGCAATGCAATGCAATGCACATGTCTCCTTGACGCAAATACCGGTATTGCCGAGTGCACACCCGTCGGCGTGGACCCACGTCCCCCTTCAATCCCGTAGATGGAGGGTGCCTACTCCTCGCTTCCACTCACCGCGTGGGTGGAATCACGAGGCAGGTCTTACATCTATGGCGCTCCGGATTAGTCATAACTTTCTCACCGACCTTACCGGATTAGTTATGACGTTCTCACCGACCGGGCCAAGTCTCATGCCATGTATGCAACATATGCCATAATCATTAACCATAAACCATTGCATAGCATCTTAACATACTCTTGTTCATCATATCATGGCAAGTACTAAGCATGGCAAAATAGCATAACATGGAAACCATTGCATCTAGTCAAGTCAATCAAGCAAACCACATGCTACCCATCCCAATACACTTGCCTTAACCTTGGGCGACGGATTGGCGGGATGAGGAGGGCACTCCCGGGGTCACACCACCTTCGCCCCATGAACGAAGAACCAACGGATCTCCTCCCAATTACCGCGATCTCCTTCCTCGCTCCAAATCCACCAGATCTCCTCGTCGCGGAGAGCTCCAATGGATGGATCTTCGGGGTGGTGAGGTGGAGAGGCTTCCTGTAACACCCCAAAATTTTGCTTTTCTTAAATTTATGAGTGATTTGGCACTTTGGTGAATTTTTGGAATTTTCTGGAATTTATTTGGATTTATTTGGAATTTATTTGAATTTATTCCATTTTAAAATAATTAAAGAATTTAACTTTGCAAATAAAATTTTGTTGGAAATATTTTATTTGAGTCCAAAATGATCCAAAATATTTTCCAGAATTTTTCTGGAATTTTTCTGAGTCTTTTGCTATTTTTAATAAATTAAATGAATTACTGGGAATTATTTGGAATATTTAATCGCTGAGAAATCCAAACCGGGTCGGTTACTGTTCATCCGACCGAGCCCGAGTCAGACTCGAGTTCGAGTCCGACCCGAGCCATGCGACTCGGTCGAACCCGGTCACCGCGCCGAAACTCAACCGTTGGATCAAGATCCAACGGCTGAGATCAACCGCAATAGCCACCGAACCCTAGCCCGTGACCGTTGGATTGAGATCCAACGGCTCACGTTGATCCACGTCACCCAATCCGAATGGGATTCGGACTCCGCCGCCGCAGCCGTGTCGACCTCGGTCTCCGCGCGATACACGGAAGCCGAGGCCCCTATTTATTGCGCCGTCGCCGCCATCGTGAAGCCCGCTTCATTGCGCACCCGTAGCCCTAACTCACCTCGCCTGAGCCGCCGTGGTTGCGCCGCTAGAGCTCGCCGGAGTTAGGAGAAGGTGCCGCCGCGGTTTTTCGCCGATAGCCGCCGTCTCCGTCGTCGTTGACCCCAGATCCGGAACCGTGAGAGCAAGCCGCGTCGGTGAGCACCACCCACGTCGCCGGAGCGCGTCCGAAACGCCGTCGGCTAGGTCATCGTCCCCTGCGCCGGTGACCCAGCGCCGCCGCTCGCCATCGCCGGACTTCGAGCTCCCTCAGCCGTCCGATCCAGATCCAACGTCCCAGATCACGCCACGTCATCTCACGGTGAGATCCCGTCCAAAATCCCAGATCCAATCTCGACCGTTGGATCTAGATCCAACGGTCCAGATCAAACGCGTTCACCCCAAACGCGTGAGTCCAGATCCAATCTGGGCCGTTGATTTTCAAATCAATGGCCGAGATCTAGCCACGCGCGGAGATCGACCGCCGCAAGCGCCGTCCACGCGCGCGTGCATGTGACGCTGACACGCGGGGCCCGCATGTCAGCGGCCCAGCCACACTGCACCATGACGTCACGCTGACGTCATGGCGGGCCCGCATGTCAGCGACCACACCAACCGTGCAGTGACATCACCCATGACGTCACGGTGGGTCCCACTGCCAAGACTGCGGCCGAGCCTCGCCGACGCCAAGAATGACATCACCCGAGTGGTCCCACCGTTAGTCTCACGTGGAGCCGTGGACCGGTCCACTGAGACTCCGAAGCCAAACCATGGACCACGCCCATGAACTACCGACGCCGCCAGACCAATCAGAGGCTGCCACGTGTCTTCGCTGACGTAATAATTAATTTCCGAAAAAGAAAATGATTTATTATTTTGAAATAATGATTTCAGATTTTGATTCAAACTTCAAACGCTTATAACTTTTGCGTTTCAACTCCGATTTGAGTCATTCAAATTTCTAAATTTGTATAAAATTGAGATCTACCTAATTATGAATTTTATTTAATTTTTGTACTAAATTTTTTCTCTGTAAAATTATTTAATTAATTATTTAAACTTTAAATAATCATAATTTTGCATTTTAACTCCGAATTTGACGATTCTAGTTCCTAAAAATTCATAAAATTATGTTCTCTCTGTTTATGGATTTTATTTGGATGTTTGGACACTTTTTGCCTATTGTTTATTCGTGTATTGCTATTTGCACGCTTTACGAGTAGACGTTGAAGTGCCGGAGGGATTCGAAGGAGAAGTATTGACTCAGGATCCAACTCAAGACCAAGAACAAGTACTTTTTGAAGGCAAGTCATGCTTTGACCATATTGATCCCATTTTGAAATCTATTTTAGTTCAAATTATTGCATGCTAGTTCAATTAGAAAATACTTTATTTAAATATGGGAAATTAGATAAATGCCAAATTGCTGTATGACACCTTGATTACTTAAGTATGTGCCATGACCCTTGTCACCCTAATTGTGGTTTACTAGTTGGACATTAATAAATTGCCAACATGGGATTTTAGACCGTTGTAGTATATTGCTTAGACCTGCTACGTACTCATGACATGATTTTGGACAATCAAACGTTAATATTGACTTAATGACATATTGAACCTGTTTTGGAAAGGTATCATGTGATGTTGATGGCACGTGGTGCATGGTAATCAACTGGGGTTTGATAAATAGTTTTCGACCGGGGCATGAGGCAAGAATGATCAGGTGGGCCAGTTGAGGCATTGGGAATGTTGGTTTGGTTCTTCGGGTAGTCTTGCCCTGGTCACCCTAAGGACTTCACCTTGTAAGCCTTTGAACTGAGTTAATCTTGCAACCACATGTCTGGAATGGGACGGACCTAGTTGATTAAGTTGCTAATAACGTACCTCTGGGACCTCAGGAGGTCAACTACACCCTTTGTGTAAGTTGTACGGGAAGCGTCGGGCTGCGCCAGTACCCATCTAACAGTTGATTGGCCTAAACTTCGCCTTCGCTAAGGGAAGGGTTAGTGTGCAATAACCGGGGAGGCTCACTTGTATTGTTAGAAGTTTCCGAAAGACTTTGTTACGGGAACTCGCCTTTGTGGTGTTTGACTGTATCTTGTGGGTAAAGTGCATAACCTCTGCAGAGTGTACAATCTATTCGAATAGCCGTGTCCGCGGTATTGGACATCGCTCGGGAATTACAGTCAAGGGTTAGACTTTCTTGAAAATAACTTGGACTTGAAAGGATGGGTTTGGTTAAAATAATGTTGTCAACGGAAATGTGGATTAGGAATGGGAAAGATGTTGATTAAACTCCTGGAAAAGTTATTGATGTTATACTTGTTTCTACTGCTTTCGAATCTACTTATGCTACTTGTCAAATGCTGTTATCGCAAATATACCTTGAGCTATTCCTTTGTATCAAGCCATGCATATAGTATATTAGCTTGCATTCTGTGCATGACTTGCTGAGTACCAAGTACTCACCCTTGCCGCAATACAACACCAGTTGAAGAAGAGACTACACCAGCTTTGGAGGAGGAGCTCTAAGAGGAACCGTCTACTTAGGGAGCGAGCCCAGTCAGTTGCCTGTGGTATACTGGATGGCGCCACGATGTTACCTTATTTTCCGCTGCTATTATTTCTTTCTTAATAAGTTTCGCCCTGCGAGGCGTATATTTGTAACTTGACCATAAGGTCGAGCAACCAGTTTGACTATTTAATTAAAGTACTTTATTAGTATCGAGTGGTATGATTGTGATATTTACCGATGTTAAGACTGTGTGCACTAGCGCGTTCCTGGACTAGTGTTGAATACACAGAGGGTCCGGATTTGCAAATTCAGGTCCCGACAGAGGTGGTATCAGAGCCATACTGACTGTAGGCTCACCCATAGTTAGAATGGTTGTAGTGAGGATAAAACCTATTTTCTAAAAGATAAAATTTGTCAAGATAAGAAATGACATCTCGACTTATTCCCTTCTCTCTTTTCTTGTCTCTTGCTGAATTTTTCCTTACCTTGTCACGATTTAAAAAATTCGAATTCTTACGTGAGCACTCTTGTGACAGATGGAGGGAGAGTTCAACTACGTCGATCTGGAGGTTGGTCACGCCGCAGAACTTTGGCGTATGCTACAGACTCTTGGAGATTTTGAGAAGCCACAATACCAAGTGGACGTGATCAGACAAGCAGGATTGATCAAGGCTTGTGACGTGAAGATTGTGGTACCTGCTAGGAAGAAGGGCCCAGGCAATCGCCCGATACACTGCACTGCCAGGAGGTCTACAATGCAGATGGGTATCCAAGAAGCGTCACGACGAGCAATGCGGCACATTACCCGCATCTACGCCAGAGAGTTGGAGAGCACAGTGTTCCGTTATCATCCGCGCAGTAATAACCTTCTTGACCCAAAGGCGATTCAGGATGAGAATGCCATGGTTACATAGTTGGCACGACTTGTTGTCGCCCAGGAGGATGTACTCGATGATACAAGCAAGGAGCTACAGAAGGCCCGCAAGGAGATCACGACAGAGAAGAACAGATGGCGGGAAGCTCAAGAGTATGTGTCACACCTTCTGCAAAGGATTGGAGAGTTAGAGACGGCATTGTACGCACTGCAGCCGGAGCCAATGCTCGAGTTGCACGAGCCAGACCCGGAGGAGCCGGAGCTTGAGGAGGACAGTGCTTCTTCGACTACCACAGATGACACAGTTGCTGGACATGGCAATCGTTTTGCGCCTATGCCGCAACGTCCGTACCCAGGTCGTGGAGGTTTTCTCGATGAGTGAGCGTAGGTTCTATAGTGAGACTCCTTCGCCGAGTCGCGTCATAGAATAAAGAGTCACCCTTTAGGCGTTAGACTCCAGTGTTAGTTCGATTTGGATTTTCATTGCTTGCTGAGTGTGCAGTATGTGTTGCAAGGCCCCTAGGCATTGTAAGCAACCATACCAATTTACTATTAATTAAAATAATAAAGTTGGACTTTAAGTTACACCTTTCGCCCCGCATAAGTTCCATATTACTTGTCTATTCTTGTTTCCCTCTCATCTCTAAAACCTAGAGCAAATCACAGATGGTGAACACTCGTGGAAACCTTGGGGGCAATGGAAGTGGTTCTCGCCCAGCAGAAAACCCCAATGATGGAGCACCAGCACCGCCACTAGACATGCAGAATTTTGGAGCATTTCTTGCTGCTCAGACTCAGTTGATGCATGCTATGATGCAACAGATGCAACACGTCACTGCTCAGGCCACCGCTAATCAAGTCAATCAGGGACAACGCCAGAATACAAGACTGTCAGAGTTTATGAGGACTCATCCACCCACTTTCTCCGGGAATGCTAACCCGTTGGAAGCCGATGACTGGTTAAGGTCAATTGAGAGGAAGCTACACATTGCTCAATGCATGGGAAATGAGAAGGTACTCTACGCTTCTCATCAGTTGGAAGGAACAGCCATTAAATGGTAGGAGAACTTCTGTGCCACGCAAGAGAACCCTCAGGACATCACTTGGGATAGAGTTCCTAGCGAACCTTATTATTTTGGAGACCCAGACCTTAGATGTTATTTTGGGAATGGATTGGTTATCCAAGCACAGAGCCGTGTTGGATTGTGGACGAAGGACTATCTCAGTTGAGAGCCCGTGTGGAAAGAAAGTGGAATTTCAAGCTACTGCAGTTAGAGATGGACAGTTGATGGTTAACAAGACTGTGCAATCAGCATAGAAGATGTCTCGGTAGTGAATGAGTACCCATATGTTTTTCCGGAAGATCTACCTGGTATGCCGCCAGACAGGGACATAGAGTTTGTAATAGAGCTTGTACCTGGTACAGCGCCGATAGCAAAGAGACCTTATCGGATGTCCACCGAAGAATTGGTAGAGATGAAGAAACAGCTTGAAGAGTTAATGGAGAAAGGATTTATCAGACCGAGTTCGTCGCCATGGGGAACACCAGTTTTGTTTGTCAAGAAGAAGGACGGAAGTTTCAGGATGTGCATTGACTACCGTGCACTTAATGAAGTCACTGTGAAGAATAAGTATCCGCTACCCAGGATTGATGATTTATTTGACCAGCTGAGAGGAGCCGGAGTTTTCTCCAAGATTGATCTGAGATCGGGATACCATCAGTTGAAGATCCGATCAGAGGATATTCCGAAGACTGCATTCTCGTCAAGATACGGACATTTATGAGTTTACTGTTATGTCCTTTGGTCTCGATTTAATGCGCCAAAGATATTTCATGAATATGATGAATAAGGTGTTCATGGAATATTTGGACAAGTTTGTTGTCGTGTTCATAGATGATATCCTAATCTACTCCAAGACAGAGGATGAACATGCCGAACACTTGAGGCGAGTATTGGAAAAGCTGAGGGAACAGCAACTCTTCGCCAAGTTCAGCAAGTGTGATTTTTGGAAGGACAAGGTGGAGTTCCTCGGACATGTAATGACCGCAGAAGGGGTCGCCGTTGATCCAAGCAAGGTAGAAGCTGTGTTACATTGGGAGCAACCGAAGACTGTGACCCAGATCCGGAGTTTCCTTGGAATGGAAGGTTAGTACCGCCGTTTCATTGAAGGCTTTTCGACAATTGCGAGACCTCTTACGCAATTGCTGAAAAAGGAGAAGAAGTTTGCATGGACGCCAGAGTGCGAGAAAGGATTCCAAGAACTGAAGACGAGATTGACATCAGCACCAGTGTTAGTCCTGCCGGATGTCAATCAAAGCTTTGATATCTATTGTGATGCATCACGTCAAGGACTTGGATGTGTGCTGATGCAGAATAGAAAGGTTGTTGCCTATGCATCAAGGCAGTTGAGGCCGCATGAGGAGAATTACCCGACACATGACCTAGAGTTAGCTGCCGTAGTGCATGCCTTGAAGATATGGCGTCACTATCTGATCGGGAACAGATGTGAAGTATACACGGATCATAAGAGCCTTAAGTACATCTTCACCCAATCAGACCTGAACATGAGGCAGAGGAGATGGTTAGAGTTGATCAAGGACTACAATGTCGGAATCCATTACCATCCAGGAAAGGCAAACGTAGTTGCCGATGCTCTGAGTCGGAAAAGCCATACCGTGAGTATGTTGATAGCCACGAATCAGGATGAGCTATGCCAAGAATTTCAGAGAATGAAGATTGAGGTGGTACCTAGCGGATTCTTGGCCGCATTGGAGGTAAAACCCACTCTGGAGGATCAGATTCGGGAAGGACAGAAGGATGATGACAAGAGCCGCAGGATTAAGTCCATCATGGAGGAAGGCAAGGCAGAGGACTTCAAGCTAAATGAGCAAGGCACGTTATGGATGAAGGGTCGGATTTGTGTGCCCAACAAGAAGGAATTAAAACAGCTGATTTTGGAGGAAGCCCATGACTCCAAGTATTCAATTCACCCAGGAAGTGCCAAGATGTATCAGGATTTGAAGGAGAGATTCTGGTGGCCAAGCATGAAGCGTGAAGTCGCCGAACATGTTGCATTGTGCGACGTATGCCAGAGAGTCAAGGCAATGCATCAGAGGCCAGCAGGATTGCTACAGCCGTTGAAAATACCTGAGTGGAAGTGGGAGGAAATCGGAATGGATTTCATTACCGGTTTGCCTAAGACTCAAGGGGGTTATGACTCCATATGGGTTATAGTGGATCGCTTGACCAAAGTAGCCCATTTTATCCCCGTGAAGACCACTTACTCGGGGGATAAGTTAGCAGAGTTGTATATGATCAGGATCGTCTGTTTGCACGGAGTGCCAAAGAGGATTGTATCGGACAGAGGTACCCAATTTACCTCAAGGTTCTGGAATAAGTTGCACGAAGCCATGGGAACCCGTTTGAACTTCAGTACAGCTTATCATCCACAGACGGATGGACAGACCGAAAGAGTCAATCAGATTCTAGAGGATATGCTAAGAGCGTGTGCATTGGCTTATGCTACCTCTTGGGATAAGAGTTTGCCGTATGCGGAGTTCAGTTACAACAATAGTTACCAGGCTAGTTTACAGATGTCACCTTGTGAGGCCTCAGATGGTCGACCTTGCCGGACGCCATTAAACTGGAATGAGACCGGCGAGCGCCGTGTCTTCGGGCCTGATATTCTTCAAGAAGCTGAAGAGCAGATTGCCATGATTAGGGAAAGGTTGAAGATAGCCCAATCACGACAGAAGAGTTATGCTGACAATCGTCGCCGGGATTTGAGTTTTGAACCAGAAGACTTTGTATACCTCAGAGTTACGCCTCTCAGGGGAGTTAAGAGGTTCCATACCAAAGGGAAACTTGCACCCCGTTATGTTGGACCATTTAATATCTTGAGCCGCAGAGGCGAAGTTGCTTACCAGCTGGAGTTACCGCAGTCATTAGCAGGAGTGCATGACGTGTTCCACGTGTCCCAGTTGAAGAAGTGTCTTTGAGTACCTGAGGAACAGACACTGCTAGAGTCAATTGAGTTGCAAAAAGATTTGACTTACAAGGAGCACCCTGTGAAGATTCTAGACACAATGGATCGAGAGACGAGGAACAAGTCAACCCGTTTCTGTAGAGTTCGATGGAGCAACCATGCAGAGAGCGAAGCAACTTGGGAACGCGAAGAGGATTTGAGGAAAGAGTTTCCGAACCTATTCCTTAGTTAGCCTTAAATCTCGGGGATGAGATTCTATTAAGGGGGGAGGTTTGTAACACCCCAAAATTTTGCTTTTCTTAAATTTATGTGTGATTTGGCACTTTGGTGAATTTTTGGAATTTTCTGGAATTTATTTGGATTTATTTGGAATTTATTTGAATTTATTCCATTTTAAAATAATTAAAGAATTTAACTTTGCAAATAAAATTTTGTTGGAAATATTTTATTTGAGTCCAAAATGATCCAAAATATTTTCCAGAATTTTTCTGGAATTTTTCTGAGTCTTTTGCTATTTTTAATAAATTAAATGAATTACTGGGAATTATTTGGAATATTTAATCGCTGAGAAATCCAAACCGGGTCGGTTACTGTTCATCCGACCGAGCCCGAGTCAGACTCGAGTTCGAGTCCGACCCGAGCCATGCGACTCGGTCGAACCCGGTCACCGCGCCGAAACTCAACCGTTGGATCAAGATCCAACTACCGAGATCAACCGCAATGCACCACCGGCTCCTAGCCCGTGACCGCTGGATTGAGATCCAACGGCTCACGTTGATCCACGCCACCCAATCCGAATGGGATTCGGACTCGCCGCCATTAGCCGTGTCGACCTCGCCTCTCGCGCGATACACGGAAGCCGAGGCCCCTATTTATTGCGCCGTCGCCGCCATCGTGAAGCCCGCTTCATTGCACAACCGTAGCCCTAACTCACCTCGCCTGAGCCGCCGTGGTTGCGCCGCTAGAGCTCGCCGGAGTTAGGAGAAGGTGCCGCCATGATTTCGCCGATAGCGCCCGTCTCCGTCGCCCTCCGTCGCCGTTGACCCCAGATCCGAACCGTGAGAGCAAGCCGCGTCGGTGAGCACCACCCACGCCGCCGAGCGCGTCAAACGCCGTCGGCCAGGTCATCGCCCTCGCGCCGGTGACCCAGCGCCGCCGCTCGCCATCGCCAGACTTCGAGCTCCCTCAGCCGTCCGATCCAGATCCAACGTCCCAGATCACGCCACGTCATCTCACGGTGAGATCCCGTCCAAAATCCCAGATCCAATCTCGACCGTTGGATCTAGATCCAACGGTCCAGATCAAACGCGTTCACCCCAAACGCGTGAGTCCAGATCCAATCTGGGCCGTTGATTTTCAAATAACCGGCCGAGATCTAGCCACGCGCGGGAGATCGACCGCCACGGCCGCCGCCGCCCACGCTGCAAGGCGTGTGATGTCGACACGCGGGGCCCGTGATGTCACGCGCCCAGCCACACTGCACCATGACGTCACGCTGACGTCATGGCGGGCCCGCATGTCAGCGACCACCCCAACCGTGCAGTGACGTCACCCATGACGTCACAGTGGGTCCCACCTGTCAGCACCGTGGGCTGAGCCCCGCTGACGTCAGCAATGACATCACCCGAGTGGTCCCACCTGTCAGTCTCACGTGAGCCGTGGACCGGGTCCACGGTAGACCCGAGCCAAACCATGGACCACGTCCATGAACCGGCTGACGTCAGCAGACCAATCAGAGGCTGCCACGTGTCTTCGCTGACGCAATAATTAATTTCCGAAAAAGAAAATGATTTATTATTTCGAAATAATGATTTCAGATTTTGATTCAAACTTCAAACGCTTATAACTTTTGCGTTTCAACTCCGATTTGAGTGATTCAAATTTCTAAATTTGTATAAAATTGAGATCTACCTAATTATGAATTTTATTTAATTTTTAGACTAAATTTTTCTCTGTAAAGTTATTTAATTGATTATTTAAACTTTAAATAATCATAACTTTTGCATTTTAACTCCGAATTTGACGATTCCAGTTCCTAAAAAATCATAAAATTATGTTCTCTCTGTTTATGGATTTTATTTGGATGTTTGGACACTTTTTGCCTATTGTTTATTCGTGTATTGCTATTTGCACGCTTTACGAGTAGACGTTGAAGTGCCGGAGGGATTCGAAGGAGAAGTATTGACTCAGGATCCAACTCAAGACCAAGAACAAGTACTTTTTGAAGGCAAGTCATGCTTTGACCATATTGATCCCATTTTGAAATCTATTTTGGTTCAAATTATTGCATGCTAGTTCAATTAGAAAATACTTTATTTAAATATGGGAAATTAGATAAATGCCAAATTGCTGTATGACACCTTGATTACTTAAGTATGTGCCATGACCCTTGTCACCCTAGTTGTGGTTTGCTAGTTGGACATTAATAAATTGCCAACATGGGATTTTAGACCGTTGTAGTATATTGCTTAGACCTGCTACGTACTCATGACATGATTTTGGACAATCAAACGTTAATATTGACTTAATGACATATTGAACCTGTTTTGGAAAGGTATCATGTGATGTTGATGGCACGTGGTGCATGGTAATCAACTGGGTTTGATAAATAGTTTCGACCAGGGCATGTGGCAAGAATGATCAGGTGGGCCAGTTGAGGCATTGGGAATGTTGGTTTGGTTCTTCGGGTAGTCTTGCCCTGGTCACCCTAAGGACTTAACCTTGCAAGCCTTTGAACTGAGTCAAGCGTGCAACCACATGTCTGTAATGGGACGGACCTAGTTGACTAAGTTGCTAATAACGTACCTGTGGGACCTCAGGAGGTCAACTACACCCTCTGTGTAAGTTGTACGGGGGAGCGTATCGGGGCTGCGGCCAGGTACCCATCTAATGGTTGATTGGCCTAAACTTCGCCTTCGCTAAGGGAAGGGTTAGTGTGCAATAACCGGGGAGGCTCACTTGTATTGTTAGAAGTTTCCGAAAGACTTTGTTACGGGAACTCGCCTTTGTCGTGTTTGACTGTATCTTGTGGGTAAAGTGCATAACCTCTGCAGAGTGTACAATCTATTCGAATAGCTGTGTCCACGGTATTGGACATCGCTCGGGAATTACAGTCAAGGGTTAGACTTTCTTGAAAATAACTTGGACTTGAAAGGTTGGGTTTGGTTAAAATAATGTTGTCAATGGAAATGTGGATTAGGAATGGGAAAGATGTTGATTAAACTCCTGGAAAAGTTATTGATGTTATACTTGTTTTTGCTGCTTTCGAATCTACTTATACTACTTGTCAAATGCTGTTTACTGCAAATATACCTTGAGCTATTCCTTTGTATCAAGCCATGCATATAGTATATTAGCTTGCATTCTGTGCATGACTTGCTGAGTACCAAGTACTCACCCTTGCCACAATACAACACCAGTTGAAGAAGAGACTACGCCAGCTTTGGAGGAGGAGCTCCAAGAGGAACCGTCTACTTAGGGAGCGAGCCCAGTCAGTTGCCTGTGGTATACTGGATGGCGCCACGATGTTATCTTATTTTCCGCTGCTATTATTTCTTTCTTAATAAGTTTCGCCCTGCGAGGCGTATATTTGTAACTTGACCATAAGGTCGAGCAACCAGTTTGACTATTTAATTAAAGTACTTTATGAGTATCGAGTGGTATGATTGTGATATTTACCGATGTTAAGACTGTGTGCACTAGCGCGTTCCTGGACTAGTGCTGAATACACAGAGGGTCCGGATTTGCAAATTCGGGTCCCGACACTTCCCTAGGGCAGCAAGGGGTGGTGGAGAGGGGAGGGGATGGCGCAAGGGGAGAGGAGGCGCCCAAAGTGGGGGGTGGCGGCTTGGGTGGTGGGAGGAGGAGGTGGAGTGGCGGCTAGGGTTGTGGGGCGCATGTGGGCAGGTGGAGGATGCCCCCAAGGCAGGTTATCCTGCCTCCCCCTCCCTCATTGGCCCAAAAATCCTCCCACCAAGGCCCACGACACATCCCACTTGGGCCCGAACTCCCCCGGAGAGGCCCAAACTCCCGAAAACAGCCCGAAAATGCGAATAAACCTCACAGCGTATAGTTTTACCCTCTGATTTCTTATTTTATAATGTTTTGACCTCAACATTCACATTTTATAAGATTACGACACTCCGTGGTGTCACATTCTCCCCCCCTTAAACAGGATTCGACCTCGAATCCGAAGAATGCCAAAATCAACAACAAAGTCCCCAAGGGACAAAAGACTTCTTTGCAACACCAAAACATTCACACAAAGACTTAAACCGGAACAAACGACAAGCGAGTTCTCAAAACCAACACTTGGCGAGAAAATGTTGATTTAGTTCAACAGAGTGTAACCTCTCATGGTTCCACCTTTACTTCCAATTCCCCAATCGTATTCCTCGATTTCACCCATTAAAGGGCTCAATTGAAAATACTACATATGCCCAAAACCTCACATCAATCATTTCATACAATTATTGCAAACGACAACGCTACCACCAAACACCAATCAAGAACCAAGAAAACACTGGTTCTCAACTCTTGCAATTGGGCGCCCTTTAAACCGAGCGGACCATTCTCGAGAAATGCCACCGAATGAAATGACTCACTACAGCACATCTGCCTTTTCGATACACAATCACGCTAACATTTCATTCCATCCACTCCCAGGCAAATCTCATACCTAGAGACAACTAGCTAAGACAATTGCTCACGACGGGGCATTTATCTCCGAATTACCTTCATCTTATCTACCACCCATCGGTTTTAGCATTTACTCCTTTGCTGTAATTTAACTTAATTTATGGTGATTAGATGCTTCTTCTATCATGTTTGGTGACATTTAGGGCATACTAGATGCCGTGGTGTTACAGTTGGTATCAGAGCGGGCTGTAGGTCCCTGGAATGTGTATTTTTAGTGTCATGCTATAGGGTACAACTAAAATGTGATGTGGAATAACTTAGAAACATGGCTTAGGTTTTAACTAAAATTTTGTCATAGGATAGCAACATTAAAACTTGCAAAAGTGGTATAACTAATCTAAAATTTGACACACATGGATGCACAGTAGGAAAAGGGTATGGGTATCGTTTCTTTACGCTTAAATGTTGTATTTAAGCTTTGATGTTGAATGCTTCATTTGATAATGCATGTTGCTATGTCAATGAGATAAATAATTGAATTATTCTTGTTGTTGTGATAGAGTGGGGTTGTGGTGCCGAAGGGTTTCGGTCACCTCTTTTTGTTCAAAGTAAGGGTGTGGTTTGACGGTGTGGCCGGTTAGCGTCATCACCGAAGAACTATTAACCCCTGTGGGAGAAGAGTGCTTATCCTTTCACAAAGACCTGTAGTTGGTCGAGTCGACTAGAAGAGTTTGTGCTGGATTCTTTCAATTGCTCTTTACCGTTCTAACGGTCGGTCTTGGTTGGTTTTCTTGGTTTTAGTTGATTGAAACCAAAAGAAAAAAAAAGTGTTTGGTATTGGATTTTCGCGGATTGTTCCGTATGCGGTGTGTGGTTTTGTCTTCCTTGGTTGAAGACGAAGAAGAAGAGTCTAGTGTTGCGCTTCTTTTGGTCGCCTTTAAAGCTTTGATGCTCAGTTTGTTGATTGCTTTATGGGGAGAAGCATTCAATTTATTCCTGTGTTTGTTTTTCTCCAAGGTCAAAAAAGTTATTGCGGCGTTATGCCAGACCTGGTTGTCAGGGCTGAAGTTCTGTGGCTTTGTAGGATTAAGTGGTGTGTGATTTCGTCATTTTACTGGTTTGAGAAATCATCTTTGAAAACCCTTCTTGTTTCGTGAAAGGTTGGGGTTGGGTGTTAAGGTTTTATTTGAAAAGGATTACTTAATCGCTTGGTTCCCTTTCGTGAAAATTGTTTTTCAACCATTTTCCGCTATGGGAGTCCTTGAGATTGAAAAGTGTTAAAATTCCTTTTGCATGACCAAGTTTGGGTTTGTCTCATTGCAAATTTGAGAGTCAAGTTTCCGTGTGAATTTGGGTTGAGTTTTTTTAAAAAATAAAATGCTGCAAACAAAGTAAGTAGTCTTTTGACTGAAATCGTTTGTCAATAGTGAGAATTGTTGTTTAGCATGTTATGTAGTATGTACCAATGTGGTTTATGGAATGACGTATTGTTAAGTTAATTTGCGAGTTGAATCAATTAAATGTAATTTTTACCTTTAGCTTAAGATTAGGTGAACCTCTAGTGATGTAGAGTACTCCATAGTGGGAATGATTAAATGTGTTAATGTACATGCTTAGAATCGGTTGCTTTGCTTTAAAAGTGCTTATGACCCCAGATTATGTTTAAAGTTTTAAACCCTGATGCATAGTTAAAACATTAAGATGATGTAGACTGCTGTTATTGTTAAAGAAACTTTGCTGGTTATTTAAAGATGTTCTAATCTAATGGATTAATAGAGAAATTTAATCGTGTTGACTAGTGACTTTAATTTGGAAGTTGATTAGAGTTGCTATTTACGTTGTTGCAAACTATTTGTATATTTGGAAGTATGCAGTTGTGTCTCTACAATGCTAGTATTGATATCAGTTGAGAAGACATAAGACTTAATGTTAATGATGTTGTTAAGGGCAGTGTTAATGCTAGTATTCAATCTATTTTAAATAGTTGGAGTATGTTGTGTGGTGGTAATTTTGTTATCACCTATGTATAGGGTAGCTAAAAGTAATGTTGTTGGTTGATGATTATGCCCATTTGTTGTTAATGATGACTAAGTAGTGGTGGTAACTGTTTAGATTACTCGTTGGAAAACCATGGTTAAAATAGAGGAAAATTTTAACATGTTGCGATGGAGTGAGCTTTGGATAATTAACATGATGAATGATTTTATCCTTAATGAAAGTATAACTTAGAGTCTCACTTACGAATTCTTCCCTGTGGAGATAATATTTACATGTTGAAGTCGTTGTTTAACTGAATAAGGTTCGGTTGTCGAGACGTGAACATATAGGTGGTATGAAATTTATAGGTTGATCTTGCTGAAAATTTTGTTGAAGTACTATGTTTCAAGTTTAGAATAAGATGTATTATGATTTGGTGATCCGTGGGGATCATGTCAATGTAGTTTTGGTTGGGTGCCTTTTTGATAAGCATCATAAACCCTAATTAAAAGTGTTGGGAATGGTAACTAGAGAAAGAAATTGTTATGTAAATTGTGTTAAATCCGATTGGACTATCTCAATGAGTAAGTAGTGAATTTTAAAGTCTTTAATGGAAAGCGTAGTAGAACACTAGAGATGATTGTATTTATGCTAAGCTGGTGTTTAAAACCTTCTGGACTAGTTTGGTTGTTTGCTATCTTGGTTGAATGCTTTTGGTCAAAAGTGTTCCTTATGTTGAGTTTCAAAGATTCCCTAAAACTCGTAGAAATTGGTGCCAATGATTGGTTTTGGCGAATTTGTTTAGTTTGTGTTGTGAGTATGAGTTGACAACCAAAAGTCTTTGAGTGGATCGCGCTCTTTCGCGTTCTCACTGAATTACCTTTGGAATAAATGCTTAAAAGGAAGCAGATGGTCATAATGGGTTGTGTTGGAAACTTTTGAGTTAAGCCCTTGATGTGTAACTCTATTTGGCAAGAGTTGGAGTTATTTGGAAAATGAGTGTGGTGGTTGCAAATGCTTCAAAAGGTGGATCTTTATGAATGTTTCATAAGTGATTTTGTTAGTGAAGTGTTCCCTATTGAAATGAGTTTCCCTTTCTCTTTTAGAAAATTTGTTGTGGTTGTGTGTGCAGATGTTTGACTTGGAGTTGATGTTCTTTTCCAAAAGATTGATTTTGGTTAGAATGCAAGGTTTTGCAGGTTAGTTTTCAATTGATGGTGGGTTCTGACACGACGTGGTCTTTTGCTGTTAACGATGTTGCCATCATAGTTATAAGATTTAGTGCAACCGTCAATGTTATGTGTGTTTCAAACATGTGATACCGAGGAAGTAGTCGGTTGGTGAATGATTACTCGATATTGTTTGTTACATGGTGAATGAATGGTGAAAAGGAAACTGTCGGCGTACTAGCCAACAGGCACCTCCGAGTCGGGTGCTTATGAGGTTCAGACGGGGGGCTTTCGGGGCAATCACCTGAGAGAGGAGGAAGAAGATGACCGGAGTACCGGGAAGCTCAGGAGAACAGGGAGACGCAAGACATTTACCCAGGTTCAGGCCCTCCGAAGAGTAACAGCCCTAATCCTGGTTCTCTGGTTATTGCTTGTGTTCTAGCTAGAGGGGATGAAACCTACTGACTATCCATCCAACCCATCAAGAGCCAAAAAAACCCCCCCTTCTCCTATGCACCCTGGCCCCCTTTTATACTTGGGCTGACGGGGGCGCATGGGAGGCTTACACTGCAAGCCACCCTCATTACACTGCCACGGGTGCATTTAATGCGCCTGTCACTGTTCTTACATCCAATTAATGTCTGACGCAGCCGTCGCACTCCTGCCTCGGGTTCCGCGCTTACCAACGCCGCCCGTTCCGTCAGGAGATGAGGTGCCGCCGTGGCGTCACCCGCAAATTACGTGCCTGGGGAAGGCACGCCGCCAAACTGCAGCCTCCACGCCTGGTATTAAATGCGCACGATTCGCATTAAATACCCTTGACCCGGGTGCATCCACCTTGGGGGCGGTGCGCCAGTGAAGCGGTTTGCACGCCACCAGTCCACTGGGTGACCACCTCCCCGATCACCCAGCGGTGTGGCCTGATCACCACCTGTCCGCTGGGCGACCACCTTCCTGGTCACCAGCCGTGGCTCGATCGCCACTGCCCACCGGGCGACCACCTTCCTGGTCGCCGCTGGTGTGGCTCGACGCCACTGTCATTGGCGACCACCTTCCTGGTCGCCAGCTGGTGTGGCCTGACGCCACTTGTCCACCGAGCTACCACTAGGTGGCCCCGCCGCCTCGGCGGTGGGGCCCAGATGCGCCCTATCCATCTCGGGCGACCGCATTTCATCGCGGGGAGCGAGTACCCTGGTGTGGAATACGCCGACAAGAGCCCCGGCCACCCCGAGCGCCTTTTCGACCTTCAAAGATTCCTTTTTCTTCTTTTCTCTTTTAAATGATCTTCTGGGATCGCTGAGTCTCGGGTGGGCCCTCAAACGCCCACGCGCCCGCAGTCTTGAGGATCTTCCGGCCTCCTCCGGCCTCGAAGGGCGCGCAGCTATTCCCACCTCAGAATCGACGACGCTCTGCACAACCTTTGGGATCCCCACCTTTAGGGATTTCAAAACTCCCTTTTCGCGATCGCGCTTCTTCAGCTTTTCCCGCCAAGCCTTCCTTTGCAGCCTTATAAGAGGCTGACCAACGGGGGAGCGGTTCTTCCTCCTCCTAACTCCCCTCGCTCCACTTTGGATTCTCCCTGCTTCTTCTTCTTCGCCGACGCGCCCCGGTACTATCCTGCGCCCGATGGCTCCCATTCTCCCCTCGTCAACCGTCGAGGAGGAGATGGCCGCCAGGCTTTCCCGAAACATAACCGCGGGGGCTCTCCGCATCCGCGCCGGAACGGTTGAGCCCCACTGCCGGCCTGGGGAAGTGGTTTTCTTCGGGTGGCAGCTTCTTGCCGGCCTGCTGCCGCCGGTTTCCGATTTTTACCTTTCCGTTCTTAATTTCTACGCCATTCACCACATCCATCTTCCCCCAACTCCGTCGTCCTTCTTTCTGCCTTCGCCCACTTCTGCGAAATGTTTATAGGAGTGCTACCCAACCTCCTGCTCTTTCGCTTCTTCTACACTCTTCGCGCCGCGGGCGGCAACTCGCTCAGCACGGAGCTGCCACGGAGGCTTCGCGACGGGTCCATGTCGCGCTACATCCCACCGGATCGCCGATCCGGCTTGGAGGAATTGGCTAAGATTGGGTGTACATCGAGGATGACAAATGCATTGAAGTGCCGGAGCTCCCGATCGTCCTGATCAAGAACCTCAATCGGGGCCCCAGGTGAGCGAGACGCCCGAGCTCCTGGCGATGCTAGCCCGCGTTGACTACCTGCAGCGGCGGGCTCGACAGGCCCATGGTTATCCGGACTTCGCCTCTCTGAGGCTGGGCCCTTCGCGCTGCCGCCCCGCCCGGCCTGGCAGTATATGGGCTTAGGCGATGGGACCCGGAGTATCACCGGAGGTAACCCGCGTTATCCCTTGGCCTTCTTCTTTATCGGTTGAATCTGGTGCTGACTGTGTTTCTGCTTCCTGGGGCTTTTCTCTTTTTCTTTTTTGGTTGTTAGCCGCCGGGAATCTGGCTCCCGACGTGATCGACAGGTGGATGGCACAGCTAGGTTTTGTCCACCCCGTTCCGCCGTTCCCGGATGGTGCAGTTCCACTCTACCGGTTATCACCGGGGGAGCGCGCGGCGATAATCCGTGCTATGCCGTCGATGGATGCTATGGGCACACCCATCGTGCTACGCCGGACCCCCCTGATGATCAGGGACCCTCCCCCCGCTGGCGGCCAGGGGGGTGGCGATCAAGGGAGGCGCAGGCGCTCCGACGACGACGATGATGCCAACAGGCCACCCCAAAGACCCCGCCTCCTGGGCCCGGTCGGGGCGGGATCCTCCGCAGCGGCCGCGGGCACTTCTTCTACTGCAGCGGCAGGCTCGTCGGTGGCGGCGGGGGGTCCGACAACCGGCGCGACCTCGTCCTCTCTCGCCCCCGTCGGGGTGGTGACGACGGACCCTCCGGCACCGACGTCTTCTCATCCACTGCCAACTCCGGCGGTGGTGCAACAGCTGCCACCGCCGCCGCCGCCGTCACCGGAAGCGGCGATTCTTCCTGCACCGCCGGCACCGGTCCTTAGGCCGCCAGGACCGGCGTTGATAGCGCCGCGCGGGGGTCTGGTCCTCGCCCCGAGCGTGCCCCGCTTCCCGAGGCCGCCACCTAGGTAAGCCAGGAACAGACATGTTACATAAAAATTAGGTTCCCTTGGGTCGTACCTTATGATCATTCCTTTGTTCAGGGTTCCCTCTTCGGATGCCCCCGGCGCCCAGGACGGTCAAGGTGTTGCGACCGCGGGGGCCTCGCTGCCCGGGGATGACGAGCCCCGGGACGAGCAGGAGGAGGGGGACAATCTCAGCGGGCCGACGCTTTGTCGCCAGTGGCCTGGCCCGCTGGGCCTCGTTCCTACCCCGAGCCCCTCAGATCTTCCATTCCTTCGGCGACGCGGATGCCCCTCGGGCAGCCCTCGGCGAGCTCTACTCCAAAGACGAGCACTGCTCGAGACGAGCCGGAGCGGGCCGACAGAGGCGGGAGCCGAGATCCACCGCCTCCGCAAGGAGGTGGCGATTTGCGCGACTGTGGGCGGGGCTTGAGCTCCACCGCGGGAACGGAGCTTGGGAGCAGAATGCCCGCCGCACTGAGGAGCTTTCCGCGGAGCTGGTGGCGGAGAGGACCAACCGGGTTCAGTCTGAGGCGGACACCCTCAGGATGCTGCGCCACGCCTTCGACCGGACAGCGGCCAGCCTTACTCCGCTGGGGCTAGAGTAGCCGGGTCCGCGGGAGGAGAGGCCGCAGCACTACGCGTTCTGCCTCACCCGGATCGCGGACTTCCTCACGCACCTGCCCGCTGCCCTTACCGCCCGGTCCGCCCAGGAGGGGCGTGCAGTGGCGGTGGCCACGGCGACGCCAACTTCGATCCCATGGCCACTGTCTAGGGGATCGAAGGCGACTGGGCGCAGGCGGAGGAGCGAGTCCAGGGCGCCGCTGAGCGCAGCGCGCACCGGTGATGGGGAATCTCGCTTGAGCCGGCCGCGGAGGATGTGGCGATGGTGCTGGACGTCGGCCCGGCTGAAGAGGATGTGGCGGCTGCTGAGGCCGCAGCAGAGGACGAGGAGGAGCCTCCCACAGCGTAGCCCCCCCTTTCTTTTGTTTTCGCTTGTAAGACACTTGATGTATTTCAATTCAAAGAATGAATCAGAAGCACAGGCTTACCTTTTCGTCACTCAGAGTCTGTTGTCTCTTTTCTTTTCTTTTTTTACTTCACTGGTTCCTGGAGGGAAAGCGCATGAACGCTCAGCGACTTAACGGCTTGTGCCAGGGAGTCACCCCCTTCGAACCCTTTGGCTTAGCGAAATTCTGCCTCCCAGATAGCCTCTAGGGAACGGACACTTAGTGAGCCGTGACAGGGTCTTAGGTTTTCGGGCACGGTGTTCGAGACGCCGACACCCACGGGGACACCCGGAGTGTCATGACCGTGTCGGGAGTCGTGTTGAACCAGCCGTCCGATCGCTTACCCCTGCACGCCGTTCTCACTGAGCGGTTCCCCCTTTGCTACTAGGTTTTTGCACTACAGGGTAAAAACGGAGTGCTCGCACTGCCCCGTAGAGGGCAAAAAACCGAAAACAAGAAAGGAAGCACAAATCCTTTGAATAAAGAAAACGAACATTTGAATTCAATGCAAGGCTTTCCCCGATCAACCATAGAGTGGAAGACACGCTCTGGCGGGTCGGGGAACAGAGCCTGGAACTTACAACCGTTCAAGGGTAGAACTTGCGCAGGTTCTCTATGTTCTGCGAGTTCGCCAGCTCTTTGCCGTCCTCAGTGGCCAGCGTGACCGCCCCGGGCCGAGAGACTGAGACCACTTTGAAGGGTCCCTCCCACTGGGGAGACAGTTTGTGCAACCCGGCATGCGACTGGATTTTCCGCAAGACCAGGTCACCCACTGCCAGTGTTCTCTCGCTAACCCGGGAGATGTGGTACCGCCTGAGGCTTTGCTGATATCGCGCGGCACGTAGGGCCGCCCGGTCTCGTGCCTCTTCTAGGAGGTTGACGTCGTCTCTGCGCAGATCCTCCTAATCCGCCTCCGCGAACACCGCAACACGGGGTGATCCCAGTTCCAGCTCCGAAGGGAGAACAGCTTCCGCGCCGTAGACCAGGAAGAAAGGGGTTTCCCCGGTGGCCCGGCTGGGAGTGGTGCGAAGCGACCACAACACAGCCGGGAGCTCCTCGGTCCACCATGCCCCACGCTTATGGAGTCGATCGAACGCCCGGGTCTTGAGGCCCTTCAGCACAAGCGCGTTGGCCCGCTCGACCTGGCCATTGCTTCGTGGATGGGCGACTGAGGCAAAGCAGACCTTGGTGCCCATCTCTTCACAGAAGTCGAGGAAGGCCACGCTGGTGAACTGTGCGCCGTTGTCGGTGATGATGCAATTGGCGACCCCAAAGCGGGCGAAAATCCCTTGGATGAACTTGACCGCAGCTGCAGCGGTGATGGATCTGACCGCCTCGGCTTCCACCCACTTAGTGAACTTGTCGACGGCAACGAACAGGTAGGTGTAGCCCCCTGTGGCCCGCGGGAACGGGCCCAGGATATCCAGCCCCCAGACCGCGAAGGGCCATGAGAGCGGGATAGTTTGCAGGGCCTGGGCTGGTTGGTGGATCTGCTTGGCGTGGAACTGGCATGCCTCACATCTCCTCACCAGCTCGCAGGCATCCTGGAGGGCAGTTGGCCAATAGAACCCTTGACGGAAAGCTTTTCCTGCCATCGTTCGTTCGGACACATGGCTCCCGCACACACCTCCATGGATATCCGAGAACAAACTGCTCCCCTCTTCCCGAGTGATGCACTTCAGAAGAATTCCGTTCTTACCCCGGCGGTACAGGTCCCCGCCCACCAAGGTATAGCACTTGGCCTTTCGTGCTACCTTCTCTGCTGACGCATCATCGTCGGGGCAGACTTGATCCCGCGGGTAGGCCAGGATCGGATCCATCCATGTGCCTTCCCGGTCAAATCTGGCGACCACGCAGGTGGTCGCCTGGCACTCGCCTTTGGCCGGGCGTTTCCACCGGAACCACTTTCCCTCCAGAGGCGAGGGCTGATGCGGCATCACCATCGTCCCCGCCAGAAATGGGGGCTGCGATGGACGGTCGCGGAAGCCTTTCTTCAAAGACCCTGACCGGCACAGGAGATCTGGTTGAGGCTAGCTAGGCGAGCTCGTCCGCCAAATGGTTGTCGCACCGTGGGATGTGAGTATACCCCAACCCTTCGAAGTGCCTTTCCAATTTCCTGACCTCCGCCAGGTACGCCGCCATGACGGGGTCAGGACAGGAAAAATCCTTTCTTGCTTGATTGACGACCAGCAGGGAGTCGCCCTTCACTTGCAGGCGCCGTATACCGATGGCTGCGGTGGCCCGAAGCCCAGCCAGCAAGCCTTCGTACTCAGCGACGTTGTTGGTGTCCTTGAAGTCGAGGATGACCACGTACTTGAGGAGGTCCCCGGTCGGGGAGACCAGGAGAACCCCAGCCCCCGCGCCTTCGAGCCTGAAGGACCCGTCGAAGAAGAGCGTCCAGGGGGAGGGCGCGAGGACCTCATCGGCTTCGGATTCGGCTGGAGTCCACTCAACGACGAAGTCCGCCAGCCTTTGACTTTTTATCGCGGTGCGAGGAGCGAACTTGACGCCGAACTCTCGGCTACCGACGGACCACTTTGCAATGCGGCCCTCGGCTTCTGCCAGTGGAGAATCTCAAGAAGGGGTAGGAGGAGACCACTGTGATCTCTCTCCCATGGAAGTAGTGGCGCAGCTTCCTCGATGCTACTAGCACGGCGTATACCATCTTCTGAGCCTGAGGGTACCTTGTTTCAGCGTCGTGTAGCACCTTGCTGACGTAGTAAACCGGCCGTTGGACACCTTCCCGCTCCGCCACCAGCGCAGCGCTTACCACAGAGGGGCTAGCCGCCACATACAACAGCAGCGGCTCGCCCGGCTCAGTGGCGACCAGTACCGGGGGGGAGGAGAGGTACTTCTTCAGGTCTTCGAATGCCCGCTGTGCTTCTGGGGTCCACTCAAATGAGTTGGTCTTTTTCAACAGCTTGAATAGCGGCAGGCTTTTCTCACCTAGCCGGGCTATGAACCGGCCAAGGGAGGCCAACCGGCCAGCCAAACAGTGCAGTTGCATGAGCCGGGTAGGCGGCTGCATCTGCTCAATTGCTTCTATCTTCTCTGGGTTGACCTCGATCCCGCGGCTGGAGACCAGAAACCCGAGCAGCTTCCCGGACGAGACACCAAACACGCACTTCTCGGGATTCAACTTTATACAGTACTTTCTGAGGCAGGAGAAGGTCTCTTCCAGGTCCTGAACAAGCTCCTCGGCCTTTTCGGTCTTCACCACCAGATCATCAACATACACCTCAAGGTTCTTTCCTATCTGGGACCGAAACACGATGTGCATGGCTCGCTGATAGGTGGCACCAGCATTCTTCAGCCCGAAAGGCATCCTGATATAGCAATATACACCGAGGGGGGTCACAAAAGCAGTCTTCTCTTCGTCTTCCTGCGCCATACTGATCTGATGGTAGCCGGAGTAGGCATCGAGGAAGCACAAAGCTTCGCACCCCGCCGTGGAGTCGACAATGCTGTCTATCCGCGGAAGGGGGTACGGGCCCTTGGGGCAGGCTTTGTTGAGGTCGGTGAAGTCGATGCACATACGCCACTTCCACGACTTCTTTACAAGTACGGATTGGCCAACCACTCGGATAGGTGGCCTCCCGCACAACCTTCAGAGACAAAAGTTTCTCCACTTCGCCCCAAATGGCATCCCCGCCGCTCTGGCGCCGCCACGGATCTTCGCCGAACCGGTGCGCCTGGGAGCGTTGCCAATCGGTGCTCGATCACCTCCCTGGGAACCCCGGTCATTGCTGATGGTTCCCAGGCGAACACATCCAGGTTAGACCGGAGGAAGGTGACGAGCGCGCCTTCCTATTTTGCGCTAAGGTTGGTGTCGATCTTGACGACCTTGCCCGAGCCATCCTCGCCCACGGGGACCGCCTTTGCCTCGCCCGAGGGTCTGGGCGAAGCGCGGGTCTTGACCGAGGAGGGGGCCGGGCCGTCGTCCTTGTCGCGTCGGCAGGTGGTGCCGGCCAGTCCTGCACTGCTGGCCGAGGCGCAGGCTTCCGTCTATCCACCTTCACCGTGATTGGACCTCTGCCCGGATCTTCACCAAAGATGTAGGCATAGTGGGCCACCGCCATGAACTTGACCAGGGCCGGGCGGCCAAGCAAGGCATTGTAGGGGAGGTCGAAATCAGCGACCTCGAAATCCACCAGCTCCGTCAGGAAGTTCTTCGAACTTCCGAACGTGACTGGCAGCCGGACTTGCCCCAGGGGTAAGAGGCCCACCCCGGGGGCAACTCCGTAAAAGAGCGGGGCCAGACGCAGCTCCTCGTACGGGATCCGAGCGCTGGAATGCCCCAACAGACAAAGAAGTTGATGGCGCTGCCTCCATCAACAAGAACCCGCCAGCCAGATTGCGGACCGTGGGAGACACCACGATCGGGAGATGGCCAGGGCCGGAGGTATTCTCCAGGTGATCGGCCCGACTGAAAGTAATCGGCTGCTCCGACCACTTCAGCGGCCGGCTCGCCCCGGAGGATGACACGGTGGCACACACCTGCCTCAGATCCCGCTTGTACTGCGAGTTCGATGAGTAGGTGGCCGAGCCACCGTGTATGAACGCCACCGTACGCTCCGCCTGTTGGAAGGCTAGCGGAGCCGCATCTTCGTCGTCTTCATCTCCGTGATCTTTCTCGCGGTGCTTCTTGAGCCGCCTGTCGACCAGTTTGGACACAACTTGGCAGTCCTCCAAGTCGTGTCCACTTGTTCGATGGATGGGGCAATAGGGCTTGCCGCCATCGTCTTCGCGGCGGGGCGAGCGACGGTCCCTGCGATCGCCGCGCCGGTCCCGGCGCTCGTCCCTCCGTTCCTGATCATCACGACGCCGGGATTTGGGTTCCGGCTCGGCGACCAGAACCTCCCTAGCGGCGGCCTCCTTCCGCTTCTTCATCTTCTTCTTCTTCTTGCGGTCGAAGGACATCGAGGTGTCGGCGTCGCCGGAGTCGGAAGGTCTCGTCGCGCACTTCCGAGCTTCGGCCGCCCTAGCACACTTGTGCACCAGGGAGAACAACTCAGACGTGGTTGAGATGACGCGGGTAGCCATCTTTTCCCACATCTTTTGGTCCCGGACCCCCTCCGAAAAGCCATGATCACCGACTGCTCTGAGATCCGGGGGATCGTATTGCGGCAGTGGCTGAACCGCTAGATGAACTCTCTCAGGGACTCCCCCTCTGTCTGCTCCAGAGCGTGGAGGTCATCCTCCATGCCTGGTTGAGCGTAGGAGCCCTGAAAGTTGGCGACAAAAATGTCGCACAACTCCTCCCACGAGTGCACAGAGCCTCGCGGGAGGTTAAGTAGCCAAGACCGGGCGGAGCCCGTTAGCGACGTCGGGAGGTAGTTGGCCATGACCTTCTCGGATCCTCCCGCCGTGCGCACCACCGTGGTGTAGATTTGCAGGAACTCCTCCGGGTTGGTGGTGCCGTCGTACTTCTCGATGGAGGCGGGGCGGAATCTCTCCGGCCACGCAGCTTGCCGGAGGCGAAGAGAAAACGCCTGGCATCCAACGTTGTAGGGGGAGCAGCGTTGCTCGCCAGCCCCTTGACCCTGGGATGGGGTCGAGGAGTGCGAGTCTACGCTCTCCCCGGAGTCAGAGGGGGAAGCCCCCTGTCGACCAGCGGGTCCTCGGGGGTGCGCGCGGCGCTGCGAACGCTCGCGGCGCCCCCTGAGGACATGGCGAAGGTCGCCATCGCGCTGAAGCCGTCTTTCGTCGAGGCTAGTCCTCAGATCCCCACGGTCTCCCCTCGACTCGGAGGGACCGAGGGAGAAAGTGGGAGCGTGTGCATGTCCCTCTGCTCTGGAGGGGGCTGCAGCCAGGGCTCCCTTCCCCTTGTCCCGGGCCTTGGCGCTGGGAGAAGCTACCGTGTGGCGGCTGGAACCCTGCGCTTCAGTCGCGCGCATTCCCTGCCGCCTCATGCTGGAAACCCCCGGCTGGGTTGCCGCCTCAACCTGTTGTTGAGCGGCGTCAACTAGGCAGGCGATATCCCACAGCCACGGAGCGGCTGGGGTATCGCCCCCACAGCGGAACTGGAGGGTGATCGAGTAACAACCACGCCGCATGAAGGCTCCGCGCGGGAGTATCGCCCCCCAGCACCAAGCATCGCTGGACGGGCAGGGCCCTGGGCGCCGGAGCCACGCGCGTCCCCCCTGTGGAGGAGGGGCCCGGCTCCTTCCCTGGGCGCCGGGATCGGCTACCGGCGCCACTTTCCACGGGCAGATTGCTGCGCTTTGAGTGTGACTCCGCCATGCAACCAACCAAACCTGCTTTTCCTGAGCTCCGGACCGGAAATCAAAAGAAGAGGGCAATCTAACCACCAATAGCCCGTACCTGACGCGCCACTGTCGGCGTACTAGCCAACAGGCACCTCCGAGTCGGGTGCTTATGAGGTTCAGACGGGGGGCTTTCGGGGCAATCGCCTGAGAGAGGAGGAAGAAGATGACCGGAGTTCCGGGAAGCTCAGGAGAACAGGGAGAGCAAGACATTTACCTGTGTTCAGCCCTCCAAGAGTAATGCCCTAATCCTGGTTCTCTGGTTATTGCTTGTGTTCTAGCTAGAGGGGACGAAACCTACTGACTATCCATCCAACCCATCAAGAGCAAAAAAAAACCCCCCTTCTCCTATGCACCCTGGCCCCCTTCTCCTATACACCCTGGCCCCCTTTTATACTTGGGCTGACGGGGGCGCATGGGAGGCTTACACTGCAAGCCACCCTCATTACACTGCCACGGGTGCATTTAATGCGCCTGTCACTGTTCTTACATCCTATTAATGTCTGACGCAGCCGTTGCACTCCTGCCTCGGGTTCCACGCTTACCAACGCCGCCCGTTCCGTCAGGGGATGAGGTGCCGCCGTGGCGTCACCTGCAATTATTACGTGCCTGGGGAAGGCGCGCCGCCAAATTGTAGCCTCCACGCCTGGTATTAAATGCGCACGATTCGCATTAAATACCCTTGACCCGGGTGCATCCACCTTGGGGGCGGCACGCCAGTGAAGCGGTTTGCACGCCACCAGTCCACTGGGCGACCACCTCCCCGGTCACCCAGCGGTGTGGCCTGATCGCCACCTGTCCGCTGGGCGACCACCTTCCTGGTCGCCAATGGTGTGGCTCGATCGCCACCGTCCGTGGCGACCACCTTCCTGGTCGCTGGTGTGTGTGGCTCGATCGCCACTGTCATTGGCGACCACCTTCCTGGTCGCCCAGTGGTGTGGCCTGATCGCCACTTGTCCACTAAGCTACCACCAGGTGGCCCCGCCCCTGCCTCGGCGGTGGGGCCCAGACGCGCCCTATCCATCTGGCGACCGTACTTACTGCGGGGGAGCGAGTACCCTGGTGTGGAATACGCCGACAGGAAACATGACATCGTTTATGTTTATTCAATCATAAAAGGGTCGATGGGCCAGGTCGGTGAGAAAGTCATATATGGAGATATGACTATTTCGGAGTGCTCTTGAAGAATGTGCAGTCATGTCATAAATCGAGATTTCCATTGCTTTCTAGTATGAAAAGAAAGAATGAATAACTTATGGTAATTTGACAGTGGTATAGGAGATTTGTGTTTCCTTTGCGATTTGGCTTAGGAAAATAAATGAGTGCTCATTGAATGTTGTCGAATTCTTTCCAAAGTGTTTTTTTAGCGCTTTGGGGTTCGAGTTGTTTTCGTGGATCAATGGGGTTCATGGTTTATGGTTGAGTATGCTAAGGATGTATACTCTTGGGTTTGGTTGGTTGCGTGAAAAGTTTGTGAGGGCGACACCCTCTTGGGAAACGCACCAATGGTGGTTTGTAAGGTTCTACGGTCCTAGCTTGGGTTAGGTGTTGGACATTAGTGGTATAAAGGGTGGATTTTGATGGAGGTTGTTGATGTCGTTGTTCAGTTTTGTATTGAGAGTATCGACGGGTGTGCACTCGGCAATACCGGTATTTGCATCAAGGAGACATGTGCATTGCATACATGATGATGATAATGAATTTTGTACAATGTGCTTTGTCATGGATATGAGGTTGTATATGAGATTATGATTTGATCATGATGTTAAAGTTTGGTATGTATTGATGTTGGCATTGAATTATTATTTGTGATCCATTGCAATATACTTGCTGAGCGATGAACTCACGCTTGTGTTTTATGTTGTTTTTTTGTAGGTACCATGAAACTGTCATGCGGAAAAGGGAGCTAGTCACACGTCATCACTTACCATCACACATTTAAACAATGACATGTTCCTTCCCTTATGGTTATGATTAATTCATTGAACTAAACTGTGGTTTTGATGATTCGTTGGTCGTTATGAGTAAATGATTAGGCCATATTTGACATGTGACGGATAGACTTATATCCTTAGTTGTATGGTGGTTGAATTTCCGATTGGTCATGTTATTGCTATTGTTCATTATGCTATCTTGACATGTTAATATTGTTGTTGCTTCAATTCATGGAAAAACAAAGGAGATGCTGCCGAAATTTTCGTTTTTAGCATTTACTCCTTTGCTGTAATTTAACTTAATTTATGGTGATTAGATGCTTCTTCTATCATGTTTGGTGACATTCAGGGCATACTAAATGCTGGGGTGTTACATTATTTTAAGTAATAAAACGAAAAAGGAATTTCTGAAAACCCTGACGGGTCCAGCCGCGTGGATCGGACCCGTTAACCCATGCGCCAGACCTGTTACCGCGCCGAACCCGACCCGCGCCGAAACCTAACACTAGGATCGCGACCGTTGGATTTCGATCCAACGGCCACGATCTCGCCGCGTGCGCGCACGCACGATCATCGGATCGGCTCCGCGTGGAGGGCCACAATTGCGCCACATAGCCTCTCCGTGTGGTCGCCAGATTCCACCGCCGTGTCCGAGTTGGTTGCGATTTCTGCGAAAAGCACAAACGTCGAGGCCTTATTTATTGCATCGACCCCGCCGCCATGTTCCTCTTTGCTGTGCGCATCGTTTGCCCCATTTCACCTCACCCAAGCCACCGCTGTTCACCCACGATTCCTCGCCGTAGTTGAAAGGTTAGCCGTCATGAGTTGTCATTGTTTCTGGTGTCATCTGTTGTCTTCCGCCGCGTGGGTGCTCAGATTTGGAACCCTCGCGACTAGGCGCATCCGACCTGACGTCTCACTTCGCCGGAGGAGCCCCAGAATGCCGCTGCATTTGTCGTCTTCTTCCTCTCCGGCCACCGATCATCACCGCGACGTCACCGAAATTCGTAAGCTCCACCAGCCATCCGATCGAGATCCAAGGGTCCAGGTTAGTACACGTAGCCGTCTCTGTGCTTAGATTAGATTAGATTTGAACCGTTGGATCTAGATCCAACATACCAGATTAAGCCATGTAGCCTTTAGATGCGATGAACAGGATTTGGTTTGGGCCGTTAATTTTAGATCTAACAGGTTAGATTATGCCACATAGTCCCGCACTATTGACAGTTGGATTGGATCTTAGCCGTCCGATCTAGATCGTACGGTTAGATTTGATTCCCGTGTTAGCACTAGATTCGTTCGTAGCCATTCGATCCGTAGCGTGCAGTCCAGATGCTTCCACGTGGCAAGCGCTAGGTCATGCCACATCGTCCCCATGATGCGGCAAACCTGATTGGATCTCAGTCATCTGATCCAGATTGAACGGTCTAGATCAAACCGCGTAAATCCAAAACGTGCGGTATTAGATCTAATCGTGAATGTCAGATTTCAAACCAACGGCCCAGATCATGCCACGTCGCACGAAGCCGAAGCGGCGCGGGTCAGCCCGATCATTGCTGATGTCACGCGTGACGTCAGCGTCGGGCCTGTGTGTCAGCGGCTCGGTCGCACCGTGCGATGATGTCATCTGTGATGTCATGTTGACATCACGGTGGGGCCCGTGTGTCAGTCAGTTCGGCCGAGCCATGCTGACGTCAATAGCTGATGTCATCCAGTGGGTCCCACATGTCAGTGACACGTGCACTTATGGACCAGGTCCACGATGGACCGAACCCGAACCATGGACCAGGTCTGTGGAGCGGCTAACGCAAGCATGATGTCATAATTCAATTTTCCTTTAGGAAAATAATTCAGCCGAAAATGAATTTGCGTGCTGACGTCATGCTAACATCTTATTTCCGGTTTTTCAATATGTGAAATCATGTGTTGAAAAATTGGCTTAATGATGCTTTTGGCATTGCAATGTGTTTGTGTTCATGGCATGTGTGGTGCTTGTGGATGTGTTGTCTTACTCGTTCTTTTGGTATGGCTAAGTTTCTCTCTCGGGAGGAAAATAGCACGCCTGCTGAAGGAAAATAGCACGCCTGCTAGAGGAAAATAGCATACCTACTGAAGGAAATGTGACACCACAGAGTGTCGTATCCTTATTTTTTTTTGAGCATGATGAGGTCAAAAACATTATGAGATGTGGAATTAAGGTTAAAACCATAGGGTTTGGAGGTTATTAGCGTTTCCGGGAGTTTGGGCCTTTCCGGGGAGTTTTGGGCCTAGGGGAAAGGGTTGTGGGCTTTGGTGGGATGGTGTATGAGTCCATTTAGGACTAGGATTCCTTTTGGGCTGGTTTAAGGGGCTCCCCCTGCCCCTTGTGTGCGCCCACCCTGCCATTGTGCGCCCCCACCTCCTCCTCCCTTGCCCTAGCCGACCCACCTCCTCTCCTCTCCCCTTGTGGCCGTGCGCCCCTTCCCCTTGCCCCCATTGCTCCCCACCTCTCCACCACCTCTCCTCCACCCCCTTGCTTCCCTAGGGTAGCCTCCCCACCCCTGCAGCTCGAGGATCCATCCATTGGAGCGAGGAGCGAGGAGCGAACCGGGAGGAGATCCTTTCAGTTTTCGTGCGTCGGGCAAAGGTATGGCCATGGGAATCCTTGGGGTTGGTCTAGGTACTATTATAAGAGTGTTTATCAAGTTTTTAGTTCAATTGGTGGTGCTGGATTTGATTAGATTAGATGGATTCTTATGTTGGTCACGTTCTCTGTTTCGGACAGCATGAGCAGTCGACACGCCAATTTAGAGTCCGAATTTGGTCGTACGTCTGTTGAAGAAGTTGTAGATAATTTCATTATCTTTCCGTGGATATAAAGAACGTCCAATTCCGATCAGCCGTTTGAAAGTTATGGCTGTTTTACCGAGCGTGTTAAAATCTTTGACGTGATTGGAATAGATCACGGTATTTTGTAGATTAAACAACTTTAGATTCCGAATCAGTCTTTCCCTATACCTAGAAAAAGTTGGGAAATTTCCTAAGCTATGCGAGGATGTACTCGTTTAATTGATTCGGAGTCCTAGAACCCGAGTTATGCCTTTTGGAAGGCTGCTGTCCCGACGGGAGAGAACCGCTGTTTTCGGGTTTTGCGAGTAGTTGGCCATGTCGGGGGTAGATGACGGTTTGCGTACTATTTTGTGGGCTTGATTGTGATTGTGTGGTCCCTATGTGCAGGTGGTGTGACCCCGGGAGGGCCTTCTACATCTCGCCAATCCGTCGCCCGTGGTTGAGGCAAGTGTATTGTAATGGATAGCGATTTGTAGGTTGCTAGTTGAGACTAGATGAGATTGATTATATGTGATGATCACTTGCCATGCTTTAATGATTGCCAATGATATGATGAGTATGTTTATCATGTTATGATGCCATGTGTTAATGTACAAGTTAGTTATGATGTTGGCATATTTGCATACATGGCATGATTACATGGCCCGGGCGGTGAGAAAGTCATAACTAGTACGGGAAGGTCGGTGAGAAAGTTATGACTAATCCGGAGAGCCAATGAGTAAGTCCTACATCGTGATTCCATTCACCGCGGTGAACGGAAGCGAGGAGTAGGCATCCTCCATCTTCGGGATGGAAGGGGGAGAGGGTGCACACCGACGGGTGTGTACTCAACCATACCGGTATGAGTTTCCACGGAGACATGAGCATAGCACCGCATTGCATACATAATGATATGTGATCATGAATGAGATGGTTTACATGATGTGAGAGGTTATTGTCGTGAAATTGTTCTTGTTGCACCATTGCAATATGCTTGCTGAGTTTTGAACTCACGCTTGTGTTTTCTTGTTGTTTTAGGTACCATGAGACCGGCATGCGGGGAAGGGAACTAGTCACACTTACACACGTAGCTTCATTCAGTTGATTCCACAAGTCATTCAATTAGTGTTTGATAATAAATTGCGTGTGATGATTACTGCTTTAAGGTTTAGCTTTGCTTATGAGTGTCTTATTGTTCGTTTGGCTCTTGGAGACATTAAACGCCGGAAAGTAGACTTATATTGATGTTAAGTCTTTAATTATTGCTGTTTTATTTGTCTCTCATATTGCCTTATATTGCTATATTGTTGTTGCTCCTTCAAATCATGTTAAAACAAAGGAGATGCTGCCGAAATCTCGATTTTTAGCATTTACTCCTTTGCTGGAATTTACCTTAATTCATGGTATTTAGATGTGGTTCAGCTTATGTTTGGTAGCATTCAGGCATATTAGATGCCGGGGTGTTACAGGAAAATAACACGCCTGCTGAAGGAAAATAGCACGCCTGCTAGAGGAAAATAGCACGCCTGCGGGAGGAAAATTGTGACAACACGGAGTGTCGTAATCTTATAAAATGTGGATGTTGAGGTCAAAACATTATAAAATATGTAAAAGGAGGTTAAAACTTTACGTTATGCCGTTTATAGCCTGTTTTTGGGCCGTTTTCGGGTGTTTGGGCCTCTTCGGGGGACTTTGGGCCTTGGGGTTGAGTTGGGCCTCCGGTGGAAGGATTTGGGCCCAAGGGGGGGACTTTTGGGCAGCCAAATCTGGCCCCACCCCTTGGTGCGCCCCAAACTTCCTCTCCCAACCCTAGCCGCCACCCCCTAGCCCTCCCCATGCGCCTCCACCCTTCCCCTTCCTCTCCATCTTCCCCCATGGCGCCACAACCCCTCTCCTCCCCTCTCCACCTCCCTTGCTGCCCCTAGGGGAGTTCTCCACCTCACAAACCCGAAGATCCATCCATTGGAGCACTCCGTGACGACGAGATCCGGTGGATTTGAAGCGAGGAAGGAGATCGCGCGAACCGGGAGGAGATCCATTGGGTTTTCGTGCGTTAGGCGAAGGTATGGCCATGGGAATCCTTGGGGTTGGTCTAGGTACTGTTCTAAGGGTGATTATCAAGTTTTTAGATCAATTTGTGGTTCTGGAATTGAGTAGATTGGATTAGATCTGGAAGTTGCCACGTTCTCTGTTTCGGGCAGCATGAGCAGTCGACCTAGGGTTTGGGTTTTCGCCAATTTAGATTCGGAATTTGGTCGTACGGCTGTTGAAGAAGTTGTAGGTAATTTCAATATCTTTCCGTGGGTATAAAGAACGTCCAATTCCTCCCAGCCGTTTGAAAGTTATAGCTGTTTTACCGAGCGTGTTAAAATCTGTGACGTGATTGGAACAGATCATGGTATTTTGTAGATTAAACAACTTTAGAGTGCGAATCAGCTTTTCCATATACTTAGAAAAAGTTGGGAAATTTCCTAAGCTACGCGAGGATGTACTCGTTTAATTGATTTGGAGTCTTAGAACCCGAGTTATGCCTTTAGGAACGTTGCTGTCCCGACGGGACAGAACCTCTGTTTTTGGGTTTTGCGAGTAGTTGGTGATGTCGGGGTAGAAGAGGGTTTGCGTACTATTTTGTGGACATGATTGTGAGTGTGTGGTCCCTATGTGCAGGTATGATGAATATGTTTATTATGTGATGATGCCATGTGTTAATGTACAAGTTATCCATGATGATGCCATGTGTTAATGTACAACTTATTCATGATGTTGGCATATTTGCATACATGGCAAGATAAATGGCCCGGGCGGTGAGAAAGTCATAACTAATCCGGGAAAGGTCGGTGAGAAAGTTATGACTATTCCGGAGAGCCAATGAGTAAGTCCTACATCGTGATTCCATCCACCGCGGTGTGGGGAAGCGAGGAGTAGGCACCCTCCATCTTCAGGATGGAAGGGGGGAGAGGGTGCACACCGACAGGTGTGTACTCAACCATACCGGTATGAGTTTCCAAGGAGATATGAGCATCTCATCGCATCGCATCGCATACATAATGATGATGATAATGATTTGTGAATATGAATGAGATGATATACATGATGTGAGTTGTTGTAGCCATGTAATTGTTTTTGTTTGTACCATTGCAATATATTTGCTGAGTGATGAACTCACGCTTGTGTTTATGTTGTTTTTTTTTAGGTACCATGACACCGGCATGTGGGAAAGGGAATTAGCTACACATCTTCACGTAGTTCCAGTCACATTTACCAACCTTGAGTCATGATCATAATAATAATGCCCTGAACTAGGTGTATGGATTAATTTTAATGTGTTGTTGATCCTCTTTGCTTAGCTATAGATGTTTGTGTGGTTGGTTTTGGTTTAATTGTTTATGATGATGTTTTATCCATTATATATTGCTGCTTTAGATGTCTTATGTTATGAAATATTTTGCTATGATATTGCTATTGTTCAAATCATGATAAAACAAAGGAGATGATGCCGAAATTTCGGTGTTTAGCATTTGTGCCTTTGCTGAAATTTGTCTTCATGTATGATATTTAGTTGATGTTTAGTCTATGTTTGGTAGCATTTGGGCAAACTAGATGCCGGGGTGTTACAAAAATAGCACGCCTGCTGAGGGGAAATAGCACGCCTACTAGCACTTTTGCAAAAGGCAAATAGCACGCTTGCGAAAGGAAAATAGCACGCCTGTGCAAGGGAAATAGCACGCCAACTGAACATGTACGCCGGACCAATGTTTTTGGTCCGTGGTGAACAAGATTTTCCGGACTGCATTTTTGCATGTACGCCAGACCAATGTTTTTGGTCCGTGGTGAACAAGATTTTTCGAACTGCATTTTTGCATGTACGCTGGACCAATGTTTTTGGTCCGTCGTGAGTTGCGCTGGACTGGTGATTGGTCCGGTGTGCATGGATTTTCTAGGATTTTGAGTTCCCTTGTGCGCCGGACTGAAGTGTGGTCCGTCGTGAATATGTTTTGCTCAGGTTGAGTATTTTTGTATGCAATGCTCATGTGAGTAGTTGCATGGATTGATCTTGAGTCAAGTCATGGACTTGTGCTCGGAAGTGCATTTTTGTTTGTTCATGTGCAGGTATTACTCGAGGGCGGACGTGGTCGATGACGGGATCGGAACTAGGTTTATGAAGGAACTGAGTTTCAGGACTAGGTTCAGGGAGGAACTGAGGTCTTGGTGGTTAAGGATGTCATGCGGGAAGTTCGGGCTAAGAGAATGGTGCACATGAGGAGTTGTAAGTCACGTGAGTATGGCAGGTGGGCCATACGCGTGCAGAGTTGTAGTCGTTTGGGGTAGCTTACATGTATTTTGCTAGGTTTGGCCAAGTGGACATGTATCGTACTCCTTGTGTTTGTTCCTTTAAATAGGAGGGGTGTCTCCTGTTTAGACACATCGAGGGATTGAGATCAATCCAGAGCTTTAGAGTTTGTACTCTTTTGATTGGAGTACTTTAGATAAAAAGAAATAAAGATGAATTCTTCCGGATTATTTGGTTCCCTTTTGGGGTGAATTTTTAATAGATCAAAAATTTGGTTTTAGCTTCCGCACAATCATTCACCCCGCCTCTGATTTCTATATTCGTATACTTCGATGCTACACAATAGAAAAATAAATGAATTAATTCGGTATATTTTTTAATTGATTTTGCAAACTTCAAACGGCTATAACTTTTGCGTTTTAACTCCGATTGAGGTGATTCCAGTTTCTAAATTTTAGTAAAATCGACTTATAATTGATAGTGAATTTTATTTAATTTTTGGACATGAGTTTTTCTCTATTTTATTTATTTGTTGTTTATTTATCCGATTTGCGTAGACATTGAATTGCCCGAAGGTTACGAAGGAGAGGTTTTGACCCAGGAACAAGTCCAAGACCAGGAACAAGACCTTTTCCAAGGCAAGTTATGCTTTGACCATATTGATCCCACTTTTGAAACTACATTTATTTAAAGTATTGCATGCTAATTTAATTAGAAATGCTTTCAATTAATTTGGGAAATTAGATAAATGACCTGCTTATTGTATGCCACCTTGTCTATATTAATTGTATGCCATGAATCATTTGCCACCCTAGATTATGGAATATTAGTTGGACACAAATACTTTGCCAACAAGGGTTAAATAGATTGTAGTTAGCTAGCTTAGCCTTGGAATCATGTTATTGATATAATTTTTAAATGTCAGAAATTAGTCTTGATTTAATGAGAGATGGAACAAGTTTTTGGAATTGCGGCATGTGTTATTGATGATGTTGATGGCACGTGGTGCATGGTAATCAACTGGGGTGATAAAATGATTTACACTAGGGCAAGTGGCAAGATTGTTCTTGTGGGCCAGGTGTGGCACTTGGGAGGTCGCATTTGGTTTTTGTTTGGACTTGTGGATTCATTTGGGTAGTCTTGCCATGGTAAATTTAAGGACTTAACCTTTCAAGAATTTGAACTGAATCCAACATACAGCCACAAGTCTGGAATGGGACAAACCTGGCCGAGTACACTGTGATGTGTAGATTTCGGTGTTGTCATGGTGGTGTGAGCCCTGGGTTAATGGGTGGACTCACAGGCGCAAGAGGGGGGCCCTGAGTGTGGTAACCAGTCCATTCAGTGTTGAAACCTTAGTGGGCAGTACTGGGTCTAGAAGTAGCTTTGGAAAGGCTTTGTTGCGGTCACTTGCCTTTGTGGTGTTTGATTGTATCTTGTGGGTAAAGTGTATAACCTCTGCAGAGTGTACAACCTATTCGAATACCCAAGTCCACGGTATTGGACATTGCTCGGTGATTACAGTCAAGGGTTAGACTTTATGAAAATGAACTTGGTTTGTAGATACTTGGTGTTGGAAATAATGAACTTGTTTAGGTTGATAGATCCTTTACTCGAGAAATTGTTTACGAATTTATTACTGTTTTACCGCTTTCCATTATATTACTGTTATTTATGAATGTTGCTTATTGCAAAAGAACCCCTTAGCCTGTTGTTGGAATAAGCCATGCATGTAGCTATTTGCATTGCATTTCTGTGCATGACTTGCAGAGTGCTCTTAAGTACTCACCCTTGCCACAATACAAACATCAGTTGAAGAAGAATCGACACCAACATTGGAGGAGGAGTTCCAGGAGGAGCCGCCGAACTAGGGGCGAGCCCAATCAGTTGCCTGTGGCATATTGGTTGGAGCCACGCGTTTCTTTATTTTCTGCTCCAAGTTTATTTGAGTAAGACTTAAGCCCTGTGAGGCGTACTTTTGTAACTTGACCATAAGGTCGAGCAACCGGTTATATTTCGCTTTCAATAAGGTACTCAAATCGGGCAATGCGGCAGATCGCGTGCACCTACTCTTCAGAGTTGGAGGGCACTGTGTTTCGTCACCATCCGAGCAGAGACAGCCACCTCGATCGGGAGTTGATAGTGGAGGAGGATGCCACGCTCACTCACCTGGCGAGGTTTTTTGTCACCAAGGAGGACGCTATTGACGAGACGGTTCAGGAGTTACAGAAGGCCCGCGATGAAGTTGAGGATGTGAGGAGGCAGCTACGAGAGGCTCGGGAGTATATTTCCCACTCTTCACGGAAGATCGACGAGTTGGAGATGGCACTGTACGGGCCAACACCGGAGCTAGTGTTGGAGCTGCACGACCCAGAACCTGAGGAGCCAGAGCCACAGCCAGCACCAGAGTTGGAGGAGGATGTTGCTTCGTCGACCACCGCTGTGTTTGGTCATGGAGATCGCTTTGCGCCGATGCCGCCGCACCTGCCCAAGTGTACCCCGGGTTGTTCCCATGGGGATGGCTTGATGACTGAGTGTTTAGGTGTAACAATTGAGACTTCAGTGTTGAGTCGCGTCTTAGATTAATAAGAGTCACCCTTTAGGCGTTAGACACCAGTGTGTTAGTTTAATTTTGATCTTTTTGTTTGCTGAGTGTGCAGTATGTGTTGCAAAGCCCTTAGGCATTGTGAGCAACCATACCAAGTTATTATTGAATAATTAATAAAGTTGGATTTTGAGTTACACCATTTACCCTCGCATAAGTTTCTCTACTACTTGTCTATTCTTGTTCCCTCTCGTCTGTAAACCTTGGAGCAATCAGCAGATGGTGAACACTCTTTGCAACAACAGAGGAAGTGGAAGTGGTTCCCGATGATGAGGACATCACTACCATGGATACGGCCATGCCTACAAACCCAATTGAAACCAACAATGTAATACAAAGGCCAATTACTCGAGCTCGCGCACATCAATTCAATTGCCAAGCGAATGCGTTCCTCGGGTTGCATACAAATAATTTAATGAATGGAATGCTATTTAATCCTTGTGATGATTTTATTGTCCTTAGGAACCAAGGAGAAGGACTCCCAAACGTCAAGAATGAAGCCAATTCTTCCGATGCACAAGTTCAACTCGGATTCGACCTCCGGGACAGCACCAACTTAAAACGACCATAATTTTTGGGGTCTATGAGTACTGGTTTGAAAGATTTCGTCATCCTCTTTCCAACGGATCTGACCTCATGTCCAAATTCCTTACGAGTCAACGGAAATCGGCAAAACAAGTTTGGTCATCTTTCCAAATTCGAGTCAAACTAGGAATAGGAGTCCTACTCGGCCATGGATGTATTTTGGATGCCCCTAGCAAGGTTTTGGCCTCCTATTTCTCCTATATATAGCTTGGGAGTCCCCCAAAATAACTTGGGTTTTGGTTATTTGATAGTTTAGCCTTTTGCTGCTATTTTGAGTCTTTTAGACGTGCTCAATGGCCGCCTAACAAGCTCCTTGTATCGGAACCCCAACTTTTCAATACTTCATCTATATTTGCAATTTTAGATTGCTTTTTTCTTGTTCTTGCTTGTTCTTCGATTGCTTGCAGAAATTGATCTTCGTGATCAGGTTGATCGTGCCCACGGCAAGGTCAATAACCCTCTGGAGTTGGTTTAGCGATTGCTAATGCGCATTGTCGTTGTACGTTGTAGTCAGATCGTCAAAGTTGTCTCCACCCAAATCGAAGGTTATCATTCTTATAGAAAGATCGGGACACCCAATGTTACATCAAGTGGTATTAGAGCTTCAGTTGATCGGTGAGAATATCAGTGCCTTAGGTTAGTTTTTGATTTCTTTCCTAAATTGAAAACTACTCCACAATAATTCAACATTTAGTTTCAATCTATTATTTTAGTGAGTTTTGTTAGGTTTTGATCCATTAGAGTCCATGTTTTAGTTGCTGATCTTTCTCTTTCTTCGCGTCTTTTTTTAGATTGTGCAATTTATGAAGTAGTGAGGAATCTTGTGCTCTTTTTACATTATTGAAGCAATAAGTTAGCGTCTCTCTACGACTTGTGCAATAGAGCTTTTTGTGCTTCACTTATATTTCATGGCTCATTCCTTGATTGCATAAGTGCCTTTATCTTTGCATGTGTGTTGTCTTGAAATTCACTTATATCTTTGAGATCGGCAACTAGGGCTTGTGAATTCTAGTTTGGATCATTACTTATCATTACAATAACTTGTGACACTACGGTATGGTGTGACATTATAAAATGTGAAATTAGAGAATAAAACCTTTCGGCTTGAGGTTTACTCGCGTTTTTGGGCCTTTTGAAGTGTTGTGACACCACGGAGTGTCGTAACCTTATAAAAGGTGCATAATGAGGTCAAAAACATATTGAAATATGATATGGGAGGTTAAAACCATAAGGTATGGAGGTTAATAGTGTTGTCGGGACGTTTCCGGGCCGTTTTCGGGGTTTTGGGCCTTCCCAGGGGAGTTTGGGCCTTAAAGAGGGGGTTGTGGGCTTTGGTGGGATGGAGTGGGAATCCATTTAGGATTAGGAAAGGGGCTTAGGGCTGGTTAAAGGGGGGTTTCCCTGCCCTTTTGGGCGTCCTCCCCCTGCCCCTTGCGCCCCCAAGTGCCCTAGCCGCCTCCCACACCTCCCCACCTCCTCCTTGGGCGCCTCCACCTCCCCCAAGCCTCTCCCCTTGCGCCACCACCCTCTCCACCACCTCTCCACCTCCCTTGCTGCGCCTAGGTGAGTTCTTGACCTCACCACCTCAAAGATCCATCCATTGAAGTGCTCCGCGACGAGGAGATCCAGTGGATTTGGAAGCGAGGAAGGGGATCGCGCGAACCGGGAGGAGATCTATTGGGTTTTCGTGCGTCGGGCAAAGGTATGTCCATGGAAATCCTTGGGGTTGATCTAGTTACTGTTCTAAGGGTGTTTATCAATTTTTTAGATCAATTGGTGGTGCTGGAATTGAGTAATTTCGATTAGATCTAGATGTTGCCACGTTCTGTTTTTGGGACAGCATGAGCAGTCGACCTAGGGTTTGCGTTTTCATCAATTTAGAATCCGAATCTGTCCGTACGGATGTTGAAGAAGTTGTAGGTAATTTCATTATCTTTCAGTGGGTATAAAGCACGTTAAATTCCACCCAGCCGTTTGAAAGTTATGGCTGTTTTACCGTGCGTGATAAAATCTGTGACGTAATTGGAACAGATCACGGTAATCTGTAGATTAAACAACGTTACAATCCGAATCAGTCTTTCCATATACCTAGAGAAAGTTGTGAAATTTCCTAAGCTACGCGAGTATGTACTCGTTTAATTGATTCGGAGTCCCAGATCTCAAGTTATGCCTTTTGCAAGGCTGCTATCCCGACGGGACAGAACCTCTGTTTTTAGGTTTTGCGAGTAGTTGGCAATGTCGGGGTAGATGAGGGTTTGCGTACCGTTTTGTGGACATGATTGTGAGCGTGTGGTACCTATGTACAGGTGGTGCGACCCCGGGAGTGCCCTCTACTTCCCGCCAATCCTTTGCCCGTGGTTGAGGCAAGTGTGTTGTTATGGATAGCAATTTGTAGGTTGCTTGTTGAAAATAGATGGAATTGACTACATGATATATGATCACTTGCCATGCTTTTATGATTGCCAATGATATGATGAGCATGTTTAATATGTTATGATGCCATGTGTTAATATGTGAGTTAAATATGTTGTTGGCATAAATGCATACATGGCATGTTACATGGCTCGGGCGGTGAGAAAGTCATAACTAGTCCGGGAAGGTCGGTGAGAAAGTTATGACTAATCCGGAAAGCCAATGAGTAAGTCCTACATCGTGATTCCATTCACCGCGGTGAACGGAAGCGAGGAGTAGGCACCCTCCATCTTCGGGATGGAAGGGGAGAGGGTGCACACCGACGGTGTGTACTCAACCATACCTGTATGAGTTTCAAGGAGACATGAGCATTGCATTACATTGCATACATAATGATGATGATATTGTTAAGTGTTCATGAATGAGATGATATATATGATGGGAGATGTTATTGCCATGATATTGTTCTTGTTGTCCATTGCAATATGCTTGCTGAGTTTCGAACTCACGCTTGTGTTTTCTTGTTATTTTAGGTACCATGAGAACGGCATGCGGGGAAGGGAAATAGTCACACGCCCACACGTAGCTTCACCATATTGATTCCACAAGTCATTCTATTAGTTTGATAATAAATTGCGTGTGATGATTATTGCTTTAAGGTTTAGCTTTGCTATATAAGAGTTTTACTGTTCGTTTGACCCTTGGAGACATTATGTGTTTGAAACTAGACTTATATTGTTTCTAAGTCGTTAATTATTGTTGTTTTTAGTTGTCTCTCATAATCCATACATTGCTATACTGTTGTTGCTCCTTTAATTCATGTTAAAACAAAGGAGATGCTGCCGAAATTTCGGTTTTTTAGCATATGTACCTTTGCTGGAATTTATGGTAACTTATGTTTGGTAGCATTCAGGCATATTAAATGCCGGGGTGTTACATAACTAGAATTATCAGATTGCATAGGAAATAAATATTGCCTATCCAAGCTCCACATCCAACCTCGTACATTTGTTTGTTCCCTTGGCAATCGCTTTATCCAAGCTTCGGAGAACTTTTGACCACGTCAACGGCCGTCAATACCCGCTGCACGGTAAGAACTTGTAAGAGCTTTGGTAATAGGCTTGAGTGTTGAGAGACTTGCCACCACCTCTTGGTAGTTGATAGGAACATTATACCTATGATTTTTGTTTTCTTGTCTTCTACTAACCATATCAGGTGACGAGGACTCCCTACATCACTCTCCTCGCACCAAGGGAATTGTTGCTCACTCTGAGCGTATGTCGCAAGAGAACCTTCTCAGATCCATCGAGGTCGCACAGGGGATCGCTAAAACTACTCTTGCTACTATTTTGTCTAGACTTGATACGCTTGCAGGAACTTCCAGTCCTCCACCTCGTCTTCCAAGCTACAAAAATGGCGTACTACATGCTCAGGTACATGTTGATGATGATCCCCTAGGTAAGGTTAAATTCGCCATTCCACCTTTTGATGGTCAATATGATCCTGATGCCTATATTAATTGGGAGATAGCAATAGACAAAGAATTTGGAAAGTATGATTTGTCTGAAAATGAAAAGATTAGGATTGCTGCGTGTGTTAAATGAATATGCATTAACATGGTGGAAACATATTTGTAGAAAAGAGAGAAAACTTGAAAATTGGAAGGCCATGAAAAGACTTATGAGAATTGATTATATTCCTGAATATCATACTGATTTTTTGTATACTAGACTCCAATGCTTGAAACAAGGAAATAAGTGCGTTAAGGAATACTATGAATGATTGCAAAATCATTTGTTGCGTTGTGGTTTAGTTGAAGGTGAAGAAGCAACAGAGCTTAGGTTCATACGTGGACTTAATCAAGAAATGCAGGATGCTCTTATTGATGAAACATATAGTTCTATTTCAGAATTGGTTGTATGTGTTTGTAGAGTTGAAAATATGCTTGCTGAATCCTTGAAAGAATCATTAGCTTCATTTGAGGCGCCTATTGTTGCACCTTCTTTTGTAGCTAACATTTTACAGAAAAGTGAGCACCATCGAGAGAATGATGTAGAAGAGCATATGGAGAAAGAAACGATCAGTACTACCCCATGTGTAAGTGAAGAGATAATAATTGAAGAAATGCCTACAACAACTGATGAGAACTTACAAGGTAATGTAATAGGTATGGACTTTACACATGGAGAAAATAATTTTGAAGAGCTAAAACTATCCACAAATCATGCTATCGTAGAGCAACTATTAGCGGAACCAATTGTTGATTTTGCATTGTCACAAGATGATTTGCTTGCTATTTCTTGTGATAAAGAAGAGTTGTGTGATAATACTTCACTTATATCCATGACACAACTAGCGAATGGACATGTCACTTTTGTTAACACACTAGACACTTATGCTGAAAATAAACATGTCATTTACATCACAAGCGAAAATGATGAGTTGAAATTGATGTCTCCTTTATGTACATTAGGCAACATTGAATTTGATGTTCCGTGTGATCTGAATTATTTAGAGGAGAGACTTTTTGTACAATCTGATTTGTCATGGTTATCTCGAAATATTTTTTATGTTATTGGCAAAAATAGTAAGAAAGGAGAGTATAAAGCACATCGAGTTTACATTTGTTCAAATTTTAAACCCATTTGCAATGCAACAATGTCATCAATTTAATAATTGCCATATCACTATTCATGTCATACCGAGTACATTTGGTTCCATTCACAAGTCATATGATAGTTTTCAAGAAAGGGAAGATATGGTTGATAGAAATTCTTGATCGATTGATTTGATTGCAAATGTGCATATTGCTTTGTTTCCTGTCATTACTAACATTTTGCAGGACAATATGATGGAGTCAAGGACGACTCCACTTCAAGAAAGGGAGGATGATGATACCATGCTCATCATGGACAGAACTAACAATGCATACATATGGTCATCACCAAGTGTTACCGCAATTATATCAACTACATGGCTTCATCGGCCCCCACCTTGGCCAGGACCATTAAGTTGGCGACACTTTATGTGACACTACGGAATGGTGTGACATTGTAAAATGTAAACTTAGAGAATAAAACCTTTCGGCTTGAGGTTTACTCGCGTTTTTGGGCCTTTTGAAGTGTTGTGACACCACAGAGCGTCGTAACCTTATAAAAGGTGCATGATGAGGTCAAAAACATATTGAAATATAATATGGGAGGTTAAAACCATAAGGTATGGAGGTTAATAGCGTTGTCGGGCCGTTTCCGGGGTTTTGGGCCTTCCCGGGGGAGTTTGGGCCTTAAAGAGGGGGTTGTGGGCTTTGGTGGGATGGAGTGGGAATCCATTTAGGATTAGGAAAGGGGCTTAGGGCTGGTTAAAGGGGGGTTTACCTGCCCTTTTGGGCATCCTCCCCCTGCCCCTTGCGCCCCCAAGTGCCCTAGCCGCCTCCCACACCTCCCCATCTCCTCCTTGGCGCCTCCACCTCCCCCAAGCCTCTCCCCTTGCGCCACCACCCTCTCCACCACCTCTCCACCTCCCTTGCTGCGCCTAGGTGAGTTCTTGACCTCACCACCTCGAAGATCCATCCATTGGAGCGCTCCGCGACGAGGAGATCCGGTGGATTTGGAAGCGAGGAAGGGGATCGCGCGAACCGGGAGGAGATCTATTGGGTTTTCGTGTGTCGAGCGAAGGTATGGCCATGGGAATCCTTGAGGTTGGGCTAGGTACTGTTCTAAGGGTGTTTATCAAGTTTTTAGATCAATTGGTGGTGCTGGATTTGAGTACATTTGATTAGATCTAGAAGTTGCCACGTTCTCTGTTTCGGGCAGCATGAGCAGTCGACCTAGGGTTCGGTTTTTCGCCAAATTAGATTCGGAATCTGGTCGTACAGACGTTTAAGAAGTTGTAGATAATTTCATTATCTATCCGTGGATATAAAGAACTTTAAATTCCTCCAAGCCGTTTGAAAGTTATGGCTGTTTTACCGAGCGTGTTAAAATCTGTGACGTGATTGGAACAGATCACGGTATTTTGTAGATTAAACAACTTTAGAGTCCGAATCAGTCTTTCCCTATACCTAGAAAAAGTTGGGAAATTTCCTAAGCTACGCGAGGATGTACCCGTTTAATTGTTTCGGAGTCTTAGAACCTGAGTTATGCCTTTTGGAAGGCTGCTGTCCCGACGGGACAGAACCGCTGTTTTTGGGTTTTGCGAGTAGTTGGTAATGTCGGGGTAGATGAGGGTTTGCGTACTATTTTGTGGACATGATTGTGAGTGTGTGGTACCTATGTGAAGGTGGTATGACCCCGGGAGTGCCCTCTACGTCTCGCCAATCCGTCGCCGTGGTTGAGGCAAGTGTGTTGTGATGGATAGCGAGTTGTAGGTTGCTTGTTGAGAATAGATGGACTTGACTTCATGATATATGATCACTTGCCATGCTTTTATGATTGCCAATGATATGATGAGCATGTTTAGTATGTTATGATGCCATGTGTTAAAATGTGAGTTAAATATGATGTTGGCATAATTGCATACATGACATGTTACATGGCCCGGGAAGTGAGAAAGTCATATCTAATCCGGGAAGGTCGGTGAGAAAGATATGACTAATCCAGAGAGCCAATGAGTAAGTCCTACATCGTGATTCCATTCACCGCGGTGAACGGAAGCGAGGAGTAGGCACCCTCCATCTTCGGGATGGAAGGGGGGGAGAGGGTGCACACAGACGGGTGTGTACTCAACCATACCGGTATGAGTTTCCAAGGAGACATGAGCATCGCATTGCACTGCATACATATTGATGATGATGATGATGATATGTGACCATGAATGAGATGGTTTACATGATGTGAAATATTATTGCTATGTAATTGTTTATGTTTGTACCATTGCAATATACTTGCTGAGTGATGAACTCACGCTTGTGTTTATGTTGTTTTCTTTTAGGTACCATGAATCCGACATGCGGGAAAGGGAGCTAGTCACACGTCATCACTTAGCATCACCCATTTAAACAATGATATGATAATGAAAGTATTGCCATGAAACTTGGAGTATTGCTTAACCGTGTGCTCGGTCTTATTATTTAATTTGTTTAGCTCATGAAGTGGTTGAATGCTTTATCCTGGACTTATATTGTTGCTATGTCACATGTTATTCCTGTTTTAGATGCTTTCCATTATGATATAACTTGTGATACTGTTGTTGCTCCTTCAATTCATGTTAAAACAAAGGAGATGCTGCCGAAATCTCGGTTTTTAGCATATGCGCCTTTGCTGGAATTTTTGTTTAATTGTGGTATTTAGATGTTGTTTAGCTTATGTTTGGTAGCATTCAGGCATATTAAATGCCGGGGTGTTACAGTTGGTATCAGAGCGGGCTGTAGGTCCTTGGAAAGTGTATTTTTAGTGACATGCTATAGGGTACAACTAAAATGTGATGTGGAATAACTTAGAAACATGGCTTAGGTCCTAACTAAAATTTTTTCATAGGATAGCAACATTAAAACTTGCAAAAGTGGTATAACTAATCTAAAATTTGACACACACTGGATGCACAGTAGGAAAGGGTATGGGTATCATCTCTTTACGCTTAAATGTTGTATTTAAGTTTTGATGTTGAATGCTTCATTTGATAATGTATGTTGCTATGTCTATGAGATAAATGATTGAATTGATCTTGTTGTTGTGATAAAGTGGGGTTTTGATGCCGAAGGGTTTCGGTCACCTCTTTTTGGCTCATAGTAAGGGTGAGGTTTGACGGTGTGGCCGGTTAGCGCCATCACCGAAGAACTATAACCCCTGTAGGAGAAGAGTGCTTACCCTTTTCTATCATAGATCGGGTAGTTGACTGGAGACAAGTAAAAGAGTTCATGGTGGATTCCTTCAGATGTTCTTTATCGTTCTGTGGTCGGTCTTGGTTGGTTTTATTGGTTTTAGTTGATGGAAACCAAAAGAAAAGTGTTTGGTATTGGATTTTCGCGGATCATTCCGTATGTGGTGTGTGGTTTTGTCTTCCTTGGTTGAAGACGAAGAAGAGGAGTCTAGGGTGGCGCTTCTTTCGGGCGCCTTTCCACTTTTAATGCTTAGTTTGTTGATTTCTTTATGGGGAAGAAGCATTCAATTTCATTCCTGTGTTTGTCTTTCTCCGAGGTTAAAGGAGTTATTGCGGAGTTGTGCCAGACCTGACTGTCAGGGCTGAAGATCTGTGGCTTTGTAGGAGTAAGTGGTGTTTGATTTCGATATTTTACTGGTTTAAGAAATCATCGTTGAAAAACCCTTCTTGTTTCGTGAAAGTTTGGGGTTTGGTGTTAAGGTTTTAATTGCAAAGGTTTAATTGAGCGCTTAGTTCCCTTTCGAGAAAATTGTCTTTCAACCATTTTTCTCTTTGGGAGTCCTTGAGATTTAAAAGTGTTATGGAAAATTCCTTTCGCATGACCAAGTTTGGGTTTGTCTCATTGCAATTTTGAGAGTCAAGTTTCCTTATGAATTCGGGATGAGCTTTAAAACTAAAATGTTGCAAACAAAAGTAGTCTTTTGACTGAAATCGTTTGTCCCTAGTAAGAATTGCTGTTTAGCATATTATGTAGCATGTACCAATGTGATTTATGGGATGATGTCAATGTAGTCTTGGTTGGGTGTCTTTTTGATAAACATCATAAACTTTAATTAAAAGTGTTGAGAATGGTAACTAGAGAAAGAATTTGATGTGTCAATTTTGTTAAATCCGGTTGGACTCTCTTGATGAGTAAATAGTGATTATTGAATGCTTAAATGGTAAGTGTAGTGGAACACAAACTATGGTGGGGTTCATGCTGAGCTGGTGTTTAAAACCTTTGAAACTGGTTTGGTTGTTTGCCATCTCGGTTGAATGCTTTCGGTTGAGGTGTTCCTTATGTTGAGATTCAGAGTTTCCCCAAAAACTCGTAGTGTTTGGTGTGACCTTTGGTTTTGGCGAAATTGTTTAGTTTGTGTTGTGAGTTTGAGTTTACATCCAAAAGTTTTTGAGTGGATCGCGCTCCTTCGCGTCCACACTGAATTATCTTTCGAATTAATTTTAAAGGGAAGCAGATGGTCATAAAGGGATGTGTTGGAAACTTTTGAGTTAAGCCCTTAATGTGTAACTCTATTTGGCTAGAGTTGGAGTCATTTGGAAAATGTGTCTGGTGTGCGGATGTTTCACAAGTCTGGATTTTTATGAATGTTTCATAAGTGAATTTGGTTAGAGAAGAGTTTCCTTTTGGGATTGAGTTTCCCTCTCTTTTGATAAAATTTATGGCAGTTGTTTGTGCAGATGTCTAACTTTGGAGTCAATGTTCTTTTCCAAAACGTTGATTTTGGTTAAAATACGATGTTTTGCAAAGTTTAGCTATCTATCGTTGGTGGGTTCTGATTTGATGTGGTGCCTTACTGTTAACTATGTTGCCGTCATAGTCTATATGATTTAGCGCAATCGCCGGGCTTTATGGGTATTTCAATCATTTGATACCGAGGAAGAAGTCATTTGGTGAATGACTATTCTGTACCGTTGTTCCATGATGAATGAATGGTGAAAAGTAAACATGACATCGCTTTTACATGTTAAATGATAAAAGAGTCGTTGAGCTGTCGGTGAGAAAGTCATATATGGAGATATGACTAATCCGGAGTGCTCTCAAGAATGTGCATTTATGTCATGAAACGAGATTTCCCTTGCTTTCTAGTATGAAAAGAAAGAATGAAGAAATTATGGTATCTTGGTTGTGGTGTAGGGGATTTATGCTTCCTTTGTGTGCTCTTTGGATGTTGCCGAATTCTTTCCAAAATGGTTGTTAACGCTTTGGGTTTGAGTTGTCGTGAGTACACTTGGGCTTGATAGCTAAGTGTTTTTGTGTGAGGGCGAGACCCTCTTAAGAAAGGAACCAATTGTGGTTTGGTAAAGTTTTTACGATCCTAGCTTGGGGCTAGGTGTAGAACCTTAGTGGTATAAGGGTGGTTTGTGATGGAGGTTGATGATGTAAGGATTTAACCTTTATTAAGAGTAGTGATGGGTGGAAGTGAAGTTGACGGTAGTTCGGTGATGTTTGTCCTACCGTGAGCAATTGTCGTCACTAGTTGTTTTGGATTTGAGTTTTGCCTGGGAGAGGATAGAATGAATGTTAGCATGATCGTGTATCGGAAGGGCAAGTGTGCCTTAATGAGTTATTCCCCTCGAGGGAATTTTTCGGGAATGTAGAGAGGTCGTTAAAGGAATTGTGACTTGCTTTGATTATGTCATGTTGAGTTTAATGGAGTATGGTAGTCAGGTTGGTTTGTGATAGAAGTATGAAGTGTTTGCCGTGAGGATTCGAGTGTTTTGGGTTGATGGAGCCCTTTGTGGTTGGTACGCAGATTCTGTTTGGGAATGGAAGTGAAGGTCGACCTGTGAGAGGTTGCCCTTGGTTGAGCTAGATCATTACTTTTCTCTCCAAGTGTTGGTTTTGAGAACTCGTTTGTCGTTTGTTCCGGTTTTAGTTGTTGTGCGAATGTTTTGTGCTACAGAGAAGCCTTTTATCCCTTGGGGACTTTGTTGTTAATTTTGGCGTCCTTCGGATTCGAGGTCGAATCCTGCTGAAGGGGGGGGAGAATGTGACACTACGGAATGGTGTTACATTGTAAAATGTAAAATTAGAGAATAAAACCTTTCGGCTTGAGGTTTACTCGCGTTTTTGGGCCTTTTGAAGTGTTGTGACACCACGGAGCGTCGTAACCTTATAAAAGGTGCATGATGAGGTCAAAAACATATTGAAATATAATATGGAAGGTTAAAACCATAAGGTATGGAGGTTAATAGCGTTGTCGGGCCGTTTCCGGGGTTTTGGGCCTTCCCGGGGGAGTTTGGGCCTTAAAAAGGGGGTTGTGGGCTTTGGTGGGATGGAGTGGGAATCCATTTAGGATTAGGAAAGGGGCTTAGGGCTGGTTAAAGGGGGGTTTCCCTGCCCTTTTGGGCATCCTCCCCCTGCCCCTTGCGCCCCCAAGTGCCCTAGCCGCCTCCCACACCTCCCCACCTCCTCCTTGGGCGCCTCCACCTCCCCCAAGCCTCTCCCCTTGCGCCACCACCTCTCCACCTCCCTTGCTGCGCCTAGGTGAGTTCTTGACCTCACCACCTCGAAGATCCATCCATTGGAGCGCTCCGCGATGAGGAGATCCGGTGGATTTTGAAGCGAGGAAGGTGATCGCGTGAACCGGGAGGAGATCTATTGGGTTTTCATGCGTCGGGCGAAGGTATGGCCATGAGAATCCTTGGGGTTGGGCTAGGTACTGTTATAAGGGTGTTTATCAAGTTTTTAGATCAATTGGTGGTGCTGGATTTGAGTAGATTGGATTAGATCTAGAAGTTGCCACGTTCTCTATTTCGGGCAGCATGAGCTGTCGACCTAGGATTCGGTTTTTCGCCAAATTAGATTCGGAAGCTGGTCATACGGACGTTTAAGAAGTTGTAGATAATTTCATTATCTTTCCGTGGATATAAAGAACTTTAAATTCCTCCCAGCCGTTTGAAAGTTATGGCTGTTTTACCGAGCGTGTTAAAATCTGTGACGTGATTGGAACAGATCACGGTATTTTGTAGATTAAACAACTTTAGATTCTGAATCAGTCTTTCCCTATACCTAGAAAAAGTTGGGAAATTTCCTAAGCTACACAAGGATGTACTCATTTATTTGATTCGGAGTCTTAGAACCTGAGTTATGCCTTTTGGAAGGCTGCTGTCCCGACGGGACAGAACCGCTGTTTTCGGGTTTTGCGAGTAGTTGGTAATGTCGGGGTAGATGAGGGTTTGCGTACTGTTTTGTGGACACGATTGTGAGTGTGTGGTACCTATGTGCAGGTGGTATGACCCGTAGTGCCCTCTACGTCTCGCCAATCCGTCGCCGTGGTTGAGGCAAGTGTGTTGTGATGGATAGCGAGTTGTAGGTTGCTTGTTGAGAATAGATGGACTTGACTTCATGATATATGATCACTTGCCATGCTTTTATGATTGCCAATGATATGATGAGCATGTTTAGTATGTTATGATGCCATGTGTTAAAATGTGAGTTAAATATGATGTTGGCATAATTGCATACATGACATGTTACATGGCCCGGGCGGTGAGAAAGTCATATCTAATCCGGGAAGGTCGGTGAGAGCCAATGAGTAAGTCCTACATCGTGATTCCATTCACCGCAGTGAGTGGAAGCGAGGAGTAGGCACCCTCCATCTTCGGGATCGAGGGGGGGAGAGGGTGCACACCGACGGGTGTGTACTCAACCATACCGGTATGAGTTTCCAAGGAGACATGAGCATCGCATTGCACTGCATACATATTGATGATGATGATGATGATATGTGACCATGAATGAGATGGTTTACATGATGTGAGATATTATTGCTATGTAATTGTTTATGTTTGTACCATTGCAATATACTTGCTGAGTGATGAACTCACGCTTGTGTTTATGTTGTTTTCTTTTAGGTACCATGAATCCGACATGCGGGAAAGGGAGCTAGTCACACGTCATCACTTAGCATCACCCATTTAAACAATGATATGATAATGAAAGTATTGCCATGAAACTTGGAGTATTGCTTAACCGTGTGCTCGGTCTTATTATTTAATTCGTTTAGCTCATGAAGTGGTTGAATGCTTTATCCTGGACTTATATTGTTGCTATGTCACATGTTATTCCTGTTTTAGATGCTTTCCATTATGATATAACTTGTGATACTGTTGTTGCTCCTTCAATTCATGTTAAAACAAAGGAGATGCTGCCGAAATCTCGGTTTTTAGCATATGCGCCTTTGCTGGAATTTTTGTTTAATTATGGTATTTAGATGTTGTTTAGCTTATGTTTGGTAGCATTCAGGCATATTAAATGCCGGGGTGTTACACTTTATGGCATCCTTTACTCCATCTGCATGGCTTCATCGGCCCCCACCTTGTCCATCCTTCTACATCTTCGTCGGTTCAAGGACCATTACTCGAGCTCGAGCCCGTCAACTCAATTATCAGATCTAAAGCCATACTTGGGAGAAGATGATGAACTTGAGTCGAGGATGACTCAAATGCAAGAAGGGGAAGATGATGAGGACATCACTACCATGGATACGGCCATGCCTACAAACCCAATTGAAACCAACAATGTAATACAAGGGCCAATTACTCGAGCTCGCGCACGTCAATTCAATTGCGAAGTGAATGCGTGTAACACCCCGGCATCTAGTATGCCCTAGATGTCACCAAACATAGGCTAAACAACATCTAAATACCACATCTAAAGGTAAATTACAGCAAGGAGTAAATGCAAAAAACCGAAAATTTCGGCAGCATCTCCTTTGTTTTTCCATGGTACGGATCACCAACAATAATATCACAAGATATATCATAATGGGAAGCATCTAAAGCAGCAATAAAAGGTGACGTAGCAACTATTTAAGTCTAGCATAACGAATTTAACCACTCCATGATCTAAAACGAAGTAAATAATATGACCAAGCACACAAATAAGGCATACTCCAAGTTCTCAACGCATTAACATATAATCACAACTACGAATGGCAAAATTGTGTATGTCTTAATGAGTGAAACTTTGTGAAGATGTGCCACTAAGCCCCTTTCCCGCATGCCGATTTCATGGTACCTAAAAACAACATAAAACACAAGCATGAGTTCATCACTCAGCAAAGTGTATTGCAATGGAACAAGAAAACACATTCCAATACCTTCATCACTACTTTCATATTCAACATCATAATCATCTCATATTCACATTGTATGCATCTCATTGACCTCATCATATAACATCATCATATAACATCATATATAATGCAATGCAATGCAATGCACATGTCTCCTTGAAGCACATACCGGTATTGCCGAGTGCACACCCGTCGGCGTGCACCCTCTTTCCCCTTCCATCCCGTAAATGGAGGGTGCCTACTTCTCGCTTCCATTCACAACCGTGGATGGAACACGAGGTAGGATTTACTCAATGGCGCTCCGGATTAGTCATAACTTTCTCACCGAGCTTACCGGACTAGTTATGACTTTCTCACCGACTGGGCCAGTTTTCATGCCATGTATGCAACATATGCCATAAACATAAACAACTAATCATTGCATAGCATCATAACGTATCATTTTCATCACATCATGGGCAAACACTAATCATGGCAAGATAGCACATTATGTAAACAATTTGCACTTAATCAGGACTAGCAAACATAGAACACATTCACCATTCCAATACACTTGCCTTAACCGCGGGCGACGGATTGGCGAGATGATGAGGGCACTCCCGGGGTCACACCACATGAACATAGGTACCACATACTCAAAACGTTCCCACAAAACAGTACACAATCGCTCATCTACCCCGACTTCGCAAACTACTCCCAAAACCGAAAAACAGAGAATTTGTCCCGACGGGACAGCAGGCTTCAAACTAGCATAACTTGAGTTCTAGGACTCCAAATCAAGTAAACGAGTACATCATCGCGAAGCTTAGGAAATTTCCTAGCTTTCTATAAGTATTGGGAAAAGCTGATTCGGCTTCTAAAATTGTCTAATCTACAAAACATTACGTTTTGTCCCAATTACGTCACAGATTTGAACATGCACGGTAAAACGATCATAAATTTCAAACGGCTGGGCGGATTTGACGTTCTTGGTGTCCAATTAAAGGTATTGGAGTTATCTATAACTTTCTCAACAGGCGGTTGACCAAATTCCAATTCTAAAATTGAGAAAACTCAAACCCTAAGTCCTGTGCCCAATCGGCCCCAATAGCCAAGAGACCTTATCGGATGTCTACCGATGAGTTAGTGGTGATGAAGAAACAAATCGAGGAGCTGATGGAGAAAGGATTTATTAGAACCAGATCGTCATCGTGGGGAGCGCCCGTCTTGTTCATCAAGAAGAAGGATGGAAGTTTTCGGATGTGCATTGATTATCGTGCACTCAATGATGTGACGATAAAGAATAAGTATCCACTACCCAGGATCGATGACTTGTTTGATCAGTTAAGAGGAGCTGGAGTTTTCTCCAAGATCGACCTGCGATTCGGGTATCACCAGCTAAAGATCCTGTCAGAAGACGTACCAAAGACTGCATTTTCGTCAAGATATGGACATTACGAGTTACAGTTATGTCCTTTCGTCTAACAAATGCACCCGCATATTTCATGAACATGATGAATAAAGTTTTCATGGAATATTTGGATAAGTTTGTCATCATGTTCATTGATGATATCCTTGTCTAGTCCAAGACGAGGGAAGAACACGCCGAACATCTGAGGCTAGTTCTTGAGAAGCTGCGAGAGCAACAGTTATTTGCTAAGTTTAGCAAATGTGTCTTCTGGAAGAGTAAAGTGGAATTTCTTGGACATGTAATGACTGCCAATGGAGTCGCAGTTGACCCGAGCCAGGTAGAAGTAGTATTGCATTGGGAGCAACCGAAGTCGATGACCCAAATCCGTAGTTTTCTTGGAATGGTGGGATATTACCGTTGATTCATTAAAGGATTTTCAATGATTGCTAGACCCCTTACACAATTGTTGAAAAAGGAAAAGAAGTTTTCATGGACGCCAGAGTGCGAGAAGAGCTTCCAAGAGTTGAAGAAGCGACTAACATCCGCATCGGTGTTGGTATTGCCGGATGTGCATCAGAGTTTTGATATATACTGTGATGCATCGCACTAAGGACTTGGATGCGTGTTGATGCAGAACCGGAAGGTAGTTGGTTATGCATCAAGGCAGTTAATGCCGCATGAGCATAATTACCCGATGCATGACTTAGAGTTAGCAGCAGTAGTGAATGCTTTGAAGTTGTGGTGTCATTACCTTATTGGAAACAAATGTGATGTTTATATGGACCACAAGAGTCTTAAATATATCTTCACTCAATCGGACTTGAATATGAGGCAAAGGAGATGGTTGGAATTGATCAAGGACTATAATGTCGGAATCCATTATTATCCCGGCAAGGCTAATGTAGTAGCCAATGCCTTGAGCCGGAAGTGCCACACCGTGAATATGCTGATAAAAGAGAGTCCAGCCGGGTTATGTAAGGACTTTCAGAAGATGAAGCTAGAAATGGTACCCGAAGGTTTTGTAGCAGCCTTGGAAGTGAAGCCTACCTTAGAAGACCAAATCAGGGAAGGTCAAAAGGATGATGATAAGATAAAGAGAATCAAGTCAAAGATGGATGAGTACAAGGCTATGGACTTCAAGTTGGATGAGCAGGGTGCATTGTGGATTAAAGACCGCTTCTGTGTGCCGAACAACAAAGAGCTGAAGCAGTTCATTCTGGAAGAAGCCCATGATTCCATGTACTCAATTCACCTGGGAAGTGCCAAGATGTATCAAGACCTGAAAGAGAGATTCTGGTGGCTGAGTATGAAGCATGAGGTTGCCGAGCATGTTGCTTTATACGACATATGCCAAAGAGTCAAAACAATGCATCAGAGACCAGCTGGATTGTTGCAGCCATTGAAGATACCTGAATAGAAGTGGGAGGAAATCGGTATGGACTTCATTACCGGTTTGTCGAGGACTCAGAGTGGATATGATTCCATATGGGTCATAGTGGATCGTTTGACCAAGGTCGCTCATTTCATACCCGTGAAGACTACTTATTTAGGAGACCGACTAGCAGAACTGTATATGTCAAGGATTGTCTACTTGCACGGAGTGCCAAAGAAGATAGTGCCGGACAGGGGTACCCAATTTACCACAAGGTTCTTGAATAAGCTGCATGAAGCCATGGGAACCCGTTTGAACTTCAGTACAACATATCATCCGCAGACAGATTGATAGACAGAAAGAGTTAACCAGATTCTGGAGGACATGCTGCAAGCTTGTGCACTAGCATGCGCTACTTCATGGGACAAGTGTTTGCCGTATGCCGAGTTCAGCTATAATAACAGTTATCAGGCCAGTCTGCAAATGTCACCATTTGAGGCATTGTATGGTCGACCCTGCGGATGTCATTGAATTGGAATGAGACAAGCGAGCGCCATGTCTTTGGACCAGACATTCTCCAAGAAGCTGAAGAGCAGATTTCCATGATCATGGAGAGATTGAAGATAGCTCAATCAAGATAGAAGAGTTACGCCGATAAGCTTCACCAAGAGCTGTGTTTTGAACTGAAAGATTTCGTATATCTCAGAGTTACACTTCTCAAGGGAGTTAACAGATTTCACGCCAAAGGGAAACTCGCACCGCGATATGTTGGACCATTCAAGATCCTAAGCCGCAGAGGTGAAGTTGCTTACCAATTGGAGTTGCCACAGTCGTTGGCAGGAGTGCATGATGTGTTCCATGTGTCACAGCTGAAGAAGTGTCTACGAGTGCTGGATGAACAAACGCCTTTGGGGTCGATCGAGCTACAGGAAGATCTGACTTATAAAGAGCACCCTGTGAAGATTTTGGACACAATGGATCGAGAGACAAGAAACAAGTCAACCTGTTTCTGCAGAGTCCAGTGGAGCAACCACTCAGAAAGTGAAGCGACTTGGGAGCGTGAGGAAGATTCGAAGGAGTTCCCAAACCTATTCCTTAGTTAGCCCTGAATCTCGGGGTCGAGATTCCGTTAAGGGGGAGATTTGTAACATCCCAAATTTGTGCTTTTATTCAATTTATTGGTTTGGTTGAATTTTTGGAATTTTCTGGAATTTATTTGGATTTAATTTGAATAAATCCCTTTATTGAATTATTTAAATATTTAAAAGTTTCAAATAAAGTTTGGTTGGGATATTTTATTTGAGTCCAAAATGTCTCAAAGTATTTTCCAGAATTTTTCTGGAATTTTTCTGAGCATTTTACTATTTTTCTCGATTTAAATGAATTTCAAAAAACCCTAACAGTCCAAATTACGCGGATCGGACTGTTAACTAAATACGCCAATTCGCTATCGCGAAACCTAACCCTAGGATCGCGACCGTTGGATTTCGATCCAACGGCCACGATCTCGCCGCGTGTGCGTGTGCGCATGATCGTCGGATCGGCTCCGCGTGGAGGGCCACGATTGCACCACGTAGCCTCTCCGTGTGGTCGCCGAATTACACCACCATGTCCGAGTTGGTTGCGATTTCTGCGAAAAGCAAGGACGTCGAGGCCTTATTTATTGCATCGATCCTGCCGCCGTGTTCCTCTTTCCTGTGTGCGTCGTTTGCCCCATTTCACCTCGCCTGAGCCGTCGTTCATCCGCTATTCCTCACCATAGTTGGAAGGTTAGCTGCCGCGAGTTCTCGTTGTTTCCAGTGCCATCCGTCGTCTTCCATCGCGTGGGTGCTCAGATTTGGAACCCTCGTGACTAGGTGCGTCCGACCTGACATCTCACTTCGCCGAAGGAGACCCAGAACGCCGCTGCGTGTGTCGTCTTCTTCCTCTCCGGCCACCGAGCATCACTGTGACATCACCGGAATTCGCAAGCTCCACCAGCCGTTCGATCGAGATCCAAGGGTCCAGGTTAGTACATGTAGCCGTCTCTATGCTTAGATTAGATTAGATTTGAACCGTTGGATCTTGATCCAACATACCAGATTAAGCCACGTAGCCTTTAGATGCGATGATCTGGATTTGGTTTGGGCTGTTAGATTTAGATCTAATAGGTTAGATTGTGCCACGTAGTCCCGCACTATTGACAGTTGGATTGGATCTTAGCCGTCCGAAATAGATCGTAGTCGTTCGATCTGTGGCGTGCGGTCCAGATGCTTCCACGTGGCAAGCGCCGGGTCATGCCACGTTGCCCCCATGATGCGGCAAACCCGATTGGATCTCAGCCGTCCGTTCCAGATCGAACTGTCCAGATCAACCCGCGTAAATCCAAAACATGCGGGATTAAATCTAATCGTGACTGTTGGATTTCAAACCATCGGCCCAGATTGTGCCACGTCGCACGAAGCTGAAGCGGCGCGAGTCGGCTCGGTCATCGCTTACGTCACGCGTCACGTTAGCGTCGGGCCCGCGTGTCAGCGGCTCGGTCGCATCGTGCGATGACGTCATCCGTGACATCATGCTGGCATCACGGTGGGGCCCGCGTGTCAGTCCGTTTGTCCGAGCCATGCTGATGTCAGTAGCTGACGTCATCTAGTGGGTCCCACATGTCAGTCACATGTGCACCCGTGGACCAAGTCCACAGTGGACCGAACCCGAACCGTGGACCGGGTCTATGGACCGGCTGACGCAAGCATGACGTCATAATTCGATTTTCCTTTGGGAAAATAATTCGGCCGAAAATGAATTTGCGTGCTGACGTCATGTTGATGTCATATTTATGGTTTTCAATAGAAAAATAAATGAATTAATTCAGTATATTCTTTTAATTGATTTTTCAAACTTCAAACGGCTATAACTTTTGCGTTTTAACTCCGATTGAGGTGATTCTAGTTTCTAAATTTTTGTAAAATTGAGCTCTATTTAATGGTGAATTTTATTTAATTTTTGGACATGAGTTTCTCTATTTTTATTTATTTGTTGTTTATTTATCCGATTCACGTAGACGTTGAATTGCCCTAAGGTTACGAAGGAGAGGTTTTGACCCAGGAACAAATCCAAGACCAGGAACAGGACCTTTTCCAAGGCAAGTATTGCATGCTAATTTAATTAGAAATGCTTTCAATTAATTTGGGAAATTAGATAAATGACCTGCTTATTGTATGCCACCTTGTCTATATTAATTGTATGCGATAAATCATTTGTCACCCTAGATTATGGAACATTAGTTGGACACTAATACTTTGCCAACATGCGTTAAATAGACGTAGTTAGCCATCTTAGCCATGCAATCGTGTTATTGATATAATTTTTAAATGTCAAAAATTAATCTTGACTTAATGAGAGATGGAACATGTTTTTCGAATTGCGACATGTGTTATTGATGATGTTGATGGCACGTGGTGCATGGTAATCAATCGGGGTGATAAAATGATTTAGACTGGGGCAAGTGGAAAGATTGTTCTGGTGGGCCAGGTGTAGCAGTTGGGAGGTCGCATTTAGTTTTTTTTTGGACCTGTGGATTCATTTGGGTAGTCTTGCCTTGGTCAATTTAAGTACTTAACCTTGCAAGAATTTGAGCTGAGTCCAACATACAGCCATAAGTCTGGAATGGGACAGACCTAGCCGAGTAAACTGTGATGTCTAGATTTCAGTGCTATCATGGTGGTGTGAGCCCCGGGTTAACGGGTGGACTCACAAGCGCAATAGGGGGGCCCTGAGTGTGGTAACTAGTCCCTTCCATGTTGAAACCTTAGCGGGCAATACCGGGTCTAGAAGTAGCTTTCGAAAGGCTTTGTTGCGGTCACTCGCCTTTGTGGTGTTTGATTGTATCTTGTGGGTAAAGTGTATAACCTCTACAGAGTGTACAACCTATTCGAATAGCCGAGTCCACGGTATTGGACATTGCTCGGTGACTAAATTCAAGGGTTAGACTTTATGAAAATGAACTTGGTTTGTGGATACCTGGTGTTGGAATTAATGAACTTGTTTAGGTTGATAGATGCTTTACTCGAGAAATTGTTTACGAATTTATTACTGTAATTACTGTTTTACCGCTTTCCATTCTATTACTATTATTTATGAATGTTGCTTATTGCAGAAGAACCCATTAGCCTGTTGTTGGAATAAGCCATGCATGTAGCTATTAGCATTGCATTTCTGTGCATGACTTGCTGAGTGCTTTTAAGTACTCACCCTTGCCACAATACAAACATTAGTTGAAGAAGAATTGACACCAGCATGGGTGGAGGAGTTCCAGGAGAAGCCGACAAACTAGGGGCAAGCCCAGTCAGTTGCCTGTGGCATATTGGTTGGAGCCACGCATTTCTTTATTTTCCGCTGAAAGTTTATTTAGTAAGACTTAAGCCCTGCGAGGCATACTTTTGTAACTTGACCATAAGGTCGAGCAACCGGTTATATTTCCCTTTCAATAAAGTACTTTACTATTTCGTTGAGTATGATTGTGGTATTTACCGATGTTGAGGCTATGTGCACTAGCGTGATCCTGGACTAGTGCTGAATACACAGAGGGTCTGGATTTGCAGATTCGGGTCCCGACAATCCCCATGGAGTTCTTTCATATGAGGGATTGAGCATTGTCTGAAAACAAATTGCAAAACTTACACGAGAACTGTAATGTGCAGAAAATGTTGGACATCATTCCCACTCTACCCAGATAGGCAAAATGACCACTTGTTCCACCAAGGGAGTTCGTCTTTCAACAGATAGTTCAAATAAGGGGTTGTTCAATCGGGGTTAACGGCTAAAACCTCCAAATCTGTTGGTTTCTCCCCCAGCTTGTTCGGCTTCTGTTGCTGGCTCATCGTGGGTTTATGGAACTCTTTAACAAATATCCCGGCCGGAACTGTTGACCGACTGGAACCCAATGTGGCGAGCTCATCCTCTACTTCGTTGTCTCGATGAAGCACATGGACAAGTTCTAGCCCATCAAATTTATCTTCCATCTTGCGCACCTCCCAGCAGTAGGCGACCATCTTATCATCGACGCAGGACCAGTACTTTTGTACTTGGCTAATCACGAATTGTGAGTCTCTGCAAACCGCCAATCGCCAGATGCCGAGCGAAATGGCGATACGAAGCCCATGGATAAGTGTCTCGTATTCGGCGGCGTTGTTTGATGCTGGAAAATGAATTTGAAGAACATACTTCAACTTTTCCCCTTTTGGAGAGATGAGGACTATTCTTGCCCCCATACCGTTGAGTGTGAGGGAACCGTCAAAATACATAATCCAGTATTCAAGTTCTTTGATAGCTACAGGGCTTTGCATTTTCGTCCACTCGGCGGTGAAGTCAGCAAGTGCTTGTGATTTGATGGCAATGCATGGCTTGAATGTAATCTCAAAGGCTCCAAGCTCGGCTGCTCACTTTGCAATCCTCCTGGTTGTGGAGTATGTCTCCAATCAAGAAGGCAGTGATCACCGAAATCGTCTGCTCTTGAGAATAATGCTTGAGCTTATGGGAAGTAACTGTAACGTTGTATAGTAACTTCTATGAAGACTGCACACAGGCAGAACGAATCGCGCGCAGGAGTAAAAGCTACACAGTGGTCGGGAATGAACTTTTTCGGAAGAGTGCCTCTGGAGTGCTAAGACGATGTATATCAGAACAAGAAGGGAAGAATCTCCTCAAGCAAATAAACTCAGGAATCCACGGGCATCATGCAGCTTCAAGTACCTTGGTCAGAAAAGCTTATTACTAGGGTTTCTTCCGGCCGACCTCAGTAACAGATGTGGAGGGCATGCGAGGGATGCCAATTTTTTACTCGACAGACGCATGTGCCAATGCAGGAGTTGCAGACCATTCTGATCACTTGGCCATTTGCAGTTTGGGGGCTTGACATGGTCAGACCCCTGATGAAAGCGCAAGGTGGCTTCACCCCACCTCTTCGTCGCCATCGACAAGTTCACGAAATGGATTGAGGCCAAGCCCGTGGCCATGATCACAGCTGCTAAAGATAGATAATTCTTTCAAGAAATCATGGTCAGATTTGGCGTGCCGAGCATAATCATAATGGATAATGGCACTCAATTCAGGGGCACCGAATTCCAAGACTGGTGCAAGGAACATGGCATCAAAATCTATTTTGCCTCTTTGGCGCACCCACGGCGTAACGGACAGGTCAAGCAGGCTAATGGCATGGTGCTATAGGGCCTAAAGATGAAAATATTTGATCGCCTCAAACCATACGCCACACGATGGGTCAAAGAATTGCCTTTGGTGCTCTGAGGGCTTCGAACTACTCCTAGTCGGGCAACTGGGCAGTCACCTTTTTTTCTGGTGTATGGTTCAGAGGCGGTCTTACCCACCAAATTGATATTCGGATCCCCAAGGGTTCGGAACTAAATGAAGCCGAGTCAGAAGAAAGCCAGCTAGAAGACCTCGACCGACTCGACGAGGCTAGGGACACGCGGCAATCCGATCGACCAAGTACCTTCAGGGTTTATGTCACTATCATGATCGCAATGTTCGGGGCCGCCTTCTCTAAAGGAGATTTGGTTCTAAGAAAGAATCAAAAAAGCGAGCACAAGCTCTCTCCAAGCTGGGAAGGCCTCTACATCGTCGATGAAGTGATACGCCCAAGGACCTATAGACTTAAGCATCAAGATGGAGTGGTCATCAGCAACACGTGGAACATTGAGCAGCTACGTCGCTTTTACCTTTAAACCTTCTGTCCAAAAATGTTATTATGAATAAAGTTTTTGACTTACTACTCAGTTTTCGCCCAACTAAACAGTAAGCCAGGAGCTACACATAATAAGTGTACGCTTGCATGTACACGTTCCTTGGAAATGTCCTTACTCCTTTTTTATTCAGGTGGCTTTCAAAAAAAAATTTGTGTGACACTACGGTATGCCGAGACTTTATAAAATGTGAAATTAGAGATTGTGGCATTACAAAATATGAATGTTAAGGTCAAAAACATTATAAAATATGGAATTGGAGGTTGAAACACTACGTTATGAGGTTAATCTGCGTTTCCGGGCCGTTTTCGGGAGTTTGGGCCTTTCCGGGGGAGTTTGGGCCTAAAGGAAAGGGTCGTGGGCTTTGGTGGGATGGAGTTTAAGTCCTCATAGGAGTAGGAGACCTGGTTGGGGGCCTCCCCCAGCTCCTTTAGGTGTCCACCCCCTGCCCTTGCGTCCCTACAATTCCTAGCCGCCCCCCCACACCTCCCCACCTCCTCCTTGTGGCGCCTCCACCTCCCCCATTGTTCCCCATTGCTCCACCACCTCTCCACCTCCCTTGCTGCCCCTAGGGGAGTTCTCCACCTCCACACCTCAAAGATCCATCCATTGGAGCGCTCCACGACGAGGAGATCCGGCGGGATTGGAGCGAGGAAGGAGATCGCGCGAACCGGGAGGAGATCTATTGGGTTTTCGTGCGTCGGGCGAAGGTATGGCCATGGGGAATCCTTGGGGTTGGTCTAGGTACTGTTCTAAGGATGTTATCAAGTTTTTAGATCAATTGGTGGTGCTGGATTTGATTAGATTAGATGGATTCTTGAGTTGGTCACGTTCTCTGTTTCGGACAACATGAGCAGTCGACCTAGGGTTCAGTTTTTCGCCAATTTGGAGTCCGAATCTGGTCGTACAGATGTTGAAGAAGTTGTAGATAATTTCATTATCTTTCTGTGGATATAAAGAACGTCCAAATCCGATCATCCGTTTGAAAGTTATGACTGTTTTACCGAGCATGTTAAAATCTGTGACGTGATTGGAAGAGATCACGGTATTTTGTAGATTAAACAACTTTAGAGTCCGAATCAGTCTTTCCATATACCTAGAAAAAGTTGAGAAATTTCCTAAGCTACGCGAGGATGTACTCGTTTAATCGATTCGGAGTCCTAGAACCCGAGTTATGCCTTTTGGAAGGCTGCTGTCCCGACGGGACAGAACCTCTGTTTTTGGGTTTTGCGAGTAGTTGGCAATGTGGGGGTAGATGAGGGTTTGCGTACTGTTTTGTGGTCATGATTGTGAGTGTGTGGTACCCATGTGTAGGTGATGTGACCCCGGGAGTGCCTTCTACGTCTCGCCAATCCGTTGCCCGTGGTTGAGGCATGTGTATTGTAATGGATAGCGGTTTGTAGGTTGCTTGTTGAGAATAGATGAAATTGGATATATGATATGATCACATGCCATGCTTTAATGATTTCCAAGGATATGATGAATATGCTTACTATGTTATGATGCCATGTGTTAATGTAAGAGTGATTTATGATGTTGGCATATTTGCATACATGACATGGCATGATACATGGCCCGGGCGGTGAGAAAGTCATAACTAATCCGGGGAAGGTCGGTGAGAAAGTTATGACTATTCCGGAGAGCCAATGAGTAAGTCCTACATCGTGATTCCATTCACCGCGGTGAACGGAAGCGAGGAGTAGGCACCCTCCATCTTCGGGATGGAAGGGGGGAGAGGGTGCACACCGACGGGTGTGTACTCAACCATACCGGTATGAGTTTCCAAGGAGACATGAGCATCGCATTGCACTTCATACATATTGATGATGATGATAATATGTGACCATGAAAGAGATGGTTTACATGACGTGAGATATTATTGCTATGTAATTGTTTATGTTTGTACCATTGCAATATACTTGCTGAGTGATGAACTCACACTTGTGTTTATGTTGTTTTCTTTTAGGTACCATGAATCCGACATGCGGGAAAGGGAGCTAGTCACACGTCATCCCTTAGCATCACACATTTAAACAATGACATGTTCCTTCCCTTATGGTTATGGTTAATTCATTGAACTAAACTATGGTTTCGATGATTCGGTGGTCGTTATGAGTAATTGATTAGTCCATATTTTTCATGTGATGGATAGAATTTATATCCTTAGTGGTATGGTGGCTGTTTTTTTCGTTTGATCATGTTATTACTATCGTTCGTTGTGCCACGTTGACATGTTAATATTGTTGTTGCTTCAATTCATGTTAAAACAAAGGAGATGCTGCCGAAATCTCGGTTTTTAGCATGTGCGCCTTTGCTGGAATTTATGTTTAATTATGGTATTTAGATGTTGTTTAGCTTTTGTTTGGTAGCATTCAGGCATAGTAAATGCCGGGGTGTGTCGATATAGTATTGGTTGGGTGCCTTTTTGATAAGCATCATAAACCCTAATTAAAAGTGTTGGGAATGGTAACTAGAGGAAGAATTTGTTGTGAAGCTTTTGGTTCAATTGTGTTGGGGCTTCTCAGGGAGTAAATAGTGATGATTGAAGTCTTTAATGGAAAGCGTAGTGGAGTACTAGAGATGATTGTATTTATGCTGAACTTGTGTTCAAAAGCTTTTGGACTAGTTTGATTGTTTGCCTTTTTGGTTGAAAGGTTTTTGGTCAAGGTGTTCCATATGCTGTGTTTCAGAGTTTCCCTAAACTCATAGAAATTGGAGCAAATATTTGGTTTTGGCTAATGTGTTTAGTTGGTGCTATGAGCATGGATTTACACCCCAAAAGTTTTTTTTTTTGAGTCGATCGCGCCCTTTTGCGTTCGCACTAAATTATCTTTGGAATTAATTTTAAAAGGAAGCAGTTGGTCATGAAGGGTTGTGTTGAAAACTTTTGAGTTAAGCCCTTGATGTGTAACTCTGTTTGGCTAGAGTTGGAGTCATTTGGAAAATGGGTCTGGTGTGCGGATGTTTCACAAGTCTGGATTTTTATGAATGTTTCATAAGTGAATTTAGTTGGTGAAGAGTTTTCTTTTGGGATTTAGTTTCCCTCTCTTTTGATAAAATTTATGGCGGTTGTGTGTGCAGATGTTTGACTTTGGAGTCGATGTTCTGTTCCAAAGGGATGAGTTTGATTTTGCGAGGTTTTGCAAGGTTAGTTTTAAATGGATGATGGGTTTTCACACGATGTGGTGTTTTGTTGTTAACGATGTTGCCGTCATAGTCTATATGATTTAGCGCAACCGTCAGTGTTATGTGTATTTCAATCATGTGATACCGAGGGAGAAGTCTTTTGGTGAATGACTTTTCGGTATTGTTGTTATATGATGAATGAATGGTGAAAAGTAAATAAGACATCGTGTATAGATGTTAAATGATAAAAGAGTCGTTGAGCCAGGTCGGTGAGAAAGTCATATATGGAGATATGACTAATCCGGAGTGCTCTTGAAGAATGTGCATTCATGTCATGAAACGAGATTTCCCTTGCTTTCTAGTATGAAAAGAAAAGAATGAATAATGTTTGGTGTTGGTTGTGGTGAAGGGATTTGTGTTTCCTTTGCGTTTTGGCTTAGGAAATTAAAATGAATACTCTCTGGTTGTTGTCGAATCCTTTCCAAAAGTGGTTTTAGTGCTTTGGGGTTTGAGTTGTTGGATGAGGGCCACTTGGGTTCATGTTTATGGTTGAGCTCACTCAATGATTGTGCTCTTTATTGTGGTCCATTGAGGGGAAGGTTGTGTTTGACTCAATGCAAACCTTCTTGGAGAATTGTGTCGTTGAGATGTTCCTCGGTATGGTTGATTAGAGTATTAGTGGACCACTTGGTGGTTGCTAGTAATTGTTTTCCTTTTCAGAGTGTATTGGACCTTTCTGTTGCTGAGGTTGAACGAGGTTGTGTCAACCGTAGCGATTTTGTTTGGTTGTTACATTTTTTTTCTTTCTTGCGTGTTTAAGGACCCTGATTGTAAGGTGGGCCTTTTCCTTTAGGCGGTAGTGTTGGGTATTGGTCTTTTGTAAAAGAGCAATCCTTTGCAAGGTCTTAACCTCGTTTGTTCAAATAGTTGGTGGTCTTGGAGTATTTGTCTCACTTGGTTCGTCGTCGTTTTGAATATGGCGAACCACAGTAGAGAGGTTGAGGTGTGAAAACACGTTTGTGCGTGGGAGATGAAGAGGGTTCTAGAGGTTGGTACCGTGCCCTTCTGGAGAGTAGTTTCGATTAAAGGGATCGGGCACGTTAGTGCCAATGAGGGATGGATGGAGGAGTGTGAGACCGTTCTTCTTTCGTGGTCTATTTGGGAATTGAGGTGAAGAGGGAATCATGAGAGGTTGCACTCTGTTGAGCTAAATCAACACAAGTGTTGGTTTTAAGAACTCGCTTGTCGTTTGTTCCGGTTTGAGTCTTTGTGCGAATGTTTTGTGCTGCAGAGAAGTCTTTTATCCCTTGGGGACTTTGTTGTTGTTTTTTGCGTTCTTCAGATTCGAGGTCGAATCCTGTTTAAGGGGGGGAGAATGTGACACTACGGAATGCCGAGACTTTATAAAATATGAAATTAGAGATTGTGGCATTACAAAATGTGAATGTTAAGGTCAAAAACATTATAAAATATGGAATTGGAGGTTGAAACCATACGTTATGAGGTTAATTTGCGTTTCCGGGCCGTTTTCGGGAGTTTGGGCCTTTCCGGGGGAGTTTGGGCCTAAAGGAAAGGGTCGTGGGCTTTGGTGGGATGGAGTTTGAGTCCTAATAGGAGTAGGAGACCTAGTTGTGGGCCTCCCCCAGCTTCTTTAGGCGTCCACCCCCTGCCCTTGCGCCCCCACAATTCCTAGCCACCCCCCACACCTCCCCACCTCCTCCTTGTGGCGCCTCCACCTCCCCCATTGTTCCCCATTGCTCCACCACCTCTCCACCACCTCTCCACCTCCCTTGCTGCCCCTAGGGGAGTTCTCCACCTCCACACCTCGAAGATCCATCCGTTGGAGCGCTCCGCGACGAGGAGATCCGGCGGGATTGGAGCGAGGAAGGAGATCGCGCGAACCGGGAGGAGATCTATTGGGTTTTCGAGCGTCGGGCAAAGGTATGGCCATGGGGAATCCTTGGAGTTGGTCTAGGTACTGTTCTAAGGATGTTTATCAAGTTTTTAGATCAATTGGTGGTGCTGGATTTGATTAGATTAGATGGATTCTTGAGTTGGTCACGTTCTCTGTTTTGGACAGCATGAGCTGTCGACCTAGGGTTCGATTTTTCGCCAATTTATAGTCCGAATCTGGTCATACGGATGTTGAAGAAGTTGTATATAATTTCATTATCTTTCCGTGGATATAAAGAACGTCCAAATCCGATCAGCCGTTTGAAATTTATGACTGTTTTACCGAGCGTGTTAAAATCTGTGACGTGATTGGAACAGATCACGGTATTTTGTAGATTAAACAACTTTAGAGTCCGAATCAGTCTTTCTATATACCTAGAAAAAGTTGGGACATTTCCTAAGCTACGTGGGGATGTACTCGTTTAATCGATTCAGAGTCTTAGAACCCGAGTTATGCCTTTTGGAAGGCTGCTGTCCCGACGGGACAGAACCTCTGTTTTTGGGTTTTGCGAGTAGTTGGCAATGTCGGGGTAGATGAGGGTTTGCGTACTGTTTTGTGGTCATGATTGTGAGTGTGTGGTACCCATGTGCAGGTGATGTGACCCTGGGAGTGCCTTCTACGTCTCGCCAATTCGTTGCCCGTGGTTGAGGCAAGTGTATTGTAATGGATAGCGGTTTGTAGGTTGCTTGTTGAGAATAGATGAAATTGGATATATGATATGATCACATGCCATGCTTTAATGATTGCCAAGGATATGATGAATATGCTTACTATGTTATGATGCCATGTGTTAATGTAAGAGTGATTTATGATGTTGGCATATTTGCATACATGACCTGGCATGATACATGGCCCGGGCAGTGAGAAAGTCAAAACTAATCCGGGGAAGGTCGGTGAGAAAGTTATGACTATTCCGGAGAGCCAATGAGTAAGTCCTACATCGTGATTCCATTCACCGCGGTGAACGGAAGCGAGGAGTAGGCACCCTCCATCTTCGGGATGGAAGGGGGGAGAGGGTGCACACCGACGGGTGTGTACTCAACCATACCGGTATGAGTTTCCAAGGAGACATGAGCATCGCATTGCACTTCATACATATTGATGATGTTGATAATATGTGACCATGAATGAGATGGTTTACATGATGTGAGATATTATTGCTATGTAATTGTTTATGTTTGTACCATTGCAATATACTTGCTGAGTGATGAACTCATGCTTGTGTTTATGATGTTTTCTTTTAGGTACCATGAATCCGACATGCGGGAAAGGGAGCTAGTCACACGTCATCACTTAGCATCACACATTTAAACAATGACATGTTCCTTCCCTTATGATTATGGTTAATTCATTGAACAAAACTATGGTTTTGATGATTCGGTGGTCATTATGAGTAATTGATTAGTCCATATTTGTCATGTGATGGATAGAATTTATATCCTTAGTGGTATGGTGGCTGTTTTTTTCGTTTGATCATGTTATTGCTATCGTTCGTTATGCCACATTGACATGTTAATATTGTTGTTGCTTCAATTCATGTTAAAACAAAGGAGATGCTGCCGAAATCTCGGTTTTTAGCATGTGCGCCTTTGCTGGAATTTATGTTTAATTATGGTATTTAAATATTGTTTAGCTTTTGTTTGGTAGCATTCAGGCATAGTAAATGCCGGGGTGTTACAATGATGAATTGGTGGAGGCGGCCGTCGATGAGATCGATCGGTTTATGGTTTGAGGAAAGCGCAAACCGATTCAATCTTGATTTGGGTGAGTCCGTTCATGGTACGATGTTGCCCTTACCGATCGAGTTACCGCCATCACGGTTTACGAATCACAACCATATGGGACCAAGCCAATTAGATTGAATCGGATTGGGTCAATTTGATTGATCCGTGGAAATTTTGAGGGCATTTTCACTGCCCCTTACTGTAACACCCCAATTTTTGCTTTTCATGAATTTATTTGAAATTTTACACTTTTTGAGAATTTTTGAAATTTTCTGGGATTTATTTGGATTTATTTGAATTTATTTCCTTTTGAGATAATTAAATAATTAAAAGTTTAAAATAAATTTTGTTGGAAATATTTTATTTGAGTCCCAAATGTCTCAAAGTATTTTCCTGAATTTTTCTGGAATTTTTCTGATTATTTTGCTATTTTTCTTCAATTATTTGAATTTCTAGAAATTAATTTAATTACTTAATCGCTGGGAAAACCCTAACAGGTTAGTACTGTTCCTCCGACCGAGCCAGCCAACCCGCACCGTGCCTAACCCTAACCCTAACCACGCGTACTGTCCGATCCTGATCTGACGGCTGGTGTTCAACCACGTAGCATGCGCTTGTGGATCGTTGGATCCGGGCTGCGCGGACGCCTGCGATTGTGCCACATCACCAATCAGAGCCGCCGCCGGATTCCACCGCCGTAACCGAGCCAACCTCATTTTGCACGAGATTCACGAACGCAGAGACGGCTATTTATTGCGCCGCCACCCGTGCCGTGATCTCCTTTTCCGTGCGCACCTGTCGCCCCGCCTCTCGTCACCCAAGCCGAGCCCTAGACGCTGCAATTCCTCGCCGGAGTCGGTTTAGGGTGTCACTGAGGTTTTGTCCGCGTTCCACTGTCGTCAAGGCCGCTCCGCCGTTACCGTGCCCAGATCTGGAGTTCTCGTCGCAAGGTGCACCTGTGGAGACCACTCACTTCGCCGGAGACACCCTAAAACGCCGAGGTTGTGGTCGTCTTCCTCAGCGCCGGCAGCCGCAAGCCACCGCGCCATCGCCAAGATTCCCGAGCTCCGTCAACCATCGGATTTCGATCGGACGGCCCAGGTTCGTCCACGTCACCCCATTCGATTTTCACGTTACGGTTTTAGATCTATTTTCAACTGTTGGATCTAGATCCAATGCTTTAGATTGAGCCACGTAGCCCATAACCGCACCGTGCTAAGATTAGATCTCAGCCATTAGATCTAGATCGTACAGTTAGAATTGGTCCGCGATGTAGCATTAGATGTGATCTAAACCGTTCGATTGAGATCGAATGGCTTAGGTCTTGCCGTGCGTCGCCGCCCGGGACAATCCACGTAGCCCCTACACTACGGAAAAACCAGATCCAATCCCAACCGTCCGATCCGAATCGAACGGTCCAGATCGATCACGTTAACCCTAAGCGTGCGAGACCCAGACCCAATCTGGACCGTTCATTTTCAAATCAACGGCCCAGATTGCACCACGTGTCCGGTAGCCGAACCGTCGTGGTCCACGCGGGCGTGCTCGGTCGTCGCTGACGTCACGCGTGACGTCAGCACGGGCTCGCGTGTCAGCGGCTGCACTAGCCGCACTATGACGTCATTCGTGACGTCACGGTGGGGTCCAGCTGTCAGAGCCGTTCGGCCAAGCGTGATGATGTCCGCAATGACGTCATCCGAATGGGTCCCACGTGTCAGCGACACGTGTACCCGTGGACTGGGTCCACGGTGGACCCGAGCCGAGCCGTGCGCCGGGACAATGGACCCAAGGCGACGTTGCGGCATCTGATTGGTCCACGTGTCATGATGACGTAATAAACCGATTTTTCATTAGAAAAATAAATGAATTAATTCGGTTTATTCTTTTATTTGATGTTTCAAACTTCAAACGCTTATAACTTTTGCGTTTTGACTTCGATTTGGGTGATTCCAATTTCTAAATTTGTATAAGATTGAGCTCTACTTAATGGTGAATTTTATTTAATTTTTGGACATGATTTTTACTCTGTTTATATTTATTTAATTGACTTTTCAAACTTTAAACAGGTATAACTTTTGCGTTTTAACTCCGATTTGGACGTTTCAAATTTCTAAAAATTTATAAAATTGTACCCTTTCTGTTTATGAATTTTATTTGAATTTTTAGATACTTTTGTCTACTGTTTATTTATTTTATTGCTATTTGCACGCATTACGAGTAGACATGGAAGTACCCGAAGGCTTCGAAGGTGAAATTTTGACCCAGGAGCCAGCTCAAGACCAGGAACAAGTACTTTTTGAAGGCAAGTTATGCTTTGATCATATTGCTCCTATTTTTGAAAATTAGTTTGGTTTATACTATCGCATGCTAGTGTAATTAGAGATGGTTTTAATTATTTCTGGGAATTAGGTAAATGCCAAATTGCTGTATGACACCTTAACTATTTAATTGTATGCCATGACCCCTTGTCACCCTAGCCTGGTTTAAGTAGTTGGACATTATTAAATTGCCAACATTAGGTATTTAGACTGTGGTAGTATATTGCTTAGACCTGCTACGTACACATGACACGATTTTGGACAATCAAATGTTACTATTGACTTAATGAGATATTGAACCTGTTTTTTAGAAGTATCATGTGTTGTGATTTGATGATGGCACGTGGTGCATGGTAATCAACTCGGTTTGATAAATAATTTTAGACCGGGGCAAGTGGAAAGAATGATGCGGTGGGCCATGAGTGGCACCGGGGATGTCGTTTTGGTTCTTCGGGTAGTCTTGCCCTGGTCATCCTAAGGACTTAACCTTGCAAGCCTTTGATCTGAGTCAAACGTGCAACCACATGTCTGTAATGGGACGGACCTAGTTGAGTAAGTTACTAATAACTTGCATGTGATACCTCGGGAAGTCAACTACACCTTTTGTGTAGCTTGAAGGGGGAGCGTACAAGGGCTACAGCATGGTACCTGTCCAACGGTATGTCGGTCCCATACTTCGCATCTGTTAAGGGAAGGGATGGTGTATGGCAAAGATTGTGGAGGTTCACTTGTATAGTTTGCGGTTTCCAAAAGGCTTTGTTACGATCACTCGCCTTTGTAGTGTTTGACTGTATCTTGTGGGTAAAGTGCATAACCTCTGTAAAGTGTACAACCTATTCGAATAGCCGAGTCCACGGCACTGGACACTGCTCGGGGATTACAGTCAAGGGTTAGAATTTCAAGAAAAAAACTTGGACTTGAAAAGTTTGGTTGGGTTTATTGATAACGTTGATGGAAATGTGGATTAGGAAAAAGGGAAATGTTTACTTAACTCCTGGAAAAGTTATTGATATTATATTTGCCTTTACCGCTTTCGAATCTATTTATGCTACTTGTTAAATGTTGTTTTACTGCAAATGTACATGTTAGTCTATCCTTTGTAATAAGCCATGGATATAGAATATCAGTTGCATTCTGTGCATGACTTGCTGAGTACCAAGTACTCACCCTTGCCACAATACAATCACCAGTCGAAGAAGAAGCGACATCAGCTTTGGAGGAAGAACTTCAGGAGGAACCGTCTATCTAGGGAGCGAGCCCAGTCAGTTGCCTGTGGTATACTGGATGGCGCCACGTTGATGTTTTTATTTCGCTGCAATTTATTTCCTTAATAATTTTTCGCCCTGTGCGGCGTACTCTTGTAACTTTACCATAAGGTCGAGCAACCAGTTTGGATATTTTAATCAAAGTACTTTGCTATTATCGTTGTGTATGATTGTGATATTTACCGATGTTGAGACTGTGTGCACTAGCGTGATCCTGGACACTACAGGAATCAGGGGAAAATTCGTGGATTTTTTTAAATTCGTGGGCGAAAATAAAACCCACGAATTTATATATTTAATTTCGTCTGTTTCAAATAAACCGACGTATTTAATTAAATTCGTGGGCCAAAAAAATACGCACAAATTTATTTATTTAAATTCGTCGGCCTTTTATACGCGCGCACGAATTTATTTAAATTCGTGGGCAATCCTAGCCCACGAATTTATTTAAATTCGTGGGCAATCCTAGCCCACGAATTTAAAAGGGGGGTTTAAGCCCCCGTGCGTGTCCAGCCCTAGCTCTAGCCCCGTGTCTTCTTGCTCCCCCAGCATGCGCCACCGCTTTCCCTCGCATGTGTCGCCCTCTCCCGCCAGCGCCCAAGGCCGCTGCACCCCCGCCCCGCGTTCCCCTGTGCTCGGCGCCCCCGTCCCGTGACCCCCTGCGCTCGGTGCCGCCCCTGCTCGCTCAGCATCAAGGCCGCCGCCCCCAGCCCGACGTCGCGCCACCCCTGGACGGCGAGCCCCTGGCCAGCGCTTCCCCCCAGCAGGCGTCTCCCCTCCCCTAGCTGGTGCCCTGGACAGCGAGTCCCTAGCCAGCGAGCTCCCCTGGCCGGTTCTTCCCCCCTAGCCAGCGTCCGGTTTCTCCCCTCCTGGATCTTCTTGGTGAGTGGATATTTTTTTTCGCTACTGTGTTTGTAGTTCGACTATGGATTTTTGTGCCCATGAGAAAGGCTAGAATGTGATCTTCAGTTTGAAACAACATTAGGTTACTTTGGGTTTGGGACAGCGAAATTAATTGGCAAAACCAGTGCAAGAAGACACAAAATCTGTAGATGCACCGATACATCTCATGTTCGGTGCTGGCAATTTGATTGTGTAGTAGCAAAGGTGATTTAGGAGGGTATTTGTGATGCAATTGCATATAAGGTTCATTAAGTTATTCTTTTGATCTGAAAGGAGGTTCTCAGTATGCTAACTATCTTAATCAACACAATCATTTTAGCACTGCAACTACCTTAGCATCTAAGGCTAATTCTAACAACAATTAGCACTTCTGACAATCATTTTAACACTGCAACTACCTTAGCTAATCCACCACAAGGCCACACTATTGTATAGCTCTAAGTTCTGAATTTAAATTAAGTTAAGATGCTTACCTACTGCCTTCATTGGAATCAGACAATAGATAAACCTTGGTCTCGTTCGGTTCTATCCACCACGAGCTAAAGATGACGATTAAGGAATGCTAGTCTCTACATGACTTACAACCTGGAGTAACCTGTTGAAGCCTTCAAGCGCAGTACACAAGAGCTCATGGTGTCGTGGCCGGTTTCTAGTGGAAATGGCAACTAGAAGTCTGATTAAAGCTAGCTCGGTAGGTGAGGAAATTCTGGTGTAGTTTGTATTGTCTTATAAATGGTTTTAGGAGCATGGCAACTTAGTTGAAAGGGAACTACCTAAAGTGAAGGATAGAGTAAAACTAAGAATAGCTATGTGGTGTATTTGCTAGCTTTGTGCATGTGCGTAGTGCGTACATATGTAACATATATATATATACCAGGCTGCAGGTTATGAAAGATGTAAATGTAGTTTGCATCTACACTAAATGCCTTATTTGTTTAGTCTTAATGTGAAATGATTAATTCGTTCGAAGTTATTTCATCTCATTTTATATTCGCTTCATATGGTAAACAATGTGAAATGCTCACATTGAGACTAAATTTGTTTCGGAAATGCCGTTCTATTTGTCAACTAATGGTATGTTAAGTCATGAAGTGGCTTGTAGTTGATTAGTTACTTATCACTTATGTTTGCATTAAGGATCTGCTAGAATGTCTCCTTCTGGTTTGAGAGATTGATATATATATTATCACTGCAAAATGTTTTTTTGTCTGCTGAGTGGATGTCCTATTTACTAGAGAGGTCATGCCGAAATTTTGTACATTTCGGTGACTTAGTTTTAAGCCGGTTTTAATGAGTTAAAAGGTTGGTTTCAGTCTTTTAGTAGAGGTAATAAGTCTTTTAGCTAAGTGGATGTCCTATTTACTAGAATGTTCGTTGTTGCATGGGGCCTGTGACGTGCGAGTGATCCAACGTGATTTCGGCCACATAACCCTGTTGTCTTTGTCACCTAAGCCACGGTCGTGCGTTGACATCGTTTCATTTGTTTAGGTTTGAGAATGGGTGACGATCGAAGGACGATGTATGACGGATGGAGGAGTGATGGGGGGCACTCAAGGGAATGGGGGCAGATCACGGATGCTTTCTTGAAGCAAGCATTCGCTGGAGGAGCTGAATATGTGTATTGCCCGTGTATGCTCTGTGAGAATAACAGCTACTACAGCAAGGATATAGTGCAGTATCACATTTGCAAAAATGGGTTCATGCCTAACTATTTGGTGTGGCACCGTCATGGAGAGGCCGCAGGGCAGGCCATTGAGTCGGACCATGGGGAGGATCACGACAGGATGGAAGAGATGCTGGATGATCTTGGTAGGGGGATTGAATTTAACTCGGGGGAGGGGTCACAACCGGAGGATGTTAAGGAATTTTATAGGCTCCTTGACGCCTCGGATGAGAAGCTGCATGACTTGACCAATGTGACCGTTCTACAGGCGGTTACACGGCTTATGTCGATGAAGTCGAAGTTCAACTTTTCGAACAAATGCTTCAACGCTTTGCTTGAACTTAAGAATGATGTCCTTCCGCCTAACCACAAGATGCCAAAGGATTTTTACCAATTGAAAAAGTTGATGGCCGGCCTCGGGATGAATTACCAGAAGATTGATGTGTGTGAGAATAATTGCATGCTGTTCTGGAACAATCATGACAAGGATACTCATTGTATGCATTGCGGTAAGTGTAGATTCGTTGAGGTGGTAGATGCGGAAGGGGTATCAGTGACTACAAAGGTCGCGACTAAACAACTTCGGTACATGCCGATCACGGATAGGCTTAAACGACTGTACATGTCAAAAGAAACAGCGAAACATATGCGGTGGCACAAAGAAGGTAAACGTGAGGACCAAGACCCGGATATGATGGTGCATCCATCTGATGGCGAGGCATGGCATGCATTGGACCAATTCGATCCTGCATTTGCGAGCGACCCTAGGAGTGTTCGTCTTGGTTTGTCCACGGACGGTTTCACACCTTTTAGCACAAGCGCTAGCCCCTACTCTTGTTGGCCGGTCTTCATCATGCCATACAATCTTCCACCTGAGATTTGTTTGAAAGAGGGGTTCATATTCCTTGCTCTTGTCATTCCAGGCCCTAAGCATCCAGGGAAGGATCTCAATGTGTTCATGCGGCCCTTAATTGACAAGCTGAAAAAGTTGTGGCGAGGGGAAAAGGCATACGACAGCGTTGCTGGTAGAGAATTTACCTTACGAGCCGCATACCTGTGGTCGGTCCATGATTTGTTGGCATATGGCATTTGGGCCGGCTGGTGTGTTCATGGTCGCTTGTGTTGTCCAATTTGTATGGCTGATTCTGATGCATTCAGGCTCACGCACGGTAAGAAGATCACATTCTTCGATTGCCATCGGCGGTGGCTTCCGGCGAGGCACCATTTCAGGAACAACGTCAAAGCATTTTGAAAAGGAAAGAAAGTTAAAAAAGGGCCGCCGAAGCGACTCACAGGAGAAGAGATAGCTGAATGGCATAGTCTGCTTGAACGATCTACGGAAGTGGGTTTCACTGGCTATGGAAAGGAGCACAACTGGACTCATGTTTCTTTTATTTGGGAGCTGCCTTACTCGAAAGCTTTGATTCTGCCGCATAACATAGATTTGATGCACTGTTGGGACCCGAATTTGCAAATCCGGACCCTCTGTGTATTCAGCACTAGTCCAGGAACGCGCTAGTGCACACAGTCTCAACATTGGTAAATATCACAATCATACCACTCGATACTAATAAAGTACTTTAATCAAATAATCAAACTGGTTGCTTGACCTTAGGGTCAAGTTACAAATATACGCCTCGCAGGGCGAAACTTATTAAAAGAGAAATAATAGCAGCGGAAAATAAGATAACTTCGTGGCGCCATCCAGTATACCACAGGCAACTGACTGGGCTCGCTCCCTAAGTAGACGGTTCCTCTTGGAGCTCCTCCTCCAAAGCTGGTGTAGTCTCCTCTTCAACTGGTGTTGTATTGCGGCAAGGGTGAGTACTTGGTACTCAGCAAGTCATGCATAGAATGCAAGCTAATATACTATATGCATGGCTTTAGCACAAAGGAATAGCTCAAGGTTTATTTGCAGTAAACAGCATTTGACAAGTATCATAAGTAGATTCGAAAGCAGTACAAACAATATAAAATCAATAACTTTTCAAGGAGTTTAGTAAACATCTTTCCCATCCTAATCCACATTTCCATCAACACCATTATTAATCCAACCCAACCTTTCAAGTCCAAGTTATTTTTGAGAAAGTCTAACCCTTGACTGTAATTCCCGAGCGATGTCCAATACCGCAGACACGGCTATTCGAATAGATTTTACACTCTGCAGAGGTTATGCACTTTACCTACAAGATACAATCAAACACCACAAAGGCGAGTGTCCGTAACAAAGTCTTTCGGAAACTTCTAACAGCACAAGTGGTCCTCCCCGGTGTTGCACACTAACCCTTCCCTTAGCGAAGGCGAAGTTTAGGTCAAGCCACCGTTAGATGGTGTCGGGACCCGAACCTGCAAATTCGGACCCTCTGTGTATTCTGCACTAGTCCAGGATCACGCTAGTGCACACAGTAATAACAGGGATGAAGTACCACAATCATACACAGCGGAATTAATAATAAAGTACTTCAATTATTAAATAAACTGGTTATAAGACCTTAAGGTCACCTTACAAATAGTCTGCCACGCAGGGCTTACAACAACAAAAGAGAATAAATAGCAGCGGCATGAAGAACACCGGTGAATCCCATCAATACGCCACAGTAACCGATGTGGTTCGACTCCTAGATAATCGCCTTCTCACGGAACTTCTTCTTCTTCGATGTTGTAGATTTCGCTCACTTGGTGATTTGTTTGTTGCAAGGGGTGAGTACATAAAGCACTCAAAGCAAGTCATGCCTGTAATGCAAGTCTAATAACTATATGCATGGCTTATTCCAAAAGACATGTTGAATGGTTATTTTGCAGAAAAGCAACATTTTGCCTCTATCAAATAATCTTAATAGATTCAAAAGCAGAAATACCATATTACATAATAAGTTATCAATCTCTTTTCAAACCATTTGGCACAAAGCCCTAAATCACTTTAGCAATTATCTCTGGCATGCAGCCACCCATTCCCACATTTTGTTTTGGAAAATCTATCCCTTGACTGTAATCCCCGAGCTTTGTCGATCACAGTGGACTCGGCTATTCGAATAGTTTTGACACACTCTGCAGAGGTTGTACACTTTACCCACATGATCTGATCGCACACCACAAAGGCGATTGACCGTAATTAAGTTTTTTCGTAAACTTCCATCTACACCTATGACCCTCGCCGGTATTGCCTTCACTATCACTTCCCCACGAAGGATCGAAGTGTAGGACCGACAATCACCGTTGGATAGGGTACCAAGCCGTAGCACGTACGCTCCCGCACGCCTGATTACCCGGTGTAACTGTCACCCTGAGGTATCAAAGGTAAGACTTCAGAATCCTACTAAACTAAGACCGTCCCACTCCAGCCATGTGGTTGCACGAAAGGCCCAGTTCAAAGGCTTGCAAGGTGAAGTCCTTAACTGTCCAGGGCAAGACATCCTTCTCACAAACCCTGACCCAAATCTTCTCACATCACTCATCCCATTGCCGCAAAGGCTGTTATATCAAAATCTGTGCCATAAAGGCCCACCTGGCATAAAGCCTCGTACCACTTGCCCCAGACTAAATCTTTTCCCACCCCTATTCCAATATTGTGCAACACATGCCAACAATAATATCAGTTACCATGTAGAACCACAAAGGTATCTACACTTCACATCATCACGTGACAAGATCACACTTAACTTCCAAAATCATTCCATTTGTCGTCAGTCAATATTATTTTGCTATTTGAAATATATTTCACGCAAGCATAGCTACGCAACTAGTCATGGTCTAGCCTCCCGTGTTGGCACAATCATATCATCCAACAATTTAATCCCAACTTAAGGTGACAATGGAACATATGGCATACAAATAATATTAACAAAGGTGGAAATTAACAATTAGGTTGATTAACTAGTTATCCCAAATTGAACTATTCATTTTAATCAACATAACATGCATAATTTAAAGCAAAATATATTTTTAAAAGCTAGGAACAATATGGTCAAAGCACAACTTGCCTTCGTAAAGCAGTGAGTCTTGGTCTGGAGCTTGATCTTCGAAATCCGTGTCCTCACACAGCTCGACGTCTACGCTGCAATGATAAAGAACCAGATAAACACGCAAAACAACGTGCGAACACACATTCAAAAACAATGCTACAAATCAAACTAGCTCGAAATCTCATGAAAATTTCCAGAAAATTACTCTAGCATTTTCTAAGATTTACAAAATTTATTTCGACATTTTTGGACGTATAGTTTAAGAGAAACAAAATTCGCAAGTTTGGACTTTCCGCGAATAATTTAACAGTATAAATTTATTCATAAAATTTCATTAAAATTACTGTAGAAAGGTATTAATTTATACTAATTAACAAAATTTGTTGCAAGCGATTCGGACTTAGAACGAATTTTTAGCGAAAAAGACAAAATTCGCAATTTCTAGAAATAAATACGTACAACTAACTCTCAATTCCAATCTATGGCACTGTTCCCAGCGTGAGAAATCCTCTCGCATGCATACTGGAACGACAGGGATACAAGTTCAAATATGTATATACTCGTATACACACTTGCTTCACGTACATGTTCAAGTATATATACACACATATACTTATATGCTTCCTAACTTTATACATGCGGCTCATCCGACTAATATACGTAGACATACATATAAAAAGGTTATACTAGCGAATCGGTCGAATATATGCGCACACACACCTGCGACTCAAATTAATGCATAAACGTTCTAATCTATATATATATGAGAACATACAAATCGGCTAACATACTTACATACACGCACAAACCTAATATATACACGTATACATGGGAGACAGCCGATTACAACTACGTATAGTCATACGTTCTAGTATACACATACACACGCATCAGATCAAGCGATCAACGGAATGCACGCGCGTAAAGAGAAAATAAAGAAAAATACCGGACGATGCTAAGCAGCGGCGCAGAACGTCGGGCGCAGGAAGAAGGCGGCGTGCCCGGAAGGGGTGCTCGCAATGCAGACGGCGGCGGCGATGACGACGACGGAAAGAGCGCGAGGTCGGCCGGACGAGCGGCGGCGGCTAGACGGCAGTCGGTCGGCCGAGTTGGCAACGGCAGCGGCGATGCGACGGTGACAGCGGCGACCACGACGATGTCACGGCGGCGATGAAGACAACGGCGGTGACAACGGCGCGACGGTGGCAAGATGGCAGCACGGCGACGGCGAGACGGCGACGATGGCGACGAGACGGCGGCGACGCAGGGGATGCGAGACCAGAGAGTGCGTCGACGGTTCGGTAAGCGGCGGTAACGACGACGACGGCGGCAAGACAGCAGCGGCGGTTAGGTCGACAACGGCGGCGAGACTGCGGCGACGGCGGCGATGTCAGGGAAAAAGCAGTGGAAAAGGTGTGATGACTAGAATGTTGGAATGAGGCAGTGGAGAGGCTAGAATACTTGCTAAGGTTCGGAGAGAAGACGTACAGGAAATGGAGAATTCACGCAGGTACATGGAGACAGCCACGTCCATGCTAATGCGCCAGTTACTAGGGGTATTCAATATACCATGAAGTAATAACGCGGGATAGTGGAGAACGAAATGGAAACCGGATCCGTTACTAGTGGACGCCTGCAACGGCCGGAAGAAAAACACAATTGCGAGTACCAGTTGAGCGTATATACCTACATGCATACAAGCATGCATACACCAGGGAGCATGTACACATAAACGTATGGACCACCTAGTGCAGGTATATGCATGGCGTCTTCATTGAATCACCCCCCATGCGACCACTTGTTGGGATACTTGCCGTATGAGCACAGCATGGTATACACCCATATACATGACTACTCGTATACGTATAGATCGATGCAAACCTCATATGGTTAAAAAGAAATAACAAAAAGTTTCCAAAAATCATGAAAAATTACTCTAAAATACTAGGAACTATTTGGGACTTAACAAAGTTGGTTTCGTGATTTTTCGACGTATAGATTTTTCGCAAAAATTCTTTTCGTGGATTAGACACCTGTACCGATTTTTATAAAATCAACGACTTACGTTATATAACATATTTTTGGAAAATATTTGAAGCGAACACTCTCGTCTACCAATTATCTTAATTATCAACAAAATTTTAAATTTTACGCTTATTCGAAAATGCCTGATCTTTATTTAATATGATTAGTTCAATAGACTTCCATCCGAATTAACAGCGAGGGCTTTAAATAATTTCTGAAAAATTCAAATAAACCCAGAAACACACTAAATAAATTAAAAGCAAATTTTGGGATGTTACAGATGGGTACCTGGCCGCAGCCCCGGTACGCTCCCCCGTACAACTACACAAAGGGTGTAGTTGACATCCTGAGGTCCCACAGGTACGTTATTAGCAACTTATTCAACTAGGTCCGTCCCATTACAGACATGTGGTTGCACGTTTGACCCAGTTCAAAGGCTTGCAAGGTTAAGGCCTTAGGGTGACCAGGGCAAGACAACCCGAAGAACCAACACAATGTTCCCGGTGCCACAACTGGCCCACCCGATCATTCTTGCCACATGCCCCGGTCCAAATCTATTTATCAAAACCCCCAGTTGATTACCATGCACCACGTGCCATCAACATCACATGATACCTTTCCAAAACAGGTTCAATATATCATTAAGTCAATATTAACATTTGATTGTCCAAAATCATGTCATGAGCACGTAGCAAGTCTAAGCAATATACTACAACGGTCTAAATTCCCATGTTGGCAATTTAATAATGTCCAACTAGTAAACCACAACTAGGGTGACAAGGGTCATGGCACATATTTAATTAACCAAGGTGTCATACAGCAATTTGGCATTTATCTAATTTCCCATATTTAAATAAAGTACTTTCCAATTAAACTAGCATGCAATAGCTTTAAATCGAATTAATTTGAAATTGGGATCAACATGGTCAAATCATAACTTGCCTTCAAAGAGTACTTGCTCTTGGTCCTGAGTTGGCTCCTGGGTCAACAATTCACCTTCGAATCCTTCCAGCACTTCAACGTTTACTCGTAAAGCGTGCAAATAGCAAATAAATAAATAAACAGTAGACAAAAAGTGTCCAAAAAACCAAATAAAGTTCATAAACAGAGAGATCATAATTTTATGAATTTTTAGAAACTGGAATCGTCAAATTCGGAGTTTAAATACAAAAGTTATAAGCATTTGAAGTTTAAATAATCAATTAAATAATATTACAGAGAAAAACTTTGGCCCAAAAATTAAATAAATTCATAATTAGGTATATCTCAATTTTATACAAATTTAGAAATTTGAATCACTCAAATCGGAGTTAAAATGCAAAAGTTATAAGCGTTTCAAGTTCGAATCAAAATGTGAAATCAATAATTCGAATTAATAAATCATTTTCTTTTTCGGAAATCAATTATTGCGTCAGCAAGGACACGTGGACCAATCGGTTGACGACACATGGCCTCGGGTCCATGGACTAGGTCCATGGTGACGCCCGGCCCACGGTGGACGCGGCCTACGGCTACAGAGGCTGACACGCGGGCCCCACGCGTCAGTGGGTCACGTGCACGGTGAGACTCTCTGTAACACCCCGGCATTTACTATGCCTGAATGTTACCAAACATAAGCTAAACAACATCTAAATACCACATTTAACATCAAATTCCAGCAAAGGTGCATAGACTAAAAACCGAGATTTCGCAAAGACCTCCTTTGTTTTATCATGAATTTAAGGAGCAGCAATAATATGGCATTATATGGCAATAAGAGAAACATCTAAAACAGCAATAAATAGAGTCTTAACGACAATAAAAGACTAACATCAAGCTCTTAAAGTTCCAAGTGTCAAACAAACAATAGAACTCTCATTAACCAAGCTAAGACTTAATTTAAAGGCCATCACACGCAATTTATTATCCAACTAAATGAATTGACTTGGGGAAACATTAAGGTGAAGCAACGTGTGAGCGTGTGACTATTCCCCTTTCCCGCATGCCGTTCTCATGGTACCTAAAACAACAAGAAAACACAAGGGTGAGTTCGAAAACTTCGGCAAGCATCTTTGCAATGGACAACAAGCATAACAACAAGTCAATAACATCTTTCATCATGTATAACATCTCATTCATGAATACTTATCAATATCATCATCAATTTGTATGCGATGTAATGCATTGCTCTGACCCTCTGGAACCTCATACCGGTATGGGAAGTACACACCGTCGGTGTGCACCCTTTCCCCTTCCATCCGAAGATGGAGGGTGCCTACTCGCTTCCAAACACCACGTGGATGGAATCACGACATAGGACTTACTCAATGGCGTTCGGACTAGTCATAACTTTCACCGACCTTGCCGGACTAGCTATGACTTTCTCACCGCCCTCGCCCTATCTCATGACATGCATGCAACCATGCCAAATATCATATTCAATTCACATATTAACACATGGCATCATAATATGTTAAACATGCTCATCGTATCATATCAATCATTAAAACATGGCAAGTGGACATATAACATGTAGGCAATTCCATCTAATTTCAACATGCAACCTACAACTTGCTATCCATCACAACACACTTGCCTCAACCACGTGCAACGGATTGGCGGGAAGAAGAGGGAACTCCCGGGGTCACACCACCTGCACATAGGCATCACACACTCACAATCATAACCTCAAAACAGTACACACGCCCCCATCTAACCCGACATTGCCAACTACTCGCAAAACCTAAAAACAGAGGTTCTGTCCCGGCGGGACAGCAACCTTGCAAAAAGCATAACTTGAGTTCTGGGACTCCAAATCGAATAAACGAGTACACCGTCGCGAAGCTTAGGAAATTTCCCAACTTTTTCTAGTTATAGGGAAAGACTGATTCGGACTCTAAAATTGTTTAATCTACAGATTACCACAATCTGTTCCAGTTACGTCACAGATTTTTAGGCGCTCGGTAAAACAGCCATAACTTTCAAACGGCTGATCGGAAATTAACGTGCTTTACGTCCACGGAAAGATAATTAAATTATCTACAACTTCCTAGAAGTCCGTACGGTCTGATTCGGATTCTAAATCGACGGAAACTCGAACCCTAGTTCGACTGCTCAATCTGCCCGAAAACAGAAACGTGGACAAGTTTAGATCTAACCCAAATTACTTCAAACCAGCGCCTCCAATTGATCTAAAAACTTGATAAACACCCTAATAACAGTACCTAGATCATCCCCAAGGATCCCCAAGATCATACCTTTGCCCGGCGCAAAACTCCAATCAATCTCCGCGAATCTCCTCGCGAATCGCTCCTCGCTCCACGTTCCTCGCTCCTCGCTCCTTGCTCCTCGCTCCTCGCTCCACGGGATGACTCCGCGAGGTGCAGGGTGGGGAGACCACCCTAGGGCAGCAAGGGGTGGAGGGGAGGTGGTGTGGAGGTGGAGGAAAGGGAGGGGATGCGACGGTTATGGGGGCTAGGGCTTAGGGAGGAGGAGGAGAGGGGCGCAAGAGGGGAGGTGGGGCGCAAGGGGCTGAGATGGGGCGCAAGGGGGCAGGGGAGCCCCTTTTAACAGCCCTCAACCCAATCCTAGTCCGTTACGGAGTCCTAATCCATCCCACCAAAGCCCACCAAGGCCCAAAACTCCCGGGAAGGCCCAAAACCCAGCGGCCGGAAAGCGGCCGGAAGCGTTATTAACCCCGATCCTTATGATCTTAACCTTATTTCCACATCTCATACTGTATTTAACCTTATCATGCTCAAAAATTAAGGATACGACACTCCGAGGTGTCACATTCTTCCCTTCAACAGGATTCGACCTCGAATCTAAACGCACCAACAAGAAACCCAAAGAAAACCAAAAGGTCGAATTTTCACATCACATACCCGAAGTGAACAGCTCGGGATACCTCTCGCGCATGCGAGATTCCAGCTCCCAAGTCGCTTCTCTCTGGTCGATGTGACCACGGGACCTTGACAAACTTAAGCGTCTGTTCTTCATCACTCGCTCTGAAGTCCCGAATTTCCACGGGGACGGGACTCGAAGGTGAGGTCTGCTGAAGCACTAATGGTTCCAATGGAACCACCAACTCGGATCATGCAAGTATTTCCTCAACATCGAGACATGGAACACATCATGCACACCTTGCATGGATTAGGTAGCTCTAGGCGATAGGCCAACCTGCCAACTCGAGGCGAGGATAGGAAAAGGCCCAACATACCTTGGGTGAGCTTTCCTTTGGTGCCAAACGCACCACACCCTTGGTGGGAGATACTCGCAAGATGCGCTATCACCCACCTCAAACTCCAAGTCTCGCCGCCTCACATCGATAGCTCTTACATGCGCTCTGTCTGCGAGAAGGTTTTGAACCTCCGACACGCGATCAACGATCTGCTGAACCCAATCCGGTCCAAGAATAGCTCTCTGCCCACAGATCCCAACAAAGTGGCGATCTGCACTTCCGACCATACTGATTACCTCATAAGGAGCGGCCGGATCTTTGGAATGGTAGCTGTTATTGTAAGCAAACTCTGCAAGGGGCAAATGGTCTTCCCAGCTACCCTTCCAAGCCATCACACAGGCCCCGAGCATGTCCTCCAAAGTTTGGATGGTACGCTCAGGTGCCCATCTGTCTGAGGGTGAAAAGCGGTACTAAGGCAAAGCCGGCGTACCCAAAGCACTCTGCAAACTCTCCCGAACTTGGAGACGAACTTCAGCATCCCGATCGAGATAATGGTCTTGGGTACACCATGCAATCTCACAATCTCCGCACATAGATGGGAGCCAACTCGCTCATTGAATTGGTCGTGCGGATGGGAATGAAATGTGAGACTTGCTGAGGCAGGTCCACCACAACCCAAACACATCCTTCCCTCGTGGAGAGCGAGGTAGACCAACCACGAAATCCATGGAGATGTCATCCCATGGCCACACAGAACCTCCAAGAACATGAGGCCGGTAGGGCGCTTATGCTCGACTTTGATCTTCCGGCAAATCCACAAGACGCCACATACTTGGCAATATCCACTCTCATCCTTTTCCACGAAATTCTTCTTCAAGTCCTGTACATCTTGGTCTCTCGGGATGGACCGTGTCTGAGTGCGATGAGCTTCTCTCGAATGTCTTCTTTCACTTGAGATTTACGGGGCACGCCTGACGGCCCTGAAACCTCAAAACTCCCGCATCATCAACGGTAAAGTCTCCGACTTGCCATCCTCGAGCGTTCCTCACTGCTGGAGCAAGCGATCATCTTCTTTGTGCCTCCCGCACGCTCGAGAATCGGCCCGACTCAAGAATCAATTGAGTTTCAGCTTGCACGGTCCCAGCAAAGCGATGGAGACTCCCAAACACTCAAAATCAGCAACAAGACAATCAACAACAGGGGCATTGTCTTGCATCGAGAGCGTCGGCCACCACATTTGCCTTCCCGGATGATCTTGGATAGTGAGGTCATAATCCTTTATCAATTCTAGCCACCTCCTCTGCCTCAAGTTCAAATCTTTACGAGTAAAGATGTACTTGAGGCTCGTGATCGATAAAAATATCACAAGATTCGCCATACAAATAATGCCTCCATATCTTCAATGCAAACACCACGGCGGCTAGCTCAAGATCATGGGTGGGATAGTTACGCTCATGCTTTTCAGCTGCCTCGAAGCATAAGCAATCACCTTGCCATTTTGCATGAGCACACAACCAAGTCCCAACCGAGAAGCATCGAATAAGCAGGTGAAGCGCTTCCCTGGTTCGGGAAGGGTAAGAACAGGAGCAGCCACTAACTTCTCCTTCAAAGTCTGGAAGTGTGCTCACACTCTGCGATCCACTGGAACTTCATCCCTTTGTGAGTCGTGAAAGTGGCTTGGCAATGATAGAGAAATCTGCACAAAACGCCGATAGTAGCCACCAACCCAAGGAAGCTACGCACCTCTTTGACATTGGAAGGCCTCTTCCAATCCAAAATCACGAGACTTTGCTAGGATCTACTGAGATATGCCCTCTCGGATTGATGATGTGGCCAAGAAAACCCACTTCAAATCGAACTCGCACTTTTTCAGCTTAGCAAAGAATTGATTCCCTCGGGTACTCAAAGACAAGCCTCAAGTGTCGCTCATGCTCCTCTTACGATTTAGAGTAAATCAGAATGTCATCGATGAACACTACCACAAACTCATCAAGGTACTTGTGTAGCATCTTGTTCATCGCCTCCATAAAGACAGCGAGGGGCATTAGTTAGTCCAAAAGACATAACTTTAAATTCATAATGCCCATACCTAGTGGAGAAAGCGATCTTCTCAATGTCCCGCTTCCTCACACGGATCGATTATACCCCGATCAAGATCAATTTTGGAGAACACCTTTGCTCCTTGATTGGTCAAACAGATCCTCGATGCAGGCAAAGGATACTTGTTTTTGACTGTCACTTGGTTAAGAGCACGATAATCAATGCACATACGCCAACTTCCATCCTTCTTCGAGACGAAGAGGACGGTGCTCCCCATGGCGATACGCTACGCCGAATGAAGCCTTTGGCCAACAGATCCTCCACCTGCTTCTTCAACTCGTCTTGAAAAGGTCGAGCCAAGCGGTATGGAGAGATAGAAATAGGTCGAGTGCCCGGAGCAAGATCAATACGAAACTCCACATTCCTCACGGGAGGTAGACCAGGCAACTCGTCGGGGAACACATCAACAAACTCCTTCACTACAGAAATCTCTCAATGGGAATCGAGGAAGATGGTTTCTCAAACAAAGTCATGAGGAAACCCATGACCTCAAACGCCGAAGAAAACAAACTAGTCAAAGCAAAGACGGCCGGAGGGTATACCACCCTGAAAGGTCAACTCTTCCGGACGGGCCTGCAAGGCAACTGTCTTCGAAACAACAGATCTTAGCACGGATCGATGCAGCCAGTCCATGCCCAAAATGATATCAAAAGGAGCCAATCGGATCACCATGAGATTGGCAAAGAAAACCTCATCATCAATGGCAATGGTGCAACCAGGGCAAACCAAAGAACTAGCAATCAAACCCCTGTGAGAGAATCGACTAACACGGACTCGTAAATCGCTGAACTCCCAACTTAGCTCTACTAGCAAACTCCGACGACACAAAAGAATAGGATGCTCGGAATCAAATAGAACAAAGGCATCAACGGAATCCACGAGCAGAGTACACGAAACCACCTCTGGATGCCCTACCGACTCGGCGGTCGGCAAAGCGTACACTCTGGTGGCGCCGGGACGAAGGAGCCCCGACTCAGCCGATGCCCCATCAAGGTTGGGGCGGAGGAGGCAATCGAGGAGGAGCAGACGGCCGCGGGCACCGATGACGCCCTGGTGGCGCCACGCAAAGGGTGGTGAAAGCAGAGCAGCCATCATGTGCACCGATCCTCTAGAAGACGCCCGGAGTGGGAGGAGAAGGCACCGTCTCCCACTTGATGATGCTAGGGTTCATCCGAGACTTCGCCCCATATGGCCGGGCTTGCCACGGTGGTTGCAATTCGGTCCAACCACACTCTGAAGCACGGTGCTCACCACCGCACTTGAAACACTTCATGCCTGCCCGCACGGCACAGCAACCGCTCGCGAAGAAGGCGGGGCGACCCCATCTTAGCCCACGAGGAGGAGCCTGTCCTCCCTTGAACTTCTTGAAGGTGGGGCCGAGAGGACCCACCTCCTCCACCAAAGGTCCTCTTCGGCCCCGCTGCCGAGAACCCTGAACCTCCCGGGTTCGCTTGTCCCGGAGAGCTCCAACTCGAGCTCCATGCCCTTCGCTTGCTCCACCACGAGCGAGAAGTCACGAGGATCGCCCCCCATGACAACTCTGAACTCCTGGTTGAGGCCCCTACGGAACCTCCTAGCTTTCTCCGATCGTTTTGCCACCGCCACAGTAGTCTGAAGCGCACCACGCTGTTGAACTCCTTCTCATACTGCCACCGACCTCTTTCCCTGGGAAAGAGTGGTCGAGTAAGCTCCATCCTCTCAAGGAAAGACTCAGGTGGAACTTGGCTCAGCGAGCCACAAAGTCCTCGGTGGTGGACCCAGATCGGGGTTCTAGCGGCGAACCCCTCCCACGAGATATCGGCTTGGCCCTTGGTGAAAAGCCACAAAGCGAGTCCTCCGAACCGAGGTCAACTCTAGGACCTCAAGCGCCTCTCCATGTACCGCAGCCAATCTGCAGGCTGGATTGGCGTGCTGCTCGCTCCATCGAAAGTGTCAAGGCGGAGGGACATCCACTCCAGGAGACTCATCCTCGGCTCCGGTGCGGGGGCAACAACGAGGGCCAGCTGCAGGGGAGGCACAACGAGGGGCTGCCATGGCCGGGCGCAGCTCTGAATCTCCCTCTGCAGAGCTGGACTAAATCTTCATTGGCGGCGGGCACTTCGCCCGACCGCCTGGTGGAAGCTCCTCTGGTGGCCCACGAGCATTAAGCGGCGCTACCCTCAAAGAGACTCCTCAACTCCTGGGAGCCTCGCCTGGCCTCCACGGCCACGGCGCCCACGGCCTCTACCCCTCGGCATGTTGCTAGACAGACAACCACCCAAACACCAAAGCACACAATCAAGATCATAGATCAAACAAAGATCATAAGCATATTCCTTATCACATAATCAAGCGCGATGCATTGATGAACCAAAACCCATCCTCTTGTGCAACCAAGTGTGTCAGATTTTAGATTAGTTATACCACTTTTACAAGTTTTAACGTTGCTATCCTATAACAAGGTTTTAGTTAGAACCTAAGCCATGTTTCTAAGTTATTCCACATCACATTTTAGTTGTACCCTATAGCATGACACTAAAAATTCACATTCCAAGGACCTACACCGCTCGATACTAACTATAACACCCGGCATTTACTATGCCTGAATGTTACCAAACATAAGCTAAACAACATCTAAATACCACATTTAACATCAAATTCCAGCAAAGGTGCATAGACTAAAAACCGAGATTTCGGCAGCACCTCCTTTGTTTTATCATGAATTTAAGGAGCAGCAATAATATGGCATTATATGGCAATAAGAGAAACATCTAAAACAGCAATAAATAGAGTCTTAACGACAATAAAAGACTAACATCAAGCTCTTAAAGTTCCAAGTGTCAAACAAACAATAGAACTCTCATTAACCAAGCTAAGACTTAATTTAAAGGCCATCACACGCAATTTATTATCCAACTAAATGAATTGACTTGGGAAACATTAAGGTGAAGCAACGCGTGTGAGCGTGTGACTATTCCCCTTTCCCGCATGCCGTTCTCATGGTACCTAAAACAACAAGAAAACACAAGGGTGAGTTCGAAAACTCAGCAAGCATACTGCAATGGACAACAAGCATAACAACAAGTCAATAACATCTTTCATCATGTATAACATCTCATTCATGAATACTTATCAATATCATCATCAATTTGTATGCGATGTAATGCATTGCTCCTCGACCCTACGGAACCTCATACCGGTATGGGAAGTACACACCGTCGGTGTGCACCCTTTCCCCTTCCATCCCGAAGATGGAGGGTGCCTACTAAACTTCCAAACACCACGTGGATGGAATCACGACATAGGACTTACTCAATGGCGTTCCGGACTAGTCATAACTTTCTCACCGACCTTGCCGGACTAGCTATGACTTTCTCACCGCCCTCGCCCTATCTCATGACATGCATGCAACCATGCCAAATATCATATTCAATTCACATATTAACACATGGCATCATAATATGTTAAACATGCTCATCGTATCATATCAATCATTAAAACATGGCAAGTGGACATATAACATGTAGGCAATTCCATCTAATTTCAACATGCAACCTACAACTTGCTATCCATCACAACACACTTGCCTCAACCACGTGCAACGGATTGGCGGGAAGAAGAGGGAACTCCCGGGGTCACACCACCTGCACATAGGCATCACACACTCACAATCATAACCTCAAAACAGTACACACGCCCCATCTAACCCGACATTGCCAACTACTCGCAAAACCTAAAAACAGAGGTTCTGTCGGCGGGACAGCAACCTTGCAAAAAGCATAACTTGAGTTCTGGGACTCCAAATCGAATAAACGAGTACACCGTCGCGAAGCTTAGGAAATTTCCCAACTTTTTCTAGTTATAGGAAAGACTGATTCGGACTCTAAAATTGTTTAATCTACAGATTACCACAATCTGTTCCAGTTACGTCACAGATTTTTAGGCGCTCGGTAAAACAGCCATAACTTTCAAACGGCTGATCGGAAATTAACGTGCTTTACGTCCACGGAAAGATAATTAAATTATCTACAACTTCCTAGAAGTCCGTACGGTCTGATTCGGATTCTAAATCGACGGAAACTCGAACCCTAGTTCGACTGCTCAATCTGCCCGAAAACAGAAACGTGGACAAGTTTAGATCTAACCCAAATTACTTCAAACCAGCGCCTCCAATTGATCTAAAAACTTGATAAACACCCTAATAACAGTACCTAGATCATCCCCAAGGATCCCCAAGATCATACCTTTGCCCGAGCGCAAAACTCCAATCAATCTCCGCGAATCTCCTCGCGAATCGCTCCTCGCTCCACGTTCCTCGCTCCTCGCTCCTTGCTCCTCGCTCCTCGCTCCACGGGATGACTCCGCGAGGTGCAGGGTGGGGAGACCACCCTAGGGCAGCAAGGGGTGGAGGGAGGTGGTGTGGAGGTGGAGGAAAGGGAGGGGGATGCGACGGTTATGGGGGCTAGGGCTTAGGGAGGAGGAGGAGGAGAGGCGCAAGAGGGGAGGTGGGGCGCAAGGGGCTGAGATGGGGCGCAAGGGGGCAGGGGAGCCCCTTTAACAGCCCTCAACCCAATCCTAGTCCGTTATGGAGTCCTAATCCATCCCACCAAAGCCCACCAAGGCCCAAAACTCCCCCGGGAAGGCCCAAAACCCCGAAAACGGCCCGGAAACGGCCCGGAAACGTTATTAACCCCCGATCCTTATGATCTTAACCTTATTTCCACATCTCATACTGTATTTAACCTTATCATGCTCAAAAATTAAGGATACGACACTCCGAGGTGTCACACTCTCTCGGGCGAGACACTGACATGCGGGCCCCGCATGTTAGTGACACGCAGTAACACCCAGGCTCGGCCGCTGTCACGCGGGTGTAACATCCGTGTTTGTAATTAAGCTTAATTAGGCTAACTAAGTGTGGATTAGTGCTCTGTAAAGTTTCCAGTTTGGATTTGGAGTTATTTGCCCTTGAATTCGGTTTTGTCGTTTCGTTAATCGTTTTCCCCGATTGGAGTCTCAGAATCCGAAATCGGGTGAAAGTTAAAATCGAGAGAGCTAGATCCCAAACCTAAGTTTTAAAACCTTTATTAGGACCCCTCGAACCTATTCCAATAGTCCTCAAGTTAGTTGAGTGGAGAACCATCGCAAAGACTATAAAAATTCCTGAGTTTTCTGCTTTGGCGGCGATCTGCTTGATTTTACTGCGGTACTACCGGCCGAAGCGGCAAGATCTGGCCGCTTCCGGGCAGATGCTGCCGGCCGAGCGACAGGTTTTGGTCCTGTGCTCGTGTTTATCTCTTCGCCTCGGTATGTGTGCACGTCTCAGCCTTTAATAACACCAGGGAGCACCTCCTCTCCCTCTCCTCTCTCATTTCTCCTCCTCTCCTCCTCCTTCTTCCTCTCTTCTCCTTCCTCTCTCTCCATTGGAGCTCTCTCCTCCTCCTCGCCATTTCCAGCTGGTTGGAGCTCCAGGAGGCCGAGTGGAAGCGAGAGCAAGAGTGGAGAAGCGTCTCCAAGCAGTCAAGGAGCTTCACACGAGGTAGGTGCTAGAGTTCAACCTAAACCCTAGGTGTAGATGCAAACCCTAGCTCTTCCTTGGCTTGTAATCGTTCTTTACGTCCTAGTTAAACTCTAGAAACCCTAGTTCTTGTGGTGCATAGTCGTTTTCCGAGTAGTTAAACCTAGGTCAAGGGTAGAAGAATCCTTCCGCGTGATCGAGTAGTTTCTATAACCCTGATCTACGCTTCGTTGGACTCATTCGCTGCAAGAAGCCATTTCTCGAATTCTCGGAGCCCTTTCCTTTCGAAACCCTAACTCCGGGAAGTCGGGGAAATGACCCGCGAATATGTTCTTAGAGTCTCGAAGGTCGATTCCTGCGGAAGAATCGAGTTTCAACTCGATTCGGGGCGAGAATCGGATTCGGAGAGTATATTCGGGTTTTCGAGTTTTAGAAGTCGATCAGTGTGTCTCTAAGGTCCTAGTTAGTATTTCGATCTCGTAGGACCCTAGTGCATTTTTGGGCCTTGTGCGCGTGTTGCGAAATCCGTTTTCTGTAGGATTTGCAGAAGTTGCACTTTGGGCATTCGGAGCCATTCCGTGTTCCGAAGTCCCAAAGCTCACCAGTTTAGCGCGCGTAAGTCCCTGATGCCGTAGAGAACCCGTTGCCGCGAGAAAACTCGAGTTTCGACACATTCTGTGTCGAAATCCATTTTCGCGTCTTTATCGGGAGAGAAATGATCCGAAAAGTGAGATTTTGAGCAAACGAGCTCGAAACTTGACGAAACCTGCGTGAATAAGTCCCATGGGTCCTCAAGAACCTATTCATGCACTTACGTCGAAGTTCCGGGGGCTAGTGTGCAAAATCTCAATTTTTGGATTTTGGTCCCGTAGTGACCGGCACTACCGCTTGGTGAGGGCGGTACTGCCGGAGGGTCCGGCACTACCGGGTTTAGAACACCGGTAGTTATTTTCCAGAGAGCAACCCCTTTCGATCCCCGGACAGCGGCACTACCGGGCAATTCAGCCGGTACTACCGGAGTTACCTGCGGCACTACCGGGCTACAGTAGCCGGTACTGCCGGCCAGAGCGGTACTACCGCCCGATCAACAGCGGTACTGCCGGCCTCTGGGAGAAAGTTTAGAATTTCCTTTTCCGTCTAGGTTCTCGTTTTTCGTTTTCGCTTCTTTTTGGATTTTGATTGCTTCTTTGCCTATTTTGATCGATGATTTTGGGTCTCGTTGCTTTTCGTGTAGACGTAGACGCTTCAAACGTCGCCGACGATCCCGACTACGTCCCAGAGACCGATTTCACCGAAGAGCAAACAGGCAAGCGCCTCCTTGACCATTTTGAATCCCATATTTGCAAATTCTTATTTTGTTTGCCAAAACTATTATGCATGCTCATAAATTTATTAAAAGTGATAATTTGTGGGAAGCAGTAGTTAAACCGAAAATTGTTGGATTACCTCAATTTAATCTGAATATGCAATCCTTGATAGACTTAGGAATAATTTAGACACGTTAGTAAGTGACAGAGGGTATTAAAGAATAATAGTCGCATGTGCTTAGTTCAGCAGTAGAATTGGTTGCAGGAGATCATGATGTTCTTATTCATAAACTCCTGGAACTATAGGATGGGTGAAGGGTGTCAGGTTGGAATTGGAGGTTTTGGGGTTTTGTTGGAAAAAGGGAATGGTTGCGTGAGTAAAATGGAAAAACTTGGAGAGTTTAGACCAGGCGAGATGTTTGGTGATTCGGAGTTGGTGGTATTTGGCCGGGTAGTGGTTCCGGTTGGTAGGCTGGTTTCAGGTTCGGATTGGTTGTCAGGCCGTTGGCTGGTTTGGAGTGGATTGGTCTCAGTTGGTCCCTTACTATGGGGAGGTTGAGGGCTAGTGTGTGCTCGGCGGGGCCGCTAGTGCCGATCCTCTGTGGCCATAGCAAGCGGGTTTGGAAGATCTCGCCTGAGTCACCCTAAGGACTGAACTTGGTGCTATTTACTGGGTGTGATACGTGCAACCACATGTGCCAGTATGGGATGGCCTCAGCCTAGTACGGGGAAAAGGGATCTGACCTTGCATTATTGGAGGGCAAAGAGGATTGGATGCACTTGTGGTGTCGGTGCATTCTAGGGACTTTCTTGTCGAGGCATCGAAGGAAAGTTTACCCAATACAGCGGTAATGCCTACTACAGGGAGGTTGTGGGCTAGTGGGTGCCTATGGGAACCACTGGCGGCCTCTGTGGCTGTAGTTAGGAATGCACGTTACCGGGCCGGTGCAGAATTAGAACTCCAATCTCTCGAAAGGTTCCGTCACTGTCTAGCAAATCGGGTACTTCGGTATCGCGAGGCATGGAGGACATGATTGCTAGAACGTATCATGTGGGTACAGTGTACAGTCTCTGCAGAGATAAATGAACTAATCGATTAGCCGTGCTCACGGTCATGAGCAGCTTGGAAAGTATTATCAAGTATAGATTTAGTGCAGGTTGATTTCTGAAAAATGGGTTTCGAGGTTGGATCGTGTTGGTTGGGTGTTTGTTTGGATCTTGGGTTCGAAAAAGGTGCAGGTGGATGGCTGGTTTGGTGGAAGGAATGGTCGGGTGTTGATTTTGGTTAATGGTTTATCTATTATTAATTGTTTGAAATGTTTTCTTCAGCTTCTTTTGTAAAAATGCGAATGTGAATCTATTATCATATTGTAAACAAAATCTGCTTTGTGCTCAAAAGACTAGTGTAGTAACCTGTTATTCATTGTTTAAACCTGCATGTTATATGTATACATTCCATACACTAAAGTCTTGCGAGTACATACGTGTACTCACCGTTTGCTCTAACGGACTTTGGTCAGAAGGAGAAGAAGCAGGTAATGATGCAGATGTTCCAGACGAGTCGCAGTTCGCTGATGACGCCGACGATTCCGCTGGGGCTTAACTGGGTTTCCTTTCAGTCAGTTGCCTGAGGGTGGAGGCACACTGCGTGTTCTTCTTTTGGAGTTTCCGCTGGCGTTGGAGGATTCTTTTGAACTTGTGCCGGCTGTAGGCCGAGACTTGTAAAGTAAAACTAATGTAATAACGTTACCTTTCATGTGTAATATATTTACTCTTGCATAGTTGAGACCTGTCTTGTATGACAACGCTGGAGTCTTGGAGCTCTTGATCCAGGGAACCAGTACAATGCATGCGGTTGCGGGAAGCTCGAGTTGGGATCAATCAGTTGGCATGTACACTCCTCACGAGTTTTGCCGATTAATTGGCCCCAATCCGAGTACGGAGTTGGTTTAGCGGTCAGGAGACGTTACGGGTTGCATTAATCTTCAGACCGATGCAACAGTAATGACCTGCATCGCTAATCTGATTCTGGAGCCCCCACAGCGGGCCCAGCCTGTCAGTGACTCAACGCACGGCGCTGCGGCGGCTACGTGGCATGACCCGGCGTGCGACACGTGGGTGCATCACAGCCATCCACCACGGATCTAACGGTTCGGATCTATCTAATCGCGCGACAGAAGAAAACTACGTGGCTCAATCTCCACCGTTGGATCTAGATCCAACGGTCCTTAATAGATCTGGCTGATTGAACTAGATCTAATCTAAACCACACGATTTAGATCCAACGGCTGAGATCTATCCTAGTTCTACGGGGTTGGGAACACGTGGGCAAACTTCAACGGTTGGATCCGGATCGGACGGTTCACGTAGCTCGCGGACGGCAATGGCTTCGCGATGGCGCACGGCTGTCGGAGTTGAAGACGATGACGAGCCCAACGGCGTTCCAGCGGTTCTCCGATGTGAGGACCCCCGGTCCTATACCGTACTGTACGCCGTCTACTGTAGCGTACCGCACCGTATAGCACAGGAAGCCTCGATACCGAAAATCTGAATCTAAAAATTCGATCACCGGGATCGAACCCTTAGCTTCAGACCCGGTACCTGTACGCATCCGATACTGGTTCCCTGGATCAGTAGCCCAGCATCGCGTACCAACAACACAAGTATCAAAGCACAAAAGAACTAAGTTAACTTAATTCACATAACTGGGTACAAATCTTGGTACATTATACACCTTACAATAACCAAAAGAGAAACACGACAGCGGAAGCAAAACGGTATGGTGGCCCACGACACCCTAAGGTCAGCTGACCGGAGGAAGGACCTCTGAAGCCACACAACTCGCAATAATGAAGCTCGTCATCATTCTAAGACATCACCATCGGTACCTTGCTCTGTGGAAAAAGGGTTAGCGGCAATGGTGAGTACACGTATGTACTCGCAAGACTTTAGTGTATGCAAATACAGTAAATGCAGGCTGATTCAACAGGAATAGGCTTCTACACTGGGTTGATTGCAGAAAGCAGCATTTATTTGTAAACAACATTTATCAAACCGATAGCATTAATAATTAAAAGAGCATTTGACTTAAAATATATTTACAGAATATGTGTATAGTATCCCAACCAGTTCTCCATTCCCGCTTGAATGCAACCGATGGGCTAAGTGATGAACACTGTCCAACAAACACTCGCTTTCCAATTGACCTCACATTTGACTTACACTTTTTCAAAAGACAAATCCCCAAACTTCTATACTCGTCGTGCTTATCCGGGCTAGATGCTCTTAACCGTGAGCACGGCTAATCGATTAGTTTTACTTTACTTCTGCAGAAGTTGCACACTTTCCCCACATGGGTCTCTCTAGCAAGCGTGTTGCCACGATGCGCAATACCTTTCGGTATCCGACTCTTGCAGATTGACCATGCCGTTCCCATCATTCTATGTCAGCCAGAATTCAGCACAGTAGCGTGATCCACCCTGGCGGATTTAGGCGGCCGTACGCTGCAGCGCAACACGGGGTATCCCTTGCCCCGGGCCCCAGTACCCCTCGAGTGGCACCATCATTGCAGCGGGACCCAACAACGGCTCCTTCGTCCAACGGACGACAGAAGTCCTCGGAGAACCCGCTTGATTGAAGACACATCAGCTGCGCCAAGTTCTCTTCTTGCCCTCGGCCTACCAATTAAACTGGCTATCCACGAATTTCAGATACATAGGCATTCCGCCCCAGTTCAGTTCATGTGGTTGTGCGAGACTCACCCAGCATTAACTAAGAGTTCGGTCCTTATATTTTTGTTGACTCGGGCAAGGACTCTAATCCTAACCACACCATCTCCTTCACTTTCTATACCTCCTCCCCGAGCTCATTACACCACCCATTTTTAGCAAATGACCCTTAACCATTTTCTCAATTCATTTGAATCACAATTTTGATTGGAGTAAGTATCTGCCAAGGACTGGACTCTTTTCAATTGCATTGACTAAGCATATGCAGTTATTAACATTTTATACCCAATTGATATTTATTAGGTTGTCTAACCTCTACTAGGGTTATCAATGTGTTCAAGGGAAATAGATTAAGGAAAACCATCAATTTGGATTATATCTACCATTCCCACAAACTAGCACATTTACTGAATATAAACGAATGCATATAGTTTGATAAATCAAAGTGAACATCGTAAAGTATGGGATCAAAATGATCAAAGGAGGTGCTTGCCTTGTCGCTGCTCTTCGGTGATGTCCGGGATGATTTCTGGATCGCTCGAGGCGAAGCCCGACTCGCTAGGCTCTATTCGACCCAAAAACAGCAAAAGCAACGAAAAGCGAAATAAATTAGCGAAAAGGGAAATTAATTGCATAAACATCAACTTAACACCAAACGGAACTCATCTAGATACTAAGAAAGAAAAGAAACGATCAAAACGCGAAAAACGGCGTAATCGCGACTCGAAGAGGCGATTTCGGTGAAACTCTCGCCAAAGCGAATAAAATGCGTAAATTAAAGTAAAATTCAAATAAATTTAGTTAAACACCTAGAATTAGGTATAACACAACTAACGGGACTTGTCGCAACTCGTTTGGAATTAAAATGATCGACCGGGAGCCAAAATAGCAAAAACCAAATCAGAAAAGCTAAAAAACTCAGAAAAAAGAAAAATGGCACTATTCACCGTAGGGCAAAAGCCATTTTTGTCCAGAACGCACAGAATCGATTTGCGATTTCTCCAGGCTGTCCCACAAGGTAGTCTAGGGTATTTAGGACCTATCTGGGCCTTAACCCACCGAAATTCACTAAATCTACATCGAATTCCGATCGAAAGCGCATTTTGGGTCGCTAAATACGCTCCCGATTGCACAGGGTCCGAAAACGGCTCAAACTCGATTCCGCTTGCACGAGAAGCACGTTTTCGACTTCACTAGGCTTATATGACCCTAAATGACTCATTTCGATAGCTAACTGGTGAATAAACCCTAAATTGTGGAATATGGCCAAAATGGCCAAAATGCTCGAAAACGAGCCAAATCGATCAAAAGGGCCATTTTGACCTGGATTACCGCGAGACTTGTTTTAACTCCTCGGCTAGTTGCTTGGGGTTATTTATGACTTATCGGAGCTATTCCCCAACACAGTCGACTTAATCTACTTGGACTTTTGATCGAATGATCGCGTAACTCCGGTATTTACCCGAATTAGAACAAAAGTCCGGAAAATGTCTTAAAGGTGATCTAAAGCACACGTGAAGCATGCTTTCAACCTTAGTGACCTTAAACGAAGCTAAACAAAGCTAAATGCCTTAAACGGCTTGTGAGGCCTATAATTATTAAAACAAAATGCAAAGTGCTAAAATGCAAATCTACCGATTCTAACTGCTTTTCTAGCCTCTAAGGGGACTAATGGTAAAGTCAATACATGCCTCGGAGCTCTAGGACTTTATGAAAATAAATGAGACCTAGAGCTGCAAAGTATATTGAAAAATGGTCAAAACTAAAATCCGACTTTTCTAATCGGGGTTTCAACTAGCAAGGAAGCTATCGGGACTATCCATTCGCTCATCGGATCTGTAGAATTTTTCACAAATAAAGTGACCTAGAGATAACAACTCGTCGCAGAATTCATCAAAATGGAATTCTGACTCTTCTGATCTCGACTACGGCTACCAGAAGAGCTAACAGAACTGTCGATACAAGCTACGGACCCTTGGTATCTTGTAAAAACAAGCAATACCTAAAGAAATAAAATAAAATCCGGCTTAACAGAATTGAATTCCGATTCTTCTAATAGCGGCTCCAGCTACCAGAAGTGCTAACAAAAAATACTACCCATGCTTGGTTCCACTAAAACTCCGACAAATCGAAAACCTAGCGATAGTTTTGCTAGATTTCGAAGATGGCCAAAAGCTAGGTCAACAGTAGAGTTAAATGGACCTAACGATGACCTGAGTCTAGATTCTAAGGCACAATTGCCGTGCAATGTGTCTAACACATGGAACCTAGACTTGACCTAGGCTAGGGTTTGAGGAAACTTGATTTAAACGCGAAGCTACGAAGGGGGGAGTCGTAGCTACGGCAAGAGGGAAGTCCCGGGAGCCGAGAAATCACGTTAGAACTCAAAAACCCCACGGGAGCTCAAAGATACGCCCATGAGAGATGATGGAATACTCACTTGAGAGGGTCCAAAGGGTGGAAATCGCGATGAGGAAGTCCAATCTTGCCTCCAGATCAAGTTTTGCCGGTTGAATCGCCTCCAGAAGGTGCAAATGGGTGCTCTAGGGTTTGGGAACCTCCTTCTCTGTTGCTTGGTCGTATGGGAGAGAGGAGATGGAGTGTTGGCTGTTGGTTTGCTTGAGCACATACTTAAAACACTATGTACTTACAAGGGGTATTTTGGTCAAGTGACAAACCTTGAAGGTTAAAGCTTCCAAAGTTGATTACTAATTATTCCAAAGTATTTTGGAAGCTATTAGGGTCACTTTGACACTTACCCAACTTAATTTGCAATTACTTATGAGTGAAATTACTTAAGTTGAAGGGTTCTTTCTGATCCCAAGCAAGTATATTCACTCAAAATACAGAAATACACAAGCACAGTGTATTATTGAACAGTACATGAGTACAAATGTACAGTGACTCGAGTATAGAAATACTCGGGATATTACAGTCTACCCCCCTTACAAAAATCTCGACCTCGAGATTGCTAATGCTCTCGAAGAAAGTCGGGGTACTCGGCTTGGATATGATCTTCACATTCCCACGTGGCTTCATCTTCTGAATGGTTGCTCCACTGGACCCTGAGCATCTTGATAACCTGACTGCGAGTATGACGCTCAGCTGTCTCGAGAATACGAACTGGATATTCTCGATACGAAAGATCAGGTTGCAGATCAAGATGGTCCAATTGAGTAACTTCTGATGGAATCCGAAGACTCTTCTTCAGCTGGGACACGTGGAACACATCGTGAACGTTCGAAAGATGTGGTGGTAGCTCAAGCCGATAAGCCACAACACCGATCTTCTCTAGAATCCGGAACGGACCGATGTATCGCGGGGCTAGTTTCCCGCGAACTTGAAATCTACGAGTGCCACGGAGTGGTGAGACCTTGAGGTAGACAAAGTCACCCACCTCAAAGTTCAACTCACGGCGACGACGATCGGCGTAGCTCTTACATGCTGGGTGAGCTTCCTTCACCGATCTCGAATAATGTCGACTTGCTTCGCCTCCTCAATTACGGCTGGCCCGAAGAATTGCCTTTCACCAACCTCGGACCAAAACAGTGGCGTTCTGCACTTTCTGCCATAAAGAGCCTCGAAGGGAGACATCTGGAGGCTGACTTGGTGACTGTTGTTGTAGGAGAACTCTACGAATGGTAAGCACTTCTCCCATGACTTGTTGTAACACAGCACACACGCCCTAAGCATGTCTTCAAGAATTTGGTTTGCTCTTTCCGTCTGCCCACTAGTCTGGGGGTGGTAGGCAGTACTGAAGGATAGCCTACTACCAAGAAGAGTCTGAAAACTTCCCCAAAACCGAGAAGTAAATCATGAGCCACGGTCAGAGACAATCACCTTGGGAACTCCATGGAGCCGAACAATATTGTTCATATAAAGATCTGCTAGCTTGGCTCCAGAACAGGTGGTATGGACTGGAATGAAATGTGCCACCTTGGTCAAGCTGTCAATGATCACCCAAATAGAGTCGTGGCCGCTGGAGGACCTCGGTAGACCAATAATGAAATCCATTCCAATTTCTTCCCACTTCCACTCAGGAATCTGCAATGGCTGAAGTAGCCCTGCCGGCCTCTGATTCTTAGCCTTCACTCGCTGGCACACATCACACCGTGCCACATGAGCAGCGATGCTTTTCTTCATACCTGGCCACCAGAACTGCTTACGAAGGTCCTGGTACATCTTGGTGCTGCCAGGATGAACAGAGAGAGGAGTATCATGGGCTTCTGACAGGATCAACTCCTTGATCTCTATATCATCAGGGACATACACTTGCTGCCCATGCATGATCAGCCCATTAGACTTCATAGAGAAACCTGGAGATGCGCCCTCATCAGTCAACTGGCGTCTAATCTCAATGACTGTCTCATCCTGGAGTTGTGCCTCAAGAATTTGTGATTCTAGAGTAGGTTGAACGATCAATGCTGCAATGAAGCCATGTTCAACCACTTCCAGATTCAGCTTGCTGAACTCCTCAACTAACTGAGGCTGACTGATGACACCCATAGCATTCACTGTATGCAGCTTGCGACTGAGGGCATCTGCAACTACATTTGCCTTGCCTGGGTGATAGTGAATCCCCAGATCATAGTCCTTAATCAGCTCTAGCCATCTGCGCTGCCTCAGGTTCAGATCTGGTTGGGAGAAGAAGTACTTCAAGCTCTTGTGGTCGGTGCAAACCTCACATCTTTTGCCCACGAGATAATGCCGCCACAGCTTGATTGCATGGACAACTGCTGCCAACTCCAAATCATGAGTCGGGTAGTTGGCTTCATGGGGTTTCAGCTGGCGAGAAGCATATGCCACTACCCTGCCATCCTGCATCAACACACAGCCAAGACCTTGGTGAGATGCATCACAATATATATCGAAGGCCTTGTGAATGTCTGGCAGGATCAAGACTGGAGCAGTTGTGAGCTGCTTCTTCAGCTCCTGAAATCTGACTTCACATACAGGTGACCACTCAAACTTCTTATCTTTCTTGACTAGCTCTGTTATTGGCTTGGCAATCTTGGAGAAGTTCTCGATAAACCGACGATAATATCCGGCCAAACCGAGAAAACTCCGGACTTCTGGAACACTGCGGGGATGCTCCCAATTGAGCACATCTTGCACCTTGCTTGGATCAACAGCAACCCCGCCCTCTAACAGAATGTGGCCCAGAAATGCCACTTCCTTCAGCCAAAACTCGCACTTGCTGAACTTGGCATAAAGCCGATGCTCGCGAAGCTTGTCGAGCACCAATCGCAAGTGAAGCTCGTGATCGCCTTCATCCTTGGAGTATATGAGAATGTCATCAATGAACACCACCACAAACCTGTCCAAGAATTCCATGAACACCTTATTCATGAGGTTCATGAATGTGGCTGGCGCATTGGTGAGTCCAAAGGATACCACTGTATACTCGTACAAACCGTAGTGAGTAGAGAAGGCGGTCTTTGGAATATCCTCTTGTCTAACCTTCAACTGGAAGTAGCCAGACCTCAGGTCAATTTTGGAAAAGACTTGGGCTCTGCCCAACTGATCAAACAAGTCGTCGATGCGAGGAAGAGGATACTTGTTCTTGATAGTCACTTCATTCAATGAACGGTAGTCGACGCATAAGCGAAAACTACCATCCTTCTTCTTCACAAATAGGATTGGGCTGCCCCATGGGGAAGAGCTGGGGCGAATGAAACCCTTCTTCAGCTGCACCTTCAACTCAGCTAGCTCATCTGAAGGCATCTGGTACGGGCGCTTAGAAATAGGCGTTGTACCAGGCATCAGCTCAATGATGAACTCTAGGTCACGGTTAGGAGGTAAACCTGGTAGCTCATCAGGAAACACGTCAGGGTACTCACACACCACAGGTACCTGACTGACCTCTGGAACAGAAATGGCATGAAGAACTGCCAACTGATTGGAGAGCAACTTGGCTAAATAGGTGACATGGATGCCGTCGGGGTTGACTAGGGAGACAGACCTCTTGGCACAGTCAATGTATCCCTGGTTTTTGGATAACCAGTCCATACCCAAGATGACATTAAGCCCAATGGTGTCAACGATAATCAAGTCACTCCTGAATATTACCCCATTGATCTCGATAGCAACATCCGGGCTATGGAACTTGGCTCTAAAGATAGAACCGGGGGAATGGACCACTAGATCCTTCTCGAGATAAATAGACTCCAAGTTGTGCTGTTCTACAAACCTCAAAGCAACGAAGGAATGCGAAGCACCCGAATCAAACAACACCCATGCAGGTACGGAATGCACAAGTAGCGTACCTAGTATCACATCTGGTGCCCCTGCTGCCTGCTCCACGGTGGCCACATTGAGGCGACCATGCCCCGGGCCTGAAGACGTCCTAGCTCCTACACGGCCTCCCTGAGAACCACCACGCCCACTCGGCTGCCCCTGTGGACGGGCTGGAGCACTCTGCGCCTATGAGCGAGGTGCAGGTGGTGGTCTAGTAGGACATACCCTGGCGATATGCCCCTTGCCCCCACAAGTGAAACATGTGACGTCGGCGTAGGGTAACTGGGCTCCAGCTGTCTGACCCCCACGGCTATAAGGCTGAGCCGCGGACTGAGCAGGTTGAGGAGAATCGCACAGACCTCACTGCCGGTCTTTGGAGGCGAGGGCCTGAGCGGAAAGAAGGATGGGTCCTTGAGGGACCACTGCCTGAAGTCCTCTTAGCCGCCCACTTGCGCTTGCGGCTCTCCAGCAACGCCTTAGCGCTATCCTCAATGTCAATGGCCTTGTTCACCAAGACCTGAAGGCTGGGTATAGTATGGCCTGCCAGCTGACATCTGATCTCCTCAGTAAGGCGCTCCTTGAATAGAGCGATCCTCCTAGCCTCACTAGGGATCTCATCCTCCACATACCTCGCCAAATGGTTGAACTGATGAAGGAAGTTTACCACTGACTTGCCACCCTGTCTCAAGCTGTAGAACTCCCTCCTCTTGATCTCTAGCAGACTGGATGGAATATGGGCCTCACGAAAAGCTGCCTGAAAATCTGCCCATGTAGTGATCTGGCCTGGTAGGCGAATGGCCCTGAAGCTGCCCCACCAAGCTGCTGCTGCCCCCTGCAGATAGTACGTGGCAAACTGCACCTTCTCCGCATCTGTGCAGCCAACAAGCTCAAGCTTGCCCCCAATGTCGGCGAGCCAATCATCTGCCTCCAGTGGATCAGCTGCCGAAGTGAAAGTAGGTGGCCTAGTCCGCTGGAACTCTGACAGACGAGACTGCTGCTGCTGCGGTTGCCGCTGATCCTGAGCAGCCTGAACCATGAGCTCCATGAGCTGAGTCTGTCGCAGCATGAGCGCTGCCATGTCGGGAGGTGGAGGCGGAGGTGGAAGCTCATCACTCACGGCCATCTTTCTTGAGGCCCGGGCATCAGCCTGCCCTCCAACAGGAACATGGGACTGCTGGGTCCCCTGCCTCTGCGACCCTTGGCCGTGTGGGCCATGATGCGATGGCACCGGCACCGCACCCGCCGCACCACTGCGATCACCAGCATCACTGGCTGCTGGGAGCGCACGAGTGACACGCCTTCTTGGCGGCATCCTGAAATGCACAGTAGAGTCAAATAACTGCGCAAAACAGGTGCAAAATGATTGATCCTAAAGGATGCAACAAAAAAAATACAAACATTTCAAAAACACTCAATCTAAGTCGCATAAGAACCGATAAAAACACCAATTCAAGAACAAACGAAAAATCTCTAAATTACTGCAAGACCTATCAATCTTAACCCTTTTCGAACCATACCCGTGATTCCTTCTAGCTCTTTGAATAGAAAGGAAGGAAGGAAAACAAGTTTGAATTTGGATTAAGATCAGATTCATTTTGAAGAGTAGATAAGTAGAAAGCTATAGAGTGGGCAAGAATAGCATTCTACCTTCTCAACTAGGATTTGTAATTGAGAATAAACTTTTAGAAGAAAACTGTTCCTAAGTCTGACGACCAGGCTAACTAAGTCTTCCTGCAGTCAATAGGCTCTGATACCAACGCTGTGAGGACGCCCTGTCCTATACCGTACTGTACGCCGTCTACTGTAGCGTACCGCACCGTATAGCACAGGAAGCCTCGATACCGAAAATATGAATATAAAAATTCGATCACCGGGATCGAACCCTTAGCTTCAGACTTGCACTGTGACGCATCCGATCTTGGTTCCTTGGATCGAGAGCCCACATCGCGTACCAACAACACAAGTATCAAAGCACAAAAGAACTAAGTTAACTTAATTCACATAGCGGGTACAAATCTTGGTACATTATACACCTTACAATAACCAAAAGAGAAACACGGCAATGAAGCAAAACCAAATACTGGCCCACGCACACCCTAAGGCTGCTGACTGGAGGAAGGACCTACGAAGCCACACAACTCGCAATAATGAAGCTCGTCATCATCCGGCATATCACCATCGGTACCTTGCTCTGTGGAAAAAGGGTTAGCGGCAACGGTGAGTACACGTATGTACTCGCAAGACTTTAGTGTATGCAAATACAGTAAATGCAGGCTGATTCAACAGGAATAGGCTTCTACACTGGGTTGATTGCAGAAAGCAGCATTTATTTGTAAACAACATTTATCAAACCGATAGCATTAATAATTGAAAGAGCATTTGACTTAAAACATATTTACAGAATATGTGTATAGTATCCCAACCGGTTCGTCATTCCCGCTTGAATGCAACCGATGGGCTAAGTGATGAACACTGTCCAACAAACACTATCTTTCCAATTGACCTCACATTTGACTTACACTTTTTCAAAAGACAAATCCCCAAACTTCTATACTCGTCGTGCTTATCCGGGCTAGATGCTCTTAACTATGAGCACGGCTAATCGATTAGTTTTACTTTACTTCTGCAGAAGTTGCACACTTTCCCCACATGGGTCTCTCTAGCAAGCGTGTTGCCACGATGTGCAATACCTTTCGGTATCCGACTCTTGCAGATTGACCATGCCGTTCCCATCATTCTATGTCAGCCAGAATTCAGCACAGTAGCGTGATCCACCCTGGCGGATTTAGGCGGCCGTACGCTGCAGTGCAACACGGGGTATCCCTTGCCCCGGGCCCCAGTACCCCTCGAGTGGCACCACTGTTGCAGCGGGACCCAACAACGGCTACTTACGTCCCAGCGGACGACGAAGTCCTCGGAGAACCCGCTAGTTGAAGACACATCAAGCTGCGCAAGTTCTCTTCTTGCCCTCGGCCTACCAATTAAACTGGCTATCCACGAATTTCAGGTACATAGGCATTCCGCCCCAGTTCAGTTCATGTGGTTGTGCGAGACTCACCCAGCATTAACTAAGAGTTCAGTCCTTATATTTTTGTTGACTCGGGCAAGGACTCCAATCCTAACCACACCATCTCCTTCACTCTCTATACCTCCTCCCCGAGCTCATTACACCACCTATTTTTAGCAAATAACCCTTAACCATTTTCTCAATTCATTTGAAATCATAATTTTGATTGGAGTAAGTATCTGCCAAGGACTGGACTCTTTTCAATTGCATTGACTAAGCATATGCAGTTATTAACATTTTATACCCAATTGACATTTATTAGGTTGTCTAACCTCTACTCGGGTTATCAATGTGTTCAAGGGAAATAGATTAAGGAAAACCATCAATTTGGATTATATCTACCATTCCCACAAACTAGCACATTTACTGAATATAAACGAATGCATATAGTTTGATAAATCAAAGTGAACATCGTAAAGTATGGGATCAAAATGATCAAAGGAGGTGCTTGCCTTGTCGCTGCTCTTCGGTGGTGTCGGGATGATTTACGGATCGCTCGAGGCGGCCCGACTCGCTAGGCTTTATTCGACCCAAAAGCAACGAAAAGCAAGCGAAATAAATTAGCGAAAAGGGAAATTAATTGCATAAACATCAACTTAACACCAAACGGAACTCATCTAGATACTAAGAAAGAAAAGAAACGATCAAAACGCGAAAAACGGCGTAATCGCGACTCGAAGAGGCGATTTCGGTGAAACTCTCGCCAAAGCGAATAAAATGCGTAAATTAAAGTAAAATTCAAATAAATTTAGTTAAACACCTAGAATTAGGTATAACACACCTAACGGGACTTGTCGCAACTCGTTTGGAATTAAAATGATCGACCGGGAGCCAAAACAGCAAAAACCAAATCAGAAAAGCTGAAAAACTCAGAAAAAAGAAAAATGGCACTATTCACCGTAGGGCAAAAGCCATTTTTGTCCAGAACGCACAGAATCGATTTGCGATTTCTCCAGGCTGTCCCACTAGGTAGTCTAGGGTATTTAGGACCTATCTGGGCCTTACCCCACCGAAATTCACTAAATCTATATCGAATTCCGATCGAAAGCGCATTTTGGGTCGCTAAATACGCTCCCGATCGCATAGGGTCCGAAAACGGCTCAAAAGTCGATTCCGCTTGCACGAGGAGCACGTTTTCAACTTCACTAGGCTTATATGACCCTAAATGACTCATTCCGATAGCTAACTGGTGAATAAACCCTAAATTGTGGAATATGGCCAAAATGGCCAAAATGCTCGAAAACGAGCCAAATCGATCAAAAGGGCCGTTTTGACCTGGAATACCGCGAGACTTGTTTTAACTCCTCGGCTAGTTGCTTGGGGTTATTTATGACTTATCGGAGCTATTCCCCAACACAGTCGACTTAATCTACTTGGACTTTTGATCGAATGATCGCGTAACTCCGGTATTTACCCGAATTAGAACAAAAGTCCGGAAAATGTCTTAAAGGTGATCTAAAGCACACGTGAAGCATGCTTTCAACCTTAGTGACCTTAAACGAAGCTAAACAAAGCTAAATGCCTTAAACGGCTTGTGAGGCCTATAATTATTAAAACAAAATGCAAAGTGCTAAAATGCAAATCTCACCGATTCTACGCTTTTCTAGCCTCTAAGGGGACTAATGGTGAAGTCAATACATGCCTCGGAGCTCTAGGACTTTATGAAAATAAATGAGACCTAGAGCTGCAAAGTATATTGAAAAATGGTCAAAACTAAAATCCGACTTTTCTAATCGGGGTTTCAACTAGCAAGGAAGCTATCGGGACTATCCATTCGCTCATCGGATCTGTAGAATTTTTCACAAATAAAGTGACCTAGAGCTAACAACTCGTCGCAGAATTCATCAAAATGGAATTCTGACTCTTCTGATCTCGACTACGGCTACGTAAGAGCTAATGTAACTGTCGATACAAGCTACGGACCCTTGGTATCTTGTAAAAACAAGCAATACCTAAAGAAATAAAATAAAATCCGGCTTAATGTAATTGAATTCGATTCTTCTAATAGCGGCTCGGCTACCGAAGTGCTAACAAAAAATACTACCCATGCTTTGTTCCACTAAAACTCCGACAAATCGAAAACCTAGCGATAGTTTTGCTAGATTTCGAAGATGGCCAAAAGCTAGGTCAACATTAGAGTTAAATGGACCTAACGATGACCTGAGTCTAGATTCTAAGGCACAATTGCCGTGCAATGTGTCTAACACATGGAACCTAGACTTGACCTAGGCTAGGGTTTGAGGAAACTTGACGAAACGCGAAGCTACGAAGGGGGGAGTCGTAGCTACAAGAAGAGGGAAGTCCCGGGAGCCGAGAAATCACGTTAGAACTCAAAAACCCCACGGGAGCTCAAAGATACGCCCATGAGAGATGATGGAATACTCACTTGAGAGGGTCCAAAGGGTGGAAATCGCGATGAGGAAGTCCAATCTTGCCTCCAGATCAAGTTTTGCCGGTTGAATCGCCTCCAGAAGGTGCAAATGGGTGCTCTAGGGTTTGGGAACCTCCTTCTCTGTTGCTTGGTCGTATGGGAGAGAGGAGATGGAGTGTTGGTTGTTGGTTTGCTTGAGCACATACTTAAAACACTATGTACTTACAAGGGGTATTTTGGTCAAGTGACAAACCTTGAAGGTTAAAGCTTCCAAAGTTGATTACTAATTATTCCAAAGTATTTTGGAAGCTATTAGGTCACTTTGACACTTACCCAACTTAATTTGCAATTACTTATGAGTGAAATTACTTAAGTTGAAGGGTTCTTTCTGATCCCAAGCAAGTATATTCACTCAAAATACAGAAATACACAAGCACAGTGTATTATTGAACAGTACATGAGTACAAATGTACAGTGACTCGAGTATAGAAATACTCGGGATATTACAGTCTACCCCCCTTACAAAAATCTCGACCTCGAGATTGCTAATGCTCTCGAAGAAAGTCGGGGTACTCGGCTTGGATATGATCTTCACATTCCCACGTGGCTTCATCTTCTGAATGGTTGCTCCACTGGACCCTGAGCATCTTGATAACCTGACTGCGAGTATGACGCTCAGCTGTCTTGAGAATCTGTTGGATATTCTCGATACGAAAGATCAGGTTGAGATCAAGATGGTCCAATTGAGTAACTTCTGATGGAATCCGAAGACTCTTCTTCAGCTGGGACACGTGGAACACATCGTGAACGTTCGAAAGATGTGGTGGTAGCTCAAGCCGATAAGCCACAACACCGATCTTCTCTAGAATCCGGAACGGACCGATGTATCGCGGGGCTAGTTTCCCGCGAACTTGAAATCTACGAGTGCCACGGAGTGGTGAGACCTTGAGGTAGACAAAGTCACCCACCTCAAAGTTCAACTCACGGCAACGACGATCAGCGTAGCTCTTCTGTCTGGACTGAGCTTCCTTCAGCCGATCTCGAATAATGCTGACTTGGCATTACGCCTCCTCAATTACTGGTGGCAGAAGAATTGCCTTTCACCAACCTCGGACCAAAGCAGTGGCGTTACGCACTTTACGCCATAAAGAGCCTCGAAGGGAGACATCGGAGGCCGACTTGGTATTTGTTGTTGTAGGAGAACTCTACGAATGGTAAGCACTTCTCCCATGACTTGTTGTAACACAAAGACACACGCCCTAAGCATGTCTTCAAGAATTTGGTTTGCTCTTTCCGTCGCCCACTAGTCCGGGGGGTGGTAGGCGATCTTGAAGGATAGCCTACTACCAAGAAGAGTCTCAAAACTTCCCAAAACCGAAGTAAATCTGAGCCACGGTCGAGACAATCACCTTGGGAACTCCATGGAGCCGAACAATATTGTTCATATAAAGATCTCGCTAGCTTGGCTCCAGAACAGGTGGTATGGACTGGAATGAAATGTGCCACCTTGGTCAAGCTGTCAATGATCACCCAAATAGAGTCGTGGCCGCTGGAGGACCTCGGTAGACCAATAATGAAATCCATTCCAATTTCTTCCCACTTCCACTCGAGGAATCTGCAATGGTGAAGTAGCCCCGCCGCCTCGATTCTTAGCCTTCACTGGCCGGCACACATCACACCGTGCCACATGAGCAGCGATGCTTTTCTTCATACCGCCACCGTGAATCGCTACGAAGGTCTGGTACATCTTGGTGCTGCCAGGATGAACAGAGAGAGGAGTATCATGGGCTTCTGACAGGATCAACTCCTTGATCTCTATATCATCAGGGACATACACTTGCTGCCCATGCATGATCAGCCCATTAGACTTCATAGAGAAACCTGGAGATGCGCCCTCATCAGTCAACTGGCGTCTAATCTCAATGACTGTCTCATCCTGGAGTTGTGCCTCAAGAATTTGTGATTCTAGAGTAGGTTGAACGATCAATGCTGCAATGAAGCCATGTTCAACCACTTCCAGATTCAGCTTCTTGAACTCCTCAACTAATCGAGGTCGATCGATGACACCCATAGCATTCATCGTATGCAGCTTGCGACTGAGGGCATCTGCAACTACATTTGCCTTGCCTGGGTGATAGTGAATCCCCAGATCATAGTCCTTAATCAGCTCTAGCCATCTGCGCTGCCTCAGGTTCAGATCTGGTTGGGAGAAGAAGTACTTCAAGCTCTTGTGGTCGGTGCAAACCTCACATCTTTTGCCCACGAGATAATGCCGCCACAGCTTGATTGCATGGACAACTGCTGCCAACTCCAAATCATGAGTCGGGTAGTTGGCTTCATGGGGTTTCAGCTGGCGAGAAGCATATGCCACTACCCTGCCATCCTGCATCAACACACAGCCAAGACCTTGGTGAGATGCATCACAATATATATCGAAGGCCTTGTGAATGTCAGCGGGATCAAGATCGAGCGATTGTGAGTCGCTTCTTGACTCTGAAATCTGACTTCACATACAGGTGACCACTCAAACTTCTTATCTTTCTTGACTAGCTCTGTTATTGGCTTGGCAATCTTGGAGAAGTTCTCGATAAACCGACGATAATATCCGGCCAAACCGAGAAAACTCCGGACTTCTGGAACACTGCGGGGATGCTCCCAATTGAGCACATCTTGCACCTTGCTTGGATCAACAAAGAACCCCGCCTCTAACGAATGTGGCCCGAAATGCCACTTCCTTCACCAAAACTCGCACTTGCTGAACTTGGCATAAAGCCGATGCTCGCGAAGCTTGTCGAGCACCAATCGCAAGTGAAGCTCGTGATCGCCTTCATCCTTGGAGTATATGAGAATGTCATCAATGAACACCACCACAAACCTGTCCAAGAATTCCATGAACACCTTATTCATGAGGTTCATGAATGTGGCTGGCGCATTGGTGAGTCCAAAGGATACCACTGTATACTCGTACAAACCGTAGTGAGTAGAGAAGGCGGTCTTTGGAATATCCTCTTGTCTAACCTTCAACTGGAAGTAGCCAGACCTCAGGTCAATTTTGGAAAAGACTTGGGCTCTGCCCAACTGATCAAACAAGTCGTCGATGCGAGGAAGAGGATACTTGTTCTTGATAGTCACTTCATTCAATGAACGGTAGTCGACGCATAAGCGAAAACTACCATCCTTCTTCTTCACAAATAGGATTGGGCTGCCCCATGGGGAAGAGCTGGGGCGAATGAAACCCTTCTTCAGCTGCACCTTCAACTCAGCTAGCTCATCTGAAGGCATCTGGTACGGGCGCTTAGAAATAGGCGTTGTACCAGGCATCAGCTCAATGATGAACTCTAGGTCACGGTTAGGAGGTAAACCTGGTAGCTCATCAGGAAACACGTCAGGGTACTCACACACCACAGGTACCTGACTGACCTCTGGAACAGAAATGGCATGAAGAACTGCCAACTGATTGGAGAGCAACTTGGCTAAATAGGTGACATGGATGCCGTCGGGGTTGACTAGGGAGACAGACCTCTTGGCACAGTCAATGTATCCCTGGTTTTTGGATAACCAGTCCATACCCAAGATGACATTAAGCCCAATGGTGTCAACGATAATCAAGTCACTCCTGAATATTACCCCATTGATCTCGATAGCAACATCCGGGCTATGGAACTTGGCTCTAAAGATAGAACCGGGGGAATGGACCACTAGATCCTTCTCGAGATAAATAGACTCCAAGTTGTCTTTGTTTCTACAAACCTCAAAGCAACGAAGGAATGCGAAGCACCCGAATCAAACAACACCCATGCAGGTACGGAATGCACAAGTAGCGTACCTAGTATCACATCTGGTGCCCCTGCTGCCTGCTCCACGGTGGCCGCATTGAGGCGACCATGCCCCGGGCCTGAAGACGTCCTAGCTCCTACACGGCCTCCCTGAGAACCACCACGCCCACTCGGCTGCCCCTGTGGACGGGCTGGAGCACTCTGCGCCTATGAGCGAGGTGCAGGTGGTGGTCTAGTAGGACATACCCTGGCGATATGCCCCTTGCCCCCACAAGTGAAACATGTGACGTCGGCGTAGGGTAACTGGGCTCACTGTCGACCCCACGGCTATAAGGCTGAGCCGCGGACTGAGCAGGTTGAGGAGAACTGCCTGTAGACCTCACTGCCGGTGCTGGAGACTGAGGGCCTGAGCGGAAAGAAGGATGGGTCCTTGAGGGACCACTGCCTGAAGTCCTCTTAGCCGCCCACTTGCGCTTGCGGCTCTCCAGCAACGCCTTAGCGCTATCCTCAATGTCAATGGCCTTGTTCACCAAGACCTGAAGGCTGGGTATAGTATGGCCTGCCAGCTGACATCTGATCTCCTCAGTAAGGCGCTCCTTGAATAGAGCGATCCTCCTAGCCTCACTAGGGATCTCATCCTCCACATACCTCGCCAAATGGTTGAACTGATGAAGGAAGTTTACCACTGACTTGCCACCCTGTCTCAAGCTGTAGAACTCCCTCCTCTTGATCTCTAGCAGACTGGATGGAATATGGGCCTCACGAAAAGCTGCCTGAAAATCTGCCCATGTAGTGATCTGGCCTGGTAGGCGAATGGCCCTGAAGCTGCCCCACCAAGCTGCTGCTGCCCCCTGCAGATAGTACGTGGCAAACTGCACCTTCTCCGCATCTCAGGCAGCCAACAAGCTCAAGCTTGCCCCCAATGTCGGCGAGCCAATCATCTGCCTCCAGTGGATCAGCTGCCGAAGTGAAAGTAGGTGGCCTAGTCCGCTGGAACTCTGACAGACGAGACTGCTGCTGCTGCGGTTGCCGCTGATCCTGAGCAGCCTGAACCATGAGCTCCATGGTGAGTGCCGCGGCATGAGCGCCGCCATGTCGGGAGGTGGAGGCGGAGGTGGAAGCTCATCACTCGCCATCTTCTTTGAGGCCCGGGCATCACCGCCTCCAACAGGAACATGGGACCGCTGGGTCCTCGCCTCTGCGACCCTTGGCCGTGTGGGCCATGATGCGATGGCACCGATCGCACTGCCGCACCATCGCTGCGATCACCAAAGATCACCGGCTGGGAGCGCACGAGTGACACGCCTTCTTGGCGGCATCCTGAAATGCACAGTAGAGTCAAATAACTGCGCAAAACAGGTGCAAAATGATTGATCCTAAAGGATGCAACAAAAAAAAATACAAACATTTCAAAAACACTCAATCTAAGTCGCATAAGAACCGATAAAAACACCAATTCAAGAACAAACGAAAAATCTCTAAATTACTGCAAGACCTATCAATCTTAACCCTTTTCGAACCATACCCGTGATTCCTTCTAGCTCTTTGAATAGAAAGGAAGGAAGGAAAACAAGTTTGAATTTGGATTAAGATCAGATTCATTTTGAAGAGTAGATAAGTAGAAAGCTATAGAGTGGGCAAGAATAGCATTCTACCTTCTCAACTAGGATTTGTAATTGAGAATAAACTTTTAGAAGAAAACTGTTCCTAAGTCTGACGACCAGGCTAACTAAGTCTTCCTGCAGTCAATAGGCTCGATACCAACGCTGTGAGGACGCCTGTCCTATACTGCATCAGACGCCGCTTCATCAGTAGCGCATCGCACCGTATAGCACAGGAAGCCTCGATACCGAAAATATGAATATAAAAATTCGATCACCGGGATCGAACCCTTAGCTTCAGACTTGCATCAGACGCATCCGAGCATCGGGTTCCTTGGATCAAGAGCCCAAAGATCGCGTACCAACAACACAAGTATCAAAGCACAAAAGAACTAAGTTAACTTAATTCACATAGCGGGTACAAATCTTGGTACATTATACACCTTACAATAACCAAAAGAGAAACACGGCAATGAAGCAAAACCGGTAGTGGCCCACGCACACCCTAAGGCTGCTGACTGGAGGAAGGACCTACGAAGCCACACAACTCGCAATAATGAAGCTCGTCATCATCCGGCATATCACCATCGGTACCTTGCTCTGTGGAAAAAAGGGTTAGCGGCAACGGTGAGTACACGTATGTACTCGCAAGACTTTAGTGTATGCAAATACAAGAAATGCATCTGATTCAACAGGAATAGGCTTCTACACCGGGTTGATTGCGTAAAGCGACATTTATTTGTAAACAACATTTATCAAACCGATAGCATTAATAATTGAAAGAGCATTTGACTTAAAACATATTTACAGAATATGTGTATAGTATCCCAACCGGTTTGTCATTCCCGCTTGAATGCAACCGATGGGCTAAGTGATGAACACTGTCCAACAAACACTATCTTTCCAATTGACCTCACATTTGACTTACACTTTTTCAAAAGACAAATCCCCAAACTTCTATACTCGTCGTGCTTATCCGGGCTAGATGCTCTTAACTGTGAGCACGGCTAATCGATTAGTTTTACTTTACTTCTGCAGAAGTTGCACACTTTCCCCACATGGGTCTCTCTAGCAAGCGTGTTGCCACGATGTGCAATACCTTTCGGTATCCGACTCTTGCAGATTGACCATGCCGTTCCCATCATTCTATGTCAGCCAGAATTCAGCACAGTAGCGTGATCCACCCTGGCGGATTTAGGCGGCCGTACGCTGCAGTGCAACACGGGGTATCCCTTGCCCCGGGCCCCAGTACCCCTCGAGTGGCACCACTGTTGCAGCGGGACCCAACAACGGCTCCTTCTGTCCAACGGACGACAGAAGTCCCTCGGAGAACCCCGCTAGTTGAAGACCTGTCAACTGCGCAAGTTCTCTTCTTGCCCTCGGCCTACCAATTAAACTGGCTATCCACGAATTTCAGGTACATAGGCATTCCGCCCCAGTTCAGTTCATGTGGTTGTGCGAGACTCACCCAGCATTAACTAAGAGTTCAGTCCTTATATTTTTGTTGACTCGGGCAAGGACTCCAATCCTAACCACACCATCTCCTTCACTCTCTATACCTCCTCCCCGAGCTCATTACACCACCTATTTTTAGCAAATAACCCTTAACCATTTTCTCAATTCATTTGAAATCATAATTTTGATTGGAGTAAGTATCTGCCAAGGACTGGACTCTTTTCAATTGCATTGACTAAGCATATGCAGTTATTAACATTTTATACCCAATTGACATTTATTAGGTTGTCTAACCTCTACTCGGGTTATCAATGTGTTCAAGGGAAATAGATTAAGGAAAACCATCAATTTGGATTATATCTACCATTCCCACAAACTAGCACATTTACTGAATATAAACGAATGCATATAGTTTGATAAATCAAAGTGAACATCGTAAAGTATGGGATCAAAATGATCAAAGGAGGTGCTTGCCTTGTCGCTGCTCTTCGGTGATGTCCGGGATGATTTCTGGATCGCTCGAGGCGAAGCCCGACTCGCTAGGCTCTATTCGACCCAAAAACAGCAAAAGCAACGAAAAGCGAAATAAATTAGCGAAAAGGGAAATTAATTGCATAAACATCAACTTAACACCAAACGGAACTCATCTAGATACTAAGAAAGAAAAGAAACGATCAAAACGCGAAAAACGGCGTAATCGCGACTCGAAGAGGCGATTTCGGTGAAACTCTCGCCAAAGCGAATAAAATGCGTAAATTAAAGTAAAATTCAAATAAATTTAGTTAAACACCTAGAATTAGGTATAACACACCTAACGGGACTTGTCGCAACTCGTTTGGAATTAAAATGATCGACCGGGAGCCAAAACAGCAAAAACCAAATCAAAAAAGCTGAAAAACTCAGAAAAAAGAAAAATGGCACTATTCACCGTAGGGCAAAAGCCATTTTTGTCCAGAACGCACAGAATCGATTTGCGATTTCTCCAGGCTGTCCCACTAGGTAGTCTAGGGTATTTAGGACCTATCTGGGCCTTACCCCACCGAAATTCACTAAATCTATATCGAATTCCGATCGACAGCGCATTTTGGGTCGCTAAATACGCTCCCGATCGCATAGGGTCCGAAAACGGCTCAAAAGTCGATTCCGCTTGCACGAGGAGCACGTTTTCAACTTCACTAGGCTTATATGACCCTAAATGACTCATTCCGATAGCTAACTGGTGAATAAACCCTAAATTGTGGAATATGGCCAAAATGGCCAAAATGCTCGAAAACGAGCCAAATCGATCAAAAGGGCCGTTTTGACCTGGAATACCGCGAGACTTGTTTTAACTCCTCGGCTAGTTGCTTGGGGTTATTTATGACTTATCGGAGCTATTCCCCAACACAGTCGACTTAATCTACTTGGACTTTTGATCGAATGATCGCGTAACTCCGGTATTTACCCGAATTAGAACAAAAGTCCGGAAAATGTCTTAAAGGTGATCTAAAGCACACGTGAAGCATGCTTTCAACCTTAGTGACCTTAAACGAAGCTAAACAAAGCTAAATGCCTTAAACGGCTTGTGAGGCCTATAATTATTAAAACAAAATGCAAAGTGCTAAAATGCAAATCTACCGATTCTAACTGCTTTTCTAGCCTCTAAGGGGACTAATGGTGAAGTCAATACATGCCTCGGAGCTCTAGGACTTTATGAAAATAAATGAGACCTAGAGCTGCAAAGTATATTGAAAAATGGTCAAAACTAAAATCCGACTTTTCTAATCGGGGTTTCAACTAGCAAGGAAGCTATCGGGACTATCCATTCGCTCATCGGATCTGTAGAATTTTTCACAAATAAAGTGACCTAGAGCTAACAACTCGTCGCAGAATTCATCAAAATGGAATTCTGACTCTTCTGATCTCGACTACGGCTACCAGAAGAGCTAACAGAACTGTCGATACAAGCTACGGACCCTTGGTATCTTGTAAAAACAAGCAATACCTAAAGAAATAAAATAAAATCCGGCTTAACAGAATTGAATTCCGATTCTTCTAATAGCGGCTCCAGCTACCAGAAGTGCTAACAAAAAATACTACCCATGCTTTGTTCCACTAAAACTCCGACAAATCGAAAACCTAGCGATAGTTTTGCTAGATTTCGAAGATGGCCAAAAGCTAGGTCAACATTAGAGTTAAATGGACCTAACGATGACCTGAGTCTAGATTCTAAGGCACAATTGCCGTGCAATGTGTCTAACACATGGAACCTAGACTTGACCTAGGCTAGGGTTTGAGGAAACTTGACGAAACGCGAAGCTACGAAGGGGGGAGTCGTAGCTACGGCAAGAGGGAAGTCCCGGGAGCCGAGAAATCACGTTAGAACTCAAAAACCCCACGGGAGCTCAAAGATACGCCCATGAGAGATGATGGAATACTCACTTGAGAGGGTCCAAAGGGTGGAAATCGCGATGAGGAAGTCCAATCTTGCCTCCAGATCAAGTTTTGCCGGTTGAATCGCCTCCAGAAGGTGCAAATGGGTGCTCTAGGGTTTGGGAACCTCCTTCTCTGTTGCTTGGTCGTATGGGAGAGAGGAGATGGAGTGTTGGCTGTTGGTTTGCTTGAGCACATACTTAAAACACTATGTACTTACAAGGGGTATTTTGGTCAAGTGACAAACCTTGAAGGTTAAAGCTTCCAAAGTTGATTACTAATTATTCCAAAGTATTTTGGAAGCTATTAGGGTCACTTTGACACTTACCCAACTTAATTTGCAATTACTTATGAGTGAAATTACTTAAGTTGAAGGGTTCTTTCTGATCCCAAGCAAGTATATTCACTCAAAATACAGAAATACACAAGCACAGTGTATTATTGAACAGTACATGAGTACAAATGTACAGTGACTCGAGTATAGAAATACTCGGGATATTACAGTCTACCCCCCTTACAAAAATCTCGACCTCGAGATTGCTAATGCTCTCGAAGAAAGTCGGGGTACTCGGCTTGGATATGATCTTCACATTCCCACGTGGCTTCATCTTCTGAATGGTTGCTCCACTGGACCCTGAGCATCTTGATAACCTGACTGCGAGTATGACGCTCAGCTGTCTCGAGAATACGAACTGGATATTCTCGATACGAAAGATCAGGTTGCAGATCAAGATGGTCCAATTGAGTAACTTCTGATGGAATCCGAAGACTCTTCTTCAGCTGGGACACGTGGAACACATCGTGAACGTTCGAAAGATGTGGTGGTAGCTCAAGCCGATAAGCCACAACACCGATCTTCTCTAGAATCCGGAACGGACCGATGTATCGCGGGGCTAGTTTCCCGCGAACTTGAAATCTACGAGTGCCACGGAGTGGTGAGACCTTGAGGTAGACAAAGTCACCCACCTCAAAGTTCAACTCACGGCGACGACGATCAGCGTAGCTCTTCTGTCTGGACTGAGCTTCCTTCAGCCGATCTCGAATAATGCTGACTTGCTGTTCTGCCTCCTCAATTACGGCTGGCCCGAAGAATTGCCTTTCACCAACCTCGGACCAAAACAGTGGCGTTCTGCACTTTCTGCCATAAAGAGCCTCGAAGGGAGACATCTGGAGGCTGACTTGGTGACTGTTGTTGTAGGAGAACTCTACGAATGGTAAGCACTTCTCCCATGACTTGTTGTAACACAGCACACACGCCCTAAGCATGTCTTCAAGAATTTGGTTTGCTCTTTCCGTCTGCCCACTAGTCTGGGGGTGGTAGGCAGTACTGAAGGATAGCCTACTACCAAGAAGAGTCTGAAAACTTCCCCAAAACCGAGAAGTAAACTGCGAGCCACGGTCAGAGACAATCACCTTGGGAACTCCATGGAGCCGAACAATATTGTTCATATAAAGATCTGCTAGCTTGGCTCCAGAACAGGTGGTATGGACTGGAATGAAATGTGCCACCTTGGTCAAGCTGTCAATGATCACCCAAATAGAGTCGTGGCCGCTGGAGGACCTCGGTAGACCAATAATGAAATCCATTCCAATTTCTTCCCACTTCCACTCAGGAATCTGCAATGGCTGAAGTAGCCCTGCCGGCCTCTGATTCTTAGCCTTCACTCGCTGGCACACATCACACCGTGCCACATGAGCAGCGATGCTTTTCTTCATACCTGGCCACCAGAACTGCTTACGAAGGTCCTGGTACATCTTGGTGCTACCAGGATGAACAGAGAGAGGAGTATCATGGGCTTCTGATAGGATCAACTCCTTGATCTCTATATCATCAGGGACATACACTTGCTGCCCATGCATGATCAGCCCATTAGACTTCATAGAGAAACCTGGAGATGCGCCCTCATCAGTCAACTGGCGTCTAATCTCAATGACTGTCTTATCCTGGAGTTGTGCCTCAAGAATTTATGATTCTAGAGTAGGTTGAACGATCAATGCTGCAATGAAGCCATGTTCAACCACTTCCAGATTCAGCTTGCTGAACTCCTCAACTAACTGAGGCTGACTGATGACACCCATAGCATTCACTGTATGCAGCTTGCGACTGAGGGCATCTGCAACCACATTTGCCTTGCCTGGGTGATAGTGAATCCCAAGATCATAGTCCTTGATCAGCTCTAGCCATCTGCGCTGCCTCAGGTTCAGATCTGGTTGGGAGAAGAAGTACTTCAAGCTCTTGTGGTCGGTGTAAACCTCACATCTTTTTCCCACGAGATAATGCCGCCACAGCTTGAGTGCATGGACTACTGCTGCCAACTCCAAATCATGAGTCGGGTAGTTGGCTTCATGGGGTTTCAGCTAGCGAGAAGCATATGCCACTACCCTGCCATCCTGCATCAACACACAGCAAAGACCTTGGTGAGATGCATCACAATATATGTCGAAGGCCTTGTGAATGTCTGGCAGGATCAAGACTGGAGCAGTTGTGAGCTGCTTCTTCAGCTCCTGAAATCTGATTTCACATACAGGTGACCACTCAAACTTCTTATCTTTCTTGACTAGCTCTGTCATTGGCTTGGCAATCTTGGAGAAGTTCTCGATAAACCAACGATAATATCCGGCCAAACCGAGAAAACTCCGGACTTCTGGAACACTACGGGGATGCTCCCAATTGAGCACATCTTGCACCTTGCTTGGATCAACAGCAACCCCGCCCTCTGACAGAATGTGGCCCAGAAATGCCACTTCCTTCAGCCAAAACTCGCACTTGCTGAACTTGGCATAAAGCCGATGCTCACGAAGCTTGTCGAGCACCAATCGCAAGTGAAGCTCGTGATCGCCTTCATCCTTGGAGTATATGAGAATGTCATCAATGAACACCACCACAAACCTGTCCAAGAATTCCATGAACACCTTATTCATGAGGTTCATGAATGTGGGTCAAGCGCATTGGTGAGTCCAAAGGATACCTTGTATACTGCATTACAAACCGTAGCGAGTAGAGAAGGCGGTCTTTGGAATATCCTCTTGTCTAACCTTCAACTGGAAGTAGCCAGACCTCAGGTCAATTTTGGAAAAGACTTGGGCTCCGCCCAACTGATCAAACAAGTCGTCGATGCGAGGAAGAGGATACTTGTTCTTGATAGTCACTTCATTCAATGAACGGTAGTCGACGCATAAGCAAAAACTGCCATCCTTCTTCTTCACAAATAGGACTGGACTGCCCCATGGGGAAGAGCTGGGGCGAATGAAACCCTTCTTCAGCTGCTCCCTGAGCTGCACCTTCAACTCAGCTAGCTCATCTGAAGGCATCCGGTACGGGCGCTTAGAAATAGGCGCTATACCAGGCATCAGCTCAATGATGAACTCTAGGTCACGGTCAGGAGGTAAACCTGGTAGCTCATCAGGAAACACGTCAGGGTACTCACACACCACAGGTACCTGACTGACCTCTGAAACAGAAATGGCATGAAGAACTTCCAACTGATTAGAGAGCAACTTGGCTGAATAGGTGACATGGATGCCGTCGGGGTTGACTAGGGAGACAAACCTCTTGGCACAGTCAATGTATCCCTGGTTTTTGGATAACCAGTCCATACCCAAGATGACATCAAGCCCAATGGTGTCAACGATAATCAAGTCACTCCTGAATATTACCCCATTGATCTCGATAGCAACATCCGGGCTATGGAACTTGGCTCTAAAGATAGAACCGGGGGAATGGACCACTAGATCCTTCTCGAGATAAATAGACTCCAAGTTGTGCTGTTCTACAAACCTCAAAGCAACGAAGGAATGCGAAGCACCCGAATCAAACAACACCCATGCAGGTACGGAATGCACAAGTAGCGTACCTAGTATCACATCTGGTGCCCCTGCTGCCTGCTCCGCGGTGGCCACATTGAGGCGACCATGCCCCGGGCCTGAAGACGTCCTAGCTCCTACACGGCCTCCCTGAGAACCACCACGCCCACTCGGCTGCCTCGTGGATCGGCCGGAGCACTCTGCGCCTGTGAGCGAGGTGCAGGTGGTGGTCTAGTAGGACATACCCTGGCGATATGCCCCTTGCCCCCGCAAGTGAAACATGTGATGTCGGCGTAGGGTAACTGGGCTCCAGCTGTCTGACCCCCACGGCTATAAGGCTGAGCCGCGGACTGAGCAGGTCGAGGAGAACTGCCTGTAGACCTCACTGCCGGTGCTGGAGACTGAGGGCCTGGGCGGAAAGAAGGATGGGTCCTTGAGGGACCACTGCCTGAAGTCCTCTGAGCCGCCCACTTGCGGAAAACTGGCGGCGGCTTAAGCTCGGTAGGCTAGGGTTTCGGGTGCGCGCGGAGAAGGGCAACCTCGGGCGATGTCTCACGCATTAAATAGCCCCGGGATGCGTGCAGAATCAGGAACCCTAACGGAACACGGCGGCTACGCGGCGGAGGAGTCCGTCTCGGACTCGGGCGGAGACGATGACGGAGGGCCGTCCACGTGGCGCGATCAACGGCCATGATGGCGCGGACGCGATCGGATCCGGACCGGATCCGGTTGGATCGGTGCGGCTCAATCTCGACCGTTGGATCTTGATCCAACGGTCCCGCGCGATTAGGGTTCGGCCGGAACACGTGGCTCGGGTCGGACTCGAGCTCTAGTCTGACTCGGGCTCGGTCGGATGAACAGTACTCGACCCGATTTGATTTTTCCAGCGATTTAAATAATTCGATTATGTGAAATCATGTGTTGAAAAATTGGCTTAGAATTGAATTTGCAAAATGTGTTTGTTCATGTGTTTTGACAATTTGACAAGAAACAGTAAGTTTCGCTTTGGCGCCGGACGAAACTTAAAGAAAACAGTAAGTTTCCCATCTACGACGGACAAAGTTTTTGGGTCTGTCGTGAACGTGTTTTTTAGCTCATGAGTCGAACTCAATCTTCCAAGAAACCAGTAAGTTTTGCATATACGGCGGACAAACTTCTTTGGTCAGTCGTGAATGGCTTTTTGAGGTTGATTTCGCATGTACGACGGACCGATTTTGGTTGTCCGTCGTAAACATGTTTTGGCCGGAATGATTTCTTCTTGGAACCGAAACTTTCACTTGTACAACGGACCGATTTTGTCTGTCCGTTGTGAATGGTTTTTTGAGTGATTTTTCATGTGTACGCCGGACCATATTTCCTTGTCCGTCGTGAATGCGTTTTTGCTGAATTAGGGTTTTGAGCAAAATTGGAATTGTGTTTGATTCGTTTTTGAGATTATGAAATTGGTGAGAATTTCATGATGATTGGACTTTATGCAATGCTCGTGTGAGTATTTGCATGGACTAATATTGAGTCAAGTCGTGGACTTGTGCTCGGATTCGTTTTGTGTTTTGTTCATGTGCAGGTATTGCTCGAAGACGAACGTGGTCGATGACGGGACCGGAACTAGGTTCATGGAGGAACTGAGGTTCGGGACTAGGTTCAGGAGGAACTGAGGTCTTGGTGGTCAAGGATGTCATGCGGGACGTTCGGGCTAAGGGAATGGTGCACATGAAGAATGGTTAGTCACGTGAGAATGGCAGGAGGTCATTCGCGTGCAAAGTGTTAGTCACGTGAGTATGGCAGGTGGCCATACGCGTGCAAAGTGTTAGTCACGTGAGTATGGTAGGGTTGCCATACGCGTGCAAGAGTTGTACTCGGCCAGGTTGGGCCAAGTGGAGTTGTGTTGAACACATGCTCTTTCTAGGATTAGGAGTGGGAATCCTTTTAGGATTAGGAATCCTTCTAGGATTAGGACTCTTTCTAGGATTAGGTGTGTTTGCCTTCTTTAAATAGAGGGGTTGCCTCCTGTTGAAGGCAATCAAGCTTTGAGCAAGCTTTAGGGTTGTACTCTTTTGTTTGGAGTATTTTAGACAAAAGAAAGGAGAAATAAAGATCAAGTTCATCAAATCTTTCGGCGAGCTACAATTCTAGTTAGATTTATTCTCGTCATCTTCTGGAACAGTAAGCTTGCGAAGGTCATAACTTTTGATCCGTAAATCCGATCGAGCTGATTCTTTTTGGGTTCGATTCGTACTGGAATCTAGTTTCTTGTGTCCAAATTTCAGATCATTTTGACGGTTGGATCTCCGGGAATTCTCGTTTTACCGAACCTCTATCATTCTGTTTTTGTCGAAAACGAGGCAATTATTTGGTTCTGTTTTGGGGTGAACTTTTAATAGATCAAGAATTTTGTTTTAGCTTCCGCACAATCATTCACCCCCCCTCTGATTGCTATATTCGTGTCTTTCGATCCTACAAGTGGTATCAGAGCAAGGTTTTTCTAATTAATCTTAACCGGTGATTAGAAACCGTAGCGATGGATAGATATTCGACAAAACCTTGTGTTTTCGATGGTGTTGATTTTCAGTTTTGGAAAGCAAAGATGGAGGCGTTCATTCAGGCACAGGGCTTCGCAATTTGGGAGAAGATTTACAAGCCATATGAAGTCCCTGCAAACGACAACGTCAACGACACCAATCGCGCACATGTTGAAGCAAATAGTAAAGCGCGCAACTTGATCATTCAAGGTTTGGGACGCAGCGATTTTGATCGAGTGGTTCATCTTCGATCCGCATATGAGGTATGGAAATCTCTTTGTGATTACCACGAGGGTTCTAACACTGTCAAAGAGGTTCGCCAAGATATTTACAAAAAAGAATACATGCGTTTTGAGATGAAACCTAGTGAATCTGTAGATGACTTCTTTGCACGTTTCAATAAAATTCTTAGCAATCTACGTGCTGTTGGAGTTAGCTACACTGATGCTGAAAATGCTCGACAATTGCTTAGTGCTTTGGACATGTCGGTGTGGGAGATGAAAGTAACATCTATACAAGAATCTACTACCATGAGCACACTCACATTAGATGTTCTTTACTCTAAACTGAAGACTCATGAGTTGGATATTCTTGCTAGGAAGAATGGACATAAATCAATTGCTTTATCCTCTCAAACTAGCATATCTCCTAACAATACTTCTTCAAGCTTTGCCTTGTCTTTCTTGTCTTCACTAACCAATGAACAGATTGAGGAATTTCCGGAAGAAGACTTGGCATCACTCTCTTCTCGCTTTTACAAAGCTTTGCAGAATGTGAGAATGAGGAAGAGAGGTGGTGGTGGTCCTCCAAGATGCTATGAGTGTGGTGACCTCAACCATATTCGCACAAATTGTCCTAAACTTGCAGGTAAAGCATCATGGGAGGAGAAGGACAACGACAAAAGAAATGAAAAGAAGAAGTTTGATAGAAAGAAAAAGAGCTTCATCAATCGCAAGGTGGTTCACCGAGTCCTTTCCGCTCTTGAACAAGTCAATTTGAGCGATGTGGATTCGGAGAGCAACGAGGACGATGCAACTCCAAGCAAGCATGAGTTGACGGGATTGTGTCTCATGGCCAAAAGCAGCGACAGCTTCATGGAGGACAGCAACGACAGCGACTTCAATGAGGTAGATCCTTCTTATGATGAATTAGCCAATGCTGTTGCCCGTCTTGGAAAATTACTTGAAAAACGTGATAGAAAAATTAAGAAACATGATATTCTTGTGGAATCATTGAATGCTGAAATTGCAAGACTTAAGACATTGATTCCTGATGATGATACTTGTAAATCATGTGACTTAATTTACAATGAGCTCACCTTGCTTAGGAAAGAACACGCTCTTCTGTTGCATCTAAATGAGAAAAATGAGAAACATATTAAACATGCTAGCTGTTCCACTGATGATTTGCATGGTTTAACTTCTTGTTCTAAATGCTCAACTCTTGAATTAAAATTAAAAGATGCAAATGCTAGGGTTTCTCAATTGACTAATGATCTGCTTACACATGAGGTTCTTTCATGCTCAACTTGTCGTAAGCAAAAAGGAAAAGTGAATGTTCCTTGCAATAATTGTTTAACTCTTTCTCGAAAAGTTGATTACTTGGAAAAATCATTAGAACGTTTCACTAAAGGAAAGAAGAACCTAAACATGATTTTGGATGAATCAAAAGTCAGCACTCATAACAAAGGTTTAGGTTTTGATTCTTATGCTCATCATAAATCACATGCTCCCACTGTTGTTAAAGCACTTGACGAAGGAAAATTTGAAATTGTCAATGAGCCTAAGAAAAATGTCTTTAAGTCTGTTTGGAGTGTTATCTTCTACTATGATGAATGCAAATGTTGCTTCTACTTCTAAAGCCAAACATCCTGTTAAGTACACTTGCACTCATTGTGGTAGAGATGGACATTTAGTAGATTTTTGCTTTAGACTAGCCAAACAACAAAAGAAAGAAAGAGCTAAGGCTAGGTCTAATTTCAGAAAGGCACGCTTTGCTTCTCACTACGTGCCTAGGGTGATGCAAGCACCTTTTGTTGGTAAGAACACGGGAAAAGACAAATCTATCTTTGTGCATAAGAATGCTCGTGTTGTGCCTACTGTTGTCCGTCGTGTGTCTCGATCTTTGGATTCCTAAACATCTTATTTCTAACCCCAGTACCGAGACCTCGACACTTTCTGCTTCTATGTAGGCTTCTCACGCGAGGAGGGAGAACATGTGGCTAGTGAATTTCGGATGCTCACTTCATATGTTCAGTGATAAGATTTGGTTCTCCTTCACTCGTGCATCTCATGCTGAAAGTGTTGCCTTTGGAGATGCTTCTTCCACTTCTGTTTTCGCAAAAGGCACTAGTTCAAATGATGCAGGTACAAGTGCATATGTTCAGGGGGAGAGTGTTTTTGTTCATAAAAGATGATGATGATGATGCTATTGAGGATGAGATAATTGGAGGTTTACATGAGAGACTCTTCCCACGTGCTTGTGTGTGCTTGTTTTCAAGCTTCCCACGTGCTTCACATCGACAAGCGTTCAAGTGAACTTTCAGGTATCTCCATGGTACTCAAGATTTTGGCATTTGGCTTTCTGCTTCCTTATGCATTAGTTTAAGAGCTTATTCTAATGTTGACTTTGGAGGATGTTGAATTGATTTGGTTAGTGCCACCTCTTGAGTAATCCCCTTTCTTGAGCATATTGATATTGGATTTCACTTTCTTAGAGATCATGTTGAAAAAGAAAATATTGTGCTTCATCATGTGGATACTGAACATCAATTGGCAGACATTTTCACAAAACCTTTGTCTTCTTCTCGTTTTGCTTTTATTCGGGGAGAACTTGGAATTGTTCATCCAATGGGATTGTTTTGAGGGGGAGTTTCTTTGCCAAGTCCTTTCACTTTATGAGCTCACTTTATCATATTTCTTTATATACTATGTAATTGAGCTAATATATGATAATCTAAATTGTCTCACTTGAACTAAGAATGACATTGCGGAATTCCCTGATCTGATTGCCTATAGCTAAATACTCTGTGATATCTTACTCTTCTAGGCTTGATATTGAATTTTCTTGACAAATTTGGGCTATGGAGCAAGTGTATTTTCAGCTTTACTCTTTCATAAGACCTTTTAATCACTTTTGCATGTTTATAATCAAAGAAAAGTGAAAAAGAAAAGGGAATCAATAAAAAAAGGGTTGTTAAAAGCAAAAGCCTCAAGTTATGAGCTTCAGGAATGCTTTCCCTAAAAAAAAATAAGATGTATGCTTCAAGCATGCCACTCCAAGGAAATAAAAGAAGTATGCTTCAAGCATGCCACATGCAGTTTACTGTTTAAAGATTAAATTGGTCCACTAGATTGGAGTTGAAACTACTTGCTTGCCCTGATTTGTTATTTGCTTCAACTTTGAGCCTTTGTTTTTCTACTAAAGGTTTTGCTTAGTACTTGGCTATAGTTGACTGAATTGAGGTTGAGATGCATGTCATTCCATAACTTGTTAAAATCACATCAAGATCATGTATTTTGCATATTATGTGATATATAAGGTTATATGATCGAATGAGCTCATCTTTTCCTATCTTGGCACTCCCTTGTTTCTCTTTGTGAAATCTTTGCTACAGGAAAAATTTTGAACCTGTTCTCTCTTTTGTACTCTTGATGAATCCATTGTCAAAGGGGGAGAAATTTGGGAATCGTTGAAAAGTTTAAGAAAAAGGGGGAGAAGAAAAAGGGGGAGAAATTTGGAGATTGTTAGAATTTTTGGGCGCATTGCACATTCACACACATTTTCATTCTCAGGGGGAGATTTTGTTTTGCATTTTGGTCAAAGGGGGAATTCTGTGTTTTCTCTTTTTGGTCCTTGATCCTTTGGATTTCAAAATCTTTTATAAAGTGAATGCCAAATGTTCAATTCTAAAGTGGTGTTGCCAATGTTTTCATCAAGGGGGAGATTGTGAAATCATGTGTTGAAAAATTGGCTTAGAATTGAATTTGCAAAATGTGTTTGTTCATGTGTTTTGACAATTTGACAAGAAACAGTAAGTTTCGCTTTGGCGCCGGACGAAACTTAAAGAAAACAGTAAGTTTCCCATCTACGACGGACAAAGTTTTTGGGTCTGTCGTGAACGTGTTTTTTAGCTCATGAGTCGAACTCAATCTTCCAAGAAACCAGTAAGTTTTGCATATACGGCGGACAAACTTCTTTGGTCAGTCGTGAATGGCTTTTTGAGGTTTGATTTCGCATGTACGACGGACCGATTTTGGTTGTCCGTCGTAAACATGTTTTGGCCGGAATGATTTCTTCTTGGAACCGAAACTTTCACTTGTACAACGGACCGATTTTGTCTGTCCGTTGTGAATGGTTTTTTGAGTGATTTTTCATGTGTACGCCGGACCATATTTCCTTGTCCGTCGTGAATGCGTTTTCTTTGAATTAGGGTTTTGAGCAAAATTGGAATTGTGTTTGATTCGTTTTTGAGATTATGAAATTGGTGAGAATTTCATGATGATTGGACTTTATGCAATGCTCGTGTGAGTATTTGCATGGACTAATATTGAGTCAAGTCGTGGACTTGTGCTCGGATTCGTTTTGTGTTTTGTTCATGTGCAGGTATTGCTCGAAGACGAACGTGGTCGATGACGGACCGAACTAGGTTCATGGAGGAACCGAGGTTCGGGACTAGGTTCAGGAGGAACCGAGGTCTTGGTGGTCAAGGATGTCATGCGGACGTTCGGGCTAAGGGACTGGTGCACATGAAGAATGGTTAGTCACGTGAGACTGGCAGGAGGTCATTCGCGTGCAAAGTGTTAGTCACGTGAGTATGGCAGGTGGCCATACGCGTGCAAAGTGTTAGTCACGTGAGTATGGTAGGGTTGCCATACGCGTGCAAGAGTTGTACTCGGCCAGGTTGGGCCAAGTGGAGTTGTGTTGAACACATGCTCTTTCTAGGATTAGGAGTGGGAATCCTTTTAGGATTAGGAATCCTTCTAGGATTAGGACTCTTTCTAGGATTAGGTGTGTTTGCCTTCTTTAAATAGAGGGGTTGCCTCCTGTTGAAGGCAATCAAGCTTTGAGCAAGCTTTAGGGTTGTACTCTTTTGTTTGGAGTATTTTAGACAAAAGAAAGGAGAAATAAAGATCAAGTTCATCAAATCTTTCAATGAGCTACAATTCTAGTTAGATTTATTCTCGTCATCTTCTGGAACAGTAAGCTTGCGAAGGTCATAACTTTTGATCCGTAAATCCGATCGAGCTGATTCTTTTTGGGTTCGATTCGTACTGGAATCTAGTTTCTTGTGTCCAAATTTCAGATCATTTTGACGGTTGGATCTCCGGGAATTCTCGTTTTACCGAACCTCTGTCATTCTGTTTTTGTCGAAAACGAGGCAATTATTTGGTTCTGTTTTGGGGTGAACTTTTAATAGATCAAGAATTTTGTTTTAGCTTCCGCACAATCATTCACCCCCCCTCTGATTGCTATATTCGTGTCTTTCGATCCTACAGATTAATTCCCAGAAATTCATTTAATTCAAGAAAAATAGCAAAAGACTCAGAAAAATTCTGGAAAATATTTTGGAACATTTTGGACTCAAATAAAATATTTCCAACAAAATTTTATTTGCAAAGTTAAATTCTTTAATTATTTCAAAATGGAATAAATTCAAATAAATTCCAAATAAATCCAAATAAATTCCAGAAAATTCCAAATATTCAACAAAGTGCCAAATCACACATGAATTTAAGAAAAGAAAAATTTTTGGGGTGTTACATGCACCAAGAACGCAATGTGGCAGAAAGCATCATAAGCATGGTGTTTGATGTAACCGACAAAACAAAGGATAATGTGAGTGCTAGGAAAGACATGGGTGATCATTGTGCTAGGCCGTGGCTCGAGGTTAAAGTTTGTTTAAATGGAAATGAGAGCCGGCCACGAGCTCCATACTGTGTGAAGCCAGAAGACCGTAAACAGATTTTGAGGTGGTTGAAAACTCTTAAGTTTCCTGATCGCTATGCATCTAACATAAAACGGGCTGTGAATGTCAGCACCGGTAAGCTAAACGGGCTAAAGAGTCATGATTACCATATCATCATGGAAAGACTTGTTCCGGTAATGTTTTGTGGCTATTTTGATAATGAGTTGTGGAGGATGTTAGCCGAGCTTAGTTACTTCTACAGGCAGATATGCGCTAAGGAAATCTCGAAGACGTTGATGCAGAAGTTAGAGAAGGGAATTCCATTGCTTGTATGCAAGTTGGAAAAAACTTTCCCACCTGGTTTTATGAATGTGATGCAACATCTGCTGGTGCATCTGCCTTGGGAAGCGAAGGTTGGAGGTCTGCTTGATTCGGATGGATGTATAGTCAGGAAAGGGAGTTGAAAAAGCTTAGAGCTACAGTGCGCAACAAAGCAAGGGTACAGGGGTGTATCGCAGAGGCTTATGCAAGTAAAGAGATCACAAACTTCTCAACAAAGTATTTCGCACTCAAGCACAACATGAATGCCCCTACGAATCGGTACCGTGCTGCGGAAGAAGAACCGTTGTGCGAACTTAAGCTTTTTCAATGCAAGGGTCAACCTGTTGGGTCGTACACTGCACACCATGTTGAGTATGAGGAGTGGAACCTGGCCATGCTTTACATGTTCACTAACATGGTAGAAGTTGAAAAATATTTTGAGTAAGTGACCTTCTGAATTATGTTTTCAACATTTCAGTGTAGAGTCCTTTTTAACCTGGGAATAAATGACGCATAGTGTTTGACAAAGAAAATTGGAAGTCAACTCGACAACCCACAACTAAGCAATTGGATAACCTACGTCGTGATGGGTTGCAAGGCGGCCCAAGCTTCGTGCAATGGTTCCGTCAGCATGTAATTTGACTATTTATTCATTTTTTTAAAATGAACTGTTGTAGTAATATAATATTAGACTAACAGTGATGCATATTGCTATATAGTGTATGTCGGGACCCGAATTTGCAAATCCGGACCTTCTATGTATTCAGCACTAGTCCAGGAACGCGCTAGTGCACACAGTCTCAACATTGGTAAATATCACAATCATACCACTCGATACTAATAAAGTACTTTAATTAGATAAACAAACTGGTTGCTTGACCTTAAGGTCAAGTTACAAATATACGCCTCGCAGGGCGAAACTTATTAAAAGAGAAATAATAGCAGCGGAAAAAGTAAGATAACATCGTGGCACCATCCAGTATACCACAGGCAACTGACTGGGCTCGCTCCCTAGATAGACGGTTCCTCTTGGAGCTCCTCCTCCAAAGCTGGTGTAGACTCTTCCTCAACTGGTGTTGTATTGTGGCAAGGGTGAGTACTTGGTACTCAGCAAGTCATGCACAGAATGCATCTAATATACTACATGCATGGCTTAATACAAAGGAATAGCTCAAGGTATATTTGCAGTAAACAGCATTTGATAAGTATCATAAGTAGATTCGAAAGCAGTAGAAACAAGTATAACATCAATAACTTTTCCAGGAGTTAAATAAACATCTTCTCCACTCCTAATCCACATTTCCATCAACATCATTATTAACCAAACCCAACCTTTCAAGTCCAAGTTATTTCCAAGAAAGTCTAACCCTTGACTGTAATTCCCGAGCGATGTCCAATACCGTGGACACGGCTATTCGAATAGATTTTACACTCTGCAGAGGTTATGCACTTTACAAGTGGGCGAGTGTCCGTAACAAAGTCTTTCGAAAACTTCTAACAGCACAAGTGGGCCTCCCTGGTTATTGCACACTAACCCTTCCCTTAGCGAAGGCGAAGTTTAGGCCAATCAACCGTTCGATGGGTACCTGGCCGCAGCACCGGTATGCTCCCCTGTACATCTACACAAAAGGTATAGTTGACATCCTGAGGTCCCACAGGTACGTTATTAGCAACTTATTCAACTAGGTCCGTCCCATTACAGACATGTGGTTGCACGTTTGACTCAGTTCAAAGGCTTGCAAGGTTAAGTCCTTAGGGTGACCAGGGCAAGACTACCCGAAGAACCAAAACAACGTTTCTGGTGCCACAACTGGCCCACCCGATCATTTTTGCCACATGCCCCGGTCGAAAACTATTTATCAAACCCCAGTTGATTACCATGCACCACGTGCCATCAACATCGCAACACATGATACCTTTCCAAAATAGGTTCAATATGTCATTAAGTCAATATTAACATTTGATTGTCCAAAATCATGTCATGAGCACGTAGCAGGTCTAAGCAATATACTACAACGATCTAAATTCCCATGTTGGCGATTTAGTAATGTCCAACTATTTAATCCCCAACTAGGGTGATAAAAGGGTCATGGCACATATTTAATTAACCAAGGTGTCATACAACAATTTGGCATTTATCTATTTCCCCGGAATTTAAATAAAGTATTTTTTAATTAAACTAGCATGCAATAGTTTAAATCGAATTAATTTGAAATTGGGATCAACATGATCAAAGCACAACTTGCCTTCAAAGAGTACTTTGTCTTGGTCCTGAGCTGGTTCCTGGGTCAACACTTCACCTTCGAAGCCTTCGGGCACTTCAACGTCTACTCGTAAAGCGTGCAAATAGCAATAAATAAATAACAGTAGAAAAAAAGTGTCCAAACATCCAAATAAAGTTCACAAACAGAGAGAGCATAATTTTATGAATTTTTAGAAACTGGAATCGTCAAATTCGGAGTTTAAATGCAAAAGTTATAACCATTTAAAGTTTAAATAAAACATTAATTAATTATAAACAGAGAAATATTCATTATCAAAAATTAATTAAAATTAATATTTGTGTAGGTCTCATTTTTATGAAAATTTAGAAATTTGAATCACTCAAATCGGAGTTGAAACGCAAAAGTTATAAGCGTTTGAAGTTTGAATCCATTTTTGAAATCAATATTTCATATTAATAAATCATTTTATTTTTCGGAAATTCATTTATTGCGTCAGCATGACATGTGGACCAATCGGGAGCCGCCACGTCGCCTCGGGTCCATGGACCCAGCGCACGGTTTGGCTTTGACCACCGTGGAACCGGTCCACGGCCCGTGTCCCTAACAAGTGGGCCCTGCCGGTGACGTCAGCATGACGTCAACACACGGCTCAGCCGAGTGGGCTGACAGGTGGGCCCCACCGTGACATCAGCGTGATGTCATGGTGCGGTTTGGTTCGGTCGCTGACACGCGGGCCCCGCGTGACGTCACGGCTGACGTCAGCGGCGACCGGCATGGCCGCGCTGACCGCGACGGTTAGTCTCCTCGCCACGTGGCGTGACCTCGGCCGTTGATTTCAAAATCAACGGCCCAGATTAGATCTGGCTTAACGTAGTAGAAAACTACTTGGCTGATCTGGACCATTCGATCTTGATCAGATGGTCAAGATCCAATCTAATGATTACAACGCGGCTAACCCTAGCCGTTTGATCTAGATCTAACGGCTGAGATTGGATCCAGTACGGTGCGGTTCTAGCTACGTGGCACAACCTAAGCCATTGGATCTAAATCCAACGGTTGGAAATAGATATGGGGATTAGAACGTGGATCTCACTGGGGTGTGACGTGGACGATTCTGGGCCCTTGGATCTGGATCGGACGGCTGAGGGAGCTCGATCGACAGCGATGGCGCGCGGCGGAGCTGGCTCACCGGAGACGAGGACGGTGACATGCCCGACGGCGTTTGGGCGCGATTTCGGCGAAGTGAAAGGTCCCCTCTGGCGCGGCTTGACCTTGCGGTTCTGGATCTGAGCTCAACGGCGGCGGAGGACGGCGGACGGCGGCGGAAACGGCGATTAACCGCGGCGGAGTGCAAGACTAACTACGGCGAGCTCGCGCGGGCAAACGGTGGCGGCTCAGGCGACGTGGGCTAGGGCTACGGGTGCGCACATAAGTCGGCTACCTGGTGGCGGCGGCGCATTAAATAGGGCCCTCGGCGTCCGTGAAACTCGTGGAGACCGAGGCCCACACAGTTGCGACGGCGGAATCCGAATTGGATTCGGATTGGGTGACGTGGCTCAACGCAAGCCGTTGGATCAAGATCCAACGGTGCGGGGGTTTGGGCTCGGGTCCAGCTCGGGTGACGTGGCTGGCTCGGTCGGGCTCGGGTTCGGGCGATGTGGCTCAATCTCGGCCCATTCGATCTTGATCGGACGGTCGAGAGGGTTAGGGTTAGGCGACTGGGTACAACCGGATCGGCTGGCTCGGGTCGGACTCGAGTCTGACTTGGACTCGGGTCCGGTCGGATGAACAGTACAAACCCACTCGATTTTTCCAGCGATTAAATATTCAAATAAATTCCCAGAAATTTATTTAATTCATTAAAAATAGCAAAACACTCAGAAAAATTCCAGGAAAATTCGAGAAAATATTTTGGAGCATTTTGGACTCAAATAAAATATTTCCAACAAAAATTTATTTGTAAAATCAAATTCTTTAATTATTTCAAAAGGGAATAAATTCAAATAAATTCCAAATAAATTCCAGAAACTTCCAAAAATTCACCAAAGTGCTAAATCTTGATTAAATTCATGAAAGGCAAAAAATTTGGGGTGTTACAAACCTCCCCCCTTAACAAAATCTCATCCCCGAGATTCCGGGTTTACTAAAGAATAGGTTCGGAAACTCTTTCTTCAATTCCTCTTCGCGCTCCCAAGTTGCTTCACTCTCCGCATGGTTGCTCCATTGAACTCTGCAGAAACAGGTTGACTTGTTTCTCGTTTCTCGATCCATTGTGTCCAAAATCTTGACAGGGTGCTCCTTGTAAGTCAGATCCTCTTGTAGCTCGATTGTCTCTAGCGGTGTCTGCTCATCAGGTACTCGGAGACACTTCTTCAGCTGGGACACGTGAAACACGTCATGTACTCCTGCTAGTGATTGCGGTAGCTCTAGCTGGTACACAACTTCCCCTCTGCGACTGAGAACCTTGAATGGTCCAACATATCGCGGTGCGAGTTTTCCTTTGGCATGGAATCTCTTAACTCCTCTGAGAGGTGTGACTCTGAGATAAACAAAATCTTCCGGCTCAAAACTCAGGTCTCGGCGACGGTTATCGGCGTAGCTCTTCTGTCTTGACTGTGCTATCTTCAGTCTTTCTCGGATCATGGCAATCTGTTCTTCGGCCTCTTGAAGAAAGTCCGGTCCGAAGACACGGTGTTCACCTGTCTCATTCCAGTTCAACGGTGTCCGACAAGGTCGACCATATAGTGCTTCAAATGGCGACATCGCAAAGCGGCACGATAGCCGTTATTGTAATCGAACTCGCCAGACGGCAGACTTTTTTTATCCCAAGAGGTAGCATAAGCCAATGCACATGCTCGTAGCATGTCCTCTAGAATCTGATTAACTCTTTCGGTTTGCCCATCCGTCTGCGGATGATAAGTTGTGCTGAAGATCAAACGGTTTCCCATGGTTTCATGCAGCTTATTCCAGAACCTCGAGGTAAACTGGGTACCTCTGTCCGATACAATCTTCTTTGGCACTCCATGCAAACAGACGATCCTGGTCATGTACAATTCTGCTAACTTATCTCCCGAGTAAGTGGTCTTTACAGGAATAAAATGGGCGACTTTAGTCAAGCGATCCACTATAACCCATTTGGAGTCATATCCTCCTTGAGTCTTGGGTAAACCGGTAATGAAGTCCATTCCGATTTCCTCCCACTTCCACTCAGGTATCCGTAACGGCTGCAGCAATCCTGTGGGTCTCTGGTGCATTGCCTTGACTCTCTGACATATGTCACATAGCGCAACATGCTCGGCAACTTCACGCTTCATGGTTGGCCACCAGAATCTTTCTTTCAAATCCTGATACATCTTGGCACTTCCCGGATGAATAGAATACTTGGAGTCATGGGCTTCTAAAATCAATTGCTTCAGCTCCTTCTGGTTTGGCACACAGATTCAATCCTGCATCCATAACGTGCCTTGCTCGTCCAGTCTGAAGTCTTTTGCCTTGCCCTCGTCCATCTTGGACTTAATCCTGCGGGTCTTGTCATCATCCTTCTGTCCTTCTCGGATCTGATCCTCTAGGGTAGGCTTCACTTCTAATGCGGCCAAGAATCCTTCTAGCACTACTTCAATCTGCATCTTCTGGAAATCCTTGCATAGCTCATCCTAACTCGTGGCTATCAACATGTTGACGGTATGGCTTTTCCGACTCAAAGCATCGGCCACCACGTTGGCCTTTCCGGGATGGTAATGAATTCCAACGTTATAATCCTTGATCAACTCTAGCCATCTCCTCTGCCTCATGTTCAGGTCTGATTGGGTGAAGATGTACTTAAGACTCTTATGATCCGTATACACTTCACATCTGTTCCCGATTAAATCGTGACGCCACAACTTCAAAGCATGCACTACTGCAGCTAACTCTAGGTCATGCGTCGGGTAATTCTCCTCATGCGGCCTCAACTGCCTAGATGCATAGGCAATGACCTTTCCATTCTACATCAGCACACATCCAAGTCCTTGGCGCGATGCGTCACAATAGATATCAAAGCTTTGATTGACGTCCGGTAGAACTAACACCGGTGCTGATGTCAATCGCCTCTTCAGCTCTTGAAAACCCTTCTCGCATTCCGGCGTCCATGCAAACTTCTTCTCCTTTTTCAACAATTGCGTGAGAGGTTTCGCAATTGTCGAAAAGCCTTCAATGAAGCGGCGGTAGTAACCTGCCATTCCAAGGAAACTCCAGATCTGGGTCACGGTCTTCGGCTGCTCCCAATGTAACACAGCTTCTACCTTGCTCGGGTCGACGGCGACTCCCTCTGCGGTCATTACATGTCCGAGGAACTCCACCTTGTCCTTCCAAAAGTCACACTTGCTGAACTTGGCGAAGAGTTGTTGTTCCCTCAGCTTTTCCAAGACTCACCTCAAGTGCTCTGCATGTTCATCCTTTGTCTTGGAGTAGATTAAGATATCATCTATGAACACAACAACAAACTTGTCCAAGTATTCCATGAACACCTTATTCATCATATTCATGAAATATGCTGGTGCATTCGTCAAACCAAAAGACATAACAGCAAACTCATAATGTCCATATCTTGACGAGAATGCGGTCTTCGAAATATCCTCTGATCGGATCTTCAACTGGTGGTATCCTGATCTCAGATCAATCTTGGAGAAGACTCCGGCTCCTCTTAGCTGATCAAACAGGTCATCGATCCTGGGTAGCGGGTACTTATTCTTCACGGTGACTTCATTGAGTGCACGGTAGTCAATGCACATCCTGAAACTCCCATCCTTCTTCTTGACGAACAGAACTGGCGCTCCCCATGGCAACGAACTTGGTCTGATAAATCCTTTCTCCATCAATTCTTCAAGCTGCTTCTTCATCTCTACCAATTCTTCGGTGGACATCCGATACGGTCTCTTTGCTATCGGCGCTGTACCAGGTACAAGCTCTATCACAAACTCTATGTCTCTGTCTGGCGGCATACCAGGTAGATCTTCAGGAAAAACGTCTGGATACTCATTCACTACCGAGACATCTTCTATGCTGATTGCCTTGGCGCTGTTAACCATCAACTGTCCATCTCTAACGGCGGTAGCTTGAAATTCCACTTTCCTTCCACACGGGCTGAAGTGCATTGTTAACAAGTAACTTACCCAGTACGACGTCCGTGGCATTCTGAAGTGCATCTGCGGTGACATGGTTGACTCGGCCTCTCACTATGGTCTGGGGTGATGCTCCTGGCTGTGCTGTTCCGCGGTTGGCTCCGGGTGCTGGCATCCTGGCTGGTGTGGATCCCAGATTGAAGCGGACTGGGGTCACTCCTGCTGTCTTCTTAGGGCAACTGTTGGAAAAGTGCCCTGGCTCGTTGCAGTTGTAGCAGCATCTCACTGTCCCCTGTTGACTTCCTGAAGCAGCATTTAATTTGGGGAGGGTCCGATAGATTACGATTGACGGGTCTTGCGCCGTGACGGTGTCCTCATAGCATTCTGCGGCTGGAACCTGAAAAATTGATTTGGCGCAACCCTCAAGCGTTGCTGCGCTCCCTAACGCGATCCCTGTTGTTGCATCCTTCGCTTCCGGTTCTCATCCAGTTCCTTGCGCTTGTCTTCAAGAATGAGCGCCTTGTTCACAAGCTCCTGGAAATCTGGAAAGGTGTGGGTGATCAGTCCCACCTGCAGACCTGAGTTAAGTCCCTTCATAAAGCGAGAATGTCTGGCTTTATCTGTCGCTACATCTTCAGGTGCGTAACGTGCAAGTTGTGTGAATTTGTTCAGGTATTCGGCCACCGGCTGATTACCTTGCTTCACTGCTTTGAACTCTTCCTTCTTGAGGTCCATAATTCCTTCCGGCACATGATACTGACGAAATGCAGCTGTAAACTCCTCCCAAGTGATGTCCTGAGGGTTCTCCCGCGTGGCACAGAAGTTCTCGCACCATTCTGCGGCGGTCCCTTCCAACTGATGAGAAGCGTAGAGTACCTTCTCATTTCCCATGCATTGAGCAATGTGTAGCTTCCTCTCTATTGACCTTAACCAATCATCAGCCTCCAACGGATTGGCATTCCCGGAGAAAGTGGGCGGATGAGTCCTCATGAACTCTGACAGTCTTGAATTCTGGCGTTGTCCCTGATTGACTTGATTAGCGGTGGCCTGAGTAGTGACGTGTTGCATCTATTGCATCATAGCATGCATCAACTGAGTCTGAGCAGCAAGAAAGAGCAGCAAGAAAAGCTCCAAAATTCTGCATGTCAACTGGCATTGCTAGGTGGGGTGCAGGTGCTCCATCATTGGGGTTCCCAGCTGGGCGAGAACCACTTCCATTGCCTCCAAGGTTTCAGAGATGAGAGGGAACAAGAATAGACAAGTAGTAGGGAAACTTATGCGGAGAAAAAGTGTAACTCAAAATCCAACTTTATTATTAATAATAATAACTCGGTATGGTTGCTTACAATGCCTAAGGGTCTTGCAACACATACTGCACACTCAACAAACAATGAAAATCCAAATCGACTCTAAAGGGTGAATCTTATTCTATAACGCGACTCGACGAAGGAGTCTCAACTTTAACGCCTATGCTCACTTGTCGGGACCCCGAATTTGCAAATCCGGACCCTCTGTGTATTCAGCACTAGTCCAGGAACGCGCTAGTGCACACAGTCTTAACATTGGTAAATATCACAATCATACCACTCGATATTATCAAAGTACTTTATTTAAATAACCAAACTGGTTACTTGACCTTATGGTCAAGTTACAAATGTATGCCTTGCGAGGCGAAACTTATTAAAAGAGAAATAATAGCAGCGGAAAATCAAATAACTTCGTGGCGCCATCCAGTATACCACAGGCAACTGACTGGGCTCGCATCCCTAAGTAGACGGGTCCTCTTGGAATTCCTCCTCCGGCCGGGCGTAGTCTCCTCTTCATCTTGTATTGTGTTGAGGGAAGGTTGAGTACTTTGTACTCATCAAGTCATGCACAGAATGCTATCTATTATACTATATGCTTTGCTTTGTACAAATGAATAGCTTAAGGTATATTTGCAAAGAAATGACTTTTGACAAGTAATATAAGTAGATTCGAAAGCAGTAAAAGTAAGTAAAGCATAAATAACTTTTCAAGAAGTTTAATAAACATTTTCCCCATCCTAAACCACATTTCCATCATCTCCATTATTAAACCAACCCAACCTTTCAAACCAAAGTTATTTTTGAGAAAATCTAACCCTTGACTGTAATTCCCGAGCATTGTCCAGTACCGTGGACTCGGCTATTTAAATAGATTCTAAACTCTGCAGAGGTTATGCACTTTACCCACAAGATACAGTCAAACACCACAAAGGCGAGTTCCCGTAACAAAGCCTTTCGGAAGCCTCAAACAACACAGGTGGTCCTCTCCGGTTCGTGCTCTACACCATCCCTTCCCTTAGCCAAGGCGAAGTATGGGACCAACACACCGTTAGATGGGTATCTGGCCACAGCCACGATACGCTCCCCCGTACAATCACACAAACGGTGTAATTGACACTCACGAGGCTCCACAAGTGAGTCCTTAGCGACTTAGTCATCTAGGGCCGTCCCATTCCAGCCTTGTGGTTGCAAGTATGACCCAGTTCAAAGGCTTGCTAGGTTAAGTCCTTAGAGTGACCAGGGCAAGACTACCCTAAGAACCAACTCATCATCCCCAATGCCCCAACTGGCCCTCCTGATTACTCTTGCCACATGCCCCGGCCGAAATCGTTTATCAAACCCCGCTTGATTACCATGCACCACGTGCCATCAACATCACATGATACTTTTCCAAAACAGGTTCGATATATCATTAAGTCAATATTAACATTTGATTGTCCAAAAATCATGTTATGAGCACGTAAAGGTGTCTAAGCAAAGATACTACAACGGTCTAAACCCATGTTGGCAATTTAATAATGTCCAACTAGTAATCCACAACTAGGGTGACAAGGGATCATGGCACATACTTAGATAATCAAGGTGTCATACAGACAAATTGGTATTTATCTAACCCCCAGGTTTAAACAAAGTATTTTTCTAATTGAACTAGCATGCAATAGTTTAAATCAAAATAGATTTCGAAGTAGGATCAACATGGTCAAAGCACAACTTGCCTTCAAAAAGCACTTGCTCTTGGTCTTGAGTTGGATCCCGAGTCAACACTTCTCCTTCGAATCCTTCCGGCACTTCAACGTCTACTCGTAAAGCGTGCAAATAGCAATACACAAATAAACAATAGGCAAAAACATCCCAAAACTCCAAATAAAATCCATAAACAGAGAGAACATAATTTTCTGGATTTTTAGAAACTGGAATAAATCAAATTTGGAGTTAAAACGCGAAAGTTATGATTTATTAAAGTTTAAATAATCAATTAAATAATATTACAGAGAAAAACTTTAGTCCAAAAATTAAATAAAATTCATATTTAGGTAGATCTCAATTTTATACAAATTTAGAAATTTGAATCACTCAAATCGGAGTTGAAACGCATAAAAGTTATAAGCGTTTGAAGTTTGAATCTAAATTTGAATTAATATTTCGAATTAATAAATCATTTTCTTTTTCGAAATTAATTATTGCGTACAGCATGGACACGTGTCAACTCCTGATTGGCTGGCCGACGCCACCGCTCATGGGCTTGGTCCACGGTTTGGCTCGGTCCACCGTGGACTCGGCCCACGACTCCACGTGAGATCGACAGTGGGACCACTCGGGTGACGTCATCGCCGACGTCACGGGGACTCGGCCACGGTGCTGACATGTGGGACTCCACTGTGACGCCATGGGTGACGCCGGCGCTTGGCTGGATTAGCCATCGACATGCGGGCCTTCCGACACGGGCCCGGCGTGTCGTCGGGCCACACGACACGCTGCTGCGGATTCGGCCCGATCGCGGCGGTTCAGCCTTCCCGCCACGTGGCGTGATCTTGCCCGTTGGTTTGAGAATCAACGGTGCGGATTAAATCTAGCGTAGTGCTTTGGAAAAACAACTCCGTGATCGGACCGCTCGATCTTGATCGGACGGTCAAGATCCAATCTAACCTGGTGCGCTTCTAGCTACGTGGCACAATCTAAGCCGTTGGATCTAGATCCGACTTCGCTGAAAATAGATCCAGAGGTTGCACGTGAGATCTCACCGCGGTGTGACGTGGCGCGATCTCGAGCCCTTGATTACGATCGGACGGCTAAGCGAGCTCGCGGACGGCGATGGCGACGCGGGCGAGCAGAGGCCACCGGAGATGAAGACGACGACGAGTCCAACGGCGCTCGGGCTTCTCCGGCGAAGTGAAGGGTACTCAACGCTGCCTCGCCTTGGGGAATCCGGATCTGGGCTTGATGACGGCGAGGACGGACGGCGGCAGATCGGGCGTTTAACCGCTGGCGAACGGAATTCCAACTCCGGCGAGCTCGTACGGGCAAACGGCGGCGGCTCAGGCGAGATGGCTTGGGGGCACGGGTGCGCACGGAAGTCTAGGTCACGACCGTGGTGGCGGCGCATTAAATAGGGGTCTCGGCGTCCGTGAAACGCACGGAGACCGAGGTCGACATGGTTTCGACGGCGGAGTCCGGCGGCGGCACGGAGAGGCGACGTGGCGCAACGTGAGCCGTTGGATCTCGATCCAACGGCCGCGTGAGTTGGACTCGAGGTCCGGCTCGCGAGCTGGGCCGGCTCGGCCGGACTTCGGGTTCGGTGGCGTGGCGCACTCACAACCGCTGGATCTTAATCCAAGGGTCGTGTAGCTAGGGATTGAGGCGGCGGAGTTCGGCTCGACCACGTGGCTCGAGTCGGACTCGAACTCGAGTCGACTCGGCTCGATCGGTGAGCGATACAAACCCACTCGCATTTTCCAGCGATTTAATATTTAAAATAATTCGATAATTCATTTAATTCATTAAAAATAGCAAAAGACTCGAAAAATTCGAGAAAAATTACGGAAAATATTTTGGATCATTTTGGACTCAAATAAAATATTTCCAACAAAATTTTATTTGCAAAAATTAAATTCTTTAATTATTTCAAAATGGAATAAATTCAAATAAATTCCAAATAAATCCAAATAAATTCCAGAAAATTCCAAAAATTCACCAAAGTGCCAAATCACACATGAATTCAAGAAAAGCAAAATTTTGGGGTGTTACAAACCTCCCCCCCTTAATAGAATCTCGTCCCCGAGATTCAGGGCTCACTACAGAATAGGTTTGGAAACTCTTTCTTCAAATCCTCTTCGCGCTCCCAAGTCGCTTCGCTTTCTTCATGGTTGCTCCACTGAACTCTACAAAAACGGGTTGACTTGCTTCTAGTTTCTCGATCCATTGTGTCCAGAATCCTCACGGGATACTCCTTATAAGTCAAATCCTCTTGCAACTCAATTGATTCTAACGGTGTCTGTTCCTCAGGAACTCGGAGACACTTCTTCAACTGGGACACATGGAATACATCATGCACTCCTGCTAACGACTGTGGCAACTCCAGCTGATAAGCAACTTCGCCTCTGCGGCTCAAAATCTTAAATGGTCCAACATAACGGGGTGCGAGTTTCCCTTTGGCATGGAACCTCTTAACTCCCGAGAGGCGTAACTCGAGGTAAACAAAGTCTTCGGTTCAAAACTCAAGTCTCGGCGACGATTGTCAAGATAACTCTTCCGTCGAGATTGGGCTATCTTCAACCTTTCCCTAATCATGGCGACCGCTCTTCACCTCTTGAAGAATATCAGGCCCAAAGACACGGCGCCACGGTCTCATTCCAATTCAATGGCGTCCGACAGGTCGACCATACAAAGGCCTCAAAAGGTGACATCTCAGAACTAGCTCGATAACTATTGTTGTAATCGAATCCCTGGCATACGGTAAACTCTTATCCCAAGAAGTAGCATAAGCTAATGCACAAGCTCTCAACATATCATCCAGATCTGGTTGACTCTTTCTGGTCATCCATCCGTCTGTGGATGATAAGTCAGATCAAGTTCAAGCGGGTTCCCATGGCTTCATGCAACTTATTCGAGAACCTTGAGGTAAATTGGGTACCTCTGTCCGATACAATCCTCTTTGGCACCCGTGCAAGCAGACAATCCCTGATCATGTACAATTACGCTAATTTATCTCCCGAGTAAGTGGTCTTCACGGGATAAAATGGGCTACTTTAGTCAAGCGATCCACTATAACCCATATGGAGTCATAACCTCCTTGAGTCTTCGGCAAACCGGTAATGAAATCCATTCCGATTTCCTCCCACTTCCACTCAGTATTTTTAGCTCAGAGCAATCCTCGCTTGGTCTCTCGATGCATTGCCTTGACTCTCCGGCATACGTCGCACAATGCAACATGCTCGGCAACTTCACGCTTCATACTCGGCCACCAGAATCTCTCCTTCAGATCTGATACATCTTGGCGCTTCAGGATGAATTGAGTACTTGGAGTCATGGGCTTCTTCCAGAATCAGTTGCTTTAACTCCTTGTTGTTAGGCACACAAATGCGATCCTTCATCCACAACGTGCCTTGCTCATCCAACTTGAAGTCCTCTGCCTTGCCTTCCTCCTTGATGGACTTAATCCTGCGGATCTTGTCATCATCCTTCTGTCCTTCTCGGATCTGATCCTCTAGGGTAGGCTTTACTTCTAATGCGGCCAAGAATCCGCTAGATACTACCTCAATCTTCATCTTTTGAAAATCCTCACATAACTCATCCTGACTTGTGGCTAGCAACATACTCACGGTATGGCTTTTCCGACTCAGAGCATCGGCTACTACGTTGGCCTTCCCGGGATGGTAATGGATTCCAACATTGTAGTTGTCGGGACCCCGAATTTGCAAATCCGGACCCTCTGTGTATTCAGCACTAGTCCAGGAACGCGCTAGTGCACACAGTCTTAACATCGGTATATATCACAATCATACCAAACGATACTATCAAAGTACTTTATTTAAATAATCAAAGGGTTACTCGACCTTATGGCCAAGTTACAAATATATGCCTTGCAAGGCAGAACTTATTAAAAGAGAAATAATAGCAGCGGAAAATCAAATAAACTTCGTGGCGCCATCCAAAGATACCACAGGCAATCGATCGGGCTCGCATCCCTAAGTAGACGGGTCCTCTTGGAGTTCCTCCTCCGAATCGGCGTAGTCTCCTCTTCAATCGGTATTGTGTTGAGGCAAGGGTGAGTACTTGGTACTCAAGACCAAGTCATGCCTGAGAATGCAAGCTAATATACTATATGCATGGCTTGGTACAAAGGAATAGCTTAAGGTATATTTATGTAAAACAGATTTGACAAGTAATATAAGTAGATTCGAAAGCGGTAAAACAAGTAAAGCATAAATAACTTTTCAAAAAGTTTAAATAACATTTTTCCCATCCTAAACCATATTTCCATCATCTTCTTTGTTAAACCAACCCAACTTCTCAAATCCAAGTTATTTTCGTAAAATCTAACCCTTGAGTGTAATTCCCGAGCATTGTCCAAAGACAGTGGACTCGGCTATTCAAATAGATTCTACACTCTGCAGAGGTTATGCACTTTACCCACAAGATACAATCCACTCACCACGTCGGTAGTGAATCGCCATACAAGAGTATGCGAATGAGCGATCATAACAAAGCCTTTGGAAGCCTCAAACAACACAGGTGGTCCTCTCCCAGACGTGCTCTACACCATCCCTTCCCTTAGCCAAGGCGAAGTATGGGACCAACACACCGTTAGATGGGTACTGCCACGGCCACGATACGCTCCCCGCACAATCACACAAACGGTGTAATCGACACCACGAGGCTCCACAAGTGAGTCCTTAGCGACTTAGTCAACTAGGGCCGTCCCATTCCAGCCATGTGGTTGCAAGTATGACCAGTTCAAAGGCTTGCAAGGTTAAGTCCTTAGAGTGACCAGGGCAAGACTACCCAAAAACCAAATCAACACTCCCAATGCCACCTTTGGCCGCTTTGATTACTCTTGCCACATGCCCGGCCGAAATCGTTTATCAAACCCCGCTTGATTACCATGCACCACGTGCCATCAACATCACATGATACTTTTCCAAAACAGGTTCAATATATCATTAAGTCAATATTAACATTTAATTATCCAAAATCATGTCATGAGCACGAAAGGTGTCTAAGCAAAGATACTACAACGATCTAAACCCATGTTGGCAATTTAATAATGTACAACTAGTAAACCACAACTAGGGTGACAAAGGGTCATGGCACATACTTAAGTAATCAAGGTGTCATACATCAAATTGGTATTTATCTAACCCCCATGTTTAAACAAAGTATCTTTCTAATTGAACTAGCATGCAATAGTTTAAATCAAAATAGATTTCGAAATAGGATCAATATGGTCAAAGCACAACTTGCCTTCAAAAAGCACTTGCTCTTGGTCTTGAGTTGGATCCTGAGTCAATACTTCTCCTTCGAATCCCTCCGGCACTTCAACGTCTACTCGTAAAGCGTGCAAATAGCAAATACACAAATAAACACTATGCAACAAGATCCCAAAACTCCAAATAAAATCCATAAACAGGGAGAACCTAATTTGCTGGATTTTTAGAACCTGGAATCACAAATTGGGAGTTAAAACGCACAAGTTATGATTATTTAAAGTTTAAATAATCAATTAAATAATATTACAGAGAAAAACTTTAGTCCAAAAATTAAATAAAATTCATATTTAGGTAGATCTTAATTTTATACAAATTTAGAAATTTGAATCGCTCAAATCGGAGTTGAAACGCAAAAGTTATAAGCGTTTGAAGTTTGAATCTAAATTTGAAATCATTATTCGAATTAGTAAATCATTTTCTTTTCGAAATTAATTATTGCGCCAAAGATGGACACGTGGCAGCTCCTCGATTGGCCTGCTGACGCCACCGGTCCATGGGCTCGGTCCATGCTCACCGGGTCCACGGTGGACTCGGTCCACGGCTCACGTGGATCGACATGTGGGCCCACTCGGGTGACGTCATCGCCGACGTCGGGGCTCGGCCGACGGCTAGCAGTGGGACCCACCGTGACGTCATGGGTGACGCCGCTATCTGGGTTAGCCATCGACATGCGGCCCTCGACACGCGGCCTCGCGTGTCGGCGTCTACACGCACGCTGCTGCGGCGGCCGACCGCGTCGGTCCAACTTCCCGACACGTGGCGCAATCTCGTCCGTTGGTTTGAAAATCAACGGCGCGGATTAGATCCAGGGTTAACACGTTGAAACTACTCGATGCTCGTGGGCCGATCGATCTAGATCGGACGGTCTAGATCTAATCCTATAATCGCCTTTGCTACAAAGACGTGGCGTTGTGAACCGTTGGATCTTGATCCAACGGTCCGTATCTAATCGGGTTTCTAGGGTTTGGGAAACACGTGAACTCACCGCTGCCGTCCGATCTGGATCCAACGGTGCACGGCTTCGTGGACGGTGATGGCACGCGGCGGCGCCGGGCTTGACCGGAGACGGGACGACGACCTTGCCAGTCGGCATTTCCGGCGCGCTCGGCCGGCGAGGGGTACTCCCGAACGCTGCCTCGCCTTGGGGAATCCGGACCGGGCTTGATGACGGCGGAGGACGACGGACGGCAAAGAATATCGGCGTTTAATCGCGGCGGAATGCATTTCCAACTCCGGCGAGCAATAACGGCGAGACGGTGGGGATCTCAGCGGCGCGAGCTAGGTTTCCGGAACCGCGTGGGATGGCGATCCTCGGTATGCCCCGGCATTAAATAGCCTCGGCGTCCGTGCGAAAACGGAGACCTAGCTCTCCACGGGCATGACCGCGGCGGCGAGTCGGCTTCGGACTCGGCGGAGACGATGAAATCGTGGCCGTCCCATTGGCACAACTAACGGCCACGATCGCGGTAAGCGGTCGTCGGACCGCGGCACTACGGTGCTGGTCTGACGGATCTCACCGCTGGATCTTGATCCAACGGTTGGGATTGATTAGGGTTAGGAGTGGGTTGGCCGAGTCAATCGGCTCGGTCGGACTCGAGTCCGACTTCGGTCGGATGAACAGTACTTGACCCGAGTTGGATTTTCCAAATAATTAATATTTAAAATAATTCCCGATAATTCATTTAATTCATTAAAAATAGCAAATGACTGAAAAATTCCAGAAAAATTCTGGAAATATTTTGGATCATTTTGGACTCAAATAAAATATTTCCAACAAAAATTTATTTGCAAATTTAAATTCTTTAATTATTTCAAAATGGAATAAATTCAAATAAATTCCAAATAAATCCAAATAAATTCCAGAAAATTCCAAAATTCACCAAAGTGCCAAATCACACATGAATTTAAGAAAAGCAAAATTTTGGGGTGTTACAAACCTCCCCCCCTTAATAGAATCTCGTCCCCGAGATTCAGGTATTACTAAAGGAATAGGTTTGGAAATTCTTTCTTCAAATCCTATTCGCTCTCCCAAGTCGCTTCACTTTCTTCATGGTTGCTCCAATCGAACTCTACAGAATCGGGTTGACTTGTTTCTAGTTTCTCGATCCATTGTGTCTAGAATCCTCACGGATGCTCCTTATAAGTCAAATCTTCTTGCAACTAAATTGACTCTAGCGGTGTCTTTTCCTCAGTAACTCGGAGAAACTTATTTAACTGGGACACATGGAATACGTCTTGCACTCCTGCCAACGACTGTGGCAACTCCAGCTGGTAGGCAACTTCACCTCTGCGACTCAAAATCTTAAATGGTCCAACATAACGGGTGCGAGTTTCCCTTTGGCATGGAACCTCTTAACTCCCCGAGAGGCGAACTCGAGGTATACAAAGTCTTCTGGTTCAAAACTCAAATCTCGGCGACGATTGTCAGCATAACTCTTCTGTCGAGATTGGGCTATCTTCAACCTTTCCCTAATTATGGCGACCTGCTCTTCAGCCTCTTGAAGAATATCAGGCCCAAAGACACAGCGCTCGCCGGTCTCATTCCAATTCAATGGTGTCCGACGAAGTCGACTCATACAAAGGCCTCAAAGGTGACATCTGTAAACTAGCCTCGATAACTATTGTTGTAACTAAACTCGGCATACGGCAAACTTTTATCCCAAGAGGTAGCATAAGCCAATGCACAAGCTCTTAACATATCCTCCAGAATCTGGTTGACTCTTTCGGTCTGCCCATCCGTCTGTGGATGATAAGTCACATCAAGTTCAAACGGGTCCCCATGGCTTCATGCAACTTATTCAACCTTGAGGTAAATTGGGTACCTCGTCCGATACAATCCTCCTTGGCACTCCGTGCAAACAAACAATCCCGATCATGTACAACTCGCTTAATTTATCTCCCGAGTAAGTGGTCTTTACGGGATAAAATGGGCTACTTTAGTCAAGCGATCCACTATAACCCATATGGAGTCATAACCTCCTTGAGTCTTTGGCAAACCGGTAATGAAATCCATTCCGATTTCCTCCCACTTCCACTCGAGGTATTTTTAGCGGTGTAGCAATCCCGCTGGTTTCGATGCATTGCCTTGACTCTCCGGCATACGCCGCACAATGCAACATGGTCGGCAACTTCACGTTTCATACTCGGCCACGAGAATCTCTCCTTGAGATCTCGATACATCTTGGCGCTTCGAGTGATGAATCGAGTACTTAGAGTCATGGGCTTCTTCCAAAATCGCTTGCTTTAACTCCTTTTTGTTAGGCACACAAATGCGATCCTTCATCCACAACGTGCCTTGTTCATCCAATTTGAAGTCCTCGCCTCGCCTTCCTCCTTGATGGACTTAATCCTCGCGGATCTGTCATCATCCTTCCGTCCTTCTCGGATCGATCCTCTAGGGTAGGCTTTACTTCCAATGCGGCCAAGAATCCGCTAGGTACAACCTCAATCTTCATCTTTGAAAATCCTCACATAACTCATCCCGACTTGTGGCTAGCAACGTACTCACGGTATGGCTTTTCCGACTGAGCATCGGCTACTACGTTGGCCTTCCCAGGATGGTAATGGATTCCAACATTATAGTCCTTGATTAACTCCAACCATCTCCTCCGCCTCATATTCAGATCCGACTTGGGTGAATATGTACTTAAGGCTCTTATGATCCGTATATACTTCACATCTGTTTCCAATCGAGATAGTGACGCCATATCTTCAAAGCATGCACTACGGCAGCTAACTCTAGGTCATGTGTCGGATAATTTTCCTCATGCGGCCTCAATCGCCTTGATGCATAGGCGACGACCTTTCCATTCTCAGACAAAGACACATCCAAGTCCTTGGCGCGATGCGTCACAATAAATATCGAAGCTTTGAGCAACATCGGTAGAACTAACACCGGTCTTGATGTCAATCGCTTCTTCGACTCTGAAATCCTTCCTCACATTCGCGCCCATGCAAACTTCTTTTCCTTCTTCAAAGAATTGCGTAAGAGGTTTCGCAATTGTCGAAAAGCCTTCGATGAAACGGCGGTAATATCCTCGCCATTCCAAGGAAACTCCGAACTGGTCACGATCTTGTTTGCTCCCAATGTAACACAGCTTCTACTTTGCTTGGATCTACGGCGACTCCTTCATGCGGTCATTACATGTCCAAGAAACTCCACCTTGTCCTTCCAAAAATCACACTTATTTGAACTTGGCGAAAAGTTGCTTGTTCCTCGACTTTTCCAAAACTCGCCTTAAGTGTTCGGCATGTTCATCCTCTCGCCTTGGAGTAGACTAGGATATCGTCTATGAACACGCATTTACAAACTTGTCCAAATATTCCATGAACACCTTATTCATCATATTCATGAAATAGGGCGCGATTTGTCACCCAAAGGACATAATCAGAACTCGTAATGTCCATATCTTGACGAGAATGCAGTCTTGAATATCTTCCGATCGGATCTTCAATCGATGGTATCCCGATCTCGAGATCAATCTTGGAGAAAACTCCGGCTCCTCTTAATCGATCAAACAAATCATCAATCCTGGGTAGCGGATACTTATTCTTCACGGTGACTTCATTGAGTGCACGGTAGTCAATGCACATCCTGAAACTCCCGTCCTTCTTCTTGACAAACAAAGCGGTGCTCCCTACGGTGACGAACTTGGTCTCGATAAATCCTTTATCCATTAACTCTTCCAAATTGCTTTCTTCATCTCTACCAACTCCTCGGTAGACATCCGATAGGGTCTCTTTGCTATCGGTCTTGCATCAGTACAAGTTCTATCACAAACTCTATGTCCCCGTCGGCGGCATACTGTAGATCTTCGGGGAAAACATCGGGGTACTCACTCACTACCGGAACATCCTCTATGCTGATTGCCTTGGTACTGTTAACCATCAACTGTCCATCTCTAACTGCAGTGGCTTGAAATTCCACTTTCTTCCCACACGGGCTCTCAACTGAGATAGTTCTTCGTCCACAATCCAATACAGCCTTGTGTTTGGATAACCAATCCATTCCCAATATAACATCTAAGGTCTGGGTCTCCAAAATTATAAGGTTTGCTAGGAACTCTATTCCATCTATTAGTATTCTCACCCCGGAACATCCTACTTCCGTTCGGAGTTCGGAACCAGGGGTTTGAACTAACAGCATGCACTTAAGTCTTGCCATTCTCAAGTCATTTCTAGTAGCAAAGCCTTGCGAAACAAACGAATGCGAAGCTCCAGAGTCAAACAAAACTGTTGCAGGTACTGAGTTAACAAGTAACTTACCCAGTACGACGTCTGTAGCATTTTGCAGTGCATCTGCGGTGACATGGTTGACTCGGCCTCTCACCACGGTCTGGGGTGTGGCTCCTGGTGCTGGCGTCCTAGCTGGGGTGGTTCCTAGATTGAAGCGAACTGGGGTCGCTCCTGCTGTCTTCTTTGGACAACTGTTGGCAAAGTGTCCTGGCTCGTTCTTGATAGCTTGTAGCGTCTCCTTGTTCCTTCTTGTTTGCTGGGGTAGCGTTTCTAGCGAAGGCCGGGTGCAGTAGTTTTGATTGGCAGGTCTTGGTGCTGGGGATGGTGTCCTTGTTGCATTCTCGTGGTTGGAATCAAGAATTGATTTGGTGCAACTCTCAGCGCCATATGCGTTCCTGGCGTGATCCTTCTTTGTTGCATCCCGCGCTTCCTCGTTCTCATCAGTTCCTTGCGCTTTGTCCTCAAGAATAAGCGCCTTATTCACCAACTCTTGGAAATCTGGAAAGGTGTGGGTGATCAATCCTACTTGCAATCTGAGTTAAGTCCTTCATGAAACGAGACTGCCTGGATTTATCCGTCGCTACATCCTCGGTGCGTAGCGTGCTAGCTGTGTGAACTTGTTCAGGTAGTCGGCCACCGGCTGATTACATTGCTTCAAAGGCTCCACGAACTCCTCCTTCTTAAGGTCCATGATTCCTTCAGCACGTGATACCGCTTAATGCACCGTGTGAACTCTTCCCAAGTGATATCTTGAGGGTTCTCTGCGTGGCACGTAAGTTCTCCCACCATTCGGTATTGTTCCTTCCAAGCGATGAGAAGCGTAAAGTACCTTCTCATTCCCTATGCATTGAGCTATGTGTAGCTTCCTCTCAATTGATCTTAACCAATCGTCGGCCTCCAACGGATTGGCATTCCCGAAGAAAGTGGGTGGGTGAGTCCTCATGAACTCGACAGCCTTGTATTCGGGCGTGGTCCCCGATTAACTTGATTAGCAAGGGCCTCGAGCAAAGGACGTGCTGCATTTGTTGCATCATAGCATGCATCAATCGGGTCCGAGCAGCAAGAAATGCTCCAAAATTCTGCACATCCAAAGGGCGGCCGGTGCTCCATCATTGGGGTTTTCTGTTGGCGAGATCCACTCCCATTGCTTCCAAAGTTCCCACGGGTGTTCACCATCTGTCGATTTGCTCTAGGTTTAGAGATGAGAGGGAAACAAGAATAGACAAGTAGTATGGAACTTATGCGGGCGAAAGGGGTAACTTAAGGTCCAACTTTATTATTAATAACTTGGTATGGCTGCTTACAATGCCTAAGGGCCTTGCAACACATACTGCACACTCAGCAAACAAAGCAAATCCAAATCGAACTAACTCTGGAGTCTATCGCCTAAAGGGTGACTCTTTATTCTATGACTCGACTCGGCGAAGGAGTCTCACTATAGAACCTATGCTCACTCATCGAGAAAACCTCCATCTGTCACAAGAGTGCTTTACGTAAGAACTCGGAATTTTTCGATCGTGACGAGGTAAGGGAAAATTTCAGCAAGAGGCAAGAAAAGAGAGAAGGGGATAAGTCGAGAGGTCATTTCTTGTCTTCACAAATTTTTAGCTTTAGAAAATAGGTTTTATCCTCACTACGACCATTCTAGCTTAGGGTTGAGCCTACAGTCAAGTATGGCTCTGATACCACCTCTGTCGGGACCCCGAATTTGCAAATCCGGACCCTCTGTGTATTCAGCACTAGTCCAGGAACGCGCTAGTGCACACAGTCTTAACATCGGTATATATCACAATCAGACCAAACGATACTATCAAAGTACTTTATTTAAATAATCAAAGGGTTACTCGACCTTATGGCCAAGTTACAAATATATGCCTTGCAAGGCGAAACTTATTAAAAGAGAAATAATAGCAATGGAAAATCAAATAAACTGTGGGCGCCATCCAAAGATACCACGTGCAACCTGATCGGGCTCGCATCCCTAAGTAGACGGGTCCTCTTGGAGTTCCTCCTCCGAAATGGCGTAGTCTCCTCTTCAAGCGGTATTGTGTTGAGGCAAGGGTGAGTACTTGGTACTCAAGCAAGTCATGCATGTAATGCAAGCTAATATACTATATGCATGGCTTGGTACAAAGGAATAGCTTAAGGTATATTTATGTAAACAAAGATTTGACAAGTAATATAAGTAGATTCGAAGCGGTAAAAACAAGTAAAGCATAAATAACTTTTCAAAAAGTTTAAATAACATTTTTCCCCATCCTAAACCATATTTCCATCATCTTCTTTGTTAAACCAACCCAACTTCTCAAATCCAAGTTATTTTCGTAAAATCTAACCCTTGACTGTAATTCCCGAGCATTGTCCAAGATCACAGTGGACTCGGCTATTCAAATAGATTCTACACTCTGCAGAGGTTATGCACTTTACCCACAAGATACAATCCACTCACCACGTCACCGTGAATCGCCATACAAGAGTATGCGAATGAGCGATCATAACAAAGCCTTCGGAAGCCTCAAACAACACAGTGGTCCTCTCCCAGACGTGCTCTACACCATCCCTTCCCTTAGCCAAGGCGAAGTATGGGACCAACACACCGTTAGATGGGTACCTGGCCACGACCACGATACGCTCCCCGCACAATCACACAAACGGTGTAATCGACACCCTGAGGCTCCACAAGTGAGTCCTTAGCGACTTAGTCAACTAGGGCCGTCCCATTCCAGCCATGTGGTTGCAAGTATGACCCAGTTCAAAGGCTTGCAAGGTTAAGTCCTTAGAGTGACCAGGGCAAGACTACCCGAAAAACCAAATCAACACTCCCAATGCCACACTGCCCACCTGATTACTCTTGCCACATGCCCTTGGCCGAAAATCGCTTTATCAAACCCGCTTGATTACCATGCACCACGTGCCATCAACATCACATGATACTTTTCCAAAACAGGTTCAATATATCATTAAGTCAATATTAACATTTAATTATCCAAAATCATGTCATGAGCACGAAAGGTGTCTAAGCAAGATACTACAACGATCTAAACCCATGTTGGCAATTTAATAATGTCCAACTAGTAAACCACAACTAGGGTGACAAAGGGTCATGGCACATACTTAAGTAATCAAGGTGTCATATATCAAATTGGTATTTATCTAACCCCAGTGTTTAAACAAAGTATCTTTCTAATTGAACTAGCATGCAATAGTTTAAATCAAAATAGATTTCAAATAGGATCAATATGGTCAAAGCACAACTTGCCTTCAAAAAGCACTTGCTCTTGGTCTTGAGTTGGATCCCGAGTCAATACTTCTCCTTCGAATCCCTCCCAGACTTCAACGTCTACTCGTAAAGCGTGCAAATAGCAAATACACAAATAAACACTATGCAAAAGATCCCAAAACTCCAAATAAAATCCATAAACAGAGAGAACATAATTTTCTGGATTTTTAGAAACTGGAATCGTCAAATTTGGAGTTAAAAGCATAAAAGTTATGATTATTTAAAGTTTAAATAATCAATTAAATAATATTACAGAGAAAAACTTTAGTCCAAAAATTAAATAAAATTCATATTTAGGTAGATCTTAATTTTATACAAATTTAGAAATTTGAATCGCTCAAATCGGAGTTGAAACGCATAAAAGTTATAAGCGTTTGAAGTTTGAATCTAAATTTGAAATCATTATTCGAATTAGTAAATCATTTTCTTTTCGGAAATTAATTATTGCGTCGGCATGGACACGTGGCAGCTCCTGATTGGCTGCGGCGTCGGCCGGTCCATGGGCTCGGTCCATGCTCGGCGGTCCACGGTGGACTCGGTCCCACGGCCACGTGGATCGACATGTGGGCCCGCTCGGTGACGCTATCGCCGACGCCGGGCTCGGGCTCAGCCGGCGCCGACAGTGGGACCTTTGTGACGTCATGGGTGACGTCGGCGCTGGCTGGGTTAGCCATCGACATGCGGCCCTCGACACGCGGGCCGCGTGTCCGGCGTCCTACACTGCCAGCGGCGTGCTGCGGCGGCGCCAGCGTGTCCCAACTTCCCGACACGTGGGCGCAATCTCGCCCATTGGTTTGAAAATCAACGGCGCGGATTAGATCCAGGGTTAACACGTTGAAACTACTCGATGCTCGTGGGCGTTCGATCTAGATCGGACGGTCCAGATCTAATCCTATAATCGCCTTTGCTACAAAGACGTGGCGACAGTGAACTGCTGGATCTTGATCCAACGGCCCGCATCTAATCGGGTTTCTAGGGTTTGGGAAACACGTGAACTCACCGCTGCCGCCCGATCTGGATCCAACGGTGCACGGCTCGTGGACGGTGATGGCACGCGGCGGCGCTGGCTTGACCGGAGACGGGACGGCGACCTTGCCGTCGGCGCTTCGGCGCGCTTCCGGCGAAGTGAGGGTACTCGAACGCTGCCTCGCCTTGGGGAATCCGGATCTGGGCTTGATGACGGCGGAGGACGACGACGGCAGCAATATCGGGCGTTTAATCGCGGCGGAATGCACTTCCAACTCCGGCGAGCAATAACGGCGAGCGGTGGGGATCCTAGCGGCGCGAGCTAGGTTTCGGAACCGGCGTGGGATGGCGATCTCGGTATGCCGGGCATTAAATAGCCTCGCCCGTCGGCGTAAAACGGAGACCTAGTTTCACTACGGGCGGCGGAGTCGGCTCGGACTCGGCGGAGACGATGAAATCGTGGCCGCCCACGTGGCACAACTAACGGGCCACGATCGCGCAAGGCGCGATCGGTCCGTCCCACATCACTGCTGGTCTGACGGATCTCACCGTTGGATCTTGATCCAACGGTTGGGATTGATTAGGGTTAGGAGTGGGTTCGGTCGAGTCAATCGCCTGGTCGGACTCGAGTCCGACTTTCGGCCGGATGAACAAGATTTGACCCGAGTTGGATTTTCCAGCGAATTAATATTTAAAATAATTCCCAAGAATTCATTTAATTCATTAAAAATAGCAAATGACTCGAGAAAAATTCTAAAAATTCTGGAAAATATTTTGGATCATTTTGGACTCAAATAAAATATTTCCAACAAAAATTTATTTGCAAATTTAAATTCTTTAATTATTTCAAAATGGAATAAATTCAAATAAATTCCAAATAAATCCAAATAAATTCGAGAAAATTCCAAAAATTCACCAAAGTGCCAAATCACACATGAATTTAAGAAAAGCAAAATTTTGGGGTGTTACGGTAGTCCTTGATTAACTCTAACCATCTCTCCGCCTCATATTCAGATCCGACCGGGTGAATATGTACTTAAGGCTCTTATGATCCGTATATACTTCACATCTGCTTTCCAATCGATAGTGACGCCATATCTTTAAAGCATGCACTACGGCTAACTAACTCTAGGTCATGTGTCGGATAATTTTCCTCATGCGGCCTCAATCGCCTTTGATGCATAAGCGGCGACCTTTCCATTCTCGTGACGACACATCCAAGTCCTTGGCGCGATGCGTCACAATAAATATCGAAGCTTTTGAGCAACATCCTAGAGAACTAACACCGGTCGATGTCAATCGCTTCTTCAGCTCTGAAATCCTTTCTCACATTCTCGCGCCCATGCAAACTTCTTTTCCTTCTTCAGCAATTGCGTAAGAGGTTTCGCAATTGTCGAGAAGCCTTCGATGAAACGGCGGTAGTATCCTCGCCATTCCAAGGAAACTCCGACCGGGTCACCGCCTTTGGTCATTCCCAATGTAACACAGCCTTCTACTTTGCTTGGATCTACTGGCGACTCCTTCATGCGGTCATTACATGTCCAAGAAACTCCACCTTGTCCTTCCAAAAATCACACTTGCTGAACTTGGCGAAAAGTTGCTTTGTTCCTCGACTTTTCCAAAACTCGCCTTAAGTGTTCGGCATGTTCATCCTCCTGCCTTGGAGTAGATTAGGATATCGTCTATGAACACGACGACAAACTTGTCCAAATATTCCATGAACACCTTATTCATCATATTCATGAAATAAGCCGGGCGATTCGTCACCCCAAAGGACATAATCAGAAACTCGTAATGTCCATATCTTGACGAGAATGCGCCTTCGGAATATCTTCCGATCGAATCTTCAATCGATGGTATCCCGATCTCGAGATCAATCTTGGAGAAAACTCCGCTCCTCTTAATCGATCAAACAAATCATCAATCCCGGGTAGCGGATACTTATTCTTCACGGTGACTTCATTGAGTGCACGGTAGTCAATGCACATCCCGAAACTCCCGCCCTTCTTCTTGACAAACAAAGCGGGTGCTCCCCACGGCGACTAACTCCTGGCCTCGATAAATCCTTTCTCCATCAACTCTTCTAGCGCTTTCTTCATTTCTACCAACTCCTCGGTGGACATCCGATAGGGTCTCTTTGCTATCGGTCTTGTACTGCAGTACAAGCTCTATCACAAACTCTATGTCCCTGTGCGCGGCATACTGTAGATCTTCTGAAAACATCGGGTACTCATTCACCATCGGGACATCCTCTATGCCGATTGCCTTGGTATCGTTAACCATCAATCGCCCATCCCTAATCGCAAAGTGGCTTGAAATTCCACTTTCTTCCCACACGGGCTCTCAACTGAGATAGTCCTTCGTCCACAATCCAATACGGCCTGGTGCTTGGATAACCAATCCATTCCCAATATAACGTCTAAGGTCTGGGTCTCCAAAATTATAAGTTTTGCTAGGAACTCTATTCCATCTATTAGTATTCTCACCCCGGAACATCCTACTTTCGTTCGGAGTTCGGAACCAGGGGTTTGAACTAAAAGCATGCATCTAAGTCTTGCAATCCTCAAATTGTTTCTAGTAGCAAAGCCTTGCGAAACAAACGAATGCGAAGCTCCAGAATCAAACAAAGCTGTGCAGTCTTGAGTTAACAAGTAACTTACCCAAAGACGACGTCCGTAGCATTCTCGCAAAGGTGCATCTGCGGTGACATGGTTGACTCGGCCTCTCACCACGGCCTGGGGTGTGGCTCCTCGTGCCGGGCGTCCTAGCTGGGGTGGTTCCTAGGTTGAAGCGAATCGGGTCGCCTCGCTGTCTTCTTGGGACAAGCTGTTGGCAAAGTGTCTGGCTCGTTGCAGCTTGTAGCAGCTGTCTCACTGTTCCTTTGCCGACGCCTAGGGTATTGTTTCTAGCAGGGGCTGGGTCCGATAGTTACGATTGGCAGGTCTTGGTGCTGGGGATGGTGTCCTTGTTGCATTCTCGTGGTTGGAATCAAGAATTGATTTGGTGCAACCTCAAACGCTATGCGTTCGGGCGTGATCCTTGCCGTTGCATCCTCGCACTTCTGTTCTCATCCAGTTCCTTGCGCTTTGTCCTCAAGAATAAGCGCCTTATTCACCAACTCTTGGAAATCTGGAAAGGTGTGGGTGATCAACCCTACTTGCAATCCCGAGTTAAGTCCCTTCATAAAACGAGACTGCCTGGATTTATCTGTCGCTACATCCTCAGTGCGAAGCGTGCTAGCCGTGTGAATTTGTTCAGGTAGTCGGCCACCGGCTGATTACCTTGCTTCAGTGCTCTGAACTCCTCCTTCTTAAGGTCCATGATTCCTTCAGGCACGTGATATCTTGTCGAATGCGTTGTGAACTCTTCCCAAGTGATATCTTGAGGGTTCTCTGCGTGGGCACGAAGTTCTCCCACCATTCGGCGGTTGTTCCTTCCAAATTGATGAGAAGCGTAGAGTACCTTCTCATTTCCTATGCATTGAGCTATGTGTAGCTTCCTCTCGATTGATCTTAACCAATCATCGGCCTCCAATGGATTGGCATTCCCAGAGAAAGTGGGTGGGTGAGTTCTCATGAACTCTGACAGCCTTGTATTCTGACGTGGCCCCTGATTAACTTGATTAGCAGTGGCCTGAGCAGTGACGTGCTGCATTTGTTGCATCATAGCATGCATCAACTGAGTCTGGGCAGCAAGAAAAGCTCCGAAATTCTGCATATCAACTGGCGGTGCTGGTGCTCCATCATTGGGGTTTTCTACTGGGCGAGAACCACTCCCATTGCTTCCAAAGTTTCCACGGGTGTTCACCATCTGTCGATTTGCTCTAGGTTTAGAGATGAGAGGGAAACAAGAATAGACAAGTAATATGGAACTTATGCGGGGCGAAAGGGGTAACTTTAAGGTCCAACTTTATTATTAATAACTTGGTATGGCTGCTTACAATGCCTAAGGGCCTTGCAACACATACTGCACACTCAGCAAACAAAACAAATCCAAATTGAACTAACTCTGGAGTCTAACGCCTAAAGGGTGACTCTTTATTCTATGACGCGACTCGGCGAAGGAGTCTCACTATAGAACCTATGCTCACTCATCGAGAAAACCTCCATCTGTCACAAGAGTGCTTTACGTAAGAACTCGGAATTTTTAAATTGTAACAAGGTAAGGGAAAATTTCAGCAAGAGACAAGAAAAGAGAGAAGGGGATAAGTCGAGATGTCATTTCTTGTCTTCACAAATTTTTAGATTTAGAAAATAGGTTTTATCCTCACTACGACCATTCTAGCTAGGGTTGAGCCTACAGTCAAGTATGGCTCTGATACCACCTCTGTCGGGACCCCGAATTTGCAAATCCGGACCCTCTGTGTATTCAGCACTAGTCCAGAACGCAGCTTAGTGCACACAGTCTTAACATTGGTAAATATCACAATCATACCACTCGATATTATCAAAGTACTTTATTTAAATAACTAACTGGTTACTTGACCTTATGGTCAAGTTACAAATGTATGCCTTATGAGGCGAAACTTATTAAAAGAGAAATAATAGCAGCGGAAAATCAAATAACTTCGTGGCGCCATCCAAAGATACCACAGTGCAACTCGATCGGGCTCGCATCCCTAAGTAGACGGGTCCTCTTGGAATTCCTCCTCCGAAGCTGGCGTAGTCTCCTCTTCAACTGGTATTGTGTTGAGGCAAGGGTGAGTACTTGGTACTCAGCAAGTCATGCACAGAATGCAAGCTAATATACTATATGCATGGCTTGGTACAAAGGAATAGCTTAAGGTATATTTGCAGTAAACAGCTTTTGACAAGTAATATAAGTAGATTCGAAAGCAGTAAAAGTAAGTAAAGCATAAATAACTTTTCAAGAAGTTTAATAAACATTTTCCCCATCCTAAACCACATTTCCATCATCTCCATTATTAAACCAACCCAACCTTTCAAACCAAAGTTATTTTTGAGAAAATCTAACCCTTGACTGTAATTCCCGAGCATTGTCGACAGTGGACTCGGCTATTTAAATAGATTCTACACTCTGCAGAGGTTATGCACTTTACCCACAAGATACTGATCAAACACCACAAAGGCGAGTTCAGTAACAAAGCCTTTCTAAGCCTCAAACAACACAGTGGTCCTCTCCGGTTCGTGCTCTACACCATCCCTTCCCTTAGCCAAGGCGAAGTATGGGACCAACACACTGCTAGATGGGTATCTCGCCACAGCCACGATACGCCTCCCCGCATAATCACACAAACGGTGTAATCGACACCTGAGGCTCCACAAGTGAGTCCTTAGCGACTTAGTCATCTAGGGCCGTCCCTTTCAAGCCATGTTGTTGCACGTTAGAGCCAGTTCTTTGGCTTTCAAGGTTAAGTCCTTAGGGTGACAAGGGCAAGTCTAAGCGAAGAACCAAATCAACATCCCCAATGCCACAACTGCCCACCTGATTACTCTTGCCACATGCCCCTGGCCGAAATCGTTTATCAAACCCCGCTTGATTACCATGCACCACGTGCCATCAACATCACATGATACTTTTCCAAAACAGGTTCGATATATCATTAAGTCAATATTAACATTTGATTGTCCAAAATCATGTTATGAGCACGAGCAGGTGAGTCTAAGCAAAGATACTACAACGGTCTAAACCCATGTTGGCAATTTAATAATGTCCAACTAGTAATCCACAACTAGGGTGACAAGGGATCATGGCACATACTTAGATAATCAAGGTGTCATACAAAGAAATTGGTATTTATCTAACCCCTGTGTTTAAACAAAGTATTTTTCTAATTGAACTAGCATGCAATAGTTTAAATCAAAATAGATTTCGAAGTAGGATCAACATGGTCAAAGCACAACTTGCCTTCAAAAAGCACTTGCTCTTGGTCTTGAGTTGGATCCTGAGTCAACACTTCTCCTTCGAATCCTTCCCAGCACTTCAACGTCTACTCGTAAAGCGTGCAAATAGCAATACACAAATAAACAATAGGCAAAAACATCCCAAAACTCCAAATAAAATCCATAAACAGAGAGAACATAATTTTCTGGATTTTTAGAAACTGGAATCGTCAAATTTGGAGTTAAAACGCAAAAGTTATGATTTATTAAAGTTTAAATAATCAATTAAATAATATTACAGAGAAAAACTTTAGTCCAAAAATTAAATAAAATTCATATTTAGGTAGATCTCAATTTTATACAAATTTAGAAATTTGAATCACTCAAATCGGAGTTGAAACGCAAAAGTTATAAGCGTTTGAAGTTTGAATCTAAATTTGAATTAATATTTCGAATTAATAAATCATTTTCTTTTTCGGAAATTAATTATTGCGTCAGCATGGACACGTGTCAGCTCCTGATTGGCTGGCTGACGTCAGCCGGCTCATGGGCTTGGTCCACGGTTTGGCTCGGTCCACCGTGGACTCGGTCCACGACTCCACGTGAGACTGACAGGTGGGACCACTCGGGTGACGTCATCGCTGACGTCAGCGGGGACTCAGCCCACGGTGCTGACATGTGGGACCCACTGTGACGTCATGGGTGACGTCAGCGCTTGGCTGGATTAGCCACTGACATGCGGCCCTCTGACACGCGGGCCCCGCGTGTCAGCGTCACACGCACGCGCTGCGTGGGCGGCCGATCACGGGCGGTCAGCCTTCCCGCCACGTGGCGTGATCTTGCCCGTTGGTTTGAGAATCAACGGTGCGGATTAAATCTAGTGTAGTGCTTTGGAAAAACAACTCACGATCTGCACTGCTCGATCTTGATCGGACGGTCAAGATCCAATCTAACCTGGTGCGCTTCTAGCTACGTGGCACAATCTAAGCCGTTGGATCTAGATCCGACGGGTGAAAATAGATCCAGAGGTTGCACGTGAGATCTCACCGCGGTGTGACGTGGCGCGATCTGAGCCCTTGGATTCTGATCGGACGGCTAGCGTAGCTCGCGGACGGCGATGGCGACGCGGGAGCAGAGGCCACCGGAGATGAAGACGACGACGAGTCCAACGGCGCTTCGGGGCTTCTCCGTCGAAGTGAAGGGTACTCCCGAACGCCGCCTCGCCTTGGGGAATCCGGATCCGGGCTTGATGACGGCGAGGACGACGACGGCGGCAGATCGGGCGTTAATCGCTGGCGAACGGAATTCCAACTCCGGCGAGCTCAGACGGGCAAACGGGCGTGGCTCAGCGTAGATGGCTTGGGGCACGGTGCGCACGGAAGTCTAGGTCACGACCGTGGTGGCGGCGCATTAAATAGGGGTCTCGGCCTGGTGAAACGCACGGAGACCGAGGTCGACATGGTTTCGACCATGGAGTCCGGCGGCGCACGAGAGGCGACGTGGGCGCAGCGTGAGCCGTTGGATCTCGATCCAACGGCCGCGTGAGTTGGACTCGTCCGCTCGCGAGCCGGGCCGCTCGGCCGACTCGGTTCGGTGATCGTGGCGCACTCACAACCGCTGGATCTTAATCCAAGGGTCGTGGCTAGGGTTCGACGAAGCTGGTTCGGCTCGACCACGTGGTTCGGGTCGGACTCGAACTCGAGTCCGACTCTGCCTTGGCCGGTGAACGGATACAAACCCACTCGCATTTTCCAGCGATTTAATATTTAAAATAATTCCCGAATTCATTTAATTCATTAAAAATAGCAAAAGACTCGTAAAAATTCTAAAAATTCTGGAAAATATTTTGGATCATTTTGGACTCAAATAAAATATTTCCAACAAAATTTTATTTGCAAAAATTAAATTCTTTAATTATTTCAAAATGGAATAAATTCAAATAAATTCCAAATAAATTCAAATAAATTCCAGAAAATTCCAAAAATTCACCAAAGTGCCAAATCACACATGAATTCAAGAAAAGCAAAATTTTGGGGTGTTACATCACTCGTCGAGAAAACCACCACTGCCTCCTCGCGGCGGGTGCGACGGCATAGGCGCGAAACAATCGCCATGCCCCACAACTGCAGCTGTGGTTGACGACGCGGCGTCCTCCTCTGGCTCGGGATCTGGCTGGTGCTGTGGCTGTGGCGCGGGTGCAGGTGACGCCTCTTCTGGGTCATCCTCTGGCTCTGGGGCTTCCAACTCCAACACTGGATCGGGGCCCTGTCCATACAGTGCGGTCTCTAGCTCTACAATCCTTTCCGCAGCATAATCGACGTACTCACGGGCATTCTCCAAGTGCTTCTTCTCCTCCTCAACCTGTTCGTGAGCCTTCTTCAACTCCTGAATTGTGTTATCGACGGTAGCATCCTCATCCTCTATTGGCTTCCGCTGAGCTCTGCTGTCTCGGCGTGGGTGGTGACAGAACACTGTGCCTTCCAGCTCCCTGGAGTAGGTGCAAGCGATCTGTTGCATTGCTCGATGCGACACCTCTTGGATTCCCATCTCAAAGGTAGACCTCCTGGCGGTGAAGTGGAAAGGGCGACTGAACTTCATCTTCTCTCGGGCATACACCGTGATCCGGACGTCCCATCCTATGACCACTCCTGCCTGCACGAGTGTAGTCCCTCGGTAGAGCGGCATCTCAAAACCTCCAAGAAACTGAAGCATACGCCACAACTCGGCGGTATAGCCTCCCTCGCGCTCGGCGTAGTTGTTCTTCATCATCATCTGTCAAAAGACGCTCGCGTAAGAGCGCAGCATTTTAAAATCAATGTGGAAGACAAGAAGAACTCAGCAAGGGGTATGAACAAGGAAGAAAAGGGGTAAGTCGAGAATTCATTCATTATCTTGACAGATTTTATCTTTAGAAAATAAGTTTTACCCTCACTACGACCATTCTAGCTATGGGTGAGCCAACAGTCAGCCTGGCTCTGATACCACCTCTGTCGGGACCCGAATTTGCAAATCCGGACCCTTTGTGTATTCAGCACTAGTCCAGGAACGCGCTAGTGCACACGGTCTCAATATTGGTAAATATCACAATCATACCACTCGATACTAATAAAGTACTTTAATTAGATAAACAAACTGGTTGCTTGACCTTAAGGTCAAGTTACAAATATCGATTACAGGCTAAACTTATTAAAAGAGAAATAATAGCAGCAGAAAAAGTAAGATAACATCGTGGCGCCATCCAATATACCACAGGAAACTGACTGGGCTCGCTCCCTAGATAGACGGTTCCTCTTGGAGCTCCTCCTCCAAAGCTGGTGTAGACTCTTCCTCAACTGGTGTTGTATTGTGGCAAGGGTGAGTACTTGGTACTCAGCAAGTCATGCACAGAATGCAGCTAATATACTACATGCATGGCTTAATACAAAGGAATAGCTCAAGGTATATTTGCAGTAAACAGCATTTGATAAGTATCATAAGTAGATTCGAAAGCAGTAGAAACAAGTATAACATAATTAACTTTTCCAGGAGTTAAATAAACATCTTCTCCACTCCTAATCCACATTTCCATCAACATCATTATTAACACTTGACTGTAATCGTCAAATTCCCGAGCGATGTCCAATACCGCTGACACGGCTATTCGAATAGATTTTACACTCTGCAGAGGTTATGCACTTTACCCACAAGATACAGTCAAACACCACAAAGGCGAGTGTCCGTAACAAAGTCTTTCGGAAACTTCTAACAGCACAAGTGGACCTCCCCGGTTATTGCACACTAACCCTTCCCTTAGCGAAGGCGAAGTTTAGGCCAATCAACCGTTAGATGGGTACCTGGCCGCAGCCCCGGTACGCTCCCCCGTACAACTACCCAAAAGGTATAGTTGACATCCTGAGGTCCCACAGGTACGTTATTAGAAAATTATTCAACTAGGTCCGTCCCATTACAGACATGTGGTTGCACGTTTGACTCAGTTCAAAGGCTTGCAAGGTTAAGTCCTTAGGGTGACCAGGGCAAGACTACCTGAAGAACCAAAACAACGTTCCCGGTGCCACAACTGGCCCACCTGATCATTCTTGCCACATGCCCCGGTCGAAAACTATTTATCCAACCCCAGTTGATTACCATGCACCACGTGCCATCAACATCGCAACACATGATACCTTTCCAAAACAGGTTCAATATGTCATTAAGTCAATATTAACATTTGATTGTCCAAAATCATGTCATGAGCACGTAGCAGGTCTAAGCAATATACTACAACGATCTAAATTCCCATGTTGGCGATTTAGTAATGTCCAACTATTTAATCCTCAACTAGGGTGACAAAGGGGTCATGGCACATATTTAATTAACCAAGGTGTCATACAACAATTTGGCATTTATCTATTTCCCCGGAATTTAAATAAAGTATTTTCTTATTAAACTAGCATGCAATAGTTTAAATCGAATTAATTTGAAATTGGGATCAACATGATCAAAGGACAACTTGCCTTCAAAGAGTACTTGGTCTTGGTCCTGAGCTGGCTCCTGGGTCAACACTTCACCTTCGAAGCCTTCGGGCACTTCAACGTCTACTCGTAAAGCGTGCAAATAGCAATAAATAAATAATAGTAGACAAAAAGTTCCAAACATCCAAATAAAGTTCACAAACAGAGAGAGCATAATTTTATGAATTTTTAGAAACTGGAATCATCAAATTCGGAGTTTAAATGCAAAAGTTATAACTGTTTAAAGTTTAAAGAAAACATTTATTAATTATAAAAAGAGAAATATTCATTATCAAAAATTAATTAAAATTCATATTTGAGTAGGTCTCATTTTTATGAAAATTTAGAAATTTGAATCACTCAAATCGGAGTTGAAACGCAAAAGTTATAAGCGTTTGAAGTTTGAATCCATTTTTGAAATCAATATTTCGAATTAATAAATCATTTTCTTTTTCGGAAATTCATTTATTGCGTCAGCATGACACGTGGACCAATCGGGAGCCGCCACGTCGCCTCGGGTCCATGGACCCGATGCACGGTTACGTCGCCTCGGGTCCATGGACTCGCCAAGACGGCTTATTGGGTCCACCGTGGAGCTACCCACTACCGTGTCCTCGACAAGTGGGCCTGCCGGTGACGCCAAGACACGGCTCACCGAGTGGGTCGACAGCGGCCCCACCGTGACGTCGGCGTGACGTCATGGTGCGGTTTGGCTTTGCCGCCGACACGCGGCCTCGCGGACGCCACTACCGACGTCGGCGACGGCGTGGCACGCTACCGATCGCGACGGTCAGTCTCCTCGCCACGTGGCATGATCTCGGCCCCAGATTAGATCTGGCTTAATGCAGTAGAAAACTACTCGGCTGATCTGGACCGTTCGATCTTGATCGGACGGTCAAGATCCAATCTAATGATTACAACGCGGCTAACCCTAGCCGTTTGATCTAGATCTAACGGCTGAGATTGGATCCAGTATGGTGCAGTTCTAGCTACGTGGCACAACCTAAGCCGTTGGATCTAAATCCAACAGTTGGAAATAGATCTGGTGATTAGAACGTGGATCTCACCGGGGTGTGACGTGGACAATTCTGGGCCCTTGGATCTGGATCGGACGGCTGAGGGAGCTCGATCGACGGCGATGCTGCGCGGCGGAGCTGGCTCACCGGAGACGAGGACGGCGACACGCCCGACGGCGTTTGGGCGCGATTCCGGCGAAGTGAAAGGTCCCCTCTGGCGCGGCTTGACCTTGCGGTTCCAGATCTGAGCTCAACGGCGGCGGAGGACGGCGGACGGCGGCGGAAACGACGATTAACCACAGCGGAGTGCAAGACTAGCTACGACGAGCTCACGCGGCAAACGGCGGCAGCTCAGGCGACGTGGGCTAGGGCTACAGGTGCGCACGGAAGTCGGCTACCCGGTGGTGGCGGCGGCGCATTAAATAGGGCCCTCGGCGTCCGTGAAACTCGCGGAGACCGAGGCTGACACAGTTGCGGCGGCGGAATCCGAATTGGATTCGGATTGGTTGACGTGGCTCAACGCGAGCCGTTGGATCAAGATCCAACGGTACGGGGGTTTGGGCTCGGGTTCGGGCGACGTGGCTCAATCTCGGCCGTTCGATCTTGATCGGACGGTCGAGAGAGGGTTAGGGTTAGGCGACTGGGTTCAACCGGATCGGCTGGCTCGGGTCGGACTCGAGTATGACTTGGACTCGGGTCTGGTCGGATGAACAGTACAAACCCACTCGATTTTTCCTGTGATTAAATATTCAAATAAATTCCCAGAAATTCATTTAATTAATTAAAAATAGCAAAACACTCAGAAAAATTCCAGGAAAATTCTAGAAAATATTTTGGAGCATTTTGGACTCAAATAAAATATTTCCAACAAAAATTTATTTGTAAAATCATATTCTTTAATTATTTCAAAAGGGAATAAATTCAAATAAATTCCAAATAAATTCCAGAAAATTCCAAAATTTCACCAAAGTGCCCAATCTTGATTAAATTCATGAAAGGCAAAACATTTGGGATGTTACAGTGTATGCGTGATGCCTCCGTCCCTGAGGATCTTCGACAGCTCTCGCATGGTGATGTGATGGCAAGGAGCTATAGTCGCTATGATGTGAACGGGTTCCGTTTTCGAACAGCAAAATTAGAAGCTAGCCGTGCACTTACAGCCACTTCAAACAGCGGAGTAGTCACAACGTCATCCGATTCCAGCGGTGATATATTAGACTACTACGGTGTTGTACAAAACATAATTGAGTATACCTTTGGGGTGCCAAAGAACGAAAGGTTGTGTTTTTTGATTGCCATTGGTTCGATCCACACAACAGCACACGTGTCGATGACTTTGGGATGGTGGAGGTGAAGCATAGTTCGCGGCTTCAGGGCCACATCAATAACATTGTGCTTGCACATCAGGTTGAGCAGGTGTACTACCTTAGCTATCCTCACCCTAGCTTGAAGGCTTGGTGGGTTGTATTTAAAGTTAATCCTGAAGTATATCCTCCTGGGGATGTTTCGTATGTGGAAGGCAACGTAGAAGATGATGTGGGTGATGTATATCAAGAAGAAGCTATGGGGGATTCTTTCCTTGTCTCCGACGGGGCAGGACTCGATCAATTACCTACCAATGCCATAGACTTAATAACAGATGAGCCAGGCCCTTCACGAAAACGCCCTCAAAAGTCAGTAAGGATTGCATGTCTTCAAGCACGTCTCAATGAAATACGAGTCGCAGAAGGCATTCCGATTTACGGCGACTTTTGATATGTATATTTTGTAAGATTATTGTTGTCTCATTCATTTTTTACAAGTTATTGTTGTCTCATTCATTTTGCAAGTTATTGTTGTCTCCTTCATTTTTTACAAGTTATTGTTGTCTCCTTCACTAACTCTTGTCAAATTTGAACAGATGAGCATGTTCAGGCATCAGGTTGACAAGCTTAAAGGCAAGTTCAGCGGGTCGTCCTCCAGAAGGTCGAGGAGCAGGGGTTCTGATGCTCAGGACTCGACGGCCGGCAGCGCCATATTTGCTGGGGCTGCGCAGATTAGACAGCGGCAGGAGCAGCTCCAGAGGTGCTTCGATGAGCAGGCACGAGAACAGGTGCAGGAGCAGCCTCAGGAGGACGAGGGGCAGGTGGGGGTTGAGGACGAGGGGCAGGTGGGAGGTGAGGATGAGGACATTGGTGAGGCGGACGACGAGGATGGCGACGTTGGGGGTGGTGGCGGTGGGACGACAGATACAGATGCAGACGCCGAGGTCGAGGCAGCGGCAGATGCAGACTTGACGGCGACCTTAGACCCAGTTGAAGAGGGCAGGTCTTCTTCGGGTACCATCAGGTATATGCATAGTATTGGATTATCATTTAATGTCCATATTTACATTGTAATGTCTATGAACTAATAATTTGCATTTTAGGTTTCGTAAAACCGTCACAGTTCATCCGAGATGCAACCCGGCCGATAGGAGGTTGATAGAGCTACACGGGAGTAGGTAATAGTTATATCTTTCATGTCTTTTCTTTTAGCATGAGCTAAGTGACAACTTATTGTTTTGATGCATCTTTGTCTTGTATTTTCTTGTAGGCACTGGAAAGAGCCGGGTTGGACTGGGACGGGCCACATTACAAAGGTTAACGCCGTGCTAGGAGCCCTTAGCCACTACTACTACCCTGGCATGGTTGAGTCAAGCGGGCATAGATTCGCGGCCCACAACTGGAAGCACGGGCGTTGAAGGAGAACGTGGAAGGAGGCGAAGACAGCCAAACATGTCAGGACGTAGTGTGGGCTGGCTTCTGGGTGAGTTTGCATTATGTATTTACTCTATTTGAGTATTGCTTTAAATGTAAATACAATTTGACAATGTGTGATTATATGTAGGAGAGGTTTCGGCTTGAGAACGAAGACAATTACAACGTTTTGAAGAAGGCCAAAAGCGTCTTCAACAGGGCAGCACAAAAGGTTGTTGGAGATTCGTTCAGCAATGCACGGATTCAAGCTGTCATCAATTTTTACAAGAGGGTGAAGAAGGTGAACATGAGAAGAGGACCAGAGGCGAGGAGTACACACCTGACAGAACAAGAGTATCTCGACAGCTCGGTCGATTGGATAATGAAGGACATGGAGGCTTGGAGGTGGATGTGCCGGTACTGGGCGTCGGAGGATTTTCAAGAAAAATCAAATAGAAATCGAGGGAACAGAAGAAGTAGATTGGTGAAGCACAAATACGACGCAGACGGACACATTGGCCTAGAGCAACGCATGGTAAGTATCAGTATTATAATTGTTAGTGAATTTGTCACTATGTTCCTAACTTTGCACCGTAGGTGGCTGAAAGTGGGAGTACTTGTCGGGACCCCGAATTTGCAAATCCGGACCCTCTGTGTATTCAGCACTAGTCCAGGAACGCGCTAGTGCACACAGTCTTAACATCGGTATATATCACAATCATACTATACGATACTATCAAAGTACTTTATTTAAATAATCAAAGGGTTACTCGACCTTATGGCCAAGTTACAAATATATGCCTTGCAAGGCGAAACTTATTAAAAGAGAAATAGCAGCAGCGGAAAATCAAATAAACTTCGTGGCGCCATCCAAAGATATACCAGTGCAATCGATCGGGCTCGCATCCCTAAGTAGACGGGTCTTCTTGGAGTTCCTCCTCCAAAGTGGCGTAATCTCCTCTTCAACTGATATTGTGTTGAGGCAAGGGTGAGTACTTGGTACTCAAGAAGTCATGCACGTAATGCAAGCTAATATACTATATGCATGGCTTAGTACAAAGGAGTAGCTCAGTATATTTGCAGAAATGTGACTTTTGACAAGTAATATAAGTAGATTCAAAGCAAAGAGAAATAAGTAAAGCATAAATAACTTTTCAAGAAGTTTAAATAACATTTTTCCCCATCCTAAACCATATTTCCATCATCTTCCTTGTTAAACCAAACCAACTTTTCAAACCAAGTTATTTTCGAAAATCTAACCCTTGATTGTAATTCCCGAGCATTGTCCAAGATCGTGGACTCGGCTATTCAAATAGATTCTACACTCTGCAGAGGTTATGCACTTTACCCACAAGATACAATCCACTCACCACGTCACCGTGAATCGCCATACAAGAGTATGCGAATGAGCGATCATAACAAAGCCTTCGGAAGCCTCAAACAACACAGTGGTCCTCTCCAGACGTGCTCTACACCATCCCTTCCCTTAGCCAAGGCGAAGTATGGGACCAACACACCGTTAGATGGGTACCTGGCCACGCCCACGATACGCCTCCCCGCACAATCACACAAACGGTGTAATCGACACTCGAGGCTCCACAAGTGAGTCCTTAGCGACTTAGTCAACTAGGGCCGTCCCATTCCACCCATGTGGTTGCAAGTATGACCCAGTTCAAAGGCTTGCAAGGTGAAGTCCTTAGAGTGACCAGGGCAAGACTACCCGAAAACCAAATCATCACTCCCAATGCCACACTGCCCACCTGATTACTCTTGCCACATGCCCTGGCCGAAATTGCTTTATCAAACCCCGCTTGATTACCATGCACCACGTGCCATCAACATCACATGATACTTTTCCAAAACAGGTTCAATATATCATTAAGTCCATATTAGCATTTGATTATCCAAAATCATGTCATGAGCACGAAAGGTGTCTAAGCAAAGATACTACAACGATCTAAACCCATGTTGGCAATTTAATAATGTCCAACTAGTAAACCACAACTAGGGGTGACAAGGGATCATGGCACATACTTAAGTAATCAAGGTGTCATATAGCAAATTGGTATTTATCTAACCCTGTGTTTAAACAAAGTATCTTTCTAATTGAACTAGCATGCAATAGTTTAAATCAAAATAGATTTTCAAATAGGATCAATATGGTCAAAGCACAACTTGCCTTCAAAAAGCACTTGCTCTTGGTCTTGAGTTGGATCCTCGAGTCAATACTTCTCCTTCGAATCCCTCGGCACTTCAACGTCTACTCGTAAAGCGTGCAAATAGCAAATACACAAATGAACACTATGCAAAAGATCCCAAAACTCCAAATAAAATCCATAAACAGAGAGAACATAATTTTCTGGATTTTTAGAAACTGGAATCACAAATTTGGAGTTAAAGCATAAAAGTTATGATTATTTAAAGTTTAAATAATCAATTAAATAATTTTACAGAGAAAAACTTTAGTCCAAAAATTAAATAAAATTCATATTTAGGTAGATCTCAATTTTATACAAATTTAGAAATTTGAATCGCTTCAAATCGGAGTTGAAACGCAAAAGTTATAAGCGTTTGAAGTTTGAATCTAAATTTGAATCAATATTTCGAATTAATAAATCATTTTCTTTTTCGAAATTAATTATTGCGCCAAAGCATGGACACGTGGCAGCCTCTCGATTGGCCTCGCCGACGCCACCGTCCATGGACTTGGTCCACGCCACCGGGTCCACGGTGGACTCGGTCCCACGGCTCACGTGGATCGACATGTGGGACCCACCCGTCAAGCGGGTCTCACGCTAACACTACCGACGCGTGTGGGCCCTTCGACATGCGGGGCCCGCGTGTCGGCGCTACACGCACGCTGCGGACGGGCGTTGACCGCGCGGTCCATCTTCCCGACACGCGGCGCAATCTCACCGCTGGTTTGAAAATCAACGGCGCGGATTAGATCCAGGGTTAACACGCTGAAACTACTCGTTGCTCGTGGGCCGCTCGATCTAGATCGGACGGTCCAGATCTAATCCTTTATTCGCGACCGCCATAAAGACGCGTGGCAATTGTGAACCGCTGGATCTTGATCCAACGATCCAGATCTAATCGGGTTTGGAAACACGTGAGCTCACCTCAACCGTCCGACCGATCCGACGGTCCTCCGAGCTCGCGGACGGCGATGGCTTACCGCGGCGCTGGCTTGACCGAGACGGGACGACGACGAGCCCGACGGCGTTTGGGGCGGTTCGACCAGATGAAACCTCCTTCGGGTGCGCTCGTCGCGGGGACTCGGATCTGGGCTCCTTCTCGGCGAAGACGACGGACGACGGCGAAACCGGCGCAAACCGCAGCGGAGGGAAGAGACAACTCCGGCGAGCGATTGCGGCTCAACGGTGGCGGCTCCGGCGAGATGGCTCGGGAACGGGTGCGCAAGGATGAAGGCAACCCTGGGGACGCCTCACGCTTTAAATAGCCTCGGCGTGCGTGCTCCTAGACGGAAACCTAGTTCGCTACGGCGGCGCGGCGGCGAAGTCCGGCTCGGACTCGGGCGAAGACGATAAATCGTGGCCGCCCACGTGGCGCGATCAACGGCCACGATCGCGACGGGCGCGATCGGATCCGCCCTGCTACGGCCGAATCAAGACGGCCGATCTCACCCGTTGGATCTTGATCCAACGGTTGGGATTGATTAGGTTTAGGAGTGGGTTCGGCCGAGTCAATCGCTCGGTCGGGTTCGGTCGGACTCGAGTCCGACTCGGCCTGGATGAACAAAGATTTGACCCGAGTTGGATTTCCAGCGATTTAATATTTAAAATAATTCCCAAGAATTCATTTAATTCATTAAAAATAGCAAAAGACTCCGTAAAATTCCGTAAAAATTCTGGAAAATATTTTGGAACATTTTGGACTCAAATAAAATATTTCCAACAAAATTTTATTTGCAAAATTAAATTCTTTAATTATTTCAAAATGGAATAAATTCAAATAAATTCCAAATAAATCCAAATAAATTCCAGAAAATTCCAAAAATTCACCAAAGTGCCAAACCACACATGAATTTAAGAAAAGCAAAATTTTGGGGTGTTACAAACCTCCCCCCCTTAATAGAATCTCGTCCCCGAGATTCAGGGCTCACTAAAGGAATAGGTTTGGAAACTCTTTCTTCAAATCCTCTTCGCGCTCCCAAGTTGCTTCGCTTTCTTCATGGTTGCTCCACTGAACTCTACAAAAACGGGTTGACTTGTTTCTAGTTTCTCGATCCACTGTGTCTAGAATCCTCACAGGATGTTCCTTATAAGTCAAATCCTCTTGCAACTCAATTGACTCTAGCGGTGTCTGCTCTCGTGAACTCGGAGACACTTCATTAACTGGGACACATGGAATACATCATGTACTCCTGCCAACGACTGTGGCAACTCCAGCTGATAAGCAACTTCACCTCTGCGACTCAAAATCTTAAATGGTCCAACATAACGGGTGCGAAGTTTCCCTTTGGCATGGAACCTCTTAACTCCCCGAGAGGCGTAACTCGAGGTATACAAAGTCTTCTCGTTCAAAACTCAAATCTCGGCGACGATTGTCAAGATAACTCTTCTGTCGAGATTGGGCTATCTTCAACCTTTCCCTAATTATGGCGACCGCTTCTTCACCTCTTGAAGAATATCAGGCCCAAAGACACGGCGCTCACGGCCTCATTCCAATTCAATGGCGTCCGACATGGTCGACCATACAAAGGCCTCAAAAGGTGACATCTCAGAACTAGCCTGATAACTATTGTTGTAACTAAACTCGGCATACGGCAAACTTTTATCCCAAGAGGTAGCATAAGCCAATGCACAAGCTCTTAGCATATCTTCCAGACCGGTTGACTCTTTCTGGCCTGTCCATCCGTCTGTGGATGATAAGTCAGATCAAGTTCAAACGGGTCCCCATGGCTTCATGCAACTTATTCCGTAACCTTGAGGTAAATTGGGTACCTCTCGTCCGATACAATCCTCTTTGGCACTCCGTGCAAACAAACAATCTCGATCATGTACAACTCGCTAATTTATCTCCGAGTAAGTGGTCTTCACGGGATAAAATGGGCTACTTTAGTCAAGCGATCCACTATAACCCATATGGAGTCATAACCTCCTTGAGTCTTTGGCAAACCGTAATGAAATCCATTCCGATTTCCTCCCACTTCCACTCGGTATTTTCAGCGGTTGTAGCAATCCCGCCGGTCTCTCGATGCATTGCCTTGACTCTTCCGGCATACGTCGCACAATGCAACATGCTCGGCAACTTCACGTTTCATACTCGGCCACTGAATCTCTCCTTCAGATCCTCGATACATCTTGGCGCCTGTGATGAATCGAGTACTTAGAGTCATGGGCTTCTTCCGTAATCGCTTGCTTTAACTCCTTTTTGTTAGGCACACAAATGCGATCCTTCATCCATAACGTGCCTTGCTTGTCTAGCTTGGAAATCCTTTGCCTTGCCTTCCTCCATTTTGGACTTAATCCTACGGATCTTGTCATCATCCTTCATCCTTCTCGGATCTGGTCCTCTAAAGTAGGCTTTACTTCCAAGGCGGCCAAGAATCCGCTAGGTACAACCTCAATCTTCATTTTCTGAAATCCTCACATAACTCATCCCGACTTGTGGCTAGCAACGTACTCACGGTATGGCTCTTCCGACTCAGAGCATCGGCTACTACGCTGGCCTTCCCGGATGGTAATGGATTCCAATATTATAGTCCTTGATCAACTCTAGCCATCTCCTTTGCCTCATATTCAGATCCGATCGGGTGAATATGTACTTAAGGCTCTTATGATCCGTATATACCTCACATCTGCTTCCAATCGAGATAGTGACGCCATATCTTCAAAGCATGCACTACGGCAGCCTAACTCTAGGTCATGTGTCGGATAATTTTCCTCATGCGGCCTCAATCGCCTTGATGCATGTTTACTTACCTTTCCATTCTCGTGACAAAGACACATCCAAGTCCTTGGCGCGATGCGTCACAATAAATATCGAAGCTTTGAGCAACATCCGGTAGAACTAACACCGTGCCGATGTCAATCGCTTCTTCAGCTCCTGAAATCCTTCCTCACATTCTCAAGCGCCCATGCAAACTTCTTTTCCTTCTTCAAAGCAATTGCGTAAGAGGTTTTGCAATTGTCTAAAAGCCTTCGATGAAACGGGCGGTAGTATCCTCGCCATTCCAAGGAAACTCCGAACTGGGTCACGCCTTCTACCGCTCCCAATGTAACACAGCTTCTACTTTGCTTGGATCTACGGCGACTCCTTCATGCGGTCATCACATGTCCAAGAAACTCCACCTTGTCCTTCCAAAAATCACACTTCTTGAACTTGGCTAAAAGTTGCTGCTCCTCGCCTTTTCCAAAACTCGCCTTAAGTGTTCGGCATGTTCATCCTCTGTCTTGGAGTAGATTAGGATATCGCCTATGAACACGACGACAAACTTGTCCAAATATTCCATGAACACCTTATTCATCATATTCATGAAATAAGCCTGCGCAGATTCGCCAAATTTCAAAGGACATAATCAGAAACTCGTAATGTCCATATCTTGACGAGAATGCAGTCTTCGAATATCTTCCGATCGGATCTTCAATCGATGGTATCCCGATCTCAGATCAATCTTGAGAAAACTCGGCTCCTCTTAATCGATCAAACAAATCATCAATCCTGGGTAGCGGATACTTATTCTTCACGGTGACTTCATTGAGTGCACGGTAGTCGATGCACATCCCGAAACTCCCGCCCTTCTTTTTGACAAACAAAATCGGTGCTCCCTACGGCGACTAACTTGGTCTGATAAATCCTTTCTCCATTAACTCTTCTAGCTGTTTCTTCATCTCTACCAACTCCTCGGTAGACATCCGATAGGGTCTCTTTGCTATCGGTCTTTGTACTGTACAAGTTCTATCACAAACTCTATGTCCCTCGTCTGGCGGCATACTGTAGATCCTCGGGAAAACGCCTGGGTACTCATTCACTACCGGGACATCCTCTATGCTGATTGCCTTGGTATGTTAACCATCAACTGTCCATCTCTAACTGCGGTGGCTTGAAATTCCACTTTCTTCCCACACGGGCTCTCAATCGAGATAGTCCTTCGTCCGCAATCCAATACGGCCTTGTGCTTGGATAACCAATCCATTCCCAATATAACATCTAAGGTGCAGGTCTCCAAAATTATAAGGTTTGCTAGGAACTCTATTCCATCTATTAGTATTCTCACTCGAACATCCTACTTCCGCTCGGAGTTCGGAACCAGGGTTTGAACTAAAAGCATGCACTTAAGTCTTGCAATTCTCAAGTCATTTCTAGTAGCAACGCTTGCGAAACAAACGAATGCTAAGCTCCGTGAGTCAAACAAAATCAAGCAGGTGTATCGAGTTAACAAGTAACTTACCCAAGACGACGTCTCGTAGCATTTCGCAGTGCATCTGCGGTGACATGGTTGACTCGGCCTCTCACCACGGTGCAGGGTGTGGCTCCTGGCCGGGCGCCCTAGCTGGGTGGTTCCTAGATTGAAGCGAACTGGGTCGCTCTGCTGTCTTCTTCGGGCATTGTTGGCAAAGTGTCTGGCTCGTTGCAGGTTGTAATCTCTCACTGTTCCTTCTTTGTTGCACAGGGTAGCGTTTAGCGGGGGCTGGGTCCGTAGTTTTGATTGGCAGGTCTTGGTGCTGGGGATGGTGTCCTCGTTGCATTCTCGTGGTTGGAATCAAGAATTGATTTGGTGCAACTCTCAGCGCTATGCTCCTCGACGTGATCCTTGCTGTTGCATCCTGCGCTTCCTGTTCTCATCCAGTTCCTTGCGCTTGTCCTCAAGAATAAGTGCCTTATTCACCAACTCTTGGAAATCTGGAAAGGTGTGGGTGATCAACCCTACTTGCAATCCTGAGTTAAGTCCCTTCATAAAGCGAGACTGTCTGGATTTATCTGTCGCTACATCCTCAGGTGCGTAGCGTGCTAGCTGTGTGAACTTGTTCAGGTAGTCGGCCACTGGCTGATTACCTTGCTTCAGTGCTCTGAACTCCTCCTTCTTAAGGTCCATAATTCCTTCAGGCACGTGATACTGGCTTAATGCACTGTGAACTCTTCCCAAGTGATATCTTGAGGGTTCTCTGCGTGGCATGGTTCTCCCACCATTCTAATGTTCCTTCCAACTGATGAGAAGCGTAAAGTACCTTCTCATTCCCTATGCATTGAGCTATGTGTAGCTTCCTCTCAATTGATCTTAACCAATCGTCGGCCTCCAACGGATTGGCATTCCCAGAGAAAGTGGGTGGGTGAGTCCTCATGAACTCTGACAGCCTTGTATTCTGGCGTGGTCCCTGATTAACTTGATTAGCAGTGGCCTCGAGCAAAGGACGTGCTGCATTTGTTGCATCATAGCATGCATCAACTGGGTCTGAGCAGCAAGAAATGCTCCAAAATTCTGCACATCCAGTGGCGGTGCTGGTGCTCCATCATTGGGGTTTTCTGTTGGGCGAGATCCACTCCCATTGCTTCCAAAGTTCCCACGGGTGTTCACCATCTGTCGATTTGCTCTAGGTTTAGAGGTGAGAGGGAAACAAGAATAGACAAGTAATATGGAACTTATGCGGGGCGAAAGGGGTAACTTAAGGTCCAACTTTATTATTAATAACTTGGTATGGCTGCTTACAATGCCTAAGGGCCTTGCAACACATACTGCACACTCAGCAAACAAAGCAAATCCAAATCGAACTAACTCTGGAGTCTAACGCCTAAAGGTGACTCTTTATTCTATGACTCGACTCGGCGAAGGAGTCTCACTATAGAACCTATGCTCCCTCATCGAGAAAACCTCCATCTGTCACAAGAGTGCTTTACGTAAGAACTCGGAATTTTTAAATTGTGACGAGGTAAGAGAAAATTTCAGCAAGAGACAAGAAAAGAGAGAAGGGGATAAGTCGAGAGGTCATTTCTTGTCTTCACAAATTTTTAGCTTTAGAAAATAGGTTTTATCCTCACTACGACCATTCTAGCTTAGGGTTGAGCCTACAGTCAAGTATGGCTCTGATACCACCTCTGTCGGGACCCGAATTTGCAAATCCGACCCTCTGTGTATTCAACACTAGTCCAGAACGCGCTTAGTGCACACAGTCTTAACATCGGTATATATCACAATCATACCATACGATACTATCAAAGTACTTTATTTAAATAATCAAAGGGTTACTCGACCTTATGGCCAAGTTACAAATATATGCCTTGCAAGGCGAAACTTATTAAAAGAGAAATAGCAAAGAAATGAAAATCAAATAAACTGTGGCGCCATCCAAAGATACCACAGCAACCGACCGGGCTCGCATCCCTAAGTAGACGGGTCTTCTTGGAGTTCCTCCTCCAAAGCTGGCGTAATCTCCTCTTCAACTGATATTGTGTTGAGGCAAGGGTGAGTACTTGGTACTCAGCAAGTCATGCACAGAATGCAAGCTAATATACTATATGCATGGCTTAGTACAAAGGAGTAGCTCAGGGTATATTTGCAGTAAACAGCTTTTGACAAGTAATATAAGTAGATTCGAAAGCAGTAGAAATAAGTAAAGCATAAATAACTTTTCAAGAAGTTTAAATAACATTTTTCCCCATCCTAAACCATATTTCCATCATCTTCCTTGTTAAACCAAACCAACTTTTCAAACCAAGTTATTTTCAGAAAATCTAACCCTTGACTGTAATTCCCGAGCATTGTCCAGTACCGTGGACTCGGCTATTCAAATAGATTCTACACTCTGCAGAGGTTATGCACTTTACCCACAAGATACAATCCACTCACCACGTCAGCCGTGAATCGCCATACAAGAGTATGCGAATGAGCGATCATAACAAAGCCTTTCGAAGCCTCAAACAACACAGTGGTCCTCTCCAGACGTGCTCTACACCATCCCTTCCCTTAGCCAAGGCGAAGTATGGGACCAACACACCGTTAGATGGGTACCGGCCCACGCCACGATACGCTCCCCGCACAATCACACAAACGGTGTAATCGACACCTGAGGCTCCACAAGTGAGTCCTTAGCGACTTAGTCAACTAGGGCCGTCCCATTCCAGCCATGTGGTTGCAAGTATGACCCAGTTCAAAGGCTTGCAAGGTGAAGTCCTTAGAGTGACCAGGGCAAGACTACCCGAAAAACCAAATCATCACTCCCAATGCCACACCGCCCACCTGATTACTCTTGCCACATGCCCGGCCGAAATCATTTATCAAACCCCAGCTTGATTACCATGCACCACGTGCCATCAACATCACATGATACTTTTCCAAAACAGGTTCAATATATCATTAAGTCCATATTAGCATTTGATTATCCAAAATCATGTCATGAGCACGTAGCAGTCTAAGCGATACTACAACGATCTAAACCCATGTTGGCAATTTAATAATGTCCAACTAGTAAACCACAACTAGGGTGACAAGGGATCATGGCACATACTTAAGTAATCAAGGTGTCATATAGCAAATTGGTATTTATCTAACCCCTGTGTTTAAACAAAGTATCTTTCTAATTGAACTAGCATGCAATAGTTTAAATCAAAATAGATTTTCAAATAGGATCAATATGGTCAAAGCACAACTTGCCTTCAAAAGCACTTGCTCTTGGTCTTGAGTTGGATCCTGAGTCAATACTTCTCCTTCGAATCCCTCCGGCACTTCAACGTCTACTCGTAAAGCGTGCAAATAGCAAATACACAAATGAACACTATGCAAAAAGATCCCAAAACTCCAAATAAAATCCATAAACAGAGAGAACATAATTTTCTGGATTTTTAGAAAGCTGGAATCAATCAAATTTGGAGTTAAAACGCATAAAAGTTATGATTATTTAAAGTTTAAATAATCAATTAAATAATTTTACAGAGAAAAACTTTAGTCCAAAAATTAAATAAAATTCATATTTAGGTAGATCTCAATTTTATACAAATTTAGAAATTTGAATCGCTCAAATCGGAGTTGAAACGCAAAAGTTATAAGCGTTTGAAGTTTGAATCTAAATTTGAATCAATATTTCGAATTAATAAATCATTTTCTTTTTCGGAAATTAATTATTATACAAGATGGACACGTGGCAGCCTCTCGATTGGCCTGCGGCGTCAGCCGGTCCATGGACTTGGTCCACGCCGGCTCGGGTCCACGGTGGACTCGGTCCCACGGCTCACGTGGATCGACATGTGGGACCCACCCGCCGCAAGTGGGTCTCACGCTAACACGGCCGACGTGTGGGCCCTCGACATGCGGGGCCGCGTGTCGGCGCTACACGCACGCGCCGCTGACGCTGGACCGCGCGGTCCATCTTCCCGACACGTGGCGCAATCTCGGCCGCTGGTTTGAAAATCACCCGCGGATTAGATCCAGGGTTAACACGTTGAAACTACTCGTTGCTCGTGGGCCGCTCGATCTAGATCGGACGGCCCAGATCTAATCCTATATTCGCACCGCTACAAAGACGTGGCAATTGTGAACCGTTGGATCTTGATCCAACGATCCGCATCTAATCGGGTTTGGAAACACGTGAGCTCACCTCAACCGTCCGACCGATCCGACGGTCCTCCGAGCTCGCGGACGGCGATGGTTTCACGGCGGCGGCTTGACCGGAGACGGGCGACGACGAGCCCGACGGGCGTTTGGGGCGTGTTCGACCAGATGAAACCTCCTTCGGTGCGTCTCGTCGCGAGGACTCGGATCTGGCTCCTTCGGCCGGAAGACGACGGACGACGGCGAAACCGCGCAAACCGCAGCGGAGGGAAGAGACAACTCCGGCGAGCGATTGCGGCTCAACGGTGGCGGCCCGGCGAGATGGCTCGGGAACGGGTGCGCAAGGATGAAGGCAACCTCGGGGGCGTCTCACGCTTTAAATAGCCTCGGCGTCCGTGCCCTAGACGGAAACCTAGTTCGCTACGGCCAAGCGGGCGCGGCTGGTCCGGCTCGGACTCGGCGAAGACGACAAATCGTGGCCGCCCACGTGGCGCGATCAACGGCCACGATCGTGACGGGCGCGATCGGATCCGGCCGATTACGGCCGAACTGCGGCCGATCTCACCGTTGGATCTTGATCCAACGGTTGGGATTGATTAGGTTTAGGAGTGGGTTCGGCCGAGTCAATCGGCTCGGTCGGGTTCGGTCGGACTCGAGTCCGACTTCGGTCGGATGAACGATACTTGACCCGAGTTGGATTTCCAGCGATTTAATATTTAAAATAATTCGATGAATTCATTTAATTCATTAAAAATAGCAAAAGACTCGTAAAATTCGAGAAAAATTCTGGAAAATATTTTGGAACATTTTGGACTCAAATAAAATATTTCCAACAAAATTTTATTTGCAAAATTAAATTCTTTAATTATTTCAAAATGGAATAAATTCAAATAAATTCCAAATAAATCCAAATAAATTCCAGAAAATTCCAAAAATTCACCAAAGTGCCAAACCACACATGAATTTAAGAAAAGCAAAATTTTGGGGTGTTACAGTACTCCCTCTTTTGTGGAAGTTTACATCCGGGGGCACAAAGGCGAGGATCCACAGAACCCGGATGTTTTGTGCGACGACGGGGCTAGTGAGAGGATGGTAAGTATAAATGACACAACATGTTTTGTGCAAATTTAAATCCAGGAGCACCAATATGCTGTTTTGCAGGTGTCATATGCAGAACAAATGACACAACGTCATGGGGCGGAGTTTGATTGGAGGGCTGCGCCGGTTGATGTGGAAGCCTTGTACCACGCTGAAGGGGGCCTAAAGCATGGGAGGTTCGTTAATAAAACTGATTTTAATTGTTTTTGCTCTATGAATAAAAAAAATGTTGCATGGTCACATTTCAGTATATATCGTTTGTAGGTGGGCCATGGGGGATGGAGTTGTCGAATGCGATCGCCTTCCACGAGGCTCGGTTTCCTCACATGGGAGTGCTCACTCGTCGAGGTCCGCACGGGAAGCACAAGCGCGGGAGGAGGCTCATGAAGCGCGAGAGGAGGCTCGTCAAGCACGAGAAGAGTCTCGTCAAGCACGAGAGGAAGCTCGCAGAAGCCGAGAAGACTCAGAATACATGAAATTGTATCTGCAGGTACAATCTCAACTTTGAACAAATCGCTCATTTGTACATCTGTGATTAAAATCTAACAAACAATCTATATGCAGCAACTGTCACAATCTCTTGGACCTAACGTGCCAGTGTTTCACCCTCCTGTTATGCCCCAGGTAAAGATACTTGAGTTCATTACTCTCTAATTCACTTAGCTCGTAAAATCACGTTTCTCACAAACTTGACTATTATGTCAGAGGGCTCCCATCCACCTCCTTTCTACATGTTTCTTCGCACATGTAGCCACCACCACAAGGAGAAGCATCACATGGTGCTCAGCCTCCCCCAGTGTCCTTCATAAACCCTACTGGGACGCAAGCACCACCCCTAGGAGATGCACCTCAGGTTATATGAAATTCTAATGCATTCTTTATTTTAAAAAACTCTATTCTGTATACTTTATATCACAAACTATGATTGACAGAGCTCCCAGCCTCCTCGTCCTTTCTACATGTTCACCCCATAGATGCAGCCACCTTCTGTGGGAGAGGCACCACAGGTAAAGATGGATCGGTTCAATTCGTTATTCAAAATTTGAACGAATGATTTAAATGTGGCATAATGTACCTGTCTATGCCTTACAGGGCTCCCAGCCTCCAAACCCGTTCTACATGTACCCACCACCTATGCCAGGCCAAGGAATGCCTATGTACTTCAACCATTGGGCCATGCAGCCACCTCAGACGACACCATAGGTATGGATGTCGAAAACATTCTAAGTTTGCGAAACGAGCTAAGTTTGTCAATTGTGAGCCAAACCAAGTCAAATTGAGTAAATTGAGCTACCTTCACAAAACTTAGTCAATTATATCACATTTAGGCAAATAAAGGTTAATTCTATCAAAGTTGATCCAGATTTAGTCAACTCAACCAAATTCAGCTATACATGCAAAACTTAGTCGATTTTAGGACATTTAGGCAACTCATGCTTAAACCTTGCACAAATCATCTCAATGTTTGCTAAGTTTGCGAATTGAGTTAACTTTGTTATTTGTGAGTCAAGACTAGTCAAATTCTGCAAATTGAGGTATCTATGCAACAATTATTCGATTCTAGCACATTTAGGCAAATCTAGCTTAAATCATTCCAATGTTTGCTAAGAATGCGAAAAGTGTGGAAATTGACAATTGTGATCTAAACCCTGGTCAAATTGAGGCATTCGTTCAAAACTGAGTCGATTCTACCACATTTAGCCAAATATAGCTTAAATCTGCGCAATGTTCATCTCAGTGGTTGCTAAGTTTGCGAAACAAGGTAATTCTGCCAATTGTGATCCAAACTTAGTCAACTTGACGAAATTGACCTATTCATGCAAAACTAAGTCGATCCTAGCAAATTTAGCAAAAATCATTTCGATATTTGCTAAGTTCGCGAAAGGAGTGAATTTTGTCAATTGTGAGCCAAACCTAGTCAAATTGAGATAATTGAGCGACTCTTGCTAAACTTACTCGATTCTAGCACATTTAGAAAAAACCGACGATATGTTTCTTGTAACACAACCTAGTCTTGAACTTGCAGGTTTCTGGGTCACGCCTCCAAAGACGCATTTTCAACGCATTTACATCATAGAAGACGTCATAGTCACGCCCTCCAGCGGTGGTGGTAGCGCTAACAACTCCAACAACCCTGAGACATGAATTCCATTGTGAGCTCGATTGGTGTATTACCGTTGGACTTTATGACTTCGTCGTCGGATTTGTATTGTGATGGATAGATTGTAATGTGAATTGTAATGCGTAGTTTACAAATTGCCGTTGGATGTGTGATTGATTATCTAAGGATCTGCTAGAATGTCTCCTTCTGGTTTGAGAGATTGATATGTGTATTATCACTGCAAATGTTTTTTTGTCTGCTGAGTGGATGTCCTATTTACTAGAGAGGTCATGCCGAAATTTTGTACATTTCGGTGACTTAGTTATTCGTTGTGGAGTTTGATTCTTGAATCATGTTGGTAATACTCTTGAATCTTGTGGACTTATTGTGATGTGTTGAATAAGATTGAATGTGAAGATAGTTGTGTTGAATGAGATGCATACCGATCGATATATATTGAGTGTTTGATTGAATGTATAGATATTGATATTGAGTGTTTGATTGAATGTTGAGATGCATACCGATCAATATATACTGAGTGTTTGATCGATATAGATATTGAGTGTTTGATTGAATGTTGAATAAGTTTCATTGAATGTTTGATCGATATATATATTTGAGTATATATATTTGATCGATATATGTTTGATCGATATATATTTGAATCTTGTGATGGACTTATTGTGATGTGTTGAATAAGATTGAATGTGAAGATGGTTGTGTTGAATGAGATGCATATCGATCGATATATATATGCGTGATCGATATAGATATTGAGTGTTTGATTGAATGTTGAATAAGTTTGATTGAATGTATTCAGTGTGATGCATATGGATATATATATTAAGTGTCTGATAAATTCGTGGGTTTCTGCCAGACCCACGAATTTAACTGATAAATTCGTGGGTTTTTCTGGCCCACAAATTTAACTGATAACGTGGGTTTCTGCTAGACCCACGAATTTAACTGATAAATTAGTGGGTTTTTCTGGCCCACGAATTTAACTGATAAATTCGTGGGGCCACATAGCCCACGAATTTATCAGTTAAATTCGTGGGCCAGAAAAACCCACGAATTTATCAGTTAAATTCGTGGGTTTGGCAGAAACCCACGAATTTAAGTTAAGTTCGTGGGTGCCCACGAATTTAATTGATTAATTTTATCGAGTTAAATTCGTGACCTAAATTCGACGGTTTGCGCACGAATTTAATGTAAATTCGTGGGTTTTGACCTAAATTCGTGGGTTTCTGGCCCACAAATTTTCCCCTGATTCCTGTAGTGGGACTAGTGTTGAATACACAGTGGGTCTGGATTTGCAAATTCGGGTCCCGACAGAGGTGGTATCGAAGCCATACTGATTGTAGGACTACCCTTAGCTAGAATGGTCGTAGTGAGGATAAAATCTATTTTCTAAAAGTTAAAACTTGACAAATGATGAATGAAATCTCGCCTTATCCCCTTCTCTCTTTTCATACCCCTTTGCTGAATTTCTCTTGTTCTCACTTGGTTTTAAAATTGCTGCATTCTCACGTGTCTCTTGGCAGATGAAGATGCTCAACAACTACACCGAGCGTGAAGGAGGCTACACCGCTGAGTAGTGGCGTATGCTACATGTACTAGGAGGTTTTGAGAAACCACTTTACCAAGGTACTACCGTAGTGCAGGTTGGGTTGGTCAAGGCATGGGACGTCAAGATCACGGTATATGCCCGAGAGAAGATGAAATTCAGTCGTACTTTTCACTTCACGGCCAGGAGTCTACATTTGAGATGGGAATCCAGGAGGTGTCGCACCGAGCTATGAGACATATCTCTCGCACTTACTCCAGAGAGCTGGAGGGCACAGTGTTCCGTCACCACCCACGCCGAGACAACAGGATTGAACGGGAGCCGATAGAGGATGAGGATGCCACTGTCATGCACCTGGCGAGGTTCGTCGTAGCCCAGGATTATTTTCTTGATGACATAGTTCGGGAATTGCAGAAGGCTCTCGAGGAGGTCAAGGAAGGGAAGAAGCACCTGGAGAATGCTCGCGAGTATGTCGCCTACGCTACGCATAGGATCGCAGAGTCGAGAGCGACCTGCACGGCAGGCCCAGCCGTTGTTGGAGTTGGAGGCCCCAGACCCGGAGGAGCCAGCACCTTAGCAGGAGCAGGAGCCTGCACCACAGCCACAACCATAGCCCGCGCTTGAGCCGCAGCCAAAACAAAAGGAGGATGTCGCATCACCGACCACAGCTGTTATTGGTCACAAAGACTGCTTCGCGACAATGCCGCCGCACCAGCCACGTGGAGGCAATGGAGGTTGGGTTGAGGAGTGAGCGTTCCGATTGGTGTTTGAGGCTCCTTCGTCGAGTCGCGTTATAGAAAAGAGTCACCTTTAGAGGCGTTAGACTCCAGTGTGTTAGTCGATTTGGATTTTCATTGCTTGCTGAGTGTGCAGTATGTGTTGCAAGGCCCTTAGGCATTGTAAGCAACCATACCAAGTTATTATTAAATAATAAAGTTGGATTTTGAGTTACACCTTCCACCCCGCCTAAGATTCTCTATTACTTGTCTATTCTTGTTCCCCCTCATCTCTAAAACCTTGGAGTAATCAATAGATGGTGAACACACGCGGAAACCTTGGAGGCAACGGAAGTGGTTCTCGCCCCGCAGGAAACCCCAATGATGGAGCACCTGCACCCCAGCAAGCACCGCCAGTTGACATGCAGAACTTTGGGGCCTTCCTTGCTGCACAGACCCAGTTGATGCATGCCATGATGCAGCAAATGCAGCAGGTCACTGCTCAGGCCCAGGCCAATCAAGCTAATCAAGCACAGTGACCATACTCTAGACTGTCAGAGTTCATGAGGACTCATCCTCCCACCTTCTTTGGAAACGCCAACCCACTGGAGGCAGATGACTAGTTAAGGTCAATAGAAAGGAAGCTACACATTACCCAATGTGTGGGAAATGAGAGGGTGCTTTACGCCTCTCATCAGCTAGAAGGGACTGCAGCGGAATGGTGGGAGAATTACTGCGCTACACAGGAAAACCCACAAGATATCACTTGGGAGGAGTTCACCGCCGCCTTCCATCAGTATCACGTGCCGGAGGGAATAATGGACCTCAAGAAGGAAGAGTTTAGAGCCTTAAAGCAGGGCAGCCAGTCAATGGCTGAATATCTCAATAAGTTTACTCAACTAGCCCGCTACGCACCTGAAGACGTAGTAACAAACAAGGCCAGGTAGTCTCGCTTCTTAAAGGGACTAAATTCTGGACTACAGGTGGGACTAATTACTCACACCTTTCCCGACTTCCAAGAGCTTGTGAACAAGGCGCTCATCCTGGAGGATAAGCGCAAGGAATTGGATGACAACCGGAAGTGCAGGATGGCACAGTTGGGAGCACGCCAAGGAGGGCAACGCCTGAGAGTTGCACCAAATCAATTCTTCAGATTTCTGCCGCAGAATGCTGCAAGAACACCGTCGCCAGCACCAAGACCTGCCAACCAGAACTACCAGACACCAGCTCCAGCCAGGAACGCCGCTACAAGCAACCAACAGGGAACAGTGAGGCGTTGTTATACATGCAATGAACCAGGGCACTTCTCCAACAATTGCCCCAAGAAGACAGCAGGAGTGACCCCAGTTCGCTTCAATCTAGGATCCACGCCAATAAGAGCACCTGCACCAGGAACAAACCGTGGAGCTGCACAGCCCAGAGGCACAACCCAGATAGTGGTGAGAGGTCGCATCAACCATGTCACCGTAGAGGCACTACAGAATGCTACGAACGTCGTGCTGGGTAAGTTACTTGTCAACTCAGTACTCGCAACAGTTTTGTTTGACTATGGAGCTTCGCATTCGTTTGTTTCTCAAGATTTTGTTGCTAGAAATGATTTGGGAATTGTGGATCTTAAAGGCATGCTTATAGTTTAAACCCCTGGGTCAGAACTCCGTTCTCAAGTAGGATGTTCTGGGGTGAGAATATTAATAAAAGGGGTAGAATTCCTAGCAAACCTCATAATATTGGGAACCCAGATTCTAGATGTTATCTTGGGAATGGACTGGTTGACCAAGCACAAGACCGTGTTAGACTGTGGGTGAAGAGTCATATCAGTTGAGAACCCTTGTGGATGAAAAGTGGAGTTTCACGCGACCGCCGTTCGTGATGGGCAGTTGATGGTCAACAGCATGGAAGCAGTCAGCATTGAAGTTGTTCCAGTAGTGAATGAGTAGCCGGATGTATTTCCTAAAGATCTACCTGGCATGCCGCCAGATAGAGATATAGAGTTTGTAATCGAGTTAGTACATGGTACAGCACCGATAGCGAAGAGACCTTATCGGATGTCAACCGAGGAGTTGGTAGAGATGAAGAAGCAGCTCGAGGAGTTGATGGAAAAAAAGATTCATCAGACCGAGTTCGTCGCCATGGGGAGTGCCAGTTCTGTTCGTCAAGAAGAAGGACGGGAGTTTCAGGATGTGCATAGATTACCGTGCACTCAATTAAGTCACCGTGAAGAACAAGTACCCGCTACCTAGGATCGATGACCTTTTTGACCAGCTAAGAGGGGCCGGAGTTTTCTCCAAGATTGATCTGAGATCAGGATATGACCATTTGAAGATCCGATCAGAGGATATCCCGAAGACCGCATTCTCATCGAGATACGGACATTACGAGTTTACAGTTATGTCCTTTGGTCTGACAAATGCGCCAGCTTACTTCATGAACATGATGAACAAGGTTTTCATGGAGTATTTGGACAAGTTCGTTGTCGTATTCATAGATGACATCCTAGTCTACTCCAAGACAAAGGAAGAACATGCAGGACACCTGAGGCTAGTGTTGGAGAAACTGAGGGAACAACAACTCTTCGCCAAGTTCAGCAAGTGTGACTTCTGGAAGGACATGGTGGAGTTTCTCAGACACGTAATGACCGCAGAAGGAGTTGCTGTTGATCCAAGCAAAGTAGAAGCTGTGTTACATTGGGAATAGCCGAAGATAGTAACTCAGATCCGTAGTTTCCTGGGAATGGCAGGTTATTACCGCCGCTTCATTGAGGGCTTTTCGACGATTGCAAGACCTCTTATGCAATTGTTGAAGAAGGAGAGGAAGTTTACTTGGACGCCGGAGTGCGAGAAGGATTTTCAAGAGTTGAAGAAGCGATTAATGTCCGCACCGGTGTTAGTCCTACCGGACATGAGCCAGAGTTTTGACATATACTGTGATACATCACGCCAGGGACTTGGGTGTGTGTTGATGTAGAATCGAAAGTTCGTTGCATATGCATCGAGGCAGTTGTGGCCGCATGAAGAAAACTACCCGATGCATGATCTGGAGTTAGCAGCCGTAGTGCATGCCTTGAAGTTGTGGCATCACTATCTGATTGGGAACAGGTGTGAAGTGTATACAGATCACAAGAGTCTTAAATACATATTCACCAAGTTGGATCTGAACATGAGGCAGAGGAGATGGTTGGAGTTGATCAAGGATTACAATGTCGGAATCCATTACCATCCTGGAAAGGCCAATGTGGTGGCCGATGCTCTAAGTCAGAAAAGCCATACTGTGAATATGTTGATAGCAGGGAGTTAGGATGAGCTGTGCAAGGAGTTTCAGAAGCTGAAGCTTGAGGTGGTATCGGAAGGGTTCTTGGCCACGTTGGAAGTAAAGCCTACCTTGGAGGATCAAATCCGAGAGGGACAAAGGGATGATGCCAAGATCTAGATGATCAAGTCCAAATTGGATGAAGGCAAGGCTAAGGACTTCAAGGTGGATGAGCAGGGTACATTGTGGATTAAGGACCGCATCTGTCTGCCGAACAAGAAGGAGCTGAGGCAGTTGATTCTAGAGGAAGCTCATGACTCCAAGTATTCCATTCATCCAGGAAGTGCCAAGATGTACCAAGACCTGAAGGAGAAATTCTGGTGGCCAAGCATGAAACGTGAAGTTGTCGAGCATGTTGCGTTATGCGACATATGTCAGAGAGTCAAGGCAATGCATCAGAGGCCAGCGGCATTGCTGCAGCCATAAAAGATACCTGAGTGGAAGTGGGAAGAAATCGGTATGGACTTCATTACCGGTTTACCTAAAACTCAAGGAGGATATGATTCCATATGGGGTCATAGTGGATCGCTTGACTAAGGCCGCTCATTTTATTCCTGTAAAGACCACTTACTCAGGGGATAAATTAGCAGAACTATATATGACTAGGATTGTCTATTTGCATGGAGTGCCGAAGAAGATTGTATCGGACAGGGGTACCCAATTTACCTTGAGATTCTGGGATAAGCTGCACAAAGCCATGGGGTCTCGCTTGAACTTCAGTACAGCATATCATCCACAGACGGATGGACAAATGGAAAGAGTAAATCAGATTCTAGAGGATATGCTAAGAGCTTATGCATTGGCTTATGCTATCTCATGGGACAAGAGTTTGCCGTATGCCAAGTAAAGCTATAATAACAGTTATCAGGCCAGTCTACAGATGTCACCTTTTGGGGCATTGTACGGTCGGCCCTGTCGAACACCTTTGAACTGGAATGAGACGGGTGAATGACATGTCTTTGGACCGGATATTCTTTAAGAAGCCGAAGAGCAGATTGCCATGATTCGGGAAAGACTGAAGATAGCTCAGTTGAGACAGAAAAGTTACGCGGACAACCGTCACCGAGACTTGAGCTTTGAACCGGAGGATTTCGTGTACCTTAGGGTTACACCACTCAAGGTAGTTATGGGATTCCATGCCAAAGGGAAACTCGCACCGCGTTACGTTGAACCATTTAAGATTTTGAGCCGAAGGGGCGAAGTTGCTTACCAGTTGGAGTTGCCGCAGTCGCTGGCAGGAGTGCACGATGTGTTCCATGTATCCCAACTGAAGAAATGTCTCTGAGTGCCAGACGAGCAAACACCTTTGGAATCGATTGAGTTACAGGAAGATCTGACATATAAGTAACACCCTATGAAGATTCTGGACACCAGGGATCGGGAGACCAGGAATAATTCAACCCGTTTTCGTAGAATCAAGTGGAGCAACCACTCCGAGAGTGAAGCGACTTGGGAGCACGAAGAGGACTTGAAGAAAGAGTTTCCAAACCTATTCCTTAGTCAACCCTGAATCTCAGGGACGAGATTCTATTAAGGGGGAGAGGTTTGTAACACTCCAATTTCTTGCTTTTCATGAATTTAATTGAAATTTTACACTTTTTGAGAATTTTTGGAATTTTCTAAGATTTATTTGGATTTACTTGGATTTAATTTGAATTTATTTCCTTTTGAGATAATTAAATAATTAAAAGTTTAAAATAAATTTTGTTGGAAATATTTTATTTGAGTCCAAAATGTCTCAAAGTATTTTCCAGAATTTTTTTGGAATTTTTCTAATTATTTTGCTATTTTTCTTGAATTATTTGTATTTCTAGAAATCAATTTAATTACTTAATCGCTGGGAAAACCCTAACAGGTTAGTACTGTTCCTCCGACCGAGCCAGCCAACCCGCACCGCGCCTAACCCTAACACTAACCGCGCGCACCGTCCGATCCTAATCGGACGGCTATTGTTCGTCCACGTAGCATGCGCTTGTGGATCGTTGGATCCGGGCCACGCGGGCGCCTGCGATTGCGCCACGTCACCAATCTGAGCCGCCGCTGGATTTCGTGCCGTAACCGAGCCAACCTCGTTTCGCGCGAGATTCACAAATGCCGAGACGGCTATTTATTGCGCCGCCACCCGTGCCGTGATCACCTTTTCCATGCGCACCTGTTGCCCCGCCTCTCATCGCCCAAGTCGAGCCCTAGATGCCGCAATTCCTCACCGGAGTCGGTTTAGGGTGTCACTGCGATTTTGGCCACGTTCCGCCGTTCCTGTGCCCTGATCCGTAGTCCTCGTCGCAAGGCGCACCTATGGAGACCACTCACTTCGCCGGAGACACCCTGAAACGCCGAGGCCGTGGTCGTCTTCCTCAGCGCCGGCAACCGCAAGCCACCGCGCCATCGCCGAGATACCCGAGCTCCGTCAACCATCGGATTTCGATCAGACGGCCCAGGTTCATCCACGTCACCCCGTTCGATTTCCACGTTACGGTTTTAGATCTATTTTCAACTGTTGGATCTAGATCCAATGCTTTAGATCGAACCACTTAGCCCGTAACCGCACCGTGCTAGGATTAGATCTCAGCCCTTAGATCTAGATTGTACGGTTAGAATTGGTCCGCGTTGTAGCATTAGATGCGATCTCAACCGTTTGATCGAGATCGAACGACTTAGATCTTGCCGCGCGTCGCCGCCTGGGACTATCCATGTATCCCCTTCACTGCGAAAAAACCATATCCAATCCCAACCATCCGATCCGAATCAAACGGTCCAGATCGATCACGTTAACCCTAAGCGTGCGAGATCTAGACCCAATCTGAACCGTTCATTTTCAAATCAATGGCCCAGATTGCACCACGTGTTCGGTAGCGGAACCGTCGTGGTCCTCGCGGGCGTGCTCGGTCGTTGCTAATGTCACGCGTGACGTTAGCACGGGCCCGCGTGTCAGCGACTGCACTAGCCGCACGGTGACGTCATTCGTGATGTCATGATGACGTCACGGTGGGGTCCAGCTGTCAGAGCCATTCGGCTGAGCGTGATGACGTCAGCAATGACATCATCCGAATGGGTCCCACGTGTCAGCGACACGTGTACCCGTGTACCGGGTCCACGGTGGACCCGAGCCGAGCCGTGCGCCGGGACAATGGACCCGAGGCGACGTGGCGGCTTCTGATTGGTCCACGTGTCATGATGACGCAATAAACCGATTTTTCATTAGAAAAATAAATGAATTAATTTGGTTTATTCTTTTATTTGATGTTTCAAACTTCAAACGCTTATAACTTTTGCGTTTTGACTTCGATTTAGGTGATTCCAATTTCTAAATTTGTATAAGATTGAGCTCTACTTAATGGTGAATTTTATTTAATTTTTGGACATGAGTTTTACTATGTTTATATTTATTTAATTGACTTTTCAAACTTTAAATGGGTATAACTTTTGCGTTTTAACTCCGATTTGGACGTTTCAAATTTCTAAAAATTTATAAAATTGTACCCTTTCTGTTTATGAATTTTATTTGAATTTTTAGATACTTTTGTCTACTGTTTATTTATTTTATTGCTATTTGCATGCGTTACGAGTAGACGTGGAAGTACCCGAAGGCTTCGAAGGTGAAGTTTTTACCCATGAGCCAACTCAAGACCAGGAACAAGTACTTTTTGAAGACAAGTTATGCTTTGATCATATTTCTCCTATTTTTGAAAATTTGTTTTGTTTATACTATCGCATGCTAGTTTAATTAGAGATGGTTTTAATTATTTCTGGGAATTAGATAAATGCCAAATTGCAGTATGACACCTTGACTATTTAATTGTATGCCATGACCCCTTGTCACCCTAGCCTGGTTTAAGTAGTTGGACATTATTAAATTGCCAACATTGGGTATTTAGACTGTGATAGTATATTGCTTAGACCTGCTACGTACACATGGCACGATTTTGGACAATCAAATGTTAATATTGACTTAATGAGATATTGAACCTGTTTTTGAGAAGTATCATGTGTTGTGATGTTGATGATGGCACGTGGTGCATGGTAATCAACTGGGTTTGATAAATAATTTTAGACCGGGGGCAAGTGGAAAGAATGATGCGGTGGGCCATGAGTGGCACCGGGGATGTCGTTTTGGTTCTTCGGGTAGTCTTGCCCTGGTCATCCTAAGGACTTAACCTTGCAAGCCTTTGATTTGAGTCAAACGTGCAACCACATGTCTGTAATGGGATGGACCTAGTTGAGTAAGTTACTAATAACTTGCATGTGATACCTCGGGAAGTCAACTACACCTTTTGTGTAGCTTGAAGGGGGAGCGTACCAGGGCTACGGCATGGTACCCGTCCAACGGTATGTCGGTCCCATATTTCGCCTCTGTTAAGGGAAGGGATGGTGTATGGCAAAGACCGGGGAGGTTCACTTGTATAGTTTGCGGTTTCCGAAAGGCTTTGTTACGATCACTCGCCTTTGTGGTGTTTGACTGTATCTTGTTGGTAAAGTGCATAACCTCTGCAGAGTGTACAACCTATTCGAATAGCCGAGTCCACGGCACTGAACACTGCTCGGGGATTACAGTCAAGGGTTAGACTTTCATGAAAACAACTTGGACTTGAAAAGTTTGGTTGGGTTTATTGATAATGTTGATGGAAATGTGGATTAGGAAAAAAGGGAAATGCTTACTTAACTCCTGGAAAAGTTATTGATATTATATTTGCCTTTACCACTTTCGAATCTACTTATGCTACTTGTTAAATGCTGTTTTACTGCAAATGTACATGTTAGTCTATCCTTTGTAATAAGGCATGCATATAGAATATTAGTTGCATTATGTGCATGACTTGCTGAGTACCAAGTACTCACCCTTGCCACAATGCAATCACCAGTAGAAGAAGAAGCGACGCCAGCTTTGGAGGAAGAACTTCAGGAGGAACCGTCTATCTAGGGAGCAAGCCCAGTCAGTTGCCTGTGGTATACTGGATGTCACCACATTGATGCTTTTATTCTGCTGCAATTTATTTCCTTAATAATTTTTCGCCCTGTGTGGCGTACTCTTGTAACTTGACCATAAGGTCGAGCAACCAGTTTGGATATTTTAATCAAAGTACTTTGCTATTATCGTTGTGTATGATTGTGATATTTACCGATGTTGAGACTGTGTGCACTAGTGTGATTCTATACTAGTGTTGAATACATAGAGGATTCGGATTTGCAAATTCGGGTCCCGACACTTAGGCACTGCCCGTTTGACCCGTTAATATTTTTGCGAGCATGTCGCGTCGTAGAAACATCGTTTTTGTTTATCTTGTTTTTGCAGGCAATTGTGTGAATAGTTTGGCCTATGTGTATGTGATGCATGCAATTTTACATAACCTGCGTGCTATGTCAAGCCATAAGGCTATTTCAATCTAAATTGTATAACGGCCTGCGTGTCGACTTGTGATGTTTGAAATCCTTTTGTAAATTTCATTATCAAAGTTTTAAGGAGTTGCATCTACAATGATGAAGATGGTGGCACCAAAACAAGATGGCCCGGTGAACAGGGCAGCATGAAGGAGATCTTTATGCTAATGGCCATACTATTTCACATATTAATTTGATTATATGTGATTGTGTTTTAATCTTTGCTATTTTTATGATACTCATTGCATGTGATGCCATGTTCATAATAGATAGTTAACAAACCTCTAGTTAAAATCTTAAATCTTTTGTCCATCCAATTGTAGCACCTATCAAGAATTTCGATCGTTGTTCATATGACTGCCAAAGCAGTGTATCAATGGCTATCTTAATAGATGATAGGGTTGTGTCGGACACATCATAAGTTACAATGGTTGATTTAGTCAAGCTATCAAAACGGTTTTAGGCTTGAGGACATAAGTGGTTTGGTTTTTTATTTCAGTTTTGAAGGTACGGATACAAGACATTTGGTGTCTAAGGAAAACACACATGAGGTTAGGTTTCTTAATTGTCACCCAGAAACGGGAAGTGCTCCCTTTCTCATGTGAGCCCTCGGGGCGGGTTGACCTGGCCAAGAGTCAAGTTGATGGAGGCATTCATTACATGTTTTCATACCCAACCAACAAGAGTTACATAAGATGTAATTAGCAAAGGTGTTGCTTACCTACATCATTGAATTTCTAGCGGTGATGCCAAAGCTCACTTGAATTTAACGAATATGGATCTTGAACACTCACTATGTGTCCATAAAGGGGACATAAAATAGGAGTGTCTTTTGTTAAAATGTTTGATGAAAGTTTCACATAAACATAGTGCTTAGGAACTTTGCATGATTTTGTTGTAGTTCAATGGTACCTACTACTGCTGCTACCGCTCCACCTGGTTTTGCTTTGAGATCAGTTTTGGAAAGGGAAAAACTAAATGGAAAAAATTTTGTGGATTGGTATTGCAACATGATAATTGTTCTCAAATATGAAAAGAAAGAATATGTTCTCGAGAATCCGATTCCTAATGAACCAGCCGAAAATGTTCCTTGAAATTTGAAGGTTGACTATGAAAAACATGTTAATGCCTCTGTAGAGGTCAGTTGTCTCATGCTTATCACCATGGACTCTGAGCTGCAAAAGTAATATGAGGACCAGGATGCTTGCAATATGATTGTGGGCTTGAAGGGCATGTTTGGGAATCAAGCAAAGGCTGAGAGGTATGGTATCTCAAAACTTCTGTTTGCTTGTAAGCTGGCTGAATGCAGTCCGGTCAGCCCACATGTGATCAAAATGATTGGATACATTGGGAGATTGGAAAAACTTGAGTTTCCCCTTAGCCTTGGTCTGGTTATAGACGTAATTCTCCAGTCTCTGCCTCAGAGCTTTGAGCCGTTCATTATGAATTTTCATATGAATAGCATGGAGAAGATCCTGACCGAACTACATGGGATGCTCAAGGCTACCGAGGAAAGCATTAAGAAAAAATCCAATCATGTGATGATGGTTCAGAAGACAACTGCCTTCAAAAAGAAGAAAGCTAAGGCTTAGGGAAAGGGAAAGGGAAAGGGCAAGGGCAAGGCTCAAGATGAGATCGCGAGCCTCAAAACTAAGCTTCAGAAGCTTAGAGTTGGCCCTCAGCCTGAATCCCAGTGCTTCTATTGCAAAAAGTCAGGACATTGGAAACGAAACTGCGAAAAGTACCTGGCAGATAAGAAGAATGGAAATGTGACTTCCACTTCAGGTATTAATGTTATAGAAATTAATCTTGCTACTTCTTCTCTCAGCTCATGTGTATATGATACCGGTTCAGTTGCTCACATTTGCAATTCGATGCAGGGGCTGATAAAGAGTAGAGACTTGGCAAAAGAAGAAGTGGATCTCCACGTGGGGAATAAAGCAAGAGTTGCTGGCCTTGCTGTTGGCACCTACACATTACATTTGCCTTTAGGATTAGTTTTAGAACTTAATAATTGTTATTTTGTTCTAGCTTTGAGTAGAAACATTATTTCATCTTCTTGTTTGGAACATGAAGGCTATGAATTCAGAATAAAGGACTTTGTTTGTTCAATATTTTTGAATGATATCTGTCGGCGATCGGGATCGCATGACCGCAGAAGTGAGATCGAGGGGGTGTGTGTGTGCAGGGCCCCAAAAGCTAGTTCGTCCCTTGGGAGGTCGACACTGCTGCTGTTAAGTGAAGGACCATGTGGAGGTCCATCCATATTTGTGATGAGTATTTGACTTTATTTGAGCAAGGTGTGCTCATGTTTGAGTTTGATTTGAATCAGAATTCAAAAGGAAGCAATATGAGTTGTGTTGGTCTCTTGTGGTTCTACCGGCCTTTAGCTGGCGGTAGAACCGATTAATGAATGAGACATGATTAATTGTGAGCATTTGTGATGTTTATTGCATATTATTGGACAATGCTATGTGATGGTTTTCCTTATCTTTGATGGTTGCAGGATGACAGTGCTAGGTCATGGTGAGGCGGATGATGACCGGGACTAGGTGAGGTGCGTCGGAGGTCCAGCCGGTTGGAGATCGCCGGAAGATGATCGGAGACGGAGTCCGGGCAAGTTAAGAAAAGATAAGGAAAGGGGATGATACTAGCTAGATGTCGCGAGGATCGATGAGGGCCGTTGGATCGCGATCTAGTTGATAGATTAGCGGGTATAGGTAGTATGCTTTGAAAAACGTGCAAGAAAATCCATTATGTGTGTAAGGTTTTCGGTTGCCCTTGCATGGTGGAGTGAGTGGGTTAATCCTAGCCCTTGGTGGAGTGCTCTAGGGTTTGGGACTCATCCAAGGATGGTAGGTGGCCCAAAGTAGTATAAATAGAGGGGTGGAGGGAGGCCTCCATGCCCATGCATTCTTTGAGTTGTTGTGTTGCTCATTTTAGCTTTGCCCACATGAAGTGAGGCTTTGTAATCACACATCTCTGAATTAAATAGAAGTTCCAAGAGCCAAATTTATTTTCTCGCAATTTAATTCTTGCAATTTACATTATGTCTTTACTTTCGGCATTTACTTTCATGTATTAAATTAAGCATTTACATTCCCGTATTTACATTTACGATTGCTGGATTTTGTTCTTGACTTGAGCGATTCGCATTCACCTCCTTGTATATTCTATTTGGATCTACACTCAAGATTGAGTCCATTTGCCAAAGTTGGTATGCCGTAAGAGTTTAGTTGTCAAGTTTCTATCAAGATCGCAAATCTATCCAGAACTTGTTCTTCGCGCAGCAGTCAGTCTTCGATTTTTAGAAATATCTAAAAAAATATTTTTTAAGTGTTTCTTGCTGAAGAATGTGAGTGACTCATATATCCATTTGTGGAAAAATTTTGGAGTCCATTGGTTGCACCGTTTGGGAGCTATGAGGTGAAAACCGAGCCCCAAATTTTCTGATGGAAGTTCCTGACTGTCTGTAGTCCGTGTTTTTTCCTGTTTTTTCTATAAGGATTTTGGGGTTTATTTTTGTTGGAGTGTTTCATGACTCATCTCCTAATAGGTTGAAAATTTTCCAAAAATTTGGGCGCAACATAAGTCCACCAACCACCTGCTCCAATTGGGGACAATTCCTGAAAAACATCTGCTTTTGCTTTTCTAAAAGAGGCTTTTTGGGATTTTGCTTGATCTCTTTTAGAAAAGAAGTCTTTGAATTGATTCCTCTTTATTTTGGACACTTAACAACCAGGATTGTGATTTACAAATCCCTCACATGATTCATGGTTCTCATCCATGCAAACTAGGGATACACAGTTGTCGAGTCGTTCCGGTTTTTACGGTTTTTGCGAATATGAGGAGCATCGGTTTCCTTGCGGGATTGTTTTGAGTATTTTGAGTGGGGGAAATTTTATTTGGGATCATTCACCCCCCCTCTGATCGCCATCTCAGTCTTTCAATAAGATCTGAAGAAGAAGAAGACAAATGACACCAGGAGTTATACTGGTTCAAGTCCCCGAGCTGGGTAATAGCTCTACTCCAGTCTTACCCTGAGGCGGAGAAATTGATTATGCGTGAATACAAGCGGGTGTCTTTCTCTCTATGTGCCCTGCATGGGGCTCCTCTACCTCATTTTATAAAGGAATTACAAAGTCCCCCCTTCCCGTTATTGGCAATCGGTCAGGAGTAGTTTTCCGAAAAGAGTGGCCCCACAAGCGCCTCAACTGGATCACAACTGCCTCCGGGTCCTACGCCCACGTCTGCTTCACGCCCTCCTTTTACAAACCTTGGTAACCGCAAGCCCCTAACCGGGTCTTACCGAGCTTCAGGTCTTGGTCGTGTGACGGCCTTCGGTCCCCTTGCTCGAGGTCACATGGGTGCCGCCTAGTCATCGGGGCAGCAGGGGGGCCCGAGCTTAGGTTACCAGCCCGAGCTCGGGATGTGGTCCGTTGACCATGCTCATGACTAGGCAGGATATCTCAGTCCCCGACATCTAGCCCCCGAGGCTCAAGTCTCTCCCAGTTGCCGAAGAGGACCTTGAGCCTACAAACCTTAGAGGGGAGCGTTCCTCAGGTTTAAGTTTGGCTCAGCATCGTGTCGGGTGCCCTGGCCTTGACCGAGAAATCCCAGGTCTCGTTGCTTAGGTCTGAGCGATGGGGGCGGTTCAAATCCTTTTGTACCGTTGTCACTCCCCTCGGCACGATTCCCAAGCGCACCCGATGCACCTTTTGAGGCACATTAACTCCAGCCATTAGAAACCGGGACCCTACGTATACCAGGCCACTTTGTCTTCCCAGGAAACAGCCCCCAAATCTTCCACGATTCCACTACCTCCGGTGAAACCGCTCCCTCTTCTTGTCCAAGACTCCCTTCCTTCTCCCAGCCAAGTCCTCGCAAGCTCCCATGGCCAAGTTTGGGAAGAGCTCGTTGTCCATGGCAAGGATGAAGGAGCTTGAGGAGTCGGGGTTGCTAGACTCGGCGACTTGGCATCTACCCGGTGGGGAGACCGAGCCGCAGCCTCGAGAGGACAAGCTCGTTAGTACCGAGCAATACATGCTCTTCGGCCTGCAGACGCCAGAGAGCGACATCTTGGCCTCGGTTCTCGCCCAATGCGAGATCGAGCTCATCAATCTGGTGGCCAACTTTATCCTCCTCCTTTTTGTCTTCTCTCACTTGTGCGAGGGGTTCCTGGGAATTGTCCCCACCCCTTCTCTTTTCTTCCGCAACTTCTCTCTGTTCCGCACCGGAAAGGACCCCATGGTTAGGTGCCTTTACTTCTGGCTACGGCCGAAGCTTCCTTGGTCCTTTCCTCAGCTTCGTGCTCATGACTCCCTCGGTCCTTGGTCCGAGAGGTGGTTTTATCTAAAGAGGGGAGAGGATGGCGCCCTCGCCTACGACAGGACCCCCATCAGTACCAAGCGCCAGACCCCCGAGCTGGACGAGCTGGAAGCGGACAAAGAGGCCATCGCCACCATCCATATATGCGCCACGTGCAGCCTCACCGGGTAGGCCATTGCTAGCAATTTCTTGCGGAATCGGGTGTGTCCTCTACGAAAGAGGCTCCACCCATTCTTTGAGATCGTGAGGTGAGATGACCCTACTCGCGAGGCCCCCGTTGGTAAGTTTCCTTGTCCAAAGAGGCTTTCCCGAGATCGAGCTAATATGTATATTTATTTTAATCTAACTCTCACATGGCCCTCAGCAGCGCCAAAAGAATCCTAGGTGGCCACCAGGATGAACGAGATGTTTGGGAAGGTGGCCCTCGACTACACCCTAGATGAGCCCGTCCCAAAGAGCGTGCTGAGCTGAAGCGCCGAGGTAACCATTCTCCGAGTTCAAGTCCTTGCCCAAGGCCTCTCGAACTTGCGCTGATCCCAAATGTGCCCACAGGACGACCAGGAGCTGCGCGGGACGGCGAGGCGGATGCGGCCGCTACCCGGAGCAGGCAGAGGTAAGAGGGCGGACAAGACGCCGCCCCTGGATGCCCCTAGTGGTAGTACCCCAAAGTAGCTGCACATTGAGTGGGGGGACCGGGCGGTGGTAAGTTTCCTTCTCCCCGTATTTCGGTCGTTCCCCGGACTGCTTTGATCTAGCACTTTTCCCTTCTCACGACCTCTGCTTTACTCGCGCAGTAGCAACAAGCAGTAGCTGCAGCAAGGACCTCGATCTCACTAGGGGCTCCAGGTCCCCAGACCCGAGGTTTGGGACCCAGCCCTTCTGCGGCCCCGAGACCTTCCCGGGCTGCAACTCCTCCGGCCCAAGGCGCCCAGCACCCGTCCTCGAGGAGAAGGCTCGTCACTCAGGTACGCGTGTTTCCTTGCCCTGGTGTCCTCGAAATTCTCCTTCCTATGGTTCAGTAATGCTCCCAATTGCAGACACCGGGAGCCCGAGCCCACTCACAACTGCCCTTGACAATGGCTGTTGTTCTGGGTGAGTCTGAGTCCGAGGAGGAAGTTGACTTCTAGCTGGTCCGCCGACCTCGACCGCTCGGGGGACCAAACCCCCGGTGGATTCCCCCAGGAGAGCTCGTCCAGCCTCCCCCGAGCCAAGCCCTGCTGGAACGGGGGCGGGGGACCCGTGGAGATCGAAGTCCCGCCCCCCAAGCAAAGCCATGGCGGGAAATGCTCCAGAGTTCGAGACCCTCCAGGCCGGGGTCGTCGAGGCAGGTGAGGCCGATGTCGAGGTCCCTCAGGCCGGGGTCATCGAGGAGGGCGAGGATGAGTTCGGGGTCCCTTGGGCCGACGTTGTCGAGGAGGGCGAGGCAGAGATTGTCCCGGCCGTCGAAGTTGAGATCCTCCCCGTTGCGGACCCCCACAACACCCCTATGGCCAACGAGGATGACCTCCCGCTGATCGGGGCTGGTCTGGGGGCCGCAATCGAAGATGTCCCGTCCTGGGAAGCCGAGCCCGACCGGATCGAGGGCAAAGGCCTTGAGGCTGGATCCATCCTCAGGCCTGATGAGGTAGACCGGGTGAGCTCTTCCTCTGACCAAGCCACGCTAGGAGGGCAAGCCGTGATCGGTGCTTTGAGCGGGAGGAATGTTGGCCCTCACTGCGCTGCCTTCAAAAACCGGCTCAGCCAGGTACGAGTCGCCCTACTTCTGTTTTCACTATTCCACCTCCCCCTTAGTAGCCTTCATGTGTTTACTGTTTTATTTCCTTAGGCCGTGGATCATGTGGCCCAGGGACTCCAAGGTCTCCAGGAGCACTTAGATTCGCTGAGGGCCGTGCTGGACCTGATCGAAAAGCGGGAGACTCGCCTGAAGCAGCTCGAGGAAACCCTTGGGGCCAAGCGAGAAATTGATTATGCGTGAGTAAAAGCGGGTGTCTATCTCTCTGTGTGCCCTGCATGGGGCTCCTCTACCTCCTTTTATAAAGGAATTACAAAGTCCCCCTTACCGTTATTGGCAATCGGTCAAGAGTAGTTTTCCGAAAAGAGTGGCCCCACGAGCGCCTCAACCGGATCGCAACTGCCTTCGGGTCCTACGCCCACGTCCACTTCACACCCTCCTTTTACAAACCTTGGTAACCGTAAGCCCCTGACCGGGTCTTACCGAGCTTCAGGTCTTGGTCGTGTGACAGCCTTCGGTCCCCTTAATCGAGGTCGCACGGGTGCCGCCTGGTCATCGGGACAGCAGGGGGGCCGAGCATAGGTTACCAGCCCGAGCTCGGGCTAGTGTCCATTGACCATGCTCATGACCGAGCTGGATATCTCAGTCCCCGACAATATCTATTATGGTCGTTGCCCCATGGTGGATGGGTTGTACGTCCTTGAACTCAAAGAAAAACCCGTTTATAACATTAATGTCAAAAGGCCTCGGCCAAATGATTTGAACCCTACCTTTTTATGGCACTGTCGCTTAGGTCACATAAATGAGAAGTGCATGAAGAAGCTCCTTGGTGATGGACTTCCATCCTCATTTGATTTTCAATCATTTGAAACATGTGAGTCTTTTTTACTTGGCAAGATGACAAAAATCCCCTTTCACAGGTTTTAGTGAAATGGCGAGTGCATTGTTGACCCTAGTACATACATATGTATGTGGACCAATGTAACACCCCAAAATTTTGCTTTCCTTAAATTCATGTGTGATTTGGCACTTTGGTGAATTTTTGGAATTTTCTGGAATTTATTTGGATTTATTTGGAATTTATTTGAATTTATTCCATTTTGAAATAATTAAAGCATTTAATTTTGCAAATAAAATTTTGTTGGAAATATTTTATTTGAGTCCAAAATGTTCCAAAGTATTTTCCAGAATTTTTCTAGAATTTTTCTGAGTCTTTTGCTATTTTTAATGAATTAAATGAATTACTGGGAATTATTTTAATTATTAAATCGCTGGAAAATGCGAGTGGGTTTGTCTTGTTTCGGCCGAGAGCCTAAGTCCGACCGAACCCGACCAGAGCCACGTGACTCGGCCGGACCAAGTCCAAACCTAAGCACGTGAACCGTTGGATCGAGATCCAACGGTGAACTCGCCCAAGACCGATCCGATCGGATCCGATCCACCGTTCACGCCGTGCGATCGGCCGTCGATCGTGCCACATGGACGGCCGTCGTCGTCGTCCCGCCGAGTCCGAGCCAGGACTCCTCGCCCGCTTGTCCTTGGCCGTGTGGGATTAGGGCTCCGCCCCGTCTTGGCATGCCGAGGGCATTTAAGGCACGGTGGTACCCGAGGACCGCCGTGACCCAGCGCACTCTTTGCCTAACCCACCGAGCTCTAGCCGCCGTAGGTTTGCCGGAATCGCTCGCCGTAGTTGCGTGAAGCGCCGCCCGCAGTTTTTGTCTCGCCCTCGCCGCCGTCCGACGTCCGGCCAAAGCGCGCCGAGAGTGGTCTTTCACTGGCCGGGCAGCCCGAGCGCGCCCGGCGTTGGTCGCCTTCTCCGAGCCTCGGTGAACCAGCTCCGCCCGGCGCCGCCATCGCCGACTTCGAGCTTTCTCGACCATCCGATCCGGATTCGATCGCTACGGTGAGTTCCACGTGCGCCTAACGCCGTTAGAGCTAGGTTAGATCCTAACCGTTAGATCGGGATCGAGCGGTGTAGATTAGATCTAGTGTCGTGGGCGGATCCATTTTGGACCGTTAGATGCGGATCCAGCGGCGTGGATTGACCGCGTTAACCCAAACGCGCGTGGTATCCAGATTCAATCCGACCGTTGATTTTCAAATCAACGGCGAGATTGTGCCACGTGTGCTTAGCCGCGCCCACGCGGCTGGGAGCGTGTCTCGACACGCCGACCCGCGTGTCGAGGGCCCACGTGTCACCGCAGCCACGCAGCGTGCGTGAGACCCGATCTTTGGCGGTGGGGCCCACATGTCGGCGACACGTGGATTCGTGGACCGAGTCCACTGTGAGACCCGAGCCGAGCGTGGACCACGCCCATGGACTGACCGGGACGTCAGCCAAGAGCCAATCGAGAGGCTGACACGTGTCCTGCCGACGCAATAATTAATTTCGAAAAGAAAATGATTTATTGATTCGAAATAATGATTTGATTTTGATTCAAACTTCAAACGCTTATAACTTTTGCGTTTCAACTCCGATTTGAGTGATTCAAATTTCTAAATTTGTATAAAATTGAGATCTACCTAAATATGAATTTTATTTAATTTTTGGACTAAAGTTTTTCTCTGTAAAATTATTTAATTTATTATTTGAACTTTAAATAATCATAACTTTTGCATCTTAACTCCAAATTTGATGATTCCAGTTTCTAAAAATTCATAAAATTATGTTCTCTCTGTTTATGGATTTTATTTGGATGTTTGGACACTTTTGCCTATTGTTTATTCAGCGTATTTGCTATTTGCACGCTTTACGAGTAGACGCGTTGAAGTCTTGGGAAGGATTTGAAGGAGAAGTATTGACTCAGGATCCAACTCAAGACCAAGAACAAGTACTTTTTGAAGGCAAGTTGTGCTTTGACCATGTTGATCCTATTTTGAAATCTATTTTGATTTAACCTATTGCATGCTAAGTTCAAATAGAAAAATACTTTATTTAAAAATGGGGAATTAGATAAGTACCAATTTGCTGTATGACACCTTGATTATTTAAGTATGTGCCATGACCCCTTGTCACCCTAGTTGTGGACTACTAGTTGGACATTATTAAATTGCCAACATGGGTTTAGACCGTTGTAGTATACTGCTTAGACCTGCTACGTGCTCATGACATGATTTTGGATAATCAAATGTTAATATTGACTTAATGACATATTGAACCTGTTTTGGAAAAGTATCATGTGATGTTGATGGCATGTGGTGCATGGTAATCAACTGGGGTTTGATAAACGATTTCGGCCGGGGCATGTGGCAAGAGTAATCAGGTGGGCCAGTTGTGGCATTGGGGATGTTGATTTGGTTCTTCGGGTAGTCTTGGCCTGGTCACCCTAAGGACTTAACCTTGCAAGCCTTTGAACTGGGTCTAACGTGCAACCACATGTCTGTAATGGGACGGACCTAGTTGACTAAGTTGCTAATAACGCACTGTGGGGACTCGGGAGGTCAACTACACCCTTTGTGTAAGTTGTGCGGGGAGCGTCTGGGGCCGAGGCCAGTACCCATCTAACGGTTGATTGGCCTAGACTTCGCCTTAGCGAAGGGAAGGGTTAGTGCTTAATAGCAGGGAGGACCACTTGTATTGTTAGAAGTCTCCGAAAGACTTTGTTACGGGAACTCGCCTTTGTGGTGTTTGACTGTATCTTGTGGGTAAAGTGCATAACCTCTGCAGAGTTTGGAATCTATTCGAATAGCCGTGTCCGCGGTATTGGACATCGCTCGGGAATTACAGTCAAGGGTTAGATTTTCTCAAAAATAACTTTGGTTTGAAAGGTTGGGCTGGAGTAATAATGAAGTTGATGGAAATGTGGTTTAGGATGGGAAAGATGTTTACTAAACTTCTTGAAAAGTTATTTATGCTTTACTTATTTCTACTGCTGAATCTACTTATATTACTTGTCCAATGCTATTTATCGCAAACATACCTTGAGTTATTCCTTTGTACCAAGCCATGCATATAGTATATTAGCTTTGCATTCTGCATGACTTGCCGAGTACCAAGTACTCACCCTTGCCTCAACACAACACAGTTGAAGAGGAGACTACGCCCGGCTTTGGAGGAGGAGCTCCAAGAGGATCCGTCTACGTAGGAGCGAGCCCGGTCGATTGCTGTGGTATCTTTGGATGGCGCCACGATGTTACCTTATTTGATTTTCCGCCGCTACTATTTCTCTTTTAATAAGTATCGCCCTGCGAGGCGTACATTTGTGACTTGACCATAAGGTCGAGTAACCAGTTTGGTTATTTAAATAAAAGTACTTTATTAGCATCGAATGGTATGATTGTGATATTTACCGATGTTAAGACTGTGTGCACTAGCGCGTTCCTGGACTAGTGTTGAATACACAGAGGGTCCGGATTTGCAAATTCGGGGTCCCGACAGAGGTGGTATCAGAGCCATACCGATCGTAGGCTCAACCCTAGCTAGAATGGTCGTAGTGAGGATAAAACCTATTTTCTAAAGCTAAAATTTGTGAAGACAAGAAATGACATCTCGACTTATCCCCTTCTCTCTTTTCTTGTCTCTTGCTGAAATTTTCCCTTACCCTGTCACAATTTAAAAATTTCGAGTTCTTACGTAAAGCACTCTTGTGACAGATGGAGGAAGAATTCAACTACGTCGATCTGGGAGTTGGTCACGCCGCGGAACTTTGGCATATGCTACAAACTCTCGGAGATTTTGAGAAGCCGCAATACCAAGTGGAAGTGATCAGACAAGCGGGATTGATCAAGGCTTGTGACGTGAAGATTGAGGTACCTGCTAGGAAGAAGGGCCCAGGCAATCTTCCGATACACTGCACTGCCAGGAGATCTACAATGCAGATGGGTATCCAAGAGGTATCACGACGAGCAATGCGGCACATTACCCGTATCTACGCCAGAGAGTTGGAGAGCACGGTGTTCCGTTATCACCCGCGCAGCAATAACCTTCTTGACCCGAAGGCGATTCAGGATGAGGATGCCACGGTTACACAGTTGGCACGATTTGTTGTCGCCCAGGAGGATGTACTAGATGATACAAGCAAGGAGCTACAGAAGGCCCGCAAGGAGATCACGACAGAGAAGAACAGATGGCGGGAAGCTCAAGAGTATGTGGCACACCTTCTGCGAAGGATTGACGAGTTGGAGATGACTTTGTACGGACCTGCACCCAGAGCCAAGATTGAGCTACACGAGCCAGATCCAGAGGAGTCGATCTCGATGAGGACACTTTGCTTCTTCGACTACCACAGAGGACACGATTCTTTGGACATGGCAATCGCTTTCGCGCCTATGCCGTAGCACCGCACCAGGCCGTGGAGGTTTTCTCGATGAGTGAGCATAGGTTCTATAGTGAGACTCCTTCGCCGAGTCGCGTCATAGAATAAAGAGTCACCCTTTAGGCGTTAGACTCCAGTGTTGGTTCGATTTGGATTTTCATTGTTTGCTGAGTGTGCAGTATGTGTTGCAAGGCCCTTAGGCATTGTAAGCAACCATACCAAGTTATTAATATCAATAATAAAGTTGGACCTTAAAGTTACACCTTTCGCCCCGCATAAGTTCCATATTACTTGTCTATTCTTGTTTCCCCCTCATCTCTATAACTTAGAGCAAATCGACAGATGGTAAACACCCGCGGAAACTTTGGAAGCAATGGGAGTGGTTCTCGCCCAGCAGAAAACCCCAATGATGGAGCACCAGCACCGCCAGTTGATATGCAGAATTTTGGAGCATTTCTTGCTGCTCAGACTCAGTTGATGCATGCTATGATGCAACAAATGCAACACGCCTTTGCCAGGCTCTGACTAATCAAGTCAATCAGGGACAACGCTAGAATACAAGACTGTCAGAGTTCATGAGGACTCACCCACCCACTTTCTCTGGGAATGCCAATCCATTGGAGGCCGACGACTGGTTAAGGTCAATTGAGAGGAAGCTACACATAGCTCAATGCATAGGAAATGAGAAGCTACCTTACGCTTCTCATCAGTTGGAAGGAACAAATTACGAATGGTGGGAGAATTTACGTGCCACGCAAGAGAACCCTCAAGATATCACTTGGGAAGAGTTCACAATTGCGTTTAGTCGATTATCACGTGCTGAAGGAATCATGGACCTTAAGAAGGAGGAGTTCAGAGCATCAAGCAAGGTAATCGGCCAGTGGCCGACTACTGAACAAGTTCACCGCCTAGCACGCTACGCACCTGAGGATGTAGCGACAGATAAAGCCAGACAGTCTCGTTTTATGAAGGGACTTAACTCAGGATTGCAAGTAGGATTGATCACCCACACCTTCCCAGATTTCCAAGAATTGGTGAATAAGGCGCTTATTCTTGAGGACAAGCGCAAGGAACTGGATGAGAACAGGAAGCGCAGAATGCAACAGCAGGGATCACGCCAGGGAACGCAACAGCGTCTGAGAGTTGCACCAAATCAATTCTTCAGATTCCAACCACAGAATGCAACAAGGACACCATCCCCAGCACCAAGACCTGTCAATCAGAACTACCAGACCCCAGCCCCCGCTAGAAACGCTACTCGTGCAACAAGAAGGAAGTGAGACGCCGCTACAATGGCAACGAGCCAGACACTTTGCCAACAGTTGTCCAAAGAAGACAGCAGGAGTGACCCGATTCGCTTCAATCTAGGAACCACCCCGCTAGGACGCCCGACCAGTGAGCCACATCCTGCATCCGTGGTGAGAGGCCGAGTCAACCATGTCACCGCAGATGCACGCGAGAATGCTACGGACGTCAGATCGGGTAAGTTATTTGTTAACTCGCACTGCACCTTGATTTTGTTTGACTCTGGAGCTTCGCATTCGTTTGTTTCGCAAGGCTTTGCTGCTAGAAACGATTTGGGGATTGCAAGACTTAAGTGCATGCTTTTAGTTCAAACCCCTTGTTCCGAACTCCGAACGAAAGTAGGATGTTCCGGGGTGAGAATACTAATAGATGGAATAGAGTTCCTAGCAAACCTTATTATTTTGGAAACCCAGACCTTAGACGTTATATTGGGAATGGATTGGTTATCCAAGCACAAGGCTGTATTGGATTGTGGACGAAGGACTATCTCAGTTGAGAGCCCGTGTGGAAAGAAAGTGGAATTTCAAGCTACTGCCGTTAGAGAAGGACAGTTGATGGTTAACAGTACCAAGACAATCAGCATAGAGGATGTCTCCGTAGTGAATGAGTACCCGGATGTTTTTCCAGAAGATCTACAGGTATGCCGCCAGACAGGGACATAGAGTTTGTGATAGAGCTTGTACAGTACAAAGACCAATAGCAAAGAGACCCTATCGGATGTCCACCGAGGAGTTGGTAGAGATGAAGAAACAGCTAGAGGAGTTAATGGAGAAAGGATTTATCGAGGCCAGAGTTAGTCGCCATGGGGAGCACCGCTTTTGTTTGTCAAGAAGAAGGACGGGAGTTTCAGGATGTGCATCGACTATCGTGCACTCAATGAAGTCACCGTGAAGAATAAGTATCCGCTACCCAGGATTGATGATTTGTTCGATCACCGAGAGGAGCCGGAGTTTTCTCAAGATTGATCTCGAGATCGGGATACCATCGATTGAAGATCCGATCGTAAGATATTCAAGATCGCATTCTCGTCAAGATATGGACATTACGAGTTTCTGATTATGTCCTTTGGGTGACAAATGCGCCACTTATTTCATGAATATGATGAATAAGGTGTTCATGGAATATTTGGACAAGTTTGTCGTCGTGTTCATAGATGATATCCTAATCTACTCCAAGACAGAGGATGAACATGCCGAACACTTAAGGCGAGTTTTGGAAAAGCCGAGGAACAAAGAACTTTTCGCCAAGTTCAAGAAGTGTGATTTTGGAAGGACAAGGTGGAGTTTCTTGGACATGTAATGACCGCAGAAGGAGTCGCCAGTAGATCCAAGCAAAGTAGAAGGCTGTGTTACATTGGGAGCGACCAAAGGCGTGACCCATTCGGAGTTTCCTTGGAATGGCAGGATACTACCGCCATTTCATTGAAGGCTTTCGACAATTGCGAAACCTCTTACGCAATTCTTTGAAGAAGGAAAAGAAGTTTGCATGGACGACAGAATGTGAGAAAGGATTTCAGGAGCTGAAGAAGCAATTGACATCGGCACCGGTGTTAGTTCTACTGGATGTTAATCAAAGCTTTGATATTTATTGTGACGCATCGCGCCAAGGACTTGGATGTGTGTTGATGCAGAATGGAAAGGTCGTCGCTTATGCATCAAGGCAGTTGAGGCCGCATGAGGAAAATTATCCGACACATGACCTAGAGTTAGCTGCCGTAGTGCATGCCTTGAAGATATGGCGTCACTATCTGATCGGGAACAGATGTGAAGTGTATACGGATCATAAGAGCCTTAAATACATATTCACCCAGTCGGATCTGAACATGAGGCAGAGGAGATGGTTAGAGTTAATCAAGGACTACAATATTGGAATCCATTACCATCCCGGGAAGGCCAACGTAGTAGCCGATGCTCTGAGTCGGAAAAGCCATACCGTGAGTGCGTTGCTAGCCACAAGTCAGGATGAGTTATGTGAGGATTTTCAAAAAATGAAGATTGAGGTTGTACCTAGCGGATTCTTGGCCGCATTGGAAGTAAAGCCTACTTTAGAGGACCAGATCCGGGAAGGACAGAAGGATGATGACAAGATCCGCAGGATTAAGTCCATCAAGGAGGAAGGCAAGGCAGAGGACTTCAAGTTGGATGAGCAAGGCACGTTGTGGATGAAGGATCGCATTTGTGTGCCTAACAAGAAGGAGTTAAAGCAACTGATTTTGGAAGAAGCCCATGACTCCAAGTACTCAATTCATCCCGGAAGCGCCAAGATGTATCAGGATTTGAAGGAAAGATTCTGGTGGCCGAGTATGAAACGTGAAGTTGCCGAGCATGTTGCATTGTGCGACGTATGCCAGAGAGTCAAGGCAATGCATCAGAGACCAGCAGGATTACTACAGCCGCTGAAAATACCTGAGTGGAAGTGGGAGGAAATCGGAATGGATTTTATTACCGGTCTGCCTAAGACTCAAGGAGGTTATGACTCCATATGGGTTATAGTGGATCGCTTGACTAAAGTAGCCCATTTTATCCCCGTGAAGACCACTTACTCGGGAGATAAATTAGCAGAATTGTACATGATCAGGATTGTCTGTTTGCACGGAGTGCCAAAAAGGATTGTATCGGACAGAGGTACCCAATTTACCTCAAGGTTCTGGAATAAGTTGCATGAAGCCATGGGAACCCGTTTGAACTTCAAGATACAACTTATCATCCATGCACGGATGGACAGACCGAAAGAGTCAACCAGATTCTGGAGGATATGTTGAGAGCTTGTGCATTAGCTTATGCTACCTCTTGGGATAAGAGTTTGCCGTATGCCGAGTTCAGTTACAACAATAGTTATCAGGCTAGTTTACAGATGTCACCTTTTGAGGCACTGTATGGTCGACCCTGTCGGACGCCATTGAATTGGAATGAGACCGGCGAGCGCCTTGTCTTCGGGCCTGATATTCTTCAGGAGGCTGAAGAGCAGATTGCCATGATTAGGGAAAGGTTGAAGATCGCCCAATCACAACAGAAGAGTTATGCTGACAACCGTCGCCGGGATTTGAGTTTTGAACCGGAAGACTTTGTATACCTCAGAGTTACGCCTCTCAGGGGAGTTAAGAGGTTCCATGCCAAAGGGAAACTTGCACCCCGTTATGTTGGACCATTTAAGATTTTGAGCCGCAGAGGCGAAGTTGCTTATCAGCTGGAGTTGCCACAGTCGTTAACAGGAGTACATGATGTATTCCATGTGTCCCAGTTGAAGAAGTGTCTCCGAGTTCCTGAGGAACAGACGCCACTAGAGTCAATTGAGTTGCAAGAGGATTTGACTTATAAGGAGCATCCCGTGAAGATTCTAGACACAATGGATCGAGAGACCAGAAATAAGTCAACCCGTTTCTGTAGAGTTCAGTGGAGCAACCATGAAGAAAGCGAAGCGACTTGGGAGCGCGAAGAGGATTTGAAGAAAGAGTTTCCAAACCTATTCTGTAGTGAGCCCTGAATCTCGGGGATGAGATTCTATTAAGGGGGGGAGGTTTGTAACACCCCAAAATTTTGCTTTCCTTAAATTCATGTGTGATTTGGCACTTTGTGAATTTTTGGAATTTTCTGGAATTTATTTGGATTTATTTGGAATTTATTTGAATTTATTCCATTTTGAAATAATTAAAGAATTTAATTTTGCAAATAAAATTTTGTTGGAAATATTTTATTTGAGTCCAAAATGTTCCAAAGTATTTTCCAGAATTTTTCTAGAATTTTTCTGAGTCTTTTGCTATTTTTAATGAATTAAATGAATTACTGGGAATTATTTTAATTATTAAATCGCTGGAAAATGCGAGTGGGTTTGTACTGTTCGTCCGACCGAGCCTGAGTCAGACTCGAGTTCGAGTCCGACCCGAACCCGACCCGAGCCACGTGACTCGACCGGACCAAGTCCAAACCCTAAGCCTGTGAACCGTTGGATCGAGATCCAACGGCCAACTCAAGGCCAAGACCGATCCGATCGGATCCGATCCGCACTGCTTCACGCCAGGCGATCCCAGCCGCCGATCGTGCTAATGGACGGCCGTGGCGCCGTCGTCCCCCGCCGAGTCCGAGCCGGACTCCTCCGCCGCCGCCGTGTTGGATTAGGGCTCCGCCCCAGGCGCGCGCATGCCGAGGGCATTTAAGGCACGGTGGTACCCGAGGACCACCGTGACCCCGCGCACTCTTTGCCTAACCCACCGAGCTCTAGCCGCCGTAGGTTTGCCGAATCGCTCGCCGTAGTTGCGTGAAGCGCCGCCACGGTTTTTGTCTCGCCGCCGCGCCTGGCCCTCCGCTGCCTCGAGCCCTGATTCCGAACCGTCCGGCCAAGGCGCACCCGAGGTGGTCATTCACTTCGCCGGAGCAGCCCCAGAACGCCGCCGCGTTGGTCGCCTTCTCCGACCTCGGTGAACCAGCTCCGCCGCGCCGCCATCGCCGACTTCGAGCTTTCTCAGCCGTCCGATCCGGATCCGACTGCTACGGTGAGTTCCACGTGCGCCCTAACGCCGTTAGAGCTAGGTTAGATCCTAACCGTTAGATCGGGATCGAACGGTGTAGATTAGATCTAGTGTTAGGGGCCGGATCCATTTTGGACCGTTAGATCTGGATCCAACGGCGTGGATTGACCGCGTTAACCCAAACGCGTGGTATCCAGATCCAATCTGGACCGTTGATTTTCAAATCAACGGCCGAGATTGTGCCACGTGTGCTTAGCCGCGCCCCGCGGGTGGGGAGCGTGTCTCTGACACGCGGGACCCGCGTGTCAGAGGGCCCACGTGTCACCGCAGCCACGCTGCGGCGTGAGACCCGGCCGCGAGTGGGGCCCACATGTCGGCGACACGCGTGGATTCGTGGACCGAGTCCACGGTAGACCCGAGCCGAGCGTGGACCACGTCCATGGACCGGCTGACGTCAGCAGGCCAATCAGAGGCTGACACGTGTCCTTGCTGACGCAATAATTAATTTCCGAAAAAGAAAATGATTTATTGATTCGAAATAATGATTTCAGATTTTGATTCAAACTTCAAACGCTTATAACTTTTGCGTTTCAACTCCGATTTGAGTGATTCAAATTTCTAAATTTGTATAAAATTGAGATCTACCTAAATATGAATTTTATTTAATTTTTGGACTAAAGTTTTTCTCTGTAAAATTATTTAATTGATTATTTGAACTTTAAATAATCATAACTTTTGCATCTTAACTCCAAATTTGATGATTCCAGTTTCTAAAAATTCATAAAATTATGTTCTCTCTGTTTATGGATTTTATTTGGATGTTTGGACACTTTTTGCCTATTGTTTATTCGTGTATTTGCTATTTGCACGCTTTACGAGTAGACGTTGAAGTGCCGGAAGGATTCGAAGGAGAAGTATTGACTCACGATCCAACTCAAGACCAAGAACAAGTACTTTTTGAAGGCAAGTTGTGCTTTGACCATGTTGATCCTATTTTGAAATCTATTTTGATTTAACCTATTGCATGCTAAGTTCAAATAGAAAAATACTTTATTTAAAAATGGGGAATTAGATAAGTACCAATTTGCTGTATGACACCTTGATTATTTAAGTATGTGCTATGACCCCTTGTCACCCTAGTTGTGGACTACTAGTTGGACATTATTAAATTGCCAACATGGGTTTAGACCGTTGTAGTATACTGCTTAGACCTGCTACGTGCTCATGACATGATTTTGGATAATCAAATGTTAATATTGACTTAATGACATATTGAACCTGTTTTGGAAAAGTATCATGTGATGTTGATGGCACGTGGTGCATGGTAATCAACTGGGGTTTGATAAACAGTTTTCGACCGGGGCATGTGGCAAGAGTAATCAGGTGGGCCAGTTGTGGCATTGGGGATGTTGATTTGGTTCTTCAGGTAGTCTTGCCCTGGTCACCCTAAGGACTTAACCTTGCAAGCCTTTGAACTGGGTCTAACGTGCAACCACATGTCTGTAATGGGACGGACCTAGTTGACTAAGTTGCTAATAACGTACCTGTAGGATCGAAGTATACGAATATAGCAATCAGAGGGGGGGTGAATGATTGTGCGGAAGCTAAAACCAAATTCTTGACCTATTAAAAGTTCACCCCAAAACAGAACCAAATAATTGCCTCGTTTTCGACAAAAACAGAATGATAGAGGTTTGGTAAAACGAGAATTCCCGGAGATCCAACCGTCGAAACGATCTGAAATTTGGACACAAGAAACTAGATTCCAATACAAATCGAACCCAAAAAGAATCAGCTCGATCGGACTTACGGATCAAAAGTTATGAGCTTCGCAAGCTTGCTGATCCAGAACTTGACGAGAATCAATCTAATCAAAACTTCAAGATTAAACAAGAACGACAAAAGATTGATCAACTAGACTTTGAGAAACACTAGATCAATACCCTAGAGAGGTTTTTGATGGATCAAATCAAGATAAAACTTGAAGAACAAAACCAATCTAGAACTAGAACAAGCATGCAAACAAGAACCAAAACAGAAAATCTTGTAGCGACGTGGTTCTCAGCACGCAAAAATCTTGGAAGAATTGATCTTTATTTCTTGTCTAAAATACTCTCATCAAAAGAGTACAAACCCTAAAACCAAGCTCAAAGCTTGATGCGCTCAGCTCTACTTGGTGCCTTTCAACAGGAGACCCCCCACCTATTTAAAGCACCAACCAAGAATACGATTCCTATTCCCTAGAAGGAATCCGTATCCAACACAACTCCACTTGGCCCACCCTGGCCGAGTACAACTCTTGCACGCGTATGGCAACCCTACCATACTCACGTGACTAACACTTTGCACGCGTATGCCCACCTGCCATACTCACGTGACTAACACTTTGCACGCGAATGACCTCCTGCCATTCTCACGTGACTAACCATTCTTCATGTGCACCATTCTCTTAGCCCGAACGTCCCGCATGACATCCTTGACCACCAAGACCTCGGTTCCTCCTGAACCTAGTCCCGAACCTCAGTTCCTCCATGAACCTAGTTCCGGTCCCGTCATCGACCACATTCGTCTTCGAGCAATACATGCACATGAACAAACCACAAAACAAATCCGAGCACAAGTCCACGACTTGACTCAATGTCAATCCATGCAACTACTCACATGAGCATTGCATAAAGTCCACTTCAAAAGAAGCATCATGAAATCATCACAAATTTCATAATCTCAATTTCAAATTATTTCAAATCTGCTCAAAACCCTAATTGAGCAAAACACGTTTACGACGGACAAACAAATGTTGTCTGCGTACAAGGGAAAAAGTTTACTCAAAAACATTCACGACGGACAAACAAAGTCTGTCCGTTGTACAAGGAAAAATCTCTGTTCCAAGAAGCCAACCAAACGCGGAAAAACACGTTCACAACGGACAAACAAAGTTGGTCCGTTGTACATGCAAAAATGACTTCGGTTCATGATCTCAAAACATGTTCACAACGGACAAACAAAGTTGGTCCGTTGCAAACGTGCCACGCTCGGTTTCACAAAAGTAAAAACCCTAGAAAAATCCATTCACGACGGACAAACAAAAACGGTCCGTTGTACATGTGAAAATCTCGGTTCCAAGAAGCTATCTAAACCGAAAAAAAACGTTCACAACGGACGAAGAAAATCAGTCCGTTGTACATGCAAAAATGGTTTCGGTTCAGAGCTTTAAAAACATGTTCACAACAGACCCAAAAACATTGTCCGTCGCAGATGGGAAACTTACTGTTTCTTGAGAACTTTGTCCGGCGCTAAAGTGAAACTTACTGTTTCTTGAGAAACTGTCAAACACATGCACAAGCACATTTTGCAAATCCAATTCTAAGTTAATTTTTCAGTTCAAAGCCAATTTTTCAGCACATGATTTCACAATCTCCCCCTTGATGAAAACATTGGCAACACCACTTAGAATTGAACATTTGGCATTCACTTTACAAAAGATTTTGAAATCGAAGAAAACACAGAATTCCCCCTTTGACCAAAAACAACACAAAATCTCCCCCTGAGAATGAAAATGTATGTGAATGTGCAATGCGCCCAAAAATTTCAAAAAATTCTCCAAACTTCTCCCAAAATTCTCAAATTTAACAACTCTCCCTTTTTCTTTAAACTTTTCAACAATTCCCAATTTTCTCCCCCTTTGACAATGGATTCATCAAGAGTAAAAGAGAGAACAGGTTCAAAATTTTTCCTGTAGCAAAGATGTCACAAGGAGAAACAAGGGAGTGCCAAGATAGGAAAAGATGAGCTCATTCGATCATATAACCTTATATATCACATAATATGCAAAATACATGATCTTGATGTGATTTTAGCATGTTAGGGAATGACATGTATCTCAACCTCAATTCAGTCAACTATAGCCAAGTACTAAGCAAAACCTTTAGTAGAAAAACAAAGGCTCAAAGTTGAAGCAAATAACAAATCAGGGCGAGCAAGTAGTTTCAACTCCAATCTAGTGGACCAATTTAATCTTTAAACAATAAATCGCATGTGGCATGCTTGAAGCATACTTCTTTTATTTTCTAGGAGTGGCATGCTTGAAGCATACATCTTAACTTTGAGGGAATGGCATGCTTGAAGCATACATCTTATCTTTTAGGGAAAGCATCCTGAAGCTCATAACTTGAGGCTTTTGCTTTTAACAACCCTTTTTTATTGATTCCCTTTTCTTTTCATTTTTCTTTGATCATAAACATGCAAAAGTGATTAAAAGGTCTTATGAAAGAGTAAAGTTGAAACCACACTTGCTTCATTGCCCAAATTTGTCAAGAGGATTCAATATCAAGCCTAGAAGAGTAAGATATCACAGAGTATTTAGCTATAGGCAATCGATCGTGGAATTCGCAATGTCATTCTTAGTTCAAGTGAGACAATTTAGATTATCATATATTAGCTCAATTATATAGTATATAAAGAAATATGATAAAGTGAGCTCATCAAGTGAAAGAACTTGGCAAAGAAACTCCCCCTCAAAACAATCCCATTGGATGAACAATTCCAAGTTCTCCCCGAATAAAAGCAAAACGAGAAGAAGACAAAGGTTTTGTGAAAATGTCTGCCAAATGATGTTCAGTATCCACATGGTGAAGCACAATTTTTTCTTTTTCAACATGATCTTTAAGAAAGTGAAATCCAATATCAATATGCTCAAGAAAAGGGATTACTCAAGAGGTGGCACGAACCAAATCAAATCAACATCCTCCAAAGTCAACATCAGAAAAAGCTCTTAAACTAATCCATGAGGAATGTAAAGCCAAATGCCAAAATCTTGAGTTCTATGAAGATACCTGAAAATCCTTTTGATAGCTTGTCGATGTGAAGCACGTGGGAAGAGTCTCTCATGTAAACCTCTAATTATCTCGTCCTCAACAGCATTATCATCATCTTTATGAACAAAGACACTCTCCCCCTGAACATATGCACTTGTACCTGCATCATTTGAACTAGTGCCTTTGCGAAAACAGAAGTGGAAGAAGCATCTCCAAAGGCAACACTTTCAAAGATGAGATGCACGAGTGAAGGAGAACCAAATCTTATCACTGAACATATGAAGTGAGCATCCGAAATTCACTAGCCACATGTTCTCCCTCCTCGTGAGAAGCCTACATAGAAGCGAGAAAGTGTCGAGGTCTCGATGCTGGGGTTAGAAATAAGATGTTTAGGAATCGATCTTGAGACACACGACGGACAACAAGAGGCACAACACAAGCAGTCTTATGCACAAAATCAAATTTGCCTGTTCCGTGTTTCTAGCAACAAAAGGTGCTTGCATCACCCTAGGCACGTAGTGAGAAGCAAAGCGTGCCTTCTACGAAATTAGACCTAGCCTTAGCTCTTTCTTTCTTTTGTTGTTTGGCTAGTCTAAAGCAAAAATCTACTAAATGTCCATCTCTACCACAATGAGTGCAAGTGTATTTAACAGGATGTTTGGCTTTAGAAGTAGAAGCAACATTTGCATTCATCATAGTAGAAGATAACACTCCAGCAGACTTAAAGACGCTTTTCTTAGGCTCATTGACAATTTCAAATTTTCCTCCGTCAAGTGTTTTAACAACAGTGGGAGCATGTGATTTATGATGAGCATAAGAATCAAAACCTAAACCTTTGTTATGAGTGCTGACTTTTGATTGATCCAAAATCATGTTTAGGTTCTTCTTTCCTTTAGTGAAACGTTCTAATGATTTGTCCAAGTAATCAACTTTTCGAGAAAGAGTTAAACAATTATTGCAAGGAACATTCACTTTTCCTTTTTGCTTACGACAAGTTGAGCATGAAAGAACCTCATGTGTAAGCAGATCATCAGTCAATTGAGAAACCCTAGCATTTGCATCTTTTAATTTTAATTCAAGAGTTGAGCATTTAGAACAAGAAGTTAAACCATGCAAATCATCAGTGAAACAGCTAGCATGTTTAATATGTTTCTCATTTTTCTCACTTTCAGCATTAATTTTCTCAATCAAGGAAGCATGTTCTTTCCTAAGCGAAGTAAGCTCATTCCAAATTAAGTCACATGATTTGCAAGCATCATCATCAGGAATCAAAGTTTTAAGTCTAGCAATTTCAGCATTCAATGATTCAACAACAAAATCATGTTTCTTAATTTTCTTGTCACGTTTATCAAGCAATTTACCAAGACGAGCAACAAAGCAATAGCTAATTCATCGTAAGAAGGATCTACCTCATTGAAGTCATTTGTCATGATCGCCCTCGGTGAAGCTGTCGCTGCTTTTGGCCATGAGACACAACCCCGTCAACTCATGCTTGCTTGGAGTTGCATCATCCTCGCTGCTCTCCGAATCCACATCGCTCAAATTGACTTGTTCAAGAGCAGAAAGAACTCGATGGACAACTTTGCGGTTGATGAAGTTCTTCTTCTTTCTATCACTTGGAGAGAACTTCTTCTTCTCTTTTCTTCTGTCGTTGTCCTTCTCCTCCCTTGATGCTTTACTTGCAAGTTTTGGACAGTTTGGACGAATATGGTCGAGATCACCACACTCATAGCATCTTGGAGGATCACCACCACCTCTCTTTCTCTTTATCACATTTTGCAAAGCTTTGTTAAAGCGAGAAGAGAGTAGTGACAAGTCTTCTACTGGGAATTGCTCAATCTGTTCATCGGTTAGTGAAGACAAGAAAGATAGAGCAAAACTTGAAGCAGCACCATTATGAGATATGCTAGATTGAGATGTCAAAGCAATTGATTTATGATCATTCTTTCTAGCAAAAACATCTAATTCATGAGTTTTCAACTTAGAATAAAGAACATCTAAAGTAAGTGTACTCATGGTAGTAGATTCTTGTATAGATGTTACTTTCATCTCCCACACCGACATGTCCAAAGCACTAAGCAATTGTCTAGCATTAGCAGCATCATCAAAGCTAACTCCAACAGCACGCAAATTGCTAAGAATCTTATTAAAACATGCAAAGAAGTCATCTACCGACTCACCGGGTTTCATCTCAAATCGCATGTATTCTTTTTTGTAAAGATCTTGACGAACCTCTTTAATAGTGTTAGAACCCTCATGGTAATCACAAAGAGATTTCCATACCTCATATGCAGATCGAAGATGAATCACACGATCGAAGTCGCTACGTCCCAAGCCTTGGATGATCAAGTTGCGCGCCTTGCTATTTGCTTCAACATGTGTGCGATTGGTGTCGTTGACGTTGTCGTTTGCAGGGACTTCATATGGCTTGTAGACCTTCTCCCAAATTGTGAAGCCCTGTGCTTGGATGAATGCCTCCATCTTGGCCTTCCAAAACTGAAAATCAACACCATCGAACACACATGGTTTTGTCGAATAACGATCCATTGATCTAATCACCGGTTAAGATAGATTAGAGAAACCTTGCTCTGATACCACTTGTAGGATTGAAGTACACGAATATAGCAATCAGAGGGGGGGTGAATGATTGTGCGGAAGCTAAAACCAAATTCTTGACCTATTAAAAGTTCACCCCAAAACAGAACCAAATAATTGCCTCGTTTTCGACAAAAACAGAATGATAGAGGTTTGGTAAAACGAGAATTCCCGGAGATCCAACCGTCGAAACGATCTGAAATTTGGACACAAGAAACTAGATTCCAATACGAATCGAACCCAAAAAGAATCAGCTCGATCGGACTTACGGATCAAAAGTTATGAGCTTCGCAAGCTTGCTGATCCAGAACTTGACGAGAATCAATCTAATCAAAACTTCAAGATTAAACAAGAACGACAAAAGATTGATCAACTAGACTTTGAGAAACACTAGATCAATACCCTAGAGAGGTTTTTGATGGATCAAATCAAGATAAAACTTGAAGAACAAAACCAATCTAGAACTAGAACAAGCATGCAAACAAGAACCAAAACAGAAAATATCAGAGCGACGTGGTTATCAGAGCACGCAAAAATCTTGGAAGAATTGATCTTTATTTCTTGTCTAAAATACTCTCATCAAAAGAGTACAAACCCTAAAACCAAGCTCAAAGCTTGATGCGCTCAGCTCTACTTGGTGCCTTTCAACAGGAGACCCCCCACCTATTTAAAGCACCAACCAAGAATACGATTCCTATTCCCTAGAAGGAATCCGTATCCAACACAACTCCACTTGGCCCACCCTGGCCGAGTACAACTCTTGCACGCCGTATGGCAACCCTACCATACTCACGTGACTAACACTTTGCACGCCGTATGCCCACCTGCCATACTCACGTGACTAACACTTTGCACGCGAATGACCTCCTGCCATTCTCACGTGACTAACCATTCTTCATGTGCACCATTCTCTTAGCCCGAACGTCCCGCATGACATCCTTGACCACCAAGACCTCGGTTCCTCCTGAACCTAGTCCCGAACCTCAGTTCCTCCATGAACCTAGTTCCGGTCCGTCATCGACCACATTCGTCTTCGAGCAATACCTGCACATGAACAAACCACAAAACAAATCCGAGCACAAGTCCACGACTTGACTCAATGTCAATCCATGCAACTACTCACATGAGCATTGCATAAAGTCCACTTCAAAAGAAGCATCATGAAATCATCACAAATTTCATAATCTCAATTTCAAATTATTTCAAATCTGCTCAAAACCCTAATTGAGCAAAACACGTTCACGACGGACAAACAAATGTTGTCCGGCGATAAGGGAAAAAGTTACTCAAAAACATTCACGACGGACAAACAAAGTCTGTCCGTTGTACAAGGAAAAATCTCTGTTCCAAGAAGCCAACCAAACGCGGAAAAACACGTTCACAACGGACAAACAAAGTTGGTCCGTTGTACATGCAAAAATGACTTCGGTTCATGATCTCAAAACATGTTCACAACGGACAAACAAAGTTGGTCCGTTGCAAACGTACTGCCTTTCGGTTTCACAAAAGTAAAAACCCTAGAAAAATCCATTCACGACGGACAAACAAAAACGGTCCGTTGTACATGTGAAAATCTCGGTTCCAAGAAGCTATCTAAACCGAAAAAAAACGTTCACAACGGACGAAGAAAATCAGTCCGTTGTACATGCAAAAATGGTTTCGGTTCAGAGCTTTAAAAACATGTTCACAACAGACCCAAAAACATTGTCCGTCGCAGATGGGAAACTTACTGTTTCTTGAGAACTTTGTCCGGCGCTAAAGTGAAACTTACTGTTTCTTGAGAAACTGTCAAACACATGCACAAGCACATTTTGCAAATCCAATTCTAAGTTAATTTTTCAGTTCAAAGCCAATTTTTCAGCACATGATTTCACAGTACCTGTGGGACCTCAGGAGGTCAACTACACCCTTTGTGTAAGTTGTACGGGGGAGCGTACCGGGGCTGAGGCCAGGTACCCATCTAACGGTTGATTGGCCTAGACTTCGCCTTAGCGAAGGGAAGGGTTAGTGCGCAATAACCGGGGAGGACCACTTGTATTGTTAGAAGTCTCCGAAAGACTTTGTTACGGGAACTCGCCTTTGTGGTGTTTGACTGTATCTTGTGGGTAAAGTGCATAACCTCTGCAGAGTTTGGAATCTATTCGAATAGCCGTGTCCGCGGTATTGGACATCGCTCGGGAATTACAGTCAAGGGTTAGATTTTCTCAAAAATAACTTTGGTTTGAAAGGTTGGGCTGGAGTAATAATGAAGTTGATGGAAATGTGGTTTAGGATGGGAAAGATGTTTACTAAACTTCTTGAAAAGTTATTTATGCTTTACTTATTTCTACTGCTTTCGAATCTACTTATATTACTTGTCCAATGCTATTTACTGCAAACATACCTTGAGTTATTCCTTTGTACCAAGCCATGCATATAGTATATTAGCCTGCATTCTGTGCATGACTTGCTGAGTACCAAGTACTCACCCTTGCCTCAACACAACACCAGTTGAAGAGGAGACTACGCCAGCTTTGGAGGAGGAGCTCCAAGAGGATCCGTCTACGTAGGGAGCGAGCCCAGTCAGTTGCCTGTGGTATACTGGATGGCGCCACGATGTTACCTTATTTGATTTTCCGCTGCTACTATTTCTCTTTTAATAAGTATCGCCCTGCGTGGCGTACATTTGTGACTTGACCATAAGGTCGAGTAACCAGTTTGGTTATTTAAATAAAAGTACTTTATTAGCATCGAATGGTATGATTGTGATATTTACCGATGTTAAGACTGTGTGCACTAGCGCGTTCCTGGACTAGTGTTGAATACACAGAGGGTCCGGATTTGCAAATTCAGGGTCCCGACAACCAACGAGCTCAAGTGCTAGAGATGGGTTTCAGTACTTTGTAACTTTTACCGATGACTTTAGTAGATATGGATATATCTACTTAATGAGGCATAAATCTAAAACTTTTGAAAAGTTCAAAGAGTTTTAGAACGAAGTATAAAATCAACTTGGCAAATCAATAAAACACTTACGATCAAATCGTGGTGGCGAATACTTGAGCCAAGAGTTTGGTGATCATCTAAAACAATGTGGAATCGTTCGGCAACTTACTCCGCCAAGAACGCCTCAATGGAATAGCATGTCTTAACGATGGAACCGAACTTTGTTAGACATGGTTCGATCAATGATGAGCCAAACAGATCTGCCATTATCCTTCTGGGGTTTCGCTCTAGAGATAGCTGCGTTCACATTGAATAGGGTCCCATCAAATTCCGTTGAGAAGATGCCATATGAGATATGGACTGGGAGAAGTCACATGTTATCATTTCTCAAGATATGGGGATGCGAGGCTTATGTAAAACGTTTGCAATCAGATAAACTCGCACCTAAATCAGAAACATGCTTCTTTGTGAGGTATCCTAAAGAAACAAAAGGATATTACTTTTACAAACGAAATGAGAACAAAGTGTTTGTTGCTCGAAATGGTGTCTTTTTGGAGAAAGAATTTCTTTCCAAAGAAATCAGTGGGAGTGATGTGCATCTCGATGAAGTCTGAGAATCGCATGAATATGTTCAAGCTGCCACTAAACCTTCACAAGATGTACAAAGTGTTGTACAACCTGTGGAAGAGACACTATGATGGGGGTGTAAAGGGATGCCCGAACTTCCGTCAGGTGGAGGATAAGTCGATTAGGCGGAGCGAGACACTCACGATCCGGCTTCTTGATCGACACGATCAAAAACCCCTGCAATCGCAGCACCACACGCCCTTCGTTATCAACCGTGCGCTGCCCGGCTGACCTCGCCACGAAGGCTAATCCCTGCCAATGAATCGAGAACACAAGCAAGAACAAGAAAGATGCACTGAATTTGAAAATTGAGGATGAATCTCACGAGTTGGGGTCTCACAAACCGATGAACGGCAATACTGTTCAAAGACAGAATTAATCTAAGCAAAACCCAAAGCAAACCCTAGCGGCGGCTACTGGATATAAAGGCTATGGGACGTCCTAGAAACCCTAGACGTGTCCGTGATGGACTCCAACACGATACATGGGCCAACGGCCCAAATTGGTGACGCAGCACCCTGGGACAGATTCTGTCCGCCAGCTTGAAACGTTGATTCCTGTCGACTCCGAAGTCCAAATGACCTGAAACCAGTGCCATTGTAAAGCTTATCTCCTTAGCTTTCCATGCATATGTGGATCATCAAAATCGGAGCCCGTTTGTGGCCTGGGCGACGATTTTAGTGAACGCTGCTCCTGGTGGCCGAGGTGGTCGACTCCGAGATGAATTGAACCTCCAACTTGACTTGGACACCCTCCTTGCCTCCCTCTTGGTCCTTGCTGGTTTCCAAGGCCTTCATGGTCCTCTCCAAAGTTCCTAAGTACAATATAATCAATAATATCATTAGGTAGCATACCATCCTCACAAGTATCTGCACGGGCACTTAGGAAGGAGCTCACCTGTTGATTCAATTGTCGTGCTCGTGCTCTTGTGATGGGTCCTTGCATCACAACTGGAGGGGGCTCGGTCGTATGCATAGGAGTGATGTCCTCATCATCCTCCCCCTCTTGAAGTGGAGTCGTCCTCGACTCAAGCCCATCTTCTTCTCCCATGAACGGTTTCAAATCTGCAATGTTAAATGTGGAACTAATCCCAAATTCGGGCGGCAACTCAAGTTTATATGCATTATCATTTATTTTCTCAAGTATCTTGAAAGGACCATCAGCTCTAGGCATTAATTTAGACTTTCTCAATTCTGGAAAACGATCCTTTCGCAAGTGTAACCATACTAAATCACCCGGTTCAAGTTTTACTTCCTTTCTACCTTTACTTCCGTTTGTCCTATACCTTTCATTCATCATTTCAATATTTTCTTTAGTCTTTTCATGCAATTTCAGAATAAATTCAGCACGTTCCTTAGCATCAAGATTAACTCGTTCACTAGTAGGTAAAGGTAATAGATCAATAGGAGCATGGGGATTGAAGCCATACACTACCTGAAAAGGACTTACCTTGGTGGTGGAATGTACCGCCCTATTATAAGCGAATTCAACATGCGGCAAACATTCTTCCCACATCTTCAAATTCTTCTTCAAAACAGCCCTCAACATAGTGGATAATGTACGATTTACTACCTCGGTTTGGTCGTCGGTTTGGGGATGACATGTTGTTGAAAACAGCAGCTTGGTCCCCAATGTATTCCATAGAGTTCTCCAAAAGTGGCTCAAAAACTTGGCGTCACGATCTGAAACAATAGTAGAAGGCACACCATGCAAGCGAACGATTTCTTGAAAGAAAAGGTTAGCAATATTAACAAAGATCGTCGCTCTTATGACAAGGAATAAAGTGAGCCATCTTAGAAAATCTATCAACCACCACAAAAATACTATCCCTCCCCCTCTTGGTCCTAGGCAATCCTAAAACAAAGTCCATAGATATATCCTCCCATGGAGTGCTAGGAACAGGAAGAGGCATATATAAACCATGTGGATTCAATCGTGACTTAGCCTTTTGACATGTAGTGCAGCGGAATACAAACCTCTCAATGTCTCGCCTCATCTTCGGCCAAAGAAGTGGGCAGACAAAGACGACCTCCGCCTTCTTGGCACCAAAATGACCCATCAACCCTCCTCCATGGGCCTCCTGTATCAAAAGAAAACGAACGGATCCAACTGGAATACATAGGCGGTTAGCTCTAAACACAAATCCATCGTTTATCACATATTTGTCCCATGTTCTTCCCTCTTTGCAATGCAGCAAGACATCTTTAAAGTCATCATCATGAGCATATTGTTCTTTAATTGATTCCAATCCAAATATACGACAATCAAGTTGGGACAACATGGTATATCTCCTAGACAATGCATCAGCAATCACATTATCCTTCCCTTTCTTGTGTTTGATAACATAAGGAAAAGGTTCAATAAATTCAACCCATTTAGCATGTCTACGATTCAGTTTCACTTGACTGCGAATATGTTTTAGCGACTCATGATCAGAATGAATAACAAATTCTTTGGGCCAAAGATAATGTTGCCACATTTCTAAAGATCGCACAAGAGCATACAATTCTTTATCATACGTGGAATAATTCAAAACAGGACCACTCAATTTTTCGCTAAAATAAGCAAATGTGTTTTCTATCTTGCATCAAAACACCACCAATTCCAATCCCACTAGCATCACATTCAAGCTCAAAGGTCTTATTAAAATCAGGAAGTTGGAGTAAAGGTGCATTAGTAAGCTTATCTTTCAAAAGGTTGAAGGCATTCTCCTGTGGTTCCCCCCAATGGAACACAACTCCCTTCTTCGTCAATTCATTCAATGGAGCTGCAATGGTGCTGAAATCCTTCACAAAGCGGCGGTAAAATCCGGCAAGTCCATGGAAGGTCCGCACTTGTGAAATCGTCGTGGGCGTTGGCCAACTCTTAATCGTGTGCACCTTGGCTTCATCAACCTCAATTCCGTGCGGAGTCACAACATAGCCAAGAAACGACACTCGTTCGGTGCAAAAAGTGCACTTCTCGAGGTTACCAAATAAACGTGCAGTACGCAAAGCATCAAAAACAGCATGTAGATGATCAAGATGTTCATGTAATGACTTGCTGTAAATCAATATATCATCGAAATAAACCACCACAAATTTCCCAATGAAAACTCGTAAAACCTCGTTCATTAAGCGCATGAAGGTGCTTGGTGCATTAGTTAAACCAAAAGGCATGACTAACCACTCATACAATCCAAACTTGGTTTTAAAAGCTGTTTTCCATTCATCTCCCAATTTCATTCTTATTTGGTGGTATCCACTACGCAAGTCAACCTTAGAGAAAATTATAGAACCACTTAACTCATCAAGCATGTCGTCTAGCCTAGGAATAGGATGACGGTACCTTATTGTGATATTGTTAATGGCTCTACAATCTACGCACATGCGCCTAACCGCCATCTTTCTTAGGAACCAAAATAACAGAACAAAGACACGGACTAAGGCTCTCACGTATATACCGCGGTCCAAAAGATCTTGGACTTGGCGCTGAATCTCCTTAGTCTCCTCGGGGTTGGTCCTATAAGCAGCTCGGTTTGGCAAACTCGCTCCAGGTATCAAATCAATTTGGTGCTCAATCCCTCGTAGGGGTGGGAGTCCTGGAGGTATCTTGGCAGGGAAAACATCCGCATACTCCTGCAAAAGGTTAGTGACAGCAGGAGGCAAAATCTTGGGCAGATCATCCAATGAAAACAAAGCATCTTTGCATATCACAAAGATAGCACAAAGCATCATTACTAATTGCAGCAAGATCAGATTTCGTGAGCAAGCAAGACGGGATTCCTCAATTTTATTTGGTTGGCTACATGCTGAATTTCAGATTTTTCATCAATGGGTTTCTTGTCATTAGCAATCCGCTCCCTATCAGTTTAACAATTTCAGCGGGGTCAAAGGTAGAAGTGTAATTTTCTTTCCCTTATGCATAAAAGTGTATTTATTACTTCTACCGTGGTGAAGTGCATCAGTGTCATATTCCCATGGGCGACCCAATAAAAGAGAACAAGCTTGCATCGGCACCACATCACAATCAAGAAAATCAGAATATGAACCAATGGAAAAATGAACCCGAACTGTTTGTGTTACCTTAGCTTTGCCAGAATCATTTAGCCACCGAATGTGGTATGGATGTGGAGTGCGGGCGTGTGGTCAAGCCAAGCTTCTTGACCAAATCTGTACTCACCAAGTTATTGCATTGCCGGAGTCAATGATCACGCCGCCGCTTTACCGTTGATGACGAAGAAAATCTGGAACAAGTTGTGGCGCCGCTGCTGCTCGGATTGCTCCATCTGTGCGCTAAGGACACGCTGGACAATGATGGACCAGACGCAGCAAGATATCCTCGGCGCCAAAGGTGGCTTCGTCATCAACCTCGCCGTTGTCCACCCTGGTGTCGCCGATCTCGCCCTCAACATCGGAGGTGCCGATGTATCCTCCGTCCTCGGTGGCGATGTAGGCCCGCTGGCTGGGGCATTCTCTCTTGCTGTGGCCAAGCCCTTGGCACGTGTGGCAGCGAATTCCCGCCGATGTACGGCTGTGGAAGCGACGGAGGAGCTTGGCGGGTCGACTTCTGCTGTCTGCGGGCACGGGTGGGTGGTACCGCCGCTGCCGGTCGTGTGTTCGGCAAAGGTGGCGTTGTCGCTGGTCGAAAGGTGGAAGAAGGCACTATCTTTGCTTGTCCCGTAGTCGTTCGGGGCGTGAAAGTGCTACCGGCATTGCTCCTGCTCTTGGAATGGCGTCCTCGCAATTCCTTCTCTGCTAACATAGCGAGATGAAACAAGCGATTGTGATGGTATATTCTTTATAATCAACAATATCCTGAATTTACGACGCAACCCACCATAAAAACGAGCAATTTTATCCTCAGGTTCCTCTACTACCCCACAACGTAACATACCCTTTTGAAGCTCTTGGTAATATTCTGTGCATACCATACTACCTTGATCTAATCGTTGCAATCTCTTGCGCATATCACGTTGGTAGGAAGGAGGAACAAATCTATTACGCATAGCATCTTTTAATCTCGCCCAAGAATCAGGTTGTAAGCGGGCATTTACTAGTTCATTCCACCAGATTATAGCAAAATCTTTAAATTCACTAGTGGCTTGTCTAACCCTATGAATCTCGGGAACTAGATGGGAGTTAAATTTCTGCTCAACCGTCATCTCCCAATCTAAGTAAGCATTAGCATCATAAGCTCCAGAAAAGGAAGGGATGGTGAATTTTACCTTAGCGAAAGGATCATCATTGCGGTTCTGGTTATTACCTCCCATACCGTGACGGTTGCGGCGAAGACGGTCATGCAGACGGGCGTCCCGTTGAGCAACACGCTCCCTGGCGGCACTTTGCTGCTCATCTTCATCTTCCTCAAAATCACCATCCTCATCGTGGTCGTTGTTGTCGTGGTTGGCGCCACTGTTGACGGTTGCACCTCCTTCAATGGTCGCTGGAGAGCGTTTTTCGACGACATCCATCCTCTCGGTGAGGGTGGAAACTCGTCGATCGATGCTCTCAAGGGTCTTGTTCGTCGTCATGGCATGCTCCTTGAACATCATTTTTATCTCGTCCATCATGGTCGACAATTCTGAATGAAGGACACAGTCTTCGACGGTAACATCGTCATCCTCGTTCCTGCCCTTCTTGCCACCTGTCATGGTTAGCGCAGAAAAGGACAGAAGGAAACACAAGCACAAGTGTTATGATCCCTATGAACTACTAGGTGGGATCTCACGCTCTCAAGCAATCTTACCAAGTTCTTACAGGTTCTTACCAACACGAGGGACGGTGCAACCGTGGTCGGGTTCGTGACACCGTGAGGGTGTGATGAAGCGATTGCAAGGGTCAATAACCTGTCTTGTCGGAAGGATTTATATGTGGAGCTGTAGGAAGGTTATATGGATGGGTGGCACACAATGCAGTAACAGATAGTAATGCTGAATAAATGTCCAAAGTACTTGCCCTAGTTGCTGGTCTAAATGTGGCCTTAGTCTAGCCGCGGCAGAAAATAAGGAATAAGTAGAGACAAGCAACAAGGCGTCAGAGTATATGAACAGATATCAGAACCGCATCAAACACTTCTACTTCTATCAGGCACGGTAGAAACACCTACCTTGGCTCCTGCCCTTTTTTTTTTTTTTTTTTTTTTTTTTGTAGGCTCTACTCTATGCCTCTTTCACCAATTTTTTTTTTTTTCTTTGATTTTTCTGATATTTTTCCTAGGCTCAGGAGCACAAAGGTAGATAGTACACAAATTTTCAGCCTGAACAGATGTAAGATGAAACCGATATGAAATAAGAAGTGTTTTCCGAAAAGCGTGCTCAAACTTGGTACGAGAACTCAATCTTCCCGAGGGAATTTCGCAAAAATAATTTCGGCAAACCCGACAAGGTAGGGGAGAATCGGATGTAAAATTTTCTTCGATGTCCGTGAAAAATCGCCTAATTCCGAGTCCGTATGCAAAAGTTATGGCCGCTTTGGAAGGACTCGAATCGTGGTTTTATAGGAAGCACATCTCCAAACTCAAGGGCGTATGGAGTTGATATGAGAGCGATGATCTTTGGTGGAAGGTTCGGTGATTAGGGGAGGCGATATGGCTAACAGGAGGTGGGGGATTAGGGTCTATGAAGGAGAAACCCTAACACAACTAGGACTCGAATCGAGGAGAACCACAAAACAAACCGATTCCAACAAGGACTCAAAATACGATTGGATCGGTTGTAGGATATGGAATGCAGCGGAGGTGAGACACGACTAAATTAAGTTCACGATCTAAACCAGCAACACGACTCGATTCTGGACACAAACTCAGTACTACGGACTCTGAAACCGAAATTGTGCAAAGGCTAGACGTGGTTCTAGGTATGGTAGACTATGAACTGCAATTTTTTTTTTTTGGCTTTTTTTTCGTGGACTATAGGACGAACGCAAAACTAAATCAAACTACGGGGAGAAGGCGAACCTGACGGTAAACCTTGCTCTGATACCACTTGATGGGGGTGTAAAGGGATGCCCGAACTTCCGTCAGGTGGAGGATAAGTCAATTAGGCGGAGCGAGACACTCACGATCCGGCTTCTTGATCGACACGATCAAAAACCCCTGCAATCGCAGCACCACACGTCCTCTGGTTATCAACCGTGCGCTGCCCGGCTGACCTCGCCACGAAGGCTAATCCCTACCAATGAATCGAGAACACAAGCAAGAACAAGAAAGATGCACTGAATTTGAAAATTGAGGATGAATCTCACGAGTTGGGGTCTCACAAACCGATGAACGGCAATACTGTTCAAAGACAGAATTAATCTAAGCAAAACCCAAAGCAAACCCTAGCGGCGGCTACTGGATATAAAGGCTATGGGACGTCCTAGAAACCCTAGACGTGTCCGTGATGGACTCCAACACGATACATGGGCCAACGGCCCAAATTGGTGACGCAGCACCCTGGGACAGATTCTGTCCGCCAGCTTGAAACATTGATTCCCGTCGACTCCGAAGTCCAAATGACCTGAAACCAGTGCCATTGTAAAGCTTATCTCCTTAGCTTTCCATGCATATGTGGATCATCAAAATCGGAGCCCGTTTGTGGCCTGGGCGACGATTTTAGTGAACGCTGCTCCTGGTGGCCGAGGTGGTCGACTCCGAGATGAATTGAACCTCCAACTTGACTTGGACACCCTCCTTGCCTCCCTCTTGGTCCTTGCTGGTTTCCAAGGCCTTCATGGTCCTCTCCAAAGTTCCTAAGTACAATATAATCAATAATATCATTAGGTAGCATACCATCCTCACAAGTATCTGCACAGGCACTTAGGAAGGAGTTCACCTGTTGATTCAATTGTCGTGCTCGTGCTCTTGTGATGGGTCCTTGCATCACAACTGGAGGGGGCTCGGTCGTATGCATAGGAGTGATGTCCTCATCACACTAGCCCCACATAGGTCGAGGAGACCGCCTCATGAACCCATAAGAAATGGACATGACATATTATTGTTGAATAATGATGAGCCCACGACTTATGAAGAAGCAATGATGGACCCAAACTCTGAAAAATGGCTGCGAGCCATGAGATCCGAAATTCAATCCATGCATGACAATTAGGTTTGGAACTTGGTTGATCCTCCTCATGGTGTAGAAAACATAGAGTGCAAATGGATTTTCAAGAAGAAAATAGACATGGATGGAAATGTTCAGATATATAAGGCATGGTTAGTGGCAAAGGGTTTCAAACAAGTTCAAGGAGTTGACTATGATGAAACTTTCTTACCGGTAGCCATGCTTAAGTCTGTTCGGATCATTTTAGCTATTGCTACATATTTCGATTATGAAATATGGCAGATGGATATCAAAACAGCTTTCCTTAATGGGAATCTATCTGAGGATGTATACATGATACAACCTGAAGGTGTTGTCGAACCTAAATATGCTAAAAAGGTATGCAAGCTTCAGAGATCCATTTATGGGTTGAAGCAAGCATCTCGGAGTTGGAATATTCATTTTGATGAAGTAGTCAAAGGATTTGATTTCATCAAAAACGAAGAAGAGCCTTGTGTTTACAAGAAGGCTAGTGGGAGCGCACTTGTATTTCTTATCTTGTATGTGGATGACACATTATTGATCGAGAATGATATTCCTATGCTTGAAGATGTTAGGACTTCGTTGAAAAGGAGTTTCTCAATGAAGGACTTGGGAGAAGCATGTTATATCTTGAGCATATCTATATATAGAGATAGATCAAAAAGGTTGATTGGATTAAGCCAAGAAACGTACATTGAAAATGTTCAATATGCACGAATCCAAGAGAGGATTCATGCCAATGTCACATGGCATCAGTCTAAGCAAGAATCAGTGTCCTTCGACAACTGATGAGCGAGACAGGTTGAGCAAGATTCCACATGCTTCGGCTATTGGGTCTATTATGTATGCCATGATCTGTACACGCCCAGATGTCTCATATGCTCTAAGTGTCACGAGCAGATACCAAGCGGACCCCAGTGATGGTCATTGGATAGCTGTGAAAAACATCCTGATGTGCTTGAGAAGAACTAAGGATATTCCTAGCTTTTGGAGGTGAGGAAGAACAGGTTGTAAAGGGTTACACCGATGCAAGCTTCCAAACTGACAAAGATGATTTTCGATCGCAATCCGGGTTTGTGTTTACAATAAATGGGGGAGCGGTAAGCTCGAAGAGTTCTAAGCAAAACATGGTGGTCGACTCTATGATAGAAGCGGAGTACATTGCGGCTTCAGAGGACACAAAGGAAGCTGTGTGGATAAAGAAGTTCATCTCAGAACTGGTTGTAAAGGGTTACACCGATGCAAGCTTCCAAACTGATAAAGATGATTTTCGATCGCAATCTGGGTTTGTATTTACACTAAATGGAGGAGCAATAAGATGGAAGAGTTCCAAGCAAAGCACGGTGGTCGACTCTACAACAGAAGCGGAGTACATTGCGGCTTCAGAGGCCGCAAAAGAAGCTGTGTGGATAAAGAAGTTTGTCTCAGAGCTTGGTGTGGTTGCTAGTGCCTCTAGTCCAATGGATCTCTATTGTGATAATAGTGGTGCCATTGCACAAGCAAAAGAGCCTAGATCACATCAGAAGTCCAAACACATACTCTGATGCTTTCACCTTATTCGCGAGATTGTGAATACAAGTGATGTGAAGATATGCAAAGTACATATGGAAGCTAATGAGGCTGATTCGTTAATGAAACCTCTTCCACAACCTAAGCATGAGGCGCACACGAGGTCTATTGGTATTAGATGCTTAATTGACTGACTCAAGTGCAAGTGGGAGATTGTTAGTGTTATGCCCTTGAGACAGTCATATAGATGATTGTAACATGACTATGCTTATGAATAATAATATGATTATTGGTCCAATGAATGTATATCATTATATTGATCAGCAAGTATGTGACTTGCTTATGAAACTCTCTACTCATTGATATAATTCTGTAAGTATCTCTGATCGGGTATCATCGTATAGGACAACGATGAATAGATCAGCGCATGTATTGATCGATGATCATGTTTCATAGATCATGGGATATGGGGATATCATCAATACATTGTGAACGCATGTTGAAGAACATGTGTTAGATAGACCCGCAATGGGACACTGCGAGAATGTTACATTCTTATATGTCATCAGTGTATCTCATACATAGTAGATGTATTATCCTTAGACCTGAGATTGTCACATTCCCTACATATATAATAGTTTACCTTGGGGTTATCAAACACTATTTCCTAACCAGACAGTTATAAAGGTAGCTTTCATGTTTACTATGAAACATGCAGAGGGAAGTGAGCAGTCAAGATGAAATTTGCCACTCCAGTGTAACAGAGATATATGTCTAGGCCACTCGTGTGATATGATTAAGGAAGTGCATGGCCATGCCATGATTGAGAAGTCAATCACAACTTATTAATATATCACGGATACGAGAGATGGATTGAACTGTCAAAGGATGACATGCTTCTCGCCTTGAGTTCGATCTTCATATAGTTTGGCAAAGGGATTATTACATCAGTACTTTGTTCATTTGCGTTTGGCAGTTGGCATGCTGTAACACCCCAATTTTTGCTTTTCATGAATTTAAATGAAATTTGGCACTTTTGTGAATTTTTGGAATTTTCTAGAATTTATTTGGATTTAGTTTGAATTTATTCCCTTTTGAAATAATTGAAGAATTAAAAATTGCAAATAAAATTTTGTTGGAAATATTTTATTTGAGTCCCAAATGTCCTAAAATATTTTCTAGAATTTTTTTGAAATTTTTCTGAGTATTTTGCTATTTTTCTCGAATTATTTGAATTTCTGGAAATTATTTTTAATATTAAATCGCTGAAAAAAAATCGAATCGTTTTTACTGTTCATCCGACCGAGCCTAAGTCCGACTCGAACCCAAACCGCGCCACGTCCGAGCCGGACCCGATCCGCCGAGCCCGAAACCGTGGACCGTTGGATCAAGATCCAACGGCCCACATTGAGCCACGTAGCGCACGTGCGCCCGCACCGCTCTAAACCCCTAAACCAAAACCGATCCGGACCGTTGGATCTGGATCCAATGGTCAGGATCAGCCCATACTGCTTCGTCCGGATCCGGTCTAGATCCAATCTCGCCCGCGCCAGCGTGGCCGTTGATCGCGCCACGTGGATGGCTGTCCGCCTTCGTGCCACGTGTGCCTAGCCGCACCGTGCGGTGCACGCGCGTGCGGCGTGTCGCTGACACGCTGGGTCCGCTTGTCAGTCGGACTGCTAAACCGCACCATGACATCACCGCTGACGTCACGGCCGGGCCCGCTTGCCGGTCGCTTCGGCCGGAGCCGTTGACGTCAAGCTGACGTCATAAATCGCTTTTCCAATAGAAAAATAATTCGGTGGAAATTCAAAACCCACACTGACATCATGCTGACGTCATTGTTCAGTTTTTAAGTATAAAAATAAATGAATTAATTCGGTTTATTGATTTTAAATTTAGATTCAAACTTCAAACGCTTATAACTTTTGCGTTTTAACTCCGATTTGAGTGATTCAAATTTCTAAATTTTCATATTATGAATATTTCTCTGTTTATATTTAATTAATGCTTTCTTTAAACTTTAAACGGTTATAACTTTTGCATTTTAACTCCGATTTGGACGATTCAAATTTCTAAAAATTTATAAAATTGTGCTCTCTCTGTTTATGGACTTTATTTGGATGTTTGGACACTTTTTGTGTACTGTTTTATTCATTTATTGCTATTTGCACGCTTTACGAGTAGACGTTGAAGTGCCCGAAGGCTTCGAAGGTGAAGTGTTGACCCAGGAGCCACCTCAGGACCAAGATCAAGTATTCTTTGAAGGCAAGTTGTGCTTTTACCATGTTGATCCCATTTTGAAATTAATTTGATTTAAATTATTACATTCTAGTTCAATTATAAAATGCTTTAATTGATTTTGGATGATTAGTAATTGCCTAGTTGCTGTATGCCACCATGACATAGATAATTGTATGCCATGAACCTGTAACACCCCGGCATTTAATATGCCCGAATGCTACCAAACATAAGCTAAACAACATCTAAATACCACATTTAAACATAAATTCCAGCAAAGGTACATATGCTAAAAACCGATATTTCGGTAGCATCTCCTTTGTTTTTCCATGAATTAACACAATATCAATATCATGGCAAGATATATCATAGCACACGACATCTAAAACATCAACATAAATGGATATATCATCAAATTATGCAAATAATACCACGCTCAACCACTTCATAAACTAAAACGAAGCAAATAAGGAATCACTAGGATGCTAAATTAAACCATACATTAAGTTTAAGGCACAACTCTTAATATCATGTCTCCAAGTGATTAATTATGGACTATGATGGTGGAGCTACGTGTAGAAGTGTAGCTAGACCCCTTTTTCCCGCATGCCGATCTCAAAGTACCTAAAAACAACATAAAACACAAGCGTGAGTTCAAAAACTCAGCAAGCATATTGTAATGGACAACAAGATCATTTACAAGACAATAATACCTTACATCACATATAACATCTCATACTTGAGCACATAACAACATCATCATCATTAAATATGTATTGCAATGCAATGCAATGCAATGTTATGCTCATATCTCCTTGGAAACTCATACCGGTATGGTTGAGTACACACCCGTCGGTGTGCACCCTTTTCCCCCCTTCCATCCCGAAGATGGAGGGTGCCTACTCCTCGCTTCCATTCACCACGTGGATGGAATCACGATGTAGGTCTTACTCAATGGCGTTAGGACTAGTCATAACTTTCTCACCGACCTTGCCGGACTAGTTATGACTTTCTCACCGCCTCGCCCTATCTCATGACATGCATGCAACTATGCCAATTATCATATCTCATTTGTACATAAACATATGGCATCATGTCATAGTACACATAAACACATGGCATCGAATCATGATAAGTATAGACACATAGCATCATATCATGATAATCATACTCAATATATCATTGGAAAACAGCAAGCATGGCAAGTGATCATAGCAAGTATTCAATCTTTCATCTAATCTCCACAAGCAACCTACGATTCCGCTATACATTACAACACACTTGCCTCAACCGCGGGCGACGGATTGGAGGGAAGTAGAGGGCACTCCCGGTGTCACACCACCTGCACATAGGCATCACACACTCACAATCATGCCCACAAAACAGTACACAAACCCCCATCTAACCCGACATTGCCCACTACTCGCAAAACCTAAAAACAGAGGTTCTGTCCCGTCGGGACAGCAGCCTTGCAAAAGGCATAACTTGAGTTCTGGGACTCTGAATGAATTAAACGAGTACACCCTCGCGTAGCTTAGGAAATTTTCCAACTTTCTCTAGGTATATGGAAAGTCTGATTCGGCTTCTAAAGTTGTTTAATCTACAGATTACCGAGATCTGTTCCAATCGCGTCACAGATTTTAACACGCTCGGTAAAACGGCCATAACTTTCAAACGGCTGATCGGATTTTAACATGCTTTATGTCCACGGAAATATAATTAAATTATCTACAACTTATTTTAAGTCCGTACGGACAGATTCGGATTCTAAATCGACGAAAACAAGAACCCTAGGCCGACTGCTCAATCTGCCCGAAAAAAGAAACGTGGCAACGTCTAGATCTAACCCAAAGAACTCCAACCCAGCACCACCAATTGATCTAAAAACTTCATAAACACCCTAAGAACAGTACCTAGATCAAACCCAAGGATCCCCATGATCATACCTTTGCCCAACGAACGAATCTCCAATAGATCTCCTCGCTCCTCGCTCCTCGCTCCTCGGATGGATCTATGAGGATGCAGGGGTGGGGAGGCCACCCTAGGGCAGCAAGGGGGTGGAGGAGAGGTGGTGTGCAATGGGGAGCAATGGGGGAGGTGGAGGCGCAAGGAAGGGAGAGGGGAAGGTGGGGGTGGCGGCTAGGGCTTGGAGGGAGAGGTGGGGGCGCCCAAGGGCAGGGGGAGCACGCCCAAAAGGCTGGTGGGGAGCCCTTTTACCAGCCCCCACACCCAATCCTAGTCCGTTACGGAAACCTACTCCATCCCACCGAAGCCCACCAAGGCCCAAACTCCCCCGGGAAGGCCCAAAACCCCGGAAACGGCGCGGAAACGCCCCGAAAAAGCTATTAACCTCCATATCCTATAGTTTTAACCTTAATTCCACATCTAATAATGTTATTAACCTTATCATGCACGTTAAATAAGGTTACGACACTCCGTGGTGTCACAACGCTTCAAAAGGCCCAAAAACGCGAGTAAACCTCAAGCCGAAAGGTTTTATTCTCTAATTTCACCTTCTATAACGTCACACCAAACCGTAGTGTCACAGAACCCCTTGTCACCCTAGTTGAGGATTAAATAGTTGGACATTATCAAATTGCCAACATGGGTATTTAGATCGTTGTAGTATATTGCTTAGACCTGTTACGTGCTCATGACATGATTTTGGACAATCAAATGTTAATATTGACTTAATGATATATTGAACCTGTTTGGAAAGGTATCATGTGTTGTGATTGTTGATGGCACGTGGTGCATGGTAATCAACTGGGTTTGATACATAGATTTCGATCGGGGCATGTGGCAAGAATGATCGGGTGGGCCAGTTGTGGCATCGGGAGCGTTGGTTAGGTTCTTCGGGTAGTCTTGCCCTGGTCAACATAAGGACTTAACCTTGCAAGCCTTTGAACTGAGTTAATCGTGCAACCACATGTCCGTAATGGGACGTACCTAGTTGAGTAAGTTACTAATAACTTGCATGTGATACCTCGGGTGTCAACTACACCTTTTGTGTAGCTTGAAAGGGGAGCGTACCAAGGCGATGGCATGGTACCCGTCCAACGGTATGTCGGTCCCATACTTCGCCTTTGTTAAGGGAAGGGATGGTGTATGGCAAAAACCGAAAAGGTTCACTTGTGTAGTTAGCCGTTTCCGAAAGGCTTTGTTACGATCACTCGCCTTTGTGGTGTTTGGCTGTATCTTGTGGGTAAAGTGCATAACCTCTGCAGAGTGTAAAATCTATTCGAATAGCCGTGTCTGCGGTATTGGACATTGCTCGGGGATTACAGTCAAGGGTTAGACTTTCTTGGAAATAACTTAAACTTGAGAGGTTTCGTTTGGTTAAATGATGATGTTGATGGAAATGTGGATTAGGAATGGGAAAGATGTTTATTTAACTCCAGGAAAAGTTATTGATATTACACTATTTCTATCGCTTTCGAATCTACTTATGTTACTTGTTAAATGCTGTTACTGCAAATGAACCATGAGCTATTCCTTTGTATTAAGCCATGCATGTAGAATATTAGCTTGCATTCTGTGCATGACTTGCTGAGTACCAAGTACTCACCCTTGCCACAATACAACAGCAGTTGAAGAGGAGTCTACACCAGCTTTGGAGGAGGAGCTCCAAAAGGAATCGTTTATCTAGGGAGCGAGCCCAGTCAGTTGCTTGTGGTATACTGGATGGCACCACGAAGTTATCTTATTTTTCGCTGCTATTATTTCTCTCTTATTAAACTTTCGCCCTTCGAGGCGTACTTTTGTAACTTGACCTTAAAGGTTGAGCAACCAGTTTGGTTACTATAATTAAGGTACTTTCTATTTCGTTGAGTATGATTGTGATATTTACCAATGTTGAGACTGTGTGCAGTAGCGTGATCCTGGACTAGTGCTGAATACACAGAGGGTCCGGATTTGCAAAGTCGGGTCCCGACAGAGGTGGTATCAGAGCCATACTGACTGTAGGCTCAACCCTTAGTTAGAATGGTCGTAGTAAGGATAAAACCTATTTTCTAAAGCTAAAAGTTTGTCAAGATAATGAATTAATTCTCGACTTACCCCTTTGCTGAATTCTTTTGTCTCCCACTTTGATTTAACATGCTGCGTTCTTACGCGAGTGTTTTGTGACAGATGGAGGGAGAGATCAACTATGTCGATCTTGAGGTTGGCCACGCCGCGGAACTTTGGCGTATGTTGCAGTTTCTCGAAGGTTTTGAGAAGCCGCAATACCAAGTGAACGTCATCAGACAAGCGGGACTGATTAGGGCTTGTGATGTGAAGATCTCGGTACATGCCAGGAAGAAGGGCAAGGGCAACCGTCCGATATATTGCACAGCCAGGAGGTCGACAATGCAGATGGGAATTCAGGAGGTATCATGACGAGCGATGCGACACATCGCCCGCATCTACGCCAGCGAGCTGGAGGGCGCGGTGTACCGTTACCATCCACACAACAACAACCTTCTCGACCCGAGGCTGATTCAGGATGAGAATGCCACGGTCACACAGCTGGCACGACTTGTCATCGCTCAGGAGGATGTGCTCGATGATACGAATCGGGAGCTACAGAAGGCTCACGAGGAGGTCACGGTAGAGAAGAACCGATGGCGGGAGGCTCAAGAGCATGTGTCCCACCTTCTGCGAAGGATTGACGAGTTGGAGATGGCATTGTACGGACCAGGACCAGAGCCAGTACTTGAGTTACATGAGCCGGACCCGGAGGAGCCAGATCTCGAGGAGGACACCGCTTCTTCGACTACCACAGTTGCAGGGCATGGTGATTGTTTCGCGCCGATGCCACCGCACCCGCTCCCAGGCAGTGGAGGTTTTCTTAACGAGTGAGCCTAGGTCTTGTAGTTGGGACTCCTTCATCGAGTCGCGTTATAGAATAAAGAGTCACCCTTAGAGGCGTTGGATTTTCATTGCTTGCTGAGTGTGCAGTATGTGTTGCAGGCCCTTAGGCGTTGTAAGCAACCATACCGAGTTATTATTGTTTAGTTAATAAAGTTGAATTTTGAGTTACACTTTCCTCCCTGCATAAGTTACTCTACTACTTGTCTATGCTTGTTTCCCTCTTCTCTTTAAACCCTGGAGCAATCGACAGATGGTGAACACCCGCGGAAACCTTGGAGGCAATGGGAGTGGTTCTCGCCCAGCTGGGAACCCTAATGATGGAGCACCTGCACCCCAACCAGCACCACCAGTTGACATGCAGAACTTTGGAGCTTTTCTTGCTGCACAGACCCAGCTGGTGCATGCCATGATGCAACAGATGCAGCAGGTCACTGCTCAGGCCACCGCTAACCAAGCAAATCAGGGGCAACGACAGGGAGCAAAGTTGTCGGAGTTCATGAGGACTCATCCACCCACATTCTTTGGGAATGCTAATCCATTGGAGGCGGATGATTGGCTAAGGTCAATAGAAAGGAAGTTACGCATTGCCCAATGCATGGGAAATGAGAAGGTGCTTTACGCCTCTCATCAGTTTGAAGGGACCGCCGCTGAATGGTGGGAAAATTTCTGCGCCACGCGGGAGAACCCACAGGACATCACATGGGAGGAGTTTACGGCTGCGTTTCGTCAGTATCACGTGCCTGAAGGAAATAATGGACCTTAAGAAGGAAGAGTTCAGGGCATTGAAGCAAGGTAATCAACCAGTGTCAGAGTATCTGAACAAGTTCACACAGCTTGCACGCTACGCACCTGAAGATGTAGCGACAGATAAGACCAGACAGTCTCGCTTTATGAAGGGACTCAACTCAAGACTGCAGGTGGGACTGATCACCCACACCTTTCCAGATTTCCAGGAGCTTGTGAACAAGGCGCTTATTCTTGAGGACAGGCGCAAGGAACTGGATGAGAATAGGAAGCGCAGAATGCAGCAGCAAGGATCACGTCAGGGAGCGCAGCAGCGTCTGCGGGTTGCGCCAAATCAGTTTTTCAGATTCCAACCACAGAATGCAGCAAGAACACCATCGCCAGCACCAAGGCCTGTTAATCAGAATTTCCAGACTCCAGCCCCAGCCAGGAACGCTGCTACAAGCAACCAGCAGGGCACAGTGAGGCGTTGCTATACATGCAATGAGCCAGGGCATTTCTCCAACAACTACCCCAAGAAGACAGTCGGAGTGACCCCAGTTCACTTCAACATGGGCTCCACACCAGCCAGGACCCCAGCCCTAGGAGCAAACCGCGGAGCAGCACAGCCAGGAGCCGCACTCCAGACCGTGGTGAGAGGCAGAGTCAATCACGTGACCGCAGATGCACTCCAGAATGCCACGGACGTCATACTGGGTAAGATACTTGTCAACTCAGTACCTGCAACAGTTTTGTTTGACTCTGGAGCTTCGCATTCGTTTATTTCCCGAGATTTTGTTTCTAAGAATGATTTTGAGATTGTGGATCTTAAGTGCATGCTTATAGTTCAAACCAATGGGTCAGAACTCCGATCTCAAGTAGGATGTTCCGGGGTGAGAATAATAATAGATGGGGGTAGAGTTTCTAGCAAACCTCATTATATTGGGGACCCAGACCATAGATGTTATCTTAGGAATGGATTGGCTATCCAAGCACAAGGCCGTATTGGATTGTGGGCGAAGGATTATCTCATTCGAGAGCCAATGTGGAAGGAAAGTGGGATTTCAAGCGACCGCCATTCGTGAGGGACAGCTGATGGTCAACAGTGCGAAGGCAATCAGCATAGAGGATGTCTCGGTGGTGAATGAGTATCCAGATGTTTTTCCTGAAGATTTGCCTGGTATGCCACCAGACAGAGACAGAGTTTGTGATCGAGTTAGTACCCGAAACCGCACCGATAGCAAAGAGACCTTACCAGATGTCCACCGAAAAATTGGTAGAGATGAAGAAACAGCTTGAAGAGTTGATGGAGAAAGGATTCATCAGGCCGAGTTCGTCGCCGTGGGGAGCACTAGTTTTGTTCGTCAAGAAGAAGGACGGGAGTTTCCGGATGTGCATAGATTATCGTGCACTCAATGAAGTAACTGTGAAGAACAAATACCCACTACCCAGGATCGATGATCTGTTTGATCAGCTGAGAGGAGCCAGAGTTTTCTCCAAGATTGATCTTAGATCGGGATACCACCAGCTGAAGATCCGATCGGAAGATATTCCAAAGACCGCATTCTCGTCTAGATACAGACATTATGAATTTACTGTTATGTCCTTCGGTCTGACGAATGCGCCAGCCTATTTCATGAATATGATGAATAAGGTTTTCATGGAGTACTTGAATAAGTTTGTCGTCGTGTTCTTGAGAAGTTGCGAGAGCAGCAGTTATTTGCCAAGTTCAGTAAGTGTGATTTTTGGAAGGACAAAGTGGAATTCCTTGGACATGTGATGATCGCAGAAGGAGTCACCGTCGATCCCAGCAAGGTAGAAGCGGTGTTACATTGGGAGCAGCCGAAGACCGTGACTCAGATCTGGAGTTTTCTTGGGATGGCAGGTTACTACCGCCGCTTCATTGAAGGCTTTTCGATGATTGCGAGACCTCTCACACAACTGTTGAAAAAGGAGAAGAAGTTTGCCTGGACACCAGAGTGCGAGAAAGGTTTTCAAGAGCTGAAGAAGCGATTGACATCAGCCCCAGTGTTAGTTCTACCGGACGTCAATCAAAACTTTGATACATATTGTGATGCGTCGCGCCAAGGTCTAGGATGTGTGCTGATGCAGAACGGAAAGGTCGTCGCATACGCATCAAGGCAGCTGAGGCCGCATGAGGAGAATTATCCGACGCATGACCTAGAGTTAGCTGCCGTAGTGCATGCCTTGAAGTTGTGGCGTCATTATTTGATTGGGAACAGATGTGAAGTGTATACGGATCATAAAAGTCTTAAGTACATCTTCACCCAATCGGATTTGAACATGAGGCAAAGGAGATGGTTAGAGTTGATCAAGGATTACAATGTCGGAATCCATTACCATCCCGGAAAGGCCAATGTGGTGGCCGATGCTCTGAGTCGGAAAAGCCATACTTAAACATGTTGATAGCCGCGAGTCAAGAAGAGCTATGCAAGGATTTCCAGAGAATGCAGATTGAAGTGGTACCAGAAGGAATCTTGGCCGCATTAGAAGTGAAGCCTACCCTGGAGGATCAGATCTGAGAAGGATAGAAGGATGATGACAAGATCTACAGGATTAAGTCCAAGATGGATGAAGGCAAAGCAAAAGACTTCAAGCTGGACGAGCAGGGCACGTTGTGGATGGAGGATCGAATTTGTGTGCCAAACAAGGATCTGAAACAGTTGATCCTAGAGGAAGCCCATAACTCCAAGTATTCAATTCATCCGGGAAGTGCCAAGATGTACGAGGACTTGAAGGAAAGATTTTGGTGGCCGAGCATGAAGCGTGAAGTTGCCGAGCATGTTGCGTTGTGCGACATATGTCAGATAGTCAAGGCCATACATCAGAGACCAGCAGGATTGCTACAGCCGTTAAGGATACCTGGGTGGAAATGGGAGGAAATCAGAATGGACTTCATTACCAGTTTACCCAAGACTCAAGGAGGATATGACTCCATATGGGTCATAGTGGATCGCTTGACTAAGGTCGCTCACTTTATCCCCGTGAAGACCACCTATTCGGGAGATAAGTTAGCTGAGTTGTACATGACTAGGATCATTTGTTTGCACGGAGTGCCGAAGAAGATTGTATCGGACAGAGGTACCCAATTTACCTCGAGGTTCTGGAATAAGCTGCATGAAGCCATGGGGACCCGTTCGAACTTCAGTACAGCTTATCATCCGCAGACGGATGGACAGACCGAAAGAGTTAATCAGATATTGGAGGATATGTTAAGAGCGTGTGCATTGGCTTATGCTACCTCTTGGGATAAAAGTTTGCCGTATGCTGAGTTCAGCTACAACAATAGCTATCAAGCAAGCTTGCAAATGTCACCATTTGAGGCACTATATGGTCGACCTTGTCGAACACCGTTGAACTGGAATGAGACGGGTGAACGCTGTGTCTTTGGACCGGACATTCTTCAAGAAGCCGAAGAACATATTGCCATGATCCGAGAAAGGTTAAAGATAGCTCAGTCAAGACAGAAGAGTTACGCTGATAACCGTCGCCGAGACCTGAGTTTTGAACCAGAAGATTTCGTGTATCTCAGAGTCACACCACTCAAGGGAGTTAAGAGATTCCATGCCAAAGGAAAACTCGCGCCGCGATATGTTGGACCATTCAAGGTTCTCAGTCGCAGAGGGGAAGTTACGTACCAGCTGGATTTACTGCAATCACTAGCGGGAGTACATGACGTGTTCCACGTGTCCGAGCTGAAGAAGTGTCTTCGAGTACCAGATGAGCAGACACCGTTAGAGTCGATAGAACTGCAAGAGGATCTAACTTACAAGGAACACCCCGTCAAGATTTTGGACACAATGGATCGAGAAATGAGAAACAGGTCAACCCGTTTCTGCAGGGTTCAATGGAGCAACAATGCAGAGACCGAAGCAACTTGGGAGCACGAGGAGGATTTGAAGACAGAGTGTCCGAACCTATTCCTTAGTAAGCCCTGAATCTCGGGGACGAGATTCTGTTAAGGGGGGAGGTTTGTAACACCCCAATTTTTGCTTTTCGTGAATTTAAATGAAATTTGGCACTTTTGTGAATTTTTGGAATTTTCTGGAATTTATTTGGATTTATTTGGATTTAATTTGAATTTATTCCCTTTTGAAATAATTGAAGAATTAAAAGTTGCAAATAAAATTTTGTTGGAAATATTTTATTTGAGTCCCAAATGTCCTAAAATATTTTCTAGAATTTTTCTGGAATTTTTCTTAGTGTTTTGCTATTTTCCTCGAATTATTTGAATTTCTGGAAATTATTTTGAATATTAAATCGCTGGAAAAAAATCGAATCGGTTTTACTGTTCATCCGACCGAGCACGAGTCCGACTCGAACCCAAACCGCGCCGCGTCCGAGCCGGACCCGGTCCGCCGATCCCTAAACCGTGGACCGTTGGATCAAGATCCAACGGCCCACATTGAGCGACGTAGCGCACGTGCGCCTGCACCGCTCTAACCCCCTAAACCAAAACCGATCCGGACCATTGGATCTGGATCCAACGGTCAGGATCAGCCCGTATCGCTTCGGCCGGATCCGGTCTGGATCCGATCTTGCCCGCGCCATCGTGGCCGTTGATCGCGCCACGTGGATGGCTGTCCGCCTTCGTCTACGCCCGAGTCCGGGTCGGACTCCTCTGCCGCGTCTCCGCTGCGTTCCATTTGGGTTCCGATTTTAGCGCACCTCCCAGGGTTATTTAAGGCGTGGGTCATCGCCCGAGGTTGCCCTTTTTCGTGCGCACATATTGCCCTAGCCCCCCGAGATCCAGCCGCCATAGATCTGCTGGGATTGCTCGCCGTAGTTGCGTGAAGCGCCGCCATGGTTTTTGCTTCGACTCGCCATCGTCCGCCGTCCCCCGCCGCGTCGGTGCCCAGATCCGGAACCCCCAGGTCGAGCCGCGTCCGTGGAGATATCTCACCACGCCAGGGAAGCCCACAAAGGCCGTTGCCCGTGTCGCCTCCACCAGCTCCGGTCTGCTCCCTCCGCCGTGTTGCCATCGACGCCCTCGAGCTCAGACCGCGGTCCGATCCCGATCGGACCGCCACGGTAAGCCCACGTTTTCCTCAGACCCTAAAACCCAGATGCGTTAAGGACCGTTAGATCTAGATCTAATGGTCTAGATTTCCGTGACGCTGTCAAATCAGAGTGACCTAGGTTAGATCCTAGCCGTTGGATCTAGATCCAACGGCTTAGAATGAGACACGTAGCAGCGTTGCACCATGCGGAGGATAGATTCCAACCATCCGATCTGGATCAAACGGTCCAGATTAACCGCGTTAACCCCTTAACGCGCGGGATTGGATATGATCCGGGCCGTCGATTTTCAAATCAACGCATCGATCGTACACGTGTGCCTAGCCGCGCTGCCGTGCGCGTCTGCTGGCGTGCGGCGATGTCGCCGACATCTGGCCCGCTTGTCAGCCGAACTGCTAAACCGCACCATGACGTCACCGCTGACGTCACGGCCGAGCCCGCCTATCGGTCACTTCGGCCGGAGCCGCTGACGTTAGGCTGACGTCATAAATCGCTTTTCCAATAGAAAAATAATTCGGTGGAGATTCAAAACCCACGCTGACGTCATGCTGACTTCATTATTCGGTTTTTCAGTATAAAAATAAATGAATTAATTCGGTTTATTGATTTTAAATTTAGATTCAAACTTCAAACGCTTATAACTTTTGCGTTTTAACTCCGATTTGAGTTATTCAAATTTCTAAATTTTAATAAAAATGAGACCTACTCAAATATGAATTTAAATTAATTTTTGATTATGAATATTTCTCTGTTTATATTTAATTAATTCTTTCTTTAAACTTTAAACGGCTATAACTTCTGCATTTTAACTCCGATTTGGACGATTCCAATTTCTAAAAATTTATAAAATTATGATTTCTCTGTTTATGGACTTTATTTGGATGTTTGGACACTTTTTGTCTACTATTTTATTCATTTATTGCTATTTGCACGCGTTACGAGTAGACGTTGAAGTGCCCGAAGGCTTCGAAGGTGAAGTGTTGACCCAGGAGCCACCTCAGGACCAAGATCAACTATTCTTTGAAGGCAAGTTGTGCTTTGACCATGTTGATCCCATTTTGAAATTAATTTGATTTAAATTATTGCATGCTAGTTCAATTATAAAATGCTTTAATTGATTTTGGATCATTAGTAATTGCCTATTTGCTGTATGCCACCATGACATAGATAATTGTATGCCATAAACCCCTTGTCACCCTAGTTGAGGATTAAATAGTTGGACATTTCAAATTTCCAACATGGGTATTTAGATCGTTGTAGTATATTGCTTAGACCTGCTACGTGCTCATGACATGATTTTGGACAATCAAATGTTAATATTGACTTAATGATATATTGAACCTGTTTTGGAAAGGTATCATGTGTTGTGATTGTTGATGGCACGTGGAGCATGGTAATCAACTGGGTTTGATAAATAGATTTCGATCGGGGCATGTGGCAAGAATGATCGGGTGGGCCAGTTGTGGCATCTAAAGCGTTGGTTTGGTTCTTCGGGTAGTCTTGCCCTGGTCAACATAAGGACTTAACCTTGCAAGCCTTTGAACTGAGTTAATCGTGCAACCACATGTCCGTAATGGGACGGACCTAGTTGAGTAAGTTACTAATAACTTGCATGTGATACCTCGGGTGTCAACTACACTTTTTGTGTAGCTTGAAAGGGGAGCGTACCAAGGCGATGGCATGGTACCCGTCCAACGGTATGTCGGTCCCATACTTCGCCTTTGTTAAGGGAAGGGATGGTGTATGGCAAAAACCGGAAAGGTTCACTTGTGTAGTTAGCCATTTCCGAAAGGCTTTGTTACGATCACTCGCCTTTGTGGTGTTTGGCTGTATCTTGTGGGTAAAGTGCATAACCTCTGCAGAGTGTAAAATCTATTCGAATAGCCGTGTCCGCGGTATTGGACATTGCTTGGGGATTACAGTCAAGGGTTAGACTTTCTTGAAAATAACTTAAACTTGAGAGGTTTGGTTTGGTTAAATGATGATGTTGATGGAAATGCGGATTAGGAATGGGAAAGATGTTTATTTAACTCCTGGAAAAGTTATTGATATTACACTATTTCTATCGCTTTCGAATCTACTTATGTTACTTTTAAATGCTGTTACTGCAAATGAACCATGAGCTATTCCTTTGTATTAAGCCATGCATGTAGAATATTAGCTTGCATTCTGTGCATGACTTGCAGAGTACCAAGTACTCACCCTTGCCACAATACAACATCAGTTGAAGAGGAGTCTACACCAGCTTTGGAGGAGGAGCTCCAAGAAGAACCGTCTATCTAGGGAGCGAGCCTAGTCTGTTGCCTGTGGTATACTGGATGGCGCCACGAAGTTATCTTATTTTCCGCTGCTATTATTTCTATTTTATTAAACTTTCGCCCTGCAAGGCATACTTTTGTAACTTGACCTTAAAGGTTGAGCAACCAGTTTGGTTACTATAATTAAGGTACTTTCTATTTCGTTGAGTATGATTGTGATATTTACCAATGTTGAGACTGTGTGTAGTAGCGTGATCCTGGACTAGTGCTGAATACACAGAGGGTCCGGATTTGCAAATTCGGGTCCCGACACATGCTCTGTAAGGAGCTGTTACCAACTATTGGATTAGAAAAGGGTTTTCCGAATCTATGTCCAAATGCGCATGAACCAACAGGGTCACACACTTAACGGGCTGGGAAGCATTAATTCGGATTGGATCCGTAATTAATGGACCTCGTTGGCTTAACACGCTGATGGGCCCTGGCTTAGGGTTTCATCGCGTGCCTATATAAGGAGAGGAGAAAGGTGGGCGTCATAAAGATCTTTTGTCCAGAACCCTAGCTTCCACCTCTCGTTGCCCAAGCACGACGCTCGGCGTTCCATCCCCGGACGAGTGGACTACTGTGGTGACGCTGCTGCTACTGCGGCGTGGAGAGGATTATCCGCCACGAGGACGATCCGAAGTGAGGATGATCTGCGGCGAGGACGATCCATGCCGAGAACGATCCACTACATCAACACGCGAAGGATTCCACAATTGGGCATTTAGTGGTAATCTAATATGTGATCCACTTCTTGCGAGTTGCTTTCTAGTTATGCGGTAGAAATTTTAATTTACGCTAGAGTAGCATACCGCATTCCTCTTCAAAAATACCATGAGCCAAGTCCCAACGCTTGGGGGCTAGACTAGTCGGGTAGTGCATACAACAAAAAGGGGTCAAACCACTAGGATAAAATTGGAGTCAACAATGGAAGAAGATGAGGCAGAAAGCATCAAGATTCAGACATCAAGAAAAAAGATTGAATTGTACAAGTCAATGAAGTGTCTTACACTGCCTACAGATACATAATTACAAGTCCAAGTCTAAGTTCTCCACCAACTTAGCAGATGTGTCCTTGACAGCTTCGAGAAGAGCGGCGCCTTGGTCATTGTCCACCGTGCTGGCAAAGCTTTCCTTGACGGCCTTAAGATCCACTCGGGGATAAAGGGACTTCACAATTGCTAGGACCTGGCTAGCACTTGTGGTCGCCGTCTCCCTCAAGTAGGTCCTAAGCCTCTCGGGCGCCTCCTGCAGGCGTCGGAGGACTTGGTCTTCGTCGCCCGACCCGCCGGGGTGCAGGAGCACTAGCATCGGCTCGGAGGCAAGGAGGAACACAACATACGTAGTTTTCGCAGCCTTAACTCTCTCGTCGAGGTTCCCGAGCTGTGCTTGTGTCCTGTCTCTATACTTTGCAGGCAAGGGGGATCATCATCAAGATTACTGCAAGAAGGATAGAGATGAAGGACAACCAAGCTAAGAAGCGCACTTGCTAGCTCCCGTGCCAACTTCTCTGAGTTGGTTCAGGCTTGGAGCTTCGAGCTCTCCAGCGCTTTGAGCTGATACTAGAGCTTCGTGATGGTGGAGTCCCGAGTTGAAGGAGCAGAGGAAGTCAGAAGACAAAAAGCAACTGCGGCAGCAAAATGATCGATGAAATACCTACCTTGGAGGGATCCGGATACATCCAGTTTCTCCAAGCACAAGGAATGGATCTCGGCTTGAAGCTCTCGAAGCTCGGCTTGGCGCTCGGCCCTGGCACGCTCCAGGTCGGCGTTGTACTCCTTGCGCATATTGATCTCTGGGAGGACTCGTTGGAGGAATTCTGACTTCCTCTCGGAGCGGTCACTCAAGCTCTGAAGACAACGAGAAAAGATGAAGAATATGCACTGCCAGAAGCAGATAAAAGAAGGAAGGGACCAAAAAACTTACCTGAATTAGTCGGGCACACTGGAAGATGTGTTTAAGGAGCTCCTCCCTTTCCTTCTCCTTTACCGTGTCATCGACATTCTCCCACTCCTCTGCCTCGTTGGCCCATGCAGCTTTAAGAAGAGGGGGCTTGGGGCATGGGAGTGATCGCGCCCCTCGAGGAATCTCCTCCACTTGAGGGAGGGAGCATGCAGCTCCTTCCTGGGCTGTCGGGAAGTTGGCGCCGATTCGGAGTGCACTTCGGCTTCCTCGGGCGCGGAAGCACTTGGCAAGGGTGCTTGGTCCTACCGAGAGCGTCTTGAGGCCCCATTTCTAGAGGGACCTTAGCCGGCGCGTCCGGAGGGACTTCAGCCGCCGCGTCCACAGGCACGTTGTCCGATGGCTTCTTGTTGAAAATGAGCGCTCAACGCGTGAATTCACAAAGCAAAAGCAAGTGCTAATTGGAGACCTGAGCTAGTGGATCAATTTATTTTTATCCCGGGTCCCGACCGAGCGGAGGGACCGCTAGCGGAGGAACCTGGTTGCGCGCTGGACTTTGGAGGCCGCGGCACGGATTGTTCCGGAGGCAAAGCTGGGGGATCCCGGATAGTGGGGCCCCTAGTTGAGCGCTGGGGGCTTAGAGGCCCTTTGGCCGTCGTCGACCCCTTAACTTTTTGGCACTCAACTCCTCGGTAGAGGGGCTGACAAGCCTCTTTCGTTCAGGCTTCTTTGGGAGAGGGGGGTCGGGGATCGGAGCAGCCGAGAAGAAGTCAATCTGGTACTGCAGACAATAGTGAGCACAATGAGTTAACAAGACTACTCAGAGATCGAAGGTTAAAATCCATGGCGTGTAGAAGACCGTTACCGGAGGCAGGAGGTTTCCTAAATTGAAGGGCATCGGGCACCGCGAGGTGTCGGTTTGGGTGCCCAGGGCAAAGAAATCACCCAGTCATCGGAATAGCACTCGGTTCGGAATCGACTCAGGCACTTCGCGGGTAGGGTCAGCTTCCCCACTATACTCGATGCCCGGGTGGATCCGTTCCTTTGGGGGATGCACTCGGCGAAGGACAAAGTTGACAGCAATGCCGTCTCTGGTCAAGCCCTTCTCCTTCAGCGTGTTGATCTCCCCCAGCAGCAATCCCACTTGGTCCATGTCGTAGTCAGAGGGGACTGACACCCAAGAGGAGGAAAATTTGGGCTTGCGCCCGACAAAAGCAGGAAGGAAGGGATCAGAATTGGCACAGTAGAACCATTCCTAATGCCAACCCTTGTTGGAGGTTTTAAAGGGGATGGAGAAGTAGGACTTCTTCAGGCCATCCCAACCACCTTGGGGGCACTTTTGTTTGGACATGGTTTGAAGAGAAAAAGGTGGCAAAAGAGGTCGAAGTGAGGATTGATGCCAAGAAAGGCTTCACAAAGATGGACAAAGATGGATATTTCAAGAATGATTTGGGATTCAAATGAATCAACTAAATTCCGCAGAAATGGAGAAGACCGCGAAGGAAAGCGCAAGCAGGAATATTACACGGGGGTGCCACCTGGCATTGCATCAGGTTGGCCTATGAGTGTCTCGTTTGTCCTTACTCGTCTGGCTCAGCTAGCACCGAAGGATCTGCTCTCCACTTTCCCGACCCACGCCTGTCGATTCGCCAGGGTTAGTTGGTCTCAGGCAGTGGGCGTCAGACCGTGCGCCCTACTTTATGCAGAGGTGTTCTGTCGCGGGGTGGAGTACGGTCGGGCGGACGGTACGCCATGGGCCTTGGAGAAGAGTTGGCCGGCGACCTTTTCCACTTGAATCCGAGGTAACCTTGTGGCCTGGTACTCTCTAGCAGGCTGGCCGTGGGCTCCTTTAACGGACCCCGACCTCAGCTATTCCACAATCACACATTTAAACAATGACATGTTCTTTCCTTTCATTGTGATGGTTAATCCACTGAACTAAATTGTGGTTTTGATGCTTCGTTGGTTGTCATGAGTAAATGATTAGTCCATATTTGACATGTGACGGATAGGCTTATATCCTTAGTTGTATGGTGGCTGAAATTCCTGATTGGCATGTTATTGCTATCGTTCATTATGCTATCTTGATATGTTAAGATTGTTGTTTAGTCTATGTTTGGTAACATTCAGGCATACTAGATGCCGGGGTGTTACAGTTGGTATCAGAGCGGGCTTCAGGTCCGTGGTGTATGAACTTAGTGTAATACCATAGGGTTAACTAAAATTTTGATGTGGAATAACCTAGAAACATGGCTTAGGTTGTACTTAAAATTTTGTCTTAGGATAGCAACATTAAGGCTGTGTTTGTTTAGGCTGGTGCTGGAGGAGAAGCTGCTGGAGCTGGAAGAAGCTAGCTGGCATGTTGGAGCTGGAGGCTGGAGCTGGAAGAGACTTGATGAAGGGGATGGCAATTTTTTGTAAATAAGATCAAGTTGCAAGGGTACCAGGGAAGTGGGATTTTCAAGCTCGGCCCGGCCGAGAAGCATCGTTTTCCTTGCTTCTCTCGTGTAGTGCAAATTGGGCTAGAGCTTCTTCTCTCCAGCTAACTGAAAAATTACTGTTTGTTTTGGCTTGTGACTTATGAAGGCCTAGAAGCCAAATAAGCCTAAGTAGAAGCCTAAACAAACACAGCCTAAAACTTGTGTAAGTGGAATAACTAAATTAAAATTTGACACACATGAATGCATAGTAGGAAAGGGTATGGGAATCGTTGCTTTACGCTTAAATGTTGTGTTTAAGCCTTGATGTTGAACACTATATTTGATAATGTAAGTGGCTATGTTATTGAGAGAATCGATTGGATTGTTCTTGCTATTGTGATAAAGTGGGGTTGTGGTGCCGAAGGGTTTCGGTCACCTCTTTTTGTTCATAGTAAGGGTGAGGTTTGACGGTGTGGCCGGTTAGTGCCATTACCGAAGAACTATTAACCCCTGTGGGAGAAGAGTGCTTACCTTTTCTATCGTAGATCGAGTAGTTGACTGGAGACAAATAGAAGAGTTAGTGGTGGATTCCTTCGTATGTTCTTTACCGTTCTGACGGTCGGTTTGATTGTTTTTCTTGGCTTTAGTTGATTGAAATCAAAAGAAAAGTGTTTGGTATTAGATTTTCGCGGATTGATCCTTCGGCGGTTTGTGGTTTTGTATTCCTTGGTTGAAGACGAAGAAGAGGAGTTTTGTGTTGCGCGTCTTGTGGTCGCTACTTTTTGTTTTGACGCCCGGTTTTTGTTTGTTATTGTGGACTGTCTTGGGGGAGGAAACTAATGTGGTTGTTGCTCTCCCTATCTAAGAAAAGTGTTGGACTTTCTCCTTGCAATGACTCCGGTAGCTCCAAGCGGTAAGCCAACTTACCGACTCGAGCTAAGATAGGAAATGGCCCAACATACCTCGGACTGAGCTTCCCTTTTGTGCCAAATCGCACCACACCCTTAGTGGGAGATACTCGCAAGAGCACACTATCACCCACCTCAAACTCGAGATCTCGCCTTCTCACATCAGCATAGCTTTTCTGTCTACTCTGCGCTACGAGAAGGTTCTGCCGTACCTTTGCCACACGATCAACAGTCTGCTGAACCCAATCCGGTCCAAGGACTGCTCTCTCTCCCACGGCATCCCAACACAGTGGCGATCTGCACTTCCGGCCATACAACACCTCATAAGGAGCAGCCCGGATGCTGGAATGATAGCTGTTATTGTAATCGAATTCTGCCAAAGGCAAATGACCTTCTGTAACACCCCAAAATTTTACTTGTCCTAAATTCATGTGTGATTTGGCACTTTGGTGAATTTTTGGAATTTTCTGGAATTTATTTGGATTTAATTGGAATTTATTTGAATTTATTCCATTTTGAAATAATTAAAGAATTTAATTTTGCAAATAAAATTTTGTTGGAAATATTTTATTTGAGTCCAAAATGATCCAAAGTATTTTCCAGAATTTTTCCGAATTTTTCGAGTCATTTGCTATTTTTATGAATTAAATGAATTGCGGGAATTATTTTAAATATTAAATCGCTGGAAATTCAAACTCGGGTCAATCGTTCATCCGATCGAAGTCGAACCCGAGTCGGACTCGAGTCCGACCGAGCCACGTGACTCGACCGAACCCACTCCTAACCCTAATCAATCCCAACCGTTGGATCAAGATCCAACGGCCGAGATCCGCCGTCAGAGTTCGAGCCGTGATCCGCCCGGATCCGATCGCGCTGCGGCGATCGTGGCCGTTGATCGCGCCACGTGGGCGGCCGAGTCGCGTCTTCGCCGAGACCGAAGCGGACTCCGCCGCCGCGCCGCCGCCGTGTAGGATTAGGTTTCCGCCTAGGCACGAACGCCGAGGCTATTTAAAGCGTGAGACGTCCCCGAGGTTGCCCTCATCCTTGTGCACCCGTTCCTCGAGCCATCTCGCGCCGAAAGCCGCCCGTTGAGCCGCAATCGCCGCCGGAGTTGTCTCTTCCTCCGCCGAGGTTTGCGCGTCGCCGCCGTCCGTCGTCTTCCGCCGAGAAGGAGCTCGGAATCTGGGATCCCCGCGACGAGACGCACCGGAGGAAGGATTCATCTCGCCGAGAGAAGCCCCGTAGCGCCGCGCCCTTGGTCATCGTTCCGTCTCGGTGCCAGGCCTCGCCGCGCGCCATCGCCGACTCGCGAGCTCGTGGGACCGCCGATCCAGATCGGACGGTTGAGGTGAGTTCACGTGTTCTAAACCCGATTAGATTCGGACCGTTGGATCAAGATCCAACGGTTCACAATCGCCACGTCCGTAGCAAAGGCGATTATAGGATTAGATCTCGACCGTCCGATCTAAATCGAACGGCCCACGATCAACGAGTAGTTTCAACGTGTTAACCCCTGGATCTAATCCGCGGTTGAATTTCAAATCAACGGTCGTGATTGCGCCACGTGTCGGGAAGTTGGACCGACGCGTCGGTGGCCCACGCACGCGTCGTGACGCCGACACGCCGCCCGCGTGTCGAGGGCCCGCATGTCGCTGGCTGACCGCCAAGCGCCGGCGTCACGCCACCCATGACGCCACAGTGGGTCCCACTCGCCGACCGTGAGCCGACCGACGCCGGCGATGACGCTACCCGAGAGGCCCACATGTCGGCCCCACGTGGAGTCGTGGATCCGAGTCCACGCGGTGGACCCGAGCCGAGCGTGGACCAAGTCCATGGACGGCTGACGCCACCAACCAATCGAGGCTGCCACGTGTCCATGCCGACGCAATAATTAATTTCCGAAAAGAAAATGATTTATTAATTCGAAATAATGATTTGATTTTGTTTCAAACTTCAAACGCTTATAACTTTTATGCGTTTCAACTCCGATTTGAGTGATTCAAATTTCTAAATTTGTATAAAATTCAGATCTACTCAAATATGAATTTTATTTAATTTTTGGACTAAAGTTTTTCTCTGTAATATTATTTAATTGATTATTTAAACTTTAATAAATCATAACTTTTATGCTTTTAACTCCAAATTTGATTTATTCAGTTTCTAAAAATCCGTAAAATTATGTTCTCTGTTTATGGATTTTATTTGGAATTTTGGGATGTTTTTGCCTAGTGTTTATTTGTGTATTTGCTATTTGCACGCTTTACGAGTAGACGTTGAAGTGCCGGAAGGATTCGAGGGAGAAGTGTTGACTCAGGATCCAACTCAAGACCAAGAGCAAGTAATTTTTGAAGGCAAGTTGTGCTTTGACCATATTGATCCTATTTCGAAATCTATTTTGATTTAAACTATTGCATGCTAGTTCAATTAGAAAGATACTTTGTTTAAACATGGGGGTTAGATAAATACCAATTTGCTATATGACACCTTGATTACTTAAGTATGTGCCATGATCCTTTGTCACCCTAGTTGTGGTTTACTAGTTGGACATTATTAAATTGCCAACATGGGTTTAGATCGTTGTAGTATGCTGCTTAGACCTGCTACGTGCTCATGACATGATTTTGGATAATCAAATGCTAATATTGACTTAATGATATATTGAACCTGTTTTGGAAAAGTATCATGTGATGTTGATGGCACGTGGTGCATGGTAATCAGCGGGTTTGATATGATTTTAGTGGGGCATGTGGCAAGAGTAATCAGTGGGCGGTTGTGGCATTGGGGATGTTGATTTGGTTTTTCGGGTAGTCTTGCCCTGGTCACTCTAAGGACTTAACCTTGCAAGCCTTTGAACTGGGTCATACTTGCAACCACATGGCTGGAATGGGACGGCCCTAGTTGATTAAGTCGCTAAGGACTCACTTGTGGAGCCTCGGGTGTCAATTACACCGTTTGTGTGATTATGCGGGGAGCGATCGTGGTCGTGGCCGGATACCCATCTAACGGTGTGTTGGTCCCATACTTCGCCTTGGCTAAGGGAAGGGATGGTGTAGAGCACGACAGGAGAGGACCACTGTGTTGTTTGAGGCTTCCGAAAGGCTTTGTTACTGAACTCGCCTTTGTGGTGTTTGACTGTATCTTGTGGGTAAAGTGCATAACCTCTGCAGAGTGTAGAATCTATTTGAATAGCCGAGTCCACTGATCATCGGACAATGCTCGGGAATTACATCAAGGGTTAGACTTTCAAAATAACTTGGATTTGAAAAGTTGGGTTGGTTTAGTAATGAAGTTGATGGAAATGTGGTTTAGGATGGGGAAAAATGTTTATTAAATTTCTTGAGAAATTATTTATGCTTTACTTATTTCTACTGCTTTCGAATCTACTTTTATTACTTGTCAAAAGCTTATCGCAAATATACCTTGAGCTATTCCTTTGTACCAAGCCATGCATATAGTATATTAGCTTGCATTCTGTGCATGACTTGTCGAGTACCAAGTACTCACCCTTGCCTCAACACAATACCAGTTGAAGAGGAGATTACGCCGATTTCGGAGGAGGATTTCCAAGAAGACCCGTCTACTTAGGGATGCGAGCCCGACTGTTCGTGGTATCTTGGATGGCGCCACGGGTTATTTGATTTTCCGCTGTTATTTCTCTTTTAATAAGTTTCGCCTTACAGGCATATATTTGAAACTTGGCCATAAGGTCGAGTAACCCTTTGATTATTTAAATAAAGTACTTTGATAGTATCGCTTTGGTATGATTGTGATATATACCGATGTTAAGACTGTGTGTGCACTAGCGCGTTCTGGACTAGTGCTTTGAATACACAGAGGGTCGGATTTGCAAATTCGGGGTCCCGACAGAGGTGGTATCAGAGCCATACTTGACTGTAGGCTCAACCCTAAGTTAGAATGGTCGTAGTGAGGATAAAACCTATTTTCTAAAGCTAAAAATTTGTGAAAACAAGAAATGACATCTCGACTTACCCCCTTCTCTCTTTTCTTGTCTCTTGCTGAAATTTTCCCTTACCTTGTCACAATTTAAAAATTCTGAGTTCTTACGTAAAGCACTCTTGTGACAGATGGAGGTTTTCTCGATAAGTGAGCATAGGTTCTATAGTGAGACTCCTTCGCCGAGTCGAGACATAGAAGAAAGAGTCACCCTTTAGGCGTTAGACTCCAGAGTTAGTTCGATTTGGATTTGCTTTGGTTGCTGAGTGTGCAGTATGTGTTGCAAGGCCCTTAGGCATTGTAAGCAGCCATACCAAGTTACTAATAATAAAGTTGGACCTTAAGGCTACACCTTTCACCCCGCATAAGTTCCACATTACTTGTCTATTCTTGTTTCCCTCTCATCTCTAAACCTAGAGCAAACCAACAGATGGTGAACACCCGTGGGAACTTTGGAAGCAATGGGAGTGGTTCTCGCCCAGCAGAAAACCCCAATGATAGAGCACCAAAGACCTTGATTGATATGCAGAATTTTGGAGCCTTTCTTGCTTTGCTCGGACTCGATTGATGCATGCTATGATGCAACAAATGCAGCACGTCACCGCTCAGGCCACTGCCAATCAAGTTAATCAGGGACCACGCCAGAATACAAGGCTGTCAGAGTTCATGAGGACTCACCCACCCACTTTCTCTGGGAATGCCAATCCGTTGGAGGCCGATGATTGGTTAAGATCAATCGAGAGGAAGCTACACATAGCTCAATGCATAGGGAATGAGAAGGTACTTTACGCTTCTCATCAGTTGGAAGGAACAGCCGCCGAATGGTGGGAGAACTTCGTGCCACAGAGAACCTCAAGATATCACTTGGGAAGAGTTCAGCATTCCGACAAGATCACGTGCCTCGAAGGAATCATGGACCTTAAGAAGGAGGAGTTGAGCGAAGCAAGGTAATCACCGGTGGCCGACTACGAACAAGTTCACACAGCTAGCACGCCACGCACTGAGGATGTAGCGACGATAAATCCAGGCATCTCGTTTTATGAAGGGACTTAACTCGGGATTGCAAGTAGGGTTGATCACCCACACCTTTCCAGATTTCCAAGAGTTGGTGAATAAGGCACTTATTCTTGAGGACAAGCGCAAGGAACTGGATGAGAACAGAAGCGCAGGATGCAACAAAGAAGGATCACGCCAGGGAACGCAATCGCTTGAGAGTTGCACCAAATCAATTCTTGATTCCAACCACAGAATGCAACAAGGACACCATCCTCAAAGACCAAGACCGCCAATCAGAACTACCAAACCCCAGCCCCGCTAGAAACGCTTACTCGAGCAAAGAAGGAAAGTGAGGCGCTTACAAGCGCAACGAGCCAGGACACTTTGCCAACAGCTTGTCCAAGAAGACAGCAGAGCGACCCGATTCGCTTCAATCTAGGAACCACCCAGCTAGGACGCCAAAGACCAGAGCCACACCCCAGGCCGTGGTGAGAGGCCGAGTCAACCATGTCACCGCAGATGCACTGCAAAATGCTACGAGACGTCGTCGGGTAAGTTACTTGTTAACTCGCACTGCAGCTTTGTTTGACTCGAGCTTAGATTCGTTTGTTTCGCAAGGTTTTGCTGCTAGAAATGATTTGAGGATTGCAAGACTTAAGTGCATGCTTTTAGTTCAAACCCCTGGTTCGAACTCCGAACGGAAGTAGGATGTTCCGGTGAGAATACTAATAGATGGAATAGAGTTCCTAGCAAACCTTATAATTTTGGAGACCGGACCTTAGATGTTATATTGGGAATGGATTGGTTATCCAAGCACAAGGCCGTATTGGATTGTGGACGAAGGACTATCTCGATTGAGAGCCTGTGTGGGAAGAAAGTAGAATTTCAAGCCACTGCAGCTTAGAGATGGACAGTTGATGGTTAATGCATCAAGGCAATCAGCATAGAGGATGTCCCGGTAGTGAATGAGTACCCGAGATGTCTTTCCCGAAGATCTACGGTATGCCGTGACAGGGGACATAGAGTTTGTGATAGAGCTTGTACTGCACAAGACCGATAGCAAAGAGACCCTATCGGATGTCTACCGAGGAGTTGGTAGAGATGAAGAAACAATTGGAAGAGTTAATGGATAAAGGATTTATCGGACCAAGTTAGTCGCCGTGGGAGCACCAGTTTTGTTTGTCAAGAAGAAGGACGGGAGTTTCAGGATGTGCATTGACTACCGTGCACTCAATGAAGTCACCGTGAAGAATAAGTATCCGCTACCAGGATTGATGATTTGTTTGATCAGTTAAGAGGAGCCGGAGTTTTCTCCAAGATTGATACGAGATCGGGATACCATCGCTTGAAGATCCGATCGAGAAGATATTCAAGATGCATTCTCGTCAAGATATGGACATTACGAGTTCTGATTATGTCCTTTGGATTGACAAATGCGCCACTTATTTCATGAATGTGATGAATAAGGTGTTCATGGAATATTTGGACAAGTTTGTCGTCGTGTTCATAGACGATATCCTAATCTACTCCAAGACAGAGGATGAACATGCCGAACACTTAAGGCGAGTTTTGGAAAAGCCGAGAGCAGCAACTTTTCGCCAAGTTCAGCAAGTGTGATTTACGGAAGGACAAGGTGGAGTTTCTTGGACATGTAATGACCGCAGGAAGGAGTCGCCAGTAGATCCAAGCAAAGTAGAAGCTGTGTTACATTGGGAGCGTAGAAGGCGTGACCAGTTCGAGTTTCCTTGGAATGGCAGGGATACTACCGCGTTTCATCGAAGGCTTTTCGACAATTGCAAAACCTCTTACGCAATTGCTGAAGAAGGAAAAGAAGTTTGCATGGACGCAAGAATGTGAGAAAGGATTTGAGTGAAGAAGCGATTGACATCAAGCAGGTGTTAGTTCTACCGGATGTTGCTCAAAGCTTCGATATTTATTGTGACGACGCGCCAAGGACTTGGATGTGTGCCGATGCAGAATGGAAAGGTCGTCGCGCTTATGCATCAAGGCGATTGAGGCCGCATGAGGAAAATTATCCGACACATGACTTGGAGTTAGCCGTAGTGCATGCTTTGAAGATATGGCGTCACTATCTGATTGGAAACAGATGTGAAGTGTATACGGATCATAAGAGCCTTAAGTACATATTCACCCGGTCGGATCGAATATGAGGCAGAGGAGATGGTTGGAGTTGATCAAGGACTATAACGTTGGAATCCATTACCATCCCGGGAAGGCCAACGTAGTAGCCGATGCTCTGAGTCGGAAAAGCCATACCGTGAGTACGTTGCTAGCCACAAGCCAGGATGAGTTATGTAAGGATTTTCGGAAAATGAAGATTGAGGTTGTACCTAGCGGATTCTTGGCCGCATTGGAAGTAAAGCCTACCCTAGAGGATCAGATCCGAGAAGGACAGAAGGATGATGACAAGATCCGCAGGATTAAGTCCATCAAGGAAGAAGGCAAGGCAGAGGACTTCAAGTTGGATGAGCAAGGCACGTTATGGATGAAGGATCGGATTTGTGTGCCTAACAAGAAGGAGTTAAAGCAACTGATTCTGGAAGAAGCCCATGACTCAAGTACTCAATTCATCTGGAAGCGCCAAGATGTATCGAGGATCTGAAGGAGAGATTCGGTGGCCGAGTATGAAGCGTGAAGTTGCCGAGCATGTTGCCTTGTGCGATGTATGCGGAGGGTCAAGGCAATGCATCAAAGACCAGCAGGATTGCTACAACCGCTGAAAATACCGAGTGGAAGTGGGAGGAAATCGGAATGGATTTCATTACCGGCTTGTCAAGACTCAAGGAGGTTATGACTCCATATGGGTTATAGTGGATCGCCTAACTAAAGTAGCCCATTTTATCCCGTGAAGACCACTTACTCGGGAGATAAATTAGCAATTATACATGATCGGGATTGTCTGTTTGCACGAGTGCCAAAGAGGATTGTATCAGACAGAGGTACCCAATTTACCTCAAGGTTACGGAATAAGTTGCATGAAGCCATGGGAACCCGTTTGAACTTGATCTGACTTATCATCCACGACGGATGGACAGACCGAAAGAGTCAACGGTCTGGAGGATATGTTGAGAGGTTGTGCTTTGGCTTATGCTACCTCTTGGGTTTAGTGTTTGCCGTATGCCGAGTTGAGTTACATCAATAGTTATCAGGCTAGTTGTGAGATGTCACCTTTGAGGCCTTGTATGGTCGACCTTCGGACGCCATTGAATTGGAATGAGACCGGCGCCGTGTCTTTGGGCCTGATATTCTTCAAGAAGGTGAAGAACAGTCGCCATGATTAGGAAAGGTTGAAGATAGCCCAATCTCGAGGAAGAGTTATCTTGACAATCGTCGCCGAGATTTGAGTTTTGAACGAGAAGACTTTGTATACCTCGAGTTACGCCTCTCGGGGGAGTTAAGAGGTTCCATGCCAAAGGGAAACTTGCACCCGTTATGTTGGACCATTTAAGATTTTGAGCCGCAGAGGCGAAGTTGCTTATCACCGAGTTGCCACGATCGTTGGCGGAGTACATGATGTATTCCATGTGTCCCGATTAAAGAAGTGTCTCCGAGTTCCCGAGGAGCAGACACCGTTAGAATCAATTGAGTTGCAAGAGGATTTGACTTATAAGGAGTATCCCGTGAGGATTCTGGACACAATGGATCGAGAAACTAGAAACAAGTCAACTTTCAGAGAGTTGAAAGTGGAGCAACCATGAAGAAAGCGAAGCGACTTGGGAGCTGTGAAGAGGATTTGAAGAAAGAGTTTCCAAACCTATTCCTTTAGTAAGCCACGAATCTCGGGACGAGATTCTATTAAGGGGGAGGTTTGTAACACCCCAAAATTTTACTTGTCCTAAATTCATGTGTGATTTGGCACTTTGGTGAATTTTGGAATTTTCGGAATTTATTTGGATTTAATTGGAATTTATTTGAATTTATTCCATTTTGAAATAATTAAAGAATTTAATTTTGCAAATAAAATTTTGTTGGAAATATTTTATTTGAGTCCAAAATGATCCAAAGTATTTTCGAATTTTTCTCGGAATTTTACGAGTCATTTGCTATTTTTAATGAATTAAATGAATTCTTGGGAATTATTTTAAATATTAAATCGCTGGAAATTCAAACTCGGGTCAAGTCTTGTTCATCCGACCGAAGTCGGAACCCGAGTCGGACTCGAAGTCCGACCGAGCCACGTGACTCGAACCCACTCCTAACCCTAATCAATCCCAACCGTTGGATCAAGATCCAACGGTGAGATCCGCCCGTCTGCACGGTTCGAGCCGTATCGGCCGGATCCGATCGCGCCGTCGCGATCGTGGCGTTGATCGCGCCACGTGGGCGGTGAGAGTCGTCGTCTTCGCCGAGACCGAGCCGGACTCCGCCCGCCGCGCCGCCGTGTAGGATTAGGTTTCCATCTAGGGCACGAACGCCGAGGCTATTTAAAGCGTGAGGCGCCCCAGGTTGCCCTCATCCTTGCGCACCGTTCCTCGAGCCATCTACTGAGCCGCCGCCGTTGAGCCGCAATCGCTCGCCGGAGTTGTCTCTTCCCTCCGCCGAGGTTTGCGCCGTTTCCGTCGCCGTCCGTCGTCTTCCGCCGAAGGAGCTCGATCTGGGATCCCCGCGACGAGGCGCACCGGAGGAAGGATTCATCTCGCCGGAGAAGCCCGTGAGCGCGCGCCTTGGTCATCGTTCCCGTCTCCGGTGCCCAGGCCTCGCCGCGCCATCGCCGGACTCCGCGAGCTCTGTGGACCGTCAGATCCAGATCGGACGGTTGAGGTGAGTTCACGTGTTCCAAACCCGATTAGATCTGGGCCGTTGGATCAAGATCCAACGGTTCACAATCGCCACGTCTTTGTAGCGATGCGATTATAGGATTAGATACGGACCGTCCGATCTAAATCGAACGGCCCACGATCAACGAGTAGTTTCAGCGTGTTAACCCTGGATCTAATCCGCGCGTTGAATTTCAAATCAACGGTCGTGATTGCGCCGCGTGTCGGGAAGTTGGACCGGCGCGGTCCGCCGCACGACGCGTGTGTGACGCCGACACGAGGCCCGCGTGTCGAGGGCCCGCATGTCGATGGTGACCCGCCAAGCGCCGACGTCACCCATGACGTCACGGTGGGTCCCACTGCCGCGCAGTGGTGAGCCCGGCCGACGTCGGCGATGACGTCACCGAGAGGCCCACATGTCGATCCCCACGCGGAGTCGTGGGCGAGTCCACGGTGGACCCGAGCCGGCGTGGACCAAGTCCATGGACGGTGGCGTCGACCAACCAATCGAGAGGCTGCCACGTGTCCATCTTTGACGCAATAATTAATTTCGAAAAAGAAAATGATTTATTAATTCGAAATAATGATTTGATTTTGTTTCAAACTTCAAACGCTTATAACTTTTGCGTTTCAACTCCGATTTGAGTGATTCAAATTTCTAAATTTGTATAAAATTCAGATCTACTCAAATATGAATTTTATTTAATTTTTGGACTAAAGTTTTTCTCTGTAATATTATTTAATTGATTATTTAAACTTTAATAAATCATAACTTGTGCGGTTAACTCCAAATTGTGATTCCAGTTTCTAAAAATCCAGAAAATTATGTTCTCTCTGTTTATGGATTTTATTTGGAGTTTTGGGGATGTTTTGCCTAGTGTTTATTTGTGTATTTGCTATTTGCACGCTTTACGAGTAGACGTTGAAGTCTTGGGAAGGATTCGAGGAGAAGTGTTGACTCAGGATCCAACTCAGGACCAAGAGCAAGTAATTTTTGAAGGCAAGTTGTGCTTTGACCATATTGATCCTATTTCGAAATCTATTTTGATTTAAACTATTGCATGCTAGTTCAATTAGAAAGATACTTTGTTTAAACATGGGGAGTTAGATAAATACCAATTTGCTATATGACACCTTGATTACTTAAGTATGTGCCATGATCCTTTGTCACCCTAGTTGTGGTTTACTAGTTGGACATTATTAAATTGCCAACATGGGTTTAGATCGTTGTAGTATCTTTGCTTAGACCTCGTGCTCATGACATGATTTTGGATAATCAAATGCTAATATTGACTTAATGATATATTGAACCTGTTTTGGAAAAGTATCATGTGATGTTGATGGCACGTGGTGCATGGTAATCAAGCGGGGTTTGATAAATGATTTTAGGGGCATGTGGCAAGAGTAATCAGGTGGGCAGTTGTGGCATTGGGGATGTTGATTTGGTTTTCGGGTAGTCTTGCCCTGGTCACTCTAAGGACTTAACCTTGCAAGCCTTTGAACTGGGTCATACTTGCAACCACATGGCTGGAATGGGGCGGCCCTAGTTGATTAAGTCGCTAAGGACTCACTTGTGGAGCCTCGGGTGTCAATTACACCGTTTGTGTGATTGTGCGGGGAGGCGTATCGTGGTGTGGCCAGATACCCATCTAACGGTGTGTTGGTCCCATACTTCGCCTTGGCTAAGGGAAGGGATGGTGTAGAGCACTGAACCGGAGAGGACCACTGTGTTGTTTGAGGCTTAGAAAGGCTTTATTCTGAGGAACTCGCCTTTGTGGTGTTTGTTGTATCTTGTGGGTAAAGTGCATAACCTCTGCAGTGTAGAATCTATTTGAATAAGCCGAGTCCAGTCTTTGGACAATGCTCGGGAATTACATCAAGGGTTAGACTTTACGAAAATAACTTGGATTTGAAAAGTTGGGTTGGTTTAGTAATGAAGTTGATGGAAATGTGGTTTAGGATGGGGAAAAATGTTTATTAAATTTCTTGAGAAGTTATTTATGCTTTACTTATTTCTCTGCTTTGAATCTACTTTTATTACTTGTCAAAAGATTTCTTGCAAATATACCTTGAGCTATTCCTTTGTACCAAGCCATGCATATAGTATATTAGCTTGCATTCTGTGCATGACTTCTTGAGTACCAAGTACTCACCCTTGCCTCAACACAATACAGTTGAAGAGGAGATTACGCGGTTCGGAGGAGGATTTCCAAGAAGACCCGTCTACTTAGGGATGCGAGCGATCAGTTGCTGTGGTATCTTGGATGGCGCCACGGTTATTTGATTTTCATTGCTGTTATTTCTCTTTTAATAAGTTTCGCCTTGCGAGGCATATATTTGAAACTTGGCCATAAGGTCGAGTAACCCTTTGATTATTTAAATAAAGTACTTTGATAGTATCGTTTGGTATGATTGTGATATATACCGATGTTAAGACTGTGTGCACTAGCGCATTCCTGGACTAGTGCTGAATACACAGAGGGTCCGGATTTGCAAATTCGGGGTCCCGACACCTTCCCAGCTACCCTTCCAAGCCATCACACATGCCCTGAGCATGTCCTCCAAAGTCTGAATGGTACGCTAAGACTGCCCATCGGTCTGAGGGTGAAAAGTGGTACTAAGGCGAAGCTTTGTACCCAAAGCACTCTGCAAGCTCTCCCAAAATTTTGAGACAAATTTTGCATCCTGATCAGAAATAATCATCTTGGGCACACCATGCAGTCTCACAATCTCCCGCACATAGATGGGAGCCAACTCGCTCGCTGAATTGGTAGTGCGGATAGGAATGAAATGTGCGAACTTGTTAAGACGATCCACCACAACCCAAACAGCATCCTTCCCTCGTGGAGTACGAGGTAGACCAACCACAAAGTCCATGGAGATGTCATCCCAAGGCCACACAGGAATCTCCAATGGCTGCAATAGACCAGCGGGACGCTTGTGTTCAGCCTTTATCTTCTGACAAATCCCACAAGACGCCACATACTTGGCGATATCAACTCTCATCCTTTTCCACTAGAAGTTCTTTTTCATATCCCTGTACATCTTGGTCTCCCAAGGATGAACCATGTACAGGGTGCGATGAGCCTCTCTCAAGATGTCATCCTTGACTTGGGATTTCTGAGGTACACAAAGGAGTCCCTGAAACCTCAAAGCTCCCACATCATCAATGGAAAAGTCTCCAGACTTAACATCCTCAAGGCGTTTCCTCACCTGGTGGAGCAAACGATCATGCTGTTGTGCCTCCACTTTGACACGCTCGAGGATCGACTCAAGAATCAATTGAGTTTCAGCTTGCACGATCCCATAAGCGATGAGGAGACTCCCAATCGCTCAAAATCAGCAACAAGACAATCAATGATGGGGGGCATTGTCTTGCGACTGAGAGCGTCAGCCACCACATTTGCCTTGCCCGGATGGTACTAGATAATGAGGTCATAATCCTTTATAAATTCCAGCCACCTCCTCTGACTCAAATTTAGATCTTTTTGAGTAAAGATGTACTTGATGCTCTTGTGATCAGTGAAGATATCACAAGACTCACCATACAGATAGTGCCTCCATATCTTCAATGCAAACACCACAGCGGCTAGCTCAAGATCATGTGTGGGATAGTTCTGCTCATGCTTTTTCAGCTGCCTCGATGCATAAGCAATCACCTTGCCATCTTGCATGAGCACACAACCAAGTCCCAAACGAGAAGCATCAGAATAGACGGTGAAACGCTTCCCAGGCTCGGGAAGGGTAAGAACAGGAGCAGTCACCAACTTCTCCTTCAAAGTGCAGAAACTGTGCTCACACTCTGCAGACCACTGAAATTTCATCCCTTTCTGGGTCAACTGTGAAAGCGGCTTAGCAATGATAGAGAAATCCTGCACAAAATGCCGATAGTAGCCAGCCAACCCAAGGAAACTACGCACCTCTTTAACATTGGAAGGCCTCTTCCAATCCAAAACTGCTGAGACTTTGCTAGGATCTACAGATATGCCCTCTGGATTGATGATGTGGCCAAGAAAACCCACTTCTGAAATCCAGAACTTACACTTTTTCAGCTTAGCAAAGAACTGATTCTCCCTCAAGGTACTCAACACAAGCCTCAAATGCCGCTCATGCTCCTCTTCTGATTTAGAGTAAACCAGAATGTCATCAATGAACACTACCACAAACTCATCAAGGTACTTGTGTAGCATACTGTTCATCGCCTCCATAAAGACAGTAGGAGCATTAGTTAGTCCAAAAGACATAACTTTAAATTCATAATGCCCATACTTAGTGGAGAAAGCCGTCTTCTCAATGTCCTGCTCCCTCACACGAATCTGATTGTATCCCGACTGAAGATTAATCTTGGAGAACACCTTTGCTCCCTTTAGTTGGTCAAACAGATCCTCAATGCGAGGCAAAGGATACTTGTTCTTGACTGTCACTTGATTAAGAGCACAATAGTCAATGCACATACGCCAACTTCCATCCTTCTTCGAAACAAAGAGGACGGGTGCTCCCCATGGCAAAATGCTACGCCGAATAAAGCCCTTGGCCAACAGATCCTCCAATTGCTTTTTCAACTCATCGTGAAAAGGACGAGCCAAGCGGTATGGAGAGATAGAAATAGGTCGAGTGCCAGGAATAAGATCAATACGAAACTCCACATTCCTCACAGGAGGTAAACCAGGCAACTCATCAGGGAACACATCAACAAACTGCTTCACTACAGGAATCTCCTCAAAGGAAACTGAAGAAGATGGCTTTTCTGAAATAGCCATGAGGAAACCCAACTGCCTCAAACGGCGACCAGAAAACAGACTAGCCAAAGCAAAGATGGAACTGGAAGGTATACCACCCTGAAAGGTCAACTCTACCCCTGACGAGTCCTGCAAGGTAACCGTCTTCCAGAAGCAACAGATCTTGGCACTGTACTGATGCAACCAGTCCATGCCCAAAATGACATCAAAAGGAGCCAACTGAATCACCATAAGATTGGCAAAGAAAACCTCATCATCAATGGCAATGGTGCAACCCGGGCAAACCAAAGAACTAGCAATCAAACCCCCAGGAGAACTGACTATCACAGACTCAGAGATCCGCTGAACTCCCAACTTAGCTCTACTAGCAAACTCAGATGACACAAAAGAATAGGACGCTCCAGAATCGAATAAAACAAAGGCATCAACTGAATCCACAAGCAGAGTACCTAAAACCACCTCTAGATGCCCAGCTGACTCGGCGGTCGGCAAGGCGTACACTCCTGGTGGCGCCGGGACAGTGGGAGCCCCGACACCCGGCTGATGCCCGAACAAAGCTGGGGGCGGAGGAGGTAACTGAGGAGGAGACAACAGATGCGGGCACCAGTAGGCTACTGGTGGTGCCCAAGCATAGGGCGGCTGAGGAGCAGGAGCCGCCATCATGTACACCGACCCATTGGAAGACGTCGCTGGAGTGGGAGGAGAAGGCACTGTCTCCCACTTGATGATGCTACCGGAATTCATCCGGCAAACTCGCCCCATGTGGCCGGGCTTCCCACAATGGTTGCAACTCCCGGTCCAACGACACTCCGAAGCACGGTGCTCACCACCGCACTTGAAACAAATCATGCCCTGCCCAGGCAAAGGTCGAACAGCTGCTCGCGAGGAAGACGACTGGGGCAGCTTCATCTTAGCCCCTGAGGAGGAGCCCTGTCCTCCCTTGAACTTCTTGAAGATGGATCGTTGAGAAGACCCACCTCCTCAACCAAAAGTCCTCTTCTGGCCCCCACTTGGGGCCGCTGGAACGCCTGAACCACCAGGGTTTTGTTTTTCCCTAGAGAGCTCCAACTAGAGCTCCAACTCGAGCTCCATGCCCTTCGCTTGCTCCACCACAGAGCAGAAGTCACGAGGGACAATCGCCCCCATGACAACTCTGAACTCCTGGTTGAGGCCCCTACGGAACATCCTCGCCTTCTCCCTGTCGTCGACTGCCACAGCCGGCACAAAGCGCACCACATTATTGAACTCAGCCTCATACTCTGCCACCGACTTCTTTCCTTGGGAAAGAGTCGTTAGAGTATGCTCCATCCTCTCAAGGAAAGACTCTGGGTAGAACTTGGCTCAGAAGCGAGCCACAAAGTCCTCCCAGGTGACCGGTCCAAGAGCGGGGGCTCTAGCAGCCAGAACCCCCTCCCACCAGATATCAGCTTGGCCCTTCAGCTGAAAGGCCACAAAATGAGCCCTCTTGACCGAGGTCGACTCTAGGACCTCAAACTGCCGCTCCATGTACCGCAGCCAATCTGCTGTCAGGACCCGAATCTGCAAATCCGGACCCTCTGTGTATTCTGTACTAGTCCAGGATCATGCTAGTACACACAGTCAAACATGGTTAAATATAACATCCATACACAGCGGAAATATAAATAAAGTACATCAAAACCTTAATATAAATTGTTGCAAGACCTTAAGGTCGCCTTATAATATTCAGCCACGCAGGGCTTACAATAACAAAAGTAGATAAACAGCAGCGGAACGAAGAACGTCGGTGACACCCATCAGTATGCCACAGGCAACTGACAAGGTTCAACTCCTAGATAATTGCCTCCTCGTGGAACTTCGCCTTCTTTGAAGTGGTAGTATTCTCCTCAACTGATGATTGTGTTGAAAGCAAGGGTGAGTATACAACATACTCAGCAAGTCATGCACAGAAATGCAGTTCTAATACTATATGCATGGCTTATTCCAAAGGATTGGCTTAGGGGGTTATTTTGCATCAAGCAACATTTTGTTTCCATCAAATAATCTTAATAGATTCAAAAGCAGTAAAACCATATTATCTAATAAGTTATCAATCTCTTTTTCAAACAGTTTGGCATGAAGCCCTAGATCACTTTACCATTTATGTCTGGCATACAGCCACCCTTTCCCACATTTCATTTTAGAAAAATCTAACCCTTGACTGTAATCCCCGAGCGTTGTCCAGTTCCGTGGACTCAGCTATTCGAATAGATTTTTACACACTCTGCAGAGGTTATGCACTTTACCCACACGATACAGTCAAACACCACGAAGGCGAGTGATAATAACAAAGCCTTTCGAAAACTGCTAACTATACAAGTAGACCTCTCCGGTTTTTGCCATACACCATCCCTTCCCTTAGCAGAGGCGAAGTATGGGACCGACATACCGTTGGATAGGATACCTAGCCGTAGCACCGGTACGCTCCAACGTACAACTACACAGAAGGTGTAGTTGACACCCTGAGGTACCAAATGCAAGTTATTAGTAACCTACTCAACTAGGTCCGCCCCATTACAGACATGTGGTCGCATGATTGGCCCAGTTCAAAGGCTTGCAAGGTTAAGTCCTTAGGGTGACCAGGGCAAAACTACCCGAAGAACCAAAACGACTTTTCCAGTGCCACTCATGGCCCACCCTATCATTCTTGCCACTTGCCCCGGTCTAAATCTATTTATCACCCCAATTTGATTATTGTGCAACGCATGCCAACAATAATATCAATTACCATGTAGAACCACAAGGGTACCTACACTTCACATCATCACGTGGCAAGATTACACTAATTCCAAAACTCATTCCATATAACATTAGTCAATATTATTTTGCCATTTGAAGCACATTTCACGTAAGCATAGCTAAGCAACTAATCACGGTCTAGCCTCCCGTGTTGGCACAATATAACATCCAACTATTTAAACCCAACTTATGGTGACAATGGATACATGGCATACAAATATTAATCATCAAAGGTGGAATTAACAAATAGGTTGATTAGCTAATTTACCCAAATTAAATTATTCACTTTAATCAGTATAGCATGCATAATTTAAATCAAAATACATTTCAGAAACTAGGAGCAATATGGTCAAAGCACAACTTGCCTTCGTAAAACAGCGAGTCTTGGTCTGGATCTTGATGTTGGTCCTGATCTTCGCTTCCGACAGCGTCACATAACTCGACGTCTACGCGTAGCAAATAAAGAACCAAATAAACACTCGGAACAACGTATAAACACACATCCGAAAACAATGCTACAAATCAAACTAGCTTAAAATCCCCATGCAAATTTCTAAATAATTATTTTAGCATTTTCTAAGATTTATAAAATTTATTTTGGAATTTTTGGACGTATAGTTTAAAAGATACAAAATTCGTAAGTTTAGATCTTCCACGAATAATTTAACAGTATAAATTTAATTATAAAATTTCATGAAAATTACTGTAGAAAGGTATTAATTTCTACTAATTAACAAAATTTGTTGCAAGCGATTCGGACCTAAAACAAATTTCTAGCGAAAAAGACAAAATTCGCAATTTGATTACAAACTCATGTATAACAAACTTTCTAGTTTTCTTTTCCCTGTGCATGGCACTGTTCGGCGTGAGAAACTCTTCGCATGGGTACTGTGGTTCAGTTTTGAGAGTGTTTCATGCATGCATACCACAGCTTGGTGCACAAATATATATATATACAGACATATACACGCAGATCATCAGACTAATATACGTATACACACATATGGAAGGTTATACTAGCGAATCGGTCAAATGAATACATACGGATCACCGAAAATAACCGCAGGTATACATGCAGATATATACGAGCATATGCCTACATGTATACATGCGGCCGAGATTCTAGGAACCACATATATATACATGCTAACCTATCTAAACATGCGTAAATACACACGACGAGATCAATCGATCGATAGAGATAGAGCGCACGCGAAGGCAAAGAAAAATAGGTATACCAGCCGGTGCAGGGGATGCGAGATCGGAGAGTGCGTCGACAGCGAGGTAACCGGCGGCGGCGACGACATCCAACGGCGACGGCGACGAGACGGCGGTGACATCGGCGTACACGGCGACAATGACAGCGACGGCAGTACACGACGACGATGACGGCGGTGGCGACGTAGACGGCAGCGTCAACGGCGGCGACCAACGGCGACGGCGACGGCGACGGTGGCGATGGCGGCGGTGCACTACGGCGGCGCGACTCCAACGGCAACGGCGACGAGATGCAGCGCGACGATGACGAGATGGCGACGACGAGACGCTACTGTGACACTACGGAATGGTGTGACATTATTTAACGTGAATGTTAAGGTGAAAAAACTTTATGAAATATGGTATTGGAGGTTAAAACCATATGATAGGAGGCTTAATAGCATTTCCGGGCCGTTTCCGGGGTTTTGGGCATTTCCGGGGGAGTTTGGGCCTAAAGGAAAGGGTCGTGGGCTTTGGTGGGATGGAGTTTTAGTCCTAATAGGAGTAGGAGACCTGGTTGGGGGCCTCCCCCAGCCCCTTTAGGCGTTCACCCCCTGCCCTTGCGCCCCCACAAGACCTAGCCGCCCCCAACACCTCCCCACCTCCTCCTTGTGGCGCCTCCACCTCCCCCATTGCTCCCCATTGCTCCACCACCTCTCCACCACCTATCCTCCTCCCTTGCTGCCCCTAAGGGAGTTCTCCACCTCCACACCTCAAAGATCCATCCGTTGGAGCGCTCCGCGATGAGGAGATCCGGCGGGATTGGAGCGAGGAAGGAGATCGCGCGAACCGGGAGGAGATCTATTGGGTTTTCGTACGTTGGGCAAAGGTATGTCCATGGGAATCCTTGGGGTTGGTCTAGGTACTGTTCTAAGGGTGTTTATCAAGTTTTTAGATCAATTGGTGGTACTGGAATTGAGTAGATTGGATTAGATCTAGAAGTTGCCACGTTCTCTGTTTCGGGCAGCATGAGCAGTCGACCTAGGGTTCGGTTTTTCGCCAAGTTAGGGTCGGAATCTGGTCGTACGGACGTTGAAGAAGTTGTAGATAATTTCGTTATCTTTCCGTGGATATAAAGAAAGTTAAATTCCTCCCAGCCGTTTGAAAGTTATGGCTGTTTTACCGAGCGTGTTAAAATATGTGACGTGATTGGAACAGATCACGGTATTTTGTAGATTAAACAACTTTAGAGTCCGAATCAGTATTTCCCTATACCTAGAAAAAGTTGGGAAATTTCCTAAGCTACGCGAGGATGTACTCGTTTAATTGATTCGGAGTCTTAGAACCCAAGTTATGCCTTTTGGAAGGCTGCTGTCCCGACGGGACATAACCTCTGTTTTTAGGTTTTGTGAGTAGTTGGCAATGTCGGGGTAGATGAGGGTTTGCGTACTGTTTTGTGGACATGATTGTGAGTGTGTGATACCTATGTGCAGGTGGTGCGACGCCGGGAGTGCCTTCTACTTCCCGCCAATCCGTTGCCCGTGGTTGAGGCAAGTGTGTTGTAATGGATACCGATTTGTAGGTTGCTTGTTGAGAATAGATGGAATTGACTACATGATATATGATCACTTGCCATGCTTTACTGATTGCCAATGATATGATGAGCATGTTTATTATGTTATGATGCCATGTGTTAATGTACAAGTTAAATATGATGTTGGCATAATTGCATACATGGCATGTTACATGGCCTGGGCGGTGAGAAAGTCATAACTAGTCCGGGGAAGGTCGGTGAGAAAGTTATGACTAATCCAGAGAGCTATTGAGTAAGTCCTACATCGTGATTCCATCCATGTGGTGTTTGGAAGCGAGGAGTAGGCACCCTCCATCTTCGGGATGGAAGGGGGGAGAGGGTGCACACCGACGGGTGTGTACTCAACCATACCGGTATGAGTTTCCAAGGAGACATGAGCATTGCATTGCATTGCATACGTAATGATGATGATAATGTTATGTATTCATGAATGAGATGATATACATGATGTGAGACATTATTGCCATGTTATTGTTCTTGTTGTCCATTGCAATATGCTTGCTGAGTGATGAACTCACGCTTGTGTTTATGTTGTTTTCTTTTAGGTACCATGAATCCGGCATGCGGGGAAGGGAAATAGTCACACTTCCACACGTAGCTTCACTCTTTTGATTTCACAAGTCATTCAATTAGTGTTGATAATAAATTGCGTGTGATGATCATTGCTTTAAGGCTTATCTTTGCTAAATGAGAATCTTTTCGTTCGTTTGACTCTTGGAAATATTATATGTTTGGAACTAGACTTACATTGTTGCTAAGTCGTTAATTATTGCTGTTTTAGATGCTTTCCATTATGATATAACTTGTGTTACTGTTGTTGCTCCTTCAATTTATGTTAAAACAAAGGAGATGCTGCCGAAATCTCGGTTCTTAGCATGTGCGCCTTTCCTGGAATTTATGTTTAATTGTGGTATTTAGATGTTGTTTAGCTTATGTTTGGTAGCATTCAGGCATATTAAATGTCGGGGTGTTACAGTTGGTATCAGAGCGGGCTGTAGGTCCTCGAAATGCGTATTTTTTTTAGTGTCATGCTATTGGGTACAACTAAAATGTGATGTGGAATAACTTAGAAACATGGCTTAGGTCTTAACTAAAATTTTGTCATAGGATAGCAACATTAAAACTTGCAAAAGTGGTATAACTAATCTAAAATTTGACACACACTTTGGATGCATGAGTAGGAAAGGGTATGGGTATCGTTCCTTTACGCTTAAATGTTGTATTTAAGCTATAATGTTGAATGCTTCATTTGATAAAGCATGTTGCTATGTCTATGAGATAAATGATTGAATTGTTCTTGTTATTTGTGATATAGTTGGTTGTGGTGCCAAAGGATTTCGGTCACCTCTTTTTGTTCATAGTAAGGGTGTGGTTTGACAGTGTGGCCGGTTAGCGCCATCACCGAAGAACTATTAATCCTTGTAGGAGAAGAGTACTTACCCTTTCTGTCGTAGATCGGGTAGTTGACTGGAGTCAAATAGAAGAGTTTGGTGGTGGATTCCTTCGTATATTCTTTATCGTTCTATGGTAGTTCTTGGTTGGTTTTCTTGGTTTTAGTTGATGGAAACCAAAAGAAAAGTGTTTGGTATTGGATTTTCGCGGATTGTTCCGTATGTGGTGTGTGGGTTTGTCTTCCTTGGTTGAAGACGAAGAAGAGGAGTCTAGTGTTGCGCTTCTTTTGGGCGCCTTTCCAGTTTTAATGCCTAGTTTGTTGATTGTTTTATAGGGAAGAAGCATTCAATTTATTCCTGTGTTTGTCTTTCTCCGAGGTTAAAAGAGTTTTTGCGGAGTTGTGCCAGACCTGGCTGTCAGGGCTGAAGTTCTGTGGCTTTGTAGGAGTAAGTGGTGTTTGATTTCGTCATTTTACTGGTTTGAGAAATCATCTTTGAAAAATCCTTCTTGTTTCGTGAAAGTTTGGGGTTTGAGATTAAGGTTTTATTTGAAATGGATTACTTGGTCGCTGATTTCCGTTAAGAAAATTGTCTTTCAACCATTTTCCTTTATGGGAGTTTTTGAGAATGAAAAGTGTTTTGGAGAATTCCTTTTGCATGACCAAGTTTGGGTTTGTCTCATTGCAATTTTGAGAGTCAAGTTTCCTTATGAACTCGGGATGAGCTTTAAAACTAAAGTGTTGCAAACAAAGTAAGTAATCTTTTGACCGAAATCGTTTGTCCCTAGTAAGAATTGTTGTTTAGCATATTATGTAGCATGTACCAATGTGGTTTATGGGATGATGCATTGTTAAGTTAATTTTTGAGTTGAAACAATTCAATGCGGTTGTTATCTCTAGCTTGAGAATAAATAGACTACTAGTGTTGTAGTTTACTCTTAGCGAGAATGATTCAATGTGCTAAAGTACATGCTTAGAATCTGTTGCTTTGCTTTAAAAGTGCTTATGACCCTTGATAATGTTTAAAGTTTTAAACCCTGTTGCATAGTTGAAACATTAAGATGATGTAGACTGCTGTTATTGTTAAAGAAACTTTGCTGGTTGTTTAAAGATGCTCTAATCTAATGGATTAATAGAGAAATTTAGTCGTATTGTCTAGTGACTTTAATTTGGAAGTTGATTAGAGTTGCTATTTACGTTGTTGCAAAATACTAGTATATTTGGAAGTATGCAGTTGTGTCTCTACAATGCTAGTACTGATATCAATTGAGAAGACATAAGACTTTTTGTTAATGATGTTGTTAAGGGCAGTGTTAATGTTAGTATTCAATCTATTTTAAATAGTTGGAGTATGTTGTGTGGTGGTAGTTTTTGTTATCACCTTTGAATAGAGTAGCTAAAAGAAATGTTGTTGGTTGATGAACATGCCCATTTGTTGTATTGATGACTAAGTAGTGGTGGTAACTGTTTAGATTAATCGTTGGAAAATCATGGTTAAATAGAGGAAAATGTTAACATGTTGCGATGGAGTGAGCTTTGGATAATTAATATGATAAATGGTCTTATCATTAATGAAAGTATAACTTAGAGTCTCACTTACGAATTCTTCCCTGTGGAGATAATATTTACATGTTGAAGTCGTTGTTTAACTGAATAAGGTTCGGTTGTCGAGACGTGAATATATAGGAAGTATGAAATTTATATGTTGATCTTGCTGAAAGATTTGTTGAAGTACTATGCTCCAATAGAGAATAAGAAGTATTATGATTCAGTGATCTGTGGGGATCATGTCAATATAGTATTGGTTGGGTGCATTTTTTATAAGCATCATAAACCCTAATTAGAAGTGTTAGGAATGGTAACTAGAGGAAGAATTCATTGTGAAGCTTTTGGTTTAATTGTGTTGGGGCTTCTCAGGAAGTAAATAGTGATTATTGAAGTCTTTAATGGAAAGCGTAGTGGAGTACTAGAGATGGTTCTTTTTATGCTGAGCTCATGTTCAAAAGCTTTTGGACTGGGTCGGTTGTTTGCCCTTTTGGTTGAAGGGTTTTCGGTCAAGATGTTCCATATGCTGTGTTTCATAGTTTCCCTAAAACTCGTAGAAATTGGTGCAAATATTTGGTTTTGGCTAATTTGTTTAGTTGGTGCTATGAGTATGGATTTACACCCCAAAAGTTTTTGAGTCGATCGCGCCCTTTCGCGTTCGCACTGAATTATCTTTGGAATTAATTTTAAAAGGAAGCAGATGGTCATAAAGGGTTGTGTTGGAAACTTTTGAGTTAAGCCCTTGATGTGTAACTCTGTTTGGCTAGAGTTGGAGTCATTTGGAAAATGTGTCTGGTGTGTGGATGTTTCACAAGTCTGGTTTTTATGAAAGTTTCATAAGTGAATTTGGTTAGTGAGGAGTAATCTTTTGGAATTGAGTTTCCCTCTCTTTTGATAAAATTTATGGCGGTTGTGTGTGCAGATGTTTGACTTTGGAGTCGATGTTCTGTTCCAAAAGGTTGAGTTTGTTTTTGCAAGGTGTTGTAAGGTTAGTTTTAAATGGATGATGGGTTTTCACACGATGTGGTGTTTTGTTGTTAACATTGTTGCCGTCATAGTTTATATGATTTAGCGCAGCTGTCAGTGTTATGTGTATTTCAATCATGTGATACCGAGGAAGAAGTCTTTTTGTGAATGACTTTTCGGTATTGTTGTTATATGATGAATGAATGGTGAAAAGTAAACAAGACATCGTGTATAGATGTTAAATGATAAAAGAGTCGTTGAGCCAGGTCGGTGAGAAAGTCATATATGGAGATATGACTATTCCGGAGTGCTCTTGAAGTATGTGCATTCATGTCATGAAACGAGATTTCCTTTGCTTTCTAGTATGAAAAGAAAAGAATGAATAATTTCTGGTGTTGATTGTGGTGAAGGGATGTGTGTTTCCTTTGCGTTTTGGCTTAGGAAATTAAAATGAATACTCTCTGGTTGTTGTCGAATCCTTTCCAAAGTGGTTTTAACGCTTTGGGGTTTGAGTTGTTGGATGAGGGCCACTTGGGTTCATGTTATGGTTGAGCTCACTCAATGATTGTGCTCTTTATCGTGGTCCTTCGAGTGGAAGGTTGTGTATGACTCAATGCAAACCTTCGTGGAGAATTGTGTCGTTGAGGTGTTCCTCAGTAGGGTTGATTACATTTTGAGTGGACCACTTGGTGGTTGCTAGTGATCGTTTTTCCTTTTGAAGTGTATTGGTGCTTTTGTCGTTGGGCAAGAAGCGAGTTGTGTCAAACCATAGAGGAAAGTTCGGTCGCTTCTGTTACGCGAGTCTTACGGATCCTGGTTAAAGTAGGTTGTTCGTTCTGTGGTAATCTTAGAGCGTTGTGTCTCTCCTGCTTTGCGTCGTCTTGAGTACAAGGAACCATAGAAGGGAGGTTGGTACCGTGTTTTTCTGGAGAGTAGCCTGAGTTAAAGGGATCGGGCACTTCAATGCCAAGGAATGCTTAGAACGAGGAGTATGAGACCATTTTCCTGCGTGGTCTGTTTGGGATTTTATCCTATCGCTTGGGTCATGCCGAGGCCTTGTTTGAGTGCGTTGTGTTTCAATGTTGAGTAAAGTTCTCGCAAGTTTTTGATTGTGAGTTATCTTTAGAGCTGTCAATCTTTAATCCTTAGCTCCTTGCCGCTGAGTGCTGGCTGGTGCAAGTCGTAGGGGCTTCTAAGCGGGTTCTGAGGTGTGGACCATAACTCCCTTTGATTTGATTGTTTGCGAAGTGGCGTGTCTCGGATTCGGGGTCGAATCCTGTTGAAGGGGGGAGAATGTGACACTACGGAATGGTGTGACATTATTTAACGTGAATGTTAAGGTCAAAAAACTTTATGAAATATGGTATTGGAGGTTAAAACCATATGATAGGAGGCTTAATAGCGTTTCCGGGCCGTTTTCGGGCCGTTTCCGGGGTTTTGGGCCTTTCCGGGGGAGTTTGGGCCTAAAGGAAAGGGTCGTGGGCTTTGGTGGGATGGAGTTTGAATCCTAATAGGAGTAGGATACATGGTTGGGGGTGTGACACTACGGATTGGTGTGACATTATAAAATGTGAGTTTAGAGGATAAAACCTTACGGCTCGAGGTTTATTTGCGTTTTCGGGTCTTGGGGGGGATTAAGTGATATGACACCACGGAGTGTCGTAACCTTATTTAATTTGCTTGATGAGGTCAAAAACTTTATAAAATATGAAATTGGAGGTTAAAACTTTACGTTATGCCGTTTAATCGCGTTTCCGGGCCGATTCCGGGAGATTGGGCCTTTCCGGGGGAGTTTGGGCCCAAGGGGGGAAGAACCGTGGGCTTTTGTGGAGAGAGATTGGCCCATGGAGAGGGGAGAACGTGGGTAAAGGGGCTATGGGCCCCTCCTCCCTGCCCTAGCCGCCTCCCCACACGCCTCCACTTCCCCCTTGCGCCTCCACCAATCCCCTCCTCCCTCTAGTCCTCTTCCTCCACCTCCACCTCAAGCCGCGCCACCCCCCCTCCTCCTTGTGCCCCCAAGGATGCCCCCTCGCTGCCACGACACGTCTACGTGCTGCCCTCGCTGTTTGGAAGAACCACGACGAGGGATCCCGAAGGATTTGGCGCGTGGGAGCGAGATCGGGTGATCGAGAGACATTCTTCGTGTTCGTCGTTCGTCGGACTAAGGTATGTCCATGGGGAAACCTTGGGGAAGGTCTAGGTGCTGTTCTCATGGTAGATTTGGAGTTTTTAGATCAAGAGGATGTGCTGCCATGGAGTAGATCTGAAAAGAACTAGAGTTCGTATTGTACTCAGTTTCGGGCAGATTTGGAGTCCGTGTTAGGGCGTGCAATTTCGCAATTTTAGATTCGGAATTTGGCCCGACCTCCTGTTGAAGAAGTTGTAGGTATCGTCAATACCTATTTTTTGTATTTTTTTGAGAATTTTTGGAGTTACGGTCTGAAAGTTATGGCCATTTTGGTGAGCGCTGTCCAATCTGTGTCGAGGTTGAGACAGTCTGTGTTCAACATTAGATTAAACTAATTTAGATTTCGAATCTGACCATACGGACTTCTAGGAAGTTGTAGATAATTTCAATACCTTTCAGTGCATATAAAGAAATTGAAATTCCGCCCAGCCGTTTGGAAGTTATGGCCGTTTTACCGAGCGCTGTCAAATCTGTGATGAGATTGAGACAGTTCATGTTCAACGTTAGATTAAACAACATTAGAGTCCGAATCAGTCTTTCCCTATAACTAGAAAAAGTTGCGAAATTTCCTAAGCTACGCAAGGATGTACTCGTTTATTCAATTTGGAGTCCTAGAACAGAAGTTATGCCCGTTGGAAGGCTGCTGTCTCGAAGGGACAGATTTGCTGTTTTCTGATTTTAGGAGTTGTAAGCGAAGTCGGGGTAGTGGGATATATGTGTGCTGTTTTGTGGACTCAATTTGAGTGTGTGGCACGTGTTTGCAGGTGGTGTGCCTCCAGGAGTGCCCTCAACCTCTCGTCACTCCGTTGCCCATGGTTGAAGGCAAGTGTGTTGTGATGGATAGCGAGTTGTAGGTTGCATGTTGAAATTAGATGGAATTGTCTATACGATTATGATCACTTGCCATGTTTTAATGATTGCTATGATATGATGAGCATGTTTAAGATGTTATGATGCCATGTGTTAATATATGAGTTTTATATATTGTTGGCATGCTTGCATACATGACATGTTACATGGCCCAGGCGTTGAGAAAGTCATTAACTAATCCGGGAAGGTCGGTGAGAAAGTTATGACTAATCCGGAGAGCCATTAGAGTAAGTCTTACATCGTGATTCCATCTACCGTGGGTGGTGGAAGCGAGGAGTAGGCACCCTCCATCTTCGGGATGGAAGGGGGGAGAGGGTGCACACCGACGGGTGTGTACTCAACCATACCGGTATGAGTTTCCAAGGAGATATGAGCATAACATTGCATTGCATTGCATTGCAATACATATTTAATGATGATGATGTTTTTATGTGCTCAAGTATGAGATGTTATATGTGATGTGAGGTATTATTGTCTTGTAAATGATCTTGTTGTTCATTACAATATGCTTGCTGAGTTTTCGAACTCACGCTTGTGTTTTATGTTGTTTGTTTATTTAGGTACAATGAAATCGGCGTGCGGGAAAGGGATCTAGCTACACTCCTCCACGTAATATCATAATCTAGCTAATTCACTTGTTTTGGAGACACGACAATAAGTATTACAATAATCATTAGTGTATGGTCTGTATGTTTGGTTGTTTCCCTCATATATATCATGTGGGGCTATGGAGGGAGTTGTTTTAACTTCCTAGAGTTAAATTGATGCTTATTATTTTGCTATCGATACTTATTGATGTTTTAGTTGATGATTAGCTATCCTTATCGCTGCGTATGGATATCTCGTTTGTCTTACATATTGATATGATGCTATGATGTTAAGTTTCATGCAAAAACAAAGGAGATGCTGTCAAAATTTCCAATTATTCCAAATGATTACTTGCTGTAATTTACCTTAAATTATGGTATTAAATGTGTCATGATCTATGTTTGGTGACATTCTGGGCTTAGTAAAAGCTGGGGTGTTACAGTTGATATCAGAGCGGGCTGTAGGTCCTTGGAATGTGTATTTTTAGTGTCATGCTATAGGGTACAACTAAAATGTGATGTGGAATAACTTAGAAACATGGCTTAGGTTTTTACTAAAATTTTGTCATAGGATAGCAACATTAAAACTTGCAAAAGTGGTATAACTAATCTAAAATTTGACACACATGGATGCACAGTAGGAAGGGTATGGGTATCGTTGTTTACGCTTAAATGTTGTACTTAAGCCTTGTTGCTAAATGCTATATTTGATATAGTACGTTGCTATGTCTATGAGATAAATGATTGAATTATTCTTGTTGTGGTGGTAAAAGTGGGGTTTTGGTGCCGAAGGGTTTCGGCCACCTCTCTTATTTCATAGTAAGGGTGAGGTTTGACGGTGTGGCCGGTTAGCGCCACCACCGAAGAACTATTGACCCCTGTAGGAGAAGAGTGCTTATCCTTTCTGTCGTTGATCGGGTAGTTGACTGGAGTCAAATAGAAGAGTTAATGATGGTTTCCTTCGTATGTTCTTTGCCGTTCTGACGGTCGGTGTTCTTTGCTTTTCTTGGCTTTAGTAGATTTGAATCAAATGAAAAGTGTTGGGTTTTCGCGGATCATTCCGTATGCGGTGTGTGGTTTTCTCTTCCTTGGTTGAAGACGAAGAAGAGGAGACTAGTGTTGCGCTTCTTTTGGGCGCATTTCCAGTTTTGATGCCTGTTGATTGCATTATGGGGAACAAGCACTCAATTTATCCCTGTGTTTGTCTTTTTCTGAGGTTAAAGGAGTTATTGCGGAGTTGTGCCGACACTGGCCGTCAGGGCTGAAGTTACGTGGCTTTGTAGTAGTACGTGGTGTTTGATTTCGTTATTTTACTGGTTTAAGAAATCATCTTTGAAAAACCCTTCTTGTTTCGTGAAAGATTGGGGTTTGGTGCTAAGGTTTTATTTGCAAAGGTTTATTTGATCGGTTGGTTCCCTCCAAAGGGGAGTCTTGGAGATTGAAAAGTGTTTGGAGAATTCCTTTGCATGATCAAGTTTGGGTTTGTCTCATCGCAATTTTGAGAGTCAAATTTTCCTTATGAACTTAGGATGAGTTTTAAAAATAAAATGTTTTAAACAAAGTAGTCTTTTGACTGAAATCGTTTGTCCCTAGTAAGAATTGATGTTTAGCATGTTATGTAGTAGGTAACAATGTGGTTTATGGATTGATGTGTTGCTAAGTTAAATTTTGAGTTGAATCAATTCAATGTGATTAATATCTCTAGCTTGAGAATAAATAGACTACTAGTGTTGCAGTTTACTCTTAGCGAGAATGATTAAATGTGTTAATGTACATGCTTAGAATCTGTTGCCTTGCTTTAAAAGTGCTTATGATCCTTGTTAATGTTAAAAGTTTAAACTTTGATGCATAGTTAAAACATTAAGATGATGTAGACTGCTGTTATTGTAAAAGAAACTTTCTTTGGTTGTTAAAGATGTTCTAATCTAATGGATTAATAGAGAAATTTAATCGTGTTGACTAGTGACTTTAATTTGGATGTTGATTAGAGTTGCTATTTATGTTGTTGCAAACTACTAGTATCTTTGGAAGTATGCAGTTGTGTCGCTACAATGCTAGTATTGATATCAATGGAGAAGACATAAGACTTATTGTTAATGATGTTGTTAATGGTAGTGTTAATGCTAGTATTTAGTCTATTTTAAATAGTGGGAGTATGTTGTGTGGTGGTAATTTTGTTATCACCTATGTATAGGGTAGCTAAAAGTAATGTTGTTGGTTGATGATTATGCCCATTTGTTGTTATTGATGACTAAGTAGTTGTGGTAACTGTTTAGATTATTCGTTGGAAAACCATGGTTAAAATAGAGGAAAATTTTAACATGTTGCGATGGAGTGAGCTTTGGATAATTAACATGATGTACAATTTCATCCTTAATGAATGTATGCCTTGGAATCCTAGTTATGAACTTTGTCTTGTAGAGATAATATTTACATGTTGAAGTCGTTGTTTAACTGAATAAGGTTCGGTTGTCGAGACGTGAATATATAGGTGGTATGAAATTTATAAGTTGATCTTGCTGAAAGATTTGTGGAAGTACTATGTTTCAAATTTAGAATAAGATGTATTATGATTCGGTGAGCCGTGGGGATCATGTCATTATAGTCTTGGTTGGGTGCCTTTTTGATAAGCATCATAAACCCTTATTAAAAAATGTTGGGAATGGTAACTAGAGGAAGAATTTGTTGTGAAACTTTCGGTTGAATTGTGTTGGGGCTCCTCAGATAGTAAATAGTGATTATTAAAGTCTTTAATGGAAAGCGTAGTGGAGTACTAGAGATGGTTCCTTTCATGCTGAGCTGTTGTCTAAAAACCTTTGAAACTGGTTTGGTTGTTTGCCATCTCGGTTTAATGCTTTCGGTTGAGGTGTTCCTTATGTTGAGTTTCAGAGTTTCCCCAAAACTCGTAGTGGTTGGTGTCGACCTTTGGTTTTGGCGAATTTGTTTAGTTCGTGTTGTGAGTTTGAGTTTACATCCAAAAGTTTTTGAGTGGATCGCGCCCTTCGGCGTTAGACCGATTTATCTTTGGAATTAATTTTAAAAGGAAGCAGATATAAAGGGTTGTGTTGGAAACTTTTGAGTTAAGCCCTTGATGTGTAACTCTATTTAACTAGAGTTGGAGTCATTTGGAAAATGTGTCTGGTGTGCGGGTGTTTTACAAGTCTGGATTTTTATGAATGTTTCATAAGTGAATTTGGTTAGTGAAGAGTTTTCTTTTTGGATTGAGTTTCCCTCTCTTTTGATAAAAATAATGGCGCTTGTGTCTGCAGATGTTTGATTTTGGAGTCGATGTTCTGTTCCAAAGGGTTGAGTTTGATTTTGCGAGGTGTTGCAAAGCTAGTGTTAAATCGAAGATGGGTTTTCACACGATGTGGTGTTTTGTTGATTAACGATGTTGCCGTCATAGTTTATATGAATTAGCGCAACTCTCGATGTTATTCGAGATTTATTCTTATGATACCGAGGCAAAAGTCATCATGTGAATGACTATTCGGTAGTGTGGTTATATGATGCGGGAATGGTGAAAAGTAAACATGACATCGTTTTTACATGTTAAATGATAAAAGAGTCGTTGAGCCAGGTCGGTGAGAAAGTCATATATGGAGATATGACTAATCCGGAGTGCTCCTGAAGAGTGTGCATTTATGTCATGAAATGAGATTTCCCTTGCTTTCTAATATGAAAAGAAACGAATGAAGAAATTATGGTATGTTGGTTGTGGTGTAGGAGATTTGTGATTCCTTTGCGTCTTGGCTTAGGAAGTTAAAATGAATGCTCTTTGGCTGTTGACAAATCCTTTCCAAAGTGATTGTGGTGCATGGGATTCAAAGTTGTGCATGGGGATCATTTGGGTTCATGGTTTGTGGCGTTGCTAGTGGTTGATCGTTACTAGTTTGGAAGTGAAGAGTTAAGGAAGGTTGGGTATGGCTCAATTCAAACTTTCTTGGAGAATTGTGTTGTTGAGATGTTCCTCGGTAGGGTTGATTAAATTATTAGGGGACCACTTGGTGGTTGCTAGTGATCACTTTTCCTTTTGAAGTGTATTGGATCTTTTGTCGTTGGGCAAGGAGCGAGTTGTGTCAACCGCAGAGGAACATTCGGTCTTTTCTGTTGAGCGAGTCTTAAGGATCCTGGATATAAAGTAGGTTGTTCCTTCTGGTGGTAATCTTAGAGCGTTATGTCTCTCCTGTTTCGCGTCGTCTTGAGTACAAGGAACCTCAGAAGGGAGGTTGGTACCGTGTTCTTCTGGAGAGTAGCATTAGTTAAAGGGATCGGGCACTTTAGTGCCAAGGAATGCATGGAATGAGGAGTGTGAGATTGTTTTATTTCATGTTCTAATTGGGACTTTACCCTACCGCTTGGGTCATGCTGAGGCCGTATGTGAGTGCATTTGTGTTTCAATGATTGAGTAAGAATTCTGGCAAGTTTTGAATGTGAAGTTGTCTTTAGAACCGTCAGTCTTCGAGCCTTAGCTCCTTGTTCTGAGCGTTGGCTGGTGCAAATCGTAGGGGCTTTTAAGCGGGTTCTGAGGCGTGAACCATCGCTCCCTTTGATTTGGTTGTTTGTGAAATGGCGTGTCTCGGATTCGAGGTCGAATCCTGTTGAAGGGGGGAAGAATGTGACACTACGGATTGGTGTGACATTATAAAATGTGAGTTTAGAGGATAAAACCTTACGGCTCGAGGTTTATTTGCGTTTTCGGGTCTTGGGGGGGATTAAGTGATATGACACCACAGAGTGTCGTAACCTTATTTAATTTGCTTGATGAGGTCAAAAACTTTATAAAATATGAAATTGGAGGTTAAAACTTTACGTTATGCCGTTTAATCGCGTTTCCGGGCCGATTTTGGGAGATTGGGCCTTTCCGGGGGAGTTTGGGCCCAAGGGGGGAAGAACCGTGGGCTTTTGTGGAGAGAGATTGGCCCGTGGAGGGGGGAGAACGTGGGTAAAGGGGCTAGGGGCGCTTCCTCCCTGCCCTAGCCGCCTCCCCACACGCCTCCACCTCCCCCTTGCGCCTCCACCAATCCCCTCCTCCCTCTAGTCCTCTTCCTCCACCTCCACCTCAAGCCGCGCCACCCCCCTCCTCCTTGTGCCCCCAAGGACACCCCCTCGCTGCCACGACACGTCTACGTGCTGCCCTCGCTGTTTGGAAGAACCGTGACGAGGGATCCCGAAGGATTTGGCGCGTGGGAGCGAGATCGGGTGATCGAGAGACATTCTTCGTGTTCGTCGTTCGTCGGACTAAGGTATGTCCATGGGGAAACATTGGGGAAGGTTTAGGTGCTGTTCTCATGGTAGATTTGGAGTTTTTAGATCAAGAGGATGTGCTGCCATGGAGTAGATCTGAAAAGAACTAGAGTTCGTATTGTACTCAGTTTCGGGCAGATTTGGAGTCCGTGTTAGGGCGTGCGATTTCGCAATTTTAGATTCGGAATTTGGCCGACCTCCTGTTGAAGAAGTTGTAGGTATCGTCAAGAGCTATTTTTTGTATTTTTTTGAGAATTTTTGGAGTTACGGTCTAAAAGTTATGGCCGTTTTGGTGGGCGCTGTCCAATCTGTGTCGAGGTTGGGACAGTCTGTGTTCAACATTAGATTAAACTAATTTAGATTTCGAATCTGACCATACGGACTTCTAGGAAGTTGTAGATAATTTCAATACCTTTCAGTGCATATAAATAAATTGAAATTCCGCCCAGCCGTTTGGAAGTTATGGCCGTTTTACCGAGCGCTGTCAAATCTGTGACGAGATTGAGACAGTTCGTGTTCAACATTAGATTAAACAACATTAGATTCCGAATCAGTCTTTCCCTATAACTAGAAAAAGTTGCGAAATTTCCTAAGCTACGCGAGGATGTACTCGTTTATTCAATTTGGAGTCCTAGAATAGAAGTTATGCCCGTTGGAAGGCTGCTGTCTCGAAGGGACAGATTTGCTGTTTTCTGATTTTAGGAGTTGTGTTTAAGTCGGGGTAGTGGGATATATGTGTGCTGTTTTGTGGACTCGATTTGAGTGTGTGGCACGTGTTTGCAGGTGGTGTGCCTCCAGGAGTGCCCTCAACCTCTCGTCACTCCGTTGCCCATGGTTGAAGGCAAGTGTGTTGTGATGGATAGCGAGTTGTAGGTTGCATGTTGAAATTAGATGGAATTGTCTATACGATTATGATCACTTGCCATGTTTTAATGATTGCTATGATATGATGAGCATGTTTAAGATGTTATGATGCCATGTGTTAATATATGAGTTTTATATATTGTTGGCATGCTTGCATACATGACATGTTACATGGCCCAGGCGGTGAGAAAGTCATTAACTAATCCGGGAAGGTCGGTGAGAAAGTTATGACTAATCCGGAGAGCCATTAGAGTAAGTCCTACATCGTGATTCCATCTACCGTGGGTGGTGGAAGTGAGGAGTAGGCACCCTCCATCTTCGGGATGGAAGGGGGGAGAGGGTGCACACCGACGGGTGTGTACTCAACCATACCGGTATGAGTTTCCAAGGAGATATGAGCATAACATTGCATTGCATTGCATTGCATTGCAATACATATTTAATGATGATGATGTTGTTATGTGCTCAAGTATGAGATGTTATATGTGATGTGAGGTATTATTGTCTTGTAAATGATCTTGTTGTCCATTACAATATGCTTGCTGAGTTTTCGAACTCACGCTTGTGTTTTATGTTGTTTGTTTATTTAGGTACAATGAAATCGGCGTATGGAAAGGGATCTAGCTACACTCCTCCACGTAGTATCATAATCTAGCTAATTCACCTGTTTTGGAGACACGACAATAAGTATTACAATAATCATTAGTGTATGGTCTGTATGTTTGGTTGTTTCCCTCATGTATATCATGTGGGGCTATGGAGGGAGTTGTTTTAACTTCCTAGAGTTAAATTGATGCTTATTATTTTGCTATCGATGCTTATTGATGTTTTAGTTGATGATTAGCTATCCTTATCGCTGCGTATGGATATCTCGTTTGTCTTACATATTGATATGATGCTATGTTGTTAAGTTTCATGCAAAAACAAAGGAGATGCTGTCAAAATTTCTAATTATTCCAAATGATTACTTGCTGTAATTTACCTTAAATTATGGTATTAAATGTGTCATGATCTATGTTTGGTGACATTCTGAGCTTAGTAAAAGCTGGGGTGTTACAGGGGGCCTCCCCCATCCCCTTTAGGCGTTCACCCCCTGCCCTTGCGCCCCCACAAGTCCTAGCCGCCCCCCCACACCTCCCCCACCTCCTCCTTGTGGCGCCTCCACCTCCCCCATTGCTCCCCATTGCTCCACCACCTCTCCACAACCTCTCCTCCTCCCTTCCTGCCCCTAGGAGAGTTCTCCACCTCCACACCTCAAAGATCCATCCGTTGGAGCGCTCCGCGACGAGGAGATCCGGCGGGATTGGAGCGAGGAAGGAGATCGCGCGAACCGGGAGGCGATCTATTGGGTTTTCATATGTTGGGCAAAGGTATGGCCATGGGAATCCTTGGGGTTGGTCTAGGTACTGTTCTAAGGGTGTTTATCAAGTTTTTAGATCAATTGGTGGTACTGGAATTGAGTAGATTGGATTAGATCTAGAAGTTGCCACGTTCTCTGTTTCGGGCAGCATGAGCAGTCGACGTAGGGTTCGGTTTTTCGCCAAATTAGGGTCGGAATCTGGTCATACGGACGTTGAAGAAGTTGTAGATAATGTCGTTATATTTCCGTGGATATAAAGAACGTTAAATTCCTCCCAGCCGTTTGAAAGTTTTGGCTGTTTTACCGAGCGTGTTAAAATATGTGACGTGATTGGAACAGATCACGGTATTTTGTAGATTAAACAACTTTAGAGTCCGAATCAGTATTTCCCTATACCTAGAAAAAGTTGGGAAATTTCCTAAGCTACGCGAGGATGTACTCGTTTAATTGATTCGGAGCCTTAGAATCCGAGTTATGCCTTTTGGAAGGCTGCTGTCCCTACGGGACATAACCTCTGTTTTTAGGTTTTGTGAGTAGTTGGCAATGTCGGGGTAGATGAGGGTTTGCGTACTGTTTTGTGGACATGATTGTGAGTGTGTGATACCTATGTGCAGGTGGTGCGACCCCGGGAGTGCCTTCTACTTCCCGCCAATCCGTTGCCCGTGGTTGAGGTAAGTGTGTTGTAATGGATACCGATTTGTAGGTTGCTTGTTGAGAATAGATGGAATTGACTACATGATATATGATCACTTGCCATGCTTTAATGATTGCCAATGATATGATGAGCATGTTTATTATGTTATGATGCCATGTGTTAATGTACAAGTTAAATATGATGTTGGCATAATTGCATACATGGCATGTTACATGGCCCGGGCGGTGAGAAAGTCATAACTAGTCCGGGGAAGGTCGGTGAGAAAGTTATGACTAATCCGGAGAGCCATTGAGTAAGTCCTACATCGTGATTCCATCCATGTGGTGTTTGGAAGAGAGGAGTAGGCACCCTCCATCTTCGGGATGGAAGGGGGGAGAGGGTGCACACCGACGGGTGTGTACTCAACCATACCGGTATGAGTTTCCAAGGAGACATGAGCATTGCATTGCATTGCATACGTAATGATGATGATAATGTTATGTGTTCATGAATGAGATGATATACATGATGTGAGACATTATTGCCATGTTATTTTTCTTGTTGTCCATTGCAATATGCTTGCTGAGTGATGAACTCACGCTTGTGTTTATGTTGTTTTCGTTTAGGTACCATGAATCCGGCATGCGGGGAAGGGAAATAGTCACACTTCCACACGTAGCTTCACTCTTTTGATTTCACAAGTCATTCAATTAGCGTTGATAATAAATTGCGTGTGATGATCATTGCTTTAAGGCTTAGGTTTGCTAAATGAGAATCTTTTCGTTCGTTTGACTCTTGGAGACATTATATGTTTGGAACTAGACTTACATTGTTGCTAAGTCGTTAATTACTGCTGTTTTAGATGCTTTCCATTATGATATAACTTGTGTTACTGTTGTTGCTCCTTCAATTTATGTTAAAACAAAGGAGATGCTGCCGAAATCTCGGTTCTTAGCATGTGCGCCTTTACTGGAATTTATGTTTAATTGTGGTATTTAGATGTTGTTTAGCTTATGTTTGGTAGCATTCAGGCATATTAAATGTCAGGGTGTTACAGCTACGGCGATAGTCGGTCGGCCGAGTCGGCAAGGCAGCGGTGGCGACGACGACGACGGTGACGATGCACGGTTGGCGATGGCGAGAGGAGCGCGCGGTGGGTCGGACGAGCAGCAGCGGCTAGGCAGAAATCGGGTGTGTGTGTAGTTGAGGATAGCAGGGATATGAGAAGAGGAGAGAATGGATGGTGAAATGGAAAGTGCATGTGGGGAGGTTACTAGTTCATATAGTTTCCTTCAGACATACACGTGAACTAATGACTAAGTACTGGCATGAAGTAATTTATGTCCTTAAAAATTCACATTACTAGTACTAAGTGGTTCACGTTACTAGAATTTGAGAAAACAGCTGGAAGTTTACTCGTTGCATTGGTTGCTAGAGAAATGGAGAAATGAGTGGAAACGGCTGGAGTAATTTACATTGCATGCACGCATGGGCAGCTTGCATGGGTAGACTAGAGAGAGACGTTCAGTATCTATGCATTACAGGTATATTAATTATTTACACATACACGTGGGGATATGGATGGTCGGTTGGTTCGGGCAGGCGATTGAACTAAAGGCTGCTAGATGAGATCACGAGTTGGAGTCCCTCTAGCAACACAATTTATTTACATACGTATATATGCCTACACATGTACCTTCTCAAAACATGTTGAGAGAACAGAGGTTCTAAAAATCTGAAAAAAAAATTCCTCTAAAATACCAGGAACTATTTGGAACCTAACGAAGTTCGTTTCATGATTTTTCGACTAGTAGATTTTTCGCTAAAATTCTTTTCGTGAATCAGACACCTGTACCGATTTTTATAAAATCAACGACTTACGTTATATAACATATTTTTCAAAAATATTTGAAGCGAACACTCTCGTCTACCAATTATCTTAATTATAAATGAATTTTTAGATTTTATGCTTATGCAAAAATGTATGATCTTTATTTAATTCAATTAGTTCAAGCAGGCTTATGTTCAAATAAATTCCAAAATTTCCAATTAAATTCCAGAAAATTCTCAAAAATTCAAATAACTTAATAAATGTAAATAAACCAAATTTTGGGATGTTACAAACCTCCCCCCTTAACAGAATCTCATCCCCGAGATTCGAGACTAACTAGAGAATAGGTCGGGAAACTCCTCCTTCAAATCTTCTTCGCGTTCCCAAGTCGCTTCTCTTTCTGAATGGTTGCTCCATTGGACTCTACAGAAGCGGGTCGATTTATTTCTTGTCTCGCGGTCCATGGTATCTAGAATCCTCACTGGGTGTTCTTTATATGTCAAATCTTCTTGTATATCGATGGCTTCCAGAGGTGCTTGTTCCTCAGGTACTCGTAGGCATTTCTTCAACTGTGAGACATGAAAGACATCATGCACTCCTGCCAATGATTGCGACAACTCCAGCTGATAAGCTACTTCACCTCTTCGTCTCAGGATCTTGAACGGTCCAACATATCTTGGTGCGAGCTTCCTTTTTGCGTAAAACCTTTTGACTCCTTTGAGCGAGTTGTTTCCATTGTATTACCACTCACTCTTAGTGCTATAAACTTAACTGATCCAATTTTCGGAATGATCATGACTTCAGAAATTGCTTTAGAAACACTGGTGTAGTCGATCCCTTCCATCTATTGACATACCAAGGTTCAGATACGAGGGGAGAGCAAAGGTAAGGTTCAAGAATCCTAGTGCAGGGAAGCAGGCTTAACCCAAAAACTTATACACAAATTATTAATAACTTCGTATGGTTGCTTACACAAGCCTAAAAGCTATGCAACGCATACTGCACCCTCAACAATCAAAGAATAACCAAATTAACCTAAGCACACAATAATCTATCGGCTAAAAGGGTAACCCTCCTATCTTAAGAGACGCAACTCTCACACATGAGTTTCAACTGACTACTAAAGCACTGGTTCTTCAAGCTTCTGAAATACTTCATCGATCCACTTCTCTTCGAGCGCGATGCTTCCTTGCTTCTCGATCTTAAAGGTTAGCAGCGATACCCAGTACTTACTCCTTAAGTGTGGAACATCGTTAACTATTTAGAATGACTTAGGTAAGATTTCCATTTAAACTAGTGGGGAAAGATAGAAATTTTTAGCAAAGGGACAAAAATAGAAGAATAAGATAAGTCAAGAACTTACTATTCTTTCAAGTTAAATTTTCTCTTTAGAAAATAATTTTAAAGCTTCTAAAGACGGCCAATCTTTCTAGGGATAAGACCTACAGTCAGTATGGCTCTGATACCACCTCTGTCGGGACCCGAATCTACAAATCCGGACCCTCTGTGTATTCTGTACTAGTCCAGGATCACGCTAGTATACACAGTCAAACATGGTTAAATATCACATCCATACACAGTGGAAATATAAATAAAGTACATCAAAACCTTAATATAAATTGTTGCAAGACCTTAAGGTCGCCTTACAATATTCAGCCACGCAGGGCTTACAATAACAAAAGTAGATAAACAGCAGCGGAACGAAGAATGTCGGTAACACCCATCAGTATGCCACAGGCAACTGACAAGGTTCAACTCCTAGATAATTGCCTCCTCGTGGAACTTTGCCTTCTTTGAAGTGGTAGTCTTCTCCTCAACTGATGATTGTGTTGAAAGCAAGGGTGAGTATACAACATACTCAGCAAGTCATGCACAGAAATGCAGTTCTAATACTATATGCATGGCTTATTCCAAAGGATTGGCTTAGGGGGTTATTTTGCATCAAGCAACATTTTGTTTCCATCAAATAATCTTAATAGATTCAAAAGCAGTAAAACCATATTATCTAATAAGTTATCAATCTCTTTTTCAAACTATTTGGCACGAAGCCCTAGATCACTTTATCATTTATGTCTGGCATACAGCCACCCTTTCCCACATTTCATTTTAGAAAAATCTAACCCTTGACTGTAATCCCCGAGCGTTGTCCAGTTCCGTGGACTCGGCTATTCGAATAGATTTTTACACACTCTGCAGAGATTATGCACTTTACCCACACGATACAGTCAAACACCACAAAGGCGAGTGACAGTAACAAAGCCTTTCGGAAACTGCTAACTATACAAGTGGACCTCTCCGGTTTTTGCCATACACCATCCCTTCCCTTAGCAGAGGCGAAGTATGGGACCGACATACCGTTGGATAGGGTACCTAGCCGTAGCACCGGTACGCTCCCCCGTACAACTACACAAAAGGTGTAGTTGACACCCTGAGGTACCAAATGCAAGTTATTAGCAACCTACTCAACTAGGTCCGCCCCATTAAAGACATGTGGTCGCATGATTGGCCCATTTCAAAGGCTTGCAAGGTTAAGTCCTTAGGGTGACCAGGGCAAAACTACTCGAAGAACCAAAACGACTTTTCCAGTGCCACTCATGGCCCACCCTATCATTCTTGCCACTTGCCCCGGTCTAAATCTATTTATCACCCCAAAGCACAACTTGCCTTCGTAAAACAGCGAGTCTTGGTCTGGATCTTGATCTTGGTCCTGATCTTCGCTTCCGACAGTGTCACATAACTCGACGTCTACGCGTAGCAAATAAAGAACCAAATAAACACTCGGAACAACGTATAAACACACATTCGAAAACAATGCTACAAATCAAACTAGCTTAAAATCCCCATGCAAATTTCTAAATAATTATTTTAGCATTTTCTAAGATTTATAAAATTTATTTTAGAATTTTTGGACGTATAGTTTAAAATATACAAAATTCGTAAGTTTAGATCTTCCACGAATAATTTAACAGTATAAATTTAATTATAAAAATTTCATGAAAATTACTGTAGAAAGGTATTAATTTCTACTAATTAACAAAATTTGTTGCAAGCGATTCGGACTTAAAACAAATTTCTAGCGAAAAAGACAAAATTCGCAATTTGATTACAAACTCATGTATAACAAACTTTCTAGTTTTCTTTTCCCTGTGCATGGCATTGTTCGGCGTGAGAAACTCTTCGCATGGGTACTGTGGTTCAGTTTTGAGAGTGTTTCACGCATGCATACCACAGCTTGGTGCACAAATATATATATATATATATATATATACAAACATATACATGCAGATCATCTGACTAATATACGTATACACACATATGGAAGGTTATACTAGCGAATCGCTCAAATAAATACATACGGATCACCGAAAATAACCGCAGGTATACATACAGATATATACGAGCATATGCCTACATGTATACATGCAGCCGAGATTCTAGGAACCACATATATATACATGCTAACCTATCTAAACATGCGTAAATACACACGACGAGATCAATCGATCGATAGAGATAGAGCGCACGTGAAGGCAAAGAAAAACAGGTATACCAGCCGGTGCAGGGGATGCGAGATCGGAGAGTGCGTCGACAGCGAGGTAACCGGCGGTGGCGACGACGTCCAACGGCGACGGCGACGAGACGGCGGTAACGTCGGCGTACACGGTGACAATGACGGCTGCGATAGTACACGACGACGACGACGGCGGTGGCGACGTAGACGGCAGCGTCAACGACGGCGACCAACGGCGACGGCGACGGTGGCGGCGGTGCACTACGGCGGCGCGACTCCAACGGCAACGGTGACGAGATGCAGCGCGACGACGACGAGATGGCGACGACGAGACGCTACGGCGATAGTCGGTCGGCCGAGTCGGCAAGCGATGGCGGCGGCAACGGCAGCGGTGACGATACCGCAGTTGGCGATGGCGAGAGGAGCGCGCGGTGGGTCGGACGAGCAGCAGCGGCTAGGCAGCAATCGGGTGTGTGTGTAGTTGAGGATAGCAGGGATATGAGAGGAGGAGAGAATGGATGGTGAAATGGAAAGTGCATGTGGGGAGGTTACTAGTTCATATAGTTTCCTTCAGACATACACGTGAACTAATGACTAAGTACTGGCATGAAGTAATTTATGTCCTTAAAAAATCACATTACTAGTACTAAGTGGTTCTCGTTACTAGAATTTGAGAAAACAGCTGGAAGTTTACTCGTTGCATTGGTTGCTAGAGAAATGGAGAAACGAGTGAAAACGGCTGGAGTAATTTACATTGCATGCACGCATGGGCACCTTGCATGGGTAGACTAGAGAGAGACGTTCAGTATCTATGCATTACAGGTATATTAATTATTTACGCATACACGTGGGGATATGGATGGTCGGTTGGTTTGGGCAGGCGATTGAACTAAAGGCTGCCAGATGAGATCACGAGTTGGAGTCCCTCTAGCAACACAATTTATTTACATACGTATATATGCCTACACATATACACATATACACATGTACCTTCTCAAAACATGTTGAGAGAACAGAGGTTCTAAAAATCAGAAAAAAAAATTCCTCGAAAATACCAGGAACTATTTGGAACCTAACGAAGTACGTTTCGTGATTTTTCGACTGGTAGATTTTTCGCAAAAATTCTTTTCGTGAATCAGACACCTGTACCGATTTTTATAAAATCAACGACTTACGTTAGATAACATATTTTTCAAAAATATTTGAAGCGAACACTCTCGTCTACCAATTATCTTAATTATAAATGAATTTTTAGATTTTATGCTTATGCAAAAATGCATGATCTTTATTTAATTCAATTAGTTCAAGCAGGCTTATGTTAAATAAATTCCAAAATTTCCAATTAAATCCCAGAAAATTCTCAAAAATTCAAATAACTTAATAAATGTAAATAAACCAAATTTTGGGATGTTACATCTGCGGACTGGATCGGCGTGCTCGCTCCGTCAAAAGTGTCAAGGCGATGGGATATCCACTCCCGGAGACTCATCCTCGGCTCCGGCACAGCGGGGGCAGCAACTGGGGCCGCTGCAGGGGGAGGCACAATAGCAGGGGCTGCCCGCAACTGCTGGCGCAGCTGATGAACCTCCCTCTGTAGAGCCAGAACTAAGTCCACAGTGGCGGCGAGTACCTCAGCCCCTAACTGTGCCGCCGGGAGCTCCTCCTGCGCTAGCCCATGAGCATTGAGCGAAGCGCTACCCTCCACTACAGACTCAGCAACTCCCTGAGAACCTCGCCCCTGGCCTCCACGGCCACGGCGACCACGGCCTCTACCCCTCTGCATGGCTGCTACAGTCAGACAACCATCCAATCACACAATCATAAGCACAATATCATATAATCAAGAACAAAGATCAAACATGATGATAAACATAGTCTTCATGAAATAATCAAGCGCAATGCAATGATGAACCAAAACCCCATCCTACTGTGCAACCAAGTGTGTCAAATTTTAAATTACTTATTCCACTTTTGCAAGTTTTAATGTTGCCATCCTATGACAAAATTTTAGTTAAAACCTAAGCCATGTTTCTAAGTTATTCCACATCACATTTTAGTTGTATCCTATAGTATGACACTAAAAATACACATTCCAAGGACCTACAACCCGCTCTGATACCAACTATAACACCCCGGCATCTAGTATGCACGAATGCTAGCAAACATAGACTAAACAACCTCTAAATACCACAAATAAAGATAAATTACAGCAAAGGCACAAATGCTAAAACCGAGAATTTCGGCAGCATCTCCTTTGTTTTAACATGAATTGAAATAATAGCAATAACATGGCAAGTTATATCATAACATAAGACATCTAGAGCAGCAACATAAATGGAGAAAGCATCCACATAAACCAATAATACAAAATCTAACCACTCCATAAACTATAGCTAAGTAAATAAGGATCACATGCACACCAAAATTATTCCACACACTAAGTTTATGGCACTTATTATGATCATGACTCAAATTGGTAGATGTGACTGGAACTACGTGAAGATGTGTAGCTATTGCCCCTTCCCACATGCCAGTGTCATGGTACCTAAAACAACATAAAACACAAGCGTGAGTTCATCACTCAGCAAGTATATTGCAATGGGTCATATAGAACAATTTAATTATTATCATCTCTACATAACAACTTAACATCATGATCAAGTCATACTTCATATGCAACATCATATTCATGTCTCAACCTCATTGATATCATTTCATCATCATCATCATCATGAATGCAATGCACATGTCTCCTCGACGCAAATACCGGTATTGCCGAGTGTACACCCGTCGGCGTGCACCCACGTCCCCCTTCCATCCCGTAGATGGAGGGTGCCTACTGTGAAATCATGTGCTGAAAAATTGGCTTTGAACTGAAAAATTTACTTAGAATTGGTTTTGCAAAATGTGCTTGTGCATGTGTTTGACAATTTGACAAGAAACAGTAAGTTTCGTTTTTACGCGCGGGACCAAGTTCTTAAAAGACAGTAAGTTTTACATGTACGCCAGACCAAATTTTTTGGTCCGTCGTGAATGGCTTTTTGCTCGATTAGGGTTTGTGCAAATTTGGACTTTGAATTTTGATTTGTTTTTGAGATTATGAAATTTGTGAGAATTTCATGATGCTTGAAGTGGACTTTATGCAATGCTCATGTGAGTAGTTGCATGGATTGACATTGAGTCAAGTCGTGGACTTGTGCTCGGATTTGTTTTGTGATTTGTTCATGTGCAGGTATTGCTCGAAGACGAATGTGGTCGATGACGGGACCGGAACTAGGTTCATGGAGGAACTGAGGTTCGGGACTAGGTTCAGGAGGAATTGAGGTCTTGGTGGTCAAGGATGTCATGCGGGACGTTCGGGCTAAGAGAATGGTGCACATGAAGAATGGTTAGTCACGTGAGAATGGCAGGAGGTCATTCGCGTGCAAAGTGTTAGTCACGTGAGTATGGCAGGTGGCCATACGCGTGCAAAGTGTTAGTCACGTGAGTATGGTAGGGTTGCCATACGTGTGCAAGAGTTGTACTCGGCCAGGTTAGGCCAAGTAGAGTTGTGTTGGATACAGATTCCTTCTAGGGATTAGGAATCGTATTCAGAACTCCTTGTGGGTTGGTCCTTTAAATAGGAGGGGTGTCTCCTGTTAAAGGGCATCAATCGAACCAAGTAGCAGAACAGGCGCAAGGGAGCTTGAGCTTGGTTTTAGGGTTTGTACTCTTTTGATGGGAGTAATTTAGACAAAAGAAATAAAGATCAATTCTTCTAGTTCCTTGTGTGCTACAATATTCTCTTTTGGTTCTTGTTTGCATACTTGTTCTAGTTCTAGATTGGTTTTTGTTTTTTGAGTTTCATCTTGATTTGATCCATCAAAAACCTCTCTAGGGTATTGATCTAGTGTTCCTCAAAGTTTTGTTGATAAATCTTTTGTTGTTCTTGATCAATCTACAAGTTTCGATTAGATTGATTTTCGTCAAATTCTGGAACAGCAAGCTTGCGAAGCTTATAACTTTTGATCCGTAAGTCCGATTGAGCTGATTCTTTTTGGGTTCGATTCATACTGGAATCTAGTTTCTTGTGTCCAAATTTTAGATCGATCCGACGGTTGGATCTCCGGGAATTCGTGTTTTACTGAACCTCTATCATTCTGTTTTTGTCGAAAACGAGGCAATTATTTGGTTCTGTTTTGGGGTGAACTTTTAATAGATCAAGAATTTGGTTTTAGCTTCCGCACAATCATTCACCCCCCCTCTGATTGCTATATTCGTATACTTCGATCCTACACCTACTGCTTCCACTGAATGCGTGGGTGGAATCACGAGATAGGTCTTACATCCATGGCGCTCCGAATTAGTCATAACTTTCTCACCGACCTTACCGGAATAGTTATGACGTTCTCACCGACCGGGCCAAGTTTCATGCTTTGTATGCAACATATGCCATAATCATTAACCATAAACCATTGCAAAGCATCTTAACATACTCTTTTTATCATATCATGGCAAACACTAAGCATGGCAAGATAGCATACAATGGAAACAATTGCATCTAGTCAAGACAAGCAAATAAACCACATGTTATCCATCCCAATACACTTGCCTTAATCTCGGGCGACGGATTGGCGGGATGAGGAGGGCACTCCCGGGGTCACACCACCTGCACATAGATGCCACACAATCACAATGTGCCCACAAAACAGTACGCCCTCACCCATCTACCCCGATTTCGCAAACTACTCCCGAAAATGAAAAACAGAGAATCTGTCCCCCCCAGGACAGCAGACTTCAATCTAGCATAACTTTAGTTCTAGGACTCCGAATCGATTAAACGAGTACATCCTCGCATAGCTTAGGAAATTTCCTAACTTTGTTAAGTATATGGAAAAACTGATTCAGACTCTAAAGTTGTCTAATCTATAAAACACTACGTTATGTCCCAGCTACGTCACAGATTTGAACATGTTCGGTAAATCGAGCATAACTTTCAAACGGCTGGGCGTAATTGGACATTCGTTATGTCCACTGAAAGGTATTGAAGTTACCTACAACTTTCTCAACAGGCAGCAGACCAAATTCCGAATCTAAGGTCGCGAAAACTCAAACCCTAGGTCGACTGCACAATCTGCCTGAAGCAGAGAACGTGGCAAACTCTAGTTTTCAACCAATCTACCCAATCACAGCACCACCACTTGATCTAAAAGCATGAAATCGACCTCTAGAATAGCACCTAGACCCAACCCATAGATCACCCATGCCATACCTCTTCCCGACGAACAACGAACGCTGAAATCCTCCCTCCCGTGCTCCCCGATCGTCCTGCTCACGCCGGAACCGCCGGATCTCCTCGCCGCGGGGCTTCCCGATGGAGGGGACAGTGAGATGGTGAGGTGTGGCAGCAAGGGGAGGGCCTAGAGCAGGCTAGAAGGTGGTGGGGGAGGCGCATGGGTGGGGATTGGAGGGGTGGCGGCTAGGGCTTTGGGTGGAGGGGGCGGCTAGAGAGGTGGGAGGTGGCGGCGGCTTGAGGGGGTGGTGGCGCATAGGGTGTGGGGCAGGGGCAGCAGGTTTGCTGCCCTAAACCCTCCCCCTCATGAGCCCAAATCCCTCCACCATCGGCCCAAGTTGTTTCCCCCACGGCCCGAACACCCGGAAATAGCCCAAACCCCTCGGAAAAGGCCCAAAACGACATAGAAACACAATTTAACACCATACCGGAAAGCTCACACCTTACGAAGTAAAATTTCTGAGATGTCACATTCTCCCCCCCCCTTAACAGGATTCGACCTCGAATCCAAGACACACCAATACGCAACCCAGCAAAACAAAAGATAGCTAGGTTTCACATCTCATACCTGAGGTGAAAAACTCGGGGTACTTCTCGCGCATGCGAGACTCCAGCTCCCAAGTCGCTTCCCTCTCAGTTTGATGTGACCATAGGATTCTGACAAACTTGAGAGTCCTACTCTTCATCACCCACTCTGAATTTTCCAAAATTTTCACAGGACGAGACTCGAAAGTAAGGTTCTGATCAAGCACCAAAGGCTCCAACGAAACCACCAGTTCCGGGTCATGCAAGTACTTCCTCAACATCGAAACATGGAACACATTGTGAACTCCTTGCAATGACTCCGGTAGCTCCAAGTGGTAAGCCAACTTACCGACTCGAGCTAAGATAGGAAATGGCCCAACATACCTCGGACTGAGCTTCCCTTTTGTGCCAAATCGCACCACACCCTTAGTGGGAGATACTCGCAAGAGCACACTATCACCCACCTCAAACTCGAGATCTCGCCTTCTCACATCAGCATAGCTTTTCTGTCTACTCTGCGCTGCGAGAAGGTTCTGCCGTACCTCTGCCACATGATCAACAGTCTGCTGAACCCAATCCGGTCCAAGGACTGCTATCTCTCCCACGGCATCCCAACACAGTGGCGATCTGCACTTCCGGCCATACAACACCTCATAAGGAGCAGCCCAGATGCTGGAATGATAGCTGTTATTGTAAGCAAATTCTGCCAAAGGCAAATGATCTTCCCAGCTACCCTTCCAAGCCATCACACAGGCCCTGAGCATGTCCTCCAAAGTCTGAATGGTACGCTCAGACTGCCCATCGGTCTGAGGGTGAAAAGCGGTACTAAGGCGAAGCTGTGTACCCAAAGCACTCTGCAAGCCCTCCCAAAATTTTGAGACAAATTTTGCATCCCGATCAGAAATAATCGTCTTGGGCACACCATGTAGTCTCACAATCTCCCGCACATAGATGGAAGCCAACTCGCTCGCTGAATTGGAAGTGCGGATAGGAATGAAATGCGCAGTCTCATAATCTTATTTTATTTTTTTTTAAATCATTTTAGTGTGGAATAAGTATAATTTATTATTTTTTATTAAGCAAAGAAGCAATAATTGAATTTTCTATCATTTTATTTTATATTAGATGGCTGGAAAATAATATTCTAAAGAGACTGTGAATTTAATTCTAATCAGTACTGGTTGGTGTATTTAACCGGTACTGATGTGATCTAATCAGTACCGGTTGGTGCCTCACATTAGTACCGGTTGGATACACCAATCGGTACTGATAGCGCCTAGGTTTTCCTTATGGATTCAGATGTGGAATGATCAGTCCCGGTTGGTGTATCCAACCGGTACTGATGTGGACATCAGTCCCGGTTGAAGACACCAACCGGGACTGATGGTGCACCTATAAATCTCACTGCCGCCATTTCTTCCCAGTTTGCTGCTTCTCCCGCTCGATATCTCCCATTTCCTCCCCCTCCCGCGCACACTGTCGCCACCAGAGCCTGTGCCGGCGCTGGAAGCCCTCCCAGAGCTCCCGCGACTGCGCCACCATCCTGGAGCTCCGTTGGGTTTTCATGCATCGGGCGAAGGTATGGCCATGGGAATCCTTGGGGTTGGCATAGGTAATGTTCTTAGGGTCATTATCATGTTTTTAGATCAATTGGTGGTGCTGGAATTGAGTATATTAGATGAAATCTAGAAGTTGTCACGTTCTCTGTTTCGGGCAGCATGAGCAGTCGACCTAGGGTTTGGGTTTTCGTCAATTTAGAGTCGAAATTTGGTCGTACGGCTGTTGAAGAAGTTGTAGGTAATTTCAATATCTTTCCGTGGGTATAAAGAACATACAATTCCGCCTAGCCGTTTGGAAGTTATGATCGTTTTACCGAACATATTAAAATCTGTGATGTGATTGGAACAGATCACGGTTTTCTGTAGATTAAACCACTTTAGAGTCCGAATCAGTCTTTCCGTATACTTATAAAAAGTTAGGAAATTTCCTAAGCTACGCGAGGATGTACTCGTTTAATTGATTCGGAGTCTTAGAACCCGAGTTATGCCTTTTGGAAGGCTGCTGTCCCGACGGGACAGAACCTCTGTTTTTGAGTTAACAAGTAGTTTGCGATGTCGGGGTAGAAGACGGTTTGCTTACTGTTTTTTGGACTTGATTGTGAGTGTGTGCTACCTATGTGCAGGTGGTGTGACCCCAGGAGTGCCTTCTACTTCTCGCCAATCCGTCGCCCGTGGTTGAGGCAAGTGTATTGGAATGGGTAGCGGGTTGTAGTTTGCTAGTTTTGTTGAGTTGAAATTGAATATATGATATGTTCACATGCCATGCTTTAATGTTTGCCATTAATATGATGAATATGCTTATTATGTTATGATGCCATGTGTTAATGTACAAAGTTATTTATGATGTTGGCATATTTGCATACATGGCATGATACATGGACCGGGCGGTGAGAAAGTCATAACTAGTCTGGGGAAGGTCGGTGAGAAAGTTATGACTATTTCGGAGAGCCAATGAGTAAGTCCTACATCGTGATTCCATCCACCGCGGTGTATGAAAGCGAGGAGTAGGCACCCTCCATCTTTGGGATGGAAGGGGGGAGAGGGTGCACACCGACGGGTGTGTACTCAACCATACCGGTATGAGTTTCCAGGAGATATGTGCATCGCATTGCATTGCATTGCATTATATGAGGATGTTAAATGATGATGATATATGATGATGTCAATGATATGCTTACACTATGAATATGAGATGTGTATGATGTCGTATGTGAAAAGTGGTGATGAAGGTATTGGAATGTATTTTCTTGTTCCATTGCAATATACTTGCTGTGTGATGAACTCACGCTTGTGTTTATGTTGTTTTTGTTAGGTACCATGAAACCGGCATGCGGGAAAGGGAGCTAGTCACACGTCATCATTTAGCATCACACATATAAACAATGACATGTTCCTTCCATTAAATTGTGATGGTTAATTTGTGTGCTTGGTTTCCTCATTTACTTCGTTTGGCTCATGAGATGGTTGGAATCTTTATTCTAGTCTTGTACTGCTGCTAGAACCTTTATTATTGATGATTTAGATGTCATTCTTTATACTATACCCTGTGATCATATTGTTGTTGCTTCAATTCATGGAAAAACAAAGGAGATGCTGTCGAAATTTCCGGTATTAGCATTTACTCCTTTGCTGGAATTTACCTTAGTTTATGGTATTTAGATGTTGTTTAGCCTATGTTTGGTAGCATTCGGGCATATTAAATGCCGGGGTGTTAGATTCCCCTTAATACATTTAAATTCTCGTGAAATTTGTGCTCATATTGCAGCAAAAAATGATTTGATCATTTTTGAGGGGTTGATTGGTCTGAATGCCATTATAGTTAGCTATACCTATCTTCAATGTCGATTATGCTGCACAGTTGTAGGGAATGCTCTATGTTGTGGTTGATGCGACAAATTAATTGAAGCTGTTGCTTTACCTTGATCATTCTAGGCATGTTGGTCTTGAGTTTTATTTTTGTGAAATATGATGCTAATTCTGGGCCTAATTCTGGTCCATACGTGTTTAATTTATTAGAATACTAGTTATATGCCCGTGCGTTGCTACGAAAAACAAAATTGATAACGAAAAATAAAGATTAAAAAATAAAAAAATACTATTTCATAAGATCAAACATCTATCTTTAACGCTTCGTTTCTTGCAAAAGCTAGCTAATTAAAGCAACGCTTCGTTTCTTGTGTAGGGCAATTAAGCAGGGCAATTAATGTGACGTGGGAAGAAACTCTCACTTTATATAGTAGAGATTGTATGTTGAAATACTGAAAATCGATAGTTTAGAATGACATGCAACATAGTTATACCCAGTTTTGCAATTAGCCTCCTCGACGTTGATGAACCTCATTAAACCTTAAATAACCCTAGTTAATGATTATACACACCCTAGCTAATTATTAGTCTCTTTAGCTTCACTCAAAATCTTTAAATGAGAAATGAAATTTGGCTAGCGATTGGCTCAAGTATTAACAAATGTGCTACGGTCAATGAGACAATATTGGACTAACCACGAGGTAGATGTGAGTCCGATCCTCAATCGATGACGTAAGCCATGTGTGGTTTGGTGGCTTGTACACGCTGGGTACCAGATGGGTGCGTGGATTGTAAAGCTTGGTCTTTGGCAATATAAGTTTAAACACTCTTGAGCAAATTAAAAAACGACCGTATGCATTTAAGTTGCATGTAATTCATACGTGGCATTAACGGCCAGTAGACGTCTTGTGGGTAAAGTCGAGCAGCTCTGCAGAGTCTAATGAAATGGTATTCGAATCGCCATGCTTCCGATTAATGAAGCTAAGTCGACTTGGGGTGATTCACATGAATCGAGCTCAAGTAGTCTTTGGAGAATTTGAGAATGTGGCTTAATTGTTGAAATGGTGTTATAAATAAAATTTATAGTTTACTATTATTTATAGTTTTTATTTCAAATGTAAAATGGTGTTACAAATAAAATTGCATCCACAATACTTAAACCATATGTTAACCATTAGTTAATCCCTTGCATGGAGCATTAAGTATTTTTCCCGTGCGACTTGTTGAGTACGGTTGTGTACTCACCCTTGCTTAACCCAACACTTTCAAAAATCCAAGAAGTGGCATTTACCAAGAGATCATAGATGGCAAATTGGTTTGATTTTAAGGTCTTAGTATTTTGCTCAGACCCGCCTGTGCATTGTTTTGGTATTAATCTATTTGGGGCCCCGCTGCGCCTCCTTTTATTAGAAACTTGGCCGCTAGGCCTTATATTCTATAAAATAGTGGAATTTGTCTTTTGTCTGGCAATGTGCACTTGGTTTTCCGATAGCTAATCATCCTGAGTAGCTGTTGGGGTATTTAAACATGTCACCTGAAAAGACGATCCGTTACAAGAGGTATCAGAGCCGTAGCTTGACCATAGATTAAGACCTCAGATTGGCTTAGGAAAAATCTTTACAAAAATTATTTTGACTTACAAATAAAATGAATTTCAAAAATATAAATACTATTGTTATCTCCTCCTCCCTTTTCTACCTTACCTTTCTTTAGAAACTTCTCCTTCCCCCTTCCTGTTTTGTTTTAAGTTTTCCATGCCCAATCTTTGTTCGCAAAGTGGCTCGCTGATCTTTGCCAGCAGTTGCACGACACCCAGATAGCAGTTGCACGACACCCAGATAGCAGTTGCACGACACCCAGATCGAGATTTAGGACCTAAAGGATGAGCCAAAATAGTTTCAACCAAAGTTTGCACCCATGGAGGAGTCTTCTGTGAATAGATGTCCATTAGAAGAGTTTAACCTGACGCAGGTCAAGGACAACGAGAAAGGAGAACTTGTGGAGCAAGGTTTTCAACGTCTCTGAAAACAAGTGGCGCTCCAGTAGTAGTTAGCTCAATAGTCCTAGTGAACTATTGTGACACCTCGGAGTGTCGTATCCTTAATTTTTGAACATGATAAGGTTAAATACAGTATGAGATGTGGAAATAAGGTTAAAATCATAAGGATCGGGGGTTAATAACGTTTCCGGGCCGTTTCCGGGCCGTTTTCGGGGTTTTGGGCCTTCCCGGAGGAGTTTTGGGCCTTGGTGGGCTTTGGTGGGATGGATTAGGACTCCGTAACGGACTAGGATTGGGTTGAGGGCTGGTAAAAGGGGCTTCCCCCAGCCCCCTTGCGCCCCCACCTCCCCATAGTGCGCCCCCACCTCCCCCTCTTGCGCCCCTCTCCTCCCTCCCCCTCCCCTAAGCCCTAGCCCCCAAAACCGTGCGCACCCCCCTCCCTTTCCTCCACCTCCACACCACCTCCCCTCCACCCCTTGCTGCCCTAGGGTGGCCTCCCCACCCCTGCACCTTGTGGAGTCATCCCGTGGAGCGAGGAGCGAGGAGCAAGGAGCGAGGAGCGAGGAACGTGGAGCGAGGAGCGGTCGCGAGAGATTCGCGGAGATTGATTGGAGTTTTGCGCTTCGGGCAAAGGTATGATCTTGGGGATCCTTGGGGATGATCTAGGTACTGTTATTAGGGTGTTTATCAAGTTTTTAGATCAATTGGAGGCGCTGGTTTGAAGTAATTTGGGTTAGATCTAAACTTGTCCACGTTTCTGTTTTCGGGCAGATTGAGCAGTCGAACAAGGGTTCGAGTTTCCGTCGATTTAGAATCCGAATCAGACCGTACGGACTTCTAGGAAGTTGTAGATAATTTAATTATCTTTCCGTGGACGTAAAGCACGTTAATTTCCGATCAGCCGTTTGAAAGTTATGGCTGTTTTACCGAGCGCCTAAAAATCTGTGACGTAACTGGAACAGATTGTGGTAATCTGTAGATTAAACAATTTTAGAGTCCGAATCAGTCTTTCCCTATAACTAGAAAAAGTTGGGAAATTTCCTAAGCTTCGCGACGGTGTACTCGTTTATTCGATTTGGAGTCCCAGAACTCAAGTTATGCCTTTTGCAAGGCTGCTGTTCCGCCGGGACAGAACCTCTGTTTTTAGGTTTTGCGTAGTAGTTGGCAATGTCGGGTTAGATGGGGCGTGTGTACTGTTTTGAGGTTATGATTGTGAGTGTGTGATGCCTATGTGCAGGTGGTGTGACCAGGAGTTCCCTCTTCTTCCCGCCAATCCGTTGCACGTGGTTGAGGCAAGTGTGTTGTGATGGATAGCAAGTTGTAGGTTGCATGTTGAAATTAGATGGAATTGCCTACATGATATATGTCCACTTGCCATGTTTTAATGATTGATATGATATGATGAGCATGTTTAACATATTATGATGCCATGTGTTAATATGTGAATTGAATATGATATTTGGCATGGTTGCATGCATGTCATGAGATAGGGCGAGGGCGGTGAGAAAGTCATAGCTAGTCCGGCAAGGTCGATGAGAAAGTTATGACTAGTCCGGAACGCCATTGAGTAAGTCCTATGTCGTGATTCCATCCACGTGGTGTTTGGAAGCGAGTAGGCACCCTCCATCTTCGGGATGGAAGGGGGAAAGGAGTGCACACCGACGGTGTGTACTTCCCATACCGGTATGAGGTTCCAGAGGGTCAGGAGCAATGCATTACATCGCATACAAATTGATGATGATATTGATAAGTATTCATGAATGAGATGTTATACATCTGAAAGATGTTATTGACTTGTTGTTATGCTTGTTGTCCATTGCAGTATGCTTGCCGAGTTTTCGAACTCACCCTTGTGTTTTCTTGTTGTTTTAGGTACCATGAGAACGGCATGCGGAAAGGGAATAGTCACACTCTCACACGTTGCTTCACCTTAATGTTTCCCCAAGTCAATTCATTTAGTTGGATAATAAATTGCGTGTGATGGCCTTTAAATTAAGTCTTAGCTTGGTTAATGAGAGTTCTATTGTTTGTTTGACACTTGGAACTTTAAGAGCTTGATGTTAGTCTTTTATTGTCGTTAAGACTTTATTTATTGCTGTTTAGATGTTTCTCTTATTGCCATATAATGCTATATTGTTGCTTTGTTTCTTAAATTCATGATAAAACAAAGGAGGTGCTGCCGAAATCTCGGTTTTAGTCTATGCACCTTTGCTGGAATTTGATGTTAAATGTGGTATTTAGATGTTGTTTAGCTTATGTTTGGTAACATTCAGGCATAGTAAATGCCGGGGTGTTACTGATTGGTATCGTGAGCGGTGTAGGTCCTTGGAATGTGAATTTTCAGTGTCATGCTATAGGGTACAACTAAAATGTGATGTGGAATAACTTAGAAACATGGCTTAGGTTCTAACTAAAACCTTGTTATAGGATAGCAACGTTAAAACTTGTAAAAGTGGTATAACTAATCTAAAATCGACACACTTGGTTGCACAAGAGGATGGGTTTTGGTTCATCAATGCATCGCGCTTGATTATGTGATAAGGAATATGCTTATGATAATGTTTGATCTATGATCTTGATTGTGTGCTTTGGTGTTTGGGTGGTTGTCTGTCTAAGCAGCCATGCCGAGGGGTAGAGGCCGTGGACGCCGTGGCCGTGGAGGCCAGGGCGAGGCTCCCAGGAGTTGAGGAGTCTGTTCTTGAGGGTAGCGTTTCGCATAATGCTCGTGGGCCAGCTCAGGAGGAGCTTCTAGCTGTGCGGTCGGGGGCGGGGGTGCCCGCCGCCAATGAAGATTTAGTCCAGGCTCTGCAGAGGGAGATTCAGGAGCTGCGCCCGGCGGTGCGGGCAGCCCCCGCTGTTGTGCCTCCCCTGCTGATGGCCCCTGTTGTTGCCCTCGCTGCACCGGAGCCGAGGATGAGTCTCGGGAGTGGATGTCCCTCCGTCTTGACACTTTCGACGGAGCAGCACGCCGATCCATCCGCAGATTGGCTGCGGTACATGGAGAGGCGCTTTGAGGTCCTAGAGTTGACCTCGGTTCGAGGACTCGCTTTGTGGCTTTTCAATTTGAAGGGCCAAGCCGATATCTGGTGGGAGGGTTCTGCTGCTAGAACCCCGATCTGGGTCGATCACCTGGGAGGACTTTGTGGCTCGCTTCCGAGCCAAGTTCCACCTGCAGTCTTTCCTTGAGAGGATGGAGCTTACTCGACCACTCTTTCCCAGGAAAGAGGTCGGTGGCAAGAGTATGAGAAGGAGTTCAACGGCAGTGCGCTTCAGATTACCGTGTGGCGGCCGACGATCGGGAGAAAGCTAGGAGGTTCCGTAGGGGCCTCAACCAGAGTTCAGAGTTGTCATGGGGGCGATCGTCCTCGTGACTTCTCGCTCTGTGGTGGAGCAAGCGAAGGGCATGGAGCTCGAGTTGGAGCTCTCGGGACAAGCGTAACCCGGAGGTTCGAGGGTTCCTGCGGCCCGGGCGGGGCCAGAAGAGGACCTTTGGTGGAGGAGGTGGGTCCTCTCGGCCCACCTTCAAGAAGTTCAAGGGAGACAGGGCTCCCCTCGGGGGCTAAGATGGGGTCGCCCGGCCGTCGTCTTCGCGAGCGGCTGTTAAATCTGTGCCCGGGCAGGCATGAAGTGCTTCAAGTGCGGTGGCGAGCACCGTGCTTGAGTGTGGTTGGACCGGAATTGCAACCACCGTGGGCAAGCCCGGCCATATGGGGCGAGTCTGCCGGATGAACCCGGTAGCATCATCAAGTGGGAGGCGGTGCCTTCTCCTCCCACTCCAGCGGCGTCTTCTAGAGGATCGGTGCACATGATGGTTGCTCCTGTTTCTCGGCCACCCTTTGCGTGGGCGCCACCGGCGCTTATCGGTGCCCGCGGCCGTCTGCTCCTCCTCGATTGCCTCCTCCGCCCCAGCCTTGATGGGGCATCACCGAGTCGGGCTCATACGTCCGGCGCCACCAGGAGTGTACGCTTTGCCGACCGCCGAGTCACCGGGCATCCAGAGGTGGTTTCGTGTACTCGCTCGTGGATTCCGTTGATGCCTTTGTTCTATTTGATTCAAGCATCCTATTCTTTTGTGTCGTCGGAGTTTGCTAGTAGAGCTAAGTTGGGAGTTCAGGATTTGAGTCCGTGTTAGTCGATTCTCCTGGGGTTTGATTGCTAGTTCTTTGGTTTGCCTGGTTGCACCATTGCCATTGATGATGAGGTTTTCTTTGCCAATCTCATGGTGATCGATTGGCTCCTTTTGATGTCATTTTGGGCATGGGTGGCTGCATCGATGCCGTGCTAAGATCTGTTGTTTACGGAAGACAGTTGCCTTGCGAGGCCCGTCCGGGAAGAGTTGACATTTCAGGGTGGTATACCCTCGATTAAAATCTTTGCTTTGACTAGTTTGTTTTCTGGTCGGCGTTTGAGGCTCATGGGTTTCCTCATGACTTTGTCTCGAGAAACCATCTTCCTCGATTCCCATTGAGGAGATTTACGTAGTGAAGGAGTTCGTTGATGTGTTCCCCGACGAGTTGCCTGGTCTACCTCCTGTGAGGAATGTGGAGTTTCGTATTGATCTTGCTCGGCACTCGACCTATTTCTATCTCTCCATACCGCTTGGCTCGACCTTTTCAAGACGAGTTGAAGAAGCGATTGGAGGATCTCATGGCCAAAGGCTTCATTCGGCGTAGCGTATCGCCATGGGGAGCACCCGTCCTCTTCGTCTCGAAGAAGGATGGAAGTTGGCGTATGTGCATTGATTATCGTGCTCTTAACCAAGTGATACCAAAAACAAGTATCCTTTGCCTGCGCATCGAGGATCTGTTTGACCAAGCGAAGGGAGCAAAGGTGTTCTCCAAAATTGATCTTGATCGGGTATAATCGAGATCCGTGTGAGGGAGCAGACATTGAGAAGACTGCTTTCTCCACTAGGTATGGGCATTATGAATTTAAAGTTATGTCTTTTGGACTAACTAATGCTCTCGCCGTCTTTATGGAGGCGATGAACAGTATGCTACACAAGTACCTTGATGAGTTTGTGGTAGTGTTCATCGATGACATTACGATTTACTCTAAATCGGAAGAGGAGCATGAGCGACACTTGAGGCTTGTGCCGAGTACCTGAGGGAGAATCAATTCTTTGCTAAGCTGAAAAAGTGCGAGTTCGGATTTCGAAGTGGGTTTTCTTGGCCACATCATCAATCCAGAGGGCATATCGGTAGATCCTAGCAAAGTCTCCATGATTTTGGATTGGAAGAGGCCTTCCAATGTCAAAGAGGTGCGTAGTTTCCTTGGGTTGGCTGGATACTATCGGCGTTTTGTGCAGGATTTCTCTATCATTGCCAAGCCACTTTCACAACCGACTCGAAGGGGATGAAGTTCCGGTGGATCGCAGAGTGTGAGCACGGCTTTCGCACTTTGAAGGAGAAGTTAGTGATCTGCTCTGTTCTTACCCTTCCCGAACCGGGAAGCGCTTCACTGCTTATTCTCGATGCTTCTCGGTTGGGACTTGGTTGTGTGCTCATGCAAAATGGCAAGGTGATTGCTTATGCTTCGAGGCAGCTGAAAAAGCATGAGCGTAACTATCCCACCCATGATCTTGAGCTAGCCGCCGTGGTGTTTGCATTGAAGATATGGAGGCATTATTTGTACTGGCCGAATCTTGTGATATTTTTACTGATCACAAGAGCCTCAAGTACATCTTTACTCGTAAAGATTTGAACTTGAGGCAGAGGAGGTGGCTAGAATTGATAAAGGATTATGACCTCACTATCGGTATCATCCGGGAAGGCAAATGTGGTGGCCGACGCTCTCGATGCAAGACAATGCCCCTGTTGTTGATTGTCTTGTTGCTGATTTTGAGCGGTTGGGAGTCTCCTATCGCTTTGCCGGACCGTGCAAGCTGAAACTCAATTGATTCTTGAGTCACGATTCCCGAGCGTGCAGCGGGAGGCACAAAGAAGATGATCGTTTGCTCCAGCAGTGAGGAAACGCCTTGAGGATGGCAAGTCGGGAGACTTTACCGTTGATGATGCGGGAGTTTTGAGGTTTCAGGGCCGTCTGTGCGTGCCCGTAAATCTCAAGTGAAAGAAGACATTCGAGAGAAGCTCATCGCACCCGTGCACGGTCCATCCTGGAGAGACCAAGATGTACTGAGGACTTGAAGAAGAATTTCTGGTGGAAAAGGATGAGAGTGGATATTGCCAAGTTTGTGGCGTCTTGTGGGATTTGCCGGAAGATCAAAGCTGAGCATAAGCGTCCCGCCGGCTGTTGCAGCCATTGGAGGTTCTGTGTGGCCATGGGATGACATCTCCATGGATTTCGTGGATTGGTCTACCTCGTTCTCCACGAGGGAAGGATGCTTGTTTGGGTTGTGGTGGACCGTCTCGGCAAGTCGGCGCATTTCATTCCCATCCGCACGACCAATTCAATGGCGAGTTGGCTCCCATCTATGTGCGGGAGATTGTGAGATTGCATGGTGTACCCAAGACCATTATCTCTGATCGGGATGCGAAGTTCGTCTCCAAGTTCTGGGAGAGTTTGCAGAGTGCTTTGGAGTACGCAGCTTTGCCTTAGTACCGCTTTTCACCCTCAGACAGATGGGCGGTCCGAGCGTACCATCCAAACTTTGGAGGACATGCTCGGGGCCTGTGTGATGGCTTGGAAGGGTAGCTGGGAAGACCATTTGCCCCTTGCAGAGTTTGCTTACAATAACGGCTATCATTCCAAAGATCCTGGCCTCGCTTCCTTATGAGGTCTTTGTATGGCCGGAAGTGCAGATCGCCGCTTTGTTGGGATCTTGTGGGCGAGAGAGCTATTCTTGGGCGGATTGGGTTCAGCAGATCGTTGATCGCGTGTCGGAGGTTCGGCAAAACCTTCTCGCAGCCTGAGAGCGCAGAAGAGCTATCTTTGATGTGAGGCGGCGAGATTTGGAGTTTGAGGTGGGCGATAGCGTACTCTTGCAGTATCTCCCACCAAGGGTGTGGTGCGTTTTGGCACCAAAGGAAAGCTTCAGTCCAAGGTATGTTGGGCCTTTTCCTATCCTCGCTGAAGTTGGCAGGTTGGCCTATCGCCTAGAGCTACCGGAATCCATGCAAGGTGTGCATGATGTGTTCCATGTCTCGATGTTGAGGAAATACTTGCACGATCCGGAGTTGGTGGTTCCATTGGAACCATTAGTGCTTCAGCAGGACCTCACCTTCGAGTCCCGTCCTGTGGAAATGCAGGGACGTCAGAGCGAGTGATGAAGAACAGGACGCTTAAGTTTGTCAAGGTCCTGTGGTCACATCAGACCGAGAGAGAAGCGACTTGGGAGCTGGAATCTCGCATGCGCGAGAAGTATCCCGAGCTGTTCGCCTCAGGTATGTGATGTGAAAATTCGTCCTTTTGGTTTTGCTGGGTTTCGTGTTGGTGCGTTTAGATTCGAGGTCGAATCCTGTTGAAGGGGGGAAGAGTGTGACACCTCGGAGTGTCGTATCCTTAATTTTTGAACATGATAAGGTTAAATACAGTATGAGATGTGGAAATAAGGTTAAAATCATAAGGATCGGGGGTTAATAACGTTTTCGGGCCGTTTTCGGGCCGTTTTCGGGGTTTTGGGCCTTCCCGGAGGAGTTTTGGGCCTTGGTGGGCTTTGGTGGGATGGATTAGGACTCCGTAACGGACTAGGATTGGGTTGAGGGCTGGTAAAAGGGGCTTCCCCCAGCCCCCTTGCGCCCCCACCTCCCCATATTGCGCCCCACCTCCCCTCTTGCGCCCCTCTCCTCCCTCCCCTCCCTAAGCCTAGCCCCCCAAAACCGTGCGCACCCCCCTCCCTTTCCTCCACCTCCACACCACCTCCCCTCCACCCCTTGCTGCCCTAGGGTGGCCTCCCCACCCCTGCACCTTGTGGAGTCATCCCGTGGAGCGAGGAGCGAGGAGCGAGGAACGTGGAGCGAGGAGCGATTCGCGAGGAGATTCGCGGAGATTGATTGGAGTTTTGCGCTTCGGGCAAAGGTATGATCTTGGGGATCCTTGGGGATGATCTAGGTACTGTTATTAGGGTGTTTATCAAGTTTTTAGATCAATTGGAGGCGCTGGTTTGAAGTAATTTGGGTTAGATCTAAACTTGTCCACGTTTCTGTTTTCGGGCAGATTGAGCAGTCGAACTAGGGTTCGAGTTTCCGTCGATTTAGAATCCGAATCAGACCGTACGGACTTCTAGGAAGTTGTAGATAATTTAATTATCTTTCCGTGGACGTAAAGCACGTTAATTTCCGATCAGCCGTTTGAAAGTTATGGCTGTTTTACCGAGCGCCTAAAAATCTGTGACGTAACTGGAACAGATTGTGGTAATCTGTAGATTAAACAATTTTAGAGTCCGAATCAGTCTTTCCTATAACTAGAAAAAGTTGGGAAATTTCCTAAGCTTCGCGACGGTGTACTCGTTTATTCGATTTGGAGTTCCAGAACTCAAGTTATGCCTTTTGCAAGGCTGCTGTTCCGCCGGGACAGAACCTCTGTTTTTAGGTTTTGCGAGTAGTTGGCAATGTCGGGTTAGATGGGGGCGTGTGTACTGTTTTGAGGTTATGATTGTGAGTGTGTGATGCCTATGTGCAGGTGGTGTGACCCCGGGAGTTCCCTCTTCTTCCCGCCAATCCGTTGCACGTGGTTGAGGCAAGTGTGTTGTGATGGATAGCAAGTTGTAGGTTGCATGTTGAAATTAGATGGAATTGCCTACATGATATATGTCCACTTGCCATGTTTTAATGATTGATATGATATGATGAGCATGTTTAACATATTATGATGCCATGTGTTAATATGTGAATTGAATATGATATTTGGCATGGTTGCATGCATGTCATGAGATAGGGCGAGGGCGGTGAGAAAGTCATAGCTAGTCCGGCAAGGTCGATGAGAAAGTTATGACTAGTCCGGAACGCCATTGAGTAAGTCCTATGTCGTGATTCCATCCACGTGGTGTTTGGAAGCGAGTAGGCACCCTCCATCTTCGGGATGGAAGGGGGAAAGGGTGCACACCGACGGGTGTGTACTTCCCATACCGGTATGAGGTTCCAGAGGGTCAGGAGCAATGCATTACATCGCATACAAATTGATGATGATATTGATAAGTATTCATGAATGAGATGTTATACATGCTGAAAGATGTTATTGACTTGTTGTTATGCTTGTTGTCCATTGCAGTATGCTTGCTGAGTTTTCGAACTCACCCTTGTGTTTTCTTGTTGTTTTAGGTACCATGAGAACGGCATGCGGGAAAGGGGAATAGTCACACTCTCACACGTTGCTTCACCTTAATGTTTCCCCAAGTCAATTCATTTAGTTGGATAATAAATTGCGTGTGATGGCCTTTAAATTAAGTCTTAGCTTGGTTAATGAGAGTTCTATTGTTTGTTTGACACTTGGAACTTTAAGAGCTTGATGTTAGTCTTTTATTGTCGTTAAGACTTTATTTATTGCTGTTTAGATGTTTCTCTTATTGCCATATAATGCTATATTGTTGCTGTTTCTTAAATTCATGATAAAACAAAGGAGGTGCTGCCGAAATCTCGGTTTTTAGTCTATGCACCTTTGCTGGAATTTGATGTTAAATGTGGTATTTAGATGTTGTTTAGCTTATGTTTGGTAACATTCAGGCATAGTAAATGCCGGGGTGTTACAACTATCTAATTTTGAACTAAAACACAATTTAGGACCATTGGAGTACCCCACCAGGCTAGCAATAAATATTATATTTAAATGTCTGGTGATGGTTAGCTATCTTATCCCTGGCTCCAGTATTCTACAAAGAAACTACAGAAGTACAGATTAGGCACTTCAACTATGCATGCACACTAAAATTTATGCAATACAATCTCTTTTGTAACTGAATTGAGTGACCATCACTACCAATCACTAATCATCTAATGAAGTGAACCAAGCAAACACAAAGAGAGGACATAAACTATTACACTTATCTAAGCAATTGATGGCCACCTCAGACTTCACAGTAGTGTGAAAGATGATCTCTTATCATGACAGCTTGTCTTTCAAAAATATTCTTTAGTCTTCTGAGATACACAATACTTTTTTATACCATTTCTACTGCACATGAAGTATTAGTTAATGCATCAGTGAAATAGTAAGCATGATATATACCTTTGTTTACATTGCCTTCTTCCTCCAGAACAGCCCTTGCCTTCTGCACTGAGTTCTCACTTATCAAGACCAACTTTCCAGATCCAATTCGAAACATTGGCAATTGGCTTCCACGGTCTTCATATCCTTCAAAGATAATGTGTATGTTTAGGGAATGGAAACAAAGATGTCTGATTTTTGTGACCCAGTGATTATAAAAACCACCTTTCTTCGTAAAGTTTCCTTGCTCCAAGAGGATATTGGCCATATGACTTGAACTTATCTTTTGGGGTGCAAACTCTCGTATTCCAGAATGGAACGCTGGATCTTCGGCAAAGCTTTCTCCAATGTCATTATTTACGGGTTTGCACATATGAGATTAATGTTTAATCAAGTGTAGACAGTAAGAAAAGCTATTTCTACACTTTTTAATCCACGTAAAGGAACTCTTAATTCAGAACATGAAGTTACCACTTTTTACTGCGTCTTCAGCTTCTAAGACAACCTGTGCTTTCTTTCCCAAGTTCTCATTTGTTAAGATAGACCTTCCTAATCCAGTTTTGAAAATGGCATGTCCACCATCTAAATTGGCTTCATCTAACTGGAAAAAAAATTGTTTGTTAAAAAAGACATGCCTTATTTATCACATGTTTAACTACAAAACCATGATGTGAGATGTTTTGAGCGCAATTTACCTTCCAATTCCTTTGCAATGTTCTTTGGCTCCAGAACCGCACTTGCCCTCTTAATTGAGCTCTTGCTAACTGAAACTGACCTCCCTAACCTAGTTTGAAACAGCGAAAAGTGGGAATCCGTGTGATTTTTTTTCTATTGGAGGACAAAGATCAATCAGTATGAAGAACATCTTAGATGTATCAATGGTAGTATTTTTATATTGTTCAAAAATTGAGATTAGATGGTAACACACAGACACAAAAGGAGACAAGATTCTACAATAAACTTGAGAAAATGACAAACCTTGCATTGCAGTATCTCCCTCTGGTGTAATAGTTCCATCATTCATAATCAACCTGCTACTCATCAAAACAGACCTCGGTGTTTCAGCTTGAAGAGTTGTAGCACATATACTGGTATCTCCATGTCCTGAATCTCACAAAAAAATAAGCAAATTGTTGATCTTGTGCATTACACATTAAACAAATAATAAGCTCGTATGTGTTTTTTTACCACTTCTGTTAATATTTTCTTCCTCCAATACTGTCCTTGCCTTCTGAATTGAGGTCTGGCTCACAGCAACAGCCCTCCCTAGTCCTGTTTGGAACATTGGGAACTGGAAGTCAGTATCCCAATGTCCTTACACAAAGAAGTAACCACTTAATATCAATTATTGAATTTAGATAAATCCAAACACATTTCCAATCTTACCACTGTTCTCAGCACCTCCCTCCTTCACCACAACCCTAGATATCTCAGTAGATCTTTTTCTGATCAAGACTGGTCTTCTCGAACTGATCCAAAACATCAAAGACTGGTCGGGCCTACCAAAACCCTCCGTATTTCCTAATAGGAGAGGGATTCCATCGCAACACCAAAAAATGTTTCATTTCACAATAAATAGGCAAAAGCGGTATCTCCAAAAAAAATTTATAGAAACAGGTTTCTCCCAGCTTTTATTGAAGGTAACTCCAAATTCAAATAGCAAAACAATTAAATCTTACCCTCATCACTTGTATTATTTCCCTCCAGGACAACCTTAGCTTTCTGAATTGATGCCACACTAACCGATACAGCCCTACCTGAACCCGTTTGGAACAATGGAAATTGTTTCATGCCATCCACACCAGCCACATCTGTAAAAAGTAAAGGCACATTTGAAAAATTTTACCGAAATATTCAAAACTTTGCAAGATAAATAGCTTCTTCATCAAACTAACCTTGTTTTGCAATTGTTTGTCCCTCCAAAACAGCCCTTGCCTTATCAATGGAGCTCCTGCTAACAGAGACAGACCTCCCCATTCCTGTATGGAATATTGGTTGCATGGCACCAGCAGCATTCTCAGCATTTCCTAAATAGTATATTACGATGTCTCATTATTTATGGCACATTTGTCTAGTGGTACACAACACAAACTAATCTGAATTACTCAGAGCCAACTATATGTCATCATGCACAAAATAACAAAACACTTCCAGCATTTACATAGAAAGTAAAACAGCTCTTGCCTCCGGATTGAGTCCTTACTCATCGAGACAGCTTTGCCTAATCCAGTTTGGAACACCGGGGCATGCTATCTTTATGCACACCACCTAAATTTCATGAGATGCAAAGGTGAATTCCCTCTGCACAACCTCAAGAAAGTATAACTCATCAAAGTTATCCAAAATATGCACTTTCTACCTCTAGTTGCAACATCCAATCCGATCTCCACAAAGAAAAAGGAGGAAACAAGTCTCACCTCTAAATGAAACATTCGTTTCTCTCAATTCACCCTCTAAATCAGCACCATCACCAAACGGTTGCTCTGCAGAACACACACTCGTCAACCCAGTACAATGCATGGAGAAATGAACAGAAAGATGGCCAATTCCGTGCTGCTAAACTCACAACAGAACGCAACACTTTGACCATAGCAAATTGGGTGCATGAGAACTTGTCTTGTTGCTTGTCTCCCCCGCCGCCTCCCCAACCAACGCCCTGGCCCTCCTTATGGCCCTGCCGCTGACGGTCAGGCCTCTCACCGATTAGACGCCAGCACACACACCTCAACGAACTCAAACAACACGCGAGCAAGCCACAAGCAGTAGGCAAGCACGCTGGTCAGTGCTCGCGTGCGTATGGATACCGAGGAGATGAAAGAAGATTGCACCTTCGGTGAGGAGGTCGTCCATGGACTGGACGCGGCGTCCGTCGGCGTCGGTGGCGCCGGTGCCTAGGGTTTCGGATCGGGGAAACGCGGGCGAAGGGGGGGGGATCAGTACTCATGACAATTTCCCGATCGAAGTGAAGGAGAAGGGAGAATTAGACCGTACCTTCGATCAACACGCCGGAAGCGGCGACGAAGTGGCGCCACGGCAATGACGGCGGCGGAATAGAAGGGAGAGGAGGAGCCGGCGAGGAAGGAGGAGGCGAAGCGGGAGTCGCGTCGGAGCGGGGACCAGGCGAGGCCACCGTCGGGCTGGCCCCAGACACGCCACACCTTTCGGCATTCCGGGATTCGGGCCTCCGGGAGGGAAAGCGAATCCTCGATTCGGCCGCACGGAGACGAGACGAAGGCGAGAGGAGAGGCAGGTTTCCCCATTTCAAAATGGGACGAGGCGAGGGAAATGCGGTGCGAAATTATCCAGCGGCCCAGCCGCATATTTAACGGTGGCCTGGTCCGGTCATGCACGTGGCGAGCCCAACATGGGATGCACATCCAGTTGGCACGCCGCTGATCTGAACAAGAGGTAGGGCTAATGAAAGCAGCATCGTTTCTTGTGTACGGCTTAATTGATATCTTGTTCCATTTCAAAATTCAAAATTAAGAGGGAAAATGTAGAAAGGACCACTGCCACCAACTGGTGCTTTAGAATAGTAGAGATATGCTATTTTGATGTGATTTTTTGTTATCAGAAATCTTTTTCATGATTTTTTTTGTTTGCTTCTCCGTGGTATCCTTTTTCCCCTTGTGCTCTTGTTTTTAGCAGATTGAATAAGAGTTTTGAATGTGTGGTTTAGGTATTTGTTACCTGTTGCTAAAACCTAGAATAAAGTAACCGAAAATAAAGTAATTAGATTGTGCTTTGCATGATGTATAGTCCTAGTGGTACACATTTAGGGCATGATGTGAAACTAACCAAAAATGAGAGGAGGCACAAAGATTGATATAAGTGTGTATATTGTAATGCCTAAAATACACTAATGAGAGGTGAGTGTTGAGGCTGCACTAGTCACCTATGTTGGCTTTAAACTTAGATCATGAACAGTGTTGGTGTGTAAGGATTTAATTAGACAGGTGATATATGGATGTATGCTACACACTTGTCTCTTTCTTGTCTTATCAGATAGATTCAAAGTAAACCTTGTTGCTTGGCAATGTCAAACAATCAGAGAAGTAAACTATAAGTTCCTGTCCATCTCACCGACTCACTCTGCAATTGTGCAGTTATTTCCTTATTTATGTTTTATAATGTTGGGGTGTAATACTTTATGAACATTTCAACTTTTTTAATTGTTACCATGATGATTCAAGTCACTAATTTGTAAATTGATAATTTTTCAGCATTCAAAATTGTTGAAAAGGCCTTTGGATCTAGTTTGCAAGTGTGGGAGCATCACTCAAAAAGCATCAAATGTAAGTTCATGGGGATCCTTGGTTAATTTTGAAGCAATTTCTATGTATATGTGAAGTTTGAAGCAATTTCTATGTATAAGTATATGCAAAATGTAATATATTTGAATTGGCACCTATATAGAATCGAAACTTTTTGGTATATGTTGCTGCTGAATGGCATATCCAGAAAGCTGCATATGTGATAAAAATTTGTTATGCAAAAATAATATGCTCATGTTGAATTGACAATGGAACACTTGTAATCATTATATAAATGAGAATTCATAGCTATTTTCTTTGTGCTTTTCATATAGATCGATACTTTCTAGTCTTGCATTACACTATTATGTTGTGTCTTAGTGTTCTATTTACTTGCATATAAATGGATAAAGATTCAAAGAAAGTCAGTCAATTGCATGCTTGGACAATTAATCGCATAGAGGAAATCGCAAGTGATATTAAGAACATAGTGTACGAAAATTTTTCTCCTTGCTCATGCGAAAGCACGAATGAACTCAACCGAGTCTTACTTGAGATCGAACACACTGCTCGCCGCCTTGATGACCTTGTCCTACAATCAGAAGACTTGTTGGGAACAGACGGTGTCGATCCACACGAAGAAAAAGAAGAAGACACTTTGTCCAGCATAGACGGGCAGTTGCACCCATACGACTACGAGACCTATAATTTGGGTAAACGTAGTGATCAACAATTTAGAGACGATAAAAGTATCGACTCTACTGACTAGTGGTTTGGTGTTATGCTTCTCTTCTTCTATGTATATGTGAAGTTTGAAGCAATTTCTATGTATATGTGAGATGTGTAAGTATATGTAAAATGTTATGTATATGTGAGATGTGTCAGTATATGTGAAATGTCAAATGTATAAGTAGAGTTGATCTAATCAGCTTATGTTCCCCACCATCTTCCACGTTGTTCTAGAGTAGTACCATCAGCTTTTGTTGATCTATTTTCGTTAATTTTCAGTGCCTTCTTCTAGCCTAAGAAACAACGATGGGCGTCCAAGGATTTGATCAAGAAGAATTTATGACAAATTTGATTGCGGGAGATGGTGGTTATGAGGCCATAGAGCACGATGAGGCTGTAGAGCACTATGAGGCCGCAGAGCACGATGAGGACGGCGAGGTAACAATCAGTCACGTTAATGATTGTCGATTCCACTATCATGCTAAGCCAACATTCTGACCCGTTCATGATTGTACCATGCTTTCAGATCGGTCAACCAAGCAGGCAATCATGACAGCGAGGTCCAACCAAGAAACCAAAGGCAAGATATGTTGTCACCGAAGTCAACGAGAATGACCAACCTCAAAAACCCTTGATGGTGATTGGGCCGTTCAATTCGGCATGCAGCGTCGACGTTAGGGACCACGTGCCCATTAGCATAGCAAAATGGGATCAAGTTCGTGAAGATATAAAGAACATGCTTTGGAACAATGTCAGGGAGACATTCACCTTCCCCCAAGGGACCGAAGAGAAGGTGAAGAGTTACACTCTCAAGAAGATGGCCATCGCATTCCAAACTTATAAAAAGAAGTTGAACACGGAGTATATCAAGAAGAATCGAACGCCCGACTTCAACAAGTTCCTGAAGTTGCAAGATCATTGGGAAGCATTCATGAACTACAAGACTTCGGAGGAAGGTCAAAGTTTGAGTGAGAAGAACAAGCTGAATGCACAAAGAAGAATTACCACCACCGACTTGGCCCTGGTGGTTACCGCCAAGCAATACCCAAATGGGAGAAGAGGGAATAGGACCTGCTAGTGAAGGGTGTCACACTCGCAACAATGGAATGGTCCGACATAGCAAAGCATTGGTTCTATGCTTATGGCGACGGCCTCGATGATAACGGCAATGCGATGTTTGGGGAGGTGCTGAGAGATGTGGCCAGAAGGCTTGTGGAGTCCATCGAGGAGACTTCCCGAGGTAGCTTCGTGCCAAACAGGGGGAATGACGAGCTAACAAGGGCTCTACAAAACTCGGAGCACCCTACACGTACACGAGGCATTGGCGTCGTCCCGTGGAAGGTTGGTTTCGCTCAGGACGCCGAGACCTATAGGAGTCGGATGAGAAGCAAGGCTCGACATGCACAACAGCTTAGTGCGCTTGAAGAACACAAGACTAAAATAGAGGATCAGTTAGCCCAGAGCCAACAGCAGGAGACGTGCCAGGAACTTCCCAGCAGTCCTAACGTCATCAGCCCCACCGGGTAGCGGAGCAGCTGCGCTTCTGGTGGGCTGCCCGAAGCAGACTTGGACAGGTATCTTGTAGATGACATCAGGCAGTGGGCACCTTGTGAGCTGCACGTCGGGGTGCGGAACTTCTCCTTGAAGGCAGCGCATGGCATGGTTCACCCAGTGGAGCTGGGGCAGCTCATCCATGGCCAACAGATACCGTCAAACTACTCCAAGGTCTCGGTGGAGGAGGTTTGCCCAGGGTACGAGGACCTTGAGCTCAAAATTCCCGGAGGTGACAGGACTACGAAGCTAGGAGAGGAAGTACACACTTTCATCCTGTGGCGCAAACGGTACATAATTTTTCGAGATAACATGGATGTGTCCTCTCCGCGAAGAAGCCCGACTCCTACATCACTTCCCGCACACCCAAGCCCAAGAAGAAGCCCGTCTCCTCCCAAGAAGGCGCCGACTCCTACACCACCTCCCACGCACATAAGCCCCACAAGAAGCCCGTCTCCTCTCAAGAAGGAGCCGACCAAAGGTTACAAGCCAGCTCAGTTAGCAGCTCCCAAGAAGATGAGCTCCTCCACCCAATCTAAGAAGTTGTGTGCACTTCCGAAGCTGGCGTACGATATGACCGAGGAGAAGACCAAGAAGATAGTACAAGGTGAGGTAACTAAATTTTTTAGACCCAAATCACCAAAGAAGAAGGTTCAACCTGGCATGGAAAAATTTCACAAAGGCTTGAGGACTATTAAAATTTGAAGAATAAAAAAGAAATGCCTTGCCAATCAAACTACGAGCGCACATTGAGTAAGGAATGCCACAAGAAGAAGACGTCAGCTGAGGAGAAGGCTAAGGAGACGGCTAAGGAGATGCTACAATTCTTCGATGAAACTGGCCTTGATGCAAATCAAATAATAGGCATGACAGAGATTGAGTTTGCCCAAGTAACAAGATGGCCATTTACATTGGGTGAATCATTGGTCAGTCATGAGGAGCTGCTCCAGCTAATGACAAAGATGCGGCAATTCCATGAATGGTACTTGGACGTGACCAAGCATAGTCTAGAGTTGTTTGCTGTCAAGTACAAGCAACAGGATTTTTGTCACAGTGACGGTGAATTTTTTATCGAATGGCACGTCATGTATGATCTATACCAGACAGACGCCCTCAGCGTGTCCTTGCTGGGTTGCTGGACTCTGTAAGTGTCTTATTTACAAAAAACCATCGTGCGTGCCCTTGTACTGTACTACCTTGCAAGCTTAACTAATTTCTTCTTGTGTAGCATGGAGATACAAAGATGTCGAAGGGCTAATCTTTTTGACATAGGCTTCATGGACCCATTAGTTATCAACGAGACAACCGTTAGATTCAACCCAAGCGATACAGAGAATAACGTATACAAAGCGCTAAAAGCACAACAATATAAGTCAAGGATATATCTACCCTACGCACATGAGTACGTGTTTTCGTACCGCCTTGTTCTACTCCTTTTTCATAACACGATGTTAGAACTACTTAGTTATCTACGTTGACATATCTATGTACAGTTTTCATTGGATTATTATTATGATCGAGCTAGATCATGGTAGGATCACAATTATGGACTCGAGAAGGAAACCAGTTGAAACATATCAAAACTTTATCGATTTGCTCAACCGGTATTAATTCTTGTTCCTTTCATTATTGTATTACTTCTATTTCCTTCCATTTGAAACAAATTCTAATCATGTACAATTCGTAATCACATGTGTAGTGCATTCGCATGGTTCCGTGCTAAAAACAGGGGCACATTCAAGGAGAAATTTGAAATTACAACTCCCTCTGAAGTACATATATCATAATGCTAGCTTTTTGGTTAGTTAAGTTAATTTCCTTGCATTCATTTCACGTTTTCAACTTTTTCAACCGCAGATCTTAAGTCAGTCGGCGGGCAACAATTTATGCGGTTACTATGTATGTGAGTTTTTGCACACCCAAACCGGAGCCGCTGACCTCATGCTAAAAGGTGACAAAGGGTGAGTAAATATAATTAGTACCTTTAATGATGTATAGGTACTCCTTACATCTTGTACAAATTCAAAGATTGATTAGTTAATGACTTAACGACAGGTACCTCAATATTTGGCGAAACAAGGTTCGGAACTCTCGCCGACGCGAGTGAGAGCAATCAAAGAACAACTCGTCGGCTTCATTTACGATGAGGTCGTAAATCCAAAAGGCGAGTTCCACAAACCAAATTTTAACAGGTGGGGCCGTTCGATAAGGACCGGTGAACTGTCATGGTCGACATCTACGGCTAGCAAGAGCGATGCACGTAAAAAATCCCAATGAACAGAATGAAAAGAAATACTAGAGTTGTAATTAAAGTTGTGTACATATTGTAGTACATTATATGTAATTAAATTTGTGTGAGACCCTCCCTTTTATGCCACATGGTAACATAGAAGGAAGGTTCTAATGCGCATACTGTGCTAGTCCCATGATCAGTAGCTAGCACGCACAAACACAATTTGGAAACACAGCCATACAAGTTACGTATTTTATTACAGCGAAAGTATTGATACCAGATGACCATTGAGGTCAACCAAGATATAACAGAAGAATCAGATGACTTGCAGTGTGCCACATAACCCTCAGGCAACTGACAAGGTAAACCTTAGGCAGAATCGTCGTTAACAACCCCGTTTTCCTGCGTCGAAGTAATTATCGAAGATTCCTGACTAAAAACAACAATAATAGCAAGGGTGAGTACATTGCGTACTCAGCAAGACTTGTCGTGTTTGCAAAACCTGAAATATATGCAAGCTGAATAGAAAGTGGGTTTCTACGGTTGTTTTGCGCCAAGCAGAGATTTGAATAGTAAGTACTAATTAGTAGACGAAAGCGTAAATAAAATTTAAAGCAGTTTACCGAATAAATGAAATAACAAGTATTGAATAAAAAAATAGATAACAATTCACTCACACTCCTTTGTGAGTGAAAAGCAACGAAATTACTCATGGCCCTTCGTGAGTAATAAAATTTTCCAATATCATCCCGAAGCAATTGTAGTTAATTAATTATCAAATCATCTGGTCTGATTTTATAAAAATTACAAAAAATGTCTAGCTATGTGATGACGTTACCAAGTGCTCATGACCGCGAGCACGGCTAATCGATTAGTTTTATACTCTGCAGAGTTGTACAGCTTTACCCACAAGATATGTCCTCCCTTTTTGAAATATGCATATTAGACACACTTCCTTTGGTGTGCCGCCGGGGAGTACATAACGAAACCGTTACATTATCTAATCCTAACTCTGCACCAGCCCGGTGACGTTTAACCCCAGCTATGGTGGAAGCAAAATATTTTTTGTGATGTGATCATGATCAGGAGCCCGCGGCCCAAATAATAACAGCCCCAATTCATATCTAGGCGTACACCGTTACATCGGTAGGTGTTATTCCCAACACCTCGGTGAGGGCACCCCTTCGAGCAAACCTAACCGGATTGCCTGTGCTGCTACTGCCTACCAATGTGCAAAGCTAGTCTTAGACAACTTAGTGAGTTAAGACCGTCCCATTACGGTACTTGTGGATGTACGGTTATCTTGGCCTGAAAACAACACATCAGCTCGGTTCTTATACGACACGAGTGATGGTCTCCCCCTATCTACGTGCAAGTTAAAACTCGCACCTCCAGCTATTGCCATAATCACCCACGTCAAATTCAATAGTTTTATTTTCATTTTTAGCAAACTACCAACATTTTCCATAGTTTCGAATAACCATTTATAAATCCAAAAGGAGAGGTAATGTGTAAGAATGTTACCCAGAGTTTTCTACAGCAGTGCTAAGCATGAATATTTTAATAACGAATATTCCCAGTTCAACCCACCTTGTCTAGGGTTACAAAGGTTCGCGTATTCAACATAATTGAGGTATAATCCATCATTGAGGTAATAATTACCAGGAAATGTAAATAAGCAGTTTCATAGAATATAAAGCATGCATGCAGGTTACTTGTGCACATTTTTAAGTAGTTATAAAACTGGGATCAAAATGACCGAAGGGTGCTTGCCTTGCTATTTTGTTGCTTACGACGAAGACGAAGAAGACGACGACGGAATCTGAAACGCTAGATTCTACGCGTCATTCAAATAAGAAGCAACCAATAAATTCCAACTTCCAAATAAGGTAAAAAAATATATCAGATATAAAATCCAATAAAACAATACGTAAAAAGAACATGAGTGAGCTAGGGTTTCAACTAACTCAACTAACATTCAGAAAACATAGCACACATCACACACATATCAACAGGAATATGAACCACGGCAATTCCTATAATACATCCAAGTTGTTTTTGCACCAAAATGATGCTTACTATCCATTTGGCACAAATAAATTGATTACATGAATTTTAGTCCATTTGATTTGTCTTTACCTAAATTTGGTTGCTAAGGATACTATTCCTAAGTATATTTTAACATATTCTAAAGACCCAAATTCCAATTATTATTATTATTATTATTTTTATATATTCTAGTTCTCCAAGATTTAATAGGAATTTAGATATTTGGCTCACTGGGTTTGGGCTTACATAACAAAAGATATTGGCTTTATAAAGTTTATGTTTGACGAAGTCGCTAGAAGTTTATAATTAACTTTTAAGGTTATTTTAATAGCAAAATTTATATATCAGAAAAGTTGTATATAAGATATCTTTCTAGAATACGGTAGTTCATATACCATACAAGGTTTCTACGCTGATCGTTCCAAAATTTGTTTTTAGATGAGAAGTTCTACGGGCTGCAGAAAAGGCTAAAGTAATTTAGTTTCCTACCCGACTAGTTCACGAAGGGTGTTTGTAGGACAGAGATTTGTATACAGAATAAGTTCTAAATAAAATATTTCTCTTGATTATAGTAATACATATTATGTAGATTATTTCTGAGATATTCCTTTTAACTTTTACAATTAGACGAGGCATTATATAGATTTTTGAAAATGCTTCAGTGTTCACAATTTTATTCACTTTACACATCATGGAAACATTAGCACTTTAGGTTATTGCGCTAACATGTTTAATATATAAGAAATGACAAAATGAGATTCTATCTTTATAACATCGTAGTACAAACTTTGTAGAATGTTTCTAAACTAGTTTTCCCAATTTTATCATCTAGACGAGATATTCTACAAGCTCTCGAAAAAGCTTCAAAATCACAAAATCTATGAATCAATGATTTAGTTTTTGTTCTAAACTGTGGTTACACCCTAGAAGGGGATATTTCTAAAAGTATTCTAAAGTTGAGTTCATCAAATTCTGAGCTCGCATGCGAAAGTTACAGCTATTCGAACTAGTCAATCAATTGCAATACAGCTAAGGAATATTACAAGTGGCCATGAATGACATAGTTTTTCACATCTAAATTATCACTTTGAGTTTGTAATTCTCATCATAAGATTTAACACTGATGATCTATTCATTCTATTGGTCCAGGCTAGGATCAGATCCTTAACTACCTCATAGCATCCATACATGGAACTTTATATGAGGGCCTTCAAAGTATAAACAAGCGCAAGAAGTTGGACCATCTAAAGTTAACTTAAGATTTTAGATTTTAAGTTGGGCGATTAAGCTAATCAAGTTTATTAAATTAACCCTCTAATTCATGGACTAGGAGATTAAAATAATCAATAGTATTTACAGTTCGTCTCTGGGTCGTAAACCAGACAAGCTAATTAAACTGTCATCAAATTGGCCAGGTACCATTTCTTATAACCACATATATTTTAAATTAGTGAAATCTTGCATGAGGATTTATATGCGTATATGTATGCATATGTTAATTGAATGCATAAACTAGTTGGTCAGGTAAGTGGCCAAATCTGAATAACTACATATAGCACCTGAATACATGGAACCATAGCACAGAGAACACCTTTCAACAATGTAACTGAAGCTAATAAACATGCATCACCCAAGAATGTTTTAATTCATTAAGTTGGTCCCACCTGAATGCAGATTCTAATCTAACTTAGTAAGTTGTGAGCTTTAGGGAGAGTACTTGATTAACAAGTACAGGAAAAAAATGCTACTGTGCATTATTGCACATCACAATCAGATATCTGCACCAACTGCAAACTACTTATATGAAGGGATGTTGTAACACCCCGGCATCTAGTATGCCCGAATGCTACCAAACATAGGCTAAACAACACCTAAATACCACTAATAAAGACAAAAAATAGCAAAGGAGCAAATGCTAAAACCAAAAATTTCGGCAGCATCTCCTTTGTTTTAACATGATTTGAGACAATAGCAATAACAGGCAAGTAACATAATATCATAAGATATCCAAAGAAGCAAAGTAAATGGATATGGCAACAACATAAGGCAATATTATCAAGTTCAACCACTCCATAAACTATAACGAAGCAAATACGGGACCCGACCACACAATTTAATCCATACAGCAACAATCATGGCACTATTATTAAGATCATGACTCAAAATTTGGTAAATGTGACTGGAACTACGTGAAGATGTGTAGCTAATGCCCTTTCCCACATGCCGGTGTCATGGTACCTAAAAAAACAACATAAACACAAGAGTGAGTTCATCACTCAGCAAGTATATTGCAATGGTACAAAAGAAACAATTTCATGGCTACAACAACTCACATCATGTCTATCATCTCATTCAAGATCACATATCATTTTCATCATCATTATGTATGCGATGCGATGCTCATGTCTCCTTGGAAACTCATACCGGTATGGTTGAGTACACACCCGTCGGCGTGCACCCTCTCCCCCCTTCCATCCCGAAGATGGAGGGTGCCTACTCCTCGCTTCCAAACACCGCGGTGGATGGAATCACAATGTAAGACTTACTCATTGGCTCTCCGGAATAGTCATAACTTTCTTACCGACCTTCCCCGGACTAGTTATGACTTTCTCACCGCCCGGGCCATGTATCATGCCATGTATGCAAACATGCCAACATCATAAATAACTTGTATATTAACACATGGCATCATAACATAATAAGCATACTCATCATATCATTGGCAATCATTAAGGCATGGCATGTGAACATATCATATATTAAATTTCATCTAGTCTCAACTAGCAACATACAAACCGCTATCCATTACAATACACTTGCCTCAACCACGGGCAACGGATTGGCGAGAAGTAGAAGGAACTCCCGTGGTCACACCACCTGAACATAGGTACCACACACTCACAATCATGTCCACAAAACAGTACGCAAACTCTCTTCTATCCCGACATCGCCAACTACTCGCAAAACCCAAAAACAGAGGTTTTGTCCCGTCGGGACAGCAGCCTTCCAAAAGGCATAAATCAGGTTCTAACACTCCGAATCGATTAAATGAGTACATCCTCGCGTAGCTTAGGAAAATTCCTAACTTTTTCTAAGTATATGGAAAAACTGATTCGGATTCTAAAGTGGTTTAATCTACAAAATACCATGATCTGTTCCAATCACGTCACAGATTTTAACACGCTCGGTAAAACAGCCATAACTTTCAAACGGCTGATCGGAATTACGCGTTCTTTATACCCACTGAAAGGTATTGAAATTACCTACAACTTCTTCAACAGGAGGAGACCAAATTCCGAACCTAAATTGACGAAAACCCAAACCCTAGGTCGACTGCTCATGCTGCCCGAAACAGAGAACGTGGCAACTTCTAGATTTCATCTAATCTACTCAATTCAAGCACCACCAATTGATCTAAAAACATGATAATAACCCTTAAAATAGATCCTAGACCAACCCCAAGGAATCCCATGGCCATACCTTCGCCCGACGACCGAAAACCCAACGGATCTCCTCCCGGTTCGCGCGATCTCCTTCCTCGTTCCAATCCCGCTGGATCTCCTCGTCGCCGAGCGCTCCAACGGATGGATGTTCGAGGTGTTGAGATGGAGAACTCCCGTAGGGGCAGCAAGGTAGGTGGATAGGTAGTGGAGGGGTGGTGGAGCAATGGGGAGAGGTGGTGGGGGGTGCGGCTAGGAGGTGGAAGGGTGGGGTGGCTAGGGCAAGCAAGAGGAGGTGGGGGGGCACACCAACTAGGAGGTGGGGCGCACTAAAGGGCAGGGGGAGGCCCCCAAACAGGATTCCCACTCCTAAATGGACTCAAACACTTCGCCACAAAAGCCCACGACCCTTTCCCCTAGGCCCAAACTCCCCCGAAAAGGCCCAAATCCCCGGAAACGGCCCGAAGACACAAATTAACCTCATACCGTATGGTTTCAACCTCCAATTTCATATTTCATAAAGTTTTTGACCTCAACATTCACATTATATAAGGTTACGACACTCCGTGGTGTCACAATCTCCCCCCTTTCAACAGGATTCGACCTCGAATCCAAGGCACACCAATACGAAACCCACCAAAACAAAAGATAGCTAGGTTTCACATCACATACCTGAGGCGAAAAGCTCGGGATACTTCTCGCACATGCGAGACTCCTGCTCCCAAGTCGCTTCTCTCTCGGTCTGATGTAACCACAGGACTTTGACAAACTTGAGCGTCCGGTTCTTCATCACTCGCTCCGAAGTCCCCAGAATTTTCACAGGACGGGACTCGAAGGTGAGGTCCTGCTCAAGCACTAATGGTTCCAACGGAACCACCAACTCCGGATCATGAAAGTATTTCCTCAACATCGAGACATGGAACACATTTGCACACCTTGCATTGACCCCGGTAGCTCCAAACGATAGGCCAGCTTACCAACTCGGGCGATGATAGGAAATGGCCCAACATACCTCGGACTGAGCTTTTCCTTGGTGCCAAATCGAACCACACCCTTAGTGGGAGATACTCGTAAGAGTACGCTATCACCCACCTCAAACTCCAAATCTCGCCTCCTCACATCAGCGTAGCTTTTCTGTCGGCTCTGCGCTGTAAGAAGGTTCTGTCGTACCTCCGCCACGCGATCAACAGTCTGCTGAACCCAATCTGGTCCAAGAACTGCTCTCTCACCCACAGCATCCCAAAAAAGTGGCGATCTGCACTTCCGGCCATACAACACCTCATAAGGAGTAGCCCGAATGCTGGAATGATAGCTGTTATTATAAGCAAACTCTGCCAAAGGCAAATGATCTTCCTAGCTACATTTCCAAGCCATCACACAGGCCCTGAGCATGTCCTCCAAAGTCTGAATTGTACGCTCAGACTGCCCATCCGTCTAAGGCTGAAAAGCGGTACTAAGGCGAAGCTGTGTACCCAAAGCACTCTGCAAGCTCTCCAAAAACTTGGAGACAAACTTCGCATCCCGATCAAAAATAATGGTCTTGGGTACACCATGCAGTCTCACAATCTCCCGCACATAGATGGGAGCCAACTCGCTCGCTGAATTGGTAGTGCGGATAGGTGTGGGATGTCAGAGACAGGGGCCCCACAAGAGGGGCCTACACCCGATTGGGCCTGACAGCGAATGTAAAGCCCAAAGCCCGGAGCGCAACGGGCGGCCCAGAGGAGACCTTCGACTTGCTCCCCAAGACAACTCCCGATCCTTCACGGAAGCTTCGTGCCCCGCCTAACAACCCGCCAGGGACGAGGCATGCTTGGTCCGACACTTTGCCGAGCTGCGGAAGGCTGGAACTCGACAAGGCGGCAGGCGTGGGTCGGAGAAAACATAACCACCTCTCCAGGACGTAGAGCGTGAAGGCGGATAAGGACAAGGGACATGTCGTTCAGGCCACCATGTTCAGGGCCCGGTGGCGCCCAACTATCATGTATTCTCCCCCCAGTATATAAGGGGAGGAGGGAGAAACAAGAAAAAGGGAGACAATACAACCAAGAACACAGGACTAGGGTATTATCTCCTCCGAGAGAGCCCGAACCTGTCTAAAACAGATTGCCCTCGCATCCTGTGTTACCATCAAGCTCAGATCCCGCACAAATCCCCTAGAATCACAAATCTCATTGCCGGCGAAACAGATCGTCGACAGTTGGCGCGCCAGGTAGGGGATTGTGTCAACATCTTCGTCAAGCTTGATGGCTGCGACGAGCGAAGTCTCCACAGTCTTCGCCCCGGGCCAGGCCTTCCGTTTCGGAAGCCTGACCTTCATCTCCAACGACCTCGGAAGCCTCTCTCTCTCTAAGGGAACCGCGCTACAGCGCGGTGAGGTTTCCGGCGATCCATTGTCACGACTTCCGCGCCGATCGGAAGGTCCCCCTATCTCGTACTCTAAAGTACCGAGCGGGGATCCGAAGACCCGTTCCAGCCGCGAAGTCAGGCTCGAGGACGCCGAGGCACGAAGGGTGGGAGTTCTCACCGCCAAGCCACTCGGCACCCCCGAGCGCCTAGGTTTGTCTTCTCCAGACTCACCCACCTCAGCGGCCGAGTCAGAAGAAAGCCTAGAGAGCTGCTGGAATTTCCGTAGAGTCTGTGTGATCGAAGGCTCATGGCAGATTCGCAGCAGCGCCGATACCTCGGGCCGCCGATTTGGAAGGAGGCCGAGTGATCGAGCCTGACGCTGGCACAGACTCCGGATCGCGCCCGGCTGTCAATGAAGACATTCGCAAGCCAAGATGGGGACCAGGCTGTTTTTCGCACCTACGCCAGAATATCGTCGCCTCCAAGACACTCCTGGATACCCCGACCCTATCTCGGGGCGGATGATCCGATTGCCCGATCATGGCCCAAGTAAAGGCCATGGTGACGTGGCGGCTATCCAAAGCATACTCAAACCGACCAGCCGGCGAAGGAGCTGCCACGTGGTCCGGCGAGGACCAGATACCAAAGAATGGCCAGTCGGGAAGCCCGTCGATACATCATGTTCTACCTCGCGAGACGACTTGCGACATAGCATCACCGCGACCTCCGTTCGGACCTCGACGCCAGCGCCGCGAGAAAGGGAGGAACAACGCCCGTCAAGCCGACGAATATGAGCGCCGGCATCCTTCCGCGAGGCCGCGAATACGCCAAGCGCGATCCCTCCGCGTCGATCACCTCCCCGGGGTATCACGGAGTCATCGAAGGGGTCCGTCGCGTTTACTCCTCACCTACGCCGAGTGGTTTGGCACGATGGATTTAATCCTAAAGGCATCACTAGGTTTGACGGTGAGAGAGACCTGCAGGCTTGGCTACAAGTATACGCTCTGGCAATCGGGGCCGGGGATCAGAAAGTAATGGCAAACTACTTGCCGGTTACCCTCTCGCCAAGCCCAAGCATGGCTCACCGGACTTCCAGCGAACTCTATAGATTCTGGGGAGATCTGTGAGCAGATTCATCTCAAATTTCCAAGGCACTTACGAGCGCCCGTGCACCCCTTGGGACCTATACCAGCTACACCAAAGGAGGAACGAATCCCTCCGGGAGTTCGTCAGCGCTTCATGAACAAGAAAAGCACCGTTCGACGTCACAGATGCGGTTGTGATAGCTGCCTTCCAGAAGGAGTCGGCGACCCGACCTCATCAAGAAGATGTCCGGAAGCCACCCACGTCGGTCCGGGAGCTGTTCGCCCTAGCGGACCGTTACGCTTCAGCCTCCGAGGCTCTGGCGAACGACGTGATGAAGGGAAGGATCGATCTGAACCCCTCGGCGGAAAGAAAAGAAAGCGCAAGGGCGAAGAGCTAGTGGCAGCCGCCGCGCCAACTCATCCTCGCTCTCAAAGAGGATGGATATGATAAGGCCATGAACTCACTCGCCCTTTCCATCCAAAGGGGAGACATGCCGCCAAGGATTGTTTCACCCTAAAGAGGTTCGCCCGCGAGCAAGAGGCAGCCGGTGGACAAGGTCCGAGTGGTCATGCCACGGCAAACCGCCTCCCTGGCCGAGGAAGACTATCGGGAAGTCGACCTCGAGCTTAACTACATATTCGGGGTTCACCGCATACGAGTCCAAGCGGAAGCAAAAGCTCACCGCTCGGACATCTATGCGATGAGAGCCGAGACCCCGATATGTCCGGTGGTCCGAGGTCGCAATAACTTACGACCGCACGGATCACCCAGATCGCGTCCCATTCCTGGCAGATACCCGCTTGGTCTTGGCGCCGGTTGTCCGCGACATCAAGCTCAAAAGGGTGTTGATTGGCGGTGGGAGCGGGCTCAACGTCCTCTTCGTGAAGACACTCGATGATATGGGGATCCCGCGGTCGACCTCAGCGGCGGTCGTCACCTTTTCATGGAGTGATACCCGAACGTCGGCGGTACCACTCGGACAAATCACTCTACGATCCACGTTCGGCGCAAGGGACAACTACCGGACCGAGAGCCTTAGCTTCGAGGTGGCGGACTTCGCGACGGCGTATCACGCCATCTTGGGGAGACCGGTAGCCAAGTTCATGGCGGTGCCCCACTTCGCGTATCGACGGCTGAAAATGCCGGGTCCGAGTGGTATTATCTCTCTGCGCGGCGACGTTAAGCAGTCTTTCTCTTGCGACAGGGAGAGCTGCGAAATGGCCGAGTCTCTGGAGGCGGCGGGTCGGGAAAGAATTCGTCAAGAGGCGGATTTCGACAAGCCGGAAGGCGATATCCCTACCCGCAAGCCGCAGAATCCGGGATCAGCCCGAAGAAGGCACCAAAGGATCCTCCTCGACCCGTCCGATCCGGCTCGAGCCGCTTCGATCGGGACAAGGCTCGAGGATGAATAGGAAGACGCGCTCGTCACCTTTCGCGGCAAACCAAGACGTCTTTGCCTGGAAGCCGTCCGAGCATGCCCGGGTTCCAGGGAGGTGATCGAGCATGCACTAAATGTAAACCAATCCGCCAGGCCCGTCAAGCAAAGGCTACGACGGTTTGCTCAAGATCGTCGAGAAGCCATCGAGAGGAGATCACAAAGTCGCTAGCCGCAGGTTTCATCAAAGAAGTGTATCATCCCGATGGTTGGCGAACCCTGTACTCGCCCGTAAGAAGAATAAAAGGCTGGCGCATGTGTGTTGATTACACCGACCTCAATAAGGCTTGTCCGAAAGATCCCTTTGGTCTCCCTCGTATCGATCACCGGTAGACTCCATCGCCGGATCTCGGTTACTCAGCTTTCGACGCCTATTCAGGCTATCATCGATTCGGCCGAGAGGAAGATCATGAGAAGACTTCGTTTATCACTCCATTCGGAGCATATTGCTATATCACTATGCCGCTCGGGCTCAAGAATGCCGGCGCAGCGTACCCGGTAGCGCCCGTGCGGTGCTTTCACCATCGGCTCGGGCGCAATGTGGAAGCTTATGTGGATGATGTGGTAGTTAAAACGCAGACAGAGGACAGCCTCACCTCCGATCCGCCGAGGCGCTCGCAAGTCCGAAGACGTTCGGATGAGGCTAAACCCAGAGAAGTGCGTTTTCGGAGTGTCTTCCGGAAACTACTCGGTTCATCGTCTCCGTCGTGGGATCGAGCCGAACAGGAGAAAATTGGAGCCATTATGAAAATGGCCCCGCCTACCAGCCAAAAGGAGGTCCAAAAGCTCACCGGATGCCTGGTAGCGCTTGGCAGGTTTATCTCACGACTGGGGGTCCGGGGACTGCCTTTCTTCAAGCTCCTTAAGAAGCAAGATCGCTTTGATTGGACGGCAGAGGCACAGCAGGCCTTCGAAGAACTCAAGGTGTTTCTCTCCACTCCCCCAGTCTTAGTCTCGCCGGCGCCAGGTGAACCTCTTCTGCTCTACATAGCGGCAACATCTCATGTAGTAAGTGCCGTGATAGTTGTGGAGCGGGAGGAATCTGACACCGCTACGGCGCAACGCATGATTTATTCGTCGGTGAAATCTTTGGGCGAATCCAAGACAAGATATCCTCCAATCCGAGGAAGGCCAGACGCCATTTTGATCTCGTCACGGAAGTGAAGCATTATTTCCAAGGACATTCGATTTGAGTAGTCACTTCTTTCCCGTGGGAGAGGTCCTCCGCAATCGGGAAGCTACTGGAAGAATTTCAAAGTGGGCAGCTGAGCTTGGAGCTTTCGACATCTCGTTCAAGCCGCGCACCGCCGTCAAGTCCCAGGCTTTGGCTGACTTTACGGCCGAGTGGACCGAATCCCAGACCCCCTGCACCGAAGAAGAGCCAGAATATTGGGTCATGCACTTCGACGGATCTCTCATGCTTGGAGGAGCAGGGGCGGGAATCCTCCTTATCTCGCCTAAGGGTGACAGGCTGAAGTATGTCCTTCGGATTCACTTCCCGGCCTCAAACAATGCCGCGGAGTACGAGGCCCTCATCCATGGGCTTCGTATCGCCATATCACTCGGAATCCGAATTTGGCGATTCGAGGCGACTCGATTGGTGGTGAATCAAGTCTGAAGGAATTTGGTTGTGCGTGGATCGTAATATGGCGGCATACCGCCAAAGAAGTCCGAGAATTGGAAGGCAAGTTTGACGGCCTGAGCTGGTTCATGTCCTCCGCCGCAATAATGAGGCAGCAGACGAGTTGGCTAAGATGGGAGCCACTCAGGGCAGATGTCCCAAGTGATATCTTCGCAGGGATCTTCACGAGCCAACCGTTACAAAACGGCAAAAGCCAAGCGAGGGTCACTGGAACCGGGTCCCGCTCATCGATCCAGATCGACCACCCCGTACCTTGATTATCTCCTGAAGGACAAACTCCGGAAGCAGCCACTCGCAGAGCGCATCTCCGACAAGCCAAATCCTACGTGGTGGTGGGCGATGAGCTCTTCAGAAAAAAGTGCCTCGGGTGTCCTCGAGCGGTGCATTTCGGGACAAAGCGGGAAGAGAGCTGCTCCAAGAAATCCATTCGAGGATGTGCGGCCATCACGCGGCATCAAGCGCCTTGGTTGGGAAAGCCTACCGATGTGGTTTCTTACGCCAACGGCGGTAACGGATGCCAAGGAGATAGTTCGAACCTGCGAGGGCTGCCAATTCTATGCAAGACAGACACACTTGCCGGCACATGAGCTACAGACTATACCCATTTCTTGGCCTTTTGCAGTCTGGGGGCTCGACATAGTGGGCCCGCTCAAGAAGGCTCAAGGCGGTTTCGCTTACCTCTTCGTGGCCATTGACAAGTTCACCAAGTGGATCGAAGCCAAGCCAGTTGTAACTATCACTGCAGTTAAGGCCAAGGAGTTCTTCCAGGATATTGTAGTCAGATTCGGAGTGCCCAACCGGATCATCACGGACAACGGCACCCAGTTCAGGAGTGAAGAATTCCAAGAATGGTGCGAAGGCGTCGGGATCAAGATCTGCTTCACCTCGGTGGCTCACCCACGAAGCAATGGGCAGGTCGAGCGAGCTAACGGTCTGGTCCTTCAAGGCCTCAAGGCCAGGATCTTCGACCGCCTCAAACCATACGCCGCCCGATGGGTGAAGGAGCTACCGTCAGTACTCTGGGGACTCAGAACCACTCCCAGCCGAGCGACTGGCCAAACCCCCTTTTTCCTGGTCTATGGCGCAGAGGCGGTTCTGCCGTCTGAGCTGGGATTCGAATCCCCGAGGGTTCGGAACTACAACGAAGCCGAGTCCGAGGGAAGCCGAATGGTGGAGCTTGATCAACTCGAGGAGGCTCGGAACGTTGCCGCCCTCCAGTCGGCTAAGTACCTCTAGGGACTTCGGCGCTACCACTCTCGCAACGTCAGAAATAGAACCTTTTGAAGGAGATCTGGTCACGAGGAGGAACTAAAAGCGAGCACAAGCTCTCTCCAATTTGGGAAGGTCCATACATCGTGAGAAGACAACCCGGCCGGTGCTTATCGACTTCCACGAGAAGACGGCGAGGTTACGCAAATACTTGGAGCAGCCAGAACAGCTCGTCGCTTCTACGCATGAGTTATGTATCCCACTCTTACACATTAAATAAAATAGTGGTTCGTCTTGTTTTACGAAGTTACGTGTAATGCTAGCCCCGAGTGGTTATTACCCGACTGCTGTAGCGCCTAACCCTGGTCGTGCCGATATAGAATGCACGGAAATAACAAACCACGATGAGCACAAAGCCTCGGCGGTTTATACCAGCGCGCACAATGGAACGGGTAGAAAACACTAACCACTCGGGACTGCAATTCGCAGCGCCAGAATTTGACCAAGATTTGCCTGGTCGCGAATTTCTAACCGTCAAAAGCTCGAGCCCCAGCCCCTCGTTCGCCTTTGGAGCAACCGACTAGAATGAGTTGATCAGCGGAACCACTAAGTCCGGTTAAATATGATAGGCATGAATGGATAAAATTTAGCATTTCATTCCATAATGTTAATAATTTACATCGCTAATTTTCTTTTTCTTTTCTCGCTAAAAAAAAAAAAAAAAACTACTCAGTCTTCTTTGAGCCGCTCTTGGTCTTCGTGCTCTTTGGTCTTCTTTAGTCTTGGTCTTTAGTCTTCTGTCTTGGCGTCATTTGGGAGACCGTGAGGCGAGATCGCTGAAGTTAGTCGCGACCCACGCGACCCAAAGCCGCTGAATCTCCTCGTCAACCACCCACAAGGGGGGTACAAGACGGACGAGGGCCCTGACGGCAAGGTCGTCGCGACGATCGCGACCAACCATCTCAAGGATGATCTCCGCCACCTCGTGGAGCCCTGGGGCGATCTCCAACAAGGTGGCCACGGCGGCGGCGTCCCTCGCCGCTCCGTCCTCCGCCTCCGCCTCCAGGATGGCAAAATCATGCTCCTCCCATGCTTCGGCCTCCTCCCAGCTGTACAAAAACCTAAAGAACCGCTGGCGAAAGAATGCCGCGTACGGGCCAACAAACTTCCTCATGTTAGACATGGAAGGAAACTGGAAGAGGAAGACGAAGGACAAGGCAAGAAGAAACGGGCGATCGCTCATTAGCGGTGACACCCCATTTATAAGCCACAGCCCCGGAAATCGAAGCGTCTCCAAAGGCAATCAAATGCGCCACACCGCAATCAATGAAGCGCGAAAAACAAAGCGGCAGTGCGAATACCGAAGAAGATCAGCACGATTGAACAAAATCAAGGAGAATTTCACCAGACACGTGTCGTAAGCAGTTCAAGCTCATTCGGCTTCCTCGCTTAATTATACCAAATTAAGCGCAAAAGCCCGGGGGCTGGAGAGCTAGCAAGTGATGCAAGCCTGGGGGCTAAACCACTTAGCCAGGTGGCCACAACGTAAGTCCCGACGCTCGAGAGCTGCACGCCAGCCTCTCGGAAAAGCGTGTCTGGGGCAAGGAAGCCACGGGCCAAGGCCCTGGCGTTTGGAAGCCATACCAGTCGGCTGAAGCCCATCCGGAAAGGCACAACAGGATCCAAAAGGCTACGGGGCCTATATTCAGGTCTGAAGACCACTCAGCGGAAGACAATACAAGCGAATTATACTGAAGTAAGAAGACAGTATTTCAAACAAGGAGGGCGAGCACTCGGCATCAAGGCCCACGTCAAAGTCAGAATTCCAGATTTTCCAACAGGGCCTGCGATGCACCGGACACCTCTTCGAGGAGCGCGTTGGCCTTGTCTTCATCACAGGCAAAGCCTTCTTTCACGGCCGAGGTCAACTCTCGGATAATGAGACTTGACCACCGCCAATGCCTGGTTCGCGCTCATCGCTGCGGACTCTTTGGCGTAAGCTACGATCCTGTCGGCTCCTCCCGAGAGAAGTGGAACAACATCGCCCCTGGCCCGGCGTGGCTCCTTCAATGCGCAGAAGGTGCAGGGCTCGCAGCGGCCAGCGATTCGATCCGCCTGCTCGGCGGCCGCCATCTTCTCCTTGCACTTTGCCACAAAGTCAAACAGCCATCAAGAGCACACCCGACGCCAAGTATGTTCAACCCAAGTCAAATAAATTTACCCTTCAGCTCCCGCTGCATCTTTTCCAGGCTGACTCGGGCTTCGAGGCCAGAATTCTCTGAAGCCTCCAGCCGGGCCTCTCAGAACGGTCGAAGTGGTCGCTCTCAAACACGAGTGTGTCATCATCCTCTCCAACCACCATCCAAAAGCATCCGAACCGTATTCAGGGAGAATCTCACCTTCGAGCATATGCTCAAGCTTCGCTTTTCTCCTCCCGGATCGTCATACACTCGCCTGAAGCTCGTGGACTTCTTTCCATCTGTCCGCGCTGATCTCGTTGAGCTTGTCCTGCATCGCTTCGCTCTTTGAGCTTTGGGAGCACCTTCCGAAAAACCGCGACCTTTGCTCCGAGCGCTCCCCATGTCCTAAGTAACAGGCGAATCTCGGGAGAAGTCGGCGACAGATTGAAGACAAGAAGCTCACCTCGACGAGCATGCTACACTTGACGGTGAGCTCATAAAGCTCCGTCCGAGCCGCTCTCTCCATCTCGTCGTCCTCTTCCATCCCCTTCGGTCGGAACCCCTTCCCACCATACGGTCCGATTCGGGCTTGGCAGAGGACCGAGTGGCGGTGGCTTTCGAGGCACTTCCTCCACTCCGAGACGGCCGGTCGATCTTGTCGGCGGACGGACCACCGGATGGTTCGACTGTCGGACCGCCTGCGCCCGGTGGCGACGCCCCGGCAGTTGGCGGCGACGGCGACCTAGCCGACGCGGCGGGGGCTCCCCTTGGGGAAGCCCCTGCCTGGGACTCCTTTTCAGGAGACCCCTCCACTGGGACGTCCACAGCAGGAGTCCTGAATCAGCAAAAAGGGAAGACACCTCAGCACAGGCAGTAACAAAAAGACAAGGATCGCCCAAAAGAATACCTCTTGGATTTCTTGAATTTCATCCCAGGTTTCATCCGAGGCCCAGCACCACTCGGAGGGAAGTTGGCGCCTGCAGCTGGGGCTGCCACTGGGACAGAAGGCTGTGGCCCCGCGCTTTGCGATCCGGGTCCACCAGAGGTCGAAGGTCCGGCTGACGAAGGACCGGCGACCTCCTCCGCCGACTCCCGGTGCAGCTCGTCGACTGAGGTGTCAGCCGCTCGCTTCGCCTGAGCGTGTCTCAGCCGAGAGAGGCCGACAACTGGAGCGTCAGAAAGGAAGGACGCGCGCTCCTGAAAAAAGGAACGATCGCACCCTGTTTGAATCACACATCAGTCAAAGAAATCATGGAACAGCCTTTCGAGAGAATAGTGCACTCACAGGAGGGGGAGGCCTTGCCATCGAAAATTTACGAGGGCAGCCCCTGTTGGTGATTATTGTGCCAGGCACGAAGAAATCAACTACCCGTGCAGCCAGCGCCTCCATCGACAGGTCCACGTCCGACTCCCGCGTGGGGTCCAGAGGCCCGTTGTATTGGAACCCCAAATGGACTCTCTCCTTCAAGGGCTGCACTCGGCGCTTCACAAAACTGACCGCGATCCCGGGGCCCGTCAGCCCTCGATTCTTCAGATCGTCAATCAACGCCAGAAGCTCGGGGACTTGCGCCAAACCTCCTCCGTCCGAGGTGTCGCTCCAGCATCGGGAAGCTTTAGGAGCACAGCCGGCAAAGGGGGCGAGGAAAGGATCAACGTTGGCACAATAGAACCACTCCCGCCTCCAACCTTTGAGGGAGGTCTTGAGAGGAACGACAAAATACTGTTTCTTCGAGCCCTCTTGGTGGAGCCCGGCGCCCCCAACGACATTGGGAGCGGCCCGGTTCGGATGAGGCTTCAGCCAGAAGAAGGAGCGGAACAAATCCAAATGAGGACGTATCCCAAGATACGCCTCGCAGAGCTGGACGAAGATGGCGATGTGAAGAATCGAGTTGGGGTTCAAATTGATCAACTCAATTTCGTAGAAATGGAGGAGCCCCCGGAAGAAGGCGCTCCCAGGAATGCTAAGTCCTCGCCAGAAGAAGGACTCAAACACCACAATCTCATTCTCTAGAGGTGTGAGGTAAGGGTCACCTGCGGCGGGGCGAGCGGAGATCAACTCCAGCGGAGGGAGGACGCCGGCGGCAACCATCCCCTCCAAGCGGGACATCGTCGTGATGGAAGTCTCCCACCCTACCGTCGCAGGGTCGGTGCTACCCTCCGATGACGAGGAAGACGACATGGTGAAGAAGAGGACCTGGAGGAAAGAACCGCCGCAAGCCAAGGGCGCGAAATCAGAAACCCTAAATCGCCAAGGAAGGTTTGAAGGTTTCGCAGCCGTGGTGGAGAAGGTGCGAGGAGGCCGTTGCTCCAACGAGGGTCCTTCCGACTTATAAGAAATGGGCCCCAATTTCCACCTACGGTGGGAAGAAACGAGGGCCCTCCTGTTCAATTCTGGGCCAGATCCAGGGCACGCCCCATGACGGGCCAATAGCTGCGTCGCGCAAAACGCGGCCAGGTGTCAAATCTGGTCCGAAGTTTAGGAAAAAGTGCGCCCCATGACGGGCCTGAACGCCGGCCGCCACGGAAGCTTGGGGCTGGGCACTTTCCGAACATCCTCTGACGGCACACCCCATAATTTGGGGTCAATTGCTGGTCGCTGTCTCACAATGCGATTGGGTGTCGCGGGAGGATCTACAACCAACACGGTCTTGAGAATGCGCCCCATGAGGGTCTAAAGCAAAGGCGCCGTAAGCGGCACAGGCATTACTCTGTATGACCAAGGTATGCCCCATGAGGGTCGGCCGGCGACAAGCCGGTTGCCGCCAAGATCAGAACGGGCGCGGGTACCGCCCCGGCCCCGAGCCAAAAAGACCAAGGTACGCCCCATGAGGGTCAGCCGGGCGACAAGCCGGTTGCCGCGCACCGTAAACGGGCGCGGGTACAACTCGGCCACGAGCCAAAAAGACCAAGGTACGCCCCATGAGGGTCAGCCGGGCGACAAGCCGGTTGCCACGCACCGTAAACGGGCGCGGGTACCACCCGGCCACGAGCCAAAAAGACCAAGGTACGCCCCATGAGGGTCACCGGCGACAAGCGGTTGCCGCCAAGACCGCAAACGGGCGCTGGTACCACTCGACCACGAGCCAAAAGACCAAGGTACGCCCCATGAGGGTCGGTAGGGCGACAAGCCGGTTGCAAGACCGCAGAACGGGCGCGGGTACCACTCGGCCACGAGCCAAAAAGACCAAGGTACGCCCCATGAGGGTCAGCCGGGCGACAAGCCGGTTGCCGCGCACCGTAAACGGGCGCGGGTACCACTCGGCCACGAGCCAAAAAGACCAAGGTACGCCCCATGAGGGTCAGCCGGGCGACAAGCCGGTTGTCAAGACCGTAACAGTGCAGGTACCACTCGGCCACGAGCTAACTAACCACGGTGGCTTCATACTACAAGTTCTTTATGATCTCTCTCCCGCATAATCCTCATGACAGGGCAAGGGACGGAAAGTCGATCCTAAAGCACTTGGGGGCTGCTGTGGGATGTCAGAGACAGGGGCCCCACAAGAGGGGCCTACACTGATCGGGCCTCGACAGCGAACAAAGCCCAAAGCCCAGAAGCGCAACGGCGGGCCCAGAGGAGACCTTCGACTTGCTCCCCAAGACAACTCCTGATCCTTCACGGAAGCTTCGTGCCGCGCCTAACAACCCGCCAGGGACGAGGCATGCGGTCTGACATCGCCGAGAGCTGCGGAAGCTGGAACCTGACAAGGCGGCAGGCGTGGGTCGGAGAAAACATAACCACCTCTCCAGGACGTAGAGCGTGAAGGCGGATAAGGACAAGGGACATGTCGTTCAGGCCACCATGTTCAGGGCCCGGTGGCGCCCAACTATCATGTATTCTCCCCCCAGTATATAAGGGGAGGAGGGAGAAACAAGAAAAAGGGAGACAATACATCCAAGAACACAGGACTAGGGTATTATCTCCTCCGAGAGAGCCCGAACCTGTCTAAAACAGATTGCCCTCGCATCCTGTGTTACCATCAAGCTCAGATCCCGCACAAATCCCCTAGAATCACAAATCTCATTGCCGGCGAAACAGATCGTCGACAATAGGAATGAAATGCGCGGACTTGCTGAGACGGTCCACCACAACCCAAACAGCATCCTTCCCTCATGGAGTACGAGGTAGGCCAACCACAAAATCCATGGAAATGTCATCCCAAGGCCATACAGGAATCTCCAATGGCTGCAACAAACCAGCGGGACGCTTATGCTCAGCCTTGATCTTCTGACAAATCCCACAAGACGCCACATACTTGGCGATATCAACTCTCATCCTTTTCCACCAGAAGTTCTTTTTCAGATCCCTGTACATCTTGGTCTCCCCAGGGTGGACTGTGTATGGGGTGCGATGAGCCTCCTTCAGAATATCCTCTTTCACTTGGGATTTCTGAGGCACGCACAGACGACCCTGAAACCTCAAAGCTCCCACATCATCAATGGTAAAGTCTCCAGACTTACCATCCTCAAGGCGTTTCCTCACCTACTGGAGCAAACGATCATGCGGTTGTGCCTCCCGCACACGCTCGGGAATCGCTGACTCAAGAATCAATTGAGTTTCAGCTTGCACGGTCCCCGCAAAGCAGTAGGAGACTCCCAATCGCTCAAAATCAGTAGCAAGACAATCAATGACAGGGGGCATTGTCTTGCGACTGAGAGCGTCAGCCACCACATTTGCCTTACCCGGATGGTACTGGATAGTGATGTCATAATCCTTTATTAATTCTAGCCATCTCCTCTGCCTCAAGTTCAAATCTTTCTGAGTAAAGATGTACTTGAGGCTCTTGTGATCAGTGAAGATATCACAAGACTCACCATACAGATAGTGCCTCCAAATTTTCAATGCAAACACCATAGCGGCTAGCTCAAGATCATGGGTGGGATAGTTCTGCTCATGCTTTTTCAGCTGCCTTGATGTATAAGCAATCACCTTGCCATCTTGCATGAGCACACAACCAAGTCCCAAACGAGAAGCATCAGAATAAACAGTGAAGCGCTTCCCAGGCTCGGGAAGGGTAAGAACAGGAGCAGTCACTAACTTCTCCTTCAAAGTGCAGAAACTGTGCTCACATTCTGCAGTCCACTGGAATTTCATCCCCTTCTGAGTTAGCTGCGAAAGTGGCTTGGCAATGATAGAGAAATCCTGCACAAAACGCCGATAGTAGCCAGCCAACCCAAGGAAACTACGCACCTCTTTGACATTGGAAGGCCTCTTCCAATCCAAAACTGCTGAGACTTTGCTAGGATCTATAGATATGCCCTCTGGATTGATGATGTGGCCAAGAAAACCCACTTCTAAAATCCAGAACTCGCACTTTTTCAACTTAGCAAAGAACTGATTCTCCCTCAAGGTACTCAGCACAAGCCTCAAATGCCGCTCATGCTCCTCTTCTGATTTAGAGTAAACCAGAATGTCATCGATGAACACTATCACAAACTCATCAAGGTACTTGTGTAGCATACTGTTAATCGCCTTCATAAAGACAGCAGGAGCATTAGTTAGTCCAAAAGACATAACTTTAAATTCATAATGCCCATACCTAGTGGAGAAAGCAGTCTTCTCAATGTCCTGCTCCCTCACGCGAATCTGATTGTACCCCGACTGAAGATCAATCTTGGAGAACACCTTTGCTCCCTTCAGTTGGTCAAACAGATCCTCAATGCGAGGCAAAGGATACTTGTTCTTGACTGTCACTTGATTAAGAGCACGATAATCAATGCACATGCGCCATTTCCATCCTTCTTCGAGACGAAGAGGACGGGTGCTCCCCAAGGCGACACACTGCGCCTAATAAAGCCCTTGGCCAACAAATCCTCCAACTACTTTTTCAACTCATCTTGAAAAGGACGAGCCAAGCGGTAGGGAGAGATAGAAATAGGTCGAGTGCCAGGAACAAGATCAATACGGAACTCCACATTCCTCACAGGAGGTAAACCAGGCAACTCATCAAGGAACACATCAACAAACTCCTTCACCACCGGAATCTCCTCAATGGAAACTGAAGAAGATGGCTTTTCTGACATAGCCATGAGGAAACCCAACTGCCTCAAACGGCGACCAGAAAACAGACTAGCCAAAGCAAAGACGGAACTGGAAGGTATGCCACGCTGAAAGGTCAACTCTACCCCTGACGGGGCCTGCAAGGTAACCGTCCTCCAAAAGCAACAGATCTTGGCACGGTACTGATGCAACCAGTCCATGCCCAAAATGACATCAAAAGGAGCCAACTGGATCACCATAAGATTGGCAAAGAAAACCTCATCATCAATGGCAATGGTGCAACCCAGGCAAACCAAATAACTAGCAACCAAACTCCCAGGAGAACTGACTAACACAGACTCAGAAATCCGCTGTACTCCCAACTTAGCTCTACTAGCAAACTCAGACGACACAAAGGAATAGGATGCCCCAGAATCAAACAGAACAAAGGCATCAACTGAATTCACAAGCAAAGTACCTGAAACCACCTCTGGATGCCCGGCTGACTCGGCGGTCGGCAAGGCGTACACTCCCAGTGGCGCCGGGAAAGTGGAAGCCCCGACTCCCGGCTGATGCCCCAACAAAGCTGGGGGCGGAGGAGGCAACTGAGGAGGAGCAGATGGCTGCGGGCACCAGTAAGCTGCTGGTGGCGCCCACGCAAAGGGCGGCTGAGGAGCAGGAGCCGCCATCATGTGCACCAATCCTCGGGAAGACGCCGCTGGAGTGGGAGGAGAAGGCACCGACTCGCACTTGATGATGCTACCGGGATTCATCCAGCAGACTCGCCTCATGTGGCCAGGCTTGCCACAATGGTTGCAACTCCTGGACCAACCACACTCCGAAGCACGGTGCTCACCACCGCACTTGAAACAAATCATGCCCTGCCCGGGCACAAGACGAACAGCCGCTCGTGAGGAAGACGACTGGGGCGGCCTCATCTTAGCCCCTAAGGAGGAGCCTTGTCCCCCTTGAACATCTTGAAGGTGGGTCGCTGAGAAGACCCACCTCCTCCACCAAAGGTCCACTTTTGGCCCCCGCCTGGGGCCGCAGGAACCCCTGAACCACCCGGGTTTTGCCTATCCCGAGAGAGCTCCAACTCAAGCTACATGCCCTTCGCCTGCTCCACCTCGGAGCAGAAGTCACGAGGGACAGTCGCCCCCATGACAACTCTGAACTCCTGGTTGAGGCCTCTACGGAACCACCTCGCCTTCTCCCTATCGTCGGCTGCCACAGCTGGCATGAAGCGCACCACGCTGTTAAACTCCGCCTCATACTCTGCCACCGGCCTCTTTCCCTTGGAAAGAGTCGTCAGAGTATGCTCCATCCGCTCAAGAAAAGATTATGGGTAGAACTTGGCTCGGAAGCGAGCCACAAAGTCCTCCTAGGAGACCGGACCAAGATCGGGGGCTCCAGCAGCTAGAACCCCCTCCCACCAGATATCAGCTTGGCCCATTAGCTGAAAGGCCACAAAGCGAGCCCTCTGGACCGAGGTCAACTCTAGGACCTCAAACTGCCGCTCCATGTACCGCAGCAAATCTGCGGACTGGATCGGCGTGCCCGCTCTGTCAAAAGTGTCTAGACAGAGGGATATCCACTCCCGGAGACTCATCCTTGACTCTGGCACAGCGGGGGCAGCAACTGGGGCCACTGCAGGGGGTGGCACAACAGCAGGGGCTGCCCGCAACAGCTGGCGCAGCTCCTGAACCTCCCTCTGCAGAGCCTGAACTAAGTACGCATTGGCGGCGGGTACCTCAGCCCCTGACTGTGCCGCCGGGAGCTCCTCCTGCGCTAGCCCATGTGCATTGAGCGAAGCGCTACCCTCAGCTACAGACTTAGTAACTCCCTGAGAACCGCGCCCCTGGCCTCCACGGCCACGGCGTCCACGGCCTCTACCCCTCGGCATTGCTGCTTCAGACAGACAACCATCCAATCACATAAACATAAGCACAACATCATATAATCAAGAACAAAGATCGAACATCATCATAAACACAGTCTTCATCAAATAATCGAGCGCAATGCAATGATGAAACAAAACCCCAACCTACTGTGCAACCAAGTGTGTCAAATTTTAAATTACTTATTCCTCTTTTGCAAATTTTAATGTTGCTATCCTATGACAAAATTTTAGTTAAGACCTAAGCCATGTTTCTAAGTTATTCCACATCACATTTTAGTTGTAACCTAAGGTATGACACTAAAAAATACACATTCCAAGGACCTACAGCCCGCTCTGATACCAACTGTAACACCCCGGCATTTAATAAGCCCGAAAGCTACCAAACATAGACTAATCAACCTATAAATACCACAAAAATCAAGTAAATTACAGCAAAGGCACTAATGCTAAAAACCGACATTTCGGCAGCATCTCCTTCGTTTTAACATGAATTGAAGGAAACACAATAGCATAGCAATATAAGGCAATATGAGAGGCAACTAAAATAGCAATAATTAAAGACTTGACAACAATATAAGTCTAATTCCAAGCATTCAATGTCTCCATGCGCCAAACGAACAATAAGACTCTCATAACGCAAAGCTAAACCATGAAACAATAAGCATCACACTTAGTTTATTATCCAAACCCAATTGAATGACTTGTGAGACAAATGAGTGAAACTACGTGTAGAAGTGTGACTATTTCCCTTCCCCGCATGCCGGTCTCATGGTACCTAAAACAACAAGAAAACACAAGCGTGAGTTCAACACTCAGCAAGCATATTGCAATGGTACAAAAGAACAATTACATGGCTATAAATAATCACATCATGTAAATAATCTCATTCATGATCACATATCATTATCATCATCATTATGTATGCAATGCGATGCTATGCTCATGTCTCCTTGGAAACTCATACCGGTATGGTTGAGTACACACCTGTCGGCGTGCACCCTCTCCCCCCTTCCATCCCGAAGATGGAGGGTGCCTACTCCTCGCTTCCAAACACCACGGTGGATGGAATCACGATGTAGGACTTACTCATTGGCTCTCCGGAATAGTCATAACTTTCTCACCGACCTTCCCCGGACTAGTTATGACTTTCTCACCGCCCGGGCCATGTATCATGCCATGTATGCAAACATGCCAACATCATAAATAACTTGTATATTAACACATGGCATCATAACATAATAAGCATACTCATCATATCATTGGCAATCATTAAGGCATGGCATGTGAACATATCATATATTAAATTTCATCTAGTCTCAACTAGCAACATACAAACCGCTATCCATTACAATACACTTGCCTCAACCACGGGCAACGGATTGGCGAGAAGTAGAAGGAACTCCCGTGGTCACACCACCTGAACATAGGTACCACACACTCACAATCATGTCCACAAAACAGTACGCAAACTCTCTTCTAACCCGACATCGCCAACTACTCGCAAAACCCAAAAACAGAGGTTCTGTCCCGTCGGGACAGCAGACTTCCAAAAGGCATAACTCGGGTTACAAGACTCCGAATCGATTAAACGAGTACATCCTCGCGTAGCTTAGGAAATTTCCTAACTTTCTATAAGTATATGGAAAAACTGATTCGGACTCTAAAGTGGTTTAACCTACAAAATACTGTGATCTGTTCCAATAACGTCACAGATTTTAACACGCTCGGTAAAAGAGACATAACTTTCAAACGGCTGATCGGAATTACGCGTTCTTTATACCCACTGAAAGGTATTGAAATTACCTACAACTTCTTCAACAGGAGGCCGACCAAATTCCGAATCTAAATTGACGAAAACCCAAACCCTAGGTCGACTGCTCATGCTGCCCGAAACAGAGAACGTGGCAACTTCAAGATTTCATCTAATCTACTCAATTCCAGCACCACCATTTGATCTAAAAACATGATAATAACCCTTAGAACAGATCCTAGACCAACCCCAAGGAATCCCATGGCCATACCTTCGCCCGACGACTGAAAACCCAACGGATCTCCTCCCGGTTCGCGCGATCTCCTTCCTCGTTCCAATCCCGCCGGATCTCCTCGTCGCGGAGTGCTCCAACGGATGGATCTTTGAGGTGTTGAGGTGGAGAACTCCCCTAGGGGCAGGAAGGGAGGTGGAGAGGTGGTGGAGGGGTGGTGGAGCAATGGGGAGAGGTGCTGGGGGTGAGGCTAGGAGGTGGAAGGGTGGGGCGGCTAGGGCAAGCAAGAGGAGGTGGTGGGGCGCACCAACCAGGAGGTGGGGCGCACTAAAGGGCAGGGGGGAGTCCCCCAAATAGGATTCCCACTCCTAAATGGACTCAAACTCTTCCCCACAAAGGCCCACGACCCTTTCCCCTAGGCCCAAACTCCCCCGAAAAGGCCCAAATCCCCGGAAACGGCCCAAAGATGCAAATTAACCTCATACCGTATGGTTTCAACCTCCAATTTCATATTTCATAAAGTTTTTGACCTCAACATTCACATTATATAAGGTTACGACACTCCGTGGTGTCACACATCTCATGGCCCAAAATGATTCACAAGCTTCTGAAAATTTTTGAGTAGGCAGGCCAATGTATGAAGTTTTAAATGCACTTGGTTTCAATTAGTTTGGATTGGTAGAACTCAAACTAAAATTCTTCAAATGTTGTCTGTTTTAAATCTTTGATTGAATTTTTAGAGCTCTCGCATTCTATGCAAAAATTCAATAAAATTCGTATTTTATCAAATCTTGAGTTCTAGTATTTTGTAGAATTATTTCCCATATTATGTTGTTTGGAAATTCTATGAGTTCCGTTAGTACAGACTAGTCTGAGTGAATTTTGTTAATTTAAAGAATTTTGATTTCTCTTTTTAAATAAATTCCAAATTAAAGAGTAAAATTTATAATTTCAGATTTTTGGCTCGATCCAAATTTTTAAATGCACAATTTCTGTTAGGCCTCTTTTTGGGATGTTACAATTTGTTAATGAATGTAAAGTGATTTAATTATCAGGCAAATGTACATGATTGATTATATGTGTTTTAATTCGTTGTGATTTAACACATACACATACATATATAATAGCTAGTATTGGACACACACACACACACACACATATATATATATATTATACAGCCCATCAGTGCCGATTAGATAAAACAACCGGTACTGATGAGGGCCTCATCAGTACCGGTTGGAGACACCAACCGGTACTAATAAGGTCCACAGGGGTTCACGATGCGCTACCACGTGTGACTTCCAACTGGTATTGATACTCTATCAGTACCGGGTGAGGGAACCGAGACTGATGCCCTTGAGCATTAGCCCCGGATAGCCTGTACCAGTTCAAAAACCAGTACTGAAGGCTCTTTTAAACCGGTACTAAAGGCCCTTTCCATAGTAGTGATAGGTTCATCTCCCTAGTCGGCTGGCTCAATGAATGTCTGGGCCCACACGGATATGTTAGAATGGAAGACACTTCTAGTTTTTCTTTTTGGACAGCAGGAAAGTAGCATTTATTCAGAGGGTCAAATCACTTCAGAAATTTTCGAGACTTTTTACCAAGGTACCCGAATGAGTTTTATACCCGATGTAAAAATTGAAATCAAAATTCTATCAGGGTGATCTATTCAAATATTTCAGTTTAAAAAATGACTTATTTAAGGGATCAAATCAACTTATTAATACTTTAAACCTTTACACAAGGTTTATAATGGTGTCAGGAATCTCTCATAAAAATTTCAAGTCTAAAACTTTATTATTTATTTTGTAATAATTATTTTTTCTCTGTTTTGCTGATTTTCAGTTTTGGATTAATTAAATAGGCATAAGTAGTAAATTTAACTTTTAATTTTTACCAATTTTACCAAAGATGGATAAGGGTGTAAAGATCTTATGGTAAAAAGTTAAACCATAGGATAGTTAGATAAAAAAATTTCAAAAATCTTTCTTGGCACTATTTGTAGTTAAACTAATTTAGTAAAATTATTCATTTCATAGTTTTAAAGTGTTCACACAAATTTTTGACTTCCAATACATGTTTTTGGTGGGCTTCAAAGTTCTTACAACATTTTAGATATTTTTTCATATTTTACTTTTTATCTTTTTACCTTTTTACTTTTATCATTTTACTAAATGACTTTTTATGGAGAGGAAAATCAATAAAAGATTTAGAAATTCAGAAATGATACATATTCATACTTAGGATTATCTTTGAAATTTATTTTAATAGTTTTTTCATTTCGGAAAAGAATTTCTATATTGGAATTATTCTTTATCAGAGTTTTAGAAAATAAGGTGAAGATAATAAATTTTAAATTAAGTTCTTGATTTCAATTATAATTTCTATTTTATTCTATTTTTAAGTTTTAGATTTTCATTTTTCTTATTTTTGAAAAGTTCAGGATGTTACATTAGGGTGTTTTGTTCAGGGGTGGATTGGGTTTGCTTTAGGGGCTAGGAATTTAATTATGGTGGTTTGTATAGAGTGTGAACTGGCGGCTTGGCTCATTGGAATTTTTGGCAGGAGTGAAAAGAGAAGAGGATTTCTGTGCAATTGAGGCTTTGGCTCGAGGGGAAAATGCTTTGTGGTGCCTTAGGAGCGAGTTGAACGGTGCATAGATTTCTTCGGTGGGCAAGGAATGGGAAATTTTGATGGTGATTGTTAGTGGTATGGAGTCAATCTTCAATTCCATGAAGTCAGCACCGACCAGAGAAAAAGCGAGCATAGGATAGCGGTGGTCTCTGGCGATGGAAAGAGGAAAAGGAAGAAGAAAGAAAGGCAGAGACTGACATGTGTCCCAGGCCCACACGGCAGTGAGAGGATGTTAAAGAGGGAGAGAGAAAGTTAAGCTGCACTAGTCTGACCGGTGGGGTCGCTATGAAGGTTGGGCCCACTGGCAGTGCACTACTACAAAACTGCAAATAGGAGACGCCCTATTAGTGGCGGTTTGATTGGAACCGCCACTAATAGGAGTATCAGTGGCGGTTCTTGAGTGCAAACCGGTGCCAGGATCATTAGTGACGGTTTTTGTTCCGAACCGCCACAGATAGTGGACTATCAGTGGCGGTTTGTGGTTATAACCGCCACAAATACTGCGACAACTATAAGTGGCAGTTTTAACCCTAAACCACCACTGATAGTACACTATCTGTGGCGGTTCGGAACAAAAACCGCCACTGATAGGTAGGTATTATCAGTGGCGGTTGGAGGACAAAACCGTCACTGATAATTAGCTTATTTGTGGCGGTTCTAAACAAAAACCGCCACAAATCTGATTATCTGTGGCGGTTTTTGTTTAGAACCGCCACAAATAAAACCCCCTATATATACTAGTCGCTACAGCACTCTACAGGAGCTCATGGTCATCTTCCTCCCCGAGAAGAAAAGCAAAATTTCAGATCTGAGATTTTGTTTCCAAAGAAACTTGAGTTTTTACTTCGTAGGGTTGTTCCAAGGTGAGTAATTTATTCTCCTCTCTTCATTTGTGGTGATGTAGTTGCAATTTAATGGCTAGATCTAGTTTATTTAAGATTTTCCTTTCTTCAATGGCAAAGCATAGATTCAATTTTTTTTATTTACCTAGCATTTTTTAGATTAATTTATATCTAGATGATGAATTTATTACCTTGCTCCATTAGATTATTTGTTGTCTACCTTTTTTAGATGACAAAATATGGCAAGCATATATTAAATTTATTTAATTAAGATTGTTGGATATTAATACACATTAAATTTAATGTATATGGTATATAGGTGATCATGAAGATGCCTTGCATTTTGAGATCATGAATTATGTACCTATTTGAGAGGATAAATTTAATTTTGGCTATGCATAGTACTTAAGATTTGTTTCTAATTACCATTAATTTTCTTACCGTTAGTGAGATGATGAATTTACTACCTTGCTCTATTAGATTAAGTTGTCTACCTTTTTTGGATGATAAATTATGATTGAGCATATATTAAATTTATTTAATTAAGGTTATTAGATAGTAACAAATAATGGATTAATGATTTATGTAATTAAGATTATTGCATATTATTAATTGTTACTTTAATTAATTGTAGATGGACCGGAGATGGATGTACAATGCGAACCGTTGCAGCCGAGAATACATCGGCCAGCGTATTCGCTTTCTACGAGGGAGGAGAACAGATTGCAAAAGAAGACGGAGTACATACATTGTCCATGCATTGATTGCAAGAATGAGAAGATGTTTTCAGACAAAGACCAAATCCACTTGCACTTGATTCGGAGGGGCTTTGTACCTAGCTATACCTGTTGGACAAGGCACGGTGAAGAGGAGATCATACTTCAATGTGATAATGTCGACGGCAGCGAAGCCGCCAATATGGCGGTGACATCGGGTATGGAACCGATGAGGATAGGTTGGTCGTTGACGATGATAATAATCTGGCTCAAATGTTGCGCGATGCGAAGGAAACTACTGAGTGAGAGAGAGTTTAATCAGTTCAAGGGTTTGATAGAGGACTCGGAGAAACCTTTGTTCCCGGGTTGCAAGGAGGAATACACAAAGTTGCACACTGTGCTTTCACTACTGAAATTGAAGGCAAGCAATGGTTGGTCCGACAAGAGTTTCACAGAGTTGCTACGTCTCTTAGCGGACATGCTTCCAGAGGGCAACCTGTTGCCTAAGACCACGTATTTTGCCAAGAAGGTTGTATGTCCCTTGGGATTGGAGGTAGAAAGAATACACGCGTGTCCAAACGACTGTATACTCTATCGTAAAGACTATGCAGACACGCATGTATGTCCGGTGTGCAAAGCATCGCGATACAAGCGTAAGGGCGAGGAAAACGAAGGCATAGAAGTGAAGAATGGAGCTCCCGCTAAAGTGGTGTGGTATTTGCCAGTAATACCTCGTCTAAAGCGTTTATTTGCAAATAAAAAGCATGCCAAGCTGATGCGATGGCACTCAGAAGAGCGAAAGAGGGATGGAAAACTGAGGCACCCTGCTGATTACGCTTGATGGAGAACCATCGATAGGCTCTTTAGGGAGAACTTCGGAAATGAGCCAAGGAATATAAGGTTTGGGTTGAGTACGGATGGAATGAATCCTTTCGGTAACATGAGCAGTATTCATAGCACTTGGCCCGTGACTCTCTGTATCTACAACCTTCCTCCTTGGCTGTGTATGAAGCGAAAATACATTATGATGTCGCTGCTTATCCAAGGGCCGAGACAACCTGGAAACGATATTGATGTATACCTACAACCATTGGTGGAAGATCTTGTGCCTGTGGAATGAAGGTGTACAGGTATGGGATGAGTACAAGCGGGAGTACTTCAGTCTACGCTCAATGTTGTTCTGCACCATCAATGATTTACCAGCCCTAGGTAACCTGTCCGGCCGTATTATAAAAGGAGCTAAAGCTTGCCCCCAATGCCTGGATGAAACTAGTAGCGTGTGGCTTAACAACTCGAGGAAAACAGTCTACATGCGTCACCGTCGGTTCCTTCGAAAGAATCATCCGTACCGTAATATGAAAAAACAATTTGACGGTACAAAGGAGGACGGTTCAGCTCCAAGGCCTCTTACTGGGGAAGAGGTATATGATATGGTTAAGGATATTAATGTTGTACTTGGAAAGGGGGATACATCGAGGTCCTGTACTGAGAAAACCACGTGGAAGAAGAGATCCTTATTTTGGGATTTGCCCTATTGGAAGGACTTAGAAGTTCGACATTGCATCGACGTCATGCATGTAGAAAAGAATGTATGTGACAGCGTGCTTGGTCTTTTACTGAATATTCCTAGCAAAACAAAGGATGGACTGAAGGCACGAAGGGACCTGCACGATATGAAGATCAGAGCCGAGCTACATCCTCAAGACACCGGGAAAGGTCGACTTTACCTTCCCCCAGCTTGCTATACTCGGTCCAAGAAAGAGAAAACAGACCTCTGCAAGTGCTTGCGTAGTGGTAGTGTGAAAGTTCCGTCCGGTTACTCCGCAAACATCAAGAAACTGGTATCGATGAAAGATTTGAAGTTAACTGGTATGAAGTCTCATGATTGTCATGTGATGATGACACAAATGCTCCCTATTGCAATTAGAGGTATTTTGCCTGACAAGGTTCGAGAGGCAATCATGAGGTTGTGTTTCTTCTTTAACGCGATTTCACAGAAGGTCATCGATCCCGTTGGACTTTATGAACTGCAGTCGATGTGGTCAACACTGCGGTCAGCTAGAGATGTATTTTCCTCCATCATTTTTCGATATCATGGTTCATCTCATTGTTCACCTTGTGAATGAGATAAATATTTGTGGGCCAGTATTCCTACATCAGATGTACCCGTTCGAAAGGTACATGGGTGTTCTGAAGAAATATGTACGTAATCGATCGCGACCGGAAGGTTCCATTGTAGAAGGTTATGCAATTGAGGAGGTTATTGAGTTCTGCGTCGATTACATGGACGAGGTTGAACCGGTAAGAGTGCCTGTATCACGCCATGAGGGAAGGCTAGCTGGCAAAGGAGTAATCGGAAAGAAATCCACAAATTCTTACGATCATTTTTTGTTCGAACAAGCTCACTTCACAGTCTTGCAGCAGTCAGTCGAGGTATCCCCGTTTATGGACATGCACAAGGAAAAGCTACAGAGGGAAAATCGTGGACGATCAGAGGTTTGGATAACAAAAGAGCACAATCGTATGTTCAATCATTGGTTCAAGGAGCACATGTCTGGTGAAGAAACGAGTGTTACGTTGAGGTGGTTGGCAAAAGGGCCATCAGGTACAATTGTGACATGGCAAGGATACGACATAAATGGATATACATTTTACACGAGAGCTCAGGATAGCAAAGTACTTACCAAAACAGTGGTGTCCGTATAGATGCCTACGACAATACAGGCAGTAAGAAGAGCAGCTTCTATGGGTTTATAAAGGAGATTTGGGAGCTCGACTACTGCATTTTCAAGATCCCGGTGTTTCGGTGTCGTTGGGTCCAACTCCCAAAGGGTGTCAAGGTGGACAAATATGGCTTCACTACTGTGGACATTGAGCAAGTCGGATATAGAGATGAACTATTCGTACTTGCGAAGCAAGTTGCACAGGTCTTCTATGTAATCGACCCGGCAGATAAGAAGCGTCATGTAGTTCTTCAAGGAAAACAAAGGATCGTCGGAGTTGAGAATGTCGTGGATGAGGAAGAGTACAACCAGTTTGATGAGTTGCCTCCTTTCGTAGATGGCAACATCAGGCTCGAGGAAGCAACCACTCAGGAAGCCACCTATCATCGTGATGATCATGAAGAAGGCCAAATTGTGAAAGAAAATAATTAGCTAGGAGTAATGGCAAAATGTGTGTATTTATGTGGGGTAATGGAAATATAATGTCAGAAATATGCATTTATGTGGAGTAATGGCATTTTTTTGTTAAAAAATATGCTTTATATTAATTCATGGCTTTATATTAATATATATGACAGGTACGTTAATATATAGTGTTATAAATGCATTTATGTGGAGTAATGGAAAAATATGCTTTATATTAATCAGGGATTCAAATTTATAAGAATATAAATTTATATATCATAGATAAATTAATTATGAATAATTAGTAGTTAATATATATGATAGGTTCACTAATACATTAATTCATATCTTTATAATAGAAGGAAATCAAAAATATGCTTTATATTAATTTATATTAATCAGGATTCAAATTTCATAAGAATATAAATTTATATATCATAGATAAATTAATTATGAATAATTAGTAGTTAATATATATGATAGGTTCACTAATACATTAATTCATATCTTTATAATAGAAGGAAATCTGAAAAATATGATTTATATTAATTTATATTAATCAGGGATTCAAATTTCATAAGAATATAAATTTATATATCATAGATAAATTAATTATGAATAATTAGTAGTTAATATATGGTAGGTTCACTAATACATTAATTCATATCTTTATAATAGAAGGAAATCTGAAAAATATGCTTTATATTAATTTATATTAATCAGGGATTCAAATTTCATAAGAATATAAATTTATATATCATAGGTAAATTAATTATGAATAATTAGTAGTTAATATATATGGTAGGTTCACTAATACATTAATTCATATCTTTATAATAAAAGGAAAGCTGAAAAATAGTATTAGTGGCGGTTGTTAATTAAAACCGCTACAGATAAGGTTTATCAGTGGCGGTTTTTTAATTACAACCGCCACTGATAAGGCTTATCTGTGGCGGCTTTTAATTACAACCGCCACTGATAAGGATTATCTGTGGCGGCTTTTAATTACAACCGCCACTGATATGTCCCCCAATATAAACCACGCCACAGTGGTCAGTCCTCACCATGCCCGGCTCTCTTGAACCCTAACCCGCCGCCTCCCTCCCGTGCCCGGCGACCCCGCCGTCTCCCTCCCGCGCCCGGCGACCTCGTCCGGCCCGTCCCCGCCTGGCGACCTCGCGCCCGGGCGACCTCGTCCGGCCCTTCCTCGCCGGCGACCTCGCCTGCCCTCGTCCGGCGTCGTCCTCGCCCACGGCCACCCCCGCCTTCCTGCTCGCCCAAAATCGATCAGGTATTGCTACCAGTATCCAATGCTTTGGCCCTTTTTTTCATTTGATCGTTAATTTGTCGTATTTTTAGTTGAAGTTACGCTACCAGTACAATACGGTTTGTTGGTTTTCTGTTAATGGAAATAGTAGTACCAATGTACCATCAACCAATAATTAAATGTTGCATGATTGATTTGTGCTGAATTGTCTCTAGCAGGAGATTAACCCAAAATATGACTACCCATTGTTACTGAGATGGGTTATGATATAATCGCCATCTTTTGTGAATTTGTTTTGTTGTTTGAAAGGTCATTCTGTATTTGTTGTCTACATAGATACCCCGCCAAAGATGTAAATATCTGTGTAATGGGTTCCATTTTCCGTTCTTCTATGAATTATACTCCATTTAGGACTTTGCATCTGAAATATCAAAATCACAGAATCGTTTCTTTTAGAAGGCAACCCACCATGCAGATGCATTGTTTTACTCCAATGTTTGGCTCCATACTTCGTTTGTTAATAGAACTGATGCTAACCTTACACATACTGCTTTCACCCTCTGTGTGCTGAAACTAACACTATCATTATGTCTAAAACGTTGATATCCCTTTCAAGATTTGATCCACTAATCTTCCTTTATTTGATTCCATCGTACAATTGGATCATCGAGATTTTTCCCTATGGGCTCTACATTACGAATCTCAGCTACTCTGAATGTGCAATGTGTCCTCCTTTATGTATTGCTGATGAGACCATAACTTATTTAATGAGCATGTGTGATGTCCAGCTCATACTTTATGTTGAACCAGTCCAACTCATATTTTTATTACATAATAAACATCATACGATGCTTACTTCCATTATATTATTACTTTGCCAAGTAGAAAACTGGGAGTACCGCCTTTCCTCATCGATCAACTCATTAGAAAACATATGTGATTTTATTGTGGTCGGACCATCTCATAGATGGCCAACTGCTTACTTTATTTCGGAGTTTTGGTGTCAATTTGTAATGTGATTGCCATTTGTGAGGAAATCTCAAAGGGATATGTTGCTTCATAAGCATACCTAGGTTGCTTCCAGTTCTGGCCAATTATGATGTATTTAGACATTATTGCGTCTATTTCTGCTCTTCTCCTTGTATCCATTCTCGCTTATCAGACAAGTATGACCCTGCCAGCTATATCTCAGTATTTCTGTGTTAACTACTCAAGAATAAAAATTACTGCATTTTACTATTGGGAGCATACTCATTCTGGTCGGTAGCACCCTTCTTGGATGTCTTATAAAGACGATACACTTAACCATGCAGTGATTTAACAATATGTGAAAGTCTACCACACTACTTAGATTATTGGCTTTACAATCCTATAGTTTGGCATGACAAACAAATATCAAAGAAAGGTATGTAGATGACCGGTCCAAAGACCTTTGACAAATCATGTCACAAAAATGAGGAATTATTGTACGGTGCATAATAAAGATATCGAAGTTTTCATGCATGGTTATAAAACAAAAGGCCCAATCAACAATGCTGATTATTCCTATGAAATAACTTGCACATGCATCATAAACAATCGACTTCAATAGGTAGCACAGAAAAGTAACCCCCAAGTAAATATTATCACCCGTCGTTACAAAATATGGCCTTTTTCTAATCAGACAGGCGGTGGTAATAACTGAGTATAATCTTTACTACCATATAAATATGAGTTGGTGGCAGTCATCCATCCTCCCCTCTTCACCTCTAAGAAAAGCAGCGCGCTGACATATGGGCCATGGACTATGACATGCTTTGACAACTTTTAGTGGGCATTATGTGATAGTATTAGAGAGCTGTACTGATAATTAGCAGTGTAGAATCAAGTTCTCCTTGCACATACTTTTTGCAGATTAAAATTAATAGTGCTTTTCTGTTTAAAAATCATTGTGGTATGATTATCCCAGACACCCAAAAGGCTTAAATACAACTCCTATACAATTGAGTGAGGGGTTTTGTACAAATGTACAGTTGATTCTGTTAGTTCAGTGTAGGTTTATAAATTTTGCAACAGGAGTTTTTCCCCCTCCTAGGAGTGGGATTACAATAACAAATGGTTTTCAACAAGCTACAAAAAAACAGAAACACAGAAAAGGGCCAACTATTAGTCATACTTATACAAAGAGATATTGTTAGTTTGATATTTACTTATCCCTCACACTGGTTAATAAATCTGCAAAAATTAAGCTTCTTTCTCGTGACCCTGCTTTCATCATCTAAATTATATCCTTTGATGCCATTCTTAGACTCGCCACCAACAGCTTTGTGCTTGACCTTACTGGTTTCAAAGTAATCCAATAAAAGATCATCCAATCCGATAATCTTCTTGCTGCAAATAGGCCGGCATACCATCTCAGAGGTTCTTATGGAGCCTGAGGCCCAGCCTGGGTTGGAGGATGCTTCCAACCCGTCCCCGAACTCAAGCCCGAGCAGATACCTGTTGGACCATCCAACCACCGAAGGTGCCGAGGCCTCCATCGCTGCCGGAGATGCTGATGCTCCCGTTGCAAGACGTCGAGGCCGAGGGAAAACTAAGAAGCCTGAAGGCCGGCATACCATCTCAGAGGTCTCAGATGCTGGAGTCCCGGTTAAACCGGCAAAAACAGCAGCAAAATATAGGTCAACATGCGGGTACATCGCAAGGGATAAAGTGCCAATCACCTATTTGGATTGGCACAAAGTGCCCGACGCCATCAAAATGGATCTATAGACAGAGCTGAAAGAAACTTTCGAATTCCCTGAAGGAGCTAAAGAGCTCGTGCGTCGCAATGCATTGATGTCAATGGATGTCGCATGGAGGAACTTCAAGTCCAAGCTGAATACGCAATATGTGATGAAAAATCGGTCAGCCATCAGAGATTATCCTAAAGTAGAGCCATATTGGGATGAATTTATTGCGATGAAGCAAGACGAAGCAGCAATAAAATCCAGTGAGGACCACCGTCAGATCGCAAGGATGAACACTCACCCCCACAGACTAGGCACGAGTGGGTACGCGGGTAAGATTCCTCACTGGGAGAGGCAAGAATTGGATGCAATCCGATCGACTGGCACAAGTCCCTTGGCCGGACTACCGGACCGAGTTAAGCATTATGTGCTAGCAAGGGCATCTGTCATGCCTAGTGGGGGCTTATCATTCAAAAGCAACGATGATGAAGCAATCTCCCAACGAATTCAGGAGCTGCACGCCGAGTCCACCCAAGGAAATTTTCACGCAGATAGGGAGAAGGACGAACTAACAGCAGCCTTGGGAAATAAAGAGCATCCTGGTCGGACACGAGGCGTAGGGGTCAAGGTTCCCTGGAAGATTGGTTTCCCAGAGCACGGAGACTCGTACAGGAGTCGCAAGAGAGCGAAAGAAGAGCGTGCGGAACGGGATATGGAGGAGATGAAGCAAAAGATGCTTCAAGAATTACAAAGCACCATAGAACAACAAGTTCAACAAAAAGTACAAGAAGCCATGAGCCAGTCGCAAGGACACTACACTGTTATCGCCAGCCCTATGAATCGCCGTAGCAGTTGCGCGTCAACACCATTGGTACAACCGGATAACACGCATTGTCCTGCGGACGACATACAAGACCCCACACCCTGCCAGCTCAATGTGCCTGTCATGAACATATTTTTACAGGCTGCTACAGGGATAGCTTATCCATACCAACAAGGGGATGTTTTGCACAACTCTCCGATAGCTCCAGGTTATGCAAAGGTCCAGGTGGACACGGTGCTTCCACAGCTTTCGAGGTTGGACTGGAAATGCCTTGCAATGATGAGGTCACAACTCTAGGAAGTGCTGTTCACACTTTCATCCAGTGGCGTAAGCGTGACATCGTCTTGGATCATGAACCGCCAGCCTCTCCTGCATTACAACTCGCCCATTCATCACCAACACCTGAGCATCAAATGGCTACTGCGCCCACTATAAAGGAGCCTGCTCTAGGAGCCCATTCGTCACCAGCGCCTCAACATCAAAAGCTTAGTGTGACCACTTCAAAAGACGAAGGTACAACACCTGATCCGAAGAAATGGCCCGTTAGACAAGCCATATCAGTTAGATTAGGCGAAGCCAGAACAGAGTATGATGTCATCAGAGGAAAAGGAAAGGGCAAAGCGAAATCTCAAGTACAAGATAATCACGAAAGGCTGAAATACGAGCTTGGAAAGCCATTAGTCACCGAATCGAAGTTGAAGAGCCTAACACTCATGATGCAGCGATTACATGACTGGTACATGATGCGATCCAATCAACATATACTCCCGAAGGTGATCACTGCCATTTACGGAGAGGAACATTTTCACCATGAGGGGGCTGGCTACTTCATGATAGAATTCGATAACTTGCACAACTTGTTCTATCACGACGCCCTCGACGTGTCTTTTTTGCGATGCTGGACACTGTAAGTGTCTACTATATAAATCATGGTTTACATTCACGTAATACCGATAAATGTCTTGTCTAACTTTTTCCTTATCTAGATACGAGACTATTGAATTGAGAAGAACCAAGGGCCCAGTGGGATTCCTCGACCCAGGAACGGTGTGCCAGATCGAAATCTTAAGAGCACCAAATGAGGTTGAGGAATACATATATAGGGCGTTGCTAAAACTACAAGACAAGGAATTCATACTTGTTCCATACAATTTTAAGTAAGTTTCTCACTGGCTAGTTAAATCACTTGTTGAATTCGCTCATTTCTCTTATCCTAGGGCTAAGCATCATACATGTATATGTAGGTTCCACTGGATTCTTGTAGTACTGACTCCAGAAAAGAGCAAGTTGCTGGTCATGGATTCGATGGACAAAGATAAAAAAGACTACGAAGAGCTGCTAAGTGTAATGAATGCGGCGTTCAAAAGATATTGTACAAAGAGCTTGAGATACCGCCCATTCCAGAAATCCTTCGATCCGAACTAAATTTCAGATGCATACGCAAGAAATATTCTTATATCGCATTTCATAGTAAATAACTCCTTCCATGACATTTTAGTTTATTCAATTTTTGTAGTGTCACAAGCAGTCGCAAGGCACAAATTTATGTGGGTACTTCATGTGCCAATACATGCGCGAAATCTTATCTTCTACAATAATAGACAATGACGTAGAGGTTTGTCATGCTAACATTACACATTTATTCGCACCACTCAATTTCTATATATACTCTTAGATTTATTTTTCGTACTTGTAGCACCTCAAATTGCCTACGACAGGACTACATCCTCTTGACATCCAAGCCATTCAGGGACAGCTCGCTTACTTCATCATGAAGGAAGTCATCAACAAAAAGGGCGAGTTTTATGATGAAGACAACAATGATCAATTGCTCCATGCTATTGTTAAACGTCATTCGCCTCCAAAGAACCCTAAAGGCTCGTAGGCTTAAGATTGTGTGAGAAGATACTAGGTCTTGGATGTGGACTTGTAAATTGTAAACGAGAGCATGACAAACTTTAGAAACGAGATGATACTCTACTGGTCAATATGACTAATCTTATTTATTATCGATCTATTACAATGTGTGTGATATAATAGTTTTGCTTGTGATATAATTATCGATCTATTACACCGGAATGTTGTAATGCTGATTGGTTTTTGTGATATAATTATTCTCTCGTCTCATCGTGAACTCCTCCTTCACCTGCATCATCGCATCATGAACTCCTCGCATCAGCGCCATCGTGTGCCTCCCTCCCACCACTACTAAGCGCTTCGTCGTCCCTCTCCGGCAGCGGCGCCTCACCGGTATAGATTCCTCCTCCTCCCGCTGGTGATCTACATCTAACCCCCTTTTTCTCATACCTGTTTTGAGGAAGGAGAGGAGGCAGTTGCTGCTTGTGCGAAGTCGCTGAGGTGCAAAGATTAGGAGAGGGAGCCGCTGGCCATTGGAGTTGCCCTTGGAGAGGATGCTGTGAAGGTGAGTCCCCTGCTCCTCTCACTCACCCTCTCTCTCTCTATACTGAAACTGCATGTAAAACATGTATGGTGTAGGAGCAGTAGGCTTCAAGGTAATTGTACTTGATTTTCAGAGGGACTTTGGGTTCTCGGTCGAGATGATTTCCATGGGATTTTGGATCTGGGGGTTCTTGATTTGCAAAGGGTGTTTGAGATGAGGATTGAAAAGGATGGAGAGAGAGAGAGAGAGAGAGAGAGAGAGTGAGTGAGAGGAAGGAAATGGCACAAAAACATAGAAAACATATTAATTACCTCTCCAACTCTTTGTATCTTAGCACAAAAACATAGAAAACATAGCAAATAAAAATATCAACCATTCAAAATCTTCAAGCAAAAATCCCAATCCATCGTCCATTATTCCATTTTAGACAACCATCAAGAAATTAGAATATGACCTATGTCTTTGGTATACTCTTTTGGATGGTTAGAGTTCACATGCCATTTCCTTCACGAGGACAGGAACTAGTTAACCGCTGATAGTTTTGTAGAGAATATGACCTATGGTGCAGTCAAGTATTTCAAATATCAAAAATAATGCACTCCTATTTGTCTTAGAAAACATTAGGCGCATTTTAGATTTCTAGCAATCAAGTATGAAAATATCACTGCTCTTGCACGCGTCTGCACCCTCTTGCTTAGACAATGTGATAGCTTAGTTTTATTTTTAGAAATTGTTGTTTCTCTGTGCTTTAGCATTTGATCGGGATATTCATGTAGCCTTTATTTTGGAATAATTTGTATATGATCTACTCATGTGGTTTGTACTTTTCTCAACTCTTTTAGATTTTGGAAATGAACCATGAGGATGAATCAGAGGAGGATCGTGCCAACATTGATTTAGACTCGCAAAGGAAAGGTATGTGATTTTAAAACTGACTTTTCCTGAATGGTAGTGTGTTTGTGCTCATTCCTTTTATCCATAGTTTGTGTGCATGGAACCTACAGGAAAAATCCAATCTTGTCTTAGGCTATACATCTATTTATTCTGTATTTCCCTTTTTAATTGAGACTTCCGATTAGTTTTGCACTTTTGCTTGGTCTATACGTGGCTATAGAACTTGAATTTGTTGATGCTTCAGGGTTTTTGCATTGTCGCTCATGACAATATAGACTGATATATATATATATATATCTGAACTACAGGTTTGATGACACAAATCCAGAAGCTGAAAAGAAAGAATATATAGACCACATTCAGGAAATTGTCCACTGGATGGGATGGGAGCCCTATAAAGGTACGTATACAAGCGATTATTTCCAAGCGTTATATGAGCATGCAGTTGAGTTAATACAGAAATGTATCATCTTGTGGTTTACTATGAAATGTAGAATAAATTTATATAAACTGTAGTGCAGGAAGTATCGGAAGAGGCTACAAAGGTGGCTTCCAATGCTGGCAATTATTCCCGGGAGTTTGTTTAGATAACCCTGTACTGCTAAATCAATTTTCTATAAGTCTCCACTATACTTCACCGTTTCTGCCCTTTTCTTTATCATTCTTGTTGCACCATATGAATATTTATACTTTTATATCCTTGAACCACTTAAAAGGCCACATACAACAATAACGCTACAAGGTGGGGAACCTGCTTGTCAATTGCTTACTGCTATTTAAAATATTGCTGATGATTCTTTCAAACTTGATATGCTATTTGTGATTACATCCCATACTTAATGCTCCCAAGTCCACCTGGTTAGACTTGTAGTATTTCGTATGTTTGGAAAAATTAATTTTACTAGAAATGAAAAGAGCAACATTTTCATGATCAAATTGTGTATATAGATGCTCTCTCCAACAGTTAATATAGATGCTGCAGCCATGCATTATTTGCTGAGACCTTGATCAGCTTGTTGTATCCTAGTAGCTAGACTGAAAGACAAAAATACAAATATTTGTTATTTACATGATATTTGAGTTCATTTTATTTAACTTTGTCATTTTTAGGCCTTCATTTCCCACCAAGATGGTAAAAAATATTCTACAGTGTTGCATCCTGGGAAACCGGATTTGCCAAAGTAAGTATTCCAGTGTTTTTCTCATTTTGATGTTTACCCATTGAGTTAGCCTATGTAATAGGGTATATCATTTTGATTTCTTTTTTGTGCACATGGAAAAATTCCTTAGAGTTTTTTAAATGCAGAGGAAGTAACATTTCAAGAATTGGATCCTGGGATTGGAATCTGAGTGGACAGAAATCTACTTCAATATTGTTTTGCTGAGATTTTGTTTTGCTTTCTTACTTGTAAGATGGAACTTCAATATTGAATCATGTTTCAAATTTAACTCTTGCATAATGGTATTAGCAGAATTAGTTGGGCTTCCTTTGATGCTTGGTGCTATATGCTTTATACAAGCTTTATACAAGCTTTGTCCTTCGGCATGTATATACAATTCCTGTGTAATGGAGAAATGGATGGACATACGATAGCTTCTTGTGGTTCTTTTGTAGCTTCTTGTGGTTCTTTTCTAATTCCTGTGTAATGGAGAAATTCCTGTGTAATGGATGGACAGACGATAGCTTCTTGTGGTTCTTATATAAGCGATCATCTTGTGGTTCTTTTGTAATTCCTGTGTAATGGAGAAATGGATGGACAGATGATAGCTTCTTTCTGTATCTTGTTTCAGAGGGCATGGCTAGCAATTCCTAAGGCTAGCCAGAATTACGTATTTTTATCTCGTGGGCGGGGATTATCAGTGGCGGTTTTATCCACAAACCGCCACTGATAATAATACCAGTGCCGGTTTTACTTTTAAAACCGCCACAAATAAGGCAATACCAGTGGCGGTTTTACCTACAAACCGCCACAGATAAGGCAATACCAGTGGCGGTTTTACCCACAAACCGCCACTGATAAGGAAATACCAATGGCGGTTTTACCCACAAACCGCCACTGATAATAGAATTATCAGTGGCGGTTTTTCTCACAAACCGTCACTGATGATCATATCTGTGGCGGTTTTAGAACCACCACTGATAATCGCTGATTATCAGTGGCGCTTAATCTGTGGCGGTTCAAAAACCGCCACTGATGTGAGTTTAGAACCGTCACTAATGTGCTTCTCTCTAGTAGTGGTGAGGGAAGATTAACTGATCTTCACTACTACAGATCTCGCCGTCACTACCGGTTCATAAGCGCCATCAATACCGGTTTTTGAACCGGTACCAGCCATCCGGGACTGATGCCCAATGGGCATCAGTACCGGTTGGGGGAACTAGTATTGATATGCCCATCAGTACCGATTAAATCCTCCAGCCGTTACTAATGGTCTATTATCAGTACCGGTTGGAGCCTCCAGCCGGTACTGATAATCTGTTATCAGTACCAGCTAGAGGCTCCAATCGGTATTGATGATCTATTATGAGTACCGGTTGGAACCTCCAACCGGTACTGATGGTAGAGATCAGTACCGATTGGTCTTATCAACTGGTACTGATGAGCGTTGTAACCGTTTGACATAATTTTTGAATGATTTTCTCATTGTGGCATAATTTTTCTTCCGATTTTGACCGATTTTGACATAAAAAATTTCTTAAAATTATACTATTATGAAAGTACGATTTCGAGATGAATGTACACATATGATTTTCATACATCTAATCTAAATATTTATAAAGATATTCATAGCTAAAGTTTCAAAATTTTGACTACACATATCTCAAACCGACAAGTTTTTGCGAGCTGGAGAGAGCATCATCTCTTGTCTTTCAATGTTGTTAAGTGAGGTATCTAAGTTGTTTTCTATTAAACTTTTTTAAATTAAAAAATTCAATCTAATGTTACTACTCCCTCCGTTCTTCAAAAATGCTGACGTTTTGGACAGAGTGATGGCCAAACTTCAAAACTTTGACTATCGATATATTTTAAATATTTAAATTGGATACGTGAAAATTATATGTGTACATTCATCTCAAATCGTACTTTCATAATTTTTCTTCCGATTTTCTACTGATTTTCACTGTCCAATTGAATGTTTCTCGAAGCCGTTTTTTTTTTTGAACGATTTTCTCATTGTGGCATAATTTTTTTGAACGTTTTTTTTATGTTTCATAATTTTTTTGAATATTTCAATTTAACGGTAGAGGCGGCGGAGCTTCAAGAAGGGGGAGGTAAAACATTGTCGGGACCCTGAATTTGCAAATCCGGACCCTCTGTGTATTCAGCACTAGTCCAGGAACGCGCTAGTGCACACAGTCTTAACATCGGTATATATCACAATCATACCAATCGATACTATCAAAGTACTTTATTTAAATAATCAAAGGGTTACTTGACCTTATGGTCAAGATACAAATATATGCCTTGCAAGGCGAAACTTATTAAAAGAGAAATAATAGCAGCGGAAAATCAAATAAACCGTGGCGCCATCCAAGATACCACAGTAACCGATCGGGCTCGCATCCCTAAGTAGACGGGTCTTCTTGGAAATCCTCCTCCGAACCGGCGTAGTCTCCTCTTCAACTGGTATTGTGTTGAGGCAAGGGTGAGTACTTGGTACTCAGCAAGTCATGCCTGAATGCAAGCTAATATACTATATGCATGGCTTGGTACAAAGGAATAGCTCAAGGTATATTTGCAATAAACGACTTTTGACAAGTAATAAAAGTAGATTCAAAGCGGTAGAAATAAGTAAAGCATAAATAACTTTCAAGAAATTTAATAAACATTTTTCCCCATCCTAAACCACATTTCCATCATCTTCATTGTTAAACCAACCCACCTTTCAAATCCAAGTTATTTTTGAAAGTCTAACCCTTATTGTAATTCCCGAGCATTGTCGATCACAGTGGACTCGGCTATTTAAATAGATTCTCAACTCTGCAGAGGTTATGCACTTTACCCACAAGATCTGAGTCAAACACCACAAAGGCGAGTTCCTCAGTAACAAAGCCTTTCGGAAGCCTCAAACAACACAGGTGGTCCTCTCAGGTTCGTGCTCTACACCATCCCTTCCCTTAGCCAAGGCGAAGTATGGGACCAACACACCGTTAGATGGGTATCTGGCCATAGCCACGATACGCTCCCCGCACAATCACACAAACGGTGTAATCGACACCCTGAGGCTCCACAAGTGAGTCCTTAGCGACTTAGTCAACTAGGGCCGTCCCATTCCACCATGTGGTTGCAAGTATGACCAGTTCAAAGGCTTGCAAGGTTAAGTCCTTAGAGTGACCAGGGCAAGACTACCCGAAAAACCAAATCAACATCCCTGCCACACGGCCCACCTGACATTACTCTTGCCACATGCCCAGCCGAAACTGTTTATCAAACCCCAGTTGATTACCATGCACCACGTGCCATCAACATCACATGATACTTTTCCAAAACAAGTTCAATATATCATTAAGTCCATATTAGCATTTGATTGTCCAAAATCATGTCATGAGCACGTAGCAGGTCTAAGCAGTATACTACAACGATCTAAACCCATGTTGGCAATTTAATAATGTCCAACTAGTAAACCACAACTAGGGTGACAAAGGGTCATGGCACATACTTAAGTAATCAAGGTGTCATATAGCAAATTGGTATTTATCTAACCCCCAGGTTTAAACAAAGTATCTTTCTAATTGATCTAGCATGCAGTAGTTTAAATCAAAATAGATTTCGAAATAGGATCAACATGGTCAAAGCACAACTTGCCTTCAAAAAGTACTTGCTCTTGGTCTTGAGTTGGATCCTGAGTCAACACTTCTCCTTCGAATCCTTCCGGCACTTCAACGTCTACTCGTAAAGCGCGCAAATAGCAAATACACAAATAAACACTAGGCAAAAACATCCCAAAACTCCAAATAAAATCCAAAAACAGAGAGAACATAATTTTCTGGATTTTTAGAAACTGGAATCGTTCAAATCGGAGTTAAAATGCAAAAGTTATGATTTATTAAAGTTTAAATAATCAATTAAATAATATTACAGAGAAAAACTTTAGTCCAAAAATTAAATAAAATTCATATTTAGGTAGATCTCAATTTTATACAAATTTAGAAATTTGAACCACTCAAATCGGAGTTGAAACGCAAAAGTTATAAGCGTTTGAAGTTTGAATCTAAATTTGAATCAATATTTCGAATTAATAAATCATTTTCTTTTGGAAATTAATTATTGCGTCGGCATGGACACGTGTCAGCTCTGATTGGCTGGTGGACGTCACCGGTCCATGGACGTAGTCCACGCTCGGCTCGGGTCTACCGTGGACTCGGTCCACGACTCTACGTGAAGGCCCGACATGTGGGACCACTCGGGTGACGTCATCGGGCCGACGTCGGCGGGTACTCGGCCCACGGTCTTGACATGTGGGACCTTTGTGACGTCATGGATGACGTCGGCGCTTGGCTGGATTAGCCAGCGACATGCGGGCCTCGACACGCGGGCCAGCGTGTCGGCGTCCTACACGCACGCGTGGGCGGCCGACCGCGTCGGTCCAACTTCCACGACGCGTGGCACAATCTCGGCCGTTGATTCGAAAATCAACGGCCCGTATTGATCGGGTGGCGACGCTCGGGGTGAACGTGGCCAATCTGGACCGTTGGATCTAAATCCAACGGCTGGGATTAGATCCGAGGATCTAAACGTGATCTCACCGTGACGGTCCGATCTAGATCGGACGGCTGTCCGAGTTCGCGAGGGCTGATGGCGGCGCGGCGGCGTTGGCTTGACCGGAGACGAAGACGACGACCTCCCGTGCGGCGTTTCCGTGCAACTCCGGCGTGAAGGCTGGCACTCCCAGGCGCGGCGCGACACGGCGATCTCAGCGCTGGGTTTGGTGTCGTCGGAAGACGGCGGATGCGGCGGGGATCAACGAAGAACCGCGGCGGAAGACCTCCTCTACTCCGGCGAGCAATAGCGGGGCGACGGCGGCGGCTCAGGCGAGGTGAGAAGGGGGCTCGGGTGCGGACGGTTGTGCGCTTCCCGATGGCGGTGGCGGCGTATTTAAAGGGCCTCGGCCCCGTGTAGAGAGCGGAAACCGAGGTTGACACGGTGACGTCGGCGGAGGACTCGGCTTCCGGATCCGGCGAGGACGACGAAATCGCGGCCGTCCACGTGGCGCGATCAACGGCCACGATGGCTTGGCGCAAACGGGTCCGGTCCGGACACGGCTCGGGTCGGGGTCGGTCGATCATGACCGTTGGATCTCGATCCGACGGTCCACGTGGTTAAGGTTCAACGTGGTTCGGTCAAGTCGGTGGCTCGGTCGGACTCGAGTCCGACTTCGGTTACGACTTCGATCGGAGGAATAGTACTTGACCGAGTTGAATTTCCAGCGATTTAATATTTAAAATAATTCCCAGTAATTCATTTAATTCATTAAAAATAGCAAAAGACTCAGAAAAATTCCAGAAAAATTCTGGAAAATACTTTGGATCATTTTGGACTCAAATAAAATATTTCCAACAAAATTTTATTTGCAAAATTAAATTCTTTAATTATTTCAAAATGGAATAAATTCAAATAAATTCCAAATAAATCCAAATAAATTCCAGAAAATTCCAAAAATTCACCAAAGTGCCAAATCACACATGAATTTAGGAAAAGTAAAATTTTGGGGTGTTACAAACCTCCCCCCCTTAATAGAATCTCGTCCCCGAGATTCAGGGCTTACTAAAGGAATAGGTTTGGAAACTCTTTCTTCAAATCCTCTTCGCGCTCCCAAGTCGCTTCGCTTTCTTCATGGTTGCTCCACTGAACTCTACAAAAACGGGTTGACTTGTTTCTAGTTTCTCGATCCATTGTGTCCAGAATCCTCACGGGATGTTCCTTATAAGTCAAATCTTCTTGCAACTCAATTGACTCTAGCGGTGTCTGTTCCTCAGGAACTCGGAGACACTTCTTTAACTGGGACACATGGAACACGTCATGCACTCCTGCTAGCGACTGTGGCAACTCCAGCTGGTAAGCAACTTCGCCTCTGCGGCTCAAAACCTTAAATGGTCCAACATAACGGGGTGCGAGTTTCCCTTTGGCATGGAACCTCTTAACTCCCCTGAGAGGCGTAACTCTGAGGTATACAAAGTCTTCTGGTTCAAAACTCAAATCTCGGCGACGATTGTCCGCATAACTCTTCTGTCGAGATTGGGCTATCTTCAACCTTTCCCTAATCATAGCGATCTGCTCTTCAGCTTCTTGAAGAATATCAGGCCCAAAGACACGGCGCTCGCCGGTCTCATTCCAATTCAATGGCGTCCGACAGGGTCGACCATACAGTGCCTCAAAAGGTGACATCTCAGAACCGGCACGATAACTATTGTTGTAATCGAACTCGGCATACGGCAAACTCTTATCCCAAGAAGTAGCATAAGCCAATGCACAAGCTCTTAACATATCCTCCGAATCTGGTTGACTCTTTCGGTCTGTCCATCCGTCTGTGGATGATAAGTCAGATCTTGAAGTTCAAACGGGTTCCCATGGCTTCATGCAACTTATTCCAGAACCTTGAGGTAAATTGGGTACCTCTGTCCGATACAATCCTCTTTGGCACTCCGTGCAAACAGACAATCCTGATCATGTACAATTCTGCTAATTTATCTCCCGAGTAAGTGGTCTTCACGGGGATAAAATGGGCTACTTTAGTCAAGCGATCCACTATAACCCATATGGAGTCATAACCTCCTTGAGTCTTCGGCAAACCGGTAATGAAATCCATTCCGATTTCCTCCCACTTCCACTCAGGTATTTTCGGTAGCTGTAGCAATCCTGCTGGTCTCTGATGCATTGCCTTGACTCTCTGGCATACATCGCACAAGGCAACATGCTCGGCAACTTCACGTTTCATACTCGGCCACCAGAATCTCTCCTTCAGATCCTGATACATCTTGGCGCTTCCAGGATGAATTGAGTACTTAGAGTCATGGGCTTCTTCCAAAATCAGTTGCTTTAACTCCTTTTTGTTAGGCACACAAATGCGATCCTTCATCCACAACGTGCCTTGCTCATCCAACTTGAAGTCCTCTGCCTTGCCTTCCTTCTTGATGGACTTAATCCTGCGGATCCTGTCATCATCCTTCTGTCCCTCTCGGATCTGATCCTCTAGGGTAGGCTTTACTTCTAATGTGGCCAAGAATCCGCTAGGTACAACCTCAATCTTCATTTTCTGAAAATCCTCACATAACTCATCCTGGCTTGTGGCTAGCAACGTACTCACGGTATGGCTTTTCCGACTCAGAGCATCGGCTACTACGTTGGCCTTCCCGGGATGGTAATGGATTCCGACATTGTAGTCCTTGATCAACTCTAGCCATCTCCTTTGCCTCATATTCAGATCCGACTGGGTGAATATGTACTTAAGGCTCTTATGATCCGTATACACTTCACATCTGTTTCCAATCAGATAGTGACGCCATATCTTCAAGGCATGCACTACGGCAGCTAACTCTAAGTCATGTGTCGGATAATTTTCCTCATGCGGCCTCAACTGCCTTGATGCATAAGCGACGACCTTTCCATTCTGCATCAGCACACATCCAAGTCCTTGGCGCGATGCGTCACAATAAATATCGAAGCTTTGAGCAACATCCGGTAGAACTAACACCGGTCTTGATGTCAATCGCTTCTTGACTCCTGAAATCCTTTCTCACATTCTGGCGTCCATGCAAACTTCTTTTCCTTCTTCAGCAATTGCGTAAGAGGTTTCGCAATTGTCGAGAAGCCTTCGATGAAACGGCGGTAGTATCCTGCCATTCCAAGGAAACTCCGAATGGGTCACGATCCTCATTTGTTCCCAATGTAACACAGCTTCTACTTTGCTTGGATCTACTGGCGACTAATTCTACGGTCATTACATGTCCAAGAAACTCCACCTTGTCCTTCCAAAACTCACACTTGCTGAACTTGGCTAAAAGTTGCTGTTCCCTCAGCTTTTCCAAAACTCGCCTTAAGTGTTCGGCATGTTCATCCTCTGTCTTGGAGTAAATTAGGATATCGTCTATGAACACGACGACAAACTTGTCCAGATATTCCATGAACACCTTATTCATCATATTCATGAAATAATTTGGCGCATTAAATCGACCCAAAGGACATAATCGTAGAACTCGTAATGTCCATATCTTGACAAGAATGCAGTCTTGAATATCTTACGATCGGATCTTCAATCGATGGTATCGATCTCAGATCGATCTTGGAGAAAACTCCGGCTCCTCTTAATCGATCAAACAAATCATCAATCCTGGGTAGCGGATACTTATTCTTCACGGTGACTTCATTGAGTGCACGGTAGTCAATGCACATCCTGAAACTCCCGTCCTTCTTCTTGACAAACAAAGCGGTGCTCCCCACGGCGACTAACTTGGTGCGATAAATCCTTTCTCCATTAACTCTTCTAGCTGTTTCTTCATCTCTACCAACTCCTCGGTAGACATCCGATAGGGTCTCTTTGCTATCGATCTTTGTGCAGTACCAGCTCTATCACAAACTCTATGTCCCTGTGCAGCGGCATACGAGGTAGATCTTCGGGAAAAACATCGGGTACTCATTCACTACCGGGACATCCTCTATGCTGATTGCCTTGGTACGATTAACCATCAACTGTCCATCTCTAAGCTGCAGTGGCTTGAAATTCCACTTTCTTCCCACACGGGCTCTCAATCGAGATAGTCCGTTGTCCACAATCCAATACTGACCTTGTGCTTGGATAACCAATCCATTCCCAATATGACGTCTAAGGTCCGGGTCTCCAAAATTATAAGGTTTGCTAGGAACTCTATTCCATCTATTAGTATTCTCACCCGGAACATCCTACTTCCGTTCGGAGTTCGGAACCAGGGTTTGAACTAAAAGCATGCACTTAAGTCTTGCAATCCTCAAGTCATTTCTAGTAGCAAAGCCTTGCGAAACAAACGAATCTGAAGCTCGAGTCAAACAAAATTGTTGCAGATCTTGAGTTAACAAGTAACTTACCCAAGACGACGTCCGTAGCATTCTGCGGTGCATCTGCGGTGACATGGTTGACTCGGCCTCTCACCACGGTGCAGGGTGTGGCTCCTGGTCTTTGGCGTCCTAGCTGGGGTGGTTCCTAGGTTGAAGCGAATCGGGTCACTCCTGCTGTCTTCTTTGGACAAGCTGTTGGCAAAGTGTCCTGGCTCGTTGCGATTGTAGCGGCGTCTCACCGTTCCTTCTTGTTGCCTAGAGTAGTGTTTCTAGCGGGGCTGGGTCCGATAATTCGATTGGCAGGTCTTGGTGCCGGGGATGGTGTCCTCGTTGCATTCGTGGTTGGAATCTGAAGAATTGATTTGGTGCAACTCTCAGCGCCATATGCGTTCCTGGCGTGATCCTTCTGTTGCATCCTGCGCTTCTGTTCTCATCCGGTTCCTTGCGCTTGTCCTCAAGGATAAGTGCCTTATTCACCAACTCTTGGAAATCTGGAAAGGTGTGGGTGATCAATCCTACTTGCAATCCTGAGTTGAGTCCCTTCATAAAGCGAGGTATGCGGATTTATCTGTCGCTACATCCTCAGTGCGTAGCGTGCTAGGCTGTGTGAACTTGTTCAGGGTAGTCGACCACCGGCTGATTACCTTGCTTGATGCTCTGAACTCCTCCTTCTTAAGGTCCATGATTCCTTCAGGCACGTGATCTTGTCGGAATGCGTTGTGAACTCTTCCCAAGTGATATCTTGAGGGTTCTCTTGCGTGGCACGAAGTTCTCCCACCATTCGGTATTTGTTCCTTCCGGTGATGAGAAGCGTGAAGTACCTTCTCATTCCCTATGCATTGAGCTATGTGTAGCTTCCTCTCAATTGATCTTAACCAATCATCGGCCTCCAATGGATTGGCATTCCCGAGAGAAAGTGGGTGGGTGAGTTCTCATGAACTCGATAGTCTTGTATTCGCGTGGTCCCTGATTAACTTGATTAGCAGTGGCCTGAGCAAAGGACGTGCTGCATTTGTTGCATCATAGCATGCATCAAGCGAGTTTGAGCAGCAAGAAATGCTCCAAAATTCTGCATATCAATGGCGGTCTTTGGTGCTCCATCATTGGGGTTTCTGGCTGGCGAGAACCACTCCCATTGCCTCCAAAGTTTCCACGGGTGTTCACCATCTGTCGATTTGCTCTAGGTTTAGAGATGAGAGGGAACAAGAATAGACAAGTAATATGGAACTTATGCGGGGCGAAAGGTGTAGCCTTAAGGTCCAACTTTATTATTAATAACTTGGTATGGCTGCTTACAATGCCTAAGGGCCTTGCAACACATACTGCACACTCAGCAAACAAAGCAAATCCAAATCGAACTAACTCTGGAGTCTAACGCCTAAAGGGTGACTCTTTATTCTATGACTCGACTCGGCGAAGGAGTCTCACTATAGAACCCATGCTCACTCATCGAGAAAACCTCCACGGCCTGGGTACGGGTGCTGTGGCATAGGCGCGAAACGATCGCCATGTCCAGCAACTGTGTCCTCTATGGTAGTCGAAGAAGCAGTGTCCTCATCGAGATCTGACTCCTCTGGATCTGGCTCGTGTAGCTCGAGTACCGGCTCTGGGTCTGGTCCGTACAAGGTCATCTCCAACTCGTCAATCCTTCGTAGAAGGTGTGCCACATACTCTTGAGCTTCCCGCCATCTGTTCTTCTCTGTCGTGATCTCCTTGCGGGCCTTATGTTTCTAGTTGCTTGTATTATCTAGTTCATCCTCTGAGCGGCGACAAATCGTGCCAAGCTGTGTAACCATGGCATCCTCATCTGAATGTCCTTCGGGTCAAGAAGGTTATCGCTCTTGTGGATGGTAACGGAACACCGTGCTTTCCAATTCTCTGGCGTAGATACGGGTAATGTGCCGCATTGCTTGTCGTGATACTTCTTGGATACCCATCTGCATTGTAGATCTCCTGGCAGTGCAGTGTATCGGGCGATTGCCTGGGCCCTTTTTCCTAGCAGGTACCTCAATCCTCACGTCACAAGCTTTGATCAATCCTGCTTGTCTGATCACTTCCACTTGGTATTGGGGCTTCTCAAAATCTCCGAGAGTCTGTAGCATATGCCAAAGTTCCGCGGCGTGACCGACTCCCAGATCAACATAGTTGAACTCTTCCTCCATCTGTCACAAGAGTGCTTTACGTAAGAACTCGGAATTTTTAAATTGTGACAAGGTAAGGGAAAATTTCAGCAAGAGACAAGAAAAGAGAGAAGGGGATAAGTCGAGATGTCATTTCTTATCTTGACAAACTTTTAGCTTTTAGAAAATAGGTTTTATCCTCACTACGACCATTCTAGCTAGGGTTGAGCCTACAGTCAAGTATGGCTCTGATACCACCTCTGTCGGGACCCCGAATTTGCAAATCCGGACCCTCTGTGTATTCAGCACTAGTCCAGGAACGCGCTAGTGCACACAGTCTTAACATCGGTATATATCACAATCATACCAATCGATACTATCAAAGTACTTTATTTAAATAATCAAAGGGTTACTTGACCTTATGGTCAAGATACAAATATATGCCTTGCAAGGCGAAACTTATTAAAAGAGAAATAATAGCAGCGGAAAATCAAATAAACTTCGTGGCGCCATCCAAGATACCACAGTAACTGATCGGGCTCGCATCCCTAAGTAGACGGGTCTTCTTGGAAATCCTCCTCCCGGCTGGCGTAGTCTCCTCTTCAACTGGTATTGTGTTGAGGCAAGGGTGAGTACTTGGTACTCGACAAGTCATGCAGAATGCAAGCTAATATACTATATGCATGGCTTGGTACAAAGGAATAGCTCAAGGTATATTTGCAATAAATGACTTTTGACAAGTAATAAAAGTAGATTCAAAGCGGTAGAAATAAGTAAAGCATAAATAACTTTCAAGAAATTTAATAAACATTTTTCCCCATCCTAAACCACATTTCCATCATCTTCATTGTTAAACCAACCCACCTTTCAAATCCAAGTTATTTTAGAAAGTCTAACCCTTGAGTGTAATTCCCGAGCATTGTCGATCACAGTGGACTCGGCTATTTAAATAGATTCTCAACTCTGCAGAGGTTATGCACTTTACCCACAAGATACAGTCAAACACCACAAAGGCGAGTTCAGTAACAAAGCCTTTCGGAAGCCTCAAACAACACAGGTGGTCCTCTCAGGTTCGTGCTCTACACCATCCCTTCCCTTAGCCAAGGCGAAGTATGGGACCAACACACCGTTAGATGGGTATCTGGCCACAGCCACGATACGCTCCCCGCACAATCACACAAGCGGTGTAATCGACACCCTGAGGCTCCACAAGTGAGTCCTTAGCGACTTAGTCAACTAGGGCCGTCCCATTCCACCCATGTGGTTGCAAGTATGACCCAGTTCAAAGGCTTGCAAGGTTAAGTCCTTAGAGTGACCAGGGCAAGACTACGAAAAACCAAATCAACATCCCCAAGGCCACACCGGCCCACGATTACTCTTGCCACATGCCCTGGCCGAAATCGCTTATCAAACCCCGCTTGATTACCATGCACCACGTGCCATCAACATCACATGATACTTTTCCAAAACAAGTTCAATATATCATTAAGTCCATATTAGCATTTGATTGTCCAAAATCATGTCATGAGCACGAAAGTGTGTCTAAGCAAAGATACTACAACGATCTAAACCCATGTTGGCAATTTAATAATGTCCAACTAGTAAACCACAACTAGGGTGACAAAGGGTCATGGCACATACTTAAGTAATCAAGGTGTCATATAGCAAATTGGTATTTATCTAACCCTGTGTTTAAACAAAGTATCTTTCTAATTGATCTAGCATGCAGTAGTTTAAATCAAAATAGATTTGAAATAGGATCAACATGGTCAAAGCACAACTTGCCTTCAAAAAGTACTTGCTCTTGGTCTTGAGTTGGATCTGAGTCAACACTTCTCCTTCGAATCCTTAGGCACTTCAACGTCTACTCGTAAAAGCGCGCAAATAGCAAATACACAAATAAACACTAGGCAAAAACATCCCAAAACTCCAAATAAAATCCAAAAACAGAGAGAACATAATTTTCTGGATTTTTAGAAACTGGAATCGTTCAAATCGGAGTTAAAATGCAAAAGTTATGATTTATTAAAGTTTAAATAATCAATTAAATAATATTATAGAGAAAAACTTTAGTCCAAAAATTAAATAAAATTCATATTTAGGTAGATCTCAATTTTATACAAATTTAGAAATTTGAACCACTCAAATCGGAGTTGAAACGCAAAAGTTATAAGCGTTTGAAGTTTGAATCTAAATTTGAATCAATATTTCGAATTAATAAATCATTTTCTTTTTCGGAAATTAATTATTGCGTCAGCATGGACACGTGTCAGCTCCTGATTGGCTGGCTGACGTCAGCCGGTCCATGGACGTAGTCCACGCTCGGCTCGGGTCTCAGTGGACTCGGTCCCACGACTCCACGTGAGGCCCGACATGTGGGACCACTCGGGTGACGTCATCGCCGACGTCGGCGGGGACTCGGCCACAGTCTTTGACATGTGGGACCCACCGTGACGTCATGGATGACGTCGGCGCTGGCTTGATTAGCCAGCGACATGCGGGCCCTCTGACACGCGGGCCCCGCGGGTCAGCGTCACACGCACGCGCGCGTGGACGGCGCTGACCGCGTCGGTCCAACTTCCAAGACGCGTGGCACAATCTCGGCCGTTGATTCGAAAATCAACGTCCCAGATTGGATCGGGACGACGCTCGGGGTGAACGCGTGGCCAATCTGGACCGTTGGATCTAAATCCAACGGCCGATTAGATCCTAGGATCTAAACGTGATCTCACCGTGACGGTCCGATCTAGATCGGACGGCCGTCCGAGTTCGCGAGGGTCGGCGATGGCGCGCGGCGTTGGCTTGACCGAGACGAAGACGACGACCTCCGCGGCGGCGTTTCCGTGCAACTCCGGCGTGAAGGCTGGCACTCCCAGGCGCGGCGCGACACGGCGATCTCAGCTCTGGGTTTGGTGTCGTCGGAAGACGGCGGATGCGGCGGGGATCAACGAAGAACCGCGGCGGAAGACCTCCTCTACTCCGGCGAGCAATAGCGGGGCGACGGCGGCGGCTCAGGCGAGGTGAGAAGGGGGCTCGGGTGCGGACGGTTGTGCGCTTCCGATGGCGGCGGCGCAGATTTAAAGGGGGCCTCGGCTTCCGTGTAGAGCGCGGAAACCGAGGTTGACACGGTGACGGCGGCGGAGGACTCCGGCTCGGATCCGGCGAGGACGACGAAATCGCGGCCGTCCACGTGGCGCGATCAACGGCCACGATGGCTTGGCGCAAACGGGTCCGGTCCGGACACGGCTCGGGTCGGGGTCGGTCGATCATGACCGTTGGATCTCGATCCGACGGTCCCACGTGGGTTAAGGTTCAACGTGGTTCGGTCAAGTCGGTGGCTCGGTCGGACTCGCGTCCGACTCGGGTTGTGACTCGGTCGGAGGAATAGTACTTGACCCGAGTTGAATTTCCAGCGATTTAATATTTAAAATAATTCCCAGTAATTCATTTAATTCATTAAAAATAGCAAAAGACTCAGAAAAATTCCAGAAAAATTCTGGAAAATACTTTGGATCATTTTGGACTCAAATAAAATATTTCCAACAAAATTTTATTTGCAAAATTAAATTCTTTAATTATTTCAAAATGGAATAAATTCAAATAAATTCCAAATAAATCCAAATAAATTCCAGAAAATTCCAAAAATTCACCAAAGTGCCAAATCACACATGAATTTAGGAAAAGTAAAATTTTGGGGTGTTACAAACATTATATATTATATTAATAATTCATTACATAAAACATTACATATTATATTAATAATTCATAATATAAGACATTACATATTATATTAATGAATTACAATATATATAATATATATAGCGGCGCACGGGTGGTGGGTGGCGCGATCACCAATACCACCACTCATCGTCGCTGCCGAGGGGGCTGTCGTAGCCGGAGTCGTCGTCAGGCGGGGGGCGGTCGTGGTGGTGGTGGTGGTGGATGAGGTCTTCATCATTGTCATCCTCCCCCTCCGTCACGCTCCCCCAGCGGACCCAACCCTCCTCCTCCTCATTGTCCTCCTTCTCATCCTCCCGCTCCTCCTCCTCCTCCTCCTCCACGTCCTCCTCCTCCTGGGCTAACTAACGATCATCAGTACATCTACCTCCTCACTCGATCTAATGGTTTTATAGGAGGCTGGCTCGGAAAAAAAGAATTTGGATGAACACGAATTAAGAGTTTCATCGTAAAGGCGCGCGGGATCGAGGGGCGCGGGAGACGAAGCGCATTAGTACCGGTCAAACACACCAACCGGTGCTGATGTGCTCACATCAACATCGATGGGTTGGTTAAACCAGCGGTGCTAACGACCTCCTCGGCTCTGTCTTTGCTTAGTATGGGTTGGTGTAACCAACCGGTACTGATGTTGATGTGAGCACATCAGCACCATGTGGGGGCTCCGGTCTTTGTAACAGTGACTCGGATACTCACTGTTGCGTCGGATTGGAATTAACGCAACCAGTCAGAAATCCGATCACTAATTACAAACCGCACCCGGATTGAGGCCAATTGATCAGCACGACACACTCTGCTGGTGGTCATATGCCAAAGGATTGATTCCAACCCAAGCTTCCCCGAGATATGTGTCTAGTGCTAGTTCCCTGGATCCGTAGCCTAGCACCCACATATTTCACAATAAGTCGCATTCAGAACCAAACTCAAGGTAATAATTGTGTTAATACTGGTTTGATTACAACGAATTAGTTTACAAGAGTGATGTACAGCCAATTGGAAAAACTACGAAATAAGAAAACAAAATCTGCAACAGCGGTAGCGGTATGCCTTCCCATACCCAGAGGCAACCGACTGGGGGCTGAAACCCAGATGACCGCTACTAACTCGTGGAACACCCGTCTCGAAGTACGTCGGGAACGCCTTCATTGTCTTCAATGTCGTCTTCTGATTGCTTATTATTAAAAATAAATAGAGCAAACGGTGAGTACACGTATGTACTCGCAAGACTTTAGTGTATGGAAATAATAATGTAAATGCAGGTTAATACAATGTAATCAGGTTTCTACACTAAGTCTATTTGAGCACAAAGCAAGATTTATTTGCAATATTTAATATATCCAAACCAATCGCAATTTATAAAGAAGTGGTAAAGAAATTATTTTATTGCAAGCAATAAATATATCATTTGATCCATAAACCAAATTCCCAACCATTCCATTCCAAGCAATCGAAAACAAAACTATCCTACTTGCCAAAACCATTTCCCAAAAGCAACTTCTGGCCAAACCCAATAACCAATCCATCTTCCATCCAAGTTCAACCAAAACCATTCCTGAGACCGAACCAAGACCAGACCAGAACCAACACCAGAAATTCTATACTTGACAGTACTTCCCAAGCTGCTCATGACCGTGAGCATGGCTAATCGATTAGTTTATTTATATCTCTACAGAGATTGTACACTTTACCCACACGACACGTTCTAGTAATCATGTCAACCATGCCACGCGATACGAAATGTATCCGCTTTGCTAGACAGTGACGAGACCTTTCGATAGGTTCGAATTTAAACCTTATACCAATCCGATAATGTGCATCCCTAGCTATGGTCCCAAGAGGATGTCCACTAGTAGTCCCTACAGGCTTCCACTAGCTTTACTGGCCCATACCTCACCATAGTAGGCATTACCGTTGTATTGGGCAAATCCCCCTCGATGCCTCGACGAGGGAATCCCTTGAACACACTGACACAGCAGGTGTGTCCAACTCTCCCGTCGCCTAATGATGCAAGACCCAAATCCTTTCCAATGTACTAGGCCAAGGTTATCCCATACTAGCACATGTGGTTGTACTGTAAGACCCAGTAATAGTATCAAGTTCAGTCCTTAGGGTGACTCAGGCGAGATCTTCCAATCCCACTTGCTATGGCCATAGAGGATGTCCACTAGTGGTCCCTACGGGCTCCCACCAGCTTTACTGGCCCATACCTTCCCATAGCAAGGGAACCATCCGAAACTATAACCAAACCAAGACAAGCCTTCTGGCGTGAAATCCTTTCCAAGTCCGGACCAGCCAGACCAACCAAACCTTTCCAAACCAACCAAACCGTCCAAACCGTCCAAACCACTAAACACCGCACATCTCGCCCGATCCAAATTCTTCCATTTTCCATTTTCATCCATGCAACCTTTCCATCCAAAACCAAATCCAACTCCCAAACCATTTACCAATCTTTCCGATCCGTCACCCAATCCAAACCAATGATTGCCCAAGAGATTGTAATTGACTGACTCACGACTTTCATAGCATTTGCTACTGCATGGCTAAGCATGTGCAAGTATTATTCAATATTACCCATTTGACATTTATTACTATGTCTAATGTGGATCTAGAGTTTACCAAGGTTCATAATTCAATTAAGATTAAAGGAAATCCACCAATTCTAGGTTTACCTACCAGTTTTCCCACAACTAGCAATTTTTACTAAACATACACGCATGCATAACAGTCTTGACAAATGAAAATAGAACTTTGCAAATATAGGATCAAAATAGTCAAAGGAGGTGCTTGCCTGTTTGCTCTTTAACAATGCCCAACTCTCGAACAAAGTCAAGATCGTCGTCTACCGAATCGTCAACGCCTAGAGAAAAGCAATAAGAACGATTAACAATGAATCCAAATAAGGAAATTAAGAACCAACATAAAAGCAAATAGAATCGGAAAGGCTAAGATCGAAAAGAATCGAAAAAGGGTTTAACTTTTCAGCTCACGCCGGCAATATCGACACACAATTCCCGGTATTACCGTCCAATCAGCAGCACCGACCTTGCGGCAATACTTCCTATTTCCAGTAGTACCGTACTCTCGGGACGATAATGTCGACGGCCGAGAATTAACACGAGGCGTTTGGAAAGCAACTACCGAAGTATAGCTCACAGCACCACCGCACATGCAACTGTACCGACCCCAAACTCCCGGTAGGGTTGGAGTTCCAAAGGCTACAGATAGATCGCTCTGGAAAATAGCTATTGGAGTGTGGCACACAGCATTACCAACATAGTGGTAATACCGGCCCCAAACACAGGTAGTGCCGCGGCTCCAGAGGCCAAATGCAGCACGCTTTGGGAAAAAGGTCACTGACAACGTTAACCACGGTGGTATCGCTCAATTAGCAATACCAGGGTGCCCTCAAGTTAAAAACACAACGAAAAACCAACAACCTAAAACTTTGGGTCAAGAGGGAGAAGAAAGGGTCCAAAACAAATCCGAGAAACAAGAATTCAACGGGCGAAGAAAATCTAACTTTTTCCTCAAGTCCAGCAGTACCGGCACCTAAATGGCGGTAGTGCCGCGCCATGCCCGGCAGTACCGGCCATGAAGCCCGGTAGTGCTGCTCTACAGGGAACGAAAGAGGTGCTTCACTGGAAATAAACTACCAGCGTCAAATTCCCGGTACTGCCGCTCGGGCGGCAGTACCGGCCTCATGGCCCGGTAGTGCCGGCCGCCATAGAGTAGTAAGAAACCCCTCTGGATTTTAACTACTGGCGGTGTGCGAGCGGTAGTACCACTGAGGGCGGTAATACCGCTGAGGGCGGTAGTACCGGCCTCATGCCGTCGGTAGTACCGGCTTTCAAGGAAAACTTTTTACAAAAAGAGGGATTTCGTGCAAATGAGTTCGGAACTTCGACACGAGTGTATGAATAGGTTCTTAGGGACACTAGGGACCCATTCACGTAGGTTTTGCCAAGGTTCGAGCTCGTTTGCTCAACTTCTCACTTTTTGACTAAACGAACCCTAAAAACGATGCGAAAATGGATTTTGACACGAAAACGGTCCAAATCCAGTTTTCGTCATGGCTAAGGAACCTCTACGGCACTGGGAACTTATCTAAACTAGTTTCGACAAGATCCAAGCTCGATTGATTGACTTTTCCCAAATTCGAACCTTCGAGCTACAAATGTCACCCGAAATCGGCTTTTGGTTCAAAACCAAACCAAACCAAACTCCGATTTTGCCGCAAGAATAGGATCTCTACGATACTAGGGACCCATACGCGTCGAACTCGCGGATTTTGGAACTTCGTAACACGAATTCGCTCCGAATGCCCAAAATGCACATTTTCAACAAATCGGCTGGAACAGTGGATTTGCAGCATGCGTATGATTCCATAAGTGCGCTAAGGTCCTATACGACCGAAAGCTAGTCTACAAACTCAACGCACGATGATCGAACCTCCAGAACTCGAAAACCCTAATTAGTCATGAATTTCGATTCTGGACCCGAATCGAGTTCAAACTCGATTCTTCTGCGAGAGTCGAACTTAACCAATGTTGGACATATTTGTGAGTCATTTTTCTCAACTTTTTCGGAGCTGGGGTTTCAAGGGAAATCTCCGAAAAACTCGGGAAAAGACTTTTTAGAACAAATAAATCCAATGAGGAGTAGATCAGGGTTTCCAGAATGAATCAATCGCACAAAAGAATTCGTCTAACCCTAATCTAGATCTAACAACTCGACAAATCATCGATCTACTACCCGATCTAGACTTTCTAGGGCCAAACAAGCGAGAAAAAGGGAGGAAAAGGAAGATAAGAGGCTAGGGTTTGCATCAAACCTTAGGGTTTGAGCTCAATCTTCGAATCCATTGCTTGATCATCCTCCTAGGGTTCTTAATGAAGCTTCCCCACACATTGAGGTTGCTCTCCTTGCTCCACACAGGCTCATACCAGCCGGAGAACGGAGAGGCAGGGGTGAGTTCCACCGGAGGAAGAAGAGGGAGGAGGAGAGAGCAAGAGAGAGATTGAGTGAGAGAGAATGAGAGAGTGAGGGGAGTGAGGGGGCTCCCCTCTGGATAAATATGAGAGAGGGAGGGCTGGGGCGACGTGGAGAAGAAAGATTGGCTGGCGACCCCCAGCTCACGTCGCTCGGCCGGCAGTACCATGTAACACCCCAAAATTTTGCTTTTCTTAAATTTATGTGTGATTTGGCACTTTGGTGAATTTTTGGAATTTTCTGGAACTTATTTGGATTTATTTGGAATTTATTTGAATTTATTCCATTTTAAAATAATTAAAGAATTTAACTTTGCAAATAAAGTTTTGTTGGAAATATTTTATTTGAGTCCCAAATACCCTAAAATATTTTCCAGAATTTTTTTGGAATTTTTCTGAGTATTTTGCTATTTTTCTTGAATTAAATGAATTATTGGGAATTATTTTAAATATTTAATCGCTGGAAAATCCCGGACCGGGTTTTACTGTTCCTCGGGCCCGAGTCGGACTCGAGTCCGACCCGAACCCGACCGAGCCTTTTGATTCGGTCGAACCGCGTCGCCCGAACCCAACCCTAACCCTAGACCCCGACCGTTGGATCTAGATCCAACGGTCGTGCGTGCGCCGCGTCACGTGAGCACGTGGACCGTCCGATGCGGGACACATGGACGGCATCCAGTCGTCGTCCTCGTCCGAATCCGAGCCGGAGAGCTCCGCCGTGACCGAGCGGGACACGGCTAGGGTTCCGAATTCCGCGCAAACGTCGAGGCTATTTAATGACCGGGTTGTCCTCTGAGGTTCTCCTCTCTGCGCCGCACCGAAGCCCTAAGGTCCTAGCGCCCCAGCCGCCGCCATCTTCCCGGAATAGCTCACCGAAGTTAGTTCTAGGGTTAGCATCGGTTTGTTGCTCGTGTCGCCGTCGGCAAGCCGTCTCCGCCGCAACCGAGATCGGATCCGGAACCCCCGAAGCCAGGCGCACCCGTGGAGCCATCTCACCTTGCAAGAATCGCGTCCGAACGCCGTTCGGGAGGTTGCAGTCTTCGTCTCCGGCCAGGCCAGCGCCGCCGCGTTGCCATCAGAACCGCGAAGGTCCTCAGCCGTCCGATCAAAATCCGGCGAACCAGGTGAGCCCACGTGCAACCCAAACCCTATAAACTAGATCGGATCTGGACCATTGGATCAAGATCCAACGGCCCACGATCGCCACGTGCTGGAAACTGCGTTAACCTAGGGTAGATCTAGACCGTTGGATTTAGATCCGACGGCCCTGATCATGCCACGTAGCTCTAGTCGCCGCACCGTGCGCGTGGGAGCACGCCACTGACATGTGGGGCCACGTGTCAGGCGTGAGCCCGAGCCACTGACAGGGCGGGCCCGCCTGTCAGCGACCGTGAGCCGTGGACCGGGTCCACGGTGAACCCGAGCCGAGCGTGGACCGAGTCCATGAACCGGCTGACGTCAGCCGCCCAATCAGAGGCTGCCACGTGTCCTTGCTGACGCAATAATTAATTTCTGAAAAAAGAAAATGATTTATTAATTCGAAATAATGATTTCAGATTTTGATTCAAACTTCAAACGCTTATAACTTTTGTGTTTCAACTCCGATTTGAGTGATTCAAATTTCTAAATTTGTATAAAATTAAGATCTACCTAATTATGAATTTTATTTAAATTTTGGACTAAAGTTTTTATCTGTAAAATTATTTAATTGATTATTTAAACTTCAAAATGATATAACTTTTGCATTTAAACTCCGATTTGAGCGATTCCAGTTTCTAAAAATTCATAAAATTATGTTCTCTCTGTTTATGAACTTTATTTGGATGTTTGGACACTTTTTGCCTATTGTTTATTCGTGTATTGCTATTTGCACGCTTTATGAGTAGACGTTGAAGTGCCGGAAGGATTCGAAGGAGAAGTATTGACTCAGGATCCAACTCAAGACCAAGAACAAGTGCTTTTTGAAGGCAAGTTATGCTTTGACCATATTGATCCCATTTTGAAATCTATTTTGGTTCAAATTATTGCATGCTAGTTCAATTAGAAAATACTTTATTTAAATATGGGAAATTAGATAAATGCCAAATTGCTGTATGACACCTTGATTACTTAAGTATGTGCCATGACCCCCTTGTCACCCTAGTGTGGATTACTAGTTAGACATTATTAAATTGCCAACATGGGTTGTAGATCGTTGTAGTATACTGCATAGACCTGCTACGTGCTCATGACATGATTTTGGGCAATCAAATGTTAATATTGACTTAATGATATGTTGAACCTGTTTTGGAAAGGTATCATGTGATGTTGATGGCACGTGGTGCATGGTAATCAACTGGGCTTTGATAAATAATTTTCGACCGGGGCATGTGGCAAGAATGATCAGGTGGGCCAGTTGTGGCATTGGGAGCGTTGGTTTGGTTCTTCGGGTAGTCTTGCCCTGGTCACCCTAAGGACTTAACCTTGCAAGCCTTTGAACTGAGTCAAGCGTGCAACCACATGTTTGTAATGGGACGGACCTAGTTGATTAAGTTGCTAATGACGTACCTGTGGGACCTCAGGAGGTCAACTACACCCTTTGTGTAAGTTGTACGGGGAGCGTCGGGCCGAGGCCAGTACCCATCTAACGGTTGGTTGGCCTAAGCCGCCTTAGCTAAGGGAAGGGTTAGTGTGCAACAACCGGGAGGACCACTTGTATTGTTAGAAGTTTCCGAAAGACTTTGTTACGGAACTCGCCTTTGTGGTGTTTGTTGTATCTTGTGGGTAAAGTGCATAACCTCTGCAGAGTGAAAAATCTATTCGAATAGCCGTGTCCGCGGTATTGGACATCGCTCGGGAATTACAGTAAAGGGTTAGATTTTCTCAAAAATAACTTGGACTTGAAAGGTTGGGTTGGATTAATAATGATGTTGATGGAATTGTGGATTAGGATGGGAAAGATGTTTATTAAACTCCTTGAAAAGTTATTTATGCTATACTTGTTTCTACTGCTTTCGAATCTACTTATACTACTTGTCAAATGCTGTTTTACTGCAAATATACCTTGAGCTATTCCTTTGTATCAAGCCATGCATATAGTCTATTAGCTTGCATTTTGTGCATGACTTGCTGAGTACCAAGTACTCACCCTTGCCACAATACAACACAGTTGAAGAGGAGACTACACGGCTTTGGAGGAGGAGCTCCAAGAGGAACCGTCTCACTTAGGAGCGAGCCCGGTCGGTTGCTGTGGTATCTTGGATGGCGCCACGACGTTATCTTATTTTCCGCTGCTATTATTTCTCTCTTAATAAGTTTCGCCTGTAGGCGTATATTTGTAACTTGACCATAAGGTCGAGCAACCAGTTTGACTATTTAATTAAAGTACTTTATTAGTATCGAGTGGTATGATTGTGATATTTACCGATGTTAAGACTGTGTGCACTAGCGCGTTCCTGGACTAGTGCTGAATACACAGAGGGTCCAAATTTGCAAGTTCGGGTCCCGACAGAGGCCCGGGGTGGCCGGTACTGCCGCCCAGGGGCTGAAAGCTCAGGATTTTTCGGTCTTCGCAACAGCGCTTGACTGATCACTTCGGGGACTTCTGGAATAGGTTCGGAGGGTCCTAATGAAGGTTTAGAAACTTACGGTTAGGTTTTATTCTACACGATTCAAGATTTCACCCGAGATCAATTTCGGAACTGAAACTCTGGGCTTAAGCGACATCGCTCGGGAATTGAGGGTTTTGACTCGAAGAAAAGTTGGGATAGGTTCGAAGAGCACTAAAGAAGGTTTTTGTGGGATTAGGTTTACTAACGACTTCGAAGGATTTCGACCGGACTCGAAACTTTGGATTTCAGGCCAAAATCAATCGAAACGGCTCAAACGAGATGATAAAATCACTCCGAAAACAAATAACTCCAAATCAAGATCCATAAATCAAATCTAAGCACATTTAAACACTCAATTGACTTAATTAAGCCTAATTATTCTTAATTACAAATTCAGGGTGTTACACGCCGGTTGGTCTTTAAAACCGGTACTGATGATCTCCCCGGACCTGTAGACCGTTGAACTGGTACTGATATAAATGTCAGTCCCGGTTCATGCATAACCGTTACTGATGGGCCGGTATGGAAGGCCAGATCTATAGTAGTGCTTCTTTCTTTCTTTAGATAGTTGCAAGGAAATATTAAATTTGCATGTCAAATCGCTTTTAAATTTCTTGTAAATTTTTATTTAAAGTTTAAGGAAACTTATATACTTACAGTAAAAATTTTAAGTCAAAAAATTTAGTAAATAATTTTATAAAAATCTGACAAGTGAGCCTGCACAGATTTTTAGTTTATATAATTGTTTTATTTGAGGGAATAAATTGAAGTATAAATTTTTGATAAATTTATTCAATATTTTTAATGATATTTTTAATCTCTTGTAAAAATTTCAAATTTGTTTATTGAGTATTTATTTTGTAATAAATCTTTACATGTATTTCTCATATTTTTATATTTTGAATTCTTGAATTTTTACAAGTACTAAAATTAAGTATTAAGTTTTGGAATTTTTAAAAAAGGTAGAAATTTATGTGAGGAGTGTTTGGTAAATTCCCTAGCTACAGATAAGGTTTGACTTATTTTAGATAAATCCGCCATGACTATAATCGTATTAAAATTTTATTGTTTTTATATCATTCAATGCTTTCATACTGATTTTAACTATAGTAAAAAGTAAATCCATTTCAAATTTACTTTGATGTAAATTTTTATTACTATTTTACTTTCAATTTATGACTTTTTATGTATTTGCCAATTTGGTATATTGATTCTTTTCTTTTAGAATAAATTCCGAAAATAAGAAATAAAAATCACAATTCTGATTTTATCACTCTCACATTTTCAAGTTACATATTTTATTTCTTACTACTTTTTAGGATGTTACAATTTCTCTATTTCTGATACATAATAGCAAAATATAGATAAAATACAATTAACTTTGTTTTCCCTGTACAACACACTTTGAATTGTTTTATGAACTCATAAGAGATTCAGTATACTCGATCAAGGAAAAGAAATCGATACTGCTTGATTGAAATTCACTAGATTTCCTTTATTCAGAATTTGCAAGTACCATGGTCCATGGATATATACAACCATTACATATATATCATCTGGCTGCTAGTGACATACAATAACAATTAATGGCATAAACAAAACATCATTTGGCCGTCGACCCAGACCAATTGAGCGTGTGATTCATTCATATAATCTAACATATAATTTCGATGTATAGCTCGGTTGCCTGTGGCACGCCGGTATGTAGGCCGGAATCAGTTATTGGCTGGCCTCGGGACGTACTTGCGGAGCCAGATCTGGCGGTGTCCGATGGTGATCTTGACGAGACGCTCGCCATTGAGCACGAGCCCCACGAACGCCTCGCTCTTGAAGATTATCCGCCCGTACATCGGCGGCATCCCCCCTGCCGTCTTCTCCATTAGCACACGCACAACGCAGTCGCCCCACTTCCTGCAGATGCAAATCATTTGCATATACATGTGCGTACATTGCTAGGGTTTAATTTGATAGATATCCATGCGATCCAATGCAACATTTTAAAAATGAAACATATACATATATATAGATAGATATCCATGTGATGCTTACGTCCTGAAGTAGTCGAATATCTCCTCTCGTCCAATAGGCATCCCCCTAGAGAAGGTGATGAACATGGAGCGGCAGTCCTCCGGCACGGTGACAGGGCGGCAGCTGTATGGCGCCGCCAGCTCGGGCGGGTTCCCGACGAGGCCGGTCTCGTACCGGCGCAAGAGCACGTGCAGGCGGTCATCGAAGATGAGGGCGCCGACGCCGTCGAGGATGTCGGCGACGCCACGCACAACGAGGTCTTGGTGGAAGGCGAAGAAGCGGGGTTTCACGTCGCCATCCTTGCAGAGCGCAGAGATGAGCGGGATGGCGGGCAGCACAGGGTCCTGCTCGCGCAGGCAGTCAAGGATGGAGTTGGCCTCCACAGCGACTTGGTTGACGGCGCTGGGGCTGAGGTCTGGGACGTGGTGGATGGCCGGCACGTTCCCCTGGTCGAGCCAGGCCAGAAACGCCACCGCGTTCCGCGCCTGCTCGGGGTTGCCGCCGATGCCGATGAAGCGCTCGTAGGCGGCGCGGGCGGTACCATAAAGGTAGAGGACGTCGCGGACGATGAGGGCCATGGAAATGGGATATCAAACACACGAGAAGACAAGACAAGGGAAGAGAAGATCTAGCTAGCTAGAGCGAGATACGTATGGTTTGCTACAGCTATGGTTGTGTGTGTTGTGCTGTGCCAGGAGGGAGGTATTTGTAGGCGGGCGGCTCCACCTGACGCGCCTGCCTGCGGCGGTTATCGCCGGCGGCCTCGACAAAGAAAGGAAAGACGCGCGGGAAACAGGTGTCATACGTTTCAAACGGACGCCACGCCGCGCTCCCTCTGCTTTACGGTTCGTGTGCCTCGGGTCCGATCCTCGTGGGTTTCCTCTTTCTTGCATGGTTCTGTTCATATACATAACTATACACAACTACATCTACTGATCTACATGCATGGGTATGTATGTACATTCACTCGTGGTTAGTTGTCTCTTTATGGCAACAATTAGTTGCTCCTAAATATTGTGCTGCATGCTTGCTTATTCATAGTATTGGACTCTTATCTTTTCCTTGGTTCCGATTAATTGTCACCTGCCTTTTATTATCAAATTAATGACGTTCTAGAGTAATCCCAAGCACACCCTTATCTGTACAGACTAGTATTCACATGTACAATGCATATTTACCACCAAAATTCCATATATGCATAGAGCACCGCGTTCAAATTCGATTATACTTGTGCGATCATCGATCTTCACCTAAACATTTCCAATTAATTCAAAACCTGTTAAATGCTACCATCTGCAAGATACACAGCCACAATGTACAGGATCTTCGTTGGCAGCATCACTCAATTATATAAACGGTCAGTGATTGTAATCAACAGTCCAAGAGCACGTGCTGAGGAGAGACGTACGGCATGATAGAGGTACGTGTCCTTGATTGTATTCTCACCGGCCATGCCAAGTGCATGCTAAAATATCATCGGATGGCTACATGCATCTCACCGTAATTAATTTGTCGCTGCAATGTTTCTACATCCATTTAGCACACACGAAAAAATAAAAACTAATTTTGAGAATATATTTTCTTATAGGGATATGCAGAGGCCAACCGGGTACTTCATACGTAACTTCAGTCAACTCAGAGTTCTCCATCACGATAGCCATGTACCAGTGCGTTGCAATGGACTGTCGGGACCTGAATATTGAAATTCAAACCCTCTGTGTATACTAATACTAGTGTACATAGTGGCAATATATATAAAATATTAGCTCTATACACAGTGGAATAATAATAAACGACTAGGTTTGAACAATAAATTGATAGTGTGATGATTTATGGTTGAGTTTACATTTATTATGCCTCGCATAGTTTATTCATTAAATAAGATAAACTGTATAAGCGAAACGGAAATTTCAACAGACAACCCATCGATCATTGACAAGTAATCGACAAGGCTCAAATCCTAATATTCTTGTGGTACTCCTCCTCTAGAGCAGGTGTTGACATGACCTCTTCTCCAATTAAGTGATTGTTATTGCAAGAGTCACTACAGGAATTCGTATTATTTTCGTCGGCCTAAAACCGACGAAAATACAAGGAAAACCGACGAAAATAGCTATTTTCGTCGGTTTACCGACGAAATTATGTTGACGAAAATACATGTATTTTCGTCGGCCGGAGAGGCTGACGAAAATAGTGGCCGTAACGCACCCGCTGACGTGGATTGTGTATTTTCGTCGGCCGAGCTTTTCATCGGCAATTTTCTTCTATTTTCGTCTGTTTAGGCCGACGAAAATACTTTTTTAAAATTTTAAAAAATATAAAGAACCATGAATTTTCAAAAAAAAAAAAAAAGAGAAGAAACTGCACAACTATTGAAAATACCAAGTGCAGGCATTGCTATGAAATACTAAGTTCTTTCACATATACAAATTACCATGCCACATTTCTCAGGTTGTGGGGTTCAGAATCAACAAAGCAAGGACCAGGTTGCATTTACAAAATTAAACAAGTCAATTAAAAATGATGTCTTTTTAACAAACCTCCAAACAGCATCTGATGGATTCTGCTGTTCAACAGGATGCTCATGACCAGGAACCCTTTGCCGATTCAACCCCATATTAAGCTGCTCCGCGATTAGCTGAACATTTGCTACCTCTGCTGTTGTAGAGCTTGTATGTCCTTGAGATGACAGAAAGAGTGGTCTTCGACAGGTTGGACAAGAATAACCCTCCATTAGTGCTTGATCCAACCTACATATAGCAGCAAAATATATGTTGAAAAATTAAAAAGACAACACAATTTTATGTAGATACATTTGATAGTAAGACATGAAACTCTTCAGGTAATTTACTAAGAAGATCAACAGAAGAGCTCTCCACCATGACTTCACTCAAATGTTCTTTTCTTAAGAGGGACAGATTAATTTGGAATTCACAAGATTAAGTAACTAATTAATACGGACATATGGAGCATGTTCGCAACTACAACATGTATTCCTCACAGGGACAGTAGGAGCACCATTTCCAGAGCACACAAACTAACAATTTAAAAGGTTTTCTTCGTAGGAAAATACGAGCTATGAATTGAACTGCAGACTATCAAGTATCAATTGCAACATGATAAAAGGAACTCAGGACATACCAAGATTGTAAGCAAGCTAGATGAAATAAATGGTTGCAGTATAACTTTTTAGCTCGAGCCATTGGTCCCTAGGAGTTGCAGGAGCAATTAAAAAAAGAATCAGATACAAGCAGTCAAGCACCCTAGAGCTTCCGAAGATATAGGAAATTATCTACCCTGCATATGGCACACTCATCATCATATTCGCAAATTTCATCATATGTAGCATCTGGAAGTGCTCCATCGAGTGAACCAAGTGCCATTCGTTACATGATATAAGTCTTAATCCGCTTCAAAAAATAAACTATAAGAGCCTGTAAATGTTTTAAAAGGATACATATCAGTACATGTTAGGAATATGTAGCAAAGAAGGTGATGGTAATCTCAGCAGTAGGCTGCAACATAGCGTCCTCTTAGCATTGCGCAGGTTTCTTTCAACATGATTTACCCCCAAAGGTTACACAAGTACTAAAATGGTAATGTTGCCGTATTGGACTCGCTTTAATAGCTAAACTAGAAGAGAGCTTCAAAAAATGAAAAACCTGAAGATGGTATGCATGCTTTCATGTGGTTTTACTGTATTAGGACCCATGAAGAAGCAAGGTAGCAATACAACAACGCCAAGTTAATTGGCATGGATGTTCATGCTATCAGCTTACCCAACAGGCCACATCTCATCACATATCCTAAATTCGTACATACACTAATCGTTGTTCTCTCCAATTATATATTCTAGAGCCACAACTCCAAACTTCTTTCTGAAAACGAATACAGTATTCCAACTTAACACAAATTGACGAACACAAAAGTAAAAAGAGATTTTTACTACTTGTGCTTGACCAGAAGGCCAACGTTTCATCACAGCATAACATCAAGGTCACCGACCATACATGGTTGAGCCACCGGCGAGTTTTAAAATCGTAGAATGAAGGCCACCAACCATTCATGGTTTAGCCATAGGCTAGTTTTCGTATTAAGATTAAGTTGTGTAGTTAATTCAACAGTGCGTGAGCAAAACAATAAGAGGGCATTCTAAAAACAAGATGTACTCCCCACACAAGCATAGCTTTCTAGTGAAACCCTAACATTCATTCTGAGCGCTGGGCATACCGAATCAAGGTTCAGAAAGGCGCCTCCTTTAAGCTACCAAAGGATAAATGCCATGCCATATCCCACAAACCAATCATGAATTCAAACCGTTTGCAAATTGCACCACAATCCAAACCCCAGATCCCCAAAAGGACATGAAATTTACACCAAAATCGCCAATTGGAGCCCACGAGCCGAATCACCAAGAAAACGCCCCCTTAAACCACCAATTGTCCACATTTTACTCGCCCTCCGCCCAAATACGGGAATCACGAGCTCTCCTAGATCGCGCAAGCTACAATATAGGAAAGCGAGAAGGAACATGGCGCAAGAAGAAGGAAGCACTCACTCCTGGGCGGCGACTGCGGGTGCGGACGGGAGCTGAGGCGGCGGCGGCCAGGCCGAATGCGCAGGGGAGGCGCGGGCGGATGCGACGGTCGGGGCAGGGGCGCAGACGGAGGCGCCGGGCGACGCGGGCGTCGGGCAGCGCACAAGAAGGGAGGCGCCAGCAGAGGCGGCCGGGCAGGGGCGCCAGTTTCCAATTTTGATAGCTCCCATGCGTGACCTAATATATTACGGATTACTAAGTATTTTCGGTAAACACACGGTAAGCGAAAATAGAGGCGTATATTAAATCGGCCCCATAAGGCAAGCGAAAATAATACTATTTTCGTCGGCTACACTCAAACCGACAAAATTAAGACGTTATTTACGTCGGTCTATTTGTGGCCGACGAAAACAATTGGAGCCGACGAAAATATTGTCATTTCCTGTAGTGAGTGAGCACATAAAGTACTCAAAGCATAGAATGCAAGTCTTGTATATAACTATATGCAAGGTATATTCCAAAGAAAGACTAGCATGGCTTCTTCAACATATTGCAAAGTTTGCAATTGAATACAATAATATATTAAAATGATAGTAAAACAAAAACAATAATAATAAGATTATAACATATTTTTCAAGTTAAACAAAACTAAATGGAAACAAAATAACTATCAAGACCCTCCCTTCTAGCGTTGAATACCATAGGGTCTCATGTGCATACCGTAGTAGTCCCATGATCAGTGGCATGTACACACATTCATAACAGGGTTATCACATCCATACACAATATGACAAATACAAAGGTCGATGGTAGTTAGTTTTACAATAAGGCCTTAAAGGCCAAACAAAATGCAGCGAAAAAATTAGTGGAATATAAAAGTCCACCAGTATACCTTAGCCCAAAATATACATGGTCAACCGACAAAGATTAAACCCTTGAAAAAACTCATCATTGTAATCCTCGTATCCTGTGACAGTAGGAGTCATCGGTACTGCGGTTTCTTCGCGCACTGAATATCAACAAGGAAGAGTGAGTACATTTGCAATTGGCAATATTGTAGTGTATCACAATTATAAATATATACTTGGCTATGTCAAAGGAGATGTCAATCCTACCATGTTCTTTTGCATAAAGTGAGATTTAATCAACAATAACAAGTAGTAAATTACAAACATAATTTGTAAAGAGCAGTTAACTAGTATGTAAATAACAAGTGCATGACATAAAATATGATTAACTCACAATCCTCCATGATTATGTTTATCGATTCATTCCTTGCCATGCTTGGTGTAACATCTGAAACACGCTGCAACCAAAATTTCCAATTCAACCCTTTTTATTGAAACACAAAATCTAACTAGTGTCAAAATACCAAGTTTGTCATGACCGTGAGCATGACTTTTCAAAAAGATTTACACTTTGCAAAAGTATACAACATTATCCACAAGATATGATCAACTCTTGTTGCTACTATTTTCATACTTCCATTGATGTGTGGCAAAGAGATCATGACAAAAATTGTTACATCACCTTGACCTAACTTTTTGCATTAGGCTAGTGATTTTGAACTTTACTATGGCGCGAAAAATATTTGTACACATAGTACCAACGATAGTTTATGCCCTATCATGATCATTTTCCCATAGCAAGGTATGCACCATTGTATTGGTAAGTGTTATTTTCAATGCCTCGGTGAGGCCTCCCCTTGGAGAAAAACAACCTGGAATGCCTGTACTACTTCGGCCTTCCAATGTGTAAAGCTAGACCTAATAACACTTGTGGTTGCACGAAATGTCTTGGATTATAGCAACACTATGTTATGTCCTTAATCAACTTGGGCGAGAACTACCCCTATACTACGTGCAAATCCATGCACTTCATAGATTATATAAATAACTCACACGTGTCAAAATCTAGTTTTTATTTTTTATTTTATATTAAAATAATTGAGACAACTTTCTCAATATGGCAAAATTTCAATCCCTGAAAAAATGTTGTACCTAACCATTTGTTCTCCTGAGCCTACAGCATGGCCAAGCATGAATATAATTATTCGAGTATACCCAAGTTGACATCAATTATTGTCTAATCCCAACCTTATGGATCTCAATAGTGATATTTACATATTTATCAAGGAAGTTCCTTGCAACAAATAGGAATATGTACATATACCTGCAATATAGCAACTGTTACTAAAAGTACATGTATGCATACATAAATTGGTAAAGCAACGTAATTTATGTGAAATAATAGATCAACATGGTCAAATGAGGTCCTTGCCTTGCTTATTGAGTTCTTGAATTGGTTTGGAGTTGAGAAGCACTCACTAGTACATAAAAGATAATCATAGACGGTTCAAAAGCGTCATCACATACGGTTTGCTGAACCGTCTGTAACCATTTGTCAATGATAATAATGGCACATTATAGATGGTTTTCAAACAATCCACACATATCGCATACGGTTATTTATAAAGACTATTTGTGATAACCTATTACCATAGACGGTTCTTATTATAGAACATCTATTATAATAGGCTATCATATATGGTCTATATAAATAACCATCTGCGATAGTCTATTATCATAGACGATTCATTGTAACATCTCAAAATATAATAAAAGATAAATTAAAATTTTAAAACATATATTTGCTTTATTCTTGAATATCCTGAATTTAATTATCCATTTGAAGAATTCTTTGTTGGAAAGTTATTAAAATGGAATTAGTAAAAAGATAAAATTAAAAAGGTAAAAAGATAAAAGTAAAAATGTGTTAAACATTTTATGAGATCTCTTGAAACAAGTTTAGGCAGTCAAAAATGAATGTGAAACCATTTAATTAATGAAATAATTATTTCTATTATTATGATGCGACTTTGAACAGTATAAGAAAAGATTTTTATAAAATTTTACTTAACTTTTCTATAGCCCAAATTTTTACCATATGGTCTTTGGACCATTTTTAACCTTTGGTAAAATTTTTAAAAATTAATAATTTTATTTAATGCTCTTTTTAATTATTTATTGCAACTCTAAAATTCTAAAAATTTTAGTAAAAGATTTACTATAAAATATTTACTTAAGTTTTAAATTGAAATTTTATGAAAGTATCTTAAAATCATTTCAAAAATTTTGTAAAAGTTTCAAAAAATTAATAATTTAATTTAATCCCTTAATTAAATAAATTTTTGAAATTAAAAATCTAAACATTTCTTAATTTTAGATTTTTCAAAATAATATAACACGAATTTTTATATTAAATTTTATAGCAAGTAGTAAACTTACCCATTTTATTTAGAAAAAAGTTTCAAAAATTAACACTTTGATTTAGCTCCGCATTAAATTTGCTTTTTCCTACTATCTGAGTGAGAGATCTAGAGGTTGCCCTCTTGCTCCAATTGACAGGTGGGCCCCTACCTTTATTGCTTTCCACTGACCAGCTGTGACCCCATGCCACTACCAGGTGGCCCCTTCTTCCTACTTGGGCCCACATGCAGCCACCTCCCACTCTCACTCCCGTTCACTCTCACTAATGCGTGGATCCGGAGGCCCACATGACACTTCTTCTCTCTTGTGCGTGTAGCCGAAGCAACCAGAGACTCGCGATCCATCACCTCTTATGTTTGTCATCTCTAATCACTGTTTTGCACCACCTAAGGCCACTTCTCTCACTGCCCTAACATTTCGGCGCAACGGCCGCACTTGCCAATGTTGTGTGCCGGCTAATGTGGGACCCCGGATCAGCTATCCGAAATCTCCTGTGCATTTCCGTACTAGTCCCAGATCAGTAGCTAGTACACACAGTCACAGTGATACTTCATTGCCGAACATAACGAAAATTGTAACATAAATATTCAAGTATAGGCCACATGGCCACTTATTACAACACTCGGTCAACAGACCGGAGACACGACAGCGGAAAACGAAAGCAAAAACAAGAGAACACCAAAACACCACAGGCGACGACTAGAAACGCGGCTAGTTATCCTGGCAATCCTCCTCGAACTCCTCGGGGTAGAACTCACCATCTTCGGCGGCATCTTGAAAATTCTCTGATGATGACAAGTTGATGTAGCACGTGAGTACAAAAGTACTCAGCAAGCCGGGGAAAGTATGATCATGTAGGGCTTTCCAAAGGAAGCTTAATATGGTTCATTTGCATAAAGCCAAATTTTATTAAACCATACTTAAGTAATAAGTTTCACAAAGCAACTTTTAACAATTGAATTATTTAATATTGCAGTGAGGTTCTATCCACCATCACTGATATAAGGGCTCTATCCGCCAACTTTTAAAAGATCAAGGTTAATCATGTGACTCCATCCGTCAAGTTTAAGACAGGTTCTATCCACCGGGTTGGCTCTATCCGCCAAACAACATCCGAGAGTTCTAACCACTCCCGAATCCCAAAACAAAACACCCTTTTCGTTTTGAAAATCAAAACCAAAGTCTATTAATATGAAAGCATTCTTGGCTTTGCCCTTGACCGTAGGCACGGCTATTCGAATAGTTTAAACTCTGCAAAGGTGTGCAACTTTACCCACAAGACAAGATATTCCCTTGATGCCATGCAATTAACACACTTCCTTGGGTGTGCCGGAAGGGATATCCTGACAAGGCCGTTACAGTGTATCCACCTAACCTGACCCACCCGCCGAGGTTTCACCGCTGTTAGGGTTCCATCCGCCCAGTACAGAAGCCCCCTCTTGCGCCGTGTGAGAAAAACGACATTGCCTCTATCCGGCACTCACATTCCACCGAGTGGTGAGTCTAAATTAGGCTTCTACAAATTAGTTGGCCAGGTCGTACCATTGTAGACATGTGGTAGTACGGTTATGCTTAGAATGTACATTCACGAGCGTTGGTCCTTAATTGACTCGGGGCGGTACTTGCACAAGACAACTAGTGCTCCATCCGCACCCACCCGACAATCCAATCCGCCCAAGTCCAAACCATTTTTCCTCTTTTTTTAATTTTAGAAAAACAGTACCAACATCATAATAATAAGTTCCAAATCATACTTGAAATCATTAACTTTGAGTAATCCCACCCATAGGTTGTTTTCTTCGATAAAGGTCCTAAGCAATTCTACCGTACTACGTCACAAAGGATACCATATAAGCGTAAACATGGTATAACAAATGTCCAAGGGTTACAAGTAACATGGATATTAATCACAAAGGAGGAAATTACAATTCGGATTAACTACGCACTTATATTTGACATACGATATTAAACATAGCATGCAAGTTTGTAAAACAATTAAAACAGGTTTATAAAGGTAGGTTCAATATGCGTCAAAGAGACTTGCCTTCGGTCGCGGGAAGGTCGTCGTACGAGGGAAGTCCGGCGGCGGGGTCGTCGATCGCGTCGGATTCCTCGGCTACGGGCAAATCGAGGCAATAAATAAATACCAGAAAATAAATAAAATCTAAAAATTACAAAAATAGCACTGGCAGGTAGATCTTGATTTTATATGAATTTAGAAATTTGAACCGAGTAAATCGGAGTTCGGACGGAGAAGTTATGAGCTTCCGAAGTTTGAAATTCGAAAAATTGGAAAACTGGGAATATTCCTTATCCTTTTTTTCCTTTTCTGAATTTTTGGAAAAGGCTAGTGTCTCTTGCATGTGGGGCCCCCATGTCATTGACAGGGGGTCTTCTTCATGCTTGGGCCATCTCCATGGCCATGGAGGGCCAAGCTTGGAGGCTTGGGAGGAGGGGCTCACACGGGGGAGGGAGGGGGGGCGGCGGCGGCGGGCGCACGGCTAGCCCCGCATGAGCACAGTACCAAACAAAAAAACAGAGAACACTCCCAAACCCAAAAATTCCGATTTTTAGCTCATTTTCGCACGGATTTGGACCAAACAAAAGCATGGGATCTCTAGATTACATCCTTAGGGACTCATAGGAGGAAGGAATTGGATTGATTCTCACTGGAGGCGACAAATTTGGCGACGAACGGAGCTCCGGCCGAACCGACAAAAATGCAAAATTCATCTCCAAAACTTGAGGGATCCTAAAATCGATTGAAGGGTTAGACTCTAGACTCATTCACGGTCACAAGGAACCAAGTAACATGAAGAAGGACCCACCGTGGAGAGATCTATGGCCAAGAACACGAAGAACACCGAAACGGTGACCCGGCGTTGGTTTTCTCGATCTCACGGGTGCAAGAGTGGAAGAGGCTAAAGGAGACTCATACCACCGGGTCGGGGGTTCTTATACGGAGAGATTGGAAGTGGAATCACGCGGAATGGAGTTGAAACGGCCGAGTTATGAGCATTTATGTCCATTTTGGTTTTTGACCGTTCGTGCAAACTCCGGCGAGATTGGCGGCTCATCAAGGTGGGGAATGGCAAGAGAGCGACGATACGGATCAAACGGAACCGGTCGTGATCAATTTGGAGTTGCGTGGAGGAAGATATGAGTTTTTGAATCAAACCCTAGCCATGAGTGAAGCTTGCTTGAGCTTCTCTGTTCTTCCATGGCCAAGGTTGAAGAAGGCACTGTAGCAGCGACACGTGGTAAGCTCCGGTTGGCCGAGAATTACGTAAATGATTCGCCCTAGAGAAAAATTAGGAAAAATAGTCTAAAAATTTCGGAAAAATTCCTAGAGCCATTTTAGAATATTTGGGACCCAATAAAATCATTTCCCAGAATTTGGATGAAATTTGTGGAATTAAATATTCAGGTGCGGATTGCGGGCATTAAATAAAAGCCGTGCGAGATAAAATAGGAACAAAGGTCCAAAAATCCGGGGAATGGTTCCTAAAATCATTTTGGAATATTTGGGACACAATAGAAGTGGTTTTGGGATTTTTGGAGCATTTGTGGACTCGGGTGAAATTTCGGGTACCGGCGGAAACCGAAAAATTCGATTTTTCGACCGGAGGGGAATTAAATCCCGATTTTGGATGGAAATGGATGCCAAGTTAATATAAACACCAAAGAAACTCCAATTTTTGAATTTAATTTATTTAAATTAGATTTTTCTCCAGAAAGCAAACTGAGGATGTTACAAACCTACCCCCTTAGAGAGAATCTCGTCCCCGAGATTCAGACGGAGAAAGAAAGAGGTTAGGAAACTCCGCTCGAAGATCTTCTTCACGCTCCTAGGTAGCCTCCTTCTCAGAATGATTACTCCACTGAACCTTGCAGAACTTGATCACTCGGCTGCGGGTTCGACGCTCGGCTTCATCCAAAATTCTGACTGGATACTCCGGATACGACAAGTCTTCTTTCAGCTCCATTTCTTCCAATGGCATCTGATGCTCGGGTACTCGGAGAGACTTCTTCAACTGAGACACATGGAAGACATCATGCACCCTTGACAGCTTTGGAGGCAACTCCAACTTGTAAGCCACTTCTCCTTTTCGGGCAACCACTGGGAATGGTCCGATGTAGCGAGGCGCTAACTTCCCACTGACTCGAAACCGCTTCATTCCTTTCAACGGGGATACCTTCAAGTACACATGATCACCGGATACAAAGCTTAATTCCCGTCGACGATTATCAGCATAGCTCTTCTGTCTCGACTGGGCTATCTTCAGATTTGCACGGACCTGTCTAACTTGCTCTTCGGCTTCTTTCAAAATATCAGGTCCGATTATCTGTCCTCCTTCGATTTCTTTCCAATACAAGGGTGTCCTGCACTTTCTTCCATACAGAGCTTCAAAAGGTGCCATCTTCAAACTGGCTTGATAACTGTTGTTATAGGAAAACTCAGCATAGGGCAAATTATGATCCCACGAGCTTTTGTATGTTAGCGCACAGGCTCTTAACATGTCTTCTAGGATTTGATTGATTCTTTCCGTCTAGCCATCCGTTTGGGGATGATACGCAGTACTGGAATTCAAATTTGTGCCCAATACTTCATGCAATTTCTGCCAGAACCTCGAGGTAAACTGGAACCTCGATCAGACACGATCTTCTTTGGCACACCGTGTAAACATACAATCTTGGCCATATACAACTCGGCAAGCTTGTCACCGGAATAAGTCGTCTTCACTGGGATAAAGTGGGCCACTTTAGTCAACCGGTCCACGATAACCCAGATGGAATCGTACCCGGACTTGGTTTTGGGTAGGCCAGTTATAAAATCTATTCCAATTTCTTCCCATTTCCAGATAGGAACTTGCAAAGGCTGCAATAATCCAGCGGGTCTCTGATGCTCTACTTTTACCAACTGGCACACATCACAACGTGCCACGAAGTCAGCAACCTCTTTCTTCACATAGGACCACCAATATTTCTCTTTCAAATTTGCATACATTTTGGTGCCTCCCAGATGTATGGAATACACGGAATCATGAGCTTCTTTCAAGACCACATTCTTGATTTCTTCTTGGTTAGGCACTACTATTCTTTTCCCGAAACAAACCGTGCCTTGGTCATTGATGAGGACATCACTCCTATGCATACGACCGAGCCTCCTCCAGTTGTGATGCAAGGACCCATCACAAGAGCACGAGCACAGCAATTGAATCAACAGGTGAGCTCGTTCCTAAGTGCCCGTGCAGATACTTGTGAGGATGGTATGCTACCTAATGATATTATTGATTATCTTGTACTTAGGAACTTTGGAGAGGACCATGAAGGCCTTGGAAACCAGCAAGGACCAGGAGGGAGGCAAGGAGGGTGTCCAAGTCAAGTTGGAGGTTCAATTCATCTCGGAGTCGACTACCACGGCCACCAGGAGCAGCGTTCACTAAAATCGTCGCCCAGGCCACAAACGGGCTCCGATTGTGATGATCCACATATGCATCGAAAGCTAAGGAGATAAACTTTACAATGGCACCAGTTTCAGTTCATTTGGACTTCGGAGTCGACGGGAATTTACGTTGCAAGCTGGAGGATAGAATCTGTCCCAGGGTGCTGCGTCACCAATTTGGGCCGTTGGCCCATGTATCGTGTTGGAGTCCATCACGGACACGTCTAGGGTTTCTAGGACATCCCCTAGCCTTTATATCCAGTAGCCGCCGCTAGGGTTTGATTTGGGGTTTTGCTTAGATTAATTCTGTCTTTGAACAGTGTTGCCGTTCATCGGTTTGTGAGACCCCAACTCGTGAGCTTCACCTTCATTTTCAAATTCAGTTGCATCTTTCTTGTTCTTGCTTGTCTTCTCGATTCATTGGAGGGATTAGCCTTCGTGGCGAGGTCAACTGGGCAGCGCACGGTTGATAACCAGAGGACGCGTGGTGCTGCGATTGCAGGGGTTTTGATCGTGTCGATCAAGAAGCCGGATCGTGTGTGTCTCGCGCCGCCTAATCGACTTATCCTCCACCTGACGGAAGTTCGGGCATCCCTCTACACCCCATCAGTCATCTTCCGAAAATCTGGGGTGTTTCCCTTTCTTCAGGCCCTCTTTTAGGTCGGCAATACCTTTATCATCCTTCTGAGCCTCTCGGATCTGATCTTCTAAAGTTGATTTTACCTCAACGTTGTAAATGCAACCTTCATTCACCAATTCCAAGTTAAAGCGTCGGAATTCTTCATGAAGCGCTGGCTGGCTTTCTTGTACCAAAACATTGTTGCAGTGAGCCTTCCTGCTCAAGGCATCCGCAACAACATTCGCTTTACCAGGGTGATAATGAATTCCAACATTATAATCTTTTACTAATTCCAACCACCTTTTCTGCCTCAGGTTGAGATCGGACTGGGTGAAGATGTACTTCAAGCTCTTATGATCCATATAAATCTCACATCTATTGCCGATCAAGTAATGCCTCCAAATCTTGAGCGCCTGCACAACTGCGGCTAACTCCAAGTCATGAATGGGGCAGTTTTCTTCATGAGGTCGCAGTTGTCTTGAAGCATAAGCTATAACTTTTCCTTCTTGCATCAAAATACATCCAAGTCCTTGTTTTGAAGCATCACAGTACACTTCAAAATCCTTGTGAATATCCAGCAAGACAAGCACTGGGGCTGAGGTTAACCTCTTTTTCAACTCCTGAAAACTTTGCTCACAAGCTTTAGTCCATTCAAACTTCTTTTCCTTCTTCAGAAGCTGAGTAAGGGGTCTGGCTATCTTCGATAAACCTTCAATGAATCTCCGATAATAACCAGCTAATCCAAGAAAACTCCTGATGTCCGGGACTGACTTAGGCTATTTCCAATCCAAAACATCCCTTACTTTCACTGGATCCACTGCTACTCCTGCAGCAGAAATGATATGACCCAGGAAAGAAACCTCTTTTAACCAGAAATCACACTTACTGAACTTGGCATACAGTTGATGCTCCCTTAACGTCTCCAGGACTATCCTCAGATGGTCTTCATGCTCTTTTCTGCTCTTGGAATAGACAAGAATGTCGTCAATGAAGACTACAACAAACTTGTCTAAATACTCCATAAATACCTTATTCATCAGATTCATGAAGTAAGAAGGAGCATTGGTTAATCCAAAAGACATGACTGTGAACTCGTACAGCCCATATCTGGTAGTGAAGGCTGTTTTCGGAATATCCTCTTTCCTTATCTTCAGCTGGTGATATCCCGATCTCAAATCTATCTTGGAGAAGACTTGAGCTCCCTTCAACTGATCAAACAGATCATCTATTCGAGGCAACGGGTACTTGTTTTTGATTGTGACCTCATTCAACGACCTGTAGTCTATGCACATCCTCAGACTACCATCCTTCTTCGTGACGAATATCACTGGCGATCCCCAAGGCGACGAACTGGGTCTGATGAAGCCTTTCTCTTGCAATTCTTCAATCTGCTTCTTCATCTCGACCAACTCATTGGAAGGTAGCCTGTAAGGTCTCTTCGAGATGGGAGCCGTACCTGGTACAAGCTCAATCACAAACTCCACCTCTCAATCTGGTGGCATACCGGGCAACTCTTCCAGGAACACATCCGGGTACTCATTGACTATTGGTACGTTTTCCAACGAAGTACCTTTCAAACGGTTCAGGGTACTACCCCCCTTAGAGGCAAGATTAGATAAAAACTCCACTCTAATCCCCTCAGGGCTGGTAAGAGAGATAGCTCTACTAGCACAGTCTATCTGGCCCTTATACTTGGTTAACCAATCCATTCCAAGGATTACTTCTATACCTTTAGTATCCAATAGTATTAAGTTCGCTAGGAACTTTACCCCTTTTATTACTATATCCATTTTCGGACAAACAACAGTGGTTCTTAGTTCTTTACCAGGGGATTGCACTAACAAATGGTTTCTTAACTGTATTGTATCCCAGTTATGCTTTTTAACCAAGTATTCTGATATGAAAGAGTGTGTTGCACCAGAATCAAATAGAACTGAAGCAGGTACTGAGTTCACATGGAACTTACCATAGACCACGTCTGGCGCATCTTGGGCCTACTCCACAGTGATGTGGTTCGCGCGCCCTCTTCCAGCTATCCTTGGCGTGCGCGGGGTCTGTGGAGTTCCTCTCCCTTGAGCCGGCGCTGGAGCACGGGCTAGCGTTGATCCGAGGTTGAACCTCACTGGGGTGACGGGCTGATGCTTCTGAGGGCAGTTGTTGGCGTAGTGGCCCATCTCCCTGCAGTTGAAGCACTGCACTCCTGCCATGGCGGTCCCACTCTTCTGAGTTTGAGCTCCTGCATTACCGGCAGGGGCTTGTCCAATTGGGCGCGGGGTGGACATTGGGGTCCTTGGTGCATTGGAGGCTGCTGGCTTTCTTTGGCTCTTCTTCTTTGAAATGTCTTGGGGCCTAGAGCCGCCGGCACCGCTACCGGTTCTCGAACAAAGATCTTCCTCTTGCGCGACTCAAACAGCTGACACTGAGCATCCTCTTGGATCAGCGCCTTGTTCAACATTTGTTGGAACGACGGGAAGTCGCTCGACACTAGCTGAACCTTCAAGTTAGGGTCAAGGCCTTCCATAAAGCGCCAGACCTTGGCCTCATCCGTTGCGACATCTGCGGCCGCGTAGCGGGACAGCTGGGTGAACCGGTTCAGATATTCTGACACTGACAAGTTCCCCTGTTGAAGCTTATGAAACTCTCGACGCTTCATCTCCATGATGCCCTTCGGGATATGGGTAGCTCTGAAGGCTTCCATGAACTCATTCCAAGCAATGTTCTGTGGGTCAGCATGGGCGGCACAGTAGTTCTCCCACCAGTTAGCTGCAGTTCCTTTCAGCTGGTGAGAAGCAAATCGGACGCTCTCCACGTCATCACACTGAGCTAGGTGGAGTTTCCTCTCCACTTCCTTCAGCCAATCATCCGCCTCTAGCGGATCCACTGCTCCCGAGAAGGTGGGAGGCCTTGTCCTCATAAACTCCCCAAATTTGGATTGGGGCGGCTCTGCTGCCTGAGCTGGTGCAGCCTGAGGTTGGTTCAAAACGTTCTGAGCTAACGCCTAAAGAAGTTGGATCTGCATCGCCATCATCTGTTCAAGATTGGGCGGTTGAACTGGAGGTGGGGGCGGCGGCGGATCATGCTGAGGGGCGGGCGGCAACTGTCCAGCAGCACCCTGCTGCTCCTGTGGCTCCACAAACTCTTCCTCCTGAAAGTGCACTGGTCCACGGGCACGTCCACGGCCTCTACCGCGGCCTCCGGGTCTTCCACGGCCACGACCACGACCAGGGTTCTCCATCTGCAACAAGGGCGGTCAAGCAGAAGGAAAGAGGGGAAAGCACAGGTAAGAGTCAGGGAACTAAACAACATCCTCAACAACCAGAGCACAACCACAGAAGCACACAACAGAAGGGAAAACCAACTGAACTTCAATTAAAACAAAATAGTTTTGGAGATGGCTGTATCACAAATGCCTAAGGGTAGGATACAGTCCAACAATCACTTATTCATCGTTTTAATCGAAACAAAACAAGATAAAGGTCCTCCGGGCTAGACACTAGACGTTCGCGTCACTCGCATAGACACGCGGGGACGGGTCCTCCTCCTCGCTCCTGCTGCGGGAAGGTGTAGCTGACGAAGACGGTCCTGCACCTCTGGGGGCGGCCAAGAAGCCCAAAGACACTCCCAACGGCGACTAGGGCCGGACTGACTTGCGGGCGGTAGTCCGAAGCTTCAGGCCCTGATGACGCTTGGCTGGCAGGGCGTCCATCGGCACGTCACGGGTCGGCGGGTCCTCCGGAACAGGGATTGGTGGCGGTGGCGCCACGGGCTGTGCCTCCTTCACAGGCGCTGGTGGTGGAAGCGACTGGGCGTCCCTCCTCTCCTCCAGAAGCTGACGGTTCGCCTCTCTCGCTGTAGTCAGGGCCCGACGCAGATCCTACAACTCGTCGGTCATCCGCACGTAGGCCTCATCCTGAGCCTGGATGAGGGACCCCATGTGCACCACGGTCGGGTCAGCCTCCTGCTCCAAACTCCGAAACTGGTTGTACATCCTCCCGACCTGGAAGCGGGGAAACAGACGGTACGGGGAGTCCTCCAGCCGATCACGGTAGCTATGCCCCAACATGAGGATAGCCTTTCTGGCAGCGTCCTGAAGCGCGTACGCCAAAATCGACCTCTCGGCCGTAAAGTAGAACGGTCGGTCCTCATCGTGAACTCGGCTCCTCGCGAAGACCAGCAAGCGGACCTACCACAAGTCCTGGCCAAGGCCCGAAACCGACTGGTAGCGATACTCAGGGCGATGGGGAAACCCCAACTCCTGAAGCATCAGCGACAGCTCCTCGCAAAAGCCTCCAGCCTGAGCGGCAAAGGTGCTGAAAGCCGGCATCTACAAATTTTGAAATAAGATGGGATTAGTAAGCAAATTTTAAATAAAGGATAGGATAAGCACAAGACACTAAGATAGGAGAGATAGAAGAAAAGGAACTTAAACTTTTGTAAGTATGTTTTTATAAAAATATAAGTCCTTAAGGCTATGCCATTCTAACTAGGTCACGTCCTACGGTCATCCAGGCTCTGATACCACCGCTGTGGGACCCCGGATAAGCTATCCGAAATCTCCTGTGCATTTCTGTACTAGTCCCAGATCAGTAGCTAGTACACACAGTCACAGTGATACTTCATTGCCGAACATAACGAAAATTGTAACATAAATATTCAAGTATATGCCACATGGCCACTTATTACAATACTCGGTCAACAGACCGGAGACACGACAGCGGAAAACGAAAGCAAAAACAAGCGAACACCAAAATGCCAAAAGCGATGACTAGAAATGCGGCTAGTTATCCTGACAATCCTCCTCGAACTCCTCGGGGTAGAACTCACCATCTTCGGCGGCGTCTTGAAAATTCTCTGATGATGACAAGTTGATGTAGCACGTGAGTACAAAAGTACTCAGCAAGTCGGGGAAAGTATGATCATGTGGGGCTTTCCAAAGGAAGCTTAATAGGGTTCATTTGTAGAAAACCAAATTTTATTAAACCATACTTAAGTAATAAGTTTCACAAAGCAACTTTTAACAATTCTTTTTAACAATTGAATTATTTAATATTGCAGAGAGGTTCTATCCACCATCACTGATATAAGGGCTCTATCCACCAACTTTTAAAAGATCAAGGTTAATCATGTGACTCCATCCGTCAAGTTTAAAACAGGTTCTATCCACCGGGTTGGCTCTATCTGCCAAACAACATCCGAGAGTTCTAACCACTCCCGAATCCCAAAACAAAACACCCTGTTTGTTTTGAAAATCAAAACCAAAGTCTACTAATATGAAAGCATTCTTTGCATTGCCCTTGACCGTAGGCACGACTATTCGAATAGTTTAAACTCTGCAGAGGTGTACAACTTTACCCACAAGACAAGATATTCCCTTGGTGCCATGCAAGTAACACATTTCCTTGGGTGTGCCGGCAGGGATATCCTGACAAGGCCGTTACAGTGTATCCACCTAACCTGACCGACCCGCTGAGGTTTCACCGCTGTTAGGGTTCCATCCGCCCAGTACAGAAGCCCCCTCTTGCGCCGTGTGAGAAAAACGACATTGCCTCTATCCGGCACTCACATTCCACCGAGTGGTGAGTCTAAATTAGGCTTCTACAAATTAGTTGGCCAGGTCGTACCATTATAGACATGTGGTAGTACGGTTATGCTTAGATTAATGGACAATCAAAAGCGTCGGTCCTTAATTGACTTGGGGCGGTACTTGCACAAGACAACTAGTGCTCCATCCGCACCCACCCGACAATCCAATCCGCCCAAGTCCAAACCATTTTTCCTCTTCTTTTTATTTTAGAAAAACAGTACCAACATCATAATAATAAGTTCCAAATCATACTTGAAATCATTAACTTTGAGTAATCCCACCCATAGGTTGTTTTCTTCGATAAAGGTCCTAAGCAATTCTACCGTACTTCGTCACAAAGGATACCATATAAGCATAAGCATGGTATAACAAATGTCCTAGGGTTACAAGTAACATGGATATCAATCACAAAGGAGGAAATTACAATTCGGATTAACTACGCACTTATATTTGACATACGATATTAAACATAGCATGCAAGTTTGTAAAACAATTAAAACAGGATTATAAAGGTAGGTTCAATATGCATCAAAGAGACTTGCCTTTGGTCGTGGGAAGGTCGTCGTACGAGGGAAGTCCGGCGGCGGGGTCGGCGGTCGCGTCGGATTCCTCGGCTACGCGCAAATCGAGGCAATAAATAAATACCAGAAAATAAATAAAATCTAAAAATTACAAAAATAGTACTGGCAGGTAGATCTTGATTTTAGATGAATTTAGAAAATTGAACGGAGTAAATCGGAGTTCGTACGGACAAGTTATGAGCTTCCGAAGTTTGAAATTCGAAAAATTGGAAAATCAGGAATATTCCCTGGAATATTCCTTCTCCTTTTTTTTTCCTTTTCTGAATTTTTGGAAAAGGCTAGTGTCTCTTGCAGGTAGGGCCCCCATGTCATTGACATGGGGTCTTCTTCATGCTTGGGCCATCTCCATGGCCATGGAGGGCCAAGCTTGGAGGCTTGGAAGGAGGGGGGGCTGCGCTGGCGGGGGGGGGGGGCGGCGCCCGGCTGGCCGGTGGCGGGTGCACGGCTAGCCCCACACGAGCACAGTACCAACCAAAAAAAACAGAGAACACTCCCAAACCCAAAAATTCCGATTTTTAGCTCATTTTTGCACGGATTTGGACCAAACAAAAGCATGGGATCTCTAGATTACATCCTTCAGGACTCATAGGAGGAAGGAATTGGATTGATTCTCACTGGAGGCGACGAATTTGGCGACGAACGGAGCTCCGGCCGAACCGACAAAAATACAAAATTCGTTTCCAAAACTTAAGGGATCCTAAAATCGATTGACGGGTTAGACTCTAGACTCATTCACGGTCACAAGGAACCAAGCAACACGAAGAATGACCCACCGTGGAGAGATCTATGGTCAAGAACACGAAGAACACCGAAACGGCGACCCGGCGTTGGTTTTCTCGATCTCACGGGCGCAAGAGTGGAAGAGGCTAAAGGAGACTCATACCACCGTGACGGGGGTTCTTATATGGAGAGATTGGAAGTGGAATCACGCGGAATGGAGTTGAAATGGCCGAGTTATGAGCATTTATGTCCATTTCGGTTTTTGACCGTTCGTGCAAACTCCGGCGAGATTGGCGGCTCATCAAGGTGGGGAATGGCAAGAGAGCGACGATACGGATCCAACGGAACCGGCCGTGATCAATTTGGAGTTGCGTGGAGGAAGATATGAGATTTTGAATCAAACCCTAGCCATGAGTGAAGCTTGCTTGAGCTTCTCTGTTCTACCATGGCCAAGGTTGAAGAAGGCACTGTAGCAGCGACACGTGGCAAGCTCCGGTTGGCCGAGAATTATGTAAATGATCCGCCCTAGAGAAAAATGAGGAAAAATGGTCTAAAAATTCCGGAAAAATTCATAGAGCTATTTTAGAATATTTGGGACCCAATAAAATTGGTTTCGCGGAATTTGGATGAAATTTGTGGAATTAAATATTCATGCGCGGATTGCGGGCATTAAACAAAAGCCACGCGAGATAAAATAGGAACGAAGGTAAAAAAATCCGGGGAATGGTTCCTAAAATCATTTTGGAATATTTGGGACACAATAGAAGTGCTTTTGAGATTTTTGGAGCATTTTTGAACTCGGGTGAAATTTCGGGTACCAGCGGGAACCGAAAAATTCGATTTTTTGACCGGAGGGGAATTAAATCCCGATTTTGGTTGGAAATGGATGCCAGGTTAATATAAACACCAAAGAAATTCCAATTTTTGAATTTAATTTATCTAAATTAGATTTTTCTCCAGAAAGCAAACTGAGGATGTTACAGCTAATGTAACACCCCGGCACCCAGTATGCCGCGAATGTCACCCAAACAATACTAGCAGCAACCAAAAACACATTTGACAATAAATTACAGCAACTACGCTATTGATTTTAACAAAATTTCGGCAGCATAAACTCTGTTTTTCCATGGTTTTAAGCATCAATAATATAATCAAAACACAATAGCATAATAGAGGACTTCAATCACCTAAATAAAAGGATTTCAGCAACAGTTCAAGCCCAGCATATAAATTAACATCTCATGAACCAATACGGGGTGAACAATTATTCATAACAAAAGATACGTCATAAACCAAGTCTAGTTCAATAAAGTAATCCATCACAACTATTACGTCATGAACCACGTCTAGTTCAATAAAGTAATCCATCACAACTATCGAATGGGTATGAAATTTTCTGTCCAGGTGATGCCAAGTGAAGGCGTGTGTCTAGCTCCCTTTCCCAAATGTCGAACTCAAGGTACCTAAAAAAACATTAAGCAACAAGCGTGAGTTCATCACTCAGCAAAGTGTATTGTAATGATACAAAACAATAACAATTCACATGCATATTTTATGCCATTCACACATCATGAGAAACAACTCATAAACTTCTTCATTTATGCTCTCCTTTATGCAATGCAATGCAACATGCCTCTTTGCTTAGCACATACCGGTATTGCCGAGTGCACACCCGTCAGTGTGCACCCTCTTTCCCTTCCATCCCGTGGAGGGTGCCTACTCTTACTGACTTGCTCCCATTCACAACCATAGATGGGACTACGAGGTAGGTCTTTCGTGTTCACTACGTGTGAACACAGAGGCCCGCATCAGAATGGGTCGCCTCTTCCATTATGCATGCACATATGCCATAAACATGAAGTTACTTGCATATAAATTCTATTTAAACAATGGCATAACCATTTAACCATTCACATTCATCGTATCACAAGCAAAGATCAAACATGGCAACATTAACATAACACATGGAAAACTATATCATTGCGTAACATAATGGCCCCCTAAACCACAACAACTACAATACACTTGCCTTCAACCTCGCGAGACGGAGTGGCGGGATGTTGATGGCACTCCCGGGGGTCACACCACCTGCACATAGGTATAATACACTCAAAAACAAGCTCGCAAAACAACACAAGAACAATCAACTACATTGACTTCCCAACCCACTCCCAAAACCCGAAAAATATAGAATCTGTCAACGGGACAGCAGGCTTCCAACAAGCATATCTTGAGTTCTACAACTCTAAATCAGGTAAACGAGCACATTTTCTCGAACCTCAGGAAATTTTCCATCTTTTTTTAAGTATTCGCGAAAACTGATTCAGCCTCTAAAATCCTCTAATCTACAGTTGAACATAGATTATCCCATTCACGTCACAGATTAGACAGCGTTCGGTAAATCGACCATAAGTTTTAAACGGCTAAACAAACATAGCGTTTTTGGTGCCCAATTAAGATAATTCAATTACCTACAACTTTCGCAACAACCAGTCCTCGAGGAAACGCCTATAAAGTTATCTAATTCATGTCCGAAGACCGATGACCTAATCTGTCTGAGAACAGAACGCATGACAGATTTGTAAACCTCCTAAATCCATCTAACCATAGCACCTAAACACCAAATTAAAACATGATCTCCCCCATCTAACCAGCGCCAAAACTCTACAAATGAATCTAGAATCACTTACCTCGCTGGAAGAAACCGATGAACGACGAACTCCTCCTCTCCTCAGTCCAATCCTCCGTCCAATCGCCGGAAACGCCGGGATCGCTGGATCTCGTTGGATGGAAGGCTTCCAACCCATGCGAGAGTGGTGTGGGGAGAGCGCTAGGGCCTACTAGAGGAGGGGAGGGGAGGCGCAAGGGGATGAGGGCGCACAGCTTGGTGGGGAGGGGAAGGGGGGCGCAAACCATGGGGGGTCGCGGCTAGGTGGGGAGGGATTGGGAGGTGGGGGGCGCACTAGGGTTTGGGGCGCATGGGATGGGTTTTGCTGCCCACCTCCTCCCCCACATGGGCCGGGAACCTCCACCTATAGCCCAAATAGATCCCTCAAGGCCCAAGCTAATTCCCCCAAGGCCCAAACACTTGGAAACGGCCCAAAACACGATATAAACTCGTACTGTAATGTCACATTCCGTAATGTCACATTTTATAATGTCACAGCTAATTCTGGTCTTAATCACCGTCTCAAGAACCCTCGGCCGCAAGCGCCAAAACCCAAGTTTTGACCCTGTAATTAGTGACCCTTTAACATATTTAGTAATGCTCGACCACCTGGGGCAATCCGTGATACTCCATTTCATTTCTACAACCGAATCTACCCCAGACCACTTCATCTCTTTCAAGTCTGGTGGCCACAATAGAAAAAAGGAAAAACCGAATTGAATAATTACGGTAAGAAATATCCCAATTCCTTGTGTATGAAGCACCTCCATACACTCATAAACTTGATGCGCATCTTAATTCCAGCCCACTACGTCGATAGCATCGTCGCACTGTGCTCCTCTGTTCACCGTCGCCCCTCGCACAGTGAGAACTTGAACCACCCACTTCCCTTCTAGTTTAAGCACAGAATTAAGTTCAATAAACTCATTGGTACTCACAAACGCTTAGCCGAGATATAAACCCACAATTAGCCTTCGTGGCTTGCCGTCGGTGAACTCGTCGCATCTTGCCACTGCAAGCCAAGCTTAGATCACCATCGGCCAAGACTGAGCTCACCAGATGTTGCGCAGAGGCCCCTGTTGCTCACTGCATGGTTGGTTGGACCTCACTGGTGTCATCTTGCTGCCGACAAGCTCCACTGTGTGCGGACATTGCTTTGGCTCACTGCTAAGCAGGCCCGTGTAGTTAGTCACTCAACCGTGTGCAGTCTCTGCCAAGTAGCCCCACCGACTGCCGGGACCCGTGTGTCAGCAAGCCACTCCTGCGCACATTCTTCACATGCAATCTCTGACAGTGGGCCCCAAGTCAGCGACTAAAGAACACCCACCCTTACACACAGGCAGTCATGACTAGTGGGTTTGACTCATCGGTGACTGCAGCCAAAAATTCAAAACATGCTCGCCAAAGTAAAAGGCATTTTCATGCAGAGAAAACGTATTCTTGCAATATCTTTGATTTCTTATAACCAACTAGATTCAAACCTTAATAACTTTTGAACTATAATTCCAAATTAGATTAAACAAATTTCTAAATTCATGATAACTCTTGTAGTTTCTAAATATGCAAAATTATTTAAGTTTTGACTTTTGAGTAAAATTTATTTTCAAATCTGAAGAGAAGGTTTGAATTATGCCTAATACAAAATTTGTGCAAATCAAATCCAAATTAAATGAAATCAATTTTGCCAAAGTCCTTATGTCATTAGCAACATAAATCTGAAAATAAATTTAAATTTCAACTTAGTTTATGTCATATTCCAATTAGGTTTGATTTCAATGTGTTAGTTATTCAAAATAACATAACTTGTTCAAATTAAGTCCAAATAAGGTGAGACCAATTTCTTTATGCTAATTAGATAATAAGCAAACTTATTTTGCCAAAATTCTTAGGGTGTATCATGCATATTAACTTGCTATCGACCCTGTTATTTTATGTACTAATTTATATTAGTACAAATGACTCTAGCCTCTTAAACTTGAAATTTAATATATTCAAGTCTATAATATTAGTTTCTTGAATTTGTAAAAATAAAATAAACAAATCATAAAAACAAGTGCTCAGTGTTGTGCAACCCAAAACTAATTAACAATAATAGGAAAGACTGAAATATAGAAATAACACACTCGCACATGAAATCACGAAACTCTAACTCACAACACTACTTGTTATGTATAGAAAATTTTATTTGATTTACATTTGACTTCTTTTTGCCACTATTAAGAGCTTTTATTTGCTTTGTTTTTATTTAATGATGTGTAGACACCGATGTCGTAGACGCCATCGTTGACAACCCCGATATTGAATTCATCGACGAAGAGCAATGCAAGCACCCCCTTTTATCATATTGATCCTAGCTTTTCATAATCAATTAAAATTTTGATTAAAACCTACATGCAAGCACTATGTTCCATAAGAATTTCTACTTTGTGGTTACTGGTATATATACCCTTATTGATGGATTTCCTTATCAATATTGACATGCGAACCTTGAAATCCCTAGATTGTGGATGAACACGTGAGAATATGAAATGGGAATACTCATTTAGTATTTGCACATGCTTAGCCATGTTTTAGAAACAAACTATTAAATAAAGAAGACACATGTTTTTATGAGTTGGATATGATAGTAAAGGATACTGATATTTTGGTAAAAATAGAAATAAAACTATGATTTTGACATGGGCAAGCTATTGACAATAGCCAGTTGTGCAAGTTTTAACTTGCACGTAGATAGGGGGATAATTTCTCGCATGAGTTAATCAAGGACTGAATGTAGTGTTACATGATCTAAGAAATAATTGTACAACCATGAGGGATGGTATGGGACGGCCTTTTCCTATTAAGTTATTTGAAACTAGCTTTGCATATTGGAAGGCTGCAGTAGTATGGGCATTATAGGTAGGTTTGCTCAAAGGGACGTCCACACCATGGTGATTTGGAACAAACATTTACGATAAAATGGTGTACGCCTTGCTATGGGGAGAAATAGTGGTTGTTTATATTGAGCTCAAAAACTTTTATGATTTATGTGAATATTTATTTCTGCCACTATAGCATGGGTTTGTCGTCACCAGTCTAGTGCAAAGCTAGGTTTGAATAATACGACGATTATGTATGATCTCTTTATGACACACCAAAGCAAGTGTGTTAAATAGCTTTGCAAAAGGATTTCCTTGTGGGTGAAGCAGTACACCTCTGTAGAGTTAAAAACATTTCAAAAAACTGTAAACATGGTCATGGGTAACTTGGAGAACTAACACCAAGTTAGATGTTTTTTATTTTCATAAAAATGAAATAAATGGTATTGAAAGATCGAAATGGCGATCAAAGGGGGGTGAATAATCCCAAATTGGCCAAAATAAAACTTCTGCCTCTGTTTGGACAAATAACACCCAAGAATAACTCCTCCAAAAAGAATCGGAAACTCTGAAGCAAACAGGTTAGCAGAAAAACCCTGAGGCTGGCATGTGACACTACGGAATGGTGTGACATTGTAAAATGTGAAATTAGAGAATAAAACCTTTCGGCTTGAGGTTTACTCGCGTTTTTGGACCTTTTGAAGTGTTGTGACACCACGGAGCGTCGTAACCTTATAAAAGGTGCATGATGAGATCAAAAACATATTGAAATATAATATGGGAGGTTAAAACCATAAGGTATGGAGGTTAATAGCGTTGTCGGGCCGTTTCCGGGGTTTTGGGCCTTCCTGGGGGAGTTTGGGCCTTAAAGAGGGGGCTGTGGGCTTTGGTGGGATGGAGTGGGAATCCATTTAGGATTAGGAAAGGGGCTTAGGGATGGTTAAAGGGGGGTTTCCCTGCCCTTTTGGGCATCCTCCCCCTGCCCCTTGCGCCCCCAAGTGCCCTAGCCGCCTCCCACACCTCCCCACCTTCTCCTTGGGCGCCTCCACCTCCCCCAAGCCTCTCCCCTTGCGCCACCACCCTCTCCACCACCTCTCCACCTCCCTTGCTGCGCCTAGGTGATTTCTTGACCTCCACACCTCAAAGATCCATCCGTTGGAGCGCTCCGCGACGAGGAGATCCGGCGGGATTGGAGCGAGGAAGGAGATCGCGCGAACCGGGAGGAGATCTATTGGGTTTTCGTGCGTTGGGCAAAGGTATGGCCATGGGAATCCTAGGGGTTGGTCTAGGTACTGTTCTATGGGTGTTTATCAAGTTTTTAGATCAATTGGTGGTGCTGGATTTGAGTAGATTGGATTAGATCTAGAAGTTGCCACGTTCTCTGTTTCGGGCAGCATGAGCAGTCGATCTAGGGTTCGGTTTTTTGCCAAATTAGAGTTGGAATCTGGTCGTACGGACGTTTAAGAAGTTGTAGATAATTTCATTATCTTTCCGTGGATATAAAGAAGTTTAAATTACGCCCAGCCGTTTGAAAGTTATGGCTGTTTTACCGAGCGTGTTAAAATCTGTGACGTGATTGGAACAGATCACGGTATTTTATAGATTAAACAACTTTAGAGTCCGAATCAGTCTTTACCTATACCTATAAAAAGTTGGGAAATTTCCTAAGCTACGCGAGGATGTACTCGTTTAATTGATTCGGAGTCTTAGAACCCGAGTTATGCCTTTTGGAAGGCTGCTGTCCCGACGGGACAGAACCGCTGTTTTCGGGTTTTGCGAGTAGTTGGTAATGTCGGGGTAGATGAGGGTTTGCGTACTATTTTGTGGACACGATTGTGAGTGTGTGGTACCTATGTGCAGGTGGTATGACCCCGGGAGTGCCCTCTACGTCTCGCCAATCCGTCGCCGTGATTGAGGCAAGTGTGTTGTGATGGATAGCGAGTTGTAGGTTGCTTGTTGAGAATAGATGGAATTGACTTCATGATATATGATCACTTGCCATGCTTTTATGATTGCCAATGATATGATGATCATGTTTAGTATGTTATGATGCCATGTTAAAATGTGAGTTAAATATGATGTTGGCATAATTGCATACATGACATGTTACAAGGCCCGGGCGGTGAGAAAATCATATCTAATCCGGGAAGGTCGGTGAGAAAGATATGACTAATCCGGAGAGCCAATGAGTAAGTCCTACATCGTGATTCCATTCACCGCGGTGAACGGAAGCGAGGAGTAGGCACCCTCCATCTTCGGGATGGAAGGGGGGAGAGGGTGCACACCGACGGGTGTGTACTCAACCATACCGGTATGCGTTTCCAAGGAGACATGAGCATCGCATTGCACTGCATACATATTGATGATGATGATGATATGTGACCATGAATGAGATGGTTTACATGATGTGAGATATTATTGCTATGTAATTGTTTATGTTTGTACCATTGCAATATACTTGCTGAGTGATGAACTCACGCTTGTGTTTATGTTGTTTTCTTTTAGGTACCATGAATCCGACATGCGGAAAGGGAGCTAGTCACACGTCATCACTTAGCATCACCCATTTAAACAATGACATGATAATGAAAGTATTGCCATGAAACTTGGAGTATTGCTTAACCGTGTGCTCGGTCTTATTATTTAATTCGTTTAGCTCATGAAGTGGTTGAATGCTTTATCCTGGACTTATATTGTTGCTATGTCACATGTTATTCCTGTTTTAGATGCTTTCCATTATGATATAACTTGTGATACTGTTGTTGCTCCTTCAATTCATGTTAAAACAAAGGAGATGCTGCCGAAATCTCGGTTTTTAGCATATGCGCCTTTGCTGGAATTTTTGTTTAATTGTGGTATTTAGATGTTGTTTAGCTTATGTTTGGTAGCATTCAGGCATATTAAATGCCGGGGTGTTACAGTTGGTATCAGAGCGGGCTGTAGGTCCTTGGAATGTGTATTTTTAGTGACATGCTATAGGGTACAACTAAAATGTGATGTGGAATAACTTAGAAACATGGCCTAGGTCCTAACTAAAATTTTGTCATAGGATAGCAACATTAAAACTTGCAAAAGTGGTATAACTAATCTAAAATTTGACACACACTGGATGCACAGTAGGAAAGGGTATGGGTATCGTCTCTTTACGCTTAAATGTTGTATTTAAGCTTTGATGTTGAATGCTTCATTTGATAATGTATGTTGCTATGTCTATGAGATAAATGATTGAATTGATCTTGTTGTTGTGATAAAGTGGGGTTTTGGTGCCGAAGGGTTTCGGTCACCTCTTTTGGCTCATAGTAAGGGTGAGGTTTGTGGTGTGGCCGGTTAGCGCCATCACCGAAGAACTATTAACCCCTGTAGGAGAAGAGTGCTTACCCTTTTCTATCGTAGATCGGGTAGTTGACTGGAGACAAATAGAAGAGTTGATGGTGGATTCCTTCAGATGTTCTTTATCGTTCTGTGGTCGGTCTTGGTTGGTTTTATTGGTTTTAGTTGATGGAAACCAAAAGAAAAGTGTTTGGTATTGGATTTTCGCGGATCGTTCCGTATGTGGTGTGTGGTTTTGTCTTCCTTGGTTGAAGATGAAGAAGAGTCTAGGGTGGCGCTTCTTTCGGGCGCCTTTCCACTTTTAATGCTTAGTTTGTTGATTTCTTTATGGGGAAGAAGCATTCAATTTCATTCCTGTGTTTGTCTTTCTCCGAGGTTAAAGGAGTTATTGCGGAGTTGTGCTAGACCCGACTGTCAGGGCTGAAGATCTGTGGCTTTGTAGGAGTAAGTGGTGTTTGATTTCGATATTTTACTGGTTTAAGAAATCATCGTTGAAAAACCTTTCTTGTTTCGTGAAAGTTTGGGGTTTGGTGTTAAGGTTTTAATTGCAAAGGTTTAATTGAGCGCTTGGTTCCCTTTCGAGAAAATTGTCTTTCAACCATTTTCCTCTATGGGAGTCCTTGAGATTTAAAAGTGTTTTGGAAAATTCCTTTCGCATGACCAAGTTTGGGTTTGTCTCATTGCAATTTTGAGAATCAAGTTTCCTTATGAATTCGGGATGAGCTTTAAAACTAAAATGTTGCAAACAAAGTAAGTAGTCTTTTGACTGAAATCGTTTGTCCCTAGTAAGAATTGCTGTTTAGCATATTATGTAGCATGTACCAATGTGATTTATGGGATGATGCATTGTTAAGTTAATTTGTGAGTTGAAACAATTCAATGCGGTTGTTATCTCTAGCTTGAGAATAAATAGACTACTAGTGTTGTAGTTTACTCTTAGCGAGAATGATTGAATGTGCTAAAGTACATGATTAGAATCAGTTGCTTTGCTTTAAAAGTGCTTATGACCCTTGATAATGTTTAAACCCTGTTGCATAGTTAGAACATTAAGATGATGTAAACTGCTGATAGCGTTAAAGAAGCTTTGCTGGTTGTTTAAAGATGTTCTAATTTAAACATGTTAGTAGAGAAATTTGATCATGCTAGCTTGTGACCGTAACTTGGAAGTTGATTAGAGTTGCTATTCATGTTGTTACAAAATATTAGCATGATTGGAAGTATGCAGTCGCGTTCCTAAAATGCTAGTGTCAAGGCCAATTGGAAAGATATGGGTTTTGTAGTTTGATGATATTGCAAGAACTTTGTGCTGGTCTAACTTATTAAATTTAATTTAATAGTTGGAGTATGTTGTGTAGTGACAATTTTGTTATAACCTATCTATAGGGTAGCTAAAAGTAATGTTGACGTTTGATGATTATGCTCGTTGGTTGTTATTAATAACCTAGTAGTGGTGGTAATTGTTTAGATTACTTGTTGAAAACCATGGTTAAAATAGAGGAAAATTTTAACAAGTTGCGATGGAGTGAGCTTTGGATAATTAACATGATGTACAATTTCATCCTTAATGAATGTATGTCGTAGAATCATATTCACGAACCTTGTCTTGTGGAGATAATATTTACATGTTGAAGTCGCTTGTTAACTGAATAAGTTTCGATTATCGAGACGTTTACATGTAGGTGGTATGAAATTTATAGGTTGATCATGCTTAAGTATTTGTTGAAGTACTATGTTTGAAATTTAGAATAAGATGTATTATGTTTTGGTGATCCGTGGGGATCATGTCAATGTAGTCTTGGTTGGGTGTCTTTTTGATAAACATCATAAACTTTAATTAAAAGTGTTGAGAATGGTAACTAGAGAAAGAATTTGATGTGTCAATTTTGTTAAATCCGGTTGGACTCTCTTGATGAGTAAATAGTGATTATTGAAGTCTTTAATGGAAAGCGTAGTGGAGTACTAGAGATGGTTCTTTTTATGCTGAGCTTGTGTTCAAAAGCTTTTGGACTGGGTCGGTTGTTTTCCCTTTTGGTTGAAGGGTTTTCGGTCAAGATGTTCCATATGCTGTGTTTCAGAGTTTCCCTAAAACTCTTAGAAATTGGTGCAAATATTTGGTTTTGGCTAATTTGTTTAGTTGGTGCTATGAGTATGGATTTACACCCCAAAAGTTTTTGAGTCGATCGCGCCTTTTCGCGTTCGCACTGAATTATCTTTGGAATTAATTTTAAAAGGAAGCAGATGGTCATAAAGGGTTGTGTTGGAAACTTTTGAGTTAAGCCCTTGATGTGTAACTCTGTTTGGCTAGAGTTGGAGTCATTTGGAAAATGTGTCTGGTGTGCGGATGTTTCACAAGTCTGGTTTTTATGAATGTTTCATAAGTGAATTTGGTTAGTGAAGAGTTTTCTTTTGGGATTGAGTTTCCCTCTCTTTTGATAAAATTTATGGCAGTTGTTTGTGCAGTTGTCTAACTTTGGAGTCAATGTTCTTTTCCAAAACGTTGATTTTGGTTAAAATGCGATGTTTTAAAAAGTTTAGCTATCTATTGTTGGTGGGTTCTGATTTGATGTGGTGCCTTACTGTTAACTATGTTGCCGTCATAGTCTATATGATTTAGCGCAACCATCAGTGTTATGGGTATTTCAATCATTTGATACCGAGGAAGAAATCATTTGGTGAATGACTATTCGGTACCGTTGTTCCATGATGAATGAATGGTGAAAAGTAAACATGACATCGTTTTTACATGTTAAATGATAAAAGAGTCGTTGAGCCAGGTCGGTGAGAAAGTCATATATGGAGATATGACTAATCTGGAGTGCTCCTGAAGAATGTGCATTTATGTCATGAAAAGAGATTTCCCTTGCTTTCTAGTATGAAAAGAAAGAATGAAGAAATTATGGTATCTTGGTTGTGGGTAGGGGATTTATGCTTCCTTTGTGTGCTCTTTGGATGTTGCCGAATTCTTTCCAAAATGGTTGTTAACGCTTTGGGTTTGAGTTGTCGTGAGTACACTTGGGCTTGATAGCTAAGTGCTTTTGTGTGAGGGCGAGACCCTCTTAAGAAAGGAACCAATTGTGGTTTGGTAAAGTTTTTACGATCCTAGCTTGGGGCTAGGTGTAGAACCTTAGTGGTATAAGGGTGGTTTGTGATGGAGGTTGATGATGTAAGGATTTAACCTTTATTAAGAGTAGTGACGGGTGGAAGTGAAGTTAACGGTAGTTCGGTGATGTTTGTCCTGCCGTGAGCAATTGTCGTCACTAGTTGTTTTGGATTTGAGTTTTGCCTGGGAGAGGATAGAATGAATGTTAGCATGATCGTGTATCGGAAGGGCAAGTGTGCCTTAATGAGTTATTCCCCTCGAGGGAATTTTTCGAGAATGTAGAGAGGTCGTTAAAGGAATTGTGACTTGCTTTGATTATGTCATGTTGAGTTTAATGGAGTATGGTAGTCAGGTTGGTTTGTGATAGAAGTATGAAGTGTTTGCCGTGAGGATTCGAGCGTTTTGGGTTGATGGAGCACTTTGTGGTTGGTACGCAGATTCTGTTTGGGAATGGAAGTGAAGGTCGACCTGTGAGAGGTTGCCCTTGGTTGAGCTAGATCATTACTTTTCTCGCCAAGTGTTTGTTCCGGTTTTAGTTGTTGTGCGAATGTTTTGTGCTACAGAGAAGCATTTTATCCCTTTGGGACTTTGTTGTTGATTTTGGCGTCCTTCGGATTCGAGGTCGAATCCTGTTGAAGGGGGGGAGAATGTGACACTACGGAATGGTGTGACATTGTAAAATGTGAAATTAGAGAATAAAACCTTTCGGCTTGAGGTTTACTCGCGTTTTTGGGCCTTTTGAAGTGTTGTGACACCACGGAGCGTCGTAACCTTATAAAAGGTGCATGATGTGATCAAAAACATATTGAAATATAATATGGGAGGTTAAAACCATAAGGTATGGAGGTTAATAGCGTTGTCGGGCCGTTTCCGGGGTTTTGGGCCTTCCCGGGGGAGTTTGGGCCTTAAAGAGGGGGTTGTGGGCTTTGGTGGGATGGAGTAGGAATCCATTTAGGATTAGGAAAGGGGCTTAGGGATGGTTAAAGGGGGGTTTCCCTGCCCTTTTGGGCGTCCTCCCCTTGCCCCTTGCGCCCCCAAGTGCCCTAGCCGCCTCCCACACCTCCCCACCTCCTCCTTGGGCGCCTCCACCTCCCCCAAGCCTCTCCCCTTGCGCCACCACCCTCTCCACCACCTCTCCACCTCCCTTGCTGTGCCTAGGTGATTTCTTGACCTCCACACCTCAAAGCTCCATCCGTTGGAGCGCTCCGCGACGAGGAGATCCGGCGGGATTGGAGCGAGGAAGGAAATCGCGCGAACCGAGAGGAGATCTATTGGGTTTTCGTGCGTTGGGCAAAGGTATGGCCATGGGAATCCTTGGGGTTGGTCTAGGTACTGTTCTATGGGTTTTTATCAAGTTTTTAGATCAATTTGTGGTGCTGGATTTGAGTAGATTGGATTAGATCTAGAAGTTGCCACGTTCTCTGTTTTGGGCAGCATGAGCAGTCGACCTAGGGTTCGGTTTTTCGCCAAATTAGATTTGGAATCTGGTCGTACAGACATTTAATAAGTTGTAGATAATTTCATTATCTTTCCGTGGATATAAAGAACTTTAAATTGCGCCCAGCCGTTTGAAAGTTATGGCTATTTTACGGAGCGTGTTAAAATCTGTGACGTGATTGGAACAGATCACGGTATTTTGTAGATTAAACAACTTTAGAGTCCGAATCAGTCTTTCCCTATACCTAGAAAAAGTTGGGAAATTTCCTAAGCTACGCGAGGATGTACTCGTTTAATTGATTCGGAGTCTTAGAACCCGAGTTATGCCTTTTGGAAGGCTGCTGTCCCGACGGGACAGAACCGTTGTTTTCGGGTTTTGCGAGTAGTTGGTAATGTCGGGGTAGATGAGGGTTTGCGTACTGTTTTGTGGACACGATTGTGAGTGTGTGGTACCTATGTGCAGGTGGTATGACCCCGGGAGTGCCCTCTACGTCTCGCCAATCCGTCGTCATGGTTGAGGCAAGTGTGTTGTGATGGATAGCGAGTTGTAGGTTGCTTGTTGAGAATAGATGGAATTGACTTCATGATATATGATCACTTGCCATGCTTTTATGATTGCCAATGATATGATGAGCATGTTTAGTATGTTATGATGCCATGTGTTAAAATGTGAGTTAAATATGATGTTGGCATAATTGCATACATGACATGTTACATGGCCCGGGCGGTGAGAAAGTCATATCTAATCCGGGAAGGTCGGTGAGAAAGATATGACTAATCCGGAGAGCCAATGAGTAAGTCCTACATCGTGATTCCATTCACCGCAGTGAACGGAAGTGAGGAGTAGGCACCCTCCATCTTCGGGATGGAAGGGGGGAGAGAGTGCACACCGACGGGTGTGTACTCAACCATACCGGTATGAGTTTCCAAGGAGACATGAGCATCGCATTGCACTGCATACATATTGATGATGATGATGATATGTGACCATGAATGAGATGGTTTACATGATGTGAGATATTATTGCTATGTAATTGTTTATGTTTGTACCATTGCAATATACTTGCTGAGTGATGGACTCACGCTTGTGTTTATGTTGTTTTCTTTTAGGTACCATGAATCCGACATGCGGGAAAGGGAGCTAGTCACACGTCATCACTTAGCATCACCCATTTAAACAATGACATGATAATGAAAGTATTGCCATGAAACTTGGAGTATTGCTTAACCGTGTGCTTGGTCTTATTATTTAATTCGTTTAGCTCATGAAGTGGTTGAATGCTTTATCCTGGACTTATATTGTTGCTATGTCACATGTTATTCCTGTTTTAGATGCTTTCCATTATGATATAACTTGTGATACTGTTGTTGCTCCTTCAATTCATGTTAAAACAAAGGAGATGCTGCCGAAATCTCGGTTTTTAGCATATGCGCCTTTGCTGGAATTTTTGTTTAATTGTGGTATTTAGATGTTGTTTAGCTTATGTTTGGTAGCATTCAGGCATATTAAATGCCGGGGTGTTACATGGCACTACCGCAGTGAAGAATGCGGTACTGCCGCTAGGCCGGCACTACCGCTCTTCAAGGGCCGTACTGCCGCCTGGCCGGTACTGCTGGGCTCAAGAACAGGGTGCAGAAAACAGCCCGTGACCAAGACCAAATTGATGAAACTATTGATCTAGTGGTCAGGTTCTCATGAAACTTGGTAGATACCCTCTAAAGGATGTCAAGTACTCATCATAGGCATGAAGAACCAAAAGCAAGTAGAAGGAGGGGAGGCAAAATCAACTTGCGGAAGTAAAATTACGAGAAAGTAAAGACTGGATTTAAATTGCGGAATGTAAAGACATAATGTAAATGCGGAATATAAATTAAGAAATGAGTAAAATATTTTTGTATTATTTTTTTTTCTGTTAAGTTTTTACAAAGCCTCACTTCTTGTGGGCAAAGCTCAAAGGAGCACAAAACTTCTCAAAGAATGAATGGGCATGGAGGCCTCCCTCCACCCCTCTATTTATACTACTCTAGGGGCACCTTTCACCCTTGGATGAGTCCCAAACCCTAGAGCACTCCATCAAGGGCTAGGATTAACCCTACTCAATCCATCTCTTGGGCTAACCCGAAACCCACTAACTTAACGGGTTTTGCACGCTTCTCAAAGCTGCTAGACTTAACCACTACACTATCTTCATGAACCGCGATCCAACGGTCCTCCTTGATCTGTGCAACATCAAGCTAGCATCCTCATGGTTCCCTTGATCCTTTGACTTTCACCTGTTCCAACTCCGGCCATCCTCCGGCGATCACTGGCCTCCCGAACCTCCGGTGCTCCTCGCCTAGTCCCGGCCTTCTTTCGCCTCACTATGACCTCGGATCGGAGCCCTGCACACATCAAAAGACAAGGAAACACATCACATAGCATTGCCCAACATTAAAGTGAAATTAATAAAACAATTAATCATCCATTAATCCATTTGTTCAATAAAAACAGAATGCTTCGAACTTGGCCGGCACTACGTAGTGCAAAGGCCGGTACTGTCGCTCGGCCGGCAGTACCGCCCAACCCTGGCGGCAGTGCCGCTTGACGGTGAACAGTAAATGCACCCTCTCTGGAAAAAAGTGACCGCCCTCCTGGCCGGTATTGCCGCCTGAAGCCGGCAGTACCGCCCTATTGGACCGGTAGTGCCGCTTGTCACAGAGTCAATCCAAATTGCTTCAAATTTCAATTCAAATTCAAATCAAACTTCAAACATGAGTAGCCCAAGCTCAAATACATGTCAAATACTCATCACAAACACGAGTGGACCTCCACATGGTCCTTCAATCTCGCCCTTGATAAGTATATTGACAAATCCACAAAAGGCATCATTTGAGTTTGAAGAATAAGGAAAAGAAGCAATTTTGATTGCCAAAAATCATACTTGGTTCATTTGAAAGAGAAGGCAAGGTCAAGACCAAGTAGATGAAACAGGATTTAGAGCACCAAGAAAAGAATAAGTTTTCCACAAAAGGCTCTAAAAGTCTAAAAACCTTCCAAATTGCTCCAAATTTCAACCAAATTTGCTCATGATCCATGCAAGAACAATTGATCAACTTGATCATGAGTAAGTATTTTTTAAATAACCCCCTACGATGCCTTTTCTACGTTCTCCCCCTTTTGGCAATATAGGCATCAAGAGAGTCAAATATGGATGAAATGCAACCTTAAGGAGCTTTGAGGATTATGCAAGTCACTACAGGAATCCGATATATTTTCGTCGGCCAAAAGCTGATGAAAATAAGCCAAAAACCGACGAAAATAGATATTTTCGTCAGTTGGCCGACGAAACTATATCGACGAAAATAACTAGACGAAAATACAACTATTTTCGTCGGCAGCCGATGAAAATACTCTATTTTCGACGGCTTTGGGCAGCCGATGAAATTACTTTGCCGTCGGCCAGCTTCCGTAGACAAGCTAACGTGGCAACTTATTTTCGTCGGCCTGGCCGATGAAAAAACTTATTTTCCACGACCTCGTTGGCCGACAAAAATACTTATTTTCCACGGCCTCGTTGGCCGACGAAAATACTTGTTTTCCACGGCCTCGTTGGCCAACAAAAATGTTTATTTTCCACGAGTACTGTCGACGGCCAGGCCGACGAAAATATGTAATTTTCTTTAAAAAATAACAAAAATTCTCAGAAAATTACACAAATCACAGAACAATCACAGATATTATGACAACACAATTCACAGAACAATCACAGAAATTATGCCATCCACATACCACACATAACATTCATTATTTATAACATCTCATACACATTGTTTGCATCCACATGCATCATTTCATCCACATCCACAAAACAATCATCATTTGCATCATCTCATCCACATGAACAAAAACAAATCATTGCAAGACATTTAACATAAAATTACATTGTTCAACTTGGAGGTGTATGAAAATTGTGGTCACTACCTGCATCACCCCTTGTATTGAGAAATTGTTTAACAGGCGTCCCCGAACCACTAGCATCATCACCTCCAACATTTGTTTCCGGTCTAGCAGGCGGTGTTGTCGATCCCTATAGGAATCAAAATGGTTATTAATTAATTTCACAGGAAAGACCAACTTTCTAAAAATGACAAGTTACTAGTAAATACCATTTGCGGGGATTGGAAGAAAGGAGGTGGAGGAGGAGGACGAAATGCTGTCAAGTTAACGGCAGCGGATCCAAGGTGCGAAGTTAAAATGTCCTAAAAAATTATTGTTAGAAGAACAAAAACAAATATAAGTATTGTGACACCAATTAGCAACAAAATGATTAAGTTCATAACAAGTACATAAAATTTGTCCATTAGCACTATATGCAAGCATTGATCATCAAAATTTGTCATTCCACTTCATGAGGCACGCATGATATGAATTTGATAAATTTATTGAAAATGATCATATCAAGTGCTTTAAGCGTAAATGATCAATTATGGAGGATCATCAAAATTCGCCATTCCACATACATGGTCAACCATAACAAAGCATTTATAAAACACATCTAGCACATATGATATAAATTTAATAAATGTAGCTAAACTGACATTATGAAGTGATTTAAGTCTAAATGATAATGTCTACACAAATAATAAAAATATACTCATTGTAGGCATGAAATCGTAAACAGCTGACAATTTTACTTCCTTGAAAGTATTGTTGTTGTTGTGCCTGCCATTGAACAAAATAGGCTTGGGTTTGCATTGCACTCTCGTGTTAGTGCCTCATTGACGAGTGCACATAGCATGGGTACCCCCATCAGCCCGGAACCACGAACGGGCTGACCTCCTTAGAAGCCCAGTTCTGGCGAAAGGTCCGTGGGCCGCGAAGAGTGGGCCTGGCCCTGTTTAGAGCTAGCCCCGGGCGGCCGGCAGATTCCGACCTCCTAGGTCGGAGCACGTGGTCAGTCGGCTCCACTAGCGCTCAAGGGGCCAAGGCCCGCGCTGGTGGAGGGCCAACTGCTCTGCATACGCGATGTCCCCTGACATCCGTACCAGGGTAGGCGGGCCCTTCCCGAGAATGTCAGAGGATGTTCCAAGAAGTCAAGCCCCGGTCCCATCATCACTGACACATCACGGAGGAGAGCGCCCCCTCCCGAGGCCAAGCTAAGGTCAAATACAATTAACTACCGGAGCTGACGTTCGTACGGGGCAGTGCATCACCCTGTCAGCACGGCCGAAGACTCTCTGCTGCAGGACTACCAACCCGACATGGGGATAGTCGGAGCCCGGTCGGACGACAAGACGGAAGGCCAGACTCTAAGGCGTACAGTACCCCTTCCTTTTTCTCTCCAAACTCCCATGTAACCTACCGCCTCCGGGTATATAAGGAGGAGCAGGGCCCCAGGGGGGAGAGAGAGATGAATCGAGCCAAAAAGCACAAACCAATCAAGCACAAGGGAGATCGATCTGTCAACCCTCTGTCTTGTCTATAACCTTTGGTTCGTCTCACGAAAACAATACATCCCAACGGCACGAACTGGAGTAGGGACATTCAGCCCGAACCAGTATAAACCCCTGACTTCTTGAGTAAACCAATCGAGGAGAGGGAGCGTGCGACCCCCAGTAACCAAAAATTCGTATTGCCGGTGCACGAAACACCGACAGTTGGCGCGCCAGGTAGGGGCGCTCGCGCGTCATCATCGCTTCCATCTTCGGATTCCCACCTTTTTCATCCTCGATGGCTTCTCCCTCGCGCCTCGACGGCGCACCGGCGCTGAGGGGCTGGATCCGCTTCGGCACCCTCGGCTTCATCGCTACGGCGGTAGGAGAGCTCGTGCTCGTCCCCGCTTCAGTCCGCGAACAGGTCTTCTCCAGGAGCCTGGGCGCAGTAGCCGATATCCTCGGCAACCTCCGCCTCGAGGCCCCGGCGCGGGCCTCGGAGGCGGGCTTACCTCGTACCGGCATCGCCTCTAGTGATGCTACGTACGAGTCACGACCGACGATGGTCGCGCCTTCCACGGGCTCTCGGCTCGTGGCCATGACCGGCTACGTGCCGACTTCCCTGCACGACCTGCTGGGGGACTCCTCTAGCCACGGCTCCAGTTCCGACAGAGAGTACCCTCCGCGCAGGGCGTACTCCCGCGAGTGCAACATGGCGGGCGCAACGGAGCCGTCCGCCACCCCTGCAACTCCTGGAACCCTCCTCCCGCGTGATGGAGAACGGGGGGATGGGTCCCGCCGAGAGGACAACGCGGGCCTCCAGGCTCGGCTCGCTGACCTCCGACGTCAGCGCGAGGAGCTGGACGCCCGTAAGGCCGAGCTGGACAAACTCCAGGCCGACCTGGAGCGACGTCAGCCCGAGTCACCAATGGCCTCTGGCGCGCGCTCCCGCCAAGTCCATCACCAGTTCGCCGAGGGGACGGACGACCTCCCGTTCTTCCCCCACGCCAACCAGAACGTCGCCGCCGCAGCGATGCTGCTTCGTGGGCTGCCTGAGTCGACGGACCTGGACGCCAAGACCACGTACCAGAACCTTCGAGGGCTGGTGGAGCGTGCTGTCGTCCAGCACGCCCAGGGTTCCGATTCCCGGCACTCGGGCACGCCCTCGGGCCACCTGGGCCACTCCCCTTCGCGGGACCATCGGAGCCCGGCGAGGACGGCCCCGCTCCATGAGCTCCCCCAGGCATCGCGCACCCTGGTGCGCCACCGCCTGGGGGACAACCGTGACCTTCGCGCCACTCTCGAGGCACGGAGGAGAGTTGCTGATGCGGCGGCGTCATCTCAGGTTGCGGATAGCGGGCGGCGCAATCACCGCGATCCGGGCCCCGACGGCCCCGGACCACGGGCGTTCACCTGCGCCATCCGCAACGCCGATTTTCGGGCCAAATTCCGGGCCCCGGCCAACATAGCCAAATACACAGGGCGACCAACCCGAGTGTTTGGCTTGAGGACTACCGCCTCGCCTGCCGGGCGGGGGGAGTGACAGATGATTCCTTCGTCATCCAGTACCTCCCCATCTACCTCGCGGACTCCGCTCAAGCTTGGCTCGAGTACCTGCCCGCAGACGCTATCGGGAGCTGGGCCGACCTGACGAACCTCTTCGTCGGGAACTTCCAGGGCACGTACAAACGCCCTGGCAACTCCTGGGATTTGAAGAGCTGCAAGCAGCAACCGGGGGAGACCCTCCGGGACTACATCCGCCGCTTCTCCCAGCAGTGCAATGAGCTCCCCGACATCCGCGACGCCGACATCGTCAAGGCGTTCATTTACGGCACCACCTGCGAGGCTCTGGTCCACAAGCTGGGCTGCGCAAAGCCCCAGACCACCAAGGAGCTCCTCAACATCGCCACCAACCACGCATCCGGCGAGGAGGCCGTGGGGGCCATCTTTGAAAGGAAGGTGGCCCACAAAGCGTCAGGCTCCGAGGCCGGCACCCCTTCCGACCGCTCCGACAAGAAGAAACGGAAGGGGAAGCAAGGCCGCGAAGGTCGCATGGTCGCCGCTACCGACCACCCTGCCAAACAGCAGGCTCGACAGGTGCCCGACCGTTTCGAGAAATTGATGGATATCTCATGCCCGAACCACGACTATCCCGTCAAGCACAAGTATCGGGACTGCGAAGTCCTAAAGCGGTTTCTCTCTGGGAACCCCACGACGTCGCGGGGCAAGGGGAAGAAGCGCAACCCGGCGCCTAACGCCGGGGTGAAAGGAGACGAAACGACCGATGAGTTCCCGCAACTCGACGGTTGTCTCGTGATCTTCGGTGGGGCGGCATGCTACGCCGACAAGCGTCGGTTGAAGCTCGTCTACCGCGAAGTTCACACGGCGACCCACGCCGTGCCTAGCTACCTACAGTGGTCGGAGTGCCCGATCGCCTTTGATCGGACCGACCACCCCGACCACATCCCGCACCCGGGACGCTACCCGCTCGTTGTCGACCCCATCGTGGGGACGAAGCGCCTGACCAAGGTGTTCATGGACGGCGACAGCAGTCTCAATATCATGTATATTGAGACCTTCGACGCCCTGGCTGTCCCTCACTACGCCCTTCGGCCGAGCAAGGCGCCTTTCCACGGCGTCGTCCCAGGCCAGCAGGCCCACTCGCTCGGACAGGTCGACCTGTCCGTCACCTTTGGGAGCCCGGACAACTTCCGCACCGAGAACCTCACTTTTGAGGTTGTGGATTTTCCTGGCTCCTATCACGCCTTCTTGGGGAGGCCGTGCTACGCGAAGTTCATGGCGATCCCCAACTACACCTACCTCAAGCTGAAGATGCTGGGGCCACAGGGTGTCATCACCGTGGTCTCGTCTTTTCAGCTCGCTTACAACTGCAAGCAGAGCAGCTGCGAGCTGGCCTCAGCGGTCGTCGCTTCCGCCGAGCTCGCCCGCCTCCATGAAATGGCCCCCAAGTCCACTCCTGACTCCAGTAAGTCGGGGCCGAGCTCCTTCAAGTCCGCGGAGGACGCGAAAGAGGTCGCGGTTGATCCCGAGGATCCTGCCAAGACGGTACGGATCGATGCCGCCCTCCCTGCCAAATAGGAAAGCGCGCTCGTCGACTTCCTCCGGGCAAACCGGGACGTCTTCGCCTGGAGACCCTCGGACATGCCGGGAGTTCTGAAGGAGGTCGTCGAGCACTCCTTGAACATCCGACCGGGCTCCAGACCGGTCGCCCAACGCCTGCGCCGTTTTGACGAAGAAAAACACCTGGCCATTGGGGAAGAAATTGCCAAGCTTTTGGCCGCGGGCTTTGTAAGGGAAGTGCGCCACCCCTAGTGGCTCGCCAATCCCGTCCATGTAAAGAAAAAGTCCGGGCAATGGAGAATGTGTGTTGACTACACGAGCCTCAACAAGGCCTGTCCGAAAGACCCGTTCCCATTGCCTCGCATCGACCAAGTTGTAGATTCCACCGCCGGGTGTGAATCCCTTTCCTTTTTGGACGCCTACTCGGGCTACCACCAGATTGCGATGACGGAGTCCGACCAGCTCGCGACCTCCTTCATCACTCCGTATGGCTTGTACTGTTACGTCACGATGCCCATTGGTCTGAAGAACGCGGGCGCTACATACCAGCGATGTATGCAAGCATGTTTCTCTGACCAAATAGGCCATAATGTCGAAGCCTACGTTGACGACATCGTCGTCAAGACCAGGAAGACCGGCGACCTCGTCACCGGCCTGGAGGAGACTTTTGCAAACCTTCGGCGGTTTCGCATAAAGCTCAACCCCGAGAAATGCGTTTTCGGGGTCCCAAAGGGAAAGCTGCTCGGCTTCATCATCTCCGAGCGTGGCATCGAAGCCAACCGCGACAAGATCTCTGCCATCATGAGGATGGGGCCGATCAACAATCTGAAGGAGGTCCAGAGGCTGATGGGGTGTCTCGCGGTTCTGAGCCGCTTCGTGTCTCGCCTCGGCGAGCGCGGGATGCCACTTTACAAGCTCATGAAGAAATCCGAACGTTTCTGCTGGACCCAAGAAGCTCAGGAAGCCCTCAGTCAACTGAAGGCATTCCTGACTTCGCCTCCGGTGTTGGTCGCCCCGGAACCGCAAGAGCCGTTGCTCCTCTACATTGCCGCCACAACCCAAGTCGTCAGTGCGGCGCTTGTCGTGGAGCGAGCGGAGGAAGGCCACGTCTTCAAGGTGCAGAGGCCGGTCTACTTCGTCAGTGAAGTACTCTCCGAAACAAAGGTCCGGTACCCACAGTTACAGAAGCTGTTGTACTCGGTGCTCATCACGAAGAGGAAGCTGGTCCACTACTTCGACCGGCACCCCGTCTCCGTGGTGACCTCATCACCTCTTGGAGAAGTCGTCCACAACCGCGATGCCACTGGAAGGATCGCCAAGTGGGCTCTCGAGCTCAATGGCCTCGACATATCGTACGTCCCTAGGACGGCGATCAAGTCGCAGGTCTTGGCTGACTTCGTCGCCGAGTGGACTGAAGCACAAGTCCCGCCGATGGTCGAGGATCCCGAGTACTGGACGATGTACTTCGACGGGTCTTACACCAAGAATGCGGCTGGTGTGGGGGTCGTCATTGTCTCCCCCCTCGGCAACAAGCTTCTGTACACCATCCGACTGCTTTTCGATGCCACCAACAATGTCGCCGAATACGAGGCTCTCGTCAACGGCCTCCGGATTGCCGCCGACCTCGGCGCTCGGTGGCTCTACGTCCACGGTGACTCCAAGCTGGTTGTCGACCAAGTTATGAAGGCTACGGAGCCACGCGACGCTCGTATGGCTGCCTATTACTTGGAGGTCCGCAAGCTCGAGGAGAGGTTCAAAGGATTTGAGCTTCACCATAGCTACCGACGCTACAATGGAGAAGCCGAGTTCCTCACCAACCTCGCCTCCAGCAAAGGGCCGGTCCCCCCCGGAGTCTTCGTCTCCGACCTGCACAAGCCGTCCATTCGGTTGGATCCGACCATCGAGAGCACAACCGAACCCCCGTGTAACATCCCTATTTTTGGTTTTCTAAAAAAAAATTAAATTAATTAATTTAAAGTTTTGGATTTTAATTGGAGTTCTAATTAACCTGGCATCCTTATCCTTCCGAAATTGGAGCTCAATTTCAAATCATCCGAAAAGTCGAATTTTCAAATTCCTGTCATTGCTCGAAATTTCACCCGAGTCCCAAAATGCTCCAAAAATTCCAAAACCTATTGCATTAGGTTCCAAATATTCCAAAATGATTTTGGGAATTTTCACAAGATTTTTGGAAACCCTCTGGTATTTTATCGCTTGCAGCCTTTCGTTAAAAGCCCTTTATTCGTCCTGGAATTTTATAAATTCCAAATTTTATCCAAATTCAATGAAACCAATTTTGTTGGGTTCCAAATATTCTCTAGTATTTTTAGGAATTTTTCTGGGATTTTTAGACCCTTTTTGCTATTTTATCTCTCGCACCATAGTCTCTTCACTATTCATGGGGTCCACATGTCAGATGAATAGTGCTTCTTCAACCCTCAGCCACTTGCAACCAGAGAACGATTCTTTCTCTCTCTCCTCCATTGATGCTCATGTAGAAGCTTCATTTCTCCTCCAATTAATGCACCAAAAATTCTGGAAAAATGATATTCGTAATCCTCGTTGCATTTGTAACGTTCCAAAATTAATTCCTTAGTTAAATCCTTCATGAATTGCCACTTACTCTCGTGCAAGAACGTGTTTCCGTTACTCCCATGAATACACCCACTACGGACCTCCTCTTGCCCTATAAAAAGGGGGCTTTGGTGCCTCTCTTCGTCGCCAACCCGTCCCTCCACTTCCTTTGTGCTACTTCGCCTTCGATTCGACGAATTTCATAGTTGTTCCTCATCAACCGACGAGGCTTGCGACTTAGATTGCTCTCAATCCGGTCATCCTCTCCGAAATCCGACATCACCGTTGGATTCGCACCGCCGAGACCTTTCCGGTGCATACCTTCTCTAATCCCGCAAACCCTTCCATTGCAACATCATTTTTCGAAACCCTAGTTCATACTGCTCTGTTCTGGATACAAAATTCGCGATAAGTACTGTAGCTACAGTACTTTTCCCTTTTTCTTGATTTTCCATCATTTTCCAACTTCGAACGCTTATATCTTTTGCGTCCGAACTCCGATTCACTCCGTTCAAATTCCTAAATTCATCTAAATTCAAGATCTATCTGCCCGTACTAATTTTATAATTTTTAGATTTTATTTTATTTTTGGTTATTTATTTGTGTCTCGTTTTGCGCGTAGCCGAAGAATCCATCGAAGCCGCCGACGCCGTCGCTGAGCATCAAGTCTTCGATATCTTAGCTGCTAGTGAAGGCAAGTCGTAGTCCTTGACCATGTTGGACCTATGTTTGTAAAAGTATTTTTGTTTCATACAAATGCATGCTATTTATTTACAAGTATTATTTACGGGAATAGTTAAATACCTGATTGCCATAATGACACCTTGAATCATTGAAATGCCATGTATCCATTGTCACCCTAGGTTGGGTCATTTACTAGTTGGATATGATTGTAGTACCAACATTGTGTTATCGAAACTATGCTTAGACATGCTTAGTTGTATGATGGGTTCATGTCACATGATGAATTAATAATATTGACTTAATGATATATGAAATCGTGGCGGGTAGCCACTGTTGTAAAATTTTTTGTACCATGGCAGGGTGTGTCATTGGTCTTGCTTATACAAAATTGTTTTCACTCGGGCAAGTGATCGTGCAGTAAAGGGGGTGCTTTTAGTACATTTGGGATGTGGTTGTCTTGCCTGAGTATACTTAAGGACTTAATCTTGTGCGCCATTGAACTGGGCCTAACCGTACAACCACATGTCTGATAACAGACCTGGCTGATTAATTTGCAATGTCTAAATTTAAGTACTGTTGTGGTTGTGTGGGTTCCGGGATAGACGGGTAGACTCACAAGGCGCAAGAGGGGCCCCTGAGGGGTGAAACCTTAGCGGGCAGTACTGGGTTTATACAGAGCATTGTAAAGGCCTTGTTATGACCTCTCTGCCGACACACCATAGGAAGTGTGTTAATTACGTATGGCAATAAGAGTTGATCATATCTTGTGGGTAAAGCTGTACAACCTCTGCAGAGTGTGTGTTAAACTATTCAAATAGCCGTGTCTGTGGTCATGGACGTGCCTGGGAATTTCACACAGGGTATAGTGTTTTCAGAAAAATGTTGAGGGACGGTATTGTTGCGAGTGAACGGGAAGTTCACTATTGTTTTTTTTATGTCAAATTATTAATACTGTTGAGTTCAGTGGTTGATGATGATTTAGTTGGTGATGGGTGATGCCTCACCAATCTTGTGTTGTTGTTTACCATTGATTTACCGGTTATTATTATCTTTGTCAATTATGCTTTGAATCTATACATGGTATTTACATTCAAGTTATCGCTTTCTGCAAAATAACCCTATGGATATCCTTTGTCAAGCCGTACAATATTTGCATCATTCCCTGCGGCTTGCTGAGTACTTTTTGTACTCACGGCTTTATGCCTTTGTTGATCAGTTGCTGAGGAAGAACAGGGAAATACTGAGTTCTACGAGGAGGAGTTTTACGAAGACTACGTGAACTAGGATGGCGCTCCCAGACGATTGCTTGTGGCATGTCGTATGGCCCAGTTATTTTATTTTTGGCTGCAAGAGTTTTATTTGTTTCTTAAGCCTTTAAGGCACAGTTATGTAAACTTGACCATAAGGTCCGTTGCTACTATTTGCTACTTTAATAGTTAATTCGATAAATGCAATGATATGTAAATTTTGTTGCCACTGTGTGCACTAGCGTGATCCTGGACTAGTGCGGTAAACACAGAGGGTTCCAGATTTGTAAATCCGGGTCCCGACACCCCGAAAGTAGACGCTCCGACCGACGCTCGATCGGACGCACAGCTGCCTGGGTCGGACCCTAATGTGCTGAACGTCGAGTCCGACTAGAGGCAACCCTTCATCGACCGGTTGACAGACGGGTCGCTCCCCGCCGACTCCACCGAGGCTCGGCGGGCCAAGTCCTTCATCCTGGTCGAGAAGATCCTTTACAAGAGAAGCCCCTCCGGGATCCTCCAGAAGTGCATCCCGACCGACCAAGGGAGGCACCTTCTACTCGACATCCACAGCGGGGTCTGCGGACACCATGCTGCGCCACGGTCTCTGGTAGGAAAGGCCTTCCGGCAAGGCTTCTACTGGCCGACCGCTGTGGCCGACGCTACGCAGATTGTCCGCACTTGCGAAGGATGCCAATTCTTCGCCAGGCAAACGCACCTCCCGGCACAAGTCCTGCAGACGATCCCCATCACATGGCCCTTTGCGGTCTGGGGGCTCGATCTGGTCGGACCCTTCAGAAAAGCGCCCGGAGGCTTCACTCATCTGCTCGTCGCCGTGGACAAGTTCATGAAATGGATAGAAGCCAAGCCACTGGCGACCATCACCTCCGCGCAGGCGGCGAGCTTCTTCCGCGACATTGTCTACCGCTTTGGGGTTCCAAACTCCATCATCACCGACAACGGAACGCAATTCACGGGGAAGGAGTTCCTCGAGTTCTGCGACGACTTCAACATCCGCGTCGACTGGGCAGCGGTCGCGCATCCCCGTGCCAACGGCCAGGCCGAGCGGTCCAACGGCATGATTCTCCAAGGGCTCAAGCCGCGAATCTTTAGTCGACTGCAGAAATTCGTGGGACGGTGGGTGGCCGAGCTGCCCCCCGTTCTCTGGAGTCTGCAGACCACGCCTACACGGTCGACTGGATTCACGCTGTTCTTCCTGGTGTTCGGGGCGGAGGCCGTCCTCCCGGCCGACCTCGAGTATGGCGCCCCGAGAATACAGGCTTATGACAGCACGCGGGGGTCAGAGGCGCAGCAAGACGACCTCGACCAACTCGACGAAGCACGAGATGTTGCCGTCCTGCGGTCGGCCAAGTACCAGCAGACACTACGGTGATACCACAGTCAACTGGTTCGCGGTCAGTCGTTCGCGGTCGGCGACTTAGTGCTGCGCCAAGTCCAGTCCGCGAAGGATAGGCATAAGCTTTCCCCGCCGTGGGAAGGCCCCTTCGCCATTGCGGAGGTCCTCCGACCCGGCACTTTCCGTCTCAAGGACGCCGAGGGCAACCTCATTGCCAACGCGTGGAATATAGAGAAGTTGAGGAGGTTTTATCCTTAGAAAACCTCTCCTCTCCTTGTACTACTCAAGAAATATCAAAACCAAGGAATCACAATGGTCAGTCATCCGACCGAGTGTCCGTTTTCTCTTCTTTTGTGCCCTTTTGTTGGCCCCGAGCACTACGACCTACGCCCCGGCGGCGAAGGTCCCGAAATAGTGCCCTATGGGTCGCAGAGCCTATGCGCACAAAAGACCAGCAGTTGGTCGGAGTAACCACTCTCCCACGCGAACTCATGTTAAAAGCCGTCTCAGATCTAGGCTTGACCCGTTGCGGTCCCTAAAGGCTATGGTCGATGGAGCACGTTTTCCCAAAAGCAACCCCGTGGAAGAGAAGCAGAATTAGCAAACAGAAGGAGGAAGCTTATAAAACAAACTTTTTATTTTAGTTACATAAGGGGCACTAGCCCCACCGGCGAAAGCCAACCACTGAGGTCAGAGCCTCCGGTCACTCGCGGCGATACTCCTCCAGGTGTGCGCCAATCCAGCCGAACGACACGTGGCGCCGCTCAGTCAGCGCCTGGATTAGCGGCGCCCTCACCTCCCAAAGGCGAGGAACGGCCGCGATGAGGACATCAACTCGCCTCGCGTCCCCAGCCACGGCGGCAGCCTCAATGTAACACCCCAAAATTTTGCTTTTCTTAAATTAATGTGTGATTTGGCACTTTGGTGAATTTTTGGAATTTTCTGGAATTTATTTGGATTTATTTGGAATTTATTTGAATTTATTCCATTTTGAAATAATTAAAGAATTAAACTTTGCAAATAAAATTTTGTTGGAAATATTTTATTTGAGTCCAAAATGATCCAAAATATTTTCCAGAATTTTTCTGGAATTTTTCTGAGTCTTTTGCTATTTTTAATGAATTAAATGAATTACTGGGAATTATTTTAATTATTAAATCGCTGGAAATTCGAGTTGGGTCAAGTACTATTCATCCGACCTAGTCGGAACCCGAGTCGGACTCGAGTCCGACCCGAGCCACGTGATCCGGTCGAACCTTGATCGATCCGAACCGTTGGATCGAAATCCAACGGTCGGAAATTTGCCGCACCGATCCAACCGGAACCGGCCCGGACCCGTTGCGCCGCGCGATCTCGGCCGTGGATCGGGGCCACGCGGATGGCCACGATTTCGTCATCTTCCCGAGTTCGGCTCGGACTGCGCCGCCGCGTAGCCGCCGTGTCCGTTAGGGTTTCACAGATTGCGCGCACGCCGAGGCACTATTTAAAGCCCCGAGGCCACCCCGTTGAAGCCCTTTGCCGTGCGCATCTTTTGCCTCAAGTTTCAGAGCCCTAGCCGCCGCCGCGTAGCTGCAATTGCTCGCCGTAGTTCCTTCCCTCTCTCCGCTTTGGTTTTCGCCCGTGCGCGCCGTCGTCGAGCCGTCTCCGCCGTCACCGAGCACAGATCCGGACTCCTCGCTTCGAGACGCACCCGAGAGTGCCTTTCATCTCGTCGGAGAAGCCCCAAGGCGCCGTCGCCGTGGTCGCCTTCCCCAACTCCGGCGGAGCAGCGCCACCACAACGCCATCGTCGCCCTCGAAGCACGTCAACCGTCCGATCGAAATCCAACGATCCAGGTGAGCCCACATGCAACCAAAACCCTAAAACCTAGATCAGATCGGGACCATTGGATCTAGATCCAACGGCCCACGATCACTGTGTACTTTATAACGGTGTTAGCCTAGGGTAGATCTGGACCGTCCGATCTAGATCGAACGGCCCGCGATCACCGTGTAGTTTTGAACGTGAACCCTAGATCCGATCCGTGCCGTCGGATTTCAAATCAACGGCACAGATCGTGCCACGTGTGCCTAGCCGCGCCACGCGCGCGTGAGCGCGTGTCTCTGACACGCGGGGCCCGCGTGTCAGCGGGACAACCGAACCGCACCATGACGTCACCGCTGACGTCACGGTGGGGCCCGCATGTCAGTAGCGTCACCGAGCACGATGACGTCAGTGCTGTCGTCACCCGAGGATCCCACCTGTCAGCGACCCGAGCCGTGGACCGAGTCCACCGTGGACCGAGCCAAGCCGTGGACTGAGCCCATGAGCCGGCTGACGTCAGCCAGCCAATCAGGAGCCGACACGTGTCCTCGCTGACGCAATAATTAATTTCCGAAAAAGAAAATGATTTATTAATTCGAAATAATGATTTCAGATTTTGTTTCAAACTTCAAACGCTTATAACTTTTGCGTTTCAACTCCGATTTGAGTGATTCAAATTTCTAAATTTGTATAAAATTGAGATCTACCTAAATAGGAATTTTATTTAATTTTTGGACTAAAGTTTTTCTCTGTAAAATTATTTAATTGATTATTTAAACTTTAAATAATCATAACTTTTGTGTTTTAACTCCAAATTTGACGATTCCAGTTTCTAAAAATTCATAAAATTATGTTCTCTCTGTTTATGGATTTTATTTGGAAGTTTGGACACTTTTTGCCTATTGTTTATTTGTGTATTGCTATTTGCACGCTTTACGAGTAGACATTGAAGTGCCAGAAGGATTCGAAGGAGAAGTATTGACTAAGGATCCAACTCAAGACCAAGAGCAAGTACTTTTTGAAGGCAAGTTTTGCTTTGACCATGTTGATCCTATTTTGAAATTTATTTTGATTTAACCTATTGCATGCTAGTTCAATTAGAAAATATTTTATTTAAATATGGGGAATTAGATAAATACCAATTTGCTGTATGACACCTTGATTACTTAAATATGTGCCATGACCCCTTGTCACCCTAGTTGTGGTTTACTAGTTGGACATTATTAAATTGCCAACATGGGAAATTAGATCGTTGTAGTATGCTGCTTAGACCTGCTACGTGCTCATGACATGATTTTGGACAATCAAATGTTAATATTGACTTAATGATATATTGAACCTGTTTGGAAAGGTATCATGTGATGTTGATGGCACGTGGTGCATGGTAATCAACTGGGGTTTGATAAATAGTTTTTCGACCGGGGCATGTGGCAAGAATAATCAGGTGGGCCAGTTGTGGCACTGGGGATGTTGATTTGGTTCTTCGGGTAGTCTTGCCCTGGTCACCCTAAGGACTTCACCTTGCAAGCCTTTGAACTGGGTCTAACGTGCAACCACATGTCTGTAATGGGACGGACCTAGTTGACTAAGTTGCTAATAACGTACCTGTGGGACCTCAGGAGGTCAACTACACCCTTTGTGTAAGTTGTACGGGGGAGCGTACCGGGGCTGAGGCCAGGTACCCATCTAACGGTTGATTGGCCTAAACTTCGCCTTAGCTAAGGGAAGGGTTAGCGTGCAATAACCGGGGAGGACCACTTGTATTGTTAGAAGTTTTCGAAAGACTTTGTTACGGGAACTCGCCTTTGTGGTGTTTGACTGTATCTTGTGGGTAAAGTGCATAACCTCTGCAGAGTGTAGAATCTATTCGAATAGCCGTGTCCGCGGTATTGGACATCGCTCGAATTACAAATCAAGGGTTAGATTTTCTCAAAAATAACTTGGATTTGAAAGGTTGGGTTGGATTAATAATGATGTTAATGGAAATGTGGATTAGGCTGGGAAAGATGTTTATTAAACTTCTTGAAAAGTTATCTATGCTTTACTTATTTCTACTGCTTTCGAATCTATTTATGATACTTGTTAAATCTTTGTTTTATGCAAATATACCTTGAGCTATTCCTTTGTACCAAGCCATGCATATAGTATATTAGCTTGCATTCTGTGCATGACTTGCTGAGTACCAAGTACTCACCCTTGCCACAATACAACACCAGTTGAAGAGGAGACTACACCAGCTTTGGAAGAGGAGCTCCAAGAGGAACCGTCTACATAGGGAGCGAGCCCAGTCAGTTGCCTGTGGTATACTGGATGGCGCCACGAAGTTATTTGATTTTCCGCTGCTACTATTTCTCTCTTAATAAGTTTCGCCCTGTGAGGCGTACATTTGTAACTTGACCTTAAGGTCGAGTAACCAGTTTGACTACTTAAATAAAAGTACTTTATTAGTATCGAGTGGTATGATTGTGATATTTACCGATGTTAAGACTGTGTGCACTAGCGCGTTCCTGGACTAGTGCTGAATACACAGAGGGTTCGGATTTGCAAATTCGGGGTCCCGACACTCAACCTCCACCACGATCCTTCGCCAAGCCTCTTCAGCTTCCGCGGAGGATTGCCTAAGAAGCTGAGCAGAGCGATCCCCCATTACGGCACAGGAGGAGCTTGGCAAACGAGTCCTGGTATAGCTCACGAAGACACCGGTGCACCCTCCTTTTATACCCCGCGGCACGGAAGACGAAGCGTGTCAAGTAATAACGAGGATCGGGAGCCGAAGCGCCCAGCACCAGTTCCAACCACAACGCAGCCTTCCAAAAAGATGCTCTGCGGCGAGATCCGCTCGGCAATCTCCCGGGCATACGGGTCGACTTGGGCCGGAAACGCATCGACTTCTTTGTCGCTCCGGTTCACGGCGACCCCGCTCCCGACCGTCTCGAGGTCGATGCCATCGTAGTAGGAGATGGCATTGACCAGTGCTGAGGAAGCACCGAGCATCGCCGCCTCCCGCATCGAAGCTTCGACGTGCTCCAGAACCCCCTCCAGCAGGACGGAAAGGGAGCTTGGGCCCAGAGTAAGCCCGACTAACTGGTCGCAGATAGCCTGGCCGACCCCCCGAAGGGTCGTCAGCTCGGCTGTCGCATCGGCCGCCTCCTTCTCCGCTATCTGCCGAGCCGACAGGGCCACATCCCGTGATGTGACCGCTGCGTCTTGTTCCTCCGCCACCAACCTTCGTGACTCCCCGGCCTCGCCGAGATTCCTCTGCAGCTCTGCGAAGGCAAAACAACGTCAGAAAACGCCAGTTACAATGACAGCAGAGAGGGCGAACTACTCACCAGCCACGGAAGCCACCTTGGCACGAAGCTCCTCCTACGCCTTGGCGCGCGCCTCCCGGTCGGACGCTGCACGATCGGCGAGTGCTCTCGCCGATGCTAGCTCCTCCCGAGCGAGGTTTCGCTCGGCGCACAGTTGGTCGGCCATCCTCCGAGCCGACTCACATTCGTCCCGGTAGAGGGCGGCCTCCGCTCGCGTAGACTCCTCGGCGCTAGCCGCAGAGGCCCTAGCTCTCTCGGCTCCCACCAGGGCGGCCTTGGCCTGAGCCACCTCGCCACTCAAGGACTGCGTAAGCCGCTGGGCCTCCTGCAGCGACCCGACGACTTCCTCCAGCCTCCGACCAGCCACGGTGGTCTTCTCCTGCTCAGCGACAAGCGCCGCCTGAGCATCGCGCAGCATCGCCCCGAAGTAGTCGCGCTCCTCCTCGACATCCTCCCTCCGACTGTGCATACGTCGCAGGAAGCCCGACTTGTCCATCGCCCGAACTATCAGGCGCTGCAAAACAAACTGCCCATTCTGTCAAACGCAGGCCCATACTAAAAAACCGTTCTGAAAGACAAGGAGCTTGGTTTTACCTCCCCGACCGGGTGAGTACTCCCGGCGATGGTGCTCAGCGCCCTGTCGGAGGATTGGAGGGCAAGACGAAGACCCTCGCGGATCCGGCCGATCTAGGCCTCCACGTTCCTCTCACCCTCCTGCAGGGCCTCCCATTCCCGGTGCTCCGCCGCGTTGTCCAGGACGAGCAACGGCTCTCTGGACGGGCCGCTGCCCTCCCAGGTCAGCACGTGGATGGACTCCACGGTGAGCTCCGGCTGCACTGTCCCGGTGGCCTACCCTTCCAGAGACCGACCCGTAGGGTCCGATCCGACCTCGGCCGCCACCTGGACCGCTCCGCCCGGGGAGGCCTCGACAATCCGTCGCAGGACGTCTTGCGGCACTCGTCCTGCCCCAACCAGCTATTGCCTCGGCGGCGGGGGCGGCAGGACTTCCTTGATCTCCTCAACCGGCATCGCGGTGGGCAGCAGACCCAACGGGACTCCCTCGACCGGCGTCGCGGTAAGCGTTAGACCCAGTGGTCCCCCATCGGCGGTGCCACCTCCTCTCCCGCTGACCCCGCCGCGGGGACCGTACCCGTGGGGGCCCCGCTCCTGACAGTCGTCGACGCGGGCCCCGCCGGCAGGGGTGAAGAAACGCGGCTCCTCGCTCCCGAGGTAGGGCTCAACACTACCCCCGTGCTTGAAAAGCCCCTACACGCGACAACCAGTTGGGAACCGCGAAAGAAAACCCGAGCGGAGAGCCAGTCGAAGGACGGACGAGACACTTACCGCGTTGAGCGGGCGAGCGCTGCACGACGTGCCCTTTTCGCCGGACCCCTATGCAGGGGCGTGGTGGCTCTCCGTCTTCTCAGAAGGAACCCCAAGCTTGGGGCGTCCTCTTCAGGTTCACGAGCACCGACCCCTTGGTTGGAACCCGCGTCAGAGCCGCCCGAGTCGCCCCTGGCGCTCTCGCTGCTCTCGCTCGAGGACGGCTCCTCATCGCCGTCACTCAAGGTCGTGTCGGAGACCTCCTCGCCTCGCGCGGCCCGGGCCGCGCGCTCCTTCTTCTTCCGCACCGCCGCGGCTTTCTTCTCCTCCCTCTGCGCCCGGTGGGCGGCGTCGTGCTGATCCGCGATGGCGCGCGCCGCGGCTCTCGCCTCCTTTTCTCCCGGCAGGAAGGCCCGGGAGACCATGCCGCCAAGCCCCTGCGAAGGTACACTCGGATAAGCGGAGGGAAGAGCAAGGGAAAAAGAGTCAGAAAGGTAGGCACCATACGACCTACCAGGTTCGGTAGATTCCGCGCCGAGAACGGCGCGTGGACCTTATGAGACCCTCATTTTTATGTCACTAATTAACATAAATATGAGGCTCTTAAGTGCTTCCTGTGCCATTCCCATGATCAGTGGCTGGCACGCACAAACACAATTTGGAAATTACAGCCACACAGATACACATTTTTATTACATCACAAGTTTTATAGTATTATTACAATTCCAAAAGTAGCAGGAAATTAAAACCATGTCTCATAGTGTGCCAACTATTCCATAACTCCATAGGCAACTGCTGAGATGAACCTAGAAAGATCAGTCGTCGCTAAAATTCGCGGGTTCCTCATATTCATTCCCATCATTATCGTAATCTTGCTCATCACCTAAAAACATTGTTGAAGCAAGTTGAGTACATTGGTACTCGCAAGACTTTGTAGTGTACGCAATTCCTGGAACATATGCAGGCTGAAATAGAAAGTGGGTTTCTACGGTTGTTTTGCATAAAGCGAAAATTTTGAATTAAGTAATGCTGAATAGTAATGGAAAGCATAAATAAAACTTTAAGACAGTTTGATAAGTAATTGAGATAACAAGTAATAAAAAGGATAATAACATTTTACTCACGGCCCTTTTGTGAGTAAAATAACGAACAAGACCCTCCATGGTCTTACAAAACAAAATATATCGACAAGTGATATTAATCAGTCGTAAAACATTTTCCAGAGTCTTTTACCAAAATTTTCAAAAATAGAAAACAACTAACTTAGTGTGGGTTCACCAAGTCATCCATGACCGTGGATACGGCTATTCGAATAGTTTTAGACTCTGCAGAGTTGTACAGCTTTACCCACAAGATATGTTCTCCCTTTTTGCAAGCTATAAGACACACTTCCTTTGGTATGTCCGCGGGGAGTTCATAACGAAACTGTTCGTTACTTGGACCTTAACTTTGCACTAGCCCAATGACGTTACCCCTGACTATGATGGAAGCAAACAAACAATGAAGCAATAGTATTCAGGAGCCCGCGGCTCAAATGGTACAACAACAGCCCCAAATTCATAGCCAGGCGTACACCGTTACAACGGCAGATGCCAACACCTCGGTGATGACACCTCCCTCGAGCAAACCAATATCCGGAATGCCCGTCCTACAACTGCCTACCAATGTGCAAAGCTAATTCCCAAATAATTTAATAAGTTAAGACTGTCCCAGTCCAGTACTTGTGGATGTACGGTTATCTTGGATCGCGGGACACCATGTTCGGTCCTTAACATGACATGGGCGATAACTCCACCCTAGCTACGTACACGTTAAAACATGTACCACCGGCTATTGCCAATAATCACCCACGTCGAAATCAATAGTTTTATTTTCATTTTTACCAAACTACCAGTATTCTTTACTGCTTAAATAAACCATAAAAAGATTTGTAAAGAAGGTGTGTGGGTGTAAACATTTCCAACATTGACCTAAAGCAGTGCTAAGCATATGCAAATTAATAAACGATTATACCCAGTTCAATGAACTTAACCATTCCTAGGGTTTTTACGGATCATATGTCCACATGATTGGGAATCCATCAATTTAGGTTAATATCTACCAAGTAACAGAAAATAATAGTTTATCAAATTATGAGCATGCAGGAAGATTCTTAATCACATTTTAGTGGATTATGAAATCTGGGATCAAAATGATCAAGGGGGTGCTTGCCTTGCTCCTCAGCGGTGTAAGCTGGATCAGTGTCGTCGACGGCGTAGTCGGTAGTCTCAGCGTCTAGACGTCGATTAAGAACATGGCAAATAAGATATTTCAATATCGATGGAAGAAGCAAATACACAAACGATAAAGATAGCAACTGAAGGATGGAATCATTCCAAAACAATCAAGTCATCAACCAACGTTCATCATTTCATGCATTTAACTAAGTTATATAGTTTTGGTCCTAAGGATAAAAGTATAAGGATATACAACATGACTACCTTTCTTTATGTATTATCTCACTTTTAATTTACGAATTCAAGAAGCTAAGATTGAAAAATTAAATTTAATAAAGTTCATATTCAGGGTATGGGATCAATTGCATTAGATTTAATTTAATACCTAAAGCAACATTTAACATGACCAATATAAACAACATGGTACACCCTAACTTTTATATCACCATTTGATTCTAATTAGTGTAATGAGCACAAAGAAACAATTTTCATTCATTTTGGACCATTTTTGAGTAAGTTATAGCAACCATAATAAATATATGCATTAAGTAAAGTCCTAATATGAAAATTTCACAAACTAACTCCAAATCCAAATCTAATTACATATTTGAGTAGTATTTGACCTAAGGATTCCAGCAAAGTTGGTTTCACTCAAATTGGACTTTATTTGCAAAATCTCTATATGCTATATATTCAAATTTCACTCTTTAAGTTTAAATTCAAGTTTAAATTGCTAAACAAGTTTCAAATGTTTTTGGATATTATGAAACTATATGATTTAATATGAATTTAGAAATTTATCTCATTCAATTTGGAGCTATAGTTTAAAAGATATAGTCATTTGAATCTATTCGGTTTAATGAAATTCAAGAAACTGGAAAATACGTTTTCCTTTGGGGAAAGCGTATTCTCAGCGTTTGCGCGGGCTGGCTTTTGAATCGGTTCGCAGTCACTGACGGCTGGGTCCATCTGCCAGCGACTCAGAGCAGAGTCTTCCGACTCCGTGCTCGCCGGCGGAGCTCCGGCATCGTCGATCGGTTTTGGCTGGTAGCTACAGCATCAAGGGACCACGACGATCCTAGGGATGTGCTCGGTTATGGGTGGTGTTCGGAGGTTTTGGGCGCTCCGCGATGGACGGCGGTGCTCCATGGTGGCGCAAGGTGCGGCGGCACTATGGGGTCCTAGCAACTCTATTTGAGTTCTTGGATTGGGGAATGGGTGGTCGGGTGGTGTTCTCACCGTGCGGCGTCAGCGGCGGAAGGGGTTGCACGGTGAGGGAGCTTCTCGGGATATCTCGGCCTGGAAGAAGAAGTGCAAAAGCTTCATGAGTATCTAAGGATGCTCTAAGACCATTCAATTTGGATGTTTTCTTACCGAGTCGCACGAATTTGGGATTTCCCCCAATTCGGGTCTCGCCGGCAGTGAGGAAGAAAGGTTCGGCCTGGGTGGTTCCGGGCGCCAGAGAGGGAATGGGTGAGTGCTCTGAGTTTAGTTGGGTTTGTATGTGTTCCTCATCCCCTTAAATAGGCATAGGAGGCCGTGGGAGCGAAGTTGCTCTAGGAGATGAGGTTGGCGGCCGACTCAGGTATTCTCCGGAAGTCTCCTTCCAGCTCGGTCCAAGGCAGGACGGGTCACGGTATGGGGTTGCAGCGGCGTGGCAGAGCGACCTCGGGGTGCACGAGATTGCGGTGAGAAACGGACAAACAGGGAGGCGGTTTCGGGAGCTGTCGGCAAGCAGAGAGCGAGAGAGAGAGACAAAGAAATAGAGAAGAGGGGAGGAAGGAGAAAGAGCTGACAAGTGGTCCCCGGGGCCACTTGCAGTGAGACAGGAAGGGAAAAGAAAGAGGAAGGAAGGAAATGGACGCGCGAGAGGTGGAGTCCCACCTGGCTGTGACGGGAAGCTACGGAACCCGTCCGGCAGCGTCTTGCACACGTAGGTCCCACGTGGAAGAGAGCAAGAGAAAGGGGAGGTCTGGTTCCTCCCGCTCAGACAGCACACTAAGAGAATTAAATGAGGGGTCAGGTCGACTCCAGAATTTCCTAAACTTTTTTACCAAGCTAAGGACTAATATATCTACCTCTAGTAAAATTTTGGGATTAAAATGAACTATAGTTGTTTAATTAAAAATCTGACATTGCCTAATGCACCAAATACCCAATTCGGTTTTTGCATTGGTTAAGAGACTAAATCAACGTATTTAATTTTGAAATTTTTAATGAAGATGTGATTTTACAATATGGATCTACCATAAAAATTTCAACATTAAAGTAGCATTATTTATTTCTCTAGAATTCTTTTACTGTTTTCTGTAGAATTTTAGATCTGCTTTATTTAAATGCAAATAAATAGCTAACCTTCTTAAAATTTTTTGCAAATTTTTGTGGATGAAGGTGATGTGTCTGAAATCTTATGGTAAAAATTCCAAGGCCTAGATTGCTCTACGTTTATCTCTAAAAATCTGACATGGGTCTGGCCAGAGATAAAGTTTAACATTTTAATTTGTTTTCTTGACTAACAATTGCATTCACATGGTCTTTTGACCATCTAGTGATATTTTCTAGGGCTTGGCCAGGTTATCCAAAGTTTTTACCATGGTAATTCCATTTCTTACCAGTTTATATTTTCTCTTTTCCATTTTCTTTTTATAGTCCAAGCAAGCATCACAAGTATCAAATAATTCGATAAATACTCAAAAAATCAAGAAATGCATGAGAACAATATTTATCATTCTAATATTTGATTTTTATTACTTTATAAATTTGAGGATATTACAGACCTCGCCCGCCACCTCGGTGTCGCCCACGCGGACGACCGCAGATACGCGGGCAAAAACCTCCAACCCCGGGAGCTCCGTGTCGGGACCCGAATCTGCAAATCCGGACCCTCTGTGTATTCAGCACTAGTCCAGGAACGTGCTAGTGCACACAGTCTTAACATCGGTAAATATCACAATCATACCACTCGATACTAATAAAGTACTTTAATTAAATAGTCAAACTGGTTGCTCGACCTTATGGTCAAGTTACAAATATACGCCACGCAGGGCGAAACTTATTAAGAGAGAAATAATAGCAGCGGAAAAATAAAATAACTTCGTGGCGCCATCCAGTGTACCACAGGCAACTGACTGGGCTCGCTCCCTAAGTAGACGGTTCCTCTGGAAGCTCCTCCTCCAAAGCTGGTGTAGATTCTTCTTCAACTGGTGTTGTATTGTGGCAAGGGTGAGTACTTTCGTACTCAGCAAGTCATGCACCGAATGCAACTAATATACTACATGCATGGCTTGGTACAAAGGAGTAGCTCAAGGTGTATTTGCAAGAAACAAAGCATTTGACAAGTAGCATAAGTACATTCGAAAGCAGTAGAAACAAGTATAACACAAATAACCTTTCCAAGAGTTTAATCAACATCCTTCCCATTCCTAAACCACATTTCCATCAACATCATTATTTAACCAAACCCAACCTTTCAAGTCCAAGTTATTTTCAAGAAAGTCTAACCCTTGACTGTAATTCCCGAGCGATGTCCAATACCGTGGACACGGCTATTCGAATAGATTTTTCACTCTGCAGAGGTTATGCACTTTACCCACAAGATACATTCAAACACCACAAAGGCGAGTTCCCGTAACAAAGTCTTTCGGAAACTTCTAACAATACAAGTGGTCCTCTCCGGTGTTGCACACTAACCCTTCCCTTAGCTAAGGCGAAGTTTAGGCCAACCAACCGTTAGATGGGTCCTGGCCGCAGCCCCGGTACGCTCCACCGTACAACTTACACAAAGGGTGTAGTTGACCTCCTGAGGTCCCACAGGTACGTTATTAGCAACTTAATCAACTAGGTCCGTCCCATTACAGACATGTGGTTGCACGTTTGACCCAGTTCAAAGGCTTGCAAGGTTAAGTCCTTAGGGTGACCAGGGCAAGACTACCCGAAAAACCAACACAACGTTCCCGGTGCCACCACTGGCCCACCCGATCATTATTGCCACATGCCCCGGTCGAAAACTATTTATCAAACCCCAGTTGATTACCATGCACCACGTGCCATCAACATCACATGATACCTTTCCAAAACAGGTTCAATATATCATTAAGTCAATATTAACGTTTGATTGTCCAAAATCATGTCATGAGCACGTAGTAGGTCTAGGCAATATACTACAACGGTCTAAAACCCATGTTGGCAATTTTAGTAGTGTCCAACTAGTAATCCACAACTAGGGTGACAAGGGGTCATGGCACATATTTAATTAATCAAGGTGTCATACAGCAAATTGGCATTTATCTAATTCCCTGGGATTAAATAAAGTATTTTCTAATTGAACTAGCATGCAATAAGTTAAATCAAAATAGGTTTCCAAGATAGGATCAATATGGTCAAAGCATAACTTGCCTTCAAAAAGTACTTGTTCTTTGTTTTGAGCTGGCTCCTGGGTCAATACTTCTCCTTCGAATCCTTCCGGCACTTCAACGTCTACTCGTAACGCGTGCAAATAGCGACAAATGAATAAAACAATAGACAAAAAGTATCCAAACCTCCAAATAAAGTTCATAATCAGAGAGAACATAATTTTATGAATTTTTAGAAACTGGAATCGTCAAATTCGGAGTTTAAATGCAAAAGTTATAGCATTTTAAAGTTTAAATAATCAATTAAATAATATTACAGAGAACAACTTTAGTCCAAAAATTAAATAAAATTCATCATTAGGTAGATCTCAATTTTATACAAATTTAGAAATTTGAATCACTCAATTCGGAGTTAAAACGCAAAAGTTATAAGCGTTTGAAGTTTGAAACAAAATCTGAAATCATTATTTCGAATTAATAAATCATTTTCTTTTTCGGAAATTAATTATTGCGTCAGCGAGGACACGTGGCAGCCTCTGATTGGTTTGCTGACGTCAGCCGGTTCATGGACGTGGTCCATGGTTTGGCTCGGGTCTACCGTGGACCCGGTGCACGGCTCCCTGTGAGACTGACAGGTGGGACCCACTAGGGTGACGTCATTGCTGACGTCAGCGGGGACTCAGCCCGTTGCTGACAGGTGGGACCCACTGGTGACGTCATTGCTGGCATCACCGCACGGCTGGGGTGGCCGCTGGCATGCGGGTCCGCCATGACGTCAGCGTGACGTCATGGTGTGGTCGCTGACACGCGGGCCCGGCATGTCAGTGACCCACGCCCACGCGTGGGCTGACCGCGGCGGTCAAGCTTCCGCTACGTGGCGCAATCCGGGCCGTTGATTTGAAATCCGACGGCTCGGATTGGATCTGGGTTTCACGCGCTTGGGTTAATGCGGTTAAGTTGGACCGTTGGATCTAGATCCAACGGTTGGGATCCAATCTAACGCGTATAACGTGGCTAACGCTAACCGTACGATCTAGATCTAACGGCTGAGATTGGATAAGGGGTTTAGCACGTGGATCTCACCGGCGGGTGACGTGGCGCGATCTGGTCCGTGCGATTGAGATCCGACAGTTGAAAAGCTTCGAGGTCACGGCGATGTCCACGGCGGTGCTTGTTGGCCGGAGATGGAGACGACGACGATAGCAGCGGCGTTGTGGGTGTGCTCCGGTGAAGTGGAAGGTTCCCTCCGACGCGGCTGGCCCTTGCGGTTCCGGATCTGACCTCAACGGCGGCGGAGGATGGCAGACGGCGGCGGAAACAACGGAAAACCGCGACGGAACACACAATCAACTCCGGCGAGCGATTGCGGCACAACCACGGCGGCTCGGGCGACGTTGTCTAGGGCTACGGGTGCACACGGAAGTCTAGGTCACGACATGAAAGACGGCGCATTAAATAGGGCCCTCGGTGTCCGTGAAACGCGCGGAAACCGAGGTCCACTCCGACGCGGCGGCGGAGTCCGACGGCGACACGGAGAGGGCGACGTGGCACAACTTGAACCGTTGGATCCAACGGTCGCGCGCGTAGGGTTTCGGCTGAGTGGGTTCGGCTCAACCACGGGCGTGGTCGGGTTCGGGTCGGACTCGGACTCGAGTCTGACTCGGGCTCGGTCGGATGAACAGTGAAACCAACTCGATTTAATTAATCCAATTAAATTCTCAGAAATTCAATTAAATCATTAAAAATATCAAAAGACTCAGAAAAATTCTGGAAAATATTTTGGAACATTTTGGACTTAAATAAAATATTTTCAACAAATTTTTATTTGCAAAGTTTAATTCTTTAATTATTTGAAAATGGAATAAATTCAAATAAATTCCAAATAAATCCAAATAAATTCCAGAAAATTCCAAAAATTCACCAAAGTGCCAAATCACACATGAATTTAAGAAAAGCAAAATTTTGGGGTGTTACAAACCTCCCTTAATGTAATCTCGTCCCCGAGATTCGTGGCTCTCTGAGAATAGGTTCTAAACTCTTTCTTCAAATTCTCTTCGCTCCCAAGTTGCTTCACTCTCCGTGGTTGCTCCATTGAACTCTGCAGAAACGGGTTGACTTGTTTCTCGCCTCTCGATCCATGGTGTCCAGAATCTTCACGGGATGCTCCTTGTAAGTCGATCTTCTTGTAGCTCAATTGACTCTAGCGGTGTCGCCTCCTCGTGCACTCGGAGACACTTCTTCAGCTGGGACACATGGAACACGTCATGCACTCCTGCTAGTGATTGCGGTAACTCTAGCTGATAAGCAACTTCACCTCTGCGGCTGAGAACCTTAAATGGTCCAACAAATCTAGGCGCGAGTTTTCCTTTGGCATGGAATCTCTTAACTCCTCTGAGTGGGGTGACTCTGAGATACACGAAATCTTCTGGTTCAAAACTCAAGTCTCGGCGACGGTTATCAGCATAACTCTTCTGTCTTGACTGTGCTATCTTCAATCTCTCCCTGATCATGGCAATTTGTTCTTCGGCTTCTTGAAGAATATCTGGTCCAAAGACACGACGTTCACCCGTCTCGTTCCAATTCAACGGTGTTCGACAAGGTCGACCGTATAGTGCTTCAAATGGCGACATTTGCAAACTGGCTTGGTAGTTGTTGTTGTAACTGAACTCCGCATACTGCAGACTCTTATCCCAAGAGGTACCACAAGCCAATGCACACGCTCTTAACATATCTTCCAGAATCTGATTGACTCTTTCAGTCTGACCATCCGTCTGTGGATGATAAGCTGTACTGAAGTTCAAACGGGTTCCCATGGCTTCATGTAGCTTATTCCAGAACCTCGAGGTAAATTGAGTACCTCTATCCGATACGATCTTCTTTGGCACTCCGTGCAAACAGACGATCCTGATCATGTACAACTCTGCTAATTTATCTCCCGAGTAGGTTTGCCAAAAACTCAAGGAGGATACGACTCCATATGGGTCATAATAGACCGCTTGACTAAGGTGGCCCATTTCCACTCTGGTATCTTCAACGGCTATAGCAATCCTACTGGTCTCTGATGCATTGCTTTGACTCTCTGGCATATGTCGCACAACGCAAAATGCTCGGCAACTTCACGCTTCATGTTCGGCCACCAGAATCTTTCTTTCAAATCCTGATACATCTTGGCGCTTCCAGGATGAATGGAATACTTTGAGTCATGAGCTTCTTCTAAAATCAACTGCTTCAGCTCCTTCTTGTTCGGTACACAAATGCGATCCTTCATCCACAACGTGCCTTGCTCATCCAACTTGAAGTCCTCTGCCTTGCCTTCATCCATGTTGGACTTAATCCTGCGGATCTTGTCATCATCCTCCTGTCCTTCTCGGATCTGATCCTCCAGGGTGGGCTTCACTTCCAATGCGGCCAAGAATCCTTCCGGTACGACTTCAATCTGCATTCTATGGAAATCCTCACATAGTTCTTCCTGAATTGTGGCTAGCGCAAGTTCACGGTATGGCTTTTCCGACTCAAAGCATCGGCAACTACGTTGGCCTTTCCGGGATGGTAATGGATTCCAACATTGTAGTCCTTGATCAACTCTAACCATCTCCTCTACCTCATGTTCAGGTCTGATTGGGTGAAGATGTACTTAAGACTCTTATGGTCCGTGTATACTTCACATCTGTTTCCAATTAAGTAGTGACGCCATAATTTCAAGGCATGCACTACGGCAGCTAGCTCTAGGTCATGCGTCGGATAATTCTCCTCATGTGGCCTCAACTGTCTTGATGCATAGCTTACCCTCCCATTCTCAGACAAAGACGCATCCAAGTCCTTGGCGCGATGCATCACAATAAATATCAAAGCTTTGATTAACATCCGGTAGGACTAACACCGGCGCTGATGTCAATCGCTTCTTCAGCTCCTGAAAACCTTTCTCACACTCCGGCATCCATGCAAACTTCTTCTCCTTTTTCAGCAATTGCGTAAGAGGTTTCGCAATTGTCGAAAAGCCTTCAATGAAACGGCGGTAGTAACCTGCCATTCTGAGAAAACTCTGGATCTGGGTCACGGTCTTCGGCTGTTCCCAATGTAACACAGCTTCTACCTTGCTTGGATCAACGACGACTCCTTCTGCGGTCATTACATGTCCGAGGAACTCCACCTTGTCCTTCCAAAAATCACACTTGTTGAACTTGGCGAAGAGTTGCTGTTCCCTTAGCTTTTCCAAAACTCGCCTCAAGTGCTCTGCATGTTCATCCTCTGTCTTGGAGTAGATTAGAATATCATCTATGAACACAACAACAAACTTGTCCAAATACTCCATGAACACCTTATTCATCATATTCATGAAATATGCTGGCGCATTCGTCAGACCAAAGGACATAACAGTAAACTCATAATGTCCGTATCTTGACGAGAATGCGGTCTTCGGGATATCTTCTGATCGGATCTTCAACTGATGGTACCCCGATCTTAGATCAATCTTGGAGAAAACTCCGGCTCCTCTCAGCTGATCAAACAGATCATCGATCCTGGGTAGCGGGTACTTATTCTTCACGGTGACTTCATTGAGTGCACGGTAGTCAATGCACATCCTGAAACTCCCGTCCTTCTTCTTGACAAACAAAACTGGCGCTCCCCACGGCGACGAACTCGGTCTGATAAATCCTTTCTCCATTAGCTCTTCGAGTTGCTTCTTCATCTCTACCAATTCTTCGGTGGACATCCGGTAAGGTCTCTTTGCTATCGGCTACTGCAGTACAAGCTCTATCACAAACTCTATGTCCCTCGTCTCAAGCGGCATACCAGGTAGATCTTCAGGAAAAACATCTGGGTACTCATTCACCACTGAGACATCCTCTATGCTGATTGCCTTGGTACTGTTAACCATCAACTATCCATCTCTAACGGCGGTGGCTTGAAATTCCACTTTCTTTCCACACGGGTTCTCAACTGAGATAGTCCTTCATCCACAATCCAGTACGGCCTTGTGCTTGGATAACCAATCCATTCCCAAAATAACATCTAAGGTCTGGGTCTCCAAAATAATAAGGTTCGCTAGGAACTCTATCCCATCTATTAGTATTCTCACCCTAGAACATCCTACTTTCGTTCGGAGTTCGGAACCAGGGGTTTGAACCAAAAGCATGCATTTAAGTATTGCAATCTCCAAATCATTTTTAGCAGCAAAGCTTTGAGAAACAAAAGAATGCGAAGCTCGTAATCAAACAAAATCAAGCAGTGTACTCGAGTTAACAAGTAACTTACCCAAGATTTACGTCCGTGGCATTCTGCGGTGCATCTGCGGTGACATGATTGACTCGGCCTCTCACCACGATGCAGGGTGCTACCCCTGGCTGTCTTTGTCCCTCGGTTTGCTCCTGGTCTTTGGCGTCCTGGCTGGTGTGGATCCCAGTTGAAGCGAATCGGGTCACTCTCGCTGTCTTCTTAGGACAAGCTGTTGGCAAAGTGCCCTGGCTCATTGCAGCTTGTAGCAACGTCTCACCGTTTCCTTGTTGATTGCTGAAGCGGCGTTTCGGCCGGGCCGGGTCCGATAGTTACGATTGACGGGTCTTGGTGCTGGTGACGGTGTCCTGGTTGCATTCTGCGGCTGGAATCTGAAAAACTTATTTGGCGCAACCCTCAAGCGTTGCTGTGCTCCCTGACGCGATCCCTGATGCTGCGTCCTGTGCTTCCTGTTCTCATCCAGTTCCTTGCGCTTGTCCTCAAGAATAAGCGCCTTATTCACTAACTCTTGAAAATCTGGAAAGGTGTGGGTGATTAGTCCCACCTGTAGTCCTTAGTTAAGTCCCTTCATGAAGCGAGACTGTCTGGCTTTATCTGTCGCTACATCCTCAGGTGCGTAGCGTGCAAGCTGTGTGAACTTGTTCAGGTATTCGGCCACTGGCTGATTACCTTGCTTCAGTGCTCTGAACTCCTCCTTCTTGAGATCCATGATTCCTTCAGGCACGTGATACTGACGAAACGCAGCTGTGAACTCCTCCCAAGTGATATCTTGAGGGTTCTCTTGCGTGGCACAGAAGTTCTCCCACCATTCAATGCATTGTTCCTTCCAACTGATGAGAAGCGTAGAGTACCTTCTCATTTCCCATGCATTGAGCAATGTGTAGCTTCCTCTCAATTGACCTTAACCAATCATCAGCCTCCAACGGATTGGCATTCCCAGAAAAAGTGGGTGGGTGAGTCCTCATGAACTCTGACAGTCTTGTATTCTGGCGTTGTCCCTGATTGACTTGATTAGCAGTAGCCTGAGCAGTGACGTGCTGCATCTGTTGCATCATGGCATGCATCAACTGAGTCTGAGCAGCAAGAAAAGCTCCGAAATTCTGCATGTCAACTGGCGGTGCTGGTGCTCCATCATTGGGGTTCCCAGCTGGGCGAGAACCACTTCCATTGCCTCCAAGGTTTCCGCGGGTGTTCACCATCTGTCGGTTGTTCCAAGGCTTAGAGATGAGAGGGAACAAGAATAGACAAGTAACAGGGAAACTTATGCGGGGGAAAAGTGTAACTCAAAAATCCAACTTTATTATTAATAATAGTAATAACTTGGTATGGTTGCTTACAATGCCTAAGGGCCTTGCAACACATACTGCACACTCAACACACAATGAAAATCCAACGCTTCTAAAGGGTGACTCTTATTCTATAACGCGACTCGACGAAGGAGTCTCAACCTTAACGACTACGCTCACTCATCGAGAAAACCTCCACTGCCTCCTCGCGACGGGTGCGGCGGCATCGGCGCGAAACAATCGCCATGCCCCACAACTGCAGCTGTGGTTGACGACGCGGCGTCCTCCTCTGGCTCTGGATCTGGCTGCTGCTGTGGTTGTGGCGCGGGTGCCGGTGGCGCCTCTTAGGTTCCTCCTCCGGAGTGCAGGCGTCCAACTCCAACCTTTGGATCGGGACCCTGGCCATACTGATGCGATTTCAATTCATCGATTCTTTCCGCAGCAAAAGCGACATACTCACGAGCATTCCCCAAGTGCTTCTTCTCCTCCTCAACTTGTTCGCGAGCCTTCTTTAACTCCTGCACGGTGTCTTCGATCAGCTCCTCCTGGGCGGCGACGAATCTGGCTAAGTGAGTGACGGTAGCATCCTCATCTTCTATCAGCTTCCGTTGAACTCTGCTGTCTCGGCGGGGGTGGTGATGGAACACTGTGCCTTCCAGCTCCCTGGAGTAAGTGCGAGCAATCTGCTGCATCGCTCGACGCGATACTTCCTGGATTCCCATCTCAAAGGTAGACCTCCTGGCTGTGAAGTGGAAAGGGCGACTGAACTTGGTCTTCTCTCGGGCATACACCGTGATCCGGACGTCCCATCCTGTGACCAGTCCTGCCTGCACAAGTGTAGTCCCTCGGTAGATCGGCCTCTCAAAACCTCCTAGAAACTGAAGCATACGCCACAACTCGGCGGCATAGCCTCCTTCACGCTCGGCGTAGTTGTTCTTCATCATCATCTGCCAAAAGACGCTCGCGTAAGAACACATCACTTTTAAAAATCAATGTGGAAGACGAAAAGAACTCAGTAGGGGTATGAACAAGAAAGAAAAAGGGGTAAGTCGAGAATTCATTCATTATCTGGACCACTTTTAACTTTAGAAAATAGGTTTTATCCTCACTACGACCATTCTATCTATGGGTGAGCCTACAGTCAGTATGGCTCTGATACCACCTCTGTTGGGACCCGAATCTGCAAATCCGGACCCTCTGTATTCAGCACTAGTCCAGGAACGCGCTAGTGCACACAGTCTTAACATCGGTAAATATCACAATCATACCACTCGATACTAATAAAGTACTTTAATTAAATAGTCAAACTGGTTGCTCGACCTTATGGTCAAGTTACAAATATACGCCACGCAGGGCGAAACTTATTAAGAGAGAAATAATAGCAGCGGAAAAATAAGATAACTTCGTGGCGCCATCCAGTGTACCACAGGCAACTGACTGGGCTCGCTCCCTAAGTAGACAGTTCCTCTGGAAGCTCCTCCTCCAAAGCTGGTGTAGATTCTTCTTCAACTGGTGTTGTATTGTGGCAAGGGTGAGTACTTTCGTACTCAGCAAGTCATGCACCGAATGCAACTAATATACTACATGCATGGCTTGGTACAAAGGAGTAGCTCAAGGTGTATTTGCAGTAAAACAGCATTTGACAAGTAGCATAAGTACATTCGAAAGCAGTAGAAACAAGTATAACACAAATAACCTTTCCAAGAGTTTAATCAACATCCTTCCCATTCCTAAACCACATTTCCATCAACATCATTATTTAACCAAACCCAACCTTTCAAGTCCAAGTTATTTTCAAGAAAGTCTAACCCTTGACTGTAATTCCCAAGCGATGTCCAATACCGCGGACACGGCTATTCGAATAGATTTTTCACTCTGCAGAGGTTATGCACTTTACCCACAAGATACAGTCAAACACAACAAAGGCGAGTTCCCGTAACAAAGTCTTTCGGAAACTTCTAACAATACAAGTGGTCCTCTTCGGTGTTGCACACTAACCCTTCCCTTAGCTAAGGCGAAGTTTAGGCCAACCAACCGTTAGATGGGTACCTAGCCGCAGCCCCGATACGCTTCCCCATACAACTTACACAAAGGGTGTAGCTGACCTCCTGAGGTCCCACAGGTACGTTATTAGCAACTTAATCAATTAGGTCCGTCCCATTACAGACATGTGGTTGCACGTTTGACCCAGTTCAAAGGCTTGCAAGGTTAAGTCCTTAGGGTTACCAGGGCAAGACTACCCGAAAAACCAACACAACGTTCCCAGTGCCGCCACTGGCCCACCCGATCATTCTTGCCACATGCTGTAACACCCTACAAATCTAAACTGTCATACAAGAAAATTTCGACAGCATCTCCCCTAAAATTAGGACAAAACGGAAGCGACAACAAGATTCATAATAAACATTACAAACAGGAATAACATAAAAGCATCAATACTAGAGATAACAAGTCTAAATCAACCAGAAAACAAACATAAACGTAAAACAGCTCCAAAGAGGACATCAACAGGTCTATAATTAATAAAATTTCAGCAAGCTAATGAATTATTAAATGCACTAGTCCATGTGATTCGTGATGACCCGGAGGAGTTGATTGTGCTACTAAGCCCACCCTTCAAACTTACGACTCATGAGAACTACACGAAAACAACAAAATAACAAGGGGTGAGATTAGGTAATCTCGATAAGCGGAACAACTTCTAACAAATAACACAGCCACAGTAAAACTAGCAAACCAAATTCCTCATGTCCAATACCACATTACAGAGTCCACACAACCTCAGTAGAATGCATATGATTGTGCACATGCTTATGCCATGATCCTCCTCACCGTGCCCTTTCTCAGGAACACACGGTGTTGTACACGTCTTGATCGCGCCAAGGCGTCGACAAACTTCCAATGCATGATTATGCAGTTAATGCTTCATGCATAAATACATTCATAACTTCCCACTCTGAATCCACATGCTTGCATACCATCAAATAACATGGATAAAATGCGAACATCATTGAGATAGAATACCTCAACAATTCATCTTGCAAACAACATCTTTCTTCATTATTACTCATGATTCAAAAGCCAAACAACCACATCACAATGCAGGATAGGATATTGCAATCTCATAAACAAGTAGTTAAACCATGTAGGTGTGCTGCAATTAAGGTTTATATTGAAGACGAAACAAATAGCGGGTTATAGTTTAGCAAGACCGCTACTTCCACTTGCCTTTACCGACGTGGATGACGAATCTAGTTGCGTCCAGAAGGGGCACCACCTGAACAAGCATACTTTCAGTATATAATAACACCACAATTGATCACACAATTCAAACACGCGTTTCCTACAACCCGTTCCCCTTTTAAACACCGAAAACCCAGATCTGTCCGGATCGAACAGCAGCAACCTCTCTTCCCAATTTCGTATCTTTTTTTATACTATTCATAAAAATACAGAAAAAATATAGTAGCTAGATATTGACGAGATCTACAACTTTTATGAAGATCAAAAATTTCAATTCCACTGTTAAATATGCCTAAACAACCGCCCAACACAGTGGACGAAATCTATTTCCAGATTCTGTTCGTCATCTTCCAACAGAGATAAATCTCAGTCCGACGGCCCAAAAATTCTGAAAAAAATATAGAAGCTAGGTCTCGACGTTATCTACAACTTTCTAGTTATAGGTTTTTGCAGGAAAAATCATCTATGCCACTTAAACCGCAAAACAATCCGCGCTGCACAATCTTCCCTTCCAAAAACAGCACCACGTGAACATCTACACTTCCCCCCCATCAAGATCCAACCAAACCACTCACCACCAGATCTAATACACTCCTAATCCCTAGGTAGAACAGGGGTAAAATATTGGGAATTTTACCTTGAGTTCCCCCTTGCGAACCCACGAAGAACGCGCAACGATCTCCGTAACGGAAATCTGTTCGTCCTCCTCGCCTCCACGGATCCTCTTCTCATTTTCTCCTTCGCGTTTCGCGGTGGATCTTGAGCCACCACACAAGAGGAGGAAGAGGTGGAGTGGGGGCTGCTAGGGGGAGAGGGGGAGGCGCCCTAGGGCTTGGGGTGGGGGAGGTGGGCCGGCCCACGTAGGGCGTGGGGAGGGGGAGGTGGGAGAAGAATTCCCGGCCCAGGCCCAAGTTTTCCTCGGCCCACTGTTTCTAGCCCGTAAACTCCAAATTTAATATTAATACGCCGCATAAACTTCAATTAATTAATTCCCCAACAATTTCCCTCATTCTTTCCGAAACAACAGAGAAAGAAAAACCCTAGGACCGCTTTAAAGTTCTAGGGCATCACACATGCCCCGGTCGAAAACTATTTATCAAACCCCAGTTGATTACCATGCACCACGTGCCATCAACATCACATGATACCTTTCCAAAACAGGTTCAATATATCATTAAGTCAATATTAACGTTTGATTGTCCAAAATCATGTTATAAGCACGTAGCAGGTCTAGGCAATATACTACAACGGTCTAAAACCCATGTTGGCAATTTTAGTAGTGTCCAACTAGTAATCCACAACTAGGGTGACAAGGGGTCATGGCACATATTTAATTAATCAAGGTGTCATACAACAAATTGGCATTTATCTAATTCCCCGAGATTAAATAAAGTATTTTCTAATTGAACTAGCATGCAATAAGTTAAATCAAAATAGGTTTCCAAGATAGGATCAATATGGTCAAAGCATAACTTGCCTTCAAAAAGTACTTGTTCTTGGTCCCGGTGGCTCTGGTCAATACTTCTCCTTGAATCCTTCCAAAGACTTCAACGCGTCTACTCGTAACGCGTGCAAATAGCAACAAATGAATAAAACAATAGACAAAAAGTATCCAAACCTCCAAATAAAGTTCATAATCAGAGAGAACATAATTTTATGAATTTTTAGAAACTGGAATCGTCAAATTCGGAGTTTAAATGCAAAAGTTATAGCATTTTGAAGTTTAAATAATCAATTAAATAATATTATAGAGAACAACTTTAGTCCAAAAATTAAATAAAATTCATCATTAGGTAGATCTCAATTTTATACAAATTTAGAAATTTGAATCACTCAATTCGGAGTTAAAACGCAAAAGTTATAAGCGTTTGAAGTTTGAAACAAAATCTGAAATCATTATTTCGAATTAATAAATCATTTTCTTTTTCAGAAATTAATTATTGCGTCAGCGAGGACACGTGGCCGCCTCTGATTGGTCTGCTGATGTCAGCCGGTTCATGGACGTGGTCCATGGTTTGGCTCGGGTCTACCGTGGACCCGGTCCACGGCTTCCCGTGAGACTGACAGGTGGGACCCACTGGGGTGACATCATTGCTGACGTCAGCGGGGACTCAGCCCGTTGCTGATAGGTGGGACCCACTGGTGACGTCATTGCTGGCTTCACCGCACGGCTAGGGTGGTCGCTGGCGTGCGGGTCCGCCATGACGTTAGCGTGACGTCATGGTGCGATCGCTGACACGCGGGCCCGGCATGTCAGTGACCCACGCCCACGCGTGGGCTGACCGCGGCGGTCAAGCTTCCGCTACGTGGGGCAATCCGGGCTGTTGATTTGAAATCCGACGGCTCGGATTGGATCTGGGTTTCACGCGCTTGGGTTAACGCGGTTAATCTGGACCGTTGGATCTAGATCCAACGGTTGGGATCCAATCTAACGCGTATAACGCGGCTAACGCTAACCGTACGATCTAGATCTAATGGCTGAGATTGGATAAGGGGTTTAGCACGTGGATCTCACCGGCGGGTGACGTGGCGCGATCTGGTCCGTGCGATCGAGATCCGATGGTTGAAAAGCTTCGAGGTCACGGCGATGTCCACGGCGGTGCTTGCTGGCCGGAGATGGAGACGACGACGATAGCAGCGGCGTTGCGGGTGTGCTCCGGTGAAGTGGAAGGTTCCCTCCGACGCGGCTGGCCCTTGCGGTTCCGGATTTGACCTCAACGGCGGTGGAGGATGGCAGACGGCGGCGGAAACAACGGAAAACCGCGGCGGAACACACAATCAACTCCGGTGAGCGATTGCGGCGCAACCACGGCGGCTCGGGCGACGTTGTCTAGGGCTACGGGTGCGCACGGAAGTCTAGGCCACGACACGAAAGACGGCGCATTAAATAGGGCCCTCGGCGTCCGTGAAACGCGCGGAAACCGAGGTCCACTCCGACGCGGCGGCGGAGTCCGACGGTGACACGGAGAGGGCGACGTGGCACAACGTGAACCGTTGGATCTAGATCCAACGGTCGCGCGCGTAGGGTTTCGGCCGAGTGGGTTCGGCTCAACCATGGGCGTGGTCGGGTTCGGGTCGGACTCGGACTCGAGTCTGATTCGGGCTCGGTCGGATGAACAGTGAAACCAACTCGATTTAATTAATCCAATTAAATTCTCAGAAATTCAATTAAATCATTAAAAATAGCAAAAGACTCAGAAAAATTCTGGAAAATATTTTGGAACATTTTGGACTTAAATAAAATATTTCCAACAAATTTTTATTTGCAAAGTTTAATTCTTTAATTATTTCAAAATGGAATAAATTCAAATAAATTCCAAATAAATCCAAATAAATTCCAGAAAATTCCAAAAATTCACCAAAGTGCCAAATCACACATGAATTTAAGAAAAGCAAAATTTTGGGGTGTTACACTCCGTCTCGGACGACCTCATGGGGTCGGACGCCCCGGTGTACCTGAACATGGGGTGCACCCGATCCTTGAAGGGTTGGACGCGCCTCTCCATGAACGCGCGGACGACAATCTCGCCCGTCAAGCCCCGTGCCTTCAGACCCTCGATCCGCTAGATGATTGCCTTCACCTTCTTTTTGTCTCTCGCGTCGGGACCCCAATTCCAGTGGGGACCCGGCTCAGGCAGCCTGCCGGTGAAGGCTGGGGCACTGTTACCCGGGTTCTAGACATAGAACCATTCGGTATGCCACCCCCGGTTCGACGACGGCAGCTTCACGTCGATGTAGCCCGCCTTGCGGCCGCCGCGCAGTTGGATGGCGACGCCGCCCAGGGGAGCGGCCACGTCTGACGGCGACCGTGCGAAGAAGAAGTGCCACCAGAGCCCCCAGTGGGGTTCGATCCCCAAGAAGGACTCGCATAGCGTAATGAAGGTCGCGATGTGGAGGACACCGTTTGGGTTCAAGTGATGCACTTCCCCCCGGTAGAAGTGTAGCAGCCCGCGAACGAACGGGTGGAGGGGGAGCCCGAACCCGCGCTCGTAGAAGGAGGCGAGTACGACGATCTCTCCGGCGCCCGGCGCAGGGGTTGCGGCCCCCGCCGGTACCCTCTGTTGAGGAACGCGGTATGCTACTCTAGCACAAATTAAAAAAAAAATTTCTACCGCGCAACCAGAAAGCTACTCGCAAGAATAGGATCATAGATCAATTACCACTAGACGCGCAGTTGCGGAATCCTTCGCGCGTCGATGTAGTGGATCGTTCCCGCTGCAGTTGTGGATCGTCCTCGCCTCGCCGTGGATGGTCCTCGCCTCGCCGTGGATCGTCCTCGCCTCGTCTGGCCGCGGATCGTCCTCGCCTCGTCGTGGATCGTCCTCGCCTCGTCTGGCTGCGGATCGTCCTCGCACGCCGCAGTCGCAGCAGCGTCACCACAGTAGTCCACACGTCCAGGGTGGGACGCCGTGCTTCGGTGTGCAAGCACCGGATCGCTCGGCAGGGGCAGCGAGAGGAGGTGGCTAGGGTTTCTGGCGAAACACCTCTAAAACGCACGGGAAAGTGTGTGCTACGTCCAGCCTTCTCCCATCCTTATATAGCCACGAGGTGAAACCCTAGGCAGTCAGGGCCCATCTACGTGCTAAGCCCATGAGGTCCATTAATTACGGATCCAATACGAATTAATGCGTCCCAGCCCGTTAAGTGTGTGACCCTGTAGGTTCATGCGCATTTGGACATGGATTTGGAAGAACCTTTTTCTAATCCAATAGTTGGTAGCGGTTCCTTGTAGAGCATGCCAACTCCCAAACGCATATGACTAAAGTACTTATGTAATAATCCCTTTGCCAAACTATATGAAGATCGAACTCAAGGCGAGAAGAATGTCATCCTTTGACAGTTCAATCCATCTCTCGTATCCGTGATATATTAATAAGTTGTGATTGACTCCTCAATCACGGCATGGCCATTCACTACCTTAATAATATCACACGAGTGGCCTAGACATATATCTCCGTTATACCGGAGTGGCAAATCCCATCTTGATCGCTCACTTCCCTCTACATGTTTCATAGTGAACATGAAAGCAACCTTTATAACTATCCGGTTAGGAAATAGTGTTTGGTAACCCCAAGGTAAACTATTACACATGTAGGAAATATGACAATCTCAGGTCTAAGGATCATACATCTACTATGTATGAGATACACTGATGACACATAAGAATGTAACATTCTCGCAGTGTCTCATTGTGGGTCTACCTAACCCATGTTCTTCAGCATGTGTTCACAATGTATTGATGATATCTCCATATCCCATGATCTATGAAACATGATCATCGATCAGTACATGTGCTGATCTATTCATCGTTGTCCTATACGATGATATCCGATCAGAGATATTTATCGAATTATATCAATAAGTAAAGAGCTTCATAAACAAGTCACACACTTGTTGATCAAAACAATGATATACATTCATTGAACCAATAATCATATTGTTATTCATAAACATAGTCATGTTTCAATCATCCATATGATTTCCTTAAGGGCATAACACTAACAATCTCCCACTTGCACTTGAGTCAATCAATTAAGTATCTAATACCAATAGACCTCGTGTGCGCCTCATGCTTAGGCTGTGGCAGTGGCTTTGTGAACGGATCAGCCACATTAGCTTCCGTATGTACTTTGCATATCTTCACATCACCTCTATCCACAATCTCGCGAATAAGGTGAAAGCGTCGGAGTATATGTTTGGACTTCTGGTGTGATCTAGGCTCTTTTGCTTGTGCAATGGCACCACTATTATCGCAATAGATGACCATTGGACTAGATGCACTAGCGACCAAACCAAGCTCTGAGATAAACTTCTTTATCCATACAGCTTCTTTTGCGGCATCCGAAGCCGCAATGTACTCCGCTTCTGTCGTAGAGTCAGCCACCGTTCTTTGCTTGGAACTCTTCCACTATCGCTTCCTCCATTTAGTGTAAACACAAAACCGGATTGTGATCGAAAATCATCTTTGTCGCTTTGGAAGCTTGCATCGGTGTAACCTTTACAACCATTCTTCCTCACCTCCAAAGACTAGGAACATACCCTTAGTTCTTCTTAAGTACTTTAGAATGTTTTTCACGGCTATCCAATGACCATCACCGGGATCCGCTTGGTATCTACTTGTGACACTTAGAGCATACGAGACATCTGGGCGCGTACAAATCATGGCATACATGATAGATCCAATAGCCGAAGCATATGGAATCTTGCTCATCCTGTCTCGCTCATCGGTTGTCGAAGGACACCGATTCTGCTTAGATCGATGCCATGTGACATTGGCATGAAACCTCTCTTAGATTCATGCATATTGAACCTTTTCAATACTTTGTCAATGTACGCTTCTGGCTTAATCCAATCAACCTTTTGATCTATCTCTATAGATCTTTATGCCCAAGATATAACATGCTTCTCCCAAGTCCTTCATTGAGAAACTCCTTTTCAACGAAGTCTTAACATCTTCAAGCATAGGAATATCATTCCCGATCAATAATATGTCATCCACATACAAAATCAGAAACACAAGTGCGCTCCCACTAGCCTTCTTGTAAACACAAGGCTCTTCTTCGTTTTTGATAAAGCCAAATCCTTTGACCACTTCATCAAAACGAATGTTCCAACTCCGAGATGCTTGCTTTAACCCATAAATGGATCTCTGAAGCTTGCATATCTTTTTAGCATTTTTAGGATCAACAAAACCCTCAGGTTGTATCATGTATACATCCTCAGATAGATTCCCATTAAGGAAGGCTGTTTTGACGTCCATTTGCCATATTTCATAATCGAAATATGCAGCAATTGCTAAAATAATCCGGACAGACTTGAGCATGGCTACCGATGAAAAAGTTTCATCATAGTCAATTCCTTGAACTTGTTTGAAACCCTTTGCCACCAACCGTGCCTTATAGATCTGAATATTTCCATCTACGTCTGTCTTCTTCTTGAAAATCCATTTGCATTCTATGGTTTTACACCATCAGGAGGATCGACCAAGTTCCAAACTTGATTGTCATGCATGGATTGAATTTCGGATCTCATGGCTCCAAGCCATTTTTCGGAGTTTGGGTCCATCATGGCTTTTTCATAAGTCGTGGGCTCATCATTGTCTAACAATAATATCTCATGTCCATATCTTATAGGTTCATGACGCGGCCTCCCAGACCTACGTGGGGCTGGTGTCTCTTCCACAGGTTGTACAACATTTTGTACATCATGTGATGGTTCAGTGGCAGTTTGAACATGTTCATGTGATTCTCGAACTTCATCAAGATGCACATCACTCCCACTGATTTCTTTTGAAAGAAACTCTTTCTCCAAAAAGACACCATTTCGAGCAACAAAAACTTTGTTCTCGTTTCTTTTGTAAAAGTAATATCCTTTTGTTTCTTTAGGATACCCCACAAAGAAGCATTTTTCTGATTTAGGTGCGAGTTTATCTCGATTGCAAACATTTTACATAAGCCTCACATCCCCATATCTTGAGAAATGACAACATGGGACTTCTCCCACCCATATCTCATATGGTGTCTTCTCAACGGAATTTGATGGGACCCTATTTAATGTGAACGCAAATTGTCCTCTAGAGCGAACCCCCAGAAGGATAATGACAGATCTGTTTGGCTCATCATTGACCGAACCATATCCAATAAAGTTCGATTCCATCGTTCGGATACGCCATTCCATTGAGGCGTTCCTGGCGGAGTAAGTTGTGGAACGATTCCACATTGCTTTAGATGATCACCAAAATCTTGGCTCAAGTATTCACCACCATGATCTGATCGTAAGTGTTTTATTGATTTGCCAAGTTGATTTTGTACTTCGTTCTGAAACTCTTTGAACCTTTCAAAGGTTTCAGACTTATGCCTCATCAAATAGATATATCCATATCTACTAAAGTCATCAGTAAAAGTTACAAAGTACTGAAACCCACCTCTAGCAATCGAGCTCATTGGTCCACATACATCTGTATGTACTAGTGCCAACAATTCACTCGCCCTCTCACTAAAACCTGTGAAAGGGGTTTTTGTCATCTTGCCAAGTAAACAAGACTCACATGTTTCAAATGATTCAAAATCAAATGAGGTGAGAAGTCCATCACCATGGAGCTTCTTCATGCGCTTCTCATTTATGTGACCCAAGCGACAATGCCATAAAAAGGTAGGGTTCAAATCATTTGGTCGATGCCTTTTGACATTAATGTTATAGACATGTTTTTCTTTGAGTTCAAGGACGTATAACCCATCCACCATGGGACAACGACCATAATACATATCATTCAAAAATATTGAACAAACAAAGTTCTTTATTCTGAATACATAACCTTCATGTTCCAAACAGGAAGATGAAATATTGTTTCTACTCAAGGCCGGAACAAAATAACAATTATTAAGTTCTAAAACTAATCCTGAAGGCAAATGCAATGGGTAGGTGCCAACGACAAGACCAGCAACTCTTGCTTTATTCCCCACGCGAAGATCCACTTCTCCTTTCGCCAAGACTCTACTCTTTATCACCCCAGATCGAATTGCAAATGTGAGCAACCGATCCAGTATCATATACCCAAGAGCTGGAAGAAGTAGTAGCAAGATTAATTTCTATAACATTAATACCTGAAATGGAAGTCACACTCCCATTCTTCTTATCTGCCAGGTACTTCTCGCAGTTCCGTTTCCAATGTCCTGACTTCTTGCAATAGAAGCACTGGGTTTCGGGTTGAGGGCCGACTTTGAGCTTCTGAAGCTTAGTTTTGAGGCTCGTGATCTCATCTTGAGCCTTGCCCTTGCCCTTGCCCTTTCCCCAAGCCTTAGCTTTCCTCTTTTTGAAGGCAGTTGTTTTCTGAACCATCATCACATGATTGGGTTTCTTCTTAATGATTTCCTCGGCAGCCTTAAGCATCCCATGTAGCTCAGTCAGGCTCTTCTCCATGCTATTCATATGAAAATTCATAATGAATGGCTCAAAGCTCTGAGGCAGAGACTGGAGAATTACGTCTGTAGCCAGACCAATGCTAAGGGAAACTCAAGCTTTTCCAATCTACCAATGTAGCCAATCATCTTGATTACATGTGGGCTGACTGGACTGCCTTCAGCCAGTTTACAAGCAAAGAGAAGCTTTGAGATACCATACCTCTTAGCCCTTGCTTGGTTCCCAAGCATGCCCTTCAAGCCCACAATCATATTGTAAGCATCTTGGTCCTCATATTGCTTTTGCAGCTCAGAATCCATGGTGACAAGCATGAGACAGCTGACCTCTACGGAGGCATTAACATGTTTTTCATAATCAGCCTTCAAATTGCGAGGAGCATTTTCAGCTGGTTCAGCAGGGATTGGATTCTCTAGAACATACTCCTTTTTTTCATGCTTGAGAACAATTCTCAAGTTGCGATACCAATCAACAAAATTTGTTCCATTTAGTTTTTCTCTTTCCAAAACCGATCTCAAAGCAAAACCAGGTGCAACAGTAGGAGCAGTAGGAGGTGCCATTGAACTACAACAAAAACATGCAAAGTTTCTAAGCACTATATTTATGTAATACTTTCATTAATCATTTTAACAAAAGAAACTCCTATCATGTGCCCCCTTTATGGACACATGGTGAGCATTCAAGATCCATATTCATTAGACCCTAGTGAGCTTTGGCATCACAGCTAGAAATCTAATGACATAGGTAAGCAACATCTTTGCTAATTACATCTTATGTAACTCTTGTTGGTTGAGCATGAAAACAAGTAATGAATGCCTCCGTCAACTTTGAGTCATGGCCAGGTCAACCCGCCCCTAGGGCTCACATGAGGGAGGGAGCACTTCCGCTTCCGGTGCCAATTAAGAAACCTACCCCATGTGTGTTTTCCTAGACACCAATCGTCTTGTATCCGTTCCTTCATTACTAAAATCATATTCCAACCACTTATGTCCCTAAGCCCAAAACCGTTTTGATAGCTTAGTTAAATCAACCATTGTTATGCGCGATGTGTCCAACACATCCCTATCATCTATTAAGATAGTCATTGATATACTACTTTGGCAGTCATATTAATAACGATCTAAATTCTTGATAGGTGCAACAATTGGGTGGACAAGTTTAATTTAAAATTTAACTATGGTGATGAACAATATCTACTATGAACACGGCATCACATGCAATGAGCATAAAGAAAATAGCAAGGATTAAACACACATCCACATATAATCAAATTAAGATGTGAAATAGTATGGCCCTTAGCATTAGGATCTCCATCATCATGCTTGATTGTTCACCTTGCCATCATGCTTGATTGTTCACCTTGGCGTCATGCTTGATGCCACCATCTTCATCATTGTAGATGCAACTCCTTACGACTTTGATAATGAATATTACATGAGGGTTTGAAACATCACAAGTCGACACGCAGGTCGTTATACATTTTAGATTGAAATAGCCTTATGGCTTGACACGACACGCAGGCCATGTAAATATTACATGCATCACATACACATAGGCCATACTATTTCACACAACATCCTGCAAAAATGAGTTAAACAAAATAGATTCTACGACAGCGGGGTTCCAAGGGGTAGCGCACTTGGCGGGGTCCAGGGGCAGCGCCCAAGGCGGGGTTCAAGGGGCAGCACCCCTGGCGGGGTCCAAGGGGCAGTGCCCCTGGCGGCGATTCCTCAACAGTGGTATCAGAGACATGTTTCCTATTAAAGGAAAACGCACTAAAAATTGCCACGGATCAATCGTATTGACCCAATCCGATTCAATCTGATTGGCTTGGTCCCATATGGTCGCGATTCGTGAACCCTGATGGCGGTAACCCGACCGGTAAGGGCAACGTCGTACCATGAACGGACTCACCCAAATCAAGATTGATTCGGTTTGCACTTTCCTCAAACCCTAAACCGATTGATCTCATCGACGGCTGCCTCCACCAATTCATCACATGAATCGGTTGAACATGTAATAGATCCAATCTACTATCCTCACATATCATATGTGCAACATCCAGATCACAAATCTACACGAGATGGCTCTGATACCACTGTTGAGGAACGCGGTATTCTACTCTAGCACAAATTAAAAAAAAAATTTCTACCGCGCAACCATAAAGCTACTCGCAAGAATAGGATCATAGATCAATTACCACTAGACGCGCAGTTGCGGAATCCTTCGCGCATCGATGTAGTGGATCGTTCCCGCTGCAGTCGTGGATGGTCCTCGCCTCGCCGTGGATCATCCTCGCCTCGTCTAGCTGCGGATCGTCCTCGCCTCGTCGTGGATCGTCCTCGCCTCGTCTGGCCGCGGATCGTCCTCGCACGCCGCAGTCACAGCAGCGTCACCACAGTAGTCCACACGTCCAGGGATGGGACGCCGTGCGTCGGTGTGCAAGCACCGGATCGCTCGGCAGGGGCAGCGAGAGGAGGTGGCTAGGGTTTCTGGCGAAACACCTCTAAAACGCACGGGAAAGTGTGTGCTGCGTCCAGCCTCCTCCCATCCTTATATAGCCACGAGGTGAAACCCTAGGCAGTCAGGACCCATCTACGTGCTAAGCCCATGAGGTCCATTAATTACGGATCCAATCCGAATTAATGCGTCCCAGCCCATTAAGTGTGTGACCCTGTAGGTTCATGCGCATTTGGACATGGATTTGGAAGACCCTTTTTCTAATCCAATAGTTGGTAGCGGCTCCTTGCAGAGCATGCCAACTCCCAAACGCATATGACTAAAGTACTTATGTAATAATCCCTTTGCCAAACTATATGAAGATCAAACTCAAGGCGAGAAGAATGTCATCCTTCGACAGTTCAATCTATCTCTCGTATCCGTGATATATTAATAAGTTGTGATTGAATCCTCAATCACGGCATGGCCATGCACTTCCTTAATAATATCACACGAGTGGCCTAGACATATATCTCCATTACACCGGAGTGGCAAATCCCATCTTGATCGCTCACTTCCCTCTGCATGTTTCATAGTGAACATGAAAGCTACCTTTATAACTATCCGGTTAGGAAATAGTGTTTGGTAACCCCAAAGTAAACTATTACACATGTAGGAAATATAACAATCTCAGGTCTAAGGATCATACATCTACTATGTATGAGATACACTGATGACACATAAGAATGTAACATTCTCGCAGTGTCTCATTGTGGGTCTACCTAACCATGTTCTTCAGCATGTGTTCACAATATATTGATGATATCTCCATATCCCATGATCTATGAAACATGATCATCGATCAGTACATGTGCTGATCTATTCATCGTTGTCCTATACGATGATATCCGATCAGAGATATTTATCGAATTATATCAATAAGTAAAGAGCTTCATAAACAAGTCACACACTTGTTGATCAAAACAATGATATACATTCATTGGACCAATAATCATATTATTATTCATAAACATAGTCATGTTTCAATCATCCATATGATTTCCTTAAGGGCATAACACTAACACCCTCCACCCCGACTCGTCCCTCGAAGGAAGGAACCCTTTCCTCTCCAGCCCGAGGATGCGGCCGGCCGGCGGCGAGCACGGAGGCCACGACATCACCAAAACCAACGGGGAGGCGAAACGAGAAGCGAAGAAACGAGGAGCTTTTTTCTCCTGGTTTTTCCTTTTTGCAGAAAGCACGAGCGAGTGTGCCCCTCCACGCGCCTCCCTCGCCCTCTTTTATAGGCACCGGACGGAAACGGATGCCTCTTGGCGCCAACCGGCGCCTCTTCACGCTAACCGACGCATTCGCCGACCATTCGACTGCCACCTCTGCCACTACCCCGATAACGTGCCGCAATTCATTTAATTCCCACTAAGCATTAATTGCTCTGACAGGACAGCCGCCTCGCGCCGCACGCCACGAAGCCCAGCGGACTCCGTCGGGCATAAGGGGCCAACGCGCCCCGAAAAAAGGTATGAACGGCCCATTGGGCCGCCCGACCTTGGGATAGCGGACCGCCTTCGGGCTCGCACCTGAGGGCCAGCACCGTGCTGAGGGTTACGAAGGCCAAGTCCAGTCGACTGGAATGAAAGCCGCCCCAACACGTAAAGCAGAGGGAGGGGCGGAACAGGGTGAGCTCCCAAAGGGCCTCCAGTTGGGTTGGCGGACGACCCAATCACCCTGTCCCGCATCCGAGACCATACCTCACACTCTCCCGTGGAACTCATCGATGAGTGGCGGCTAGTCGTGCTCCGGGTCGGCGGATGACCTGGCAGCCCGATACGGGATCGAGTAAGGAAAGGTTCTCATGGAGCGCCCCACAGTGGGCCGGATGCCCGCGCCGGGATTCACGTCCGCTTGGAAACGGTCCCCCTCAAGCGAGATCGCCAAGGCTCCACTCGGATTGCCCGTTAGTAGCTCACACGAGCACGGCGTTCAAACCGACGAAGGTAAACGCGCGTCCGCTCACCCGACTTTAGGTCCCACAACCGTCGCCGACCAGAGTCCCACTGGGTAAAGCCCCGACCGGCTCTTCGACCTGCTCGGGGGCCCGGGGGCTACACCCACCGGGTGCGCTTGCGCGCACCCGGGCCCTACGGCCGACCCAGCTAACAGGTAGGTTGTGCCGACCGAACCTCGCCGACCTCCCAGTCGGCGGACCGTCTACCACCGGGTAAACCCCCGACCGGCTCTCCGACCCGCTCGGGGGCTCGGGGGCTACACCCACCGGGTGCGCTCGAGCGCACCCGAACCTTCGGCAGACGCAGCTGACGGGCGGGCTGCGCCCACCCGACCTCGCCAACCTCCCGGACGGTCGGACACCATCAACTGGGTTAACCCCCGACCGGCTCTTCGACCCGCTCGGGGGCTACACCCACCGGGTGCACTCGCGCGCACCCCGTCTCTCCGGATGAAGCAGTTCCTGGCAGGCTGCCCCGACCGGATCTTATCGATCGACCCTAATACTGCGTCGACCTCGTCAAACCCCCGACCGGCTCTCTGACCCGAACGGGGGCTCGGGGGCTATTGACGAGTGCACATACCATGGGTGCCCCCATCAGCCCGGAAACATGAACGGACTGACCTCCTTGGAAGCCCAGTTCTGGCGAAAAGTCCGTGGGCCGCGAAGAGTGGGCCTGGCCCTGTTTAGAGCCAGCCCCGGGCGGCCGGCAGATTCCGACCTCCTAGGTCGGAGCACGTGGTCGGTCGGCTCCACTAGCGCTCGAGGGGCCAAGGCCCGCGCTGGTGGAGGGCCAACTGCTCTGCGTACGCGACGTCCGCTGACATCCGTACCAGGGTAGGCGGGCCCTTCCTGAGAATGTCAGAGGATGTGCCAAGAAGTCAAGCTCCGGTCCCATCGTCACTAACACATCACGGAGGAGAGCACCCCCTCCCGAGGCTAAGCCAAGGTCAAATACAATTAACTGCTGGAGTTGACGTTCGTACGGGGCAGTGCATCACCCTGTCAGCACGGCCGAAGACTCCCTGCTGCAGGACTACCAACCCGGCATGGGGATAGTCGGAGCCCGGTCGGACGACAAGACGAAAGGCCAGACTCCAAGACATACAGTACCCCTTCCTTTTTCTCTCCAAACTCCCATGTAACATGTCGCCTCCGGGTATATAAGGAGGAGCAGGGCCCGAGGAGGAGAGAGAGATGAATCGAGCCAAAATGCACAAACCAATCAAGCACAAGGGAGATCGATCTGTCGACCCCCTGTCTCGTTTGTAACCTTTGGTTCGTCTCACGAAAACAATACATCCCAACGGCACGAACTGGAGTAGGGACATTCAGCCCGAACAAGTATAAACCCCTGACTTCTTGAGTCAACCAATCGAGGAGAGGGAGCGCGCGACCCCCACTAACCAAAAATTCGTATTGCCGGTGCACGAAACACCGACACTCATCATATCTTGTTGTTGCCTCAGCACCTCCCGTTGTTGCCTTAACTCCTCCTCTAGTCTTGCCTCACGTGAACTCCGTGCACTGCTTTGGGATGATTGAGATGACCTCGCCTCTCCTAAGGCTTCACTTGAATCCACGACCCCATTGAACATGGCAAACCTTCAATGTTTTTTACCACCTCCACTTGTGTACAAGGCCACAAGATCGACATCTTCTCTCCGCCAATCGTACTCTTCCCCATGACGTTCGACCATTGTTTCTCCGTAGCGTGCCTACAATATTAATTAAGTTAAGGTAATAATAGGGAATTTCATTTAAACCAAATGTACCATGTTGATACTACTAACCATGTTTTGCGTCGCCGATGAACTGCAAAGCTGTTCTGGGTGAGTAGGATCACCTCCTTTGTGGCCTCGGATATATGCTTCAATGTAGCTTGGCACATTGCCACTTTCAGCTTCCTATATATAGTTCAATGCTAATTAGCAAGCATAAGTATAACCGTAGTTAAATAAATTAGAAGTACACCATGTCGAACGTACCATTCGACGTGTGAGACGAAGATGTCCATCAGCGCCATACCGTTGAGTCACCCTTGGACCCGCCTGTTGGTTGCCCCTCTTCTTGCGTGACTGCTCCACGAAAGCTGCCGACGACCAGTAGGCACAGAGCGCTTGCCATGCATATGGGCATTTCCGTAACCAAGGCAAGTCCACCTCGAGGTACTCATCCTCTTGAAGGTATATCTATGACGCACCTAACTTCTTGTTCATGCCCTCATTTTTTATCTTCTTGTAGTACAAGCACACCGCTTGTATACGAGCATTTGACATCATGTCCTTGATAACCCTGGTTGCAGCTTTGTCAAACACACATATGGCTTTAGCTGCAAGTAAGTCCTCCTGACCCTCTGGCAAATGGTACCTCTCCTAATTGGAAAAAATTATGAGTTAGACAATTTAGTATGGACGTCAAAATCTATTAAGTAAAGTGTAACCAATATCATTACCCAAAAGTCCTTCCACACCCTCTGTGCAACATTTCCCTCTTGGCCATCTATAGCCAATGTATAGTGATCCCACTTAATTGTTGGCTGAGAACACCTCTAACCACAACCATCCCCGGATAGTGGTACCGACAGAGAGATCCTAATGTAGCGTTCACAGGCCTTAACTGATTTCGACCCTCCCAGGCAACATCAATCCATTGCCTGCAAAATACAATTCTTAAGTAAACTAGATCATTAATAGTCAATTAATAACAAATTTTAAGTTCAAACTTACCAATCACCATGTGGCACGATCACCCTTCTTGACATAGGGTCTGTAATTGCGGGAGGAATCAAATTAGATCCCCTGTACCTGAAGACGATTTCAGCATTTTCCCCCTCATCCCCTGCATCATCACCATCAGAAACATTCTCTTCCTCAGCCCCATCTTCCCCAACCTCATTCTCCTCCTCCGCCTCCGCCTCTGCATCTTCATTATTCCCACTTCTATCTTCAGCCTCATTCTCCCCCTCCCCTACCTGTACAAATATGATGCAAGAATAAGTATCATATAAATGTGAAAGAAAATTTGTATTAATTACAACTAGAACCTCTACTAAAGCCTCATCTGATGGAGCCACCTCCCGCGAAGCGTCGTCAAGGCATTTCTGAAATGCGCTTCGTCGACTCTGCTGAGAAGAACTGCCCATAAATAAAGAACCGCCTATTGAACCTTAGCTGTTTGAAGATGAAGATCCATCTTTCTTCTTGCCCTTTGAGAGCAACTTGCCACCAATATGAACAAACGACCTCATTCTGTTTCTGAAAATGCAAAAAACATTAGTGCATATAAAAAACCATTAAGATTACATAATAAAAAATGCAATAGTAGTAATTATGTCATTACACTGATTAGAAGTCATCGGCATCGGGAGGTTCAATGTCAATATTACGCAAACTACCACGTCAACGCTGTTTCTTTTTTTGAGTACCCAAGTCATGCCTTGGTCGTTTCTTTTTGTGAGTATTGTCCACAATAATATCATTAGTGTCACCGACTATTTGATCAAGTGCCAACCCAGTCTCTATTCCAAATGAGTTGGGTAAATCTCCTTCTTGGTATGCCTCTTGACCGCTGTTATCGATCTCATTTTCCACATAACAATCATCTCCAGGGGTGATCAACCGGCCAGGAGGATTGACCTTATGAACAACCCACCACGGTGCCAAATAGGATTTGTTGCATGGATATGACATATACTAAACTTGTTCAACTAGGTTTGCTAGTACGAATGGATCGTAGCCTGTAAGGCACGACTCATGATTAACTTCCACCATCCCTATTTTGTTGGTACATTTTATTCCTTTCTTGGGATCAACGCTAAACCAAACACAGTAAAAGAAGACTACCCTGATGTCTTTCGCCCCCCCTGAACTTGAACTCTACTATATCTTGAATAATGCCATAAAACTCGGTGGCACGACCATTAACATCATATGCCTTAGTAACAATTCCACTATTCGTTGTGGCTGCTTGTGGGTGTTTTGCTTCAAATTTGGTGGAACGAAAGCGCCATCCGTTGACATCATAACGTCCATAACTCTTTGCAGTTGTGCTTCCATGTGATAATTGGCGTAGGTCCTCATGCACGTCACATTCCCTCATGCACTGCAATATTAGTTTAGTCTTATAAGTGAATTAGTTAAATACAATTTGTTATAGTTAAGTGTTATAAGTACAGGGGTAGGTTGTCGTGTGGATCTCCAGTATTGATCGTCAAACAACCTGCAAATTATTCAATAGATATTGAGTCCTTGTGTGTTAACAGATTTATGAGGACATTAAATGGAAGTACTTACTTGAAATACTTGTCCAATTCCTCGATGTTGGCGACAACGCGGCATTCCATTCTTGCGGAGACATCTCGTGATTAGAACCACCACCCACAGATTTGCCATTCCATTGGAATATTTTCAAATTACTTATAGGGGTGTCACTAGATGTGTGGTATCGTGGTATATGAGCATTTATGTTGTGTTCATCTGCAAAATATGTACTCGCGTAATATGATATCTCCTTAAGGTAGAATGCTTCTGCGATACATCCTTCAACTCTTGCTTTGTTACGCACAGTTCCTCGAAGTTTTTTCAGGTTCCGTTCTATTGGGTACATCCATCGGTACTGTACAAGCCCTGCAACCTCTGCTTCATATGGCAAATGTACCAATAGATGTTGCATTACATTCATAAAACCTGGTGGGAATACCTTCTCCATCTTGCATATAAGCACTAGTATGTCCTTCTTCAACTTTTTCATTATTGTTTTATTTATTTCCTTAGCACATAGCTGTCTATAGAAGAAACTTAGCTCTACCAACATTGTCCAAAGTTCCTCCTGCAGATAACCACGGAACATTACAGGTAGTAGCCTTTCCATGATAATATGGTAGTCATGGCTCTTTAAACCATTTAGCTTGCCTGTTACAATGCTCACTGCTCTTCTTAGGTTCGCTGCGTAACAATTAGGAAATTTAACATTTTTCAACCACATAAGTACCTCCTTTCTCAGTAGGTTTGAGGCAGTAGGGAGCACGTGGCTTCCCTGTCCGTCCGGCATCGTCTGACCTCATCTCAAGGGTAGGTCGATTACATATCTCGGCCATGTCCTTACGTGCTTTAATATTATCTTTTGTTTTGTCTTTGAAATCAAAAATAACACTAATGATGCTTTCTGCAACATTTCGTTCCTGATGCATCACATCGATATTATGCCTGAGGATTAGGGATTGAGCATAAGGAAGACTCCAAATGCAAGATATGTGAGTCCAATTGTGTGTCTCTTTTACCCCTTCATATCTATCCTCTGTATTGACTAAATTATTGTGCCAAGTAACAATCTCATGACCGGTCAACCATTTCGGTGGCCCTTTACTAATGGTCGTCGCTTTGTGGAAAGCATTGCTCTGGGTCCTGAACGGGTGATTAGGAGACGTGAAACATCGATGACAGTCGAAGAAGCAGAATTTGCCACCGTTTTTCAAACGAAAGGCATTTGTGTCACCCATGCATATTGGACAACACAATCTACCATGTGTGCTCCATCCCGAGAACATGCCATAAGCAGGAAAATCGTGAATAGACCAAAGATATGCACCACGCATGTTAAAGTACTCTTTTCTGTTGTTGTCATATGTCATCACCCCATTCCATAACTCTTTCAACTCATCGATCACGGGTTGCATGAACATATCTAAGTGCTTTCCTGGATGGTCAGGCCCCGGTATGATGAGGGTTAAAAAGACGTACTCATCTTTCATGCATATCGAAGGTGGCAGATTATATGGAATTGCAAAAACGGGCCAACATGAGTACGAGGCCGCACTTGTGTTGAAAGGTGTGAAACCATCAGTCGCCAACCCAATACGCACATTGCGGGGGTCTTTGGCGAAATCTACGTCATATTGATTCAACGCCTTCCAGTCCTCGGCATCAGAAGGATGGCCCATTAGCCCATTGTTCTCACTAACGCCTTCCTTGTGCCACCTCATATGCTTTGCAGTCGTCCTAGATAGGTACGACCATTGAAGCCTTGGTATTAGGGGCATGTGTCGTAACACCTTCACTGGCACAGTTGTCATCTGCATATTCCCCTCTTCGTCGATTATCTCCATATATCTTGATTTCATGCAATACACACAACGATCCTTGTCCTCGTGTTCCTTCCAGAACAACATGCAATTGTTAACACATACATCAATCTTTTGGTAAGGCATTCCTAAACCGGCCAACAGCTTCTTCGAACGGTAGAAGTCCTTGGGCGTCTTATGAGGTTTTGGAAGGATATCACAAATCAAATCGACTATATCATTGTAACAACTTACAGAGAGATTGTACTTTGATTTTATAGCCATGAGTCATGTCACAGCGCCTAGCTGTGTCACATCTGTAGACTCATGCAAGGAATCTTCTGAAGCAGAAAGTAGCCTAAAGAATTTCTTGACCTCCGACCCAGGGACATCCTCAAATTGATGAGCAATATCATTGACCAGCTCATCCATTCTATCCTCAGGCTCATCTGATTGATCGACATAATTAGACGTCGCTCCTATTTGTGACTCACCATGCTCAAACCATGTGAGATAATCCAGCATGAAACCGTATTTACATAAGTGATGCTCCATGCTCCATACTAGGCTTGGACTGTCGAGCAAAGTTTCGGCACCTAGAACATGGACATTTCGCCAATCCGCCACCAGGAGACGAGGAATAAGCATGATTCACAAAACCTTGTGTCTTAACCATTCATTCTTGTGTGTGTGCCCCAGTGCTTGTTCAACCATTGTACATCCATCGACAGTCATCTCCCATTTTGTATGTTATACTGAATGCATGAATAATTGTGAAAGTGAGGTACACATTGTGACACTACGGAATGGTGTGACATTATAAAATATGAAATTAGAGATAAAACTATACGGTATGAGGTTTAATCGCGTTTTTGGGCAGTTTTCGGGAGTTTGGGCCTCTACAGGGGAGTTTGGGCCCAAGGGATTGAGTCGTGGGCTTTAGTGGGAGGGGATTTGGGCCCGTGTGGGAGGGGGAGACCTGAAATTCTGCCCTTGGGGCACCCTCCCCCTGCCCTTGTGCGCCCTCACCTAACCCTAGCCGCCCCTCCCCCTCTCCACCTCCTTGTGCGCCCCCCATCTCCTTCCTCCTTGCGCCACCACCTCTCCCCTCCCCTCTCTACCTCCCTTGCTTCCCTAGAGGAGATCCCCACCTCGCCAACCTGTTGATCTCTCCATCGGGAAGCCCCGCGACGAGGAGATCCGGCGGTTCCGGCGCGAGGAAGACGATCAGGGAAATTTTAGAGGCCGAATCAGCTTTTCTCAATATTTAGAGAAAGCTAGGAAATTTCCTAACCTTCGCGGTGATGTACTCGTTTACTCGATTTGGAGACCTAGAACTCAAGTTATGCTAGATTGAAGTCTGCTGTCCCGGGGGACAGATTCTCTGTTTTTCGTTTTCGGGAGTAGTTTGCGTAATCGGGGTAGATGAGCGAGTGTGTACTGTTTTGTGGGCACGTTTTGAGTATGTGGTACTTATGTGCAGGTGGTGTGACCCCGGGAGTGCCCTCATCCTCTCGCCAATCCGTCGCCCGCGGTTAAGGCAAGTGTATTGGAATGGGTATCGTGTTGAATGTTATTAGACTTGACTAGATGCAAATTATTTTCATGATATGCTACCTTGCTATGGTTAGTGTTTTCCCATGTTATGGTGAAAATGATCTTTTATGGTGCTATGCAATAGTTAATTGTTTATGTTTATGGCATATGTTGCATACATGGCATGAAAACTGGCCCAGTCGGTGAGAACGTCATAACTAGTCTGGTAAGGTCGGTGAGAAAGTTATGACTAATCCAGAGTGCCATGGATGTAAGACCTACCTCGTGATTCGACCCACGTGGTGAGTGGAAGCGAGGAGTAGGCACCCTCCATCTGCGGGATGGAAGGGGAAAGAGGGTGCACGCCGATGGGTGTGCACTCGGCAATACCGGTATTTGCTTCGAGGAGACATGTGCATTGCATTGTATTGCATACATGACGGTGATAATGAAATGTGTACAATGAGATTGAGACATGGTCATGATGTTGTATATGAAATTATGATTCGATCATGATGTTAATTATGGTATGTATTGATGTTGGCATTGATTTGTTCTTTATGATCCATTGCAATATACTTGCTGAGTGATGAACTCACGCTTGTGTTTTATGTTGTTTTTAGGTACCATGCGACCGGCATGCGGGAAAGGGCATTAGCTACACATCTACACATAGCTCCACACTTATATACAATTTATTCGTTTGGGTCATGATAATAAGAATAGTGCCATGAAACTTGGTGCATGGTTAAATTGTGTGCTTGGTTTCCTCATTTACTTAGTTTGGCTCATGAGATGGTTGAATTCATTATTCTAGACTTATACTGTTGCTAGAACCCTCGTTATTGATGATTTAGATGTCATTCTTTATGCTTGATCCTGTGATCATTTTGTTGTTGCTTCAATTCATGGAAAATCAAAGGAGATACTGCCGAAATTTTCGGTTTTAGTATTTACTCCTTTGCTGTAATTATCTTTATTTATGGTATTTAGATGTGGTTTAGTCTATGTTTGGTAACATTCAGGCATACCAGATGCTGAGGTGTTACAGTTGGTATCAGAGCGGGCTTCAGGTCCGTGGTGTATGAACTTAGTGGAATACCATAGGGTTAACTAAAATTTTGATGTGGAATAACCTAGAAACATGGCTTAGGTTATACTTAAAATTTTGTCATAGGATAGCAACATTAAAACTTGTGTAAGTGAAATAACTAATTTAAAATTTAACACACATGGATGCACAGTAGGAAAGGGTATGGGTATAGTTGCTTTACGCTTAAATGTTGTATTTAAGCCTTGATGTTGAATGCTATATGTGATAATGTATGTTGCTATGTTATTGAGAGAATTGATTGGATTATTCTTGTTATTGTGATAAAGTGGGGTTGTGGTGTCGAGGGGTTTTGGTCACCTCTTTTTGTTCATAGTAAGGGTGTGGTTTAACGGTGTGGTCGGTTAGCGCCATCACCGAAGAAATATTAACCCCTGTGGGAGAAGAGTGCTTACCTTTTCTGTCGTAGATCGGGTAGATGACTGGAGACAAATAGAAGAGTTGGTGGTGGATTCCTTCAGATGTTCTTTACCATCCCGACGGTCGGTTTGGTTGGTTTTCTTGGTTTTAGTTGATTGAAATCAAAAGAAAAGTGTCTGGTATTGGATTTTCGTGGATTGTTCCGTAAGCGGTTTGTGGTTTTGTCTTCCTTGGTTGAAGACGAAGAAGAAGAGTTTTGAGTTGCGTGTCTTTTGGTCGCCTTTCGGCTTTGACACCGGCTTTGCTGGTTGCTCTACAAAGAAAAGTATAGTTTGGTTCTTGTGTGTCACACTTTGATTTTAAAAGAAGTTACTGAAGTTGTGTGCAAAAATTTAAGATGTGTTGATTTATGATTTATGCCTCTGTCAGTAAAGGTTTACTTGATCGCTTGGTTCCCTCCTGTGGGAGTCTTTAAGATTGAAATGTGTTTTGGAGATCTTTTGCATGACCAAGTGTGAGTCATGTCCCATTGCAACTTTGAGAGTCAAGTTTCTTCGTGAAGTTTGGTTGAGTTTTAAAAAGAAAATGCTACAAACAAAGAAAGTAGTTTTTTGACAGAAATTACTTGTCAATAATGAGAATTGTTGTTTAGCATGTTATGTAGTATGTAACAACGTGGTTTATGGAAATGATGTACTCCTTAGTTAATTTGTGAGTTGAATCAATTAAATGTAATTGTTATCGTTAGCTTAAGATTAAATGAACCTCTAGTTATGTAGAGTACCCCCATAGTGGGAATGATTAAATGTGTTAATGTACAGGCTCAGAATATGTTGCTTTGCTGTAAAAGTGCCTATGACCCCCGATAATATTTAAAGTTTTAAACCTTGATGCGTAGTGAGAACATTAAGATGATGTAAACCATTAACATTGTTATAGAAACTTGGTTGGTTGTTTAAAGATGTTCTAAATTAATATGTTAGTACATAAATTTAATCGTGTCGGTTTGTGAACCCAATTTGGAAGTTGATTAGAGTTGCTATTTATGTTGTTGCAAACTATTAGCATAATTGGAAGGATGTAATTGTGTTCTTGAAATGCTAACACAGATGACAATTGAGAAGGTAGGAGTTGTTGTTTGATGTTGTTGTAAAGAGCATTGGGATTGTGTAACTTATTAAATTTATTTTAATAGTTGGAGTACGTTGTGTAGTGGCAATTGTGTTATAAACTATGTATAGGGTAGCTAAAAGCAATGTTGTTTGGTAGTGTGATTAATCGTTGAAAACGATTGTTAAAATGGAGACAAACTGTAAAATGTGGTTTAATGTTGAGCACTGTTGTGATCGAATGAACAATGGATAATTATCATGATGTAAGGATTTATCCTTAATGAATGTATGTCTTAAAGTCCTATTTACAAACTTTATCTTGTGGAGATGACATTTACTTGTTGAAGTCATTGATTAATGGAAAAAGTTCGATTGTTGAGAAGTTGACGTATGGATGGTATGAAATAGATAGGTTGATCCTACTAAAGTACTTGTTAAAGTATTATGTTTTTAAATATAGAATATGATGTTATATGAATTGATGGTCCGTGGGGATTATGATGAGGTAGTCTTGGTTGGATGTCTTATGATAAGCATCATAAACTTTATTTATAAATGTTAGGGAAGGTAATTATAGAAAGAATTTGTTGTGTGGTTTTTGTTAAGTCCTGTTGGGCCTTCTCGATGAGTAAATAGTGAATATTGAATGGCCAAATGGTAAGTGTAGTGGAATACTAGATTTGGTGGGCTTCGTGCTGAGCTCGTGTTTAAAGCTTTTGGGCTAGTTTGGCATAACATTTTGGTTGAATGCTTTCGGGCAAGGAGTTCCTTAGGTTGCGTTTCAAAGTTTCCATAAATTTGTAGTGATTGGTGCCAATCTTTGGTTTTAGCCATTTGTTTAATTTGCGCTATGAGTATAGATTTGCACCCAAAAGTTTCCGAAGGGATCGCGTCCTTTCGCGTGCAATCTGAATTATCTTTGTAATCAATATTTAAAGGACTCAAATAAACCTAACGGGTTGTGTTGAAGGTTCTTGAGTTGAAAATCCTTGTAACTCTATCTTGATTAGAGCTTGGTTTAATTGAAGAAGTGTGTGGTGTTTGCAAGTGTTTGAAAAGTATGAACTTATGATTGTTCATAAATGCTCTGTGGTTGTTCAAGAGATGTTTTGCCTTAGTAAAGGCTTGGTGTTTGCCTTAGTGAAATTGAGTAGCCAAAATAAAAGAGTTGTTGAGCAAGGTCGGTGAGAAAGTCATATAGGGGTATATGACTAATCCAGAGTGCTCTTGAAAAGTTTGCATTCATGTCATGAATCGAGATTTCCATTGCTCTCTAGCATGAAAAGAAAGAGTGAATAATTTCTGCCATTTGGCTATGCTGTAAGAGGATTGGGTTTCCTTGTCTCCTTGAGAGTTATTACGGTGGTTGTGGATTCTTTCGATTGATTTGAGAATCGGTTTTCTCTTCCAGAATGTTGTTTTTGGTTAAAATGAGATGTTTGGCTGTGGTGAAAGTGAGTCGAGTTGTCATTGATTGTTGAGAACTTCTATCAAAGAATTGTGTGGAGTCTCTCTTTTTGTTTGAGTGCTCCCCGATGCGAAATGTATCGCATTGATTTGAGATTTGAGTTTTTCCTTTACGGCTTGACTTAGGAAAAAAAAGAGAGTGGTCTTTGGATGTTGTTGAATCTTCGTTCCAAAGTGATTTGTAGCGCTTTGGGTTCAAGTTGATGAATGTGGTTCATTCGGCTAAAAGGGAGTTGCTTCTTTTGTAGGCATTCTCATTTGAGATATGAATAGAAATGCTTATGAAATTGTTGAGTATAATGGAAGATTATGCTCATGGGCTTGGTAGTATTTGAGTGAGGAAATGTGAGGGCAAGACCCTCATAGAAAAAGAATCAGTTGTGGTTGATAAGAATCTACATCCCTAGCTTGGGCTAGGCGTAGAAGATTGGTTGTGATTCAAAAGGTGGTTATGATGGAAGCTTGTGATTCAATAGGTAGGTTAGCCACTATTAACGTCGTCCGGGCCGACGAAAATAGGTTATGGCACTATTAACATCGGCCTAGCCGACGAAATTACAGCCGGCAGCTATTAACGTCAGCCTAGTCGACGACAATACACTGTGGGCCTGACATTTGCCATATTTTATTATTTTTTGCAACTATTTTCGACGGCTTAGCCGACGAAAATAGGTACCCAAAATTTGAAAAATTTTGCGGGGAGCTAGGCCAGGTATTGATGTCGGCTAAGCCGACGAAAATAAGTGCCCTGGATATTAACGTTGGCTTAGCCGACGAAAATGAAGTTAGTTTCATCAGCTACGTGGAGGCCGACGAAAAAAAACATTTATTTCGTCGGCTTGATTTCAACCGACGAAAATATGTGTGGCCGTGGAAAACAAATCGTTTTCCTATAGTGAGTGACCATCTTGACAAAGTATGACACCAAGCTACTCAAGTTCAAGAAATGTCATTCTAAGTCATATCCAATGGCATATTTCAAAAAAAAAATTCACTAGCTCAAAAGTGATTATAGTAATTGTAACACCCCAAAATTTTGCTTTTCTTAAATTCATGTGTGATTTGGCACTATGGTGAATTTTTGGAATTTTCTGGAATTTATTTGGATTTAATTGGAATTTATTTGAATTTATTCCATTTTGAGATAATTAAAGAATTTAATTTTGCAAATAAAATTTTGTTGGAAATATTTTATTTGAGTCCAAAATGATCCAAAGTATTTTCCAGAATTTTTCTGGAATTTTTCTGAGTCATTTGCTATTTTTAATGAATTAAATGAATTACTGGGAATTATTTTAAATATTAAATCGCTGGAAAATCCAAGTCGGGTTTAGTACTGTTCCTCCGACTCGAGCCGAGCCGACCGCCACGTGACTTGACTCCAACCGCTGCTCCGAATCCTAACCCTAACCCTATTGAGATCCGACCGTTGATCCAATCCAACCGGCCAAGAGACCGCCACGCACATAAGGCATTCGGCCGATCCGACGCTGCGGTATGCACGCCGATGCAGCCACGAGCGCCGCCCGACCGCTATGAAGCCCTGATCCGGGCCAGCGGAATCTAGGGGATCCGGATTGCGCACGATCACGAGGCTATTTAAAGCTCGAACTGGTCCCCCGAGGTTGCCCCTCTCCCGCGCGCCTGCTTGCCTTCTAGCTTTTAGAGCTCAAGCCGCAAGCCGTGCCGATTGCTCGGTTGGGTGGAGCCGTCATGTTTTTCCTGCCTTCTCCGGGCGCCGCTAGCTCCTTCCTCGCCGTGTTGGAGCCCTTGCCGAACCTCAAGACAAGGCGCTACCAGGACGCCTTTGATCACGCAGAGACGACCGCCGACTTCCGCGTAAGCGCCGTTTTCCCCCCCGTCGCCGAATCCGCCGCCTTATCGCTGCTGCTTTTTGAGTTCATCGACCGCCGATCTCGATCAAACGGTCCAGGTTAGCCCACATTACCTGTATTCCCCACGCTATGGTTTTTAGATTGAATTTCCACCGCTGATTTTAGATCGACGGCCGATTGGGATCAAGTTTTATCCAGAGATTGGTTCTTAGCCGCCGATTGGTATTGCAGACGTTGAGATCTCGCCACGCGATCGCGGCTCGGTCAAACGTGGTCGGCCGGATCGATCGACCGTTGAGCTTAAATCAATTCGGCCGAGATTGACCGAGAGCCGAGCTAACCCGAGGCTGCCACGTAGCCTTGCCGACCGTGCAGGCGACCCATCGACGGGGTGGGACCCGGTGTCACCGACCGGCCCGGCTGACCAGGATCCACCGTGCGGACCCGAACCGAGTCCGTGGGATCACCGGGCGCCACCGACTAATCCAGCTGACGTGTCCATGCCGACGCACAATTAATTTCCGAAAAAAGAAAATGATTTATTAATTCGAAATATTGATTCAAATTTAGATTCAAACTTCAAACGCTTTATAACTTTTATGCTTCAACTCCGATTTGAGTGATTCAAATTTCTAAATTTGTATAAAATTCAGATCTACTCAAATATGAATTTTATTTAATTTTTGGACTAAAGTTTTTCTCTGTAATATTATTTAATTGATTATTTAAACTTTAATAAATCATAACTTTTTATGCTTTAACTCCAAATTTGGATTTATTCTGGCTTCTAAAATCCGTAAAATTATGTTCTCTGCTTATGGATTTTATTTGGAGTTTTGGGATGTTTTGCCTAGTGTTTATTTGTGTATTTGCTATTTGCACGCTTACGAGTAGACGCTTGAAGTGCCTGGAAGGATTCGAGGGGAGAAGTGTTGACTCAGATCCAACTCAAGACCAAGAGCAAGTACTTTTTGAAGGCAAGTTGTGCTTTGACCATATTGATCCTATTTCAAATCTATTTTGATTTAAACTATTGCATGCTAGTTCAATTAGAAAGATACTTTGTTTAAACATGGGGGTTAGATAAATACCAATTTGCTATATGACACCTTGATTACTTAAGTATGTGCCATGACCCTTTGTCACCCTAGTTGTGGTTTACTAGTTGGACATTATTAAATTGCCAACATGGGTTTAGATCGTTGTAGTATGCTGCTTAGACCTGCTACGTGCTCATGACATGATTTTGGTTAATCAAATGCTAATATTGACTTAATGATATATTGAACCTGTTTTGGAAAAGTATCATGTGATGTTGATGGCACGTGGTGCATGGTAATCAACTGGGGTTTGATAAACGCTGATCGGGCATGTGGCAAGAGTAATCGTGGGCCGGGCCAGGCATTGGGGATGTTGATTTGGTTTTTCTGCAGTCTTGCCCTGGTCACTCTAAGGACTTAACCTTGCAAGCCTTTGAACTGGTCATACTTGCAACCACATGGCTGGAATGGGACGGCCCTAGTTGACTAAGTCGCCATGACTCACTTGTGGAGCCTCAGTGGTGTCGGGCACACCGCTTGTGTGATTGTACGGGGAGCGATCGTGGCGGGCCGATACCCATCTAACGGTGTGTTGGTCCCATACTTCGCCTTGGCTAAGGGAAGGGATGGTGTAGAGCACGAACCTGAGAGGACCACCTGTGTTGTTTGAGGCTTCCAAAGGCTTTGTTACGAACTCGCTTTTGTGGTGTTTGACTCAGATCTTGTGGGTAAAGTGCATAACCTCTCACAGAGTGTAGAATCTATTTGAATAGCTTCGAGTCCACTGTGATCGACAATGCTCTGGAATTACAATAAGGGTTAGACTTTTCAAAATAACTTGATTTGAAAAGTTGGCTATTTAGTAATGAAGTTGATGGAAATATGGTTTAGGATGGGGAAAATGTTTATTAAATTTCTTGAGAAGTTATTTACGCTTTACTTATTTCTACCGCTGAATCTACTTTTATTACTTGGTCAAAAGTCACATCGCAAATATACCTTGAGCTATTCCTTTGTACCAAGCCATGCATATAGTATAATAGCTTGCATTCTGGTGCATGACTTGGTCGAGTACCAAGTATACTCACCCTTGCCTCAACACAATACCGCTTGAAGAGGAGATTACGCCAGCTGAGGAGGATTTCCAAGAAGACCCGCCTCACTTAGGGGTGCGAGCCAATGGCACTGCCCTCGTGGGTATAATCGATGGCGCCAATGGGGTTATTTGATTTTTCCGTTATTTCTCTTAATAAGTTTCGCTTGCGAGGCATACATTTGTAACTTGGCCATAAGGTCGAGTAACTCTTTGATTATTTAAATAAAGTACTTTGATAGTATCGTTTGGTATGATTGTGATATATACCGATGTTAAGACTGTGTGCACTAGCGCGTTCCTGGACTAGTGCTGAATACACAGAGGGTCCGGATTTGCAAATTCGGGGTCCCGACAGTAATTATGCATGATTTCAACAAAAGCATCACTTGGCGCAATTTCTAGACTAGAGACAAAGCCAATCCAAAGGATCATATGGATATACTAGAGTTCAACCTAGTCAACACTTTGGGAAGCTATAAGATCATTAGAGAACCCTCATGCTCAAAACATCTCTTTAAATGCAAGTTTTTTTTAAAATAAAGCTCATCCAACGGTGTAGAGAGTTAGGCTTAGTGAAGCACATCCTCGACTAGGAGCCATCAACAAAGGCTTCCCAAGCTTCACTCTCCTCCGCAAGTTTCTAGTTTATTTTGCATTTTTTAGTGTATTAACTCAAGCCATTAGCAACCATCTCAAGCAAGATGCTTAATAGAGTGATTTTGGTCATACACGATTCATTCCAAGTTCATCCCAGGTGCAATGGGAAGCAGTCTCGTGAATGAAGAGTGTTGAGTTCAATTTTAGCACAAATGAGTAAATTTGTATTTTCCGCACTTTGATTCATGAGCATTGTTGAGGATTCTAGAATGAAACAATATAGCTAGCCCAAGTTGTTCTAGGGACTCTAGCAGAAACCCATTATTCCACTTAATCATGGCATTAGCATCTAGTAAAGAAATCTAGCAAGTAAAAGCTAGGTTTCATCAAGTTTTTCAGAAAAGTTCAATTTTAAATATTCGCTAGTTTTACATGATAAACCGAATTGGATATGACCTAGACTAGCAAGTATCCTCAGAAAAAGTAGCTAGGTGCAACATATCACAATTTTATCATTTGCATAATAGACAAAGCTCGAAAATGAAAAACAAGTCTATATACAATGCAAGAAAATCAATTCCAAGCTCCCCCTCAACAAGTGAGTCGATTAAGCACAAAATCTGATTCAGGTTGAGATATTAGTAATTTTAGATTTCAAATAGATGATTTGAACTCAACTGAAACCAGAAAGATAGAAATAAAACGTGGGAAACAAGAGACTGACACGAGGAAAATCTATGAGCATAGATAAGATGAAGAGGTCACTGACACTTAGACTCGCTCTCACCTTCCCCATATGACTTACATAGGAGAACTAACTCTCAAACTCCAACCTAGGAGCAAACACAAAACCTGTCTACCCAGGGGGGCCCAACACCTGCTAGACTTACAAGACTATGAGTGAGCTCAACCGAGAAGAAGAGAGGAGTAGCAAACTAAAGCATAAGGCGAGAGGTCCATGTTGAGGCATGCTAGAAGTCTAGGTGAAGTGAACTCAACAAGGTGAAAACCATCCCATAGATACCCAGAATGAAAAAAGAAAAGCTGAATATACATATAAACATATCATACAAACCAGCTCCCCCTCAATATATGCCATATGGGCTCATAATGCCAAGCTCTCCTCTCAGGGTAACAAACCTGGAGCTATCCAAAGGCTTGGTGAAAATGTCAGCCAACTGGTGATCACTCTCCACAAACTGGAGCACTATGTCACCCTTCTCCACATGGTCTCTAAGGAAGTGATATCTGATATCAATGTGCTTGGTCCGAGAATGCTGCACTGGGTTCTTGGCAATGTGAATGGCAGAGGTGTTATCATAGAAAAGTGGAACACACTCTGTGGCTAACCCATAGTCCTGTAGGGTCGATCTCATCCAGAGCACCTGGCTACAGCAACTAGCTGCAGCAACATACTCGGCCTCTACGGTGGACTGAGTAACTCTGGACTGCTTCCTAGTGGACCAAGAAACAAGAGAAGTGCCAATGAATTGGCAGGTGCTAGAAGTGCTCTTCCTATCTATCCTACAGCCAGCAAAAGTCTGCATCTGAAAAGGCTCTTAGAGATAGACAGGAGGAGGAAGAGTACCAGATACCATAGTCAATGGTAGCTCGAAGGTACCTGAAGATGTGTTTCACCGCCTGGCGATGAGAAACGTGAGGAGAAGCCTGAAATCGAGCACACAGACACAAAAAAAATGTATGTCAGGCCTGGAAGCAGTGAGATACAAAAGGGAACCGATCATGCTCCGAAACTCCTTCTGATCAATTAGCTCACCATCCTCGTCAGGCTCGAGGACTACAGTGGTGGCCATACGAGTCATCACTGGCTTTAAGTCAGACATGTCAAAGCGCTTCAGGAGGTCTCGAGTGTATTTGCCTTGATGCAAAAATGTACCCTCCTGAGTCTGCTTAATCTAGAAGCCAAGGAAGTAGCTCAACTCGCCCATCATGCTCATCTTGAACTCAGTACTCATCACATCTAAGAACTGAGCAACGAGCGAATGCGAGGAACCACCAAAAATGATATCGTCGACATAGATCTGGACTAGGAGAAAGTCCGAATCAGAATGTCTGATGAACAGAGTCTTGTCCACTTGACCCATATGAAAACCATGACTCAAAAGGTAGGACTTAAACCTCTCATACTGTAACACCCCAATTTTTGCTTTTCATGTATTTAAATGAAATTTGGCATTTCTGAGAATTTTTGGAATTTTCTGGAATTTATTTGGATTTAATTTGAATTTATTCCCTCTTGAGATAATTAAATAATTAAAAGCTTCAAACAAAATTTTATTGGAAATATTCTATTTGAGTCCAAAATGTCTCTAAGTATTTTCCAGAATTTTTCTGATTATTTTGCTATTTTTCTCGAATTATTTGAATTTGTAGAAATTGTTAAAAATTAAATCGCTGGAAAATCCTTTAGGGTTTCACTGTTCATCCGACCCAAGTTCGACCCGAGCCAACTGTGCCACCCGGTTCGACCCAACCGCGTCGCGCCGAGCCGGACCCAAACCCTAACCTCGCGGCAGTCGGATCTTGATCCAACGGCCACGATCGCGCCACATCGCTCAATCCGAATCCCCGTCGGATTCCGCCGCCGCAGCCGAGTGGGCCTCGGTTTCCACGGATTTCACGAATGCCGAGGCCACTATTTATTGCGCCGCCACCCCCACCGTGTAGCCCTCTTCCGTGCGCACCTGTAGCCCTAGGTCACCGAGCTCAAGCCGCCGCCGTCCGCCCGCAATCGCTCGCCGTAGTTGGTTGTGCGCGCCGTCGCGGTTTTTCACCGTTTCCCGCCGTCTCCGCCGTTCTCCACCGGGAACAAGCCCAGATCCAGAACCGTCATGACGAGATGTTTAGAGGGTACCACTCACTTCGCCGGAACCGCACCGCAACGCCGTCGGGCTCGTCATCATCTTCGTCTCCGGCCACCTAGCTCCGCTGTGGACATCGTCGAACCTGCGAAGCTTCTCCGTCGTTGGATCTTCATCGCACGGCCAGGATTCGTCCATGTCACCCGCGGGTAAGTCCCATGTTTTATTCTTTAGATATGTTTTCAGCCGTTAGATCTAGATCCAACACCCTAGATTGAGCCACATAGCCTCGAGCCACACCGTGCTAGGGGTATATCTCAGCCGTTAGAACTAGATCGTACGGTTAGGGTTCACGCACGTTGTAGCACTAGATTGGATCTCGACTGTCCGATCTAAATCGGACGGTGTAGATTGCGCCAAGCGTTGAACGCCGGGTCATGCCACATCACCCCCCAGCGACGCGGTTAAACCCGATCGGATCTCGACTGTCCAATCTAAATCGTACGGTCCAGATCAACCGTGTTGCACCACAACGTGCGGGATTAGATCTGATCTGGACCGTTGAATTTCAAACTAACGGCCTAGATCGCGCCACGTGTCCGGTAGCTGAACCGGCGCGGTCCACGGGGGCGCACCCGATCGTCACTGATGTCACTCGTGACGTCAGCGTGGGGCCCGCGTGTCAGCGGCTCAGTCCATCGTGCGGTGATGTCACCCGTGACGCCACGCTGACTTCACGGTGGGGCCCGCGTGTCAGTACCGTGTGGCCGAGCGCAATGATGTCAGCGCTGGCGTCATCCGAGGGGTCCCACATGTCAGTGAGACATGTACCCATGGACCGGGTCAATGGTAGACCGGACCCTAGCCATGGACCGAGTCCATGGACCCGCTGATGTCATATTTTGATTTTTCAATAGAAAAATAATTCGGTGGAAATTCAAAATCCACGCTGACGTCATGCTGACGTCATAAATCGGGTTTTTCAATAGAAAAATAAATGAATTAATTTGGTTTATTCTTTTATTTGAATTTTCAAATTTCAAACGCTTATAACTTTTGCATTTTAACTCCGATTTGGGTGATTCCAATTTCTAAATTTGTATAAAATTGAGATGTACTTGATGGTGAATTTTATTTAATTTTTGGACATAAGTTTTCTCTGTTTATATTTATTTAATTGATTTTCCAAACTTTAAACCGGTATAACTTTTGCGTTTTAACTCCGATTTGGACAATTCGAATTTTTGAAAATTTATAAAAATGTGGTCTCTCTGTTTATGAAGTTTATTTGAATTTTTGGACACTTTTTGCATACTGTTTATTTATGTTATTGCTATTTGCACGCGTTACGAGTAGACGTTGAAGTACCCGAAGGCTTCGAAGGTGAAGTTTTGACCCAGGAGCCAGCTCAAGACCAAGAACAAGTACTTTTTGAAGGCAAGTTATGCTTTGACCATTTTGATCCCACTTTTGAAATTAATTTAATTTAAACTATTGCATGCTAATTTAATTAGAAAATAGTTTACATTATTTCTGGGAATTAGATTATGACAAATTGCAGTATGACACCTTGACTATTTAATTATGTGCCATGAACCCTTGTCACCCTAGTTGTGGAATATATAGTTGGACATTAGTGAATTGCCAACATTGGGTATTTAAATCGTTGCAGTATATTGCTTAGACCTGCTACGTGCACCCGACATGATTTTGGACAATCAAATGTTAATATTGACTTAATGAGATATTGAACCTATTTTGGAGAAGTATCATGTGTTGTGATTGTTGATGGCATGTGGTGCATGGTAATCAACTGGGTTTGATAAATAGATTTAGACCGGGGCAAGTAGCAAGAATGATATGGTGGGCCATGAGTGGCACCGGGGATGTCGTTTTGGTTCTTCGGGTAGTCTTGCCCTGGTCACCTTAAGGACTAACCTTGCAAGCCTTTGATCTGAGTCAAACATGCAACCACATGTCCGTAATGGGACGGACCTAGTTGAGTAAGTTAGTAATAACTTGCGTGTGGTACCTCGGGGTGTCAACTACACCTTTTGTGTAGCTTGAAAGGGGAGTGTACCAGTGCTATGGCATGGTACCCGTCCAACGGTATGTCTGTCCCATACTTCGTCTCTATTAAGGGAAGGGATGGTGTATGGCAAAAACCAGAGAGGTTCACTTGTATAGTTTGCGGTCTTTGAAATGCTTTGTTACGATCACTCGCCTTTGTGGTGTTTGACTGTATCTTGTGGGTAAAGTGCATAACCTCTGCAGAGTGTACAGCCTATTCGAATAGCCGAGTCCACGGCAATGGACACTGCTCGGGGATTACGTCAAGGGTTAGACTTTCATGAAAACAGCTTGGACTTAAAGTTTGGTTAGGTTTAGTGATGACATTGATGGAAATATGGATTAGGAAAGGGAAAGTGTTTACTTAACTCCTGGAAAAGTTATTGATACTATCTTTACTTTTACTACTTTCGAATCTACTTATGCTACTTGTTAATTGATGTTTACTGCAAACAAACCATGGAACATTCCTTGTACTAAACCCTGAATGTAGAATATTAGTTTGCATTCTGTGCATGACTTGGTGAGTACCAAGTACTCACCCCTTGCAAGAATACAACATCAATTGAAGAAGAAGCGCCGCTAGCTTTGGAGGAAGAACTTCAAGAGGAACCGTCTATCTAGGGAGCGAGCCCAGTCAATTGCCTGTGGTATTGTCGGGTCCCGAATCTGCAAATCCGGACCCTCTGTGTATTCTGCACTAGTCCAGGATCACGCTAGTGCACACAGTAATAATAGGGATGAAGTACCATAATCATACACAGCGGAAATAATTAATAAAGTACTTCAAACATTAAATAAACTGGTTACAAGACCTTAAGGTCACCTTACAAATAGTCTGCCACGCAGGGCTTACAATAACAAAAGTAAATAAACAGCAACGGAATGAAGAACGTTGGTGACTCCCATCAATATGCCATAGGCAACTGACAAGGTTCAACTCCTAGATAACTGCCTCCTCGTGGAACTTCTCCTTCTTCGAAGTTGTAGTCTTCTCCTCAACTGATGATTGTGTTGAAAGCAAGGGTGAGTATACAACATACTTAGCAAGTCATGCACAGAGGTGCAATCCTATTACTATATGCAGGGCTTCTTCCAAAGGAATGGCTTAAGTGGTTGTTTTGCCTCAAACAGCATTTTGCTTTAATTAAATAACCTTAATAGATTCAAAAGCAGTAAAACCATATTATATAGTAAGTTATCAATCTCTTTTTAAACAATTCAGCTCAAAGCCCTAAATCACTTTAGCAATTATCTCTGGCATGCAGCCACCCTTTCCCACACTTTTATTTTAGAAAAATCTAACCCTTGACTGTAATCCCTGAGCGTTGTCCAGTTCCGTGGACTCGGCTATTCGAATAGATTTTTACACACTCTGCAGAGGTTATGCACTTTACCCACATGATACCTTCAAACACCACGAAGGCGAGTGATAGTAACAAAGCCTTTCGGAAACTGCTAACTATACAAGTGGACCTCTCTGGTTTTTGCCATACACCATCCCTTCCCTTAGCAGAGGCGAAGTATGGGACCGACATACCGTTGGATAGGGTACCTAGCCGTAGCACCAGTACGCTCCCCCGTACAACTACACAAAAGGTGTAGTTGACACCCTGAGGTACCAAATGCAAGTTATTAGCAACCTACTCAACTAGGTCCGCCCCATTACAGACATGTGGTCGCATGATTGGCCCAGTTCAAAGGCTTGCAAGGTTAAGTCCTTAGGGTGACCAGGGCAAGACTACCCGAAGAACCAAAACGACTTTCCCAGTTCCACTCATGGCCCACCCTATCATTCTTGCCACTTGCCCCGGTCTAAATCTATTTATCACCCCAGTTTGATTATTGTGCAACGCATGCCAACAATAATATCAATTACCATGTAGAACCACAAGGGTACCTACACTTCACATCATCACGTGGCAAGATTACACTAATTCCAAAACTCATTCCATATAACATTAGTCAATATTATTTTGCCATTTGAAGCACATTTCACGTAAGCATAGCTAAGCAACTAATCACGGTCTAGCCTCCCGTGTTGGCACAATATAACATCCAACTATTTAAACCCAACTTATGGTGACAATGGATACATGGCATACAAATATTAATCATCAAAGGTGGAATTAACAAATAGGTTGATTAGCTATTTTACCCAAATTAAATTATTCACTTTAATCAATATAGCATGCATAATTTTAATCAGAATACATTTCAAAAACTAGGAGCAATATGGTCAAAGCACAACTTGCCTTCAAACAGTTGATGATCTTGATGTAAGGTTTGAGCTTGGTCTTCAACGTCCGCACTCTCGCACAGTTCAACGTCTACGCGTAGCAAACAACCAATCAAACACACATCCGGAAACTACTACAAATCAAACTAGCGTGTAATCTCATGAAAATTTCCAGATAATTAGTCTAGCATTTTCTAAGATTTATAGAATTTATTTCGACATTTTTGGACGTATAGTTTAAGAGATACAAAATTCGCAAATTTGGACCTTCCGTGAATATTTTAACAATATAAACTTATTTACAAAATTTCATAAAAATTTCTGTAGAAAGGTATTAATTTTTACTAATTAACAAAATTCGTGGCATATGTTTCGGACTGAAAATGAACTAGTAGTGAAAAAGACAAATTTCACGATTTCTGAAAAATGTATGTACAACTAACTAACTAGTCTCTTTACTTATGCATGCATGGTACTGTTCTGGACGTGAGGAGGGCTCGTGCGCGCAACTGATTCGGCTAGAACTAATATACATGTATACACTTATATATATAGATGTATACATACATGCACAAGTGAAAAAAAATAGAGATCGGTCAGATATACCTATGCAAAACCGACTGACAGTGTTCTAATAACATAGAGTACCAAAACAATATGCTACGATATTTATGTTTACCTGCGTAGCAACCAAATATAACTACGTGCGACTATATCTACACGCGAATCGACCAAGTATATATATATATACACGCGTATAGAAGATCCTACTTGCGTGCATCCTATTAAATAAACAAGTGCCGAAACAATCTAGTATGACATATTCATGCACAAATACACAAAAAAACGCTAAGTAGCGGCGCAAACTGTTGGGCGCAGGAAGAAGGCGGCGTGGCTGGAAGGTGCGCTCGCGACGGTGACAACGGTGACCGCGACGATGTCACGGCGGCGATGAAGACAACGGCGACGACAGCGGCGCGACGGTGGCGAGACGGTAGCACAACGACGGCGGTGATAAAACGGCAGCGTGCTGTCGCCAACAGGAAAGAGCAATATGGAGAGAAGCAAAGGAATGGAACTGACGTCGCGCTAGTATGCATATCCTTTCACAATACTAAGGCACGCATGGAGGAAATGGGGCGCCAGTTACTAATGAATTGTTCTCACGTTACTACTCCCACCACTACCTTGAGTAATGCCACACGTTACCATGCACTCTCCACCCTACACCTTCTTGCATGAAACCAGCAAAGGGAGAGCAACATTACTAGCCATGAATGGTTTTCACGCCACTACGTGCATGCATGAATAAAAGTGAAGAAACGGCTGACACTACTAGTAGCATGCGGCCATGCAAGCAAAATGTCCGAGCAATTCTTTCTCGAGCACCTCCAAGCATACACATACACATATATGTATACGAGCTCAAACAAGTTAGGAAGAAATAGTAAAAAAAATTCTAAACATTTTGGAAAAATCCTCTAAAATACTAGGCACTATTTGGAACCTAACGAAGTTGGTTTTGCGATTTTTCAACGTATAGATTTTTCGTTAAAAATCTTTCGATGAATCGCATAATCTGCATCGATCGTTGTAAAATCAACGACTTAACTTATATAGCATGTTTTTTCGAAAATATTTGAAGAGAACACTCTCGTCTACCCATTATCTTTATTTTAAACAAAAATTTTAGATTTTACGCTTATTCGCCAATGCCTGATCTTTATTTAATATGATTAATTCAATAAACGTGAATCCGATTTACTCGCGAGGCTTCCAAGTAGACTCTGGAAAATTACAAATAATCCCAGAAACACACAAATATAATAGAAGCAAATTTTGGGATGTTACAGGCGTACTGGTGGCGCCACGTTGATGCTTTATTCCGCTGCAATTTATTTCCTTAATAAGTTTTTGTCCTGTGTGGCGTACTCTTGTAACTTGACCATAAGGTCGAGCAACCAGTTTGGTTATTTTAATTAAAGTACTTTACTACTATCGAAGTGTATGATTGTGATATTTACCAATGTTGAGATTGTGTGCACTAGCGTGATCCTGGACTAGTGCTGAATACACAGAGGGTCCGGATTTGCAAATTCGGGTCCCAACACATACCAATCTCGTGGGGCTTGCTTGAGTCCATACAAAGCTTTGGAAAGATTGAAGACATGGTTTGGGTACTTGGGGTTCTCAAATCCTTGAGGCTGTCTGACATACACCTCTTCCTCAATGAACCCATTGAGGAATGCACTCTTGACATCCATTTGATAAAGCTTAAAGCCTTTGGACGCCGCGAATGCGAGCAGGATCCTGATGGCGTCTAGTCTGGCTACAGGGGCAAAAGTCTCCTCGAAGTCGAGGCCCTCGACTTGAGTGAAACCCTGAGCGACTAGTCTAGCTTTGTTTCGAACCACAATCCCATCCTCACTCTGCTTGTTTTTGAACACCCATTTGGTCCCAATGATGTTGTGACCAGAGGGGGCTCGACAAGCTTCCAAACTTTATTCCTCTCGAAGTTTTCAAGTTCCTCATGCATAGCATTAATCCAAGATTCACTAGATAACGCATGAGAAACATCCTTCGGCTCAAAAGAGGCAACAAAGGCAGAGTGAAGGCAGAAAGTGGATAGACCTGACTTAGAGCGAGTGACTTGCTCAAACAGATCTTTAATAATTTGTTCAGGTGGATGAGCCTGCTGAATGTGGCGGGGAGGTCCAGAAGCAGAAGTGACCTCTACTCTTCGAGTGGGATAAGTAGGAACAGAGTCACTAGCTGCCAAAGAGTCTGAGGGAATGGGCTGATCTCCCTGAGGTGCAGAAATGGAAGTCGGAGGCACCTTAGGAGCAGGAATGGTGACTGGATCAGGCAAGGCGTCTTCATCTCCGTCATCAACTTCCTTAGAGAAAATAGAGTGGGAAGGAGGAGAAGAGCCTGAAATGTCTGGTCTAGCACCCGGGCTAGCCTCATCAAAGGTCACCTCATAGGTCTCTATGATCCTACCCAAATCTATAGCCTAAATCCTGTAGCTACGAGCAGAAGTTGAGTAACCCAGAAAGATCCCGTCAGCAGAGCGTGACTCGAACTTATCTAGGTTCCCAGACTTCAAGAAGAAACACTTGCAACCAAAAACACGAAAATGAGATACACTATGCTTTCGCCCATATCTCAACTCATAAGAAGTGCGGTGCAAGTATTCCCTAAGAAAGACTTTATTAGCAACATGGCATGCCGTAGCTACAACCTCAGCCCAAAACTTCCTAGGAGTATTGTACTCATCTAGCATCGTCCTGGCCATCTCAACCAGGGTCATGTTCTTCCTCTCCACTACGCCATTCTGCTGAGGGACGTATGGAGAAGAGAACTGATGCTCTATGCCTGACTCCTCACAGAAGCTACTAAAGTAGGAGTTCTTGAACTCTGTGCCATTGTCACTGCGGATCGCTCGTAAGGCACTTGGGAGCTCAAGAGACAACCTACGAACCAAACCCCTAAAATGAGAGAATGACTCATCCTTCGAGGCCATGAAGAAGACCCAAGAATATCTCAAAAAGTCATCGAAAATGACAAGAATGTACCACTTCCCTCCCGCTGATTGCACTCTAGCTGGACCAATAGTGTCCATATGCAAAAGCTATCCTGGAGCATCAGTCATCAGTCGGGTGACTGGGGATGAGAGGCAGCAACCATCTTGCCATGTCGGCAAGGAGGGCATACTACATCTTTGACCATCTTGAGTTTGGGCAAACCACAAAGAAGATTATGGACACTAACTCGGATCAAATGATCAAAGCCAATGTGACCAAGCCTCCTATGCCAAAAGGAGAGATCATGGGACTCTGAAGCAATAAGACAATGGAGAGAGTCTCGAGAAGAAGAAGAAAAATCAGCACGAAAGACTCTCCCAAAACGAGAATCCTGCAAATCAACTCCCCATTAGAATCGAGGATTCTACAGCCACTATACTTGAAGCTTACCTCGATATGGTCATCAATAAGCTGAGTAACAGAAAGCAAATTAAAATGCAGCTTACTCACTAAGGCAACGTCTTTAAGAACAAATTGATCATTAATGCAGACGGTACCTTTAGCGATGACTCTACCTGAAGAAGCATCCCCAAAAGTGATCACCTTATCACCGGGAGCTCAGACTAGGGAAGAAAACCAATGGGAGTCTCTGGTCATATGACGTGAACAGTCGGGGTCTACAATCCAAACCTCCCCCTTCTCTGTCCCATGAACTTGAATCAATGAGAGCGAAAGGCAGATGTCTCAGTACGAGGACAGATCAAGGCTAATCTAGGAACCTAATACTGAGTCACCTGAGAAGAAGTAGAAGTAGTCAAAGGAGCAGTAGAATACAATCTAGCGCCTCTCCTAGACTCGACGCTCACAAACTCAGAGACAACTCTAGTAAAACGTCTGGGAGCAGGTGCCGGGTTGGTCTGCCGGCGTGCAAAGGCCAGACCATCCACAACACACTGCTCAGACCTCCTGCTGGAGGAAGCAAGCTCACGCCACTGATATCCACCTCGATGGGGAAAACGAGGAATATCATAAGGTCAACGAAAAGACTGACTCGGAACAGCTCTGGGGCGAAAACCAGAAGATGTAGCTTGAAAACCAAGCCCCATGCGCTGTCCAAAACGGGGCAACTATGAAACCTACCTAGAAGCCGTGTTTGCCTTAGAAGTACTCAGAGTCTGGGGATCTCCCTGAATACCCCTAAGGACACTAGCACGCTCACACCGGGTGATCTTGGCATGTCTAAAACAGAAGTCAACCAGGTGTCCATCCTTCTGACAGAAGGTGCATGTATACTTCGCTTTGGAGGCCGAAGTAGCATCCTTCTTGCCAGAGACCCCGTGGACCAGACCTGCTGACCTAAACACAGTGGTGCTCGTCTAAGGAGCAACCACAATCTCTCCACTCTTGGAGGCGCGCACAACAGTAGGCGGATGCGCCCGTGCGTGCTCCAAGGAATCAAATCCTAGACCTTGATTGAATTGACTAATTTTGGATTGGTCCAAGGAATCAAATCCTTGTCCTCGTCACTGCATGTCTCTGTGTCGGAGAGGTCCAGATCATCCAGAGCGGCGAGTACACGGTGAAAGAGCTTCTTGCTCTTGGCGAACTTGTGTTGCTTCTTCTATCGCGTTGGTTCGCGAGCTGGAGGCTTCTTATTGCGGTTCTTTTTGATGTAGTTGATATTGCTCGGACTGCCTTGTTCATTTTTATCCTTCTCCAGCTTTGGGCAGTTTGCCTGAATGTGGTTGGGGCCACCACACTCAAAGCAAGTGATCTTGCCGCTACTCTTCCTATCTCTCACCCTCTTGTAGATGTTAGAAAGTTTTCGAGCGATAAGAGCAAGCTCGTTTTCTGGAAATTGTTCCAGAACGTCGTATTTGGTTTTGCTGGGTTTTGGCTACTTGTGAACTCAAGTGGGTAGTCTTGCCTCGGTCACTTTAAGGACTTTACCTTGCAAGAATTTCAACTGAGTTCAACATACAACCACAAGTCTAGAATGGTACAGACCTGGACGAGTAAACTGTGATGTCTAGATTTCGGTGTTGTCATGGTGATGTGAGCCCCGGGTTAACGGGTGGTTTCACATGCGCAAGAGGGGGGCCCTGAGTGTGGTAAATAGTCCCTTCAGTGTTGAAACCTTAGCGGGCAGTTCTGGGTCTAGAATTAGCTTTGGAAAGGCTTTGTTATGATCACTCGCCTTCGTAGTGTTTGATTGTATCTTCTGTGTAAAGTGTATAACGTCTGCAGAGTGTACAATACATACACAATCACGTCCAGCGGTTCACGCTCTTTCAAACTCCCATGCACTTTGTTTCTAGCTCTTCTAACTCTTCGTCTAGAGACCTCTCTCCCACTCCAATGGCGCAATCCCTCCCATCTTCCACCGCCGGCAAGGAGAGGGCGTGGGCGCTCTCCAAGCTCGCGCCCGAGGTTTCCCTGCACTTCCGCCATGGGACCCTCGTGCCATGGTGCGAACCCGGGGAGATCATCGTCTTCGCCTGGGGAGTGCTACCAGGCCTGGTGCCGCCCTTCTCCGAGTTCTTTCTCACCATCCTCCATTTGAGATCAGCCACCTTCATCTCACCCCCAACTCTGTCATCACCCTTGCCATCTTCACACACCTCTGCGAAATGTTTGTAGGGTTGATGCCCAATCTTCCTCTCTTTCGGCACTTCTATACTCTCAGCGGCCTCGCTGACGGCGGGGCCGTGGGGAGTTTCCACTTCCGCCTCTGCGACGGGTTGGCCCCCCGGTACATTCCCTTCCAGGCAAGGTCCAACTGGAAGCGTGGTGGAGCAACTGGCTGTACATCAGCAACAATAGCAGAATCGATGCCCTCGCGATACCTTCCACGCCGATGGAAGCCCACGAGAATTGAGGCTCACTCGTCGAGGAGACGGCAGAGCTCCAAGAGATGGCGGCCCGCATCAACCACCTGCGGGACGCCGGGCTGACCGGGGCACTAGTAGTCCAGGACTTCGTAGCCTGGAGGATCAGCCCCCTCAGTCGACGTGCTCACCTGGTGTGGCAGTACACGGGCGATGACAACATGACCCGCATGCACCCGGGTTGTAAGTTCTTATTCTTCATGAGTTCATGCTTTTTTGCGTGGTCGTCACCAGTCCAACAACCTTATCTTCCCCCCTTTTTTTGCCAGGTGCGGGGAACATGGACAGCCCTGTCATTTCCAAATGACTTGCCAGACTGCTCCCGCCAGTGCAGGGTGGCCTGGATTTCCCTAACGGGGCCTGGCCGCTCTGCGATCGGAGCGTAGGCAAGCGGCCTGTCTCTCCGGACGCCCCACGCGTAGACCCCAAGAGGCCTCTCACCGGGGGCCAGACTTCCTCCGCCGACTCCATCGCGACTCTAAGCGCGCCCGGAGTGGTGGTGTCATCATTCGGGGTAGCGACGTCCGCCATCCCTGACCCGACGCTGGTTCCACCAACGCCGACTCCCTTGGCGCCAACCTCATCGGCGCCAAGGGTTTTTGCTATCGCCCACCAGGGCGGTCTCGCACTCCCAGCGGCCTCCTTCATCTTCCGGTCACCCCCAAGGGTGGCCCCCTGTCGGGACCCGAATGTGCAAATCCGGACCCTCTATGTATTCAGCACTAGTCCAGGATCACGCAAGTGCACACAGTCTCAACATCGGTAAATACCACAATCATACTCAACGAAATAGTAAAGTACTTTTATTGAAAGAGAAATATAACCGGTTGCTCGACCTTATGGTCAAGTTACAAAAGTATGTCTCACAGGGCTTAAGTCTTACTCAATAAACTTGCAGTGGAAAATAAAGAAACGTGTGGCGTCAACCAACATGCCACAGGCAACTAACTGGGCTCGCCCCTAGTTTATTGGCTCCTCCTGGAACTCCTCCTCCAATGCTGGCGTCGATTCTTCTTCAATTGTTGTTCGTATTGTGGCAAGGGTGAGTACTTAAAAGCACTTAGAAAGTCATGCACAGAAATGCAGTCTAATAGCTACATGCATGGCTTATTCCAACAATAGGCTAAGAGGTTCTTCTGCAATAAGCAACATTCATAAATAACAGTAATAGATTGGAAAGAGGTAAAACAGTAATAACAATAATAACTTTGTAAACAATTTCTCAAGTAAAGCATTTATTAACCAAAACAAGTTCATCATTTCCATTATCCCGTATCCATGAACCAAGTTCATTTTCATAAAGTCTAACCCATGACTATAATCACCGAGCAATGTTCAATACCGTGTACTCGGCTATTCGAATAGGTTGTACACTCTACAGAGGTTATACACTTTACCCACAAGATACAGTCAAACACCACCAAGGCGAGTGACTGTAACAAAGCCCTTCCAAAGCTACTTCTAGACCCGGTCCTGCCCGCTAAGGTTTCAACACTGAAGGGACTGGTTACCACACTTAGGGCCCCCCTCTTGAGCCTTTGAAACCACCCGTTAACCCGGGGCTCACACCACCATGACAGCACCAAAATCTAGACATCACAGTTTACTCGGCCAGGTCTATCCCATTCCAGACTTGTGGCTGTATGTTGGTCTCAGTTCAAATTCTTGCAAGGTTAAGTCCTTAAAGTGACCGAGGCAAGACTACCCACTTGAATTCACAAGTAGCAAAAACCCAGCAAAACCAAATACGACCTCCCATGTGCCACTCTTCGCCCACCAGAAATAATCTTGCCACTTGCCCCAGGCTAAATCATTTAATCACCCCAGTTGATTACCATGCACCACTGTCGGGACCCCGAATTTGCAAATCCGGACCCTCTGTGTATTCAGCACTAGTCCAGGAACGCGCTAGTGCACACAGTCTTAACATTGGTAAATATCACAATCATACCATTCGATATTATCAAAGTACTTTATTTAAATAGCCAAAGTGGTTACTCGACCTTATGGCCAAGTTACAAATGTATGCCTCGCAAGGCGAAACTTATTCAGAGAAAAATAATAGCAGCGAAAAATCAAATAACTTCGTGGCGACATCCAAAGATACCACAGTAACCGACCGGGCTCGCTTCCCTAGGTAGACGGATCCTCCCGGAATTCCTCCTCCGGCCGGGCGTAATCTCCTCTTCAACCGATGTTGTGTTGAGGCAAGGGTGAGTACTTGGTACTCAAGAAGTCATGCAATGTAATGCAAAGGCTAATATACTATATGCATGGCTTGGTACAAAGGAATAGCTCAAGGTATATTTGCAAAGAAACAGCATTTGAAAAGTAATATAAGTAGTTTCTATAGCAGTAGATATAAGTAAAGCATAAATAACTTTTCAGTAAGTTTAATAAACATTTTCCCCATCCTAAACCACATTTCTATCATCTTCATTACTAAACCAAACCAACCTTTCAAATCCAAGTTATTTTCGTAAAGTCTAACCCTTGACTGTAATCCCGAGCATTGTCGATCACAGTGGACACGGCTATTCGAATAGATTCTAAACTCTGCAGAGGTTATGCACTTTACCCACAAGATACGATCAAACACCACAAAGGCGAAGTTCCGTAACAAAGCCTTTCTAAGCCTCAAACAACACAGGTGGTCCTCTCCGGTTCGTGCTCTACACCATCCCTTCCCTTAGCCAAGGCGAAGTATGGGACCAACACACCGTTAGATGGGTATCTGGCCTCAGCCACGATACGCTCCCCCGTACAATCACACAAACGGTGTAATTGACACCCTGAGGCTCCACAAGTGAGTCCTTAGCGACTTAGTCAACTAGGGCCGTCCCATTCCAGCCATGTGGTTGCAAGTATGACCCAGTTCAAAGGCTTGCAAGGTTAAGTCCTTAGAGTGACCAGGGCAAGACTACCCGAAGAACCAAATCAACATCCCCAGTGCCACAACTGGCCCACCTGATTACTCTTGCCACATGCCCCGGTCGAAATCGCTTATCAAACCCCAGTTGATTACCATGCACCACGTGCCAACAACATCACATGATACCTTTCCAAAACAGGTTCAATATATCATTAAGTCAATATTAACATTTGATTGTCCAAAACCAGGTCATGAGCATGTAGCAGGTCTAAGCAGTATACTACAACGGTCTAAAACCCATGTTGGCAATTTGATTATGTCCAACTAGTAAACCACAACTAGGGTGACAAGGGTCATGGCACATACTTAAATAATCAAGGTATCATACAGCAAATTGGTATTTATCTAACCCCCATGTTTAAACAAAGTATTTTTCTAATTGAACTAGCATGCAATAGTTTAAATCAAAATAGATTTCGAAATAGGATCAACATGGTCAAAGCACAACTTACCTTCAAAAAGTACTTGCTCTTGGTCTTGAGTTGGATCCTGAGTCAATACTTCTCCTTCGAATCCTTCCCAAGACTTCAACGTCTACTCGTAAAGCGTGCAAATAGCAAAACACAAATAAACAATAGGCAAAACATCCCAAAACTCCAAATAAAATCCATAAACAGAGAGAACATAATTTTCTGGATTTTTAGAAACTGGAATCACAAATTTGGAGTTAAGACGCAAAAGTTATGATTATTTAATGTTTAAATAATCATTTAAATAATTTTGCAGAGAAAAACTTTAGTCCAAAAATTAAATAAAATTCATATTTAGGTAGATCTCATTTTTATACAAATTTAGAAATTTGAATCACTCAAATCGGAGTTGAAACGCAAAAGTTATAAGCGTTTGAAGTTTGAAACAAAATCTGAAATCATTATTTCGAATTAATAAATCATTTTCTTTTCGGAAATTAATTATTGCGTCAAAGATGGACACGTGGCAGCCTCTCGATTGGTTGGCTGACGCCACCGGTCCATGGGCTTGGTCCACGCTTCGGCTTGGGTCTACTGTGGACTCGGCCCACGACTTCACGCGGTCGTCGACATGTGGGACCACTCGGGTGACGTCATCGGCCGACGTCGGCCGGGGCTCGACCACGGTCGGCAGGTGGGACCCACTGATGACGTCATGGGTGACATCAGCGCTTGGCTGGGTCAGCCGCTGACATGCGGGCCCTCTGACACGCGGGCCCCGCGTGTCAGCGTCACTACACGCACGCTGGGCGGCGGCCCGACCGCGTCGGTCCAACTTCCCGACACGTGGCGCAATCTCGACCGTTGATTTGAAATTCGACGGCCGCGATTAGATCCAAGGTTAACACGTTGAATCTACTCGATGATCGTGGGCCGTTCGATCTAGATCGGACGGTCCAGATCTAACCCTATAATGACCACTACTACGACACGTGGCGATTGTGAACCGTTGGATCTTGATCCAACGGTCCAGATCTAATCGGGTTTGGAACACGTGAACTCACCTCAACCGCACGATCAAGATCGGACGGTCCACAGAGCTCGCGAGGTCGATGGCGACGCGGAGCTGAAGCAACCGGAGACGGAGACGACGACGAGCCCGACGGCGCCCGGGATCGTTCGGCGAAGTGGATGGTCTCTTGGTGCGTCTCGGCGGGGTTCCAGATCCGGGCTTCTTCGGCGGAAGACGACGGACGACGGCGAAATCTACAAGAAATCATGGCGCGCAACAGAGTTCCAACTCCGGCGAACTCAGACGGGCAAACGGCGACGGCCAGCGTAGATGGCTCGGGGGAACGGGTGCGCAAGGATGAGGGAAACCTCGGGGCGTGACCAGGGCTTTAAATAGCCTCGGCGTTCGTGCCCGAGACGGAAACCTAATTCTACACGGCGGCGGGCGCGGCGGCGGAGTCCGGCTCGGTCTCGGCGGAGACGACGACGCACAGCCATCCACGTGGCACGATCAACGGCCACGATCGCACGGGCGCGATCGGATCCGGGCCGGATACGGCTCGAACCGGTACGGGCGGATCTCAGCCGTTGGATCTTGATCCAACGGTTGGGATCGGTTAGGGTTTTGAGCTGGTTTGATCGAGTCAACTGGCTCGGGTCGGACTCGAGTCCGACTCGGGTTCCGACTCGGTCGGATGAACAGTACTCGACCCGAGTTGAATTTCCAGCGATTTAATATTTAAAATAATTTCCAGTAATTCATTTAATTCATTAAAAATAGCAAATGACTCAGAAAAATTCCAGAAAAATTCTGGAAAATACTTTGAATCATTTTGGACTCAAATAAAATATTTCCAACAAAATTTTATTTGCAAAATTAAATTCTTTAATTATTTCAAAATGGAATAAATTCAAATAAATTCCAAATAAATCCAAATAAATTCCAGAAAATTCCAAAAATTCACCAAAGTGCCAAACCACACATGAATTTAAGGAAAGCAAAATTTTGGGGTGTTACAAACCTCCCCCCCTTAATAGAATCTCGTCCCCGAGATTCAGGGCTTACTAAAGGAATAGGTTTGGAAACTCTTTCTTCAAATCCTCTTCAAGGCTCCCAAGTCGCTTCGCTTTCTTCATGGTTGCTCCAATCGAACTCTACAAAAACGGGTTGACTTGTTTCTAGTTTCTCGATCCATTGTGTCCGTAATCCTCACAGGATGCTCCTTATAAGTCAAGTCCTCTTGCAACTCAATTAACTCTAGCGGTGTGCTTCTCAGAACTCGGAGGCACTTCTTCAATCGGGACACATGGAATACATCATGCACTCCTCGCCAACGATCGTGGCAACTCCAATGATAAGCAACTTCGCCTCTGCGACTCAAAATCTTAAATGGTCCAACATAACGGGTGCGAGTTTCCCTTTGGCATGGAACCTCTTAACTCCCCGAGAGGCGTAACTCGAGGTAAACAAAGTCTTACGGTTCAAAACTCAAATCTCGGCGACGATTGTCAAGATAACTCTTCTGTCGAGATTGGGCTATCTTCAACCTTTCCCTAATCATGGCGACCGCTTCTTCACCTCTTGAAGAATATCGTGCCCAAAGACACAGCGCCACGGTCTCATTCCAATTCAATGGCGTCCGACAGGTCGACCATACAAAGGCCTCAAAAGGTGACATCTCAGAACTAGCTTGGTAACTATTGTTGTAACTGAACTCGGCATACGGCAAACTCTTATCCCAAGAGGTAGCATAAGCTAATGCACAAGCTCTCAACATATCCTCCAGAATCTGGTTGACTCTTTCTGGTCTGTCGTCTGCCTGTGGATGATAAGTCAGATCAAGTTCAAACGGGTTCCCATGGCTTCATGCAACCTATTCCGTAACCTTGAGGTAAATTGGGTACCTCTGTCCGATACGATCCTCTTGGGCACTCCGTGCAAATAGACAATCCCGATCATGTACAATTACGCTAATTTATCTCCGAGTAAGTGGTCTTCACGGGATAAAATGGGCTACTTTAGTCAAGCGATCCACTATAACCCATATGGAGTCATAACCTCCTTGAGTCTTCGGCCAAACCGGTAATGAAATCCATTCCGATTTCCTCCCATTTCCACTCGTATTTTCAGCGGTTGTAGCAATCCCGCCGGTCTCGATGCATTGCCTTGACTCTCGGCATACGCCGCACAATGCAACATGCTCGGCAACTTCACGCTTCATACTCGGCCACGAGAATCTTTCCTTCAAATCTCGATACATCTTGGCGCTTCCAGTGATGTATTGAGTACTTGGAGTCATGGGCTTCTTCCGTAATCGCTTGCTTTAATTCCTTCTTATTTGGCACGCAAATCCGATCCTTCATCCATAACGCGCCTCGCCCATCTAGCTTGAAATCCTCTGCCTTGCCTTCCTCCTTGATGGACTTAATCCTGCGGACCTTGTCATCATCCTTCATCCTTCTCGGATCTGATCCTCTAGGGTAGGCTTTACTTCTAATGCGGCCAAGAATCCCCTAGGTACTACCTCAATCTTCATTTTCTGAAAACCCTCACATAACTCATCCTGACTTGTGGCTAGCAACGTACTCATGGTATGGCTTCTCCGACTCAGGGCATCGGCTACTACGTTGGCCTTCCCGGGGTGGTAATGGATTCCAACATTATAGTCCTTGATCAACTCCAACCATCTCCTTTGCCTCATATTCAGATCCGACTGTGTGAATATGTACTTAAGGCTCTTATGATCCGTATATACTTCACATCTGCTTCCAATCGATAGTGACGCCATATCTTCAAGGCATGCACTACGGCGGCTAACTCTAGGTCATGTGTCGGATAATTTTCCTCATGCGGCCTCAATCGCCTTGATGCATAAGCGGCGACCTTTCCATTCTGCATCGGCACACATCCAAGTCCTTGGCGCGATGCGTCACAATAAATATCGAAGCTTTGAGCAACATCCCAGAGAACTAACACCGTGCCGATGTCAATCGCTTTCGATTCTGAAATCCTTTCTCACATTCCGTCCATGCAAACTTCTTTTCCTTCTTCAGCGATTGCGTAAGAGGTTTCGCAATTGTCGAGAAGCCTTCGATGAAACGGCGGTAGTATCCTCGCCATTCCAAGGAAACTCCGACCTGGGTCACGCCTTGTTTGCTCCCAATGTAACACGCTTCTACTTTGCTTGGATCTACGGCGACTCCTTCATGCGGTCATTACATGTCCAAGAAACTCCACCTTGTCCTTCCAAAAATCACACTTGCTGAACTTGGCGAAAAGTTGTCGTTCCTCGCCTTTTCCAAAACTCGCCTTAAGTGTTCGGCATGTTCATCCTCCTGCCTTGGAGTATATTAGGATATCGTCTATGAACACGACGACAAACTTGTCCAAATATTCCATGAACACCTTATTCATCATATTCATGAAATAATTTGGCGCATTAAATCGGCCCAAAGGACATAATCAGTAAACTCGTAATGTCCATATCTTGACGAGAATGCGATCTTGGAATATCTTCGATCGGATCTTCAATCGATGGTATCCCGATCTCAGATCAATCTTGGAGAAAACTCCGGCTCCTCTCAACCGATCAAACAAATCATCAATCCGGGTAGCGGATACTTATTCTTCACGGTGACTTCATTGAGTGCACGGTAGTCAATGCACATCCCGAAACTCCCGTCCTTCTTCTTGACAAACAAAACTGGTGCTCCCCACGGCGACTAACTCCTGGCCTCGATAAATCCTTTCTCCATTAACTCTTCTAGTCAAGCTTTCTTCATTTCTACCAACTCCTCGGTGGACATCCGTTAGGGTCTCTTTGCTATCGGTGTGCACTGTGTACAAGCTCTATCACAAACTATATGTCCTCGTCTGCGGCATACCGTAGATCTTCGGGAAAAACATCGGGTACTCATTCACTACCGGACATCCTCTATGCTGATTGCCTTGGTACTGTTAACCATCAATCGACCATCTCTAATCTGCAGTGGCTTGAAATTCCACTTTCTTCCCACACGGCTCTCAATCGAGATAGTCCTTCGTCCACAAATCCAATACGGCCTTGTGCTTGGATAACCAATCCATTCCCAATATGACGTCTAAGGTCCGGGTCTCCAAGATTATAAGGTTTGCTAGGAACTCTATTCCACCTATCAAGATTCTCACCCGGAACATCCTACTTTCGCTCGGAGTTCGGAACCAGGGGTTTGAACCAAGATGACGTCCGTAGCATTCTCGCAGTGCATCTGCGGTGACATGGTTGACTCGGCCTCTCACCACGGTGCAGGGTGTGGCTCTCGGTCTGGCGTCCTAGCTGGGTGGTTCCTAGGTTGAAGCGGCTGGGTCACTCCTCGCTGTCTTCTTTGGACAACTGTCGGCAAAGTGTCCTGGCTCGTTGCGCTTGTAGCAGCGTCTCACTGCCTTCTTGCCGATCGCTCGAGTAGTGTTTCTAGCGGGGCTGGGTCCGTAGTTACGGTTGACAGGTCTTGGTGCCGGGATGGTGTCCTTGTTGCATTCTCGTGGTTGGAATCAAGAATTGATTTGGTGCAACTCTCAGCGCTGCTATGCGTTTCCTCGACGTGATCCTTCTTTGTTGCATCCTCGCGCTTCTGTTCTCATCCAGTTCCTTGCGCTTTGTCCTCAAGAATAAGCGCCTTATTCACCAACTCTTGGAAATCTGGAAAGGTGTGGGTGATCAACCCTACTTGCAATCCTGAGTTAAGTCCCTTCATAAAACGAGACTATCAGATTTATCTGTCGCTACATCCTCAGTGCGTAGCGTGCTAGCTGTGTGAACTTGTTCAGTAGTCGGCCACCCTTTGGCTGATTACCTTGCTTCATGCTGAACTCCTCCTTCTTAAGGTCCATGATTCCTTCAGGCACGTGATACTTGTCGGAATGCATTTGTGAACTCTTCCCAAGTGATATCTTGAGGGTTCTCTTGCGTGGCACGAAGTTCTCCCACCATTCGGCAATTTGTTCCTTCGGTGATGAGAAGCGTAGAGTACCTTCTCATTTCCTATGCATTGAGCTATGTGTAGCTTCCTCTCGATTGATCTTAACCAATCATCGGCCTCCAATGGATTGGCATTTCCAGAGAAAGTGGGTGGGTGAGTTCTCATGAACTCGATAGTCTTGTATTCGGCGTGGTCCCCGATTAACTTGATTAGCAGTGGCCTGAGCAAAGGACGTGTTGCATTTGTTGCATCATAGCATGCATCAACTGAGTCTGAGCAGCAAGAAATGCTCCAAAATTCTGCATGTCAAATGGCGGTGCTGGTGCTCCATCATTGGGGTTTTCTGCTGGGCGAGAACCACTCCCATTGCTTCCAAAGTTCCCACGGGTGTTCACCATCTGTCGATTTGCTCTAGGTTTAGAGATGAGGGGGAATCAAGAATAGACGAGTAATATGGAACTTATGCGGGGCGAAAGGTGTAACTTTAAGGTCCAACTTTATTATTAATAACTTGGTATGGCTGCTTACAATGCCTAAGGGCCTTGCAACACATACTGCACACTCAGCAAACAAAGCAAATCCAAATCGAACTAATTCTGGAGTCTAACGCCTAAAGGGTGACTCTTTCTTCTATGACGCGACTCGGCGAAGGAGTCTCACTATAGAACCTATGCTCACTCATCGAGAAAACCTCCACGGCACGGTGCACGGTCTTTGTGGCGAGGCGAAACGATCGCCATGTCCAAAGAATCGTGTCCTCTATGGTAGTCGAAGAAGCGGTGTCCTCATCGAGATCCGACTCTTCCGGATCTCGCTCGTGTAGCTCGAGTAATCGGCTCTGGGTCGGGTCCGCATAAGGTCATCTCCAACTCGTCAATCCTTCGTAGAAGGTGTGCCACATACTCTTGAGCTTCCCGCCATCTGTTCTTCTCTGTCGTGATCTCCTTGCGGGCCTTCTGTAGCTCCTTGCTTGTATTATCTAGTACATCCTCCTGGGCGACGACAAATCGTGCCAGGCGTAATCGTGGCATCCTCATCCTGAATCGCCTTCGGGTCAAGAAGGTTATCGCTGCGCGGATGATAACGGAACACCGTACTCTCCAATTCTCTGGCGTAGATACTGGTAATGTGCCGCATTGCTCGTCGTGATACTTCTTGGATACCCATCTGCATTGTAGATCTCCTGGCAGTGCAGTGTATCGGGCGATTGCCTGGGCCCTTTTTCCTAGCAGGTACCTCAATCCTCACGTCACAAGCCTTGATCAATCCCGCTTGTCTGATCACTTCCACTTGGTATTGGGGCTTCTCAAAATCTCCGAGAGTCTGTAGCATATGCCAAAGTTCCGCGGCGTAACCAACTCCCAGATCAACGTAGTTGAACTCTTCCTCCATCTGTCACAAGAGTGCTTTACGTAAGAACTCGGAATTTTTGAATTGTGACAAGGTAAGAAAAATTTCAGCAAGAGACAATAAAAGAGAGAAGGGGATAAGTTGAGAGGTCATTTCTTATCTTGACAACTTTTTAGCTTTAGAAAATAGGTTTTATCCTCACTACGACCATTCTAGCTAGGGTTGAGCCTACAGTCAAGTATGGCTCTGATACCACCTCTGTCGGGACCCCGAATTTGCAAATCCGGACCCTCTGTGTATTCAGCACTAGTCCAGGAACGCGCTAGTGCACACAGTCTTAACATTGGTAAATATCACAATCATACCATTCGATATTATCAAAGTACTTTATTTAAATAGCCAAAGTGGTTACTCGACCTTATGGCCAAGTTACAAATGTATGCCTCTCAAGGCGAAACTTATTCAGAGAAAAATAATAGCAGCGGAAAATCAAATAACTTCGTGGCGCCATCCAGTATACCACAGGCAACTGACTGGGCTCGCTTCCCTAAGTAGACGGATCCTCCTGGAGTTCGTCCTCCGGCCGGGCGTAATCTCCTCTTCAACCGATGTTGTGTTGAGGCAAGGGTGAGTACTTGGTACTCGACCAAGTCATGCAATGAATGCAGGCTAATATACTATATGCATGGCTTGGTACAAAGGAATAGCTCAAGGTATATTTGCAGAAACAGACATTTGAAAAGTAATATAAGTAGATTCGAAAGCAGAGAAATAAGTAAAGCATAAATAACTTTTCAGGAAATTTAATAAACATTTTCCCCATCCTAAACCACATTTCTATCATCTTCATTACTAAACCAAACCAACCTTTCAAATCCAAGTTATTTTCAGAAAATCTAACCCTTGACTGTAATCCCCGAGCATTGTCCAGTACCGTGGACACGGCTATTCGAATAGATTCTAAACTCTGCAGAGGTTATGCACTTTACCCACAAGATACAGTCAAACACCACAAAGGCGAGTTCCCGTAACAAAGCCTTTCGGAAGCCTCAAACAACACAGGTGGTCCTCTCCGGTTCGTGCTCTACACCATCCCTTCCCTTAGCCAAGGTGAAGTATGGGACCAACACACCGTTAGATGGGTATCTGGCCACAGCCACGATACGCTCCCCCGTACAATCACACAAACGGTGTAATTGACACCCTGAGGCTCCACAAGTGAGTCCTTAGCGACTTAGTCAACTAGGGCCGTCCCATTCCAGCCATGTGGTTGCAAGTATGACCCAGTTCAAAGGCTTGCAAGGTTAAGTCCTTAGAGTGACCAGGGCAAGACTACCCGAAGAACCAAATCAACATCCCCAGTGCCACAACTGGCCCACCTGATTACTCTTGCCACATGCCCCGGTCGAAAACTGTTTATCAAACCCCAGTTGATTACCATGCACCACGTGCCAACAACATCACATGATACCTTTCCAAAACAGGTTCAATATATCATTAAGTCAATATTAACATTTGATTGTCCAAAACCAGGTCATGAGCACGTAGCAGGTCTAAGCAGTATACTACAACGGTCTAAAACCCATGTTGGCAATTTGATTATGTCCAACTAGTAAACCACAACTAGGGTGACAAGGGTCATGGCACATACTTAAATAATCAAGGTGTCATACAGCAAATTGGTATTTATCTAACCCCCATGTTTAAACAAAGTATTTTTCTAATTGAACTAGCATGCAATAGTTTAAATCAAAATAGATTTCGAAATAGGATCAACATGGTCAAAGCACAACTTACCTTCAAAAAGTACTTGCTCTTGGTCTTGAGTTGGATCCTGAGTCAATACTTCTCCTTCGAATCCTTCCGGCACTTCAACGTCTACTCGTAAAGCGTGCAAATAGCAAAACACAAATAAACAATAGGCAAAAACATCCCAAAACTCCAAATAAAATCCATAAACAGAGAGAACATAATTTTCTGTATTTTTAGAAACTGGAATCGTCAAATTTGGAGTTAAGACGCAAAAGTTATGATTATTTAAAGTTTAAATAATCATTTAAATAATTTTGTAGAGAAAAACTTTAGTCCAAAAATTAAATAAAATTCATATTTAGGTAGATCTCATTTTTATACAAATTTAGAAATTTGAATCACTCAAATCGGAGTTGAAACGCAAAAGTTATAAGCGTTTGAAGTTTGAAACAAAATCTGAAATCATTATTTCGAATTAATAAATCATTTTCTTTTTCGGAAATTAATTATTGCGTCAGCATGGACACGTGGCAGCCTCTGATTGGTTGGCTGACGTCAGCCGGTCCATGGGCTTGGTCCACGCTCGGCTTGGGTCTACCGTGGACTCGGTCCACGACTCTACGTGTCGCTGACATGTGGGACCACTCGGGTGACGTCATCGGCCGACGTCGGCGAGGCTCGGCCACGGTCGGCGGCAGGTGGGACTCCACCGATGACGTCATGGGTGACGTCGGCGCTATGGGTCGGCCCGTGACATGCGGGCCCTCGACACGCGGGCCCAGCGTGTCGGCGTCTACGCTGCCAGCGTGGGCCGGCCCGACGCGTCGGTCCAACTTCCCGACACGTGGCGCAATCTCGACCGTTGATTTGAAATTCGACGACCGCGATTAGATCCAAGGTTAACACGTTGAATCTACTCGATGATCGTGGGCCGTTCGATCTAGATCGGACGGTCCAGATCTAACCCTATAATGACCACTACTACGGCACGTGGCGATTGTGAACCGTTGGATCTTGATCCAACGGTCCAGATCTAACCGGGTTTGGAACACGTGAACTCACCTCAACCGCACGATCAAGATCGGACGGTCCACAGAGCTCGCGAGGTCGATGGCGACGCGGCGGAGCTGCAGCCACCGGAGACGGAGACGACGACGAGCCCGACGGCGCTCCGGGATCGTTCCGGCGAAGTGGATGGTCTCTTCGGGTGCGTCTCGAAGCGGGGGTTCCAGATCTGGGCTTCTTCTCGGCGGAAGACGACGGACGACGGCCAGCGGAAAGCGCAAGAAACGCGGCAACAGAGTTCCAACTCCGGCGAACTCGTGCGGGCAAACGGCGACGGCTCGGCGAGATGGCTCGGGAACGGTGCGCAAGGATGAGGGAAACCTCGGGCGTGACCAGGGCTTTAAATAGCCTCGGCGTTCGTGCGAGGCGAAACCTAATTCTACACGGCACGGGGCGGGCGGAGTCCGGCTCGGTCTCGGCGGAGACGACGACGCACTGACCATCCACGTGGCACGATCAACGGCCACGATCGACGCGCGATCGGATCCGGGCGGATACGGCTCGAGCCGTGCAGGCGGATCTCGGTAGTTGGATCTTGATCCAACGGTTGGGATCGGTTAGGGTTTTAATTTGGTTTGATCGAGTCAATCGCGGCTCGGGTCGGACTCGAGTCCGACTCGGGTTCGACTTCGGTCGGATGAAACGATACTCGACCGAGTTGAATTTCCAGCGATTTAATATTTAAAATAATTTCGATAATTCATTTAATTCATTAAAAATAGCAAATGACTCAGAAAAATTCCAGAAAAATTCTGGAAAATACTTTGAATCATTTTGGACTCAAATAAAATATTTCCAACAAAATTTTATTTGCAAAATTAAATTCTTTAATTATTTCAAAATGGAATAAATTCAAATAAATTCCAAATAAATCCAAATAAATTCCAGAAAATTCCAAAAATTCACCAAAGTGCCAAACCACACATGAATTTAAGGAAAGCAAAATTTTGGGGTGTTACAAACCTCCCCCCCTTAATAGAATCTCGTCCCCGAGATTCAGGGCTTACTAAAGGAATAGGTTTGGAAACTCTTTCTTCAAATCCTCTTCGCGCTCCCAAGTCGCTTCGCTTTCTTCATGGTTGCTCCACTGAACTCTACAGAAACGGGTTGACTTGTTTCTAGTTTCTCGATCCATTGTGTCCAGAATCCTCACAGGATGCTCCTTATAAGTCAAGTCCTCTTGCAACTCAATTAACTCTAGCGGTGTCTGTTCCTCAGGAACTCGGAGGCACTTCTTCAACTGGGACACATGGAATACATCATGCACTCCTGCCAACGACTGTGGCAACTCCAGCTGATAAGCAACTTCGCCTCTGCGACTCAAAATCTTAAATGGTCCAACATAACGGGGTGCGAGTTTCCCTTTGGCATGGAACCTCTTAACTCCCCTGAGAGGCGTAACTCTGAGGTAAACAAAGTCTTCTGGTTCAAAACTCAAATCTCGGCGACGATTGTCAGCATAACTCTTCTGTCGAGATTGGGCTATCTTCAACCTTTCCCTAATCATGGCGACCGCTTCTTCAAATTCCTCTTGAAGAATATCAGGCCCAAAGACACGGCCTTCGCCGGTCTCATTCCAATTCAATGGCGTCCGACAGTGGTCGACCATACAAAGGCCTCAAAAGGTGACATCACGTAAACTAGCTTGGTAACTATTGTTGTAATCGAACTCGGCATACGGCAAACTCTTATCCCAAGAGGTAGCATAAGCTAATGCACAAGCTCTCAACATATCCTCCGAGAATCTGGTTGACTCTTTCTGTCCGTCTGATGCATGGATGATAAGTCATCTTGAAGTTCAAACGGGTTCCCATGGCTTCATGCAACCTATTCCAGAACCTTGAGGTAAATTGGGTACCTCGTCCGACACGATCCTCTTGGGCACTCCGTGCAAACAGACAATCCCGATCATGTACAATCGCTAATTTATCTCCCGAGTAAGTGGTCTTCACGGGGATAAAATGGGCTACTTTAGTCAAGCGATCCACTATAACCCATATGGAGTCATAACCTCCTTGAGTCTTCGGCAAACCGGTAATGAAATCCATTCCGATTTCCTCCCATTTCCACTCAGGTATTTTCAGCGGTTGTAGCAATCCTGCCGGTCTCTGATGCATTGCCTTGACTCTCTGGCATACGTCGCACAATGCAACATGCTCGGCAACTTCACGTTTCATACTCGGCCACCAGAATCTTTCCTTCAAATCTGATACATCTTGGCGCCTGTGATGTATTGAGTACTTGGAGTCATGGGCTTCTTCCAGAATCAGTTGCTTTAATTCCTTCTTATTTGGCACGCAAATCCGATCCTTCATCCATAACGCGCTCTGCCCATCTAGCTTGAAATCCTCTGCCTTGCCTTCCTCCTTGATGGACTTAATCCTGCGGACCTTGTCATCATCCTTCTGTCCTTCTCGGATCTGATCCTCTAGGGTAGGCTTTACTTCTAATGCGGCCAAGAATCCCCTAGGTACTACCTCAATCTTCATTTTCTGAAAACCCTCACATAACTCATCCTGACTTGTGGCTAGCAACGTACTCATGGTATGGCTTCTCCGACTCAGGGCATCGGCTACTACGTTGGCCTTCCCGGGGTGGTAATGGATTCCAACATTATAGTCCTTGATCAACTCCAACCATCTCCTTTGCCTCATATTCGAGATCCGATCGGGTGAATATGTTCTTATGGCTTTTTTTATCCGTATATACTTCACATCTGTTTCCAATCGAGATAGTGACGCCATATCTTCAAGGCATGCACTACGGCGGCTAACTCTAGGTCATGTGTCGGATAATTTTCCTCATGCGGCCTCAATCGCCTTGATGCATAAGCGGCGACCTTTCCATTCTGCATCGGCACACATCCAAGTCCTTGGCGCGATGCGTCACAATAAATATCGAAGCTTTGAGCAACATCCTGGTAGAACTAACACCGGTGCTGATGTCAATCGCTTCGATTCCTGAAATCCTTTCTCACATTCAGCGTCCATGCAAACTTCTTTTCCTTCTTCAGATTGCGTAAGAGGTTTCGCAATTGTCGAGAAGCCTTCGATGAAACGGGCGGTAGTATCCTGCCATTCCAAGGAAACTCAGAATCGGGTCACAGTCTTCGGCAGCTCCCAATCTAACACAGCTTCTACTTTGCTTGGATCTACGGCGACTCCATCTGCGGTCATTACATGTCCAAGAAACTCCACCTTGTCCTTCCAAAAATCACACTTGCTGAACTTGGCGAAAAGTTGCTGTTCCCTGAGCTTTTCCAAAACTCGCCTTAAGTGTTCGGAATGTTCATCCTCTGTCTTTGAGTATATTAGGATATCGTCTATGAACACGATTTGACAAACTTGTCCAAATATTCCATGAACACCTTATTCATCATATTCATGAAATAAGTGGCGCATTCGTTAACCCCAAAGGACATAATCGTAAACTCGTAATGTCCATATCTTGACGAGAATGCGATCTTGAATATCTTACGATCGGATCTTCAACTGATGGTATCCCGATCTCAGATCAATCTTGGAGAAAACTCCGGCTCCTCTCAACTGATCAAACAAATCATCAATCCTGGGTAGCAGATACTTATTCTTCACGGTGACTTCATTGAGTGCACGGTAGTCAACGCACATCCTGAAACTCCCGTCCTTCTTCTTGACAAACAAAACTGGTGCTCCCCACGGCGACGAACTCGGTCTGATAAATCCTTTCTCCATTAACTCTTCTAGCTGTTTCTTCATTTCTACCAACTCCTCGGTGGACATCCGTTAGGGTCTCTTTGCTATCGGTCTTTGTGCAGTACAAGCTCTATCACAAACTATATGTCCCTGTCTGGCGGCATACCAGGTAGATCTTCGGGAAAAACATCGGGGTACTCATTCACTACCGGGACATCCTCTATGCTGATTGCCTTGGTACTGTTAACCATCAACTGACCATCTCTAACTGCAGTGGCTTGAAATTCCACTTTCTTCCCACACGGGCTCTCAACTGAGATAGTCCTTCGTCCACAGTCCAATACGGCCTTGTGCTTGGATAACCAATCCATTCCCAATATGACGTCTAAGGTCTGGGTCTCCAAGATTATAAGGTTTGCTAGGAACTCTATTCCACCTATCAGTATTCTCACCCCGGAACATCCTACTTTCGTTCGGAGTTCGGAACCAGGGGTTTGAACCAGTACGACGTCCGTAGCATTCTGCAGTGCATCTGCGGTGACATGGTTGACTCGGCCTCTCACCACGATGCAGGGTGTGGCTCTGTCTTTGGCGTCCTAGCTGGGGTGGTTCCTAGGTTGAAGCGAATCTGGGTCACTCCTGCTGTCTTCTTTGGACAACTGTCGGCAAAGTGTCCTGGCTCGTTGCGATTGTAGCAGCGTCTCACTTGTTCCTTCTTGTTGCACTCGAGTAGTGTTTCTAGCGGGGCTGGGTGCAGTAGTTACGGTTGTGGTCTTGGTCTTTGAGGATGGTGTCCTTGTTGCATTACGTGGTTGGAATCGAAGAATTGATTTGGTGCAACTCTCGGTATATTGCGTTCCTCGACGTGATCCTTCTTTGTTGCATCCTGCGCTTCTGTTCTCATCCAGTTCCTTGCGCTTTGTCCTCAAGAATAAGCGCCTTATTCACCAACTCTTGGAAATCTGGAAAGGTGTGGGTGATCAACCCTACTTGCAATCCTGAGTTAAGTCCCTTCATAAAACGAGAGTATCTGTATTTATCCGCCGCTACATCCTCAGTGCGTAGCGTGCTAGGCTGTGTGAACTTGTTCGTAGTCGGCCACCGGGTGATTACCTTGCTTGATGCTCGAACTCCTCCTTCTTAAGGTCCATGATTCCTTCGTGCACGTGATAATTGTCGGAATGCACCGTGTGAACTCTTCCCAAGTGATATCTTGAGGGTTCTCTTGCGTGTACGAAGTTCTCCCACCATTCGTAATTTGTTCCTTGGTGATGAGAAGCGTAGAGTACCTTCTCATTTCCTATGCATTGAGCTATGTGTAGCTTCCTCTCGATTGATCTTAACCAATCATCGGCCTCCAATGGATTGGCATTTCCAGAGAAAGTGGGTGGGTGAGTTCTCATGAACTCTGATAGTCTTGTATTCTGGCGTGGTCCCTGATTAACTTGATTAGCAGTGGCCTGAGCAGTGACGTGCTGCATTTGTTGCATCATAGCATGCATCAACTGAGTCTGAGCAGCAAGAAATGCTCCAAAATTCTGCATATCAACTGGCGGTGCTGGTGCTCCATCATTGGGGTTTTCTGCTGGGCGAGAACCACTCCCATTGCTTCCAAAGTTCCCACGGGTGTTCACCATCTGTCGATTTGCTCTAGGTTTAGAGATGAGGGGGAATCAAGAATAGACGAGTAATATGGAACTTATGCGGGGCGAAAGGTGTAACTTTAAGGTCCAACTTTATTATTAATAACTTGGTATGGCTGCTTACAATGCCTAAGGGCCTTGCAACACATACTGCACACTCGACAAACAAAGCAAATCCAAATCGAACTAATTCGAGTCTAACGCCTAAAGGGTGACTCTTTCTTCAATGACGCGACTCGGCGAAGGAGTCACACCATAGAACCTATGCGCACTCCTCGAGAAAACCTCCACGCGGCACAGATGCGGGTCTTTGTGGGCGTAGGCGTAACGATCGCCATGTCCAAAGCTGTGTCCTCTATGGTAGTCGAAGAAGCAGTGTCCTCATCGAGATCTGACTCTTCTGGATCTGGCTCGTGTAGCTCGAGTACTGGCTCTGGGTCTGGTCCGTACAAGGTCATCTCCAACTCGTCAATCCTTCGTAGAAGGTGTGCCACATACTCTTGAGCTTCCCGCCATCTGTTCTTCTCTGTCGTGATCTCCTTGCGGGCCTTCTGTAGCTCCTTGCTTGTATTATCTAGTACATCCTCCTGGCGGCGACAAATCGTGCCAAGCGTATGTCGTGGCATCCTCATCCTGAATCGCCTTCGGGTCAAGAAGGTTATCGCTGCGCGGATGATAACGGAACACCGTACTCTCCAATTCTCTGGCGTAGATACTGGTAATGTGCCGCATTGCTCGTCGTGATACTTCTTGGATACCCATCTGCATTGTAGACCTCCTGGCGGGCGGTTGTATCGGGCGATTGCTGGCCCTTTTCCTACCAGGTACCTCAATCCTCACGTCACAAGCCTTGATCGATCCTCGCTTGTCCGATCACTTCCACTTGGTATTGGGGCTTCTCAAAATCTCCGAGTGCGTAGCATATGCCAAAGTTCATGGCGTAACCAACTCCCAGATCAACGTGGTTGAACTCTTCCTCCATCTGTCACAAGAGTGCTTTACGTAAGAACTCGGAATTTTTGAATTGTGACAAGGTAAGAAAAATTTCAGCAAGAGACAATAAAAGAGAGAAGGGGATAAGTTGAGAGGTCATTTCTTATCTTGACAACTTTTTAGCTTTAGAAAATAGGTTTTATCCTCACTACGACCATTCTAGCTAGGGTTGAGCCTACAGTCAAGTATGGCTCTGATACCACCTCTGTCGGGACCCCGAATTTGCAAATCCGGACCCTCTGTGTATTCAGCACTAGTCCAGGAACGCGCTAGTGCACACAGTCTTAACATTGGTAAATATCACAATCATACCATTCGATATTATCAAAGTACTTTATTTAAATAGCCAAAGTGGTTACTCGACCTTATGGCCAAGTTACAAATGTATGCCTCGCAAGGCGAAACTTATTCAGAGAAAAATAATAGCAGCGGAAAATCAAATAACTCGTGGCGCCATCCAAAGATACCACAGGCAATCGATCGGGCTCGCTTCCCTAGGTAGACGGATCCTCCTGGAATTCCTCCTCCGAAGCTGGCGTAATCTCCTCTTCAACTGATGTTGTGTTGAGGCAAGGGTGAGTACTTGGTACTCAGCAAGTCATGCACAGAATGCAGGCTAATATACTATATGCATGGCTTGGTACAAAGGAATAGCTCAAGGTATATTTGCAAGAAATAAAGCATTTGAAAAGTAATATAAGTAGATTCAAAGCAAAGAGAAATAAGTAAAGCATAAATAACTTTTCAGGAAATTTAATAAACATTTTCCCCATCCTAAACCACATTTCTATCATCTTCATTACTAAACCAAACCAACCTTTCAAATCCAAGTTATTTTCAGAAAATCTAACCCTTGACTGTAATCCCCGAGCATTGTCCAGTACCGTGGACACGGCTATTCGAATAGATTCTAAACTCTGCAGAGGTTATGCACTTAACCCACAAGATACAAGTCAAACACCACAAAGGCGAGTTCAGTAACAAAGCCTTTGGAAGCCTCAAACAACACAGTGGTCCTCTCCGGTTCGTGCTCTACACCATCCCTTCCCTTAGCCAAGGTGAAGTATGGGACCAACACACCGTTAGATGGGTATCGGCCACGACCACGACACGCTCCCCGCACAATCACACAAGCGGTGTAATTGACACCCTGAGGCTCCACAAGTGAGTCCTTAGCGACTTAGTCAACTAGGGCCGTCCCATTCGACCATGTGGTTGCAAGTATGACCAGTTCAAAGGCTTGCAAGGTTAAGTCCTTAGAGTGACCAGGGCAAGACTACCCGAAGAACCAAATCAACATCCCGATTGCCACAACTGGCCCACGATTACTCTTGCCACATGCCCTTGGCCGAAATCGTTTATCAAACCCCGCTTGATTACCATGCACCACGTGCCAACAACATCACATGATACCTTTCCAAAACAGGTTCAATATATCATTAAGTCAATATTAACATTTGATTGCCCAAAACCCGATCATGAGCACGTAGCAGGTCTAAGCAGTATACTACAACGGTCTAAAACCCATGTTGGCAATTTGATGATGTCCAACTAGTAAACCACAACTAGGGTGACAAGGGTCATGGCACATACTTAAATAATCAAGGTGTCATGCTGACAAATTGGTATTTATCTAACCCCCATGTTTAAACAAAGTATTTTTCTAATTGAACTAGCATGCAATAGTTTAAATCAAAATAGATTTCGAAATAGGATCAACATGGTCAAAGCACAACTTACCTTCAAAAAGTACTTGCTCTTGGTCTTGAGTTGGATCCTGAGTCAATACTTCTCCTTCGAATCCTTCCGGCACTTCAACGTCTACTCGTAAAGCGTGCAAATAGCAAAACACAAATAAACAATAGGCAAAAACATCCCAAAACTCCAAATAAAATCCATAAACAGAGAGAACATAATTTTCTGGATTTTTAGAAACTGGAATCGTCAAATTTGGAGTTAAGACGCAAAAGTTATGATTATTTAAAGTTTAAATAATCATTTAAATAATTTTGTAGAGAAAAACTTTAGTCCAAAAATTAAATAAAATTCATATTTAGGTAGATCTCATTTTTATACAAATTTAGAAATTTGAATCACTCAAATCGGAGTTGAAACGCAAAAGTTATAAACGTTTGAAGTTTGAAACAAAATCTGAAATCATTATTTCGAATTAATAAATCATTTTCTTTTTCGGAAATTAATTATTGCGTCAGCATGGACACGTGGCAGCCTTCGATTGGTTGGTGACGTCACCGGTCCATGGGCTTGGTCCACGCTCGGCTTGGGTCTCACAGTGGACTCGGTCCACGACTTCACGTGTCGGCCGACATGTGGGACCACTCGGGTAGCGTCATCGGGACGTCGGCGGGCTCACCACGGTCGGACAGGTGGGACCCAGCGATGACGTCATGGGTGACGTCGGCGCTTGGCTGGGTCGGCCCGACATGCGGGCCCTCGACACGCGGGCCGCGTGTCGGCGTCCTGCCTGCCAGCGTGGGCCGGCTGGCCGACGCGCGTCGGTCCAACTGCCCGACACGTGGCGCAATCTCGACCGTTGATTTGAAATTCGACGACCGCGATGAGATCCAAGGTTAACACGTTGAATCTACTCGATGATCGTGGGCGCTCGATCTAGATCGGACGGTCCAGATCTAACCCTATAATGACCACTACTACGACGCGTGGCGATTGTGAACCGTTGGATCTTGATCCAACGGTCCGAGATCTAACCGGGTTTGGAACACGTGAACTCACCTCAACCGCACGATCAAGATCGGACGGTCCACGAGCTTCGCGAGGTCGATGGCGACGCGGCGAGCTGCAGCCACCGGAGACGGAGACGACGACGAGCCCGACGGGCGCCCGGATCGTTCGGCGAAGTGGATGGTCTCTTGGTGCGTCTCGGCGGGGTTCCAGATCTGGCTTCTTCGGCGGAAGACGACGACGACGGCGGAAAGCGGCAAGAAACCGCGGCGCAACAGAGTTCCAACTCCGGCGAACTAAATGCGGGCAAACGGCGACGGCCAGGCAAGATGGCTCGGGAGCGGGTGCGCAAGGATGAGGGAAACCTCGGGCGTGACCAGGGCTTTAAATAGCCTCGGCGTTCGTGCGAGACGAAACCTAATTCTACACGGCGGGCGGCGCGGCGAGTCCGGCTTCGGTCTCGGCGGAGACGATGACGCACAGCCATCCACGTGGCACGATCAACGGCCACGATCGACGGGCGCGATCGGATCCGGGCGGATCTGGCTCGAGCCGTGCAGGCGGATCTCACCGTTGGATCTTGATCCAACGGTTGGGATCGGTTAGGGTTTTGATTTGGTTTGATCGAGTCAATCGGCTCGGTCGGACTCGAGTCCGACTCGGGTTCCGACTTCGATCGGATGAAACGATACTCGACCGAGTTGAATTTCCAGCGATTTAATATTTAAAATAATTTCCAGAATTCATTTAATTCATTAAAAATAGCAAATGACTCGAGAAAAATTCCAGAAAAATTCGGAAAATACTTTGAATCATTTTGGACTCAAATAAAATATTTCCAACAAAATTTTATTTGCAAAATTAAATTCTTTAATTATTTCAAAATGGAATAAATTCAAATAAATTCCAAATAAATCCAAATAAATTCGAGAAAATTCCAAAAATTCACCAAAGTGCCAAACCACACATGAATTTAAGGAAAGCAAAATTTTGGGGTGTTACAAACCTCCCCCCCTTAATAGAATCTCGTCCCCGAGATTCAGGGCTTACTAAAGGAATAGGTTTGGAAACTCTTTCTTCAAATCCTCTTCAGCTCCCAAGTCGCCGCTTTCTTCATGGTTGCTCCAATCGAACTCTACAAAACGGGTTGACTTGTTTCTAGTTTCTCGATCCATTGTGTCCAGAATCCTCACAGGATGCTCCTTATAAGTCAAGTCCTCTTGCAACTCAATTAACTCTAGCGGTGTCTGTTCCTCAGGAACTCGGAGGCACTTCTTCAATCGGGACACATGGAATACATCATGCACTCCGCCAACGATCGTGGCAACTCCGGTGATAAGCAACTTCGCCTCTGCGACTCAAAATCTTAAATGGTCCAACATAACGGGTGCGAGTTTCCCTTTGGCATGGAACCTCTTAACTCCCCGAGGCGTAACTCGAGGTAAACAAAGTCTTCGGTTCAAAACTCAAATCTCGGCGACGATTGTCAGATAACTCTTCTGTCGAGATTGGGCTATCTTCAACCTTTCCCTAATCATGGCGATCTGCTCTTCACCTCTTGAAGAATATCAGGCCCAAAGACACGGCACGGTCTCATTCCAATTCAATGGCGTCCGACAGAGTCGACCATACAAGGCCTCAAAAGGTGACATCTCAGAAACTAGCTTGGTAACTATTGTTGTAATCGAACTCGGCATACGGCAAACTCTTATCCCAAGAGGTAGCATAAGCTAATGCACAAGCTTCTCAACATATCCTCCAGGAATCTGGTTGACTCTTTCTGGCCTGTCCGTCCGATCTCGTGGATGATAAGTCATCTTGAAGTTCAAACGGGTTCCCATGGCTTCATGCAACCTATTCCAGAACCTTGAGGTAAATTGGGTACCTCTGTCCGTCTGATCTCTCTTGGGCACTCCGTGCAAATAGACAATCCTGATCATGTACAATTCTGCTAATTTATCTCCCGAGTAAGTGGTCTTCACGGGGATAAAATGGGCTACTTTAGTCAAGCGATCCACTATAACCCATATGGAGTCATAACCTCCTTGAGTCTTCGGCAAACCGGTAATGAAATCCATTCCGATTTCCTCCCATTTCCACTCAGGTATTTTCAGCGGTTGTAGCAATCCTGCCGGTCTCTGATGCATTGCCTTGACTCTCTGGCATACGTCGCACAATGCAACATGCTCGGCAACTTCACGTTTCATACTCGGCCACCAGAATCTTTCCTTCAAATCCTGATACATCTTGGCGCTTCCAGGATGTATTGAGTACTTGGAGTCATGGGCTTCTTCCAGAATCAGTTGCTTTAATTCCTTCTTATTTGGCACGCAAATCCGATCCTTCATCCATAACGCGCTCTGCCCATCTAGCTTGAAATCCTCTGCCTTGCCTTCCTCCTTGATGGACTTAATCCTGCGGACCTTGTCATCATCCTTCTGTCCTTCTCGGATCTGATCCTCTAGGGTAGGCTTTACTTCTAATGCGGCCAAGAATCCCCTAGGTACTACCTCAATCTTCATTTTCTGAAAACCCTCACATAACTCATCCTGACTTGTGGCTAGCAACGTACTCATGGTATGGCTTCTCCGACTCAGGGCATCGGCTACTACGTTGGCCTTCCCGGGGTGGTAATGGATTCCAACATTATAGTCCTTGATCAACTCCAACCATCTCCTTTGCCTCATATTCAGATCCGACTGGGTGAATATGTACTTAAGGCTCTTATGATCCGTATATACTTCACATCTGTTTCCAATCAGATAGTGACGCCATATCTTCAAGGCATGCACTACGGCAGCTAACTCTAGGTCATGTGTCGGATAATTTTCCTCATGCGGCCTCAACTGCCTTGATGCATAAGCGACGACCTTTCCATTCTCGTGCATCAAGACACATCCAAGTCCTTGGCGCGATGCGTCACAATAAATATCGAAGCTTTGAGCAACATCCGGTAGAACTAACACCGGTCTTGATGTCAATCGCTTTTTCGATTCTGAAATCCTTTCTCACATTCCGTCCATGCAAACTTCTTTTCCTTCTTGGCCATTGCGTAAGAGGTTTCGCAATTGTCGAGAAGCCTTCGATGAAACGGCGGTAGTATCCTGCCATTCCAAGGAAACTCCGAATGGGTCACGATCTTGGTGCTCCCAATGTAACACAGCTTCTACTTTGCTTGGATCTACGGCGACTCCTTCTGCGGTCATTACATGTCCAAGAAACTCCACCTTGTCCTTCCAAAAATCACACTTGCTGAACTTGGCGAAAAGTTGCTGTTCCTCAGCTTTTCCAAAACTCGCCTTAAGTGTTCGGCATGTTCATCCTCTGTCTTGGAGTATATTAGGATATCGTCTATGAACACGACGACAAACTTGTCCAAATATTCCATGAACACCTTATTCATCATATTCATGAAATAAGCCGGGCGATTCGTTAAATTTCAAAGGACATAGCGTAAACTCGTAATGTCCATATCTTGACGAGAATGCGATCTTGAATATCTTACGATCGGATCTTCAATCGATGGTATCCCGATCTCGAGATCAATCTTGGAGAAAACTCCGGCTCCTCTCAACTGATCAAACAAATCATCAATCCTGGGTAGCGAGATACTTATTCTTCACGGTGACTTCATTGAGTGCACGGTAGTCAACGCACATCCTGAAACTCCGTCCTTCTTCTTGACAAACAAAGCGGTGCTCCCCACGGCGACGAACTCGGTCCGATAAATCCTTTCTCCATTAACTCTTCTATTTGTTTCTTCATTTCTACCAACTCCTCGGTGGACATCCGTTAGGGTCTCTTTGCTATCGGTCTGTACTGTACAAGCTCTATCACAAACTATATGTCCTCGTCAGCGGCATACCAGGTAGATCTTCGGGAAAAACATCGGGTACTCATTCACTACCGGACATCCTCTATGCTGATTGCCTTGGTGCTTGTTAACCATCAACTGACCATCTCTAGCTGCGGTGGCTTGAAATTCCACTTTCTTCCCACACGGGCTCTCAACTGAGATAGTCCTTCGTCCACAGTCCAATACGGCCTTGTGCTTGGATAACCAATCCATTCCCAATATGACGTCTAAGGTCTGGGTCTCCAAGATTATAAGGTTTGCTAGGAACTCTATTCCACCTATCAGTATTCTCACCCCGGAACATCCTACTTTCGTTCGGAGTTCGGAACCAGGGGTTTGAACCAGTACGACGTCCGTAGCATTCTGCAGTGCATCTGCGGTGACATGGTTGACTCGGCCTCTCACCACGGCAGGGTGTGGCTCTGGTCTTGGCGTCCTAGCTGGGGTGGTTCCTAGGTTGAAGCGAATCGGGTCACTCCTGCTGTCTTCTTTGGACAAGCTGTCGGCAAAGTGTCTGGCTCGTTGCGATTGTAGCAGCGTCTCACTTGTTCCTTCTTCACTGCACGGAGTAGTGTTTCTAGCGGGGCTGGGTGCAGTAGTTCTGGTTGACAGGTCTTGGTCCTGAGGATGGTGTCCTTGTTGCATTCGTGGTTGGAATCGAAGAATTGATTTGGTGCAACTCTCAGCGTATGCGTTCCCTCGACGTGATCCTTCTTTGTTGCATCCTGCGCTTCTGTTCTCATCCAGTTCCTTGCGCTTGTCCTCAAGAATAAGCGCCTTATTCACCAACTCTTGGAAATGCGGAAAGGTGTGGGTGATCAACCCTACTTGCAATCTGAGTTAAGTCCCTTCATAAAACGAGGTATCTGTATTTATCTCGTCGCTACATCCTCGGTGCGTAGCGTGCTAGCTGTGTGAACTTGTTCAGGTAGTCGGCCACTGGCTGATTACCTTGCTTGATGCTCTGAACTCCTCCTTCTTAAGGTCCATGATTCCTTCAGGCACGTGATCTTGTCGAATGCGGTGTGAACTCTTCCCAAGTGATATCTTGAGGGTTCTCTTGCGTGGCACGAAGTTCTCCCACCATTCTGGTAATTGTTCCTTCCAGCTGATGAGAAGCGTAGAGTACCTTCTCATTTCCTATGCATTGAGCTATGTGTAGCTTCCTCTCGATTGATCTTAACCAATCATCGGCCTCCAATGGATTGGCATTTCCAGAGAAAGTGGGTGGGTGAGTTCTCATGAACTCGATAGTCTTGTATTACGGCGTGGTCCCTGATTAACTTGATTAGCGGTGGCCTGAGCAAAGGACGTGCTGCATTTGTTGCATCATAGCATGCATCAACTGAGTCTGAGCAGCAAGAAATGCTCCAAAATTCTGCATATCAACTGGCGGTGCTGGTGCTCCATCATTGGGGTTTTCTGCTGGGCGAGAACCACTCCCATTGCTTCCAAAGTTCCCACGGGTGTTCACCATCTGTCGATTTGCTCTAGGTTTAGAGATGAGGGGGAATCAAGAATAGACGAGTAATATGGAACTTATGCGGGGCGAAAGGTGTAACTTTAAGGTCCAACTTTATTATTAATAACTTGGTATGGCTGCTTACAATGCCTAAGGGCCTTGCAACACATACTGCACACTCAGCAAACAAAGCAAATCCAAATCGAACTAATTCTGGAGTCTAACGCCTAAAGGGTGACTCTTTCTTCTATGACGCGACTCGGCGAAGGAGTCTCACTATAGAACCTATGCTCACTCATCGAGAAAACCTCCACGGCACGGGTGCGGGTCTTTGTGGCGTGGCGAAACGATCGCCATGTCCAAAGAATCTGTGTCCTCTATGGTAGTCGAAGAAGCGATGTCCTCATCGAGATCGACTCTTCCGGATCTGGCTCGTGTAGCTCGAGCATCGGCTCGGGTCGGGTCCGTACAAGGTCATCTCCAACTCGTCAATCCTTCGTAGAAGGTGTGCCACATACTCTTGAGCTTCCCGCCATCTGTTCTTCTCTCGCCGTGATCTCCTTGCGGGCCTTCTGTAGCTCCTTGCTTGTATTATCTAGTACATCTTCCTGGGCGACAAATCGTGCCAACTGTGTAATCGTGGCATCCTCATCCTGAATCGCCTTCGGGTCAAGAAGGTTATCGCTGCGCGGATGATAACGGAACACCGTACTCTCCAATTCTCTGGCGTAGATACTGGTAATGTGCCGCATTGCTCGTCGTGATACTTCTTGGATACCCATCTGCATTGTAGACCTCCTGGCAGTGCAGTGTATCGGGCGATTGCCTGGGCCCTTTTTCCTACCAGGTACCTCAATCCTCACGTCACAAGCCTTGATCGATCCTGCTTGTCTGATCACTTCCACTTGGTATTGGGGCTTCTCAAAATCTCCGAGTCTCAGAGCATATGCCAAAGTTCATGGCGTAACCAACTCCCAGATCAACGTAGTTGAACTCTTCCTCCATCTGTCACAAGAGTGCTTTACGTAAGAACTCGGAATTTTTGAATTGTGACAAGGTAAGAAAAATTTCAGCAAGAGACAATAAAAGAGAGAAGGGGATAAGTTGAGAGGTCATTTCTTATCTTGACAACTTTTTAGCTTTAGAAAATAGGTTTTATCCTCACTACGACCATTCTAGCTAGGGTTGAGCCTACAGTCAAGTATGGCTCTTATACCACCTCTGTCGGGACCCCGAATTTGCAAATCCGGACCCTCTGTGTATTCAGCACTAGTCCAGGAACGCGCTAGTGCACACAGTCTTAACATTGGTAAATATCACAATCATACCATTCGATATTATCAAAGTACTTTATTTAAATAGCCAAAGTGGTTACTCGACCTTATGGCCAAGTTACAAATGTATGCCTCGCAAGGCGAAACTTATTCAGAGAAAAATAATAGCAGCGGAAAATCAAATAACTTCGTGGCGCCATCCAGTATACCACAGGCAACTGACTGGGCTCGCTTCCCTAGGTAGACGGATCCTCCTGGAATTCCTCCTCCGAAGCTGGCGTAATCTCCTCTTCAACTGATGTTGTGTTGAGGCAAGGGTGAGTACTTGGTACTCAGCAAGTCATGCACAGAATGCAGGCTAATATACTATATGCATGGCTTGGTACAAAGGAATAGCTCAAGGTATATTTGCAGTAAACAGCATTTGAAAAGTAATATAAGTAGATTCGAAAGCAGTAGAAATAAGTAAAGCATAAATAACTTTTCAGGAAATTTAATAAACATTTTCCCCATCCTAAACCACATTTCTATCATCTTCATTACTAAACCAAACCAACCTTTCAAATCCAAGTTATTTTCAGAAAATCTAACCCTTGACTGTAATCCCCGAGCATTGTCCAGTACCGTGGACACGGCTATTCGAATAGATTCTAAACTCTGCAGAGGTTATGCACTTTACCCACAAGATACAGTCAAACACCACAAAGGCGAGTTCCCGTAACAAAGCCTTTCGGAAGCCTCAAACAACACAGGTGGTCCTCTCCGGTTCGTGCTCTACACCATCCCTTCCCTTAGCCAAGGCGAAGTATGGGACCAACACACCGTTAGATGGGTATCTGGCCACAGCCACGATACGCTCCCCCGTACAATCACACAAACGGTGTAATTGACACCCTGAGGCTCCACAAGTGAGTCCTTAGCGACTTAGTCAACTAGGGCCGTCCCATTCCAGCCATGTGGTTGCAAGTATGACCCAGTTCAAAGGCTTGCAAGGTTAAGTCCTTAGAGTGACTGTAACATCCCAAAATTTGGGTTTTCAAAAATTTTGGTTTAGTTTAGCTTCCCGAAAATTTTCGTTGATTTTCTCGCGTTTATAAAACTTGATTTGAATTTTCTAAAAGCTAAAACAATTTAATTTGATTATTCTAAACCCCAAATAAAGTTTATTTTATTTTATTTGGATTCCTTGTGTTTCAAGAAGTTCTTCTGTAATTTTTGAGATTTTTCGGAGCTCGTTTGCTATTTATTGGATTTATTCGGAATCGATTTGTATTAAGCCCTTTTATTGAAATTAATTAATTATTTGGAAAAGTTTATATAAATTTTTGTTGAAAATATTTTATTTGAGTTGGAAATGTCTCAAAATATTTTCTGGAATTTTTCTGGAATTTTTCTGGTATTTTTATTGTCTCTATTGATTTAATTGGATTTATTGGAATTGTTTTATTGGAAAAAGCATTGGAAATTCCGAAAATTTGATTGGGCTTCATCCTCTCTCCTCTCTCTCCCCCAGCCCACGACCGCCCCCCCTGGCTCGGCCCAGCCTTCCTTTTTTCCCCCCCGCTCGGCCCACCTCGCCTTCCTCCCTCCTCACAAGACGTGGTCGCGCCACGCGTCACGCTGGGCCAGCCCAGCCGTGCCAGCCCAGCGCCCCCACGGCCAGGTGTCACCCTCTGTTGGGCCACGTCGCCGGATCCGATTCATGCACGGAGCGCTCGATAAAATGCCCAAACCGACCCAAACACCTCCAAACACGTCCAAACTTGATTTTTCTTGATCTAGCCTCTTCCCCAAACCTATATAAGTGCCCCTAGACCCCTCCCACGGATATACAACCTCCGGATCATCTCCAAAACTCCGAGATCCATCCAATGTCGCCCGAACGTCGCCCAACGTCGGCCGAACTTTGGAGCCGCGTCCCGGGCAACTCGTCGACTCTTTTCGAGATCCGTCTTCTCTGTGGTGTGCCACAAGGTACCATCTACTTGATGTCCAAAATTCAGCCAATTTGGTCCACGGGATCAAAAGTTACGGCCGTTTCAATCTCGAATCTTGCCGAGGCCATAACTCCCTCAATTTTTCGAGTTTGACGGTGAAATTTTTGTGTAGACTCCTGGGGATGTCCTCTACAGGATGCACATCTTGCCCCAAGGTTTTGCCCTCTGGATTTGGCGCAGCAAATTAATTTCTCCGTTCAGACTGCGTTCCAGACAGCGGCAAACTTCCTCGCGCGTCCCCCGCTGTTCCAGAAGGTATTTCTTCGAGCCACCTGCGTCACGGTGTGCCTCTTGGTCCCATCTAGCTCTCGGTCAAATTTCGTTAAGTTCCGATCATTATTCTAGAAGTTATAGCCGTCCAAAGTTTTGATCCGAAACCCGTTAATCGCCAGTTTGTGATTAATCCGGAAGGGCGCCGCAAAATCCGCCTATACCGTTGAGATCGTCTCGCCGCGTTCTACGCAGTAGACATTCTCCCTTTGCCATCCCATCCTCCGGAATTTTTTTTATATAATTAGGCCACCGTTTGCCGTCGCCGCGCGTCGCCTTTTGACGCCGGTTATTTTGGTTCGCTCCGGCCGTGTTGTCGCGTCCGTAGGATCATCTTGTACTGTTTTGGTCCATCTTTAGAGTTCTTTTGGCCTCCGTTTGCCGTCGGAGCCGATTCCGGCCTAAACGTCGTCTTTCAACCTAGCCTGCGCCGGTTCGCGCACCGGTTAGCCGTCCTTTGTAGCATTCTACCGCGGCCATGTCGTTGCACCGACGGTCGCTACTTCGCTTCATGAAGTCTCCTATCATTGTTGACCTCCACCGTTAACGTTCGCCGTTAACGATCCACCGTTAACGTTCGCCGTTAACGCTCGCCGTGCGTTCGCCGTTAACGCTTCCCATGCGTTTCCCGTTAACGTTCTTCCGCTAACGCCTGCTAACGCGTTCCTCCGCTAACGCTTTTGCCGTCAATGTTTCACCGTTAACACTCGCTGCGTTAACGCTCCGGTAATAACGTCTTGCCGTTAACGTTTTGTCATTAACGCTCCGTTAATGTTCCTCCATTAACGTTTCGTCGTTAACGCTTCGTCGTTAACGCTCCTCCGTTAATGTTTCCCCGTTAACGCTCCGTCGTTAACGTTTCGTCGTTAAACGTTTCTCCGTTAACGTTTTGCCGTTAACGCTCCGTCGTTAACGTTTCGTCGTTAACATTTCGTCGTTAACATTCCACCGTTAACGTTTCATCGTTAACGTTTCATCGTTAACGTTTCATCGTTAACAATTGGCTCTCTTCGCCTCGTTGTCATCGCATGCGTGTATTCTTGCACAAACCCTAGTGCGATGCCTTCACCTGTTCTATCATCATGACGTGAGCCTAGTCTCATCGTCATATCATCTTCAAGCCGAATCAAAACCTAACCTAAGACCGGTTTGATGAACTAAGTTTATCGTGAACCGCGTTGTTATCTTTGCAATCTTTCCCGTTGTTTCAACCGTGGTAAGACACTTGTCTTGTCTTATCCCTGGAGACCTAATCTGCCAGTAATCGAGAATTCCTTCGTGGACTTGGTCGATAGACCATTGGCCATCTGTTATACCCCTGTGCCCGATCTATCCGTCTCTCTTTTGTTTGACTGTGTCCGTTCGGTCAACGAAAGTCAACTTCGAGAATCAGTTTAGTCCACTGTGAACTAACATATCTTTATGGACCCGGTCTATAGATCGAGTGCCCATATGTCGCTATCTGTCCAATCAAGATAATAACTTCGGAAGAAATATTCTTCGGAATATTATTCTTTCTTTCCCAGTTATTAATCTTTCCCTTTTCGGTGTTTTGCCGAAAGCCCGTTCTCTTTGGTCAACTCTTCGATCTAATCCGTTTGAGTTCCCAAATCTCTCCCAAGCCATTGTGCCCAATGCTGTTCGTTCTTAATTTGGAGTTTACTTGATTTGTCTTTTGAATTGGTTTGTATTTGCTTCTTCTTTAATCGTTAGACGTGTCGTCCGGAAGTCGTTCGAACGAGCTGAGGATCGAGAAAGTGGAAGTTGAAGCTCGAGGATCAAGGATCAAGGATAAAGAGTAAAAGACAGTAAAGTTTGCAAGGGCCAGGCAAGTTGTGCTTTGACCATATTGATCCCATTTCGAAATCTATTTTGATTTAAACTATTGCATGCTAGTTCAATTAGAAAGATACTTTGTTTAAACCTGGGGGTTAGATAAATACCAATTTGCTATATGACACCTTGATTACTTAAGTATGTGCCATGATCCCTTGTCACCCTAGTTGTGGTTTACTAGTTGGACATTATTAAATTGCCAACATGGGTTTAGATCGTTGTAGTATAACGCTTAGACTCGCTCGTGCTCATGACATGATTTTGGATAATCAAATGCTAATATGGACTTAATGATATATTGAACCTGTTTTGGAAAAGTATCATGTGATGTTGATGGCACGTGGTGCATGGTAATCAAGCGGGGTTTGATAAATGATTTCGACCAGGGCATATGGCAAGAGTAATAGGTGGGCGGTGTGGCATTGGGAGTGTTGATTTGGTTTTTCGGGTAGTCTTGCCCTGGTCACTCTAAGGACTTAACCTTGCAAGCCTTTGAACTGGGTCATACTTGCAACCACATGGTCGGAATGGGACGGCCCTAGTTGACTAAGTCGCTAAGGACTCACTTGTGGAGCCTCAGGGTGTCGATTACACCGTTTGTGTGATTGTACTGGGAGGCGTATCGTGGGCTGTGGCCGTGTACCCATCTAACGGTGTGTTGGTCCCATACTTCGCCTTGGCTAAGGGAAGGGATGGTGTAGAGCACGTCTGGAGAGGACCACTGTGTTGTTTGAGGCTTAGAAAGGCTTTGTTATGATCGCTCATTCGCATACTCTTGTATGGCGATTCACGGCTGACGTGGTGAGTGGATTGTATCTTGTGGGTAAAGTGCATAACCTCTGCAGAGTGTAGAATCTATTTGAATAGCCGAGTCCACGGTACTGGACAATGCTCGGGAATTACAGTCAAGGGTTAGATTTTCTCAAAAATAACTTGGATTTGGAAAGTTGGGTTGGTTTAATGGAGATGATGGAAATGTGGTTTAGGATGGGGAAAATGTTTATTAAACTTTTTGAAAAGTTATTTATGTTTTACTTGTTTCTACTGCTTTGAATCTACTTATATTACTTTTCAAAAGTCATTTCATCGCAAATATACCTTGAGCTATTCCTTTGTACCAAGCCATGCATATAGCTATTAGACTTGCATTCTGTGCATGACTTGCTGAGTGCTTTATGTACTCACCCCTTGCAAACAAACAATCGCCAGTGAGCAAAAGTCTACATCGTCGAAGAAGAAGAAGTTCCGTGAGAAGGCGATTATCTAGGAGTCGAACCCTGCCGGCTTGCTCGTGGCGTATTGATGGGATTCACCGATGTTCTTCGTTCATTCTTTGCTTATTTGGAGTTGAAGCCGTCGAGGTTTCACAAATGTAAGGTTGACCTTAAGGTCGCTCAATAGTTTATATTCTATTATTGAGTTATTTTTACTATTCCGCTGTGTATGATTGTGATATTCATCTATGTTGAGACTGTGTGCACTAGCGTGATCCTGGACTAGTGCTGAATACACAGAGGGTCCGGATTTGCAAATTCGGGGTCCCGACAGTGACCAGGGCAAGACTACCCGAAGAACCAAATCAACATCCCGGCTACACAATCGCCCACTGATTACTCTTGCCACATGCCCTGGCCGAAATCATTTATCAAACCCCAGTTGATTACCATGCACCACGTGCCAACAACATCACATGATACCTTTCCAAAACAGGTTCAATATATCATTAAGTCAATATTAACATTTGATTGTCCAAAACCAGGTCATGAGCACGAGTGTGTCTAAGCAAAGATACTACAACGGTCTAAAACCCATGTTGGCAATTTGATTATGTCCAACTAGTAAACCACAACTAGGGTGACAAGGGTCATGGCACATACTTAAATAATCAAGGTGTCATACAGCAAATTGGTATTTATCTAACCCCCATGTTTAAACAAAGTATTTTTCTAATTGAACTAGCATGCAATAGTTTAAATCAAAATAGATTTCGAAATAGGATCAACATGGTCAAAGCACAACTTGCCTTCAAAAAGTACTTGCTCTTGGTCTTGAGTTGGATCCTGAGTCAATACTTCTCCTTCGAATCCTTCCGGCACTTCAACGTCTACTCGTAAAGCGTGCAAATAGCAAAACACAAATAAACAATAGGCAAAAACATCCCAAAACTCCAAATAAAATCCATAAACAGAGAGAACATAATTTTCTGGATTTTTAGAAACTGGAATCGTCAAATTTGGAGTTAAGACGCAAAAGTTATGATTATTTAAAGTTTAAATAATCATTTAAATAATTTTGCAGAGAAAAACTTTAGTCCAAAAATTAAATAAAATTCATATTTAGGTAGATCTCATTTTTATACAAATTTAGAAATTTGAATCACTCAAATCGGAGTTGAAACGCAAAAAAGTTATAAGCGTTTGAAGTTTGAAACAAAATCTGAAATCATTATTTCGAATTAATAAATCATTTTCTTTTTCGGAAATTAATTATTGCGTCAGCATGGACACGTGGCAGCCTCTGATTGGTTGGCTGACGTCAGCCGGTCCATGGGCTTGGTCCACGCTCGGCTTGGGTCCACCGTGGACTCGGTCCACGACTCTACGTGTCGCTGACATGTGGGACCACTCGGGTAGCGTCATCGGCCCGACGTCGGCGGGGCTCACCACGGTGGCTGACAGTGGGACCCACCGATGACGTCATGGGTGACGTCGGCGCTTGGTCGGCCACCCGACATCGCGGGCCCTCGACACGCGGGCCGCGTGTCGGCGTCCTGCCACACGCACGCGGCTGGGCCAGCGGCCAGCGTCGGTCCAACTTCCCGACACGTGGCGCAATCTCGACCGTTGATTTGAAATTCGACGGCCGCGATTAGATCCAAGGTTAACACGTTGAATCTACTCGATGATCGTGGGCCGTTCGATCTAGATCGGACGGTCCAGATCTAACCCTATAATGACCACTACTACGGCACGTGGCGATTGTGAACCGTTGGATCTTGATCCAACGGTCCAGATCTAACCGGGTTTGGAACACGTGAACTCACCTCAACCGCACGATCAAGATCGGACGGTCCACAGAGCTCGCGAGGTCGATGGCGGCAGCGGGCTGCAGCCACCGGAGACGGAGACGACGACGAGCCCGACGGCGCTCCGGGATCGTTCCGGCGAAGTGGATGGTCTCTTCGGGTGCGTCTCGAAGCGGGGGTTCCAGATCTGGGCTTCTTCTCGGCGGAAGACGACGGACGACGGCGGAAAACGGCGCAAACCGCGGCGCAACAGAGTTCCAACTCCGGCGAACTCGTACGGGCAAACGGCGACGGCTCAGGCGAGATGGCTCGGGGGAACGGGTGCGCAAGGATGAGGGAAACCTCGGGGCGTGACCAGGGCTTTAAATAGCCTCGGCGTTCGTGCGAGGCGAAACCTAATTCTACACGGCGGCGGGCGCGGCATGAGTCCGGCTCGGTCTCGGCGGAGACGACGACGCATACCGGCCCACGTGGCACGATCAGCGGCCACGATCGACGCGGCGATCGGATCCGGGCGGATACGGCTCGAACCGTGCAGGCGGATCTCACCGTTGGATCTTGATCCAACGGTTGGGATCGGTTAGGGTTTTGAGCTGGTTTGATCGAGTCAACTGGCTCGGGTCGGACTCGAGTCCGACTCGGGTTCCGACTCGGTCGGATGAACAGTACTCGACCCGAGTTGAATTTCCAGCGATTTAATATTTAAAATAATTTCCAGTAATTCATTTAATTCATTAAAAATAGCAAATGACTCAGAAAAATTCCAGAAAAATTCTGGAAAATACTTTGAATCATTTTGGACTCAAATAAAATATTTCCAACAAAATTTTATTTGCAAAATTAAATTCTTTAATTATTTCAAAATGGAATAAATTCAAATAAATTCCAAATAAATCCAAATAAATTCCAGAAAATTCCAAAAATTCACCAAAGTGCCAAACCACACATGAATTTAAGGAAAGCAAAATTTTGGGGTGTTACAACCACGTGCCATCATCAACATCAATAACACCTGTCACATCTCTTATGAACACATTCCATATCTCATTAAGTCAAAATTAACATTTAACATTCCAAAATGATGTCATTGACACGTTGCAGGGCTAAGCATACTATATGCGATCTATATAACCCATGTTGGCAATTTATTAATGTCCAACCATAATCTAGGGTGACAAATGATTCATGGCTTACAATTATTATAGACAAGTTGGCATACAACAAGTAGGTCATTTATCTAATTTCCCAAATTAATTGAAAGCATTTCTAATTAAATTAGCATGTAATACTTTAAATAAACATAGTTTCAAAAGTGGGATTAATATGGTCAAAGCATAATTTGCCTTGGAAAAGGTCCTGCTCCTAGCCTTGAACTTGTTCCTGGGTCAAAACCTCTCCTTCGTACCCTTCAGGCTATTCAACGTCTACGCGAATCGGATAAATAAACAACAAATAATTAAAAATAGAGAAAAAATCATGTTGAATAATTTAATAAAATTCACCATTAAATAGAGCTCAATTTTATACAAATTTAGAGACTGGAATCACCTCAATCGGAGTTAAAACGCAAAAGTTATATCCGTTTGAAGTTTAAAAAATCAATTAAAAGAATAAACCAAATTAATTCATTTATTTTTCTATTGAAAAATCTGAAATATGACGCCGGCATGACGTCAGCACGTAATTTCTTTTCTGGCCGAATTATTTTTCTAAAGGAAAATCGATGTATTGCGTTGTCGGGACCCCGAATTTGCAAATCCGGACCCTCTGTGTATTCAACACTAGTCCAGGAACGCGCTAGTGCACACAGTCTTTAACATCGGTAAATATCACAATCATACCAATCGATATTATCAAAGTACTTTATTTAAATAACCAAAGGGTTACTTGACCTTATGGCCAAGGTACAAATATATGCCTTGCAAGGCGAAACTTATTCAGAGAAAAATAATAGCAGCGGAAAATCAAATAAACTTCGTGGCGCCATCCAAAGATACCACAGCAACTGATCGGGCTCGCATCCCTAAGTAGACGGGTCCTCTTGGAAATCCTCCTCCAAGCCGTGGCGTAGTCTCCTCTTCAACCGGTGTTGTGTTGAGGCAAGGGTGAGTACTTGGTACTCGGCAAGTCATGCATGAGAATGCAAGCTAATATACTATATGCATGGCTTGGTACAAAGGAATAGCTCAAGGTATATTTGCAAGAAATGACTTTTGACAAGTAATAAAAGTAGATTCAAAGCGGTAGAAATAAGTAAAGCATAAATAACTTTTCAAGAAGTTTAACAAACATTTTTCCCCATCCTAAACCACATTTCCATCATCTTCATTATTAAACCAACCCAACTTTTCAAACCAACGTTATTTTTGAGAAAATCTAACCCTTGAGTAATTCCCGAGCATTGTCGATCACAGTGGACACGGCTATTTAAATAGATTCTAAACTCTGCAGAGGTTATGCACTTTACCCACAAGATACAGTCAAACACCACAAAGGCGAAGTTCAGTAACAAAGCCTTCGGAAGCCTCAAACAACACAGGTGGTCCTCTCGGTTCGTGCTCTACACCATCCCTTCCCTTAGCCAAGGCGAAGTATGGGACCAACACACCGTTAGATGGGTATCCGGCCACGACCACGATACGCTCCCCGCACAATCACACAAACGGTGTAACTGACACCACGAGGCTCCACAAGTGAGTCCTTAGCGACTTAGTCAACTAGGGCCGTCCCATTCCACCCATGTGGTTGCAAGTATGACCAGTTCAAAGGCTTGCAAGGTTAAGTCCTTAGAGTGACCAGGGCAAGACTACCCGAAAACCAAATCAACATCCCCAATGCCAACTGGCCCACCTGATTACTCTTGCCACATGCCCCAGTCGAAATCTGTTTATCAAACCCCAGTTGATTACCATGCACCACGTGCCATCAACATCACATGATACTTTTCCAAAACAGGTTCAATATATCATTAAGTCAATATTAACATTTGATTGTCCAAAATCATGTTATGAGCACGTAGCTTGAGTCTAAGCAGTATACTACAACGATCTAAACCCATGTTGGCAATTTAATAATGTCCAACTAGTAAACCACAACTAGGGTGACAAAGGGTCATGGCACATACTTAAATAATCAAGGTGTCGTACAGCAAATTGGTATTTATCTAACCCCATGTTTAAACCAAGTATTTTCCTAATTGAACTTAGCATGCAGTAGTTTAAATCAAAATAGATTTCGAAATAGGATCAACATGGTCAAAGCACAACTTGCCTTCAAAAAGTACTTGCTCTTGGTCTTGAGTTGGATCCTGAATCAACACTTCTCCTTCGAATCCCTCCGGCACTTCAACGTCTACTCGTAAAGCGTGCAAATAGCAAATACCCAAATAAACAATAGGCAAAAACATCCCAAAACTCCAAATAAAATCCATAAACAGAGAGAACATAATTTTCTGGATTTTTAGAAACTGGAATCGTCAAATTTGGAGTTAAGATTTAAAGTTATGATTATTTAAAGTTTAAATAATCACTTAAATAATATTACAGAGAAAAACTTTAGTCTAAAAATTAAATAAAATTCATATTTAGGTAGATCTCAATTTTATACAAATTTAGAAATTTGAATCACTCAAATCGGAGTTGAAACGCAAAAGTTATAAGCGTTTGAAGTTTGAATCTAAATTTGAAATCATTATTCGAATTAATAAATCATTTTCTTTTTTTCGGAAATTAATTATTGCGCAAAGATGGACACGTGGCAACCTCTCGATTGGTCGGTGGCGTCGGCGGTCCATGGACGTGGTCCACGCTCGGCTCGGGTCCACCATGGACTCGGTCCACGACTCCACGTGAGACTGACATGTGGGCCCACTCGGGTGACGTCATCGCCGACGTCGGCGGGGCTCGGCCACGGCGACATGTGGGACCTTGTGACGCGTCATGGGTAGACGTCGGCGCTCGGGGGACGGCCCGACATCTGAGCCCTCGACCGCACGGGCTGCGTGTCGGCGTCTGCCTGCACGCGTCGCGTGGGCAGCCCGACCGCGTCGGTCCAGCTTCCCGACACGTGGCGCAATCACGGCCGTTGGTTTGAAAATCAACGGCGCGGATTAGATCCAGGGTTAACACGTTGAAACTACTTGTTGATCGTGGGCCGTTCGATTTAGATCGGACGGTCCAGATATAATCCTATAATAACACTACTCCGGCACGTGGCAATTGTGAACCGTTGGATCTTGATCCAACGGTCCAGATCCAATCGGGTTGGGGACACGTGAACTCACCTCAACCGTCCGATCTAGATCTGACGGTTCACCGAGCTCGCGAAGTCCAGCGATGGCGCGGCGAGGCTTGGGCGCCGGAGACGAAGCGATGACGAGCCCGACGGCGTTTGGGGTTGCTCGGCGAGATGAATCCTTCCTTCGGTGCGTCTCGTCACGGTGGTTCCGGATCTGGCTCCTTCGGCGGAAGACGACGGACGGCGGCGGAATCGAGCAAAACCGCGCGGTCACTTCCTCCAACTACGGCGAGCTCGCATGGGCAATCGGGCGGCGCCAGCGAGATGGCTCGGGAACGGGTGCACAAGGATGAGGGCAACCTCGGGGACGTCTCACGCTTTAAATAGCCTCGGCGTTCGCGGAACACGGAAACCTAGTTTCTACGGCGGCGGACGCGGCGGCGAGTCCGGCTTCGGTCTCGGCGGAGACGACGACGCCTGGCCGTCCACGTGGCACGATCAACGCCACGATCGACGCGAGCGCGATCGGATCCGGGCGGATACGGCTCGAACCGTGCAGGCGGATCTCACCGTTGGATCTTGATCCAACGGTTGGGATTGATTAGGGTTTTGAGTCGGTTTGATCGAGTCACGTGGCTCGGGTCGGACTCGAGTCCGACTCGGGTTCCGACTCGGTCGGATGAACAGTACTTGACCCGAGTTGAATTTCCAGCGATTTAATATTTAAAATAATTCCCAGTAATTCATTTAATTCATTAAAAATAGCAAATGACTCTGAAAAATTCCAGAAAAATTCTGGAAAATACTTTGGATCATTTTGGACTCAAATAAAATATTTCCAACAAAATTTTATTTGCAAAATTAATTTCTTCAATTATTTCAAAATGGAATAAATTCAAATAAATTCCAAATAAATCCAAATAAATTCCAGAAAATTCCAAAAATTCACCAAAGTGCCAAACCACACATGAATTTAAGAAAAGCAAAATTTTGGGGTGTTACATGCGTCATGCTTGCGTTAGCCAGTCCACAGACCTGGTCCACGGTTCGAGTTCGGTCCACCGTGGAACCGGTTCACAGGTGCACGTGTCGCTGACAGGTGGGCCCGCTTGGGATGACATTATAGCTGACATTAGCACAGCTCGGCTGGGACGACTGGCACGCGGGTAGCACCGTGACGTCAGCACGACGTCACGGATGACATCACGTGCGTCGGTGCAGCGGCTGACACACGGGCCCGATGCTGACTTCACGCGTGACGTCAGCGATGACCGGCGCTGACCGCTTCGCTTTGGCTCCTGGCTATGTGGCGCGATCTGGACCATTGGTTTGAAATCTGACGGTCAGGATTGGATCTAATCCCGCTCGCATTGGATCTACGCGGTTGATATGGACCGTTCGATTTGGATTGGACGGCTGAGATCCGATCAGGTTTGTCGCATCATGGGGGCGACGTGGCATGACCCGGCGCTTGCCACGTGGCACTATCTAGGCCATACACGACAGATCGGACGGCTGCGATTACATCTAGTGCTACAACGTGAATCGAATCTAACCATTCGATCTAGATCTAACGGTCACGATCTAATCTAGCACAGTGCAGTATGAATCGATGTTGCTAAATCGCGACCTTTGGATCTAGATCTAACGGCTGGAACATATCCAAATCTAAATGCTAGATCAAATCTGGTCTGCACGATCTAGATCTTATGGTTGCAAATAGATCTAATCCTAGGTTGATCTACGGTACGGGAAAGGAACACGTGGACTCACCACAGCCGCGGGATGACGATCGAACGGGTGGTGAAGTTCGCTGTAACATCCAAAAATTTGTGCTTTTATTTAATTTATTGAGTTAATTGAATTTTTGGAATTTTCTGGAATTTATTTGGATTTAATTTGAATTAAGTCCTTTATTGAATTATTTAAATATTTAAAAGTTTCATATAAAATTTTATTGAAAATATTTTATTTGAGTCCAAAATGTCTCAAAGTATTTTTTAGAATTTTTCTGGAATTTTTCTTAGTATTTTGCTATTTTTCTATATTTATTTGAATTTCTAGAATTATTTTAAAAAATTAAATCGCTGGAAAACCCTATTGGGTTTCACTGTTCATTCGACCCGAGTCAAACTCGAGTCTGACTCGAGTCCGACCGAGCCACGTTCGAATCGGACCTAAGCCAGACCCGAGCCGGACCAAACCCTAATACTGCGAACTGTTGGATCAAGATCCAACGGTCGAGATTGCGCCACGTCACCCAGTCCGAACCCTCATCGGATTCTGCCGCCGCACCCGAGTCGGCCTTCTTTTTCAAGGATTTCATGGACATCGAGAGGGCTATTTCATGCGCCGCCACCCGTGTCGTGATCTCCGTTTCCATGCGCACCCGTTGCCCTAGGTCACCGAGCCCAAGCCACCGCCATCCGCCCGCGATTGCTCGCCGAAGTTGGTAACATACGTCGCCACGGTTTCGGCCGTTTTCTGTCGATATCCACCATCCTCCGCCGCAACCTGTCGCGCCCGGAATCAGAATTCCAAACTCTGTGTGATGCACCAGTCCAGGATCACGCTGGTGCTCACAGATACAATAGAGATGAATACCATCACACATACACAGTGGAAACATTAATATTTAAGTATTCAACTCATATACGATTGTTAAGACCTTATGGTCAGCCTTACAATTATAAAGCCACGCAGGGCTAAGTTCAGAGTAACATTAAAACAAAGAATGAAATAAAACTCGTCATAGCTACCAAGATGCCACATGCAACTGACTTGGCTTGCCCGTAGTTGTTCGCCTCTTTGTTCTGCTCTCCCTCTTTGGCTTGCAGATATTCTTCTTCTGGTGTTGTAATTTGGAGGGGGTGAGTACATTGGTAATCAACAAGCTATGCATACCAATGAGGATGCGTAACAAATAAAGAACCAGATAAACACGCAAAACAACGTACAAACACACATGGATAAAAATACTACAAATCAAACTAGCTTGTAATCTCATGAAAATTTCCAGATAATTACTTTAGCATTTTCTAAGATTTACAAAATTTATTTGGACATTTTTGGACGTATAGTTTAGGAGCTACAAAATTCAGAAGTTTGGACTTTCTGCGGATAATTTAATAGTAGAAATTTAAATATAAAATTTCAGTAAAATTATCATAGGAAGGTATTAATTTTTACTTATTAAAAAAATTTGTTGCACACTATTTGAACTTAAAACAAATTTCTAGTGGAAAAGACAAAATTTACAATTCTGAATAAGTTCATACACAACTAACGATTCGTTTTTTCCTCCTCATTGGTATGCATGGCACTGTTCTGGCGTTCATGCATGCGTACCCAGACAACTCGATACATGTTTGAAATATATATATATATACACACACACACATATATATACATGCATGCTTCCTAATGTATTCATATACACACATATTATCTTGATTTACACATGCGGATCATCCGAATATAACCACATGTATACATATATATATGTATGTATACATATATATATATGTATGTATTCATGCAGCGACTAAACATACATGCATCCTAGCTATTACATTCAACAACCATACATCAATGTGTCCTAAATATAACCGTATACATGCATATAGAAAATTATATACACGAATCATCCTAATATATATGGAAACATGCATGCGTATTAACATATATATAGATATATACATATAACCTAAAATCTAGGCACGTTATATATCCACACGAATATATGCGTAATGTATATAGGCTACGTCAAAGATCTATCTATCCTGTAAAACCAACATACTACGAAATTTGTTGCAATATATATATATATATATATTCATGCATCTGTCCAACAAAAGGAGCACAGATCTCATCTCGACTGAGCAGGCAGCCGGTCAGTGAGCAGCGCAAGGAGAGGCGTGGCTGAAGAGTGCGTCGGCGACGGCGGCATACACGGTGGCGACGACGACGGCGGAGGCGGAAGATCGGTAGGAGAATGGATGGAAATGGTGGAACGTGCAGGAAATGGAGAAACGTGGCTAGTTCAAGCGTTGCTAAAAATAGAGGAACATGTGTTGCTAGAAAAATGGAAGTGGCTGGTGGTGTTAGACGTGAGTGAAGGAAGGAAATGGCTAGAAGATGAAGTGCTTCGGGCATGGGAAATGGAAACAGCAGGACATGCATTGCTTTAGGAATTGAAATGCAGGACATGCATTGCTGGGAAAAACAGCTGGAAGGTTTTAGACGTTTTCATCCTTATAAAACGGCTGGGAGGTTTTGGAACGACTTAAGTTTTGGACTTAAGCAACACATACCATTTCATCCTTAAAAAATGAAACAACTGGGAGAGGAAAGTGTAGGATCGAAGTATACGAATATAGCAATCAGAGGGGGGGTGAATGATTGTGCGGAAGCTAAAACCAAATTCTTGATCTATTAAAAGTTCACCCCAAAACAGAACCAAATAATTGCCTCATTTTCGACAAAAACAGAATGACAGAGGTTTGGTAAAACACGAATTCCCAGAGATCCAACCGTCGGATCGATTTGAAATTTGGACACAAGAAACTAGATTCTAGTACGAATCGAATCCAAAAAGAATCAGCTCGATCGAACTTACGGATCAAAAGTTATAAGCTTCGCAAGCTTGCTATTCCAGAACTTGACGAAAATCAATCTAATCGAAACTTGTAGATTGATCAAGAACAACAAAAGATTTATCAACAAAACTTTGAGAAACACTAGATCAATACCCTAGAGAGGTTTTTGATGGATCAAATCAAGATGAAACTCAAAAAACAAAAACCAATCTAGAACTAGAACAAGTATGCAAACAAGAACCAAAAGAGAATATTGTAGCACACAAGGAACTAGAAGAATTGATCTTTATTTCTTTTGTCTAAAGTACTCCCATCAAAAGAGTACAAACCCTAAAACCAAGCTCAAGCTCCCTTGCTACTGCTTACGCTACTTGGTTTGATTGATGCCCTTTAACAGGAGACACCCTCCTATTTAAAGGACCAACCCACAAGGAGTTACGAATACGATTCCTATTCCTAGAAGGAATCTGTATCCAACACAACTCTACTTGGCCCAACCTGGCCGAGTACAACTCTTGCACGCGTATGGCAACCCTACCATACTCACGTGACTAACACTTTGCACGCGTATGGCCACCTGCCATACTCACGTGACTAACACTTTGCACGCGAATGACCTCCTGCCATTCTCACGTGACTAACCATTCTTCATGTGCACCATTCTCTTAGCCCGAACGTCCCGCATGACATCCTTGACCACCAAGACCTCAGTTCCTCCTGAACCTAGTCCCGAACCTCAGCTCCTCCATGAACCTAGTTCCGGTCCCATCATCGACCACGTTCACCTTCGAGCAATACTTGCACATGAACAAACCACAAAACGAATCCGAGCACAAGTCCACGACTTGACTCACATCAATCCATGCAAATACTCACACGAGCATTGCATAAAGTCCACTTCAAGCATCATGAAATTCTCACAAATTTCATAATCTCAAAAACAAATCAAAATTCAAAGTCCAAATTTGCACAAACCCTAATCGTGCAAAAAGCCATTCACGACGGACCAAAAAATTTGGTCTGGCGTACATGTAAAACTTACTGTCTTTTAAGAACTTGGTCCCGCGCGTAAAAACGAAACTTACTGTTTCTTGTCAAATTGTCAAACACATGCACAAGCACATTTTGCAAAACCAATTCTAAGTTAATTTTTCAGTTCAAAGCCAATTTTTCAGCACATGATTTCACAATCTCCCCCTTGATGAAAACATTGGCAACACCACTAAGAAATGAACATTTGGCATTCACTTTACAAAAGATTTTGAAATCCAAAGGATCAAGGACCCAAAAGAGAAAACACAGAATTCCCCCTTTGACCAAAATGCAAAACAAAATCTCCCCCTGAGAAGAAATGAACATTTGGCATTCACTTTACAAAAGATTTTGAAATCCAAAGGATCAAGGACCAAAAAGAGAAAACACAGAATTCCCCCTTTGACCAAAATGCAAAACAAAATCTCCCCCTGAGAAGGAAAATGTGTGTGAATATGCAATGTGCCCAAGAATTTCAAAATTCTCCAAACTTCTCCCAAAATTCTCAAACAACTCCCCCTTTTTCTTCTCCCCCCTTTTTCCTTAAACTTTTCAACGATTCCCAAATTTCTCCCCCTTTGACAATGGATTCATCAAGAGTACAAAAAAGAGAACAGGTTCAAAATTTTTCCTGTAGCAAAGATTTCATAAGGAGAAACAAGGGAGTGCCAAGATAGGAAAAGATGAGCTCATTCGATCATATAACCTTATATATCACATAATATGCAAAAGACATGATCTTGATGTAATTTTAACAAGTTAGGGAATGACATGCATATCAACCTCAATTCAGTCAACTATAGCCAAGTACTAAGCAAAACCTTTAGTAGAAAAACAAAGGCTCAAAGTTGAAGCAAATAACAAATCAGGGTGAGCAAGTAGTTTCAACTCCAATCTAGTGGACCAATTTAATCTTTAAACAAGAATCGCATGTGGCATGCTTGAAGCATACTTCTTTTATTTCCTTGGAGTGGCATGCTTGAAGCATACATCTTGTCTTTTGAGGGAATGGCATGCTTGAAGCATACATCTTATCTTTTAGGAAAGCATCCGAAGATCATAACTTGAGGCTTTTGCTTTTAACAACCCTTTTTTATTGATTCCCTTTTCTTTTCATTTTTCTTTGATTATAAACATGCAAAAGTGATTAAAAGGTTTTATGAAAGAGTAAAGCTAAAACACACTTGCTTCATAGCCCAAATTTGTCAAGAAGATTCAATATCAAGCCTAGAAGAGTAAGATATCACAGAGTATTTAGCTATAGGCAATCAAACCAAGGAATTCGCAATATCATTTTTAGTTCAAGTGGAACAATTTAGATTATCATATATTAGCACAATTACATAATATATAAAGAAATATGATAAAGTGAGCTCATTAAGTGAAAGAACTTGGCAAAGAAACTCCCCCTCAAAACAAACCCATTGGATGAACAATCCCAAGTTCTCCCGAATAAAAGCAAAACGAGAAGAAGACAAAGGTTTTGTGAAAATGTCCGCCAATTGATGTTCAAGATCCACATGATGAAGCACAATGTTGCCTTTTTCAACATGATCTCTAAGAAAGTGAAATCTGATGTCAATGTGTTTTGTTCTAGAGTGTTGCACGGGGTTCTTAGCAATGCAAATTGCACTAGTGTTATCACACAAAAGAGGAACACTATCTAAATTAACCCCATAATCTTTAAGTGTAGCTACTATCCAAAGAATTTGAGAACAACAACTAGCAGCAGCCACATATTCAGATTCAGAAGTTGATTGTGCAACAGAAGATTGCTTTCTAGATGACCATGCAATGAGAGAATTTCCCAAGAAGTGACATGAACCAGAAGTGCTTTTCCTATCAATTCTACATCCTCCAAAATCAGCATCAGAAAAAGATCTCAAACTAATGCATGAGGAAGCAGAAAACCAAATGCCAAAATCTTGAGTTCCATGAAGATACCTGAAAATCCTTTTGACAGCTTGTCGATGTGAAGCACGTGGGAAGCTTGAAAACAAGCACACAAGCACGTGGGAAGAGTCTCTCATGTAAACCTCCAATTATCTCAGCATCATCATCATCTTTTATGAACAAAGACACTCTCCCCCTGAACATATGCACCTGTACTTGCATCATTTGGACTAGTGCCTTTTGCGAAAATAGAAGTGGAAGAAGTATCTCCAAAGGCAACACTTTTAGCATGAGATGCACGAGTGAAGAAGAACCAAAACTTATCACTGAACATATGAAGTGAGCATCCGAAATTCAGTAGCCACATGTTCTCCTTCCTCGCGTGAGAAGCCTACATAGAAGCAGAAATTGTCGAGGCCTCGGTACTGGGGTTAGAAATAAGATGTTTAGGAATCCAAAGATCGAGACACACGACGCACAACAAGAGGGCACAACACGAGTATTCTTATGCACAAAAATAGATTTGCCTTTTTCCGTGTTTTTAGAAACAAAAGGTGTTTGTTTCACCCTAGGCACATAATGAGAAGTAGAGTGTGCTTTTCTGAAATTAGACCTAGCATTAAACCTTTCTCTCTTTTGTTGTTTAGCTAGTCTAAAGCAAAAGTCTACTAAATGTCCATCTCTACCACAATGAGTGCAAGTGTACTTAACATTATGTTTAGCTTTGGAAGTAGAAGCAACATTTGCATTCATCATAGTAGAAGATAAAAGACCAAAGAGATTTAAAGACAGTTTTCTTAGGCTCATTGACAATTTCAAATTTTCCACTTTCAAGTGTTTTGACAACAGTGGGAGCATGTGATTTATGATGAGCATAAGAATCAAAACCTAAACCTTTGTTATGAGTGCTGAATTTTGATTGATCCAAGATCATGTTTAGGTTTTTCTTTCCTTTAGTGAAACGTTCTAATGACTTTTCCAAGTAATCAATTTTTCGAGAAAGAGTTAAACAATTATTACAGGGAACGTCCACTTTTCCTTTTTGCTTGCGACAAGTTGAGCATGAAAGAACCTCATGTGTAAGCAAATCTTCTATCATTTGAGAAACCCTAGCATTTGCATCATGCAACTTCAATTCTAGTATGGAGCATAAAGAACATGGAGTTGTATCATGTAAATCAATGGTAGAACAACTAGCATGTTTAACAAGTTTCTCATTTTTCTCATTTTCAGCATTGATTTGCTTTAACAAGGTAACATGTTCTTTCCTAAGCAAAGTAAGCTCATTGTAAATTAAGTCACATGATTTGCAAGCATCATCATCAGGAATCAAGGTTTTAAGTCTAGCAATTTCAGCATTCAATGACTCCACAAGAATATCATGTTTCTTAATTTTTCTATCACGTTTGTCAAGCAATTTTTCAAGACGGGCAACAGCATTGGCTAATTCATCATAGGAAGGATCTACCTCAATGAAGTCGCTGTCGTTCTTTGTCCTCGATGGAAGCCGCTGCTTTTGGCCATGAGACACAATCCCGTCAATTCATGCTTGCTTGGAGTTGCATCATCCTCACTGCTCTCCGAATCCACATCGCTCAAATTGACTTGTTCAAGAGCGGAAAGAACTCGGTGGACAACTTTGCTGTTGATGAAGCTCTTCTTCTTTCTATTACTTGAAGAGAACTTCTTCTCTTTTCTTTTGTCGTTGTCCTTCTCCTCCCTTGATGCTTTATCTGCAAGTTTAGGACAGTTTGGATGAATATGGTCGAGATCACCACACTCATAGCATCTTGGAGGATCACCACCACCTCTCTTTCTCTTTCTCACATTTTGCAAAGCTTTGTTAAAGCGAGAAGAGAGTAGTGCCAGATCTTCTTCAGGAAACTCTTCAAGTTGCTCATCTGTTAAAGAAGACATGGAAGACAAGGCAAAGCTAGAAGAAGAATTTGCATTTGACATGTTAGGGTTAGAGATCAAAGCAATTGATTTAATATTGCCTTTCCTTGCAAGAACATCCAACTCATGAGTTTTCAATTTAGAATACAGAACATCTAATGTAAGTGTACTCATGATAGTAGATTCTCTAATGGATGTAACTTTCATCTCCCAAATAGACATGTCTAAAGCACCAAGCAATTGTCTAGCATTAGCAGCATCATCAAAGCTAACTCCAACAAAGACGAAGATTACTAAGAATTTTATTGAAACGTGCAAAGAAGTCATCTAGCAACTCACCGGGTTTCATCTCAAATCGCATGTATTCTTTTTTGTAAAGATCTTGACGAACCTCTTTAATAGTGTTAGAACCCTCATGGTAATCACAAAGAGATTTCCATACCTCATATGCGGATCGAAGATGAATCACACGATCGAAGTCGCTACGTCCCAAGCCTTGGATGATCAAGTTCTGGCGCCTTCTTTGTTTGCTTCAACATGTGTGCGATTGGTGTCGTTGACGTTGTCGTTTGCAGGGACTTCATATGGCTTGTAGACCTTCTCCCAAATTGTGAAGCCTTGTGCTTGGATGAACGCCTCCATCTTGGCCTTCCAAAACTGAAAATCAACACCATCGAACACACATGGTTTTGTCGAATAACGATCCATTAATCTAATCACCGGTTAAGATAGATTAGAAAAACCTCGCTCTGATACCATTTGTAGGATCGAAGTATACGAATATAGCTATCAAAGGGGGGGTGAATGATTGTGCAGAAGCTAAAACCAAATTCTTGATCTATTAAAAGTTCACCCCAAAACAGAACCAAATAATTGCCTCGTTTTCGACAAAAATAGAATGACAGAGGTTTGGTAAAACACGAATTCCCGGAGATCCAACCTTCGGATTGATCTGAAATTTGGACACAAGAAACTAGATTCCAGTACGAATCGAATCCAAAAAGAATCAGCTCGATCGGACTTACGGATCAAAAGTTATAAGCTTCGTAAGCTTGGTGTTCCAGAACTTGACGAAAATCAATCTAATCGAAACTTGTAGATTGATCAAGAACAACATAAGATTTATCAACAAAACTTTGAGAAACACTAGATCAATACCCTAGAGAGGTTTTTGATGGATCAAATCAAGATGAAACTCAAAAAACAAAAACCAATCTAGAACTAGAACAAGTATGCAAACAAGAACCAAAAGAGAATATTGTAGCACACAAGGAACTAGAAGAATTGATCTTTATTTCTTTTGTCTAAAGTACTCCCATCAAAAGAGTACAAACCCTAAAACCAAGCTCAAGCTCCCTTGCGCCTGTTCTGCTACTTGGTTTGATTGATGCCCTTTAACAGGAGACACCCCTCCTATTTAAAGGACCAACCCACAAGGAGTTCTGAATACGATTCCTATTCCTAGAAGGAATCAGATTCAACACAACTCTACTTGGCCCAACCTGGCCGAGTACAACTCTTGCACGCGTATGGCAACCCTACCATACTCACGTGACTAACACTTTGCACGCGTATGGCCACCTGCCATACTCACGTGACTAACACTTTGCACGCGAATGACCTCCTGCCATTCTCACGTGACTAACCATTCTTCATGTGCACCATTCTCTTAGCCCGAACGTCCTGCATGACATCCTTAACCACCAAGACCTCAGTTCCTCCTGAACCTAGTCCCGAACCTCAGCTCCTCCATGAACCTAGTTCCGGTCCCGTCATCGACCACGTTCACCTTCGAGCAATACCTGCACATGAACAAACCACAAAACGAATCCGAGCACAAGTCCACGACTTGACTCACATCAATCCATGCAAATACTCACACGAGCATTGCATAAAGTCCACTTCAAGCATCATGAAATTCTCACAAATTTCATAATCTCAAAAACAAATCAAAATTCAAAGTCCAAATTTGCACAAACCCTAATCGAGCAAAAAGCCATTCACGACGGACCAAAAAATTTGGTCTGGCGTACATGTAAAACTTACTGTCTTTTAAGAACTTGGTCCTGCGCGTAAAAACGAAACTTACTGTTTCTTGTCAAATTGTCAAACACATGCACAAGCACATTTTGCAAAACCAATTCTAAGTTAATTTTTCAGTTCAAAGCCAATTTTTCAGCACATGATTTCACAGAAAGGATTCATGCGCGCACGCGTTGGAAACGACTGAGAGAATCAAATGCCCATGTGTACATGCATACTCGTATACGCATATACGTTCTGAAAAATGTGTTTAGGAAGGGAAAAAAATAGCAGAAAGGTTCTAAAAATCTAAAAAATTCCTCTAAAATACTAGGAACTATTTGGAACTTAACAAAGTTGGTTTCATGATTTTTCGACTATAGATTTTTTGCAAGAATTCTTTTAGTGAATCAGACACCTGTACAAATTTTTGTAAAATCAACGACTTAAGGTATACAACGTGTTTTCCGAAAATAATTTGGAATAAACACTCCCGCCTTCCAATTATCTTTATTATAAATGAAATTTTAGGTTTTATGCTTGTGCAAAAATGAGTGATCTTTATTTAATGCGAATAGTTCAATAAGCTTGAATTCAAATTAACCTCAAGGATTTCAAATAAATATTGAAAATTCCAAATAATCCCAAAAACACACTAAATATATTAAAAGCAATTTTTTGGATGTTACAAATCTCCCCCCTTAACAGAATCTCGTCCCCGAGATTCAGGGTTAACTAGAGAATAGGTTAGGAAATTCTTTCTTTAGGTCTTCCTCACGCTCCCAAGTTGCCTCGCTTTCGGAGTGATTGCTCCACTGAACTTTGCAGAAATGAATCATCTTGTTCCTGGTTTCACGTCCAGATGTGTCTAAGATCTTGACTGGATGCTCTTTGTAAGTTAGATCTTCTTGCAGCTCGATCTCTTCCAGAGATGTTTGTTTGGCACTCGAAGGAACTTCTTAAGTTGAGACACATGAAAGACATCATGCACTCCTGTAACACCCCAAAATTTTGCTTTTCTTAAATTTATGTGTGATTTGGCACTTTGGTGAATTTTTGGAATTTTCTGGAATTTATTTGGAATTTATTTGAATTTATTCCATTTTAAAATAATTAAAGAATTTAACTTTGCAAATAAAGTTTTGTTGGAAATATTTTATTTGAGTCCCAAATACCCTAAAATATTTTCCAGAATTTTTCTGAGTATTTTGCTATTTTTAATGAATTAAATGAATTTCTGGGAATTATTTTAAATATTAAATCGCTGGAAAATCGAGTCGGGTCAAGTACTGTTCATCCGACCGGACACGAGTCCGAGTCCGACTCGAGTCCGACCCGAGCCTCGTGACTTGACCGAACCGTATTCGATCCCGACCGTTGGATCGAGATCCAACGGTCCAAATTGGACCGCACCGGTTCGAGCTGAGTCCGGGTCAGATCCGATCGCACCCACGTGATCGTGACCGTCGATCGTGCCACGTGGACGGCCGTGCGTCGTCGTCTCCGTCGAATCCGAGCCGGACTCCGCCGCCGCGTAGCCGCCGCGTCCGGTTAGGGTTCCGTTTTGTGCGCGCATGCCGAGGCCATTTAAGGCGTGGGTCATCGTCCGAGGTTCGCTTAAACCGTGCGCACCTTTTGCCCCATCTCCCGAAACCCTAGCCGCAGCCGTTCATGCCCGATTGCTCGCTGGAGTTGGTTGGGTCTCCACGGTGGTTTTCGCCAGTCTTCCGCTGCGGTTCAGAGCCGCTCGTCGACACCGAGACCAGATCTGGGAACCTCTCGCCGAGACAGCGCCGAGCCGCGGCACCCATCTCGCCGGGAGGAGCACCGCAACGCCGCTCAAGGTCGCCTTCCCGACTCAATTCATCCCGACCACCGCGACCGCCATCGACCCTCGCGAAGCTCAGGCGCCGTCCGATCTTGATCGTGCGGTTGAGGTGAGTTCACGTGTTTCCAAACCCGATTAGATCTGGACCGTTGGATCAAGATCCAACGGCCCACGATCACCACGTGCCGTAGCAGCGTTAACGTAGGGTTAGATCTGGACCGTCCGATCTAGATCGAACGGCCCACGATCACCGAGTAGTTTTCAACGTGTTTCAAATCAACGGACACGATCGTGCCACGTGTCCGGGGAGCCGAGCCGCCGTGCCCACGCGCGCGTGTGTGGGTCACTGACACGCTGGGCCCGCATGTCAGCGACTGCACCATGACATCACCCATGACGTCACAGTGGGTCCCACTTGTCAGCGCAACGGGCTGAGTCCTCACGACGCCAAAGAATGACGTCACCCGAGTGGCCCCACTGCCGGGCCTCGATGAGCCGTGGACCGAGTCCACGGTGAACTCCGAGCCGAGCGTGGACCGAGTCCATGGACCGGCCGACGCCACCGCCCAATCAGAGGCTGCCACGTGTCCAGGCTGACGCAATAATTAATTTCCGAAAAAGAAAATGATTTATTAATTCGAAATAATGATTTCAGATTTTGTTTCAAACTTCAAATGCTTATAACTTTTGCGTTTCAACTCTGATTTGAGTGATTCAAATTTCTAAATTTGTATAAAATTGAGATCTACCTAATTATGAATTTTATTTAATTTTTGGACTAAAATTTTTCTCTGTAATATTATTTAATTGATTATTTAAACTTTAAATAATCATAACTTTTGTGTTTTAACTCCGATTTGAGCGATTCCAGTTCCTAAAAATTCATAAAATTATGTTCTCTCTGTTTATGGATTTTATTTCGATGTTTGGGCACTTTTTGCCTATTGTTTATTCGTGTATTGCTATTTGCACGCGTTACGAGTAGACGTTGAAGTGCTGGAAGGATTCGAAGGAGAAGTGTTGACTCAGGATCCAACTCAAGACCAAGAACAAGTACTTTTTGAAGGCAAGTTGTGCTTTGACCATGTTGATCCTATTTTGAAACCTATTTTGATTTAACCTATTGCATGCTAGTTCAATTAGAAAATACTTTATTTAAATATGGGGAATTAGATAAATGCCAAATTGTTGTATGACACCTTGATTACTTAAGTATGTGCCATGACCCCTTGTCACCCTAGTTGTGGTTTACTAGTTGGACATTATTAAATTGCCAACATGGGTTTTAGACCGTTGTAGTATATGGCTTAGACCTGCTACGTGCTCATGACATAATTTTGGACAATCAAACGTTAATATTGACTTAATGATATATTGAACCTGTTTTGGAAAGGTATCATGTGATGTTGATGGCACGTGGTGCATGGTCATCAACTGGGGTTTGATAAATAGTTTTTCGACCGGGGCATGTGGCAAGAATAATCAGGTGGGCCAGTTGTGGCATTGGGAATGTTGGTTTGGTTCTTCGGGTAGTCTTGCCCTGGTCACCCTAAGGACTTCACCTTGCAAGCCTTTGAACTGGGTCTAACATGCAACCACATGTCTGTAATGGGACGGACCTAGTTGACTAAGTTGCTAATAACGTACCTGTGGGACCTCAGGAGGTCAACTACACCCTTTGTGTAAGTTGTACGGGGGAGCGTACCGGGGCTGAGGCCAGGTACCCATCTAACGGTTGGTTGGCCTAAACTTCGCCTTAGCTAAGGGAAGGGTTAGTGTGCAACAACCGGGGAGGACCACTTGTATTGTTAGAAGTTTCCGAAAGACTTTGTTACGGGAACTCGCCTTTGTGGTGTTTGACTGTATCTTGTGGGTAAAGTGCATAACCTCTGCAGAGTGTAGAATCTATTCGAATAGCCGTGTCCGCGGTATTGGACATCGCTCGGGAATTACAGTCAAGGGTTAGACTTTCTCAAAAATAACTTGGACTTGAAAGGTTGGGTTGGATTAATAATGATGTTGATGGAAATGTGGATTATGATGGGAAAGATGTTTATTGAACTCCTTGAAAAGTTATTTATGCTTTACTTGTTTCTACTGCTTTCAAATCTACTTATGCTACTTGTCAAATGCTGTTTTACTGCAAATATACCTTGAGCTATTCCTTTGTATCAAGCCATGCATATAGTGTATTAGATTGCATTTTGTGCATGACTTGCTGAGTACCAAGTACTCACCCTTGCCACAATACAACACCAGTTGAAGAGGAGACTACACCAGCTTTGGAGGAGGAGCTCCACGAGGAACCGTCTACTTAGGGAGCGAGCCCGGTGGTTGCCTGTGGTATACTGGATGGCGCCACGAAGTTATCTTATTTTTCCGCTGCTATTATTTCTCTCTTAATAAGTTTCGCCCTGCGAGGCGTACATTTGTAACTTGACCATAAGGTCGAGCAACCAGTTTGACTATTTAATTAAAGTACTTTATTAGTATCGAGTGGTATGATTGTGATATTTACCGATGTTAAGACTGTGTGCACTAGCGCGTTCCTGGACTAGTGCTGAATACACAGAGGGTCCGGATTTGCAAATTCGGGTCCCGACAGAGGTGGTATCAGAGCCATACTGACTGTAGGCTCACCCATAGTTAGAATGGTCGTAGTGAGGATAACCTATTTTCTAAAAGATAAAATTCGTCAAGATAAGAAATGACATCTTGACTTATCCCTTTCTCTCTTTTCTTGTCTCTTGTTGAATTTTTCCTTACCTCGTCACAATTTAAAATTTTCGAATCCTTACGTGAGCACTCTTGTGACAGATGGAGGGAGAGTTCAACCACGTCGATCTGGAGGTTGGTCACGCCGCGGAACTTTGGCGTATGCTACAGACTCTTGGAGATTTTGAGAAGCCGCAATACCAAGTGGAAGTGATCAGACAAGCAGGATTGATCAAGGCTTGTGACGTGAAGATTGTAGTACCTGCTAGGAAGAAGGGCCCAGGCAATCGCCCGATACACTGCACTGCCAGGAGGTCTACAATGCAGATGGGTATCCAGGAGGTGTCGCGACGAGCAATGCGGCACATTACCCGTATCTACGCCAGAGAGTTGGAGAGCACGGTGTTCCGATATCACCCGCGCAGCAATAACCTTCTTGACCCGAAGGCGATTCAGGATGAGAATGCCATGGTTACACAGTTGGCACGACTTGTTGTCGCCCAGGAGGATGTACTCGATGATACAAGCAAGGAGCTACAGAAGGCCCGCAAGGAGATCACGACAGAGAAGAACAGATGGCGGGAAGCTCAAGAGTATGTGTCACACCTTCTGCAAAGGATTGGAGAGTTAGAGATGGCATTATACGCACCAGAGCCGGAGCCAATGCTCGAGCTGCACGAGCCAGACCCGGAGGAGCCAGAGCTTGAGGAGGACACTGCTTCTTCGACTACCACAGATGACACAGTTGCTGGACATGGCAATCGTTTCACGCCTATGCCGCAGCATCCGTACCCAGGCCGTGGAGGTTTTCTCGATGAGTGAGCGTAGGTTCTATAGTGAGACTCCTTCGTCGAGTCGCATCATAGAATAAAGAGTCACCCTTAGGCGTTAGACTCCAGTATTAGTTCGATTTGGATTTTCATTGCTTGCTGAGTGTGCAGTATGTGTTGCAAGGCCCCTAGGCATTGTAAGCAACCATACCAAGTTACTATTGATTAAATAATAAAGTTGGACCTTAAAGTTACACCTTTTGCCCCGCATAAGTTCCATATTACTTGTCTATTCTTGTTTCCCTCTCATCTCTAAAACCTAGAGCAAATCGACAGATGGTGAACACTCGTGGAAACCTTGGAGGCAATGGAAGCGGTTCTCGCCCAACAGAAAACCCCAATGATGAAGCACCAGCACCGCCACTGGATATGCAGAATTTTGGAGCATTTCTTGCTGCTTAGACTCAGTTGATGCATGCTATGATGCAACAGATGCAACACGTCATTGCTCAGGCCACTGCTAATCAAGTTAATCAGGGACAACGCCCGAATACAAGACTGTCAGAGTTCATGAGGACTCACCCACCCACTTTCTCCGGAAATGCTAACCCGTTGGAAGCCGATGACTGGTTAAGGTCAATTGAGAGGAAGTTACACATTGCTCAATGCATGGGAAATGAGAAGGTACTCTACGCTTCTCATCAGTTGGAAGGGACCGCCGCCGAATGGTGGGAGAACTTCTGTGCCACGCAAGAGAACCCTCAAGATATCACTTGGGAGGAGTTCACAGCTGCATTTCGTCAGTATCACGTGCCTGAAGGAATCATGGATCTCAAGAAGGAGGAGTTCAGAGCACTGAGGCAAGGTAATCAGCCAGTGGCCGACTACCTGAACAAGTTCACACAGCTAGCACGCTACGCACCTGAGGATGTAGCGACAGATAAAGCCAGACAGTCTCGCTTCATGAAGGGTCTTAACTCAGGATTGCAGGTGGGACTGATCACCCACACCTTTCCAGATTTCCAGGAACTGATGAATAAGGCGCTTATTCTTGAGGACAAGCGCAAGGAACTGGATGAGAACAGGAAGCGCAGGATGCAGCATCAGGGATCGCGTCAGGGAGCGCAGCAACGTTTGAGGGTTGCGCCAAATCAGTTTTTCAGATTCCAGCCACAGAATGCAACCAGGACACCGTCACCAGCACCAAGACCGTCAATCGTAACTATCGGACCCAGCCCGCCGTAAACGCCGCTCCAGGCGATCAAGAAGGAACGAGTGAGACGCTGCTACAACTGCAACGAGCCAGGACACTTTGCCAACAGTTGCCCAAAGAAGACAGCAGGAGTGACCCCAGTCCGCTTCAACCTGGGATCCACACCAGCTAGGACGCCAGCACCAGGAGCCACATCCCAGATTGTGGTGAGAGGCCGAGTCAACCATGTCACCGCGGATGCACTGCAGAATGCTACGGACGTCGTACTGGGTAAGTTGCTAGTCAACTCAATACCTGCAATAGTTTTGTTTGATTCTGGAGCTTCGCATTCGTTTGTTTCCCAAGGCTTTGCTGCTAAAAATGATTTCGAGATTGCAAGTCTTAAATGCGTGCTTGTAGTTCAAACCCCTGGTTCCGAACTCCGAACGAAAGTAGGATGTTCTGGGGTGAGAATACTAGTAGAGGGGATAGAATTCCTAGCGAACCTTATTATTCTGGAAACCCAGACCTTAGATGTTATTTTGGGAATGGATTGGTTATCCAAGCACAAGGCCGTACTGGATTGTGGACGAAGGACTATCTCAATTGAGAGCCCGTGTGGAAAGAAAGTGGAATTTCAAGCTACCACCGTTAGAGATGGACAGTTGATGGTTAACAGCACCACAGCATAGAAAATGTCTCAGTGGTGAATGAGTACCCAGATGTTTTTCCTGAAGATCTACCTGGTATGCCGCCAGACAGGGACATAGAGTTTGTGATAGAGCTTGTACCTGGTACAGCGCCAATAGCAAAGAGACCTTATCGGATGTCTACCGAGGAATTGGTAGAGATGAAAAAGCAACTTGAAGAGTTAATGGAGAAAGGATTTATCAGACCGAGTTCGTCGCCGTGGGGAGCACCAGTTTTGTTCGTCAAGAAGAAGGACGGGAGTTTCAGGATGTGCATTGACTACCGTGCACTCAATGAAGTCACCGTGAAGAAGAAGTACCCGCTACCCAGGATTGATGATTTGTTTGACCAGCTAAGAGGAGCCGGAGTCTTCTCCAAGATTGATCTAAGATCGGGATACCATCAGTTGAAGATCCGATCAGAGGATATTCCGAAGACCTCATTCTCGTCAAGATATGGACACTACGAGTTTACAGTTATGTCCTTTGGTCTGCAGCGAATGCGCCAAAGATATTTCATGAATATGATGAATAAGGTGTTCATGGAATATTTGGACAAGTTTGTTGTTGTGTTCATAGATGATATCCTAATCTACTCCAAGACAGAGGATGAACATGCCGAACACTTGAGGCGAGTTTTGGAAAAGCTGAGGGAACAGCAACTCTTCGCCAAGTTCAGTAAGTGTGATTTTTGGAAGGACAAGGTGGAATTCCTCGGACATGTAATGATCACAGAGGGAGTCGCCGTAGATCCAAGCAAAGTAGAAGCTGTGTTACATTGGGAGCAGCCGAAGACTGTGACCCAGATCCGGAGTTTTCTTTGAATGGCAGGTTACTATCGCCGTTTCATTGAAGGCTTTTCGACAATTGCGAAACCTCTCACGCAATTGCTGAAAAAGGAGAAGAAGTTTGCATGGACGCCAGAGTGCGAAAAAGGTTTTCAAGAACTGAAGGAACGATTGACATCAGCGCCGGTGTTAGTCCTACCGGACGTCAATCAAAGCTTTGATATTTATTGTGACGCATCGCGCCAAGGACTTGGATGTGTGCTGATGCAGAATGGAAAGGTCGTTGCTTATGCATCAAGGCAGTTGAGGCCACATGAGGAGAATTATCCGATGCATGACCTAGAGTTAGCTGCCGTAGTGCATGCCTTGAAGATATGGCGTCACTATCTGATCGGGAACAGATGTGAAGTATACACGGACCATAAGAGTCTTAAGTACATCTTCACCCAATCAGACTTGAACATGAGGCAGAGGAGATGGCTAGAGTTGATCAAGGACTATAATGTTGGAATCCATTACCATCCTGGAAAGGCCAACGTAGTGGCCGATGCTCTGAGTCGGAAAAGCCATACTGTGAGTATGTTGCTAGCCACAAGTCAGGATGAGCTATGTGAGGATTTCCAGAGAATGAAGATTGAGGTGGTACCTAGCGGATTCTTGGCCGCATTAGAAGTAAAGCCTACCCTAGAGGATCAGATCCGAGAAGGACAGAAGGATGATGACAAGATCCGTAGGATTAAGTCCATTAAGGAAGAAGGCAAGGCAGAGGATTTCAAGTTAGATGAGCAGGGCACGTTATGGATAAAGGATCGGATTTGTGTGCCCAACAAGAAGGAATTAAAGAAACTGATTTTGGAGGAAGCCCATAACTCCAAGTATTCAATTCACCCAGGAAGTGCCAAGATGTATCAGGATTTGAAGGAAAGATTCTGGTGGCCGAGCATGAAGCGTGAAGTTGCCGAGCATGTTGCATTGTGTGACGTATGCCAGAGAGTCAAGGCAATGCATCAGAGACCAGCAGGATTGTTGCAGCCGCTGAAAATACCTGAGTGGAAGTGGGAGGAAATCGGAATGGATTTCATTACCGGTTTGCCTAAGACTCAAGGAGGTTATGACTCCATATGGGTTATAGTGGATCGCTTGACCAAAGTAGCCCATTTTATCCCCGTGAAGACCACTTACTCGGGAGATAAGTTAGCAGAGTTGTATATGACCAGGATCGTCTGTTTGCACGGAGTGCCAAAGAGGATTGTATCGGACAGAGGTACCCAATTTACCTCAAGATTCTGGAATAAATTGCATGAAGCTATGGGAACCCGTTTGAACTTCAGTACAGCTTATCATCCACAGACGGATGGACAGACCGAAAGAGTCAATCAGATTCTGGAGGATATGCTAAGAGCGTGTGCATTGGCTTATGCTACCTCTTGGGATAAGAGTTTGCCGTATGCCGAGTTCAGTTACAATAATAGTTACCAGGCTAGTTTACAGATGTCACCTTTTGAGGCACTGTATGGTCGACTCGCTTGACGCCATTAAATCGAATGAGACCGGCGAGCGCCGTGTCTTCGGGCCTGATATTCTTCAAGAAGCTGAAGAGCAGATTGCCATGATTAGGGAAAGGTTGAAGATAGCCCAATCACGACAGAAGAGTTATGCTGACAATCGTCGCCTGGATTTGAGTTTTGAACCAGAAGACTTTGTATACCTCAGAGTTACGCCTCTCAGGGGAGTTAAGAGGTTCCATGCCAAAGGGAAACTCGCACCCCATTATGTTGGACCATTTAAGATTTTGAGCCGCAGAGGCGAAGTTGCTTATCAGCTGGAGTTGCTACAGTCGTTAGCAGGAGTACATGACGTGTTCCACGTGTCCTAGTTGAAGAAGTGTCTTCGAGTACCTGAGGAACAGACACCGCTAGAGTCAATTGAGTTGCAAGAAGATTTGACTTACAAGGAGCATCCCGTGAAGATTCTAGACACAATGGATGGAGAGACGAGGAACAAGTCAACCCGTTTCTGTAGAGTTCAGTGGAGCAATCATGAAGAAAGCGAAGCGACTTGGGAGCGCGAAGAGGATTTGAAGAAAGAGTTTCCGAAACTATTCATTAGTTAGCCCTGAATCTCGGGGACGAGATTCTATTAAGGGGGGGAGGTTTGTAACACCCCAAAATTTTGCTTTTCTTAAATTTATATGTGATTTGGCACTTTGGTGAATTTTTGGAATTTTCTGGAATTTATTTGGATTTATTTGGAATTTATTTGAATTTATTCCATTTTAAAATAATTAAAGAATTTAACTTTGCAAACAAAGTTTTGTTGGAAATATTTTTTTTGAGTCCCAAATACCCTAAAATATTTTCCAGAATTTTTCTGGAATTTTTCTGAGTATTTTGCTATTTTTAATGAATTAAATGAATTTCTGGGAATTATTTTAAATATTAAATCGCTGGAAAATCGAGTCGGGTCAAGCATCTTGTTCATCCGATCGACTTAGTCCGAGTCCGACTCGAGTCCGACCCGAGCCTCGTGACTTGACCGAACCCTATTCGATCCCGACCGTTGGATCGAGATCCAACGGTCCAAATTGGACCGCACCGGTTCGAGCTGAGTCCGGGTCGGATCCGATCGCACCCACGCGATCGTGACCGTCGATCGTGCCACGTGGATGGCCATGCATCGTCGTCTCCGCCGAATCCGAGCCGGACTCCGCAGCCGCGTAGCCGCCGCGTCCGGTTAGGGTTCCGTTTTGTGCGCGCATGCCGAGGCCATTTAAGGCGTGGGTCATCGTCCGAGGTTCGCTTCAACCGTGCGCACCTTTTGCCCCATCTCCCGAAACCCTAGCCGCCGCCGTTCATGCCCGATTGCTCGTCGGAGTTGGTTGGGTCTCCACGGTGGTTTCTGCCGTCTTCCGCTGTGTCCAGAGCCGCTCCGTCGACACCGAGACCGTTTCTGGGAACCTCTCGCCGAGACGCGCCCGTGCCGTGCACCCATCTCGCCGGAGGAGCACCGCAATGCCGCTTCGAAGGTCGCCTTCCCCAGCTCCGTTCGTCCCCGACCACCGCACCGCCATCAGCCCTCGCGAGCTCTGTGCGCCGTCCGATCTTGATCGTGCGGTTGAGGTGAGTTCACGTGTTTCCAAACCCAATTAGATCTGGACCGTTGGATCAAGATCCAACGGCCCACGATCACCACGTGCCGTAGCAGCGTTAACGTAGGGTTAGATCTGGACCGTCCGATCTAGATCGAACGGCCCACGATCACCGAGTAGTTTTCAACGTGTTAACCCCTGGATCTAATCGCGGCCGTTGATTTTCAAATCAACGGACACGATCGTGCCACGTGTCCGGGGAGCCGAGCCGCCGTGCCCACGCGCGCGTGTGTGGGTCACTGACACGCTGGGCCCGCATGTCAGCGACCGCACCATGACGTCACCCATGACGTCACAGTGGGTCCCACTTGTCAGCGCAACGGGCTGAGTCCCCGCTGACGTCAGCAATGACGTCACCCGAGTGGCCCCACCTGTCAGTCTCACGTGAGCCGTGGACCGAGTCCACGGTGAACCCGAGCCGAGCGTGGACCGAGTCCATGGACCGGTTGACGTCAGCCGCCCAATCAGAGGCTGCCACGTGTCCAGGCTGACGCAATAATTAATTTCCGAAAAAGAAAATGATTTATTAATTCGAAATAATGATTTCAGATTTTGTTTCAAACTTCAAACGCTTATAACTTTTGCGTTTCAACTCCGATTTGAGTGATTCAAATTTCTAAATTTGTATAAAATTGAGATCTACCTAATTATGAATTTTATTTAATTTTTGGATTAAATTTTTTCTCTGTAATATTATTTAATTGATTATTTAAACTTTAAATAATCATAACTTTTGTGTTTTAACTCCGATTTGAGCGATTCCAGTTCCTAAAAATTCATAAAATTATGTTCTCTCTGTTTATGGATTTTATTTGGATGTTTGGACACTTTTTGCCTATTGTTTATTCGTGTATTGCTATTTGCACGCTGCTACGAGTAGACGTTGAAGTGCCTAAGGATTCGAAGGAGAAGTGTTGACTCAGGATCCAACTCAAGACCAAGAACAAGTACTTTTTGAAGGCAAGTTGTGCTTTGACCATGTTGATCCTATTTTGAAACCTATTTTGATTTAACCTATTGCATGCTAGTTCAATTAGAAAATACTTTATTTAAATATGGGGAATTAGATAAATGCCAAATTCTTTGTATGACACCTTGATTACTTAAGTATGTGCCATGACCCCTTGTCACCCTAGTTGTGGTTTACTAGTTGGACATTATTAAATTGCCAACATGGGTTTTAGACCGTTGTAGTATATGGCTTAGACATGCTACGTGCTCATGACATGATTTTGGACAATCAAACGTTAATATTGACTTAATGATATATTGAACCTGTTTTGGAAAGGTATCATGTGATGTTGATGGCACGTGGTGCATTGTATTCAACTGGGGTTTGATAAATAGTTTTTCGACCGGGCATGTGGCAAGAATAATCAGGGGCCGGTTGTGGCATTGGGAATGTTGGTTTGGTTCTTCGGGTAGTCTTGCCCTGGTCACCCTAAGGACTTCACCTTGCAAGCCTTTGAACTGGGTCTAACGTGCAACCACATGTCTCAGAATGGGACGGACCTAGTTGACTAAGTTGCTAATAACGCACTGGGACCTCGGAAGGTCAACTACACCCTTTGTGTAAGTTATGCGGGGAGCGCATCGGGCCGAGGCCAGTACTCATCTAACAGTTGGTTGGCCTAAACTTCGCCTTAGCTAAGGGAAGGGTTAGTGTGCAACAACCGGGAGGACCACTTGTATTGTTAGAAGTTTCCAAAGACTTTGTTACTGAACTCGCCTTTGTGGTGTTTGACTGTATCTTGTGGGTAAAGTGCATAACCTCTGCAGAGTGTAGAATCTATTCGAATAGCCGTGTCCGCGGTATTGGACATCGCTCGGGAATTACAGTCAAGGGTTAGACTTTCTCAAAAATAACTTGGACTTGAAAGGTTGGGTTGGATTAATAATGATGTTGATGGAAATGTGGATTATGATGGGAAAGATGTTTATTGAACTCCTTGAAAAGTTATTTATGCTTTACTTGTTTCTACTGCTTTCAAATCTACTTATGCTACTTGTCAAATCTTTGTTTCTTTGCAAATATACCTTGAGCTATTCCTTTGTATCAAGCCATGCATATAGTGTATTAGCTTGCATTTTGTGCATGACTTGCTGAGTACCAAGTACTCACCCTTGCCACAATACAACACCAGTTGAAGAGGAGACTACACCAGCTTTGGAGGAGGAGCTCCACGAGGAGCCGTCTACTTAGGGAGCGAGCCCAGTCAGTTGCCTGTGGTATACTGGATGGCGCCACGAAGTTATCTTATTTTTTCGCTGCTATTATTTCTCTCTTAATAAGTTTCGCCCTGCGAGGCGTACATTTGTAACTTGACCATAAGGTCGAGCAACCAGTTTGACTATTTAATTAAAGTACTTTATTAGTATCGAGTGGTATGATTGTGATATTTACCGATGTTAAGACTGTGTGCACTAGCGCATTCCTGGACTAGTGCTGAATACACAGAGGGTCCGGATTTGCAAATTCGGGTCCCGACAACTCCTGCTAAAGATTGTGGCAACTCCAATTGATATGCGACTTCACCTCTACGACTCAAGATCTTGAATGGACCCACGTATCTTGGGGTAAGTTTTCCTTTAGTGTGGAACCTTTTAACTCCCTTGACTGGAGTGACTCTAAGATATACAAAGTCTTCAGGCTCAAAGCTCAGCTCGCGTCGCCGATTGTCGGCATAGCTCTTTTGCCTTGATTGTGCAGTCTTCAGTCTTTCTCTAATCATGGCAATCTTTTTCTCAACATCGGTAAGAATGTCGAGCCCAAATATTTGTTGTTCACCCGTCTCGTTCAAATTTAATGGTGTCCGGCATGGACGACAATATAATGCTTCAAATGGAGACATTTTTAAGCTGTCTTGATAACTGTTGTTATAGCTAAATTCTGCGTATAGCAGGCATTTGTCCTATGAGGTGGCATATGACAGAGCACAAGCTCTTAACATATCCTCGAGTATCTGATTTACTCTTTTAGTTTGACAATCTGTCTGCAGATGGTATGCTGTTCTGAAATTCAAACGGGTGCCCATTGCCGTATGCAACTTATTCCAAAATCATGAGGTAAATTGAGTACCTCGATCCGATACTATCTTTTTTGGTACACCATGCAAGCACACAATTTTGGCTATATATAGCTCAGCTAGGCGATCTCTAGAGTAAGTGGTTTTCACCGAAATAAAGTGGGCAACTTTGGTTAGGCGATCAACTATCACCCATATTGAATCAAATCATTGTTGAGTTCTAGGTAAACTGGTAATGAAATCCATACCGATTTCCTCCCACTTCCACTCAGGTACCTTCAAAGGTTGCAACAGTCCTACTGGCCTCTGATGCATTGCCATTACTCTTTGACATATATCACACAATGCGACGTGTTTGGCAACTTCTCGTTTCATGTTTGGCCACCAGAATCTCTCCTTGAGATCCTAATACATTTTTGCACTTCCTGGATGGATTGAGTACTTGGAATCATGCGCTTCCTCAAGGATCAAATGCTTCAATTCAGGTTTATGAGGTACGCAGATTCTATTTTTCATCCACAAGGTATCCTGCTCATCTACCCTGAAGTTCTTGGCTAAGCCTTCATCCATCTTTGATTTGATCCTGAGAATCTTATCATCATCCTTTTGACCTTCCCTGATCTGCTCTTCTAGAGTCGGCTTTATGTAACACCCCAATTTTTGCTTTTATTATGTCTAAAGTGTATTTATGAATTTTTGGAATTTTCTGGAATTTATTTGGATTTATTTGGGTTTAATTTGAATTTATTCCCTTTTGAGATAATTAAATAATTAAAAGTTTCAAATAAATTTTTATTGGTAATATTTTATTTGAGTCCAAAATGTCTCAAAGTATTTTCCAGAATTTTTCTGGCATTTTTCTGATTATTTTGCTATTTTTCTTGAATTAATTGAATTTCTACAAATTACTTTAAATATTAAATCGCTGGAAAAACCTAACGGGTTTTACTGTTCATCTGACATGGGTCATACTCGAGTCTTACTCGAGTCCGATCGAGCCGTGTTCGAGCCGGACCGGAGCCCGACTAAACCCTAACCTCTGGACCGTTGCATCGAAATCCAACGGCCGAGATTGCGCCACGTCACCCGAGCCCATGCCCATGCGAACCCGTTCGCGCCCGACGCAATCGTGGCCTTCGATCGTGGACACGTGTATGGCCAGGATGCGGCCACGTCGCCCTGTCCGAATCCTCGCCGGATTCCGCCGCCGCGCCCGTGTGGACCTCGTTTTCCGCGAATTTCACGGACGTTGAGGGGGCTGTTTAATGCACCGCCACCCGTGTTGTGATCGCCATTTCTGTGCGCACTCGTAGCCCTCGGTCTTCGAGCTCCAGCCGTCGCCGCTAGCCCGCAATCACTCGCCGAAGTTGGATTCGTGCTTCGCCGCGGTTTTTCGCTGTTTTCCGCCGATTCCGCCGTCCTCCGCCGCGTTGGTGCCCAGATCAGGAACCATCGCGACGAGACGCGTCCGGGTGTACCATTCATCTCGCCGGATTTGTGTCCAAACGCTGTAGGGCGTGTCATCGTCCCCAGCTCCGGCGACCTAGCTCCGCCGTGGACATTGCCGAACTCGCGAACTCCCTCCGCCGTCGGATCTTCATCGCACGGCTCAGATTCATCCACGTCACCCTGTACAAAATCCACGTTACGGTTTTTAGATCTAATATCAACCATTGGATCTAGATCCAACGCCTCAGATTAAGCCACGTAGCCCCTTTGACCACACCATGCTAGGTTAGTCTCAGCCGTTAGATCTAGATCATACGGTTAGGATTGACCCACGTTGTAGCGCTAGATGCAATCTCAGCCGTTCGATCGACATCGAACAGTGTAGATCGAGACACGTGTCGAGCACCGGGACATGCCACGTCGCCCCCCGGTGATGCGAAAACCCGATCCAATCTCGACCGTCCGATCCAAATCGCACGGTCCAGATTGAGCCGCGTGATGCCACAGTAGCTCGATTAGATCCAATCAGGACCGTTGGATTTCAAACCAATGGCCCAGATTGCGCCACTTGTCCAGTAGACGAACCATTGTGGTCCACGCGGGCGACGCCCTGTCGTCGCTGATGTCAGTAATGACGTTAGCACGGGCCCGCGTGTCAGCGTCTGGCCCAACCACACCATGACGTCATCCGTGACGTCATGATGATGTCACGGTGGGGCCCAGCTGTCAGAGCCATTCGGCCGAGCGGGATGACGTCAGCGATGATGTCATTCGATTGGGTCCCATGTGTCAATGACACGTGTACCCATTGACCGGGTCCACGGTGGACCGAGCCCGAGCCGTGGACTGGGTCTGTGGACCGGATGACGCAAGAACGACGTCATAATTCGATTTTTCAATAGAAAAATAAATCGGTGGAAATTCAAAATCCACCCTGACGTCAGCTGACGTCATAATTCGGATTTTTCAATAGAAAAATAAATGAATTAATTCGATTTATTCTTTTATTTGATTTTTCAAACTTCAAACGCTTATAACTTTGGCGTTTTAACTCCTATTTGAGCGATTCCAATTTCTAAATTTTTATAAAATTGATCTCTATTTAATGGTGAATTTTATTTAATTTTTGTACATGAGTTTTTCTTTGTTTTTATTTATTTGTTGTTTATTTATCCGTTACGAGTAAACGTTGAAGTGCCCGAATGCTTCGAAGGTGAAGTTTTGACCCAGGAGCCAGCTCAAGACAAAGAACAAGTACTTTTTGAAGGCAAGTTATGCTTTGACCATGTTGTTCCCACTTTGGAAATTATTTTGATTCAAATTATTGCATGTTAATCTAATTAGAAAATGCTTGTATTAATTCTGGGAATTAGCTAAATGCCAAATTGTTGTATGCCACCTTGACATAAATAATTGTATGCCATGACCCCTTGTCACCCTAGTTGTGGATTATTTAGTTGGACATTATTTAATTGCCAACATGGGAATTTAGACCGATGTAGTATAATGTTTAGCCCTGCCACGTAGTCATGACATGATTTTGGATAACTACATGTTAATATTGACTTAATGAGATATGGAACTTGTTTTGGAGAAGTGTCATGTGTTATTAATGATGATGTTGATGGCACATGGTGCATGGTAATTAACTAGGGGTTAACACATGCTTTAGACCGGGGCAAGTGGCAAGAATGATCTGGTGGGCCATGAATGGCACCGGGGAATGTCGTTTTGGTTCTTTGGTAGTCTTGCCTTGGTCACCCTAAGGACTTAACCTTGCAAGTCTTTGAACGGAGTCAATCATGCAACCACATGTCTGTAATGGGACGGACCTAGTTGAATAAGTTGCTAATAACTTGCTTGTGGAACCTCGGGGTGTCTACTACACCTTTTGTGTATTTATACGGGGGTGTGTACTGGGGCGATGGCTAGGTACCTATCTAACGGTTGGTTGGCCTAGACTTCGTCTTTGCTAAGGGAAGGGCTAGTGGCAACAACCAGGGAGGTCCACTTGTGTAGTTAGAAGCTTCCGAAAGACTTTGTTACAGACACTCGCCTTTGTGGTGTTTGACTGTATCTTGTGGGTAAAGTGCATAACCTCTGCAGAGTGTACAACCTATTCGAATAGCTGAGTCCGCGGTATTGGACATTACTCGGGGATTACAGTCAAGGGTTAGACTTTCATGAAAATAACTTGGCTTTGGGAAATATTTGGGTTGAAATGGGGTTGAAATGATGAATTGGACTTAGGATTGGAAAATGCTTTACTTGTGACATCCTTGTGAAAGTACCCCATTTATTATGGTTTTACTGCTTTGCAATCTATTACTGTATTTACACATGCTGCTTTTCTGCAAATATACCTGTTAGCCTATCCTTTGTAATAAGCCATACATATAGAATATTAGCTTGCATTCTGTGCATGACTTGTTGAGTACCAAGTACTCACCCTTGCCATAATACAAACACCAGTTGAAGAAGAATCGACGCCAGCTCTAGAGGAGGAGTTCCAGGAGGAGCCTACGAACTAGGGGCGAGCTCAGTCAGTTGCCTGTGGCATATTGGTTGGCGCCACGCATTTTCTTTATATTCCGCTGCAAATTTATTCGAGTAAGACTTTAGCCCTGCAAGGCGTAATTTTGTAACTTGACCATAAGGTCGAGTAACCAGTTATATTCCCTTTTAATAAAGCACTTTACTATTTCATTGAGTATGATTGTGATATATACCGATGTTGAGACTGTGTGCACTAGTGTGATCCTGGACTAGTGCTGAATACACAGAGGGTTCGGATTTGCAAATTCGGGTCCCGACAGAAGTGGTATCAGAGCCATACTGACTGTAGGACTACCCTTAGTTAGAATGGTCATAGTGAGGATAAAAAACTATTTTCTAAAGATAAAAACTTGCCAAGATAATGAATGAATTCTTGACTTATCACCTTCTCTCTTGTTCATACCCATGCTGAATTCTTTTGTCTTCACTTCGATTTCAAAATGTTGCGTTCTCACGTGAGTGTCTTTGGCAGATGAAGATAATCAACAACTACACTGAGCGTGAGGGAGGCTACGCCGTTGAGTTGCTGTGTATGCTGCAGGTACTTGGAGGTTTTGAGAGACCGCTCTACCGAGGGACCACCATAGTGCAGGCAGGATTGGTCCAAGTGTGGCGCGTCAAAATCACTGTGTATGCCCGAGAGAAGACGAAGGCAAGCCATCTACTCTACTTCACCGCGAGGAGGTCTTCGTTTAAGGCCGGGATCCTGGAGACGTGGTGTCTAGCGATGCGGCAGATCGCTCGCATCTACTCTAGGGAGTTGGAGGGCACCGTGTTTCATCATCACCCGCGCAGAGACAACCGCCTTGACCGAGTGCCGATAGATGACTAGAACGCCATTATCACCCATCTGGTGAGGTTTGTTGTCGCTCAGGAGGATTTGATTGATGATACAGTTCAGGAGTTACAGAAGTCCCTCGATGAAGTCGAGGATGTCAAGAAGCAACTGCAAGAAGCTCGAGAGTATCTAGCCCACTCGATTCAGAGGGTTCGTGAGCTGGAGATGGTGCTGTACGGACCTGAACTAAAGCCGGTGTTGGAGCTGCACAACCCAAACCCTGAGGAGGACCCAGAGGAGGCGCCACCTGCACCGCAGCCACAGCCAGAGCCAGAGGAGGACATCGCGTCATCAACCACAGTTGTGGTAGGGCATGGTGATTGCTTTGTACCAATGCCATGTCACCCGCTAGTGTACCCGCCGGGGAGTTCCCGAGGAGGATGGCTCGAGGCGTGAGCGTTCAGGATTAGAAGTTGAGACTCCTCCGTCGAGTCGCGTCTAAGAATAAAGAGTCACCCTTAGAGGCGTTAGACTCCAGTGTGTTAATTCGATTTGGATTTTCATTGCTTGCTGAGTGTGCAGTATGTGTGGTAAGGCCTTTAGGCATTGTGAGCAACCATACCAAGTTATTATTGAATAATTAATAAAGTGGGATTTCGAGTTATATCTTTCACCCCGCATAAGTTCCCTACTACTTGCCTATTCTTGTTTCCCTCTCGTCTCTAAAACTTGGAGCAATCGACAGATGGTGAACACTCGCAGAAACCTTGGAGGCAACGGAAGTGGTTCTCGCCCAGCTGGAAACCCCAATGATGGAGCACCTGCACCCCAGCCAGCACCGCTAGTTGACATGCAGAACTTTGGAGCTTTCCTTACTGCACAAACCCAGTTGATGCATGCGATGATGCAGCAATGCATCAGGTCACTGCCAACCAAGCTAATCAGGGCCAGTGACAGAATTCAAGACTGTCAGAGTTCATGAGGACTCATCCACCCACATTCTCTAGAAACGCCAATCCACTGGAGGCAGATGATTGGCTGAGGATGATCGAGAGGAAGCTGCACATTACCCAATGTGTGGGGAATGAGAGAGTGCTTTACGCCTCTCATCAGTTAGAAGGTACTGCAGCCGAATGGTGGGAGAACTTCTGTGCTGCACATGAGAACCCCCGAGACATCACATGGGAGGAGTTCACGATGGCATTTCGCTAGTATCATGTGCCGGAAGGGAACTTTTGCGGAGTGAAAGAAGGAGGAGTTCAGGGCTTTGAAGCAAGGCACCCAACCAGTATCTGAATAAGTTCACCCAGCTAGCTCGCTATGCACCTGAGGACATAGCAACGGACAAGGCAAGGCAGTCTTGTTCCATGAAGGGATTGAATTATGGACTTCAGGTGGGGTTGATTACCCACACATTTCCCGACTTCGAGGAGTTGGTGAATAAGGTGTTCATCTTGGAAGACAAGCGCAAAGAACTTGAAGACAACCGGAACCAGTTCTTCAGGTTCCAGCGAAGAACACTGTAAGGACATCGTCACAAGTGCCGAGACCTGCAAATTAGAACTACCAGACGCCTGCGCCAATCGGGAATGCAGCTACAGGGAGTCAGCAAAGTACAGTGAAGTGTTGCTTCCACTGCCACGAGCCAAGGCACTTTGCCAACTATTGCCCCAAGAAGGTAGTAGGAGTGACACCGGTTCGTCTCAATCTGGGATCCACGCCAGCAAGAACACCTGCACCAGGATCAAGCCGTGGAACTGAACAGCCTGGAGCCACAACTCAGACTATGGTGAGAGGCCGCATCAATCATGTCACCGCAGATGCACTTCAGAATGCATCATATGTCGTACTGGGTAAGTTACTAGTCAACTCAGTCCCTACAATAGTTTTGTTTCACTCTGGAGCTTCGCATTCGTTCGTTTCTCAAGGTTTTGCTGCTGAAAATGATTTAGAGATTGTGGATCTAAAATGCATGCTTTTAGTTCAAACCCCTGGTTCCGAACTCCGAACTAAAGTAGGATGTTGTCGGGACCCGAATTTGCAAATTCGGACCCTCTGTGTATTCAGCACTAGTCCAGGATCACGCTAGTGCACACAGTCTCAACATCGGTAACTACCACAATCATACATATCGATAGTAATAAAGTACTTTAATTAAGATAACCAAACTAGTTGCTCGACCTTATGGTCAAGTAACAAGAGTACGCCACACAGGGCGAAAACTTATTAAGGAAATAAATTGCAGCAGAATAAAAGCATCAACGTGGCGCCATCCAGTATACCACAGGCAACTAACTGGGCTCGCTCCCTAAGTAGACGGCTCCTCCTGAAGTTCTTCCTCCAAAGATGGTGTCGCTTTTCCTTCAACTGATGTTGTATTGTGGCAAGGGTGAGTACTTGGTACTCAGCAAGTCATGCACAGAATGCAAACTACTATTCTGTACGCATGGCTTATTACAAAGTATAGGCTAACAGGTACATTTGCTGTAAAACAGCAGTAAACAAGTAGCATAACTAGATTCGAAAGCAGTACATGTAAAGGATTATATCAATAACTTTTCCAGGAGTTAAGTAAACAATTTTTCCTTTCCTAATCCACATTTCCATCAATGTCATCATTTAACCCAACCAAACTTTCCAAGTCCAAGTTGTTTTCATGAAAGTCTAACCCTTGACTGTAACCCCGAGCAATGTCTAGTGCCGCGGACACGGCTATTCGAATAGATTTTACACTCTGCAGAGGTTTATTACTCAGATCAAAGGCTTGCAAGGTTAAGTCCTTAGGATGACCAAGGCTAGACTACCCGAAGAACCAAAACGACATCCCCGGTGCCACTCATGGCCCACCATATCATTCTTGCCACTTGCCCAGGTCTAAATCTATTTACCAAACCCAGTTGATTACCATGCACCACGCGCCATCAACAATCACAACACGTGATACTTCTCCAAAACAGGTTCAATATCTCATTAAGTCAACATTAACATTTGATTGTCCAAAATCATGTCATGTGCACGTAGCAGGTCTAAGCAATATACTACAACGGTCTAAATACCCAATGTTGGCAATTTAATAATGTCCAACTATAAAAATTCCACAACTAAGGTGGCAAGGGTTCATGGCACATAACTTTATAGTCAAGATGTCATACTCCAATTTGGCATTTATCTAATTCCTAGAAATAATTTAAACAATTTCTAATTAAATTAGCATGCAATAATTTAAATCAAATTAATTTCAAAAATGGGATCAATACAGTCAAAGCATAACTTGCCTTCAAAAAGTACTTGATCTTGGTCTTGAGCAGGCTCCTGGGTCAACTCTTCACATTCGAAGCCCTTGGGTACTTAAACGTCTACTCGTAACGCATGCAAATAGCTATAAATAAATAAAATAGTACATACACATTGCTCAAAAATTCAAGTAAAGTCCATAAACAAGAAGAGCATAATTTTACAAATTTTTAGAAACTTGAATCGCCCAAATCGGAGATAAATGCAAAAGTTATAACTGTTTAAAGTTTAAAGAATATATTAATTAAATAAAACAGAGAAAATTCAGATTCAAAAATTAATTAAAATTCATATTCAAGTAGATCTCAATTTTATAAAAATTTAGAAATTGGAATCGTTCAAATCGGAGTTGAAACGCAAAAGTTATAAGCGTTTGAAGTTTAAAAATTCAAATAAAAGAATAAACCGAATTAATTCATTTATTTTTCTATTGAAAAATCCAGATTTATGACGTCAGCTGACATCAGCACGGGATTTGATTTTCCACTGAATTATTTTTCTATTGAAAAATCGAGTTATTGCGTCAGCATGACGTCAGCGGGTCCATGGACTAGGTCCACGGCTCGGGTTCGGCTCACCGTGGACCCGGCCCACGGGCACGTGTCACACTAACATATGGGACCCCTCGGGTGACGTCAGCGCTGACGTCACCGCACATCGACCACACGGTACTGACACGCGGGCCCCACTGTGACGTCAGCGTGACGTCATGCACTACTAGAAAAACGATTATCAATGACGGGAGATACGGTTGTTAAAAGTCCACATGTGGTCACTAAAAGTCATTAACAACCACAAAATTGTGGTCGTTAGCCGTCGTTAAAGCCTCCGTCGTTAATAGTATTAACAACCACATACAAATTTCCGTCGTTAATTTTTTTAACGATGAGATGGTGTGTCCTCGTTAATTATGTACTATCAACAACCACATTTCTAGTATTAACGACCACTATGTGGTCGTGGCTAGCTAACATTCAGACGGCCACTGCTGTAGCATTAACGACCACTCTATAGTATTAACGACCACATATTGTGTATAAGAATAGTCCCAGCTATATATTCGGTCTTGATCATTCAGAAATAATGAACACTTCCGTATGTCTAAGACAACATTTTTTTCTGTCAAAACATCGAGGATCTACAGCAATGAATAAAAATCCTTTTTATTGCAATCCAAAAGTACGTACAATCAGAGCACACACGTTCATATCAAATGTTATGGACAACGATTCAAATGAAATTTGAGCTCTACCTATCTACTAACTTGATAACGATGTACATCCATATAATGCAAATAAAAAATAAAAATATATGCCACAAAACGATAAATTATATTCCTTCACAAAGAAGAACCTCCTAGCGCAGTAGCTAAAATGCAGCAACCGCATGGCGCAGCAACCTCCTTCACAACAGCAACCTTCTTGGGCGGTAGCTCACAGACAAAGAACCTCCTAGCGCAGTAGTTCACAGACAAAGAACCTCCAATCAACGAGAAATATGTATCTTCAGTAAGAGAAATATGTATATACTAGTTATGCTTGACAGTAAAAACCAAAAAAAAATAGCGACACGAACTTTCCTGATGACTACAAATCAGGCGGCCACTAATATTTGCATGTGGGTTACAGGAAAAAAAATTGTCCAATGGATGGTAGGGCACAATGTGAACACATAGTAGTTTGTGAGTTGTGACATGTAGAAACTAGAAAGTCATGCACAGGTAGGTAATTATTGGTAAAAAATTTTGTTAGCAACATAGACTCTGTAAATAGCCTTTCTTTCCTAGGAATGAAAATATATGCTATTTTCAAAACTCAAGAAGTATGTTATGATATACTTTGCCTTCACCTGTACATATACATATACCACTAGTATGAGTATGAACCCCATACTATATCCAAGGTGAAGAGCATCACCCAATGAGATGTTATCATTCTAAGCACAGAACTGTAACATGTACTTGGCACGCTGAATGAAGATCATTGAATAGATATGCACCTTTTCCATGACAAAGCAGAAGAGGTAAGGATGAAGCCTTTTGTGCATCCTCCTGTGAGCTCTCAATTTTGTTCTTCAAGGACCTGAGGCAACCACACAGCACGAAGTACATCAGCCACCAGGCAGCAGTTTCAGTGAAAATTATACACACCGACATATAGGACAAACCTGGCACATGGAAGCCCGACCACTGCACCAACAGCCACACTTAGGTCAGAGATAGAATTGTGTGTATATGCATGAAATACATGCTACATAGACTGCACTGCACACAACAATCAAACAAAGAGTAATTTCAAAAGGAGTTGTTAAATGTATGTCCAAGATCAAAGTATGAAAACACACGACACATAACTTACATGCACAGAAGTTGTATATGTTTATCCAAAATGCCAACTACTGTTTGTTCGTCAGAAAACTCAGATTGACAGTGCAAAGCTTAAGCATCAAGATGCTGTTAGAAGCAAAAGCTAGCAATGGTATCAAAGTTGAGTGTCTTCTGACAGTTGTGTAGGTATACTAAGGGTCTAGAGTCCATGTGACACCACAGAGTGTCGTAACCTTATTTAGCGGGCATGATAAGGTTAATTACAGTATGAGATGTGGAAATAAGGTTAAAACCATTGGAATTGGATGTTAATAACGTTTCCGGGCCGATTCCGGGGTTTTGGGCCTTTCTGGGGGGTTTTTGGGCCTTAAAGAGGGGTTGTGGGCTTTGGTGGGATGGATTAGGGCTCCTTCTAGGACACGGATTCCGTGTTGGGGGCTGGTGGGAGGGCTTTCCCAGCCCTTAAGTGCACCCCCACCCCCCTTTTGCGCCCCACACCCTCCACCTCTCCCTTCCCCCTAGCCCTAGCCGCCCCACCCCACCCCTAGCCGTGCGCCCCCCCCTCCACCTCTCCACCTCCACACCACCTCTCCTCCACCCCTTGCTGCCCTAGGGTGGCCACCCCACCTCTGCACCTCGTGGAATCATCCCGTGGAGCGAGGAGCGAGGAGCGTGGAGCGAGGAGCGATCCGCGAGGAGATTGATTGGGGTTTTCGTTCGTCGGGCAAAGGTATGATCATGGGGTTACCTGGGATTGATCTTGGTACTGTTCTTAAGGTGATTTTCAAGTTTTTAGATCAATTGGTGGTGCTGGATTGGAGTAATTTGGGTTAGATCTAGATGTTGCCACGTTTCTGTTTTGGGACAGCATGAGCAGTCGACCTAGGGTTCCTGTTTTCGCCAATTTAGATTTCGAATCTGACTGTATGGACTTTTAAGAAGTTGTAGATAATTTTATTATATTTCCGTGCATATAAATAACGTTAAATTCCGCCCAGCCGTTTGAAAGTTATGACTGTTTTACCGAGCGTATTAAAATCTGTGACGCGATTGGAACAGATCTCGGTAATCTGTAGATTAAACAACTTTAGAGGCCGAATCAGTCTTTCCTTATACCTATAGAAAGTTGGGAAATTTCCTAAGATACGCGAGGATGTACTCGTTTAATTGATTCGGAGTCCCAGAGCCCAAGTTATGCCTTTTGCAAGGCTGCTGTCCCGACGGGACAGAACCTCTGTTTTTAGGTTTTGCGAGTAGTTGGCAATGTTGGGTTAGATGGGGGTTTGCGTACTGTTTTGAGGTTATGATTGTGAGTGTGTGATGCCTATGTGCAGGTGGTGTGACCCCGGGAGTGCCTTCTTCTTCCCGCCAATCCGTTGCACGAGTTTGAGGCAAGTGTGTTGTGATGGATAGCGAGTTGTAGGTTGCATGTTGAGATTAGATGGAATTGTCTACATGATATATGTCCACTTGCCATGTTTTAATGATTGCTATGATATTATGAGCATGTTTAAGATGTTATGATGCCATGTGTTAATATATGAGTTTTATATATTGTTGGCATGCTTGCATACATGACATGTTACATGGCCCGGGCGGTGAGAAAGTCATTAACTAATCCGGGAAGGTCGGTGAGAAAGTTATGACTAATCCGGAGAGCCAATAGAGTAAGTCCTACATCGTGATTCCATCTACCGTGGGTTGTGGAAGCGAGGAGTAGGCACCCTCCATCTTCGGGATGGAAGGGGGGAGAGGGTGCACACCGACGGGTGTGTACTCAACCATACCGGTATGAGTTTCCAAGGAGACATGAGCATTGCATTACATCACATACATATTGATGATGACAATGTTAAGTGTTTATGAATAAGATGATTTACATGAAGGGAGTTGCTATTGCCATATTGTTGTTCTTGTTGTCCATTGCAATATGCTTGCTGAGTTTCGAACTCACGCTTGTGTTTTCTTATTGTTTTAGGTACCATGAGAACGGCATGTGGGAAAGGGGAATAGTCACACGCCCACACGTAGCTTCACCATATTGTTTCCCCAAGTCATTCTATTAGTTTGATAATAAATTGCGTGTGATGATCATCGATTTAAGGCTTAGTTTTGTTTATGAGAGTTTTATTGTTCGTTTGACACTTGGAGACTTTAAGTGCTTGATGTTAGTCTTATATTGTCGATAAGACTCTATTTATTGCTGTTTTAGATGTCTCTTATATTGTCTTATAATGCTATACTGTTGTTGCTCCTTAAATCCATGTTAAAACAAAGGAGGTGCTGCCGAAATCTCGGTTTTTAGCCTATGCACCTTTGCTGGAATTTTATGTTAAATGTGGTATTTAGATGTTGTTTAGCTTATGTTTGGTAGCATTCAGGCATATTAAATGCCGGGGTGTTACAGTCCACCTCAAATTCTTGATGTCTACAAGACACAATGATATGTGGCTTACCGCTCAGCTCTAATTCTATTGCATCCATTGTTTTATTTAGCTTGTGGAAGATGGTCACCATCAGTCTGATTAGTTCTTCAGAGAGCTTGTTTGGGTAGCCAAGCAGATTTTCCTCTCAGGAAGTACCAAACTATCAAATGAGTGGCTGCTTCTCCAAATCTGCTCAACTTCCTTGCCTAATCAAACATAAACATCATAAATCAAGTTGTTCTTCTGCAGTGTATACCACAAAAGAAACTGTAGAGAAGTCTACTAAAAGTTCAGAACATTGAGCATCGCAGTTAACAAGAAAGTGGCTATATCCAAAGATACTATATTTAACATACCAAAATATTAAGAACCGCATTTTATTAATTGAAGCAACACATGCCTGCATAAATCGGAAGACAGATGCAATAATGACATCGTAGGATTGGAGCACTATACGTAATAGCCGGAGTGCGGTTGTAGGATTGGAGCACTAGTAACTACACTACCTGTAATTCAGTAGTGGGAGGAGCTGCATTCCTCAACAGGAGAGGATACCTTCCATTGGTGAAGAAGAAGAATCAACACTGCAACAATAACTTGCACCGGTGCCTTTAGTTTGAAAAACAAATGATATTTATTAAAGATTTGTAGAAAATATCACAGTAATTTTATATTGCATATATTGAAATATGACATACATTCCATATGTATACATTACATATTTCATACTGGGGGGTGTGGGTGCAGGCTGATAGAGGAAATGCTTGAATTGAGAACTGATGTCCTGTTATTGCTAGACATGAGAGTGGATTGAATAGAACCAGTCGAATTTGAAGTCAAGCGAAGAATATATAATAGAAAAAACTGACTTCATTAGTAAAAAAAAATGAAGGACTGATAACAGCTCACCAACAGATTAGTATCCTCACCTATAGAGTTCCAAGTATCAATAGGTAAGTTCAATCAAATCTGAGGCACGTAGAGAAATATCATCTGGCATGGGACAGCTATATCTAAAGATACTATATGTAACATATCATTATATTAAGAACCTCATTTTATTAATTGAAACCAAATAATTGAACTTGTTCTTTGCATCTAATGTTTGAGATGTAATACCATGTCCCAGATTATCTCTCTATAGGATTATCTCTCTATGTGGTGGCTAACCTAACAGAACATCAAAACTGCAACTAAAAATATGATAAATATTCATAATCTGCAACTAATAGGAAAACTATAACATTATTCTTGGTGAATGAACACAAAAATCCCTTCATCAAACTATTGGCTTGGCTTGTCGTGCATGTAGCTACTTCATTTGGAGGTCTACAAAAAAACACAGTTTATATTAGTTAATAGATATAAATGAATTTTCATAGAAATAAGAATATTATAATATAAATGAAATCATTTTAAGTGTAGAGGAAACTCTCTACCCCATCCAAGTATTCCTTATTTAATCGATCATTAACCAGACCCATCCAAGTCTTACACGGAGCCATCTGCATAATTTTGTAATTTTTATTATGTAAATAATAAAAGTGTGAATTAAATATGATGTAAAAGACAGAGAGAAAAACGCATTTCATCACAATCACTAAAGCAGTGGAAGATATTGAGATGGCAAAGGTGCAAGACATTTATGTATGACCAACAATAAGACTAACCTTGCTTTGGGGTGACCACTTGAGCTCGAATCCCAACCAAATTGCTTTGATACTTCAAATCTAGTGGCTATCGGTAACAAAAAATTAATAACTTTAGTATTTTATTTTTATGAGGATCATATTCTCTAATTTACAATAGAATCTTAAAATACTAAACAAATTTCGGCTATTATTATGCTATTATTATAAAGACAAAATATCTTCATCAAGACACACCACCGCATTAGCACATCATCAAAGGAAAGAGAAAACCCAATCCATTAAACATATGCTTCCCCTTTGCACCATGCAAAATATGTGTCAGTTACAAAAATTACTATAGACTTAACAGATTATCATACAATTTTTTTTGTTTGGTTTCACTTAGCTTACATTGTTGCTAGAAAACAATGAAAGCTGTGAGAGCCAAAGGTATGATAGATAAACTATAACAGTTCTGGGATCATTTCATTGAGAGTTACGAAAAAGAATCAGATCATAATAACAAAGAAGAGTACGGACATCCACTAAAGAATATCAAAGTCTTTGATTTACTAATCAATCATGGTGTGTCTATTACTAACCAGACACCTGAAGAATTAAGAAAAATTACAAATTGAAGAGATGACTATTGATTTTCAAGAAGCCAATATCTATGATTCACTCGGTCAGATAAAGGTGAAGTTCTTCAATAAAGATGACCAATCAGCAAAAGATTTCCTTCTTGATAAATCAGCACATGCGGTTAGAGAAGGGTATGGAAATAACTGGGGAGAATATACCAGAGAATAAGCTTGAGGGGGTGGAATCCTCACCTTTGCAATCTGGATGGCCAGTGGCGCCGGAGCGAAGCGGCGGCCGGCGTGAGTGGGCTGGAACCAGGCAGCGGCGGGCTGCACCGGGCGTAGTGGCGGGGCGGGCGCCGGATCACAGGCTGGCGGCGCGAGGAGCGTCGGTGGCGGCGGTGCCGAGCGGCGAAGCGTCGGCGTCGGGCTGGCGTGAGTGCCGAAACAGTGGCGCCGGCCAGTGGCGCGGGTGGGCGACGGGCGGCGTCGGTAGGGAGCGAGGGGCAGGCGGCCGCCGGGAGTGCGGCGGGCGGCGTCGACAGGGAGCGAGGGAGGTCTCGCTAGAAGGCTAGGGTTGGAGTTTGACTGGGGAGCGAGGGAGGTCTCGCTAGAAGCCAAGAATAAATTGGTTTCCCAGGATTTTGCGCCAAGAATAAACAGCAGGAGTACGTTTGCGCCAAAAATAAATTGGTGTCCGGGATTTTTCTAGGCATCCTAACGACGGGAAAATTACCGGAAAAATTGTGGTAGTTAGTACCTATTTTTTGGAAGAGTCACTCCACAAAATCGATTAACGACCAGAATTTTCTTACGATCGTTATTTATTGGTCGTTAATACTCTTAATTCTAGTAGTGATGGATGACGTCATGGAGCCGTTGGGCCAACCGCTGACACGCGGGCCCCACGCTGACGTCATGCGTGACGTCAGCGGCGACCGCGGCTGACCGCGCTTACCGCTATGGTCCAGCTCCCGCACATGTGGCACGATCTGGGCCGTTGATTTGAAAATCAATGGTCCAGATTGGATCCAATGCCGCACGTTGCGGTGCAACGCGGCTAATCTGGGCCGTTCGATTTGGATCGAACGGTCCATATTCGATCGGGTTTCGCCTCACCGTGGGGTGGCGTGGCATGACCTGGCTGGCAACAGATGGCTCAATCTACGCCGTTCGATTTCGATCGAACGGCTGAGAGTGCATCTAACGCTACAACGCAGCTAACCCTAACCGTACGATCTAGATCTAACGGCTGAGATCTAATCTAGGCACGGTGCAGTTTACAACTACATGGCTCTATCTAAACCGTTGGATCTAGATCCAACGGTTGGGATTAGATCTAGAAACCAAAATGTGAATTGATCGGGGTGACGTGGACGAACCTGAGCCATGCGATGAAGATCCAACGGCTGAGAAGCTTCGCAGTTCTGGCGATGGCGCGGCGGAGGAGCGGCTGCCGGAGACGAAGACGACGACTTCCCGAACGGCGCTTGAGGCGTGCTCCGGCGAGGTGAGTGGGACTCCTAGGTGCGGCTCGTTGTGACGGTTCCGGATCTGGGCTCAATCACGGCGGAGGATGGCGGAAACGGCGAAAAACCGCGGCGGAGCACAAATCCAACTTCGGCGAGCTCTAGCGGGCGAACGGCGGCGGCTCAGGCTCGGTGGGTTAGGGCTACGGGTGCGCACGGAAGAGAGGAACACGATGGCAGCGGTGGCGCATTAAATAGGGGTCTCGGCTTCCGTGAAAACCACGGAAACCGAGGCCCACTCTGCGGCGGCGGCGGAATCCGACTTGGATTCGGATTGGGCGACGTGGCGCAACGCTGGCCGTTGGATCTCGATCCAACGGTCACGCGGCTAGGGCTCGGCTGGCTCGGTCGGGCTTGAGTTCGGATCGAGTCAGACTCGAACTCGAGTCTAACTCGGGTCGGACTCGGTCGGAGGAACAGTACAAACCCACTCGGCAATTAAATAATTAAAATAATTTCTAGAAACTCAAATAATTCAAGAAAAATAGCAAATCAATCAAAAAAATTCCAGAAAAATTCTGAAAAATACTTTGAGACATTTTGGACTCAAATAAAATATTTCCAACAAAATTTTATTTACAACTTTTAATTCTTTAATTATTTCAAAAGGGAATAAATTCAAATTAAATCCAAATAAATCCAAATAAATTCCAGAAAATTCCAAAAATTCACCAAAGTGCAAAATTTCATTTAAATTTATGAAAAGCAAAAAATTGGGGTGTTACAAACCTCCCCCCTTAATATAATCTTGTTCCTGAGATTCAGGGCTAACTAAAGAATAGGTTCGGAAATTCTTTCCTCAAGTCCTCCTCGCGTTCCCAAGTCGCTTCGCTCTCTACATGGTTGCTCCACTGAAATCTACAGAAGCGGGTTGACTTATTTCTTGTTTCTCGATCCATGGTGTCCAGAATCTTCACGGGGTGCTCCTTGTAGGTTAGATCGTCTTGCAGCTCTATCGACTCTAACGGTGTCTGCTCATCTGGTACTCGAAGACACTTCTTCAGTTGTGACACATGGAACATATCATGCACACCAGCCAACGACTGCGGTAACTCCAACTGGTAAGCAACTTCGCCCCTGCGGCTCAAAATCTTAAATGGTCCGACATAACGGGGTGCGAGTTTTCCCTTAGCGTGGAATCTCTTAACTCCCTTGAGAGGTGTAACCCTAAGGTACACGAAATCTTCCGGTTCAAAGCTCAAGTCTCGGCGATCGTTTCCGCGTAACTTTTCTGTCTTGACTGAGCTATCTTCAGTCTTTCCCGGATCATGGCAATCTGCTCTTCGGCTTCTTGAAGAATGTCCAGCCCAAAGACACGGCGTTCACCTGTCTCATTCCAGTTCAATGGCGTACGACATGGTCGACCATACAGTGCTTCAAAAGGTGACATCTGTAAACTGGCCTGATAACTATTGTTGTAGCTGAACTCAGCATATAGCAGACTTTAATCCCAAGAGGTAGCATAAGCCAAAGCACAAGCTCGTAGCATATCCTCTAAAATCTGATTTACTCTTTCTGTCTTTCCATCCGTCTGCGGATGATATGCAGTATTGAAGTTCAAACGGGTCCCCATGGCTTCATGCAACTTATTCCAAAACCTTGAGGTAAACTGGGTACTTCTGTCTGACACAATCTTCTTCGGTACCCCGTGCAAACAGACGATTCTTGTCATGTACAGTTCTGCTAGTTTATCCCCTGAGTAGGTGGTCTTTACAGGAATAAAATGGGCGACCTTAGTCAGGAGATCCACTATAACCCATATGGAATCATATCCTCCTTGAGTCTTCGGCAACCTGGTAATAAAGTCCATGCCGATCTCCTCCCACTTCCACTCAGGTATTCTTAGCGGCTGCAGTAATCCTGCCGGTCTCTGATGCATTGCTTTAACTCTTTGGCACACATCACACAACGCAACATGCTTGGCAACTTCACGTTTCATGCTTGGCCACCAAAATCTTTAACTTCAGGTCTTGATACATCTTGGCACTTCCTGGATGAATAGAATACTTGGAGTCATGGGCTTCTTCTAGAATCAGCTGCTTCAGCTCCTTCTTATTTGGCACACAGATGCGATCCTTAATCCACAACGTGCCTTGCTCATCCAGTATGAAATCCTTAGCCTTGCTCTCATCCATCTTGGACTTAATTATGCGGATCTTGTCGTCATCCTTTTGTCCTTCTCAGATCTGGTCTTCTAAGTGAAAGGACCGGGATGATGGCCTAGAGGGGGGGTGAATAGGCGATTACAAAATTATACCCAATTTAAATTAATCTATCAGAAATAATGCGAAAGCAATTGGGATAAATAAGTTTTGCAATTTAAACAATTCATCCCGAGACAGGTAACCCGGACACTCCGGATACTTAGTCCGGATACTCCGAACAACTCGGATAGTCCGGACTAAAATACCGGACTCTTCAGATTGCCTTGATCGGCCAAAATAGAGAAGGACAATAAATTGAAGCACTTCTTTGATTCTAGTGATATAAATTACTCTACTGCAATGAATCAAGTATATAAGCAATAATAGATGCAGTAGATACAATCTAATTGATCTAATCACAAGAATCGAAGGCAAATTAAGCGGATGAGGAAAAGAGGAAACCGAAGTAAGGAAGGAGACACGAAGATTTTATCCCGAAGTTCGGATCCTTGAGGGGATCCTACGTCTCCGTTGAGGCGGCTCGGTCACACTTGAGTCGGGGTCTCTTTCAACCCTCTTCCTCTCGGTGTTGCACAATGCACTCGCCGGTCTTCACTTCTTTGATTCCTTTCCTTGCGGAGGCGGAATCGGACCTTCACAAACCTTCGGTGGCCTTCCACACAAAGCTTGGAAGCTCACCGGCAACTCCTAGCCGTCTAGGAGACCTCAACCTCCAAGAGCAATAAATGCTCCCGAAGAGCTCACTTAGAGTCCACCTCAAGTGCTCAACACACTAATCACACTGAATCCGATCACTACTCACTCTCACACCCAAACCTTCACTCAAAAGGGATCACTAAGATCTAGGGTTAGAGGGGCTTTTGGGAGCTCAAGATCACTAAGAATACACCTCAAAGCACCAAGGAAACTGTCTCCCAACCATCCACTCTTCAAATCAATCCTCAATCCAAACACCTCTCTCCTCTACCCAACCCTTCACAAAAGGGGATCACTAAGATCTAAGGAGTAGGGAGGAGTATTGGGGGCTCAAAAACTCACAAACAACACCTCTAACACCCAGCAAAACATCCCCCCAACGGCTACTTTGAAATGTGCAAGAAGGGGGCTTTAAATAGAGGAACCCCAAAAACTAGCCGCTTGGGACCGAACAGGGCAACCCGGAATGTCCGGATTAAACCCCAGAGACTCTGGATCATCCGGATACTCCGGATTAAAGTCCGGATACTCCGGAATCCGGAGACTCTGGACTAAAGTCCGGATACTCGGGATCTCCCAGGCAGCACGCAGCAGTCGGACGAAAACAGGCATAATTTTTTATCCCAGACTCCGATTTCGACGAATTCGGACTTTTCGGAAAGCTAAGAACGAGGGCTACACAACTAACAAGGTATTAATACCCAAATCCCAAATGATAAAATCATATTGCACAAAGAATCCACAAGGAGACCTCAAATTCTCATTTTCCGATACTAACAACACTTCTAACCCTCACACCAACCCACCTACACCTAGGTGAACAAAATGTGACTTGGGTTTCTCAATCTTAGACAAGGATAGACCACTTTTGAGCACTTGAGATATGTCTAAGTAATTTCAACGATTGCATCCCTCTTAATAGTACAGCAATCCTTAGACTCAAATTTAACACAAAATCTAAGTCTTACACTAAGCTTACGTGCCGACTTATTCCGGATGCACAGTGCATGATGACGCTTCCACAAAGATTGATGACGCCCTTCGTCTTGTCAACCTCAACGCGCTTCTCCTCATGAGACTCTCGTCCTCTCGACCTTGACCTCAATCATCCCCCAGACGATCCTCTAGTCAAGTCGACTCTGACTTAGTCCTCAGCTTTTGGTGACACCACCGTCTTATTGACTTAGACTTGCTTGTCATCCTTCAAACCACTTGGTCATCATACACACAGCTTTGGGACCTAATTCTTATCAAAGCACTCAGCAAACACATTAGTCCCACAAGCTCAAAAGATATGAATTAGAATTAAATGAGTGAGATGAAATACAACAAGTGTTTCATATAAATAGGCATGATATCAACAGAAACACTTGGCATAAGAAATGTTCTCTACTAAGTGTGGCATGATGAATATGTGATTGATCTATATGCACTAGAGAGATAATTGCCAATATGATGAAACAATTAAATCAAGGCAAGGACCACAGACTTTGCTTAAATGAAGCACATGATAGAATATACACGAATTACACATGTGCAAACAACATTTGGAATGAGAGTAAATAATGTGATCCAATTCTAGATTAAACTTCACTAAGAGAGGTGCATTAGGAGATACACAACTAAGACATGTATGCACCAAGTCAATATGAAGCAATGAAGTTAACTCTAGTTAACACAAACATATTAAAAAACAAAGTACATAATGAACTCAAATGAATATATATATTCACAAGCAATTATGACATGAATCAGTGTGCACATATGAAATCAACAAGTTACTTAGAGTTCAATATGCATTTGCTAAAGAGGAATGCAATGACAAATATGGAAGGAATACCGAGATTGCATACCTCATTTTTGCTTAACCATCCCAATTGATTTTCCTCTAAAATAGATGAGACTAATATTCAACTAGGCAATAAACATGTTAGTCTCATAACAATATAAATATATTAGAGGTTTGTCATTTGTTAAGCGCTAAGTTAAGAATTTGTACAATTACATTGATTGACATTACATGTGTTTGTCATTAATCACCAAAACAACATAAGTGCCTAGATGCACTTTCACTAAGGTAGGCTTCACCTCCAACATAGCCAAGAATCCTTCCTGTACTACTTCTAGCTTCAGCTTCTGAAACTCCTTGCATAGCTCATCCTGACTTGTGGCCATCATCATATTCACGGTATGACTTTTCTGACTCAGGGCATCGGCCACCACATTGGCTTTTCTGGGATGGTAACGGATTCCGACATTGTAGTCCTTGATCAGCTCCAACCATCTTCTTTGCCTCATGTTCAGATCCGATTGGGTGAAGATGTATTTAAGACTCTTATGGTCCGTATACACTTCGCATCTATTCCCAATGAAGTAGTGTCGCCACAACTTCAAGGCATGCACTACAGCTACCAACTCTAGGTCATGCGTCGGGTAATTCTCCTCATGCGGCCTCAGCTGCCTTGATGCATATGCGACAACCTTCCTGTTTTGCATCAACACGCATCCAAGTCCCTGGCGCGATGCATCACAATATATATCAAAGCTTTGATTAACATCTGGTAGGACTAACACTGGCGCTGATGTCAATCGCTTTTTCAGCTCCTGGAAACCTTTCTCACATTCCGGCGTCCAGTTAAACTTCTTTTCCTTTTTCAGCAATTGCGTAAGCGGTCTCGCAATTGTCGAAAAGCCCTCAATAAAGCAGCGATAGTAACCTACCATCCCAAGGAAACTTCGAATCTGGGTCACTGTCTTCGGCGGTTCCCAATGTAACACAGCTTCAACTTTGCCTGGATCAACGGTGACTCCTTCGGCTGTCATCACATGTCCAAGAAACTCCACCTTGTCTTTCCAAAAATCACACTTGCTGAATTTGGCGAAGAGCTGCTGTTCCCTCAGCTTTTCCAAAACTAGCCTCAAGTGTTCTGCATGTTCATCCCTCGTCTTGGAGTAGACTAAGATATCATCTATGAACACAACAACGAACTTGTCCAAATACGTCATGAATACCTTATTCATCAAATTAACGAAATAAGCTGGCGCATTCGTTAGACCAAAGGACATAACTGTAAACTCGTAATATTCGTATCTTGACGAGAACACGGTCTTCGGGATATCTTCTGATCGGATCTTCAACTTGTGATACCCTGATCTCAGATCAATCTTGGAGAAAACTCCGACTCCTCTCAACTGGTCAAACAGATCGTCGATCCTGGGTAACGGGTACTTATTCTTCACGGTGACTTCATTGAGTGCACGGTAGTCAATGCACATCCTGAAACACCCGTCCTTCTTCTTGACGAGCAGAACTGGCGCTCCCCATGGCGATGAACTCGGTCGGATAAATACTTTCTCCATCAACTCTTCAAGCTGTTTCTTCATTTCTACCAACTCCTCGGTTGACATCTGGTAGGGTCTGTTCGCTATCGGTGCTGTTCCAGGTACTAACTCAATCACAAATTCTATGTCTTTGTCTGGTGGCATACCCGGCAGATCTTCAGGAAAAACATCAGGATACTCATTTACCACTGGAACATCTTCTATGCTGACTATCTTTACACTGTTGACCATCAACTGTCCATCTCGAACAGCGGTCGCTTGAAACTCCACTTTTCTTCCACACGGGCTCTCAATTGATATGACCCTTCGTCCACAGTCCAATACGGTCTTATGCTTGGATAACCAATCCATTCCCAAGATAACATCTAGGGTCTGGGTTCCCAATATAATAAGGTTCGCTAAGAACTCTACCCCATCTATTAGTATTCTCACCCCAGAACATCCTACTTGAGATCGGAGTTCTGACCTAGGGGTTTGAACTAGAAGCATGCATTTAAGATTCGCAATCTCCAAATCATTCTAAGAAACAAAATCTCGGGAAACAAACGAATGCGAAGCTCCAGAGTCAAACAAAACTGTTGCAGGTACTGAGTTGACAAGTATCTTACCCAGTATGACGTCCGTGGCATTCTGAAGTGCATCTGCAGTCACATGATTGACTTTGCCTCTCACCACGATCTGGGGCGCGGCTCCTGGCTGTGCTGCTCCGCGGTTCGCTCCTGGTGCGGGTGTCCTAGCTGGTTTGGATCCCAAGTTGAAGCGAACTGGGGTCACTCCTGCTACCTTCTTGGGGCAATTGTTGGAGAAGTACCCTGGCTCATTGCATGTATAGCAACGCCTCACTGTGCCCTGCTGGTTGCTTGCAGCGGTGTTCCTGGCTGGAGCTGGGGTCTGGAAATTCTGATTGACAGGTCTCGGTGCTGGCGACGGAGTTCTTGCTGCATTCTGCGGCTAGAATCTGAAAAACTGGTTCAGTGCAACTCTCAGATGTTGCTGCGCCCCCTGGCGTGGTCCCTACTGCTACATCCTACGCTTCCAGTTTTCATCCAGCTCCTTGCACTTGTCCTCAAGGATGAGTGCTTTGTTTACCAGCTCTTGAAAGTCGGGGAAGGTGTGGGTAATCTGTCCCACCTGCAGTCCTGAGTTCAGTCCCTTCATGAAGTGAGACTGTCTGGCCTTGTCCGTTGCTACGTCTTCAGGTGCGTAGCGTGCAAGCTGTGTGAACTTGTTCAGATACTCGGACAACGGTTGATTACCTTGCTTCAGCGCCCTGAATTCTTCCTTCTTTAAGTCCATTATTCCTTCCGGCACGTGATACTGGCGAAATGCGGCGGTAAATTCCTCCCACATGATATCATGTGGGTTCTCTCACGTGGCGCAGAAGTTCTCCCACCACTCTGCTGCGGTCCCTTCCAACTGATGAGAGGCATAGAGTACCCTCTCATTTCCTACACATTGGGTAATGTGCAGCATCCTTTCAATTGATCTTAGCCAATCATCCGCCTCCAGTGGATTGGCGTTCCTAGAGAATGTGGGTGGATAAGTCCTCATGAACTCTGACAATCATGAATCCTGATGTTGTCCTTGATTGACTTGATTAGCGGCGGCCTGAGCGGTGACGTGCTACATCTGTTGCATCATGGCGTTCATCAGCTGGGTCTGTGCAGCAAGGAAATCTCCAAAGTTCTGCATGTCAACTGGCGGTGCTGGTTGGGGTGCAGGTGCTCCATCATTAGGGTTCCCAGCTGGGCGAGAACCACTCCCGTTGCCTCCAAGGTTTCCGCGGGTGTTCACCATCTATCGATTGCTCCAAGGTTTAGAGATAAGGGGGAAACAAGCATAGACAAGTAGTAGAGAAACTTATGCGGGAAAAGGTGTAACTCGAAATCCAACTTTATTATTTAATAATAACTTGGTATGGCTGCTTACAATGCCTAAGGGCCTTACAACACATACTGCACACTCAGCAAGCAATGAAAATCCAAATCGACCAACACACTAGAATCTAACGCCTCTAAGGGTGACTCTTTATTCTATAACGCGACTCGACGAAGGAGTCTCAATTGCAAAACCTACGCTCACTCGTCAAGAAAACCTCCACTGCCTCGTCGCGGCGGGTGCGGCGGCATAGGCGCGAAGCGATCGCCATGCCCCACAACGGCAGTAGACGAAGAAGCGGCATCATCCTCAGGCTTAGGCTGTGGTGCCGGCTGGTGCTCCTGTTCAGGTGCTGGTTCCTCCGGGTCTAGGGCGTCCAACTCTAACACTGGCTCCGGGCCCTGCCCATACAGTGCGGTCTCCAGCTCTGCGATCCTCTCCGCAGCATAGGCGACGTACTCACGAGCATTCTCTAGGTGCTTTTTCCCTTCCTCGACATGCTCGCGAGCCTTCATCAACTCCTGGACTGTGTCGTCGATAAGCTCTTCCTGGGCAACGATGAATCTGGCCAAGTGTGTGACGGTAGCATCCTCATCATCAATCGGCTTCCGCTGAGCTCTGTTGTCTCGGCGTGGGTGGTGACGGAATACTGTGCCTTCCAGCTCTCTGGAGTAAGTGCGAGCCATCTGTTGCATCGCTCGACGTGACACCTCCTGGATTCCCATCTCAAATGTTGACCTCCTAGCGGTGAAGTGAAATGGACAACTGAACTTCGTCTTTTCTTGAGCATACACCGTGATCTTAATGTCCCATCCTATGACCAGTCCTGCCTGCACAATGGTAGTCCCTCGGTAAAGTGGCCTCTCAAAACCTCCAAGCAACTGCAGCATACGCCACAACTCAGCAGCGTAGCCTCCCTCACGCTCGGCGTAGTTGTTCTTCATCAACATCTGCCAAAGACACTCACGTAAGAACTCAAAAGTTTGAAGCCAAGGAATAGCAAGAAAATTTCAGCAAAAGGGGTATGAAAAGAGAGAAGGGGATGAGTCGAGATTTCATTCATTGTCTTGTCAAATTTTAACTTTAGAAAATAGGTTTTATCCTCACTACTACCAATCTAACTTTGGGTGAGCCAACAGTTAGTATGGCTTTGATACCACCTCTGTCGGGACCCGAATTTGCAAATCCGGACCCTCTGTGTATTCAGCACTAGTCCAGGATCACGCTAGTGCACACAGTCTCAACATCGGTAACTACCACAATCATACATATCGATAGTAATAAAGTACTTTAATTAAGATAATCAAACTGGTTGCTCGACCTTGTGGTCAAGTTACAAGAGTAAGCCACACAGGGCGAAAACTTAATAAGGAAATAAATTGCAGCGGAATAAAAGCATCAACGTGGCGCCATCCAGTATACCACAGACAACTGACTGGGCTCGCTCCCTAAGTAGACGGCTCCTCCTGAAGTTCTAACTCCAAAGCTGGCGTCGCTTCTCCTTCAACTGATGTTGTATTGTGGCAAGGGTGAGTACTTGGTACTCAGCAAGTCATGCACAGAGTGCAAACTACTATTCTGTACGCATGGCTTATTACAAAGTATAGGCTAACAGGTACATTTGCAGTAAAACAGCAGTAAACAAGTAGCATAACTAGATTCGAAAGCAGTAAATGTAAAGGATTATATCAATAACTTTTCCAGGAGTTAAGTAAACACTTTTTCCTTTCCTAATCCATATTTCCATCAACGTCATCATTTAACCCAACCAAACTTTCCAAGTCCAAGTTGTTTTCAGGAAAGTCTAACCCATGACTGTAATCCCCGAGCAATGTCCAGTGTCGCGGTCCCGACTATTCGAATAGATTTTACACTCTGCAGAGGTTATGCACTTTACCCACAAGATACAGTCAAACGCCACAAAGGCGAGTGATCGTAACAAAGCATTTCAGAGGCTGCAAACATTACAAGTGCACCTCTCCGGCTTTTGTCATACACCATCCCTTCCCGTAACAGAGGCGAAGTATGGGACCGACATACCGTTGGACGGGTACCATGCCATAGCACTGGTACGCTCCCCTTTCAAGCTACACAAAAGGTGTAGTTGACACCCCGAGGTACCACATGCAAGTTGTTAGTAACTTACTCAACTAGGTCCGCCCCATTGCGGACATGTGGTTGCACGCTTGACTCAGATCAAAGGCTTGCAAGGTTAAGTCCTTAGGATGACCAAGGCTAGACTACCCGAAGAACCAAAACGACATCCCCGGTGCCACTCATGGCCCACCATATCATTCTTGCCACTTGCCCAGGTCTAAATCTATTTACCAAACCCAGTTGATTACCATGCACCACGCGCCATCAACAATCACAACACGTGATACTTCTCCAAACCAGGTTCAATATCTCATTAAGTCAACATTAACATTTGATTGTCCAAAATCATGTCATGTGCACGTAGCAGGTCTAAGCAATATACTACAACGGTCTAAATACCCAATTTTGGCAATTTAATAATGTCCAACTATATAAATTCCACAACTAGGGTGGCAAGGGTTCATGGCACATAACTTAATAGTCAAGGTGTCATACTTCAATTTGGCATTTATCTAATTCCTAGAAATAATTTAAACAATTTCTAATAAATTAGCATGCAATAATTGAAATCAAATTAATTTCAAAAATGTGATCAATATGGTCAAAGCGAAACTTGCCTTCAAAAAGTACTTGATCTTGGTCTTGAGCTGGCTCCTGGGTCAACACTTCACCTTCGAAGCCCTCGGGTATTTCAACGTCTACTCGTAACGCGTGCAAATAGCAATAAATAAATAAAATAGAACATACACATTGCTCAAAAATTCAAGCAAAGTCCATTAACAAGAGCATAACTTTACAAATTTTTAGAAATTTGAATCGCCCAAATCGGAGTTGAAACGCAAAAGTTATAAGCGTTTGAAGTTTAAAAATTCAAATAAAAGAATAAACCGAATTAATTCAGTTATTTTTCTATTGAAAAATCCAGATTTATGACGTCAGCTGACGTTAGCACGGGATTTGATTTTCTACCATATTATTTTTCTATTGAAAAATCGAGTTATTTCGTCAGCGGGTCCATGGACAAGGTCCACGGCTCGGGTTCGGCTCACCTTGGACCCCGCCCACGGGCACGTGTCACACTGACATGTGGGACCCCTCGGGTGACGTCGTGGCCAGCGTCATCACAAGATCGGCCATTACTGCAGTCGACACGCGGGCCCTTAGTGACGTCAGCGTGTAACACCCCAAAATTTTGCTTTTCTTAAATTCATGTGTGTTTTGGCACTTTGGTGAATTTTTGGAATTTTCTGGAATTTATTTGGATTTATTTGGAATTTATTCCATTTTGAATTAATTAAAGAATTAAACTTTGCAAATAAAAATTTGTTGAAAATATTTTATTTGAGTCCCAAATGCCCTAAAATATTTTCCAGAATTTTTCTGGATTTTTTCTGAGTATTTTACTATTTTTCTTGAATTAAATGAATTACTGGAAATTATTTTAAATATTAAATCGCTGGAAAATCGAGTCGGGTCGAGTACTGTTCATCCGATCGGACCCGAACCCGAGTCGGACTCGAGTCCGACCCGAGCCACGTGACTCGACCGAACCCGACCCTAACCCTAATCGATCCGACCGTTAGATCGAGATCCAACGGTCCGAATCAAGCCGCACCGATCCGATCGGATCCGATCCAGACCCGTTCACGCCGTGCGATCCCAGCCGTTGATCCGGACACGTGGACGATCGTGCGTCGTCGTCTCCGTCCGAATCGCCGTCGGACTCCGCCGCCGTGTGGGACTAGGGCTCCGTTCCGTGCGCGCATGCCGAGGGCATTTAAGTACTGGGTGGTACCCCGAGGACCGCCGTGACCCCGCGCACTTTTTGCCCTAACCCACCGAGCTCTAGCCGCCGTAGGTTCGCCGGAATCGCTCGCCGTAGCTGCGTGAAGCGCCGCCACGGTTTTTGCCTTGCCTCGCCGCTGTCCGCCGTCCTCCGCCGAGCCCGGCCCGAGTTCCCAGGCCAAGGCACACGTGAGGTACAACCCATCTCGCGGAGTAGCCCTGGCCGACGGGTTCGTCGCCGTCTTCGCGTCCGGTGAGATAGCGTCGCCGCACAGCCATCGTTGCCCTCGAGCTCTCACCGCCGTCCGATCAAGATCCGAAGGTCCAGACGCGTCCACGTCATCCCGCCGGTGAGATCTCGTCCAAAAACCCAGATCTAATCTCCGCCGGTGGAGCTAGATCCAACGGCCAGATCGTAACAGCGTTCACCCCAAACGCAGCGTGAAACTAGGTTCAATCTGGGCGTTGATTTTCAAATCAACGGCGAGATCTAGCCACGTGTCGCGGAGGTGACGCCGCGGTCGGCGCCCACGCCGCAAGATGCGCGTGTGACGCCGACACGCCGCCCTCATGTCGACGCGACCAAACCGCACCATGGCGTCACGTTGGCGTCATGGCGCCCGCACGCTGCGTCGGCCACCCGGTACCGTGTAGTGACGTCAGCGATGACGTCACCAGTGGGTCCCACCTGTCAGCACCGTGGGCTGAGCCCCGCTGACGTCAGCAATGACGTCACCCGAAGGGACCCACCTGTCAGCGACACGTGGAGCCGTGGACCGAGTCCACGGTAGACCCGAGCCAAACCATGGACCACGTCCATGAACCGGCTGACGTCGGCAGACCAATCAGAGGCTGCCACGTGTCACTGCTGACGCAATAAATAATTTCCGAAAAAGAAAATGATTTATTAATTCGAATAATTGATTTCAAATTTGATTCAAACTTCAAACGCTTATAACTTTTGCGTTTCAACTCCGATTTGAACGATTCAAATTTCTAAAAATTCAGATCTACTCAAATATGAATTTTATTTAATTTTTGGACTAAAGTTTTTCTCTGTAAAATTATTTAATTGATTATTTAAACTTTAAATAATCATAACTTTTGTATTTTAACTCCGATTTGGGCGATTCCAGTTCCTAAAAATTCATAAAATTATGTTTTCTCTATTTATGGATTTTATTTGGATGTTTGGACACTTTTTGCCTATTTTTTATTCGTGTATTGCTATTTGCACACTTTTCGAGTAGACGTTGAAGTGCCGGAAGGATTCGAAGGAGAAGTATTGACTCAGGATCCAACTCAAGACCAAGAACAAGTACTTTTTGAAGGCAAGTTGTGCTTTGACCATGTTGATCCTATTTGGAAACCTATTTTGATTTAACTTATTGCATGCTAGTTCAATTAGAAAATACTTTATTTAAATATGGGAAATTAGATAAATGCCAAATTGCTGTATGACACCTTGATTACTCATGTATGTGCCATGACCCTTGTCACCCTAGTTGTGGTTTACTAGTTGGACATTAATAAATTGCCAACATGGGATTTTAGACCGTTGTAGTTTATTGCTTGACCTGCTACGTGCTCGTGACATGATTTTGGATAATCAAATGTTAATATTGACTTAATGATATATTGAACCTGATTTGGAAAGGCATCATGTGATGTTGATGGCACGTGGTGCATGGTAATCAACTGGGGTTTGATAAATAGTTTTCGACCGGGGCATGTGGCAAGAATGATCAGGTGGGCCAGTTGTGGCATTGGGAATGTTGGTTTGGTTCTTCGGGTAGTCTTGCCCTGCTCACCCTAAGGACTTCACCTTGCAAGCCTTTGAACTGGGTCTAACATGCAACCACATGTCTGTAATGGGACGGACCTAGTTGATTAAGTTGCTAATAACATACCTGTGGGACCTCAGGAGGTCAACTACACCCTTTGTGTAAGTTGTACGGGGAGGCGTCTGGGGCTGCGGCCAGTACCCATCTAACGGTTGGTTGGCCTAAACTTTGCCTTAGCTAAGGGAAGGGTTAGTGTGCAACAACCGGGAGGACCACTTGTATTGTTAGAAGTTTACGAAAGACTTTGTTACTGAACTCGCCTTTGTGGTGTTTGACTGTATCTTGTGGGTAAAGTGCATAACCTCTGCAGAGTGTATAATCTATTCGAATAGCCGTGTCCGCGGTATTGGACATCGCTCGGGAATTACAGTCAAGGGTTAGATTTTCTCAAAAATAACTTGGACTTGAAAGGTTGGGTTGGATTAATAATGATGTTGATGGAAATGTGGATTAGGATGGGAAAGATGTTTATTAAACTCCTTGAAAAGTTAGTTATGCTTTACTTGTTTCTACTGCTTTCGAATCTACTTATGCTAATTGTCAAATGCTGTTTACTGCAAATATACCTTGAGCTATTCCTTTGTATCAAGCCATGCATATAGTATATTAGCTTGCATTCTGTGCATGACTTGCTGAGTACCAAGTACTCACCCTTGCCGCAATACAACACCAGTTGAAGAAGAATCTACACCAGCTTTGGAGAAGGAGTTCCAAGAGGAACCGTCTACTTAGGGAGCGAGCCCAGTCAGTTGCCTGTGGTATACTGGATGGCGCCACGATGTTATCTTATTTTCCGCTGCTATTATTTCTCTCTTAATAAGTTTCGCCCTGCGAGGCGTGTATTTGTAACTTGACCATAAGGTCAAGTAACCAGTCAGCATAAGTATGTTCCAGTGGTGAACGAGTACCCGGATGTATTTTCTGAGGATTTACCTGGTATGCCACCAAACAGAGATATAGAGTTTGTAATTGACCTAGTACCCGGAATAGCACCGATAGCAAAGAGACCATATCGAATGTCCACCGAAGAATTGGTAGAAATGAAGAAGCTGCTGGAGGACTTAATGGAGAAAGGATTCATTAGACCTAGCTCATCGCCATGGGGAGCGCCTGTTTTGTTCGTCAAGAAGAAGGACGGAAGTTTCAGGATGTGCATTGATTACCATGCACTCAATGAAGTCACCGTGAAGAACAAGTACCCGCTACCCAAGATTGATGATCTGTTTGATCAGTTGAGAGGAGCCGGAGTCTTCTCCAAGATTGACCTGAGATCAAGATATCATCAGCTGAAGATCCGATCAGAAGATATCCCAAAGACCACATTCTCATCGAGATACGGACATTACGAGTTTACGGTTATGTCCTTTGGTCTGACGAATGCGCCAGCTTACTTCATGAACATGATGAACGAAGTTTTTATGGAATATCTGGACAAGTTTGTCGTTGTATTCACAGATGACATACTTGTCTACTCCAAGAAAAGAGAAGAGCACGTAGAACACTTGGGGCTAGTTTTGGACAAACTGAGGGAACATCAACTCTTCACCAAGTTCAGCAAGTGTGACTTCTGGAAGGACAAGGTGGAGTTCCTTGGACATGTGATGACCGCCGAAGGAGTTGCAGTTGACCCAAGCAAGGTAGAGGCCGTGTTACATTGGGAGCAGCCGAAGACGGTGACCCAGATCCGTAGTTTCCTTGGGATGGCAGTTACTACCGTCGCTTTATTGAAGGCTTTTTGACGATTGCGAGACCCCTTACGGAATTGTTGAAAAAGGAGAAGAAGTTTACCTGGACACCAGAGTGCGAGATGGGCTTTCAGGAGCTGAAGAAGCGACTGACATCAGCACCGGTGTTGGTTCTACCGGATGTTAATCAAAGCTTCGATATTTACTATGATGCATCGCGCCAAGGACTTGGATGCGTGTTGATGCAGAATCGGAAGGTCGTTGCAAATGCATCGAGGCAGTTGAGGCTTCATGAAGAGAACTATCCGTCGCATGACCTAGAGTTAGCAGCCGTGGTGCATGCCTTGATGTTGTGGCGTCACTACCTGATTGGGAACAGATGCGAAGTGTATACGGACCATAAGAGTCTTAAGTACATATTCACCCAATCGGATCTGAATATGAGGCAGAGGAGATGGTTGGAACTGATCAAAGATTATAATGTTGGAATCCATTACCATCCCAGAAAGGCCAATGTGGTGGCCGATGCTCTGAGTCGGAAAAGCCATACCGTTTTTATGTTGATAGCCGCAAGTTCGGATGAGCTATGCAAGGAGTTTCAGAAGATGCAGATTGAGGTGGTACACGAGGGATTCTTGGCCGCATTGGAAGTAAAGCCTATTCTGGAGGATCAGATCAGAGGAGGACAGAAGGATGATAACAAGATCCGCAGGATTAAGTCCAAGATGGATGAAGGCAAGGCAAAAGGCTTTACGTTGGATGAGGAAGGCACATTGTGGATGAAGGACCGCATCTGTGTGCCGAACAAAAAGGAGCTGAAGTAGTTGATTATGGAGGAAGCCCATGACTCCAAGTATTCCATTCACCCAGGAAGTGCCAAGATGTACCAAGATCTGAAGGAAAGATTCTGGTGGCCAAGCATGAAGCGGGAAGTCACCGAGCATGTTGCATTGTGCGACATATGCCAGAGAGTCAAAGCAATGCATCAGAGGCTAGCAGGATTGCTGCAACCATTGAAGATACCTGAGTGAAAATGGGAGGAAATCGGAATGGACTTCATTACCGGTTTGCCTAAAACTCAAGGAGGTTATGACTCCATATGGGTTATAATGGATCGCTTGACTAAGGTCGCCCATTTCATTCCAGTAAAGACCACTTACTCAGGAGATAAATTAGCAGAGTTATACATGACCAGGATCGTCTGTTTGCACGGAGTGCCAAAGAAGATTGTTTCAGACCGAGGTACCCAATTTACCTCGAGATTCTGGAATAAGCTGCATGAAGCCATGGGGACCCGTCTGAACTTCAGTACAGCATATCATCCGCAGACGGATGGACAGACTAAAAGAGTTAATCAGGTTTTAGAGGACATGTTAAGAGCTTGTGCATTAGCCTATGCAACCTCTTGGGACAAGAGTTTGCCGTATGCCGAGTTCAGCTACAATAACAGTTATCAGGCCAGTCTACAGATGTCACCTTTTGAGGCACTGTATGGTCAGCCTTGTCTGACGCCATTGAATTGGAATGAGACAGGTGAACGCCGTGTCTTTGGGCTGGACATTCTTCAAGAAGCTGAAGAACAGATTGCCATGATCAGAGAAAGACTGAAGATAGCCCAATCGGGGCAAAAGAGATACACCGATAATTACCGCTGAGATCTGAGTTTTGAACCGGAAGATTTTGTATACCTCAGAGTTACACTTCTCAAGGGAGTTAGGAGGTTCCATGCCAAAGGGAAACTCGCACCGTGATATGTTGGGCCATTTAAGGTTTTGAGCCGCAGAGGCAAAGTTGCTTATCAGTTGGAGTTGCCACAATCATTAGCCAGAGTGCATGATGTGTTCCACGTGTCCCAGCTGAAGAAATGTCTCCGAGTGCTAGACGAGCAAACACCCTTGGAATCGATCGAGCTGCAGGAAGATCTGATCTACAAGGAGCACCCCATCAAGATTCTGGACACCATGGATCGAGAGACGAGAAATAAATCGACACGTTTCTGCAGAGTTCAGTCGAGCAACCATGCAGAGAGCGAAGCAACTTGGGAGCGCGAGGAAGATTTGAAGAAAGAGTTTCCGAACCTATTCTTTAGTTAGCCCTGAATCTCGGGGATGAGATTCTGTTAAGGGGGGAGGTTTGTAACACCCCAATTTTTGCTTTTCATAAATTTGAATGTTATTCTGCACTTCTATGAATTTTTGGAATTTTCTGGAATTTATTTGGATTTAATTTGAATTTATTCCCTTTTGAAATAATTAAAGAATTAAAAGTTTTAAATAAAGTTTTGTTGAAAATATTTTATTTGAGTCCAAAATGTCTCAAAGTATTTTCCAGAATTTTTCATGAATTTTCTGATTATTTTGCTATTTTTCTCGAATTATTTGAATTTCTAGAAATTATTTTTGAATATTTAATCGCTGGAAAAATTGAATCGGTTTCACTGTTCCTCCGACCGAGCCCGAGTCAGACCCGAGTCCGAGTCTGACCCGAGCCAGCCACGCACGCGGTTCGGTCCAACCGCGTCGCGCCCGAGCCCCAGCCGCGTGATCGTTGGATCTTGATCCAACGGCCACCGTTGCGTCACGTAGCACCGTACGGATCTGATCGGATTCGTTTGCGCCGGATGGATCTGGGCCGTTGATCGCATCCACGTGGATGGCTGTCCGCCTTTCTCTCCGCCCGAGTCCGGGTCGGACTGCTCCGCCGCGTCGTTTTCGAGTTCGTTAGGGTTTCGCGTTTTTCGCGGATGTCGAGGCCCTACTTAAGGAGGCGACCCCACCGCTGTGTTCCTCTTTCCCTTGCGCACCGTTTGCCCTGATCCTTTTTGCTCAAGCCGCCGCCGTTCACCCGCTAGAGCTTGCCGTAGTTGGTCTTGCGTTCCGCCACGGTTTCTTGCGGTTTCCGCCGCCACCAAGCCCAGATCCGGAACCACCGCATCAAGCCGCGTCGGAGAGTACCACTCATGTCGTCGGAGGAGCCCCGAAACACCGCTGGCTTGGTCGTCGTCTCCGTCTCCGGCCACCCAACTCCGCCGCGAAGCCATCACCGTCCGTGAGCTCTGTGCACCGTTGGATCTTCATCGCACGGTCACGGTGAGTCCACGTCATTCCTTTGACCGTAGATACCAAATTAGATCTATACTGTAGAAACCACGTTCGTCCACGTCACCGTAACAGAATCCACGTTACGGTGCTTAGATCCAACTCAGCCGTTGGATTTGGATCCAACGCACGAGATTGAGCCACATAGCCGTGAACCGCACCGTGCTTGGATAGATCTCAGCCGTTAGATCTAGATCGTACGGTTAGGGTTAGCCGCGTTGTAGCATTAGATCTGATCTAGAATGTTGATTTTCAAACCAACGGCCCAGATTGCGCCACGTGTCTGGTAGATGGACCGGCCGTATGATCGTAAGCGTCGCCCGTCGCCCGGCGCCACGCTGCGTGACATCAGCGTGGGGCCCGCGTGTCAGCGAGACAGCCAACCGCACCATGACGTCACCGCTGACGTCATGGTGGGGCCCGCGTGCCAGTACCGTGTGGGCGAGGTGCGGTGACGTCACGCTGACGTCACCCGAGGGGTCCACATGTGAGTGAGACATGTCCCCGTGGGCCGGGTTCACGGTAGACCCGAGCCGTGCCGTGCCGTGCGCCGGGTCCATGGACCCGTGGCGACATGGCGGCTTCTGATTGGTCCACGTGTCCTGCTGACGCAATAAATTGATTTTCCAATAGAAAAATAAATGAATTAATTCGGTTTATTGATTTATTTGAGTTTTCAAAGTTCAAACGCTTATAACTTTTGCGTTTTAACTCCGATTTGAACGATTCTAGTTTCTAAATTTTTATAAAATTGAGATTTATTTAAATATGAATTTTAATTAATTTTTTAGTATGAAATTTTCTCTGTTTATATTTAATTAATAGATTCTTTAACTTTAAACAATTATAACTTTTGCATTTTAACTCCTATTTGAGCGATTCCAATTTCTAAAAATTCGTAAAATTATGCCCTTTCTATTTATGGACTTTATTTGAGGTTTTGAGCAATGTGCATGTACTGTTTTATTTATTTATTTCTATTTGCACGTATTACGAGTAGACGATGAAGTACCCGAGGGCTTCGAAGGAGAAGTGTTGACCCAGGAGCCAGCTCAAGACCAAGATCAAGTACTCTTTGAAGGCAAGTTGTGTTTTGACCATGTTGAGCCCATTCTTTTGAAATTATGTTGTTCCAAAGTATTGCATGCTAATTTAATTAGAATTTATGTTGATTAGTTCTGGGATTAGTTAAAATACCTAATTGATGTATGACACCTTGATGTATATATAATTGTATGCCATGAACTCCTTGACACCCTAGTTGTGGATTATTTAGTTGGACATTATTAAATTGCCAACATGGGTAATCAGACCGTTGTAGTATATTGCTTAGACCTGCCACGTAGTCCCAACATGATTTTGGATAATTACATGTTAACATTGACTTAATGATATATGGAACATGTTTTTGAGAAGTGTCATGTGTTATTGATGTTGTTATCGGTGGCACGTGGTTCATGGTAATCAACTGGGGTTTGATAAATAGATTTAGACCGGGGCATGTGGCAAGAATGATATGGTGGGCCATGATTGGCACCGGGGAAGTTGATTTGGTTCTTCGGGTAGTCTTGCCCTGGTCAACCTAAGGACTTAACCTTGCAAGCCTTTGAACTGAGTCAATCGTGCAACCACATGTCTATAATGGGACGGACCTAGTTGATTAAGTTGCTAATAACGTACCTGTGGGACCTCGGGGTGTCAACTATACCTTTTGTGTAGTTGTACGGGGGAGCGTACCGGGGCTGCGGCCAGGTACCCATCTAACGGTTGATTGGCCTAGATTTCGCCTTTGCTAAGGGAAGGGTTAGTGTGCAATAACCGGGGAGGCCCACTTGTACAGTTAGAGGTTTCTGAAAGACTTTGTTACGGACACTCGCCTTTGTGGTGTTTGGCTGTATCTTGTGGGTAAAGTGCATAACCTCTGCAGAGTGTAAAATCTATTCGAATAGCCGTGTCCGCGGCATTGGACATTGCTCGGGAATTACAGTCAAGGGTTAGATTTTCATGAAAACAACCTGGACATGGAAAGTTGGGTTGGTTAAATAATGATGTTGATGGAAATGTGGATTAGGGAAGGGAAAGTGTTTACTTAACTCCTGGAAAAGTTATTGATACTACATTGTTTCTACTGCTTTCGAATCTACTTATGTTACTTGCTAGTTGCTGCTTTACTGCAAATGAACCTGTTAACCTACCCTTTGTATTAAGCCATGCATATAGAACATTAGTTGCATTCTGTGCATGACTTGCTGAGTACCAAGTACTCACCCTTGCCTCAATACAACACCAATTGAAGAAGAATCAACGCCAGCACTGGAGGAGGAGCTCCAGGAAGAGCCGACAAGCTAGGGGGAGCCCAGTCAGTTGCCTGTGGCATATTGGTTGGCGCCACGCGATTTCTTTATTTTTCCGCTGCTGATTCTTTTTGAGTAAAACTTTAGCCCTGTGAGGCGTACTTTTGTAACTTGACCATAAGGTTGAGCAACCCGTTATATTTCCTTTCTATAAAGTACTTTATTAATCGTTGAGTATGATTGTGATATGTACCGATGTTGAGACTGTGTGCATTAGCGTGATCCTGGACTAGTGCTGAATACACAGATGGTTCGAATTTGCAAATTCGGGTCCCGACAGAGGTGGTATCAGAGCCATACTGACTGTAGGCTCACCCATAGTTAGAATAGTCGTAGTGAGGATAAAACCTATTTTCTAAAGTTAAATTTTTTTTTTGACAAGATAATGAATGAAATCTCGACTTATCCCCTTCTCTCCTTTCATACCCCTTTTGCTGAAATTCTCTTGCTATCCCATGGTTTCAAACTTTTGAGTTCTTACGTGAGTGTCTTCTGGCAGATGTTGATGAAGAACAACTACGCTGAGCGTGAGGGAGGCTACGCTGCCGAGTTGTGGCGTATGCTGCAGTTGCTTGGAGGTTTTGAGAGGCCACTCTACCGAGGGACTACAATCGTGCAGGCAGGATTGGTCATAGGATGGGACGTCAAGATCACGGTGTATGCTCGAGAGAAGACGAAGTTCAGTCGTCCATTTCACTTCACCGCTAGGAGGTCAACATTTGAGATGGGAATCCAGGAGGTGTCTCGTCGCACGATGCAGCAGATTGCTCGCACTTACTCTAGAGAGCTGGAAGGCACAGTATTCCGTCACCACCCACGCCGAGACAACAGAGCTCAATGGAAGCCGATAGAAGATGAGGATGCTACCGTCACACACTTGGCCAGATTCGTCGTCGCCTAGGAGGAGCTTATCGACGACACAGTCCAGGAGTTGATGATAGCTCGCGAACAGGTTGAGGAAGAGAGAAAGCACCTAGAGAATGCTCGTGAATATGTCGCCTATGCTGCAGGGAGGATCGCAGAGCTGGAGACCACACTGTACGGGCAGGGGCCGGAGCCAGTGTTGGAGTTGGACGCCCCAGACCTAGAGGAACCAAAGACCTCGGCGGGAGCACCACCAAAGACCACACCGAGCCTGAACCTGATGATGATGCCGCTTCTTCGACTACTACCGTTGTGGGGCATGGCGATCGCTTCGCGTCTATGCTGCAGTACCCGCCACAAGGAGGCAGTGGAGGTTTTCTCGATGAGTGAGCATAGGTTTTGCAGTTGAGACTCCTTCGTCGAGTCGCGTTACAGAATAAACAGTCACCCTTAGAGGCGTTAGACTCCAGTGTGTTGGTCGATTTGGATTTTCATTGCTTGCTGAGTGTGCAGTATGTGTTGCAAGGCCCTTAGGCATTGTAAGTAGCCATACCAAGTTATTATTAAATAATAAAGTTGGATTTCGAGTTACACCTCCGCCCCGCATAAGTTTATCTATTACTTATCTATGCTTGTTTCCCTCTCTCCTCCAAAACCTTGGAGCAATCAACAGATGGTGAACACCGGCGGAAACCTTGGAGGCAACGGGAGTGGTTCTCGCCCAGCTGGGAACCCTAATGATGGAGCACCTGCACCCCAACCAGCACCACCGGTAGACATGCAGAACTTTGGAGCTTTCCTTGTTGCACAGACCCAACTGATGCATGCCATGATGCAGTAGATGCAGCACGTTACCGCTCAGGCCACCGCTAATCAAGTCAATCAGGGACAGCGTTAGGGCTCAAGGTTGTCAGAGTTCATGAGGACTCATCCACCCACATTCTCCGGGAACGCCAATCCATTGGAGGCGGATGATTGGCTAAGGTCAATTGAGAGGAAGCTGCATATTACCCAATGTGTGGGAAATGAGCGGGGTACTCTACGCCTCTCATCAATTGGAAGAGAACGCAGCAGAGTGGTGGGAGAACTTCTGCGCCACACGGGAGAATCCACAGGACATCACGTGGGAGGAATTTATTAATCGTTGAGTATGATTGTGATATGTACCGATGTTGAGACTGTGTGCACTAGCGTGATCGTGGACTAGTGTTGAATACACAGAGGGTCTGGATTTGAAAATTCGGGTCCCGACAGTATACAACATACCCAGCAAGTCATGCAAAGAGGTGCAATCATATTACTATATGCATGGCTTCTTCCAAAGGAATGGTTTAGTGGTTATTTTGCGCAAAACAACATTTTGCTTTTGTTAAATACTCTTAATAGATTCAAAAGCAATTAAATCATATTGTATAATAAGTTATCAATCTCTTTTCAAGCAGTTTGGCACAAAGCCCTATATCACTTTGGTAATTATCTCTGGCCTACAGACACTCATTCCCACATTTTTATTTTGGAAAATCTAACCCTTGACTGTAATCCCCGAGCGTTGTTCAGTACCATGGACTCGGCTATTCGAATAGTCTTGACACACTCTACAGAGGTTGTACACTTTACCCACATGATACAGTCGCACACCACAAAGGTGATTGACCGTAACGAAGTTTTTCAAAAACTTCCATCTACACCTATGACCCTCTCCGGTATTGCCTTCACTACTACTTCCCCCATAAAGGATCGAAGTGTAGGACCGACAATCACCGTTGGATAGGGTACCAAGCCGTAGCTCCGGTACGCTCCCCCACACAATTACCCCGATGTAACTGTCACCCTGAGGTATCAAAGGTAAGATTTCAGAATCCTACTAAACTAAGACCGTCCCACTCCAGTCATGTGGTTGTACGAGAGGCCCAGTTCAAAGGATTGCAAGGTGAAGTTCTTAACTGTCCAGGGCAAGACATCCTTCTCTCAGAACCCTGGCATAAAGCCCCTCACATCACTCTTCCCATTGCCATAAAGGCTGTTGCCTCGAAGGCTATTATCCCAAAGACTGTTGCCACGAGGGCCCACCTGGCATGAAGCCTCTTACCATTTGCCCCAGACTAAATCTTTTCCCACCCTAATTTGATTATTGTGCAACACATGCCAACAATAATATCAATTACCATGTAGAACCACAAAGGTACCTACACTTCACATCATCATGTGGCAAGATTACACTAATTTCAAAATTCATTCCATATAACATTAGTCAATCTTATTTGCCATTTGAAACATATTCCACGTAAGCATGGCTAAGCAACTATTCACGATCTAGCCTCCCGTGTTGGCACAAATTTCATCCAACTATTTTAAACCCAACTTAAGTGGACAATGGATACATGGCATACAAATTTTAACATCAAGGGTGGAATTAACAAATAGGTGAATTAGCTACTTTATCCCAAATTAATTTAAATCATTTTAACAACATAGCATGCATAATTTAAATCAAAATACATTTCAAAAACTAGGAGCAATATGGTCAAAGCACAACTTGCCTTCAAAGATCAGCTGGCTGTGGTCTAGATCTTGATCTTGGTCCTGATCTTCACTTCCAACAGCGTCACACAACTCAACCTCTACGCGTAGCAAATAAGGAACCAAATAAACACTCGGAACCACGTATAAACACACATTCGAAAACAATGCTACAAATCAAACTAGCTTATAATCCCCATGCAAATTTCTAGATAATTATTTCAGCATTTTCTAAGATTTATAAAATTTATTTTGGAATTTTTGGACGTATAGTTTAAGAGATACAAAATTCGTAAGTTTGGACTTTCCGTAAATAAGTTAACAGTATAAATTTATTTATAAAATTTCATAAAAATTACTGTGGAAATTTATTAATTTTTACTAATTAACAAAATTTGTCTCAAGCGATTTGGACTTAAAACGAATTTGTAGCGAAAAAGACAAAATTCGCAATTCCTGAAAATTACACATACAACTAGCTTTTAGTTTTCTTGCATGGCAATATTCATGACGTATATGCGTATGCTTTGGCTAGGCTACCTGAGAAGAAAACCGAATCAAAATTCTACCATGCATATGTATATTCGCATGCTTTCTAATAAAACCGTATATATGCATATATAAAATTTATACTTGCGAATCGGCCGAATATACATATGCAGATCAGATGAATATATCCACATGTGTGTGTATAATATATATACATACATACATACATATATATATACATACATACATACATACATATATATATATACATACATATATATATATACACATATATATATATTAACTACGGCTATATAAAAAACTGCATAGTGTATATATATGGATGCATGCTAGTATAAGTACATGCGTGCGAGCGTTCGGTCATCAAGTATACACACATGTCTACTTACTTACCTGTCTATACGGCATGATCAAGTATATATATATGCGAATCATCCTTATGTAAACAGAAGCATGCATGCGTATTGATGTATAAATACATGTACTACCTATTATAGATATATACATGCACAAATACAGACGATGAGGTCGACTGATCGACGGAGACAGAGTGCACGCATGAGAGAAAAAGAAAGTACCGATCGGCGGCGGCGGTAGCGTAGACCGTCGGCTCAGGAGAAAGCGAGTCTGGAGAGTGCGCCGGTGGCGACGTGAACGGCGGTGGCGACGGTCGGTCAATCGAACATCGGAGTATAGTCGGCGATAGCAGCGCAGGTCCAGGAGCGCGGGAGGCGGCGACCAAGCGGCGTTCGTCCGGGCAGCGGCGTGGACCATCGACGCAGGCAGTAGCGCAGACCGTCGGCGCGGAAAGCGGCTACCAGCGACGTTCGTCTAGGCAACGACCAAGCCAGGGGAGGAAGGCAGGGAATCATGTTCACCATGGAAGAAGCAAACATATTAAAACCAAGCATCATTTCATTCGAGATTGCGTGCAGAAAGAAGAAGTGGAGATCAAATATGTGAGTACTGAAGAGCGATTAGCTGATGCCCTCACCAAGCCGCTAAGCAGACAGCGGTTCACAATTCTGCGTCAGAAGATGGAACTAATTGATTGTGTGAAGCACGAAGATTAAGGAGGTGAAATGTTGTTTTTAATCTTGTTGTGTTCTAGTATTATATTTGTGACGGCCCGCCTTTTTAGGGGCAGATCCGTACGCCTCGACAGCTACCCAGGATGATTAGCTGCCAGGAACCAAGCATATTATTGCCAGGCAAAAGTCAAATTCCAACATTTTTATGCAATATAAGGCCTAACGGCCAAGGTTTTTACAGAAGAGGGCGCAGCAGGGCCCGAATAACTTACAAGCAAAACACCGCACAGGCAGGCCTGAGCAAAAGACTAAGACCTCAAAACCAAATTGCCATCTACGCACTCCTGGAACGCTCCAGCTTCTTCAAACTCTGAGAGGGGGTCGGGGTTGCAAGGGTGAGTACGGGAGTACTCAACAAGTCGTACGGAAAACACTGAATATTACATGCAAGGGTGTAGCACAATATTGGTACAAGGTTAAAGTATTTGTGGATGCAGTTTTATTTGTAACATCATTTTACATTTTAAAACACAATCCATAATAATAGTAATCCAGGGGGGTTCCATTCACAAAGTCATCACCATTAAACCACATTCTCAAACATGCACCAAGATCTACTTGAGCTAGGTTACGGGATTCACCCCAATTAAACTTAGCTTCATTTACCGGAAGCACGGCGTATTCGAATACCATTTATTCACTCTGCAGAGGTGTTCAGCTTTACCCACAAGATTCCACGATCGTTAATGCCAACTCGAGTTTAACACGCAACTTAAATGCGTGCGGCCGGATCGAGGTTATCATAGCTTTTCGTTGGACATTTCCCTCTTCAGTCCCTATCCGGTAGAGTTTTGCTCCACATTATCCCGGGGTCCCCACTTGGCCAGTGTGGAGTGCTTGGTCCCGCTTACTGTGGCACCTACCGTTGTGAACCCGAAATGCCACAGTTTCCTCGTGCACACTTTCGTTTCACTCCCATAATCATTGGACCATCTCCCACACCTGGGAAGGTAACCCTGCTCCTATAGGTATTCCGAGGGAAAGTACAATGTACCGAGCTATGTTGAGTCAAGCCAACGAAGTTGACCGGCCCAACCTGTGGTTGAACGAGTTCTTAAGTTATTTACTTTGCTCAAGGGGATTATGATCCTTACATTGCCAAAGACCAAGCCTTTTCCGATCCACAAACCAATCCGGTACCAACTGTACCAGCCACCACAACCAACCATGGCATTAATCATCAGCCGGGGATTGGAACTCATCCTCTCCGGGATTTATCCAATTCTGTCCCCCAAACCGTAGCACTTTTCCAAACATAACCGAACCAACGGTTCGGCAGCCTTTTATTTCCATTCTCAAAAGCATTTGACTAAACTAACAGGATAATAATAATTATTACTGGAATATTAATTAACCTAAGGTTACAAGGATGTAATTAGGTTCAATATTTTTCAAGGAAGTCTCATGAGCAAATCGGCATTAACTAAGAATCACGTCATTCTTAAAATAAACGGATTTGAAATATTTCAACATACAGTAAAGTAATGCGGTAGAAAATAGTAATTAACTATAATAAGGCATGAATAGGTTCAACATGATCAATGGTGTACGGCTTGCCTTGTTGGCGATCAGATCGGACGAAGTGTCGTTGATGCGGTTGAAATCGGCTCTTTGTCGGGTCCGGGTCCTGCTCTGGGAACTGCGGCGGCTCCTGGAATCGTCCAACGTCCGGATCTAACGCGAAAAGGACGAACGACAATAAAGAAACGAAAAACGAAAAGAAACTAAAAACGAAAACGGAAACGGAAATCGGAACCGGGCCGAGAGAGAGAAAGGAAGGGCGTTTTGGGCATTTTGGAATTTTGGAGACTCCGGATTGAGGAACGGAGGGCATTTTTGGACTCAGTGGCTCGAAACGGTTCGGAAAAGTATTTTTGGGGCATTTTTGGATATTAAAATGAATTAAAAAGGATTTTTGGAAAATAAAATCCGAATAGGAAAATTGAAAATGGCTACTGTTCATTTGGGCTGTGCTGGATCGAATTCGGCCTGGGTTTCGCGCGGGAATGGTTATCGGGCCGCCCAAACTTCGCGAGCCGCTGACAAAGTGAGCCTGGCAGCAAGGCGTGAGAGGAGAGAGTGGCGAGTGGGGCCGGCGCAGAGAGAGGAGGGGTGATCGCGCGTGGGCCATGGGGCTGGGGCGGCGGTGGCGGCAGTGGGGCCTGGTCGTCGGCAGTGGAGGTGTTGGCCGGAGCGGGCGGCGTCTTCAGCCGAGCCGAGGAGACGGGGGCGTTCCCGCGATTTAGGGCACGGGAGGGGTGTAGGGCTTGGGGGAAAAGGGAGAGGAGCTTGCCACGGACCTTATGCGCGGCACGGGAGGAGGCGAGCGGCGTGAGCGGCTTAGCGGCGGCACGCCGGAGGCGAGGAAGACTCCGTGGAGGGCCTGAGAGAGCACGGAGTGCGAGTGAGAGAGGGGATTAGAGAGAGGAGGAGGAGGCGAGCTTGGGAAGCCATTAATGGGGGCCGGAGGAGGCTTATATAGCCGGCGAGCTCGGGGATGTCAATGGCTTCATCATTGCGCGGGGAGGCTGGTGCGGCGATGGGACGGCACGGGCGGCGTGGGGCTCGGAGCGGGGACGGCGGGATCAGCGGCGGCGTTGAGTGCCCTAAGGGCTAGGCGCGGCGACGGCGGGCGGCTGAAGTCACGGCGGGCGGCGGCTTCTGCCATGGCGAGCTCACAGGCGGGAAGAGCTACGATGCGCCAGCGCACTCATGTGAAGCGCAGCCTTGGCGAGGCGACCTTGGCGTGAGCGAGGAGGAGGCGGCCAGCGAGGCGCAAGGAGAGGAGGAAAGCGCATTGGCCGAAAGGGGAAAGCGCAAAAGCGCCGAAACTTTCCAAAAACGGCAAGAAATCGTAATTTAACCAAATAAATTCAAATAAAATCCAAAAAAATTCAGAAAAAATACAAAAATGCAAATAGAGTCTAATTCAAACTTGATTTGGAAATTTTGGGTTATTTCAACCTACCCCCCTTAAAATAAATCTCGTCCCCGAGATTCATTTCGCCTGAGGAAAGAGGTTGGGAAAATTCTGCTGCAATTCCGACTCCTTTTCCCATGTGGTTTCTGTAAGAGTGTGATTCTTCCACAATACTCAGCAAATTCTGATAGTCTTAAAATCCAAATCTGCTTTCCATGATTTCCAAGATCCTGACCGGTCTTTTATGGAGAATCGTACTGGGAATTCAAATCCTTTGGGTAGCACTTGTCTTGACTGCTGATGGAAATGTCCTCTCTGAGGCATACTGTGAATTTTCAAACAAATCCTGAACCAAACTGTAACTTGCATGCCATTCCTCTTATTTTGTCAGAATCTTCGTACAGTCCAGTCTATCCGGTCTTAACTCCTCATCTTTTATCCAAAATGGCGCGGGGTTTGATGATTGATATTTTTCTGACAAAATTCCCTGTCGGAGCCAGTGTAACCTTCCTGTTACATTGGAGCTTGCACTCAACTTATTGGTGGTGATTCTTTCACGGACTTACGTATCTGAATGAGCTGGGTCCCACTTCTTTGTTTAATCTTAGTCTTTTATTCTGTCCCAAGGGTTCGGTATTTCCTTCCGTGATGTCTGGCTGTCTTGGTAAGTGAGGTGGTGTGGAGGCTTTTGTGGACAGCAATAGGTGGCCTGATTGGGTCCCAAGTGTTTAGAGCGTAGGTTCTCGACTTTTTCTTCAGACTTTGGTCGTTTCTTCTCTGCTTGTCTACTTGGCGGAGGGTGGGGTACTATGTCAGAGTTCAAATATGTCCTTTGTAGTCTTATTCAGACTTTCCCTGAACATTGAGCTAAACTAGCTCACAATCTGACTCAGAGGATTCTTTGGGGTCCGTCAATCTGGGTTGAATCTAAGTGTACTAACTGGTTCTTTCCAAAAGATCTCCCTGGTAGGTCAATCCATTAGTGATGTTCCATCTCTCGTCAATCCTTGCTGATTCTTTAGGCAATCTGGCGGCAAAGTCTTTTATTTTCTCTCCCATTTCTATACGGGCACTGTAAGTGGTGGTGGCAGTCTGGCTATTATTTTGGTGGTCCATCTTATACTTTACATCCCAATCCAACCACGTGTTTATTCATTACTTTCTGTCAGTATTCCTTTCTTCAACACGGGTAGATTCTTGCGTTTTGTAGAGCGTCGACCATTTGGGTGGGTGAATTTTGTCAAAATCAATCCTCTTATATCCTTGTCTCAATAAACCAGTCTGTCTTTCAAGGAAGCCTTCTGGCCTTTCTGACACTGTCTGGCGGTCTAACTGTCGCAACTCAGATTCTAGCTGGGAACGTGTCCTTGTCCTCAAATCATTTAATGGCGCTCTTTCTTGTGCAAACCTTAACCATCATGTTTACTTTTCCTCTGGGTGATTCCGATTTTGAGGTTGAAACTCAAGTCCAATTATTTTCCTTTATTGACTATTCGGACTCTGTTGTGTTCATCTGTAGGGCTGCCATTCTAGGGGTGCTGAGCTAAAGGTTGGTTATTTCTGGAATATTCTTTGGTTAATTCCTTGTCCTATTATTCTCAGAAAACTTCTGACTCCTGTCACTGACATGGGTTGCTTTCATTCCATCATTACTTGGTTGTTGAGATCCATTTCTATTCCACTTCTCAGTGGTGATGTGTCACGGGGAAGAAGTCTTATTTAACTCAGTATTTTGTTTTATTTTTCCCAACTTTCACACAGTTTATGAGTCCAAAACAACTGCTTTATTACCAATATATTGTTCAGACCTTACATTCTTGATAGTACAAGTTGATCCTAATCTTTATCCCTTGGATCTCCATATCCAAGTTGCCACATTCAAATCTGGCTATTAGTCTACTTCCGGTTGCTTGGAATTTCCAGCAATTCCTTATTAACGGTACTGGTTGCGATTGTTGTTCCTTTGGACGTGACATGATTGGATATCTTCGGCTGGTGTCTTTCCTTTGTCCCATCTTGTATCTTATTCCTTGGGTATCTCTCGCCTGCTTTATTTGCGGTGGGCGGGTCACTAGTGTCGGTTGGTGGAGGTGAGGGTCTATCACTTTCGCGTCTGGGCTACCAGTCGGTAGACTTTTCTTTGGGCAATTGCGTCTGAAATGTCCCTTACATGCGCAATGATAGCATTTATCCCACCTCGTGGGACAATTGCGGACGAAGTGGTCTCCATTGCAGTTGTAGCACTTAACTGATTTGGGCTGAGGTTTCGCAGGTGTTGGTTGCTCTTCTTCTATTGAATGTTTCTTGTTAGGGAATCCTTGGGTGAGGACTGGGGTCTTTCCTCTGGTCTGGGTAGGAGTCGGTTTCCATGTCTGTTGAATTTTTCTCTTTCTCTTTTTCATCATTTTTAATTTATTCCGGGCTTCTTCGATTGATATCCGTTTGTCCATTTCTGACGATATGTCCTTTATAGCTGAGGTGTGGAGCTTCAAGCTTCTCTGTAATCCTTCCAAAAATTCTTTCATCCTACTAGCTTGAGGGTCCATCTCCTTGGGAATATCACTGGTAAAGTAGTCGGATTCGTTCGTATATCCCATCGCTGTACTTTCCTCTTATGCATCCAGATTTCCTTGGGTGTGTCCTTGAGGTTTTTCAACTAGCCGCTCGAAAATTCTTTCCAATAAGCTGCGTATGGTGCCTTTCCGTTTGTTGTCTGTTTCTTTCCATTATGGCGATGGTGAGCTAGGTTGGATCGGGTGATTTACTGACTCTTCATTTCTGCTCGAGCTGTCATGCAGGAATTTTGATCCAAAATCTGCCATGGTCTCAATCTGACTTTCTTTTCGGTCTGCAGTAGGGTTTTGAGGAAAGCGAAAAAGACGAGTAAGAATTTAGGGCATGGGGTGAGAATAGCAAGAATAGATGGGGCTCAGATGAATTGAGGGAATCTTTGAATTAGACGGGGGTATATAGATAGTTTAAGCAATCAAAATCACAGAGATAGAGAACTTAGCAATTTTGATAAGACATGGACCATGCAAAAACCGTTTTAAGGTTCGGCATAACCCATTTTACATTACAAAAACCTAAAACAAAGAAGGGCACAACTTCTACGACTAACGGTCTAACTCTGTGGCGGCATCATCTCCAAGCTGCTGGCGAAGATCCGCGAGGATTTTGAATTTTAGACGGGCAGACGAAACTTTTTAAAACAAAACCGAGAGGGATAAGAAGCTTCTAAAGAAGACAAGGTAGCAGGGGAAGAAGGAGACATCAATAATACTTATATTTTGAAATTCATTTTGTTTGTCTGTAGAAGATAATTTGGTAAAATTTTTCTATACCAACCTAAGGTCTTAATCTATGGTCAAGCCAAAGCTCTGATACCACTTGTGACGGCCCGCCTTTTTAGGGGCAGATCCGTACGCCTCGACAGCTACCCAGGATGATTAGCTGCCAGGAACCAAGCATATTATTGCCAGGCAAAAGTCAAATTTCAACATTTTTATGCAATATAAGGCCTAACGGCCAAGGTTTTTACAGAAGAGGGCGCAGCAGGGCCCGAATAACTTACAAGCAAAACACCGCACAGGCAGGCCTGAGCAAAAGACTAAGACCTCAAAACCAAATTGCCATCTACGCACTCTGAACGCTCCGGCTTCTTCAAACTACGAGAGGGGGTCGGGGTTGCAAGGGTGAGTCTGGAGTACTCAACAAGTCGTACGGAAAACACTGAATATTACATGCAAGGGTGTAGCACAATATTGGTACAAGGTTAAAGTATTTGTGGATGCAGTTTTATTTGTAACATCATTTTACATTTTAAAACACAATCCATAATAATAGTAATCCAGGGGGGTTCCATTCACAAAGTCATCACCATTAAACCACATTCTCAAACATGCACCAAGATCTACTTGAGCTAGGTTACGGGATTCACCCCAATTAAACTTAGCTTCATTTACCGGAAGCACGGCGTATTCGAATACCATTTATTCACTCTGCAGAGGTGTTCGGCTTTACCCACAAGATTCCACGATCGTTAATGCCAACTCGAGTTTAACACGCAACTTAAATGCGTGCGGCCGGATCGAGGTTATCATAGCTTTTCGTTGGACATTTCCCTCTTCAGTCCCTATCCCAGGTAGAGTTTTGCTCCACATTATCCGGGGTCCCCACTTGGCGGTGTGGAGTGCTTGGTCCCGCTTCTTTGTGGCACCTACCGTTGTGAACCCGAAATGCCACAGTTTCCTCGTGCACACTTTCGTTTCACTCCCGTAATCATTGGACCATCTCCCACACCTGGGAAGGTAACCCTGCTCCTATAGGTATTCCGAGGGAAAGTACAATGTACCGAGCTATGTTGAGTCAAGCCAACGAAGTTGACCGGCCCAACCTGTGGTTGAACGAGTTCTTAAGTTATTTACTTTGCTCAAGGGGATTATGATCCTAACATTGCCAAAGACCAAGCCTTTTCCGATCCACAAACCAATCCAGTACCAACTGTACCAGCCACCACAACCAACCATGGCATTAATCATCGGTAGGGATTGGAACTCATCCTCTCCGGGATTTATCCAATTCTGTCCCCCAAACCGTAGCACTTTTCCAAACATAACCGAACCAACGGTTCGGCAGCCTTTTATTTCCATTCTCAAAAGCATTTGACTAAACTAACAGGATAATAATAATTATTACTGGAATATTAATTAACCTAAGGTCACAAGGATGTAATTAGGTTCAATATTTTTCAAGGAAGTCTCATGAGCAAATCGGCATTAACTAAGAATCACGTCATTCTTAAAATAAACGGATTTGCAATATTTCAACATCTGATAAAGTAATGCGGTAGAAAATAGTAATTAACTATAATAAGGCATGAATAGGTTCAACATGATCAATGGTGTACGGCTTGCCTTGTTGGCGATCAGATCGGACGAAGTGTCGTTGATGCGGTTGAAATCGGCTCTTTGTCGGGTCCGGTCTGCTCGGGAACCATGGCGGCTCTGGAATCGCCCAACGTCCGGATCTAACGAAAAGGACGAACGACAATAAAGAAACGAAGCGAAAAGAAACTAAAACGAAACGGAAACGGAAATCGAACCGGCCGAGAGAGAGAAAGGAAGGGCGTTTTGGGCATTTGGGAATTTTCGGAGTCTCGGATTGAGGAACGGAGGGCATTTTTGGACTCAGTGGCTCGAAACGGTTCGGAAAAGTATTTTTGGGGCATTTTTGGATATTAAAATGAATTAAAAAGGATTTTTGGAAAATAAAATCCGAATAGGAAAATTGAAAATGGCTCTTGCTCATTTAATGTGTCTTTGGACCGGTCGGCTGGGTTTTCGCGGGAATGGCCACTGGGCGGCCCAAACTTCATGCGGCCAGGCCGACAAGCGGGCGGCGGCGTGAGAGAGGAGAGGGCCGAGTGGGGCGAGGCGCAGAGAGAGGAGGAGTGATCGCGCGTGGGCCATGGGGCTGAAGCGGCGGCTGGCAGGTGGGGCCTGGTCGTCAGCGGCAGGTGGAGGTGTTGGCCGGAGCGGGCGGCGTCTTCGCCGGAGCCGAGGGAGACGGGGGCGTTCCCGCGATTTAGGGCACGGGAGGGGTGTAGGGCTTGGGGGAAAAGGGAGAGGAGCTTGCCACGGACCTTATGCGCGGCACGGGAGGAGGCGAGCGGCAGCGGAGCGGCTTGGCGGCGACGCGCGGCCGGAGACGAGGAAGACTCCCGTGGAGGGGGCACAGGAGAGCACGGGAGTGCGAGTGAGAGAGGGGATTAGAGAGAGGAGGAGGAGGCGAGCTTGGGAAGCCATTAATGGGGGCCGGAGGAGGCTTATATAGCCGGCGAGCTCGGGGATGTCAATGGCTTCATCATTGCGCGAGGAGGCTGGTGCGGCGATGGGACGGCACGGGCGGCGTGGGGCTCGGAGCGGGGACGGCGGGATCAGCGGCGGCGTTGAGTGCCCTAAGGGCTAGGGCGGCGACGTGACGGCGGAGCGGCGCAGAGTCACGGGCGGAGCGGCAGCTCTGCCATGGCAGGCTCACGGGCGGGGAAGAGCTACAGTGCGCACGCGCACTCGCGCGGGGGCGCAGGCGCAGGCGCGAGGCGGCCACGCGGGCGGGCGCGGGCGGGGAGGGGAGGCGGCTTCGCGGGCGAGGCGCAAGGAGAGGAGGAAAGCGCATTGGCCGAAAGGGGAAAGCGCAAAAGCGCCGAAACTTTCCAAAAACGGCAAAAAATCGTAATTTAACCAAATAAATTCAAATAAAATCCAAAAAAATTCAGAAAAAATACAAAAATGCAAATAGAGTCTAATTCAAACTTGATTTGGAAATTTTGGGTTATTTCAATATTTCTTCAATCTGCTGTACTCTGTGTGGGTTTTTCGTATTTGTTACAGTATTTCCCTTTGTCAGTGTTAAACGGCTCGTCCTGCGCGATGAAGCTTGAGGTTGTTTTGTCTGTTGCGATTTCGTGGCTAAGTGGACCACGTCCTGTGTAGTGGCAAAATTGTAGGTATGCTTGTTAGCCTTTCCATTGAATAAGAAGAATGAAACTATACTGAAAAGATACTGCTGCATCAAAAAAATTAGCTTGTGTCAGTGTGTGCATTGTGCCTCCTCTGTTCTCTGCTCTGAACTATCTATGAGCATTGAGCTTTACTCTGAATTTCTTAGTGTGAGCCACAAGCCCACAACTGAGTGCGTGTATAAGTGACTCAAGGCCAACAGGCCCAGTTGGCCTTTAATTATTTTTTTCCTTTTTGAAATTTAGGGAAAAACCCAAATACACGAACAATATGTACTAGACCAATTAAAGTGGAAGATGCATGAATTAATATGTATATACAGTAGATCCATGCAAGATGATGAAAGAAGCCTTCATGTATGTTCAATTAGGCCCGTAAGCACGCCGCACACGTGAACCAAAATAATTTTACGTTTTTTTTTTCGGAGAAAAAATAGACCTAGACATATTTTCAAAATTTTTGGAGGCTCAAGAAATCTTAAAGACCGAGACAGAAAAGAATTACATTTTTTTCCCGGAGAAAAAATAGACAAAAAATAATTTTGCGTTTTTTTTTCGAAGAAAAAATAGACCTAAACGTATTTTTAAAATTTTTGGAGGCTCGAAAAACCTTAAGGACTGAGACGGAAAAGAAGTACATATCTTTCTGTTGACAAAAATATATTTTTTGGAGAAAACGGAGCAAGGATTTTTTTCCGGAGAAAAAATAGACCTAGGAACATTTTCAAAATTTTTGGAGGCTCGAGAAACATTAGAGACCTAGCCGAAAAAAAACTACACATCCTTCTGTTGACAAAAATATTTTTTTCGGAGAAAACAACAAAAGGATCTGGATGTAAAAACCGTGGACCTGTTTGTTTTAGTTTTGAACCTCACCGCTGTCTTGAAAAAGTAGAAAAGGGTTCACTCGCGATTTACATTTAATGGGAGGGTCTTTTCGTAAAGTAGCGAGCGAGGGACCTAAACTCGATCAAGAAAAATTAATCTTCCCCTCAAAAAAAATCGAGAAGGACATCTTCGTAAATTTACAAGAACCTATCCGTAATTTGAAAAAACAGAGGAGGCTTTTTGCAAAATACCGGTAGAATTCTTGGCAGTCCAAGTGGCCTTTTCGCTGTCAACAAGCTTGGATTGGATTCATGGATTGCATGCATAGATTTGCACGTGGCTGGTCAAGCTGCTGAGAGATCGAGGAGTAAAACTGGTACTGGAGTGGCCAGCAGCAGCCTGCAGTTTGTTATCTAAGGAAAGGTTTTCACTGCTCACGTTTGACAAAGGAGAGATGCATGGCATTACCGAGGAAGCTATATCTGGATCACAAGAATGGCCCGGTCTCAAACACATCTGGTCCCACATGTCCAGCACAAAAAAGTGAAATGCAAGTACTACATGCATGCATGATCTACAGTACTAGTAGTGCTGTTCCCGGCCGGTCCGGACTCTCACAAACTCTCCTCTCCGTGTGCCTCTGAGAGAGGGTGAGGGAGGGGGCTGTCATGCTTGTGGCTAGCTAGCTAGTCAAGACTCAAGTCCAAAGCCATGATAGCACTGATCAGGGGGAGAGAAAATAGTGGATCGATCCATGAAAGTAGCCAACAACCAGCAGTCGTGGTAACTATAGCTAGTGCATATACTGGCTACTTCCATTTCGCTTCGCTTCACTTGTCATATATCCGCCTCTTTCAATTCTTTCTTGCCTTTGAATTGGCCCTCTCAGCTCAGCTGCAAGCTAGATAGCTCAGTAGAGTACTGCAGAAAGGCACAACACTATGGAGAGCAGGAGCACCAGAGAGCAGCAGCCATGGAGCTATAGCTGTGGCCTCGCGGCCAGCGTCGCATGGCCGCCGAGGCCGTACCCTTGCAGCTTCTGTAAGAGGGAGTTCAGGTCTGCGCAGGCCCTTGGAGGCCACATGAACGTCCACAGGAGGGACAGGGCCAGGCTCAGGCACTGCTCTCATCCTCATCCTGTTGCTGCAACCCCTAACCCTAGATGGACAGCAGCTACTACTACTATTCCCAACCTCAACTATCCACCACCACAGTACCATTCCAGCAGAAGCAGCAAGAACAACGATCATGAGTGCTCATCGGCGGCCGCGGCCGAGGCGAAGGCAAGGGTGTCGTTGGAGGTGAATGTGATGGCCCGCCTTTTTAGGGGCAGATCCGTACGCCTCGACAGCTACCCAGGATGATTAGCTGCCAGGAACCAAGCATATTATTGCCAGGCAAAAGTCAAATTCCAACATTTTTATTCAATATAAGGCCTAACGGCCAGGGTTTTTACAGAAGAGGGCGCAGCAGGGCCCGAATAACTTACAAGCAAAACACCGCACAGGCAGGCCTGAGCAAAAGACTAAGACCTCAAAACCAAATTGCCATCTACGCACTCCTGGAACGCTTTCAGCTTCTTCAATCTCTGAAAGGGGGTCGGGGTTGCAAGGGTGAGTACGGGAGTACTCAACAAGTCGTACGGAAAACACTGAATATTACATGCAAGGGTGTAGCACAATATTGGCACAAGGTTAAAGTATTTGTGGATGCAGTTTTATTTGTAACATCATTTTACATTTAAAACACAATCCATAATAATAGTAATCCAGGGGGGGTTCCATTCACAAAGTCATCACCATTAAACCACATCACCATTAAACCACATCACCATTAAACCACATTCTCAAAACATGCACCAAAATCTACTTGAGCTAGGTTACGGGATTCACCCCAATTAAACTTAGCTTCATTTACCGGAAGCACGGCGTATTCGAATACCATTTATTCACTCTGCAGAGGTGTTCAGCTTTACCCACAAGATTCCACGATCGTTAATGCCAACTCGAGTTTAACACGCAACTTAAATGCGTGCGGCCGGATCGAGGTTATCATAGCTTTTCGTTGGACATTTCCCTCTTCAGTCCCTATCCGGTAGAGTTTTGCTCCACATTATCCCGGGTCCCCACTTGGCGGTGTGGAGTGCTTGGTCCCGCTCTTGTGGCACCTACCGTTGTGAACCCGAAATGCCACAGCTTTCCTCGTGCACACTTTCGTTTCACTCCCGTAATCATTGGACCATCTCCCACACAGGGAAGGTAACCCCGCTCCTATAGGTATTCCGAGGGAAAGTACAATGTACCGAGCTATGTTGAGTCAAGCCAACGATGTTGACCGGCCCAACCTGTGGTTGAACGAGTTCTTAAGTTATTTACTTTGCTCAAGGGGATTATTATCCTTACATTGCCAAAGACCAAGCCTTTTCCGATCCACAACCCCCTTCCGGTATCCGCGGTACCGGCCACCAGACAAACCCAAGGCATCAATCATCAGCCGGGGATTGGAACTCATCCACTCCGGGATTTATCCAATTCTGTCCCCCAAACCGTAGCACTTTTCCAAACAGACCCGAACCAAACGTTCGGCAGCCTTTCATTTCCATTATCAAAAGCATTTGACTAAACTAACAGGATAATAATAATTAATACAGGAATATTAAGTAACCTAAGGTTACAAGGATATAATTAGGTTCAATAATTTTCAAGGAAGTCTCATGAGCAAATCGGCATTAACTAAGTATCATGTCATTCTAAACTAGACAGATTTGCATTATTTCAATATACAGCAAAGTAATGCGGTAGAAAATAGTAATTGACTATAATAAGGCATGAATAGGTTCAACATGTTCAAAGGTGTACGGCTTGCCTTGCTGGCGATCGGATCGGACGGAGTGTCGTTGACGCGGTCGAAATCGGCTCTTTGTCGGGTCCGGTCCTGCTCGGAAGCGCGGCGGCTCCTGGAATCGATCCAACGTCGGATCTAATGCAAAAAGATCGAACGACAATAAAGAAACGAAAAACGAAAAGAAATTGAAATGAAAACGGAAACAGAAATCGGAACCGGGCCGAGAGAGAGAAAGGAAGGGCGATTTGGGCATTTTGGGAATTTTGGAGACTCCGGATTGAGGAACGGAGGGCATTTTTGGACTCAGTGGCTCGAAACGGTTCGGAAAAGTATTTTTGGGGCATTTTTGGACTCTCGGATAATTTTGGGTATTTTTGGGGTATTTTGGATATTAAAATGATTTAAAAGATTTTTGGAAATTGAAAAATTGAAGAAAAGGAAAAGAAAAGGGCGCTGTTCACTTGGGCGCGCCAAAACCCATTTTGCTCAGAACGCTGATGGATGGCTCTTGGTCGGCCCAAACTGGCCAGGCGCTGACAGCCCGGCGGCAGCCAGCGTGAGAGAGGAGAGGGTGGCGAGTGGGGCCGGGCGCAGAGAGAGGAGGGGTGACCAGCGCGTGGGCCACGGGTCTCGCGAGGCGGTGGGTCAGTGGGCTGCTGGCCGACGGAGACCGCCTGGCCGAGTCGGGCGGCGCCGGTTACCGGAGTTGGGGAAGACGGTGAGCCATCCCACGTTCTAGGGCACGGGGGCTCACACTGGATTGGGGAAAAGGTAGAGGGGCTCACCGCGAGGCTAGGGCTCGGCTCGGGGAGACCGAACGGCGGCGGAGTGGCTTGGCGGCGGCGCTAAGCCGGAGACGGGGAAGAAGCTTGTGGCGCGGCCACGGGAGGGCGTGGGAGAGCACGGGAGAGAGGGGAATAGAGAGAGGAGTGGGCGGCGAGCTCGGTGGGCCATTAATGGGGGCCGGAGGAGGCTTATATAGCCGGCGAGGGGAGCGGGGTCGTTGGCCCTAATCATGGCGAGGGGACTGCGCGGCGCAGCGGCGACGGGACGGGGCAGTGCGGCGCGGGGCTCAAGACGGCAGCGGCGCAGGCAGAGGTAGGGCACGGAGTGCCCTACGGGGCTAGGGACGGTGAGGTGACGGCGGGTCACGGGCGGCCTTGAGCCATGGCGAAACTCCGCGAGAGATGCACAGTGCTTGGCGCTCGAGCGAAGCGCGGGCGCGGCGGGCGAGGCGAGTTCGAGCGGAGTTCGGCGAGCGAGCGCTGAGGAAAAGCGTAACGTGGGCTGGCGCGGGAGTGCGGGGAAGACGCAAAGGCCAAAAGGGGAAAGCGTCCCCGGGACGAAACCTTCCCGAAACGGAAAGAATTCGTAATTTAATCAAATAAATCCGAATAAATTCGAAAAAAATCCAAAAAAATTCAGAAAAATCATAAAAAGCAAATAAAGTCTAATTTAAATCTGTTTTGAAAATTTTGGGGTATTTCAACCTACCCCACTTAAAACAAATCTCGTCCCCGAGATTCATTCCTCCTGGGCGAAAGGTTGCGAAACTACTGCTGCTAACCTGATTCCTTTTTCCAAGGTTTCCTTGAGTACATGATTCTTCCATCGTACTTGGTAAATTCTGACAGTCTTAAATTCCCATCTTTTCTCTATGCTTTTCATGATCTTGACTGGTCTCTCTTGGGGAATCGTACTGGGAATTCAAATCTCTTGGGTAGCACATGTCCTGACTGCTGATGGAACTGTCCTCTCTGAGGCATACTGTGAATTTCCAAACAAATCCTGAACCAACTGTAACTTGCATGCCATTCCTCTGATTCTGTCAGAATCTTCGTACGGTCCAATCTATCCGGTCTTAACTCCTCATATTTTATCCAAAATGGCGCGGGGTTTGATGATTGATATTTTTCTGACAAAATTCCCTTTCGGAGCCAGTGTAACCTTTCTGTTACATTGGAGCTTGCACTCAACTTATTGGTGGTGATCCTTTCACGGACTTCTGTATCCTGAATGAGCTGGGTCCCACTGCTGTTTAATCCTAGTCCTTCATTCTGTCCCAAGGGTTTAATATTTCCTTCCGTGATGTCTGGCTATCTTGGTAACTGAGGTGGTGTGGAGGCTTTTGTGGACGGTAATAGGTGGCCTGATTGGGTCCCAAGTGTTTAGAGCGTAGGTTTTCGACATTTTCTTCAGACTTTGGTCGTTTCTTCTCTGCTTGTCTACCTGGCGGAGGGTGGGGTACTATGTCAGAGTTCAAATATGTCCTTTGTAGTCTTATTCAGACTTTCCCTGAACATTGAGCTAAACTAGCTCACAATCTGACTCAGAGGATTCTTTGGGGTCCGTCAATCTGAGGTTGAATCTAAGTGTACTAACTGGTTCTTTCCAAAAGATCTCCATGGTAGGTCAATCCATTAGTGATGTTCCTTACATGCGTCAATCCTTGCTGATTCTTTAGGGACCTGGTGGCAAAGTCTTTTATTTTTTCTCCCATTTCTATACGGGCACTGTAAGTGGTGGTGGCAGTCTGGCTATTATTTTGGTGGTCCATCTTATCTTTCTGACATACTTTACATCCAAATACAACCACATGTTTATGCATTACTTCACAAGATTCCTTTCTTCAACACTGGTAGATTCTTGCGTTCCGTAGAGCGTCGACCATTTGGGTGGGTGAATTTTGTCAAAATCAATCCTCTTATATCCTTGTTTCAATAAACCAGTCTGTCTTTCCAGGAAGCCTTCTGGCCTTTCTGACATTGTCTGGCGGTCTAACTGTCGCAACTCAGATTCTAGCTGGGAACGTGTCCCTTTTCTTTAAATCATTTAATGGCGTTCCTTCTTGTGCAAACCTTAGCCATCATGTTTACTTTTCCTCTGGGTGATTCCGATTTTGAGGTTGAAACTCAAGTCCAATTATTTTCCTTTATTGCCTATTCGGACTCTATTGTGTTCATTTGTAGGGCTGCCATTCTAGGGGTGCTGAGCTAAAGGTTGCTTATTTCTGGAATAATTATTTGGCTAAATCCTTGTCCTATTATTCTCGGAAAACTTCTGACTCCTGTCACTGACACGGGTTGCTTTCATTCCATCATTACTTGGCTGTTGAGATCATTTTTATTCCACCTCTCAGTGGTGAGGTGTCATGGGAAGAAATCTTATTTAACTCAGTAGTCACTATTTTGTTCATCATTCGCACAGTTCATGTGTCAAAAACAACTGCTTTATTACCAATATATTGTTCAGACCTTACATTCTTGATAGTACAAGTTGATCCTAATCTTTATCCCTTGGATCTCCATATCCAAGTTACCACATTCAAATCTAGCTATTAGTCTACTTCCGGTTGCTTGGAATTTCCAGCAATTCCTTATTAACGGTACTGGTTGCGATTGTTGTTCCTTTGGACGTGACATGATTGGATATCTTCGGCTGGTGTCTTTCCTTTGTCCCATCTTGTATCTTATTCCTTGGGTATCTCTGCTTCTGCTGTTGCGGTGGACGGGTCACTAGCTGTCGGTTGGTGGAGGTGAGGGTCTATCACTCGCGTCTGGGCTACCAGGGTCGGTAGACTTTTCTTTGGGCAATTGCGTCTGAAATGTCCCATTTGTCTGCAATGATAGCATTTATCCCACCTCGTGGGACAATTGCGGACGAAGTGGTCTCCATTGCAGTTGTAGCACTTAACTGATTTGGGCTGAGGTTTCGCAGGTGTTGGTTGCTCTTTTTCTTTTGAATGCTTTTTGTTAGGGAATTCTTGGGTGAGGACTGGGGTCTTTCCTCCGATCTGGGTGGGAGTCGGTTTCCATGTCTGTTGAATTTCTTTCTTTCTCTTTTTCATTATTTTTGATTTATTCCGGGCTTCTTCGATTGCTATCCATTTGTCCATTACTGACGACATGTCCTTTATGGCTGAGGTGTGGAACTTCAGGCTCTTCTGTAATTCTTCCAAAGATTCTTTTATCCTACTAGCTTGAGGGTCCATCTCCTTGGGAATATCACTGGTAAAGTAGTCGGATTCGTTCGTATATCCCATCGCTGTACTTTCCTCTTGTCTGTCCTGATTTCCTTGGGTGTGTCCTTGAGGCTTTTCAACTAGCCGTTCGAAAATTCTTTCCAATAGCTGCGTATGGTGCCTTTCCGTTTGTTGTCTGTTTCTTTCCATTATGGTCAGTAATTGAGCTACGTTGACTGGGCGATTTACTGACTCTTCATTTCTGCTCGAGCTGTCATGCAGGAATTTTGATCCAAAATCTGCCATGGTCTCAATCTGACTTTCTTTTCGGTCTGCAGCAGGGTTTTGAGGAAAGCGAAAAAGACGAGTAAGAATTTAGGGTATGGGGTGAGAATAGCAAGAATAGATGGGGCTCAGATGAATTGAGGGAACCTTTGAATTAGACGGGAATATATAGATAGTTTAAGCAATCAAAATCACAGAAATAGAGAACTTAGCAATTTTATAAGACATGGACCATGCAAAAACCGTTTTAAGGTTCGGCATAACCCATTTTACATTACAAAAGCCTAAAACAAAGAAGGGTACAACTTCTACGACTAACGGTCTAACTCTTTGAAGGCATCATCCCCAAGCTGCTGGCGAAGATCGGCGGGGATTTTGAAATTTAGAAGGGCAGGCAAAACTTTAAAACAAGACCGGGAGGGATAAGAAGCTTTAAAGAAGACAAGGTAGCAGGGGAAGAAGGAGACAGCAATAATACTTATATTTTCGAAATTCATTTTGTTTGTATATCAAAATAAGTTTTGAAAGGTTTCCTAATCCAACTTAAGGTCTTAATCTATGGTCAAGCCAAAGCTCTGATACCACTTGTGATGGCCCGCCTTTTTAGGGGCAGATCCGTACGCCTCGACAGCTACCCAGGATGATTAGCTGCCAGGAACCAAGCATATTATTGCCAAGCAAAAGTCAAATTCCAACATTTTTATTCAATATAAGGCCTAACGGCCAGGGTTTTTACAGAAGAGGGCGCAGCAGGGCCCGAATAACTTACAAGCAAAACACCGCACAGGCAGGCCTGAGCAAAAGACTAAGACCTCAAAACCAAATTACCATCTACGCACTCCTGGAACGCTTTCAGCTTCTTCAATCTCTGAAAGGGGGGTCGGGGTTGCAAGGGTGAGTACGGGAGTACTCAACAAGTCGTACGGAAAACACTGAATATTACATGCAAGGGTGTAGCACAATATTGGTACAAGGTTAAAGTATTTGTGGATGCAGTTTTATTTGTAACATCATTTTACATTTAAAACACAATCCATAATAATAGTAATCCAGGGGGGGTTCCATTCACAAAGTCATCACCATTAAACCACATCACCATTAAACCACATCACCATTAAACCACATTCTCAAAACATGCACCAAGATCTACTTGAGCTAGGTTACGGGATTCACCCCAATTAAACTTAGCTTCATTTACCGGAAGCACGGCGTATTCGAATACCATTTATTCACTCTGCAGAGGTGTTCAGCTTTACCCACAAGATTCCACGATCGTTAATGCCAACTCGAGTTTAACACGCAACTTAAATGCGTGCGGCCGGATCGAGGTTATCATAGCTTTTCGTTGGACATTTCCCTCTTCAGTCCCTATCCGGTAGAGTTTTGCTCCACATTATCCCGGGGTCCCCACTTGGCCAGTGTGGAGTGCTTGGTCCCGCTTACTGTGGCACCTACCGTTGTGAACCCGAAATGCCACAGTTTCCTCGTGCACACTTTCGTTTCACTCCCGTAATCATTGGACCATCTCCCACACCTGGGAAGGTAACCCTGCTCCTATAGGTATTCCGAGGGAAAGTACAATGTACCGAGCTATGTTGAGTCAAGCCAACGAAGTTGACCGGCCCAACCTGTGGTTGAACGAGTTCTTAAGTTATTTACTTTGCTCAAGGGGATTATTATCCTTACATTGCCAAAGACCAAGCCTTTTCCGATCCACAACCCTTCCGGTATCCGCGTACGCCACCTGACAAACCCAAGGCATCAATCATCACCGGGATTGGAACTCATCCACTCAGGGATTTATCCAGTGTCCCCCAAACCGTAGCACTTTTCCAAGCAGACCAGACCAAGCGTTCGGCGACCTTTCATTTCCATTATCAAAAGCATTTGACTAAACTAACAGGATAATAATAATTAATACAGGAATATTAAGTAACCTAAGGTTACAAGGATATAATTAGGTTCAATAATTTTCAAGGAAGTCTCATGAGCAAATCGGCATTAACTAAGTATCATGTCATTCTAAACTAGACAGATTTGCATTATTTCAATATACAGCAAAGTAATGCGGTAGAAAATAGTAATTGACTATAATAAGGCATGAATAGGTTCAACATGTTCAAAGGTGTACGGCTTGCCTTGCTGGCGATCGGATCGGACGGAGTGTCGTTGACGCGGTCGAAATCGGCTCTTTGTCGGGTCCGGGTCCTGCTCCGAAGCTATGGCGGCTCCTGGAATCGTCCAACGTCCGGATCTAATGCAAAAAGATCGAACGACAATAAAGAAACGAAAAACGAAAAGAAATTGAAATGAAAACGGAAACAGAAATCGGAACCGGGCCGAGAGAGAGAAAGGAAGGGCGATTTGGGCATTTTGGGAATTTTGGAGACTCCGGATTGAGGAACGGAGGGCATTTTTGGACTCAGTGGCTCGAAACGGTTCGGAAAAGTATTTTTGGGGCATTTTTGGACTCTCGGATAATTTTGGGTATTTTTGGGGGTATTTTTGGATATTAAAATGATTTAAAAAGATTTTTGGAAATTGAAAAATTGAAGAAAAAGGAAAAGAAAAGGGCGCTGTTCACTTGGGCCGCGCCAAAACCCATTTTGCTCAAGGAACGCTGCTGGATGGCTCTTGGCCGCCCAAACTTGGGCAGCCGCTGACAGGCGGGCCCGGGCGGCAGCGGCGTGAGAGAGGAGAGGGGCTGGCGAGTGGGGCCGGGGCGCAGAGAGAGGGAGGGGTGGTAGCGCGTGGGCCACGGGGTCTTCTGCGCGGTGGCCAGTGGGGCTGCTTAGCGGCGACAGGGAGACCGCCTGGCCGGGCCCAGGCGGCGCCGACGGAGTTAGGGGAAGACGGTGAGCCATCCCACGTTCTAGGGCACGGGGGCTCACACTGGATTGGGGAAAAGGTAGAGGGGCTCACCGCGAGGCTAGGGCTCGGCTCGGGGAGACCGAACGGCGGCGGAGTGGCTTGGCGGCGGCGCTAAGCCGGAGACGGGGAAGAAGCTTGTGGCGCGGCCACGGGAGGGCGTGGGAGAGCACGGGAGAGAGGGGAATAGAGAGAGGAGTGGGCGGCGAGCTCGGTGGGCCATTAATGGGGGCCGGAGGAGGCTTATATAGCCGGCGAGGGGAGCGGGGTCGTTGGCCCTAATCATGGCGAGGGGCTGGCCTTGTGGGAGCGAAGCGATCTGGCCTTGAGGCTCAAGGCAGCGGCGAGAGAGGTAGGCACGGAGTGCCCCTCTGAAACTAAGGCAGTGAGTGTGGCGGAGTCACAGGCGGCGCGAGCCATGGCGAAGCTCCATGAGATGCAGTGCTTAGCCTTTCGGGGCGAGCGAAGCGCGCGGCGCGAAGCGGAGGCGGAGTTCGGCCAGGCGAAGCGCGCGGGAAAGCGACAAGCGTGGGCTGGCGCGGGAGTGCGGGGAAGACGCAAAGGCCAAAAGGGGAAAGCGTCCCCGGGACGAAACCTTCCCGAAACGGAAAGAATTCGTAATTTAATCAAATAAATCCGAATAAATTCGAAAAAAATCCAAAAAAATTCAGAAAAATCATAAAAAGCAAATAAAGTCTAATTTAAATCTGTTTTGAAAATTTTGGGGTATTTCAGTGAACTTGGAGTTGGGGGTTGGGGTGAGCTCGGAGGATGATGGTCTGGATCTTGAGCTTAGGCTCGGGCGCTCTTGATCTAGTGTTATAGCTATCTATCTATCTATCTACATGCACGCATTATTTTATAATTGTTTCAATTAGTTTTCCCTGTCTGTTTATCTTGCTTCCATGCATCTTGTTTATTACTCCCCCTTGGTATTAATATCTAGAACTAGGTGGCTAGCTAGAGTTGGCTCAAGGAGAAGGCCAGCTGAATGAACGTCTCTTTATTAATTTAGTTGTTAGCTATCTTGCATAGGGATTTTTCAGGCTTTTCAGCTATGTTGATACATGTAGCTAACCAGTTTGCTATATGTATTATTTGTCAGGATGCTTGATTTGTTTATTAGGATGATATATATGTCCAACTGATGATTAATCGAAGTTTCTTGAGCAAGTCAATGATGCTTGCAACGTGGTTATCTGTGTTTTTTTTTTCTGTGTAAGGGTGTTTACCGCATCTCATAAGCGGTACCAAGAGTTAAAATTTTTATCTTGCTAAATTTGAAAGAATTGTTCTCCCTCTGGCTAAAAATCGTTTTGGACCGAGTCCGGCCTCAGCCCATTCCCCTCGCCAGCACGCGATGCCACCTTGGCCCACCTCTGCGCTGCCCTCAGCCCCCTCCCTCTCTCACTGATCGGGCCCGCACGTCACACGTCGTCTTCCAACTCCTGTTCAGGAACCCTGACATGTGGCCAAGCGCCTCATGTGTAACACCCCGGCATTTACTATGCCTGAATGCTACCAAACATAAGCTAAACAACATCTAAATACCACAAGTTACCATAAATTCCAGCAAAGGTACATATGCTAAAAACCGAAATTTCGTGACATCTCCTTTGTTTTAACATGAATTAAAGGAGCAACAACAGTATATCAATGTATGGATTATGAGAGACAACTAAAAACAGCAATAATTAACGACTTAGCAACAATATAAGTCTAGTTTCAAACACATAATGTCTCCAAGGGTCAAACGAACAATAAAACTCTCATATAGCAAAGCTAAACCTTAAAGCAATAATCATCACACGCAATTTATTATCAAACTAATAGAATGACTTGTGGAATCAATATGGTGAAGCTACGTGTGGGCGTGTGACTATTTCCCTTCCCCACATACCGTTCTCATGGTACCTAAAATAACAAGAAACACAAGCGTGAGTTCGAAACTCAGCAAGCATATTGCAATGGACAACAAGAACAATATCATGGCAATAACATCTCCCATCATATATATCATCTCATTCATGAACACTTAACAATATCATCATCATTATGTATGCAATGTAATGCAATGCTCATGTCTCCTTGGAAACTCATACCGGTATGGTTGAGTACACACCCGTCGGTGTGCACCCTCTCCCCCCTTCCATCCCGAAGATGGAGGGTGCCTACTCCTCGCTTCCGTTCACCGCGGTGAATAGAATCACGATGTAGGACTTACTCATTGGCTTTCCGGATTAGTCATAACTTTCTCACCGACCTTCCCGGACTAGTTATAACTTTCTCACCGCCCGAGCCATGTAACATGCCATGTATGCATTTATGCCAACATCATATTTAACTCACATATTAACACATGGCATCATAACATATTAAACATGCTCATCATATCATTGGCAATCATAAAAGCATGGCAAGTGATCATATATCATGTAGTCAATTCCATCTATTCTCAACAAGCAACCTACAAATCGCTATCCATCACAAAACACTTGCCTCAACCACGGGCAACGGATTGGCGGGAAGTAGAGGGCACTCCCGGGGTCGCACCACCTGCACATAGGTACCACACGCTCACAATTATGTCCACAAAACAGTACGCAAACCCTCATCTACCCCGACATTGCCAACTACTCGCAAAACCTAAAAAACAGAGGTTCTGTCCCGTCGGGACAGCAGCCTTGCAAAAGGCATAACTTGAGTTTTGGGACTCCGAATCAATTAAACGAGTACATCCTCGCATAGCTTAGGAAATTTCCCAACTTTCTCTAGGTATATGAAAAGACTGATTCGGACTCTAAAGTTGTTTAATCTACAGATTACCGTGATCTGTTCCAATTACGTCACAGATTTTATCATGCTCGGTAAAACAGCCATAACTTTCAAACGGATGGGCGGAATTTAACGTGTTTTATACCCACTGAAAGATAATGAAATTATCTACAATTTCTTCAACATCTGTACGGACAGATTCAGATACTAAATTGATGAAAACGCAAACTCTAGGTCGACTGCTCATGCTGTCCCAAAAACAGAACGTGGCAACATCTAGATCTAATCCAAATTACTCAATTCGAGCACCACCAATTGATCTAAAAACTTGATAAACACCCTTAGAACAGTACCTAAATCAACCCCAAGGATTTCCATGGACATACCTTTGCCCGACGCACGAAAACCCAATAGATCTCCTCCCGGTTCGCGCGATCCCCTTCCTCGCTTCCAAATCCACCGGATCTCCTCGTCGCGGAGCGCTCCAATGGATGGATCTTCAAGGTGGTGAGGTCAAGAACTCACCTAGGCGCATAAAGGGAGGTGGAGAGGTGGTGGAGAGGGTGGTGGCGCAAGGGAAGAGGCTTGGGGGAGGTGGAGGCGCCCAAGGAGGAGGTGGGGAGGTGTGGGAGGCGGCTAGGGCATTTGGGGGCGCAAGGGGCAGGGGGAGGACGCCCAAAAGGGCAGGGAAACCCCCCTTTAACCAGCCCTAAGCCTCTTTCCTAATCCTAAATGGATTCCCACTCCATCCCACTAAAGCCCACAACCCCCTCTTTAAGGCCCAAACTCCCCCGGGAAGGCCCAAAACCCCGGAAACGTCCCGACAACGCTATTAACCTCCATACCTTATGGTTTTAACCTCCCATATCATATTTCAATATGTTTTTGACCTCATCATGCACCTTTTATAAGGTTACGACGCTCCGTGGTGTCACAACACTTCAAAAGGCCCAAAAACGCGAGTAAACCTCAAGCCGAAAGGTTTTATTCTCTAATTTCACATTTTATAATGTCACACCATACCGTAGTGTCACATCATGCATGCCACACCACGTAGCCGGTAGCCCAATGCCCTTGTCTCGCTGTGCCACTGACCGGTGGTCCCTGGGACTGCGTAGCAACCAACGTTGTCCACCTCGCCGCCCTTGGCTTCCCTCTTGTGCCTTTTCGCAGTTCACCATTGTCGGAACTCGAATATGTAAATCCAGATCCTCTGTGTATTCAGCACTAGTTTAGGATCACGCTAGTGCACACAGTCTCAACATAGATAAAATATCACAATCATACGCAGCGGAATAATAAAAGCAACTCAATTATTGAATAATAAATTGTTGAATGACTTTAAGGTCAACCTTACACTTATGAGGTCTTGATGGCTTCAACTCCAAATAAGCAGCAGCGGAACGAAGAACGTCGGTGAATCCTATCAATATGCCATAGGCAACTGACAAGGTTCAACTCCTAGATATTCGCATCTTCACAGAACTCCTTCCTCTTCAAAGTTGTAGACTTCTCTTCAACTAGTGATTGTTTGTTGCAAGGGGTGAGTACATAAAGCACTAGCAAGTTATGCACGGAATGCAAGTCTAATAACTATATGAATGGCTTATTCCAAATGATTGGCTAAATGGTTATTTTGCAATAAACAGCATTCACAAATATTCATAATAGATTGTAAAGCAGTAAAACAAATAACAATAATAATAATTTTCGCAGTTGTTTCACAAATAAACCATTCCACATCCTTATCACTTTTCCACAGGCAACCTGCCTCCAAGCCCAAGTTCAATTTTATGAAAATCTAACACTTGACTATAATCCCCGAGTAATGTCCAATACCGCGGACACGGCTATTCGAATAGTTTTGACACTCTGCAGAGGTTATACACTTTACCCACAAGATACAATCAACTCACCACGTCAGCCGCGAATTGCCATACAAGAGTATATGAATGAGCGATCGTAACAAAGCCTTTACAATGCTCTGTCTAAACCCAGTACTACCCGCTAAGGTTTCAACACTGAAGGGATTGGTTATCACAATCAGGGGACCCCTCTTGCACCATGTGAGCCAACCCGTAAACCTGGGCCTCATGCCCCCACAACAGTACAGAAGTGAAGACTTCACAAATTAGTCAGCTAGGTCTGTCTCATTCCAGACCTGTGGTTGTATATTTGACTCAATTCAAATTCTCGCAAGGTTAAGTCCTTAAAGTGACCAGGGCAAGACTTCCATCAACACTCTCAAGAAAATCCATCTCACCATCACTATATATATATATCATGTTTCATGTAATCCCATCCGCCAATCTAGCCCACCATAATTCTTGCCACTTACCCTAGTCCAAAACATTCATCACTCCGGTTGATTATTGCGCAACACAATGCCAACAACAACTCAACATCTTTGAAGAAGCACGAAGGCCTCCGCATATTAACATCATCATGTCGGCAACACGTCACACCATTTCAAAATACGTTGCATATTCCATAAATCAATATTGACATTTGTAATTCCAAAATGATGTCACTGACCCGTTGCAGGTCTAAGCAAACTAATACGTTCTATCTAACCCATGTTGGCAATTTATTAGCTGCCAACTATTAATCAACAATCCTAGGGCGACAAATGAATCATGTCATACAAATAGTGACAAGGTGGCAATAACAAATAGGTTGATTATCTAATCCCATCTTAATTGAAATCAGTTTAACTTAAATTAGCATGCAATAATTTGAAACAACATAATTTTCAAAAAATGGGCTCAACATGGTCAATGCACAATTTGCCTAGCCCTTGCTATTTTTATTGTTCTTTACTATTTATCCTTGATTCTTGATACTCGATCTTCAATTTTCGCTTCCTTAACCTTCAGCTCTGTAGAACGACTCCCGGATGACGCGTCTAACGATTAAAGAAGAAGCAAATACAAACCAATTCAAAAGACAAATCAAGTAAAACTCCAAATTAAGAACAAATAGCATTGGGTACAACGGCTTAGATGAATTTAGGAACTTGAACGGGTTAGATCGAACATTAGACAAAAGAGAATGGGCTTTTGGGAATTACACCAGAAAGGAAAAGATTAATAACTGAGAAAGAAAGAATAATATTCCAAAGAATATTTCTTCCGAAGTTATTATCTTGATTGGACAGACAAGGACATATGGGCTCTCGATCTATAGACTGGATCCATAAGGATATGTTAGTTCACAATGAACTAAGCTGAGGCTCAATGTTGACTTTTGTTGACTAAACAGATATGCAGCCAAACAAAAGAGAGAGACTGATAAACTAGATTGGGCGCAAGGATATGACACACGGCCAATGGTCTATCGACCAAGTCCACGAATGAGTTCTAGCACTACTACACAATAGGCAATCCTCGCCGCCATATTACTACCGGTTGGGCTAAAGCAGTTAGTGATAAATTATCACTGCTGGTTCGTAAGATCCGCTGTGCAGGAAACGTATCACTCCCGGTTTGAATAACCAACCGGTAGTGATAACACACTATCACTACCGGTTTATACCCAAAACCGGTAGTGACGTATCACAGCTAGTTCTACTTAGAACCGGCAGTGATATTGGAACTTTTACTGCCGGGTTTACTCTTTAACTGGCAATGATATGTATTTTCCCGCGCATTTGAGCGCAATTTGACCTTATCACTGATGGTTATGCGCAGAGTCGGCAGTGATAAGGTATACAGTGCCATGACTTAGCAAAAACGTATATCATTGTTTTACTGCCGGGTTTACTCTGTAACTAACAGAACCAATGTTGGATGATTGTAACATGACTATGTTTATGAATAATAATATGATTATTGGCCCAATGAATGTATATCATTGTTTTGATCAACAAGTGTGTGACTTGTTTATAAGCTCTTTACTTATTGATATAATTCGATAAATATCTCTGATCGGATATCATCGTATAGGACAACGATGAATAGATCAACACATGTATTGTTTGATGATCATGTTTCATAGATCATAGGATATGGAGATATCATCAATACATTGTGGACGCATGTTGAAGAACATGTGTTAGATAGACCCACAATGGGACACTGCGAGAATGTTAAATTATTATGTGTTATCAGTGTATCTCATACTTAGTAGATGTATGATCCTTAGACCTGAGATTGTCATATTCCCTACATGTGTAATAGTTTACCTTGGGGTTACTAAACACTATTTCCTAACCGATAGTTATAAAGGTAGTTTTCATGTTTATTATGAAACATGCAGAGGGAAGTGAGCAGTCAAGATGGAATTTGCCACTCCAATGTAACGGAGATATATGTCTAGGCTACTCGTGTGATATGATTAAGGAAGTGCGTGGCCATGCCGTGATTGAGAAGTCAATCACAACTTATTAATATATCACGGATACGAGAGATGGATTGGACTGTCAAAGGATGACATGCTTCTCGCATTGAGTTCGATCTTCATATAGTTTGGCAAAGGGATTATTAGATCAGTACTTTAATCATATGCGTTTGGGAGTTGGCATGCTCTGCAAGGAGCCGCTACCGACTATTGGATTAGAAAAAGGGTTTTCCGAATCCATGTCCAAATGTGCATGAACCTCTGAGGTCACACAGATTAGCAGCTGGGACGCATTAATTCGGATTGGATCCGTAATTAATGGACCTCGTAGGCTTAGCGCGTAGATGGGCCCTAACTGCCTAGGGTTTCACCTCATGGCTATATAAGGAGGGGAGGAGGCTAGACGCAGAATACACTTTCGTGCGGTTTAGAGGTGTTTCGCCAGAAACCCTAGCCATCTCCTCTCGTTGCCCCTCCCGAGCGACCCGGTGCTTGCACACCGACGCACGGCGTTCCATCCTCGGACGTGTGGACTGCTGTTGTGACGCTGCTGCTATTGCGGCGTGGAGAGGACGATCCGTGGCAAGGACGATCCGCGGCGAGGACGATCCGCGGCGAGTACGATCCGTGGTGAGGACGATCTGCGGCGAGGACGATCCACGCCGAGAACAATCCACTACAACGACGTGTGAAGGATTCCGCAACTGCGCGTCTAGTGGTAATAGATCTATGATCCCCTTCTTGCGAGTAGTTTTTCTGGTTTGCGGTAGAAATTTTAATTTGTGCTAGTGTAGCATACCGCGTTCCCCAACAGGTTCCTAGGTCAATCTTGTCAAAATTACTTGGAGTAAATGTCACTTCATTTTCACTCCCTCAGAATCAAAAGTCCTTCACTCAGAAACACTGAAAATACTTCACGTCGGACTGACTTTCACAGTCCGACACTGAAACTCTTCTTGAAAAATCTTATATCGAGCGTATACCGTTCACACCGGACCAAGTTTTGTGGTTCGACGCAGTAAATGTAACACCCCGGCATTTAATTTGCCCGAATGCTACCAAACATAGGCTAAACAACATCTAAATACCATAAATTAAGATAAATTACAGCAAAGGAGTAAATGCTATAACCGAAAATTTTGGCAGCATCTCCTTTGTTTTTCCATGAATTGAAGCAAAAACAATATGATCACAAGATATAGTATAAAGAATGATATCTAAATCATCAATAATAAAGGTTCTAGCAGCAGTATAAGACTAGAATAAAGATTCCAACCATCTCATGAGCCAAACGAAGTAAATGAGGAAACCAAGCACCCAAATTAACCATCACAATTTAAAGGAAGGAACATGTCATTGTTTATATGTGTGATGCTAAGTGATGACGTGTGACTAGCTCCCTTTCCCGCATGCCGGTTTCATGGTACCTAAGAAAAACAACATAAACACAAGCGTGAGTTCATCACTCAGCAAGTATATTGCAATGGAACAAGAAAATACATTCTAATACCTTCATCACCACTTTTCACATACGACATCATACACATCTCATATTCATAGCGTAAGCATATCATTGACATCATCATATATTATCATCATATAACATCCTCATATAATGCAATGCAATGCGATGCACATATCTCCTGGAAACTCATACCGGTATGGTTGAGTACACACCCGTCAGTGTGCACCCTCTCCCCCCTTCCATCCTGAAGATGGAGGGTGCCTACTCCTCGCTTCCACACACCGCGGTGGATGGAATCACGATGTAGGACTTACTCATTGGCTCTCCGGAATAGTCATAACTTTCTCACCGACCTTCCCCGGACTAGTTATGACTTTCTCACCACCCAGGCCATATATCATACCATGTATGCAAACATGCCAACATCATAAATAACTTGTACATTAACACATGGCATCATACATAATAAGCATATTCATCATATCAATGGCAATCATTAAAGCATGGCATGTGAACATATCATATATTCAATTTCAATCTCAACCAATCTAGCAAACCACAACCCGCTACCCATTCCAGTACACTTGCCTCAACCACAGGCGACGGATTGGCGAGAAGTAGAATGCACTCCCGGGTTCACACCACCTGCACATAGATACCACACACTCACAATCATGTCCACAAACAGTATGGAAACACTCTTCTACCCCGACATCGTAAACTACTCGCAAAACCCAAAAACAGAGGTTCTGTCCCGTCGGGACAGCAGCCTTCCAAAAGGCATAACTCGGGTTCTAAGACTCCGAAATCAATTAAACGAGTACATCCTAGCGTATCTTAGGAAATTTCCTAACTTTTTCTGAGTATATGGAAAGACTGATTCGGAATCTAAAGTGGTTTAATCTACAGAATACCGTGATATGTTCCAATCACGTCACAGTTTTTAATACGTTCGGTAAAACGAGCATAACTTTCAAATGGCTGGGCTGAATTGGACGTTCCTTATATCCACTGAAAGGTATTGAAATTACCTACAGCTTCTTCAACAGGAGGCCGACCAAATTCCGATTCTAAATTGGCGAAAACCCAAACCCTAGGTCAACTGCTCAATCTGCCCGAAACAGAGAACGTGGCAACTCTAGTTTTCTCCCAAATCTACCCATGGACAGCACCACCACTTGATCTAAAAACATGATATTAACTCTTAGAACAGAACCTAGACCAACCCCAAGGATCCCCGTGGCCATACCTTCGCTCGACGAACGAAAACCCAACGGATCTCCTCCCGGTTCGCGTGATCTCCTTCCTCGCTCCAAATCCACCGGAACTCCTCGTCGCGGAGCGCTCCAACGGACGGATCTTCGGGTTGGTGAGGTGGAGACTCCCCTAGGGGCAGCAAGGGAGGTGGAGGGGTGGTGGCGCAATGGGGAGCAAGGGGGCGCAAGCAAAAGGGAGAGGGGAAGATGGGGGCGGCTAGGGCACCATGGGGGGCACAATAAGGGCTAGGGGAGGCCCCCAACCAGGTCTCCTACTCCTATTTGGACTCAAACTCCTTCCCACCAAAGCCCACGACCCCTTCCCTTAGGCCCAGACTCCCCCGGAAAGGCCCAAACTCCAGGAAACGGCCCGGAAACACAAATAAACCTCATACCTTATGGTTTCAACCTCCAATTCTACATTTCATAATGTTTTTGACCTCAACATTCACATTTTATAAGGTCTCAGCATTCCGTAGTGTCACAGTAAACTTAGACAATTGAAAACAAACCGAGCATGTGCCTTTCATGCCAGACCGTATTTTCAAATGTCCACCGGACCAAGTTTTTTGGTCCGGCGCCAACACAAAACTCTCTGGAAGTCCTTTGGTGTTAAGTTAGTTCTTTTGAAAAACTTCCAGAGAGGTTGACTTGTACGCCAGACCACTTTTTTGGTCCCGCACAAATTGATGCTTCGAATAATTCACAACGGACCAACTTTCGCAAAAAGCATGTGTACGCCGGACCAACCTTTTCGGTCCAACACAAACGTTGTTTTACGACGGACCGAGTTTTTCGGTCCAGCGTAAATGGGAGTTTTTCTGAAATTGATCCGTCGTACCTTAATCATATTGCAAATCCTTGTAATCATTGTACGTGGCACATTGGATTATTTTATCATTCTGACAAAGCCCAATAGCTAGTAAATGCTGTAACGATTATTTACAGTTTGAGGGCTATATAAGCTGTGCCAGGACCTTCTTTTAGAATACTTTTTGCATCTATTTGACATTTAGCACTCTTGAGCTCTAAAGCATTCAAAGAGACTGAATTTCACTCTTCATTCAACATTCAGAAGTGATTTAGCTCCAAGAATAGTCTAGACAAATTGCGAGATTGTGAACCAAGAGATTGATTTTGTGCTTAGTCTATTACTCTTGGAACTTAGTGTTCCTAGACGGCTTGTGAGTTCTTGGTGCGACCTGTCCAAAATAATTTGTGGAAGGGCACCACTGATTGTGAGAGGTTTGGAACTCACCTCACCTATTGGTGAAAGAGTTACCCAGTGGATACCAAAGCTATTGAGAATAGCTACTGGTGGAGCAATACTTCTGGTGAAGTTCTCTAACTGGGACATAGGAGTGTATCTCTGAACCTTGGTGAAAAATCATTGTCCCCTCTGATTCTTACTTTTCAGTATTTACTTTTACTGCTCAACTCTGCTTCTTTACCATTTTCAGTAGTGGATTGTTCTGTTTTGGGACTCTTGAAAGATAACTTTTGTGTTCTCTCTGCCATAGTCTCAGTATTTTGCTTTATCTCTTTTGATTTTTTGAAAAAGGCCTATTCAAACCCCCTCTAGGATCATCCTTGATCTTACAAGTGGTATTAGAGCCCGTCTCTCACTAATAGACCTAACAATCTAGAGAGTAAAGGATGGCCAACGATGGTGTTTCCATAGGAAAGGCACCATTTTTTGATGGCACTAATTATGCCTATTGGAAAATTCGCATGATAGATTATCTTAAAGCAATGAGTCCTAGCATATGGAGGATTGTTGGTGAGGCTTTCGCTATGTCACTTGATCCAACCACCTCACTTGATCAAGATGAACGAAACACTCATCTCAATGCTCAAGCTATGATGCCCTGTTTGGAGCTTTGAACGCAGATGAGTTCAATTGAGTGAGCAACTTAGAAACTGCTCATGAGATATGGAAAACCCTCTCTGAAATCCATGAGGGAACATCTGCGGTCAAAGAGGCCAAATTGCATATGCTACGGATCAAGTATGAGAGCTTTATTATGTTGCCCCATGAAAACATTAGTGAGATTCAAGATTGAACAACATAGTAAACGAGCTCAAAGGTCTTGGAGGTACTATTACTAACCTTGATATTATTCAAAAAATGCTCAGGGCTCTTCCAAAGAAGTATGAAACCTTAGTGACCTAGTTCCTCAATTCACCCGAGCTGACAAGACTGACACTAACAACACTTTTGGGGAACCTCATCACAATTGAGCTGTACAAGAAAGGTAAAGAAGAGTTGCTAGAACAAAGTTCTTCCAAGAAGAAGAACATTACAAGTCAGATGAAGACTCCGAAGAAAATTCAGATGAAGAAATGGCCCTCCTAGTAAGAAAGATGAGAAGATTCATGAGAAGGAGGTCAAGCTCAAGTGGCCCACACAAATACAAGAAAGGGCAACACTCAAGCTCAAACCGGTTTGCCAACATCCGGTGTTTTGAGTGCAATGAGAAGGGGCATATTGCCTCTAAATGCCTAAAGGGAAAAGAGAAAGATGACAAGGGCAAGACATCCGAGAAGAAGCAACTCTATGGCAAAAAGAAGCTCTTCAGAAGGCTTCACAATGATGGCAAAGGAGAAGCACACATTGGAGAGTGGGACTCCAAGGAAGAATGTTTGGATTTTGACTCCACCGATGTGGGTAGTCCCTCTAAGAAGAAAAGTCTTGCCAATCTTGCAATAAGGGAAGCATCATCACCCTTTGTCACTCCTCTATGCCTTATGGCTAAAGGAGATAAGGTAAACTCAAACTCTAATGATGATCCCTCTTATGATGAACTCCTTGATATGCTTGTTGATTTAAATGAATATCTTGGAAAGGAGAAAGCAAAACATAAAATCTTGAGAAAAGACTTTGCTTCTCTCAATGATTCCTATGATGAGCTAAAAAATAGCACATGAATCTCTTCTTTCCAATTATAATTCAAAATCAACAATGGATATAGGAGTCTCATGTGATTTAGTTGATACTATGCCTAGAATAAATAATCATTTTTGCTCAATCTCAATGTTTAGCATAGCTACTTCTTGTGATGACTTGTTATCGATTTCCTCTAGCTCTTGTTCTAGCTTATCCTATGTTGAATATAAGTGTGATCTAATTGTTGAGAACAATGAGCTCAAGAAAGAGGTTACCAAGCTAAATAAGAGCTTGAACAAGTGTTTCAAAGGTAAGGAAACACTTGATAAAATCTTGGGAAGTCAACGTTGCTCTTACAACAAAGAGGGGATTGGATATGTCCCCAAAAAGGGTAAGAAAATTAGTAACAAGGCTCCAAGGTTTGTTAAGTCCAGTGGAGTACTTTGTCTTAAATGTCATGATCTAGGACATTTGGCTAATGACTGTCCATTAGGTAGAGCAACCAGAAATAATGTTTATGATTCTTGCTATGTCCTTAAAAAGGATAGGAGTGGTAAAATTATTGCTAAATTTGTTGGTACTCCTATACTTGGTAGTAAGAAAAATGCTATTTGGGTGCCCAAAGTACTTGTGTCTAACCTCCAGGGACCCAAACAGATTTGGGTACCTAAAAGAACTTGATTTACTTTTGTAGGTGAACTACAAAACAGGTGGACGACATTGGGTGTTGGACAATGGCTGCACACAACACATGACCGGAGATCAGAAGATGGTCACTACTTTTGAGAATGGAAGTGGGGAACACGACAAGATCACCTTCGTTGACAATAGCAAAGGAAAGGTATTAGGTTTGGGTAAAATTGCTATCTCAAATGATCTTTCCATTTCCAATGTCTCCTTAGTAGAAACATTAAACTTTAACTTGCTTTCAATTGCACTAATTTGTGATCTTGGTCTCACTTGTTCATTTTCTCGAAATGGAGTTGAAATAACTAAAGAAAATGACAAGTCCTTGGTTTTCAAAGGTTTTCGCTTTGGGGTCTAAACAAGAAATATTCAGCAAGGGGTCTGAAGTTCCAAATATTTCTAAAAGTTTTGCAAAAAGGGCTCAAAACGAATTTGACTTTAAAATTAAGAAAATTCGTAGTGACAATAGTTCGTAGTTCAAAATACAAAAGTGGAAGATTTTTGTGATGAACTTAGAATAAAGCATGAGTTTGCCGCAACATACACTCCGGAGCAAAATGGAGTTGTAGAACAGAAAAATCGTACACTAATTGAGATGGCAAGGACAATGCTAGATGAGTATCAAACTTCTAACAACTTATAGGCGGAAGCAATTAATACTGCTTGTCATGCCACCAATCGGCTTTATTTGCATCGACTTTTGAAAAAGACTTCTTATGAACTTCTAATTGGAAGAAGGTCGAACATTTCATATTTTCATGTTTTCGGTTGCAAGTGTTTCATTTTGAAAAAGGGTGTTCGGTTATCAAAATTTAAAAGTCATTGTGATGAGGGTTTTCTTCTTGGTTATTCTTCAAACAGCAAAACTTATCGTCTCTTCAACAAAAACAATGGTTGCTCTGTGTATTCAGCTAGTCCAGGATCACGCTAGTGCACACATCCTCAACATCGGTAAATACCACAATCATACTCAATGAAATAGTAAAGTACTTTATTGAAAGGGAAATATAACCAGTTGCTCAACCTTATGGTCAAGTTACAAAAGTACGCCTCACAGGGCTTAAGTCTTACTCAAATAAACTTGCAGCGGAAAATAAAGAAATGCGTGGCGCCAACCAATATGCCACAGGCAACAGACTGGGCTCACCCCTAGTTCGTCAGCTCCGCTTGAAACTCCTCGTCCAATGCTGGCATTGATTCTTCTTCAACTGGTGTTTGTATTGTAGCAAGGGTGAGTACTTAAAAGCACTCAGCAAGTCATGCATAGAAATGCAATGCAAATAGCTACATGCATTAACTGGTTTGGTTGTTTGCCATTTTGGTTGAAGGGTTTTGGTCAAGGTGTTCCTTATGTTGCGTTTCAGAATTTCCCTAAAACTTGTAGAAATTGGTGCCAATCCTTTGGTTTTGGCTAATTTGTTTAGTTTGTGTTGTGAGTATAGATTTACACCCAAAAGTTTTTGAGTGGATCGCGCTCCTTCGCGTTCACACTGAGTTATCCTTGGAATAAATTGAAAGGAAACAGATGGACATAGAGGGTTGTGTTGGAAAACTCATGAGGTTTAATTTGTAATCCTTTTTGGCTAGAGTTGGAGTTATTTGGAAAATCTGTGTGGTGTTTGCAAGTGCTTCAAAAGGTGGTTTTTGTGGATGTTTCATCGGTGATGCTGTTGGTGAAGTGTTCTCTTTTGGAAATGAGTTTCCCTTTCTCTTTGAGAAAATTTATGGCGGTTGTATGTGCAGATGTTCAACGTTAGAACCGATGTTCTTTTCCAAATGTTGATTGTGGTTAAAAATGCGAGGTTTTGCAAGTTTAGTTTTTCAATTGACGTGGGTTCTTTTACGATGTGGTGTTTTCCTGTTAATGGTGATGCCGTCATAGTTTATAAGAACTTCGCAGCCATCGATGTTAATTGTGTTTCAATCATGTGTACCAAGGAAGAAGTCTTTTTGTGAATGACTACTTGGTATTGTTGTTACATGAAGAATGAATGGTGAAAAGGAAGCATGACATTGTTTATAGATGTTTAATGATGAGAGAGTCGATGAGCCAGGTCGGTGAGAAAGTCATATATAGATATATGACTAATCCGGAGTGCTCTTCAAAAGTGTGCATTCATGTCACAAATCGAGATTTCTATTTCTTTCTGGTATGAAAAGAAACAATGAAGAATTTCTGGTATGTTGGTGGTGGTGTAGGAGATTTGTGTTTCCTTTGCGTCTTGGCTTAGGAAATTAAAATGAATACTCTTTGGTTTTTGTTGAATCCTTTCCAAAGTGATTATAGTGCATTGGACTCAAAGTTATGCATGGGGATCAATTGGGTTAATGGTTGGTGGTTGAGCTTACCCAATGGTGGTACTCTTTGTCTTGGTCCTTTGAGTGGAGGGATGTGAGGGCAAGACTTTCTTAGTAAGAGAAATCTGGTGTGCCTAGTAGTTGATCGTAAATGGTTTAAAAGTGAAGAGTAAAGGAGGGTTTTGTATGACCCAATTCAAACCTTCTTGGAGAATTGTGGCATCGATGTGTTCCTCGGTGGGGTTGTTTAAATTATTAGTGGACCACTTGGTGGTTGCTAGTAATTGCTTTTCCTTTTGGAAGTGTATAGGATCTTTTTGTCGCCGATCTCTGAGCGAGTTGTGTCAACCGATGGGGATTGCTCGGTTGACAGTGTTTTTGCGGGTTTTAAGGACCCTGGTTATAAAGTAGGTTTTTCCTTTAGTGGTAACGGTGGGTGTTGGCCTAGTTGTAAAAGATCAATCTTTTGCAAGGTTTTAACCCCGTTTGTTCAAGCAATTGGTAGTCTTGGAATGATGTGTCCCGCTTGGTTCGCGTCGTCTTGTTTATGACGAACCGCAGTAGAGAGGTTGAAGTGTGAAAGCATTTTTGCACGTGAGAGCTGAAGGGGGATCTTGAGTTGGGGTTAGAGGTTGGTACCGTGTTCTTCTGGAGAGTAGTGTTAGTTAAAGGGATCGGGCACTCTAGTGCCAAGGAATGTATGAAATGAGGAGTGTGTGATCGTTTTATTTTGTAGTATGTTTGAGGATTTATCCTACCGCTTGGGTCGTGCTGAGGCCGTATGTGAGTGCTTTGTGTTTCAATGCTGAGTAAGATTTTGGCAAGTTTTGATTGTGAGTTATCGTTAGAGCCATCAATCTTCGAGCTTTAGCTCCTTGCTTTTGAGTCCGGGCTAGTGCAAATCGTAGGGGTTTCTGAGCGGGTTCTGAGAAGTGAACCTTAGCTCCCTTCGATTTGGTTGGTGGCAAAGTGGTGTGTCTAGGATTCGGGGTCGAATCCTGTGAAGGGGGAGAGAATGTGACACCCCAGAATATGACATTTTAGAATTCGGCATTTTGGTATGACTTTATAGCGTGTTTTTGGGCCGTTTTCGGGTGTTTGGGCCTCTCCAGGGGACTTTGGGTCTTGGGGGTTGAGTTGGGCCTCCGGTGGAAATGTTTGGGCCCAAGGGGGGAGACTTTTGGGCAGCCAAATCTGGCCCACACCCCTTGGTGCGCCCCCCACTCCCTTTCCCAACCCTAGCCGCCACCCCCTAGCCCCCCCATGCGCCTCCACCCTTCCCCTTCCACTCCATCTTCCCCCATGGCGCCACCACCTCTCCCCTCCCCTCTCCACCCCCCTTGCTGCCCTAGAGGAGATCCCCACCTCGCCATCCCGTTGATCCATCCTTCGAGAAGCCCCGCGACGAGGAGATCCGGTGGATTTGGAGCGAGGAAGGAGATCGCGTGAACCGGGAGGAGATTCGTCGGTTCATCATTCGTCGGGTGAAGGTATGGCTAGGGGAATCCTTGGGTTGGTCTAGGTGCTGTGCTAGAGGGTATTTGGATGCTTTTAGATCAAGTGGTGGTGCTGTGATTGGGTAGATTAGATGAAAACAAGAGTTCGCCACGTTCTCTACTTCGGGCAGATTGTGCAGTCGAACTAGGGTTTGAGTTTTCGTGACCTTAGATTCGGAATTTCGTCGGCCGCCTGTTGAGAAAGTTGTAGGTAACTTCAATACCTTTCAGTGGACATAAATAACGTCCAATTCCTCCCAGCCGTTTAAAATTTATGCTCGATTTACCGAGCATGTTCAAATCTGTGACGTAGCTGGGACAAAACGTAGTGTTTTGTAGATTAGACAACTTTAGATGCCGAATCAGCTTTTCCTAATACTTAGAAAAAGTTAGGACATTTCCTAAGCTATGCGAGGATATACTCGTTTAATCGATTCGAAGTCCTAGAACTAAAGTTATGCTAGATTGAAGTCTGCTGTCCCGGGAGGACAGATTCTCTATTTTTCGATTTTGGTAGTAGTTTGTGAAGTCGGTGTAGACGAGCTTTTGCGTTCTATTTTGGGGGCACGATTTGAGTGTGTGCTATGTATGTGCAGGTGGTGTAACCCCGGGAGTGCCCTCATCCTCTCGCCAATCCGTCGCCCGAGGTTAAGGCAAGTGTATTGTAATGGGTAGCATTGTATGTTGTTAATAGTGACTAGGTGCAACTTTGTTTACATGATGTGCTATCTTGTCATGATTACATGTTGTGATATCTTGCCATGATTAGTGCTTGCCATGTTATGATGAAAAAAGATTATTATGATGTTATGCCATGTTTAGTTTAGTTTGGTACAAGTTGTTTATGTTTATGGCATAATCACATACATGGCATGTGATCTGGCCCGGTCGGTGAGAAAGTCATAACTAGTTCGGCAAGGTCGGTGAGAAAGTTATGACCAATCCGGAGAGCCAATGAGTAAGTCCTACCTCGTGATTCCATCTACCGTGGTGAATGGAAGCGAGGAGTAGGCACCCTCCATCTACGGGATGGAAGGGGAAAGAGGGAGCACGCCGACGGGTGTGCACTCAGCAATACCGGTATATGCTTTCAGGAGACATGTGCATTGCATTACATTGCATACATGATGATGATTATTAGTTGTGTACAATGTGCTTTGTCATGGCTATGATGTTGTAGATGAGGTTATGGTTTGATCATGATGTTAAAGTATGGTATGTACTGCTGTTGGTGTTGATCTATTCTTTATGATCCATTGCAATATGCTTGCTGAGTGATGAACTCATGCTTGTGTTTATGTTGTTTTTCTTAGGTACCTTGACACCGACATGTGGGAAAGGGGCTTAGCGGCATGACATCACATAATTTCCACACAATTATACAATATTTACCTTTCGGATTTGTGATCATGAATCTAGGGTGATGAAACTAGGATTATGATTTGTTCATGTGCCTGTTTACATCCTTTACTTCGATTTGGTTCATGAAGTGGTTAAATTCATTATGTTAGACTTAAATTGCCGCTATATTACCTTTTATTGCTGCTTTGGATGTTTTTCCATTATGATATATCATGTGATATTTTGTAGTTGCTCCGAATCATGGTTAAACAAAGGAGATGCTGGTAACATCCTCAGTTTCGCTTTCTAGGGAAAATCTAATTTAAATTATTTAAATTCAAAAATTGGAGTTTCCTTTGTGTTTATGTTAACCTGGCATCCCTTCCCAACCAAAATCGGGATTCAATTCCCTTCCGTTCGAAAAATCGAATTTCTAGATTCCCGCTGGTACCCGAAATTTCACCCGAGTCCAAAAATGCTCCAAAAATCCCGAAATCACTTCAATTAGGTCCCAAATATTCCAAAAAGTTTTTTGGAATGATTCCCCGGAGTTTTGGAACTCCGCCCCTATTTTATCTCGCGCGGCTTTCGTTTAATGCCCGTTATTCGCGCGTGAATATTCAAATCCACAAATTTCATCCAAATTCCGCAAAACCAATTTTATTGGGTTCCAAATATTCCAAAATGGATATAGGAATTTTTCCGAAATTTTTAGACCATTTTTCCTAATTTTTCTCTAGGGTGGTTCATTTGCGTAATTCCTGGCTAATCGCGCACTGCCACGTGGCGCTACTGTTCTCCTTCTTCAACCTTGAGCTGAACTACAGAGCAATGGCTTTCAAAGCTTCCATACAAGAGTTCATGATTCAAATGCCCATAACTCCTTCAATAATGCTCCAAATCAATCACGGCCGGATCCGTTGGAAGCACAACGACGATACCTCTCCGTTCCCCACCATCAATAGCCCAGGATCTCGCCAAAATTTGAACAAACGGCCAAAAAATGAAATGCACTTTAATGCCATTATCTTGCCAGTTTCTTCTCCAAATAGCGTGCTTCCACCTCTCATTGCTTCGTTTAAGGACCCTCTTCCCGGTGGTAGCACTCACTCCTAAGCTCTCCAGCTCGTTCATCCGGTAGATCGAGAAAACTGGTGCCAGGTCACCATTTTCGGGTGTTCTTCGTGTTCATCCTTGTTCCTCCCTCTCCGGTGGGTCATTCTCAATTCCGTTTGTTTCCTTGTGATTGTGTGGGAGTCTAGTTTCTAATTCGTCAATCGATTTTAGGATCCATTAAGAATTGAAGACGAATTTCGCGTGTTGGTTACTTCGGCCGAACAAGTGTTCTTTGTTGATTTCATCATCTTCGGTGAGAATTGGTTCGATTCCTTGCAATCTTGGGTCCTTCTAGATGTGCTTTAGATGATGCACCAATTAGTTGTGGGGGTCAAACTCAAATTTTTGGGAAACTTTCCAACTTTTTGAAATTTTTGGGGCCTCTGTTTTTTTTGCCCCGTGCGCACGGCTCGCCGACCGCCGCTGCCCGGCCGGCCGCCTCGCCCAGCGCCACCCGATCCCGCCCGTGCTCCACAAGCGCCGCCGCCCACCCTGGCTGCTCCCACGCCCGGCCCGGCCAGCTGCCGCTCGCCCGTGTCCCCGGCGTGCCGCTTTCGCCAAACCTGGCCGGACCCGTCGCGCCTCCGTGCCCCAGCGTCGCTGCCGCGCCGGCCGACACTGCTGCCAGCGTCAAGCGCCTCAGCGCCCCGCCGCCGTCGCGCCGCCTTGGTTGCCCCGATCCCCGCCACCGCGCCCTCTACCGCCGGCGCCGCTAGGAGCTTGAAGCTCCTCTTCTTTGCCTCCATGGAGAAGAACCCCTCTCTCAATGACACCTTGGCCCCACAAGTCATACACTCCAACCAATTCCACCAAAAATTAGAAAAACGAATATTCCGGGAATATTCCCTCGTTTTCGATTTTTCAGGGTTTTCGAACTTCGGAAGCTCATATCTTTTCCGTCCGAACTCCGATTGACTCCGTTCAAATTCCTAAATTCATATAAAATCAATACCAACCTGCCAGTTCTACTTTTATAATTTTTGTATTTTATTTATTTTCTTTTATTTATTTGTTGTCTCGTTTTGCGCATAGCCGAGGAGCCATCCGAGTCCGCCGACCCCGCCGCCGGACTTCAAGCATTCGACGACCTCGCTGCAACCGAAGGAAAGTCTCCTTGACGCATGTTGACCCGATGTTTATAAATGTGTTTACAAAGTTTTATAACTTGCATGCTATGTTTATCAACGTATGTCAAATATAGCTGAATAGTTAATCCAATTTGCGAATACCTCCTTTGTTATTAACATCCATGCTTATTTGTAACCCTAGGACATTTGCTATGCCATGTTTACCTTATATGGTGACCTTTGTTGATTAGTACGGTAGAATTGCTTAGGACCAATATTGATGAAAACAACCCATGGGTGGGATTGTAAAAAAATGATGATTTAAAGTGTGATTTGGAAATGATTATAATGATTTTGGTACTATTTTTATAAAATAAAAAGAGAAAGGAAAATGGTTTGGACTTGGGCGGAATGGAATGTCGGGTGGGTGCGGATTGAGCACTAGTTTGCATTGTGCAAGTACCACCCCAAGTCAATTAAGGACCGACGCTTATGATTGCTCATTTTAAGCATAACCGTACCACCACATGTCTATAATGGTACGACCTGGCTAACTAATTTAGAAACCTAACTTAGACTCACCACATGGTGGAATGTGAGTGACGGATAGAGGCAAGGTTGTTTTTCTCACACGACGCAAGAGGAGGCTTCTGTACTGGGTGGCTAGAACCCTAACAGCGGTGAAACCTCAGCGGGTGGGTCGGGTTAGGCGTATACATTGTAAAGGCCTTGTCATGATCTCTCTGCCGACACACCAAAGGAAGTGTGTTAATTGCATGGCATCAAGAGACGATCATGTCTTGTGGATAAAGTTGTACACCTCTGCAGAGTTAAAACTATTCGAATAGCCGTGCCTACGGTCAAAGGCAAAGCAAGGAATGCTTTCATATTGGTACACTTTGGTTTTGGTTTTAAAATTAAACTGTGTTGGTTTTGGGATTCGGGAGTGGTTAGAACTCTCGGATGTGTAATGGCGGATTGAGCCAACAAGGTGGAAAGAACCTGTTTTATGCCTTGACGGAAAGAGTCATTTGTGATTAAACCTATTCTTTCAAAAGTTGGCGGTTAGAGCCTTTATATTGGTGGTGGTGGATAGAACCTTCACTGGAATATTAAATATTTCAATTGCTAAAATAATTGTTAAAATGTGCTTTATGACAATTATACTTAAGTATGGTTTATTGAAATTTGGCTTTGTGCAAAAGAGCCCTATTAAGCTTCCTTTGGAAAGCCCCACATACACATACTTTCCCTGACTTGCTGAGTACTTTTGTACTCACGTGCTACACATCTTGTCATCATCAGAGAACTACCAGGACGCAGTCGAGGACGGTGAGTTCTACACCGAAGACTTCGATGAAGATTGCCAGGATAGTTAGTCGCGCTTCTTGTTATCGCCTGTGGTGTTTTTGGTGTTCGCTTGTTGTCGCTTTTGCTTCCACTGTCGTGTCTCCGGTCTCGTGACCGAGTATTGTAATAAGTGTCCATGTGGCCCATACTTTATTATTTATATTACAATTTCGTTTTGTATGGCAATGACGTATCACTATTGACTGTGTGTACTAGCTACTGATCTGGGACTAGTACGGAAATACACAGGAGATTTCGGATAGCTAATCCGGGGTCTCACAGCGGTGGTATCAGAGCCTGGATGACTGTAGGACGTGACCTAGTTAGAATGGCAAAGCCTTAAGGACTCATATGTTTTTTAAAAAAACGTACTTACAAAATTTTAAGCTCTTTGCTTCTATATCCCCTATCTTAGTGTCTTGTGCTTATCCTATCCTTTATTTAAAAGTTGTTACTAATCCCAACTTATTTCAAAATTTGTAGATGCCGACTGTCACCACTTTTGCGGCGCAGGCTGGAGGCTTCTGCGAGGAGCTGTCGCTGATGCTGCAGGAGTTGGGGTTTCCCCATCGTCCAGAGTATCGCTACTCGTTTGTACCTGGCCGTGACCAGGACGTGTGGCAGGTCCGGTTGCTGGTCTTCACGAGGAGCCGAGTCCGAGCCGAGGACCGACCGTTCTACTTTACGGCCGAGAGGTGGAATCTGGCGCATGCGCTTCAGGATGCTGCCAGAAAGGCTATCCTCCAGTTGGGGGAAAGCTACCGCGATCGGCTTGAGGACTCCCCGTACTGCCTTTTTCCCTGCTTCCAAGTCGGGATGATTTGCAGCCAGTTTGGGAGTCTAGAGCAGGAGGCCGACCCGACAGTGGTGCACATGGGGTCCCTCATCCAGGCCCAGGATGAGGCCTATGTGCGGATCACCAGCGAGCTGCAGGATTTGCGTTGGGCTTTGACTGCAGCGAGAGAGGAGAATCGTCGGCTCCTGGAGGAGAGGAGGGACGCCCGTTCACTTCCACCACCGGCTCCTGTGCAGGTGGCACAGCCAGTAGCACCACCACCACCAGTGCCTATTCCGGAGGACCCGCCTACCCGCGACGTGCCGATCGACGCCCCGCCAGCCAAGTGTCATCAAGGCCTGAGGCTTCGTACCACCGCGCGCAAGTCAGTTCGGCGCCCGTCACCTTTGGGGGTGTTTCTGAGCTTCTTGGCCGCCCCTCAAGGTGCAGGACCTTCTTCTTCAGCTACACCTTCCCGCAGCAGGAGCGAGGAGGAGGAGGAGGAGGACCCGTCCCCGCGTGTCTACGAGAGTGATGCGAGTGTCTAGATGTTCTAGCCTGGAGGACCTTAATGTTGTTTCGATTAGAACGTGAATAAGTGCTTGTTGAATTGTATCGTGCCCTTAGGCATTTGTGATACAGCCATCCCTCAAACTATTTTGTTTTAATTGGAGTTCAGTTGGTTTTCCCTTCTGTGGTGTGCTTTTATCGTTGTGGATGTTACTAGTCCCCTGTTTCTTACCTTTGCTCTTCCTTTTTTCCTTGTGCTTTCCTCGTCAGTAGTTTCAGATGGAGAACCCAGGCCGTGGTCGTGGAAGAGGAAGAGGCCGTGGACGCGGTCGTGGACAGGTACACTTCCAAGCGGAGGAGTTTGTAGAGCCACAGTAGTAGCAGGGACACGAGCATGCCCAACACCCGGCCGACCCGCAAGAGCCGATACCGTCACCACCTCCGGTTCATCCGCCAAATTTGGAACAGATGATGGCGATGCAACTTCAACTGCTGCAGGCATTAGCCCAGAATGTTCTGAACCAGCCCCAGGCTACACCAGCTCAGGCCGCAGCGGAGCCGCCCCAATCCAAGTTTGGGGAGTTCATGAGGACCCGACCTCCCACCTTTGCGGGAGCAGTGGATCCACAGAAGTGGATGATTGGCTGAAAGAGGTGGAAAGGAAGCTCCACCTGGCTCAGTGTGATGACCTGGAGAGCGTCAGGTTTGCTTCGCACCAGCTGAAGGGCACAACAGCAAATTGGTGGGAAAACTACTGCGCCGCCCACGCAGAACCGCAGAACATTGGTTGGGAGGAGTTTGTGGAAGCCTTCCGAGCCACCCATATCCCGAAGGGCATCATGGAGATGAAACGACGGGAGTTTCATAAGCTGCAATAGGGGAATATGTCGGTATCAGAGTATCTGAACCACTTTACCCAGCTTTCACTCTATGCAGTTGCTGATGTCGCAACTGACGAGGCCAAGATTTGGCGTTTTATGGAGGGCCTTGACCCTAACCTGAAGATCTAGTTGGTCTCGAACGACTTTCCTTCGTTCCAACACATGGTAAACAAGGCTCTGATCCAAGAAGATGCTTAGCGCCAACTGTTTGAATCGCGAAAAAGAAAGATGATGTTCCAGAGTCAGCGAGGTGCCAGCAGCTCCAGGCCCCGCACGTTCCAGCAGCAGACCAGCAGGCCAGCAGTCTCCAACGCACCAAGGACCCCAATGTCCACCCCTCGCCCAGTTGGTCAAGCCCCTGCCGGCAATGCAGGAACTCAAGCTCAGAAGAGTGGAACTGCAATAGCAGGCGTTCAGTGCTTCAACTGCAGGGAGATGGAACACTATGCCAACAATTTCCCGCAAAAGCGTCAGCCCATCACCCCAGTGAGGTTTAATCTGGGATCAACACCGGCCCGTGCTCCTGCACCAGCTCAAGGGAGAGGAACCCCGCATACCCCGCGCACGCCAAGGACTGCCGGAAGATGGCGTGTGAACCATATCACTGCTGAGGAGGCTCAAGATGCGCCAGATGTGGTCTATGGTAAGTTCTATGTCAACTCAGTACCTGCTTCAGTTCTGTTTGATTCTGGTGCAACACATTCCTTCATATCAGAATACTTGGTTAAAAAGCATGCTTGGGATACCGTACAGTTAAGAAACCCTTTATTAGTTCAATCCCCTGGTAAAGAATTAAGAATAACTGCCGTTTGTTCGAAAATGGATATAGTAATAAAAGGGGTAAAGTTCCTAGCGAACTTAATACTATTGGATACTAAGGGTATAGAAGTAATCCTTGGAATGGATTGGTTAACCAAGTATAAGGGTCACATAGACTGTGCTAGTAGAGCCATCTCTCTTACCAGCCCTGAGGGGATTAGAGTGGAGTTCTTGTCTAATCTTTCCTCTAAGGGGGGTAGTACCCTGAACCGTCTGAAAGGTACATCGTTGGAAAATGTACCGGTAGTCAATGAGTACCCGGATGTGTTTCCTGAAGATTGCCCGGTATGCCACCAGATCGGGATGTCGAGTTTGTGATTGAGCTTGTGCCTGGTACGGCTCCAATCTCGAAGAGGCCCTACCGACTGCCCTCCAATGAGTTAGTCGAGATGAAGAAGCAGATTGAAGAACTACAAGAGAAAGGATTCATCCGGCCCAGTTCGTCGCCTTGGGGATCACCCGTGATCTTCGTCACGAAGAAGGATGGTAGTCTGAGGATGTGTATAGACTACAGATCTTTGAATGAGGTCACCATCAAGAACAAGTATCCGTTACCTCGGATAGATGTTCTGTTTGATCAGTTGAAAGGAGCCCAAGTTTTCTCCAAAATAGATTTAAGGTCCGAGTATCATCAACTGAAGATCAGGAAAGAAGATATTCCGAAGACAGCCTTCACAACCAGACATGGACTGTACGAGTTTACAGTGATGTCGTTCAGATTGACTAATGGCCCTTCCTATTTCATGAATCTGATGAATAAGGTGTTCATGGAATATTTAGATAAGTTTGTTGTAGTCTTTATCGACGACATTGTTGTTTATTTCAAGAGTCAAAGAGAACATGAAGACTATCTGAAGGATAGTCTTGGAAACGTTAAGAGAACATCAGTTGTATGCTAAGTTTAGCAAGTGTGACTTTTGGTTGAAGGAAGTTTCTTTCCTGGGTCATATCATTTCTGCTGAAGGAGTAGCAGTGGATCTGGCAAAAGTAAGAGATGTTTTGGAGTGGACGCAGCCCAAGTCAGTCCCGGACATCCGAAGTTTTCTTGGATTAGCTGGTTACTATCGGCGATTCATAGAAGGTTTCTCGAAAATAGCCAGAAAGAGAAGAAGTTTGAATGGACTAAATCTTGTGAGCAGAGTTTTCAGGAGTTGAAGAAGAGATTAACCTCAGCCCCAGTTCTTATTCTGCCTGATATCCATAAGGATTTCGAGGTTTACTGTGATGCTTCGAAGCAAGGTTTTGGATGTGTTTTAATGCAAGAAGGAAAAGTTATAGCTTATGCTTCAAGACAACTGCGACCTCATGAAGAAAACTACCCCACTCATGACTTGGAGTTAGCCGCAGTTGTGCATGCACTTAAGATTTGGAGGCATTATTTGATTGGGAATAGATGTGAGATTTATACGGATCATAAAAGTTTGAAGTACATATTCACATAGTCAGATCTCAATTTGAGGCAGAGAAGATGGTTGGAACTGGTAAAAGATTATAATGTGGGAATCCATTATCACCCTGGAAAAGCTAATGTTGTTGCGGATGCTTTAAGTAGGAAGAGCTACTGCAACAATGTTAGGGTACAGGAAAGCCCCACATACACATACTTTCCCCGATTTGATGAGTACTTTTGTACTCACGTGCTACACATCTTGTCATCATCAGAGAACTACCAGGACGCAGCCGAGGACGGTGAGTTCTACACCGAAGACTTCGATGAAGATTGCTAGGATAGCTAGTCGCGCTTCTTGTCGTCGCCTGTGGTGTTTTTGGTGTTCGCTTGTTGTCGCTTTTGCTTCCGCTGTCGTGTCTCCGGTCTCGTGACCGAGTATTGTAATAAGTGGCCATGTGGCCCATACTTTATTGTTTATATTACAATTTCGTTTTGTATGGCAATGACGTATCACTGTTGACTGTGTGTACTAGCTACTAATATGGGACTAGTACGGAAATACACAGGAGATTTTGGATAGCTGATCCGGGGTCTCACAGCAGTGGTATCAGAGAGGCTCAATATTGAGGTAAAGTCCACCTTAGAAAGCCAGCCAACTCTTCATGAAGAATTCCGGCGTCTTAACTTGGAATTGGTGAATGAAGGTGGCATTTTCAATATTGAGGTAAAGTCGACCTTAGAAAACCAGATCAGAGAGGCTCAGAAGAATGATAAGGGTATTGCAGACCTAAAAGAGGGCTTGAAGAAAGGGAAACACCCAGGATTTTTGGAGGATGAAAAAGGTACGGTTTGGTTCGGGAAAAGGATAGTAGTCCCTAACCAAGAAGAAATCAAAGATGTGGTCTTGAAAGAGGCTCATGATTTAGTACATTCCATTCATCCGGGAGGTACCAAAATGTATTCGGATTTGAAAGAAAAATATTGGTGGTCCAATATGAAGAAAGAAGTGGCTGAATTTGTAGCTCGGTGTGATGTTTGCCAGTTGGCGAAAGCAGAGCATCAGAGACCAGCCGGTCTATTGCAGCCATTGCATGTTCTTATTTGGAAATGGGAAGAAATTGGGATGGATTTTATTACTGGATTACCCAAAACCAAATCTGGATATGATTCCATCTGGGTCATTGTGGACAGATTAACCAAAGTAGCTCATTTCATTCCTGTGAAGATGACTTATTCGGGGGACAAGCTTGCAGAACTTTACATTGCTAAGATAGTGTGTTTGCATGGTGTGCCGAAGAAGATCGTGTCCGATCGGGGTTCCTAGTTTACCTCAAGGTTCTAGCAGAAATTGCATGAGGTATTGGGCACAAATCTGAACTTCAGTACTGTTTACCATCCCCAGACCGACGGCCAGACGGAAAGAATAAATCAAATCCTAGAAGATATGTTGAAAGCTTGTGCTTTGACTTATAAAGGTTCGTGGGATCAGAATTTGCCCTATGCTGAATTTTCCTATAACAACAGTTATCAAGCCAGTCTGAAGATGGCACCATTTGAGGGCCCTGTACGGAAGGAAATGCCGAACCCCCTTGTATTGGAAGGAAACCGAAGGTGGGCAAATCATTGGACCGGATATTCTGAAAGAAGCCGAAGAGCAGGTCAGACAAATCTGCGCGAATTTGAAGACGGCCCAATCGAGACAGAAAAATTATGCTGACAACTGTTGACGAGAATTAAGCTTTGCACCTGGTGATCATGTGTTTCTGAAAGTTTCGCCTCTGAAGGGAATGAAACGGTTTCGAGTTAGTGGAAAGTTAGCGCCCCGCTACATCGGACCATTCCCAGTGGTTGCCAGGAGAGGAGAAGTGGCTATAAGTTGGAGCTACCTCCTCAGTTGTCAGGTGTTCATGATGTCTTCCATGTGTCTCAGTTGAAGAAATGTCTCAGAGTACCCGAACATCAGATGCCTTTTGAAGAGATGGAATTAAAAGAAGACCTGTCGTATCCGGAGTATCCAGTCAAGATTTTAGATGAAGCCGAGCGTCGAACCCGAAGTCGTGTAATCAAGTTTTGCAAGGTTCAGTGGAGCAATCATTCCGAGAAGGAAGCTACCTGGGAGCGAGAAGAAGATCTTCGAGCGGAGTTTCCAGATCTCTTTCTTTCTCCGTCTGAATCTCGTGGACGAGATTCTCTCTAAGGGGGGTAGGTTTGTAACATCCTCAGTTTCGCTTTCTGGAAAAATCTAATTTAAATTATTTAAATTCAAAAATTGGAGTTTCCTTGGTGTTTATGTTAACCTGGCATCCCTTCCCATCCAAAATCGGGATTCAATTCCCTTCCGTTCGAAAAATCGAATTTCCAGATTCCCGCCGGTACCCGAAATTTCACCCAAGTCGAAAAATCCCGAAATCACTTCAATTAGGTCCCAAATATTCCAAAATGATTTTTGGAATGATTTCCCGGATTTTTGGAACTCCGCCCCTATTTTATCTCGCGCGGCTTTCGTTTAATGCCCGTTATTCGCACCTGAATATTCAAATCCACAAATTTCATCCAAATTTTGCGAAACCAATTTTATTAGGTTCCAAATATTCCAAAATGGTTCTAGGAATTTTTCCAGAATTTTAGACCATTTTTCCTAATTTTCTCTAGGGTGGTTCATTTGCATAATTCCCGGCCAATCGCGCGCTGCCACGTGGCGCTACTGTTCACCTTCTTCAACCTTGAGCTGAACTACAGAGCAATGGCTTTCAAAGCTTCCATACAAGAGTTCATGATTCAAATGCCCATAACTCCTTCAATAATGCTTCAAATCAATCACGGCCGGATCCGTTGGAAGCACAACGACGATACCTCTCTGTTCCCCACCATCAATAGCCCGGGATCTCGTTGGAATTTGAACAAACGGCCAAAAACCGAAATGCACTTTAATGCCATTATCTCGCCCGTTTCTTCTCCAAACGGCGTGCTTCCACGTCTCATTGCTTCGTTTAAGGACCCTCTTCCCGGTGGTAGCACTCACTCCTAGCCTCTCCAGCTCGTTCATCAGGTAGATCGAGAAAACCAGCGCCGGGTCACCATTTTCGGGTGTTTTTCGTGTTCATCTTTGTTCTTCCCTCTCCGGTGGGTCATTCTCAATTCTGTTTGTTTCCTTGTGATCGTGTGGGATTCTAGTTTCTAATTCGTCAATCGATTTTAGGATTCACCAAGAATTGAAGACGAAGTTTGCGTGTTGGTTTCTTCGGCCGAACCGGTGTTCTTCGTTGATTTCGTCATCTCCGGTGAGAATTGGTTCGATTCCTTGCAATCTTGGGTCCTTCTAGATGTGCTTTAGATGATGCACCAATTAGCTGTGGGGGTCAAACTCAAATTTTTGGGAAAATTTCCAACTTTTGGAAATTTTTAGGGCCTCTGTTTTTTTGCCCCATGCGCACGGCTCGCCGGCAGCCGCCGCCCGGCCGGCCGCCTCCGCCGCGCCACTCGGTCCCCACTGCCGTGCTCATGCCGCGCCGCCCACCTCGGCCGCTCCCCACGCGCGCCGCCCGTAGCTCGCCGCCGCTCCGCCCCACGCCAAGATCCGTGTCCTCGGCGTGCCTCGCTGCTCGCCGACTGGCGCGGACCCGCTGCGCCTCCATGCCCCGCGCCATGCGCTGGCCGGCCGCACGCCGCCACGCCCACGCGCGCCTCGCGCCGGCCGCTGCCGCCGTCGCCCGGTCCCCGCCGCCGTTCGCCGCGCCCTCTACCGCCGGTGCCGCTAGGAGCTTGAAGCTCCTCTGCTTTGCCTCCATGGAGAAGAAGCCCTCTCTCAATGACACCTTGGCCCCACAAGTCATACACTCCAACCAATTCCACCAAAAATCAGAAAAAGGAATATTCCCTCGTTTTCGATTTTTCAGGGTTTTCGAACTTCGGAAGCTCATATCTTTTCCGTCCGAACTCCGATTGACTCCGTTCAAATTCCTAAATTCATCTAAAATCAATACCTACCTGCCAGTACTAATTTTATAATTTTTGGATTTTATTTATTTTCTTGTATTTATTTGTTGTCTTGTTTTGCGCGTAGCTGAGGAGCCGTCCGAGTCCGCCGACCCCGCCGCCGGACTTCAAGCGTTCGACGACCTCGCTGCAACCGAAGGCAAGTCTCCTTGACACATGTTGACCTGATATTTATAAATGTGTTTACAAAGTTTTATAACTTGCATGCTATGTTTATCAACGTATGTCAAATATAGCTGAATAGTTAATCCAATTTGCGAATACCTCCTTTGTTATCGACATCCATGCTTATTTGTAACCCTAGGACATTTGCTATGCCATGTTTACCTTATATGGTGACCTTTGTTGATTAGTATGGTAGAATTGCTTAGGACCAATATTGATGAAAATAACCCATGGGTGGGATTGTACAAAAATGATGATTTAAAGTGTGATTTGGAAATGATTATAATGATTTTGGTACTATTTTTATAAAATAAAAAGAGAAAGGAAAATGGTTTGGACTTGGGCGGAATAGAATGTCGGGTGGGTGCGGATTGAGCACTAGTTTGCATTGTGCAAGTACCACCCCAAGTTAATTAAGGACCGACGCTTATGATTGCCCATTCTAAGCATAACCGTACTACCACATGTCTATAATGGTACGACCTGGCTAACTAATTAAGAGACCTAACTTAGACTCACCACATGGTGGAATGTGAGTGCCGGATAGAGGCAAGGTTGTTTCTCACACGGCGCAAGAGGGGGCTTCTGTACTGGGTGGCTAGAACCCTAACAACGGTGAAACCTCAGCGGGTGGGTCGGGTTAGGCGTATACATTGTAAAGGCCTTATCATGATCTCTCTGCCGACACACCAAAGGAAGTGTGTTAATTGCATGGCATCAAGAGACGATCATGTCTTGTGGATAAAGGTGTACACCTCTGTAGAGTTAAAACTATTCGAATAGCCATCCCTACGGTCAAAGGCAAAGCAAGGAATGCTTTCATATTGGTAGACTTTTGTTTTGGTTTTAAAATTAAACGGTGTTGGTTTTGGGATTCGGGAGTGGTTAGAACTCTCGGATGTGTAATGGCGGATTGAGCCAACAAGGTGGAAAGAACCTGTTTTATGCCTTGACGGAAAGAGTCATTTGTGATTAAACCTATTCTTTGAAAAGTTGGCGGTTAGAGCCTTTATATTTGTGATGGTGGATAGAACCTTCACTGGAATATTAAATATTTCAATTGCTAAAATAATTGTTAAAATGTGCTTTATGACAATTATACTTAAGTATGGTTTATTGAAATTTGGCTTTGTGCAAAAGAGCCCTATTAAGCTTCCTTTGGAAAGCCCCACATACACATACTTTCCCCGACTTGCTGAGTACTTTTGTACTCACGTGCTACACATCTTGTCATCATCAGAGAACTACCAGGACGCAGCCGAGGACGGTGAGTTCTACACCGAAGACTTCGATGAAGATTGCCAGGATAGTTAGTCGCGCTTCTTGTTGTCGCCTGTGGTGTTTTTGGTGTTCGCTTGTTATCGCTTTTGCTTCCGCTGTCGTGTCTCCGGTCTCGTGACCGAGTATTGTAATAAGTGTCCATGTGGCCCATACTTTATTATTTATATTACAATTTCATTTTGTATGGCAGTGACGTATCACTGTTGACTGTGTGTACTAGCTACTGATCTGGGACTAGTACGGAAATACACAGGAGATTTCGGATAGCTGATTCGGGGTCTCACAATGCTGCCAAAATTTTCGGTTCTAGCATTCGCTCCTTTGCTGTAATTTATCTTTATTTGAGGTTTTTAGATGCTGTTTAATCTATGTTTGGTAACATTCAGGCACACTAGATGCCGGGGTGTTACAGTTGGTATCAGAGCGGCTTCATGTTCGTGGAATGTGAATGTAGTAATTTACTCTAGAGTAAACTAAAATATTGACTTGGAAAAGTAGAAACATGGCATAGGATTACTTGTTGAAATTTGACCTTAGGGCAATAACCTTAAAATCTGAAATAGTTTGGTTAACTAATTTAAAACTTGACACACTCTGATGCATAGTAGGAAAGGGGAATGGGTATCGTTACTTACGCTTAAATGTTGTATTCAAGCCTTGTTGTTGAATGCTATATTTGATAATGTAAGCTGCTATGTTTATGAGATAATTGATTGAGTTGTTCCTGTGATAATGATTAAGGGAGGTTGTGGTGTCGAAGGGTTTCAGTCACCACTTTTTGTTCATAGCAAGGGTGTGGTTTGACGGTGTGGCCGGTTAGCGCCATCACTGAAGAACTATTAACCCCTGTGGGAGAAGAGTGCTTATCCTTTCTGTCGTAGACCGGGTAGTTGGCTGGTGTCGAATAGAAGAGTTCGTGGTGGATTCTTTCAATTGCTCTTTACTGTTCTAACGGTCGGTCATGGTTGGTTTTCTTGGTTTTAGTTGATTGAAACCAAAAGAAAAAAAAAGTGTTTGGTATTGGATTTTCGCGGATTGTTCCGTATGCGGTGTGTGGTTTTGTCTTCCTTGGTTGAAGACGAAGAAGAAGAGTCTAGTGTTGCACTTCTTTGCGGGCCTTCTGTAGCTCCTTGCTTGTATCATCGAGTACATCCTCCTGGGCGACAACAAGTCGTGCCAACTGTGTAACCATGGCATTCTCATCCTGAATTGCCTTCGGGTCAAGAAGGTTATTGCTGCGCGGATGATAACGGAACACCGTGCTCTCCAATTCTCTGGCGTAGATATGGGTAATGTGCCGCATTGCTCGTCGTGACGCCTCTTGGATACCCATCTGCATTGTAGACCTCCTGGCAGTGCAGTGTATCGGGCGATTGCCTGGGCCCTTCTTCCTAGCAGGTACCACAATCTTCACGTCACAAGCCTTGATCAATCCTCGCTTGTCGATCACGCCCACTTGGTATTGCGGCTTCTCAAAATCTCCGAGTCTCAGAGCATACGCCAAAGTTCCGCGGCGTGACCAACCTCCAGATCGACGTAGTTGAACTCTCCCTCCATCTGTCACAAGAGTGCTCACGTAAGAACTCAAAATTTTTAAATCGTGACAAGGTAAGGGAAAATTCAGCAAGAGACAAGAAAAGAGAGAAGGGGATAAGTCGAGATGTCATTTCTTATCTTGACGAACTTTTAACTTTTAGAAAATAGGTTTTAACCTCTCTACGACCACTCTAACTAAGGGTGAGCCTACGGTCAGTATGGCTCTGATACCACCTCTGTCGGGACCCGACCGCAAATCCGGACCCTCTGTGTATTCAAAGACTAGTCCAGAACGCGCTTAGTGCACACAGCCTTAACATCGGTAAATATCACAAACATACCACTCGATACTAATAAAGTACTTTAATTAAATAGTCAAACTGGTTGCTCGACCTTATGGTCAAGTCACAAATATACACGCAGGCGAAACTTATTAAGACAGAAATAATAGCGGCGGAAAATAAGATAATATCGTGGCGCCATCCAAGATACCACAGTGCAACCGACCGGGCTCGCTCCTAAGTAGAGCGGTTCCTCTTGGAGCTCCTCCTCCAAAGTCGGTGTAGATTCTTCTTCAATCGGTGTTGTATTGCAACAAGGGTGAGTACTTGGTACTCGACAAGTCATGCCTGTAATGCAAGCTAATAGACTATATGCATGGCTTGACACAAAGGAATAGCTCAAGGTATATTTGCAGTAAGAGCATTTAACAAGTATCATAAGTAGATTCGAAAGCAGTGGAAACAAGTAAAGCATAAATAACTTTTCAAGGAGTTTAGTAAACATCTTTCCCATCCTAATCCACATTTCCATCAACATCATTATTAATCCAACCCAACCTTTCAAGTCCAAGTTATTTTTGAGAAAGTCTAACCCTTGACTGTAATTCCCGAGCGATGTCCAATACCGCAGACACGGCTATTCGAATAGATTTTACACTCTGCAGAGGTTATGCACTTTACCCACAAGATATAGTCAAACACCACAAAGGCGAGTTCCCGTAACAAAGTCTTTCGGAAACTTCTAACAGTACAAGTGGTCCTACCCGGATGTTGCACACTAACCCTTCCCTTAGCTAAGGCGAAGTTTAGGCCAACCAACCGTTAGATGGGTACTTGGCCGCAGCCCTGGTACGCTCCCCCGTACAACATACACAAAGGGTGTAGTTGACACCCAGAGGTCCCACAGGTACATTATTAGCAACTTAATCAACTAGGTCCGTCCCATTATAGACATGTGGTTGCAAGATTGACTCAGTTCAAAGGCTTGCAAGGTGAAGTCCTTAGGGTGACCAGGGCAAGACTACCCGAAGAACCAAAACAACATCCCCAGTGCCACAACTGGCCCACCTGATCATTCTTGCCACATGCACCGGTCAAAAGCTATTTATCAAACCCCAGTTGGTTACCATGCACCACGTGCCATCAACATCACATGATACCTTTCCAAAACAGGTTCAATATGTCATTAAGTCAATATTAACGTTTGATTGTCCAAAATCAAGTCATGAGCACGTAGCAGGTCTAAGCCATATACTACAACGATCTACCAACCCATGTTGGCAATTTAGTAATGTCCAACTAATAATTCACAACTAGGGTGACAAGGGGTCATGGCACATATTTCAGTAATCAAGGTGTCATACAGCAATTAGGCATTTATCTAATTACCCATAATTAAGTAAAGCATTTTCTAATTTAAACTAGCATGCAATAATTTGAACCAAAATAGGTTTCAAAATGGGATCAACATGGTCAAAACATAACTTGCCTTCAAAAAGTACTTGTTCTTGGTCCTGAGCTGGCTCCTGGGTTAACACTTCTCCTTCGAATCCTTTCGGCACTTCAACGTCTACTCGTAAAGCGTGCAAATAGCAATACACGAATAAACAATAGGCAAAAAGTGTCCAAACATCCAAATAAAATCCATAAACAGAGAGAACATAATTTTATGAATTTTTAGGAACTGGAATCTCTCAAATCGGAGTTGAAACGCAAAAGTTATGATTATTAAAAGTTTAAATAATTAATTAAATAATTTTACAGAGAAAAACTTTAGTCCAAAAATTGAATAAAATTCATATTTGAGTAGATCTGAATTTTATGAATTTTTAGAAATTTGAATCGTTCAAATCGGAGTTGAAACGCAAAAGTTATAAGCGTTTGAAGTTTTGAAATTCAAATCAATTATTAAACCGAATTATTAAATCATTTTCTTTTTCGGTAAATCATTTATTGCGTCATGGGTGACACGCGTCGGCTCCTGATTGGCTTGCTGACGTCAGCCGGTCCCATGGGCTCAGCCCACGGTTCGGCTCGGTTCACCGTGGACTCGGTCCACGGCTCACGTGAGACTGAGAGGTGGGACCACTCGGGTGACGTCATTGCTGACGTCAGCGGGGACTCAGCCGTTCGCGGCCCGACGGTGGGACCCATCGGTGGCGTCATCGCCGACGTCACCGCTTGCGGTGGCGGCCCGACATGCGGGCCTGTCTTGGCGATCACGGTGCGGTTGTGGTGGCCGTGACATGCGGGCGGCGTGTCGGGCCGACACGCACGCGGTGCGCACGCGGCCATCACGCGGCGGTCACCTCTTCCCGACGCTGCAGACGATCTCGGCCGTTGATTTGAAAATCAACGGCCCAGATCAGATCTGGCTTCCACGCGTTTGGGTTAACGCGTTTGATTCGGACCGTTGGATCTAGATCCAACGGTCGAGATCGGATCTGGGATTTTGGAACGGGATCTCACCGACGGTGACGTGGCGCAATCTGGACCGCTTGATGAAGATCCGACGGCTGGCAGAGCTCAAAGTCCGGCGATGGCGAGCGGCGGCGCTGGGTCACCGGCGCAGGGGACGACGACCTAGCCGACGGCGTTTCGGGCGCGCTCCGGCGAGGTGAGTTGGACTCCCGGACGCGTCTTGACCTCCCGGTCCCGGATCTGGGGTCAACGGCGACGGAGGACGGCGGACGGCGGCGGGATTCGACGAAAACCGCGGCGGCTCCTTCTCCTTACTCCGGCGAGCTCTAGCGGCGCAACCACGGCGGCTCAGGCGAGGTGAGTTAGGGCTACGGGTGCGCAATGAAGTGGCGGTCCCGACACGGGTGGCGGCGCAATAAATAGGGCCATCGGCCTGGTGAAACGACGGAAACCGAGGCCCACTCCGTTCTTGGCGCGAGTCGGCGGCGACTGGATTGGGTGGCGTGGCTCAACCACACCGTTGGATCAAGATCCAACGGTCGCGGGGTTTGGGCTCGGTGCGCTCGGCATGGCGGCTCGCTCGGGCTCGGGTGATGTGGCTCAATCGTGGCCGTTGGATCCGAATCCAATGATCACGCAGCTTGCTCGGCCGAGTGGGTTCGGTCGAGTCACGTGGCTCGGGTCGGACTCGAGTCCGACTCGGGTTCGACTCGGTCGGATGAACAGTACTTGACCCGACTCGATTTTCCAGCTATTTAATATTTAAAATAATTTCCAGTAATTCATTTAATTCAAGAAAAATAGCAAAATACTCAGAAAAATTCCAGAAAAATTCTGGAAAATATTTTAGGGCATTTGGGACTCAAATAAAATATTTCCAACAAAACTTTATTTGAAAATTTAATTTCTTTAATTATTTCAATATGGAATAAATTCAAATTAAATCCAAATAAATTCCAGAAAATTCCAAAAATTCACAAATGTGCAAAATAATATTTAATTTCATGAAAAGCAAAAATTAGGGTGTTACAATTGCTTTATGGGGAGAAGCATTCAATTTATTCCTGTGTTTGTCTTTCTCCAAGGTCAAAAGAGTTATTGCGGCGTTATGCCAGACCTGGTTGTCAGGGCTGAAGTTCTGTGGCTTTGTAGGATTAAGTGGTGTGTGATTTCATCATTTTACTGGTTTGAGAAATCATCTTTGAAAACCCTTCTTGTTTCGTGAAAGGTTGGGGTTTGGTGTTAAGGTTTTATTTGAAAGTATTACTTGATGCTTGGTTCCCTTTTGAGAAAATTGTCTTTCAACCATTTTCCTCTATGGGAGTCCTTGAGATTGAAAAGTGTTTTGGAGAATTCCTTTTGGATGACCAAGTTTGGGTTTGTCTCATTGCAAATTTGAGAGTCAAGTTTTCGTGTGAATTTGGGTTGAGTTTTAAAAAAATAAAATGCTGCAAATAAAGTAAGTAGTCTTTTGACTGAAATCGTTTGTCAATAGTGAGAATTGTTGTTTAGCATGTTATGTAGTATGTACCAATGTAGTTTATGGAATGACGTATTGTTAAGTTAATTTGTGAGTTGAAACAATTCAATGCGGTTGTTATCTTTAGCCTGAGAATAAATAGGCTACTAGTGTTGTAGAGTACTCTATAACGAGAATGATTAAAGGTGTTAATGTACATGCTTAGAATCTGTTGCTTCGCTTTAAAAGTGCTTATGACCCCCGATAATGTTTAAGGTTTTAAACCCTGATGCATGGTTAGAACATTAAGATGATGTAGACTGCTGATATTGTTAAAGAAACTTTGCGGGTTGTTAAAGATGTTCTAATTTTACATGTTAATAGAGAGATTTAATCGTGTTGGTGACCTTAACTTGGAAGTTGATTAGAGTTGTTATTTATGATGTTGCAAACTATTAGTATATTTGGAAGTGTGGTTGTGTTCCTATAATGCTAGTATCGTGTTAATTGGGAAAACATAGGTTTTGCGGTTGTGGTAAGAGCTTTGTGACCCATTCAATTTGTTTCAAATAGTTGGAGCATGTTGAGTAGTGACAATTTGCTATAGCCTTTGGATAGGGTAACTAAAAGTAATGTTGCATTTTTTAAGATTATGCAAACAATTGATATTGATGACTTGGTAGTGTTGTTAATTGTTGGAAACCATTGATCCAATAGAAGAAAAGTGTAAAACTGTGGTATTATATCGAGTACATGTTGTGATGGGATGAACAATGGATAATAATCATGATGCAAGATTTTATCCTTAACGAATGCATATCTTAGAATCCTATTTACGAATTTTATCTTGTAGAGATAATATTTACTTGTTGAAGTCATTTATTGATTGAACAAGTTTCAATTGTCAAGATGGTGGCATATGGATGGAATAAAATTGATAGGTTGATCACGTTTAAGTATCCGTGGAAGTACTATGTTTGAAATATAGAATACATTGTTATATGATGTGTTGGTCTGTGGGGATCATGATGAGGTAGTATTGGTTGGATGTTGTCGGGACCCCGAATTTGCAAATCCGGACCCTCTGTGTATTCAACACTAGTCCAGGAACGCGCTAGTGCACACAGTCTTAACATCGGTAAATATCACAATCATACCATTCGATGCTAATAAAGTACTTTTATTTAAATAATCAAACTGGTTACTCGACCTTATGGTCAAGTCACAAATGTACGCCTCGCAGGGCGATACTTATTAAAAGAGAAATAGTAGCAGCAGAAAATCAAATAAGGTAACATCGTGGCGCCATCCACTATACCACAGGCAACTGACTGGGCTCGCTCCCTAAGTAGACGGATCCTCTTGGAGCTCCTCCTCCAAAGCTGGCGTAGTCTCCTCTTCAACTGGTGTTGTGTTGAGGCAAGGGTGAGTACTTGGTACTCAGCAAGTCATGCACAGAATGCAGGCTAATATACTATATGCATGGCTTGGTACAAAGGAATAACTCAAGATATGTTTGCAGTAAATAGCATTGGACAAGTAATATAAGTAGATTCGAAAGCAGTAGAAATAAGTAAAGCATAAATAACTTTTCAAGAAGTTTAGTAAACATCTTTCCCATCCTAAACCACATTTCCATCAACTTCATTACTACTCCAGCCCAACCTTTCAAACCAAAGTTATTTTTGAGAAAATCTAACCCTTGACTGTAATTCCCGAGCGATGTCCAATACCGCGGACACGGCTATTCGAATAGATTCCAAACTCTGCAGAGGTTATGCACTTTACCCACAAGATACAGTCAAACACCACAAAGGCGAAGTTCGTAACAAAGTCTTTCTGAGACTTCTAACAATACAAGTGGTCCTCCCGGTTATTAAGACTAACCCTTCCTTCGCTAAGGCGAAGTCTAGGCCAATCAACCGTTAGATGGGTACTGGCCTCAGCCAGACGCTCCCCCGTACAACTTACACAAAGGGTGTAGTTGACCTCCTAAGGTCCCGCAGGTACGTTATGAGCAACTTAGTCAACTAGGTCCGTCCCATTACAGACATGTGGTTGCACGTTAGACCAGTTCAAAGGCTTGCAAGGTTAAGTCCTTAGGGTGACCAGGGCAAGACTACCCGAAGAACCAAATCAACATCCCCAATGCCACAACTGGCCCACCTGATTACTCTTGCCACATGCCCTGGCCGAAATCGTTTATCAAACCCCGCTTGATTACCATGCACCACGTGCCATCAACATCACATGATACTTTTCCAAAACAGGTTCAATATGTCATTAAGTCAATATTAACATTTGATTATCCAAAATCATGTCATGAGCACGAAAGTGTGTCTAAGCAGTATACTACAACGGTCTAAACCCATGTTGGCAATTTAATAATGTCCAACTAGTAGTCCACAACTAGGGTGACAAGGGGTCATGGCACATACTTAAATAATCAAGGTGTCATACAGCAAATTGGTACTTATCTAATTCCCCATTTTTAAATAAAGTATTTTTCTATTTGAACTTAGCATGCAATAGGTTAAATCAAAAATAGATTTCAAAATAGGATCAACATGGTCAAAGCACAACTTGCCTTCAGAAAGTACTTGTTCTTGGTCTTGAGTTGGATCCTGAGTCAATACTTCTCCTTCGAATCCTTCCGGCACTTCAACGTCTACTCGTAAAGCGTGCAAATAGCAAATACATGAATAAACAATAGGCAAAAAGTGTCCAAACATCCAAATGAAATCCATAAACAGAGAGAACATAATTTTATGAATTTTTATAAACTGGAATCATCAAATTTGGAGTTAAGATGCAAAAGTTATGATTATTTAAAGTTCAAATAATCAATTAAATAATTTTACAGAGAAAAACTTTAGTCCAAAAATTAAATAAAATTCATATTTAGGTAGATCTCAATTTTATACAAATTTAGAAATTTGAATCACTCAAATCGGAGTTGAAACGCAAAAGTTATAAGCGTTTGAAGTTTGAATCAAAATCTGAAATCATTATTTCGAATCAATAAATCATTTTCTTTTTCGGAAATTAATTATTGCGCCAAAGCGACACGTGTCAGCCTCTCGATTGGCCTGCTGACGCCACCGATCCATGGACATGGTCCACGCCGGCTCGGGTCTACCGTGGACTCGGTCCACGAATCCACGTGTCGCCGACATGTGGGCCCCACCGCCGGGCTGGGTCTCACGACGCTGCGATCGCTGGCCGACACGTGGGCCCTCTCGACACGCGGGTCCCGCGCGGTCAAAGACACGCCCCACGCTGCGTGGCGCGCTAAGCACACGCGTGGCACAATCTCGGCCGCTGATTTGAAAATCAACGGCCCGCATTGGATCCGATACCACGCGTTTGGGTTAACGCGGTCAATCCACGCCGTTGGATCCAGATCTAACGGTCCCAAATCGATCCGCCCACGACACTAGATCTAATCTACACCGCTCGATCTCCGATCTAACGGTTAGGATCTAACCTAGCTCTAACGGCGTTAGGGCGCGACGTGGAACTCACCGTAGCGCTTGATCCGGATCGGACGGCTGAGAAAGCTCGAAGTCGGCGATGGCGGCGCGGCGGAGCTGGTTCACCGGGGTCGAAGAAGGCGACCAACGCGGCGGCGTTCTGGGGCTGCTCCGGCGAAGTGAAAGACCACCTCGGGTGCGCCTTGGCCGGACGGTTCCGGAACCGGGCTCAGACGCGGCGGAGGACGGCGGACGGCGGCGAGGCGAGACAAAAACCGTGGCGGCGCTTCACGCAACTACGGCGAGCGATTCCGGCAAACCTACGGCGGCTAGAGCTCGGTGGGTTAGGGCAAAGAGTGCGCGGGGTCACGGCGGTCCTCGGGGTACCACCCGGTACTTAAATGCCCTCGGCATGCGCGCACGGGACGGAGCCCTAATCGCACAGGTAGGCGACGCGGCGGAGGAGTCCGGCTCGGACTCGGCGGGGACGACGACGCACGGCCGTCCACGCGGGCACGATCGACGGCTGGGATCGCACGGCGCGTGAACGGTGCGGATCGGATCCGATCGGATCGGTCTTGGCCTTGAGTTCAGCCGTTGGATCTCGATCCAACGGTTCACAGGCTTAGGGTTTGGACTTGGTCCGGTCGAGTCACGTGGCTCGGGTCGGGTTCGGGTCGGACTCGAACTCGAGTCTGACTCAGGCTCGGTCGGATGAACAGTACAAACCCACTCGCATTTTCCAGCGATTTAATAATTAAAATAATTCCCAGTAATTCATTTAATTCATTAAAAATAGCAAAACTTCGAAAAATTCGGAAAAATTCTGGAAAATACTTTGGAACATTTTGGACTCAAATAAAATATTTCCAACAAAATTTTATTTGCAAAATTAAATTCTTTAATTATTTCAAAATGGAATAAATTCAAATAAATTCCAAATAAATCCAAATAAATTCCAGAAAATTCCAAAAATTCACCAAAGTGCCAAATCACACATGAATTTAAGGAAAGCAAAATTTTGGGGTGTTACAAACCTCCTCTTAATAGAATCTCGTCCCGAGATTCGTGGCTCACTACTGAGAATAGGTTTGGAAACTCTTTCTTCAAATCCTCTTCAAGGCTCCCAAGTCGCTTCGCTTTCTTCATGGTTGCTCCACTGAACTCTACAGAAACGGGTTGACTTATTTCTGGTCTCTCGATCCATTGTGTCTAGAATCCTCACGGGATGCTCCTTATAAGTCAAATCCTTTTGCAACTCAATTGACTCTAGCGGCGTCTGTTCCTCAGGAACTCGGAGACACTTCTTCAACTGGGACACATGGAATACATCATGTACTCCTGTTAACGACTGTGGCAACTCCAGCTGATAAGCAACTTCGCCTCTGCGGCTCAAAATCTTAAATGGTCCAACATAACGAGGTGCAAGTTTCCCTTTGGCATGGAACCTCTTAACTCCCCTGAGAGGCGAACTCGAGGTATACAAAGTCTTAGGTTCAAAACTCAAATCCTCGCGACGATTGTCAAAGATAACTCTTCTCGTCGTGATTGGGCGATCTTCAACCTTTCCCTAATCATGGCAATCGCTTCTTCACCTCAAGAATATCAGGCCGAAGACACGGCGCCACGGTCTCATTCCAATTCAATGGCGTCCGACAGGTCGACCATACAAAGGCCTCAAAAGGTGACATCTCAGAACTAGCCTGATAACTATTGTTGTAATCGAACTCGGCATACGGCAAACTCTTATCCCAAGAGGTAGCATAAGCTAATGCACAAGCTCTCAACATATCCTCCGTAATCCGGTTGACTCTTTCGGTCTGTCCATCCGCCTGTGGATGATAAGTCATCTTGAAGTTCAAACGGGTTCCCATGGCTTCATGCAACTTATTCCAGAACCTTGAGGTAAATTGGGTACCTCTGTCCGATACAATCCTTTTGGCACTCCGTGCAAACAGACAATCTGATCATGTACAATTCTGCTAATTTATCTCCCGAGTAAGTGGTCTTCACGGGGATAAAATGGGCTACTTTAGTCAAGCGATCCACTATAACCCATATGGAGTCATAACCTCCTTGAGTCTTAGGCAAACCGGTAATGAAATCCATTCCGATTTCCTCCCACTTCCACTCGTATTTTCAGTGATTGCAGTAATCCCGCTGGTCTCGATGCATTGCCTTGACTCTCTGGCATACGTCGCACAATGCAACATGCTCGGCAACTTCACGTTTCATACTCGGCCACCAGAATCTTTCCTTCAAATCCTGATACATTTTGGCGCTTCCAGGATGAATTGAGTACTTGGAGTCATGGGCTTCTTCCAAAATCAGTTGCTTTAACTCCTTCTTGTTAGGCACACAAATGCGATCCTTCATCCACAACGTGCCTTGCTCATCCAACTTGAAGTCCTCTGCCTTGCCTTCCTCCTTGATGGACTTAATCCTGCGGATCTTGTCATCATCCTTCTGTCCTTCCCGGATCTGGTCCTCTAAAGTAGGCTTTACTTCCAATGCGGCCAAGAATCCGCTAGGTACAACCTCAATCTTCATTTTCTGAAAATCCTCACATAACTCATCCTAACTTGTGGCTAGCAACGCACTCACGGTATGGCTTTTCCGACTCAGAGCATCGGCTACTACGTTGGCCTTCCCGGGATGGTAATGGATTCCAACATTGTAGTCCTTGATTAACTCTAACCATCTCCTCTGCCTCATGTTCAGATCCGACTGGGTGAATATGTATTTAAGGCTCTTATGATCCGTATACACTTCACATCTGTTCCCGATCAGATAGTGACGCCATATCTTCAAGGCATGCACTACGGCAGCTAACTCTAGGTCATGTGTCGGATAATTTTCCTCATGCGGCCTCAACTGCCTTGATGCATAAGCGACGACCTTTCCATTCTGCATCAGCACACATCCAAGTCCTTGGCGCGATGCGTCACAATAAATATCAAAGCTTTGATTAACATCCGGTAGAACTAACACCGGTGCTGATGTCAATTGCTTCTTCAGCTCCTGAAATCCTTTCTCACATTCTGGCGTCCATGCAAACTTCTTTTCCTTCTTCAGCAATTGCGTAAGAGGTTTCGCAATTGTCGAAAAGCCTTCAATGAAACGGCGGTAGTATCCTGCCATTCCAAGGAAACTCCGAATCTGGGTCACAGTCTTTGGCTGCTCCCAATGTAACACAGCTTCTACTTTGCTTGGATCTACTGCGACTCCTTCTGCGGTCATTACATGTCCAAGAAACTCCACCTTGTCCTTCCAAAAATCACACTTGCTGAACTTGGCGAAAAGTTGCTGTTCCCTCAGCTTTTCCAAAACCCGCCTTAAGTGTTCGGCATGTTTATCCTCTGTCTTGGAGTAGATTAGGATATCATCTATGAACACGACGACAAACTTGTCCAAATATTCCATGAACACCTTATTCATCATATTCATGAAATAAATTTGGCGCATTCGTTACCCAAAGGACATAATCGTAAACTCGTAATGTCCATATCTTGACGAGAATGCAGTCTTGAATATCTTCTCGATCGGATCTTCAATCGATGGTATCCGATCTCGAGATCAATCTTGGAGAAAACTCCGGCTCCTCTCGGTGATCGAACAAATCATCAATCCTGGGTAGCGGATACTTATTCTTCACGGTGACTTCATTGAGTGCACGGTAGTCGATGCACATCCTGAAACTCCCGTCCTTCTTCTTGACAAACAAAACTGGTGCTCCCCATGGCGACGAACTCGGTCTGATAAATCCTTTCTCCATTAACTCCTCTAGCTGTTTCTTCATCTCTACCAACTCCTCGGTGGACATCCGATAGGGTCTCTTTGCTATCGGTGCTGTACCAGGTACAAGCTCTATCACAAACTCTATGTCCCTGTCTGGCGGCATACCAGGTAGATCTTCGGGAAAAACATCTGGGTACTCATTCACTACGGAGACATCCTCTATGCTGATTGTCTTGGTACTGTTAACCATCAACTGTCCTTCTCTAACGGCAGTAGCTTGAAATTCCACTTTCTTTCCACACGGGCTCTCAACTGAGATAGTCCTTCGTCCACAATCCAATACGGCCTTGTGCTTGGATAACCAATCCATTCCCAATATAACGTCTAAGGTCTGGGTTTCCAAAATAATAAGGTTTGCTAGGAACTCTATTCCATCTATTAGTATTCTCACCCCGGAACATCCTACTTTCGTTCGGAGTTCGGAACCAGGGGTTTGAACTAAAAGCATGCACTTAAGTCTTGCAATCCCCAAATCGTTTCTAGCAGCAAAGCCTTGCGAAACAAACGAATGCGAAGCTCCAGAGTCAAACAAAACTGTTGCAGGTACTGAGTTAACAAATAACTTACCCAGTACGACGTCCGTAGCATTCTGCAGTGCATCTGCGGTGACATGGTTGACTCGGCCTCTCACCACGGTCTGGGATGTGGCTCCTGGTGCTGGCGTCCTAGCGGGGGTGGTTCCTAGATTGAAGCGAACTGGGGTCACTCCTGCTGTCTTCTTTGGACAACTGTTGGCAAAGTGTCCTGGCTCGTTGCAGTTGTAGCAGCGTCTCACTGTTCCTTCTTGATTGCTCGAGTAGCATTTCTAGCGAAGTGGGGGTGCAGTAGTTACGATTGACAGGTCTTGGTGCTTTGGGGATGGTGTCCTTGTTGCATTCTGTGGTTGGAATCTAAAGAATTGATTTGGTGCAACTCTCGAGGCCATTGCGTTCCCTGGCGTGATCCTCTTTGTTTCATTCTGCGCTTCCTGTTCTCATCCAGTTCCTTGCGCTTGTCCTCAAGAATAAGCGCCTTATTCACCAATTCTTGGAAATCTGGGAAAGTGTGGGTGATCAATCCTACTTGCAATCCTGAGTTAAGTCCCTTCATAAAACGAGACTGTCTGGCTTTATCTGTCGCTACATCCTCAAAGCGTAGCATGCTAGCCGTGTGAACTTGTTCAGGTAGTCGGCCACCGGCTGATTACCTTGCTTGATGCTCTGAACTCCTCCTTCTTAAGGTCCATGATTCCTTCAGGCACGTGATAATCTTGTGAAATGCATTGTGAACTCTTCCCAAGTGATATCTTGAGGGTTCTCTTGCGTGGCACGTAAATTCTCCCACCATTCGGTAATTTGTTCCTTCCAACTGATGAGAAGCGTAAAGTACCTTCTCATTTCCTATGCATTGAGCTATGTGTAGCTTCCTCTCAATTGACCTTAACCAATCGTCGGCCTCCAATGGATTGGCATTCCCGGAGAAAGTGGGTGGGTGAGTCCTCATGAACTCTGACAGTCTTGTATTCTGGCGTTGTCCCTGATTGACTTGATTAGCTGTAGCCTGAGCAGTGACGTGTTGCATTTGTTGCATCATAGCATGCATCAACTGAGTTTGAGCAGCAAGAAATGCTCCAAAATTCTGCATATCAACTGGCGGTGCTGGTGCTCCATCATTGGGGTTTTCTGCTGGGCGAGAACCACTCCCACTGCTTCCAAAGTTTCCGCGGGTGTTTACCATATGTCGATTTACTCTAAGTTTTAGAGATGAGGGGGAAACAAGAATAGACAAGTAATATGGAACTTATGCGGGGCGAAAGGTGTAACTTTAAGGTCCAACTTTATTATTGATATTAATAACTTGGTATGGTTGCTTACAATGCCTAAGGGCCTTGCAACACATACTGCACACTCAGCAAACAATGAAAATCCAAATCGAACCAACACTGGAGTCTAACGCCTAAAAGGGTGACTCTTTATTCTATGACGTGACTCGGCGAAGGAGTCTCACTATAGAACCTATGCTCACTCATCGAGAAAACCTCCACGGCCTGGGTACGGGTGCTGCGGCATAGGCGCGAAACGATTGCCATGTCCAGCAACTGTGTCCTCTGTGGTAGTCGAAGAAGCAGTGTCCTCATCGAGATCTGACTCCTCTGGATCTGGCTCGTGTAGCTCGAGTACTGGCTCTGGGTCTGGTCCGTACAAAGTCATCTCCAACTCGTCAATCCTTCGCAGAAGGTGTGCCACATACTCTTGAGCTTCCCGCCATCTGTTCTTCTCTGTCGTGATCTCCTTGCGGGCCTTCTGTAGCTCCTTGCTTGTATTATCTAGTACATCCTCCTGGTCGACAACAAATCGTGCCAAGCGTGTAACCGTGGCATCCTCATCCTGAATCGCCTTCGGGTCAAGAAGGTTATTGCTGCTTGTGGTGATAACGGAACACCGTGCTCTCCAACTCTCTGGCGTAGATACGGGTAATGTGCCGCATTGCTCATCGTGATACCTCTTGGATACCCATCTGCATTGTAGATCTCTGGCGGCAAAGGTGTATCGGGCGATTGCCTGGGCCCTTCTTCCTAGCAGGTACCTCAATCTTCACGTCACAAGCCTTGATCAATCCCGCTTGTCTGATCACTTCCACTTGGTATTGCGGCTTCTCAAAATCTCCGAGAGTTTGTAGCATATGCCAAAGTTCATGGCGTGACCAACTCCCTGATCGACGTAGTTGAATTCTTCCTCCATCTGTCACAAGAGTGCTTTACGTAAGAACTCGGAATTTTTAAATTGTGACAAGGTAAGGGAAAATTTCAGCAAGAGACAAGAAAAGAGAGAAGGGGATAAGTCGAGATGTCATTTCTTGTCTTCACAAATTTTAGCTTTAGAAAATAGGTTTTATCCTCACTACGACCATTCTAGCTAGGGTTGAGCCTACAGTCAGTATGGCTCTGATACCACCTCTGTCGGGACCCCGAATTTGCAAATCCGGACCCTCTGTGTATTCAACACTAGTCCAGGAACGCGCTAGTGCACACAGTCTTAACATCGGTAAATATCACAATCATACCATTCGATGCTAATAAAGTACTTTTATTTAAATAACCAAACTGGTTACTCGACCTTATGGTCAAGTCACAAATGTACGCCTCGCAGGGCGATACTTATTAAAAGAGAAATAGTAGCAGCGGAAAATCAAATAAGGTAACATCGTGGCGCCATCCAGTATACCACAGGCAACTGACTGGGCTCGCTCCCTACGTAGACGGATCCTCTTGGAGCTCCTCCTCCAAAGCTGGCGTAGTCTCCTCTTCAACTGGTGTTGTGTTGAGGCAAGGGTGAGTACTTGGTACTCAGCAAGTCATGCACAGAATGCAGGCTAATATACTATATGCATGGCTTGGTACAAAGGAATAACTCAAGGTATGTTTGCAGTAAATAGCATTGGACAAGTAATATAAGTAGATTCGAAAGCAGTAGAAATAAGTAAAGAATAAATAACTTTTCAAGAAGTTTAGTAAACATCTTTCCCATCCTAAACCACATTTCCATCAACTTCATTACTACTCCAGCCCAACCTTTCAAACCAAAGTTATTTTTGAGAAAATCTAACCCTTGACTGTAATTCCCGAGCGATGTCCAATACCGCGGACACGGCTTTTCGAATAGATTCCAAACTCTGCAGAGGTTATGCACTTTACCCACAAGATACAGTCAAACACCACAAAGGCGAGTTGCCGTAACAAAGTCTTTCGGAGACTTCTAACAATACAAGTGGTCCTCCCCGGTTATTGCGCACTAACCCTTCCCTTCGCTAAGGCGAAGTCTAGGCCAATCAACCGTTAGATGGTTACCTGGCCTCAGCCCAGACGCCTCCCGCATACAACTTACACAAAGGGTGTAGTTGACCTCACGAGGTCCCACAGTGCGTTATTAGCAACTTAGTCAACTAGGTCCGTCCCATTCTGAGACATGTGGTTGCACGTTAGACCCAGTTCAAAGGCTTGCAAGGTTAAGTCCTTAGGGTGACCAGGGCAAGACTACAGAAGAACCAAATCAACATCCCCAATGCCACAACTGGCCCACCTGATTACTCTTGCCACATGCCCTGGCCGAAATCGTTTATCAAACCCCGCTTGATTACCATGCACCACGTGCCATCAACATCACATGATACTTTTCCAAAACAGGTTCAATATGTCATTAAGTCAATATTAACATTTGATTATCCAAAATCATGTCATGAGCACGTAGCAGGTCTAAGCAGTATACTACAACGGTCTAAACCCATGTTGGCAATTTAATAATGTCCAACTAGTAGTCCACAACTAGGGTGACAAGGGGTCATGGCACATACTTAAATAATCAAGGTGTCATATGACAAATTGGTACTTATCTAATTCCCCATTTTTAAATAAAGTATTTTTCTATTTGAACTTAGCATGCAATAGGTTAAATCAAAAATAGATTTCAAAATAGGATCAACATGGTCAAAGCACAACTTGCCTTCAAAAAGTACTTGTTCTTGGTCTTGAGTTGGATCCTGAGTCAATACTTCTCCTTCGAATCCTTCCGGCACTTCAACGTCTACTCGTAAAGCGTGCAAATAGCAAATACACGAATAAACAATAGGCAAAAAGTGTCCAAACATCCAAATAAAATCCATAAACAGAGAGAACATAATTTTATGAATTTTTAGAAACTGGAATCATCAAATTTGGAGTTAAGATGCAAAAGTTATGATTATTTAAAGTTCAAATAATCAATTAAATAATTTTACAGAGAAAAACTTTAGTCCAAAAATTAAATAAAATTCATATTTAGGTAGATCTCAATTTTATACAAATTTAGAAATTTGAATCACTCAAATCGGAGTTGAAACGCAAAAGTTATAAGCATTTGAAGTTTGAATCAAAATCTGAAATCATTATTTCGAATCAATAAATCATTTTCTTTTTTGGAAATTAATTATTGCGTCAGCAAGGACACGTGTCAGCCTCTGATTGGCCTGCTGACGTCAGCCGGTCCATGGACGTGGTCCACGTTCGGCTCGGGTCTACCGTGGACTCGGTCCACGAATCCACGTGTCGCTGACATGTGGGCCCCACCGCTGGGGTCTCACGCGACGCGATTTGCGGTGACCGACACGTGGGCCCCTCGACACGCGGGTCCCGCGTGTCGAGACACGCTCCCACGCGGCGTGGCGCGGCTAAGCACACGTGGCACAATCTCGCCGTTGATTTGAAAATCAATGGTCGGATTGAATCTAGATACCACGCGTTTGGGTTAACGCGGTCAATCCACGCCGTTGGATCCAGATCTAACGGTCCAAAATGGATCCGGCCCCTGACACTAGATCTAATCTACACCGTTCGATCCCGATCTAACGGTTAGGATCTAACCTAGCTCTAACGGCGTTAGGGCGCACGTGGAACTCACCGTAGCAGTCGGATCCGGATCGGACGGCGGAGAAAGCTCGAAGTCGGCGATGGCGGCGCGGCGGAGCTGGTTCACCGAGGTCGGAGAAGGCGACCAACGCGGCGGCGTTCTGGGGCTGCTCCGGCGAAGTGAAAGACCACCTCGGGTGCGCCTTGGCCGGACGGTTCCGGAACCGGGCTCAGACGCGGCGGAGGACGGCGGACGGCGGCGAGGCGAGACAAAAACCGTGGCGGCGCTTCACGCAACTACGGCGAGCGATTCCGGCAAACCTACGGCGGCTAGAGCTCGGTGGGTTAGGGCAAAGAGTGCGCGGGGTCACGGCGGTCCTCGGGGTACCACCGTACTTAAATGCCCTCGGCATGCGCCAAGACGGGCGGAGCCCTAATCCCACGGCGGCGACAGCGGGAGGAGTCGGCTTCGGACTCGGCGGGACGGCGACGACGGCCGTCCCACGTGGCACGATCGACGGCTGGGATCGCACGGCGTGAGCAGTGCGGATCGGATCCGATCGGATCGGTCTTGGTGAGTTCGGCCGTTGGATCTCGATCCAGCGGTTCCGCAGGCTTAGGGTTTGGACTTGGTCGGTCGAGTCAGCTGGCTCGGGTCGGGTTCGGGTCGGACTCGAACTCGAGTCTGACTCGGGCTCGGTCGGATGAACAGTACAAACCCACTCGCATTTTCCAGCGATTTAATAATTAAAATAATTCCCAGTAATTCATTTAATTCATTAAAAATAGCAAATGACTCAGAAAAATTCCAGAAAAATTCTGGAAAATACTTTGGAACATTTTGGACTCAAATAAAATATTTCCAACAAAATTTTATTTGCAAAATTAAATTCTTTAATTATTTCAAAATGGAATAAATTCAAATAAATTCCAAATAAATCCAAATAAATTCCAGAAAATTCCAAAAATTCACCAAAGTGCCAAATCACACATGAATTTAAGGAAAGCAAAATTTTGGGGTGTTACAGATGTCTTTTGATAATCGTCATAAACTTTATTTATAAGTGTTGGGAAAGGTAACTAGAGAAAGAATTGGTTATGTAGCTCTTGGTTGAATTATGACGGGCTTCTCGATGAGTAAATAGTGAATATTGCATGCTTGAATGCTAAGTATAGTGGAATACTAGACATGGTGGGTTTCATGCTGAGCTTGTCTCTAAACCTTTCAGACTGGTTTGGTTGTTTGCCATTTTGGTTGAAGGGTTTTGGTCAAGGTGTTCCTTATGTTGCGTTTCATAATTTCCCTAAAACTCGTAGAAATTGGTGCCAATCATTTGGTTTTGGCTAATTTGTTTAGTTTGTGTTGTGAGTATAGATTTACACCTAAAAGTTTTTGAGTGGATCGCGCTCCTTCGCGTTCACACTGAGTTATCCTTGGACTAAATTGAAAGGAAACAGATGGACATAGAGGGTTGTGTTAGAAAACTCACAAGGTTTAATTTGTAATCCTTTTTGGCTAGAGTTGGAGTTATTTGGAAAATCTGTGTGGTGTTTGCAAGTGCTTCAAAAGGTGGTTTTTGTGGATGTTTCATCGGTGATGCTGTTGGTGAAGTGTTCTCTTTTGGAAATGAGTTTCCCTTTCTCTTTGAGAAAATTTATGGCGGTTGTATGTGCAGATGTTCAACGTTGGAGCCGATGTTCTTTTCCAAATGTTGATTGTGGTTAAAAATGCGAGGTTTTGCAAGTTTAGTTTTTCAATTGACGTGGGTTCTTTTACGATGTGGTGTGAGTTTCTTGTTAATGGTGATGCCATCATAGTTTATAAGAACTTCGCAGCCATCGATGTTAATTGTGTTTCAATCATGTGTACCAAGGAAGAAGTCTTTTTGTGAATGACTACTTGGTATTGTTGTTACATGAAGAATGAATGGTGAAAAGGAAGCATGACATTGTTTATAGATGTTTAATGATGAGAGAGTCGATGAGCCAGGTCGGTGAGAAAGTCATATATAGATATATGACTAATCCGGAGTGCTCTTCAAAAGTGTGCATTCATGTCACAAATCGAGATTTCTATTTCTTTCTGGTATGAAAAGAAACAATGAAGAATTTCTGGTATGTTGGTGGTGGTGTTGGAGATTTGTGTTTCCTTTGCGTCTTGGCTTAGGAAATTAAAATGAATACTCTTTGGTTGTTGTCGAATCCTTTCCAAAATGATTGTAGTGCATTGGACTCAAAGTTATGCATGGGGATCAATTGGGTTAATGGTTGGTGGTTGAGCTTACCCAATGGTGGTACTCTTTGTCTTGGTCCTTTGAGTGGAGGGATGTGAGGGCGAGACTTTCTTAGTAAGAGAAATCCGGTGTGCCTAGTAGTTGATCGTAAATGGTTTAAAAGTGAAGAGTAAAGGAGGGTTTTGTATGACCCAATTCAATCCTTCTTGGAGAATTGTGGCATCAATGTGTTCCTCGGTGGGGTTGTTTAAATTATTAGTGGACCAATTGGTGGTTGCTAGTAATTGCTTTTCCTTTTGGAAGTGTATAGGATCTTTTTGTCGCCGATCTCTGAGCGAGCTGTGTCAACCGATAGGGATTGCTCGGTTGACAGTGTTTTTGCATGTTTTAAGGACCCTGGTTATAAAGTAGGTTTTTCCTTCAGTGGTAACGGTGGGTGTTGGCCTAGTTGTAAAAGATCAATCTTTTGCAACGTTTTAACCCCGTTTGTTCAAGCAATCGGTAGTCTTGGAATGATGTGTCCCGCTTGGTTCGCGTCGTCTTGTTTATGACGAACCACAGTAGAGAGGTTGAGGTGTGAAAGCATTTTTGCACGTGAGAGCTGAAGGGGGATCTCGAGTTGGGGTTAGAGGTTGGTACCGTGTTCTTCTGGAGTGTAGCGTTGTTTAAAGGGATCGGGCACTCTAGTGCCAAGGAATGTATGAAATGAGGAGTGTGAGATCGTTTTATTTTGTGGTATGTTTGAGGATTTATCCTACCGCTTGGGTCGTGCTGAGGCCGTATGTGAGTGCTTTGTGTTTCAATGTTGAGTAAGATTCTGGCAAGTTTTGATTGTGAGTTATCGTTAGAGCCATCAATCTTCGAGCTTTAGCTCCATGCTTTTGAGTCTGGGCTAGTGCAAATCGTAGGGGTTTATGAGCGGGTTGTGAGAAGTGAACCTTAGCTCCCTTCGATGTAACACCCCGGCATTTAATATGCCCGAATGCTACCAAACATAGACTAAGCAACCTCTAAATACCACAATTACAAGTAAATTACAGCAAAGGAGCAAATGCTAGTACCGAAAATTTCGGCACATCTCCTTTGTTTTTCCATGAATTGAAGAAACAATAATATTAACATGTCAAGATAGCATAATGAACGATAGCAATAACATTACCAATCGGAAATTCAACCTCCATACAACTAAAGATATAAGTCTATCCGTCACATGTCAAATATGGCCTAATCATTTACTCATGACAACCAACGAAGCATCAAAACCACAATTTAGTTCAGTGAATTAACCATCACAACTAAAGGAGAGAATATGTCATTGTATATATGTGTGATGCTAAGTGATGACGTGTGACTAGCTCCCTTTCCCGCATGCCGGTTTCATGGTACCTAAGAAAAACACATAAACACAAGCGTGAGTTCATCACTCAGCAAGTATATTGCAATGGAACAAGAAAATACATTCCAATACCTTCATCACCACTTTTCACATACGACATCACACACATCTCATATTCATAGTGTAAGCATATTATTGACATCATCATATATCATCATCATTTAACATCCTCATATAATGCAATGCAATGCAATGCGATGCACATATCTCCTGGAAACTCATACTGGTATGGTTGAGTACGCACCCGTCGGTGTGCACCCTCTCCCCCCTTCCATCCCGAAGATGGAGGGTGCCTACTCCTCGCTTCCATACACCGCGGTGGATGGAATCACGATGTAGGACTTACTCATTGGCTCTCCGGAATAGTCATAACTTTCTCACCGACTTTCCCCGGACTAGTTATGACTTTCTCACCGCCCGGGCCATGTATCATGCCATGTATGCAAATATGCCAACATCATAAATAACTTTGTACATTAACACATGGCATCATAACATAATAAGCATATTCATCATATCAATGGCAAACATTAAAGCATGGCATGTGAACATATCATATATTCAATTTTAACTCAACAAAACTAGCAAACTACAACCCGCTACCCATTCCAATACACTTGCCTCAACCACGGGCGACGGATTGGCGAGACGTAGAGGGCACCTCCAAGGTCACAACACCTGCACATAGGCACCACACACTCAAAATTATGCCCACAAAACAATACGCAAACACTCTTCTACCCCGACTTCGCAAACTACCCGCACAACCCAAAAACAGAGGTTCTGTCCCGTCGGGACAGCAGACTTGCAACGAGCATAACTCGGGTTCTACGACTCCGAATCGATTAAACGAGTACATCCTCGCGTAGCTTAGGAAATTTCCTAACTTTTTCTAAGTATATGGAAAAGCTGATTCGGACTCTAAAGTTGTTTAATCTACAAAATACCGTGATCTTTTCCAATCACGTCACAGATTTTAATACATTCAGTAAAACGATCATAACTTTCAAACGGCTGGGCCGAATTGGACGTTCTTTATACACACGGAAAGATATTGAAATTACCTACAACTTATTCAACAGCCGTATGACCAAATTCTGATTCTAAAATGGAGAAAACCCAAACCCTAGGTCGACTGCTCAATCTGCCCGAAACAGAGAACGTGGCAACTCTAGTTTTCTCCCAAATCTACCCATGGACAGCACCTCCACTTGATCTAAAAATATGAAATCGACCTCTAGAACAGCACCTAGACCCAACCCATAGATCACCCATGCCATACCTTCCCCGACGAATGAAAACCCAACGGATCTCCTCCCGGTTCGCGTGATCTCCTTCCTTGCTTCCAAATCCACCGGATCTCCTCGTCGCGGAGCACTCCAATTGATGGATCTGCGGGGTGGTGAGGTGGAGAACTCCCCTAGGGGCAGCAAGGGAGGTGGAGAGGGGAGGTGAGGGGTGGTGGCGCCATGGGGGAAGATGGAGAGGAAGGGGAAGGGTGGAGGCGCATGGGGGGGCGGGCTAGGGGGCGGCGGCTAGGGTTGGGAGAGGGAGTGGGGGGCGCACCAAGGGGTGGGGGCCAGATTTGGCTGCCCAAAAGTCCCCCCCTTGGGCCCAAACCCTTCCACCGGAGGCCCAACTCAACCCCGGAGGCCCGGAGAGGCCCAAACACCCGAAAACGGCCCAAAAACACGCTATAAACGGCATAACGTAAAGTTTTAACCTCCATTTTCACATTTTATAAAGTTTTTGACCTCAACATTCACATTTTATAAGATACGACACTCTGTGGTGTCACATTCTCCCCCTTTCAACAGGATTCGACCTCGAATCCAAGACACACCAATACGCAACCCAGCAAAGCAAAAGATAGCTAGGTTTCACATCTCATACCTGAGGCGAAAAGCTCGGGGTACTTCTCGCGCATGCGATACTCCAGTTCCCAAACCGCTTCTCTCTCTGACTAAAGCCACTGGAACTATACTGATCGAGACCCAATGGTAAGATTCTTAGGCTCGAAGACCCACAGTTCTAACGATAACCCACGATCAACCTCTTGCAAGAACTTTACTCAACATTGAAACCCAAAGCACCCATACGCCTCGGCATGACCCAAGTGATAGGATAAAATCCCAAATAGACCACGAAAGGAAACGGTCTCACACTCCTCCTTCGATACATCCCTTGGCACTAAAGTGCCCGATCCCTTTAACCAAAGCCACTCTCCAGAAGGACATGGTTGTAACACCCCGGCTTCTACTAAGCCCAGAATGTCACCAAACATAGACCATAACACATTTAATACCATAGTTTAAGGTAAATTACAGCAAGTAATCATTTAGAATAATTGAAAATTTTGACAGCATCTCCTTTGTTTATGCATAAATTTGCACATCACAATATCATATCAATATATGTATCAATCAAGATATCAATATGCATCGACAACAATAGATGAGCATCAACTAGAATAACAATAAGCAATGATAATCATGGAATAAGCATCTACTAAGACTAGGATGATAAAACAAATCGCTCCAAAGACCCACATGACACACATGAGGGAAACCAACACATAATATCCATACACCAAAATCAACATAACTTATTGCCATGTTTCCATATAAATGGGTGAATTATCTAGATTATGAGTGCTACATGAGGAAATGTAGCTAAATTCCCTTCCCGCGTGCCGATTTCATTGTACCTAAATAAACAAACAACATAAAACACAAGCGTGAGTTCATCACTCAGCAAGGTGTAATGTAATGAAAAACAAGGTGCAAGACAACAAACCATAATTCCAGTCTCCACAGCTATATCACAACACATCATATTTAACATTATATACATCCTTTAAAACACCATGATAATCATCTCATGAGTACTCTCATCATTATCTCATAAACATCTTCATTTATGTATATCATTCATGCAATGCAATGCACATGTCTCCTGGAATACTCATACCGGTATGGTTCAGTGCACACCCGTCGGCATGCACCCTTTTCCCCCTTCCATCCCGAAGATGGAGGGTGCCTATCACTCGCTTCCATTCACCTCGGTGATGGAATCACGATGTAGGACTTACTCAACAGAATAGCCCCGGACTAGTCATAACTGTTCTCACTGACCCTACCGGAATAGTTATGACTTATCTCACCGGCCGGCCATGAAAATATGCCATGTATGCAAAATGGACAGCAACGTATACATAAATATAAATATTGTATATCAACACATGGCATGACAACATGTAGGACCATATTCAACAATCGACGGTAACCGTTCAAAACATGGCATGTGAATCATTTATCAACAACAAGCATTTTTAATCATGGCATGAGGACACCATATCATCGACAACATTTAAATCATGGCCTAAGGGCATCCTATCAATTATAACATGTAGTTCATGGCAAGAGAACATGTTGTCTATTCCAAATACTATCAAGCAATTCTAGCAACACGTATAGCATACAATCCACGCAACACACTTGCCTTCAACCACGGGCAACGGAGTGACGAGAGGTTGAGGGCACTCCCGGAGGCACACCACCTGCAAACACGTGCCACACACTCAAATCGAGTCCACAAAACAGCATACAAATAACCCACTACCCCGACTTTGCTTACAACTCCTAAAATCAGAAAACAGCAAATCTGTCCCTTCGGGACAGCGGCCTTCCAATGGGCATAGCTTCTGTTCTATGACTCCAAATTGAATAAACAAGTACATCCTCGCATAGCTTAGGAAATTTCCCAACTTTTTCTAGTTATAGGGAAAGACTGATTCGGACTCTAATGTTGTTTAATCTACAAAATACCGTGATCTGTTCCAATCACGTCACAGATTTTAACACGCTCGGTAAAACAGTCATAAATTTCAAACGGCTGATCGGAATTTAACGTTCTTTATGTCCACGGAAAGATAATTAAATTACCTACAACTTCTTCCATGCCGTATGACCAGATTCCAAATCTAAATTTGCAAAAACGCCTGCCCTAGTTCGGGTTCCCAATCTGCCCGAACAGAACGTGAATACAATCCAAGTTTTCATCAATTCTACCCCATGGCAGCACCTCCCTTGATATAAAAACATAGAAATCTCCGACTACAACAGCATCTAATCAATCCCAAAGGTTTTCCCCATTACCTTCTTGAAGAACCACGAATTTGACGAACTTTTCCCCACGCGATCTCCACCCGATCTCTTCCCACGCGCCGTTTCCACCGGACCTCCTCGTCGCGGAGCCTCCCACCGGCGAGGACAGCACCAAAGCGCGACGTGGCAGCGAGGGGAAGGTCTAGGGTGCACCCGCAAGGGGGAGAAGGGTGGAGAGGAGGGGCGGTTTTTTTTTTGCAAAGGAGGAGAGGTGGGGAGATTTGGGGAAGATGGGGGAGAGGAGGTGGGGGTGGCGGCTCAAAGGGGGAGAGATGGGGGGCGCATGGGGGAAGGGGCAGCAGGTGTGCTGCCCTAGCACACCCCCACATGGGCCCAATTCATCCCACCGATGTCCCAAATTGTTTCCCCCACGGCCCGATCACCCGGAAACGGCCCAAAACAACCCCGGAGAGGCCCGAAACGCGCTAAAACGCCATACCGTAGGGTTCAAATTGCAGAATTCATACTTTCTAAAGTTATGCCAACCTGTAGTATCACATTCTTCCCCCCTTCAACAGGATTCGACCTCGAATCCGAGACACACTACTACACAAAACAACCAACACAAAGAGAACTAAACTTCCCGGTTCAAACTGGTCGAGAAAAGCTCTGGGAAATTCTCGCGCATGCGAGACTCCAACTCCCGGGTCGCTTCTCTCTCTGACTAGAGCCACTGGGACTACACCGATGGAGACTCGATGACAAGAACAACACAAGTCCCTACAGGACAAAAGCTTCTGTGCAACACCAGGCAACCACACAATAACTCAAACCATAACACACGACAACACTTTTCCCAAAACCTACACTTAGCGAGAAAGAAGTACTTAGCTCAACTAAGTGCAGCCTCTCACGGTTCCACCTTTTCTTCCAATTTCGAACCAGAAACCGCGATTCACCCACACAGGGCTCCATCAACCTAATACGCCCGAATCCTTACGACGAACACTTCACATTACTATCACAACCATCCTGACTACCACCCTTCATTGAACTCAACATTTCATTGAACTCAACATTTCATTCCATCCTCTCCCAGGCAAGACTCAAATCCAAGAACAACTAGTGAAGACAATTGCTCACGGCAGGACAATTATCACCGAACTACCGTCAACTTCACTTCCACCCATCGCTACACTTAACCAAATTCAAACGACGACATCAACAACCTCCATCATCATCCACCCTCATACCACTAATGTCCAGCACCTAGCCCAAGCTAGGACCGTAACTCACTACCAAATCTCAATTGGCACTTTTCCCAAGAGGATGTCACCCTCACAAACAATTCACACAAACAACGAAGCCCACGAGTATAGCTCTTAGATTATACTCAACAATAACCCGAGGCCCTTCTTATTCTCGCTCCTATCAATAGTGCAAAAGAAGTACGATTCTTTTGAAGCCAAGTAGACCACATACAACAACTCGAACCTCAAAGCGCCACAAATCACTTTGGAAAGAACCCGATAACATTGAAAGACCACCCTTTTTCTTTTCCTAAGTCAAGCCGCAAAGGAAAACTCAAATCTCCAATCAACGCGATACAATTCGCATCGGGGAGCACTTAAACAAATAGAGACTCCACACAATTCTCTTGACAGAAGTTCTCAACAACTAAAGACAACTCGACTCGCTTTCACCATAGCCAAACTTTTCATTTTAACCAAAATCAACATCTTGGAAGAGAACTGCCACAAAAACTCTCGAAGAGAAAGGGAAACACAAATCCCTTGCATAACATAACCAAAATACCAGCATTTATCCATTCATTCCTTTTCATGCTAGAGAGCAATGGAAAACTCGATTCATAACACGAATGCGAATTCTTCAAGAGCACTCCGGATTAGTCATATGTCTCTATATGACTTTCTCACCGTCCTGGCTCAACAACTCTTTTATGCTTAAAAAACGATGTCATGAATCTTTTTTACCATTTATTCGTCATGTAACCACGATACCCATTAACCATTCACAAAGAGACTTCATTCTCTTTGTCACATGATTGACCACCAACAACATCGATGGTTGCTCAAATTCGCATAAACTACGACGGCGTTAACCGAAAAATACCATATCGCATCACAACCCAACAACCACTGCACGCAATGCGTGCAAAACATCGCATTTTAACCAAAGCCAATACCAGAAGATAGCATCAACTCTCAAATCAAACATCTACGCATAATAACCGCTACCAATTCTCTTAAAGAGAAAGGAAACACATTCCCCCCTTCAACAGGATTCGACCTCGAATCTGAGACACACTACTCTTTCATCCATATTTCCAATCATCGGAGTCAAGTTTGTAACTTGACAAAATGCCACTTAATCAGGGGAGATTTTATTGCACACTAATCAAGACGCCTAAACAAAGAGGCAGGCACTCCCAGAAAATTTATACATTCATTTGAATCCGTAAACCTTCAAAAGAAAGTTCGACTCAAATCCCACCATTACTCGCATTCCAATACTCTTAGCCAATACGGATGTCATAATCACCCAAATCCCGAGAAGTCCAACACTGTTGCACACAAGCTACAACATATGCTCTTTACAATTATTCCGGCGTAATCAACAATTACCCTGGGTATAATCCCTAAGTCACATATTCCATATCACAAGGCTTTGCTGCTAAAATGATTTGGAGATTGCAAGGCTTAAATGCATGCTTGTAGTTCAAACCCCTGGTTCCGAACTCCGAACGAAAGTAGGATGTTCTGGGGTGAGAATACTAGTAGAGGGGATAGAATTCCTAGCGAACCTTATTATTCTGGAAACCCAGACCTTAGATGTTATTTTGGGAATGGATTGGTTATCCAAGCACAAGGCCGTACTGGATTGTGGACGAAGGACTATCTCAGTTGAGAGCCCGTGTGGAAAGAAAGTGGAATTTCAAGCTACCACCGTTAGAGATGGACAGTTGATGGTTAACAGCACCAAGGCAATCAGCATAGAAAATGTCTCAGTGGTGAATGAGTACCCAGATGTTTTTCCTGAAGATCTACCTGGTATGCCGCCAGACAGGGACATAGAGTTTGTGATAGAGCTTGTACCTGGTACAGCGCCAATAGCAAAGAGACCTTATCGGATGTCTACCGAGGAATTGGTAGAGATGAAAAAGCAACTTGAAGAGTTAATGGAGAAAGGATTTATCAGACCGAGTTCGTCACCGTGGGGAGCACCTGTTTTGTTTGTCAAGAAGAAGGACGGGAGTTTCAGGATGTGCATTGACTACCGTGCACTCAATGAAGTCACCGTGAAGAATAAGTACCCGCTACCCAGGATTGATGATTTGTTTGACCAGCTAAGAGGAGCCGGAGTCTTCTCCAAGATTGATCTAAGATCGGGATACCATCAGTTGAAGATCCGATCAGAGGATATTCTGAAGACCGCATTCTCGTCAAGATATGGACATTACGAGTTTACAGTTATGTCCTTTGGTCTGACGAATGCGCCAGCATATTTCATGAATATGATGAATAAGGTGTTCATGGAATATTTGGACAATTTTGTTGTTGTGTTCATAGATGATATCCTAATCTACTCCAAGATAGAGGATGAACATGCCGAACACTTGAGGCGAGTTTTGGAAAAGCTGAGGGAACAGCAACTCTTCGCCAAGTTCAGTAAGTGTGATTTTTGGAAGGACAAGGTGGAATTCCTCGGACATGTAATGACCGCAGAGGGAGTCGCCGTAGATCCAAGCAAAGTAGAAGCTGTGTTACATTGGGAGCAGCCGAAGACTGTGACCCAGATCCGGAGTTTTCTTGGAATGGCAGGTTACTATCGCCGTTTCATTGAAGGCTTTTCGACAATTGCGAAACCTCTCACGCAATTGCTGAAAAAGGAGAAGAAGTTTGCATGGACGCCAGAGTGCGAAAAAGGTTTTCAAGAACTGAAGGAAAGATTGACATCAGCGCCGGTGTTAGTCCTACCGGACGTCAATCAAAGCTTTGATATTTATTGTGACGCATCGCGCCAAGGACTTGGATGTGTGCTGATGCAGAATGGAAAGGTCGTTGCTTATGCATCAAGGCAGTTGAGGCCACATGAGGAGAATTATCCGACGCATGACCTAGAGTTAGCTGCCGTAGTGCATGCCTTGAAGATATGGCGTCACTATCTGATCGGGAACAGATGTGAAGTATACACGGACCATAAGAGTCTTAAGTACATCTTCACCCAATCAGACTTGAACATGAGGCAGAGGAGATTGCTAGAGTTGATCAAGGACTATAATGTTGGAATCCATTACCATCCTGGAAAGGCCAACGTAGTGGCCGATGCTCTGAGTCGGAAAAGCCATACTGTGAGTATGTTGCTAGCCACAAGTCAGGATGAGCTATGTGAGGATTTCCAGAGAATGAAGATTGAGGTGGTACCTAGCGGATTCTTGGCCGCATTAGAAGTAAAGCCTACCCTAGAGGATCAGATCCGAGAAGGACAGAAGGATGATGACAAGATCCGTAGGATTAAGTCCATCAAGGAAGAAGGCAAGGCAGAGGATTTCAAGTTAGATGAGCAGGGCACGTTATGGATAAAGGATCGGATTTGTGTGCCCAACAAGAAGGAATTAAAGCAACTAATTTTGGAGGAAGCCCATAACTCCAAGTATTCAATTCACCCAGGAAGTGCCAAGATGTATCAGGATTTCAAGGAAAGATTCTGGTGGCCGAGCATGAAGCGTGAAGTTGCCGAGCATGTTGCATTGTGCGACGTATGCCAGAGAGTCAAGGCGATGCATCAGAGACCAGCAGGATTGTTGCAACCGCTGAAAATACCTGAGTGGAAGTGGGAGGAAATCGGAATGGATTTCATTACCGGTTTGCCTAAGACTCAAGGAGGTTATGACTCCATATGGGTTATAGTGGATCGCTTGACCAAGGTCGCCCATTTTATCCCCGTGAAGACCACTTACTCGGGAGATAAGTTAGCAGAGTTGTATATGACCAGGATCGTCTGTTTGCACGGAGTGCCAAAGAGGATTGTATCGGACGAAGGTACCCAATTTACCTCAAGATTACGGAATAAATTGCATGAAGCTATGGGAACCCGTTTGAACTTCAAGATGACTTATCATCCACAGACGGATGGACCAGGCCGAAAGAGTCAATCGATTCGGAGGATATGCTAAGCGTGTGCATTGGCTTATGCTACCTCTTGGGATAAGAGTTTGCCGTATGCCGAGTTGATTACAATAATAGTTACCAGGCTAGTTTACAGATGTCACCTTTTGAGGCACTGTATGGTCGACCCTGTCAGACGCCATTAAACTGGAAAGAGACCGGCGAGCGCCGTGTCTTCGGGCCTGATATTCTTCAAGAAGCTAAAGAGCAGATTGCCATGATTAGGGAAAGGTTGAAGATAGCCCAATCACGACAGAAGAGTTATGCTGACAATCGTTGCCGGGATTTGAGTTTTGAACCAGAAGACTTTGTATACCTCAGAGTTACGCCTCTCAGGGGAGTTAAAAGGTTCCATGCCAAAGGGAAACTCGCACCCCGTTATGTTGGACCATTTAAGATTTTGAGCCGCAGAGGCGAAGTTGCTTATCAGCTGGAGTTGCCACAGTCGTTAGCAGGAGTACATGACGTGTTCCACGTGTCCCAGTTGAAGAAGTGTCTTCGAGTACCTGAGGAACAGACTCCGCTAGAGTCAATTGAGTTGCAATAAGATTTGGCTTACAAGGAGCATCCCGTGAAGATTCTAGACACAATGGATCGAGAGACGAGGAATAAGTCAACCCGTTTCTGTAGAGTTCAGTGGAGCAATCATGAAGAAAGCGAAGCGACTTGGGAGCGCGAAGAGGATTTGAAGAAAGAGTTTCCGAACCTATTCCTTAGTTAGCCCTTAATCTCGGGGACGAGATTCTATTAAGGGGGGGAGGTTTGTAACACCCCAAAATTTTGATTTTCTTAAATTTATGTGTGATTTGGCACTTTGGTAAATTTTTAGAATTTTCTGGAATTTATTTGGATTTATTTGCAATTTATTTGAATTTATTCCATTTTAAAATAATTAAAGAATTTAACTTTGCAAATAAAGTTTTGTTGGAAATATTTTATTTGACTCCCAAATACCCTAAAATATTTTCCAGAATTTTTCTGGAATTTTTCTGAGTATTTTGCTATTTTTAATGAATTAAATGAATTTCTGGGAATTATTTTAAATATTAAATCGCTGGAAAATCGAGTCGGGTCAAGTACTATTCACCTGACCGGACCCGAGTCCGAGTCCGACTCGAGTCCGACCCGAGCCTCGTGACTTGAACGAACCCTATTCGATCCCGACCGTTGGATCAAGATCCAACGGTCCAAATTGGACCGCACCGGTTCGAGCTGAGTCCGGGTCGGATCCGATTGCACCCACGCGATCGTGACCGTCGATCATCCCACGTGGACGGCCGTGCGTCGTCGTCTCCGCCGAATCCGAGCCGGACTCCGCCGCCGCGTAGCCGCCGCGTCCGGTTAGGGTTCCGTTTTGTGCGCACATGCCGAGGCCATTTAAGGCGTGGGTCATCGTCCGAGGTTCACTTCAACCGTGCGCACCTTTTGCCCCATCTCCCGAAACCCTAGCCGCCGCCGTTCGTGCCCGATTGCTCGCTGGAGTTGGTTGGGTCTCCACGGTGGTTTCTGCCGTCTTCCGCCGTGTCCAGAGCCGCTCCGTCGACACCGAGACCGTATCTGGGAACCTCTCGCCGTGCACCCATCTCGCCGGAGGAGCACCGCAACGCCGCTTCGAAGGTCGCCTTCCCTAGCTCCGTTCGTCCCCGACGACCGCACCGCCATCAGCCCTCGCGAGCTCTGTGCGCCGTCCGATCTTGATCGTGCGGTTGAGGTGAGTTCACGTGTTTCCAAACCCGATTAGATCTGGACCATTGGATCAAGATCCAACGGCCCACGATCACCACGTGCCGTAGCAGCGTTAACGTAGGGTTAGATCTGGACCGTCCGATCTAGATCGAACGGCCCACGATCACCGAGTAGTTTTCAACGTGTTAACCCCTGGATCTAATCGCGGCCGTTGACTTTCAAATCAACGGACACGATCGTGCCACGTGTCCGGGGAGCCGAGCCGCCGTGCCCACGCGCGCGTGTGTGGGTCACTGACACGCTGGGCCCGCATGTCAGCGACCGCACCATGATGTCACAGTGGGTCCCACTTGTCAGCGCAACGGGCTGAGTCTCCGCTGACGTCAGCAATGACGTCACCCGAGTGGCCCCACCTGTCAGTCTCACGTGAGCCGTGGACCGAGTCCACGGTGAACCCGAGCCGAGCGTGGACCGAGTCCATGGACCGGCTGACGTCAGCCACACAATCAGAGGTTGCCACGTGTCCAGGCTGACGCAATAATTAATTTCCGAAAAAGAAAATGATTTATTAATTCGAAATAATGATTTCAGATTTTGTTTCAAACTTCAAACGCTTATAACTTTTGCGTTTCAACTCCGATTTGAGTGATTCAAATTTCTAAATTTGTATAAAATTGAGATCTACCTAATTATGAATTCTATTTAATTTTTGGACTAAATTTTTTCTCTGTAATATTATTTAATTGATTATTTAAACTTTAAATAATCATAACTTTTGTGTTTTAACTCCGATTTGAGCGATTCCAGTTCCTAAAAATTCATAAAATTATGTTCTCTCTGTTAATGGATTTTATTTGGATGTTTGGACACTTTTTGCCTATTGTTTATTCGTATATTGCTATTTGCACGCGTTACGAGTAGACGTTGAAGTGCCGGAAGGATTCGAAGGAGAAGTGTTGACTCAGGATCCAACTCAAGACCAAGAACAAGTACTTTTTGAAGGCAAGTTGTGCTTTGACCATGTTGATCCTATTTTGAAACCTATTTTGATTTAACCTATTACATGCTAGTTCAATTAGAAAATACTTTATTTAAATATGGGGAATTAGATAAATGCCAAATTGCTGTATGACACCTTGATTACTTAAGTATGTGCCATGACCCCTTGTCACCCTAGTTGTGGTTTACTAGTTGGACATTATTAAATTGCCAACATGGGTTTTAGACCGTTGTAGTATATGGCTTAGACACGCTCGTGCTCATGACATGATTTTGGACAATCAAACGTTAATATTGACTTAATGATATATTGAACCTGTTTTGGAAAGGTATCATGTGATGTTGATGGCACGTGGTGCATGGTAATCAACTGGGGTTTGATAAATAGTTTTTCGACCGGGGCATGTGGCAAGAATAATCAGGTGGGCAGTTGTGGCATTGGGAATGTTGGTTTGGTTCTTGGGTAGTCTTGCCTGGTCACCCTAAGGACTTCACCTTGCAAGCCTTTGAACTGGGTCTAACGTGCAACCACATGTCCAGTAATGGGACGGACCTAGTTGACTAAGTTGCTAATAACGCACTGTGGGACCTCAGGAGGTCAACTACACCCTTTGTGTAAGTTGTACGGGGGAGCGTACTGGGGCTGAGGCCAGGTACCCATCTAACGGTTGGTTGGCCTAAACTTCGCCTTAGCTAAGGGAAGGGTTAGTGTGCAACAACCGGGGAGGACCACTTGTATTGTTAGAAGTTTCCGAAAGACTTTGTTACGGGAACTCGCCTTTGTGGTGTTTGACTGTATCTTGTGGGTAAAGTGCATAACCTCTGCAGAGTGTAGAATCTATTCGAATAGCCGTGTCCGCGGTATTGGACATCGCTCGGGAATTACAGTCAAGGGTTAGACTTTCTCAAAAATAACTTGGACTTGAAAGGTTGGGTTGGATTAATAATGATGTTGATGGAAATGTGGATTAGGATGGGAAAGATGTTTATTGAACTCCTTGAAAAGTTATTTATGCTTTACTTGTTTCTACTGCTTTCGAATCTACTTATGCTACTTGTCAAATGATGTTTTACTGCAAATATACCTTGAGCTATTCCTTTGTATCAAGCCATGCATATAGTATATTAGCTTGCATTCTGTGCAAGACTTGCTGAGTACCAAGTACTCACCCTTGCCACAATACAACACCAGTTGAAGAGGAGACTACACCAGCTTTGGAGGTGGAGCTCCACGAGGAACCGTCAACTTAGGGAGCGAGCGGTCGATTACTGTGGTATCTTGGATGGCGCCACAAAGTTATCTTATTTTTATTCGCTGCTATTATTTCTCTCTTAATAAGTTTCGCCTGCATGAGGCGCACATTTGTAACTTGACCATAAGGTCGAGCAACGATTTGACTATTTAATTAAAGTACTTTATTAGTATCGAGTGGTATGATTGTGATATTTACCGATGTTAAGACTGTGTGCACTAAGCGGCGTTCTGGACTAGTGCTGAATACACAGAGGGTCCGGATTTGCAAATTCGGGTCCCGACAGAGGTGGTATCAGAGCCATACTGACTGTAGGCTCACCCATAGTTAGAATGGTCGTAGTGAGGATAAAACCTATTTTCTAAAAGATAAAATTCGTCAAGATAAGAAATGACATCTTGACTTATCCCTTTCTCTCTTTTCTTGTCTCTTGCTGAATTTTTCCTCACCTCGTCACAATTTAAAAATTTCGAATCCTTACGTGAGCACTCTTGTGACAGATGGAGGGAGAGTTCAACTACGTCGATCTGGAGGTTGGTCACGCCGCGGAACTTTGGCGTATGCTACAGATTCTCGGAGATTTTGAGAAGCCGCAATACCAAGTGGAAGTGATCAGACAAGCAGGATTGATCAAGGCTTGTGACGTGAAGATTGTAGTACCTGCTAGGAAGAAGGGCCCAGGCAATCGCCCGATACACTGCACTGCCAGGAGGTCTACAATGCAGATGGGTATCCAGGAGGTGTCGCGACGAGCAATGCGGCACATTACCCGTATCTACGCCAGAGAGTTGGAGAGCACGGTGTTCCGATATCACCCGCGCAGCAATAACCTTCTTGACCCGAAGGCGATTCAGGATGAGAATGCCATGGTTACATAGTTGGCACGACTTGTTGTCGCCCAGGAGGATGTACTCGATGATACAAGCAAGGAGCTACAGAAGGCCCGCAAGGAGATCACGACAGAGAAGAACAGATGGCGGGAAGCTCAAGAATATGTGTCACACCTTCTGCAAAGGATTGGAGAGTTAGAGACGGCATTATACGCACCAGAGCCGGAGCCAATGCTCAAGCTGCACGAGCCAGACCCGGAGGAGCCGGAGCTTGAGGAGGACACTGCTTCTTCGACTACCACAGATGACACAGTTGCTGGACATGGCAATCGTTTCGCGCCTATGCCGCAGCATCCGTACCCAGGCTGTGGAGGTTTTCTCGATGACTGAGCGTAGGTTCTATAGTGAGACTCCTTCGTCGAGTCGCGTCATAGAATAAAGAGTCACCCTTTAGGCATTAGACTCCAGTATTAGTTCGATTTGGATTTTCATTGCTTGCTGAGTGTGCAGTATGTGTTGCAAGGCCCTTAGGCATTGTAAGCAACTATACCAAGTTACTATTGATTAAATAATAAAGTTGGACCTTAAAGTTACACCTTTTGCCCCGCATAAGTTCCATATTACTTGTCTATTCTTGTTTCCCTCTCATCTCTAAAACCTAGAGCAAATCGACAGATGGTGAACACTCGTGGAAACCTTGGAGGCAATAGAAGCGGTTCTCGCCCAACAGAAAACCCCAATGATGAAGCACCAGCACCGCCACTGGATATGCAGAATTTTGGAGCATTTCTTCTTTGCTTTCGATTCGATTGATGCATGCTATGATGCAACAGATGCAACACGTCACTGCTCAGGCCACTGCTAATCAAGTTAATCAGGGACAACGCCCGAATACAAGACTGTCAGAGTTCATGAGGACTCACCCACCCACTTTCTCCGGAAATGCTAACCCGTTGGAAGCCGATGACTGGTTAAGGTCAATTGAGAGGAAGTTACACATTGCTCAATGCTTGGGAAATGACAAGGTACTCTACGCTTCTCATCAGTTGGAAGGGACCGCCGCCGAATGGTGGGAGAACTTCTGTGCCACGCAAGAGAACCCTCAAGATATCACTTGGGAGGTGTTCACAGCTGCATTTCGTCAGTATCACATGCCTGAAGGAATCATGGATCTCAAGAAGGAGGAGTTCAGAGCGCTGAGGCAAGGTAATCAGCCAGTGGCCGACTACCTGAACAAGTTCACACAGCTAGCACGCTACGCACCTGAGGATGTAGCGACAGATAAAGCCAGACAGTCTCGCTTCATGAAGGGACTTAACTCAGGATTGCAGGTGGGACTGATCACCCACACCTTTCCAGATTTCCAGGAACTGGTGAATAAGGTGCTTATTCTTGAGGACAAGCGCAAGGAACTGGATGAGAACAGGAAGCGCAGGATGCAGCATCAGGGATCGCGTCAGGGAGCGCAGCAACGTTTGAGGGTTGCGCCAAATCAGTTTTTCAGATTCCAGCCACAGAATGCAACAAGGACACCGTCACGGCACCAAGACCCGTCAATCGAACTATCGGACCCAGCCCGGCCCGAAATGCCGTCTCGAGCGATCAACAAGGAAACAGTGAGATGCTGCTACAATCGCAGCGAGCCAGGACACTTGCCAACGATTGCCCAAAGAAGACAGCGAGAGTGACCCAGTTCGCCTTTAACTGGGACTCCACCCAGCTAGGGCGCCAAGACACGAGAGCCACACCCAGGCGTGGTGAGAGGCCGAGTCAACCATGTCACCGCAGATGCACCGCAGAATGCTACTGACGTCAGATCTTGGGTAAGTTACTTGTTAACTCAGTACCTGCGACAGTTTTGTTTGATTCTGGAGCTTCGCATTCGTTTGTTTCACAAGGCTTTACTGCTAAAATGATTTGGTGATTGCAAGGCTTAAATGCATGCTTGTAGTTCAAACCCCTGGTTCCGAACTCCGAACGAAAGTAGGATGTTCTGGGGTGAGAATACTAGTAGAGGGGATAGAATTCCTAGCGAACCTTATTATTCTGGAAACCCAGACCTTAGATGTTATTTTGGGAATGGATTGGTTATCCAAGCACAAGGCCGTACTGGATTGTGGACGAAGGACTATCTCAGTTGAGAGCCCGTGTGGAAAGAAAGTGGAATTTCAAGCTACCACCGTTAGAGATGGACAGTTGATGGTTAACAAAGACCAAGGCAATCGGCATAGAAAATGTCTCGATGGTGAATGAGTACCCAGATGTTTTTCCCTGAAGATCTACAGTATGCCGCCAGACAGGGACATAGAGTTTGTGATAGAGCTTGTACCTGGTACAGCGCCAATAGCAAAGAGACCTTATCGGATATCTACCGAGGAATTAGTAGAGATGAAAAAGCAACTTGAAGAGTTAATGGAGAAAGGATTTATCAGACCGAGTTCGTCACCGTGGGGAGCACCAGTTTTGTTCGTCAAGAAGAAGGACGGGAGTTTCAGGATGTGCATTGACTACCGTGCACTCAATGAAGTCACCGTGAAGAATAAGTACCCGCTACCCAGGATTGATGATTTGTTTGACCAGCTAAGAGGAGCCGGAGTCGTCTCCAAGATTGATCTAAGATCGGGATACCATCAGTTGAAGATCCGATCAGAGGATATTCTGAAGACCGCATTCTCGTCAAGATATGGACATTACGAGTTTACAGTTATGTCCTTTGGTCTGACGAATGCGCCAGCATATTTCATGAATATGATGAATAAGGTGTTCATGGAATATTTGGACAATTTTGTTGTTGTGTTCATAGATGATATCCTAATCTACTCCAAGATAGAGGATGAACATGCCGAACACTTGAGGCAAGTTTTGGAAAAGCTGAGGGAACAGCAACTCTTCGCCAAGTTCAGTAAGTGTGATTTTTGGAAGGACAAGGTGGAATTCCTCGGACATGTAATAACCGCAGAGGGAGTCGCCGTAGATCCAAGCAAAGTAGAAGCTGTGTTACATTGGGAGCACGAAGGCGTGACCCAGATCCGAGTTTTCTTGGAATGGCAGGTTACTATCGCCGTTTCATTGAAGGCTTTTCGACAATTGCGAAACCTCTCACGCAATTGCTGAAAAAGGAGAAGAAGTTTGCATGGACGCCAGAGTGCGAAAAAGGTTTTGAAGAACTGAAGGAAAGATTGACATCAGCGCCGGTGTTAGTCCTACCGGACGTCAATCAAAGCTTTGATATTTATTGTGACGCATCGCGCCAAGGACTTGGATGTGTGCTGATGCAGAATGGAAAGGTCGTTGCTTATGCATCAAGGCAGTTGAGGCCACATGAGGAGAATTATCCGACGCATGACCTAGAGTTAGCTGCCGTAGTGCATGCCTTGAAGATATGGCGTCACTATCTGATCGGGAACAGATGTGAAGTATACACGGACCATAAGAGTCTTAAGTACATCTTCACCCAATCAGACTTGAACATGAGGCAGAGGAGATTGCTAGAGTTGATCAAGGACTATAATGTTGGAATCCATTACCATCCTGGAAAGGCCAACGTAGTGGCCAATGCTCTGAGTCGGAAAAGCCATACTGTGAGTATGTTGCTAGCCACAAGTCAGGATGAGCTATGTGAGGATTTCCAGAGAATGAAGATTGAGGTGGTACCTAGCGGATTCTTGGCCGCATTAGAAGTAAAGCCTACCCTAGAGGATCAGATCCGAGAAGGACAGAAGGATGATGACAAGATCCGTAGGATTAAGTCCATCAAGGAAGAAGGCAAGGCAGAGGATTTCAAGTTAGATGAGCAGGGCACGTTATGGATAAAGGATCGGATTTGTGTGCCCAACAAGAAGGAATTAAAGCAACTGATTTTGGAGGAAGCCCATAACTCCACGTATTCAATTCACCTGTGAAGTGCCAAGATGTATCGGATTTGAAGGAAAGATTACGGTGGCGAGCATGAAGCGTGAAGTTGCCGAGCATGTTGCATTGTGCGACGTATGCCAGAGAGTCAAGGCGATGCATCAGAGACCAGCAGGATTGTTGCAACCGCTGAAAATACCTGAGTGGAAGTGGGAGGAAATCGGAATGGATTTCATTACCGGTTTGCCTAAGACTCAAGGAGGTTATGACTCCATATGGGTTATAGTGGATCGCTTGACCAAGGTCGCCCATTTTATCCCCGTGAAGACCACTTACTCGGGAGATAAGTTAGCAGAGTTGTATATGACCAGGATCGTCTGTTTGCACGGAGTGCAAAAGTGGATTGTATCGGACAGAGGTACCCAATTGACCTCAAGATTCTGGAATAAATTGCATGAAGCTATGGGAACCCGTTTGAACTTCAGTACAGCTTATCATCCACAGACGGATGGACAGACCGAAAGAGTCAATCAGATTCTGGAGGATATGCTAAGAGCGTGTGCATTGGCTTATGCTACCTCTTGGGATAAGAGTTTGCCGTATGCCGAGTTGTCGGGACCCCGAATTTGCAAATCCGGACCCTCTGTGTATTCAGCACTAGTCCAGGAACGCGCTAGTGCACACAGTCTTAACATCGGTAAATATCAAAATCATACCATTCGATATTATCAAAGTACTTTATTTAAATAACCAAACTGGTTACTCGACCTTATGGTCAAGTTACAAATGTATGCCTCGCAAGGCGAAACTTATTAAAAGAGAAATAATAGCAGCGGAAAATCAAAGAAGGTAACATCGTGGCGCCATCCAAAGATACCACAGCAATCGATCGGGCTCGCTTCCCTAAGTAGACGGATCCTCCTGGAGTTCCTCCTCCAAAGCTGGTGTAGCCTCCTCTTCAACTGGTGTTGTGTTGAGGCAAGGGTGAGTACTTGGTACTCAGCAAGTCATGCACAGAATGCAAGCTAATATACTATATGCAGGGCTTGGTACAAAGGAATGGCTCAAGGTATATTTGCGATGAAATGACATTTGAAAAGTAATATAAGTAGATTCGAAAGCAGTAGAAATAAGTAAAGCATAAATAACTTTTCAAGAAGTTTAATAAACATTCTTCCCCATCCTAAACCACATTTCCATCATCTTCATTATCAACCCAACTTTCCAAATCAAAGTTGTTTTTGAGAAAATCTAACCCTTGACTGTAATTCCCGAGCGAGGTCCAATACCGCGGACACAGCTATTCGAATAGATTCTAAACTCTGCAGAGGTTATGCACTTTACCCACAAGATACAGTCAAACACCACAAAGGCGAGTTCCCGTAACAAAGTCTTTCGGAAACCTCTAACAATACAAGTGGTCCTCCCCGGTTATTGCGCACTAACCCTTCCCTTCGCTAAGGCGAAGTCTAGGCCAATCAACCGTTAGATGGGTACTGGCCTCGGCCCAGACGCTCCCGCACAACTTACACAAAGGGTGTAGTTGACCTCCGAGGTCCCACAGTAATGCTATTAGCAACTTAGTCAACTAGGTCCGTCCCATTACAGGACATGTGGTTGCACGTTAGACCCAGTTCAAAGGCTTGCAAGGTTAAGTCCTTAGGGTGACCAGGGCAAGACTAAGAAGAACCAAATCATCACTCCCAATGCCACAATGGCCCACTGATTACTCTTGCCACATGCCCCTTGGCCGAAACTCGCTTATCAAACCCCGCTTGATTACCATGCACCACGTGCCATCAACATCACATGATACTTTTCCAAAACAGGTTCAATATATCATTAAGTCAATATTAACATTTGATTATCCAAAATCATGTCATGAGCACGTAAAGTGTGTAAGCAAAGATACTACAACGGTCTAAACCCATGTTGGCAATTTAATAATGTCCAACTAGTAAACCACAACTAGGGTGACAAAGGGTCATGGCACATACTTAAGTAATCAAGGTGTCATACAGCAAATTGGTACTTATCTAACCCCCATGTTTAAACCAAGTATTTTTCTAATTGAAATAGCATGCAATAGTTTAAATCAAAATAGATTTCGAAATAGGATCAACATGGTCAAAGCACAACTTGCCTTCAAAAAGTACTTGTTCTTGCTCTTGAGTTGGATCCTGAGTTAATACTTCTCCTTCGAATCCTTAAGCACTTCAACGTCTACTCGTAAAGCGTGCAAATAGCAAATTCACAAATAAACAATAGGCAAAAAGTGTCCAAACATCCAAATAAAATCCATAAACAGAAAGAACATAATTTTATGGATTTTTAGAAACTGGAATAAATCAAATTTGGAGTTAAGACGCTTAAAAGTTATGATTATTTAAAGTTTAAATAATCATTTAAATAATTTTGCAGAGAAAAACTTTAGTCCAAAAATTAAATAAAATTCATATTTAGGTAGATCTCAATTTTATACAAATTTAGAAATTTGAATCGCTCAAATCGGAGTTGAAACGCAAAAGTTATAAGCGTTTGAAGTTTGAATCTAAATTTGAATCAATATTTCGAATTAATAAATCATTTTCTTTTTCGGAAATTAATTATTGCGTCATCATGGACACGTGGCAGCCTCTGATTGGTTGGTGACGTCACCGGTCCATGGACTTGGTCCACGCCGGCTCGGGTCCACTGTGGACTCGGTCCACGACTCGTGTCGGCCCGACATGTGGGCCCACTCGGGTGACGTCATCGGCCGACGTCGGCGAGGCTCACCACGGTCGGCTGAGTGGGACCTTTGTGACGTCATGGGTGACGTCGGCGCTAGCTGGGTTAGCGGCCCGACATGCGGGCCCCACGACACGGGCCGCGTGTCGGCGTCACACACGCACGCTGCGTGATTCGCCGACCGCGTCGGTCCAACTTCCCGACATGTGGCGCAATCTCACCGCTGATTTGAAATTCAACGGCCGCGATTAGATCCAGGGTTAACACGTTGAATCTACTCGATGATCGTGGGCGTTCGATCTAGATCGGACGGTCCAGATCTAATCCTATAATAATCACTACTACAAGACGTGGCAATTGTGAACCGTTGGATCTTGATCCAACGGTCCAGATCTAATCGGGTTTGGAACACGTGAACTCACCTCAACCGCCGATCAAGATCGGACGGCGCCTGAGCTTCGCGAGGGCGATGGCGACGCGGCGAGCTGCAGCCACCGGAGACGGAGACGGCGACGAGCCCGACGGCGCTCCGGGTCGTTCGGCGAAGTGGGTGGTCTCTTGGGTGCGTCTCGGCGGGGACTCGGATCTGGGCTCCTTCGGCGGAAGACGACGGACGGCGAGCGAGGCAAAAACGCGGCGGAGTGGCGCTCAACTTCTGGCGAGCTCGCGACGGAGCAAACGGCGACGGCTCGGCGAGATGGCTCGGGAACGGAGTGCGCAAGGATGAGGGCAACCTCGGGCGTGACCAGGGCTTTAAATAGCCTCGGCGTTAAATGCGGGACACGGAAACCTAATTCTACACGGGCGGGCGGCGGCGCGAGTCCGGCTCGGACTTCGGCGGAGACGACGACGCACGGCCCACGCGGCACGATCAGCGGCCCGCGATCGCGTGGCGCGATCGGATCCGGCCGGATGCGGCTCGAGCCGTCTGGGCGGATCTCGGCCGTTGGATCTTGATCCAACGGTTGGGATCGATTAGGTTTTGAGCTGGTTTGATCGAGTCAAGCGGCTCCGGTTCGGGTTAGTCGGACTCGAGTCGACTCGGAACAAGAGCGATACTAAACCCGAAGCGATTTTAATATTTAAAATAATTTCCAGTAATTCATTTAATTCATTAAAAATAGCAAATGACTCAGAAAAATTCCAGAAAAATTCTGGAAAATACTTTGAATCATTTTGGACTCAAATAAAATATTTCCAACAAAATTTTATTTGCAAAATTAAATTCTTTAATTATTTCAAAATGGAATAAATTCAAATAAATTCCAAATAAATCCAAATAAATTCCAGAAAATTCCAAGAATTCACCAAAGTGCCAAATCACACATGAGTTTAAGAAAAGCAAAATTTTGGGGTGTTACACGAGTTCAGTTACAATAATAGTTACCAGGCTAGTTTACAGATGTCACCTTTTGAGGCACTGTATGGTCGACCCTGTCGGACGCCATTAAACTGGAATGAGATCGGCGAGCGCCGTGTCTTCGGGCCTGATATTCTTCAAGAAGCTGAAGAGCAGATTGCCATGATTAGGGAAAGGTTGAAGATAGCCCAATCACGACAGAAGAGTTATGCTGACAATCGTCGCCGGGATTTGAGTTTTGAACCAGAAGACTTTGTATACCTCAGAGTTACGCCTCTCAGGGGAGTTAAGAGGTTCCATACCAAAGGGAAACTCACACCCCGTTATGTTGGACCATTTAAGATTTTGAGCCGTAGAGGCGAAGTTGCTTATCAGCTGGAGTTGCCACAGTCGTTAGCAGGAGTACATGACGTGTTCCACGTGTCCCAGTTGAAGAAGTGTCTTCGAGTACCTGAGGAACAGACACCGCTAGAGTCAATTGAGTTGCAAGAAGATTTGGCTTACAAGGATCATCCCGTGAAGATTTTAGACACAATGGATCGAGAGACGAGGAACAAGTCAACCCGTTTCTGTAGAGTTCAGTGGAGCAATCATGAAGAAAGCGAAGCGACTTGGGAGCGCGAAGAGGATTTGAAGAAATAGTTTCCGAACCTATTCCTTAGTTAGCCCTGAATCTCGGGGATGAGATTCTATTAAGGGGGGAGGTTTGTAACACCCCAAAATTTTGGTTTTCTTAAATTTATGTGTGATTTGGCACTTTGGTGAATTTTTGGAATTTATTTGGAATTTATTTGAATTTATTCCATTTTAAAATAATTAAAGAATTTAACTTTGCAAGTAAAGTTTTGTTGGAAATATTTTATTTGAGTCCCAAATACCCTAAAATATTTTCCAGAATTTTTCTGGAATTTTTCTGAGTATTTTGCTATTTTTAATGAATTAAATGAATTTCTGGGAATTATTTTAAATATTAAATCGCTGGAAAATCGAGTCGGGTCAAGTACTGTTCATCCGACCGGACACGAGTCCGAGTCTGACTCGAGTCCGACCCGAGCCTCGTGACTTGACCGAACCCTATTCGATCCTGACCGTTGGATCAAGATCCAACGGTCCAAATTGGACCGCACCGGTTCGAGCTGAGTCCGGGTCGGATCCGATCGCACCCACGCGATCGTGACTGGCCGATCGTGCTAATGCGGACGGCCGTGGTCGTCGTCTCCGCCGAATCCGAAGCGGACTCGCACAGCGTAGCCACCGCGTCGGTTAGGGTTACATTTTGCGCGCATGCCGAGGCCATTTAAGGCGTGGGTCATCGTCGAGGTTCGCTTCAACCGCGGCGCACCTTTTGCCCCATCTCCGAAACCCTAGCCGCCGCCCGTTCGTGCCCGATTGCTCGCGGAGTTGGTTGGGTCTCCACGGTGGTTTCTCGATCTTCCGCCGTGTCAGAGCCGCTCCGTCGACACCGAGACCGTATCTGGGAACCTCTCGCCGAGACGCGCCCGAGCCGTGCACCCATCTCGCCGGAGGAGCACCGCAACGCCGCTTCGAAGGTCGCCTTCCCCAGATCCGTTCGTCCCCGACCATCGCACCGCCATCAGCCCTGGTGAGCTCTGTGCGCCGTCCGACCTTGATCGTGCGGTTGAGGTGAGTTCACGTGTTTCCAAACCCGATTAGATCTAGACCGTTGGATCAAGATCCAACAGCCCACGATCACCACGTGCCGTAGCAGCGTTAACGTAGGGTTAGATCTGGACCATCCGATCTAGATCGAACGGCCCACGATCACCGAGTAGTTTTCAACGTGTTATGTCGGGACCCCGAATTTGCAAATCCGGACCCTCTGTGTATTCAGCACTAGTCCAGGAACGCGCTAGTGCACACAGTCTTTAACATCGGTAAATATCACAATCATACCAATCGATACCACCGAAGTACTTTATTTAAATAATCAAAGGGTTACTCGACCTTATGGCCAAGTTACAAATATATGCCTTGCAAGGCGAAACTTATTAAAAGAGAAATAACAGCAGCGGAAAATCAAATAAACTTCGTGGCGCCATCCAGTATACCACAGGCAACTGACTGGGCTCGCATCCCTAAGTAGACGGGTCCTCTTGGAAATCCTCCTCCGAAACTGACGTAGTCTCCTCTTCAACTGGTATTGTGTTGAGGCAAGGGTGAGTACTTGGTACTCAGCAAGTCATGCACAGAATGCAAGCTAATATACTAAATGCATGGCTTGGTACAAAGGAATAGCTCAGGGTATATTTGCGAAATGTGACTTTTGACAAGTAATAAAAGTAGATTCGAAAGCAGTAGAAACAAGTAGAGCATAAATAACTTTTCAAGAAGTTTAATAAACATTTTTCCCCATCCTAAACCACATTTCCATCATCTTCATTATTAAACCAACCCACCTTTTCAAACCAAAGTTATTTTTGAGAAAATCTAACCCTTGACTGTAATTCCCGAGCATTGTCCAGTACCGTGGACTCGGCTATTCAAATAGATTCCACACTCTGCAGAGGTTATGCACTTTACCCACAAGATACAATCCACTCACCACGTCAGCCGTGAATCGCCATACAAGAGTATGCGAATGAGCGATCATAACAAAGCCTTTCGGAAGCCTCAAACAACACAGGTGGTCCTCTCCGGTTCGTGCTCTACACCATCCCTTCCCTTAGCCAAGGCGAAGTATGGGACCAACACACCGTTAGATGGGTATCTGGCCACAGCCACGATACGCTCCCCGCATAATCACACAAACGGTGTAACTGACACCCTGAGGCTCCACAAGTGAGTCCTTAGCGACTTAGTCAACTAGGGCCGTCCCATTCCAGCCATGTGGTTGCAAGTATGACCCAGTTCAAAGGCTTGCAAGGTTAAGTCCTTAGAGTGACCAGGGCAAGACTACCCGAAAAACCAAATCAACACTCCCAATGCCACAACTGGCCCACCTGATTACTCTTGCCACATGCCCCAGTCGAAATCTGTTTATCAAACCCCAGTTGATTACCATGCACCACGTGCCATCAACATCACATGATACTTTTCCAAAACAGGTTCAATATATCATTAAGTCAATATTAACATTTGCTTGTCCAAAATCATGTTATGAGCACGTAGCAGGTCTAAGCAGTATACTACAACGATCTAAACCCATGTTGGCAATTTGATAATGTCCAACTAGTAAACCACAACTAGGGTGACAAAGGGTCATGGCACATACCTAAGTAATCAAGGTGTCATATAGCAAATTGGTATTTATCTAACCCCCATATTTAAACAAAGTATTTTTCTAATTGAACTAGCATGCAATAGTTTAAATCAAAATAGATTTTCGAAATAGGATCAACATGGTCAAAGCACAACTTGCCTTCAAAAAGTACTTGCTCTTGGTCTTGAGTTGGATCCTGAGTCAACACTTCTCCTTCGAATCCTTCCGGCACTTCAACGTCTACTCGTAAAGCGTGCAAATAGCAAATACACAAATAAACACTAGGCAAAAAGATTCCAAAACTCCAAATAAAATCCATAAACAGAGAGAACATAATTTTCTGGATTTTTAGAAACTGGAATCGTCAAATTTGGAGTTAAAACGCAAAAGTTATGATTTATTAAAGTTTAAATAATCAATTAAATAATATTACAAAGAAAAACTTTAGTCCAAAAATTAAATAAAATTCATATTTAGGTAGATCTCAATTTTATACAAATTTAGAAATTTGAATCACTCAAATCGGAGTTGAAACGCAAAAGTTATAAGCGTTTGAAGTTTAAATCTAAATTTGAATCAATATTTCGAATTAATAAATCATTTTCTTTTTCAGAAATTAATTATTGCGTCAGCATGGACACGTGTCAGCTCCTGATTGGCTGGCTGACGTCAGCCGGCTCATGGGCTCAGCTCACGGCGCGGTTCGGTCCACGGTGGACCCGGTCCACAGCTCCACGTGAGATCGACATGTGGGACCCACTGTCGGCAGGTCTCACGCAACGCGGTGGCGTGTGGGCCCTCTGACATGCGGGGCCCGCGTGTCAGGGACACGCGCTTACACGCGTACGGCGCTGACCGCGTCGGTCCATCTCCTCGACACGTGGCGCAATCGCGACCGTTGGTTTGAAAATCAACGGCGCGGATTAGATCCAGGGTTAACACGTTAAACTACTCGATGATCATGGGCCGTTCGATCTAGATCGGACGGTCCAGATCTAATCCTATAATCGCACTGCTACGGCACGTGGCGATTGTGAACCGTTGGATCTTGATCCAACGGTCCAGATCTAATCGGGTTTGGAACACGTGATCTCACCTCAACCGTCCGATCTGGATCTGACGGTCCTCCGAGCTCGCGGACGGCGATGGCTTCGCAGCGGCGCTGGCTTGACCGGAGACGGGGACGACGACCAAGGGCGCGGCGCTACGGGGCTCCTCCGGCGAGATGAAACCTCCCTTCGGGTGCGTCTCGTCGCGGGGACTCCGGATCTGGGCTCCTTCTCGGCGGAAGACGACGGACGACGGCGGAAAACGGCGCAAACCGCAGCGGAGGGAAGAGACAACTCCGGCGAGCGATTGCGGCTCAACGGCGGCGGCTCAGGCGAGATGGCTCGGGAAACGGAGTGCAAGGATGAGGGCAACCTCGGGGACGTCTCACGCTTTAAATAGCCTCGGCGTTAGGTGCTCTGACGGAAACCTAGTTCGTTACTGGCCCGGCAAGCGCGGCTGAGTCCACTTCGGACTCGGCGAAGACGACGAAATCGTGGCGTCCACGTGGCACGATCGACGGCCACGATCGCGGGCGCGATCGGATCCGGGCCGATACTGGCTCGAACCGTAAGACGGCGGATCTCAGCCGTTGGATCTTGATCCAACGGTTGGGATTGATTAGGGTTAGGAGTGGGTTCGGTCGAGTCACGTGGCTCGGGTCGGACTCGAACTCGAGTCTGACTCGGGCTCGGTCGGATGAACAGTAACCGACCCGGTCGGTCCTTTTCCAGCGAATTAATATTTAAAATAATTCCCAGTAATTCATTTAATTCATTAAAAATAGCAAAAGACTCAGAAAAATTCCAGAAAAATTCTGGAAAATATTTTGGATCATTTTGAACTCAAATAAAATATTTCCAACAAAATTTTATTTGCAAAATTAAATTCTTTAATTATTTCAAAATGGAATAAATTCAAATAAATTCCAAATAAATCCAAATAAATTCCAGAAAATTCCAAAAATTCACCAAAGTGCCAAATCACACATGAATTTAAGAAAAGCAAAATTTTGGGGTGTTACAAACCTCCCCCCTTAATAGAATCTCGTCCCCGAGATTCAGGGCTTACTAAAGGAATAGGTTTGGAAACTCTTTCTTCAAATCCTCTTCGCGCTCCCAAGTCGCTTCGCTTTCTTCATGGTTGCTCCACTGAACTCTACAGAAACGGGTTGACTTGTTTCTAGTTTCTCGATCCATTGTGTCCAGAATCCTCATGGGATGCTCCTTATAAGTCAAGTCCTCTTGTAACTCAATTAACTCTAGCGGTGTCTGTTCCTCAGGAACTCGGAGACACTTCTTCAACTGGGACACATGGAATACGTCATGTACTCCTGCCAACGACTATGGCAACTCCAGCTGATAAGCAACTTCGCCTCTGCGGCTCAAAATCTTAAATGGTCCAACATAACGGGGTGCAAGTTTCCCTTTGGCATGGAACCTCTTAACTCCCCTGAGAGGCGTAACTCTGAGGTATACAAAGTCTTCTGGTTCAAAACTCAAATCTCGGCGACGATTGTCAGCATAACTCTTTTGTCGAGATTGGGCTATCTTCAACCTTTCCCTAATCATAGCGATCTGCTCTTCAGCCTCTTGAAGAATATCAGGCCCAAAGACACGGCGCACGGGTCTCATTCCAATTTAATGGCGTCCGACAGTGGTCGACCATACAAAGGCCTCGAAAGGTGACATCTGTAAACTAGCCTGATAACTATTGTTGTAACTGAACTCGGCATACGGCAAACTCTTATCCCAAGAGGTAGCATAAGCCAATGCACAAGCTCTCAACATATCCTCCAAAATCTGGTTGACTCTTTCGGTCTGTCCATCCGTCTGTGGATGATAAGCTGTACTGAAGTTTAAACGGGTTCCCATGGCCTCATGCAACTTATTCCAGAACCTCGAGGTAAATTGGGTACCTCTGTCCGATACAATCCTCTTTGGCACTCCGTGCAAACAAACAATCCTGAACATGTACAATTCTGCTAATTTATCTCCCGAGTAAGTGGTCTTCAAGGGGATAAAATGGGCTACTTTAGTCAAGCGATCCACTATAACCCATATGGAGTCATAACCTCCTTGAGTCTTCGGCAAACCGGTAATGAAATCCATTCCGATTTCCTCCCACTTCCACTCAGGTATTTTCACGAGTAGCAATCCTCGCTGGTCTCTCGATGCATTGCCTTGACTCTCCGGCATACGTCGCACAATGCAACATGCTCGGCAACTTCACGTTTCATACTCGGCCACCGAATCTCTCCTTGAGATCCTCGATACATCTTGGCGCTTCCAGGATGAATCGAGTACTTAGAGTCATGGGCTTCTTCCAGAATCAGTTGCTTTAACTCCTTTTTGTTAGGCACACAAATGCGATCCTTCATCCACAACATGCCTTGCTCATCCAACTTGAAGTCCTCTGCCTTGCCTTCCTCCTTTTTGGACTTAATCCCACGGATCCTGTCATCATCCTTCTGTCCTTCTCGGATCTGGTCCTCTAAAGTAGGCTTTACTTCCAATGCGGCCAAGAATCCGCTAGGTACTACCTCAATCCTCATTTTCTGAAAATCCTTACATAACTCATCCTGACTTGTGGCTAGCAACGTACTCACGGTATGGCTTTTCCGACTCAGAGCATCGGCTACTACGTTGGCCCTCCCGGGATGGTAATGGATTCCAACATTATAGTCCTTGATCAACTCTAGCCATCTCCTTTGCCTCATATTCAGATCCGACTGGGTGAATATGTACTTAAGGCTCTTATGATCCGTATATACTTCACATCTGTTTCCAATCAGATAGTGACGCCATATCTTCAAAGCATGCACTACGGCAGCTAACTCTAAGTCATGTGTCGGATAATTTTCCTCATGCGGCCTCAACTGCCTTGATGCATAGGCGATTTACCTTTCCATTCTCGCATCAGCACACATCCAAGTCCTTGGCGCGATGCGTCACAATAAATATCGAAGCTTTGAGCAACATCATGTAGAACTAACACCGGTCTTGATGTCAATCGCTTCTTCAGCTCTCAAATCCTTTCTCACATACTGGCGTCCATGCAAACTTCTTTTCATTATTCAGCAATTGCTTAAGATGTTTTGCAATTGTCTAAAAGCCTTCGATGAAACGGCGGTAGTATCCTGCCATTCAAAGGAAACTCAGAATCTGGGTCACCGCCTTTGGTTGTTCCCAATGTAACACAGCTTCTACTTTGCTTGGATCTACTGGCGACTCCCTCTTGGTCATTACATGTCCAAGAAACTCCACCTTGTCCTTCCAAAAATCACACTTGCTGAACTTGGCGAAAAGTTCTCGTTCCTCGGCTTTTCCAAAACTCGCCTTAAGTGTTCGTCATGTTCATCATCTGTCTTGGAGTAGTTTAGGATATCGTCTATTAACACGACGACAAAGTTGTCCATATATTCCATGAACACCTTATTCATCATATTCATGAAATAAGTGGCGCATTCGTCAGGCCAAAGGACATAATCAGTAAACTCGTAATGTCCATATCTTGACGAGAATGCAGTCTTGAATATCTTACGATCGGATCTTCAGCGATGGTATCCCGATCTCAGATCAATCTTGGAGAAAACTCCGGCTCCTCTTAACTGATCAAACAAATCATCAATCCTGGGTAGCGGATACTTATTCTTCACGGTGACCTCATTGAGTGCACGGTAGTCAATGCACATCCTGAAACTCCCGTCCTTCTTCTTGACAAACAAAACCGGTGCTCCCCACGGTGACGAACTCGGTCTGATAAATCCTTTCTCCATTAACTCCTCTAGCTGTTTCTTCATTTCTACCAACTCCTCGGTAGACATCCGATAGGGTCTCTTTGCTATCGGTCTTGTGCAGTACAAGCTCTATCACAAACTCTATGTCCCTGTCTGGCGGCATACCAGGTAGATCCTCGGGAAAAACGTCTGGGTACTCATTCACTATCGGGACATCCTCTATGCTGATTGACTTGGTACTGTTAACCATCAACTGTCCATCTCTAACTGCAGTGGCTTGAAATTCCACTTTCTTCCCACACGGGCTCTCCACCGAGATAGTCCTTCGTCCACAATCCAATACGGCCTTGTGCTTGGATAACCAATCCATTCCCAATATAACATCTAAGGTCTGGGTCTCCAAAATTATAAGGTTTGCTAGGAACTCTATTCCATCTATTAGTATTCTCACCCCGGAACATCCTACTTCCGTTCGGAGTTCGGAACCAGGGGTTTGAACTAAAAGCATGCACTTAAGTCTTGCAATTCTCAAGTCATTTCTAGCAGCAAAGCCTTGCGAGACAAACGAATGCGAAGCTCCAGAGTCAAACAAAACTGCGAGTCTTGAGTTAACAAGTAACTTACCTAAAGATGACGTCAGTAGCATTTTTGCGGTGCATCTGCGGTGACATGGTTGACTCGGCCTCTCACCACGAGTGCAGGGTGTGGCTCCTGGTGCTGGCGTCCTAGCTGGGGTGGTTCCTAGATTGAAGCGAATCGGGTCACTCTGCTTTGTCTTCTTGGGACAAGCTGTTGGCAAAGTGTCTGGCTCGTTGCGATTGTAGCGGCGTCTCTTGTTCCTTGCTTGTTGCTGGGGTAGCGTTTCTAGCGGGGGCTGGGGTCTGATAGTTCTGATTGGCAGGTCTTGGTGCTGGGGATGGTGTCCTTGTCGCACTCTGCGGTTGGAATCTGAAGAATTGATTTGGTGCAACTCTCAAGCGCTGTTGCGCTCCCTGACGTGATCCTTGCTGTTGCATCCTGCGCTTCCTGTTCTCCTCCAGTTCCTTGCGCTTGTCCTCAAGAATAAGCGCCTTATTCACCAACTCTTGGAAATCTGGAAAGGTGTGGGTGATCAACCCTACTTGCAATCCTGAGTTAAGTCCCTTCATGAAACGAGACTGTCTGGATTTATCCGTCGCTACATCCTCAGGTGCGTAGCGTGCTAGCTGTGTGAACTTGTTCAGGTAGTCGGCCACTGGCTGATTACCTTGCTTCAGTGCTCTGAACTCCTCCTTCTTAAGGTCCATGATTCCTTCAGGCACGTGATACTGTCGGAATGCAGCTGTGAACTCTTCCCAAGTGATTTCTTGAGGGTTCTCCTGCGTGGCACAGAAGTTCTCCCACCATTCGGCGGCTGTTCCTTCCAACTGATGAGAAGCGTAGAGTACCTTCTCATTTCCTATGCATTGAGCTATGTGTAACTTCCTCTCAATTGATCTTAACCAATCGTCGGCCTCCAACGGATTGGCATTCCCAGAGAAAGTGGGTGGGTGAGTCCTCATGAACTCGGACAGCCTTGTATTCTGGCGTGGTCCCTGATTAACTTGATTAGCAGTGGCCTGAGCAGTGACGTGCTGCATTTGTTGCATCATAGCATGCATCAACTGAGTCTGGGCAGCAAGAAATGCTCCGAAATTCTGCATATCCAGTGGCGGTGCTGGTGCTCCATCATTGGGGTTTTCTGCTGGGCGAGAACCACTCCCATTGCTTCCAAAGTTCCCACGGGTGTTCACCATCTGTCGATTTGCTCTAGGTTTAGAGATGAGAGGGAAACAAGAATAGACAAGTAATATGGAACTTATGCGGGCGAAAGGGTAACTTAAGGTCCATCTTTATTATTAATAACTTGGTATGGCTGCTTACAATGCCTAAGGGCCTTGCAACACATACTGCACACTCAGCAACCAAAGCAAATCCAAATCGAACTAATTCTGGAGTCTAACGCCTAAAGGGTGACTCTTTATTCTATGACGCGACTCGGCGAAGGAGTCTCACTATAGAACCTATGCTCACTCATCGAGAAAACCTCCACGGCACTGCAGTGCAGGTCTTTGTGGCATAAGCGCCGAAAGCGATCGCCATGTCCAAAGAATCATGTCCTCTATGGTAGTCGAAGAAGCGATGTCCTCATCGAGATCGACTCCTCTGGATCTCGCTCGTGTAGCTCAATCTTGGCTCTGGGTGCTGGTCCGTACAAAGTCATCTCCAACTCGTTAATCCTTCGCGAGAAGATGTGCCACATACTCTTGAGCTTCCCGCCATACATTTCTTCTCTGTCGTGATCTCCTTGCGGGCCTTCAGCTCCTTGCTTGTATTATCTAGTACATCCTCCTGGCGACGACAAATCGTGCCAAGCGTGTAACCGTGGCATCCTCATCTGAATCTCCTTCGGTCGAGAAGGTTATCGCTTGCGCGGATGGTAACGAACACCGTACTCTCAATTCTCTGGCGTAGAATACGGGTAATGTGCCGCATTGCTCGTCGTGATACTTCTTGGATACCCATCTGCATTGTAGATCTCTGGCGGTCACGGTGTATCGAGCGATTGCCTGGCCCTTTTTCCTAGCAGGTACCTCAATCCTCACGTCACAAGCTTTGATCAATCCCGCTTGTCCGATCACTTCCACTTGGTATTGGGGCTTCTCAAAATCTCCGAGAGTGCAGAGCATATGCCAAAGTTCCGCGGCGTGACCAACTCCTAGATCAACGTAGTTGAACTCTTCCTCCATCTGTCACAAGAGTGCTTTTACGTAAGAACTTGAAATTTTTAAATTGTGACAAGGTAAGGGAAAATTTCAGCAAGAGACAAGAAAAGAGAGAAGGGGATAAGTCGAGATGTCATTTCTTGTCTTCACAAATTTTTAGCTTTTTAGAAAATAGGTTTTATCCTCACTATGACCATTCTAGCTTAGGGTTGAGCCTACAGTCAAGTATGGCTCTGATACCACCTCTGTCGGGACCCCGAATTTGCAAATCCGGACCCTCTGTGTATTCAGCACTAGTCCAGGAACGCGCTAGTGCACACAGTCTTTAACATCGGTAAATATCACAATCATACCAATCGATACCACCGAAGTACTTTATTTAAATAATCAAAGGGTTACTCGACCTTATGGCCAAGTTACAAATATATGCCTTGCAAGGCGAAACTTATTAAAAGAGAAATAACAGCAGCGGAAAATCAAATAAACTTCGTGGCGCCATCCAGTATACCACAGTAACTGACCGGGCTCGCATCCCTAAGTAGAGCGGGTCCTCTTGGAAATCCTCCTCGGCCAGCGTAGTCTCCTCTTCAACTGGTATTGTGTTGAGGCAAGGGTGAGTACTTGGTACTCAGCAAGTCATGCACAGAATGCAAGCTAATATACTAAATGCATGGCTTGGTACAAAGGAATAGCTCAGGGTATATTTGCAGTAAACAGCTTTTGACAAGTAATAAAAGTAGATTCGAAAGCAGTAGAAACAAGTAGAGCATAAATAACTTTTCAAGAAGTTTAATAAACATTTTTCCCCATCCTAAACCACATTTCCATCATCTTCATTATTAAACCAACCCACCTTTTCAAACCAAAGTTATTTTTGAGAAAATCTAACCCTTATTTGTAATTCAGAGCATTGTCGATCGTGTGGACTCGGCTATTCAAATAGATTCCACACTCTGCAGAGGTTATGCACTTTACCCACAAGATACAATCCACTCACCACGTCGGTAGTGAATCGCCATACAAGAGTATGCGAATGAGCTGATCATAACAAAGCCTTTGGAAGCCTCAAACAACACAGGTGGTCCTCTCGGTTCGTGCTCTACACCATCCCTTCCCTTAGCCAAGGCGAAGTATGGGACCAACACACCGTTAGATGGGTATCTGGCCACAGCCACGATCGCTCCCCGCATACAATCACACAAGCGGTGTAAGCGACACCACTGAGGCTCCACAAGTGAGTCCTTAGCGACTTAGTCAACTAGGGCCGTCCCATTCCAGCCATGTGGTTGCAAGTATGACCCAGTTCAAAGGCTTGCAAGGTTAAGTCCTTAGAGTGACCAGGGCAAGACTACCCGAAAAACCAAATCAACACTCCCAATGCCACAACCGCCCACTGATTACTCTTGCCACATGCCCGATCGAAATCTGTTTATCAAACCCCAGTTGATTACCATGCACCACGTGCCATCAACATCACATGATACTTTTCCAAAACAGGTTCAATATATCATTAAGTCAATATTAACATTTGCTTGTCCAAAATCATGTTATGAGCACGTAGCAGGTCTAAGCAGTATACTACAACGATCTAAACCCATGTTGGCAATTTGATAATGTCCAACTAGTAAACCACAACTAGGGTGACAAAGGGTCATGGCACATACCTAAGTAATCAAGGTGTCATATAGCAAATTGGTATTTATCTAACCCCCATATTTAAACAAAGTATTTTTCTAATTGAACTAGCATGCAATAGTTTAAATCAAAATAGATTTTCGAAATAGGATCAACATGGTCAAAGCACAACTTGCCTTCAAAAAGTACTTGCTCTTGGTCTTGAGTTGGATCCTCGAGTCAACACTTCTCCTTGAATCCTTCGGCACTTCAACGTCTACTCGTAAAAGCGTGCAAATAGCAAATACACAAATAAACACTAGGCAAAAGATTCCAAAACTCCAAATAAAATCCATAAACAGAGAGAACATAATTTTCTGGATTTTTAGAAAGCTGGAATCGTCAAATTTGGAGTTAAAGCATAAAAGTTATGATTTATTAAAGTTTAAATAATCAATTAAATAATATTACAAAGAAAAACTTTAGTCCAAAAATTAAATAAAATTCATATTTAGGTAGATCTCAATTTTATACAAATTTAGAAATTTGAATCACTCAAATCGGAGTTGAAACGCATAAAAGTTATAAGCGTTTGAAGTTTAAATCTAAATTTGAATCAATATTTCGAATTAATAAATCATTTTCTTTTTCAGAAATTAATTATTGCGTCAGCATGGACACGTGTCGGCTCTGATTGGCTGGTGGCGCCAGTGGCTCATGGGCTCGGCTCACTGGCAGTTCGGTCCACGGTGGACCGGTCCACGCTCCACGTGAGATCGACATGTGGGACCCAATTGCCGCTGCAGGGTCTCACGCATAGCGGTGGCGTGTGGGCCCTTCGACATGCGGGGCCAGCGTGTCGAGGACACGCGCTTACAGCGTCTGGCGCTGACCGCATCGGTCCATCTCCTCGACACGTGGCGCAATCGCGACCGTTGGTTTGAAAATCAACGGCGCGGATTAGATCCAGGGTTAACACGTTAAACTACTCGATGATCATGGACCGTTCGATCTAGATCGGACGGTCCAGATCTAATCCTATAATCGCACTGCTACGGCACGTGGCGATTGTGAACCGTTGGATCTTGATCCAACGGTCCAGATCTAATCGGGTTTGGAACACGTGATCTCACCTCAACCGTCCCGTCTGGATCTCGGCGGTCCTCCGAGCTTCATGGACGGGCGATGGCCAAGGCGGCCGGGCTTGACCGGAGACGGGACGACGACCAGAAGCGCGGCGCTACACGGGCTCCTCCGGCGAGATGAAACCTCCTTCAGTGCGTCTCGTCGCGGGGACTCGGATCTGGGCTCCTTCTCGGCGGAAGACGACGGACGGCAGCGAGCGGCGCAAACCGCGGCGGAGGGAAGAGACAACTCCGGCGAGCGATTGCGGCTCAACGGCGGCGGCTCAGCGAGATGGCTCCGAGGAAACGGAGTGCGCAAGGATGAGGGCAACCTCGGGGGCGTCTCACGCTTTAAATAGCCTCGGCGTTAAGTGCTCTAGACGGAAACCTAGTTAAATTCTGGCGGCGCGCGTGGCGGAGTCCAGCTTCGGACTCGGCGAAGACGACGAAATCGTGGCCGTCCACGTGGCACGATCGACGGCCACGATCGCGACGGGCGCGATCGGATCCGGCCGGATACGGCTCGAGCCGTCTGGCGGATCTCGGTACCGTTGGATCTTGATCCAGCGGTTGGGATTGATTAGGGTTAGGAGTGGGTCTTGGCCGAGTCACGTGGCTCGGTCGGACTCGAACTCGAGTCCGACTCGGGCTCGGTCGGATGAACGAATGGGCGGTCGGTCCTTTTCAGTAATTAATATTTAAAATAATTCCCAGTAATTCATTTAAATCATTAAAAATAGCAAAAGACTCAGAAAAATTCCAGAAAAATTCTGGAAAATATTTTGGATCATTTTGAACTCAAATAAAATATTTCCAACAAAATTTTATTTGCAAAATTAAATTCTTTAATTATTTCAAAATGGAATAAATTCAAATAAATTCCAAATAAATCCAAATAAATTCCAGAAAATTCCAAAAATTCACCAAAGTGCCAAATCACACATGAATTTAAGAAAAGCAAAATTTTGGGGTGTTACATGTTAACCCCTGGATCTAATCGCGGCCGTTGATTTTCAAATCAACGGACACGATCGTGCCACGTGTCCGGGGAGCCGAAAGCGCTGCGTGCCAGCTGGCGTGTGTGGAGTCAGCGACCCAGGCCCGCATGTCGGCGATCGCACCATGGCGTCACCCATGACGTCACGGTGGTCCCACTTGTCGGTATAGCGGTGAGTCTCCGCCGACCAAGAATGACGTCACCCGAGTGGCCCCACCTGTCAGTCTCACGTGAGCCGTGGACCGAGTCCACGGTGAACCCGAGCCGAGCGTGGACCGAGTCCATGGACCGGCTGATGTCAGCCACCCAATCAGAGGCTACCACGTGTCCAGGCTGACGCAATAATTAATTTCCAAAAAAGAAAATGATTTATTAATTCGAAATAATGATTTCAGATTTTGTTTCAAACTTCAAACGCCTATAACTTTTGCGTTTCTACTCCGATTTGAGTGATTCAAAATTCTAAATTTGTATAAAATTGAGATCTACCTAATTATGAATTTTATTTAATTTTTGGACTAAATTTTTACTCTGTAATATTATTTAATTGGTTATTTAAACTTTAAATAATCATAACTTTTGTGTTTTAACTCCGATTTGAGCGATTCCAGTTCCTAAAAATTCATAAAATTATGTTCTCTCTGTTAATGGATTTTATTTGGATGTTTGGACACTTTTTGCCTATTGTTTATTCGTATATTGCTATTTGCACGCTGCATTCTGAGTAGACGTTGAAGTGCCGGAAGGATTCGAAGGAGAAGTGTTGACTCAGGATCCAACTCAAGACCAAGAATAAGTACTTTTTGAAGGCAAGTTGTGCTTTAACCATGTTGATCCTATTTTGAAACCTATTTTGATTTAACCTATTGCATGCTAGTTCAATTAGAAAATACTTTATTTAAATATGGGGAATTAGATAAATGCCAAATTGCTGTATGACACCTTGATTACTTAAGTATGTGCCATGACCCCTTGTCACCCTAGTTGTGGTTTACTAGTTGGACATTATTAAATTGCCAACATGGGTTTTATACCGTTGTAGTATATGGCTTAGACACGCTTTCGTGCTCATGACATGATTTTGGACAATCAAACGTTAATATTGACTTAATGATATATTGAACCTGTTTTGGAAAGGTATCATGTGATGTTGATGGCACATGGTGCATGGTAATCAACTGGGGTTTGATAAATAGTTTTTCGACCGGGGGCATGTGGCAAGAATAATCAGGTGGCCAGTTGTGGCATTGGGAATGTTGGTTTGGTTCTTCGGGTAGTCTTGCCTGGTCACCCTAAGGACTTCACCTTGCAAGCCTTTGAACTGGGTCTAACGTGCAACCACATGTCCAGTAATGGGACGGACCTAGTTGACTAAGTTGCTAATAACGCACTGTGGGACCTCAGGAGGTCAACTACACCCTTTGTGTAAGTTATGCGGGGGGCGTCTGGGGTGAGGCCAGTACCCATCTAACGGTTGGTTGGCCTAAACTTCGCCTTAGCTAAGGGAAGGGTTAGTGTGCAACAACCGGGGGAGGACCACTTGTATTGTTAGAAGTTTCGAAAGACTTTGTTACGGAACTTCGCCTTTGTGGTGTTATTTGTATCTTGTGGGTAAAGTGCATAACCTCTGCAGAGTGTAGAATCTATTCGAATAGCCGTGTCCGCGGTATTGGACATCGCTCGGGAATTACAGTCAAGGGTTAGACTTTCTCAAAAATAACTTGGACTTGAAAGGTTGGGTTGGATTAATAATGATGTTGATGGAAATGTGGATTAGGATGGGAAAGATGTTTATTGAACTCCTTGAAAAGTTATTTATGCTTTACTTGTTTCTACTGCTTTCGAATCTACTTATGCTACTTGTCAAATGCTATTTTACTGCAAATATACCTTGAGCTATTCCTTTGTATCAAGCCATGCATATAGTATATTAGCTTGCATTCTGTGCATGACTTGCTGAGTACCAAGTACTCACCCTTGCCACAATACAACACCAGTTGAAGAGGAGACTACACCAGCTTTGGAGGAGGAGCTCCATGAGGAACCGTCTACTTAGGAGCGAGAGCCCGATCGGTTACTGTGGTATCTTTGGATGGCGCCACAGAAGTTATCTTATTTTTATTTGGTATTATTTCTCTCTTAATAAGTTTCGCCTGTCATGAGGCGTACATTTGTAACTTGACCATAAGGTCGAGCAACCAGTTTGACTATTTAATTAAAGTACTTTATTAGTATCGAGTGGTATGATTGTGATATTTACCGATGTTAAGACTGTGTGCACTAGCGCGTTCCTGGACTAGTGCTGAATACACAGAGGGTCCGGATTTGCAAATTCGGGTCCCGACAGAGGTGGTATCAGAGCCATACTGACTGTAGGCTCACCCATAGTTAGAATGGTCGTAGTGAGGATAAAACCTATTTTCTAAAAGATAAAATTCGTTAAGATAAGAAATGACATCTTGACTTATCCCTTTCTCTCTTTTCTTGTCTCTTGCTGAATTTTTCCTTACCTCGTCACAATTTAAAAATTTCGAATCCTTACGTGAGCACTCTTGTGACAGATGGAGGGAGAGTTCAACTACGTCGATCTGGAGGTTGGTCACGCCCTTGGAACTTTGGCGTATGCTCTGAGACTCTCGGAGATTTTGAGAAGCCGCAATACCAAGTGGAAGTGATCGGACAAAGCAGGATTGATCAAGGCTTGTGACGTGAAGATTGTAGTACCGCTAGGAAGAAGGGCCTGTGCAATCGCTCGATACAACAGACCTTGCCAGGAGGTCTACAATGCAGATGGGTATCCAGGAGGTGTCGCGACGAGCAATGCGGCACATTACTCGTATCTACGCTTAGAGAGTTGGAGAGCACGGTGTTCGATATCACCGCGTAGCAGCAATAACCTTCTTGACCCGAAGGCGATTCAGGATGAGAATGCCATGGTTACGATTGGCACGACTTGTTGTCGCCAGGAGGATGTACTGATGATACAAGCAAGGAGCTCTGAAGGCCCGCAAGGAGATCACGACAGAGAGAAGAACAGATGGCGGGATGCTCAAGAGTATGTGTCACACCTTACGCAAAGGATTGGAGAGTTAGAGATGGCATTATACGCACTGAGCCGGAGCCAATGCTCGAGCTGCACGAGCAGACCGGAGGAGCCGGAGCTTGAGGAGGACATCGCTTCTTCGACTACCACAGATGACACGATTCTTTGGACATGGCAATCGTTTCGCGCCTATGCCGCAGCATCCGTACCCAGGCCGTGGAGGTTTTCTCGATGAGTGAGCGTAGGATCTATAGTGAGATTCCTTCATCGAGTCGCGTCATAGAATAAAGAGTCACCCTTTAGGCGTTAGACTCCAGTATTAGTTCGATTTGGATTTTCATTGCTTGCTGAGTGTGCAATATGTGTTGCAAGGTCCCTAGGCATTGTAAGCAACCATACCAAGTTACTATTGAATAAATAATAAAGTTGGACCTTAAAGTTACACCTTTTGCCCCGCATAAGTTTCATATTACTTGTCTATTCTTGTTTCCCTCTCATCTCTAAAACCTAGAGCAAATCGACAGATGGTGAACACTCGTGGAAACCTTGGAGGCAATGGAAGCGGTTCTCGCCCAACAGAAAACCCCAATGATGAAGCACCAGCACCGCCACTGGATATGCAGAATTTTGGAGCATTTCTTGCTGCTCAGACTCAGTTGATGCATGCTATGATGCAACAGATGCAACACGTCACTGCTCAGGCCACTGCTAATCAAGTTAATCAGGGACAACGCCCGAATACAAGACTGTCAGAGTTCATGAGGACTCACCCACCCACTTTCTCTGGAAATGCTAACCCGTTGGAAGCCGATGACTGGTTAAGGTCAATTGAGAGGAAGTTACACATTGCTCAATGCTTGGGAAATGAGAAGGTACTCTACGCTTCTCATCAGTTGGAAGGGACCACCGCCGAATGGTGGGAGAACTTCTGTGCCACGCAAGAGAACCCTCAAGATATCACTTGGGAGGAGTTCACAGCTGCATTTCGTCAGTATCACGTGCCTGAAGGAATCATGGATCTCAAGAAGGAGGAGTTCAGAGCACTGAGGCAAGGTAATCAGCCAGTGGCCGACTACCTGAACAAGTTCACACAGCTAGCACGCTACGCACCTGAGGATGTAGCGACAGATAAAGCTGCAGTCTCGCTTCATGAAGGGACTTAACTTCGGGATTGCAGGTGGGGTGATCACCCACACCTTTCCAGATTTCCAGGAATCGGTGAATAAGGCGCTTATTCTTGAGGACAAAGCGCAAGGCCCAGATGAGAACAGGAAGCGCAGGATGCGACATCGAGGATCGCGTCAGGAGCGCAGTTAACGTTTGAGGGTTGCGCCAAATCGATTTTGATTCCAGCCCACGAGAATGCAACAAGGACACCGCCGTCACGGCACCAAGACCCGTCAATCGTAACTATCGGACCCAGCCCCGACTAAACGCCGCCTCGAGCGATCAACAAGGAACAGTGAGAGCTACAAGCTGCAAAGAGCGAGGACACTTTTCCAACAGATTGCCCAAAGAAGACGGCAGAGTGACCCCGATTGGCCTTAATCGGGACCCACCACAGCTAGGGCGCCAGCACCAGGAGCCACACCAGGCATCGTGGTGAGAGGCCGAGTCAACCATGTCACCGCAGATGCACCGCGAGAATGCTACGGACGTCGTCTTGGGTAAGTTACTTGTTAACTCGATTACTGCGGCGATTTTGTTTGATTCTGAGCTTCGCATTCGTTTGTTTCACAAGGCTTTGCTGCTAAAATGATTTGGAGATTGCAAGGCTTAAATGCATGCTTGTAGTTCAAACCCACGGTTCGAACTTCGAGCGAAAGTAGGATGTTCAGGGTGAGAATACTAGTAGAGGGATAGAATTCCTAGCGAACCTTATTATTCTGGAAACCTGGACCTTAGATGTTATTTTGGGAATTGATTGGTTATCCAAGCACAAGGCGTCTTGGATTGTGGGCGAAGGACTATCTCGATTGAGAGCCCGTGTGGAAAGAAAGTGGAATTTCAAGCTACCACCGTTAGAGATGGGCGGTTGATGGTTAACAAAGCACCAAGGCAATCAAAGCATAGAAAATGTCTCGATGGTGAATGAGTACCCAGATGTTTTTCCTGAAGATCTACCTGGTATGCCACCAGACAGGGACATAGAGTTTGTGATAGAGCTTGTACCTGGTACAGCGCCAATAGCAAAGAGACCTTATCGGATGTCTACCGAGGAATTGGTAGAGATGAAAAAGCAACTTGAAGAGTTAAAGGAGAAAGGATTTATCAGATCGAGTTAAATCGCCGTGGGGAGCACCAGTTTTGTTCGTCAAGAAGAAGGACGGGAGTTTCAGGATGTGCATTGACTACCGTGCACTCAATGAAGTCACCGTGAAGAATAAGTACCCGCTACCCAGGATCGATGATTTGTTTGACCAGCTAAGAGGAGCTGGAGTCTTCTCCAAGATTGATCTAAGATCGGGATACCATCAGTTGAAGATACGATCAGAGGATATTCCGAAGACCGCATTCTCGTCAAGATATGGACATTACGAGTTTACAGTTATGTCCTTTGGTATGACGAATGCGCCAGCATATTTCATGAATATGATGAATAAGGTGTTCATGGAATATTTGGACAAGTTTGTTGTTGTGTTCATAGATGATATCCTAATCTACTCCAAGACAGAGGATGAACATGCCGAACACTTGAGGCGAGTTTTGGAAAAGCTGAGGGAACAGCAACTCTTCGCCAAGTTCAGTAAGTGTGATTTTTGGAAGGACAAGGTGGAATTCCTCGGACATGTAATGACCGCAGAGGGAGTCGCCGTAGATCCAAGCAAAGTAGAAGCTGTGTTACATTGGGAGTAGCCGAAGACTGTGACCCAGATCCGGAGTTTTCTTGGAATGGCAGGTTACTATCGCCGTTTCATTGAAGGCTTTTCGACAATTGCGAAACCTCTCACGCAATTGCTGAAAAAGGAGAAGAAGTTTGCATGGACGCCAGAGTGCGAAAAAGGTTTTCAAGAACTGAAGGAAAGATTGACATCAGCGCCGGTGTTAGTCCTACCGGACGTCAATCAAAGCTTTGATATTTATTGTGACGCATCGCGCCAAGGACTTGGATGTGTGCTGATGCAGAATGGAAAGGTCGTTGCTTATGCATCAAGGCAGTTGAGGCCACATGAGGAGAATTATCCGACGCATGACCTAGAGTTAGCTGCCGTAGTGCATGCCTTGAAGATATGGCGTCACTATCTGATCGGGAACAGATGTGAAGTATACACGGACCATAAGAGTCTTAAGTACATCTTCACCCAATCAGACTTGAACATGAGGCAGAGGAGATGGCTAGAGTTGATCAAGGACTATAATGTTGGAATCCATTACCATCCTGGAAAGGCCAACGTAGTGGCCGATGCTCTGAGTCGGAAAAGCCATACTGTGAGTATGTTGCTAGCCACAAGTCAGGATGAGCTATGTGAGGATTTCCAGAGAATGAAGATTGAGGTGGTACCTAGCGGATTCTTGGCCGCATTAGAAGTAAAGCCTACCCTAGAGGATCAGATCCGAGAAGGACAGAAGGATGATGACAAGATCCGTAGGATTAAGTCCATCAAGGAAGAAGGCAAGGCAGAGGATTTCAAGTTAGATGAGCAGGGCACGTTATGGATAAAGGATCGGATTTGTGTGCCCAACAAGAAGGAATTAAAGCAACTGATTTTGGAGGAAGCCCATAACTCCAAGTATTCAATTCACCCAGGAAGTGCCAAGATGTATCAGGATTTGAAGGAAAGATTCTGGTGGCCGAGCATGAAGCGTGAAGTTGCCGAGCATGTTGCATTGTGCGACGTATGCCAGAGAGTCAAGGCGATGCATCAGAGACCAGCAGGATTGTTGCAACTGCTGAAAATACCTGAGTGGAAGTGGGAGGAAATCGGAATGGATTTCATTACCGGTTTGCCTAAGACTCAAGGAGGTTATGACTCCATATGGGTTATAGTGGATCGCTTGACCAAGGTTGCCCATTTTATCCCCGTGAAGACCACTTACTCGGGAGATAAGTTAGCAGAGTTGTATATGACCAGGATCGTCTGTTTGCACGGAGTGCCAAAGAGGATTGTATCGGACAGAGGTACCCAATTTACCTCAAGATTCTGGAATAAATTGCATGAAGCTTTGGGAACCCGTTTGAACTTTAGTAAATCTTATCATACGCAGACGGATTGACAGACCGAAATGGTCAATCCGATACTGTAGGATATTCTAAGAGCGTGTGCATTGGCTTATTATACCTCTTGGGATAAGAGTTTGACGTATGCCGAGTTCGATTACAATAATAGTTACCAGGCTAGTTCTGAGATGTCACCTTTTGAGGCCTTTGTATGGTCGACCTGTCGAACGCCATTAAAGCTGGAATGAGACCGGCGGCGCCGTGTCTTGGCCTGATATTCTTCAAGAAGCTGAAGAGCAGATTGCCCTGATTAGTGAAAGGTTGAAGATAGCCCAATCCCGACAGAAGATTTATGATGACAATCGTCGAAGGGATTTGAGTTTTGAACCAGAAGATTTTGTATACCTCGAGTTATGCCTCTCGAGGGAGTTAAGAGGTTCCATGCCAAAGGGAAACTCGCACCCGTTATGTTGGACCATTAAGATTTTGAGCGCAGAGGCGAAGTTGCTTATCGGTGGAGTTGCCACGATCGTTAGCGAGGAGTACATGGCGTGTTCCACGTGTCCCGATTGAAGAAGTGTCTTCGAGTACACGAGAGCAGACACCGCTAGAGTCAATTGAGTTGCAAGAAGATTTGACTTACAAGGAGCATCCCGTGAAGATTCTAGACACAATGGATCGAGGCGAGGAACAAGTCAACTTTGTTTCTGTAGAGTTCGGTGGAGCAATCATGAAGAAAGCGAAGCGACTTAGGGAGCTTGAAGAGGATTTGAAGAAAGAGTTTCGAACCTATTCCTTAGTTAGCCCTGAATCTAGGGATGAGATTCTATTAAGGGGGGGAGGTGTGTAACACCCCAAAATTTTTCTTTTCTTAAATTTATGTGTGATTTGGCACTTTGGTGAATTTTTGGAATTTTCTGGAATTTATTAGGAATTTATTTGAATTTATTCCATTTTAAAATAATTAAAGAATTTAACTTTGCAAATAAAGTTTTGTTGGAAATATTTTATTTGAGTCCCAAATACCCTAAAATATTTTCCAGAATTTTTCTGAGTATTTTGCTATTTTTAATGAATTAAATGAATTTCTAGGAATTATTTTAAATATTAAATCGCTGGAAAATCGAATCGGGTCAAGTACTGTTCATCCAACCGGACCCGAGTCCGAGTCCGACTCGAGTCCGACCCGAGCCTCGTGACTTGACCGAACCCTATTCGATCGGCCAGTTGGATCAAGATCCAACGGTCCAAATTGAACCGCGGTTCGGTGAGTCCGGGTCGGATCCGATCGCACCCACGCGATCGTGACCGTCGATCGTGCCACGTGGACGGCCGTGCGTCGTCGTCTCCGCCGAATCCGAGCCGGACTCCGCCGCCGCGTAGCCGCCGCGTCCGGTTAGGGTTCCGTTTTGTGCGCGCATGCCGAGGCCATTTAAGGCGTGGGTCATCGTCCGAGGTTCGCTTCAACCGTGCGCACCTTTTGCCCCATCTCCCGAAACCCTAGCCGCCGCCGTTCGTGCCCGATTGCTCGCCGGAGTTGGTTGGGTCTCCACGGTGGTTTCTGCCGTCTTCCGCCGTGTCCAGAGCCGCTCCGTCGACACCGAGACCGTATCTGGGAACCTCTCGCCGAGACGCGCCCGAGCCGTGCACCCATCTCGCCGGAGGAGCACCGCAACGCCGCTTCGAAGGTCGCCTTCCCCAGCTCCGTTCGTCCCCGACCACCGCACCGCCATCAGCCCTCGCGAAGCTCATGCGGCCGTCCGATCTTGATCGTGCGGTTGAGGTGAGTTCACGTGTTTCAAACCCGATTAGATGCGGACCGTTGGATCAAGATCCAACGGCCCCACGATCTCCACGCGCCGTGAAAGCGGCGTTAACGTAGGGTTAGATCTGGACCGTCCGATCTAGATCGAACGGCCCACGATCACCGAGTAGTTTTCAACGTGTTAACCCCTGGATCTAATCGCGGCCGTTGATTTTCAAATAAACGGACACGATCGTGCTGCGATGTCCGAGGGCCGGCGCCGTGCCGCAGCGCGCGTGTGTGGGTCACTGACACGCTGGGCCCGCATGTCAGCGACCGCACCATGACGTCACCCATGACGTCACAGTGGGTCCCACTTGTCAGCGCAACGGGCTGAGTCTCCGCTGACGTCAGCAATGACGTCACCCGAGTGGCCCCACCTGTCAGTCTCACGTGAGCCGTGGACCGAGTCCACGGTGAACCCGAGCCGAGCGTGGACCGAGTCCATGGACCGGCTGACGTCAGCCACCCAATCAGAGGCTGCCACGTGTCCAGGCTGACGCAATAATTAATTTCCGAAAAAGAAAATGATTTATTAATTCGAAATAATGATTTCAGATTTTGTTTCAAACTTCAAACGCTTATAACTTTTGTGTTTCAACTCCGATTTGAGTGATTCAAATTTCTAAATTTGTATAAAATTGAGATCTACCTAATTATGAATTTTATTTAATTTTTGGACTAAAGTTTTTCTCTGTAATATTATTTAATTGATTATTTAAACTTTAAATAATCATAACTTTTGTGTTTTAACTCCGATTTGAGCGATTCCAATTCCTAAAAATTCATAAAATTATGTTCTCTCTGTTTATGGATTTTATTTAGATGTTTGGACACTTTTTGCCTATTGTTTATTCGTATATTGCTATTTGCACGCGTTACGAGTAGACGTTGAAGTGCCGGAAGGATTCGAAGGAGAAGTGTTGACTCAGGATCCAACTCAAGACCAAGAACAAGTACTTTTTGAAGGCAAGTTGTGCTTTGACCATGTTGATCCTATTTTGAAACCTATTTTGATTTAACCTATTGCATGCTAGTTCAATTAGAAAATACTTTATTTAAATATGGGGAATTAGATAAATGCCAAATTGCTGTATGACACCTTGATTACTTAAGTATGTGCCATGACCCCTTGTCACCCTAGTTGTGGTTTACTAGTTGGACATTATTAAATTGCCAACATGGGTTTTAGACCGTTGTAGTATATGGCTTAGACCTGCTACGTGCTCATGACATGATTTTGGACAATCAAACGTTAATATTGACTTAAAGATATATTGAACCTGTTTTGGAAAGGTATCATGTGATGTTGATGGCACGTGGTGCATGGTAATCAACTGGGGTTTGATAAATAGTTTTTCGACTGGGGCATGTGGCAAGAATAATCAGGTGGGCCAGTTGTGGCATTGGGAATGTTAGTTTGGTTCTTCGGGTAGTCTTGCCCTAGTCACCCTAAGGACTTCACCTTGCAAGCCTTTGAACTGGGTCTAACGTGCAACCACATGTCTGTAATGGGACGGACCTAGTTGACTAAGTTGCTAATAACGTACCTGTGGGACCTCAGGAGGTCAACTACACCCATTGTGTAAGTTGTACAGGAGGCGTCTGGGTGAGGCCAGGTACCCATCTAACGGTTGGTTGGCCTAAACTTCGCCTTAGCTAAGGGAAGGGTTAGTGTGCAACAACCGGGGAGGACCACTTGTATTGTTAGAAGTTTCCGAAAGACTTTGTTACGGGAACTCGCCTTTGTGGTGTTTGACTGTATCTTGTGGGTAAAGTGCATAACCTCTGCAGAGTGTAGAATCTATTCGAATAGCCGTGTCCGCGGTATTGGACATCGCTCGGAATTACTGAGTCAAGGGTTAGACTTTCTCAAAAATAACTTGGACTTGAAAGGTTGGGTTGGATTAATAATGATGTTGATGGAAATGTGGATTAGGATGGGAAAGATGTTTATTGAACTCCTTGAAAAGTTATTTATGCTTTACTTGTTTCTACTGCTTTCGAATCTACTTATGCTACTTGTCAAATGCTGTTTACTGCAAATATACCTTGAGCTATTCCTTTGTATCAAGCCATGCATATAGTATATTAGCTTGCATTCTGTGCATGACTTGCTGAGTACCAAGTACTCACCCTTGCCACAATACAACACCAGTTGAAGAGGAGACTACACCAGCTTTGGAGGAGGAGCTCCATGAGGAACCGTCTACTTAGGGAGCGAGCCCAGTCAGTTGCCTGTGGTATACTGGATGGCGCCACGAAGTTATCTTATTTTTTCGCTGGTATTATTTCTCTCTTAATAAGTTTCGCCCTGCGAGGCGTACATTTGTAAGTTGACCATAAGGTTGAGCAACCAGTTTGACTATTTAATTAAAGTACTTTATTAGTATCGAGTGGTATGATTGTGATATTTACCGATGTTAAGACTGTGTGCACTAGCGCGTTCCTGGACTAGTGCTGAATACACAGAGGGTCCGGATTTGCAAATTCGGGTCCCGACAGAGGTGGTATCAGAGCCATACTGACTGTAGGCTCACCCATAGTTAGAATGGTCGTAGTGAGGATAAAACCTATTTTCTAAAAGATAAAATTCGTCAAGATAAGAAATGACATCTTGACTTATCCCTTTCTCTCTTTTCTTGTCTCTTGCTGAATTTTTCCTTACCTCGGCACAATTTAAAAATTTCGAATCCTTACGTGAGCACTCTTGTGACAGATGGAGGGAGAGTTCAACTACGTCGATCTGGAGGTTGGTTACGCCGCGGAACTTTGGCGTATGCTACAAACTCTCGGAGATTTTGAGAAACCGCAATACCAAGTGGAAGTGATCAGACAAGCAGGATTGATCAAGGCTTGTGACGTGAAGATTGTAGTACCTGCTAGGAAGAAGGGCCCAGGCAATCGCCCGATACACTGCACTGCAAGGAGGTCTACAATGCAGATGGGTATCCAGGAGGTGTCGCGACGAGCAATGCGGCACATTACCCGTATCTATGCCAGAGAGTTGGAGAGCACGGTGTTCCGATATCACCCGCGCAGCAATAACCTTCTTGACCCGAAGGCGATTCAAGATGAGAATGCCATGGTTACACAGTTGGCACGACTTGTTGTCGCCCAGGAGGCACTACTAGAATTCTGGGCTTCTGTACCGGTGAGAAATCGTTGCAATAGGGCCCATTTCGTTGCAATATGTACCAGTAGCCACAATCGCACAATCGTTGGCAGGCGTGGCTATTAGTTGCGTGGTCCAAAGTTTGTGCCACGATTTGCTTTTTGTTGCAATTGTAATGCTAATTGCAACAGGAATATGTGTTGCATTAGTCCGTAGTTGCAATGACGGTTTGATGTGGCAATAGTCTCAATTGCGTGGCAATAGTAGTCTCTATTGCCACGCTCTCATGCGTTGCATTAGATAGTAGTCGCAATGACCTTAATACTGTGGCAATATTTTTTATTGCCGTGGCAATAGAGGTCTCTATTGCCATGTGTTTAGACATTGCATTAGACAGTAGATGCAACAAAAACCAATCCATGGCAATAAGTGAGGTCGCAACTATATAATTTTCATGGCAATATGATGTATTGCATTGAAATAACTTCGTTGCAATAAGTTATAACAACGATCTATATCAGTAGCAATTAATTTTTTTACTTAGAGGCGTCAATGGATATTGCAATAATATTTGCTTATATACCGTTGTTGCAAAAGAAATGTACTCAAATTAGAAATTGCATGAACAGAAATATCCACTATAGCCATCAAATCATATATAAGAGCATTTGTAAGAATCTTTCAGTATGTACAAACATGAAGCAAAAGAGACAAATAATAGAATAACTTCATAGTAATCTCTGAACGAAAACTTTAAATTTCTCAACTAAGATTGCGATGACAGAACTAATCTATTGACTAGTGATTTGAGAATAGGTTGTTCCACATTGTAGGCTTGCTTGACTTGACCATGCCATGAGACCAGACGCTCCGCTCAAATTGTATCCACCTGTTGAATAAAAGCACGGTTTATTCTTTTGAGTATAAACAAATCCAAGATGAAATTTATAGGCTGCCATATTGTAAATACAAGCAGATCAGGTGAAAGGACTCAACAAAGCCCATGAGCTCAAGTTAATCTAAACAACTACTCAGTTGCAAATCGTACCTTGTTCAGCCCTTCACCGACCTTTATTTTTAGCAACTTGCCTCATCAATTCTTTGGGTAGTTATATAACGCGGTGTCCCATTGGAATCATTATTGAATAGATTACGCTTGACATTAGAACTTTGAGTGTTTTGATTATTCTTGCCCACAAGCTATCGTATTGCATCATCAGTTGGGATGATGCTTGTTGGGTTAGTCTGCATTAGAAAAATGTAAAAATAAATTAAGCTCGCATACAATGTGCAAAACCATAATTGAACTAAATTGTTTCCAATTTTTACTCTTTGTATTGATGCTTCTCTACGTTCGCAATCAATGAAAGCATTTCTTCCTCGAGTGCAAGCCTTGCATTCTGCTCCTCTTGAATCATCGCCTACTTTCTTACGCTATCCTATCCCATTCAGCAACCTCATTTGCAAGTTGCTCCTTTAACTTTGAACCTCACCTTGGAGCTCAACATTTTGTAGTTGGGCTGCGGTATATTTCTGAGCTTGTTGTTCGATTTGAGCCTGCATCCTTCGATGACGTGTTCGACGTTTCGCCAAGTATCCACTGTCCGTGAAGTTGAGATGTTTTGCTTGATGTGAGTTCCTTGTAACTTGATTGGAAAATATTGTTTTCCTCTTCGTGTGAAAGGATGCCATTGTCTCATTGTAATTCTACCTCACAAATCTTCTCACATGCCCGTCCTAAGTGTGAGAACAAAAGTTAATTGAATACTTTAGTTAGAAAGATTGCAAAAATTACAAACACATTGTGAATCCAATATCAAAGAAGTACTCACATAAACTTTTTAGATGCAACGTCGACCATTGCCCATTCTTCATGTGAGTGCTCATCCAGAGGTGCACATCATTTGGCTCTTCACATTGTTTGGGTGTCTCTAAAATTGCAAGAACATGACATATTAATCCTACATCATTTGTGAAAAGAAGAGCATTCAAACATATATTTACTTGCTCATAGCTAATTTGAGAAAATGGTTTGGAACCCATCAAATGCTTGGTCTTTTGTTTTTGGCGGTTTCCAGAGTTTTGGTTGCTAACCTTCTGCAGTAGGTGACAGTACAAAAAAGATTAGAGACACATTTTATGTGGCAGTGTAAAATATAAGAAAGAAAGTACAGTACGCGTAGAATATAACTCTATATACTGTAATAGAGAAATAAAGCATTGTATGTTTTATTCAAAATAAAAGCTATGCATAATTTCGTTTAACCTTGAATTGTTCAGACCCAAAATATAAGTTCAAGTAGTGCCACTCAACAATGTCTACATCTTCAGGCTTTTGTTTCATTCTCTCAGCATAAGTACTATACGCCTTGTATGTAGCACTCAATGTTGACCGCCATCCCCTGTAACGCTCTTTGGCAATATCCCATATCTTTTCCTTTGCATTAGGGGTGTTTTGAAGGTCCCATTTATTCTGTTTTCAATGAAAACACAGAAAGAAATCAAAGTTTTTAGTGACTAGAAATATATATATGGAACCGAAACAAATAACATTATACGAACCATGACATCTGTAGCTATAGAATTTTTACTATTTGCTTTATGTCCTTCCACTTTTTCACTCCAATGAGTGGTGCCCTTTTCTTGTAAACATTACCACTTCATCGACAAAGGAGCGGGCGTTTGTTCCTATGGGACCTCCCGACCTTGCGTAAAATTGTATTTCCATTTTTTGAGAGCCCATTTTTATTCTCTTATTGGTCTTTGCTAGACCTTTGAGTGTACCACGACCAGTTTTTTTGCACCCTTGATTGGAAGCTACTAACATAGCATCAAGAACATAAACAAATATATTCACCGAGGCAGATTTGAGCATAATAATATAAACAAGTACCATTTATTTACACTTTACCATCAGTTCTCTACTTTAAACGACGAGCATGAGATGGCGGCTTGTTGTTGATGGGTTCTTTGTCATCGTTTTCCCCATCGTATGCTAGGAAGATTGTTGCGATGCTCCTGTACATACACTTTGCATACAATGCAAACATCGGTAAGTAATTATGAACAATACAATATATCATGTATTCAAGTGTTAGAAAACCATTTACTAATATCTAGAAGGTCGCCTTGTTGCCTCAACCATTCCTTATATGTTACGATTGTATCCTCTCTATATTCATCCTTAAATTCTGCAATTAAATCGGCATGTTAGCTTTGTATGGTCAATGCATTATATGCTTATATGCCTAGAAGTGTGAAAAGTGCAGCAACATAGCTTACCGTATCTGGTTCTTCGCGTTGCAGGTTCTCAATCCATAGCTTGTATGCATCAATATTGTCATATGTAACAAACTCATCCTGGACTAGTGCCTCCCTAGAGCGCTTTATTGGTGTAATGCTAACTCGCATCTCCTCGGCAGATCCTTAGCCATTAATAATCGAACCTTCCTCTACGCCTCGTTGTTTGTTACCATTGTAAGTGCTTCATGTTCAAAATCAATCGGTTCAAGAGTTGCTACATCCCTCGCCACATCGCTTCTTATAGAACAAGTAATCTCTCCTCGAGTACCCAAACTTTGATTTCAAACACATCAAGTTGTAAAAGGAGATATCAGCTCTATCCATATCCATTTCATGGAATTCTTCTCCTGCAGTGCCTCCTCGCCTTTGAAATAGTAAAGTCCAACTCTCATAGGTGAGCTTTGCCAAAATATATTTTAAACTGAAATATGAATGTGTAGATGCTAGTCTAATTATGTCAGACCGAGAAATGACAAAACAAAACAATTTCAGATGGTGGATTCATTTTGGAGGATGAATTTACCCGCTAGGGGGTGGATCAAAAATGGGGCGCTGCACCACTAACGCCATTCTCAATAGTCATGTTCGATTCACAAGACCTTCACGAGCATCTAAAACAAGGCTACTGCAAAGAGGTAAGACAACATGCAGTAATAATGCAACAATTAATAGTATTTGAAGCATATAATGCATTCAACAATAAAATACTTTGTTGTTGCAATGTTGCCAAATACCAATCAAACATGTTTCTGAAAATATGTAAGAAAAAAGTACTCATTTGTTTATATTACATGCAGGTAATGAGACTTTAACTAAAAATATGAAGTATATGCATTTGATACAATATAACCGATAGCAATATACAATGAGAATTAAAATGCTACTAAGGATTACGATATAACGAGATAGCAATATACAATATAACTGATAGCAATAACTCATCCCGTGAATGTTGATCACGATAAAGAGCATATAACTTAAGTATTTATCAACAGAGTGCGCTAAAATTTATCCCTAATCAATAAAACATCACGCTTTTGTCTTGCAACCGATAAAACATAGCAACCCAAAGATTGAGACTATCAACGACTTCCAGTGTTTCAGCAAGAAGTTGTGATCTCAATTTCATGGGATCAACATTCACGGGATCAAAATTCACGGGATCAAAATTGCTACCGTCGTGATCAACATTCATGGGATCAAAATTGCTCGATCCAGATCAAAATTGCTAATGTCGTGATCTGAATTTCTCTGAATTTCACGGGATCAAAATTGATCTTGTCGTGATCGAGCAAGACGAGAGACAAAGCAAAAGTATAATGAATAGGGATAGCAATCGACCCAAAACAGATTAATATTGATCTTGTCGTAATCGGTGCTCGCGTCTGCGGCGTGGCGCGGGGCGGCGACGCTGAGGGCTTGAGGCGGCCGGCGCTCGTGCGTGGGGCGTGAGGTGGGCGGCAGCCTGAGGGCGTGAGACAGCTTCGGCGCTCGCGTCTGCGCGTGAGGTGGGCGGCAGTGTGAGGGCGCGAGGCGACAACGCTTGAGGGCTTGAGACGACTTCGGCGCTCGCGTCTGCGGCGTGAGGTGGGCGGCAGCGTGAGGGCGCGGGGCGACGACGCTTGAGGGCTTGAGACGGCTTCGGCGCTCTCGTCTGTGGCGTGAGGTGGGCGGCAGCCTGAGGGCGTGAGACAGCTTCGGCGCTCGCGTCTGCGCGTGAGGTGGGCGGCACCAGCGGAGAGGTGAACTCACGTAGATCCATTTCGTCGAGGGTGTCGAGGGTGGACAATGAAAGCGCCGCTTATTGGCGGCAAGGGTTTTGTGGGTAATACTCCGCGTGCATTGTTCTTTCTGCGTAATACTCCACTAATTGGCGGCAAGGGTTTTGTGCGGATCTGTAGTTTTGTGCGTAATACCATAAACCATATTTTCCTTTACAAAGAAAGTTCCAAAAATCTTGACAATTCCTAAATAGTATTTTCTCTCATTTCTTTTGAATTAAATCTTCCGAAAACCTAAACTTCGCAACTTAGTACCAGGAACGTGGTGACGAACTGGTAGGTGGGCTTGTGACCTGACAATGAAGCAGCAGACTAGAGCAAATGAATTCATAATATCAGCAATGATGAGCCCATGTGGAAGAGAAGACAGATTACAGACTATTTGGAAGAGAAGACAGATTGAGCCAGTGCTTTGTAAACGAGCAGGCTGCAGCATAATGAAAATAACTGTTTTCTTTATGATTTATAGTAATGAATGAAGCCAAAGACAAGCTAACATATGACCAAGATACTTGAGGAAGTACAAATTCAAGAATAAGATAACATTAGTATGTCATGATACAGTAAGTCAATAGCATAAGAGAGATAACCAGAGGTGACATGATAGAGCCTTTCAAAAACTTATTCTCTGACAACAAAGCAAACGGCTCTTACAACAAAGCAGATGGCTCAACTCCAAGTGCATACATGCTCATACAATTCAACACCATACAGGTTGATACAATTGAAAGGTCAGGAAATAAAAGATCACAAAAGCAGCCAAGTGCAGCTCATCCATTTGTTTGCCTTCCTTGGAGTCAGCTTTTTCTTCGGAGCATTCGACGATACACTTCCTTGTCTTAGTAGTGGTGGTCATATGACTTGTCCCTGCAGAAAAACAAGGAATCAAGTGGCTTAATGCTACAAGGCTTGTAAAGAATGGTATCAATATTGACTACAATTTCATCCACATACGTCCAGGACAAGAATGGTATCAATAGCAACAGAAAAACAATTGCATCTCCTACTGACCGAACAGCTAACTTGTGATCATTTTGGATATGCATTTTGCCTAGCCATAAGCTGTAAACTGAAGCAAAAACAGAAGCCCAAGTATCATACCTAAAAAAACATTAAGACGGCGTGTCTAAACAAAGAATTCATCATCCAATGCTTTTCCTACAGATTCGACAGGAGCAACATGGCCATCATCAATGTAGGTCTCATCGTCTACGTCATCCTCTAATTCTAAATCACATGGCTCCTGATCTCGGCATTCTGCATGTGCCTTTTCAATCACAGAAGCATCACCGCTTACCCCTTCCATGTCAGACCTACTCCAAGTTGTCATATCTTCATGTGTGTGCGCTACATCCATGTCTACTACCCCCACGTCCAATGAGTCAACATCAATTTCACCCTCATTGTCTCGATCTGGTGGACCGGGCATGGCGAATAGATTTCTAGGTTTCATTCTTACAACAGTGGACCAATTTGGATTCTTTGTGCCTTTCACATAAAACACCTGCTCAGCCTGAGTCCCAAGAATATAAGGATCATCTAAATATCGAAATCGAGTTGTGTTGTGAAATCATGTGCTGAAAAATTGGCTTAGAATTGAATTTGCAAAATGTGTTTGTTCATGTGTTTTGACAATTATACTTCGATCCTACATGTGTCAATATCAATAATTCCATATTGATCCTTTTTGAACCCTCTACCTTTATTTTTATTGGCAGCAGGCACATCGTACCAGTCACACTGAAACAGCACGACCTCCTTTTCATTTGGAAATTCTACGGATATGATTTTTTTCACCACACCATACCAATCAATATTGCCAGTGCTGTCATCGCCTTTCACAACAACACCACTATTTTGTGTACTCAGGTTGTTCTCTATAAAATCTATCCGAAATAGAAAACCATTGATGAAACAGCGGTTGTAAACACGTGCCCGATGGTCAGGTCCTTGAGCAAGGTCGAACAGAATACCACTTATTTTTCCTTCTTCATAGAGTTCATTGACCTGCGCAAAAGTACAAATTTCTACATTAAAGGTATTATTTCACAACAGATACTAATTTCCATTATAAAACTATGTAGTCACTCACCTTGCGCTCAAACCACCCTACAAATTGATCTTTGTGCCGCTTTTCAACATTCCGTGGATTACTCCTTTTGAGTTCATCCATATGCTCACTGTAGAGAAGGAAAAAAATAGGACTTTAGTAAAATAATAATGCATATAGAAAGTAAAATATATTTAAATCTTAGTTGCTTACTTGACCCATGCAGTGGCTTCATCACAGTTTGTTAATATGTAGTGCCTAATCCGTTGCATCTCATACCTAGAAAGTGACTCAATAGTAAACTGTAACACCCTACAAATCTAAACTGTCGTACAAGAAAATTTTGACTGCATCTCTCCTAAAATTAGGACAAAACGGAAGCGACAACAAGATTCATAATAACCATTATAAACAGGAATAACATAAAAGCATCAATACTAGAGATAACAAGTCTAAATCAACCAGAAAACAAACATAAACGTAAAACAGCTCCAAAGAGGACATCAACAGGTCTATGATTAATAAAATTTCAGCAAGCTAATGAATTATTAAATGCACTAGTCCATGTGATTCGTGATGACCCCGGAGGGTTGATTGTACTACTAAGCCCACCCTTCAAGCTTACGACTCATGAGAACTACACGAAAACAACAAAATAACAAGGGGTGAGATTGGGTAATCTCATTAAGCGGAACAACTTCTAACGAATAACACAGCCACAGTAAAACTAGCATACCAAATTCCTCATGTCCAATACCACATTATAGAGTCCACACAACCTCAGTAAAATGCATATGATTGTGCACATGCTTATGCCATGATCCTCCTCATCGTGCCCTTTCTCAGGAACACACGGTGTTGCCGTCTGATCGCGCAAGACGCTGGCGTCGACAAACTTCCAATGCATGATTATGCAGTTAATGCTTCATGCATAAATACATTCATAACTTCCCACTCTGAATTCACATGCTTGCATACCATCAAATAACATGGATAGAATGCGAACATCATTGAGATAGAATATCTCTACAATTCATCTTGCAAACAACATCTTTCTTCATTCTTACTCATGATTCAAAAGCCAAACAACCACATCGCAATGCAGGATAGGATATTGTAATCTCATAAACAAGTAGTTAAACCATGTAGGTGTGCTGCAATTAAGGTTTATATTGAAGACGAAACAAATAGCGAGTTATAGTTTAGCAAGACCGCTACTTCCACTTGCCTTTACCAACGTGGATGACGAACCTAGTTGCGTCCAGAAGGGGCACCACCTGTACAGTATTATTTCAGTACATAGCAACATCACAAATGATCACACAACTCGAACACACGCTTCCTAATCCCCGTTCCCTTCTTAAGCGCCAAAAACCCCAATCTGTCCGGGTCAAACAGCAGCACCCTCTCTTCACAATTTCGTATCTTTTTTTATACAGATCATAAAAATACAAAAAAATTACAGTACCTACATATTGACGAGATCTACAACTTTCATGAAGATCACAAATTTCAATTCCACTGTTAAATATGCCTAAACAAACGTCCAACACAGTGGATAAAATCTGTTTCCAGATTCTGTCCATCATCTTGAAACAGCGATAACTCTCAGACCGACGCCCCAAAAATTCTGAAAAAATTACAGAACCTAGATCTCGACGTTATCTACAACTTTCGAGTTATATGTTTTTGCAGGCAAAATAGTCTATGCCACGTAAAATGCGAAACAATCCGCGCTGCACAATCTCCCCTTCCAAAAACAGCACCACGTGAACATCTACCCTTCTCCCCCATCAAGATCCATCTAAATCACACACCACCAGATCTAATACACTCCTAATCCCTAGGTAGAACAGGGGTAAAAGATTTGGAATTTTACCTTGAGTTCTCCCTTGAGAACCCACGAAGAACACGCGACGATTCCCGAAACGGAAATCTGCTCGTCCTCCACGCCTCCACGGATCCTCTTCTCGCTTGCTCCTTCGCGTTTCGCGGTGGATCTTGAGCCACCACGCAAGGGGAGGAAGAGGAGGGGTGGTGTGGCTGCTAGGGGAGGAAGGGGGCGCCCTAGGGCTTTTGGGGTGGGTGACACCCCTTTTATATGGTGGGCCGGCCCACCAGGGGAAAAGAGAGAGAGGTGGGGAGGGGATTCGCAGCCCAGGCCCAGGTTTTCCTCGGCCCACTGTTTCTAGCTCGACAACTCCAAATTTAATATTAATATACCGGATAAACTTCAATTATTTCATCCCCCGACAAATCCTTCATTCCTCTCCCGGAACAAAACCAGGAAAAGGAACCCTAGAATCGCTCTGACGCTCTAAGGCATCACATTCTCCCCTCCTTAAAAGGATTCGTCCCCGAATCTACTCCTCTTTGCTACGGAACCTTAAAAAAAGGAAGGCAAAATGGTAATCAACACTTTACCTTCAGCATCCTCAAAGAGTGTAGGATACTTCTTCCGCATCTGGTCCTCAAGTTCCCAAGTTGCATCCCGCTCAGACTAATTGGTCCACAAATCTTTCATTGGACACTAACACGAACTATTCCCTATTAAATAAAGGACACCTATTAGGTGAATCTGGTATCGATCTGGAATCTCAACTCCCACTTCTCTCTTCAACCCGATCGCGAAACTCCGCATTCCAATCTCAACTCCTCTACCACGCAGTTAAATGCATTCGGACGACGCGAACCATGTGAGACACAACGCTCTAGGTAAGTCTCTAAATCAACCCAAACACAAACTCCTATCTCCTACAAGTGATTGATCTTTTACAAAAGAACCAATATCCACCCTTACCAACGACAGAGATAGCCTACTTTACAACCAGAGTGCAGTAAATCCAGAAACAATAACAACCGAACACAATCACTACGGTTGACACAAACTCGCTCGAACCCAGCGACAAAAGTTCCAAAAAATGAATGTAATTAACTGCAACTTCCAAGTTGTCCACTACTAAATTAAGCAACCCCACCGAGGACCACATCATTTAACACAATTCTCCAAAAGGTTTGAATTGAGTCATACACAACCTTCCTTTACTCTTCACTTTTAAACTACTTACGATCAAATGACCCACACTAGTTTTCCCTTGTAAGAAGGTTTCGCCTTCACATTCTTCCACCCAAGGACCAGGGCAAGGAGTACAATCCTTGAATATACTCAACCATAACATAAACATTCATTTTCTTACCCCCAAGCTTGAACGTAAAAGAAATCTTAATTCTCACTAACACAACGAACGACAATCACCACCTTTAAACCAAAGGGCTGAAATTCACATACACGGGAACTCAACTTGGAAGAGGAACTCCATAGAACCAAAACCACCAAAAAAAAATTTTCTTCGGGGAGAAGCTCTATTCAAAAGAGAAACACCGCGAAAGTCTTCTGCAAATGCATTTCACTTTTACCAAAACAAATCATCTCACTTTTATCCAAGGCCAAGCCATTCAGAAAAAAAAGAAACCGATCAAGGAATTAAATGCTTCCACACAACCACCATCTCTTTTTCCTTAAAAAGGAACCAAACTCACTTCCCAACAGAAAAATTGTTTCAACCACGAATATCATTCATGTCACAACCAGAAGAATCGTCTCTTAAACAAAAACTGTCAAACACCTCACACCACAACACAACTCTAGCCCAAAATAGAAATACAAATATTTCCAGATCATGAAGTTCCAAATCTTACATTGGATTAGCTACTTCTTTTGATCAACAATGCAACCGATAACTCGACCTTGAAAACTACGGACACAGTCAAAGCATACATCCTTGAGCATAAATGTCGCATTCATAACTTAAGCTAGTTTTCTTATCAAAGATGAATGAATGACGATATTTAATAGAATAACATTCCAAAATCTCCACAAATTACTTCAAGGTTAATCATTCTTTTATCCTTGTTTTAAGCCTCGAAATTAACCCACATTTGGCAGAATCATTCTAAGTTTAGGGAAACTCTGAAACACAGCACAAAGAATACTTTGACCGATAGTATTCAACCCAAATATCAAACAAACAAACCAATCCATATGAATTTTTAAACGTAAGTTCAGCATAACTCCGCCATCTATAGCATTCCACTACCCTTACCATTTAGATTTCAATATTCCCTATTTACTCATTGAGAAGGCCCATTAGGATTTAACAACAACTACACAACAAATTCTTACTCTTATTACCTTTTCCACAATTATAAATAAAGCTCACAGTGCTTATCAAAAACACATCCAACCAACACTACCTCATCAAGATCCCCACGGAGCAGCCTAACCTATATCATCATATTCTAAATTTGAAAGCGATTGCTTCAACAAGTCTTTCAAAGCATGATGAACCTATAAATTCCATACCACATACGCGTCAACATCTCGACAATGGAAATTTATTCACCTAAAAGATGACTCAACAAGTAAATATTATCTCAACAAGGCACCAATCGTAAATAGAAGTTTAAAACATACATTTATTAAGGACAAAATCACGCGTCATGCTAACTATCCCTGGTTCACTCCATCACAACATGTTACAATTTCCACCATTTTAACAAAGGTTTTCAACAATTAATCTAATCAGTTACCACCACTACTAAGTCATCAATATCAATAATTGGCATAATTGTAAAACAACAACATTGCTTTTAGTTACCCTATCCATAGGCTATGACAAACTGTCACTACACAACATACTCCAACTATGTAAAATAGATTGAATAATTTAAGCCATCCAAAGCTCTTATAACAACAACGCTAAATTAAATTTAAATTTTTTGTATTTTTTTAGCTACCCTATACACGGTTATAGCAAAATTGCCACTCCAAGACATACTCCACCTTTTTTTAAAGTGAACTGAATAGGTGAAATCATCACAAAGCTCTTACGGCAATGGCAAAAACTTATGTCTTCCCAATTGATATCGATACTAGCATTATTGGAGCATAGCTGCATACTTTCGAATCTACTAATAGTTTGCAACGTCATAAATATCAACTCTAATCAATTTCCAAGTTAAAGTCACTAGCCAACACGATTAAATTAGAACATCTTTAAACAACCAGCATGGTTTCTTTAACAATATCGGTAGTCCACCATTACAATTAAATTGTTCTACCGACCTTATATTAAAATGTCTCTAAATAACCCACTAATTTTCTATTACCTTCACATTATTTTACATCATCGTAATGTTCTAACTACGCATCAAGATTTAAAGCTTTAAACATTGTCCATGGTCAAGGGCACATTAAAATAATGCAATAAATCCTAAGCATGCACATTAACACATTCAATCATTATCGCTATAGAGCAATCTACAATACTAGAAGTTTATTTAATCTCAAGCTAAAGATAACAATTACATTTTAATTGATTCAACTCACAAATTAACTTAGAAGTACATCATTCCATAAACCACATTGTTACATACTACGTAACACAGACATAAAATTTCTAAACACCGTCATGGGTCACCTACCCTTGACAAACAGGAGGCAATCCCAAACATTAAAAAAAAAAACACAGTTCTAGATCAAGAACAAACACCGATAAAAATTTCTTCTTTTCAGGCAAGGGAGAAAAGCAAAATCCAAACATAAATGCAAGAGAGCTCGACCCTCAAATGTCCAATCATAGTAGCCAAAACTCTTCAAGAAATCCAAAACCTACACTTTACACAAAGGAAGACAGATGCAAAAGGGAAGACCAAATGTCCAACTAAAATTTTCCGATAAAGATTCAAACTTAGCTCCATCCATCTTGATCTGCAATAGGAGAAACTCCAACCCCCTTCTTTTTTTAAAAAAAAAATCGGGGAAACAACAACCACAGAAATTTCCTCCCAACGACAGTCCATCACAATAAATCAGGTGCCAAAGCAAAATTGTGACCAAAAGACGCGCAACGTAGAACTCTTCTTCTGTGTCTTCACTCAAAGGAGACAAAACCACAAACCGCCAAAAGGACAAATCAGCGAGTGCTCAAAACTAAGCATTTTCCTCGGTTTCGAACCAACCACATACCCAGAAAACCAACCAAAACCGACCGTCAGCACGGTAAAGAACATCCAAAGGAATCCATCACCAACCTCTTCTATTTGACTCCAGTCACTACCCGATCTATGACAGACACGGATAAGTACTCTTTCCCTACAGAGGTTTAATAGTTCTTCGATGGTGACTCTACCCGGCCACACCGTCAAACCACAGCCTCACTACAAACAAAAGGTGACCGAAACCCTTCGGCACCACAACCACACTTTATCACAAATGAAGCAACTCAATCAAATCTATCATAAATATAGCATTATACATCATCAAAAGTAGCATTCAACAACAAAGCTTAAATTCAACCTTTAAGCATAAGGCAACGATACCCATACCCTTTCCTACTGTGCATCCATGTGTGTCAAATTTTAAATTAGTGATTCCACTTACACAAGTTTTAATGTTGCTATCCTATGACAAAATTTTAGTTAAAACCTAGGCCATGTTTCTAAGTTATTCCACATCACATTTTAGTTGTATCCTATAGTATGACACTAAAAATAGACATTCCAAGGACCTACAGCCCGCTCTGATACCAACTGTAACACCCTACAAATCTAAACTGTCGTACAAGAAAATTTCGACAGTATCTCTCCTAAAATTAGGACAAAACGGAAGCGACAACAAGATTCATAAAAACCATTATAAACAGGAATAACATAAAAGCATCAATATTAGAGATAACAAGTCTAAATCAACCAGAAAACAAACATAAACGTAAAACAGCTCCAAAGAGGACATCAACAGGTCTATGATTAATAAAATTTCAGCAAGCTAATGAATTATTAAATGCACTAGTCCATGTGATTCGTGATGACCCCGGAGGGTTGATTGTACTACTAAGCCCACCCTTCAAGCTTACGACTCGCGAAAACTACCTGAAAACAACAAAATAACAAGGGGTGAGATTGGGTAATCTCAGCAAGCGGAACAACTTCTAACGAATAACACAGCCACAGTAAAACTAGCATACCAAATTCCTCATGTCCAATACCACATTATAGAGTCCACACAACCTCAGTAAAATGCATATGATTGTGCACATGCTTATGCCATGATCCTCCTCACCGTACCCTTTCTCAGGAACACACGGTGTTGTACCGGTACGGTCGCGCACGCTGGCGTCGACAAACTTCCAATGCATGATTATGCAGTTAATGCTTCATGCATAAATACATTCATAACTTCCCACTCTGAATTCACATGCTTGCATACCATCAAATTACATGGATAGAATGCGAACATCATTGAGATAGAATATCTCCACAATTCATCTTGCAAACAACATCTTTCTTCATTCTTACTCATGATTCAAAAGCCAAACAACCACATCACAATGCAGGATAGGATATTGTAATCTCATAAACAAGTAGTTAAACCATGTAGGTGTGCTGCAATTAAGGTTTATATTGAAGACGAAACAAATAGCGAGTTATAGTTTAGCAAGACCGCTACTTCCACTTGCCTTTACCAACGTGGATGACGAACCTAGTTGCGTCCAGAAGGGGCACCACCTGTACAGTATTATTTCAGTACATAGCAATATCACAAATGATCACACAACTCAAACACACGCTTCCTAATCCCCGTTCCCTTCTTAAGCGCCAAAAACCCCAATCTGTCCAGGTCAAACAGCAGCACCCTCTCTTCACAATTTCATATCTTTTTTTATACAGATCATAAAAATACAAAAAAATTACAGTAGCTAGATATTGACGAGATCTACAACTTTCATGAAGATCACAAATTTCAATTCCACTGTTAAATATGCCTAAACAAACGTCCAACACAGTGGATAAAATCTGTTTCCAGATTCTGTCCGTCATATTGAAACAGCGATAACTCTTAGACCGACGCCCCAAAAATTCTGAAAAAATTACAGAAGCTAGATCTCGACGTTGTCTACAACTTTCGAGTTATAGGTTTTTGCAGGAAAAATCGTCTATGCCACGTAAAACGCGAAATAATCCGCGCTGCACAATCTCCCCTTCCAAAAACAGCACCACGTGAACATCTACCCTTCTCCCCCATCAAGATCCATCTAAATCACTCACCACCAGATCTAATACACTCCTAATCCCTAGGTAGAACAGGGGTAAAATATTTGGAATTTTACCTTGAGTTCTCCCTTGAGAACCCACGAAAAACGCGCGACGATTCCCGAAACGGAAATCTGCTCGTCCTCCACGCCTCCACGGATCCTCTTCTCGCTTGCTCCTTCGCGTTTCGCGGTGGATCTTGAGCCACCACGCAAGGAGAGGAAGAGGAGGGGTGGTGTGGCTGCTAGGGGAGGAAGGGGGCGCCCTAGGGCTTTTGGGGTGGGTGACACCCCTTTTATATGGTGGGCCGGCCCACTAGGGGAAAAGAGAGAGAGGTGGGGAGGGGATTCGTAGCCCAGGCCCAGGTTTTCCTCGGCCCACTGTTTCTAGCTCGACAACTCCAAATTTAATATTAATATACCGGATAAACTTCAATTATTTCATCCCCCGACAAATCCTTCATTCCTCTCCCGAAACAAAACCAGGAAAAGGAACCCTAGAATCGCTCTGACGCTCTAAGGCATCACATAAATCCTTTCTTAGTGTAGTCAATCGTTCCAAATATGCTTAGCCCAGATGGAGGTTCATTCACTGCTGCGCTTTCATGCCGCTCTAGACGATTAAGCTTGGTATCCACGTCCTCCAAGAAGCGAGAGCAAAATGTCATGCATTCCTCCGATATATATCCCTCGGCAATTGAACCTTCAGGGCAGGCTTTGTTGCGAACATAGCCTTTAAGCGTGCGTAGATATCTCTCAATTGGATACATCCATCTATAGCACACAGGCCCCCCAAGTTTAGCCTCTTCAGCAAGATGAACCGGCAAATGCATCATGATATCAAAAAAAGCTGGTGGGAAGATCATCTCAAGCCGACACAAGGTTTCTCTAATTGATTTGGTCATATTTTCTAAATCTTCCACACTCAGCTCCTTTGAACATATGGCATTGAAGAACCTACTAAGTTGAATCAATGGGATAACAACATCTTCTGGTAATATGTTGCGTACTGCTATGGGCAAAAGTTTTTGGAATATAACATGGCAGTCATGAGTTTTGAGTCCGGACACCTTACACCCCTTCACGTCCACGCATCTCTTAATATTGGAGGCGTAGCCATCTGGCATCTTCACTCCTCCTATGAATTTGCATAAATATATCTTCTCATCCTTGCCCAAAAAGTACAGCGCTATTTGGTAAAGTGTACTTATCATTCTTGAATAAAGGATGTTGATCCTTCCTGATCCCAGATGTTGCATGTCAATGAGCCTTCTCGCTATCCTTAGATTTACCTTCTAAGTCAAGCAAAGTACCCAATATGCTGTCATAGATGTTTTTCTCAATGTGCATCACATCCAGATTATGTCTGACAAGCAGATCTTTCCAATAGGGTAGTTCAAAAAATATACTTTTCTTCCTCCAGTTGTGCCATCTATTTTCTTCTTCACACTGCTTCCTCTTATTTGACTTCTTCCCAAATGCCACTTGCTCAAAACTTTCAAACTGTTGCAACACTTGAGCACCAGTTAGTGGCACCGGAGCATCCCTAGTCTCAAACTTGTTATTGAAGCTAATCTTGTTCCGACGCCACCTGTGGTTCGAAGGTAAAAACCGGCGATGGCCCAAGTAGCAATGCTTAGACCCAAATTTCAACCATAAATACTCAGTATCCTTGTGGCAGTAGGGACATGCAAACTTGCCTTTTGTGCTCCAACCAGATAGCATCCCATATGCTGGAAAGTCATTAATTGTCCATAACAGGACTGCACGCACAGTGAAATTCCTCTTCACCTTTGCATCCCATGTCTCAACACCATCAACCCAAAGCTCTATTAGCTCATCGATCAATTGCAAATATACATCAATGTTGTTTCCTGGCGACTTTGGCCCTGGTATCAACATTGACATGATCCAAAACGATTGTTTCAAACACAACCAAGGAGGCAAGTTGTAAGGGATTAGGATCACAGGCCATGTGGTGTATGTAACATTTAACATCCCAAATGGATTGAAGCCATCAGAAGCAAGACCCAGCCTAACATTGCGAGGATCCAATGCAAATTTTGGATACTTGTTATCTATGTGCTTCCATGCCACGGAGTCAGCAGGGTGCCGCATTTTTCCATCGCGGGCCAGTCCTTCCTTATGCCATCGCATATGTGAAGATGTGGACTGTCTCATATATAACCTTTGCAGACGAGGAATAACAGGGAAATACCGTAGGATTTTACATGGAACACGCTTCTTGGCTGAACCATTACCACTCGCCTCATCCTTGTCAGCGGAAGCAGCCATTTTCCATCTAGACTCACCACATTTTGGACACGTATCCAAGTCCTCGTATTCCTTTCGAAATAGCACACAATCATTGACACATGCGTGTATCTTTTGGTAGTCGAGGCCAAGATCACGAACAACCTTTCGCACCTTGTCCAAAGTGTTTGGAATGCAGTGGCCTTTAGGGAGCACAAGCGAGAACAGGTGAAGTATGGCCGCTAAAGCAGCATTACTCGGACCAAACATGCACTTGATCCGAAAGAGCTCGACAATGAAAGATATCTTAGTAGCCTCCTTGCAACCTGGGTACAATTCCTTCTCGGCCTCTTTTAACAATTCAAAGAATTTTTAGCACGTTCATTTGGCTCTTCATTACTACCTATGATGTCTCCATTTATAGCACCCACGATCGGTGTGGAAACCAGATCATTGATAGAAGCACCATCGCTGTTGCACCAAGTCCTTGATGTTTTCTCATCAGAATCGTCGCCATGGTCTTCCCTTGGATGAAACTTTCATCAAACCCTCACGGTAATCAAATGGCTTTGGACCTCGGACTGCATTCTATATGACATGCTACGGCATCTTGAACAAGGACAAGGAGCAGTTTCTCCTTTAGAGGTGCCTCCAAATGTAATTTCCATAAATTCCTTGAATCCTTGTTGCCACTCATCCGATGCCTTATCCATGCGCATCCAACTCCTATCATCATGTCTTCTCATCCTTGCCCAAAAAGTACAGATCCTAAAATGCGGTAAAATCCTTGAAGATGTAAATGTCTTGTCATCCATATATTATTGTAGCGTGTCTTGTGTCTTGTTCAAGGGAATAGCAATCCTTTCCAAATGGCTTCCTAGGTTAGTGAGGAAATAAAGGTTTGGTATTAATATAAGCTCGATTAGTTATATAATATCTTTTAACCCAATCAAAGGTCTGATTAATATAAGGTTTGGTATTAATACACCTTTACGTCGAATGACAATCATCGAATGCAACTACCCTACATCAGCATATTTACCCAGCAGACAAGCACAAAAATGGGAAAAGATGTGTAAGAAGCAGAATAAAGTTTACACTGGGTAAAAGCATTTATATAATAAATATTTCAATACTAGATTTTGGCACAACCAGTCAACCACACAATACCATGCGACAATTATGTACTCACATCTAGCCCCCGTAGTGTACAAATATTTGGTTGAACCGTAGAACCATGTAACAACACTAAATCTTTATTCCAAATCCAAGATATCAACTCCAATAGCTAGCAGTAATATCACTGAGACCCTGACCCTCTATAAGATCTTACAAGCCACAATATGAAGAAAACCATACAAAACTAATATTCCAGTGTGTCAAATGCTATTTCTAAAAGTAAGTAGCAGTTAATCAAGATCATCTCAATCAAGATTGAAAGAGCAAAAGGGGAACTTGAACCTCCTAGGCATTTCAACAAACACATTGTATGCATCAACAAGAACTCAACTAAACCCTAGGATTCCTCACCTCCACTTGCCACTAGGGGAGAGGGGAGGGGAGAGGCATCGGTTGGGGAGGCTGCAGGGGACGTCGCCCGGCTCTGAGGAGCAGGGGTGGCACCACCACGGCGAGCAGGGCGACGCCACCACAAAGGCTCTGAGGAACCAGGGTGTTGGGTGGAGGGCTGGGCGGCCAGAGCGTCGCCGGTGCAGGGGAGGAAGAGCAGCCGGTCGGCTGGGGAGAGGAGGGAGGGAGGAGTCGCCTGGGAAGGAGAGTATGGAGTGCGCCGGCCTGGAAAGGAAGAGCGGGGAGGAGGCTCGGCAGGGGAGGACCACGATATGAAGTCTTCAGAATATCATGATTAGAGTTTGTCTATGCTGAAGTGCATATATACCTAGGTAAGCATGAGATGCCTATCTATCTGTCAATAGAAAACTAATGCATGCCTCACATTTAGCAAACTCGATTGTTCTGCCAATAGAAGTTAAAAGCATTCGGTGGTGGCCGGCCTGGAAAGGAAGAGCGGGGAGGAGGCTCGGCAGGGGAGGATGTCGGGACCCCGAATTTGCAAATCCGGACCCTCTGTGTATTCAACACTAGTCCAGGAACGCGCTAGTGCACACAGTCTCTAACATCGGTAAATATCACAATCATACCAATCGATATTATCAAAGTACTTTATTTAAATAACCAAAGGGTTACTTGACCTTATGGCCAAGGTACAAATATATGCCTTGCAAGGCGAAACTTATTCAGAGAAAAATATTAGCAGCGGAAAATCAAATAAACTTCGTGGCGCCATCCAGTATACCACAGGCAACTGACTGGGCTCGCATCCCTAAGTAGACGGGTCCTCTTGGAAATCCTCCTCCGAAGCTGGCGTAGTCTCCTCTTCAACTGGTGTTGTGTTGAGGCAAGGGTGAGTACTTGGTACTCAGCAAGTCATGCACAGAATGCAAGCTAATATACTATATGCATGGCTTGGTACAAAGGAATAGCTCAAGGTATATTTGCAGTAAACAGCTTTTGACAAGTAATAAAAGTAGATTCGAAAGCAGTAGAAATAAGTAAAGCATAAATAACTTTTCAAGAAGTTTAACAAACATTTTTCCCATCCTAACCACATTTCCATCATCTTCATTATTAAACCAAACCAACCTTTCAAATCCAAGTTATTTTCAGAAAGTCTAACCCTTGACTGTAATTCCCGAGCATTGTCCAGTACCGTGGACACGGCTATTTAAATAGATTCTAAACTCTGCAGAGGTTATGCACTTTACCCACAAGATACAGTCAAACACCACAAAGGCGAGTTCCTCAGTAATAAAGCCTTTCGGAAGCCTCAAACAACACAGTGGTCCTCTCGGTTCGTGCTCTACACCATCCCTTCCCTTAGCCAAGGCGAAGTATGGGACCAACACACCGTTAGATGGGTATCTGGCCACGACCACGATACGCTCCCCGCACAATCACACAAGCGGTGTAATCGACACCCTGAGGCTCCACAAGTGAGTCCTTAGCGACTTAGTCAACTAGGGCCGTCCCATTCCAGCCATGTGGTTGCAAGTATGACCCAGTTCAAAGGCTTGCAAGGTTAAGTCCTTAGAGCGACCAGGGCAAGACTACCCGAAAAACCAAATCAACATCCCCACTGCCACAACTGGCCCACCTGATTACTCTTGCCACATGCCCCGATCAGCTGTTTATCAAACCCGATTGATTACCATGCACCACGTGCCATCAACATCACATGATACTTTTCCAAAACAGGTTCAATATATCATTAAGTCAATATTAACATTTGATTGTCCAAAATCATGTTATGAGCACGTGCTTGAGTCTAAGCAGATACTACAACGATCTAAACCCATGTTGGCAATTTAATAATGTCCAACTAGTAATCCACAACTAGGGTGACAAGGGATCATGGCACATACTTAGATAATCAAGGTGTCATACAAAGAAATTGGTATTTATCTAACCCCCATGTTTAAACAAAGTATCTTTCTAATTGATCTAGCATGCAATAGTTTAAATCAAAATAGATTTCGAAATAGGATCAACATGGTCAAAGCACAACTTGCCTTCAAAAAGTACTTGCTCTTGGTCTTGAGTTGGATCCTGAATCAACACTACTCCTTCGAATCCCTCCCAGACTTCAACGTCTACTCGTAAAGCGTGCAAATAGCAAATACCCAAATAAACAATAGGAAAAACATCCCAAAACTCCAAATAAAATCCATAAACAGAGAGAACATAATTTTCTGGATTTTTAGAAACTGGAATAAATCAAATTTGGAGTTAAGACGCAAAAGTTATGATTATTTAAAGTTTAAATAATCACTTAAATAATATTACAGAGAAAAACTTTAGTCTAAAAATTAAATAAAATTCATATTTAGGTAGATCTAAATTTTATACAAATTTAGAAATTTGAATCACTCAAATCGGAGTTGAAACGCAAAAGTTATAAGCGTTTGAAGTTTGAATCTAAATTTGAAATCATTATTCGAATTAATAAATCATTTTCTTTTTTGGGGAATTTATTATTGCGTCCGCATGGACACGTGGCAGCCTCTGATTGGTCGGCTGACGTCAGCCGGTCCATGGACGTGGTCCACGCTCGGCTCGGGTCCACCGTGGACTCGGTCCACGACTCCACGTGAGACTGACATGTGGGCCCACTCGGGTGACGTCATCGCTGACGTCGTCGGCGGGGCTCGGCCACGGTCGGCGACATGTGGGACCCACCGTGACGTCATGGGTGACGTCGGCGCCGGCTGGGGCGGCCGTGACATCGCGAGCCCCTCGACACGCGGGCCGCGTGTCGGCGTCCTGCCACGCGTCGCGTGGGCGGCGTGACCGCGTCGGTCCAACTTCCCGACACGTGGCGCCAATCACAGCCGTTGGTTTGAAAATCAACGGCGCGGATTAGATCCAGGGTTAACACGTTGAAACTACTCGTTGATCGTGGGCCGTTCGATTTAGATCGGACGGTCCAGATCTAATCCTATAATAACACTACTCCGGCACGTGGCAATTGTGAACCGTTGGATCTTGATCCAACGGTCCAGATCCAATCGGGTTGGGGACACGTGAACTCACCTCAACCGTCCGATCTAGATCCGACGGTTCACCGAGCTCGCGAAGTCCGGCGATGGTGCGGCGAGGCTTGGGCACCGGAGACGAGAACGATGACGAGCCCGACGGCGTTTCGGGGTTGCTCCGGCGAGATGAATCCTTCCTTCGGTGCGTCGCCACGGTGGTTCCGGATCTGGGCTCCTTGGCGGAAGACGACGGACGGCGGCGGAATCGAGCACAAACCGCGGCGGTCACTTCCTCCAACTACGGCGAGCTCGCACGGGCAACTGGCGGCGGCTCAGGCGAGATGGCTCGGGGGAACGGGTGCACAAGGATGAGGGCAACCTCGGGGGACGTCTCACGCTTTAAATAGCCTCGGCGTTCGCGCGGGACACGGAAACCTAGTTTCCCACGGCGGCGGACGCGGCGGCGGAGTCCGGCTCGGTCTCGGCGGAGACGACGACGCACAGCCGTCCACGTGGCACGATCAACGGCCACGATCGCACGGGCGCGATCGGATCCGGGCCGGATACGGCTCGAACCGGTACGGGCGGATCTCAGCCGTTGGATCTTGATCCAACGGTTGGGATTGATTAGGGTTTTGAGCTGGTTTGATCGAGTCACGTGGCTCGGGTCGGACTCGAGTCCGACTCGGGTTCCGACTCGGTCGGATGAACAGTACTTGACCCGAGTTGAATTTCCAGCGATTTAATATTTAAAATAATTCCCAGTAATTCATTTAATTCATTAAAAATAGCAAATGACTCAGAAAAATTCCAGAAAAATTCTGGAAAATACTTTGGATCATTTTGGACTCAAATAAAATATTTCCAACAAAATTTTATTTGCAAAATTAATTTCTTCAATTATTTCAAAATGGAATAAATTCAAATAAATTCCAAATAAATCCAAATAAATTCCAGAAAATTCCAAAAATTCACCAAAGTGCCAAACCACACATGAATTTAAGAAAAGCAAAATTTTGGGGTGTTACAGAGGACCACGATATGAAGTCTTCAGAATATCATGATTAGAGTTTGTCTATGCTGAAGTGCATATATACCTAGGTAAGCATGAGATGCCTGTCTATCTGTCAATAGAAAACTAATGCATGCCTCACATTTAGCAAACTCGATTGTTCTGCCAATAGAAGTTAAAAGCATTCGGTGGTGGAGGTTTTAGTACCAAATGTAATATGACTTATAGTTCAAGATTTAATCTCATATGCTTGCGCACTACTTGCGTGAAGGCTCCGTGCTCGCGTGAAGAACCTCATCTGCATACTTCTGTTGCAGCCGAACGTGATTTAGTTCTCTCCATTGGATGTAATCTCATTTTTTAGTCACGTGATACATGTCGACCCATAGGTAGACTTGTTGCCACATAAAAAGAAATCATGGCTATAAAATTAAAAATCACCACGAAATAAAATATTATAGCAACAAAATTTTCCCATGGCAATAAAATCTTATTTAATGCAACGATTTCATTTTTTGTTGCAATACGACCAACCTTTTGCCACGACAGTTAACAATATCGCAACACACACTAATTTGTGGTAATATATTGGACGTATCACCACAATTTTCCAAATCGAGGCAATAACACCACTCTAATGGAACAAAATTTATGATGTTGTAAAACGTTTCGTGGCAAAAGCCCGGATTTCTAGTAGTGAGGATGTACTCGATGATACAAGCAAGGAGCTACAGAAGGCCCGCAAGGAGATCACGACAGAGAAGAACAGATGGCGGGAAGCTCAAGAGTATGTGTCACACCTTCTGCAAAGGATTGGAGAGTTAGAGACGGCATTATATGCACTAGAGCCGGAGCCAATGCTCGAGCTGCACGAGCCAGACCCGGAGGAGCCGGAGCTTGAGGAGGACACTGCTTCTTCGACTACCACAGATGACACAGTTGCTGGACATGGCAATCGTTTCGCGCCTATGCCGCAGCATCTGTACCCAGGCCGTGGAGGTTTTCTCGATGAGTGAGCGTAGGTTCTATAGTGAGACTCCTTCGTCGAGTCGTGTCATAGAATAAAGAGTCACCCTTTAGGCGTTAGACTCCAGTATTAGTTCGATTTGGATTTTCATTGCTTGCTGAGTGTGCAATATGTGTTGCAAGGCCCCTAGGCATTGTAAGCAACCATACCAAGTTACTATTGATTAAATAATAAAGTTGGACCTTAAAGTTACACCTTTTGCCCCGCATAAGTTCCATATTACTTGTCTATTCTTGTTTCCCTCTCATCTCTAAAACCTAGAGCAAATCGACAGATGGTGAACACTCGTGGAAACCTTGGAGGCAATGGAAGCGATTCTCGCCCAACAGAAAACCCCAATGATGAAGCACCAGCACCGCCACTGGATATGCAGAATTTTGGAGCATTTCTTGCTGCTCAGACTCAGTTGATGCATGCTATGATGCAACAGATGCAACACGTCACTGCTCAGGCCACTGCTAATCAAGTTAATCAGGGACAACGCCCGAATACAAGACTGTCAGAGTTCATGAGGACTCACCCACCCACTTTCTCCGGAAATGCTAACCCGTTGGAAGCCGATGACTGGTTAAGGTCAATTGAGAGGAAGTTACACATTGCTCAATGCATGGGAAATGAGAAGGTACTCTACACTTCTCATCAGTTGGAAGGGACCGCCGCCGAATGGTGGGAGAACTTCTGTGCCACGCAAGAGAACCCTCAAGATATCACTTGGGAGGAGTTCACAGCCGCATTTCGTCAATATCACGTGCCTGAAGGAATCATGGATCTCAAGAAGGAGGAGTTCAGAGCACTGAGGCAAGGTAATCAGCTAGTGGCCGACTACTTGAACAAGTTCACACAGCTAGCACGCTACGCACCTGAGGATGTAGCGACAGATAAAGCCAGACAGTCTCGCTTCATGAAGGGACTTAACTCAGGATTGCAGGTGGGACTGATCACCCACACCTTTCCAGATTTCCAGGAACTGGTGAATAAGGCGCTTATTCTTGAGGACAAGCGCAAGGAACTGGATGAGAACAGGAAGCGCAGGATGCAGCATCAGGGATCGCGTCAGGGAGCGCAGCAACGTTTGAGGGTTGCGCCAAATCAGTTTTTCAGATTCCAGCCACAGAATGCAACAAGGACACCGTCACCAGCACCAAGACCCGTCAATCAGAACTACCAGACCCCAGCCCCCGCTTGAAACGCCGCCTCGAGGCGATCAACAAGGAACAAGTGACGCTGCTACAATCGCAACGAGCCAGGACACTTTGCCATGATTGCCCAAAGAAGACAGCGAGAGTGACCATTCGCTTTAACTGGGACTCCACCCAGCTAGGACGCCAAAGACAGGAGCCACACCCAGGCGTGGTGAGAGGCCGAGTCAACCATGTCACCGCAGATGCACTGCAGAATGCTACGGACGTCGTACTGGGTAAGTTACTTGTTAACTCAGTACCTACGACAGTTTTGTTTGATTCTGGAGCTTCGCATTCGTTTGTTTCACAAGGCTTTGCTGCTAAAATGATTTGGAGATTGCAAGGCTTAAATGCATGCTTGTAGTTCAAACCCCTGGTTCTGAACTCCGAACGAAAGTAGGATGTTCTGGGGTGAGAATACTAGTAGAGGGGATAGAATTCCTAGCGAACCTTATTATTCTGGAAACCCAGACCTTAGATGTTATTTTGGGAATGGATTGGTTATCCAAGCACAAGGCCGTACTGGATTGTGGATGAAGGACTATCTCAGTTGAGAGCCCGTGTGGAAAGAAAGTGGAATTTCAAGCTACCACCGTTAGAGATGGACAGTTGATGGTTAACAGCACCAAGGCAATCAGCATAGAAAATGTCTCAGTGGTGAATGAGTACCCAGATGTTTTTCCTGAAGATCTACCTGGTATGCCGCCAGACAGGGACATAGAGTTTGTGATAGAGCTTGTACCTGGTACAGTGCCAATAGCAAAGAGACCTTATCGGATGTCTACCGAGGTATTGGTAGAGATGAAAAAGCAACTTGAAGAGTTAATGGAGAAAGGATTTATCAGACCGAGTTCGTCGCCGTGGGGAGCACCAGTTTTGTTCGTCAAGAAGAAGGACGGGAGTTTCAGGATGTGCATTGACTACCGTGCACTCAATGAAGTCACCGTGAAGAATAAGTACCCGCTACCCAGGATCGATGATTTGTTTGACCAGCTAAGAGGAGCCGGAGTCTTCTCCAAGATTAATCTAAGATCGGGATACCATCAGTTGAAGATCCGATCAGAGGATATTCCGAAAACCGCATTCTCGTCAAGATATGGACATTACGAGTTTACAGTTATGTCCTTTGGTCTGACGAATGCGCCAGCATATTTCATGAATATGATGAATAAGGTGTTCATGGAATATTTGGACAAGTTTGTTATTGTGTTCATAGATGATATCCTAATCTACTCCAAGACAGAGGATGAACATGCCGAACACTTGAGGCGAGTTTTGGAAAAGCTGAGGGAACAGCAACTCTTCGCCAAGTTCAGCAAGTGTGATTTTTGGAAGGACAAGGTGGAATTCCTCGGACATGTAATGACCGCAGAGGGAGTCGCCGTAGATCCAAGCAAAGTAGAAGCTGTGTTACATTGGGAGCAGCCGAAGACTGTGACCCAGATCCGGAGTTTTCTTGGAATGGCAGGTTACTATCGCTATTTCATTGAAGGCTTTTCGACAATTGCGAAACCTCTCACGCAATTGCTGAAAAAGGAGAAGAAGTTTGCATGGACGCCAGAGTGCGAAAAAGGTTTTCAAGAACTGAAGGAAAGATTGACATCAGCGCCGGTGTTAGTCCTACCGGGCGTCAATCAAGGCTTTGATATTTATTGTGACGCATCGTGCCAAGGACTTGGATGTGTGCTGATGCAGAATGGAAAGGTCGTTGCTTATGCATCAAGGCAGTTGAGGCCACATGAGGAGAATTATCCGATGCATGACCTAGAGTTAGCTGCCGTAGTGCATGCCTTGAAGATATGGCGTCACTATCTGACCGGGAACAGATGTGAAGTATACACGGACCATAAGAGTCTTAAGTACATCTTCACCCAATCAGACTTGAACATAAGGCAGAGGAGATGGCTAGAGTTGATCAAGGACTATAATGTTGGAATCCATTACCATCCTGGAAAGGCCAACGTAGTGGCCGATGCTCTGAGTCGGAAAAGCCATACTGTGAGTATGTTGCTAGCCACAAGTCAGGATGAGCTATGTGAGGATTTCCAGAGAATGAAGATTGAGGTGGTACCTAGCGGATTCTTGGCCGCATTAGAAGTAAAGCCTACCCTAGAGGATCAGATCCGAGAAGGACAGAAGGATGATGACAAGATCCGTAGGATTAAGTCCATCAAGGAAGAAGGCAAGGCAGAGGATTTCAAGTTAGATGAGCAGGGCACGTTATGGATAAAGGATCGGATTTGTGTGCCCAACAAGAAGGAATTAAAGCAACTGATTTTGGAGGAAGCCCATAACTCCACGTATTCAATTCACCCAGGAAGTGCCAAGATGTATCAGGATTTGAAGGAAAGATTCTGGTGGCCGAGCATGAAGCGTGAAGTTGCCGAGCATGTTGCATTGTGCGACGTATGCCAGAGAGTCAAGGCGATGCATCAGAGACCAGCAGGATTGTTGCAACCGCTGAAAATACCTGAGTGGAAGTGGGAGGAAATCGGAATGGATTTCATTACCGGTTTGCCTAAGACTCAAGGAGGTTATGACTCCATATGGGTTATAGTGGATCACTTGACCAAGGTCGCCCATTTTATCCCCGTGAAGACCACTTACTCGGGAGATAAGTTAGCAGAGTTGTATATGACCAGGATCGTCTGTTTGCACGGAGTGCCAAAGAGGATTGTATCGGACAGAGGTACCCAATTTACCTCAAGATTCTGGAATAAATTGCATGAAGCTATGGGAACCCGTTTGAACTTCAGTACAGCTTATCATCCACAGACGGATGGACAGACGGAAAGAGTCAATCAGATTCTGGAGGATATGCTAAGAGCGTGTGCATTGGCTTATGCTACCTCTTGGGATAAGAGTTTGCCGTATGCCGAGTTCAGTTACAATAATAGTTACCAGGCTAGTTTACAGATGTCACCTTTTGAGGCAATCAGATGGTCGACCTCGCCGGACGCCATTAAATCGAATGAGACCGGCGAGCGCCGTGTCTTCGGGCCTGATATTCTTCAAGAAGTCGAAGAGCAGATTGCCATGATTAGGGAAAGGTTGAAGATAGCCCAATCACGCATGCGAAGAGTTATGCCGACAATCATCGCGGATTTGAGTTTTGAACCGTAAGACTTTGTATACCTCGAGTTACGCCTCGGGGGAGTTAAGAGGTTCCATGCCAAAGGGAAACTCGCACCCCGTTATGTTGGACCATTTAAGATTTTGAGCCGTAGAGGCGAAGTTGCTTATCAGCTGGAGTTGCCACAGTCGTTAGCAGGAGTACATTACGTTTTCCACGTGTCCCAGTTGAAGAATTGTCTTCGACTACCTGAGGAACAGACACCCCTAGAGTCAATTGAGTTGCAATAAGATTTGACTTACAAGGAGCATCCCGTGAAGATTCTAGACACAATGTATCGAGAGACGAGGAACAAGTCAACCCGTTTCTGTGGAGTTCAGTGGAGCAATCATTAAGAAAGCGAAGCGACTTGGGAGCGCGAAGAGGATTTGAAGAAAGAGTTTAGAACCTATTCCTTAGTTAGCCCCGAATCTCGGGGACGAGATTCTATTAAGGGGAGGTTTGTAACACCCCAAAATTTTGCTTTTCTTAAATTTATGTGTGATTTGGCACTTTGGTGAATTTTGGAATTTTCTGAATTTATTTGGATTTATTTGAATTTATTTGAATTTATTCCATTTTAAAATAATTAAAGAATTTAACTTTGCAAATAAAGTTTTGTTGGAAATATTTTATTTGAGTCCCAAATACCCTAAAATATTTTCAGAATTTTTCTCGAATTTTTCTCGAGTATTTTGCTATTTTTAATGAATTAAATGAATTTCGGGAATTATTTTAAATATTAAATCGCTGGAAAATCGAGTCGGGTCATAATCGTTTCATCCGATCGACCCGAGTCCGAGTCCGACTCGAGTCCGAACCGAGCCTCGTGACTTGACCGAACCCTATTCGACCCCGACCGTTGGATCGAGATCCAATGGTCCAAATTGGACCGCACCGCTCGAAGCCGAGTCCGGTCGGATCCGATCGCACTCCACGCGATCGCGGACCGTCGATCGTGCCACGTGGACGGCCGCGGCGTCATCGTCTCCGCCGAATCCAAGCCGGACTCCGCCGCCAGCGTCGCTGGCGTCGGTTAGGGTTCCGCTTCAGGCGCACATGCCGAGGCCATTTAAGGCGTGGGTCATCGTCCGAGGTTCGCTTAAACCGTGCGCACCTTTTGCCCCATCTCCCGAAACCCTAGCCGCAGCCGTTCATGCCCGATTGCTCGCTGGAGTTGGTTGGGTCTCCACGGTGGTTTCTGCCGTCTTCCGCCGTGTCCAGAGCCGCTCCGTCGACACCGAGACCGTATCTGGGAACCTCTCGCCGAGACGCGCCCGAGCCGTGCACCCATCTCGCCGGAGGAGCACCGCAACGCCGCTTCGAAGGTCGCCTTCCCCAGCTCTGTTCATCCCCGACCACCGCACCGCCATCAGCCCTCGCGAGCTCTGTGCGCCGTCCGATCTTGATCGTGCGGTTGAGGTGAGTTCACGTGTTTCCAAACCCGATTAGATCTGGACCATTGGATCAAGATCCAACGGCCCACGATCACCACGTGCCGTAGCAGCGTTAACGTAGGGTTAGATCTGGACCGTCCGATCTAGATCGAACGGCCCACGATCACCGAGTAGTTTTCAACGTGTTAACCCTTGGATCTAATCGCGGCCGTTGATTTTCAAATCAACGGACACGATCGTGCCACGTGTCCGGGGAGCCGAGCCGCCGTGCCCACGCGCGCGTGTGTGGGTCACTGACACGCTGGGCCCGCATGTTAGCGACCGCACCATGATGTCACCCATGACGTCACAGTGGGTCCCACTTGTCAGCGCAACGGGCTGAGTCCCCGCTGACGTCACCCGAGTGGCCCCACCTGCCGGGCCTCACGCGTGAGCCGTGGACCGAGTCCACGGTGAACCCGAGCCGAGCGTGGACCGAGTCCATGGACCGGCTGACGTCAGCCACCCAATCAGAGGCTGCCACGTGTCCAGGCTGACGCAATAATTAATTTCCGAAAAAGAAAATGATTTATTAATTCGAAATAATGATTTCAGATTTTGTTTCAAACTTCAAACGCTTATAACTTTTGCGTTTCAACTCCGATTTGAGTGATTCAAATTTCTAAATTTGTATAAAATTGAGATCTACCTAATTATGAATTTTATTTAATTTTTGGACTAAAGTTTTTCTCTGTAATATTATTTAATTGATTATTTAAACTTTAAATAATCATAACTTTTGTGTTTTAACTCCGATTTGAGCGATTCCAGTTCCTAAAAATTCATAAAATTATGTTCTCTCTGTTTATGGATTTTATTTGGATGTCTGGACACTTTTTGCCTATTGTTTATTCGTATATTGCTATTTGCACGCGTTACGAGTAGACGTTGAAGTGCCGGAAGGATTCGAAGGAGAAGTGTTGACTCAGGATCCAACTCAAGACCAAGAACAAGTACTTTTTGAAGGCAAGTTGTGCATGGACCATGTTGATCCTATTTTGAAACCTATTTTGATTTAACCTATTGCTTGCTAGTTCAATTAGAAAATACTTTATTTAAATATGGGGAATTAGATAAATGCCAAATTGCTGTATGACACCTTGATTACTTAAGTATGTGCCATGACCCCTTGTCACCCTAGTTGTGGTTTACTAGTTGGACATTATTAAATTGCCAACATGGGTTTTAGACCGTTGTAGTATATGGCTTAGACCTGCTACGTGCTCATGACATGATTTTGGACAATCAAACGTTAATATTGACTTAATGATATATTGAACCTGTTTTGGAAAGGTATCATGTGATGTTGATGGCACGTGGTGCATGGTAATCAAGCGGGTTTGATAAATAGTTTTTCGACCGGGGCATGTGGCAAGAATAATCAGGTGGGCCAGTTGTGGCATTGGGAATGTTGGTTTGGTTCTTCGGGTAGTCTTGCCCTAGTCACCCTAAGGACTTCACCTTGCAAGCCTTTGAACTGGGTCTAACGTGCAACCACATGTCTGTAATGGGACGGACCTAGTTGACTAAGTTGCTAATAACGTACCTGTGGGACCTCAGGAGGTCAACTACACCCTTTGTGTAAGTTGTACGGGGGAGTGTACCGGGGCTGAGGCCAGGTACCCATCTAACGGTTGGTTGGCCTAAACTTCGCCTTAGCTAAGGGAAGGGTTAGTGTGCAACAACCGGGGAGGACCACTTGTATTGTTAGAAGTTTCCGAAAGACTTTGTTACGGGAACTTGCCTTTGTGGTGTTTGACTGTATCTTGTGGGTAAAGTGCATAACCTCTGCAGAGTGTAGAATCTATTCGAATAGCCGTGTCCGCGGTATTGGACATCGCTCGGGAATTACAGTCAAGGGTTAGACTTTCTCAAAAATAACTTGGACTTGAAAGGTTGGGTTGGGTTGTATCAAGCCATGCATATAGTATATTATCCGAAAACTCTAACTTCTCGTCATACACTTAACTTCTTAAACATCCGCGTGAATCACGCACCCAACTTTTAAGGAAACCATAATTGCTCCAGAAAAGAACAACACCCAAAACACCTTTCCTTCCGGAAAGCTCAACCATAAATCACAAGAGAAGTCAACTCTTAAATTCCCAAATGCCGACACGCAACTACTCCACAACTCTCGAGATCAACAACTTCCGCGAATGAAGATGGTTGCAAGAGGGAAAACCAAGCGATTAACCAAATCTTTTTTTTTTCAGATAAGGCCATAACCCCAAACTTCAAACTTTCACGAAACAAACGGTTTTTCAAAGATGAATTCCCAAGCAAGTCATCATTGCGATCAAACACCACTTAGACCCCGACAACAAGGTCTGGCACAACACCGCAATAACTCTTTTAAACCTCGGAGAAAGACAAACACAAGAATAAATTGAAAACTTTCTCTGTAAAGCAACCGATCAACCACATCCTTTCCGACAAAACCTTGACACCTAAATCTCATGAGTACTCTCATCATTATCTCATAAACATCTTCATTTATGTATATCATTCATGCAATGCAATGCACATGTCTCCTGGAATACTCATACCGGTATGGTTGAGTGCACACCCGTCGGCATGCACCCTTTTCCCCCTTCCATCGCGAAGATGGAGGGTGCCTATCACTCGCTTCCATTCACCTCAGTGATGGAATCACGATGTAGGACTTACTCAACAGAATAGCCCCGGACTAGTCATAACTGTTCTCACTGACCCTATCGGAATAGTTATGACTTATCTCACCGGCCGGCCATGAAAATATGCCATGTATGCAAAATGGACAGCAACGTATACATAAATATAAATATTGTATATCAACACATGGCATCACAACATGTAGGACCGTATTCAACAATCGACGGTAACCGTTCAAAACATGGCATGTGAATCATTTATCAACAACAAGCATTTTTAATCATGGCATGAGGACACCATATCATCGACAACATTTAAATCATGGCCTAAGGGCATCCTATCAATTATAACATGTAGTTCATGGCAAGACAACATGTTGTCTATTCCAAATACTATCAAGCAATTCTAGCAACACGTATAGCATACAATCCACGCAACACACTTGCCTTCAACCACGGGCAACGGAGTGACGAGAGGTTGAGGGCACTCCCGGAGGCACACCACCTGCAAACACGTGCCACACACTCAAATCGAGTCCACAAAACAGCATACAAATAACCCACTACCCCGACTTTGCTTACAACTCCTAAAATCAGAAAACAGCAAATCTGTCCCTTCGGGACAGCGGCCTTCCAATGGGCATAGCTTCTGTTCTATGACTCCAAATTGAATAAACAAGTACATCCTCACATAGCTTAGGAAATTTCCCAACTTTTTCTAGTTATAGGGAAAGACTGATTCGGACTCTAATGTTGTTTAATCTACAAAATACCGTGATCTGTTCCAATCACGTCACAGATTTTAACACGCTCGGTAAAACAGTCATAACTTTCAAACGGCTGATTGGAATTTAACGTTCTTTATGTCCACGGAAAGATAATTAAATTACCTACAACTTCTTCCACGCCGTATGACCAGATTCCAAATCTAAATTCGCAAAAACGCCTGCCCTAGTTCGGGTTCCCAATCTGCCCGAACAGAACGTGAATACAATCCAAGTTTTCATCAATTCTACCCCATGGCAGCACCTCCCTTGATATAAAAACATAGAAATCTCCGACTACAACAGCATCTAATCAATCCCAAAGGTTTTCCCCATTACCTTCTTGAAGAACCACGAATTTGACGAACTTTTCCCCACGCGATCTCCACCCGATCTCTTCCCACGCGCCGTTTCCACCGGACCTCCTCGTCGCGGAGCCTCCCACCGGCGAGGACAGCACCAAAGCGCGACGTGGCAGCCAGGGGAAGGTCTAGGGCGCACCCGCAAGGGGGAGAAGGGTGGAGAGGAGGGGCGGTTTTTTTTTTGCAAAGGAGGAGAGGTGGGGAGATTTGGGGAAGATGGGGGAGAGGAGGTGGGGGTGGCGGCTCAAAGGGGGAGAGATGGGGGGCGCATGCGGGAAGGGGCAGCAGGTGTGTTGCCCTAGAACACCCCCACATGGGCCCAATTCATCCCACCGATGTCCCAAATTGTTTCCCCCACGGCCCGATCACCCGGAAACGGCCCAAAACGACCCCGGAGAGGCCCGAAACGCGCTAAAACGCCATACCGAGGTGAATGGAAGCGAGTGATAGGCACCCTCCATCTTCGGGATGGAAGGTGGAAAAGGGTGCATGCCGACGGGTGTGCACTCAACCATACCGGTATGAGTATTCCAGGAGACATGTGCATTGCATTGCATGAATGATATACATAAATGAAGATGTTTATGAGATAATGATGAGAGTACTCATGAGATGCTCATGAGATGATTATCATGGTGTTTTAAAGGATGTATATAATGTTAAATATGATGTGTTGTGATATAGCTGTGGAGACTAGAATTATGGTTTGTTGTCTTGCACCTTGTTTTTCATTACATTACACCTTGCTGAGTGATGAACTCACGCTTGTGTTTTATGTTGTTTGTTTATTTAGGTACAATGAAATCAGCGCGCGGGAAGGGAATTTAGCTACATTTCCTCACATAGCACTCATAATCTAGATAATTCACCCATTTCTATGGAAACATGGCAATAAGTTATGTTGATTTTGGTGTATGGATATTATGTGTTGGTTTCCCTCATGTGTGTCATGTGGGTCTTTGGAGCGATTTGTTTTATCATCCTAGTCTTAGTAGATGCTTATTTCATGATTATCATTGCTTATTGTTATTCTAGTTGATGCTCATCTATTGTTATCGATGCATATTGATATCTTGATTGATTCATATATTGATATGATATTGTGATGTGCAAATTTATGCATAAACAAAGGAGATGCTGTCAAAATTTTCAATTATTCTAAATGATTACTTGCTGTAATTTACCTTAAACTATGGTATTAAATGTGTTATGGTCTATGTTTGGTGACATTCTGGGCTTAGTAGAAGCCGGGGTGTTACAATGGTACCAACTTCTAGATCCATCTTCCGCTCCCACGCACAACAGTGATTCACGTCTCAACCTCTCAACTGTGGTTCGTCGTATTCGCGACGACGCAAACCAAGTGAGACACAACACTCTAAGATTACTAACTGCTTGAACCATCGGGGTTACATCCTGATCTTTTACAATAAGACCAACACCCACCCCACTACCACCGAAAGGAGAAGTCTACTTTATGACTAGAGTTCTGAAAACCCGCAAATTCAACAACAACCGAACATTCCTCTTCGGTTGGCACAACACGCTCAAAGATCGGCAACAAAAGATCCAATACACTTCCAAAAGGAAAAGCAATTACTAGCAACCACCAAGTGGTCCACTAATAATTTGATCAACCCTACCGAGGGTCACATAAACAGAAACAATTCTCTAAGAAGGTTTGAATTGGGACATAGACAACCTTCCTTTACTCTTCACTTCTACACCATTTACGATCAACTACTAGCCACACCAGATTTCTCTTACTAAGAAAGCCTCGCCCTCACATCCTTCCACTTAAAGGACCAGGACAAATAGTACCATTGATGAGTCAGCCCAACCGTAACATGAACCCAATTGGTCCACATACAACAACTTGAACTCCAAAGCGCTAAAAGCCACATTGGAAAGAGTTCGGCAACAACCAAAGAGTACTCATTTTATTTTTCCTAAGCCAGGATGCAAAGAAAGCTCAGATCTCTTACACCACAACCAACATACCAGAAGATATTCATTCTTACTTCTCGTACTAGAAGGCAATTGAAATCTCGATTCAGGACATGCATGCAGCTTTCCAAGAGCACTACGGATTAGTCATATATCCATATATGACTTTCTCACCGACCAGGCTCAACGACTCTTTTATCATTTAACATCTATAAACAATGTCTTGTTTACTTTTCATCATTCATTCATCATGTAACAACACTACCGAATAGTCACTCACAAGACGACTTCTTCCTCTGTATCACATGAAGAAACTCGAATAGCATCGAGGATTGCGCTAGTTCACATAAACTATGACGACAGCATAGTTAACAGTAAGGCATCACATCGTCTCAGAACCCACCAATGAGAGAAAGCTAAACTCGCAAAACATCGCGTTTTAACCAAAATCAACATTTTGGAAAAGAACACCAAAATTTCAAGTCGAGGATCTGCTCCCACAACCGTCACAAATTTTCTCAAGGAGAGGGAAACTCATTTCCAAAAGGGAACACCTCACTAACAAAATCACTTTATAAAACATTCATAAAATCCACCTTGTGAAGCATTTTCAAACACCGCACACATTTTCAAATAACTCCAACTCTAGCCAAATGGAGTTACAAATTGAATCTCAAGAATCTCCAACACAACCCACTAAGACCTTCTGCTTCCTTTAAAATTTACTCCAAATATGATGCAGCGCGAACGTGATGGAGCGCGATCTGCTCAAAGACTTTTGGGTGTAAAACCATACTCATAGCACAAACTGAACAAATTAGCCAAATCCAAAAATAGGCACCAATTTCTACGAGTTTTAGGGAAACTCTGAAACACAGCATAAGGAATACTTTGACCAAAAGCATTCAACCAAGATAGCAAACAACCAAACCAGTCCAGAAGGTTTTAAACACCAGCTTAGCATAATTGCAATCATCTCTATTATTCCACTACGCTTTCCATTCAAGACTTCAAAATTCACTACTTACTCATTGAGAAAGTCCAACCGGATTTAATATAATTTACATAACAATTTATTTCTCTAGTTACCATTCCCAACACTTTTAATTAAGGTTTAAGATGCTTATCACAAAGACACCCAACCATGACTACATTGACATGATCCCCATGGATCACCAAATCATATAACCACGTCTTCTATATTTCAAACATAGTACTTCAACAGCTACTTGAGCATGGTCAACCTATCAATTTATACTATCCATACGTCAAAATCTTGACAATTGAAACTTCTTCAATCAATAAAATGACTTCAACAATTAAGTAATATCTCTACAAGATAAAATTGGTAAATAGGATTCTAAGATATGCATTCATTAAAAATTAAAATCTTGCATCATGATTATTATCCATTGTTCATCCCATCGCAACATGTACTCGACATAATACCACCGTTTTTACACTTTTCTTCTATTTGATCAATGGTTTCCAACAATTAACAACACTACCAAGGCATCAATATCAATTCTTTGCATAATCATCAATCAACAACATTACTTTTAGCTATTGTCACTACACAACATACTCCAACTATTAAATTAGATTCAATAAGTTAGATCAGCACAATGTTCTTAACAACATCATTAACAAAAAGTCTTATGTCTTCTCAATTGATATCAATACTAGCATTGTAGAGACACAACTGCATACCTCCGAATATACTAGTAGTTTGCAACAACATAAATAGCAACTCTAATCAACTTCCAAATTAAAGCCACTAGTCAACATGATTAAATTTCTCTATTAATCTGTTAGATTAGAACATCTTTAAAAAACCAGCAAAGTTTCTTCAACAGTATCATTAATTTACATCATCTTAATGTTCTAACTATGTGTAACACCACGGCATTTAATATGCCCGAATGCTACCAAACATAGGCTAAACAACACCTAAATACCATGCATTAAGCTAAATTACAGCAAAGGAACATATGCTAATACCGAAAATTTCGGCAGCATCTCCATTGTTTTTTCATGAATCGGAGCAACAACAAAACATCACATGTTATATCGTAATGGAAAGCATCTAAAATAGCAATAACATGTGACATAGCAACAATATAAGTCTAGGATAAAGCCTTCAACCACTTCATGAGCTAAACGAATCAAATAGTAAGACCGAGCACACAGTTAAGCAATTCTCCAAGTTTCATGGCAATACTTTCATTATCATAACTCCAAGTGGTAACACTTTCTAATTTGTGTGGAGCTACGTGTAGATGTGTAGCTAACCCCTTTTTCCCGCATGCCGGTTTCATGGTACCTAAGAAAAACAACATAAACACAAGCGTGAGTTCATCACTCAGCAACTATATTGCAATGGAACAAGAAAACACATTCCAATACCTTCATCACCACTTTTCACACACAACATCATACACATCTCATATTCATAGTGTAAGCTTATCATTGACATCATCATAAATCATCCTCATATAAAATCCTCATATAATGCAATGCAATGTAATGCAATGCGATGCACATATCTCCTGGAAACTCATACCGGTATGGTTGAGTACACACCCGTCGGTGTGCACCCTCTCCCCCCTTCCATCCCGAAGATGGAGGGTGCCTACTCCTCGCTTCCGTTCACCGCGGTGAATGAAATCACGATGTAGGACTTGCTCATTGGCTCTCCGGATTAGTCATAATTTGCTCACCGACCTTCCCGGACTAGTTATGACTTTCTCACCGCCCGGGCCATGTAACATGCCATGTATGCATTTATGCCAACATCATATTTAACTTGTACATTAACACATGGCATCATCGTGGATAACTTGAACATTAACACATGGCATCATCACATAATAAACATACTCATCATATCAATGGAAAACATTAAGGCATGGCATGTGAACATATCATATATTCAAACTTCAATCTCAATCAATCAAACAACCTACAATCGCTATCCACTACAATACACTTGCCTCAACCACGGGCGACGGATTAGCGGGAAGTAGAAGGCACCCCCGGTGTCACACCACCTGCACATAGGTACCACACACTCACAATCATGCCCACAAAACAGTACGCAAACCCTCATCTACCCCGACATTGCCAACTACTCGCAATAACCAAAAACAGAGGTTCTGTCCCGACGGGACAACAGCATTCCAAAAGGCATAACTTGAGTTCTGAGACTCCGAATCAATTAAACGAGTACATCCTCGCGTAGCTTAGGAAATTTCCCAACTTTTTCTAGGTATATGGAAAGACTGATTCGGAATCTAAAGTTGTTTAATCTACAGATTACCGTGATCTGTTCCAATTGCGTCACAGATTTTAACACGCTCGGTAAAACAGCCATAACTTTCAAACGGCTGGTAGGAATTTAACGTTCTTTATGTCCACTGAAAGATAATGAAATTATCTACAACTTCCTCAACATCCGTAGGACCAAATTCCAAAACTAAATTGGCAAAAAACTGAACCCTAGGTCGACTGCTCATGCTGTCCCAAAACAGAAACGTGGCAACATCTAGATCTAATCCAATCTACTCAGTTCTAGCACCACCAATTGATCTAAAAACTTGATAAACACCCTTAGAACAGTACCTAGCCCAACCCCAAGGAGTCCCATGGCCATACCTTCTCCCGACGACCGAAATCCCAACGAAACTCCTCCCAGATCGCTCCTCGCTCCTCGCTCCTCGCTCCAATGGATGGATCCTCGAGGTGCAGGGGGTGGGGAGGCCACCCTAGGGCAGCAAGGGGGTGGAGGAGAGGTGGGGAGCAAAGGGGAGCAATGGGGGAGGTGGAGGCGCATGCAAGGGAGAGGGGGAGGTGGGGATGGCGGCTAGGGCATGGAGGGAGAGGTAGGGGCGCCCAAGGGGCAGGGTATGGGGCGCAAGGGGGTAGGGCGGAGGCCTTTTACCAGCCCCCACACCTGTTTGTAATCCTAAATGGATTCCCACTCCATCCCACCAAAGCCCACAACCCCCTCTTTTAGGCCCAAACTCCCCCGAAAAGGCCCAAAACCCTGGAAACGCTATTAACCTCCATACCCTATGGTTTTAGCCTTAATTCTACATCTCATAATGTTTTTGACCTCATCATGCACCATTTATAAGGTTCCGACACTCTGTGGTGACACAACACTTCAAAAGGCCCAAAAACGCGAGTAAACCTCAAGCCGAAAGGTTTTATTTTCTATTTTCACATTCTATAATGTGACACCATACCGTAGTGTCACATTCTTCCCCCCTTCAACAGGATTCGACCTTGAATCTGAAGGACGCCAAAAAAACAACAACAAATTCCCCAAGGGACAAAAGGCTTCTCTGCAGCACAAAACAACCGCACGAAACCTCAAACCGGAACAAACGACAAGCGAGTTCTCAAAACCAACACTTGGCGAGAAAAGTAATGATCTAGCTCAACTAAGGGCAACCTCTCACAGGTCGACCTTCACTTCCATTCCCAAACAGAATCTGCGTTTCAACCACAAAGGGCTCCATCAACCCAAAACGCTCGAATCCTCACGGCAAACACTTCATACTTCTATCACAACCAACCTGACTACCATACTCCATTAAACTCAACATGACATAATCAAAGGAAGTCACAATTCCTTTAATGACCTTTCTACATTCCCGAAAATTTCCATCGAGGGGAAAACTCATTAAGGCACACTTGCCCTTCCGATACACGATCATACTAACATTTTATTCCATCCTTTCCTAGACAAGACTCAAATCCAAGAACAACTAGTGACGACAATTGCTTACGGCAGGACAAATATCACCGAACTACCGTCAATTTCACTTCCACCCATCGCTACTCTTAATAATGTTTAAACCTATACATCATCAACCTCCATCACAAACCACCCTTATACCACTAAGGTTCGACACCTAGCCCCAAGCTAGGATCGAAAAACCTTACCAAACCACAATTGGTTCCTTTCTTAAGAGGGTCTCACCCTCACACAAAAACACTTAGCTATCAAGCCCAAGTGTACACACGACAACTCAAACCCAAAGCGTTAACAACCATTTTGGAAAGAATTCGGCAACATCCAAGCCAAATCACAAAGGAAGCATAAATCCCCTACACCACAACCAAAATACCATAATTTGTTCATTCTTTCTTTTCATACTAGAAAGAAATGGACATCTCGATTCTTGACATGCATGCACACTTTTCAAGAGCACTCCGGATTAGTCATATATCCTTATATGACTTTCTCACCGACCTGGCTCGTCGACTCCTTTATGATTAATTATGCATAAACAATGTCTCATTTTCCTTTTTCACCCTTCATTCATCATGTAACAACGGCACCGAATAGTCATTCACCAAATGACTTCTTCCTGTGATCAAATGATGGAAACACAATTAACATCGAAGGTTGCGGAAATTCATATAGACTATGACGGCAAAGATAGTTGATAAAGAAACACCACGTCGTAAAAGAACCCACATCAATTGAAAACTGAACTTGCACAACATTGCATTTCATCCAAATTCAACATTTTGGAAGAGAACATCAAAATTTCAAGTCGAGCATCTGCTCCCACAACCATCACAAACTTCCTCAAGGAGAGGGAAACTCATTCCCAAAAGGGGAACACCTCACTAACAAAATCACTTTGTAAAACTTTCATAAAGTCCACCTTTTTGAAGCACTCGCAAACATCACACACATTTTCAAAACAACTCCAACTCTAGCCAAAAAGAGTTACAAATTAAATCTCAAGAGTTTCCAACACAACCCACTAAGTCCATCTGTTTCCTTTAAAATTTATTCCAAAGATAATTCAGTGTGGACGCGAAGGAGCGCGATCCACTCAAAAACTTTTGGGGTGTAAATCCATACTCATAGCACCGACTAAACAAATTAGCCAAAACCAAATATTTTCACCAATTTCTATGAGTTTTAGGGAAACTCTGAAACACAGCATATGGAACACCTTGACCGAAAACCCTTCAACCAAAATGGCAAACAACCAAACCAGTCCAAAAGCTTTTAAACACAAGCTCAGCATAAAAAGAACCATCTCTAGTACTCCACTACGCTTTCCATTAAAAGACTTCAATAATTACTATCTACTCCCTGATGAGCCCCAACACAATACAACCAAAAGCTTCACAACAAATTCTTTCTCTTATTATCTTCCCCAATACTTAAAAATAAAGTTTATGATGCTTATGAAAAGACATCCCACGAAGACTAAGTCAACAAGATCCCCATTGACCAATCATAACAAATAACATCATATTCTAGATTTGAAACAAGTGCTTCAACAAAACTTTCAGCATGACCAACCAATAACTTTCATACCACCTATATGTAAACGTCTCGACAATCGAAATTTATTCAGTTAACAAGCGACTTCAACATGTAAATATTATCTCCACAAGTCAAGGTTCGTAAATATGATTCTACGACATACATTCATTAAGGATGAAATTGTACATCATGTTAATTATCCAAAGCTCACTCCATCGCAACATGTTAAAATTTTCCTCTATTTTAACCATGGTTTTGAACAAGTAATCTAAACAATTACCACCACTACTTAGTCATCAATAACAACAAACGGGCATAATCATTAACCAACAACATTACTTTTAGCTACCCTATACATAGGTGATAACCAAATTACCACCACACAACATACTCTAACTATTTAAAATAAATTGAATACTAGCATTAACACTGCCCTTAACAACATCATTAACAATAAGTCTTATGTCTTCTCAATTGATATCAATACTAACATTGAAGGGACACAACTGCATACTTCCAAATATACTAGTAGTTTGCAACAAAGTAAATAGCAACTCTAATCAACTTCCAAATTAAAGTCACTAGGCAACACGATTAAATTCCTCTATTACTCCATTAGATTAGAACATCTTTAAACAACCAAAGAAAGTTTCTTTAACAAAGAATAAAGAATCTACATCATCTTAATGTTTTAACTATGCATCAGGGTTTAAAACTTTTAAACATTATCGGGGGTCATAAGCACTTTTATAACAAAGCAACATATTCTAAGCATGTACATTAACACATTTAATCATTCTCGCTAAGAGTAAGCTACAACACTAGTAGTCTATTTATTCTCAAGCTAGAGATATTAATCACATTGAATTGATTCAACTCAAAATTTAACTTAGCAACACATCAATCCATAAACCACATTGTTACCTACTACATAACATGCTAAACATCAATTCTTACTAGGGACAAACGATTTCAGTCAAAAGATTACTTACTTTGTTTGCAGCATTTTAGTTTTAAAACTCATCCCAAAATTGCAATGAGACAAACCCAAACTTGGTCATGCAAAGGAATTCTCCAAAACACTTTTCAATCTCAAAGACTCCCACAGGAGGGAACCAACCGATCAAATAAACCTTTGCAAATAAAACCTTAACACCAAACCCCAATCTTTCACGAAACAAGAAGGGTTTTTTTCAAGGATGATTTCTTAAACCAGTAAAATAACGAAATCAAACACCACGTACTACTACAAAGCCATAGAACTTCAGCCCTGACAGCCAGGTCTGGCATAACTCTGCAATAACTCCTTTAACCTCGGAGAAAGACAAACACAGGAATAAATTGAATGCTTCTTCCCCATAAAGCAACCAACAAACTAGGCATCAAAACTGGAAAGGCAACCAAAGGAAGCGCAACACTAGACTCTTCTTCTTCGTCTTCACCCAAGGAAGACAAAACCACAAACCGCATGTGGATCAAACCGCGAAAATCCAAGACCAAACACTTTTCTTTTGATTTCAATCGACTAAAAACAAAGAAGAAAAACCAAAACCGACCGTCAGAACGGTGAAAAAACATCCGAAGGAAACCACCATCAACTCTTCTATTTGACTCCAGTCAACTACCCGATCTACGACAGAAAGAGTAAGCACTCTTCTCCTACAGGGGTTAATACTTCTTCGGTGATGGCGCTAACCGGCCACACCGTCAAACCTCACCCTTACTATGAACGAAAAGAGAGGTGACCGAAACCCTTCGGCACCACAACCCCACTTTTATCAGCACAACAGGAACAATTCAATCATATATCTCATAGACATAGCAACATGCATTATCAAATGAAGCATTCAATATCAAAGCTTAAATACAACATTTAAGCGTAAGGAAACGATACCCATACCCTTTTCCTACTGTGCATCCATTGTGTGTCAAATTTTAGATTAGTTATACCACTTTTGCAAGTTTTAATGTAGCTATCCTATAACAAAATTTTAGTTAAAACCTAGGCCATGTTTCTAAGTTATTCCACATCACATTTTTAGTTGTACCCTCTAGCATGACACTAAAAATACACATTCCAAGGACCTATAGCCCACTCTGATACCAATTGTAACACACCGTCATTTAATATGCCCGAATGCTACCAAACATAGGCTAAACAACACCTAAATACCATGAATTAAGCTAAATTACAGCAAAGGAACAAATGCTAATACCAAAAATTTCGGCAGCATCTCCATTGTTTTTCCATGAATCGGAGCAACAACAAAACATCACACGTTATATCGTAATGGAAAGCATCTAAAACAGCAATAACATGTGACATAGCAACAATATAAGTCCAGGATAAAGCCTTCAACCACTTCATGAGCTAAACGAATCAAATAGTAAGACCGAGCACACAGTTAAGCAATTCTCCAAGTTTCATGGCAATACTTTCATTATCATGACTCCAAGTGGTAACACTTTCTAATTTGTGTGGAGCTACGTGTAGATGTGTAGCTAACCCCTTTTTCCCGCATGCCGGTTTCATGGTACCTAAGAAAAACAACATAAACACAAGCGTGAGTTCATCATTCAGCAAGTATATAGCAATGGAACAAGAAAACACATTCCAATACCTTCATCACCACTTTTCACACACAACGTCATACACATCTCATATTCATAGTGTAAGCATATCATTGACATCATCATAAATCATCCTCATATAACATCCTCATATAATGCAATGCAATGTAATGCAATGCGATGCACATATCTCCTGGAAACTCATACCGGTATGGTTGAGTACACACCCGTCAGTGTGCACCCTCTCCCCCTTCCATCCCGAAGATGGAGGGTGCCTACTCCTAGCTTCCGTTCACCGCGGTGAATGGAATCACGATGTAGGACTTACTCATTGGCTCTCCGGGTTAGTCATAACTTTCTCACCGACCTTCCCGGACTAGTTATGACTTTCTCACCGCCAGGGCCATGTAACATGCCATGTATGCATTTATGCCAACATCATATTTAACTTGTACATTAACACATGGCATCATCGTGGATAACTTGTACATTAACACATGGCATCATCACATAATAAACATACTCATCATATCAATGGCAAACATTAAGGCATGGCATGTGAACATATCATATATTCAAACTTCAATCTCAATCAATCAAACAACCTACAATCGCTATCCATTACAATACACTTGCCTCAACCACGGGCGACGGATTGGCGGGAAGTAGAAGGCACCCCCGGTGTCACACCACCTGCACATATGTACCACACACTCAGAATCATGCCTACAAAACAGTACGCAAACCCTCATCTACCCCGACATTGCCAACTACTCGCAATAACCAAAAATAGATGTTTTGTCCCGACGGGACAGCAGCCTTCCAAAAGGCATAACTTGAGTTCTGGGACTCCGAATCAATTAAACGAGTACATCCTTGCATATCTTAGGAAATTTCCCAACTTTTTCTAGGTATATGGAAAGACTTATTCGGACTCTAAAGTTGTTTAATCTATAGATTACCGTGATCTGTTCAAATCGCGTCACAGATTTTAACACGCTCGGTAAAACAGCCATAACTTTCAAACGGCTGATCGAAATTTAACATTCTTTATGTCCACTGAAAGATACTGAAATTATCTACAACTTCTTCAACATCCGTACGACCAAATTCGAAATATAAATTGGCGATAAACTGAACCCTATGTCGACTGCTCATGCTGTCCCAAAACAGAAACGTGGCAACATCTAGATCTAATCCATTCTACTCAATTGCAGCACCACCAATTGATCTAAAAACTTTATAAACACCCTTAGAACAGTACCTAGCCCAACCCCAAGGAGTCTCATGGCCATACCTTCGCCCGACGACCGAAATCCCAATGAAACTCCTCCCGGATCGCTCCTCGCTCCTCGCTCCTCGCTCCTCGCTCCAAAGGATGGATCCTTGAGGTGCAGGGGGTGGGGAGTCCACCCTATGGCAGCAAGGGGGTGGAGGAGAGGTGGTGGAGAGGTGGGGAGCAAAGGGGAGCAATGGGGGAGGTGGAGGCGCATGCAAGGGAGAGGGGGAGGTGGGGGTGGCGGCTAGGGCATGGAGGGAGAGGTGGGGGCGCCCAAGGGGCAGGGTGTGGGGCGCAAGGGGGCAGGGGGGAGGCCTTTTACCAGCCCCCACACATGTTGCTAATCCTAAATGGATTCCCACTCCATCCCACCAAAGCCCACAACCCCCTCTTTTAGGCCCAAACTCCCCCGGGAAGGCCCAAAACCCCGGAAACGCTATTAACCTCCATACCCTATGGTTTTAACCTTAATTCCACATCTCATAATGTTTTTGACCTCATCATGCACCATTTATAAGGTTCCGACACTCCGTGGTGACACAACACTTCAGAAGGCCCAAAAATGCGAGTAAACCTCAAGCCGAAAGGTTTTATTCTCTAATTTCACATTCTGTAATGTCACACCATATAGTGTCACACTATGCGTCAAGGTTTAAAATTTTAACATTAACGAGGATCATAAACACTTTTAAAGCAAGGCAACAGATTCTAAGCATGTACATTAACCTATTTAATCATTCTCACTACAGAGTAAACTACAACACTAGTAGTTTAATTATTCTCAAGCTAGAGATAACAATTACATTTAATTGATTCAACTCGCAATTTAACTAAGGAGCACATCCTTTCCATAAACCACATTGTTACATACTACATAACATGCTAAACAAAAATTTTCACTTTTGACAAGTAATTTCAGTCAAACGAATACTTACTTTATTTGCAGCATTTTTCTTTTAATACTCAACCAAAACTCACAAAGAAGCTTGACTCTCAAAGTTACAATGGGACATATACTCCAAAACACATTTCAATCTTAAAGACTCACACAGGAGGGAACCAAGCGACCAAGTAAACCTTTATGGACAAAGGCACAAAACATAAATCGACACAACTTACCCTTTTTTTTGCACACGCTTCAATAACTTCTTTTAAACTCAGAGTAAGACACACAAGAACCAAAACTATACTTTTCTTTGCAAGGCAACCAACAGAACCGGTGTCAAAGCAAAAAGGCGACCAAAAGACGCGCAACACAAAACACTTCTTCTTTGTCTTCACCCAAAGAAGACAAAACCAAGAAACACTGAAGGGACACTCCGCGAAAATCCAATTCCAAACACTTTTGTTTTGACTTCAATCAACCAAGGCCAAGAAAACCAACCGAAACCGACCGTTAGAACAGTAAAGAGCAACTGAAAGAATCCACCACGAACTGTTCGATTCGACTCCAGCCAACTACACGGTCTTTGATAGAAAGGATAAGCACTCTTCTCCCACAGGGGTTAATAGTTCTTCGGTAATGGCGTTAACCAGCCACACCGTCAAACCACACCCTTACTATGAACAAAAAGGGGTAACCGAAACCCTTCGACACCACAACCCCACTTTATCACAATACCAAGAACAATACAATCAAATCTCTCAATAACATGGCAACATACATTACCAACTTTAGCATTCAACATCAAAGCTTAAATACAACATTTAAGCGTAAGCAACGATACCCATACCCTTTTCCTATTGTGCATCCATGTGTGTCAAATTTTAGATTAGTTATACCACTTTTGCAAGTTTTAATGTTGCTATCCTATGACAAAATTTTAGTTAAAACCTAAGCCATGTTTCTAAGTTATTCCACATCACATTTTAGTTGTATCCTATAGCTTGACACTAAAAATACACATTCCAGGGACCTATAGCCCGCTCTGATACCAACTGTAACACCCCGGCATTTAATATGCCCGAATGCTACCAAACATAGACTAAGCAACCTCTAAATACCACAATTACAAGTAAATTACAGCAAAGGAGCAAATGCTAGTACCGAAAATTTCGGCAGCATCTCCTTTGTTTTTCCATGAATTGAAGCAACAATAATATTAACATGTCAAGATAGCATAATGAACGATAGCAATAACATGACCAATTGGAAATTCAACCTCCATACAACTAAAGATATAAGTCTATCCGTCACATCTCAAATATGGCCTAATTATTTACTCATGACAACCAACGAAGCATCAAAACCACAATTTAGTTCAGTGAATTAACCATCACAACTAAAGGAGAGAACATGTCATTGTATATATGTGTGATGCTAAGTGATGACGTGTGACTAGCTCCCTTTCCCGCATGCCGGTTTCATGGTACCTAAGAAAAACACATAAACACAAGCGTGAGTTCATCACTCAGCAAGTATATTGCAATAGAACAAGAAAATACATTCCAATACCTTCATCACCACTTTTCACATACGACATCATACACATCTCATATTCATAGTGTAAGCATATCATTGACATCATCATATATCATCATCATTTAACATCATCATATAATGCAATGCAATGCAATGCGATGCACATATCTCTTGGAAACTTATACCGGTATGATTGAGTACACACCCGTCGGTGTGCACCCTCTCCCCCCTTCCATCCCGAAGATGGAGGGTGCCTACTCCTCGCTTCTATACACCGCGGTGGATGGAATCACGATGTAGGACTTACTCATTGGCTCTCCGGAATAGTCATAACTTTCTCACCGACCTTCCCCGGACTAGTTATGACTTTCTCACCGCCCGGGCCATGTATCATGCCATGTATGCAAATATGCCAACATCATAAATAACTTTGTACATTAACACATGGCATCATAACATAATAAGCATATTCATCATATCAATGGCAAACATTAAAGCATGGCATGTGAACATATCATATATTCAATTTTAACTCAACAAAACTAGCAAACTACAACCCGCTACCCATTCCAATACACTTGCCTCAACCACGGGCGACGGATTGGCGAGACGTAGAGGGCACCCCCGGGGTCACAACACCTGCGCATAGGCACCACACACTCAAAATCATGCCCACAAAACAATACGCAAACACTCTTCTACCCTGACTTCGCAAACTACCCGCACAACCCAAAAACAGAGGTTCTGTCCCGTCGGGACAGTAGACTTGCAACGAGCATAACTCGGGTTCTATGACTCCGAATCGATTAAACGAGTACGTCCTCGCGTAGCTTAGGAAATTTCCTAACTTTTCTAAGTATATGGAAAAGCTGATTCGGACTCTAAAGTTGTTTAATCTACAAAATACCGTGATCTGTTCCAATCACGTCACAGATTTTAATACGTTCGGTAAAACGATCATAACTTTCAAACGGCTGTGCCGAATTGGACGTTCATTATACCCATGGAAAGATATTGAAATTACCTACAACTTATTCAACAGCCGTACGACCAAATTCTGAATCTAAAATGCCGAAAACCCAAACCCTAGGTCGACTGCTCAATCTGCCCGAAACAGAGAACGTGGCAACTCTAGTTTTCTCCCAAATATACCCATGGACAGCACCTCCACTTGATCTAAAAACATGAAATCGACCTCTAGAACAGCACCTAGACCCAACCCATAGATCACCCATGCCATACCTTCGCCCGACGAACGAAAACCCAACGGATCTCCTCCCGGTTCGCGCGATCTCCTTCCTTGCTTCCAAATCCACCGGATCTCATCGTCGTGGAGCGCTCCAATGGACGGATCTGCAGGGTGGTGAGGTGGAGAACTCCCCTAGGGGCAGCAAGGGAGGTGGAGAGGGGAGGAGAGGGGTGGTGGCGCCATGGGGGAAGATGGAGAGGAAGGGGAAGGGTGGAGGCACATGGGGGGGCTAGGGGGTGGCGGCTAGGGTTGGGAGAGGGATTGGGGGGGCGCACCAAGGGGTGGGGGCCAGATTTGGCTGCCCAAAAGTCCCCCCCTTGGGCCCAAACCCTTCCACCGGAGGCCCAAATCAACCCCGGAGGCCCGGAGAGGCCCAAACACCCGAAAACAGACCAAAAACACGCTATAAATGGCATAACGTAAAGTTTTAACCTCCATTTTCACATTTTATAAAGTTTTTGACCTCGACATTCACATTTTATAAGATACGACACTCCGTGGTGTCACATTCGATTTGGTTGGTGGCAAAGTGGTGTGTCTCGGATTCTGGGTCGAATCCTGTGAAGGGGGAGAGAATGTGACACCCCAGAATATGACATTTTAGAATTCGGCATTTTAGTACGACTTTATAACGTGTTTTTAGGCCGTTTTTGGGTGTTTGGGCCTCTCCGGGGCTCTTTGGGCCTTGGGGGTTGAGTTGGGCCTCCGGTGGAAGGGTTTGAGCCCAAGGGGGGGACTTTTGGGCAGCCAAATCTGGCCCCCACCCCTTGGTGCGCCCCCCACTCCCTTTCCCAACCCTAGCCGCCACACCCTAGCCCCCCCATGCGCCTCCACCCTTCCCCTTCCTCTCGATCTTCCCCCATGGCGCCACCACCTTTCCCCTCCCCTCTCCACCCCCCCTTGCTGCCCTAGAGGAGATCCCCACCTCGCCATCCCATTGATCCATCCTTCGGGAAGCCCCGCGACGAGGAGATCCGGTGGATTTGGAGCGAGGAAAGAGATCGCGTGAACCGGGAGGAGATTCGTCGGTTCATCGTTCGTCGGGCGAAGGTATGGCTAGGGGAATCCTTGGGGTTGGTCTAGGTGCTGTGTTAGAGGGTATTTTGATGCTTTTATATCAATTGGTGGTACTGTGATTGGGTAGATTAGATGAAAACAAGAGTCTGCCACGTTCTCTTCTTCGGGCAGATTGTGCAGTCGACCTAGGGTTTGCATTTTCGTGAACTTAGATTCGGAATTTGGTCGTCCGTCTGTTGAGAAAGTTGTAGGTAACTTCAATACCTTTCAGTGGACATAAAGAACGTCCAATTCCGCCCAGCCGTTTGAAAGTTATGCTCGATTTACCAAGCGTGTTCAAATATGTGACGTAGCTGGGACAGAACGTAGTGTTTTGTTGATTAGTCAATTTTAGAGGCCGAATCATATTTTCCCAGTACTTAGAAAAAGTTAGGAAATTTCCTACGCTACGCGAGGATATACTCGTTTAATCGATTCGGAGTCTTAGAACTAAAGTTATGCTAGATTGATGTCTGCTGTCCCGAGAGGACAGATTCTCTATTTTTTGTTTTTGGGAGTAGTTTGTGAAGTCGGGGTAGACGAGCTTTTGCGTTCTATTTTGGGGGCACGTTTTGAGTGTGTGGTATGTATGTGCAGGTGGTGTAACCCCGGGAGTGCCCTCATCCTCTCGCCAATCCGTCGCCTGAGGTTAAGGCAAGTGTATTGTAATGGGTAGCGTTGTATGTTGTTAATTGTGACTAGGTGCAACTTTGTTTACATGATGTGGTATCTTGTCATGATTACATGTTGTGATATCTTGCCATGATTAGTGCTTGCCATGTTATGATGAAAAAAGATTATTATGATGTTATGTCATGTTTAGTTCAGTTTGGTGCAAGTTGTTTATGTTTATGGCATAATCGCATAACATGGCATGTGATCTGGCTCGGTCGGTGAGAAAGTCATAACTAGTCCGGCAAGGTCGGTGAGAAAGTTATGACTAATCCGGAGAGCCAATGAGTAAGTCCTAGCTCGTGATTCCATCCACCGTGGTGAATGGAATCGAGGAGTAGGCACCCTCCATCTACGGGATTGAAGGGGGAAGAGGGTGCACGCCGACGGGTGTGCACTCAGTAATACCGGTATATGCTTCTAGGAGACATGTGCATTGCATTACATTGCATACATGATGATGATTATGAGTTGTGTACAATGTGCTTTGTCATGGCTATGATGTTGTAGATGAGGTTATGGTTTGATCATGATGTTAAAGTATGGTATGTACTGCTGTTGGCGTTGATCTATTATTTATGATCCATTGCAATATGCTTGCTGAGTGATGAACTCACGCTTGTGTTTATGTTGTTTTTCTTAGGTACCTTGACACCGACATATGCGAAAGGGGCTTAGCGGCACAACATCACATAATTTCCACACAATTATACAATATTTACCTTTCCGATTTGTGATCATGAATCTAGGGTGATGAAACTAGGATTATGATTTGTTCATGTGCCTGTTTACATCCTTTACTTCGATTTGGTTCATGAAGTGGTTAAATTCATTATGTTAGACTTAAATTGCCGCTATATTACCTGTTATTGCTGCTTTGGATGTTTTTCCATTATGATATATCATGTGATATTTTGTTGTTGCTCCGAATCATGGTTAAACAAAGGAGATGCTGCCGAAATTTTCGGTTCTAGCATTCGCTCCTTTGCTGTAATTTATCTTTATTTGAGGTTTTTAGATGCTGTTTAATCTATGTTTGGTAACATTCAGGCACACCAGATGCCGGGATGTTACAGTACCATTCGGGCTGTTCAACGTCTACGCGAATAGGATAAATAAATAACAAATAATTAAAAATAGAGAAAAAATCATGTGCAAAAATTAAATAAAATTCACCATTAAATAGAGCTCAATTTTATAAAAATTTAGAAACTGGAATCACCTCAATCGGAGTTAAAACGCAAAAGTTATAGCCATTTGAAGTTTGAAAAATCAATTAAAAGAATAAACGAATTAATTCATTTATTTTTCTATTGAAAATTCCGAAATATGACGTCAGTATGACGTCAGCGCGGATTTTAGATTTCGGTTGAATTATTTTTCTAAAGAAAAATCAATTTATTGCGTCATGCTTGCGTCAGCCAGTCCATAGACCTGGTCCACGGTTCGGGTTCGGTCCACCGTGGACCCGGTCCACGGGTGCATGTGTCGCTGACATGTGGGACCCACCGGATGACGTCAGCATGGATCGGCCAAACAAACTGACACGCGGGCCCCACCGTGACATCAGCATGACATCATCGCACGATGCGATCGAGTCGCTGACACGCGGGCCTGACGCTAACGTCGCGGTGACGTCAGCGGCGACCGGGCGACGACCGCGCTGATTCAGCTCCTGTGCGATGTGGCACGATTTGGGCCATTCATTTGAAATCCAACGGTCAAGATTGGATCTAATCCCGCACGTTTTGGAGTTACGCGGTTTGATCTGAACCATTCGATTTAGATTGGATAGGTGAGATCCGATCGGGTTTAGCCGCATCAAGGGGTGACGTGGCATGACACGGAGAGGCGACATGGCTCAATCTCAGCCGTACACATGGCTCGATCCAACGGCATCCCTCACGTGCACACGCGGACATGAGCACAGCCACCAGATCCCGATCCAACGGTTCAAAACGCACGTACATGTGGCTAAATCTCAGCCGTTGGATCGCGATCCGACGGTTCAAGCGAACATGGTTCGGGTCTGGCTCGATCGGACTTGAGTCTGACTCAGGACTGACTCGGGTCGGACCAACAGTGCAAACCCATTAGGGATTTTCCGATTTTTCGTTTTATTCCTTAAAATAATGTCCAAAAATTCATTTAAATTGAGAAAAATAGTAAAATGCTCAGAAAAATTCTAGAAAAATTCTAGAAAATACTATGAGGCATTTTGGACTTAAATAAAATATTTCCAACAAAATTTTATTTGAAACTTTTAAATATTTTAATAATTCAATAGAGGACTTAATTCAAATTAAATCCAAATAAATCCAAATAAATTCTAGAAAATTCGAAAATTCAACTAACCCAATAAATTGAATAAAAGCACAAATTTGGGATGTTACAAACCTCCCTCCCTTAACAAAATCTTGACCCCGAGATTCAGGGCTAACTAAGGTATAGGTTTGGAAACTCTTTTTTCAAGTCCTCCTCGCACTCCCAAGTCGCTTCACTTTCTGAATGGTTGCTCCACTGGACTTTGCAGAAATGGGTTAACTTGTTTCTCGTCTCTCGATCTATTGTGTCCAAAATCTTTACAGGGTGCCCTTTATAAGTCAGATCTTCCTACAGCTCGATCGACTCCAAAGGCATCTGTTCATCCGACACTCGCAGACACTTCTTTAGTTGTGACACATGGAACACATCATGCACTCCTACCAACGACTACGGCAACTCCAATTGGTAAGCAACTTCACCTCTGTGGCTTAGGATCTTGAATGGTCCAACATATCGCGGTGCAAGTTTCCCTTTTGCGTGAAATCTCTTAACTCCCTTGAGAGGTGTAACTCTGAGATATACGAAGTCTTCTGGTTCAAAACTCAGCTCTCGGCGAAGGTTATCGGCGTAACTCTTCTGCCTTGATTGAGCTATTTTCAATCTTTCCCGGATCCTGGCTATCTGCTCTTCTGCTTCTTGGAGAATGTCCGGTCAAAAGACGTGACGCTCACCTGTCTCATTCCAATTCAATGGCGTTCGATAAGGTCGACCGTACAACGCATCAAATGGTGACATCTAAAGACTGGACTGATAACTATTATTATAGCTGAACTCAGCATACGGCAAACACTTTTCCCACGAAGTAGCGTATGAAAGAGCACAAGCTCTTAGCATATCCTCTAGAATCTGATTAACTCTTTCTGTATGTCCATCCATCTGCGGATGATATGTTGTACTGAAGTTCAAACGGGTCCCCATGGCTTCATGCAGTTTATTCCAGAATCTTGAGGTAAATTGGGTACCCCTGTCCGACACTATCTTCTTCGGCACTCCGTGCAAGCAGACGATCCTTGACATATACAGTTCTACTAGTCGGTCTCCTAAATAAGTAGTCTTCACGAGTATGAAATGACCTACCTTGGTCAAACGATCCACTATGACCCATATGGAATCATATCCACTCTAAGTCCTCGGCAAACCGGTAATGAAGTCCATACCGATTTCCTCCCACTTCCATTCAGGTATCTTCAATGGCTGCAACAATCCAGCTGGTCTCTAATGCATTGCTTTGACTCTTTGGCATATGTCGCATAAAACAACATGCTCGGCAACCTCACGCTTCATACTAGGCCATCAAAATCTCTCCTTCAGGTCTTGATACATCTTGGCACTTCCCGGGTGAATTGAGTAGTTGGAATCATGGGCTTCTTCCAGAATCAACTACTTCAGCTCTATGTTGTTCGGCACACTGATGCGGTCTTTAATCCACAATGTACCCTGCCATCCAAGTCTTTAGCCTTGCCTTCCTCCACCCTGGACTTAATTCTGCAGATCTTGTCGTCATCCTTCTGACCTTCCCTTATCTGGTTTTCTAAGGTAGGCTTTACTTCCAAGGTTGCCAGAAATCCTTCGGGTACCATTTCTAGCTTCATCCTCTGGAAATATTTACATAGCTCAGCCTGACTCTCTTCTACTAGCATATTCACGGTGTGGCTCTTCCGGCTCAATGCATCGGCTACTACGTTAGCATTGCCGGGATGATAATGGATTCTAACATTATAGTCCTTGATCAATTCCAACCATCTCCTTTGCCTCATATTCAAGTCTTATTGAGTGAAGATGTATTTAAGAATCTTGTGGTCCGTATAAACTTCACACCTATTCCCAATAAGGTAATGATGCCACAACTTCAAAGCATGTACTACGGCTGCTAACTCTAAGTCGTGCGTCAGGTAATTCTCCTCATGTGACCTTAAGTGCCTGGATGCATACGCAACTACCTTCCTGTTTTGCATCAACACGCATCCAAGTCCTTAGCGCGATGCATCACAATAAATGTCAAAACTCTGGTGCACATCTAGCAATACCAATACTAGTGCCGTTGTTAATCGCTTCTTCAACTCTTGAAAGCTCTTCTCACACTCTAGTGTCCATGCAAACTTCTTCTCCTTCTTCAACAATTGCGTAAGGGGTATAGCAATTATCGAGAATCCTTCAATGAATCGACAGCAATATCCTGCCATTCCAAGAAAACTACGGATCTGGGTCACCGACTTTGGTTGCTCCCAATGCAATACCGCTTCTACTTTACTCGGGTCAACTGCAACCCCCTCGGCAGTCATCACATGTCTAAGAAATTCCACTTTACTCTTCCAGAAGTCACATTTTCTAAACATAGCAAATAACTGCTGCTCCCGCAACTTCTCAAGAACTAGCCTCAGATGTTCGGCGTGTTCTTCCCTCGTCTTGGAGTAGACAAGGATGTCATAAATGAACACGACAACGAACTTATCGAAATATTCCATGAAAACTTTATTCATTAGGTTCATGAAATATGCGGGTGCATTTGTTAGGCCAAAGGACATAACTGTAAACTCATAATGTCCATATCTTGACGAGAATGCGGTCTTCGGTACATCTTCTGATTGAATCTTCAACTGATGATACCCTGATCGCAGGTCGATCTTGGAGAAAACTCCAGCTCCTCTTAACTGATCAAAAAGGTCATCGATCTTGGGTAGCGGATACTTATTCTTTATCGTCACATTATTGAGTGCACGATAATCAATATACATCCGAAAACTCCCATCCTTCTTCTTGATGAACAAGACTGGCGCTCCCCACGGCGACAAACTAGGTCTTATAAATCCTTTCTCCAGTAGCTCCTCGATCTGCTTCTTCATCTCCACCAACTCATCGATAGACATCCGATAAGGTCTCTTGGCTATCGGGGCTGTACCAGGTATTAGCTCAATCACGAACTCAATGTCTCAATCTGGCGGCATACTGGGTAAATCTTCAGGAAAAACATTCGGGTACTCACTAACCACTGGTACATCTTCAATGCTGACTATCTTCACACTGTTGATCATCAGCTCTCTGTCTCGAACTGCAGTTGCTTGAAACTCAACTCTTCTACCATCTGGGCTTTCGACTGATACGACTCTTCGTCCACAGTCTAGAACAGCCTGGTGCTTGGACAACCAATCCATTCCAAGTATAACATCTAGGGTCTGGATGTCCAATATAATAAGGTTCACTAGGAACTCTACCCCTTTTATTAATAACTTTACCCCAGAACATACTACATTAGATCGGAGTTCTAATCCAGGGGATTGGACTAGCATCACATGTCTAAGGTTCACCATGTTAAACCCATTTTCAACAGCAAAATTTCGAGATATAAAAGAATGCAAAGCTACTGAATCAAACAAAACTGTTGCACGTACCGAGTTAACCAGTAACTTACCCAGTATGACGCCCAACGTGTTCTGAGCTGTATCAACGGTGACGTGGTTGATTCGACGTCTCACTGTTGCTTGGGGTGTAGCTCCGACTTGTGCAGCTCCACGGTTTCCTCCTGGTGCGGGCGTTCTTGCAGGCGTTGTCCCAAGGTTGAGGCGAACAGGCGTCACACCTCCTCCTCGCTTCGAACACTAGTTGGCAAAGTGCCCTGGCTCATTGCAGCTGTAGCAATGTCTCACTGTCACTGACTGGCTTACTGCTGGTGCATTCTTGCTTGTGCTAGTGTCTGATAACTCTGACCAGCAGGCCTTGGTGCTGGTGACGGCATCTTGGCAACATTCTGAGGCTCGAATCTAAAAAACTAACTGGGTGCAACTCTCAGCCTTTGCACTCCTAGGCAAGATCCCTGTTGTGCCATCCAGCGCTTCCTATTATCATCCAGCTCGTTGCGCTTGTCCTCCAAGATGAGAGCCTTGTTTACCAACTCCTGGGAATCGGAAATGTGTGGGTGATCAGCCCCACCTGCAGTCCTGAGTTCAGTCCCTTCATGAAGCGAGATTGTCTGGCCTTGTCTGTCGCTACAGCTTCAGGTGCATAGCGAGCTAACTGAGTGAACTTGTTCAGGTAATCAACAACTAACTGGCTTCGAAACTCCTTTTTCTGCAATTCCATAATTCCTTCTGGGACGTGATACTGATGGAAAGCTATTGTGAACTCCTCCCAGGTGATCTCCTGTGGGTTTTGATGCGAAGCGCAGAAATTCTTCGACCATTTAGCTGCAGTCCCTTCTAGCTGATGAAGGCATAGAGTACTCTCTCATTTCCAACGCACTGGGTGATATGTAGCTTCCTTTCTATGGACCTCAGCCAATCATCTGCCTCCAGTGGGTTCGCATTCCCAGAAAATGTGGGTGGATGGGTCCTCATGAACTCTGAAAGTCTGGAGTTCTAACGCTGTCCCTGATTAGCCTGGTTGGCTTGATTGGCAGCAGCTTGGGCAATGACTTGCTGCATCTGTTGCATCATAGCATGCATCAACTGCGTCTAATCAGCAAGAAAAGCTCCAATGTTCTGCATGTCAACTAGTGGTGCTAGCTGGGGCGCAGGTATTCCATCACTAGGGTTTCCTGCAGGGCGAGAACCACTTCCACTTCCTTCATTGTTGCCACGAGTATTCACCATCTGTTGATTACTCCAAGGTTTAGAGATAAGAGAGAAACAAGAATAGACAAGTAGTAGAGAACTTATGCAGGGGTAGATGGTGTAACTCAAAATCTAACTTTATTAATTATTAATAACTTGGTATGGTTGCTCACAATGCCTAAGGGCTTTGCAACACATACTGCACACTCAGCAATCAAGAAGATCCAAATTAAACTAACACATTGGAGTCTAATGCCTAAAGGGCGACTCTTATTCTTCTAAGATGCGACTCAACACTTGAGTCTCAACCGCTATGTCTAAACGCTCACTCATCGATCCATCCGCCATGGGAACAACCTAGGGTACACCTGGGCGGGTGCGGCAGCATCGGCGCGAAGCGATCTTCGTGCCCAACAACAGCTGTGGTTGACGAAGCAACATTCTCCTCTAACTCTGGTGCTGGCTATGGCTCTAGCTCCTTAGGGTCTGGGTTGTGTAGCGCCAACACTAGCTCTGGTGCTGGCCCGTACAGTGCCATCTCCAACTCATCGATCCTCCACGAAGAGTGGGCAATATACTCCCGAGCCTCTCGCAGCTACCTACTCACATCCTCAACTTCATCGCAGGCCCTCTGCAACTCCTGAACTATCTCATCGATAGCATCCTCCTGGGCGACAACAAACCTCGCCAAGTGAGTGATCGTGGCGTCCTCCTCCACTATCAACTCCCGATCGAGGCGGTTGTCTCTACATGGATGGTGACGAAACACAGTGCCCTCCAACTCTGAAGAGTAGGTGCGAGCGATCTGCCGCATCGCCCGACGCGACGTCTCTTGGATCCCGGCCTCACACGAAGACCTCCTCGCTGTGATGTAAATAGGTTGACTCGCCTTGGTCTTCTCTCTGCCATACACAGTGATCTTGATGTCCCATGTTCGGACCACTCCAGCCTTCACTATGGTGGTTCCCTGTCGGGACCCCGAATTTGCAAATCCGGACCCTCTGTGTATTCAGCACTAGTCCAGGAACACGCTAGTGCACACAGTCTTAACATTGGTAAATATCACAATCATACCAATCGATACTAATAAAGTACTTTTATTTAAATAACCAAACTGGTTACTCGACCTTATGGTCAAGTCACAAATGTACGCCTCGTAGGGCGAAACTTATTAAGAGAGAAATAGTAGCAGCGGAAAATCAAACAACTTCGTGGCGCCATCCAGTATACCACAGGCAACTGACTGGGCTCGCTACCCTAAGTAGACGGTTCTTCTTGGAGCTCCTCCTCCAAAGCTAGTGTAGTCTCCTCTTCAACTGGTGTTGTATTGTGGCAAGGGTGAGTACTTGGTACTCAGCAAGTCATGCACAAAATGCAAGCTAATATACTATATGCATGGCTTGGTACAAAGGAATAGCTCAAGGTATATTTGCAGAAAACAGCATTTAACAAGTATCATAAATAGATTCGAAAGCAGTAGAAATAAGTAAAGCATAGATAACTTTTCAAGGAGTTTAATAAACATCTTTCCCATCCTAATCCACATTTCCATCAACATCATTATTAATCCAACCCAACCTTTCAAATCCAAGTTATTTTTGAGAAAATCTAACCCTTGACTGTAATTCCCGAGCGATGTCCAATACCGCGGACACGGCTATTCGAATAGATTCTACACTCTGCAGAGGTTATGCACTTTACCCACAAGATACAGTCAAACACCACAAAGGCGAGTTCCCGTAACAAAGTCTTTCGGAAACTTCTAACAATACAAGTGGCCCTCCCCGGTTATTGCACACTAACCCTTCCCTTAGCTAAGGCGAAGTCTAGGCCAATCAACCGTTAGATGGTTACACGGCCTCAGCACAGGTAAGCTCACCCGTACAACTTACACAAAGGGTGTAGTTGACCTCCTGAGGTCCCACAGGTACGTTATTAGCAACTTAGTCAACTAGGTCCGTCCCATTACAGACATGTGGTTGCACGTTAGACCCAGTTCAAAGGCTTGCAAGGTTAAGTCCTTAGGGTGACCAGGGCAAGACTACCCGAAGAACCAAATCAACATCCCCAATGCCACAACTGGCCCACCTGATTATTCTTGCCACATGCTCCGGTCAAAAAAAAACTATTTATCAAACCCCAGTTGATTACCATGCACCACGTGCCATCAACATCACATGATACCTTTCCAAAACAGGTTCAATATATCATTAAGTCAATATTAACATTTGTTTGTCCAAAATCATGTCATGAGCACGAGCTCTGGTCTAAGCAAAGATACTACAACGGTCTAAAACCCATGTTGGCAAGTTAATAATGTCCAACTAGTAAACCACAACTAGGGTGACAAGGGTCATGGCACATACTTAAGTAATCAAGGTGTCATACAGCAAATTGGTATTTATCTAACCCCCATATTTAAATAAAGTATTTTCTAATTGAACTAGCATGCAATAGTTTAAATCAAAATAGATTTCGAAATAGGATCAACATGGTCAAAGCACAACTTGCCTTCAAAAAGTACTTGCTCTTGGTCTTGAGTTGGATCCTGAGTCAATACTTCTCCTTCGAATCCTTCCGGCACTTCAACGTCTATTCGTAAAGCGTGCAAATAGCAAATACATGAATAAACAATAGGCAAAAAGTGTCCAAACATCCAAATAAAATCCATAAACAGAGAGAACATAATTTTATGAATTTTTAGAAACTGGAATCGTCATATTTGGAGTTAAAATGCAAAAGTTATGATTATTTAAAGTTTAAATAATTAATTAAATAATTTTACGGAGAAAATCTTTAATCCAAAAATTAAATAAAATTCATAATTAGGTTGATCTCAATTTTATACAAATTTAGAAATTTGAATCACTCAAATTGGAGTTGAAACGCAAAAGTTATAAGCGTTTGAAGTTTGAAACAAAATCCGAAATCATTATTTCGAATTAATAAATCATTTTTTTATCGAAAATTAATTATTGCGTCAGCTTGGACACGTGTCAGCCTCTGATTGGGCGGCTGATGTCAGCCGGTCCATGGACTCGGTCCATGCTCGGCTCGGGTCTACCGTGGACTCGGTCCACGACTCTATGTGTCGCTGACAGGTGGGACCACTCGGGTAGCGTCATTCTTGGCGTCGGCGGGGCTCGACCACGCAGTGGCGACAGGTGGGACCACCGATGGCGTCATGGGTAGCGTCATGGTGCGGCGCGGCTAAGCGTGACCGACAGCGGGCCCGGCGTGTCGATGACCCACCTGCCACGCGTGGCGCGGTGGCTCGGCTTCCGGACCGCGTGGCATGATCGTGTCCGTTGATTTGAAAATCAGCGGCGCGATTAGATCCAAGGGTTAACACGTTGAAAACTACACGGTGATCGTGGGCGTTGGATCTTGATCCAGCGGTTGAAAACAACCTTAACCATAGCGTTATCCACGTTACGGATGGCGTGGCGATCGTGGGCCGTTGGATCTTGATCCAGCCGCCAGATCGATCTGGGTTCTAAGTGCGAGAGAGAGCGTGGGCTTACCACGGCCGTGCGATCTGATCGGACGGCCATTTGTCCGAGCTTCGATAGCGGCGCGATGGCACGCGGTGGCGCTTAGCTTGGCCGGGGATGAAGGCGATGACCACGGCCTCGGCGTTCGGCGCGCTCCGGCGAGGTGAGTTGTCCTGGTGCGCCTGGCAGGGGTTCGGATCCGGTCTTGAATCTGGCGGAGGAGCGGGCGTCGGCGGAAACGGCTAGAACGCGGCGTCTTCCCCTCAAACGGCGGCGATTCGGCGGACCTCTGGCGGTGAGGCTCGGTGAGGTAGAAGCGATGGCTGCAGCGGGTCAAGGCGGTCCTCGAGGTGCAACCGGGCATTAAATACCCTCGGCGTCCGTCGCGGAAAGCGGAAACCTAGACCCACACGGCGGCGGGCGCGGCGAGTCCGGCTCGGATCCGGCGAGGGACGACGACGGCCGATCGGCCCACGTGGCGCGATCAACGGCCCACGATCGCCGCGGTCGAAACGGATCGGCCAGTCTCGGCTCGAACCGATGCGATCCAATCGGACCGTTGGATCTCGATCCAGCGGTCGGGATCAACAGGTTAGGGTTGGGTTCGACCGACTTCGGTGGCTCGGGTCGGACTCGAGTCGACTTCGGGTGCGGCTTTCGATCGGATGAGCGATTACTCGACCCGATTGATTTTCCAGCGATTTAATATTTAAAATAATTTCCAGTAATTCATTTAATTCATTAAAAATAGTAAAAGACTCAGAAAAATTCCAGAAAAATTCTGGAAAATATTTTGGATCATTTTGGACTCAAATAAAATATTTCCAACAAAATTTTATTTGCAAAGTTTAATTCTTTAATTATTTCAACATGGAATAAATTCAAATAAATTCCAAATAAATCCAAATAAATTCCAGAAAATTCCAAAAATTCACCAAAGTGCCAAATCACACATGAATTTAAGAAAAGCAAAATTTTGGGGTGTTACATTCCCCGGTAGATCGGCCTGTCAAAACCCCCAAGCAGCTGCATCATACACCACAACTCAGCAGCGTAACCTCCTTCACGCTCACCATAGGTTTGGATCATCTTCATCTGCCAGGAGACACTCTCGTAAGAATGCAACATTTTAAAACAATGTAGGAACAAGAAATATTCAGCAAGGGGTCTAAAGTTCCAAATATTTTTAAAAGTTTTGCAAAAAGGGCTCAAAACGATTTGACTTTAAAATTAAGAAAATTCGTAGTGACAATGGTTCGTCGTTTAAAAATACAAAAGTTGAAGATTTTGTGATGAACTTGGAATAAAACATGAGTTTTTCGCAACATACACTGCGGAGCAAAATGGAGTTGTAGAACGGAAAAATCGTACACTAAACGAGATGGCAAGGACAATGCTAGATGAGTATCAAACTTCTGACAACTTCTGGGCGGAAGCAATTAATACTGCTTGTCATGCCACAAATCGGCTTTATTTGCATCAACTTTTAAAAAAGACATCTTATGAACTTCTAATTGGAAGAAGGCCAAACATTTCATATTTTCATATTTTTGGTTGCAAGTGTTTCATTCTAAAAAAGGGTGTTCGGTTATCAAAATTTCAAAGTCGTTGTGATGAGGGTTTTCTTCTTGGTTATTCTTCAAACAGCAAAGTTTATTGTGTCTTCAACAAAAACACTAGTTGCTCTATGTATTCAACACTAATCCAGGATCACGCTAGTGCACACAGCCTCAACATCGGTAAATACCACAATCATACTCAACGAAATAGTAAAGTACTTTATTGAAAGGGAAATATAACCAGTTGCTCGACCTTATGGTCAAGTTACAAAAGTACGCCTCGCAGGGCTTAAGTCTTACTCAAACAAACTTGCATCAGAAAATAAAGAAACGTGTGGCACCAACCAATATGCCACAGGCAACTGAATGGGCTCGCCCCTAGTTCATCGGCTCCTCCGGAAACTCCTCGTCCAATGCTGGCGTTGATTCTTCTTCAACTGATGTTTGTATTGTGGCAAGGGTGAGTACTTAAAAGCACTCAGCAAGTCATGCATAGAAATGCAATGCAAATAGCTACATGCATGGCTTATTCCAACAATAGGCTAAGAGGTTCTATTGCAATAAGCAACATTCATAAATAACAGTAAGAGATTGGAAAGTAGTAAAACAGTAATAACAATAATAACTTCATAAACAATTTCTCCAGTAAAGCATTTATCAACCTAAACAAGTTCATCATTTCCAACACCAAGTATCCACAAACCAAGTTTATTTTCAAAAAGTCTAAACCTTGATTGTAATCACCGAGCAATGTCTAATACCGTGGATTTGGCTATTCAAATATATTGTATACTCTGCAGAGGTTATACACTTTACCCACAATATACCGTCAAACACCACCAAGGCGAGTGACCGTAACAAAGCCTTTCCAAAGCTACTTCTAGACCCGGTACTGCCCGCTAAGGTTTCAACACTGAAGGGACTGGTTTCCACACTCAGGGCCCCCTCTTGCGCCTGTGAAACTGCCCGTTAACCCGGGGCTCACACCACCATGACAGCACCCAAATGTAGACATCACAGTTTACTCGGCCAGGTCATCCCATTCCAGACTTGTGGCTGTATATTGGACTCAGTTCAAATTCCTGCAAGGTTAAGTCCTTAAGTGACCGAGGCAAGACTACCCAAATAAATTCACAATTGATTAACATTTAACATGTGCCACTCTTGGCCCACCAGAAACAGTCTTGCCACTTGCCCCAGTCTAAATCATTAAATCATCCCAGTTGATTACCATACACCACGTGCTATCAACATCAATAACACATGTCCCATCTTTCAAAAACACATTCCATATCTCATTAAGTCATGATTAACATTTAACATTCCAAAATGATGTTGTTGACACGTTGCATGGCTAAGCATACTATATGTGATCTACATAACCCATGTTGGCAAATTAATAATGTCCAACTATTATTCCAGTTCTAGGGTGACAAATGATTCATGGCATACAATTAATACAGACAAGGTGGCATACAACAAATAGATCATTTACCTATTTCCCCAAATTAATTGAAAGCATCTCTATTTAAATTAGCATGCAATACTTTAAATAAACATAGTTTGAAAAGTGGGATCGATATGGTCAAAGCATAATTTGCCTTTGAAAGGGTCCTGTTCCTGGTCTTGAACTTGTTCCCGGGTCAAAACCTCTCCTTCGTACCCTTCGGGCAATTCAACGTCTACGCGAATCGGATAAATAAATAACTAATAATTAAAAACAGAGAAAAAATCATGTCCAAAAATTAAATAAAATTCACCACTAAATAGAGCTCAATTTTATAAAAATTTAGAAACCGGAATCACCTCAATCGGAGTTAAAACGCAAAAGTTATAACCGTTTGAAGTTTGAAAAATCAATTAAAAGAATAAACTGAATCAATTCATTTATTTTTCTATTGAAAAATCCGAAATATGACGTCAGCATGATGTCAGCGCGGATTTTAAATTTTGGTTGAATTATTTTTCGAAAGGAAAATCGATTTATTGCGTCATGCTTGTGTCAACCGGTCCATAGGCCCGGTCCACGGTTTGGGTTCGGTCCACGGGTGCACGTGTCGCTGACATGTGGGACCCACCGGATGACGTCAGCTGCTGATGTCAGCATGGCTTGGCCGAATGGACTAACACGCGGACCCCACCGTGATGTCAGCATGTCGGCACAAATGATGTCATCGCACGGTGCGACCGAGCCGCTGACACGCGGGCCCGATGCTGATAGCACGGTGACGTCAGCGGCGACCAGGCGACGACCGCGCCGATTCGGCTCCCGTGCGACGTCGCACGTTCTAGGCTGTTCGTTTGAAATCCGACAGTCAAGATTGGATCTAATCCTGCACGTTTTGGATATACGCGGTTTGATCTGGACCGTTCGATTTATATCGGACGGCTGAGATCCGATCGGGTTTAGCCGCATCAAGGGGTGACGTGGCATGACCCAGTGTCTAACATGTGGCACGATCTAAGCCATCTAATCTAGATCCAACGGTTGAGAGCAGATCCAACCGAATCTACTTGGTCTAATCTAGACTGCACGATCTAGATCTAACGGCTACGAATGGATCTAATCCCGTGCAATAACCGAGCTACGTGGCTAAATCTATACCGTTCGGTCTAGATCTAATTGCCTAGATCTGATCTAGTATGGTGCAATAGGGATCTGCATGGCCTAATCTGGTGCCTTGGATCTAGATCCAAAAGTTGCTAATAGATCTAAACAGTAACACGGGATTTTGCACGGGTGATGTGGACGAACCTAGACCCTTGGATCTTGATCGGACGGCTGGCAAACCTCGAGGGCGTCGACGATGTCGTGGCGGAGCTGGCTGGCCGGTGCTAGGGACGACGTCACAGGCAACAGCGTTTGGGCGTGTCTCCGGCGAAGTGAGTCCTACTCCCAAGTGCGCCTCGTCGCGACGGTCTCGGATCTGGGCACCAACACGACGGCGGAAAACTCACCAAAACTCGCAGCGAACCCTAATGAACTACGGCGAGCAATCGGGGCACGGTAGGGATCTACGGGAGGTGACGGCTAGGGCAAAAGGGGTGCGAGGAGAAAGCGATCCTCGGGCACGCACCCACGCAATAAATACCGGCTCGAACGTCGAGTTAGGTGCGGATTCCGCGGCGAGGCCGGTACGGGGCGGCGAAGTCCGATGCTAACACGGAGAGGCGACGTGGCTTAATTTCAGCCGTACAAGTGGCTCGATCCAATAGCCTCCCTCACGCGCACACGCGGACATGAGCACAGCCACCAGATCCCGATCCATTGGTTCAAAACGCACGTACACATGGCTAAATCTTAGCCATTAGATCGCGTTCCAACGGTTCACGCAAACATGGTTCGGGTCCAGTACGGTCCGGCTCGGTCAGACTCGAGTCTGACTCGGGTCAAACCAATAGTGCAAACCCATTAGGGTTTTCCCGATTTTTTGTTTTATTCTTTAAAATAATTCCCAGAAATTCATTTACATCGAGAAAATAGTAAAATGCTTAGAAAACTCTCTATGAGTCTAAATATCTCTTATCTTCTTATTCTAAAAATTGCATGTGCGACGGACCATGTTCCCAAATATGTAAAAATAGTAACTTTCCCATCTACGGCGGACCAACTTAGCGAACCTCTAAGTTCACGACGGACCAATAAAATTAGTCCAACGCAAATGGTACTTTCACCACGGACGAAGTTCAACTGAAAAATCATTAACGACGGACCGTTTTTACTTAGTCCGGGGCAAACATGTGTGTGCGCTAATCCGGTCCAACGCAAATAGAAAACTCTCTGTTTTTCACCAAAACTGGTCCGGCGTACACTTGCAAATATCTGTCTCGTAAACTCTTATCTATTTCAAAAGGGTTTTAATCTATTTGTCTAAAAATTACTCATCCAAGAACAAAATTTAAAATCTTGTCTAATTTTAGGACTTATCCTTTCTAACCCTATTTGATTTAGAGACCCAAGCATTGACAGTTTCACTTCTATGGGTTTCACTAACCAGAGTAAGAAGGGGATACGTGTCCTCCACCAACCACTCCTCTTAAAGGCACCCTTTCCCAATGCAGCAGTTTTCTTTGGCATTGTATGCGTTTCATACTTACTCCTGTCAGTTTTTACCCTCATTTTTCCCAAGTCTTTCACATTCTCCAAAACCACCAAAAATCCCCAAATCTCTCTTCTTCCTTGGAGCAAGAATTCCTCCCTTCACCGAAGTCACCCCTTTTTTGGGCGTGTCAACGATGTTCTGCTCAAGAGGGCTCTCTAGGGTTCTATAAGTTCTTCAATCCTCTCTTCTCTTTTCTGCAGAAACCAAATCTTAGACCTAGGTTTTGGTATCTTAAGGACTTTTCTTCTCCTGCAAACTAGGACAGTTCTTGTGCTTTTGAGAAGTGTTAAACAGCTTGAAGGACCATGTGGAGGTCCACTCATGTTTGTGATGAGTATTTGACATTTATTTGAGCTTGGGTTGCTCGTGTTTGAAGTTTGATTTGAATTTAAATTCAATTTGAAGCAATTTGAATTGTGTAGGATCGATATATACGAATATAGCAATCAGAAGGGGGGGTGAATGATTGCGCGAAACCTAAAACCAAACTTTTGATCTACTAAATAAGCTAAAACCAAACTTTTGATCTACTAAAAATTCACCCCAATTTGAAGTCAAATAATTGCTTCGGTTCTCAGCAAAAATAGATTGACAAACATTCGTTAAAATGCAAATTCCTAGAGATCCAACTGTCGGATCGATCTAAAATTTGAACACAAGAAACTAGATTCTAATACGAATCCAACAGGAAAAGAATCAGCTCGATCGAACTTACAGGTCAAAAGTTATGAACCTCGTAAGCTTGTTGTGACAAAATATGACGAGAATCTCTAAAGCCTAGCTCTGGCTTTGTGCTTCTGCTCTTCAGCTCTGCTGCTATCTAATAAATAGGGGACACCTCACCATATTTATATTGAGCAAAACGGATGAGTTTGTATACAACTCGACTTCATATACAACTCACACTTGGAGGAATTCGCATGCATGTCCTCTTGGCCGAACATAGTCCAATACATGCAAGCTACCCCAAGCGATTACAACTTTGCACGCGTATGGCTCACCTGCCATACCCACATGACTAACTAGCCTCCATGTGCACCGTTCTCTAGCCCGAACGTCTCGCATGACATCCTCGACCATTAGGACCTCGATTCCTCCCTGAACCTAGTCCTGAACCTCAGTTCCTCCAGGGAACCTAGTTTCAGTCCCATCATCGACCACGTTCGCCCTCGAGCAACACCTGCACATGAACAATCCACAAAACACAATTCCAAGCACAAGTTCTTCCCAACTTGACTCAACATTAGTCCATGCAACTACTCTCATGAGCATTGCATACGATCAAAACACGCATTATGAAATCCATAAAAATTTCATAATTTGGTTCAAACACAAAAAGTTAACCATAGAAAATCACATTCACGACGGGCCATAGAAAAACGGTCCGGTGCGCACATGCTACGTTCGGTTTCAACAGACAATCGGTCCGGCGCCAAAATATCAAAAACACGTTCATGGCGGACCAAAAATTGTCTCATGCTTTCTCATAAAGTTGATTACTTGCAAGATTCCTTAGAACGGTTCACTAAAGGAAAGAAAAATTTGAACATGATTTTGGAACAATCTAAGGTTAGCTCAAATAAGAAAGGTTTAGGTTTTGATCTTCATGCTTCATATGAAACTAAACCTTGCACTATTGTTCAGGCTCCTTGCAATGAAAAAATTGAGATCCTTAATGAGCCTAAAAAGATTGCTTTTAAGTCTGCTGGTTTTCTTTCTTCTACTATGATGAATGCAAAATGTGCTTGTACTATTAAAGCAAAACATCATGTTAAGTATACTTGCACTCATTGTGGTAGAGATGGACATCTAGTAGATTTTTGCTTTAGACTGGCCAAACAACAAAAGAAAGAAAGAGCTAAGGCTAGGTCAAATTTCAAATAAGCACGTTTCACTTCTTATTATGTGCCTATGGTGAAGCAAACACATTTTGTTGCTAGAAACAAAAGAAAGGGCAAATCTGATTTTGTGCAAAAGAATACTCGTGTTGTGCCTACCTTGTTGCGTCATGTGTCTCAGTACTGGATTCCCCAAAAATCTGATTTCTAACCCCAGTATTAAGACCTCGACATGTTTTGCTATGTAGGCTTCTCGCGCGAGGAAGGAGAACATATGGATAGTGGATTCCGGATGCTCACGCCACATGTCCGGTGATAAGTATTAGTTCTCCTCCCTCACTCGTGCATCTCGTGCTGAAAGTGTTACCTTTGGAGATGCTTCTACCTCTTCTGTTGTGGCAAAAGGTATAGTGAAGGTAAGTGACAAGTTTATGTTCAAGGATGTGGCTCTTGTTGAAAATCTGAAATATAACTTGCTCTCTGTCTCACAAATGATTGATGAAGATCTTGAAATAAACTTTAAGAAAAATGAATGCAAAGTGTTAGAAGCTTCAGGTGACTTTATTTTCAGGATTTCACGCTTTGGAAGAGTATTTAAAGCTGACTTTGATGTATCACCTTCTTCTAAGCATAGGTGTCTAGTTGCCAATATTTCTAAAGATTTATTCTTTTGGCATCATAGACTTGGGCATGTTGGTTTTGATCATCTTACTCGTGTAAGTGGATTAGATCTTGTACGGGGTTTGCCTAAGCTTAACGGTGATAGCGATCTAGTATGCTCTTCTTGTAGACATGGTAAGATTATTGCAGGCTCACATCCTCCTCTTACCATGGTGATGACAAACGCTCAAGGACAGCTACTACATCTTGACACGGTTGGACCATCTCGAGTTCAATCTTTTGGAGGCAAATGGTATGTGCTTGTTATTGTTGAAGATTTCTCTAGATATTCTTGGGTGTACTTTATGGCATCTAAGGATGAGGCTTTTAGTCATTTTAGAAGTCTTGTTCTTAGGCTTTCTGTTGATCATCCAGGAGCTCTTAGAGCTATTCAAAGTGATAATGGAACTGAGTTTAAAAATTCTTTCTTTTGATCACTTTTGTGCTAAGAAAGGAATTGATCATCAATTTTCATCACCTAGAGTGCCTCAACAGAATGGTGTAGTTGAAAGAAAAAATAGAACTTTGGTTGAGATAGCTACAACTATGCTAGATGAACATCACACTCCTAGGAATTTTTTCGGCTGAAGCGATTTCAACTGCATGTTATGTTTCAAACCATGTGTTTTTGAGATCAAAACTGGGTAAAACTCCTTATGAACTTCGGTTTGGACATAGGCCTACTGTTTCTCACTTCAGAGTTTTTGATGCAAATGCTTTGTCTTGAAATTTGGAAATCTTGATAAATTTGAAGCTAGATCAACTGATGGCATTTTTCTTGGATACCCTGCTCATACTCGTGGCTATCGTGTACTTGTTTTGGAGACTAACAAAATTGTAGTAACCTGTGAAGTTACTTTTGATGAGGCTAGTCCAGGCACTAGTCCAAATAATGTAGGTACAGGCGCATATGTTCAGGGGGAGAAGATCTTTGAAGACAATAATGATGATGTTGAAGATGAGATGTTGATTCTTCCTAATGTATAGCCAGTTGTAGCACCCATGGCACCTACTAGTACATCACCAACATCTGAGTATCCTCAAACCACTACATCATCTGTACATGCTGAAAATGAAGAAGGAGAAGGAGAAGTTTCTGAAGCTACAGCTCCATTGCACATTTAGAAAATGCATCCACCTGAACAAATAATTGGAGACTTGAATGAGAGAATCACATGATCCAGGTTTATTCATTCTAATAGTCATGCTCATTCTGCTTTAGTTGCTTCTTTTGAACCCAAAGATATATCTCATGCATTATCTGACGAATCTAGGATCAATGCCATGCATGAAGAATTAGAGAATTTTGAACGAAATAATTGGAAACTAGTTTCACCATGTCGGGACCCGAATATGCAAATCCGGACCCTCTGTGTATTCTGTACTAGTCCAGGATCACGCTAGTACACACAGTCATAACAAGGATGAAGTACAACAATCATACACAGCGGAATTAATAAGAAAGTACTTCAAACATTAAATAAACTGGTTACAAGACCTTAAGTCCAACTTACAAATAGTGTGCCACGCAAGGCTAACAATAACCAAAAGTAAATAATCAGCAGCGGAATGAAGAACGTCGGTGACTCCCATCCGTATGCCACAGGCAACTGACAAGGTTCAACTCCTAGATACTCGCCCCCTCGTGGAACTTTGCCTTCTTTGAAGTTGTAGTCTTCTCCTCAACTGATGTTTGTGTTGAAAGCAAGGGTGAGCATACAACATACTCAGCAAGTCATGCACAGGAATGCAATCCTATTACTATATGCATGGCTTCTTCCAAAGGCATGGCTTAAGTGGTTGTTTTGCATCAAACCACATTTTGCATTGATTAAATAATCTTAATAGATTCAAAAGTTGTGAGATCATATTATATAATAAGTTATCAATCTCTTTTTAAACAATTCGGCTCAAAGCTCTAATTTACTTCAGCAGTTATCTCTGGCACTCGACCACCCATTCCCACATTTTTGTTTTAGAAAATCTAACCCTTGACTTTAATCCCCGAGCGTTGTCCAGTTCCGTGGACTCGGCTATTCGAATAGATTTTTACACACTCTGCAGAGGTTATGCACTTTACCCACACGATACAGTCAAACACCACGAAGGCGAGTGACAGTAACAAAGCCTTTCGGAAACTGCTAACTATACAAGTGGACCTCTCCGGTTTTTGCCATACACCATCCCTTTGTGACACTACGGTTTGGTGTGACGTTATAGAAGGTGAAATTAGAGAATAAAACCTTTCGGCTTGAGGTTTACTCGCGTTTTTGGGCCTTTTGAAGCGTTGTGACACCACGGAGTGTCGTAACCTTATTTAACGTGCATGATAAGGTTAATAACATTATGAGATGTGGAATTAAGGTTAAAACTATAGGATATGGAGGTTAATAGCTTTTCCGGGGCGTTTCCGGGGTTTTGGGCCTTCCCGGGGGAGTTTGGGCCTTGGTGGGCTTTGGTGGGATGGAGTAGGTCTCCGTAACGGACTAGGATTGGGTGTGGGGGCTGGTAAAAGGGCTCCCCACCAGCCTTTTGGGCGTGCTCCCCCTGCCCTTGGGCGCCCCCACCTCTCCCTCCAAGCCCTAGCCGCCACCCCCACCTTCCCCTCTCCCTTCCTTGCGCCTCCACCTCCCCCATTGCTCCCCATTGCACACCACCTCTCCTCCACCCCCTTGCTGCCCTAGGGTGGCCTCCCCACCCCTGCATCCTCATGGATCCATCCGAGGAGCGAGGAGCGAGGAGCGAGGAGATCTATTGGAGATTCGTTCGTTGGGCAAAGGTATGATCATGGGGATCCTTGGGTTTGATCTAGGTACTGTTCTTAGGGTGTTTATGAAGTTTTTAGATCAATTGGTGGTGCTGGGTTGGAGTTCTTTGGGTTAGATCTAGACGTTGTCACGTTTCTGTTTTCGGGCAGATTGAGCAGTCGGGCTAGGGTTCGAGTTTTCGTCGATTTAGAATCCGAATTTGTCCGTATGGACTTAAAATAAGTTGTATATAATTTAATTATCTTTCCGTGGACATAAAGCACGTTAAAATCCGATCAGCCGTTTGAAAGTTATGGCCATTTTACCGAGCGTGTTAAAATCTGTGACGCGATTGGAACAGATCTCGGTAATCTGTAGATTAAACAACTTTAGAGGCCGAATCAGACTTTCCATATACCTAGAGAAAGTTGGGAAATTTCCTAAGCTACGCGAGGGTGTACTCGTTTAATTCATTCGGAGTCCCAGAACTCAAGTTATGCCTTTGGCAAGGCTGCTGTCCCGACGGGACAGAACCTCTGTTTTTAGGTTTTGCGAGTAGTGGGCAATGTCGGGTTAGATGGGGGTTTGTGTACTATTTTGTGGGCATGATTGTGAGTGTGTGATGCCTATGTGCAGGTGGTGTGACACCGGGAGTGCCCTCTACTTCCCGCCAATCCGTCGCCCGCGGTTGAGGCAAGTGTGTTGTGATGGATAGCGATTTGTAGGTTGCTTGTTGAAAATAGATGGAATTGACTACATGATATATGATCACTTGCCATGCTTTTATGATTGCCAATGATATGATGAGCATGTTTAATATGTTATGATGCCATGTGTTAATATGTGAGTTAAATATGATGTTGGCATAAATGCATACATGGCATGTTACATGGCTCGGGCGGTGAGAAAGTCATAACAAGTCCGGGAAGGTCGGTGAGAAAGTTATGACTAATCCGGAAAGCCATTGAGTAAGTCCTACATCGTGATTCCATCCACGTGGTGTTTGGAAGCGAGGAGTAGGCACCCTCCATCTTCGGGATGGAAGGGGGGAGAGGGTGCACACCGACGGGTGTGTACTCAACCATACCGGTATGAGTTTCCAAGGAGATATGAGCATAACATTGCATTGCATTGCATTGCAATACATATTTAATGATGATGATGTTGTTATGTGCTCAAGTATGAGATGTTATATGTGATGTAAGGTATTATTGTCTTGTAAATGATCTTGTTGTCCATTACAATATGCTTGCTGAGTTTTCGAACTCACGCTTGTGTTTTATGTTGTTTTTAGGTACTTTGAGATCGGCATGCGGGAAAAGGGGTCTAGCTACACTTCTACACGTAGCTCCACCATCATAGTCCATAATTAATCACTTGGAGACATGATATTAAGAGTTGTGCCTTAAACTTAATGTATGGTTTAATTTAGCATCCTAGTGATTCCTTATTTGCTTCGTTTTAGTTTATGAAGTGGTTGAGCGTGGTATTATTTGCATAATTTGATGATATATCCATTTATGTTGATGTTTTAGATGTCGTGTGCTATGATATATCTTGCCATGATATTGATATTGTGTTAATTCATGGAAAAACAAAGGAGATGCTGCCGAAATATCGGTTTTTAGCATATGTACCTTTGCTGGAATTTATGTTTAAATGTGGTATTTAGATGTTGTTTAGCTTATGTTTGGTAGCATTCGGGCATATTAAATGCCGGGGTGTTACACCCTTCCCTTAGCAGAGGCGAAGTATGGGACCGACATACCGTTGGATAGGGTACCTAGCCGTAGCATCGGTACGCTCCCCCGTACAACTACACAAAAGGTGTAGTTGACACCCTGAGGTACCAAATGCAAGTTATTAGCAACCTACTCAACTAGGTCCGCCGCATTACAGACATGTGGTTGCATGATTGACCCAGTTCAAAGGCTTGCAAGGTTAAGTCCTTAGGGTGACCAGGGCAAGACTACCCGAAGAACCAAAACGACTTTCCTGGTGCCAATCATGGCCCACCCTATCATTCTTGCCACTTGCCCCGGTCTAAATCTATTTACCACCCCAGTTTGATTATTGTGCAATGCATGCCAACAATAATATCAATTACCATGTAGAACCACAAGGGTACCTACACTTCACATCATCACGTAGCAAGATTACACTAACTCCAAAATTCATTTCATATAACATTAGTCAATATTATTTTGCCATTTGAAACATATTTCACGTAAGCATGGCTAAGCAACTACTCACGGTCTAGCCTCCCGTGTTGGCACAATCATATCATCCAACTAATTTAACCCGACTTACGGTGACAATGGTTGTATGGCATACAAATATTATCATTAAGGGTGGAATTAACAATTAGGTGAATTAGCTACTTTATCCCAAATTAAATTAATTTATTTTAACAACATAGCATGCATAATTAAAGTCAAAATACATTTCGAAAACTAGGAGCAATATGGTCAAAGCACAACTTGTAACACCCCGGCATTTAATATGCCTGAATGCTACCAAACATAAGCTAAACAACATCTAAATACCACATTTAACATAAAATTCCAGCAAAGGCGCATAGGCTAAAACCGAGATTTCGGCAGCACCTCCTTTGTTTTATCATGAATTTAAGGAGCAACAACAATATAGCATTATATGGCAATAAGGGAAACATCTAAAACAGCAATAAATAGAGTCTTAACGACAATAAAAGACTAACATTAAGCACTTAAAGTTCCAAGTGTCAAACGAACAATAAAACTCTCATTAACCAAGCTAAGCCTTAATTTAATGACCATCACACGCAATTTATTATCAAACTAAAAGAATTGACTTGGGGAAACATTAAGGTGAAGCAACGTGTGGGCGTGTGTCTATTCCCCTTTCCCGCATGCCGTTCTCATGATACCTAAAACAATAAGAAAACATAAGCGTGAGTTCGAAACTCAGCAAGCATATTGCAATGGATAACAAGAACAACAATATAGCAATAGCATCTCCCTTCATGTAAATCATCTTATTCATAAACACTTAACATTGTCATCATCAATATGTATGCGATGTAATGCAATGCTCATGTCTCCTTGGAAACTCATACCGGTATGGTTGAGTACACACCCGTCGGTGTGCACCCTTTTCCCCCCTTCCATCCCGAAGATGGAGGGTGCCTACTCATCGCTTCCATTCACCACGTGGATGGAATCTCGATGTAGGTCTTACTCAACGGCATTCCGGACTAGTCATAACTTTCTCACCGACCTTGCCGGACTAGTTATGACTTTCTCACCGCCCTCGCCCTATCTCATGTCATGCATGCAACTATGCCAATTATCATATTTCACATGTAAATAAACATATGGCATCTCATCATGACAAATATTAACACATGGCATCGAATCATGATAATCATACTCAATATATCATTGGAAAACAGCAAGCATGGCAAGTGACCATAGCAAGTATTCAATCTTTCATCTAATCTCCACAAGCAACCTACAATTCCGCTATTCATTACAACACACTTGCCTCAACCGTGGGCGACGGAATTGTGGGAAGTAGAGGGCACCCCCGGGGTCACACCACCTGCACAACGGCATCACATACTCTCAATAATGCCCACAAAACAGCACACAAATCCCCATCTCACCCGACATTGCCCACTATTCGCAAAACCTAAAACAGAGGTTCTGTCCCGGCGGGACAGCAGCCTTGCAAAGGCCATAACTTGAGTTCTGGGACTCCAAATAGAATAAACGAGTACACCGTCGCGAAGCTTAGGGAATTTCCCAACTTTTTCTAGTTATAGGGAAAGACTGATTCGGACTCTAATGTTGTTTAATCTAACGTTGAACACGAACTGTCTCAATCTCGTCACAGATTTGACAGCGCTCGGTAAAACAGCCATAACTTCCAAACGGCTGGGCAGAATTTCAATTTCTTTATATGCACGGAAAGATAATGAAATTATCTACAACTTCCTAGAAGTCCGTATGACCAGATTCCAAATCTAAATTGGCGAAAACGCCTGCCCTATCTCGGGTCCCCAATCTGCCCGAACCAGAAACGTGGCAACGTCTAGATCTAATCCAAATTACTCCAATCCAGCACCACAAATTGATCTAAAAACTTGATAATCACCTTAATAACAGTACCTAGATCAATCCCAGGGAACCCCATGATCATACCTTTGCCCGACGCCCGAAAACTCCAATCAATCTCCTCGCGGATCGCTCCTCGCTCCACGCTCCTCGCTCCTCGCTCCACGGGATGATTCCACGAGGTGCAGGGGTGGGGTGGCCACCCTAGGGAAGCAAGGGGGTGGAGGAGAGGTGGTGGAGAGGTGGGGAGCAATGGGGCAAAGGGGGAGGTGGAGGCGCACAAGAGGGAGAGGGAGAGGGGGTGGCGGCTAGGGCTTAGGAGGGGGAGGGAGAGGGGCGCACCAATGCTGCATGGGGCGCAAGGGGGCTGGGGGAAGCCCCTTTTACCAGCCCTCAACACAATCCTAGTCCATTACGGAGACCTAATCCATCCCACCAAAGCCCACCAAGGCCCAAAACTCCCCCGGGAAGGCCCAAAACCCCGAAAACGGCCCGGAAACGGCCCGGAAAAGCTATTAACCTCCATAACCTATAGTTTTAACCTTAATTCCACATCTCAAACCGATTTTGACCAAATCATGCACATTAATTAAGGTTACGACACTCCGTGGTGTCACATTCTTCCCCCCTTCGACAAGATTCGACCTCGAATCTAAACGCACCAACACGCAACCCAGCAAAACTGAAGATAGCTAGGTTTTCACATCACATACCTGAGGTGAAAAGCTCGGGATACTTCTCGCGCATGCGAGACTCCAGCTCCCAAGTCGCCTCTCTCTCGGTCTGATGTGACCACAACACTTTAACGAACTTGAGCGTCCGGTTCTTCATCACTCGCTCCGAAGTCCCCAGAATTTCCACAGGACGGGACTCGAAGGTGAGGTCCTGCTCAAGCACTAATGGTTCCAACGGAACCACCAACTCCGGATCATGCAAGTATTTCCTCAACATCAAGACATGGAACACATTATGCACACCTTGCATGGATTCCGGTAGCTCCAGACGATAGGCCAGCCTACCAACTCGGGCGATGATAGGAAAAGGCCCAACATACCTCGGACTGAGCTTTCCTTTGGTGCCAAAATGCACCACACCCTTGGTGGGAGATACTCGCAAGAGTACGCTATCACCCACCTCAAACTCCAAGTCTCGCCGCCTCACATCAACATAGCTCTTCTGTCTGCTCTGCGCTGCGAGAAGGTTCTGCCGTACCTCCGCCACGCGATCTACAGTCTGCTGAACCCAATCCGGTCCAAGAACTGCTCTCTTGCCCACTGCATCCCAACAAAGTGGCGATCTGCACTTCCGGCCATATAGTACCTCATAAGGAGCAGCCCGGATGCTGGAATGATAGCTGTTATTGTAAGTAAACTACGCAAGAGGCAAATGATCCTCCCAGCTACCTTTCCAAGCCATCACACAGGCCCTGAGCATGTCTTCCAAAGTCTGGATGGTACGCTCAGACTGCCCATCCGTCTGAGGGTGAAAAGCGGTACTAAGGCGAAGCTGCGTACCCAAAGCACTCTGCAAACTCTCCCAGAACTTGGAGACGAACTTCGCATCCCGATCAGAAATAATGGTCTTAGGTACACCATGCAGTCTCACAATCTCCCGCACATAGATGGGAGCCAGCTCGCTCATGAATTGGTCGTGCGGATAGGAATGAAATGCGCAGACTTGCTGAGACGGTCCACCACAACCCAAATAGCATCCTTCCCTCGTGGAGAACGAGGTAGACCAACCATGAAATCCATGGAGATGTCATCCCATGGCCACACAGGAATCTCCAATGGCTGCAACAGACCGGCGGGACGCTTATGCTCAGCTTTGATCTTCTGACAGATCCCACAAGATGCCACATACTTGGCAATATCCACTCTCATCCTTTTCCACCAGAAATTCTTCTTCAAGTCCCTGTACATCTTGGTCTCCCCAGGATGGACCGTGTCTGGTGCGATGAGCTTCTTCGAGAATGTCTTCTTTCACTTGAGATTTACGAGGTGCGCACAAACGGCCCTGAAATCTCAAAGCTCCCGCATCATCAACGGTAAAGTCTCGGACTTGCCATCCTCAAGGCGTTTCCTCACTGCTTTGGAGCAAACGGTCATCTTCTTTGTGCCTCCGTGACACGCTCGGGAATTGGCCGACTCAAAAATCAATCGAGTTTCAGCTTGCACGGTCCCATAAGCGATGAGGAGACCCCAAGCGCTCAAAATCAGCAACAAGACAATCAACAATAGGGGCATTGTCTTGCGATCGAGAGCGTCGGCCACCACATTTGCCTTCCCGGATGATCTTGGATAGTAAGGTCATAATCCTTTATCAATTCTAGCCACCTCCTCTGCCTCAAGTTCAAATCTTTCTGGTAAAGATGTACTTGAGGCTCTTGTGATCGATGAAAATGTCACAAGACTCGCCGTCTGGTAATGCCTCCATATCTTCAATGCAAACACCACGGCGGCTAGCTCAAGATCATGCGTGGGATAGTTACGCTCGTGCTTTTTCAAGCGCCTCGATGCATAAGCAATCACCTTGCCCTCTTGCATGAGCACACACCCAAGTCCCAACCGAGAAGCATCAGAATACACCGTGAAGCGCTTCCCCGGCTCGGGAAGGGTAAGAACAGGAGCAGTCACTAATTTCTCCTTCAAAGTAAACTGTGCTCACACTCTGCGATCCTTGGAATTTCATCCCTTACGAGTCAGCTGCGAAAGTGGCTTGGCAATGATAGAGAAATCCTGCACGAAACGCCGATAGTAGCCAGCCAACCCAAGGAAACTACGCACCTCTTTGACATTGGAAGGCCTCTTCCAATCCAAAACTGCTGAGACTTTGCTAGGATCTACAGATATGCCCTCTGGATTGATGATGTGGCCAAGAAAACCCACTTCTGAAATCCTGAAATCTCAAAGCTCCCGCATCATCAACGGTAAGGTCTCCAGACTTGCCATCCTCAAGGCGTTTCCTCGCCTGCTGGAGCAAACGGTCATGCTGCTGTGCCTCCCGTACACGCTCGGGAATTGCTGACTCAAGAATCAATCGAGTTTCAGCTTGCACGGTCCCTGCAAAGCAGTAGGAGACCCCCAAACGCTCAAAATCAGCAACAAGACAATCAACAATAGGGGGCATTGTCTTGCGACTGAGAGCGTCGGCCACCACATTTGCCTTCCCCGGATGATACTGGATAGTAAGGTCATAATCCTTTATCAACTCTAGCCACCTCCTCTGCCTCAAGTTCAAATCTTTCTGGGTAAAGATGTACTTGAGGCTCTTGTGATCAATCGATTGGTAGAGATAGAGCGCACACAAAAAAAAAGAAAAACAGGTATACCGGCCGGCGCAGGGGAAGGCGACGGCGATGACGGCGACAGCAGCAGCGGCGGCGTACACGGCGACAACGACGTAGACGATGACGGCGACATACACGACGACACGATGGCGGCGACGTAGATGACAGCGGAAGCGACGGCGACGGCGACGGCGAAGAGATGACGGCGACGACGACAAAGATGAGACGCTAGCGGCGGCGACGACATAGATGGCGTCGACAACTGCGGCGTCAACAGCGGAACAAAAGATCGCTAGAGAAATGGAAATGGCTGGAGGATTGGAATGTTGCTAGAGAGATGGAAATGCAGTTGGAAGAAATGGCTAGTTGTTTCATGCAGGCACTTGGAACTGGCTGGTAATTGAAGTTCTACCGCGTGCATGCATTGGAAACGGCTGGGAAAAGAATTCATGTGAGTGTGGAAACGGCTGAGAAGATGAATGGTGCATGAAAATGGGGAAACGGTTGAAAGCAAAACATCAGGAAAGGAAACGTCGTGGCTCCCTGTGTACGTGCAACGGCTTGAAAATGAGACGTCTGACTCTGGTATACATACAAGTTTCAACGAAGTGCCTCCACATTTTAATTAATGCCTTTACGTGATGTAAACACTAAGAAGACCTCCTGAATGACTACACGTGAGTACATGTGGCATATACATATATATGCAAACACGAAACATGGTTAGAAGAAATAGCAAAAAGGTTCCAAAAATCTTGGGAAATTCCTCTAAAATACCAGGAACTATTTGGAACCTAACGAAGTTGGTTTCGTGATTTTTCGACGTATAGATTTTTCGTAAAAATTCTTTTCGTAAATCAGACACTTATACAGATTTTTGTAAAATCAACGACTTACATTATAAAACATGTTTTTCGAAAATATTTGAAGCGAACACTCTCGACTACCAACTATCTTAATTATCAACAAAAATTTAGATTTTACGCTTATTCAAAAATGCTTGATCTTTATTTAATACGATTAGTTCAATAAACTTCAATCTGAATTAACCGCGAGGACTTTAAATAATTTCTAAAAAATTCAAATAAACCCAGAAACACACTAAATAAATTAAAAGCAAATTTTGGGATGTTACACACCACCTCCTGATTTTAACGTTATTGGAACTAGATGGGTCTTCAAAATTAAACAAAGTGAGGATGTTGTTGTTGTTAGAAACAAGGCTAGACTGGTTGCTCAAGGTCTTTGTAACACCCCGGCATTTACTATGCCTGAATGTTACCAAACATAAGCTGAACAACATCTAAATACCACATTTAACATCAAATTCCAGCAAAGGCGCATAGACTAAAAACCGAGATTTCGGCAGCACCTCCTTTGTTTTATCATGAATTTAAGGAATAGCAACAATATAGCATTATATGGCAATAAGAGAAACATCTAAAACAGCAATAAATAAAGTCTTAACGACAATAAGAGACTAACATTAAGCTCTTAAGGTTCCAAGTGTCAAACAAACAATAGAACTCTCATTAACCAAGCTAAGACTTAATTTTAAAGACCATCACACGCAATTTATTATCAAACTAAATGAATTGACTTGGGGAAACATTAAGGTGAAGCAACGTGTGAGCGTGTGACTATTCTCCTTTCCCGCATGCCGTTCTCATGGTACCTAAAACAACAAGAAAACACAAGGGTGAGTTCGAAAACTCAGCAAGCATACTGCAATGGACAACAAGCATAACAACATGGCAATAACATCTTCCATCATGTATATCATCTCATTCATGATTACTTATCAATATCATCATCAATTTGTATGAAGTAATGCAATGCTCGACCCTCTGGAACCTCATACCGGTATGGGAAGTACACACCCGTCGGTGTGCACCCTTTCCTCCCTTCCATCCCGAAGATGGAGGGTGCCTACTCGCTTCCAAACACCACGTGGATGGAATCACGACATAGGACTTACTCAATGGCGTTCCGGATTAGTCATAACTTTCTCACCGACCTTGCCGGACTAGTTAAGACTTTCTCACCGCCCTCGCCCTATCTCATGACATGCATGCAACCATGCCAATTATCATATTTAATTCACATATTAACACATGGCATCATAATATGTTAAACATGCTCATCATATCATATCATTCATTAACACATGGCAAGTGGACATATATCATGTAAACAATTCCATCTAATCTGAACATGCAACCTACAACTCGCTATCCATCACAACACCCTTGCCTCAACCACGTGCAACGGATTGGCGGGAAGAAGAGGGCACTTCCGGGGTCACACCACCTGCACAAAACGCCGATAGTAGCCAGCCAACCCAAGGAAACTACGCACCTCTTTGACATTGGAAGGCCTCTTCCAATCCAAAACTGCTGAGACTTTGCTAGGATCTACAGATATGCCCTCTGGATTGATGATGTGGCCAAGAAAACCCACTTCTGAAATCCAGAACTCGCACTTTTTCAGCTTAGCAAAGAATTGATTCTCCCTCAAGGTACTCAGCACAAGCCTCAAGTGCCGCTCATGCTCCTCTTCTGATTTAGAGTAAATCAGAATGTCATCGATGAACACTACCACAAACTCATCAAGGTACTTGTGTAGCATACTGTTCATCGCCTCCATAAAGACAAGAGCATTAGTTAGTCCAAAAGACATAACTTTAAATTCATAATGCCCATACCTAGTGGAGAAAGCAGTCTTCTCAATGTCCTGCTCCCTCACACGAATCTGATTATACCCCGACTGAAGATCAATCTTGGAGAACACCTTTGCTCCCTTCTGTTGGTCAAACAGATCCTCGATGCGAGGCAAAGGATACTTGTTTTTTACTGTCACTTGATTAAGAGCACGATAATCAATGCACATATGCCAACTTCCATCCTTCTTCGAGACGAAGAGGACGGGTGCTCCCCATGGCGATACGCTACGCCGAATGAAGCCCTTGGCCAACAGATCCTCCAACTGCTTCTTCAACTCGTCTTGAAAAGGACGAGCCAAGCGGTATGGAGAAATAGAAATAGGTCTAGTACCCGGAACAAGATCAATACGAAATTCCACATTCCTCACGGGAGGTAGACCAGGCAACTCGTCAGGGAACACATCAACGAATTCCTTCACTACAGGAATCTCCTCAATGGAAACTGAGGAAGATGGTTTCTCAGACAAAGTCAAGAGGAAACCCAACAGCCTCAAACGCCGACCAGAAAACAAACTAGTCAAAGCAAAGACGGAACTGGAGGGTATACCACCCTGAAAGGTCAACTCTTCCCCGGACGGGGTCTGCAAGGAAACTGTCTTCCAGAAACAACAGATCTTAGCACGCATCGATGCAGCTACCCATGCCCAAAATGACATCAAAAGGAGCCAAGCTGGATCACCATGAGATTGGCAAAGAAAACCTCATCATCAATGGCAATGGTGCAACCAGGGCAAACCAAAGAACTAGCAATCAACCCCCAGGAGAACCGACTAACACGGACTCGAGAAATCCGCTGAACTCCCAACTTAGCTCTACTAGCAAACTCCGACGACACAAAAGAGTAGGATGCTCGAATCAAATAGAACAAAGGCATCAACGGAATCCACGAGCAGAGTACACGAAACCACCTCTGGATGCCGGTGACTCGGCGGTTGGCAAAGCGTACACTCCTGGTGGTGCCGGACGAAGGAGCCCCGACTCGGTGATGCCCCAACAAGGCTGGGGCGGAGGAGGCAAGCGAGGAGGAAGCGGGCAGTGCGGGCACCAAGATCTTGGCCCGGTGGCACCCACGCAAAGGGTGGCTGAGAAGCGAGGCAGCCATCATGTGCACCGATCCTCTGGAAGACGCTACCGAGTGGGAGGAGAAGGCACCGTCTCCCACTTGATGATGCTACCGGGGTTCATCCGCAAACTCGCCCCATATGGCCGGGCTTGCCCGCTGGTTGCAACTCCCGGTCCAACCACACTCAAGCACGGTGCTCGCCACCGCACTTGAAGCACTTCATGCCTGCCTGTGCAGGGCGAGCAGTCGCTCACGAAGAAGATGATCCAGGCGGCGCATCTTAGCCCCCGAGGAGGAGCCCTGTCCTCCCTTGAACTTCTTGAAGGTGGGTCGAGAGGACCCACCTCCTCCACCAAAGGTCCTCTTCGGCCCCACTTTGCCGTAAGGAACCCCTGAACCTCCGGGTTCGCTTGTCCCGGAGAGCTCCAACTCGAGCTCCATGCCCTTCGCTTGCTCCACCACGCAGGCGAAGTCACGAGGACGATCGCCCCATGACAACTCTGAACTCCTGGTTGAGGCCCCTCACGGAACCTCCTAGCTTTCTCTCGATCGTTTGCCACACGCCAGTAGACGGGCGCACCACGCTGTTGAACTCCTTCTCATACTCGCCACCGACCTCTTTCCTGGGAAAGAGTGGTCAGCGTAAGCTCCATCCTCTAAAGGAAAGACTCGATGGAACTTGGCTCGGAGCGAGCCACAAAGTCCTCCTGTGTCACTTGACCCAGATCGGAGGATCTAGCAGCGAGAACCCCTCCCACCAGATATCGGCTTGGCCCTTGGTGAAAAGCCACAAAGCGAGTCCTCTGAACCGAGGTCAAATCTAGGACCTCAAGCGCCTCTCCATGTACCGCAGCCAATCTGCGGACTGGATCGGCGTGCTCGCTCCGTCGAAAGTGTCAAGACGGAGGGACATCCACTCCGGAGACTCATCCTCGGCTCCGGTGCGGCGAGGCAACAACAGGGGCCAGCTGCGAGGGAGGCACAACAGCGGGGGCTGCCCGCAGGCTGGCGCAGCTCTGAATCTCCTCTGCAGAGCCTGAACTAAATCTTCATTTGCGGCGGGCACCCCGCCCGACTGCAGCAGAAGCTCCTCCCGAGCTGGCCCACGAGCATTAAGCGAAACGCTACCCTCAAAGAACAGACTCCTCAACTCCTCAGGAGCCTCGCCTGGCCTCCACGGCCACGGCGTCCACGGCCACTACCCCTCGGCATGGCTGCTTTAGACAGACAACCACCCAAACACGAAAGCACACAATCAAGATCATAGATCAAACATCATTATAAGCATATTCCTTATCACATAATCAAGCGCGATGCAATGATGAACCAAAACCCATCCTACTGTGCAACCAAGTGTGTCAGATTTTAGATTACTTATACCACTTTTACAAGTTTTAACGTTGCTATCCTATAACAAGGTTTTAGTTAGAACCTAAGCCATGTTTCTAAGTTATTCCACATCATATTTTAGTTGCACCCTATAGCATGACACTAAAAATTCACATTCCAAGGACCTACAACCTCGCTCTGATACCAACTGTAACACCCCGGCATTTACTATGCCTGAATGTTACCAAACATAAGCTGAACAACATCTAAATACCACATTTAACATCAAATTCCAGCAAAGGCGCATAGACTAAAAACCGAGATTTCGGCAGCACCTCCTTTGTTTTATCATGAATTTAAGGAACAGCAACAATATAGCATTATATGGCAATAAGAGAAACATCTAAACAGCAATAAATAAAGTCTTAACGACAATAAGAGACTAACATTAAGCTCTTAAGGTTCCAAGTGTCAAACAAACAATAGAACTCTCATTAACCAAGCTAAGACTTAATTTTAAAGACCATCACACGCAATTTATTATCAAACTAAATGAATTGACTTGGGGAAACATTAAGGTGAAGCAACGTGTGAGCGTGTGACTATTCCCCTTTCCCGCATGCCGTTCTCATGGTACCTAAAACAACAAGAAAACACAAGGGTGAGTTCGAAAACTCAGCAAGCATACTGCAATGGACAACAAGCATAACAACATGGCAATAACATCTTCCATCATGTATATCATCTCATTCATGATTACTTATCAATATAATCATCAATTTGTATGCGAAGTAATGCAATGCTCCTGACCCTCTGGAACCTCATACCGGTGTGGGAAGTACACACCCGTCGGTGTGCACCCTTTCCTCCCTTCCATCCCGAAGATGTTACGACACCCAGGCATTTAATATGCCCGAATGCTACCAAACACAAGCTAAACAACAACTAAATACCACATTTAACATAAAATTCCAGCAAAGGTGCATAGGCTAAAAACCGAGATTTCGGCAGCACCTCCTTTGTTTCATCATGAATTTAAGGAACAGCAACAATATAGCATTATATGGCAATAAGAGAAACATCTAAAACAGCAATAAATAAAGTCTTAACGACAATAAGAGACTAACATTAAGCTCTTAAGGTTCCAAGTGTCAAACAAACAATAGAACTCTCATTAACCAAGCTAAGACTTAATTTTAAAGACCATCACACGCAATTTATTATCAAACTAAATGAATTGACTTGGGGAAACATTAAGGTGAAGCAACGTGTGAGCGTGTGACTATTCCCCTTTCCGCATGCCGTTCTCATGGTACCTAAAACAACAAGAAAACACAAGGGTGAGTTCGAAAACTTCGGCAAGCATACTGCAATGGACAACAAGCATAACAACATGGCAATAACATCTTCCATCATGTATATCATCTCATTCATGATTACTTATCAATGTCATCATCAATTTGTATGCGAAGTAATGCAATGCTTCTGACCCTCTGGAACCTCATACCGGTATGGGAAGTACACACCCGTCGGTGTGCACCCTTTCCTCCCTTCCATCCCGAAGATGGAGGGTGCCTACTCGCTTCCAAACACCACGTGGATGGAATCACGACATAGGACTTACTCAATGGCGTTCCAGATTAGTCATAACTTTCTCACCGACCTTGCCGGACTAGTTAAGACTTTCTCACCGCCCTCGCCCTATCTCATAACATGCATGCAACCATGCCAATTATCATATTTAATTCACATATTAACACATGGCATCATAATATGTTAAACATGCTCATCATATCATATCATTCATTAACACATGGCAAGTGGACATATATCATGTAAACAATTCCATCTAATCTCAACATGCAACCTACAACTCGCTATCCATCACAACACACTTGCCTCAACCACGTGCAACGGATTGGCGGGAAGAAGAGGGCACTTCCGGGGTCACACCACCTGCACATAGGCATCACACACTCACAATCATAGCCTCCAAACAGTACACAAACCCCCATCTAACCCGACATTGCCAACTACTCGCAAAACCTAAAAACAGAGGTTCTGTCGGCAAGGGACAGCAGCCTTGCAAAAGGCATAACTTGAGTTCTGGGAATCCGAATGAATTAAACGAGTACACCCTCGCGTAGCCTAGGAAATTTCCCAACTTTCTCTAGGTATAAGGAAAGTCTGATTCGGCCTCTAAGGTTGTTTAATCTACAGATTACGGAGATCTGTTCCAATTACGTCACAGATTTTTAGGCGCTCGGTAAAACAGCCATAACTTTCAAACGGCTGATCAGAATTTAACGTACTTTACGTCCACGGAAAGATAATTAAATTATCTACAACTTCCTAGAAGTCCGTACGGTCGGATTCGGATTCTAAATCAACGGAAACTCGAACCCTAGTTCGACTGCTCAATCTGCCCGAAAACAGAAACGTGGACAAGTTTAGATCTAACCCAAATTACTTCAATCCAGCGCCTCCAATTGATCTAAAAACTTGATAAACACCCTAATAACAGTACCTAGATCATCCCCAAGGATCCCCAAGATCATACCTTTGCCCGACGAATAAATCTCCAATCAATCTCCGCGGATCTCCTCGCGAATCGCTCCTCGCTCCACGCTCCTCGCTCCTCGCTCCTCGCTCCACGGGATGGATCCACGAGGTGCAGGGGTGGGGAGGCAACCCTAGGGCAGCAAGGGGTGGAGGGGAGGTGGTGTGGAGGTGGAGGAATGGGAGGGGGAGGCGCACGGTTTGGGAGGGGAAGGGGTGGGGGCGGCTAGGGCTAGGGGGGGAAGGGAGGAGAGGTGGAGGGGGAAGGTGGGGCGCCAAAAAGGGGGTGGGGGGCGCAAGGGGCTGGGGGAAGCCCCCTTTTAACAGCCCTCAACCCAATCCTAGTCCGTTACGGAGACCTAATCCATCCCACCAAAGCCCACCAAGGCCCAAAACTCCCCCGGGAAGGCCCAAAACCCCGAAAACGGCCCGGAAACGGCCCGGAAAAGCTATTAACCCCCAAGTCTTATGGTTTTAACCTTATTTCCACACCTCATACTATATTTAACCTTATCATGCTCAATAATAAGGTTACGACACTCCGAGGTGTCACATTCTTCCCCCCTTCAACAGGATTCGACCTCGAATCTAAACGCACCAACACGAAACCCCGCAAAACCAAAGACAGCTAGGTTTTCACATCACATACCTGAGGCGAAAAGCTCGGGATACTTCTCGCGCATGCGAGATTCCAGCTCCCAAGTCGCTTCTCTCTCGGTCTGATGTGACCACAGGACCTTGACAAACTTAAGCGTCCTGTTCTTCATCACTCGCTCTGAAGTCCCCAGAATTTCCACAGGACGGGACTCGAAGGTGAGGTCCTCGCTGAAGCACTAATGGTTCCAATGGAACCACCAACTCCGGATCATGCAAGTATTTTTCAACATCGAGACATGGAACACATTATGCACACCTTGCATGGATTAGGTAGCTCTAGGCGATAGGCCAACCTGCCAACTCGGGCGAGGATAGGAAAAGGCCCAACATACCTTGGGTGAGCTTTCCCTTCGTGCCAAACGCACCACACCCTTGGTGGGAGATACTCGCAAGAGTACGCTATCACCCACCTCAAACTCCAAGTCTCGCCGCCTCACATCAAGATAGCTGTTACATGCGCTTTCTGTCACTGCGAGAATGTTCTGCCGTACCTCCGCCACGCGATCAAAAGTCTGCTGAACCCAATCCGGTCCAAGAACTGCTCTCTCGCCCACTGCATCCCAACAAAGTGGCGATCTGCACTTCCGGCCATATAGTACATCATAAGGAGCAGCCCGAATGCTGGAATGATAGCTGTTATTGTAAGCAAACTCCGCAAGAGGCAAATGATCTTCCCAGCTACCCTTCCAAGCCATCACACAGGCCCTGAGCATGTCCTCCAAAGTTTGGATGGTACGCTCAGACTGCCCATCTGTCTGAGGGTGAAAAGCGGTACTAAGGCAAAGCTGTGTACCCAAAGCACTCTGCAAACTCTCCCTGAACTTGGAGACGAACTTCGCATCCCGATCAGAGATAATGGTCTTGGGTACACCATGCAATCTCACAATCTCCCGCACATAGATGGGAGCCAACTCGCTCGCTGAATTGGTCGTGCGGATGGGAATGAAATGTGCAGACTTGCTGAGACGGTCCACCACAACCCAAACAGCATCCTTCCCTCGAGGAGTATGAGGTAAGCCGACCACAAAATCCATAGAGATGTCATCCCATGGCCACACAGGAATCTCCAAAGGCTGCATGAGCCGGTAGGGACGCTTTATGCTCGGCTTTGATCTTCTCGGCAAATCCCACAAGACGCCACGTGCTTGGCAATATCCACTCTCATCCTTTTCCACCAGAAATTCTTCTTCAAGTCCCTATACATCTTGGTCTCCCAGGATGGACCGTGTACTGGTGCGATGAGCTTCTTTCAGGATGTCTTCTTTCACTTGAGATTTACGGGGCACGCACAGACGGCCCTGAAACCTCAAAGCTCCCGCATCATCAACATTAAAGTCTCGGACTTGCCTTCCCCAAGGCGTTTCCTCACTTGCTGGAGCAAACGATCATGTTCTTTGTGCCTCTCGCTGACACGCCAGAATCTGACTCAAGAATCATTTGAGTTTCAGCCTGCACGGTCCCATAAAGCAATAGGAGACTCCTAAACGCTCAAAATCAGCAACAAGACAATCAACAACAGGGGCATTGTCTTGCGATCGAGGGCGTCGGCCACCACATTTGCTTTCCCGGATGATACTTGGATCGTGAGGTCATAATCCTTTATCAACTCTAGCCACCTCCTCTGCCTCAAGTTCAAATCTTTACGAGTAAAGATGTACTTGAGGCTCTTGTGATCAGTGAAAATATCACAAGACTCACCGCATGAGTAATGCCTCCATATCTTCAATGCAAACACCACGGCGGCTAGCTCAAGATCATGCGTGGGATAATTCTGCTCATGCTTTTTCAATCGCCTCAAAGCATAAGCAATCACCTTGCCCTCTTGCATGAGCACACACCCAAGTCCCAACCGAGAAGCATCGAGAATAAAGAGTGAAGCGCTTCCCCGGCTCGGGAAGGGTAAGAACAGGAGCGATCACTAACTTCTCCTTCAAAGTGCGTAAGCTGTGCTCACACTCTGCGATCCACTGGAATTTCATCCCCTTCGAGTCGGCTGTGAAAGTGGCTTGGCAATGATAGAGAAATCCTGCACAAAACGCCGATAGTAGCCACCAACCCAAGGAAACTACGCACCTCTTTGACATTGGAAGGCCTCTTCCAATCCAAAGCTGAGACTTTGCTAGGATCTATAGATATGCCCTCTGGATTGATGATGTGGCCAAGAAAACCCACTTCAAATCCGTAACTCGCACTTTTTCAGCTTAGCAAAGAATTAATTCCCCCTCGGGTACTCGGCACAAGCCTCAAGAGTCGCTCATGCTCCTCTTCCGATTTAGAGTAAATCAGAATGTCATCGATGAACACTACCACAAACTCATCAAGGTACTTGTGTAGCATCTTGCTCATCACCTCCATAAAGACAGCGAGGGGCATTAGTTAGTCCAAAAGACATAACTTTAAATTCATAATGCCCATACCTAGTGGAGAAAGCAGTCTTCTCAATGTCCTGCTCCCTCACACGGATCTGATTGTACCCCGACTGAAGATCAATCTTGGAGAACACATTTGCTCCCTTCAGTTGGTCAAACAGATCCTCGATGCGAGGCAAAGAATACTTGTTTTTGACTGTTACTTGATTAAGAGCACGATAATCAATGCACATACGCCAACTCCCATCCTTCTTCGAGACGAAGAGGACGGGTGCTCCCCATGGCGATACGCTACGCCGAATGAAGCCCTTGGCCAACAGATCCTCCAACTGCTTCTTCAACTCGTTTTGAAAAGGACGAGCCAAGCGGTATGGAGAGATAGAAATAGGTCGAGTGCCAGGAACAAGGTCAATACGAAACTCCACATTCCTCACAGGAGGTAGACCAGGCAACTCGTTAGGGAACACATCAACGAACTCCTTCACTACAGAAATCTCCTCAATGGGAACTGAGGAAGATGGCTTCTCAGACAAAGTCATGAGGAAACCCAACAGCCTCAAACGCCGACCAGAAAACAAACGAGTCAAAGCAAAGACGGAACTGGAGGGTATACCACCCTGAAAGGTCAACTCTTCACGGACGGGCCTGCAAGGCAACTGTCTTCCGAAACAACAGATCTTAGCACGGCATCGATGCAGCCAGTCCATGCCCAAAATGACATCAAAAGGAGCCAACTGGATCACCATGAGATTGGCAAAGAAAACCTCATCATCAATGGCAATGGTGCAACCAGGGCAAACCAAAGAACTAGCAATCAACCCCCCAGGAGAATCGACTAACACGGACTCGTAAATCCGCTGGACTCCCAACTTAGCTCTACTAGCAAACTCCGACGACACAAAAGAGTAGGCTGCTCCGGAATCAAACAGAACAAAGGCATCAACGGAATCCACGAGCAGAGTACCTGAAACCACCTCTGGATGCCCGGCTGACTCGGCGATCGGCAAAGCGTACACTCCTGGTGGCGCCAGGACAGAAGTAGCCCCGACTCGGTGATGCCCCAACAAGGTGGGGCGGAGGAGGCAGCGAGGAGGAGCAGACGGCCGCGGGCACCAAGACGCGCCGGTGGTACCCACGCAAAGGGTGGCTGAGAAACAGGGGCAGCCATCATGTGCACCGATCCTCTGGAAGACGCCGCTGGAGTGGGAGGAGAAGGCACCGCCTCCCACTTGATGATGCTACCGGGGTTCATCCGGCAGACTCGCCCCATATGGCCGGGCTTGCCACAGTGGTTGCACTCCCGGTCCAACCACACTCTGAAGCACGGTGCTCACCACCGCACTCGGAACGATTCGCGAAAAACCAATACAAAACACTTTTCTTTTGGTTCAGCTCAACTAAAGCCAAGAAAAACAGCGAAACCGACCGTCAGAACGGCAGAGAACATCCGAAGGGAACCACCATCAACTCTTCTATTTGACTCCAGTCAACTACCCGATCAAGGACAGAAAGGATAAGCACTCTTCTCCTACAGGGGTTAATAGTTCTTCGGTGATGGCGCTAACCGGCCACACCGTCAAACCTCACCATTACTATGAACCAAAAAGAGGTGACCGAAACCCTTCGGCACCACAACCCCACTTTTATCACCACAACAGGAACAATCCAATCATTTATACAGACAGACTCCGCAACTCTCTGGGAGCCTCGCCCCTGGCCTCCACGGCCACGGCGTCCACGGCCTCTACCCCTTGGCATGGCTGCTTCAGACAGACAACCATCCAAACACAAAAACATAAACACAACATCACACAACCAAGAACATAGATCAAACATCATCATAAGCATATCCTTCATTAAATAATTAAGCGCAATGCAATGATGAACCGAAACCCCATCCTACTGTGCAACCAAGTGTGTCAAATTTTAGATTAGTTATACCACTTTTACAAGTTTTAATGTTGCTATCCTATAACAAAATTTTAGTTAGGACCTAAGCCATGTTTCTAAGTTATTCCACATCATATTTTAGTTGCAACTTAAGGTATGACACTAAAAATACATATTCCAAGGACCTACAGCCCGCTCTGATACCAACTGTAACACCCCGGCATTTAATATGCCCGAATGCTACCAAACACAAGCTAAACAACAACTAAATACCACATTTAACATAAAATTCCAGCAAAGGTGCATAGGCTAAAAACCGAGATTTCGGCAGCACCTCCTTTGTTTCATCATGAATTTAAGGAACAGCAACAATATAGCATTATATGGCAATAAGAGAAACATCTAAAACAGCAATAAATAAAGTCTTAACGACAATAAGAGACTAACATTAAGCTCTTAAGGTTCCAAGTGTCAAACAAACAATAGAACTCTCATTAACCAAGCTAAGACTTAATTTTAAAGACCATCACACGCAATTTATTATCAAACTAAATGAATTGACTTGGGAAACATTAAGGTGAAGCAGCGTGTGGCGTGTGACTATTCCTTTCCGCATGCCGTTCTCATGGTACCTAAAACAACAAGAAAACACAAGGGTGAGTTCGAAAACTCAGCAAGCATATCGCAATGGACAACAAGCATAACAACATGGCAATAACATCTTCCATCATGTATATCATCTCATTCATGATTACTTATCAATATCATCATCAATTTGTATGCGAAGTAATGCAATGCTCTGACCCTTTGGAACCTCATACGGTATGGGAAGTACACACCCGTCGGTGTGCACCCTTTCCTCCCTTCCATCCGAAGATGGAGGGTGCCTACTCGCTTCCAAACACCACGTGGATGGAATCACGACATAGGACTTACTCAATGGCATTCGGATTAGTCATAACTTTCTCACCGACCTTGCCGGACTAGTTAAGACTTTCTCACCGCCCTCGCCCTATCTCATGACATGCATGCAACCATGCCAATTATCATATTTAATTCACATATTAACACATGGCATCATAATATGTTAAACATGCTCATCATATCATATCATTCATTAACACATGGTAAGTGGACATATATCATGTAAACAATTCCATCTAATCTCAACATGCAACCTACAACTCGCTATCCATCACAACACACTTGCCTCAACCACGTGCAACGGATTGGCGGGAAGAAGAGGGCACTTCGAGGGTCACACCACCTGCACATAGGCATCACACACTCACAATCATAGCCTCCAAACAGTACACAAACCCCCATCTAACCCGACATTGCCAACTACTCGCAAAACCTAAAAACAGAGGTTCTGTCGGCGGGACAGCAGCCTTACAAAAGGCATAACTTGAGTTTTGGACTCGAATGAATTAAACGAGTACACCCTCGCGTAGCCTAGGAAATTTCCCAACTTTCTCTAGGTATAAGGAAAGTCTGATTCGGCCTCTAAGGTTGTTTAATCTACAGATTACCGAGATCTGTTCCAATTACGTCACAGATTTTTAGGCGCTCGGTAAAACAGCCATAACTTTCAAACGGCTGATCGGAATTTAACGTGCTTTACGTCCACGGAAAGATAATTAAATTATCTACAACTTCCTAGAAGTACGTACGGTCGGTTTCGGATTCTAAATCGACAGAAACTCGAACCCTAGTTCGACTGCTCAATCTGCCCGAAAACAGAAACGTGGACAAGTTTAGATCTAACCCAAATTACTTCAATCCAGCGCCTCCAATTGATCTAAAAACTTGATTGGAGGCGCTGGATTGAAGTAATTTGGGTTAGATCTAAACTTGTCCACGTTTCTGTTTTCGGGCAGATTGAGCAGTCGAACTAGGGTTCGAGTTTCCGTCGATTTAGAATCCGAATCCGACTGTACGGACTTCTAGGAAGTTGTAGATAATTTAATTATCTTTCCGTGGACGTAAAGCACGTTAAAATCTGATCAGCCGTTTGAAAGTTATGGCTGTTTTACCGAGCGTGTTAAAATCTGTAACGTAATTGGAACACATCTCGGTAATCTGTAGATTAAACAACTTTAGAAGCCGAATCAGACTTTCCGTATACCTAGAGAAAGTTGTGAAATTTCCTAGGCTACGCGAGGGTGTACTCGTTTAATTCATTCGGAGTCCCAGAACTCAAGTTATGCCTTTTGCAAGGCTGCTGTCCCGCCGGGACAGAACCTCTGTTTTTAGGTTTTGCGAGTAGTTGGCAATGTCGGGTTAGATGGGGGTTGTGTACTGTTTGGAGGCTATGATTGTGAGTGTGTGATGCCTATGTGCAGGTGGTGTGACCCCGGAAGTGCCCTCTTCTTCCCGCCAATCCGTTGCACGTGGTTGAGGCAAGTGTGTTGTGATGGATAGCGAGTTGTAGGTTGCATGTTGAGATTAGATGGAATTGTTTACATGATATATGTCCACTTGCCATGTGTTAATGAATGATATGATATGATGAGCATGTTTAACATATTATGATGCCATGTGTTAATATGTGAATTAAATATGATAATTGGCATGGTTGCATGCATGTCATGAGATAGGCGAGGGCGTGAGAAAGTCTTAACTAGTCCGGCAAGGTCGGTGAGAAAGTTATGACTAATCCGAACGCCATTGAGTAAGTCCTATGTCGTGATTCCATCCACGTGGTGTTTGGAAGTTTAGTAGGCACCCTCCATCTTCGGGATGGAAGGGAGGAAAGGGTGCACACCGACGGGTGTGTACTTCCCATACCGGTATGAGGTTCCAGAGGGTCGAGCATTGCATTACTTCGCATACAAATTGATGATGATATTGATAAGTAATCATGAATGAGATGATATACATGATGGAAGATGTTATTGCCATGTTGTTATGCTTGTTGTCCATTGCAAGATGCTTGCCGAAGTTTTCGAACTCACCCTTGTGTTTTCTTGTTGTTTTAGGTACCATGAGAACGGCATGCGAAAGGAATAGTCACACGCCACACGCTGCTTCACCTTAATGTTTCCCAAGTCAATTCATTTAGTTTGATAATAAATTGCGTGTGATGGTCTTTAAAATTAAGTCTTAGCTTGGTTAATGAGAGTTCTATTGTTTGTTTGACACTTGGAACCTTAAGAGCTTAATGTTAGTCTCTTATTGTCGTTAAGACTTTATTTATTGCTGTTTTAGATGTTTCTCTTATTGCCATATAATGCTATATTGTTGCTGTTCCTTAAATTCATGATAAAACAAAGGAGGTGTCACAAATCTCGGTTTTTAGTCTATGCGCCTTTGCTGGAATTTGATGTTAAATGTGGTATTTAGATGTTGTTCAGCTTATGTTTGGTAACATTCAGGCATAGTAAATGCCGGGGTGTTACAGTTTTACTCAAGTTGAAGGGATAGATTTTGATGAAACCATTGCTCCTGTTGCTAGAATTGAAGCCATTAGAAGTCTTTTAGCATTTGCTGCATCTAAAGGTTTTAGATTGTATCAAATGGATGTGAAAAGTGCTTTTCTTAATGGCTATATAAATGAGGAGGTCTATGTTAAGCAACCACCAGGTTTTGGAAATCCCAAGTTTCCAGATCATGTGTCCAAACTGTCAAGAGCTCTGTATGGTTTGAAATAAGCTCCTAGAGCTGGGTATGATAGGCTAAAAACCTTTTTACTTGAAAAGGGGTTTTCAATGGGAAAAGTTGACAAAACTCTCTTTTTACTCAAGTAAAGCAATGATCAATTGTTCGTTCAGATTTATGTTGATGATATTATCTTTGGTGGTTCCTCTCATGTGTTAGTGTCTAAGTTTTCAGAAACCATGAGGAAAAAATTTGAGATGAGTATGATGGGTGAGTTGACATACTTTTTGGGACTACAAGTCAAACAAACAAAGGATGGCACTTTTGTGCATCAAAGCAAATATACAAGAGATTTGCTGCATCGTTTTGGGATGGAAAGCAGCAAGCGAATCATGACACCCATGGAAAGCACTTACACACTTGATCCAAATGAAGATGGTGATCTGGTTGATCAAAAGGAATATATAAGCATGATAGGTTCACTCTTATACCTTACTGCATCAAGGCCGGATATACAATTTGTTGTGTGCTTGTGTGCTTGTTTTGAAGCTTCCCCACGTGCTTCACATCGACAAGCTGTCAAACGGATTTTTAGGTATCTTCATGGTACTCAAGATTTTGGCATTTGGTTGTCTGCTTCCTCATGCATTAGTTTATAAGCTTTTTCTGATGCTGATTTTGGGGGATGTAGAATTGATAGAAAAAGTACATCTGGTTCATGTCATTTCTTGGGTAACTCTCTCATTGCATGGTCGTCTAGAAAGCAATCTTCTGTTGCACAACCAACTGCTGAATCTGAATATGTGACTGCTGCTAGTTGTTGTTCTCAAATTCTTTGGATAGTAGCTACACTTAAGGATTATGGGGTTAATCTGGATAGTGTTCCTCTCTTTTGTGATAACACTAGTGCAATTTGCATTTTTAAGAACCCTGTGCAACATTCTAGAACAAAACACATTGATATTAGATTTCACTTTCTTAGAGATCATGTAGAAAAAGAAAATATTGTGCTCACCATGTGGATATTGAACATCAATTGGCAGACATTTTCACAAAACCTTTGTCTTTTTCTCATTTTGCTTTTATCTGGGGAGAACTTGGGATTGTTCATCCAATGGGTTTATTTTGAGGGGGAGTTTCCTTGCGAAGTTATTTTACTTGATGAGCTTACTTTATCATATTTCTTTATATATTATGTAATTTAGCTAATATATGATAATCTAAATTGTTCCACTTGAACTAAAAATGGCATTGCAGAATTCCTTGGTCTGATTGTCTATAGCCTAATACTCTGTAATATCTTCCTCTTCTAGGCTTTATATTGAATCTTCTTGACAAATTTGGGTTATGAAGCAAGTGTGGTTTCAGCTTTACTCTTTCATAAGACCATTTAATCTCTTTGCATGTTTACAATCAAAGAAAAATGGAATCAGTAAAAACAGAGTTGTTAAAAGCAAAGGCCTCAAGTTATTTGCTTCAGGCATGTTTTCCCTGAAAAGATAAGATGTATGCTTCAAGCATGCCACTCCAAGGAAATAAAAGAAATATGCTTCAAGCATGCCACTTGCAGTTTGTTGTTTTAAAAGATTAAATTGGTTTACTAGATTGGAGTTGAAACTACTTGCTCGCCCTGAGTTGTTAGTTGCTTCAGTTTTGAGCCTTGCTTTTCTGCTAAGGTCTTGCTTAGTACTTGGCTATAGTTGACTGAACTAAGGTTGAGATGCATGTCATTCCCTAACTTGTTAAAATCACATTAAGTTCATGTATTTTGCAAATTATGTGATATACAAGGTTATATGATCGAATGAGCTCATTTTTTCGTATCTTGGCACTCCTTTGTTTCTCTTTTGTGAAATCATTGCTTAAGGGAAAAATTTTGAACATGTTGTTCTCTCTTCTGTATTCTTGATGAATCCATTATCAAAGGGGGAGAAGTTTGGGGGGAGAAGATTGGAGAATTTTGGGAGAAGTTTGAAGAATTTTGGAATTTTGGCACATTCACACAAATTTCTTCTTCTTAGGGGGTATTTTTTCTTCTTATTTTGACCTAGGGGTATTTTTTCACTTTGCATATTGGTTACTGGGGGAGATTTTGTGTTTTTCACTTTGGTCTGATCAAAAACCTTTTTGTGAAGTGAATGCCAATGTTCAATTCTAAGTGGTGTTGCCAATGTTTTCATCAAGGGGGAGATTGTAAAATCATGTGCTGAAAAATTGGCTTAGAATTGAACTTGCTAGAATTGTTTTTGCAAAAATGTGCTTGTGCATGTGTTGTCTCATATGATCTTTTGATATGCTTATGATAGCATGGTAATTGTTTTGTTTGAGGCAATGCCCGTGTGAGTAGTTGCATCGACTAATATTGAGTCAAGTCGTGAACTTGTGGTTGGAATATTGTTTTGTGATTTGTTCATGTGCAGGAGTTGCTCGAGGGCGAACGTGGTCGATGACGGGACCAGAACTAGGTTCATGGAGGAACTGAGGTTCAGGACTAGATTCTGGAGGAATCAAGGTCTTGGTGGTCAAGGGTTTCATGCGAGACGTTCGAGCTAGAAAACGGTGCACGTGAAGACTTGTTAGTCACGTGAGTATGGCAGGGTGGCCGTACGCGTGCAGAGTGGTTAGTCACGTGAGTATGGCATGTGGGCTGTACACGCGTGCAAGAGTTGTATTCGGCCAGGTTGGGCCAAGTGGAGTTGTGTTGAATACAAACTCCTTCCATGTTTGGAGTAGGAGTTGTATTCGGACTCTTTGTGTTTGCTCTGCATAAATAAGGGGGAGTACCTCCTGTTTATGCAATCAAGCATAGCAATAGCACAGAGCGCAATTTTTAGGGTTTGTACTCTTGTGTTGGAGTATTTTAGATAGAAGAAATAAAGATCAATTCTTCCAGATCCTTGCGTGCTACAATAACCACGTTACTACAGTATTCTCTGTTTTCGTTCTTGTTTGCATGCTTGTTCTGGTTCTAGATTGGTTTTTGTTCTTTGAGTTTCATCTTGATTTGATCCATCAAAAACTTTTCTAGAGTATTGATTTAGAGTTCCTCAAAGTTTAGTTGATTAATCTTTTATCCTTCTTGTTTAATCTACAAGTTTTGGTTAGATCAATCCTCGTCATCTTCTGTCATAGCAAGCTTGCAAGGTTCATAACTTTTGATCCGTAAGTCCGATCGAGCTGATCCTTTTTGTGTTAGATTCGTATTGGAATCTAGTATCTTTTGTTCCAATTTCAGATCGATCCGACGGCTGGATCTCTAGGAATTCATGTTTTACCAAATGCATCTAAAAAAGGCGATATCATCAAGTTCGGACTGGTCCGAACTTGACGACTCTGATCGCAGCGGTCCGAACCTACATCAGAGTAGTCCGAACTTGACGACTCTGATCGGAGTAGTTCGAACTTGATGCTCACGATCGGACTGGTCCGAACTAGTCGATTTCGGAATAGTCAACTTGCAATGTTTATAACTTTTGATATGAAGATCCGATTGAGCTGATTCTTGTTAGGTTAGTTTCTAAATTTAATCTAGTTTCTGCAGCAACAATCTCACATCAATTTGACAGTTGGATTTTTGGATATTTGCGGTTTGGTGGATGACTGTTAATCTGTTTTTGCTTTAAACCAAAGCAATCCTTTCTGTTTTGTTTGGGGGTGTTCTGATAATCACAAAAAAATTATTTTAACTTCTGCGCAATCATTCACCCCCCCTCTAATTACTATATTAGTATATATCGATCCTACAAAGACCTTATGGTCAACCTTATAATTATAAAGCCACGTAGGGCTAAGTTCAGAGTAACATTAAAACAACAGTGGAAATAAAACTCATTCACGGCGCCTCAGTATGCCACAGGCATCTCACTGGGCTCGCCCCTAGATGTTCGCCTCATTGTTCTGCTCCTCTTCGTTGGCTTGCAGATATTCTTCTGGTGTTGTGATTTTGGAGGGGTGAGTACATTAGTACTCAACAAGCTATGCACAGAATGCAACCTAATATACTACATGCCAGGCTTATTCCAATGGAATGGCTTAACAGGTTTATTTTGCAGTAAAGCAGCATTTAATGAGTACCATAAGTAGATTCGAAAGTGGTAAAAACAAATAATATAACAATAACTTTTTCATGAGTTAAGTAAAAGCATTCCCACATCCTAATCCATACTTCCATCAACTTCATCTTTTATCCCAACCATATTTTTAATAAATTCTTACCCTTGACTGTAATCCCCGAGCAATGTCCAATACCGTGGACACCGCTATTCGAATAGTTTGTACACTTTACAGAGGTTATACACTTTACACCCACGATATAGTTAAACACCACATAGGCGAGTAACCATAACAAAGTCTTTCCGAAACTTCTATCCTCGCATGCGTACCTCCAGGTATAGTTCCCACTATCCCTTCCCTTTTGCGGTGCAGAAGTACATGGCCAACGTATACCGTTGAAGAGATGTAAGACCGATTCGGTAAACACTACACCCTTCTTTCCACATTCACAGCTACAAAAACCACCTGAGGTCCCACATGCTAAGACTTCGGAATCATACTCAACTAGGTCTGTCCCACTCCAGACATGTGGTTGTATGTTAGGCCCAGTTCAAAGGCTTGCAAGTTTAAGTCCTTAGGTTGACCGTAGCAAGACTACCCAAAGTTCACAAAACCAAATTCAACAACATCACTCCCATGTGGCACATCGGCCCCCCCATTAATCATTTGCCACAGTCTAAACCATTTTCCCACCTAGTTGGTTACCATCCACCATGTGCCAACAACTTATCAATAGCACATGTCACATTCTTTCAAAATAGGTTCCATAGTTCAATAATCAGTATTCAGCTTACTTCCAAATTTATGTCATTAGTTCGAATGGCATGGCTAAGCAGAACTACCACGTTCTAACTACCCCAATCTGGTGATTAGTATTATCCAGTATGTATAATCCAACCTAGGGTGACAAATGGTTTATTGGCATACAAGAATTATGGATAAGGTGACAATATCAAGTGATAATTAACTAATCCCAAATTTACTCGAAATCTTCATAATTAAATTAGCATGCATAATTTAAAACAAGCTAATATTTAAAACATGGGAACAAAATGGCCAAAGCATAACTTGCCTTCAAATATCAGCTGGTCTTGGTCTAGATCTTGATCTTGAGCTTGTTCCTCGAAATCGACACCCTCACACAGTTCGACGTCTACGCGTAACAGATAAAGAACCAGACAAACACGCAAAACAACATACAAACACACATTCGGAAAAATACTACAAATCAAACTAGCTTATAATCTCATGAAAATTTCTAGGTAATTATTTTAACATTTTCTAAGATTTATAAAATTTATTTGGACATTTTTGGATGTATAGTTTAAGAACTACAAAATTCGTAAGTTTGGACTTTCCTTAAATAATTTATCAATATAAATTTAATTATAAAATTTCAGTAAAATTATCGTAGGAAGGTATTAATTTTTACTAATTATAAAAGTTTGTCACATACTATTTGGACTTAAACCGAATTTGTAGCAGAAAAGACAAAATTCACAATTCCTGAAAATTAACACATACAACTAGTCTCTCATTTTTTTTCCTATGCATGGCACTATTCATGGCGTGGCATAATATTCATGCATACGTACAAGTACGACTTGGTACACGTTAATATAGATATATATACATATTCACGCATATCTTCCTGGTTTGTACAAGCGGATCATCTGGATATATCTACATGTATACGTATATATGTACAGCAGAGTGTATACATATACGGATACATGCTACGACTGTTATAAATTCATGCATGCACCTAGTATATACGTATACAGACTAACATGTATACGTAAATAGACATACATCTAACATGTATTTACGTATATTCATGCATATAATCCTATTACTTCCATGTATACAAGACTAAGTACTAACATATTTACGCTAACATGTCTAAACATGCATAAATACACACGACGAGATCACCCGATCAATCAATATCTATATGCGTATATATATATGCATCTGCCGACCATAGTACATGTAACACCCCAAAATTTTGCTTTTCTTAAATTATTGTGTGATTTGGCACTTTGGTGAATTTTTGGAATTTTCTGGAATTTATTTGGATTTATTTGGAATTTATTTGAATTTATTCCATTTTGAAATAATTAAAGAATTAAACTTTGCAAATAAAATTTTGTTGGAAATATTTTATTTGAGTCCCAAATACCCTAAAATATTTTCCAGAATTTTTTTGGAATTTTTCTGAGTATTTTGCTATTTTTAATGAATTAAATGAATTTCTGGGAATTATTTTAATTATTAAATCGCTGGAAATTCAAGTCGGGTCAAGTACTGTTCATCCGACCGGACCCGAGTCCGAGTCCGACCCGAGCCAGCTGCGCCACTTGACTTGACCCAACCGCGTCTGAACCCCAGATCAGATCCGAACCGTTGGATCAAGATCCAACGGTCAGGATCAATCCGCGCTAGGCACGGCCGCGCCCAAGCCAATCTCGGCCGTCGATCGCGCCACGTGGACGGCCCGCGTGCGTCCACATAAGCTCGCCGTGTCAGGGACGGACTCCGCCGTCCGTACCGGCTCCGCCACGGATTCCGCGGGGATTTCGACGTCCGTGCCAGTATTTAATGCCCGGACCCGCGCCCGAGGTTCACCGTTGCCTCGTGCGTCATTTGCCCCAAGCGCCCTAGCCCTAGCCGCCGCCGTCGATTCGCCATTGCTCGCCGTAGTTGGAGAAGCCTCCGCCACGGTCCTTGCCTCGTTCCGCCGCCGTCCGCCGTCTTCCGCCGAGTTGGAGCCCAGTTCCGGAGTCCTCAGGCCAAGGCGCACCCGTGGGTACCTCTCACTCCGCCGGAGAGACCCCGAAGCGCCGTCGGACTCGTCGTCGTTTTCATCTCCGGTGGTCCAGCTCCGCCGCGTCGCCATCGACCTCGCGAGCTCTGTGCGCCGTCCGATCTTGATCGTGCGGTTGAGGTGAGTTCACGTGTCTCCAAACCCGATTAGATCTGGACCGTTGGATCAAGATCCAACGGCCCACGATCACCACGTGCCGTGGTAGTGTTAATGTAGGATTAGATCTGGACCGTCTGATCTAGATCGAACGGCCCACGATCATCGAGTAGTTTTCAACGTGTTAACCCTGGATCTAATCGCGGCCGTTGATTTTCAAATCAACGGACACGATCGTGCCACGTGTCCGGGGAGCCGAGCCGCCGCGCCCACGCGCGCGTGTGCGGGTCACTGACACGCGGGGCCCGCATGTCAGCGACCCAGCCAAACTGCACCATGACGTCACGCTGACGTCATGGCGGGCCCAAGATGTCGCCAGCCTGTCCTACCGAGCGCCGACGCCAAGAATGACGCCACCCGAGGGGACCCACCGCTGGCCGACACGCGGAGTCGTGAGACCGAGTCCACAGTAGACCCGAGCCGAGCGTGGACCGAGTCCATGGACCTACTGACGCCAGCAGACCAATCGAGGCTGCCACGTGTCCAGCCGACGCAATAATTAATTTTCGAAAAAGAAAATGATTTATTAATTCGAAATAATGATTTCAGATTTTGTTTCAAACTTCAAACGCTTATAACTTTTGCGTTTCAACTCCGATTTGAGTGATTCAAATTTCTAAATTTGTATAAAATTGAGATTTACCTAAATATGAATTTTATTTAATTTTTGGACTAAAGTTTTTCTCTGTAAAATTATTTAATTAATTATTTAAACTTCAAAATGCTATAACTTTTGCATTTTAACTCCAAATTTAACGATTCCAGTTTCTAAAAATTCATAAAATTATGTTCTCTCTGTTTATGGATTTTATTTGGATGTTTGGACACTTTTTGCCTATTGTTTATTTGTGTATTGCTATTTGCACGCTTTACGAGTAGACGTTGAAGTGCCGGAAGGATTCGAAGGAGAAGTATTGACTCAGGATCCAACTCAAGACCAAGAACAAGTACTTTTTGAAGGCAAGTTGTGCTTTGACCATGTTGATCCTATTTTGAAACCTATTTTAATTTAACCTATTGCATGCTAGTTCAATTAGAAAATACTCTATTTAAATATGGGGAATTAGATAAATACCAATTTGCTGTATGACACCTTGATTACTTAAATATGTGCCATGACCCCTTGTCACCCTAGTTGTGGTTTACTAGTTGGACACTATTAAATTGCCAACATGGGTTTAGACCGTTGTAGTATATTGCTTAGACCTGCTACGTGCTCATGACATGATTTTGGACAATCAAATGTTAATATTGACTTAATGATATATTGAACCCGTTTTGGAAAGGTATCATGTGATGTTGATGGCACGTGGTGCATGGTAATCAACTGGGGTTTGATAAATAGTTTTTCGACCGGGGCATGTGGCAAGAATAATCAGGTGGGCGGTTAGGCAATCGGGATGTTGATTTGGTTCTTCGGGTAGTCTTGCCCTGGTCACCCTAAGGACTTAACCTTGCAAGCCTTTGAACTGGGTCTAACGTGCAACCACATGTCTGTAATGGGACGGACCTAGTTGACTAAGTTGCTAATAACGCACTGTGGGACCTCGGGAGGTCAACTACACCCTTTGTGTAAGTTGTGCGGGGAGCGCATCGGGCCGAGGCCAGGTACCCATCTAACGGTTGATTGGCCTAAACTTCGCCTTAGCTAAGGGAAGGGTTAGTGTGCAATAACCGGGGAGGACCACTTGTATTGTTAGAAGTTTCCGAAAGACTTTGTTACAGGAACTCGCCTTTGTGGTGTTTGAATGTATCTTGTGGGTAAAGTGCATAACCTCTGCAGAGTGTAGAATCTATTCGAATAGCCGTGTCCGCGGTATTGGACATCGCTCGGGTATTACAGTCAAGGGTTAGATTTTCTCAAAAATAACTTGGACTTGAAAGGTTGGGTTGGATTAGTAATGATGTTGATGGAAATGTGGATTAGGATGGGAAAGATGTTTATTAAACTCCTTGAAAAGTTATCTATGCTTTACTTGTTTCTACTGCTTTTGAATCTACTTATGATACTTGTTAAATGTTGTTTACTGCAAAAATACCTTGAGCCACTCCTTTGTATTAAGCCATGCATGTAGTATATTAGCTGCATTCTGTGCATGACTTGCTGAGTACCAAGTACTCACCCTTGCCACAATACAACACCAGTTGAAGAGGAGACTACACCAGCTTTGGAGGAGGAGCTCCAGGAGGACCCGTCTACTTAGGGAGCGAGCCCAGTCAGTTGCCTGTGGTATACTGGATGGCGCCACGATGTTATCTTATTTTTCCGCTGCTATTATTTCTCTCTTAAATAAGTTTCGCCCTGCGAGGCGTACATTTGTAACTTGACCATAAGGTCGAGTAACCATTTTGACTATTTAATTAAAGTACTTTATTAGTATCGAGTGGTATGATTGTGATATTTACCGATGTTAAGACTGTGTGCACTAGCGCGTTCCTGGACTAGTGCTGAATACACAGAGGGTCTGGATTTGCAAATTCGGGGTCCCGACAGAGGTGGTATCAGAGCCATACTGACCGTAGGCTCAACCCTAGCTAGAATGGTCGTAGAGAGGTTAAAACCTATTTTCTAAAAGCTAAAAGGTTGTCAAGATAAGAAATGATATCTCGACTTACCCCTTCTCTCTTTTCTTGTCTCTTGCTGAATTTTTCCTTACCTTGTCACGATTTAAAAATTTCGAGTTCTTACGTAAGCACTCTTGTGATAGATGGAGGGAGAGTTCAACTACGTCGATCTGGAGGTTGGTCACGCCGCAGAACTTTGGCGTATGTTACAGACTCTCGGAGATTTTGAGAAGCCGCAATACCAAGTGGAAGTAATCAGACAAGCAGGATTGATCAAGGCTTGTGACGTGAAGATTGTGGTACCTGCTAGGAAGAAGGGCCCAGGCAATCGCCCGATACACCGTGACCGCCAGGAGGTCTACAATGCAGATGGGTATCCAAGAAGTATCACGACGAGCAATGCGGCACATTACCCGTATCTACGCCAGAGAGTTGGAGAGCACGGTGTTCCATTATCACCCGCGCAGCAATAACCTTCTTGACCCGAAGGCGATTCAGGATGAGGATGCCATGGTCACACAGTTGGCACGACTTGTTGTCGCCCAGGAGGATGTACTCGATGATACAAGCAAAGAGCTACAGAAGGCCCGCAAGGAGATCACGACAGAGAAGAACAGATGGCGGGAAGCTGAAGAGTATGTGTCACACCTTCTGCAAAGGATTGGAGAGTTAGAGACAGCATTGTACGGACCAGAACCAGAGCCAGTACTCGAGCTACACGAGCCAGATCCAGAGGAGTCAGATCTCGATGAGGACACTGCTTCTTCGACTACCACAGATGACACAGTTGCTGGACATGGCAATCGTTTCGCGCCTATGCCGCAGCATCCGTACCCAGGCCGTGGAGGTTTTCTCGATGAATGAGCGTAGGTTTTATAGAGAGACTCCTTCGCCGAGTCGCGTCTTAGAATAAAGGGTCACCCTTTAGGCGTTAGACTCCAGTGCTAGTTCGATTTGGATTTTCATTGCTTGCTGAGTGTGCAGTATGTGTTGCAAGGCCCTTAGGCATTGTAAGCAACCATACCAAGTTACTATTGATTAAAATAATAAAGTTGGACCTTAAAGTTACACCTTTCGCCCCGCATAAGTTCCATATTACTTGTCTATTCTTGTTTCCCTCTCATCTCTAAAACCTAGAGCAAATCGACAGATGGTGAACACCCGCGGAAACCTTGGAGGCAGTGGAAGTGGTTCTCGCCACAGAAACCCCAATGATGGAGCACCCGGCACCGCCACTTTGGATATGCAGAATTTCGGAGCTTTTCGCTGCTCGGACTCGATTGATGCATGCTATGATGCAACAGATGCAAACGTCCTTTGCCAGGCCACAGCTAATCAAGTCAATCAGGGACAACGCCAGAATACAAGACTGTCAGAGTTCATGAGGACTCATCCACCCACTTTCTCTGAGAATGCCAATCCATTGGAGGCCGATGATTGGTTAAGGTCAATTGAGAGGAAGTTACACATTGCTCAATGCATAGGAAATGAGAAGGTACTCTACGCTTCTCATCAGTTGGAAGGAACAGCCGCCGAATGGTGGGAGAACTTCTGCGCCACGCAAGAGAACCCTCAAAATATCACTTGGGAGGAGTTCACAGCTGCGTTTCGTCAGTATCACGTGCCTGAAGGAATCATGGATCTCAAGAAGGAGGAGTTCAGAGCACTAAAGCAAGGTAATCAGCCAGTGGCCGACTACCTGAACAAGTTCACACAGCTGGCACGCTACGCACCTGAGGATGTAGCGACAGATAAAGCCAAACAGACTCGCTTCATGAAGGGACTTAACTCAGGACTACAAGTAGGACTGATCGCCCACACCTTTCCAGATTTCCAAGAGTTAGTAAATAAGGCGCTTATTCTTGAGGACAAGCGCAAGGAACTGAATGAGAACAGGAAGCGCAGGATGCAGCAGCAGGGATCACGCCAGGGAACGCAACAGCGCCTGAGAGTTGCACCAAATCAGTTTTTCAGATTCCAGCCACAAAATGCAACAAGGACACCGTCACCAGCACCAAGACCCGTCAATCAGAACTACCAGACCCCAGCCCCCGCTAGAAACGCCGCTTCAGGCAGTCAGCAAGGAACAGTGAGACGCTGCTACAACTGCAACGAGCCAGGACACTTTGCCAACAGTTGCCCAAAGAAGACAGCAGGAGTGACCCCAGTTCGCTTCAATCTAGGAACCACCCCAGCTAGGACGCCAAAGACCAGAGCCACACCCTGCAGGCTGTGGTGAGAGGCCGAGTCAACCATGTCACCGCAGATGCACTGCAGAATGCTACTGGACGTCAGATCGGGTAAGTTACTTGTTAACTCAAGAACTACTGCAGCTTTTGTTTGATTCTGGAGCTTCGCATTCGTTTGTTTCGCAAGGCTTTGCTGCTAAAAATGATTTGGAGATTGCAAGGCTTAAATGCATGCTTTTAGTTCAAACCCCTGGTTCCAAACTCCGAACGAAAGTAGGATGTTCCGGGGTGAGAATACTAATAGATGGGATAGAGTTCCTAGCGAACCTTATTATTTTGGAGACCCAGACCTTAGATGTTATTTTGGGAATGGATTGGTTATCCAAGCACAAGGCCGTATTGGATTGTGGACGAAGGACTATCTCAGTTGAGAGCCCGTGTGGAAAGAAAGTGGAATTTCAAGCTACTGCCGTTAGAGATGGACAGTTGATGGTAAACAGTACCAAGGCAATCAGCATAGAAGATGTCTCAGTAGTGAATGAGTACCCAGATGTTTTTCCTGAAGATCTACCTGGTATGCCACCGGACAGGGACATAGAGTTTGTGATAGAGCTTGTACCTGGTACAGCACCGATAGCAAAGAGACCTTATCGGATGTCCACCGAGGAGTTGGTAGAGATGAAGAAACAGCTAGAGGAGTTAATGGAGAAAGGATTTATCAGACCGAGTTCGTCGCCGTGGGGAGCACCAGTTTTGTTCGTCAAGAAGAAGGACGGGAATTTCAGGATGTGCATTGACTACCGTGCACTCAATGAAGTCACCGTGAAGAATAAGTATCCGCTACCCAGGATTGATGATTTGTTTGACCAGCTGAGAGGAGCCAGAGTTTTCTCCAAAATTGATCTGAGATCGGGATACCATCAGTTGAAGATCAGATCAGAGGATATTCCGAAAACCGCATTCTCGTCAAGATATGGACATTACGAGTTTACAGTTATGTCCTTTGGTCTGACGAATGCGCCAGCATATTTCATGAATATGATGAATAAGGTGTTCATGGAATATTTGGACAAGTTTGTCGTCGTGTTCATAGATGATATCCTAATCTACTCCAAGACAGAGGATGAACATGCCGAACACTTGAGGCGAGTTTTGGAAAAGCTGAGGGAACAACAACTTTTCGCCAAGTTCAGTAAGTGTGATTTTTGGAAGGACAAGGTGGAATTCCTCGGACATGTAATGACCGCAGAAGGAGTCGCCGTTGATCCAAGCAAGGTAGAAGCTGTGTTACATTGGGAGCAGCCGAAGACTGCGACCCAGATCCGGAGTTTTCTTGGAATGGCAGGATACTATCGCCGTTTCATTGAAGGCTTTTCGACAATTGCGAGACCTCTTACGCAATTGCTGAAAAAGGAAAAGAAGTTTGCATGGACGCCAGAATGTGAGAAAGGATTTCAGGAGCTGAAGAAGCGATTGACATCAGCACCGGTGTTAGTTCTACCGGATGTTAATCAAAGCTTTGATATCTATTGTGATGCATCGCGCCAAGGACTTGGATGTGTGTTGATGCAGAACGGGAAGGTTGTTGCCTATGCATCAAGGCAGTTGAGGCCGCATGAGGAGAATTACCCGACACATGACCTAGAATTAGCTGCCGTAGTGCATGCCTTGAAGATATGGCATCACTATCTGATCGGGAACAGATGTGAAGTGTACACGGATCATAAGAGCCTTAAATACATATTCACCCAGTCGGATCTGAATATGAGGCAGAGGAGATGGTTAGAGTTGATCAAGGACTATAATGTTGGAATCCATTACCATCCCGGGAAGGCCAACGTAGTTGCCGATGCCTTGAGTCGGAAAAGCCATACCGTGAATATGTTGATAGCCACGAATCGGGATGAGCTATGCCAGGAATTTCAGAGAATGAAGATTGAGGTGGTACCTAGCGGATTCTTGGCCACATTGGAAGTAAAGCCTACCCTAGAGGACCAGATCCGGGAAGGACAGAAGGATGATGACAAGATCCGCAGGATTAAGACCATCAAGGAGGAAGGCAAGGCAGAGGACTTCAAGTTGGATGAGAGGCACGTTATGGATGAAGGATCGGATTTGTGTGCCCAACAAGAAGGAATTAAAGTAACTAATTTTGGAAGAAGCCCATGACTCCAAGTATTCAATTCATCCTGGAAGCGCCAAGATGTATCAGGATTTGAAGGGAAGATTCTGGTGGCCGAGCATGTTGCATTGTGCGACGTATGCCAGAGAGTCAAGGCAATGCATCAGAGACCAGCAGGATTGCTACAGCCGCTAAAAATACCTGAATGGAAGTGGGAGGAAATCGGAATGGATTTCATTACCGGTTTGCCTAAGACTCAAGGAGGTTATGACTCCATATGGGTTATAGTGGATCGCTTGACCAAAGTAGCCCATTTTATCCCCGTGAAGACCACCTACTCGGGAGATAAATTAGCAGAGTTGTATATGATCAGGATCGTCTGTTTGCACGGAGTGCCAAAGAGGATTGTATCAGACAGAGGTACCCAATTTACCTCAAGGTTCTGGAATAACTTGCATGAAGCCATGGGAACCCGTTTGAACTTCAGTACAGCCTATCATCAACAGACGGATGGACAGACCGAAAGAGTCAATTAGATTCTGGAGGATATGTTAAGAGCATGTGCATTGGCTTATGCTACCTCTTGGGATAAGAGTTTGCCGTATGCCGAGTTCAGTTACAATAATAGTTACCAGGCTAGTTTACAGATGTCACCTTTTGAGGCCTTTGTATGGTCGACTCGCTCGGACGCCATTAAACTGGAATGAGACCGGCGAGCGCCGTGTCTTCGGACCTGATATTCTTCAAGAAGCTGAAGAGCAGATTGCCATGATTAGGGAAAGGTTGAAGATAGCCCAATCACGATAGAAGAGTTATGCTAACAATCGTCGCTGGGATTTGAGTTTTGAACCAGAAGACTTTGTATACCTCAGAGTTACGCCTCTCAGGGGAGTTAAGAGGTTCCATGCTAAAGGGAAACTCGCACCCCGTTATGTTGGACCATTTAAGATTTTGAGCCGCAGATGCGAAGTTGCTTACCAGCTAGAGCTACATGATCGTTAGCAGGAGTACATGACGTGTTCCACGTGTCCCAGTTGAAGAAGTGTCTCCGAGTACCTGAGGAACAGACACCGCTAGAGTCAATTGAGTTGCAAGAAGATTTGACATACAAGGAGCAACCCGTGAAGATTCTAGACACAATGGATCGAGAGACGAGGAACAAGTCAACCCGTTTCTGTAGAGTTCAGTGGAGCAATCATGAAGAAAGCGAAGCGACTTGGGAACGCGAAGAGGATTTGAAGAAAGAGTTTTCGAACCTATTCCTTTAGTAAACCCTGAATCTCGGGGACGAGATTCTGTTAAGGGGGGGAGATTTGTAACACCCCAAAATTTTGCTTTTCTTAAATTATTGTGTGATTTGGCACTTTGGTGAATTTTTGGAATTTTCTGGAATTTATTTGGATTTATTTGGAATTTATTTGAATTTATTCCATTTTGAAATAATTAAAGAATTAAACTTTGCAAATAAAATTTTGTAGGAAATATTTTATTTGAGTCCCAAATACCCTAAAATATTTTCCAGAATTTTTCTGGAATTTTTCTGAGTATTTTGCTATTTTTAATGAATTAAATGAATTTCTGGGAATTATTTTAATTATTAAATCGCTGGAAATTCAAGTCGGGTCAAGTACTGTTCATCCGACCGGACCCGAGTCCGAGTCCGACCCAAGCCAGCTGCGCCACTTGACTTGACCCAACCGCGTCTGAACCCCAGATCAGATCCGAACCGTTGGATCAAGATCCAACGGTCAGGATCAATCCGCGCTAGGCACGGCCGCACCCGAGCCAATCTCGGCCGTCGATCGCGCCACGTGGACGGCCCGCGTGCGTCCACGTCAGCTCGTCGTGTCCGGGACGGACTCCGCCGTCCGTACCGGCTCCGCCACGTATTCCGCGGGGACCTCGACGTCCGTGCCGGTATTTAATGCCCGGACCCGCGCCCGAGGTTCACCGTTGCCTCGTGCGTCGTTTGCCCCAAGCGCCCTAGCCCTAACCGCCGCCGTCGACTCGCCATTGCTCGCCGTAGTTGGAGAAGCCTCCGCCACGGTCCTTGCCTCGTTCCGCCGCCGTCCGCCGTCTTCCGCCGAGTTGGAGCCCAGTTCCGGAGTCCTCAGGCCAAGGCGCACCCGTGGGTACCTCTCACTCCGCCGGAGAGACCCCGAAGCACCGTCGGACTCGTCGTCGTTTTCATCTCCGGTGGTCCAGCTCCACCGCGTCGCCATCGACCTCGCGAGCTCTGTGCGCCGTCCGATCTTGATCGTGCGGTTGAGGTGAGTTCATGTGTCTCCAAACCCGATTAGATCTGGACCGTTGGATCAAGATCCAACGGCCCACGATCACCACGTGCCGTGGTAGTGTTAATGTAGGATTAGATCTGCACCGTCCGATCTAGATCGAACGGCCCACGATCATCGAGTAGTTTTCAACGTGTTAACCCTGGATCTAATCGCGGCCGTTGATTTTCAAATCAACGGACACGATCGTGCCACATGTCCGGGGAGCCGAGCCGCCGCGCCCACGCGCGCGTGTGCGGGTCACTGACTCGCGGGGCCCGCATGTCAGCGACCCAGCCAAACTGCACCATGACGTCACGCTGACGTCATGGCGGGCCCGCATGTCAGCAGCTGTCCCAGCCGAGCGCTGATGTCAGCAATGACGTCACCCGAGGGGACCCACCTGTCAGCGACACGTGGAGTCGTAGACCGAGTCCACGGTAGACCCGAGCCGAGCGTGGACCGAGTCCATGGACCGGCTGACGTCAGCAGACCAATCAGAGGCTGCCACGTGTCCAGGCTGACGCAATAATTAATTTTCGAAAAAGAAAATGATTTATTAATTCGAAATAATGATTTCAGATTTTGTTTCAAACTTCAAACGCTTATAACTTTTGCGTTTCAACTCCGATTTGAGTGATTCAAATTTCTAAATTTGTATAAAATTGAGATATACCTAAATATGAATTTTACTTAATTTTTGGACTAAAGTTTTTCTCTGTAAAATTATTTAATTAATTATTTAAACTTCAAAATGCTATAACTTTTGCATTTTAACTCCAAATTTGACGATTCCAGTTTCGAAAAATTCATAAAATTATGTTCTCTCTGTTTATGGATTTTATTTGGATGTTTGGACACTTTTTGCCTATTGTTTATTTGTGTATTGCTATTTGCACGCTTTACGAGTAGACGTTGAAGTTGGGAAGGATTCGAAGGAGAAGTATTGACTCAGGATCCAACTCAAGACCAAGAACAAGTACTTTTTGAAGGCAAGTTGTGCTTTGACCATGTTGATCCTATTTTGAAACCTATTTTGATTTAACCTATTGCATGCTAGTTCAATTAGAAAATACTCTATTTAAATATGGGGAATTAGATAAATACCAATTTGTTGTATGACACCTTGATTACTTAAATATGTGCCATGACCCCTTGTCACCCTAGTTGTGGTTTACTAGTTGGACACTATTAAATTGCCAACATGGGTTTAGACCGTTGTAGTATATTGCTTAGACCTGCTACGTGCTCATGACATGATTTTGGACAATCAAATGTTAATATTGACTTAATGATATATTGAACCCGTTTTGGAAAGGTATCATGTGATGTTGATGGCACGTGGTGCATGGTAATCAACTGGGGTTTGATAAAAAGTTTTTCGACCGGGGCATGTGGCAAGAATAATCAGGTGGGCCAGTTGTGGCACTGGGGATGTTGATTTGGTTCTTCGGGTAGTCTTGCCCTGGTCACCCTAAGGACTTAACCTTGCAAGCCTTTCAACTGGGTCTAACGTGCAACCACATGTTTGTAATGGGACGGACCTAGTTGACTAAGTTGCTAATAACGTACCTGTGGGACCTCAGGAGGTCAACTACACCCTTTGTGTAAGTTGTACGGGAGCGTCTGGAGTGAGGCCAGTACCCATCTAACGGTTGATTGGCCTAAACTTCGCCTTAGCTAAGGGAAGGGTTAGTGTGCAATAACCGGGGAGGACCACTTGTATTGTTAGAAGTTTCCGAAAAACTTTGTTACGGGAACTCGCCTTTGTGGTGTTTGACTGTATCTTGTGGGTAAAGTGCATAACCTCTGCAGAGTGTAGAATCTATTCGAATAGCCGTGTCCGCGGTATTGGACATCGCTCGGGAATTACAGTCAAGGGTTAGATTTTCTCAAAAATAACTTGGACTTGAAAGGTTGGGTTGGATTAGTAATGATGTTGATGGAAATGTGGATTAGGATGGCAAAGATGTTTATTAAACTCCTTGAAAAGTTATCTATGCTTTACTTGTTTCTACTGCTTTCGAATCTACTTATGATACTTGTTAAATGCTGTTTACTGCAAAAATACCTTGAGCCACTCCTTTGTATTAAGCCATGCATGTAGTATATTAGCTGCATTCTGTGCATGACTTGCTGAGTACCAAGTACTCACCCTTGCCACAATACAACACCAGTTGAAGAGGAGACTACACCAGCTTTGGAGGAGGAGCTCCAAGAGGAACCGTCTACTTAGGGAGCGAGCCCAGTCAGTTGCCTGTGGTATACTGGATGGCGCCACGATGTTATCTTATTTTTCCGCTGCTATTATTTCTCTCTTAAATAAGTTTCGCCCTGCGAGGCGTACATTTGTAACTTGACCATAAGGTCGAGTAACCAGTTTGACTATTTAATTAAAGTACTTTATTAGTATCGAGTGGTATGATTGTGATATTTACCGATGTTAAGACTGTGTGCACTAGCGCGTTCCTGGACTAGTGCTGAATACACAGAGGGTCCGGATTTGCAAATTCGGGGTCCCGACAGTACATGTGTTCATGCATATAGAGAAATCATACACGCTAATCTTCCTAATATATACATGTGAATTAAAATATATATATAGGGAAACAGGCATGTGTATTATCATATATATGCGTTCATGCGGTTCACTTAACATGTATATTCATACGCATGCGAACAATCCTAACATAGCTATATATACATGCGCAAATACAGATGATGAGATCAACTGATCGATGGAGATAGTGTGCATAAGTGAAAAGAAGTACCGATCAGCGGTGGCAGCAGCGCAGGACCGTCGGTGCAAGAGAAGAAGGCGAGGCCGGAGAGTGTGCCGGCGGCGACGACGACAATGGCGGCGACGGCGACAAGGCATGGGAAATGGTGTGGCGAGAGGATGGAAGGCTCACGTGTGACTTGGGATGGAGATGGCTGGAAATGGTAGAACACATAGGACATGGAGATGTAGAAATGTGTGAGTTAGTGTTGCTACTTCACCTCATGACCATAATGCATTCACGTTACTAGTAATTAACTAAGGAATGGAAAAGCCATTATGTGAGTAGAAACGGATGAGGAATTTATGGTGACTAGTAACTGATGGAGTAGTGGAGAAAGGAACGGCTGGGAAGAATAAAGGAAACGGCTGGAATGAGAAACGTCCAGGTACACATGCATAAACGTATACACATATACGTTCGCAAAACGTGTTGAGGAAAAAATAACAGAGAGGTTCTAAAAATCTGGAAAATTCCTCTAAAATAGTAGGAATTATTTGGAGCCTAACGAAGTTGGTTTCACGATTTTTCGACGTGTAGATTTTTCGCAAAAATTCTTTTAGTGAATCATACACCTGTACAGATTTTTGTAAAATCAACGACTTAAGTTATATAACATGTTTTTTGAAAATATTTGAAAGGAACACCCTCGTCTTCCAATTATCTTTATTTTAAACAAAATTTTAGATTTTATGCTTAGGCAAAACGCATGATTTAAATTTTATATAATTCATTTAATAAGGCTGAAATTCCGATTAACTCCAAAAATTCCATATAAATTCCAAACAATTCCAAATATTTCAAAAATATAATAAATACATTTAAAGTAAATTTTGGGGTGTTACATTCTTGTTCTCTTTTCTTTTATCACTGTCTTTCTCCTCCCTTGATGCTTTACCTACAAGTTTAGGACAAATCGATCGCATGTGGTTGAGATCACCACTCTCCTAGCATCTTGGAGGACCACCTCTCTTTCTCATTCTCACATTTTGCAACGCTTTGTTAAAGCGAGAAGAGAGTAGTGCCAGATCTTCTTCAATAAATTGTTCAATCTGTTCATCGATTAGTGAAGATAAGGAAGACAGAGCAAAACTTGAAGAAGCATTATTATGAGACATGCTAGATTGGGAGATCAATGCAATTGATTTATGATCATTCTTCCTAGCAAGAACATCCAATTCATGAGTTTTCAGCTTATAATAAAGAACATCTAATGTAAGTGTACTCATGACAATTGATTCTCTAATGGATGTAACTTTCATCTCCCAAATTAACATGTCTAAAGCACGAAGCAATTTTCTAGCATTAGCAGCATCAGTGTAGATAACTACAGACTCACCAGGTTTCATCTCAAATCGCATGTATTCTTTTTTGTAAATGTCTTGGCGAACCTCTTTGACAGTATTAGAACCCTCATGGTAATCACAAAGAGATTTCCATACCTCATATGCAGATCGAAGATGAACCACTTGATCAAAGTCGCTGCGTCCCAAGCCTTGAATGAACAAGTTGCGCGCTTTGCTATTTGCTTCAACATGTGCTCGGTTTGCGTCATTGACATTATCGTTCTCAGGGACTTCGTACGGCTTGTAAACCTTCTCCCAAATTGCAAAGCCTTGCGCCTGGATGAAAGCCTTCATCTTTGCTTTCCAAAACTGAAAATCAACACCATCGAAAACACAAGGTTTTGTCGTATACCTACCCATTGCTATGATTTCTAATCACCGGTTAAGATTAATTAGAAAGACCTTGCTCTGATACCTCTTGTAGGATCGATATATACGAATATAGCAATCAGAGGGGGGTGAATGATTGCGTGGAAGCTAAAACGAAACTTTTGATCTACTAAAAATTCACCCCAATTTGAAGTCAAATAATTGCTTCGGTTCTCAGCAAAAACAGATTGATAGACGTTCGGTAAAATGCAAATTCCCAGAAATCCAACTGTCAGATTGATCTAAAATTTGAACACAAGAAACTAGATTCCAATAAGAATCTAACAGAAAAAGAATTATCTCGATCGGACTTACGAATCAAAAGTTATGAACCTTGCAAGCTTGCTGTGACAAAATATGACGAGAATCCCTAAAGACTAGCTCTGGCTCTGCGCTTCTGATCTTCTGCTCTCAAATAAATAGGGGACACCTCCCCCTATTTATATTGAGCAAAATGGATGAGTTTGTATACAACTCAACCTTGGAGGAATTCGCATGCATGTCCTCTTGGCCCAACATAGTCCAATACATGCAAGCTACCCGAAACGATTACAACTCTGCACGCGTATGGCTCACCTGCCATACCCACGTGACTAACTGTAACACCCCAAATTTTTGCTTTTCATGAATTTAATCAAGATTTGGCACTTTGGTGAATTTTTGGAATTTTTTGGAATTTATTTGGATTTATTTTGAATTTATTTGAATTTATTCCCTTTTTGAAATAATTAAAGAATTTGATTTTACAAATAAATTTTTGTTGGAAATATTTTATTTGAGTCCAAAATGCTCCAAAATATTTTCTAGAATTTTTCTGGAATTTTTCTGAGTGTTTTGTTATTTTTAATGAATTAAATGAATTTCTAGGAATTAATTTGAATATTTAAACGCTGGAAAACCGAGTTGGTTTGTACTGTTCATCCGACCGGACCCCAGTCCGAGTCAGACTCGAGTCCGACCCGAGCTAGCCGATCCGGTTGAACCTAGTCGCCTAACCCTAACCCTCTCGACCGTCCGATCAAGATCGAACGGCCGAGATTGAGCCACGTCGCCGAACCCGAGCCCGACCGAGCCAGCCAGGTCGCCCGAGCCGGACCCGAGCCCAAACCCCAGCTCCGTTGGATCTTGATCCAATGGCTCGCGTTGAGCCACGTCACCCAGTCCGAATCCAATTCGGATTCCGCCGCCGCAGCTGTGTGGGCCTCGGTTTTCGCGGTTTTCACGGACGCCGAGGGCCCTATTTAATGCGCCGCTGCCGCCAGCGTGTGGTCCGTTTTCGTGCACACCCGTAGCCCTAGACAACGTCGCCTAAGTCGCCGTGGTTGCGCCGCAATCGCTCGCCGTAGTTGGCTTGGCGTTCCGCCGCGGTTAATCGCCGTTTCCGCCGCCGTTGAGCCCAGATCCGGAACCGCAAGGTCAAGCCGCGTCTGAGAGTACCCTTCACTTCGCCGGAGGAGCCCCGTAGCGCCGTTCGGGTGGTCGCCGTCCCCGTCTCCGGTGAGCCTGCGCCGCCGCACACCATCGCCGGACCCCGAACTCCCTCCACCGTCCGATCCAGATCCAAGGTCCCAGATTCGTCCACGTCACACCCCGGTGAGATCCACGTTCTAATCCCCAGATCTATTTCCAACCGTTGGATTTAGATCCAACGGTCTAGATTGTGCCATGTAGCTAAAACCGCACTGTACTAGATCCAACTCAACCGTTAGATCTAGATCGAACGGCTAGGGTTAGCTGCGTTGTGAACATTAGAATGGATCTTGACCGTCCGATCAAGATCGAACGGTCCAGATCAGCCGAGTAGTTTTTCTACTGCGTTAAGCAAGATCTAATCTGGGCCGTTGATTTTCAAATCAACGGCCGAGATCTAGCCACGTGTGCGGAAGCCGAATCGGCTCTCCCGCGTGGGCGTGGGCGGGGGTCGCTGACAGGGCGGGCCCGCCTGTCAGTGATGCCGGTCCGGTGGACCAGTGCCACCGTGGACTGAGCCGTGCACGTGGACCGTGTCCGTAGACCAGGACACGTGGCAGCACCCAGGGGTGCCACGTGTCATGGTGACGTCATGCTGACGTCATCGGGGGACTCGACCGGTGCTGACGTCAGCGGATCCAAGTGGACCAATGAGGTGCTGACACATGTCATGCTGACGCAATAAATGAATTTCCGAAAAAGAAAATGATTTATTAATTCGAAATATTGATTTCAAAATTGGATTCAAACTTCAAATGCTTATAACTTTTGCGTTTCGACTCCGATTTGAGTGATTCAAAATTCTAAATTTTCATAAAAATGAGACCTACTCAAATATGAATTTTAATTAATTTTTGATTATGAATATTTCTCTGTTTATATTTAATTAATGCTTTCTTTAAACTTTAAACTGTTATAACTTTTGCATTTTAACTCTGAATTTGACGATTCGAGTTTCTAAAAATTCATAAAATTATGCTCTCTCTGTTTATGAACCTTATTTGGATGTTTGGACACTTTTTGTCTACTATTTATTTATTTATTACTATTTGCACGCTTTACGAGTAGACGTTGAAGTGCCCGAAGGCTTCAAAGGTGAACTGTTGACCCAGGAGCCAGCTCAGGACCAAGAACAAGTACTATTTGAAGGCAAGTTGTGCTTTTACCATGTTGATCCCATTTTCAAATTACTTTGGGTTTAAATTATTGCATGCTAGTTTAATTAGAAAATACTTTTTTTAAATTCCGGGGAAATAGATAAATGCCAAATTGCTGTATGACACCTTGGTTAATTAAATATGTGCCATGACCCCTTGTCACCCTAGTTGTGGATCATTAGTTGGACATTATTAAATTGCCAACATGGGTAGTTATACCGATGTAGTGTGCTTAGCCTTGCCACGTGAAATGTTTTGGACAATCAAATGCCAATATTGACTTAATGAGATACTGCACCCGTTTTTGAAGGAAGTATCATGTGTTGTGATTGTTGATGGCACGTGGTGCATGGCAATCAACTGGGGTTTGATAAATAGCTTTCGACCGGGGCATGTGGCAAGAATGATCAGGGCGGGCCAGTTGTGGCACCGGGAACGTTGTTTTGGTTCTTTGGGTAGTCTTGCCCTGGTCACCCTAAGGACTTAACCTTGCAAGCCTTTGAACTGACTCAAACGTGCAACCACATGTCTGTAATGGGACGGACCTAGTTGATTAAGTTGCTAATAACGTACCTGTGGGACCTCGGGGTGTCAACTATACCTTTTGTGTAGTTGTACGGGGGAGCGTACCGGGGCTGCGGCCTGGTACCCATCTAACGGTGGATTGGCCTAAACTTCGCCTTCGCTAAGGGAAGGGTTAGTGTGCAATCACCGGGGAGGACCACTTGTGCTGTTAGAAGTTTCCGAAAGACTTTGTTACGGACACTCGCCTTTGTGGTGTTTGGCTGTATCTTGTGGGTAAAGTGCATAACCTCTGCAGAGTGTAAAATCTATTCGAATAGCCGTGTCTGCGGTATTGGACATCGCTCGGGGATTACAGTCAAGGGTTAGACTTTCTTGAAAATAACTTGGACTTGAAAGGTTGGGTTTGGTTAATAATGATGTTGATGGAAATGTGGATTAGGAATGGAGAAGATGTTTATTTAACTCCTGGAAAAGTTATTGATGTTATACTTGTTTCTACTGCTTTCGAATCTACTTATGATACTTGTTAAATGCTGTTTACTGCAAATATACCTTGAGCTATTCCTTTGTATTAAGCCATGCATGTAGTATATTAGCTGCATTCTGTGCATAACTTGCTGAGTACCAAGTACTCACCCTTGCCACAATACAACACAAGTTGAGGAAGATTCTACACCAGCTTTGGAGGAGGAGCTCTAAGAGGAACCGTCTAACTAGGGAGCGAGCCTAGTCAGTTGCCTGTGGTATACTGGATGGCACCACGATGTTATCTTACTTTTTTCGCTGCTATTATTTCTCTTTTAATAAGTTTCGCCCTGCGAGGCGTATATTTGTAACTTGACCTTAAGGTCAAGCAACCAGTTTGATTATCTAATTAAAGTACTTTATTATTATCGAGTGGTATGATTGTGATATTTACCAATGTTGAGACTGTGTGCACTAGCGTGATCCTGGACTAGTGCTGAATACACAGAGGGTCCGGATTTGCAAATTCGGGTCCCGACACTAACTAGCCTCCATGTGCACCGTTCTCTAGCCCGAACGTCTCGCATGACATCCTCGACCACTAGGACCTCTATTCCTCCCTGAACCTAGTCCCGAACGTCAGTTCCTCCATGAACCTTATTCCGGTCCTATCATCAGCCACGTTCGCCCTCAAGCAACACTTGCACATGAACAATCCACAAAATACAATTCCGAGCACAAGTTCTTCCCAACTTGACTCAACATTAGTCCATGCAACTACTCTCACGAGCATTGCATAGGATCAAAACACGCATTCTGAAATCCATACAAATTTCATAATCACAGATCCAAACCGAAAACAATTTGGTTCAAATACAAAAAGTTAACCCTAGGAAATCACGTTCACGACGGACCGAAGAAAAACGGTCCAGCGCACACGTGCTACGCTCGATTTCAATATACAATCGGTCTGGCGCCAAAATCTCAAAAACAAGTTCATAGTGGAATAAAAAATTGGATCGGGGTACCTATAAAACTTTTTGATTTTGTAAAACTCCGTCTGACGCATATACGTAATCAAACCTTATATCGCCGTTCACGACGGACCAAAAATTTGGTCCAGCGTACATGTAAAACTTTATGTTTTTCAAGAAGCTTTGTCCGGCGCAATTGCCTCAAAAACACATTCACAACGGACCAGAGAATTTGGTCCGGCGTACATATAAGGTCCACTCGTGAAAATGTCATTTACGACGGACCGAAAAATCTTTCGTCCGTCGTACACATAAAAAGACTACTATTCTGGTCCAACGCAAAGTCCCTTTTTCACGTTCACGACGGACCAGAAAATTTGGTCTGGCGTAAACACAAAATCAACTCCTAAAAAAAATCCATTCACGACGGACCGAGAACTTTGGTCCGGCGTAAAAGTGAACCTCTATGTTTCTTTGAGAATTTAGTCGAGCTCCACCAGATCAATTTCACGTTCACGACGGACTGAAATGATTGGTCCGTCGTACATGTAAGATTCTCTGTCACCTGAGAATTTAGTCCGGCGCAAAAGGAACAATCTTTGTAACTCCAAAACTCAGTCCGGCGCAAATGCAAAATTCTCTGTTTCCTGGAAACTTATTTAAGCACATGCACAAGTACATTTTGCAAATTCAATTCTAAGCCAATTTTTTAGCACATGATTTCACAGATTGCTTCTGTGCTAAGCGGCGATACCGGCCCAGAGGCGATGCTGCCACCTCAGCAGCGATCTGGTCGGGAGGCGGTGCTTTTTCTAGAGAGGGTGCATTTCTATTCACCGTCAAGTGGCACTACCGCCAAGGTTGGGTGGTACTGCCGGCCTAGTGGCAGTACCAGCCCTTGAACTGCGGTAGTGCCGGCCAAGCTGCGATGCACTCTGTTTTTAATGAACAAATGGTTTAATGGATGATTAAATGGTTCATTAATTTCACTTTAATATTGGGCAATGCTATGTGATGTGTGTCCTTGTCTTTTGATGTGTGCAGGGCTCCGATTCGACGTCATGGTGAGGCGGAGGATGGCCAGGACTAGGCGAGGAGCACCGGAGGTCCGGGAGGTCGGTGATGGCCGGAGTTGGAGCGGGTGCAAGTCAAAGGGTCAAGGGAACCATGAGGATGCTAGCTTGACGCTGCACGGATTAAGGAGGCCCATTGGATCGCGGTTCATGGAGATGGTGTAGTGGTTAAGTCTAGTGGCTTTTGAGAAGCGTGCAAAACCGTTATGTTAGTGGGTTTCGAGTTAGCCCAAGAGGTGGAGTGAGTGGGTTAATCCTAGCCCTTGGTGGAGTGCCCTAGGGTTTGGGACTCATCCAAGGGTGGTAGGTGGCCCTAGAGTAGTATAAATTGAGGGGGAGGGGTGCCCTCCCTCATTGAAGTTTTTGGTGCTCCTTTGAGCTTTGCCCACATGAAGTGAGGCTTTGTAAAAACTTCAAAGAAAAGAGAATACAAAAAGATTTTCCTCATTTTTGAATTTAAATTCCGCATTTACATTATGTCTTTATATTTTGCAATTTAAATTCAGTCTTTACTTTCTCGCAATTTAATTTCCGCAAGTTGATTTTGCCTCCCCTCCTTCTACTTGCTCTTGGTTCTACATGCCTATGATGAGTTTTTGATTGGATGAATCTTCCTTGAGATCATATCCCAATCCTCTAGGCAACCCTTCATGTTTTGCGAGAAACGATCTCTTGAGCGTTCATGGAGAAATCTTTGTAGATTGAGTTCTTAGGTTGATCCTTGTGTACTCTAGGTTGCTGTGACTAGTGGGAATATATCCAAGTCCATCTTGATCATCGAATCCCCACGAGCAACGCTAGATCGTAAATTTGCACTTTCTCGTGTTCTTGGTGTCTCTCCTCTTCAAATGGTCAAAGGTCGCAACTTTGATGTCAATCCTTGCGATTGATTGTTAGAACAAGTTCCTGACATCCTTAAGAGGGCATCTACCAAGTTTCATGAGTTCTTGACGACTGGATCAACTCGTTTCTCAATTTTTGTCATGGTTTCGGGCTATTTTTCTACGCCCTGTTCTTAAGCCCGGCGTACCGCCCCCGATGAGCGGTAGTACCGCCCTTGAAGAGCGGTAGTGCCAGCTAAGTGGCAGTATCGCATTTTGCACTACGGTAGTGCTGGCCTCTAGATCTTTTTCTGACATGTTTGCTTCAGATTTCACGAATTCTTTTGGAGGAGTTCTTCTTGATTGTTATTTGTACAAACATTGGGGGGAAGCTTTATTTTGTCTAATTTGGGATCATTCATCCCCCCTCTGATCACCATTTCGATCTTTCAATTGGTATCAGAGCTGGTTTTGCTCTTTCATAGATCTTGACCGGTCTCAAGAGCCATGGCGATGGACAAATACTCTTCTAAGCCTACAATTTTTGCTGGAGTTGATTATCCATTCTTGAAAATACGAATGGAGTCATACATCACTGCTTAGGGCTTTATGATCTGGCAGAAGGTGAAACTCCCGTATGAGGTTCCTGCCGATGAGAACATCAATGCCACGAACTTGGCCGACGTTGAGGCAAATGCTAAGGCTAGGAACATTCTCATATAGGGACTTAGCCATAGTGAGTTTGATCAGGTTTCTCACCTTCGGTCTGCTCACCAGATCTAGGTGAGCATCCATGCTTACCAAGAGGGTATGACTCAGATTAAGTCGGTGAGGCAGGACCAATTCAAGTGTGACTACAACAAGTTTAAGCAACACGCTGATGAGAATCTCGACGAGTGTTTTGCTCAATTTTCTAAGATCCTAAGCGATCTCCGGTCTGTTGGTTGCTCATACATTGACTCGAAGAATGCTAGGCACCTTTTGAGAGCACTCGATTTGAGGATTTGGCAGACGAAGGTAACCACCATCGCGGATCATACTGACTTGTCGACCTTGACTCTTGACGGGTTGTATTCCCGCCTCAAGATTCATGAGCTCGACATCGTCGCTCGCAAGATGAAGTCTTAGTCGATGGCATTGGTTACCGATCCCATTGGGTCTTCCTCTTCTGGACCCTCTCTTGACTTCTCTTCTGGTTTCTCTCTTTCCGCTCTTTGCGACGTAAGTGATGAAGTTCTGGAACAATTTCCTGAGAACGAGCTTGCTCTTGTCGCTCGCAAGTTTTTCAACATTTACAAGAGAGAGAGATAGAAAGAGAGGTGGCAAGATCACTTGCTTTGAGTGTGGTGGCCCCAACCACATTCGGGCAAACTGCCCAAAGCTGGAGAAGGGCAAAAATGAACAAGGCGGTCCAAGCAAGATCGTCTACATCGACAAGAACCGCAACAAGAAGCCTCCAGCTCACGAGCCAGCGCGAGAGAAGAAGTACTGCAAGTTCGCCAAGAGCAAGAAGCTGTTTCACCGCGTACTCGTAGTGCTCGACGACATTGTCCTCTCCGACATGGAGACTTGGAGCAACGAGGACGAGGATGAACCGCAAGAGAAGGTGAAGAATGGCGACGATTTCTCTGGCATGTGCTTCATGGCCTCCAATGCCATAGAAGTAGACAACTCAGAGCTGTACAGCGACAAGGAGGAGGTACCTTCCTATGACCAGCTCAATGATGCTTTTGTCAAGCTAGGAAAATTTCATTCCAAGTCTAGAGCTAAGTGTGCAAAATTAGAGAAGGAAGTAGGTACCTTATCTCGGGAGTTAGCTTCACTTAGATCATGTTCCTCCCGAGATTCTGATAGCTGTACTCTCTGTGATGCTTTGCTTGTGGAGCTGGAGAACCTAAGGACCCTACATGATAGTATGCTTTCAGATATTGAGGTTTTTAGGTCGAAGAATGCTAGCACATGTTCTGTTGATCCTATTCGTGCTGATGCTAGTTTTCTTCATACTAACAAGACTGCATCTTGTGATAATTGCCCTAAATTGCTTGCTGAAATTGATGCCATAAGCTCACACCTTAGGAAGCTTTCTGCTAGAAATGATGAACTTGAATCATATGCTTCTAAGGATCCAGTCAACTCATGTGAGGGTTGTAAGCAACTAAAACTTCACAATAATGCTTTGACTGTCAAGTGTGCTAAATTTTCTAAAGACTTACTAGTTAAGTCACTAACTGGTTGCTTGCTATGTGTTGGGGTTAAGGAAGACGTGGTCAAAGTCGATGCAGAGCTTAGGGAGAAGTTAGAAGCCCAGATTAGAAGAATTAGATATGCTCCTTGTGTTTTTTGTGAGTCCCTCAAGATTGAGGCAGCTTTTTATAGGGAGAAATATTCACGTCTTGCTCGTTCTTCTCCATCTGGCTCTTCTTCTTCTTCTACTCCTTCCCCCTGCTTTTCTTGTGCCTTACTTTTTTGAGAGTGCCAGTATCTTATGAGCACCCTCGAGAAATTTGTAGGAGGCAAAAAGAAGCTCAATCTTATCTTAGACCAGTCCAAAATTAGCAGATTTAGTCAAGATCTAGGATTTGATTCCTTGGAGCACGCACGGGCGCATCCGCCTACTGTTGTGCGTGCCTCCAAGAGTGGAGAGATTGTGGTTGCTCCTCAAACGAGCACCACTGTGTTTAGGTTAGCAGGACTTGTCCACAGGATCTCTGACAAGAAGGGTGATCCACCTGTTGCTTCCACCCCCAAGGCGAAGTACACTTGCACCTTCTGTTAGAAGGATGGATATCTTGTTGATTTTTGCTTCAGACGCGCCAAGATCATTCGGCGTGAGTGTGTGAGTGTCCTTAGGGGTATTCAGGGTCATCCCCAGACTTTGAGTGCTCTTAAGGCACACACTGCTTCTAGACAGGATAGACAGGCTAGAGAGTCTCCTATTTTTGGACAGCGTATGGGGCTTGGTTTTCAGGCTTCTACTTCTGGTTTTTGCCCCAGAGCTATCCCCACTAAGTCTTTCCACCCTCCTCATGATATTCCTTGTTTTTTCCATCGAGGTGGATATCAGCGGCATGAGTTTGCTTCCTCTAGTAGGATATCTAGACAGCAGTATGTGGATGGTCCGGCCTTTGCACATCGACGGACCAACCCTACACCTGTTTCCAGACGTTCTACGGGAGCTATTTCTGGACTTGTAAGAGTAGAGTCATGGAGAGGCACTAGATTGCATTATTCTGCTCCTTTGACTGCTTCTTCTGCCCAGATGACTCAGTATTGGGTTCCTAGATCGGCCTTGATCTGTCCTAGTACTGAGACATCTGTCTTTCGCTCTCTTTGATTCAGGTACGTGGGACAGGGAAGGGGGAGGTCTAGATCGTAGACTCCGGGTGTTCACGCCATATGACCGGAGATTCCCGTTGGTTTTCTTCCCTAGTCCGAGCTCCCGGTGATGAGGTGATCACTTTTGGGGATGCTGCATCAGGTAGAGTCATCGCTAAAGATACCGTTTGCATTAATGATCAGTTTGTCCTTAAGGACGTTGCCTTAGTGAGTAAGCTGCATTTTAATTTGCTTTCTGTTACTCAACTTATCGATGACCATATCGAGGTAAGCTTCAAGTATAGTGGCTGTAGAATCCTATATTCTTTTGGGAGGTTGGTTTGCGGGATTTCTCATTTTGGAAGAGTCTTTCGTGCTGATTTTTCTTCTTCTTCTAGAGACTCTCTCCATTGCCTTATTGCTTCAGAGTCCCGTGATCTCTCCTTTTGGCATAGGAGACTTGGTCATATTGGCTTTGATCATTTGACCTGAGTTAGCGGCCATGATCTCATTCGTGGTTTGCCCAAACTCAAGATGGTCAAAGATGTTGTGTGTTCTCCAAGCCAACATGGCAAGATGGTTGCGGCTTCTCATCCCCCAGTCACCCGAGTGATGACTGATGCACCAGGACAGCTTTTGCATATGGACACTATTGGTCCAGCTAGAGTGCAGTCAGCGGGAGGGAAGTGGTACATTCTTGTCATTGTCGATGACTTTTCAAGATATTCTTGGGTCTTCTTCATGGCCTCGAAGGATGAGTCCTGTTCTCACTTTAGGGGTTTGGTTCGTAGGTTGTCCGTTGAGCTCCCAGGTGCCTTACGAGCGATCCGCAGTGACAATCGCACAAAGTTCAAGAACTCCTACTTTAGTAGCTTCTATGAGGAGTCAGGCATAGGGCATCAGTTCTCTTCTGCATATGTCCCTCAGCAAAATGGCTTAGTGGAGAGGAAGAACAGGACCCTGGTGGAGATGGCCAGGACAATGCTATATGAGTACAATACTCCTAGGAAGTTTTGGGCTGAGGCTGTAGCTACGGCATGCCATGTTGCCAACAGAGTCTTTCTTAGGGCACACTTGCACCGCACTTCTTATGAGTTGAGATATGGGCAAAAGCCTATTTTATCTCATTTTCGTGTTTTTGGTTGCAAGTGCTTCTTCTTGCACCCCACGAGCAACGCTAGATCGTAAATTTGCACTTTCTCGTGTTCTTGGTGTCTCTCCTCTTAAAATGGTTAAAGGTCGGAACTTTGACATCAATCCTTGTGATTGATTGTTGGAACAAGTTCCTGATATCCTTAAGAAGGCATCTACCAAGTTTCATGAGTTCTTGACGACTGGATCAACTTGTTTCTCAATTTTTGTCATGGTCTCGGGCTATTTTTTTGCGCCCTATTCTTAAGCCCGGCAGTACCGCCCCCGACGAGCGGTAGTGCCGGCTAAGTGGCAGTATCGCATTTTGCATTGTAGTAGTGCCGGCCTCTGGATCTTTTTCTGACCTATTTGCTTTAGAGTTCACGAATTCTTTTGGAGGAGTTCTTCTTGATTGTTATTTGTCCAAACATTGGGGGGAAGCTTTATTTTGGCTAATTTGGGATCATTCACCCCCCCTCTGATCGCCATTCCGATCTTTCGTAGCTGTGGTTGAAATTCAGTAGTGCCCTAATAAAATGATAAAAGATTCAGACAAACGGGGTCTGTTGGGAAAATTGATCAATAAAGTAAAGGGCAAGAAACAGAGAACATCCATTTCCTCACAGCCGCAACTGTCTCAAGAATCTGAAGAACCACAAGATACTCAAACCTCTGGCAAAGTTCACAGAAAAGTGACAACATTCAAACCACCAAGAAAAGATAACCAACCTATGATGTTTGATATAAGTCCTCTGCAGAAGATAGTGACTATGAACCTAGTGTGCACTCTAGTTCCGAAGAAGAAGATCTAAGCACTGAAGTAGACATGATTGTTGGCCAAGAGTTAGCCACTCTAGGGGGTAAAAAGCTAAGATCAATTAGGCTGGTGAATGAAAAGATTTGGTTCCCTTTCTCTAGACCCCCTTTGGATGAAAATTTTATTGCAACTCTGCATAGAAATATCTTTTTGGAATACACGAATAGAAGGAACAGAAGTGGAAAATATGTGTCATCCTTGTGTAAGTAGCAATTTATTGATTGGAATCAGGTAAATTCAGTGATTGGCTCCAACAGACTCCATGAATGTGTAAGATCAACTCCTGGATTAGCAGAACTTATGTCAAACAGAGCCACTCAATGGAATAAGGATGGAATCTTAGAATGCAATGCTTCTTTATTAATGAACAAGAAAAGACATTACATTCTGTTCACTATCAATGGAAAAATTAGAAAAGTTAGATCCCCTCACCTTGAGGCAGCTATTGGAGCTAATAGTCCTTTAGTAAATATGACTAGAATTCATGAGAGAATCTTCCCTGGGAACAGATGGAGGCAAGTGGGTGACATGTCAGATCTGAACTTGTTAGCCCATATTTACAGAGACATCAACGAGGCAAACTTCAATGCAAATAGGGCAAATTGTCTGTCTGCTGAAGCCAAGACCTTATTGCTGCTGCTCAGACACACCATTTTCCCCAAATCTGGATATAAAGAGGGTGTGACACCTACCTTAGCTTGGTTACTACACCTAATCTTTTCCAGGCAACCTATAGATTTAGTGGGCTACATGTTTGGAGAAATGGAAGAAGCCATCTATAGAAAGATGGGCAGTCCACTACCTTTTGCTCAGCAAATCACTCCAATGCTTCTGGCCCAAGGGATCATTTCTCAGATTGAGCTAAACAGAAGATTCTCACGTCCAAAACAATATAAAATGCATAAGTTACCTACTGCAGAAGCTGCAAGAAGAGCTCGAACTCCAACTCCACCCCCAGCACAACAGGAAGATGAGCCAAGTGCTCAACATGATAGCAATGATGGTGACTCTGATGATGGAGCAGATATGGGAGGAGAATAGATGCCTAGTTATTCAAGTCACAATCATCACATTTTTAGCCATGGCAGTCAACTCCCAGTGCCAAGCTTTCCAGATATACCACCTTTAGCACAACCAGAGCATGAAGAACCACTTTGGCACAACCAGAGCATGAAGAACCACCTATGGCATAGCCACAGCAAGAAGAACCAGAAGGGGAGCAGTATGCTGCAACTGAGGTTGTGCTTAGTTTAGATTCTCAAGAAATAGAAGGAGATCTAGAAGTTCAGAGACTCCGAGAACTTGTTGCAGCAGCCAGATTCATGGAAGCCCAATCATTCAGGCCTACAGCACATGATTATGAGGCAAGGGGATCTGCATTCCCACATGAAGTTGAAAGTTCTCATCACTCACCAATTCCACAACAATATAAGCAACCACCTCCTCCACCTCAATATGAGCAGCCACCAGCATGGGGTACACAACCAGATTGGTTTGGACTCTTTGAGCAACAGTACAATGCTAACCTGATAGCAGTGCAAGAGAGATTTGAAGAAGAAAGAAATTTGGCAACATTAAGGCACAATGAACACAAGGTTGCTCTTCAACAGTATCATGATCAAGTTCGACAAACAAATGAAATGCTAAGTAAGATGTATGAAGAGCGGAACCTGATCAAAAATGAGAGTTACAAAACATTTGAAATGCTTAGAAGCAATCAGTTTGACTTGAGAAGGTGGATTGGTGAGATAAAATCAAATGAACTGACAATCAAGGACAGACTGTATGATATAAACAAGAAGCAGAATACACAAGAGTCAAAGTTTGATCAGTTTGCAAAGTCTATGAACACCAAGCTTGATGCTTATGGAGGCTCTTTGTACTGGCTGGGATACTCACTAGAAGACCATATGATTTTCACTGAAGAAGCCAAAGCAGATTTGGTGTTCAATCAAGAACAGCTAGGACACATCATCCTAGATCAGACAAATGAGACTAATGAGTCTCTAAGGCAGCTACAAGATGATTTCAATCATTGGTCAGTCAATCCACAGCCTGGGGATCTAAATTACCCAAGTTGGCATGATCAAGCCATGGGACTACAACAAGTTGAGTTCGAACAAGAACAACATCCTTCTTCTCCTCAGCCTGGGGATCCCGATTATCCAAGTTGGCATGATCAAGCAATAGTTGTTCCTCAGTCTACGGAAGAACAATCACCTTAGTGGCAACATTTGTCTCCTCCAAGGCAAAGCACCAGCTCCAGAGCTTCAGACCTATTCAAAAGGAATTTCTCCAAGCGCAAGCAATGACCACCTTTTTGGCAATTGATGCCAAAGGGGGAGAAATTAATGGTCTAAAATTAGTGGGATAAGCCTAGGTCTAAAATAAGTCTATCTATTATTGTGTGTTACTGAAATATGTTGCATTCTCTGATTTTCTAAAACTTTGGCTGTTCAAATTTTGTGAAACTTGATTGGGAACTCTCTGAAATAACTTCTTCTTACTCTGTTAAGACCTTTTAGTTCTTGCTCTAATAAGGCTTGTGTTAAATTATTATGTTCATAATCCCTTATGTTCTTGCTAATCCAAGCACTTATTCAGGGGGAGCATAAACTATTTTTTACTTACTTCTGCAAATATGACCTATTGTTCTGTCAGACTAACAGTTCTTTGCATAAAAGGATAAGACAATTCTTTCCAAAATAATGAATTATCAAGCTTGTTGTCATCATCAATCACCAAAAAGGGGGAGATTGAAAGCATATAGGCCCCTCAATTCTTTAATCATGCTTTATATTGGTTTTGGTGTTGATGATCAAGACATATTCTATTCGTAAAGTGAAGGCTTGTCAGAATAAAGACAAAGGCTAAGGATCCTTATTTCTAGTTTTGACTTGGCATTTGTTTCAAGTCATATAGCTAGGTTTATTCTATTTTAGCCGTACTATTAAGAGGGATTATGCACAAGTAAGTAGCTTGGTTCCTAGGTCAATCTTGTCAAAATTACTTGGAGTAAAGGTCACTTCATTTTCACTCCCTCAGAATCAAAATTCCTTCACTTAGTAACACTAAAAATACTTCACCCTGGACTGACTTTCTCAGTCCGACACTGAAACTCTTCTTGAAAAATCTTATACCGAGCGTACACCGTTCACGCCAGACCAACTTTTGTGGCTTGACGTAGTAAACTTAGACAGTTGAAAACAAACCGAGCATATGCCTTTCAAGCCGGATCGTATTTTCAAGTGTCCACCGAACCAAGTTTTTCGGTCCGGCGCCAACACAAAACTCTGTGGAAGTCCTTTGGTGTTAAGTTAGTTCTTTTGAAAAACTTCCAGAGAGGTTGACTTGTATGCCGAACCACATTTTTGGTCTGGCACAAATTGATGCTTTGAATAATTCACAACGGACAAACTTTCGCAAAAAGCATGTGTACGCCGGACCAACCTTTTTGGTCCGACATAAACGTTGTTTTACGATGGACCGAGTTTTTCGGTCCGGCATAAATGGGAGTTTTTCTGAAATTGGTCTGTCGTACCTTGATCATATTGCAAATCCTTGTAATCATTGTACGTGGCACATTGGATTATTTATCATTTTGACAAAGCCCAACGGCTAGTAAATACTGTAACGGTTATTTTTCGTTTGATGGCTATATAAGCTATGCTAGGACCTTCTTTTAGAATACTTTTTGCATCTCTTTGACATTTAGCACTCTTGAGCTCCAAAGCATTCAAAGAGACTGAATTTCACTCTTCATTCAACATTCAGAAGTGATTTAGCTCTAAGCATAGTCTAGACAAATTACGAGATTGTGAACCAAGAGATTGATTTTGTGCTTAGTCTATTACTCTTGGAACTTAGGCCCTGTTTGGCAGAGCTCCAGATCCCAGTTCCACCTCAGAGCTAAAATTTGTAAGCTGAAATAAAGTGACTTAAGTTTATAATTTTATTCTAAAATGTGAATAAGATGACTCACCTAAACACTCTTAATATACCCACAGCTCCAGCTCCACGAATCTGGCGAAGCTAGGAATACCTAGCTCCACCAACTCCACGAATTTGGTGGAGCTCGAGCTCTGCCAAACACCCCCTTAGTGTCCCTAGACGGCTTGTGAGTTCTTTGTGACACTACGGAATGGTGTGACATTATTTAACGTGAATGTTAAGGTCAAAAACCTTTATGAAATATGGTATTGGAGGTTAAAACCATATGATAGGAGGCTTAATAGCGTTTCCGGGCCATTTCCGGGGTTTTGGGCCTTTCCGGGGGAGTTTGGGCCTAAAGGAAAGGGTCGTGGGCTTTGGTGGGATAGAGTTTGAGTCCTAATAGGAGTAGGAGACCTGGTTGGGGGCCTCCCCCAGCCCCTTTAGGCGTTCACCCCCTGCCCTTGCGCCCCCACAAGTCCTAGCCGCCGCCCCCACACCTCCCCACCTCCTCCTTGTGGCGCCTCCACCTCCCCCATTGCTCCCCATTGCTCCACCACCTCTCCACCACCTCTCCTCCTCCCTTGCTGCCCCTAGGGGAGTTCTCCACCTCCACACCTCAAAGATCCATCCGTTGGAGCGCTCCGCGATGAGGAGATCCGTCGGGATTGGAGCGAGGAAGGAGATCGCGCGAATCGGGAGGAGATCTATTGGGTTTTCGTGCGTTGGGCAAAGGTATGGCCATGGGAATCCTTGGGGTTGGTCTAGGTACTGTTATAAGGGTGTTTATAAAGTTTTTAGATCAATTGGTGGTACTGGAATTGAGTAGATTGGATTAGATCTAGAAGTTGCCACGTTCTCTGTTTCGGGCAGCATGAGCAGTCGACCTAGGGTTCGGTTTTTCGCCAAATTAGAATCGGAATCTGGTCGTACGGACGTTGAAGAAGTTGTAGATAATTTCATTATCTTTCTGTGGATATAAAGAACGTTAAATTCCGCCCAGCCATTTCAAAGTTATGGCTGTTTAACCGAGCATGTTAAAATCTGTGACGTGATTGGAACAGATCACGGTATTTTGTAGATTAAACAACTTTAGAGTCCGAATCAGTCTTTCCCTATACCTAGAAAAAGTTGGGAAATTTCCTAAGATACGCGAGTATGTACTCGCTTAATTGATTCGGAGTCTTAGAACCTGAGTTATGCCTTTTGGAAGGCTGCTGTCCCGACGGGACAAAACCTCTGTTTTTAGGTTTTACGAGTAGTTGGCAATGTCGGGGTAGATGAGGGTTTGCGTACTGTTTTGTGACATGATTGTGAGTGTATGATACCTATGTGCAGGTGGTGCGACCCCGGGAGTGCCTTCTACTTCCCGCCAATCCGTTGCCCGTGGTTGAGGCAAGTGTGTTGTAATGGATAGCGATTTGTAGGTTGTTTGTTGAGAATAGATGGAATTGACTACATGATATATGATCACTTGCCATGCTTTAATGATTGCCAATGATATGATGAGCATGTTTATTATGTTATGATGCCATGTGTTAATGTACGAGTTAAATATGATGTTGGCATAATTGCATACATGGCATGTTACATGGCCCGGGCGGTGAGAAAGTCATAACTAGTCCGGGGAAGGTCGGTGAGAAAGTTATGACTAATCCGGAGAGCCATTGAGTAAGTCCTACATCGTGATTCCATCCACGTGGTGTTTGGAAGCGAGGAGTAGGCACCCTCCATCTTCGGGATGGAAGGGGGGAGAGGGTGCACACCGACGGTGTGTACTCAACCATACCGGTATGAGTTTCCAAGGAGACATGAGCATTGCATTGCATTGCATACGTAATGATGATGATAATGTTATGTGTTCATGAATGAGATGATATACATGATGTGAGACATTATTGCCATGTTATTGTTCTTGTTGTCCATTGCAATATGCTTGCTGAGTGATGAACTCACGCTTGTGTTTAAGTTGTTTTCTTTTAGGTACCATGAATCCGGCATGCGGGGAAGGGAAATAGTCACACTTCCACACATAGCTTCACTCTTTTGATTTCACAAGTCATTCAATTAGTGTTGATAATAAATTGCGTGTGATGATCATTGCTTTAAGGCTTAGCTTTGCTAAATGAGAATCTTTTCGTTCGTTTGACTCTTGGAGACATTATATGTTTGGAACTAGACTTACATTGTTGCTAAGTCGTTAATTATTGCTGTTTTAGATGCTTTCCATTATGATATAACTTGTGTTACTGTTGTTGCTCCTTCAATTCATGTTAAAACAAAGGAGATGCTGCCTGTCGACGATCGGTTTCGCTGGCAGTAAGATTTGTGGTTCTAGGGGATTTGTGCGGGATCTGAGCTTGAGGGTAACACAGGATGCAAGGGCGATCTGTTTTAGACAGGTTCGGGCTCTCTCGGAGGAGATAATACCCTAGTCCTGTGTTCTTGGATATATCTGAGCCTATTTTCTTGTTTCTCCCTCCTCCCCTTATATACTAGGGGAAGGGTACATGACAGATGGGCGCCACTGGGCCCTCCACATGGTGGCCTCACCAACACATATTTGTCCTCGTCGGCTATGGCGCACTACGTCTCGGAGAGGTGGTTGTGCTTTCCCCGACCCATGCCTGCCGCCCTGTCAGGTCCCAGCATCTGCAGGCTCTGCGAGTGTCAGGCTGCATGCTACGTTCTTGGCGGGTTGTTTGGGCGTGGCGCGAAGCTTCCCCGAAGGATCTGGAGTTGCCTTGGGGAACAAGTCAAAAACCTCCTCCTGGCCCGTCGTGGTGCTTCTGGGCTTTAGGCCTACTACTCCGCCCGTCTAGCCTAGTCGGATGTAGGTCCCACTTGCGGGACCCCTGTCTCTGACATCCCACAGCAGCCCCCAAGTGCTTTAGGATCGGATTTCCGTCTCTTATCCTGTCATAAGGATTACACAGGAAAAGAGATCGTAAAGAACTTGCAATGTGAAGCCACCGTGGTCGGTTAGCTCGTGGCCGAGTGATACCCGCGCCCGTTCACGGTGCGCGGCAACCGGCTTGTCGCTCGGCTGGCCCCTGTGGGGCGTACCGCGGTCTTTTGGCTCATGGCCGAGTGGTACCCGCGCCCGTTCACGGTGCGCGGCAACCGGCTTGTCGCTCAGCTGGCCCTCGTGGGGCGTACCGTGGTCTTCTGGCTCGTGGCCGAGTGGTACCCGCGCCCGTTCACGCGGCTTGACAGCCGGCTTGTCGCTCGGTGGCCCTCGTGGGCGTGCCGTGGTCTTCGGCTCGTGGCGAGTGGTACCCGCGCCCGTTCACTGCGGCGCAGCAACCGGCTTGTCGCCACCGGCCCTCGTGGGCGTCTGTAGTCATTTTGGCTCGTGGCCGAGTGGTACCCGCACCCGTTCACGGTGCGCGGCAACCGGCTTGTCGCTCAGCTGGCCCTTGTGGGGCATACCGTAGTCTTTTTGGCTCGGGGCCGAGCGGTACCCGCACCCATTTACGGTGCGCGGCGATTGGCTTGTGAGGCCCAACCGACCCTCATGGGGCATACCTTGGTCATTCAGAGTAATGCCTGTGCCCGCTTACGGCGCGCTGCTTCAGACCCTCATGGGGCACATTCTCAAGACCGGTTTAATGTAAATCCTCTCACGGTACCCAATCACGCTACGAAGCAATGACCAGCAATTGACCCCAAATTATGGGGCATACCGCTCGAGGATGTTCGGAAAGTGCCCGGCCCCAAGCTTCCGTGGCGGCTGGCGTTCAGGCCCATCATGGGGCGCACTTTATCCCAAACTTCGAACCAGACTTGACACCTGGTCGCTTTTTACGCGTCTCAGCTTTCGGCCCGTCATGGGGTGTGCCCTAGATCTGGCCCAGAATCGAGCGCGGAGGCCCTTGCTTTCCCCGCCGTAAGGCGAAAATTAAGGCTCCTTCCTTATAAATGAGGGAAGACTTGCTAGGCGAAGATACTTTTGCCCTTCCCCCACCACGGTTGAGAAATCTTCAAGTCTCTTTTAGCGATTTGGGCGACCTAGGGTTTCTTGTTTCGCGCCCAAGGCCCTCGGCGGTTCCTCCCACCAGGTCCCCTTCACAGAGATGTCTTCTTCTTCGGGATCCTCATCAGCGTCGGAGGGTAGCACCGACCCTGCGACCGTGGGGTGGGAGACCTCCATCACCACGACGTCCCGCTTAGAGGAACTGGTCGCCGCCGACGTCCTTCCTCCGCTGGAGTTGATCTCCGCCCGTCCCGCCGCAGGTGACCTTTACCCCCACACCTCTAGAGAACGAGATTGTGGTGTTCGAGTCCTTCTTCTGGCGAGGATTTAGCGTTCCTGGAAGCGCCTTCTTCCGGGGGCTCCTCCACTTTTACAAAATCGAGCTGATCAATTTGAACCCCAACTCCATTCTTCACATTACTATCTTCGTTCAGCTTTGCGAGGCGTATCTTGGGATACGTCCTCATTTTGACTTGTTCCGCTCCCTCTTCTTGCTCAAGCCTCATCCGAACCGGGCCACTCCCAGCGTCGTTGGGGGCGCCGGGCTCCAGCTGCGAGAGGGCTTGAAGAAGTAGTACTTCGTCATCCCCCTCAAGACCTCCCTCAAGGGTTGGAGGCGGGAGTGGTTCTATTGTGCCAATGTTGACCCTTTTCTCGCCCCTTTCGCCGGCCGCGCCCCTAAAGCTTCCTGATGCTGGAGCGATGCCCCGGATGACGGTGGTTTGGACCAAGTCTCCGAGCTTCTGGCATGGATTAACGATCTGAAGAACCGAGGGCTGACGGGCCCCGGAATCGCGATCAACTTTGTGAAGCGTCGGGTGCAGCCTTTAAAGGAGAGAATCCATTTGGGGTTCCAGTACGGCGAGTCTCAGGATCCTACTCGGGAGACGGACACGTCCTTGTCGAAGGATGCATTGGCGGCGCGGGTGGTTGACCTCTTCGTGCCTGGCACTGTGATTACCAACAGGGGCTGCCCTCACAAATTTTCGGCGGTGAGGCCTCCTCCTCCCGTGAGTACACCACTCTCTCGAAAACTGTCCCATGATTTTTTGCCTGATGTGTGATTCAAACAGGGTGCGATCATTTCTTTATCAGGAACGCGCGTCCTTCTTTTCTGACGCTCCGGTCGTTGGCCTCTCTCGGCTGAGGAATGCTCAGGCCAAGCGAGTAGCTGACACCTCGGCCGATGAGCTGCGCCGGGAATCAGCGGAGGAAGCCGCTGGCCTTTCGTCAGCCGGGCCTTCGACCTCTGGCGTGCAGGATCACGGCTACAGAGTCGCGACCTTCTGTCCCGAGGCAGCCTCATGCTGGGTCTGGCTCCTCTCCGAGTGGTGCTGGTCCTCGGATGAGACCTGGGATGAAATTCAAGAAATCCAGGAGGTATTCTTTTGGGCGATCCTTGTCTTTTTGTTATCGCCTGTGCTGAGGTGTCTTCCCTTTTTGCTGATTCAGGACTCCTACTATGGACGTCCCGGTGGAGGGGTCTCTTGAAAAGGAGCCCCAGGCACAGGCTTCACCAAGGGGAGCCTCCCCCGCGTCGGCCAGGTCACCCTCGCTGTCGACTGCCGGGGCGTCGCCACCTGGTGCCGGCGGCCCGACCGTTGAACCATCAGGTGGTCCGTCCGCCGACGAGATTGACCCGGCTCCAGCTCCTGAAGTGGAGGAGGTGCCTCGAGAGCCACCGCCGCTCGGTCCTCTGCCGAAGCCCCCGAATCGGACCGTATGGTGGGAGGGGGGTTCCGACTGGAACGGGATGGAAGAGGACGATGAGATGGAGAGAGCGGCTCAGACGGAGCTTTATGAGCTCACCGTCAGGTGTAGCACGCTCATTAGGGTGAGTTTCTTGTCTTCATTCTGTTGCCTACTGGCTTCTCCCTGAGATTCTGCCCTGTTACCTAGGACATGGGGGAGCGCTCGGAGCAGTGGTCGCAATTTTTTCGGAAGGTGCTCCCGAAGCTCAAGGAGCACCAGAAGTATCAGGACAAGCTCAGCGAGATCAGCAGCGACAGATGGAAGGAGGTCCACAGGCTTGAGGACCAATGTATGGCGATCCGGGAGGAGAAGGCGAAGCTTGAGCATGTGCTCGAAGGTGGGATCCTCCCCTGGACTCGGTTTGGACATCTTTTTGGATAGTTGGAAAGGATAATGACGCTCCTGTGTTTCAGAGCGCGATTCGACCATTGCTGAGCTGAGAGCCCGACTGGAGGCTTCAGAGAGTTCTGGCCTCGAGGCTCGAATTGGTTTGGAGAGGATGCAGCAGGAGCTGAAAGGTAAATTTCTTTGACTTGGATTGGACGTACTTGGCGTCGAGTGTGTTTTTGATGGCAGTTCGGCTTTGTTGTAGAATGCAAGGAGAAGATGGCCGCTGCCGAACGGGGCCAGACTGAGCTGTGCGTCGCCTACGAGCCAGTTCTGCACCTTCTGCGTATTGAAGGAGTTGAGCCGGGCCAGGGGACGACGCTGTTCCGCTTCTCTCTGGAGGAGCCGATAGGATCAGAGCTTATGCCAAGGAGTCCGCGACCATGAGTGCGAACCATGCATTGGCAGTGGTCAAGTCTCATTATCCAAGAGTTGACCTTGATGCTGTGAAGGAAGGTTTTGCTTGTGATGAAGACAAAGCCAACGCGCTCCTCGAAGAGGTCTCTGGTACATCGCAAGCCTTGTTAGAGAATCTTGAATTCTGACTTCGATGTGAACCTTAATGCCGAGTGCTGGCCCTCCCCTCCTTGTTTGAAACGTTGTATTTTCTCACTTGAATATAATTTGTCTGTATTGTCCTCTGCTAAGTGGGCTCCAGACCTCTTTCACTATTTCCCCTTTGTCTGAGTTGCTAGAATATAGGCCCACGGCCTTTTGGCCCCCGTTGCGCCTTTCTGGGTGGCTTTCAGCCGACTGGTATGGCTCCCAAGCGTCAGGGTCTTGGCCCGTGGCCTTTTCGCCCAGACACGCTTTTCCGAGTGGCTGGAGTGCAGCTCTCGAGCGTCGGGATTTACGCTGTGGCCACGGCCTTTTGGCCCCGTTGCGCCTCTGGATGGCCTTCAGCCGACTGGTATGGCTCCCAAGCGCCAGGGCCTTGGCCCGTGGCCTTCTCGCCCCGGACACGCTTTTCCGAGAGGCTGAGTGGTTCAGCCCCCAGGTTTGCATTGTCGCCTCCCAGCTCGCAGCCCCCGGACTTCTCGCTTAACTGGGCAAAGTGAGCGGGAAGGACTTGAACTGCTCGTGACACGTGTCTGGCGAAATGTCTCTTAATGTTGTTCAATGTGCTGATCTTCTTTGGTACTCGCGCAGCCGCTTTGTTTTCTGTGCTTCATTGATTGCGGGGCGGCGCGTTTGATTGCCTTTGGAGACGCTTCGATTTCCGGGGCTGGGATGGTTTATAAATAGGGCGTCACCGCAAGTAAAGCAATCGCCCATTTCCTCTCGCCTCCTCCCTCTTCTTCCTCTTCTAGCTTCCTTCCATGTCTAACATGAGGAGGTTCGTTGGCCCATATGCGGCGTTCTTTCGCCAGCGGTGCTTTGGGCTGCTCATCAGCTGGGAGGAGGCCGAATTCTGGGAGGAGCACGATTTTGCTATCCTGGAGGCGGAAGAAGAGGAGGGGCCCACGAGGGACGCCGCCGCCATGGCCATCTTGCTGGAGGCTGCACCGGGGCTCCACGAGGTGACCGAGATCATCCTCGAGATGGTTGGTCGCGAACGCCGCGACGATCTTGCCGCCAGGGCCCTCGTCCGCCTTATACCACCCTTGTGGGTGGTTGAGGACGAGATTCTGGCGGCTTTGGGTCACGTGAGTCGCGTCTAACCTCGACGATCCCGCCCCGGGCCTCCTGGCAGTATAGCCTCCAAAGAAGACCAAAGACCAAGAGCACCAAAGATCAAAGACAAAGACCAAAGAAGACCAAAGAAGACGATTTTTTTAGCGCATGAAAATGAAAAAGAAAGTTAGTAATGTAAATTACTAATATTAAGGAACAAAATGTGAAATCTTGCCCAATCTATGCCGTCATATTTATTCCGAGTTTAGGGTTCCGCCTGATCAACCGTTCTAGTCAGTTGCTCCAGCGCCAGCAACGAGGCGTTGGGGCTCGAGCTTTTGACGGCTAGAAACTCACGATCAAGCGAATCTCGGTTAAATTCTGGCGCTACGAATTGTAGTCCCGAGTGGTTAGTGCTTTCAGGCTCTACCCACTCCGTTATGCGCGCTGGTATAAACCGCCGGAGTTTTGTGCTCATCGCACCCTTTTTTATTTCCGTGCGTTTTGTACCGGCGCGACCAGGGTTAGGTGCTGCACCAGTCGGGTAATAACCACTCGGGATAAGCATTACTCAGTAGAACTTCAGAAAATAAAACGGATCACCATTCTATTTAGCATATGAGAGTCGGGTACATAACTTATGCGTAGAAGCGATAGAGCTGTTCGGCGTTCCAAGTATTCGCCAAAATCTCGCCATCTTCACGTCTAAGTCGATAAGCACCTGGCCGGACCGTCTTCTCCACAATGTACGGACCTTCCCAAATTGGAGAGAGCTTGTGCTCGCTTTTCTGGTTCCTCTTCAGGACCAGATCCCCTTCTGAAAAGGTTCTACTTCTGACATTGCGAGAGTGGTAACGCCGAAGTCCCTGGAGGTACTTAGCCGACTGGATGGCTGCAACATTCCGAGCCTCCTCGAGTTGATCAAGCTCCACCATTCGGCTTCCCTCGGACTCAGCTTCGTTGTAGTTCCGAACCCTCGTGGATTCGAATCCTAGTTCGGTCAGCAGAACCGCCTCTGCGCCATAGACCAGGAAAAAGGGTGTTTGGCCGGTTGCTCAGCTAGGAGTGGTTCTGAGTCCCCAGAGTACCGATGGTAACTCCTTCACCCATCGGGCAGCATATGGTTTGAGGCGATCGAAGATCCTGGCCTTGAGGCCTTGGAGGACCAGACCGTTAGCTCGCTCGACCTGCCCATTACTTCGTGGATGAGCCACCGAGGCGAAGCAGATCTTGATCCCGACGCCTTCGCACCATTCTTGAAATTCTTCACTCCTGAATTGGGTGCCATTGTCCGTGATGATCCGGTTGGGCACTCCGAATCTGACCACGATATCCTGGAAGAACTCCTTGGCCTTAACCGCAGTGATAGTGGCGACTGGTTTGGCTTTGATCCACTTGGTGAACTTGTCAATAGCTACGAAAAGGTAGGCGAAGCCACCTTGAGCCTTCTTGAGCGGGCCCACTAAATCGAGCCCCCAGACCGCGAAGGGCCAAGAGATGGGGATAGTTTGCAGCTCCTGCGCCGGCAAGTGTGTCTGCCTTGCATAGAACTGGCAGCCCTCGAAAGTTCGAACGATCACCTTGGCATCCGTCACTGCCGTTGGCCAGAAGAAGCCCTGTCGGTAGGCTTTCCCAACCAAGGCGCTTGACGCCGCGTGATGGCCGCACATCCCCGAGTGGATTTCTTGGAGCAGCTCTCTTCCCACTTGTCCCGAAATGCACCGCCTGAGGACACCTGAGGCACTCTTCCGAAAGAGCTCATCGCCCACCACCACATAGGATTTGGCTTGTCGGGAGACGCGCTCTGCCAGAGCGGTTGCTTCTGGAAGTTTGTCCTTCAGGAGATAATCTAGGTACGGGGCCGTCCAGTTGGGATCAATGAGCAGGACTCCGGTCCCAGGGTCCTTACTTGGCTCTTGTCGTTTTGTAACGGTTGGCTCGTAAAGATCCTGGACGAAGATACCACTCGGGACATCTGCCCGAGTGGCTCCCATTTTAGCCAACTCGTCGGCTGCCTCATTATTACGGCGGAGGACATGAACCAGCTCCAGACCGTCAAACTTGCCTTCCAATTCTCGGACTTGCTGGCAGTATGCCGTCATAGTTTGATCTACGCACGACCAGTCCTTTTGTACTTGGCTCACCACCAACAGGGTGTCACCCCGAACCGCCAGCCGTCGGATTCCGAGTGATGCGGCGATGTGGAGCCCATGGATGAGAGCCTCGTACTCTGCGGCATTGTTCGAGGCCAGGAAGTGAATCCGAAGGACGTATTTCAACCTGTCGCCCTTAGGCGAGACAAGGAGAATTCCTGCCCCTGCTCCGCCGAGCATGAGAGATCCATTGAAGTGCATGGTCCAATATTCTGGCTCTTCTTCCGTGCGGGGAGCCTGGTATTCGGTCCACTCGGCCGTAAAATCGGCTAAAACCTGGGACTTGACGGCGGTGCGCGGCTTGAACGAGACGTCAAAAGCTCTGAGCTCGGCTGCCCACTTTGAAATTCTTCCAGTAGCTTCTCGATTATGGAGGACCTCTCCCACGGGGAAAGAAGTCACTACCGAAATCGAGTATCCTTCGAAATAATGCTTCAGCTTCCGCGACGAGATCAAAATTGCGTACAGCAGCTTCTGGATTTGAGGGTATCGCGCCTTGGACTCGCCAAGCACCTCGCTGATAAAATAAACCGGGCGTTGCACGCCGAAGCGGTGTCCAGATTCTTCCCGCTCCACAACTATCACGGCGCTGACTACATGAGTTGTTGCCGCTATGTAGAGTAGGAGAGGTTCACCTGGCACCGGCGAGACCAGAATTGGAGGGGTGGAGAGGAACACCTTGAGTTCTTCAAAGGCTTGTTGCGCCTCCGCCGTCCATTCAAAGCAGTCATGTTTCTTGAGGAGCTTGAAGAAAGGCATCCCCCGAACTCCCAACCGGGAGATAAACCTGCCAAGCGCCACCATGCATCCGGTAAGCTTTTGGACATCTTTTTGGCTGGCGGGCGGGGCCATCCTTATGATGGCCGCGATTTTCTCCGGGTTTGGCTCGATCCCGCGATGAGAGACAATGAACCCGAGTAGCTTCCCGGAGGAAACACCGAAAACACACTTCTCAGGGTTTAGCCTCATCTGGAACGCCCTCAGACTTGCGAACGTTTCGGCTAGATCAGAGGTGAGGCTGTCTTCTGTCTTGGTTTTAACCACTATATCATCCACATATGCTTCCACATTGCGTCCGAGCAGATGGTGAAAACACCGCTGTATCGCTACCGATAAGTTGCGCCAAAGATTCTTCAAATTTCAAACGGCATGGTGATGTAGCAATATGCTCCGAACGGGGTGATAAACGAGGTCTTCTCGCAATCCTCTTCTCGAAGCCGGATTTGATGATAGCCTGAGTAGGCGTCTAGAAAACTAAGTAGTTGGGATCCAGCAGTGGAGTCTACCACCTGATCAATACGGGGGAGACCGAAGGGATCTTTCGGGCAAGCCTTGTTGAGGTCGGTGTAATCAACACACATGCGCCAGCTTTTATTCTTCTTCTGGACAAGTACAGGGTTTGCCAACCAGTCGGGATGATACACTTCTTTGATGAAGCCTGCGGCTAGCAGCTTTGTAATCTCCTCCCTGATGGCTTGTCGACGGTCTTGAGCGAATCATCGCAGCCTTTGCTTGACTGGCCTGGCTGATTGGTTTACATTTAATGCGTGCTCGATCACCTCCCTGGGGACTCCGGGCATGTCCGACGGCTTCCAGGCGAAGACGTCCCTATTTGCCCGCAGGAAAGTGACGAGCGCGTCCTCCTATTTGTCTCCGAGCCCTGTCCCGATCAAAACGGTTCGCGAGGGATCGGACGGGTCGAGGAGGATTCTTTTGGTACCTTCCTCGGGGCCGATCCCAGGGCTTCGCGCTTTGCGGGTAGGGATGCTACCTTCCGGCTTGTCAGAATCCGCTTCTCGCCGAATCACCTCCCGACCCGCTCGCGCCTCCAGGGACTCGGCCATCTCGTAGCTTTCCTTGTCGCAGGAAAAAGACTGTCTCACGTCACCGCGTAGAGCGATGATACCATTTGGCCCTGGCATCTTCAATGTCAGGTATGCGTAGTGGGGTACTGCCATGAACTTGGCCAGCGCTGGTCTCCCCAAGATGGCATGATATGCTGTTGAGAAATCGGCCACCTCGAAGCCCAGGTTCTCCGTCCGGTAATTCTCCCTTGCGCCGAAAGTGACCGGCAGAGTGATTTGTCCGAGTGGTGTCGCAGAAGTTCCAGGTATGACACTGTGGAAAGGCGACGATCCGCGCTTTAGCTCCGACCGTGGGATCCCCATATCGTCAAAGGTTTTGACAAAGAGGACATTGAGCCCGCTCCCACCGTCAATCAATACCCTCTTGAGCTTGATGTTGCGGACGACGGGCGCCAAGACAAGAGGATACCTGCCGGGGAATGGGACATGATCTGGGTGATCCGAGCGGTCGTCGTTTATCGCGACCTCGGACCAGCGTACATATTGGGGCGTCTCCGGCTGCACTGCGTAGATGTCCCGGGCGGTGAGCTTTTGCTTCCGCTTGGACTCATATGCAGCCGAGCCCCCGAATATGTAGTTGAGCTCGAGTTCGGCTTCCTGATAGTCCTCTTCAGCTTCGGGGGGAGGCGGCTTGTTGGCGGCGTGTCCACTCGGACCTTGTCGGCTTTGCTTCTTGCTCATGAGGCGAATCTCTTTAGGGTGAAGCAGTCCTTGGCGGCATGTCTCCCCTTCGGATGGAAGGGGCAAGGCGAGTTCATAACCTTATCATATCCATCCTCCTTGAGGGCGCGAGGGTGAGTTGGTGCAGCGACTGCCACCAGCTCTTCACCCTTGCGCTTCTTTTCCTTCCGTTGGGGGGGTTCAGCCTGATCCTTCCCCTCGTCGCGCCGTTCCGCCAAAGCCTCGGAGGCTGAAGCGTAATGGTCCGCTAGGGCGAACAGCTCCCGGACCGACGTTGGTGGCTTCCGGGACATCTTCTTGATGAGATCGGGGTCGCTGACTCCCTTCTGGAAGGCGGCTATCACAATCGCATCCGTGACATCCCGAACGGTGCTTTTTTTATGCATGAAGCGCTTGACTGTCGGGACCAGAATCTGCAAATTCGGACCCTCTGTGTATTCTGCACTAGTCCAGGATCACGCTAGTGCACACAGTAATAACAGGGATGAAGTACCACAATCATACATAGCGGAATTAATAATAAAGTACTTCAATTATTAAATAAACTAGTTACAAGACCTTAAGGTCACCTTACAAATAGTCTGCCACGCAGGGCTTACAACAACAAAAGAGAATAAATAGCAGCGGCATGAAGAACACCGGTGAATCCCATCAATACGCCACAGGCAACTGACAGGGTTTGACTCCTAGATAATCGCCTTCTCACAGAACTTCTTCTTCGACGTTGTAGATTTCTGCTCACTGATGATTTGTTTGTTGCAAGGGGTGAGTACATAAAGCACTCAGCAAGTCATGCACAGAATGCAAGTCTAATAACTATATGCATGGCTTATTCCAAAAGACAGGCTGAATGGTTATTTTGCAGAAAAGCAACATTTTGCCTCTATCAAATAATCTTAATAGATTCAAAAACAGAAATACCATATTATATAATAAGTTATCAATCTCTTTTCAAACCATTTGGCACAAAGCCCTAAATCACTTTAGCAATTATCTCTGGCATGCAGCCACCCATTCCCACATTTTGTTTAGAAAAATCTATCCCTTGACTGTAATCCCCGAGCTTTGTCCAGTACCGTGGACTCGGCTATTCGAATAGTTTTGACACACTCTGCAGAGGTTGTACACTTTACCCACATGATACAGTCGCACACCACAAAGGCGATTGACCGTAACAAAGTTTTTCAGAAACTTCCATTTACACCTATGACCCTCGCCGGTATTGCCTTCACTATCACTTCCCCCACGAAGGATCGAAGTGTAGGACCGACAATCACCGTTGGATAGGGTACCAAGCCGTAGCACAGGTACGCCTCGCACGCTGATTCCCAGTGTAATCTGTCACCTGAGGTATCAAAGGTAAGACTTTAATCCTACTAAACTAAGACCGTCCCACTCCAGCCATGTGGTTGCACGAAAGGCCCAGTTCAAAGGCTTGCAAGGTGAAGTCCTTAACTGTCCAGGGCAAGACATCATTCTCTCAAGTTTTGGCACAAAGCCCTCACATCACTCATCTCGTTGCCACGAAGGCCCACCAGGCACGAAGCCACCTTGCCACTTGCCCTGGGCCTAAATCTTTTCCCATCCCCATTCAACTTATTGTGCAACACATGCCAACAAGATTATCAGTTACCATGTAGAACCACAAAGGTACCTACACTTCACATCATCACGTGACAAGATCACACTTAACTTCCAAAATCATTCCATTTGTCGTTAGTCAATATTATTTTGCTATTTGAAATATATTTCACGCAAGCATAGCTACGCAACTAGTCACGGTCTAGCCTCCCGTGTTGGCACAATCATATCATCCAACAATTTAATCCCAACTTAAGGTGACAATGGAACATATGGCATACAAATAATATTAACAAAGCTGGAAATTAACAATTAGGTTGATTAACTAGTTATCCCAAATTGAACTATTCATTTTAATCAACATAACATGCATAATTTAAAGCAAAATATATTTTTAAAAGCTAGGAACAATATGGTCAAAGCACAACTTGCCTTCGTAAAGCAGTGAGTCTTGGTCTGGAGCTTGATCTTCGAAATCCGTGTCCTCACACAGCTCGACGTCTACGCGTAACAGATAAAGAACCAGATAAACACGCAAAACAACGTGCGAACACACATTCAAAAACAATGCTACAAATCAAACTAGCTCGAAATCTCATGAAAATTTTCAGAAAATTACTCTAGCATTTTCTAAGATTTACAAAATTTATTTCGACATTTTTGGACATATAGTTTAAGAGAAACAAAATTCGCAAGTTTGGACATTTCGCGAATAATTTAACAGTATAAATTTATTCATAAAATTTCATAAAAATTACTGTAGAAAGGTATTAATTTATACTAATTAACAAAATTTGTTGCAAGCGATTCGGACTTAGAACGAACTTTTAGCGAAAAAGACAAAATTCGCAATTTCTAGAAATAAATACGTACAACTAACTCTCAATTCCAATCTATGGCCTTTGTTCCTCAGCGTGAGAAATCCTCTCGCATGCATACTGGAACGACAGGGATACAAGTTCAAATATGTATATACTCGTATACACACTTGCTTCACGTACATGTTCAAGTATATATACACACACATATACTTATATGCTTCCTAACTTTATACATGCGGCTCATCCGACTAATATACGTAGACATACATATAAAAAAGGTTATACTAGCGAATCGGTCGAATATATACGCACACACACCTGCGACTCAAATTAATGCATAAACGTTCTAATCTATATATATATGAGAACATACAAATCGGCTAACATACTTACATACACACACAAACCTAATATATACACGTATACATGGGAGACAGCCGATTACAACTACGTATAGTCATACGTTCTAGTATACACATACACACAGACTAGATCAACTGATCAACGGAACAGAATGCGCGTAAAAGAGAAAATAAAGAAAATTACCGGACGATGCTAAGCAGCGGCGCAGAACGTCGGGCGCAGGAAGAAGGCGGCGTGACCGGAAGGGGTGCTCGCAATGCAGACGGCGGCGGCGATGACGACGACGGAAAGAGCGCGAGGTCGGCCGGACGAGCGGCGGCGGCTAGACGGCAGTCGGTCGGCCGAGTTGGCAACGGCAGCGGCGACGCGACGGTGACAGCGGCGACCACGACGATGTCACGACGGCGATGAAGACAACGGCGGTGACAACGGCGCGACGGTGGCAAGATGGCAGCATGGCGACGGCGAGACGGCGACGATGGTGACGAGACGGCGGCGACGCAGGGGATGCGAGACCAGAGAGTGCGTCGACGGTTCGGTAAGCGGCGGTAACGACGACGACGGCGGCAAGACAGCAGCGGCGGTGAGGTCGACAACGGTGGCGAGACTGCGGCGACGGCGGCGACGTCAGGGAAAAAGCAGTGGAAAAGGTGTGATGACTAGAATGTTGGAATGAGGCAGTGGAGAGGCTAGAATACTTGCTAAGGTTCGGAGAGAAGACGTACAGGAAATGGAGAATTCATGCAGGTACATGGAGACAGCCACGTCCATGCTAATGCGCCAGTTACTAGGGGTATTCAATATACCATGAAGTAGTAACGCGGGATAGTGGAGAACGAAATGGAAACCGGATCCGCATTAGTGGACGCCTGCACCGGCCGGAAGAAAAACACAATTGCGAGTACCAGCTGAGCGTATATACCTACATGCATACAAGCATGCATACACCAGGGAGCATGTACACATAAACGTATGGACCACCTAGTGCAGGTATATGCATGGCGTCTTCATTGAATCACCCCCCATGCGACCACTTGTTGGGATACTTGCCGTATGAACACAAAGATGGTATACACCCATATACATGACTACTCAGATAATGTATAGATGCAAACCTCATATGGTTAAAAAGAAATAACAAAAAGTTTCCAAAAATCATGAAAAATTACTCTAAAATACTAGGAACTATTTGGGACTTAACAAAGTTGGTTTCGTGATTTTTCGACGTATAGATTTTTCGCAAAAATTCTTTTCGTGGATCAGACACCTGTACCGATTTTTATAAAATCAACGACTTACGTTATATAACATATTTTTGGAAAATATTTGAAGCGAACACTCTCGTCTACCAATTATCTTAATTATCAACAAAATTTTAAATTTTACGCTTATTCGAAAATGCCTGATCTTTATTTAATATGATTAGTTCAATAGACTTCCATCCGAATTAACAGCGAGGGCTTTAAATAATTTCTGAAAAATTCAAATAAACCCAGAAACACACTAAATAAATTAAAAGCAAATTTTGGGATGTTACATTGACGAACTCCCGGAGGGGTTCGTTCCTCCTTTGGTGTAGCTGATATAGGTCCCAAGGGGTGCCTGGGCGCTCGTAAGTGCCTTGGAAATTTGAAATGAACTGCTCACACAGATCTCCCTAGGAATCTATGGAGTTCGCTGGGAGTCCAGTGAGCCATGCTTGGGCCAGGGGCGAGAGGGTAACCGGTAAGTAGTTTGCCATTACTGATCTCTGCTGCCCCGATCGCGAGCATATACCTGTAGCCAAGCCTCCGGGTCCCTCTCACCGCCAAACCTAGTGATGCCTTTAGGATTAAATCCATCAGGCCAAACCACTCGGCGTAGGTGAGGGGTAAACGCCCGAACCCCTTCAATGACCCCGCGACACCCTCCGGTGGTGATCGGCCGAGGGATCGCGCTTGGCGTGCCGCGATCTCGCGGAAGGATGCCGTAGCGTTCATACTCGTCGGCATGACGGCGTTGTTCCTCCTTTCTGGCCGCGGCGCTGGCGCCGAGGTGCGAACGGAGGTCGCGGTTGATGCTTTGGTCGCAAGTCGTCTCCGCTGGGTGGAACGTGATGTGTCTGGCGGGCTTTCGACCTAACCGGCCGCTGGCCGCCTGGGTCCTCTCGACCACGTGATGCTCCTTTGCCGGCTGGTCGGTTTGGGCCTGCTGGATAGCTGCCGCCGTCACCATGGCCTTTACTTGGGCCACGATCGGGGCGACTGGATCACCCGCCCCCAGCATAGGGGTCAAGGTATCCAGGAGTGTCTTGGAGGCGACAATATTCTGCTGTGGGGTACGAAAAATAGCTTGGTCCCCCATCTTAGCTTGCAGAATGTCTTCATTGACAGCCCGAGCGCAGTCCCGGAGAGCACGCGCCCGCGCGTCAGTTTCAGTCGCTCGGCCACCTTCCAAGTCGGCGGCGGCCGAGGTGTCGAGGCGCTGCTGCGAATCCGCCCGTGAGCCCTCGATTACGCAGACTCTATGGAAATTCCAGCAGCTCTCTAGGCTTTCTTCTGACTCGGCCGCCGAGCTGGGTGAGCCTGGAGAAGATAACTCCAGGTGCTCGGAGGCGCCGAGTGGTTTGGCAGCGAGAACTCCCACCATTCGTACCTCGGCGTCCTCGAGTCCGACTCCCAGGCCGGAATGGGCCTTCGGTCCCCTGCTCGGCACTTCAGAGCACGGGACAGGGGGACCGCCCAATCGGCGTGGAAGTCACGGCGATGGCCCACCAGAAACCTCACCGTGCTGCAGCACGGTTCCCTTAGAGAGGGAAAGGGTCTCGAGGTCGTTGGAGATGAAGGTCAAACTTCCGAAACGGAAGATCTGACCCGGGAAGAAGACTGTGGAGGCTCCGCTCGTTGTAGCCATCAAGCTTGACGAGGATCTTGACACAAGCCCCTACCTGGCGCGCCAACTGTCGACGATCGGTTTCGCCGGCAGTAAGATTTGTGGTTCTAGGGGATTTGTGCAGGATCTGAGCTTGAGGGTAACACAGGATGCGAGGGCGATCTGTTTTAGACAGGTTCGGGCTCTCTCGGAGGAGATAATACCCTAGTCCTGTGTTCTTGGATATATCTGAGCCTATTTTCTTGTTTCTCCCTCCTCCCCTTATATACTGGGGGAAGGGTACATGACAGATGGGCGCCACCGGGCCCTCCACATGGTGGCCTCACCAACACATATTTGTCCTCGTCGGCTATGGCGCACTACGTCTCGGAGAGGTGGTTGTGTTTTCCCCGACCCATGCCTGCCGCCCTGTCAGGTCCCAGCATCTGCAGGCTCTGCGAGTGTCAGGCTGCATGCTTCGTTCTTGGCGGGTTGTTTGGGCGTGGCGCGAAGCTTCCCCGAAGGATCTGGAGTTGCCTTGGGGAACAAGTCAAAAACCTCCTCCTGGCCCGTCGTGGTGCTTCTGGGCTTTGGGCCTACTACTCCGCCCGTCTAGCCCAGTCGGATGTAGGTCCCACTTGCGGGACCCCTGTCTCTGACATCCCGCACTGCCAAAATCTCGGTTTTTAGCATGTGCGCCTTTGCTGGAATTTATGTTTAATTGTGGAATTTAGATGTTGTTTAGTTTATGTTTGGTAGCATTCAGGCATATTAAATGTCGGGGTGTTACAGTTGGTATCAGAGCCGGCTGTAGGTCCTTGGAATGCGTATTTTTTTAGTGTCATGCTATAGGGTACAACTAAAATGTGATGTGGAATAACTTAGAAACATGGCTTAGGTCTTAACTAAAATTTTGTCATAGGATAGCAACATTAAAACTTGCAAAAGTGGTATAACTAATCTAAAATTTGACACACACTGGATGCACAGTAGGAAAGGGTATGGGTATCGTTCCTTTACGCTTAAATGTTGTATTTAAGCTATAATGTTGAATGCTTCATTTGATAAAGCATGTTGCTATGTCTATGAGATAAATGATTGAATTGTTCTTGTTATTTGTGATATAGTGGGTTGTGGTGCCGAAGGATTTCGGTCACCTCTTTTTGTTCATAGTAAGGGTGAGGTTTGTGGTGTGGCGGTTAGCGCCATCACCGAAGAACTATTAACCCCTGTAGGAGAAGAGTGCTTACCCTTTCTCGTCAGAGATCGGGTAGTTGACTGGAGTCAAATAGAAGAGTTTGGTGGTGGATTCCTTCGTATGTTCTTTATCGTTCTATGGTCGTTATTGGTTGGTTTTCTTGGTTTTAGTTGATGGAAACCAAAAGAAAAGTGTTTGGTATTGGATTTTCGCGGATTGTTCCGTATGTGGTGTGTGGGTTTGTCTTCCTTGGTTGAAGACGAAGAAGAGGAGTCTAGTGTTGCACTTCTTTTGGGCGCCTTTCCAGTTTTAATGCCTAGTTTGTTGATTGTTTTATAGGGAAGAAGCATTCAATTTATTCCTGTGTTTGTCTTTCTCCAAGGTTAAAAGAGTTTTTGCGGAGTTGTGCCAGACCTGGCTGTCAGAGCTGAAGTTCTGTGGCTTTGTAGGAGTAAGTGGTGTTTGATTTTGTCATTTTACTGGTTTGAGAAATCATCTTTGAAAAATCCTTCTTGTTTCGTGAAAGTTTGGGGTTTGAGATTAAGGTTTTATTTGAAATGGATTACTTGGTCGCTTGGTTTCCGTTAAGAAAATTGTCTTTCAACCATTTTCCTTTATGGGAGTCTTTGAGAATGAAAAGTGTTTTGGAGAATTCCTTTTGCATGACCAAGTTTGGGTTTGTCTCATTGCAATTTTGAGAGTCAATTTTCCTTATGAACTCGGGATGAGCTTTAAAACTAAAATGTTGCAAACAAAGTAAGTAATCTTTTGACCGGAATCGTTTGTCCCTAGTAAGAATTGCTGTTTAGCATATTATGTAGCATGTACCAATGTGGTTTATGGGATGATGCATTGTTAAGTTAATTTTTGAGTTGAAACAATTCAATGCGGTTGTTATCTCTAGCTTGAGAATAAATAGACTACTAGTGTTGTAGTTTACTCTTAGCGAGAATGATTGAATGTGCTAAAGTACATGCTTAGAATCTGTTGCTTTGCTTTAAAAGTGTTTATGACCCTTGATAATGTTTAAAGTTTTAAACCCTGTTGCATAGTTGAAACATTAAGATGATGTAGATCATTGTTATTGTTAAAGAAACTTTCTTTGGTTGTTTAAAGATGCTCTAATCTAATGGATTAATAGAGAAATTTAATTGTGTTGCCTAGTGACTTTAATTTGGAAGTTGATTAGAGTTGCTATTTACGTTGTTGCAAAATACTAGTATATTTGGAAGTATGCAGTTGTGTCTCTACAATGCTAGTATTGATATCAATTGAGAAGACATAAGACTTTTTGTTAATGATGTTGTTAAGGGCAGTGTTAATGTTAGTATTCAATCTATTTTAAATAATTGGAGTATGTTGTGTGGTGGTAGTTTTTGTTATCACCTTTGAATAGAGTAGCTAAAAGAAATGTTGTTGGTTGATGAACATGCCCATTTGTTGTTATTGATGACTAAGTAGTGGTGGTAACTGTTTAGATTACTCGTTGGAAAATCTTGGTTAAATAGAGGAAAATGTTAACATGTTGCGATGGAGTGAACTTTGGATAATTAATATGATAAATGGTCTTATCCTTAATGAAAGTATAACTTAGAGTCTCACTTACGAATTCTTCCCTGTGGAGATAATATTTACATGTTGAAGTCGTTGTTTAACTGAATAAGGTTCGGTTGTCGAGACGTGAATATATAGGAAGTATGAAATTTATATGTTGATCTTGCTGAAAGATTTGTTGATGTACTATGCTCCAATAGAGAATAAGACGTATTATGATTCAGTGATCTGTGGGGATCATGTCAATATATTATTGGTTGGGTGCATTTTTGATAAGCATCATAAACCCTAATTAAAAGTGTTAGGAATGGTAACTAGAGGAAGAATTCGTTATGAAGCTTTTGGTTTAATTGTGTTGGGGCTTCTCAGGGAGTAAATAGTGATTATTGAAGTCTTTAATGGAAAGCGTAGTGGAGTACTAGAGATGGTTCTTTTATCTTGAGCTTGTGTTCAAAAGCTTTTGGACTGGTCGGTTGTTTGCCCTTTTGGTTGAAGGGTTTTCGGTCAAGATGTTCCATATCTTTGTGTTTTGAGTTTCCCTAAAACTCGTAGAAATTGGTGCAAATATTTGGTTTTGGCTAATTTGTTTAGTTGGTGCTATGAGTATGGATTTACACCCCAAAAGTTTTTGAGTCGATCGCGCCCTTTCGCGTTCGCACTGAATTATCTTTGGAATTAATTTTAAAAGGAAGCATATGGTCATAAAGGGTTGTGTTGGAAACTTTTGAGTTAAGCCCTTGATGTGTAACTCTGTTTGGCTAGAGTTGGAGTCATTTGGAAAATGTGTCTAGTGTGCGGATGTTTCACAAGTCTGGTTTTTATGAAAGTTTCATAAGTGAATTTGGTTAGTGAGGAGTTTTCTTTTGGGATTGAGTTTCCCTCTCTTTTGATAAAATTTATGGCGGTTATGTGTGCAGATGTTTGACTTTGGAGTCGATGTTCTGTTCCAAAAGGTTGAGTTTGTTTTTGCGAGGTGTTGCAAGGTTAGTTTTAAATGGATGATGGGTTTTCACACGATGTGGTGTTTTGTTGTTAACGTTGTTGCCGTCATAGTCTATATGATTTAGCGCAACTGTCAGTGTTATGTGTATTTCAATCATGTGATACCGAGGAAGAAGTCTTTTTGTGAATGACTTTTTGGTATTGTTATTATATGATGAATGAATGGTGAAAAGTAAACAAGACATCGTGTATAGATGTTAAATGATAAAAGAGTCGTTGAGCCAGGTCAGTGAGAAAGTCATATACGGAGATATGACTATTCCGGAGTGCTCTTGAAGTATGTGCATTCATGTCATGAAACGAGATTTCCTTTGCTTTCTAGTATGAAAAGAAAAGAAAAGAATGAATAATTTCTGGTGTTGATTGTGGTGAAGGGATGTGTGTTTCCTTTGCGTTTTGGCTTAGGAAATTAAAATGAATACTCTCTGGTTGTTGTCGAATCCTTTCCAAAGTGGTTTTAACGCTTTGGGGTTTGAGTTGTTGGATGAGGGCCACTTGGGTTCATGTTATGGTTGAGCTCACTCAATGATTGTGCTCTTTATCGTGGTCCTTTGAGTGGAAGGTTGTGTATGACTCAATGCAAACCTTCGTGGAGAATTGTGTCGTTGAGGTGTTCCTCAGTAGGGTTGATTACATTTTGAGTGGACCACTTGGTGGTTGCTAGTGATCGTTTTTCCTTTTGAAGTGTATTGGTGCTTTTGTCGTTGGGCAAGAAGCGAGTTGTGTCAAACCGCAGGGGAAAGTTCGGTCATTTCTGTTACGCGAGTCTTACGGATCCTGGTTAAAGTAGGTTGTTCGTTCTGTAGTAATCTTAGAGCGTTGTGTCTCTCCTGCTTCGCGTCGTCTTGAGTACAAGAAACCATAGAAGGGAGGTTGGTACCGTGTTTTTCTGGAGAGTAGCCTGAGTTAAAGGGATCGGGCACTTCAGTACCAAGGAATGCTTAGAATGAGGAGTATGAGACCGTTTTCCTGCGTGGTCTGTTTGGGATTTTATCCTATCGCTTGGGTCATGCCGAGGCCTTGTTTGAGTGCTTTGTGTTTCAATGTTGAGTAAAGTGAGTTATCTTTAGAGCTGTCAGTCTTTGATCCTTAGCTCCTTGCCTCTGAGTGCTGGCTGGTGCAAGTCGTAGGGGCTTCTAAGCGGGTTCTGAGGTGTGGACCATAACTCCCTTTGATTTGGTTGTTTGCGAAGTGGCGTGTCTCGGATTCGGGGTCGAATCCTGTTGAAGGGGGGGAGAATGTGACACTACGGAATGGTGTGACATTATTTAACGTGAATGTTAAGGTCAAAAACCTTTATGAAATATGGTATTGGAGGTTAAAACCATATGATAGGAGGCTTAATAGCGTTTCCGGGCCGTTTTCGGGCCGTTTCCGGGGTTTTGGGCCTTTCCGGGGAGTTTGGGCCTAAAGGAAAGGGTCGTGGGCTTTGGTGGGATGGAGTTTGAGTCCTAATAGGAGTAGGAGACCTGGTTGGGGGCCTCCCCCAGCCCCTTTAGGCGTTCACCCCCTGCCCTTGCACCCCCACAAGTCCTAGCCGCCCCCCACACCTCCCCACCTCCCCCATTGCTCCCCATTGCTCCACCACCTCTCCACCACCTCTCCTCCTCCCTTGCTGCCCCTAGGGGAGTTCTCCACCTCCACACCTCAAAGATCCATCCGTTGGAGCGCTCCGCGATGAGGAGATCCGGCGGGATTGAAGCGAGGAAGGAGATCGCGCGAACTGGGAGGAGATCTATTGGGTTTTCGTGCGTTGGGCAAAGGTATGGCCATGGGAATCCTTGGGGTTGGTCTAGGTACTGTTCTAAGGGTGTTTATCAACTTTTTAGATCAATTGGTGGTACTGGAATTGAGTAGATTGGATTTGATCTAGAAGTTGCCACGTTCTCTGTTTCGGGCAGCATGAGCAGTCGACCTAGGGTTCGGTTTTTCGCCAAATTAGAGTCGGAATCTGGTCGTACGGACGTTGAAGAAGTTGTAAATAATTTCGTTATCTTTCCGTGGATATAAAGAACGTTAAATTCGGCCCAGCCGTTTGAAAGTTATGGCTGTTTTTCCGAGCATGTTAAAACCTGTGACGTGATTGGAACAGATCACGGTATTTTGTAGATTAAACAACTTTAGAGTCCGAATCAGTCTTTCCCTATACCTAGAAAAAGTTGGGAAATTTCCTAATCTACGCGAGGATGTACTCACTTAATTGATTCGGAGTTTTAGAACCCGACTTATGCCTTTTGGAAGGCTGCTGTCCCGACGGGACAGAACCTCTATTTTTAGGTTTTGCGAGTAGTTGGCAATGTCGGGGTAGATGAGGGTTTGCGTACTGTTTTGTGACATGATTGTTAGTGTGTGATACCTATGTGCAGGTGGTGCGACCCCGGGAGTGCCTTCTACTTCCCGCCAATCCGTTGCCCGTGGTTGAGGCAAGTGTGTTGTAATGGATAGCGATTTGTAGGCTGTTTGTTGAGAATAGATGGAATTGACTACATGATATATGATCACTTGCCATGCTTTAATGATTGCCAATGATATGATGAGCATGTTTATTATGTTATGATGCCATGTGTTAATGTACGAGTTAAATATGATGTTGGCATAATTGCATACATGGCATGTTACATGGCCCGGGCGGTGAGAAAGTCATAACTAGTCCGGGGAAGGTCGGTGAGAAAGTTATGACTAATCCGGAGAGCCATTGAGTAAGTCCTACATCGTGATTCCATCCACGTGGTGTTTGGAAGCAAGGAGTAGGCACCCTCCATCTTCGGGATGGAAGGGGGGAGAGGGTGCACACCGACGGGTGTGTACTCAACCATACCGGTATGAGTTTCCAAGGAGACATGAGCATTGCATTGCATTGCATACGTAATGATGATGATAATGTTATGTGTTCATGAATGAGATGATATACATGATGTGAGACATTATTGCCATGTTATTGTTCTTGTTGTCCATTGCAATATGCTTGCTGAGTGATGAACTCACGCTTGTGTTTATGTTGTTTTCTTTTAAGTACCATGAATCCGGCATGCGGGGAAGGGAAATAGTCACACTTCCACACATAGCTTCACTCTTTTGATTTCATAAGTCATTCAATTAGTGTTGATAATAAATTGCGTGTGATGATCATTGCTTTAAGGCTTAGCTTTGCTAAATGAGAATCTTTTCGTTCGTTTGACTCTTGGAGACATCATATGTTTGGAACTAGACTTACATTGTTGCTAAGTCGTTAATTATTGCTGTTTTAGATGCTTTCCATTATGATATAACTTGTGTTACTGTTGTTGCTCCTTCAATTCATGTTAAAACAAATGAGATGCTGCTGAAATCTCGGTTTTTAGCATGTGCGCCTTTGCTGGAATTTATGTTTAATTGTGGTATTTAGATGTTGTTTAGTTTATGTTTGGTAGCATTCAGGCATATTAAATGTCGGGGTGTTACATTCTTGGTGCGACCTGTACAAAGTAATTTGTGGAAAGCCACCACTGATTATGAGAGGTTTGGAACTCACCTCACCTATTGGTGAAAGAGTTACCCAGTGGATACCAAAGCTATTGAGAATAGCTATTGGTGGAGCAATACTTCTGGTGAAGTGCTCTAACGGGGACGTAGGAGTGTATCTCTGAACCTCGGTGAAAAATCATTGTCCCCTCTGATTCTTACTTTTCAGTATTTACTTTTACTGCTCAGCTCTACTTCTTTACCATTTTTAGTAGTGGATTGTTCTGTTTTGGGACTCTTGAAAGATAACTTTTGTGTTCTCTCTGTCATAGTCTCAGTATTTTGCTTTATCTCTTTTGATTTTTCGAAAAAGCCTATTCACGCCCCCTCTAGGCTCATCCTCGATCTTACAAGCAGTACATACATGAAAATAACAATAATGCAACTATGCAATATCCACGAGATAAACTATCACTCTTGGCAATCACTTAACCCCTTACTGTCCTAGCAGATCGAATACCATAAATTTTGGTCCAAGAGCCCAAAACTAGGAACCCATTAACTTTATAAAAACTACCAAGAATACCAATAATATTGTAGTTACCCATTGTTTTTAATGACCACCCTAACTACCTTGAATTCAACCCTGAAAACCGATCTGTCATCAACCTGGATAGCAGCCTTCATAATTTCGTAACTATTTTTATACAACTCGAAATTCAGGAAACGAGGACATTTTTTAAATCTACATAAAATTTTCTATCTTTCACTAGTTATTGAGAAAGTTTAATTCAGCATCTAACCCACCCTAATATGCAAATCACCAAAACCGCACCTAGCAGCGAGCAAAATCTGCGCCATCGGCTTTAACAAGCCATAACTTTCCATCCACTAAACTAAATTTCGTGTTATTGATCTTTAATGAAACTTAAGACAATAATATACATTTTTCACAATATACAACCCTTATGGAACTGACCAAAGGACCCCAAAACATGACCTGAACTTCGGATAAAGAACTACCCAAAGTCTAATCTTCCAGCCATGATCCAATTCTGGATGGCACACTTCAAAAATTCATAACTAATTATATTCTACTCCAAAGTGAGCAAACGATGATAGTTCTAAAATCTAAAAGAAATTTTCTAGCTTTCTCTAGTTATTCATAAAATTTTATTCGGCCTCTAATTAGCCCCAAAATGCAAATTACTGCAACAACAGCCAATGGAAACAGTTTTGGGACAGCGAGCAATCAAACAGCCATAACTGTTAAATGGTTGAACCAAAATTCATAATCTTGGACTCTAATTAAAGTTAAGACAACGATCTACAACTTTCCCAAAAGCTAACCCCTCTGGAAAGGATCAGAACTATTTCGAAACTTTTATCTAAAATCATAAACAACACTGCACGAGATCAGAACTACCTCAGATGTAAACTTTTCCCAATCAAAGTTCGTATCAATAATAAAATAGCAAACCCTAGAGGGATAAAACCCTAAGACCTAACTCTTACCACAAAAAAAATCCACAAGAATACCTTAGGGAGCTGGAGGGAGAATATAGGAGGGACATCGCGGGTGGGAGGGCTCAGGAGGGAGAGCTACGGCTGCTGAGATCCATAGAGTAGGGGGTTGCGACTGTGGGAGCGGAGGGGGCTGCCTCTGTGGGAGGGGAGGGGGCTGTTGTGTGAGGGGAGGAGGTGGGCTAGGGTTAGGCAAGAGAGCCCCCTCCCTCATGGGCCAAACCCATCTCCAGAAGCCCAGAAACTCCATCTGTGGCCCAGAAACTCCATCACAAGATGCACAACAGCTCAAAATGGTTCTAAAACTTAATTTGTATATTACATGTGATTCATGAGGGCTTATGTAGAGCACATGCTTCATACAAAACGCTGGTCAGCAAAGTATTACGACAAGGTTTTTTTTGGCCTGCAGCTTTACAAGATGCTATGCACCTTGTAAAGACTTGCAAGCAATGTCAATTTCATGCTCGACAAGTACATCAACCCACTAATCAATTGCAAACAATACATTGTCATGGTCATTTTTTACATGGGGCATTGATATAGTTGGTTCATTACCTAAAGCGACTAATGCATACAAATTTCTATTTGTTGCTATTGATAATTTCACAAAATGGATAGAAGCTGAGCCAGTAGTTTCAATCATGGCTCAAGCTACAAAAAAATTCTTTGTGAAAAATATAGTCACTAGGTTTGAAGTTCCTAGTAGACTAATTACTAATAATGGATCACAATTTATTAGTGGTCTATTTCAAAATTACTATAATGAAATAGGCATAAATATTTGTTACACTTCTGTTGCTTATCCACAGAGTAACGGAGTAGTAGAACGTGCAAATGGACAAATCATGCAAGGTATAAAAAATGAGTGTTTGATCATTTAAGAACACACTCGGGGGCTTGGGTAGACGATCTCTACTAAGTGCTTTCGGCCATACACACGACGGCCAATAGAGCTACAGGAGAAATACCTTTCTCATTGGTCTACAGCGAGAAGCTGTCCTGCCTAGTAAAATCCATTTAGGTTCTATACGAATCACTTCTTTCAAACAGGTTGATCCAAACAACCAACGCAAAGATGATATTAATCTTTTAGAAGAAAAGCAAGATTAGGCACTCATTAGGTCGGTAGCCTACCTACAAGGTTTGAGAAGATACTACAACAAAAGAGTTCAATCGTGAACACTTAATGTGGGAGACTTGGTTCTAAGGCGCATCCAGAACCAGTCTAACTTTCAAATGGAAAAGTCCCTTTATTGTAGTTTCAATCATCCGACTTGGCTCTATTCAGCTTGCTATGGAAGACGATCGAATTATTTCCAACACTTGGAATATCCAACATCTTCGTAGGTTTTTTTTGTGTAAATTCATATTTTACATTCATTCATATTTTATAAACTATGTCTTCTTGGTGTTATATCAAAACTATTTCTTGTCTTACCTTCATTCTAAGAAATCATGAAGGCTTAATCCAACCTAACTCCCTGAGCAAAATACGAAGTTGCTGGTCGGATTGTGAGATGACTTCTAATAGAGTCTTTTCATGTAAGGCAATACTTACTACGTTGAAACTCTTTAGACTGACCTCATCTCCGATCTGCTATGAGTTAATACTAAGCATAAAGCAAAGAGAAATCAGGTCGGTTCTCCATAAAAAAATTATTTGTTTTCTGATCACATCACTGATCAGTCAAACAAACAGTTGGGGGCTAGTAGTGATATACTTAAGAAAAAATCAAATCAGAAGCAGACAAGTCATAGAAAATATTCTTAACACACAAAAGATAGACATAGAACAAACTTTTCATTTCATTTGAAGAGAACCTTTACATTGTCCATGTACAATTCCACAACAGATTTTACTTCTGATGTGTTCAGTTCATCTCTTCTTCTATTGAGAACTGTAGGTTGGGAGTTAGCTTCTCCAATTCAATTATGCACTTATAGTAATGCCTTAATTTCACAGAAAGGGTATTAACATGGAAGCTAATTGATTCTCATAGAGCTAACTTGATGGTATTTAACATCACGAGGATATGCTCAGAGATATTCTTTAGTTGATCCCTTGCCCCCACGACCAGTTCATGAACCAATGAATTTTGATTTGCATGTTCTACTTGCATTCCTTTCAAATCTGCCATTATCTTCTTCAACTGTACAAAAATAAAACCCAGGGCAGATTTACTCACTCTCTGGATTCTCATTAGTTCATCAGTGGAGATCTTTATTTGTTCTCTTAGTTTGGTGATATCCACTTGCACCTTGGAACTTAGCTCGGCCATTTGTTCTTTCTCTTTTTCCCATTGGGCGAGCTGATGTTCCTAAGCCTTTACAATATTTTTTAATCCTATTAAAAGACAAGTCAAAAACAATTATTTCCTTTTTTCATAAAAAGGGAATAAGTCTCAAAAATACTGGGATCGAAAAAAGTATCTTGCTTTCTAGTTCAGTATCTTTTTTAGAGAGAATACCTTGCAATTCTTGACCGAGCTTCTTTATCCACTCGTTGTTCTCTTTGAAAATTATTTGGTGTTGGTCATTTTTCTCCTTATTGTCTAAGTATTATCATTGAAGTTTAATGAGGTCAAACTCATTGCCCTTGGCGGTATTTTGAGCCACCAAAAGCTTCTTCTCTAACTCCATTATTCTTTCTTATTTTCTATTTCCTGAATAGTCAAGTTAGAAAAGCAAAAAATAGTAGAAGACAAACATAAAAAAAGAAAGTGATATTAGGCTTACCTTTTTGTGATTTTCTGTACATCAGCTTTAACTTGCCGATCTACTAGGTTAGATACCTCTTGCAAAAACTATAAAAGCAAGCAGAGTATATAAAGTAAATTAACTCCTTCCTTTTTTTCTTAGAAATTTTACAAGAAAAAGAAAAATACCATAGACAATAAGTTGTTGAAGTCTTGTTGATTCACCCCCTCCTGATTGGTAGTACCAGAAGAGGGTGGATACTCAGTTTCAGTGATGGCGAACGTTGTCATGTTCCTATCTACTGGTCTATCATCTTTGGTCAGGGTGACTGCCACTTCTTTGCTCACCCCGACCTCTTCCTCTACTGCCTTTGGAGAAGTGACAACCTCCTCCTCAGTAGTAGATGACCCATCGACCTCGGGTTCCTTCTCAACAGCTGGAAGAATTTCACCCTTAGTGTTGATCAGCCTGGTTTCTGCGCCTTGCACACTCAGCAAAATCTCCTCGACAATAGCTCCAAAGGCGAATTTGCATTGGTCGTTTCGTTACCGACCAAAGGATCCACCTCAGATTCTATTAGAATATGAGGAGTAGCCAAGGGATAAAAGAAAAAATAAATTACTATAAAGAAAAATTTACTGGTTCTAGAAATTAAAATTTTAGAACTAAGAAAAATACAAAGGACTTACTTGTAGGATACTCTAGAATCCATTTTCCAAGAGATCAAGGAGTTCTGGTTTCCCAAACGGTCAGGTTGAGAGCTTCTTTCTTTTGATGAAAAGAGGGATATCATCATCACTTTCCTCCTCCTCACCATGAACATGTGGAAATATGAGACAATTCTTATATGGAGTATCCCATATACCATATCGTCTTTTGTTATATATCTCTAAGGAAGTTCTTCTTTGTACTCTAGCCAAAGTCCTCTAGACTTGAGGCTGGTCGGTATTGTCCCTACAGCATGTGCTTCTTGCTGGTCTAGTGCTGGATGGATTAGCACCAACCATTGTGGCAGATATAGTATCCACCACATCTGAGGTTGTTCTATCTACGACTGTTTTCTTCTTATTTGTTGCAGGATCCGAAGGAATACACAAGATTTGCACAACATTCGCACATGCTTCTGTGTTAGTGTGGACTAAAAAATACAATTGAAAAATATCAAAGTAAAATTCCTTTATCAAGTAAAGAAAAAACAATGGTTGGAATCTAAGAATTCTTACCTCTAGGCTCGTCCTTAGTTGGATCGTGGTCACCCTTGATCTTCCAGGTGAATTGGAATCACCTTTTTAGAGGGCTCAACTTATGGAATAACAAATTGTAAACGATTTTATATCCGATAAGTCTTCCTTCCACTAAATTGAAGATAGCATCGATGATCTTGCTTTCTTCATCGGTGAATACCAAGGAGTCCCTCTATTCTTTCTGTTCCACCTTTGACCAGGTCGGAGCGGCCTTATCGATGAACCGAAGGCGACTACTGCTTGGGATCTTCGAGTAAAACCACTCATTCCGGTAGTCCTTCCATGTATCCTTGATTGGGAGCAAGGGATACATGACATTGAACTGAAGCTTGAAAGATACACTCCCAAAAACTTCAGGAATTTTGTTATTTCTAGTATACTATAGAAGAAATGAAAAAGATGAACATAATGAAGAATACCCAAAAAAGCCTTGCAAAAATGCGAGAAGACACTCAAAATCAAAATAGAATTAGGGGAAGATGATGCAACTCCATCTCATAATGATCGAGTACATCGGCTAGGAATTTGCTCTCAGAGAGACAAATCCTAACCTAACAAAGGCGGCGAAGAGAACAATCCACCCCTCTTGAGGAATGGGTTTCACATCCTCTTTGCTGGGATCCCATGGCACCATTTCATGTGATGGGATCAAGCCTTCATTAGCAAGCCCCATGATCTTCACCTCAGTAAGAACTGACTTCTCCATTACAAAAGAAGCAAAGGAGGAGGAGAAAGTACTCAAGCGAAAGATGAAAAACTTCAAAAACCAAGAGGAAAGCAAGAGAACTCAAAAGCAGTTTTCAAATGACTGGCAACGTGAATTGTCCAAAGGAAGCCACTTATATTTATACTTTTTAGCCGTTGCTTCGGTTACCGAGGAAATCAAAAGATTTTTCAAAACACAACCGATGGCATGATTAGCGCGACATCGCAAACGTCTTGGAAGTTGAAAAGCCTTAAGAGAATACATGCGTTCTCTCAAGACTTAGGGCTAGCTAACGACGATTGATTTGTCTAAGGCCCATAAATAGTTACGACTTTTTGGAAGCTAGTCGCATCCTCATAAATGCAACCCACATTAAATCTCTCACCATCATTCAGTCAAAGTTGCCGTTGACCACGTAAATAACTACTCGACATGCAATGTAGGTGAACTTATCTTGAATCTTTGATCAGCCACTACCAGGTTAGGAATGGTCTGACCAGTGAATCTTTATAGGTCGGACATAATGCCCTTTATCACACTAACCTAGACAGGATTGGGTAAAGGATAAAATTCACCCTGGCCTAATTTAGGTTGGTAAGGAATCTGTACACAAGGATAACATGCGAAAGAAGCTTTCTCTAATAGGTATAGCTGACCATTTGGAAGTTACTCCCTATGAAGAGGCGCCCCTCTGATGAAAAGACAACTCTTTAGTGAGAAGACGCCTTTGACTAAAAGACACCTTTTGACGGGAAAACACCTCTCTTAAGATCACAACTACCATCCCTTCGACGCTATAAATATGATACTCTCTCAAGGATTCAAAGATAGAGTCTGTGTTGAGCATGGTCTGTTGTGTATGGTTGAAGAGAAAGCGTGTAATCTATTTTCAGAATAGTTTGTACACTGAAAGAAAGTTCATGATATAATACAATTCTCATTCCTTTCCTACTCCCTTTCAATATTGTTTTACCGAGAAAGGCAAACAGAATTACATTTGTAAGCTTGATCTAGGGACCTCCGAGTCTTAAACATCAACAGTGAGTACTTAAAGCACTCAACAAGTTGTGCATAGAATGCAAGTCTATATACTACATGCATAGCTTATTCCAGTGAGTTGTTGATAGCGTTATTTTGCATAAGCAACATTTGCAAAGGAATAATTTACGTAGATTGAAATGGTTGTAAAACAAATAATAATAGTAAATAATTTTCTCATTTATTTCACAAGATACAGTAGCACACAGCCTAAACCAATTTCATCATCTCCAATGGCACAAAGCCTCCTTTCCCCAATTTTATTTTTCAAGATCTAACCCTTGATTGTAATTCCCGAGCATTGTCTAATACTATAGACACAACTATTCGAATAGATTTTACACACTTTGCAGAGGTTATGCACTTTACCCACAAGATATAATCTACTCACCACGTCTATCGTGCCTCGCCATAAAAGTGTATGCGAATGAGTGATCATAACAAAACCTTTTGGAAACTCCATCCGAACAAAAGTCCCTCTCCAATAAGCCTGACTTACTATTCCTTGTCTCACCACCTGAGCAGTAGAATAGGAGAGACATATCGTTGGACCGATGTCAAGCACCTGCATAGACATCCTCCCCCAATCACACTTCGTGTAGTTCACCCTAAGGCATCATATGCTAGAACTCGGTAACTTACCTAGTTAGGTTTGTCCCATATCAAACATGTGGTTGCAAGTTTGGCCCAGTTCAAAGGATTGCAAGGTTAAGTCCTTAATTGACCGAGATAAGACTACCAAATACTCAAATGGCACACAGCCCCCACATCCACTCATATGGCACACAACGTTCACTCAAATGGTACACAACCCCTTATATTCACTCATCAACAAGTCAACATCCTTTTAGGATAACACATGTCTCTACAACTCAACATTATCATATCGAAACACATGACACACCATTTCAGAAACACATTCCATATTCAATTAATCAAATTAAATTCACATTCCCAAAATGATATCAATAACCCGTTGTATGGCTAAGCACACTATTCACGTTCTAACAACCCTTGTTGGTAATTAATAGCTACCAACTAGTAATAAAACATCTTAGAGTGACAAATGAATTCAAGGCATACAAATAACAAGGTAGACATAGTTCAATTAGGTTGAATAACTAACTCTAAATTAATTGAATAACGAATAAATAAATTAATAGATACCAAAAAATGAGAAAACTCAACTCCAAAAATTAAATAAAACTCACCAATAAATATATCTCAATTTTATACATTTTTAGGAATTGAAATAACCTCAATCGGAATTCGTATGAGGGAGAACGAAAGTTTGAAAAAATAGAAAAAAAATAAAACCGAATTAAACTAATTATTTTTCTACCAAAAAATAGTATTATATCACTCTAACGTCACGGCTATTTTGATTTTTTACCAAATTATTTTTCTGCATAAAATCGAATGATGACGTCATGCTAACATCATAACTCCATTTACCCAAATTAAAGTTAAATCTAAAAATCTCTATTAGAATGACATGTGGGCCAAGGTTATGTGGACCCGGTCCATGGACCAAACCAAGACCACCATGGACTCGGTTCAAAAAAGTTTGACCAACAGCCAAAGATAATGCCAACATTGACGTCACGGATGATGTCAGCGCACACGCAACGCGGCAAGCAGCAAAATCTAGGTCGTTGGATCTAGATCCGATGGCCAATAAAACAGTAGCACCGATGGCTACATGGCATATTCCAATGCTTGATGCGTGGCAGCATCATGACCTTTCATGCAGAATTGAGAATTAATCATATCTTCTCAATTGGGATCTATACTAGTATTAAAGGATCTGATTTCTTACTTCATAATTTTTTTTTATAGCTCACATCAACACACATAATAACTCTAATCCACTTTTACTTTTGGATCACCTACCATTATGATTAATTCTCTCTAACCACAATATGTTATATTGTGTTTAAACAACCTGCAAACATACTTTATCAATGACGGTAGTTTACATCATCTCACTGTTGCAACTATGCATCAAACTTCAAGATTTTAAACTTTCTCGTAGGTCACACATCCTTAAATGTAGGCTGTGACCCCCTCCCCCCAATTTAACAAAGGAACTAGACTCCCCGCCTTGCAATAAGGCAAGGCTCAAACTTTGAGATGCAAAAGCTCCCCCAATCAAAATTTTTGAGCTTAAATACTTCCACCGAGGAAGATGATCGCCAAGATAATTTTTCACAAAAGGAAGAACCAAGCAATCAAGTAATCTTTTACTGGTAAAGCTATAAAACTTAAGTCCACACCATTTAAGGTTTGCACAAAAAAAACCAGTTGTTTCTTTTAAATGCGAAGAATGACAACCACCAAAAAAAAAACAATTTAATTTTTTTTTTCATAGCAACTAAGGTTAGCCAACAAAACTCATATCCAGAATTGTAATATTAGCAATCAACAATGACTATTCACTAAACTCTTTTCTTTGCCCCCAACCATCGAAGACATATCATCAAACAACTCCCTCAAATAACACTCCGATCTAGACATATTAAGCAACAACTCTTCACAACGAGATGCCCTTAAACCTCTGGGGATGGCTCTACCCAGCCACACCCACAACCACAGCCCTTACCACGGCCAATGAACATGACCGAAACATTTCGAACAACTATTTCACACAACAAAATCGTTCAATCAACTCTTTCATAAGCATAGCAATACACATCATTATCATAATATCATTAATCATCAAAATATAACATTCTTCATCAAAACTCAATAAATCACTAAAGCGTAATGCAATGATTCCCCATACCCTTCCCATCGTGCATCGAGTGTGTCACGTTTTAAAGTAATTAACCAATCTATATCAATTTTTTTAAGTTATTGCCTAAGGCCAAATTTTAAAGGTTGATCCTAAGCCATGTTCCTACTTTCACAAAGCAAAATTTTAGTTTACTCTACGCTTATTTTCTAATTCCAAACACCACGGACTGAAGCCCGCTCGATACCAATCAGTAACACCCTAGGCTCCAATCGAGCCTGAATGGTACTAACTCTTAAATTCACTAAAAATTCGGCGTAACCTCCTCTATAACAAATGACATCCACTCAAAGACATAAGAGCAATTCAAAGATAATATAATAGGTAGTATAATGGAGACGTAAGTCACTACGCTCTCAAGCACAACTAATAAACATCAACCAAACATATTCAATGAACGAAAACATTAAACACAATTTGACATGACACTTCGTGTTATCTTATCACAAGTAAGATTAGTCAATTCTAGTGTAGTGGAGTGATTAGTGATGCAGATGTGACGCTAAGTCCCTTTCCCACATGCCGCTTTCATAACACCTACAAAAAAACATAAAACAACACGGGTGAGTCACAAGACTCAGCAAGTGCATCAAAACAAAACAACAACCAAACCTGCCATGTGTGAAGCTCAAATCGCCGGTTAACCACAATGGTACAACACATCTCAACGATACTTTTATAATCTTAACTTCGCAAATCTCAACTTCGCAGTTATCATCTCAACATCTCAACTTCACATTTATCATCTCAGAATCATGCAATGCATCATGTAAGCTCTTTAATGCACCTCCTCAAAGCATATACCGGTATTGCTGGGTGCACACCCGTCGGCGTGCACCCTCCCGACCATCCCGTGGCGGGGCCTACCGAAGTAGGACTTTCCTGCCATCCCGTGGCAGGTCCCTACGCTTAACATCGCTCCCATTCACGCCGATGAATGGGACTGCGAGGTAGGATCAACACAAGCACTTCGGATTAGTCATATATGCATATATGACTTTCTCACCGACCTGGCTCAATTCATGGAAACAACATGAGCCCTCCGGATTAGTCATATATACACATATGACTTTCTCACCGACCTGGCTCAATTCACTTTTCATGAATGCTCATAAACAGAATGCATGATAACGATATAATCTCATCATACTCATTTTATAACTATCATGATCACATTTATAACAAATAACCCCATTCACATGCTCTCATTTCCTTCTTTCATAGCCACAAGCATAAATCTCATTCACGGATATTCACAAGTCCTACACCTACTAGTGATGCCAACATAGCAATATCATGCATTATCAATTTATATAGCAACTAGCATGGCAAACAATCAACACTACAAGAATTCAACAATCGATGTACTTGCCTTATTCTTCGGAGATGGAAGGGCTAACCGCATCCGGAAACACCACCACCTGTACCATGGTATCCACATTATAACATGACAGTACCATTGCGAACATAACCCTAGGGCTCGCTTCCTACGTCCCGAATCCCTGCCCAAACGACGAACTCACAATTTATCGGGAGCGCGCTGCAGAGCGCCTAATTCATAATTTCATATCTATTTCTATACTGCACCTAAAAATCTGAAAATTTTACAGAAGCTAGATATAAACCTTAGATACAACTTTCATGAAGACAATAAATTTAAATTCCACTGTTATCTATGACTAATCAGCAGTTCAATTCAGATCACGTCATTCTGTTTCAAATTCTGGCAGCAGGTTTGCAACAGAGATTACTCACATACCGTAGCTCTAAAAATTCTGCAAAAATTACACAAAATAGTTCTCGATGTTACCTACAACTTTCTAGTTATACGTTTTTGCAGGAAAAATCATCTAGGCCACGAAATCGCGTCTGTAAACCGACTGCTCATACTGTTCGAACTCAGACCACTCTGATCCGAAAATCAAATCTCCTCCCAGCAACCCTCCTCAACGAATTAACCATGCACAAGGGCTCAAAACCCTCCTAATACCACCCTAGAACAGAATCTAAAACCCCCAAATCAAACCTCACCTAAAGGGAATGAAAACTCACCGTTCTTCGCCGATCCGCGCCGTTCTTCGCGGCAGATTCGATCCCGGGCAGCGGAGGAACACTTTGGGTGGATGGATCTACATTTCTACTGGCTGGAAATGGCGTGGAAGAGGGGAGGAAGTGGCTGCAAATTTCGTCCATGGAGGAGGAGGTTTGGGGCGGCTATGGGGGGAAAGGAGGTGGGAGATTAGGGTTAGGGATGTGGTGGGGCTGGTTTTTGGGGGGCCAAGAGGGTGACTGCAGTTTTTAACCCTTTTTTTCTTTTTCTTTTAATGAGAAATCACTCCCTCAAGGCTAAACTCTACCCTTTAATAGCCCAAAACCCTCCGTAGGTCCCGCTACAGCCCACAAACCCCAGAAATTCATGCACGAACACAAAAATCGAGATTCGGGTATTACAGAATGTCACCACAAAGACTACTGACAACTGTTTAAGCACATAATTAACACCAAATTATAGCACCTACCATAATAATGAGTACAAAAAATCCGGCAGCATCTCCTTTGTTTCTTTAAGATTTGGAACAATCACAATAGCAGTATAGCACAATATCATGATATAAGAGCATCTAAATCATGTATAACAGGAAACATTGCAACAGTCCAAACCACAATAAATAAACTTAACGTTTCATGACTTAAACGATGGCACCCATGAAGAAAAGCACATAACATCGCAAAGACTAAACCTTAAACCAATTAAGGAATACTCCGAAGCAACATCAAATAATCATGGGTAATAAAATGTCTAATTGTGTGCTGTTAGGTGACGACAAGATGCTAACTCCCATTCCCGTGTGTTGAGGTCAAGGTACCTAAAAACAACATCAAACAACAAGCATCAGGTCATCACTCAGCAAAGTGTATTGTAATGGAATGAACAACAACATTACTCATTAACACTTTCATCAATGTCTCACAGACGTCATCATAAATTCCATAACATGTTCATCAATATTTCACAACCATCATCATTAAACTCTTGTCTCATCAACATCTCATAAACTCATGCATATATGCAATGCAATGCACATGCCTCCTCGAAGCACATACCGGTATTGCCGAGTGCACACCTGTCGGTGTGCACCCTCTATCCCCTTCCATCCCGTAGATGGAGGTTAACTACTCCTCGCTTCCATTAACAATTGTCAATGGAATCACGAGGTAGGTCTTACTCAATGGCGCTCCGGATTAGTCTTAACTTTCTCACCGACCTTACCGGACTAGTTATGGCTTTCTCACCGACCTGGCCAGTTCTCATGCCATGTATGCAAATATGTCATAAACATAAACAACTTGCACAAAAACTCAACTAATCATTGCATAGCATCATAATAAACCATTTTCACCATGTCACAAGCAAGAGTCAATCATGGCATCATATCATAAACATGTGTAAGCCATCTCATTTTCAAACATTACGGCTCCCTAAGCCACAACCACTACAATACACTTGCCTTCAACCGCGGGCGACGGATTGGCGAGAGGATGAGGGCAATCCCGGGGTCACACTACCTGCACATAGGCACCACACACTCAAAATGTGCCCTCAAAACAGTAAAAGAATGATCCCCCTACCCTGACTTCGCAACCAACCCCTAAAACCCGAAAACAGATAATATGTCCCTACAGGACAGCGGGCTTCCAACTAGCATAACTTGAGTTCTAGAACTCCAAATTAAGTAAACGAATACATTTTCTCATAGCTTAGGAAATTTCCTAGATTTTTCTAAGTATTGGGAAAAACAGATTTGGCATCTAAAATTGCCTAATCTACACATCCACCAGATCTGTCCCAATCGCATCATAGTTTTGAACACGTTCGGTAAAACAGCCATAACTTTCAAACGGCTGATCAGAATTATGCATTCTTAGTGTACACTGAAAGGTATTGAAATTATCTACAACTTTATCAACATACAGATGACCAAAAACGCATCTAAAATTGCGAAATCTTAATCCCTAGGTCGGCCGCCCAATCTGCCCGAAACAGAACGCCATGACACCTCTAGTTTTCATCAAATCTAACCAATGGAAGCACCACCTTTTGAACTAATAGCATTAAAACCTCCATTACTATAGCGCCTAATCCACCCCAAAGGTTTCCCATCACCATACCTTAGCCTAACGAACGAAGAACCGACGAACACTCCTCTGATCGCCCGATCTTCCTCCACGCGCCAATCCCGCTGGATCCACTCGTCGTGGAGCTCCCCAATGGTGAGGGCAATGGCGTGGAAGAGCGTGGCAGCAAGGGGTGGGGGTGGAGCTCGCTTAGGGCCGACTAGAGGTGGTGGGGAGGAAGGAGGAACAAGGGGGAGAGGTGGAGGCGCCATGGGGCTAGGGGGGTGGCGGCTAGGGTTGAGGGGTGGGAGTGGCGCACAAGGGATGTGGGGGCAGCGCATGGCAGGGGTTTTGCTGCCCCCTCCCCCACATGGGCCGGAAAAATCCACCTTCGGCCCATGTGGGGTCCCCCCTAAGGCCCAATTCGCCCCGGGAAGGCCCAATTTCCCAAAAACGGCCCGAAAACGCGATTTAACCTCAAACCGCAAGGTTTTTAATTCTCTAATTTTCACAATTTATAATGTCACACCATTCCGTAGTGTTACAAGACACCACTGAGCAACGACGATGGTGACAATGCTATGAAATCATGTGATTAAAAATTGGCTCAGTGATGAATTTGGTATTGCAAAATGCATGTGCCTAACTAAGTTTCCAGGATACATTTGCGTCGGACTAAGTTTTGAGAAAAATAGTGTGTTTTGCTTTTGCGCCGGACCGTTTCTCGCATCTACGCCGGACTAAATATTCAGTCCGCCATGAACATGTTTTTGAGGCCTGAATTCACATCTACACCGAACCAAATTGTTGGTCCGTGGTGAACTGCGTTTTTGAGGGTTGTTTCTACATGCACGCCGGACCAAATTTTTGGTCCGTCGTGAACGGGATTTTGAGCACTGTTTTCGTATTTGCGACGGACTAAATTTTACGAAAAACAGTAAGTTTCCCATATACGCTGGACCAATTTTTTTGGTCCATCGTGAACAGCTTTTTGAAGGTTGTTTTCACGTGTGCGCCGGACCAAATCCTTTTTGGTCCGCCGTGAACGTGAATTTGATGTTTTTGCGCCGGACAAACTTTTTCAAAAACTAGTAAGTTTTGCATGTATGCCGGACCAAGTTTTTGGTCCGTTGTGAGTTGCGCTGGACCGGAGTTTGGTCCGGCGTGAATGGATTTTCTACGGTTTTTGCTCCCTGTGTACGTCGGACCATTGTTTGGTCCATCGTGAACATGTTTTTGCTCAGGTTGAGTTGTTTTGTATGCAATGCTCGTGTGAGTGATTGTATGGATTGACTTTGAGTCAAGTCGTGGACTTGTGCTCAGATTCGTTTCTTGTTTGTTCATGTGCAGGTGTTGCTCGAGGGTGAACGTGGTTGATGACGGGACCGGAACTAGGTTCATGGAGGAACTGAGGTTCGGGACTAGGTTTAGGGAGGAACCGAGGTCTTGGTGGTCAAGGATGTTATGCGGGACGTTCGGGCTAAGAGAATGGTGCACATGAGGAGTTGTCAGTCACGTGAGTATGGCAGGTGGGCCATACACGTGCAGAATTGTAATCGTTCGTGGTAGCTTACATGTATTGGGCTAGGTTGGGCCAAGTGGACATGTATGCGTACTCCTTGTGTTTGCTCCTTTAAATAGGAGGGGTGTCTCCTATTTAGAGGTATCCAGGCATTGAGCAGAGCTTCAGGGTTTGTACTCTTTTGATTGGAGTAATTTAGATTGAAATTTTGGTTTTAGCTTCCACATAATCATTCACCCCCCTCTGATTGCTATATTCGTATACATCGATCCTACAAGTGGTATCAGAGCGAGGTCTTTCTAATCTATCTTAACCGTTGATTAGATTAATGGATCATTATTCGACAAAACCGTGTGTGTTCGATAGTGTTGATTTTCAATTTTGGAAGGCCAAGATTGAGGCGTTCATCCAAGCACAGGGCTTCGCAATTTGGGAAAAGGTTTACAAGCCATATGAAGTTCCCGAGAACAACAACGTCAATAACACCAATCGTGCACATGTTGAAGCAAATAGCAAGGCGCGCAACTTGATCATCCAAGGCTTGGGACACAGCGACTTTGACCGTATGATCCATCTCAAATCCGCATATGAGGTATGGAAATCTCTTTGTGATTACCATGAGGGTTCTAACACTATCAAAGAGGTTCATCAAGATCTTTACAAAAAGGAATACATGCGATTTGAGATGAAGCCTAGTGAGTCGCTAGATGATTTCTTTGCACGCTTTAATAAAATTCTTAGCAATTTGCGTGCTGTTGGAGTTAGCTTTGATGATGATGCTAATGCTTGACATTGCTTGGTGCATTAGACATGTCTATTTGGGAGATGAAAGTTACATCCATTAGAGAATCTACTGTCATGAGTACACTTATATTAGATGTTCTTTATTCTAAGTTGAAAACTCATGAGTTGGATGTTTTTACTAGGAAGAATGATCATAAATCAATTGCTCTGTCATCTCAATCTAGCATGTCTCATAACAATACTTCTTCAAACTGTGCTTTGTCTTCCTTGTCTTCACAAACTGATGAACAGATTGAAGAATTTCCCGAAGAAGACTTGGCACTACTCTCTTCTCGCTTTAACAAAGCTTTGCAGATTGTGAGAATGAGAAGATAGGTGGTGGTGGCCCTCCAAGATGCTATGAGTGTGGTGACCTCAACCATATTCGCACAAATTGTCCTAAACTTGCAGGTAAAGAATCAAGGGAAGAAAAAGACAATGACAGAAGAAAGGAGAAGAAGAAGTTCTCTTCAGGTGATAGAAAGAAGAAGAGCTTCATCATCCGCAAAGTGGTCCACCGAGTTCTTTTCGCTCTTGAACAAGTCAATTTGAGCGATGTGGATTCGGAAAGCAGCGAAGACGATGCAACTCCAAGAAAGCATGATTTGATGGGGTTGTGTCTCATGGCAAGCAGCAAGGATAGCTTCACCAAGGATGATCATAACAGCGACTTTAATGAGGTAGATCGTTCTTATGATGAATTAGCTATTGCTGTTGCTTGTCTTGGAAAATTGCTTGACAAACGTGATAGAAAAATTAAGAAACATGATTTTCCTGTGGAATCATTGAATGCTGAAATTGCTAGACTTAAGACGTTGATTCTTGATGATGATACTTGCAAATCATGTGACTTAATTTACAATGAGCTCACCTTGCTTAGGAAAGAACATGCTCTTTTGTTACATCAAAATGAAGAAAATGAGAAACATGTCAAACATGCTAGCTGTTCTACTATTGATTTGCATGATACAACTCCATGTTCTAAATGCTCCATACTGGAATTGAAGTTGAATGATGCAAATGCTAGGGTTTCTCAAATGACAGATGCTTCGCTTACACATGAGGTTCTTTCATGCTCAACCTGTCGCAAGCAAAAAGGAAAAGTGGATGTTCCCTGCAATAATTGTTTAACTCTTGCTAAGAAAGTTGATTACTTGCAAAATTCTTTGGAACGGTTCACTAATGGCAAGAAAAATTTGAACATGATTTTGGATAAATCAAATGTTAGCTCAAATAAAAAAGGTTTAGGCTTTGATCTTCATGCTTCATTTGAAACTAAACCTCGCAGTGTTGTTCATGCTCCTTGCAATGATAAAATTGATATTCTTAATGAGCCTAAAAAGCTTGCTTTTAAATCTGCTGGTTTATGAGCATAAAAAGCTTGCTTTTAAATCTGCTGGTTTTCTTTCTTCTACTATGATGACTGCAAAATGTGCTTCTACTGTTAAAGCCAAACATCATGTTAAGTATATTTGCACTCATTGTGGTAGAGATGGACATCTAGTAGATTTTTGCTTTAGGCTAGCCAAACAACAGAAGACAGAAAGGAACAAGGCTAGGTCTAATTTCAAATAGGCACGTTTCATTTCTCATTATGTGCCTAGGGTGAAGCAAACACCTTTTGTTGCTAGAAACAGCAGAAAGGGCAAATCTGATTTTGTGCATAAGAATACTCGTGTTGTGCCTACTTTGTTGCGTCGTGTGTCTCAGTACTGGATTCCCAAAAATCTGACTTCTAACCCCACTACTGAGACCTCGACATGTTTTGCTATGTAGGCTTCTCGCGCGAGGAAGGAGAACATATGGCTAGTGGATTCCAGATGCTCACGCCACATGTCCGGTGATAAGAATTGGTTCTCCTCCCTCACTCATGCATCTCGTGCTGAAAGTGTTACCTTTGGAGATGATTCTACCTCTTCTGTTGTGGCAAAAGGTACAGTGAAGGTAAGTGACAAGTTTATGTTCAAGGATGTGGCTCTTGTTGAAAACTTGAAATATAACTTGCTCTCTGTCTCACAAATGATTGATGAAGATCATGAAATAAGCTTTAAGAAAAATGAATGCAAAGTGTTAGATGCTTCAGGTGATCTTGTTTTCTGGATTTCACGTTTTGGAAGAGTTTTTAAAGCTGATTTTGATGCATCACCCTCTTCTAAGCATAGGTGTCTAGTTGCCAATATTTCTAAAGATTTATTCTTTTGGCATCGTAGACTTGGTCATGTTGGTTTTGATCATCTTACTCGTGTAAGTGGAATAGATCTCATACGTGGTGTAACACCCCGGTATCTAGTATGCCCTGAATGTTACCAAACATAGACTAAACAACATCTAAATACCACAAATTAAAAGAAATTACAGCAAAGACGCAAATGCTAAAACCGAAAATTTCGGCAGCATCTCCTTTGTTTTTCCATAGTTTGGAGCAACAACACAATAACACATGATATATCATAATGGGAAACATCCAAAGCAACAATAACGGGTAATATAGCGGCAATTTAAGTCTAGCATAATGAATTTAACCACTTCATGAACTAATACGAAGTAAAGGATGTAATCAAGCACACGAACAAATCATAATCCTAGTTTCATCACGCTAAACCATGATCACAACTCCGAAAGGTAAGCATTGTCTAATTGTCTAAGCCCCTTTCCCGCATGCCGGTGTCAAGGTACCTAAATACAACAAAAAAACACAAGCGTGAGTTCATCACTCAGCAAGTATATTGCAATGGACTGAAAAGGATAGTTCAATGCCAACATCACTACATACCGTACTTAACATCATGATCAAGTCATAATTTCACATACAACATCATATTCATGTCTCAATCCTCTTTGTACTCATTTCATCATCATCATGTATGCAATGCAATGCACATATCTCCTCGAAGCACATACCGGTATTGCCGAGTGCACACCCGTCGGCGTGCACCCTCTTTCCCCTTCCATCCCGAAGATGGAGGGTGCCTACTCCTCGCTTCCATTCACCACGGTGGATGGAATCACGAGGTAGGTCTTACTCAATGGCGCTCTGGATTAGTCATAACTTTCTCACCGACCTTACCGGACTAGTTATGACTTTCTCACCGACCGGGCCAGTTCTCATGCCATGTATGCAATTATGCCATAAACATAAACAATTAATCATTGCATAGCATCATAATATACCATTTTCATCATATCATGGGCAAACACTAAACATGGCAAGATATCATATCATGTAATCCATTTGCATCTAGTCAAGACTAGCAACATACAACACGATACCCATTCCAATACACTTGCCTTAACCACGGGCGACGGATTGGCGAGAGGATGAGGGCACTCCCGGGGTCACACCACCTACACATAGATACCACACACTCAAACCATGCCCACAAAACAGTACACAATCACTCATCTACCCCGACTTCGCAAACTACTCCCAAAGCCGAAAAACAGAGAATCTGTCCCCCGGGACAGCAGGATTCAAAGTAGCATAACTTGAGTTCTAGATCTCCAAATTAAGTAAACGAGTACATCATCGCGAATCTTAGGAAATTTCCTAGCTTTCTCTAAGTATTGTGAAAAACTGATTCGGAGTCTAAAATTGCCTAATCTACAGATCAACCCGATCTGTCCCAATCACGTCACAGATTTGAACACGCTCGGTAAAACGATCATATAATTCAAACGGCTGGGCGGAATTGGACGTTCTTGGTGTCAAATTAAAGATATTGAAGTTATATACAACTTTCTCAACATACGGCCGACCATAAAACACTTCTAAAATTACGAAATATTAAGCCCTAGGTCGGACACCCAATCTGCCCGAAACAGAACACCATGCAAACTCTAGATTTCATCCAATCTAACCAATGGCAGCACAACCTTTTGATCTAATAGCATGAAATCCTCCATTAACACAGCACCTAATCTACCCCAAAGGTTTCCCATCACTATACCTTAGCCCGACGAACGAAGAACCGATGAACACGCCTCCCGATCGCCCGATCTTCCTCCACGCGCCAATCCCGCCGGATCCTCTCGTCGTGGAGCTCCCCAATGGCGAGGGCAATAGCGTGGAAGAGCGTGGCAGCAAGGGGTGGGGGTGGAGCTCGCCTAGCGCCGGCTAGAGGTGGTGGGGAGGAATGAGCAAGGTGGCGGCTAGGGGAGGCAATGGGAGAGGCGCATTGGGGGAGAGGGGTGGGTGGCGGCTAGGGTTGAGGGAGAGGGGAGTGGGGGGCGCACCAAGGGGTGGGGGCTAGGTTTGGCTGCCCAAAAGTCCCCCCTTGGGCCCAAACCCTTCCACCGGAGGCCCAACTCAACCCCCAAGGCCCAAAGTCCCCCGGAGAGGCCCAAACACCCGGAAACGGCCCAAAAACACTCTATAAAGTCGTACCGAAATGCCGAATTCTAAAATGTCACATTCTGGGGTGTCACACGTGGTTTGCCTAAGCTTAAAGGTGATAGCGATCTAGTATGCTCTTCTTGTAGACATGGTAAGATGATTGCAGGTTCACATCCACCTCTTACCATGGTGATGACAAACGCTCCAGGACAGCTACTACATCTTGATACGGTTAGACTATCTCGAGTTCAATCTTTTGGAGGCAAATGGTATGTGCTTGTTATTGTTGATGATTTATCTAGATATTCTTGGGTATACTTTATGGCATCTAAGGATGAGGCTTTTAGTCATTTTAGAAGTCTTGTTCTTAGGCTTTCTGTTGATCATCCAGGGCCTCTTAGAGCTATTCGAAATGATAATGGAACTGAGTTTAAAAATTCTTCTTTTGATCAATTTTGTGCTGAAAAAGGAATTGATCATCAATTTTCATCACCTAGAGTGCCTCAACAGAATGGTGTAGTTGAAAGGAAAAATAGAACGTTGGTTGAAATGGCTAGAACTATGCTAGATGAACATCACACTCCTAGGAATTTTTGGGCTGAAGCGATTTCAATTGCATGTTCTGTTTCAAACCGTGTGTTTTTTAGATGAAAACTGGGTAGAACTTCATATGAACTTCGGTTTAGACATAGACCCTCTGTTTCTCACTTTCGAGTTTTTGGATGTATGCTTTGTCTTGAAATCTGGAAATCTTGATAAATTTGAAGCTAGATCAATGAATGGCATTTTTCTTGAATATCTTGCTCATACTCGTGGCTATCGTGTGCTTGTTTTGGAGACTAACAAAATTGTGGAAACTTGTGAAGTTACCTTTGATGAGGCTAGTCCAGGCACTAGTCCAAGTGATGTAGATACATGCGCATATGTTCTGTGCATTGCTCGTCGTGACACTTCTTGGATACCCATCTACATTGTAGACCTCCTGGCAGTGCAGTGTATCGGGCGATTGCCTGGGCCCTTCTTCCTAGCAGGTACCACAATCTTCACGTCACAAGCCTTGATCAATCCTGCTTGTCTGATCACGTCCACTTGGTATTGCGGCTTCTCAAAATCTCCGAGAGTCTGTAGCATACGCCAAAGTTCCGCGGTGTGACCAACCTCCAGATCGACGTAGTTGAACTCTCCCTCCATCTGTCACAAGAGTGCTCATGTAAGAATTCGAAATTTTTAAATCGTGACAAGGTAAGGAAAAATTCAGCAAGAGACAAGAAAAGAGAGAAGGGAATAAGTCGAGATGTCATTTCTTATCTTGACAAATTTTAACTTTTAGAAAATAGGTTTTATCCTCACTACGACCATTCTAACTATGGGTGAGCCTACAGTCAGTATGGCTCTGATACCACCTCTGTCGGGACCCGAACTTGCAAATCCGGACCCTCTGTGTATTCAGCACTAGTCCAGGAACGCGCTAGTGCACACAGTCTTAACATCGGTAAATATCACAATCATACCACTCGATACTAATAAAGTACTTTAATTAAATATTCAAAATGGTTGCACGACATTATGGTCAAGTTACAAATATATGCCTCAGGCTAAACTTATTAAGAGAGAAATAATAGCAGCGGAAAATAAGATAACATCGTGGCGCCATCCAAAGATACCACAGGCAACCGACCGGGCTCGCCCCTAAGTAGACGGTTCCTCTTTGATCTCCTCCTACAATGCTGGTGTAGTCTCCACTTCTACGGGTGTTGTATTGTGGCAATGGTGAGTACTTGGTACTCAGCAAGTCATGCACAGTATGCAGGCTATTAGACTATATGCATGGCTTGATACAAAGGAATAGCTCAAGGTATATTTGCAAAGAAACGACATTTGACAAGTAGTATAAGTAGATTCAAAGCAGTAGAAACAAGTATAGCATAAATAACTTTTCAAGGAGTTTAATAAACATCTTTCCCATCCTAATCCACAATTCCATCAACATCATTATTAATCCAACCCAACCTTTCAAGTCCAAGTTATTTTTGAGAAAATCTAACCCTTGACTGTAATTCCCGAGCGATGTCCAATACCGCGGACACGGCTATTCGAATAGATTTTTCACTCTGCAGAGGTTATGCACTTTACCCACAAGATACAGTCAAACACCACAAAGGCGAGTTCCCGTAACAAAGTCTTTCGGAAACTTCTAACAATACAAGTGGTCCTCCCCGGTTGTTGCACACTAACCCTTCCCTTAGCTAAGGCGAAGTTTAGGCCAACCAACCGTTAGATGGGTACCTGGCCTCAGCCCCGGTACGCTCCCCCGTACAACTTACACAAAGGGTGTAGTTGACCTCCTGAGGTCCCACAGGTATGTTATTAGCAACTTAATCAACTAGGTCTGTCCCATTACAGACATGTGGTTGCACGCTTGACTCAGTTCAAAGGCTTGCAAGGTTAAGTCCTTAGGATGACCAGGGCAAGACTACCCGAAGAACCAAACCAACGCTCCCAATGCCACAACTGGCCCACCTGATCATTCTTGCCACATGCCCCGGTCGAAAACTATTTATCAAACCCCAGTTGATTACCATGCACCACGTGCCTTCAACATCACATGATACCTTTCCAAAACAGGTTCAACATATCATTAAGTCAATATTAACATTTGATTGTCCAAAATCATGTCATGAGCACGTAGCAGGTCTATGCAGTATACAACAATGATCTACAACCCATGTTGGCAATTTAATAATGTCCAACTAGTAATCCACACTAGGGTGACAAGGGGGTCATGGCACATACTTAAGTAATCAAGGTGTCATACAGCAATTTGGCATTTATCTAATTTCCCATATTTAAATAAAGTATTTTCTAATTGAACTAGCACGCAATAATTTGAACCAAAATAGATTTCAAAATGGGATCAATATGGTCAAAGCATAACTTGCCTTCAAAAAGCACTTGTTCTTGGTCTTGAGTTGGATCCTGAGTCAATACTTCTCCTTCGAATCCTTCCGGCACTTCAACGTCTACTCGTAAAGCGTGCAAATAGCAATACACGAATAAACAATAGGCAAAAAGTATCCAATCATCCAAACAAAATCCATAAACAGAGAGAACATAATTTTATGAATTTTTAGAAACTGGAATCGCTCAAATCGGAGTTTAAATGCAAAAGTTATAAGCGTTTGAAGTTTGAATCAAAATCTGAAATCATTATTTCGAATTAATAAATCATTTTCTATTTTCGGAAATTAATTATTGCGTCAGCAAGGACACGTGGCAGCCTCTGATTGGGCGGCTGACGTCAGCCGGTTCATGGACTCGGTCCACGCTCGGCTCGGGTTCACCGTGGACCCGGTCCACGGCCACGATCGGCCGACAGCGGGCTGCCCTGTCGATGCTGGGCTCGCTCACGCCGGCGCGGTGCGGCTGACACGGGGCCCCACATGTCAGTGGCGTGCTCCCACGCGCACGGTGCGGCGACTAGAGCTACGTGGCATGATCAGGGCCGTCGGATCTAAATCCAACGGTCTAGATCTACCCTAGGTTAACGCAGTTTCCAGCACGTGGCGATCGTGGGCCGTTGGATCTTGATCCAACGGTCCAGATCCGATCTAGTTTATAGGGTTTGGGTTGCACGTGGGCTCACCTGGTTCGCCGGATTTTGATCGGACGGCTGAGGACCTTCGCGGTTCTGATGGCAACGCGGCGGCACTGGCCTGGCCGGAGACGAAGACGGCAACCTCCCGAACGGCGTTCGGATGCGATTCCGGCGAGGTCAGATGGCTCCATGGGTGCGCCTGGCTTCGGGGGTTCCGGATCCGATCTCGGTTGCGGCGGAGACGGCTTGCCGACGGCGACACGAGCAACAAACCGATGCTAACCCTAGAACTAACTTCGGTGAGCTATTCCGGGAAGATGGCGGCGGCTGGGGTGCTAGGAACTTAGGGCTTCGGTGCGGCGCAGAGAGGAGAACCTCATAGGACAACCCGATCATTAAATAGCCTCGACGTTTGCGCGGAATTCGGAACCCTAGCCGTGTCCCGCTCGGTCACGGCGGAGCTCTCCGGCTCGGATTCGGACGAGGACGACGACTGGATGCCGTCCACGTGTCCCGCATCGGACGGTCCACGCGCTCACGCGACGCGGCGCACGCACGGCCGTTGGATCTAGATCCAACGGTCGGGGTCTAGGGTTAGGGTTGGGTTCGGGCGACGCGGTTCGACCGAATCAAAAGGCTCGGTCGGGTTCGGGTCGGACTCGAGTCCGACTCGGGCCCGAGGAACAGTAAAACCCGGTCCGGGATTTTCCAGCGATTAAATATTTAAAATAATTCCCAATAATTCATTTAATTCAAGAAAAATAGCAAAATACTCAGAAGAATTCCAGAAAAATTCTGGAAAATATTTTAGGGTATTTGGGACTCAAATAAAATATTTCCAACAAAACTTTATTTGCAAAGTTAAATTCTTTAATTATTTTAAAATGGAATAAATTCAAATAAATTCCAAATAAATCCAAATAAGTTCCAGAAAATTCCAAAAATTCACCAAAGTGCCAAATCACACATAAATTTAAGAAAAGCAAAATTTTGGGGTGTTACAAACCTCCCCCCCTTAATAGAATCTCGTCCCCGAGATTCAGGGCTTACTACAGAATAGGTTTGGAAACTCTTTCTTCAAATCCTCTTCGCGCTTCCAAGTCGCTTCGCTTTCTTCATGGTTGCTCCACTGAACTCTACAGAAACGGGTTGACTTGTTCCTCGTCTCTCGATCCATTGTGTCTAGAATCTTCACGGGATGCTCCTTGTAAGTCAAATCTTCTTGCAACTCAATCGACTCTAGCGGCCTGCTCTCGTGTACTCGGAGACACTTCTTCAATCGGGACACGTGGAACACGTCATGCGATCCGCTAACGATCGTGGGCAACTCCACTGGTAAGCAACTTCGCCTCTGCGGCTCAAAACCTTAAATGGTCCAACATAACGGGTGCAAGTTTCCCTTTGGCATGGAACCTCTTAACTCCCCTGAGAGGCGTAACTCTGAGGTATACAAAGTCTTCTGGTTCAAAACTCAAATCCCGGCGACGATTGTCAGCATAACTCTTCTGTCGTGATTGGGCTATCTTCAACCTTTCCCTAATCATGGCAATCTGCTCTTCAGCTTCTTGAAGAATATCAGGCCCGAAGATACGGCGTTCACCTGTCTCATTCCAGTTCAATGGCGTCCGACAGGGTCGTCCATATAGTGCTTCAAATGGTGACATATGTAAACTAGCCTGGTAACTATTATTGTAACTGAACTCGGCATACGGCAAGCTCTTATCCCAAGAGGTAGCATAAGCCAATGCACACGCTCTTAGCATATCCTCCAGAATCTGATTGACTCTTTCGGTCTGTCCATCCGTCTGTGGATGATAGGCTGTACTGAAGTTCAGACGGGTTCCCATAGCTTCATGCAATTTATTCCAGAATCTTGAGGTAAATTGGGTACCTCTGTCCGATATAATCCTCTTTGGCACTCCGTGCAAACAGACGATCCTGACCATATACAACTCTGCTAACTTATCTCCCGAGTAAGTGGTCTTCACGGGGATAAAATGGGCTACTTTGGTCAAGCGATCCACTATAACCCATATGGAGTCATAACCTCCTTGAGTCTTAGGCAAACCGGTAATGAAATCCATTCCGATTTCCTCCCACTTCCACTCAGGTATTTTCAGCGGTTGCAACAATCCTGCTGGTCTCTGATGCATTGCCTTGACTCTCTGGCATACGTCACACAATGCAACATGTTCGGCAACTTCACGCTTCATACTCGGCCACCAGAATCTCCCCTTCAAATCCTGATACATCTTGGCACTTCCTGGGTGAATTGAATATTTGGAGTCATGGGCTTCCTCCAAAATCAGTTGCTTTAATTCCTTCTTGTTGGGCACACAAATCCGATCCTTCATCCATAACGTGCCCTGCTCATCTAGCTTGAAGTCCTTTGCCTTGCCTTCCTCCATTTTGGACATAATCCTGCGGATCTTGTCATCATCCTTCTGTCCTTCTCGGATCTGATCTTCTAGGGTAGGCTTTACTTCCAATGCGGCCATGAATCCGCTAGGTACCACCTCAATCCCCATTCTCTGAAATTCCTGGCATAGCTCATCCTGATTCGTGGCTATCAACATATTCACGGTATGGCTTTTCCGACTCAAGGCATCGGCAACTACGTTGGCCTTCCCGGGATGGTAATGGATTCCAACATTGTAGTCCTTGATCAACTCTAACCATCTCCTCTGCCTCATGTTCAGGTCTGATTGGGTGAATATGTACTTAAGGCTCTTATGATCCGTGTACACTTCACATCTGTTTCCAATCAAATAGTGATGCCATAATTTCAAAGCATGCACTACGGCGGCTAACTCTAGGTCATGCGTCGGATAATTCTCCTCGTGCGGCCTCAACTGCCTTGATGCATAAGCGACAACCTTTCCATTCTGCATCAGCACACATCCAAGCCCTTGGCGCGATGCGTCACAATAAATATCAAAGCTTTGATTAACATCCGGTAGGACTAATACTGGCGCTGATGTCAATCGCTTCTTCAGTTCTTGAAAACCTTTCTCACACTCTGGCGTCCATGCAAACTTTTTCTCCTTTTTCAGCAATTGCGTAAGAGGTCTCGCAATTGTCGAAAAGCCTTCGATGAAACGGCGGTAGTATCCTGCCATTCCAAGGAAACTCCGGATCTGGGTTACGGTCTTCGGCTGCTCCCAATGTAACACAGCTTCTACCTTGCTTGGGTCTACAGCGACTCCTTCTGCGGTCATTACATGTCCGAGGAATTCCACCTTGTCCTTCCAAAAATCACACTTGCTGAACTTGGCGAAGAGTTGCTGTTCCCTCAGCTTTTCCAAAACTCGCCTCAAGTGTTCGGCATGCTCATCCTCTGTCTTGGAGTAGATTAGGATATCATCTATGAACACAACAACAAACTTGTCCAAATATTCCATGAACACTTTATTCATCATATTCATGAAATATGCTGGCGCATTCGTCAGACCAAAGGACATAACTGTAAACTCGTAATGTCCATATCTTGACGAGAATGCGGTCTTCGGAATATCCTCTGATCGGATCTTCAACTGATGGTATCCCGATCTCAGATCAATCTTGGAGAAAACTCCGGCTCCTCTCAGCTAATCAAACAAATCATCAATCCTGGGTAGCGGGTATTTGTTCTTCACAGTAACTTCATTGAGTGCACGGTAATCAATGCACATCCTGAAACTTCCGTCCTTCTTCTTGACAAACAAAACTGGTGCTCCCCACGGTGACGAACTCGGTCTGATAAATCCTTTCTCCAGTAACTCTTCAAGCTGTTTCTTCATCTCTACCAATTCTTCGGTGGACATCCGATAAGGTCTCTTTGCTATCGGTCTTTGTGCAGGTACAAGCTCTATCACAAACTCTATGTCCCTGTCTGGCGGCATACCAGGTAGATCTTCAGGAAAAACATCTGGGTACTCATTCACTACTGAGACATCCTCTATGCTGATTGCCTTGGTACTGTTAACCATCAACTGTCCATCTCTAACGGCAGTAGCTTGAAACTCTACTTTCTTTTCACACAGGCTCTCAACTGAGATAGTCCTTCGTCCACAATCCAATACGGCCTTGTGCTTGGTTAACCAATCCATTCCGAAAATAACATCTAACGTCTGGGTCTCCAAAATAATAAGGTTCGCTAGGAACTCTATCCCATCTATTAGTATTCTCACCCCAGAACATCCTACTTTCGTTCGGAGTTCGGAACCAGGGGTTTGAACTAAAAGCATGCATTTAAGCCTTGCAATCTCCAACTCATTTTTAGCAGCAAAGCCTTGGGAAACAAACGAATGCGAAGCTCCAGAATCAAACAAAACTGACGCAGGTACTGAGTTAACAAGTAACTTACCCAGTACGGCGTCCATAGCATTCTGCAAAGGTATCCGCGGTGACATGGTTGACTCGGCCTCTCACCTGATGCAGGATGTGGCTCTCGGTGCCGGGCGCCCTAGCCGGTGTGGATCCCAGGTTGAAGCGGATCGGGTCACTCTCGCTGTCTTCTTTGGGCAATCGTTGGCAAAGTGTCCTGGCTCGTTGCGCTTGTAGCGGCGTCTCACTGTTCCTTGTCGATCGCTCGAGCAGCGCTTACGGCTGGGCTGGGGTCTGATAGTTCTGATTGACGGGTCTAGGTGCTAGTGACGGTGTCCTGGTTGCATTCTGTGGCTGGAATATGAAAATTTGATTTGGCGCAACCCTCGCGTTGCTGCGCCCCCGACGCGATCCTCGATCGCATCCTGCGCTTCTGTTCTCATCCAGTTCCTTGCGCTTTGTCCTCAAGAATAAGCGCCTTATTCACTAACTCTTGAAAACTGGAAAGGTGTGGGTGATCAATCCCACCTGCAATCTGAGTTAAGTCCCTTCATGAAGCGAGACTGCGGCTTTATCTGTCGCTACATCCTCCTGGTGCGTAGCGTGCAAGCCGTGGTGAACTTGTTCAGTATTCGCCACCGGCCGATTACCTTGCTTGATGCTCTGAACTCCTCCTTCTTGAGATCCATGATTCCTTCAGGCACATGATACCGATTTAAATGCACCGTGTGAACTCTTCCCAAGTGATGTCCTGAGGGTTCTCTTGCGTGGCACAGAAGTTCTCCCACCATTCAGCAGCTGTCCCTTCCAACTGATGAGAAGCGTAGAGTACCTTCTCATTTCCTATGCATTGAGCAATGTGTAACTTCCTCTCAATTGACCTTAACCAATCATCAGCCTCCAACGGATTGGCATTCCCAGAAAAAGTGGGTGGGTGAGTCCTCATGAACTCTGACAGTCTTGTATTCTGGCGTTGTCCCTGATTAACTTGATTAGCAGTGGCCTCGAGCAAAGGACGTTTGCATCTGTTGCATCATAGCATGCATCAATCGAGTCTGAGCAGCAAGAAATGCTCCAAAATTCTGCATGTCCAAAGTGGCGGTCTTTGGTGCTCCATCATTGGGGTTTTCTGCTGGGCGAGAACCACTTCCATTGCTTCCAAGGTTTCCACGAGTGTTCACCATCTGTGGTTTGCTCTAGGTTTTAGAGATGAGGGGGAAACAAGAATAGACAGGTAATATGGAACTTATGCGGGGCGAAAGGTGTAACTTTAAGGTCCAACTTTATTATTTTAATCAATAGTAACTTGGTATGGTTGCTTACAATGCCTAGGGGCCTTGCAACACATACTGCACACTCAGCAAGCAATGAAAATCCAAATCGAACTAACACTGGAGTCTAACGCCTAAAGGGTGACTCTTTATTCTATGACGCGATTCGGCAAGGAGTCTCACTATAGAACCTATGCTCACTCATCGAGAAAACCTCCACGGCCTGGGTACGGATGCTGCGGCATAGGCGCGAAACGATTGCCATGTCCAGCAACTGTGTCATCTGTGGTAGTCGAAGAAGCAGTGTCCTCCTCAAGCTCTGGCTCCTCCAGTGCAGCTCGTGCAGGCTCGAGCATTGGCTCGGCTCGGTGCGCATAATGCCGTCTCTAACTCTCTAATCTTTTGCGTAAGGTGTGACACATACTCTTGAGCCTCCCGCCATCTCGTTCTTCTCTGCCGTGACCTCCTTGCGGGCCTTCAGAGCTCCTTGCTTGTATCATCGAGTACATCCTCCTGGGCGACAACAAGTCGTGCCAACTGTGTAACCACGGCATTCTCATCCTGAATCGCCTTCGGGTCAAGAAGGTTATCGCTGCACGGATGATATCGGAACACCGTGCTCTCCAACTCTCTGGCGTAGATACGGGTAATGTGCCGCATTGCTCGTCGTGACACTTCTTGGATACCCATCTGCATTGTAGACCTCCTGGCAGTGCAGTGTATCGGGCGATTGCCTGGGCCCTTCTTCCTAGCAGGTACCACAATCTTCACGTCACAAGCCTTGATCAATCCTGCTTGTCTGATCACGTCCACTTGGTATTGCGGCTTCTCAAAATCTCCGAGAGTCTGTAGCATACGCCAAAGTTCCGCGGCGTGACCAACCTCCAGATCGACATAGTTGAACTCTCCCTCCATCTGTCACAAGAGTGCTCATGTAAGAATTCGAAATTTTTAAATCGTGACAAGGTAAGGAAAAATTCAGCAAGAGACAAGAAAAGAGAGAAGGGAATAAGTCGAGATGTCATTTCTTATCTTGACAAATTTATCTTTTAGAAAATAGGTTTTATCCTCACTACGACCATTCTAACTATGGGTGAGCCTACAGTCAGTATGGCTCTGATACCACCTCTGTCGGGACCCGAACTTGCAAATCCGGACCCTCTGTGTATTCAGCACTAGTCCAGGAACGCGCTAGTGCACACAGTCTTAACATCGGTAAATATCACAATCATACCACTCGATACTAATAAAGTACTTTAATTAAATAGTCAAACTGGTTGCTCGACCTTATGGTCAAGTTACAAATATACGCCTCGCAGGGCAAAACTTATTAAGAGAGAAATAATAGCAGCGGAAAATAAGATAACATCGTGGCGCCATCCAGTATACCACAGGCAACTGACTGGGCTCGCTCCCTAAGTAGACGGTTCCTCTTGGAGCTCCTCCTCCAAAGCTGGTGTAGTCTCCTCTTCAACTGGTGTTGTATTGTGGCAAGGGTGAGTACTTGGTACTCAGCAAGTCATGCACAGAATGCAAGCTAATAGACTATATGCATGGCTTGATACAAAGGAATAGCTCAAGGTATATTTGCAGTAAAACAGCATTTGACAAGTAGTATAAGTAGATTCGAAAGCAGTAGAAACAAGTATAGCATAAATAACTTTTCAAGGAGTTTAATAAACATCTTTCCCATCCTAATCCACAATTCCATCAACATCATTATTAATCCAACCCAACCTTTCAAGTCCAAGTTATTTTTGAGAAAATCTAACCCTTGACTGTAATTCCCGAGCGATGTCCAATACCGCGGACACGGCTATTCGAATAGATTTTCCACTCTGCAGAGGTTATGCACTTTACCCACAAGATACAGTCAAACACCACAAAGGCGAGTTCCCGTAACAAAGTCTTTCGGAAACTTCTAACAATACAAGTGGTCCTCCCCGGTTGTTGCACACTAACCCTTCCCTTAGCTAAGGCGAAGTTTAGGCCAACCAACCGTTAGATGGGTACCTGGCCTCAACCCCGGTACGCTCCCCCGTACAACTTACACAAAGGGTGTAGTTGACCTCCTGAGGTCCCACAGGTATGTTATTAGCAACTTAATCAACTAGGTCCGTCCCATTACAGACATGTGGTTGCACGCTTGACTCAGTTCAAAGGCTTGCAAGGTTAAGTCCTTAGGATGACCAGGGCAAGACTACCCGAAGAACCAAACCAACGCTCCCAATGCCACAACTGGCCCACCTGATCATTCTTGCCACATGCCCCGGTCGAAAACTATTTATCAAACCCCAGTTGATTACCATGCACCACGTGCCATCAACATCACATGATACCTTTCCAAAACAGGTTCAACATATCATTAAGTCAATATTAACATTTGATTGTCCAAAATCATGTCATGAGCTCGTAGTAGGTCTATGCAGTATACTACAACGATCTACAACCCATGTTGGCAATTTAATAATGTCCAACTAGTAATCCACACTAGGGTGACAAGGGGGTCATGGCACATACTTAAGTAATCAAGGTGTCATACAGCAATTTGGCATTTATCTAATTTCCCATATTTAAATAAAGTATTTTCTAATTGAACTAGCATGCAATAATTTGAACCAAAATAGATTTCAAAATGGGATCAATATGGTCAAAGCATAACTTGCCTTCAAAAAGCACTTGTTCTTGGTCTTGAGTTGGATCCTGAGTCAATACTTCTCCTTCGAATCCTTCCGGCACTTCAACGTCTACTCGTAAAGCGTGCAAATAGCAATACACGAATAAACAATAGGCAAAAAGTATCCAATCATCCAAACAAAATCCATAAACAGAGAGAACATAATTTTATGAATTTTTAGAAACTGGAATCGCTCAAATCGGAGTTTAAATGCAAAAGTTATAAGCGTTTGAAGTTTGAATCAAAATCTGAAATCATTATTTCGAATTAATAAATCATTTTCTATTTTCGGAAATTAATTATTGCGTCAGCAAGGACACGTGGCAGCCTCTGATTGGCGGTGGCGTCGGCCGTTCATGGACTCGGTCCCACGCTCGGCTGGTTCACCGTGGACCCGGTCCCATGGCTCACTGCGATCGGCGGCGGGCCCGCCTGTCGATGGCTTCTGCTCACGCCGGCGCGGTGCGGCTGACACGGGGGCCCCACATGTCAGTGGCGTGCTCCCACGCGCACGGTGCGGCGACTAGAGCTACGTGGCATGATCAGGGCCGTCGGATCTAAATCCAACGGTCTAGATCTACCCTAGGTTAACGCAGTTTCCAGCACGTGGCGATCGTGGGCCGTTGGATCTTGATCCAACGGTCCAGATCCGATCTAGTTTATAGGGTTTGGGTTGCATGTGGGCTCACCTGGTTCGCCGGATTTTGATCGGACGGTTGAGGACCTTCGCGGTTCTGATGGCAACGCGGCGGCGCTGGCCTGGCCGGAGACGAAGACGGCAACCTCCCGAACGGCGTTCGGACGCGATTCCGGCGAGGTCAGATGGCTCCACGGGTGCGCCTGGCTTCGGGGGTTCCGGATCCGATCTCGGTTGCGGCGGAGACGGCTTGCCGACGGCGACACGAGCAACAAACCGATGCTAACCCTAGAACTAACTTCGGTGAGCTATTCCGGGAAGATGGCGGCGGCTGGGGCGCTAGGAACTTAGGGCTTCGTTGCGGCGTAGAGAGGAGAACCTCATAGGACAACCCGGTCATTAAATAGCCTCGACGTTTGCGCGGAATTCGGAACCCTAGCCGTGTCCCGCTCGGTCACGGCGGAGCTCTCCGGCTCGGATTCGGACGAGGACGACGACTGGATGCCGTCCACGTGTCCCGCATCGGACGGTCCACGCGCTCACGCGACGCGGCGCACGCACGGCCGTTGGATCTAGATCCAACGGTCGGGGTCTAGGGTTAGGGTTGGGTTCGGGCGACGCGGTTCGACCGAATCAAAAGGCTCAGTCAGGTTCGGGTCGGACTCGAGTCCAACTCGGGCCCGAGGAACAGTAAAACCCGGTCCGGGATTTTCCAGCGATTAAATATTTAAAATAATTCCCAATAATTCATTTAATTCAAGAAAAATAGCAAAATACTCAGAAAAATTCCAGAAAAATTCTGGAAAATATTTTAGGGTATTTGGGACTCAAATAAAATATTTCCAACAAAACTTTTTTGCAAAGTTAAATTCTTTAATTATTTTAAAATGGAATAAATTCAAATAAATTCCAAATAAATCGAAATAAGTTCCAGAAAATTCCAAAAATTCACCAAAGTGCCAAATCACACATAAATTTAAGAAAAGCAAAATTTTGGGGTGTTACAATGTTGAAGATGAGGTCTTGACTCTTCCTAATGCACAACAAGCTGTAGCACCTTTGACACCTACTAATACATCACCTTCAGCTAACCATCCTCGAGCTACAACATCATCTGTACATGCTGAAAATGAAGAAGGAGAAGGAGAAGTTTCAAAAGCCAAAGCTCCCTTGCACATTCAGAAAATGCATCCATCTGAACAAATGATTGGAGACCTAAATGAGAGAATCACACGATCCAGATTTATTCATTCTGATACTCATGCTCATTCTGCTTTAGTTGCTTCTTTTGAACCTAAAGATATATCTTATGCATTATCTGACGAATCTTGGATCAATGCCATGCATGAATAATTAGAGAATTTTAAACGAAATAAAGTTTGGAAACTAGTTTCACCACCTCCTGATTTTAATGTTATTGGAACTAGATGGGTTTTCAAAAATAAACAAAGTGAGGATGGTGTTGTTGTTAGAAACAAGGCTAGATTGGTTGCTCAAGGTTTTACCCAAGTTGAAGTCTTATATTTTGATGAAACCTTTGCTCCTGTTGCTAGAATTGAAGCCATTAGAATTCTTTTAGCATTTGCTGCATCTAAAGGTTTTAGATTGTATCAAATGGATGTGAAAAGTGATTTTCTTAATGGCTACATAAATGAGGAGGTTTATGTTAAGCAACCACCTGGTTTTGAAATCCAAAGTTTCCAGATCATGTGTACAAATTGTCAAAAGCTTTGTATGGTTTGAAACAAGCCCCTAGAGCATGGTATGACAGACTAAAAACCTTTTTACTTGAAAAGGGATTTTCAATAGGAAAAGTTGACAAAACTCTCTTTTTACTCAAGCAAGGCAATGATCAACTGTTCGTTCAGATTTATGTTGATGATATTACCTTTGGTGGTTCCTCTCACGTTTTAGTGTCTAAGTTTTCAGCAACCATGAGGAAGGAATTTGAGATGAGTATGATGGGTGAGTTGACATACTTTTTGGGACTAAAAATCAAGCAAACAAAGGTTGGTACTTTTGTGCATCAAAGCAAATACACAAAAGACTTGCTACATCGGTTTGGGATGGAAAACAGCAAGCCGATCATGACACCCATGGAAAGCACTTGCACACTTGATCCAGATGAAGATGGTGAGCCAGTTGATCAAAAGGAATATAGAAGCATGATAGGTTCACTTTTGTACCTCACTACATCAAGGCCGTATATACAATTTGTTGTGTGCTTGTGTGCTCGTTTTCAAGCTTCCCCACGTGCTTCACATCGACAAGCTGTCAAGCGAATTTTCAGGTATCTCCATGGTACTCAAAATTTGGGCATTTGGCTTTCTGCTTCCTCATGCATTAGTTTAAGAGCTTTTTCTGATGCTGATTTTGGAAGATGTAGAATTGATAGAAAAAGTACATCTAGTACATGTCATTTCTTGGGCAATTCTCTTATTTTATGGTCATCTAGAAAATAATCTTCTGTTGCACAATCAACTGCTGAATCTGAATATGTGGCTGCTGCTAGTTGTTGTTCTCAAATTCTTTGGATAGTAGCTATACTTAAAGATTGTGGGGTTAATTTGGATAGTGTTCCTCTTTTGTGTGATAACACTAGTGTAATTTGCATTGCTAAGAACCCTGTGCAACATTCAAGGACAAAACATATTGACATCAGATTTCACTTTCTTGGAGATCATGTAGAAAAAGGAAATATTGTGCTTCACCATGTGGATACTGAATATCAATTGGCAGACATTTTCACAAAACCTTTATCTTCTTCTCGTTTTGTTTTTATTCAGGGACAACTTGGGATTGTTCATCTAATGGGTTTATTTTGAGGGAGAGTTTCCTTGCCAAGTTCTTTCACTTGATAAGCTTACTTTATCATATTTCTTTATATATTATGTAATTGAGCTGATATATGATAATATAAATTGTTCCACTTGAACTAAAAATGACATTGCGGAATTCCTTGGTCTGATTGCCTATAGCTAAATGCTCTGTGACATCTTACTTTTCTAGGCTTGATATTGAATCTTCTTGATAAATTTGGGCTATGAAGCAAGTATGTTTTCAGCTTTACTCTTTCAAAAGACATTTTAATCTCCTTGCATTTTTACAATCAAAGAAAAAGAAAAGAAAAGGGAATCAATAGAAAAGGGTTGTTAAAAGCAAAAGCTTCAAGTTGTGTGCTTCAGGCATGCTTTCCCTAAAAAGTTAAGATGTATGCTTCAAGCATGCCATTATCTCAAAGACAAGATGTATACTTCAAGCATGCCACTCCTAGAAAATAAAAGAAGTATGCTTCAAGCATGCCACATGCAGTTTATTGTTCAAAGATTAAATTGGTTTACTACATTGGAGTTGAAAATACTTGCTCGCCCTAAGTTGTTAGTTGCTTCAATTTTGAGCCTTGCTTTTTCTGCTAAGGTCTTGTTTAGTACTTGGCTATAGTTGACTGAACTAAGGTTGAGATGCATGTCATTCCCTAACTTGTTAAAATCACATCAAGTTCATGTATTTTGCCTATTATGTGATATATAAGGTTATATGATCGAATGAGCTCATCCTTTCCTATGTTAGCACTCCTTTGTTTCTCTTTTGTGAAATCATTGCTGAAGGGAAAAATTCTCAACATGTTGTTCTCTCTTTTGAATTCTCGATGAATCCATTGTCAAAGGGGGAGAAGTTTGAAGATTTTTGAGAGAAGTTTGGAGAATTTTGGAATTCTAGCAAATTGCACATTCACAGACATTTTTCTTCTTAGGGGGAGATTTTTCTTATTTTCACCTAGGGAGAGTTTTTCACTTTGCATATTGGTTAACAGGGGAGATTTTGTGCTTTTCATTTTGGTCTGATCAAAAACCTTTTTGTGAAGTGAATGCCAAATGTTCATTTCTAAGTGGTGTTGCCAATGTTTTCATCAAGGGGGAGATTGTGAAATCATGTGATGAAAAATTGGCTCAGTGATGAATTTGGTATTGCAAAATGCATGTGCTTAACTAAGTTTCCACTATACATTTGCGCCGGTCTGAATTTTGAGAAAAACAGTGTGTTTTGCTTTTGCGCCGGACCGTTCTCGCATCTACACCGGACTAAATATTCGTTCCGCCGTTAACATGTTTTTGAGGCCTGAATTCACATCTACGCTGGTGTCGGCGTATTCTACACCGGGGTACTCTCCCCGCCCTCAAAAAAGGTATGGAGGGCCCCACGTGGCTACGTGGCGAGCAGTGCTCCTAAGCCCTCCTCGCTGGGCGAGGAGGCCCATGTAGCTACGTGGTGAGCAGCGTCCCTAAGCCCTCCTCGCTGGGCGAGGAGGCCCACGTGGCTACGTGGCGAGCAGCTCTCCTAAGCCCTCCTCGCGGGGCGAGGAGGCCCACGTGGCGAGCAGCGCTCCTAAGCCCTCCTCGCGGGGCGAGGAGGCCCACGTGGCAACGTGGCGAGCAACGCTCCTAAGCCCTCCTTACTGGGCGAGGAGGCCCACGTGGCTACGTGGTGAGCAGTGCTCCTAAGCCCTCCTCGTAGGGCGAGGAGGCCCACGTGGCAACGTGGCGAGCAGCGCTCCTAAGCCCTCCTCGCTGGGCGAGGAGGTCCACGTGGCTACGTGGTGAGCAGTGCCCTTAAGCCCTCCTCGCGGGGCGAGGAGGCCCACGTGGCAACGTGACGAGCGGTGTCTAAAAGCCCTCCTCGCGGGGCGAGGAGGCCTGCTTCACAAGACGCAAGGGTGAAGAAGGCTTCGCCCGGAAGCCTCCCATGGGGCATGGTGTCAGGGCATTTAATGCGGGGCATGGCTCTAGGCCCCTTTTCCTGACATGCCACAACCGGCCTGTCATGGGAAGCGCACAGCCCTAACGGCTCATGATTTAGCGGCACAAAGAAGGAGGCCCCAAGATGGGATGGCATTAATGGAATGTAATTAATGAGCCGTGTAGCGGCATAGTTTTGTCCCCCCCACTTTCCCAGGCCGACCAGAGGTATATAAGGGCGGATGGGTGTACGTGAGGGGGGAGGATACGACGGCAAGAACGGGAGTTTTTTCTAAGGCTAACGAAGACTTCAGACAGGACGTAGGGCTATTACCCACCTTGGGGGCCTGAACCTGGAAAAACCAAGTGTGTACTATTTATCTTCTCCGGGACGGCGAGGAGAGAGTGACCGGATTACGTCTCCGCTAAGCACACCCCCAAACCAAACTAAAACCTCCCTCGCGGGAGGATCCTGTCGTAAAAAACGCCGACAGCTGGACCAAATTGTTGGTCCGTGGTGAACTGCGTTTTGACGGCTGTTTCTACATGCACGCTGGACCAAATTTTTGGTCCGTCGTGAACGGGATTTTGAGCACTGTTTTCGTATTTACCGTAACACCCCGGCATTTAATATGCCTGAATGCTACCAAACATAAGCTAAACAACATCTAAATACCATGAATTAAGGTAAATTACAGCAAAGGAGTAAATGCTAAAACCCGAGATTTCGGCAGCATCTCCTTTGTTTTAACATGATTTGAAGGAGCAACAACAGTATAGCAATATATGGCAATATGGAAGACAACTAAAACAGCAATAATTAAAGACTTAACAACAATATAAGTCTAGTTTCAAGCACTTAATGTCTCCAAGAGTCCAACGAACAATAAAACTTTCGTAAAGCAAAGCTAAACCTTAAAGCAATAACCATCACACGCAGTTTATTATCAAAGACTAATTGAATGACTTGTGGAATCAAATGAGTGAAGCTACGTGCGGAAGTGTGACTATTTCCCTTCCCCGCATGCCGGTCTCATGGTACCTAAAACAACAAGAAAACACAAGCGTGAGTTCAAAACTCAGCAAGCATATTGCAACGGTACAACAAGAACAATGGCATGGCAATAACATCTCACATCATGTAAACCTTATCATTCATGTTCACAACTCATTATCATCATTAATATGTATGCAATGCGATGCGATGCTCATATCTCCTTGGAAACTCATACCGGTATGGTTGAGTACACACCCGTCGGTGTGCACCCTCTCCCCCCTTCCATCCCGAAGATGGAGGGTGCCTACTCCTCGCTTCCCCACACCGCGGTGGATGGAATCACGATGTAGGACTTACTCATTAGCTCTCCGGATTAGTCATAACTTTCTCACCGACCTTCCCCGGACTAGTTATGATTTTCTCACCGTCCAGGCCATGTAACATGCCATTTATGCAAATATGCCAACATCATAATTAACTTGTACATTAACACATGGCATCATAACATAGTAAACATACTCATCATACCATTTTCATCTAGTCTCAACAAGCAACCTACAAATCGCTATCCATTACAATACACTTGCCTCAACCACGGGCAACGGATTGGCGGGAAATAGAAGGCACTCCCGGGGTCACACCACCTGCACATAGGTATCACACACTCACAATTATGTCCACAAAACAGTACGTAAACCCTCATCTACCCCGACTTTGCCAACTACTCGCAATAACAAAAAACAGAGGTTCTGTCCCGCCGGGACAGCAGCCTTCCAAAAGGCATAACTCGGGCTCTAAGACTCCGAATCAATTAAACGAGTACATCCTCGCGTAGCTTAGGAAATTTCCTAACTTTTGCTAAGTATATGGAAAGACTGATTCGGATTATAAAGTTGTTTAATCTACAAAATACCGTGATCTGTTCCAATCACGTCACAGTTTTTAACACGCTCAGTAAAACAGCCATAACTTTCAAACGGCTGATCGGAATTGGACGTTCTTTATATCCACGGAAATATAATGAAATTATCTACAACTTCTTCAACAGCCGTACGACCAAATTTGGAATCTAAATTGGTGAAAAACCGAACCCTAGGTCGACTGCTCATGTTGTCCAAAACAGAGAACGTGGCAACTTCTAGATCTAATCCAATCTACTCAATTCCAGCACCACCAATTGATCTAAAACCATGATAATGATCCTTAGAATAGTACCTAGATCAACCCCAATGTTTCCCATGGCTATACCTTCGCCCGACGACCGAAAACCCAACGAAACTCCTCCCGGATCGCTCCTCGCTCCTCGCTCCAACGGATGGATCTTCGAGGTGCAGGGGTGGGGAGGCTACCCTAGGGCAGCAAGGGGGTGGAGGAGAGGTGGTGGAGAGGTGGTGGAGAGGTGGGGAGCAAAGGGGCAAAGGGGGGGCGCATGCAAGGGAGAGGGGGAGGTGGGGGTGGCGGCTAGGGCATGGAGGGAGAGGAGGGGGCGCACAAAGAGAGGTGGGGGCGCAGGGCAAGGGCAGGGGGGCTCCTTTTACCAGCCCAAACTGGTCTCCTACTCCTAAAAGGACTCAAACTCTCCCCCACCAAGGCCCACGATCCTTTCCCCTAGGCCCAAACTCCCCCGATAAGGCCCAAATCCCCGGAAACGGCCCGGAAATGCAAATAAACCTCAAATCGTAGGGTTTTAACCTTAATTCCACATTTTATAATGTTTTTGACCTCAACATTCACATTTTGTAATGCCACAATCTCTAATTTCACATTTTATAAAGTCTCGGCATTCCGTAGTGTCACATTCTCCCCCCCTTAAACAGGATTCGACCTCGAATCCGAAGGACGCCAAAATTAACAACAAAGTCCCCAAGGGACAAAAGACTTCTCTGCAACACAAAACATTCGCACAACGAGTCAAACCGAAACAAACGACAAGCGGGTTCCCAAAACCAACACTTAGCGAAAAAGTATTGATCTAGCTCAACTAAGGGCAACCTCTCACAGTTCGACCTTCACTTCAATTCCCAAACAGAATCTGCGTTTCAACCACAAAGGGCTCCATCAACCCAAAACGCTCGAATCCTCACGACAAACACTTCACACTTCTATCACAACCAACCTGACTACCACACTCCATTAAACTCAACATGACATAATCAAAGCAAGTCACAATTCCTTTAACGACCTCTCTACATTCCCGAAAATTTTCATCGAGGGGAATAACTCATTAAGGCACACTTGCCCTTCCGATACACGATCATACTATCATTTTATTCCATCCTCTCCCAGGCAAGACTCAAATCCAAGAACAACTAGTGAAGACAATTGCTCACGGCAGGACAATTATCACCGAAGTACCGTCAACTTCACTTCCACCCATCGCTACTCTTAATAAAGGTTAAACCCATACATCATCAACCTCCATCACAAACCACCCTTATACCACTAAGGTTTGACACCTAGCTGCAAGCTAGGATCGTAAAACCTTACCAAACCACAATTGGTTCCTTTCTTAAGAGGGTCTCGCCCTCACACAAAAACACTTAGTTATCAAGCCCAAGTGGACCACACACGACAACTCAAACCCAAAGCGTTAACAACCATTTTTGGAAATAATTCAGCAACATCCAAGCCAAGTCACAAAGGAAGCATAAATCCCCTACACCACAACCAAAATACCAGAATTTCTTCATTCTTTTCTTTTCATACTAGAAAGAAATGGACATCTCGATTCATGACATGCATGCACACTTTTCAAGAGCACTCCGGATTAGTCATATATCCATATATGACTTTCTCACCGACCTGGCTCATCGACTCCTTTATGATTAATTATGTATAAACAATGTCTCGTTTTCCTTTTCACCATTCTTTCATCATGTAACAACAATACCAAATAGTCATCCACTAAAAGACTTCTTCCTCGGTATCACATGATTGAAACACAATTAACATCGATGGCTGCGAAATCATATAAACTATGACAGCAACACCATTAATAGGAACACCACATCGTATAGGAAGCCACGTAAATTAAAAACTAAACTTGCAAAACATCGCATTTTAACCAAAATCAACATTTTGGAAAAGAACATCGACTCCAAAGTCAAACTTCTGTACACACAACCGCCACATATTTTCTCAAAAGAAAGGGAAACTCATATCCCAAAAGAGAACACTTTGCTAACAAACATCACCGATGAAACATCCATAAAAAACCACCTTTTGGAGCACTTGCAAACACCACACACGTTATGCAAATAAATCCAACTCCAGTCAAAAAGAGTTACAAATTAAATCTCAAGGGTTTCCAACACAACCCACTATGTCCATCTGCTTTCGTTAAAATTTATTCCAAAGATAATTCAGGGTGAACGCGAAGGAGCGCGATCCACTCAAAATCTTTTGGGTGTAAAACCATACACATAGCATAAACTGATCAAATTAGCCAAAACCAAAAATGGGCACCAATCGATACGGGTTTTAGGGAAACTCGGAAACACAACACAAGGAATACCTTGACCGAAGGCATTCAACCAAAATGGCAAACAACCACACCAGTTCAAAAGGTTTTAAACACCAGCTCAGCATGAATCCCACCATAACTTGTATTCCACTACACTTACCATTTAAGCATTCAATAATCACTATTTACTCATCAAGAGAGTCCAACCGGATTTAACAAAATTTACATAACAATTTCTTTCTCTAGTTACCATTCCCAACACTTTTAATTAAGGTTTAAGATGCTTATCACAAAGGCACCCAACCAAGACTACATTGACATGATCCCCACGGATCACCAAATCATATAACAACGTATTCTATATTTCAAACGTAGTACTTCAACAGCTACTTGAGCATGGTCAACCTATCAATTTTATACTATCCATATGTCAAAATCTTGACAATTGAAACTTGTTCAATCAATAAAATGACTTCAACAAATAAGTAATATCTCTACAAGATAAAATCCGTGCGTAAGATTCTAGGATATACATTAATCAAGAATAAAATCCTACATCATGCTAATTACCCATGGTCCACTCCATCACAACATGTTACAATAACCTTCATTTTTAACAAGGATTTTCAACAATTAATCTAAGCAATTACCACCACTACTAAGTCGTCAATATCAATAATTTGCATAATCATCAAACAACAACATTACCTTTAGCTACCCTATACATAGGTTATAACAAAATTACCACCACACAACATACTCCAACTATTTAAAATAGATTGAATACTAGCATTAACACTGCCCTTAACAACATCATTAATAATAAGTCTTATGTCTTCTCAATTGATATCAATACTAGCATTGTATAGACACAACTGCATACTTCCAAATATACTAGTAGTTTGCAACAACATAAATAGCAACTCTAATCAACTTCCAAATTAAAGTCACTAGTCAACATGATTAAATTTCTCTATTAATCCATTAGATTAGAACATCTTTAACAATCAGCAAAGTTTCTTTAACAATAACAGCAGTCTACATCATCTTAATGTTTTAACTATGCATCCAGGTTTAAAACTTTAAACATTATCAGGGGTCATAAGCACTTTTATAACAAAGCAACAGATTCTAAGCATGTACATTAACACATTCAATCATTCTCGCTAAGAGTAAACTACAACACTAGTAGTCTATTTATTCTCAAGCTAGAGATAACAACCGCATTGAATTGTTTCAACTCACAAATTAACTTAACAATACGTCATCCCATAAACCACATTGGTACATGCTACATAACATGCTAAACAACAATTCTTATTAGGGACAAACGGTTTCAGTCAAAAGACTACTTGCTTTGTTTGCAGCATTTTAGTTTTAAAGCTCATCCCAAGTTCATAAGGAAACTTGACTCTCAAAATTGCAATGAGGCAAACCCAAACAGTTTCCCATTTACGCTGGACCAATTTGTTTGGTCCGTCGTGAACAGCTTTTTGAAGGCTGTTTTCACGTGTGCGTCGGACCAAATCCTTTTTGGTCCGCCGTGAACGTTAATTTGATGTTTTTTGCGCTGGACAAAGTTTTTCAAAAACTAGTAAGTTTTGCATGTACACTGGACGAAGTTTTCGGTTCATCGTGAGTTGCGTCGGACCTAAGTTTGGTCCGGCATGAATGGATTTTCTACAATTTTTGCTCCCTGTGTACGCTGGATCATTGTTTGGTCCGTCGTGAACGTGTTTTTGCTCAGGTTGAGTTGTTTTGTATGTAATGTTCGTGTGAGTGATTGCATGGATTGACTTTGAGTCAAGTCGTGGACTTGTGCTCGGATTCATTTCTTGTTTGTTCATGTGCAGGTGTTGCTCAAGGGCGAACGTGGTCGATGACAGGACCGGAACTAGGTTCATGGAGGAACTGAGGTTCGGGACTAGGTTTAGGGAGGAACCGAGGTCTAGGTGGTCAAGGATGTCATGCGGGACGTTCGGGCTAAGAGAATGGTGCACATGAGGAGTTGTCAGTCACGTGAGTATGGCAGGTGGGCCATACGTGTGCAGAGTTGTAATCGTTCGGGGTAGCTTACATGTATTGGGCTAGGTTGGGCCAAGTGGACATGTATGTGTACTCCTTATGTTTGCTCCTTTAAATAGGAGGGGTGTCTCCTATTTAGAGGTATCCAGGCATTGAGCAGAGCTTCAGGGTTTGTACTCTTTTGATTAGAGTACTTTAGACAAAAAGAAATAAAGATCAATTCTTCCAGATCATTTGCGTGCTACAGTAATCGTGAAGCTACAGTGCACGCGTTGCTATAGTGTTTCTTGTTTTGGTTCTTGTTTGCATGCTTGTTCTGGTTCTAGATTGGTTTTTGTTCCTTGAGTTTCATCTTGATTTGATCCATCAAAAACCTTTCTAGGGTATTGATTTAGGGTTCCTCAAAGTTTAGTTGATTAATCCTTTGTCGTTCTTGTTTAATCTTGAAGTTTTTGTTAGATCAATTCTCGTCATCTTGTGTCATAGCAAGCTTGCGAGGTTCATAACTTTTGATTCGTAAGTCCGATCGAGCTGATTCTTTGTGGGTTCGATTCGTATTGGAATCTAGTTTCTTGTGTCCAAATTTTAGATCGATCCGACGTTGGATCTCTAGGAATTCGCGTTTTAACGAACGTCTATCAATCTGTTTTTGTCGGATACGAAGTAACTTTTTGGTTCAGATTTGGGGTGAACTTTTATTAGATTGAAAATTTAGTTTTAGCTTCCGCACAATCTTTCACCCCCCTCTGATTGCTATATTCGTATACATCGATCCTACGAATGCAGCGACAGCGGTCCATCAGAAACAAAGACAATGATCCCCTTCACTTGACACGGGGGTCTTATATCTGGTCTCAAACTCGACTAAGACGGCGAGATGATGGCGAAAATCAACGATAAACAATGACGACGCTACAAAAGCTACGATGAGCAATTAGTGAGCAATGATGGCGGCTAGGGTTGCGGTGAGCGAGGCAATCGAGGCGGCGGAGAATGGGGAACACGGCTCAGGGGTTGGGGCGCAATAAATACCCCCTCGGCATCCAAGATTTGCTCAACAAACATTGGAATTCCATGGCGATGGAGGAGTTTGGCATGCACACGGTGGGGCCTCGGCATCAAAGATCCAACAGCTCAGCAAACGCGGCTACGCGGTTCAATCTCAACCATTGGATCAAGATCCGATGGTTGGGATTCGCGAGGGTTATGTTTCGTAGGCAAGCGGGCTACGGTGGCGGCGGCTAGACTGACATGGGTAATGGGCTGTATTGGGTTGGGTTTCGGCCCACTACACTAATTGAGCATTTTTCTGATTTTTCTTTTTAAAATAATTCTGAAAAATAAAACAAAGCCAAATAAATAGCAAAAATACCTGAAAAATTTTAGAACAATTCTGAAAAAAAATTTAGGGTATTTGGAACTCAAATAAAATACTTTCAACAAATATTTATTTTAATTTTTCAAATTTTTAAATAGTTTTAACAAATGGCTCAATTCAAATAAATTCTAAATAAATATAATAAATTCCAAAAAATCTTAAAAATATCAAATGCACATTAAATCTAAGAAAATAAGATTTTGGGATGTTACAACGAGGGTCGCTTGTTACAAGGTTCACCTGACCTATGTATAGCCTCGTCATACGTGCGGGGCGCAACTCCAAGAGCGGCGCCGCACGGGTTGGCGATGATGGCATGTGATTAGGGTTAGGGTTTAGCATGGGTTGGGCCAGGGTGCGCTGGGCTGGCGATGGCTGGGCCATGGGAGAGGAATAACAGTGTTCCATCGGGACGGGAGGTGTGCTGTGGGAGAGGGGTGGGCAAGTCGGCAATTCGGCAAAGAGGTGGGATGGCCAGATTCGGCCCAATGGAAAAAAGAAAAAGAAAAGGATTTGCAAAATAAATAAAATACTAAAAATTAAATAAAATTTAAATAAATACCAAATGTGCTAAAAAATATATCAAAATATACAGAAAAATTCCTTGTAGCCGCCGTCACCCATCGCCGGTCCTCCTGTCGCCCCAGCCTCCCTGTAAATCTAGACACAAAGAAATCATTCAACATATTCCTAGCATTTCTGAAATTTTTATCCCTAGTAAATAGACATAAAAACTTTTGTACTTATGTACAGAGGTTTTTTGTTGTTTCATTTTGCTGCACTGGATTTTTTATCGAGCTATTTGTCAATGTAGTGTGTCAAAATTCTTTCGTCCATAAATTCATATATACAAGGAAGGTTGAACCTCTGTTTTTGGCATAGATGGTTATATGAACTTGTGTTCTTATTTTTATCATCCATTATTTTAACTAAATGGGTAAGCTTATTTGAACTAAATGGGTAAGCTTTCTATATTAAAGATTGAACCACTGTTCTTTTTTCTGTTTTGGAAAATGATTGAATTTCTTCTTGACAGTAGATTGTTATAACTTAAGGCTCTGGTAGCTCATGCTGTACCGTTGGAATTGCATTTACTTTTATGCAATAAAAGTTTCATGAAGATTTTAGGTTTCGGGTTTATATTTCCAAAGTACATTTCAGCGTGTTTCATCAGGTTATGAGTTGATGTTTCAAGCAGGTTTCAGCGTGTTTCATGAAAGTTTCATGCAATTTTTAACATATTTCAAGTAGTTTCAAAAATAGTTTCGGTACATTTCAAGAAATTCTAGATAAGTTTCAGAAAAGTTTCACAAGACTTCATCATAGTTTCACAAACAATTTCAAAATTAGAACAAGTTTCAAACATGGTTGGCAAAATTCAAGACCAAATTTAGATTTGCAGCTTGCCCTAGACCACACCGGTGATGATGAAGACGAGTAGGTTATGGATTGGTTGACGTCCCTTCTCAAACCTGCTGCCACTGCACCCGCTTCAGCGCTGCTGGTGCCACGTTTGCTCGATCTCGCGGCAACCAAATGCCTGCGCAAGCATCACCGCTGTAGGGCTCTCCTCCGCGCTCCCTCACTCATGCTAGTTGCGCGACTCGATGCCAGGTGCGCTCGACAGAGCCCACGGTCACTGGCCACGGCTATGAGCACACTCGCCGCTGTGACTGCTGCACGTTGTCGAGCTCGCCCTGATGTCGCGGCTATGACCTCGCTCACTACCACGCCCATGGCTGCTTTGTCGACTATGATCCCATGGAAGGAAGATGAATTATCGAGGTGCGAACGTTTCAAATTGACGAAAAAAAAGCAACTAAAGCAGCATTTAACCATGTAGATGTACAACATACTAAGGCTGGAAACGAGCCGAACCGAGCCACGGCTCAGCTCGGTTGGGCTCAGTCAGGTAGCCAGCCGAGTCAGGCTCGGCTCGGTGAAGCAACGAGCTCAAAAGGGCGGCTCGGCTCGGTCTTGGCTCGCGAGCCGGCTCGTTGGCTCGCCGAGCCAGGCCATAGCAGCACTCAGGTCTCTAGCACTAGCATTCCCGCAGCCATCATTTGAGATTTTGAGACTTTCAAGACCAGCAAATAATATATATTTCATCAACCCATGACCATGATCAACCAAGATCACGCTGATTTGGATGGGCCATCCGGCATGGGCCATTGAGCCAACACTGTTGTGAGACCGGGCCACTGCAATTCTGCAAACAGTCCAGACCGGGCCACTGCAAACAGTCCATTCATGTCTTTGCAGTAAATAATATTAACTTACTAGTTACTACTAAATAATTGTAGTTGCTTAGTTGCTCTCTATCACACTTGTAGGAAATGGAATTGTCTCAACATCATCTTCATCATCTTTTTCCTAAAAATATAAGTTATTAGTCATACTAAATTCTCTGCATGGACTGGGCCACTGAGCCAATTTGGCTCGCGAGCCGGCTCGCTGTTTTTGCGAGCCTAAAAAATAGGCTTGGCTTGAGCTCGATCCGAACCACGAGCCTGTGCGAGCCGAACCAAGCTCAGACGAGTCCGAACCGAACCACGAGCCACGAGCTTATTTTCCAGCCCTACGGCATACCCTTTTCATGACCCTCTTAAACTTGTGTTCTTATTATTTTGTTATATCATGTAGTATTTTCTCTCCATCTGTAAGCAGATAAATCCTGGACATGGGTTTGTTTTTGAACAATACAGATTGCACCACGTCACCAACTACAACTCTCGCGGATACTCGCTGCCAGTTACGGTCGCCCTCAATCCGCCTCCCCTCCCCTCCCCAGCTCCTCTCCTCCGAGCCCTCTCCTCGCCAGCGCCGCCGCCGCACCGGTCTCCCAGCCTCCTTCCACCGAAGTGCAGTACATCGACTTCTTCTCTCTTCCCCCTGCCCGTCCCCTCTACTGGATTGGCGTGGAGTGGACAGGAGATTTTCTTCTGTTGGTAAGGAAGCCCTAGCGTAGCTTTCTTGGATTGTCCCGGATTTGTTGTTCCGGTCTTTTATTTGCTGCGAGCAATCAAATCCGATTCGTTCTTTCTCTCCATGCAGCTAGTGGCGGATTTGTTTGCTGCTAATCTCCACAGTTCGATTCAGTTCTTCAAGATCTCAGATTGTTTTCCAGAAATTTTTGGGGTTCTATTGAACACCCACGCCATGGAATCAGGTGATTTATCAATTATTCAGTTTTTCCCCTTATTTTATTGAGAGTCGCGTGAGAGTACATTGTTCCTAGGAAAGGTTTTTGTGATAGCGATTGGATTGCTTTGGTGAACCAAGATTTTTTTTTTTTTTTGGAACTTGACTGTTCTGGTGTTTTCATATTCTCTATAGCGGCAATAAAGTGTGATTTTGAAATTAGCCAGCCAATATTCTACCATGATTTTCTCTGCAAGGGATATGATGACGCTAATTGATTAATCAATTTGGTCATGGTGTTGAATTAAGCTATTTTCACCTGTTGGGATTAGTTCTGATGCCCACCTTGGTTTGGACTAGTTCCGCAGTTGAGTGAATAAATCAACAAAGCTTGTGGTTATTTATCCAAAGAATTCTTCTGTTCCAACGATTTTATGAGTAGATAGATAAAATCTGCAGCACTGATTGGATTATACTAAAAAACTGAGCTTATTATTTTATTGTAGGATCGATTTTGGTCTTTTGTTGTTTAGATTTTAGAACGACCCTAGTAACTTGTTTGGTGGAGACTCTCTTTAGCTAACTAGATGTGATTCTCCTGTAAGGTTGTATTTTTAAGTGGGCTATAGAATATTTATTCGGCAGTGATTGAATTGCAGTGGTGGGCTGAACTTTTATCATTTAATCTAATATTTGCAATTTTATTTGCTGACTTTGGTGATTGCTTAACTATGCACCATCTATGATGAACATTCTATAGTCATGTTCTATTGTGATTAACATTGTAGCTGTGTTAGTCTAACAAGGTTTTTATTGAGTGTGCTCTATCTAGTGTGTGCGTGTGTGTTCTTATACTATAGCATCCGATAGTGATCGCTGGATTCTTTTATTATCTTTGTGCAGGCGATACCAAATTTGATGCATCACAGTATGCTTTCTTTGGTAACAATGTCATGGAGGAGGTTGAGCTAGGTGGATTGGAAGATGATGGTGGTGATGCTGCTTTTGTTGGGCCTGGTGACGAAGAATACTCTCCTACCTATGGAATGGATATGTTACAGGTAACATAGATGATATATCTCATTTATGTTTGATATGACGGCCATCATCCATTTTATGTTCTTTTTTCAAAAAACAAAAGAAAGATCCACAGTGAATAAGTGATATGTTGATGACATAATGCGCCAAATAAGTAATTTTGGATAGCATTATAAAGCTTCTTTTTATATCAGGAGGGTAGAAAACCCCTCTTGGGTTCAGAACATGAGGCGGACAGGTGTTCTTAGAAACTATATTGATCTTCTGTTATAGCTTTCGTTTGCTATTTTTGTTCATGCCATTGGGAGCCTGGTAGAGGATACAACCAATTTGATTTTTGGGAAACACACATCACCAAATAGGCAAATACATTGTTATTGACACATAGGAAGCTGGCATTGTCTCCCTAGTGATTAATACTGTAGTCTTGTAGAGAATGCACTCAATTGCATTTAAGTGTAACTATCATGTCACCAAAAACGTCACCTTGCAAACCAATGGAGTTGGCATTATCACTTTTTCAAATGCAATTAATTAACTCTGCATAGTACAGACAGCTATGGTGACACGGATATGACACCAACACGCCATTCAACACATATCGGTCACGTATTGTACAATTAGATAGCCAAAATAAATAATTTTAATGTTTGACATAGCTGACACATTATTGACACGTATCCGACACATATGATGGCACAGGCCGGCCCAGCTCAGCAACCTAAAGGGTAAGCCTAGCCACCCGATAGGAGTAGAACACCAACATCAAGGATCTATTGTGGAACCATATTGACGTTCTAGATAAGGGTGGTCCGTCTAGAGAAAATGTGAAATGGAGATGTAAGTATGGCTAATATGTTGGCACTAGTAGCAACTCTAGAGTTAAAGTGCACTTGCTGAAAATTACTAATGGTGATTGAAAGATATATCCTAAGGTGATGGTACCTATTCTTGCTCAGGTTAGAAGTGAAATTGTAAAGGCTAATGTACATATTCCTAGAAAAATGGAGAATAGTACATATGTATATTATTATTATTATTATTATTATTATTATTATTATAGCTGTGTAACCGTGTCGGCGTTTTTTGAAAAATGGCAAATTTAGTGTCGGTCTCGTGTCGTGTTGATGTATCCGTGTCCGTGCATCATAGATGGTGACGTTTATGATGAATAACTTGGAAGTTGATTGTCAAATGGAAAATGGTCGTCAAACCCTGTCTACATAACTTGGAAGTATTAGAATGTTTACGATGAATGTATGCTGGGGTAGTCCGGTCTGTCAGCAAATTTTAGTTTTATATTAACTTCAGGTAGGAAACATTGCAAATTATTATCAGTGTATCGTGTCCTGCATACTCTTCTACTTCTAGTTTTCTTTATTCACTGTTGGAGACTAAACATGCATTCAGTAATGATTTAGAAATGATGTGCTGCTCATTAACTTAAAAGATGGCAAAATGCAGCATTGTTTTGTTCTGTTACACGGGAAGATATCAACTGCTCACATTGATCAAACTTTGCCTTTGCAGCATGAAGGGGTAGGTTCATTTACTGATGTTGATGATCTTGCTGGAACATTCTCAAAGGTTTTCTTTCTTTGAAAAGTTAAAACTTTGTAGCTACATCCTGTAAATGCATACATAAATGTACATTTGTCGGGATTTGATTTAACAGAATCATGATGCTTTTAAGTTCTTTGTTAAAGATTGTAATGTAGATTATAGTATTATAGTCATCACATGAGCTACATTGGTTTTACCTCAATAGATGTGTACCTAATTTGCATGTTTGTCCTGCTGCATTTGCACTTGTTTGACCGTTAAAGCTGGTTTATTGATTTCTCTTCACTTTCAGCTGACCAGAACTGTTAATGAACCAAAGCTACAGGGAATAGTTAGTCGTGGGGGATCAATTTCTAGACAAAGTGAGTAAAGCTCTTTTTTTTTCTCAATTTTCTTTTTGGAGTTTTTTTCTTGTCGTTGATATGGTTCTTCAATCCACATGCCTGGGTGTTCAATTTTCCTTTTCACCTTTTAAGGATATGATTGGTTGTGCATATATTTAAGTATGCATGTTGTTAAATGGCAAGTTTGTGTTTCAACAAGGAATTTGTTAGATAGTTTACAGAAAAAAAGTCATAATTCATGAGACTGTTTACTATCACATGCTTAACAGATATTCTCTGAATTCCTTGTGACTTCTGCAACAGCTACTGTTATTGTGAAATAGTTCAAGTGGCTTTGTTATGTGTGACTAATAGGATAAATATATAATAGGACTGTCTACCTTTCATTACTAGAATGTAAAATTTGAGTTCACCAATGAAGAAGAATAACCTTTGTTCTCTTGTTGGGTGCTATATGCATTTCACTCTTTCTTATGTATTTAGCATTTCATTCTAATATCTGCAATTTATAGGTTCTGCTGCAGACTGGGTACAACAGCCTGAATCGTCATATTGGCCTGCGCGGCCTGTATTGGATGCTGAACAAGAACTGGATAACAAGAATTGGAGGTGTCAACCACCCCATTCAGCCCACTTCACAGATTCCAGATTGCACAGGACATCCTCATCCCCACAGCAAGATCCTCGGTACAGTCCTAATGAACCTATTCTTGGAGCAAAGCCATCTCCTTTGCACAGAACATCATCATACCCCCAGCAAGAGCCTCAATACAACCATACTGAACCAGTTCCTGCACCTAAATCATCATTCATTTCGTACCCTCCACCTGGTGCAGTATCTCATTCTTCACCTGGTGAACCACATCACGTGAACATGCGATCTCCTCCCACTGCATTCCAGATGCCAATGTCCGCACAAAATGAGCTACCTTTTCCCCAGTTTCCTCATGGAAGTACGCCTCTAGGGCCACAATTTGGGAGGAACCTGGCTCATGTAGGTTCAACAGGCTTATCAACTAACAGTGTGCAACAAATCCATGTTGTAAATAGTGGGCCAATTCGTGGGAATGATACCAGGTTTACACCAGCTTCGATGCAGCACCAACTGCAGCGTCCAAATGGATTGTTGCCACCTCAAATGCCACCGCCCCATCAACAACATGGAATGTTCCCAATTCAACAGTCTCCAACGCAGTTCTCACAACTACATGCCCAGATGCTTGGTCCCCAGCATTCTCCACCACAAAGCCTGCAGTTGTTTGGTCCTCAGCATCCTCCATCACAAATGATGGGTAGATTTGATGCAAATTTTGTGATGCCTGACTTGAGTGATCCAAGAGCAAGATCAATGTTGCACCATGGAAGGAAGGGTCTACGTTATCCTCCCCAAGGTTTTGAGCTTGGCAATAAGAGGATGGATAATGGGTGGCCATGGTTCAGATCCAAGTACATGTCCACTGAAGAAATTGAGAACATTGCAAGGATGCAGCAAGCCGCCACTCACATCAATGATCCATACATTGATGATTACTACCATCAAGCTTGTTTGGCTAGAAAATCAGCAGGTGCACGACTGAAGCACCACTTCTGTCCAACCTTGATAAGAGATCCATCTTCCCGTGCACGCAGTAAGGATGAGCCACATGCGTATCTCCAGGTTGATGCTCTTGGGAGGCTCCCGTTTTCTTCCATTCGCAGACCTCGTCCGCTTCTTGATGTCGAACAGGCCTCTGAGCCAAGTGATAACATTCCTGAAAAATCTGCTTCAAAATCTCTTGACCAAGAACCTATGCTGGCCGCTAGGATCACAATTGAAGATAGCTTTTGCCTACTACTTGATGTAAATGATATCGATCGTTTGCTGCAATTTAGCCAGCAGCAAGATGGTGGTTTGCAACTGAGAAACAGAAGACTGGCTCTCCTCGAGCAGTTGGCAGAATCACTGCAATTAGTTGATCCTCTTACACCTGATAAGAGTGTACCTCTGTCGCCAAATGATGATCTGGTGTTTCTCCGCATAGTCTCTCTACCAAAGGGCCGGAAACTACTTTCCCATTACCTTCAACTGGTGTCTTCAGGCAGTGAGCTTGCAAGGATTGCTTGCATGGCAGTCTTCCGGCATCTAAGATTTATATTTGGCAATTTGCCCTCTGATAGCAGCGCAGCTGAGACAACAGCCAAACTTGGCAGTGCTGTATCCGCCGGTGTTCTTCAGATGGAGTTGAGTGGACTCAGTGCCTGTCTTGCAGCTATTGTGTGTTCATCATTGCAACCACCTCTTCGGCCCCTTGGATATGCTGCAGGTGATGGGGCTTCTGTCATCATAAAGTCTGTACTGGACAGAGCAACAGAGCTTCTCACTGATCAGCATGTGGCCTCTACCTACAGCATGCAGAACCGAGCTCTATGGCAGGCATCATTTGATGCATTCTTTGGGCTGCTTACGGAGTATTGCATGAGTAAATTTGATAGTGTGATTCATACTGTGCAAATGCAACCTCCTGCGGCAGCAGTGATTAGCAGGGAGATGCCAATAGAGCTTTTGCGTGCCAGCCTGCCTCATACGAATGAGCATCAGCGCAAGCAGTTGCTCAGTTTGGCTCAGCGCTCTGTGCCTGTCATGACATCAGAATCTGTCCCAAGCTGAGATGGTCCGAAGAAATAAGTTAGCATGAAGTTTCTGCTTCCTTTGGTAATCTGTATACTTGATATACAATGGTTCTCCGGGATGTTGGATATGCCTTTATACCGAAGGAAAGGTTAGACTTGTGATTACTGTTTAGTAATATGAATGTCAAGAATCAGGATTGAGAGGGTTGAAGCATCATTAAACTGCTGGTAATTCAAGGCATCAAATATACTGTCACTAAGAAACATGCCTGTTTGATTATGTTTGCAGCGTTGCAGTTTGTTTTGGCTGAATTACGTGGTCAGTGGTGTTTTGGTTACTGGGCACTTTCTTCTGCGGGTCTGAGTTTTGTTGATCTCAGGATGAAACCCCAGGCGATCTGTAGTTGTACAAGCTGTCAATGGAAGTCTTGAGTTTTGTTGATCTCAGGATGATACCCCAGGCGATCTGTAGTTGTACAAGCTGTCAATGGATGACACTGTTTAATTGCTCTTCAAGGTGAAGTTTCCGAGAACCATGATGGTGGTATTTCAATCAGTAGTTGTTTTTTCTGTAGTTCCGTTCACCTCAAGATGTGGAAGATGTCGTGGCCACCTTGGTGGCATTTTAGTTCTTCAGGAACATTTCTGTTTCTTCTATTAAGTTTGTAAAACGGTCATATTTTTGGACACTGCCCTCGCTTCTCAGTGATCTCTTTAGAATTGATGCTGTCTTCTTGTTCTATGTCTTGTGCAGAAAGTGAATATGCTTGCAAATATCTGTAGTAAATTAATTGGTAGTTTTGGATAAAAGCTCACTTGCGCTTTGGGTTGAAATTTTACTGTTGATTATGTATGCCCTTATACTGAGAACCCTTGTTGGCCTGAAGCTTATGCATAGGGACGACAGTTTTACCCATGGGTTCGGGTATCCGATCTGAGAAGAGTGGGCGTGGGTAGCATTTTAAACTCACGGATTTTTGGGTTTGAGTACCCGATAAGGTCATAGGATGGATGTGGATACTAATTTGTACTCATAGATATTCAATGGGTATCCCATACATAATAAGCTTTATTTTTTTTCATGAGATATATATATGAAAAATGTAATCTTAAACCCTAAGTTCTTCCATCGCTGCGTCGCACTTTGGTCATCCCTCTCCTAGAGTCTCCCTCATCCTTGGTGCCTGCCCATCCCTACCCTCATCTAGATCCACTCACCTCCTAACCCTCCTCCCTCCTATCCGGTCGTCCCGCGCTTCTCCCTTCGCGATGGCTACCCTTCGCTGTCGGTACCGTCCTCCCTCGACCTCGATGCCCTTCGCCCTGGCCTCCCTCCACCCCGACCTCCCTCGCCTACCTGTCCCCGCGCGCCACCGCTGTATCTGCTGACCCCCCCCCCCCCTCCGACGCCACCGTGTCCCTCTCCATCGCCGCATCCGTCATCGCCAAGTCATTCCACGACTAGTTCCTCGCGCCCCACGGCGGAGGCACGGCCACCACGCCGCTCGCCGTCCTTGACGTGGTCTACTAGACGCTCCTCTCTAGAACAGCACGGCAGCAACCCTCCTTCAATCTGAGCCTGAAGGTAACCCCCGTTGCGTTTTGGCCGAATTTTTCGTGTTAGATGAGGTGGACAATATTGAGTGCACATATACATTGAAACACAGACGTACAGAACTCTATTCAGAAATTTTGTTGATACTATCGTGCTGTTCCTAGTATACTATTGTGCCTGAATATATTGTTCAGAGGCTTCAATTCACATTATATTATGCCTGAATATATATATATATATATATATATATATATATATATATTATGGTTGGATTTGTTTAGGACCTTGCCAAATATTCTGAGTATAACTTTGCTTAGGACCGTGGCAAATTTTCATGTAAGAAAATGACCTGTTTCTGTTCGTCCTGAGAGCTCAGCTTGTTGTTTGTAAGTCGTGATGCTAGTGGCTCTTCTGCTCACCTAGCTGATCCATCCGCTGGATGCTTCCTCTCCCTGCAATCTCTTCTAATTTAGGTGATCTTTGGATGAATTGGCTGTTTGTTGATGATTTGTGTTAAAGTTTTTGGTGGTTTGATTGGCTGTATTGTATTCCATGATTTGGTGTCCAGTTATGCTTGCTGGATTCTTGTTTTCGCTGTTGCCGTTCTATCCATGGTATTCATTGGGTTTCGGGTACCAATCGAGTTCGGACGTGGACACATATCCGTGCCCATGAAACTTAATGGGTTCGGACGAGTCCCATACTGTTCAGATTTGGGCTCGGGTCTGAAGCGATAGTACCCGGAGGCACCCATCAGATTGCTATTTCTACTTATGCATTGGTATATGATGGTACTATGACATTATCTATTAATTTCTCTTTCCAGATTTTGTTACTCTACGTTTTTTCAGTGGCGTATCCAGAGGGTGGTCTAGGTGGGCCACGGTCCACCCAAAAAATCCTCAGCCCAAGGCTCAGTGAACGGCGTTGGTTGATGGTTCGACTCTCACTTCTCATCCTCTCGCGTCTCCCAATGAACGATGTCATTTCCGCTCCCTCGCTGATGCATCCCTCCCGGGTGCGCACCATACCCTTCGCGGCCCAGCCGTATGGCGTACGTGCCTCGCCCGACGAGCGGACTGCCAAGGGGCGTGGGCCTTGGCCCAACGAGGGAAACACACACCTTGGCTGCCATAGCCAGGCCATAAGAGTCCCATGTGGCCCCCAAAAGACTAGCCTGATGGGGGGAGGGTTGCTCTCCCTTTTAAGGTGGTATTCTCTCCCCTCCACAAGCAAGGTGGTACTATCACTCGCGTTGCATTTTGTTGTCGCCTGCGCGATCCTCCGCAGTCGGAAACGCGGAGCAGCGGCCTAGCCACGACGGCTGCTACACGAGGGTCTTCAACTTTCGCTAGAACTAGTTCAGTAGTTCTGGTCCCGTTCGTGATCTGCATGTGTTAAATGTTGTCGTTCTTATACTAGTTTATAAATTGCTAGTTGGTCAGAATGTTAGATTATCTATCGATTGGGCTGTTGTTCTGTTAATCTTTTGAAGTAGCAGCTATGTTGCTTACTGTTGGCATTAAGCCATTTTTTTTGTTTGCAACAGTAGACATCTACTAATTAATCAATTGCTTTGTGAGCATTTTTTATCATGAGAAAATTAGGCGTGTAGCTTCTGTTTCTGCTACTCTCGACTAGTCATTTTTCTAGCTCTTTGTGAAGGGCAAGTACTCTAATTTCAGAGTTAAGAAACCGAGTTTTAATTGTGCTTCGCAAATTATGTGCAGTGCACCGACTGCTGACTACAGTCTACACTTGCACGGTATTTAAAAAATTTATGTCAAGTTGGACCACCCATACTCAAAATCCTGAATACACCACTGGTTTTTTTTTTCCCTTTTTCGATTGGATGAATATTTTCGAAATTTTAGTTGAGCAGAGAGGTGTGATGATCCATCATATTTCTGTATTTAGGATGCTTGTCTTGTTCATGAGTTGCTTATTCTGATGCACAACCTCCTTTGGTGAAGCTAGCAATGTTGAAAGAATCTCCTAAAAGTGAGTTACGAAACAAAGGTAAAAGTTGGCATGCGCGGCGATTTTCTCCATGTGTCCGCTTGGTCTCCATGCTCGCCCATGCCGAGCCGAGGGGGGTACTCGACCGTGCGGCTGGCCCGGCCATAGAGGTATCATATTCATAGAAATGTCAATAAACATTTTTCTTAACAGAGTTATTTCTCTTCTTAGCCACAGGGTATCTTAGCATGAAATTCGAAATAAGAGCAAAAAGAGATCTTTCCATTCACTACTACAGATCTGACCTTCAATACCGACCCATTAATACCGGTTATGTATGAATCGGGACTGACAATAACATCAGTACCGGTTCAACGGTCTACTGGTCCGGGGGGCATCTCAGTACCGGTTTAATATACCACCCGATACTGATGTTCTAACATCAGTACCCACGGTTGCTTAGTACCGGGTGGTGTAACCAACCGGTACCGATGATCCCACATCAGCACCGGTTTAATATACCAACCGGTACTGATGGTCTAACATCAGTACCGGTTGGTTATACAACTTGGTACTAAGCAACCGTGGACCCAGCAGGCTGCTTAGTACTGGTTGGTGTAACCAACCGGTACTGATGATCCCACATCAGCACCGGTTGGTGTGTTAAACCGGTACTAAAGCTCTTTGTCTCCCGCGCGCTCCCTCGATCCCGCCCCGCACTGCTTTTTGATGAAACTCTTCGTGTTCATCAGAATTGAAGTGCTTCGTCTCTTCGTCTTCCGATCCAGACCACCTATAAAACGATCACATGACTGAGGGAGACATACGAGCATGAGATATATAGTCGCCCAATTAAAATGGTAGCTCCATCTCCTTTTCCCTCTGGTGCACCATCACCACCCCAGGGGAGGAGCGGGAGGAGGAGGAGGCCAAGATCTGCTGGGGGAGCTTGTTGGAGGAGGAGGAGGAGGGGGGGGGACGACGACGATAGCCCCCTGCGCGACAACGACGACAGCTGTTGGGACCTGGATTTGCAAATCCGGACCCTCTGTGTATTCAGCACTAGTCTAGGATCATGTTAGTGCACACAATCTCAACATTGATAAATATCACAATCATACCCAGTGAAATAATAAAGTACTTTAATTAATAAAAAAACTGATTGCTCGACCTTATGGTCAAGTTACAAAAGATACGCCTTGCAGGGCGAGAACTTATTAAAAGTAAATAACTGCAACGGAAAAATAAAGAAACGCGTGGTGCCAACCAATATGCCACAGACAACTGACTGGGCTCGCTCCCCTAGTTCGACGGCTCCTCCTGTAATCCTCCTCTAAAGCAGGTGTTGCTTCTTCTTCAACTGATGTTGTATTGTTGCAAGGGATGAGTACTTGGTACTTAGCAAGTCATGCACAGAATGCAAAGTTAATATTCTACATGCATGACTTAATACAAAGGACAGGCTCATGGTTCATTTGCAGTAAAACAATATACATAAATACAGTAATAGATTGCAAATCAGTAAAAGAATAGTAAATGTAATAACTTTCACAATCATTTCACAAGTAAAACATTTCACAACCTAAGTTCAATTCTCAGTCCCAACCCAACAATTTACCAAAGCTAAGTTATTTTCATGAAAGTCTAACCCTTGACTGTAATCCCCGAGCAATGTCCAATGCCGCAGACACGGCTATTCGAATAGATTTTACATTCTGCAGAGGTTATACACTTTACCCACAAGATACAGTCAAACACCACAAAGGCAAGTGTCCTTAACAAAGCCTTTCCAATGCCTATCTAAACCCAGTACTACTCGCTAAGGTTTCAACATTGATGGGATTGGTTACCACATCCAGGGCCCCCCTCTTGCGCCATTTGAGCCAACCCGTGCGAGGACTGGTTACCACTACCCGGGCCTCACACCACCACAATAGTACTAAAGTTTAGAATCAACAAATTAATCAACTAGGTCCGTCCCATTCCTGACTTGTGGTTGTATGAATGACTCAGTTGAAAGGCTTGCAAGGTTAAGTCCTTAATTGACTAGGGCAAGACTACCCGAAGAACCAAAACGACTTTCCCGATACCAATCCTGGCCCACCTGATCAAACTTGCCACTTGCCCCGGTCTAAAGCATTTTATCAAACCCAGTTGATTACCATGTACCACGTGCCATCAACATCATCATCAACAACACGTGACACTTCATCAAAGCATGTTCCATAACTCATTAAGTCAACATTAATATTTGATTATCCAAAATCATGTCCACTACGTGGCAGTGCTAAGCATGATACTCCAGCGGTCTAATTACCCTTGTTGGCAATTTAATAATGTCCAACTAAATAATCCTCAACTAGGGTGACAAAGGGTTCATGGCATACAATTATTTATGTCAAAGTGGAAAACAGCAAACTTAGCATTTAACTAATTCCCAGAAATAATTAAAATCAATTCTAATTAAATTAGCATGCAATAATTTGAAACAACATAATTTTCGAAAATAGGATCAATATGGTCAAAGCACAACTTGCCTTCAAAGAGTATTGGTTCTTGGTCTTGAGCTGGCTCCTGGGTCAAAACTTCACCTTCGAAGCCTTCGGGTACTTCAACGTCTACTTGTAACGGATAAATAAACAACGAATAAATAAAAACAGAGAAAACTCATGTCCAAAAATCAAAGAAAATTCAGAATCAAATAGAGCTTGATTTTACAAAATTTTAAAAATTGGAATAACTCAAATCGGAGTTAAAATGCAAAAGTTATAGCCATTTGAAATTTGGAAATCAATTAAAAAGAATAAACCGAATTAACTCATTTATTTTTGAATTGATAATTCAGAATATGACGTCATGCTTGCGCCAGCTCGAAATTGAATTTCGGCCGAATTATCTTTCTAAAGGAAAATCCGTATTATGACGTTAGTAATAAAATAATCAAAATAAAAATATATTTTTCAGAAAATAACATGTCACTGACAAGTGGACCCACCGATGACGTCATCGCGCACACGGCGTGCTATTTCCACGCACGGGACGTGCTATTTAATCCTGACAGTTGGTTCTAAATCCAACGGTATAGATCTAGCCGATACCGGATCGGTCCGAACTTAACTTGTATACGTGGCCTAATCCGAACCGTACAATCTCAATCCTACGGTTACGATTCTACTAAGTTCGGAGCGGTCCGAACTCGACTCCAGATCTGATCCGTTCACACTAAATCTGACGGTCAAGATTTCTCGGAGGGCAGAGCGGTCCGAACTCAATAGGCATACGTGGCGCAATCTGAGCCATTGATCTAGGATCCAATGGCTACGATTTCACCGAGTTCGGAGCGGTCCGAACTCAACGCTAGATCTAAGCCGTTTGATCTAAATCCGATGGCCTAACAGCAACGTGCTAAGGCGTGCTATTCACGTGCTATTGGCGTGCTATAGCGACGTGGCCCAATCTATGCAATCCATTCTAGATCCGACGGTTGGTAATAGATCTAATCTCGTGAAATAACAAAACTATGCGATTCAATCTAACCGTACGATCTTGATCCGACGGTCAAAACAAATGTGCTATGGCGTGCTATTTTGCTGGCCGCGGCGTGCTATTCAATCTGAACCGTTCAACCCAGATCTCACGGTCACGATCAAACTAGGATCGAACCGGTCCAAACTTATCGAGCCTACGTGGCCTAATCTGATGCGTTGGATCTGGATCTAATCTCTATGGGGATAAGGGCGACGTGGACTCACCGTGGTGGTAGGATCTTGATCGGACGGTGTACAGAGCTCGAAGACCTCGGCGATGTCGTGGTGGCGCTGCGTTGCTGGAGACGAAGACGACGACCACGGCAACGGCGTTTGGGGCGGTTCCGGTGAAGTGAATGGCCCCCACGGGTGCGGCTCGACGCGAGGACTCCGGATCTAGGCACCACTATGGCGGAGGATGACGGACGGCGGCGGAAAACGGCAAAAACCGTGGCGGAGCCCTAGCGCAACTTCGGCGAGTGATTGCAGGCGGACGGCGGCGGCTTGAGGGCAACGTGTGCACGCGGAAAAGGGGATCACGACACGGGTGGCGGCGCATTAAATATGCCCCTCGACGTCTGTGAAATCCGTGGAAAATGAGCCCCACCCATATGCGGCGGCGAAATCCGGCGGCGATACGGAGAGGTGATGTGGCTCAATCTTGGCCGTTGGATCAAGATCCAACGGTCACGCGGTTAGGGTTTGGGTCCGGTTCGGTCGGGCTCACGTCGAACTCGATCGGACTCGAGTCTGACTCGGGTCGGATGAACAGTGAAACCCATTAGGGTTTTTCCAGTGATTTAATATTTAAAATAATTTCTAGAAATTGAAATAAATAGAGAAAAATAGTAAAATGCTCAGAAAAAATCCAAGAAAATACTAGAAAATACTTTGAGACATTTTGGGCTCAAATAAAATATTTGCAATAAAAATTTATTTGAAACTTTTAAATATTTAAATAATAAGATAAATGACTTAATTCAAATTAAATCTAATTAAATCCCAGAAAATTCCAAAAATTCTCAAAATTCACAAATACAAATTAAATTTAAGAAAAGCAAAAATTGGGGTGTTACAAACCTCCCCCCTTAACGGAATCTCGACCCCGATATCCAGGGCTAACTAAGGAATATGTTAGGGAATTCTTTCTTCAAATCCTCTTCACGCTCCCACGTTGCTTCACTTTCAGAATGATTACTCCACTGAACTCTGCAGAAGCGAGTCGACTTATTTCTGGTCTCTCGATTCATCGTGTCCAAAATCTTTACCAGGTGCTCCTTGTAGGTTAGATCCTCTTGTAGCTCGATCGACTCTAAGGGTGTTTGCTCATTTGGCACTCGGAGACACTTTTTCAATTGGGACACATGAAATACATCATGCACTCCTGCTAAAGACTGCGGCAACTCCAGTTGGTAAGCAACCTCTCCTCTGCGACTTAGGATCTTGAACGGACCAACATGTCTTGGTGCAAGCTTCCCTTTGGCGTGGAACCTCTTAACTCCCTTGAGAGGTGTAACTCTAAGATATACGAAATCTTCCGGTTCAAAGCTCAAGTCTCAGCGACGGTTATCGGCGTAACTCTTTTGTCTTGATTGAGCTATCTTCAATCTTTCCCAGATCATGGCGATCTGCTCTTCAGCTTCCTGAAGAATGTCTGGTCCGAAGACATGGCACTCACCTGTCTCATTCCAATTCAATGGAGTTCCACAGGGTCGACCATACAATGCCTCAAAAGGTGACATTTGCAGACTGGCTTGATAACTATTATTGTAGCTAAAATCGGCATACGACAAACACTTGTCCCATGAAGTAGCATATGGCAATGCACAAGCTCTCAACATGTCCTCCAAAATCTGATTAACTCTTTCAGTCTGTCCATCTGTCTGCGGATGATATGCTGTACTGAAGTTCAAACGGGTCCCCATGGCCTCATGCAACTTATTCCAGAATCTCGAGGTAAACTGGGCACCTATGTCCGATACGATCTTCTTCGGCACTCCATGTAGACATACAATCCTAGACATATACAACTCTGCTAGTTTATCTCCTGAGTAAGTGGTCTTCACAGGAATGAAATGAGCTACTTTGGTCAAACGATCCACTATGACCCATATAGAATCATACCCACTCTGAGTTTTAGGCAAACCGGTAATAAAGTCCATACCGATTTCCTCCCACTTCCACTCAGGTATCTTCAACGGTTGTAGCAATCCTGCTGGTCTCTGATGCATTGCCTTGACTCTCTGGCATATATCGCACAACGCAACATGCTTGGCAACTTCACGCTTCATGCTTGGCCACCAGAATCTTTCCTTCAGATCTTGATACATCTTGGCACTCTCGGGTGAATAGAATACTTGGAGTCATGAGCTTCTTCCAAAATCAACTGCTTCAGTTCCTTCTTGTTCGGCACACAGATACGATCCTTAATACACATCGTGCCTTGCTCATCCAATCTGAAGTCCTTTGCCTTGCCTTCATCCATCTTGGACTTGATCCTCAGAATCTTGTCACCATCCTCTTGTCCTTCTCGAATCTAGTTCTCAAGGGTGGGCTTCGCTTCCAAAGCGGCTAAAAATCCTTCCGGTACTACTTCAAACTGTATCTTCTGAAACTCTTTGCAAAAATCAACCTGACTTTCATCCAACAACATGTTGACGGTGTGACTCTTCCGACTCAAAGCATCGGCTACCACGTTGGCCTTACCAGGATGGTAATGGATTCTGACGTTGTAATCCTTGATCAATTCCAACCATCTCCTCTGCCTCATATTCAGGTTTGATTGGGTGAAAATGTACTTAAGACTCTTATGGTCCGTATACACTTCACATTTGTTCTCAATCAAATAGTGACACCACAATTTCAAGGCATGCACTACGGCTGCTAACTCCAGATCATGCGTTGGGTAATTCCCCTCATGCGGCCTCAACTGTCTTGATGCATATGCAATGACCTTCCGGTTCTGCATCAACACGCATCCAAGTCCTTGGCGCGACGCATCACAGTATATATCGAAGCTTTGATTCACATCCGGTAGAACTAACACCGGTGCTGATGTCAAACGCTTCTTCAGTTCTTGAAAACCCTTTTCGCACTCCGACGTACAAATGAACTTCTTCTCCTTTTTCAACAATTGCGTGAGAGGTCTCGCAATCGTCGAAAATCCCTCAATAAAATGGCACTAATAACCAGCCATCCCTAGAAAACTACGGAGCAGGGTCACTGTCTTCGGTTGCTCCCAATACAACACGGCTTCCACCTTACTTGGGTCTACGGCCACTCCTTCAGCGGTCATTACATGTCCAGGAAACTCCACCTTGTCCTTCCAGAAATCACACTTGCTGCACGTGGTGAAGAGTTGTTGTTCTCTCAGCTTTTCCAGAACTAACCTCAGATGTTCTGTATGCTCTTCCCTCGTCTTGGAGTAGACCAAAATGTCATCTATAAACACCACCATAAACTTGTCCAAGTATTCCATGAAAACTTTATTCATCAGGTTCATGAAATATGTTGGTGCATTCGTCAGACCAAAGGACATAACTGTAAACTCGTAATGTCCATATCTTGACGAAAATGCGGTCTTCGGAATATCCTCTGATCGGATCTTCAGCTGATGATATCCTGATCTAAGGTCAATCTTGGAGAAAACTCCAGCTGCTCTCAGCTGATCAAACAGATCATCAATCCTAGGTAGCGGATACTTGTTCTTCACAGTGACTTGATTAAGTGCGCGGTAATCAGTGCACATCCTGAAACTCCCGTCTTTCTTCTTGACAAACAGAATTGGTGCCCCCCATGGCGATGAGCTAGGTCTGATGAATCCTTTTTCCATCAGCTCCTCAAGCTGCTTCTTCATCTCTACCAATTCTTCGGTGGACATCCGATATGGTCTCTTTGCTATCGGTGCTATTCCGGGTACTAGCTCAATTACAAACTCTATATCTCTGTCTGGCGGCATACCTGGTAGATCTTCAGGAAAAACGTCTGAGTACTCGTTGACAACTGATACATCTTCAATGCTGACTACCTTTACGCTGTTGACCATCAACTGTCCATCACGGACGACGGTTGCTTGAAACTCTACCTTTTTCCCACAAGGGCTCTCAACCGATATGACTCTTCGTCCACAGTCTAACACGACCTTGTGCTTGGTTAACCAATCCATTCTCAAGATAACATCCAGAGCCTGGGTTTCCAATATGATAAGCTTTATTAAAAACTTAATCTTAACAAGAGACAATCTCAACATCCTTTATTACATATGATTTTTTTTATCAGTACATCATCTGTTGCTTATAAGCTTCATCAATCTTGATGTGTGATATGATCTTTCACTAGCGTTGCGGCATGGCTTCATCTTGAACTTCTTCACTGTTCACTTTCTGGCGTAGGTGTCTCAGTAGGTGAAAGATTGGGATTGATGTGGACAGGTATAACACCTCTTCTCCTAGGACATCTATTGGCAAAGTGTCTCGGCTCTTTGCATCTGAAGCAATGCTTGACTGACGTCTGCTGGCTTCTTCTTAGCATGGCACCAATCTTTGTAGGGGCAGAGCTGGAATTCACCCGGTTTAAAGTGGTCACTTTCTTCTGAGGGCATTGATTGGCAAAATGTCCTGGCTGGCGACAAGCAAAGCAAACTCTAGGCAATAAGCTTCCTCCCTGAGAATTTTTCGCCGAGGTGGTGCTTTGGAAACTCTGACTATCGGGGTGAAGCACGGGTGAAGGTGTCTCGAACAGAGTCTAAGCGGTATGGCAACTAAGGTGTGGTGGGGCACTCCTCATTCGATGTTGCGGTGGTCCTTCCTGACAAGCTTTTTGACGCTTGCGGTTGTCCTCCAACTCCTTGCACTCATCTTCTGGATCAAGGGTCCTGTTAACTAACTCCTCTTGCTTCAACTGACTCCTTGAGCAAGTTGTTTCCATAGTCTTATCACTCACTTTCGGTGTTATAATCTTTACTGAAGTAATTTCTGGTATGATCATGGCCTTAGAGATTTCTTGATCTTTCTGTGGAGATTCCTTAATAAAATGACCTAACTCACCACAGTTGTGGCAGGAATGTTTGGGTCGTCTTGCTGGATTGAGGGGGCATTCTCTAGCCCAGTGTCCTTGTTTATCACACAAGAAACAGTTCCATGGTGACCAAGTTTCACTGATTTCCTGAGGTAGATGGATAGGGTTGACATGTTTCTTCTTCATTTCTTCACGTGGCACAACAAGTGCAGATGATAGTCCTTCTCTCTTCGCCAACTTTTGAGCAATGACGGCTTGAAAATCCTTTCGCTGACGCTGAGTCACAGCGGTCACTATTGTATCCAGGGGGCATTGAGCTGGACAATGATCTTGGCCTTCACAAAGATAGCATGTGATATTGTTCATGGAACATTTTCCCGGTAAGTGGCTTCCTTCACAGCTAGAACAATTAATTGCATGTTCATCAGAAGTGTGTCCTATTTCTCCACAACGGATGCATGCACGGTCTCCTGATTTGTTTGGTTGACAACACTTCAAAGAACAACGTCCAGGTATGGTATTGACTGCGGAGATACCATTCTTCCTCCGTCTTACTGTGGTTCCACTGTCTTTTGACGACATGAAGTGCCGACGAAAGGCGGTGGCAAACTCCATCAAAGTGATGGTATGCCCATCCTCAGAGGTGGCGTAGAAACTTTTACACCAGGTCAATGCATCTCCTTCTAACTGACAAGTAGCATACGGAACCATCTCCTCATCTTTACATTGCACCAAAGCTAGCTACTCTTTTATGATTCGAAGCCAGATTTCTGCATCTTTGAGAGTGGCTGATCCATCGAACGTGGGTGGTTTGGTCTTCATGAACAAGGCAAACTTTGACTGTGCACAGGGGGTTGCGACTTTAGTGGCAGAGGGATTGATTTTGGCACTAACAGCACTCATCTGTTGCATCATTGTCTGCATAAGCTGAGTCTGGGCAATGAACAACTGATCCAAGTTTTGAATTATCATGGCTGGTGTCGGGACCCGAATTTGCAAATCCGGACCCTCTGTGTATTCAGCACTAGTCCAGGAACGCGCTAGTGCACACAGTCTTAACATCGGTAAATATCACAATCATACCACTCGATACTAATAAAGTACTTTAATTAAATAGTCAAACTGGTTGCTCGACCTTATGGTCAAGTTACAAATGTACTCCTCGCAGGGCGAAACTTATTAAGAGAGAAATAATAGTAGCGGAAAAATAAGATAACTTCGTGGTGCCATCCAGTATACCACAGGCAACTGACTGGGCTCGCTCCCTAAGTAGACGGTTCCTCGTGGAGCTCCTCCTCCAAAGCTGGTGTAGTCTCCTCTTCAACTGGTGTTGTATTGTGGCAAGGGTGAGTACTTGGTACTCAGCAAGTCATGCACAAAATGCAAGCTAATATACTATATGCATGGCTTGATACAAAGGAATAACTCAAGGTATATTTGCAGTAAAACAGCATTTGACAAGTAGCATAAGTAGATTCGAAAGCAGTAGAAACAAGTAAAGCATAAATAACTTTTCAAGGAGTTCAATAAACATCTTTCCCATCCTAATCCACATTTCCATCAACATCATTATTAATCCAACCCAACCTTTCAAGTCTAAGTTATTTTTGAGAAAGTCTAACCCTTGACTGTAATTCCTGAGCGATGTCCAATACCGCGGACACGGCTATTCGAATAGATTCTACCCTCTGCAGAGGTTATGCACTTTACCCACAAGATACAGTCAAACACCACAAAGGCGAGTTCCCGTAACAAAGTCTTTCGGAAACTTCTAACAATACAAGTGGTCCTCCCCGGTTGTTGCACACTAACCCTTCCCTTAGCTAAGGCGAAGTTTAGGCCAACCAACCGTTAGATGGAGTACTGGCCTCGGCCGACGCGCTCCCCGCACAACTTACACAAAGGGTGTAGTTGACCTCCTGAGGTCCCACAGTGCGTTATTAGCAACTTAGTCAACTAGGTCCGTCCCATTACAGACATGTGGTTGCACGTTAGACCCAGTTCAAAGGCTTGCAAGGTGAAGTCCTTAGGGTGACCAGGGCAAGACTACCCGAAGAACCAAACCAACATTCCCAATGCCACAACTGGCCCACCTGATTATTCTTGCCACATGCCCCGGTCGAAAAACTATTTATCAAACCCCAGTTGATTACCATGCACCACGTGCCATCAACATCACATGATACCTTTCCAAAACAGGTTCAATATATCATTAAGTCAATATTAACGTTTGATTGTCCAAAATCATGTCATGAGCACGTAGCAGGTCTAAGCCATATACTACAACGGTCTAAAACCCATGTTGGCAATTTAATAATGTCCAACTAGTAAACCACAACTAGGGTGACAAGGGGTCATGGCACATACTTATGTAATCAAGGTGTCATACAGCAATTTGGCATTTATCTAATTCCCCATATTTAAATAAAGTATTTTCTAATTGAACTAGCATGCAATAGGTTAAATCAAAATAGGTTTCAAAATAGGATCAACATGGTCAAAGCACAACTTGCCTTCAAAAAGTAATTGTTCTTGGTCTTGAGTTGGATCCTGAGTCAACACTTCTCCTTCGAATCCTTAGGCACTTCAACGTCTACTCGTAGCGCGTGCAAATAGCAATACGAATAAACAATAGGCAAAAAGTGTCCAAACATCCAAATAAAATCCATAAACAGAGAGAATATAATTTTATGAATTTTTAGGAACTGGAATCGCTCAAATCGGAGTTAAAACACAAAAGTTATGATTATTTAAAGTTTAAATAATCAATTAAATAATATTACAGAGAAAAACTTTAGTCCAAAAATTAAATAAAATTCATAATTAGGTAGATCTCAATTTTATACAAATTTAGAAATTTGAATCACTCAAATCGGAGTTGAAACGCAAAAGTTATAAGCGTTTGAAGTTTGAAACAAAATCTGAAATCATTATTTCGAATTAATAAATCATTTTCTTTTCGAAATTAATTATTGCGGCTACCGACACGTGGCAGCCTCGATTGGGTGGCGACGTCACCGGTCCATGGACTCGGTCCACGCTCGGCTCGGGTTCACCAGTGGACTCGGTCCACGGCCACGTGAGACCGACAGCGGGCCACTCGGGTAGCGTCATTCTTGGCGTCGTGAGGACTTCGGCAGATTCTTGGCCCGACAAGTGGGACCTGTGACGTCATGGGTGGCGTCATGGTGCGATCCGACATGCGGAGCCCAGGCGTGTCGATGACCCACACTGCCAGCGCGTGAGCACGGCGGCTTTCGGCTCCGGACCGCGTGGCACGATCGTGTCCGTTGATTTGAAAATCAGCGGCCGCGATTAGATCCAGGGGTTAACACGTTGAAAACTACTCGGTGATCGTGGGCGTTCGATCTAGATCGGACGGTCCAGATCTAACCCTACGTTAACGCCGCTACGACGCGTGGTGATCGTGGGCGTTGGATCTTGATCCAACGGTCAGATCTAATCGGGTTTGGAAACACGTGAACTTCGCCTCAACCGCACGATCAAGATCGGACGGCGCCTGAAGCTTCGCGAGGCGATGGCGGTGCGGTGGCGACGAACGGAGTCGGGAAGGCGACCTTCAAAGCGGCGTTGCGGTGCTCCTCCAGCGAGATGGGTGCACGGCTCGGGCGCGTCTCGGCGAGAGGTTCCCAGATACGGTCTCGGTGTTGACGGAGCGGCTCTGGACACGGCGGAAGACGGCAGAAACCACCGTGGAGACCCAACCAACTCCGGCGAGCAATCGGGCACGAACGGCGGTGGCTAGGGTTTCGGGAGATGGGGCAAAAGGTGCGCACGGTTGAAGCGAACCTCGGACGATGACCCACGCCTTAAATGGCCTCGGCATGCGCGCACAAAACGGAACCCTAACCGGACGCGGCGGCGGAGTCCGGCTCGGATTCGGCGGAGACGACGACGCACAGCCGTCCACGTGGCACGATCGACGGTCACGATCGCGTGGGTGCGATCGGATCCGACCCGGACTCAGCTCGAACCGGTGCGGTCCAATTTGGACCGTTGGATCTCGATCCAACGGTCGGGATCGAATAGGGTTCGGTCAAGTCACGAGGCTCGGGTCGGACTCGAGTCGGACTCGGACTCGGTCGGTCGGATGAACGATTTGACCCGACTCGATTTTCCAAAGATTTAATATTTAAAATAATTCCCAGAAATTCATTTAATTCATTAAAAATAGCAAAATACTCAGAAAAATTCCAGAAAAATTCTGGAAAATATTTTAGGGTATTTGGGACTCAAATAAAATATTTCCAACAAAACTTTATTTGCAAAGTTAAATTCTTTAATTATTTTAAAATGGAATAAATTCAAATAAATTCCAAATAAATCCAAATAAATTCCAGAAAATTCCAAAAATTCACCAAAGTGCCAAATCACACATAAATGTAAGAAAAGCAAAATTTTGGGGTGTTACAGCTGGTACAGTGGACAGCTTCTGGTCACTATCTGCTTCATCACTAACACCAATAGTGGCAACTGAACTGACTTGAACTACCTCAGAATTACTGCTACAGTCGGTCCTTTCCATTTGTTGACCACTCCAGGGTTTAGGTAAGAGGGAAAAGCAAAGATAAGGTTCAAGAATCCTATTGCGGGGAGAACAGGTTTAACCCAAAAACTTATACAAACAACTATTAATAACTTGGTATGGTTGCTTATCAGAGCCTAAAAGCTATGCAACACATACTGCACACTCAGCAATCAAGGAAGATCCAAATTTCCTAAGCGCACAATAATCTAGTGTTAAAAGGGTGACACTCCTATCTTAAGAGACGCGACTCTCACAGACGAGTCTCAACTAACACACCTATCTTAGACTAACGCGACTCTCACACATCTTTAGTAGCCAGTTGAGACTGAAGCACTGGTTCTCTAACTTCTGGAACACTTCATCGCTCCACTTCTCTTCGAGCTCGATGATTCCTCACTTCACGATCTTCAGGGTTGGCATCGACATCCAGTACTTTCTCCTTAAGTGTGAAACATCGTTAACTATTCAGAATGACTCAGGTAAGATCTCCATTTAAACCAATGGGGAAAGATAGAAATTTCAGCAAATGGGGAAAGAATAGAAGAATAAGATAAGTCAAGAACTTATTATTCTTTCAAGTTAAATTTTCGCTTTAGAAAATAATTTTGAAGCTCCTAAAGACGGCCAATCTATCTAGGGTCAAGACCTACAGTTAGTATGGCTCTGATAACACCTCTGTCGGGACCCGGATCTGCAAATCCGGGTCCCAACAGTGTAGTCAGCACTAGTCCAGGATCACGCTAGTGCATAGTCTCAATATTGGTAAATATCACAATCATACCCAGCGAAATAATAAAGTACTTTAATTAATAAACAAACTGGTTGCTTGACCGTATGGTTAAGTTACAAAAGATACGCCTCGCAGGGCGAGAACTTATTAAAAGTAAATAACTGCAGCAGAAAAATAAAGAAATGCATGGCGCCAATCAATATGCCACATGCAACTGACTGGGCTCGCTCCCCTAGTTTTACAGCTCCTCCTGGAACTCCTCCTCCAAAGCAGGCGTTGCTTCTTTCAACTGATATTGTCTTATTGCAAGGGGTGAGTACTTGGTACTCAGCAAGTCATGCACATAATGCAAAGTTAATATTATACATGCATGGTGTAACACCCCGGCATCTAGTATGCCCGAATGCTACCAAACATAGACTAAACATCATCTAAATACCATAAATAAAGATAAATTACAGCAAAGGCACAAATGCTAAAACCGAAATTTCGGCAGCATCTCCTTTGTTTTAACATGAATTGAAGCAATAGCAAGTTATATCATAGCATAAGACATCTAAAACATCAATATCAATGGATAAAGCATCAACATAAACCAATAAAACTGAATCCAACCACTCCATAATCTATAGCTAAGCAAATAAGGATCACAAGCACACTAAACTATTCCATACACCTAGTTCATGGCACTTGTTATGATCATGACTCAAATTGGTAAATGTGACTGGAACTTTGTGAAGATGTGTAGCTATTGCCCCTTCCCACATGCCGGTGTCATGGTACCTAAAACAACATAAAACACAAGCGTGAGTTCATCACTCAGCAAGTATATTGCAATGGGTCATATAGAACAATTTAATATCATCATCACTACTTAACAAACTTAACATCATGATTAAGTCATACTTCATATGCAACATCATATTCATATCTCAACCACATTGAAATCATTTCATCATCATCATCATCATGTATGCAATGCAATGCACATGTCTCCTCGACGCAAATACCGGTATTGCTGAGTGCACACCCGTTGGCGTGCATGTAACACCCCGGCATTTAATATGCCCGAATGCTACCAAACATAGACTAAGCAACCTCTAAATACCACAATTACAAGTAAATTACAGCAAAGGAGCAAATGCTAATACCGAAAATTTCGGCAGCATCTCCTTTGTTTTTCCATGAATTGAAGCAACAATAATATTAACATGTCAAGATAGCATAATGAACGATAGCAATAACATGACCAATCGGAAATTCAACCTCCATACAACTAAAGATATAAGTCTATCCGTCACATGTCAAATATGGCCTAATCATTTACTCATGACAACCAACGAAGCATCAAAACCACAATTTAGTTCAGTGAATTAACCATCACAACTTGTATTCCACTACACTTACCATTTAAGCATTCAATAATCACTATTTACTCATCAAGAGAGTCCAACCGGATTTAACAAAATTTACATAACAATTTCTTTCTCTAGTTTCATTCCCAACACTTTTAATTAAGGTTTAAGATGCTTATCACAAAGGCACCCAACCAAGACTACATTGACATGATTCCCACGGATCACCAAATCATAATTCATCTTATTTTAAATTTGAAACAAAGTACTTCAATAAATCTTTCAGCATGATCAACCTATAAATTTCATACCACCTATATGTTCACGTCTCGACAACCGAACCTCATTCAGTTAAACAACGACTTCAACATGTAAATGTTATCTCTACAAGTCAGAGTTCATAACTATGATTCTAAGACATACATTCATTAAGGATAAAATTCGACATCATGTTAATCATCTATGGTTCACTCCATCACAACATGTTACAATAATCTCCATTTTAATAATGGTTCCCAACAAGTAATCTACACAACTACCACCACTACTAAGTCATCAATATCAATAATCGGCATAATCATCAACCAACAACATTACTTTTAGCTACCCTATACATAGGTTATAACAAAATTACCACCACACAACATACTCCAACTATTTAAAATAGATTGAATACTAGCATTAACACTGCCCTTAACAACATCATTAACAATAAGTCTTATATCTTCTCAATTGATATCAATACTAGCATTGTAGAGACACAACTGCATACTTCCAAATATACTAATGGTTTGCAACAACAAAAATAGCAACTCTAATCAACTTCCAAATTAAAGTCACTAGCCAACACGATTAAATTTCTCCATTAACCCGTTAGATTAGAACATCTTTAAACAACCAGCAAAGTTTCTTTAACAATAACAGCAGTCTACATCATCTTAATGTTCTAACTATGCATCAGGGTTTAAAACTTTAAACATAATCGGGGGTCATAAGCACTTTTAAAGCAAAGCAACAGATTCTAATCATGTACATTAACACATTTAATCATTCCCACTATGGGGTACTCTACATCACTAGAGGTTCATTTAATCTTAAGCTAAAGGTAACAATTACATTTAATTGATTCAACTCGCAAATTAACTAAGGTGTACATCGTTTCCATAAACCACATTGTTACATACTACATAACATGCTAAACAACAATTTTCACTTTTGACAAGTAATTTCAGTCAAATGAATACTTATTTTATTTGCAGCATTTTTTTTCTTTTAATACTCAACCAAAACTCACAAAGAAGCTTGACTCTCAAAGTTGCAATGGGACATGACTCCAAAACACATTTCAATCTTAAAGACTCACACAGGAGGGAACCAAGCGATCAAGTAAACCTTTGCGGACAAAGGCACAAAACATAAATCGACACAACTTAACTTTTTGCACGCGCTTCGATAACTTCTTTTAAACTCAGAGTAAGACACATAAGAACCAAAACTATACTGTTCTTTGCAAGGCAACCAACAAAACCGGTGTCAAAGCCAAAGGCGACCAAAAGACGCGCAACACAAAACTCTTCTTCTTTGTCTTCACCCAAAGAAGACAAAACCAAGAAACACCGAAGGGACACTCCGCGAAAATCCAATTCCAAACACTTTTATTTTGATTTCAATCAACCAGAGCCAAGAAAACCAACCGAAACCGACCGTTAGAACGGTAAAGAGCAACTGAAAGAATCCACCACGAACTCTTCTATTCGACTCCAGCCAACTACCCGGTCTTTGACAGAAAGGATAAGCACTCTTCTCCCACAGGGGTTAATAGTTCTTCGGTGATGGCGCTAACCGGCCACACCGTCAAACCACACCCTTACTATGAACAAAAAGAGGTGACCAAAACCCTTCGGCACCACAACCCCACTCTATCACAACAACAAGAACAATTCAATCATTTATCTCATTGACATAGCAACATGCATTATCAAATGAAGCATTCAACATTAGAGCTTAAATACAACATTTAAGTGTAAAGAAACGATACCCATACCCTTTCCTACTGTGCATCCATGTGTGTCAAATTTTAGATTAGTTATACAACTTTTGCAAGTTTTAATGTTGCTATCCTATGAAAAAATTTTAGTTAAAACCTAAGCCATGTTTCTAAGTTATTCCACATCACATTTTAGTTGTATCCTATAGCATGACACTAAAAATACACATTCCAGGGACCTACAGCCCGCTCTGATACCAACTGTAACACCCTGGCATTTAATATGCCCGAATGCTACCAAACATAGACTAAGCAACCTCTAAATACCACAATTACAAGTAAATTACAGCAAAGGAGCAAATGCTAATACCGAAAATTTCGGCAGCATCTCCTTTGTTTTTCCATGAATTGAAGCAACAATAATATTAACATGTCAAGATAGCATAATGAACGATAGCAATAACATGACCAATCGGAAATTCAACCTCCATACAACTAAAGATATAAGTCTATCCGTCACATGTCAAATATGGCCTAATCATTTACTCATGACAACCAACGAAGCATCAAAACCACAATTTAGTTCAGTGAATTAACCATCACAACTAAAGGAGAGAACATGTCATTTTTTATATGTGTGATGCTAAATGATGACGTGTGACTAGCTCCCTTTCCCGCATGCCGGTTTCATGGTACCTAAGAAAAACACATAAACACAAGCGTGAGTTCATCACTCAGCAAGTATATTGCAATGGAACAAGAAAATACATTCCAATACCTTCATCACCACTTTTCACATACGACATCATACACATCTCATATTCATAGTGTAAGCATATCATTGACATCATCATATATCATCATCATTTAACATCCTCATATAATGCAATGCAATGCAATGCGATGCACATATCTCCTGGAAACTCATACCGGTACGGTTGAGTACACACCCGTCGGTGTGCACCCTCTCCCCCCTTCCATCCCGAAGATGGAGGGTGCCTACTCCTCGCTTCCATACACCGCGGTGGATGGAATCACGATGTAGGACTTACTCATTGGCTCTCCGGAATAGTCATAACTTTCTCACCAACCTACCCCAGACTAGTTATGACTTTCTCACCGCCCGGGCCATGTATCATGCCATGTATGCAAATATGCCAACATCATAAATAACTTTGTACATTAACACATGGCATCATAACATAATAAGCATATTCATCATATCAATGGCAAACATTAAAGCATGGCAAGTGATCATATCATATAATCAATTTCATCTAGTCTCAACTAGCAACCTACAAACCGCTATCCATTACAATACACTTGCCTCAACCACAGGCAACGGATTGGCGAGAAGTAGAAGGCACTCCCGGGGTCACACCACCTGCACATGAGTACCACATACTCACAATCATGTCCACAAAACAGTAAGCAATCCCTCTTCTACCCCGACATCGCAAACTACTCGCTAAACCCAAAAACAGAGGTTCTGTCCCGTCGGGACAGCAGCCTTCCAAAAGGCATAACTTGGGTTCTAAAACTCTGAATCAATTAAACGAGTACATCCTCGCGTAGCTTAGGAAATTTCCCAACTTTTTCTAAGTGTATGGAAAGACTGATTCGGACTCTAAAATGGTTTAATCTACAGAAAACCGTGATCTATTCCAATCACGTCATAGATTTTAATATGTTCGGTAAAACGATCATAACTTTCAAACGGCTGGGCAGAATTAGACGTTCTTTATACCCACGGAAAGATATTGAAATTACCTACAACTTCTTCAACAGCCGTACGACCAAATTCTGATTCTAAATTGACGAAAACCCAAACCCTAGGTCGACTGCTCATGCTGCCCAAAACAGAGAACGTGCCAACTTCTAGATTTCATCTAATCTACTCAATTCTAGCACCACCAATTGATCTAAAAACATGATAATGACCCTATGAACAGTACCTAGGACAACCCCAAGTAGTCCCATGGCCATACCTTCGCCCGACGCACGAAAACCCAATAGATCTCCTCCCAGTTCGCGCGATCTCCTTCCTCGCTCCAATCCCGCCGGATCTTCTCGTCGCGGAGCACTCCAACGGATTGATCTTCGAGGTGTTGAGGTGGGGATCTCCCCTAGGGGTAGCAATGGAGGTGGAGAGGGGAGGAGAGGGGTGGTGGCGCCATGGGGGAAGATGGAGAGGAAGGGGAAGGGTGGAGGCGCATGGGGGGGGCTAGGGGGTGGCGGCTAGGGTTGGGAGAGGGAGTGGGGGGCGCACCAAGGGGTGGGGGCCAGATTTGGAGGCCCAAAAGTCCCCCCTTGGGCCCAAACCCTTCCACCGGAGGCCCAACTCAACCCCCAAGGCCCAAAGTCCCCCGAAGAGGCCCCAACACCTGAAAACGGCCCAAAAACACGCTATAAACGGCATAATGTAAAGTTTTAACCTCCATTTTCACATTTTATAAAGTTTTTGACCTCAACATTCACATTTTGTAAGATACGACACTCCGTGGTGTCACAGTGCACCCACGTCCCCCTTCCATCCCGTAGATGGAGGGTGCCTACTCCTCGCTTCCACTCACAGTGTGGGTGGAATCACGAGGTAGGTCTTACATCAATGGCGCTCCGGATTAGTCATAACTTTCTCACCGACCTTACCGGAATAGTTATGACGTTCTCACCGACCGGGCCAAGTTTCATGCCATGTATGCAACATATGCCATAATCATTAACCATAAACCATTGCATAGCATCTTAACATACCCTTTTTCATCATATCATGGCAAACACTAACCATGGCAAGATAGCATAACATGGAAACAATTGCATCTAGGCAAGACAAGCAAATAAACCACATGTTACCCATCCCAATACACTTGCCTTAACCTCAGGCGACGGATTGGCGGGATGAGGAGGGAACTCCCGGGGTCACACCACCTGCACATAGATGCCACACAATCACAACGTGCCCACAAAACAGTACGCCATTTCGCATCTACCCCGATATCGCAAACTACTCCCGAAAACGAAAACAGAGAATCTGTCCCCCCCGGGACAGCAGACTTCAAACTATCACAACTTTAGATATAGGACTCCGAATCTATTAAACGAGTACATCCTCGCATATCTTAGGAAATTTCCTAACTTTTTCTAAGTATATGGAAAAACTGATTCGGATTCTAAAGTTGTCTAATCTACAAAACACTACGTTCTGTCTCAGCTACGTCACAGATTTGAACACGTTCGGTAAATCGAGCATAACTTTCAAACGGCTAGGCGGAATTGGACTTTCTTTTTGTCCACTGAAAGGTATTGAAGTTACCTACAACTTTCTCAACAGGCGGCCGACCAAATTCCAAATCTAAGGTCGCGAAAACTTAAACCCTAGGTCGACTACACAATCTGCCCGAAGCAGAGAACGTGGCAAACTCTAGTTTTCATCTAATCTACCCAATCACATTACCACCACTTGATCTAAAAGCATCCAAATACCCTCTAGCACAGCCCCTATACCAACCCCAAGGATTCCCCTAGCCATACCTTCGCCCGACGAACGATGAACCGACGAATCTCCTCCCGGTTCACGCGATGTCCTTCCTCGCTCCAAATCCACCGGATCTCCTCGTCGCGGAGCGCTCCAATGGATGGATCTGCAGGGTGGCAAGGTGGAGAACTCCCCTAGGGGCAGCAAGGATGGTGGAGAGGGATGGGGAGGAGAGGGGTGCAAGGGGGGCGGCTAGGGGAGGTGGAGGCGCAAGGGGATGGAGGGGGGTGGCGGCTAGGGTAGTGTGGGAGGTGGGGGCGCATGGGAGGGGGAGGGGCTAGAGTTTGGGGCGCATGGGGGCAGGATATGCTGCCCCCCAACTCCCCGACATGGGCCGGGGACTCCCACTTACGGCCCAAGTTAGTCCCCCAAGGCCCAAACTCCCCCGGAAGCCCAAATTCTCCCCCGGAAAGCCCAAATTCTTCCCCGAAAAGGCCCAAACTCATAGAAAAGGCCCAAAATCATGACACCAAAGTCGTACCTTAATGCTGACATCGAAAATGACTCATACGGTCATTCCGTAGTGTCACATTCTCCCCCCCTTAAACAGGATTCAACCCCGAATCCGAGACACGCCGCTTCGCAAACAACCAAATCGAAGGGAGCTAAGGTTCACTTCTCAAAACCCGCACAGAAGCTCCTATGATTTGCCCTAACCAGAACTCAGAAGCAAGGAGCTAAGGCTCGAAGACTGACGGCTCGAATGATAACTGACATTCAAAACATGAAAGAACTTTACTCAACATTGAAACACAAGGCACTCACACAAGGCCTCGGCATGACCCAAGCGATAGGATAAAATCCCAAACAGACCACGAAATAAAACAGTCTCACACTCCTCATTCCATGCTTTCCTTGGCACTAAAGTGCCTGATCCCTTTAACCAAAGCCACTCTCCAAAAGGACATGGTAGCAACTTCTAGATCCATCTTCCGCTCCCACGCACAAAAGTGATTCACGTCTCAACCTCTCAACTGTGGTTCGTCGTATTCGAGACGACGCAAACCAAGTGAGACACAACACTCTAAGATTACTAACTGCTTGAACCATCGGGGTTACATTTTGATCTTTTACAACAAGACCAACACCCACCCCACTACCACCGAAAGGAGAAGCCTACTTTATGACCAGGGTTCTGAAAACCCGCAAAATCAATAACAACCGAACATTCCACTTCGGTTGGCACAACACGCTCAATAGCCCGGCGACAAAAAAAAATCCAATACTCTTCGAAAACAGAAAGCAAATTACTAGCAACCACCAAGTGGTCCACTAATAATTTGATCAACCCTACCGAGGGACACATAAACGAATACAATTCTCTAGGAAAGTTTGAATTTGGGTCATACCCAACCTTCCTTTACTCTCCACTTCCAAACTAGTTACGATCAACCACTAGCAAGCCTAATATCTTAGGTCATTACCAACCCACACTAGATTTCTTTTTTCTTAGAAGGTCTCGCCCTCACATTCTTCCAGTCAAAGGATCAGAACAAAGGGTACAATCGTTTAGTAAGCTCAACCATAAGCCATGAACCCAATTGATCCCCATGCATAACTTTGAGTCCAATGCACTACAATCACTTTGGAAAGGATTCGACAACAACCAAAGAGTATTCATTTTAATTTCCTAAGTCAAGACGCAAAGGAAACACAAATCTCCTGCACCACAACCAACATATCAGAAATTCTTCATCATTTCTTTTCATACCAAAAAGAAATAGAAATCTCGATTTGTGACATGAATGCACACTTTTCAAGAGCACTCCAGATTAGTCATATATCCATATATGACTTTCTCACCGACCTGACTCATCGACTCTTTCATCATTAAACATCTATAAACAATGTCATGCTTCCTTTTCACCATTCATTCTTCATGTAACAACAATACCGAATAGTGATTCACAAAAAAACTTCTTCCTCGGTATCACATGATTGAAACACAATTAACATCGATGGCTGCGAAATTCATATAAACTATGACAGCAACACCATTAACAGGGAAACACCATGTCGTAAAAGAATTCACGTCAATTGAAAAACTAAACTTGCAAAACCTCGCACTTTAACCACAATCAACATTTGGAAAAGAACATCGGCTCCAAAGTTAAACATCTGCACATACAACCGCCACGAATTTTTTTTCTCAAAGGGAAAGGGAAACTCATTTCCAAAAGAGAACACTTTGCTAACAATATCACCGATGAAACATCCATAAAAACCACCTTTTGGAGCACTTGCAAACACCACACACATTTTTCCAAATAACACCGACTTTAGCCAAAAAGAGTTACAAATTTAAATCTCAAAAGTTTCCAACACAACCACTATGTCCATCTGCTTCTTTTTTTAAAAAAATTTATTCCAAAGATATTTCAGTGCGAACACGATGGAGCGCGATCCATTAAAAAAAAATTTGGGTGCAAATCCATAATCATAGCATAAACTAAGCAAATTAGCCAAAACCAAAGATTTGCACCAATCACTACGAGTTTTAGGGAAACTCTGAAACACAACAGGGGAAACACTTTGACCAAAAGCATTCATCCAAGAGCCAACAACCAAACCAGTCCAAAAGTTTTAAACACCAGCTCAACATAGATACAACCACCTCTAGTGCTCCACTACGCTTTCCATTAAAACTTCAATAATCACTACTTACTCCTTGAGGAGCCCCAACACAATTCAACCAAAAGCTTCACAACAAATTCTTCCTCTAGTTACCTTTCCCAACACTTATAAATAAGGTTTACGATGCTTATCAAAAAGGCATCCAACCAATACTACCTCATCCTGTTCCCCAAAGAAAAACACATCATACAACATCCTATTCTCATTCTAAAACATAATACTTCAACAAATACTTTAGCATGATCAACCTACCAGTTTTATACCATCCATACGTCAACATCTTGACAATTGAAACTTGTTCAATCAATAAATGACTTCAACAGGTAGATATTATCTCCATAAGACAAAGTTCGTAAATTTGACTCTAAGACATACATTCATTAAGGATAAAATTCTACATCATCATTATTATCCATTGTTCATCCCATCACAACATGCACTCGACAATAATACCACCGTTTTACACTTTTCTCTATTGGATCAATGGTTTCCATCAATTAACAACACTACTAATTCATCCATATCATTAATTTGCGTTAGCATACAAACAACACATTGTTTAGTTACCCTTTCCATAAATTATAACAGATTGCCCCTACTCAACATAATCCGACTATTTAAAATTGCTTAGTAAGTTAGACCATCCCATAGCTCTTAACAACATCATCAAACAACAAGTCCTATGTCTTCTCAAATGACAACTGTATTAGCATTTCAAGAACACAACTGCATGCTTCCAAATACTAATGGTTTGCAACAACATAAATAGCACTCTAATCAACTTCCAAGTTAAGGTCACAAGCCATCATGGTTAAATTTCCCTACTAACACGTTAATTTAAAACATCTTTAAACAACCAACCAAGTTTCTATAACAATGTTAATGGTTTACATCATCTTAATGTTCTCACTACGCACCAGGGTTTAAAACTTTAAATATTATCGGGGTCATAGGCACTTTTACAGCAAAGCAACATATTCCAAGCCTGCACATTAACACATTTAATCATTCCCACTACGGGGTACTCTACATCACTAGACGTTCATTTAATCTTAAGCTAAAGGTAACAATTACATTTAATTGATTCAACTCGAAAATTAACTAAGGAGTACATCATTTCTGTCGACGATCGATTTCGCCGGCAATGAGATTTGTGATTCTAGGGGATTCGTGCGGGATCAGAGCTAGATGGTAACACAGGATGCGAGGGCGATCTCTTTTTAGACAGGTTCGGGCTCTCACGGAGGAGATAATACCCTAGTCCTGTGTTCTTGGATATATCAGCCTCTTCCTTTTTTCTTCCCCCCCTTTATATACTAAGGGAAGGATATGACACAAAATGGGCGCCACCTGGCCCTGAACATGGTGGCTTCATGAGTACGTACTTTGTCTCTTATCGACTGGGCCCCACTACGTCCAGGGGATGCGGTCGTGCCTTTCCCGACCCGCGCCTGCCACTCCGCCAGGTTCCGGCGCCTGCAGGCTCTGCCGATGTCAGGCCGCATGCTTCGCTTTTGACGGGTTGTTTGGGCGTGGCACGAAGCTTCGCTGAAGGATTGGCGAGCTGCCTTGGGGAAGAAGTCGGACCATCCCCCGGGCCCATCATGGCGCTTCCAGGCTCTGGGCCTACTGCTCCGCCTTCGGCCCAGTCGGGTGTAGGCCCCACTTGCGGGACCCCCATCTTAGGCATCCCACAGCAGTCCCCAAGTGCTTTAGGATCGGATTTCCTCCTCTTACCCTGTCATAAAGATTTTGTGGAAAAAAGATCGTAAAGAACTTGTTAAGTAAGGCCACCGTGGTTGGTTGGCTCGGGGCCGAGTGGTACCCGTGCCCGTTTATGGTGCGCGGCGATCGGCTTGCAAAGCTCGATCGACCCTCATGGGGCGTACCTTGAATGAGTTGTTTGGCTCATGGCCGAGTGGTACCCGCGCCCGTTTACGGTGCGCGGCAACTGGCTTGTCGCTCGGCTGACCCTCATGGGGCGTACCATAGCCTTTTGGCTCGTGGCCGAGTGGTACCCGCGCCCGTTTACGGTGCGCGGCAACCGGCTTGTCGCTCGGCTGACCCTCATGGGGCGTACCGTAGCCTTTTGGCTCGTGGCCGAGTGGTACCCGCGCCCGTTTACGGTGCGCGGCAACTGGCTTGTCGCTCGGCTAACCCTCATGGGGCGTACCATAGCCTTTTGGCTCGTGGCCGAGTGGTACCCGCGCGGATTTACGGTCTTGGCGGCAACCGGCTTGTCGCTCGGCTGACCCTCATGGGGCGTACCATAGCCTTTTGGCTCATGGCCGAGTGGTACCCGCGCCCGTTTACGGTGCGCGGCAACCGGCTTGTCGCTCGGCTAACCCTCATGGGGTGTACCATAGTCTTTTGGCTCGTGGCCGAGTGGTACCTGCGCCCGTTTACGGTGCGCGGCAACCGGCTTGTCGCTCGGCTGACCCTCATGGGGCGTACCATAGTCTTTTGGCTCGTGGCCGGGCGGTACCCGCATCCATTTACGGTATGCGGCGATCGGCTTGCAAAGCTCAATCGACCCTCATGGGGCATACCTTGGTCATATAGAGTAATGCCTGTGCCCATTGACGGCGCACTGCTTCAGACTCTCATGGAGCGCATTCCCAAGACCGTGTTAGTAAAAATCCTCCCACGATACCCGATCCCGCTATACAGCAGCGACCGGCAATTGACCCCAAATTATGGAGCATACCGCTGGAGGATGTTCGGAAAATGCCCGGCCCCAATCTTCCTTGGCGGCCGGCGTTCAGGCCCATCATGGGGCGCACTTTATCCCAAACTTCAAACCAGACTTGACACCTGGTCGCGTTTTGTGCGACACAACTCTTGGCCCAACATGGGGCGTGCCCTAGATCTGGCCCAGAATCGAGCACGGAAGCCCTTGTTTTTCCCGCCGTAAGGCAAAAATTGAGGCTCATTTCTTATAAATGAGGAAAACCTTGCTGGAGTAAAGACATCTTTGCCCCTCCCCCACCACGGCTGAGAAATCTTCGAATCTCCTTTGGCGATCTGGGCAACCTAGGGTTTCTTCTAGTTTCGCGCCCAAGACTCTCGGCGGTTGCTCCCACAGGGTCTCCTTCATCGAGATGTCTTCTTCTTCTTCCTCCTCGTCGAAGGATGGCGCTGGTCCGGCGAGCGCGGGGTGGGAGACCTCCATTACTACGGAGTCCCGCCTGGAGGAGCTGGTCGCGGAATTCCTTGGTTTGATTGCCTATAGCTAAATACTCTGTGATATCTTACTCTTCTAGGCTTGATATTGAATCTTCTTGACAAATTTGGGCTATGAAGCAAGTGTGTTTTCAGCTTTACTCTTTCAAAAGACCGTTTAATCACTTTTGCATGTTTACAATCAAAGAAAAAGTAAAGGAAAAGGGAATCAGTTTTAAAAAAGGGATTGTTAAAAGCAAAAAAAACACCCTCAAGTTATGTGCTTCAGGATGCTTTCTCTAAAAGATAAGATGTATGCTTCAAGCATGCCATTCCCTCAAAAGACAAGATGTATGCTTCAAGCATGCCACTCCAAGAAAATAAAAGAAGTATGCTTCAAGCATGCCACATGCAGTTTACTGTTTAAAGGTTAATTTGGTCCACTAGATTGGAGTTGAAACTACTTGCTCGCCCTGATTTGTTATTTGCTTCAACTTTGAGCCTTTGTTTTTCTACTAAAGGTTTTACTTAGTACTTGGCTATAGTTGACTGAATTGAGGTTGAGATGCATGTCATTCCCTAACTTGTTAAAATCACATCAAGATCATGTATTTTGCATGTTATGTGATATATAAGGTTATATGATCGAATGAGCTCATCTTTTCCAATCTTGGCACTCCCTTGTTTCTCATTGTGAAATCATTGCTGCAGGAAAAAAATTTTTGCTGCAGGAAAAAAAATCCATTGTCAAAGGGGGAGAAATTTTGGGAATATTTGAGAAGTTCAAAGAAAAAAGGGAAAAAGTTTTTTTTTGAAATTTGAGCTTTTTGGGAGAAGTTTGGAGAATTTTGGAATTCTTGGACACATTGCACATTCACACACATTTTCATTCTCAGGGGGAGATTTTGTTTTGCCTTTTTGTCAAAGGGGGAGGTTCTGTGTTTTGGTGTTAATCCTTTGGATCTCAAAATCTTTTAAAAAAGAGAATGCCAATGTTCAAATCTAAAGTGGTGTTGCCAATGTTTTCATCAAGGGGGAGATTGTGAATCATGTGATGAAAAATTGGCTTGATCTTGTGCTGAAAAATTGGTTAGGATTAATCTTGCAAAATTGCTTGCATGAAGGACCAAACATTCAAACATCCAAAAACAGAGACTTTGCATTTGCGTGGACCAAACATCCAAAAGCAGTGAGTTTCGCATGTATGACGGACCAAACTTTTTGATGTCATAAACGTGATTTTGATGCTTTTACGCTTGTTCAAGAAATCGCGTTTTTCGCATGTATGACAAACCAAATTTTTTGGTCTGTCATACACATGCTTTTGGCGACCTTGTTTTTCCCATGTATGACAAACCAAATTTTTTGGTCTGTCATACAAATGCTTTTGGCGACCTCGTTTTTCCCATGTATGACAAACCAAATTTTTTGGTCTGTCATACACATGCTTTTGGCGACCTCGTTTTTCCCATGTATGACAAACCAAATTTTTTGGTCTGTCATACACATGTTTTTGGCAACCTCGTTTTTTCCATGAACGACAGACCAAATTTTTGGTATGTCGTAAATGTGCTTCTGAAGGTTTTTTGCTCGGGACCAAGTTCTTAAAAACAGTAAGTTTTATATGTACGCCGGACTAAATTTTTTGATCCGTCGTGAATGGTTTTTTGAGTGACTTTTTCATGTGTACGCCGGACCATATTTTTTGGTCCGTCGTGAATGCGTTTTTGCTCGATTAGGGTTTTGAGCAAAATTGGAATTGTGTTTGATTTGTTTTTGAGATTATGAAATTTGTGAGAATTTCATTATGCTTGAAGTGGACTTTATGCAATGCTCGTGTGAGTATTTGCATGGATTGATGAGAGTCAAGTCGTGGACTTGTGCTCGGAATTGTTTTGTGGTTTGTTCATGTGCAGGTATTGCTTGAAGACGAACGTGGTCGATGACGGGATCGGAACTAGGTTCATGGAGGAGCTGAGGTTCGGGACTAGGTTCAGGGAGGAACTGAGGTCTTGGTGGTCAAGGATGTCATGCGGGACGTTCGGGGCTAAGAGAATGGTGCACATGAAGAATGGTTAGTCACGTGAGAATGGCAGGAGGTCATTCGCGTGCAAAGTGTTAGTCACGTGAGTATGACAGGTGGCCATACGCGTGCAAAGTGTTAGTCACGTGAGTATGGTAGGGTTGCCATACGCGTGCAAGAGTTGTACTCGGCCAGGTTGGGCCAAGAGGAGTTGTATACATACTCCTTCTTGATTAGGAATTGTATTCAGAACTCCTTGTGTTTTGCTCCTTTAAATAGGAGGGGTGTCTCCTGTTGAAGGGCAATCAAGAGAGTTGAGCGCATTGAGAGCTTGAGCTCAGCTTTTAGGGTTTGTACTCTTTTGATGAGAGTACTTTAGACAAAAGAAATAAAGATCAATTCTTCCAGATCCTTGCGTGCTACTGAAGAAGCGTTGCTCTGGTGTCTCTATTTTGGTTTTTGGTTGCATGCTTGTTCTGGTTCTAGATTGGTTTTTGTTCTTTGAGGTTCATCTTGATTTGATCCATCAAAACCTTTCTAGAGAATTGATTTAGGGTTTCTCTAAGTTTAGTTGATTAAACTTTTGTCGTTCTTGTTTAATCTTGAAGTTTTGGTTAGATTAATTCTCGTCATCTTCTGTCACAGCAAGTTTACGAGGTTCATAACTTTTGATCTGTAAGTCCGATCGAGCTGATTCTTTTTGGGTTCGATTCGTATTGGAATCTAGTTTCTCGTGTCCAAATTTCAGATCAATCTAACGATTGGATCTTCAGGAATTTTCATTTTACCGAACCTCTATCATTCTGTTTTTGTCGAATACGAGGCAATTATTTGGTTCTATTTTGAGGTGAACTTTTAGTAGATCAAGAATTTGGTTTTAGCTTACGCACAATCATTCACCCCCCTCTGATTGCTATATTCGTATACTTCGATCCTACAATTATCATTAGGGAATGCTGGCCCCCACCTGAGACTCTGCCCTGTTGCCTAGGACTTGGGAGAGCGCTCGGAGCAGAGGTCGCGGTTTTTTCGGAAGGTGCTCCCCAAGCTCAAGGAGCACCAGAAGTATCAGGACAAGGTCAACGAGATTAGCGACGACAGATGGAAAGAGGTCCACGGGCTGGAGACCTAGTGCATGATGCTCCGGGAGGCAAAAGCGGAGCTTGAGCATACGCTCGAAGGTAAGATTCCTCCTTGGGTTTTTTATGGACTCTTTCTTAAGTAACTGGGAAAAATGACGGCGAGCTCGTGTTTCAGAACGCGACTCGACCATCGCTGAGTTGAGGGCACGATCGAGGCTTGTAAAGCTCTAACCTCGAAACTCGAGCTGGCTTGGATAAGACACAGCGAGAGTTGGAGGGTAAGCTCCCTTGGCTTGAATTGAACGTGCTTGGCGCTGGGTGTGTTCTTTAGCGGCAGCTTGGCTTTGGTGCAGAATACAAGGGGAAGATAGCCACTGTCAAAAGAAGCCACCGAGTCGGCGTCGCTGCGAACGATTCACGCATCTTCTGCGTATCGAAGGAGCCGAACCAGGCAAGGAGGATGACACTGTTCCGCTTCTCTCGGGTGGAGCCGACAGGATCAAAGCTTATGCAAAGGAGTCGGCGACCATGAGTGCGAACCAGGCATTGGCGGTGATCAAATCTCACTATCAAGGGTTGACCTTGAAGCTGTCAAAGAGGGTTTCGCCTGTGATGAAGACAAAGCCAACGCACTGCTCGAAGAGGTCTCCGGTACATCGCAGGCCTTGTTAGAGAATCTTGAATTTTGACTTTTTATGTACCCCTTCGTGTCAAACGTTGGCTCTTGTGTGAGGCGCTGTTCGAAGTTTTCATATGGCTTGCCTCATTTGTACTTTGTTCGGTTAAATAGCTTTTGCTACCCTTACGGTGAGTGGTTACGCCTCGGCGTCGGGACTTTGAGTAGCACTCGGGACAACATTTGCTACCCTTCTGGCCGAGTGGTTCAGCCCTCGAGCGTCGGGACTTAGTTTGTGACCTTCTCGCCCCAGGCACGCTTTTCCGAGTGGCTAGTGTCCGAAATGTCCTCGTCCTCGAGCGTCGGGAACCACGTTGCGGCTTCCTGGCTGAGTGGTTTAGCCCCCAAGCTCACGTGGTTACCTTTCGCTTAATTGGGCCCACTCCGCGGGAAGGCCAACTTAATTTGAACCGCGCCTGACACGTGCCTGGCGATATGTCCCTTCGTTCCGTTCAGATTACGTCAGAACGGCGCCTGACACATGTTGATCTTCTTCGTGCTTCGAGGACATTGGCAGCATCGCGGCGTCGCTTCGTCTTCTGTGTCTTTAAATGGCGTCGCCTCGACTCCGGAGCCATGCACGGCCTATAAGTGGGACGTCACCGCTCCTGAGCGATCATCCCTCTCTTCAAGTCTTCTTCCCCTCCTTCCTCCCAGCTTTCCTCCATGTCTAACATGAGGAGGTTTGTTGGCCCCTACGCGGCGTTTTTTCGCCAGCGGTGCTTCGGACTGCTCTACAACTGGGAGGAGGCAGAGTTCTGGGAGGAACATGACTTCACCGTTCTGGAGGCGGAAGAAGAGTACGGGGCCTCCAGGGACGCCGCCGCCGTGGCCGCCTTGCTGGAGGTGGCCCCGGGGCTCCACGAGGTGGCCGAGAATATCACAGAGATGATCGGGCGCGAGCGCCGCGACGACCTAGCCGTTAGGGCTCTCGTCTGCCTTATACCACCCCTTTGGGTGGTTGAGGACGAGATCCTGGCGGCACTGGGTCGCGTGCACCGCGTTTGACCTCGACGACCCCACCCCTGGGCCTCCCGGCGGCAGCACCCGCAGCAGTAGCAGCAGCAGCTCCAGCTCCACCAGCAGCACCAACAGCAGCGGTAGCAAGATTGGCGGCAGGAGCCGCCCTTACCTTTTTTTTAATACGAGAAAATGAAAAAAGTTAGTAATGTAAATTACTGTTGTTATGGAATACTAATCGGCGCTCTTTTGCTCCTCTAAGTTTGATCTTTTTTCTTTGAGTAGTTTAAACTAGTCGACAGCCCTAGCTCCTGCAGCGAGGTGCCGGAGGGCTGAACTTTCATCGATTACAGTCTAGTGACCCCGATCTCTGTTCAACAAAATTCCTGGAGTATCGATCGTTATTCCCGAGTGGTTGGTAGCTTCTTTTAGCTTAGTCTTTTTTAACCCGTGCGCTAGTACAGACGTTCGGATATTGCCGCTTGATGCGATCTCATATCGAACGTGCATCTTCGTGTATTCTGTATCGGCACGGCTCAGATCAGACGATACGCTAGTAGGGTGATAACCACTCGGGATTAATCGCGTCACTAGTCAAAACTGATCAAAGTACTAGACAATCGGGAGCTTTATTTAATGCATGGGAGCGAAATACATAACTTATGCGTAGAAGCGACGCAGCTGTTCGGCGTTCCAAGTATTCGCCAGGACCTCGCCATCTTCCCGTCTGAGTCGATAGGCACCCGGCCGGACTGCCTCCTCCACAATGTACGGAACTTCCCAAATTGGAGAGAGCTTGTGCTCACTTTTCTGGTTCCTCTTGAGGACCAGATCTCCTTTTGAAAAGGCTCTACTTCTGACATTGCGAGAATGGTAACGCCGAAGTCCCTGGAGGTACTTGGCCGACTGGATGGCTGCAACGTTTCGAGCCTCCTCGAGTTGATCAAGCTCTACCATTCGGCTCCCCTCGGACTCGGCTTCCTTGTAATTCCGAACCCTCGTGGATTCGAATTCTAGTTCAGTCGGCAGAACCGCCTCTGCACCGTAAACTAAGGAAAAGGGAGTTTGCCCAGTTGCCCGGCTGGGAGTGGTTCTAAGTCCCCAGAGTACCGACGGTAACTCTTTCACCCATCGGGCAGCGTATGGTTTGAGGCGATCGAAGACCCTGGCCTTCAGGCCCTGGAGGACTAAGCCATTAGCCCGCTCCACCTGCCCATTGCTTCGTGGATGAGCTACCGAGGCGAAGCAAATCTTGATTCCAACGCCTTCGCACCACTCTTGAAATTCTTCACTCCTGAATTGGGTACCGTTGTCTGTAATGATCCGGTTGGGAACTCCGAATCTGACCACGATATCCTGGAAGAACTCCTTGGCCTTAAGCGCAGTGATCGTGGCGACTGGTTTAGCTTCGATCCACTTGGTGAACTTGTCAATGGCTACGAAAAGGTAGGCGAAACCACCTTGCGCCTTCTTGAGTGGGCCAACTAAGTCGAGCCCCCAGACCGCAAAGGGCCAAGAGATGGGGATAGTTTGCAGCTCCTGTGCCGGCAAGTGTGTCTGCCTTGCATAGAACTGGCAGCCCTCGCAAGTTTGAACGATCTCCTTAACATCCGTCACCACCGTAGTCCAAAAGAAGCCCTGGTGATAGGCTTTCCCAACCAAGGCGCTTGACGCCGCGTGATGGCCGCACATCCCCGAGTGGATTTCTTTGAGCAGGTCTCTTCCCACTTGTTCCGAAATGCACCTTTGAGGACACCGAGGTGCTCTTAGAAAGAGCTCCTCGCCAACCACCACATAGGATTTGGCTTGTCGGGAGATGCGCTCGGCCAGAGCGGTTGCCTCTGGAAGTTTGTCCTTCAGGAGATAATCTAGATATGGGGCCGTCCAGTCGGGGTTAATGAGCAGGACTCCGGTCTTGGGATCCTTATTTGGCTCCGTCGTTTTACCTTGATTGGTTCGTAAAGATCACGGGCGAAGATACCACTCGGGACCTCTGCCCGAGTGGCTCCCATTTTAGCCAACTCATCTACGCTTCATTATTGCGGCGGAGGACATGGACCCGACTCAGATCGTCAAACTTTCCTTCCAATTCTCGGACTTGCCGGCAATACGCCATCATAGTCGATTGATGCACGACCGATCATACGTACTTGGCTCACCACCAATCGGAGTCACCGCGAACCGCCAGTTGCCGGATTCCGAGCGATGTGGCGATGCGGAGCCCGTGGATGAGCGCCTCGTACTCTGCGGCATTGTTCGAGGCTGGGAAGTGAATCCGAAGGACATACTTCAACCTATCGCCTTTCGGCGAGACGAGGAGAATTCCCGCCCCGGCCCCGCCGAGCATGAGAGATCCATCGAAGTGCATGGTCCAATACTCCGGCTCTTCTTCCATGCGGGGAGCTTGGGATTCAGTCCACTCGGCCGTAAAGTCGGCCAAAGCCTGGGACTTGACGGCGGTGCGCGGCTTAAACGAGATGTCGAAGGCTCCAAGCTCGGCCGCCCACTTTGAGATTGTAACACCCCAAAATTTTGCTTTTCTTAAATTCATGTGTGATTTGACACTTTGGTGAATTTTTGGAATTTTCTGGAATTTATTTGGATTTATTTGGAATTTATTTGAATTTATTCCATTTTGAAATAATTAAAGAATTTAATTTTGCAAATAAAATTTTGTTGGAAATATTTTATTTGAGTCCAAAATGATCCAAAATATTTTCGAATTTTCTGGAATTTTGAGTCATTTGCTATTTTTAATGAATTAAATGAATTCTTGGGAATTATTTTAATTATTAAATCGCTGGAAAATCCAACTCGGGTCAAGTGCGTTCATCGGCCAAGTCGGAACAGAAGTCGGACTTCGGTCCGACCCGAGGCTAGTTGACTAAGAACCAACTTGAAAACCTAATTGATCCCAACCGTTGGATCGAGATCCAAATTTGAGATGCGCCGTGTCTGGGATTCGAGCGTATCCGGCCGGATCCGATCGCGCCCGTCGATCGTGGCGTCGATCGTGCGATGTCGCGGCTCTCCGTCGTCGTCTCGCCAGTCGAGCCGGACGCCCGCGCCGTGTCATGCCGTGGGAGAGCTAGGTCTCGTTTCTGCCGCAGACGCGAGGCTATTTAAAGCCCGAGGGCATACCGAGATCGCCATCACGCCGGGGTTCAAAACCTAGCTCGCGCCGCTTAGGATCTGCCGAATCTCGCCGTTATTGCTCGCCGGAGTGGAGGGAGTCTTCGGCCCGTGATGTTTCGTTGATTCCCGCCCGCCTCGCCCGTAGTTCTCCGACGCCATCAAGCCCGAGCGGAGATCGGCAGTGTCGCGCCGCTTTGGGAGTGCCGGCGCCTTCACGGAGTTGCACGGAACGCCCGCCGCGGAGGTCGTCGTCTTCGTCTCCGGTCAACCCGGCGCCATGCGCGTGCCATCGCCGTCCAGAAACCGTGCGGGTTGGATCGAATCGGACGGCAGCGGTGGCTCACGTGTTTTCCCAAACCCTAGAAACCCGAATTAGATGCGGGCCGTTGGATCAAGATCCAGCAGTTCCTAATCGCCACGCGTCGTAGCGATGCGATTATAGGATTAGATCTGGACCGTCCGTCTAGATCGAGCGGCCCACGGGCATCAGTAGTTTCAGCGTGTTAAACCCTGGATCTAATCTGGGTTGATTTTCAAACCAACGGTGAGATTGCATACGTGTTGGGAAGGTGAATGAAGCGGTCAGCGTCGTAAATGCAGCGTGTGGCGTGTCCCACGGCCCCGCATGTCGAGAAGGAGCCCACCACGTCGTCGGCGTTGGCGTGAGACCGCGTGACAGGTGGGTCCCACATGTCGAAGACTTGAGCCATGGGCCGAGTCCACGGTGGACCCGAGCCGGCGTGGACCAAGTCCATGGGCCATTTAACGTCAGTAGGCCAATCGAAAAATGCCACGATGTCATTCTTTGGCGCAATAATTAATTTCGAAAAGAAAAAGATTTATTAATTCAAATAATGATTTCAAATTTAGATTCAAACTTCAAACGCTTATAACTTTTGCGTTTCAACTCCGATTGAGTGATTCAAATTTCTAAATTTGTATAAAATTGAGATCTACTGAATATGAATTTTATTTAATTTTGGACTAAAGTTTTTCTCTGAAATATTATTTAATTGATTATTTAAACTTTAAATAATCATAACTTTGGCGTTTTAACTCCAAATTTGTGATTTGAGTTTCTAAAAATCGAGGAAAATTATGTTCTCTGTTTATGGATTTTATTTGGAGTTTTGGGATCTTTTGCATAGTGTTTATTTGTGTATTTGCTATTTGCACGCTTTACAGTAGGCGTTGAAGTCTTAGGAAGGATTCGAAGGAGAAGTGTTGACTCGGGATCCAACTCAAGACCAAGAGCAAGTACTTTTTGAAGGCAAGTTGTGCTTTGACCATATTGATCCTATTTGAAATCTATTTTGATTTAAACTATTGCATGCTAGTTCAATTAGAAAGATACTTTGTTTAAACATGGGGGTTAGATAAATACCAATTTGCTATATGACACCTTGATTACTTAAGTATGTGCCATGACCCTTTGTCACCCTAGTTGTGGTTTTACTAGTTGGACATTATTAAATCGCCAACATGGGTTTAGACCGTTGTAGTATCTTTGCTTAGACGCTACGTGCTCATGACATGATTTTGGACAATCAAATGCTAATATGGACTTAATGATATATTGAACCTGTTTTGGAAAAGTATCATGTGATGTTGATGGCACGTGGTGCATGGTAATCAAGCGGGGTTTGATAAGCGAGTTTCGGCCAGGGGCATGTGGCAAAGTGTCGGTGGGCCGATTGTGGCATTGGGAGTGTTGATTTGGTTTCGGGTAGTCTTGCCCTGGTCACTCTAAGGACTTAACCTTGCAAGCCTTTGAAGCCCCAGGTCATACTTGCAACCACATGGTGGAATGGGGCCGGCCCTAGTTGACTAAGTCGCCATAGGACTCACTTGTGGAGCCTCGGGTGTCAGTTACCGTTTGTGTGATTATGCGGAGGGGCGATCGTGGCGTGGCAGTACCCATCTAACGGTGTGTTGGTCCCATACTTCGCCTTGGCTAAGGGAAGGGATGGTGTAGAGCACGTCTGGAGAGGACCACCTGTGTTGTTTGAGGCTTAGAAGGCTTTATTCACGGGAACTCGCCTTTGTGGTGTTTATTTGTATCTTGTGGGTAAAGTGCATAACCTCTGCCAGTGTAGAATCTATTTAAATAGCCAGAGTCCGATGCTTGGACAATGCTCGGGAATTACAGTCAAGGGTTAGACTTTACAAAATAACTTGGATTTGAAAGGCTGGGTTGGTTTAACAATAAAGATGATGGAAATATGGTTTAGGATGGGAAAAATGTTTGTTAAGCTTTTGAAAAGTTCTTTATGCTTTACTTATTTTCTTGCTTCGAATCTACCTTTATTACTTGTCAAAGGCATTTCACGCAAATATACCTTGAGCTATTCCTTTGTACCAAGCCATGCATATAGTATATTAGCTTGCATTGTGCATGACTTCTTTGAGTACCAAGTACTCACCCTTGCCCCAACACAATACAGGTTGAAGAGAGACTACGCCCGAGTTCGGAGGAGGAGTTCCAAGAGGACAGTCTACTTAGGGATGCGAGCCCGGTCAGGTTGCACGTGGTATCTTGGATGGCGCCACGAAGTTTATTTGATTTTATTTCTTGTTATTTCTCTTTTAATAAGTTACGCCTTGCAAGGCATATATTGTAACTTGGCCATAAAGGTCGAGTAAACCTTTGATTATCTAAATAAAGTACTTTGATAATATCGATTGGTATGATTGTGATATTCTGATGTTAAGGTGTGTGCACTAAGCGGCGTTCTGGACTAGTCTTGAATACCTGGAAGAGTCGGATTTGCAAATTCGGGGTCCAGTAGAGAGTGGTATCGAGCCATACTTATTGTAGAGCTCAACCCTAAGCTAGAATAGTCGTAGTGAGGATAAAACCTATTTTCTAAAGCTAAAAAAGTTGTCAAGATAAGAAATGACATCTCGACTTATCCCCTTCTCTCTTTTCTTGTCTCTTGCTGGAATTTCTCCTTACCTTGTCACAATTTAAAAATTCCGAAGTTCTTACGTAAAGCACTCTTGTGACAGGATGGAGGAAGAGTTCAACTACGTTGATTTGGGAGTTGGTCACGTCTGGAGAACTTTGGCATATGCTCTGAGACTCTCGGAGATTTTGAGAAGCCCAATATCAAGTGGAAGTGATCGAGACAAGCGGGATTGATCAAAGCTTGTGATGTGAAGATTGAGGTACACCGCTAGGAAAAAGGGCCAGGCAACGCTTGCGATACAACTACCTTTGCCGGAGATCTACAATGCAGATGGGTATCCAAGAAGTATCACGACGAGCAATCGGCACATTACCCGTATCTCGCCAGGAATTGAGATGCGGTGTTCCGTTACCATCCGCGCGGCGATAACCTTCTTGACGAAGGAGATTCGAGGATGAGGATGCCCGCGGTTACACGGTTAGCACGATTTGTCGTCGCCCAGGAGGATGTACTAGATAATACAAGCAAGGAGCTCAGAAGGCCCGCCAAGGAGATCACACAGAGAAGAGCAGATGGCGGGAAGCTCAAGAGTATGTGGCGCACCTTCTACGAAGGATTGACGAGTTGGAGATGACTTTATGCGGACGGACCGAGCGATTAGCTCGGTACGCACGAGCCAGATCCGGAGTAGGATCTCGATGAGGACACGCTTGCTTCGCCGACTACCACAGAGGACATAGTTCTTTGGACATGGCGATCGTTTGGCGCTATGCCCGCTTGCACCCGTACCAGGCCGTGGAGGTTTTCTCGATGAATGAGCATAGGTTCGTAGTGAGACTCCTTCGCCGAGTCGCGTCCATAGAAGAAAGAGTCACCCTTTAGGCGTTAGACTCGAGTTAGTTCGATTTGGATTTGCTTTGTTTGTCGAGTGTGCGGTATGTGTTGCAAGGCCCTTAGGCATTGTAGCTGACCATACCAAGTTATAAATAATAAAGATGGACCTTAAGGTTACACCTTTAAGCCCGCATAAGTTCCATATTACTTGTCTATTCTTGTTTCCCTCTCATCTCTAAACCTAGAGCAAATCGATGATGGTGAACACCAGTGGAAACTTTGGAAGCAATGGGAGTGGATCTCGCCCGAGAAAACCCCAATGATGGAGCACCGGCACCACCAGCGGATATGCAGAATTTCGGGCGTTTCTTGCGCCGATTCGATTGATGCATGCCATGATGCAACAAATGCGACGCGTCCTTTGCTTTCAGGCCACTTTGCTAATCAAGTTAATCAAGGACCACGCCGAGAATACAAAGGCCGCCGAGTTCATGAGGACTCACCCACCCACGTTCTCTGGGAATGCCAATCCATTGGAGGCCGATGATTGGTTAAGATCAATCGAGAGGAAGCTACACATAGCTCAATGCATAGTGAATGAGAAGGTACTCTACGCTTCTCATCCGGTTGGAAGGAAACGGCCAGAATGGTGGGAGAACTACGCCACCTGTGAGAGAACCCCCAAGATATCACTTGGGAAGAGTTCCTGGTTTGCATTAGCGACATCACGTGCACGAAGGAATCATGGACCTTAAGAAGGAGGAGTTGAGCAGAAGCAAGGTAATCAGGCCGGTGGTGACTACGAACAAGTTCACACGACTAGCACGCTACGCTTTTTGAGGATGGCGACGGATAAATCGAGCGATCTCGTTTTATGAAGGGACTTAACTCGGGATTGCAAGTAGGGTTGATCACCCACACCTTTCGGATTTCCAAGAGTTGGTGAATAAGGCGCTTATTCTTGAGGACAAAGCGCAAGGCGGAGGAGAACGAGGAAGCGCGGGATGCAACGGCAAAGGATCACGTCGGGGAACGCATAAGGGCCGCTTGAAGTTGCACCAAATCAATTCTTGATTCCAACCGCTTGAGTGCGACAAGGACACCATCCCGGCACCAAGACCTGCGCTACCAAAACTACGGACCCAAACACCCGCTTCGCTACTCGAGCGTCGGCAAAGAAGGAGCAGTGAGCCAACTGTTACAGCTGCAACGAGCCGAGACACTTTGCCATGATTGTCCAAAGAAGACGAGAGTGACCAGTTCGCTTCAATCTAGGAACCACCCGGCTAGGGCGCCCGACACCGAGAGCCACACCCAGGCCGTGGTGAGAGGCCGAAGTCAACCATGTCACCATGGATCCTTTGCAAAATGCTACGGGCGTCTTTGGGTAAGTTACTTGTTAACTCGGTACACCTGCGATTTTGTTTGACTCGGGAGCTTAGCGATTCGTTTGTTCGCAAGGCTTTGCTACTAGAAATGACTTGAGAATTGCGAGACTTAAGTGCATGCTTTAGTTCAAACCCACAGTTCCGAACTCGAACGGAAGTAGGATGTTCGGGGTGAGAATACTAATAGATGGAATAGAGTTCCTAGCAAACCTTATAATTTTGGAGACCCGGACCTTAGATGTTATATTGGGAATGGATTGGTTATCCAAGCACAAGGCCGTATTGGATTGTGGACGAAGGACTATCTCGGTGGAGAGCGTGGGAAGAAAGTGGAATTTCAAGCCCTACTTGATTAGAGATGGGCGATTGATGGTTAACAGTACCAAGACAATCGGCATAGAGGATGTCGGTAGTGAATGAGTACAGGAGCGTTTTCAGAGGATCTACCTGGTATGCCTTGCCAGACAGGGGACATAGAGTTTGTGATAGAGCTTGTACCTGGTACAAAGACCCGATAGCAAAGAGACCTATCGGATGTCAGAGGAGTTGGTAGAGATGAAGAAAGCGACTAGAGGAGTTAATGGAGAAAGGATTTATCCAGACCAAGTTCGTCGTAGTAGGAGCACCGGTTTTGTTTGTCAAGAAGAAGGGCGGAGTTTCGGGATGTGCATTGACTACCGTGCACTCAATGAAGTCACCGTGAAGAATAAGTATCCGCTACCGGGATTGATGATTTGTTTGATCGATTAAGAGGAGGAGTTTTCTCCAAGATTGATCACGAGATCGGGATACCATCGATTGAAGATCCGATCGAAGAAGATATCCGAAGATCGCATTCGTCCAAGATATGGACATTCACGAGTTTACTGATTATGTCCTTTGGGAAATTTGACGAATCGCGGCTTATTTCATGAATATGATGAATAAGGTGTTCATGGAATATTTGGACAAGTTTGTGCGTCGTGTTCATAGACGATATCCTAATCTACTCCAAGACAAAGGATGAACATAGAACACTTAGGCGAGTTTTGGAAAAAGGAGCAGCAACTTTTCGCCAAGTTCGGCAAGTGTGATTTTTGGAAGGACAAGGTGGAGTTTCTTGGACATGTAATGACCGCGGAGGGAGTCGCCGTAGTAGATCCAAGCAAAGTAGAAGGCGTGTTACATTGGGAAGCGTAGAAGGCTGTGACCAGTTGAGTTTCCTTGGAATGGCCGAGGATACTACGCCGTTTCATCGAAGGCTTTTCGACAATTGCGAAACCTCTTCACGCAATTCTTTGAAGAAGGAAAGAAGTTTGCATGGGCGCGAGAATGTGAGAAAGGATTTGAGGAGTTGAAGAAGCGATTGACATCGGCAGGTGTTAGTTCTGGATGTTGCTCAAAGCCGATATTTCTTGTTGCCTTGTCGCGCTCAAGGACTTGGATGTGTCTTTGTCACGAGAATGGAAAGGTCGTCGCTTATGCATCAAGGCGGTTGAGGCCGCATGAGGAAAATTATCCGACACATGACCTAGAGTTAGGCCGTAGGTGCATGCTTTGAAGATATGGCGTCACTATACGATTGGAAGCAGATGTGAAGTATATACGGATCATAAGAGCCTTAAGTACATATTCACCCAGTCGGATCTGAATATGAGGCGAGAGGAGATGGCTAGAGTTGATCAAGGACTATAATGTTGGAATCCATTACCATCAGGAAGGCCAATGTAGTAGCCAGATGCTCGAGTCGGAAAAGCCATACCGTGAGTACGTTGCTAGCCACAAGTCAGGATGAGTTGTGTAAGCGATTTTCAGAGAAAATGAAGATTGAGGTAGTACCTAGCGGATTCTTGGCGCATTGGAAGTAAAGCCCTACTTTGGAGGACCAGATCAGAGAACCAGGAAGGATGATGACAGGATCCGTGGATTAAGTCCAAAAGGAGGAAGGCAAGCGAGAGGACTTCAAGTTGGATGAGCAAGGCGCGTTGTGGATGAAGGATCGCATTTGTGTGCCTAACAAAAGGAGTTAAAGCCCGTGATTACGGAAGAAGCCCATGACTCAAGTACTCGATTCATCTGGAAAGCGCCAAGATGTATCGAGGATGCGAAGGAGAGATTACGGTGGCGAGGCATGAAGCGTGAAGTTGCAGGCATGTTGCATTGTCACGGCGTATGCCCGAGAGTCAAGGCAATGCATCAGAGACGGCGGGATTGCTCTGACCGAAGATACGAGTGGAAGTGGGAGGAAATCGGAATGGATTTCATTACGGTTCTTTGAAGACTCAAGGGGTTATGACTCCATATGGGTTATAGTGGATCGCTTGACTAAAGTAGCCCATTTTATCAGTGAAGACCACCTACTCGGGAGATAAGTTAGCGAGTTGTACATGATCGATTGTCTGTTTGCACGGAGTGCTGAGAGGATTATCGGACAGAGTACCCAATTTACCTCAAGGTTACGAATAAGTTGCATGAAGCCATGGGAACGTTTGAACTTGATGACGGCTTATCATCCACAGACGGATGGAGCATCGAAAGAGTCAACCAGATTCTGGAGGATATGTTGAGAGCTTGTGCATTGGCTTATGCTACCTCTTGGGATAAGAGTTTGCCGTATGCGAGTTCGATTACAACAATAGTTATCGAGGCTAGTTCTGGATGTCACCTTTTGAGGCCTTTGTATGGTCGACTCGGTCGACGCCGTTGAATTGGAATGAGACCGTGGCCTTGTAAGTGTCTTTGGGCCTGATATTCTTCAAGAGAATTTGAAGAGCGGTCGCTATGATTAGGGAAAGGTTGAAGATAGCCCAATCTCGACAAAGAGTTATCTTGACAATCGTCGCAGGGATTTGAGTTTTGAACCGAGAAGACTTTGTATACCTCGGAGTTACGCCTCTCGGGAGTTAAGAGGTTCCATGCCAAGGAACTTGCACCGTTATGTTGGACCATTTAAGATTTTGAGCCGGGCGAAATATTGCTTATCAGTAGAGTTGCCACAATCAAGTTAACAGGAGTGCATGATGTATTCCATGTGTCCCGAGTTGAAGAAGTGTCTCCGAGTTCCCGAGGCAGATTAGCTAGAGTTAATTGAGTTGCATGAGGATTTGACTTATAAGGAGCATCAGTGAGGATTCTAGATACAATGGATCGAGAAACTAGAAACAAGTCAACCCGATCTGTAGAGATTGATGGAGCAACCATGAAGAAAGTGAAGCGACTTGGGAGGCGCGAAGAGGATTGAAGAAAGAATTTCCAAACCTATTCCTTTAGTGAGCCACAGAATCTGGGGCGAGATTCTATTAAGGGGAGGTTTGTAACACCCCAAAATTTTGCTTTTCTTAAATTCATGTGTGATTTGACACTTTGGTGAATTTTGGAATTTTCTGGAATTTATTTGGATTTATTTGGAATTTATTTGAATTTAGTCCATTTTGAAATAATTAAAGAAGTTAATTTTGCAAATAAAATTTTGTTGGAAATATTTTATTTGAGTCCAAAATGATCCAAAATATTTTCCAGACTGTTTCTGGAATTTTACGAGTCATTGCTATTTTTAATGAATTAAATGAATTCTTGGGAATTATTTTAATTATTAAATCATTGAAGAAAATCAACTCGGGTCAAGTCTTGTTCATCCGGAGAAGTCGGAACCAGTCGGACTTCGAGTCCGACCGAGCTAGTTGACTCGACCGAACCAACTTGAAAACCTAATTGATCCCAGTTGGATCGAGATCCAACGGTGAGATCTTGCCCGTGCAGGTTCGGCCCGGTATCCGAGCCCGGATCCGTCGCGCCCGTCGGCGATCGTGGCCGTCGATCGTGCCACGTGTACGGCTCTCGTCGTCGTCTCCGCCCGTCCGAGCCGACGCCCGCGCCGTGTCGGCCAGAGTAGAGCTAGGTCTCCGTTTTTCCGCAGACCGAGGCTATTTAAAGCCGAGGGCATACCGAGATCGCCATCCCACGGCCGGTTCGAAACCCTAGCTCAGCGCTAGGATCCCCACCGTCTGCCGTTATTGCTCGCCCGGAGTGGAGGGAGTCTTCCGCCGGCGGTGTTCGTTGATTCGCCGCTCTCGCCGTTCTCCGACGCCATCAAGCCCGGAGCGGAGACGCCGTGTCGCGCGCTGGGAGTGCGCCTTCACGCGAGTTGCACGGAACGCCGACGGGAGAGTCGTCGTCTTACGTCTGGTCAAGCAGCGCCGCCGCGTGCCATCGCCGTCCGGAAGCCGTGCGGGTTGGATCGAATCGGGCGGCTTAACGGTGAAGCTCACGTGTTTTCCCAAACCCTAGAAACCCGATTAGATGCGGACCGTTGGATCAAGATCCAACGGTTCACAATCGCCACGTCGTAGCTTGATACGATTATAGGATTAGATCTGGACCGTCCGTCTAGATCGAGCGGCCCACGGGCATCAGTAGTTTCAGCGTGTTAAACCACGGATCTAATCCGCCGGGTTGATTTTCAAACCAGCGGTGAGATTCGCCACGTGTTGGGAAGGTGGACCCGGCCAGCGGTCGGCGTCGTCTGCAGCGTGTGGCGGTGTCACGACACGGGCCCCGCGATGTCGAGGGCCTACGCGTCGACGCGTTGGCGTGAGACCCCTTTGACGACAGCGGGTCCCATATCGGAAGACTTGAGCCATGGGCCAGAGTCCCACGGTGGACCCAGTAGGCGTGGACCAAGTCCATGGGCCATTTGGCGTCGCCACCGTAGGCCAATCGAGAAGCTGCCACGCGTGTCATTCTTGACGCAATAATTAATTTCGAAAAGAAAAAAAGATTTATTAATTCAAATAATGATTTCAAATTTAGATTCAAACTTCAAACGCTTATAACTTTTGCGTTTCAACTCCGATTTGAGTGATTCAAATTTCTAAATTTGTATAAAATTGAGATCTACCTGAATATGAATTTTATTTAATTTTTGGACTAAAGTTTTTCTCTGAAATATTATTTAATTGATTATTTAAACTTTAAATAATCATAACTTTTAACGTTTTAACTCCAAATTTAGCGATTTCAGTTTCTAAAAATCCAGAAAATTATGTTCTCTCTGTTTATGGATTTTATTTGGAGTTTTGGGATCTTTTTGCATAGTGTTTATTTGTGTATTTGCTATTTGCACGCTTTACGAGTAGAGCGTTGAAGTCTTGGGAAGGATTCGAAGGAGAAGTGTTGACTCAGGATCCAACTCAAGACCAAGAGCAAGTACTTTTTGAAGGCAAGTTGTGCTTTGACCATATTGATCCTATTTCGAAATCTATTTTGATTTAAACTATTGCATGCTAGTTCAATTAGAAAGATACTTTGTTTAAACATGGGGGTTAGATAAATACCAATTTGCTATATGACACCTTGATTACTTAAGTATGTGCCATGACCCTTTGTCACCCTAGTTGTGGTTTACTAGTTGGACATTATTAAATCGCCAACATGGGTTTGACCCGATTGTAGTATCTTTGCTTAGACACCTACGTGCTCATGACATGATTTTGGACAATCAAATGCTAATATGGACTTAATGATATATTGAACTGTTTTGGAAAAGTATCATGTGATGTTGATGGCACGTGGTGCATGGTAATCAAGCGGGAGTTTGATAAAACGATTTTTTCAGGGGCATGTGGCAAGAGTAATCAGGTGGGCGGTTATGTGGCATTGGGAGTGTTGATTTGGTTTTTCGGGTAGTCTTGCCTGGTCACTCTAAGGACTTAACCTTGCAAGCCTTTGAACTGGGTCATACTTGCAGCCACATGGGTGGAATGGGACGGCCCTAGTTGACTAAGTCGCTAAGGACTCACTTGTGGAGCCTCGAAGGGTGTCGATTACACCGTTTGTGTGATTATGCGGGGCGTATCGTGGCGTGGCAGGTACCCATCTAACGGTGTGTTGGTCCCATACTTCGCCTTGGCTAAGGGAAGGGATGGTGTAGAGCACGTCTGGAGAGGACCACTGTGTTGTTTGAGGCTTCCGAAAGGCTTTATTACGGAACTCGCCTTTGTGGTGTTTGGCGTATCTTGTGGGTAAAGTGCATAACCTCTGCCAGAGTGTAGAATCTATTTAAATAGCCGAGTCCCACGATCTTTGGATCGACAATGCTCGGGAATTACAGTCAAGGGTTAGACTTTCTGAAAATAACTTGGATTTGAAAAGCTGGGTTGGTTTAACAATAAAGATGATGGAAATATGGTTTAGGATGGGAAAAATGTTTGTTAAGCTTTTTGAAAAGTTCTTTATGCTTTACTTATTTTTACTGCTTTCGAATCTACCTTTATTACTTGTCAAAAGCTGTTTACTGCAAATATACCTTGAGCTATTCCTTTGTACCAAGCCATGCATATAGTATATTAGCTTGCATTACAGGTATGACTTCTTTGAGTACCAAGTACTCACCCTTGCCCCAACACAATACCGGTTGAAGAGGAGACTACGCCGAGTTTGGAGGAGGAGTTCCAAGAGGACCCGTCTACTTAGGGATGCGAGCCGGTCGGTTGCACGTGGTATCTTGGATGGCGCCACGAAGTTTATTTGATTTTTCCGCTGCTGTTATTTCTCTTTTAATAAGTTCTGCCTTGCAAGGCATATATTTGTAACTTGGCCATAAGGTCGAGTAAACCTTTGATTATCTAAATAAAGTACTTTGATAATATCGATTGGTATGATTGTGATATTTACCGATGTTAAGACTGTGTGCACTAGCGCGTTCCTGGACTAGTGCTGAATACACAGAGGGTCCGGATTTGCAAATTCGGGGTCCCGACAGAGATTCTCCCAGAAGCTTCTCGATTATGGAGGACCTCTCCCACGGGGAAAGAAGTCACTACTGAAATCGAGTGCCCTTGGAAATAATGCTTCAGCTTCCGCGACGAGATCAAAATTGCGTACAACAGCTTCTGAACTTGAGGATATCGCATCTTGGATTCGCCCAGTACTTCGCTGACAAAATAAACCGGGCGTTGTACTCCGTAGCGGTGTCCAGACTCTTCCCGCTCCACAACTATCGCGGCACTGACTTGAGTTCTTCAAATGCTTGCTGTGCCTCAGCCGTCCATTCAAAACGGTCCTGCTTCTTGAGGAGCTTGAAGAAGGGCATCCCCCGAACCCCCAACCGGGAGATAAATCTGCCAAGCGCTACCATGCAGCCAGTGAGCTTTTGAACATCTTTCTGGCTGGCAGGTGGCGCCATCCTCATGATGGCCCCGATTTTCTCCGGATTTGGCTCGATCCCACGATGAGAGACAATGAATCCGAGTAGTTTCCCAGAAGAAACTCCGAAAACACACTTCTCAGGGTTCAACCTCATCCGGAACGCCCTTAGACTCTAGAACGTCTCGGCCAGATCGGAGGTGAGACTGTCCTTGATCTGCGTTTTAACCACTACATCATCCACATATGCCTCTACGTTGCGTCCGAGCTGATGGTGAAAACACCGCTGTATCGCGCGCTGATAGGTTGCGCCAGCGTTTTTCAGCCCAAACGGCATAGTGACATAGCAATATGCTCCGAATGGAGTGATAAACGAAGTCTTCTCACAATCCTCCTCTCGAAGCCGGATTTGGTGATAGCCTGAGTAGGCGTCCAGGAAACTGAGTAGTTGAGATCCAGCAGTGGAGTCCACCACTTGATCGATGCGGGGCAGACCAAAGGGATCTTTTGGGCAAGCCTTGTTGAGGTCGGTATAGTCAACACACATGCGCCAACTTTTATTCTTCTTTTGAACGAGTACAGGGTTTGCCAACCAGTCGGGATGATACACTTCTTTGATAAAACCTGCGGCAAGCAGTTTTGTGATCTCCCTGATGACCTCTCGGCGGTCTTGGGCGAACTGTCGTAACCTTTGCTTGACCGGCCTGGCCGATTCATTTACGTTCAGTGCGTGCTCGATCACCTCCCTGGGGACTCCGGGCATGTCTGACGGCTTCCAGGCAAAGACATCTTTGTTTGCCCGCAGAAAGGTGACGAGCGCATCCTCCTATTTCTCCCCGAGCCCTGTCCCGATCAAGGCCGTTTGAGCCAAATCGGACGGGTCGAGGGTAATTCTCTTGGTATCTTCTCCGGGACCAATCCCAGGGTTCGACGCTTTGCGGGCAGGGACGCTTCCTTTCGGCTTGTCGGAATCCGCCTCTTGCCGAATCCTCTCCCGGCCCGCTCGCGCCTCCAAGGACTCGGCCATCTCGTAGCTCTCCCTGTCACAGGAAAAAGACTGCCTGATATCACCGCATAAAGCGATAATACCACTCGGCCCTGGCATTTTCAGTGTCAGGTACGCATAGTGGGGCACTGCCATGAACTTGGCTAGCGCTGGTCTCCCCAAGATGGCATGATATGCTGTCGCAAAATCAGCCACCTCGAAGCCAAGGTTCTCTGTCCGGTAATTTCCCTTACACCGAAAGTGACCGGCAGAGTGATTTGTCCGAGTGGTGTCGCGGAAGTTCCGGGTATGACACCGTGAAAAGGCGACGACCCGTGCTTAAGCTCCGACCATGGGATTCCCATGTCGTCAAGAGTTTTGACAAAGAGGACATTGAGCCCACTTCCACCGTCAATCAATACACTCTTGAGCTTGATGCCGCGGACAACGGGCGCCAAGACAAGCGGATATCTAATGGGGAATGGGACTCGATCTGGGTGATCCAAGCGATCGTAAGTTATCGTGACCTCGGACCACCGTACGTACTGGGGGGTCTCCGACTCTATTGCGTTGATGTCTCGGGCGGTAAGCTTTTGCTTCCGCTTGGACTCGTACGCAGCCGAACCCCCGAATATGTAGTTAAGCTCGAGATCGACTTCCTGATAGTCTTCCTCGGCTTCAGGGGGAGGCGGCTTGGCGGCATGTCCACTCGGACCTTGTCCAGCCTGCTTCTTGCTCTCCCGGGCAAATCTCTTCAAAGTGAAGCAGTCCTTGGCGGCATGTCTCCCCTTTGGATGGAAGGGGCAAAGCGAGTTCATCACCTTGTCATACCCGTCCTCTTTGAGGGCGCGAGGGGGAGCAGGTTCAGCGACTGCCACTAGTTCTTCACCCTTGCGCTTCTTTTCCTTCCGCCGGGGGGCTCGGCCTGATCCTTCCCCTCGTCATGCCGTTCCGCCAAGGCCTCGGAGGCTGAAGCGTAGCGGTCCGCTAGGGCGAACAGCTCACGAACCGACGTTGGTGGCTTCCGAGACATTTTCTTGATGAGATCAGGGTCGCTGACTCCCTTTTGGAAGGCAGCTATCACAACCGCATCCGTGACATCCCGAACAGTGCTTTTCGTGTGCATGAAGTGCTTGACGAACTCCTGGAGAGACTCGTTCCTCTTTTGGTGCAGCTAATAGAGGTCCCAAGGGGTGCTCGGGCGCTCGTACGTGCCTTGGAAGTTTGAAATGAATTGCTCACACAGATCTCCCCAGGAATCTATAGAGTTCGCTGGGAGTCCAGTGAGCCAGGCTTGGCCCAGGGGCGAGAGGGTAACCGGTAAGTAATTTGCCATTACTTTCTGATCCCCCCCGGCAGCCCTGACCGCCAGAGCGTACACCTGTAACCAAGCCTCCGGGTCCCTCTCACCATCAAACCTAGTGATGCCCTTGGGATTAAACCCATCAGGCCAAACCACTCGGCGTAGGAGAGGGGTAAACGCGCGAACCCCTTCTATGACCCCGCGGCAACCCCCGGGCGGTGATCGACGTGGAGGGGATCGCGCTTGGCATGCTTCGTGATCTCGTGGAAGGATGCCGTAACGTTCATACTCGTCGGCATGACGGTGTTGCTCCTCCCTTTCTCGGTTGCGGCGCCTGGCGTCTAGGTCGGAACGGAGGTCGCAGTTGATGCTGTGTCGCAAGTCGTCTCCGCGGGGAAGAACATGACGTCCCTGGCGGGGGGCTTCCCGACCTGACCGGCTACTGGCCGTTTGGGTCCTCGCCGGACCACGCGACCACTCCTTTGCCGGCTGGTCGGTCTGGGCCTGCTGGATCTCTGCCGCCGTCACCATGGCCTTTACTTGGAATAACGATCGGGGCGGCTGGATCGCCTGCCCCCAGCATAGGGCTCAAGGTATCCAGGAGCGTCTTGGAGGCGACGATATTCTGCAGTGGAGTACGGAAGACTGCTTGGTCCCCCATCTTGGCTTGCAGAATGTCTTCATTGACGCCACGGGCGCGGTCTCAGAAACGCAGCGCCGTAGCGTCGATTATTGTTCGGCCACCTTCCAAGTCGGCGGCGGCCGAAGCGTCGAGGCGTTGCTGCGAATCCGCCCGCGAGCCCTCGATTACGCAGACTCTACGGAAATTCTAGCAACTCTCTAGGTTTTCTTCTGACTCGGCCGGTGAGCTGGGCGAGCCTGAAGAGGATAGCTCTAGGCGCTCGGAAGTGCCGAGTGGTTTGGCGGTGAGAACCCCCACCATTCGTGTCTTGGCGCCCATGAGTTCGACTCCCTGGCAGGACCGGACCTTCGGTCCCCTACTCAGTGCTTTAGAGCACGAGACAGGGGGACCTCCCGATCGGCGCGGAAGTTGTGACGATGGCTTGTCGGAGACCTTGCCGTGCTGCAGCGCGGCCTCCTCAGAGAAGGAAAAGTTCCCGAGGCTGTTGGAGATGAAGGTCAGGCTTCCGAAGAGGAAAACCTGACCCGGGAAGAAGACTGTGGAGACTCCGCTCGTCGCAGCCATCAAGCTCGACGAAGATCTTGACACGACCCCCTACCTGGCGCGCCAACTATCGCCAATCGATTTCGCCGGCAATGAGATTTGTGATTCTAGGGGATTCGTGCGGGATCAGAGCTAGATGGTAACACAGGATGCGAGGGCGATCTCTTTTTAGACAGGTTCGGGCTCTCACGGAGGAGATAATACCCTAGTCCTGTGTTCTTGGATATATGAGCCTCTTCCTTTTTTCTTCCCCCCTTTATATACTAGGGGAAGGATATGCCACAAAATGGGCGCCACTTGGCCCTAAACATGGTGGCTTCATGAGTACGTACTTTGTCTCTTATCGACTGGGCCCCACTACGTCCAGGGGATGCGGTCGTGCCTTCCTCGACCGCTTTGCCACTCACTTGTTCCGGCGCCTGCAGGCTCTGCCGATGTCAGGCCGCATGCTTCGCTTTTGACGGGTTGTTTGGGCGTGCCACGAAGCTTCGCTGAAGGATCGGCAAGCTGCCTTGGGGAAGAAGTCGGACCATCCCCCGGGCACATCATGGCGCTTCCAGGCTCTGGGCCTATTGCTCCGCCTTCGGCCCAGTCGGGTGTAGGCCCCACTTACGGGACCCCCATCTCAGGCATCCCACAATTTCCATAAACCACATTGTTACATACTACATAACATGCTAACCAACAATTTTCACTTTTGACAAGTAATTTCAGTCAAACGAATGCTTACTTTATTTACAACATTTTTCTTTTAATACTCAACCAAAACTCACAAAGAAGCTTGACTCTCAAAGTTGCAATGGGACATTACTCCAAAACAGATTTCAATCTTAAAGACTCCCACAGGAGGGAACCAAGCGATCAAGTAAACCTTTACGGACAAAGGCACAAAGCATAAATCGACACAACTTAACTTTTTGAACACGCTTCAATAACTTCTTTTAAACTCAGAGTAAGACACACAAGAACCAAAACTATACTTTTCTTTGCAAGGCAACCAACAAAACCGGTGTCAAAGCCAAAAGGCGACCAAAAGACGCGCAACACAAAACTCTTCTTCTTTGTCTTCACCCAAAGAAGACAAAATCAAGAAACACCGAAGGGACACTCCGCGAAAATCCAATTCCAAACTCTTTTCTTTTGATTTCAATCAACTAAAACCAAGAAAAATAACCAAAACCGACCGTCGGGACGGTAAAGAACATCTGAAGGAATCCACCACCAAATCTTCTATTTGACTCCAGTCAATTACCCGATCTACGACAGAAAGGATAAGCACTCTTCTCCCACAGGGGGTTAATAGTTCTTCAGTGATGGCGCTAACCGGCCACACTATCAAACCACACCCTTACTATGAACAAAAGCTGGTGACCGAAACCCTTCGGCACCACAACCCCACTTTATCACAACAACAAGAACAATTCAATCATTTATCTCATAGACATAGCAACATGCATTATCAAATGAAGCATTCAACATCAAAGTTTAAATACAACATTAAAGCGTAAAGAAACGATACCCATACCCTTTCCTACTGTGCATCCATGTGTGTCAATTTTTAGATTAGTCATTCCACTTTTGCAAGTTTTAATGTTGCTATCCTATAACAAAATTTTAGTTAAAACCTAAGCCATGTTTCTAAGTTATTCCACATCACATTTTAGTTGTACCCTATAGCATGACACTAAAAATACACATTCAAAGGACCTACAGCCCGCTCTGATACCAACTGTAACATCCGACATCTAGTATGCCCGAATGCTACCAAACATAGACTAAACATTATCTAAATACCATAAATAAAAATAAATTACAGCAAAGGCACAAATGCTAAAACCGAAATTTCGGCCACATCTCCTTTGTTTTAACATGAATTGAAGCAATAGCAATCACATAGCAAGTTATATCATAGCATAAGACATCTAAAACATCAATATCAATGGATAAAGCATCAACATAAACCAATAAAACTGAATCCAACCACTCCTTAATCTATAGCTAAGCAAATAAGGAACACAAGCACACTAAACTATTCCATACACCAAGTTCATGGCACTTATTATGATTATGACTCAAATTGGTAAATGTGACTGGAACTACGTGAAGATATGTAGCTATTGCCCCTTCCCAGATGCCGGTGTCATGGTATATAAAACAACATAAAACACAAGCGTGAGTTCATCACTCAGCAAGTATATTGCAATGGGTCATACAGAACAATTCAATATCATCATCACTACATATCAAACTTAACATCACGATTAAGTCATACTTCATATGCAACATCATATTCATATCTCAACCTCATTGAAATCATTTCATCATCATCATCATCATGTATGCAATGCAATGCACATGTCTCCTCGACGCAAATACCGGTATTGCCGAGTGCACACCCGTCAGCGTGCACCCACGTCCCCCTTCCATACCGTAGATGGAGGGTGCCTACTCCTCGCTTCCACTCACCGCGTGGGTGGAATCACGAGGTAGGTCTTACATCTATGGCGCTCCGGATTAGTAATAACTTTCTCACCGACCTTACCGGAATAGTTATGACGTTCTCACCGACCGGGCCAAGTTTCATGCCATGTATGCAACATATGCCATAAACATTAACCATAAACCATTGCATAGCATCTTAACATACCCTTTTTCATCATATCATGGCAAACACTAAGCATGGAAAGATAGCATAAGATGGAAACAATTGCATCTAGTCAAGACAAGCAAATAAACCAAATGTTACCCATCCCAATACACTTGCCTTAACCTCGGGCGACGGATTGGCGGGATGAGGAGGGCACTCCCAGGGTCACACCACCTGCACATAGATGCCACACAATCACAACGTGCCCACAAAACAGTACGCCATTGCCCATCTACCCCGATATCGCAAACTACTCCCGAAAACGAAAAATGGAGAATCTGTCCCCCCTTGGACAGCAGACTTCAAACTATCATAACTTTAGATCTAGGATTCCGAATCAATTAAACGAGTACATCCTCGCGTAGCTTAGGAAATTTCCTAACTTTTGCTAAGTATATGTAAAAACTGATTCGGATTCTAAAGTTGTGTAATCTACAAAACACTACGTTCTGTCCCAGCTACGTCACAGATTTGAACACGTTAGGTAAATCGAGCATAACTTTCAAACGGCTGGACGGAATTGGACGTTCTTTATGTATACTGAAAGGTATTGAAGTTACCTACAACTTTCTCAACAGGCAGTCGACCAAATTCCGAATCTAAGGTCACGAAAACTCAAACCCTAGGTGACTGCACAATCTGTCCGAAGCAAAGAACGTGGCAAACTCTAGTTTTCATCTAATCTACCCAATGACAGCACCACCACTTGATCTAAAAGCATCCAAATACCCTCTAGAACAGCCCCTAGACCAACCCCAAGGATTCCCCGAGCCATACCTTCGCCTGACGAACGATGAACCGATGAATCTCCTCCCGGTTCACGCGATCTCCTTCCTCACTCCAAATCCACCGGATCTCCTCGTCGCGGAGCACTCCAATGGATGGATCAGAGGGGTGGCAAGGTGGAGAACTCTCCTAGGGGCAGCAAGGATGGTGGAGAGGGATGGGGAGGAGAGGGGCGCAAGGGGGGCGGCTAGGGCAGGTGGAGGCGCAAGGGGATGGAGGGGGTGTCGGCTAGGGTAGTGTGGGAGGTGGGGGCGCTTGGGAGGGGGAGGGGCTAGGGTTTGGGGCACATGGGGGCAGGATATGCTGCCCCCCAACTCCCCCACATGGGCCGGGGACTCCCACCTATAGCCCAAGTTAGTCCCCCAAGGCCCAAACTCCCACGGAAGACCAAATTCTCCCCCGGAAAGCCCAAATTCTCCCCCGGAAAGGCCCAAACTCACAGAAAAGGCCCAAAATCATGACACCAAAGTCGTACCTTAATGCCGACATCGAAAATGACTCATACGGTCATTCCGTAGTGTCACACATGGCTTAACACAAAGGACAGGCTCATGGTTCATTTGTAGTAAAACAGCATACATAAATACAGTAATAGATTGTAAAGCAGTAAAAGAATAGTAAAGGTAATAACTTTCACAATAATTTCACAAGTAAAGCATTTCACATCCTAAGTCCAATTCTTAGTCCCAATCCAACCATTTACCAAAACCAAGTTATTTTCATGAAAGTCTAACCCTTGACTGTAATCCCCGAGCAATGTCCAATGCCGCGGACACGGTTATTCGAATAGATTTTACACTATGCAGAGGTTATACACTTTACCCTCAAGATACAGTCAAACACCACAAAGGCGAGTGTTCGTAACAAAGCCTTTCCAATGCCTATCTAAACCCAGTGCTACTCGCTAAGGTTTCAACACTGGAGGGACTAGTTACCACATCCAGGGTCCCCCTCTTGCGCCATGTGAGCCAACCTGTGCGAGGACTGGTCACCACTACCCGGGCCTCACACCACCACAATAGTACTAAAGTTTAGAATCAACAAATTAATCAGCTAGGTCCGTCCCATTCCAGACTTGTGGTTGTATGAATGACTCAGTTCAAAGGCTTGCAAGGTTAAGTCCTTAATTGACTAGGGCAAGACTACTCGAAGAACCAAAACGACTTTCCTGATACCAATCCTGGCCCACCTGATCAAACTTGCCACTTGCCCCGGTCTAAAGCATTTTATCAAACCTAGTTGATTACCATGCACCACGTGCCATCAACATCATCATCAACAACACGTGACACTTCACCAAAGCATGTTCCATAACTCATTAAGTCATCATTAATATTTGATTATCCAAAATAATGTCCACTGCGTGGCAGGGCTAAGCATGATACACCAGCGGTCTAATTACCAGATGCTGCTTGATGGAGAGTGAGAATACACCGATGAAAGACATTACAAAAAGTTCCAGTGCTTGTGGGAGGACCACGGGACACTAATGTACCCAAACTGCCGACAGGGCCACAAAAAATTGCGTACCACACTAAATCTATTGCATTGGAAGGCGACCAATGGATTGTTTGATATGGGATTCGACGAGTTGTTATGCCTCATAAAAAAGTTGCTTCCGGATGGTAACACGCTGCCTGAAACTACGTACGACACCAAGCAAGTTGTCTGCCCTTTGGGGTTGGAGGTACAGAAGATACATGCATTAATGATTGTATCCTTTATCGCAATGAGTACGAGGATTTGGAAGCTTGTCCGGTGTGCAAAACTTCGCGGTATAAGACCAGGCGTGATGACCCAAGTGAGGAAGATGGGCAGCGTAAGAAGAAGAGACCCACCGCTAAGGTGGTGTGGTATTTCCCTATAATCCCCCGGTTGAAGCGTTTATTTGCGAGCAAAGCACATGCCTAGATGATGCGCTGGCACAAAGAAGATCGTAAGGACGATGGAAGGCTGAGGCACCCTGCTGACGGCTCCTAGTGGAGGAAAGTCGATAGAAAGTACGCGGACTTTCCTGAGGATGCGAGGAACATAAGGTTTGGGTTGAGCACGGATGGGATGAACCAGTTCGGCGAGATGAGTAGCAGTCACAGCACTTGGCCCGTGGCTCTATTTATGTACAACCTTCCTACTTAGCTATGTATGAAGCGGAAGTACATTATGATGACGTCGCTTATCTGTAACACCCCGGCACCTAGTGTACCCAGAATGTCACCACAAAGGATAAAAATAACAAACAAATAACATCTTTAAGAGTAAATTACAGCAACTACACTAATGATTTAAACCAAAATCTCGGCAGCATAAACTCTTTTTTTCCATGGTTTTAAGCATCAACAAAAATTGCATAACATATTAGCACAATGGGAGACAACAATAACATAACGATAAGGATTTCAGCAGCGTTCCAAGTCCAACACATAATCTAACCATCACATAATCCAATAAGGAATGAACAATTATTCAAAACAACTAACGAGGCACTAAAATCATAACGTAAACAACACATCTCAGAAAGGGGCATGAATTGTTTATGTGTGTATCGCTATGTGAAGACGTGTATCTAGCTCCCTTTCCTACATGCCGGATTCAAGGTACCTAAAAAAACATTAAACAACAAGAGTGAGTTCATCACTCAGCAAAGTGTATTGCAATGGTACAAAACAGTAACAATTCACATACATACGACATACCGATCACCAACCATGGAAAACAATCCATGAAGACGTCCTTAATCACATTCTCATATACTTTCTCATTTACATTCTCATTTATACAATGCAATGCAATGCATCATGCCTCTTTGCTTTGCACATATCGGTATTGCCGAGTGCACACCCGTCGGTGTGCACCCTCTTTCCCTTCCATCCCGTGGAGGGTGCCTACTCTTACTAACTCACTCCCATTCACCACTGTGGATGGGACTACGAGGTAGGACTTTCGTGTTCACTATATGTGAACACAGAGGCCCGCATCAGAATGGGTCGCCTCTTCCTTTATGCATGCACAAATGCTATAAACATGAATAACTTGCATATAAACTCGATTTCACAATTGCATAGCCATTTAACAAAATATGTATTCATCATATCACATGCAAGTATCAAACATGGCAACTTAATCTAGCACATGGATAAGCTACGCATAACAAAGTAATATGGCCACCCAAGCCACAACCACTACAACACACTTGCCTTCAACCTCGCGAGACAGAGTGGCAAGATGTTGATGGCACTCCCAGGGTCACACCACCTGCACATAGGTATAATACACTCAACAACATGCCCACAAAACAACACAAGAACTATCGGCTACATCGACTTCGCAACCCACTCTTAAAACCCGAAAAACAGAGAATCTGTCCAACAGGACAGCAGGCTTTCAACAAGCATAACATGAGTTCTAAAACTCCAAATCAGGTAAATGAGTACATTTTCTCAAACCTTAGGAAATTTCCAACCTTTTTCTTAGTATACGCAAAAACTGATCCGGCCTCTAAAATCATCTAATCTACAGTTGAACACAATCTGTCCCAATCACGTCACAGATTGGATAGCGCTGGTAAATCGATCATAACTTTTAAACGGCTCAATGAAACTTAGCGTTTTAGGTGCCCAATTAAATTTATGTCAATTACCTACAACTTTCATAACTGCTGGCCGACCAGAAAACGCCTCTAAAATTTCCAAAACTCAAACCCTAAGTCGGGGTTCAAATCTGCCTGAGGACAGAACAAGGGACAAATGTACAAGCTCCTCAAACGCAATTAGGAACAGAACCTAAACACTAATTTTAAGCATGAACTCCCCCATCTAACCAGCTCCATAACCCTACAAAAGAATCTAAAATCACTTACTTCCCTTGAAGAACTAAACGAACGATGAACTCCCTCCCGAATTCGCCGATCTCCCTCCAATAGCCGAAATCGCCGGATCTTCTCAGTTGCAAGGCTTCCCATCGAAGAGAGCGCAACTATGGGGGAGGAAGACCCCTGGCTAGGGCCAGCTAGGGGTGGAAGGAGGAGGCGCACGGCCTATGGGAGGGCGCACGGGTGGAGAAGGAGTGGGGAGGGGAGGGGTGGCGGCTAGAGGGAGGGGAAAATGAGGGAGGCGGCTAGGGGGAAGGGGGTGGAGGCACCCAGCCTAGGGTTGGTAGGAATAATAGGTTTCCCCCTCACGGGCCCAAAAACCCCCACTGATGGCCCATAACTCGAAACCCTAGGCCCAATTCTTCCTGGAAAGGCCCAAACCCTCCCGGAAATGCCCAAACCCTCTGAAATGACAAAAATACTATCGAAACTCTTACCGAAGTGTCAAATTCTCTCCCCCTTAACAGGATTCGACCCCGAATCCAAGATATGCCACTTACACTAAATTAAGTCCCCAAGGGACTAAAGACTTCTATGCAACACAAAACATCCTCACAAAAACTCAAACCAAACCAAACGACAAACAAACTCCAAAAACCAACACTTAGCGAGAAAGAGTTGAATTCGCCCAACTATGCATAGGCTCTCTCGGTTCCACTTTCCATTTCAATTCCAGATAAAAATTTGCAAATGACAACACTCCCTACCATTCTATATTCCGAAGAACTTCCCGAACAAGAAATCCCACAAGAATTTTCCTCAACCGCAAACCTCCGATTTCACCCACAAAAGGGCTCAATCAAAATAACTATTACGCCCAAATCCTCACAACAAACATTTCATACTACTATCGCAAACAACCTGATGAACTTAGAAAAAATTCCCTTTTGGAACTACAGGTACAACCCGTATAATCCGTAATTTACTTCTGAAGAACATAAAGCCAATATTCGAACTCAACTCTAAGTTCCCTTCTCAACTTCATTCACAAAACCTTAATCTCATTTCTCAACCTGTCTACCACATTTCATTAAACTCAAGATAACACAATCAACACGAATCACATCTCTCTTAACAACCTCTCTAACCCAAATCACTAATGGTATCTTATTAATAATTAGGGTTCTAAACGTGACCCCCTAGAACCAAGAAAAACACTGGTTCTCAACTCTTGCAATTGATATCCCTCTCCATCAAACGGACCATTACCAAGAAATGCCATTGAAAGAAATAACTCACGATAGCACAACTGTTTTTCCAATTCGCAATCACGCTATAATTTCATTCTATCCTCTCCCAAGCATATCTCATACCTAGAGACAATTAGCTAAGACAATTGTTCACGACAGAACATTTATTAAAAGAATTACTGTCATCTTCACTACCACCAATCGATACTCTTAATATAAATTGAACCCAGACATCATCAACCTCCATCATAATCCACCCTTAAAGCACTAATGTCCAGCAAGCTAGGACTGTAAAACCTTACCAAACCACAATTGGTTCCTTTCTTAAGAGAGTCTCACCCTCACAAATTTTCACTTAGCAATCAAGCCCAAGAGTATACATCTTTAGCATACTCAACCAAAAACCATGAACATTCTTATTCTTAACCCCATCTAGAATACAAAAGATGTACAATTCCTTTGAACCCAATTGATCCACATGCATCAATTTGAATCCAATGCGCTAACATTCGCTTTGGAAAGAATTTGACAACATCCAAAGAACATTCATTTTGTTTTCCTAAGCCAAAACGCAAAGGAAACTCAAATCTCTTACACCACAGGCAGAATACCATAATTATTCATTCTTTCTTTTCATACTAGAAAGCAATGGAAATATCGATTCATGACATGAATGCAAACTTTTCAAGAGCATTCCGGATTAGTCATATATCCATAAATGACTTTCTCACTGACCTGGGTCATCGACTCTTTTATGATTAAATATATATAAACATTGCCATGCTTCCTTTTCACCATTCATTCATCATGTAACCACAATACTGAATAATCAGTCACAAAGAGACTTCATTCTCTTTATCACATGATTGAAACACAAATCACATCGATGATTGAGATAATTCATATAAACTATGACGGCAGGACAGTTAACAATAAAACACCACGTCGCATCACAACCCAACATCAAATGAAAGCTAAACTTGCAAAACATCACATTTCAACCAAAATCAACATTTTGGAAGAGAACATCAATTCTCAAGTCAAACATCTGTAACCACCACTGCCACAAATTATCTCAAAGAGAAAGGGAAACTCATTCCCGAAAGAGAACACTACACCAACAAAATCACTTATGAAACGTTCATAACATCCACCTTTTGAAGTACTCACAAACACCATAGACATTTTCCAATTAAATCCAACTCTAGTCAAAATAGAGTTACAAATTAAGTGCTTAATTCAAAGGTTTCTAGCACAACCCACCATGTCCATTTGCTTCCTTTAAATATGGTCTCCAAAGATAATTCAGTTGAACGCGAAAGAGAGCGTCCCACTCAAAAACTTTTGGGTGCAGATCCCTACTCATAACATAAGCTAAACAAATTTGCCAAAACCAAAGATTGGCATGCACTCCCAGAAAATCATACAATCGATTGAATCCATAAACCTTTAAAAGAAGGTTCCACTCGAATATCACTTTTTCTAGTATTCCAATACTCTTAGCCATTAAGGATTTCATATTCACCAAATCCTGGAAAGTCAAACACTTTTGACATCCAATCTTTGTTCAATTACCTTTTACTATTCACATAACCACTATTGGTCAAATTAACATCGAACTCTAAACCATATCTATCTTATGACAATCAATAAGGAGAACCACGTCCTCACAACTTCAGCACAATTAACTTATCAGTTAACTCAACATGAGACACATATCAACATCTTCTTTTGGTCTACTAACCATGACGACCCATCATTCGTACAACTTGTTGTTCCCAAGCTTAAAACACATCACTTCACTTTTATTCCAGCGCAATCAACAAAGACCTTTCGTGTAATCCCGAAGTCACATATTCCATATCCCCAGTTCACTCCACCAATAAATACGGATCCTAGACGGACATTCATCCAGGACAAACTCAACCTTTCATACTGTCGTTCCATATCCCTATTCTTTGATTACACATCGATCAAATCATTTTGTCAATCCACAGTTTAATTGACCCATAAACAACATAAACCAACAATCCTCATGTCGTTACACCATCATACCCTGATGCTTTACACCACCACCTTGCTATAATAAGTCATCGATCAGAAGATTCTAGACCTTCTAAACCGGGATCTATACTACAGTTCTCGAACTTTGAATTAATTCCAAGACTCACCACACTCTGCATAAAATACTAATCAACTTTCACATTAGATCAATTATCATTTCCTTTATTCCTCCGTTATCAACATAATCATTTTAGGTTGTTGTAACACCCCGGCATTTAATATGCCCGAATGCTACCAAACAAAGTCTAAGCAACCTCTAAATACCACAATTACAAGTAAATTACAGCAAAGGAACAAATGTTAATACCGAAAATTTCGGCATCATCTCCTTTGTTTTTCCATGATTCGGAACAACAACAAAGTATCACAAGTTATATCATAAGGGAAAGCATCTAAAACAGCGATAACATGTGACATAGCAACAATATAAGTCCAGGATAAAACCTTCAATCACTTCATGAGCTAAACGAATCAAATAGTAAGACCGAGCACATAGTTAAGCAATTCTCCAAGTTTCATGGCAATAGTCTCATTATCATGACTCCAAATGATAACACTGTCTAATTTGTGTGGAGCTACGTGTAGATGTGTAGCTAAACCCTTTTTCCCGCATGCCGGTTTCATGGTACCTAAGAAAAACAACATAAACAACAAGCATGAGTTCATCACTCAGCAAGTATATTGCAATGGAACAAGAAAATACATTCCAATACCTTCATCACCACTTTTCACATACAACATCATACACATCTCATATTCATAGTGTACGCATATCATTGACATCATCATAAATCATCCTCATATAACATCTTCATATAATGCAATGCAATGTAATGCAATGCGATGCACATATCTCCTGGAAACTCATACCGGTATGGTTGAGTACACACCCGTCGGTGTGCGCCCTCTCCCCCCTTCCATCCCGAAGATGGAGGGTGCCTACTCCTCGCTTCCGTTCACCGCGGTGAATGAAATCACGATGTAGGACTTACTCATTGGCTCTCCGGATTAGTCATAACTTTCTCACCGACCTTCTCGGACTAGTTATGACTTTCTCACCGCCCGGGCCATGTAATCATGCCATGTATGCAATTATGCCACATCCTAATCAACTTGTACATTAACACATGGCATCATAACATAATAAACATGCACATCATATCATTGGCAATCATTATAGCACGGCAAGTGATCATATCATATAGTCAAATTCATCTATTCTCAACAAGCAACCTACAAATCGCTATCCATTACAATACACTTGCCTCAACCACGGGCGACGGATTGGCAAGAAGTAGTAGGCCCTCCCGGGGTCACACCACCTGCACAAAGGGACCACACACTCACAATCAAGCCCACAAAACAGTACGCAAACCCTCATCTACCCCAACATTGCCAACTACTCGCAAAACCCGAAAACAGCGGTTCTGTCCCGTCGGGACAGCAGCCTTCCAAAAGGCACAACTTGGGTTCTGGGACTCCGAATCAACTAAACGAGTACATCCTCGCATAGCTTACGAAATTTCCCAACTTTTTCTAGGTATAGGGAAACACTGGTTCGGACTCTAAAGTTGTTTAATCTACAAAATACCGTGATCTATTCTAATCACGTCACAGTTTTTAACATGCTCGGTAAAACAGCCATAACGTTGAAACGGCTAGGTAGAATTTAACGTTCTTTATATCCACGGAAAGATAATGAAATTATCTACAACTTCTTCAACATCCGTACGACCAGATTCCGAATTTAAATTGGCGAAAACCTAAGCCCTAGGTTGACTGCCCGGAAACGCTATTAAACCTCCTACCATATGGTTTTATCCTCCAATACCATAATTCATAAAGTTTTTGACCTTAACATTCACATTAAAAAATCTCACACCATTCCGTAGTGTCACATTCTCCCCCCCTTCAACAAGATTCGACCCCGAATCCGAGACACGCCACTTCACAAACAATCAAATCAAGGGAGTTATGGTTCACGCCTCAGAACCCGCTTAGAAGCCCCTACGATTTGCACCAGCCAGCACTCAGAGGCAAGGAGCTAAGGATCAAAGACTGATAGCTCTAAAGATAACTCACAATCAAAACTTGTGAGAACTTTACTCAACATTGAAACACAAAGTACTCACACACGGTCTCAGCACGACCCCAAGCGATAAGATAAATCCTCAAACAGCCGAGAAAAGAAAACGGTCTCATACTCCTCGTTCTAAGCATTCCTTGGCACTGAAGTGCCCGATCCCTTTAACTCATGCTACTCGCCAGAAAACACGGTACCAACCTCCCTTCTATGGTTCCTTGTACTCAAGGCAGCCTTGAAGCGGGGAGAGACACAACGCTCTAAGATTACCACCAGAACGAACAACCTACTTTAACCAGGATCCGTAAGACTCACGTAACAAAAATGACCGAACGTTCCTTTGCGGTTGACACAACTCGCTTCTTGCCCAACGACAAAAGCACCAATACACTTCAAAAGGAAAAACGATCACTAGCAACCACCAAGTGTTCCACTAAAAATGTAATCAACCCTTCCGAGGAACACCTCAACGACACAATTCTCCACAAAGGTTTGCATTGAGTCATACACAACCTTCCACTCAAAGGACCACGATAAAGAGCACAATCATTGAGTGAGCTCAACCATAAACATGAACCCAAGTGGCCCTCATCCAACAACTCAAACCCCAAAGCGCTAAAACCACTTTGGAAAGGATTCGACAACAGCCAGAGAGTATTCATTTTAATTTCCTAAGCCAAAACGCAAAGGAAACACAAATCCCTTCACCACAACCAACACCAGAAATTATTCATTCTTTTCTTTCCATACTAGAAAGCAAGGGAAATCTCGTTTCATGACATGAATGCACATTCTTCAAGAGCACTCCGGATTAGTCATATCTCCATATATGACTTTCTCACCGACCTGGCTCAACGACTCTTTTATCATTTAACATCTATACACGATGTCTTGTTCACTTGTCACCATTCATTCATCATATAACAACAATACCGAAAAGTCGTTCACCAAAAGACTTCTCCCTCGGTATCACAAGATTGAAATACACATAACACTAACAGTTGCGCTAAATCATATAGACTATGACGGCAACATCGTTAACAACAAAACACCACATCGTGTGAAAACCCATCATCCATTTAAAACTAACCTTGCAAAACCTCGCAAAATCAAACTCAACCCTTTGGAACAGAACATCGACTCCAAAGTCAAACATCTGCACATGCAACCGTCACAATCTTTTTCTCAAGGAGGGGGAAACTCATTTAAAAAATGGAACACCTCACTAACAAAATCACTTTATAAAACATTCATAAAATCCACCTTTTTGAAGCACTCGCAAACATCACACATATTATGCAAATAAATCCATCTCCAGTCAAAAAGAGTTACAATTTAAATCTCAAGAGTCTTCAACACAACCCACTAAGACCTTCTGCTTCCTTTAAAGTTTACTCCAAAGATAATTCAGTGCGAAGCGAAAGGGCGCGATCGACTCAAAAACTTTTGGGGTGTAAATCCATACTCATAGCACCAACTAAACAAATTAGCCAAAACCAAATATTCGCACCAATTTCTACGAGTTTTAGGGAAACTCTTGAAACACAACATATGGAACACCTTGACCGAAAACTCTTCTACCAAAAATGGCAAACAACCAAACCAGTCCAAAAGCTTTTGAACACAAGCTCAGCATAAAAAGAACCATCTCTAGTACTCCACTACGCTTTCCATTAAAGACTTCAATAATCACTATTTACTCCCTGAGAAGCCCCAACACAATTAAACCAAAAGCTTCACAACAAAATTCTTCCTCTAGTTACCAATCCTAACACTTTTAATTAGGGTTTATGATGCTCATCAAAAAGGCACCCAACCAATACTATATTGACCTGATCCCCACGGATCACCGAAACATAATACTTCTTATTCTAAATTTGAAACATAGTACTTCCACAAATCTTTTAGCAAGATCAACATATAAATTTCATACCTCCTATATATTCACGTCTCGACAACCGAACCTTATTCAGTTAAACAATGGCTTCAACATGTAAATATTATCTCCATAGGGAAGAATTCGTAAGTGAGACTCTAAGTTATACTTTCATTAAGGATAAGATCATTTATCATATTAATTATCCAAAGCTCACTCCATCGCAACATGTTAAAATTTTCCTCTATTTTAACCATGGTTTTCCAACGAGTAATCTAAACAATTACCATCACTACTTAGTCATCAATAACAACAAAAGGGCATAATCATCAACCAACAACATTACTTTTAGCTACCCTATACAAAGGTGATAACAAAATTACCACCACACAACATACTCCCATTATTTAAAATAGATTGAAGACTAGCATTAACACTGCTTTTAACAACATCATTAGCAATAAGTCTTATGTCTTCTCAATTGATATCAATACTAGCATTATAGAGACACAACTGCATACTTCCAAATATACTAGTAGTTTGCAACAACGTAAATAGCAACTCTAATCAACTTCCAAATTAAAGTCACTAGTCAACACGATTAAATTTCTCTATTAACCCATTAGATTAAAACATCTTTAAACAACCAGCAAAGTTTCTTTAATAATAACAACAGTCTACAACATCTTAATGTTCTAACTATGCAACAGGGTTTAAAACTTTAAACATAATCGGGGGGTCATAAGCACTTTTAAAGCAAAGCAACAGATTCTAAGCATATACATTAACACATTCAATCATTCTCGCTAAGAGCAAACTACAACACTAGTAGTCTATTTATTTTCAAGCTAGAGATAACAATCGCATTGAATTGTTTCAACTCACAAATTAACTTAACAATACGTCATCCCATAAACCACATTGGTACATGCTACAAAACATGCTAAACAACAATTCTTACTAGGGACAAACGATTTCAGTCAAAAGACTATTTGCTTTGTTTACAGCATTTTAGTTTTAAAACTCATCCCAAAGTCATATGGAAACTTGACTTTCAAAATTGCAATGAGACCAACCCCAAACTTAGTCAAAAAGGAATTCTATAAAAATACTTTTCAATCTCAAAGACTCCCATAAAGGAAAATGGTTGAAAGACAATTTTCTTAAAGGAAACCAAACGATCAAGTAATCCATTTCAAATAAAACCTTAATCTCAAACCCCAAACTTTCACGAAACAAGAAGGACTTTTCAAAGAAGATTTCTCAAACCAGTAAAATGACGAAATCAAACACCATTTTCTCCTACAAAGCCACAGAACTTCACCCTAACAACTAGGTCTGGCACAACTCCGCAAAAACTCTTTTAACCTCGGAGAAAGACAAACACAGGAATAAATTGAATGCTTCTTACCCATAAAGCAATCAACAAACTAGGCATCAAAACTGGAAAGGCGCCCAAAAGAAGCGCAACACCAGACTCCTCTTCTTCGTCTTCAACCAAGGAAGACAAACCCACACACCACATACGGAACGATCCGCGAAAATCCAATCCCAAACACTTTTCTTCTGGTTTCCATCAACTAAAACCAAGAAAACCAACCAAGACCGACCACAGAACGATAAAGAACATCCGAAGGAATCCACCACTAAATTCTTCTATTTGACTCCAGTCAACTACCCGATTTACGATAGAAAGGGTAAGCACTTTTCTCCTACAGGGGTTAATAGTTCTTCGGTGATGGCGCTAACCGGCCACACCGTCAAACCTCACCCTTACTATGAACCAAAAAGAGGTGACCGAAACCCTTCGGCACCAAAACCCCACTTTATCACAACAACAAGATCAATTCAATCATTTATCTCATAGACATAGCAACATGCTTTATCAAATGAAGCATTCAACATCATAGCATAAATACAACATTTAAGCGTAAAGAAACGATACACATACTCTTTCCTACTGTGCATCCAGTGTGTGTTAAATTTTAGATTAGTTATACCACTTTTGCAAGTTTTAATGTTGCTATCCTATGACAAAATTTTAGTTAAGACTTAAGCCATTTTTCTAAGTTATTCCACATCACATTTTAGTTGTACCCTATAGCATGATACTAAAAATACACATTCCAAGGACCTACAGCCCGCTCTGATACCAACTGTAACACCCCGCCATCCAATATGCCTGAATGCTACCAAACAAAGTCTAAGCAACCTCTAAATACCACAATTACAAGTAAATTACAGCAAAGGAACAAATGCTAATACCGAAAATTTTGGCAGCACCTCCTTTGTTTTTCCATGATTCGGAACAACAACAAAGTATCACAAGTTATATCATAAGGGAAAGGATCTAAAACAGCGATAACATGTGACATAGCAACAATATAAGTCCAGGATAAAACTTTCAACCACTTCATGAGCTAAACGAATCAAATAATAAGACCGAGCACACAGTTAAGCAATTCTCCAAGTTTTATGGCAATACTTTCATTATCATGACTCCAAATGATAACACTATCTAATTTGTGTGGAGCTACGTGTAGATGTGTAGCTAAACCCTTTTTCCCGCATGCCGGTTTCATGGTGCCTAAGAAAAACAACATAAACACAAGCGTGAGTTCATCACTCAGCAAGTATATTGCAATGGAACAAGAAAATACATTCCAATACCTTCATCACCACTTTTCACATACAACATCATACACATCTCATATTCATAGTGTACGCATATCATTGACATCATCATAAATCATCCTCATATAACATCTTCATATAATGCAATGCAATGTAATGCAATGCGATGCACATATCTCTTGGAAACTCATACCGGTATGATTGAGTACACACCCGTCGGTGTGCACCCTCTCCCCCCTTCCATCCCGAAGATGGAGGGTGCCTACTCCTCGCTTCCGTTCACCGCGGTGAATGGAATCACGATGTAGGACTTACTCATTGGCTCTCCGGATTAGTCATAACTTTCTCACCGACCTTCCCGGACTAGTTATGACTTTCTCACCGCCCGGGCCATGTAATCATGCCATGTATGCAATTATGCCACATCCTAATCAACTTGTACATTAACACATGGCATCATAACATAATAAACATGCTCATCATATCATTGGCAATCATTAGAGCACGGCAAGTGATCATATCATATAGTCAAATTCATCTATTCTCAACAAGCAACCTACAAATCGCTATCCATTACAATACACTTGCCTCAACCACGGATGACGGATTGGCAAGAAGTAGTAGGCCCTCCCGGGGTCACACCACCTCCACAAAGGGACCACACACTCACAATCAAGCCCACAAAACAGTACGCAAACCCTCATCTACCCCGACATTGCCAACTACTCGCAAAACCCGAAAACAGTGGTTCTGTCCCGTCGGGACAGCAGCCTTCCAAAAGGCATAACTCGGGTTCTAGGACTCCGAATCAACTAAACGAGTACATCCTCGCGTAGCTTAGGAAATTTCCCAACTTTTTCTAGGTATAGGGAAACACTGGTTCGGACTCTAAAGTTGTTTAATCTACAAAATACCGTGATCTGTTCTAATCACGTCATAGTTTTTAACACGCTCGATAAAACAGCCATAACTTTGAAACGGCTGGGCGGAATTTAACGTTCTTTATATCCACGGAAAGATAATGAAATTATCTACAACTTCTTCAACATCCGTATGACCAGATTCCGACGCTAAATTGGCGAAAATCTAAGCCCTAGATCGACTGCTCATGCTGTCCGAAACAGAGAACGTGACCAACTCAAGAATCCATCTAATCTAATCAAATCCAGCACCACCAATTGATCTAAAAACTTGATAAACACCCTTATAACAGTACCTAGACCAACCCCAAGGATTCCCATGGTCATACCTTTGCCCAACGCAAGAAATCTGAATGGACCTCTTCCCGGTTCGCTCCTCGCTCCTCGCTCCTCGCTCCAATGGATGGATCCTTGAGATGCAGGGGGTGGGGAGGCCACCCTAGGGCAGCAAGGGGGTGGAGGAGAGGTGGTGGTGAGGTGGAGAGGCAAGGGTCAATGGGGCGCACGGCCATAAGGGAGAGGGAGAGGGAGAGGGGAGGTGGCGGCTAGGGCTCAAGGGGGAGGGATGGGGCGCCCAAGGGGAGGTGTGGGGCGCAAGGAGGGCAGGGGGAGGCCCCTTTTACCTGCCCACACAACTCTCCTAGTCCTAAATGGACTCAAACTCCATCCCACCAAAGCCCACAATCTCCTCTTTTAGGCCCAAACTCCCCCGGAAAGGCCCAAAACCCCGAAAACGGCCTGGAAACGCTATTAAACCTCCTACCATTTGGTTTTATCCTCCAATACCATAATTCATAAAGTTTTTGACCTTAACATTCACATTAAAAAATCTCACACCATTCCGTAGTGTCACAGTTGTCTTCAAACAACCAACAACCTCACTCTAACCAAATTGGTAGTTTACATCATCTCGATGTTCTAACTACACAACACAGACATACAAATTTCTAAACACCCTCATGGGTCACCTACCCTTGATAAACAGGATGCAACCCCAATCTTTGAAGGTAGCCACAGCTCTTGAACAAGAACGAACACCGATATTCAGTTTCTCCTTTCCAGAAAAGAAAGAAAAACAAAACCCAAACAGAATTACAAGAGAGATCAACTCTCAAATTCCCAGACTCTGGTAGCAAAAGCTCTTCCAATTAAACACCAAACTCCAAACTTCCACGAAAGAAGAGGGTTTTCAAATATAATTTCCCAAACAAGTGAAATGACGAGATCAAATACCCCTTACCCTTACAAAGACACAGAACCTCAGCCCTCACAACCAGGTCTGGCACAACACAACATTAACTCTTTTTAACCTTAGAGAAAGACAAACACAAGAATAAATTGATAACTTTCTCCGTAAACCAACCAACAAAACCGAGCATCAAAGCCGAAATGGCAACCAAAAGAGCCGCAACACTAAACTATTCTTCTTTGTCTTCAACCAAAGAAGACAAAACCAAGAACCGCCGAAGGAACAATCAGCGAAAATCCAATACCAAACACTTTTCCTTTGATTTCAACCAACTAAGACCAAGAAAATCAACCAAAACAGATCGTCAAAACGGTTAAGAAAATCCGAAAGGGTCTACCACCAACTCTTCTATTTAACTCCAACCAACTTCTCGATCTACGACAGAAAAGACAAGCACTCTCCCCCATAGGAGGTTATGAGTCCTTCGGTGATGGCTCTAACCGGCCACACCGTCAAACCACAACCTTACTATGAACAAAAAGGTGACCGAAACCCTTCGGCACCACAACCTCACTTAATCACAATAACAAGAACAACTCAATCTATTCCTTCCATTAACATAGCAACATACATTATCAAATGTAGCATTCACATCAAGGCTTAAATACAACATTTAAGCGTAAAGCAACGATACCCATACCCTTTTCCTACTGTGCACCAGAGTGTGTCAAGTTTTAAATTAATTAGTTAACCAATAACAAGTTTTAATGTTGCTATCCTATGGCAAAATTTTAAGTATAACCTAAGCCATGTTTCTAGGTTATCCCAAATCAAAATTTTATTTGACCCTATGGTATATCACTAAGTTCAAGCACCACGGACCTGAAGCCCGCTCTGATACCAACTGTAACACCCCGGCAACTAGTGTATCCAGAATGTCACCACAAAGGATAAAAACAACAACCAAATAACATCTTTAAGAGTAAATTACAGCAGCTACACTAATGATTTAAACCAAAATCTCGGCAGCATAAACTCTGTTTTTCCATGGTTTTAAGCATCAACAATAATCGCACAACATATTAGCATAATGGGAGACAACAATAACATAACGACAAGGATTTCAACAGCGTTCCAAGTCCAACACATAATCTAACCATCACATAATCAAATAAGGAATGAACAATTATTCAAAACAACTAACGAGGCACTACAATCATAATGTAAACAACACATCTCAGAAAGGGGCATGAATTGTTTATCTGTGTATCGCTATGTGTCGGGACCCGAATGTGCAAATCCGGACCCTCTGTGTATTTAACACTAGTCCAGGATCACACTAGTGCACACAGTCTCAAAATTGGTAGATATCACAATCATACTCAACGAAATAGTAAAGTACTTTATTTAGAATAACCAAACGGGTTGCTCAACCTTATGGTCAAGTTACAAAAGAATGCCTTGCAGGGCGAGAACTTATTAAAAGAAATAACTGCAGTGAAAAAAATAAAGAAACATGTGGCGCCAACCAATATGCCACAGGCAACTGACTGGGCTCTTCCCCTAGTTCGCTGGCTCCTCTGGGAACTCCTCCTCCAGTGCAGGCATTGCTTCTTCTTCGACTGATGTTGCATTGTTGCAAGGGGTGAGTACTTGGTACTCAGCAAGTCATGCACAGAAATGCAAGGTAATATTCTACATGCATGGCTTATTACAAAGGATAGGCTAGCAGGTTTATTTGCAGTGACACAACATTCATAGATACAGTAATAGATTGTAAAGCAGTAAAATGATAGTAAATAACATAACTTCAACAACATTTGAACAAGTAAGCATTTCCCAATTCTAAGTCCAATTTACAGTCCCAACCCAAGTGCTTCCACAAATTCTACATTTATTTCAATGAAAGTCTAACCCTTGACTGTAATCCCTGAGCAATGTCCAATGCTGCGGACACGGCTATTCGAATAGATTTTACACTCTACAGAGGTTATACACTTTACCCACAAGATATAGTCAAACACCACAAAGGCGAGTGTCCGTAACAAAGCCTTTCCAATGCCTATCTAAACCCAGTACTACTCGCTAAGGTTTCAACACTAGTGGGACTGGTTACCACATCCAGGCCCCCCTCTTGCGCCATGTGAGCCACCCATGAGAGGACTGGTTACCACTACCCGGGCCTCATACCACCACAATGGTACTAAAGTTTAGAACAACAAATTAATCGCTAGGTCTGCCCCATTCCAGACTTGTGGTTGTATGAATGACTCAGTTTAAAGGCTTGCAAGGTTAAGTCCTTAATTGACTAGGGCAAGACTACCCGAAGAACCAAAATGACTTTCCTGATACCAATCCTGGCCCACCTGATCAAACTTGCCACTTGCCCCGGTCTAAAGCATTTATCAAACCCCCAGTTGATTACCATGCACCACGTGCCATCAACATCATCATCAATAACACATGACACTTCTCCAAAACATGTTCCACATCTCATTATGTCGATATTAACATTTGATTAACCAAAATCATGTCATGGTTACGTGGCAGGTCTAAGCACTATACTACAACGGTCTAAATACCCATGTTGGCAATTTAGTAATGTCCAAATAAATATTCCACAACTAGGGTGACAAGGGGTCATGGCATACAAATATTTATATCAAGGTGGCATACAACAATTTGGCATTTAACTAATCCCCAGAATTAATTAAAGCATTTTCTAATTAAATTAGCATGCATTAATTTGAATCCAAATAATTTTCAAAAGTGGAAACAATATGATCAAATCATAACTTGCCTTCAAAAAGTACTTGTTCTTGGTATTGAGCTAGCTCCTGGGTCAAAACTTCACCTTCGAAGCCTTCGGGCAGTTCAACGTCTACATGTAACGGATAAATAACACCAATTAGTTAAAAATAGAGAAAAACTCATGCCGAAAAATTAAATAAAATTCACCATTAAATGGAGCTCAATTTTAAAAAAATTTAGGAACTGCAATCACCTCAATCGGAGTTAAAACGCAAAAGTTACAGCCGTTTGAAGTTTGAAAAATAAATTAAAAGAATAAATCGAATTAATTCATTTATTTTTATACGGAAAAATTTGAAATGTGATGTCAGCATGATGTCAGCACGAATTTGAATTTCCACCGAATTATTTTTCTAAAGAAAATGTAACACCCCGGCATCTAGTATGCCTGAATGTTACCAAACATAGACTAAACAACATCTAAATACCACAAATTAAAGTAAATTACAGCAAAGGAGCAAATGCTAAAACCGAAAATTTCGGCAGCATTTCCTTTGTTTTTCCATAAATTGAAGCAACAACAATCTTAACATATCAAGATAGCATAAAGAACGATAGCAATAACATGACAAAACAGGAATTTCAGCCACCATACAATTAAGGATATAAGCCTATCCGTCACATGTCAAATATGGACTAATCATTTACTCATGACAACCAACGAAGCATCAAAACCATAGTTTAGTTCAGTGAATTAACCATCACAATTAAAGGAAAGAACATGTCATTGTTTAAATGTGTGATGCTAAGTGATGATGTGTGACTAGCTCCCTTCCCCGCATGCCGGTTTCATGGTACCTAAGAAAAACAACATAAACACAAGCGTGAGTTCATCACTCAGCAAGTATATTGCAATGGAACAAGAAAATATATTCCAATACCTTTATCACAACTTTTCACATACAACATCATAAACATCTCATATTCACAGTGTATGCATCTAATTGACATCATCATATATCATCATCATATAACATCATCATATAATGCAATGCAATGCAATGCACATGTCTCCTGGAAGCATATAACGGTATTGTTGAGTGCACACCAGACGGCGTGCACCCTCTTCCCCCTTCCATCCCGTAGATGGAGGGTGCCTACACATCGCTTCCACTCACCACGTGGGTGGAATCACGAGGTAGGTCTTACAACCATGGCGCTCCGGATTAGTCATAACTTTCTCACCGACCTTACCGGACTAGTTATGACTTTCTCACCGACCGGGCCATATTTCATGCCATGTATGCAACATATGCCATAAACATAAACATCTTGCATCAAACTGAACTAAACATGGCATAGCATCATAAATGGTCCATTTTCATCATAACATAGGCAAGCACTAATCATGGCAAGATATCACAACATGTAAGCAATTTGCAACTAGTCACAACTAGCAACATACATTACACTACCCATTACAATACACTTGCCTTAACCTCGGGCGACGGATTTGGCGAGAGGATGAGGGCACTCCCGGGGTCACACCACCTACACATACATACCACACACTCAAAACGTGCTCCCAAAACAGTACGCAAAACCTCGTCTACCCCGACTTCATGAACTACTCCCAAAATTGAAAAACAGAGAATCTGTCCCGCCCGGACAGCAGAATTCAAACTATCATAACTTTAGTTCTAGGACTCTGAATCGATTAAACGAGTACATCCTCGTGAATCTTAGGAAATTTTCTAACTTTTTCTAAGTTATGACTAATTCAGAGTGCAAAAAGACGACGAGCAAGCACCGCCGACCTTCTCCTTCGACCTCCCCCGCCAGGCGCTCCAAGCTCCAAGCCTTGACCAAGCCTCCGATCAAGCGCCACTTGGAGTACGCCGATCGGAAGAAGGTAAGGGAGCTCAAATGGTGGTTTGCTGACTTCAAGAGGAAGAAGCCGGAGCTGATGACTCGCCTGCAATAGCTGGCCAAGGAAGCGAAGAGAGCTAAGGTGGCGGCCCAGTCTATCGAGAGCTGAGGCGGCGGCCCAGTCTATCGCGAGCAAGGAGCAGTTGGAGGAACAGATAAAAATCCTCAGGCTTGGCTTGCGCAGGTGGTCGAAGACCCCACTGAGGAGGAGGAGGAGGAAGAAGACATCGCTCCTGTTTCCAGGAGGAGCCGAAGGTCGGCGGTCTCCACGCCGGCTCGCCCGACCTTAACCCTGGAGGGCGCTGACATGGATTCGGTCGACCCCAGGATGGCGAGGGCCAATGACGCAGCCCAGGAGCGGGCCGAGGCAGTCGCCGAAGCCTACTACACCGCCACGGGCAGAGCGCCCGCGGTTCGCAGCGAGGAGACCGGGGATGAGGAAGCTCGTCCGGTGGAAGGTAACCTCCGCGCGGCCCTTTCGTTTCTTTCTGCTTTTCTCAATTTTCCGAACTAACCCCACTCCGTGGGCGTGATAGCTCCCTTGTTAATTTTGGACCTCCAGCAAATGGCTGAAGCGATTTTTGACTCTGCAGTTGATGCCGAGCTCGAGCGTATCGTCGACCTGGTGATGTCCGAGGACTTGGAGGAGCCACCCCAGGCAGGCTCCCCGAGGCCCACCGAGCTCCGGCAAGAGGACGCCGAGCTTCCTCCGGTTGAAGAGGAGCAGGGTTCCTAGGGGACCGAGCAGCCTGAGGCCACGACCCTGGTCCCTTATGAGGGGACTGGTGCGGCACCGAGCACGGAGGCAGCCCGGGAGGCAATTCCCGAGGTTCAGGAGGTGGTCGCCTCCGACCAACTCCCCTCGGCTGGAGATCCGAGCACGGATCCTAGCCCGGAGGTCATTCTTGAGGCCACCTCCGAGGTACAGCCCCCGGGCGCGGAGACCGGGCTGGAGGAAGAGCTTCCCCAGCCAGGCCCTTCTTTGGGGCCCACCCAAGGGGAGGACGACTAGGACTTGCAAGCTTTGAGGGAAGAGCATCCTCAAGGTGAACAAGTTTTGGAACGGGATGCCACTCTCGCCTTGCCGGGTGCATCGGACGCTCGGGAGGAGCACACCCCTAGCCCGAGCGGAGCGCATGCTCATAGCGAGGGTAAGGAAGGTTGGGTTAACCCATTCTTCCGGGCTGGCGCGACCGACTGCCAACGGCTCCAAGACAAGTTGGTCAGCCGGGCTCTCCTGGTGAGTTTTTCTTTCATTGGTATTTTGCCTTTTCTTCTATGATCGAGTTTTTGATGGCGGTTTGCACCTTCTCTTTTGTAGTTCGCTACCAAGGCCACGGAGGATATCGACGCTTCCACCATCTCTGCGGAGAAATACTGGAGATATCACAGCGAGCAGGACGACAAGATCGCCGACCTCGAACGCCGGATTTCTGAAATGCGTGCAGCTGACCAAAGGGAGCTGGAACATGCAAGGAAGTCTGGCGCTGAGCTTCAGGACCAACTCTCCCAGAGCGAGACGGCGAAGGCCACCTTGGAGCTCAAGTGCACCGATCTTGAGGGAGAATTGAGGCAATTGAGGCAGGAGGTCCCCGACCTGCGCCGTGCCGTGCAAGCAGCTTGGGAGCGTGAAGACGCCCAACTCAAGGAGGTACAACACCTCTGAGAGAGTGCTGCCGATGGCCGCGTAGCTCGAAGGATGTTCTTGGACCTTAAGGCTGAGCTCGACTCCATCAAGGAAGAACTCGCCGTCCTCCGGGCCGAGCATCGGGGCAACCCTTAGACGTACCTTTTCTTTTTCTTCTTCTTCTTTTTCTCTCTTTTTTTTCTTTTCTTTTTGCTTTGTACTGTGACAACCAGTGAATAGAAATCTTGCTTTTTGTCTCGTTTTCCTGCCTTTGTTCTAGATGCCTTTGAAACGACTGATAGTTGTCCTATAAATAAAGTAGCAATAATGGAAGAGAAAAATACTTCGAGCAGAATAGGTTAAATGCCATAGATTTTTCGTAAAAAGACACGATTGTTCGTCCCTACTAGCCCTGAAGGATCATTGTTTTTGATCCAATTGTTTTTGATGATGAGTATTTGAAAAGAGTTGAAATTGATTTGATTATTTGATAAGATTTGAAAGTGGTTTGATTATTTAGTGGTTGTATGGATTAATGTGAGTCAAGTCGCGGACTTGGGCTCGGAAATTGTTTGTGTGTTTTTGTTCATGTGCAGGTGTTGCTTGAGGTCGAACGTGGTCGGTGACAGGACCGAGACTAGGTTCAAGGGAGGAACTGAGGTTGTGAGGGTCGAGGGTGTCATGCGAGACGTTCGGACTAGAGAACGGTGCGCGTGAGATCGAGATCATTGCAGCGTAGTGGCAGGAGGCCGTACGCGTGTATACGAATTTTTGAGTGTGTGTGTGTGTGCATGCAAGTGTGTGTGCGTGTGCATGCATGTGTGTGTGCATACGAGCATGTGTGTGTGTGAATGCATTTAATGCATGTGTGTGTGCATGCATGGAGTGTGTGTGTTTGCATGCAAGTGTGTGTGTGTGCATGCATACAAATGCATGTGAATGCATTTAATGTGTTGCATGCATGCATGTGTGAGTGCATCGCCGTGAGTGTGTGTGTGTGCGTGGCGTGAGTGCTGTGAGTGCGTGTGTGTGTGCATTTAATGCTTTACGTGTGTGTGCACTGCTGTGTTGCGAAGGCTGACCAAATCACCAAAGCAGCAGTTCTTCTTCGTGTCCGAAGAGGCCAGCAATCCGAGTCTGTGTGGAGACGATGGGAAAAATAGAAAAAGGATTCCTAAGTCTAAACAGATTCTTGATAGATTTTTGGGTGACTCTTGTCCTTTAAATAGAGGGTTCTAGGGGCTTAGAACTCATCCAATGCAAAGGGCAAGAAGCAAAAGGTGCCTACAACAAAGAAAAGCTTTTGTGCTCTCTTTAGTTTGTTTAGGATTTCTAATCATTGAAGATTAGAAGATTTTTTTTTGGTGTCATCTTGTTGAAGATGGCTTTGGAATAAAAAGATAAATTTATGCTATACTCTCTTTTTTTTTTTGCTTTGATTCTTGATTAGAAGGTTTGTTCGATTTTTGATAGAACTAGTTTTGATTTTTGTTCGACTTGTCTCGCTAATTAATCTAGGGTTTTGATCTCTACAATATTAGATATTCTTCCGCTATTTAGGGGTCTTTAATTTTCCGAAAGAAATAGTTGAATTTTATTCGGCATCTATTCACCCCCCCTCTAGTTGCCTACTCGGTCCTACAAGCCCCCACTATGGACAAAAGTCGTGCACCTGAGTTGGGAGCACGGTTTTGTTCATAGGAGAGTTAGAAAAAAAAAATTCGCGCGTGTTCTTTCGCACATGGCCGAGCATGGGCTAAGTTGTGAAAGCAACACTCGCGAACAGCTCTATCCTACCCCCATGTCCAAGCCATGCTCCTAGTTTGCGAGCATAGTCGCACACGTGGTGAGGGATAAACGGGCCTTGTGCCGACAATGCTCGCGCTGTCCCATAGCGCCAAGGTCGGAACCGAGCCTGTGATCAACCCGAGGGTGTCTGTATGCGACCGTGTCATGCGGCGAAAAAGCTACTGTGGATGGTGATCGGCTTATGTAGACGACCTTCGGGCGTTCGGGCTCAGTGACATAACGGTTGGTGCACATGCATTGTTGGTCGTGCTCGTTTGCCGAACTTAGGGGATTACAGTGAAGCGTTTGTTCCAGCCTTCGTCCTGCCCATTCGCACCTTGAGAACGTGAGTAGAAGTGTGCCGATGTGCGAGGCTTGGTCGGCTTACCGGCGGCAGGTACTGTAACTCACTTATCTTTTTAGAGAGAATGGGAAGGACATCACGGCGAATAGAACCGAATTTCATAAAATGACGCTAATAGCGAGAAAAAAAGATGTTCGAATTGAAAGGTACTTAAACATGGAACTTACGTAACTGGTCATGTTTTAGGTGCTGGTGAGCACTCATCCATCCTCCATCGATAGGTGAACAGCCCCCGGGCGTGTTGTGGATACGACCGTGTAAGGTCCCTCCCATCTGGGGGTTAACTTGTTAGCTTTTGACAAGTCTTGAACTCGGCGTAGGACCAGATCGCCAACTTGCAGGGTCCTTGGCTGAATCGATCTAGTTGCGTGCCTACGAAGCGCCTGTAGGTAAACTGCGGATCGGAGTAACGCCCGTTCTCGTGTTGCCTCTGCGAAGTCTAGATCAACGAGCCGCTCGATTTCTTGGTCGATGGAGTCGACCAATTGCACCCTCGTGGAACCCAGCACGATTTCTGCGGGAAAAATGGCCTCTGCACCATAGACGAGCTGGAATTGGGTTTCCCCCTAGCTCGACTTGTCGTGGTGCGAATCGACCAAAGCACGGAAGGAAGCTCGTCCACCCAGTCCTGCTTGTGTTGGTTAAGGTCCTTAAAGACCCTCTTTTTTATTCCTTGAATTATTTGCCCATTCGCTCGTTCAACCACCCCATTGCTCAGTGGGTGTGCCATGGAGGTGAAGCAAACCTTGGTTCCGACCTCCTCACAGTAAGCCTGGAACAGTTCACTAGTGAACTGAGTTCCGTTGTCTGTGATGAGGCGATTGGGTATTCCAAATCGTGTTTCCACATTGTTCCGGAAGAACCTCCTGGCCGCTTGGGCCGAGATGGTTGACACGGGCTCGACCTTGATCCACTTGGTGAAAGTGTCGATGGCTACGAGTAAGTACTTGCAACCCTTCCGACGTCGGGGAAAGGGTCCGAGGATATCAAGACCCCAAGTCGAAAATGGCCACGGAAGTGGAATGGTTTGGAGCGTGAATGCTGATTGATGGACCTTGCGAGCATGAAACTGGCATGCTCGGCAGGTCGTCACGATCGCCCGACCATCCGCCAAGGCCGTTGGCCAATAGTAACCCAACCGGAAGGCTTTGCTCACGAGCGTTCGAAACGATGAATGGGCTCCGCACACTCCTTCGTGGATGTCACGAAGAAGGTACTAGCCTTCTTCCTAAGAGATACATTTGGAGAGGACTCCTAATGCACCTTTGCGGTGTAGGTCACCTTCGATCAGTCTGTGCTGAGAAAATCGCCTTTTGAGCCAGGAATGCTCGGCTTCTTCCTCGGGTAGTGTCCCATGCGTGAGGTACTAGACGAACGGCGTCACCCAACTCGCGCCTTGCTCGAGGAGAGAGAACGTACCGTCGGTCTCTGGTGCCTCCTCTACAGAGGGAATGGAGGGCTTGTGCAGGTGCTCGACGAACACCCCTGCCGGAGCGGTAGTTTGGGAGGAACCGACCTTGGATAGTTGTTCGGCCAGGGTGTTATCCTTCCTGGGAATGTAGAGTACCTCGAAATTCTTGAAGTGCCTCTCCATATTCCTTACTTCGACCAGGTAAAGCGCCATTGAGGTATCGGAACACTGATACTCCTTATTAACCTAGTTCACGACCAACTGTGAATCGCCCTTCACAGTAAGCCGTTGGACTCCGAGCGATTTGCATGCTCGTATTCTAGCCAAGAGGCCTTCGTACTCCACTGCGTTGTTGGTCGCAGCAAAGTGCAACTGGACGGCGTACTAGATCTGTTCCCCCTCCGAGGAGACTAACACGACACAAGCCCCCGAGCGTTCGTACACTCGGGACCCATCAAAATACATGGTCCAGCGACCCTTTTCGGATCCGGCAGGCTCATGTGCTTGTGGGCCAGGGCTGTCCATTCCGCCACGAAGTCCGCTAACACCTGGGACTTGATCACTGTGCGAGCCGAAAATTGTATGTCAAACTCGGTGAGTTCCACGGCCCACATTGCAATACGACCACTAGCGTCTTGGTTTCTCAGGATCTCCCTGAGTGGAAAGCTGGTTGGGACCACAATTTTGTGGGCTTGGAAATAATGATGTAGCTTTCTTGAAGCTATGAGTGGTGAGTACAAGAGCTTCTGAACCTCAGGGTAACGCTCCTTCGGTCCGTGTAGTACCTCGCTAATATAGTAGATAGGTCGTTGGACCCCATCCCTTTCCACCGCCAGTACCGCGCTTACGGCTTGCGGGGTTGCAGCTAAATATAGAAGCAGTGCTTCTCCCGCCTTGGCAACGACCAGGACGGGCGACTTGGACAGGTACTGCTTTAGCTCTTTGAATGAGCGGTTAGCTTCTTCTGTCCAGGCGAAGCCATCGTGCTTGCGCAGGGCTTTGAAGAATGGTAGCCCTCACTCCCCCAGTCATGAGATGAAGCGGTTTAGAGTGGCCATCCTACCGGTTAGGGCCTGTACTTCTTTCACACACGTGGGAGGCCTCATATTTTCGATGGCCTCGATTTTTCTGGATTTGCTCTGATGCCCTGTGGACCGACCACGTAGCTAAACACCTTGCCGGCTTTCGCACCGAAAACGCATTTTCAGGGTTCAACTTTATTTGATGCTTGTTGAGATTACAAAATGTTTCTTCTAAGGCGGTGACATGACTCAGCATGCTTGCTTTTGAAGACTATGTCGTCTACATAGACTTCCAAGTTTCAACCTATTTGATCCGCGAAGGTTTTCTGCATGAGGCGCTGAAAGGTTGCTCCAGCGTTTCTGAGACCGAAGGACATGGTCGTGTAGCAGAATGTGCCAAACGGAGTGATGAAAGAGGTCTTTTCTTCGTCTTTAGGCGATATGCTGATATGATGATATCCAGAATAAGCGTCCAAGAAGCTCATTATCTGGGACTCCGCTGTTGCGTCGACCAATTGGTCTATACGAGGCAGCTGGTAGTTGTCTTTGGGACAAGCGGCGTTCAGGCCTGTGTGGTTGACACACATGCGCCACTTGCCCCCTTCTTCCTGACAATGACCGGATTGGCCAGCCACTCTGAATGTTCGACTTCTCTGATGAAGCTGGCCTTGAGGAGCTTATCGAGCTCGCCCCGGATGATCGCCTTCTTTTTGGGGAAAACCGCCTGAGTTTTTGTCGCACTGGTTTTTTATCAGGCTGAACCGCTAGCCTATGCTCGATCACCTCCCTTGGGACTCTGGGCATATCAGATGGTTCCCAAGCGAACGCATCTGAATTTTCCCGGAGGAAGGTGATGAGCTTGAGTTCCTATTTGGGATCTAAGGAAGATCCCAAATGCACGACTTTGGCGGGTTCCGACTCGTTGAGTGGAACAGCCTTGGTCTCTCCTCCGGGCTGGACGGCAATTTTAGGCTAGGAATGCTTTGGCTCTTGATCGGAACCACGTGTAGGCAATTGATCGACCATGTCCAACGCCCTTCCGTCGCAATTTAATGCGTACTTATGGCTCCCCCTTATGGTTATGACCCCATTAGGTCCAGGAACCTTCAGGCATTGGTACGCATGATGCGCGGCGGCCATGAACTTGGACAGAGCCGGCCTGCCAAGAATAGCATTATAAGCCGACTCGAAGTCGACTATTTCAAAGGTGATCATTTCTGTTCGGAAATTGCTCGGACTTCCGAAGGTGACGGGAAGAACGGCCTGGCCTAAAGGCTTGATCGAGGTGCCCGGAACTATCCCAAAGAAGGGGATTGCTGTGCTCTTGATTTTGGAACGAGGGATCTGCATCTCGTCCAAGACCTTGGAGAAAATTAGATCTAAGGAGCTCCCGGAGTCTATGAGCACTCGGCCCACAATGGTGTTGCTAATGGTCGGGCTTACGACCATCGGAAGCTTCTGTGGTTTGGTCATTCCAAGGGGACAATCATCCTTGGAGAATGTAAGGGGCATCTCGGACCACTTAAGCTGCTGCACAGGGGGTTTACCTTGGGTAACGTGGTGTACTTCCCGAGCAGTGTCTTTTAAATCTCGGCATGACTTGTAAGCGGAGGAGCCTCTGAATATAACCGCGATGTGGTTTTGGGGCTCCTGGTATTCCATGTCGTCATCCTTGTCTCCCGCGGGCTGCTTACCTTTGTGGTTTTCCATCTGCTCCGGGAGCGACGGCATGGGTCCCTTGCCGCTGTAGAACTGCTCCGTACGGTAGGTCCACGTTCGGCAGTTCCGTAGGTCATGCCCGTACGCCTGATGGAGCAGGCAATATAGGCCGCTCTGATGCGTCGCCTGATCGCCTCGGTTTTGGTCATCGCGATGATGAGGTCGTTGCCCTCTGCCCCGAGCATTGAACCCCTGGCGATGCGATTGGGATGCTCGAGGTTGTTGCTGCTCCACCGCGGCGACCACACCTGGCGAGGGTTGTGTCTTCTTCTTCTTCTTGATCTTCTTATCCACGGAGTTCGAACATTTCTTGCTGGTGGAGACCTCTAGTCCGGGCTGAGGTGGTAGCTTTCCTTCGTCCAACATTTTCTTCCATTTGACGGCTTCGTCAGCGTTGGCGTACCGGTCGGCCATACGGAAGAGCTCATTGGCCGTCAAGTCTAGGTGGATCTCCAGGTCCTGTGTGAAGCGTATGTCTCGTACTCCGAATTTGAAGGCTCGGACAATAGCCTCGTCTGATATGTTCGGGATCGAGTTTCGGACTTGGATGAATCTCTGGACAAACTGTCGCAGAGTTTTGCCCTCCGTTTGGATTAGGCGCTCGAGGTCACGCTCTTTTCCTGGGCGAATGTAACAACTCTGGAAGTTCGCTCGGAGCGCCGTACTGAGCTGCCTCCAAGATCGAATGGACCCTTCTTTCTGATTGAAGAGCCATGTACGAGCGGCCCCGTCCAAGACCGTTAGGAGGTAATTTGCCATTACCCCCTCATCACCCCCCTGCAGCCAGGATCGCGGTGGTGTAGATTGAGAGAAACCCATCCGGGTTCTAGGTCCCGTTGAATCTCTCGATGTGCCCGGGCTTGAACTTGTTTGGCCATGTGATATTTCGAAGGGAGCTCGTGAAGGCGTTACACCCGTAGCTTGAGGTCTCGCGGTAGCTTCTTCGGCCTCGAAGGTCGTCTCGAGTATCCTCCGTCCATTGCCCACCGTGCGGACCAAGTCGGGAGAAAACCTCACGAGGTCGTCGCGTTGGCGACCGCTCGGTCGTAGAGCGTTCAGAGCGCTCGTAATCCGAGTGGACGTGTGCAAGATGCTCCGAAGCCGATCGGGGATTACTCCGAGGGTTTCTGTAGACTGGACTGGTCGTCTGGAGCACCTCCCGTGCATGGCTCCGAGACTCGTCCCTGTGCGATCGGGCGAGAGCTTGCTCTCGACGGTCTCGGGAAACACTCCAAGTACCCCGATCATAGGGCGGATCCGAGACTTTTAAGTCTGCGGCGAGCTTTTCCAAATCATCGGCCACGACCATGCCAACTGCTTCCAAGTCCACTTGGTCGGGAAAGTTGCGGAGGTCGCGTACGATCGCCGCTAAAGACTGCAGACGTTCTTGGTTCAGAAGAACAGGCGGCGGAGAACTCCGACGGCAATCGAGGACGCAGTCAGGGGTTCGACACCCGTGAGATTTTCCTCGGGAGGAATTTCTCTCCCTGGAAGTGCGCCTTTCTCGCTCACAGTGACGAATGCTCACCAAGGTTCTGCCCAAGGACACCTCTAGATGGTCCCTGGTTGCTTCATAGCGATCATGCTTAGTAGGTCCCGAGGATTCCACCTTGAGTTCGACATGGCTTCTGGCCATGTTAACATCGCGAAAGTGGGATGAGTGCGAGGGAGACATCATCATATCTCCTTGAGACGTTGTTTCGCGATAGAACTCGATATGATCTGGTATATCAAGCCCATCATAGAGTCCGTCATAGTCATCCTCGTTGTCAATGAGGGAAATGCGCGGAGAACAAAGGGTTCGTCCTCGCACTTCAGACTCCGGGGTAAGGCTCCTGGGTTCGGTGGGGCCTACCGGATCGGTCACACCGAACACGCCGCCGCCGGCGTAGTACATGTCGTCATCCTCAACATCGTTGAAGGCACAGAGACTCCGAGTATCTCCTGAATTCGACATCTTCGGGGATCCCTCTCGAACGGAGATCACACTGTCGTTCCCCACGGACGGCGCCAGCTGTCGACGATTGGAGAACGGGCTCCTGCCAAGCTTACTTTTTGAATGAGGGATCAACAGGGGCCCCTTCGAGCGAGAGGGTGGTTGCGTCCGAGCAATGCTCAGATGGGGGAGACACACGGTGTTTATCCTGTTTCGGGTCTCTCTCCGGGGAGATAATAACCCTACTCTAGCGTATTTGGTTTAAAGCTTGTCAAGTTACGTACATTTTTTGTCTCCTCCCTTCTCCACAAGGGTCAGGAGGGTTTAAATACAGGGTCCTAAGTCGTATACATGGTAACTACCCCCTATAATTACGCCATGCTTCCATACCTTCCGCACCTGTGATCCGGAGTCCTTGAATCGCACCTCGTTTTGAATTTCTGGCGTACCTGCCCTGGATCCTCGGCGGACTGGTTGTTGCTTTCCTTCCTAGTGGTTTGACCGAGCCCCTCGACCATCCACCTGAGCATCCGCTAGGCCCACCCGAGCATGGTTGCTCGTGCCTGACCCGCGTGCTAGTAGGCGAGCAATCGGTCTTCAGCAAGTGGAGGCGTATGCTCGTAGCCCGAGCATTGAGTTGCTCGGGCGTTCTCCTCGGGCATCCTCCGAGGGTATCGCATGGTCGGTGGCTTTTGGATGGCCGGGGCAAGACGATCTTTATGTCAGATAGTTCAATCCCCGAAAGGTCCATAGACCCGGTCCACGGTTCGGGCTCGGTCCACCATGGACTCGGTCCACGGGTACACGTGTCACTGATACGTGGGACCCACTGCTAACGTCATCGCTGACGTCAGCATGGTTCGGCCGAACGGCTCTGACATGCGGGCCCCACCGTGACGTCAGCATGATGTCACGGATGACGTCATCGTGCGACTGGGCCATACACTGACACGCGGGCCCCACTAACGTCACGCATGATGTCAGTGACGACCAGGGGCTGACCCGCGTTGCTTCGGTTACCGGCTACTTGGCACAATCTGGGCCATTGGTTTGAAATCGAACGGTCCAAATTAGATCTGGCACGTTGTGATCAACGTGGTTGACCTGGACCGTTCATTTAGAATCGGACGGCTGAGATACCATCGAGTTCATCCGCATCAAGGGGCGACATGGCATGACCCGATGTCCAACACGTGGCACGATCTAAACCGTTCGCTTCCGATCGGACGGTTATGATTGCATCTAAGGCTACGACGCAGGTTAAATCTAATTGTACGATCTACATCTAACGGCTGAGATCTAATCTAGCACAGTGCGATCAAAGGGGCTACATGGCTTAATATAGTGCGTTGGATCTAGATCCAATGGTTGAATGGTCCCCACGGGCGCAGCTTGACGTGAGGGTCTCAGATCTGGTTTTGGCAACGGCGGAGGTGGCCCGTCGTCGGTGGAATCGAGCAAAAACCATGGCCGCTCATGATTCCAACTACGGTGAGCTCCCCTGGCTAGACGGTGATGAGTCCGGTGGCAGATCTTTAGGGTTAATGGGCGGCTCGGAAAGCTCTATCCAATGCGCGGCTCGGAATCTTAAATACCGGCCTCAACGTCTGCGAAAAGCGCAACAAATGAGGTCGACTCGGGCGCGGCGGTTGAATCCTGCGATGACTCGGAGAGGTGACGTGGCCGCATCCTGGCCGTACACGTGTACACGATTAACGGCCATGATCGCGCGCCACGAACGGGTTCGCACAGGGCTCAGGCTAGGGCGACATGCCGCAATCTCGGCCGTTGGATTTCGATCCAACGGTCGCGTGGGTTAGGGTTTGGTTGGGCTCGGGTCTAGCTCGACCGCGATTCGGTCGGACTCAAGCCAGACTCGAGTCTGGCTCGGGTCGAATGAAGAGTGGAACCCTATAGGATTTTCCAGCGATTTAAAAATTAAAATAATTTTCAGAAATTCAAATAAATCGAGAAAAATAGCAAAATGCTCAGAAAAATTCCAGAAAAATTCTGGAACATACTTTGAGACATTTTAGACTTAGATAAAATATTTCCAATGAAATTTTATTTAGAACTTTTAATTATTTAATTATCTCAAAAGGGAATAAATTCAAATTAAATCCAAATAAATCCCAGAAAATTCCAAAAATTCTCAAAAGTCCAAAATACCGTTCAAATACATAAAAAGCAAATAAAAGATTGGGGGTGTTACAAACCTCCCCCTTAAAAGAATCTCGACCCTGAGATTCAGGGCTAACTAAGGAATAGGTTCAGAAACTCTTTTCTCAAATCCTCTTCGCGTTCCCAAGTCGCCTCGCTCTCTGAATGATTGCTCCATTGGACTCTGCAGAAACGAGTTGACTTGTTTCTCATCTCTTGATCCATTATGTCCAAAATCTTCACCGGGTGCTCCTTGTAGGTCAGATCTTCTTGCAGCTCAATCGACTCTAATGGCGTCTGTTCATCCGGCACTCGGAGACACTTCTTCAGTTGTGATACATGGAACACATCATGTACTCCCGCTAAGGACTGCAACAACTCCAGTTGATAAGCAACCTCTCCTCTACGACTTAGGATCTTGAACGGACCAACATATCTTGGCGCAACTTCCCTTTGGCTTGGAACCGCTTAACTCCCTTGAGAGGTGTAACTCTAAGATATACGAAATCTTCCGGTTCAAAGCTCAAGTCCCGACGATGGTTATCAGCATAACTCTTTTGTCTTGACTGGGCTATCTTCAACCTTTCACTAATTATGATAATCTGCTCTTCGGCTTCTTAAAGAATGTCTGGTCCGAAGACATGGTGCTCACCTATCTCATTCCAATTCAATGGTATTCGACAGGGTCGACCATACAATGCCTCAAAGGGTGACATTTGCAGACTGGCTTGATAACTATTATTGTAGCTAAACTCGGCATACGGCAAACACTTGTCCCATGAAGTAGCATAAGCCAATGCACAAGCTCTCAACATGTCCTCCAAAATTTGATTTACTCTCTCCGTCTGTCCATCCGTCTGCGGATGATAAGCTGTACTGAAGTTCAGACGGGTTCCCATAGCTTCTTGCAACTTATTCCAGAATCTTGAGGTAAATTTAGTACCTCTGTCTGACACAATTTTCTTCGGCACTCCATGCAAACAGACAATCCTTGACATGTAGAACTCTCCCAATTTATCCCCTGAGTAGGTGGTCTTCACAGGAATAAAGTGTGCAACCTTAGTTAAGCGATCTACTATTACCCATATGGAGTCATATCCTCCCTGAGTCCTCGGCAACCTGGTAATGAAATCCATACCGATTTCCTCCCACTTCCACTCAGGTATCTTCAATGGTTGTAATAGTCCTGCTGGCCTCTGATGCATTGCCTTGACTCATTGGCATATGTCGCACAATGCAATGTGCTCGCCAACCTCATGCTTCATACTCGGCCACCAAAATCTCTCTTTTAGGTCTTGATACATCTTGGCACTTCCTAGATGAATTGAGTACTTAGAGTCATGAGCTTCTTCCAGAATCAACTGCTTTAGATCTTTCTTATTCGGCACACAGATGCGATCCTTAATCCACAACGTGCATTGTTCATCCATCTTAAAGTCTTTTACCTTGCCTTCCTCCATCTTGGACTTAATCCTCTGAATCTTGTCATCATCCTTCTGTCCATCTCGGATCTGATCCTCCAAGGTAGGCTTCACTTCCAAAGCAGCTAAGAATCCTTCTGGTACCACTTCCAGCTTCATCTTCTGAAATTCCTTACACAATTCATCCTGTCTTCCTGCTGCCAACATATTCACAGTATGGCTCTTACGACTCAAGGCATCGGCCACCACATTGGCCTTTCCAGGATGGTAATGGATTCCAACATTATAGTCCTTAATCAGCTCCAACCATCTCCTCTGTCGCATGTTCAGGTCCGATTGGGTGAATATATACTTAAGGCTCCTATGATCCGTATACGCTTCACACCTGTTCCCAATCAGATAGTGACGCCACAACTTCAAGGCATGCACTACGGCTGCTAACTCCAGGTCATGCGTCGGGTAGTTCTCTTCATGCGGCCTCAACTGCTTTGATGCATATGCAACGACCTTTCTGTTCTGTATCAGCATGCACCCAAGTCCTTGGCGCGACGCATCACAGTATATATCGAACCTTTGATTCACATCCGATAGAACTAACACCGGTGCGGACGTCAAACGCTTCTTCTGTTCTTGAAAACCCTTTTCGCACTCTAGCGTCCATGTAAACTTCTTCTCCTTTTTCAACAATTGCGTGAGAGGTCTCGCAATCGTCGAAAATCCTTTAATGAAGCGGCGGTAATAACCTACCATCCCAAGGACACTCCGAATCCAAGTCACTGTCTTTGGCCGCTCCCAATGTAACACAGCTTCTACTTTGCTTGGATCCACCGCGACTCCTTCTGCGGTCATTACATGTCCAAGGAACTCCACCTTGTCCTTCCAAAAACTGCACTTGCTAAACTTGGAGAAGAGTTGCTATTCTCTTAGCTTTTCCAAAACTAGCCTCAGGTGTTCCGCATGCTCTTCTCTTGTCCTGCAGTAGACTAAGATGTCATCTATGAACACAACAACAAACTTGTCCAAATACTCCATGAAGACCTTATTCATCATATTCATGAAATAAGTTGGCGCCTTCATCAGACCGAAGGACATAACAGTAAACTTCGTAATGTCCATATCTTGACGAGAATGCGGTCTTCGGAATATCCTCTGATCGGATCTTCAACTGGTGATATCCTGACCTCAAGTCGATCTTGGAGAAAACTCTGGCTCCTCTCACTAGTCAAAGAGGTCATCGATCCTGGGTAGCGGGTACTTGTTCTTCACGGTGACTTCATTGAGTGCACGATAATCTTTGCACATCCTGAAACTTCCATCCTTCTTCTTGACGAACAGAACTGGCGCTCCCCACAATGATGAGCTGGGTCTGATGAATCCTTTTCCTTCAGCTCCTCGAGCTACTTCTTCATCTCTACCAACTCCTCGGTGGACATCCGATATGGTCTATTTGCTATCGGTGTTGTTCCGGATACTAGCGGCTCCTCTCACTAGTCAAACAGGTCATCGATCCTGGGTAGCGGGTACTTGTTCTTCACGGTGACTTCATTGAGTGCACGGTAATCTTTGCACATCCTGAAACTTCCATCCTTCTTCTTGACGAACAGAACTGGCACTCCCCACAGTGATGAGCTGGGTCTGATGAATCCTTTTTCCTTCAGCTCCTCGAGCTACTTCTTCATCTCTACCAACTCCTCGGTGGACATTCGATATGGTCTATTTGCTATCGGTGTTGTTCCAGATACTAGCTCAATTACAAACTCTATATCCCTATCTAGCGGCATACCCAACAGATCTTCAGGAAAAACATCAGGGTACTCATTCACCACTGGAACATCCACTATGCTGACTGCCTTTGCACTGTTGACCATCAACTGTCCATCACGAATAGCGGTCGCCTGGAACTCCACTTTTCTCCCACAAGGGCTCTCAACTGTTATGACTCTTTGCCCACAGTCTAACACGGCCTTGTGCTTGGATAGCCAATCCATTCCTAAGATAACATCTAGAGTCTGGGTTTCCAGTACTATTAGGTTTGCTAGGAACTCCGTTCCAACTATAAGTATCCTTACCCCAGAACATCCTACATTAGATCGGAGTTCTGATCCCGGGGATATGACTAACAGTACATGCCTAAGGTTAACCATTTTCAATCCATTGTTCACAGCAAAAATCAGGGAAATAAATGAATGCGAAGCTCCAGAATCAAACAAAACTGTTGCAGGTACTGAGTTAACAAGTAACTTACTCAGTACAACGTCCGTAGCATTTTGTAGTGCATCGGCGGTGACATGATTGACACAGCCTCTCACCACAGTCTGAGATGCGGTTCCTGGGGGTGTAGCTCCACGGCCTGCTCCTGGTGCGGCTGTCCTGGCTGGAGTCGTCCCAAGGTTGAAGCGAACTGGCGTTACTCCTGCTGCCTTCTTGGGACTAACATTGGCGAAGTGTCATGGCTCATTGCAGTGATAACAGCATCTCACTGTACCTGGCTAACTCCCTACGGCTGCATTCCCTGCTGGTGCTGGAGTTTGGGAACTCTGATTTGCAGACCTTGGTGCTGGCGACGGTGTCCTTGCCACATTCTTCGGCTGAAACCTGAAGAACTGGTTTGGTGCAATCCTCAAATGCTGCGCTCCCTGGCATGCTCCCTGCTGTGCCATTATGCGCTTCCTGTTGTCTTCCAGTTCCTTGCGCTTGTCCTCCATAATAAGTGCCTTGTTCACCAATTCTTGGAAATCAGGAAATGTGTGGGTAATCAGCCCCACCTGCAATCCTGAGTTCAGCTCCTTCATGAAGCGGGACTGTCTAGTCTTATCTATCACCACATCTTCAGGTGCATAGCGAGCAAGCTGGGTGAACTTATTGAGATAATCAGCCACTGACTGGCTGCCCTGCTTTAAAGCTCTGAACTCTTCCTTCTTGAGGTCCATGATTCCCTCTGGCACGTGATACTGGCGAAATGCAGCTGTAAACTCTTCCCAGGTGATTTCCTGTGGGTTTTCCTGTGTAGCACAGTAATTCTCCCACCATTCAGCTGCAGTCCCCTCCAGCTGGTGAGATGCGTAAAGCACACTCTCATTCCCCACACACTCTATAATGTGCAGCTTCCTCTCAATTGACCTTAACGAGTCATTAGCCTCCAAGGGATTGGCATTTCCAGATAAAGTGGGCGGATGAGTCTTCATAAACTCTGACAACCTTGAGTTCTGATGCTACCCCTGGTTTGCTTGGTTAGCAGCGGCCTGAGCAGTGACTTGCTGCATCTGTTGCATCATAGCATGCATCAGCTGGGTCTGTGCAGCAAGGAAGTCTCCAAAGTTCTGCATGTCAACTGGCGGTGCTGGTTGGGGTGCAAGTGCTCCATCATTGGGGTTTCCTACGGGGCGAGAACCACTTCTGTTGCCTTCGAGGTTTCCGCGGGTGTTCACCATCTGCTGATTGCTCCAAGGTTTAGAGAAGAGAGGGAAACAATAATAGGCAAGTAATAGAGAACTTATGCAGGGCGAAAGGTGTAACTCAAACTCCAACTTTATTAATTATTTAATAATAACTTGGTATGGTTGCTTAAAATGCCTAAGGGCCTTGCAACATATACTGCACACTCAGCAAGCAATGAAAATCCAAATTAACTAACATACTGAAGTCTAACGCCTATAGGGTGTCTCTTTATTCCTAGACACGACTCGATAAAGGAGTCTCAACTACTAATCCTGAATGCTCACTCCTCGAGCCATCCTCCTCAGGAACTCCCTAGCGGGTATACTGGCGGGTGTGACGGCATCGGCGCGAACGATCACCATGCCCTACCACAACTGTGGTCGACGACGCGACATCCTCCTCTGGCTCCGGCTCTGGCTGTGGCTACAGTGCAGGTGCGCCTCCTCTGGGTCTGGGTCGTGCAGCTCCAACACCGGCTCTGGTTCGGGTCTATACAGCGCCATCTCCAGCTCACGAACCCTCTGAATAGAGTGATCTAGGAACTCTCGAGCTTCTTGCAATTGCTTCTTGACATCCTCGACCTCAGCGCGAGCCTTCTGCAACTCCTGTATGGTATCATCAATCACATCCTCCTGAGCGACGACAAACCTCGCTAGATGAGTGATCGTGGCATTCTCATCATCTATCGGCTCCCGGTCAAGGCGGTTGTCTCTGCGCTGGTGGTGATGGAACACGGTGCCCTCATATTCTTTGGGGTAGATGCGAGCGATCTGCCGCATCACTAGACGCGATGTCTCCTAAATCCTGGCCTTAAACGAAGACCTCCTCGCTGTGAAGTAGAGTGGACGGCTTGCCTTCGTCTTCTCTCGAGCATACATAGTGACTTTGACGCGCCACGCTTGGACCAATCCTGCCTACACTATGGTGGTCCCTCGGTAGAGCGGTCTCTCAAAACCTCCAAGTACTTGCAGCATATGCCATAACTCACCAGCGTAGCATCCCTCACACTCAGCATAGTTGTTGATCATCTTCATCTGCCAAAGACGCTCACGTGAGAACGAGACATGTCCAAATAAATATTCCACAACTAGGGTGACAAGGGGGCATGGCATACAAATATTTATATCAAGGTGGCATACAGCAATTTGGCATTTAACTAATCCTCAGAATTAATTAAAGCATTTTCTAATTAAATTAGCATGCATTAATTTGAATCCAAATAATTTTCAAAAGTGGGAACAATATTATCAAAGCATAACATGCCTTCAAAAAGTACTTGTTCTTGGTCTTGAGCTGGCTCCTGGGTCAAAACTTCACCTTCGAAGCCTTCGGGCAGTTCAACGGCTACTCGTAACGGATAAATAACACGAATTAGTTAAAAACAGAGACAAACTCATGCCCAAAACTTAAATAAAATTCACCATTAAATAGAGCTCAATTTTATAAAAATTTAGAAACTAGAATCGCCTCAATCGGAGTTAAAACACAAAAGTTACAACCGTTTGAAGTTTGAAAAATCAATTAAAAGAAAAAATCGAATTAATTAATTTATTTTTATACGAAAAAATCGGAAATATGATGTCAGCATGACGTCAGCACAAATTTGAATTTCCATCGTATTATTTTTCTATAGAACAATTGAATTATGACGTCATCATGACGTCAACAGGTCCATAGACCCGGTCCACGGTTCGGGCTCGGTCCACCGTGGATCCGGTCCACCGTGGATCCGGTCCACGAGTACACGTGTCACTGACACGTGGGACCCACTGCTGACATCATCGCTGACGTCAGCATGGCTCGGCCGAATGGCTCTAACATGCGGGCTCCATGTGACGTCATCATGACGTCACGGATGACATCATCGTGCTGCTTGGCCAGACGCTGACACGCGGGCCCCACGGACGTCACGTGTGACGTCAGCGATGACCGGGGGCTGACCCTCGTCGCTTCGGTTACCGGCTACATGGCACAATCTGGGCCATTGGTTTGAAATCCAACGGTCCAGATTAGATCTGGATCTCGCACGTTGTTATCAATGTGGTTGACCTGGACCATTCGTTTAGAATAGGACGACTGAGATACGATCGGGTTCATCCGCATCAAGGGGCGACATGGCATAACCCGGTGTCCAGCACGTGGCACGATCTAAACCGTTCACTTCTGATCGGACGGTCACAATTGCATCTAACGCTACAACGCGGGTTAAATCTAACCGTACGATCTAGATCTAACGGCTGAGATCTAATCTAGCACAGCGCGGTCAAAGGGGCTACGTGGCTTAATCTAGTGTGTTGGATCTAGATCCAACAGTTGATACTAGATCTAAACAGTAACGCTCGATCTAACCCTAACCGTACGATCTAGATCTAACGGCTAAGATCTAATCTGGGGTTTTTGCACGGTAGGGTGACGTGGACGAACCTGGGGCGTTGGATCTGGATCGGACAGTTGTCGAAGTTCGCGAGGACGGCGATGGCATGGTGGAGCTGGGGTTGCCGAAGCTAGGGACGATGACACACGTAGCGGTGCTACGGGCGGTCTCCGGCGGAGTGAATGGTCCCCACGGGCGCGGCTTGATGTAAGGGTCTCAGATATGGTTTTGGCAACGGCGGAGGTGGCCCGTTGTCGGTGGAATCGAGCAAAAACCACAGCCGCTCATGATTCCAACTATGGCGAGCTCCCCTAGCTAGACAGTGACGACTCCAGCGGCGGCACTTTAGGGTTAATGGGCGGCTCGGAAAGCTCTATCCAATGCGCGGCTCGGAATCTTAAATACCGGCCTCGACGTTCGCGAAAAGCACAACAAACGAGGCCTACTCGGGTGCGGCGGCGGAATCCGGCGATGACTCGGAGAGGTGACGTGGTCGCATCCTGGCGGTACACATGTACACGATCAACGGCCACGATCGCGCGCCGCGAATGGGTCCACACGGGGCTTAGGCTAGGGCGACGTGGCGCAATCTCGGCCGTTGTACTTCGATCCAACGGTCGCGTGGGTTATGGTTTGGTTGGGCTCGGGTCTGGCTCGACCGCGGTTCGGTTGGACTTGAGTCAGACTCGAGTCTGGCTCGGGTCGAATGAACAGTGGAACCCGATAGGATTTTCCAGCGATTTAAAAATTAAAATAATTTTCAGAAATTCAAATAAATTGAGAAAAATAGCAAAATGCTCAGAAAACTTCCAAAAAATTCTGGAAAATACTTTGAGACATTTTGGACTTGAATAAAATATTTCCAATGAAATTTTATTTAGAAATTTTAATTATTTAATTATCTCAAAAGGGAATAAATTCAAATTAAATCCAAATAAATCCCAGAAAATTCCAAAAATTCTCAAAAGTGCAAAATACCTTTCAAATACATAAAAAAAGTTGGGGTGTTGCACTATGTGAAGACGTGTATCTAGCTCACTTTCCCACATGCCGAATTCAAGGTACCTAAGAAAAATATTAAACAACAAGTGTGAGTTATCACTCAGCAAAATGTACTGCAATGGTACAAAACAATAACAATTCACATACATACGACATACCGGTCACCAACCATGGAAAACAATCCATGAAGACTTCCTTAATCACATTCTCATATACTTTCTCATTCACATTCTCATTTATGCAATGCAATGCATCATGCCTCTTTGCTTAGCACATACCGGTATTGCCGAGTGCACACCCGTCAGTGTGCACCCTCTTTCCCTTCTATCCCGTGGAGGGTGCCTACTCTTACTGACTCGCTCCCATTCACCACTGTGGATGGGACTACGAGGTAGGCCTTTCGTGTTCACTACATGTGAACATAGAGGCCCGTATCAGAATGGGTAGCCTCTTCCTTTATGCATGCACAAATGCCATAAACATGAATAACTTGCATATAAACTCGATTTCACAATTGCATAGCCATTTAACAAAATATATATTCATCATATCACATGCAAGTATCAAACATGGCAACTTAATCTAGCACATGGATAAACTATGCATAATAAAGTAATATGGCCACCCAAGCCACAACCACTACAACACACTTGCCTTCAACCTCACGAGACAGAGTGGCAAGATGTTGACGGCACTCCCGAGGTCACACCACCTACACATAGGTATAATACACTCAACAACATGCCCACAAAAAAACACAAGAACTATCGGCTACATCAACTTCGCAACCCTCCTAAAACCAGAAAAACAGAGAATCCGTCCAACGGGACAGCAGGCTTTGAACAAGCATAACTTGAGTTCTAAAACTCCAAATCAGGTAAACGAGTATATTTTCTCGAACCTTAGGAAATTTCCCACCTTTTTCTAAGTATACGCGAAAACTGATTCGGCCTATAAAATCCTCTAATCTACAGTTGAACACAATCTGTCCCAATTACGTCACAGATTGGACAGCGCTCGGTAAATCGATCATAACTTTTAAACGGCTAAACAAAACTTAGAGTTTTTGGTGCCCAATTAAAGGTATCAATTACCTAGAACTTTGATAACAGTCGGCCGATCATACAATGCATCTAAAATTCCCAAAACTCAAGCCCTAAGTCGGGGTTCAAATCTGCCCGAGGACAGAACGAGGGACAGATGTACAAGCTCCTCAAATGCAATTAGCAACAGCACCTAAACACCAATTTTAAGCATGAACTCCCCCATCTTACCAGCACTATAACCCTACAAAAGAATCTAAAATCACTTATCTCCCTTGAAGAACCAAACGAACAACGAACTCCCTCCCGAATTCGTCGATCTCCCTCCAATCGCCAGATTTTCTCGGTTGCAAGGCTTCCCATCGAAGAGAGCGTAGCTATGGGGGAGGAAGACCCCTGGCTAGGGCCAGCTAGGGGTGGAAGAAGGAGGCGCATGGCCTACGGGAGGGCGCACGGGTGGAGAAGGACAGGGGAGGAGAGTGGTGGCGGCTAGAGGGAGGGGAAAATGAGGGAGGCGGCTAGGGGGAAGGGGGTGGAGGCGCCCAGCCTAGGGTTGGCAGGAAAAATAGGTCCCCCCCCTAACGAGCCCAAAAACCCCCACTGACGGCCCATAACTGAACCCCCTAGGCCCAATTCCTCTTGGAAAGGCCCAAACCCTCCCGGAAATGCCCAAACCCTCTAAAATGACAAAAATATGACCGAAACTCTTACTAAAGTGTCACATTATCCAAGGGCCAAAGCAACCCAGAAATGACATCGATGTGTACTTCAAACTGTTGGTTGAAGATCTGCTAACGTTGTGGAACGATGGTGTACGTGTGTGGGATGAGTACAAAAGAGAGCATTTCATTTTACGTGCATTGCTATTCATAACTATCAATGACTGGCTTGCACTTGGTAACCTGTCTGGCCTATCTATCAAAGGATATAAAGCCTGTATCTAGTGCTTAGAGGATATGGACAACAAGTATCTGAAAAACTCATGAAAGGTCGTGTACATGGGCCATCGTAGGTTCCTCAGTACGAAGCACCCGTTACGAAGGAAGGGTGAGAATTTCGATGGGACAGAAGAGAAACGTAAGAGGCCTCTGCATCATAGTGGGACACTTGTATTTTCTCTGGCAAAGGATCTGAAAGTAGTATTTGGAAAGAGTCCTGGTAGCAAATCTGCCCCGACTGAACAAGATCATACGAAACCCATTTGGAAGAAGAAATCAATATTTTGGGACTTACCGTACTAGAAAGACTTAGAGGTCTGCCACTCATTGGACTTCATGCATATCACGAAGAATGTCTGCGTGAACCTGCTAGGCTTCCTAGATATGTACGGCAAATCAAAAGATACACTTCAAGCACAAAAGGACCTGCTTCTACTGGGACTCAGGAACGACCTGTAACACCCCAAAATTTTACTTGTCCTAAATTCATGTGTGATTTGGCACTTTGGTGAATTTTTGGAATTTTCTGGAATTTATTTGGATTTAATTGGAATTTATTTGAATTTATTCCATTTTGAAATAATTAAAGAATTTAATTTTGCAAATAAAATTTTGTTGGAAATATTTTATTTGAGTCCAAAATGATCCAAAGTATTTTCCAGAATTTTTCTGGAATTTTTCTGAGTCATTTGCTATTTTTAATGAATTAAATGAATTACTAGGAATTATTTTAAATATTAAATCATTGGAAAATCAAACTCGGTCAAATCGTTCATCCGACCGAAGTCGGAACCCGAAGTCGGACTCGAGTCCGACCGAGCCACGTGACTCGACCGAACCCACTCCTAACCCTAATCAATCCCAACCGTTGGATCAAGATCCAACGGTGAGATCCGCCGACTCGACCCGAGCCGTGTCCGACCGGACCGGCCGCGCTCGCGGCGATCGTGGCCGCTGATCGTGCGCGATGTACGCGGCTCTCCGTCGTCTCCGCCGAAGTCCGAAAGCCGACTCACAGTGGTCCGCCGGTGGAAAACTAGGTCTCCGTTTTCGTGACGGACGCCGAGGCTATTTAAAGCCCGGCATACCCGAGGACCGCCGTGATCCCGCGCCCTCCCTTCTCTACTTCACCGAGGCAAAGCCGCCGCTGCTTAGCCGTCGCGAGCTCGCCGTGAATTCTGCGCCGCCCGCCACGGTCTTTGCCCGTTCATGCGCCGTCCGCCGTCCCTGCGCCGTTGACTCAGATCCGGACTCACCGCGACGACGCACTCGAAGGACATCTCACTTCACGGAGGAGGCATAACGCCGTTGGCCGTGTCGCCGTCCCGGCCTCGGCGGCCAGCTCCGCCCACAGACGCCATCGCTGTCGCTCAAAGCTTCTCGCCCGTCCGATCAAGATCCAACGTCCCAGACAGTGCCCGCGTCACCGCACGGTGAGATCCCGCCCAAAATTCCAGATCTAATCTCGACCGCCGATCTAGATCCAACGGTCCAGATCAAATCGCGTTAACTCAAACGCTGAAAGCCGAGATCTACCGGGCCGCCGATTTTCAAATCAACGGCCAAGATTGCGCCACGTGTCGGGAAGCCTCGACCGCTGTGATCGGCCGCACCGTCGTAGACGCCGACACGCCGCCCGCGTGTCGAACGCGTGATCAACCGCACCATGATGTCATGTCGACGCCATGGCGGGCTCGCATGTCGGGCCGGCCGTCTCAGCCGAGCGCCGACGCTACCCATGACGTCATCGATGGGACCCAGCCGACCGTGGTGAGCCTCACGACGCCGATGACGCGTCACCCGAGTGGGCCCACATGTCGCCTCACGTGGAGTCGTGGGCCGAGTCCACGGTGGACCCGAGCCGAGCGTGGACCAAGTCCATGGACCACCGACGTCACCGGCCAATCGAGGCTGCCACGTGTCCTTGCCGTATAATAATTAATTTCCGAAAAAGAAAATGATTTATTAATTCGAATAATGATTTCAAATTTAGATTCAAACTTCAAATGCTTATAACTTTTGCGTTTCAACTCCGATTTGAGTGATTCAAATTTCTAAATTTGTATAAAATTGAGATCTACCTAAATATGAATTTTATTTAATTTTTGGACTAAAGTTTTTCTCTGTAATATTATTTAATTGATTATTTAAACTTTAATAAATCATAACTTTTATGCGTTTAACTCCGAATTTGTGATTCAGTTTCTAAAAATCCAGAAAATTATGTTCTCTCTGTTTATGGATTTTATTTGGAGTTTTGGGATGTTTTCGCCTAGTGTTTATTTGTGTATTTGCTATTTGCACGCTTTTACGAGTAGACGTTGAAGTGCCTAAGGATTCGAGGAGAAGTGTTGACTCAGGATCCAACTCAAGACCAAGAGCAAGTACTTTTTGAAGGCAAGTTGTGCTTTGACCATGTTGATCCTATTTCAAATCTATTTTGATTTAAACTATTGCATGCTAGTTCAATTAGAAAGATATTTTGTTTAAACACGGGGTTAGATAAATACCAATTTGCTATATGACACCTTGATTACTTAAGTATGTGCCATGACCTTTGTCACCCTAGTTGTGGTTTACTAGTTGGACATTATTAAATTGCCAACATGGGTTTAGATCGTTGTAGTATCGCTTAGAGCACTACGTGCTCATGACATGATTTTGGATAATCAAATGCTAATATTGACTTAATGATATATTGAACTGTTTTGGAAAAGTATCATGTGATGTTGATGGCACGTGGTGCATGGTAATCAACTGGGTTTTGATAAATGATTTCGATCGGGCATGTGGCAAGAGTAATGTCAGGTGGGCCGGTTGTGGCATTGGGGATGTTGATTTGGTTTTGGGTAGTCTTGCCCTGGTCACTCTAAGGACTTAACCTTGCAAGCCTTTGAACTGGGTCATACTTGCAACCACATGGCTGGAATGGGACGGCCCTAGTTGATTAAGTCGCTAAGGACTCACTTGTGGAGCCTCAGGGTGTCGATTACACCGTTTGTGTGATTGTGCGGGAGCGATCGTGGTCGTGGCGGATACCCATCTAATCAGTGTGTTGGTCCCATACTTCGCCTTAGCTAAGGGAAGGGATGGTGTAGAAACACGAACCGGAGAGGGCCACCTGTGTTGTTTGAGGCTTAGAAGGCTTTATTACTGAGGAACTCGCCTTTGTGGTGTTTGTTTGTATCTTGTGGGTAAAGTGCATAACCTCTGCAGAGTGTAGAATCTATTTGAATAGCCAGGAGTCCACTGATCTGGACAATGCTCGGGAATTACGATCAAGGGTTAGACTTTACGAAAATAACTTGGATTTGAAAAGTTGGGTTGGTTTAGTAATGAAGTTGATGGAAATGTGGTTTAGGATGGGAAAAATGTTTGTTAAACTTCTTGAAAAGTTATTTATGCTTTACTTATTTCTCCGCTTTCGAATCTACTTTTATTACTTGTCAAAAGTCATTTCTGCAAATATACCTTGAGCTATTCCTTTGTACCAAGCCATGCATATAGTATATTAGCTTGCATTCTGCATGACTTGCCGAGTACCAAGTACTCACCCTTGCCTCAACACAATACCAGTTGAAGAGGAGATTACGCCCGATTTAGGAGGAGGATTTCCAAGAAGACCCGTCTACTTAGGGATGCGAGCCCGGATCGATTGCCTGTGGTATCTTGGATGGCGCCACGGGTTATTTGTTTTTCATTGCTATTATTTCTCTCTGAATAAGTTTCGCCTTGCGAGGCATATAATTGTAACTTGGCCATAAGGTCGAGTAACCCTTTGATTATCTAAATAAAGTACTTTGATAGTATCGTTTGGTATGATTGTGATATATACCGATGTTAAGACTGTGTGCACTAGCGCGTTCCTGGACTAGTGCTGAATACACAGAGGGTCCGGATTTGCAAATTCGGGGTCCCGACAGAGGTGGTATCAGAGCCAGGTTGACTGTAGGCTCCCGACAGAGGTCCTTCGTCGAGTCGAGTCATAGAATAAAGAGTCACCCTTTAGGCGTTAGACTCCAGAATTAGTTCGATTTGGATTTGCTTTGTTTGCTGAGTGCGCAGTATGTGTTGCAAGGCCCTTAGGCATTATGTGCACCATACCAAGTTATTAATAATAAAGTTGGACCTTAAAGTTACCCCTTCGCCCCGCATAAGTTCCATACTACTTGTCTATTCTTGTTTCCCTCTCATCTCTAAACCTAGAGCAAATCGACAGATGGTGAACACAGTGGGAACTTTGGAAGCAATGGGAGTGGTTCTCGCCCCAGAAAACCCCAATGATAGAGCACCAAAGACCGCCATTGATATGCAGAATTTTGGAGCCTTTCTTGCTGCTCGGACTCAGTTGATGCATGCTATGATGCAACAAATGCAGCACGCCACCGCCAGGCCCACGACCAATCAAGTTAATCGGGGACCACGCCAGTAATACAAGGTGTCGAGTTCATGAGGACTCACCCACCCACTTTCTCTCGGGAATGCCAATCCATTGGAGGCCGATGATTGGTTAAGATCAATCGAGAGGAAGCTACACATAGCTCAATGCATAGGGAATGAGAAGGTACTCTACGCTTCTCATCGGTTGGAAGGAACACCACGAATGGTGGGAGAACTTACGTGCCACGCAGAGAACCCTCAAGATATCACTTGGGAAGAGTTCACGGTGCATTCGACAAGATCACGTGGCCTGAAGGAATCATGGACCTTAAGAAGGAGGAGTTCAGAGCCTTTGAAGCAAGGTAATCAGCCGGTCGACTACGAACAAGTTCACACAGCTAGCACGCTACGCTTTGAGGATGTAGCGACAGATAAATCCGCAGTCTCGTTTTATGAAGGGACTTAACTCGGGATTGCAAGTAGGGTTGATCACCCACACCTTTCCAGATTTCCAAGAGTTGGTGAATAAGGCACTTATTCTTGAGGACAAGCGCAAAGGCCCGGATGAGAACAGAAGCGCAGGATGCAACAAAGAAGGATCACGCCAGGAACGCATAGCTTGAGAGTTGCACCAAATCAATTCTTGATTCCAACCACAGAATGCAACAAGGACACCATCCTCAAAGCACCAAGACCTGCCAATCGAACTACCAAACCCCAGCCCGCTAGAAACGCTACTCCGTGCGGCAAGAAGGAACATTGAGGCGCTGTTACATAATCAAGAACGAGCCAGGACACTTTGCCAACAGCTTGTCCGAAGAAGATGCAGAGCGACTCCCGATTCGCTTCAATCTAGGAACCACCCAGCTAGGACGCCAAAGACCAGAGCCACACCCAGGCCGTGGTGAGAGGCCGAGTCAACCATGTCACCGCAGATGCACTTTGCAAAATACTACGAGACGATAAATCTTTGGGTAAGTTACTTGTTAACTCAAGAGTACACTGCTTGATTTTGTTTGACTCGAGCTTCGATTCGCTTGTTTCGCAAGGCTTTGCTACTAGAAATGATTTAAGGATTGCAAGACTTAAGTGCATGCTTTTAGTTCAAACCCACAGTTCCGAACTCCGAGCGGAAGTAGGATGTTCGGGTGAGAATACTAATAGATGGAATAGAGTTCCTAGCAAACCTTATAATTTTGGAGACCCGGACCTTAGGCGTCATACCGGGAATGGATTGGTTATCCAAGCACAAGGCCGTATTGGATTGTGGGCGAAGGACTATCTCGATTGAGAGCAGTGTGGGAAGAAAGTGGAATTTCAAGCCAACTGCAGTTAGAGATGGACGATTGATGGTTAACGGTACCAAGGCAATCGGCATAGAGGATGTCCCAAAGAGTGAATGAGTACCCAGATGTCTTCCCGAAGATCTACGGTATGCCGCTTGACGAGGACATAGAGTTTGTGATAGAGCTTGTACAGTGACAAAGACCGATAGCAAAGAGACTCCTATCGGATGTCTACCGAGGAGTTGGTAGAGATGAAGAAACAGCTAGAAGAGTTAATGGAGAAAGGATTTATCAGGCCGAGTTCGCCGCCGTGGGGAGCACCGCTTTTGTTTGTCAAGAAGAAGGACGGGAGTTTCAGGATGTGCATTGACTACCGTGCACTCAACGAAGTCACCGTGGAAGAATAAGTATCCGCTACCTGTGATTGATGATTTGTTTGATCGCTTAAGAGGAGCCGGAGTTTTCTCCAAGATTGATCTCGAGATCGGGATACCATCGATTGAAGATCCGATCGAGAAGATATTCAAAATCGCATTCTCGCCAAGATATGGACATTACGAGTTCTGATTATGTCCTTTGGGCCGAATTTAATGCGCCACCTTATTTCATGAATATGATGAATAAGGTGTTCATGGAATATTTGGACAAGTTTGTCTCCGTGTTCATAGACGATATCCTAATCTACTCCAAGACAGAGGATGAACATGCCGAACACTTAAGGCGAGTTTTGGAAAAGTGAGGAGCGACAACTTTTCGCCAAGTTCAGCAAGTGTGATTTTTGGAAGGACAAGGTGGAGTTTCTTGGACATGTAATGGCCGCATGAGAAGGAGTCGCCAGAGATCCAAGCAAAGTAGAAGCGGTGTTACATTGGGAGCACCAAGACTGTGGACCCATTCGAGTTTCCTTGGAATGGCAGGATACTACCGCCGTTTCATCGAAGGCTTTTCGACAATTGCGAAACCTCTTACGCAATTCTGAAGAAGGAAAAGAAGTTTGCATGGACGCCAGGATGTGAGAAAGGATTTCAGAGCTGAAGAAGCGATTGACATCGGCACGGTGTTAGTTCTACCTGGGATGTTGCTCAAAGCTTCGATATTTATTGTGACGCATCGCGCCAAGGACTTGGATGTGTGGCCGATGCAGGATGGAAAGGTCGCCGCTTATGCATCAAGGCGATTGAGGCCGCATGAGGAAAATTATCCGACACATGACCTAGAGTTAGCTGCCGTAGTGCATGCTTTGAAGATATGGCGTCACTATCTGATTGGAAACAGATGTGAAGTATATACGGATCATAAGAGCCTTAAGTACATATTCACCCAGTCGGATCTGAATATGAGGCAAAGGAGATGGCTAGAGTTGATCAAGGACTATAATGTTGGAATCCATTACCATCCCGGGAAGGCCAACGTAGTAGCCGATGCTCTGAGTCGGAAAAGCCATACCGTGAGTACGTTGCTAGCCACAAGTCAGGATGAGTTATGTGAGGATTTCCAGAAAATGAAGATTGAGGTTGTACCTAGCGGATTCTTGGCCGCATTGGAAGTAAAGCCTACCCTAGAGGATCAGATCCGAGAAGGACAGAGGGATGATGACAGGATCCGTAGGATTAAGTCCAAAAAGGAGGAAGGCAAGGCAGAGGACTTCAAGTTGGATGAGCAAGGCACGTTGTGGATGAAGGATCGCATTTGTGTGCCTAACAAAAAGGAGTTAAAGCAACTGATTTTGGAAGAAGCCCATGACTCCAAGTACTCAATTCACCCTGGAAGCGCCAAGATGTATCAGGATCTGAAGGAGAGATTCTGGTGGCCGAGTATGAAACGTGAAATTGCCGAGCATGTTGCATTGTGCGACGTATGCCAGAGAGTCAAGGCAATGCATCAGAGACCAGCAGGATTGCTACAACCGAAAGTACCTGAGTGGAAGTGGGAGGAAATCGGAATGGATTTCATTACCGGTTTGCCGAAGACTCAAGGAGGTTATGACTCCATATGGGTTATAGTGGATCGCTTGACTAAAGTAGCCCATTTTATCCCCATGAAGACCACTTACTCGGGAGATAAATTAGCAGAATTATACATGATCAGGATTGTTTGTTTGCACGGAGTGCCAAAGAGGATTGTATCGGACAGGTACCCAATTTACCTCAAGATTCGGAATAAGTTGCATGAAGCCATGGGAACCCGTTTAAACTTGATCTGCCTTATCATCCATGCACGGATGGGCAGACCGAAAGAGTCAACCAGATTACGGAGGATATGTTGAGAGCTTGTGCATTGGCTTATGCTACCTCTTGGGATAAGAGTTTGCCGTATGCCGAGTTCGATTACAACAATAGTTATCGAGGCTAGTTTACAGATGTCACCTTTTGAGGCATTGTATGGTCGACCCTGTCGGACGCCATTGAATTGGAATGAGACCGGTGAGCGCCGTGTCTTTGGGCCTGATATTCTTCAAGAGGCTGAAGAGCAGATCGCCATGATTAGGGAAAGGTTGAAAATAGCCCAATCTCGGCGGAAGAGTTATGCCGACAATCGTCGCGAGATTTGAGTTTTGAACGAGAAGACTTTGTATACCTCGAGTTACGCCTCTCGGGGAGTTAAGAGGTTCCATGCCAAAGGGAAACTTGCACCCTGCTATGTTGGACCATTTAAGATTTTGAGCCGCAGAGGCGAAGTTGCTTATCACCGGAGTTGCCGCAATCGTTAAGTAGGAGTGCATGATGTATTCCATGTGTCCTGATTAAAGAAGTGTCTCCGAGTTCTGAGGAATGCAGACACCGTTAGAATCAATTGAGTTGCAAGAGGATTTGACTTATAAGGAGTATCCCGTGAGGATTCTAGACACAATGGATCGAGAAACTAGAAACAAGTCAACCTGCTTTTGTAGAGTTCGATTGGAGCAACCATGAAGAAAGCGAAGCGACTTAGGAGCTTGAAGAGGATTTGAAGAAAGAATTTCCAAACCTATTCCTTTAGTAAGCCTGAATCTCGGGGCGAGATTCTATTAAGGGGGTGAGGTTTGTAACACCCCAAAATTTTGCTTTTCTTAAATTCATGTGTGATTTGGCACTTTGGTGAATTTTTGGAATTTTCTGGAATTTATTTGGATTTATTTGGAATTTATTTGAATTTATTCCATTTTGAAATAATTAAAGAATTTAATTTTGCAAATAAAATTTTGTTGGAAATATTTTATTTGAGTCCAAAATGATCAAAGTATTTTCGAGAATTTTTCGAATTTTTCGAGTCATTTGCTATTTTTAATGAATTAAATGAATTACTAGGAATTATTTTAAATATTAAATCATTGGAAAATCAAACTCGGGTCAAGTACTGTTCATCCGACCGAAGTCGGAACCTGAAGTCGGACTCGAGTCCGACCCGAGCCACGTGACTCGGCCAACCCACTTAACCCTAATCAATCCCAACCGTTGGATCAAGATCCAACTACCGAGATCCGCCGACCTCGACCCAGGCCGCGATGTCCGGACGGACCGGTCGCGCTTCGCGGCGATCGTGGCCGCTGATCGTGCCACGTGTCACGGCTCTCCGTCGTCGTCTCCGCCCGAGTCCGAGCCGGACTCATGCCCGTGTCGCGGCAGTGGAAAACTAGGTCTCCGTTTTACGCACGGACGCCGAGGCTATTTAAAGCCCGGCATACCCGAGGACCGCCAGTGATCCCGCGCTCCCTTCTCTACTTCACCGAGGCAAAGCCGCCGCCCGTTTAGCCGTGCGGCGAAGCTCGCCAGTGGTGCGCTGGCCGCTCATACGGTCTTTGCCCGTTGCTTGCGCCGTCGCCGTCCCTGCCGCCCGTTGACCTCAGATCCGGACTCACCGCGACGAGACGCACTGGCGAAGGACATCTCACTTCAGCGGAGGAGGCCGCAAACGCCGTTGGCCGTGTCGCCGTCCCAGCTCCGGCCGGCCAGGCTCCGCCAAGACGCCATCGCTGTCGCTGAAGCTTCTCGCCGTCCGATCAAGATCCAACGTCCCCAGATTGTGCCCACGTCACGCGCGGTGAGATCCGCCCAAAATTCCAGATCTAATCTCGGCCGCCAGATCTAGATCCAACGGTCCAGATCAAATGCGTTAACTCAAACGGCGTGAAAGCGAGATCTAATACGGGCGTCGATTTTCAAATCAACGGCCAAGATTGCGCCACGTGTCGGGAAGCCTCGACCGCCATGATCGGCCGCCGTCGTGTAGGACGCTGACACGCCGGCCAGCGTGTCGCCAACGTGGATCGAACCGCACCATGATGTCATCGCCGACGCCATGGCGCCCGCATGTCGGGCCGGTGTCTCGGCCGAAGCGCCGACGCGTCACCCATGACGTCATCGATGGGACCCACACAAAGACTGCGGGTCGAGCACGACGTCGGCGATGACGCGTCACCCGAGTGGGCCCACATGTCGGGCCTCACGTGGAGTCGTGGACCGAGTCCACGGTGGACCGAGCCGAGCGTGGACCAAGTCCATGGACCGGTGGCGTCGGCACTGGCCAATCGAGAGGCTGCCACGTGTCCTTGCCGACGCAATAATTAATTTCGAAAAAAGAAAATGATTTATTAATTCGAATAATGATTTCAAATTTAGATTCAAACTTCAAACGCTTATAACTTTTGCGTTTCAACTCCGATTTGAGTGATTCAAATTTCTAAATTTGTATAAAATTGAGATCTACCTAAATATGAATTTTATTTAATTTTGGACTAAAGTTTTTCTCTGTAATATTATTTAATTGATTATTTAAACTTTAATAAATCATAACTTTTATGCGTTTTAACTCCGAATTTGTGATTCCAGTTTCTAAAAATCCAGAAAATTATGTTCTCTCTGTTTATGGATTTTATTTGGAGTTTTGGGATGTTTTCGCCTAGTGTTTATTTGTGTATTTGCTATTTGCACGCTTTTACGAGTAGACGTTGAAGTGCCTGGAAGGATTCGAGGGAGAAGTGTTGACTCGGGATCCAACTCAAGACCAAGAGTAAGTACTTTTGAAGGCAAGTTGTGCTTTGACCATGTTGATCCTATTTGAAATCTATTTTGATTTAAACTATTGCATGCTAGTTCAATTAGAAAGATATTTTGTTTAAACACTGGGAGTTAGATAAATACCAATTTGCTATATGACACCTTGATTACTTAAGTATGTGCCATGACCTTTGTCACCCTAGTTGTGGTTTACTAGTTGGACATTATTAAATTGCCAACATGGGTTTAGATCGTTGTAGTATCTGCTTAGACTCGCTCGTGCTCATGACATGATTTTGGATAATCAAATGCTAATATTGACTTAATGATATATTGAACCTGTTTTGGAAAAGTATCATGTGATGTTGATGGCACGTGGTGCATGGTAATCAACTGGGTTTTGATAAACAGATTTCGACTGGGGCATGTGGCAAGAGTAATCAGGTGGGCCAGTTGTGGCATTGGGGATGTTGATTTGGTTTTTCGGGTAGTCTTGCCCTGGTCACTCTAAGGACTTAACCTTGCAAGCCTTTGAACTGGGTCATACTTGCAACCACATGGCTGGAATGGGACGGCCCTAGTTGATTAAGTCGCTAAGGACTCACTTGTGGAGCCTCAGGGTGTCAGTTACACCGTTTGTGTGATTGTACGGGGGAGCGTATCGTGGCTGTGGCCAGATACCCATCTAACGGTGTGTTGGTCCCATACTTCGCCTTAGCTAAGGGAAGGGATGGTGTAGAGCACGAACCGGAGAGGGCCACCTGTGTTGTTTGAGGCTTCCGAAAGGCTTTGTTACTGAACTCGCCTTTGTGGTGTTTGACTTGTATCTTGTGGGTAAAGTGCATAACCTCTGTGAGTGTAGAATCTATTTGAATAGCCGAGTCCACGGTACTGGACAATGCTCGGGAATTACAGTCAAGGGTTAGACTTTCTGAAAATAACTTGGATTTGAAAAGTTGGGTTGGTTTAGTAATGAAGTTGATGGAAATGTGGTTTAGGATGGGAAAAATGTTTGTTAAACTTCTTGAAAAGTTATTTATGCTTTACTTATTTCTACTGCTTTCGAATCTACTTTTATTACTTGTCAAAAGCTGTTTACTGCAAATATACCTTGAGCTATTCCTTTGTACCAAGCCATGCATATAGTATATTAGCTTGCATTCTGTGCATGACTTGCTGAGTACCAAGTACTCACCCTTGCCTCAACACAATACCAGTTGAAGAGGTGACTACGCCAGTTTCGGAGGAGGAGTTCCAAGAGGACCCGTCTATTTAGGGATGTGTAACACCCCAAAATTTTGCTTTTCTTAAATTCATGTGTGATTTGGCACTTTGGTGAATTTTTGGAATTTTCTGGAATTTATTTGGATTTATTTGGAATTTATTTGAATTTATTCCATTTTGAAATAATTAAAGAATTTAAATTTGCAAATAAATTTTTGTTGGAAATATTTTATTTGAGTCCAAAATGATCCAAAATATTTTCCAGAATTTTTCTGGAATTTTTCTGAGTCATTTGCTATTTTTAATGAATTAAATGAATTACTGGGAATTTTTTTTAAATATTAATTCGCTGGAAAATCCAACTCGGGTCAAGTACTGTTCATCCGACCGAGTCGGACTCGAGTCCGACCCGAGCCAGTTGACTCGACCGAACCCACTCCTAACCCTAATCGATCCCAACCGTTGGATCAAGATCCAACGGCTGAGATCCGCCGACCCAAGCCGAGTGTCCGGACCCGGACCATCGCGCCGTGCGATCGTGGCCCTTGATCCCGACACGTGGAAGGCCACGATTTCGTCGTCTTCCCAGAATCGAAGTGGACTCGCCGCCAGAGCCGCCGCGTCCGATTAGGTTTCCGCCAGTGCACGCCGCCGAGGCTATTTAAGGCGTGGGTTATCGCCGAGGATCGCGCCGTTCGTGTCGGCGCCTATTGCCCTAGTTTCCAACGCCCAAGCGCCGCGTCGCCTCGCGATTTCGGTTTGGGGAGTGCCGCCACGGTTTTCTTCGTTTCGGCGCCGTTCGTCATCCTCCGCCGCCTTCAAGCCCGGATTCGAGAACCTTGCGTCGGCGCACTTTGGGGTGCACTCACTTGGCGGAGACGCCCAAGCGCCGTTAGGGTGGTCGCCGTCCTCGGGCCGCGGCCGCAACGCCGCCGCAAGCCATCGCCGCCGCGAAGCTCGGTGCACCGTTGGATCAAGATCCAACGCACGAGGTGAGCCACGTCGCTACTTTGTTTCCGTTCTTGATTAGGTTTCAGCGTTAGATTTAGATCGCATGCGGTTGTGGTTAGTTGCGTTGTAGCGATAGGGTTAGATCTGGACCGTCCGATCTAGATCGAGCGGCCGGATCAACCGTGTAGTTTTGAACGTGAGGTCTAGATCCAACTGACCGTTGATTTTCAAATCAACGGCGAGATTGTGCCACGCGTGTGCTCGGCGCCCACGCGTGGGAGCGTGTCTCTCGACACGCGGGACCCGCGAGTCGAGAGGGCCCACGTGTCGGCAGCCACGCCGCAGCGTCGTGAAACCCAATACCGCGGTGGGGCCCACATGTCGATCTCACGTGAGCCGTGGACCGAGTCCACCGTGGACCGAGCCGAGCGTGGACCGAGCCCATGGACCGGTGACGTCAGCAGGCCAATCGAGAGCTGCCACGTGTCCATGCCGACGCAATAATTAATTTCAGAAAAGAAAATGATTTATTAATTCAAATAATGATTTCAAATTTAGATTCAAACTTCAAACGCTTATAACTTTTGCGTTTCAACTCCGATTTGAGCGATTCAAATTTCTAAATTTGTATAAAATTGAGATCTACCTAAATATGAATTTTATTTAATTTTTGGACTAAAGTTTTTCTCTGTAAAATTATTTAATTGATTATTTAAACTTTAAATAATCATAACTTTTGAGTTTTAACTCCAAATTTGACGATTCCAGTTTCTAAAAATCCAGAAAATTATGTTCTCTCTGTTTATGGATTTTATTTGGAGTTTTGGGATCTTTTTGCATAGTGTTTATTTGTGTATTTGCTATTTGCACGCTTTACGAGTAGACGTTGAAGTGCCGGAGGGATTCGAAGGAGAAGTATTGACTCAGGATCCAACTCAAGACCAAGAGCAAGTGCTTTTTGAAGGCAAGTTGTGCTTTGACCATGTTGATCCTATTTCGAAATCTATTTTGACTTAAACTATTGCATGCTAGTTCAATTAGAAAGATACTTTGTTTAAACCTAGGGGTTAGATAAATACCAATTTGCTATATGACACCTTGATTACTTAAGTATGTGCCATGACCCTTTGTCACCCTAGTTGTGGTTTACTAGTTGGACATTACTAAATTGCCAACATGGGTTTAGATCGTTGTAGTATACTGCTTAGACACACTTTCGTGCTCATGACATGATTTTGGATAATCAAATGCTAATATTGACTTAATGATATATTGAACCTGTTTTGGAAAAGTATCATGTGATGTTGATGGCACGTGGTGCATGGTAATCAAGCGGGGTTTGATAAATGATTTCGGCCAGGGCATGTGGCAAGAGTAATCAGGTGGGCGGTGTGGCACTGGGGATGATGATTTGGTTTTTCGGGTAGTCTTGCCCTGGTCACTCTAAGGACTTAACCTTGCAAGCCTTTGAACTGGGTCATACTTGCAACCACATGGCTGGAATGGGACGGCCCTAGTTGACTAAGTCGCTAAGGACTCACTTGTGGAGCCTCAGGGTGTCGATTACACCGTTTGTGTGATTGTGCGGGGAGCGTATCGTGGTCGTGGCCAGGTACCCATCTAACGGTGTGTTGGTCCCATACTTCGCCTTGGCTAAGGGAAGGGATGGTGTAGAGCACGTCTGGGAGAGGACCACCTGTGTTGTTTAAAGCTTAGAAAGGCTTTGTTATGATCGCTCATTCGCATACTCTTGTATGGCGATTCACGGTGACGTGGTGAGTGGATTGTATCTTGTGGGTAAAGTGCATAACCTCTGCAGAGTGTAGAATCTATTTGAATAGCCGAGTCCACAGTCTTTGGACAATGCTCGGTAATTACAGTCAAGGGTTAGATTTTCTGAAAATAACTTGGATTTGAAAAGTTGGGTTGGTTTAACAAAGAAGATGATGGAAATATGGTTTAGGATGGGGAAAAATGTTATTTAAACTTTTTGAAAAGTTATTTATGCTTTACTTGTTTTTCTTTGCTTTCGAATCTACTTATATTACTTTTCAAAAGTATTTCTTGCAAATATACCTTGAGCTATTCCTTTGTACCAAGCCATGCATATAGTATATTAGCTTGCATTACGTGCATGACTTGCTTGAGTACCAAGTACTCACCCTTGCCTCAACACAATACCGGTTGAAGAGGAGACTACGCGACATTGGAGGAGGAACTCCAAGAGGACCCGACTACTTAGGGATGCGAGCCCGATCGGTTGCCTGTGGTATCTTTGGATGGCGCCCACGAAGTTTATTTGATTTTTCATTGCGATTATTTCTCTTTTAATAAGTTACGCCTTGCAAGGCATATATTTGTAACTCGGCCATAAGGTCGAGTAACCCTTTGATTATTTAAATAAAGTACTTTGATAGTATCGTTTGGTATGATTGTGATATATACCTATGTTAATACTATGTGCACTAGCGCGTTCCTGGACTAGTGATGAATACACAGATGGTCCGGATTTGCAAATTCGGGTCCCGACAGAGGTGGTATCAGAGCCATACTTGACTGTAGGCTCAACCCTAAGCTAGAATGGTCGTAGTGAGGATAAAACCTATTTTCTAAAGCTAAAAATTTGTGAAGACAAGAAATGACATCTCGACTTATCCCCTTCTCTCTTTTCTTGTCTCTTGCTGAAATTTTCCCTTACCTTGTCACAATTTAAAAATTTCGAGTTCTTACGTAAAGCACGCTTGTGACAGATGGAGGAAGAGTTCAACTCACGTTGATCTCAGGAAGTAGTCACGCTGGAACTTTGGCATATGCTCTGAGACTCTCGGAGATTTTGAGAAGCCCCAATACCAAGTGGAAGTGATCAGGCAAGCAGGATTGATCAAGGCTTGTGACGTAAAGATTGAGGTACCTGCCAGGAAGAGGGGCCCAGGCAATCGCCCGATACACTGCACTGCTAGAAGATCTACAATGCAGATGGGTATCCAAGAAGTATCACGACGAGCAATGCGGCACATTACCCGTGTCTACGCCAGAGAGTTGGAAATGCGGTGTTCCGTTACCATCCGCAGCGATAACCTTCTCGACGGCGATTCAGGATGAGGATGCCACGGTTACCTGATTGGCACACGATTCGTCGTCGCCAGGAAGATGTACTAGATAATACAAGCAAGGAGCTCTGAAGGCCCGCAAGGAGATCACGGCGAGAGAAGAACAGATGGCGGGAAGCTCAGGAGTATGTGGCACACCTTCTCACGAAGGATTGGCGAGTTGGAAATGACTTTATGCGGACCCGGACCCGAGCGATTTTCGAGCTACGAGCGAGATCCGGAGGAGTCGGATCTCGATGAGGACACTGCTTCTTCGACTACCACAGATGACATAGTCATTTGGACATGGCGATCGTTTCGGCGCCTATGCCCGCAGCACCGTGCCAGGCCGTGGAGGTTTTCGATGAGTGAGCATAGGTTCTATAGTGAGACTCCTTCGCCGAGTCGCGTCATAAGATAAAGAGTCACCCTTTAGGCGTTAGACTCGAGAGTTAGTTCGATTTGGATTTGCTTTGTTTCTTTGAGTGTGCAGTATGTGTTGCAAGGCCCTTAGGCATTGTAAGCGACCATACCAAGTTATTAATAATAAAGATGGACCTTAAAGTTACCCCTTTACGCCCCGCATAAGTTCCAAATTACTTGTCTATTCTTGTTTCCCTCTCATCTCTAAAACCTAGAGCAAATCAGCAGATGGTGAACACCGTGGGAACTTTGGAAGCAATGGGAGTGGATCTCGCCAACAGAAAACCCCAATAATGGAGCACCAGACCGCCTGGATGTGCAGAATTTTGGAGCATTTCTTGCTGCTCAGACCAGTTGATGCATGCTATGATGCAACAAATGCAGCACGTCCTTTGCTCAGGCCACGGCTAATCAAGTTAATCGGGGACCACGCCCGAGAATACAAGGCTGTCGAGTTCATGAGGACTCACCCACCCACTTTCTGCAGGAATGCCAATCCGTTGGAGGCCGACGATTGGTTAAGATCAATTGAGAGGAAGCTACACATAGCTCAATGCATAGGGAATGAGAAGGTACTTTACGCTTCTCATCAGTTGGAAGGAACATGTAGAATGGTGGGAGAACTTCGTGCCACGCAGAGAACCCTCAAGATATCACTTGGGAAGAGTTCACGGTGCATTCCGGCGATATCACGTGCTGAAGGAATCATGGACCTTAAGAAGGAGGAGTTCGAGCGAGGCAAGGTAATCGGCCGATGGCGACTACGAACAAGTTCACCGCAGTTAGCACGCTACGCTTTTTGAGGATGTAGCGACAGATAAATCCAGGCAGTCTCGTTTCATGAAGGGACTTAACTTCGGGATTGCAAGTAGGATTGATCACCCACACCTTTCCAGATTTCCAAGAGTTGGTGAATAAGGCGCTTATTCTTGAGGACAAAGCGCAAGGAACCGGATGAGAACAGAGCGCGAGGATGCAACGGCAAGGGTCACGTCGAGGAGCATAGCGGCGCTTGAGAGTTGCACCAAATCAATTCTTGATTCCAACCACGAGAATACAACAAGGACACCCTCCCCAGCACCAAGACACGCCAATCAAAACTACCGGACCCGGCCCCGCTAGAAACGCTACCCGAGGCGTTGACAAGGAAGAGCAGTGAGGCAGCTGCTACAAGCTACCAGCGAGCCAGGACACTTTGCCATGATTGTCCAAAGAAGACAGCGAGAGCGACCCGATTCGCTTCAATCTAGGAACCACCCAGCTAGGGCGCCCGGCTGAGAGCCACACCCCAGGCCGTGGTGAGAGGCCGAGTCAACCATGTCACCGCGGATGCCTTTGCAAAATGCTACGGACGTCGTCTTGGGTAAGTTACTTGTTAACTTCGATGCACACTGCTTGATTTTGTTTGACTCTGGAGCTTCGCATTCGTTTGTTTATGCAAGGCTTTGCTACTAGAAATGATTTAAGGATTGCAAGACTTAAGTGCATGCTTTTAGTTCAAACCCACAGTTCCGAACTCCGAGCGGAAGTAGGATGTTCAGGTGAGAATACTAATAGATCGAATAGAATTCCTAGCAAACCTTATAGTTTTGGAGACCAGGACCTTAGATGTTATATTGGGAATGGATTGGTTATCCAAGCACAAGGCTGTATTGGATTGTGGGCGAAGGACTATCTCGATTGAGAGCAGTGTGGGAAGAAAGTGGAATTTCAAGCCACTGCGATGATTAGAGATGGACTGATTGATAGTTAACAGTACCAAGGCAATCAGCATAGAGGATGTTCCGGTAGTGAGTGAGTACCCGATGTTTTTCCCGAGGATCTACGGTATGCCGCGGGCGAGGGACATAGAGTTTGTGATAGAACTTGTAAGATGCGACCGATAGCAAAGAGACCCTATCGGATGTCTACCGAGGAGTTGGTAGAGATGAAGAAAGCAATTTGGAAGAGTTAATGGAGAAAGGATTTATCGAGGCCGAGTTAAATCGCCGTGGGAGCACAGTTTTGTTTGTCAAGAAGAAGGGCGGGAGTTTCGGGATGTGCATTGACTACCGTGCACTCAATGAAGTCACCGTGAAAAATAAGTATCCGCTACCCAGGATTGATGATTTGTTTGATCAGTTAAGAGGAGCCGGAGTTTTCTCCAAGATTGATCTGAGATCGGGATACCATCGATTGAAGATCCGATCGAGAAGATATTAGAAAGTGCATTCTCATCAAGATATGGACATTACGAGTTCTGATTATGTCCTTTGGGGTGACGAATAATGACTTATTTCATGAATATGATGAATAAGGTGTTCATGGAATATTTGGACAAGTTTGTCGTCGTGTTCATAGACGATATCCTAATCTACTCCAAGACAAAGGATGAACATGCTAGAACACTTAAGGCGAGTTTTGGAAAAATTGAGGAACAGCAACTTTTCGCCAAGTTCAGCAAGTGTGATTTTTGGAAGGACAAGGTGGAGTTTCTTGGACACGTGATGACCGCGGAAGGAGTCGCCGTAGATCCAAGCAAAGTAGAAGCTGTGTTACATTGGGAACAACCAAAGACTGTGACCCAGATTCGGAGTTTCCTTGGAATGGCAGGATATTACCGCCGTTTCATCGAAGGTTTTTCGACAATTGCGAAACCTCTTACGCAATTCTTGAAGAAGGAAAAGAAGTTTGCATGGGCGCTTGAGAATGTGAGGAAGGATTTCAGGTGAAAAAGCGATTGACATCGCCGGTGTTAGTTCTAGGATGTTGCTCAAAGCTTCGATATTTATTGTGGCGCATCGCGCCAAGGACTTGGATGTGTCTTCGTCTGAGAATGGAAAGGTAAGTAAACTTATGCATCAAAGCGATTGAGGCCGCATGAGGAAAATTATCCGACACATGACCTAGAGTTAGCGCCGTAGTGCATGCTTTGAAGATATGGGCGTCACTATCTCGATTGGAAAGCAGATGTAAAGTATATCACGGATCATAAGAGCCTTAAGTACATATTCACGATCGGATCTGAATATGAGGCAAAGGAGAGATGGCTAGAGTTGATCAAGGACTATAATGTTGGAATCCATTACCATCCGGGAAGGCCAACGTAGTAGCCGATGCTCTGAGTCGGAAGAGCCATCACCGTGAGTACGTTGCTAGCCACAAGTCGGGATGAGTTATGTGAGGATTTTCAGAAAATGAAGATTGAGGTTGTACCTAGCGGATTCTTGGCGCATTGGAAGTAAAGCCTACCCTAGAGGATCGAGATCCGAGAAGGACGGAAGGATGATGGCGAGGATCCGCGAGGATTAAGTCCATCAAGGAGGAAAGCGAGGCGAGAGGACTTCAAATTGGATGAGCAAGGCACGTTGTGGATGAAGGATCGCATTTGTGTGCCTAACAAAAGGAGTTAAAGCAAGCGATTTTGGAAGAAGCCCATGACTCTAAGTACTCGATTCACCTGGAAGCGCCAAGATGTATCGAGGATCTGAAGGAGAGATTACGGTGGCGAGTATGAAGCGTGAAGTTGCCGGAGCATGTTGCATTGTGCGGCGTATGCGGAGAAGTCAAGGCAATGCATCGAGACCCGGCCAGGATTGCTCTGGTGAAAATACGAGTGGAAGTGGGAGGAAATCGGAATGGATTTCATTACCGGTTTCTTAGAAGACTCAAGGAGGTTATGACTCCATATGGGTTATAGTGGATCGCTTGACTAAAGTAGCCCATTTTATCCCGTGAAGACCACTTACTCGGGAGATAAATTAAGCGAATTATACATGATCGAGGATTGTTTGTTTGCACGGAGTGCCAAAGAGGATTATGTCGGACCGGTACCCAATTTACCTCAAGGTTACGGAATAAGTTGCATGAAGCCATGGGAACCCGTTTGAACTTGATCTGACTTATCATCCACAGACGGATGGGCGGGCCAGAAAGAGTCAACCAGGTTACGGAGGATATGTTAAGAGCTTGTGCATTAGCTTATGCTACCTCTTGGGATAAGAGTTTGCCGTATGCCGAGTTTAGTTACAACAATAGTTATCAGGCTAGTTCTGGATGTCACCTTTTGAGGCCTTTGTATGGTCGACCTGTCGGACGCCATTGAATTGGAATGAGGCCGTGGCGCGTGTCTTTGGGCTGATATTCTTCAAGAAATTTGAAGAAGCGGTCGCCATAATTAGGGAAAGGTTGAAGATAGCCCAATCTCGGCGGAAGAGTTATCTTGACAATCGTCGCCGAGATTTGAGTTTTGAACCGAAGACTTTGTATACCTCGGATTACGCCTCTCGGGGAGTTAAGAGGTTCCATGCCAAAGGAAACTTCGCACCCGTTATGTGGGACCATTTAAGATTTTGAGTCGCAGAGGCGAAGTTGCTTATCACCGGAGTTGCCACGATCGTTAGCAGGAGTACATGGCGTATTCCATGTGTCCCGATTAAAGAAGTGTCTCAGAGTTCACGAGAGCAGAACCGCTAGAGTCAATTGAGTTGCATGAGGACTTGACTTATAAGGAGCACCCTGTGAGGATTCTAGACACGATGGATCGAGAAACTAGAAACAAGTCAACCCGTTTCTGTAGAGTTCAGTGGAGCAACCATGAAGAAAGTGAAGCGACTTGGGAGCCTTGAAGAGGATTTGAAGAAAGAATTTCCAAACCTATTCTTTTAGTGAGCCACGAATCTCGGGGGCGAGATTCTATTAAGGGGCGGTTTGTAACACCCCAAAATTTTGCTTTTCTTAAATTCATGTGTGATTTGGCACTTTGGTGAATTTTTGGAATTTTCTGGAATTTATTTGGATTTATTTGGAATTTATTTGAATTTATTCCATTTTGAAATAATTAAAGAATTTAAATTTGCAAATAAATTTTTGTTGGAAATATTTTATTTGAGTCCAAAATGATCCAAAATATTTTCCAGAATTTTTCTGGAATTTTGAAAGTCATTTGCTATTTTTAATGAATTAAATGAATTCTCGGGAATTTTTAAATATTAATTATGGAAAATCCAACTCGGGTCAAATCTTGTTCATCCGACCGAAGTCGGACTAAGTCCGACCGAGCAGTTGACTCGGCCAGAACCCACTCCTAACCACTAATCGATCCCAATAGTTGGATCAAGATCCAGCGGTGAGATCACTTGACCAAGCCGCGTGTCAGGACCGGACCGATCGCGCCGTCGCGATCGTGGCCGTTAGCGCGACACGTGGGCGGCCACGATTTCGTCGTCTTCCGTAGAAGCTGGACTCCGCCAGCGTAGCGCGCGTCCGATTAGGTTTCCGCGGTGCACTGCGCCGAGGCTATTTAAGGCGTGGAGTTATCGCCGAGATCGCCGTTAGTGTGCGCCTATTGCCCTAGTTTCAACGCCCAAGCGCCGCCGTCGCCTCGCGATTTCGCGTAGATTTGGGAGTGCCGCCACGCAGGTTTTCTTCGTTCGGCGCCAGTTCGTCATCCTCCGCCGCTTCAAGCCCGGATCGAGAACCTTGCGTCGGCGCTTTGTGAGTGCACTCACTTGGCCGGAGACGCCCGGCGCCGTTAGGGTGGTCGCCGTCCTGCCGGCGCCTTAGCGCCGCCGCAAACCATCGTCGCGCGAGCTTCGGTGCACCGTTGGATCAAGATCCAACGCACGAGGTGAGGCCACGTCGCGAATTCTTGTTTCCGTTCTTGATTAGGTTTCAACGTTAGATTTAGATAAATGCGGTTGTGGTTAATTGCGTTGTAGCGATAGGGTTAGATCTGGACGTCCGATCTAGATCGAGCGGCCGGATCAACCGTGTAGTTTTGAGCGTGAGGTCTAGATCCAATACGGGCCGTTGATTTTCAAATCAGGCGAGATTGTGCCACGTGTCTTTCGGCCGCGCCCAGCGCAGCGTGGGAGCGTGTCTCTGACACGCGGGACCCGCGAGTCGAGGGCCACGTGTCGGCCATGATCGCAGCGTGCGTGAAACCCAATGCGGCGGTGGGGCCCACATGTCGATCTCACGTGGCCGTGGGCCGAGTCCACCGTGGACCCGAGCCGGCGTGGGCCGAGCCCATGGACCCGGTGGCGTCGGCCAGGCCAATCAGGAGCTGCCACGTGTCCATGCTTTGACGCAATAATTAATTTCGAAAAGAAAATGATTTATTAATTCAAATAATGATTTCAAATTTAGATTCAAACTTCAAGCGCTTATAACTTTGCGTTTCAACTCCGATTTGAGCGATTCAAATTTCTAAATTTGTATAAAATTGAGATCTACCTAAATATGAATTTTATTTAATTTTTGGACTAAAGTTTTTCTCTGTAAAATTATTTAATTGATTATTTAAACTTTAAATAATCATAACTTTTGAGTTTTAAATCCAAATTTGTGATTCCAGTTTCTAAAATCGAGAAAATTATGTTCTCTCTGTTTATGGATTTTATTTGGAGTTTTGGGATCTTTTTGCATAGTGTTTATTTGTGTATTTGCTATTTGCACGCTTTACGAGTAGGCGTTGAAGTGCAGGAGGGATTCGAAGGAGAAGTATTGACTCAGGGATCAACTCAAGACCAAGAGCAAGTGCTTTTTGAAGGCAAGTTGTGCTTTGACCATGTTGATCCTATTTCGAAATCTATTTTGACTTAAACTATTGCATGCTAGTTCAATTAGAAAGATACTTTGTTTAAACCTGGGGGTTAGATAAATACCAATTTGCTATATGACACCTTGATTACTTAAGTATGTGCCATGACCCTTTGTCACCCTAGTTGTGGTTTACTAGTTGGACATTACTAAATTGCCAACATGGGTTTAGATCGTTGTAGTATACTGCTTAGACACACTCGTGCTCATGACATGATTTTGGATAATCAAATGCTAATATTGACTTAATGATATATTGAACCTGTTTTGGAAAAGTATCATGTGATGTTGATGGCACGTGGTGCATGGTAATCAAGCGGGGTTTGATACTTGATTTCGGCCGGGGCATGTGGCAAGAGTAATCAGGTGGGCGATGTGGCATTGGGGATGATGATTTGGTTTCGGGTAGTCTTGCCTGGTCACTCTAAGGACTTAACCTTGCAAGCCTTTGAACTGGGTCATACTTGCAACCACATGGGTGGAATGGGACGGCCCTAGTTGACTAAGTCGCTAAGGACTCACTTGTGGAGCCTCAGGGTGTCGATTACACCGTTTGTGTGATTGTGCGGGGGCGTATCGTGGTGTGGCAGGTACCCATCTAGCAGTGTGTTGGTCCCATACTTCGCCTTGGCTAAGGAAGGGATGGTGTAGAGCACGTCTGGAGAGGACCACTGTGTTGTTTAAAGCTTAGAAAGGCTTTGTTATGATCGCTCATTCGCATACTCTTGTATGGCGATTCACGGTGACGTGGTGAGTGGATTGTATCTTGTGGGTAAAGTGCATAACCTCTGCAGAGTGTAGAATCTATTTGAATAGCCGAGTCCGCAGTCTTTGGACAATGCTCGGGAATTCTGATCAAGGGTTAGATTTTACGAAAATAACTTGGATTTGAAAAGTTGGGTTGGTTTAACAAAGAAGATGATGGAAATATGGTTTAGGATGGGGAAAAATGTTATTTAAACTTTTTGAAAAGTTATTTATGCTTTACTTGTTTTTCTTTGCTTCCGAATCTACTTATATTACTTTTCAAAAGGCATTTTTTGCAAATATACCTTGAGCTATTCCTTTGTACCAAGCCATGCATATAGTATATTAGCTTGCATTACATTGCATGACTTCTTTGAGTACCAAGTACTCACCCTTGCCTCAACACAATACCAGTTGAAGAGGAGACTACGCCAAACATTGGAGGAGGAACTCCAAGAGGACCCGACTACTTAGGGATGCGAGCGATCGATTGCTGTGGTATCTTGGATGGCGCCACGAAAGTTTATTTGATTTTCATTTGCGATTATTTCTCTTTTAATAAGTTACGCCTTGCAAGGCATATATTTGTAACTTGGCCATAAGGTCGAGTAACCCTTTGATTATTTAAATAAAGTACTTTGATAGTATCGTTTGGTATGATTGTGATATATACCGATGTTAATTGTGTGCACTAAGCGCGTTCTGGACTAGTCTTTGAATACCTGAAGGTCGGATTTACAAATTCGGGGTCCCGACAGGATCTGAGCCCGATCGATTACTGTGGTATCTTGGATGGCGCCACGAGTTATTTGATTTTCATTTGCTGTTATTTCTCTTTTAATAAGTTTCGCCTCGCGAGGCATATATTTGTAACTTGGCCATAAGGTCGAGTAACCCTTTGATTATCTAAATAAAGTACTTTGATAGTATCGTTTGGTATGATTGTGATATATACCGATGTTAAGGCCCATGTGCACTAGCGCGTTCTGGACTAGTGCTGAATACCTGAGAGGAGTCGGATTTGCAAATTCGGGTCCCGGAGAGGTGGTATCGTGAGCCATACTTATTTGTAGAGCTCAACCTTAAGCTAGAATGGTCGTAGTGAGGATAAAACCTATTTTCTAAAGCTAAAAAGTTGTCAAGATAAGAAATGACCTCTCGACTTATCCCCTTCTCTCTTTTCTTGTCTCTTGCTGGAATTTTCCCTTACCTTGTCACAATTTAAAAATTCCGAGTTCTTACGTAAAGCACTCTTGTGACAGATGGAGGAAGAGTTCAACTACGTTGATCCGGGAGTTAGTCACCTTGGCGGAACTTTGGCATATGCTCTGAGACTCTCGGAGATTTTGAGAAGCCCCAATACCAAGTAGAAGTGATCGGACAAAGCGGGATTGGTCAAAGCTTGTGATGTGAAGATTGAGGTACTGCTAGGAAAAAGGGCCAGGCAATCGCGATACCTTGCTGCTTTGCCAGGAGATCTACAATGCGGATGGGTATCCAAGAAGTATCACGACGAGCAATGCGGCACATTACCCGTATCTACGCCGAGAGTTGGAAATGCGGTGTTCCGTTACCATCCGCGCAGCGATAACCTTCGACCGAAGGAGATTCGGGATGAGGATGCCACGGTTACACAGTTGGCACGATTTGTCGTCGCCAGGAGGATGTACTAGATAATACAAGCAAGGAGCTCTGAAGGCCCGCAAGGAGATCACGGCAGAGAGAAGAGCAGATGGCGGGAAGCTCAAGAGTATGTGGCACACCTTCTACGAAGGATTGGCGAGTTGGAGATGACTTTATGCGGACCGGACCAGGCGATGCTCGAGCTACGAGCGAGATCGGAAGAGTCGAGATCTCGATGAGGACAACGCTAACGACTACCACGGATGACCACGATTCTTTGGACATGGCAATCGTTTCGGCGCCTATGCCACGGCACCCGTACCAGGCCGTGGAGGTTTTCTCGATGAGTGAGCATAGGTTCTATAGTGAGACTCCTTCGGCAATGAAGTGAGTCATAGAATAAAGAGTCACCCTTTAGGCGATAGACTCGAGTTAGTTCGATTTGGATTTGCTTTGTTTCTTGAGTGTGCATTATGTGTTGCAAGGCCCTTAGGCATTATGTGACCATACCAAGTTATTAATAATAAGGTTGGACCTTAAAGTTATCCCTTTCGCCCCGCATAAGTTCCATACTACTTGTCTATTCTTGTTTCCCTCTCATCTCTAAACCTAGAGCAAATCGGCCAGATGGTGAACACCGTGGGAACTTTGGAAGCAATGGGAGTGGTTCTCGCCATGAAAACCCCAATGATAGAGCACCAAAGAACGCCATTTGATATGCAGAATTTTGGAGCCTTTCTTGCTTTGCTCAGACTCGAGTTGATGCATGCTATGATGCAACAAATGCAGCACGTCCTTTGCTCAGGCCCACGGCCAATCAAGTTAATCGGGGACCACGCGAGAATACAAAGTGTCAGAGTTCATGAGGACTCACCCACCCACTTTCTCTGGGAATGCCAATCCTTTGGAGGCCGATGATTGGTTAAGATCAATCGAGAGGAAGCTACACATAGCTCAATGCATAGGGAATGAGAAGGTACTTTACGCTTCTCATCGGTTGGAAGGAACAATGGCCGAATGGTGGGAGAACTTCGTGCCACGCAGAGAACCCTCAAGATATCACTTGGGAAGAGTTCACGGTTTGCATTCCGACGATTATCACGTGCTGAAGGAATCATGGACCTTAAGAAGGAGGAGTTCGAGCAACGAAGCAAGGTAATCGGCCGATGGCCGACTACGAACAAGTTCACCACGGCTAGCACGCTACGCTTTGAGGATGTAGCGACAGATAAATCGAGGCAGTCTCGTTTTATGAAGGGACTTAACTTCGGGATTGCAAGTAGGGTTGATCACCCACACCTTTCCAGATTTCCAAGAGTTGGTGAATAAGGCACTTATTCTTGAGGACAAGCGCAAGGCCCGGATGAGAACGAGGAAGCGCGGATGCAACAACAAGGATCACGCCCGAGAGCATAGCAGCGCTTGAGAGTTGCACCAAATCAATTCTTGATTCCAACCACGAGAATGCAACAAGGACACCATCCCGAAGACCAAGACACCTTGCCAATCGAACTACCAAACCCAGACCCGCTTCGGCGCTTACTCCGGGCGATCGAGAGCAGTGAGGCGCTGTTACAAGCTGCGAGCCAGGACACTTTGCCAACTTGATTGTCCAGAAGAAGACAGCGAGCGACCCGATTCGCTTCAACCTAGGAACCACCCCAGCTAGGGCTAGCACCAGGAGCCACACCAGGCCGTGGTGAGAGGCCGAGTCAACCATGTCACCGCAGATGCACTTTGCAAAATGCTACAGACGTCGTCTTGGGTAAGTTACTTGTTAACTTCGATACCTGCAACTGTGATTTTGTTTGACTCACGGAGCTTCGCATTCGTTTGTTTCGCAAGGCTTTGCTACTAGAAATGATTTAAGGATTGCAAGACTTAAGTGCATGCTTTTAGTTCAAACCCACAGTTAGAACTCCGAGCGAAAGTAGGATGTTCGGGTGAGAATACTAATAGGTGGAATAGAATTCCTAGCAAACCTTTTGATTTTGGAGACCGGACCTTAGGCGTCATATTGGGAATGGATTGGTTATCCAAGCACAAGGCCGTATTGGATTGTGGGCGAAAGACTATCTCGATTGAGAGCCCGTGTGGGAAGAAAGTGGAATTTCAAGCCCGCTGCGATTAGAGATGGGCAGTTGATGGTTAATTGATGCCAAGGCAATCAGCATAGAGCGATGTCTCGATGGTGAATGAGTACCCAGATGTCTTTCGAAGATCTACAGTATGCCGCTTGAGACGAGGACATAGAGTTTGTGATAGAGCTTGTCAAGATGCACAGACCGATAGCAAAGAGACCCTATCGGATGTCTACCGAGGAGTTGGTAGAGATGAAGAAACAGCTAGAAGAGTTAATGGAGAAAGGATTTATCGAGACCGAGTTAAGTCGCCGTAGGGAGCACCGATTTTGTTTGTCAAGAAGAAGGGCGGGAGTTTCGGGATGTGCATTGACTACCGTGCACTCAACGAAGTCACCGTGAAGAATAAGTATCCGCTACCAGGATTGATGATTTGTTTGATCGATTAAGAGGAGCGGAGTTTTCTCCAAGATTGATCTGAGATCGGGATACCATCGATTGAAGATCCGATCGAGAAGATATTCGAAGATCGCATTCTCGTCAAGATATGGACATTACGAGTTCTGATTATGTCCTTTGGATTGACGAATCGCGCCGACCTATTTCATGAATATGATGAATAAGGTGTTCATGGAATATTTGGACAAGTTTGTCGTCGTGTTCATAGACGATATCCTAATCTACTCAAGACAGGAGGATGAACATGCCGAACACTTAAGGCGAGTTTTGGAAAAGGCGAGGAACAGCAACTTTTAGCCAAGTTCGCAAGTGTGATTTTTGGAAGGACAAGGTGGAGTTTCTTGGACATGTAATGACCGCATGAAGGAGTCGCCGTGGATCCAAGCAAAGTAGAAGCTGTGTTACATTGGGAACAACCAAAGACGGTGACCCAGTTCGGAGTTTCCTTGGAATGGCGAGGATACTACCGCCGTTTCATTGAAGGCTTTTCGACAATCGCGAAACCTCTTACGCAATTGCTTTGAAGAAGGAAAAGAAGTTTGCATGGGCGCTTGAGAATGTGAGAAAGGATTTCAGGAGCTGAAGAAGCGATTGACATCGGCACGGTGTTAGTTCTACGGATGTTGCTCAAAGCTTCGATATTTATTACGGCCTTATCGCGCCAAGGGACTGGGATGTGTCGTCATGCGAGAATGGAAAGGTCGTCGCCTATGCATCAAAGCGATTGAGGCCGCATGAGGAAAATTATCCGACACATGACCTAGAGTTAGCTACCGTAGTGCATGCTTTGAAGATATGGCGTCACTATCGATTGGAAAGCAGATGTGAAGTATATACGGATCATAAGAGCCTTAAGTACATATTCACCCGATCGGATCTGAATATGAGGCAAAGGAGATGGCTAGAGTTGATCAAGGACTATAATGTTGGAATCCATTACCATCCGGGAAGGCCAGCGTAGTAGCCGATGCTCACGAGTCGGAAAAGCCATCACCGTGAGTGCGTTGCTAGCCACAAGTCGGGAGGAGTTATGTGAGGATTTCCGGAAAAAATGAAGATTGAGGTTGTACCTAAGCGGATTCTTGGCCGCATTGGAAGTAAAGCCTACCTTAGAGGACCAGATCCGAGAAGGACGGAAGGATGATGACAGGATCCGTAGGATTAAGTCCAAAAGGAGGAAGGCAAGGCGAGAGGACTTCAAGTTGGATGAGCAAGGCACGTTGTGGATGAAGGATCGCATTTGTGTGCCTAACAAAAGGAGTTAAAGCAAGCTGATTTTGGAAGAAGCCCATGACTCCAAGTACTCAATTCACCACAGGAAGCGCCAAGATGTATCGGGATCGAAGGAGAGATGCGGTGGCCGAGTATGAAACGTGAAGTTGCCGAGCATGTTGCATTGTGCGGCGTATGCCGGAGAGTCAAGGCAATGCATCGAGAGACCAGCGGGATTGCTACAACCGCTGAAAATACCGAGTGGAAGTGGGAGGAAATCGGAATGGATTTCATTACCGGTTTGTCGAAGACCCAAGGAGGTTATGACCCCATATGGGTTATAGTGGATCGCTTGACTAAAGTAGCCCATTTATCCCGTGAAGACCACTTACTCGGAGATAAATTAGCGAATTATACATGATCGAGGATTGTTTGTTTGCACGGAGTGCCAAAGAGGATTGTATCGGACGAGAGGTACCCAATTTACCTCAAGATTACGGAATAAGTTGCATGAAGCCATGGGAACCCGTTTAAACTTGATCTGACTTATCATCCCGCAGGCGGATGGGCAGAACCGAAAGAGTCAACCAGGTCTGGAGGATATGTTGAGAGCTTGTGCATTGGCTTATGCTACCTCTTGGGATAAGAGTTTGCCGTATGCCGAGTTCGATTACAACAATAGTTATCAGGCTAGTTCTGAGATGTCACCTTTTGAGGCCTTTGTATGAGTCGACCACTGTCGGACGCCATTGAATTGGAATGAGACCGTGGCGCCGTGTCTTTGGGCCTGATATTCTTCAAGAAGTGAAGAAACAGTCGCCATGATTAGGGAAAGGTTGAAGATAGCCCAATCTCCACGGAAGAGTTATCTTGACAATCGTCGCGAGATTTGAGTTTTGAACGAGAAGACTTTGTATACCTCGAGTTACGCCTCTCGGGGAGTTAAGAGGTTCCATGCCAAAGGGAAACTTGCACCCGTTATGTTGGACCATTTAAGATTTTGAGCCGCATGAGGCGAAGTTGCTTATCGGTGGAGTTGCCACGATGCGTTGGCGGGGTACATGATGTATTCCATGTGTCCCAGTTAAAGAAGTGTCTCGAGTTCACGAGAGCAGACACCGATTAGAATCAATTGAGTTGCAAGAGGATTTGACTTATAAGGAGTATCCCGTGAGGATTCTAGACACAATGGATCGAGAAACTAGAAACAAGTCAACCCGTTTTGTAGAGTTCGGTGGAGCACCCATGAAGAAAGCGAAGCGACTTGGGGCTTGAAGAGGATTTGAAGAAAGAATTTCCAAACCTATTCCTTTAGTAAGCCTTGAATCTAGGGACGAGATTCTATTAAGGGGAGGTTTGTAACACCCCAAAATTTTACTTGTCCTAAATTCATGTGTGATTTGGCACTTTGGTGAATTTTTGGAATTTTCTGGAAGTTATTTGGATTTAATTGGAATTTATTTGAATTTATTCCATTTTGAAATAATTAAAGACTTTAATTTTGCAAATAAAATTTTGTTGGAAATATTGTATTTGAGTCCAAAATGATCCAAAGTATTTTCGAATTTTTCGGAATTTTTCGAGTCATTTGCTATTTTTAATGAATTAAATGAATTACTAGGAATTATTTTAAATATTAAATCATTGGAAAATCAAACTCGGGTCAATCTTGTTCATCCGACCGAGTCGGAACCCGAGTCGGACTCGAGTCCGACCCGAGCCACGTGACTCGACCGAACCCACTCCTAAACCTAATCAATCCCAACCGTTGGATCAAGATCCAACGGCTGAGATCCGCCCGTACCGGTTGAGCCGTGTCCGGACCGGACCCGGTCGCGCCCGTGCGATCGTGGCCGTTGATCGTGCCACGTGTACGGCTCTCCGTCGTCGTCTCCGCCCGAGTCCGAGCCGGACTCCGCCGTGTCATGCCGCCGTGGAAAACTAGGTCTCCGTTTTACGCCAGGCCGAGGCTATTTAAAGCCCGGGCATACCCGAGGACCGCCGTGATCCGCGCCCTCCCTTCTCTACTTCACCAGGCAAAGCCGCCGCCCGTTTAACCCGTGCGAGCTTCGCCGTGAATTCGCGCGCCCGCTTCCGCCAGTCTTTGCGCCGTTCGCCGCCCGTCCGCCGTCCCTGCGCCGTTGACCTCAGATTCAGACTCACCGCGACGAGGCGCACCGAAGGACATCTCACTTCGCCGGAGGAGGCCGCAAACGCCGTTGGCCGTGTCGCCGTCCCCAGCTCCGGCCAGCCAGCTCCGCCACACGCCATCGCCGTCGCTCGAAGCTTCTCCGCCGTCCGATCAAGATCCAACGTCCCAGATTGTGCCACGTCACCGCACGGTGAGATCCGTCAAAATTCGAGATCTAATCTTGGCGATCGGATTTAGATCCAACGATCCAGATCAAACGCGTTAACTCAAACGCGTGAAAGCCAGATCTAATCTGGGCCGTCGATTTTCAAATCAACGGCCAAGATTGCGCCACGTGTCGGGAAGCTTTGACCGCCAGCGGCGCACGTGCGTGTGACGCCGACACGCCGCCCGCGTGTCGGCGGCATGCGATCGAACCGCACCATGATGTCATCGCGGCGTCATGGCGGGCTCGCATGTCGGCCGTATCGTAGCGCCGAGCGTCACCATGGCGTCATCGGTGGGACCCACTGTCCGACCGTGGTGAGCCCCGCCGACGCCGATGGCGTCACCCGGTGGGCCCACATGTCGAGTCTCACGATGGAGTCGTGGACCGAGTCCACGGTGGACCCAAACCGAGCGTGGACCGAGTCCATGGACCAGGTGGCGTCGCCACCGCCCAATCGAGGCTGCCACGTGTCCTTCTTGGCGCAATAATTAATTTCGAAAAGAAAATGATTTATTAATTCGAAATATTGATTCAAATTTAGATTCAAACTTCAAACGCTTATAACTTTTGCGTTTCAACTCCGATTTGAGTGATTCAAATTTCTAAATTTGTATAAAATTGAGATCTACCTAAATATAAATTTTATTTAATTTTTGGACTAAAGTTTTTCTCTGTAATATTATTTAATTGATTATTTAAACTTTAATAAATCATAACTTTTGCGTTTTAACTCCAAATTTGTGATTCCAGTTTCTAAAAATCCAGAAAATTATGTTCTCTCTGTTTATGGATTTTATTTGGAGTTTTGGGATGTTTTTGCCTAGTGTTTATTTGTGTATTTGCTATTTGCACGCTTTTACGAGTAGGCGTTGAAGTGCTTAGGAAGGATTCGAGGAGAAGTGTTGACTCAGGATCAACTCAAGACCAAGAGCAAGTACTTTTTGAAGGCAAGTTGTGCTTTGACCATATTGATCCTATTTGAAATCTATTTTGATTTAAACTATTGCATGCTAGTTCAAGTAGAAAGATACTTTGATTAAACATGGGGTTAGATAAATACCAATTTGCTATATGACACCTTGATTACTTAAGTATGTGCCATGACCCTTTGTCACCCTAGTTGTGGTTTACTAGATGGCAAATATTAAATTGACAACAAGCGTTTAGAACGTTGTAGTATCTTTGCTTAGACACCTTACGTGCTCATGACATGATTTTGGATAATCAAATGCTAATATTGACTTAATGATATATTGAACCTGTTTTGGAAAAGTATCATGTGATGTTGATGGCACGTGGTGCATGGTAATCAAGCGGGGTTTGATAATATGATTTCGGCCAGGGGCATGTGGCTAGAGTTATCAGGTGGGCGAGTTGTGGCTTTGGGGATGTTGTTTTTGTTATTCGGGTATTCTTGCACTGGTCACTCTAAGGACTTAACCTTGCAAGCCTTTGATCTGGGTCATACTTGCAACCACTTGTCTGGAATGGGACGGCGCTAGTTGATTAAGTCGCTAAGGACTCACTTGTGGAGCCTCGGGGTGTCAATTACACCGTTTGTGTGATTGTACGGGGGGCGTATCGTGGGCGTGGCCGGATACCCATCTAGCAGTGTGTTGGTCCCATACTTCGCCTTGGCTAAGGGAAGGGATGGTGTAGAGCCTGAGCCAGGAGAGGACCACTGTGTTGTTTGAGGCTTAGAAGGCTTTGTTACTGGGGAACTCGCCTTTGTGGTGTTTGATTGTATCTTGTGGGTAAAGTGCATAACCTCTGCAGAGTGTAGAATCTATTTGAATAGCCAGGAGTCCACAGTCTTTGGACAATGCTCGGGAATTACAGTCAAGGGTTAGACTTTACGAAAATAACTTGGATTTGAAAAGTTGGGTTGGTTTAGTAATGAAGTTGATGGAAATGTGGTTTAGGATGGGGAAAAATGTTTATTAAATTTCTTGAGAAGTTATTTATGCTTTACTTATTTCTACCGCTTTCGAATCTACTTTTATTACTTGTCAAAAATTATTTCTGCAAATATACCCTGAGCTATTCCTTTGTACCAAGCCATGCATATAGTATATTAGCTTGCATTCTGTGCATGACTTCTCGAGTACCAAGTACTCACCCTTGCCTCAACACAATACCAGTTGAAGAGGTGACTACGCTTGATTTCGGAGGAGGAGTTCCAAGAGGACCCGTCTATTTAGGGATGCGAGCCCGATCGATTGCACTGTGGTATCTTGGATGGCGCCACGAGTTATTTGATTTTCATTCTTTGTTATTTCTCTTTTAATAAGTTTCGCCTCGCGAGGCATATATTTGTAACTTGGCCATAAGGTCGAGTAACCCTTTGATTATCTAAATAAAGTACTTTGATAGTATCGTTTGGTATGATTGTGATATATACCGATGTTAAGACTGTGTGCACTAGCGCGTTCCTGGACTAGTGCTGAATACACAGAGGGTCCGGATTTGCAAATTCGGGGTCCCGACACGACCTACATCCAGAAAAGAGAGCAAAAGGACAACATTACCTCGACCCCGTGAGCTACACTCTGAGCAAGGAAGAGAAAAAAACATGATTAAGTTCTTGAGCAGTGTGAAGGTCCCTTCTGGATACTCCTCGAACATAAATAGACTCATAAACAAGAAAGAGGATAAAATCGTACACCTGAAATCCCATGATTGTCACATGTTGATGACACAACTGCTCCCAGTGGCGGTGAGAGGTATTCTACCAGACTGGGTACGAGGGACAATTATAAAGTTGTGCTCGTTCTTCAACGCGGTGTCGCAGAAGGTCATCGAGCCGAATAACGTATCTAAGCTGCAGGATGATGTGGTTGATAGTCTGGTCAGCCTTGAGATGATCTTCCCTCCGTCATTCTTTGATATTATGGTCCATCTCATGGTCCACATTATCAAAGAGATAGAAATTCTTAGACCCGTGTTCCTGCACAGTATGTTCCCATTCGAGAGGTACATGGGTGTCCTAAAGAAGTATGTTCCCAACCGATCTCGTCCAGAAGTGTAACACCCTACAAATCTAAACTGTCGTACAAGAAAATTTCGACAGCATCTCTCCTAAAATTAGGACAAAACGGAAGCGACAACAAGATTCATAATAACCATTATAAACAGGAATAACATAAAAGCATCAATACTAGAGATAACAAGTCTAAATCAACCAGAAAACAAACATAAACGTAAAACAGCTCCAAAGAGGACATCAACAGGTCTATGATTAATAAAATTTCAGCAAGCTAATGAATTATTAAATGCACTAGTCCATGTGATTCGTGATGACCCCGGAGGGTTGATTGTGCTACTAAGCCCACCCTTCAAGCTTACGACTACGCGAGAACTACGAAAACAACAAAATAACAAGGGGTGAGATTGGGTAATCTCAGCAAAGCGGAACAACTTCTAACGAATAACACGACCACAGTAAAACTAGCATACCAAATTCCTCATGTCCAATACCACATTATAGAGTCCACACAACCTCAGTAAAATGCATATGATTGTGCACATGCTTATGCCATGATCCTCCTCACCGTGCCCTTTCTCGGGAACACACGGTGTTGTCTGCATCTTGATCGCGCACGCTGGCGTCGACAAACTTCCAATGCATGATTATGCAGTTAATGCTTCATGCATAAATACATTCATAACTTCCCACTCTGAATTCACATGCTTGCATACCATCAAATAACATGGATAGAATGCGAACATCATTGAGATAGAATATCTCCACAATTCATCTTGCAAACAACATCTTTCTTCATTCTTACTCATGATTCAAAAGCCAAACAACCACATCACAATGCAGGATAGGATATTGTAATCTCATAAACAAGTAGTTAAACCATGTAGGTGTGCTGCAATTAAGGTTTATATTGAAGACGAAACAAATAGCGAGTTATAGTTTAGCAAGACCGCTACTTCCACTTGCCTTTACCAACGTGGATGACGAACCTAGTTGCGTCCAGAAGGGGCGCCACCTGTACAAGTATTATTTCAGTACATAGCGACATCACAAATGATCACACAACTCGAACACACGCTTCCTAATCCCCGTTCCCTTCTTAAGCGCCAAAAACCCCAATCTGTCCGGGTCAAACAGCAGCACCCTCTCTTCACAATTTCGTATCTTTTTTTATACAGATCATAAAAATACAAAAAAATTACAGTAGCTAGATATTGACGAGATCTACAACTTTCATGAAGATCACAAATTTCAATTCCACTGTTAAATATGCCTAAACAAACGTCCAACACAGTGGACAAAATCTGTTTCCAGATTCTGTCCGTCATCTTGAAACAGCGATAACTCTCATACCGACGCCCCAAAAATTCTGAAAAAATTACAGAAGCTATATCTCGACGTTATCTACAACTTTCTAGTTATAGGTTTTTGCAGGAAAAATCGTCTATGCCACGTAAAACGCGAAACAATCCGCGCTGCACAATCTCCCCTTCCAAAAACAGCACCACGTGAACATCTACCCTTCTCCCCCATCAAGATCCATCTAAATCACTCACCACCAGATCTAATACACTCCTAATCCCTAGGTAGAACAGGGGTAAAAGATTGGGAATTTTACCTTGAGTTCTCCCTTGAGAACCCACAAAAACGCCGCGACGATTCCCGAAGCGGAAATCTGCTCGTCCTCCACGCCTCCACGGATCCTCTTCTCGCTTGCTCCTTCGGCGTTTGGCGGTGGATCTTGAGCCACCATGCAAGGGGAGGAAGAGGAGGGGTGGTGTGGCTGCTAGGGGAGGAAGGGGGCACCTAGGGCTTTTGGGGGGTGACACCCCTTTTATATGGTGGGCCGCCCACTAGGGAAAAAGAGAGAGAGGTGGGGAGGATTCGCAGCCCAGGCCCAGGTTTTCCTCGGCCCCTTGTTTCTAGCCCGACAACTCCAAATTTAATATTAATACGCCGGATAAACTTCAATTATTTCATCCCCCGACAAATCCTTCATTCCTCTCCCGAAACAAAACCAGGAAAAGGAACCCTAGAATCGCTCTGACGCTCTAAGGCATCACATTCTCCCCTCCTTAAAAGGATTCGTCCCCGAATCTACTCCTCTTTGCTACGGAACCTTAAAAAAAGGAAGGCAAAATGGTAATCAACACTTTACCTTCAGCATCCTCAAAGAGTGTAGGATACTTCTTCCGCATCTGGTCCTCAAGTTCCCAAGTTGCATCCCGCTCAGACTAATTGGTCCACAAATCTTTCATTGGACACTAACACGAACTATTCCCCTATTAAATAAAGGACACCTATTAGGTGAATCTGGTATCGATCTGGAATCTCAACTCCCACTTCTCTCTTCAACCCGATCGCGAAACTCCGCATTCCAATCTCAACTCCTCTACCACTGTTCGTCGCATTCTGGACGACGCGAACCATGTGAGACACAACGCTCTAGGTAAGTCTCTAAATCAACCCAAACACAAACTCCTATCTCCTACAAGTGATTGATCTTTTACAAAAAGAACCAATATCCACCCTTACCAACGACAGAGATAGCCTACTTTACAACCAGGGTCCGTAAATCCACAGAAACAATAACAACCGAACACAATCACTATGGTTGACACAAACTCGCTCGAACCCAGCGACAAAAGTTCCAAAAAATTAATGTAATTACCTGCAACTTCCAAGTTGTCCACTACTAAATTAAGCAACCCCACCGAGGAACACATCAATGAAAACAATTCTCCAAAAAAGGTTTGAATTGAGTCATACACAACCTTCCTTTACTCTTCACTTTTAAACTACTTACGATCAGCGACCCACACTAGTTTTCCCTTGTAAGAAGGTTTCGCCTTCACATTCTTCCACCCAAGGACCAGGGCAAGGAGTACAATCCTTGAATATATTCAACCATAACATAAACATTCATTTTCTTACCCCCAAGCTTGAACGTAAAAGAAATCTTAATTCTCACTAACACAACGACGACAATCACCACCTTTAAACCAAAGGGCTGAAATTCACATACACGGAACTCAACTTGGAAGAGGAACTCCATAGAACCAAAACCACCAAAAAAATTTTCTTCGGGAGAAGCTCTATTCAAAAGAGAAATACCATGAAAGTCTTCTGCAAATGCATTTCACTTTTACCAAAACAAATCATCTCACTTTTATCCAAGGCCAAGCCATTAAGAAAAAAACCGATCAAGGAATTAAATGCTTCCACACAACCACCATCTCTTTTTCCTTAAAAAGGAACCAAACTCACTTCCCAATGAAAAATTGTTTCAACCACGAATATCATTCATGTCACAACCGGAAGAATCGTCTCTTAAACAAAAGCTGTCAAACACCTCACACCACAACACAACTCTAGCCCAAAATAGAAATACAAATATTTCCGAGATCATGAAGTTCCAAATCTTACATTGGATTAGCTACTTCTTTTGATCAACAATGCAACCGATAACTCGACCTTGAAAACTACGGACACAGTCAAAGCATACATCCTTGAGCATAAATGTCGCATTCATAACTTAAGCTAGTTTTCTTATCAAAGATGAATGAATGACGATATTTAATAGAATAACATTCCAAAATCTCCACAAATTACTTCAAGGTTAATCATTCTTTTATCCTTGTTTTAAGCCTCAAATTAACCCACATTTGGCGTAATCATTCTAAGTTTAGGAAACTCAAACACAAAGACAAAGAATACTTTGACCGAAAGTATTCAACCCAAATATCAAACAAACAAACCAATCCATATGAATTTTTAAACATAAGTTCAGCATAACTCCCGCCATCTATAGCATTCCACTACCCTTACCATTTAGATTTCAATATTCCCTATTTACTCATTGAGAAGGCCCATCAGGATTTAACAACAACTACACAACAAATTCTTACTCTTATTACCTTTTCCACAATTATAAATAAAGTTCACAGTGCTTATCAAAAACACATCCAACCAACACTACCTCATCAAGATCCCCACTGAGCAGCCTAACCTATATCATCATACTCTAAATTTGAAAGGCGATTGCTTCAACAAGTCTTTCAAAGCATGATGAACCTATAAATTCCGTACTACACATACGTCAACATCTCGACAATGGAAATTTATTCACCTAAAAGATGACTCAACAAGTAAATATTATCTCAACAAGGCACCAATCGTAAATAGAAGTTTAAAACATACATTTATTAAGGGCAAAATCACGCGTCATGCTAACTATCCTGGTTCACTCCATCACAACATGTTACAATTTCCACCATTTTAACAAAGGTTTTCAACAATTAATCTAATCGATTACCACCACTACTAAGTCATCAATATCAATAATTGGCATAATTGTAAAACAACAACATTGCTTTTAGTTACCCTATCCATAGGCTATGACAAACTGTCACTACACAACATACTCCAACTATGTAAAATAGATTGAATAATTTAAGCCATCCACAGCTCTTATAACAACAACGCTAAATTAAATTTAAAGGTTTTTTTAATTTTTTTTTTTAGCTACCCTATACACGGTTATAGCAAAATTGCCACTCCAAGACATACTCGACCTTTTTTAAAGTGAGTGAATAGGTGAAATCATCACAAAGCTCTTACGGCAATGGCAAAAACTTATGTCTTCCCAATTGATATCGATACTAGCATTATTGGAACGCATATCGCATACTTCCGAATCTACTAATAGTTTGCAACGTCATAAATATCAACTCTAATCAATTTCCAAGTTAAAGTCACTAGCCAACACGATTAAATTAGAACATCTTTAAACAACCAAAGATGGTTTCTTTAACAATATCGGTAGTCCACCATTACAATTAAATTGTTCTACCGACCTTATATTAAAATATCTCTAAATAACCCACTAATTTTCTATTACCTTCACAAAGAGTTTACATCATCGTAATGTTCTAACTACGCATCAAGATTTAAAGCTTTAAACATTGTCCATGGTCAAGGGCACATTAAAATAATGCAATAAATCCTAAGCATGCACATTAACACATTCAATCATTATCGCTATAGAGCAATCTACAATACTAGAAGTTTATTTAATCTCAAGCTAAAGATAACAATTACATTTTAATTGATTCAACTCACAAATTAACTTAGAAGTACATCATTCCATAAACCACATTGTTACATACTACGTAACACAGACATAAAATTTCTAAACACCGTCATGGGTCACCTACCCTTGACAAACAGGAGGCAAACCCAAACATAAAAAAAAACACAGTTCTAGATCAAGAACAAACACCGATAAAAATTTCTTCTTTTCAGGCAAGGGAGAAAAGCAAAATCCAAACATAAATGCAAGAGAGCTAGACCCTCAAATGTCCAATCATAGTAGCCAAAACTCTTCAAGAAATCCAAAACCTACACTTTCCACAAAGGAAGACGGATGCAAAAGGGAAGACCAAATGTCCAACTAAAATTTTCCGATAAAGATTCAAACTTAGCTCCATCCAGCTTGATCTGCAACAGAGAAACTCCAACCCCTTCTTTTTTAAAAAAATCGGAAACAACAACCACGTAAAGTTCCTCCCAACGACAGTCCATCACAATAAATAAGGTGCCAAAGCAAAATTGTGACCAAAAGACGCCGCAACGTAGAACTCTTCTTCTGTGTCTTCACTCAAAGGAGACAAAACCACAAACCGCCAAAAGGACAAATCGGTGAGTGCTCAAAACTAAGCATTTTCCTCGGTTTCGAACCAACCACATACCAGAAAACCAACCAAAACCGATCACAAGACGGTAAAGAACATCGAAGGAATCCATCACCAACCTCTTCTATTTGACTCCAGTCACTACCCGATCTACGACAGACACGGATAAGTACTCTTTCCCTACAGGGGTTTAATAGTTCTTCGGTGGTGACTCTACCCGCCACACCACAAACCACACCTCACTACAAACAAAGGTGACCGAAACCCTTCGCACCACAACCACACTTTATCACAAATGAAGCAACTCAATCAAATCTATCATAAATATAGCATTATACATCATCAAAAGTAGCATTCAACAACAAAGCTTAAATTCAACCTTTAAGCATAAGGCAACGATACCCATACCCTTTCCTACTTGTGCATCCATGTGTGTCAAATTTTAAATTAGTGATTCCACTTACACAAGTTTTAATGTTGCTATCCTATGACAAAATTTTAGTTAAAACCTAGGCCATGTTTCTAAGTTATTCCACATCACATTTTAGTTGTATCCTATAGTATGACACTAAAAATAGACATTCCAAGGACCTCTGACCGCCTCGATACCAACTGTAACACCCTACAAATCTAAACTGTCGTACAAGAAAATTTCGACAGCATCTCTCCTAAAATTAGGACAAAACGGAAGCGACAACAAGATTCATAATAACCATTATAAACAGGAAAAACATAAAAGCATCAATACTAGAGATAACAAGTCTAAATCAACCAGAAAACAAACATAAACGTAAAACAGCTCCAAAGAGGACATCAACAGGTCTATGATTAATAAAATTTCAGCAAGCTAATGAATTATTAAATGCACTAGTCCATGTGATTCGTGATGACCCCGGAGGGTTGATTGTGCTACTAAGCCCACCCTTCAAGCTTACTAATCACGAGAACTACATGAAAAAAACAAAATAACAAGGGGTGAGATTGGGTAATCTCAGCAAGCGGAACAACTTCTAACGAATAACACAGCCACAGTAAAACTAGCATACCAAATTCCTCATGTCCAATACCACATTATAGAGTCCACACAACCTCAGTAAAATGCATATGATTGTGCACATGCTTATGCCATGATCCTCCTCACCGTGCCCTTTCTCAGAACACACGGTGTTGTCTGCCGACTCTGATCGCGCCTGGCGTCGACAAACTTCCAATGCATGATTATGCAGTTAATGCTTCATGCATAAATACATTCATAACTTCCCACTCTGAATTCACATGCTTGCATACCATCAAATAACATGGATAGAATGCGAACATCATTGAGATAGAATATCTCCACAATTCATCTTGCAAACAACATCTTTCTTCATTCTTACTCATGATTCAAAAGCCAAACAACCACATCACAATGCAGGATAGGATATTGTAATCTCATAACAAGTAGTTAAACCATGTAGGTGTGCTGCAATTAAGGTTTATATTGAAGACGAAACAAATAGCGAGTTATAGTTTAGCAAGACCGCTACTTCCACTTGCCTTTACCAACGTGGATGACGAACCTAGTTGCGTCCAGAAGGGGCGCCACCTGTACAAGTATTATTTCAGTACATAGCGACATCACAAATGATCACACAACTCGAACACACGCTTCCTAATCCCCGTTCCCTTCTTAAGCGCCAAAAACCCCAATCTGTCCGGGTCAAACAGCAGCACCCTCTCTTCACAATTTCGTATCTTTTTTTATACAGATCATAAAAATACAAAAAAATTACAGTAGCTAGATATTGACGAGATCTACAACTTTCATGAAGATCACAAATTTCAATGCCACTGTTAAATATGCCTAAACAAACGTCCAACACAGTGGACAAAATCTGTTTCCAGATTCTGTCCGTCATCTTGAAACAGAGATAACTCTCGTACCGACGCCCCAAAAATTCTGAAAACATTACAGAAGCTAGATCTCGACGTTATCTACAACTTTCTAGTTATAGGTTTTTGCAGGAAAAATCGTCTATGCCACGTAAAACGCGAAACAATCCGCGCTGCACAATCTCCCCTTCCAAAAACAGCACCACGTGAACATCTACCCTTCTCCCCCATCAAGATCCATCTAAATCACTCACCACCAGATCTAATACACTCCTAATCCTTAGGTAGAACAGGGGTAAAAGATTGGGAATTTTACCTTGAGTTCTCCCTTGAGAACCCACGAAAAACGCGCGACGATTCCCGAAACGGAAATCTGCTCGTCCTCCACGCCTCCACGGATCCTCTTCTCGCTTGCTCCTTCGCGTTTCGCGGTGGATCTTGAGCCACCACGCAAGGGGAGGAAGAGGAGGGGTGGTGTGGCTGCTAGGAGGAAGGGGGCGCCCTAGGGCTTTGCGGGGTGACACCCCTTTTATATGGTGGGCCGGCCCACTAGGGGAAAATAGAGAGAGGTGGGGAGGATTCGCGACCAGGCCTAGGTTTTCCTCGGCCCACTGTTTCTAGCCCGACAACTCCAAATTTAATATTAATACGCCGGATAAACTTCAATTATTTCATCCCCCGACAAATCCTTCATTCCTCTCCCGAAACAAAACCAGGAAAAGGAACCCTAGAATCGCTCTGACGCTCTAAGGCATCACAAGAAGGCTGCATTGCATAGGGTGTTGGCATAGAGGAGGTGATTGAGTTTTGTATCGATTACATTGATGATCTGAATCCGATTGGCATCCCAGTATCACGCCATGAGGGGAGGCTACGTGGAAAAGGGACTCTAGGGAGAAAAGAATTCTTTAGCGACGATCTACTTTCATTTAAACAAGAACATTTCATAGTCTTGAAACAAGCAACTGTAGTGGCTCAATATATCCATGACCATGAGATGATTCTGTGCGACCAATACCCAGAGAAGTCAGAAAAGTGGATCGCACTAGAGCAAATGGATTGTTTTGGCGGATGGTTACAAAATCAGCTGATAGGCAACCAAACAAACAATGAACAGTTGAAACTCTTGGCTCGGGGACCATCCACTACAATCATATCATTCCATGGGTATGAGATAAATGGGTACACATTTTACACGACTGCCTAGGATAGCAAGAGCACCAACCAAAACAGCGGCGTCCGTATAGATGCCTTGGACAAAAATGGAAAGATGGACACCTACTATGGTTGCATAGAGGAGATCTGGGAGCTCGAGTATGGACCTTAAAAAGTCCCTCTGTTTCGGTGCCAATGGATCAAACTGACAGTTGTTGAGATCGACGAGTACGGTATGACAACCGTGGACCTCAAGCAAGTGGCCTATAGGGATGAACCATTTGTGCTTGTCAATGATGTGGCACAGGTATTCTATGTGATGGACATGAATAGCAAACCGAAAAAGCAGAAGGACAAGCATACTAAAAGCAAGAAGCAGAAGGTGGAGACTATCATCAGCGAACAGCCAAGGCGCCACGTGGTTCTTCCAGGTAAAGGAATGATTGTCGAGTTAAGGGCGTCACACATGAAGAAGAGTATAATCAGTTTGACGAGCTACCTCCTTTTATGGTGAACATAGACATTAGTGTCCTGAATGATATAGAAGAATCTCCATATGTACGACACGTTCATAACGAAGGATCACTTGTAAAAAAAAAATATGTTAGCATATTGTGAAAAACCCATTATAAATTTATGAGAAATTTATAAATCAATTTATGTCCTCAAATTAATTAATTACAGTAATGGATATTTTAAAAAAATCCCACTTCTCAGAATTTTAAAAAATACAATACTGGATATTTTTACCTGAAAATTTTAAATAGGTGAGAAAAATTTACCAGGAAATTAAATTAAAAGTTTCAAAAATTCTTGAGCTGATTTGGCCCGAGATTTAATTAGTTGTTCACGATTAATTCCTTTTTCCCTCTATCCTCTCACTGACCGGTGGACCCAGTTGCCCCACCGGGTCATAACACGAACCGGTACTGATAGGCAATATTCGGTGGGTCACTTGGCGGGCTGGCGGGGGGAATCAGTATCGGTTTACCTGTTACTAATGTCCCTACAGGAACCAACATTTTGGCGGGTTATTTTGGAGGGCTGGGCTGGAGGGTCATCAGTCCCGGTTGAATAAACCAACCGGTACTGATGTCTCATATCAGTACCGGTTAGTAATATGACCTGGTACTAATTCCCCCTCGTATAAAAATAGGAGAGGTCCAACTATTGTCTTTCTTGCCACTGCCGCCTCCAACCCGCGTCGTCCACGCCTCCGATGACCCCGCCGTCCATGCCGTCCGTGCCGTCGTCAACCCCGCCGTCCATGCCGTTCACACCCCCGCCGTCCGCGCCTCCAACCCACGCCGTCCGCACCTCCAACGACCCTGTCATCCGCGTTGTCCTCCGATGACCCCGCCATCCGCCGTCCGCACCCCCGGCGTCGCATTCTGCATGCGCCAGTGCCGCATCCTCGGCCAGCATCCTCCACGCCAGCGCCGCATCCTCCTCGCTGGCTCAGTGATCCCTCCACCTCGCCGTCCCTTCCGTCTGCCTCGCCCTCGGTGGATGCTGATTATGTGATGTTAAAATGCTAATTATGTGGATGTTTACCTGTGTGCCATACATTATTAATGTCGATGTTGATTATGCTGATTATGTTAGATCTGATTATGTGGATGTTAGAATGTGGATGCTGATTATGTGGATGTTTACATGTGTGCCATACATTATTAATGTCGATATTGATTATGCTGATTATGTTAGATCTTATTATGTGGATGTTAGAATGTGGATGCTGATTATGTGGATGTTTACTTGTGTGCCATACATTATTAATGACGATGTTGATTATGTGAATTTGAATTGTTTAGAGAAGTACTGGTAGTACCTGTAAATTCAATCGAGATGTATATGTATACTTGTTGATACTATACTCATCGTTGCCGCCCGTCTTCCTCTATCCACTCTTTCCCATAGCCCACCTCGTCGTTGCCGCTCGTCCTCCTCTATCCCCACTGCCCTCCTCGTCGTTGCCGCCCGTCCTCCTCTATCCCCACTGCCCTCCTCGTCGTTGCCGCCCGTCCTCCTCTATCCCCACTGCCCTCCTCGTTGTTGCCGCCCGTCCTCTACCTCTCTTCTCCACCTCTATCCCCACCGACCGTCCTTGTCGTTTCCACCCATCCTTGTCGTTGCCACCCATCCTCCTCTATCCCCACCGCCCTCCTCATCGTTGCCACCATGTTCCTCTACCTCTCTTCCCCATCGCCCTCCTCGTCGTTGCTGCCCACCCTCCTCTACCTCTCTTCCCCACCTCCTGGGTTAGAATGTTGCCGCCCATCCTTCTTTACCCCCTCTTCCTCATCGCCTAAGAATTTATTTCAAAATTGAATTTTGAAATATGTAAGTATATGTTACGTATATAAAATCAAATTCTAACAAGTATATGTTGCCTGAAATATGTAAGTATATGCCGCCTGAAAATTTAAATTCTGAAATGTGTAAGTATATGTTACCTATGTAAGTATATGTTAAATGTGTAAGTATACTTTTGTTGATCTTTTTTCGTTAATTTTCAGTGCCTTCTTCTAGCCTAAGAAATAACGATGGTGGGCGAAGGATTTGATGGAGAGGAGTTCATGAGGAATTTGATTGCGGGAGATGATCTTGTAGAGGTGGTGGATCGTGTACCCGCCCTCGTGGATCGTGAACCCATTGATGCCGCTGAGGCAGCAAGGCCTGTCGAGTCCGCTGAGGCCGCAATGGTAATTAGTATGAAAGTGTATATGCTGGTTGCACTATGATGCTAAGTCAACATTCTAACCTGTTCATCATTGCACCATATTTTCAGACTAGTCAATCAAGTAGGCCATCACATCACCGAGGTCCAAGCAAGAAGTCGAAGGCAAGACATATTATTACTGTAGTCACCGATGACGGCCAACCTATTGAACCCGAGGGGGCGATTCCACCGTTCAACTTAGCATGCGGCTTCCACGTCAGGGATCACGTGCCAATTAGCATCGTGAAATGGGAGAATGTCCCTGAAGATACAACGACCATGATCTGGATCGATTTGAAGGAGACATTCAGCTTCCCCGAAGGGATCAAAGAGAAAGTGAAGAGTTACGCATTGAAGAAGATGGCCATCGCATTCCAGACAAATAAAAAGAAGTTGAACATGGAATATATCAAGAAGGACCTAACACCTGACTTCAACAAGCACCCAAAGTTGTAGGATCATTGGGATGAGTTCTTCAACTACAAGAATTCGGAAGAAGGTCGAAGTTTGACCGAAAAGAACATCCGAACTGCACAGAAGAAGCAATACCACCACCGCCTCGTGTAACATCCTCGTTTTGGCTTTCTGGAGAGAAACCTAATTTAAATAAAGTAAATTCAAAATTTGGAGTTTCTTTGGTGTTTAAAATAACCTGGCATCCATTTCCCTCCGAAATCGGGAATTAATTCCCTCCCGGGCGAAAAATCGGGTTTTCCAGTTCCCGCCGGGACCCGAAAATTCACCCGAGTCCAAAAGTGCTCCAAAAATCTCCAAACCACTTCTAAAATGCTCCAAATATTCCGAAATGATTTTAGGAATCATTCCCCGGATTTTTGGACATCCGTTCCTATTTTATCTCGCGCGGCTTTTGTTTAATGCCTGCGATCCGCACCCGAATATCCAATTCCACAAAAATCATCCAAATTCAACCAAACCACTTCCATTGAGTTCCAAATAATCTAAAATGGCTCTAGGAATTTTTCCGGAATTTTTAGACCATTTTTCCTAATTTTTCTCTAGGGCGGAACAATTGCGTAAAGGAGAACCAACCGCAGGCCGCCACGTGGCAGGTGAACAAGGACACGTGGACCAATTAATAAATCATTTTCTTTTGCGGAAATCAATTATTGCGTCAGTAAGGACACGTGGCCTCGGGTCCATGGACTAGGTCCATGGTGACGCCCGGCCCACGGTGGACGCGGGCACGCGGCCTAGCTAACAAAGGCTGACACGCGGGCCCCACCCGTCAGTGGGTCACGTGCACGGCGAGACTCTCTCGGGCGAGACATTGACATGCGGGCCCCGCATGTCAGTGACACTGTGATAACGCCAGGCTCGTACGGGCACGCGGGCGGCTGTCGATGACTCAACGCCGCAGTCTGCGGCGGCTACGTGGCATGACCCGGCGTGCGACACGTGGGTGCATCACAGCCGTCCACCACGGATCTAACGGTTCGAATCTATCTAATCGCGCGATAGAAGAAAACTACGTGGCTCAATCTCCACTGTTGGATCTAGATCCAACGGTCCTTAATAGATCTGGCTGATTGAACTAGATCTAATCTAAACCACACGATTTAGATCCAACGGCTGAGATCTATCCTAGTTCTACGGGGTTGGGAACACGTGGGCAAACCTCAACAGTTGGATCCGAATCGAACGGTTCACATAGCTCGCGGACGGTAATGGCTTCGCGATGGCGCACGGCTGCCGGAGTTGAAGACGATGACGAGCCCAACGGCGTTCCAGCGGTTCTCCGACGAGGTGAGTTGGCTCCACGGGTGCGTCTCGACGCGGGGTTCTCGGATCTGGCCTTGGACGCGGCGGAGAACGATGGATGGCGGCGGGGCGAAGCGAAAACCGTGGCGGAGGGAAAGCTTAAGCTCGGTAGGCTAGGGTTTCGGGTGCGCGCGGAGAAGGGCAACCTTGGGCGATGTCTCACGCATTAAATAGCCCCGGGATGCGCGTAGAATCAGGAACCCTAACTGAACACGGCGGCTACGCGGCGGAGGATTCCGTCTCGGACTCAGGCGGAGACGATAACGGAGGGCCGTCCACGTGGTGCGATCAACGGCCACGATGGCGCGGACGCGATCGGATCCGGACCGGATCCGGTTGGATCGGTGTGGCTCAATCTCGACCGTTGGATCTTGATCCAACGGTCCCGCGCAATTAGGGTTCGGCTGGAACATGTGGCTCGGGTCGGACTCGAGCTCGAGTCTGACTTGGGCTCGGTTGGATGAACAGTACTCGACCCGATTTGATTTTTCCAGCGATTTAAATAATTCGATTAATTCCCAGAAATTCATTTAATTCAAGAAAAATAGCAAAAACTCTGAAAAATTCCAGAAAAATTCTGGAAAATATTTTGGAACATTTTGGACTCAAATAAAATATTTCCAACAAAATTTTATTTGCAAAGTTAAATTCTTTAATTATTTCAAAATGGAATAAATTCAAATAAATTCCAAATAAATTCCAGAAAATTCCAAAAATTCAACAAAGTGCCAAATCACATATGAATTTAAGAAAAGCAAAATTTTTGGGGTATTACAAACCTCTCCCCCCTTAACAGAATCTCGTCCCCGAGATTCAGGGCTCTCTACAGAATAGGTTCGGAAACTCTTTCTTCAAATCCTCTTCGCGCTCCCAGGTTGCTTCGCTCTCCGCATGATTGCTCCATTGAACTCTGCAGAAACGGGTTGACTTGTTTCTTGTCTCTCGATCCATGGTGTCCAGAATCTTTACGGGGTGCTCCTTGTAAGTCAGATCTTCTTGCAGCTCAATTGACTCCAGCGGCGTCTGCTCCTCAGGCGCTCGAAGACACTTCTTCAGCTGGAACACGTCATGCACTCCTGCTAGTGATTGCGGTAACTCCAACTGATAAGCAACTTCCCCTCTGCGACTAAGGATCTTGAACGGTCCAACATATCTCGGCGCGAGTTTTCCTTTGGCATGGAATCTCTTAACTCCTCTGAGTGGGGTGACTCTGAGATACACGAAATCTTCTGGTTCAAAACTCAAGTCTTGGCGACGGTTATCAGCATAACTCTTCTGTCTTGACTGTGCTATCTTCAACCTCTCCCTGATCATGGCAATTTTTTCTTCGGCTTCTTGTAGAATATCTGGCCCAAAGACACGGCGTTCACCTGTCTCGTTCCAATTCAACGGTGTTCGGCAAGGTCGACCATATAGTGCTTCAAATGGTGACATCTGCAAACTGGCTTGGTAGCTGTTGTTGTAGCTGAACTCGGCATACGGTAGACTTTTATCCCAAGAGGTAGCATAAGCTAATGCACAAGCTCGTAACATATCCTCCAAAATCTGATTAACCCTTTCAGTTTGCCCATCCGTCTGCGGATGATAAGCTGTACTGAAGTTCAAACGGGTTCCCATGGCTTCATGCAGTTTATTCCAGAATCTTGAGGTAAACTGGGTACCTCTGTCCGATACAATCTTCTTCGGCACTCCGTGCAAACAGACGATCCTGGTCATATACAACTTAGCTAACTTATCTCCCGAATAGGTGGTCTTTACGGGGATAAAGTGGGCTACCTTAGTCAAGCGGTCTATTATAACCCAAATGGAATCATATCCTCCTTGAGTCTTGGGTAAACCGGTAATGAAATCCATTCCGATTTCCTCCCACTTCCACTCAGGTATCTTCAACGGCTGTAGCAATCCTACTGGTCTCTGATGCATTGCCTTGACTTTCTGGCATATGTCGCACAGTGCAACATGCTCGGCAACTTCACGCTTCATGCTCGGCCACCAGAATCTTTCTTTCAAATCTTGATACATCTTGGCACTTCCAGGATGAATTGAATACTTGGAGTCATGGGCTTCTTCTAAAATCAACTGCTTCAGCACCTTCTTGTTCGGCACACAAATGCGACCCTTCATCCATAACGTGCCTTGCTCATCCAACTTGAAGTCCTCTGCCTTGCCTTCATCCATGTTGGTCTTAATCTTGCGAATCTTGTCATCATCCTCTTGTCCTTCTCGGATCTGATCCTCCAGGGTAGGCTTCACTTCCAATGCTGCCAAGAATCCTTCTGGTACGACTTCAATCTGCATTCTCTGGAAATCCTCACATAGCTCCTCCTGACTTGTGGCTATCAACATGTTCACAGTATGGCTCTTCCGACTCAGAGCATCGGCAACTACGTTGGCCTTCCCGAGATGGCAATGGATTCCAACATTGTAGTCCTTGATCAACTCTAACCATCTCCTCTGCCTCATGTTCAGGTCTGATTGGGTGAAGATGTAATTAAGACTCTTATGGTCCGTGTATACTTCACATCTGTTTCCAATTAAATAGTGACGCCATAACTTCAAAGCATGCACTACGGCAGCTAGCTCTAGGTCATGTGTCGGATAATTCTCCTCATGTGGCCTCAACTGTCTAGATGCATAAGCGACGACCTTCCCATTCTGCATCAGCACACATCCAAGTCCTTGGCACGATGCGTCACAATAAATGTCAAAGCTTTGATTAACATCCGGTAGAACTAACACTGGCGCTGATATCAATCATTTCTTCAGCTCCTGAAAACCTTTCTCACACTCCGGCGTCCATGCAAACTTCTTCTCCTTTTTCAGCAATTGCGTAAGAGGTTTCGCAATTGTCGAAAAGCCTTCAATGAAACGGCGGTAGTAACTGCCATTCCAAGGAAACTCCGGATCTGGGTCACAGTCTTCAGCTGTTCCCAATGTAACACAGCTTCTACCTTGCTTGGATTTACGGCGACTCCTTCTGCGGTCATTACATGTCCGAGGAACTCCACCTTGTCCTTCCAAAAGTCACACTTACTAAATTTAGCGAAGAGTTGTTGTTCCCTTAGCTTTTCCAAAACTCGCCTTAAGTGCTCTGCATGTTCATCCTCTGTCTTGGAGTAGACTAAGATATCATCTATGAACACAACAACAAACTTGTCCAAATATTCCATGAACACCTTCTTCATCATATTCATGAAATATGCTGGCGCATTCGTCAGACCAAAGGACATAACAGTAAACTCATAATGTCCGTATCTTGACGACAATGCGGTCTTCGGGATATCTTCTGATCGGATCTTCAACTGATGGTATCCTGATCTCAGATCAATCTTGGAGAAAACTCCAGCTTCTCTCAGCTGGTCAAACAAGTCATCGATCCTGGGTAGTGGGTACTTATTCTTCACGGTGACTTCATTGAGTGCATGGTAGTCAATGCACATCCTGAAACTCCCATCCTTCTTGACAAACAGAACTGGCGCTCCCCATGGCGACGAACTCAGTCTGATAAATCCTTTCTCCATTAACTCTTCAAGCTGCTTCTTCATATCTACCAATTCCTCGGTGGACATCCGATAAGGTCTCTTTGCTATCGGCGCTGTACCAGGTACAAGCTCTATCACAAACTCTATGTCCCTGTCTGGCGGCATACCAGGTAGATCTTCAGGAAAAACATCTGGATACTCATTTACCACTGGAACATCTTCTATGCTGATTGCCTTGGTATTGTTAACCATCAACTGTCCATCTCTAACAGCGGTAGCTTGAAATTCCACTTTCTTTCCACACGGGCTCTCAACTGAGATAGTCCTTCGTCCACAATCCAATACGTCCTTGTGCTTGGATAACCAATCCATTCCCAAAATAACATCTAAGGTCTGGGTCTCCAAAATAATAAGGTTCGCTAGGAACTCTATCCCATCTATTAGTATTCTCACCCCAGAACATCCTACTTTCGTTCGGAGTTCGGAACCAAGGGTTTGAACTAAAAGCATGCATTTAAGTCTTGCAATCTCCAAATCATTTTTAGCAGCAAAGCCTTGAGAAACAAACGAATGCGAAGCTCCTGAATCAAACAAAACTGTTGCAGGTACTGAGTTAACAAGTAACTTACCTAGTACGACGTCCGTGGCATTCTGCAGTGCATCTGCGGTGACATGGTTGACTCGGCCTCTCACCACGATGCCGGGGTCTTTGCTCCTGGCTGTCTTTGTCCCTCGGTTGGTTCCTGGTCTTTGGCGTCTGGCTGGTGTGGATCCCAGTTGAAGCGAATCGGGTCACTCCTGCTGTCTTCTTAGGGCAATTGTTGGCAAAGTGCCCCGGCTCGCTGTAATTGTAGCAGCGTCTCACTGCCCCTTGATCGCTCAAGCGGCGTTTACGGCTGGTCTGGGTGCGATAGTTCTGATTGACGGGTCTTGGTGCTGGTGATGGTGTCCTTGTTGCATTCTGCGGCTGGAATCTGAAAAACTGATTTGGCGCAACCCTCAAACGTTGCTGTGCTCCCTGACGCGATCCCTGATGCTGCATCCTGCGCTTCCTGTTGTCGTCCAGCTCCTTGCGCTTGTCCTCAAGAATAAGTGCTTTATTCACCAACTCTTGGAAATCTGGAAAGGTGTGGGTGATCAGTCCCACCTGTAGTCCTGAGTTAAGTCCCTTCATAAAGCGAGACTGTCTGGCTTTATATGTCGCTACATCCTCAGGTGCGTAGCGAGCAAGCTGTGTGAACTTGTTCAGGTATTCGGCCACTGGCTGGCTGCCTTGCTTCAGTGCTCTGAACTCCTCCTTCTTGAGGTCCATAATTCCTTCCGGCACATGATACTGACGGAAAGCAGCTGTGAATTCTTCCCAAGTAATATCTTGAGGGTTCTCTTGCGTGGCACAGAAGTTCTCCCACCATTCGGCGGCTGTCCCTTCCAACTGATGAGAAGCGTAGAGTACCTTCTCATTTCCCATGCATTGAGCAATGTGTAGCTTTCTCTCTATTGACCTTAACCAATCATCGGCTTCCAATGGATTGGCATTCCCGGAGAAAGTGGGTGGATGAGTCCTCATGAACTCTGACAGTCTTGTATTCTGGCGTTGTCCCTGATTGACTTGATTAGCGGCGGCCTGAGCAGTGACGTGTTGCATTTGTTGCATCATAGCATGCATCAACTGAGTCTGAGCAGCAAGAAAAGCTCCAAAATTCTGCATGTCAACTGGCGGTGCTGGTTGGGGTGCAGGTGCTCCATTGTTGGGGTTTCCAGTTGGGCGAGAACCACTGCCATTGCCTCCAAGGTTTCCGCGGGTGTTCATCATCTGTCGATTGCTCCAAGGTTTAGAGATGAGAGGGAACAAGAATAGACAAGTAGTAGGGAACTTATGCGGGGGAAAAGTGTAACTCAAAATCCAACTTTATTAATAATAATAGTAATAACTTGGCATGGTTGCTTACAATGCCTAAGGGCCTTGCAACACATACTGCACACTCAGCAATCAATGAAATCCAACGCCTCTAAAGGGTGACTCTTATTCTATAACACGACTCGACGAAGGAGTCTCAACCTCAACGCCTACGCTCACTCGTCGAGAAAACCTCCACTGCCTCCTCGCGGCGGGTGCGGCGGCATAGGCGCGAAACAATCGCCATGCCCCACAACTGCAGCTGTGGTTGACGATGCGGCGTCCTCCTGCAGTTACGGATCTGTTGGTCTTTGTGGCTGTGGCGCGGGTGCAGGTGGCGCCTCTTCTGGTTCCTCCTCTAGGTCTGGAGCGTCCAACTCCAACACTGGATCGGGACCCTGGCCATACAGTGCAGTCTCCAGCTTTGCGATCCTTTCCGCAGCATAAGCGACGTACTCACGGGCATTCTCCAAGTGCTTCTTCTCCTCCTCAAGTTGTTCGCGAGCCTTCTTCAACTCCTGAGCTGTGTCTTCAATCAGCTCCTCCTGAGCGGCGACGAATCTGGCTAAGTGTGTGACGGTAGCATCCTCATCCTCTATCGTCTTCCGTTGAACTCTGCTGTGTCGGCGTGGGTGGTGACGGAATACTGTGCCTTCCAGCTCCCTGGAGTAGGTGCGGGCGATCTGCTGCATTGCTCGACGCGACACCTCCTGAATTCCAATCTCGAAGGTAGACCTCCTGGCGGTGAAGTGAAAAGGGCGGCTGAACTTCGTCTTCTCTCGGGCATACACCGTGATCCGGACGTCCCATCCTGTGACCAGTCCTGCTTGCACAAGTGTAGTCCCTCGGTAGAGCGGCCTCTCAAAACCTCCAAGAAACTGAAGCATACGCCACAACTCGGCGGCATAGCCTCCTTCACGCTCTGCGTAGTTGTTCTTCATAATCATCTGCCAAAAGACGCTTGCGTAAGAACGCAACATTTTAAAATCAATGTGGAAGACAAAAAGAACTCAGCAAGGGGTATGAACAAGAAAGAAAAGGGGTAAGTCGAGAATTCATTCGTTATCTTGACCAACTTTTAGCTTTAGAAAATAGGTTTTATCCTTACTACGACCATTCTAACTATGGGTGAGCCTACGGTCAGTATGGCTCTGATACCACCTCTGTCGGGACCCGAATTTGCAAATCTGGACCCTCTGTGTATTCAGCACTAGTCCAGGAACACGCTAGTGCACACAGTCTCAACATTGGTAAATATCACAATCATACCACTCGATACTAATAAAGTACTTTAATCAAATAATCAAACTGGTTGCTTGACCTTAGGGTCAAGTTACAAATATACGCCTCACAGGGCGAAACTTATTAAAAGAGAAATAATAGCAGCGGAAAATAAGATAACTTCGTGGCGCCATCCAAGATATACCACAGTAACCGATCGGGCTCGCTCCCTAAGTAGACGGTTCCTCTTGGAGCTCCTCCTCCAAAGCTGGTGTAGTCTCCTCTTCAACTGGTGTTGTATTGCGGCAAGGGTGAGTACTTGGTACTCAGCAAGTCATGCACAGAATGCAAGCTAATATACTATATGCATGGCTTTAGCACAAAAGGAATAGCTCAAGGTTTATTTGCAGTAAACAGCATTTGACAAGTATCATAAGTAGATTCGAAAGTAGTAGAAACAATATAAGCTCAATAACTTTTCAAGGAGTTTAGTAAACATCTTTCCCATCCTAATCCACATTTCCATCAACACCATTATTAATCCAACCCAACCTTTCAAGTCCAAGTTATTTTTGAAAAAGTCTAACCCTTGACTGTAATTCCCGAGCGATGTCCAATACCGCGGACACGGCTATTCGAATAGATTTTACACTCTGCAGAGGTTATGCACTTTACCCACAAGATACAGTCAAACACCACAAAGGCGAGTGTCCGTAACAAAGTCTTTCGGAAACTTCTAACAGCACAAGTGGTCCTCCCCGGTGTTGCACACTAACCCTTCCCTTAGCGAAGGTGAAGTTTAGGTCAAGCCACCGTTAGATGGGTACCTGGCCGCAGCCCCGGTACGCTCCCCCGTACAACTACACAAAGGGTGTAGTTGACATCCTGAGGTCCCACAGGTACGTTATTAGCAACTTATTCAACTAGGTCCGTCCCATTACAGACATGTGGTTGCACGTTTGACCCAGTTCAAAGGCTTGCAAGGTTAAGTCCTTAGGGTGACCAGGGCAAGACTACCCGAAGAACCAACACAACGTTCCCGGTGCCACAACTGGCCCACCCGATCATTCTTGCCACATGCCCTGGTCCAAATCTATTTATCAAAACCCCCAGTTGATTACCATGCACCACGTGCCATCAACATCACATGATACCTTTCCAAAACAGGTTCAATATATCATTAAGTCAATATTAACATTTGATTGTCCAAAATCATGTCATGAGCACGTAGCAAGTCTAAGCAATATACTACAACGGTCTAAATTCCCATGTTGGCAATTTAATAATATCCAACTAGTAAACCACAACTAGGGTGACAAGGGTCATGGCACATATTTAATTAACCAAGGTGTCATACAACAATTTGGCATTTATCTAATTTCCCATATTTAAATAAAGTACTTTCCAATTAAACTAGCATGCAATAGCTTTAAATCGAATTAATTTGAAATTGGGATCAACTTGGTCAAAGCATAACTTGCCTTCAAAGAGTACTTGCTCTTGGTCCTGAGTTGGCTCCTGGGTCAACAATTCACCTTCGAATCCTTCCGGCACTTCAACGTCTACTCGTAAAGCGTGCAAATAGCAAATAAATAAATAAACAGTAGACAAAAAGTGTCCAAACAACCAAATAAAGTTCATAAACAGAGAGAGCATAATTTTATGAATTTTTAGAAACTGGAATCGTCAAATTCGGAGTTTAAATACAAAAGTTATAAGCGTTTGAAGTTTAAATAATCAATTAAATAATATTACAGAGAAAAACTTTGGCCCAAAAATTAAATAAAATTCATAATTAGGTAGATCTCAATTTTATAAAAATTTAGAAATTTCAATCACTCAAATCGGAGTTAAAATGCAAAAGTTATAAGCGTTTGAAGTTCGAATCAAAATCTGAAATCAATAATTCGAATTAATAAATCATTTTCTTTTTCGGAAATCAATTATTGCGTCAGCAAGGACACGTGGACCAATCGGGTGATGACACGTGGCCTCGAGTCCATGGACTAGGTCCATGGTGACGCCCGGCCCACGGTGGACGCGGCCTACAGCTACAGAGGCTGACACACGGGCCCCACCCGTCAGTGGGTCACGTGCACGGTGAGACTCTCTCGGGCGAGACACTGACATGCGGGCCCCGCATGTCAGTGACACGCAGTAACGCCCAGGCTCGGCCGCTGGCACGCGGGCCCGGCCTGTCAGTGACTCAACGCACGGCGCTGCGGCGGCTATGTGGCATGACCCGGCGTGCGACACGTGGGTGCATCACAGCCGTCCACCACGGATCTAACGGTTCGAATCTATCTAATCGCGCGACAGAACAAAACTACGTGGCTCAATCTCCACCGTTGGATCTAGATCCAATGGTCCTTAATAGATCTGGCTGATTGAACTAGATCTAATCTAAACCACACGATTTAGATCCAACGGCTGAGATGTATCCTAGTTCTACGGGGTTGGGAACACGTGGGCAAACCTCAACGGTTGGATCCGGATTGGACGGTTCACGTAGCTCGCGGACGGCAATGGCTTCGCGATGGCGCACAGCTGCCGGAGTTGAAGACGATGACGAGCCCAACGGCGTTCCAGCGGTTCTTCGACGAGGTGAGTTGGCTCCACGGGTGCGTCTCGACGCGGGGTTCTCGGATATGGCCTTGGACGCGGCGGAGAACGACCGACGGCGGCGGGGCGAAGCGAGAACTGTGGCGGAGGGAAAACAACTACGGCGAGCGATTGCAGAAAACTGGCGACGGCTTAAGCTCGGTAGGCTAGGGTTTCGAGTGCGCGCGGAGAAGGGCAACCTCGGGCGATGTCTCACGCATTAAATAGCCCCGGGATGCGCCCAGAATCAGGAACCCTAACGGAACACGGCGGCTACGCGGCAGAGGAGTCCGTCTCGGATTCGGGCGGAGACGATGACGGAGGGCTGTCCACGTGGCGCGATCAACGACCACGATGGCGCGGACGTGATCGGATCCAGACCGGATCCGGTTGGATCGGTGCGGCTCAATCTCGACCGTTGGATCTTGATCCAACGGTCCCGCCGACAGGGTTGGCCGAACACGTGGCTCGGGTCGGACTCGAGCTCGAGTCTGACTCGGGCTCAGTCGGATGAACAGTACTCGACCCGATTTGATTTTTCCAGCGATTTAAATAATTCGATTAATTCCCAGAAATTCATTTAATTCAAGAAAAATAGCAAAAGACTCTGAAAAATTCCAGAAAAATTCTGGAAAATATTTTGCAACATTTTGGACTCAAATAAAATATTTTCAACAAAATTTTATTTGCAAAGTTAAATTCTTTAATTATTTCAAAATGGAATAAATTCAAATAAATTCCAAATAAATCCAAATAAATTCCAGAAAATTCCAAAAATTCAACAAAGTGCCAAATCACACATGAATTTAAGAAAAGCAAAATTTTTGGGGTGTTACAGCACCTTCGTGGCAAACAGGGAGAACGACGAGCTAACAAGGGCCCTACAAAACGCGGAGCACCCTGGACGCACACGAGGCATTGGCGTTGTTCCGTGGAATATTAGTTTTGCTAAAGACGCTGAGACTGTAACACCCCAGCACCTAGTATGCCACGAATTTCACCACAAAGGATATTAGCAGCAACAAAAATACATATTTAACAATAAATTACAGCAACTACGTTAATAGATTTTTTTTAACAAATTTTGGCAGCATGCACTCTGTTTTTCCATGATTTGAAGCCTCAATAATAACCTCACAACACAATAGCATAATAGATGACATCTATAACACAAATAACAAGGATTTCAGCAACAGTTCAAGCCAAGAATATAAATTTGAACGCCTCATGAACCAATACGAAGTAAACAATTAAACATAGCAAACGACATAACATAAACCACGTTTAGTTCAATAAGATAAACCATCACATCTAGGAAGGGGTGTGTAATTGTCTAATTGAGCGAAACTAAGTAGAGACGTGAAGCTAGCTCCCTTTCCCACATGCCGAATTCAAGGTACCTAAAAAAACATTTAAACAACAAGCGTGAGTTCATCGCCCAACAAAGTGTATTGCAATGGAATGAAACAATAATAGTTAACATACATACGTTATGTCAATCATAATTCATGAGGAACAACTCATAACAACTTCTCCATTAACATCCTCATTCATGCAATGCAATGCACATGTCTCTTTGCTTAGCACATACCGGTATTGCCGAGTGAACACCCGTCGGTGTGCACCCTCTTTCCCTTCCATCCCGTGGATGGTGCCTACTCTTACTGACTCGCTTATATTCACAATTATGGATGGGACTACGAGGTAGGTCTTTCGTGTTCACTACGTGTCAACACAGAGGCCCGCATCAGAATGGGTCGCCTCTTCCATTATGAATGCACATATGCCATAAACATGAATAAACTTGCATATAAACTCGATTTAACAATTGCATAGCCATTTAAAAAAATTATATTCATCTTTCACATGCAAGTATCAAACATGGTAACTTTATCTATCACATGGATAAGCTACAACATAACAAAGTAATATGGCCACCCAAGCCTCAACCACTACAATACACTTGCCTTCAACCTCGCGGGACGGAGTGGCAAGATGATGACAGCACTCCCGGGGTCACACCACCTACACATGGATGTAATCCACTCAAAACGTGCTCACAAAGCCTCACAAGACTAATAACTACGATGGCTTCGCAACCCACTTCTAAAAACCCAAAAAACAGAATCTGCCCAAACGGGACAGCAACCTTCTAGTGACCATAACTTGAATTTAACAATTCCAAATCAGGTAAACGAATACATTTTATCTAACTACAAGAAATTTCCCATCTTTTTCTAATTATTCGAAAAGTCTCATTCGGCCTCTAAGTTCCTGTAATCTACAGATGAACACAGACTGTTCCAATCGCGACATGACTTGGACAGCGCTCGGTAAAATGGGTATAACTTTTAAACGGCTAAACAAAACTTAGTGATTTAAGTTCCCAATTAAAGGTATTTCAATTGTTTAAATTGTTCGCAACAGCCGGCCCCCCAAAAAACGCATCTAACAAATTCAAAATCAAGCCCTAAGCATGGGTACCCAATCTACCCGAGGTGATAGCGTAGGACATATTTGCATTCTCCCTAAATTCATCTAACAACAGCACCTAAACATGGGTTTTAGGCATGAATTCCCCCATCTAATCAGCACCATAACCTTACAAAAGAATCTAAAATCACTTACCTCCCTTGAAGAACCAAACGAACGACGAACTTCTCCTCCTCCTGGCCACGATCTCCCTCCAATCACCAAAAATGCCAGATCTTCTCGGTTGCAAGGCTTCCCAACAGGGGAATCAATGGAGGAGAGGGTGTGGCAGCTATGGAGGGGGAGGAACCCTAGCTAGGGCCGGCTAGGGTGGAGGGGAAATGCGCACGGCTAAGGGAAGGGAGGGGGCGCAAGGCTTGGAGGTGGGGCGGCTAGGGTTGGAGGGAGTGGGGGAGTCTAGGGGGCGGGAGGCGCATGGAGTTGGGAGGGATTAGGGTTGGCAGGATTTTCTCCCCCACATGGGCCAAAACCCCTCCACTAAAGGCCCAGAACTCAAACCCCCTAGGCCCAAACCCTCCCGGACAAGCCCAAACACTCCGAAAAGAAAAAAACACGACCTAAACTCTTACCGAAATGTCATATTCTCTCCCCCTTAACAGGATTCAATCTCTAATCCGAAGAACGCCAAAAACAAAAACAAAGTCCCCAAGGGACAAAAAACTTTTTTGCAACACAAAACATCCGCGCAAAGACTCAAATCGAACCAAATGACAAACAAATTCCCAAAACCAACACTTAGCGAGAAATAGTTGACTTAGCTCAACTAAGTGCAGCCACTCACGGTTCCACCTTTCATTCCTATTCCCAATAAAATTTGCAAATGACAACACTCCCTAGCATTCTATATTCCGGAGAACTTCCCGAACAAGGAAGCCCACAAGAATTTCCCTCAACCGCAATCCTCGATTTCACCCACTAAAGGGCTTAATCAAATTAATTAATACGCCCAAATCCTCACATCAAACACTTCATACTACTATCTCAAACAACCTAATGAACTCTGAATAACTTCCCTTTTGGCACTATGGTACGACCCGTATAATCAGTAATTTTCTTCCGAAGAACATAAAACCAATATTCGAACTCAACTCTAAATTCCCTTTTCAGCTTCATTCACAAAACCTTAATCTCATTTCTCAACGTGTCTACCACATTTCATTAAACTCAAGATGACACAATCAAAGCGAGTCACATCTCTTTTAACAACCTCTCTACCACCAAATCACCAATGATATCTTATTAATAACTGGGGTTCTAAACGTGACCCCCCTAAGAACCAATAAAACACTAGTTCTCAACTCCTGCAATTGATTGCCCTTTAAATCGAACGGACTATTACCAAGATATGCCATCGAAAGAAATAACTCACGAAGGCACAACTGCCTTTCCAATTCGCAATCATGCTATAATTTCATTCTATCCTCTCCCAGGCATATTTCATACCCAAAGACAACTAGCTAAGAAAATTGTTCACGATAGAACATTTATCAACAAAATTACTGTCACCTTCACTACCACCAATCGATACTCTTAATAAAAAGTTGAACCCAGACATCATCAACCTCTATCGTAGTCCACCCTTATACCACTAATGTCCAGCACCTAGCCCAAGCTAGGACTGTAAAACCTTACCAAACCACAAATGGTTCCTTACTTAAGAGGGTCTCGCCCTCACAAATTTTCACTTAGTAATCAAGCCCAAGAGTCTAAATCTTTAGTATACTCAACCATAAACCATGAACATTCTTATTCTTAACCCCATCTAGAATACAAAAGAAGTACAATTCCTTTGAACCCAATTGATCCACATGCATCAATTTGAATCCAATGCGCTAAAATCCACTTTGGAAACAATTCGACAACATAAAAAAAACATTTTGTTTTCCTAAGCCAAATCGCAAAGGAAACTCAAATCTCTTACACCACAGCCAAAATACCCTAAATTATTCATTCTTTCTTTTCATGCTAGAAAGCAATGGAAATCTCGATTCATGACATGAATGCAAACTTTTCAAGAGCACTCCGGATTAGTCATATATCCCTATATGACTTTCTCACCGACCTGGCTCATCAACTCTTTTATGGTTATATATATATAAACGATGTCATGTTTCCTTTTCACCATTCGTTCTTCATGTAACAATAATACCGAATAATCATTCACAAGGAGACTTCATTCTATTCATGACATAATTGGAACACAAATAATATCGATGATTGCAATAATTCATATAAATTATGATGACAGCATAGTTAACAGTAAACACCACATCGCATCACAACCCAACAACAATTGCATGATATACTTACAAAACTTCGCATTTTAACCAAAATCAACATTTTGGAAGAGAACATCGACTCCCAAGTCAAACATCTGCACCCACAACCGCCACAAATTATCTTAAAGAGAAAGGGAAACTCATTCCCAATAGAGAACACTTCACCAACAAAATCACTTATGTACATTCATAAGATCCACCCTTTTAAGCACTCGCAAACACCACACACAAATTCCAATTAAATCCAACTCTAGTCACAATAGAAATACAAATTAAGTGCTTAACTCAAGGGTTTCCAACACACCCCACTATGTCCATTTGCTTCTTTTAAATATTGTTTCCAAAGGTAATTCAGTTTGAACGCGAAAGAGCGCGATCCACTCAAATACTTTTTGGTGTAAATCCATACTCATAGCATAAATTAAACAGATTAGACAAAACCAAAGATTGGCATGGTTCAATAACACACAATATTCTGGAATCCATCAACCGATTACTTCCAAAACTACTCCTTCATCCTTATTTTTGACCATCAAAGCCAAGTCCGCAACTTGACCAAAAATGCAACTTAATCAGGGGAGTTCTATTGCCCACTAACTAGAACGACTTAACAAACGGTATGCACTCCTAGAAAAATCATACAATCAATTGAATCCGCATGTCTCTCAAAGAAGGTTCCGTCCAAATCCCACCATTTCTAGTATTCCAATCTCTTAACTATTCAGGATCTTGTACTCACCAAATTATGAAAGGTCCAACACCTTTGAACAGAACTTACAAAACCTGACCTTCTCTTAATTTCCTCTTCTTATTCACATAACCATGGCCATAGCTAGCTGTATAATCATCAAACCATAATCTAGGCCTATCTCCTGACAATCAACAAGGAGAACCACGGTCTCAGCTCTTCAACACAAATGACTCATCTCTTAATTTAGCATAAAACGAGCCATCACCCATACAATTGTCTATTCCAGTCCTAAAGCATATCTTTTCAACACTTATTTCGATATAATCAACACTTACTTTTTGCACAATCCCTAGGTCACATATTCAATACCCCCAGTTTTTTTCCATCAATAAACACTTCTAGTCATTCAATACGAAATCCAATAGTCATATTTCAACCACGAACCAAAGACAACCATTTGTCAAGGACAAATTCAACCTTTCCTACAATCACTCCAATACTCCCATTCTTTGATTTCACATCAATTAAGTCATTTTTGTCGATTCACAATTTAATTGACCCCTAAGCAACATAAGCCAATATTCATTATGTCTCTACACTATCATACTATGGTGCTTTACATCACCACCATGCGATCATAAATTTGCCAAGCAAAAAATCCTAGATCCTCTTAAGCGGGATCATTACTTACAAAATCTCGAATTTCCAATTACTCTATGAAATCATGTGCTGAAAAATTGGCTTAGAATTGAATTTTCAAATGTGTTTGTGTTTGTGCATGCGCTGGATCAAATTTCAAAAATAGTAAGTTTCGCTTTGGTGTCGGACCAAAGTTTTAGAAAACAGTAAAGTTCCCATTTTACGCCGGACCGCTTGCGCCGGACCAAACTTTTGGTCCGTGGTGAACGGCATCTGCGCCGGACCATGTTTTCGCATCTACGCCAGACCAAAGCTTTGGTCTGTCGTGAACGGCGATTTGAAGGCCTTTCTTCATGTGTACGTTGGACTGATTTTTGTTTAGTCCGTTGTGAACATGTTTTATGCCGGACCAAGTTTTACAAAAATAGTAAGCTTCTATGTTACGCCGGACCATGCACGCCAGACCAAATTCTTGGTCCGTCGTGAACGCATTTTTGAGCGTTGTTTTTGCATGTACGTCGGACCAAAAATTTGGTCCGTCGTAAACGTGTTGTTGAACATGTTTTTCTTTGAATTGAACCGAGACTTTCGCATGTACGCCGGACCAAATATTTGGTCTGTCGTGAGCTGCGCCGGACCGGTGTTTAGTCTGGCGTGAATGGACTTTTCTAGGGTTTTTGCCCTGTGTGCGTCGGACCAATGTTTGGTCCGTCGTGAACGTGTTTGGCTTGGTTTTGGATGTTTTCCCAAAATTGAAATTGCGTTGATTGTATGCAATGCTCATGTGAGTAGTTGCATGGACTGATTTGGGTCAAGTCGCGGACTTGTGCTCGCATACCTTTGTGTTTGTTCATGTGCAGGTATTGCTCGAAGACGAATGTGGTCGATGACGAGACCGGAACTAGGTTCATGGAGGAACTGAGGTTCGAGACTAGGTTCAGGAGGAACCGAGGTCTTAGTGGTCAAGGATGTCATGCGGGATGTTCGGGCTAAGAGAATAGTGCACATGAAGAATGGTTAGTCACGTGAATATGGCAGGTGGTCCATACGCGTGCAGAGTTGTTAGTCACGTGAGTATGGCAGGGTTGCCATACGCGTGCAAGAGTTGTACTCGGCTAGGTTAGGCCAAGTAAAGTTGTGTTGAATACATACTCTTTATAAGATTAGGAGTGGGACTCCTTCTAGGATTAAGAGTAGGAATTGTATTCAGGACTCCTTGTGTTTTGCTCCTTTAAATAGGAGGGGTTGTCTCCTGTTGAAGGGCATCAGTTAGAGCTTTAGGGTTTGTACTCTTTTGATTGGAGTACTTTTAGACAAAAAGAAATAAAGATCAATTCTTTCAGATCCTTTGCGTGCTACAGTAATCACGAAGCTACAGTGCCCGCGTTGCTACAGTGTTTCCTGTTTTGTTCTTGTTTGCATGCTTTTTCTGGTTCTAGATTGGTTTTTGTTCTTTGAGTTTCATCTTGATTTGATCCATAACAAACCTTTCTATTGTATTGATTTAGAGTTCCTCAAAGTTTAGTTGATTAATCTTTTGTTGTTCTTGATTAACCTACAAGTTTTGATTAGATCAGTTTTCGTCAAGTTCTATCATAGCAAGCTTACGAGGCTTATAACTTTTCATCTGTAAGTCCGATCGAGCTGATTCTTTTTGGGTTCGTTTCGTATTGGAATGTAGTTTCTTTTACAAAAGTTTCAGATCGATCTGACTGTTGGATCTTCGGGAATTCACATTTTACGAAATGTTTGTCAATCTGTTCTTGTCGAATACGAAGTAACTTTTTGGTTCAGATTTGGGGTGAACTTTTAATAGATCAAAGATTTGGTTTTAGCTTCCGCACAATCATTCACCCTCCCTCTTATTGCTATATTCATATACTTCGATCCTACAAGTGATATCAGAGCAAGGTTTTCCTAATCCATCTTAACCGGTGATTAGATTAATGGATCGTTATTCGACAACATGGAGGCGTTCATCCAGGTGCAGGGCTTCGCAATTTGGGAGAAAGTCTACAAGCCATACGAAGTCCCTGCAAACGACAACGTCAACGACGCCAATCGCGCATATGTTGAGCAAACAGCAAGGCGCGCAACTTGATCATCCAAGGCTTGGGACGCAGCGACTTTGACCATGTGATCCATCTCAAATCCGCATATGAGGTATGGAAATGTCTTTGTGATTACCATGAGGGTTCTAACTGTGAAATCATGTGCTGAAAAATTGGCTTAGAATTGAATTTGCAAAATGTGCTTGTGCTTGTGTTTGACAATTTTCCAAGAAACAGTAAGTTTCGCTTTGGCGCCGGACCAAGCTTAAAGAAAACAGTAAGTTCTGCATGTACGACGGACCAATTTCTTTGGTCTGTCGTGAACGGCTTTTTGAGGATTGATTTCGCATGTACAACGGACCGATCTTGTTGGTCCGTCGTGAACGTGTTTTGCTCGGTTTGGATGTTTTGCAAGAATTGAATTGAGTTTTTGGTTTGACCTTGAGATTATGAAATTTGTGAGAATTTCATGATGCTTGTTTTGAAGTGGACTTTATGCAATGCTCGTGTGAGTATTTGCATGGATTGATGTGAGTCAAGTCGTGGACTTGTGCTCGGAATTGTTTTGTGGTTTGTTCATGTGCAGGTATTGCTCGAAGACGAACGTGGTCGATGACGGGACCGGAACTAGGTTCATGGAGGAACTGAGGTTCGGGACTAGGTTCATGGAGGAACTGAGGTCTTGGTGGTCAAGGATGTCATGCGGGACGTTCGGGCTAAGAGAATGGTGCACATGAAGAATGGTTAGTCACGTGAGAATGGCAGGAGGTCATTCGCGTGCAAAGTGTTAGTCACGTGAGTATGGCGGTGGCCATACGCTGCGTGCAAAGTGTTAGTCACGTGAGTATGGTAGGGTTGCCATACGCGTGCAAGAGTTATACTCGGCCAGGTTGGGCCAAGTAGAGTTGTGTTGGATACAGATTCCTTCTAGGGAATAGGAATTGTATTCAGAACTCCTTGTGTTTTGCTCCTTTAAATAGGAGGGGTTGTCTCCTGTTGAAGGGCATCGAATCAATTGGAGCTGAGCGCATTGAGAGCCTCAAGCTCAGTTTTAGGGTTTGTACTCTTTTGATGAGAGTACTTTAGACAAAATAAATAAAGATCAATTCTTCCAAGATTCTTGCGTGCTACAGTAACCACGTTGCTACAGTGTTTTTTGTTTTGGTTCTTGTTTGCATGCTTGCTCTAATTCTAGATTGGTTTTTGATTCTTGAGTTTCATCATGATTTGATCCATCAAAAACCTTTCTAGGGTATTGATTTAGAGTTCCTTAAAGTCTAGTTGATTAATCTTTTGAAGATCTTGTTTAATCTTGAAGTTTTGATTAGATTAGTTTTCGTCAAGTTCTGGAACAGCAAGCTTGCGAAGCTCATTACTTTCGATCCGTAAGTTAGATCGAGCTGATTCTTTTTGGATTCGATTCGTATTGGAATCTAGTTTCTTGTGTCCAAATTTCAGATCAATCTAACGGTTGGATCTCCGGGAATTCTCGTTTTACCAAACCTCTGTCATTCTGTTTTTGTCGAAAACGAGGCAATTATTTGGTTCTATTTTGGGGTGAACTTTTAATAGATCAAGAATTTGGTTTTAGCTTCCACACAATCATTCACCCCCCCTCTGATTGCTATATTCGTATACTTCGATCCTACAAGTGGTATCAGAGCAAGGTTTTTCTAATCTATCTTAACCGGTGATTAGATCAATGGATCGTTATTCGACAAAACCATGTGTGTTCGATGGTGTTGATTTTCAGTTTTGGAAGGCCAAGATGGAGGCGTTCATCCAAGCACAGGGCTTCACAATTTGGGAGAAAGTCTACAAGCCATATGAAGTCCCTGCAAACGACAACGTCAACGACACCAATCGCACACATGTTGAAGCAAACAGCAAGGCGCGCAACTTGATCATCCAAGGTTTGGGACGCAGCGACTTTGACCGTGTGATCCATCTAAAATCCGCATATGAGGTATGGAAATCTCTTTGTGATTACCATGAGGGTTCTAACACTATTAAAGAGGTTCGTCAAGATCTTTACAAAAAAAAATACATGCGATTTGAGATGAAACCCGGTGAGTCGCTAGATGATCTCTTTGCACGTTTTAATAAAATTCTTAGCAATTTGCGTGCTGTTGGAGTTAGCTTTGATGATGCTGCTAATGCTAGACAATTGCTTGGTGCATTAGACATGTCAATTTGGGAGATGAAAGTTACATCCATTAGAGAATCTACTGTCATGAGTATACTTACATTAGATGTTTTGTATTCTAAGTTGAAAACTCATGAGTTGGATGTTTTTGCTAGAAAGAATGATCATAAATCAATTGCTTTGACATCTCAATCTAGCATATCTAATAATGGTGCTGCTTCAAGTTTTGCTTTATTCTTTTTGTCTTCACTAACCGATGAACAGATTGAGCAATTCCCAGAAGAAGACTTATCACTACTCTCTTCTCGCTTTAACAAAGCTTTGCAAAATGTGAGAAAGAGAAAGAGAGGTGGTGGTGATCCTCCAAGATGCTATGAGTGTGGTGATCTCGACCATATTCATCCAAACTGTCCTAAACTTGCAGGTAAAGCATCAAGGGAGGAGAAGGACAACGACAGAAGAAAAGATAAGAAGTTCTCTTCAAGTAATAGAAAGAAGAAGAGCTTCATCAACAGCAAAGTTGTCCACCGATTTCTTTCCGCTCTTGAACAAGTCAATTTGAGCGATGTGGATTCGGAGAGCAGTGAGGACGATGCAACTCCAAGCAAGCATGAGTTGACGGGGTTGTGTCTCATGGCTAAAAGCAGCAGAATACTTTTATCGAGGGCGACCATGACAAATGACTTCAATGAGGTAGATCCTTCTTACGATGAATTAGCTATTGCTGTTGCTCGACTTGGTAAATTGCTTGATAAACGTGATAAGAAAATTAAGAAACATAATTTTATTGTGGAGTCATTGAATGCTGAAATTGCTAGACTTAAAACCTTGATTCCTGATGATGATGCTTGCAAATCATGTGACTTAATTTACAATGAGCTTACTTTGCTTAGGAAAGAACATGTTACCTTGTTAGAGCAAATCAATGCTGAAAATGAGAAAAATGAGAAACTTGTTAAACATGCTAGTTGTTCTACCATTGATTTGCATGATACAACTCCATGTTCTAAATGCTCCATACTAGAATTGAAGTTGCATGATGCAAATGCTAGGGGTCTCAAATGACAGAAGATTTTCTTACACATGAGGTTCTTTCATGCTCAACTTGTCGCAAGCAAAAAGGAAAAGTGGATGATCCCTGCAATAATTGTTTAATTCTTGCTAATAAAGTTGATTACTTGCAAAACTCTTTGGAACGATTCACTAATGGCAAGAAAAAGTTGAACATGATTTTGGATCAATCTAAGGTTAGCTCAAACAAGAAAGGTTTAGGTTTTGATCTTCATGCTTCATATGAAACTAAACCTCGCTCTATTGTTTATGCTCCTTGCAATGACAAACTTGAGATTTCAAATGAGCCTAAGAAAATTGTCTTCAAATCTGCTGGCCTTTTATCTTCTACTATGATGAATGCAAATGTTGCTTCTACTTCCAAAGCTAAACATAATGTTAAGTACACTTGCACTCATTGTGGTAGAGATGGACATTTAGTAGACTTTTGCTTTAGACTAGCTAAACAACAAAAGAAAGAAAGGTTTAATGCTAGGTCTAATTTCAGAAAGGCACACTCCACTTCTCATTATGTGCCTAGGGTGAAACAAACACCTTTTGATGCTAAAAACACGGGAAAAGGAAAATCTGATTTTGTGCATAAGAATACTCGTGTTGTGCCTACTGTTGTGCGTCGGGTGTCTCAAAGATCTTTGGATTCCTAAACATCTTATTTCTAACCCCAGTACCGAGACCTCGACACTTTCTGCTTCTATGTAGGCTTATCACGCGAGGAGGGAGAACATGTGGCTAGTGAATTTCGGATGCTCACTTCATATGTTTAGTGATAAGATTTGGTTCTTCTTCACTCGTGCATCTCATGCTAAAAGTGTTGCCTTTGGAGATACTTCTTCCACTTCTGTTTTCGCAAAAGGCACTAGTCCAAATGATGCAAGTACAGGTGCATATGTTCAGGGGGAGAGTGTCTTTGTTCATAAAAGATGATGATGATGCTGTTGAGGATGAGATAATTGGAGGTTTACATGAGAGACTCTTCCCACGTGCTTGTGTGTGCTTGTTTTCAAGCTTCCCACGTGCTTCACATCGACAAGCGTTCAAGTGAACTTTTAGGTATCTCCATGGTACTCAAGATTTTGGCATTTGGCTTTCTGCTTCCTTATGCATTAGTTTAAGAGCTTATTCTGATGTTGACTTTGGAGGATGTTGAATTGATTTGGTTCATGCTACCTCTTGAGTAATCCCCTTTCTTGAGCCTATTGATATTGGATTTCACTTTCTTAGAGATCATGTTGAAAAAGAAAATATTATGCTTCACCATGTGGATACTGAACATCAATTGGCAGACATTTTTACAAAACCTTTGTCTTCTTCTCGTTTTGCTTTTATTCGGGGAGAACTTGGGATTGTTCATCCAATGGGTTTGTTTTGAGGGGGAGTTTCCTTGCCAAGTTCTTTCACTTGATGAGCTCACTTTATCATATTTCTTTATATGTTATGTAATTGAGCTAATATATGATAATCTAATTGTCTCACTTGAACTAAAAATAACATTGCGAAATTCCTTGGTCAGATTGCCTATAGCTAAATACTTTGTGGTATCTTACTCTTCTAGGCTTGATATTGAATTTCCTTGACAAATTTTGGCTATGAAGCAAGTGTATTTTCAACTTTACTCTTTCATAAGACCTTTTAATCACTTTTGCATGTTTACAATCAAAGAAAAAGAAAAAGAAAAGGGAATCAATAAAAAAGGGGTTGTTAAAAGCAAAAGCCTAAAGTAATGTGCTTCAGGCATGCTTTCCCTAAAAAGACAAGATGTATGCTTCAAGCATGCCATTCCCTCAAAGATAAGATGTATGCTTCAAGCATGCCAATACAAGAAAAAGAAAGAAGTATGCTTCAAGCATGCCACATGCAGTTTATTATTTAAAGATTAAAATTGGTCTACTAGATTGGAGTTGAAACCACTTGCTCGCCCTGATTTGTTATTTGCTTCAACTTTGAGCCTTTGTTTTTCTACTAAAGGTTTTGCTTAGTACTTGGCTATAGTTGACTGAATTGAGGTTGAGATGCATGTCATTCCCTAACTTGTTAAAATCGCATCAAGATCATATATTTTGCATAATATATGATATATAAGGTTATATGATCGAATGAGCTCATCTTTTTCTATCTTGGCACTCCCTTGTTTCTCCTTGTGAAATCATTGTTTCAGAAAAAAATTTGAACATGTTCTCTCTTTTGTACTCTTGATGAATCCATTGTCAAAGGGGGAGAAAATTGGGAATTGTTGAAAAGATTAATGAAAAAGGGGGAGAAGAAAAAGGGGGAGTTGTTTATGGAATTTTGGGAGAAGTTTGGAGAATTTTGGAATTTTTGAGCACATTGCATTTTCACACACATTTTCCTTCTCAGGGGGAGATTTTGTTTTGCTTTTTGGTCAAAGGGGGAATTATGTGTTTTCTTACTTTGGTCTTTGATCCCTTGGATTTCAAAATCTTTTGTAAAGTGAATGCCAAATGTTCAATTCTAAGTGGTGTTGCCAATGTTTTCATCAAGGGGGAGATTGTGAAATCATGTGCTGAAAAATTGGCTTAGAATTGAATTTGCAAAATGTGCTTGTGCTTGTGTTTGACAATTTTCCAAGAAACAGTAAGTTTCGCTTTGGCGCCGGACCAAGCTTAAAGAAAACAGTAAGTTCTGCATGTACGACGGACCAATTTCTTTGGTCAGTCGTGAACGGCTTTTTGAGGATTGATTTCGCATGTACAACGGACCGATCTTGTTGGTCCGTCGTGAACGTGTTTTGCTCGGTTTGGATGTTTTGCAAGAATTGAATTGAGTTTTTGGTTTGACCTTGAGATTATGAAATTGGTGAGAATTTCATGATGCTTGTTTTGAAGTGGACTTTATGCAATGCTCGTGTGAGTATTTGCATGGATTGATGTGAGTCAAGTCATGGACTTGTGCTCGGAATTGTTTTGTGGTTTGTTCATGTGCAAGTATTGCTCGAAGACGAACATGGTCGATGACGGGACCGGAACTAGGTTCATGGAGGAACTGAGGTTCGGGACTAGGTTCAGGGAGGAACTGAGGTCTTGGTGGTCAAGGATGTCATGCGGGACGTTCGGGCTAAGAGAATGGTGCACATGAAGAATGGTTAGTCACGTGAGAATGGTAGGAGGTCATTCGCGTGCAAAGTGTTAGTCACGTGAGTATGGCAGGTGGCCATACGCGTGCAAAGTGTTAGTCACGTGAGTATGGTAGGGTTGCCATACGCGTGCAAGAGTTATACTCGGCCAGGTTGGGCCAAGTAGAGTTGTGTTGGATACAGATTCCTTCTAGGGAATAGGAATTGTATTCAGAACTCCTTGTGTTTTGCTCCTTTAAATAGGAGGGGTTGTCTCCTGTTGAAGGGCATCGAATCAATTGGAGCTGAGCGCATTGAGAGCCTCAAGCTCAGTTTTAGGGTTTGTACTCTTTTGATGAGAGTACTTTAGACAAAATAAATAAAGATCAATTCTTCCAAGATTCTTGCGTGCTACAGTAACCACGTTGCTACAGTGTTTTCTGTTTTGGTTCTTGTTTGCATGCTTGCTCTAATTCTAGATTGGTTTTTGATTCTTGAGTTTCATCATGATTTGATCCATCAAAAACCTTTCTAGGGTATTGATTTAGAGTTCCTCAGAGTTCCTCAAAGTCTAGTTGATTAATCTAATTCTAGATTGGTTTTTGATTCTTGAGTTAGATTAGTTTTCGTCAAGTTCTGGAACAGCAAGCTTGCGAAGCTCATTACTTTCGATCCGTAAGTTAGATCGAGCTGATTCTTTTTGGGTTCGATTCGTATTGGAATCTAGTTTTTTGTGTCCAAATTTCAGATCAATCTAACGGTTGGATCTCCGGGAATTCTCGTTTTACCGAACCTCTGTCATTCTGTTTTTGTCGAAAACGAGGCAATTATTTGGTTCTATTTTGGGGTGAACTTTTAATAGATCAAGAATTTGGTTTTAGCTTCCGCGCAATCATTCACCCCCCCTCTGATTGCTATATTCGTATACTTCGATCCTACACTAACACTATCAAAAAGGTTCATTAAGATCTTTACAAAAAGGAATACATGCGATTTGAGATGAAGCCTGGTGAGTCGCTAGATGACTTCTTTGCACGCTTCAATAAAATTCTTAGTAATCTTCGTGCTGTTGGAGTTAGCTTTGATGATGCTGCTAATGCTAGACAATTGCTCGGTGCATTAGACATGTCTATTTGGGAGATGAAAGTAACATCCATTAGAGAATCAACTGTCATGAGTACACTTACTTTAGATGTTCTTTATTCTAAGTTGAAAACTCATGAGTTGGATGTTCTTGCCAGGAAGGGTAATGTTAAATCAATTGCTTTGATCTCTAATCCTAACATATCAAATGCAAATTCCTCTTCTAGCTTTGCTTTGTCTTCCTTGTCTTCTTTAACAGATGAGCAAATTGAAGAATTTCCTGAAGAAGATCTGGCACTACTCTCTTCTCGTTTTAACAAAGCTTTGCAGAATGTGAGAATGAGGAAGAGAGTTGGTGGTGGCCCTCCAAGATACTATGAGTGTGGTGACCTCAACCATATTCGCACAAATTGTCCTAAACTTGCAGAAAAAGCATCAAGGGAGGAGAAGGACAATGACAGAAGAAAAGAAAAGAAGTTCTCTCCTAGTGATAAGAAGAAGAAGAACTTCATCAACCGCAAAGTTGTCCACCGAGTTCTTTCCGCTCTTGAACAAGTCAACTTGAGCGATGTGGATTCGGAGAGCAAAGAGGATGATGCAACTCCAAGTAAGCATGATTTGATGGGGTTGTGTCTCATGGCAAGCAGCAAGGACAGCTTTACCGACGATGACCACGACAGCGACTTCAATGAGGTAGATCCTTCTTATGATGAATGAGCTATTGCTGTTGCTCGTCTTGGAAAATTGCTTGATAAACGTGATAAGAAAATTAAGAAACATGATTTTCTTGTTGAATCATTGAATGCCAAAATTGCTAGACTCAAAACTTTGATTCCTAATGATGATGCTTGCAAATCATGTGAGTTAATTTACAATGAGCTCACCTTGCTTAGGAAACAACATGCTCTTCTGTTACATCAAAATGAGAAAAATGAGAAACATGTCAAACATGCTAGCTGTTCTACCATTGATTTGAATGATACAACTCCATGTTCTAAATGCTCTATACTGGAATTGAAGTTGAATGATGCAAATGCTAGGGTTTCTCAAGTAACAGATGCTTTGCTTACACATGAGGTTCTTTCATGCTCAACTTGTCGCAAGCAAAAAGGAAAAGTGGATGTTCCCTGCAATAATTGTCTAACTCTTGCTAATAAAGTTGATTATTTGCAAAAAATTTTGGAACGGTTCACTAATGGCAAGAAAAATTTGAACATGATTTAGGATAAATCAAAGGTTAGATCAAGTAAAAAAGGTTTGGGTTTTGATCTTCATACTTCATTTGAAACTAAACCTTGCACTGTTGTTCATGCTCCTTGCAATAACAAAATTGAGATTCTTAATGAGCCTAAAAAGATTGATTTTTAAATCTGCTGGTTTTTTTCTTCCACCTTGATGAATGCAAAATGTGCTTCTACTGTTAAAGCAAAACATCATGTCAAGTACACTTGCACTCATTGTGGTAGAGTTGAACATCTAGTAGATTTTTGCCTTAGGCTAGCCAAACAACAGAAGATAGAAAGGAACAAGGCTAGGTCTAATTTCAAACAGGCACGTTTCATTTCTCATTATGTGTCTAGGGTGAAGCAAACACCTTTTGTTGCTAGAGACACGAGAAAGGGCAAATTTGATTTTGTGCATAAGAATACTCGTGTTGTGCCTACTTTGTTGCGTCGTGTGTCTCAGTACTGGATTCCGAAAAATCTAATTTCTAACCCCAGTACTGAGATATCGACATGCTTTGCTATGTAGGCTTCTCGCGCGAGGAAGGAAAACATATGGCTAGTGGATTCCGGATGATCACGCCACATGCCCGGTAATAAGAATTGGTTCTCCTCCCTCACTCGTGCATCTCGTGCTGAAAGTGTTACTTTTGGAGAGGCCTCTTCCTCTTCTGTTGTGGCAAAAGGTACAGTGAAGGTAAGTGACAAGTTTATGTTCAAGGATGTGGCATTTGTTGAAAACTTGAAATATAACTTGCTCTCTGTCTCACAAATGATTGATGAAGATCTTGAAATAAGCTTTAAGAAAAATGAATGCAAAGTGTTAGATGCTTCATGTGATCTTGTTTCAGGATTTCTCGCTTTGGAAGAGTATTTAAAACTGACTTTGATGTATCACCTTCTTCTAAGCATAGGTGTCTAGTTGCCAATGTTTCTAAAGATTTATTCTTTTGGCATCGTAGACTTGGTCATGTTGGTTTTGATCATATTACTCGTGTAAGTGGTTTAGATCTCATACGTGGCTTGCCTAAGCTTAAGGGTGATAGCAATGTAGTATGCTCTTCTTGTAGACATGGTAAGATGATTGCAAGTTCAAATCCACCTCTTACCATGGTGATGACAAACGCTCCAGGACAACTACTACATCTTGACACGGTTGGACCATCTCGAGTTCAATCTTTTGGAGGCAAATGATATGTTCTTGTTATTGGTGATGATTACTCTAGATACTCTTGGGTATACTTTATGGCATCTAAGGATGAGGCTTTCAGTCATTTTAGAAGTCTTGTGCTTAGGCTCTCTGTTGATCATCCAGGAGCTCTTAGAACTATTAGAAGTGATAATGAAACTGAGTTTAAAAATTATTCTTTTGATCACTTTTGTGCTGAAAAAGGAATTGATCATCAATTTTCTTCACCTAGAGTGCCTCAACAGAATTGTGTAGTTGAAAGGAGAAATAGAACATAGTTGAAATGGCTAGAATTATGCTAGATGAACATCTCACTCCTGGGAATTTTTGGGCTGAAGCGTTTTCAACTGCATGTTATGTTTCAAACTATGTGTTTTCGAGATCAAAACTGGGTAAGACTCCATATGAACTTCGGTTTGGACATAGACCTTCTGTTTCTCACTTTCGAGTTTTTGGATGCAAATGCTTTGTCTTGAAATCTGGAAATCTTGATAAATTTGAGGCTAGATCAATGGATGGCATTTTTCTTGGATATCCTGCTCATACTCGTGGCTATCGTGTGCTTGTTTCGGAGACTGACAAAATTGTGGAAACTTGTGAAGTTATTTTTGATGAGGCTAGTCCAGGCACTAGTCCAAGTGATGTAGGTACATGCGCATATGTTCAGGGGGAGAAAATCTTTGAAGATAATGATGATGTTGAAGATGAGGTCTTGACTCTTCCTAATGCACAACAAGTTGTAGCACCTTTGGCACCTACTACTACATCACCTACAGCTAACCATCCTCAAGGTACAACATCATCTGTACATGCTGAAAATGAAGAAGAAGAAGAAGTTTCAAAAGCCAAAGCTCCCTTGCACATTCAGAAAATGCATCCATCTGAACAAATGATTGGAGACCTAATTGAGAGAATCACCCGATCCAGGTATATTCATTCTGATACTCATGCTCATTCTGCTTTAGTTGCTTCTTTTGAACCCAAAGATATATCTCATGCATTATCTGACGAATCTTGGATCAATGCAATGCATGAAGAATTAGAGAATTTTGAACGAAGTAAAGTTTGGAAACTAGTCTCACCACCTCCTGATTTTAATGTTATTGGAACTAGATGGGTTTAAAAAAAAAACAAAGTGAGGACGGTGTTGTTGTTAGAAATAAGGCTAGATTGGTTGCTCAAGGTTTTACTCAAGTTGAAGGCTTAGATTTTGATGAAACATTTGCTCCTGTTGCTAGAATTGAAGCCATTAGAATTCTTTTAGCATTTGCTACATCTAAAGGTTTTAGATTGTATCAAATGGATGTGAAAAGTGCTTTTCTTAATGGCTACATAAATGAGGAGGTTTATGTCAAGCAACCACCTGGTTTTGAAAATCCAAAGTTTCCAGATCATGTGTTCAAATTGTCAAAAGTTTTGTATGGTTTGAAACAAGCCCCTAGAGTATGGTATGATAGGCTAAAAACATTTTTACTTGAAAAGGGGTTTTCAATGGGAAAAGTTGACAAAACTCTCTTTTTACTCAAGCAAGGCAATGATCAACTGTTCGTTCATATTTATGTTGATGATATTATCTTTGGTGGTTCCTCTCATGTTTTAGTGTCTAAGTTTTCAGAAACCATGAGGCAGAAATTTGAGATGAGTATGATGGGTGAGTTGACATACTTTTTGGGACTGCAAGTCAAACAAACAAAGGATGGTACTTATGTACATCAAAGCAAATACACAAAAGACTTGCTACATCGTTTTGAGATGGAAAACAGCAAGCCAATCATAACTCCCATGGAAAAGCACTTGCATTAAGCCATGCATGTAGAATTTTAGTTTGCATTCTGTGCATGACTTGCTGAGTACCAAGTACTCACCCCTTGCAATAATACAGCACCAGTTGAAGAAGAAGCGATGCCAGCTATGGAGAAAGAACTTCAGGAGGAACCGTCTATCTATGGAGCCAGCCCAGACAGTTGACTGTGGTATACTAAATGGCGCCACGTTGATGCTTTTATTCTGCTGCAATTTATTCTCTTTAATAAGTTTTCGCCCTGGGTGGAGTACTCTTGTAACTTGACCACAAGGTCGAGCAACCAATTTGGTTATTTTAATTAAAGGTACTTGTCGGGGATTGACTATCTGGTAAAAGACCGCAGTACCCCTGGGAGATCCTGAGGCCACCGATCATACAGTGCCAACAGAAGATGCTCGGAGACCAAAACGAGCAGCATACCTCCCGAGCATACATGTCCTCCCCTTCGCTCACGACCATTCCAATCGATCACGAGCAAGCATGCTCGTAAAAACCACGTCATACCCGGGTACATGGTCGGTGGACTCGGTCATACTACGAGGAAGGAAGGTAGCGATCAATCCGCCGGAAATCAAGCAAGGGCGCACCAGAAATTTGAAAACAACGCGTGAATCAAGGCCGCCAGATCGTGGGCGCCACGGATAAGGAAGTGTAGCGTAAATCCAGGGGGTAGTTACCTTCTATGTATTTCTGGGTGCTGTATTTAAACCCCCCTGATATCTGTAACAAGAACAACCCCCAATAGAACACAATACACTGTAGTAGGGCTGTTATCTCGGCAGTGAGAGGCCCGAACCAGGATAAACACCACGCGTCCTTCTCCCGATCTCGCATTGCTCGGACAATTCCCCCAGTTCGTGCGACGGGGCCCTGTTGATCGCTCGTTCAACAAATAAGCTCGGTGGGAGCCCGTTCTCCAATCGTCGACAGTACTTTACTATTTCGATGAGTTTGATTGTGATATTTACCGATGTTGAGACTGTGTGCACTAGCGTGATCCTGGACTAGTGCTGATTACACGGAGGGTCCGGATTTACATATTCGGGTCCCGACATTGACCATTTTCATCTGCGAAAGACACTCACGTGAGAACGGGACAATTTTTAAAACAAGTGAAGACAAAAGAATTCAACAAGGGGTATGAACAAGAGATAAAGGGTAAGTCGAGAATTCATTCTTTATCTTAGCAACCTTTAAACTTTAGAAAATAGTTTTTATCCTCACTACGACCATTCTAACTAAGGGCAGTCCTACAGTCAGTATGGCTCTGATACCACCTTTGTCAGGACCCGAATATGCAAATTCGGACCCTCTGTGTATTCAACACTAGTCCAGGATCACGCTAGTGCACACAGTCTCAACATCGGTACATATCACAATCATACTGTGATACTACGGAACGACAATGTGAGTCATTTTCGATTTCGGCACTAAGGTACGACTTTGGTATCTTGTTTTTGGGCCTTTTTCGAGAGTTTGGGCCTTTCCAGGGGAGGATTTGGGCTTCCGGGGGAGTTTGGGCCTAGCGGGAGCTAGCTTGGGCCGTGGGGGACTAATGTGGGCCAAAGGTGGGGGAAAAATTAGGCCCGTGTGGAGGTGGATTTGGGGCAGCAGGCTGCTGCCCTCCCTTTGTGCACCTCACCCCCCCACAAACCATAGGGTTCCCCCCACTTCTCCACCCCCTAGCCGCCCCACCTTCTCCACCTCCTAGCCGCCACCTCCGCTCCTTGGTGCGCCACCCCTACCACCTCTAGCCGGCCCTAGAGTGGCTCCTTCCCCTCCATTGTTGCTGCTTCATCCCCCTCTGTGGCTCTCCAAGTTGTGAAGGGTTGCGACCGAGAAGATCCGAAGATTGGAGGGAGATCGTGGCCAGGAGAGGAGCGTTTGTCGGTTCTTCGTTCGTCGGCCTAAGGTATGGTGATGGGAAACTCTTGGGATGGATTAGGTGCTGTGTTAATGGTGGTTTTGGCGCTAATAGATCAAAAAGTGGTCGACCAAATTCGGACACTAAATTGGCGAAAAGCCAAACCCTAGGTCGACTGCTCATGCTGCCCGAAACAGAGAACGTGGCAACTTCTAGATTTCATCTAATCTACTCAATTCCAGCACCACCAATTGATCTAAAAACGTGATAATCACCCTTATAACAGATTCTAAAAACGTGATAATCACCCTTATAACAGATGGTTCCCCGCTTGAACCTCGGGGGCTAGTTGTCGGGGATTGACTATCTGGTAAAAGACCGCGGTACCCCTGGGAGATCCTGAGGCCACCGATCATACAGTGCCAACAGAAGATGCTCGGGAGACCAAAACGAGCAGCATACCTCCCGAGCATACATGTCCGCCCCTTCGCTCACGACCATTCCAATCAATCACGAGCAAGCATGCTCGTGAAAACCACGTCATACCCGGGTACATGGTCGGTGGACTCGGTCATACTACGAGGAAGGAAGGTAGCGATCAATCCGCCGGAAATCAAGCAAGGGCGCACCAGAAATTTGAAAACAACACGTGAATCAAGGCTGCCAGATCGTGGGCGCCACGGATAAGGAAGTGTAGCGTAAATCCAGGGGGTAGTTACCTTCTATGTATTTCTGGGCGCTGTATTTAAACCCCCCTGATATCTGTAACAAGAACAACCCCCCAATAGAACACAATACACTGGAGTAGGGCTGTTAACTCGGCAGTGAGAGGCCCGAACCAGGATAAACACCACGCGTCCTTCTCCCGATCTCGCATTGCTCGGACGATTCCCCTAGTTCATGCGACGGGGCCCTGTTGATCCCTCGTTCAACAAATAAGCTCGGCGGGAGCCCGTTCTCCAATCGTCGACAGCTGGCGCCGTCCGTTGGGACGACAGCGTGATTCCCGTACGAATTGGGATCCTCGAGGATGCCGAATTCGGGAGATACTAGGAGTCTCTACGCCTTCAACGACATTGATGACGACGACATGTACTACACCAGTGACGGTGGGGTCAATGTGACCGATCCTATCGGTCACACCGAGTCCGGGAGCTTTTCCCTGGACCCTGGAATGCGAGGACAGGTCCTCCTTTCCCCAAGCGTTACCCTCGGTGACGACGAGGATGATTACGATGGACTCTACGATGGTCTGGATATACCAGACGACCTTGAGTTCGACCGAGAGACAGCATCCCAAGGGGATACGATGATGTCCCCGTTGCACTCATCTCGCTCTCGCCATGTCAACATGGCTGGGGGTCACGACGAGCCTAAGGTGCGATCCTCGGAGGCCGCTAAGCGCGACCATTACGAGGCGGCCAGACTCCATCTAGAAGCATCCTTGGGAAAGACCCTCGCGAGCATACGCCGCCAAGCAAGAGAGAGGCAGGTTTCTAGGGAAAGAAACTCTCGCGAGTGTCGGACCCCCAATCGCATCCCAGAACGCCGCCGGAGCTCGCCGCCACCTATTCGCCATAACCGAGAGCGTCTGCAGGCCTTGGCGGCGGTCGTGCGCGACCTCCGTAGCTTCCCCGATCAAGTAAACCTAGAGGCAGTAGGCATGGTCATGGACGAGGACCTAGAGAGGCTTGCCGCAGAGCTGAAAGCCCCAGATCCTCCCCGCGGCCAGGTTGCCCGGAGTGTTTCCCAGGACCGTCGAGGACATACACCTGTTCGCTCACGCAGGGATGAATCTCGGAGCCAAGCCCGGAGGTCGCCCCAGGCTACTAACTCGGTCCGCGACAGACTTGGGAATAACTCCCGAGCAACTTCGGAACGGCATGTTCGCGACCACCCGGATTACAAGCGTTTTGAACGCTCCACAACCGAACGGTCATCGGCACGCCTTCCGCGCGAAGTCTTCTCTCGGCTTGGCCCACGCGCGGCGCGTTGGATGGGGAACGCACATAGAGACCATTATGGCCGAAGGTTTCACCACGAAACCCCGAGCTTTGGCTGCCAGGCTTTCACGAGCTCTCTTCAGAGTGTCACATGGCCGAACAAGTTCAAGCCCGGGCACATCGAGAGGTTCAATGGGACTCGTAACCTGCATTTAATTTCTCTCAATATATACCACCGCCATCCTGGCCGCCGGGGGCGATGAAGGGGTGATGGCAAACTATCTGCCAACAATCTTGGACGGGGCTGCCCGTACATGGCTCTTCAACCAGAAGGAGGGATCCATACGGTCTTGGGGACAGCTCAGCGCCGCGCTTCGAGCAAATTTCCAGAGCTGTTACATTCGCCCGAGAAAGGAGCGCGACCTTGAGCGCTTGATTCAAACGGATGGAGAAACCCTGCGACAGTTCGTCCAGAGGTTCATCCAAGTTCGAAACTCGATCCCGAACATATCGGACGAGGCTGTCGTTCGGGCTTTCAAGTTCGGGGTACGAGATGTGCGCTTCACGTAGGATCTGGAGATCCATCTGGATCTAACGGCAAACGAGCTCTTCCGGATGGCCGACCGGTATGCCAACACAGATGAGGCCGTCCAGTGGAAGAAAATGCTGGATGAAGGGAAGCTACCGCCTCAGCCCGGGCTAGAAACCTCCGCCAGCAAAAAAGGGTCGAACTCCGTGGATAAGAAGATCAAGAAGAAGAAGAAAAAACTGCCCTCACCGGGCATGGTTGCCGCGGTAGAGCAGCAATAGCCCGGAGCATCCCAGCCGCAGCGCCGGGGGTTTCACGCTCGGGAAAGGGGGTAGCTACACCGCCCCCGCGATCGAGGCGACCAGGCAGATCAACGGGGTGGTTTCTACTGTCCGCTACATCAGGCGCACGGGCACGATCTGCGGAATTGCCGAACGTGGACCTATCGCCTGGAGCAGTTCTACAACGGCAAGGGCCCCATGCCATCGCTCCCAGTCTCCTAGATCAGGGCGAGATTGGAAAAGGCAAGCAGCCCGTCGAAGAAAACGAGGATGACATGGAGTATCAAGAACCCCAGAAGCACATTGCGGTTATATTCAGGGGCTCCTCCGCCTACAAGTCCCGCTGGGATTTAAAGGACGCCGCGAGGGAGGTGCATCATGTTACCCAGGGGAAGCCTCCCTTGCAGCAGCTCAAGTGGTCCGAGCTATCCCTCACTTTCTCTAAGGAAGACTGTCCACTCGGAACGACCAAACCACAGAGGCTCCCGATGGTCGTAAGCCCCACCATCAGCAACACTGTTGTCGGCCGGGTCCTTATAGACTCCGGAAGCTTGCTGGACCTAATCTCAGCTAAGGTCTTGGACGAGATGCAGATCCCTCGTTCCAAGATCAAAAGCATAGCGGTACCCTTCTTCGGGATAGTCCCAGGCACCTCGATCAAGCCTTTGGGCCAGGTCGTTCTGCCTGTGACCTTCGGCGGCCCGAGTAACTTCAGAACGGAATTAATCACCTTTGAGGTGGTACACTTCGAATCGACCTACAACGCCATTCTCGGCAGACCGGCTTTGGCCAAATTCATGGCCGCCTCACATCACGCATATCAATGCCTAAATATTCCCGGGCCGAACAGGGTCATAACCGTAAAGGGGAACCACAAGTCCGCACTAAATTGCGACGAGAAGGCGTTGGATATGGTCGAGCAGTTACCCACTAGTGGCACCGACCAAGAACCGAAGCACTCCCGGCCTAAAGTTGCCCTCCAACCCGGAGAAGAGACCAAGGCCGTTCCACTCAACGAGTCGGAGCCCGCCAAGGTCATGCATTTGGGATCTTCCTTAGATCCCAAATAGGAACTTGAGCTCATCACCTTCCTCCGAGCAAGCTCGGATGCATTTGCCTGGGAACCATCCGGCATGCCCGGGGTCCCGAGGGAGGTGATCGAGCACAGGCTAGCGGTTCAGCCTGAGAAAAAACCAGTGCGACAAAAACTTAGGCGGTTTTCCCCGGAAAACAAGCGATCATCCGAGAGGAGCTCGACAAGCTCCTCAAGGCCGGCTTCATTAGAGAAATCGAGCACTCTGAATGGCTAGCCAATCTGGTCATAGTCAAAAAGAAAGGAGGCAAGTGGCGCATGTGCGTCGATCACACGGGCTTAAACGCGGCATGCCCGAAGGATAACTACCCGCTACCTCGCATAGACCAATTGGTCGATGCAACGGCGGGATCACAGACCATGAGCTTCCTGGATGCTTATTCGGGATATCATCAAATCAGCTTATCACGCGAAGACGAAGAGAAGACCTCCTTCATCACCCCATTCGGTACTTTCTGCTATACGACCATGTCTTTCGGTCTAAGGAACGCTGGAGCGACCTTCCAGCGCCTCATGCAGAAAACCTTTACAGACCAAGTAGGTCGAAACATGGAAGTCTATGTTGATGACATAGTGGTCAAAAGCAAGCTCACTTCGGATCATATCGCCGATTTAGAGGAAACATTTTGTAACCTCAATAAGCATCGAATAAAGCTAAATCCGGAGAAGTGTGTGTTCGGTGTAAAGGCCGGCAAGGTGCTCGGCTACATGGTCAGCCCACAAGGCGTCGGGCCAAACCTAGAGAAAATCGAAACTATTGAGAATATGAGACCGCCCACATGTGAAAAGGAAGTACAAGCACTAACCGGGCGAATGGCCACCTTGAGCCGCTTCATTTCCTGCCTGGGTGAGCGAGGGCTACCTTTCTTTAAGGCCCTTCGCAAGCACGATGGATTTTCATGGATGGAAGAAGCAAACCATTCCTTTGAGGAACTTAAGCAATATCTCTCCAAACCGCCCGTCCTAGTTACACCTAGGACAGGGGAAGAATTGCTGCTGTACCTAGCGGCAACCCCGCAGGCGATGAGTGCAGTATTAACGGTGGAGAGAGACGGTATCCAACGACCTGTTTATTATGTCAGCGAAGTACTTCACGGACCAAAGGAGCGCTACCCTGAGGTCCAGAAACTTTTATACTCGCTGCTGATGGCTTCCAAAAAACTGCACCATTACTTTCAAGCACACAAAATCGTGATACCAACCAGTTTCCCACTCAGGGAAATCTTGAAGAACCAGGACGCCAGCGGACGTATAGCTAAGTGGGCCATGGAGCTGGCCGAATTCGAAATAATGTTCTCCAGCCGAATGGCGGTCAAATCCCAAATTCTGGCCGACTTCGTGGCGGAATGGTCGGCTTTGGCCCCACCAGCCATCGAGACCACCGGATCAAGGGAAAACCACTGGACCATATTTTTCGATGGATCCCGAGCATACGAGCGCTCGGGGGCTGGCGTCGTTTTGGTCTCCCCAGATGGAGAACAACTTCAGTGCGCCATCCAACTGCATTTCGCCGCGACCAACAACGCGGCAGAATATGAAGGCCTCTTGGCCGAACTCCGAGCGTGTAAATCGTTAGGAGTCCAACGGCTCACTGTGATGGGCGATTCACAGTTGGTCGTGAACCAGGTCAACAAGGAGTATCAGTGTTCCGATACCTCAATGGCGCTTTACCTGGTCGAAGTAAGGAAGATGGAGAGATACTTCAGGAATTTCAAAGTACTCTACATCCCCAGGAAGGACAATTCCCTGGCCGACCAGTTGTCTAAGGTCGTTTCCTCTCAAATTACCGCCCTGGCGGGGGTGCTTATCGAGCACCTATACAAGCCCTCCATTCCCTCTAAAGACGAGGCATCAGAGGCCGGCGGCAGGGTCTCCTTCCTCGAGCAAAGTGCAAATTGGATGACACCATTCGTCCAATATCTTGCGCATGGGACATTGCCCGAGGAAGAAGCCGAGTGTTCCCGGCTAATAAGGCGATCTTCTCAGTACAAGCTGATCGAAGGCGACCTATACCGAAAAGGGGCATTAGGAATCCTCTCCAAATGCATCTCTCAAGAAGAAGGCCAGTACCTTCTTCATGACATCCATGAAGGAATGTGCGGAGCTCACTCGTCGTTCAGAACACTTGTAAGCAAGGCCTTCCGATTGGGTTACTATTGGCCTACGGCCTTGGCGGATGCACGGTCGATCGTAACGACCTGTCGAGCATGACATTTTCATGCTCGCAAAATCCGTCAACTGGCGTATGCCCTGCAAACCATACCACTCTCGTGGCCGTTCTCAGCCTGGGGGCTCGATGTCCTCAGACCTTTCCCCCGGGGTCGAAAAGGCTGCAAATACTTGCTCGTGGCCATTGATACTTTCACCAAGTGGATAGAGGCCGAGCCCGTGTCAACTATCTCGGCCCAGGCAGCCAAGAGGTTCCTCCGAAGCAACGTGATAACCCGGTTTGGGATACCCAACCGCCTCATCACAGACAATGGAACCCAATTCACCAGTGAGTTATTCCAAAGTTATTGCGAGGAGGTCGGGACCAAGGTCTGTTTTGCCTCTGTGGCACATCCACAGAGCAACGGAGCGGCCGAACGAGCAAACGGGCAACTAGTTCAGGGCATAAAAAAGAGGGTCTTCGAGGGCCTCAACCAGCACAAGCAGCAGTGGGTGGACGAGCTACCCGCTGTTCTTTGGTCGGTTCGCACCACGACAAGTCGGGCCACGGGCGAAACCCCCTTCCAACTTGTCTATGGCGCAGAAGCCGTTTTGCCTGCAGAAATTGTGCTGGGTTCCCCAAGGGTGCAGCTGGTCGATTCCATCGATCAGGAGATCGAGCGCCTCGTCGACCTAGACCTCGTTAAGGCAACACGAGACCGGGCGTTGCTTCGATCCGCGGTTTACCTACAGGCTCTCCGTAGGCACGCGGCTAAGTCGGTTCGACCGAGGGCCCTGCAAGTTGGCGACATGGTCTTACAAAGAGTTCAGGACCTGTCAAACCTAACAAATTGACCCCGAGATGGGAAGGCCCCTACACGGTCGTATCCGCAACACGCCCAGGGGCTGTTCGCCTCGCGATGGAAGACGGTCGGGAGCTCGCTAGCACCTGGAACATTGATCAGCTGCGTAAATTCTATGTTTAGGAATGTTTCTCTATTTACACTCGCTGCGCTTCCTGTTAGCTTGTTTTTTCCCCCTTTACCATTTCCTCGTTTTTCCGAGAGCTCTGTGGACCGACAATACGGCAAACGAGCTTGGTCGACAATACGTATGTACCGTCCCACCGAGCACCAACTAGCCGTTCGCCCGGTCACCTTTCGCAGTAGGACTCCACTGCATGAACGATTGGGCGCGGACATCCTATAATCCTGGCATGATTTCGGTCCCTGCTCAGGTTTGGTAACTCCGCGTATTGTCGGTATAAGCCCGCTTGTCCTACGCACGTATCATTGCTCGTGCGAACACCTCCCTCGACTCAAGCGACAACTACGACCTTTCTAGACGTGTTACATTCTCTTTTCCTCTCCTATGGACAAACCCGTGCCCACAAATTTTAGGGGCACGACCTTTGTCCATAGCGGGGGCTCCGTGCAATAAGGGCTAAAGTAACGTTTTACTCTTAGATAGATTATAAAATTCCTTGCTTGCAGGTTTTAAAGCTTATTCCTTGATCTCCCCTGTGGTCATTCTATATTCTGCAGGGCAAACAAGAGCAAGAACTCCGAACAAGAGCAAGAATAAAAAAAAGAAGGCAACGTTCTAATCTTCCATGATCTTTTTTAACAGACAAAGAATTCTTTACAGGTCTACACAAGCAAAGGAAAGGAAAAAAGGGGTATCTAAGGCCTAATTCCTAAGGCCAGCAAGCTCCTCCTTCAAGGAATCGACCTCGGCCTCGAGGTCCAAGACCTTCTGCCGAGCCGCACGACCTTCGGCCGCGCTCTCCCGAAGACACTGCGCCTCCTTCAGCTGGGCCTCCGCGCGCTCCCGAGCTCCTTGGACTTCGTGGCGTAGGTCGGGAACCTCCTGCTATAGCTTCCCCAGCTCCTCCTCGAGTTCGGCACACCTTCGCGTGAAGGTACTCTTTGCCGTTTCGCTCTGAAGGAGTTGGTATCGAAGCTCGGCTACGAGGTTCCTTGCCGACTCCAGCTCCTTCTGGTCGGAGGCGCGCACCTCGGAGACCCGACGCTCAAGATCGGCGATCTTGGCATCTTGCTCGGCGTGGTACTTCCAGTACTCTTCTATAGAAACCGTGGAGGCATCGATGTCCTCCATGGCCTTGGCAGCAAACTGCGAGCAAGGAAGAAGGCGGGTTAAGAGCACCTTAGAAAAATCTTCAAACCAAAGAAAGGGACGAAGCACTCACCAGAAGAGAATGGCTAACCAGCTTATCCTGGAGCCGCTGACGGTCAGTCGCACTAGCTCGGAAAAAAGGATTGACCCACGCGGGATCATCCTGGTCCCGAGCTGGCGTGTCGAGCTTCGTGTTCTCTCGGCACCGGCGCACCAAAGAGTGCGACGGCCGAAGGCAGTTGGTCGGAAGCAACCAACTCCTGGTGATCTCGGGGTTGATCTTCCCCAACGGCAAGCGGCTCGTGGCCGCCTTCCCCCTGCTCAGTCGCTGCGCTCGGGGGCTGGGTGCTAACTGCGAGCGTCCCCGCCCCTTGGTCCGCGGCAGGAGGAAGCTGGTCACCTTCCCCCTGCTCAGCCGCTGCGCTCGGGGGCAGGGCGCCAACTGCGAGCGTCCCCGTCCCTTGGTCCGCGGCCGGAGGAAGCTGGTCAACGACGACCACCTCCTCTCCTTGGTCCGCGGCCGGAGGAAGCTGGTCGGCAACGACCACTTCCTCACCAACTGCGAGCGTCCCCACCCCTTGGTCCGCGGCCGGAGGAAGCTGGTCAACGATGACCACCTCCTCTCCTTGGTCCGCGGCCGGAGGAAGCTGGTTGGCGACGACCACTTCCTCTCCCTCGTCTGCGGCCGGAGGCAGCTGGTCCACAACGACCAACTCCCCATCTCCTTGACCCGTGGCCGGAGGCCGCTGGTCGAAGACGATCGACTCCTGACCCTCGGAGCCCGTCGTTTGGGCCTCGCCTGCGCTTGGCACCGCGCTCGTCCCTTCGCAAGGGACCAAAGCCGCGGCTCCTTGGTCCTTGTAACACCCCAAAATTTTGCTTTTCTTGAATTCATGTGTGATTTGGCACTTTGGTGAATTTTTGGAATTTTCTGGAATTTATTTGGATTTATTTGGAATTTATTTGAATTTATTCCATTTTGAAATAATTAAAGAATTTAATTTTTGCAAATAAAATTTTGTTGGAAATATTTTATTTGAGTCCAAAATGATCCAAAATATTTTCAATTTTTCCGAATTTTTCTCGAGTCTTTGCTATTTTTAATGAATTAAATGAATTATTGGGAATTATTTTAAATATTAAATCGCTGGAAATTGCGAGTGGGTTTGTACTGTTCACCGATCGAGCCCGAGTCGACTCGAGTTCGAGTCCGACCGAGCCACGTGGTCGAGCCGAACTCCGCCGTCCGAACCCTAGCCACACGACCCTTGGATCAAGATCCAACGGTTGTGATTGGCGCCACGCCACCGAACCCGAGTCCGACCGAGCCAGCCTACTCGCCGAGCCGACCGAGTCCAACTCACGCCGACCGTTGGATCGAGATCCAACGCAGTTCCACGCTGCGCCACGCCGCCTCTCCGGCCGCCGCCGACTCGGGCCGAAAGTGTCGACCTCGGTCTCCGTGCGTTTCACGGACGCCGAGACCCCTATTTAATGCGCCGCCACCACGGCCGTGACCAGAACTTCCGTGGCGCACTGCGCCCCAAGCCATCTCGCTCGAGCCGCCGCTGCTTGTTCGCATTCTGAGCTCGCCGGAGTTGGAATTCCGTTCGCCGCGGTTAAACGCCGATATCGCTGCCGCCGTCTGCGTCCTCTCCGCCGTCATCAAGCCCAGATCCGGATTCCCAAGACGTGACGCGTCGGAGTACCCTTCACTTCGCCGGAGAAGCCCCGGCGCCGTTGGACTCGCTGCCGTCTTCATCTCCGGTGGCCTTCGCCCGCCGCCATCGCCGCCGCCATACGCTTAGCCGTCCGATCAGAATCCAAGGGCTCGGATCGCGCCACGCCACACCGCGGTGAGATCTCACGTGCAACCTCTGGATCTATTTTCAACCATCGGATCTAGATCCAACGGCTTAGATTGTGCCACGTAGCTAGAATCGCACTGTGTTAGATTGGATCTTGACCGTCCGATCAAGATCGAACGGCTGGATCAGCCGGAGTTGTTTTTCCAAAGCACTACGCTAGATTTAATCCGCGCCGCTGATTTTCAAACCAACGGCCGTGATTGCGCCACGTGTCGGAAGTTGACCGACGCGTCGGGCCGTCAGACGCTGCTGGCAGTGGTCACCGACACGCTGGGCCCGCGTGTCGGCCGATCGCGACCGCGGACGCCACCCATGACGTCACAAGGTCCCACATGTCAAGACTGCGGCCGAGTCCTCGCCGACGCCGATGACGTCACCCGAATGGTCCCACCGCCGGGCCTCACGTGGAGTCGTGGACCGAGTCCACGGTGGACCGAGCCGAGCGTGGACCAAGCCCATGAGTTTACCGACGCCACCGCCCAATCGAGGCTGCCACGTGTCCTTGCTGACGCAATAATTAATTTCCGAAAAAAGAAAATGATTTAATAAATCGGTTTAATAATTGATTTGAATTTCAAAACTTCAAACGCTTATAACTTTTGCGTTTCAACTCCGATTTGAGTGATTCAAATTTCTAAATTTGTATAAAATTGAGATCTACCTAAATATGAATTTTATTTAATTTTTGGACTAAAGTTTTTCTCTGTAATATTATTTAATTGATTATTTAAACTTTAATAAATCATAACTTTTATGCTTTTAACTCCAAATTTGACGATTCCAGTTTCTAAAAATCCAGAAAATTATGTTCTCTCTGTTTATGGATTTTATTTGGAGTTTTGGGATGTTTTTGCCTATTGTTTATTTGTGTATTGCTATTTGCACGCTTTACGAGTAGACGTTGAAGTGCCGGAAGGATTCGAAGGAGAAGTGTTGACTCAGGATCCAACTCAAGACCAAGAGCAAGTGCTTTTTGAAGGCAAGTTGTGCTTTGACCATGTTGATCCTACTTCGAAATCTATTTTGATTTAAACTATTGCATGCTAGTTCAATTAGAAAAATACTTTGTTTAAACCTGGGGGTTAGATAAATACCAATTTCTTTGTATGACACCTTGATTATCTAAGTATGTGCCATGATCCCTTGTCACCCTAGTTGTGGATTACTAGTTGGACATTATTAAATTGCCAACATGGGTTTAGACCGCTGTAGTATAACGCTTAGACTGCACGTGCTCATAACATGATTTTGGACAATCAAATGTTAATATTGACTTAATGATATATCGAACCTGTTTTGGAAAAGTATCATGTGATGTTGATGGCACGTGGTGCATGGTAATCAACTGGGGTTTGATAAACAGATTTCGACTGGGGCATGTGGCAAGAGTAATCAGGTGGGCCAGTGTGGCACTGGGGATGTTGATTTGGTTCTTCGGGTAGTCTTGCCCTGGTCACTCTAAGGACTTAACCTTGCAAGCCTTTGAACTGGGTCATACTTGCAACCACATGGCTGGAATGGGACGGCCCTAGTTGACTAAGTCGCTAAGGACTCACTTGTGGAGCCTCAGGGTGTCAATTACACCGTTTGTGTGATTGTACGGGAGCGATCGTGGCTGTGGCCGATACCCATCTAATCGGTGTGTTGGTCCCATACTTCGCCTTGGCTAAGGGAAGGGATGGTGTAGAGCACGAACCTGAGAGGACCACCTGTGTTGTTTGAGGCTTCCGAAAGGCTTTGTTACTGAGGAACTCGCCTTTGTGGTGTTTGACTGTATCTTGTGGGTAAAGTGCATAACCTCTGCAGAGTGTAGAATCTATTTAAATAGCCGAGTCCGCTGATGATCGACAATGCTCGGGAATTACAGTCAAGGGTTAGATTTTCTCAAAAATAACTTTGGTTTGAAAGGTTGGGTTGGTTTAATAATGGAGATGATGGAAATGTGGTTTAGGATGGGGAAAATGTTTATTAAACTTCTTGAAAAGTTATTCATGCTCTACTTATTTCTACCGCTTTGAATCTACTTATATTACTTGTCAAATGTCACATCGCAAATATTCCTTAAGCTATTCCTTTGTACCAAGCCATGCATATAGTATATTAGCTTGCATTACTGCATGACTTGTCGAGTACCAAGTACTCACCCTTGCCTCAACACAATACCGCTTGAAGAGGAGACTACGCCCGGAGAAGGAATTCCAAGAGGACCCGTCTACTTAGGGATGCGAGCCCACTGGCTGCCTGTGGTATCTTTGGATGGCGCCACGAAGTTATTTGATTTTCCGCTGCTATTATTTCTCTTTTAATAAGTTTCGCCTCGCAAGGCATATATTTGTAACTTGGCCATAAGGTCGAGTAACCTGTTTGGTTATTTAAATAAAGTACTTTGATAATATCGATTGGTATGATTGTGATATTTACCGATGTTAAGACTGTGTGCACTAGCGCGTTCCTGGACTAGTGCTGAATACACAGAGGGTCCGGATTTGCAAATTCGGGGTCCCGACAGAGGTGGTATCAGAGCCATACTTGACTGTAGGCTCAACCCTAGCTAGAATGGTCGTAGTGAGGATAAAACCTATTTTCTAAAAGCTAAAAGTTGTCAAGATAAGAAATGACATCTCGACTTATCCCCTTCTCTCTTTTCTTGTCTCTTGCTGAAATTTTCCCTTACCTTGTCACAATTTAAAAATTCCGAGTTCTTACGTAAAGCACTCTTGTGACAGATGGAGGTTTTCTCGATAAGTGAGCATAGGTTCTATAGTGAGACTCCTTCGCCGAGTCGCGTCATAGAAGAAAGAGTCACCCTTTAGGCGTTAGACTCCAGAGTTATTTCGATTTGGATTTGCTTTGTTTGCTGAGTGTGCAGTATGTGTTGCAAGGCCCTTAGGCATTGTAAGCAACCATACCAGGTTATTAATAATAAAGTTGGACCTTAAAGTTACCCCTTTCGCCCCGCATAAGTTCCATATTACTTGTCTATTCTTGTTTCCCTCTCATCTCTAAACCTAGAACAAATCGACAGATGATGGTGAACACCCGTGGAAACTTTGGAAGCAATGGAAGTGGTTCTCGCCACAGAAAACCCCAATGATGGAGCACCAAAGACCGCCATCGGATATGCAGAATTTCGGAGCTTTTCTTGCTGCCCAGACTCGCTTGATGCATGCTATGATGCAACAAATGCAGCACGTCATCGCCGCCAGGCCATCGCTAATCAAGTTAATCAGGGCCACGCCAGAATACAAGGCTGTCGAGTTCATGAGAACTCACCCACCCACTTTCTCCGGGAATGCAAATCCATTGGAGGCCGATGATTGGTTAAGATCAATTGAGAGGAAGCTACACATAGCTCAATGCATAGGAAATGAGAAGGTACTTCACGCTTCTCATCACTGGAAGGAACAAATACGAATGGTGGGAGAACTTCGTGCCACGCAGAGAACCCTCAAGATATCACTTGGGAAGAGTTCACACCGCATTCGACAAAGATCACGTGCCTGAAGGAATCATGGACCTTAAGAAGGAGGAGTTCAGAGCATTTGAAGCAAGGTAATCACCGGTGGCCGACTACTCCGAACAAATTCACGGCTAGCACGCTACGCACCTGAGGATGTAGCGACAGATAAATCCGCACAGCCTCGCTTTCATGAAGGGACTTAACTCAGGATTGCAAGTAGGGTTGATCACCCACACCTTTCCAGATTTCCAAGAGTTGGTGAATAAGGCGCTTATTCTTGAGGACAAGCGCAAGGAACCGGATGAGAACTGAAGCGCAGGATGCAACAAAGAAGGATTACGCCAGTGAACGCAACAACGCTTGAGAGTTGCACCAAATCAATTCTTCAGATTTCAACCACGAGAATGCGACAAGGACACCATCCTCAAAGCACCAAGACTCTGCCAATCGTAACTACTGCACTTCACCCGCTAGAAACGCTACCCCGTGCAAAGAAGGAACAAGTGAGACGTTACATAATCGCAACGAGCCAGGACACTTTGCCAACAGCTTGTCCAAAGAAGACAGCAGGAGTGACCCCAGGCCGCTTCAACCTAGGAACCACCCGGCTAGGACGCCAAAGATCAGGAGCCACACCCTGCATCGTGGTGAGAGAGGCCGAGTCAACCATGTCACCGCAGATGCACCGCAGAATGCTACTGACGTCAGATCGGGTAAGTTACTTGTTAACTCAAGACTGCAATAGCTTTGTTTGACTCGAGCTTCAGATTCGCTTGTTTCACAAGGCTTTGCTACTAGAAATGATTTGAGAATTGCAAGACTTAAGTGCATGCTTTTAGTTCAAACCCTCGGTTCGAACTCCGAACGAAAGTAGGATGTTCCGGTGAGAATACTAATAGATGGAATAGAGTTCCTAGCAAACCTTATAATTTTGGAGACCTGCACCTTAGACGTTATATTGGGAATGGATTGGTTATCCAAGCACAAGGTCTGTATTGGATTGTGGACGAAGGACTATCTCGCTTGAGAGCCCGTGTGGGAAGAAAGTGGAATTTCAAGCCACTGCAGCTTAGAGATGGACAGTTGATGGTTAACGTACCAAGGCAATCAGCATAGAGGATGTCCCAAAGAGTGAATGAGTACCCGATGTTTTTCCCGAAGATCTACCCGGTATGCCGCTTGACAGTGACATAGAGTTTGTGATAGAGCTTGTACTGCACAAAGACCGATAGCAAAGAGACCCTATCGGATGTCTACCGAGGAGTTGGTAGAGATGAAGAAACAGCTAGAAGAGTTAATGGAGAAAGGATTTATCGTGACCAAGTTCGCCGCCATGGGGAGCACCAGCTTTGTTTGTCAAGAAGAAGGACGGGAGTTTCAGGATGTGCATCGACTACCGTGCACTCAATGAGGTCACCGTGAAGAATAAGTATCCGCTACCCAGGATTGATGATTTATTTGATCGGTTAAGAGGAGCCGGAGTTTTCTCCAAGATTGATCTCGAGATCGGGATACCATCGCTTGAAGATTCGATCGTAAGATATTCAAGATCGCATTCTCGCCAAGATATGGACATTACGAGTTTACTGATTATGTCCTTTGGGTCGATTTAATGCGCCAGCTTATTTCATGAATATGATGAATAAGGTGTTCATGGAATATTTGGACAAGTTTGTCGTCGTGTTCATAGACGATATCCTAGTCTACTCCAAGACAGAGGATGAACATGCCGAACACTTAAGGCGAGTTTTGGAAAAGCCGAGGAACAAAGAACTTTTCGCCAAGTTCAGCAAGTGTGATTTTTGGAAGAACAAGGTGGAGTTTCTTGGACATGTAATGACCGCAGAAGGAGTCGCCGTAGATCCAAGCAAAGAAGAAGCTGTGTTACATTGGGAACAGCCAAAGACGGTGACCCAGATTCGGAGTTTCCTTGGAATGGCAGGATACTACCGCCGTTTCATCGAAGGCTTCTCGACAATTGCGAAACCTCTTACGCAATTGCTGAAGAAGGAAAAGAAGTTTGCATGGACGACAGAATGTGAGAAAGGATTTCAGGAGTGAAGATGCGATTGACATCAGCAACGGTGTTTGTTCTACGGGTTGTTGCTCAAAGCTTCGATATTTATTGTGACGCATCGCGCCAAGGACTTGGATGTGTGCTGATGCAGAATGGAAAGGTCGTCGCTTATGCATCAAGGCAGTTGAGGCCGCATGAGGAAAATTATCCGACACATGACCTAGAGTTAGCTGCCGTAGTGCATGCTTTAAAGATATGGCGTCACTATCTGATTGGAAACAGATGTGAAGTATATACGGATCATAAGAGCCTTAAGTACATATTCACCCAGTCGGATCTGAATATGAGGCAGAGGAGATGGTTAGAGTTAATCAAGGACTACAATGTTGGAATCCATTACCATCCCGGGAAGGCCAACGTAGTAGCCGATGCTCTGAGTCGGAAAAGCCATACCGTGAGTACGTTGCTAGCCACAAGTCAGGATGAGTTATGTGAGGATGTTCAAAAGATGAAGATTGAGGTAGTATCTAGCGGATTCTTGGCCGCATTAGAAGTAAAGCCTACCCTAGAGGATCAGATCCGAGAAGGACAGAAGGATGATGACAAGATCCGCAGGATTAAGTCCATCAAGGAGGAAGGCAAGGCAGAGGACTTCAAGTTGGATGAGCAAGGCACGTTGTGGATGAAGGATCGCATTTGTGTGCCTAACAACAAGGAGTTAAAGCAATCGATTCGAAGAAGCCCATGACTCCAAGTACTCAATTCATCCCGAAGCGCCAAGATGTATCAGGATCTGAAGGAGAGATTCTGGTGGCCGAGTATGAAACGTGAAGTTGCCGAGCATGTTGCATTGTGCGACGTATGCCAGAGAGTCAAGGCAATGCATCAGAGACCAGCAGGATTGCTACAGCCGCTAAAAATACCTGAGTGGAAGTGGGAGGAAATCGGAATGGATTTCATTACCGGTTTGCCGAAGACTCAAGGAGGTTATGACTCCATATGGGTTATAGTGGATCGCTTGACTAAAGTAGCCCATTTTATCCCCGTGAAGACCACTTACTCGGGGAATAAATTAGCAGAATTGTACATGATCAGGATTGTCTGCTTGCACGAGTGCCAAAGAGGATTGTATCGCATGCAGGTACCCAATTTACCTCAAGGTTCTAGAATAAGTTGCATGAAGCCATGGGAACCCGCTTTGAACTTCAAGATACCTTATCATCCATGACGGATGGACAGACCGAAAGAGTCAACCAGATTCTGGAGGATATGTTGAGAGCTTGTGCATTAGCTTATGCTACTTCTTGGGATAAGAGTTTACCGTATGCCGAGTTCAGTTACAACAATAGTTATCAGGCTAGTTTACAGATGTCACCTTTTGAGGCCTTTGTATGGTCGACTCGGCTGACGCCATTGAATTGGAATGAGACCGGCAGCGCCGTGTCTTTGGGCCTGATATTCTTCAAGAGGTCAAGAGCAGATCGCCATGATTAGGAAAGGTTGAAGATAGCCCAATCTCGGAAGAGTTATCTTGACAATCGTCGCCGAGACTTGAGTTTTGAACCGTAAGACTTTGTATACCTCAGAGTTACGCCTCGGGAGTTAAGAGGTTCCATGCCAAAGGGAAACTCGCACCCTGCTATGTTGGACCATTTAAGATTTTGAGCCGCAGAGGCGAAGTTGCTTATCACCGGAGTTGCCACGATCGTTAGCAGGAGTGCATGATGTATTCCATGTGTCCCGAGTTGAAGAAGTGTCTCCGAGTTCTGAGGAACAGGACACTGCTAGAATCAATTGAGTTGCAAGAGGATTTGACTTATAAGGAGTATCCCGTGAGGATTCTGGACACAATGGATCGAGAAACTAGAAGCAAGTCAACCCGCTTTTGTAGAGTTCGATTGGAGCAACCATGAAGAAAGCGGCGACTTGGGAGCGAAGAGGATTTGAAGAAAGAGTTTCCAAACCTATTCTCAGAGTGAGCCTGAATCTCGGGGACGAGATTCTATTAAGGGGGGGAGGTTTGTAACACCCCAAAATTTTGCTTTTCTTGAATTCATGTGTGATTTGGCACTTTGGTGAATTTTTGGAATTTTCTGGAATTTATTTGGATTTATTTGGAATTTATTTGAATTTATTCCATTTTGAAATAATTAAAGAATTTAATTTTTGCAAATAAAATTTTGTTGGAAATATTTTATTTGAGTCCAAAATGATCCAAAATATTTTCCAGAATTTTTCTGGAATTTTTCTGAGTCTTTTGCTATTTTTAATGAATTAAATGAATTACTGGGAATTATTTTAAATATTAAATCGCTGGAAATTGCGAGTGGGTTTGTACTGTTCACCCGACCGAGCCCGAGTCAGACTCGAGTTCGAGTCCGACCCGAGCCACGTGGTCGAGCCGAACCCGCTCGTCCCGAACCCTAGCCACACGACCCTTGGATCAAGATCCAACGGTTGTGATTGCGCCACGTCACCGAACCCGAGTCCGACCGAAGCGGCCCTGGCTCGCCGAGCCGGACCGAGTCCAACTCACGCGACCGTTGGATCGAGATCCAGCAGTTCACGCTGCGCCACGCCGCCTCTCCGTGCCGCCGGACTCGCCGAAATCAGTGCCGACCTCGGTCTCCGTGGCGTTTCACGGACGCCGAGACCCTATTTAATGCGCCGCCACCACGGCCGTGACCTAGACTTCCGTGGCGCACTGCGTGCCCCAAGCCATCTCGCCGAGCCGCTGCTTTGCCCGTCTGAGCTCGCCGGAGTTGGAATTCGCTCGCCACGGCAACGCCGATATCGCCGCCGTCTGCCGCCCTCCGCCGTCATCAAGCCAGATCCGGATTCCCCAAGACGAGACGCGTTTGGGAGTACCCTTCACTTCGCCGGAGAAGCCCCAAGCGCCGTTGGACTCGCTGCCGTCTTCATCTCCGGTGGCCTCTGCTTCCGCCGCCGCCATCGCCGTCCGCGAGCTACGCTAGCCGTCCGATCGTAATCAAGGGCTCGATCGCGCCACGCCACACCGCGGTGAGATCTCACGTGCAACCTGCGGATCTATTTTCAACCGCCGGATCTAGATCCAACGGCTTAGATTGTGCCACGTAGCTAGAACTGCACCAGGTTAGATTGGATCTTGACCGTCCGATCAAGATCGAACGGTCTGGATCAGCGGAGTTGTTTTTCCAAAGCACTACGCTAGATTTAATCCGCGCCGTTGATTTTCAAACCACCGGCCGTGATTGCGCCACGTGTCGGGAAGTTGGACCGACGCGTCGCCGCCAGACGCTGCGCAGCGTGGTCACCGACACGCTGGGCCCGTGTCGGCCGATCGCACCGTGACGTCACCCATGACGTCACGATGGGTCCTACATGTCGACCGTGGGCTGAGTCCCCGCTGACGTCAGCGATGACGTCACCCGAATGGTCCCACCTGTCAGTCTCACGTGGAGTCGTGGACCGAGTCCACGGTGGACCGAGCCGAGCGTGGACCAAGCCCATGAGCCGGCTGACGTCAGCCGCCCAATCAGAGGCTGCCACGTGTCCTTGCTGACGCAATAATTAATTTCCGAAAAAAGAAAATGATTTAATAAATCGGTTTAATAATTGATTTGAATTTCAAAACTTCAAACGCTTATAACTTTTGCGTTTCAACTCCGATTTGAGTGATTCAAATTTCTAAATTTGTATAAAATTGAGATCTACCTAAATATGAATTTTATTTAATTTTTGGACTAAAGTTTTTCTCTGTAATATTATTTAATTGATTATTTAAACTTTAATAAATCATAACTTTTGCGTTTTAACTCCAAATTTGATTTATTCCAGTTTCTAAAAATCCAGAAAATTATGTTCTCTCTGTTTATGGATTTTATTTGGAGTTTTGGGATGTTTTTGCCTATTGTTTATTTGTGTATTGCTATTTGCACGCTTTACGAGTAGACGTTGAAGTGCCGGAAGGATTCGAAGGAGAAGTGTTGACTCAGGATCCAACTCAAGACCAAGAGCAAGTGCTTTTTGAAGGCAAGTTGTGCTTTGACCATGTTGATCCTACTTCGAAATCTATTTTGATTTAAACTATTGCATGCTAGTTCAATTAGAAAAATACTTTGTTTAAACACTGGGGTTAGATAAATACCAATTTCTTTGTATGACACCTTGATTATCTAAGTATGTGCCATGATCCCTTGTCACCCTAGTTGTGGATTACTAGTTGGACATTATTAAATTGCCAACATGGGTTTAGACCGTTGTAGTATCTTTGCTTAGACACCTTACGTGCTCATAACATGATTTTGGACAATCAAATGTTAATATTGACTTAATGATATATCGAACCTGTTTTGGAAAAGTATCATGTGATGTTGATGGCACGTGGTGCATGGTAATCAAGCGGGGTTTGATAATGATTTCGATCGGGGCATGTGGCAAGAGTAATCAGTGGGACAGTTGTGGCATTGGGGATGTTGATTTGGTTCTTCGGGTAGTCTTGCCCTGGTCACTCTAAGGACTTAACCTTGCAAGCCTTTGAACTGGGTCATACTTGCAACCACATGGCTGGAATGGGACGGCCCTAGTTGACTAAGTCGCTAAGGACTCACTTGTGGAGCCTCAGGGTGTCAGTTACACCGTTTGTGTGATTGTACGGGGGAGCGTATCGTGGCTGTGGCCAGATACCCATCTAACGGTGTGTTGGTCCCATACTTCGCCTTGGCTAAGGGAAGGGATGGTGTAGAGCACGAACCGGAGAGGACCACCTGTGTTGTTTGAGGCTTCCGAAAGGCTTTGTTACGGGAACTCGCCTTTGTGGTGTTTGACTGTATCTTGTGGGTAAAGTGCATAACCTCTGCAGAGTGTAGAATCTATTTAAATAGCCGAGTCCGCGGTACTGGACAATGCTCGGGAATTACAGTCAAGGGTTAGATTTTCTCAAAAATAACTTTGGTTTGAAAGGTTGGGTTGGTTTAATAATGGAGATGATGGAAATGTGGTTTAGGATGGGGAAAATGTTTATTAAACTTCTTGAAAAGTTATTCATGCTCTACTTATTTCTACTGCTTTCGAATCTACTTATATTACTTGTCAAATGCTGTTTACTGCAAATATTCCTTAAGCTATTCCTTTGTACCAAGCCATGCATATAGTATATTAGCTTGCATTCTGTGCATGACTTGCTGAGTACCAAGTACTCACCCTTGCCTCAACACAATACCAGTTGAAGAGGAGACTACGCCAGCTTCGGAGAAGGAATTCCAAGAGGACCCGTCTACTTAGGGATGCGAGCCCGATCATTGCTGTGGTATCTTTGGATGGCGCCACGAAGTTATTTGATTTTCCGCTGCTATTATTTCTCTTTTAATAAGTTTCGCCTCGCAAGGCATATATTTGTAACTTGGCCATAAGGTCGAGTAACCTGTTTGGTTATTTAAATAAAGTACTTTGATAATATCGATTGGTATGATTGTGATATTTACCGATGTTAAGACTGTGTGCACTAGCGCGTTCCTGGACTAGTGCTGAATACACAGAGGGTCCGGATTTGCAAATTCGGGGTCCCGACAGTCCTCGCCCCTTGCGGGTCTTGCTCCTCTGCAGACGGACGGAGCTCGATCGCTTCCGAAAGCGCGGCCGGCGCCGGCTCCACCTCATCCTCGGCCATCACTTGATCAAGGATGCGATCAAGCTCGGCGTCAACTATAGAGTCGAGAATCCTCTCAGCCATTTGATGAAAGTCCAAGGATAGCATCCGAGCTATCACGCCCACACCAAGCGGAGTGGGGTTAGCCCGGAAAAACCACAACAAAAAAAAGAGAACAAAGAAACTCAGCAAAGGAACCACACGAGGCTTACCTTCCGCCGGGCAAGCAGCGTCCTCTTCCTCGGCTTCCTCGCTTTGGGCCACGGGCGTCCTGCCCACGGCGGCCTCGTAGGCCTCATCAACGGCCACGACACGCTCTGCTGCAGCATCACTAGCTCGTGCCATCACCGGGTCGACATCGTCCATGTCGACCCCTTCCAGCACCGAGGTTGATCGGGAAGACGACCTCCTGCTCCTTCTAACAAGAGCATAGGCGTCTTCCTCCTCTTCCTCCTCCTCAGGATCCTCGACCACCTGAGCGAGTTGGTCCTGGAGGGCCTTGATTTGCCTCTCCAGCTGCTCCTTGCTCGAGGTGGACTTGGCCGCCTCCTCGGCCTTCTTCGCCTGCTCGGCAAGCTGTTGCAGACGGCCCATCAGCTCCGGCTTCTTCCGCTTGAAATCAGCAAACCAGGTTCGAAGCTCTCTTACCTCCCTCCGGTCGGCGTACTCAAGATGCTGCGTGGAGGGAGCCCTGGTTGAAGCCTGGCGCTTCGAGCGCTTGGCACGAGAAGGCGAGGCAGATGCTTGGCGGCTCCGACCCGCCGTTCTCTTACGGGCACCCCTGGCTGGGGTGCCGCCTTGCGGCAGTGGCTCTGCGCTCGACACGGTGAGCTCGAGGGCGACCTTCTCCTGCGAACGGAAACAGGGACACATAAGCTTGGGAAGCGCGCCCTCGGACAGGAAGCAAGCAGAAGTACTTACCGCGTCGTTGCGGTCAAAAACATTCTTGGGGATTTGACGATTGGGTTTTAGCTCCTTCTCCTTCGGGGCGCCGAACATCTCGGCGACCCTTTCGTCAACCTTGTCCGTCCCCGGGGCTACAGCATGACCAAGAGTTTGAAGAAAGAATAGGGCCAATCGCCGAAAAACAACAATGCTCGAAGAGGCAACCAAAGAGCATACCTGCGTTGTCCTCGCGGGTGATGTCGTTCCACCCGGTCACCTCGAAGAATGGGTGCTCGCGGCACCGCAGGGGGACACCCGGTTGAAGGAGAAATCCTGGGCGATGTCCCGACCAGTAAGCCCCATTTGGGTGAGCTCGCTGATCGTCCCAAGCACCCGCTCTTCCTCAGGCTGCACGGGCGGGCGCGCCGTCTCGGTGGGCGGGGCGGTCTCCCCAATATAGACCAACTGGGACCCCTCCGCCTTCTTCTGGTAAAACCAAAGATCGGCCCAACCCGACACCGAGTCCTTCAAGGAAACGATAGGATACTCGTATGGTCGGTTGGGCCGAAGGAGAAGATAGACGCAGCCGGCGGGACCATCCCGGCCGGTGCGGAAGGGAGAGTAGAAGTGGAAGAAAAGACTGGCGGTGGGTATCACGCCCATGAACGCCTCGCAGAGGTGGGAGAAGATCGCAAGGGCGAGAATGGAGTTAGGGTGGAGATGGGAAATCTCGCACCCGCAAAAGGCGAGTACGGAGGCGAGAAACTCACTCTTAGGCAAGCGAAGCCCGTTGATGGCGTACAGCTCGCAGGAGACGATCTCTCCCTCCCTCGGTGCTGGCGCCGCATCACCGCCAGGCACTCGACCAGAGCTCGGGTTGACGTACCCCGCGTCCACGAGCACCTGGAGCCTCCTCCGGGTCATCTGGCTAACCCCAAAACACGCCATGGCCAAAGGGAGGAGGAGAGTGAAGAAGATTCTAGGGCTCTACGGCTCCTGGAAAAGTTCTGGGCAAGGACGAGCAAATGCGCAATGTAGCTCCGTCCTTTCCCAGCGGACGGGGTTAAAAAGGCTGCAAAGGGGCACGTTAAAAGCCACCACCTATCGCGCAGCGACACCTGTCCAATACGGCGGAAAACTGCCCAGTAAAAGCGCAATTTCCAAGAAACTACTTTACCGTTACAGGGAGGCTTCTCGGAGAAGGAATCGAAAAACAACCAAACGTCGCACCACCAGAATGAACGCGCGGCGGACAAAAATGGTCGCCTCCCGACATAAGATGGTCGTAGTTCACGACCAAAGGAAATTCAATCCCTCCTTCGAGTCTTCTTAGGCTCAAGGGGAAGCCCGAGCTCAGATGGTTCCCCGCTTGAACCTCGGGGGCTAGCTGTCGGGGATTGACTATCTGGTAAAAGACCGCGGTACCCCTGGGAGATCCTGAGGCCACCGATCATACAGTGCCAACAGAAGATGCTCGGGAGACCAAAACGAGCAGCATACCTCCCGAGCATACATGTCCGCCCCTTCGCTCATGACCATTCCAATCGATCACGAGCAAGCATGCTTGTAAAAACCACGTCATACCCGGGTACATGGTCGGTGGACTCGGTCATACTACGAGGAAGGAAGGTAGCGATCAATCCGCCGGAAATCAAGCAAGGGCGCAACAGAAATTTGAAAACAACGCGTGAATCAAGGCCGCCAGATCGTGGGCGCCACGGATAAGGAAGTGTAGCGTAAATCCAGGGGGTAGTTACCTTCTATGTATTTCTGGGCGCTGTATTTAAACCCCCCTGATATCTGTAACAAGAACAACCCCCCAATAGAACACAATACACTGTAGTAGGGCTGTTATCTCGGCAGTGAGAGGCCCGAACCAGGATAAACACCACGCGTCCTTCTCCCGATCTCGCATTGCTCGGACGATTCCCCCAGTTTGTGCGACGGGGCCCTGTTGATCGCTCGTTCAACAAATAAGCTCGGTGGGAGCCCGTTCTCCAATCGTCGACAGTACTTTACTATTTCGATGAGTTTGATTGTGATATTTACCGATGTTGAGACTGTGTGCACTAGCGTGATCCTGGACTAGTGCTGATTACACGGAGGGTCCGGATTTACAAATTCGGGTCCCGACATTGACCATTTTCATCTGCGAAAGACACTCACGTGAGAACGGGACAATTTTTAAAACAAGTGAAGACAAAAGAATTCAACAAGGGGTATGAACAAGAGATAAAGGGTAAGTCGAGAATTCATTCTTTATCTTGGCAACCTTTAAACTTTAGAAAATAGTTTTTATCCTCACTACGACCATTCTAACTAAGGGCAGTCCTACAGTCAGTATGGCTCTGATACCACCTTTGTCAGGACCCGAATATGCAAATTCGGACCCTCTGTGTATTCAACACTAGTCCAGGATCACGCTAGTGCACACAGTCTCAACATCGGTACATATCACAATCATACTGTGATACTACGGAATGACAATGTGAGTCATTTTCGATTTCGGCACTAAGGTACGACTTTGGTATCTTGTTTTTGGGCCTTTTTCGAGAGTTTGGGCCTTTCCGGGGGAGGATTTGGGCTTCCGGGGGAGTTTGGGCCTAGCGGGAGCTAGCTTAGGCCGTGGGGGACTAATGTGGGCCAAAGGTGGGGGAAAAATTAGGCCCGTGTGGAGGTGGATTTGGGGCAGCAGGCTGCTGCCCTCCCTTTGTGCACCTCACCCCCCACAAACCATAGGGTTCCCCCCACTTCTCCACCCCTAGCCGCCCCACCTTCTCCACCTCCTAGCCGCCACCTCCGCTCCTTGGTGCACCACCCCTACCACCTCTAGCCGGCCCTAGAGTGGCTCCTTCCCCTCCATTGCTGCTGCTTCATCCCCCTCTGTGGGTCTCCAAGTTGTGAAGGGTTGCGACCGAGAAGATCCGAAGATTGGAGGGAGATCGTGGCCAGGAGAGGAGCGTTTGTCGGTTCTTCGTTCGTTGGCCTAAGGTATGGTGATCGGAAACTCTTGGGATGGATTAGGTGCTGTGTTAATGGTGGTTTTGGCGCTATTAGATCAAAAAGTGGTCGACCAAATTCGGACTCTAAATTGACGAAAAGCCAAACCCTAGGTCGACTGCTCATGCTGCCCGAAACAGAGAACGTGGCAACTTCTAGATTTCATCTAATCTACTCAATTCCAGCACCACCAATTGATCTAAAAACATGATAATCACCCTTATAACAGATCCTATACCAACCCCAAGGATTCCCATGGCCATACCTTCGCCCGACGCACGAAAACCCAACGGATCTCCTCCCGGCTCGCGCGATCTCCTTCCTCGCTCCAATCCACCGGATCTCCTCGTCGTGGAGCGCTCCAATATATGGATCTTCGGGGTGGTGAGGTGCAAAACTCCCCTAGGGGCAGCAAGGGTGGAGGAGAGGTGAGGAGAGGGGTGGTGGTGCAATGGGGAGGAAGAGGAAGGGTGGAGGCGCAAGTGGGGGCTAGGGGAGGCGGCTAGGGTTGAGAGGGAAGTGGGAGGGGCGCATATGGGGAGAGGGGGGCGCACCAAGGGCTAGGGAAGCAGGTTTGCTGTCCTAGTCCACCTCCACATGGCCTAATTATGTCCCACTTTCGGCCCAAATAGACCCCCGGAAGGCCCGAACTCCCCCGGAAGGCCCAATTCCCCTCCGAAAAGGCCCAAATCCCCCCCGGAAAAGCCCAACTCCCAGAAACGGCCCAAAAACATGATACAAGAGTCGTACTTTAAAGTCGAGATCGAAAATGACTCATACCGTCATTCCGTAGTGTCACATTCTCCCCCCTTTAAACAGGATTCGACCTCGAATCCGAAGAACGCCAAAATCAACAACAAGTTCCCCAAGGGACAAAAGACTTCTTTGCAACACAAAACATTCACACAGACACTAAAACCGGAACAAAACGATAAGCGAGTTCTCAAAACCAACACTAGCGAGAAAATGTTGATTTAGCTCAACAGAGTGCAACCTCTCACGGTTCCATCTTCACTTCAATTCCCAAACAGAAACTGCGTTTCAACCACAAAGGGCTCCATCAACCCAAAATGCCCGAAACCTCACGACAAACACTTCACACTACTATCACAACCAACCTGACTACCACACTTCATTAAACTCAACATGACACAATCAAAGTGAGTCACAATTCCTTTAACGACCTCTCTACATTCCCGAAAATTTCCATCGAGGGGAATAACTCATTAAGGCACACTTGCCCTTCCGATACACGATCATGCTAACATTTCATTCCATCCTCTCCCAGGCAAGACTCAAACCCAAAAACAACTAGTTAAGACAATTGCTCACGGCAGGACAATTATTACCGAACTATCGTCAACTTCACTTCCACCCATTGCTACTCTTAATAAAGGTTAAACCCATACATCATCAGCCTCCATCACAAACCACCCTTATACTACTTAAGGTTCGACACCTAGCCCCAAGCTAGGATCGTAAAACCTTACCAAACCACAATTGGTTCCTTTCTTAAGAGGGTCTCGCCCTCACACAAAACACTTAGTTATCAAGCCCAAGTGTACACATATTTCGCATATTCAACCATAAACCAAGAACACTTATATCCTCACTCCCATCTATAGAGCAAGATAAGTACAATTCTTTTGAACCCAAATGGACCACACATGACAACTCAAACCCAAAGCGTTAACAACCATTTTGGAATGAATTCGGCAACATCCAAGCCAAATCACAAAGGAAGCATAAATCCCCTACACCACAACCAAAATACCAGAAAATCTTCATTCTTTCTTTTCATACTAGAAAGAAATGGACATCTCGATTCATGACATGCATGCTGTGGGGGCTCCGGAATCAGATTAGCGAATCAGGTCATTACTGTTGCATCAGACTGGAGATTAATGCAACCTGCAACGTCTCCTGACCGCTAAGCCAAATCCGTACTCGGATTGGGGCCAATTAATCGGCAAGACTCGTGAGGAGTATATCTGCCAATTGATTGATCCCAACTCGAGCTTCCCGCAACCGCGTGCATAGTACTGGTTCCCTGGATCAGTAGCCCAGTACCCACGCGTTGTCATGCAAGACAGGTCTCAACTATGCAAGAGTAATTATATTACACCAGAAAGGTAACGTTATTACAATAGTTTAACTTTACAGGTCACGGCTTACAGCCGGAACAAGTCCAAAAGAAACACCAACACCAGCGGAAACACCAAAAGAAGAACACGCAGTGTGCCTCCACCCCCAGGCAACTGGCTGGATGATAACCCAGCTAAGCCCCAGCAGACCGCCAAAGATCGCCAACGAATCGCGACTGCCTGGTACATATGCATCATTACCTGCTTCTTCTCCTTCTAACCAAAATCCGTTAGAGCAAACGGTGAGTACACGTATGTACTCGCAAGACTTTAGTGTATGGAATGAATACATATAAAATGCAGGTTGAAACAAAGAATAACAGGTTACTACACTAGTCTTTTTGAGCACAAAGCGGATTTTGCTTACAATATGATAATAAATTCACAATCGCATTTTACGAAAGAAATTGAGTGAAGAAAACTTTTCAAACAATTAACAATATACCAGCGATTAACCAAACCAACATCCAACCATTCCTTCCACCAAACCAGCCATTCACCCGCACCTTTTGAACCCAAGATTCAAACACACACACACACACCCAACCAACACGTTCCAACCTCGAAACCCATTTTTCCAAAATTAACCCAGACCCAAAATCTATACTTGATAGTACTTTCCAAACTGCTCATGACCGTGAGCACGGCTAATCGATTAGTTTATTTATCTCTGCAGAGATCAGACATCTGTACCCACATGACACGTTCTAGCAATCATGTCATCCATGCCTCGCGATACTGAAGTACCCGATTTGCTAGACCGTGACGGAACCTTTCGAAAGAATTGAGTTCTAATCCTGCACCGCCCGATAACGTGCATCCCTAACTACAGCCACAGAGGCCGCCGGTGGTTCCAATAGGCACCCACTAGCCCACGACCCCTGTAGTAGGCATTACCGTTGTATTGGGTAAACTTTCCTTCGATGCCTCGACAAGAAAGTCCCTAGAATGCACCGACACCACAGGTGCATCCAATCCTCTTTGCCCTCCAATAATGCAGGTCGATCCCTTTTCCCGTACTAGGTGAGGCCATCCCATACCGGCACATGTGGTTGCACGAATTTATACCCAGTAAATAGCACCAAGTTCGGTCCTTAGGGTGACTCAAAGAGATCTTCCAAACCCACTTGCTATGGCCACAGAGGGTCGGCACTAGCGGCCCCACCGAGCACACACTAGCCCTCAACCTCCCCATAGCAAGGGACCAACTCAGACTGCAGACCACTTCAAACCAGCCAACACTCGACAACCAATCCGACCAAACCACCTTCCAACCGGAACCACTACCCGGCCAAACACCACCAACTCCGAACCATCAAACATCTCGCCCGGTCTAATCTCTCCAAGTTTTTCCATTTTACTCACGCAACCATTCCCTTTTTCCAACAAAACCCCAAAACATCCAATTCCAACCTGCCACCCTTCACCCATCCTAGTAGTTCCAGGAGTTTATGAATATGAACGTCATGATCTCCTGCAACCAATTCTATTGCTGAACTAAGCATATGCAACTATTATTCTCTAATACCCTCTGACACTTACTAATGTGTCTAAATTATTCTTAAGTCTATCAAGGATAGCGTATTCAGATTATATTGAGGTAATCCAACAATTTTCGGCTTAACTCATCGCTTCCCACAAATTATCATTTTTAATAAATTTATGAGCATGCATAATAGTTTTGGAAATCAAACATAAGAATTTGCAATTATGGGATTGGAAATGGTCAAGGAGGCGCTTGCCTGTTTGCTCTTCGGTGAAATCGGTCTCCGGGACGTAGTCGGGATCGTCGGCGACGTTCGAAGCGTCTACGTCTACACGAAAAGCAACGAGACCCGAAATCATCGATCAAAATAAGCAAAGAAGCAATCGAAATCCAAAAAGAAGCGAAATCGAAAAACGAGAACCTAGACGGAAAAAGAAATTCTAAACTTTCTCCCAGAGGCCGGCAAGATTTGTTGAATGGGCGGTAGTGCGCTTCTGGCTAGCGATCTGCCATCTTGTAGCCCGGTAGTGCCGCTCTCCGGGGATCGAAAAGGGTTGCTCTCTGGAAAATAACTACCGGCGTCCTAACCCGGCGATCTTTGGACCCGGCCAGCGATCTGGGACCCTCCGGCATAGCATCGCCTTCACACTAGCGGTAGTGCCGCCTCTCCAGTCCAAAATCCCAAAAATGAGATTTCGCGCATTAAACCGGGACTTCGACGTAAGTGCATGGATAGGTTCCTGGGACCCATGGGACCTATTCACGCAGGTTTCGTCAAGTTCGAGCCTGCTTGCACAAAATTTCACTTTTCGGATCCTTTCTCTCCCGAAAATGACGCGAAAACGGATTTCGACCCAAAAGGTGTCGAAACTAGAGTTTCTTCGCGGCAACGGATTCTCTACGACTCTAGGGACTTATGTGCATTAGACTTGTGAACTTTGGGACTTCGGAACTTGAAATCGTTCCAAATGCCCAGAGTGCAACTTTTGCAAATCCTACGGGAAAACGGATTTCGCAATACGCGCACTAGGCCCACTAGAACGCTAAGGTCCTACGTGACCTAACTACTGATTGGAACTCCGAAATACGCTATTCGACTTCTACTACCCGAAAACCTAAATATACTCTCCAAATCCGATTCTCGCTCCGAATCGAGTTCAAACTCGATTCTTCCAGAATTGACTTACGAGGCTCTAAGAAAACATCCATGAGTCATTTCCCGACTTTTCGGAGCTAGGGTTCCAAAAAGAAGAGCTCCGAAAATTCAAGAAAAGGCGTTTGCAGCGAATGAGTCCAACGATGCGTAGATCAGGGTTACCGAAACTACTCGATCGCGCAGAAGGATTCTTCTACCCTTGACCTAGGTTTAACCTCTTGGAAAACAACTATGCACCACAAGAACTAGGGTTTCTATGGTTTAACTAGGACGTAAAGAACGATTACAAGCCAAGGAAGAGCTAGGGTTTGCATCTCCACCTAGGGTTCCAGCTCAACTTTAAAACCTACCTCGTGCGAAGCTCCTTGACTGCTTGGAGACGCTTCTCCACCTTTGCTCTCGCTTCCACTCGACCTCCTGGAGCTCCAACCAGCTGGAAATGGCGAGGAGGAGGAGAGAGCTCCAATGGAGAGAGAGGAAGGAGAAGAGAGGAAGAAGGAGAAGGAGAGGAGGAGAAATGAGAGAGGAGAGGGAGAAGAGGTGCTCCCTGGTGTTTATTAGAGGCTAAAACGTGCACGCAAACCGAGGCAAAGAGATAAACACGAGCACAGGACAAAACCTGTCGCTCGGCCGGCAGTACCGCCCGGAGCGGCCGGTACTGCCGCTCGGTCGGTAGTACCGCAGTGACGGAGTCTTGATCGCTGCCCGGCAGTAAAACTCAGGGAAATCGTAGTTTTCGCGATGGTTCTTCAACCAACTAACTTAAGGACTATTGAAATAGGTTCGAGGGGTCCTATTAAAGGTTTTAAAACTTAGGTTTGGGATCTAGCTCTCACGATTTTAAATTTCACCCGATTTCGGATTCTGAGACTCCAATCGGGGAAAACGATCAACGAAACGACAAAACCGAATTCGAGGGCAAATAACCCCAAATTCAAACTGGAAACTAAACAGAGCACTAATCCACACCTAGTTAGCCTAATCAAGCTTAATTACAAACACGGGCGTTACAATCCTATCCCCCTTGGAATAATCTCGTCCTCGAGATTAGCTAGACTCTACGAAGAAAGAGGGAAACTCAATTCTAAGACGATCTTCTCGTTCCCAAGTAGCTTCGTCCTGGGTATGATTACTCCACTGGACTTTGAGCATTCTGATGACTTGATTGCGAGTAAAGCGCTCAGCTTCTTCAAGTACTTGGATCGGATGCTCGCGATATGATAGATCAGGTTGAAGATCAATCGTTTCCAATGGGGTAAGTTCTGTGGACTTCCGAAGACATTTCTTCAGCTGCGATACGTGGAATACATCGTGTACCTCGGAAAGCTGAGGGGGAAGTTCAATCTGGTAAGCAACTTCACCTTTCCTCGCAAGAATGCGGTACGGTCCGACGTAACGCGGCGTTAATTTTCCACGAACTTGAAAGCGACGAGTGCCACGTAGCGGCGACACTTTGAGATAGACAAAATCGTCTACATCAAAACTTAGCTCGCGGCGACGAGTATCGGCATAACTTTTCTGCCTCGACTGAGCTTCCTTCAGTCGGTCCCGAATCAATTTGACATGATCTTCGGCTTCTTGGATCACAACAGGGCCGAAGAATTGTCTTTCGCCGACTTCAGACCAGAACAAAGGAGTTCTGCACTTTCTCCCATAAAGTGCTTCGAATGGCGACATCTGGAGACTTGCCTGATAGCTGTTGTTGTAGGAGAATTCAGCAAAAGCTAAGCATTTCTCCCACTTCGTGTTGTAGGTCAACACACAAGCTCTCAGCATATCCTCCAGGACTTGGTTAGTTCTTTCAGTTTGGCCATCGATGCGAGGATGGTCTGTTGTCTTTGAAAAACAACTTAGTACCAAGGAGTTCATGCAGATTTTTCCAGAATCGCGACGTAAATTGGGTCCCACGGCCTCGACACAATGACCTTAGGAACACCATGTAGTCGGACTATGTGATTCGAGGTAAAGTTACGCAAGTTTAGGCCCATTATAAGTGGTATGGATGGAATAAAATGAGCCACTTTGGACAATCGATCCACGATTACCCAAATGGAATCATGGCCACTGAAGATTTCGGCAGACCCGTGATGAAATCCATGCCGACGTCATCCCATGTCCCCTCTGGAAGTTTTACAGGTTGGAGCAATCCCGCAGGCGTTGATGCTCGCTTTCACTCGGCCGACACACATCGCAAGTAGCGACAAATTCAGCGATCTCCTTTTTCATACCAGGCCACTAGAAACTTACTCGGATATCCTGGTACATTTTCGCATTTCCAGGGTGGATCGAAGAGGAGTATTGTGAGCTTCCTTGAAGATCAATTGCTTGATCTCTTGGTCATTCGAACGCATACATCGCCGTCCACGCATGACCATCCCATCTGCTCTTTCCAAAAACTCCGACGCGCGCTTTCCTTCAAGTCGCGCTTAATTTCAGCCACTTTCTCATCAACGGTTTGTGCGGTTAGAATTTGGGACTCAAGAGTGGGCTCTAAGGTTAGGGCCGCCACAAACCCTTCTTGAACCACTTCAGATTGAGTCTCAGAAACTCATCCATCGGTTGGGGTTGACTAATGAAAGTCGGTGCATCAATGGGGTGCGATTTGCATCGAGGGCATCTGCTACCACATTGGCTTTGCCGGATGATAATGGATTCCCAGATCATAATCCTTGATCAGCTCCAACCACCTGCACCGCCTCAAGTTCAGGTCTGGTTGGGTGAAGAAATATTCCAGGCTCTTGTGATCGGTAAATATCTCACATCTGCTTCCAATGAGATAATGACGCCACGCTTTTAGAGCATGAATGATCACCGCCAATTCCAAATCGTGAGTTGGATAGTTGGCTTCGTGAGGTTTCAGTTGTCGTGAAGCATAAGCTACAACCTTGCCCTCTTGCATCGATACACAACCGAGACCACGACGCCAAGCATCACGTAAAACGTCAAAGCTCTTATGTATATCCGGCAAAACAAGAATCGGGCAGAGGTAAGTCTTCGCTTCAATTCTTGAAAACTTGCCTCACAACTTGATGACCACTCAAATTTCTTTTCTTTCTTGAGTAGTTCTCATCAGCGGTTTAGCAATTTTGGAGAAGTTCTCGATGAACCGTCGGTAGTAACCGGCAAGACCGAGAAAACTTGGATCTCGTGAAACAGTCCGTGGCTGCTCCCAAGCAATTACATCCTGCACCTTACTCGAATCAATCGCAACTCCATCTCCGTAAAGAACATGCCCTAAGAATGCAACTTCCTTGAGCCGTAACTCACACTTGCTGAATTTTGCATAAAGCCGGTGCTCGCGGAGTTTGTCGAGCACTAGCGCAAATGGAGCTCATGTTCTTCTTCATACGAGTAGATGAGGATATCATCAATAAACACCACCACAAATTTGTCCAGGTATTCCATGAATACCTTGTTCATGAGGTTCATGAAAGTGGCGGGGGCATTGGTAAGACCAAAGGAAACTATTGTATACTCGTATAATCCATAACGAGTAGTAAACACAGTTTTCTGAATGTCCTCCGGTCGGATTTTGAGTTGGAAGTACCCAAGCCTCAAATCGATTTTGGAAAAGATCTGAGCTCCGCTCAATTGATCAAACAAATCATCAATCCGCGGAAGGGGATATTTATTCTTAATGGTGACTTCGTTCAACGAACGATAGTCGACGCACATGCGAAGACTGCCATCTTTTTTCTTAACGAAGAGCACTGGACTACCCCACGGCGAAGAGCTAGGACGGATAAAACCCTTTGCTAGCTGCTCCTTGAGTTGCTTCTTAAGTTCGATCAACTCATCCGAGGGCATCCGATAAGGGCGCTTGGATATTGGTGCTGTTCCAGGTAGCAAATCTATAATGAACTCCAAGTCTCTGTCCGGAGGCAATCCCGGTAATTCTTCAGGAAAAATATCGGGATACTCACAGACAACCGGTACTTGTTCCATCTCGAGAATAGACAAGGGATGAAGAGTGGACTTTTGCACCGATATCGGGCTGGAGTTAAATTTGACTTGGATGCCATCTGGATTCACCAAGGAAATAGAACGTTCGGCACAATCAATGCGTCCTTGGTTCTTAGATAACCAATCCATTCCTAGGATTACATTAAGTCCAGATGTACCAATCTGAATCAAGTCTCCACTAAATCGCACTCCTTCAATCTCAATCGGGACTCCTAGGCAAATACATTGAGCCCGAAGGACTGAACCAGGGGAATGAACTAACATATAATTGCCTAGCAAACTAGTCTTGATCCCTTGGTCCTTAACGAACCTTGAAGACACAAAGGAATGGGAAGCTCCCGAATCAAACAAAACCACAGTAGGAGCTGAATGCACAAGAAACATACCGAGGACCACATCTGGTGCATTACTTGCTTCCTCCGCTGTCACCAGATTAAGACGACCCTGAGCAGGACTTTGCGCAGAACGAGAACCCGCTCGGCCAACCTGATGACCACCACGTCCACTAACAGGAGCTTGAGGACGAACCGGAGCGCTTTGGTGAAGGACGAGTCGGTAGGGGTCGACGATGAGGGCAAACATTGGCAAAATGGCCAACCTGTCCACATGCAAAGCATGAAAGCGGCGTCCCCCTTTGCTGTCCTCCTTGCATCTGCCCACCGCGGTTATAGGATTGAACCGCAGATTGAGAGGTACGAGGAACAGGTCGTTGAGGTTTTGGAGGAGAAGTGATGGACTGAACACTGATAGCCTTCCCAGGGCGAGACCTCGACGGGCCCGCACCGGCTGCTTTTTGGGCCAGCCACTTCCGTTTTCGATTTTCCGCAACTGCCTTTGCACTGTCTTCCACCCGAATCGCCTTATCCACTAATTCCTGGAGATTTGGGAAATCAAGAGCTGCGAGCGAATGTTTAACTTCATCATTCAAATGCTCTCGGAACCAAGCAGTTTTCCGGGCCTCGCTCGGAATCTCATCAGCGACATAACGAGTCAGGTAATTGAACTTATGCAGATAGTCCATAACGGACACAGATCCTTGCTTCAAGTTATAGAACTCCCTCTTCTTTATCTCCATCAAGCTGGAGGGAATATGGATCACATGAAAGCTTCCTTGAAATCTGCCCATGTGGTAACTTGTCCAACAGGGCGAATAGTCTTAAAACTGTTCCACCATGCTGCTGCCGCTCCTTGGAGATAATGTGCAGCATATTGGACTTTCTCTTCATCCGTGCATCTAGCTAACTCAAGTTTATCTTCAATGTCGCGGAGCCAGTCGTCCGCGTCCAAAGGATCAGTGACCACGGAGAAATTCGGTGGGCGAGTCCGTTGGAACTCTGCCAGCCGAGTCTGGGGTTGCATTGCTGGCACACCTCCAAAAGCAGCGGCACCCAGATTCTCCGAATTCTGCACCAATCTCTCAAGTAAACGAGTGCATCACCAAGATTTGGGCCATGGACGGAGGAGGAGGTAATTCCTCACTCTGTACTTCCTGACGTCCATGTGATGACGCCACTGGGTCATTAGAATGTCGCGAAACATGGCTATGGGATCCCTGCTGCGGCGGATCATGGTGTGAAGGGTTCGGCTCATTTCGCGCCGTACCCTCGGCCATAATCGCGCGGACTGGCCGTCTCCTCGGCATCCTGTTTACATAAGGTTCAACAACGTGAACAACAGATGTAGCACGAGAAATGAGACGACACACAGGATCACTGCAGGATTCATATGTAATTAATAAGATTCGCAGCAACACAAGATAGCGAAACACGCATTGCAGCGAAAGGATCTCATTGCGATAGATTTACGGATGACGATAAAGCACGTCTTGGCGTTGCGATATATTACATCATCATTCTACTACGCAAGTTCCGACATGACTTCTGTACAGCAAAAGTACATCACCAGCCAGCTCGTATCAACGACAAAAGCGAGCTTCAGTACTACCTAATACACAAAGGACTCCTAAGATCCAGATCTACACATCCCCACCATTCTCAGCAGGAACGTCGGAAGGGCCTGGGGCTGCAGAAGAAGTAGAAGACTCCACCGGGTACATCAGCTCGTACTCACGACCGCCGAAGACGAGGTTACGACCCGGTGCTGCACTTGACGAGGCTCCAGGGCGCACAGCTGAGACACGACGGCGGCTGCTACCTCGCACGGACATCCTGGCATTGCGGGAGACCCGACGGTAGGATCCGTAAGGGCGAGGAAGCTCCTCTGCCGGCTCAAGCTCATCGTGCTCCCCGTAGATCATCTCGGTGGTGAAAAAGCCATGGTTGACAAACGGTGCCATATGGCTCTCTAGCTCGGAAATGCGACGGCGAGCGACCAGAAGCTCGTCCCGAAGGCGAAGCAGGTACCTGTCAACAGCTCGCACGTACCCAACCTGCCAAGCTTCCACTATATCCATCTGCGGATTCACCTGTGCATAGAGGTTTGCCTGGCCGTCCGGCTCACGAGAGGGACAACCCGGAAACATCTGCGACAGCTCGGGAAGGTCGAAACGGAGTCGAAGGATTGCCATATACGCCCCATCTAGCAACGCTGCGAGAGGACTCGAGTGTGCCATAGTAGAGACGATGTCTGCCTCAAAGATGGCGACCTCGAATGGTGACCTCAGCCACAAAAGAGAGGATCTCGGGCTGAGTCCAGCGCTTGAGATCATGAACTCTGGCGGCTCAGTGAACCCAACACGGCGCATCATCTCCGAAAGGGTGGCCTGAACAGAACCCTCCAGGATAGCACGCGTGTAGAAACGAGGTTCCCAGCGACCCGACATCTAAAGCAAGAAAGAACTAGTTAGCAAAACCTTAACGGAAACAAACCAAAAGAGAAGAAACCAAACAACTACCACACAGAACAACTGCAAAAACCGCAGCCCGAAGCCTTAATCCTATCCTTAAACCACGAGTATCTAACTGTTAAATAGGTAAGACTTCCCCAAAGTCTATCTTTAGGTTCTGAGTGAGAAAGGGAATAGAATGAATCCCATTTTCCTACTTCACTCTTGTCCCAGTAACCAAGGTTTGAAAATCAGCTGAGCAGAAATTCACTTTGAAGATTCGAAATCAGAAAAAGAAGCTATAGAGGGGAAAAGACTAGCATTCTACCATTTCACAATTAAGAATACTAAGTTAAAATAGCCTTCCAGAGAAAACTCTTTCCTAAGTTCTATTATCTAACGATCTAATTTATCCTTTCAGATTTTAGCATAGCTCTGATACCACCTCTTGTGGGGGCTCTGGAATCAGATTAGCGAATCAGGTCATTACTGTTGCATCAGACTGGAGATTAATGCAACCTGCAACGTCTCCTGACCGCTAAGCCAAATCCGTACTCGGATTGGGGCCAATTAATCGGCAAGACTCGTGAGGAGTATATCTGCCAATTGATTGATCCCAACTCGAGCTTCCATAATCGCGTGCATAGTACTGGTTCCCTGGATCAGTAGCCCAGTACCCACGCGTTGTCATGCAAGACAGGTCTCAACTATGCAAGAGTAATTATATTACACCAGAAAGGTAACGTTATTACAATAGTTTAACTTTACAGGTCACGGCTTACAGCCGGAACAAGTCCAAAAGAAACACCAACACCAGTGAAACACCAAAAGAAGAACACGCGGTGTGCCTCCACCCAGTGCAATCGGCGGATGATAACCCAGCTAAGCCTCAAAGAATCGCCGTCGTCAACGAACTACGACTCGTCTGGTACATATGCATCATTACCTGCTTCTTCTCCTTCTAACCAAAATCCGTTAGAGCAAACGGTGAGTACACGTATGTACTCGCAAGACTTTAGTGTATGGAATGAATACATATAAAATGCAGGTTGAAACAAAGAATAACAGGTTACTACACTAGTCTTTTTGAGCACAAAGCGGATTTTGCTTACAATATGATAATAAATTCACAATCGCATTTTACGAAAGAAATTGAGTGAAGAAAACTTTTCAAACAATTAACAATATACCAGCGATTAACCAAACCAACATCCAACCATTCCTTCCACCAAACCAGCCATTCACCCGCACCTTTTGAACCCAAGTTTCAAACACACACACACACCCCCAACCAACACGTTCCAACCTCGAAACCCATTTTTCCAAAATTAACCCAGACCCAAAATCTATACTTGATAGTACTTTCCAAGCTGCTCATGACCGTGAGCACGGCTAATCGATTAGTTTATTTATCTCTGCAGAGATTGTACACTGTACCCACATGACACGTTCTAGCAATCATGTCATCCATGCCTCGCGATACCGAAGTACCCGATTTGCTAGACCGTGACGGAACCTTTCGAAAGAATTGAGTTCTAATCCTGCACCGGCCCGGTAACGTGCATCCCTAACTACAGCCACAGAGGCCGCCAGTGGTTCCAATAGGCACCCACTAGCCCACGACCCCCCTGTAGTAGGCATTACCGTTGTATTGGGTAAACTTTCCTTCGATGCCTCGACAAGAAAGTCCCTAGAATGCACCGACACCACAGGTGCATCCAATCCTCTTTGCCCTCCAATAATGCAGGGTCAGATCCCTTTTCCCGTACTAATTTGAGGCCATCCCATCTTGGCACATGTGGTTGCACGAATTTATACCCGATAAATAGCACCAAGTTCGGTCCTTAGGGTGACTCAGCGAGATCTTCCAAACCCACTTGCTATGGCCACGAGAGGTCGGCACTAAGCGGCCCCACCGAGCACACACTAGCCCTCAACCTCCCCATAGCAAGGGACCAACTCAGACTGACCACTTCAAACCACCAACACCGACAACCAATCCGAATCTGAAACCAGCCTTCCAACCGGAACCACTACCCGGTCAAACACCACCAACTCCGAACCATCAAACATCTCGCCCGGTCTAATCTCTCCAAGTTTTTCCATTTTACTCACGCAACCATTCCCTTTTTCCAACAAAACCCCAAAACATCCAATTCCAACCTGCCACCCTTCACCCATCCTAGTAGTTCCAGGTGTTTATGAATATGAACGTCATGATCTCCTGCAACCAATTCTATTGCTGAACTAAGCATATGCAACTATTATTCTCTAATACCCTCTGACACTTACTAATGTGTCTAAATTATTCTTAAGTCTATCAAGGATAGCGTATTCAGATTATATTGAGGTAATCCAACAATTTTCGGCTTAACTACTGCTTCCCACAAATTATCATTTTTAATAAATTTATGAGCATGCATAATAGTTTTGGAAATCAAACATAAGAATTTGCAATTATGGGATTGGAAATGGTCAAGGAGGCGCTTGCCTGTTTGCTCTTCGGTGAAATCGGTCTCCGGGACGTAGTCGGGATCGTCGGCGACGTTCGAAGCGTCTACGTCTACACGAAAAGCAACGAGACCCGAAATCATCGATCAAAATAAGCAAAGAAGCAATCGAAATCCAAAAAGAAGCGAAATCGAAAAACGAGAACCTAGACGGAAAAAGAAATTCTAAACTTTCTCCCAGAGGCCGGCAGTACCGCTGTTGAATGGGCGGTAGTGCCGCTCTGGCCGGCAGTACCGGCTACTGTAGCCCGGTAGTGCCGCTCTCCGGGGATCGAAAAGGGTTGCTCTCTGGAAAATAACTACCGGCGTCCTAACCCCGGCGATCTTGGACCCTCCGTGATCGCCTTCACACTAGCGGTAGTGCCGCTCTCCCCGAGTCCAAAATCCCAAAAATGAGATTTCGCGCATTAAACCCCGGGACTTCGACGTAAGTGCATGGATAGGTTCCTGGGGACCCATGGGACCTATTCACGCAGGTTTCGTCAAGTTCCGAGCTCGTTTGCACAAAATTTCACTTTTCGGATCCTTTCTCTCCCGAAAATGACGCGAAAACGGATTTCGACCCAAAAGGTGTCGAAACTAGAGTTTCTTCGCGGCAACGGATTCTCTACGACTCTAGGGACTTATGTGCGTTAGACTTGTGAACTTTGGGACTTCGGAACTTGAAATCGTTCCAAATGCCCGGAGTGCATCTTTTGCAAATCCTACGGGAAAACGGATTTCGCAATACGCGCACTAGGCCCACTAGAACGCTAAGGTCCTACGTGACCTAACTACTGATTGGAACTCCGAAATACGCTATTCGACTTCTACTACCCGAAAACCTAAATATACTCTCCAAATCCGATTCTCGCTCCGAATCGAGTTCAAACTCGATTCTTAGCGAGAATTGACTTACGAGGCTCTAAGAAAACATCCGCAGGTCATTTCCCGACTTTCCGGAGCTAGGGTTCCAAAAAGAAGAGCTCCGAAAATTCAAGAAAAGGCGTTTGCAGCGAATGAGTCCAACGATGCGTAGATCAGGGTTACCGAAACTACTCGATCGCGCAGAAGGATTCTTCTACCCTTGACCTAGGTTTAACCTCTTGGAAAACAACTATGCACCACAAGAACTAGGGTTTCTATGGTTTAACTAGGACGTAAAGAACGATTACAAGCCAAGGAAGAGCTAGGGTTTGCATCTCCACCTAGGGTTCCAGCTCAACTTTAAAACCTACCTCGTGCGAAGCTCCTTGACTGCTTGGAGACGCTTCTCCACCTTTGCTCTCGCTTCCACTCGACCTCCTCGAGCTCCAACCAGCTGGAAATGGCGAGGAGGAGGAGAGAGCTCCAATGGAGAGAGAGGAAGGAGAAGAGAGGAAGAAGGAGAAGGAGAGGAGGAGAAATGAGAGAGGAGAGGGAGAAGAGGTGCTCCCTGGTGTTTATTAGAGGCTAAACGTGCACGCAAACCGAGGCAAAGAGATAAACACGAGCACAGGACAAAACTCGCCGCTCGGCCAGCATCGCCGGAGCGGCCAGTCGCCGCCGGTCGGTAGTACCGCAGTGGGGGAGTCTTGATCGCCGCCTGCCAGCAGAAACTCAGGGAAATCGTAGTTTTCGCGATGGTTCTTCAACCAACTAACTTAAGGACTATTGAAATAGGTTCGAGGGGTCCTATTAAAGGTTTTAAAACTTAGGTTTGGGATCTAGCTCTCACGATTTTAAATTTCACCCGATTTCGGATTCTGAGACTCCAATCGGGGAAAACGATCAACGAAACGACAAAACCGAATTTGAGGGCAAATAACCCCAAATTCAAACTGGAAACTAAACAGAGCACTAATCCACACCTAGTTAGCCTAATCAAGCTTAATTACAAACACGGGCGTTACACATGCACACTTTTCAAGAGCACTCCGGATTAGTCATATATCCTTATATGACTTTCTCACCGACCTGGCTCATCGACTCCTTTATGATTAATTATGCATAAACAATGTCTCGTTTTCCTTTTCACCATTCATTCATCGTGCAACAACGGTACCGAATAGTCTTTCACCAAATGACTTCTTCCTCGGTATCAAATAATGGAAACACAATTAACATCGAAGGCTACGGAAATTCATATAGACTATGACGGCAGCATAGTTGACAGTAAAACACCATGTCGCATCACATCCCACATCAATTGAAAACTGAACTTGCAATGCATTTCATCCAAATTCAACATTTTGGAAGAGAACATCAAAATTTCAAGTCGAGCATCTGCTCCCACAACCGTCACAAATTTTTATCAAGGAGAGGGAAACTCATTTCAAAAAGAAGGGAACACCTCACTAACAAAATCACTTTATGAAACATTCATAAAATCCACCTTTTTGAAGCACTCGCAACCATCACACACATTATGCAAATAAATCCAACTCCAGTAAAAAAGAGTTACAAATTAAATCTCAAGAGTTTCCAACACAACCCACTATGTCCATCTGCTTCCGTTAAAATTTATTCCAAAGATAATTCAGGGTGAACGCGAAGGAGCGCGATCCACTCAAAACTTTTGGGTGTAAATCCATACTCATAACACAAATTAAACAAAATAGCCAAAACCAAAGATTGGCACCAATAGCTACGGGTTTTAGGGAAACTCGGAAACACAACACAAGGAATACCTTGACCGAAGGCATTCAACCAAAATGGCAAACAACCACACCAGTTCAAAAGGTTTTAAACACCAGCTCAGCATGAATCCCACCATAACTTGTATTCCACTACACTTACCATTTAAGCATTCAATAATCACTATTTACTCATCAAGAGAGTCCAACCGGATTTAACAAAATTTACATAACAATTTCTTTCTCTAGTTACCATTCCCAACACTTTTAATTAAGGTTTAAGATGCTTATCACAAAGGCACCCAACCAAGACTACATTGACATGATCCCCACAGACCACCAAATCATATAACAACATATTCTATATTTCAAACATAGTACTTCAACAGCTACTTGAGCATGGTCAACCTATAAATTTTATACTATCCATACGTCAAAATCTTGACAATTGAAACTTGTTCAATCAATAAAATGACTTCAACAAATAAGTAATATCTCTATAAGATAAAATTCGTAAATAGGATTCTAAGATATGCATTCATGAAGATTAAAATCTTGCATCATGATTATTATCCATTGTTCATCCCATCACAACATGTACTCGACATAATACCACCGTTTTACACTTTTCTTCTATTGGATCAATGGTTTCCAACAATTAACAACACTACCAAGGCATCAATATCAATTCTTTGCATAATCATCAATCAACAACATTGCTTTTAGCTACCCTACACATAGGTTGCAACAAAATTGTCACTACACAACATACTCCAACTATTAAATTAGATTTAATAAGTTAGATCAGCACAATGTTCTTAAAACAACAACCAGACCTATGTTTTTTTCCCAATTGACATCGGTACTAGCATTAACACTGCCCTTAACAACATCATTAACAATAAGTCTTATGTCTTCTCCATTGACATCAATACCAGCATTGTAGAGACACAACTGCATACTTCCAAATATACTAGTAGGTTGCAACAACATAAATAGCAACTCTAATCAACTTCCAAATTAAAGCCACTAGTCAACATGATTAAATTTCTCTATTAACCCGTTAGATTAGAACATCTTTAAACAATCGGCAAGGTTTCTTTAACAGTATCATTAATTTACATCATCTTAATGTTCTAACTATGCATCAAGGTTTAAACTTTTAACATTAACAAGGATCATAAGCACTTTTAAAGCAAGGCAATAGATTCTAAGCATGTACATTAACCCATTTAATCATTCTCGCTACAGAGTGAACTACAACACTAGTAGTCTATTTATTCTCAAGCTAGAGATAACAACCGCATTGAATTGTTTAAACTCACAAATTAACTTAACAATACGTCATCCCATAAACCACATTGGTACATGCTACATAACATGCTAAACAACAATTCTTACTAGGGACAAACGATTTCAGTCAAAAGACTACTTACTTTGTTTGCAGCATTTTAGTTTTAAAACTCATCCCAAATTCATAAGGAAACTTGACTCTCAAAATTGCAATGAGACAAACCCAAACTTGGTCATGCAAAAGGAAGTCTCCAAAACACTTTTCAATCTCAAAGACTACCACAGGAGGGAACCAAGCGATCAAATAAACCTTTGCGGACAACTTAAGTTTTTGCACACGCTTCAATAACTTCTTTTAAACTCAGAGTAAGACACACAAGAACCAAAACTATACTTTTCTTTGCAAGGCAACCCACAAAACCGGTGTCCAAGCCAAAAGGCGACTAAAAAAAAGCGCAACGCTAAATTCCTCTTCTTCGTCTTCAACCAAGGAGGACAAAACCAAGGAACACCGAAGGGACTCTCCGCGAAAAATCCAATCCCAAACACTTTTCTTTTGATTTTAATCAACTAAAGTCAAGAAAAACAACCAAAACCGACCGTCAGAACGGTAAAGAACATACGAAGGAATCCACCACCAAACTCTTTTATTTGACTCCAGTCAACTACCCGATCTACGACAGAAAGGATAAGCACTCTTCTCCTACAGGGGTTAATAGTTCTTCGGTGATGGCGCTAACTGGCCACACCGTCAAACCTCACCCTTACTATGAAATAAGAGAGGTGGCCGAAACCCTTCGGCACCAAAACCCCACTTTATCACAACAACAAGAACAATTCAATCATTTATCTCATAGACATAGCAACATTGTAACACCCCAAATTTTTGCTTTTCATGAATTTTATCAAGATTTGGCACTTTGGTGAATTTTTGGAATTTTTGGGAATTTATTTGGATTTATTTGGAATTTATTCCCTTTTTGAAATAATTAAAGAATTTGATTTTACAAATAATTTTTTGTTGGAAATATTTTATTTGAGTCCAAAATGTTCCAAAATATTTTTTAGAATTTTTCTGAGTGTTTTGTTATTTTTAATGAATTAAATGAATTTCTAGGAATTTATTTGAATATTTAAACGCTGGAAAAACCGAGTTGGTTTGTACTATTCATCCGACCGGACCCGTGTCCGAGTCAGACTCGAGTCCGACTCGAGCCAGCCGATCCGTTGAACCCAGTCGCCTAACCCTAACCCTCTCGACCGTCCGATCAAGATCGAACGACCGAGATTGAACCACGTAGCCGAACCCGAGCCCGACTGAGCTAGCCAGGTCACCCGAGCCGGACCCGAGCCCAAACCCCCGCACCGTTGGATCTTGATCCAACGGCTCGCGTTGATCCACGTCACCCAGTCCGAATCCAATTCGGATTCCGCCGCCGCAGCTGTGTGGGCCTCGGTTTCCGCGGTTTTCACGGACGCCGAGGGCCCTATTTAATGCGCTGCCGCCGCCAGTGTGTGCTCCGTTTCCGTGCGCACCCGTAGCCCTAGACAACGTCGCCTGAGTCGCCGTGGTTGCGCCGCAATCACTCGCCGTAGTTGGCTTGGCGTTCCGCCGCGGTTTAGCGTCGTTTCTGCTGCCGTCCGCCGTCCTCCGCTGTCGTTGAGCCCAGATCCGGAACCGCAAGGTCAAGCCGCATCGGAGAGTACCCTTCACTTCGCCGGAGGATCCCCGTAGCGCCGTTCGGGTAGTCGCCGTCGCCGTCTCCGGTGAGCCTGCGAATGTCGCCATTTGAGGCATTGTATGGCCGACCCTGTCGAACACCGTTGAATTGGAACGAGACAGGTGAACGCCGTGTCTTTGGACCGGACATTCTTTAAGAGGCCGAAGAACAGATTGCCATGATCCGAGAAAGACTGAAGATAGCACAATCAAGACAGAAAAGTTATGCCGATAACCATCGCCGAGACTTGAGCTTTGAACAAGAAGATTTCGTATATCTCAGAGTTACACCACTCAAGGGAGTTAAGAGATTCCATGCCAAAGGGAAACTCGCGCCACGATATGTTGGACCATTTAAGATTCTCAGTCGTAGAGGTGAAGTTGCGTACCAGCTGGAGTTACCGCAATCACTAGCAGGAGTACATGACGTGTTCCACGTGTCCCAGTTGAAGAAGTGTCTCCGAGTACCTGATGAGCAGACACCGCTAGAGTCAATTGAGCTACAAGAGGATCTGACTTACAAGGAACACCCTGTCAAGATTTTGGACACCATGGATCGAGAGACGAGAAACAAGTCAACCCGTTTCTGCAGAGTTCAGTGGAGCAACCATGCGGAGAGTGAAGCAACTTGGGAGCGCGAGGAGGATTTGAAGAAAGAATTTTCGAACCTATTCTTTAGTAAGCCCTGAATCTCGGGGATGATATTCTGTTAAGGGGGGAGGTTTGTAACACCCCAAATTTTTGCTTTTCATGAATTTAATCAAGATTTAGCACTTTGGTGAATTTTCTGGAATTTATTTGGATTTATTTGGAATTTATTTGAATTTATTCCCTTTTTGAAATAATTAAAGAATTTGATTTTACAAATAAATTTTTGTTGGAAATATTTTATTTGAGACCAAAATGCTCCAGAATATTTTCTAGAATTTTTCTGGAATTTTTCTGAGTGTTTTGTTATTTTTAATGAATTAAATGAATTTTTGGGAATTTATTTGAATATTTAAACGCTGGAAAAACCGAGTTGGTTTGTACTGTTCATTTGACCAGACCCGAGTCCGAGTCAGACTCGAGTCCGACCCGAGCCAGCCGATCCGGTTGAACCCAGTCGCCTAACCCTAACCCTCTCGACCGTCCGATCAAGATCGAACGGCCGAGATTGAGCCACGTCGCCGAACCCGAGCCCGACCGAGCCAGCCAGGTCGCCCGAGCCGGACCCGAGCCCAAACCCCCGCACCGTTGGATCTTGATCCAACGGCTCGCGTTGAGCCACGTCACCCAGTCCGAATCCAATTCGGATTCCGCCGCCGCAGCTGTGTGGGCCTCGGTTTCCGCGGTTTTCACGGACGCCGAGGGCCCTATTTAATGCGCCGCCGCCGCCAGCGTGTGCTCCATTTCCGTGCGCACCCGTAGCCCTAGACAACGTCGCCTGAGTCGCCGTGGTTGCGCCGCAATCGCTCGCCGTAGTTGGCTTGGCGTTCCGCCACGGTTAATCGCCATTTCCGCCGCCGTCCGCCGTCCTCCGCCGCCGTTGAGCCCAAATCCGGAACCGCAAGGTCAAGCCGCGTCGGAGAGTACCCTTCAGTTCGCCGAAGGAGCCCCGTTGTGCCGTTCGGGTAGTCGCCGTCGTCGTCTCCGGTGAGCCTGCGCCGCCGCACGCCATCGCCGGACCCCGAACTCCCTCCACCGTCCGATCCAGATCCAAGGGCCCAGATTCGTCCACGTCACCCCCCAGTGAGATCCACGTTCTAATCTCCAGATCTATCTCCAACCGTTGGATCTAGATCCAACGGTCTAGATTGTACCACGTAGCTAGAACCGCAACGTACTAGATCCAATCTCAGCCGTTAGATCTAGATCGAACGGCTAGGGTTAGCCGTGTTGTAAAAATTAGAATGGATCTTGACTGTCCGATCAAGATCGAACGGTCCCGATCAGCCTTGTAGTTTCCTTAACGCGTTAAGCCAGATCCGATCTGGGCCGTTGATTTTCAAATCAACGGCCGAGATCTAGCCACGTGTGCGGAAGCCGAATCGGCGTGCCCGCTTGGGCGTGGGCGGGGGTCGCTGACAGGGCGGGCCCGCCTATCAATGACGCCGGTCCGGTGGAGCAATGCCACCGTGGACCGAGCCGTGCACGTGGACCGTGTCCATAGACCAGGACACGTGGCAGCACCCGGGTGGTGCCACGTGTCATGGTGACGTCATCGGGGGACTCGGCCGGTGCTGACGTCAGCGAATCCACGTGGACCAATGAGGTGCTGACACGTGTCATGCTGACGCAATAAATGAATTTCCAAAAAAGAAAATGATTTATTAATTCGAAATATTGATTTCAAAATTGGATTCAAACTTCAAATGCTTATAACTTTTGCGTTTCAACTCCGATTTGAGTGATTCAAAATTCTAAATTTTCATAAAAATGAGACCTACTCAAATATGAATTTTAATTAATTTTTTATTATGAATATTTCTCTGTTTATATTTATTTAATGCTTTCTTTAAACTTTAAACGGTTATAACTTTTGCATTTTAACTCCGAATTTGACGATTCCAGTTTCTAAAAATTCATAAAATTATGCTCTCTATGTTTATGAACCTTATTTGGATGTTTGGACACTTTTTGTCTACTGTTTATTTATTTATTACTATTTGCACGCTTTATGAGTTGACGTTGAAGTGCCCGAAGGCTTCGAAGGTGAAGTGTTGACCCATGAGCCAGCTCCAGACCAAGAACAAGTACTCTTTGAAGGCAAGTTGTGCTTTGACCATGTTGATCCCATTTTCAAATTACTTTGGGTTTAAATTATTGTATGCTAGTTTAATTAGAAAATACTTTATTTAAATTCCGGGGAAATAGATAAATGCCAAATTGCTGTATGACACCTTGGTTAATTAAATATGTGCCATGACCCCTTTTCACCCTAGTTGTGGATCATTAGTTGGACTTTATTAAATTGCCAACATGGGTAGTTAGACCGATGTAGTGTGCTTAGCCTTGCCACGTGAAATGCTTTGGACAATCAAATGCTAATATTGATTTAATGAGATATTGCACCCGTTTTTGAAGGAAGTATCATGTGTTGTGATTGTTGACGGCACGTGGTGCATGGTAATCAACTGGGGTTTGATAAATAGCTTTCGACCGGGGCATGTGGCAAGAATGATCAGGGCGGGCTAGTTGTGGCACCGGGAACGTTGTTTTGGTTCTTCGGGTAGTCTTGCCCTGGTCACCCTAAGGACTTAACCTTGCAAGCCTTTGAACTGAGTCAAACGTGCAACCACACGTCTGTAATGGGACGGACCTAGTTGATTAAGTTGCTAATAACGTACCTGTGGGACCTCGGGGTGTCAACTATACCTTTTGTGTAGTTGTACGGGGGAGCGTACCGGGGCTGCGGCCACGTACCCATCTAACGGTGGATTGGCCTAAACTTCGCCTTCGCTAAAGGAAGGGTTAGTGTGCAATCACCGGGGAGGACCACTTGTGCTATTAGAAGTTTTCGAAAGACTTTGTTACGGACACTCGCCTTTGTGGTGTTTGACTGTATCTTGTGGGTAAAGTGCATAACCTCTGCGGAGTGTAAAATCTATTCGAATAGCCGTGTCCGCGGTATTGGACATCACTCGGGAATTACAGTCAAGGGTTAGACTTTCTTGAAAATAACTTGGACATGAAAGGTTGGGTTTGGTTAATAATGATGTTGATGGAAATGTGGATTAGGAGTGGAGAAGATGTTTGTTTAAATCCTGGAAAAGTTATTGATGTTATACTTGTTTCTACTGCTTTCGAATCTACTTATGATACTTGTTAAATGCTGTTTACTGCAAATATACCTTGAGCTATTCCTTTGTATTAAGCCATGCATGTAGTATATTAGCTGCATTCTGTGCATAACTTGCTGAGTACCAAGTACTCACCCTTGCCACAATACAACAACCAGTTGAGGAAGAGTCTACACCAGCTTTGGAGGAGGAGCTCCAAGAGGAACCATCTAACTAGGGAGCGAGCCCAGTCAGTTGCCTGTGGTATACTGGATGGCGCCACGATGTTATCTTACTTTTTCTGCTGCTATTATTTCTCTGTTAATAAGTTTCGCTCTGCGAGGCGTATATTTGTAACTTGACCTTAAGGCCAAGCAACCAGTTTGATTATCTAATTAAAGTACTTTATTATTACCGAGTGGTATGATTGTGATATTTACCAATGTTGAGATTGTGTGCACTAGCGCGTTCCTGGACTAGTGCTGAATACACAGAGGGTCCGGATTTGCAAATTCGGGTCCCGAATAACATGCATTATCAAATGAAGCATTCAACATCGTAGCTTAAATACAACATTTAAGCGTAAAGAAACGATACCCATACCCTTTCCTACTGTGCATCCATTGTGTGTCAAATTTTAGATTAGTTATACCACTTTTGCAAGTTTTAATGTTGCTATCCTATGACAAAAAAATTAGTTGAAACCTAAGCCATGTTTCTAAGTTATTCCACATCACATTTTAGTTATACCCTATAGCATGACACTAAAAATACACATTCCAAGGACCTACAGCCCGCTTTGATACCAACTGTAACACCCCGGCATTTAATATGCCCGAATGCTACCAAACATAGGCTAAACAACATCTAAATACCATAAACTAAGGTAAATTACAGCAAAGGAGTAAATGCTAAAACCGAAAATTTCGGCAGCATCTCCTTTGTTTTTCCATGAATTGAAGCAACAACAATATGATCACAGGGTATAGTATAAAGAATGACATCTAAATCATCAATAATAAAGGTTCTAGCAGCAGTATAAGACTAGAATAAAGATTCCAACCATCTCATGAGTCAAACGAAGTAAATGAGGAAACAAAGCACACAAATTAACCATCACAATTTAATGGAAGGAACATGTCATTGTTTATATGTGTGATGATAAGTGATGACGTGTGACTAGCTCCCTTTCCCGCATGCCGGTTTCATGGTACCTAAGAAAAACAATATAAACAGAAGCGTGAGTTCATTACTCAGCAAGTATATTGCAATGGAACAAGTATATCATCATCATTTAACATCCTCATATAATGCAATGCAATGCAATGCGATGCACATATCTCCTGGAAACTCATACCGGTATGGTTGAGTACACACCCGTCGGTGTGCACCCTCTCCCCCCTTCCATCACGAAGATGGAGGGTGCCTACTCCTCGCTTCCATACACCGCAGTGGATGGAATCATGATGTAGGACTTACTCATTGGCTCTCCGGAATAGTCATAATTTTCTCACCGACCTTCCCCGGACTAGCTATGACTTTCTCACTGCCCGGGCCATGTATCATGCCATGTATGCAAACATGCCATCATCATAAATAACTTGTACATTAACACATGGCATCATAGCATAATAAGCATATTCATCATGTCAATGGCAATCATTAAAACATGGCATGTGAACATATCATATATTCAATTTTAATCTCAACCAATCAAGCAAACATCAACTCGCTACCCATTCCAATACACTTGCCTCAACCACGGGCGACGGATTGGCGAGAAGTAGGAGGCACTCTCGGGGGTCACACCACCTGCACATAGGTACCACACACTCACAATCATGTCCACAAAACAGTAAGCAATCCCTCTTCTACCCAAACATCGCAAACTACTCGCTAAACCCAAAAACAGAGGTTCTGTCCCATCGGGACAGCAGCCTTCCAAAAGGCATAACTCGGGTTCTAAGACTCCGAATCAATTGAACGAGTACATCCCCGTGTAGCTTAGGAAATTTCCCAACTTTTTCTAAGTATATGGAAAGACTGATTCGGACTCTAAAGTGGTTTAATCTACAGAAAACCGTGATCTGTTCCAATCATGTCACAGATTTTAATACGTTCGGTAAAACGATCATAACTTTCAAACAACTGGACAGAATTGGACGTTCTTTATACCCACAGAAATATATTGAAATTACCTACAACTTCTTCAACAGGCAGCCGACCAAATTCGGAATCTAAATTGGCGAAAACCCAAACCCTAGGTCGACTGCTCATGCTGCCCGAAACAGAGAACGTGGCAACTTCTAGATTTCATCTAATCTACTCAATTCCAGCACCACCAATTGATCTAAAAACGTGATAATCACCCTTATAACAGATCCTAGACCAACCACAAGGATTCCTATGGCCATACCTTCGCCTGACGCACGAAAACCCAACGGATCTCCTCCCGATTCGCGCGATCTCCTTCCTCGCTCCAATCCACCGGATCTCCTCGTCGCGGAGCGCTCCAATGGATGGATTTTTGGGGTGGTGAGGTGGAGAACTCTCCTAGGGGCAGCAAGGGTGGAGGAGAGGTGAGGAGAGGGTTGGTGGTGCAATGGGGAGGAAGGAGGAGGAAGAGGAAGGGCGGAGGCGCAAGTGGGGGCTAGGGGAGGCGGCTAGGGTTGAGAGGGAAGTGGGAGGGGCACATATGGGGAGAGGGGGGGTGCACCAAGGGCTAGGGCAGCAGGTTTGCTGTCCTAGTCCACCTCCACATGGCCTAATTATGTCCCACTTTCGGCCCAAATAGACCCCCCAAGACCCGAACTCCCCCGGAAGGCCCAATTCCCCTCCGGAAAGGCCCAATCCCCCCCGGAAAAGCCCAAACTCCCAGAAACGGCCCAAAAACACGATACAAGAGTCGTACTTTAAGGTCGAGATCGAAAATGACTTATACCGTCATTCCGTAGTGTCACATATATCATGCTATATCTTGTCATATTATTGTTGTTGCTTCAATCATGGAACAACAAATGAGATGCTGCCGAAATTTTCGGTTTTAGCATTTGCTCCTTTGCTGTAATTTATCGTTATTTGTGATTTTGTAGATGTTGTTTAGTCTTTGTTTGGTAACATTCAGGCATACTAGATGCTAGGGTGTTACACATACTTAGCAAATTAATAAAGTACTTTATTTAATTAACCAAACTGGTTGCTCGACCTTTTGGTCAAGTTACGAAAGATATGCCTCGCAGGGCGAGAACTTATTAAAAGAAATAATTGCAGCGGAAAAATAAGAAACGCTTGGCGCCATCCGGTATACCACAAGCAACTGACTGGGCTCGCTCCCTAGGTAGACGGCTCCTCTTGAAGTTCTTCCTCCAAAGCTGGCGTCGCTTCTTCTTCAACTGGTGTTGTATTGTTGCAAGGGGGGTGAGTACTTGGTACTCAGCAAGTCATGCACAGAATGCAAAGCTAATATTCTACATGCATGGCTTAATATAAAGAACATGCTCATGGTTCATTTGCAGTAAAACAACATTCATAAATACAGTAATAGATTGCAAGCAGTAAAAGAATAGTAAAGGTAATAACTTTCACAATCATTTCATAAGTAAAGAATTTCACAACCTAAGTCCAATTCTCAGTTTCAACCCAACCATTTACCAAAACCAAGTTATTTTCATGAAAATCTAACCCTTGACTGTAATCCCCGAGCAGTGTCCAATACCGCGGACTCGGCTATTCGAATAGATTTTACAATCTGCAGAGGTTATGCACGTTACTCACAAGATATAATCAACTTAACACGTCAGCCGTGTATCACCATATGAGAGTATGCGAATTAGCGATCATAACAAAGCCTTTACAATGCCTATCTAGACCCAGTACTACTCGCTGAGGTTTCAACACTGGTGGGACCGGTTACCACGCCCATGGCCCCCCTCTTGCGCCATGTGAGCCAATCCGTGCGAGGATTGGTTACCCCTACCCGGGCCTCACACCACCATAATAGTACTAAAGTTTAGAATCAACAAATTAATCAGCTAGGTCTGTCCCATTCCAGACTTGTGGTTGTATGAATGACCCAATTTAAAGGCTCGCAAGGTTAAGTCCTTAGGGTGACCAAGGCAAGACTACCAAAGAACCAAAACGACTTTCCCGATACCAATCATGGCCCACCCGATCAATCTTGTCACTTGCCTCAGTCTAAAGCATTTTATCAAACCCAGTTGATTACCGTGCACCACGTGCCATCAACATCATCATCAATAACACATGACACTTTCCAAAACATGTTCCATATCTCATTAAGTCAACATTAATGATTGATTATCCAAAATCATGTCACTAACACGTGGCAGGGCTAAGCATGCTACAAACGTTCTAGTTAACCCATGTTGGCAATTTAATAATGTCCAACTAAATAATTCACAACTAGGGTGACAAAGGGTTCATGGCATACAATTATTTATGTCAAGGTGGCATACAGCAAAATTGGCATTTAACTAATTCCCAGAATTAATCAAAGCATTTTCTAATTAAATTAGCATGCAATAAATTGAATCAAAATAATTTTCGAAAGTGGGAACAGTATGATGAAAGCATAACTTGCCTTCAAACAATACTTATTCTTGGTCTTGAGCTGGCTCCTGGGTCAAGACTTCACCTTCGAAGCCTTCGGGTACTTCAACGTTTACTCGTAACGGATGAAAATAGAAATAAATAAATAAAATAGAGAGCAACTTAAGTCAAAAATTCAAATAAAATTCAGAATCAAATAGAGCTTAATTTCACAAAATTTTAGAAATTTAAATTACTCAAATTGGACTTAAAACGCAAAAGTTATAGCGATTTGAAGTTTGAGAATCAATTAAAAAGAATAAACCGAATTAACTCATTTATTTTTTAATCGACAATCCGGAAATATGACGTCATGCTTGCACCAGCCCAAAATTGAATTTCAGCCGAATTATCCTTCTAACGGAAAATCCGTATTATGACGTCAGCAATAAATTAATAAAAATAAAAAATATATTTTTCAGAAAATAACGTGTCACTGACAAGTGGACCCACCGATGACATCATCATGACATCATCACGTGCGTGGCACACTATTTCCACGCATGGGACGTGCTACGACATGCTATTCAATCTCAACCGTTGATTCAAAATCCAACGGTCCAGATCTAATCGAGATCAGACTGGTCTGAACTTGAGTACTTGACTGGTATACGTGGCCTAATCTGAACCGTACAATCTCAATCCTATGGTTACGATTCTACCGAGTTCGGGGCGGTTCGAACTGAACAGGCATACGTGGCGCAATCTGAGCCATTGATCTAGGATCCAATGGCTACAGTTTCACCGAGTTTGGAACGGTCTGAACTCAATGCTAGATTTGAGCTGTTCGATCTAAATCTGACGGCCCAACGCAACGTGCTAAGGCGTGCTATTCACGTGCTATTGGCGTGCTATAGCAACGTGGCCCAATCTATGCCATCCATTCTAGATCTGATGGTTGGAAATAGATCTAATCTCATGAAATAACAAAACTACGCGATTCAATCTAACCGTACGATCTTGATTCGACGGTCAAAACAAATGTGCTACGGCGTGCTATTTTGCTAGCCACGGCGTGCTATTCAATCTCAACCGTTCAACTTAGATCCAACGGTCTAGATCTAATCTAGTTAAATTAATGGGATGGCTACGTGGGCTTACCTGAGCGGTTAGATCTTGATCTAACGGTTGAGGAAGCTTCCAGGTGTCGATGGCAGCGCGGTGGAGCTAAGTCACCGGAGCTGGGGAAGATGACCACAGGGACGATGTTTGGGCGCGATTCCGGTGAAGTGGATGATACCCCCAGATGCGTCTCGTCGCGACGGTCTCAGATCTGGGCACCAACGCGATAAGAGGACAGCGGCAACGACGAAAAATAGTGGAAAACCGTGGCGGAACTGTAGCACAACTTCAGCGAGCGATTGCGGTGAGGCTATTGTGGCTGGAGCTCGATGACCTAGGGCAACGGGTGCGCACGAAAATGGGGGTCACGACATGGGTGGTGGCGCATTAAATAGCCCCTTCGACGTCCGTGAAATCCGCGGAAAATGAGGCCCACCCGCACGCGGCGGCGGAATCCGGCGGCAACACGGAAACGTGACGTGGCTCAATCCTGGCCGTTGGATCAAAATCCAACGATCACGCGGTTAGGGTTTGGGTTCGGTTCGGTCGGGCTCAAGTCGGACTCGAGTCTGACTTGGTCGGTTCAACAGTACTAACCCGCTAGGGTTTCCAGCGTTTTAATATTTTAAAAAATAATTATAGAAATTATTTTAATTTAGGAAAAATGGCAAAATACTCAAAAAATTTCCAGGAAAATTCTGTAAAATAGTTTGAGACATTTTGGACTTAAATAAAATATTTCCAACAAAAATTCATTTAACACTTTTAATCATTTAATTATCTCTAAAGGGATAAATTTCAATTAAATCCAATTAAATTCTAAAAATTCCCAAAATTCAAAAATACACTTTAAATTCAATAAAAGCAAAAATTGGGGTGTTAAAGATGACATGAAAATTACAACATTCTCATAATGTCTTAAGGTGGGTCGATCCAACTCCATGTTCTCTAACATGTGTTCGTATTATTGGTTCGATATCTAGATATATATGACCCATGAAACATGACCATCAACCAATACATATGCTAGTCTATTCATATGTGTCCTCATATGTTTATTGACTAGGTATCTGTAACATCCCAAAATTTGGGTTTTCAAAAATTTCCATTGTTTTTCTCGCGTTAATAAAGCTTAATCTGGATTTTCTAAAGCTAAAATAATTTAGTTTAACAATTTTATATTCCAAATAAAAGGAATTTAATTTTATTTGGGTTCCTTGTACTCCAAGGAATTTTTCTGTAATGTTTGAGATTTTTTGGAGCTCGTTTGCTATTTATCAGATTTATTTGGAATCGATTTATATTAAGCCTTTTATGGAAATTAATTAATTATTTGAAAAGTTTATATAAAGTTTTGTTGAAAATATTTTATTTGAGTTCAAAATGTCTCAAAATATTTTATAGAATTTTTCTTGTATTTTATTGCCTCAAATGATTTATTTGAATTTTCAGAATTGTTTTTATTTGAAAAATCCGAATTTCCCTGGCCGTGCCACGTGTCGCCACCAGATCACGCCACGTGCTGCCACCAGAATCGGCCACGTCACCCCCTAATCCGAGACGAACGCCAGGTGTCCGATAAAATACCTATTCCGACCCAAACACGTCTAAAATTTATTTTTCTTGACCTAGCCACCACCCCAAGCCCTAGTAGACCTCCCATGACCTCTCCCACGCACCCTAGTCTCCGGATTCATTTTCCAAAACCACGACCTGCCGCCGAGAAGCTCCGGACGTCGCACAAACGATGGCTGAACTTTTGAGCGCGTCCCCTATCAGCTCGTCAACTCTTTTTGAGATCTATCTTCGCTACGATGAGCCATAGTGTCCCCTCTATCTCCCTTTCAAATTTCGTGCAATTTGGCCCAAGGAATCAAAAGTTATGGCTGTTTCAATCTTGAATCTTACCGAGACCATATCTCCCTCAATTTTTCGAGTTTAGCCGTGAAATTTTTACTATAAACTCTCCTTGATTCCCTCTACATGATGCACATCCTAACCCATGGTTTTTCTCTCTAGATTTTTTGCATAAAATTATTTTCCCCGATCAGACTACGTTGCAAACAGCGACAATCATCCTCGCGCGTTCCCCGCTGATCCAGAAGGTAAAACTCTGAGCCACCTATATCATGGTGTTCCTCTAGGTCATATCTAGATTTTTGTAAAATTTAGTTAATTTCCGATCATTATTCTAGAAGTTATGGCCGTCTGAAGTTTAGCCCCAAAACCTGTTAATCGGCAGTTTGTAATCAATCCGGCGTGTCACCGTAAAATCCGCCTATACCGTTGAATTCATCTTGTTGCATTCTACGTGATGGACATTCCCTTTGCTGTCCCATCCTTTGATTTTTTTTATTTATTTAAGCCGTTTTTTGCCGCCGCCGCTCGCCGTCTTTTGACGCCGGCTATCTTAGCTCGCTTTGGCCGTGTTGTCCCGTCCTTTGGGTCATCATGTACTATTTTGGTCTATCCATTGAGTTCTTTTGATCTCCGTTTGCTGACAAAGCCGCAATCCGACATTTAGCCGTCGTCTTTCAACCTAATCTGTTATTACCGGTTTACGTATCGGTTAGCCATCCTTGGTAGCATTTTATTGCGGCCATGTCATTGCACCGACGATCGATACCTTATTTTGTGAGCGTCCTACCGTCGCTTCGCTTTCGCCGTTAACGTTTCGTCGTTAACGTTCCACCATTAACGCTCCGCCGTTAACGTTTTGCCGTTAACGTTCCGCCATTAACGTTCCACTGTTAACGCTTCACCGTTAACGTTTCGTCGTTAATGTTCCACCATTAACGTTTCATCGTTAACATTCCGCCGTTAATGCTTTACTGTTAACGCTTTGCTCTCGTTTCACTGTCATCGCATGCGCGCATACAAGTGAAAGCCATAATGCGATGTCATCTTCTGTTCCATCGCCTTAATGTGATCTAGCCCAATCACATTGAGTTCAGCCTTGCCTTCTTATAATCGCCGCCTTGTCATCATCGAGTCTCTTCATCGGTGTATGACTGAACCTCTAATCGGATCGCAATGGATGACGATCCTATCCGTCTTTATCTTATCCCTGAAAATCCAATCTGCCATTAATCGAGAATTCATTCGTGGACTTTGTCGATAGACCACTGGCCATCTGTCTGAAGGGTTTCGTAGCATAGAAAACAAAAATTTTTCCTACGATTGCAACCAAACACCAAGATCATATCTAGGAGATGCAAGTAAACGGTTTCAGAAGGACTCACCCTCGTAGACCGAAAGCGGGAATAACGTTCCCGCAAACAAACGTGGTTGATGTAGAGGTACACTCCCGACTTCAAAGTCGCGAAGATGAGCGCCACAAACGGCAGCGCCTCCGTACTTGGTCACACGTACGGATCAACGATGACCTCCAAACCCTCGTTCAGCGGGCAGCGGAAGTAGTGGATCCTGAAAACTCCAACAACACTACTGACTTAGTGGTGGTGGTGGTGAAGAAATAATTTCAGCAGCGCTTCGCTTAAGCCACAGCTAGAAAAACGGATCAGCAGGAGGAGGGAGAATGGACCAACCAAAGGGTCATGGATGAACACTAAAGAGAGGAGCTCCTCCCTCCCTTTTATAGGAGGAGGAGGAGGCATGCCAAGGGGTGGGGTGGCCGGCGCATGGGGGGGCTGCCCCTTGCCCTCCCTCTCTTCATGTGAGTGATCTCTCCACTCACAAATTAACCACTTTGATTTCCATTAAAACCCCACTCAAGAAAATGAAAGGTTTTCTCCCATAAACATTTTTATTTCAGATTTAATATTTGTTAATTCTTTTAATTAACAAACATTAACATATACCCCCTTTAACTATTCCGATATCCCGAAACTATTCCGGCGATACCAAAGCGATCCTCAGATCTTGTCCATATTTTTCTCCGGTGTTTCGTATCCACTCAAATGCATCGATGAACCTTAAGTGTGTCACCCTACGGTTCGTGAATAAAATGGACATGATTGAGACTCCTCTCAGATCAATAATCATCAGCAGGATCTGGAGATCCATAATGACTCCCATTCACTCAACGATGAACTAGTGATCGCGTAAACCAGAAAACGACATAACCAATTCCTTTTGTCTCACGATATTTTACTTGTCCGGGATCCGATCATCAGTATCAACTATACCTAGTTCGATCCCGTTACCGACAAGTACTCTTTACTCGTTCCGTGATATAACATTCTTGTGACCTAGTCACATGCTTGCAAGCGATGTCAATGTGATATCACCGAGAGGGCCCAGAGTATATCTCTCCGTCATCTGGATGGACAAATCCCACTCTTGATGCATGAGCCTCAACTAATACTTTCATAGTACCCAAATCCATCTTTATAGTCACCGTGTTACGGAGTGACGTTTGATGTCATCAAAGTACTCTTCTGGAATTAGTGATTGACATCATCTCATGGTCTAAGGAAAAGAGCTATTTCGAATGTGTTTGATACGGCAACAAACTAAATGACTTGATCGTATGTGCTATGCCAAGGGGGGTGTGTGTTCATCACATCATTCTTCTAATGACATGACCCGTTATTAATAACATCCAATGTTCATGATCGTGAAACCTTGATCATCGGTTAATCAACGAGCTAGTTTAAAAGAGACTTTACTAGGAACCTTTTTTGTTTATTAAACACACATGTATTAACGCTTCGATTAATACAATTTTAGCATGAGAAATAAACATCTATTATAAACATGGAATATGATAATAAACAATTTATTATTGCCTCTCGGGCATATTCCCTTGATCTCCCACTTGCACTAGAGTCAATAATCTAGATTACATTGTGATGATTCTAACACCCATTGAGTTACGTGTTGATCATGTTTTGCCCTTGGGAGAGCTTTAGTCAACGAGTGCCACATTCGAGATCCGTGTGCACTTTGCAAATCTTTATATCGCCATCCTTGACATGTTCACGGATGGAGTGAAACCGACGCTTAATATGTTTGGAATTCTTGTGTGACCTTGGTTCTTTAGCATTGGCTATGGCACCATTGTTGTCACAATAGATAACCATCGGGTCCAACGCACTCGGAACCACACCTAGTTCGGATATGAACATCTTCATCCAAACCGCTTCTGCGCCGCTTCAAGCGACAATATATTCCGCCTCTGTTGAAGATCCCGCCACCACAGATTGCTTGGAACTTCTCCACTCACTGCTCCTCCATTCATTTCAAAAATGTACCGGATTGAGACTTAGAGTCATCCGGATCAGTGTCAAAGCTAGCGTCGACGTAACACTTTGCGACGAGCTCTTCTTCACCACCATATATGAGAAACATATCCTTAGTTCTTCTTAAGTACTTAAAGATATTCTTGACCGCCGTCAGTTGTTCAAAACCTGGATCAGGTAGTACACGCTAGTCAAACTAATAGCATGTGCCACAGGTCTTGTACACAACATAGCATACATGATAGAGCCTATGGGTGAAGCATAGGGAATCTTATTCATTACTTCTCTATCTTCTGCTTTGTAGCTGGACTCGAGTCTTACTCAACGTCTTGCCTTGCATCATAGGTAAGAACCCTTTCTTACTTTCGTCCATTCTAAACTTCTTTAGAATCTTGTCAAGATATGTACTTTGTGATAGCCCAATTAAGCGTCTCGATCTATCTCTATAGATTTTGATGCCTAAAATATATGCCGCTTCACCAAGGTCCTTCATTGAAAACTTACTGTTTAAGTAATCTTTTACACTTTTCAAAAGTTCTATATCATTTCCTATCAACAATATGTCATCCACATATAATATCATAAATGCTATAGAGCTCCCACTCACTTTCTTGTAAACACAAGATTCTCCGTAAGTTTGGACAAATCCAAAACCTTTGATTACCTCATCAAAACGGAGATTCCAACTTCGTGATGCTTGCTTCAGTCCATAAATGGATCGCTGAAGTTTGCATACCTTATTAGCATCCTTAGGATCAACAAAACCTTTGGGTTGTATCATATACAACTCTTCCTCAATGTTTCCATTAAGGAACGCAGTTTTGACATCCATCTGCCAGATTTCATAATCGAAAAATGCAGCAATTGCTAACATAATCCTAACAGACTTTAGCATCGCTACGGGTGAGAAAGTCTCATCGTAGTCAACTCCTTGAATTTGTCGAAAACCCTTTGCGACAAGTCGAGCTTTATAGACGGTCACATTACCATCAGCGTCTATTTTCTTTTTGAAAATCCATTTGTTCTCAACGGCCTTACGGTCATTGGGTAGGTCCACCAAAGTCCATACTTGGTTTTCATACATGGATCCCATTTCGATTTCATGGCTTCTAGCCATTTGTCGGAATCTGGGCTCATCATCGCTTCATCATACGTCGCAGGGTCATTATTCTCAACTACCATGACATTCATAGTAGGAACATAAAAGTCGGGAGCGATATGCGCTCTTGTTGACTGCGAGGTGCGGTAGTGTTCTCTTTCGGAGTTTCATGATCCTTATCATTAGTTCCCTCTTCATTTGGTGAAGTCAACTCCGAAACAACTTCCTACGCTGCACTTGCCATTCCATGAAGAGAAGGTTCAACAACCTCGTCGAGTTCTACCTTCCTACTACTCACACCTTTCGAGAGAAACTCTTTTTCCAAAAGGATCCATTCTTGGCAACGAAAACCTTGCCTCGGATCTGTGATAGAAGGTGTACCCAATTGTTTCTTTAGGGTATCCTATGAAGACGCATTTTTCCGCTTTGGGTTCGAGTTTATCAGGTTGAAGTTTCTTCACATAAACATCGCATCCCCAAACTTTTAGAAATGATGACTTAGGTTTGTTGCCAAACCATAATTCATACGGTGTCATTTCAACGGATTTAGATGGTGCCCTATTTAAAGTGAATGCAGGTGTTTCTAGTGCATGACCCCAAAATGAAAGTGGCAAATCTGTAAGGGACATCATAGATCGAACCATATCCAATAAAGTACGCGATTACGGCTCGGATACACCATTACTGTGGTGTTCCAGCAGGAGTGAGTTGTGAAACTATTCCACATTGTTTCATGTGTGTGCCAAACTTCGTAACTAAGATACTCTCCTCCACGATCAGATCGTAGAAATTTGATCTTTTTGTTACGATGATTTTCTACTTCACTCTGAAATTCTTTGAACTTTTCAAATGTTTCAGACTTGTGTTTCATTAAGTAAATATATCCATATCTACTCAAATCATCCGTGAAAGTAACAAAGTAACGATATCCACCACGCGCTGACACACTCATTGGACCACACACATCGGTATGTATGATTTCCAATAAGTCGGTTGCCCGCTCCATTGTACCGGAAAACGGGTTCTAGTCATCTTGCCCATGAGGCATGGTTCACATGTCTCAAATGATTCATAATCAAGTGATTCTAGTAGTCCATCAGAATGGAGCTTCTTCATGCGTTTAACACCAATATGACATAAGCGGCAATGCCACATATATGCAGCAATATCATCATTCAACTTAATTCTTTTGGCATTCACATTATGAACATGTGTACTATTATCAAGATTCAAAATAAACAAACCATTCTTTTCAGGTGCATGACCATAAAAGATATTATTCATATAAATTGAACAACCATTGTTCTCAGACTTGAATGAATAACCGTCTCGCATTAAACAAGATCCAGATATGATGTTCATGCTCAACGCAGGCACTAAATAACAATTATTTAGGTTTATAACTATAACTGATGGTAATTGGATAGGTAGCGTCCCGACGGCGATCACATCAACTTTTGATCCATTGCCGACGCGCATCATTACCTCATCCCTTGCTAGTTGTCGCTTATTCCTTAGCTCCTGTTTCGAGTTACATATGTTAGCAACCGAACCGGTATCAAATACCCAGGCACTACTGCGAGTACTAGTAAGGTACACATCAATAACATGTATATCATATATACCTTTGCTCACTTTCCGTCCTTCTTATCGACCCGAGATATTTTGGGCGATTGCGCTTGTGCCAGTGCCCTTGCAATAAAAACATTCAAGATGTCGACTTAGGGCCAGCCTTGGTCTTCTTCTCAGATGTAGCAACAGACTTGCCCTTCTTCTTGAAGTTTCCCTTAGACTTACCTTTCTTCTTGAAACTGATAGTCTTTTGGACCATCAACACTTGATGTTCCTTCTTGATCTCCACTTCAGCAGTTTTAGCATTGTGAAGTTCGGGAGAGACTTCTTCATGCCCTGCATGTTGTAGTTCATCACAAAGCTCTTGTAGCTTGGTGGCAGAGACTGGAGAACACGATGAATTCCTAGCTCAATGGGGATCGTTATTCCCAAAGCTATGAGTTTATCGGCGTACCCAGACATTTTGAGTACGTGCTCACTAACGGGCTGTTTTCCTCCATCATGCAGCTAAAGAACTTTTACGAAGCTTCATAACTCTCTCAGCGGCATGGGTGTCGAAGATCATTTTCAACTCCTCATTGTATCAAAAGCATTGCTTTGTGCTCAAAGCGTTTGCGGCTCGAGGCTCAAGGCCATACAAAATGCCGCATTGAACTAAACTGTGGTCCTCCTTGCGAGTCAAGAAAACATTTTTCTCCTCCTCGGGGCATCATCGTAGGCGGGTCACCTAGCGGTGCTTCTAGCACATAGCTCCTTTGAGCGTGAGGAGAATCCTCGAGTTAAGGGCCCGATTGGTAAAGTTGCTACCATTGGTGGCTAGTTTCTCTTTCTCCATGAGCAGATTGAAATTGAAAATAGGGGTGCCATCTACAACATATTTGCAAAGTTATTTAGACTAAGTTCATAATAGATTAAGTTCAATGTTAATTCAAAATTAATACGAGAACTCCCACTCAAAAACAACATCCTCTAGTCATCTTTAGTGATTACATGAACCAAATTCACTATACCGAAACCGATCATCACGTGAGGCGGCATAGTTTCAAAGGCGAACATCAATATGTTCATCATATCATCCATATGACTCATGCTTTACCTTTCGGTTCGTGTTCGAGGCCATGTCTGTACATGCTAGGCTCGCCAAGTAGAACCAAAGTATTTGCATGTGTAAATCTGGCTTACACCCGTTGTATGCGAACGTAGAGTCTATCACACCCGATCATCACGTGGTGCTTCGAAACGACGAACTTTCTTAACGGTGCATACTATGGAAGAACACATTATTATCTTGATATTAATTTGGAGGGATCATCTTATAGTGCTATCGACGTGATCATAATCAAGCAAAATAAGATGCATAAAAGGATTAACATCACATGCATGAATAAAGTGATATGATATGGTCCTTTCAGCACTTGATCTCCATCTTGTGCGACATGGTATGATCTCCATCATTCCCAGGCATGGCACCAAGGTCCATGATGTCGCCATCTTGATTGTCTTCCTCCATTACAATATATCACATGGACATATATTTAGCACGCAGGCCATAAAAGAAAAACAACCAAATGGCTCGCCGGTTGTTTAAATTTACAATAAATTTCATTTCATACAACAATCTTTGTATCAATGACCATATCACATCACAAGCCCTGCAAAAACAAGTTAGACGCCTCTAATTTATTTTTGCATATTTTACGTGGTTTTGGGCTTTCTAGGAAAAACTATTCTTACCTACGAACAAGAACCACAACGGTGATAAAAACATTATTAGCAAACCGTTGTAAATTAGATCATGACTATAGTGGGAGAAATCGACACCGCAAAGCCACTTATGCAATACTAGTTGCATGTCGAGCGTGGAACAAGTCTCATGTGCGAGGACATGTAAGGTTAGTCCGGCCGCTTCAAATCCCACTATGCCACCATGATCCAAAATACACGAAAGTATGCAATAACATGATCATCAACGCCCACATCCACATGTGTTTTAAACCGTACAAAACATCTACGCATAGACACGGCTCGATACCAATCAAGGGTTTAGTAGCATAGAAAACAAAAATTTTTCCTACGATTGCAACCAAACACCAAGATCATATCTAGGAGATGCAAGTAAGCGGTTTGAAGGACTCACCCTCGTAGACCGAAAGCGGGAATAACGTTCCCGCAAACAAACGTGGTTGATGTAGAGGTACACTCCCGACTTCAAAGTCGCGAAGATGAGCGCCACAAGCGGCGGCATCCGTACTTGGTCACACGTGCGGATCAACGATGACCTCCAATCCCTCGTTCCGGGCAGCGGAAGTAGTGGATCCCGGAAAACTCCAACAACACTCTGACTTAGTGGTGGTGGTGGTGAAGAAATAATTTCAGCGGCCGCTTAAGCCACGGCTAAAAAGCGGATCGGCAGGAGGAGGGAGAATGGACCAACCAAAGGGTCATGGATGAACACTAAAGAGAGGAGCTCCTCCTCCCTTTTATAGGAGGAGGAGGAGGCATGCCAAGGGGTGGGGTGGCCGGCGCATGGGGCTGCCCCTTGCCCTCCCTCTCTCTTCATGTGAGTGATCTCTCCACTCACAAATTAACCACTTTGATTTCCATTAAAACCCCACTCAAGAAAATGAAAGGTTTTCTCCCATAAACATTTTTATTTCAGATTTAATATTTGTTAATTCTTTTAATTAACAAACATTAACATATACCCCCTTTAACTATTCGATATCCCGAAACTATTCGGCGATACTCAAAGCGATCCTCATCTTGTCCATATTTTTCTCCGGTGTTTCGTATCCACTCAAATGCATCGATGAACCTTAAGTGTGTCACCCTACGGTTCGTGAATAAAATGGACATGATTGAGACTCCTCTCGATCAATAATCATCGGCGGGATCACGGAGATCCATAATGACTCCCATTCACTCAACGATGAACTAGTGATCGCGTAAACCGTAAAACGACATAACCAATTCCTTTTGTCTCACGATATTTTACTTGTCCGGGATCCGATCATCGGTATCAACTATACCTAGTTCGATCCGTTACCGACAAGTACTCTTTACTCGTTCCGTGATATAACATTCTTGTGACCTAGTCACATGCTTGCAAGCGATGTCAATGTGATATCACCGAGAGGGCCTGCAGTATATCTCTCCGACATCCGGATGGACAAATCCCACACTTGATGCATGAGACTCAACTCAAACTTTCATACTACCAAAATCCATCTTTATAGTCACCGTGTTACGGAGTGACGTTTGATGTCATCAAAGTACTCTTAGGAATTAGTGATTGACATCATCTCATGGTCTAAGGAAAAGAGCTATTTCGAATGTGTTTGATCTGACAACAAACTAAATGACTTGATCGTATTTGCTATACCAACTTGGGTGTGTGTTCATCACATCATTCTTCTAATGACATGACCCCGTTATTAATAACATCCAATGTTCATGATCAGGAAACCTTGATCATCAGTTAATCAACGAGCTAGTTTAAAAAGAGACTTTACTAGGAACCTTTTTTTTGTTTATTAAACACACATGTATTAACGTTTCTGATTAATACAATTTTAGCATGAGAAATAAACATCTATTATAAACATGGAATATGATAATAAACAATTTATTATTGCCTCTCGGGCATATTCCCTTCACTGTCATACCCCTGTGCCTGATCTAATCCGTTAGTCTCTCTCTTTTGTTTAACCGTGTATCTGTTTAGTCAACAAAAGTCAACATCGAGAATCAGTTTAGTTCATTGTGAACTAACATATCCTTATGGACCCGATCTATAGATCGAGAGCCCTTATGTCCCTGTTTGTCCAATCAAGATAATAACTTCAAAAGAAATATTCTTCGGAATATTATTCTTTCTTTCCCAGTTATTAATCTTTCCCTTTTCGGTGTTTTTCCGAAAGCCCATTCTCTTTTGTCTAATCTTCAATCTAATCCGTTCGAGTCCCTAAATTCTTCCAAGCCGTTGTGCCCAATGCTATTCTCTACTATATAAAGTGAGAGTTTCTTCCCACGTCACATTAATTGCCCTGCTTAATTGCTGTGCTTAATTGCCCTACGCAAGAAACGAAGCGTTGCTTTAATTAGCCAGCTTTTGCAAGAAACGAAGAGTTAAAGATAGATGTTTGATTTTGTGAAATAGTATTTTTTTTATTTTTTAATCTTTATTTTTTGTTATCAATTTTGTTTTTCGTAGCAACGCACGGGCATATAACTAGTTGTTCTTAATTTGGAGTTTTACTTGTCTTTTTAATTGGTTTGTATTTGCTTCTTCTGTAACACCCCGGCATTTAATATGCCCGAATGCTACCAAACATAGACTAAGCAACCTCTAAATACCACAATTACAAGTAAATTACAGCAAAGGAGCAAATGCTAATACCAAAAATTTTGGCAGCATCTCCTTTGTTTTTCCATGAATTGAAGCAACAATAATATTAACATGTCAAGATAGCATAATGAACGATAGCAATAACATGACCAATCGGAAATTAAACCTCCATACAACTAAAGATATAAGTCTATCCGTCACATGTCAAATATGGCCTAATCATTTACTCATGACAACCAACGAAGCATCAAAACCACAATTTAGTTCAGTGAATTAACCATCACAACTAAAGGAGAGAACATGTCATTATTTATATATGTGATGCTAAGTGATGACGTGTGACTAGCTCCCTTTCCCGCATGCCGGTTTCATGGTACCTAAGAAAAACACATAAACACAAGCGTGAGTTCATCACTCAGCAAGTATATTGCAATGGAACAAGAAAATACATTCAATTACCTTCATCACCACTTTTCACATACGACATCATACACATCTCATATTCATAGTGTAAGCATATCACTGACATCATCAAATATCATCATCATTTAACATCCTCATATAATGCAATGCAATGCAATGCGATGCACATATCTCCTGGAAACTCATACCGGTATGGTTGAGTACACACCCGTCGGTGTGCACCCTCTCCCCCCTTCCATCCCGAAGATGGAGGGTGCCTACTCCTCGCTTCCATACACCGCGGTGGATGGAATCACGATGTAGGACTTACTCATTGGCTCTCCGGAATAGTCATAACTTTCTCACCGACCTTCCCCGGACTAGTTATGACTTTCTCACCGCCCGGGCCATGTATCATGCCATGTATGCAAATATGCCAACATCATAAATAACTTTGTACATTAACACATGGCATCATAACATAATAAGCATATTCATCATATCAATGGCAAACATTAAAGCATGGCATGTGAACATATCATATATTCAATTTCAACTCAACAAAACTAGCAAACTACAACCCGCTACCCATTCCAATACACTTGCCTCAACCACGGGCGACGGATTGGCGAGACGTAGAGGGCACCCCCGGGGTCACCACACCTGCACATACGCACCACACACTCAAAATCATGCCCACAAAACAATACGCAAACACTCTTCTACCCCGACTTCACAAACTACCTGCACAACCCAAAAACAGAGGTTTTGTCCCGTCGGGACAGCAGACTTGCAACGAGCATAACTCGGGTTCTACGACTCCGAATCGATTAAATGAGTACATCCACGCGTAGCTTAGGAATTTCCTAACTTTGTCTAAGTATATGGAAAAGCTGATTCGGACTCTAAAGTTGTTTAATCTACAAAATACCGTGATCTGTTCCAATCACGTCACAGTTTTTAACACGTTCGGTAAAACGAGCATAACTTTCAAATGGCTGGGCGGAATTGAACGTTCTTTATACACACTGAAAGGTATTGAAATTACCTACAACGTCTTCAACAGGCGGCCGACCAAATTCCGACTCTAAAATGGCGAAAACCCAAACCCTAGGTCGACTGCTCAATCTGCCCGAAATAGAGAACGTGGCAACTCTAGTTTTCTCCCAAATCTACCCATGGACAGCACCTAGACCCAACCCATAGATCACCCATGCCATACCTTCGCCCGACGAACGAAAACCCAACGGATCTCCTCCCGGTTCGCGTGATCTCCTTCCTTGCTTCCAAATCCACCGGATCTCCTCGTCGCGGAGCGCTCCAATGGACGGATCTGCGGGGTGGTGATGTGGAGAACTCCCCTATGGGCAGCAACGGAGGTGGAGAGGGGAGGAGAGGGGTGGTGGCGCCATGGGGGAAGATGGAGAGGAAGGGGAAGGGTGGAGGCGCATGGGGGGCTAGGGGCGGCGGCTAGGGTTGGGAGAGGGAGTGGGGGGCGCACCAAGGGGTGGGGGCCAGATTTGGCTGCCCAAAAGTCCCGCCCCTTGGGCCCAAACCCTTCCACCGGAGGCCCAACTCAACCCCCAAGGCCCAAAGTCCCCCGGAGAGGCCCAAACACCCGAAAACGGCCCAAAAACACGCTATAAACAGCATAACGTAAAGTTTTAACCTCCATTTTCACATTTTATAAAGTTTTTGACCTCAACATACACATTGTGACACCACGAAGTATCGTAACCTTATAAAATGAGAATGTTGAGGTCTAAAACTTTATGGGATATGGAATTGGAGGTTGAAACCTTACGGCATGAAGTTTAATAGCGTTTCTGGGCCGTTTCCGGAAGTTTGGGCCTTTCCGGGGAGTTTTGGGCCTAAGGGAAAGGACCGTGGGCTTTGGTGGGAAGGTGTTTGAATCTGTGTGGGAGTAGGAATCCTGTTTGGGCTGGTGGAGAGGCCTCCCCCTGCCCCTATGTGCGCCCCCACCTCTGCCCTTGCGCCCCCCACCACTTGGAAAAGCCCTAGCCGCCACCCCTTGCTCTCCTCCCTTGCTTGCGCCGCCCCCTTGCTCTCCCCTTGCGCCACCACCCCCTCTCCTCACCACTCCACCTCCCTTGCTGCCCCTAGGGGGGTTCTCCACCTCACCAACCCGAAGATCCATCCATTGGAGCGCTCCGCGACGAGATCCGGTGGATTTGGAGCGAGGAAGGAGATCGCGCGAACCGGGAGGAGATCCATTGGGTTTTCATGCGTTGGGCGAAGGTATGGCCATGAGACTCCTTGGGGTTGGCCTAGGTACTGTTCTTAGGGTCATTATCATGTTTTTAGATCAATTGGTGGTGCTGGAATTGAGTAGATTAGATGAAATCTAGAAGTTGCCACGTTCTCTGTTTCGGGCAGCATGAGCAGTCGACATAGGGTTCGGTTTTTCGCCAATTTAGATTCCGAATTTGGACGTCCGCCTGTTGAAGAAGTTGTAGGTAATTTCGATACCTTTCAGTGGGTATAAAGAACGCATAATTCCGATCATCCGTTTAAAAGTTATGGCTGTTTTACAGAGTGTATTAAAATCTGTGACGTGATTGGAACTGATCACGGTATTTTGTAGATTAAACAACTTTAGATTCCGAATCAGCCTTTCCATATACTTAGAAAAAGTTAGGAAATTTCCTAAGCTACGCGAGGATGTACTCGTTTAATTGATTCGGAGTCTTAGAACCCGAGTTATGCCTTTTGGAAGGCTGCTGTCCCGACGGGACAGAACCTCTGTTTTTGGGTTTTGCGAGTAGTTGGCAATGTCGGGGTAGATATTTGCGTACTATTTTGTGGACATGATTGTGAGTGTGTGGTACCTATGTGCAGGTGGTGTGACCCCGGGAGTGCCTTCTACTTCTCACCAATCCGTTGCCCGTGGTTGAGGCAAGTGTATTGTAATGGATAGCGGTTTGTAGGTTGCTTGTTGAGAATACATGAAATTGATTATATGATATGACAACTTGCCATGCTTTAATGATTGACAATGATATGATGAGTATGCTTATTATGTTATGATGCCATGTGTTAATGTACAAGTTAATTATGATGTTGGCATATTTGCATACATGGCATGTTACATGGCCCGGGCGGTGAGAAAGTCATAACTAGTCCGGAGAAGGTCGGTGAGAAAGTTATGACTATTCCGGAGAGCCAATGAGTAAGTCCTACATCGTGATTCCATTCACCGCGGTGAACGGAAGCGAGGAGTAGGCACCCTCCATCTTCGGGATGGAAGGGGGGAGAGGGTGCACACCGACGGGTGTGTACTCAACCATACCGGTATGAGTTTCCAAGGAGATATGAGCATCGCATCGCATCGTATCGCATGGCATACATAATGATGAGGAAAATGATTTGTGAACATGAATGAGATGATATACATGATGTGAGTTGTTGTAGCCATGTAATTGCTTTCGTTTGTACCATTGCAATATACTTGCTGAGTGATGAACTCACGCTTGTGTTTATGCTGTTTTTTTTAGGTACCATGACACCGGCATGTGGGAAAGGGCATTAGCTACACATCTTCACGTAGTTCCAGTCACATTAACCAACCTTGAGTCATGATCATAATAATAGTGCCCTGAACTAGGTGTATGGAATAATTTTTATGTGCTTGTGATCCTTATTTGCTTAGCCATAGTTTATGGAGTGGTTGGCTTTAGTATTATTGTCTTATGTTGATGCTATATTCGTTAATATTGATGCTTTAGATGCCTTATGTTTTGCTATGAACTGCCTTGATATTTCTATTGTTCAAATCATGATAAAACAAAGGAGATGCTGCCGAAATTTCGGTGTTCAGCTTTTGTGCTCTTCCTGTAATTTACCTTTATTTATGGTATTTAGATGATGTTTAGCCTATGTTTGGTAGTATTCGGGCATACTAGATGCTGGGGTGTTACACACATTTTATAAGATACGACACTCTGTGGTGTCACATTCTCCCCCCTTCAACAGGATTCGACCTCGAATCCAAGACACACCAATACGCAACCCAGCAAAGCAAAAGATAGCTAGGTTTCACATCTCATACCTGAGGCGAAAAGCTCGGGGTACTTCTCACGCATGTGAGACTGCAGTTCCCAAACCGCTTCTCTCTCTGACTAAAGCCACTGGAACTACACTGATCGAGACCCGATGGTAAGATGCTTAGGCTCGAAGACCCACAGTTCTAACGATAACCCACGATCAACCTCTTGCAAGAACTTTACTCAACATTGAAACCCAAAGCACCCATACAAGGCCTCGGCATGACACAAGTGATAGGATAAAATCCCAAACAGACCACGAAAGGAAACGGTCTCACATTCCTCCTTCGATACATCCCTTGGCACTAAAGTGTCCGATCCCTTTAACCAAAGCCACTCTCCAGAAGGACATGGTACCAACTTCTAGATCCATCTTTCGCTCCCACGCTGTGATGATTCACATCTCAACCTCTCAACTGTGGTTCGTCATATTCGCGACGACGCAAACCAAGTGAGACACAACACTCTAAGATTACTAATTGCTTGAACCATCGGGGTTACATCCTGATCTTTTACAACAAGACCAACACCCACCCCACTACCACCGAAAGGAGAAGTCTACTTTATGACCAGAGTTCTGAAAACCCGCAAATTAAACAACAACCGAACATTCCTCTTCGGTTGGCACAACACGCTTAAAGATCGGCGACAAAAGATCCAATACACTTCCAAAAGGAAAAGCAATTACTAGCAACCACCAAGTGGTCCACTCAAGATTTAATCAGCCCTACCGAGGGACACATCAATGACACAAGTCTCCAAGAAGGCTTGAATTGAGTCCTACACAACCTTCCTTTACTCTTCACTTCCAAACTAGTTACGATCAACCACTAGCAATGCCTAATATCTTAGGTCACACTCATCTTATTTTTCCTAAGCTAAGATGCAAAGGAAACACAAATCTCCTACACCACAACCAACAAACTAGAAAGAAATAGAAGTCTCGATTTATGACATGCATGCACACTTTTTAAGAGCACTCCGGATTAGTCATATATCCATATATGACTTTCTCACCGACCTGGCTCAACGACTCTTTTATCATTTAACATCTATAAACGATGTCTTGTTTACTTTTCACCATTCATTCATCATGTAACAACACTACCGAATAGTCACTCACAAGACGACTTCATCCTCTGTATCACATGAATAAAACTCGAATAGCATCGAGGATTGCGCTAGTTCATATAAACTATGACGACAGCATAGTTAACAGTAAGGCATCACATCGTATCAGAACCCACCAATGATAGAAAGCTAAACTCGCAAAACATCGCGTTTTAACCAAAATCAACATTTTGGAAAAGAACATCAAAATTTCAAGTCGAGCATCTGCTCCCACAACCGTCACAAATTTTCTCAAGGAGAGGGAAACTCATTTCCAAAAGGGAACACCTCACTAACAAAATCACTTTATAAAACATTCATAAAATCCACCTTTTTGAAGCACTCGCAACCATCACACACATTATGCAAATAAATCCAACTCCAGTCAAAAAGAGTTACAAATTAAATCTCAAAAGTTTCCAACACAACCCACTATGTCCATCTGCTTCCATTAAAATTTATTCCAAAGATAATTCAGGGTGAATGCGAAGGAGCGCGAATCCACTCAAAATCTTTTGGGTGTAAATCCATACTCATAACACAATTTAAACAAAATAGCCAAAACCAAAGATTGGCACCAATAGCTACGGGTTTTTGGGAAACTCGGAAACACAACACAAGGAATACCTTGACCGAAGGTATTCAACCAAAATGGCAAACAACCACACCAGTTCAAAAGGTTTTAAACACCAGCTCAGCATGAATCCCACCATAACTTGTATTCCACTACACTTACCATTTAAGCATTCAATAATCACTATTTACTCATCAAGAGAGTCCAACCGGATTTAACAAAATTTACATAACAAATTCTTTCTCTAGTTACCATTCCCAACACTTTTAATTAAGGTTTAAGATGCTTATCACAAAGGCACCTAACCAAGACTACATTGACATGATCCCCACGGATCACCAAATCATAATTCATCTTATTCTAAATTTGAAACATAGTACTTCAACAAATCTTTCAGCATGATCAACCTATAAATTTTATACCACCTATATGTTCACGTCTCGACAACTGAACCTCATTCAGTTAAACAATGACTTCAACATGTAAATATTATCTCCAGAGGGAAGAATTCGCAAGTGAGACTCTAAGTTATACTTTCATTAAGGATAAAATCATTCATCATGTTAATTATCCAAAGCTCATTCCATTGCAACATGTTAAAATTTTCCTCTATTTAACCATGGTTTTCCAACAAGTAATCTAAACAGTTATCACCACTACTTAGTCATCAATAACAACAAAAGGGCATGATCATCAACCAACAACATTACTTTTAGCTACCCTATACAAAGGTGATAACAAAATTACCACCACACAACATACTCCAACTATTTAAAATAGATTGAATACTAGCATTAACACTGCCCTTAACAACATCATTAACAATAAGTCTTATGTCTTCTCAATTCATATCAATACTAGCATTATAGAGACACAACTGCATACTTCCAAATATACTAGTAGTTTTCAACAACAACAAAAAATAGCAACTCTAATCAACTTCCAAGTTAAAGCCACTAGCCAACACGATTAAATTTCTCTATTAACCCGTTAGATTAGAACATCTTTAAACAATCAGCAAAGTTTCTTTAACAATAACAGCAGTCTACATCATCTTAATGTTTTAACTATGCATCAGGGTTTAAAACTTTAAACATCATCGGGGGTCATAAGCACTTTTAAAGCAAAGCAACCGATTCTAAGCATGTACATTAATACCTTTAATCATTCTCTCTATAGAGTAATCTACAACACTAGAAGTTCATTTAATCTTAAGCTAAACATAAATATTACATTTAACTAATTCAACTCACCAATTAACTTAAGAACAAATCATTTCCATAAACCACATTGTTACATACTACATGACATGCTAAACAACCATGTTCACTTTTGACAAAACAGGATGCAACTCCACTTTTTAAAGATAACCACAACTCAAGAACCAGAACGAACACCGATATACAATTTCTCCTGTTCTAGGAAAGGAAGAAAAACAAAACTCCAACAGAAATGCAGGAGAGCTCAACTCTCAAATTCCCAAATTTGCCCACAAAACTCTTCAAGAAATCTCAAGATCTATACTTCCAAGAAAGAAGAAGGATGAACTAGGGAAAACCAAATGTTCAACCAAATCTTTTCCGATAAAGATTCAAAACTTAGCTGCACCCAACCTAAGGTCGGCACTAGGAGAACTTCAACTCTTTTCTTAGATAGGGAGGACAACAACCACATATGTTTCCTCCCCAAGACAATCCACAATAACTAGCAAAACCGGGTGTCAAAGCAAAAATTATGACCAACAGACGCGCCACTCAAAACTCTTCTTCTTCGTCTTCAACCAAGGAAGACAAAACCACAAACTGCCTACGGAACAATCCGCGAAAATCCAATACCAAACACTTTTCTTTTGATTTCAGTCAACTCAAGCCAAGAAAACCAACCAAAACCGACCGCCTACGGAACATACGAAGGAATCCACGACCAACTCTTCCATTTGTCTCCAGTCAACTATCCGATATAATGACGTAAAAGATAAGCACTCTACTCCCACAGGGGTTAATAGTTCTTCGGTAATGGCGTTAACCAGCCACACCGTCAAACCACACCCTTACTATGAACAAAAAGGGGTAACCGAAACCCTTCGGCACCACAACCCCACTTTATCACAATACCAAGAACAATACAATCAAATCTCTCAATAACATGGCAACATACATTACCAACTTTAGCATTCAACATCAAAGCTTAAATACAACATTTAAGCATAAGCAACGATACCCATACCCTTTTTCTACTGTGCATCCATGTGTGTCAAATTTTAGAATAGTTATACCACTTTTGCAAGTTTTAATGTTGCTATCCTATGACAAAATTTTAGTTAAAACCTAAGCCATGTTTCTAAGTTATTCCACATCACATTTTAGTTGTACCCTATAGCATGACACTAAAAAAAATACACATTCCAGGGACCTACAGCCCGCTCTGATACCAACTGTAACACCCCGGCTGTAACACCCCGGCATTTAATATGCCCGAATGCTACCAAACATAAGCTAAACAACGTCTAAATACCACATTTAAACATAAATTCCAGCAAAGGTACATATGCTAAAAACCGATATCTCGGCAGCATCTCCTTTGCTTTTCCATGAGTTAACACAATAACACAATCATGGCAAGATATAACATGGCACACGACATCTATAACATCAACATAAATGGGCATAACATCAAATTACGCCAAAAATACTACGCTCAACTACTTCATAAACTATAACGAAGCAAATAAAGAATCACTAGCATGCTAAATTAAACCATACATTAAGTTTAAGGCACAACTCTTAATATCATGTCTCCAAGTGATTAATTATGGACTATGATGGTGGAGCTACGTGTAGAAGTGTAGCTAGACCCCTTTTTCCCGCATGCCGATCTCAAAGTACCTAAAAACAACATAAAACACAAGCGTGAGTTCGAAAACTCAGCAAGCATATTGTAATGGACAACAAGATCATTTACAAGACAATAATACCTTACATCACATATAACATCTCATACTTGAGCACATAACAACATCATCATCATTAAATATGTATTGCAATGCAATGCAATGCAATGTTATGCTCATATCTCCTTGGAAACTCATACCGGTATGGTTGAGTACACACCCGTCGGTGTGCACCCTCTCCCCCCTTCCATCCCGAAGATGGAGGGTGCCTACTCCTCGCTTCCACAACCCACGGTAGATGGAATCACGATGTAGGACTTACTCTAATGGCTCTCCGGATTAGTCATAACTTTCTCACCGACCTTCCCGGATTAGTTAATGACTTTCTCACCGCCCGGGCCATGTAACATGTCATGCATGCAACTATGCCAATTATCATATTTCACATGTACATAAACATATGGCAACTCATCATGACAAATATAAACACATGGCATCGAACCATGATAATCATACTCAATATTTCATTGGAAAACAGCAAGCATGGCAAGTGAGCATAGCAAGTGTTCAATCTTTCACCCAATATCAACAAACAACCTACAATCCGCTATACATTACAACACACTTGCCTCAACCGCGGGCGACGGATTTGTGGGACGTAGAGGGCACTCCCGGTGTCACACCACCTGCACATATGCATCACACACTCACAATAATGCCCGCAAAACAGTACACAAATCCCCATCTAACCCGACATTACCCACTACTTGCAAACCTAAAAACAGAGGTTCTGTCCCGGCGGGACAGCAGCCTTGCAAAGGCCATAACTTGAGTTCTGGAACTCCAAATCGATTAAACGAGTACACCATCGCGAAGCTTAGGAAATTTCCTACCTTTTTCTAGTTATACGGAAAGACTGATTCGAACTCTAAAATTGTTTAATCTATAGATTACTACGATCTGTTCCAATCGCGTCACAGATTTTAACACGCTCGGTAAAACGGCCATAACTTTCAAACGGCTGATCAGATTTTAACGTGCTTTATGTCCACGGAAAGATAATTAAATTATCTACAACTTCTTTTAAGTCTGTATGGACAGATTCGGATTCTAAATCGACGAAAACTCAATCCCTATCCCGACTGCTCAATCTGCCCGAAAACAGAAACGTGGCAACGTCTAGATCTAACCCAAAGAACTCCAACCCAGCACCACCAATTGATCTAAAAACTTCATAAACACCCTAAGAACAGTACCTAGATCAAACCCAAGGATCCCCATGATCATACCTTTGCCCAACGAACGAATCTCCAATAGATCTCCTCGCTCCTCGCTCCTCGCTCCACGCTCCTCGCTCCTCGCTCCAACGGATGGATCCACAAGGTGCAGAGGTGTGGAGACCACCCTAGGGAAGCAAGGGGGTGGAGGAGAGGTGGTGGAGAGGTGGGGAGCAATGGGGCAAAGGGGGAGGTGGAGGCGCACAAGAGGGAGAGGGAGAGGGGGTGGCGGCTAGGGCTTAGGAGGGGGAGGGAGAGGGGCGCACCAATGCTGCATGGGGCGCAAGGGGGCTGGGGGAAGCCCCTTTTACCAGCCCTCAACACAATCCTAGTCCGTTACGGAGACCTAATCCATCCCACCAAAGCCCACCAAGGCCCAAAACTCCCCCGGGAAGGCCCAAAACCCCGAAAACGGCCCGGAAAAGCTATTAACCTCCATATTCTATAGTTTTAACCTTAATTCCACATCTCATAATGTTATTAACCTTATCATGCACGTTAAATAAGGTTACGACACTCTGTGGTGTCACAACGCTTCAAAAGGCCCAAAAACGCGAGTAAACCTCAAGCCGTAATATTTTCTTCTCTAATTTTGCAATTTGTAATGTCACAACAAAACGTAGTGTCACACCGGCATTTAATATGCCCGAATGCTACCAAACATAGACTAAGCAACCTCTAAATACCACAATTACAAGTAAATTACAGCAAAGGAGCAAATGCTAATACCGAAAATTTCGGCAGCATCTCCTTTGTTTTTTCATGAATTGAAGCAACAATAATATTAACATGTCAAGATAGCATAATGAACGATAGCAATAACATGACCAATCGGAAATTCAACCTCCATACAACTAAAGATATAAGTCTATCCGTCACATGTCAAATATGGCCTAATCATTTACTCATGACAACCAACGAAGCATCAAAACCACAATTTAGTTCTGTGAATTAACCATCACAACTAAAGGAGAGAACATGTCATTGTTTATATGTGTGATGCTAAGTGATGACGTGTGACTAGCTCCCTTTCCCGCATGCCGGTTTCCTGATACCTAAGAAAAACACATAAACACAAGCGTGAGTTCATCACTCAGCAAGTATATTGCAATGGAACAAGAAAATACATTCAATTACCTTCATCACCACTTTTCACATACGACATAATACACATCTCATATTCATAGTGTAAGCATATCATTGACATCATCATATATCATCATCATTTAACATCCTCATATAATGCAATGCATTGCAATGCGATGCACATATCTCCTGGAAACTCATACCGGTATGGTTGAGTACACACCCGTCGGTGTGCACCCTCTACCCCCTTCCATCCCGAAGATGGAGGGTGCCTACTCCTTGCTTCCATACACCGCGGTGGATGGAATCACGATGTAGGACTTACTCATTGGCTCTCCGGAATAGTCATAACTTTCTCACCGACCTTCCCCGGACTAGTTATGACTTTCTCACCACCCGGGCCATGTATCATGCCATGTATGCAAATATGCCAACATCATAAATAACTTTGTACATTAACACATGGCATCATAACATAATAATCATATTCATCATATCAATGGAAAACATTAAAGCATGGCATGTGAACATATCATATATTCAATTTCAACTCAACAAAACTAGCAAACTACAACCCGCTACCCGTTCCAATACACTTGCCTCAACCACGGGCGACGGATTGGCGAGACGTAGAGGGCACCCCCGGGTTCACCACACCTGCACATAGGCATCACACACTCAAAATCATGCCCATAAAACAATACGCAAACACTCTTCTACCCCAACTTCTCAAACTACCCGCACAACCCAAAAATAGAGGTTTTGTCCCGTCGGGACAGCAGAATTGCAACGAGCATAACTCGGGTTCTACGACTCCGAATCGATTAAAAGAGTATATCCACGCGTAGCTTAGGAAATTTTCTAACTTTGTCTAAGTATATGGAAAAGCTGATTCGGACTCTAAAGCTGTTTAATCTACAAAATACCGTGATCTGTTCCAATCACATCACAGTTTTTAACACGTTCGGTAAAACAAGCAAAACTTTCAAATGGCTGGGCGGAATTGGACGTTCTTTATACCCACTGAAAGGTATTGAAATTTCCTACAACGTCTTCAACAGGCGGCCGACCAAATTCCGACTCTAAAATGGTGAAAACCCAAACCCTAGGTCGATTGCTCAATCTGCCCGAATCATAGAACGTGGCAACTCTAGTTTTCTCCCAAATCTACCCATGGACAGCACCTAGACACAACCCATAGATCACGGGTGTCATACCTTCGCCCGACGAATGAAAACCCAACGGATCTCCTCTCGGTTCGCGCGATCTCCTTCCTTGCTTCCAAATCCACCGGATCTCCTCGTCGCGGAGCGCTCCAATGGACGGATCTGAGGGGTGGTGAGGTGGAGAACTCCCCTAGGGGCAGCAAGGGAGGTGGAAAGGGGAGGAGATGGGTGGTGGCGCCATGGGGGAAAATGGAGAGGAAGGGGAAGGGTGGAGGCGCATGGGGGGGTTAGGGGGTGGCGGCTAGGGTTGGGAGAGGGAGTGGGGGGCGCACCAAGGGGTGGGGGCCAGATTTGGCTGCCCAATAGTCACCCCCCCTTGGGCCCAAACCTTTCCACCGGAGGCCCAACTCAACCCCCAAGGCCCAAAGTCCCCTAGAGAGGCCCAAACACCCGAAAACGGCCCAAAAACGCGCTATAAACGGCATAACGTAAAGTTTTAACCTCCATTTTCACATTTTATAAAGTTTTTGACCTCAACATTCACATTTTATAAGATACGACACTCCGTGGTGTCACATCTTCTTTAATCGTTAGATGCGTCGTCCGGAAGTCGCTCGAAGGAGCCGAAGATCAAGGAAGTGAAGATTGAAGATCGAGGATAAAGAGTAAAGAACAGTAAAAATTGCAAGGGCCAGACAAGTTGTGCTTTAAACATGTTGATCCCATTTTCGAAAATTATGTTGTTTCAAATTATTGCATGCTAGTTGAATTTAAACTGATTTCAATTAATTTGGGAATTAGATAAATGCCTAGTTGTTGTATGACACCCTGTTATATAATTGTAAGCCATGAACCCTTGTCACCCTAGTTGTGGATTATTTAGTTGGACATTATCAAGCTGCCAACATTGGTTAATTAGCACGTTTGTAGTATGCTTAGCTCTGCCACGTGTTGTGACATGATTTTTGAATATCAAATATTAATGTTGACTTAATGTGATATGGAAGTAGTTTTTCAGAAGTGTCATGTGTTGTTGATGATGTTGATGGCACGTGGTGCATGATAATCAACTGGGGGTTTAACTGCTTTCGACCGGGGCAAGTGACAAGATTGATCTGGTGGGCCATGGTTGGCACCGGGAAAGTTGTTTTGGTTCTTCGGGTAGTCTTGCCTTAGTAACCCTAAGGACTTAACCTTGCAAGCCTTTGAACTAGGTCAAACATGCAACCACATATCTGTAATGGGACAGACCTAGTTGAGTAGGTTACTAATAACTTGCATGTGGTACCTCGGGGTGTCAACTACACCTTTTGTGTAGTTGTAGGGGGAACGTACTAGGTGTTGCGGCATGGTACACGTCCAACGGTATGTCGGTCCTATACTTCGCCTCTGCTGAGGGAAGGGATAGTGTATGGTAACCGGGGAGGTTCACTTGTATAGTTAGAGGTTTCCAAAAGACTTTGTTACGGGCACTCGCCTTTGTGGTGTTTGACTGTATCTTGTGGGTAAAGTGCATAACCTTTGCAGAGTGTAAAATATATTCGAATAGCCGAGTCTACGGTACTGGACAATGCTCAGGGATTACAATCAAGGGTTAGACTTTCATGAAAAGAACTTGGGAATGGAGGAAGGTTGTTTGGGAAATGTGAAATTGGTTTAAGGAGGAGAATTGTTTACTTGAGAAATAACTGTGCAATCTATTACTGTTATTTTTTGTTTTACTGTTTTACAATCTATTATGTTTAATTGTGAATGTTGCTTTTCCGCAAAATAACCACCCAGCCTGTCATTTGGAATAAGCCATGCATATAGTTATTAGACTTGCATCTGTGCATGACTTGCAGAGTGCTTTATGTACTCACCCCTTGCAACCAACAATCACCAGTTGAGAAGAAGACTACTTCGTCGAAGAAGAAGAAGTTCTGTGAGAAGGCAATTGTCTAGGAATCGAACCCTGTCAGTTACGTGTGGTATATTGATGGGATTCACCGACGTTCTTCGTTTCGCTGCTGCTTATTTTGAGTTGAAACCGTCAAAGCCTCACAAATGTAAGGTTGTCCTTACGGTCATTCAATAGTTTATATTCTATAATTGTGTTATTTTTATTATTCCGCTGTGTATGCTTGTGATATTCATCTATGTTGAGACTGTGTGCACTAGCGTTATCCTGGACTAGTGCTGAATACACAGAGGGTCCGTATTTGCACATTCGGGTCCCGACAAGATCACTTTAGAATAATCATCACAAAGTCATATATAGAGTTTCACAAACAAGTCACATACTTGGTAACAAATAATAATATTCAAGGAACAAGATAATTAATCATGAACATAAGAAAATATAATCATCTCTATGATTGCCTCTAGGGCATATCTCTAATAGGACCCCACTTGCACTAGAGTCGATTATTTAAGTATCAATACTGATAGCTCTTGTGTGTGCCTCTTGCTTTGGCTGTGTGAGAGGTTTTGTCAATGGATCTACAACATTTGAATTTATATGAAATCGCCTGAGTATATGTTTGGACTTTTGATGGGACCTTGGCTCCTTATCCTGCATAATGGCTCCACTATTATCACAATAGAGATTCATTAGGCTGAAGGCACTAGGGACCACAACCAATTCAGAAATAAATTTCTTTATCCAAACACACTCATTTGCAGCTTTGGAAGCAGCAATGTTCTCAGCCTTCATCGTAGAATCAGCAACCGTATCTTGTTTGAAACTTTTCCAACTCACTGCCCCTCCATTTAAAATGTATACAAATCCAGATTGCGAATGACAATCATCCTTATCGGTTTGGAAGCTTACATCGGTGTAACCATTTACAGCAAGCTCTTTGTCATCTCCATAAACTAGGAACACATCCTTAGTCCTTCTCAAGTACTTAAGAATGTTTTTAACCGCTGTCTAGTGACCTTCACCTAGATCAGACTAGTATCTGTTCGTAACACTTAGAGCATATGATACATCTGGTTGAGTACATAACATGGCATACAAGATATACCCAATGGCCGAAGCATATGGAATCTTACTCATACAATCTCGCTCATCAGTAGTCGAAGGACATTGAGTCTTGCTAAGACTTATTCCATACGACATAGGCAAGAACCCCTTCTTGGCATCCTGCATGTTGAACCGATTCAACACCTTGTCGATGTAAGTACTTTGGCTTAATCCAATTAGCCTTTTCTATCTATATCTATAGATCTTTATGCCTAAGATATATGCTGCTTCTCCTAAGTCTTTCATAAAAAAATTATTTTTCAGTGAGGTCTTAATGGATTCCAGCATAGGAATGTCATTTCCAATCAATAATATGTCATCCACATACAAGATTAGAATTACAAGTGCGCTCCCAATAATCATCTTGTAAACACAAGGTTCTTCTACATTCTGGATGAAGCCAAACCCTTTGACTAATTCATCAAAATGAATATTCCAACTTCGAGATGCTTGCTTCAGCCCATAAAATGGATTTTTGAAGTTTGCATATTTTACTAGCATTCTTTGGATCGACAAAACCCTCAGGTTGTGTTATGTACACATCCTTACTTAGGTTTCCATTAAGAAAAGCCATTTTGACATCCATTTGCCATATTTCAAAATCAAAATATGCGGTAATAGCTAGAATGATCCATATATATTTAACATTGCTACTGGCAAGAAAGTCTCGTTGTAGTTAACTCCTTGAACTTCTCGAAAACCCTCGCGACAAGTCTAGTTTTATAGATGTGAACATTTCCATCCATATCAATCTTCTTCTTATAGATCCATTTGTATTCAGTGGTTTTTACACCATCAGGCAGATTGACCAGGTTCCAAACCTAATTGTCTCCCATGGATTCTATCTCAGATTTCATGGCCACAAGCCATTTCTCAGAGTCTGAGCCCATCATCGCTTCCTTATAAGTTGTAGACTCATCGCTGTCCAACAACAATATATCATGCGAATACTGAGCATGTAATTTGCATAGCCTGCCAACGTGTCATTTGTGCCTCCTCGATTGGGGTCTCTCCCATTAGAATTTTCTCGAACACGGGTTCCTCAATCAGATTCTTCCTGATAGGGGTGTCTCCAACCAAGTCCTCCCCGAGTAGAGTAACTTGAACCTCTTCGAGTTGCATTGTTCTTCCACTTGCCTTTCACGAGAGAAACTCTTTCCCTAAAAAGACACCATTATGAGTGACAAACACTTTGCCCTCTTCTCGGTTGTAGAAGGAATATCCTAACATCTCCCTAGGATATCCCACGAAAACACATTTATCCGATTTGGGTGTGAGTTTGTCGGACATCTAATGTTTAACATAAACATCACAAACCCAAATTTTTATAAAACACAAACTGGGACTCTTTCTAGTCCACATCTCATACGGTGTCTTATCTACAGATTTAGATGGTACCCTGTTTAGCGTGAAAGCTGCAGTTTCTAAAGCGTAACCCCAAAAGGATAGCGGTAGATCTGATTGACTCATCATTGATCGAACCATAACTAATAAGGTTCGATTACGCCGCTCGGACACCCCATTCCTTTGAGGCGTGCTGGGAGGCATAAGTTGTGGAATAATTCCGCAACTCTTTAGATGATTATTAAACTCATGACTCAAATATTCACCTCCGCGATCAGATCGTAGAAACTTAATTTTCTTATCACGTTGATTTTGTACTTCATTCTGGAACTCCTTGAACTTTTCAAAAGTTTTCGACTTGTGCCTCATCAAGTAGACATAACCGTATCTACTATAGTCATCGGTAAAAGTAATAAAGTAATGAAAACTACTTCTAGCTGTCGTGCTCATTGGTCCACATACATCAGTATGTACGAGTTCCAATAAGTTAGATGCCCTCCCACAATGCCCAGTGAAAGTTGTCTTGGTCATACTTACCAAGCTGACAAGACTCACATGTTTCGAATGATTAAAAATCAAATGATTTTAAAAGACAAGACTGCAAATGATTCATACTTACCAAGTAGACAAGACTCACATCTCTATGAAGCTTCATCATGCGTTTCTGACTAATATGACCCAAGCGACAATGCCAAAAGTAAGTGGGATTCAAATCATTTGGTTGAAGCCTCTTAGTATCAATATTATAGATAGGTGCATCAACAAGATTTAAAATAAACAACCCATTCACAATGGGAGCATATCCATAAAACATCTTATTCAAAATTATAGAACAACCATTGTCCTCAATATTGAATTTATAACCTTCTGCCAACAAACATGAGGCAAAAATAATGTTTCTACTTAATGCTGGAACATAATAACAATTATTTAATTCCATAATAAATCCTGAAGGTAAATGTAGTGACAAGGTCCCAACGACCAATGTAGTAACCATTGCTTTATTCCCAACACGGAGATGAACCTCGCCTCTCACAACGCTCCTACTCCTTATTAACCCCTGCATCGAATTACAAATATGAGCAACCGAACCGATATCAAATACCCAAGGGTTATTAGGAATATTAGCAAGAAATACATTTATAACATTAATACCTGAACTTTATACCTTAGCTCCACCATTCTTTTTCAGATCTGCCAGGTACCTTTTGCAATTCCTCTTCCAATGGCGACTTGGAAGTAGGCTTAGGATTACTGCTGGGGATCTTATCCAAAGCTTTAGCCTTGCCCTTCCCTTTAGTCCTAGCCTTCTTTTTGAAGCTAGTACTTTTCTGCACCATCATCACATAACTAGTGCTTTTCTTAATGTTGTCCTTTGCTGTCTTGAGCATCTTATGTAGTTTGGTGAGATTCTTGTCCATGCCATTCATATGAAAAGTCATAATAAATTTTCCAAAGCTCGGAGGGAGCGACGCAAGAATCAAGTCAGTAGCCAACTCTTGGCTAATTGGAAAACCAAGTTTTTCCAAGCTCTGTGTGCAACCAACCATCTTAATTACATGAGGGCTCACCGGACTACCCTGGCCAGCTTACATCCAAACAAGGACTTTGAGATCTCATATCTCTAAGTCCTAGCTTGAGTCTAAAACATGCCCTTAAGCACCAAAATCATATCATAGGCCTCTATGTTCTCAATCTGTTTCTGAAGGTCTGAGTTCATAGCTGCAAGCATGAGACAGCTAACATCGAGGGACTCATCAATTGTCTTTTTATAAGCGACTCTAACAACATTGGAAGCATTCTCATCAGGCACATCTGAAATAGTTGTGCTAGAACGTGTTCCTTTTTATCTTGCCTGAGAACAATTCTGGGTTGCGGGACCAATTCATAAAGTTTGTTCCATTAAGTTTTTCCTTTTCAATTATCAAACGTAAAGCATAACTAGAAGTGGGTGCAGTAGCAAGTGGTGCCATGATCTAAACAGAAAAATATATGTAAAAACTGAGAAAAAAAATCATGAAAAGTAACTTGTATTAAATAATTTAATAAAGATACTCCCACTAAATTCCATATCCCTCTTATGGTACTTAGTGATTCAAGACCCACAATTAATTAGTCTACTAGTGAGCTTTAGCGTCACTACTAGAAGGCTAATGAATTTGGTAAGCAACCCTTTGCTAATCATACCACTATATAACTCTTGTTGTTGGGTGGCATCCCTATACCTTGGCTCCAAACCTATGCCCTAAGGTCCATAACCGTTATGATGACCTCATCAAGTATAACCAATGCTATGCATGTGAGTGTCTGACACAAACCCATCTAATCAAGAAAAGTTAATGGCACCCTACTTTAGCAGACCTACCATTAATTTATGTGATATTGGATGGTGTAGCCAAGTGGGAGGGCATCAATTTTACTTAATATTACGTGAGAGATCTTTACTTCACCATGTTAAAGGCAATCACAGATAATCACATTAACTATGACATAGTATGGCCCTTCACATGATGATCTCGTCGCCACGTTTCCTGTTCGTCATGCCTTCAAGTGCTGGAGTCCTCCAAGTACTACCACTAAGCTATTACTCATAATAACACTAGTAATAAATTACAAGTAGTGTAGAAACATCACAAATTGACACGCAAGCTGTTAATACAAATAAAGACAGCCTTTGGCTGCAATCAAGCACGACACGCAGGCCATGAATATTACACACATGCATCACATACACAAGGGCCATACTATTTTTCACATCAATCCTACAAAAATAAGTTATGCATAGAATTGCATTCTACCAAATGATATGAATCGCAATGAACTATAAGGCATTGTACGCATACGGCGGGTCAAGGGCAGAGCCCTTGTGGGTTCAGGCAGCACCTGAAACCTCTTTGGAAAACATAGATCAAATCCGTGAATTCGACCATGGAAAATCTCTTTGGGTTAATCATATTAACCCTATTTCTGACCACAGATCTATGTCAATCAATTTTATCGATCTTCGCGTGTGGTTTGTGGGTTTACATTTCACGGTCTACCCCGATGGCGGAAATATGACCGGTAGGGGTAAGTAGTGGCGCGACAACAATACAACGATCATAGAGCAATAATCTTGATCCCATCGCGTGATCCATGTGGGTTTACGTTTCACTATCTACCCCGATGATGGAAACCAACTGGTAGGGGTAAGTAGTGGCATGACCATAATAGCACGATCACAGAGCAATAATCTTGATCCCATCGCATGCTTCATGTGGGTTTATGTTTCATTATCTACCCCGATGACAGAAACCGACCGGTAGGGGTAAGTAGTGGCATAACCACAACAGCACGATCACAGATCAATGACATTGAACCCATCTTGTGACACTACGGTATGGTGTGACATTATAGAATGTGAAATTAGAGAATAAAACCTTTCAGCTTGAGGTTTACTCGCGTTTTTGGGCCGTTTGAAGTGATGTGTCACCACGGAGTGTCGTAACCTTTTAAATGGTGCATGTTAAGGTCAAAAACTTTATGAAATATGGTATGGCAGGTTAAAACCATAAGGTATGGAGGTTAATAACGTTTCCGGGCCGTTTCCGGGCCATTTTCGGGGTTTTGGGCCTTCCCGGGGGAGTTTGGGCCTTAAGTGGGCTTTGGTGGGATGGAGTAGGTCTCCGTAACGGACTAGGATTGGGTGTGGGGGCTGGTAAAAGGGCTCCCCACCAGCCCTTGGACGTTCACCCCTGCCCCTTGTGCGCCCTTCCCCCCACTTGCCCTTTTCCTAGCCGCCTCCCTCCTCCCTTGGTCAGGCGCCTCCCCCTCCCTTTGCCCCATTGCTCCCCAACTCTCCACCACCTCTCCTCCACCCCCTTGCTGCCCTAGGGTGGTCTCCACACCTCTGCACCTTGTGGATCCATCTGTTGGAGCGAGGAGCGAGGAGCGAGGAGCGTGGAGCGAGGAGCGATCCGCGAGGAGATCTATTGGAGATTCGTTCGTTGGGCAAAGGTATGATCATGGGGATCCTTGGGTTTGATCTAGGTACTGTTCTTAGGGTGTTTATGAAGTTTTTAGATCAATTGGTGGTGCTGGGTTGGAGTTCTTTGGGTTAGATCTAGACGTTGCCACGTTTCTGTTTTCGGGCAGATTGAGCAGTCGGGCTAGGGTTCGAGTTTTCGTCGATTTCGATTCCGAATCTGTCTGTACGGACTTAAAAGAAGTTGTAGATAATTTAATTATATTTCCGTGGACATAAAGTACGTTAAATTCCGATCAGCCGTTTGAAAGTTATGACTGTTTTACCGAGCGTGTTAAAATCTGTGACGTAATTGGAACAGATCACGGTAATCTGTAGATTAGACGACTTTAGAGTCCGAATCAGTCTTTCCATATACCTAGAGAAAGTTGGGAAATTTCCTAATCTATGCGAGGATGTACTCGTTTAATTGATTCGGAGTTCCAAAACTCAAGTTATGCCTTTTGCAATGCTGCTATCCCGACGGGACAGAACCTCTGTTTTTAGGTTTTGCGAGTAGTTGGCAATGTCGGGGTAGATGAGGGTTTGCGTACTGTTTTGTGGACATGATTGAGAGCGTGTGGTACCTATGTGCAGGTGGTGCAACCCCGGGAGTGCCCTCTACTTCCCGCCAATCCGTTGCCCGTGGTTGAGGCAAGTGTGTTGTGATGGATAGCGATTTGTAGGTTGCTTGTTGAGAATAGATGGAATGGACTACATGATATATGATCACTTGCCATGCTTTTATGATTGCCAATGATATGATGAGCATGTTTAATATGTTATGATGCCATGTGTTAATATGTGAGTTAAATATGATGTTGGCATAAATGCATACATGGCATGTTACATGGCTCGAGGTGAGAAAGTCATAACTAGTCCGGGAAGGTCGGTGAGAAAGTTATGACTAATCCGGAAAGCCAATGAGTAAGTCCTACATCATGATTCCATTCACCGCGGTGAACGGAAGCGAGGAGTAGGCACCCTCCATCTTCGGGATGGAAGGGGGGAGAGGGTGCACACCGACGGGTGTGTACTCAACCATACCGGTATGAGTTTCCAAGGAGACATGAGCATTGCATTACATTGCATACATAATGATGATGATATTGTTAAGTGTTCATGAATGAGATGATATATATGATGGGAGATGTTATTGCCATGATATTGTTCTTGTTGTCCATTGCAATATGCTTGCTGAGTTTCGAACTCACGCTTGTATTTTCTTGTTATTTTAGGTACCATGAGAACGGCATGTGGGGAAGGGAAATAGTCACACGCCCACACGTAGCTTCACCATATTGATTCCACAAGTCATTCTATTAGTTTGATAATAAATTGCGTGTGATGATTATTGCTTTAAGGTTTTGCTTTGTTTATGAGAGATTTATTGTTCGTTTGACACTTGGAGACTTTAAGTGCTTGATGTTAGTCTTATATTGTCGTTAAGACTCCATTTATTGATGTTTTAGATGTCTCTCATATTGCCTTATAATGCTATAATGTTGTTGCTCCTTAAATCCATGTTAAAACAAAGGAGGTGCTGCCGAAATCTCGGTTTTTAGCCTATGCACATTTGCTGGAATTTTATGTTAAATGTGGTATTTAGATGTTGTTTAGCTTATGTTTGGTAGCATTCAGGCATATTAAATGCCGGGTGTTATTCTGATTGGTATCGAGAAATTTTGTAGGTCCTTGGAATGTGAATTTTAGTGTCATGCCATAGGGTACAACTAAAATATGATGTGGAATAACTTAGAAACATGGCTTAGGTTTCAACTAAAACTTTGTCATAGGATAGCAACATTAAAACTTGCAAAAAAATGGTATAACTAATCTAAAATTTGACACACAATGGATGCACAGTAGGAAAGGGTATGGGTATCGTTTCTTTATGCTTAAATGTTGTATTTAAGTTATGATGTTGAATGCTTCCTTTGATAAAGCATGTTGCTATGTCTATGAGATAAATGACTGAATTGCTCTTGTTGTTGTGATAGAGTGGAATTGTGGTACCGAAGGGTTTCGGTCACCTCTTTTTGTTCATAGTAAGGGCGAGGTTTGACGGTATGGCCGGTTAGCGCCATCACCGAAGAACTATTAACCCCTGTAGGAGAAGAGTGCTTACCCTCTCTGTTGTAGATCGGGTAGTTGACTGGAGTCAAATAAAAGAGTTTGGTGGTGGATTCCTTCGTACGTTCTTTGCCGTTCTGACGGTCGATTTTCGTTGCTTTTCTTGGCTTTAGTTGATTTGAATCAATTGAAAAATGTTGGGTTTTTGCGGATCGTTCCGTATGCGGTGTGTGGTTTTGTCTTCCTTGGTTGAAGACGAAGAAGAGGAGTCTAGTGTTGCGCTTCTTTTGGGCGCCTTTCCAAGTTTTAATGCTTAGTTTGTTGATTTCTTTATGGGAAGAAGCATTCGATTTATTCCTGTGGTTGTCTTTCTCCGAGGCTAAAGGAGTTTTGTTCGGAGTTGTGCAAGACCTGGCTGTCAGGGCTGAAGTTCAGTGGCTTTGTAGGAGTAAGTGGTGTTTGATTTCGTCATTTTACTGGTTTAAGAAATCATCTTTGAAAGCCCCTCTTGAGTCGTGAAAGTTAGGGGTTTGGAGTTAAGGTTTTATTTGCAAAAGTTTGATTGAGCGCTTGGTTCCCTTTCGAGAAAATTGTCTTTCAACCTTTTTTCCTTATGGGAGTCCTTGAGATTTAAAAGTGTTTTGGAGAATTCCTTTGCATGACCAAGTTTGGGTTTGTCTCATCGCAATTTTGAGAGTCAAATTTTCCTTATGAACTTGGGATGAGTTTTAAAACTAAAATGCTGTAAACAAAGTAGTCTTTTGACTGAAATCGTTTGTCCCTAGTAAGAATTGATGTTTAGCATGTTATGTAGTAGGTAACAATGTGGTTTATGGATTGATATGTTGCTAAGTTAAATTTTGAGTTGAATCAATTCAATGTGATTAATATCTCTAGCTTGAGAATAAATAGACTACTAGTGTTGCAGTTTACTCTTAGCGAGAATGATTGAAAGTGTTAATGTTCATGCTTAGAATCTGTTGCCTTGCTTTAAAAGTGCTTATGATCCTCGTTAATGTTAAAAGTTTAAACCTTGATGCATAGTTAAAACATTAAGATGATGTAAACAGCTGATATTGTTAAGAAGCTTTGCTTGGTGTTTAAAGATGTGCTAATCTAACGGATTAGTAGAGACTAGTGACTTTAATTTGGAAGTTGATTGGAGTGGTTATTTATGTTGTTGCAAACTACTAGTATATTTGGAAGTATGCGATTGTGACCCTTCAATGCTAGTTTTCAATCTATTTTAAATAGTTGGAGTATGTTGTAATTTTGTTATCACCTATGTATAGGGTAGCTAAAAGTAATGTTGATCGGTTGATGATTATGCCCATTTGTTTTTATTGATGACTTAGTAGTGGTGGTAGTTGTGTAGAATACTTGTTGGAAACCATTGACTAAATGGAGGGTGTTGTAACTTTGTGGTGATGGAGTGAACCATGGATAATTAACCTGATGTAGAGTTTTATCCTTAATGAATGTATGCCTTGGAATCCTAGCTATGAACTTTGTCTTGTAGAGATAATATTTACATGTTGAAGTCATTGTTTAACTGAATAAGGTTCGGTTATCGAGACATGAATAGATAGGAGGTATGAAATTTATATGTTGATCTTGCTGAAAGATTTGTGGAAGTACTATGTTTCAAATTTAGAATAAGAAGTATTATGATTCGGTGATCCGTGGGGATCATATCATTATAGTCTTGGTTGGGTGCCTTCTTGATAAGCATCATAAACCCTTATTAAAAGTTTTGGGAATGGTAACTAGAGGAAGAATTTGTTGTGAAGCTTTTGGTTGAATTGTGTTGGGGCTCCTCAGGGAGTAAAAAGTGATTATTAAAGTCTTTTAATGGAAAGCGTAGTGGAATTCTAGAGATGGTTCTTTTTATGCTGAGCTTGTGTTTAAAAGCTTTTGGACTGGTTTGGTTGTTTGCCATTTTGGTTGAAGGGTTTTCGGTCAAGGTGTTCCTTATGTTGTATTTCAGAGTTTCCCTAAAACTCGTAATGTTTGGTGTCGACCTTTGGTTTTGGCGAATTTGTTTAGTTCGTGTTGTGAGTTTGGATTTACATCCAAAAGTTTTGAGTCGATCGCGCTTTTCGCATTCGTGACCTTTGGATTATCTTTGGAATTAATTTTAAAAGGAAGCAGATGGTCTTAAAGGGTTGTGTTGGAAACTTTTGAGTTGAGCCCTTAATGTGTAACTCTTTTTGGCTAGAGTTGGAGTTGTTTTGAAAATGTGTGTGATGTTGCGAGTGCTTCAAAAAGGTGAACTTTATGAAAGTTTTACAAAGTGATTTTGTTAGTGAGGTGTTCCCCTTTTGGGAATGAGTTTCCCTCTCCTTGAGAAAGTTCGTGATGGTTGTGGGAGCAGATGCTCGACTTGAAATTTTGATGTTCTTTTCCAAAATGTTGAATTTGGATGAAATGCAATGTTGTGCAAGTTCAGTTTTCAACCGATGTGGGGTCTTTTACGACGTGGTGTTTTACTGTCAACTATGCTGCCGTCATAGTCTATATGAATTTCCGCAACCTTCGATGTTAATTGTGTTTCCATCATTTGATACCGAGGAAGAAGTCATTTGGTGAATGACTATTCGGTGCCGTTGTTACATGATGAATGAAGGGTGAAAAAGGAAAACGAGACATTGTTTATGCATAATTAATCATAAAGGAGTCGACAAGCCAGGTCGGTGAGAAAGTCATATAAGGATATATGACTAATCCGGAGTGCTCTTGAAAAGTGTGCATGCATGTCAAGAATCGAGATGTCCATTTCTTTCTAGTATGAAAAAAAAGAATGAAGAAATTATGGTATTTTGGTTGTAGTGTAGGGGATTTATGCTTCCTTTGTGTTTTGGCTTGGATGTTGCCGAATTCTTTCCAAAATGGTTGTTAACGCTTTGGGTTTGAGTTGTTGTGTGTACACTTGGGCTTGATAGCTAAGTGTTTTTGTGTGAGGGCGAGACCCATTTAAAAAAGGAACCAATTGTGGTTTGGTAAGGTTTTCGATCCTAGCTTGGGCTAGGTGTCGAACCTTAGTGGTATAAGGGTGGTTTGTGATGGAGGTTGATGATGTATGGGTTTAACCTTTACTAAGAGTAGCGATGGGTGGAAGTGAAGTTGACGGTAGATCGGTGATAATTGCCCTGCCGTGAGCAGTTGTCTTCACTAGTTGTTTTTGGGTTTGAGTCTTGCCTGGGAAAGGATGGAATAAAATGTTAGTATGATTGTGTATCGGAAGGGCTAGTGTGCCTTAATGAGTTATTCCCCTCGATGGAAACTTTCGGGAATGAAGAGAGGTCGTTAAAGGAATTGTGACTTCCTTTGATTATGTCATGTTGAGTTTATTGCAGTGTGTAGTCAGGTAGGTTGTGATAGAAGTGTGAGGTGTTTGTCGTGAGGATTCGAGCGTTTTGGGTTGTTGAAGCCCTTCGAGGTTGAAACGCAGATTCTGTTGGGGAATTGAAGTGAAGGTCGATTTGTGAGGGGTTGCCCTTAGTTGAGCTAGATCAACACTTTTTCTCTATGTGTTGGTTTTGGGAACTCGTTTGTTGTTTGTTCCGGTTTTAGTCGTTGTGTGAATGTTTTGTGCTGCAGAGAAGCCGTTTGTCCCTTGGGGATTTTGTCATTGATTTTGGCGTCCTTCGGATTCGAGGTCGAATCCTGTTGAAGGGGGGGAGAATGTGACACTACGGTATGGTGTGACATTATAGAATGTGAAATTAGAGAATAAAACCTTTCAGCTTGAGGTTTACTCGCGTTTTTGGGCCGTTTGAAGTGATGTGTCACCACGGAGTGTCGTAACCTTTTAAATGGTGCATGTTAAGGTCAAAAACTTTATGAAATATGGTATGGCAGGTTAAAACCATAAGGTATGGAGGTTAATAACGTTTAGGGCCGCTGGGGTTTTGGGCCTTCCCGGGGGAGTTTGGGCCTTAAGTGGGCTTTGGTGGGATGGAGTAGGTCTCCGTAACGGACTAGGATTGGGTGTGGGGGCTGGTAAAAGGGCTCCCCACCAGCCCTTGGACGTTCACCCCTGCCCCTTGTGCGCCTTTCCCCCCACTTGCCCTTTTCCTAGCCGCCTCCCTCCTCCCTTGGCCGTGCGCCTCCCCCTCCCTTTGCCCCATTGCTCCCCAACTCTCCATGTAACACCCCGGCATTTAATATGCCTGAATGCTACCAAACATAAGCTAAACAACATCTAAATACCACATTTAACATAAAAAATCCAGCAAAGGTGCATAGGCTAAAAACCGAGATTTCGGCAGCACCTCCTTTGTTTTAACATGGATTTAAGGAGCAACAACAGTATAGCATTATAAGGCAATATGAGAGACATCTAAAACAGCAATAAATAGAGTCTTAACGACAATATAAGACTAACATCAAGCACTTAATGTCTCCAAGTGTCAAAAGAACAAAAAAGCTCTCAAATAGTAAAGCTAAACACTAAAGCAATGATCATCACACGCAATTTATTATCAAACTAATAGAATGACTTGTGGAATCATTAAGGTGAAGCTACGTGTGGGCGTGTGACTATTTCCCTTCCCCGCATGCCGATCTCATGGTACCTAAAACAACAAGAAAACACAAGCGTGAGTTCGAAACTCAGCAAGCATATTGCAATGGACAACAAGAACAACAACATGGCAATAACATCTCCCATCATGTAAATCATCTTATTCATAAACATTTAACATTGTCATCATCAATATGTATGCGATGTAATGCAATGCTCATGTCTCCTTGGAAACTCATACCGGTATGGTTGAGTGCACACCCGTCGGCGTGCACACTTTTCCCCCTTCCATCCCGAAGATGGAGGGTGCCTACTCCTCGCTTCCATTCACCACGTGGATGGAATCACGATGTAGGTCTTACTCAATGGCGTTCCGGACTAGTCATAACTTTCTCACCGACCTTCCCCGGACTAGTTATGACTTTCTCACCGCCCTCGCCCCATCTCATGACATGCATGCAACTATGCCAATTATCATATCTCATTTGTACATAAACATATGGCATCATGTCATAGTACACATAAACACATGGCATCGAATCATGATAAGTATAGACACATAGCATCATATCATGATAATCATACTCAATATATCATTGGAAAACAGCAAGCATGGCAAGTGATCAAAGCAAGTATTCAATCTTTCATCTAATCTCCACAAGCAACCTACGATTCCGCTATACATTACAACACACTTGCCTCAACTGCGGGCGACGGATTTGTGGGACGTAGAGGGCACTCCCGGTGTCACACCACCTGCACATAGGCATCACACACTCACAATCATACCCACAAAACAGTACGCAAAACCCCATCTAACCCGACATTGCCCACTACTCGCAAAACCTAAAAACAGAGGTTCTGTCCCGACGGGACAGCAGCCTTGCAAAAAGCATAACTTGAGTTCTGGGACTCCAAATCGATTAAAAGAGTACACCATCGCGAAGCTTAGGAAATTTCCTACCTTTTTCTAGTTATATTGAAAGACTGATTCGGACACTAAAATTGTTTAATCTACAGATTACTACGATCTGTTCCAATCGCGTCACAGATTTTAACACGCTCGGTAAAACGGCCATAACATTCAAACGGCTGATCTGATTTTAACGTGCTTTATGTCCACGGAAAGATAATTAAATTATCTACAACTTCTTTTAAGTCCATACGGACAGATTCGGATTATAAATCGACGAAAACTCGAACCCTAGCCCGACTGCTCAATTTGCCCGAAAACAGAAACGTGGCAACGTCTAGATCTAACACAAAGAACTCCAATCCAGCACCACCAATTGATCTAAAAACTTGATAATCACCCTAAGAACAGTACCTAGATCAATTCCAAGGATCCCCATGATCATACCTTTGCCCAACGAATCTCCAATAGATCTCCTCGCGGATCGCTCCTCGCTCCTCGCTCCAACGGATGGATCCACAAGGTGCAGAGGTGTGGAGACCACCCTAGGGCAGCAAGGGGGTGGAGGAGAGGTGGGGAGCAATGGGGCAAAGGGGGAGGTGGAGGCGCACAAGAGGGAGAGGGAGAGGGGGTGGCGGCTAGGGCTTAGGAGGGAGGTGGGGCGCCCACGGGCAGGGGGAGCACGCCCAAAAGGCTTGTGGGGAGCCCTTTTACCAGCCCCCACACCCAATCCTAGTCCGTTACGGAGACCTACTCCATCCCACCAAAGCCCACCAAGGCCCAAACTCCCCCGGGAAGGCCCAAAACCCCGGAAACGCCCCGGAAAAGCTATTAACCTCCATATCCTATAGTTTTAACCTTAATTCCACATCTCATAATGTTATTAACCTTATCATGCACGTTAAATAAGGTTACGACACTCCGTGGCGACATAACACTTCAACCGGCCCAAAAACGCGAGAAAACCCTAAGCCGAAAGGTTTTATTCTCTAGTTTCACCTTCTATAACGTCACACCAAACCATAGTGTCACACTCCACCACCTCTCCTCCACCCCCTTGCTGCCCTAGGGTGGTCTCCACACCTCTGCACCTTGTGGATCCATCCGTTGGAGCGAGGAGCGAGGAGCGAGGAGCGTGGAGCGAGGAGCGATCCGCGAGGAGATCTATTGGAGATTCGTTCGTTGGGCAAAGGTATGATCATGGGGATCCTTGGGTTTGATCTAGGTACTGTTCTTAGGGTGTTTATGAAGTTTTTAGATCAATTGGTGGTGCTGGGTTGGAGTTCTTTGGGTTAGATCTAGACGTTTCCACGTTTCTGTTTTCGGGCAGATTGAGCAGTCGGGCTAGGGTTCGAGTTTTCGTCGATTTAGATTCCGAATTTGTCCGTACGGACTTAAAAGAAGTTGTAGATAATTTAATTATCTTTCCGTGGACATAAAGCACGTTAAATTCTGATCAGCTGTTTGAAAGTTATGACTGTTTTACCGAGCGTATTAAAATCTGTGACGTAATTGGAACAGATCACGGTAATCTGTAGATTAGACGACTTTAGAGTCCGAATCAGTCTTTCCATATACCTAGAGAAAGTTGGGAAATTTCCTAAGCTATGCGAAGATGTACTCGTTTAATTGATTCGGAGTCCCAGAACTCAAGTTATGCCTTTTGCAATGCTGCTGTCCCGACAGGACAGAACCTCTGTTTTTAGGTTTTGCGAGTAGTTGGCAATGTCGGGGTAGATGAGGGTTTGCGTACTGTTTTGTGGACATGATTGTGAGCGTGTGGTACCTATGTGCAGGTGGTGCAACCCCAGGAGTGCCCTCTACTTCCCGCCAATCCGTTGCCCGTGGTTGAGGCAAGTGTGTTGTGATGGATAGCGATTTGTAGGTTGCTTGTTGAGAATAGATGGAATTGACTACATGATATATGATCACTTGCCATGCTTTTATGATTGCCAATGATATGATGAGCATGTTTAATATGTTATGATGCCATGTGTTAATATGTGAGTTAAATATGATGTTGGCATAAATGCATACATGGCATGTTACATGGCTTGGGCGGTGAGAAAGTCATAACTAGTCCGGGAAGGTCGGTGAGAAAGTTATGACTAATCCGGAAAGCCAATGAGTAAGTCTTACATCGTGATTCCATTCACCGCGGTGAACGGAAGCGAGGAGTAGGCACCCTCCATCTTCGGGATGGAAGGGGGGAGAGGGTGCACACCGACGGGTGTGTACTCAACCATACCGGTATGAGTTTCCAAGGAGACATGAGCATTGCATTACATTGCATACATAATGATGATGATATTGTTAAGTGTTCATGAATGAGATGATATATATGATGGGAGATGTTATTGCCATGATATTGTTCTTGTTGTCCATTGCAATATGCTTGCTGAGTTTCGAACTCACGCTTGTGTTTTCTTGTTATTTTAGGTACCATGAGAACGGCATGTGGGGAAGGGAAATAGTCACACGCCCACACGTAGCTTCACCATATTGATTCCACAAGTCATTCTATTAGTTTGATAATAAATTGCGTGTGATGATTATTGCTTTATGGTTTTGCTTTGTTTATGAGAGATTTATTGTTCGTTTGACACTTGGAGACTTTAAGTGCTTGATGTTAGTCTTATATTGTCGTTAAGACTCCATTTATTGCTGTTTTAGATGTCTCTCATATTGCCTTATAATGCTATACTGTTGTTGCTCCTTAAATCCATGTTAAAACAAAGGAGGTGTCACAAATCTCGGTTTTTAGCCTATGCACCTTTGCTGGAATTTTATGTTAAATGTGGTATTTAGATGTTGTTTAGCTTATGTTTGGTAGCATTCAGGCATATTAAATGCCGGGGTGTTACACATCTAGGACCACCGAACATGAATCAATCTTATTAACCAGTGCCAAAAATTGATCTATCAAATAGAACGACCAATAAAACAACAATAGATCACATCTATTACTACTTCATATCATCATATGCATCTATTCCGAATCTGAAACTACGTAGCAGGGCTCTGATATCACTATTGGGGAATGGGTAGGCTACTCTAGCATGAAATCAAAATTTTTTACCTTGTAACCAAGGACCACTGCAAGTTATAGATCACAAAATTACCACTACACGCGCAGACTCGTAGCGAAAGTAGAGTCAATGTAGCGCGGTGATGCAGATGTAGTCATACTATCCCCGCACCTCCTCCAATAGCTCCTTGTTACTGTCGCATGTTGCGGATCGTCATAGCGTTGAAGCCTCGCAGCAACACCTTCAAGGTACCCATACGTACGAGGCAGGAACACCATGCACCGTAGTGCTAGCACCGGCTGCGCAGTTCTGGGCCAAAGAGAGGTGGTGGCTAGGGTTTCAGGAATTTTGAATTCCTACTGCATCTCTTCACCCTAAAGCCAACACCCCCTCCCTTTAAATAGACACCCCATAATGGGCTCTACATTAGAGGTCTATTAGGAACTTAAAACCCATTAGAATTTGGATCACCATCCGAATTGCGTCCCAGCTCTTTAAGCTTGCGACCCTGTAGGTTCATGTATACCTAGATATGGCTCGAGTACTCTTACTCGACCACTAATCTGTAGCGGTCCCTAGCAGGATGTGCCGACTCCTAAGTATATGTAAAGATCACATCGGACGAACCTAAAACAATAATTAGTTATATACATTTCCCTTTGCCTCATGATATCGGTCAAATTCAAGGCGAGTACATGCCATCTTTATTTAGTTAGCTCGACCACTCTTTCTCGATCACGTGTCTCAGAATCCCCAACAACAGTTAACCCTTTAACTGCAAGTAGCATGGCCATGCATTTCTGGAATTCAATCACTCGAGAGGCCTAGAGATATCTCTCCCATTGAATGGAGGGGCAAAACCCATCTTGATCGATCATGATTCGGAGCATGCTTCATGACAAACCTGAAAGCCACCTTTATAACTACCCAGTTACGTAGTAGTTTTTGACAACCCCTAAGTAATTCAATACACATCTTGAGTACATGTGCCAACCTCAAGTCTAAGGATATAGCATACAAATTGTATATGAGACTAACTGATAACAAGAAAATTACAACATTCTAGTTGTGTCTCAAGGTGGGTCGATCCAACTCCATGTTCTCTAACATATGTCCATTTTATTGGTTCGATATCTCCTTATCTATGACCCGTGAAACATGGCCATCAAGCAATACATATACTAGTCTATTCATATGTGTCCTCATATGTTTATCGACTAGGGATCACTTTAGAATAATCATCACAAAGTCATATATAGAGTTTCATAAATAAGTCACATACTTACTAATAAATAATAATGACAGTATTTAGGGAATAAGATAATTAATCATGAACATAAGAAAACATAATCATCTCTATGATTGTCTCTATGGTATATCTCTAACAATTCTGTAGTTGAGTGAATGAATCAAGAAAGCTTGTGGTTATTTATCCAAAGAATTATGCTGCCAAGATGTTTTTATGAATAGATAAAATCTGTAGCACTGATTGGGTTATAGTACCGAGGAAATTTTTTATTTATCATTAAAAATTAGTTGAATCTTTAAAATGCCCTAGCAAAATTAGCTTGAAGGTTTGACTAGATTTCAAATTCATTTGACTTTTAAGGCAAGAAGGGAAAACTAACTAAGGACGTTTTTATGAATAGATAAAACCAGCAGCATGAGGCAAGAAGGGCAGCTCAAAATTCGCTCGAAAAGCTCAAAAAACCGCTAGTAGTTGAAAAAATGGGAGAAATGTAAAAAAATTAGGAAAAAATTGTCAAATTTATAAAAAGCCATTAAAAGCCAAAAATGATATTTGAAGAATTACTTCAACAAATATTGCTACTAAATATAATTAAACAAATATTGAAACATGTAGTGTGTTGTGGAGGTGTAGGCCAAAATTCTAATTCAAATGTTGCACTTATTTGATCAACTATGATTTTTGTAGGTTGTAGCAGATCTTGTAACAATGTATTTGCATTTATGTTTTATGCACTACAGTTGATTGTTTAATACTTGCATTCGTGTTGAATATTTAGTTATGATATGGCTCTCTCTCTCTCTCAAAATAATAATAAAAAAATGATAGATAGTTTATCACTAGAGGTCTTATATAATTCTATATTGATTGTTGACAAGTTAAACCGGGGGTTTTGATTTAGTCTAATGATGTGACTTAAGAAAAGCTCAAATATACTTTCTGAACACAGGTCATGATTTTATGGATAGTGCCTTTCTTACCTCATGCTGCTAGTTTTTACAAGGAAATGTTGGTACTAAATATACTTCAACAAATATTGCTACTAAATATAATTCAACAAATATTGCTACTAAATATAATTGAATGGCCCAAAAATGTCTCCAAACTTCATTTTTTCAAATAATATTCATATTAGAGGTCATAATGCTATTAATACTAATTATAGAGAAATTTTGGAAAAAAATCTAAATTTTTTGAATTTAAATTTAAATTTGAGCGAAATTCGAAACGATTTTCTTTTTCGAGTGCGAGCGGTACAAACGAAATCCGCGAACGTTCCAAAAGTGGAACCCTGGGCGGCAGTCCTGGAAAGTGGAGCGGCATCGGCAACAGATTTCGGTGTCCCCTAGCTTGAATGGCGGGTTCACGAGTACCTCGTGGTTGAGGGAAAGCTACCAGTGGTGTTGGATTTGCATAGGACTAGCTAAAGAGGTCTGGCGATGTTGGCGGACATGGCGAGGTGGAGCACGGTGGCGTTGCTTCACAGAGTTGGTGGTTAGTAGGGAAGGGCAGGGGATGATCCATTGCAACAAGGCTCTCCTCGTGACAATGTCTTTATGGCACAGGAAAGCTTGGAATGGTGAATTGCCAGCGGCGGTGATGAGGATTGAGTGGTGACTAATTTGCAGCTTGGATGGCACAGCAGGGGCTCGAGCTGTGTGGCGTGTGCATGGTGTGCCATCAGCGGCGACTGCGGTGAGTTGTCTCTCTAGAGAGGCTAGGTTGGCCACGTGCCCCTTCACCGGTGATGAATGGTAGCAACAGTGGAGATGAGTGGTAGTGGTGGACAAAGTCGTATGAGCAAGGAAGAAGAGAGGAGTCCTTAATTGAACTAGGGCTTTGTGTGACACTACGAAAATTTGTGACATTATAAAATGTGAAATTGGAGATTAAACTTTACGGTATGAGGTTTAATCGCGTTTTCGGACCGTTTGCGGAAGTTTGGGCCTAACGGGAGCTAGTTGGGCCTTAGGGGGATGAATTGGGCCGTCGGTGGGGGGTTCTTTGGGCCCATGGGGGGAGGGAAACCAGCAAATGGGCGCCTCCACCTCTCTCCATGCGCCCCACTCCCCTCTCCCTCAACCCTAGCCGCCGCCCACTCCCTCTCCCTCTCCCTTTCCCTCTCCCTCTCCCTTTCCTTCTCCCATGCGCCTCCACCTCCCTAGCCGGCCCTAGGTGAGATCCACACCCATCCCTCGCTTCCACGGTGTCCCCTCCGTTGATCTCCACGTTGCGAAGGCTTGCGACCGAGAGGATTCGAAGATTGGAGGGAGTTCGTGGCCGGGAGAGGAGTTTTCGACGTTCGTCGTTCGTCGAGCGAAGGTATGGCTATGGGTGATCCTTGGGGCTGGACTAGGTGTTGTGCTAGGGGATGTTTTTATGCTTTTAGATCGAGAGGTGGCGCTGTGATTGGGTAGATTGGATGAAAACTAGAGATTTCATAGTTCTCTGTTTCGGGCAGATTGGGCACACGACCTAGGGTTTGAGTTTTCGCAATTTTAGAATTGGAATTTGGTCGTCCACCTGTTGAAGAAGTTGTAGGTAATTGAATTACCTTTAATTGGACACCAAGAATGTCCAATTCCGTCCAGACGTGTGAAAGTTATGGCTATTTTACCGAACATGTTCAAAACTGTGACGAGATTGGAACAGATTACGTTGTTCTGTAGATTAAACAATTTTAGAGGCCGAATCAGTTTTTCCCAATACTTGGAAAAAGCTAGGAAATTTCCTAAGATTCGAGAAAATGTACTCGTTCGTTTGATTTGGTGTTGCTAAGCCCGAGATATGGCCTTCCGAAGGCTGCTGTCCCGTTGGACAGATTCTCTGTTTTTCGATTTTGGGAGTAGTTTGCGAAGTCGGGGTAGATGAGCGATTGTGTACTGTTTTGTGTGCACGTTTTGAGTGTGTGGTATCCATGTGCAGGTGGTGTGACCCTGGGAGTTCCCTCATCCTCTCGCCAATCCGTCGCCCACGGTTAAGGCAAGTGTATTGGAATGGGTATCGTGTTGTATGTTGCTAGTCTTGACTAGATGCAAATGGATTACATGATATGATATCTTGCCATGTTTAGTGTTTGCCCATGATATGATGAAAATGGTTTATTATGATGCTATGCAATGATTAATTGTTTATGTTTATGGCATAATTGCATACATGGCATGAGAACTGGCCCGGTCGGTGAGAAAGTCATAACTAGTCCGGTAAGGTCGGTGAGAAAGTTATGTCTAATCCGGAGCGCCATTGAGTAATACCTACCTCATGATTCCATCCACTGTGGTGAATGGAAGCGAGGAGTAGGCACCCTCCATCTTTGGGATGGAAGGGGAAAGAGGGTGCACGCCGACGGGTGTGCACTCGGCAATACCGGTATGTGCTTCAAGGAGACATGTGCATTGCATTGCATACATGATGATGATGATGAAATGAGTACAAAGAGAATTGAGACATGAATATGATGTTGTATGTGAAATTATGATTTGAGAACTCACGCTTGTGTTTTTGTTGTATTTAGGTACCTTGACACCGGCATGCGGGAAAGGGGCTTAGAGGCACTTCATCACATAACTTCCACACAATTAGACAATGCTTACCTTTCGGAGTTGTGATCATGGTTTAGCGTGATGAAACTAGGATTATAATTTGTTCGTGTGCTTGATTACATCCTTTACTTCGTATTAGTTCATGAAGTGGTTAAATTCATTATGCTAGACTTAAATTGCCACTATATTACCCGTTATTGTTGCTTTGGATGTTTTCCATTATGATATATCATGTGTTATTGTATTGTTGCTCCGAACTATGGAAAAACAAAGGAGATGCTGCCGAAATTTTCGGTTTTAGCATATGCACCTTTGCTGAAATTTATCTTAATTTGTGGTATTTAGATGTTGATTAGTCTATGTTTGGTAACATTCAGGCATATTAGATGCCGGGGTGTTACACTTTGCTTCACTATTGCCTCTCCTGTCTTGTGTAGTGCCCTCTGGATTGCTCTAGTTCCCCATATCTTAGCCAAATCAGTAAAGTTCAATGCTATGGATTGAGGATGACTAGTGGTCTTATGTGCTTTCGGAAGAACCAACCTAGACTAACATATAAGACCAAAGGGACAGACTCCTTACCGAATGGTCTATGGGGCAGACGCTATAATCCTCACTTTTTCCTAGCGTCTAGACACCACCTATTAGTAAATCAAGAAAGCATTTCACATCGTCTGTGTGCATCAATTATTGCAGCTTTCCGAAGATAGACTGAATGCTAAATCAAGAAAAGACTTATCCCCTGCCGTTGCTCGAGCCCGAGCTGCCACTGTAATGCAATGGGTCTTTCAAGGATCGAATTGGGCGTGATCTACCCTTCATCCTTGAGGAGATCAGAGCTGAGATGAATTGGAAGAATACCTTCTGTCCCCTTCCCCGAATTCGGTGGCTACAAGTGTAAAAGGGCATGATTTCAGATAGGAACAGAATTCCTCGAAGTACTTCATGGTTCAAGTAGTTTAGCAGGACGAAGTCGAATGCAATACAGAGATCAAGATTGTCTTTACAGACATGGATATCCCTGACCAGTAGTGATGTGTCTAGCAGATTTCCATCGACTCCTTTCGCAAGTGTAGCACATTTCTCCCATAGCTTTATTGTGACTATATCCGAAAGGAGACTTTCTATATCGGCTTCGGAATCCAGCAATGCTATAACCCGAAGGGAAGCAGCTTCTCGTTCTTCATTTTGATGGTGATGGCTTGTTATCTTTATGATGTTACTCGCCGCTGCATTCAGCTTCTACACTCGGAAGGAAAGAAAACTTCTTTCTTATCTATTGCTTGCCCAGACCAATTCATGCTTCTTTTTACTAGATGACAGAGCTGAAACGTTCTCCTATTGTAGTAAACTCACGAGAGAGAAGCATTTGAACTCATAGTCGACCCAGAAGCACGAAGTCATGCTTCATAGGGAAGGTAGTACCCGGTGGCTTTCAACTAGTTACCTTTATTTCACAGAGCTAGGGAAAACTCTGGCTTCGTGGAATTGGTGAAGCACTTTCTCAGGATCTATGATCATGACAAAGTAAACTATGCTTGCACACAAGTAGGAATCCCGCAACGTTGCCCTGTGTCTCCTATCTTTATGCATTTCTTCCTGCATCAACTTGATAAAGGCTTCAAGTCACTAGAAATATCAGTGCCAGGACCATCAGAAGATATCGAGTGGTCACTCAGGATCTACTATGATCGATATGCCGATGACATTTTGTTTGGGATTCCCCTAGCCAAACTGTGACGGCCCATTCCGTCATGGATGCGTGCCAACCCGAAGATTTTAGGGCTATAATCTAGAACTTACCCGTGATTTATATTTATCCAAACCTTCAGCCAAGTAGACTATGGAAACAATCTGAAAGGTGTTGACTTCGTGAACGAAATCTCCTTCTCGAATAAAACGACATCGACGATGGCTGAAAACGAAACCAAAGCTGGAGAAAGAAGAGTGGAGCCAAGGTTGGATCGATCAAGCCTTTCAAAGCTTAGTCAAATATCAAAATCTTGAGAGAAGCGTCTGTTCCGCTTTATCCTTTCACTTTTTTTTCTTCACACACATATTATTGTAAAGAGTGAAATCTCATATGTGCATTTACATCCTCGATCGTTCTTTCGAGTTCTATTTTTTGAAGATTCTGATCACTCGTTCTATTTCTTTTTCTGGAAAAGGAGTAGTGCTCTTGGGAAGTTCCTATTAAGTAAGAGTTCTTTGCTTTATATCATAAGTTTAGCTCTTGTACGAATGGATCCACCTTTTCTTTTTGCTACTACTAGTTGTTGAACTTTCTTTATTTCAATGTATTTTACTTTTGTTGTGTCACCTGGTCCTGATGTGATTCCTCTAGCTGCTTAGGATACCCTATTTTCAAATGTTGCTTCTGTGGCTCCGGTTCCTGGCTCCTACTTTTTTAGGGTGATGGCTCATACAACGTGGCATTGGTAGAGGGAATCCTTTGATTCTTCGATTAGGAAACCCCGCCTATTGAAGTCCCACTCAATGAAGTCTCAGAACGTTGATCTTTCTCGTCAACGCCATCTGCATCATATTTGAATTAAGCTCATCTCTACGAGGACCTAAAAGTAGGAAAGAAGCAACGTATTTCTTTCTAACGAACCACACCAACCACTGTGCTTCGATCATCTCTCAGTTCACCGATTCATCCATCCAGGAGGGCAAAGCATGTCTCTTTGTCCAGGTATCTCTTTCTTTTGTTAGAAACATTTATCTATGCTTTTTTCTCTTTCTATTAAGTGAATATGCCCAGCTCCGAACCAATCCTTTCTTTATAAAGAAATAGTACTAAATATGATATTCACAAAAAGTACTTTTTCCATGAATAACGAAAACTACACTTTCTATGAGTTGTTGAAAAGCAGAGACACTCATATTCGCTTTTTCCCTGTTCCTTCCAATGAATAAATGTAGAAAGTATAGGTTCCTCACCTGATGATCCCTGGTATCTCCATTTTGATGTAGCCTATGCCAAGCGCATGGAAGGAAGCTAAACTGCTCTAGCAGCTAAAAGGAGTTAAAATGGACATAAGAGAGTACGAAGGATAAGTTCATACCAAAAGGATTTTCATTTTGTGAAGAAGAGCTAACCGAGTAGTGCTCTTATTGAATTTGCCTGGCTTTATTTATAGATCTTTGTGATCTTTCCATGGGAGAAGCACTCATTGAGATCCTTCCAAACAACCTCCGCTCTTTCGTTATGGATGATACTCTCACACAGGTATCGGGGGTTACAGTTTCGTGCAAATTAGTACAAGCCTGGTGTAACACCCCAATTTTTGCTTTTCATGTATTTAAATGAAATTTGGCATTTTGAGAATTTTTGGAATTTTCTGTGATTTATTTGGATTTAATTTGAATTTATTCCCTTTTGAAATAATTAAAGAATCAAAAGTTATAAATAAAATTTTGTTGGAAATATTTTATTTGAGTCCAAAATATATCAAAGTATTTTCCAGAATTTTTCTGATTATTTTGCTATTTTTCTTGAATTATTTGAATTTCTAGAAATTATTTTAATTATTAAATCGTTGGAAAACCGGGTCGGTTCCACTGTTCACCCGACCGAACCCTAGTCAGACTCGAGTTCGAGTCCGACTCGAGCCCGACCCGAACCACGTTTGTGATGGGTTCTAAGCATGGAAAACAAAAATTTTTCCTACGAATGCAACCAAACACGAAGATCATATCTAGGAGATGCATGCAAACGGTTTCAGAAGGACTCACCCTCGTAGACCGAAAGCGGGAATAATGTTCCCACAAACAAACGTGGTTGAAGTAGAGGTACACGCCCGACATCAAAGTCGCGAAGATGAGCGCCACAAACGGCAGCGCCTCCGTACTTGGTCACACGTACGGAACAACGACGACCTCCAATCCCTCGATCCAGTAGGCGGAAGTAGAGGATCCACGGGAAACTCCAACAACACTACGACTTAGTGGTGGTGGTGGAGAAACTATTTCTGCGGCCGCTTAAGCTCTTTGCTTGAAATGTGGAACAACAGGAGGAGGAGAAAGGACCAACCAAAGGGTTATGGAGATTAGTACATGAGAGAGGAGCTCCACCCTCCCTTTTATAGGAGTGAGTGGACTCTCCACTCTCTCCATGTGAATGGACTCTCCATTCTCTTCATGTGAATGGACTCTCCATTCTCTTCATGTGAATGGACTCTCCATTAAATAAATAAACAATTTTATTTCTGTTATTTTAATATCATTAATTCTTTTAATTAAAAAAATTTAACACATACCCCTTGAACTATTCCGATATCCGAAACTATTAGGTGCTGTCCAAACTTTTCTCCGGTGTTCCGTATCCACTCAAAAGCATCTATGAACCTTAAGTGTGTCACCCTACGGTTCGTGAATAAAATGGACATGATCAAGACACCTCTACGATCAATAATCATCGGCGGGATCACGGAGATCCATAATGACTCCCACTTACTCAACGATGAACTAGTGATCGTGTGAACCAAAAACATCATAACCAATTCCTTTTGTCTCGCGATATATTACTTATCCGAGATCCGATCATTGGTATCAACTATACCTAGTTTGATCCCTATCGACAAGTACTCTTTACTCATTCCGTGATATGACATTCTTGTGACCTAGTCACGTGCTTGCAAGCGATGTCAATGTGATATCACCGAGAGGGCCCAGAGTATATCTCTCCGTCATCTAGATGGACAAATCCCGCTCTTGATGCATGAGCCTCAACTAATACTTTCATAGTACCCAAATCCATCTTTATAGTCACCGTGTTACGGAGTGACGTTTGATGTCATCAAAGTACTCTTCCGGAGTTAGTGATTGACATCATCTCATGGTCTAAGGAAAAGAGCTATTTTGTATATGTTCAGTACAGCAACAAACTTTAATGACTTGATCGAATTTGCTATACCAACTTGGGTGTGTGTTCATCACATCATTCTTCTAATAATGTGACCCCGTTATTAACAACATCCAATGTTCATGATCAGGAAACCTTGATCATCAGTTAATCAACGAGCTAGTTTAAAAGAGAGGCTTTACTAGGAACCTTTTTGTTTATTAAACACACATGTATCAACGTTTCCGGTTAATACAATTTTAGCATGAGAAATAAACATCTATTATAAACATGGAATAAGATAATAAACAATTTATTATTGCCTTTGGGAATATTCCCTTCAGTCTCCTACTTGCACTAGAGTCAATAATCTAGATTACATTGTGATGAATCTAACACCCATTGAGTTCTGGTGCTGATCATGTTTTGCCCTTGGGAGAGCTTCAGTCAACGCGTCTGCCACATTCAGATCCGTGTGCACTTTGCAAATCTTTACATCGCCATCCTTGACATGTTCACGGATGGAGTGAAACCGGCGCTTAATATGCTTGGAATTCTTGTGTGACCTTGGTTCTTTAGCATTGGCTATGGCACCATTGTTGTCACAATAGATAACCATTGGGTCCAACGCACTCGGAACCACACCCAGTTTGGATATGAACATCTTCATCCAAACTGCTTCCTGCGCTTCTTACGAGCGACAACATATTCGCCTCTGTTGAAGATCCCGCCACCACAGTTGCTTGGAACTCCTCCAGCTCACTTTGCTCCTCCATTCATTTCAAAAATATACCCGGTTTGTGACTTAGAGTCATCCGGATCGATGTCGAAACTAGCGTCGACGTAACCTTTGCGACGAGCTCTTCTTCACCACCAAATATGAGAAACATATCCTTAGTTCTTCTTAAGTACTTAAAGATATTCTTGACAGCTGTCCAGTGTTCCAAACCTGGATCATATTGGTACCTACTAGTCAAACTAATAGCATGTGCCACATCAGGTCTTGTACACAACATATCATACATGATAGAGCCTATGGCTGAAGCATAGGGAATCTTATTCATTACTTCTCTATCTTATGCTATAGCTGGACTCTGAGTCTTACTCAACGTCTTGCCTTGCAACATAGGTAAGAACCCTTTCTTACTTTCGTCCATTCTAAACTTCTTTAGAATCTTGTCAAGGTATGTACTTTGCGATAACCCAATCAAGCGTCTCGATCTATCTCTATAGATTTTGATGCCTAAAATATACGCCGCTTCACCAAGGTCCTTCATTGAAAACTTACTGTTTAAGTAATCTTTTACGCTTTTCAAAAGTTCTATATCATTTCCAATCAACAATATGTCATCCACATATAATATCAGAAATGCTATAGAGCTCCCACTCACTTTCTTGTAAATACAAGCTTCTCCGTAAGTTTGGACAAATCCAAAACCTTTGATTACCTCATCAAAACGGAGATTCCAACTTCGTGATGCTTGCTTCAGTCCATAAATGGATCGCTGAAGTTTGCATACCTTATCAGCATCCTTAGGATCAACAAAACCTTTGGGTTGTATCATATACAACTCTTCCTCAATGTTTCCATTAAGGAACGCGGTTTTTACATCCATCTGCCAGATTTCATAATCGAAAAATGCAGCGATTGCTAACATAATCCTAACAGACTTTAGCATCGCTACGGGTGAGAAAGTCTCATCGTAGTCAACTCCTTGAATTTGTCGAAAACCCTTTGCGACAAGTCTAGCTTTATAGACGATCACATTACCATCAGCGTCTATTTTCTTTTTGAAAATCCATTTGTTCTCAACGGCCTTACGGTCATTGGGTAGGTCCACCAAAGTCCATACTTGGTTTTCATACATGGATCCCATTTCGGATTTCATGGCTTCTAGCCATTTGTCGAAATCTGGGCTCATCATCGCTTCATCATACATCGCAGGGTCATCATTCTCAATTACCATGACATTCATAGTAGAAACATAAAAATCAGGAGCATTACGCGCTCTTGTTGACCTGCGAGGTGTGGTAGTGTTCTCTTTCGGAGTTTCATGATCCTCATCATTAGTTCCCTCTTCATCTGGTGAAGTCAACTCCGAAACAACTTCCGGCGCTACTGCACTTGCCATTCTATGAAGAGAAGGTTCAAAAACCTCGTTGAGTTCTACCTTCCTACTACTCACACCTTTCGAGAGAAACTCTTTCTCCAAAAAGGATCTATTCTTAGCAACGAAAACCTTGCCCTCGGATCTGTGATAGAAGGTGTACCCAATTGTTTCTTTAGGGTACATCGCATCCCCAAACTTTTAGAAATGACAGCTTAGGGTTGTTGCCAAACCATAATTCATACGGTGTCGTTTCAACGGATTTAGATGGTGCCCTATTAAAAGTGAATGCAGCTGTTTCTAGTGCATGACCCCAAAATGATAGTGGCAAATCTGTAAGGTACATCATAGATCGAACCATATCCAATAAAGTACGATTACGACGCTCGGATACACCATTACGCTGTGGTGTTCCAGCAGGAGTGAGTTGTGAAACTATTCCACATTGTCTCATGTGTGTGCCAAACTCGTAACTAAGATACTCTCCTCCACGATCGGATCGTAGAAATTTGATCTTTCTATTACGATGATTTTCTACTTCACTCTGAAATTCTTTGAACTTTTCAAATGTTTCAGACTTGTGTTTCATTAAGTAAATATATCCATATCTACTCAAATCATCCGTGAAAGTAACGAAGTAACGATATCCACCACGCACTGACACACTCATTGGACCACACACATCGGTATGTATGATTTCCAATAAGTCGGTTGCCCGCTCCATTGTACCGAAAAACGGGGTTCTAGTTATCTTGCCCATGAGGCATGGTTCACATGTCTCAAATGATTCATAATCAAGTGATTCTAGTAGTCCATCAGAATGGAGCTTCTTCATGCGTTTAACACCAATATGACATAAGCGGCAATGCCACATATATGCAGCAATATCATCATTCAACTTAATTCTTTTGGCATTCACATTATGAACATGTGTACTATTATTATCAAGATTCAAAATAAATAAACCATTATTCTCAGGTGCATGACCATAAAAGATATTATTCATATAAATTGAACAACCATTGTTCTCAGATTTGAATGAATAACCGTCTCGCATTAAACAAGATCCATATATGATGTTCATGCTCAACGCAGGCACCAAATAACAATTATTTAGGTTCATAACTAATCCTGATGGTAATTGGATAGGTAGCGTCCCGACGGCGATCACATCAACCTTTGATCCATTGCCGACGCGCATCATCACCTCATCCCTTGCTAGTTGTCGCTTTGTTCCTTAGCTCTGTTTGAGTTACATATGTTAGCAACCGAACCGGTATCAAATACCCAGCGCCATCGGGAGTACTAGTAAGGTACACATCAATAACATGTATATCATATATACCTTTGTTCACATTCCGTCCTTCTTATCGACCAGATATTTTGGGCGATTCGCTTCCAGTGCCCGTGCCCTTCTGCATAAAAACATTCGATGTCGACTTAGGGCTAGCCTTGGTCTTCTTCTCAGATGTGGCAACAGACTTGCCCTTCTTCTTGAAGGTACCCTTAGCCTTGCCTTTCTTGCCATTCTTCTTGAAACTGGTGGTCTTATGGACCATCAACACTTGATGTTCCTTCTTGATCTCTACTTCAGTAGTTTTCAGCATTGTGAAGCTTCGAGGAGAGACTTCTTCATGCCTGCATGTTGTAGTTCATCACAAAGCTCTTGTAGCTTGGTGGTAGAGATCGGAGAACACGATGAATTCCTAGCTCAATGGGGATCGTTATTCCCAAAGCTATGAGTTTATCGGCGTACCGAACATTTTGAGTCACGTGCTCACTAACGGAGCTGTTTTCCTCCATCATGCAGCTAAAGAACTTTTCTCAAGCTTCATAACTCTCATCTTTTGGTATGGGTGTCGAAAATCATTTTCAACTCTCCCATTGTATCAAAAGCATTCTTTGTGCTCGAAAGCGTTTTATGGCTCGGGCTCAAGGCCATACAAAATGCCGCATGATGAACTAAGCTGTGGTCCTCCTTGCGAGTCAAGAAAACATTTTCTCCTCCTCGGGGCATCATCGTGGGCGGGGCACCCGGCGCATCAAGCACATAGTTCCTTTGAGCAGCGCTGAGGAGAATCCTCAGGTTAAGGGCCCAGTTGGTAAAGTTGCTACCGTTGGTGGCTAGTTTCTCTTTCTCCATGAACAGATTGAAATTGAAAGTAGGTGGTGCCATCTACAACATATTTGCAAAGTTACTTAGACTAAGTTCATAATAGATTAAGTTTAAGTTTAATTCAAAATTACTACGAGAACTCCCACTTAAAAACAACATCCCTCTAGTCATCTTTAGTGATTACACGAACCAAATTCACTATACCGAAACCGATCATCACGTGAGACGGCATAGTTTCAAAGGAGAACATCAATATGTTCATCATATCATCCATATGACTCATGCTTTACCTTTCGGTTCGTGTTCCGAGGCCATGTCTGTACATGCTAGGCTCGCCAAGTAGAACCAAAGTATTTGCTTGTGTAAATCTGGCTTACACCCGTTGTATGCGAACGTAGAGTCTATCACACCCGATCATCACGTGGTGCTTCGAAACGATGAACTTTCTTAACGGTGCATACTATGGAAGAACACATTATTATCTTGATATTAAGTTGAAGGGATCATCTTATAGTGCTAACGACGCGATCACATCCAAGCAAAATAAGATGCATAAAAAGGATTAACATCACATGCATGAATAATGTGATATGATATGGTCCTTCTAGCACTTGATCTCCATCTTGTGCGTCATGGTATGATCTCCATCATTCCATCGGCGTGGCACCAAGGTCCATGGTGCTTCCATCTTGATTGTCTTCCTCCATTACAATATATCACATGGACATATACTTAGCTTGCAGGCCATAAAAGAAAAGACAACCAAATGGCTCCTGCCGGTTGTTTAAATTTACAATAAATCTTATTTCATACAACAATCTTTGTATCAATGACCATATCACATCACATGCCCTGCAAAAACAAGTTAGACGCCTCTAATTTATTTATTTTTCATATTTTACGCGGTTTTGGGCTTTCTAGGAAAGAACCGTTCTTACCTACGAACAAGAACCACAACGGTGATAAAAACATTATTAGCAAACCGTTGTAAATTAGATCATGACTATAGTAGGAGAAACTGACACCCGCAAAGCCACTTATGCAAAGCAAGTTGCATGTCGAGCGTGGAACAAGTCTTATGTGCGAGGACATGTAAGGTTAGTCCGGACCGCTTCAAATCCCACTATGCCACCATGATCCAAAAAACACGAAAGTATGCAATAACATGATCATCATCGCCCACATCCATATGTGTTTTAACCGTACATAACATCTACGCATAGACACGGCTCGATACCAGCGATGGGTTCTAAGCATGGAAAACAAAAATTTTTCCTACGAATGCAACCAAACACCAAGATCATATCTAGGAGATGCATGCAAACGGTTTCAGAAGGACTCACCCTCGTAGACCGAAAGCGGGAATAACGTTCCCGCAAACAAACGTGGTTGAAGTAGAGGTACACGCCCGACTTCAAAGTCGCGAAGATGAGCGCTACAAACGGCAGCGCCTCCGTACTTGGTCACACGTACGGAACAACGACGACCTCCAATCCCTCGATCCAGCGGGGCAGCGGAAGTAGAGGATCCACGGGAAACTCCAACAACACTACGACTTAGTGGTGGTGGTGGAGAAACTATTTCAGCAGCGCTTCGCTTAAGCTACTGCTTGAAAGGTGGAACAGCAGGAGGAAGGAGAAAGGACCAACCAAAGGGTTATGGAGATTAGTACATGAGAGAGGAGCTCCACCCTCCCTTTTATAAGAGTGAGTGGACTCTCCACTCTCTCCATGTGAATGGACTCTCCATTCTCTTCATGTGAATGGACTCTCCATTCTCTTCATGTGAATGGACTCTCCATTAAATAAATAAACAATTTTATTTCTGTTATTTTAATATTTGTTAATTCTTTTAATTAACAAAAATTAACACATACCCCCTTGAACTATTCCGATATCCCGAAACTATTCCGGTGCTCTCCAAACTTTTCTCCGGTGTTCCGTATCCACTCAAAAGCATCGATGAACCTTAAGTGTGTCACCCTACGGTTCGTGAATAAAATGGACATGATCAAGACACCTCTCTGATCAATAATCATCAGCGGGATCTGGAGATCCATAATGACTCCCACTTACTCAACGATGAACTAGTGATCGTGTGAACCAAAAACAACATAACCAATTCCTTTTGTCTCGCGATATATTACTTATCCGGGATCCGATCATTGGTATCATCTATACCTAGTTTGATCCCGTTACCGACAAGTACTCTTTACTCGTTCCGTGATATGATATTCTTGTGACCTAGTCACGTGCTTGCAAGCGATGTCAATGTGATATCACCGAGAGGGCCCAGAGTATATCTCTCCGTCATCTGGATGGACAAATCCCACTCTTGATGCATGAGCCTCAACTAATACTTTCATAGTACCCAAATCCATCTTTATAGTCACCGTGTTATGGAGTGACGTTTGATGTCATCAAAGTACTCTTCCGGAGTTAGTGATTGACATCATCTCATGGTCTAAGAAAAAGAGCTATTTTGTATATGTTCAAGACAAAGAACAAACTTTAATGACTTGATCGAATTTGCTATACCAACTTGGGTGTGTGTTCATCACATCATTCATCTAATAATGTGACCCCGTTATTAACAACATCCAATGTTCATGATCAGGAAACCTTGATCATCAGTTAATCAACGAGCTAGTTTAAAAGAGAGGCTTTACTAGGAACCTTTTTGTTTATTAAACACACATGTATCAACGTTTCCGGTTAATACAATTTTAGCATGAGAAATAAACATCTATTATAAACATGGAATAAGATAATAAACAATTTATTATTGCCTCTCGGGCATATTCCCTTCAGTTTGAGCTAGACCTGAGCCCAACCGAACCCTAACCCCGCGACCGTCGGATCTTGATCCAACGATCACGATTGCGCCGCCGCAGGCGAGTGGGCCTCGTTTCGCACGAGATTCACGGACGTCGAAGCTGGTATTTAAGTCCCTGAGCCGCGCGTTGGATAGAACTTTCTGAGACGCACCTAAACCCTAAAGCACCGTCGCCGGACTAGCCGCCGTCTAGCCAGGGGAGCTCGTCGTAGTTGGAATCATGCTCCGCCGCCTTTCTGGGCTGTTTCCCGCCGCGTTGTAACACCCCAAAATTTTGCCTTTCTTAAATTCATGTGTGATTTGGCACTTTGGTGAATTTTTGGAATTTCTGGAATTTATTTGGATTTATTTGAATTTATCCCCTTTTGAAATAATTAAAGAATTTAACTTTGCAAATAAAAATTTTTTGGAAATATTTTATTTGAGTCCAATATTTCCAAAATATTTTCCAGAATTTTTCTGGAATTTTTCTGAGTCTTTTGCTATTTTTAATAATTAAATGAATTTCTGAGAAATTAATTGGATTATTTAATCGCTGGAAAACCTAACCGGTTTGTACTGTTCATCCGACCGGACCCGAGTCCGACTCAGACTCGAGTCCGACCCGAGGCAGCCGTTTCGGTCGAACCCGTTTGGTCGAACCCTAACCGCGTGACCGTTGGATCTTGATCCAACGGCCACGATTGAGCCACGTTGACCGAACCCGAGCCCGACCGAGCCAGCCAGCTCGCCCGAGTCAGACCCACGCCCAAACCCCCGCACCGTTGGATCTTGATCCAACGGCTGACGTTTAGCCACGTCACCCAATCCGAATCCCTTTCGGATTCCGCCGCCGCAACGGAGTGGGCCTCGGTTTCCGCGCATTTCACGGACGCCGAGGACCCTATTTAATGCGCCGCCACCGCTGTCGCGTTGCCGACTTCCGTGCGCACCCGTAGCCCTAGCCCACGCCGCCTGAGCCACCGCCGTTTGCCCGTGCGAGCTCGCCGTAGTTGGCCTAGCGCTCCGACGCGGTTAATTGCAGATTCCACCGCCGTCCTCCACCGCCGTTAAGCCCAGATCCGGAACCGTGAGGTCAAGCCGCGTTGGTGAGTGCCACTCGCTTCGCCGGAGAGGCCCCGCAACGCCGTCGGGCGTGTCGCCGTCCCCGTCTCCGGTGACCTTGCTCCGCCGCAAGCCATCGCCGTCGATCGAGCTCCACCAGCCGTCCGATCCAGATCCAAGGGCCCAGATCACGCCACGTCACCCCTCGGTGAGTTTCCACGTTGAATCCCCAGATCTATTTCCAACCGTTGGATCTAGATCCAACGGTTCAGATCGTGCCACGTAGCTAGAACTGCACTGAGCTAGGATAGATCTCAGCCGTTAGATCTAGATCGAACGGTTAGGGTTAGCCGCGTTGTTTTCCTTAGATTGGATCTTGACCGTCCGATCAAGATCGAACGGTCCAGATCAGCCGAGTAGTTTTCTACTGCGTTAAACCAGATCTAATCTGGGCCGTTGATTTTCAAATCAACGGCCGAGATCACGCCACGTGGCGAGGAGACTGACCGTCGCGGTCAGCGCGGCCACGCTGGTCGCCGCTGACGTCAGCCGTGACGTCACGCGGGGCCCGCGTGTCAGCGACCGAGCCAAACCGCACCATGACGTCACGGTGGGGCCCGCCTGTCAGCCCACTCGGCTGAGCCGTGTGCTGATGTCATGCTGACGTCACCGGTAGGGCCCACTTGTTAGGGACATGAGCCGTGGACCGGGTCCACGGTGGACCAAGCCAAACCGTGCGCCGGGTCCATGGACCCGAGGCGACGTGGCGGCTCCCGATTGGTCTACGTGTCACTGCTGACTCAATAATTGAATTTCCGAAAAAGAAAATGATTTATTAATTCGAAATATTGATTTCAGAATTTGGATTCAAACTTCAAACGCTTATAACTTTTGCATTTTAATTCCGATTTGAGTGATTCAAATTTTTAAATTTGTATAAAATTGAGATCTACCTAATGATGAATTTTATTTAATTTTTTGACTAAAGTTTTTCTCTGTAATCTTATTTAATTGATTATTTAAACTCTAAATGGTTGTAACTTTTGCATTTGAACTCCGAATTTGTCGATTCCAGTTTCTAAAAATTCATAAAATTATGCTCTCTCTGTTTGTGAACTTTATTTGGATGTTTGGACACTTTTTGTCTTCTGTTCATTTATTTATTACTATTTGCACGCTTTACGAGTAGACGTTGAAGTGCCCGAAGGCTTCGAAGGTGAAATGTTGACCCAGGAGCCAGCTCAGGACCAAGACCAAGTACTCTTTGTAGGCAAGTTGTGCTTTGACCATGTTGATCCCAATTTCAAATTAATTTGATTTAAACTAATGCATGCTAGTTTAACTAGAAAATACTTTATTTTAATTACGGGAAATTAGATAAATGCCAAATTGCTGTATGACACCTTGGTTAATTAAATATGTGCCATGATCCCTTGTCACCCTAGTTGAGGATTAAATAGTTGGACATTACTAAATTGCCAACATGGGATTTTAGATCGTTGTAGTATATTGCTTAGACCTGCTACGTGCTCATGACATGATTTTGGACAATCAAATGTTCATGTTGACTTAATGATATATTGAACCTATTTTGGAAAGGTATCATGTGTTGTGATGTTGATGGCACGTGGTGCATAGTAATCAACTGGGGTTTGATAAATAGTTTTCGACCGGGGCATGTGGCAAGAATGATCGGGTGGGCCAGTTGTGGCACCGGAAACGTTGTTTTGGTTCTTCGGGTAGTCTTGCCCAGGTCACCCTAAGGACTTAACCTTGCAAGCCTTTGAACTGAGTCAAACGTGCAACCACATGTCTGTAATGGGACGGACCTAGTTGATTAAGTCACTAATAACGTACCTGTGGGACCTCTGGGTGTCAACTATATCTTTTGTGTAGTTGTACGGGGGAGCGTACTGGGGCTGCGGCCAGGTACCCATCTAACGGTGGATTGGCCTAAACTTCGCCTTCGCTAAGGGAAGGGTTAGTGTGCAATCACCGAGGAGGACCACTTGTGCTGTTAGAGGTTTCCGAAAGACTTTGTTACGGACACTCGCCTTTGTGGTGTTTGACTGTATCTTGTGGGTAAAGTGCATAACCTCTGCAGAGTGTAAAATCTATTCGAATAGCCGTGTCCACGGTATTGGACATCGCTCGGGAATTACAGTTAAGGGTTAGACTTTCTTGAAAACAACTTGGACTTGAAAAGTTGGGTTTGGTTTAATAATGATATTGATGGAAATGTGGATTAGAATCGGGAAAGATGTTTATTAAACTCCTGGAAAAATTGTTGATCTTAGATTTGTTTCTATTGCTTTCGAATCTACTTATGCTACTTATCAAATGCTGTTTACTGCAAATATACCTTGAGCTATACCTTTGTACTAAGCCATGCATGTAGTATATTAGCTTGCATTCTGTGCATGACTTGCTGAGTACCAAGTACTCACCCTTGCCACAATACAACACCAGTTGAAGAGGAGACTACACCAGCTTTGGAGGAGGAGCTCCAAGAGGAACCGTCTAACTAGGGAGCGAGCCCAGTCAGTTGCCTGTGGTATATTGGATGGCGCCACGATGTTATCTTACTTTTCCGCTGCTATTATTTCTCTTTTATTAAGTTTCGCCCTGCGAGGCGTATATTTGTAACTTGACCATAAGGTCAAGCAACCAGTTTGGTTAACTAATTAAAGTACCCTATTATTCGTTGAGTATGATTTAATATTTGCCAATGTTGAGACTGTGTGCACTAGCGCGTTCCTGGACTAGTGCTGAATACACATAGGGTCCGGATTTGCAAATTCGGGTCCCGACAGAGGTGGTATCAGAGCCATACTGACTATAGGCTCACCCATAGCTAGAATGGTCGTAGGGAGGATAAAACCTATTTTCTAAAGATAAAATTTGTCAAGATAACGAATGAATTCTCGACTTACCCCTTTTCTTCCTTGTTCATACCCCTTGCTGAGTTCTTTTCGTCTTCCACATTGATTTTAAAATGTTGCGTTCTTACGCAAGTATCCTTTGACAGATGATGATGAAGAACAACTACGCCGAGCGTGAGGGAGGCTATGCCGCCGAGTTGTGGCGTATGCTTCAGTTTCTTGGAGGTTTTGAGAGGCCGCTCTACCGAGGGACTACACTCGTGCAGGCAGGACTGGTCATAGGATGGGATGTCCGGATCACGGTGTATGCCCGAGAGAAGACAAAGTTCAGCCACCCTTTCCACTTCACCGCCAGGAGGTCTACCTTTGAGATTGGAATCCAGGAGGTGTCGCGTCGAGCAATGCAGCAGATCGCTCGCACTTACTCCAGGGAGCTAGAAGGCACTATGTTTCGTCACCACCCACGCCGAGACAGCAGAGCTCAACAGAAGCCGATAGAAGATGAGGATGCTACCGTCACACACTTAGCCAGGTTCGTCGCCGCTCAGGAGGAGCTGATCGATGACACAGTTCAGGAGTTGAAGAAGGCTCGCGAGCAGGTTGAGGAAGAGAAGAAGCACTTAGAGAATGCTCGTGAGTACGTCGCTTATGCTGCGGAAAGGATCGCAGAGCTGGAGACCGCACTGTATGGCCAGGGTTCCGATCCAGTGTTGGAGTTGGACGCTCCAGAGCCAGAGGAGGAACCAGAAGAGGCGCCACCTGCACCCGCGCCACAGCCACAGCAGCAGCCAGATCCGGAGCCAGAGGAAGACGCCGCGTCGTCAACCACAACTGCAGTTGTGGGGCATGGCGATTGTTTCGCGCCTATGCCGCCGCACCCGCCGCAAGGAGGCAGTGGAGGTTTTCTGGACGAGTGAGCGTAGGTTTTGAGGTTGAGACTCCTTCGTCGAGTCGCGTTATAGAATAAGATTCACCCTTAGAGGCGTTGGATTTTCATTGTTTGCTGAGTGTGCAGTATGTGTTGCAGGCCCTTAGGCATTGTAAGCAACCATACCAAGTTATTATTAATAATAATAAAGTTGGATTTTGAGTTACACTTTTCCCCCGCATAGTTTCCCTACTACTTGTCTATTCTTGTTCCCTCTCATCTCTGAAACCTTGGAACAATCGACAGATGGTGAACACCCGCGGAAACCTTGGAGGCAATGGAAGTGGTTCTCGCCCAGCTGGGAACCCCAATCATGGAGCACCTGCACCCCACCTAGCACTGCCAGTTGACATGCAGAATTTTGGAGCTTTTCTTGCTGCTCAGACTCAGTTGATGCATGCTATGATGCAACAGATGCAACTGTAACACCCCAGCATTTAATATGCCTGAATGCTACCAAACATAAGCTAAACAACATCTAAATACTCACAAGTTACCATAAATTCCAGCAAAGGTACCTATGCTAAAAAACCGAAATTTCGGCAGCATCTCCTTTGTTTTAACATGAATTAAAGGAGCAACAACAGTATAGCAATGTATGGATTATGAGAGACAACTAAAAACAGCAATAATTAACGACTTAGCAACAATATAAGTCTAGTTTCAAACACATAATGTCTCCAAGGGTCAAACGAACAGTAAAACTCTCATATAGCAAAGCTAAACCTTAAAGCAATAATCATCACACGCAATTTATTATCAAACTAATAGAATGACTTGTGGAATCAATATGGTGAAGCTACGTGTGGGCGTGTGACTATTTCCCTTCCCCGCATGCCGTTCTCATGGTACCTAAAATAACAAGAAAACACAAGCGTGAGTTCGAAACTCAGCAAGCATATTGCAATGGACAACAAGAACAATATCATGGCAATAACATCTCCCATCATATATATCATCTCATTCATGAACACTTAACAATATCATCATCATTATGTATGTAATGTAATGCAATGCTCATGTCTCCTTGGAAACTCATACCGGTATGGTTGAGTACACACCCGTCGGTGTGTACCCTCTCCCCCCTTCCATCCCGAATATGGAGGGTGCCTACTCCTCGCTTCTGTTCACCGCGGTGAATGGAATCACGATGTAGGACTTACTCATTGGCTTTCCGGATTAGTCATAACTTTCTCACCGACCTTCCCGGACTAGTTATGACTTTCTCACCGCCCGAGCCATGTAACATGCCATGTATGCATTTATGCCAACATCATATTTAACTCACATATTAACACATGGCATCATAACATATTAAACATGCTCATCATATCATTGGCAATCATAAAAGCATGGCAAGTGATCATATATCATGTAGTCAATTCCATCTATTCTCAACAAGCAACCTACAAATCGCTATCCATCACAACACACTTGCCTCAACCACGGGCAACGGATTGGCGGGAAGTAGAGGGCACTCCCGGGGTCGCACCACCTGCACATAGGTACCACACGCTCACAATCATGTCCACAAAACAGTACGCAAACCCTCATCTACCCCGACATTGCCAACTACTCGCAAAACCTAAAAACAGAGGTTCTGTCCCGTCGGGATAGCAGCCTTGCAAAAGGCATAACTTGAGTTCTGGGACTCCGAATCAATTAAACGAGTACATCATCGCGTAGCTTAGGAAATTTTCCAACTTTCTCTAGGTATATGGAAAGACTGATTCGGAATCTAAAGTTGTTTAATCTACAGATTACCATGATTTGTTCTAATTACGTCACAGATTTTATCACGCTCGGTAAAACAGTCATAACTTTCAAACGGCTGGGCGGAATTTAACATGCTTTGTACCCACTGAAAGATCATGAAATTATATACAACTTCTTCAACATCCGTACGGACAGATTCGGATTCTAAATTGACGAAAATGCAAACCCTAGATCGACTGCTCATGCTGTCCCAAAAACAGAACGTGGCAACATCTAGATCTAATCCAAATTACTCAATTCCAACACCATCAATTGATCTAAAAACTTGATAAACACCCTTAGAACAGTACCTAGATCAACCCCATGGATTTCCATGGACATACCTTTGCCCGACGCACGAAAACCCAATAGATCTCCTCCCGGTTCGCGCGATCCCCTTCCTCGCTTCCAAATCCACCGGATCTCCTCGTCATGAGCACTCCAATGGATGGATCTTTGAGGTGGTGAGGTCAAGAACTCACCTAGGCGCAGCAAGGGAGGTGGAGAGGTGGTGGAGAGGGTGGTGGCGCAAGGGGAGAGACTTGGGGGAGGTGGAAGCGCCCAAGGAGGAGGTGGGGAGGTGTGGGAGGCGGCTAGGGCACTTGGGGGCGCAAGGGGCAGGGGGAGGACGCCCAAAAGGGCAGGGAAACCCCCTTTTAACCATCCCTAAGCCCCTTTCCTAATCCTAAATGGATTCCCACTCCATCCCACCAAAGCCCACAACCCCCTCTTTAAGGCCCAAACTCCCCCGTGAAGGCCCAAAACCCCGGAAACGGCCCGACAACGCTATTAACCTCCATACCTTATGGTTTTAACCTCCCATATCATATTTCAATATGTTTTTGACCTCATCATGCACCTTTTATAAGGTTACGACGCTCCGTGGTGTCACAACACTTCAAAAGGCCCAAAAACGCGAGTAAACCTCAAGCCGAAAGGTTTTATTCTCTAATTTCACATTTTATAATGTCACACCATACCTCAAGCCCAGTGGGCGACCAGTCAGGTGGGCGACCATCAATCCTCCTCCATGCGCTTCCTGTAGCAATAACAAACGAACAGAACTAGCTGGAATACATAGTTTGTTTGCTCTAAACACAAACCCATTATTGAGGACAAATTTGTTCCAAGTTTTTCCCTCTTTACAATTGAGCAACACATTTTTGAAATCATCATCATGCACATATTGCTCTTTAATCGTTTCCAAACCAAAAATTTTGAAGTCAAGTTGTGAAAGCATAGTATATCTCCTAGACAAGGCATCAGCAATGACATTATCCTTTCCCTGTTTGTGTTTGATGACATAAGGAAATGACTCAATGAATTCAACCCACTTTGCATGTCTACGGTTCAGTTTAGCTTGACTTCTAATATGTTTTAACGATTCATGATCCGAATGTATAACAAATTCCTTGGGCCATAAATAATGTTGCCACGTTTCTAAAGTTCGAACTAGCGCATATAACTCCTTATCATAAGTAGAATAATTCAAACTTGGCCCACTCAATTTCTCACTAAAATAAGCAACGAGTTTTCCTCCTTGTAACGAACACCACCCAAACCAATTCCACTAGCATCACATTCTAGTTCAAAAGTCTTAGAAAAGCCTGGAAGGCTGGAGTAAGGGTGCATGGGTTAACTTAGCTTTGAATGTTGAAGGCATCTTCCTGTGACTTGCCCCAAGCAAAAGATACACCCTTCTTGGTGAGCTCATTCAGGGTGCAGTGATGGTGCTGAAGTCCTTCACAAAACGACGATAGAATCCAGCAAGTCCTAGGAAACTCCGCACTGTGTGACCGTGTTAGGAGTCGGCCAACTCTGTATTGCTTCAACCTTGGCTTGATCAACTTCAATTCCTGTGGAGTAACAACATAGCCAAGAAAAGAGACTCGATCCGTGCAAAAGGTGCACTTATCAAGGTTACCAAATAAACGTGCATCGCGTAAAGCATTAAAAACAGCACGTAAATGTCCAAGATGGTCTTCTAAGGATTTGCTATAGATCAAGATATCATCAAAGTAAACTACCACAAACTTTCCAATGAAAGCACGTAAAACCTCGTTCATTAGTCTCATGAAAGTGCTAGGAGCATTAGTCAACCCGAAAGGCATTACTAACCACTCATATAACCCGAACTTAGTTTTAAATGCTGTTTTCCATTCATCTCCTAACTTCATGCGAATCTGGTGATACCCACTACGCAAATCCACTTTAGAGAACATAGTAGAGCCACTTAGTTCATCAAGCATATCGTCTAACCGAGGAATAGGATGGCGATATCTAATGGTGATATTATTAATTGCTCTACAATCCACACACATGCGCCATGTTCCATCTTTCTTAGGTACTAAAATGACTAGTACAGCACAAGGACTAAGAGATTCACGTCACGTACCCTTTATCAAGCAATTCGTGAACTTGGCGTTGTATCTCTTGTGTTTCTTCAGGGTTGGTTCTGTAAGGTGCTCGGTTGGGCAAAGATGCCCTGGAATGAAATCAATTTGATGCTCAATCCCTCTAATTGGCGGCAGCCACGAGGGGATGTCCTTTGGAAAGATGTCGGTGTATTCTGCAAAGGTTAGTGACAACAGGAGGCAAAGAGAGGGACATCTCCTCTAGTGCAAACAAAGTTTCTTTGAGACCAAAGCATAGCATGTATACCGACAAACATCCAACTCATTCAAATCAGATTTTGTTGCAAGAAAACAAGCACCTTTCAATTTAATCTCATTTGGCTTAGCACAATCAAGGTTAGATTCTCTCTGTTTATGTTGTTCAAGTCCTTTGGCGACCGTCCTGATTTTCACTCTTAGAATTCTCTCGATTTTTCTCTTTGCTAGATCTAGCGATTTCATCCTTTACAATGGCATCGGCGACATTGGGTGTAGTACAATTTTCTTTTCTTTATGCACAAAAGAGTATTGATTTGTTCTACCATGATGTAAACAATCCTTATCATATTGCCACGGTCTACCCAATAACATAGAACATGCTTGCATAGGTCCGACATCGCAATCAACATAATCATGATAGGAACCTAAAGCGAAATGTACTCTTACCATGCGAGTTACCTTGAGTTTGCCGCTGTTGTTGAACCATTGAATGTGGTAGGGCTGAGGGTGTGGTCTAGTGGAGAGTGCTAGCTTCTCCACCATGTCCATTCTGGCTAGATTATTGCAACTCCCACCATCAATGATTATTCGAATGGCTCGCTCCTTGATGGCGCCTTTTGTGTAAAACAAGTTGTGGCGTTGATTTGGATCGGCGCGAGCAATCTGAGCACTAAGCACACGTTGTGCAATAATACTCAAATATTGGTCGACATCACCAGCGCTCACGTGCACCTCGTCGTGCTCGGCATTTGGATCGCCCGTCTTCATGTTCAATGAGCAAAGCATATGTTTCGTCATCAAGATCACTTGCCGAGTCATACTCGCCGTCTTCACGGATTATTAGCACACGCTTGTTCGGACACTCCTCATCATGTGACCGAAACCCTTGCAGCGATGGCCAGAACATCTTTAGTGCGTCCGTTGATGCGACCGACGACGACGAACTATTTGTAGTAGCTTGTGTGGCACTTTTCGTCGGCGTTGGTCGTGGTGCCGAATTTGAGGTGGTGGGCGCCGTTACGTTGATGGAAGAGGTCGGCATGGTAGTACGGCGGCAGGGGCAGCAGGTGCGCGGTGTCCACGAAGTAGTTCGACCTGCGAGAAAAGTTAGTCTTGGCCCTCGATTGACGACCTGCACTTCACGTTCAGCTTTGCAAGCAAGATGGAACAACCGAGTCATCGAATTATAATCCTTATAGTCTAGAATATCCTGGATTTCTCGAGTTAAACCACCTAAGAAACGAGCCATAGAAGCTTCCTCATTCTCAATTAATCCACAACGCAACATGCCAATTTGCAATTCTTGGTAATATTCTTCCACCGAATTCTTACCTTCTTTGTAGGGCGCTGCAATTTATTCAATAAATCTCTAGCATAGTATGAAGGAACAAATCTATGCCTCATTAGCAATTTCAAGGCTTCCCAAGTGGTGGGTATATTATTTGGATGAGCACGGCAATGTTCTCTCCACCAAACAGAAGCAAAATCGGTGAACTCACTTGTGGCAGCCCTAACTCTTCTATTCTCAGGGAAATCATGGCACGCAAATTTTTGATCCACAAGTAATTCCCAACCAAGGTAACCATCAGGGTCATATTTACCTTCAAAAGGTGGCATATTGAAATTTACCTTAGGGAAAACATCATCTCGTTCGTTCCTTGGTCGTGGAGGATCACGTCGCATACCTTGCCGATTGAAGCGTGGCCGTTGATGGTTACGATCATTATCGTAATGGATGGGGTTGGCCTCCTCCACATCGGTGGTGTCATCATATTCGTGCTCTTCGTTCTGTTCTTCTAAATCTGTTGGGGCCTCCTGTGGAGCTGAATTGTTGCTTAGACGACGGGAGGTGGATTGGAAGCACCAGATGCGGTACTGCAAAAGTATCAAGTCTAGCCAAAATAGTAGCAAGAGTAGTGTTAGCAATCCCTTGTGCGGCCTCGATGGATCTCGAGACGGTCTTCTTGCATTGACATACGCTCATTAGTGAGCCGTACATCCTCGCTAAGACCATCGGTGGCTTCCTCGTCATCTTTTGGAAGTGAGCAATGATGCCCTTGGTTCGTGGAGAGTGATGAAGTGAACTCGTCACTGACATGGTTAGTTGATGACAAGGAAACAAAAACCACAAGTATAATGTTCCTATCAACTACTAGGTGGCAAGTCTCTCAAGCGCTCAAGCCTATGACCCAAGTTCTTACAAGTTCTTACAATGCAAAGGCGTTGTCGTAGTTAGCGTTGTCAAAGGTTCTCGAAGTTTGTGTAGAGCGATTGCCAAGGGATCGAACGCCTGTGACGGGTAGAAAGTGGAGCTTGGACAGGCTTAATTTAGTAGCAAAAGGTTAGCAATAATCCAATCGGTGAATGCAAAATTGAAGAATTGTTCAACGTCTAGTCACTAGTTCTTGACTCGAGGCTAGCAAGGATCGTGACTCAAAAGCGTGGTCGGCGACGATGACAGTTCCATAGCAGATGAAAAACAGCGAAAAAAATTCGCGAAAGAAGGGAACTATCTCAAAAGATCGGGAATCTTGTGAAAACAGGTTTAGCACATAAAAATTTTGGATCTGTTCGAGACTCTTTTTTTTTTTTTTTTTTTTTTTTTTACTAACGATCCGATTCGTTTTTCTTTCAAGTGCTATGCGGCGGAAGATTAGTCGTGTGACGATCGGGCGGCGGTGGGCGACTGATCATCAGAGGGCAGCGATCGGGCGACGATGGCGACCAGGTGGCGACGATCGGCGGCGACGATCAAAGGCGACTGATCCGACTAACAGTGGCGACATCGCGGCGACGATCGGAGGCGACGATCGGCGGCAACTTGATCGGGAGGCGACGATCGCGGCGACGATCGGAGGCGACGATCGGGAGGCAACCGGTCGGGAGGCAACCATCGGCTAACAGGTGGCGACGATCGGCGACATCGGGAGGCGACGATCGGCTAACAGAGGGCAACCGGTCGGACGACCAAGTGGGCGATCAGTTGGAAGAAAAGAAAACCGGTCCGAACACTTTTTCTTCTTTTTTTTTTCAGCGATTGGGACGAAAGCGGAACACAACTTCGAAACCGAACACAACTCGAAACCGCTGTGGGAGACAAAATTTTCTTCTAACCTGGAACTAGACTAGAATTCGACCTCGACACGGCGATGCAACCAAAAATTCAATAACGCAGTTACCTGGAAAGGAAAATGCGAGGTTCAAATTGTTTTGGTATGGGGAGATCCAATCGATGGCGTTTCTCTGGACTATAGGAAAGATATCAATCTACTAATCTAGGGTAAAGAATTCTCACCGAGCAACCTGGTTTGCTCGATACCACTTGATGGGGCCGTGATGGCACTATGGGTGTCCCGATCTTCGATGAGAAACACACGATCGATTTGTTAGAGTCGACTTTGACGATCCGACTACACCGACGACGACGATGCGCCTTAGCAATCGCTAAACCAACTCCGGGTTATTGATTGATCTTGCCGTGGGCACGATCAACTGAACACGAGGTTCAATTCCTGCAAGCAAATCGAAGAACAAGCAAGAACAATATGATAAGCAATCTGAAGTGCGGATAAAATCGAAGCGAAACAAAGTGGAGTCTTATTGACGATCTTGACAAGGTGGTCGCCCAAAGACAACTCGCAGGATCAAGTTTGCACTTGGCTAAACTAATGAAATAAAACCCAAAACCCTAAGGAGCCGATGTACGGCTATTTATGAGAGGTAGGGGCGTGGGAAATCACGTCCCAAAGCGTAGGAGACCAACTACAACTCTATTACAAGGCCCAAAGCCCAAGTCTTCTCGATTTGGAAAAGTGACGCCAATTGTTTTGCAGATTCCTGTCGACTCGGACGGAATTTGGGGGCGGGTCGGATCCGTTGGAAAGAGGACGTCGAAACCTTTCAAACCAGTACTCATAGACCCCAATCACCCTTGTGGATCAAAAGTTATGGTCATTTTAAGTTGGTGCTGTCCCGGAGGCCGAATCCGAGTATAACTTGTGCACCGGGAGAATTGGCTTCATGCTTGACGTTTGGGAGTCCTTCTCCTTGGTTCCTAAGGACAATAAAATCATCACGAGGATTAAATAGCATTCCATTCATAAAATTATCTGTATGCAACCCGAGGAACGCATTCACCTGGTGATTGAATTGTCGTGCCCGAGCTCGAGTAATTGGCCCTTGTATGACATTGTTGGTTTCCATTGGGTTTGTAAGTATGGCCGTATCCATGGTAGTGATGTCCTCATCTATGTCATCAAACACAAACAGGGAAAGGATAATGTCATTGCTGATGCCTTGTCTAGGAGATATACCATGCTCTCACAACTTGACTTCAAAATTTTTGGTTTGGAAACGATTAAAGAGCAATATGTGTATGATGATGATTTTAAAAATGTGTTGCTCAATTGTAAAGAGGGAAAAACTTGGAACAAATTTGTCCTCAATAATGGGTTTGTGTTTAGAGCAAACAAACTATGTATTCCACTAGTTACGTTTGCTTTGTTATTGCTACAGGAAGCGCATGGAGGAGGATTGATGGGACACTTTGGTGTGAAAAGGACGGAGGACATACTCGCTAGCCATTTCTTTTGGCCCAGGGATGAGACGAGACGTGAACGTTTCATCGCTCGCTGCTCTACATGTCAAAAAGCTAAGTCACGACTTAATCCACATGGTTTATACATGCCTCTGCATTCCTAGCGTGCCTTGGGAAGACATTTCTATGGACTTTGTTTTAGGACTTCCTAGAACAAAGAGGGGAGGGATAGTATCTTTGTTGTTGTGGATAGATTTTCTAAGATGGCACACTTTATTCCTTGTCACAAAAGCGATGATGCTACCAACATTGCCGATTTATTCTTTCGTGAAATTGTTCGCTTGCATGGTGTGCCAAACACAATAGTTTCAGATCGAGACACAAAATTTTTAAGCCACTTTTGGAGAACTTTGTGGGCTAAATTGGGGACTAAACTTTTATTTTCTACTACTTGTCATCCCCAAACCGATGGACAAAGCGAGGTCGTTAATCGAACTTTATCTACTATGCTTAGGGCTGTTTTGAAAAAGAACATTAAATTGTGGGAAGAATGTTTGCCTCATATTGAGTTTGCTTATAATCGGTCTATGCATTCTACTACTAAGATGTGCCCTTTTGAGATTGTATATGGATTTGTACCTCATGCTCCAATTGATTTGTTACCTCTACCATATTCGGAGAAATTGAATCTTGATGCTAAACAACGTCTTGATTTGATTATGAAAATGCATGAGACAACTAAAGAAAACATAGAACGCATGAATGCTAAATATAAACTTCTTTGGTAGTAAGGGAAGGAAACATGTAACTTTTGAACCAGGAGATTTAGTTTGGTTGCATTTGCGAAAAGATCGATTCAATTAAGAAAATCTAAGTTGATGCATGGTGATGGTCCTTTCAAAGTATTGGCAAAGATTAATGATAATGCATACAAGCTTGAATTGCTGCAGATTTTGGGGTTAGTCCCACATTCAACATTGCCGATTTGAAACCATACTTGGGAGAGGATGATGAACTTGAGTCGAGGACGACTCAAATGCAAGAAGGGGAGGATGATGAGGACATCACTATCATGGATACGGCCATACTTACAAACCCAATGGAAACCAACAATGTCATACAAGGGCCAATTACTCGAGCTCGGGCACGACAATTCAATTACCAGGTGAATGCGTTCCTCGGGTTGCATCTGAGATAATTTAATGAATGGAATGCTATTTAATCCTCGTGATGATTTTATTGTCCTTAGGAACCATGGAGAAGGACTCCCAAACGTCAAACATGAAGCCAATTTTCCGGTGCACAAGTTATACTCGGATTCGGCCTCCGGGACAGCACCAACTTAAAATAACCATAACTTTTGATCCACAAGGGTGTTTGGGGTCTATGAGTACTGGTTTGAAAGGTTTCGACGTCCTCTTTCCAACGGATCCGACCCCATCCCCAAATTCCATCCGAGTCGACAGGAATCTGCAAAACAATTGGCGTCACTTTTCCAAATCGAGAAGACTTGGGCTTTGGGCCTTGTAATAGAGTTGTAGTTGGTCTCCTACTGCTTTGGACGTGATTTCCCACGCCCCTACCTCTCATAAATAGCCAGACATCGGCTCCTTAGGGTTTTGGGTTTTATTTCATTAGTTTAGCCAAGTGCAAACTTGATCCTGCGAGTTGTCTTTGGACAGCCACCTTGTCAAGATCGTCAATAAGACTCCACTTTGTTTCGCTTCCAGTTTTATCCGCAATTTCAGATTGCTTATCCTATTGTTCTTGCTTGTTCTTCGGTTGCTTGCAGGAATTGAACCTCGTGTTCAGGTTGATCGTGCCCACGGTAAGATCAATAACCCGCTGGAGTTGGTTTAGCGATTGCTAAGGCGCATCGTCGTAAATGCGGTGTAGTCGGATCGTCAAAGTCGACTCTAACAAATCGATCGTGTGTTTCTCATCGAAGATCGGGACACCCATAGTGCCATCACGGCGCCATCAAGTGGTATCGAGCCAGGTTGCTCGGTGAGAATTCTTTACCCTAGATTAGTAGATTGATATCTTTCCTATAGTCGAGAAGCGCCATCAGTTGGATCTCCCATACCAAAACAATTTGAGCCTCGCATTTTCCTTTCGGTGCATTGCGTTATTGAATTTTTGGTTGCATCGTCGTGTCGAGTTGCTGAATTCTAGTCTAGTTCAGGTCGAAGAAAATTTTGTCTCCCACAGCGGTTTCGAGTTGTGTTCGGTTTGAGTTGTGTTCCGTTTGAGTTGTGTTCGTGTCGGTCCCGAATCGTTGAAAAAAAAAAAGAGAAAAGGTGTTCGGACCGAAGCTTTCTTCTCATCCAAGTCGCCGATCGTCGCCCACTTGGTCGTCCGACCGGCCGCTGCCCTCTGTTAGCCGATCGTCGCCTCCCGATCGTCGCCGACCGTCGCCGCCCACTTGTTAGCCGATTGGTTGCCTCCCTCGATCGTCGCCTCCGATCGTCGCCGCTGATCGTCGCCCACTGACCGTCGCCCACTGTTAGTCGATCGTCGCCCACCTGTCGCCACTTTCGCCCCGATCGTCGGCGCCGATCGACGCCCACCGCCGCCTCGATCGTCACACGGTAGTCTTCCGCTGCATAGCACTTGAAAGAAAACGAGTCGGATCGTTCCGCAAAAAAAAAAAAAAAAAAAAAAAAAAAAAAAGTGTATTGAACAGAACCGAAAATTTTTATGTGGAAAACATGTTTTCACAAGATTCCCGATCTTTTGAGATAGTTCCCTTCTTTCGCGAATTTTTTTATTTGTTTTTCATCTGTTTGTGGAACTGCATCTTGTCGCCGACCACGCTTTTGAGTCACGATCCTTGCTAGCCTCGAGTCGACAACTAGTGACTAGACGTTGAACAATTCTTCAATTTTGCATTCACCGATTGGATTATTGCTAACCTTTTGCTACTAAATTAAGCCTGTCCAAGCTCCACTTTCTACCTGCAGGCGTTCGATCCCTTGGCAATCGCTCTACACAAACTTCGGAGAACCTTTGACAACGCCAACGGCCGACAACGCCGCTGCATTGTAAGAACTTGTAAGAACTTGGGTCATAGGCTTGGCGCTTGAGAGACTTGCCACCTAGTAGTCGATAGGAACATTATACTTGTGGTTTTTGTTTCCTTGTCATCAACTAACCATGTCGGTGGCGAGTTCACTTCATCACTCTCCACGAACCAAGGGCATCATTGCTCACTTCCAAAAGATGACGAGGAAGCCACCGATGGTCTTAGCGAGGACGTACGGCTCACTAATGGCGTATGTCAATGCAAGAAGACCGTCTCGAGATCCATCGAGGCCGCACAAGGGATTGCTAACACTACTCTTGCTACTATTTTGGCTAGACTTGATACTTTTGCATTGCTGCATCTGGTGCTTCAATCCACCTCCCCATCGTCCAAGCAACAATTCAGCTCCACAGGAGGCCCTCAAAGATTTAGAAGAACGAGCAGCGAGCACGAATATGATGACACCAGCGATATGGAGGAGGTTAACCCCATCCGTTACGATAATGATCGTAACCATCAATGGCTACGCTTCAATCAGCAAGGTATGCGACGTGACCCTCCACGACCAAGGAACGAGCGAGATGATGTTTTCCCTAAGGTAAATTTCAATATGCCACCTTTTGAAGGTAAATATGACCACGATGGTTACCTTGGTTGGGAATTACTTGTGGATCAAAAATTTGCGTGCCATGATTTCCGAGAATAGAAGAGTTAGGGCTGCCACAAGTGAGTTCACTGATTTTGCTTCTGTTTGGTGGAGAGAACATTGCCGTGCTCATCCAAATAATATACCCACCACTTGGGAAGCCTTGAAATTGCTAATGAGGCATAGATTTGTTCCTTCATACTATGCTAGAGATTTATTGAATAAATTGCAGCGCCCTACAAACAAGGTAATAATTCGGTTGGAAGAATATTACCAAGAATTGCAAATTGGCATGTTTCATTGTGGATTAATTGAGAATGAGGAAGCTTCTATGGCTCGTTTCTTAGGTGGTTTAACTCGAGAAATCCAGGATATTCTAGACTATAAGGATTATAATTCGATGACTCGGTTGTTCCATCTTGCTTGCAAAGCTGAGCGTGAAGTGCTTGGTCGTCAATCGAGGGCCAAGACTAACTTTTCGCAGGTCGAACTACTTCGTGGACACCGCGCACTCGCTGCCCCCGGCCGTACTACCACGCCGACCTCTTCCATCAACGAGCGGCGTCCACCACCGCAAATTCGGCACCACGACCAACGCCGACGAAAAGTGCCACACAAGCTACTACAAATAGTTCGTCGTCGATTGGTCGCATCAGCGGACGCACCAAAGATGTTCGGTGCCATCGCTACAAGGGTTTCGGACACATGATGAAGGAGTGTCAGAACAAGCGTGTGTTAATAATCCGTGAAGGCGGCGAGTATGACTCAGCAAGTGATACGGATGAAGAAACATATGCTTTGCTTTCGGCCCGAACATGAAGACGGCGATCCAAATGCCGAGCACGACGAGGTGCGTGAGCGCTGGTGATCTTGACCAATATTTGAGTATTATTGCACAGCGTGTGCTTAGTGCTCAGATTGCTCGCGCCGATCCAAATCAACGCCACAACTTGTTTTACACAAAGGCGTCATCAAGGAGCGATCCATTCGAATAATCATTGATGGTGGGAGTTGCAATAATCTAGCGGCATGGACATGGTGGAGAAGCTAGCACTCTCCACTAGACCACACCCTCAGCCCTACCACATTCAATGGTTCAACAACGGCAAACTCAAGGTAACTCGCATGGTAAGAGTACATTTCGCTTTAGGTTCCTATCATGATTATGTTGATTGCGATGTCGTACCTATGCAAGCATGTTCTATGTTATTAGGTAGACCGTGGCAATATGATAAAGATTGTTTACATCATGGTAGAACAAATCAATACTCTTTTGTGCATAAAGAAAAGAAAATTGTACTACACCCTATGTCGCCTGATGCCATTGTAAAGGATGAAATCGCTAGATCTAGCAAAGAGAAAAATCGAGAGAATTCTAAGAGTGAAAGTCAGATTGTCACCAAAGGACTTGAACAACATAAACAGAGAGAATCTAACCTTGATTGTGCTAAGCCGAATGAGATTAAATTGAAAGGTGCTTGTTTTCTTGCAACAAAATCTGATTTGAATGAGTTGGCTGTTTGTAGGTCTACATGCTATGCTTTGGTCTGCAAAGAAACTTTGTTTTCTCTAGAGGAGATGTCCCTCTCTTTGCCTCCTGTTATCACTAACATTTGCGAGAATACACTGACATCTTTCCAAAGGACATCCCTCAGGACTGCCGCCAATTAGAGGGATTGAGCATCAAATTGATCTCATTCCAGGGCATCCTTGCCCAACCGAGCACCTTACGTAACCAACCCTGAAGAGACACAAGAGATACAACGCCAAGTTCACGAATTGCTTGATAAAGGGTACGACGTGAATCTCTTAGTCCTTGTCTTTGTACCAGTCATTTTAGTACCTAAGAAAGATGGAACATGGCGCATGTGTGTGGATTGTAGAGCAATTAATAATATCACCATTAGATATCGCCATCCTATTCCTCGGTTAGACGATATGCTTGATGAACTAAGTGGCTCTACTATGTTCTCTAAAGTGGATTTGCGTAGTGGGTATCACCAGATTCGCATGAAGTTAGGAGATGAATGGAAAACAGCATTTAAAACTAAGTTCGGGTTATATGAGTGGTTAGTAATGCCTTTCGGGTTGACTAATGCTCCTAGCACATTCATGAGGCGATGAGCGAGGTTTTACGTGTTTTCATTGGAAAGTTTGTGGTAGTTTACTTTGATGATATCTTGATCTACTGACAAATCCTTAGAAGACCATCTTGGACATTTACGTGCTGTTTTTAATGCTTTACGCGATGCACGTTTATTTGGTAACCTTGATAAGTGCACCTTTTGCACGGATCGAGTCTCTTTTCTTGGCTATGTTGTTACTCCACGAGGGAATTGAAGTTGATCAAGCCAAGGTTGAAGCAATCTGAGTTGGCCGACTCCTAACACGGTCACACAGTGCGGAGTTTCCTAGGACTTGCTGGATTCTATCGTCGTTTTGTGAAGGACTTCAGCACCATCGCTGCACCCATGAATGAGCTCACCAAGAAAGGTGTACCTTTTGCTTGGGGCAAGTCACAGGAAGAGGCCTTCAACATTCAAAGCTAAGTTAACCCATGCACCCTTACTCCGGCTTCAGGACTTTTCTAAGACTTTTGAACTAGAATGTGATGCTAGTGGAATTGGTTTGGGTGGTGTTCTATTACAAGAAGGAAAACCTGTTGCTTATTTTAGTGAGAAATTGAGTGGACCAAGTTTGAATTATTCTACTTATGATAAGGAGTTATATGCGCTAGTTCGAACTTTAGAAACGTGGCAACATTATTTATGGCCCAAGGAATTTGTTATACATTCGGATCATGAATCGTTAAAACATATTAGAAGTCAAGCTAAACTGAACCGTAGACATGCAAAGTGGGTTGAATTCATTGAGTCATGCATCATAACATATTAAACATGCTCATCATATCATTGGCAATCATAAAAGCATGGCAAGTGATCATATATCATGTAGTCAATTCCATCTATTCTCAACAAGCAACCTACAAATCGCTATCCATCACAACACACTTGCCTCAACCACGGGCAACGGATTGGCGGGAAGTAGAGGGCACTCCCGGGGTCGCACCACCTGCACATAGGTACCACACGCTTACAATCATGTCCACAAAACAGTACGCAAACCCTCATCTACCCCGACATTGCCAACTACTCGCAAAACCTAAAAACAGAGGTTCTGTCCCGTCGGGATAGCAGCCTTGCAAAAGGCATAACTTGAGTTCTGGGACTCCGAATCAATTAAACGAGTACATCATCGCGTAGCTTAGGAAATTTTCCAACTTTCTCTAGGTATATGGAAAGACTGATTCGGACTCTAAAGTTGTTTAATCTACAGATTACCGTGATCTGTTCCAATTACGTCACAGATTTTATCATGCTCGGTAAAACAGTCATAACTTTCAAACGGCTGGGCGGAATTTAACGTGCTTTATACCCACTGAAAAATCATGAAATTATCTACAACTTCTTCAACATCCGTACGGACAGATTCGGATTCTAAATTGACGAAAATGCAAACACTAGGTCAACTGCTCATGCTGTCCCAAAAACAGAACGTGGCAACATCTAGATCTAATCCAAATTACTCAATTCCAGCACCACCAATTGATCTAAAAACTTGATAAACACCCTTAGAACAGTACCTAGATCAACCCCAAGGATTTCCATGGACATACCTTTGCCCGACGCACGAAAACCCAATAGATCTCCTCCCGGTTCGCGCGATCCCCTTCCTCGCTTCCAAATCCACCGGATTTCCTCGTCGCGGAGCACTCCAATGGATGGATCTTCGAGGTGGTGAGGTCAAGAACTCACCTAGGCACAGCAAGGGAGGTGGAGAGGTGGTGGAGAGGGTGGTGGCGCAAGGGGAGAGGCTTGGGGGAGGTGGAGGCGCCCAAGGAGGAGGTGGGGAGGTGTGGGAGGCGGCTAGGGCACTTGGGGGCGCAAGGGGCAGGGGAGGACGCCCAAAAGACCAGGGAAACCCCCCTTTAACCAGCCCTAAGCCCCTTTCCTAATCCTAAATGGATTCCCACTCCATCCCACCAAAGCCCACAACCCCCTCTTTAAGGCCCAAACTCCCCCGGGAAGGCCCAAAACCCCGGAAACGGCCCGACAATGCTATTAACCTCCATACCTTATGGTTTTAACCTCCCATATCATATTTCAATATGTTTTTGACCTCATCATGCACCTTTTATAAGGTTACGACGCTCCGTGGTGTCACAACACTTCAAAAGGCCCAAAAACGCGAGTAAACCTCAAGACGAAAGGTTTTATTCTCTAATTTCACATTTTATAATGTCACACCATATCGTAGTGTCACATTCTTCCCCCTTTCAACAGGATTCGACCTCGAATCCGAAGGACACCATAATCAACAACAAAGTCCCCAAGGGACAAAAGGCTTCTCTGCAGCTCAAAACATTCGCATAATGACTAAAATCGGAATAAACGACAAACGAGTTCTCAAAACCAACACTTGGCGAGAAAGGTAATGATCTAGCTCAACCAAGGGCAACCTCTCACAGGTCGACCTTCACTTCCATTCCCAAACAGAATCTACGTACCAACCACAAAGGGCTCCATCAACCCAAAATGCTCGAATCCTCACGGCCAACACTTCATACTTCTATCACAACCAACCTGACTACCATACTCCATTAAACTCAACATGACATAATCAAAGCAAGTCACAATTCCTTTAATGACCTCTCTACATTCCCGAAAAATTCCCTCGAGGGGAATAACTCATTAAGGCACACTTGCCCTTCCGATACACGATCATGCTAACATTCATTCTATCCTCTCCCAGGCAAAACTCAAATCCAAAACAACTAGTGATGACAATTTCTCACGACAGGACAAACATCACCGAACTACCGTCAACTTCACTTCCACCCATCACTACTCTTAATAAAGGTTAAATCCTTACATCATCAACCTCCATCACAAACCACCCTTATACCACTAAGGTTCTACACCTAGCCCCAAGCTAGGATCGTAAAAACTTTACCAAACCACAATTGGTTCCTTTCTTAAGAGGGTCTCGCCCTCACACAAAAACACTTAGGTATCAAGCCCAAGTGTACTCACGACAACTCAAACCCAAAGCGTTAACAACCATTTTGGAAAGAATTCGGCAACATCCAAAGAGCACACAAAGGAAGCATAAATCCCCTACACCACAACCAAGATACCATAATTTCTTCATTCTTTCTTTTCATACTAGAAAGCAAGGGAAATCTCGTTTCATGACATAAATGCACATTCTTGAGAGCACTCCGGATTAGTCATATCTCCATATATGACTTTCTCACCGACACAGCTCAACGACTCTTTTATCATTTAACATGTAAAAGCGATGTCATGTTTACTTTTCACCATTCATTCATCATGGAACAACGGTACCGAATAGTCATTCACCAAATAACTTCTTCCTCGGTATCAAATGATTGAAATACCCATAACACTGACGGTTGCGCTAAATCATATAGACTATGATGGCAACATAGTTAACAGTAAGGCTCCACATCAAATCAGAACCCACCAACGATAGATAGCTAAACTTTGCAAAACATCGCATTTTAACCAAAATCAACGTTTTGGAAAAGAACATTGACTCCAAAGTTAGACATTTGCACAAATAACTGCCATAAATTTTATCAAAAGAGAGGGAAACTCAATCCCAAAAGAAAACTCTTCTCTAACCAAATTCACTTATGAAACATTCATAAAAATCCAGACTTGTGAAACATCCGCACACCAGACACATTTTCCAAATGACTCCAACTCTAGCCAAACAGAGTTACACATCAAGGGCTTAACTCAAAAGTTTCCAACACAACCCTTTATGACCATCTGCTTCCTTTTAAAATTAATTTCAAAGATAATTCGGTCTGAACGCGAAGGGCGCGATCGAATCAAAAACTTTTGGGGTGTAAATCCATACTCATAGCACCAACTAAACAAATTAGCCAAAACCAAATATTTGCACCAATTTATACGAGTTTTAGGAAACTAAATACTGACATATGGAACACCTTGACCGAAAACTCTTTAATTAAAATGGCAAACAACCAAACCAGTCCAAAAGCTTTTGAACACAAGCTCAGCATAAAAAGAACCATCTCTAGTACTCCACTACGCTTTCCATTAAAGACTTCAGTAATCACTATTTACTCCTTGAGGAGCCCCAACACAAATCAACCAAAAGCTTCACAACAAATTCTTCCTCTAGTTACCATTCCCAACACTTTTAATTAAGGTTTAAGATGCTTATCACAAAGGCACCCAACCCAGACTACATTGACATGATCCCCACGGATCACTAAATCATAATACTTCTTACTCTAAATTTGAAACATAGTACTTCAACAGCTACTTGAGCATGGTCAACCTATCAATTTATACCATCCATACGTCAAAATCTTGACAATTGAAACTTGTTCAATCTATAAAATGACTTCAACAAATAAGTAATATCTCTACAAGATAAAATTAAGTAAATAGGATTCTAAGATATGCAATCATTAAGATTAAAATCTTGCATCATGATTATTATCCATTGTTCATCCCATCACAACATGTACTTGACATAATACCACGGTTTTACACTTTTTCTTCTATTGGATCAATGGTTTCCAACAATTAACCACACTACCAAAGCATCAATATCAATTCTTTGCAAAATCATCAATCAACAACATTGCTTTTAGCTACCCTATACATCGGTTATAACAAAACTTCCACCACACAACATACTCCAACTATTAAATTGGATTTAATAAGTTAGATTAGCACAATGTTTTTAACAACATCATTAACAAATAGTCTTATGTCTTCTCAATTGATATCAAAACTAGCATTTTAGGAACACGACTACATACTTCCAATCATGCTAATATTTTGTAACAACATGAATAGCAACTCTAATCAACTTCCAAGTTAAGGTCACAAGCTAGCATGATCAAATTTCTCTACTAACATGTTTAAATTAGAACATCTTTAAACAACCAAAGAAAGCTTCTTTAACACTATCAATGATTTACATCATCTTAATGTTCTAACTATGCAACAGGGTTTAAAACTTTAAACATTATCAAGGGTCATAAGCACTTTTAAAGCAAAGCAACAGATTCTAAGCATGTACTTTAGCACATTCAATCATTCTCGCTAAGAGTAAACTACAACACTAGTAGTCTATTTATTCTCAAGCTAGAGATAACAACCGCATGGAATTGTTTCAACTCACAAATTAACTTAACAATGCATCATCCCATAAATCACATTGGTACATGCTACATAACATGCTAAGCGACAATTCTTACTAGGGACAAGCGATTTGAGTCAAAAGACTACTTACTTTGTTTGCAACATTTTAGTTTTAAAGCTCATCCCGAATTCATAAGGAAACTTGACTCTCAAAATTGCAATGAGACAAACCCAAACTTGGTCATGCAAAAGGAATTTTCCAAAACACTTTTAAATCTCAAGGACTCCCATAGAGGAAAATGGTTGAAAGACAATTTTCTCGAAAGGGAACCAAGCGCTCAATTAAACCTTGCAATTAAAACCTTAACACCAAACCCCAAACTTTCACGAAACAAGAAGGGTTTTTCAACGATGATTTCTTAAACCAGTAAAATATCGAAATCAAAAACCACTTACTCCTACAAAGCCACAGATCTTCAGCCCTGACAATCGTGCAGCACAACTCATAATAACTCCTTTAACCTCGGAGAAAGACAAACACTGGAATGAAATTGAATGCTTCTTCCCCATAAAGAAATCAACAAACTAAGCATTAAAAGTGGAAAGGCGCCCGAAAGAAGCGCCACCCTAGACTCCTCTTCTTCGTCTTCAACCAAGGAAGACAAAACCACACACCACATACATAACGATCCGCGAAAATCCAATACCAAACACTTTTCTTTTGGTTTCCATCAACTAAAACCAATAAAACCAACCAAGACCGACCACAGAACGATAAAGAACATCCGAAGGAATCCACCACCAAACTTTTCTATTTGACTCCAGTCAACTACCCGATTTACGACAGAAAGGGTAAGCACTCTTCTCCTACAGACGTTAATAGTTCTTCGGTGATGGCTTTAACCGGCCATACCGTCAAACCACACCCTTACTATGAACAAAAGTGGTGACCGAAACCCTTCGGCACCACAACCCCACTTTATCACCACAACAAGCACAATTCAATCATTTATCTCATCGACATAGCAGCATGCATTATCAAATGAAGCATTCAACATCGAAGCTTAAATACAACATTTAAGCGTAAGGAAACGATACCCATACCCTTCCTACTGTGCATCCATCGTGTGTCAAATTTTAGATTAGTTATACCACTTTTGCAAGTTTTAATGTTGCTATCCTATAACAAAATTTTAGTAAAAACCTAAGCCATGTTTCTAAGTTATTCCACATCACATTTTAGTTGTAACCTAAGGTACGACACTAAAAATACATATTCCAAGGACCTACAGCCCGCTCTGATACCAACTGTAACACCCCGGCATTTAATATGCCTGAATGCTACCAAACATAAGCTAAACAACATCTAAATACCACAAGTTACCATAAATTCCAGCAAAGGTACATATGCTAAAAAACCAAAATTTCGGCAGCATCTTCTTTGTTTTAACATGAATTAAAGGAGCAACAACAGTATAGCAATGTATGGATTATGAGAGACAACTAAAAACAGCAATAATTAACGACTTAGCAACAATATAAGTCTAGTTTCAAACACATAATGTCTCCAAGGGTCAAACGAACAGTAAAACTCTCATATAGCAAAGCTAAACCTTAAAGCAATAATCATCACACGCAATTTATTATCAAACTAATAGAATGACTTGTGGAATCAATATGGTGAAGCTACGTGTGGGCGTGTGACTATTTCCCTTCCCCGCATGCCGTTCTCATGGTACCTAAAATAACAAGAAAACACAAGCGTGAGTTCGAAACTCAGTAAGCATATTGCAATGGACAACAAGAACAATATCATGGCAATAACATCTCCCATCATATATATCATCTCATTCATGAACACTTAACAATATCATCATCATTATTGTCGGGACCCCGAATTTGCAAATCCGGACCCTCTGTGTATTCAGCACTAGTCCAGGAACGCGCTAGTGCACACAGTCTTAACATTGGTAAATATCACAATCATACCATCGATATTATCAAAGTACTTTATTTAAATAACCAAAGTGGTTACTCGACCTTATGGCCAAGTTACAAATGTATGCCTCGCAAGGCGAAACTTATTCAGAGAAAAATAATAGCAGCGGAAAATCAAATAACTTCGTGGCGCCATCCGATACCACAGGCAACCGACCGGGCTCGCTTCCTAAGTAGACGGATCCTCTGGAGTTCCTCCTCGGCCGGGCGTAATCTCCTCTTCAACTGGTGTTGTGTTGAGGCAAGGGTGAGTACTTGGTACTCGGCAAGTCATGCCTGAGAATGCAAGCTAATATACTATATGCATGGCTTGGTACAAAGGAATAGCTCAAGGTTTATTTGCGAAACAAAGCATTTGAAAAGTAATATAAGTAGATTCAAAGCAGTAGAAATAAGTAAAGCATAAATAACTTTTCAAGAAGTTTTAATAAACATTTCCCCATCCTAAACCACATTTCCATCATCTTCATTATTAAACCAACCCAACTTTCAAACCAAAGTTATTTTTGAGAAAATCTAACCCTTGATTGTAATTCGGCGATGTCCAATACCGCGGACACGGCTATTCGAATAGATTCTAAACTCTGCAGAGGTTATGCACTTTACCCACAAGATACAAGTCAAACACCACAAAGGCGAGTTCGTAACAAAGCCTTTGGAAGCCTCAAACAACACAGGTGGTCCTCTCAGGTTCGTGCTCTACACCATCCCTTCCCTTAGCCAAGGCGAAGTATGGGACCAACACACCGTTAGATGGGTATCGGCCACAGCCACGACACGCCCCCGCACAATCACACAAGCGGTGTAATTGACACCTGAGGCTCCACAAGTGAGTCCTTAGCGACTTAGTCAACTAGGGCCGTCCCATTCGACCCATGTGGTTGCAAGTATGACCAGTTCAAAGGCTTGCAAGGTTAAGTCCTTAGAGTGACCAGGGCAAGACTACCCGAAGAACCAAATCAACATCCCCAATGCCACAACCGGCCCACTGATTACTCTTGCCACATGCCCTGGCCGAAAATGTTTATCAAAACCCGATTGATTACCATGCACCACGTGCCATCAACATCACATGATACTTTTCCAAAACAGGTTCAATATATCATTAAGTCAATATTAGCATTTGATTGTCCAAAATCATGTCATGAGCACGAGTGGTCTAAGCAATACACTACAACGATCTATAACCCATGTTGGCAATTTAATAATGTCCAACTAGTAATCCACAACTAGGGTGACAAGGGTCATGGCACATACTTAAATAATCAAGGTGTCATCTGACAAATTGGTACTTATCTAACCCCCATGTTTAAACAAAGTATTTTTCTAATTGAACTAGCATGCAATAGTTTAAATCAAAATAGATTTCGAAATAGGATCAACATGGTCAAAGCACAACTTGCCTTCAAAAAGTACTTGCTCTTGGTCTTGAGTTGGATCCTGAGTCAATACTTCTCCTTCGAATCCTTCCAGCACTTCAACGTCTACTCGTAAAGCGTGCAAATAGCAATACACAAATAAACAATAGGCAAAAACATCCCAAAACTCCAAATAAAATCCATAAACAGAAAGAACATAATTTTCTGGATTTTTAGGAAGCTGGAATCGTTCAAATCGGAGTTAAAATGCAAAGTTACGATTATTTAAAGTTTAAATAATCAATTAAATAATATTACAGAGAAAAACTTTAGTCCAAAAATTAAATAAAATTTATATTTAGGTAGATCTCAATTTTATACAAATTTAGAAATTTGAATCACTCAAATCGGAGTTGAAACGCAAAAGTTATAAGCGTTTGAAGTTTGAATCTAAATTTGAATCAATATTTCGAATAAATAAATCATTTTCTCTTTCGAAAATCCTTTTATTGCGCCAACAGAACACGCGTCGGCTCTGATTGGTGGTGGCGACGCCACCGCTCATGGGCTCGACCACGGTGCGGTTCGGTCCATGGTGGACCGGTCCACGGCTCGGGTGAGACTGACAGATGGGACCCACCTGTCAGTGCGGGGTCTCACGCAAACGCGGCTGACGTGTGGGCCCACTGACATGCGGGGCCCGCGTGTCAGGGACACGCGCTCACACGCTGCGTGGAGTGCGGTTAGGCACACGTGGCGCCAATCTCGGCCGTTGATTTGAAAATCAACGGCCTGCATTGGATCTAGGCTTTACTCGTTTAGGTTAACGCGGGATCCGAGCCGCTGGATCTTGATCCAACGGTCGGATTCGATCCGTTTCCAGGGCTTGGGATAGAACGTGGGCTCACCTCAATCGTCCGATCTGGATCGACGGTTCACCGAGCTCGCGAGTCCGGCGATGGCGGCGAGACTTGGGCACCGGAGACGTGAGCGGCGACCTCCCACGCGGCGTATCCGTGCAGCCCGACGTGAAGATTGGCACTCCCAGCGCGGCGTGGCGTGGGGATGTTGGTCCTGGCTTGATGTCGTCGGAGAGCGGCGGCAGCGTGGCGAAATCGGCAAAAACGGTGTCTCACGCGTGCTACTCCGGCGAGCAATCCCGGGCAAGCGGCGGCTGCTAGGGTTTAGCGAGCTAGGGCAAAAGTAGCGCGGGGTCACGGCGGTTCTCGGGGCAGGACCCGGGCTTTAAATAGCCCCGGGAGGCGTGCTCAATCCGTAACCCTAACGGATGCGGCGGAGGACGGCGGCGGCATGGTCCGATCCGGACTCGGGCGAAGACGACGACCCGCGGCCGTACACGTGTCCGATCAACGGCCACGATTGCCAGGCGCGCACGGGTCCGAGCCGGACTCGATCGAATCCAGACGGCGGATCTCACCGTTGGATCTTGATCCAACGGCCGGATCGCTTAGGGTTAGGAGTCGGTTTGGTCGAGTCAAGCGGCTCGAGTCGGACTCGAGTCCGACTGGGTTCGACTTCGGTCGGATGAAACGATACTCGACCGAGTTGAATTTCCAGCGATTTAATATTTAAAATAATTCCCAGTAATTCATTAAATTCATTAAAAGTAGCAAATGACTCAGAAAAATTCCAGAAAAATTCTGGAAAATACTTTGGATCATTTTGGACTCAAATAAAATATTTCCCACAAAATTTTATTTGCAAAATTAAATTCTTTAACTATTTCAAAATGGAATAAATTCAAATAAATTCCAAATAAATCCAAATAAATTCCAGAAAATTCCAAAAATCCACCAAAGTGCCAAACCACACATGAATTTAAGGAAAGCAAAATTTTTGGGGTGTTACAAACCTCCCCCCCTTAATAGAATCTCGTCCCCGAGATTCAGGGCTTACTAAAGGAATAGGTTTGGAAACTCTTTCTTCAAATCCTCTTCGCGCTCCCAAGTCGCTTCGCTTTCTTCATGGTTGCTCTACTGAACTCTACAGAAACGGGTTGACTTGTTTCTAGTTTCTCGATCCATTGTGTCCAGAATCCTCACGGGATGCTCCTTATAAGTCAAGTCCTCTTGCAACTCAATTAACTCTAGCGGTGTCTGTTCCTCAGGAACTCGGAGGCACTTCTTCAACTGGGACACATGGAATACATCATGCACTCCTCGCCAACGATCGTGGCAACTCCGGTGATAAGCAACCGCCTCTGCGACTCAAAATCTTAAATGGTCCAACATAACGGGTGCGAGTTTCCCTTTGGCATGGAACCTCTTAACTCCCCGAGAGGCGTAACTACGAGGTATACAAAGTCTTTTGGTTCAAAACTCAAATCTCGGCGACGATTGTCAAGATAACTCTTCTGTCGAGATTGGGCTATCTTCAACCTTTCCCTAATCATGGCGACCGCTCTTGACCTCTTGAAGAATATCAGGCCCAAAGACACGGCGCTCGCCGGTCTCATTCCAATTCAATGGCGTCCGATGTGGTCGACCATACAAAGGCCTCAAAAGGTGACATCTCAGAACTAGCTTGATAACTATTGTTGTAATCGAACTCGGCATACGGCAAACTCTTATCCCAAGAGGTAGCATAAGCTAATGCACAAGCTCTCAACATATCCTCTGAATCTGGTTGACTCTTTCGGTCTGTCCGTCCGTCTGTGGATGATAAGTCAGATCTTGAAGTTCAAACGGGTTCCCATGGCTTCATGCAACTTATTCCGTAACCTTGAGGTAAATTGGGTACCTCTGTCCGACACGATCCTCTTGGGCACTCCGTGCAAGCAGACAATCTGATCATGTACAATTACGCTAATTTATCTCCGAGTAAGTGGTCTTCACGGGGATAAAATGGGCTACTTTAGTCAAGCGATCCACTATCACCCATATGGAGTCATAACCTCCTTGAGTCTTGACAAACCGGTAATGAAATCCATTCCGATTTCCTCCCACTTCCACTCGAGGTATTTTCAGTAATTTGTAGCAATCCTGCTGGTCTCTGATGCATTGCCTTGACTCTCTGGCATACGTCGCACAATGCAACATGCTCGGCAACTTCACGTTTCATACTCGGCCACCAGAATCTCTCCTTCAGATCCTGATACATCTTGGCGCTTCCAGGATGAATTGAGTACTTGGAGTCATGGGCTTCTTCCAAAATCAGTTGCTTTAACTCCTTTTTGTTAGGCACACAAATGCGATCCTTCATCCACAACGTGCCTTGCTCATCCAACTTGAAGTCCTCTGCCTTGCCTTCCTCCTTGATGGACTTAATCCTGCGGATCTTGTCATCATCCTTCTGTCCTTCTCGGATCTGATCCTCTAAGGTAGGCTTTACTTCCAATGTGGCCAAGAATCCGTTGGGTACCACCTCAATCCTCAGTTTCTGAAAATCCTCAAATAACTCATCCTGACTTGTGGCTAGCAACGTACTCACGGTATGGCTTTTCCGACTCAGGGCATCGGCTACTACGTTGGCCTTCCCGGGATGGTAATGGATTCCAACATTATAGTCCTTGATTAACTCTAACCATCTCCTCTGCCTCATATTCAGATCCGACTGGGTGAATATGTACTTAAGGCTCTTATGATCCGTATACACTTCACATCTGTTTCCAATCAGATAGTGACGCCATATCTTCAAGGCATGCACTACGGCAGCTAACTCTAGGTCATGTGTCGGGTAATTCTCCTCATGCGGCCTCAACTGCCTTGATGCATAAGCAACAACCTTTTCGTTCTGCATCAACACACATCCAAGTCCTTGGCGCGATGCGTCACAATAAATATCGAAGCCTTGAGCAACATCCGGTAGAACTAACACGGTGCCGATGTCAATCGCTTCTTGACTCCTGAAATCCTTTCTCACATTCTCAAGCGTCCATGCAAACTTCTTTTCCTTCTTCAGCGATTGCGTAAGAGGTTTCGCAATTGTCGAAAAGCCTTCGATGAAACGGCGGTAGTATCCTGCCATTCCAAGGAAACTCCGAACTGGGTCACGATCTTGGTTGCTCCCAATGTAACACAGCTTCTACTTTGCTTGGATCTACGGCGACTCCTTCTGCGGTCATTACATGTCCAAGAAACTCCACCTTGTCCTTCCAAAACTCACACTTGCTGAACTTGGCGAAAAGTTGCTGTTCCTCGGCTTTTCCGTAACTTCGCCTTAAGTGTTCGGCATGTTCATCCTCTGTCTTGGAGTAGATTAGGATATCGTCTATGAACACGACGACAAACTTGTCCAAATATTCCATGAACACCTTATTCATCATATTCATGAAATAAGCCGGGCGCATTCGTCGGCCCAAAGGACATAATCAGAAACTCGTAATGTCCATATCTTGACGAGAATGCAGTCTTGAATATCTTACGATCGGATCTTCAATCGATGGTATCCCGATCTCGAGATCAATCTTGGAGAAAACTCCGGCTCCTCTCAACCGATCAAACAAATCATCAATCCTGGGTAGCGGATACTTATTCTTCACGGTGACTTCATTGAGTGCACGGTAGTCAATGCACATCCTGAAACTTCCGTCCTTCTTCTTGACAAACAAAGCGGTGCTCCCCACGGCGACGAACTCGGTCGATAAATCCTTTCTCCATTAACTCTTCTAGCTGTTTCTTCATTTCTACCAACTCCTCGGTGGACATCCGATAGGGTCTCTTTGCTATCGGTCTTGCACCGGTACAAGCTCTATCACAAACTCTATGTCCCTGTCTGCGGCATACCGAGGTAGATCTTCGGAAAAACATCGGGTACTCATTCACTACTTTGGGACATCCTCTATGCTGATTGCCTTGGTACTGTTAACCATCAAGCTGTCCATCTCTAGCTGCAGTGGCTTGAAATTCTACTTTCTTCCCACACGGGCTCTCAATCGAGATAGTCCTTCGTCCACAATCCAATACTGACCTTGTGCTTGGATAACCAATCCATTCCCAATATAACGTCTAAGGTCCGGGTTTCCAAAATTATAAGGTTTGCTAGGAACTCTATTCCATCTATTAGTATTCTCACCGGAACATCCTACTTTCGTTCGGAGTTCGGAACCGTGGGTTTGAACTAAAAGCATGCACTTAAGTCTTGCAATCCTCAAATCATTTCTAGTAGCAAAGCCTTCCAAACAAGCGAATGCGAAGCTCGAGTCAAACAAAACTGTTGCAGTCTGAGTTAACAAGTAACTTACCCAAGACGACGTCAGTAGCATTTCGCAGTGCATCTGCAGTGACATGGTTGACTCGGCCTCTCACCACGATGCAGGGTGTGGCTCTCGTGCCGGGCGTCCTAGCTGGGTGGTTCCTAGGTTGAAGCGAATCGGGTCACTCTCGCTGTCTTCTTTGGACAAGCTGTTGGCAAAGTGTCTCGGCTCGTTGCGATTGTAGCAGCGTCTCACTGCTTCTTGCCGATTGCCTGGGTAGCGTTTCTAGCGAAGTGGGTGCAGTAGTTACGATTGGCAGGTCTTGGTGCCGGGGATGGTGTCCTTGTTGCATTCTCGTGGTTGGAATCGAAGAATTGATTTGGTGCAACTCTCAGCGCCGCTATTGCGTTCCACTGGCGTGATCCTTCTTTGTTGCATCCTGCGCTTCTGTTCTCATCCAGTTCCTTGCGCTTGTCCTCAAGAATAAGTGCCTTATTCACCAACTCTTGGAAATCTGGAAAGGTGTGGGTGATCAACCCTACTTGCAATCCCGAGTTAAGTCCCTTCATAAAACGACTGCCTGGATTTATCTGTCGCTACATCCTCAGTGCGTAGCGTGCTAGCCGTGTGAACTTGTTCAGTAGTCGACCACCGGTGATTACCTTGCTTGATGCTCTGAACTCCTCCTTCTTAAGGTCCATGATTCCTTCAGGCACGTGATATTGTCGAATGCATTGTGAACTCTTCCCAAGTGATATCTTGAGGGTTCTCTGCGTGGCACGTAAGTTCTCCCACCATTCGGCGTTGTTCCTTCGGTGATGAGAAGCGTAGAGTACCTTCTCATTTCCTATGCATTGAGCTATGTGTAGCTTCCTCTCGATTGATCTTAACCAATCATCGGCCTCCAATGGATTGGCATTTCCAGAGAAAGTGGGTGGGTGAGTTCTCATGAACTCTGATAGTCTTGTATTCTGGCGTTGTCCATGATTAACTTGATTAGCAGTGGCCTGGCAAAGGACGTGCTGCATTTGTTGCATCATAGCATGCATCAATCGAGTCCGAGCGACAAGAAATGCTCCAAAATTCTGCATATCAATGGCGGTCTTTGGTGCTCCATCATTGGGGTTTCTGTGGCGAGATCCACTCCCATTGCTTCCAAAGTTCCCACGGGTGTTCACCATCTGTCGATTTGCTCTAGGTTTAGAGATGAGAGGGAAGCAAGAATAGACAAGTAATATGGAACTTATGCGGGGCGAAAGGTGTAGCCTTAAGGTCCAACTTTATTATTAGTAACTTGGTATGGTGCTTACAATGCCTAAGGGCCTTGCAACACATCTGCACACTCAAAGAAACAAAGCAAATCCAAATCGAACTAACTCTGGAGTCTAACGCCTAAAGGGTGACTCTTTCTTCTATGACGCGACTCGGCGAAGGAGTCTCACTATAAAACCTATGTTCACTCATCGAGAAAACCTCCACGGCCTCGGGTGCGGGTCTTTGTGGCATAGGCGTAACGATCGCCATGTCCAAAGAATCGTGTCCTCTGTGGTAGTCGAAGAAGCGATGTCCTCATCGAGATCCGACTCCTCCGGATCCGGCTCGTGTAGCTCGAAATCTTGGCTCGGGTGCAGTCCGTACAAGGTCATCTCCAACTCGTCAATCCTTCGTAGAAGGTGTGCCACATACTCTTGAGCTTCCCGCCATCTGTCACAAGAGTGCTTTACGTAAGAACTCGGAATTTTTAAATTGTGACAAGGTAAGGGAAAATTTCAGCAAGAGACAAGAAAAGAGAGAAGGGGATAAGTTGAGAGGTCATTTCTTATCTTGACAACTTTTTAGCTTTAGAAAATAGGTTTTATCCTCACTACGACCATTCTAGCTAGGGTTGAGCCTACGGTCAAGTATGGCTCGATACCACCTCTGTCGGGACCCGAATTTGCAAATCCGGACCCTCTGTGTATTCGGCACTAGTCCAGAACGCGCTTAGTGCACACAGTCTTAACATTGGTAAATATCACAATCATACCATCGATATTATCAAAGTACTTTATTTAAATAACCAAAGTGGTTACTCGACCTTATGGCCAAGTTACAAATGTATGCCTGCTTAAGGCGAAACTTTTTCAGAGATAATTAATAGCAGCGGAAAATCAAATAACTCGTGGCGCCATCCAAGATACCACAGTAACCGATCGGGCTCGCTTCCCTAAGTAGAGCGGATCCTCCCGGAGTTCCTCCTCCAAGCCGTGGCGTAATCTCCTCTTCAACTGGTGTTGTGTTGAGGCAAGGGTGAGTACTTGGTACTCGGCAAGTCATGCCTGAATGCAAGCTAATATACTATATGCATGGCTTGGTACAAAGGAATAGCTCAAGGTTTATTTGCAGTAAACAGCATTTGAAAAGTAATATAAGTAGATTCGAAAGCAGTAGAAATAAGTAAAGCATAAATAACTTTTCAAGAAGTTTTAATAAACATTTCCCCATCCTAAACCACATTTCCATCATCTTCATTATTAAACCAACCCAACTTTCAAACCAAAGTTATTTTTGAGAAAATCTAACCCTTGACTGTAATTCCCGAGCGATGTCCAATACCGCGGACACGGCTATTCGAATAGATTCTAAACTCTGCAGAGGTTATGCACTTTACCCACAAGATACAGTCAAACACCACAAAGGCGAGTTCCCGTAACAAAGCCTTTCGGAAGCCTCAAACAACACAGGTGGTCCTCTCCGGTTCGTGCTCTACACCATCCCTTCCCTTAGCCAAGGCGAAGTATGGGACCAACACACCGTTAGATGGGTATCGGCCACGACCACGATACGCCCCGCACAATCACACAAGCGGTGTAATTGACACCTGAGGCTCCACAAGTGAGTCCTTAGCGACTTAGTCAACTAGGGCCGTCCCATTCCACCCATGTGGTTGCAAGTATGACCCAGTTCAAAGGCTTGCAAGGTTAAGTCCTTAGAGTGACCAGGGCAAGACTACAGAAGAACCAAATCAACATCCCCAATGCCACAACCGGCCCACGATTACTCTTGCCACATGCCCTGGCCGAAATCGTTTATCAAAACCCCAGTTGATTACCATGCACCACGTGCCATCAACATCACATGATACTTTTCCAAAACAGGTTCAATATATCATTAAGTCAATATTAGCATTTGATTGTCCAAAATCATGTCATGAGCACGTAGCAGGTCTAAGCAATACACTACAACGATCTATAACCCATGTTGGCAATTTAATAATGTCCAACTAGTAATCCACAACTAGGGTGACAAGGGTCATGGCACATACTTAAATAATCAAGGTGTCATACAGCAAATTGGTACTTATCTAACTCCCATGTTTAAACAAAGTATTTTTCTAATTGAACTAGCATGCAATAGTTTAAATCAAAATAGATTTCGAAATAGGATCAACATGGTCAAAGCACAACTTGCCTTCAAAAAGTACTTGCTCTTGGTCTTGAGTTGGATCCTGAGTCAATACTTCTCCTTGAATCCTTAAGCACTTCAACGTCTACTCGTAAAGCGTGCAAATAGCAATACACAAATAAACAATAGGCAAAAACATCCCAAAACTCCAAATAAAATCCATAAACAGAAAGAACATAATTTTCTGGATTTTTAGGAACTGGAATCGTTCAAATCGGAGTTAAAATGCAAAAGTTACGATTATTTAAAGTTTAAATAATCAATTAAATAATATTACAGAGAAAAACTTTAGTCCAAAAATTAAATAAAATTTATATTTAGGTAGATCTCAATTTTATACAAATTTAGAAATTTGAATCACTCAAATCGGAGTTGAAACGCAAAAGTTATAAGCGTTTGAAGTTTGAATCTAAATTTGAATCAATATTTCGAATAAATAAATCATTTTCTTTTTTTCGAAAATCCTTTTATTGCGTCAGCGTAACACGCGTCGGCTCCTGATTGGCTGGCTGACGTCAGCCGGCTCATGGGCTCAGCCCACGGTGCGGTTCGGTCCATGGTGGACCCGGTCCACGGCTCGGGTGAGACTGACAGATGGGACCCACCTGTCAGTGCGGGGTCTCACGCAAACGCGGCTGACGTGTGGGCCCACTGACATGCGGGGCCCGCGTGTCAGGGACACGCGCTCACACGCGTGGGTGCGGTTAGGCACACGTGGCGCAATCTCGGCCGTTGATTTGAAAATCAACGGCCCAGATTGGATCTAGGCTTTACTCGTTTAGGTTAACGCGGCGGATCTGAGCCGTTGGATCTTGATCCAACGGTCCAGATTCGATCTGGTTTCCAGGGCTTGGGATAGAACGTGGGCTCACCTCAATCGTCCGATCTGGATCTGACGGTTCACCGAGCTCGCGGAGTCCGGCGATGGCGCGGCGAGACTTGGGCACCGGAGACGTGAAGCGGCGACCTCCCACGCGGCGTATCCGTGCAGCTCCGACGTGAAGATTGGCACTCCCGGTAGCGGCGTGGCGTGGGGATGTTGGTCTGGGCTTGATGTCGTCGGAGAGCGGCGTGTGGCGGAAATCGGCAAAAGCGGTGTCTCACGCGTGCTACTCCGGCGAGCAATCCCGGCAAGCGGGCCGCTAGGGTTTAGCGAGCTAGGGCAAAAGTAGCACGGGGTCACGGCGGTTCTCGGGGCAGGACCCGGGCTTTAAATAGCCCCGGGAGGCGTGCTCAATCCGTAACCCTAACGGATGCGGCGGAGGACGGCGGCGGCATGGTCCGATCCGGACTCGGGCGAAGACGACGACCCGCGGCCAGACACGTGTCCGATCAACGGCCACGATTGCCAGCGCAAGACGGTCCGAGCCGGACTCGATCGAGCCGCAGATGGGCGGATCTCGGTAGTTGGATCTTGATCCAACGGTCGGGATCGCTTAGGGTTAGGAGCTGGTTTGGTCGAGTCAATCGGCTCGGTCGGACTCGAGTCCGACTTCGGTCGGATGAACGATTTCGACCGAGTTGAATTTCCAGCGATTTAATATTTAAAATAATTCGATAATTCATTTAATTCATTAAAAATAGCAAATGACTCAGAAAAATTCCAGAAAAATTCTGGAAAATACTTTGGATCATTTTGGACTCAAATAAAATATTTCCCACAAAATTTTATTTGCAAAATTAAATTCTTTAACTATTTCAAAATGGAATAAATTCAAATAAATTCCAAATAAATCCAAATAAATTCCAGAAAATTCCAAAAATCCACCAAAGTGCCAAACCACACATGAATTTAAGGAAAGCAAAATTTTTGGGGTGTTACAATTATGTATGCAATGTAATGCAATGCTCATGTCTCCTTGGAAACTCATACCGGTATGGTTGAGTACACACCCGTCGGTGTGCACCCTCTCCCCCCTTCCATCCCGAATATGGAGGGTGCCTACTCCTCGCTTCCGTTCACCGCGGTGAATGGAATCACAATGTAGGACTTACTCATTGGCTTTCCGGATTAGTCATAACTTTCTCACCGACCTTCCCGGACTAGTTATGACTTTCTCACCGCCCGAGCCATGTAACATGCCATGTATGCATTTATGCCAACATCATATTTAACTCACATATTAACACATGGCATCATAACATATTAAACATGCTCATCATATCATTGGCAATCATAAAAGCATGGCAAGTGATCATATATCATGTAGTCAATTCCATCTATTCTCAACAAGCAACCTACAAATCGCTATCCATCACAACACACTTGCCTCAACCACGGGCAACGGATTGGCGGGAAGTAGAGGGCACTCCCGGGGTCGCACCACCTGCACATAGGTACCACACGCTCACAATCATGTCCACAAAACAGTACGCAAACCCTCATCTACCCCGACATTGCCAACTACTCGCAAAACCTAAAAACAGAGGTTCTGTCCCGTCGGGATAGCAGCCCTGCAAAAGGCATAACTTGAGTTCTGGGACTCCGAATCAATTAAACGAGTACATCATCGCGTAGCTTAGGAAATTTTCCAACTTTCTCTAGGTATATGGAAAGACTGATTCGGAATCTAAAGTTGTTTAATCTACAGATTACCATGATTTGTTCTAATTACGTCACAGATTTTATCACACTCGGTAAAACAGTCATAACTTTCAAACGGCTGGGCGGAATTTAACATGCTTTGTACCCACTGAAAGATCATGAAATTATATACAACTTCTTCAACATCCGTACGGACAGATTCGGATTCTAAATTGACGAAAATGCAAACCCTAGATCGACTGCTCATGCTGTCCCAAAAACAGAACGTGGCAACATCTAGATCTAATCCAAATTACTCAATTCCAACACCATCAATTGATCTAAAAACTTGATAAACACCCTTAGAACAGTACCTAGATCAACCCCATGGATTTCCATGGACATACCTTTGCCCGACGCACGAAAACCCAATAGATCTCCTCCCGGTTCGCGCGATCCCCTTCCTCGCTTCCAAATCCACCGGATCTCCTCGTCGCGGAGCACTCCAATGGATGGATCTTCGAGGTGGTGAGGTCAAGAACTCACCTAGGCGCAGCAAGGGAGGTGGAGAGGTGGTGGAGAGGGTGGTGGCGCAAGGGGAGAGACTTGGGGGAGGTGGAAGCGCCCAAGGAGGAGGTGGGGAGGTGTGGGAGGCGGCTAGGGCACTTGGGGGCGCAAGGGGCAGGGGGAGGACGCCCAAAAGGGCAGGGAAACCCCCTTTTAACCATCCCTAAGCCCCTTTCCTAATCCTAAATGGATTCCCACTCCATCCCACCAAAGCCCACAACCCCCTCTTTAAGGCCCAAACTCCCCCGTGAAGGCCCAAAACCCCGGAAACGGCCCGACAACGCTATTAACCTCCATACCTTATGGTTTTAACCTCCCATATCATATTTCAATATGTTTTTGACCTCATCATGCACCTTTTATAAGGTTACGACGCTCCGTGGTGTCACAACACTTCAAAAGGCCCAAAAACGCGAGTAAACCTCAAGCCGAAAGGTTTTATTCTCTAATTTCACATTTTATAATGTCACACCATACCTCAAGCCCAAAAACGCGAGAAAACCTCCGCCGCAAGCCATCGCCGTCGATCGAGCTCCACCAGCCGTCCGATCCAGATCCAAGGGCCCAGATCACGCCACGTCACCCCTCGGTGAGTTTCCACGTTGAATCCCCAGATCTATTTCCAACCGTTGGATCTAGATCCAACGGTTCAGATCGTGCCACGTAGCTAGAACTGCACTGAGCTAGGATAGATCTCAGCCGTTAGATCTAGATCGAACGGTTAGGGTTAGCCGCGTTGTTTTCCTTAGATTGGATCTTGACCGTCCGATCAAGATCGAACGGTTCAGATCAGCCGAGTAGTTTTCTACTGCGTTAAACCAGATCTAATCTGGGCCGTTGATTTTCAAATCAACGGCCGAGATCACGCCACGTGGCGAGGAGACTGACCGTCGCGATCAGAGCGGCCACGCCGGTCGCCGCTGACTTCAGCCGTGACGTCACGCGGGGCCCGTGTGTCAGCGACCGAGCCAAACCGCACCATGACGTCACGCTGACGTCACGGTGGGGCCCACCTGTCAGCCCACACGGCTGAGCCGTGTGCTGACATCATGCTGACGTCACCGGCAGGGCCCACTTGTCAGGGACATGAGCCGTGGACCGGGTCCACGGTGGACCAAGCCAAACCGTGCGCCGGGTCCATGGACCCGAGGCGACGTGGCGGCTCCCGATTGGTCCAAGTGTCACTGCTGACGCAATAATTGAATTTCCGAAAAAGAAAATGATTTATTAATTCGAAATATTGATTTCAGAATTTGGATTCAAACTTCAAACGATTATAACTTTTGCATTTTAACTCCGATTTGAGTGATTCAAATTTATAAATTTGTATAAAATTGAGATCTACCTAATGATGAATTTTATTAAATTTTTTGACTAAAGTTTTTCTCTATAATATTATTTAATTGATTATTTAAACTCTAAATGGTTGTAACTTTTGCATTTGAACTCCTAATTTGACGATTCCAGTTTCTAAAAATTCATAAAATTATGCTCTCTCTATTTGTGAACTTTATTTGGATGTTTGGACACTTTTTGTCTTCTGTTCATTTATTTATTGCTATTTGCACGCTTTACGAGTAGACGTTGAAGTGCCCGAAGGCTTCGAAGGTGAAGTGTTGACCCAGGAGCCAGCTCAGGACCAAGACCAAGTACTCTTTGAAGACAAGTTGTGCTTTGACCATGTTGATCGCAATTTCAAATTAATTCGAGTTAAACTAATGCATGCTAGTTTAATTAGGAAATACTTTATTTTAATTACGGGAAATTAGATAAATGCCAAATTGCTGTATGACACCTTGGTTAATTAAATATGTGCCATGATCCCTTGTCACCCTAGTTGAGGATTAAATAGTTGGACATTACTAAATTGCCAACATGGGATTGTAGATCGTTGTAGTATATTGCTTAGACCTGCTACGTGCTCATGACATGATTTTGGACAATCAAATGTTAATATTGACTTAATGATATATTGAACCTGTTTTGGAAAGGTATCATGTGTTGTGATGTTGATGGCACGTGGTGCATAGTAATCAACTGGGGTTTGATAAATAGTTTTCGACCGGGGCATGTGGCAAGAATGATCGGGTGGGCCAGTTGTGGCACTGGAAACGTTGTTTTGGTTCTTCGGGTAGTCTTGCCCAGGGCACCCTAAGGACTTAACCTCGCAAGCCTTTGAACTGAGTCAAACGTGCAACCACATGTCTGTAATGGGACGGACCTAGTTGATTAAGTCACTAATAATGTACCTGTGGGACCTCTGGGTGTCAACTATATCTTTTGTGTAGTTGTACGGGGGAGCGTACCGGGGCTGCGGCCAGGTACCCATCTAACGGTGGATTGGCCTAAACTTTGCCTTCGCTAAGGGAAGGGTTAGTGTGCAATCATCGGGGAGGACCACTTGTGCTGTTAGAGGTTTCCGAAAGACTTTGTTACGGACACTCGCCTTTGTGGTGTTTGACTGTATCTTGTGGGTAAAGTGCATAACCTCTGCAGAGTGTAAAATCTATTCGAATAGCCGTGTCCGCGGTATTGGACATCGCTCGGGAATTACAGTTAAGGGTTAGACTTTCTTGAAAACAACTTGGACTTGAAAGGTTGGGTTTGGTTTAATAATGATGTTGATGGAAATGTGGATTAGAATCGGGAAAGATGTTTATTAAACTCCTGGAAAAATTGTTGATCTTAGATTTGTTTCTATTGCTTTCGTATCTACTTATGCTACTTATCAAATGCTGTTTACTGCAAATATACCTTGAGCTATACCTTTGTACTAAGCCATGCATGTAGTATATTAGCTTGCATTCTGTGCATGACTTGCTGAGTACCAAGTACTCACCCTTGCCGCAATACAACACCAGTTGAAGAGGAGACTACACCAGCTTTGGAGGAGGAGTCCCAAGAGGAACCGTCTAACTAGGATGCGAGCCCAGTCAGTTGCCTGTGGTATACTGGATGGCGCCACGATGTTATCTTCCTTTTCCGCTGCTATTATTTCTCTTTTATTAAGTTTCGCCCTGCGAGGCGTATATTTGTAACTTGACCATAAGGTTAAGCAACCAGTTTGGTTAACTAATTAAAGTACCCTATTATTCGTTGAGTATGATTATGATATTTGCCAATGTTGAGACTGTGTGCACTAGCGCATTCCTGGACTAGTGCTGAATACACAGATGGTCCGGATTTGCAAATTCGGGTCCCGACACGCGTCCGCCGTCCTCCACCGCGTGGGTGCCTAGATCTGGAATCGCCACGATGAGACGCATCGGAGGGTACCACTCATCTCGCTGGAACTGCACCAAAACGCCGTCGGCCTCGTCATCGACTTCGTCTCCGGCAACCCCAGCTCCGACGTGGCCATCGCCGAACCCGCGAAGCTTCTTCGCCGTTGGATCTCCATCGAACGGCCGAGATTCGTCCAAGTCACCCGTGAGTAATCTTCCACGTTGTAGTTTAGATCTAATCTCAACCGTTGGATCTAGATCCAATGGCTTAAACTAAGCCACGTAGCCCATAAACCACCGTGCTTAGATTAGATCTAGACCGTTAGATCTAGATCGTACGGTTAAGAGTATCCCACGTTGTAGCAACTGATTCAATCCCAGCCAAGATCGAACGCCGAGGATCGAGCCACGTGCCGAGCACCGGGTCATGCCACGTCGCCCCCAGTGATGCGGTGAAACCCGATCGGATCTCAGCCGGCCGATTCAAATCGAACGGTCCAGATTGACCGCGTTATTTCCAAACGTGTCAGGTTAGATCTGATCTGGACCGTTGGATTCCAAACCAATGGCCCAGATCGTGCCATGTGCATGGGAGCCAAACTGGCGCGGTCCACGCGGGCGCGCCCGGTCATCACTGACATGACGTCAGCGTGGGGCCCGCGTGTCAGCGGCTCAGTCCACCGTGTGGTGACGTCACCCGTGACGTCACGCTGACGTCACAGTGGGGCCCACGTGTCAGTCCGCTCGGGCGAGCCATGCTGACGTCAGCGCTAGCGTCACCCGAGTGGGTCCCGCGTATCAGTGACACGTGCACCCATGGACCGATTCCACGGTGGACTGAAGCCGAACCGTGGACCAAGTCCATGGACCGGATGACGTAATGCTGACGTCATAATTAGATTTTTCAATAAAAAAATAATTCGGTGGAAATTCAATTTCCACGCTGATGTCATAAATCGGGTTTTTCAATAGAAAAATAAATGAATTAATTCGGTTTATTCTTTTATTTGAATTTTCAAACTTCAAACGCTTATAACTTTTGCATTTTAACTCCGATTTGGGTGATTCCAATTTCTAAATTTTTATAAAATTGAGCTCTACATAATGGTGAATTTTATTTAATTTTGTACATGAATTTTCTCTGTTTATATTTATTTAATTGATTTTTAAAACTTTAAACGAGTATAACTTTTGCGTTTTAACTCCGATTTGGACGTTTCAAGTTTCTAAAAATTTATAAAAATGTGCTATCTCTGTTTATGAACTTCATTTGAATTATTGGACACTTTTTGTCTACTGTTTAATTATTTATTCCCATTTGCACGCGTGACAAGTAGACGTTGAAGTGCCCGAAGGCTTCGAAGGTGAAGTTTTGACCCAGGAGCTAGCTCAAGACAAAGACCAAGTACTTTTTGAAGGCAAGTTATGCTTTGACCATATTGATCCCATTTTTGAAATTAATTTAATTTAAATTATTGCATGCTAATTTAATTAGAAATTGTTTTAATTATTTCTGGGAATTAGATAAATGCCAAATTGCAGTATGACACCTTGATAAATTAAATTATGTGCCATGAACCCTTGTCACCCTAGTTGTGAATATGTGGTTGGACATTATTAAGTTGCCAACATTGGGTACTTAGATCGTCGTGGTATATTGCTTAGACCTGCTACGTGCACACGACATGATTTTGGGCTATCAAATGTTAATATTGACTTAATGAGATATTGAACCTGTTTTGAAGAAGTATCATGTGTTGTGATTGCTGATAGCACGTGGTGTATGGTAATCAACTGGGTTTGATAAATAGATTTAGACCGGGGCAAGTGGCAAGAATGATATGGTGGGCCATGAGTGGCACCGGGGATGTCGTTTTGGTTCTTCGGGTAGTCTTGCCCTGGTCACCCTAAGGACTTAACCTTGCAAGCCTTTGATCTGAGTCAAATGTGCAACCACATGTCTGTAATGGGACGGACCTAGTTGAGTAAGTTACTAATAACTTACATGTGGTACCTCGGGGTGTCAACTACACCTTTTATGTAGCTTGAAAGGGGAGCGTACCAGGGCTATGGCATGGTACCCATCCAACGGTATGTCGGTCCCATACTTCACCTCTGTTAAGGGAAGGGATGGTGTATGACAATAGCCAGAGAGGTTCACTTGTTTAGTTTACGGTCTCTGAAAGGCTTTGCTACGATCACTCGCCTTTGTGGTGTTTGACTGTATCTTGTGGGTAAAGTGCATAACCTCTGCAGAGTGTACAACCTATTCGAATAGCCGAGTCCACAGTATTGGACACTGCTCGGGGATTACAGTCAAGGGTTAGACTTTCATGAAAACAACTTGGACTTGAAAAGTTTGGTTGGGTTTATTGATGACGTTGATGGAAATGTGGATTAGGAAAGGGAAGAATGTTTACTTAACTCCTGGAAAAGTTATTGATATTATCTTTACTTTTACTGCTTTCGAATCTACTTATGCTACTTGTTAAATGTTGTTTTACTGCAAATGTACCTGTTAGCCTATCCTTTGAACTAAGCCATGCATGTAGAATATTAGTTTGCATTCTGTTCATGACTTGCTGAGTACCAAGTACTCACCCCTTGCAACAATACAACACCAGTTGAAGAAGAAGCGACGCCAGCTTTGGAGGAAGAACTTCAGGAAGAACCGTCCATCTAGGGAGCGAGCCCAGTCAGTTGCCTGTGGTATACTGGATGGTGCCACATTGATGCTTTCATTTCGATGTAATTTATTTCCTTTAATAAGTTTTCGCCTTGTGTGACGTACTCTTGTAACTTGACCATAAGGTCAAGCAACCAGTTTGGTTATTTTAATTAAGGAACTTTACTTCTATTGATGTGTATGATTGTGATATTTACCGATGTTGAGACTGTGTGCACTAGCGTGATCCTGGACTAGTGTTGAATACACAGAGGGTCCGGATTTGCAAATTCGGGTCCCGACACCTGGGGTACGGGAATTCGATGAGGGATAAAACTGGCAATTGCATTGACATGATTAAATTCAGCAGTTTAGTTCTTTTTCAAAAGATAACGCTCTAGGAGTAAGCAATGGAGCATGGCCGTGTGAAGCAAACAACTTTCTTGAGAGTCACCTATGATTGCTTACACACTCTACATTACACCATAATGGTACTCTCTCCAAGGGATGGTTTGAGACAAAGATTTGACATAGATAATGCTTTCTCGCTACCCGCCCGCAATGGTTCACTCATCAATACTTCACAAAGTCATCAACATGTGATATGACTAAACTAGAAAGAAAATCGTCTGCGGCTCCATCTACTTACTTCTATTGGACCCATAGGACCGGTGCTCACAACAAATCTAATAAGATCTAATAATGAAACCCGGGAACAAAAATTCAAAAACAAAGCGAAAGCAATGTTTATAGAAAAAGCAAAATAACACTAAAGAGAAACGTAACCTAGAACGTACTAGTCAACACTTCGTTATTGTTGACCGCGCGGATCATCATAAGCAACAAAGTAGCAAATACGCATCAGTATCACATAAAGAGGATTGATTTTCGACAGGCTCCACAAGAACTAAAGTTCCTAGGTGCATGACTGTTGTGTTTAGGGAGCTCCTTCTTGCTAAGAGTGCAAGGGGATTCTCCTCCTATTCCTCGACTCACAGAAATAAACCCTCAATGCTTGCTTCCCCACTCAAACCTACTATGTGAAAAGGATTAGTTCCCGAGGTGCTGCAAAGAGATGAGAAAAAGTCTGCCTGAAATGATGTTGCATCAGGCTTTTGTGGACCACTCATTGGAATAATTCCAGGAATCAATCGTACGGAAACTGGACAAAGGTAAGAGAGTAGATTCAAGGCCAAGCAAGAGCTACTCTTCCTTCCTCTCTTTCCATACCAAGATAGGGGAAATCCTATGTTGCACCCCATCAAATCGAGGAGTAGCCCTTCTTGCCAGTGTGGTAGTTACTACGAAGCAAGCATACGAGTCTGCATCAGGTGAATTGAAAGATATCTACCAGTTCCTTTATTGATGAGTTGTATTTCTTTTTTCCTATTTCTTTTCCCAGGGTTTCTGAGGTGAATGGATTATCACTTGAGGAAGCAGGCAACGATTAAGTAGATTAGTGAACTCCCTTGTGTCAGGGATTCCTTTCTTCTTCCTTATCGTGAGAATCTGATCTCATTGGTTATAGAAAGAAGCCAGTATAGAAGGGGTGCTTTTTCGAGATGTTTGAGTTGGCACAAGAGAAGAAGTAAGCAAATAGGGCAAACCAGCCATCTATAGATAGGTGTTCAGTTTTGAGAGAGTGCTCTCTCAACTTCCTATAAGAGTTTCGCTTTTGCAAATCAAAGACAGAATTTAAACAGACATCAATCATCTAATCTGAATTCTTTGACAATTAATAGATACCTATCATAGAAAAACCATTCTCCAAAGAAGCTTGCTTCTTGTTTCAGATTTGATCCTAAAATAGGTTACTTTGCTTTCTGCTCTATCGAAAAATGTTCTAACATATTGATTCCGTAATTCTATTAAAAAAGAGTGAGACTCAATCTCCTTATGCCATCCCACGCTACCGAAGCAGACTCGCTCCGTCTATGCGTCCTGAACCTGAAGACACAGACCCCATGTAACACCCCAAATTTTGCTTTTCATAAATTTAATTGATATTTTGCACTCTTGAGAATTTTTGGAATTTTCTGGGATTTACTTGGATTTAATTTGAATTTATTCCCTTTTGAGATAATTAAATAATTAAAAGTTTCAAATAAATTTTTATTGGAAATATTTTATTTGAGTCCAAAATGTCTCAAAGTATTTTCCAGAATTTTTTTAGTATTTTTCTGATTATTTACTATTTTTCTTGAATTATTTGAATTACTAGAAATTATTTAAAATATTAAATCGTTGGAAAATCGCTTCGGGTCAAGCACTGTTCCTCCGACCGAGCCAGACTCGAGTCAAACTCGAGCCCGACCCAAGCTGGACCCGAGTCCAACCCTAACCCTAGCAGCGCGACCGTTGGATCTCGATCCAACGGCCACGCTTCGTCTGTGTGTGCGCGTGAGGTGGATCATTGGATCCGAGCCGGATGGACGCACGCGATGCGGCCACGTCACCCAGTCCGAGCCGCCGTCGGACTTCGCCACCGTGCCGAGTGGGCCTCTGTTTTCGCGGTTTTCACGGACACCGAGGGCGCTATTTAATGCGCCGTCGCTGCCATCGTGATCCCCTTCTCCGTGCGCGCACGTTGCCCTAACCCATAGTGTTCCAACCGCCACCGTTGCCGAGGAATTGCTCGCTGTAGTTAGGTTAGAGCTTTGCTTCGGTTTGTTGTGCATACCGCCGCCGTCGAGCCGTCTCCGCCGCGCCCAAGGCCAGATCTAGGATCCCCTTCGCAAGGCGTTCCCGTGGATACCACCCACTCTGTCGGAACCCCACCCAAACACCGTTGCGAAGGTCGTCTTCCCCGCCTCAGGCCACCAAGCACCACCACGCCATCGCCGAGATCCCCAAGCTCCGTCAGCCGTCCGATCGTGATCCAAGGGCTCAGACGTTGAAGTACCCGAAGGCTTCGAAGGTGAAATTTTGACCCAGGAGCCAACTCAAGACCAAGAACAAGTACTCTTTGAAGGCAAATTATGCTTTAACCATATTGTTCCCACTTTGGAAATTATTTTGATTTAAATTATTGCATGCTAATTTAATTAGAAGATGCTTTGATTAATTCTGGAAAATTAGTTAAATGCCAATTTGCTGTATTCCACCTTGACATAAATAATTGTATGCCATGACCCCTTGTCACCCTAGTCTGGTTTGAGTATTTGGACATTATTAAATTGCCAACATTGGGTATTTAGACCGTTGTAGTATATTGCTTAGACCTGCTACGTACACATGACATGATTTTGGACAATCAAATGTTAATATTGACTTAATGAGATATTGAACCTATTTTTGAGAAGTATCATGTGTTGTGATGTTGATGATGGCACGTGGTGCATGGTAATCAACTGGGTTTGATAAATAGATTTAGACCGGGGCAAGTGGCAAGAATGATCGGGTGGGCCATGAGTGGCACCGGGAAAGTCGTTTTGGTTCTTCAGGTAGTCTTGCCCTGGTCACCATAAGGACTTAACCTTGCAAGCCTTTGATCTGAGTCAAATGTGCAACCACATGTCTGTAATGCGACGAACCTAGTTGAGTAAGTTGCTAATAACTTGCATGTGGTACCTCGGGGTGTCAACTACACCTTTTGTGTAGCTTGAAGGGGGAGCGTACCAGGGCTACGGCATGGTATCCGTCCAACGATATGTCGGTCCCATACTTCGCCTCCACTGAGGGAAGGGATGGTGTATGGCAAAAACTGGAGAGGTTCACTTGTAAAGTTTGCGGTTTCTGAAAGGCTTTGTTACGCTCACTCGCCTTTGTGGTGTTTGACTATATCTTGTGGGTAAAGTGCACTGAATATAGCTTGGACTGGAAAAGATTGGTTGGGTTTATTGATGACGTTGATGGAAATGTGAATTAGGAAAGGGAACGTGTTTACTTAACTCCTGGAAAATTTATTGATCTTATATTTTCTTTTACCGCTTTCGAATCTACTTATGCTACTTGTTAAATGATGTTTTGCTACAAATGAACCATGAAACATTCCTTTGTACTAAGCCATGCATGTAGAATATTTGTTTGCATTCTGTGCATGACTTGCTGAGTACCTAGTACTCACCCATTGCAACTACAACATCAGTTGAAGAAGAAGCTATACTGCTTTGGAGGAGGAGCTCCAGGAAGATTCGGCTAACTAGGGAGCGAGCCCAGTCAGTTGCTTGTGGTATACTGGATGGCGCCACTTTGATGCTTTTATTCCACTACAGTTTATTTCCTGTAATAAGTTTTTGCCCTGCGTGGCGTATCTTTGTAACTTGACCATAAGGTCAGGCAACCAGTTTGGTTATTTTAAATAAAGTACTTGTAGTTACGTTGAGTATGATTGTGATATTTACCGATGCTGAGACTGTGTGCACTAGCGTTATCCTGGACTAGTGCTGAATACACAGAGGGTCCGGATTTGCAAATTCGGGTCCCGACAGAGGTGGTATCAGAGCCATACTGACTGTAGAACTTACCCATAGTTAGAATGGTCGTAGTGAGGTTAAAAACTATTTTCTAAAATTAAAAGTTACCAAGATGATGAATGAAATCTCGACTCACCCCCTTCTCTCTTTTCATACCCCTTGCTGAATTCTTTTTGTCTCCACTTTGGATTTAAAATGTTGCGTTCTCACGCAAGTATCTTTTGGCAGATGGAGATGATCAACAACTACGCTGAGTGTGAGGAAGGCTACGCCGCTGAGTTATGGTGTATGCTAAAGGTGTTAGGAGGTTTTGAGAGACCGCTTTACCAGGGGACCACCGTAGTGCTGGCTGGATTGGTCAAGGCATGGGATGTCAAGATCACCGTGTATGCTCGCGAGAAGACGAAGTTCAACCGCCCATGCTACTTCACGGCCAGGAGGTCCACCTTCCAGATGGGGATTCAGGAAGTGTCGAGCCGAACGATGCGACACCTCGCTCGCACCTACTCTAGAGAGCTGGAGGGCACAGTGTTTTGTCACCACCCACGTCGAGACAACAGGGTTGAGCGGAAGCCGATAGAGGATGAGGATTTCACTGTCACACATTTGGCGAGATTCATCATCGCGCAGGAGGATGCACTTGATGATACGGTGCAGGATCTATAGAAGGCCCATGAGGAGGTCAAGAAAGAGAAGAGAAGTCTGCAGGAGGTTCGAGAGTACATGTCTCATCTTCTTCGAAGGATTGATGAGCTAGAAATGGCATTGTATGGACAGGGGCCAAAGTCAGTACTGGAATTACATGAGCCAGATCCCGAGGAGCCGCAGCCAGAGCCACAGCCCACACCATAGCCCGAGGAGGATGTCGTTTCTTTGACTACAGTTGTTGTGGGGCATGGCGATTGCTTTGCGCCTATGTCGCCGCACCCGCCACGTGGAGGCCGTGGAGGTTGGGTTGAGGAGTGAGCGTTCAGATTAGTGGTTGAGACTCCTTTGTCGAGTCGCGCCATAGAATAAAGAGTCACCTTAGAGGCGTTATACTCCAGTGTGTGAGTTCGATTTGGATTTTTATTGCTTGCTGAGTGTGCAGTATGTGTTGCAAGGCCCTTAGGCATTGTAAGCAACCATACCAAGTTATTATTGAATAAATAATAAAGATGGGATTTTGAGTTACACCTTTCACCCCACATAAGTTTCTCTACTACTTGCCTATTCTTGTTTCCCTCTCATCTCTAAAACTTGGAGTACACCACAGATGGTGAGCACCCGCGGAAACAATGGAGGAAATGGAAGTGGTCATCGCCCAGCTGGGAACCCAGATGATATGAACCAGGCACCTCAGCCAGCACCAGCAGTGGACATGCAGAACTTTGGAGCGTTTTCGGCAGCACAGACCCAGCTGATGCATGTCATGATGTAGCAGATGCAGCATGTCACTACCCAAGCTGCTGCTAACCAGGCTGCCCAGGCCATTCAAGCTAATCAAGCATAGCGGCCGTACTTCAGACTGTCAGAGTTCATGAGGACTCATCCACCCACATTCTCTGGAAACGCCAATCCACTGGAGGCAGATGATTGGCTAAGGTCTATAGAAAGAATGCTACACATCACCCAGTGCGTGGGGAATGAGAGGGTGCTTTACGCCTCTCATCAGCTAGAAGGGACTGCAGCGGTATGGTGGGAGAATTACTACGCTACACAGGAGAACCCACAAGATATCACTTGGGAGGAGTTCACCGCCGCCTTCCGTCAGTATCACGTGCTAGAGGGAATAATGGACCTCAAGAAGGAAGAGTTCAGAGCTTTAAAGCAGGGCAGCCAGTCAGTGGCTGAATATCTTAATAAGTTTACCCAGCTAGCCCGCTACGCACCTGAAGACGTAGCAACAGACAAGGCCAAGCAGTCTCACTTCTTAAAGGGACTAAATTCTGGACTACAGGTGGGACTGATTACCCACACCTTTCCTAACTTCCAAGAGCTTGTGAACAAGGTGCTCATCCTGGAGGACAAGCGCAAGGAACTGGATGACAACCGGAAGTGTAGGATGGCACAGCAGGGAGCACGCCAGGGAGGGCAACGCCTGAGAGTTGCACCAAATCAATTCTTTAGATTACAGCCGCAGAATGCTGCAAGAACACCGTCGCCATCACCAAGACCTACCAACCAGAACTACCAGACACTAGCTCCAGCCAGGAATGCCACTGCGAGCAGCCAGCAGGGTACAGTGAGGCGTTGTTATACATGCAATGAACCAGGGCACTTCTCCAACAATTGCCCCAAGAAGATAGCAGGAGTGACCCCAGTTCGCTTCAATTTGGGATCCATGCCAGCAAGAGCACCTGCACCAGGAACAAACTATGGAGCCGCACAGCCTGGAGCTTTGCACAAACTATACACGTCGTGCTGGGTAAGTTACTTGTCAACTCAGTACCCGCAATAGTTTTGTTTGACTCTGGAGCATCACATTCGTTTGTTTCTCGAGATTTTGTTGCTAGAAATGATTTGGGAATTGTGGATCTTAAAGGCATGCTTATAGTTCAAACCCTTGGTTCAGAACTCCGATCTCAATTAGGATGTTTTGGGGTGAGAATATTAATAAAAGGGGTAGAATTCCTAGCAAACCTCATAATATTGGGAACCTAGACTCTAGATGTTATTTTGGGAATGGATTGGTTGACCAAGCACAAGGCCGTGTTAGACTGTGGACGAAGAGTCATATCAGTTGAGAGCCCTTGTGGAAGAAAAGTGGAGTTTCACGCGACCGCCATTCGTGATGGGCAGTTGATGGTCAATAGCATGGAAGCAGTCAACATTGAAGTTGTTCCAGTAGTGAATGAGTACCCGAAAATTTTTCCTGAAGATTTACCTGGTATACCGCCAGATATAGATATAGAGTTTGTAATTGAGCTAGTACTTGGTACAGCACCGATAGCAAAGAGACCTTATCGGATGTCAACCGAGGAGTTGGTGGAGATGAAGAAGCAGCTCGAGGAGCTGATGGAAAAAGGGTTCATCAGAACTAGTTCGTCGCCGTGGGGAGCACCAGTTCTGTTCGTCAAGAAGAAGGATGGAAGTTTCAGGATGTGCATAGATCACCGTGCACTCAATGAAGTCACAGTGAAGAAAAAGTACCCGCTACCGAGGATCGATGACCTATTTGATCAGCTGAGAGGAGCCGGAGTTTTCTCCAAGATTGATCTTAGATCGGGGTATCATCAGCTGAAGATTTGGTCAGAAGATATTCCGAAGACCGCATTCTCGTCGAGATACGGACATTACGAGTTCACTGTTATGTCCTTTGGTCTAACAAATGCGCCAGCATATTTTATGAATCTGATGAACAAGGTTTTCATGGAATATTTGGACAAGTTTGTAGTCGTGTTTATAGATGACATTTTGGTCTACTCCAAGACCAGAGAAGGGTATGAAGAACACCTGAGGCTAGTTTTGGAGAAACTGAGGGAACAACAACTATTCGCCAAGTTCAGCAAGTGTGACTTCTGGAAGGACAAGGTAGAGTTCCTTGGACATGTAATGACAGCAGAAGGAGTTGCAGTAGACCCAAGCAAGGTGGAAGCCGTGTTACATTGGGAGCAGCCGAAGACAGTGACACAAATTCGTAGTTTTCTTGGAATGGTAGGTTATTACCGCCGCTTCATAGAAGGATTTTCGACGATTGCGAGACCTCTTACACAATTGTTGAAAAAGGAGAAGAAGTTTACTTGGACACCAGACTGCGAGAAAGGTTTCCAAGAACTGAAGAAACGATTGACGTCATCACTGGTATTAGTCCTACCAGATGTGAACTAGAGTTTTGATATATACTGTGATCCATCGCACCAGGGACTTGGATGTGTGTTGATGCAGAATCGGAAGGTCGTTGCATATGCATCGAGGCAGTTGAGGCCGCATGAAGAGAACTATCCAACACATGACCTAGAGTTAGCAGCCGTAGTGCATGCCTTGAAGTTGTGGCGACACTATCTGATCGGAAATAGGTGTGAAGTGTATATAGACCATCAGAGTCTTAAATACATATTCACCCAGTCGGACTTGAACATGAGGCAAAGGAGATGGTTAGAGTTGATCAAGGATTACAATGTCGGCATCCATTACCATCCCGGGAAGGCCAATGTGGTGGCCGATGCTTTGAGTTGGAAGAGTCATACCGTGAATGTGTTGATAGCAGGAGAACATGACGAGCTATGTAAGGAATTCCAAAAGATGAAACTGGAAGTCGTACCGGAAGGATTCTTAGCTACTTTGGAAGTAAAGCCTACTCTGGAAGATCAGATCCGAGAAGGACAGAAGGACGATTTCAAGGTTCAGAGAATTAAGTCCAAGACGGAGGAAGGCAAGGCAAAAGACTTCAGACTGGATGAGCAAGGCACGTTGTGGATTAAGGATCGCATTTGTGTGCCGAACAAGAAGGAGCTGAAACAGTTGATTCTGGAAGAAGCCCATGACTCCAAGTATTCAATTCATCCAGGAAGCGCTAAGATGTATCAAGACCTGAAGGAAAGATTCTGGTGGCCGAGCATGAAACGTGAGGTTGCCGAACATGTTGCGTTATGCGACATATGTCAGAGAGTCAAGGCAATGCATCAGAGACCAGCAGGATTGCTACAGCCACTGAAGATACCTGAGTGGAAGTGGGAATAAATCGGCATGGACTTCATTACCGGGTTGCCGAGAACTCCGGGTGGATATGACTCCATATGGGTAATAGTGGATCGCCTAACTAAGGTCTCTCACTTCATCCCTGTGAAGACCACCTACTCAGGAGATAAGCTAGCAGAGTTATATATGACCAGGATCGTTTGTTTGCACGAAGTGCCGAAGAAGATTGTATCGGACAGAGGCACCCAATTTACCTCAAGGTTTTGGAACAAGCTACATGAAGCTATGGGAACCCGTCTGAATTTCAGCATAGCTTATCATCCGCAGACGGATGGACAGATGGAGAGAGTTAATCAGATTTTGGAGGACATGTTGAGAGCTTGTGCCTTAGCTTATGCTACATCTTGGGATAAGAGTTTGCCGTATGCCGAGTTCAATCGGGTACATGATAAGGCTTGTACACCTTCTCCCAAATTGCAAAGCACTGAGCTTGAATGTATGCCTCCATCTTTGCTTTCCAAAACTGAAAATCAACACCATCGAAAATACAAGGTTTTGTCGAATACCTATCCATCACTACAATTTCTAATCACCAGTTAAGATTAATTAGAAAAACCTTGCTCTGATGCCACTTGTAGGATCGATATAGACTAATGTAGCAATCAGAAGGGGGTGAATGATTGCGCGGAAGCTAAAACAGATTTATTGATTGTCGAAACACCCCTAAACAAATTATAAAAGATTGCTTCAGTTTTCAACAAAAACAGATTGACATACGTTCACTAAAACATTAATTCCTGAAGATCCAACCATTGAATTAACATGAAATTTAAAGTATAGAAACTAGATTCAATTAAGAAACTAACCAATAAGAATATCGGTGGTGGAAAAACCAATACCGGCTATCCTTATGAACTGTGATAATCAATCTGTGATTGCTAAAGTGAACAGTGCTAAGGATAATGCGAAGTCATCAAGACATGTTAAAAGACGATTGAAGTCTGTCAGGAAATTGAGAAACTCCGGAGTAATAAGTGTGATTTATATTCAAACAGACAAAAACCTGGCAGATCCCTTTACAAAGGGACTATCACGGAATGTGATAGAAGGTGCATCTAGGGAGATAGGTATGAGACCCATATAAGTTGCCATTGTGGTAACCCAGCCTTTGTGATCGGAGATCCCGTGAATTAGGTCCTAAGTAAAACAAGCAATTGGCGAACTAAGGACAGTAATCTGTTGCCCTCTCCAAGTGAAGATGCAATACTCTCAAAAGGCTGTAAGGCAGGATGGCGATATGCCTTAATGTATTTCTGTTGGCTTTAACTAGCGAAGATGCTGTCCTACAGAGCATTCTTGAAAGAACACACCTATATGAGCCTGACTGTCTAACGTCGCAGTCTATGAGACTAGGGTGATCTCTAGTAAGCTCATGAAGAGACCATGGAGTACAACGCATATACTCCACCCGCGGATGGGGCTACTGGCAGTCAGGTATCAGTTATGACTTTGAGTGAAACCTGTCCACACAAAACATGCAATTCAAGGCGTAGTCCATTGTTCAAGTTGTGAATGGGTGTAGCTTGGAGCTCTAGGCAGAAGTTCAACTTAATAGTCTCTGCTGAAACGCTGGTATATCAAACAGTAGTGAGTATTGGCAAATCTCTAAATGGGCATTTGAGATCTGGTGGGGGATTGTTGGAATATAGTGGGCTTGGCTCATGTAAAGGCCAACTAATTCCAAAGGAAATCTCAAAGGCCCATGTAGGAGCATGAGGATGGTAGAACCCTTTAGTCCCATATTGCTAGTGGAAGGGGAGGAACACCTGTGGCTCTCTATATAAACCACCTATAGGCCACCACCAGGAGTGTGCTTGAGGCTTGAGAGGAGTTAGAGTTTTGCCACCTCTCGCTGTTGCACTACCACCGTAGCCTTCTCCATTCCAAGCGCCGGCGTGCACCTGCGATCGGGAGAGCGGGTCTCCGGAACCCTTCGCCTTTGAGATCCTGCATCGGGATAGGGCGAATAAGGTTTTTGGGAAGCGCTTCGCGTGACTGCTCAAGATCTTCACCACGGGTCGTCTTCCTGTTCTTGCTGCTAGGCGTCGCAGTGAGCGACTCCTGCGACGTGCCATCAATAACGTCGTCCACGTCAACGTCGCGACTGCACCAGCCACGGCATCTGCATCTTCTTCTGCTCAGTACGTTCGATCTGTCCTAATCTTGTGGTTAATCATGTTTAACAAGATGGACTTGTTGTTCGTGCTGTCTAGTATGGTAGAGAAATACATGCTAGTTTCTATGATGTTGTTCATGATTTATATTCGGAATTTAATCTGGAAATTGTCTAATTACTCAACAATCCAAAAACCTTATTGTAGACAACTTCCTGGATTAACAATGGCTGGTTTTGCCGACGCACTAAGGCCGGAGAGTAAATTCTCTGGTGTGCACTTTAAGATGTGGCAAGTCAAGGTCACGCTCTTGCGTACGGGTATGAATGTATTCTGGGTTAGTAAAGGCAATCCTGAAGGTGATCTCTCTGCTGAGCAGCAGAAAAGTTTCACGGATGCCAATATTATCTTTGTGGGATGCATTCTTAGCGTTCTTGCCGATCGTTTGTGTGATGTGTACATGCACATAACAGATGCGAAGGTGCTGTGGGGTACACTTAATGCTAAGTTCGGTGCATCGGATGCGGGCAGTGAACTGTATGTCATGGAAAACTTTCATGACTATAAGATGGCTGATAATCGCTCTATTGTAGAGCAAGCCCATGAGATACAGTGCATTGTCAAGGAACTCAAACTCCTGGAATGTGTCTTACCTGATCCTTTTGTTGCCGGTTGCATCATTGCAAAACTGCCTCCCTCGTGGAGGAGTTTCGGCACTACTCTAAAACATAAGAGGACAAAGATATCAGTGGAAATCTGATAGCGTCCCTTGATGTTGAAGAGAAGGCTCGGGCTAAGGACTTCAGTGGTAGTGGAGCCGAGGGCCAGTCCAGCGCCAATATGGTTCAGAAGAATTACAGCAAGAACAAAGGGAAGAACAAGCCTAATAAGACTACCAACTTCAAGAAGAAGAAGATGAACAAGGCTGAGATGCCCTGCTTCGCATGTGGTGAAGTCGGGCATTTTTCCAAGGAATGCCCAGATCGGGCAGACCGTCGAGGGAAAAAGGCCAACAATGGACAGGCGTCCAAGGCTGTCAACACGGTGACCGCTAGCAACACTGGAGACACAGGGTATGGTAATTTACCTTATTGTTCACAGTATTTCAGTCCTCAAGTTGGTGGATTGATAAGGGTGCTAACGTTCATGTGTGTTCTGACATTAATATGTTCTCTTCTTATCAGGTCACTCGGGATTCCTCCGTCCTAATGGGGAATGGGTCACATGCTTCTGTTCATGGCTCTAGCACAGTGAATCTGAAGTTTACTTTGGGAAAGATCGTGCAGCTAAAGAACATGCAGCATGTACCTTCTATAAACAAGAATCTCGTTAGTGGCTCCCTTTTATGCAGAGATGGGTTTAAGGTAGTGTTAGAGTCCAATAAAGTAGTTGTGTCAAGGCATGGACTATTTATTGGTAAAGGCTATGAGTGTGGAGGCTTGTTCCGCTTTTCCCTTTCAGATTTCAGTAATAAGTCTGTGAACCACATTTGTGGTAGTGTTAATGATGATGCGAGTATTTGGCACTCTCATTTATGCCACATTAACTTTGGTCTTATGAATCGGCTTTCCAGCATGAGTTTAATTCCGAATTTCACTATTGCCAAAGATTCTAAGTGCCATAGTTGTGTGCAATCAAAGCAACCTCGAAAGCCTCACAAGGCGACTGAGGAGAGGAACTTGGCACCTCTAGAACTCATACATCCTGATCTATGTGAGATGAATGGTGTGTTGACAAAGGGTGGAAAGAGATATTTCATGACATTGATTGATGATGCAACTAGATTTTGCTATGTTTACTTGTTGAAAGCTAAAGACGAGACGCTACACTACTTCAAAATCTATAAAGATGAAGTTGAAAATCAACTGGAGAGAAAGATCAAACGCCTTAGGTCGGATTGTGGTGGCGAATATTTTCCCAAAATCTTTGATGATTTCTGTGCGGAACATGGTATTATTCATGAGAGGACACTTCCCTACTCACCCGAATCAAACGGGATTGCCGAGAGGAAAAATCGCACGCTGACTGACTTGGTGAACGCCATGTTAGACACGGCTGGTTTATCTAAGGCATGGTGGGGGGAAGCTATGTTGACTTCATGTCATGTCTGAATAGAGTTCCTAACAGAAACATGGAGAAGACCCCTTATGAGAAGTGGGTTGGGAGAAAACCATCACTTTCTTACTTACGCACGTGGGGATGCTTGGCGAAAGTCAATGTACCGATTAACAAAAAGCGTAAGCTCGGGCCTAAGACAGTGGATTGTGTCTTTCTGGGATATGCTCAGTGGAACATCGCCTATAGATTTTTAGTAGTTAAATCTGATGTGCCTAATATGTATGTTGATACGATTATGGAGTCTCGTGATGCTACATTTTTTGAGAATATTTTTTCGATGAAAGATATGCATAGCACTTCTAGATTTTCTTTTGAGATAATTCCTGGAACTGTTATACCTATTGAGTCTTCTGAGCAACCACCTGAGAAAGTCCTAGAGGCGGATGACAATGAAGCTCTTAGAAAGTGCAAGAGACAGAGGATTGAGAAATCCTTTGGTGATGATTTCATTGTGTACCTCGTGGATGACACTCCCACGTCCATTGCAGAGGCATATGCATCTCCAGATGCAGACAATTGGAAAGAAGCTGTCCAGAATGAGACGGACTCGATTCTCGCTAATGGGACTTGGGAGGTAACTGAACAGCCCTATGGTTGTAAACCTGTGGGTTGTAAGTGGGTGTTCAAGAAGAAGCTTAGGCCTGATGGTACTATTGAGAAGTACAAGGCTCGGCTTGTGGCTAAGGGTTACACCCAAAAGGAAGGCGAAGATTTCTTTGATACTTATTCACCTGTTGCTAGAATGACCACCATTCGAGTATTACTTTCCCTGGCTGCCTCGTATGGTCTTCTCATTCATCAGATGGACGTGAAGACAGCTTTCCTTAATGGAGAGTTAGATGAAGAAATTTACATGGAACAGCCTGATGGGTTTGTAGTAAAGGGTCAAGAGAGCAAGGTGTACAAATTATTGAAATCTTTGTATGGCCTGAAACAAGCACCTAAGCAATGGCATGAGAAGTTTGATACCACCTTGACTTCTGCGAGCTTTGCCATTAATGAGGCTGATAGATGTGTATACTATCGCTATGGTGGGGGTGAAGGAGTTATATTGTGCCTTTATGTGGACGATATACTGATATTTGGCACGAATATTGATGTGATCAATGAGGTCAAGTCTTTCCTATCAAAGAAATTTTATATGAAAGATCTGGGAGAAGCTGATGTAATTCTGAACATCAAGCTTATTAAGGATGAGAGTGGGATTACTCTTTCGTAATCTCACTATGTGGAGAAGGTCTTGAGCCGGTTTGGCTTTATGGACAGCAAGCCCTCTCCCACTCCTTATGATCCTAGTGTGACACTGAGAAAGAATAAGAAAATTGGCTTTAACCAATTAAGATATTCTTAGATTATCGGTTCGCTCATGTATCTTGCTGGTGCAACAAGACCTGATATATCATTTGCTGTGAGCAAATTGAGTAGGTTCATGTCAAACCCGGGTTCTGATCATTGGCATGCACTTGAAAGGGTAATGCGCTATTTGAAAGGTACTACGAGTTATGGGATTCACTATTCGAGGCACCTGCGGTGCTTGAGGATATAGTGACTCGGCTGGATTCTGATGTTGATGAGCTCTATGCTACCAGTGGATATGTATTTACCATTGGTGGTGGTGCAGTGTCATGGAGGTCTTGCAAACAGACCATTTTGACAAGGTCAACTATGGAGGCATAGCTCACTACTTTAGATACAGCCACTATAGAGGCAGATTGGCTGCGTGAGCTCTTGATGGACTTGCCGGTGGTTGAAAAACTAATACCGGCTATCCTTATGAACTGTGATAATCAATCTGTGATTGCTAAAGTGAACAGTGCTAAGGATAATGCGAAGTCATCAAGACACATTAAAAGACGATTGAAGTCTGTCAGGAAATTGAGAAACTCCGGAGTAATAAGTGTGACTTATATTCAAACAGACAAAAACCTGGCAGATCCCTTTACAAAGGGACTATCACGGAATGTGATAGAAGGTGCATCTAGGGAGATGGGTATGAGACCCATATAAGTTGCCATTGTGGTAACCCAGCCTTTGTGATCGGAGATCCCGTGAATTAGGTCCTGGGTAAAACAAGCAATTGGCAAACTAAGGACAGTAATCTGTTGCCCTCTCCAAGTGAAGATGTAATACTCTCAAAAGGCTATAAGGCAGGATGGCGATATGCCTTAATGTGTTTCTGTTGGCTTTAACTAGCGAAGATGCTGTCCTACAGAGCATTCTTGAAAGAACACACCTATATGAGCCCGACTGTCTAACGTCGCAGTCTATGAGATTGGGGTGATCTCTAGTAAGCTCATGAAGAGACCATGGAGTACGACGCATATGCACCACCCGCGGAGGGGGCTACTGGCAGCCAGGTATCAGTTATGACTTTGAGTGAAACCTGTCCACACAAAACTTGCAATTCAAGGCATAGTCCATTGTTCAAGTTGTGAATGGGTGTAGCTTGGAGCTCTAGGCAGAAGTTCAACTTAACAGTCTCTGCTGAAACGCTGGTATATCAAACAGTAGTGAGTATTGGCAAATCTCTAAATGGGCATTTGAGATCTGGTGGGGGATTGTTGGAATATAGTGAGCTTGGCTCATGTAAAGGCCAACTAATTCCAAAGGAAATCTCAAAGGCCCATGTAGGAGCATGAGGATGGTAGAACCCTTTAGTCCCATATTGCTAGTGGAAGGGGAGGAAGACCTATGGCTCTCTATATAAACCACCTATAGGCCACCACCAGGAGTGTGCTTGAGGCTTGAGAGGAGTTAGAGTTTTGCCACCTCTCGCTATTAGGCTACCACCGTAGCCTTCTCCATTCCGAGCGCTGGCGTGCACCTCCGATCGGGAGAGCGGGTCTCCGGAACCCTTCGCCTTCGAGATCCTGCACCGGGAGAGGGCAAATAAGGTTTTTGGGATGCGCTTCGCGCGACTGCTCAAGATCTTCACCATGGGTCGTCTTCCTGTTCTTGCTGCTAGGCATCGTAGTGAGCGGCTCCTGCGACGTGCCATCAATAACGTCGTCCACGTCAACATCGCGACTGCACCAGCTGCGGCATCTGCATCTTCTTCTGCTCAGTACGTTCGATCTGTCCTAATCTCGTGGTTAATCATGTTTAACAAGATGGACTTGTTGTTCGTGCTGTCTAGTATGGTAGAGAAATACATGCTAGTTTCTATGATGTTGTTCATGATTTATATTCGGAATTTAATCTGGAAATTGTCTAATTACTCAACACTTATACTATTAAAACCCTAATGAGTTGTACTCAAATACATGCATGCATATCCACTGGCCCAATTACATATGGTCCAATATATGCACACAGCCAAAAACTTATATTTGTACGCGTACGGCCCACCTGCCGCTACCCCGTGACTCACTCTCGACTTCACGTGTACTGTTCTCTAGTCCGAACGTCCCGCATAACATCCTTGATTACTAGGATATCAGTTCCTCCTTGAACCTTAGTTCCTTTATGAACCTAGTTCCGGTCCCATCACTGACCACGTTCAACCTCAAGCAACACCTGTACATGAATAAACACGAAACCCTGTACGAGCACAAGTCCACGACTTGACTCATGATCAGTCCATGCAACCACTCACACGAGCGCATTGCATCAAACAAAACAACTACTATGCTATCACAAGCATATTAATTAATCATCTGAAACAACACATGCACATGCATCACACATGCCATGAGCACAACCACTTTGCAATACCAAATTCATCACTAAGCCAATTTTTCAGCACATAATTTCACAAGTGTACAATCTCTGCAGAGAATAAATCTAATCGATTACCGTGCTCACGGTCATGAGCAGAGAATAAAATAATCTCTACAGAGAAAGTACTGTCAAGTATAGATTTTGGTTTTTGGAAAGTGTTCGAAAAATGGAATTGGGTCGGGTATGGAGGTCTGTGGTTTGGAATGGTTAGATGGTTGGGTTGTGGAATAACAGTAGAGTAGTCATTGATTATATTGTTTTACTGTCTTTACAATTGCCATTGTAAACTGCGAATGATTTCGAAATTATTATTCTATTGCAAATAAAATTTGCTTTGTGCTCAAAATAGACTTAGTGTAGAAATTTTCATTCATTGTTGTAACCCTGCATCAATATTATTGTTTCCATACACTAAAGTCTTGCGACTACATACGTGTATTCACTGTTTGCTCTCACAAATTTTGGCTAGAGGAAGGTAATGAAGATCCACTTGACGAGTCGCAGTTTGCCCCAGAGTTCAACGACTTCGTTAAGGATTAACTGGGTCTCTCCTTGGTCAGTTGCCTATGGGTTATGGATGGCACATCGTCGTGTTTTGTTTAGTACCGATTTCCGCTGCACTTGCTTCTTTTGTATTGTATTTGGCCGGTCGGCCGTAAGCTGTAAAGTTTAAGTCAGCTGTATTAATTCTACCCTCTTTATACTATATGAATAGTGTGCATGTGGTTGTGATGCACCTCGATCGAAAGTATGTGGGTGCTAGGCTACTGGTTCAGATAACTAGCACTAGACACATAAGTGGGAAGCTCGGATTGGCATCAACTAGTCAATAAACAATTGCGTGCAACGCATGACTCCTGATTGATTGGCCTCAGTCTGGGTACGGTTTTGGATAAATGATTGGATGTCTTACAGGTTGCGTTAATTCCTAGTCCGACGCAACAGTAATGACATGAATCACTATTCCAAGATCGAAGCCCCCACATCTCCTTCCTCAACCCTCTCTGATCAACATGATCATTAAGGTCACCATTCACCATAAGAGTGGCAACTTTGACTCTATTAGAGTCTGTACTTGGAATCTGATTAGCAAGATCATGTAGTGGCAAAAGTTTCATGTGGTGGACTTCATCATCAGGGAGATAGATTCCTCTTCTATGGATCGTGGTAAGAGAATCTATTTTGCTCTTTATATTATGGCCCTTATCAGGAGGATGACAACGTACAGAGGACTGATGCCAAACATCCACAAGCCTTAGATGTGTGTATTCATGTATATATGAAACTAAATCATTAATGCACATCTTAAGGTTTAAAGAATGGTTTAGTTTATCCTTTAACTTGAAATCAAGGAATGCACTAAGATAAGATGAAGTAAATTGGAATGCATACCTTTGAGTTTTCTATTTTTCATCCAAATGACACATAAGAACAAAGCTCAATAAAATCGTTGGTCTCACAATAAATAGATTTATCCTTAATTAATTATTAAGCATTACTCCAAAACCAAAAGGAGATTAAACTTACATGCATGCTGCGCTATGCGTGTGCGGGGCCTAGTCGCCTCTTCGGCCCAACCACACTACTACTTTCGTTCTGCACTAGGAGACCATGGCATGCGACACGTGTCGCCTGCCAAGTCTCTCGAGCTCAGGAAGGGGACTATTTTTGAATTTTTTTTTTTGCATGGGGGCTATTTTTCAAAAAATTATGTGGGAGGAGTAACTACGGTAAAAATTTCTACATTCAGGAGGTGAGAGTGAGGAGAGAGAGAGAGAGATTTGTGTTGGGATGTATACGGTAGACCCTAGCCCTGGTGTATAATACAAACACAGGACATATATAAAATGAGCACCAATCTTGATGCATATTTTAGGCCTTATGATTATGCTTGTACCTAAAAGCCCTAGTAGCAAAACTACACTCATGTTATACAAAAGAAAATCTAAAGCTTTATGTTTTAGGCAACAAAAATGGGTGCAAACTGCAATATATATTTACTAAAAAGAACAAAGCTTCTCGGCTCCAGCTTTTTAGCATGTGCGCGTCGACATCAGGGTTAACAAAATCGACGAAAATCGTGCGATTTTCGTGATTTTCGCCCGTATTGCCGTGGTCCGATATCAAATACTGATCGATTAACTGGTCCAATTCAAAAAAAATTCAAAAATTCAAAAAAAATTACGTGTCACAAAACCAGTCGAAAATCGGTGGAAGTCACTCAATTTTCGTCAAAAATCGACAAAAAAACGCTCCAAAAAATTGACCGCCAAAAAAGTTCACCAAGTTTGTCGATTTTCCACCGATAATCGTCGATTTTCCACGATATTCGACGACTTTTGTTTTTTTCAATTTTTTTTGAATTTTGAGTTCGCGCGACTTTTAGCGATTTTCGCTCGAAAATCGATGATTTTTTGGTACCAACGCAGTAGCAAAATTCTTGATCTAAATGGTAAGGTGAAGCCGTGAAGGTCGACATGTCTGGAACGTCTCCATTTTTTTTTTGCAGGCACTCTTTTTTTTTTTGCAGGCACTCTTTTTTCTCTTTGACCTTTCGCCCGGTCGCTCCCAATTCGAAATCCCCAATCCCAATCCCAATCCCCACCCACGAAGCCATAACCCTAACCCCATCTCCTCTTTCCCAGCGAAAGCAACCGGCGGCGAGCGAAGATGCCGGCGACGGCGGGGCGCGTGCGCATGCCCGCGAACAACCGCGTGCACAGCAGCGCGGCGCTGCAGACCCACGGCATCTGGCAGAGCGCCATCGGCTACGACCCCTACGCCCCGGAGAACAACAAGCAGCAGCCCGCCTCCTCCTCCGTCTCCGCCAACGCCGCGGCCGCGGCCGCGGCCGCCGCCTCCGCCCCCGCCCCCGCCTCCGCCTCCGCCGCCTCGTCCGACAACGCCTACACCAGCTTCCAGGGCCTCCTCGCGCTCGCCCGCATCACCGGCTCCAACTCCGACGAGACACGGGGCGCCTGCAAGAAGTGCGGCCGCGTCGGCCACCTCACCTTCCAGTGCCGCAACTTCCTCTCCGTCAAGGAACTCGACCTGGATGACGATGTCCACGCCAGCGCGCAGGCCGCAGCTCAGGCCAAGTTCGACGAGATCAAGAAGAAGGCATCTGGTGGCAGGGACGGTGATGAGGAGGGTTCCAGCGAGGAAGATGTGGAGGACGACAGTGATTCCTCCGATTCTGACATTGATCCTGAACTGGAGAGAATAATTGCTGAGCGTGAGCGTGGCAGGAATGGGGGGAGGCGGTCCAGGGAGGAAGACAAGAAGACAAGCCGCCATAGGAGCAGCAGCAGGGGAAAATCGAAGCACAGGAGGAGCAGGAAGAGCGACAGCAATAATGACTCGGAGGAGGAGAGGAGCAAGGACAAGAAGAAGAAGAGTAGGCGGAAGAAGCATGACATATCAGATCAGGATAGGGGCATTGACTCTGACAGGAAGAGCCACAGGAAAAGGCGGAGGACCCACCGCAAGAGTGATGACTCGTCGGACAATTATGAGCCTGGAGGGAAAGACAGGAGACGTCACCACCACCACAATAACCGTCATCACCAGAGGGATGCATCTGACAGTGACAGTGGTGGCACTGAATCTGCAGATGGCAGGAAGCGATCCAGCAGGCGGAGGAGGCACCGGAGGTCAGCAGGCAGTGGATCAGATAAGGATGAGCGACATGGTCTGCAGGGAGCAAAACGGTCCGAGGAGAAGAGCAGGAAGCATAAGAGGGGCTAAAGAGGAGTGCTGAACCGGTAATTTGCTCCCAATGATGCTATCGAAGCCTTCTATTCACCTACAGCGCTGGTCCTTTGTTATTTGTTGTCATATGGTTGTTGCATTCGAAGCATGATCCTTAATATGTATAACATATTTTTGTATTACTGTGTGTCAGTGACTCAACTTTCTAAGCTACTATGCATAAAGGGTTGTGCTTTGAAATTAATAAGCTTGCGCATATTTAATAAGAGATCTTATGAAAAATTCACTTGGGCTATTTTCTTCTAGCTGATATTGCAAGAAAGGACCAGCATAACACCACCTATAATGTAGTAATGGAGTCTGGAAAGCAGCCAGCTATGTCAACATTGACCTTGTAACAAATGGAATATGCTCTTTAGTAACCGCCGATATTCTGGGGATAGTAGCTCTTTGGTGTGTGGGTTATGCAGTTTTATCATAATTGAGAATGTCTCCTCACTTGTTTATTTTTTGATGTTTCCTTGTTGCACATTTCAAATTTCCTTCAAATTCATGCGCCGTAGTAAAATCTTGCCAAGCTACTTTGGCAACATTTCTCGACTATTGGCTAATCAGCATTGTGATCATTTGATTTGTCATTGTAGATGTGGTAGCTCTCTATATTATTGAATTTGAGATTCTGAATTAAGCTGATACAGTGCCCTCCATGTATTTTTTTTGGCTATTTTTGCATTAAGTTGATAAATTAGGATGCTTTTGATCGGTCTGAAATTTAAACCAATCTAGTATGGGTGATAATAGTATATTTCTGTCTTTCATGCCTCTGTGCATATATTAGGATGAGTTGAGAACATGTTAGAAGTGAGCATATGCTTTTGTAGGAGTTGCTACGTATGTTTAGGCTTTCCAACATTGAATGGTGAATGTTAGCCCGATCTTCTATTGATTCAAGTGAATTAGTGCTAGCTTGTAGATCATGTTCTTTACGATGTGTGGTGGATACCTCCTTGGGCAAGACTACTTAGTTCTTTTTTCTCGATTATGTTGTTTTCTGCAGTTTAGAACTTCCATGAAATTTTTTTCGCCAATTCTTTATACTTACCTTGACCATTCACTGATTTCATTTCCATCAGTCAAGTGCTTATTTATCCATGGTGAAATGTGATTCTTTTCCACTACAATGCTGCTACATAGCTTGGATGTTGGAGGTTCATTCTAGAAATCTTCTTCTGCACTTCCACAGCTCTGACCATCATGTAAGTTTGAAAAAAGAAAAATCTGATGTGTGACAAGATGAATTCTCTGGTAACAGTACTGTTACTAATAATACAGATCTGCTCAACTGATCCGAAGGTCCATCGATAAAATCTTTTGTGAATTCTCAATAGCTCTTTAGATATATTGATACATGCAGATCTGATTGTCTTTTTTCTTTTTATTAGCCGATTAAATTTGTGGGAAGGGACTTCTATTTGGTTGTGTTACTTTTTTTTAGCCAGGTTGGTTGATAAGTATCTGTATTCTAGTTGTTCATGTTTTTCTGGTAATTTCTTGCATGTCGTTTCCCCCTCAGACGGAATGATGGTGATTAGACACAACTGTTGGTATGAAAACTAAAAACATGTGCATCCTTTTCCTGCAGTACAGCTCGATAACCGAAAAGAAATATCAAGAGACATTCAGCTGTAGAGCTGCTTTGGTTATTGAGAGGAAGATAGGTGGTTCTGATCTCTTGGGCATCTGTCCTCTTTAGGTTGTTTTTTCCCTTCATGTTTTTGACTTTTGAGACGACATCTGTATATGCCTGTAAATTAAGAATGGCTTCGGTTACATGTTCTTTGTTTGGTAGGATTTTATTTGAATATTTTGGTTCTACAAAAACATGCACACCATGCTGTCTTGATCAACTCTGCAGGATATGAGAATGAGTTATTGATGTTTCAATTTAATAAAGTGTTTCTTCTGTATGATTTTGCTCTATATCTGTCTTGCTAAACTCAGATCAGTTATCTGTCTTTGGACCCGAGTCTAACTGTAAGTGGTTTTGAACTTTTCAAGCTATATGGTCTAAGCTAGCAGAAATGTCAGTGCCTTTTGTTCATTTACACCCACCATTTTCCTTACCATGATGTACATATTATACAGTACAGAATATTCTTTATTTATTTTTTTGCAGAAATTCCTGTTGAGTTAGACCATAGACCTGATAGTTAACATTTTTAGGTCTTGAACCTTCTGTGTGTGCTGCTGCTGCCCAGTGCCCATTCTACGTCAGTGAGTGCTGATGCTGCAGATTGGGCCATTGAAATGAGTTTCGATAATTTTACCATACGAAAAAGAGCAGAGTGATTTTGATTCAAGTGGAATTGTTAGTTTATCTGCTTTACTTTGCTGGACTGAGGAAATACCTGTGTAGTACATACAAACTTTTTGATGCCATATCCTACTAGCAGGCTAGCACATCTGCTTGGTTTCGGTCTCTCGGAGATGAAATTGTGATTCCTATAATTAATAATCCTTGCACCCTTTTACATAAAATTTTCTAATTGAAATACTACCTAAAACACCTCCCGAAGGAACGCTGGCCGGAGGAGCCCTCCACGTCGCCTCTCCCGTTCTCTCTCCGTTATTTTCAAAAAAAAACCCTAGTTCTATAAGTCATGGACAGATCCTTCTAATTTATGCAAAGGTCTTTTGTGATTTTTTGTGAAGGCAAAAAAAGTTTCTTCGGAATGCGTTTAGGTCCCTTATTCGCTACTATATAGAAAGAGCCTTTCGTTAAATGCAAATCACGAACGAGCGCGAACGAACCCCTTTCTACTTTTTTCGAAATAGCGGTGTGGTCCAAAACTATAACAAACAGGTCCCTGATTTTTATATCCAGGTCTTTTCTCCGTTTTCTCCGAAAAAAATATTTTCGTCAACAGAAAAATATGTACTTTTTTTCGGCTTAGTCTCTAAGGTTTCTCGAGCCTCCAAAAATTTGGAAAATATGTCTAGGTCTATTTTTTCTCCGGAAAAAAAACGCAAAGTTGTTTTTCCTTCACGCGTGCGGCATGCGCATTTAAAAATACATCTATATCTATTTTTTCTCCTAAAAATTATTTTCCCTCTGAAAAATTATTTATCCTTTGAAAAAAAAACGCAAAATCATATATTTTTTTTGCCGGCTCAGTCTCTGAGGTTTCTCGAGCCTCTAAAAATTTGAAAAATATGTCTAGGTCTACTTTTTCTCCGGGAAAAAAAATAGAGCTATTTTTCGTTCGCGCGCGGCATGCGCATTTAAAAATACATCTAGATCTATTTTTTTCTTTGAAAAATTATGTTTTCTCCGAAAAAAACGGAAAGTCATTTCCCGTTCACGCGCGCGGCGTGCGCGGCATACTTTTTCCCTAGCACGATCTCTAAGGTTTCACGAGCATACAAAAAAAAATTAAAAATACGTTTAGATCTATTTTTCCTCTAGAAAAAAAGCACAAAGTTATTTTCCGTTCATGCGCGCGGCGTGTGCCGCGCTCTCATTTCATTATAAAAAACACACGATAAATAAGCCTAGCACGTATTTTTTTTTTTTTTTTTTTTTTTTTTTGCTTATGATATGTTATGGCAGGTATAACCAACAAAAGAAGCGAAGGCTTTAACCAAACCCTACCTAGCTCTCAATCATCAGCAATAACATATAAAGGTACCAAGTAAAAAACGCTCTAGCTTATTACCTCATTTCATGTGTTACTATATTATTCGCAAACACTAGATTACGCGACGTGCCACTGCGTGTGCATTTCTAGTTACTCTGAGATGTGTAGAGCCTTCAACATTCTAATTATAATCTTCTATATAACATTTCCCGGAGGTTCCCTTGAAGGAGGGCATATCCACGTTGGCAGGTGTGCGCTAAAGCCCTCGACAGGTCCTGATTTTGCGTGCGCCTCCCCGGTCGCTCCACCGCTTAGGCACTCGCTCCTTCCCCTGCGCGCCGTGTGCGACTCGCTAGAAGCTTCCGCCCACGTCGCGATCGTGATTCCAATCGACGCGGCGCCTTCCTTCGTTCTTATGCGTGGCTACCCACCTCACCCTCCTTCTCGCCTCCTCCGCTCGCCGCTTCTCCCCTCCCCCGCCTCGTGGGAGCGGCCATACCACCACCTGCCGGCGTTGCCTCGTGACTTCCGGGGATCCCTCGAGGTCTTCAATCCCTCATCAGCCGCGGATTCTGCCGCCTCTACATTGCACCCCACTGTCAAGTCCACCTCCCCCTTCATTGCCGCTGCTATTCCCGACCGGCAAAGGGACATGGATAGGAGCATTGTGGAGGATGCCGTGGGGAAGCCGACGCAGCGGGCGGCGGAGTGGAGCCTCGTGCTTCAGACCGACGAGCACACAAGCCTCCCCCAGGGCGTGGCCGCCCGCAGCAGCTCTGAGGACAAGGTAACCTGAGGGGGGGCGGTCCCTAGGGTGGCGAAGGAGCTCCAGGCGGCGCTGTCGCTGTTCCAGCAGACATTCGTGGTGTCGGACGTGAGCTGGCCGGACCACCCCATCATGTACGCTAGCGCCGGATTCTTCAACATGACCAGCTATACCTCCAAGGAGGTCGTTGGAAGGAACTGGTAATATTTCTCCTCCTCCTTGTTCTTCATGGAGGAAGGATTAACCCTTTAATTTCCTCCTGATGGAACGGAATATCAAACTAGGTGTTCTCTGCAGCCGCTTCCTCCAAGGCTCCGGCACGGACCCCACAGAGATCGTAAAGATCAAATAAGCTTTCGCTGCTGGCTCAAATTGCTGCGGCCGTGTCCTCAACTACAAGATGTTTATAGCCAGACAGAAGGATCAGGCCCGTAGCTCAGTATCGGAGCTTGTGTTGGCTCTGAAGAATCCACGGTCATTGTCAGAATCAAGAAATAGCACGTTAAAATTGTAGAAATTGTTAGGTGTGTTCATAAGTGAAGTTCCAGGCAAGAGAAGCTCTGAAAATGGATCTTACCGTAACTCTCACACCGGAACAAGAAGCTCACTGCAAAAGATTAGTGAAGTTCCTGAAGAAGGGAATAAAACTAAAAAATCTAGTATGCGTTCATTTATGGGGTACGCTAGGTTCATACGAGTTAAATGATAGAATTGTGGCATCTTGTTTCTTAATTTCCTTGCACAATTCCTGTCCATGATTTTATTTTGTCTTATGCAATTTGTACATGCGGTTTTCTTTGTATGGCCCATGGAAATGTAGAGAAGAACGTGCTCAAACCAAGAGATGAAGATCAGCTACTTGACAGTGATGATGAAAGGCCTGAGAACTTTGATGATGAGCTGAGGAGGAAAGAAATGAGAAGGGGTATAGACTTAGCTACTGCACTTGAATGAATTGAGAAGAATTTTGTCATCACTGACCCAAGATTTCCTGATAATCCCATTGTAAGATTCAACTCGGACCTCATGTACCTCTGACTCCAATATTTCTTTATTGATATAGATATCATGTTTTCATGGATATGTATTTTATTCTTTGGTCAATGTTTCAGATATTTGTGTCTGATAATTTTCTGCGACTGACAGAATATAGCCGTGAACAAATATTGCGAAGAAATTGCAGGTGAATGATGATACCATCTTGCCCCTTTTATTGCACAATTTCACTGACAATTTTTTAAAAAAGTTTTTGCAAATTCCAGCCCTTTGTAAATTAACTGTTGCACATGGTAGTAAAATTCTAAAATTGGACCTATATTGCTCTGCATGTTGTAGACTGGTATAAGTTAACATTTCATGCAAAAGACTAATGTATCGCTTTCCTGATGCTTCCCTGGCTCCTCATCACAAGTTTCTCCAAGGTCCTGAAACTGACCAAATTTTCTTGTGAATCAGGGTGACGTTCAGTACTTTATTGGGGTTCAGTTGGATGGAACTGAGCGTGTTCAAGATGATGCTGCAAAAGAGGGTGCCACGCTGATTTGTACCTTTTTTTTTACTCAAATTAGCTGATTTGTGCACGCTATCAAAACTTAAAATTAGCAAAAATAGACAGATGGATCTTAAATTACTACTATGTTATTAGTTCCATACTTCCATGACTTCTATTAACACAAGGGGTGAAAACGGAGCGGATTTGGTCAAATAATGATATTTTCATATCCGCTCACCTTTTTTTCACCTGGATGCGGATGCGGATACGGGTAATTTAAAAACGGATCGGATATTGAATCGATATCGAATAATAATAAAACGGATAGTAATCAGAGTCGGATCGAAAACGAAAATGAAATCGAATATTTAGTCGGATAATATGTAAACTTCAAAATACAAGTTTCAACATAGAATATTAGGATTTAGAGTACTGAGTACATAATCCACAAACATAATAAACCATCAAACAATTGGGTAAGCTAATTGATAAACTTCATATGACCCTCATGCTAGTACTAATTTAACGGTTTTTTTAAAGAAGGAACTTTTTCCAGTAAAATGAGTGAATATGAACCAGATTACCAGAACATGTAGTGTAATTTTGAAAGGGATGGCGTCGGCTACTCAGCTGGTTATCATCAGACAATTGGGTAGAGGAGAAACTGAAAGTGCATCTAGGCCCCCTAATATTGTTTTGGTTGATCAATGACAAACGATTAAAGAAGCTAACATGTTCAACTAGTTTATGAACAGGTAAAAGTTTCAAGAAGAGATCATCTATGTCCATCGGGTACCCTCAAATTGAATTGAGTAAGAAAAACGGCAACTGGTATATGTATTTTTAATTTCTTGAGTCATAGGAATGCCGTACTATTAAGAGGGATGTTTTGAAATTGGTCTAGAGATGGTCTTTATGCTCAGATGAATGATGGTTAGTATCCTGAGAGGTTTAAAGTCTTCACACTTGCATTGGAATGGGTTTGCTGTTAAGTTCTTATCGGATGTTCCGATGTTAGGTCAGATGTTTCGAAGTTTCAGACATTCCGATGTGTAGTGGTGCTCAAGTCCGAAGCTTTTTGTTTGGGTCGGATACTCCGATATTTTGTATCGGAAGTTCCGATGCCTATTGGTCTTTGGTTAGGGTGCTCTCTGTCGGGTTCGGACTGTCCGATGTTTCAAGTTGGAAGTTCCGAAGTGGCAGTTTTTCAGTTTGGGAACTCTCTGTTTGTTTCGGATGTTCCAATACTTTAATCGGACATTCCGATATTGACTTAGAAAGTTTTGCTGAGTTCTCTCTCTGGGTGTCATCGGAAGTTCCGATGATGAGATCGAACATTCCGACCGTTGGAGCTGTCCAAGTTCCGGTAGTTTGCACTCATCGGAAGTTCCGAAGTTAGGTTCGGATATTCCGATGTGTGGCTGAGTGCGGGTATAACGGCTAGTTTTGAACCAAAACTATATATACCCCCTCCCTCTCCTCTTGGAGGTTACGCACTTGCTATTGTTGACTTGTTAAGCACCTTGAGCACATCCTAGAGCACTCTTGAGTCCTCCTCTTTGATCTTAGTGATCATCTAGTGAGTGAGGGAGTTAAGTATGGTTGTGAGCTAAAAGAAAAGAGATTCATTCATCTTGAGCACTAGAGAGCCTCTCCAAGATCAAAAATTAAGTGCATTTGTTACTCTTGGAGGTTGAAGGACTCCTAGATGGCTAGGCATCACTCACGAGCTCCCGACGATTGTGAAAAGCTGTGAGAAGTTTGTGAAGGCTCGTTCCGCCTCCGAAAGGGAAGGAACACATAGTGGAACCAAACTTCAAGTGTGACCGAGGTTTGGGAGGAAAGGGTTGGAAAAGACTCGGCTCTTCGGGAGCCTCCTCAACGGAGACGTACGATCCCCTCAAGGATCTGAACTCCGGGAAATAATTTCTTGTCTTTTGTGCTTTTGTTGTTCTATTGAAGCTATTTAAGACTTGTTGATTTACTTTCTTGTGCTTACTAGTAGACTAGATCAAGTCTTTGGATTAGTAGTGTTAAGCTCAGCTCTCCTCTCTCAGTTCTGTTCGGATATTCTGACTTAATACCGGAAGTTCCGATATTATCGGAAGTTCCGATATTGGATCGGAACGTCCGACACTTTTCCGCTGCAGTAAATTTCTTTAAAATTTTAAATAGGCTATTCACCCCCCTCTAGGTAATTATCAATCACATCTTTTCAGAAACTGAGAAAGTGGGTAGAGGAAGGGAAGAGAAGCCGTACCGCCAAGCCCAAACTAGACCAAGAGAGGCGGCGAGGAGGATAGGAGGAAGCGGGCGCCGCGACGACGGTGGGCTGAGGAGGACACCGAGGGGAGGGTGAGCTGCTTGGGTGGGGCCTCCTCGGTGACGCCTACGACCGCTGCGGCGAGGTGGCGTAGAGGCGGTGCGCTGCGCCGTCCGGTGGCGGGGAGGATTGGATGCGGCGGCGAGCTGCTCGGGTGGGGTCTCCTCAGCGACGCCTACGACCGCTGCGGCGAGGTGGTGTAGAGGGGCGCGCCGGGTGGGCGGAGAGGTGGCACCGTGGCGGTGAGGCGAAGCGCCGGCACTGTCCGGTGGCGGGGAGGATTGGAGGCGACGGCTAGGGTTTGTTGAAGGGAATATGCCCGAGAGGCAATAATAAATTGTTTATTATCATATTCCATGTTTATAATAGATGTTTATTTCTCATGCTAAAATTGTATTAATCGGAAACGTTAATACATGTGTGTTTAATAAACAAAAGGGTTCCTAGTAAAGCCTCTTTTTAAACTAGCTCGTTGATTAACTGATGATCAAGGTTTCCTGATCATGAACATTGGATGTTGTTAATAACGGGGTCATGTCATTAGAAGAATGATATGATGAACAAACACCCAAGTTGGTATAGCAAATACGATCAAGTCATTTAGTTTGTTGCTGTATCAAACACATACGAAATAGCCCTTTTTCCTTAGACCATGAGATGATGTCAATCACTAATTCCGGAAGAGTACTTTGATGACATCAAACGTCACTCCGTAACACGGTGACTATAAAGATGGATTTGGGTACTATGAAAGTATTAGTTGAGGCTCATGCATCAAGAGTGGGATTTGTCCATCCAGATGACGGAGAGATATACTCTGGGCCCTCTCGGTGATATCACATTGACATCGCTTGCAAGCATGTGACTAGGTCACAAGAATGTTATATCACGAACGAGTAAAGAGTACTTGTCGGTAACGGATCGAACTAGGTATAGTTGATACCGATGATCGGATCCGGACAAGTAAAATATCGTGAGACAAAAGGAATTGGTTATGTCGTTTACGGTTTACGCGATCACTAGTTCATCGTTGAGTGAATGGGAGTCATTATGGATCTCCAGATCCCGCTGATGATTATTGATCTGAGAGGTGTCTCAATCATGTCCATTTTATTCACGAACCGTAGGGTGACACACTTAAAGTTCATCGATGCATTTGAGTGGATACGAAACACCGGAGAAACGTATGGACATGACATGGACTATTTCGAGTATCGCCGGAATAGTTTCGGGATATCGGAATAGTTAAAGGGGGTATATGTTAATGTTTGTTAATTAAAAGAATTAACAAATATTAAAATATCTGAAATAAAAATGTTTTATTTATTTATGGGAGAAAACCTTTCATTTCTTGAGTGGGGTTTTATTGGAAACCAAAGTGGGATGTTTTAAAGTGAGTGGAGAGATCACTCACATGAAGAGAGGAGTGCAAGGGGCAGCCCCATGCGCCGGCCACCCCTTGGCCTAGCCTCCTCCTCCTCCTATAAAAGGGAGGGAGGAGCTCCTCTCTTTGGTGTTCATCCATTTGACCCTTTGGTTGGTCCTTTCTCCCTCCTCCTGTTGATCCTTTTTTCAAGCAGTAGCTTAAGCGGCCGCTGAAATAGTTTCTCCACCACCACCACTAAGTCGTAGTGTTCTTTGGAGTTTCCGGGGATCCACTACTTCACGCTGCCCCGAACGAGGGATTGGAGGTCATCGTTGATCCGCACGTGTGACCAAGTACGAGGCGCCGCCGTTTGTGGCGCTCATCTTCGCGACTTTGAAGTCGGAGTGTACCTCTACATCAACCACGTTTGTTTGCGGAACGTTATTCCCGCTTCGGTCTACGAGGGTGAGTCCTTCTGAAACCGTTTACTTGCATCTCCTAGATATGATCTTGGTGTTTGGTTGCAATCGTAGGAAAAATTTTTGTTTTCCATGCTACGAAACCCTTCAGTGGTATCAGAGCCGTGTCTATGCGTAGATGTTTTGTACGGTTTAAAACACATGTGGATGTGGGCGTTGATAATCATGTTATTGCATACTTTCGTGTATTTTGGATCATGGTGGCATAGTGGGATTTGAAGCGGCCCGGACTAACCTTACATGTCCTCGCACATGAGACTTGTTCCACGCTCGACATGCAACTAGTATTGCATAAGTGGCTTTGCGGGTGTCAGTTTCTCCTACTATAGTCATGATCTAATTTACAACGGTTTGCTAATAATGTTTTTTTATCACCGTTGTGGTTCTTGTTCGTAGGTAAGAACAGTTTTTCCTAGAAAGCCCAAAACCACGTAAAATATGCAAAAATAAATTAGAGGCGTCTAACTTGTTTTTGCAGGGCTTGTGATGTGATATGGTCATTGATACAAAGATTGTTGTATGAAATGAAATTTATTGTAAATTTAAACAACCGGCAGGAGCCATTTGGTTGTTCTTATTTCTTTCATGGCCTGCGTGCTAAATATATATGTCCATGTGATATATTGTAATGGAGGAAGACAATCAAGATGGCAGCATCATGGACCTTGGTGCCATGCCGGTGGAATGATGAAGATCATACCATGTCGCACAAGATGGAGATCAAGTCTTTGAAAGGACCATATCATATCACTTTATTCATGCATGTGATGTTAATCCTTTTATGCATCTTATTTTGCTTGATTATGATCACGTCGATAGCACTATAAGATGATCCCTCCAAATTAATATCAAGATAATAATGTGTTCTTCCATAGTATGCACCGTTAAGAAAGTTCGTTGCTTGAAGCACCACGTGATGATCGGGTGTGATAGACTCTACGTTCGCATACAACGGGTGTAAGCCAGATTTACACATGCAAATACTTTGGTTCTACTTGGCGAGCCTAGCATGTACAGACATGGCCTCGGAACACGAACCGAAAGGTAAAGCATGAGTCATATGGATGATATGATGAACATATTGATGTTCGCCTTTGAAACTATGCCGTCTCACGTGATGATCGGTTTCGGTATAGTGAATTTGGTTCATGTAATCACTAAAGATGACTAGAGGGATGTTGTTTTTGAGTGGGAGTTCTCGTAGTAATTTTGAATTAACATTGAACTTAATCTATTATGAACTTAGTCTAAATAACTTTGCAAATATGTTGTAGATGGCACCCCCTATTTTCAATTTCAATCTGTTCATGGAGAAAGAGAAACTAGCCACCAATGGTAGCAACTTTACCAATCGGGCCCTTAACTCGAGGATTCTCCTCACACGCTCAAAGGAGCTATGTGCTAGAAGCACCGCTAGGTGACCCGCCACGATGATGCCCAGGAGGAGAAAAATGTTTTCTTGACTCGCAAGGAGGACCACAGTTTAGTTCACTGCGGCATTTTGTATGGCCTTGAGCCTGAGCTGCGAAAACGTTTCGAGAACAGCAATGCTTTTGATACAATGGGAGAGTTAAAATTGATTTTTGACACCCATGCTGCAGTAGAGAGTTATGAAGCTTCAGAAAAGTTCTTTAGCTGCATGATGGAGGAAAACAGCTCCGTTAGTGAGCATGTACTCAAAATGTCTGGGTACGCCGATAAACTCATAGCTTTGGGAATAACGATCCCCAATGAGCTAGGAATTCATCGTGTTCTCCAGTCTCTGCCACCAAGCTATAAGAGCTTTGTGATGAACTACAACATGCTGGGCATGAAGAAGTCTCTCCCCGAGCTTCTGTCAATGCTGAAAAGCTTCTGAAGTGGAGATCAAGAAGGAACATCAAGTGTTGATGGTCCAAAAGACTATCGATTTCAAGAAGAAAGGCAAGGCAAAGGGTAACTTCAAGAAGAAGGGCAAGTCTGTTGCCACATCTCGAGAAGAAAACCAAGGCCGCCCTAAGTCGACATCTTGAATGTTTTTCTGCAAGGGCACTGGGCACTGGAAGCGCAATCGCCCAAAATATCTCGGGCCGATAAGAAGGACGGGAATGTGAACAAAGGTATATATGATATACATGTTATTGATGTGTACCTTACTAGTACTCGCGATGGCGCTGGGTATTTGATACGGTTCGGTTTGCTAACATATGTAACTCAAACAGGAGCTAAGGAACAGCGACAACTAGCAAGGGATGAGGTGATAATGCGCGTCGGCAATGGATCAAAGGTTGATGTGATCGCCGTCGGACGCTACCTATCCAATTACCATCGAGGATTAGTTATGAACCTAAATAATTGTTATTTGGTGCTGCGTTGAGCATGAACATCATATCTGGATCTTGTTTAATGCGAGACGGTTATTCATTCAAGTCCGAGAACAATGGTTGTTCAATTTATATGAATAATATCTTTTATGGTCATGCACTGAAAAGAATGGTTTATTTATTTTGAATCTTGATAATAGTACACATGTTCATAATGTGAATGCCAAAAGAATTAAGTTGAATGATGATATTGCTTTGCATATATGTGGCATTGCCGCTTATGTCATATTGGTGTTAAACGCATGAAGAAGCTCCATTCGATGGACTATTAGAATCACTTGATTATGAATCATTTGAGACATGTGAACCATGCCTCATGGGCAAGATGACTAGAACCCCGCTTTTCGGTACAATGGAGCGGCAACCGACTTATTGGAAATCATACATACCGATGTGTGTGGTCCAATGAGTGTGTCAGCGCGTGGTGGATATCGTTACTTCGTTACTTTCATGGATGATTTGAGTAGATATGGATATATTTACTTAATGAAACACAAGTCTGAAACATTTGAAAAGTTCAAAGAATTTCAGAGTGAAGTAGAAAATCATCGTAATGTAAAGATCAAATTTCTACGATCTGATCGTGGAGGAGAGTATCTTAGTTACGAATTTGGCACACATGAGACAATGTGGAATAGTTTCACAACTCACTCCTGCTGGAACACCACAACAGAATGGTGTATCCGAGCCGTAATCGTACTTTATTGGATATGGTTCGATCTATGATGTCCCTTACAGATTTGCCACTTTCATTTTGGGGTCATGCACTAGAAACAGTGCATTCACTTTAAATAGGGCACCATCTAAATCCGTTGAAATGACACCGTATGAATTATGGTTTGGCAACAAACCTAAGTCATCATTTCTAAAAGTTTGGGGATGCGATGTTTATGTGAAGAAACTTCAACCTGATAAACTCGAACCCAAAGCGGAAAAATGCGTCTTCATAGGATACCCTAAAGAAACAATTGGGTACACCTTCTATCACAGATCCGAGGGCAAGGTTTTCGTTGCCAAGAATGGATCCTTTTTGGAGAAAGAGTTTCTCTCAAAAGGTGTGAGTAGTAGGAAGGTAGAACTCGACGAGGTTGTTGAACCTTCTCTTCATGGAATGGCAAGTGCAAAGCGCGGAAGTTGTTTCGGAGTTGACTTCACCAAATGAAGAGGGAACTAATGATAAGGATCATGAAACTCCGAAAGAGAACATTACCGCACCTCGCAGGTCAACAAGAGCGCATAATGCTCCTGACTTTTATGTTCCTACTATGAATGTCATGGTAGTTGAGAATGATGACCCTGCGATGTATGATGAAGCGATGATGAGCCCAGATTCCGACAAATGGCTAGAAGCCATGAAATCCGAAATGGGATCCATGTATGAAAACCAAGTATGGACTTTGGTGGACCTACCCAATGACCGTAAGGCCGTTGAGAACAAATGGATTTTCAAAAAGAAAATAGACGTTGATGGTAATGTGACCGTCTATAAAGCTCGACTTGTCGCAAAGGGTTTTCGACAAATTCAAGGAGTTGACTACGATGAGACTTTCTCACCCGTAGCGATGCTAAAGTCTGTTAGGATTATGTTAGCAATTGCTGCATTTTTCGATTATGAAATTTGGCGAGATGGATGTAAAACCGCGTTCCTTAATGGAAATATTGAGGAAGAGTTGTATATGATACAACCCAAAGGTTTTGTTGATCCTAAGGATCTTGATAAGGTATGCAAACTTGGTGATCCATTTATGGACTGAAGCAAGCATCACGAAGTTGGAATCTCCGCTTTGATGAGGTAATCAAAGGTTTTGGATTTGTCCAAACCTACGGAGAATCTTGTGTTTACAAGAAAGTGAGTGGGAGCTCTATAGCATTTACGATATTATATGTGGATGACATATTGTTGATTGGAAATGATATAGAACTTTTGAAAAGTGTAAAAGATTACTTAAACAGTAAGTTTTCAATGAAGGACCTTGGTGAAGCGGCATATATTTTAGGCATCAAAATCTATAGAGATAGATCGAGACGCTTGATTGGGCTATCACAAAGTACATATCTTGACAAGATTCTAAAGAAGTTTAGAATGGACGAAAGTAAGAAAGGGTTCTTACCTATGTTGCAAGGCAAGACGTTGAGTAAGACTCAGAGTCCAGCTACAGCAGAAGATAGAGAAGTAATGAATAAGATTCCCTATGCTTCACCATAGGCTCTATCATGTATGCTATGTTGTGTACAAGACCGGATGTGGCACATGCTATTAGTTTGACTAGCAGTACTACCGATCCAGGTTTTGAACACTGGATGGCGGTCAAGAATATCTTTAAGTACTTAAGAAGAACTAAAGATATGTTTCTCATATATGGTGGTGAAGAAGAGCTCGTCGCAAAATGTTACGTCGACGCTTAGCTTTGACATCGATCAGGATGACTCTAAGTCTCAATCTGGGTACATTTTTGAAATGAATGGAGGAGCAGTGAGTGGAGAAGTTCCAAGCAACTGTGGTGGCGGGATCTTCAACAGAGGCGAATATATTGCCGCTTGTAAGCGGGCGAGAAGCGGTTTGGATGAAGATGTTCATATCCGAACTAGGTGTGGTTCCGAGTGCGTTGGACCCGATGGTTATCTATTGTGACAACAATGGTGCCATAGCCAATGCTAAAGAACCAAGGTCACACAAGAATTCCAAGCATATTAAGCGCGGTTTCACTCCATCCGTGAACATGTCAAGGATGGCGATATAAAGATTTGCAAAGTACACACGGATCTGAATGTGGCGGACTCGTTGACTAAAGCTCTCCCAAGGGCAAAACATGATCAGCACGAGAACTCAATGGGTGTTAGAATCATCACAATGTAATCTAGATTATTGACTCTAGTGCAAGTGGGAGATCAAGGGAATATGCCCGAGAGGCAATAATAAATTGTTTATTATCATATTCCATGTTTATAATAGATGTTTATTTCTCATGCTAAAATTGTATTAATCGGAAACGTTAATACATGTGTGTTTAATAAACAAAAGGGTTCCTAGTAAAGCCTCTTTTAAACTAGCTCGTTGATTAACTAATGATCAAGGTTTCTGATCATGAACATTGGATGTTGTTAATAACGGGTCATGTCATTAGAAGAATGATATGATGAACAAACACCCAAGTTGGTATAGCAAATACGATCAAGTCATTTAGTTTGTTGCTTTGTATCAAACACATCTGAAATAGCCCTTTTTCCTTAGACCATGAGATGATGTCAATCACTAACTCAGGAAGAGTACTTTGATGACATCAAACGCGTCACTCCGTAACACGGTGACTATAAAGATGGATTTGGGTACTATGAAAGTATTAGTTGAGGCTCATGCATCAAGAGTGGGATTTGTCCATCCGGATGACGGAGAGATATACTGGGCCCTCTCGGTGATATCACATTGACATCGCTTGCAAGCATGTGACTAGGTCACAAGAATGTTATATCACTAACGAGTAAAGAGTACTTGTCGGTAACGGATCGAACTAGGTATAGTTGATACTGATGATCGGATCGGACAAGTAAAATATCGTGAGACAAAAGGAATTGGTTATGTCGTTTCTGGTTTACGCGATCACTAGTTCATCGTTGAGTGAATGGGAGTCATTATGGATCTCCAGATCCCGCTGATGATTATTGATCTGAGAGGTGTCTTAATCATGTCCATTTTATTCACGAACCGTAGGGTGACACACTTAAAGTTCATCGATGCATTTGAGTGGATACGAAACACCGGAGAAAAGTATGGACAGTACATGGACTATTTCGAGTATCGCCGGAATAGTTTCGGGATATCGGAATAGTTAAAGGTGGTATATGTTAATGTTTGTTAATTAAAAGAATTAACAAATATTAAAATATCTGAAATAAAAATGTTTTATTTATTTATGGGAGAAAACCTTTCATTTCTTGAGTGGGGTTTTATTGGAAACCAAAGTGGGATGTTTTAAAGTGAGTGGAGAGATCACTCACATGAAGAGAGGAGGGCAAGGGGCAGCCCCATGCGCCGGCCACCCCTTGGCCTAGCCTCCTCCTCCTCCTATAAAAGGGAGGAGGAGCTCCTCTCTTTGGTGTTCATCCATTTGACCCTTTGGTTGGTCCTTTCTCCCTCCTCCTGTTGATCCTTTTCAAGCGGTAGCTTAAGCGGCGCTTGAAATAGTTTCTCCACCACCACCACTAAGTCGTAGTGTTGCTGGAGTTTCCCGGGGATCCACTACTTCCGCTGCCCCGCTGGAACGAGGGATTGGAGGTCATCGTTGATCCGTACGTGTGACCAAGTACGGAGGCGCTGCCGTTTGTGGCGCTCATCTTCGCGACTTTGAAGTCGGGAGTGTACCTCTACATCAACCATGTTTGTTTGCGGGAACGTTATTCCCGCTTTCGGTCTACGAGGGTGAGTCCTTCTGAAACCGTTTACTTGCATCTCCTAGATATGATCTTGGTGTTTGGTTGCAATCGTAGGAAAAATTTTTGTTTTCCATGCTACGAAACCCTTCATTTGTAGCAGCGCCGGACTGGAGCCTGGAGGACACTCGCGCTCGGGCTATTGAAGCTGGAGGCTTGGAGCGAAGGCTAGGGGAGGCTGGGACTTTAGGAGCGAATGCCGGACCGGGACCATTGGGCTGGGCCTGTCGGCCTGCACTGCAGACTCCTCACTCCTCAATCAATTAGCGTTCCACCGTATACGGATATCCGGATACCGGATATCCGTATCCGCTCCATATCCGTTGGATATCTCCTCCCCCATATCTGCTCCGTATCCGGCTGCTCGATCCAGATAATTATCCGTATCCGTATCCATATCCGTCGGATATCAGATCCTTTGGTCAGTTCCCTAAAAACGGATATCGGATACGAATACGATCCGGATATTATTCGCTCCGTTTTCACCCTTAATTAACACCAACTAGCATTCTGGCTGCCGGAAACCTCACCTTTGAATTTGGATTTGTGGGTGTCACAAGCTTCTTCTTGGTGGTGAGTTGTTTCTTACAGCCAGGCCACGATGGTTTCAGTTCAGTCTGATTTTTCCTCTTCTTCGTTGATTTTCCTCCACCCCCTTCTCCATGGATTTCCATTGGATTCGCTGCAACAATATGCCTCAAATGTGGGATTTTTGTGGCTCCCCTTTGGGGCTTTAATTTTGTACATCTTCTTGGTTACAGTTTCTTAGTCCCTGCACCCATGCTGATATCATCTGAAGTCATCAACAAGAGGCACCTATCTATCGCCATTTGACCCACGGTCAGCCTCGTCGTCTTCATTCTTCTCGGAGGATTTTGTCCCTACAAAGGTTAGCAAGAACAAAAAAAAGTGCTTGCCTTTGATTTCTTTTTATAATGCAAAATGGTAGCACCACATGCTTTCCTTCCCATGCTGATTTCCATTCCATGCTTTAATGCAGAGGCAATTGGATTTTGAAAATCAGAGTCGATGGTCGATCAAAAAGGTGCGGATCCATGCTTGGTTTTAGAATTTGCTATTATTATTTCATGGTTGTTGCTTCTTCCGTGCTGAAAACTGTTAAGTTAGGTGTTATACACTTAATTCGTGCTACATCCCTAATAAAATGTTTCGCTTTTCCTTTATACTCGCTGTTGGCAGTTGGCAAAAAAATGTCCTGAAAAGATCCAGACCTAACTTGCCTTATCCAGCTCATGCTTCTAACGATAGTTCAAATACTAGCATTTCATCTTTATGGGAAGATACTCTGGTTACTTGTTATCCTGGTCAATTCCCACCTGTTCTTTCTAGCTACTTTAACTAACAAGCTAAATCTTTATGGGAAGATACTCTGCTTACTTGTTATCCTGGTCGATTCCCACATGTTCTTTCCAGCTAATTTAACTAACTAGCTAAGACAAGAAGGTTGAGTTTTTCCATCAATTTTGTTTGGATTACTTATCTCCAAGGCATCCCCGTCTGGGATGTATACCACATACGCTGCCTAATTGATTGAGCATCCAATTTTAGTAAGCATTTTGGTAGACAAAGATGTTAGTGTGCAATTCAACAGCAAATGAGTTTGAACTTTTCTTAAAGTGGAATGCTTATGGGATTTTGGCTGAAGATAGTTTGGTAGGAATTAGTTGGGAGGTTAACTAAACACGGTTAGCGATTAAATGCCATGATCAACTTATCATCCAACATAGTTGTTGGAGGTTGCGATACATTAGCTGTATGAAAACAGTCTTTAACCACTAAGTTAAGTAGCCAATTCATTAAAGAAAATAAAATGCAATTTACTCATCCTCCACATGTTATTTTTGTTTGATTGTTCCGTTTTAGTGCAACCTGGAGCCTGCAGGTGTGTATTTCGAGCTGTTTTGGGCCCCAGATTACTAAATCATTGCTTCATTTTCTTTGGGGGATTTACGTATTTTTGGGTTATTACACTCTACTTTAAATGTCAAGGTCAATTACATAGATCAATGCCACAGAAGCCGGCGCAATACCATGGAAGCTGGTGGCTGAGCGCAACGCTTTTTTGAAATATCACAAAAGGTTTACCCATTTTGTTCCTTCGTGTGCTTTTAGAATATGATGTGTGCTCTTAGATATTCGATTAGTCATAACAATGAACCCAAATCTTTTCATAGATCAATAAGAGTGTATCAATGCCCAGGTAGTTTTGGCTTGTCTTCTTTGCAAGGATAGATAGAATACTCTGAACCTTCATGGAACATGGATAGTGCAAAAACACTTGGTTACCCATCTTTTCCGTTACTCTTTCAGTTTTTGTTTTTTGCCAGGGTATCCATCTTGTTTGGATATTATTAAGTGAATTAGTACTATTTATGCTAGGTATATTTTTTGTATATTAGGCAACGAAGATAGCTAATGCTCCCTATGAAAGTGTCACACAGTTACCCTACTGTAGACCTAGGTATCCTTACGGCATTACCTGCTATTCTAGGTATACTTGATTCTAGGTTTCAATTTGGTGCTGCACTACTTAGTTTTGTGTGGTTTTAATGGTACGTATACTTGATTCTCCGGGCAACAAGCTATATTGGAACATGGCAAATTGTAACACCCCGATTTTTTGCTTTTCATGAATTTAAATGAAATTTTACACTTTTGAGAATTTTTGGAATTTTCTGGGATTTATTTGGATTTAATTTGAATTCATTCCCTTTTGAGATAATTAAAGAATTAAAAGTTTTAAATAAAATTTTGTTGAAAATATTTTATTTGAGTCCAAAATGTCTCAAAGTATTTTCCAGAATTTTTCTGGAATTTTTCTGGAATTTTTCTGATCATTTTGCTATTTTTCTAGAATTATTTGAATTACTAGAATTATTTTAAATATTAAATCGCTGGAAAATCCAACCGGGTTAGTACTGTTCATCCGACCGAGCCAGACCCGAGTCTGACTCGAGTCCGACTGAGCCGTGTTCGAGTCAGACTCGAGCCAGACCCAAGCCATAATTCCGTGACCGTTGGATCTTGATCTAACGGCCGAGATTAAGCCACGTCGCCCACGTGGGGTTCGGATCGAACCCGCTCGCACTGGCCGGATCCGGGCCATTGATCGCGTACGCGTGGACGGCCAGGATGTGGCCACGTCACCCTCTCCGTGTCGCAGTCGAAATCCACTGCCGCCACGGCCGTTCCGCGAAATCCGCCGAATCCGGACGTCGAGGCCGGTATTTAACGCGTGGGTGCATGCCCGAGGATCGCCTTTGACTTGTGCTTCGTTTGCCCTAGCCACCGCCCGTAGAGCTCCTCCGTGACTGCGATTGCTCGTCGTAGCTAATTAGGGTTAGCCTTCGGTTTCGGCAAGTTTCCGCCGCCGTCCGCCGTTCTCCGCCGTGTTGGTGGCCAGATCCGAGACCGTTGCGTCAAGGCGCGTCGAGGGGTACAAATCACCTCGCCGGAGATGCGCGGGAACACCGTTGGGCTCGTCATCGTCCCCAGCTCCGGTGACTTATCTCCGCCGCGACATCGTCGACGCCACCGAGCTCCAGCAACCGTCCAATCTCCATCCGAGGGCTCAGGTTCGTCCACGTCACCACCGTGTAATTCCACGTTGCAGTTTTAGATCTATTGTCAACCGTTGGATCTAGATCCAACGCCTTAGATTAATCCACGTAGCCGTAGAATGCACCGTGCTAAGGGTTAGATCTCAGCCGTTGGATCTAGATCGTACGGTTAGGGTTAATCCGCATTGTAGCGTTAGATACGTTATCCACTGTTCGATCGAGATCGAACGGTGTAGAACGAGCCACGTGTCGCACACCGAGACATGCCACATCACCCCCATGACGCGGTGAAACCCGATCTAATCCTAACCGTCCGATTCGAATCGTGCGGTCCAGATCAAGCCACGTTAACCCAAACGTGCGAGATCCAGATCCAATACCGACCATCGGATTTCAAACCGACGGCCCAGATTGCGCCACATGTCCGGAAGCCGAGACGATGAGGTCTACGCGGGCGCGCTCGGTCGTCACTGACGTCAGCATGGGCCCGCTTGTTAGTGTCTGGCCCGACCGTGCGATGACGTCATCCGTGACCTCATGCTGACGTCACGGTGGGGTCCAGCTGTCAGAGCCGTTCGGCCGAGCGGTGATGACATCAGCGATGACGTCATCCAGTGGGTCCCACATGTCAGTGACACGTGCGCCCGTGGACCGGGTCCACGGTGGACGGAACCGAACAGTGGGCTGAGTCCATGGACCGGGTGACGCAAGCATGACGTCATAATTCAATTTTTCTTCAGAAAAATAATTCGGTGGAAATTCAAATTCGTCGCTGACGCAATGCTGATGTCATAATCGAATTTTTCAATAGAAAAATAAATGAATTAATTCGGGTTTATTCTTTTATTTGATTTTTAAAACTTGAAACGCTTATAACTTTTGCATTTTAACTCCGATTTGGGTGATTCTAATTTCTAAATTTTTATAAAATTGAGATCTACTTAATGGTGAATTTTATTTAATTTTTGGACATGAGTTTTCCTCTGTTTATATTTATTTAATTGATTTTTCAAACTTTAAACGGTTATAACTTTTGCGTTTTAACTCCGATTTGGACCATTCAAATTCCTAAAAATTTATAAAATTGTGCTCTTCCTATTTATAAATTTTATTTGAGATTTTGGATACTTTTTGTCTACTATTTATTTATGTTATTGCCATTTTTACACGATACGAGTAGACATTGAAGTGCCCGAAGGCTTCGAAGGTGAAGTTTTGACCCAGGAGCCAGCCCAAGACTAAGAGCAAGTACTTTTTGAAGGCATGTTATGCTTTGATCATATTGCTCCTATTTTTGAAAATTAGTTTGATTCAATTTAATGCATGCTAATTTAATTAGAAATTATTTAAATTATTTCTGAGAATTAGATAAATGCCAAATTGCAGTATGACACCTTGATTAATTAATTATGTGCCATGAACCCTTGTCACCCTAGTTGTGGATATTTAGTTGGACACTATTGAATTGCCAACATGGGTAATTAGATCGTTGTAGTTTATTGCTTAGACCTGCTACGCACACTTGACATGATTTTGTACAAACAAATGTTAATATTGACTTAATGAGATATGGAACCTGTTTTAAAGAAGTATCATGTATTGTGATGTCGATGATTGCACATGGTTCATGGTAAACAACTGGGTTTGATAAACAGATTTAGACCGGGGCATGTGGCAAGAATGATCGGGTGGGCCAGGTGTGGCACCGGGGAAAGTCGATTTGGTTCTTCGGGTAGTCTTGCCCTGGTCACCCTAAGGACTTAACCTTGCAAGACTTTAAACTGAGTCAATCATGCAACCACATGACTGGAGGGGGACGATCCTAGTTGAGTAAGTTACTAATAACTTGCATGTGATACCTCAGGGTGTCAACTACATCTTTTGTGTAGCTTGAAGGGGGAGCGTACCAGGGCTGCGGCATGGTACCCGTCCAACGGTATATCAGTCCCATACTTCGCCTTTGCTAAGGGAAGGGATGGTGTATGGCAAAAATTGAAGAGGTTCACTTGTATAGTTAGCGGTTTCCGAAAGACTTTGTTACGGTCACTCGCCCTTGCGGTGTTTGACTGTATCTTGTGGGTAAAGTTCATAACCTCTGCAGAGTGTAAAAATCTATTCAGATAGCCGGGTCCGCGGTATTTGACATTGCTCGGGAATTACAGTCAAAGGTTAGACTTTAATGAACATAACTTGGTTTGGAAAATGCTTGGGTTTGGAATGGCGAATTGGACTTAGGACTGGAAATTGCGTTACTTGTGAAGTCATTGTGAAAGTACTCTACTTATTACTGTTTTACTGATTTGCAATCTATTACTGTATTTACACATGTTGCTTTATGGCAAATGAGCATGTTAGCCTATCCTTTATAATAAGCCATGGATGTGGAATATTAGTTTTGCATTCTGTGCATGACTTGCTGAGTACCAAGTACTCACCCCTTACAAATACACAACATCAGATGAAGAAGAGTCTACACTAGCCTTGGAGGAGGATTTCCAGGAGGAGCCGACGAACTAGGGGCGAGCCCAGTCAGTTGCCTGTGGCATGTTGGTTGGCGCCACGCGTTTTCTTTACATTCCGCTGCAATTGATTATTTCAATAAGTTTTCGCTCTGCGAGGCGTACTTTTGTAACTTGACCGTAAGGTCATGCAACCAGTTATATTTCCTTTTTAATATTGTACTTTACTATTTCGATGAGTGCGATTGTGATATTTACCGATGTTGAGACTGTGTGCACTAGCTTGATCCTGGACTAGTGCTGAATACATAGAGGGTTCGAATTTGCAAATTCAGGTCCCGACAGAGGTGGTATCAGAGCCATATTGACTGTAGGACTACCCCTTAGTTAGAATGGTCGTAGTGAGGTTGAAAACTATCTTCTAAAATTAAAAGTTACCAAGATAATGAATGAATTCTCGACTTATCCCCTTCTCTCTTGTTCATACCCCTTGCTGAATTCTTTTTGTCTCCACTTTGGATTTAAAATATTGTGTTCTCACGTGGGTGTCTTTGGCAGATGAAGATGATCAACAACTACGCCGAGTGTGAGGAAGGCTACACCGCTGAGTTATGGCGTATGCTACAGGTGCTAGGAGGTTTTGAGAGGCCACTTTACCAAGGGATCACCGTAGTGCATGCTAGATTGGTCAAGGCATGGGACGTCAAGATCACCGTGTATGCTCGCGAGAAGATGAAGTTCGGCCGCCCCTGCTACTTCACAGCCAGGAGGTCCACCTTCCAGATGGGAATTCAGGAGGTGTCATGCCGAGCAATGCGACACATCGCTCGCACCTACTCTAGTGAGCTGGAGAGCACAGTATTTCGCCACCACCCTCGTCGAGACAACAGGGTTGAGCGGGAGCCGATAGACGATGAGGATGTCACCGTCACACATTTGGTGAGGTTCATCGTCGCGCAGGAGGATGCACTCGATGATACGGTGCAGGAGCTGCAGAAGGCCCATGAGGAGGTCAAGAAAGAGAAGAGAAGTCTACAGGAGGTTCGAGAATATATGTCTCAACTTCTACGAAGGATTGATGAGCTGGAGGTGGCATTGTATGGATAGGGACCAGAGCCAGTACTGGAACTACACGAACCAGATCCCGAGGAGCCACAGCTAGAGCCACAGCCCGCGCTAGAGCCCGAGGAGGATGCAGTTGTTGTGAGGCTTGGCGATTGCTTTGCGCCTATGCCGCCGCACCCGCCACGTGGAGGTCGTGGAGGTTGGGTCGAGGAGTGAGCGTTTAGATTAGTGGTTGAGACTCCTTCGTCGAGTCGCGTTATAGAATAAAGAGTCACCTTTAGAGGTGTTAGACTCCAGTGTGTTAGTTCGATTTAGATTTTCATTGGTTGCTGAGTGTGCAGTATGTGTTGCAAGGCCCTTAGGCATTGTAAGCAACCATACCAAGTTATTATTGAATAAATAATAAAGTTGGGATTTTGAGTTACACCTTCCACCCCGCCTAAGTTTCCCTACTACTTGCCGATTCTTGTTTCCCTCTCGTCTCTAAAACTTGGAGTACTCCACAGATGGTTGTCGGGACCCGAATCTGCAAATCCGGACCCTCTGTGTATTCAGCACTAGTTCAGGAACGCGCTAGTGCACTCAGTCTTAACATCGGTAAATATCACAATCATACCACTCGATACTAATAAAATACTTTAATTAAATAGTCAAACTGGTTGCTCGACCTTATGGTCAAGTTACAAATATACGCCACGCAGGGCAAAACTTATTAAGAGAGAAATAATAGCAGCGGAAAATGAAATAACTTCGTGGCACCATCCAGTATACCACAGGCAACTGACTGGGCTCGCTCCCTAAGTAGACGGTTCCTCTGGAAGCTCCTCCTCCAAAGCTGGTGTAGATTCTTCTTCAACTGGTGTTGTATTGTGGCAAGGGTGAGTATTTTGGTACTCAGCAAGTCATGCACAGAATGCAACTAATATACTACATGCATGGCTTGGTACAAAGGAGTAGCTCAAGTTGTATTTGCAGTAAAACAGCATTTGACAAGTAGCATAAGTAGATTCGAAAACAGTAGAAACAAGTATAACATAAATAACCTTCCCAAGAGTTTAATCAACATCCTTCCCATTCCTAAACCACATTTCCATCAACATCATTATTTAACCAAACCCAACCTTTCAAGTCCAAGTTATTTTCAAGAAAGTCTAATCCTTGACTGTAATTCCCAAGCGATGTCCAATACCGCGGACACGGCTATTCGAATAGATTATACACTCTGCAGAGGTTATGCACTTTACCCACAAGATACAGTCAAACACCACAAAGGCGAGTTCCCGTAACAAAGTCTTTTGGAAACTTCTAACAGTACAAGTGGTCCTCCCCGGTTGTTGCACACTAACCCTTCCCTTAGCTAAGGCGAAGTTTAGGCCAACCAACCGTTAGATGGGTACTGGCGCAGCCCAGACGCTCCCGTACAACTTACACAAAGGGTGTAGTTGACCTCCTGAGGTCCCACAGGTACGTTATTAGCAACTTAATCAACTAGGTCCGTCCCATTACAGACAAGTGGTTGCACGTTAGACCCAGTTCAAAGGCTTGCAAGGTGAAGTCCTTAGGGTGACCAGGGCAAGACTACCCGAAAAACCAAACCAACATTCCCGGTGCCACAACTGGCCCACCTGATCATTCTTGCCACATGCCCCGGTCAAAAGCTATTTATCAAACCCCAGTTGATTACCATGCACCACGTGCCATCAACATCACAACACATGATACCTTTCCAAAACAGGTTCAATATATCATTAAGTCAACATTAACATTTGATTGTCCAAAATCATGTCATGAGCACGTAGCAGGTCTAAGCAATATACTACAACGGTCTAAATTCCCATGTTGGCAATTTAATAGTGTCCAACTAGTAAACCACAACTAGGGTGACAAGGGGTCATGGCACATATTTAAGTAATCAAGGTGTCATACAGCAATTAGGCATTTATCTAATTACCCATAATTAAGTAAAGTATTTTCTAATTTAAACTAGCATGCAATAATTTGAACCAAAATAGGTTTCAAAATGGGATCAACATGGTCAAAGCATAACTTGCCTTCAAAAAGTACTTGCTCTTGGTCCTGAGCTGGCTCCTGGGTCAATACTTCTCCTTCGAATCCTTCCAGCACTTCAACGTCTACTCGTAACGCGTGCAAATAGCAACAAATGAATAAAACAGTAGACAAAAAGTGTCCAAACATCCAAATAAAGTCCATAAACAGAGAGAATATAATTTTATGAATTTTTAGAAACTGGAATCGTCAAATTCGGAGTTTAAATGCAAAAGTTATAGCATTTTGAAGTTTAAATAATCAATTAAATAATATTACAGAGAAAAACTTTAGTCCAAAAATTAAATAAAATTCATCATTAGGTAGATCTCAATTTTATACAAATTTAGAAATTTGAATCACTCAAATCGGAGTTGAAACACAAAAGTTATAAGCGTTTGAAGTTTGAATCAAAATCTGAAATCATTAATTCGAATTAATAAATCATTTTCTTTTTCGGAAATTAATTATTGCGTCAGCAAGGACACGTGGCAGTCTCTGATTGGGCGGCTGACGTCAGCCGGTTCATGGACTCGGTCCACGCTCGGCTCGGGTTCACCGTGGACCTGGTCCACGGCTCACGTGAGACTGACAGGTGGGACCCTACGGTGACGTCATTGCTGACGTCAGCGGGGACTCAGCCCGTTGCGCTGACAGGTGGGACCCACTGGTGACGTCATCGCTGACGTCACCGCACGGCTGGGGTGGCCGCTGACATGCGGGCCCGTGCTGACGTCACGGTGCGGTTGCGGCTAAGCCGCTGACACGCGGGCCCGGCGTGTCAGCCGCCACGCTGCGTGGGTGCGTTGGTTGCGCTGACCGCGGTCAGCCTTCCTGGATGCGTGGCACGATCTCGGCCGTTGATTCGAAAATCAACGGCCCAGATTAGATCTGGCTTTCACGCGTTTGGGTTAACGCGTTTGATCTGGACCGTTGGATCTAGATCCAACGGTCGAGATTGGATCTGGGATTTTGGAACGGGATCTCACCGACGGTGACGTGGCACAATCTGGACCGCTTGATGAAGATCCGACGGCTGGCAGAGCTCGAAGTCCGGCGATGGCGAGCGGCGGCGCTGGGTCACCGTCGCAGGGGACGACGACCTAGCCGACGGCGTTTCGGGCGCGCTCCGGCGAGGTGAGTTGGACTCCCGGACGCGTCTTGACCTCCCGGTCCCAGATCTGACCTCAACGGCAGCAGAGGACGGCGGACGGCGGCGGAAACAACACTTAACCGCGGCGGAGCGCTACGGCAACTACGGCGAGCGATTGCGGCTAAACGGCGGCGGCTCAGGCGACGTTGTCTAGGGCTACGGGTGCGCACGGAAGTCGGCGTCACGGCACGGGTGGCGGCGCAATAAATAGGGCCCTCGGCGTCCGTGAAACGCACGGAAACCGAGGCCCACTCCGTTGCGGCGGCGGAGTCCGGCGGCGACTCGGAGAGGGTGACGTGGCACGCGCACAGCCGTTGGATCAAGATCCAACGGTGCGTGGGTTTGGGTTCGGGTCTGACTCGGGCGAGCTGGCTGGCTCGGTCGGGCTCGGGCTCGGGTGACGTGGCTCAATCGTGGCCGTTGGATCTGAATCCAACGGTCACGCGGTTAGGGCTCGGCCGAGTGGGTTCGGTCGAGTCACGTGGCTCGGGTCGGACTCGAGTCCGACTCGGGTTCGACTCGGTCGGATGAACAGTACTTGACCCGACTCGATTTTCCAGCGATTTAATATTTAAAATAGTTTCCAGTAATTCATTTAATTCAAGAAAAATAGCAAAATACCCAGAAAAATTCCAGAAAAATTCCAGAAAATATTTTAGGGCATTTGGGACTCAAATAAAATATTTCCAACAAAACTTTATTTGAAAATTTAATTTCTTTAATTATTTCAATATGGAATAAATTCAAATTAAATCCAAATTAAATCCAAATAAATTCCAAAAAATTCCAAAAATTCACAAATGTGCAAAATAATATTTAATTTCATGAAAAGCAAAAATTGGGGTGTTACAAACCTCCCCCCTTAATAGAATCTCGTCCCCGAGATTTAAGGCTAACTAAGGAATAGGTTCGGAAACTCTTTCCTCAAATCCTCTTCGCGTTCCCAAGTCGCTTAGCTTTCTTCAAGGTTTCTCCAAATAAATCTACAGAAACGGGTTGACTTATTTCTAGTCTCTCGGTCCATAGTATCCAAAGTCTTCACGGGATGCTCCTTATAAGTCAGATCCTCTTGCAGTTCAATCGACTCCAAGGGCGTTTGCTCATCTGGCACTCGAAGACACTTCTTTAGCTGGGACACATGGAACACGTCATGTACTCCTGCTAACGACTGTGGCAACTCCAGCTGGTAAGCAACTTCGCCTCTGCGGCTCAAAATCTTAAATGGTCTAACATAACGGGGTGCAAGTTTCCCTTTGGCATGGAACCTCTTAACTCCCCTGAGAGGCGTAACTCTGAGGTATACAAAGTCTTCTGGTTCAAAACTCAAATCCCGGCGAGAATTGTCAGCATAACTCTTCTGTCGTGATTGGGCTATCTTCAACCTTTCCCTAATCATGGCAATCTGCTCTTCAGCTTCTTGAAGAATGTGAAATCATGTGCTGAAAAATTTGGCTTAGAATTGAATTTGCAAATGTGTTTGTTCATGTGTTTTGTCAATTTGACAAGAAACAGTAAGTTTCGCTTTGGCGCCAGACCAAACTTAACGAAAACAGTAAGTTTCCCATCTACGACGGACAAACTTTGTTGGTCTGTCGAAAACATGCTTTGGCAACCTCACTTTCCCATGTACGACGGACCAATTTTGTTTGTCTGTCGTGAACGTGTTTTTTAGCTCATGAGTCGAACTCAATTCTCCAAGAAGCCAGTAAGTTTTGCATATACGACGGACCAAGTTTTGGAGTGCATCGTGGACATGCTTTTGAGCTTATGTGCCAAACTCTTTTCCAAAGGAACCGATATTTTCACTTGTACAACAGACTGATTTTGTTGGTCCGTTGTGAACGTGTTTTGCTCGGTTTTGATTTCTTCTTGAAACCGAGACTTTCATGTGTACACCGGACTGATTTTGTCTGTCCGTTGTGAATGTTTTTTTTGAGTGGTTTTTCATGTGTACGCCGGACCATATTTGTTTGTCCGTCGTGAATGCGTTTTTGCTCGATTAGGGTTTTGAGCAAACTTGGAATTGTGTTTGATTTGTTTTTGGGATTATGAAATTTGTGAGAATTTCATGATGCTTCTTTTGAAGTGGACTTTATGCAATGCTCATGTGAGTAGTTGCATGGATTGACATTGAGTCAAGTCGTGGACTTGTGCTCGGATTTGTTTTGTGGTTTGTTCATGTGCAGGTATTGCTCGAAGACGAATGTGGTCGATGACGGGACCGGAACTAGGTTCATGGAGGAACTGAGGTTCGGGACTAGGTTCAGGAGGAACTGAGGTCTTGGTGGTCAAGGATGTCATGCGGGACATTCGGGCTAAGAGAATGGTGCACATGAAGAATGGTTAGTCACGTGAGAATGGCAGGAGGTCATTCGCGTGCAAAGTGTTAGTCACGTGAGTATGGCAGGTGGCCATACGCGTGCAAAGTGTTAGTCACGTGAGTATGGTAGGATTACCATACGCGTGCAAGAGTTGTACTCGGCCAGGTTGGGCCAAGTAGAGTTGTGTTGGATACGGATTCCTTCTAGGGAATAGGAATCGTATTCTGGTTTGGTCCTTTAAATAGGAGGGGTTGTCTCCAGTTGAAGGACACCAAGGAGAGCTGAGCGCATCAAGCCTTGAGCAAGTTTTAGGGTTTGTACTCTTTTGATGAAAGTACTTTAGACAAAAGAAATAAAGATCAATTCTTCCAAGATTTTTGCGTGCTACAGTAACCACGTTGCTACAGTGTTTTTCTGTCTTGGTTCTTGTTTGCTTACTTGCTCTAAATCTAGATTGGTTTTTAATCCTTGAGTGTCATCTTGATTTGATCCATCAAAAACCTTTCTAGGGTATTGTTTTAGAGTTCCTCAAAGTCTAGTTGATTAAACTTTTGTCGGTTCTGTTAAAACTTTCAAGTTTACGTTAGATCAATTCTCGTCAAGTTCTGGATCAGCAAGCTTGCGAAGCTCATAACTTTTGATCTGTAAGTCCAATCGAGCTGATTCTTTTTGGGTTCGATTCGTACTGGAATCTAGTTTCTTGTGTCCAAATTTCAGATCGATCCGACGGTTGGATCTCCAGGAATTCGCGTTTTACCAAACCTCTGTCATTCTGTTTTTGTCGAAAACGAGGCAATTATTTGGTTCTATTTTGGGGTGAACTTTTAATAGATCAAGAATTTGGTTTTAGCTTCCGCACAATCATTCACCCCTCTGATTGCTATATTCGTATACTTCGATCCTACAAGTGGTATCAGAGCGAGGTCTTTCTAATCTATCTTAATCGGTGATTAGATCAATGGATCATTATTCGACAAAACCTTGTGTGTTCAATGGTGTTGATTTTCAGTTTTGGAAGGCCAAGATGGAGGCGTTCATCCAAGCTCAGGGATTCGCAATTTGGGAGAAGGTCTACAAGCCATATGAAGTCCTCAGAAAGCGACAACGTCAACGACACCAATCGCACACATGTTGAAGCAAACAGCAAGGCGCGCAACTTGATCATCCAAGGTTTGGGACGCAGCGACTTTGACCGTGTGATCCATCTCAAGTCCGCATATGAGGTATGGAAATCTCTTTGTGATTACCATGAGGGTTCTAACACTATTAAAGAGGTTCGCCAAGATATTTACAAAAAGGAATACATGCGTTTTGAGATGAAACCTAGTGAATCTATAGATGACTTCTTTGCACGCTTCAATAAAATTCTTAGCAATCTACGTGCTGTTGGAGTTAGCTACACTGATGCTGAATATGCTCGACAATTGCTTAGTGCTTTGGACATGTCAGTGTGGGAGATGAAAGTAACATCTATACAAGAATCTACTACCATGAGCACACTCACATTAGATGTTCTTTACTCTAAGTTGAAAACTCATGAGTTGGATGTTCTTGCCAGGAAGGGTAACATTAAATCAATTGCTTTGATCTCTAACCCTAACATGTCAAATGCAAATTCTTCTTCTAGTTTTGCCTTGTCTTCCATGTCTTCTTTAACAGATGAGCAACTTGAAGAGTTTCCCGAAGAAGATCTGGCACTACTCTTTTCTCGTTTTAACAAAGCTTTGCAGAATGTGAGAATGAGAAAGAGAGGTGGTCCTCCAAGATGCTATGAGTGTGGTGACCTCAACCATATTCGCACAAATTGTCCTAAGCTTGCAGGAAAAACATCAAAGGAGGAGAAGGACAACGACAGAAGGAATGAGAAGAAAAGGTTCTCGTCAAATGATAAGAAGAAGAAGAGCTTCATCAACCGCAAGGTGGTTCACCGAATTCTTTCTGCTCTTGAACAAGTCAATTTGAGCGATGTGGACTCGGAGAGCAGCGAAGATGATGCAGCTCCAAGCAAGCATGATTTGATGGGATTATATCTCATGGCAAGCAGCAAGGATAGCTTCACCGAGGACGACCACGACAGCGACTTCAATGAGGTAGATCCCTCTTATGATGAATTAGCTATTGCTGTTGCTCGTCTTGGAAAATTGCTTGACAAACGTGATAAGAAAATTAAGAAACATGATTTAATTATTGAATCATTGAATGCTGAAATTGCTAGACTTAAGACTTTGATTCCTAGTGATGATACTTGCAAATCATGTGACTTAATTTACAATGAGCTCACCTTGCTTAGGAAAGAACATGCTCTTTTGTTACATCTAAATGAGAAAAATGAGAAACATGTTGTACATGCTAGCTGTTCCACTGATGATTTGCATAGTTCAACTTCCTGTTCTAAATGCTCAACTCTTGAATTAAAATTGAAAGATGCAAATGCTAAGGTTTCTCAATTGACTGATAATCTGCTTACTCATGAGGTTCTTTCATGCTCTACTTGTCATAAACAGAAAGGGAAGGTCAATATTCCTTGCAATAATTGTTTAACTCTTGCTAAGAAAGTTGATTACTTGCAAAATTCTTTGGAACGTTTCACTAATGGCAAGAAAAAGTTGAACATGATTTTGGATCAATCTAAGGTTAGCACAAACAAGAGAGGTTTAGGTTTTGATCCTTATGCCACATACGAAAGTAAACCTCGCACTGTTGTTCAGGCTCCTTGCAAAATTGAGTTATCTAATGAGCCTAAGAAAATTGCTTTTCAATCTGCTGGTTTTTTATCCTCTACTATGATGAAAGCAAAATGTGCCTTTACTGTTAAAGCTAAACATCATGTCAAGTACACTTGCACTCATTGTGGTAGAGATGGACACTTAGTAGATTATTGCTTTAGACTAGCCAAACAACAAAAGAAGGAAAGAACTGAGGCTAGGTCAAATTTCAGCAAAGCACATTTTACTCCTTATGCGCCTAGAGTGATGAAAACACCTTCTGTTCCTAGAAACATGGGAAAAGGCAAAATCTGATTTTGTGCATAAAAATTATCGTGTTGTGCCTACTGTTGTGCGTCGTGTGTCTCAGTACTGGATTCCCAAAAATCTCATTCCTAACCCCAGTACTGAGACCTCGACATGTTTTGTTGCTATGTAGGCTTCTCGCGTGAGGAAGGAGAACATATGGCTAGTTGATTAAACTTTTGTCGGTTCTGTTAAAACTTTCAAGTTTACGTTAGATCAATTCTCGTCAAGTTCTGGATCAGCAAGCTTGCGAAGCTCATAACTTTTGATCCGTAAGTCCGATCGAGCTGATTCTTTTTGGGTTCGATTCGTACTGGAATCTAGTTTCTTGTGTCCAAATTTTAGATCGATCCGACAGTTGGATCTCTGGGAATTCGCGTTTTACCAAACCTCTGTCATTCTGTTTTTGTCGAAAACGAGGCAATTATTTGGTTCTGTTTTGGGGTGAACTTTTAATAGATCAAGAATTTGGTTTTAGCTTCCGCACAATCATTCACCCCCCTCTGATTGCTATATTCGTATACTTCGATCCTACAAAGAATATCAGGCCCGAAGACACGGTGTTCACCTGTCTCATTCCAGTTCAATGGCGTCCGACAGGGTCGACCATACAGTGCCTCAAAAGGTGACATTTGTAAACTAGCCTGGTAACTATTATTGTAACTGAACTCGGCATACAGCAAACTCTTATCCCAAGAGGTAGCATAAGCCAATGCACACACTCTTAGCATATCTTCCAGAATCTGATTGACTCTTTCGGTCTGTCCATCCGTCTGTGGATGATAGGCTGTACTGAAGTTCAAACGGGTTCCCATGGCTTCATGCAACTTATTCCAGAATCTTGAGGTAAATTGGGTACCTCTGTCCGATACAATCCTCTTTGGCACTCCGTGCAAACAGACGATCCTGATCATATACAACTCTGCTAACTTATCCCCCAAGTAAGTGGTCTTCACAGGGATAAAATGGGCTACTTTGGTCAAGCGATCCACTATAACCCATATGGAGTCATAACCTCCTTGAGTCTTAGGCAAACCGGTAATGAAATCCATTCCGATTTCCTCCCACTTCCACTCAGGTATTTTCAATGGTGCAACAATCCCGCCGGGTCTCTCGATGCATTACCTTGACTCTTCGGCATACGTCGCACAATGCAACATGCTCGGCAACTTCACGCTTCATGTTCGCCACCGAATCTTTCTTTTAAATCCTGATACATCTTGGCACTTCCAGGATGAATGGAATACTTTCAGTCATGAGCTTCTTCTAAAATCAACTGCTTCAGCTCCTTCTTGTTTGGTACACAAATACGACCCTTCATCCACAACGTGCCTTGCTCATCCAACTTGAAGTCCTCTGCCCTGCCTTCCTCCATGTTGGACTTAATCCTGCGGATCTTGTCATCATCCTTCTGTCCTTCTCGGATCTGATCCTCCAGGGTGGGCTTCACTTCCAATGCTGCCATAAATCCTACTGGTACGACTTCAATTTGCATTCTCTGGAAATCCTCACATAGCTCATCCTGACTTGTGGCTAGCAACATACTCACGGTATGGCTTTTCCGACTCAGAGCATCGGCAACTACGTTTGCCTTTCCTGAATGATAATGGATTCCAACGTTGTAGTCCTTGATCAATGTGAATCATGCGATGAAAAATTGGTTTGATCTTGTGCTGAAATTGGTTAAGATTAATCTTGCAAAGTTGTTTGACCAAACATCCGAACATTAAAAAAGAAACCTTGTTTTTGCGCCAAACCAAATAACTAAAAATCGCATTTTTCCCATGTATGACATACCAAAGTTTTTGGTCTGCCATACACAGGCTTTTGGCGAACTCGATTTTCCCATGTATGACAGACCAAAGTTTTTGGTCTGTCATACAAAGGCTTTTGGTGACTTCGTTTTTTCCATGTATGATAGACCAAAGTTTTTGGTCTGTCATACACATGCTTTGGGCGATTTCATTTTACCCATGTATGACAGACCAAAGTTTTTGGTCTGTCATACACATGTTTTCAGCGAACTCACTTTTCCCATGTATGACAGACCAAACTCTTTGGTCTGTCATACACATGTTGATAGTGAACTCATTCTTCCCATGTATGACAGACCAAATGTTTTGGTCTGTCATACACATGGCGTTTGGCGATTTCATTTTTCCCATGTATGACAGACCAAAGACTTTGATCTGTCATACACATGCTTTTGGCGGTTTTGAGCAAACTTTGAATTTTGATTTGTTTTTGAGATTATGAAATTTGTGAGAATTTCATGATGCTTGAAGTGGACTTTATGCAATGCTCATGTGAGTAGTTGCATGGATTGACTTTGAGTCAAGTCGTGGACTTGTGCTCGGATTTGTTTTGTGGTTTGTTCATGTGCAGGTATTGCTCGAAGACAAATGTGGTCGATGACGGGACCGGAACTAGGTTCATGGAGGAACTGAGGTTCGGGACTAGGTTCAGGGAGGAACTGAGGTCTTGGTGGTCAAGGATGTCATGCGGGACGTTCGGGCTAAGAGAATGGTGCACATGAAGAATGGTTAGTCACGTGAGAATGGCAGGAGGTCATTCGCGTGCAAAGTGTTAGTCACGTGATTATGGCAGGTGGCCATACGCGTGCAAAGTGTTAGTCACGTGAGTATGGTAGGGTTGCCATACGCGTGCAAGAGTTGTACTCGGCCAGGTTGGGCCAAGTAGAGTTGTGTTGGATACGGATTCCTTTCAGGGAATAGGAATCGTATTCAGGACTACTTGTGGGTTGGTCCTTTAAATAGGAGGGGTTGTCTCCTGTTGAAGGGCATCAAGTAGAGCTGAGCGCATCAAGCTTTGAGCTTGGTTTTAGGGTATGTACTCTTTTGATGAGAGTATTTTAGACAAAAAAATAAAGATCAATTCTTCCAAGATTTTTGCGTGCTACAGTAACCACGTCGCTACAGTGTTTTCTGTTTTGGTTTTTGTTTGCATGCTTGTTCTAACTCTAGATTGGTTTTTGATCGTTGAGTTTCATCTTGATTTGATCCATCAAAAACCGTTCTAGGGTATTGATCTAGAGTTCCTCAAAGTCTAGTTGATTAAACTTTTGTCGGTTCTGTTAAAACTTTTAAGTTTATGTTAGATCAATTCTCGTCAAGTTCTGGATCAGCAAGATTGCGAAGCTCATAACTTTTGATCCATAAGTCCGATCGAGTTGATTCTTTTTGGGTTTGATTCGTATTGGAATCTAGTTTCTTGTGTACAAATTTTAGATCGTTTCGACGGATGGATCTCCAGGAATTCTCATTTTACCAAGCGTCTGTCAATCTGTTTTTATTGATTACGAGGCAATCTTTTGAATCCGAGTTGGGGTGTTCTTCCAGTAGATCGAAAATTTTGTTTTAGCTTCCGCATAATCATTCACCCCCCTCTGATTGCTATATTCGTATACTTCGATCCTACAACTGGTATCAGAGCAAGGTTTTTCTAATCTATCTTAATCGGTAATTAGATCAATGGATCGTTATTCGACAAAACCTTGTGTGTTCGATGGTGTTGATTTTCAGTTTTGGAAGGCCAAGATGGAGGCATTCATCCAAGCACAAGGCTTCACAATTTGGGAGAAGGTGTACAAGCCATACCAAGTCCCTGCAAACGACAACGTCAATGACACCAATCGCACACAAGTTGAAGCAAACAGCAAGGCGCGCAACTTGATCATCCAAGGCTTGGGACGCAGCGACTTTGATCGTGTGGTTCATCTTCGATCCGCATATGAGGTATGGAAATCTCTTTGTGATTACCATGAGGGTTCTAGCACTGTCAAAGAGATTCGCCAAGATATTTACAAAAAGGAATACATGCGTTTTGAGATGAAACTTAGTGAATATGTAGATGACTTCTTTGCACGTTTCAATAAAATTCTTAGCAATCTACGTGCTGTTGGAGTTAGCTACACTGATGCTGCTAATGCTAGACAATTGCTTAGTGCTTTGGACATGTCTGTGTGGGAGATGAAAGTAACATCTATACAAGAATCTACTACCATGAGTACACTTACTTTAGATGTTCTTTATTCTAAGTTGAAAACTCATGAGTTGGATGTTCATGCCAGGAAGGGTAACATTAAATCAATTGCTTTGATCTCTAACCCTAACATGTCAAATGCAAATTCTTCTTCTAGCTTTGCCTTGTCTTCCATGTCTTCTTTAACAGATGAGCAACTTGAAGAGTTTCCTGAAGAAGATCTGGCACTACTCTCTTCTCGCTTTAACAAAGCTTTGCAGAATGTGAGAATGAGAAAGAGAGGTGGTCCTCCAAGATGCTATGAGTGTGGTGACCTCAACCATATTCGCACAAATTGTCCTAAGCTTGCAGGAAAAACATCAAAGGAGGAGAAGGACAACGATGAAGGAATGAGAAGAAAAGGTTCTCGTCAAATGATAGGAAGAAGAAGAGCTTCATCAACCGCAAGGTGGTTCACCGAGTTCTTTCCGCTCTTGAACAAGTCAATTTGAGCGATGTGGACTCGGAGAGCAGCGAAGATGATGCAACTCCAAGCAAGCATGATTTGATGGGATTGTGTCTCATGGCAAGCAGCAAGGATAGCTTCACCGAGGACGACCACTACAGATACATCAATGAGGTAGATCCCTCTTATGATGAATTAGCTATTGCTGTTGCTCGTCTTGGAAAATTGCTTGACAAACGTGATAAGAAAATTAAGAAACATGATTTCATTATTGAATCATTGAATGCTGAAATTGCTAGACTTAAGACTTTGATTCCTAGTGATGATACTTGCAAATCATGTGACTTAATTTACAATGAGCTCACCTTGCTTAGGAAAGAACATGCTCTTTTGTTACATCTAAATGAGAAAAATGAGAAACATGTTGTACATGCTAGCTGTTCCACTGATGATTTGCATAGTTCAACTTCTTGTTCTAAATGCTCAACTCTTGAATTAAAATTGAAAGATGCAAATGCTAGGGTTTCTCAATTGACTGATAATCTGCTTTCACATGAAATTCTCTCATGCTCAACTTGTCGCAAGCAAAAAGGAAAAGTAGATGTTCCCTGCAATAATTGTTTAATTCTTGCAAAAAAAGTTGATTACCTGCAAAACTCTTTGGAACGATTCACTAATGGCAAGAAAAAATTGAACATGATTTTGGATCAATCTAAGGTTAGCTCAAACAAGAGAGGTTTAGGCTTTGATCTTCATGCTTATTTTGAAACTAAACCTCGCACTGTTGTTAATGCTCCTTGCAATGACAAAATTGAGATTCTTCATGAGCCTAAAAAGATTGCTTTTAAATCTGCTGGTTTTCTTTCTTCTACTATGATGAATGCAAAATGTGCTTCTACTGTTAAAGCCAAACTTCATGCTAAGTACACTTGCACTCATTGTGGTAGAGATGGACATCTAGTAGATTTTTGCTTTAGACTAGCCAGACAGCAAAGGAAAGAAATGACTAAGGCTTGGTCTAACTTCAGAAGAGCACACTTTGCTTCTCACTATGCGCCTAGAGTGTTGAAAACGCCTTCTGTTCCTATAAACATGGGAAAAGGAAAAGCTGATTTTGTGCATAAAAATTCTCGTGTTGTGCCTCTTTGTTGTCGTCGTGTATCTCAAGATCGATTCCCAAAAATCTCATTCCTAACCCCAGATCGAGACCTCGACATGTTTTGTTGCTATGTAGGCTTCTCGCGCAAGGAAGGAGAACATATGGTTAGTGGATTCCGGATGCTCACGCCACATGTCCGGTGATAAGAATTGGTTCTCCTCCCTCACTCGTGCATCTTGTGCTGAAAGTGTTACTTTTGGAGATGCTTCTTCCTCTTCTGTTGTGGCAAAAGGTACAGTAAAGGTGAGTGACAAGTTTATGTTCAAAGATGTGGCTCTTGTTGAAAATTTGAAATATAACTTGCTTTCTGTCTCACAAATGCTTGATGAAGATCTTGAAATAAGTTTTAAGAAAAATGAATGCAAAGTGTTAGATGCTTCAGGTGACCTTGTTTTCAAGATCTCTCGCTTTGGAAGAGTTTTTAAAGCTGATTTTGATGCTTCACCTTCTTCGAAGCATAGGTGTCTAGTTGCTAATATTTCTAAAGATTTATTCTTTTGGCATCGTAGACTTGGTCATGTTGGTTTTGATCATCTTACTCGTGTAAGTGGTTTAGATCTCATACGTGGCTTGCCTAAGCTTAAGGGTGATAGCAATCTAGTTTGCTCTTCTTATAGACATGGTAAGATGATTGCAGGTTCACATCCACCTCTTACCATGGTGATGACTGATGCTCCAGGACAGCTACTACATCTTGACATGGTTGGACCATCTCGAGTTCAATCCTTTGGAGGTAAATGGTATGCGCTTGTGATTGTTGATGATTTTTCTAGATACTCTTGGGTGTACTTTATGGCATCTAAGGATGAGGCTTTTAGTCATTTTAGAAGTCTTATTCTTAGGCTTTCTGTTGACCATCCAGGAGCCCTTAAAGCTATTAGAAGTGATAATAGAACTGAATTCAAAAATGCTTCTTTTGATCTCTTTTGTGCTGAAAAAGGAATTGATCATCAATTTTCTTCACCTAGAGTGCCTCAACAGAATGGTGTAGTTGAAAGAAAAAATAGAACGTTGGTTGAGATGGCTAGAACTTTGTTAGATGAACATCACACTCCTAGAAAATTTTGGGCTGAAGCGATTTCAACTGCTTGCTATGTTTCTAATAGAGTGTTTTTGAGATCAAAGCTAGGCAAGACTCCTTATGAGCTTCGGTTTGGACATAGGCCTTCTGTTTCTCACTTTAGGGTTTTTGGATGCAAATGCTTTGTCTTGAAATCTGGAAATCTTGATAAATTTGAAGCTAGATCAATGGATGGCTTTTTTCTTGGATATCCTGCTCATACTCGTGGCTATCGTGTGCTTGTTTTGGAGACTAACAAAATTGTGGAAACTTGTGAAGTTACTTTTGATGAGTCTAGTCCAGGCACTAGTCTAAGTGATGCATGTACAGACGCATATGTTCAGGGGGAGAAAATTTTTGAAGATAATGATGATGATGAAGATGAGGTCTTGACTCTTCCTAATGCACAACAAGTTGTAGCACCTTTGGCACCTACTACTACATCACCTACAGCTAACCATCCTCAAGCTACAACATCATCTGTACATGCTGAAAATGAAGAAGGAGAAGGAGAAGTCTCAAAAGTCAATGCTCCCTTGCACATTCAAAAAATGCATCCATCTGAACAAATGATTGGAGACCTAAATGAGAGAGTCACTCGATCCAGGTTTATTCATTCTGACACTCATGCTCATTCTGCTTTAGTTGCTTCCTTTGAACCCAAAGATATATCTGATGCATTATCTGACGAATATTGGATCAATGCCATGCATGAAGAATTAGAGAATTTTGAACGAAATAAAGTTTGGAAACTTGTCTCACCACCTCCTGATTTTAATGTTATTGGAACTAGATGGGTTTTCAAAAATAAACAAAGTGAGGATGGTGTTGTTGTTAGAAACAAGGCTAGATTGGTTGCTCAAGGTTACACTCAAATTGAAGGCTTAGATTTTGATGAAACCTTTGCTCCTGTTGCTAGAATTGAAGCCATTAGAATCCTTTTAGCTTTTGCTGCATCCAAAGGTTTCAAATTGTATCAAATGGATGTGAAAAGTGCTTTTCTTAATGGCTACATAAATAAGGAGGTTTTTGTCAAGCAACCACCTGGTTTTGAAAATCCAAAGTTTCCAAATCATGTGTTCAAACTATCAAAAGCTTTGTATGGTTTGAAACAAGCCCCTAGAGCATGGTATGATAGGCTAAAAACATTTTTACTTGAAAAGGGTTTTTCAATGGGAAAGGTTGACAAAACTCTCTTTTTACTCAAGCAAGGCAATGATCAACTATTCGTTCAGATTTATGTTGATGATATTATCTTTGGTGGTTCATCTCATGTTTTAGTGTCTGATTTTTCAGAAACAATGAGGAAGGAGTTTGAGATGAGTATGATGGGTGAGTTGACATACTTTTTGGGATTTCAAATCAAGCAAACAAAGGATGGTACTGTTGTGCATCAAAGCAAATACACAAAAGACTTGTTGCATAGATTTGGGATGGAAAACAGCAAACCGATCATGACACCCATGGAGAGCGCTTGCACACTTGATCCAGATGAAGATGGTGAGCCGGTTGATCAAAAGGAATATAGAAGCATGATAGGTTCACTTTTGTACCTCACTGCATCAAGGCCGGATATACAATTTGCTGTGTGCTTGTGTGCTCGTTTTCAAGCTTCCCCACGTGCTTCACATCGACAAGCTGTCAAAAGGATTTTCAGGTATCTTCATGGAACTCAAGATTTTGGCATTTGGCTTTCTGCTTCCTCATGCATTAGTTTGAGATCTTTTTTTGATGCTGATTTTGGAGGATGTAAAATTGATAGGAAAAGCACTTCTGGTTCATGTCACTTCTTGGGAAATTCTCTCATTGCATGGTCATCTAGAAAGCAATCTTCTGTTGCACAATCAATCACGAATCTGAATATGTGGCTGCTGCTAGTTGTTGTTCTCAAATTCTTTGGATAGTAGCTACACTTAAAGATTATGGGGTTTTTCTGGATAGTGTTCCTCTTTTGTGTGATAACACTAGTGCAATTTGCATTGTTAAGAACCCTGTGCAACATTCAAGAACAAAACATATTGACATCAGATTTCACTTTCTTAGAGATCATGTTGAAAAAGGCAACATTGTGCTTCATCATGTGGATACTGAACATCAATTGGCAGACATTTTCACAAAACCTTTGTCTTCTTCTCGTTTTGCCTTTATTCGGGGAGAACTTGGAATTGTTCATCCAATGGGATTGTTTTGAGGGGGAGTTTCTTTGCCAAATTCTTTCACTTGATGAGCTCACTTTATCATATTTCTTTATATACTATGTAATTGAGCTAATATATGATAATCTAAATTGTCTCACTTGAACTAAAAATGACATTGCGGAATTCCCTGATCTGATTGCCTATAGCTAAATACTCTGTGATATCTCATTCTTCTAGGCTTGATATTGAATCCTCTTGACAAATTTGGGCTATGAAGCAAGTGTGTTTTCAGCTTTACTCTTTCATAAGACCTTTTAATCATTTTTTGCATGTTTACAATCAAAGAAAAAGAAAAGAAAAAGGGAATCAATAAAAAGGATTGTTAAAAGCAAAAAGCTTCAAGTTGTATGCTTTTGCATGCTTTCCTTAAAAGATAAGATGTATGCTTCAAGCATGCCATTCCCTCAAATGACAAGATGTATGCTTCAAGCATACCACTCCAAGGAAATAAAAGAAGTATGCTTCAAGCATGCCACATGCAGTTTATTGTTTAAAAGATTAAAATTGGTCTACTAGATTGAAGTTGAAACCACTTGCTCGCCCTGATTTGTTAGTTGCTTCAATTTTTGAGTTCTTGTTTTTCTACTAAAGGTCTTGCTTAGTACTTGGCTATAGTTGACAGATTTGAGGTTGAGATACATGTCATTTCTTAACTTGTTAACATCACATTAAGATCATATATTTTGCATATTATGTGATATATAAGGTTATATGATCGAATGAGCTCATCCTTTGTATCTTGGCACTCCCTTGCTTCTGTTTGCGAAACCATTGATACAAGAAAAAGTTTGAACATGTTCTCTTGTTGTTTTCTTGATGAATCCATTGTCAAAGGGGGAGAAGTTTTTGAGAAGTTTGGGAAGAGTTGAAAAAGAGGGAGTAGTATCTTTCGGTTGTTGAGTAATCTGGGAGAAGTTTGGTTTTTGGCACATTGCACAAACCACACACATTTTTCAGTTTTTCACTTTGCACTCTTGTAAAAAGGGGAGTTTTTATGTTCTCTGTTCTTTTTAAAAAAACTGCCAAATGTTCATGTCTAAATGGTGTTGCCAATGTTTTCATCAAGGGGGAGATTGTGAATCATGTGATGAAAAATTGGTTTGATCTTGTGCTGAAATTGGTTAAGATTAATCTTGCAAAGTTGTTTGACCAAACATCCGAACAATAAAAAAGAAACCTTGTTTTTGCGCCAAACCAAATAACTAAAAATCGCATTTTTCCCATGTATGACAGACCAAAGTTTTTGGTCTGCCATACACAGGCTTTTGGCGAACTCGATTTTCCCATGTATGACAGACCAAAGTTTTTGGTCTGTCATACAAAGGCTTTTGGTGACTTCGTTTTTTCCATGTATGACAGACCAAAGTTTTTGGTCTGTCATACACATGCTTTGGGCGATTTCATTTTACCCATGTATGACAGACCAAAGTTTTTGGTCTGTCATACACATGTTTTCAGCGAACTCACTTTTCCCATGTATGACAGACCAAACTCTTTGGTCTGTCATACACATGTTGATAGCGAACTCATTCTTCCCATGTATGACAGACCAAATGTTTTGGTCTGTCATACACATGGCGTTTGGCGATTTCATTTTTCCCATGTATGACAGACCAAAGACTTTGGTCTGTCATACACATGCTTTTGGCGGTTTTGAGCAAACTTTGAATTTTGATTTGTTTTTGAGATTATGAAATTTGTGAGAATTTCATGATGCTTGAAGTGGACTTTATGCAATGCTCATGTGAGTAGTTGCATGGATTGACTTTGAGTCAAGTCGTGGACTTGTGCTCGGATTTGTTTTGTGGTTTGTTCATGTGCAGGTATTGCTCGAAGACAAATGTGGTCGATGACGGACCGGAACTAGGTTCATGGAGGAACCGAGGTTCGGGACTAGGTTCGGGAGGAACCGAGGTCTTGGTGGTCAAGGATGTCATGCGGGACGTTCGGGCTAAGAGAATGGTGCACATGAAGAATGGTTAGTCACGTGAGAATGGCAGGAGGTCATTCGCGTGCAAAGTGTTAGTCACGTGAGTATGGCAGGTGGCCATACGCGTGCAAAGTGTTAGTCACGTGAGTATGGTAGGGTTGCCATACGCGTGCAAGAGTTGTACTCGGCCAGGTTGGGCCAAGTAGAGTTGTGTTGGATACGGATTCCTTCCAGGGAATAGGAATCGTATTCAGGACTACTTGTGGGTTGGTCCTTTAAATAGGAGGGATTGTCTCCTGTTGAAGGGCATCAAGTAGAGCTGAGCGCATCAAGCTTTGAGCTTGGTTTTAGGGTTTGTACTCTTTTGATGAGAGTATTTTAGACAAAAAAATAAAGATCAATTCTTCCAAGATTTTTGCGTGCTACAGTAACCACGTCGCTACAGTGTTTTCTGTTTTGGTTTTTGTTTGCATGCTTGTTCTAACTCTAGATTGGTTTTTGATCGTTGAGTTTCATCTTGATTTGATCCATCAAAAACCGTTCTAGGGTATTGATCTAGAGTTCCTCAAAGTCTAGTTGATTAAACTTTTGTCGGTTCTGTTAAAACTTTTAAGTTTACGTTAGATCAATTCTCGTCAAGTTTTGGATCAGCAAGCTTGTGAAGCTCATAACTTTTGATCCATACGTCCGATCTAGCTGATTCTTTTTGGGTTTGATTCGTATTGGAATCTAGTTTCTTGTGTCCAAATTTCAGATCGTTTTGACGGTTGGATCTCTGGGAATTCTCATTTTACCAAGCGTCTGTCAATCTGTTTTTGTTGATTACGAGGCAATCTTTTGAATCCGAGTTGGTGTGTTCTTCCAGTAGATCGAAAATTTTGTTTTAGCTTTCGCATAATCATTCACCCCCCCTCTGATTGCTATATTCGTATACTTCGATCCTATAATCAACTCTAACCATCTCCTTTGTCTCATATTCAGATCCGACTGGGTGAATATGTACTTAAGGCTCTTATGATCCTTGTACACTTCACATCTGTTCCCGATCAGATAGTGACGCCATATCTTCAAGGCATGCACTACGGCAGCTAACTCTAGGTCATGTGTCGGGTAATTCTCCTCATGCGGCCTCAACTTCCTCGATGCATAGGCGACAACCTTTCTATTCTGCATCAGCACACATCCAAGTCCTTGGCGCGATGCATCACAATATATATCAAAGCTTTGATTAACATCCGGTAGATCTAACACTAGTGCTGATGTCAATCTCGTCTTCAGTTCTTGGAATCCTTTCTCGCACTCTGGCGTCCATGTAAACTTCTTCTCCTTTTTCAGCAATTGCGTAAGAGGTCTCTCAATTGTCGAAAAGCCTTCAATGAAACGGCGGTAGTAACCTGCCATTCCAAGGAAACTCCGGATCTGGGTCACAGTCTTCGGCTGCTCCCAATGTAACACAGCTTCTACCTTGCTTGGGTCTACAGCGACTCCTTCTGCAGTCATTACATGTCCGAGGAATTCCACCTTGTCCTTCCAAAAATCACACTTACTGAACTTGGCGAAGAGTTGCTGTTCCCTCAGCTTTTCCAAAACTCGCTTTAAGTGCTCTGCATGTTCATCCTCTGTCTTGGAGTAGATTAGGATATCATCTATGAACACAACAACAAACTTGTCCAAATATTCCATGAACACCTTATTCATCATATTCATGAAATATCTTTGGCGCATTCGTCAGACCAAAGGACATAACTGTAAACTCGTAATGTCCATATCTCGACGAGAATGCGGTCTTCGGAATATCCTCTGATCGGATCTTCAACTGATGGTATCCCGATCTCAGATCAATCTTGGAGAAAACTCCGGCTCCTCTCAGCTGGTCAAACAAATCTTTAATCCTGGGTAGCGGGTATTTGTTCTTCACAGTAACTTCATTGAGTGCACGGTAGTCAATGCACATCCTGAAACTTCCGTCCTTCTTCTTGACAAATAGAACTGGCGCTCCCCACGGCGACGAACTCGGTCTGATAAATCCTTTCTCCATTAACTCTTCAAGCTGTTTCTTCATCTCTACCAATTCCTCGGTGGACATCCGATAGGGTCTCTTTGCTATCGGTCTGTGCAGTACAAGCTCTATCACAAACTCTATGTCCCTATCGGCGGCATACCGTAGATCTCCAGGAAAAACATCTGGGTACTCATTCACTACTGAGACATCTTCTATGCTGATTGCCTTGGTGCTGTTAACCATCAACTGTCCATCTCTAACGGCGGTAGCTTGAAATTCCACTTTCTTTCCACACGGGCTCTCAACTGAGATAGTCCTTCGTCCACAATCCAATACGGCCTTGTGCTTGGATAACCAATCCATTCCCAAAATGACATGTAAGGTCTGGGTCTCCAAAATAATAAGGTTCGCTAGGAACTCTATCCCATCTATTAATATTCTCACCCCAGAACATCCTACTTTCGTTCGGAGTTCGGAACCAGGGGTTTGAACTACAAGCATGCATTTAAGTCTTGCAATCTCCAAATCATTTTTAGCAGCAAAGCCTTGTGAAACAAACGAATGCGAAGCTCCGGAATCAAACAAAACTGTCGCAGGTACTGAGTTAACAAGTAACTTACCCAGTACGACGTCCGTAGCATTCTGCAGTGCATCCGCGGTGACATGGTTGACTCGGCCTCTCACCACGCCTGGGTGCTGCTCCTGTCTTTGGCGTCCTAGCCGGTGTGGATCCTGCATTAAAGCGAATCGGGTCACTCTCGTGGTCTTCTTAGGACAAGCTGTTGGCAAAGTGTCGGCTCGTTGTAATTGTAGCGGCCTCACCGCCCCTGCTGATCGCTTGAAGCGGCGTTTCGCTGGGGTCGGGTGCGATAGTTCGATTGACGGGTCTTGGTGCCGGTGACGGTGTCCTTGTTGCATTCTCGTGGCTGGAATCGAAAAACTGATTTGGCGCAACCCTCAAACGTTGCTGCGCTCCTCGACGCGATCACGATGCCGCATCCTGCGCTTCTCGTTCTCATCCAGTTCCTTGCGCTTTGTCCTCAAGAATAAGCGCCTTATTCACCAACTCTTGGAAATGGAAAGGTGTGGGTGATCAATCCCACCTGATCTGAGTTAAGTCCCTTCATGAAACGACTGCCTGGCTTTATCTCGCCGCTACATCCTCAGTGCGTAGCGAGCAAGCTGTGTGAACTGTTTCGTATTCGCCACCGGGCCGATTACCTTGCTTGATGCTCTGAACTCCTCCTTCTTAAGATCCATGATTCCTTCAGCACGTGATCTTGACGGAATGCGGTATGAACTCTTCCCAAGTGATGTCACGAGGGTTCTCTGCGTAGCGCAGAAGTTCTCCCACCATTCGTATTTGTTCCTTCCAACTGATGAGAAGCGTAGAGTACCTTCTCATTTCCCATGCATTGAGCAATGTGTAGCTTCCTCTCAATTGACCTTAACCAATCATCGGCCTCCAACGGGTTAGCATTCTCGGAGAAAGTGGGTGGATGAGTCCCCATGAACTCTGACAGTCTTGTATTCTGGCATTGTCCCTGATTGACTTGATTAGCTGTGGCCTGAGCAGTGACGTGCTGCATCTGTTGCATCATAGCATGCATCAACTGAGTCTGAGCAGCAAGAAAAGCTCCGAAATTCTGCATATCAACTAGCGGTGCTGGTGCTCCATCATTGGGGTTTTCTGCTGGGCGAGAACCACTTCTATTTCCTCCAAGGTTTCCACGAGTGTTCACCATCTGTTGATTGCTCCAAGGTTTCAGAGATGAGAGGGAAACAGGAATAGATAAGTAATATGGAACTTATGCGGGGCGAAAGGTGTAACTTAAAGTCCAACTTTATTATTTTAATCATTAGTAACTTGGTATGGTTGCTTACAATGCCTAGGGGCCTTGCAACACATACTGCACACTCAGCAAGCAATGAAAATCCAAATCGAACTAACACTGGAGTCTAACGCCTAAAGGGTGACTCTTTATTCTATGACGCGACTCGGCGAAGGAGTCTCACTATAGAACCTACGCCACTCATCGAAAACCTCCACGGCCAGTGCAGACTGACTGCGGCATAGGCGCGAAACGATCGCCATGTCCAGCAACTCTGTCATCTGTGGTAGTCAAAGAAGCAGTGTCCTCCTCAAGCTCCGGCTCCTTTGGAGTGCAGCTCGTGCGGCCTGAAATCGGCTCCGGCTCTGGTGCGTACAATGCCGTCTCTAACTCTCCAATCCTTTGCAGAAGGTGTGACACATACTCTTGAGCTTCCCGCCATCTGTTCTTCTCTGCCGTGATTTCTTTGCGGGCGTTCTGTAGCTCCTTGCTTGTATCATTGAGTACATCCTCCTGGGCGACAACAAGTCATGCCAACTGTGTAACCATGGCATTCTCATCCTGAATTGCCTTCGGGTCAAGAAGGTTATTGCTGCGCGGATGATATCGGAACACCGTGCTCTCCAATTCTCTGGCGTAGATACAGGTAATGTGCCGCATTGCTCGTCGTGACGCCTCTTGGATACCCATCTGCATTGTAGACCTCCTGGCAGTGCAGTGTATCGGGCGATTGCCTGGGCCCTTCTTCCTAGCAGGTACCACAATCTTCACGTCACAAGCCTTGACCAATCCTGCTTGTCTGATCACGTCCACTTGGTATTGTGGCTTCTCATAATCTGCGAGAGTCTGTAGCATACGCCAAAGTTCCGCGGCGTGACCAACCTCCTGATCGACGTAGTTGAACTCTCCCTCCATCTATCACAAGAGTGCTTACGTAAGAACTCGAATTTTTTTTTAAATCGTGACAAGGTAAGGAAAAATTTAGCAAGAGACAAGAAAAGAGAGAAGGGAATAAGTCGAGATTTCATTTCTTATCTTGACGAACTTTTAACCTTTAGAAAATAGGTTTTAACCTCTCAACGACCATTCTAGCTATGGGTGAGCCTACAGTCAGTATGGCTCTGATACCACCTCTGTCGGGACCCGAATCTGCAAATCCGGACCCTCTGTGTATTCAGCACTAGTCCAGGAACGCGCTAGTGCACACAGTCTTAACATCGGTAAATATCACAATCATACCACTCGATACTAATAAAGTACTTTAATTAAATAGTCAAACTGGTTGCTCGACCTTATGGTCAAGTTACAAATATACGCCATGCAGGGCGAAACTTATTAAGAGAGAAATAATAGCAGCGGAAAATGAAATAACTTCGTGGCGCCATCCAGTATACCACAGGCAGCCAGTGGGCTCGCTCCTAAGTAGACGGTTCCTCCGGAAACTCCTCCTCCAAAGCTGGTGTAGATTCTTCTTCAACTGGTGTTGTATTGTGGCAAGGGTGAGTACTTTGGTACTCAGCAAGTCATGCACAGAATGCAACTAATATACTACATGCATGGCTTGGTACAAAGGAGTAGCTCAAGGTGTATTTGCAGTAAAACAGCATTTGACAAGTAGCATAAGTAGATTCAAAAACAGTAGAAACAAGTATAACATAAATAACCTTCCCAAGAGTTTAGTCAACATCCTTCCCATTCCTAAACCACATTTCCATCAACATCATTATTTAACCAAACCCAACCTTTCAAGTCCAAGTTATTTTCAAGAAAGTCTAACCCTTGACTGTAATTCCCGAGCGATGTCCAATACCGCGGACACGGCTATTCGAATAGATTATACACTCTGCAGAGGTTATGCACTTTACCCACAAGATACAGTCAAACACCACAAAGGCGAGTTCAGTAACAAAGTCTTTGGAAACTTCTATGATACAAGTGGTCCTCCCCGGTTGTTGCACACTAACCCTTCCCTTAGCTAAGGCGAAGTTTAGGCCAACCAACCGTTAGATGGGTACCTGGCCGCAGCCCCGGTACGCTCCCCCGTACAATTTACACAAAGGGTGTAGTTGACCTCCTGAGGTCCCACAGGTACGTTATTAGCAACTTAATCAACTAGGTCCGTCCCATTATAGACAAGTGGTTGCACGTTAGACCCAGTTCAAGGGCTTGCAAGGTGAAGTCCTTAGGGTGACCAGGGCAAGACTACCCGAAGAACCAAACCAACATTCCCGGTGCCACAACAGGCCCACCTGATCATTCTTGTCACATGCCCCGGTCAAAAGATATTTATCAAACCCCAGTTGATTACCATGCACCACGTGCCATCAACATCACAACACATGATACCTTTCCAAAACAGGTTCAATATATCATTAAGTCAACATTAACATTTGATTGTCCAAAATCATGTCATGAGCACGAAAGTGAGTCTAAGCAATATACTACAACGGTCTAAATTCCCATGTTGGCAATTTAATAGTGTCCAACTAGTAAACCACAACTAGGGTGACAAGGGGTCATGGCACATATTTAAGTAATCAAGGTGTCATACAGCAATTAGGCATTTATCTAATTACCCATAATTAAGTAAAGTATTTTCTAATTTAAACTAGCATGCAATAATTTGAGCCAAAATAGGTTTCAAAATGGGATCAACATGGTCAAAGCATAACTTGCCTTCAAAAAGTACTTGCTCTTGGTCCTGAGCTGGCTCCTGGGTCAATACTTCTCCTTCGAATCCTTCCGGCACTTCAACGTCTACTCGTAACGCGTGCAAATAGCAACAAATAAATAAAACAGTAGACAAAAAGTGTCCAAACATCCAAATAAAGTCCATAAACAGAGAGAACATAATTTTATGAATTTTTAGAAACTGGAATCGTCAAATTCGGAGTTTAAATGCAAAAGTTATAGCATTTTGAAGTTTAAATAATCAATTAAATAATATTACAGAGAAAAACTTTAGTCCAAAAATTAAATAAAATTCATCATTAGGTAGATCTCAATTTTACACAAATTTAGAAATTTGAATCACTCAAATCGGAGTTGAAACGCAAAAGTTATAAGCGTTTGAAGTTTGATTCAAAATCTGAAATCATTAATTCGAATTAATAAATCATTTTCTTTTTCGGAAATTAATTATTGCGTCAGCAAGGACACGTGGTAGTCTCTGATTGGGCGGCTGAAGTCAGCCAGTTCATGGACTCGGTCCACGCTCGGCTCGGGTTCACCGTGGACCTGGTCCACGGCTCACGTGAGACTGACAGGTGGGACCCTACGGTGACGTCATTGCTGACGTCAGCGGGGACTCAGCGCATTGCGGCGTAGTGGACTCCATCGGTAGCGTCATCGCTGACGTCACCGCACGGCTGGGGTGGCCGCTGACAGGTGGGCCCGTGCTGACGTCACGGTGCGGTTGCGGCTAAGCCGCTGACACGCGGGCCCGGCGTGTCAGCGTCACGCGCGTGGGTGCGCTGGCTGCGCTGACCGTGGCGGTCAGCCTTCCTGGATGCGTGGCACAATCTCGGCCGGTGATTCGAAAATCAACGGCCCAGATTAGATCTGGCTTTCACGCGTTTGGGTTAACGCGTTTGATCTGGACCGTTGGATCTAGATCCAACGGTCGAGATTGGATCTGGGATTTTGGAATGGGATCTCACCGACGGTGACGTGGCATAATCTGGACCGCTTGATGAAGATCCGACGGCTGGCAGAGCTCGAAGTCCGGCGATGGCGAGCGGCGGCGCTGGGTCACCGGCGCAGGGGACGACGACCTAGCCGATGGCGTTTCGGGCGCGCTCCGGCGAGGTGAGTTGGACTCCCGGACGCGTCTTGACCTCCCGGTCCCGGATTTGACCTCAACGGCGGCGGAGGACGGCGACGGGCGGCGTGAACAAAGATTTAACCGGCGGAGCGCTACGGCAACTACGGCGAGCGATTGCAGGCAAACGGCGACGGCCAGCGACGTTGTCAGGGCTACTGCGCACGGAAGTCGGCGCTACGGCACGGGTGGCAAAGACAATAAATAGGGCTCGGCGGCCTCGTGAAACGCACGGAAACCGAGGCCCACTCCGTTGCGGCGGCGGAGTCCGGCGGCGACTCGGAGAGGGTGACGTGGCATGCGCACAGCCGTTGGATCAAGATCCAACGGTGCGTGGGTTTGGGTTCGGTCGACTGGCGAGCGTGGCTCGGTCGGGCTCGGGCTCGGGTGACGTGGCTCAATCGTGGCCGTTGGATCTGAATCCAACGGTCACGCGATTAGGGCTCGGCCTAGTGGGTTCGGTCGAGTCACGTGGCTCGGGTCGGACACGAGTCCGACTTCGAGTTCGACTTCGATCGGATGAGCGATTTGACCCAACTCGATTTTCCAGCGATTTAATATTTAAAATCGTTTCCAGTAATTCATTTAATTCAAGAAAAATAGCAAAATATTCAGAAAAATTCTGGAAAATATTTTAGGGCATTTGGGACTCAAATAAAATATTTCCAACAAAACTTTATTTGAAAATTTAATTTCTTTAATTATTTCAATATGGAATAAATTCAAATTAAATCCAAATAAATCCAAATAAATTCCAGAAAATTCCAAAAATTCACAAATGTGCAAAATAATATTTAATTTCATGAAAAGCAAAAATTGGGGTGTTACAATGGTGAACACCCGCAGAAACAATGGAGGAAATGGAAGTGGTCATCGCCCAGCTGGGAACCCAGATGATATGAACCAGGCATCTCAACAAGCACCAGCAGTGGACATGCAGAACTTTGGAGCGTTTTTGGCAGCATAGACTCAACTCATGCATGCCATGATGCAACAGATGCAGCAGGTCACTGCCCAAGCTGCTGCTAACCAGGCCGCTGAAAGTGCATCTAGGCCCCTCAATTTATTTTGGTGATTAATGATGACACAATTAAAGAGGTCTAATGTTTTAACTAAGATTGATGCAGATATCGAGAACATATCAAGCTTGAAATGAGATTTGATGCCCCTACGTACATTAAAATTCAAAAGGACGGCATCAAGACAAGAATTGTAATTTCCTTTTTATTTGAGTCTTAAGGATAGCCGTACTATTAAGAGGATACGATGGAAAATCGCCTTTAGGATGTGCATGTGCTCAAGTTCAAGTCTTGCATACAAACTAGCACTCAAATAATTGCATTTCCCAAAAACAGCATTTTCCAACCGAGCCATTCAACCCGGAGTATCTGGACAATTTAGTCCGGAGTGTCCAGGTTAACCCCTTCAGCCAAAAGTCGCATTCCAGTTCATCCGGAGTATCCGGACATTTTGTCCGGATAGTGCGGATCATCCAAAGTGTCCGGGTTAATTGTCCGGAGTGTCCGAACAGTTCGAATTTGGGAGTAACGGCTAGTTTTCCAAAAGAGTATTTAAAGCCTCTACTGTCCCGCAACGGCTAGAATCTTTATTGAGCTCATTCATAGCAGCATTCAAGCCATTCCTAACACACTCCAAGCATTCAATAGAGCCCTCACTTCCTCCCACCTCTTGATTTGGTGGTTGATCCATTCTTGGTGAGGAGAGGAAGAAGTAAAGTGCTAGGTGCATTCATTCCAAGTTCTTGAGCACTAGTTCATCCTCCAAGCGATCTCTCGTGGTGTTGTTACTCTTGGAGGTTGAAGGTCTCCTAGACGGCTAGGAGTTACTGTGAGCAACCACGGATTGTGGTGTGCCCCGGTCGTTTGTGAAGGCGTGTCTCGCCTCCAAAAGGGAAGAGACAAGAAGTGAAGCCGGCGAGTGCATTTGTGCAACACCGGGAGGAAAGCGGTTTGAAAAAGACCCCGGCTCAAGTGCGACCGAGCCACCTCAACGGAGAGGTAGGATTCCCTTCAAAAATCCGAACTTCGGTGAAAAATCAAGTCTCAAACTTCCTTTCTTGGTTCTTACTTAACTTGTGTGGATTTAGTCTCTTAGGGCGTAGATCTAGCTTGTTTTACTACTTCGCTCTAGATCCGCACTTGCTTAAAGTTCTAGGTTGATTTTGCTATCATTTATTCGAGTAATTAGTTGCAAGTTACAGTAGATTCAGTTTCTCTCCCGAACCCCCTAACCCGGAGTATCCGGGTAAATTACCGGACAGTTCGGACAACCCGGAGTATCTGGACAAAATATCCGGAGACTCCGAGTTGACCTGCTTGGGTATTTAATTCTGCTGCGTAATTTTTAATTCGCCTATTCACCCCCCCTCTAGGTGGCATCTCCGGTCCTTTCAATTGGTATCAGACACTACTACAGAATGGCACATTACTATCGGTTTTTTTTGGTCATCACCGTCGGTTTTGGTGGCGATACAAAGTCCAACGACAGTGATAAGGTAGATATATCACAGTCGGTTTTTAACCGACACTAATAATACATTATCACTGTCGGTTCTTTTTACGAACCGACTGTGATATTACACTTATCACAATCGGTTTTCTCTTAGAACCGATTGCGATAAGTATAATATCACAATCGGTTCTTATCTAGAACCGATACAAATGATTACATTATCACAATCGGTTCATTTGTAGAACCGATGGGGATAATAATAATATCACAATCGGTTCTTTTTTAGAACCGATTCAAATTATTACATTATCACAATCGGTTTTTTATTGAAACCGATGGGGATAATAATATTATCAAAATCGGTTCTTTATGCAAACCGACAGATATCAGATATATCCCAATCGGTTCAGAAGAACCGACAGATATCAGTACATATCCCAATCGGTTCCAGTAAGAACCGATTGTGATACTGTACCTATCCCAATCGGTTCCAACAAATAACCGATTGTGATGATGTTACTGTCCATCGTCCGAAAATGGCCTCGCATTGACAATATGACACATTCATCACAATCCACAATATCACAGAACATATACATCACAATCTACACACATTGCATTAAAATTAATATTGTTTACAACTGTAATGCATCACATTCACATTCGAGATAAATTTTGTTTACACTTTATGGACTAGTATTTGCTTGAATGGTCTCTATATCTACCATCATCCGTTATAACTTCCCGCCCAGCACCACCGCATAAATGGTCTCGTAATTTCTTGAGATCAGCGTTGGTTAGGCTCTTAGGTTGATATCAATGTCCTGCAAAATAGATAGTAGTGCACTAATATATTTAAGTCTTAAATTGGAACTAAAACATCTTGATAGTATTATGCTTGTAAACAAATATCACATAGACAAAGAGTGCAAATAATCTGCTCTATACCTTAGGAAAAAGATGTGAGCGACCAACCAAAATCAGGATGTGATGCATCACGTAAAAGCCGCATAGATCATCGCACCCTTGTTGATGACACTGTGAACAAAGAAACTTAAATTAGGAGACGAATTAAAAATAGGTGTCAGAAAAAATCCTATGATAGACACTTGTACCTTGAAGCGCTTCCACTCGAGTTTGGTGCCTTGTTTATCATTGTGTCGGCCACGTTCAGCAACGTAAGACATGAAAGCCCTATACATTGGAGAGATGCCATTGAGGTTAAAAATACGTAACGTAGTTCAATATGTAAAGTGTTAGGTTAGAGGAATGTACTTACTTATGCAAAATAGGCTCGATCGCATATTCCATCGGTCTATTTTCGAGCGAGTTCAACGTGTAGACCTTGTTTTGACTCGAACAACCACAAGTAGAACCCAATGGTTGCTTATTAAACGGTACACAATGCAAGAGAATAAGTTAATGCAAGGTTGAAGTGTGTACATGTAATTGAATTGTATAGTAGTACATACTCCTGGTGGTATGGGAAGAGAATGAAGTCCTTGCCTCCTCATGCAATGCACGCTTGATGTATCCTGCAAGGAACTCCGATTGATACTTAGCCATGGTCGCAGACACCATCTCGGGTCGACAAACCCGACAGGTGTCGACCCGCCACGGCTTCATTGCCTCATGATCCTGCAATTCATGTCAATTGTTAAAAATATAATACAAAATCAATAAATAGTCATCTGATTGAGTATGGTGCGAGACTCACAGCGCCAGGATCGTATGGTAGAAATATCGACGGCTTTCAAGCTGTACATAAATCTGAGATCCTCAAAAGCGACCGAAGGTCCCATCCTCGTTGCGGTGGAATTGGCGCTCGATACTTCACTATGAAATCGTGGCGAGGCTCGTCCTCATGTGACCTATCGATGTACCATCCATGTAGGTGGCGAGTGAACAAGCCCAAAGAATTCAATTCTTGGCTTGGGAGAAAGGGCTTTCCATGTATGTACCGCTTGTGATCATCGAGGTGTTCTGTGCCCTCGACAACTTTGCCTTCTTCACGGAGGGACTCTCTGAACTCTGCTTTGTATCTTTCGTCATCGTGGTAGAAGTCCTTTGCGCACCACCTGCGCACCAAAGATTTGTAGGCTGCAGCGTAGGTGCAGAGGTGGCAGCGAGGTGCAGGAGGTGCAGCGAGAGTGCACGCAGGCGTAGGTGCAGGTTGTGTAGCAGGGGCAGGAGCATGTGCAGTAGGAGCAGGAGCAGCAGTAGGAGGAGGAGCAGCAGCAGCAGCAGTAGTAGGAGGAGGAGGAGCAGCAGCAGCAGCAGGAGTAGTAGCAGGAGCAGCAGCGGTAGTACCAGCAGAGCGAGAATGTGAGCAAAGACTGAGCGATCAGCACTAGCAAAGAGTGAGTAGTAGCAATCAGAGCAAAGAGCGTGAGCGTGAGCAGCAGAGCGCATCAAAGAGTAGCAGAGCAGCAGTGAGCGCAGCAGAGTACCAGCAGCAGAGCGTAAGTAGTAGCAAGAGTACCAGCAGAGCAGCAGCAGGAGGTGCTTGCACTACGACACCCGTCGCGGCCACTTGATGAACGACATCCGTGCTTGCCCAAGAGTGGTGATATCTTCGTTAGGGGGGAACTCGAGGGCATGAGACATGTAAACATCGTGGACATAGTCCACCTGCACCCTCATGTAGCCCATCCCCAAAGGTATACCATGCACCGTGTCATCCTCCTTGCTTGGAAATGCAACCCCGCGCGCAGCCTCAATCTGTATTCCGTCGCCGATCAGGACTAGCCGGCACTTGGCAGGACCTCGCAAGAAGTGATCGACATCTTCATCATAACTGTGTTAAGCTTACTCATGTACCTTTGGTGCAGCTTGATTATTACCTTGAGGTGTGGAATGCACAGTTCCTTATTGGAAGCGCAATGCTAGGGCGTAGCATAGGCGATGGTTGAGGAATCTGATTCGGGAGAACATCGCCATCATCTCAGCCATCATCTCAGCCTTTAACTCCTCCTTCAACTCCTCCTTCATTTGCGCCTAATCTGCGCCTCACGTGCTTCCCATGATCTTGCCTCTGGCACTGAAGCGCTCTCCTCTACAAAGAAGGACCTCTTCGTATACCTCGCACTTTGCGGCAAGCACCGCCCCTTATGATCGGGCTTCCCGATTGCCGAACACAGGATGTCCCTTGACCCTTGGCTTTCAAATGCTCCTTGCTCTTCGCAGGCTTACCTCCTCCTGCAGTCGCAAGTATAAATTATTACTAAAATACAATGGGAATATAATATGCAATGTACTATGTTAGATATCTTACGATGGTCGTGGACGATCTGTGCGGTCGCGGGGTTTGGAATGACAATCTGACCGCCGAGGTTTTCTTCGCCCTCGCTAATACCCGATCGCGTGCCGCTCCTCGCATATGTGGGAGTAAGGCATCGTTGTCCCAGAGGTTGCACACTCCTCCGCTAGTCGCACCCACTCGCCTTCTTCCCTACATACCCACCGGAACCGAGGTGGTGCGCGTGTGTGTTACGCCTCAGTATAGCGATATTCTTCTCTCTCGGCTCCTCCGCCTCGGCGTATTCCTCATCCTTGCAAACTCCTCCCAAACCTCGGGTGTAACAAATGGATAACTTTGGAAGGGAGTACGGTCTTTCAACACGAACTTGGCATGCATGGTCACCCCGAAATGCCTCAAAGCCACACCCATTCTCTTCAAGGCGCACTGCCTCGCATTGATTTCATCTTCCTCTGGTATAATCCATTTTCCCTTAACCGCCCCACAGTCGGTTCTTACGCTGCCGCTTACTTCCTTCCTCCAGTCCTTAATTGTGATCGGCACTCGCTCCCTCACCAATTGGCCGAGAAAAGAGGAGTAACGCCTTAAGCAGGCCAGGACCGTGCAAACCCCACGGCATTGAAGCGGAGCACTTGCGGCGTTCTCCTGTGGCTCCTTTATTCGGTCCTCTGGCCTTTCTAACCTTCCTCGATGGGGTAGCAGGACCTTCTTCTCTCTCTGGCGTTGAGCGGTGCTCTCTCTTTGCGACATTTCAAGTAAGTACGTATATGTCAAACCTAAACTTCATGAGAGGAAGCAATTCAAATTTCAAATAATAGAAAACAATTCACATGTCTATTTGTAGACCGACTAAGTAATGCACGTACTCAACGATGACTCCTAATATCTAATTAGGTTAGGTCCTAATCCCATTCGAGGATATGTGGTTGAGCAAGTTCCTAAGTCGTTGTACAACTCTAGAAAATTTGGCGACATCTCATTTGTTCTCCAAATACACGTCTCGACAACAGGTCAAGAGGGTGTGTATTCGAAGAACACCAGGAGATGCTGCCAAACTTTCTAGAGTTTGTACAACGACTTAGGAACTTGCCCGAGCCACATATCCTCGAACTATCAAAACGTGGACAATTGAGATCGCTTATTTATAAATATGCCATTTTAGCATACTTATAAACAAGCACCCTCGAACGGGAGACGATAGGTTACGCAACTAAACTCGATAATAAAGTGCGATAATATAGCATGTGTTACAAGTTTCAAATTGCAATGATGGATTGCTCTCGATTGCTATAGAAGGGTTGCTAAATTAATTAGTCGTCCAACTTCTAGATGGCCAATATATCACCGGCTATTACATCTAAAAATTTCAGGATTACAACCCTAGAACAAAGATCGCTCTAGCACGAGAAAACAACAAGTACAAAGATAGCACGTAATGAATATAGCACTAATCTAACCCTACCACAATGCATTAAGAGCAAGTGCCACCAAATTGTCACTAAGAGCATAAAGGAATAAGCACAAGCCTTTGCTCGACCCTAGAACAATGCATTAAGAGCAAGTGGCACCAAATTGTCACTAAGAGCGGTGTTGTTCTAGGTCTAGCAAGTTCCTTTAATGATCGATTAATCAAGCCTCATTCAAAAGCAATCATCATCGAGCTATTTACAACCAATTACAGCCCCACATCCAAATGCATCTTACATATACCGAACCGAGTCGGCAATGGGGGAGGAGCCGATGGGGGACGCTACGATTGGGGGAGGAGCCGAGGGGGAGGCGCTGGGGAATCGCCGGAGGGGGAGGCGCTGGGGAGGAGCCGGAGGGGAGGCGCCGGGGAATCGCCGGAGGGGGAGGCGCCGGGGGGGAGGAGCCGGAGGGGGAGGCGCCGGGGGGGAATCGCCGGAGGGGGAGGCGCCGGGGGGGAGGACCCGGAGGGGGAGGCGCCGGGGGGGGAGGTGGTCGAGCTAGGGGGGGGGCTCGCGGAGCCGGAGGGGAGGCGCCACGGGTACCCGCCGATGGGGAGGCGCTGGGGAGGAGCCGGAGGGGAGGCGCCGGGGGAATCGCCGAGGGGGAGGCGCCGGGGAGGAGCCGGAGGGGGAGGCGCCGGGGGGAATCGCCGGAGGGGGAGGCGCCGGGGGGGAGGACCCGGAGGGGGAGGCGCCGGTGGGGGAGGTGGTCGAGCTAGGGTGTGGGATCGAGGAGCCGGAGGGGGAGGCGCCCACGGGGTACCCGCCGATGGGGGAGGCGCCGGGGGGGAGGAGGCGGAGGGGGAGGCGCCGGTGGGGGAGGTGGTCGAGCTAGGGTTGTGGAATGAATTGAAACGAAATCTGGCGCTTGAAATGAACCGAGTATGCGCGCGAAATGAAAATGCTCAGGTTTTATCACGGTCACATTAACCAAAGAGACCGATCGCAATATGTGGAGTATCTCGTGTTTCGGTTCTATAGAAAACCGATCGCAATATGTTGAGTATCCGTGCTCGGTTCTATATAAAACCGATCGCAATATTTGGAGTATCCGTGTCGGTTCTATATAAAAACCGATCGCAATATTTGAGTATCGTGCCGGTTCTATAGAAGAACCGATCGCAATTATACTATATCCGTGTCGGTTTCCTAAACGAACCGATTGTGATGACTATGATCCAATTTCTATTTTTTTAAAACAGAGTCTTCATTCAAAAGAGTCGAATAATTCAAATCTTTTCAAATTTGCTATACTATAAGATCCATTTGACATATATATTCCACAAAATGCTACATTAATACAGGAATTCTTACAACTTAATTTATTTAAAATACAACCCTTCTTGATGATCTACACGCATGTAATGTGTTCCATGTGTGCCGTCGTCACCGCTAAGACATGCCCCATCCGCAAACGGAGGTGTTTCATCAAATTGGTTGTACTCTTCTTCATCTACGACATTTTCAACTCCAACAATCCTCCTCTTGCCATGAAGTACGACGTGCAACCTCGGATTGGCCAGATCACGACGAGAAAACTTGAGTTGCTTGCTTTGGCGAGGACGAAGCGGTTCATCTCTCAGAGGCGATCTATTCAGATCAACAATTGTAAAACCTGTCTTGTCGACCTTAACTCCGTGAGGAAGTCTCACCCACTTACATCGGAACAATGGAACTTGGTATATTCCGTAGTCGAGCTCCCATATTTCTTCGATCATCCCGTAGTAACATTCATTGCGATTGACGATCCTCTAATTGAGTGATCATCTGACAAAGCATCTATGCTCACACCACTGCTTTTGCACTTGTACTCTTTGCATCTTGACTTTCAGTATAAAATGTGTAGCCATTAATATCGTGAACCTTGCCATGTCTCAGATATTAAATCTTGGTCCGTCACCAACCATTTGACATCCTCGGTACTAACGGAGACCTTCACCTTTTCTTTGAACCATGTGAGGAATCGATCGTTGTGTTCGTGTGATGGAAAGCTCATCCATAAGTGGATTCTCTTCCCGTAATATCAACTTGTGCGTTGGATGTATGGATGAACTTTTGCGCTGTGGTTGCAAGACTCGTGAAATGCGCTTACAAGTACATATCAAATTGTGGGCTCATTAGATTTGACCCAATGGTTCCTTTGCCACCAAGTCTGCCCTCATGACGAGATATAGGAACACCAATCGGTTGTCTTTTACCTAGGTAGTCCACGCAGAACTCAATAACCTCTTCAGTCCATAACCTTCAATAATACTACCCTCAGGCCGACCTATTCCTCACGTATGACTTTAATATACCCATGTACCTCTCGAACGGATACATGTAACGCAGGAATGCGGGTCCACAAATCTTAATCTCTCTAACAAGGTGAACAACGAGGTGGACCATGACGTCGAAGAACGACGGGGGGAAATGCATCTCAAGCTGACAAAGAGTCTGCACCACCTCACTCTGTAAGTTGTCTAGTATATCGGGATCAATAACCTTGCATGAAATCGCATTGAAGAAATAGCATAGCTTCGTGATTGCCAACCTGACGTCATATGGTAGGATATTTCTGATTGCAACAGTGAGCATTTGGTTCATCAAGACATGACATTCGTGGGACTTCATACCGATCAACTTCAAATCATCCATAGACACAAGCTTCTTAATGTTTGCGGAGTAGCCCGATGGAACTTTAATATCGTGGAGACACTTGCAGAGGTCTTCTTTCTCTTTCTTGGATAAGGTGTAGCATGCAGCGGGGATGTACGGCCCTTTTCCATCCTCCTCCATCACTGCAAGCTTGGGCCTGATCCCCATGTAGGTCATATCACGGCGAGCATTCAAACCATCCTTGGTCTTCCGTGTTATGTTCAGCAGGATGCCTACCAAATTATCACAAACATTTTTCTCAACGTGCATGACATCAATACATTGACGGACATCTAACTCCTTCCAATATGGTAAGTCCCAAAATATCGACCTCTTTTTCCAAATGGTCCTAGGACGAACAGATTTACGGCTCTTACCATACTGAACATCGATATCCTCTACACGTGAATATACTTGCCTTCCAGGTCATAGGCTGCGGGGCGGCACGAACTACCTCTTTCCATCAAATTTGTCATCCATCTTACGATATCGATGACTTCGGGGTAGAAACCTACGGTGACCCATGTACACCGTTTTCCTCGACCGCAGCCACAAGCTATCGTGTCCTCTTCACAAATTGGACAAGCTTTGGCTCCTTCGTGCTATAGCCCGCCAAATTACCAAAGGCTGGAAAATCATTTATGGTGCAAAATATCATAGCAGTAGGATGAAGTTCTCTCTTTTGTATGCATCCCACACCTCAACCCCCACATTCCACAATTTTACCAAATCCTCAATTAGTGGTGATAGGTACACATCAATATCATTACCCAGCTGTTTGGGACCTGAGATTAGCAACGACATCATGATATACTTCCGCTTCATGCATAACCAAGGAGGCAAATTGTAGATACACAACAAAGCGGCCAGAAATCTTGTGTCGACTGCTCATATTACCAAACGGATTCATACCATCCGTACTCAATCCAAATCTTATGTTCCTCATCTCGGCACCAAACTCCTCATGTTGCCAATTAATGTTTCTCCATTGAGCCGAATCAGCGGGATGTCTCAACTTGCCATCTTCCTTTCGGGATTCATAATGCCAACGCAACAATTTTGCCTCTTTAGGATTTGCAAATAACCGCTCTAAACGGGGAATGATGGGCAAATACCATAACACCTTGGCTGGTGCCCCTTTTTTCACATCTTCACCGTCGTCAATTAGGTTCTTACGCTTCTTGTCATTACGCTTCTCATTTTGTTTGTATCGGGGTACACCACAAACAGGACAAATGCGCAGTTCCTTATGGACGTTGCGGTATAGTATGCAATCATTTGGACATGCATGTATCCTTTCTATTTCCATTCCCATGGGACATAATAGCTTCTTCGCTTCATAAATACTTGTTGGCAACTCGTTTCCCTCTGGAAGCATATCCGATAGAAGTATTAAAAGTGCATTGAAACTTGTATCTGTCCAACGGTGTTTTGCCTTCAGTTCAAACAATGCAAGGACCGAACCCAACTTGGTGTATTCCCCTTTGCAACTTGAAAACAATGGTTTGGCATCGTCATCCATCAAGCTTTTAAATTTTTCGAACTCTCTTTCCGTGTAATTTCCCTCCACATCCCGCAACATTTGATCTAAATTATCGTCATCGAACATATCACGCTCCAACTCGTGATCGGCTTCCAAAGATGTCTTCGCTATGCGTAGCAATGGAGGTACTACCTATCTCCCCATGATGGATCCAACACGTGTAATTCCTCACGGCCACGTCGAATCAAATGCCATTCAATTTGAGCTGAGTTGTTAAATCTCCCGAGATTGGTGCAATCAATACAAGGACAATATATGAACTTTACCCCTCATAATCATATCTTCTTACGCAATTCTTATGAACTCCTTAACTCCCTCTGAAATTCAAAGCACTCACACGGCTTTTGTGATACATCCATTCTTCACGGTCCATCTACAAGTAAACCGCAAACAATAAATTAATAATGCCCTAATCAATGAAATAAAAGAAGGGTTGAACCCGAAAACAAAGTTTTTTGTTGAATGATCTTAAAGAAACGTATATCTGTAGACCGACTAAGTACGTACGTACCAACGATGACTCCTAATCTCTAAGTAGGTTAGGTCCTAATCCCATTCGAGGATATGTGGTTCGAGCAAGTTCCTAATTAAGATGTTGTACAAACTTTAGAAAAAATTTCGGCAGCATCTCCCCGCTGTTCTCCAAATACACGTATCGACAACATGTCAAGAGGATGTGTATTCGGAGAACACTGGCCAGGGAGATGCTGCCGAAACTTTCACTACAGTTTGTACAACAGCTTAGGAACTTGCCCGAGTCACATATCCTCGAACTGTCCAAAAAACGTGGACAATTCGAGACTGCTTATTTATAAATATGCCATTTTAGCATACTTATAAACAAGCACCCTCGAATGGGAGACGATAGGTTCTGTGACCTAATTAACTATTATATATAATTGATCATATTAATTATATTAAAACAATTATGACATGTAATGTACACATTCACCAAATAAAAAAAAATTAATTTAAGTCCTACTGCAATATTGAAGAGATTTCTAAGAATTAATGCTGGTCACCTTTCGAGGAAAACCACAAGCGAGGAAATCTAGCTCCTGATCAAGCTAGCTAGGGTTTCAATTAACGAAGACCTTCAACGCACCAATCTCCTCCACCATACACTCTGCTAATGAGACCAAATCAAAATCGAATAATGTACGTTAATACAACATTGAAGGGATTCAAGGAATCGGGCCCACCTTTTGAATAAAGCCACAGGTAAGATAGGTCGGAAAATAGAGAAATCGCCTAGCGAACTAACTCGACGAGTTAATAAGTTCATTCCCGAGTCCAGACGATACATATAAAACCTAGCGAGCCTCATCACAATCGGTTCTATAGAAGAACCGCTTGTGATTAATTAGTTATCACCGCCGCTATATGTAAAACCGATCGTGATAATTTGATTCTCAACACTATCGGTTTCTTTATAGAACCGACACGTATAATATATCGTTGTTTCGGTCAAAAAAGGAACCGATCAGAAGCAAGTCAACATCACGATCGGTTCTTGATAAGAACCGACACGGATATCCATTCGCCCCTCGCCTTCCCGCCATTTTGACGCTCAAACAATACTTAACTCCTTTCGTTCTCTGCATCCTGGTCACATCGGTACAAGTCTTCCATATAGCTCCTTTCGTTCTCTGCATCTTCGACCGGCAATGGCAGCGCCACCACCATCTCTCGGCAAGTTCGACGACTGCGTGGAGTCACCTCTCTTCCATCCTCCTCCACCGTCCTCACCGCCGCGGTAGTGCCGCCTCGGCCTCCGGCGCCTCACTCCGGCGTGGCGCCAGCGCCCACTGTCTCCGTCGTCCCTGGCGCCTCACCCCATCCGGCGCCTCCAAAGGCAGCAGGAATAAGCGCCCAGAGATGACGCATTTACGACGAGGACGCATTTATGACTACGAGGGGACGACGAGGAGGACGGCGGCGAGGAGGAGGAGGACGACGAAGCGGACGGCATTTACGACGATGACGACGAGGAGGAGGAGGAGAAGGAGGAGGAGGAGGAGGAGAAGGTGGAGGAGTACTACGCGCCGAACACCATAGGGACCGTCGCGTCGTCTAGATCGGGTTCATCATCTGAGGATGAAACATCACTAGTCCGCGTAGTCTCCAAATGACTCAAGCGACTCGGGTGACTCGGGTCACTCGGATGACTCGGTTGACTCGGGTTACTCGGGCTAGAGCCGCGAGTAGTAAATTTAATATATTAGGTGCAATGCAGTCCTCCTTTATATGTTTACTAATTATAAACAATGGATGTGGTGATATATTGTAATGAAATACGACTTGTTTAATATATTAGGGTTGTTGGCCTAGTGCAGATGAAGTCTATTCGGCCGCCTTTACACTCTATTTTGAATCTCTTTTATATTTTTGTGCATTGTATCTTTCTAATGTTCTGTTGTTCCAAGTCAAAATGTTTCATGTCCTATTGATAAAAAAAACAAGTATAATGTGTGGAATGGTATATATATTATTATTATCTGCTGCATGCATGCTACTATAATGTTATATATATAATTTGCATCACTACATGTGTCTATATAAATTGTCTGAGAGTTGAACCGCGAGTTGGAATTCTAAAAGATTGGTACTGTTCATCGTCCAAAATAAAGTTTTGCACAAATATTAAAGCATGAATGAAGGGTACAAGAGGTCTCGTGTTGGGATTCTAGAAGAGCGGCCTGTGTTGGAGTTTGTTTTTCTTTTTCCTGAAGGGAAATGTGTGAGTGGAGGATCTCACAAAACTATGTTTCTAATGAATCGTTCTTGGTTGCACCTAATGGTGTTGCCAAAAAATCATCACAATCGGTTCGGAAAAGAACTGATTGTGATAACCTCGTGCTCATCACAATCGGTTTCTTCCCAAAACCGATTATGATAATACCTTCTCATTACAATCGGTTCGAAAAGAATCGATTGTGATAACCAATGCTCAGGACAATCGGTTTCTTCCCAAAACCGATTATGATAATACCTTCTCATTACAATCGGTTCGGAAAAGAACTGATTGTGATAACCAATGCTCAGGACAATCGGTTTCTTCCCAAAACCGATTGTGATAATACCTACTCATTACAATCGGTTCTAGATAAAAACCGATTGTGATAAAAAAATTATTATCACAATCGGTTCTTATCTAGAACCGATTGGGATTATTATCGTATCACAATCGGTTCTCTCTCAGAACCGATTGTGATAACCTGTTATCAAGATTTCCAAATGGAATATGCTTATCACAATCGGTTCTGAAGTCAAAAGTTTAGAACCGACACAGATGAAGCGATAGTAATGTGTCATTCTGTAGTAGTGAGAGCCAAATCTCCGTAGGTTTGGCTTAACCGCTTGGAGAATCTGAGATGTCGGAAATATAAAAGATTACCGAAATCCATGACCAAGAGAAGGCCATGGGTTCCGGTAAAGGGGTTGCTATTCCTTATGATTATTCCTCTTTTGGAGTCTCAAACTCCTCATTTTATGTCTCCGTCTCCTCCGGCCGAGCGCCTCATTTCGATGGCACTCACTATGCGGCATGGAAACATAAGATGAAGATGCATTTGAGATCACTTCATCCTTGCATTTGGAAGATTGTTGAAACAGGTTTCAAGCCCGCCGATCCAAACAATCTTACTTCCGAAGAAGACAAAGCTCAACACTTCAACGACTTGGCCGTCAATGCCTTGTTTAATGCTTTGAGTGATTCGGAGTTCAACCGAGTCGATGGTCTTGACAACGCCAAGGAAATTTGGGAAAGACTAATGGTAACACATGAAGGCGTGTCAAGTGTCCGTGAATCCAAGATCGAGCTTATCATTGGAGAACTAAGCCGATTCACATTGGAAGAAGGAGAATCTTACACAAAGATGTTTGACCGCTTGATGGTGTTGGTGAATCAAGCTAAGGGACTTGGAAGCACCGAGCTCACCGACAAAGCCATTGTCAAGATCATCCTCCGAGTGATCACCCCCACCAACCGCAATCTCGTTCAACTCATTCGCGATCGGCCAAACTTCGACTCACTTACTCCTCATAATGTGATTGGCCGGTTGATGATGGATGAGATGATGGTCAAAGAAGCGGAAGTGGTAGAGGAGCTCAAGTCCGGCAAGAAGAAGGGCATTGCTTTGAAGGCCGTAAAAATAGCTCAAGAAGTAGAAAAAAGCTCAAGTGATGAAGAAGAGTCAAGTGGGCCGCTCACAAATGAAGACATGGCCCTACTAGTAAGAAGATTCAACAAATTCTTGAAGAAGAAAGGCTACAAGCCAGGAAGTCATTCCAAGAGCTTCGGCAACAAGTCAAGAGGGAGACACTCGACAAGAAAGTGCTATGAGTGTGGAGAACCTGGCCACTTCATTGCCGAGTGTCCGCACAAAGAGAAGAAGGAAGAAAAGCCTTACAAGAAAGACAAGTACCGAAAGAAGGACAAAGACAAGAGCAAGAAGTACAAGGGCAAGGGTCACGCTTACATCGGCAAGGAGTGGAACTCGGACTCCGACTCGGACTCCGAGTCTGAGTCCAACTCTGATAATGAAGGAGGACTTGCCACCGTCGCCATTGCTACTCCATCGACAAAGTCGAAGAGCCTCTTCGACAACTTAAGCGACGGAGATGAAGATGCTCCAATGTGCCTTATGGCAAAGGGGCACAAGGCCTATATCTCCGGTGGAACAAATTGGATTTTGGATAGCGGTTGCACGCATCATATGACCGGAGAAAAGGCAATGTTCGCACATTTGGACGTGAATGGAGCAAATAGCGAAAGCATTGTCTTTGGAGACAATGGAAAAGGAGATGTAATTGGATTGGGTAAAATTTCTATCTCAAATGATTTCCATTTAAATAATGTTTTGCTTGTTGAATCATTAAGCTACAATTTGTTGTCCGTTGCACAATTATGTGAAGCGGGCTACAATTGTTTGTTTAATGAAAAGGGTGTGGAGGTCATTAAGAGGGTTGATGGTTCAATAGCCTTTAAAGGGCGTTTGAAGGGTAAGCTCTATCTCGTAGACTTCAATACGGATAGACTTAATCTTGAAACGTGCTTAATGGCTAAATCTAGCATGGGTTGGCTATGGCATCACCGACTAGCCCATGTCGGTATGAGGAACCTTCACAAACTCGTTAAAGGCAACCACATTCTTGGACTAACCAATGTTGTCTTTGAGAAAGAGTTTGTAGCGCTTGTCAAGCGGGAAAACAAGTCGGTGCCCCTCATCCCGCCAAGAACGTGATGACGACCTCAAGACCGTTGGAGATGCTTCATATGGATCTTTTAGGTCCGGTCACCTACATAAGCATCGAGGGAAGTAAGTATGGTTTAGTTATTGTCGATGATTTTTCTCGCTTCACTTGGGTGTTTTTCTTACATGATAAAGGAGAAGTCCAAGTGACTCTAAAGAAGTTCATGAGAAGAGCTCAAAATGAGTTTGAAGTGAAGATCAAGAGAATCCGAAGCGACAACGGCACCGAGTTCAAGAATATTGGTGTTGAGAAGTATCTCGATGAAGAAGGGATAAAGCACGAATTTTCGCCCCCCTACTCCCCTCAACAAAATGGGGTGGCCGAAAGGAAGAATCGAACCCTCATCGAGATGGCGCGGACAATGCTTGACGAATACAAGGTTTCCGACAGCTTTGGGCGGAAGCCATCAACACCGCATGCCACAGCACCAACCGCCTCTACCTCCACAAGATCTTGAAGAAGACGACATATGAATTGCTCATCGGCAAGAAACCCAATGTATCCTACTTTCGAGTCTTTGGGAGTAAATGCTATATCCTCAACAAAAGAGCTAAGTCTTCTAAATTTGCTCCTAAAGTAGATGAAGGTTTCTTACTTGGTTATGGAACTAATGCTTATGCGTACCGGGTTTTCAACAACACCACCGGTGTGGTTGAAATCTCGCGTGACATAACTTTTGATGAGACTAACGGTTCTCAAGTAGAACAAGTTGATCGTGCTATTATTGACAGGGAAGAACCACCGTGCGAAGCTATCAAGAAATTGGCGATTGGGGAGGTGAAACCTCAAAATATGGAATCCCACCCGAGCACCCCAACCCGGAGTCTCCGGACTGAACCCCGGAGTATCCGGACTGGTCCGGAGTCTCCGGATCCAATACCGGATACTCCGGATGGGGATGGCTCAGGTGACATTCCCTTCTCGTCCAAGCAAGCTCAAGATGGTTCGAATGCGTCTCAAGATGAGGAACCCATTCAAGCTTCAAATTCAACTGTACCTCACCCAAGAGTTCATCAAAGTATTCAACGAGATCATCCGGTCGACAACATACTTGGAGACATTCACAAGGGAGTATCTACTAGATCTCGAGTTGCAAATTTTTGTGAATTATACTCGCTTGTGTCTTCTCTTGAGCCTCTTAAGGTAGATGAAGCACTTGATGACCCGGATTGGGTGATGGCTATGCAAGAGGAGCTCAACAACTTCAAACGGAATCAAGTCTGGGAGATTGTCGAAAGACCCAAGCAAAACGTGATCGGTACAAAATGGGTCTTCCGGAACAAGCAAGACGAAAATGGAATCGTGACAAGGAACAAAGCTCGATTGGTTGCTCAAGGGTACACACAAATCGAAGGTTTTGATTTCGATGAAACATATGCTCCAGTAGCTAGGCTTGAATCTATTAGAATATTACTTGCCTTTGCTACTCACCATGATTTAAGTTGTACCAAATGGACGTGAAAAGCGCCTTCCTAAATGGACCACTCTCCGAGATGGTCTACGTCGAGCAACCACCCGGGTTTGAAGATCCAAGACATCCGGACCATGTTTACTACCTTCACAAAGCGCTTTATGGACTTAAGCAAGCACCAAGGGCATGGTTTGAGTGTCTACGAGATTTTCTTCTAGAACAAGGTTTTGTAGTCGGAAAGGCCGACCCAACTCTCTTTACTAAGCACATTGATAATGATTTATTTGTATGCCAAATATATGTCGATGACATTATATTTGGATCTACTAATGAACATTTGTGTAAAGAGTTTAGCAAAATAATGACTAAAAGATTGGAGATGTCCATGATGAGAGAGTTGAAGTTCTTCCTCGGATTTCAAGTTAAACAACTCAAGGAAGGAACCTTCATTTGCCAAACCAAGTACATCAAGGACATGCTCAAGAAGTTCGGAATGGAGGACGCCAAGCCTATAAAGACGCCCATGCAGGCCAACGGGCATCTAGACCTCAACAAAGAAGGTAAACCGGTCATCCAAAAGGTATATCGTTCGATGATCGGTTCTCTCCTTTATCTTTGTGCATCTAGGCCCGATATCATGCTTAGCGTTTGTATGTGTGCACGTTTTCAAGCTGCTCCTAAAGAGTGCCACATTGTGGCCGTTAAGAGAATCTTAAGATACTTAGTGCACACTCCTCATTTTGGACTTTGCTATCCGAAAGGATCATCCTTTGAATTAGTTGGCTATTCCGATGCGGATTATGCCGGTTGTAAAGTGGATAGGAAGAGTACCTCGGGGACTTGCCAATTCTTGGGTAGGCCTCTAGTCTCGTGGTCTTCCAAGAAACAAAATTCAGTAGCCCTGTCCACTGCCGAAGCTGAATATATATCCATCGGGAGTTGTTGTGCCCAGTTACTTTGGATGAGACAAACCTTGAGTGATTATGGCCTAACCTACAAAAGTGTTCCACTATTGTGTGACAATGAGAGTGCCATAAAAATTGCCAACAATCCTGTCCAACACTCCCGTACAAAACATATCGATATTTGCCATCATTTCCTAAGAGATCACGCAACCAAAGGCAAAATTGATATCCAACATGTGAGCACAAATGATCAATTAGCCGATATATTTACCAAGCCCCTTGACGAGAAAAGGTTCTGTGAATTGAGAAGTGGTCTAAATATTTTAGATTCTCGTAACGTGGCTTGATGAGTGCTTGCATATTGTTTGTTGAATGGAAAATGAATTTCAAAATCTTATTTATCTTTTTCTTTGAATTTATCCTGTGTTTTTGGCTCTTGATCCTCTGATCAGGTCATTGCTGTGTGACCATGGCTTGTTTGCTTATTTGTTCGCTGGTCACAAGCAAGTGGACACCCTAGGGTCCCTTTCATCCTCTCGCTCCGCCAAAATCCAAGGTTTCTTGTGCAAACCTTAATTCCTTACCGAGCTGGGGAACCCAGAGTCTCCGGGATTTTTATCCGGAGTCTCCGGATCACCCGGAGTATCCGGACTAATTGTTCAGACTCTCCGGGTTGGGGGGTGCAGTTAAACCCCCCAAATCCCGCGCGGTTCCACTTCTTTCCTCATTCACACCGTGAGCCTCTCCCTCTCCCGTGCTCTCCTCGTGGCTAGGGCGGTTCTCCTTCATCTTCTTCACTTCTAGGGTGCTTGGATCTCTTCCACTCCCTCGATTTGGAAGATCAAAGGTAAGGATCCTTTTTGCCCTAACTCTTTTCCTTCCGGGATTTGACTCAATCTTTCGGTTCTTACGGCTTCTCCTCGTGATTCATCTCTTCTAGGGTGTGGCTCGACTCGTCGTGTCCCTCAATATCAGAGAATCTCGTTCTTCTCTCACCCGTGTTCTTCACATTCAAATTTCTTGAGGTGAGTTCTAGATTGTGCCCTAATCCCGCGAAATCTCTTGCTAGATTGTGCCCTAATCTTCACCGTTTCATTCTTGAGGCAATCTAGATTCAATACTTGTTGTTTTGCGGGTTGGTATCCCTAATCTCTCTCGCGCCATGTGGAAATCTGGCGCGTCCGGAGTATCCGGACATTTGGTCCGGACTCTCCGGGTTGGTCCGGAGATCTGGATAATTTGTCCGGAGTCTCCGGATGCAATCCGGAGTATCCGGATAATTTATCCGGACTCTCCGGGTTGAGTGTCTCGGCCAGATTTTAATTCCTGTTGTAATTCAAGTCGTATCGCGGTTAATCTGTTTCTCTCTTTGTGTCTGGTCAGATGGATCCTTCTCAGGGGACGTCGGGTGGTGGTGTTCCTCCTCAGGACTCTCCTCCTCCGGATACCCCTCCCGACTCTCCGTCTGCTGCTCCGGCGCCCAAGAGGCAGAGACGCGCTGTGATGAAGCGGCCTACTTCCAAGGGTCCACCGCGGATTGGTCTTCCATCAGGTTCTCAGCCTCAGCCGTAGCCGCAGCCTTAGGCTCAGTCTCCTCCTCAGCCTCAGCCATAGCCAGATCTAGATGAGCACCCCGCAGACACTCATGCTACTCTGCGAGATCAGAAGAGGAGAGAGTTTCGTGACTCAGGACGTTTTATTGGTCCCTTGGCCAAAGCCAAGCCTGTTTGGAATTATCCCGGGTCAGTAAACCCGATGAGAGTGACTGATTACCGGACAGGCTCATGCAAGGGCAAGGCTATTGTTGAACACAAAAAGAAGGAACCCCTCGAGTTCCATCAGGATGAGTATGTGGACCGCCACTTCTGGAACAGATTTCAGTCTGACTACTATGATACGGTCCTCTACCCGCTTGAGCATCCAGTGGTTAGGATGAAGACCATTGACTGGGACTATATGGTAGCAGCTGAGAACCCAGTGTTTGACCAGGTCATTCAGATTTGCGAGCTGCACCAGATCAAGAACATCATGTCGTTCAAGTATGACTAAAACAATGAGGTGGTCATGCAGTTCTATGCCACTCTCTACTTTGACAAGAAAGAGGAGGCTATCTGGTGGATGACAGACAGAGTCTGGTATGTAGCCAACAAGAAGAGGTTTGCTAGAGTGCTTGGCCTCAGATATGATAACAGTCCTAAGCTTCATGCGAAGAAGGTCATGACTCCTGAGTAGATAGAGGCACTGTATGACACTTCTCAGCGCTTCACCATGGGGACCATCAAGGGTCTGAAGGATGTGCCTGCGGTGCTCTACAGGATGCTCAGGGTCACTCTTTGGCCCAAGGAGGGAGACGCATCTGCCATCAGTTCCTATGGAAGGAACTTGCTATTCCATCTCGTTGAGCGCACCTACACTTTCGATATTGTTGACTTCATGTGGGAGACAATGAGGCAGAATGCGCAGAGAAACATGAGCAGTTTCAGCTACGCCCCCTTTGTGATGGCTTTGATTACTCATGTTAGTGGGCTGAAGTTTATCAGAGATGTGGAGCACTTGTCTTACAAGGTTTGACCTCCTTCTGCTCCTCCTGCTCCAGCAGCCCCAGGTCCTGCCGCTAGGACGCGCCGAGGTCGCCCGTCCAGCTCTTCTTCTGCTCCTGTTGTGCCTCCTGTAGTTCCTTCTGAGCAGTCAGAGATCCCGAGCAGCATGCTTCAGAAGATGTTGAAGCACATCTTCTGCCTTTGTCGCGACATCTCCACTCAACAGAAGGAGATGCGCAAGGAGATCAAGAAGAATGTCAAGGGCATTCATGACATCCGCTGTCACAATGGTGAGGCGCTCTCTCCCAGCGATTCTTCAGGATCCTCAGAGGAGAGTAGTGGTGCTACGTCTACCGATCAGCTCTTTGGCATTGCTTCTTCTGCACCGCCTGCTCCTGGAGATGACACTGGCAGCGACGGATCGCAGTACTCAGCGTCCGACGATGATGAAGGCGATGACGAGTGATTTCCTGTCTCCTCTTTTTGGTGTCTTGATGCCAAAGGGGGAGTGATGCTTCTTTAGTTGTTGTGTCGTCTAGTTGTCGGGTCGTGACTTGTGGTTGTGGACTCTGTTATCTTCTGGTTGTCGCTCTCCTTGTTTTATTTGTGGACTTGTTATCTGTTGCTCTATTTGTTGTCTTGAACTTTGTTATCCTCGTTATCCATGTTATGACATTGTGTTTATCTTATGCATGATTTACATCCTGTTGTTTGTGCTATATAATTCCTTGGATGCAAAATTTTAGGGGGAGCTCTTGGAAATTTCTCGCTAAATATGTTCATTTGATTCCACTCAATACCTCTAATGCGCACATTTAGGGGGAGCTCCACCTTATATTTGATGTTCAATTATGCTAAGACAATCTCATGTTATATTCTTTTTGCCTTTAATTGTGTTGTCATCAATTAACCAAAAAGGGGGAGATTGAAAGTGCATCTAGGCCCCTCAATTTATTTTGGTGATTAATGATGACACAATTAAAGAGGTCTAATGTTTTAACTAAGATTGATGCAGATACCGAGAACATATCAAGCTTGGAATGAGATTGGATGCCCCTACGTACATTAAAATTCAAAAGGACGGCATCAAGATAAGAATTGTAATTTCCTTTTTATTTGAGTCTTAAGGATAGCCGTACTATTAAGAGGATACGACGGAAAATTGCCTTTAGGATGTGCATGTGCTCAAGGTCAAGTCTTGCATACAAACTAGCACTCAAATACTTGCATTTCCCAAAAACAGCATTTTCCAACCGAGCCATTCAACCCAGAGTATTCGGACATTTAGTCCGGAGTGTCCGGACTCAGTTCGGAGTGTCCGGGTTAACCCCTTCGGCCAAAAGTCGCATTCCAGTTCATCCGGAGTGTCCGGGTTAATTGTCCGGAGTGTCCGGACAGTTCGAATTTGGGAGTAACGGCTAGTTTTCCAAAAGAGTATTTAAAGCCTCTACTCTCCCCCAACGGCTAGAATCTCTATTGAGCTCATTCATAGCAGCATTCAAGCCATTCCTAACACACTCCAAGCATTCAATAGAGCCCTCACTTCCTCCCACCTCTTGATTTGGTTGTTGATCCATTCTTGGTGAGGAGAGGAAGAAGTAAAGTGCTAGGTGCATTCATTCCAAGTTCTTGAGCACTAATTCATCCTCCAAGCGATCTCTCGTGGTGTTGTTACTCTTGGAGGTTGAAGGTCTCCTAGACGGCTAGGAGTTACCGGGAGCAACCAAGGATTGTGGTGTGCCCTGGTCGTTTGTGAAGGCGTGTCTCGCCTCCGAAAGGGAAGAGACAAGAATTGAAGCCGACGAGTGCATTTGTGCAACAACGGGAGGAAAGCGGGTTGAAAAAGACCCCGGCTCAAGTGCGACTGAGCCACCTCAACGGAGACGTAGGATTCCCTTCAAGAATCCGAACTTCGTGAAAAATCAAGTCTCCAACTTCCTTTCTTGGTTCTTACTTAACTTGTGTGGATTTATTCTCTTAGGGCTTAGATCTAGATTGTTTTACTACTTTGCTCTAGATCCGCACATGCTTAAAGTTCTAGGTTGCTTTTGCTATCATTTATTCGAGTAATTAGTTGCAAGTTACAGTAGATTCAGTTTCTCTCCCGAGCCCCCTAACCCAGAGTATCCGAGTAAATTACCGGACAGTCCGGACAACCCGGAGTATCCGGAGACTCCGAGTTGACCTGCTCGGGTAGTTTAATTTCGCTGCGTAATTTTTAATTCGCCTATTCACCCCCCTCTAGGCGACATCTCCGGTCCTTTCAGCCGCCCAGGCCAATCAAGATAATCAAGCACAACTGTCATACTCCAGACTGTCAGAGTTAATGAGGACTCATCCGCCCGCCTTCTCTGGGAATGCCAATCCATTGGAGGCGGATGATTGGCTAAGGTCTATAGGAAGAAAGTTGCACATCTCCCAGTGCGTGGGGAATGAGAGGGTGATTTACGCCTCTCATCAATTAGAAGGGACTGCAGTAGAATGGTGAGAGAATTACTGTGCTACACAGGAAAACCCACAGGAGATCACTTGGGAGGAGTTTACAACTACATTTCGTCAGTATCATGTGCCGGAAGGTATCATGGATATAAAGAAGGAAGAGTTCAGAGCTTTAAAGCAAGGCAGCCAGTCAGTAGCTGAATATCTTAATAAGTTTACTCAGTTAGCCCGCTACGCACCTGAAGACGTAGCAACAGACAAGGCCAGGAAGTCTCACTTCTTAAAGGGACTAAATTCTGGACTACTGGTGGGACTGATTACCCACACCTTTCCTGACTTCCAAGAGCTTGTGAACAAGGCGCCCATTCTGGAGGACAAGCGCAAGGAATTTGATGACAACCAGAAGCGCAGGATGGCACAACAGGGAGCACGCTAAAGAGGGCAACACCTGAGAGTTGCACCAAATCAATTCTTCATATTCCAGCCGCAGAATGCTGCAAGAACACCGTTGCCAGCACCAAGACCTACCAACCAGAACTATCAGACACCAGCTCCAGCCAGGAACGCTGCTACCAGCAGTTAGCAGGGCGTGGTGAGATGCTGTTATACATGCAATGAACCAGGGCACTTCTCCAACAATTGCCCCAAGAAAACAGCAGGAGTGACCCCCGTTCGCTTCAATCTGGGATCCACGCCAGCAAGAGCACCTGCACCAGGAATAAACCGTGGAGCCGCATAGCCCGGAGGCGCAACCCAGACTGTGGTGAGAGGTCGCGCCAACCATATCACCGCCGATGCTTTGCAGAATGCCACGGATGTCATACTGGGTAAGTTACTTGTCAACTCAGTACCCGCAACAGTTTTGTTTGACTCTGGAGCTTCGCATTCGTTTGTTTCTCGAGATTTTTGTTACTAGGAATGATTTGGGAATTGTGGATCTTAAAGGCACGCTTATAGTTCAAACCCCTGGGTCAGAACTCCGATCTCAAGTAGGATGTTCTGGGGTGAGTATTAATAAAAGGGGTAGAATTCCTAGCAAACCTCATAATATTGGGAACACAGACTCTAGATGTTATCTTGGGAATGGACTGGTTGACCAAGCACAAGGCCGTGTTAGACTGTGGACGAAGAGTCATATCAGTTGAGAGCCATTGTGGAAGAAAAGTGGAGTTTCACGCGACCGTCGTTCGTGATGGGCAGTTAATGGTCAACAGCATGGAAGCAGTCAGCATTGAAGTTGTTCCAGTAGTGAATGAGTACCCGGACATTTTTCCTAAAGATTTACCTGGTATGCCGCCAGATAGAGATATAGAGTTTGTAATTTAGTTAGTACCTAGTACAACACCGATAGCAAAGAGACATTATCGGATGTCAATCGAGGAGTTGGTGGAGATGAAGAAGCAGCCTGAGGAGCTGATGGAAAAAGGATTCATCAGACCTAGTTCGTCACCATGGGGAGCGCCAGTTCTATTCGTCAAGAAAAAGGATGGGAGTTTCAGGATGTGCATAGATTACCGTGCACTCAATGAGGTTACTGTGAAGAGTAAGTATTCTCTACCCAGGATCGATGATCTATTTGACCAATTGAGAGGAGCTAGGGTTTTCTCCAAGATTGATCTAAGATCAGGATATCATTAGCTGAATATCCTGTCAGAATATATTCCGAAGACCGCATTCTCGTCGAGTTACAGACATTATGAGTTTACAGTTATGTCATTTGGTCTGACAAATGCGCTAGCTTACTTCATGAACATGATGAACAAGGTTTTCATAGAGTACTTGGACAAGTTCGTTGTTGTGTTCATCGATGACATCTTAGTCTACTCCAAGACAAGAGAAGAGAACGCAGAACATCTGAGACTAGTTTTGGAGAAGCTGAGGCAACTGCAACTCTTCGCCAAGTTCAGCAAGTGTGACTTCTAGAAGGACAAGGTAGAGTTCCTTGGACATGTAATGACCGCAGAAGGAGTTGCAGTAGACCCAAGCAAGGTTGAAGCCGTGTTACATTGGGAACAGCCGAAGACAGTGACCCAGATCCGTAGTTTTCTAGGGATGGCTGGTTACACCGCCGTTTCATTGAAGGCTTTTCAACGATTGCGAGACCCCTTACACAATTGTTGAAGAAAGAAAATAAGTTTACTTGAACGCTGGAGTGCGAAAAGGGTTTTCAGGAGCTAAAGAAGCGATTGACATCAGCACCGGTGTTAGTCCTACCGGACAGGAACCAGAGTTTTGACATATACTGTGACGCATCACGCCGGGGACTTGGATGCGTGTTGATGCAGAACTGGAAGATCGTTGCGTATGCATCAAGGCAGTTGAGGCCGCATGAGGAGAATTATCTGACGCATGATTATAACACCCCAATTTTTGCTTTTCATGTATTTAAATGAAATTTGGCATTTTTGAGAATTTTTGGAATTTTCTGGAATTTATTTGGATTTATTCCCTCTTGAGATAATTAAATAATTAAAAGTTTCTAATAAAATATTGTTTGAAATATTTTATTTGAGTCCAAAATGTCTCAAAGTATTTTCTAGAATTTTTTTGGAACTTTTCTGAATTTTTTGCTATTTTTCTCGAATTATTTGAATTTCTAGAAATTGTTATAAATTAAATCGCTGGAAAATCCTTTAGGGTTTCACTGTTCATCCGACCCGAGTCAGACTCGAGTCCGACCCGAGCCAGCCGCGCCACCCGGTTCAACCCAACCGCGTCGCGCTGAGCCGGACCCAAACCCTAACCGCGCGACTGTCGGATCTTGATCTAACGGCCACGATCGCGCCACGTCGCTCAATCCGAATCCCCGTCGGATTCCGCCGCCGCAGCCGAGTGGGCTTCGGTTTTCCCGGATTTCACGGACGCCGAGGCCACTATTTATTGCGCCGCCACCCCCACCATGTAGCCCTCTTCCGTGCGCACCTGTAGCCCTAGGTCACCGAGCTCAAGCCGCCGCCGTCCGCCCGCAATCGCTCGCCGTAGTTGGTTGTGCGTGCTGCCGCGGTTTTTCGTTGTTTCCCGCCGTCTCCGCCGGGAACAAGCCCAGATCCGGAACCATCGCGACGAGACGCGTCGGAGGGTACCACTCACTTCGCCGGAACCGCACCGCAATGCCGTCGGGCTCGTCATCGTCTTCGTCTCCGGCCAACTAGCTTCGCTGTGGACATCGCCGAACCCGCGAAGCTTCTCCGCCGTTGGATCTTCATCACACGGCCAGGATTTATCCACGTCCCCCGCGGGTAAGTCCCACGTTTTATTCTTTAGATCTGTTTTGAGCCGTTAGATCTAGATCCAATGCCCTAGATTGAGCCATGTAGCCTCGAACCGTACCGTGCTAGGGGTAGATCTCAGCCGTTAGATCTAGATCGTACAGTTAGGGTTCACGCACGTTGTAGCACTAGATTGGATCTCGACCGTCCGATCTAAATCGGACGGTGTAGATTGCGTGTGATGCCCTAGAACTTTTCTTCCTTGTTTTTGATTCGGAGAGGATTGATGGAATTGTCGGGGAATGAAACAATTGAAGAAAATGTTGCATTTTAATTTTAATTTTTGGGGTTGTGGGCTATGGGAAAAAGGCCGAAGAAAACCTGGGCCTGGGCCGGGAATCCCCCTCCCCACCTCCACCTTCCCACCTCCTTAGTGGGCCGGCCCACCTCCCCCACCCCTTGTGGTGCGCCCCCCCCATTGTGGCCGCACCCCCTCCCCAACCCTAGGCAGCCACCTCTCCCTCCCCTAGCAGCCACCTCTCCCTCCCCTTCCTCTCCCCACGTGGTGGCTCAAGATCCACCGCGAATCGCGAAGGAGAAGGCGAGGAGCGACTCCGTGGAGGCGTGGAGGACGAGCAGATCGCCGATTCGGGGTTCTTCGTGGGTTTGCAAGGGAGATCACTAGGTAAAATTCCCAAACTTTTACCTCTGTTTTACCTAGGGATTAGGAGTGTATTAGATCTGGTGGTGAGGGTTTTGGATGGATCTTGTTGGGGGAGAAGGGTAGATGTTCACGTGGTGCTGTTTCTGGAAGGGGGATTTGTGCAGCGCGGATTGTTTCGCGTTTTTCGTGGCTTAGATGATTTTTCCTGCCAAAACCTATAACTAGAAAGTTGTAGATAACGTCGAGACCTAGCTTCTGTAAATTTTTCAGAATTTTTGGGGAAGTTTTCTGAGAGTTATCGCTGTTGCAAACCGACGAACAGAATCTGGGAACAGATTTCATCCACTGTGTTGGACGACTGTTTAGGCATATTTAGCAGAGGAATTAGAATTTATGATCTTCTGGAAAGTTGTAGATCTCGTCAATATCTAGCTCCTGTAATTTTTTCATATTTTTATGTTCTGTAGAAAAAAAGATACGAAAAAGAGAATGGGGGTTGCTGCTGTTCGGTCCGGACAGAACGGGGTTTCGGTGTTGGAAAGGGGGAACGGGTTGTAGGAATTGCGTGTTTGAGTCGTGTGATCTGTTGTGCTGCTGTTACATACTGAAATTATGATTGTACAGGTGGTGCCCCTTCTGGACGCAACTAGATCCGTCGTCTACGTCGGTAAAGGCAAGTGGAAGTAGTGTTATGGTTGAGCTATACATTGTTGTTTGCATTGCCTTCGTTATAATCTCCGATTACATAAATCATACATGGTTTAATCAATTGCTTTGATGATTGCAATATTTAGATTAGCATTGTGATGATGAGCTTTGTCTATGAATCATGAGTAAAGAGAAGAATGATGTTGTCTACCGGTTGAATTGTTTAAGTAGTTCGTCTCATTGATATTTGTTTTCTATCCATGTTATATGATGGTATGCAAACATGTGGACTCAATGTGGAAAATTGTGAATGAATTCATGCATGAAGCATTAACTGCATATTCATGCATTGGAAGTTTGTCGACGCCAGCGTGCGCGACCGTACCGGTACAACACCGTGTGTTCCTGAGAAAGGGCACGGTGAGGAGGATCATGGCATAAGCATATGCATAATCATGAGCATTTTACTGAGGTTGTGGTAATCGATGTTGTGGTGTGTTAAATTCTTGATGGATGTGATTATGTGTTAATTGTTCCGCTTGCTGAGATTATCCAATCTCACTGCTTGTGTTTTGTTGTTTTCAGGTAGCGTGCAAGAGACATAAGCATGAGGGGTGGGCTAGCAACACAATAAACCTTCGAATGTCTTCACAACTCCCATGAACTAGTGTTTATTTAATGCATTAGCTTGCTGAATTTTATTTACACTTAGACTATTTGTTGTTATGACTAAACTTATTCTTGTTTATGGTTGGTTTAGACTTGCTGTCGTTAGTATTGTTGAATTGCTTATATTCTTGGATGAATTGTTTATCATGAATTGCTTCCGTGACGTTCTGTTTTAGAGGAGATCTTGTCGAAATTTTCTTGTTCTTTAGATTAGTTTTAAGGGGTGTTACTGATTGGTATCGAGCGGGCTTTAGGTCCTTGGTGTATGAATTTAGGAGAGATATTTTAACATGAACTAAAACTTTCTTGTGTGAAATTAGTAACATTGCTTAGGTATAACTCTTTAAATTGCCATAGGATAATAAAACTTTTAATACGGAATAGGATTGTTAATCAACTTTAAAATTGATACACTTGCACTACTAGGATGGGTTGGGCTGCATTGCATGGCATGCGTATGTTCGACTATATCTATTGTTTTTTTTGTGGGTGTTTTGTTATGCTTTTGTTGTTGTGGTGATTGGTTGCTTGCGGCTTGTTGGGTGCAGTATGCCACCGAGGACGCGCGCGATGACAGTCGTCGGGAGGCGACGCCGCTGAAGCCGTCGGAGGCAGCCGAGGCTACCCAGGCTGAGGGTGGTGTTTCGGCGGAATTAGTGGCCGCCATGAGAGCGATGCAGGAGGAGTTGCGGGCGCTGAGGCAGGGCGCACCGGCCGCCCCTGCTGTGGGCATGGCTGCAGCTCCTGTGCCAGCTGTCGGCGCGGCAGGCGGTGGCATCAAGCTGCGAGAGTGGGTTGGATTGCGGCTGGATAGCTTTGATGGGGTGGGCAATCCGATCCAGGCAGCGGATTGGTTGTCCTATGTGGAGATGCAGCTGGACGCTTTTGAGGTGGTGGCGCAAGATCGTGTTCGCTTTGTAGCACAGCTCTTGAAGGGAGAAGCCCAAATCTGGTGGAGGGGTGTACTGTCCTCGAGGGGTGCGCAAGGTGACCCCTCTTGGGAGGAGTTTGTCCGGCATTTTGAGAGGAGGTTCTACCCCGCCACCTTCCTCGACAAGATGCAAATTGACTTGGGACAGTATGCCCAAGACAAGAAGACTGTGGCGGAGTACGAGGTTGGCTTCAACCAGATCGTGCGCTTTGTGCCCCATGTGGCACGTGGCGAGGTGGAGAAGGCAAGGCGGTTCCGGCAGGGACTCCGCCCTGCCATTCGCCATATCTTTGGCGCTTTCCCCATTGTCGATTTCCGGACAATGGTGGAGCAAGCTCTGGGTGTGGAGCTGCAGCTGAACTACACCGAAGAGCATCGCAAACCTGCCACAGAGAGAAGCGGTTTAAGGGCCCTCCAGAGAAGAAGGGTCAATCCTCTGGTACTTGGAATAAGAAGGGAAGAATTTTCGTCACCACCCTATGGTGGCCGTCCTACTCGGCAAAGACACCTCGGGGAGAGTGCGCCCGATCTGCGTGCCATAGTCACTCTGGCATGGGGATGGTATGTTTCCGTTGTGGCGATTCCCATCGCCGCAGCCGAGTGCTCGTGGAAGGGAAGGTGCACCATCCGTGGTCGGGAGGATCACAAGGATGTGGTGTGTCGTAAGAACCCCAACGGCAAGCTGCGTTGGGAGCGGTGACATCCTCTCCGGTGAGCGGCTGTGGGGGCGTGATGCATATGTTGCCATCAGCTCCTACTCTGCAGCACCTCCGGCGCCTACTCCGACTCCTCGTTCTACCCGGCGCCACTCTCGGGGACTTACTTGGATGCCCCGGCTTCCACCGCCACCTTCTTCCGGGACTTCGCCGTGGGTCCCTGCTTGACATATCCAGATGCGAGGGCTGCACCATCTCGATCTACCCCGGAGTCCACGCTTTGCCCTCTTCGGGGATGCGGATCGTGGCAATGTGGTGACAGTACTATTTCTGTTACTCTGTGGTTGCCCGGTGTGTTGTTCGACTCGGCGCTAGCTACTCGCTTGTCTCTGTGGATTTTGTTGTTCGGGCCGGTCTATGCGTGCAGAGTTTGGGTGATGCCGTGGTGGTTAGTGCACCGCAAGGCTTGATTTCTAGTTCGAGGATGCATCGGTGTCCAATTTCGTTAGGCCGACGAGGTGTTCATGGCGAATCTGGTGGTGATCTCCTTGGAGCCGTTTGATGTTATCCTTGGCATGGATCAAGCTATCCCAAAGACCAAAGCGGTGATTGATTGTGCTTGGAGGACGATTACTTTGCATGCTCCATCTGGGCAAGAAATAACTTTTCAGGAGTGCTATGCGGTACTCTCTCCTTTTGTGTAAGCTGTTCCCAAACTCCGGATGTTGAAATCGGGGTCCTCAGTCCATGGTTGAGGGTCGAGAGGAGGAGAAGAGTTTGGAGGGCATTGCTGTAGTTTGCCGATATCGGATGTGTTTCCCGGTGAGCTTCCGGGATTGCCTCGGAACGGAGACTATCTTCCGCATTGATCTTGTTCCTGCACGAGGCCGATTTATAAAACCCGCACGGATGGCTCCAATAGAACAAATTGAGCTGAAGAGGCAATTGGATGAACTTCTAGATAAGGGGTTTATTAGAGTGAGCTCGTCTCCTTGGCGGCCCGGTCTTGTTCGTGGAGAAGAAAGATGGCACCAAGCGGCTATGTGTGGACTACCGGGCGCTCAATCAAGTTACCATTAAGAACAAGTACCCATTGCCTCGTATTGATGATCTTTTGATCAATTGAGGGGTGCCAAGGTATTCTCCAAGATTGATTTGCAATCTGGGTATCATCGATTCATGGATTAAGGAGGAGGATATTGAAAAGACGGCTTTCAACACGAGGTATGGGCATTTTGAATTCGTGAGTCATGTCTTTTGGACTAACGAATGCTCCTGCCGTCTTTATGGAAGCAATGAACAGGATGCTCCATGAATATCTTGATGACTTTATTGTCGTCTTCATTGACGACATTCTTGTCTACTCGAAGTCCGAGGAGGAGCACGCCGTGCATCTTGGTCTAGTTTTGGAAGCTCTTCGTCAGAATCAATTCTATGCCAAACTCAAGAAGTGCGCCTTACGGTTGTCGGAGGTGAGCTTCCTTGGGCATGTCATCAACCAAAGTGGTGTCACAGTTGACCCAAAGAAGGTTGCTTGTGGTTGAATGGCGAAGACCGTCTAGTGTGACGGAAATCAGGAGTTTCCTGGGGTTGGCAGGTTATTACCGGCGCTTCGTGCATAATTTCTCTATCATAGCTAAGCCGATGACAAGGCTCACTCAGAAAGGGGTTCCTTTCATCCGGTCGAGGAATGTGAGGCCAGTTTTGAGGCGCTAAAGAACAAACTGGTCAATGCACCTATTTTATCCTTGCTGTGAGTGGCAAGCGTTTCTGATGTATGCAGATGCCTCGAGGGTTGGTTTGGGTTGTGTGCTCATGCAAGAAGGCTTTGTCATTGCTTATGCTTCAAGACTGACTAAAGACTCATGAGCAAATTATCCCACCCATGATCTCGAGTTAGCCTGTGGTTTTTGCCTTGAAATTGTGGAGGCACTATCTTTATGGGGAGTGTTGTGATATTTTCACTGATCATAAGAGCCTCAAATATATTTTCACCCAGCGGGAGTTGAATCTGCGGGCAGCGTAGGTGGTTGGAGTTGATAAAGGACTTTGATGTGTCAATCCAGTACCATCCGGCAAGGCTAATGTTGTGGCGGATGCCTTGAGTAGAGCGGGCGTCCCAAGACTGCTTTGCCCTTGGTTGCAGAATTGGAAAGAGGTCATGTCACTTCTTGCTTTGGGGTTGCGCAGAATGAGACTCAGATGATCATTCGATCTTGCATACTCGGCGGGTGCATGAGGCTCGATTGCAGGATCGCTTGCTTCAGGAGGTTCGGCGGCGGATTTCCGAAGGGAAACCTCGGGAATTCAGTATAGACAAGCATGGTTCTATTCGGTTTAGAGGCCGTCTTTGTGTGCCTCAGAAATCGGATGTGAAGATGGACATTCTAAGGGAAGCCCACAGGACTCCGTATTCCGTTCATCCTGGAGAGACCAAGATGTATCGGGATCTGAAACAGAGTTTTTGGTGGAAGAGGATGAAGGTGGATATTGCCAAGTATGTGGCTTCTTGTGGAGTGTGCCAACAGTAAAAGGCGAGCATAAGAGACCTGTCTGCATTACGACCATTGGAAATTCGAGAATGGAAGTGGGAACACATCACTATGGACTTTGTGATTGGGTTACCCCGCTCACCGCGAGGTAGAGATGCCATTTGGGTGGTGGTGGATAGACTCACTAAGTCAGCACATTTTATTCCAATGAAGACGACCAATTCGGCACCAGATCTAGTTCCTTTGTACATGAAGGAAGTGCTTAGACTCCATGGTGTGCCTAAATCGATTGTCTCCGATCGAGACACTAGATTTGTGTCCCATTTTTGGCAGAGTTTGCATAGTGCTTTGGGAACAAAACTCTCTCTCAGCACATCTTTTCATCCTCGACAGATGGCTACCTGAGCGGACCATCCAGACTCTAGAGGACATGCTTCGAGCATGTGTTCTATCTTGGAAGGGAAGTTGGGAGGATCACTTGGCCTTGGTAGAGTTTGCTTACAATAACAGTTACCAGGCTAGTATTCGAATGGCTCCATTCGAGGCGCTTTATGGTCGAAAGTGTGTTTCTCCACTTTGCTGGGATACAGTTGGAGAAAAATCATTGCAGGGTCCGGATTGGGTTCAACAGACCTTTGAGAAGGTGCAAGAGATACGGCGAAATCTCCTGGCTGCTCAGAGCCGTCAGAAGAGTTATGCCGATAACAGGAGACGAGATTTGGAGTTTGTAGTGGGTGATCAAGTCCTTCTCAAGGTATCTCCATCAAAGGGTGTTGTTCGTTTTGGTACCACCGGCAAGCTTAGCCCGAGGTACATTGGTCCGTTCCCAGTTGTGGCTCGAGTGGGCAGTTTGGCGTACCGTCTGGAGTTGCCAGACTCTTTGAAGGGAGTGCATGATGTCTTCCATGTCTCTATGTTACGGAAGTATCTCCATGACCCAGAGCATAAGATTGACTTGGAACCGATTACAGTTGAGCAAGATTTGACTTTGGAGTGCCATCCACTTCGAATTTTAGACTCTTCGGAGCGAGTCATGAGGAGGAGAACCATCCGCTGTGTGAAACGTTTGTGGACCAATCGACCTGGCGGGAGGCAACTTGGGAACCGGAAGACCAGATGCGGAAGAAGTACCCTACGCTATTTGAGGACGCTGGGGGTAAGTCGTGGTTTACCTTTTGCCTTCCTTTTTCCTTTTTGGTCTGTAGCTGAAAGGAGTAGATTCGGGGACGAATCCTTTTTAAGGAGGGGAGAATGTGATGCCCTAGAACTTTTCTTCCTTGTTTTTGATTCGGAGAGGATTGATGGAATTGTCGGGGAATGAAACAATTGAAGAAAATGTTGCATTTTAATTTTAATTTTTGGGGTTGTGGGCTATGGGAAAAAGGCCGAAGAAAACCTGGGCCTGGGCCGGGAATCCCCCTCCCCACCTCCACCTTCCCACCTCCTTAGTGGGCCGGCCCACCTCCCCCACCCCTTGTGGTGCGCCCCCCCCCATTGTGGCCGCACCCCCTCCCCAACCCTAGGCAGCCACCTCTCCCTCCCCTAGCAGCCACCTCTCCCTCCTTCCTCTCCCCACGTGGTGGCTCAAGATCCACCGCGAATCGCGAAGGAGAAGCGAGGAGCGACTCCGTGGAGGCGTGGAGGACGAGCAGATCGCCGATTCGGGTTCTTCGCGTGCTCTTCGTGGGTTTGCAAGGGAGATCACTAGGTAAAATTCCCAAACTTTTACCTCTGTTTTACCTAGGGATTAGGAGTGTATTAGATCTGGGGGTGAGGGTTTTGGATGGATCTTGTTGGGGAGACGGGTAGATGTTCACGTGGTGCTGTTTCTGGAAGGGGGATTTGTGCAGCGCGGATTGTTTCGCGTTTTTCGTGGCTTAGATGATTTTTTCCTGCCAAAACCTATAACTAGAAAGTTGTAGATAACGTCGAGACCTAGCTTCTGTAAATTTTTCAGAATTTTTGGGGAAGTGTTCTGAGAGTTATCGCTGTTGCAAACCGACAAACAGAATCTGGGAACAGATTTCATCCACTGTGTTGGACGACTGTTTAGGCATATTTAGCAGAGGAATTAGAATTTATGATCTTCTGGAAAGTTGTAGATCTAGTCAATATCTAGCTCCTGTAATTTTTTCATATTTTTATGTTCTGTAGAAAAAAAGATACGAAAAAGAGAATGGGGGTTGTTGCTGTTCGGTCCGGACAGAACGGGGTTTCGGTGTTGGAAAGGGGGAACGGGTTGTAGGAATTGCGTGTTTGAGTCGTGTGATCTGTTGTGCTGCTGTTACATACTGAAATTATGATTGTACAGGTGGTGCCCCTTCTGGACGCAACTAGATCCGTCGTCTACGTCGGTAAAGGCAAGTGGAAGTAGTGTTATGGTTGAGCTATACATTGTTGTTTGCATTGCCTTCGTTATAATCTCCGATTACATAAATCATACATGGTTTAATCAATTGCTTTGATGATTGCAATATTTAGATTAGCATTGTGATGATGAGCTTTGTCTATGAATCATGAGTAAAGAGAAGAATGATGTTGTCTACCGGTTGAATTGTTTAAGTAGTTCGTCTCATTGATATTTGTTTTCTATCCATGTTATATGATGGTATGCAAACATGTGGACTCAATGTGGAAAATTGTGAATGAATTCATGCATGAAGCATTAACTGCATATTCATGCATTGGAAGTTTGTCGACGCCAGCGTGCGCGACCGTACCGGTACAACACCGTGTGTTCCTGAGAAAGGGCACGGTGAGGAGGATCATGGCATAAGCATATGCATAATCATGAGCATTTTACTGAGGTTGTGGTAATCGATGTTGTGGTGTGTTAAATTCTTGATGGATGTGATTATGTGTTAATTGTTCCGCTTGCTGAGATTATCCAATCTCACTGCTTGTGTTTTGTTGTTTTCTGGTAGCGTGCAAGAGACATAAGCATGAGGGGTGGGCTAGCAACACAATAAACCTTCGAATGTCTTCACAACTCCCATGAACTAGTGTTTATTTAATGCATTAGCTTGCTGAATTTTATTTACACTTAGACTATTTGTTGTTATGACTAAACTTATTCTTGTTTATGGTTGGTTTAGACTTGCTGTCGTTAGTATTGTTGAATTGCTTATATTCTTGGATGAATTGTTTATCATGAATTGCTTCCGTGACGTTCTGTTTTAGAGGAGATGCTGTCGAAATTTTCTTGTTCTTTAGATTAGTTTTAAGGGGTGTTACATTGCGCCATGCGTAGAACGCTGAGTCATGCTACGTCACCCCCCAACGATGTGGTTAAACCCGATCGGATCTCGACCGTCCGATCTAAATTGTACGGTCCAGATCAACCGCGTGGCACCGCAACGTGCGGGATTAGATCTGATCTGGACCGTTGAATTTCAAACCAACGGCCCAGATTACGCCACATGCTCGGTAGCCGAACCGGCGCGGTCAACACGGGCGCGCCCGATCATTGCTGGCGTCACGCATGACGTCAACGTGGGGCCCGCGTGTCAGAGACTCAGTCCACCGTGCGGTGACGTCACCCGTGACGCCACACTGACGTCACGGTGGGGCCCGCATGTTAGTACCGTGTGGCCGAGCGCGATGAGGTCAGCGCTGGCGTCATCCGAGGGGTCCCACATGTCAGTGAGACATGTACCCGTGGACCGGGTCCACAGTAGACCGGACCCGAGCCATGGACCGTGTCCATAGACCCGCTAACGTCATATTTCAATTTTTCAATAGAAAAACAATTCGGTAGAAATTCAAAATCCACGCTGACGTGATGCGGACGTCATAAATCGGGTTTTTCAATAGAAAAATAAAGGAATTAATTCGGTTTATTCTTTTATTTGAATTTTCAAATTTCAAACGCTTATAACTTTTGCATTTTATCTCCGATTTGGGTGATTCCAATTTCTAAATTTGTATAAAATTGAGATCTACTTAATGGTGAATTTTATTTAATTTTTGGACATAAGTTTTCTCTGTTTATATTTATTTAATTGATTTTCCAAACTTTAAACGGGTATAACTTTTGTGTTTTAACTCCAATTTGGACGATTCGAATTTATAAAAATTTATAGAAATTTGTTCTCTCTGTTTATGAAGTTTATTTGAATTTTTGGACACTTTTTGCCAACTATTTATTTATGTTATTGCTATTTGCACGCGTTACGAGTAGACGTTGAAGTACCCGAAGGCTTCGAAGGTGAAGTTTTGACCCAGGAGCCAGCTCAAGACCAAGAACAAGTACTTTTTGAAGGCAAGTTATGCTTTGACCATTTTGATCCCACTTTTGAAATTAATTTAATTTAAACTATTGCTTGCTAATTTAATTAGAAAATGGTTTAAATTGTTTCTGGGAATTAGATAAATGCCAAATTGCAGTATGACACCTTGACTATTTAATTATGTGCCATGGACCCTTGTCACCCTAGTTGTGGAATATATAGTTGGACATTAGTGAATTGCCAACATTGGGTATTTAGATCGTTTTAGTATATTGCTTAGACCTACTATGTGCACACGACATGATTTTGGACAATCAAATGTTAATATTGACTTAATGGGATATTGAACCTGTTTTGGAGAAGTATCATGTGTTGTGATTGTTGATGTCACATGGTGCATGGTAATCAACTGGGATTGATAAATAGATTTAGACCGGGGCAAGTGGCAAGAATGATATGGTGGGTCATGAGTGGCACCGGGGATGTCGTTTTGGTTCTTCGGGTAGTCTTGCCCTGGTCACCCTAAGGACTTAACCTTGCAAGCCTTTGATCTGAGTCAAACATGCAACCACATGTCCGTAATGGGACGGACCTAGTTGAGTAAGTTACTAATAACTTGCGTGTGGTACCTCGGGGTGTCAACTACACCTTTTGTGTAGCTTGAAAGGGGAGCGTACCAATGCTATGGCATGGTACCTATCCAACGGTATGTCGGTCCCATACTTCACCTCTATTAAGGGAATGGATGGTGTATGGCAAAAATCAAAGAGGTTCACTTGTATAGTTTGCGGTCTCTGAAATGCTTTGTTACGATCACTCGCCTTTGTGGTGTTTGACTGTATCTTGTGGGTAAAGTGCATAACCTCTGCAGAGTGTACAACCTATTCGAATAGCCGAGTCCACGGCACTGGACACTGCTCGCGGATTACAGTCAAGGGTTAGACTTTCATGAAAACAGCTTGGACTTGAAATGTTTGGTTAGGTTTAGTGATGACGTTGATGAAAATGTGGATTAGGAAAGGGAAAGTGTTTACTTAACTCCTAGAAAACTTATTGATACTATCTTTACTTTTACTGCTTTCGAATCGACTTATGCTACTTGTTAATTACTGTTTATTGCAAACGAACCATGGAACATTCCTTGTACTAAACCCTGCATGTAGAATATTAGTTTGCATTCTGTGCATGACTTGTTGAGTACCAAGTACTCACCCCTTGCAACAATACAACACCAGTTGAAGAAGAATCGACGCCAGCTTTGGAGGAAGAACTTCAGAAGGAACCGTCTATCTAGGGAGCGAGCCCAGTCAGTTGCCTATGGTATACTGGATGGCTCCACGTTGTTGCTTTATTCCGCTGCAATTTATTTCCTTAATAAGTTTTCGCCCTGTGTGGCGTACTCTTGTAACTTGACCATAAGGTCGAGCAACCAGTTTGGTTATTTTAATTAAAGACTTTACTACTATCAATGTGTATGATTGTGATATTTACCGATGTTGAGACTGTGTGCACTAGCGTGATCCTGGACTAGTGCTGAATACACAGAGGGTCCGGATTTGCAAATTCGGGTCCCGACAGAGGTGGTATCAGAGCCATACTGACTGTAAGACTATCCTTAGCTAGAATGGTCATAGTAAGGATAAAACCTATTTTCTAAAGTTAAAACTTGACAAGATGATGAATGAACTCTCACCTTATCCCCTTCTCTCTTATTCATACCCCTTGCTGAATTCTTTTTGTCTCCACTTTGGTTTTAAATGTTGCGTTCTCAAGTAAGTGTCTCTTGGCAGATGAAGATGCTCAACAACTACGCAGAGCGTGAGGAAGGCTACGCCGCTCAGTTGTGGCATATGCTGCAGGTACTTGGAGGATTTGAGAGACCGCTCTACCAGGGGACTACCATAGTGCAGGCTGGATTGGTCAAGGCATGAGACGTCAAGATCACCGTGTATGCTCGAGAGAAGACGAAGTTCAGTCGCCCATGCTACTTCATGGCCAGGAGGTCTACATTCGAGATGGGAATCCAGGAGGTGTCGTGCCGGGCTATGAGGCACATCGCTCGCACCTACTCTAGACAGCTGGAGGGCACAGTGTTTCGTCCCCACCCGCGTCGAGACAATAGGATTGAGCGGGAGCCGATAGAGGACGAGGATGTCACCCTCATACACCTGGCGAGGTTCGTCGTCGCGCAGGAGGATGCACTTGATGATACGGTGCAGGAGCTGCAGAAGGCCCTTGAAGAGGTCAAGAAAGAGAAGAAGAGTCTGCAGGAGGTTCGTGAGTATATGTCCCATCTTCTGCGAAGGATTGATGAGCTGGAGATGGCATTGTATGGACAGGGGCTAAAGCTAGTACTGGAGCTGCACAAGCCAAATCCTGAGGAGCCACAGCCATAGCCCGCGCCTGAGCCGCAGCCGGAGCTAGAGGAGGATGTTGCGTCGTCGACCACAACTGTTGGTCACGGAGATTGCTTCGTACCGATGCCGCCGCACCCATCAAAAGGAGGCAGTGGAGGTTGGGTCAAGGAGTGAGCGTTCGTATTAGTGGTTGAGACTCCTTCGTCGAGTCGCGTCTAAGAATAAAGTCACCCTTAGAGGCGTTAGACTTCAGTGGGATAGTTTAATTTGGATTTTTATTGATTGCTGAGTGTGCAATATGTGTTGCACGGCCCTTAGGCATTGTAAGCAACCATACCAAGTTATTATTAAACAATAAAAATGGATTTTGAGTTACACCTTCCACCCTGCGTAAGTTTCTCTATTACTTATCTATGCTTGTTTCCCCCTCCTTGGAGTAATCGACAGATGGTGAACACTCGCGGAAACCTTGGAGGCAACGGAAGTGGTTCTCGCCCAGCTGGGAACCCTAATGATGGAGCACCTGCACCCCAACCAGCACCGCCAGTTGACATGCAGAACTTTGGAGCTTTCCATGCTGCACAGACCCAGCTGATGCATGCCATGATGCAGCAAATGCAGCAAGTCACTGCTCAAGCCGCTGCCAACCAGGCCAATCAAGGACAGCGACAGAACTCAAGGCTTTCAGAATTCATGAGGACTCATCCACCCACATTCTCTGGAAATGCCAACCCACTGGAGGTAGATGATTGGCTAAGGTCAATAGAAAGGAAGCTACACATTACCCAATGTGTGGGAAATGAGAGGGTGCTCTACGCCTCTCATCAGCTAGAAGAGACTGCAGCAGAATGGTGGGAGAATTACTGCGCTACACAGGAAAACCCATGAGATATCACTTGGGAGGAGTTCACTGCAGCCTTCCGTCAGTATCATGTGCCGGAGGGAATAATGGACCTCAAGAAGGAGGAGTTTAGAGCCTTAAAGCAAGGCAGCCAGTCAGTGGCTGAATACCTGAATAAGTTTACTCAGTTAGCCTGCTACGCACCTGAAGATGTAGCAATAGACAAGGCTAGGCAGTCACGTTTCTTAAAGGGACTTAACTCAGGACTGCAGGTGGGACTGATCACCCACACGTTTCCTAACTTCCAAGAGCTTGTGAACAAGGCACTCATCCTGGAGGACAAGCGCAAGGAATTGGACGACAACCGGAAGCGCATGATGGCACAACAGGGAGCACGCCAAGGAGGGCAACGCCTGAGAGTTGCACCCAATCAATTCTTCAGATTCCAGCCACAAAGTACCGTAAGAGCGTCGTCGCCAGCACTGAGACCCGTCAATCAGAATTTCCAGGCACCAGCTCTAGCCAGGAATGCCGCTACGAGCAGCCAGCAGGGCACAGTGAGGCGTTGCTATACATGCAATGAACCAGGGCACTTCTCCAACAACTGCCCCAAGAAGACAGCAGGAGTGACCCCAGTTCGCTTCAATCTAGGATCCACACCTGCTAGGACACCTGCACCAGTAGCAAACCGCGGGATAGCACAGCCGGGAGCCGCGCCCCAGACCGTGGTGAGAGGCAGAATCAATCACGTGACCGCAGATGCACTTCAGAATGCCACAGACATCATACTGGGTAAGATACTTTTCAACTCAGTACCTACAACAGTTTTATTTGACTCTAGAGCTTCGCATTCATTTGTTTCCCGAGATTTTATTTCTAAGAATGATTTGGAGATTGTGGACCTTAAATGCATGCTTGTGGTTCAAACCCCTGGGTCAGAACTCCGATCTCAAGTAGGATGTTCTGGGGTGAGAGTACTAATAGATGGGGTAGAGTTCCTAGCGAACCTTATTATATTGGGAACCCAGACCCTAGATGTTATCTTGGGAATGGATTGGTTATCCAAGCACAAGGCCGTGCTTGACTGTGGAAGAAGGATCATCTTGGCCTCCCTTGTGCCCTAGCCGCACCCCCTCCCCTCTCCCCTTGTGGCCGTGTGCCCCCTTCCCCTTGCCCCCATTGCTCCCCACCTCTCCACCACCTCTCCTCCACCCCTTGCTGCCCTAGGGTAGCCTCCCCACCCCTTCACCTCGAGGATCCATCCATTGGAGCGAGGAGCAAGGAGCGTGGAGCGAGGAGCAAACCGGGAGGAGATCCGTTCAGTTTTCGTGCGTTGGGAAAAGGTATGGCCATGGGAATCCTTGGGGTTGGTCTAGGTACTGTTCTAAGGGTGTTTATCAAGTTTTTAGATCAATTGGTGGTGCTGGATTTGATTAGATTAGATGGATTCTTGAGTTGGTCATGTTCTCTGTTTCGGACAGCATGAGCAGTCGACCTAGGGTTCGGTTTTTCGCCAATTTAGATTCTGAATATGGTCGTACGGCTGTTGAAGAAGTTGTAGATAATTTCATTATATTTCCGTGGATATAAAGAACGTCTAATTCCACCTAGCCGTTTGAAAGTTATGGCTGTTTTACCGAGCGTGTTAAAAACTGTGACGTGATTGGAACAGATCACGGTATTTTGTAGATTAAACAACTGTAGAGTCCGAATCAGTCTTTACTTATACCTAGAAAAAGTTGGGAAACTTCCTATGCTACACGCGGATGTACTCGTTTAATTGATTCGGCGAACCCGAGTTATGCCTTTTGGAAGGCTGCTGTCCCGACGGGACAGAACCACTGTTTTCGGGTTTTGCGAGTAGTTGGCAATGTCGGGGTAGATGAGGGTTTGTGTACTGTTTTTTGGGCTTGATTGTGAGTGTGTGGTCCTTCTGTGCAGGTGGTGTGACCCCGGGAGGGCCTTCTACTTCTCGCCAATCCGTCGCCTGTGGTTGAGGCAAGTGTATTGTAATGGATAGCGGTTTGTAGGTTGCTAGTGGAGACTAGATGAGATTGATTATATGAGATGATCACTTGCCATGCTTTAATGATTTCCAATGATATGATGAGTATGTTTATCATGTTATGATGCCATGTGTTAATGTACGAGTTAATTATGATGCTGGCATAATTGCATACATGGCATGATTACATGGCCCGGGCGCTGAGAAAGTCATAACTAGTCCGGGAAGGTCGGTGAGAAAGTTATGACTAATCCGGAGAGCCAAAGAGTAAGTCCTACATCATGATTCCATTCACCGCGGTGAACGGAAGCGAGGAGTAAGCACCCTCCATCTTCGGGATGGAAGGGGGGAGAGGGTGCACACCGACGGGTGTGTACTCAACCATACCGGTATGTGTTTCCAAGGAGACATGAGCATAGCATTGCATTGCATACATAATGATGATGATAATGATATGTGATCATGAATGAGATGGTTTACATGATGAGAGATATTATTGCCATGTAATTGATTTTGTTGTACCATTGCAATATGCTTGCTGAGTTTCGAACTCACGCTTGTGTTTTCTTGTTGTTTTAGGTACCATGAAACCGGCATGCGGGGAAGGGAAATAGTTACACTTCCGCACGTAACTTCACTCATTTGATTCCACATGCCATTCAATTAGTTTTGATAACAAATTGCGTGTGACGTTTATTGCTTTAAGGTTTAGCTTTGCTATATGAGAGTCTTATTGTTCGTTTGACTCTTGGAGACATTAAATGCTTGAAACTAGACTTACATGGTTGTTAAGTCATTATTTATTGCTGTTTTAGTTGTCTCTCATATTGCCTTATATTGCTTTGCTGTTGTTGCTCCTCCAAATCATGTTAAAACAAAGGAGATGCTGCCGAAATCTCGGTTTTTAGCATGTGCGTCTTTGCTGGAATTTATGTTTAAATGTGGTATTTAGATGTTGTTTAGCTTATGTTTGGTAGCATTCAGGTATATTAAATGCTGGGGTGTTACAGTTGGTATCAGAGCGGGCTGTAGGTCCCTGGAATGTGTATTTTTAGTGTCATGCTATAGGGTACAACTAAAATGTGATGTGGAATAACTTAGAAACATGGCTTAGGTCTTAACTAAAATTTTGTCATAGGATAGCAACATTAAAACTTGCAAAAGTGGTATAACTAATCTAAAAATTTGACACACATGGATGCACAGTAGGAAAAGGGTATGGGTATCGTTTCCTTATGCTTAAATGTTGTATTTAAGCTTTGATGTTGAATGCTTCATTTGACAATGCATGTTGCTATGTTTATGAGATAAATGATTGAATTGTGCTTGTTGTGGTGATAAAGTGGGGTTGTGGTGCCGAAGGGTTTCGGTCACCTCTTTTGGTTCATAGTAAGGGTGAGGTTTGATGGTGTGGCCGGTTAGCGCCATCACCGAAGAACTATTAACCCCTGTAGGAGAAGAGTGCTTACCCTTTCTGTCGTAGATCGGGTAGTTGATTGGAGTCAAATAGAAGAGTTTGGTGGTGGATTCCTTTGAAGGTTCTTTATCGTTCTGTGGTCGGTCTTGGTTGGTTTTCTTGGTTTTAGTTGATGGAAACCTAAAGCAAAGTGTTTGGTATTGGTTTTTCGCGGATCGTTCTGTATGCGGTGTGTGGTTTTTTCTTCCTTGGTTGAAGACGAAGAAGAGGAGTCTAGTGTTGCGCTTCTTTTGGGCGCCTTTCCAGTTTTGATGTTTAGTTCGTTGATTGCTTTATGGGGAAGAAGCATTCAATTTATTTCTGTGTTTGTCTTTCTCCGAGTTTAAAAGAGTTATTGAGGTGCTATGCCAGCCCTGGTTGTCAGGGCTGAAGTTCTGTGGCTTTGTAGGAGTAAGTGGTGTTTGATTTCGTTATTTTGCTGGTTTAAGAAATCATCTTTGAAGAACCCTTCTTGTTTCGTGAAAGTTAGGGGTTTGGTGTTAAGGTTTTATTTGCAAAGGATTATTTGATCGCTTGGTTCCTTCCTGTGGGAGTCTTTGAGATTGAAAAGTGTTTTGGAAAATTCCTTTTGCATGACCAAGTTTGGGTTTGTCTCATTGCAATTTTGAGAGTCAAGTTTCCTTATGAATTTGGGATGAGTTTTAAAACTAAAATGCTGCAAACAAAGTAAGTAGTCTTTTGACTGAAATCGTTTGTCCCTAGTAAGAATTGCTGCTTAGCATGTTATGTAGCTTGTACCAATGTGGTTTATGGGATGACGCATTGTTAAGTTAAGTTGTGAGTGGAGTCAATTCAATGTGATTAATATCTCTAGATTGAGAATAAATAGACTACTAGTGTTGTAGATTACTCGGTAGCGGGAATGATTGAATGTGTTAATGTACATGCTTAGAATCTGTTGCCTTGCTTTAAAAGTGCTTATGATCCTTGTTAATGTTAAAAGTTTAAACCTTGATGCATAGTTAGAACATTAAGATGATGTAGACTGCTGTTATTGTTAAAGAAACTTTGCTGGTTGTTTAAAGATGCCTTAATCTAATGGATTAATAGAGAAATTTAATCGTGTTGCTTAGTGACTTTAATTTGGAAGTCGATTATAGTTGCTATTTACGTGTTGCAAACTACTAGTATATTTGGAAGTATGCAGTTGTGTCTCTACAATGCTAGTTTTGATATCAATTGAGAAGACATAAGACTATTTGTTAATCATGTTGTTAAGAACCTTGTGCTAATCTAACTTATTAAATCCAATTTAATAGTTGGAGTATGTTGTGTGGTGGAAGTTTTGTTATAACCGATGTATAGGGTAGCTAAAAGCAATGTTGTTGATTGATGATTATGCAAGGAATTGATATTGATGCTTTGGTAGTGTCGTTAATTGTTGGAAACCATTGATCCAATAGAAGAAAAGTGTAAAACTGTGGTATTATGTCGATTACATGTTGTGATGGGATGAACAATGGATAATAATCATGATGCAAGATTTTAATCTTAATGATTGCATATCTTAGAATCCTATTTACGAATTTTATCTTATAGAGATATTACTTATTTGTTAAAGTCATTTTATAGATTGAACAAGTTTCAATTGTCAAGATTTTGATGTATGGATAGTATAAATTGATAGGTTGACCATGCTCAAGTAGCTGTTGAAGTACTATGTTTCAAGTTTAGAATAAGAAGTAATATGATTTAGTGATCCGTGGGGATCATGTCAATGTAGTCTGGGTTGGGTGCCTTTGTGATAAGCATCATGAACCTTAATTAAAAGTGTTGGGAATGGCAACTAGAGAAAGAAATTGTTATGTAAATTGTGTTAATCCGGTTGGATTCTCTTGATGAGTAAATAGTGATTTTTGAATGCTTAAATGGTGAGTGTAGTGGAATACAAGTTATGATGGGATTCATGCTGAGCTGGTGTTTAAATCCTTTTGAACTGGTTGGGTCGTTTGCTATGTGGGTTGAATGTTTTCGGTCAAGGTGTTCCATATGCTGTGTTTCAGAGGTTCCCTAAAACTCATAGAAATTGGTGCAAATATTTGGTTTTGGCAAACTTGTTTAGTTGGTGCTATGAGTATGGATTTACACCCCAAAAGTTTTTGAGTGGATCGCGCCCTTTCGCTCGCCCTGAATTATCTTTGGAATAAATTTTAAAGGAAACAAATGGACATAGAGGGTTATGTTGGAAAACTCACGATGTTTAATTTGTAATCTTTTCCTTGCTAGAGTTGGAGTTATTTGGAAAAATCTGTGTAGAGTTTGCAAGTGCTTCAAAAGGTGGTTTTTGTGAATGTTTCATCGGCGATGCTGTTAGTGAAGTGTTCTCTTTTGAAAATGAGTTTCCCTTTCTCTTTGAGAAAATTTATGGCGGTTGTTGGTGCAAATGTTTAACTTTGGAGCCGATGTTCTTTTCCAAAATGTTGATTTTGGTTAAAATGCAATGTTTTGCAAGTTTAGCTATCTATCGTTGGTGGGTTCTGCCCCGACGTGGTGTTTTGCGGTTAAAGGTGTTGCCATCAATGTTATGTGTGTTTCAAACTTGTGATACCGAGGAAGTAGTCGTTTGGTGAACGATTATTCGGTTTTGTTGTTACATGAAGAATGAATGGTGAAAAGTAAATATGACATCGTTTTAGATGTTAAATGATAAAAGAGTCATTGAGCCAGGTCGGTGAGAAAGTCATATCTGGAGATATGACTAATCCGGAGTACTCTTGAAGAATGTGCATTCATGTCATGAAACGAGATTTCCCTTGCTTTCTAGTATGAAAAGAAACAATGAAGAATTTCTGGTATTTTGGTTGTGGTGTAGGGGATTCGCGTTTCCTTTGTGTTTTGGCTTAGGAAATTAAAATGAATACTCTCTGGTTGTTGTCGAATCCTTTCCAAAGTGGTTTTAGCGCTTTGGGGATTGAGTTGTTGGTTGAGGGCCACTTGGGTTCATGATTATGGTTGAGCTCACTCAATGATTGTGCTCTTTACCGTGGTCCTTTGAGTGGAAGGTTGTGTATGATTCAATGCAAACCATCGTGGAGAATTGTGTCGTTGAGGTGTTCCTCGGTAGGGTTGATTAAATTATTAGTGGACCATTTGGTGGTTGCTAGTAATCACTTTTCCTTTTGAAGTGTATTGGATCTTTTTTGTCGTTGGGCAATGAGCGAGTTATGTCAACCGCAGAGGAACGTTCGGTCATTTCTGTTACGCGAGTCTTACGAATCCTGGATATAAAGTAGGTTGTTCGTTCTGGTGGTAATCTTAGAGCGTTGTGTCTCTCCTGTTTCGCGTCGTCTTGAGTACAAGGAACCACAGAAGGGAGGTCGGTACTGTGTTTTTCTGGAGAGTAGCATTAGTTAAAGGGATCGGGCACTTCAGTGCCAAGGAATGCTTAGAACGAGGAGTATGAGACCACTTTCTTTTGTGGGCTGTTTGAGGATTTATCTTTTAGCTTGGGGTCGTGCTGAGACCATGTGTTAGTACTTTGTGTTTCAATGTTGAGTAAAGTTCTCGCAAGTTTTGATTGCGAGCTATCATTAGAGCTGTTGGTCTTCGAACCTAGGCGTCCTGTCATCGAGTCTCCTTCAGTGTAAATTCCAGTGGTTTTATTTAGAGAAGCAACTTGGGAGCTGGAGTCTCGCATGCGCGAGAAGTATCCCGAGCTTTTCGCCTCAGGTATGTGATGTGAAAAAACCTAGCTATCTTCGGTTTTGCTGGGTTGCGTGTTGGTGTGTTTTAGATTCGAGGTCGAATCCTGTTGAAGGGGGGAAGAATGTGACACCACAGAGTGTCGTATCCTTATTTATTGAGCATGATGAGGTCAAAAACATTATGAGATGTGGAATTAAGGTTAAAACCATAGGGTATGGAGGTTATTAGCGTTTCCGGGCCGTTTCCGGGAGTTTTGGCCTTTCCGGGGAGTTTTGGGCCTAGGGGAAAGGGTTGTGGGCTTTGGTGGGATGGAGTATGAGTCCATTTAGGACTAGGATTCCTGTTGGGCTGGTTTAAGAGGCCCCCCTGCCCGTTGGGTGGGCCCCACCCTGCCCTTGTGCGCCCCTTGGACTCCCTTGTGCCCTAGCCGCACCCCCTCCCCTCTCCCCTTGTGGCCGTGCGCCCCCTTCCCCTTCCCCCCAATTCTCCCCACCTCTCCACCACCTCTCCTCCACCCCTTGCTACCCTAGGGTAGCCTCCCCACCCCTACACCTTGACGATACATCCATTGGAGAGAGGAGCAAGGAGCGAGGAGCGAGGAGCGAGGAGCAAACCGGGAGGAGATCCATTCAGTTTTCGTGCGTTGGGCAAAGGTATGGCCATGGGAATCCTTGGGGTTGGTCTAGGTACTGTTATAAGGGTGTTTATCAAGTTTTTAGATCAATTGGTGGTGCTGGATTTGATTAGATTAGATGGATTCTTGAATTGGTCACGTTCTCTGTTTCGGACAGCATCAGCAGTCGACCTAGGGTTCGGTTTTTTGCCAATTTAAAATCCGAATATGGTCGTACAGCTGTTGAAGAAGTTGTAGATAATTTCATTATTTTTCCGTGGATATAAAGAACGTCCAATTCTGCCCAGCCGTTTGAAAGTTATGGCTGTTTTACCGAGCGTGTTAAAAACTGTGACGTGATTGGAATAGATCACGGTATTTTGTAGATTAAACAACTTTAGAGTCCGAATCAGTCTTTCCCTATACCTAGAAAAAGTTGGGAAACTTCCTAAGCTACGCGAGGATGTACTCGTTTAATTGATTCGGAGTTTAGAACCCGAGTTATGCCTTTTGGAAGGCTGCTGTCCCGACGGGACAGAACCGCTGTTTTCGGGTTTTGCGAGTAGTTGGCAATGTCGGGGTAGATGAGGGTTTGCGTATTGTTTTATGGGCTTGATTGTGAGTGTGTGGTCCCTATGTGCAGGTGGTGTGACCCCGGGAGGGCCTTCTACTTCTCGCCAATCCGTCGCCCGTGGTTGAGGCAAGTGTATTGTAATGGATAGCGGTTTGTAGGTTGCTAGTGGAGACTAGATGAGATTGATTATATGAGATGATCACTTGCCATGCTTCAATGATTTCCAATGATATGATGAGTATGTTTATCATGTTATGATGCCATGTGTTAATGTACGAGTTAATTATGATGTTAGCATAATTCCATACATGGCATGATTACATGGCCCGGGCGGTGAGAAAGTCATAACTAGTCCGGGAAGGTCGGTGAGAAAGTTATGACTAATCTGGAGAGCCAATGAGTAAGTCCTACATCGTGATTCCATTCACCGCGGTGAACGGAAGCGAGGAGTAGGCACCCTCCATCTTCGGGATGGAAGGGGGGAGAGGGTGTACACCGACGGGTGTGTACTCAACCATACCGGTATGTGTTTCCAAGGAGACATGAGCATAGCATTGCATTGCATACATAATGATGATGATAATGATATGTGATCATGAATGAGATGTTTTACATGATGAGAGATATTATTGCCATGTAATTGATTTTGTTGTACCATTGCAATATGCTTGCTGAGTTTCGAACTCACGCTTGTGTTTTCTTGTTGTTTTAGGTACCATGAGACCGGCATGCGGGGAAGGGAAATAGTTACACTTCCGCACGTAGCTTCACTCATTTGATTCCACATGCCATTCAATTAGTTTTGATAATAAATTGCGTGTGATGCTTATTGCTTTAAGGTTTAGCTTTGCTATATGAGAGTCTTATTGTTCGTTTGACTGTTGGAGACATTAAATGCTTGAAACTAGACTTACATGGTTGTTAAGTCGTTATTTATTGCTGTTTTAGTTGTCTCTCATATTGCCTTATATTGCTTCGCTGTTGTTGCTCCTGCAAATCATGTTAAAACAAAGGAGATGCTGCCGAAATCTCGGTTTTTAGCATGTGCGTCTTTGCTGGAATTTATGTGTAGGATCGAAGTATACGAATATAGCAATCAGAGGGGGGGTGAATGATTGTGCGGAAGCTAAAACCAAATTCTTGATCTACTAAAAGTTCACCCCAAAATAGAACCAAATAATTGCCTCGTTTTCGACAAAAACAGAATGACAGAGGTTTGGTAAAACACGAATTCCCGGAGATCCAACCGTAGGATCGATCTGAAATTTGGACACAAGAAACGAGATTCCATTACGAATCCAACCCAAAAAGAATCAGCTCGATCGGACTTACGGATCAAAAATTATAAGCTTTGCAAGCTTGCTGTTCCAGAACTTGACGAAAATCAATCTAATCGAAACTTGTAGATTGATCAAGAACAACAAAAGATTTATCAATAAAACTTTGAGGAACACTAGATCAATACCCTAGAGAGGTTTTTGATGGATCAAATCAAGATGAAACTCAAAGATCAAAAACCAATCTACAATTAGAACAAGCATGCAAACAAGAACCAAAACAGAAAACACTGTAGCAACGTGGTTACTGTAGCACGCAAAAATCTTGGAAGAATTGATCTTTATTTCTTTTGTCTAAAGTACTCTCATCAAAAGAGTACAAACCCTAAAACCAAGCTCAAAGCTTGATGCGCTCAGCTCTCCTTGGTTCGATGCTCTTCAACAGGAGACAACCCCTCCTATTTAAAGCACCAACCCACAAGGAGTTCTGAATACGATTCCTATTCCCTAGAAGGAATCTGTATCCAACACAACTCTACTTGGCCCAACCTGGCCGAGTACAACTCTTGCACGTATATGGCAACCCTACCATACTCACGTGACTAACACTTTGCACGCGTATGGCCACCTGCCATACTCACGTGACTAACACTTTGCACGCGAATGACCTCCTGCCATTCTCACGTGACTAACCATTCTTCATGTGCACCATTCCCCGAACGTCCCGCATGACATCCTTGACCACCAAGACCTCAGTTCCTCCTGAACCTAGTCCTGAACCTCAGTTCCTCCATGAACCTAGTTCCGGTCCCGTCATCGACCACATTCGTCTTCGAGCAATACCTGCACATGAACAAACCACAAAACAAATCCGAGCACAAGTCCACAACTTGACTCAATGTCAATCCATGCAACTACTCACATGAGCATTGCATAAAGTCCACTTCAAGCATCATGAAATTCTCACAAATTTCATAATCTCAAAAACAAATCAAACACAATTCCAAGTTTGCTCAAAACCCTAATCGAGCAAAAACGCATTCACGACGGACAAACAAATATGGTCCGGCGTACACATGAAAAACCACTCAAAAAACCATTCACAACGGACAGACAAAATCAGTCCGGTGTACACATGAAAGTCTCGGTTTCAAGAAGAAATCAAAACCGAGCAAAACACGTTCACAACGGACCAACAAAATCAGTCTGTTGTACAAGTGAAAATATCGGTTCCTTTGGAAAAGAGTTTGGCACATAAGCTCAAAAGCATGTCCACGACAGACCCAAAAACTTGGTCCGTCGTACATCCAAAACTTACTGGCTTCTTGGAGAATTGAGTTCGACTCATGAGCTAAAAAACACGTTCACGACAGACAAACAAAATCGGTCCGTCGTACATGGGAAAGTGAGGTTACCAAAGCATGTTTTAATGGACCAACAAAATTTGTCCGTCGTAGATGGGAAACTTCTTGCTTCTTGAGAGCTTGGTCCGCCATAAAGCGAAACTTACTGCTTCTTGTCAAATTGTCAAGCACATGCACAAGCACATTTTGCAAATCCAATTCTAAGTTAATTTTTCAGTTCAAAGCCAATTTTTCAGCACATGATTTCACATTATGTTTAAATGTGGTATTTAGATGTTGTTTAGCTTATGTTTGGTAGCATTCAGGCATATTAAATGCTGGGGTGTTACATGAGTATCCTGTTGTTTTTCCTGAAGATTTGCCTGGAATGCCACCGGACAGGGACATAGAATTTGTGATTGAGTTAGTACCTGGAACAGCACCGATAGCAAAGAGACCCTATCGGATGTCAACCAAAGAATTGGTAGAGATGAAGAAGTAGCTTGAAGAGTTGATGGAGAAAGGATTCATCAAACCGAGTTCGTCACCATAGGGAGCACCAGTTCTGTTTGTCAAGAAGAAGGATGGGAGTTTCAGGATGTCCATTGACTACCGTGTACTCAATGAAGTGACCGTGAAGAATAAGTACCCGCTACCCAGGATCGATGATTTGTTTGACCAGTTGAGAGGAGCCGGAGTTTTCTCCAAGATTGATCTGAGATCAGGATATCACCAGTTGAAGATCCATCAGAAGATATCCCAAAGACCGCATTCTAATCGAGATACGGACATTACGAGTTCACTGTTATGTCCTTTGGTCTGACGAATGCGCCAGCTTATTTCATGAATATGATGAATAAGGTTTTCATGGAGTATTTGGACAAGTTTGTTGTTGTGTTCATAGACGATATCCTAGTCTACTCTAAGACAAGGGATGAACATGCAGAACACCTGAGGCTAGTCTTGAAGAAGCTGAGAGAACAGTAACTTTTTGCCAAGTTCAGCAAATGCGACTTTTGAAAGGACAAGGTGGAGTTTCTTGGACACGTGATGACCGCAGAAGGAGTCGCGGTTGATCCAAGCAAAGTTGAAGCTGTGTTACATTGGGAACAGCCGAAGACAGTGACCCAGAATCAGAGTTTCCTTGGGATGGCCGGTTACTACCGCCGTTTTATTGAAGTCTTTTCGACGATTGCGAGACCTCTAACGCAATTGTTGAAAAAGGAGAAGAAGTTTAACTGGACGCCGGAATGTGAGAGAGGTTTCCAGGAGCTGAAAAAGCGACTGGCATCAGCGCCGGTGTTAGTCCTACTGGATGTTAATCAGAGCTTTGATATATATTGTGATGCATCGCGCCAAGGACTTGGATGCGTGCTGATGCAGAACCGGAAGGTCGTCGCATATGCAACAAGGCAGCTGAGGCCGCATGAAGAGAATTACCCGATGCATGACCTAGAGTTAGCAGCTGTAGTGCATGCCTTGAAGTTGTGGCGACACTACCTGATTAGGAATAGATGTGAAGTGTATACGGACCATAAGAGTCTTTAATACATCTTCACCCAATCGGATCTGAACATGAGGCAGAGGAGATGGTTAGAGATGATCAAGGACAACAATGTCAGAATCCATTACCATCCCGAAAAGGCCAATGTGGTGGCCGATCCCTTGAGCCAGAAAAGCCACACTGTGAATATAATGATATCAGGAAGTCAGGATGAGCTGTGCAAGGAGTTTCAGAAGCTGAAGCTAGAAGTAGTACAGGAAGGATTCCTAGCCACTTTGGAAGTAAGACCTACCTTAGAGTACCAAATTCATGAAGGACAGCGGGATGACGCCAAGATCCAGAGGATCAAGTTCAAAATGGACGAAGGCAGGGCTAAGGACTTCAAGCTGGATGAGCAGGGTACATTGTGGATCAAGGACCGCATCTATGTGCCGAACAAGAAGGAGCTGAAGTAGTTGATTTTGGAAGAAGCCCATGATTCCAAGTATTCCATTCATCCAGGAAGCGCTAAAATGTATCAAGACCTGAAATAGAGATTCTGGTGGCCAAGCATGAAACATGAAGTTGCCGAACATTTTGCGTTGTGTGATGTATGCCAAAGAGTTAAAGCAATGCACCAAAGGCCAGCAGGGTTGCTGCAGCCGTTGAAGATTTCTGAGTGGAAGTGGGAGGAAATCGGAATGGACTTCATCACCGGGTTGCCGAAGACTCAGGGAGGATATGACTCCATATGGGTTGTAGTGGACCACTTGACTAAGGTCGCTCATTTATCCCCGTAAAGACCACTTACTCGGGAGATAAGTTAGCGGAACTGTACATGACCAGGATCGTCTGTTTACACGGAGTACCAAAGAAGATGCCATGTCACCCCCCAGCGATGTGGTTAAACCCGATCGGATCTCGACCGTCTGATCTAAATCGTACGGTCCAGATCAACCATGTTGCACCGCAACGTGCGGGATTAGATCTGATCTGGACCGTTGAATTTCAAACCAACGGCCCAGATTGCGCCACGTGTCCGGTAGCCGAACCGGTGTGGTCCACACGGGCACGCCCGCTCATCGCTGACGTCACGTGTGACGTCAGCGTGGGGCCCGCGTGTCAGCGGCTCAGTCCACCGTGCGGTGATGTCACCCGTGACGCCACGCTGACATCACGGTGGGGCCCGCGTGTCAGTACCGTGTGGCTGACCGCGATGACGTCAGCGCTGGCGTCATCCGAGGGGTCCCACATGTCAGTGAGACATGTACCCGTAGACCGGGTCCACAGTAGACCGGACCCGAGCCATGGACCCGCTGACATCATATTTTGATTTTTCAATAGAAAAATAATTTGGTGGAAATTCAAAATCCACGCTGACGTCATGCTGACGTCATAAATCGAGTTTTTCAATAGAAAAATAAATGAATTAATTCAGTTTATTCTTTTATTTGAATTTTCAAATTTCAAACGCTTATAACTTTTGCATTTTAACGCCGATTTGGGTGATTCCAATTTCTAAATTTGTATAAAATTGAGATCTACTTAATGGTGAATTTTATTTAATTTTTGGACATAAGTTTTCTCTGTTTATATTTATTTAATTGATTTTCCAAACTTTAAACGGGTATAACTTTTGCGTTTTAACTCCAATTTGGATGATTCAAATTTCTAAAAATTTATAAAAATGTGCTCTCTGTGTTTATGAAGTTTATTTGAATTTTTGGACACTTTTTGCCTACTGTTTATTTATGTTATTGCAATTTGCATGCGTTACGAGTAGACGTTGAAGTACCCGAAGGCTTCGAAGGTGAAGTTTTGACCAAGGAGCCAGCTCAAGACCAAGAACAAGTACTTTTTGAAGGCAAGTTATGTTTTGACCATTTTGATCCCACTTTTGAAATTAATTTAATTTAAACTATTGCATGCTAATTTAATTAGAAAATGGTTTAAATTATTTCTGTGAATTAGATAAATGCCAAATTGCAGTATGACACCTTGACTATTTAATTATGTGCCATGAACCCTTGTCACCCTAGTTGTGGAATATATAGTTGGACATTAGTGAATTGCCAACATTGGGTATTTAGATCGTTGTAGTATATTGCTTACACCTGCTACGTGCACACGACATGATTTTGGACAATCAAATGTTAATATTGACTTAATGAGATATTGAACCTGTTTTGGAGAAGTATCATGTGTTGTGATTGTTGATGGCACGTGGTGCATGGTAATCAACTGGGTTTGATAAATAGATTTAGACCGGGGCAAGTGGCAAGAATGATATGGTGGGCCATGAGTGGCACCGGGGATGTCGTTTTGGTTCTTCGGCTAGTCTTGCCCTGGTCACCCTAAGGACTTAACCTTGCAAGCCTTTGATCTGAGTCAAACATGCAACCACATGTCCATAATGGGACGGACCTAGTTGAGTAAGTTACTAATAACTTGCGTGTGGTACCTCGGGGTGTCAACTACACCTTTTGTGTAGCTTGAAAGGGGAGTGTACCAATGCTATGGCATGTACTTGTCCAATGGCATGTCGGTCCCATACTTCGCCTCTGTTAAGGGAAGGGATGGTGTATGGCAAAAACCGGAGAGGTTCACTTGTATAGTTTGCGGTCTCTGAAATGCTTTGTTATGATTACTCGCCTTTGTGGTGTTTGACTGTATCTTGTGGGTAATGTGCATAACCTCTGTAGAGTGTACAACCTATTCGAAAAGCCGAGTCCACGGCACTGGACACTGCTCGCGGATAACAGTCAAGGGTTAGACTTTCATGAAAACAGCTTGGACTTGAAAAGTTTGGTTAGGTTTAGTGATGACGTTGATGGAAATGTGGATTAGGAAAGGGAAAGTGTTTACTTAACTCCTAGAAAAGTTATTGATACTATCTTTACTTTTACTGCTTTCGAATCTACTTATGCTACTTGTTAATTGCAGTTTACTGCAAATGAACCATGGAACATTCCTTGTACTAAACCCTGCATGTAGAATATTAGTTTGCATTCTGTGCATGACTTGCTGAGTACCAAGTACTCACCCCTTGCAACAATACAATATCAGTTGAAGAAGAAGCGACGCCAGCTTTGGAGGAAGAACTTCAGGAGGAACCGTCTATCCAGGTAGCGAGCCCAGTCAGTTGCCTGTGGTATACTGGATGGTGCCACATTGATGCTTTATTCCGCTGCAATTTATTTCCTAATAACTTTTTGCCATGTGTGGCGTACTCTTGTAACTTGACCATAAGGTCGAGCAACTAGTTTGGTTATTTTAATTAAAGTACTTTACTACTATCGATGTGTATGATTGTGATATTTACCGATGTTGAGACTATGTGCACTAGCGTGATCCTAGACTAGTACTGAATACACAGAGGGTCCGGATTTGCAAATTCTGGTCCCGATAATGACATAGAGTTAGCAGCCGTACTGCATGCCTTGAAGTTGTGGCATCATTATTTGATGGGGAATAGATGCGAAGTGTATACGGACCATAAGAGCCTCAAATACATCTTCACCCAATCGGATCTGAACAGGAGGCAAAGGAGATGGTTAGAGTTGATCAAGGACTACAATGTCGGGATCCATTACCATCCCGGAAAGGCCAACGTGGTAGCCGACGCCTTGAGTCAGAAGAGCCACACTGTGAATATGATGGTAGCAGGGAGTCAGGACAAGCTGTGCAAAGAGTTTCAGAAGCTGAAATTAGAAGTGATACCGGAAGGATTCCTAGCCGCGTTGGAAGTAAAGCCAACATTAGAGGACCAAATCCGAGAGGGACAAAAGGATGACGCCAAGATCTAGAGGATCAAGTCCAAAATGGATGAAGGTAAGGCTAAGGACTTCAAGTTGGATGAGCAGGGCACATTGTGGATTAAGGACCGCATCTGTGTGCCGTACAAGAAAGAGCTGAAGCAGTTGATGCTGGAGGAAGCTCATGATTCCAAGTATTCCATTCATCAGGGAAGTGCCAATATGTACCAAGACCTAAAGGAGGGATTCTAGTGGCCAAGTATGAAGCGTGAAGTCGCCGAGCACGTCGCATTGTGCGATATATGTCAGAGAGTCAAGGCAATGCATCAGAGGCCAGCAGGATTGCTGCAGCTGCTAAAAATACTTGAGTGGAAGTGGGAGGAAATCGGAATGGATTTCATTACCGGTTTACCTACAATTCAAGGAGGGTATGACTCCATATGGGTTATAGTGGATCGCCTGACTAAGGTCGCTCATTTTATCCCTGTAAAGACCACTTACTTGGGAGATAAGTTAGCGGAATCGTACATGACCAGGATCATTTGTTTGCACGGAGTGCCAAAGAAGATCGTGTTGGATAGAGGTACCCAATTTACCTCAAGATTGTAGAATAAGCTGCATGAAGCCATGGGGACCCGTTTGAACTTTAGTACCGCTTATCATCCGCAGACGGATGGACAGACTGAAAGAGTTAATCAGATTCTAGAGGATATGCTAAGAGCTTGTGCATTGGCTTATGCTACCTCTTGGGATAAGAGTCTGCCGTATGCTGAGTTCAGCTACAATAACAGCTATCAGGCCAGTCTACAGATGTCACCTTTTGAGGCACTGTATGGTCGACCATGTCGAACACCGTTGAACTGGAATGAGATAGGTGAACTGTATTTGGATCAGATATTCTTCAAGAGGCCGAAGAGCAGATCGCCATGATCAGGGAAAAACTGAAGATAGCTCAGGGAAAAACTGAAGATAGCTCAGTCGAGAGCAGATCGCCATGACTTGTGAACACAAGGAGGATTTGAGAAAAGAATTTCCGAACCTATTCCTTAGTCAGCCCTGAATCTCGGGGTTGAGATTCTGTTAAGGGGGGAGGATTGTAACACCCCAATTTTTTGTTTTTCATGAATTTAAATGAAATTTTACACTTTTGAGAATTTTTGGAATTTTCTGGGATTTATTTGGATTTATTTGGATTTAATTTGAATCCATTCCCTTTTGAGATAATTAAATAATTAAAAGTTTTAAATAAAATTTTGTTGGAAATATTTTATTTTAGTCCAAAATGTCTCAAAGTATTTTCCAAAATTTTTCTGATCATTTTGCTATTTTTCTTGAATTATTTGAATTACTAGAATTATTTTAAATATTAAATCGCTGAAAAATCCAACCGGGTTAGTACTGTTCATCCGACCGAGCCAGGCCCGAGTCTAACTCGAGTCCGACCGAGCCGTGTTCGAGTCAGACCCGAGCCAGACCCAAGCCCTAACTCCGCGACCGTTGGATCTTGATCCAGCGGCCGAGATTAAGCCACGTCGCCCACGTGGGGTTCGGATTGAACCCGCTCGCACCGACCGGATCCGGGCCGTTGATTGCGTACGCGTGGACGGACAGGATGTGGCCACATCACCCTCTCCGTGTCGCGGTCGGAATTCACCGCCGCCACGGCCGTTCCGTGGAATCTGCGCCGAATCCGGACGTCGAGGCCAGTATTTAACGCGTGGGTGCGTGCCCGAGGATCGCCTTTGACTTGTGCTTCATTTGTCCTAGCCACCGCCGCCCGTAGAGCTCCTCTGTGTCTGCGATTGCTCACCGTAGCTAATTAGGGTTAGCCATCGGTTTCAACAAGTTTCCGCCGTCGTCCGCCGTTCTCCACCGTGTTGGTGGCTAGATCCGAGACCGTTGCGTCAAGGCGCGTCGAGGGGTACCAATCACCTCGCCGGAGATGCGCGAGAACATCGTTGGGCTCTTCATCGTCCCCAGCTCCGGTGACTTAGATCCGCCGCGACATCATCGACGCCACCGAGCTCCAGCAACCGTCCGATCTCCATCTGAGGGCTAAGGTTCGTCCACGTCACCCCCGTGTAATTCCACATTGCGGTTTTAGATCTAATGTCAACCATTGGATCTAGATCCAACGCCTTAGATTAAGCAACGTAGCCGTAGAATGCACCGTGCTAAGGGTTAGATCTCAACCGTTGGATCTAGATCGTACGGTTAGGGTTAATCCGCGTTGTAGCGTTAGATGCGTTATCCACCGTTCGATCGAGATCGAACAGTGTAGAATGAGCCATGTGTCACACGCCGGGACATGCCACGTCACCCCCATGATGCGGCGAAACCCGATCTAATCCTCACCGTCTAATTCAAATCGTGCGGTCCAGATCAAGCCACGTTAACCCAAATGTGCGAGATCCAGATCCAATCCCGACCGTCGGATTTCAAGCCGACAGCCCAGATTGTGCCACGTGTCCGAAAGCCAAGCCAACGCGGTCCACGCGGGCGCGCCCGGTCGTCACTGATGTCAGCATGGGCCTACGTGTCAGTGTCTGGCCCGACCGTGCGATGACGTCATCCGTGACATCATGGTGACGTCACGATGGGGTCCAGCTGTCAGAGCTGTTCGGCTGAGCGGTGATTGTTGAGGAACGCGGTATGCTACTCTAGCACAAATTAAAAAAATTTCTACCGCGCAACCAGAAAGCTACTCGCAAGAATAGGATCATAGATCAATTACCACTAGACGCGCAGTTGCGGAATCCTTCGCGCGTCGATGTAGTGGATTGTTCCCGCTGCAGTCGTGGATCGTCCTCGCCTCACCGTGGATCGTCCTCGCCTCGTCTGGCCACGGATCGTCCTCGCACGCCGCAGTCGCGAAATGGCGTCACCACATGAGTCCACACGTCTAGGGATGGGACATCAGGCGTCGGTGTGCAAGCACCGGATCGCTCGGTAGGGGCAGCGAGAGGAGGTGGCTAGGGTTTCGCGAAACACCTCTAAAACGCACGGGAAAGTGTGTGCTGCGTCCAGCCTCCTCCCATCCTTATATAGCCACGAGGTGAAACCCTAGGCAGTCAGGGCTCATCTACGTGCTAAGCCCATGAGGTCCATTAATTACGGATCCAATCCGACCACGCGTCCCACTGCTAAGTGTGTGACCAGAGGTTCATGCGCATTTGGACATGGATTTGGACGACCCTTTTTCTAATCCAATAGTTGGTAGCGGCTCCTTGCAGAGCGTGCCAACTCCCAAACGCATATGACTAAAGTACTTATGTAATAATCCCTTTGCCAAACTATATGAAGATCGAACTCAAGGCGAGAAGAATGTCATCCTTTGACAGTTCAATCCATCTCTCGTATCCGTGATATATTAATAAGTTGTGATTGACTCCTCAATCACGGCATGGCCATGCACTTCCTTAATAATATCACACGAGTGGCCTAGACATATATCTCCGTTACACCGGAGTGGCAAATCCCATCTTGATCGCTCACTTCCCTCTGCATGTTTCATAGTGAACATGAAAGCTACCTTTATAACTATCCGGTTAGGAAATAGTGTTTGGTAACCCCAAGGTAAACTATTACACATGTAGGAAATATGATAATCTCAGGTCTAAGGATCATACATCTACTATGTATGAGATACACTGATGACACATAAGAATGTAACATTCTCGCAGTGTCTCATTGTGGGTCTACCTAACCCATGTTCTTCAACATGTGTTCACAATGTATTGATGATATCTCCATATCCCATGATCTATGAAACATGATCATCGATCAGTACATGTGCTGATCTATTCATCGTTGTCCTATACGATGATATCCGATCAGAGATATTTATCGAATTATATCAATAAGTAAAGAGCTTCATAAACAAGTCACACTTGTTGATCAAAACAATGAAATACATTCATTGGACCAATAATCATATTATTATTCATAAACATAGTCATGTTTCAATCATCCATATGATTGCCTTAAGGGCATAACACTAACAATCTCCCACTTGCACTTGAGTCAATCAATTAAGTATCTAATACCAATAGACCTCGTGTGCGCCTCATGCTTAGGCTGTGGCAGTGGCTTTGTGAACGGATCGGCTACATTAGCTTCCGTATGTACTTTGCATATCTTCACGTCACCTCTATCCACAATCTCACGAATAAGGTGAAAGAGTCGGAGTATATGTTTGGACTTCTGGTGTGATCTAGGCTCTTTTGCTTGTGCAATGGCGCCACTATTATCGCAATAGATGTCCATTGGACTAGATGCACTAGCGACCACACCAAGCTCTGAGATAAACTTCTTTATCCATACAGCTTCTTTTGCGGCATCCGAAGCCGCAATGTACTCCGCTTCGTCAGAGAGTCAGCCACCGTGCTTTGCTTGGAACTCTTCCACCATCGCTTCCTCCATTTAGTGTAAACACAAAACCGGGTTGTGATCGAAAATCATCTTTGTCAGTTTGGAAGCTTGCATCGGTGTAACCTTTTACAACCAGTTCTTCCTCACCTCCAAAGACTAGGAACATACCCCTAGTTCTTCTTAAGTACTTTAGAATGTTTTTCACGGCTATCCAATGACCATCACCGGGATCCGCTTGGTATCTACTTGTGACACTTAGAGCATACGAGACATCTGGGCGCGTACAAATCATGGCATACATGATAGATCCAATAGCCGAAGCATATGGAATCTTGCTCATCTTGTCTCGCTCATCAGTTGTCGAAGGACACTGATTCTTGCTTAGACTGATGCCATGTGACATTGGCATGAAACCTCTCTTAGATTCATGCATATTGAACCTTTTCAATACTTTGTCAATGTACGTTTCCTGGCTTAATCCAATCAACCTTTTTTATCTATCTCTATAGATCTTTATGCCCAAGATATAACATGCTTCTCCCAAGTCCTTCATTGAGAAACTCCTTTTCAACGAAGTCTTAACGTCTTCAAGCATAGGAATATCATTCCCGATCAATAATATGTCATCCACATACAAAATCAGAAACACAAGTGCGCTCCCACTAGCCTTCTTGTAAACACAAGGCTCTTCTTCGTTTTTGATAAAGCCAAATCCTTTGACCACTTCATCAAAACGAATGTTCCAACTCCGAGATGCTTGCTTTAACCCATAAATGGATCTCTGAAGCTTGCATATCTTTTTAGCATTTTTAGGATCAACAAAACCCTCAGGTTGTATCATGTATACATCCTCAGATAGATTCCCATTAAGGAAAGCTGTTTTGACATCCATTTGCCATATTTCATAATCGAAATATGCAGCAATTGCTAAAATGATCCGGACAGACTTGAGCATGGCTACCGGTGAAAAAGTTTCATCATAGTCAATTCCTTGAACTTGTTTGAAACCCTTTGCCACCAACCTTGCCTTATAGATCTGAATATTTACATCTACGTCTGTCTTCTTCTTGAAAGTCCATTTGCATTCTATGGTTTTTACACCATCAGGAGGATCGACCAAGTTCCAAACTTGATTGTCATGCATGGATTGAATTTCGGATCTCATGGCTCCAAGCCATTTTTCGGAGTTTGGGTCCATCATGGCTTCTTCATAAGTCGTGGGCTCATCATTGTCTAACAATAATATGTCATGTCCATATCTTATAGGTTCATGACGCGGCCTCCCAGACCTACGTGGGGCTGGTGTCTCTTCCACAGGTTGTACAACATTTTATACATCATGTGATGGTTCAGTGGCAGTTTGAACATGTTCATGTGATTCTCGAACTTCATCGAGATGCACATCACTCCCACTGATTTCTTTTGAAAGAAACTCTTTCTCCAAAAAGACACCATTTCGAGCAACAAAAACTTTGTTCTCGTTTCTTTTGTAAAAGTAATATCCTTTTGTTTCTTTAGGATACCCCACAAAGAAGCATTTTTCTGATTTAGGTGTGAGTTTATCTGATTGCAAACATTTTACATAAGCCTCACATCCCCATATCTTGAGAAATGACAACATGGGACTTCTCCCAGTCCATATCTCATATGGTGTCTTCTCAACCGAATTTGATGGGACCCTATTTAATGTGAACGCAGCTATCTCTAGAGCGAACCCCCAGAAGGATAATGACAGATCTGTTTGGCTCATCATTGACCGAACCATATCCAATAAAGTTCGATTCCGTCGTTCGGATACGCCATTCCATTGAGGCGTTCCTGGCAGAGTAAGTTGTGGAACGATTCCACATTGCTTTAGATGATCACCAAAATCATGGCTCAAGTATTCACCACCACGATCTGATCGTAAGTGTTTTATTGATTTGCCAAGTTGATTTTGTACTTCGTTCTGAAACTCTTTGAACCTTTCAAAGGTTTCAGACTTATGCCTCATCAAATAGATATATCCATATCTACTAAAGTCATCAGTAAAAGTTACAAAGTACTGAAACCCACCTCTAGCAATCGAGCTCATTGGTCCACATACATCTGTATGTACTAGTGCCAACAATTCACTTGCCCTCTCACTAAAACCTGTGAAAGGGGTTTTTGTCATCTTGCCAAGTAAACAAGACTCACATGTTTCAAATGATTCAAAATCAAATGAGGTGAGAAGTCCATCACCATGGAGCTTCTTCATGCGCTTCTCATTTATGTGACCCAAGCGACAATGCCATAAAAAGGTAGGGTTCAAATCATTTGGTCGATGCCTTTTGATATTAATGTTATACACATGTTTTTCTTTGAGTTCAAGGACGTATAACCCAACCACCATGGGACAACGACCATAATACATATCATTCAAAAATATTGAACAAACAAAGTTCTTTATTCTGAATTCATAACCTTCATGTTCCAAATAGGAAGATGAAATAATGTTTCTACTCAAGGCCGGAACAAAATAACAATTATTAAGTTCTAAAACTAATCCTGAAGGCAAATGCAATGGGTAGGTGACAATGGCAAGACCAGCAACTCTTGCTTTATTCCCCACGCGAAGATCCACTTCTCCTTTCGCCAAGACTCTACTCTTTATCAGCCCCTGCATCGAATTGCAAATGTGAGCAACCGATCCAGTATCATATACCCAAGAGCTGGAAGAAGTAGTAGCAAGATTAATTTCTATAACATTAATACCTGAAGTGGAAGTCACACTCCCATTCTTCTTATCTGCCGGTACTTCTCAGCCTGCTTTCCAATGTCACGACTTCTTGCAATAGAAGCATTGGGTTTCGGGTTGAGGGCCGACTTTGAGCTTGAAGCTTAGTTTTGAGGCTCGTGATCTCATCTTGAGCCTTGCCCTTGCCCTTGCCCTTTCCCCAAGCCTTAGCTTTCCTCTTTGAAGGCGGTTGTTTTACGAACCATCATCACATGATTGGGTTTCTTCTTAATGCTTTCCTCAGCAGCCTTAAGCATCCCATGTAGCTTCGGTCAGGCTCTTCTCCATGCTATTCATATGAAAATTCATAATGAATGGCTCAAAGCTCGAGGCGTAGATCGGAGAATTACGTCTGTAGCGGACCAATGCTAAGGAAACTCAAGCTTTTCCAATCTCCCAATGTAGCCAATCATCTTGATTACATGTGGGTCGACTGGATCGCCTTCACCGACTTACAAGCAAAGAGAAGCTTTGAGATACCATACCTCTCAGCCCTTGCTTGGTTCCCAAACATGCCCTTCAAGCCCACAATCATATTGTAAGCATCCTGGTCCTCATATTGCTTTTGCAGCTCGAGTCCATGGTGACAAGCATGAGACAGTGACCTCTACGAGGCATTAACATGTTTTTCATAATCAGCCTTCAAATTGCGAGGAGCATTTTCAGCTGGTTCATCAGGATTGGATTCTCTAGAACATACTCCTTTTTTCATGCTTAAGAACAATTCTCAAGTTGCGATACCAATCAACAAAATTTGTTCCATTTAGTTTTCTCTTTTCAAAACCGATCTCAAAGCAAAACCAAAGTAAGAGGGAGGTACCATTGAACTACAACAAAAACATGCAAAGTTTCTAAGCACTATGTTTATGTAATACTTTCATTAAGCATTTTAACAAAAGAAACTCCTATCATGTGCCCCCTTTATGGACACATGGTGAGCATTCAAGATCCATATTCATTAGACCCTAGTGAGCTTTGGCATCACAGCTAGAAATCTAATGACATAGGTAAGCAACATCTTTGCTAATTACATCTTATGTAACTCTTGTTGGTTGAGCATGAAAACAAGTAATGAATGCCTCCGTCAACTTTGAGTCATGGCCAGGTCAACCCGCCCCTAGGGCTCACATGAGGGAGGGAGCACTTCCCGTTTCCGGGTGCCAATTAAGAAACCTACCCCATGTGTGTTTTCCTAGACACCAATCGTCTTGTATCCGTTCCTTCATTACTAAAATCATATTCCAACCACTTATGTCCCTAAGCCCAAAACTGTTTTGATAGCTTAGTTAAATCAACCATTGTTATGCGCGATGTGTCCAACACATCCCTATCATCTATTAAGATAGTCATTGATATACTACTTTGGCAGTCATATTAATAACGATCTAAATTCTTGATAGGTGCAACAATTGGGTGGACAAGTTTAATCCATCATAACCCCACTTCATCACAAATGAAGCAACTCAATCAAATCCATCATAAATATAGCATTATACATCATCAAAAGTAGCATTCAACATCAAAGCTTAGATACAATATTTAAACGGAAAGCAACGGTACCCATACCCTTTCCTACTGTGCATCCATGTGTGTCAGATTTTAAATTAGTGATTCCACTTACACAAGTTTTAATGTTGCTATCCTATGACAAAATTTTAGTTAAAACCTAGGCCATGTTTCTAAGTTATTCCACATCACATTTTAGTTGTATCCTATAGTATGACACTAAAAATACACATTCCAAGGACCTACAGCCCGCTCTGATACCAACTGTAACACCCCAAAAATCTAAACTGTTGTACAAGAACAAATCGACAGCATTTCCCCTAAAAACAGGATAATACGGAAGCAATTCGAATAGGAATAATCTCACGACATCAAAACTAGAGACAACGAGTCTAATTCAACCAGGTATTAACCATAAATAAAACACATCTCTAAAGGGACAACCATAAACGAGAACAAGTTTAAAGGGAACAACAAAAGGTCTAAATGAAATAAAATTGCATCCAACTAATGAATTATTTAAAACACTAGATCATGTGAGTCGTGATGACAACAGAAAATTTATTGTGTTGCTAGCCCACCCTTCATGCTTACGACTCACGTGCGCTACCTGAAAACATCAAAACAGCAAGTAGTGAGATTGGGTAATCTCAGCAAGCGGAACAACTAGTACAAATAAAACATCCACCATATATCTAGCATTCCACATTCCTCATATACAATACCACATCAAAGAGTCCACATTCCTCATATACAATACCACAACAAAGAGTCCACACCACTTTAGTAAAATGCATATGATTGATGCACATGCTTATGCCATGTTCCTCCTCACCGTGCCCTTTCTCAGGAACACACGGTGTTGTACGTCTTGATCGCGCCTGTTGGCGTCGACAACTTCCAATGCATGATTATGCAGTTAATGCTTCATGCATGAATTCATTCATAACTCCTCCCACTGAGTCCACATGTTTGCATATCATCATATAGCATGGATAGAAAACAAATATCATAGAGATGAAATGTTTAGACAATTCATCCGGTAAACAACATCATTCTTCACCTTACCTCAAAGCAAGTGATTAAACCATGTATGATTGCTATAATTGGAGTTTATAATAAAGGCGAAGCAAACAACAATGTATAGCTTAACAATACAACTACTTCCACTTGCCTTTACCGATGTGGGCGATGAACCTAGTTACGCCCAGCAGTGGCACCACCTGAACAAACATTATTTCAGTACATAGCGACATCACAATTCATCACACAATTCAAACACACGCTTCCTACTCCCCGATCCCATTTAAACGCCAAAAACCCCGATCTGTCCGAATCGAACAGCAGCACCCTCTCTTCCCAATTTCGTATCTTTTTTTCTACTGTCCATAAAAATACAAACAAATTACAGTAGCTATATATTGACGAGATCTACAACTTTCATGAAGGTCACAAATTTCAATTCCACTGTTAAATATGCCTAAACAACCGTCCAACACAGTGGACGAAATCTGTTTCCAGATTCTGTTCATCATCTTCCAACAGCGATAACTCTCAGACCGACGCCCCAACAATTCTGAAAAAATTACAAAAGCTAGGTCTCGACGTTATCTACAACTTTCTAGTTATAGGTTTGTGCAGGAAAAATCATCTATGCCATGTAAAACGCGAAACAATCCGCGCTGCACAATCTTCCCTTCCAAAAACAGCACCACGTGAACATCTACCCTTCTCCCCCATCAAGATCCATACAAACCACTCACCACCAGATCTAATACACTCCTAATCCCTAGGTAGAATAGGGGTAAAAGATTGGGAATTTTACCTTGAGTTCCCCCTTGCGAACCCACAAAGAACGCGCGACGATCCCCGTAACGGAAATCTGTTCGTCCTCCTCGCCTCCACGGATCCTCTTCTCGTTTTCTCCTTCGCGTTTCGCGGTGGATCTTGAGCCACCACGCAGGGGAGGAAGAGGAGGGGGTGTGGCTGCTAGGGGAGGAAGGAGGCGCCTTAGGGTTTGGGGAGGGGCGCCACTTAAAGGGGAGGTGGGCCGGCCCACCAAGGCATGGGGAGGAGAGGGGAAAAGGAATTCCCGCCCAGGCCCAGGTTGCCTCAGCCCAGCGGAAACTAGCCCAAAACTCCAATTTTTAATATTAAATTGCCGCATAATCTTCAATTATTTCATTCCCCGACAAAACCCTCTTTCTTTCCGGAACAACCAAGAAAGAAAACCCTAGGATCGCTCTCAAATTCTAGGGCATCACAATCTCCCCACCTTAAAAGGATTCGTCCCCGAATCTAAGGCACACCAAAATCAACAACAAAGTCCCCAAGGGACAAAAGACTTCTTTGCAACACAAAACATTCACACAAAGACTCAAACCGGAATAAACGACAAGCGAGTTCTCAAAACCAACACTAGCGAGAAAATGTTGATTTAGCTCAACAGAGTGCAACCTCTCACAGTTCCACCTTCACTTCAATTCCCAAATAGACCATGAAAGAAAACGGTCTCGCACTCCTTATTCCAACCACTCTCCAGAAGAAAACAGTGCAGTCTCTAGAACCCTCTTCATCTCCCACGCACAAACGTGCTTTCACACCACAACCCTCTCTGCGTGGTTCGGCCGTATTCAAGACGACGACAAACCAGGTGAGACATACACTCCAAGACCACCAGCTATTTGAACAAACGAGGTTAGAACCTTGCAAAAAAATTGATCTTCAACAAAAATCCAATACCCAACACTACAACCAAAAGGAAAGGCCTACTTTACAACCAGGGTCCTTAAACCCGCAAGAGACAGTAACAACCGAACAAAATCGCTATGGTTGACACAACCTCGCTCAACCTCGTGACAGAAAGGTCCAATACACTCTGAAAAGGAAAAACAATTACTAGCAACCACCAAGTGGTCCACTAATAATTTAAACAACCCCACCTAGGTACACATCAATGACCCAATTCTCCAAGAAGGTTTGGATTGAGTCATACACAACCTTCCTTTACTCTTCACTTTTAAACTGTTTACGATCATCTACTAGCAACATCTAATATCTTAGGTCATTACCAACCCACACTAAATTCCCCTTTCTTAGAAGGTTTCGCCCTCGCATTCTTCCTTTCAAAGAATCAGAACCAAGGGTAGAATCATTGAGGAAGCTCAACCAAGACCCATGATCCCCAAATGATTCACATCCAACAACTCGAACTCCAAAGCGCTAAAAGCCACTTTGGAAAGAATTCGGCAACATCCCAAGAATACTCATTTTATTTTATTTTTTTAAGCCAAATGCAAAGAAAGCTCAGATCTCTTACACCACAACCAACATATCAGAAGATATTCGTTCTTACTTCCCGTACTAGAAGGCAATTGAAATCTCGATTCAGGACATGCATGCAGCTTTCCAAGAGCACTCCGGATTAGTCATATATCCATATATGACTTTCTCACCGACCTGGCTCAACGACTCTTTTATCATTTAACATCTATAGACAATGTCATGTTTACTTTTCACCATTCATTCATCATATAACAACACTATCGAATAGTCATTTACAAGACGACTTCTTCCTCTGTAACACATGAATAAAACTCGAATAACACCGAGGATTGCGCTAATTCATATAAACTATGTGGCAGCATAGTTAACAGTAAGGCACCACATCATATCAAAACCCACCAATTATATAAAGCTAAACTTGCAAAACATCGCATTTTAACCAAAATCAACATTTTGTAAAAGAACATCGACTCCAAAGTCAAACATCTGCACAAACAACCGCCACAATTTTTTTCTCGAAAGAAAGGGAAATTCATTCCCAAAAGAGAACTCTTCACTAACCAAATTCACTTATGAAACACTCATATAATCCACCTTTTGAAGCACTCATAAGCGTCACACACAACATGCAAATAAATCCAACTCTAGTCAAAAAGAGTTACAAATTAAATCTCAAGAGTTTCCAACACAACCCACTATGTCCATCTGCTTCCTTTAAAATTAATTCCAAAGATAATTCGGTAACGCCGAAGGGGCGCGATCCACTCAAAGACTTTTGGATGTAAATCCATACTCATAGTGCAAACTAAACAAGTTAGCCAAATCCAAAGGTTGGCATTAATTACTACGAGTTTTAGGAAACTCTGAAACACAAATGAAGAAACACTTCGACAAAAGTATTCAACCAAAATAGCAACCAACCAAACCAGTCCAAAAGGTTTTAGACACAGGCTCAGGATGAAAGCCACCATATCTAGTATTCCACTATACTTACCATTTAAGCATTCAATATACACTATTTACTCATCAAGAAGCCTCAATATAATTCAACCAAAAGCTACATAACCAATTCTTTCTCTAGTTACCTTTCCCAACATTTATAAATACAGTTTATGATGATTAACAAAACGTCTTCCATTCTATAATACCTCATCATGATACCCACAGACCAACACATCATATATCAATGTATTCTATATTTCAAACATAGTACTTCAACATATACTTAAGCATGATCAACGTATCAATTTTTTTATACCATCCATACATCAACATCTTGACAATTAAAACTTGTTCAATCAATAAAATGACTTCAACCAATAAGTATTATCTCTACAAGATAAAATTCGTAAACAGGATTCTAAGACATGCATTCATTAAGGTTAAAATCTTGCATCATGATTGTAATCCAATGTTCATCCCATCACAACATGAACTCGACATACTTCCACAGTTTTACACTTTTCTCTTATTGGATCAATGGTTTCCAACAATTAGCAACCCTACCAAGTCATCAATAACAACAAATGGGCATAAACATCAACCGTCAACATTACTTTTGGCTACCCTTCATCACAAATTGGGTGGACAAGTTTAATCCATCATAACCCCACTTCATCACAAATGAAGCAACTCAATCAAATCCATCATAAATATAGCATTATACATCATCAAAAGTAGCATTCAACATCAAAGCTTAGATACAATATTTAAACAGAAAGCAACGGTACCCATACCCTTTCCTACTGTGCATCCATGTGTGTCAGATTTTAAATTAGTGATTCCACTTACACAAGTTTTAATGTTGCTATCCTATGACAAAATTTTAGTTAAAACCTAGGCCATGTTTCTAAGTTATTCCACATCACATTTTAGTTGTATCCTATAGTATGACACTAAAAATACACATTCCAAGGACCTACAGCCCGCTCTGATACCAACTGTAACACCCCAAAAATCTAAACTGTTGTACAAGAACAAATCGACAGCATTTCCCCTAAAAACAGGATAATACGGAAGCAATTCGAATAGGAATAATCTCACGACATCAAAACTAGAGACAACGAGTCTAATTCAACCAGGTATTAACCATAAATAAAACACATCTCTAAAGGGACAACCATAAACGAGAACAAGTTTAAAGGGAACAACAAAAGGTCTAAATGAAATAAAATTGCATCCAACTAATGAATTATTTAAAACACTAGATCATGTGAGTCGTGATGACAACAGAAAATTTATTGTGTTGCTAGCCCACCCTTCATGCTTACGACTCACGTGCGCTACCTGAAAACATCAAAACAGCAAGTAGTGAGATTGGGTAATCTCAGCAAGCGGAACAACTAATACAAATAAAACATCCACCATATATCTAGCATTCCACATTCCTCATATACAATACCACATCAAAGAGTCCACATTCCTCATATACAATACCACAACAAAGAGTCCACACCACTTCAGTAAAATGCATATGATTGATGCACATGCTTATGCCATGTTCCTCCTCACCGTGCCCTTTCTCAGGAACACACGGTGTTGTACTGCACGGTCACAAGACGCCAAGGCGTCGACAACTTCCAATGCATGATTATGCAGTTAATGCTTCATGCATGAATTCATTCATAACTCCTCCCACTGAGTCCACATGTTTGCATATCATCATATAGCATGGATAGAAAACAAATATCATAGAGATGAAATGTTTAGACAATTCATCCGGTAAACAACATCATTCTTCACCTTACCTCAAAGCAAGTGATTAAACCATGTATGATTGCTGTAATTGGAGTTTATAATAAAGGCGAAGGAAACAACAATGTATAGCTTAACAATACAACTACTTCCACTTGCCTTTACCGATGTGGGCGATGAACCTAGTTACGCCCAGCAGTGGCACCACCTGAACAAACATTATTTCAGTACATAGCGACATCACAATTCATCACACAATTCAAACACACGCTTCCTACTCCCCGATCCCATTTAAACGCCAAAAACCCCGATCTGTCCGAATCGAACAGCAGCACCCTCTCTTCCCAATTTTGTATCTTTTTTTCTACTGTCCATAAAAATACAAACAAATTACAGTAGCTATATATTGACGAGATCTACAACTTTCATGAAGGTCACAAATTTCAATTCCACTGTTAAATATGCCTAAACAACCGTCCAACACAGTGGACGAAATCTGTTTCCAGATTCAGTTCGTCATCTTCCAACAGCGATAACTCTCAGACCGACGCCCCAAAAATTCTGAAAAAATTACAAAAGCTAGGTCTCGACGTTATCTACAACTTTCTAGTTATAGGTTTGTGCAAGAAAAATCATCTATGCCACGTAAAACGCGAAACAATCCGCGCTGCACAATCTTCCCTTCCAAAAACAGCACCACGTGAACATCTACCCTTCTCCCCCATCAAGATCCATACAAACCACTCACCACCAGATCTAATACACTCCTAATCCCTAGGTAGAACAGGGGTAAAAGATTGGGAATTTTACCTTGAGTTCCCCCTTGCGAACCCACGAAGAACGCGCGACGATCCCCGTAACGGAAATCTGTTCGTCCTCCTCGCCTCCACGGATCCTCTTCTCGTTTTCTCCTTCGGCGTTTGGCGGTGGATCTTGAGCCACCACGCAGGGAGGAAGAGGAGGGTGTGGCTGCTAGGGGAGGAAGGAGGCGCCTTAGGGTTTGGGGGGGAGGGGGCGCCACTTAAAGGGGGAGGTGGGCCGGCCCACCAAGGCATGGGGAGGAGAGGGGGAAAAAGGAATTCCCGGCCTAGGCCCAGGTTGCCTCAGCCCAGCGGAAACTAGCCCAAAACTCCAATTTTTAATATTAAATTGCCGCATAATCTTCAATTATTTCATTCCCCGACAAAACCCTCTTTCTTTCCGGAACAACCAAGAAAGAAAACCCTAGGATCGCTCTCAAATTCTAGGGCATCACAGTCGCGATTCGTGAACCCTGATGGCGGTAACCCGACCGGTAAGGGCAACGTCGTACCATGAACGGACTCACCCAAATCAAGATTGATTCAGTTTGCACTTTCCTCAAACCCTAAACCGATCGATCTCATCGACGGCTGCCTCCACCAATTCATCACATGAACCGATTGAACATGTATTAGATCCAATCTACTATCCTCAAATATCATATGTGCAACATCCAGATCACAAATCTACACGAGATGGCTCTGATACCACTGTTGAGGAACGCGGTATGCTTCTCTAGCACAAATTAAAAATTTTTTTACCGCGCAACCAGAAAGCTACTCGCAGGAATAGGATCATAGATCAATTACCACTAGACGCGCAGTTGCGGAATCCTTCGCGCGTCGATGTAGTGGATCGTTCCCGCTGCAGTCGTGGATCGTCCTCGCCTCGCCGTGGATCGTCCCTCGCCTGCCTGGCCGCGGATCGTCCTCGCCGCCCGCGATCGCAGCGGCGTCACCACGATGAGTCCACCCGTCCAGGGATGGGCCATCGTGCGTCGGGGTGCAAGCACCGGATCGCTCGGCAGGGGCAGCGAGAGGAGGGGGCTAGGGTTTCTGGCGAAACACCTCTAAAACGCACGGGAAAGTGTGTGCTGCGTCCAGCCTCCTCCCATCCTTATATAGCCACGAGGTGAAACCCTAGGCGTCGGGGCCCATCTACGTGCTAAGCCCATGAGGTCCATTAATTACGGATCCAATCCGAATTAATGCGTCCCAGATTAAGTGTGTGACCACTGAGGTTCATGCGCATTTGGACATGGATTTGGAAGACCCTTTTTCTAATCCAATAGTTGGTAGCGGCTCCTTGCAGAGTGTGCCAACTCCCAAACGCATATGACTAAAGTACTTATGTAATAATCCCTTTGCCAAACTATATGAAGATCGAACTCAAGGCGAGAAGAATGTCATCCTTTGTGATTCAATCCATCTTCGTATCCGTGATATATTAATAAGTTGTGATTGACTCCTCAATCACGGCATGGCCATGCACTTCCTTAATAATATCACACGAGTGGCCTAGACATATATCTCCGTTACACCGGAGTGGCAAATCCCATCTTGATCGCTCACTTCCCTCTGCATGTTTCATAGTGAACATGAAAGCTACCTTTATAACTATCCGGTTAGGAAATAGTGTTTGGTAACCCCAAGGTAAACTATTACGCATGTAGGTAATATGACAATCTCAGGTCTAAGGATCATACATCTACTATGTATGAGATACACTGATGACACATAAGAATGTAACATTCTCGCAGTGTCTCATTGTGGGTCTACCTAACCCATGTTCTTCAACATGTGTTCACAATGTATTGATGATATCTCCATATCCCATGATCTATGAAACATGATCATCGATCAGTATATGTGCTGATCTATTCATCGTTGTCCTATACGATGATATCCGATCAGAGATATTTATCGAATTATATTAATAAGTAAAGAGATTCATAAACAAGTCACACACTTGTTGATCAAAACAATGATATACATTCATTGGACCAATAATCATATTATTATTCATAAACATAGTCATGTTTCAATCATCCATATGATTGCCTTAAGGGCATAACACTAACAGTGATGATGTCAGCGATGAAGTCATCCAGTGGGTCCCACGTGTCAGTGACACGTGCGCCCGTGGACCGGGTCCACGGTGGACCGGAACCGAACCGTGGGCCGAGTCTATGGACCAGGTGACGCAAGCATGACGTCATAATTCGATTTTTCTTCAGAAAAATAATTCAGTGGAAATTCAAATTCGTCGCTGATGCAATACTGATGTCATAATCAGATTCTTCAATAGAAAAATAAATGAATTAATTCGGTTTATTCTTTTATTTGATTTTTCAAACTTCAAACGCTTATAACTTTTGCCTTTTAACTCCGATTTAGGTGATTCTAATTTCTAAATTTTTATAAAATTGAGATCTACTTAATGGTGAATTTTATTTAATTTTTGGACATCAGTTGTCCTCTATTTATATTTATTTAATTGATTTTTCAAACTTTAAACGGTTATAACTTTTGCATTTTAACTCCGATTTGGACGATTCAAATTCCTAAAAATTTATAAAATTGTGCTCTTCTTGTTTATGAATTTTAGTTGAGTTTTTGGACACTTTTTGTCTTCTGTTTATTTATGTTATTGCCATTTTTATACGATACGAGTAGACGTTGAAGTGCCGAAGGCTTCGAAGGTGAAGTTTTGACCCAGGAGCCAGCCCAAGACTAAGAGCAAGTACTTTTTGAAGGCATGTTATGATTTGATAATATTGCTCCTATTTTTGAAAATTAGTTTGATTCAATTTAATGCATGCTAATTTAATTAGAAATTGTTTAAATTAATTCTGGGAATTAGATAAATGCCAAATTGCAGTATGACACCTTGATTAATTAATTATGTGCCATGAACCCTTGTCACCCTAGTTGTGGATATTTAGTTGGACACTATTGAATTGCCTACATGGGTAATTAGATCGTTGTAGTTTATTGCTTACACCTGCTACGCACAGTTGACAAACAAACAAATGTTAATATTGACTTAATGAGATATAGAACCTGTTTTTAAGAAGTATCATGTGTTGTGATGTCGATGATGGCACATGGTTCATGGTAAACAATTGGGTTTGATAAACAGATTTAGACCGAGGCATGTGGCAAGAATGATCGGGTGGGCCAGGTGTGGCACTGGGGAAAGTCAATTTGGTTCTTCGGGTAGTCTTGCCCTGGTCACCCTAAGGACTTAACCTTGCAAGCCTTTGAACTGAGTCAATCATGCAACCACATGACTGGAGTGGGACGGTCCTAGTTGAGTAAGTTACTAATAACTTGCATGTGATGCCTCGGGGTGTCAACTACATCTTTTGTGTAGCTTGTAGGGGGAGTGTACCAGGGCTGCGGCATGGTACCCGTCCAATGGTATGTCGGTCCCATACTTCGCCTTTGCTAAGGGAAGGGATGGTGTATGGCAAAAACCGGAGAGGTTCACTTGTATAGTTAGCGGTTTCCGAAAGACTTTGTTACGGTCACTCGCCCTTGCAGTGTTTGACTGTATCTTGTGGGTAAAGTGCATAACCTCTGCAGAGTGTAAAAATCTATTCGGATAGCAGGGTCCGTGGTATTAGGCATTGCTCAAGAATTACAGTCAAGGGTTAGACTTTCATGAAAATAACTTGGTTTGGAAAATGCTTGGGTTTGGAATGGCGAATTTGACTTGGGACTGGAAATTGCGTTACTTGTGAAATCATTGTGAAAGTACTCTACTTATTACTGTTTTACTGCTTTGCAATCTATTACTGTATTTACACATGTTGTTTTATTGCAAATGAGCATGTTAGCCTATCCTTTGTAATAAGCCATGCATGTAGAATATTAGTTTTGCATTATGTTCATGACTTGCTGAGTACCAAGTACTCACCCCTTGCAAATACACAACATCAGTTGAAGAAGAGTCTACGCCAGCCTTGGAGGAGGATTTCCTGGAGGAGCCGACGAACTAGGGGCGAACCTAGTAAGTTGCCTGTGGCATATTGGTTGGCGCCACGCGTTTTCTTTAGACTCCGCTGCAATTGATTATTTCAATCAGTTTCCGCCCTGCGAGGCGTACTTTTGTAACTCGACCGTAAGTTCATACAACTAGTTATATTTCCTTTTTAATAAATTACTTTACTATTTCGATGAGTATGATTGTGATATTTACCGATGTTGAGACTGTGTGCACTAGCGTGATCCTGGACTATTGCCGAATACACAGTAGGTCCGGATTTGCAAATTCGGGTCCCAACACAAATCCATAAAAACTACTGAATTTTGCGGATATCAGAAGCATAACATGTAAATGATTTTCACCTTACACTTTGGAATATCTTGCAGGAGGACCCAACCCCTTGAAAGGTAATTTGTTTGTCATTACTGGGTCCATGCTTTGTGCCATCAGTGGTGTTAGCCAGCTAACAAGCAACTGCGCTTTGATCTGACTAATGAGAAATTGAGAACTTCATTTTTCTTTAGTCTCCTTACTATCTGAACCTGATTTTTGTTAGCATTAGCTTGATTTACTATTTCTATTGTTGTCCATGTGCTCATGAGACATGATTGTCATTTTGTTGTTGTTACATTTTTAGCCTCATCGTCTTATTTTCTTAGCCATAAAATAAAAATACATATATGAAAAAACTTTACAGAATTTTTGTAACAACATTTTCAGGACTATTTTGTCAAGAAAAGCAACATAATTGAGGTGATGGCGATGTTAGGTGTATTTGGAGCAATTATAATTGGTATACAAATGCATCCTTTAGCTGAATGCAATGATAACTGATTAATTGTAGTTTGTTTGAATAATTTCTTCTTCATCATTTTTATTTGTCAAACAAAAGAGATAAATAAGATTCTGTCACAGATTTGATATCTCCTTTCTTGGCAGATTTTTTTAAGAAGATTCTTGGCACATTTTCGGTACCTCACATTTATACTAATATAATTAACCAATATCGAGAAACACTGAGTTGTAACTGGTTATGCTTGACATAGAGGTTGAACCTGTATCTTAAAACAGGTGCTCAAATTTATAGCACTCGTGATTAGTGATTAGACCATAATTAGAGCAAAGAAGGGAACTAACGAAACTATAGTTGCTTTGCACTTGGTACTACATCATTTGTATTTGGAATAGCAATAGAATACACTCCCACTTTCCATTTCCTTAACATTGTTACAGAAGCATACTTAACTGATAGGAACTTAGATCAACCCACTGGAATGCTGGAGCAGTGAGTATCCTTCCCTCCCTGCGCTTTAGGCAATTTGATTCATAGTCCTTAACTTTCGATTGCTAAGGGTGCGTTTGGTTGGAGGTACGAGGGTGAACGGAACGGGACGGTATAGGATAAGTTTTGGTACATGTGTTTGGTTGGGTGTATGGAACCATCTCATCTAGGATGAAGTGGTACAGATTCTGGGAATATTCCTCAGATATCCTGTACCATCCTGTTCGCCCAATTTGGCCGAACCAACTCGTCCCGGACGCGTTCTTCCTCTTGGGGCCACTCCCCGCGGTCTTCCTCACGGGCGGCCTCACTCCGTGCCCTCACTTCGCCGCTCCCACGCCGTCACTCCGCCGCCTGTGCTGCGGTGGCCTAAGGTCACGTCGCCTGTGCTGCGGTGGCCTAAGGTCACCAGCCACATGTAACACCCCAAAATTTTGCTTTTCTTAAATTCATGTGTGATTTGGCACTTTGGTGAATTTTTGGAATTTTCTGGAATTTATTTGGATTTATTTGGAATTTATTTGAATTTATTCCATTTTGAAATAATTAAAGAATTAAACTTTGCAAATAAAATTTTGTTGGAAATATTTTATTTGAGTCCAAAATGTTCCAAAATATTTTTCAGAATTTTTCTGGAATTTTTCTGAGTCTTTTGCTATTTTTCTTGAATTAAATGAATTACTGGAAATTATTTAAATTAATTAAATCAAGTCGGGTCGAGTACTGTTCATCCGACCGGACCCGAGTCCGAGTCAGACTCGAGTCCGACCTGAGCCACGTGACTCGACCGAACCCACTCGGCCGAGCCCTAACCGCGTGACCGTTGGATTCAGATCCAACGGCCACGATTGAGCCACGTCACCGAGCCCGAGTCCGACCGAGCCAGCCAGCTCGCCGAGCCGGACCCGAGTCCAACTCACGCAACCGTTGGATCGAGATCCAACGGCTCACGTTGAGCCACGTCGCCTCTCCGTGCCGCCGTCGGAATCCGCCGCCGCAGCCGTGTCGACCTCGGTCTCCGCGTGATTCACGGAAGCCGAGGCCGCTATTTAATGCGCCGCCGCCGCCATCGGGTAGCCCGTTTTTGTGTGCACCCGTAGCCCTAACCCACGCTGCCGGAGCTGCCGCCGTCACCCCGCTAGAGCTCGCCGTAGTTGATCTAAGGAGCCGCCGCGGTTTTGCTTAAATCCCGCCGTCCGCCGTCCTCCGCCGCCGTTGACCCCAGATCCGGACTCCCCGCGACGAGGCGCACCCGAGGGGAGAACTCACCTCGCCAGAGGAGCCCGCAAACGCCGTTGCCCGTGTCACCGTCCCCAGCTCCGGCCAGCCAGCTCCGCCGCACGCCATCGCCGACGCTCGAGCTTTCTCCACCGTCGGATCCAGATCCAACGTCCCAGATCACGCCACGTCATCTCACGGTGAGATCCCGTCCAAAATCCCAGATCCAATCTCGACCGTTGGATCTAGATCCAATGGTCCAGATCAAACGCGTTCACCCCAAACGCGTGAGTCCAGATCCAATCTGGGCCGTTGATTTTCAAATCAACGGCCGAGATTTAGCCACGCAGCGGGAGGTCGACCGCCGCGGTCGTGGCCCACGCGGCGCTGCGTGCGTGTGACGCTGACACGCGGGGCCCGCATGTCAGCGGCCCAGCCACACTGCACCATGACGTCACGCTGACGTCATGGTGGGCCCGTATGTCAGCGGCCACCCCAACCGTGCAGTGACGTCACCCATGACGTCACAATGGGTCCCACCTGTCAGCACCGTGGGCTGAGCCCCGCTGACGTCAGCAATGACGTCACCCGAGTGGTCCCACCTGTCAGTCTCACGTGAGCCATGGACCGGGTCCACGGTAGACCCGAGCCAAACCATGGACCACGTCCATGAACCGGCTGACGTCAGCAGACCAATCAGAGGCTGCCACGTGTCACTGCTGACGCAATAATTAATTTTCGAAAAAGAAAATGATTTATTAATTCGAAATAATGATTTCAGATTTTGATTCAAACTTCAAACGCTTATAACTTTTGCGTTTCAACTCCGATTTGAACGATTCAAATTTCTAAAAATTTATAAAATTCAGATCTACTCAAATATGAATTTTATTTAATTTTTGGACTAAAGTTTTCCTCTGTAATATTATTTAATTGATTATTTAAACTTCAAAATGCTATAACTTTTGCATTTTAACTCCGAATTTGACGATTCCAGTTTCTAAAAATTCATAAAATTATGCTCTCTCTGTTTATGGACTTTATTTGGATGTTTGGATGCTTTTGTCTATTGTTTATTCGTGTATTGCTATTTGCACGCTTTACGAGTAGACGTTGAAGTGCCGGAAGGATTCGAAGGAGAAGTATTGACTCAGGATCCAACTCAAGACCAAGAACAAGTACTTTTTGAAGGCAAGTTATGCTTTGACCATATTGATCCCATTTTGAAACCTATTTTGGTTCAAATTATTGCATGCTAGTTTAATTAGAAAATACTTTACTTAATTATGGGAAATTAGATAAATGCCAATTTGCTGTATGACACCTTGATTACTTAAATATGTGCCATGACCCCTTGTCACCCTAGTTGTGGATTATTAGTTGGACATTACTAAATTGCCAACATGGGTTTGTAGATCGTTGTAGTATATGGCTTAGACCTGCTACGTGCTCATGACATGATTTTGGACAATCAAATGTTAATATTGACTTAATGATATATTGAACCTGTTTTGGAAAGGTATCATGTGATGTTGATGGCACGTGGTGCATGGTAATCAACTGGGGTTTGATAAATAGTTTTCGACCGGGGCATGTGGCAAGAATGATCAGGTGGGCCAGTTGTGGCATTGGGAATGTTAGTTTGGTTCTTCGGGTAGTCTTGCCCTGGTCACCCTAAGGACTTCACCTTGCAAGCCTTTGAACTGAGTTAATCTTGCAACCACATGTCTGTAATGGGACGGACCTAGTTGATTAAGTTGCTAATAACGTACCTGTGGGACCTCAGGAGGTCAACTACACCCTTTGTGTAAGTTGTACGGGGGAGCGTACCGGGGCTGCTGCCAGGTACCCATCTAACGGTTGGTTGGCCTAAACTTTGCCTTAGCTAAGGGAAGGGTTAGCGTGCAACAACCAGGGAGGACCACTTGTATTGTTAGAAGTTTCCGAAAGACTTTGTTACGGGAACTCGCCTTTGTGGTGTTTGACTGTATCTTGTGGGTAAAGTGCATAACCTCTGCAGAGTGTACAATCTATTCGAATAGCCGTGTCCGCGGTATTGGACATCGCTCGGGAATTACAGTCAAGGGTTAGATTTTCTCAAAAATAACTTGGACTTGAAAGGTTGGGTTGGATTAATAATGATGTTGATGGAATTGTGGATTAGGATGGGAAAGATGTTTATTAAACTCCTTGAAAAGTTATTTATGCTATACCTGTTTCTACTGCTTTCGAATCTACTTATACTACTTGTCAAATGCTGTTTTACTGCAAATATACCTTGAGCTATTCCTTTGTATCAAGCCATGCATATAGTCTATTAGCTTGCATTCTGTGCATGACTTGCTGAGTACCAAGTACTCACCCTTGCCACAATACAACACCAGTTGAAGAGGAGACTACACCAGCTTTGGAGGAGGAGCTCCAAGAGGAACCGTCTACTTAGGGAGCGAGCCCAGTCAGTTGCATGTGGTATACTGGATGGCGCCACGATGTTATCTTATTTTCCGCTGCTATTATTTCTCTCTTAATAAGTTTCGCCCTGCGAGGCGTATATTTGTAACTTGACCATAAGGTCGAGCAACCAGTTTGATTATTTAATTAAAAGTACTTTATTAGTATCGAGTGGTATGATTGTGATATTCACCGATGTTAAGACTGTGTGCACTAGCGCGTTCCTGGACTAGTGCTGAATACACAGAGGGTCCGGATTTGCAAATTCGGGTCCCAACACCGCTCCACGGCGCCGCTGCTGCCATCGTCGAGATGGCGAGGTGCCAAGCACCTCGACAACTCCGATAGCGGTGCTCCCCTCACCGGGTAAGGTCACCTCCTCGTCCCTCAGCTTACTGGTCTGGCCTTTGCGGTGTTGTGCTGTGATCAACGATTGGAATGGATGGATGATGCATTGATGAGGCCGACAGGGTATGGAGTGGTTGATGCCCAGCCTGAATGTTTGTATGCTCAATTGCCCATGAAAATATGTGCACAATCATCTTTGTTATAAATCTGAGCATGATGTCCAATTACTGCAGTTCAGGTCACAGTATCATGTGTGGATCCTTAGTATAGCCAATGAAACATCCAAATAGACAATTTAATTATTGAACTCTAGTGCTTAAAACGGAGTATTATTTGTATCTGGAACTTGACAAAAGAATCATCCCTATCGACATATTCCCATGATAACAGGGCAATTAGAATGGCATTGCTTGTGCTATTTAAATTCTTGGAATCTGATAAAAGGCTATACTTACTAGAGCATATTTAGTTTTGCATTCTTATGGAAGTATTTGTGATTACAAGGCTGACACACCTTGCACCATTTTCAGTCCTGAAACTAATGGAATAGACTTCCAGGAATTAGATACCAATAACAAAGTACTAGTATTCGTTGCCGCAAGGTCGACTTATGCATGCTAGCAATGGATCATCCTTTCATACATATACACTAGCATCATGGCATTGAACATAGAACAAATCAAACATTCAGACTATCAGGTAAAGACCCTTAGCACACTATTCACTGTACAACATCTGAAATTTGGGACTGAATTCCTATTACTCAATTCTTGAATCATGATATCGGTAGTGTGTTTATGGTACAAGCCATATATAAGGCCCCCTTTGGCACTACCAATTTGAATCTTTCGATGTCTAGGCACAACCAATTAGGCAATACCAAACACATAGTTACAACCAATTCGTGATTAGGAGAAATCACGAATTGAAGACATATAGCAAGAACATATCGCTATCTCGTTCAGAGGTTTGGGCGGTCACAAGCACCGAGCTTGGAGGTTGGGATGTGCAAGTGGCGCTGGCCGGGGACGCAAAGGCAGCGTCAGGCTTGAGCAAAAGCCAGAAGGCAAGCATAACCTTTTGGACGGCTTGTGGCTTTTGGAGTGGACAAGCCGAAGCATAAACTGTGCCAAAGGGGTCCTAAACCTGACATTTTATTCTAGTCACTTGATTATACAGAACATGTCCACTCCAAAAACCTGACATTTTGTGTGGATGAGTTTGTGTGATGCTTGGAATGTTCCACTGGTAGTGTATCTTGGGTAAATTCAGACACTTGCATAGTCTGATGTGAAGGTGCCATACAATAGAGCTGTGTTCACATACAAGATATGAACTTGCATAGTTGTTGTTGCTAGCTACTTAGATGTGGTTGCCATTGTTTTTCTTTGATAAGAACGTGGTTAATCTGGCTTTTTGATCACTCAAGGGTATTCTATCTGCAGATAATACAACACTATTTTATACCTAACTCATCCTTCAAACCAAACACCATCTTGAACGATCCAGGATCATCCCATTCAGGCAACCAAACAAAAACTTGTACCATCCCATTCAGACAACCAAATACCTTCCCTGAACCATCTCATCCAGGATCATTCCATCCATCCTGTACCATCCCGTTCCGTTCACCCTCGTACCTCCAACCAAACGCACCCTAAGTTAAAACTTCTGTCCTGAGTTATTCCAATTCATTTGCCCAGCCTCTAAACTAATAAGCATAAAGAACACTCTTGCAAGCTCACCTTGGTAATCATAGTTTTTTTATGAGACTAGCCTCGCTTTATTTTTTCCCAGATTCTTCCTTTTTTTTGGATTTGCACTACTAATGTTCTTATTCTACGTAACGGTACCTATTATCGTAAAGGTAAAGACCATCATACTCCTGTGAGCAAACTCATGATTGTCCTGGGATATTTTCCAGAATTTTAGTCTACACTTCATTGTCTCAGATATGCGGGACAACCATGTTGAAGTTCTCGCTTCTAGCCTTAGACATGTGGGCCATTCAAATTCGTATCTTTGCTTACCATGAGAAGGTCTGTGCGTACTAATTCTTTTGTCACCTCATAGCGGTTACCACTCTTAAATATTACATCTATTATGTGGGAGAGATTTGAAGAGAGCTCAGGCATGCCACGTCTCTCCCCCTGGCGTTTTGCAAAAGAGAGTGACTAGGGAACGGTATACCGTTGCAACGGTATAGCCATGAAACTTATGAAACTTATCAGTTTCAGTATTAGTTTCATGAGTTTCAGTGTTTAGTTTCATCAGTTTCATGTTTTATCAGTTTTTAGTGCTAAGTTTCATGAGTTTCAGTGTAAAAAATCATAAGTTTCATGAGTTTCAGAGGTATACCGTTGCAACGGTATACCGTTTTTTAGTTTTTCTGTTTGCAAAAAGCTCCTTGATTTCTTCTAAATTACGGATAGGTCCCTATAAAATTACAAAAAAACCCTTAGGATTTTTTTATATTTCTTTACCCCAAACTTGTGAGGGTGAAAAACGTTTTTTTTTCCAAAATAGACTGTGTATTCTATCGATTTGCGTTTAGATCCCTCCTTCGTTATTTTGCGAAAAAAACTCCAGTTAAATACGAATCTCGAACGAGCTCTTTTCTAATTTTACGGAGTAGCGTTTAGGTCCAAAAAGATAACAAACAGATCCTCATCTTTACGTCCAGGTCCTTTCTCCGTTTTTCCTGGAAAAGATATATTCGTCAACAGAAATATGCATGAAGCTCTATCTCTAGATTTTTTTTAATTCGATCTCTAATGTTTTTCGAAACTGTATTATTATTCGGTGAACGCATAGAGTGTTAAACTCGACAAAAAGAAGGTTGACATCTCTAATATTTTCGGAACTTGTGTTATTACCCGGTTAACACACAGAGTGTTAAACTCGACAAAGGAGGGTTGACCGGGTAATAATAGAGTGTTAACCAACTTCATCAAAAGAGATGTGTGCAACTCTATCTCTATTTTTTTTTGTAACTCCATCTCTAATATTTTTCGGAAAAAGGAATATGTGTGCAACTGTATCTCTATAGCATTTTTTGCAGCTCTATTTATAATATTTTTCGAAATGTGTATTATTACCCAGTGAAAGTATAGAGTGTTAAACTTGGCAAAAGAAGCTCCTTTCTCCGTTTTTTTCAAGAAAAAACAGATTCGCCAAAAGAAAATGTGTGTAGCTCTATCTCGATAATTTTTTTTGTCAACTCGAAATCTAATATTTTCGAAACATGTATTATTCATTTTTTTTCCAAAAGGCCCGTTGTTGTGCTAATTTGTCGACGATTCGTGCCTAGCGTATTTTTTCAAAAAAAAATCAAGAGAATAAAAAAAACGTTTAGATCCTCCTACTCTTTTAGAAAAAAAAACTAGATTTGATTTCACATGGCGCGGCATCGCGCGACACCGCCTAGTTGAACTGATGGAAGCAAACTTTGAGCATCTGTAGGTTGCTTGGATGTATTATGTTTCTTTCCCCAGCATGCCAGGTGGCCTCAACACCTACCCATGCAAGTATTGTCTCTCTTTCCGGTTGCTATTGTCTCTCGACATGCATAATAAACTGATATGAGTTGGAGCATCTAATAAGCTATCACATTTGCAGTCCCTTTCCTTTGTGATGCTATCTTAGTGGTTGAGAACAATTTATACAGGTGCCAACAGCACATGCGGAAGCTTATCTGTAAATCAGGTCAGTTTGAAGGTACTATTTTCTTTAGAGAATAAAGGATTAGAATTCCTTTTTCTGAAATCCTTTTTAATAGTTGCTTTACGTATATTTTATTCCAATCTGTTAAGCTTATCTACCTATCGCTAAGGCTTCTTGGTCTTTATGTTCCATTTGATCTGATATAATGGAGATACAAATACCATTGGAAAGTGTAAGCTATAAAATGCCTGCTCACTATCACCAATCCTATTGACAACAACGTGGCATGGAACGCTACTATAATGCCATGCTTTCCACCACAATGAGTGCAAGTGTACTTGACATGATGTTTAGCTTTAACAGTAGAAGCACATTTTGCATTTATCATAGTAGAAGATAAAAAACCAGTAGACTGAAAAGCAATTTTCTTAGGCTCATTAGGAAACTGAATTTTGCAAGGAGTCTAACAACAGTGCGAGGTTTAGTTTCATATGAAGCATGAAGATCAAAACCTAAACCTTTCTTGTTTGAGCTAACCTTAGATTGATCCAAAATCATGTTCAACCTTTTCTTGCCATTAGTGAATCGTTCCAAAGAACTTTGCAAGTAATCAACTTTCTTAGCAAGAGTTAAATAATTGTTGCAAGGAATATCAACCTTCCCTTTTTGCTTACGACAAATAGAGCATGAAAGAACCTCATGTGTGAGCAGATTATCAGTCATTTGAGAAACCCTAAAATTTGCATGTGGAGACCCATCCCCAGGATTCCATTGATTCACTCGGTAGCGTCGCACAGTCCAAGTAAATCAAGGGAACCTCGAGCGGCCCGCACATATGCCCGCGTTGGTCCCAGGAAAGTTCACCAACACGTGCGGCAATGTATAATAGTTTGTATCACAACTCATACATAATTAACGGAAGCATAAGCATAATTACATACAAAAGCAGGACCGTCGTCCAAAACGACATACATAGTAGTTTTATATCAAAGTAGTAGCAGAAAACATAAATAAACGACAAAAGGCCAGCGTAGTATGCCATAGACCCTCAGGCAACCGACTGGAAGTAAGAACGTGCCACTAAGTGTTAGCATCATCGAAATCTGCCCGATAAAGATCTCCGGGCAGTCCCTCATCCTCACCAGCAGCAAGTGGACAATCCGTTTGAGTACAAAGAGTGTACTCGCACAATAATATAAGTGATACTCTGAGTTCTAACTACATGTGGTGGCTTCTTCACAAGAAAGGCACCAGGTTAATTTCAGCATAAAGCAATATTGAGTGTAAAAACATAGCCACGTGTAGATGGAAATCGCGGTTTGTTAAACATTGACAAAGTCTAATACATAATATAACATCAGCATCATCGTCTTCATTTCATGCCTTCCAGCATTCTCCGAACCATGAGTTCGATGCTCATGTTCGCGTACGCCCACGGATACTCCAATATCCGTGAAGCTCCTTCCACGAGTACTCCAATACTCGCGAAGTTCTCCCCATGAGTACTCCAATACTCATGAGACTCAGTTTTCCCAAACCATCCATTCTTCCCCGGTTCTTAGCACTCGCCCAGTGACTGACAACTTAAGTGATCGTCCTTAACCATGGACGCGGCTATTCGAATAGTTTATACTCTGTAGAGGTACGACTTTACCCACACGACATGCCACACTCGTAAGCCAAGCTATGAGCACATTTCCTTTGATGTGCCGGCCAAGGTAAACCTGACAAAACCATTTTCCATCATGCATGGTAGTGCATCTAAACCACCCGGGTGACTGTGACCCTCGATCCCGCGTGCCCAGTGCTCTGTGTATGTGGATCAAGAGTACACCCGTTATTGAACATCCCTAATTCCACAAAGTTTGAGGGATTTCGAAGGATACTCCCGACACTCCACAAAGTTCGAGGAGATCCCGCGGAGATTCCTTGACACTCTCCAAAGTTCAAGGAATTCCGAGTGCACGTGGTTTACATGCCCTAGTCATACACAAGTACTTGGCTAAGCCGGCCCCATAAATGGCGTGTGGTTTGCACGATAGTTACTTAAAAAGACGTCACCAGGATTTGGTCCTTAAGATCCTTAACCAACATTGCTACAAAATAATCGCAATTGAACCATCATTATCATAATCAGCTTTGATCATCGCGATCGATGGACTAAGTCCATCTATCGCGGTTCCTAACGATGTTCTAAGCATGGCTAAGCAACTCGTACGAACCCATACATAATAATAAGCCAACCACCTAGGGCGACAATGGTATACGAAAGGAACAGGTAACAAGATAACATGTCAACAAGGTAGTAACTAAACATTCTACCCCAAATATACTTGTAATTGAAAGTAAGCATGCAATTGACAAAATAACTTCAACATAATTTGCAATTAATAGGATCGAGTATGTTCAAGGAGTAAGGTAGTGCCTTGCTGCTCGCTTTTGACGTTGTAGGCGTAGTCGTACTCGGGGTTGTCTTCCGAAGCGTCGACACCTAACGAGAAATCCAATCCCAAAGGAATACAAATCAAGAACCCAATAATAAACAACATAAGAGCATGCACAATCATGCATGAAATGCATCATGGTTATATTCTTAATCCTAGCATGTATTGTAACACCCCAGCTTCTACTAAGCCCAGAATGTCACCAAACATAGACCATAACACATTTAATACCATGATTTAAGATAAATTACAGCAAGTAATCATTTCGAATAATTGAAAATTTCGACAGCATCTCCTTTGTTTTAGCATGAAAATGATCGACATAGCATCATATCAATTTATAAGACAAACAGGATATCAACATGCAGTGATAATAATAGCTAATCATCAACTAACACATCAATAGACATCGCTAACAAAAGAATAGGCATCAATTTAAGTCTAGGAAGATATAACAATTCACTCCTTAGCCCCACATGATTCACATGAGGGAAACAACCAACATTAAGACCATAAACTAATGATTATTGCAATACTTATTGCAGTGTCTCCAAAAGAAGGTGAATTAGCTAGATTGTGATACTACGTGGAGGAGTGTAGCTAAATCCCTTTCCGTAGCGCCGATTTCATGGTACCTAAAGAAACAAACAACGAAAACACAAGCGTGAGTTCATAACTCAGCAAAGTGTATTGCAATGGAACAACAAGGATCAAGACAACAAACCATCATTCCAGTCTCCACCGTTATATCACAACACATCACATTTAACATAATTTACAACCTTTAAAACAACATGGTAATCATCTCATGAGCATCTCATGAGTACTCTCATCATCATCTCATAAACACCTTCATTTATGAAATTCATTCATGCAATGCAATGCACATGTCTCTGGAATACTCATACCGGTATGGTTGAGTGCACACCCGTCGGCATGCACCCTTTTCCCCCTTCCATCCCGAAGATGGAGGGTGCCTATCACTCGCTTCCATTCACCTCAGTGAAGGAATCACGATGTAGGACTTATTCGAAAGAATAGCCCCGGACTAGTCATAACAGTTCTCACCGCCCCTACCTGAATAGTTATGACTTATCTCACCTGTCTGACATTAAAATATGCCATGTATGCAAAATTTACAGCAACGTAAACATGTTTAGTAATATTGCATATCTACTCTTGTCATCTTAACATGTAGGACCGTACCCAACAATCGGCGGAAACCGTACAAAACATGGCATGCGAATCATTCATCTACGACAAGCATATGTAATCATGGCATGAGGTCACCATATCATTGATATCATTTAATTCATGGCCTAAGAACATCATATCAAATATAACTTGTAAACCATGGCAACACAACATGTTATCTATTCCAAATGCCATCAAACCAATCTAGCAACACATAAAGCACACAATCCACACAATACACTTGCCTTCAACCACGGGCAACGGAGTGACGAGAGGTTGAGGGCACTCCTGTAGGCACACCACCTGCAAACACGTGCCACACACTCAATTCGAGTCCACAAAACAGCACACATAAATCCGCTACCCCGACTTAAACACAACTCCTAAAATCAGAAAACAGCAAATCTGTCCCTTCGGGACAGCAGCCTTCCGACTATCATAACTTCTGTTCTAGGACACCAAATTAAATAAACGAGTACACCCTCGCGTAGCTTAGGAAATTTCCCAACTTTTTCTAGTTATAGGGAAAGACTGATTCGGACTCTAAAGTTGTTTAATCTAACGTTGAACACGAACTGTCTCAATCTCGTCACAGATTTGACAGCGCTCGGTAAAACAGGCATAACTTCTAAACGGCTGGGCGGAATTTCAATTTCTTTATATGCACGGAAAGATAAGGAAATTATCTACAACTTCCTAAAAGTCCGTACGGTCAGATTCAAACTAGAAATTGGCGAAAACGCCAAACCGTAGGGTTCTAAATGTAAAAGATCACAAATTATCTCATTTACGACGTCTTATCACATTTTATCATACTTTTTAACATATCATCACCTAATTTCAAATCCCGACATTTCGTGGTGTCACATGTATATGAGAAGCAATTCATCCCTGTACATTCGGAGTATCCAGGTTCTAACCCGGAGTATCCGGGTTGACCTACTTGGTTACTCGATTACTGACTAAACCGGAGTATCCGGGTTATATATCCGGAGTGTCCGGGTAATCCGGACTATCTAGGTTAAATATCCGGAGTGTCCGGGTTGGGTCTCTCTGTTACTTTTCTGGTTTCGCCTGACACGTTCGAAGTGTCTAGACATGACCCGGAGTGTCCGGGTTGGCACTCTCGGTTTCAATGTTTCCAACCTGTTCGGAGTGTCCGAATAACTTCCCGGACCCTCTGGACCGGGTTGCTCGATCCCAGTTTACTAGTATGCCCTAACGAATCCGGAGTGTCCGGACTAAAACCCCGGAGTATCCGGGTTGACTGCTCTGCCCGAAAAATGGGTATGGTGCATGTGCTCCTATGCTTCAAAAATGACAACTAGGGTATAACCTTACCACTATGGGGATACTCTTGCACTTGATGGAAGTTTGGTTCGATGAAGAGATCAAGAATGACGTTGAGATGGCGATCTTCGTCGTTTCCCCCGGTGTCAACTCTTCCACCTAGTGCTTGGAGATGACCCCTTCTCCTCCTAGTGCATGCAATGACCTCACCTTCTCCTCCTTAAGCTAGAAATGCGACATGCACGGTCCGATCCTCAACTTGGAGATGATTTCAAGGAAGAGGAATGGAATGAGCTTAATGCCACCCAAAATTTCAAAAAAAGGAAAGCAAAGGAATGATTAGAACTCACCCAAATCTTGGTGCCTCAAGGATCCAATTGGATGGAATTTAAGCTCTTGATGAGGAGAATCCAATGGCATAACATGCACAAGCTCAAACCAATTCCTTGGATGGATTTTTGGGGCTTGAATGTAAAAAGAAAATGGTGCTCTTGCTCTCTCCCTTGAATAGAATTTTCAGGTTGGGGAGGGAGAAATGGGTGGGTAGGGAGGAGAAAAAGAGGTGGGAGGTATTTATATACTTGCCCACTTTATCACTTACATGTGGGGCTTGGTCCCATATGTCATAGAGAGGTAAGGAAGTGGGTAGAGGGTAGATGGAATGAGAAAAGTTATAGTAGGTGTGCAGAATTTTATTCTCTCACTTACTAGTGGGGTCCATATGTCATTGCCTAAGATGAAATTGAGGTATGGTCCAATAAGTAGCAGTTTCTAGGTTTTAAGGACCTTATAAATTCATACTCATCTAACTAAAAAAGATGCTAGCATTTATATGACCCTAATTAGGTGTTAATTGTGCCGTTAACATGAATGATTATGAGCATGCCAGGCACCATATTACTTGTACTTAAATTTGGGGCTGTTACAAACCTACCCCCCTTAAAGAGAATCTCGACCTCGATATTGAATTAGGTCGGCGAACAGATGAGGGTACTCAGCTCGAAGGTGATCTTCACGCTCCCATGTAGATTCACCAGGAGTATGGTTACTCCACTGGACCTTGAAGAATTTGATGGTGTGATTCCAGGTGACGCGTTCGCGTTCATCAAGAATGCAAACTGGATACTCCTTGTATGATAAATCGAGTTGCAATTCGAGAGTGTCTAGCTCCGTGACTTCGGTCAGAACACGAAGGCACTTCTTTAATTGAGAGACGTGAAAGACATCATGTACCTCGGAGAGGGAATGTGGAAGTTCCAATTGATATGCCATAGCTCCTCACTTTGCCAAGATTCGGAAAGGTCCGACGTAGCGAGGTGCCAGCTTCCCTTTCACATGCAAACGATAAATACCCTTCCTCGGAGAAACCTTGAGATAGACGTGATCATCCACCTCAAAGGTTAATGCACGACAACGGCGATCAGCATAGCTCTTCTGACGAGACTGTGCTGTCCGCAATCATTCTCGTATTATCCGGACTCGCTCTTCTGCTTCGGTGATCAAGTCCGGGCCAAAGATGGGCCTTTCTCCAGATTCAAACCAATTGAGTGGAGTCCTACAAGATCTTCCATAAAGAGCTTCAAATGGCGACATTTGAAGACTAGTTTGATAGCTATTGTTGTAGGAAAACTCCGCGAATGGCAAGCACTTCTCCCAATCCTTACCGTAGGTAAGAGTACAAGCTCTAAGCATGTCCTCCAGGATTTGATTCTCTCTTTCAGTTTGTCCATCAGTTTGAGCATGATAGGCGGTGCTGAACGAGAGCCGAGTTCCCATGGCTTTGTGAAGACATTGCCAAAAATGTGAGGTAAACTGGGTACCTCGGTCTGAGACAATTCTTTTGGGAACACCATGCAGAGATACGATTCGAGAGAGATACAGCTCTGCCAACTTGCTTACCGTATCGGTAACTTTGACGGGAAGAAAATGAGCGGTCATTGTCAACCGGTCAACGATCACCCAAATAGAGTCGGAACCCTTTTGCGTCTTGGGTAAACCAGTGATGAAATCCATGCCGATCTCCTCCCATTTCCACAAAGGAATCGGTAGGGGCTGGAGTGTGCCTGCTGAACGTAAATGGTCAGCCTTCACCCTTCGGCATACGTCACATTTGGTGACATAACGGGCGATTTCTTGCTTCACCCAGGTCCACCAAAGTCTCGGCTTAAGATCTTGGTACATCTTCGTACTCCCGGGATGAATAGAGAATGAGGAGTTATGAGCTTCATTGAGAACGGACTGCTTTAACTCCTTGCAATTCGGCAATACTAAACGGGTGCCAAACCATAAAACACCTTGGGGGTCTTCATGAAAGCAGTTAGCTTTGCCTTGCTCGATGTTGGCTCGGATAAGTGTTATGCCCTTGTCCTTCTTTTGGGCTGCTTTGATCTGATCCAAGAGGTCAGATTTAATCTCAAGGGTAGCAAGGAACCCCTGATTGACTACTTCTAATCCGAGTCTTCGGAATTCAGCGCAAATCTCTTCCGATTCCGGTCCTGCCGAAATACAATTGCATTGTGACTTCTGGCTCAAGGCATCGGCAACGACATTGGCTTTTCCGGGATGATAATGGAGTCCCATATCGTAGTCTTTGATCAATTCGAGCCACCTTCTTTGTCGCAAGTTTAGATCGGCTTGAGTGAAGATGTATTTCAGGCTCTTGTGATCGGTGTACATTTCGCAACGATTACCGGTGAGGTAATGTCGCCAAATTTTTAGAGCATGCACTACAGCTGCTAGCTCTAAGTCATTGGTTGGATAATTCATCTTGTCGGCGTATGAGCCAACAGACCCCTTCCGGCAAGGGGTATACTAAGTTCTAACCGGGGCTTTCGTGGAGACTGCTCGGGAAAGGGAGAATCGGGGGCGAAGTATGCAAGGAGACTCTGGCGTTTTGTTAGGTTCGGGCCCTCCTGAGAGTAATAGCCCTACTCCTGTCTTCTTGTGTTTTCGGCGCCTTTGGGGAGAACTGGAAGATGAACAGCAACCCAAAGGAACTCAGACCAGCCCACCCAGAGCGGAGAGTCTAGTCTGAGAAAAATGATCGAACACCTACTCCCATGCACCTCGGCTCCCTTTTATACTCGGGTTGGCGGGGGCGCATGGGAGGCTTCCACAGCAAGCTATACTCATTACCCTGCTCTATGGCATTAAATGCCCCTGCAACACATTTAATGCCCTAGCGCAGACATCCTCTCCCCCGCCCTTGAGCGTCGTGCCTGCCAGCTTCGCCCGCTCCACCGGGGTGGGAAATTGCACCCTGACGTCCCTCGTCATTATGGCGCACGTTGGGAACACGCGCCGCCATACTGTGGCCTTCATTACCCCCATTTAATGCGCACGACAAGCATTAAATGTCTTTGACCTCTCAAATGGCCGCGCGGGCCATTAAATGGCCTCGAATCGGCGGCGCCAAAGACATGGCCTAACCGCCACCTGTCCGCTGGGCGACCACGAAGCTGACCGCCAGAGGCGTGGCCTGGTCGCCACCTTCCCGCTGGTGATCACTCAGCTGACCGCCAGAGGCGTGGCCTGGTCGCCACGTTCCCGCTGGCGATAACTCAGCTGACCGCCAAAGGCGTGGCCTGGTCATCACCTTCCCGCTAGCGATCACTCAGCTAACCGCCAGAGGCGTGGCCTGGTCGCCACCTTCTGGCTGGCGATCACTCAGCTGACCGCCAGAGGCGTGGCCTGGTCGCCACCTTCCGGCTGGCGATCACTCAGCTGACCGCAAGCAGCGTGGCCTGGTAGCCACCTGCCTTCTGGCGATCACCACTGGCCGCCAGCGATGTGGCCTGGCGCCACCTGTTCGCTGGACGGCGACCTCTCCGACCGCTAGTGGCGTGACCTGGATGCCACATGTCCGCTAGCGGCGGCTTTTACTAAAGTGCAGTGGGCACCTTGGTGTAGAATACACCGACAGTAGCCCTCGGACCCACCTTAGAGCGCTCTTTTTACCTTTTTCCGTCTCCTGAGTGGGTCCAGAAAAAGTGCCCACGAAACGTTGCGTCTTTTTAAATGCCGCCGCCGTTTTCGGGCCCGAGGAGGATCGTGCGGCCGTCTTTGCCTCGTAACCGGCGCGGGTCTGAGGAGCATGGCCGCGCCTCTTTCGATTCTTTTGGGTTTCTCGCCAGTGAACCGCCGCGCCTCCTCGAGTATCCCGCCTTTCCAACTGCCACGCCTCCTCGGGTTCCCCGTTGAGGCACTCCTTCGTGTGTATAAATGAAGGTGCTCCGGGGGGAGGCGGTCCATTCGCTTCTCAATTTTTTACTTGCTGCATACTGCTTCTTCACCCTTGTTTCTTGCGAACCGCCTCTCTGCCTCCGTTCTCTGCACACTGCTCCTTTGCTCATATGGCGCCGCCAAAGACTTCGCTTCCTCCCTCAACCGCCGAGGAGGTCGACGCCGAGAGGTGTTCCAAAGATGTCGCCGGGCGACTGTCTGCACTCGCCGGGACTACCGCGCCCGGCAGCCGCCTGGGCGAACTGGTCTTCTTTGGCTGGGCGATGTTGGTGAGCCTTCTTCCGCCAATTTCTGACTTCTACCTTGCCGTCCTCAACTTCTACTCCATCCACAACCTTCATCTTCCTCCTAACTCCATCGTCCTCCTCGCTGTCTTTGCCCACTTCTGCGAGATGTTCGTGGGAGTGGCCCCTATCTCCCCCTCTTCCGCTTCTTCTATTCCTTGCGCGTGGCCAAGGATCTTTCCACCATGACCGGCTCCTGCCACTTCCGCCTTCGCGACGGCGCAGTTTCCCGCTACATTCCGCTGGACCTCCATTCCAACTGGAGGGCTTGGCGCAATGGGTGGCTCTACGTCGAAGACGACAGCGGCTTAGAGGTCCTGGAGATGCCGACTGGGCCAGCGGTAGGCATCCCTACCTGGGGAGCTCATGTCGATGAAACGCTTGAGCTCCAGGTGATGCTGGCCCGCGTGGACCAGCTGCGAGCAGCGGGCTTGATGGGGGCCATGGTTCTTCGGGACTACATCTCCCGAAGAATTAGTCCCCTGCGCTGCCGTGCTCGCCTCGCCTGGCAGTACACGGGCCCTGACGACATGACCCGGACAGCTCCCAGAGGTAGGTTACTTTTCACTTTGCTCCCCTTGTTTTCCTCTTCTTTCTTTCAACTGCTACCGAACTGACGGCGCCTTCACTCCCTTTTCTTCTTTTTTCTAGCCACGAGGAATTTATCCCCTGCCAAAATTGATGCGTGGTAGGCGCAGCTAGGCGTCTTCAGCCTTGTCCCGCCCTTTCCAGCGGGCGCACTCCCGCTCTGCCAGGTGGAGCCCCGGGAGCGCGTGGCGATCACCCGTGCCATGCCTGTCATAGACGCCATGGGGCTGGTGACCACGCCTTGCCAAATGGCGCTAACCATCCGGGGCCCTCCTCCAGCATGCGGGGGGAGGGGCAAGCGCCCTGCCGACGACGACGCCCCCGGCGACAGCCCTAGGCGGGTCCGCGCCGCACCGAGGGGCGCGGCGACCACAACCAGAGTGGGTAGCTCTACGGCGGCCGCTGCTTCAACCTCGGCCGGTGTCGCCCCGCCAACAGCTCGGTTACGCCTCGCCGCCACCGCGCAGGCCGATCTGCCTCGCTGCCACCAAGCGCAGGCGATCCGCTCGCCACGGCCTTGGTCGATCCGCCCCACCGCCGGCCCGACAAGAGGCGATCCGCCATTGCCGCCGGGCGAGGGTCGCCCGCCGGACCGGAGCAGCTGGGGATAACCCTCATCCCGGGCACACCCCAGTTCGGGAGGCCTTCTGTTGGGTACACACAAAAACACGTAGCAAACTTATCAGGTTCATGTAATTTGAGAGACTTACCCCCTTCTTCTTTTTTCTTCAGGGCATCTTCTTCGAGGGCTTCCGTAGGGGTCGACCAGGACACTGTTGCAGCCGTGGCCGCGCCGGCTGCGGTGATCGAACACCAAGGCGGCCCTGGTGACCACCCGGTGCCCGCCGCCGGGGCGGACATCTTACCGCCCGGTGGCGGGCTGGGCCTGCTTGCCACTCTGGAGGCCCTTGGCGCCCCAATCCCCTCGGCGGACGCGGACACTCTGCTGGCCGCCCTTGGCGAGCTACACTCCAGCGTGAGCAGCCGCCTCGCGGCGAGCAGGGAGAGGCTGAGGGAGGCTATCGCGGAGATTGCCTGCCTCCGGGCAGAGGTGCAGGACGGGCACGGCCGGTCGGAGAGGTTGGAGCAGGACCTGCAGCGGGAGAGGGAGCAACGTGCCCTCCGCATCGAGGCAATCATCCGAGAGCGCGACGAGAAGAAGGGCGAGCGGCTCCACGCGGAAACCGAGGCCACCTCCATGCTGCGCCCGGCCTTCAACCGGATGGTGGCGAGCCTGGCGCCACTGGGGTTGGAGCAGCCGAGCCCGATTGAGCAGACGACCCGGCACTATGCCTTCTGCATGGGCCGGGTCACCGACTTCCTCACCTTCCTTCCTGGTGCCCTAGCCACACGTTCCAGCCAAGAAGGGCGGGCAGTCGCGGCAGCCACGGCGTCATACGTGCTTGCCTGCTGCGCCAGCCAGGATGCTAACTTCGACCCCCTGGTCGCCATCCAGGGGGTGGAAGGAGACTGGGCCTGCGCCGAGGCACAGGTCAGCAGCACCACCGAAAGGGTAGCCGATCAGCTCGAGATGGTCAACCCGGCACTGGAAGCGATGGCCAAGGATGTGGCCCTCGAGCTGAACGTCGCCCCGGTGGAGGACCAGGAGGCCGCGACGGATGAAGACTGAGGGACTTTTCTTTTTCTTTTGCCGTTGTTTTGCCTTCCCTTGTAGTGGACTTCTGCAAGTTAGGATCTATATTTATAAAAATGTGTATTTCCCTTTCGCACGCCTTACGTTTGGACACCTGTTCGTGCTTCCACCATGCTGGCTCTGAGTGAACAAAAAGGCAATGGCGCATGCTAAAGGTTAGTTAGAGTGCAGGGCCCGGATCCCTTGTGCCGGAAAGCCGCTGTACCAGGGCATTAGGACTCTGTGAGATTAGTTACCCTCGCAGTCTCTTAGGGCTGAACACTTGGTGAGGTGTGGCAGGGTAGTAGGCCTTCGGAGATGGTGTTTGAGTCGCCGGTCTTCACGGGGGCGCCCTGAGCGTCATGACCGTATTGAAAACTGTGCCAAACCAACCGTCCGACCACCCATCCCTGCACGCCACGCTCATCCAGTGGGCCAATATTTACCGTCGAGAACTCAGAGAGCCTTAATGTACTAAGGGCGAGTGCGCGGACACAGCCCATCGGGGCGCAAAACAAAAAGAGAACAAAGGCGATAACCGCTTCGAATAGAGACTAGACATTGAATAAAATAGAGGCTCCCCCGACCAGCCTGTGGGGAGGAAGGCTCAATTTAGCTGGTCGAGGTGTAGAACTCTGTACTTACAGCCTTTTTAGGGGTAGAACTTGCGTAGAAGTTCTATGTTCTGGGAGTTCACCAACTCCTCCCCGTCCTCAGTGGCCAGCCTGACCGCCCCGGGACGAGAGACTGAGACCACCTTAAAGGGGCCCTCCCACTGGGGAGACAGTTTATGCAACCCGGCATGCATCTGGATTCTACGCAAGACCAGGTCGCCCACTACTAGTGTCCTCTCGTTAACCCGGGTGGCGTGGTACCGCCTGAGACTCTGCTGATACCGGGCAGCACGCACGACTGCGCGGTCTCGTACTTCTTCCAGGAGATTGACATCCTCCTGATGCAGATCTTCCTGGACTTCCTCAGTGAACACCGCCACGCGTGGTGACCCTAAGGCCAACTCTGACGGTAGGACCGCCTCCGCACCGTAGACCAGGAAGAAGGGAGTTTCTCCAGTGGCCTGGCTGGGAGTGGTACGAAGCGACCACAGTACCGCTAGGAGCTCTTCAGTCCATCGGGCTCCACGCTTGTGGAGTCGATCAAACGCCCGGGTCTTGAGGCCCTTCAGTACCAACGCATTGGCCCGCTCGACTTGGCCGTTTCTTCTCGGGTGAGCCACCGAGGCAAAACAAACTTTGGTGCCCATTTCTTCACAGAAGCCCAAGAAGGCAGCGCTGGTGAACTGCGTGTCGTTGTCGGTGATGATGTGGTTGGCGACCCCAAAGCGGGCGAAGATGCCTTGTATGAACTTGATTGCAGCGGCGGCGGTGATCGTCCTTACCGCTTCGGCTTCCACCCACTTGGTAAACTTGTCGATGGCGACAAACAGATGGTGTAGCCCCCTGTGGCCCGCGGGAACGGACCCAGGATATCCAGCCCCCAGACCGTGAAGGGCCATGAGAGCGGGATGGTTTGCAGAGCTTGGGCTGGTCGGTGGATTTGCTTGGTGTGGAACTGGCACGCCTCGCACTTCCTCACCAGCTCGCAAGCATCCTGGAGGGCGGTTGGCCAATAGAACCCTTGGCGGAAAGCTTTCCCAACCATCGTTCGACTTGAAACATGGCTCCCGCACACACCTCCATGGATATCAGAGAGCAAAGTGCTCCCCTCTTCCCGAGTGATGCACTTCAGAAGAATTCCGTTTTTACCCCAGCGGTAAAGGTCCCCGCCCACCAGGGTATAGCACTTGGCCTTTCGTGCTATCTTCTCTGCTGACGCATCATCGTCGGGGCACACTTGATCCCGCAGGTAGGCCAGGATCGGGTCCATCCATGTGCCTTCCCGGTCAAGTGTGGCGACCACGGGGTGGCCGCCCGGGTACTCCGCCTGGCTGGGCATTTCCACCGGTACCACTTTACCTTCTGGAGCAAGGGCTGGAGCAGCATCACCATCGTCCCCACCGGAAACGGGGGCTGCGATGGACGGTCGTGGAAGCCTTTCTTCAAAGACTCCGACCGGAACATGAGATCTTGTCGAGGCAAGCTGAGCGAGCTTGTCCGCCAAGTAGTTGTCGCGCCGGGGGATATGGGTATATCCTAGCCCATCGAAATGTCGCTCCATTTTTCTGACCTCCGCCAAGTACTCGGCCATGACAGGATCAGAGCAGGAGAACTCCTTTCTTGCCTGGTTGACGACTAGCAAGGAGTCGCCCTTGACTTGCAGACGCCGGACTCCGATGGCCGTGGCGGCACGAAGTCCTGCCAGCAAGCCCTCGTACTCAGCAACGTTGTTGGTGGCCTTGAAGTCCAGGACGCCCGCGTACTTGAGGAGGTCCCCGGTTGGGGAAACCAGGAGGACCCGAGCCCCAGTGCCCTCGTACCTGAAGGAGCCATCGAAGTAGAGTGTCCAGGGGGAGGGCGCGGGCGTTTCTTCGACTTCAGGCTCGGCAGGAGTCCACTCGACAACGAACTCCGCTAGCCTTTGACTTTTGATCGCCCTGCGGGGGCAAACTTAAGACCGAACTCCCCCAGCTCTACAGACCACTTGGCGATGCGGCCTTTGGCTTCGTGGTTGTGGAGAATCTCGCACAAGGGATAGGCGGACACCACCGTGATCTCTGTTCCTTGGAAATAATGCCGCAGCTTCCTGGACGCCACCAGTACAACATACACCATCTTCTGAGCCTGTGGGTATCTTATCTCGGCGTCGTGCAGTACCTTGCTGAAGTAGTAAACTGGCCGCTGGACCCCTTCATGCTCGCCACAGGTCGCGCACAACGCCGGGCCGCCACGATAGCGATGAGCGGCTCACCCGGCTCGGGGGCGACCAGCACCGGAGGGGAGGAGAGGTATTGCTTTAGTTCTTCGAATGCTTGCTGCGCTTCTGCAGTCCACTCGAAGGAGTTAGTCTTCTTCAGCAGCTTGAAGAAGGGGAGACTCTTTTCTCCTAGCCTGGCGATAAACCAGCCGAGAGAGGCCAGGCGACCAGTCAGGCACTGAACTTGCTTGAGCCTTGTGGGTGGTTGCATGCGCTCGATGGCCGTGATTTTTTCCGGGTTAACCTCGATCCCATGGTGGGAAACAAGGAACCCGAGCAGCTTTCCGGACGACACACCAAACACACATTTCTCAGGATTCAACTTTAGACAATACTGCCGGAGGTGGGAGAAAGTCTCTGCTAAATCTTCAACGAGCCCAGCAGACTTTTTGGTCTTCACTACGAGATCATCAACATACACTTCGAGATTTCTCCCAATCTGCGATCGGAATACAGTATGCATGGCGCGCTGGTAGGTGGAGCCCACATTCTTCAACCCAAAAGGCATGCGGACATAGCAGTATACGCCTAGGGGAGTCACAAAGGTGGTCTTCTCTTCGTCTTCCTGCGCCATGCTGATCTGGTGGTAGCCGGAGTAGGCGTTTAGGAAGCATAAGATCTCGCACCCCGTGGTGGAATCAACGACAAGGTCTATCCGCGGCAGGGGATACGGATCCTTGGGGCAGGCTTTGTTGAGGTCGATGAAGTCGACGCACATCCTCCACGTTCCGTTCGACTTCTTGACGAGTACAGGGTTGGCCAGCCACTCGGGATAGGTGGCCTCCCGCACAATCTTCGCCTGCAGCAGCTTTTCTACCTCAACCTGAATGGCATCTTGCCGCTCTGGTGCCTGCCTTCGGACTTTCTACCGGACTGGGTGCACTCCAGGGAGCGTCGCCAATCGGTTCTCGATCACCTCCCTAGGGACCCCAGTCATTTCTGATGGTTCCCAAGCGAACACATCCAGGTTAGACCGGAGGAAGGTGACGAGCGCGTCTTCCTATTTGGTGCTAAGGTTGGCACCGATCTTCACGACCTTCCCAGAGCCGTCCTCGCCCACGGGGACCGCCTTCACCTCACCCGAGGAACCGGATGAGGCGCGGGCCTTGACCGGGGGAGCTCCGGGTAGTCTTCCTCACCTCGAGCCGTGCAGGTGGTGCCAGCTAGTCCTGCACCTGCTTATTGAGGCGCAGGGCTTCCAGCCGATCCACCTTCACGGTAATCGGACGCCCAGGCCCGGGGATCTTCATCATCATGTAGGCGTAATGCGTGGCCGCCATGAACTTGACTAGAGCTGGCCGGCCAAGCAACGCATTGTAGGGGAGGTCGAAGTCCGCGATCTCGAAGTTGATTTTTTCTGTTCGGAAGTTCTCCACACTTCTGAACGTGACATACAGCTGGACCTGACCCAGGGGTGTCAAACCCACTCCAGGGGCGACTCCGTAGAACAGAGGGGCAGGGCGCAGCTCCTCATAAGGGATCTAGAGCGCCTTGAATGCCCCTACGGACATGAGGTTGATGGAGCTCCCTCCATCGACAAGCACCCTCCCGAGTCTCGCATTCCGGACCATGGGAGAAACCATGATCGGGAGATGACCCGGGCCTGCGGTGCTCTTCGGGTGGTCGACCTGGCTGAAAGTGATCGGCTCCCCTGACCATTTCAGCAGCCTGTTCGCCCCGGGAGTTGTTACGGTGGCACATACCTCTCTTACCTCTCTCTTGTACTGTGAGTTCGAAGAGTAGGTGGCGGAGCCACCATGGATGAAGGCCACCGTATGCTCCGCTTGCTGAAAAGCCAGTGAAGCGGGGTCCTCGTCTGCGTCATCGCGGTCATCTTCACGACGCTTCTTAAGCCGCTGCTCCACCAGCTTGGACACGACTTGACAATCCGCCAAGTCATGTCCATTGGTCCTGTGGATGGGGCAGTAAGGTCTACCTCCGTCATCTTCTTGGCGGGGGGACCGACGATCCCCGCGATCACCTCGTGGGCCCCAGCGATCACCCCTCCTACCTCGGCTATCGTGCTTCTGGGGTTTGTCCTCCGGTTCGGTGGCGAGGACCTCTCCAGCGCCGACCTCCTTGCGCTTCTTCTTCTTCTTCTTCTTGTGGTCGGAAGCTTTCGAGGTTCCCGCCTCGTCGTGACCGGACGGCCCTGCCGTGCGCTCCCGGGCCTCCGCTGCCCAGGCGCACTTATGCGCCAGGGAGAACAGCTCGGAGGTAGTGGAAATGTTGCGGGTAGCCATCTTCTCCCGCATCTTTTGATCTCGGACCCCCCTCCGAAAGGCGATAATCACCGACTGCTCGGAGATCCAGGGGATCGTGTTCCGGCAGTGGCTGAACCGCCGAATAAACTCCCTCAGGGACTCCCCCTTCGTCTATTCAAGGGCGTGAAGGTCATCCTCCATGCCTGGTTGAGCATAGGAGCTCTGAAAGTTGGCGACGAAGATGTCGCATAATTCCTCCCACAAGTGCACAGAGCCTCGAAGGAGGTTCAGCAGCCAGGAGCGGGCGAAGCCTGTCAGCGATGTTGGGAGGTAGTTAGCCATGATCTTCTCAGACCCTCCTGCGGCGCGCACCACCGTGGTGTAAATCTGCAGGAACTCCTCCGGGTTAGTGGTGCCGTCGTACTTCTCGATGGACGCGGGGCGAAATCTCTCCGGCCACGCAGCTTGGCGTAGGCGGAGGGAGAACGCCTGGCATCCAACGTTATAGGGGGAGCAGCGCCACTCGCCCGCCCGCCCCTCGACCCCGAGACAAGGTCGAGGAGTGCGAGTCTGCGCTCTCCCTGGAACCAGGGGGAGAGGTTTCCCCCCGGCCGCTAGGCATCGGGTGGCCCACGCGGTGCTGCACATTTGCACGGCGCCCCCTAAGGACGTCGCGCAAGTCACCGCCGCGCTGGGACCTCCTTTCATTTAGGCGGGCCCTAAGATCCCCATGGCCCCCCGCCGCCTTGGGGGAACCACGGGAAGAAGTGGGAGCACGTGCACATCCCCCTATGCTTGAGGGGGCTGCACCGGTGCACCCTTTCCTTTGTCCCGGCCCTCACAACCGGAACAAACTGTAGCCGTGCGGCTAGAGGCTTGCGCGTCAGCCACACGCACGCCCTGTCGCCCGACATCGGAAGCCCCCGGTCGATTTGCCGCCTCTACCTGCTGTTGGGCGGCCTCCACCAGGCGGGGGTTTTACCCTCTAGCGCAACCGGGGGATGATCGAGAAGCAGCCGGGCTGCATGAAGGTTCCGCGCCGGGGTGTCGTCTCCCATCAGGAGACGCCGCCGGACGGGCTGGGCCCCTAGCGCAGAAGCACCACGCGTCCCTCCCTGGGCGGATGGACCCGGAGGGTCCGACGCCCTTGGCGAGCGTCGGGACCGGCCGCGAGCGCTGCTCTCCTCGAGCAGACCATCATGCTTGGAGCCCGAAGTCACCATGCTTGTAACCGTCAGAGCTTCTTGCAAACTTCGCAAGAAGATGGAAGAAGGGAGAACAATCCAACCACTGAGCGCCCTACCTGGCGCGCCACTGTCGGCGTATGAGCCAACAGATCCCTTCCGGCGAGGGGTATACTAAGTTCTAACCGAGGCTTTCGTGGAGACTTCTCGGGAAAGGGAGAATCGGGGGCGAAGTATGCAAGGAGACTCTGGCGTTTTGTCAGGTTCGGGCCCTCCTGAGAGTAATAGCCCTACTCCTGTCTTCTTGTGTTTTCAGCGCCATTGGGGAGAACTAGAAGATGGATAGCAACCCAAAGGAACTCAGACCAGCCCATCCAGAGCGGAAAGTCTAGTCTGAGAAAAATGATCGAACCCCTACTCCCATGCACCCCGGCTCCCTTTTATACTCAGGCTGGCGGGGGCGCATGGGAGGCTTGCACAGCAAGCTATACTCATTACCCTGCTCTATGGCATTAAATGCCCCTGCAACACATTTAATGCCCTGGCGCAGACATCCTCTCCCCCGCCCTTGAGCGACGAGCCTACCGGCTTCGCCCGCTCCACCGGGGTGGGAAATTGCACCCTGACATCGCTCGTCATTATGGCGTGCGTTGGGAACACGCGACGCCATACTGTGGCCTTCATTACCCCCATTTAATGCGCACGACACGCATTAAATGTCTTTGACCTCTCGAATGGCCGCGTGGGCCATTAAATGGCCTCGGGAATTGGGCGCCAGCAGCATGGCCTGACCGCCGCCTGTCCGCTGGGCGACCACGAAGCTGACTGCCAGAGGCGTGGCCTGGTCGCCACCTTCCCACTGGTGATCACTCAGCTGACAGCCAGAGGCGTGGCCTGGTTGCCACCTTCCTGCTGGCGATCACTCAGCTGACCGCCAGAGGCGTGGCCTGGTCGCCACCTTCCTGCTGGCGATCACTCAGCTGACCGCCAGAGGCGTGGCCTGGTCGCCACCTTCCCGCTAGCGATCACTCAGCTGACCGCCTGCAGCGTGGCCTGGTCGCCACCTGCCTGCTGGCGATCACCGCTAGCCGCCAGCGACGTGGCCTGGCCGCCACCTGTTCGCTGGACGGCGACCTCTCTGACCGCTATTGGCGTGACCTGGATGCCACATGTCCGCTAGCGGCGGCTTTTACTAAAGTGCAGTGGGCACCTTGGTGTAGAATACACCGACACATCTCATGTGGTCTCAATTGTCTGGATGCATATGCCAGCACTCGGCGTCCTTGCATAAGTACGCAACCGAGTCCGAGGCGTGATGCATCACAGTATATGTCGAAGGCCTTGTGAATATCTGGCAGTACTAAGACTGGTGCAGTAGTTAAGCAAACCTTCAGCAATTGGAAACTTGCTTCACACTCTACTGACCATGAAAACTTCTCTTTCTTCAATAGTTCGGTCAGTGGCTTCGCGATTTTGGAGAAGTTCTCCATGAACCGGCGGTACTATCCCGCAAGTCCGAGAAAACTCTGAACTTCTATGATGGTCTTAGGCTGTTCCCAATTAAGTATTAGTTGTACTTTGCTCAGGTCAACTGCAACTCCGCCTTCCAATAGCACATGGCCTAGGAAGGTAACCTCCTTTAGCCAAAACTCACACTTGCTGAATTTTGCATAAAGTCGGTGTTCTCGTAGTTTCTCCAGAACCATTTGAAGGTGTATTTCATGTTCTTCAGATTGGGAGTAGACGAGAATGTCGTCAATGAAGATGACAACGAATTTATCGAGGTACTCCATGAAAACTGAATTCATTAGATTCATGAAGTAGGCCGGTGCATTGGTTAAACCGAAAGACATGATGGTATACTCGTATAGGCCATAACGAGTAGAGAATGCTGTCTTTGAGATGTCTCCCGCTCTGATTTTGATCTGATGATAACCGGATCTCAAGTCAATTTTGGAGAATACACGGGTTCCGATCATTTGATCTAACAAATCGTCGATCCGTGGAAGTGGGTACTTGTTCTTAACCGTTAACTCGTTCAACGGGCGGTAGTCAACACACATCCGCAAACTATTGTCCTTCTTCTTCACAAACAGTACCGGGCATCCCCAGGGTGAGGAGCTCGGTCGGATGAAACCCTTCTCTTGTTGTTCCGCGAGCTGTTTCTTCAATTCAATCAACTCATTTGGAGGCATCCGATAGGGACGCTTAGATATTGGGGCTGTTCCTGGCAGCAATTCAATGACGAATTCAACCTCCCGGTCTGGCGGCATCCCCGGTAATTCTTCTTGAAAGAAATCCGGGTAGTTACATACCACTGGTACATTACTAATCCCGAGAAACAGCTCACCCTCAAGGCATAGAGATGAGTAGCATCAAAACTAGATGCAAGGACAACTTGCTTGCCGCTTGCACTTGTGAGGGAGATGGATTTTTGTGCACAGTCAATGTATCCCTGATGCTTGGATAACCAATCCATCCCAAGAATAACTTCAATTCCCTTCGTATCGATCATGATCAAGTCAGCCAGAAATTCTACCCCTATGACTTCTATGCTAATTCCCCAACAAATTTGATCGGTCCTCAACTTCGATCCTGGCGTTCTAATGAGAAGAGGCGGATGCAATGGTTGAATAGAAAACCCATTATGAGTAGCAAACCCCCCTCGGATAAATGAGTGCGATGCTCCGGAATCAAATAATGTAGTAGCTGGGTAGGAGTTGACAAGAAGCGTACCCAACACCACATCCGGCGCATCCTGAGCCTCTTCGGCGGTGATGTGGTTGATGCGACCGCGTGGTTGTGCCGACGTGGCTCTTGGTGGAGTTGGCCGTGGCGGTGGTGGTGGTGTGGCTCCGGCTGCATTCGGCGCTCGAGTCCCTGACATTACTAGGTTCCTTTGCGGACATTGGCGCGCAAAGTGCCCCGGCTTCTTGCATTGATAGCACACCAGAACTGGGCGGCCTTGAGTGTTACCTCCTCACTGATTCCCACCGACATTCGAAGGAAGATTCTGCTGCGGTGGACGCGCAACAGGTACCGGAGGTCTTGAGGGTGTCGGAGCTTGATAATTGGGAGGCGGGGGATGAGTGGCACACGGCGGTTGCGAGCTGTTGCTAGCTAAAATATGAGCTGCTCGCTTGCGCTTGCATGACTCTTCCAGCTTTCCTCGCTTCTCGTCCACCACTATGGCCTTGTTGACCAAATGTTGGAAATTGCGGAATTCATGTGCAGCGAGCTCCAACTGCAACTCCTCGGAAAGTCCCTCCATGAAGCGCTCTTGTTTGCGCTCATCGGTGGAGGTGTCACCCGGAGCGTAATGAGCCAAGTAGTTGAACTCGTGAAGATACACCATAACGGATTTGCCACTTTGCTTCAATGCGAGGAATTCGCGCTTCTTGATGGCCATAACACCCGCGGGAACATGAGCCTCGCGGAAAGCTATGCGAAACTCCGCCCACGTGATAACGTGATCAACAGGTTGCATGGCGGTAAAGCTGTCCCACCATGCGCACGTTGCTCCATCCAGTTGATGGGAAGCATAAAGGACCTTCTCATGATCCGGACACTGAGCAATGGTAATCTTGCGCACAATTGTCCATAGCCAGTCATCCGCTTCAAGTGGGTCCTCGGCATGGGAGAATAATGGTGGCTGCATGCGAAGGATCTCACCAAGTCCTCCTGCGGCATGATGCCCTCCCCCACCGGCACCTCGGACAGGACCTGGGGCAACGGCGGTATTGCGAGCAATCTGCTACAAGACCAAAGTCTGATCTTGCCGATTCTGCTCAATCATGGCAAGCACTTGAGCCATGGTAGGAGGTGGTGGAAGTTCCGCCTCCGCACGAGGATAGTACTGATTTTGACGGTGAGATGACTCCGGGTTGTCATGAGCAACCCCCTGAGCATGCTCCTCAGCTGCTTGGGAGCCCGAGGTGTGTGGCCTCGTCCCTTGCTGAGTTTGTGATCGAGTGGTAGCTCCTGCCATCCTGTTGCCAACCCAAAGTTAGCAACAAGAAACGAGAGAGTAACAACAACGCGGAATTTGCAATTCCGGACAGCAAGATACACTCATATAAATCTACATGAATGCAACAAGGGAAACACACAGCACAAGCACAAAGCATCAATTAAAGGAAGTTCATAAACTCCAATAACATCCATGAGCAACAACAAAGTTCCGAGATGATAACGAAAGGACATAGTCTAAGTCACACGATAGAGTCTATTACATAACTTCGAATTAAGATAGTTCTCCCCTACATAGGGGTTCCGACTAATTCAACTAAGACAACTCAAATGTCCCTAAGGAAGCCTGGGGGAAATTCATCCAAAAGATGGTATTCCGGCGATCCCGTATCTTCAGGATCCAAGGAGCTAGCGAGACGTTGAGGAGACCCCAAGTAGGATGTATGTGCTCCTGATGATCCTTGCGCACGGAGACGCATTGCGCTTGCCGAGTTGATGCATGCACGGCTAGAGTTGAAGTGTTGGGCCTCCACCCCTGTCACGCGTGGGAATTGAAAAGGGCCTAGAGCTGCATCGTGGGGCGTAGTAGAATTGGGTCCGTACACCACATTCAGTGGCACGAGACCAGTCTGTAAGAATTGATGAAGATGCCCCTGCGCGGCGCGAAGACGGGCACGAGTCTCCCATAACTCATGTAGCACACAGCGATGAGCCCGGTCCAAAGCATCGACCAAGCTCGCCAACTAGCGGACAGAGCGGTCTTCTCCCAGTTCCACTTCCGTAATGTAGTTGTAGGTTCCCGCCGGTCCTCGCTGTGGGAAGTAAAGGAACGGAGGCTCAAGTAGATCCCGCAGATCATGACGAAGATGGCACATGGCAACATAGGCCACCTCTTGGATTGCCATCCCAAGGGATGTCCCCTGTGCTTGGAAGTGATGGGGAATGCTTCCAGGCATCATTCGGGAGATGATGTGGACCATGGCAGTGTAGGTCTTCAATCCAAGTCCCAAAGCCCGCCCATACACCGCGTACTCGGGTGCATAGGTGAAGCTGGCTCTCCAGAGCATGTCCCTGAGGAGGGAAGGAAAACTGTCCACATCCTCAGCGCGGGTAACCATGATCAAAGGACCGTGGTTCATCTAGCATTTTGAAAAAGAGAAGATGAGTCAGAAAACAATTTCGCTCCATCAAATGAACATAAAGATGAGTCATAGAACTAAGATGGACGAGGAACAAAAGATCTGCACAATGCTATCAGTTCCAAAATTAATTGATAAGCAAAATAGTTTTGACTCAACAAGTCCTAAGCCAATCGACCATGCTACATTCTAACCTGCAGTCAGTATAGAGCTCTGATACCAAGACTGTGGGGACCCGTCCCCGGGATTCCTCTGATTCACTCGGTAGTGTCGCACAGTCCAAGTAAATCAAGGGAACCTCTAGCGGCCCGCATATATGCCCGCGTTGGTCCCAGGAAAGTTCACCAACACGTGCGGCAATGTATAACAATTTGTATCACAACTCATACATAATTAACGGAAGCGTAAGCATAATTACATACAAAAGCAGGACCGTTGTCCAAAACGACATACATAGTAGTTTTACATCAAAGTAGCAGCAAAAAACATAAATAAACGACAAAAGGCCAGCATAGTATGCCATAGACCCTCAGGTAACCAACTGGAAGTAAGAACATGCCCCTAAGCATTAGCATCATCGAAATCTGCCCGATAAAGATCTTCGGACAGTGCCTCATCCTCACCTGCAGCAAGTGGACAATCCGTTTGAGTACAAAGAGTGTACTCGCACAATAATATAAGTGATACTCTAAGTTCTAACTACATGTGGTGGCTTCTTCACAAGAAAGGCACCAGGTTAATTTCAGCATAAAGCAATATTGAGTGTAAAAACATAGCCACGTATAGATGGAAATCGCGGTTTGTTAAACATTGACAAAGTCTAATACATAATATAACATCAGCATCATCGTCTTCATCTCATGCCTTCCAGCATTCTCCGAACCATGAGTTCGACGCTCATATTCGCTTACGTCCACGGATACTCCAATATCCGTGAAGCTCCTTCCACGAGTACTCCAATACTCGCGAAGTTCTCCCCATGAGTACTCCAATACTCATGAGACTCGGTTTTCCCAAACCATCCATTCTTACCCGGTTCTTAGCACTCGCCCAATGACTGACAACTTAAGTGATCGTCCTTAACCATGGACGCGGCTATTTGAATAGTTTATACTCTGCAGAGGTACGACTTTACCCACACGACACGCCACACTCGTAAGGCAAGCTATGAGCACATTTCCTTTGATGTGCCGGCAGAGGTAAACGTGACAAAACCATTTTCCAGCATGCATGGTAGTGCATCTAAACCACCCAGGTGACTGTGACCCTCTATCCCGCGTGCCCAGTGCTCTGTGTATGTGGATCAAGGAGTACACCCGTTATTGAACATCCCTAACTCCACAAAGTTCAAGGGATTTCGAAGGAACTCCCGACACTCCACAAAGTTCGAGGAGATCCCGTGGACATTCCTTGACACTCTCCAAAGTTCAAGGAATTCCGAGTGCACGTGGTTTACATGCCCTAGTCATACACAAGTACTTGTCTAAGCTGGCCCCACAAACGGCGTGTGGTTCGCACGATAGTTACTCAAAAAGACGTCACCAGCATTTGGTCCTTAAGATCCTTAACCAACATTGCTACAAAATAACCACAATTGAACCATCTTTATCATAATCAGCTTTGATCATCGCGACCGATGGACTAAGTCCATCTATCGCGGTTCCTAACGATGTTCTAAGCATGGCTAAGCAACTCGTACAAACCCATACATAATAATAAGCCAACCACCTAGGGCGACAATGGTATACGAAAGGAACGGGTAGCAAGATAACATGTCAACAAGGTAGTAACTAAACATTCTACCTCAAATATACTTGTAATTGAAAGTAAGCATGCTATTGACAAAATAACTTCAACATAATTTGCAATTAATAGGATTGAGTATGTTCAAGGAGTAAGGTAGTGCCTTGCTGCTCGCTTTTGACGTCGTAGGCGCAGTCGTACTCAGGGTTGTCTTCCGAAGCGTCGACACCTAACGAGAAATCCAACAACATAAGAGCATGCACAATCATGCATGAAATGCATCATGGTTATATTCCTAATCCTAGCATGTATATGAGAAGCAATTCATCCCTGTACATCCGGAGTATCCGGGTTCTAACCCGGAGTATCCGGGTTCTAACCCGGAGTATCCGGGTTCTAACCCGGAGTATCCGGGTTGACCTACTCGGTTACTCGATTGCTGACTAAACTGGAGTATCCGGGTTATATATCCGGAGTGTCCGGGTAATCCGGACTATTCGGGTTAAATATCCGGAGTTTCCGGGTTGGGTCTCTCTGTTACTTTTCTGGTTTCGCCTGACACGTCCGGAGTGTCCGGACATGACCCAGAGTGTCCGGGTTGGCACTCTCGGTTTCAATGTTTCCAACCCGTTCGGAGTGTCCGAATAACTTCCCGGACCCTCCGGACCGGGTTGCTCGGTCCCAGTTTACTCATATGCCCAAATGAATCCGGAGTGTTCGGACTAAAACCCCAGAGTATCCGGGTTGACTGCTCTGCCCGAAAAATGGGTATAGAGCATGTGCTCCTATGCTTCAAAAATGACAACTAGGGTATAACCTTACCACTATGGGGATACTCTTGCACTTGATGGAAGGTTGGTTCGATGAAGAGATCAAGAATGACGTTGAGATGGCAATCTTCGTCGTTTCCCCCGGTGTCAACTCTTCCTCCTAGTGCTTGGAGATGACCCCTTCTCCTCCTAGTGCTTGCAATGACCTCACCTTCTCCTCCTTAAGCTAGCAATGCGACATGCACGGTCCGATCCTCAACTTTGAGATGATTTCAAGGAAGAGGAATGGAATGAGTTCAATGCCACCCAAAACTTCAGAAAAAGGAAAGCAAAGGAATGATTAGAACTCACCCAAATCTTGGTGCCTCAAGGATCCAATTGGATGGAATTGAAGCTCTTGATGAGGAGAATCCATTGGCATAACATGCACAAGCTCAAACCAATTCCTTGGATGGATTTTTGGGGCTTGAATGGAAAAAGGAAAATGGTGCTCTTGCTCTCTCCCTTGAACAGAATTTTCAGGTTGGGGAGGGAGAAATGGGTGGGTAGGGAGGAGAAAAAGAGGTGGGAGGTATTTATATACTTGCCCACTTCATCACTTACATGTGGGGCTTGGTCCCACATGTCATAGAGAGGTAAGGAAGTGGGTAGAGGGTAGATGGAGTGAGAAAAGTTATAGTAGGTGTGCAGAATTTTATTCTGTCACTTACTAGTGGGGTCCATATGTCATTGTCTAAGATGAAATTGAGGCATGGTCCAATAAGTAGCAGTTTTTAGGTTTCAAGGACCTTATAAATTCATACTCATCTAACTAAAAATGATGCTAGCATTTATATGACCCTAATTAGGTGTTAATTGTGCCGTTAACATGAATGATTATGAGCATGCCATGCACCATATTACTCGTACTTAAATTTGGGGCTGTTACAAACCTACACCCCTTAAAGAGAATCTCGACCTCGAGATTGAATTAGGTCGGCGAAGAGATGAGGGTACTCAGCTCGAAGGTGATCTTCACGCCCCCATGTAGATTCAGTGGGAGTATGGTTACTCCACTGGACCTTGAAGAATTTGATGGTGTGATTCTGGGTGACGCGTTCGCGTTCATCAAGAATGCAAACTGCATACTCCTTGTATGATAAATCGGGTTGCAATTCGAGAGTGTCTAGCTCCGTGACTTCGGTCGGAACACGAAGGCACTTCTTTAATTGAGAGACGTGAAAGACATCATGTACCTCGGAGAGGGAATGTGGAAGTTCCAATTGATATGCCACAGCTCCTCGCTTTGCCAAGATTCGGAAAGGTCCGACGTAGCGAGGTGCCAGCTTCCCTTTCACATGGAAACGATAAATATCCTTCCTCGGAGAAACCTTGAGATAGACGTGATCATCCACCTCAAAGGTTAATGCACGGCGACGGCGATCAACATAGCTCTTCTGACGAGACTGTGCTGTCCGCAATCATTCTCGTATTATCCAGACTCGCTCTTCTGCTTCGGTGATCAAGTCCGGGCCAAAGATGGGCCTTTCTCAAGATTCAGACCAATTGAGTGGAGTCCTACAAGATCTTCCATAAAGAGCTTCAAATGGCGACATTTGAAGACTAGTTTGATAGCTATTGTTGTAGGAAAACTCTGCGAATGGCAAGCACTTCTCCCAATCCTTACCGTAGGTAAGAGTACAAGCTCTAAGCATGTCCTCCAGGATTTGATTCACTCTTTCAGTTTGTCCATCAGTTTGAGGATGATAGGCGGTGCTGAACGAGAGTCGAGTTCCCATGGCTTTGTGAAGACATTGCCAAAAACGTGAGGTAAACTGGGTACCTCGGTCTGAGACAATTCTTTTGGGAACACCATACAGAGATACAATTCGAGAGAGATACAGCTCTTCCAACTTGCTTACCGTATCGGTAACCTTGTCGGGAAGAAAATGAGCGGTCTTTGTCAACCGGTCAATGATCACCCAAATAGAGTCGGAACCCTTTTGCGTCCTGGGTAAACCGGTGATGAAATCCATGTTGATCTCCTCCCATTTCCACAAAGGAATCGGTAGGGGCTGGAGTGTGCCTGCTGAACGTAAATGGTCAGCCTTCACCCTTCGGCATACATCACATTCGGCGACATACCGGGCGATTTCTGGCTTCATCCGGGTCCACCAAAGTCTCGGCTTAAGATCTTGGTACATCTTCGTACTCCCGGGATGAATAGAGAATGAGGAGTTATGAGCTTCATTGAGAACAGACTGCTTTAACTCCTTGCAATTCGGCAATACTAAACGGGTGCCTAACCATAAAACACCTTGGGGGTCTTCATGAAAGCAGTTAGCTTTGCCTTGCTCGATGTTGGCTCGGATTACGGCATCCCAGCCATACTCACGTGGCTAACAATTCTTGCACGCATACGGCCACTATGCCAAACTCTTGTGACTAACCATTCTTCATGTGCACCATTATCTTAGCCTGAACGTCCCGCATGACATCCTTGACCACCAAGACCTCAGTTCCTCCCTGAACCTAGTCCCGAACCTCAGTTCCTCGATGAACCTAGTTCCAGTCCCGTCATCGACCACGTTCGCCCTCGATCAACACCTGCACATGAACAAACCACAAAACGATTCCAAGCGCAAGTCCGCGACTTGACTCAACATTAGTCCATGCAAATACTCACACGAGCATTGCATAAGTTCAAAACATGCATTATGAAATTCAAACAAATTTCATAACCACAGATCAATCACCAAACAATTTTCAAAATCACAAAAATCAACTTCGAGCAAAAAAACCATTCACGCCGGACCAAACATCGGTCCGGCGCAGCTCACGACGGACCAAATATTTGGTCCCGCGTACATGCGAAAATCTTGGTTCAAATCAGAGAAAACATGTTCAAAAACACGTTTACGACGGACCAAGAATTTGGTCCGGCGTGCATGGTCCAGCGTAACATAGAAGCTTACTGTTTTTGAAGAATTTGGTCCAGCACAAAATCATTTAAACCACGTTCACGACGGACCAAAGAAAAATCGGTCCGGCGTATAAGTAAAATGGTCCAGCGTAAAACCCCAGATTTCACATTCACAGCGGACCAAAAGTTTGGTCCGGCGCAAACACAAAAACCAGTCCGGCACCAAAGCGAAATTGCGTAGACGTGAGAAACGGTCCGGCGCAGATGGGAAGCTTACTGTTTTTCCAGATTTGGTCCGGCGCCAATGCGAAACATACTGTTTTCTGACATTCAGTCCGGCGTAAAAGAGAATTTTCTGTAACTTGAAAACTACGTCTAACACTTGCACAGGCACATTTTGCAAATGCAATTCTTAAGCCAATTTTTCAGCACATGATTTCACAATTTGCAGCAAAACAACATTTAGCAAGTAGCTATAGTAGATTCGAAGGTGGTAAAAGCAAATATAATATCCATAACTTTTCCAAGAGTTAAATAAACACTTTCCCTTTCCTAATCCACATTTCCATCAACGTCATCAATAAACCCAAAAAACCTTTCAAGTCCAAGTTGTTTTCATGAAAGTCTACCCTTGACTCTAATCCCCGAGCAGTGTCCAGTGCCGCGAACTCGGCTATTCAAATAGATTTTTACACTCTGCAAAGGTTACGCACTTTACCCACAAGATACAGTCAAACACCACAAATGCGAATAATCGTAACAAAGCCTTTCAGAAACCGCAAACTTTACAAGTGAACCTCTCTGGTTTTTGCCATACACCATCCCTTCCCTCAGTGGAGGTGAAGTATGGGACCGACATACCGTTGGACGGGTACCATGCCGTAGCCCTGGTACGCTCCCCCTTCAAGCTACACAAAAGGTGTAGTTGACACCCTGAGATCCCACAAGCAAGTTATTAGCAACTTATTCAACTAGGTCCGTCCCATTACAGACATGTGGTTGCACGTTTGACTCAGATCAAAGGCTTGCAAGGTTAAGTCCTTAGGATGACCAGGGCAAGACTACCCGAAGAACCAAAACGACTTCCCCGGTGCCAATCATGGCCCACCCGATCATTCTTGCCACTTGCCCCGGTCTAAATCTATTTGTCAAACCCAGTTGATTACCATGCACCACGTGCCATCATCAACATCACAACACATGATACTTCTCAAAAACAGGTTCAATATCTCATTAAGTCAATATTAACATTTGATTGTCCAAAATCATGTCATGTGTACGTAGCAGGTCTAAGCAATATACTACAACGGTCTAAATACCCAATGTTGGCAATTTAATAATGACCAACTAATATGATCCCCAACTAGGGTGACAAGGGTTCATGGCACATAATTAAATAGTCAAGGTGTCATACTGCAATTTGGCATTTACCTAATTCCCAGAAATAATTAAAACAATTTCTAATTAAGCTAGCATGCAATAATTTAAATCAAACTAATTTTCAAAAATAGGAGAAATATGATCAAATCATAACTTGCCTTCAAAAAGTACTTGTTCTTGGTGTTAAGCTGGCCCCAGGGTCAAAACTTCACCCTCGAATCCCTTCGGCACTTCAACGTCTACTTGTAACGGATAAATAAACACCAAATAAATAAAAATAGAGAAAAACTCAAGTCCAAAAATTAAATAAAATTCACCATTAAATAGAGCTCAATTTTATAAAAATTTTGAAATTGGAATCACCCAAATCGAAGTTAAAATGCAGAACTTATAAGCGTTTGAAGTTTGAAATTATATTTAAAAAGAATAAACCGAATTATTGAAATTATTATTATTCGACAATCAATTATGATGTCATCACTGAAACGTGGACCAATCACAGAGTGACACGTGTCCTCGCTGACGTCAGCCTGGTCGGCGTCCCTGATGACGTCAGCATGGTGTCACCATGCCACGTGGCACGCTCAGGTGCGTCCACGTCGGCTCGGTGCATGGGCTCGGTCCACACGTTCGGCTTGGTCTACGGTGAACCCGGCGCATGGGTTAGTGCGGCTGACACGCGGGTCCCACCCGTCAGTGGGTCGCATGCACGGCTGCTGACTTGGTTCAGTGCGATCTGGACCGTCCATTCAAAAATCTACGGCTCGGATCACACCCACATTGCGGCAATTACCGGTGAAGTGGCATGACCTGGGCGACGACACGTGCACGCCCCTGCAATGTTGGATCTAAATCCAAAGATTGAGAGCAGATCTAGCTGTACTAGTACGAATCCACATGGTTTAATCCCACCTGTCCAAACCGGATCTAATGGCTGAGATCTACCCAAGCATGGCGTAACACAACGCAACATTACTAAATCCCGACCATCTATTACAGATCCTACAGTACAAAATAGATATAGGCCAATGCGTCTACGAGACAACGTGGCAGAACCTAAGCCTTTGGATTCGAATCTAACGGTGCAAACTCAATTTCAAAGGAGCGGAGGAGATTGCTTATGTGGTCGAATCCGAACGGTTCCCCAGAGATCGGACGACTGAGGGTGGTCGCGGGACTCCGATGAGGTCGCTACAGCTAGGGCGACTGGCACCGACGAAGACGACCTTGCCCGCGGTGTTTGAGCACGATTTCAACGAGGTGAGTGGCACCCCTCGACGCGTCTCAACGCGGGGAGTCCGGATTCGGCCTTGGCAGCGACGGAGAAGCGAGGAACGATGCCGGGGAAGAGGAAGAACCATAGCGGTGCTTGTGAGGTTCGGCGAGAAATTGTGCTCCGACGACGGTGGCTTAGGGTAGGGAACCTAGGGCAAAGTGAAGGAGGCGGCGCGACGCACACGATGAGGGGTTTTAAAGCGCACGGGTGTCCGTGTCGGTGTGGAATCCGTGGGGCGGTTGGCGGCGCGGCGAAATCCGACGAGCACACGGATTGGCCACATGGCATAATCACGGCCCTCCGCACGGAACTAATCCGATGGCCGTGCGCACTCGCGTGCGCGGCACACTCCCAGCCGTTGGATACGGATCCAACGGTCGGGTCAGATGGCTAGGGTTTGGGTCCAGGTCTGGCTCGATAAGCCCGACTCGAGTCGGACTCAAGTCAGACTCGAGTCTGACCCGAGTCGGTTGAACAGTAAAACCCGTTAGTGTTTTCCAGCGATTTAATAATTAAAATAATTCCATTAATTCAAATAATTCAAGAAAAATAGCAAAATAATCAGAAAAATTCTGGAAAATACTATGTGACATTTTGGACTCAAATAAAATATTTTCAATAAAAAATTATTTGAAACTTTTAATTATTTAATTATCTCAAAAGGGAATAAATTCAAATTAAATCGAAATAAATCCCAAAAAATTCCAAAAATTCTCAAAAGTGCAAAATATCAATTAAATTTATGAAAAGAAAATTTTGGGGTGTTACAACCCTCCCCCTTAATAGAATCTCGACTCTGAGATTCAGGGCTGACTAAGGAATAGGTTCAAAAATTCATTTCTCAAATCCTCCTCGCGCTCCCAAGCCGCTTCACTTTCTGCATGGTTGCTCCACTGGACTCTGCAGAAGCGGGTTGACTTATTCCTGGACTCTCGATCCATCGTGTCCAAAATCTTCACCAGGTGTTCCTTGTAAGTTAGATCTTCCTGCAGCTCTATTGACTCTAGCGATGTTTGTTCATCTGGCACTCGGAGACACTTATTCAGTTGGGACACATGGAATACATCATGCACTCCCGCTAAGGACTACGGCAACTCCAGCTGGTAAGCAACTTCGCCTCTGCGGCTCAAAATCTTAAATGGCCCAACATAACGCGGTGCGAGTTTCCCTTTGGCATGGAACCTTTTAACTCCCTTGAGAGGTGTAACCCTGAGGTACATGAAGTCCTCCAGTTTAAAACTCAAGTCTCGGCGACGGTTATCCATGTAGCTTTTCTGTCTTGACTAAGCTATCTTCAGTCTTTCCCGGATCATGGCAATCTGCTCTTCGGCTTCTTGAAGAATATCCGGTCCAAAGACATGGCGTTCACCTATCTCATTCCAGTTCAACAGTGTTCGACATGGTCGACCATATAGTGCCTCAAAAGGTGACATCTGTAGACTGGCCTGATAGCTGTTATTGTAGCTGAACTCGGCGTACGGCAGACTCTTATCCCAAGAGATTGCATAAGCCAATGCGCAAGCTCTTAGCATATCCTCTAGAATCTGATTTACTCTTTCCGTCTGTCTATCTGTCTGCGGATGATAGGCAATACTGAAGTTCAAACGAATCCCCATGGCTTCATGCAGCTTGTTCCAGAATCTTGAGGTAAATTGGGTACCTCTGTCCGATACAATCTTCTTCGGTACTCCGTGTAAACAGACAACTCTGGTCATATACAATTCTGCTAATTTATCCCCTGAGTAGGTAGTCTTCACGGGAATGAAATGCGCGACCTTTGTCAAACGATCTACTATAACCCATATGGAGTCATATCCACCCTGGGTCCTTGGTAAACTGGTAATGAAGTCCTTACCGATTTCTTCCCACTTCCACTCAGGTATCTTTAATGGTTGCAGCAATCCTACTAGCCTCTAATGCATTGCCTTGACTCGCTGACATATATCGCACAACGCAACATGCTCGGCAACTTCGCATTTCATACTCGGCCACTAGAATCTTTCCTTCAGATCATGATACATCTTAGCACTTCCTAGATGAATGGAATATTTGGAGTCATGAGCTTCTTCCAGAATCAACTGCTTCAGTTCCTTCTTGTTCCGCACGCAGATGCGATCTTTAATCCACAATGTGCCTTGCTCATCCAGCTTGAAATCCTTCGCCATGCCTTCCTCCATTTTGGACTTGATCCTCTGGATCTTGTCATCATCCTTTTGTCCTTCTCGAATCTGATCTTCCAAAGTAGGCTTTACTTCTAATGCGGCCAAGAATCCTTCCGGTACAACTTCCAGCTTCATCTTCTGGAATGCCTTGCACAACTCGTCCTAACTTCCTGCTGCCAACATACTCATGGTATGGCTTTTCCGACTCAGAGCATCGGCCACCACATTGGCCTTTCTGGGATGGTAATGGATTCCAACATTATAATCCTTGATTAGTTCCAACCATCTCCTCTGCCTCATGTTCAAGTCCGATTGGGTGAATATGTATTTAAGACTCTTATGGTCCGTATACACTTCACACCTATTTCCGATCAGATAGTGATGCCACAACTTCAAGGCATGCACTACGACTGCTAACTCTAAGTCATGCATCGGATAGTTCTCTTCATGCGGCCTCAACTGCCTCGATGCATATGCAATGACCTTTCTGTTCTGCATCAGCACGCATCCAAGTCCTTGCCGCGATGAATCACAGTATATATCGAAGCTTTGATTAACATCTGGTAGAACTAACACCGGTGCTGATGTTAAACGCTTCTTCAGCTCTTGGATACCCTTTTCGCAATCCGGCATCCAGGTAAACTTCTTTTCTTTCTTCAAAAATTGCGTGAGAGGTCTCGCAATCGTCGAAAATCCCTCAATAAAACGGTGGTAATAACCAGCCATCCCCAGAAAACTACGGATGCAGGTCCTTTGTCTTCATTTGTTCCCAATGTAACACGGCCTCTACCTTGCTTGGGTCAACTGTAACTCCTTCTGCGGTCATTACATGTCCAAGGAACTCTACCTTGTCTTTCCAAAAATCACACTTACTGAACTTGGCGAATAGTTGTTGTTCCCTTAGTTTTTCCAAAACTAGCCTCAGGTGTTCTGCGTGCTCTTCTCTGGTCTTGGAGTAGACCAAAATATCATCTATGAACACGACAACAAACTTGTCCAAATATTCCATGAAAACCTTGTTCATCAGATTCATGAAATAAGCTGGCGCATTCATCAGACCAAAGGACATAACGGTGAACTCGTAATGTCCGTATCTCGACGAGAATGCGGTCTTTGGAATATCTTTTGACCGGATCTTCAGCTGATGATATCCTGATCTCAGATCAATCTTGGAGAAAACTCCGGCTCCTCTTAATTGGTCAAACAGGTCATCGATCCTGGGTAGCGGCTACTTGTTCTTTACTATAACTCCATTGAGTGCACGGTAATCTATGCACATCCGGAAACTCCCGTCTTTCTTCTTGACAAACAGAACTGGTGCTCCCCACGGTGACGAACTAGGTCTGATGAATACTTTTTCCATCAGTTCCTCAAGCTGCTTCTTCATTTCCACTAATTCTTCGGTTGACATTCAATAGGGTCTCTTTGCTATCGATGTTGTACCAGGACTAACTCAATTACAAACTCTATATCTCTATCTGGCGGCATACCAGGTAAATCTTTAGGAAAAATGTCCGGGTACTCATTCACTACTGGAACAACTTCCATGCTGTTGACCATTAACTGCCCATCACGAACGGTGGTCGCGTGAAACTCCTCTTTTCTTCCACAAGGGCTCTCAACTGATATGACTCTTCATCCACAGTCCAACACTGTCTTGTGCTTGGTCAACCAGTCCATTCCCAAGATAACGTCTAAAGTTTGGGTTCCCAATATTATGAGGTTTGCCAGGAATTCTACCTCTTTTATTAATATTCTCACCCCAGAACATCCTACTTGAGATCAGAGTTTTAACCCAGGGGTTTGAACTATAAGCATTCCTTTAAGATCCACAATTCACAAATCATTTCTAGCAACAAAATCTCGAGAAACAAACGAATGCGAAGCTCTAGAGTCAAACAAAACTGTTACGGGTACGGAGCAGATAAGTAACTTACCCAACACGACATTTGTAGCATTCTGCAGTGCCTCTGCGGTGAAATGGTTGACACGACCTCTCACCACTATCTAGGTTGTGCCTTTGGGCTGTGCGGCTCCACGGTTTGTTCCTGGTGCAGGTCCTCTTGCTGGCGTGGATCCTAGATTGAAGCGAACTGGGGTCACTGTAACACCCCAATTTTTGCTGTTCATGAAATTAAAATACTATTTTGCACATTTGGGAATTTTTGGAATTTTCTGGAATTTATTTGGATTTATTTGGAATTTATTTGAATTTATTCCATTTTGAAATAATTAAAGAATTTAACTTTGCAAATAAAATTTTGTTGGAAATATTTTATTTGAGTCCCAAATACCCTAAAATATTTTCCATAATTTTTCTGGAATTTTTCAGAGTATTTTGCTATTTTTCTTGAATTAAATGAATTTCTGAGAATTAATTTGAATATTAAATCGCTGGAAAAATCAATCGGGTCGAGTACTGTTCATCCGACCGAGTCGGAACCCGAGTCGGACTCGAGTCCGACCCGAGCCACGTGACTCGGCCAGAACCGACCCTAAACCTAATCGATCCGGCCAGTTGGATCGAGATCCAACGATCGAGATTGGACCGCCGTTTGATCGGATCCGACTTGGATCCGTGCGCGCCAGGCAATCGTGGCCGCCGATCGCGCCACGTGGACGGCTGCTAGCCTTCGTCTCCGCCCGTGTCCGGATCGGACTGCGCCGCCGCGTCCTCCGCCGCATCCGTTAGGGTTACGGATTGAGCGCGGAAGCCGAGGTTATTTAAAGCCCGGGACCTGCCCCGAGGACCGCCTTGACCCCGCGCTGCTTTTGCCCTAGCTCGCTAAACCCTAGCCGCCGCCGCTTGCCCGGGATTGCTCGCCGTAGTTGCTTAGGACCTTGCTTTGGTTTTCCTCACCTTCCGCCGCCGTCCGCCGTCGCCCGAGAATAAGGAGGCGGATCAGGATCCCGAGCCAGGGCAATTCGAACGTGACCACGCACGTCGCCGGAGGAGCCCCGTAGCGCCGCGCCCTTGGTCGTCGTCCCCGTCTCCGGTGCACTCCGCTCCACCGCGCGCCATCGCCGCCCCGCGAGCTCCGTGAACCGTCCGATCAAGATCCGACGTCCCGGATTGCGCCACGTCATTCCACGGTAAGGACCACGTGTGATTCCCAGATCCAATCTCAACCGTTGGATCTAGATCCAACGGTCCAGATTGACCACGTTCACCCCAAAGTGCGTCATCGGATCCGATCAGGACCGTTGATTTTCAAATCAACGGCCCGGATCATGCCACGTAGCCCAGTCACCGCACCATGCGCGTGTAAGCGCGCCACTGACACGCTGGGCCCACATGTCAGCGACGCGACCCAAACCGCACCATGACGTCACGCTGACGTCATGGCGGGCCCGCATGTCAGCGGCCTCCCCAGCCGTGTAGTGACGTCAGCGATGGTCAGCACCGTGGGCTGAGCCCCGCTGACGTCAGCAATGACGTCACCCGAGGGGACCCACCTGTCAGTCTCACGTGGAGCCGTGGACCGAGTCCACGGTAGACCCGAGCCGAGCGTGGACCGAGTCCATGGACCGGCTGACGTCAGCCGCCCAATCAGGGGCTACCACGTGTCCAGGTTGACGCAATAATTAATTTCCGAAAAAGAAAATGATTTATTAATTCGAAATAATGATTCAGATTTTGATTCAAACTTCAAACGCTTATAACTTTTGCGTTTCAACTCCGATTTGAGTGATTCAAATTTCTAAATTTGTATAAAATTGAGATCTACCTAATTATAAATTTTATTTAATTTTTGGACTAAAGTTTTTCTCTGTAAAATTATTTAATTGATTATTTAAACTTCAAAATGCTATAACTTCTACATTTTAACTCCGAATTTGGCGATTCCAGTTTCTAAAAATTCATAAAATTATGCTCTCTCTGTTTATGGATTTTATTTGGATGTTTGGACACTTTTTTCCTATTGTTTATTCGTGTATTGCTATTTGCACGCTTTACGAGTAGACGTTGAAGTGCCGGAAGGATTCGAAGGAGAAGTATTGACTCAGGATCCAACTCAAGATCAAGAACAAGTACTTTTTGAAGGCAAGTTGTGCTTTGACCATGTTGATCCTTTTTTGAAACCTATTTTGATTTAACCTATTGCATGCTAGTTCAATTAGAAAATACTTTATTTAAATATGGGGAATTAGATAAATGCCAAATTGATGTATGACACCTTGATTACTTAAGTATGTGCCATGACCCCTTGTCACCCTAGTTGTGGTTTACTAGTTAGACATTATTAAATTGCCAACATGGGTTTTAGACCGTTGTAGTTTATGGCTTAGACCTGCTACGTGCTCATGACATGATTTTGGACAATCAAACGTTAATATTGACTTAATGATATATTGAACCTGTTTTGGAAAGGTATCATGTGGTGTTGATGGCACGTGGTGCATGGTAATCAACTGGGGATTGATAAATAGTTTTTCGACCGGGGCATGTGGCAAGAATAATCAGGTGGGCCAGTTGTGGCATTGGAAATGTTGGTTTGGTTCTTCGGGTAGTCTTGCCCTGGTCACCCTAAGGACTTAACCTTGCAAGCCTTTGAACTGGGTCTAACGTGCAACCACATGTCTGTAATGGGACGGACCTAGTTGACTAAATTGCTAATAACATACCTGTGGGACCTCAGGAGGTCAACTACACCCTTTGTGTAAGTTATGCGGGGAGGCGTCTGGAAGTGAGGCCAGTACCCATCTAGCAGTTGATTGGCCTAAACTTCGCCTTAGCTAAGGGAAGGGTTAGTGTGCAATAACCGGGGAGGACCACTTGTATTGTTAGAAGTTTTCGAAAGACTTTGTTACGGGAACTCGCCTTTGTGGTGTTTGACTGTATCTTGTGGGTAAAGTGCATAACCTCTACAGAGTGTACAATCTATTCGAATAGCCGTGTCCGCGGTATTGGACATCGCTCGGGAATTACAGTCAAGGGTTAGATTTTCTCAAAAAAATAACTTGGACTTGAAAGGTTGGGTTTGGTTAAATAATGATTAATGGAAATGTGGATTAGGATGGGAAAGATGTTTATTGAACTCCTTGAAAATTTAGTTATGCTTTACTTGTTTCTACTGCTTTCGAATCTACTTATGTTACTTGTCAAATCTTGCACTGCAAATATACCTTGAGCTATTCATTTGTATCAAGCCATGCATATAGTATATTAGCTTGCATTCTGTGCATGACTTGCTGAGTACCAAGTACTCACCCTTGCCACAATACAACACCAGTTGAAGAGGAGACTACACCAGCTTTGGAGGAGGAGCTCCACGAGGAACCGTCTACTTAGGGAGCGAGCCAGTGAGTTGCCTGTGGTATACTGGATGGCGCCACGACGTTATCTTATTTTCCGCTGCTATTATTTCTCTCTTAATAAGTTTCGCCCTGCGAGGCGTATATTTGTAACTTGACCATAAGGTCGAGCAACCAGTTTGACTATTTAATTAAAGTACTTTATTAGTACCGAGTGGTATGATTGTGATATTTACCGATGTTAAGACTGTGTGCACTAGCGCGTTCCTGGACTAGTGCTGAATACACAGAGGGTCCGGATTTGCAAATTCGGGTCCCGATAGAGGTGGTATCAGAGCCATACTGACCGTAGGCTCAGCCCTAGCTAGAATGGTCGTAGAGAGGTTAAAACCTATTTTCTAAAAGCTAAAAATTCGTCAAGATAAGAAATGACATCTCGACTTATCCCCTTCTCTCTTTTCTTGTCTCTTGCTGAATTTTTCCTTACCTTGTCACGATCTAAAAATTCCGAGTTCTTACATGAGCACTCTTGTGACTGATGGAGGGAGAGTTCAACTACGTCGACCTGGAGGTTGGTCACGCCGCAGAACTTTGGCATATGCTACAGACTCTCGGAGATTTTGAGAAGCCGCAATACCAAGTGGAAGTGATCAGACAAGCAGGATTGATCAAGGCTTGTGACGTGAAGATTGTGGTACCTGCTAGGAAGAAGGGCCCAGGCAATCGCCCGATACACTGCACTGCCAGGAGGTCTACAATGCAGATGGGTATCCAAGAAGTGTCACGACGAGCGATGCGACACATTACCCGCATCTATGCCAGAGAATTGGAGAGCATGGTGTTCCGTTATCACCCGCGCAACAATAACCTTCTTGACCCGAAGGCGATTCAGGATGAGAATGCCATGGTTACACAGTTGGCACGACTTGTTGTCGCCTAGGAGGATGTACTCGATGATACAAGCAAGGAGCTACAGAAGGCCCGCGAGGAGATCACGACAGAGAAGAACAGATGGCGGGAAACTCAAGAGTATGTGTCACACCTTCTGCAAAGGATTGGAGAGTTAGAGATAGCATTGTACGCACCAGAGCCAGAGCCAATGCTCGAGCTACACGAGCCAGACCCGGAGGAGCCAGAGCTAGAGGAGGACACTGCTTCTTCGACTACCACAGATGACACAGTTGCTGGACATGGCAATCGTTTCGCGCCTATGCCGCAGCATCCGTACCCAGGCTGTGGAGGTTTTCTCGATGAGTGAGCGTAGGTTCTATAGTGAGACTCCTTCGCCGAGTCGCGTCATAGAATAAAGAGTCACCCTTTAGGCGTTAGACTCCAGTATTAGTTCGATTTGGATTTTTCATTGCTTGCTGAGTGTGCAGTATGTGTTGCAAGGCCCCTAGGCATTGTAAGCAACCATACCAAGTTACTATTGTTTAAAGTAATAAAGTTAGGACCTTAAAGTTACACCTTTCGCCGCATAAGTTCCTTATTACTTGTCTATTCTTGTTTCCCTCTCATCTCTAAAACCTAGAGCAAATCGACAGATGGTGAACACTCGTGGAAACCTTGGACGCAATGGGAGTGGTTCTCGCCCAGCAGAAAACCCCAATGATGAAGCACCAGCACCGCCACTGGATATGCAGAATTTTGGAGCATTTCTTGCTGCTCAGACTCAGTTGATGCATGCTATGATGCAACAGATGCAACACGTCACTGCTCAGGCCACTGCTAATCAAGTCAATCAGGGACAACGCCAGAATACAAGACTGTCAGAGTTCATGAGGACTCATCCACCCACTTTCTCTGGGAATGCCAATCCATTGGAGGCCGATGATTGGTTAAGGTCAATTGAGAGGAAGCTACACATCGCTCAATGCATAGGAAATGAGAAGGTACTCTACGCTTCTCATCAGTTGGATGGAACAGCCGCCGAATGGTGGGAGAACTTCTGTGCCACGCAAGAGAACCCCCAAGACATCACTTGGGAGGAGTTCACAGTTGCGTTCCGTCAGTATCACGTGCCTGAAGGAATCATGGATCTCAAGAAGGAGGAGTTTAGAGCACTGAGGCAAGGTAATCAGCCAGTGGCCGAATACCTGAATAAGTTCACACAGCTTGCTCGCTACACACCTGAGGATGTAGCAACAGATAAAGCCAGACAGTCTCGTTTCATGAAGGGACTTAACTCAGGATTGCAGGTGGGATTGATCACCCACACCTTTCCAGATTTCCAAGAGTTGGTGAATAAGGCGCTTATTCTTGAGAACAAGCGCAAGGAACTGGATGAGAATAGGAAGCGCAAGATGCAACAGCAGGGATCACGCCAGGGAACGCAACAGCGTCTGAGAGTTGCACCAAATCAATTTTTCAGATTCCAGCCACAAAATGCAACAAGGACACCGTCACGGCACCAAGACACATCAATCGAACTATCGGACCCAGCCCGGCCAGAAATGCCGCTCCAGGCGATCGGCGAAGGAAACGATGAGGCAGCTGCTACAACTGCAACGAGCCAGGACACTTTGCCAACAGTTGTCCAAAGAAGACAGCAGGAGTGACCCCAGTCCGCTTCAACCTGGGATCCACACCAGCTAGGACGCCAGCACCAGGAGCCACATCCCAGACTGTGGTGAGAGGCCGAGTCAACCATGTCACCGCGGATGCCTTTGCGAGAATGCTACGGACGTCGTCTTGGGTAAGTTGCTAGTCAACTCGATGCACCTGTGATTTTGTTTGATTACGGAGCTTAGCATTCATTTGTTTCACAAGGCTTTGCTGCTAAAAATGATTTGGAGATTGCAAGACTTAAATGCATGCTTGTAGTTCAAACCCACAGTTAGAACTCGAGCGAAAGTAGGATGTTACGGGGTGAGAATACTAATAGATGGGATAGAGTTCCTAGCGAACCTTATTATTCGAAACCCGGACCTTAGATGTTATTTTGGGAATGGATTGGTTATCCAAGCATGAGCCGTCTTGGATTGTGGACGAAGAACTATCTCAGTTGAGAGCAGTGTGGAAAGAAAGTGGAATTTCAAGCTCTGCGATTAGAGATGGGCGAGATGATGGTTAACGGACACCAAGGCAATCAGCATAGAAGATGTCTCGGTAGTGAATGAGTACCCGGATGTTTTCTGAAGATCTACGGTATGCCGCCAGGCGAGGACATAGAGTTTGTGATAGAGCTTGTACAGTGCGGCACCGATAGCAAAGAGACCTTATCGGATGTCCAGAAGAATTGGTAGAGATGAAAAAGCAACTTGAAGAGTTAATGGAGAAAGGATTTATCGAGGCCGAGTTAAATCGCCGTGGGGAGCACCAGTTTTGTTTGTCAAGAAAAAGGACGGAAGTTTCAGGATGTGCATTGATTACCGTGCACTCAATGAAGTCACCGTGAAGAATAAGTACCCGCTACCCAGGATCGATGATTTGTTTGATCAGCTGAGAGGAGCCGGAGTTTTCTCCAAGATTGATCTAAGATCGGGATACCATCAGTTGAAGATCCGATCAGAAGATATCCCAAAGATCGCATTCTCGTCAAGATACGGACATTACGAGTTTACAGTTATGTCCTTTGGTCTGACGAATGCGCCAACATATTTCATGAATATGATGAATAAGGTGTTCATGGAATCTTTGGACAAGTTTGTTGTCGTGTTCATAGATGATATCCTAATCTACTCCAAGACAGAGGATGAACATGCAGAACACTTGAGGCGAGTTTTGGAAAAGCTGAGGGAACAGCAACTCTTCGCCAAGTTCAGCAAGTGTGATTTTTGAAAGGACAAGGTGGAGTTCCTCGGACATGTAATGACCGCAGAAGGAGTTGCCGTTGATCCAAGTAAAGTAGAAGCTGTGTTACACTGGGAGCAGCCGAAGACCGTAACCCAGATCCGGAGTTTCCTTGGAATGGCAGGTTACTACCGCCGTTTCATCGAAGGCTTTTCGACAATTGCGAAACCTCTCACGCAATTGCTGAAAAAGGAGAAGAAGTTTGCATGGACGCCAGAGTGCGAGAAAGGTTTTCAAGAACTGAAGAAACGATTGACATCAGCGCGGTGTTAGTCCCTGGGACGTTAATCAAAGCTTTGATATTTATTGTGATGCATCGCGTCAAGGACTTGGATGTGTCTTGTCTGAGCAGAAAGGTTGTTGCCTATGCATCAAGGCAGTTGAGGCCGCATGAGGAGAATTACCCGACACATGACCTAGAGTTAGCTGCCGTAGTGCATGCCTTGAAGATATGGCGTCACTATCTGATCGGGAACAGATGTGAAGTGTATACGGATCATAAGAGCCTTAAATACATATTCACCCAGTCGGATCTGAATATGAGGCAGAGGAGATGGTTAGAGTTGATCAAGGACTACAATGTTGGGATCCATTACCATCTCGGGAAGGCCAACGTAGTAGCCGATGCTCTGAGTCGGAAAAGCCATACCGTGAGTATGTTGCTAGCCACAAGTCAGGATGAGTTATGTGAGGATTTCCAGAGAATGAAGATTGAAGTGGTACCTAGCGGATTCTTGGCCGCATTAGAAGTAAAGCCGACCCTAGAGGATCAGATCCGAGAAGGACAGAAGGATGATGACAAGATCCGCAGGATTAAGTCCATCAAGGAAGAAGGCAAGGCAGAGGATTTCAAGTTGGATGAGCAGGGCACGTTATGGATAAAGGATCGGATTTGTGTGCCCAACAAGAAGGAATTAAAACAGCTGATTTTGGAGGAAGCCCATGACTCCAAGTATTCAATCCACCCAAGAAGTGCCAAGATGTATCAGGATTTGAAGAAGAGATTCTGGTGGCCAAGCATGAAGCGTGAAGTCGCCGAGCATGTTGCATTGTGCGACGTATGCCAGAGAGTCAAAGCAATGCATCAGAGACCAGCAGGATTGCTACAGCCGTTGAAAATACCTGAGTGGAAGTGGGAGGAAATCGGAATGGATTTCATTACCGGTTTACCTAAGACTCAAGGAGGTTATGACTCCATATGGGTTATAGTGGATCGCTTGACCAAGGTCGCCCATTTTATCCCCGTAAAGACCACTTACTCGGGAGATAAGTTAGCAGAGTTGTATATGGTCAGGATCGTCTGTTTGCACGGAGTGCCAAAGAGGATTGTATCGGATAGAGGTACCCAATTTACCTCAAGGTTTTGGAGTAAGTTGCATGAAGCCATGGGAACCCGTTTGAACTTCAGTGCAGCCTATCATCCACAGACGGATGGACAGACCGAAAGAATCAATCAGATCCTGGAGGATATGCTAAGAGCGTGTGCATTGGCTTATGCTACCTCTTGGGATAAGAGTTTGCCGTATGCCGAGTTCAGTTACAATAATAGTTACCAGGCTAGTTTACAGATGTCACCTTTTGAGGCCTTTGTATGGTCGACCACTGTCGGACGCCATTAAGCTGGAATGAGGCCGTGGCGCCGTGTCTTGGGCTGATATTCTTCAAGAAGCTGAAGAAGCGGTGCCATGATTAGGGAAAGGTTGAAGATAGCCCAATCACGACAGAAGAGTTATGCTGACAACCGTCGCCGGGATTTGAGTTTTCAACCAGAAGACTATGTATACCTCAGAGTTACGCCTCTCAGGGGAGTTAAGAGGTTCCATGCCAAAGGGAAACTTGCACCCCGTTATGTTGGACCATTTAAGATTTTGAGCCGCAGAGGCGAAGTTGCTTACCAGCTGGAGTTACCGCAGTCATTAGCAGGAGTGCATGACGTGTTCCACGTGTCCCAGTTGAAGAAGTGTCTCCGAGTACCTGAGGAACAGACACCGCCAGAGTCAATTGAGTTGCAGGAAGATTTGACTTACAAGGAGCACCCCGTGAAGATTCTGGACACGATGGATCGAGAGACGAGGAACAATTCAACCCGTTTCTGTAGAATTCAGTGGAGCAATCATACAGAGAGCGACGCAACTTGGGAGCGCGAAGAGGATTTGAAAAAAGAGTTTCCAAACCTATTCTGTAGTAAGCCTTAAATCTCGGGGACGAGATTCTATTAAGGGGGGGAGGTTTGTAACACCCCAATTTTTTCTGTTCATGAAATTAAAATACTATTTTGCACATTTGGGAATTTTTGGAATTTTCTGGAATTTATTTGGATTTATTTGGAATTTATTTGAATTTATTCCATTTTGAAATAATTAAAGAATTTAACTTTGCAAATAAAATTTTGTTGGAAATATTTTATTTGAGTCCCAAATACCCTAAAATATTTTCCATAATTTTTCTGGAATTTTTCTGAGTATTTTGCTATTTTTCTTGAATTAAATGAATTTCTGGGAATTAATTTGAATATTAAATCGCTGGAAAAATCAATCGGGTCGAGTACTGTTCATCCGACCGAGTCGGAACCCGAGTCGGACTCGAGTCCGACCCGAGCCACGTGACTCGACCGAACCAGCCCTAAACCTAATCGATCCCGACCGTTGGATCGAGATCCAACGGTCAGGATTGGACCGCACCGTTTCGGTCGGATCCGGCTCGGATCCGTGCGCGCCAGGCAATCGTGGCCGCCGATCGCGCCACGTGGACGGCTGCTAGCCTTCGTCTCCGCCCGTGTCCGGATCGGACTGCGCCGCCGCGTCCTCCGCCGCATCCGTTAGGGTTACGGATTGAGCGCGGAAGCCGAGGTTATTTAAAGCAGGACTGCCGAGGACCGCCTTGACCCCGCGCTGCTTTTGCCCTAGCTCGCTAAACCCTAGCCGCCGCCGCTTACCCGGGATTGCTCGCCGTAGTTGCTTAGGAACTTGCTTTGGTTTTCCTCACCTTCCGCCGCCGTCCGCTGTCGCCCGAGAAGAAGGAGGCCAGATCCGGGATCCCCGAGCCAGGGCGATTCGAACGTGACCACGCACGTCGCCGGAGGAGCCCCGTAGCGCCGCGCCCTTGGTCGTCGTCCCCGTCTCCGGTGCACTCCGCTCCATCGCGCGCCATCGCCGCCCCGCGAGCTCCGTGAACCGTCCGATCAAGATCCGACGTCCCGGATTGCGCCACGTCATTCCACGGTAAGGACCACGTGTGATTCCCAGATCCAATCTCAACCGTTGGATCTAGATCCAACGGTCCAGATTGACCACGTTCACCCCAAACGTGCGTCATTGGATCCGATCAGGACCGTTGATTTTCAAATCAATGGCCCGGATCATGCCACGTAGCCCAGTCACCGCACCATGCGCGTGTAAGCGCGCCACTGACACGCCGGGCCCACATGTCAGCGACGCGACCCAAACCGCACCATGACGTCACGCTGACGTCATAGCGGGCCCGCATGTCAGCGGCCTCCCCAGCCGTGTAGTGACGTCAGCGATGACGTCACCCGTGGGTCCCACCTGTCAGCACCGTGGGCTGAGCCCCGCTGACGTCAGCAATGACGTCACCCGAGGGGACCCACCTGTCAGTCTCACGTGGAGCCGTGGACCGAGTCCACGGTAGACCCGAGCCGAGCGTGGACCGAGTCCATGGACCGGCTGACGTCAGCCGCCCAATCAGGGGCTGCCACGTGTCCAGGCTGACGCAATAATTAATTTTCGAAAAAGAAAATGATTTATTAATTCGAAATAATGATTCAGATTTTGATTCAAACTTCAAACGCTTATAACTTTTGCGTTTCAACTCCGATTTGAGTGATTCAAATTTCTAAATTTGTATAAAATTGAGATCTACCTAATTATGAATTTTATTTAATTTTTGGACTAAAGTTTTTCTCTGTAAAATTATTTAATTGATTATTTAAACTTCAAAATGCTATAACTTTTGCATTTTAACTCCGAATTTGACGATTCCAGTTTCTAAAAATTCATAAAATTATGCTATCTCTGTTTATGGATTTTATTTGGATGTTTGGACACTTTTTGCCAATTGTTTATTCGTGTATTGCTATTTGCACGCTTTACGAGTAGACGTTGAAGTGCCGGAAGGATTCGAAGGAGAAGTATTGACTCAGGATCCAACTCAAGACCAAGAACAAGTACTTTTTGAAGGCAAGTTGTGCTTTGACCATGTTGATCCTATTTTGAAACCTATTTTGATTTAACCTATTGCATGCTAGTTCAATTAGAAAATACTTTATTTAAATATGGGGAATTAGATAAATGCCAAATTGATGTATGACACCTTGATTACTTAAGTATGTGCCATGACCCTTTGTCACCCAAGTTGTGGTTTACTAGTTGGACATTATTAAATTGCCAACATGGGTTTTAGACCGTTGTAGTTTATGGCTTAGACCTGCTACGTGCTCATGACATGATTTTGGACAATCAAACGTTAATATTGACTTAATGATATATTGAACCTGTTTTGGAAAGGTATCATGTGGTGTTGATGGCACGTGGTGCATGGTAATCAACTGGGGATTGATAAATAGTTTTTCGACCGGGGCATGTGGCAAGATTAATCAGGTGGGCCAGTTGTGGCATTTGAAATGTTGGTTTGGTTCTTCGGGTAGTCTTGCCCTAGTCACCCTAAGGACTTAACCTTGCAAGCCTTTGAACTCGGTCTAACGTTCAACCACATGTCTGTAATGGGACGGACCTAGTTGACTAAGTTGCTAATAACGTACCTGTGGGACCTCAGGAGGTCAACTACACCCTTTGTGTAAGTTGTACGGGGGAGTGTACCGGGGCTGAGGACAGGTACCCATCTAACGGTTGATTGGCCTAAACTTCGCCTTAGCTAAGGGAAGGGTTAGTGTGCAATAACCGGGGAGGACCACTTGTATTGTTAAAAGTTTCCGAAAGACTTTGTTACGGGAACTCGCCTTTGTGGTGTTTGACTGTATCTTGTGGGTAAAGTGCATAACCTCTGCAGAGTGTACAATCTATTCGAATAGCCGTGTCCGCGGTATTGGACATCGCTCAGGAATTACAGTCAAGGGTTAGATTTTCTCAAAAAAATAACTTGGACTTGAAAGGTTGGGTTTGGTTAAATAATGATTAATGGAAATGTGGATTAGGATGGGAAAGATGTTTATTGAACTCCTTGAATATTTAGTTATGCTTTACTTGTTTCTACTGCTTTCGAATCTACTTATGTTACTTGTCAAATGCTGTTTACTGCAAATATACCTTGAGCTATTCCTTTGTATCAAGCCATGCATATAGTATATTAGCTTGCATTCTGTGCATGACTTGCTGAGTACCAAGTACTCACCCTTGCCGCAATACAACACCAGTTGAAGAGGAGACTACACCAGCTTTGGAGGAGGAGCTCCACGAGGAACCGTCTACTTAGGGAGCGAGCCCAGTCAGTTGCTTGTGGTATACTGGATGGCACCACGATGTTATCTTATTTTCCGCTGCTATTATTTCTCTCTTAATAAGTTTCGCCCTGCGAGGCGTATATTTGTAACTTGACCATAAGGTCGAGCAACCAGTTTGACTATTTAATTAAAGTACTTTATTAGTATCGAGTGGTATGATTGTGATATTTACCGATGTTAAGACTGTGTGCACTAGCGCGTTCCTGGACTAGTGCTGAATACACAGAGGGTCCGGATTTGCAAATTCGGGTCCCGACAGTCACTCCTTCTGTTTTCTTGGGGCAATTGTTGGAGAAGTGCCCTGGTTCATTGCATGTATAACAACGTCTCACTACAACATACTGACTGCTGGTAGTGGTGTTCCTGGCTGGAGCTGGTGTCTGGTAGTTCTTGTTGGTAGATCTTAGTGCTGGCGACGGTGTTCTTGCAGCATTCTGCGGCTGGAATCTGAAGAATTGATTTGGTGCAACTCTCAGGCATTGCCCTCCTTGGCGTGCTCTCTGCTGTGCCATCGTGTGCTTCCGGTTGTCATCCAATTCCTTGCGCTTGTCCTCCAGGATGAGTGCCTTGTTCACAAGCTCTTGGAAGTCAGGAAAGGTGTGGGTAATCAGTCCCACCTATAGTCCAGAATTTAGTCCCTTTAAGAAGCGAGACTGCCTGGCCTTGTCTGTCGCTACGTCTTCAGGTGCGTAGCGGGCTAGCTGAGTAAACTTATTAAGATATTCAGCCACTGACTGGATGCTTTGCTTCAGAGCTCTGAATTCCTCCTTCTTGAGGTCCATTATTCCCTCCGGCACGTGATACTGACGGAAGGCGGTGGTGAACTCCCCCCAAATGATATCTTGCGGGTTCTCCTGTGTAGCGCAGTAATTCTCCCACCATTCCACTGCAGTCCCTTCTAGCTGATGAGAGGCGTAAAGCACCCTCTCATTCCCCACGCACTTGGTGATGTATAGCTTTCTTTCTATAGACCTTAGCCAATCATCTGCCTCCAGTGGATTGGCGTTTCCAGAGAATGCGGGTGGATGAGTCCTCATGAATTCTGAAAGCCTGGAATTCTGTCGCTGTCCTTGATTAGCTTGATTGGCAACAGCCTAAGCAGTGACTTGCTGCATCATGGCATGCATGAGTTGAATCTGTGCTGCCAAAAACGCTCCAAAGTTCTGCATGTCCACTGCTGGTGCTGGCTGAGGTGCTTGGTTCATATCATCTGGGTTCCCAGCTGGGCGATGACCACTTCCATTTCCTCCATTGTTCCCGCGGGTGTTCACCATTTGTGGAATACTCCAAGTTTTAGAGACGAGAGGGAAACAAGAATAGACAAGTAGTAGAGAAACTTATGCGGGGTGGAAGGTGTAACTAAAAATCCCAACTTTATTATTTATTCAATAATAACTTGGTATGGTTGCTTACAATGCCTAAGGGCCTTGCAACACATACTGCACACTCAGCAAGCAATGAAAATCCAAATTGACTAACACACTAGAGTCTAACGCCTCTAAGGGTGACTCTGTATTCTAAAATGCGACTCGACGAAGGAGTATCAACCACTAATCTGAATGCTCACTCCTCGACCCAACCTCCACTGCCTCCACGTGGCGGGTGCAAAGCAATCGCCATGCCCCACAACAACTGAAGTCGAAGAAACGGCATCCTCCTCGGGCTCTAGTGCGGGCTGTGTCTCTGGCTGCGGCTCCTCGGGATCTGGTTCGTGCAGTTCCAGCATTGGCTCCAGCCCCAGTCCATATAATGCCATTTCCAGCTCATCAATCCTTCGCAGAAGTTGAGACATATACTCTTGAACCTCCTGCAGATTTCTCTTCTCTTTTTTGATCTCCTCAAGAGCCTTATGTAGCTCCTGCACCATATCATAGAGTGCATCCTCCTGTGCGACGACAAACCTCGCCAATTGTGTGACAATGACATCCTCATCCTTTATCGGCTCCCGCTCAACCCTGTTGTCTCAGCGTGGGTGGTGGCGAAACACTGTGCCCTCCAGCTCTCTAGAGTAGGTGCGAGCAAGGTGTCGCATCGCTCGGTGCGACACTTCCTGAATCCCCATCTGGAGATACTCCGTAAGAATGCAACATTTTAAAACCAAAGTGGAGACAAAAAGAATTCAACAAGGGGTATGAAAAGAGAGAAGGGGATAAGGCGAGATTTCATTCATCATCTTGTCAAGTTTTAACTTTAGAAAATAGGTTTTATCCTAACTGCGATCATTCTAACTAAGGGGTAGTCCTACAGTCAGTATGGCTCTGATACCACCTCTGTCAGGACCCGAATTTGCAAATCCAGACCCTCTGTGTATTCAGCACTAGTCCAGGATCACGCTAGTGCACACAGTCTCAACATCGGTAAATATCACAATCATAAACATCGATAATAGTAAAGTACTTTAATTAAAATAACCAAACTGGTTGCTCAACCTTATGGTCAAGTTACAGGAGTACGCCGCGCAGGGTGAAAACTTATTAAAAGAAATAACTACAACGGAAAGAAAATAAACATCGTGGCGCCATTCAGTATACCACTCGCAACTGACTGGGCTCGCTCCCTAATTAGCCGGGTCTTCCTGGAGCTCCTCCTCCAAAGCAGGTATAGCTTCTTCTTCAACTGATGTTGTAGTTGCAAGGGGTGAGTACTTGGTACTCAACAAGTCATGCACAGAATGCAAACTAATATTCTACATGCATGGCTTAGTACAAAGGAATGTTTCATGGTTCACTTGCAGCAAAACAGCATTTAACAAGTAGCATAGGTAGATTCGAAAGCGGTAAAAGCAAATATAATATCCATAACTTTTCCAGGAGTTAAATAAACACTTTCCCTTTCCTAATCCACATTTCCATCAACGTCATCAATAAACCCAACCAAACGTTTCAAGTCCAAGTTGTTTTCATGAAAGTCTAACCCTTGACTGTAATCCCCGAGCAGTGTCCAGTGCCGCGGACTCGGCTATTCGAATATATTTTTACACAATGCAGATATTATGCACTTTACCCATGAGATACAGTCAAACACCACAAAGGCGAATAATCGTAACAAAGACTTTCAGAAACCGCAAACTATACAAGTGAACCTCTCCGGTTTTCGCCACACACCATCCCTTCCCTCAGTGGAGGCGAAGTATGGGACCGACATACCGTTGGACGGGTACCATGCCGTAGCCCTGGTACGCTCCCCCTTCAAGCTACACAAAAGGTGTAGTTGACACCCTGAGATCCCACAAGCAAGTTATTAGCAACTTATTCAACTAGGTCCGTCCCATTACAGACATGTGGTTGCACGTTTGACTCAGATCAAAGGCTTGCAAGGTTAAGTCCTTAGGATGACCAGAGCAAGACTACCCGAAGAACCAAAACGACTTCCCCGGTGCCAATCATGGCCCACCCGATCATTATTGCCACTTGCCCCGGTCTAAATCTATTTGTCAAACCCAGTTGATTACCATGCACCACGTGCCATCATCAACATCACAACACATGATACTTCTCAAAAATAGGTTCAATATCTCATTAAGTTAATATTAACATTTGATTGTCCAAAATCATGTCATGTGTACGCAGCAGGTCTAAGCAATATACTACAACAGTCTAAATACCCAATGTTGGCAATTTTATAATGACCAACTAATATGATCCCCAACTAGGGTGACAAGGGTTCATGGCACATAATTAAATAGTCAAGGTGTCATACTGCAATTTGGCATTTACCTAATTCCCAGAAATAATTAAAATAATTTCTAATTAAGCTAGCATGCAATAATTTAAATCAAACTAATTTTCGAAAATAGGAGAAATATGATGAAATCATAACTTGCCTTCAAAAAGTACTTGTTCTTGGTGTTGAGCTGGCCCCTGGGTCAAAACTTCACCTTCGAATCCCTTCGGCACTTCAACGTCTACTTGTAACGGATAAATAAACTCCAAATAAATAAAAATAGAGAAAAACTCAAGTCAAAAATTAAATAAAATTCACCATTAAATAGAGCTAAATTTTATAAAAATTTAGAAATAGAGTTAAAATGCAAAAGTTATAAGCGTTTGAAGTTTGAAATTATATTTAAAAAGAATAAAACGAATTATTGAAATTATTTTTATTCGACAATCAATTATGACGTCATCACTAACACATGGACCAATCACAGAGTGACACGTGTCCTCGCTGATGTCAGCTTGGCCAGCGTCCGTAATGACGTCAGCATGGCGTCATCATGCCACGTGGCACGCATAGGTGCGTCCACGTCGGCTTGGTGCACAGGCGCGGTCCACACGTTCAGCTTGGTCTACGGTGAACCCGACACATGGGTTAGTGCGGCTGACATGCGGGTCCCACCAGTTAGTGGGTCGCGTGCACGGCTGCTAGCTTGGTTCGGTGCGATCTAGACCGTCCATTCAAAAATCTACGGCTTAGATCACACCCATGTTGCGGCAATTACCGGCGACGTGGCATGACCCGGGCGACGACATGTGCATGCCCCTGCACCATTGGATCTAAATCCAACGATTGGAGCAGATCTAGCTGTACCAGTACAAATCCACGTAGTTTAATCCCACCCGTCCAACCGGATCTAACGGCTGAGATCTACCCAAGCATGGCGTAACACAACGCAATGTGACTAAATCCCGACCATCTATTACAGATCCTACGGTACAAAATAGATCTAGGCCAATGCGTCTACAAGACAACGTGGCAGAACCTAAGCCTTTGGATTCGAATCTAACGGTGCAAACTCAATTTCAAAGGAGCGGAGGAGATTGCTTATGTGGCCGAATCCGAGCGGTTCCCCAGAGATCGGACGACTGAGGGTGGTCGCGGGACTCCGACGAGGTCGCTACGGCTAGGGCGACTGGCACCAACGAAGATGACCTTACCCACGGTGTTTGAGCGCGATTTCAACGAGGTGAGTGGCACCCCTCGACGCGTCTCAACGCGGGGAGTCCGGATTCGGCCTTGGCCACGACGGAGAAGCGAGGAACGATGCCGGGGAAGAGGAAGAACCATAGAGGTGCTTGTGAGGTTCGGCGAGAAATTGTGCTCCGACGACAGTGGCTTAGGGTAGGGAACCTAGGGCAAAGGGAAGGAGGCGGCGCGACGCACACGATGAGGGGTTTTAAGGCGCACGGGTGTCCGTGTCGGTGTGGAATCCGCGGGGCGGTTGGCGGCGCGGAGAAATCAGGCGAGCACACGGATTGGCCACATGGCATAATCACGGCCCTCCGCACGGAACTGAACCGACGGCCGTGCGCACTCGCGTGCGTGGCACACTCCCAGCCGTTGGATACGGATCCAACGGTCGGGTCAGATGGCTAGGGTTTGGGTCCGGGTCGGGCTCGATAAGCCCGGCTCGAGTCGGACTCAAGTCAGACTCGAGTCTGACCCGAGTCGGTTGAACAGTAAAACCCGTTAGTGTTTTCCAGCGATTTAATATTTAAAATAATTCCATTAATTCAAATAATTCAAGAAAAATAGCAAAATAATCAGAAAAATTCCAGAAAAATCCTAGAAAATACTTTGAGACATTTTGGACTCAAATAAAATATTTCCAATAAAAATTTATTTGAAACTTTTAATTATTTAATTATCTCAAAAGGGAATAAATTCAAATTAAATCCAAGTAAATCTAAATAAATCCCAGAAAATTCCAAAAATTCTCAAAAGTGCAAAATATCAATTAAATTTATGAAAAGCAAAATTTGGGGTGTTACAATATCTGAACATTTCCATCCACGTCTATCTTCTACTTGAAAATCCATTTGCATTCTATGGTTTTTACACCATGAGGAGGATCAACGAAGTTCCATATTTGATTGTCATGCATGGATTGAATTTCGGATCTCATGGCTTCGAGCCATTTTTCAGAGTTTGGGTCCATCATCGCTTCTTTATAAGTTGTGGTCTCATCATTGTCCAACAATAATATGTCATGTCCATATCTTACGGGTTCATGATGTGGCCTCCCCGACCTACGTAGGGCTGGTGTCTCTTCCACATGTTGTTCAACACTTTGTACATCTTGTGAAAGTTCAGTGGCAGCTTTAACATATTCATGCGATTCTTGAAGTTCATCGAGATGCACATCACTCCCACTCATTTCTTTGGAAAGAAACTCTTTCTCCAAAAAGACACCATTTCAAGCAACAAAAACTTTATTCTCGTTTCTTTTGTAAAAGTAATATCCTTTTGTTTCTTTAGGATACTCCACAAAGAAGCATTTTTCTAATTTAGGAGCGAGTTTATCTGATTGCAAACGTTTTACATAAGCCTCGCATCCCCATATCTTGAGAAATTACAACATGGGACTTCTCTCGGTCCATATCTCATAAGGCACCTTATCAACGGAATTTGATGGTGCCCTATTTAATGTGAACACAGCTGTCTCTAGAGCAAAACCCCAGAAGGATAATGGCAGATCTGTTTGGCTTATCATTGACCGAACCATGTCTAACAAAGTTCGGTTTCGTCGTTCGGACACGCCATTCCATTGAGGCGTTCCTGGCGTAGTAAGTCGCGGAACGATTCCACACTGCTTTAGATGATCACCAAACTCTTGGCTCAAATATTGGCCACCACGATATGATCGTAAGTGTTTTATTGATTTGCCAAGTTGATTTTGTACCTCGTTTTGAAACTCTTTGAACCTTTCAAAAGTTTCAGATTTATGCCTCATTAAGTAGATATATCCACATCTACTAAAGTTATCGGTAAAAGTTACAAAGTACTGAAACCCATCTGTAGCACTCGAGCTCATTTGTCCACATACATATGTATGTACTAGGGTCAACAATTCACTCGCCCTTTCACTAAAACCTGTGAAAGAGGCCTTTGTCATCTTGCCAAGTAAACAAGACTCACATGTTTCAATTGATTCAAAGTCAAATGAGGTTAGAAGTCCATCACCATGGAGCTTCTTCATGCGCTTCTCATTTATGTGACCTAAGCGACAATGCTATAAAAAGGTAGGGTTCAAATCATTTGGCCGAGGCCCTTTGACATTAATGTTATAGACGTGTTTTTCTTTGAGTTCAAGGACGTACAACCCATCCACCATGGGGCAAGGACCATAATAGATATCATTAAAAAATATTGAACAAACAAAGTCCTTTATTCTGAATTCATACCCTTCATGTTCTAAACAAGAAGATGAAATAATGTTTCTACTCAAAGCTGGAACAAAATAACAATTATTAAGTTCTAAAACTAATCCTGAAGGCAAATGCAATGGGTTTGTTGCCAACGGCAAGACCAACAACTCTTGCTTTATTCCCCAAGCGAAGATCCACTTCTCCTTTTGCCAAGACTCTACTCTTTATCAACCCCTGCATCGAATTGCAATTGTGAGCAACTGATCCAGTATCATATACACAAGAGCTAGAAAGAAGAAGTAGTAGCAAGATTAATTTCTATAACATTAATACCTGAAGTGGAAGTCACATTCCCATTCTTCTTATCTGCCAGGTACTTCTCACAGTTCTGTTTCCAATGTCCTGACTTCTTGCAATATAAGCACTGGGATTCTAGCTGAAGGCCAACTTTAAGCTTCTGAAGCTTAGTTTTGAGGCTCGCGATCTCATCTTGAGCCTTGGCCTTGCCCTTTCTTTTTCCCCAAGCCTTAGCTTTCTTCTTTTTGAAGGCAGTTGTCTTCTGAACCATCATCACATGATTGGGTTTTTTCTTATTGCTTTCCTCGACAGCCTTGAGCATCCCATGTAGTTCGGTCAAGCACTTCTCCATGCTATTCATATGAAAATTCATAATGAATGGCTCAAAGCTCTGTGGCAGAGACTACAGAATTACATCTGTTGCCAGACGAAGGCTAAGGCGAAACTCATGTTTTTCCAATCTCCCAATGTATCCAATCATTTTGATCACATGTGGGCTGACTGGACTGCCTTCAGCCAGCTTACAAGCAAACATAATCTTTGATATACCTCTCAGCCCTTGCTTGATTCCCAAACATGCCCTTCAAGCCCACAATCATATTGTAAGCATCCCGGTCCTTATATTGCTTTTGCAGCTCAAAGTCCGTGGTGACAAGCATGAGACAGCCGACCTCTACAGAGGCATTAACATGTTTTTCATAATCAACCTTCAAATTTCGAGGAGCATTGTGACATCATAGGATGTGACAATAGAGAATGTGACGTTATAAAATGCGACAATATAGAATCTGGCTTTCGGTATGACTTTATTACCGTGTTTTTGGGCTTTTTCGGGTGTTTGGGCCTCTCCGGGGGGGGGTTTGCGCCTAGCGGAAGAAAGTTTGGGCTTTGGGGGGATGAACTGGGCCGTTGGTGGGGGAGTTTTTGGCCCATGAGAGGAGAAAATCTTGCCACCTCCCCCTAGGGTTTCCCCCATGCGCACCCTTCCTCCCTCCTCCCACCACCCTAGCCGCCACCTCCCTCTCCTCCTCCTCCTTCCCCCATGGCGCCCTTTCCCCCCACGCCTCCCCTCCCTCCCCTCCTCTAGCTGGCCCTAGAGCCTCTCCCTTTGCGTGATCGCCCTGTAAGGGAACTCTTCGTCCAAGAGGATCCGGCATTCCCGGCGATCCCGGCGCTCCCGGCGATTGGAGGAGAGATCGGGTTGTGAGGAAGAGACGTTCGTCGACCGGGTGATCCGTCAAGAAGAGGTAAGGATTTGGGGTCTTGTTCGGGGTGGTCTAGGTGATGTTAGATGGGTAAATTCATGGCTAAATTTGGTGTTTAGGTGTTGTGGTTAGATGGCTTTAGAGGGAATTGCAATGATATCCCATGTTCTGTCCTTGGGCAGATTGGACGTCCGACCTAGGGCTTGAGTTTTGGCAATTTTAGAGGCGTTTTCTGGTCGGCCGGCTGTTGAGAAAGTTGTAGGTAATTTAATTACTTTTAATTGGACACCAAGAACGCAAAATTCTGATCATCTGTTTAAATGTTATGGCCATTTTACCGAACGTTTGTTGTTTGATGTTTCCTTTAGGTACCTCGAGATCGGCTTATGGTAAAGGGAAATAGCGACATGTCTTCACTTAGTTGCACCCAATTAGATAACTATACACTTCCATTCATAGTTGTGATCTTTACCCTGGTTTATGCTATATGGTGCTTTGGTTCCCTTATTCCCTTCATAATCATTCATGAAACGTTGGAGTTTATGTTATGGGCTTGAAAAGATGATTTATCTCCTTTTAGTGCTGTTTAGATGTCATCTATTGTGCTATTATGATGTGATAATATTATGTTGCTTCTAACCATGGAAAAACAAAGGATATGCTACCGAAATTTCGGTTAAGCATTTAGCGTAGTTGCTGTAATTTAATGTAAGAGATGTGCTTTGTGTGTTGCTAGTATCGGTTGTGGTGACATTCGCGGCATACTAGGTGCCGGGGTGTTACAGTTGGTATCAGAGCGGGCTTCAGGTCCATGGTGTATGAACTTAGTGAAATACCATAGGGTCAACTAAAATTTTGATGTGGGATAACCTAGAAACATGGCTTAGTTTATACTTAAAACTTTGTCATAGGATAGCAACATTAAAACTTGTGTAGGTGGAATAACTAATCTAAAATTTGACACACATGGATTCACAGTAGGAAAGGGTATGGGTATCGTTGCTTTATGCTTAAATGTTGTATTTAAGCTCTGATGTTGAATGCTACATTTGATAATGTATGTTGCTATGTTTATTAAAGAATTGCTTGAGTTGTTCTTGTTATTGTGATAAAGTGGGGTTGTGGTGCCGAAGGGTTTCAGTCACCTTTTTGTTCATAGTAAGATCGTGGTTTGACGGTGTGGCTGGTTAAAGCCATCACCGAAGAATTATTAACCCCCTGTGGGGGAAGAGTGCTTATCTTTTCTGTCGTAGATCGGGTAGTTGATTGGATACAAATAGAAGAGTTGGTGGTGGATTCCTTCTGATGTTCTTTACCATTCTGACGGTCGGTTTTGGTTGGTTTTCGTGGTATTTGGTTGGTTGGGAACCAAGGAAAGGTTATTGGTTTTGAGTTCTCGCTGATTGTTCTTTTGGCGGTTTGTGGTTTTTGTCTTCTTTGGGTGAAGACAAAGAAGAAGAGTTTTGTGTTGCACGCCTTTTGGTCGCTATTTTTGCTTTGACACACGGTTTTGTTGGTTATTGTGGACTGTCTTGGGGAGAAAACTTTTGTGGTTGTTGTTCTCTCTATCTAAGAAAAGTGTTGGAGTTTCTTCTTGTGCGGACCTTAAGTTGGGTGGAGCTAAGTTTGAAGCTTTATCGGAAAAGATTTAGTTGAACATTTGGTTTTCCCTAGTGCATCCTTCTTCCTTCTTGGAAGTATAGATCTTGAGATTTATTGAAGAGTTTTGGGCTATCAAAGTTGGAAATTTGAGAGTTGAGCTCTCCTGGATTTTTTTGGAGTTTTGTTTTCTTCCTTGCCTGGAAAGGAGAAATTGTTTATCGGTGTTCGTTCTTGTTCCTGAGCTGTGGTTATCTTTAAAGTTGAATTGCATCCTGTTCGTCAAGAGTAGGTGACCCATGAAGGTGTTTAGAAAATTTTGTGTCCGTGCTATGTGGTATATACCAATGTGGTTTATGGAATGACGTATTGCTAAATTAATTTGTGAGTTGAATCAATTCAATGTGATTGCTATCTTTAGCTTGAGAATAAATAGATTACTAATGTTGTAGTTTACTCTGTAGCGAGAATGATTAAATGTGTTAATGCATATGTTTAGAATCTATTGCTTTTCTTTAAAAGTGCTTATGACCCTCGATACTGGCTAAAGTTTTAAACCCTGATGCATAGTTAGAACATTAAGATGATGTAAACTACTGATATTGTTAAAGAAACTTTGATGGTTGTTTAAAGATGTTCTAATTTAGTGTGTTAATAGAGAAATTTAATCGTGCTGGCTAGTGACTTTAACTTGGAAGTTGATTAGAGTTGTTATTTACGTCGTTGCAAACTATTAGTATATTTAGAAGTATGCAGTTGTGTTCCTACAATGCTAGTATCGATGTCAATTGGGAAGACATAGGTTTTGTGGTTGCCTTAAGAGCTTTGTGATGGTTTAACTTATTCAATTTATTTTAAATAGTTGGAGTATGTTGTGTAGTGGCAATTTTGTTATAACCTATGTATAGGGTAGCTAAAAGTAATGTTGTTGTTTGATGATTATGCCCATTTATTGTTATTGATGACTCAGTAGTGGTGGTGATTGTTTAGATTACTTGCTGAAAAACCATGGTTAAATGGAGGAAATTGTAACATGTTGTGATGGAGTGAACCTTGGATAATTAACATGATGTAGAATTTTATCCTTAATGAATGCATATCTTAGAATCATATTTATGAACTTTGTCTGGTGGAGATAATATTTCCTTGTTGGATTCATTTATTGATTGAACAAGTTTCAATTGCCAAGATGTTGACGTATGGATGGTGTAAAATTGATAGGTTGATCATGCTAAAGTATTTGTTGAAATATTATGTTTTAAATTGAGAATATGATGTTATATGATGTGTTTGTCTGTGGGGATCAGGATGAGGTAGTATTGGTTGAATGTCTTTTTGATAAGCATCATAAAGTCTATTTATGAGTGTTGGGAAAGGTAACTAGAGGAAGAATTTGTTATGTAGTTTTTGGTTGATTCATGATGGGGCTGCTCAAGGTGTAAATAGTGAATATTGAAGTCTTTAGTGGAAAGCGTAGTGGAATACAAGAGATGGTTGTATTTATGCTGAGCTTGTGTTTAGAATCTTTTAGACGGGTTTCGTTGTTTGCTATCCCGGTTGAATGCTTTCGGACAAGGTGTTCTTTATGTTGTGTTTCAGAGTTTCCCTAAAACTCATAGTGATTGGTGCCAATATTTGGTTTTGGCTAATTTGTTTAGTTGGTGCTATGAGCCTATGAGTATGAAATTGCATCCAAAAGTCTTTGAGTGGATCACGCTCCTTCGCGTTCGCACTGAATCATCTTTGGAGTAAATTTGAAAGGAAGCAGAAAGACATAGTGGGTTGTGTTGGAAATTCTTGAGATTCAATTTATAACTCTATTTGGCTAGAGTTGGAGTTATTTGAAAAATGTGTGTGGTGTTTGCAAATGCTTCACAAGGTGGATTTTATGAATGTTTCATAAGTGATTTTGTTAGTGAAGTGTTCCCTTTTGAAATGAGTTTCCCTTTCTCTTTGAGAAAAATTTGTGGTGGTTGTCTGGGAAGATGTTTGACTTTGGGGTTGATGTTCTTTTCCAGAATGTTGATTTTGGTTAGAATGCGAGGTTTTGCAAGGTTAGCTTTAAATTGATGGTGGGTTCTGACATGATGTGGTGTTTTACTGTTAAACGGGGTTGCTGTCATAGTTATATGATTTAGCGCAATCATCGATGTTATTTGTGTTCAATCATGTGATATCGAGGAAGAAGTCTTTTGGAGAATGACTATTTCGTATTGTTGTTACATGATGAATGAATGGCGAAAAGGAAGCATGACATCGTTTATAGATGTTTAATGATAAAAGAGTCGATGAGCCAGGTCGGTGAGAAAGTCATATATGGATATATGACTAATCCGGAGTGCTCTTGAAAAAGTTTGCATTCACGTCATGAATCGAGATGTCCTTTTTTTTAGTATGAAAAGAAAGAATGAAGAATTTCTGGTGTATTGGTTTTGGTGAAGGAGATTTGTGTTTCCTTTGCGATTTGGCTTAGGAAAATAAAAAAAATGTTCTTTGGTTGATGTCGAATTCTTTCCAAAGTGGTTTCTAGCGCTTTGGGGTTCGAGTTGTTGTATGTGGATCAATTGGGTCTATGGTTGAGCTTACTCAATGATTGTACTATTTGTATTGGTCCTTTGAGTAGAAGAATGTGAGTGCGGGACCTTCTTAGTAAGAGAAATCTAGTTTGAGTTGTTAACGAGCTAAGCCGTTAGGTGTTGCTGGTAGTTGATCGTGAATAATTTAAAAGTAAGGAGTAAATGAAGGTTGGGTTTGACTCAATTCAAACCTTCTTGGAGAATTCTGTCATTGAGGGGTTTCTCAGTAGTGGACCACTTGGAAGTGGCTCTTTATTGCATTACCTTTTTGGATCTTTTTGTCGATGAACTATGAGCGAGTTGTGTCAACCGAAGAGGATTGTTCGGTTGTTATTGTTTTGCAAGTTTTAAGGACCTGGGTTATAAAGTAGGTTTTTCCTTTCGGTGGTAGCGATGGGTGTTGGCCTTGTTGTAAAAGATCAATCTTTTGCAAGGTTTTAACCCCGTTTGTTCAAGCAGTTGGTAATCTTGGAGTGATGCGTCCCGTTTGGTTCGCATCGTCTGGAATACAACGAACCACAGTAGAGAGGTTGCTAAAGGAGGTGTGACTCGCTTTAGTGTAATGAAAGGTGGAACTGTGAGAGGCTGTACTTAGTTGAGCTAAGTAACTCTTTCTTGCTAAGTGTTGATGTTGGGAGTTTGTTTGTCGTTGATTCGGATTGAGTTTTGTGTGGTTGCCTTTGTTGCACAGAAGTTCTTGTCCCGTAGGGACTCTGTTTTTTGTTCTTGGCATTCTTCGGAATCAAGGTCGGATCCTGTTAAGAGGGAGAGAATGTGACATCATAGGATGTGACAATAGAGAATGTGACGTTATAAAATGCGACAGTATAGAATCCGGCTTTCGGTACGACTTTATTACCGTGTTTTTGGGCTTTTCGGGTGTTTGGGCCTCTCCGTGGGGGAGTTTGGGCCTAGCGGAAGCGAGTTTGGGCTTTGGGGGGATGAAGTGGGCCGTTGGTGGGGGTGTTTTTGGCCCATGAGTGGAGAAAATCCTGCCACCACCCCCTAGGGTTTCCCTTATGTGCCCCCTTCCTCCCTCCTCCCACCACCCTAGCCGCCACCTCCCTCTCCTCCTCCTCCTTCCCCCATGGCGCCCTTTCCCCCACATGCCTCCCCTCCCTCCCCTCCTCTAGCCGGCCCTAGAGCCTCTCCCTCCGTGTGATCTCGCTGTCCGAGAACTCTTCGTCCAAGAGGATCCGGCGATCCCGGCGCTCCCGGCGATTGGAGGAGAGATCGGGTCGCGAAGAGGAGACGTTCGTCGACCGGGTGATCCGTTAAGAAGAGGTAAGGATTTGGGGTCTTGTTTGGGGTGGTCTAGGTGCTGTTAGATGGGTAAATTCATGGCTAAATTTGGTGTTTATGTGCTGTGGTTAGATGGCTTTAGAGGGAATTGCAATGCTGTCCCACGTTCTGTCCTCAGGCAGATTGGACGTCCGACATAGGGCTTGAGTTTTGGCAATGTTAGAAGCGTTTTATGGTCTGCCGGCTGTTGAGAAAGTTGTAGGTAATTTAATTACCTTTAATTGGACATCAAGAACGCGAAATTCTGATCAGCCGTTTAAAAGTTATGGCCATTTTACTGAACGTTGTCAAATATGTGATGTGTTTGGGACAGATCGTGTTCATCTGTAGATTAGACAGTTTTAGAGGCTGATTCAGTCTTAGAAAATACTTAGAAAAAGTTAGGAAATCTCCTAAGCTTCGAGAAAATGTACTCGTTTGCTTGATTTGGAGTTTTAGAACTCAAGTTATGCTAGTTGGAAGCCCGCTGTCCCGTCGGGACAGATTCTCTATTTTCGGGTTTTAGGAGTAGTTTGCAGAGTAGTGTTAGATGATCGTTCTTGTACTGTTTTGTGGGCACGATTTGAGTGTGTTGTACCTATGTGCAGGTGGTGTGACATTGGGTGTGCCCTTAACCTCTCGCCACTCTGTCGCTCGTGGTTGAAGGCAAGTGTGTTGTGATGGATTGTGATTGGTTGCTTTATGGTATTGTGATTGACAGGTTATACTAGCATGGTAGGAATGAGATTTTTCTTTGCCATATGAGTAGTTGTTTGATGAATGGATTAATTCTATGAATGAGATTATGCAAATGCTATTAATGATTGAATGTGGTACATTATCATGGAATTTGCATCATTGCATTCATAAAAGGAAGAGGCGTCCCATTCTGATGCGGGCCTCTGTGTTCACACGTAGTGAACACAAAAGTCCTACCTCGCAGTCCCTTACACGATGGTGTATGGGAGCGAGTTAGTAAGAGTAGGCACCCTCCATCTACGAGATGGAAGGGGAAAGAGGGTGCACGCCGACGGGTGTGCACTCGGCAATACCGGTATGTGCTTCAAAGAGACATGTGCATTGCATTGCATGTATGATGATGTTTAATGAGATGCTCATGATGTTCCATGAGATGTTTATGAAGATGATTATGATGATGTTGTATGAAAGGTTAATGAAAATGTTTTGAATGTTGTTAATGTCTACTCCATTGCAATACATTTTGTTGAGTGATTAACTCACACTTGTTATTTGATGTTTCCTTTAGGTACCTCGAGATCGGCTTATGGGAAAGGGAACTAGCGACATGTCTTCACTTAGTTGCACCCAATTAGACAACTATACACTTCCATTCATAGTTGTGATGTTTACCCTGGTTTATGCTATATGGTGCTTTGGTTCCCTTATTCCCTTCATAATCGTTCGTGAAATGTTGGAGTTTATGTTATGGGCTTGAAATGATGATTTATCTCCTTTTAGTGCTGTTTAGATGTCATCTATTATGCTATTATGATGTGATAATATTATGTTGCTTCTAACCATGGATAAATATAGGATATGCTGCCGAAATTTCGGTTAAGCATTTAGCGTAGTTGTTGTAATTTAATGTAAGAGATGTGCTTTGTGTGTTGCTAGTATCGGTTGTGGTGACATTCGCGGCATAGTAGGTGCCGGGGTGTTACAAGCATTTTTGGCTGGTTCATCAGGAATTGGATTCTCTAGAACATATTCTTTTTTCATGTTTGAGAACAATTCTCAAGTTGCGATACCAATCCACAAAATTTGTTCTATTTAGTTTTTCTGTGACACTACGGTATGGTGTGACATTATAGAATGTGAAATTAGAGATTAAAACCTTTCGGCTTGAGGTTATGGTGTGACATTATAGAATGTGAAATTAGAGATTAAAACCTTTCGGCTTGAGGTTTACTCTCGTTTTTTGGCCGTTTGAAGTGTTGTGACACCACGGAGTGTCGTAACCTTATTTAACGTGCATGATTTAGTCAAAAACAGTATGAGATGTGGAAATAAGGTTAAAACCATAGGGTATGGAGGTTTATAACGTTTTCGGGCCGTTTCCGGGGTTTTGGGCCTTCCCGGGGGAGTTTGGGCCTTAAAGAGGGGGTTGTGGGCTTTGGTGGGATGGAGTGGGAATCCATTTAGGATTAGGAAAGGGGCTTAGGGCTGGTAAAAGGGGGGTTTCCCTGCCCCTTGGGACGTCCACCCCCTTGCTGCCCCCTTGTGCGCCCCCTCCCCACCCCCAAGTGCCCTAGCCGCCACCCCTCCCTCCCTCCTCCCTTGGCCGTGCGCCTCCCCCTCCCTTGCCCTATTGCTCCCCACCTCTCCACCACCTCTCCTCCACCCCCTTGCTGCCCTAGGGTGGCCTCCCCACCCCTGCACCTCGTGGATCCATCCATTGGAGCGAGGAGCGAGGAGTGAGGAACGTGGAGCGAGGAGCGATCCGGGCGGACTTTCGTTGAGTTTTCGTTCGTCGGGCAAAGGTATGATCATGGGGTTCCCTGGGGTTGATCTAGGTACTGTTCTTAAGGTGATTATCAAGTTTTTAGATCAATTGGTGGTGCTGGATTGGAGTAATTTGGGTTAGATCTAGACGTTGTCACGTTTCTGTTTTGGGGCAGCTTGAGCAGTCGACCTAGGGTTCCTGTTTTCGCCAATTTAGATTTCGAATCTGACCGTACGGACTTTTAAGAAGTTTTATATAATTTCATTATCTTTCCGTGAATATAAAGAACGTTAAATTCCGCCCAGCCGTTTGAAAGTTATGACTGTTTTACCGAGCATATTAAATCTGGGACGCGATTGGAATAGATCTCGGTAATCTGTAGATTAAACAACTTTAGACGCCGAATCAGTCTTTCCTTATACCTAGAGAAAGTTGGGAAATTTCCTAAGCTACACGAGGATGTACTCGTTTAATTGATTCGGAGTATCAGAGCCCAAGTTATGCCTTTTGCAAGGCTGCTGTCCCGCCGGGACAGAACCTCTGTTTTTAGGTTTTGCGAGTCGTTGGCAATGTCGGGGTAGATGAGGGTTTGCGTACTGTTATGTGGTTATGATTGTGAGTGTGTGATACCTATGTGCAGGTGGTGCGACCCCGGGAGTGCCCTCTACTTCCCGCCAATCCGTTGCACGTGGTTGAGGCAAGTGTGTTGTGATGGATAGCGAGTTGTAGGTTGCATGTTGAGATTAGATGGAATTGTCTACATGATATATGTCCACTTGCCATGTTTTAATGATTGCTATGATATGATGAGCATGTTTAAGATGTTATGATGCCATGTGTTAATATATGAGTTTTATATGATGTTGGCATGCTTGCATACATGACATGTTACATGGCCCGGGCGGTGAGAAAGTCATTAACTAATCCGGGAAGGTTGGTGAGAAAGTTATGACTAATCCGGAGAGCCAATAGAGTAAGTCCTACATCGTGATTCACCTTTTTGAAACGCTCGCAAACACCACACACGTTTCCCAAATAAATCCAACTCTAGTCACGAAAGAATTACAATTTAAGCGCTTAACTCCAGGGTTACCAAAGATAAATCAGTTGAACGCTAAAGAGAGCGTCCCACTCCAACGCTTTGGGTGTTAATCCATACTCATAGCATAGACTAAACAGATTAGCCCAAATCCAAAGATTGGCATGGTTCAAAACCACACCACATTTGGAACCCATAAGCCGGTTACTTCAAATACTACTCTTTCATCCATATTTCCAATCATCGGAGTCAAGTTTGTAACTTGACAAAATGCCACTTAATCGGGGAAGATTTTATTGCACACTAATCAAGACGCCTAAACAAAGAGGCAGGCACTCCCAGAAAATTTATACATTCATTTGAATCCATAAACCTTCAAAAGAAAGTTCGACTCAAATCCCACCATTACTCGCATTCCAATACTCTTAGCCAAAACGGATGTCATAATCACCCAAAACCCGAGAAATCCAACACTGTTGCACACAAGCACAACATCTGCTCTTAATAAAATCACTTTTCACTGTTCATATAACCACAATTGATTATATTACCAACGAACCATAGACCATATCTACCGTATGACAATCAACAAGGAGAACCACATTCTCACAACTCCAGCACAATTATCTTATCAGTTAATCCAACATAAGACGCATATCAACAACTTCTTTTGGTCTACTAACCATGACGAACCATTATTCATGCAACTTATTATCCCAAGCGTAGCACACATCTCTTTACAATTATTCCGGCGTAATTAACAATTACCCTGGGTATAATCCCTAAGTCACATATTCCATATCACCTATTCATTCCACCAATAATTAATACTAACCACGCGACACGATCTCCACTAGACATCCCTCATAAATACGGATCCTGCATGGACATCCACAAGAATAATTCAACCTTTCCTACAATCATTCCATATATCCTCATTAATTGATTACACATAATTTTAAGTCACATTGTCGACCCACAATATTAACTGACCCACCAGCTACAATAGGCAGAATTTCACACCATCTTCTTGCTATAACAAGTTCATCAACCGAGACATTATATGCTAACTAATCTCAAACATCCATTAGATTCCATAACCCGCATCACTTTGCACACACCACTAATCAACTTTCACCTTGGATCACATGATGTCTCGTTTAATCATCTCTTATCAACACAATATTTTAGTTTATCTTTAAACAAACAACAAATTCACTTTAACCGAACCACCAGCTCATATCATCCGGAAACTCTAACTTCTCGTCATACACTTAACTTCTTAAACATCCGTGTGAATCACGCACCCAACTCTTAAGGAAACCATAATTGCTCCAGAAAAGAACAACACCCAAAACACCTTTCCTTCCGGAAAGCTCAACCATAAATCACAAGAGAAGTCAACTCTTAAATTCCCAAATGCAGACACGCAACTACTCCACAACTCTCGAGATCAACAACTTCCGCGAAGGAAGATGGTTGCAAGAGGGAAAACCCGGCGATTAACCAAAATTTTTTTTTCAGATAAGGCCATAACCCCAAACTTCAAACTTTCACGAAACAAACGGTTTTTTTTCAAAGATGAATTCCCAAGCAAGTCATCATTGCGATCAAACACCACTTAGGCCCCGACAACAAGGTCTGGCACAACATCGCAATAACTCTTTTAAACCTCGGAGAAAGACAAACACAAGAATAAATTGAAAACTTTCTCCGTAAAGCAACCGATCAACCACATCCTTTCCGACAAAACCTTGACACCTAAATCCATGCGACTTAGGTTTTTTTTTTCGAAACTTCAATAACTTCTTTTCAAATTGGAGAATGGTAACCCAAGAATCAATCTATAAGTTTCTCTATAAGGCAAACAACAAGTCGGGCGTCAAAGTTGGCAAGGCGACCAAAAGAGGCGCAACCCTAAATTCTTCTTTTGTCTTCAACCAAAGAAGACAAAACCAAAACCACCAAAAGAACTATCGGTGAGCATCCAAAACCGAACACTTTTTCTTTTATTTCAACCAACCAAAAATCAACAAAAACCGTTCGTCAAAATGGCAAAGGAAATTCGGAGGGTCAATCCACAACTCTACTACTCGACTCCAACCAACTACCCATCTACGACAGAAAGGATAAGCACTCTCCCAACAGGAGGTTAAAAGTCCATCGGTGATGGCACTAACCGGCCACACCGTCAACCCCAACATTACTACAAACAACAGAAGGTGACCGAAACTCTTTCGGCACCACAACCCACATAATCTCAAATGTATCAACACAATCAATTCTTTCATAAACATAGCAACATATATTACCAAATGTAACATTCAACACCAAAGCTTAAATACAACATTTAAGCGTAAAGCAACGGTACCCATACCCATTCCTCTTGTGGCAACAGAGTGTGTCAAGTTTTAAATTAATTATTCCACTTACACAAGTTTTAATGTTGCTATCCTATGGCAAAGTTTTAAGTAAAACCTAAGCCATGTTTCTAGGTTATCCCACTTCATATTTTAGTTGAACCTATAGTATGACACTAAATACACATTCCAGGGACCTACAGCCGCTCGATACCAATCAGTAACACCCTCACTTCTACTAAGCCCGTAATGTCACCAACATAGACCATACAACAATTAATACCATGATTAAATGGGAAATTTCAGCAGCATCTCCTTTGTTTTAGCATAAATTTGAACATCACAATATCATATCAATATATCTATCAATCGAGATATCAATATGCATCGACAACAATAGATGAGCATCAACTAGAATAACAGCAAGCAATGATAATCATGGAATAAGCATCAACTAAGACGAGGATGATAAAACAAATCGCTCCAAAGACCCACATGACACACATGAGGGAAACCAACACACATAATATCCATACACCAAAATCCACATAACTTATTGCCATGTTTCCATAGAAATGGGTGAATTATCTAGATTATGAGTGCTACGTGAGGAAGTGTAGCTAATTTCCCTTCCCGTGCCGATTTCATTGTACCTAAATAAACAAACAATATAAAACACAAGCGTGAGTTCATCACTCAGCAAAGTGTAATGTAATGAAAAACAGGGTGCAAGACAACAAACCATCATCCCAGTCTCCACAGTTATATCACAACACATCATATTTAACATTATATTCATCCTTTAAAACAACATGATAATCATCTCATGAGCATCTCATGAGTACTCTCATCATCATCTCATAAACATTTTCATTTAGGTATATCATTCATGCAATGCAATGCACATGTCTCCTGGAATTCTCATACCGGTATGGTTGAGTGCACACCCATCGGCATGCACCCTTTTCCCCCCTTCCATCCCGAAGATGGAGGGTGCCTATCACTCGCTTCCATTCACCTCGGTGATGGAATCACGATGTAGGACTTACTCAAAAGAATAGCCCCGGACTAGTCATAACTGTTCTCACCAACCCTACCGGAGTAGTTATGACTGATCTCACCGGCCGGCCATGAAAATATGCCATGTATGCACAGTGGACAGCAACGTACTTAAATACATCTTGCATATTGTCTCATGGCATCACATCAAGATAGCTCAAAACACATACCAACGGCAACCTTCTCAAGCATGGCATGAGGACATCATAACAACAGCAAGCATTTAAATCATGGCATGAGGACATCATATCGATGATAACATATAAAGCATGGCATAAGTACTCAACATAAATTCCATTGCATCTCATCATCAAACACCCTACAACTCTCTACTCATTCCATTACACTTGCCTCAACCGCGGGGGACGGAGTGGCGGGACGTAGAGGGTACTCCCGGAGGCACACCACCTGCAAATACGTGCCACACACTCAAAACGAGTCCACAAAACAGCACACATATAAATCCCACTACCCGACTTCGCTTACAACTCCTAAAATCAGAAAACAGCAAATCTGTCCCTTCGGGACAGCAGCCTCCCAATGGGCATAACTTCAGTTCTAGGACTCCAAATTGAATAAACGAGTACATCCCCGCGTAGCTTAGGAAATTTCCCAACTTTTTCTAGTTATAGGGAAAGACTAATTCGGACTCTAATGTTGTTTAATCTAACGTTGAACACGAACTGTCCCAATCTCGTCACAGATTTGACAGCGCTCGGTAAAACGGCCATATCTCCCAAACGGATGGGCGGATTTTAACGTTCTTTACATGCACGGAAAGATAAGGAAATTATCTACAACTTCCTAAAAGTCAGTACGGTCAGATTCAAACTCGAAATTGGTGATAATGCCGCCCTAGTTCGGGTTCCCAATCTGCCCGAACCAAAACGTGAGTACAACTCTAATTTTTCATCAATTCTACCCCATGGCAGCACCTCCCTTGATCTAAAAACATGGTAATCCCCCTCTACAGCAGCAAGTGTAACACCCCGGGATTTAATATGCCCGAATGCTACCAAATATAAGCTAAACAACATCTAAATGCCACATTTAACATAAAATTCCAGCAAAGGTGCACAGGCTAAAAACCGAGATTTCGGCAGCACCTCCTTTGATTTATCATGAATTTAAGGAGCAACAACAATATAGCATTATATGGCAATAAGAGAAACATCTAAAACAGCAATAAATAAAGTCTTAACGACAATAAAAGACTAACATTAAGTAATTAAAGTTCCAAGTGTCAAACGAACAATAAAACTCTCATAAACCAAGCTAAGCCTTAATTCAATGACCTTCACACGCAATTTATTATAAAACTAACGGAATGACTTGTGGAATCAAAATAATGGAAGCTACGTGTAAATGTGTGACTATTCCCCTTTCCCGTATACCGTTCACATGGTACCTAAAAAAAACAAGAAAACACAAGCGTGAGTTCGAAACTCAGCAAGTATATTGCAATGGACAACAAGCATAACGACATGGCAATAACATCTTCCATTTTGTATATCATCTCATTCATGATTACTTAACAACATCATCATCAATTTGTATGCGATGTAATGCAATGCTCCTGACCCTCTGGAACCTCATACCGGTATGGGAAGTACACACCCGTCAGTGTGCACCCTTTCCTCCCTTCAATCCCGAAGATGGAGGGTGCCTACTCGCTTCCAAACACCACGTGGATGGAATCACAACATAGGACTTACTCAATGGCGTTCCGGATTAGTCATAACTTTCTCACCGACCTTGCCGGACTAGTTAAGACTTTCTCACCGCCCTCGCCCTATCTCATGACATGCATGCAACCATGCCAATTATCATATTTAATTCACATATTAACACATGGCATCATAATATGTTAAACATGCTCATCATATCATATCAATCATTAACACATGGCAAGTGGACATATATCATGTAATCAATTCCATCTAATCTCAACATGCAACCTACAACTCGCTATCCATCACAACACACTTGCCTCAACCACGCGCGACGGATTGGCGGGAAGAAGAGGGCACTCCCGGGGTCACACCACCTGCACATAGGTATCACACACTCACATTTATGCCCACAAAACAGTACGCTAACCCCCATCTAACCCGACATTGCTAACTACTCGCAAAACCTAAAAACAGAGGTTCTGTCCCGTCGGGACAGCATCCTTGCGAAAGGCATAACTTGAGTTCTGGGACTCCGAATCAATTAAACGAGTACATCCTCGTGTAGCTTAGGAAATTTCCCAACTTTCTCTAGGTATAAGGAAAGACTGATTCGGCCTCTAAAGTTGTTTAATCTACAGATTACCGAGATCTGTTCCAATCGCGTCACAGATTTTTAGGCGCTCGGTAAAACAGCCATAACTTTCAAACGGCTGATCGGAATTTAATGTGCTTTACATCCACGGAAAGATAATTAAATTATATACAACTTCCTAGAAGTCCGTATGGTCAGATTCGAAATCTAAATTGACGAAAACTCGAACCCTAGATCGACTGCTCAATCTGCCCGAAAACAGAAACGTGGAAAAGTTTAGATCTAACCCAAATTACTTCAAACCAACGCCTCCAATTGATCTAAAATCTTCATAATCATCCTAATAACAGTACCTAGATCAATTCCAAGGATCCCCATGATCATACCTTTGCCCGAAGCACAAAACTCCAATCAATCTCCGCGGATCTCCTCGCGAATCGCTCCTCGCTCCACGTTCCTCGCTCCTCGCTCCTCGCTCCACGGGATGGATCCACGAGGTGCAGGGGTGGGGTGGACACCCTAGGGCAGCAAGGGGTGGAGGGGAGATGGTGTGGAGGTGGAGGAAGGGGAGGGGGGCGCACGGTATGGGGGGGGCGGCTAGGGCTTAGGGGAGGGGGAGGGAGGAGAGATGGAGGGAGGGGGCGCATAGGGGCTGAGGTTGGGGCGCACAAGGGGCAGGGGGAGCCCCTTTTACCAGCCCCCACACCCTGCCCTAGTCCAATAAGAGTCCCTCTCAACCCCTCCAAAGCCCACCAAGGCCCAAAACTCCCCCGGGAAGGCCCAAAACCCCGAAAACGTCCCGGAAACGGCCCGGAAAAGCTATTAACCTCCAATTCCTATGGTTTTAACCTTATTTCCACATCTCATAATGTTTATAGCCTCATCATGCTCAATAATTAAGGATACGACACTCCGTGGCGACATAACACTTCAACTGGCCCAAAAACGCGAGTAAACCTCAAGCCGAAAGGTTTTAACCTAAATTCCACATTCCATAGAGTTTTTTGTCCTCAACATTCACATTGTATAAGGTTGCGACACTCCGAGGTGTCACATTTTTCCCCCCTTCAACAGGATTCGACCTCGAATCTAAACGCACCAATCACGAAACCCAGCAAAACCAAAGATAGCTAGGTTTTCACATCACATACCTGAGGCGAAAAGCTCGGGATACTTCTCGCGCATGCGAGATTCCAGCTCCCAAGTCGCTTCCCTCTCGGTCTGATGTGACCACAGGACCTTGACAAACTTAAGCGTCCTGTTCTTCATCACTCGCTCTGAAGTCCCCAGAATTTCCACAGGACGGGACTCGAAGGTGAGGTCCTGTTGAAGCACTAATGGTTCTAACGGAACCACCAACTCCAGATCATGCAAGTATTTCCTCAACATCGAGACATGGAACACATTGCGCACACCTTGCATGGCTTCCGGTAGCTCCAGGCGATAGGCCAGCTTACCAACCCGGGCGATGATAGGAAAAGGCCCAACATACCTCGGACTAAGCTTTCCTTTGGTGCCAAAATGCACCACACCCTTGGTGGGGGATACTCGCAAGAGTACGCTATCACCCACCTCAAACTCCAAGTCTCGCCGCCACGCCAAGATAGCTTTTCATGCGCTTCAGTCGCGAGAAGGTTCTGCCGAACCTCCGACACGCGATCAATACCGCTGAACCCAATCTGGTCCAAGAACTGCTCTCTCGCCCATGGCATCCCAACAAAGTGGCGATCTGCACTTCCGTCTGATACCTCATAAGGAGCGGGCCAGGATCTTTGGAATGATAGCTGTTATTGTAAGCAAACTCTGCAAGGGGCAAATGGTCTTCCCAGCTACCCTTCCAAGCCATCACACAGGCCCTGAGCATGTCCTCCAAAGTTTGGATGGTACGCTCAGACTGCCCATCTGTCTGAGGGTGAAAAGCGGTACTAAGGCGAAGCTGTGTACCCAAAGCACTCTGCAAACTCTCCCAGAACTTGGAGACGAACTTCGCATCCCGATCAGAGATAATGGTCTTGGGTACTCCATGCAATATCACAATCTCCCGCACATAGATGGGAGCCAACTCGCTCGCTGAATTGGTCGTGCGGATGGGAATGAAATGCGCAGACTTGTTGAGACGGTCCTCCACAACCCAAACAGCATCCTTCCCTCGAGGGGTACGAGGTAAGCCAACCACAAAATCCATGGAGATGTCATCCCATGGCCACACAGGAATCTCCAAAGGTCGCAACAGCCGGACGCTTATGCTCAGCTTTGATCTTCTGGCAAATCCCACAAGACGCCACATACTTGGCAATATCCACTCTCATCCTTTTCCACCAGAAATTCTTCTTCAAGTCCCTGTACATCTTGGTCTCCCCAGGATGGACCGTGTACGGGGTGCGATGAGCTTCTTTCAGGATGTCTTCCTTCACTTGAGATTTCTGGGGTACACACAGACAGCCCTGAAACCTCAAAGCTCCCGCATCATCAACAGTAAAGTCTCCAGACTTGCCTTCCTCAAGGCGTTTCCTCACCTGCTGGAGCAAACGATCATCTTCTTGAGCCTCTCGACACGCTCAGAATCGCCGACTCAAGAATCATTTGAGTTTCAGCCTGCACGGTCCCCGCAGCAAGAGGGAGACTCCCAAACGCTCAAAATCAGCAACAAGACAATCAACAACAGGGGCATTGTCTTGCATCGAGAGCGTCGGCCACCACATTTGCCTTCCCGGATGATCCGGATAGTGAGGTCATAATCCTTTATCAACTCTAGCCACCTCCTCTGCCTCAAGTTCAAATCTTTACGAGTGAAGATGTACTTGAGGCTCTTGTGATCGATGAAAATATCACAAGACTCGCCGTCTGAGTAATGCCTCCATATCTTCAATGCAAACACCACGGCGGCTAGCTCAAGATCATGTGTGGGATAATTCTGCTCATGCTTTTTCAGCTGTCTCGACGCATAAGCAATCACCTTGCCATCTTGCATGAGCACACAACCAAGTCCCAACCGAGAAGGATCGTAATAAACATTGAAGTGCTTTCCTGGCTCGGGAAGGGTAAGAACAGGAGCGATCACTAACTTCTCCTTCAAAGTGCGTAAACCGTGCTCACATTCTGCAGTCCACTGAAATTTCATCCCCTTCTCGAGTCACCATAAAATGGCTTGGCAATGATAGAGAAATCCTGCACAAAACGCCGATAGTAGCCACCAACCCAAGGAAATCACAAGCACCTCTTTGACATTGGAAGGCCTCTTCCAATCCAAAATCTTGAGACTTTGCTAGGATCTACAGATATGCCCTCTGGATTGATGATGTGGCCAAGAAAACCCACTTCAAAATCCGTAACTCGTGACTTTTTCAGCTTAGCAAAGAACTGATTCTCCCTCAAGGTGCTCAGCATAAGCCTCAAGTGCCGCTCATGCTCCTCTTCTGATTTAGAGTAAACCAGAATGTCATCGATGAACACTACCACAAACTCATCAAGGTACTTGTGAAGCATACTGTTCATCGCCTCCATAAAGACGGCAGGAGCATTAGTTAGTCCAAAATACATAACTTTAAATTCATAATGCCCATACCTAGTGGATAAAGCAGTCTTCTCAATGTCTTGCTCCCTCACACGGATCTGATTATACCCCGACTGAAGATCAATCTTGGAGAACACCTTTGCTCCCTTCAGTTGGTCAAACAGATCCTCGATGCGAGGCAAAGGATACTTGTTTTTGACTGTCACTTGATTAAGAGCACGATAATCAATGCACATACGCCAACTCCCATCCTTCTTCGAGACGAAGAGGACGGGTGCTCCCCATGGCGAAACGCTACGCCGAATAAAGCCCTTGGCTAACAGATCCTCCAACTGCTTCTTCAACTCGTCTTGAAAAGGACGAGCCAAGCGGTATGGAGAGATAGAAATAGGTCGAGTGCCCGGAGCAAGATCAATACGAAACTCCACATTCCTCACGGGAGGTAAACCAGGCAACTCATCAGGAAACACATCAACAAATTCCTTCACTACAGGAATTTCCTCAATGGAAACTGAAGAAGATGGCTTTTCTGACAAGGTCATGAGGAAACCCAAATGCCTCAAACGGCGACCAGAAAACAGACTAGTCAACGCAAAGACGGAACTGGAAGGTAAACCACCCTGAAAGGTCAACTCTACTCCTGACGGGGCCTGCAAGGCAACCGTCTTCCAGAAACAACAAATCTTGGCGCGGTGCTGATGCAACCAGTCCATGCCCAAAATGACATCAAAAGGAGCCAACTGGATCACCATAAGATTGGCAAAGAAAACCTCATCATCAATGGCAATGGTGCAACCAGGGCAAACCAAAGAACTAGCAATCAAACCCCTAGGGGAACTGACTAACACGGACTCAGAAATCCGCTGAACTCCCAACTTAGCTCTTCTAGCAAAATCCGACGACACAAAGGAATAGGATGCACCGAAATCAAACAGAACAAAGGCATCAACGGAATCCACGAGCAGAGTACCTGAAACCACCTCTGGATGCCCAGCTGACTCGGCGGTCGGCAAAGCGTACACTCCGGGTGGCATCGAGACGGTAGAAGTCCCGACTCCCGGCTGATGCCCCATCAAGGCTGGGGGCGGAGGAGGCAACTGAGGAGGAGCAGACGGCTGCGGGCACCAGTAAGCTGCTGGTGGCGCCCACGCAAAGGGCGGCTGAGAAACAGGAGTAGCCATCATGTGCATCTATCCTCTGGAAGACGCCGCTAGAGTGGGAGGAGAAGACACCGTCTCCCACTTGATGATGCTACCGGGATTCATCCGGCAGACTCGTCCCGTATGGCCGGGCTTGCCACAGTGGTTGCAACTCCCGGTCCAACCACACTCTGAAGCACGGTGCTCACCACCGCACTCAGAACGATCCGCGAAAATCCAATACAAAACACTTTTCTTTTGGTTCAGCTCAACTAAAGCCAAGAAAAACAAATAAACCGACCGGCCGTAACGGCAGAGAACATCCGAAGGGAACCACCATCAACTCTTCTATTTGACTCCAGTCAACTACCCGATCAAGGACAGAAAGGATAAGCACTCTTCTCCTACAGGGGTTAATAGTTCTTCGGTGATGGCGCTAACCGGCCACACCGTCAAACCTCACCGTTACTATGAACCAAAAAGAGGTGACCGAAACCCTTCGGCACCACAACCCCACTTTTATCACCACAACAGGAACAATCCAATCATTTATACAGACAGACTCGCAGAATCCTCTGGGAGCCTCGCCCCTGGCCTCCACGGCCACGGCGTCCACGGCCTCTACCCCTTGGCATGGCTGCTTTAGACAGACAACCACCCAAACACAAAAGCATAAACACCACATCACGCAATCAAGATCAAAACATCATCATAGACATATCCTTCATTAAATAATTAAGCGCAATGCAATGATGAACCAAAACCCCATCCTACTGTGCAACCAAGTGTGTCAAATTTTAGATTAGTTATACCACTTTTACAAGTTTTAATGTTGCTATCCTATAACAAAGTTTTAGTTAAGACCTAAGCCATGTTTCTAAGTTATTCCACATCAAATTTTAGTTGTACCCTATAGCATGACACTAAAAATTCACATTCCAAGGACCTACAGCCCGCTCTGATACCAACTGTAACACCCCGGCATTTAATATGCCCGAATGCTACCAAATATAAGCTAAACAACATCTAAATGCCACATTTAACATAAAATTCCAGCAAAGGTGCATAGGCTAAAAACCGAGATTTCGGCAGCACCTCCTTTGATTTATCATGAATTTAAGGAGCAACAACAATATAGCATTATATGGCAATAAGAGAAACATCTAAAACAGCAATAAATAAAGTCTTAACGACAATAAAAGACTAACATTAAGCAATTAAAGTTCCAAGTGTCAAACGAACAATAAAACTCTCATAAACCAAGCTAAGCCTTAAATCAATGACCTTCACACGCAATTTATTATAAAACTAACGGAATGACTTGTGGAATCAAAATAATGGAAGCTACGTGTAAATGTGTGACTATTCCCCTTTCCCGTATGCCGTTCACATGGTACCTAAAAAAAACAAGAAAACACAAGCGTGAGTTCGAAACTCAGCAAGTATATTGCAATGGACAACAAGCATAACGACATGGCAATAACATCTTCCATTTTGTATATCATCTCATTCATGATTACTTAACAACATCATCATCAATTTGTATGCGATGTAATGCAATGCTCCTGACCCTCTGGAACCTCATACCGGTATGGGAAGTACACACCCGTCGGTGTGCACCCTTTCCTCCCTTCCATCCCGAAGATGGAGGGTGCCTACTCGCTTCCAAACACCACGTGGATGGAATCACGACATAGGACTTACTCAATGGCGTTCCGGATTAGTCATAACTTTCTCACCGACCTTGCCGGACTAGTTAAGACTTTCTCACCGCCCTCGCCCTATCTCATGACATGCATGCAACCATGCCAATTATCATATTTAATTCACATATTAACACATGGCATCATAATATGTTAAACATGCTCATCATATCATATCAATCATTAACACATGGCAAGTGGACATATATCATGTAATCAATTCCATCTAATCTCAACATGCAACCTACAACTCGCTATCCATCACAACACACTTGCCTCAACCACGCGCGACGGATTGGCGGGAAGAAGAGGGCACTCCCGGGGTCACACCACCTGCACATAGGTATCACACACTCACATTTATGCCCACAAAACAGTACGCTAACCCCCATCTAACCCGACATTGCTAACTACTCGCAAAACCTAAAAACAGAGGTTCTGTCCCATCGGGACAGCATCCTTGCAAAAGGCATAACTTGAGTTCTGGGACTCCGAATCAATTAAATGAGTACATCCTCGCGTAGCTTAGGAAATTTCCCAACTTTCTCTAGGTATAAGGAAAGACTGATTCGGCCTCTAAAGTTGTTTAATCTACAGATTACCGAGATCTGTTCCAATCGCGTCACAGATTTTTAGGCGCTCGGTAAAACAGCCATAACTTTCAAACGGCTGATCGGAATTTAACGTGCTTTACATCCACGGAAAGATAATTAAATTATCTACAACTTCCTAAAAGTCCGTACGGTCAGATTCGAAATCTAAATTGACGAAAACTCGAACCCTAGATCGACTGCTCAATCTGCCCGAAAACAGAAACGTGGACAAGTTTAGATCTAACCCAAATTATTTCAAACCAACGCCTCCAATTGATCTAAAATCTTCATAATCATCCTAATAACAGTACCTAGATCAATTCCAAGGATCCCCATGATCATACCTTTGCCCGAAGCACAAAACTCCAATCAATCTCCGCGGATCTCCTCGCGAATCGCTCCTCGCTCCACGTTCCTCGCTCCTCGCTCCTCGCTCCTCGCTCCACGGGATGGATCCACGAGGTGCAGGGGTGGGGTGGACACCCTAGGGCAGCAAGGGGTGGAGGGGAGATGGTGTGGAGGTGGAGGAAGGGGAGGGGGGGCGCACGGTATGGGGGGGCGGCTAGGGCTTAGGGGAGGGGGAGGGAGGAGAGATGGAGGGAGGGGGCGCATAGGGGCTGAGGTTGGGGCGCACAAGGGGCAGGGGGAGCCCCTTTTACCAGCCCCCACACCCTGCCCTAGTCCAATAAGAGTCCCTCTCAATCCCTCCAAAGCCCACCAAGGCCCAAAACTCCCCCGGGAAGGCCCAAAACCCCGAAAACGACCCGGAAACAGCCCGGAAAAGCTATTAACCTCCAATTCCTATGGTTTTAACCTTATTTCCACATCTCATAATGTTTATAGCCTCATCATGCTCAATAATTAAGGATACGACACTCCGTGGCGACATAACACTTCAACCGGCCCAAAAACGCGAGTAAACCTCAAGCCGAAAGGTTTTAACCTAAATTCCACATTCCATAGAGTTTTTTGTCCTCAACATTCACATTGTATAAGGTTGCGACACTCCGAGGTGTCACAGCAAGAGATCTACCCCACAGGATCCCCCCATTACCTTCTTGACGATCCACGAATCAACCGCTTCTCTTCGCGCGATCTCCACCTGATCTCTTCTTCCCACCGGATCTCCTCGTCGCGGATCCTCCCACTGGTGAAGGCAGCACCGTGGCAAGGCGTGGCAGCGAGGGGGACACAGCAAGGGCACGTGGTGGTGGGGGAGGAGGCGCAAGGAGGATGGGTGGTGCGGCTTGGGGGTGTGGAGGAAGAGGAGGAGGGGCTAGAGAGGGAGGAGGAGATGGGGAAAGGGGGCTACGCATGGGGGTGGGGAGAGCTAGGGCAGCAGGGTTTTCTGCCCCCCCTCACCCCCACATGGGCCAATGGAGTCCCACCATCCGGCCCAGGAAGTTTCCCTCAAGCCCAACACCTCCCCGGAGCGGCCCAAACGCCCGAAAACGCCCCGAAACGCGTTAAAACGTGAAATCTCAGGGTTTTAGTTGCAAAATCCCCAACTTAACCCATTTTACCACATTTTATAACCTATTATCACAAATTATAAAGTCTCGACATTCCGTAGTATCACAGCTTTAAATTGAGAACATGATGTTAATTGTTAAGTGTGTGTCTGTGGAGATTAGGATGAGGTAGTGTTGGTTCGATGTCTTGTTGATAAGCATCATAAACTTTATTTATAAGTGTTGGGAAAGGTAATTAGAGAAAGAACCTGTTGTGTAGTTTTGGTTGAATCATGATGGGGCTCCTCAAGGAGTAATTAGTGATTATTGAAGCCTTTAATGGAAAGCGTAGTGGAATACCAGAGATGGTTCTTTTTATGCTGAGCTTGTGTTTAAAAGCTTTTAAACTGGTTTGGTTGTTTGCCATTTTTGGTTGAATGCGTTCGATCAACATATTCCTTATGTTGTGTTTCAGAGTTTCCCTAAACTTGTAGAGATTGGTGCCAACCTTTGGATTTGGCTAACTTGTTTTAGTTTGTGCTATGAGTATGGATTTACACCCAAAAGTTCTTGAGTGGATCGCGCTCCTTCGCGTTCGCACTAAATTACCTTTGGAATAAATATTTAAAAGGAAGCAGTTGGTCATAACGGGTTGTGTTGGAAAACTTTTTGAGTTAAGCCCTTGATGTGTAACTCTATTTGGCTATAGTTGGAGTTATTTGGAAAATGCGTCTAAGTGTTTGCGTGTGCTTCAAAAAGATGGATTTCTGGGATGTTTCATTAGTGATTTTGTTCGTGAAGTGTTCCCTTCCTGGAAATGAGTTTCCCTTTCTTGTTGAGAACATTTATGGCGGTTGTGTGTGCTGATGTTTAACTTTGGAGTCGATGTTCTATTCCAAAGGGTTGAGTTTGATTTTGCGAGGTTTTGCAAGGATAGTTTTAAATGGATGTTGGGTTTTCACACGATGTGGTGTTTTGTTGATTAACGATGTTGCCGTCATAGTCCATATGATTTAGCGCAACCGTTAGTGTTATGTGTATTTCAATCATGTGATACCGAGGAAGAAGTCTTTTGGTGAATGATTTTTCGGTATTGTTATTCCATGATGAATGAACGATGAAAAGTAAAGAGGACATCGTTTTTAGATGTTAAATGATAAAAGAGTCGTTGAGCCAGGTCGGTGAGAAAGTCATATAAGGAGATATGACTATTCCGGAGTGCTCTTGAAGAATGTGCAATTCATGTCATGAAACGAGTTTTCCCTTGCTTTCTAGTATGAAAAGAAAGAATGAAGAAATTATGGTATTTTGGTTGTGGTGTAGGGGATTTATGCTCCCTTTGTGATTTGGTTTGGAGGTTGCCGAATTCTTTCGAAAATGATTGTTAATGCTTTGGGTTTGAGTTGTCGTGTGTGCACTTGGGCTTGATAGCTAAGTGTCTTGTGTGAGGGCGAGACCCTCTTAAGAAAGGAACCAATTGTGGTTTGGTAAGGTTTTTCGATCCTAGCGTGGGCTAGGTGTTGAACCTTAGTGGTATAAGGGTGGTTTGTGATGGAGGTTGATGACGTTTGGGTTTAACCATTATTGAGAGTGGCGATGGGTGGAAGTGAAGTTGACGGTGGTTCGGTGATATTTGTCCTGCCGTGAGCAATTGTCGTCACTAGTTGTTCTTGGAATTGAGTCTTGTCTGGGAAAGGATGGAATAAAACGTTAGTATGATCGTGTATCGGAAGGGCAAGTGTGCCTTAATGAGTGTTCCCCTCGATGGAAATTTCCGGGAATGTAGAAAGGTCGTTAAAGGAATTGTGACTTCCTTGATTTTGTCATGTTGAGTTTAATGGAGTTTGGTAGTCAGGTTGGTTGTGATAGAAGTATGAAGTGTTTGCCGTGAGGATTCGAGCGTTTTGGGTTGATGGAGCCCTTTGTGGTTGAAACGCGGATTCGCTTTGGGAATAGAAGTGAAGGTCGAATGTGAGCGGTTGCCCTTAGTTGAACTAGATCAACACTTTTTCGCCAAGGGTTGGTTTTGAGAACTCGCTTGTCGTGGTGTTCGGTTTGAGGTTTCGTGCGGTTGTTTTGTGCTGCAGAGAAGTCTTTTGTCCCTTGGGGATTTTGTTGCTGTTTTATTGGCGTCCTTCGGATTCGAGGTCGAATCCTGTTGAAGGGGGGAAGAATGTGACACTACGGTATGGTGTGACATTATAGAATGTGAAATTAGAGATTAAAACCTTTCGGCTTGAGGTTTACTCGCGTTTTTGGGCCGTTTGAAGTGTTGTGACACCACGGAGTGTCGTAACCTTATTTAACGTGCATGATTTGGTCAAAAACAGTATGAGATGTGGAAATAAGGTTAAAACCATAGGGTATGGAGGTTTATAACGTTTCCGGGCCGTTTCCGGGGTTTTGGGCCTTCCCGGGGGAGTTTGGGCCTTAAAGAGGGGGTTGTGGGCTTTGGTTGGATGGAGTGGGAATCCATTTAGGATTAGGAAAGGGGCTTAGGGCTGGTAAAAGGGGGGTTTCCCTGCCCCTTGGGACGTCCACCCCCTTGCTGCCCCCTTGTGCGCCCCCTCCCCACCCCCAAGTGCCCTAGCCGCCACCCCTCCCTCCCTCCTCCCTTGGCCGTGCGCCTCCCCCTCCCTTGCCCTATTGCTCCCCACCTCTCCACCACCTCTCCTCCACCCCCTTGCTGCCCTAGGGTGGCCTCCCCACCCCTGCACCTCTTGGATCCATCCATTGGAGCGAGGAGCGAGGAGCGAGGAGTGAGGAACGTGGAGCGAGGAGCGATCCGGGAGGAGTTTCGTTGAGTTTTCGTTCGTCGGGCAAAGGTATGATCATGGGGTTCCCTGGGGTTGATCTAGGTACTGTTCTTAAGGTGATTATCAAGTTTTTAGATCAATTGGTGGTGCTGGATTGGAGTAATTTGGGTTAGATCTAGACGTTGCCACGTTTCTGTTTTGGGGCAGCTTGAGCATTCGACCTAGAGTTCCTGTTTTCGCCAATTTAGATTTTGAATCTGACCGTACGGACTTTTAAGAAGTTGTATATAATTTCATTATCTTTCCGTGAATATAATGAACGTTAAATTCCGCCCAGCCGTTTGAAAGTTATGACTGTTTTACCGAGCATATTAAAATCTGGGACGCGATTGGAATAGATCTCGGTAATCTGTAGATTAAACAACTTTAGACGCCGAATCAGTCTTTCCTTATACCTAGAGAAAGTTGGGAAATTTCCTAAGCTACACGAGGATGTACTCGTTTAATTGATTCAGAGTATCAGAGCCCAAGTTATGCCTTTTGCAAGGCTGCTGTCCCGCCGGGACAGAACCTCTGTTTTTAGGTTTTGCGAGTCGTTGGCAATGTCGGGGTAGATGAGGGTTTGCGTACTGTTATGTGGTTATGATTGTGAGTGTGTGATACCTATGTGCAGGTGGTGCGACCCCGGGAGTGCATTCTACTTCCCGCCAATCCGTTGCACGTGGTTGAGGCAAGTGTGTTGTGATGGATAGCGAGTTGTAGGTTGCATGTTGAGATTAGATGGAATTGTCTACATGATATATGTCCACTTGCCATGTTTTAATGATTGCTATGATATGATGAGCATGTTTAAGATGTTATGATGCCATGTGTTAATATATGAGTTTTATATGATGTTGGCATGCTTGCATACATGACATGTTACATGGCCCGGGCGGTGAGAAAGTCATTAACTAATCCGGGAAGGTCGGTGAGAAAGTTATGACTAATCCGGAGAGCCAATAGAGTAAGTTATACATCGTGATTCCTTCTACCGTGGGTTGTGGAAGCAAGGAGTAGGCACCCTCCATCTTCGGGATGGAAGGGGGGAGAGGGTGCACACCGACGGGTGTGTACTCAACCATACCGGTATGAGTTTCCAAGGAGATATGAGCATCGCATCGCATTGCATACATGATGATGATGATAAAGATACGTGATTATGAATGAGATGATAAACATGTTGTGTGTTGTTGCAATGTAAGTTGTTCTTTTGTTCCATTACAATATACTTGCTGAGTGATGAACTCACGCTTGTGTTTTATGTGGTTTTTAGGTACTTTGAGATTGGCATGCGGGAAAAAGAGGTTTAGCTACACTTCTACACGTAGCTCCACAATCATAGTCTATGATTAATCACTTGGAGACATGATATTTAGAGTTGTGCCATAAACTTAATGTATGGTTTAATTTAGCATGCTTGTGATTCCTTATTTGCTTCGTTATAGCTTATGGAGTGGTTGAGCATGGTATTATTGGCGTAATTTGATGATATATCCATTTATGTTGATGTTTTAGATGTCGTGTGCTATGATATATCTTGCCATGATATTGATATTGTGTTAATTTATGTTAAGACAAAGGAGATGCTGCCGAAATTTTGATTTGTAGCATTTGCTCCTTTGCTGTAATTTATGATAAATTGTGGTATTATGTTGTTGTTTAGTCTATGTTTGGTAGCATTCAGGCATTCTAGATGCCGGGGTGTTACATTTTCTCTTTCCAAAACCGATCTCAAAAGCAAAACTAGGTGCAGCGGCAGCTGCAGTAGTAGGTGCCATTGAACTACAACAAAAACATGCAAAGTTTTTAAGCACTATGTTTATGTGAAACTTTCATTAAACATTTTAACAAAAGATACTCCTACTTTATGTCCACTTTATGGACACATAATGAGTATTCAAGATCCATATTCATCAAATACTAATGAGCTTTGGCGTCACTGCTAGAAATTTAATGACATAGGTAAGCAACAACTTTGCTAATTACATCTTATGTAACTCTTGTTAGTTGAGTATGAAAATAGGTAATGAATGCCTCCATCAACTCAACTCATGGCTAGGTCAACCCGCCCCTAGGGCTCACATGAGGGAGGGAGCACTTCCCGTTTCCGAATGCCAATTAAGAAACCTAGCCTCATGTGTGTTTTCCTAGACACCAATTGTCTTGTATCTGTTCCTTCATTACCAAAATTAAGTCCCAACTACTTATGTCCTCAAGCCCAAAACTGTTTTGATAGTAGCTTGATTAAATTAGCCATTGTTATGCGCAATGTGTCCAACACATCTCTATCATATATTAAGATAGTCATTGATATACTACTTTGGCAGTCATATTCATTAATAGGTGCAACAATTGGGTGGACAAGTTTGATTTAAAAATTTTAACTATGGGGATGAACAATATCTAATATGAACATGGCATCAAATGCAATAAGCATAAAGAAAAACAAGGATGAAACACACATCCACAGAAAATCAAAAAATTAATCTGTGAAATAGCATGGCCCTTAGCATTAGGATCTCCATCATCATGCTTGTTTGTTCACCTAGCTATCTTGCTGGATTGTTCACCTAGCCATCATGCTTGATGTCACCATCTTCATCATTGTAGATGCAACTCCTTACAACTTTGATAATGAATTTTACATGAGGGTTTCAAACATCACAAGTCGACATGAAGGTCATAATACAATTAAAATAGCCTTATGGCTTGACACGGCACACAGGCCATGTAATAATTACATGCATCACATACACATAGGCCATACTATTTCACATAACATCCTGCAAAAACGAATTAAACAAATATAGATTCTACGACGACGGGGTCCAAGGGGCAGCGCCCTTGGCGGGGTTCCAAGGGGCAGCGCCCCTGGCGGGGTCCAAGGGGCAGGGCCCTTGGCGGCGGTCCCAATCCGATTGGCAGGCCATCTAAATTTTTTTTAGAGGCGTGTGTTCTGTTAAAAGAAAACACCCTCAAAATTTCCACAGATCAATCAGATCGACCCAATCCGATTCAATCTGATTGGCTTGGTCCCATATTGTCGCGATTCGTAAACCCTGATGGCGGTAACCCGACAGGTAAGGGCAACGTTGTACCATGAATGGACTAACCCAAATCAAGATTGATTCGGTTTGCACTTTCCTCAAACACTAAACCGATCGATCTCATCGACGGCTGCCTTGTAGGCCCCCGGATCGGCTATCCTAATCCTTCAGGTATTTACGTACTAGTCCCAGATCAAGAGCTAGTACACATACCAAACAAAGGATGATGAATCAACAACCATATCACGAATACATAAAACTAAATAAGAATAACACCAAATAAAAGCAAAGACCTTATGTTCAAGGTTTACCATTACGGCCTTTACAGGCTGAACAACTGAAAAACTGCAGCGGAAGAAGATAACATCACGTGGTAACCCATCCAAATGCCCACAGGCAATCGAGTGCGGTACGCGTCCTAGTCCTGCGAAGCTCCTTTGACGTCTTTCTCCACTTCTGAGATAGGATTAGAATGTAGCACGTGAGTACATAAAGTACTCACAAGTCTGGGAAATTATGCACAATGAAGGCTATCCAATGATGGCTTAATATGGTTCTTTTGCATAAAGCCAAGTTTCATCAAATCATACTTGTTAATAAATTTCACAAAGCATATTTGATCAAATTATTTTTAATAATTGAATTATGTAATATTGCAGTGAAGGTTCTAACCACCACTCACTAAGATACAGGCTCTAACCGCCACATTCCAAAAAGATCATGATTCAATCCATTCACATGGCTCTATCTGCCACGGTTCACAAAATCAGGTTCCTTCCAGCTACCTGGCTTTAGCCGCCAGAAGCACACCCGAGAGTTCTAACCGCTCCCGGATCCCAAAACAAACCGTTGTTTAGTTTGAAACCAAAAACCCAAGTCTACCAGTATGAAAGCATTCAGCAAGCTTTGCCTTTGACCGTAGGCACGGCTATTCGAATAGTTTTAACTCTGCAGAGGTGTACAACTTACCCACAAGACATGATATTCCCTTGGTGCCAAGCTATTAGCACACTTCCTTAGGTGTGCCAGCAGGGATATCATGACAAGGCCTTTACAATGTATACGCCTAACCTGACCCACCCGCTGAGGTTTCACCGCTGTTAGGGTTATATTCACCCAGTACAGAAGCCCCCTCTTGCGCCGTGTGAGAAAAACAACAACATTGCCTCTATCCGGTGCTCACATTCCACTGTTTGGTGAGTCTAATTTAGGTTTCTACCAATTAGTTAGCCAGGTCGTGCCCACTTTGACATGTGGTTGTACGGTTATGCTTAGAATGGAGACAGTCATAAGCGTCGGTCCTTAACTGACTTGGGGCGGTACTTGCACAATGAAAGCTAGCGCTCCATCCGCACCCACCAGATAAACCATTCCGCCCAAGTCCAAACCATTTTTCATTTTATTTTTATTTTGTAAACCAATGGCAATACTTTCTGCCTATAACTTCCAACACAAATTTTCAAGAGTTAAAATGAATTTCCCCACCCATAGGTGAATACTGACCGATTGCGAGTCTAAGCATTTCTACCGTACTATCCTATTCCACCAATAGTTTATTTTGTAAAATACAAATCCCCGGGTTTGATTAAAATCCTTATAATCAATGGTGTATTCCCCGATAATCCTTCTATTGCCGAAATTTTACAATCCTACAAATAATCCAATTCAATATAGTAGTCAACAAGTAAGAAGTATGTCATGGTACCTTCATCACTCCCAAAAATCACAATAAACTACAATCATGTTCGTATATGAAATATTTCCCTTAAACCATAATTAGTATTACTGGCTTATCCAGTATTTACACGGTAACCAATCTTATCATCTGCTAAGAACATTTCACCAAATCACTTACTAAACCACCGAGAGTACTTCACAATATTATCTCTAATCATCTAGAATACAATCCACCGATAATACTGCATAATATCATATATTTAATCATTCACATTATCACTTCTACAGTATCTACTTTAGTCCTCCAAGAATACACACTATCGTCCTTTACTAACCACCAAATATTATTTCCTAAAACTAGGATTGCACTAATTCATTGTCAATAGTAGTTTCCCTTCACACCAATACTAAGTTAAGTAAATAAACCACACATATTCTACATTATTCACAATTCTCCATAAATGATTATCACATAGCTATATTTCCATAATCATTTATTTCTTAATTAGTTCGTTAATAGTAATTCCCAACAAACCCTAATAATCCAACTATCTCTGACTCTCAATTTGATATTATCTTATCAAATCAAGAAATCCAATTCAATATGTCACTTGCAATGATCCATCTAATCCATCATACATACTTCACAATACCATACATTCTCCAAAATTTTCCCCAATTCATTAAAATGTGAGCTACTACCACAATCCAATGTCACAATATTCGATGATCACCATTCATAGATCCATTTCATATTACCAACCCTCATATCATCACTAATATTCATCTATTCTCCATTTACCTCCCATACTAGTGGTTCCATCCAAAAGGTCCTCCAAGCAGTCATTCCCCGAATCAAAGATATTTTCCCCAAAAACATTTATATTAGTGGATTACTATACTAGGGCGACAAAGGATCATGTATAACAATATCAAGGAGGTATGAACAATAGGTATTAACTAATGGCCTAACGTCAACATCATCCTTTTATATAAATAGCAATGTAATTTGTAAAACAGTGTAAAACATTTATAAATCATGGGATCAACATGCATCAAGGAGACATGCCTCGGTCACAGCGAGAATGGCGAACTCTTGAAGTCCGGGGGGGGGGTCGGCGGAGTTGGCGGGATTGTCGGCTACACGCAAAACGGAGCAACAAATAAATACAAGAAAATAAATAAAATCCAAAAATTGCAAAAGTTATACTGGCAGGAAGATCGTGATTTTAGATGAATTTAGGAATTTGAACGAAGTCAATCGGAGTTCGGACGGAGAAGATATGAGCGTCCGAAGTTTGAAAATGCAGGAAAAAGGAAAACGGGGGAATATTCCCGGAATATTCCCTTTTCTTTATTTTCTGATTTTTGGAAATCCTTTGGCTCTATGGCTTGTGGGTCCCCATGGTCATTGAGATGGGGCTTCTTCTCCATGGGGGCAAAGCAAAGGAGCTCCAAGCTCCTAGGGGCCTTGGCGGCTACGGTGATGGCGGGATCAACGGCGACGCTGGCGGCGGCAGCGGGCGCGGGCAGCGTCTGGCGTGGCCAGCGCATGGCACGGGGCTTGGGGAGGCGCGGGCGAGGTCCGGCGGCAGCAGTGAGCGGGCGGGGCACGCGGGGACCCGGCAGGCTGGTTGGGCGGAGCGCCACTGGCGGCCGGCGGCGCGAGCTCGGCCAGCGCAAGGGCGGCGCGTGGGGAGTGGCCGGGGCGGGTTGCGGCACCAATGAGCATGGCAATGAGGCGGCCGGCCGGGCGGCGTCGGCCGTGGCCGTCTTGCAAGACGGCAAAAGAAACAGAGGCCCCAAAAATTTCCAAAAGTTGGAAATTTTCCCAAAAATTTAAGTTTGACCCCCACAACTAATTGGTGCATCATCTAAAGCACAACTAGAAGGACCCAAACTTGCAATGAATTGGATCAAAACTCACCGGAGACGACGAATTTGGCGATGAACGGAGCTCCGGGCGAAATGACAAAAACGTGAAATTCGTCCCCAACTCTCGATGAAACCTAGAATCGATTGATGAATGAGAATCTAGACCTCCACACGATCACAATGAAACAAACGGAGTGGAGAATAACCCACCGAAGAGGAAGTTAGAGAGATGAACGCGACGAACTTCAAAAACGTGACCTCCTCGTCGGTTTCTTCGATTTCCCGGACGAATGACAAAGAGAGGCAAAGGAAGAGTGTGTGTTCTGGAGAGAGGACTCCGCCACGGAGGTTTAGAAACCGGCCCTTAGAAAGAATCTCGTCCCCGAGATTCGGACGGAGAAAGAAAAAGATCGGGGAATCTCTGCTCTAAGGTCTTCTTCTTGTTCTCAGGTTGCTTTCTTCTCTGAATGATTACTTCACTGAACCTTGCAGAATTTGATCACTCGGCTTTTGGTTCTATGTTCCGCTTCATCCCAGACTGTGACTGGATACACAGGATCTGACAACGCTTCTTTCAATTCCCCCTCTTCATACGGCATCTGACGCTCGGGCACTCTGAGACACTTCTTCCACTGAGACACATGAAAGACACCACGTACTCCTGACGGTTGTGGAGGCAGTTCCAACTTGTAAGCAACGTTCCAAAAATCAATGCATTCCCTTTAGAGGTGAAACCTTCGAATACACCTGATCCACAATAATCCATATGGAGTCAACTCCAAACTTAGTTTTAGGGAGTCCAGTAATGAAATACATTCTTATTTCTTCCCATTTCCAAACAAAGGTTTGCAAGGGTTGTAGCAGCCCGGCTGATCTCTGATGTTCTGTTGATCTTTTCAAAATTTGCTAACATTGCTTCCTACCTGATGCTGAACAAATCTTGAACATCCAGTTTAAATAGACGGGTACTCAGCATTTGCCTGAGGTTCAACTCACTTGATTTACGTCTAGAGCTTCTAGTATTTGAGACTTTAGTTCTTCTGACAACCATAGTCAAAATATACCACGCACAATTGGAGGCGGTTGTCTTCAGACAATACTAACTGATTCCTTTCAATTGGTACCTTTGAATTCCACATTTCTTCCCATGGTTTAGACGAGAACTATGGCTCTTCGGCCATCCTTTAAGTATCCCATGACTGGTGCCCACATACAATTATGTTTTATGAACTAACAATAGAAATATACTTCCACAATTATAATCCTTCCCAAACTTTTATTGATAATAATACTGTCGATTGCATCTTACAGATTGAATCAGTACTGTAGGATCGAAGTATACGAATATAGCAAACAGAGGGGGGGTGAATGATTGTGCGGAAGCTAAAACCAAATTCTTGACCTATTAAAAGTTCACCCCTAAAACAGAACCAAATAATTGCCTCGTTTTTGACAAAAACAGAATGACAGAAGTTTGGTAAAATGCGAATTCTCAGAGATCCAACCATTAGATTGATCTGAAATTTGGATACAAGAAACTAGATTTCAATACGAATCGAACCCAAAAAGAATCAGCTCGATCGGACTTACGGATCAAAATTTATGAGCTTCGCAAGCTTGCTGATCCAGAACTTGACGAGAATCAATCTAATCAAAACTTCAAGATTAAACAAGAACGACAAAAGATTGATCAACTAGACTTTGAGAAACACTAGATCAATACCCTAGAACGGTTTTTGATGGATCAAATCAAGATGAAACTCAACGATCAAAAACCAATCTAGAATTAGAACAAGCATGCAAACAAGAACCAAAACAGAAAACACTGTAGCGACGTGGTTACTTGTCGGGACCCCGAATTTGCAAATCCGAACCCTCTGTGTATTCAGCACTAGTCCAGGAACGCGCTAGTGCACACAGTCTTAACATCGGTATATATCACAATCATACCAAACGATACTATCAAAGTACTTTATTTAAATAATCAAAAGGTTACTCGACCTTATGGCCAAGTTACAAATATATGCCTCGCAAGGCGAAACTTATTAAAAGAGAAATAACGGCGGAAAATCAAATAACCCGTGGCGCCATCCAAGATACCACAGTAACCGACCAGGCTCGCACCTAAGTAGACGGGGCCTCGTGGAAGTCCTCCTCCGAAGCGGGCGTAATCTCCTCGTCACCTGGTATTGTGTTGAGGCAAGGGTGAGTACTTGGTACTCAGCAAGTCATGCACAGAATGCAAGCTAATATACTATATGCATGGCTTGGTACAAAGGAATAGCTCAAGGTATATTTGCAGTAAACAGCTTTTGATAAGTAATAAAAGTAGATTCGAAAGCAGTAGAAATAAGTAAAGCATAAATAACTTCTCAAGAATTTTAATAAACATTTTCCCCATCCTAAACCATATTTCCATCAACTTCATTACTAAACCAACCCAACTTTTCAAATCCAAGTTATTTTCAGAAAAGTCTAACCCTTGACTGTAATTCAGAGCATTGTCCATGCAGTGGACTCGGCTATTCAAATAGATTCTCAACTCTGCAGAGGTTATGCACTTTACCCACAAGATACAGTCAAACACCACAAAGGCGAGTTCCCGTAACAAAGCCTTTCGGAAGCCTCAAACAACACAGGTGGTCCTCTCCGGTTCGTGCTCTACACCATCCCTTCCCTTAGCCAAGGCGAAGTATGGGACCAACACACCGTTAGATGGGTATCGGCCACAGCCACGATCGGCTCCCCGCACAATCACACAAACGGTGTAATTGACACCTGAGGCTCCACAAGTGAGTCCTTAGCGACTTAATCAACTAGGGCCGTCCCATTCCACCATGTGGTTGCAAGTATGACCCAGTTCAAAGGCTTGCAAGGTTAAGTCCTTAGAGTGACCAGGGCAAGACTACCCGAAAAACCAAATCAACATCCCCAATGCCACCAGCCCACTGATTACTCTTGCCACATGCCCATTTATCAAACCCCAGTTGATTACCATGCACCACGTGCCATCAACATCACATGATACTTTTCCAAAACAGGTTCAATATATCATTAAGTCAATATTAGCATTTGATTATCCAAAATCATGTCATGAGCACGTAGCGTGTCTAAGCAAAGATACTACAACGATCTAAACCCATGTTGGCAATTTAATAATGTCCAACTAGTAAACCACAACTAGGGTGACAAAGGATCATGGCACATACTTAAGTAATCAAGGTGTCATATAGCAAATTGGTATTTATCTAACCCCCATGTTTAAACAAAGTATCTTTCTAATTGAACTAGCATGCAATAGTTTAAATCAAAATAGATTTCGAAATAGGATCAATATGGTCAAAGCACAACTTGCCTTCAAAAATTACTTGCCCTTGGTCTTGAGTTGGATCCTGAGTCAACACTTCTCCCTCGAATCCTTCCGGCACTTCAACGTCTACTCGTAAATCGTGCAAATAGCAAATACACAAATAAACACTAGGCAAAAACATCCCAAAACTCCAAATAAAATCCATAAACAGAGAGAACATAATTTTCTGGATTTTTAGAAACTGGAATCGTCAAATTTGGAGTTAAAACGCAAAAGTTATGATTTATTAAAGTTTAATTAATCAATTAAATAATATTACAGAGAAAAACTTTAGTCCAAAAATTAAATAAAATTCATATTTGAGTAGATCTGAATTTTATACAAATTTAGAAATTTGAATCACTCAAATCGGAGTTGAAACGCAAAAGTTATAAGCGTTTGAAGTTTGAAACAAAATCTGAAATCATTATTTCGAATTAATAAATCATTTTCTTTTTCGGAAATTAATTATTGCGTCAGCATGGACACGTGGCAGCCTCTGATTGGTTGGGCAGCCACCGGTCCATGGACTTGGTCCACGCTCGGCTCGGGTCCACCGTGGACTCGATCCCACGACTCCACGTGAGGCCCGACATGTGGGCCCTCTCGGGTGACGTCATCGCCGACGTCGTGAGGCTCACCGCAGTCGGCGAGTGGGACCTTGTGACGTCATGGGTGACGTCGCTATGGGTCGCCAGCGACATGCGGGCCCTCGACACGCGGGCGCGTGTCGGCTCCTGCCACACTGCGCGGCGCGTGAGCGACCGCGTCGGTCCAACTTCGACACGTGGCGCAATCACGGCCGTTGATTTGAAATTCAGCGCGGATTAGATCCAGGGTTAACACGTTGAAACTACTCGTTGATCGTGGGCTGTTCGATTTAGATCGGACGGTCGAGATCTAATCCTATAATCGCCTTTACAAAGACGTGGCGATTGTGAACCGCTGGATCTTGATCCAGCGGTCCCGAGATCTACCGGGTTTATAACACGTGAACTCACCTCAGCCGTCCGTCTGGATCGGCGGTCCACGAGCTCGCGAGTCGGCGATGGCACGGCGAAGCTTGGGCATCGGAGGCGAAACGACGACAAGCCCGACGGCGTTCCGGGGTTGCTCCGGCGAGATGAAGGGTCCCTTCGGGTGCGTCTCGTCGCGGGGATCCCAGATCTGAGCTCCTTCTCGGCGGAAGACGACGGACGACGACGGAAAACGGCGCAAACCTCGGCGGAGGGAAGAGACAACTCCGGCGAGCGATTGCGGCTCAACGGCGGCGGCTCAGGCGAGATGGCTCGGGGAACGGTGCGCAAGGATGAGGGCAACCTCGGGACGCGTCTCACGCTTTAAATAGCCTCGGCGTTCGTGCTAGACGGAAACCTAATCCTACACGGCCGGGCGCGGCGTGGAGTCCGGCTTCTCGGCGAAGACGGCGACTCTCGGCCGTCCACGTGGCGCGATCAACGGCCACGATCGCATGGGCGCCATAGGATCAGGGCCGGATACGGCTCGAAACGGTACGGGCGGATCTCAGCCGTTGGATATTGATCCAACGGGTGGGATTGATTAGGGTTAGGAGTGGGTTCGGTCCGAGTCACGTGGCTCGGTCGGACTCGAGTCCGACTTCGGTTCGACTTCGATCGGATGAACAAGATTTGACCCGAGTTGATTTTCCAGCGATTTAATATTTAAAATAATTCGATAATTCATTTAATTCATTAAAAATAGCAAAAGACTCAGAAAAATTCCAGAAAAATTCTGGAAAATACTTTGGATCATTTTGGACTCAAATAAAATATTTCCAACAAAATTTTATTTGCAAAATTAAATTCTTTAATTATTTCAAAATGGAATAAATTCAAATAAATTCCAAATAAATCCAAATAAATTCTAAAATTCCAAAAATTCACCAAAGTGCCAAATCACACATGAATTTAGGACAAGTAAAATTTTGGGGTGTTACAAACCTCCCCCCCTTAATAGAATCTCGTCCCCGAGATTCAGGGCTTACTAAAGGAATAGGTTTGGAAACTCTTTCTTCAAATCCTCTTCGCGCTCCCCTCGCCGCTTTCTTCATGGTTGCTCCATCGAACTCTCTGAAAACGGGTTGAATTGTTTCTAGTTTCTCGATCCATTGTGTCTAGAATCCTCACGGGTTACTCCTTATAGGTCAAATCCTCTTGCAACTCAATTGTCTCTAGCGGTGTCTGCTCTCAGAACTTCAAGACACTTCTTCAACTGGGACACATGGAATACATCATGCACTCCTGCTAACGATTGTGGCAACTCCAGCTGAAAAGCAACCTCGCCTCTGCGGCTCACAATCTAAAATGGTCAAACATAACTGGGTGCTACTTTCCCTTTGGCATGGAACATCTAAACTCCCCGAGAGGCGTAACTACGAGGTATACAAAGTCTTACGGTTCAAAACTCAAATCTCGGCGACGATTGTCAGATAACTCTTCAGCCGAGATTGGGCTATCTTCAACCTTTCCTAATCATGGCGACCTGTTTTTCAGATTCTTGAAGAATTTCAGTCCCAAATACTAGGCGCTCGCCGTTCTCATTACAATTCTATTGCGTCCTTCAGGGTCGACCATACTGTTACTCAAAAGGTGACATCTGTTAACTATCCTGATAACTATTGTTGTAATCGAACTCGGCATACGGCAAACTTTTATCCCAAGAGGTAGCATAAGCCAATGCACAAGCTCTCAACATATCCTCCAGAATCTGGTTGACTCTTTCTGTCCATTCATCCGTCTGTGGATGATAAGGCACATCTTGAAGTTCAAACGGGTTCCCATGGCTTCATGCAACTTATTCGAACCTTGAGGTAAATTGGGTACCTCTGTCTGATACAATCCTCTTTGGCACTCCGTGCAAACAAACGATCCTCGATCATGTACAACTCGCTAATTTATCTCCGAGTAAGTGGTCTTCACGGGGATAAAATGGGCTACTTTAGTCAAACGATCCACTATAACCCATATGGAGTCATAACCTCCTTGAGTCCTCGGCAAACCAAGTAATGAAATCCATTCGATTTCCTCCCACTTCCACTCGGGTATTTTCAGGGGTTGTAGCAATCCTGCTGGTCTCTCGATGCATTGCCTTGACTCTGGCATACGCCGCACAATGCAACATGCTCGGCAACTTCACGTTTCATACCCGGCCACGAATCTCTCCTTGAGATCTGATACATCTTGGCGCTTCGAGGATGGATTGAGTACTTGGAGTCATGGGCTTCTTCGTAATCGCTTGCTTTAACTCCTTTTTGTTAGGCACACAAATGCGATCCTTCATCCACAACGTGCCCTGCTCATCCAATTTGAAGTCCTCTGCCTTGCCTTCCTCCTTGATGGACTTAATCCTGCGGATCTTGTCATCATCCTTCTGTCCTTCTCGGATCCGGTCCTCTAAGGTAGGCTTTACTTCCAATGCGGCCAAGAATCCGCTAGGTACAATCTCAATCTTCATCTTTTGAAAATCCTCACATAACTCATCCTGACTTGTGGCTAGCAACGTACTCACGGTATGACTTTTCCGACTCAGGGCATCGGCTACTACGTTGGCCTTCCCGGGATGGTAATGGATTCCGACATTGTAGTCCTTGATCAACTCTAGCCACCTCCTTTGCCTCATATTCAGGTCCGACTGGGTGAATATGTACTTAAGGCTCTTATGATCCGTATATACTTCACATCTGCTTTCCAATCGATAGTGACGCCATATCTTCAAAGCATGCACTACGGCTAACTCCAAGTCATGTGTCGGATAATTTTCTCATGCGGCCTCAATCGCCTTGATGCATAAGCGGCGACCTTTCCATTCTCGTGACAAAGACACATCCAAGTCCTTGGCGCGATGCGTCACAATAAATATCGAAGCTTTGAGCAACATCAGGTAGAACTAACACCGGCCGACGTCAATCGCTTCTTGACTCCCAAATCCTTTCTCACATTCTCAAGCGCCCATGCAAACTTCTTTTCCTTCTTCAGCCATTGCGTAAGAGGTTTCGCAATTGTCGAGAAGCCTTCGATGAAACGGCGGTAATATCCTGCCATTCCAAGGAAACTCGACCGGGTCACGCCTTCTACTGCTCCCAATGTAACACGCCTTCTACTTTGCTTGGATCTACTGGCGACTCATGCGGTCATTACATGTCCAAGAAACTCCACCTTGTCCTTCGAGAAATCACACTTGGCCGAACTTGGCTAAAAGTTCTTTGTTCCCTCACTTTTCCAAAACTCGCCTTAAGTGTTCGGCATGTTCATCCTCTCGCCTTGGAGTAGATTAGGATATCGTCTATGAACACGACGACAAACTTGTCCAAATATTCCATGAACACCTTATTCATCATATTCATGAAATAGGCTGGCGCATTAAATCACCCAAAGGACATAATGCGTGAACTCGTAATGTCCATATCTTGACGAGAATGCAGTCTTGAATATCTTCCGATCGGATCTTCAATCGATGGTATCCCGATCTCGAGATCAATCTTGGAGAAAACTCGGCTCCTCTTAACTGATCAAACAAATCATCAATCCCGGGTAGCGGATACTTATTCTTCACGGTGACTTCATTGAGTGCACGGTAGTCAATGCACATCCTGAAACTCCCGCCCTTCTTCTTGACAAACAAAGCGGTGCTCCCCACGCGACGAACTTGGTCCGATAAATCCTTTATCCATTAACTCTTCCAATTGTTTCTTCATCTCTACCAACTCCTCGGTAGACATCCGATAGGAGTCTCTTTGCTATCGGTCTTTGTACTGTACAAGCTCTATTACAAATTCTATGTCCCCTGTCTGGCGGCATACCGTAGATCTTCTGAAAGACATCCGGGTACTCATTCACTAGGGACATCCTCTATGCTGATTGCCTCGGTACTGTTAACCATCAACTGTCCATCTCTAATTGCAGTGGCTTGAAATTCCACTTTCTTCCCACACGGGCTCTCAACTGAGATAGTCCTTCGTCCACAATCCAATACGGCCTTGTGCTTGGATAACCAATCCATTCCCAATATGACATCTAAGGTCTGGGTCTCCAAAATTATAAGGTTTGCTAGGAACTCTATTCCACCTATCAGTATTCTCACCCCGGAACATCCTACTTCCGTTCGGAGTTCGGAACCACGGGTTTGAACTAAAAGCATGCACTTAAGACTAGCAATTCTCAAGTCAATCCTAGCATCAAAGCCTTGAGAAACAAATGAAAGCGAAGCTCCAGAGTCAAACAAAGCTGTGTATCGAAGTTAACAAGTAACTTACCCAAGACGACGTCCGTAGCATTCTGCAGTGCATCTGCGGTGACATGGTTGACTCGGCCTCTCACCACTGATGCCTGGTGTGGCTCGTGCCGGCGCCCTAGCCGGGGGTGGTTCCTAGATTGAAGCGGCCGGGGTCACTCTCGCTGTCTTCTTTGGACAAGCTGTTGGCAAAGTGTCCTGGCTGTTGCGCTTGTAATGCGTCACCGTTTCCTTCTGATCGCTCGTAGCGTAGCGGGGCCGGGGTCCGATAGTTCGATTGGCAGGTGTCTTGGTGCCGGGATGGTGTCCTCGTTGCATTCGTGGTTGGAATCAAGAATTGATTTGGTGCAACCCTCAGGCGTATGCGTTCCTGGCGTGATCCTCTGTTGCATCCTGCGCTTCTGTTCTCATCCGGTTCCTTGCGCTTGTCCTCAAGAATAAGTGCCTTATTCACCAACTCTTGGAAATCTGGAAAGGTGTGGGTGATCAATCCTACTTGCAATCTGAGTTAAGTCCTTCATGAAACGAGACTGCCTGGATTTATCCGTCGCTACATCCTCAGGTGCGAGCGTGCTAGCCGTGTGAACTTGTTCGTAGTCGGCCATCGGCTGATTACCTTGCTTGGTGCTCAACTCCTCCTTCTTAAGGTCCATGATTCCTTCAGCACGTGATCTTGTCGGAATGCATTGTGAACTCTTCCCAAGTGATATCTTGAGGGTTCTCTGCGTGGCACGAAGTTCTCCCACCATTCGGATTGTTCCTTCCAACCGATGAGAAGCGTAAAGTACCTTCTCATTCCCTATGCATTGAGCTATGTGTAGCTTCCTCTCGATTGATCTTAACCAATCATCGGCCTCCAACGGATTGGCATTCCCAGAAAGTGGGTGGGTGAGTCCTCATGAACTCCGACGGCCTTTGTATTCGGCGTGGTCCCCGATTAACTTGATTAGCATGGCCTCGAGCAAAGGACGTGCTGCATTTGTTGCATCATAGCATGCATCAACTGAGTCCGAGCAGCAAGAAAGGCTCCAAAATTCTGCATATCAACTGGCGGCCAGGTGCTCTATCATTGGGGTTTTCTGGGCGAGAACCACTCCCATTGCTTCCAAAGTTCCCACGGGTGTTCACCATCTGTTGGTTTGCTCTAGGTTTAGAGATGAGAGGGAAACAAGAATAGACAAGTAGTATGGAACTTATGCGGGGCGAAAGGGGTAACTTTAAGGTCCATCTTTATTATTTAATAACTTGGTATGGCTGCTTACAATGCCTAAGGGCCTTGCAACACATACTGCACACTCAGCAAACAAAGCAAATCCAAATCGAACTAACTCTGGAGTCTAACGCCTAAAGGGTGACTCTTTATTCTATGACTCGACTCGGCGAAGGAGTCTCACTATAGAACCTATGCTCACTCATCGAGAAAACCTCCACGGCCTGGGTACGGGTGCTGCGGCATAGGCGCGAAACGATTGCCATGTCCAGCAACTGTGTCATCCGTGGTAGTCGAAGAAGCAGTGTCCTCAATCCTCACGTCACAAGCCTTGATCAATCCTGCTTGTCTGATCACTTCCACTTGGTATTGGGGCTTCTCAAAATCTCCGAGAGTCTGTAGCATATGCCAAAGTTCCGCGGCGTGACCAACTCCCAGATCAACGTGGTTGAACTCTTCCTCCATCTGTCACAAGCGTGCTTTACGTAAGAACTCGGAATTTTTAATTGTGACAAGGTAAGGGAAAATTTCAGCAAGAGACAAGAAAAGAGAGAAGGGGTAAGTCGAGATGTCATTTCTTGTCTTCACAAATTTTTAGCTTTAGAAAATAGGTTTTATCCTCACTACGACCATTCTAACTTAGGGTTGAGCCTACAGTCAAGTATGGCTCTGATACCACCTCTGTCGGGACCCCGAATTTGCAAATCCGGACCCTCTGTGTATTCAGCACTAGTCCAGGAACGCGCTAGTGCACACAGTCTTAACATCGGTATATATCACAATCATACCAAACGATACTATCAAAGTACTTTATTTAAATAATCAAAAGGTTACTCGACCTTATGGCCAAGTTACAAATATATGCCTCGCAAGGCGAAACTTATTAAAAGAGAAATAACAAAGAAATGGAAAATCAAATAACTTCGTGGCGCCATCCAAGATACCACAGCAACCGACCGGGCTCGCACCCCTAAGTAGACGCGGGTCTTCTTGGAAATCCTCCTCAAACCGGCGTAATCTCCTCTTCAATCGGGTATTGTGTTGAGGCAAGGGTGAGTACTTGGTACTCGACAAGTCATGCAGAATGCAAGCTAATATACTATATGCATGGCTTGGTACAAAGGAATAGCTCAAGGTATATTTGCGAAAGACTTTTGATAAGTAATAAAAGTAGATTCAAAGCAAGAGAAATAAGTAAAGCATAAATAACTTCTCAAGAATTTTAATAAACATTTTCCCCATCCTAAACCATATTTCCATCAACTTCATTACTAAACCAACCCAACTTTTCAAATCCAAGTTATTTTCGTAAAGTCTAACCCTTGATCAGTAATTCCCGAGCATTGTCCAAGATCGTGGACTCGGCTTATTCAAATAGATTCTCAACTCTGCAGAGGTTATGCACTTTACCCACAAGATACAGTCAAACACCACAAAGGCGAGTTCCGTGAATAAAGCCTTCTAAGCCTCAAACAACACAGTGGTCCTCCGGTTCGTGCTCTACACCATCCCTTCCCTTAGCCAAGGCGAAGTATGGGACCAACACACCGTTAGATGGGTATCCGGCCACGCCCACGACACGCCCCCCGCATAATCACACAAACGGTGTAATTGACACCCTCGAGGCTCCACAAGTGAGTCCTTAGCGACTTAATCAACTAGGGCCGTCCCATTCCAGCCATGTGGTTGCAAGTATGACCCAGTTCAAAGGCTTGCAAGGTTAAGTCCTTAGAGTGACCAGGGCAAGACTACCCGAAAAACCAAATCAACATCCCCAATGCCACAACTGGCCCACCTGATTACTCTTGCCACATGCCCTGGTCGAAAACCGTTTATCAAACCCCAGTTGATTACCATGCACCACGTGCCATCAACATCACATGATACTTTTCCAAAACAGGTTCAATATATCATTAAGTCAATATTAGCATTTGATTATCCAAAATCATGTCATGAGCACGTAGCAGGTCTAAGCAGCATACTACAACGATCTAAACCCATGTTGGCAATTTAATAATGTCCAACTAGTAAACCACAACTAGGGTGACAAAGGATCATGGCACATACTTAAGTAATCAAGGTGTCATATAGCAAATTGGTATTTATCTAACCCCCATGTTTAAACAAAGTATCTTTCTAATTGAACTAGCATGCAATAGTTTAAATCAAAATAGATTTCGAAATAGGATCAATATGGTCAAAGCACAACTTGCCTTCAAAAATTACTTGCCCTTGGTCTTGAGTTGGATCCTGAGTCAACACTTCTCCCTCGAATCCTTCCGGCACTTCAACGTCCTACTCGTAGAATCGTGCAAATAGCAAATACACAAATAAACACTAGGCAAAAACATCCCAAAACTCCAAATAAAATCCATAAACAGAGAGAACATAATTTTCTGGATTTTTAGAAACTGGAATCACAAATTTGGAGTTAAAGCATAAAAGTTATGATTTATTAAAGTTTAATTAATCAATTAAATAATATTACAGAGAAAAACTTTAGTCCAAAAATTAAATAAAATTCATATTTGAGTAGATCTGAATTTTATACAAATTTAGAAATTTGAATCACTCAAATCGGAGTTGAAACGCAAAAGTTATAAGCGTTTGAAGTTTGAAACAAAATCAAATCATTATTTCGAATTAATAAATCATTTTCTTTTTCGAAATTAATTATTGCGTACAAGATGGACACGTGGCAGCCTCGATTGGTTGGCTGACGCCACCGTCCATGGACTTGGTCCACGCCGGCTGGGTCCACCGTGGACTCATCCCACGACTCCACGTGAGATCGACATGTGGGCCTCTCGGGTGACGCTCATCGCCGACGTCACGGGCTCACCACGGTCGGCTGTGGGACTCCACTGCGGACGCCATGGGTGACGTCGCGCTTGGCGGGTCAGCCATCGACATGCGGGCCCTCGACACGCTGGCCTCGGCGTGTCGCCACACGCACGCGCGGCGTGATCGGCGCCGACCGCCGGGTCCAACTTCCCGACACGTGGCGCAATAACGACCATTGATTTGAAATTAAACGGCGGATTAGATCCAGTGGTTAACACGTTGAAACTACTCGCTGATCGTGGCGCTCGATTTAGATCTGACGGTCCAGATCTAATCCTATAATCGCATCGCTACAAAGACGTGGCGATTGTGAACCGCTTGGATCTTGATCCAACGGTCCAGATCTACTCGGGTTTATAACACGTGAACTCACCTCAACCGTCCGATCTGGATCCGACGGTCCACGAGCTCGCGAGTCCGGCTGATGGCACGCGAAGCTTGGGCACCGGAGGCGAACGACGACGAGCCCGACGGGCGTTGGGTTGCTCGGCGAGATGAAGGGTCCTTCGGTGCGTCTCGTGGGGATCCCAGATCTGAGCTCCTTCTCGGCGGAAGACGACGGACGACGACAAAACGGCGCAAACCTCGGCGGAGGAAGAGACAACTCCGGCGGCGATTGCGGCTCAACGGCGCGCCAAAGTAGATGGCTCGGGAACGGGTGCGCAAGGATGAGGGCAACCTCGGGACGCCTCACGCTTTAAATAGCCTCGGCGTCGTGCCCTAGACGGAAACCTAATCCTACGGCGCGGCATGAGTCGGCTACGGTCTCGGCGAAGACGAGCGACTCTCGGCCGCCCATGTGGCGCGATCAACGGCCACGATCGTGACGGCGCGATCGGATCCGGCGGATACGGCTCGAACCGTAAGACGGCGGATCTCAGTTGGATCTTGATCCAACGGTTGGGATTGATTAGGGTTAGGATGGGTTCGGCCGAGTCAGTCGTGGCTCTGGACTCGAGTCCGACTGGTTCCGACTCATCGGATGAACGATACTTGACCCGAGTTGATTTTCCAGCGATTTAATATTTAAAATAATTCAGAATTCATTTAATTCATTAAAAATAGCAAAAGACTTTAAAAAATTCCAAAAATTCTGGAAAATACTTTGGATCATTTTGGACTCAAATAAAATATTTCCAACAAAATTTTATTTGCAAAATTAAATTCTTTAATTATTTCAAAATGGAATAAATTCAAATAAATTCCAAATAAATCCAAATAAATTCCAGAAAATTCCAAAAATTCACCAAAGTGCCAAATCACACATGAATTTAGGACAAGTAAAATTTTGGGGTGTTACATTACTGTAGCACGCTAAAATCTTGGAAGAATTGATCTTTATTTCTTGTCTAAAATACTCTCATCAAAAGAGTACAAACCCTAAAACCAAGCTCAAGGCTTGATGCGCTTAGCTCTGCTTGGTGCCTTTCAACAGGAGACCCCCCACCTATTTAAAGCACCAACCCACAAGGAGTTCTGAATACGATTCCTATTCCCTAGAAGGAACTGTATTCAACACAACTCTACTTGGCCCAACCTGGCCGAGTACAACTCTTGCACACGATGGCAACCCTACCATACTCACGTGACTAACACTTTGCACGCGTATGGCCACCGCCATACTCACGTGACTAACACTTTGCACGCGAATGACCTCCGCCATTCTCACGTGACTAACCATTCTTCATGTGCACCATTCCCTTAGCCCGAACGTCCCGCATGACATCCTTGACCACCAAGACCTCGGTTCCTCCCGAACCTAGTCCCGAACCTCAGGTTCCTCCATGAACCTAGTTCCGGTCCCGTCATCGACCACATTCGCCCTCGAGCAATACACGCACATGAACAAACCACAAAACAATTTGAGCACAAGTCCACGACTTGACTCAACATTAGTTCATGCAACTACTCACATGAGCATTGCATAAATTCCACTTCAAGCATCATGAAATTCTCACAAATTTCATAATCTCAAAAACAGATCAAAAATCAATTTCAAATCGCTCAAAACCCTAATTGAGCAAACACCATTCACTGGGACAGATCGCCAAAAGCATGTGTATGGCGGACCAAAAAATTGGTCCGTCATGCATGGGAAAAACGAGATCGCCAAAAAGCATGTGTATGGCGGACCAAAAAATTTGGTCCGTCATGCATGGGAAAAACGAGATCGCCAAAAAGCATGTGTATGGCGGACCAAAAAATTTGGTCCGTCATGCATGGGAAAAACGAGTTCGCCAAAAGCATGTGTATGACAGACCAAAAAATTTGGTTTGTCATACATGGGAAAAACGCGATTTCTTGAACAAGCGTAAAAGCATCAAAATCACGTTTATGACAGACCAAAGACTTTGGTCCGTCATACATGCGAAACTCACTGTTTTTTGGATGTTTGGTCTGGCGCAAATGCAAAGTCTCTGTTTTTGGATGTTTGAATGTTTGGCCCTTTATGCAAGCAATTTTGCAAGATTAAACCTAATCAATTTTTCAGCACATTATCAAGCCAATTTTTCATCACATGATCAAGCCAATTTTTCATCACATGATTCACAAGTACATAAACTCTTTTATTTATTCCTTAGAAGAGGCATGGTGCTACTGAATATACCACCCACTAACATTTACTGATAGCATTATTTTCCGGGTGCCTCTTCTTCAACTTCAGGGATCATCGGTAGACCTGACGTCCTATATCGCAATACCTGTGACAGAAGTTTCCGATTGCGTTTACCACCTGCTGCTGGGGTTATGGTCTGAAGAAGAACAGCATCCGGGATGTTGGGGTTTGAAGTACACGCCTGGTATCCTTGCGGGCAACGGCCAGCAGTATGCCCTATAGCAAGACAATTGAAACAACGACGATCTGTCTCTAAAAACTCGTTCCGTTGAGGTGGGCCCGTCTTGTCATGAAATCCTTGCACCACTGGTGGTACTTCTGATCCTGAGGTCTTCATTAAGGCTACTTCTTGTGCTTGGTTGAGTTGAAATCGGTCCACACAAAGCCGGGAATTACATGCAACATACTGCTCCAGACTTACTCCCTTCCTTTTGCGAGAATGCTGTTGATGACAGGTGTCCTCCAGGGAGACTGCTTTGCCTATGCCAGGTGGGGGAATCTTTGATACTTGGTGCAGCTTAGAAGGTACTTTCACACAGACTTCTGACGCTAGAACTGCTTGTGGTGATAAGACCTTTTGTTTTCCCAATGGACATTGTTTCACATAATGCCCTTCCTTGCCACAAAGGTTGCAGACCTTGTACTGAATCTCCTTCCTCCGAGGGCACTTGCGGAATTGGTGTCCAATTATGTTGCAGTGACTACAATGGTTATCTTCTTTTGCCTTACCCTTTTGGGGACATTTATAAGCAACATGTCCTTTTTCACCACATTGATAGCAGATAACATATCTCCATGGGTGGAGACTTATAGGAGGGGTGTTGCTAGCGCCAACCTCACATAGTACTTCAGGAGACTTTGTCGGTAGTAACTCCTCAGAAGGATACTGCTGCGGAGTTATAGGGGGAGTGACCACAGAAGCTTGATTGTCCAGTTGTTGTATCATCACTTGCATGAGCTGAGTCTGAGTCACCATGAACTGATTCATATTTTGAAGAAATGTTGTTAACACCTCGGAGGGTTGCTAGTTGAGCTCGGTAGTAGTACTGACATTGACCATCGGAACTCCACTGGTGTTACCACTGACGTTTTTCATATCATCGGGACTTGATGCCTTAACTTCTTTGTCGAGGTTAGCACTGCGCTTCTTCTCCATCTGACGGTAGAAGAAGGCTTCCAGATGAGAGGGAAAAGCACCAACGAGAGAGACAGGGGAGGTTCTAACACCTGAAACCAACTGCCTAGACAAAGAACAAACCAACCACGAAAAGCAAAACGTTTTTAACACCAAGCAATCAACTCGTCGACTCGATAAAACTACTCACTCTAACAGAACAAGGCGGCTTCAACACAGACTGAACCGGGACCACTTAACCTATAGGGTTAGTCTAAGATCAGCCTTGCTTCTTTGGTCTTCACTGGTCAAGGGTTGGATCCTCCCCCCCAGAAGACGCACCCTTCCATAGCAACTTGCAGAATTGCTCCTCCTGAGTCATCAAATCTTGAAGTCGGAAGTGGGAACTCGATTACCCTAATATAGAAGTTTTTAAAGGAGGTATAGTCCAATTTACATTCCAAACAGGTGAAGAAGCAACCAACGGGGAAGATAAGAAAAGAAAGAGAGAAAAGACGAGAATAGCACTTTATTTGATTTCTTTTTTTATAAATATAAGTTTTGAAGCTTCCTAAAAACGACCATTCTAACTAAGGGCACGTCCTACAGTCGATATGGCTCTGATACCACCTTTGTAGGCCCCCGGATCGGCTATCCGGAATCCTCTGTGTATTTCTGTACTAGTCCTAGATCAGTAGCTAGTACACACAGTCAAACAGTGATGAATCAACAACCATATCACGAATACATAAAACTAAATAAGAATAACACCAAATAAAAGCAAAGACCTTATGGTCAAGGTTTACCATTACGGCCTTTACAGGCTGAATAACTGAAAAACTGCAGCGGAAGAAGATAACATCACGTGTTAACCCATCCAAATGCCCACAGGCAATCGAGTGGGGTACGTGTCCTAGTCCTGCGAAGCTCCTTTGACGTCTTTCTCCACTTCTGAGATAGGATTAGAATGTAGCACGTGAGTACATAAAGTACTCAGCAAGTCTGGGAAATTATGCACAATGAAGGCTATCCAAAGATGGCTTAATATGGTTTTTTTGCATAAAGCCAACTTTCATCAAATCATACTTGTTAATAAATTTCACAAAGCATATTTGATCAAATTCTTTTTAATAATTGAATTATGTAATATTGCAGTGAAGGTTCTAACCACCACTCACTAAGATACAGGCTCTAACCGCCACATTCCAAAAAGATCATGATTCAATCCATTCACATGGCTCTGTCTACCACGGTTCACAAAATCAGGTTCCTTCCAGCTACCTGGCTTTAGCCGCCAGAAGCACACCCGAGAGTTCTAACCGCTCCCGGATCCCAAAACAAACCGTTGTTTAGTTTGAAACCAAAAACCAAAGTCTACCAGTATGAAAGCATTCAGCAAGCTTTGCCTTGGACCGTAGGCACGGCTATTCGAATAGTTTTAACTCTGCAGAGGTGTACAACTTTACCCATAAGACATGATATTCCCTTGGTGCCAAGCTATTAGCACACTTCCTTAGGTGTGCCAGCAGGGATATCATGACAAGGCCTTTACAATGTATACGCCTAACCTGACCCACCCACTGAGGTTTCACCGCTGTTAGGGTTATATCCACCCAGTACAGAAGCCCCCTCTTGCGCCGTGTGAGAAAAACAACAACATTGCCTCTATCCGACGCTCACATTCCACCGTTTGGTGAGTCTAAGTTAGGTTTCTACAAATTAGTTAGCCAGGTCGTGCCCACTTTGACATGTGGTTGTACGGTTATGCTTAGAATGGAGACAGTCATAAGCGTCGGTCCTTAACTGACTTGGGGCAGTACTTGCACAATGAAAGCTAGCGCTCCATCCGCACTCACCAGACAAACCATTCCGCCCAAGTCCAAACCATTTTTCATTTTATTTTTATTTTGTAAACCAATGGCAATACTCTCTGCCTATAACTTCCAACACAAGTTTTCAAGAGTTAAAATGAATTTCCCCACCCATAGGTGAATACTGACCGATTGCGAGTCTAAGCATTTCTACCGTACTATTCTATTCCACCAATAGTTTATTTTGTAAAATACAAATCCCCGGGTTTGATTAAAATCCTTATAATCAATGGTGTATTCCCCGATAATCCTTCTATTGCCGAAATTTTACAATCCTACGAATAATCCAATTCAATATAGTAGTCAACAAGTAAGAAGTATATTATGGTACCTTCATCACTCCCAAAAATCACAATAAACTACAATCATGTTCGTATATGAAATATTTCCATTAAACCATAATTAGTATTACTGGCTTATCCAGTATTTACACAGTAATCAATCTTATCATCTGCTAAGAACATTTCACCAAATCACTTACTAAACCACCGAGAGTACTTCACAATATTATCTCTAATCATCCAAAATACAATCCACCGATAATACTGCATAATATCATATATTTAATCATTCACATTATCACTTCTAGAGTATCTACTTTAGTCCTCCAAGAATACACACTATCGTCCTTTACTAAACCACCAAATATTATTTCCTAAAACTAGGATTGCACTAATTCATTTTCAATAGTAGTTTCCTTCCACACCGATACTAAGTTAAGTAAATAAACCACACATATTCTACATTATGCACAATTCTCCATAAATGATTATCACATAGCTATATTACCATAATCCTCTATTTCTTAATTAGTTCGTTAATAGTAATTCCCAACAAACCCTAATAATTCAACTATCTCTGACTCTCATTTTGATATTATCTTATCAAACCAAGAAATCCAATTCAATATGTTATCTACATGCAATGATCCATCTAATCCATCATGCATACTTCACAATACCATACATTCTCCAAAATTTCCCCCAATTCATTAAAATGTGAGCTACTACCACAATCCAATGTCACAATATTCGATGATCACCATTCATAGATCCATTTCATATTACCAACCCTCATATCATCACTAATATTCATCTATTCTCCATTTACCTCCCATAATAGTGGTTCCATCCAAAAGGTCCTCCAAGCAGTCATTCCCCGAATCAAAGATTATTTTCCCCAAAAACATTTATATTCGTGGATTACTATACTAGGGCGACAAAGGATCATGTATAACAATATCAAGGAGGTATGAACAATAGGTATTAACTAATGGCCTAACGTCAACATCATCCTTTTATATAAATAGCAATGCAATTTGTGAAACAGTGTAAAACATTTATAAATCATGGGATCAACATGCGTCAAGGAGACTTGCCTCGGTCACAGCGAGAATGGCGAACTCTTGAAGTCCGGGGGGGGGGTCGGCGGACTTGGTGGGATCGTCGACTACGCGCAAAACGGAGCAACAAATAAATACAAGAAAATAAATAAAATCCAAAAATTACAAAAGTTATACTGGCAGGAAGATCTTGATTTTTGATGAATTTAGGAATTTGAACGGAGTCAATCGGAGTTCGGACGAAGAAGATATGAGCGTCTGAAGTTCGAAAATGCTGGAAAAAGGAAAACGGGGGAATATTCCCGGAACATTTCCTTTTCTTTCTTTTCTGATTTTTTGAAATCCTTTGGCTCTATGGCTTGTGGGTCCCCATGGTCATTGAGATGGGGCTTCTTCTCCATGGGGGCAAAGCAAAGGAGCTCCAAGCTCCTAGGGCGCCGGCAGGGGCGCGGCGAAGGCGACGGCCGCATGGATCAAGCGACGGCAACGCTGGCAGGCTGATGGCACAGGCGGGCGCGGAGGCGCGGCGGCGTACGGGCGGCGCATGGCGCTGGGGAACGGGGAGGCGCTGGCGAGGTCCGTGGCAGAGCCGGCAAGCGGGCGGGGCACGCGGGGACCCAATGGCTGGTTAATGAGCGGCCATGGATCGATCGGCGGCCGGCGAGCCGTGCGCACGGGCAAAAGAAACAGAGGCCCCAAAAATTTCCAAAAGTTGGAAATTTTCCCAAAAATTTAAGTTTGACCCCCACAACTAATTGGTGCATCATCTAAAGCACAACTAGAAGGACCCAAACTTGCAAGGAATTGGATCAAAACTCACCGGAGACGACGAATTTGGCGATGAACGGAGCTCCGGCCGAAATGACAAAAACGTGAAATTCGTCCCCAACTCTTGATGAAACCTAGAATCGATTGATGAATGAGAATCTAGACCTTCACACGATCACAATGAAACAAACGGAGTGGAGAATAACCCACCGGAGAGGAAGTTAGAGAGATGAACGCGAAGAACTTCGAAAACATGACCTCCTCGTCGGTTTCTTCGATTTCCCGGACGAATGACAAAGAGAGGCAAAGGAAGAGTGTGTGTTCTGGAGAGAGGACTCCGCCACGGAGGTTTAGAAACCGGCGGTGCGCGATTTGGGGAAGAAACGGCCGAGTTATGGCCATTAATGCTCTTTTCGGCTTTTGGGTTACTGTTCAAATTCCGGCGAGATTTGGAGTTAATGGTGGTGGGGGATGGAAGGGATTCGTCGTTGCGGATTCAACGGACCCGGCGGTTCACGATTTGGAGTTGAATTGAGAGAGTTAAGGCCAACCAAAGGAGAAGGTTGCCATTAAAGGCAACTTGGAGCTCTCCTCTGTATCGTGCCCAGCCAAGCTTGAAGAAGGGCACTGTAGCAATGCCACGTGGCAGCACGTGATTGGTCGGGAGTTACGTAAATGAACCGCCCTAAAGAAAAATGAGGAAAAATGGTCTAAAAATTCCGGAAAAATTCCTAGAATCATTTTCGAATATTTGGAACCCAATAAAATTGGTTTCGCAGAATTTGGACGAAATTTGTGGAATTGAATATTCAGGCGCGAATTGAGGGCATTAAACAAAAGCCGCGCGAGATAAAATAGGAGCGAAGGTCCAAAAATCCCGGGAATCATTCCAAAAATCATTTTGGAATATTTGGGACATATTTTAAGTGACTTTGGGATTTTTGGAGCATTTTTGGACTTGGGTGAAATTTCGTGTACCGGCGGGAATCTGGAAATTCGATTTTTCGAACGGAAGTGAATTGAATCCCGATTTTGGATGGGAAAGGATGCCAGATTAATATAAACACCAAAGAAACTCCAAGTTTTGAATTTAATTAATTTAAATTAGATTTTTCTCCAGAAAGCGAAAACTAGGGCGTTACTTGCCTCCACCAATTCATCACATGAATCGGTTGAACATGTATTGGATCCAATCTACTATCCTCATATACCATATGTGCAACATCTATATCACAAATCTATGCGAGTTGGCTCTGATACCACCGAAGAGGAACGCGGTATGCTACTCTAGCACAAATTAAAATTTCTACCACAAACCAGAAAAGCTACTCGCAACAAGGGGATCATAGATCAATTACCACTAGACGCGCAGTTGCGGAATCCTTCGCACGTCATTGTAGTGGATCGTTCCCGGTGTGGATTGTCCTCACAGCATATCATCCTCGCCACGGATCGTCCTCGTTGCGGATCGTCTTCTCCACACCGCAGTAGCAGCAGCGTCACCACAGCAGTCCACACGATTGTCGGGACCCGAATCTGCAAATTCGGACCCTCTATGTATCCAGCACTAGTCTAGGATCACGCTAGTGCCCACAGTCTCAACATTGGCAAATATCACAATCATACTCAACGAAATAGTAAGTACTTTATTTAAATATACCAAATTGGTTGCTCGACCTTATGGTCAAGTTACAAAGGTATGCCTCGCAGGGCGAAAATGTATTAAAAGAAATAACTGCAGTGGAACAAAATAGACTTCGTGGCACCATCCAGTATACCACAGGCAACTGACTAGGCTCGCTCCCTAGATAGACAGCTCCTCCTGAAGTTCCTCTTCCAGAGCTGGTGTCGCTTCTTCTTCAACTGGTGTTGTATTGTTGGCAAGGGGTGAGTACTTGGTACTTAGCAAGTCATGCACAGAATGCAAAGCTAATATTCTACATGCATGGCTCATTACAAAGGATAGGCTCATGGTTCATTTGCGATAAAGCCGCATTCATAAATACAATAGTAGATTGCAAAGCAGTAAAACAATAGTAATAGAATAACTTTCACGATGATTTCACAAGTAAAGCATTTTCTAGTCCTAAGTCCAATTCACCATTCCCAACCCAAGCATTCCAAAGACCAAGTTATTTTCATGAAAGTCTAACCCTTGACTGTAATCCCCGAGTAGTGTCCAATACCGCGGACTCAGCTATTCGAATAGGTTGTACACTCTGCAGAGGTTATGCACTTTACCCACAAGATAGAGCGAAACACCACAAAGGCGAGTGTCCATAACAAAGTCTTTCGGAAGCCTCTAACTATACAAGTGGACCTCCCCGGTTGTTGCACACTAACTCTTCCCTTAGCAAAGGCGAAGTCTAGGCCAACCAACCGTTAGATGGGTACCTAGCCACAGCCCCGGTACGCTCCCCCGTACAACTACACAAAAGGTATAGTTGACACCCCGAGGTTCCACAAGCAAGTTATTAGCAACTTATTCAACTAGGTCCGTCCCATTACAGACATGTGGTTGCATGATGAGCTCAGTTCAAAGGCTTGCAAGGTTAAGTCCTTAGGTTGACCAAGGCAAGACTACCAAAGAACCAAAACGACTTTCCTGGTACCACTCATGGCCCACCAGTTCAATCTTACCACTTGCCCTGGTCTAAAGCATTTATAAAACCCCAGTTGATTACCATGCACCATGTGCCACCAACATCATCATCAATAACACATGACACTTCTCCAAAACAGGTTCCATATCTCATTAAGTCAATATTAACATTTAATTATCCAAGATCATGTCATGGCTACGTGGCAGGTCTAAGCATTATACTACAACGGTCTAAATACCCATGTTGGCGACTTAGTAATGTCCAACTAAATATCCCACACCTAGGGTGACAAGGGGTCATGGCATACAATTATTTATGTCAAGGTGGCATACAGCAATTTGGAAATTAACTAATTTCCAGAATTAACCCAAGCATTTTCTAATTAATTTGACATGCAGTAATTTGAATCAAAATAATTTTCAAAAGTGGGAACAATGTGATTAAAGCATAATTTGCCTTCAAAAAGTACTTGTTCTTGGTATTGAGCTGGCTCCTGGGTCAAAATTTCACCTTCGAGCACTTCAACATCTACTTGTAACGGATAAATAAACACCAAATAAATAAAAATAGTGAAAAATTCATGTCCAAAAATTAAATAAAATTCACCATTACATAGAGCTCAATTTTACAAAAAATTAGAAATTGGATTCGCCTTAATCGGAGTTAAAACGCAAAAGTTATAGCCGTTTGAAGTTTGAAAATCAAATAAAAAGAATAAACCAAATTAATTCATTTATTTTTATACGGGAAATTCAAAAAAATGACATCAGCTGACGTCAGCGTGTGTAACATCCTCATTTTCACCTTCTGGAGAAAAACCTAATTTAAATAAAGTAAATTCAAAAATTGGAGTTTCTTTGGTGTTTATATTAACCTGGCATCCTTTCCACTCCAAAATCGGGATTTAGGTCCCCTCCGGTCGAAAAATCGGATTTTCCAGTTCCCGCCGGTACCCGAAATTTCACCCGAGTCCAAAAATGCTCCAAAAATCCCGAAACCACTTCAATTGTGTTCCAAATATTCCAAAATGATTTTAGGAATCATTCCCTGGATTTGTGGACCTCCGTTCCTATTTTATCTCGCGCGGCTTTTGTTTAATGCCCGCAATCCACGCCCGAATATTTAATTCCACAAATTTCATCCAAATTCAGCGAAACCAAATTTATTGGGTCCCAAATATTCTAAAATGGCTCTAGGAATTTTTCCGAAATTTTTAGACCATGTTTCCTAATTTTTCTCTAGGGCGGATTATTCGCGTAAAAGAGGGCCAATGAGGCGTCACCACGTGTCAATGAATAGTGCTCATCTTCTACCCCCAGCCCTGGTGGAGGAACAGAGAGCTTCACAACATGCTCTAATGGCTAGGGCATTCTTCAAATTCTCATAACTCCCTCAAATCAACACCAAATCGCGAAGCGCTGGTTCCGTTGGATCCGTATCGTCGCCCTCTTGCCATTCCCCACCATCACTCGCCGTCAACCTCGCCGGAAACGGCCGCATTCAAGAAAAACCGAAATGGACATTATTCCTCATAACTCGGCCGTTTCTATTCCAAACGGCGCACCACCACCTCCATTCTCTCCGTATAAGAATCCCCGTCCCGGGGGTGTGATCCTCCTTTCGCCTCTTCCATTCTTGTGCCCGTGAGATCGAGAAAACTGAAGTTGGGTCGCCGTTTTTGGAGTTCTTCGCGTTTTTGACCGTAGATCTCTCCACGGTGAGCCATTCTTTATGCCACTTGATTCCTTGTGACCGTGATTGAGTCTAGAGTCTAACCCGACAATCGATTTTAAGTTTCATCAAGAGTTGGAGGCGAATTTCGCATTTTTCTCGGTTCGGTCGGAGCTCCGTTCATCGCCTCCGGTGAGAATCAACTCAATTCATTCCTCCTATGAGTCCCTAAGCATGTAATCTAGAGGATTCATGATTTTATTTGGGTCAATTCCATGCAAAAATGGGGCCAAAATCGTTTTTTTTTTGGAAAAATGGAGTGCTCTGTTGGTTTTGGGAGCTCTCTGTTGTTTTGAGGTGTACTGAGCTTGGACTCGCCAATGGCCACGGCCGCCGCTTGCCGCTTCGCCATGTCACCCGCGCCACGCACTCGCCTCGGCTCGGCCGCCATGCTCGACAAGCTGTCGCCGCGCCGCCACCCGGCCTCGCCGCCGGGCCGATCACCAACATCCAAGGCTGGCCAAGGCCTCGCCGCCACGCCGCCACGGCCCTCCTGCGGCCAGCCCTCTAGCCCCCAAGCTTCAAGCCCATCCAAGGTTTCTTTAGCCATGGCTCTATCCCAAGCTTGAAGATGAAGTTAGGGGATGACAAGTGGGGCCCACTTTCCATAGAGTCAAAGTCCAAGTCAAACTTCAGATCAGTCAACAAGGGCATATTCCAGGGAATATTCCCGATTTTCCATTTTTTTTGAATTTCAAACTTCGGACGCTCATAACTTCTCCGTCCGAACTCCGTTTGACTCCATTAAAATTTCTAAATTCATCTAAAATCAAGATCTACCTGTCAGTATTATTTTTGTAATTTTTAGATTTCATTTATTTTCTGGTATTTATTTATTGCCTCGATTTGCGCGTAGCCGAGGATTCCGACGCGACCGCCGACCCCGCCGCCGAACTTTCTTCGTTCGATGACCTTCCCGCGACAGAAGGCAAGTCTCCTTGATGCATATTGATCCCAAGTTTATAAACCTGTTCTAAATGTTTTATACAATTGCATGCTATGTTTTATCGTATTTCAAGTATAAGGGTATAGTTAGTCCGAGTTGTAATTTCCTCCTTTGTGATTGACATCCCATATTACTTGTAACCCTAGGACATTGTTATACCATGCTTATGCTTATATGGTATCCTTTGTTACATAGTACGGTAGAATTGCTTAGGATCTTTATCGATGAAAACAACCCATGGGTGGGATTACTCAAAAAGACTGATTTCAAATGTGATTTGAAAGGTATTATTATGATTTTAGTACTGTTTTCCAAAATAAAAAGAAAAGGAAAATGGTTTGGACTTGGGCGGATTGGATTGTCGGGTGGGTGCGGATGGAGCACTAGTTGTCTTGTGCAAGTACCGCCCCAAGTCAATTAAGGACCGACGCTTGTGATTGTCCATTCTAAGCATAACCGTACTACCACATGTCTATAATGGTACGATCTGGCCAACTAATTTGTAGAAGCCTAGCTTAGACTCACCACTCGGTTCAATGTGAGTGCCGGATAGAGGCATTGTCATTTTTTCTCACACGGCGCAAGAGGGGGCTTCTGTACTGGGCGGATGGAACCCTAACAGCAGTGAAACCTCAGCGGGTGGGTCAATTAGGTAGATACATTGTAACGGCCTTGTCAGGATATCCCTGTTGGCACACCCAAGGAAGTGTGTTAATTGCATGGCATCAAGGGTATATCTTGTCTTGTGGGTAAAGTTGTACACCTCTGCAGAGTTAAAACTTTTCGAATAGCCGTGCCTACGGTCAAAGGCAAAGCGAAGAATGCTTTCATATTGGTAGACTTTGATTTTGGTTTCAAAAATCGAAAAGTGTTTTGTTTTGGGATTCGGGAGTGGTTAGAACTCTCGGATGTTGTTTGGCGGATAGAGCCAACCAGGTGGATAGAACCTGCTTTATACTTGACGGATGGAGTCATATGATTAACCCTGATCTTTAAAAGTTGGCGGATAGAGCCTTTATACTAGTGATGGTGGATAGAACCTCACTGCAATATTATATAATTCAATTGTTAAAAAGAATTGTAAAAAGATGCTTTGTGAAATATTATTACCTAAGTATGGTTTATCAAAATGTGGCTTTATGCAAACAAACCCTATTAAGCTTCCTTTGGAAAGCCCCACATGATCATACTTTCCCCGACTTGCTGAGTACTTTTGTACTCACGTGCTACATCAACTTGTCATCATCAGAGAATTTTCAAGACGCAGCCAAGGAGGGCGAGTTCTTCCAGGAGGAGTACGAGGAGGATTGCCAGGAGAACTAGTTGCATTTCTAGTCGTCGCCTGTGGCGTTTGGTGTTCGCTTGTTTTTGTTTTTCGTCTTCCGCTGTTGTGTCTCCGGTCTGTCGACCGAGTATTGTAATAAGTGACCATGTGGCCCATACTTGAATATTTATGTTACAATTTGCGTTATGTTCGGCAATGAAGTATCACTGTGACTGTGTGTACTAGCTACTGATCTGGGACTAGTACGGAAATACACAGGAGATTTTGGATAGCCGATCCGGGGTCTCACAGCGTGGATTTCGAATTTCCACCGAATTATTTTTATAAAGAAAAATCGAATTATGACGTCATTCTTGCGTCATCCGGTCTATAGACCCGGTCCACGGTTCGGTTTCGATCCACCGTGGACCCGGCCCACGCGTACATGTGTCACTAACATGTGGGACCCATTGGATGACGTCATCGCTGACGTCATCACAGCTCAGCCGAACGGCTCTGACATACGGGCCCCACCGTGACGTCAGCATGACGTCACGGATGACGTCATCGTGCGGTTGGCTCAGCCGATGACACGTGGGCCCCACACTGACGTCACGGTGACGTCGGCGACGACCGGGCGTCGCCCGCGTGGACTGCGCCAGTTCGGCTCCTGTCCACGTAGCTCGATGTGGGTGGACCGTTGATTTGAAATTCAACGGTCTAGATTAGATCTGGATATCGCACGTTGTGATCAAAGCAGTTGATCTGGACCGTACGATTTAGAACAGACGGTCGAGATCCGATCGAGTTTTCGCATCACCGTGGAGGTGACGTGGCATGTTCCGGTGCTCAACATGTGGCTCAATCTACACCGTACGATCTTGATCGGACGGCCGAGATCTAATCTAGCACGGTGTGGTTTAAGGCTACGTGGCTCAATCCTGTGTGTTGGATCTAGATCCAACGGTTGCTATTAGATCTAAAACCGTAACGTGGAATTTACGCACGGGTGACGTGGATGAACCTGGGCCCTCGGATTTTGATCGGACGGCTGGGGGGAGTTCGCGGGTTTCGGCGATGTCGCGGCGGAGCTAGGTTGCCGTAGCTGGGGATGATGATGAGCCCAACGGCATTTTGCGCGGTCTCCAGCAAAGTGGATGGTACCCCCAGGTGCGCCTCGTCGCGACGGTCTCGGATCTGGGCAACAACGCGGTGTAGGACGGCGGCAACGGCGAAAAACCGTGGTGGAGCCCTAGTGCAACTTCGGCGAGTGAATGCGGCGAGGCTACGGTGGCTTGAGTTCGGTGACCTAGGGCTACGGGTGCTCACGGACACATAGAACATGACACGGGTGATGGCGCATTAAATACGAGCCTTGGCATCCGTGAAATCCGCGAAAAACGAGGCCCACTCGGGCGCGACAACAGAATCCAGCGGTGACTCGGAGAGGGTGACGTGGCCCAATCTCAGCCGCACATGCGTTCACGATCAACGGCTGAGATCGCTCCGGGCACGAACGACTCCGATCCGGATCCGATCGGGCGACGTGGCGCAATATCAGTCGTTGGATCAAGATCCAACGATCGTGCGGTTAGGGTTTGGGTCTGGCTCGAACGTAGCTCTGCTGGACTCGACTCAGACTCGGGTCGGAGGAATAGTGGAACCCGTTAGGGTTTTTCTAGCGATTTAATATTTAAAATAATTTCTAGAAATTCAAATAAATCGAGAAAAATAGCAACATGCTCAAAAAAATTCCAGGAAAATACTTTGAGACATTTTGGACTTAAATAAATTATTTCCAATAAAATTTTATTTAAAACTTTTAATTATTTAATTATCTCAAAAGAGAATAAATTCAAATTAAATTCAAATAAATCCTAGAAAATTCCAAAATTCTCAAAAGTGCAAAATACCATTTAAATACATGAAAAGCAAAAATTGGGGTGTTACAACATCTGTGGATGGAACGCTGTGCTTCGGTGTGCAGGCACCTGGTCGCTCGGAAGGGGCAACGAGAGGAGGTGGCTAGGGTTTCTGGCGAAACACCTCTAAACCGCACGAAAGTGTGTTCTGCGCCCAGCCTCCTCCCCTCCTTATATAGCCACGAGGTGAAACCTTAGGCAGTCAGGGCCCATCAAGCCCACAAGGTCCATTAATTACGGATCCAATCCGAATTAATGCGTCCTAGCCTATTAAGTGTGTGACCCTGTAGATTCAAGCGCATTTGGACATGAATTCGGAAAACCCTTTTCTAATCTAATAGTTGGTAGTGGCTCCTAGTAGGGAATGCAACTCCCAAACGCATATGATCAAAGTTCTGATGTAATAATCCCTTTGCCAAACTATATGAAGATCGAACTCAAGGCGAGAAGCATGTCATCCTTTGACAGAGCAATCCATCTCTCGTATCCGTGATATATTAATAAGTTGTGATTGATTTCTCAATCACGGCATGGCCATGCACTTCCTTAATCATATCACACGAGTGGCCTAGACATATATCTCTGTTACACTGGAGTGGCAAATTCCATCTTGACTGCTCACTTCCCTCTACATGTTTCATAGTAAACATGAAAGCTACCTTTATAACTATCCGGTTAGGAAATAGTGTTTGGTAACCCCAAGGTAAACTATTACATATTAGGGAATGTGACAATCTTAGGTCTAAGGATCATACATCTACTATGTATGAGATACACTGATGACACATAAGAATGTAACATTCTCGCAGTGTCTCATTGTGGGTCTATCTAACCCATATTCTTCAACATGTGTTCACAATGTATTGATGATATCTCCATATCCCATGATCTATGAAACATGATCATCGATCAGTACATGTGCTGATTTATTCATCATTGTCCACTACGATGATATCCGATCAGTGATACTTACAGAATTATATCAATAAGTAAAGAGTTTCATAAGCAAATCACATACTCTTTGATCAATATAATGATATACATTCATTGGACTAATAATCATATTATTATTCATAAACATAGTCATGTTACAATCATCTAAATGACTGCCTCAAGGGCATAACACTAACACATACATCTACTATGTATGAGATACACTAATGACACATAAGAATGTAACATTCTTGCAGTGTCTCATTGTGGGTCTATCTAACCCATGTTCTTAAACATGTGTTCACAATGTATTGATGATATCTCCATATCCCATGATCTATGAAAAATGATCATCGATCAATACATGTGCTGATCTATTCGTCGTTGTCCACTACAATGATATCCGATCAGAGATACTTATAGAATTATATCAAAGTAAAGAGTTTCATAAGCAAGTCACATACTTGTTGATCAATATAATGATATATATTCGTTGGACCAATAATCATATTATTATTCATAAACATAGTCATGCTAGAATCATCTATATGACTGCCTCAAGGGTATAACACTAACAAGCTGACAATGAATGCCCTTGGATGACAGTTCCCAAGGAGAGACCTCGAGTGACCAAGTGCTCGACCAAGAGCACCGAAGCTCGAACCACGAGCACTCTTACTCGCCCTTGAGCGATCATGCTTAGCGATGAGCATCTAAGCTGCCCACGAGCATCCATGCTTAGCGATGAGCATCTAAGCTGCCCACGAGCATACATGCTCAGGAACGGCAAAACGGCCAACTCAAGGCCAAGTGGGTACTCGGGGCATGGTCGAAGATCGTGTCCATCCCATTAACGGGAAAGTGGCAACAAAGGCGCCGGGATCTGGGGTTATCACGCCCAAAATGGAAATGTGGCGAAAATCAAGGCTTTAGTTATGGACGCAGTAAATACGGTAACAGACGCAATATTCGTGGATAGTTACCAAAATATTATGTATTCTACATAAACCCTCCTGGTAGAAAAGGAGGGGGCTCTCTCTCTATCTTTGGGCAACATATTTGCTAGCTCTATCGCGCAAGCAGACTAAAGCTTGCCGCTTAGAGCTCCAGATAATAACGAAAACCACTGGAGTAGGGTTGTTATCTCCCTGGTGAGAGGCCTGAACCAGTATAATTCCCATGTTCCTATTCTGAGTATCCATGCTTTTCATTGCATTGTCTGGACGCTAGCCCTTCACAGAGGAAGGGGCTTAGGTTGATCCCTCAATCAACGAGTAAGCTCGCGCGGGGGCCTTTTCCCCAATCATTGACAGCTGGCGCCGTCCGTGGGGATCGACTATGCCAGATCCTTCTTTGAAGAATCCCTGGAGATGCTAAATTCCCAGGACACTCAAGACCTCTATGCCCAGTACTGCCCGCTAAGGTTTCAACACTGAGGGGATTGGTTACCACAATCACGGCCCCTCTCTTGCACCATGTGAGTCTACCATAAACCCAGAACCCACACCACCACGATAGTACCAAAATCTAGCCATCACAAATTAATCAACTAGGTCTGTCCCATTCCAGACTTGTGGTTGTATGTTTAACTTAGTTCAAATTCTTGCAAGGTTAAGTCCTTAATTGACCATGGCAAGATTTACATCAATACTCTCATAGAAATTCACCTCACCATCTCTCATATATATATATATATATATCATGTTTCATATAATCCCCACCTCCAATCTGGCCCACCATAATTCTTGCCACTTGCCCCCAATCCAAATCATTTTATCACCCAGTTGATTACTGCGCAACACAATGCCAACAACAACTCAAAATCCTTGGAGAAGAACGAAGGCCTCGACATATCAACATCGTCGTGTCGGCAACACGTCACACCAATTCAAAATACATTGCATATTCCATTCATTAATATTGATCTTTGTATTTTCAAAATGATGTCACTGACCCGTTGCAAGTCTAAGCAAACTAATACGTTCTATCTAACCCATGTTGGCAATTTATTAGCTACCAACTATTAATCAACAATCCTAGGGTGACAAATAAATCATGGGATACAAACAGTAACATGGTGGCAATAACAAATAGGTTTATTATCCAATCCCAAATTAATTGAAATCAGTTTAACTTAAACTAGCATGCAATAATTTGAGACAACATAATTTTGAAACATGGGATCAATATGGTCAAAGCACAACTTGCCTGGCCCTTGCTACTTTTTTACTGTTCTTTATTCTTTATCTTTGATTCTTGATCTTCGATCTTCAATCTCCACTTTCTTGATCCTCAGCTCCTTCGAATGACTTCCGGACGATGTGTCTAACGATTAAAGAAAAAGCAAATACAAACCAACTCAAAAGATAAATCGAATAAACTCCAAATTAAGAATGAATAGTATTGGATCACAGCGGCTCAGATGAATTTAGGAACTTGAATAGATTAGATCAGAGATTAGATGAAAGGGATCAAGCATTCGAAAAATACACCGAAAAGGGGAAAGACTAATAACTGAGAAAGAAACAATAATATTCCAAAGAGTATTTCTTCTGAAGTTATTATCTTGATTGGATAGACAACGACATATGGGCTCTCGATCTATAGACCGAGTCCATAAAGATATGTTAGTTCACAATGAACTAAGCTGATGCTCGATGTCGACTTTTGTTGACTAAACGGATACGTAGTCAAACAAAAGAAAGATAGACTGATGGATTAGATTTGGACACAAGGATATGACATATGGCCAATGGTTTAGCGACTAAGTCCACGAATAAATTCTAGGTTAATGGCATATTAGATTTTCAGGGATAAGACATGGACGGATGGGATCGACATCCACTGCGATTCGATAAGGGGTTCAGTCATGCGTCGAAGAAGAGACTTGATGATGATAAGGCGGCGATGATATGGTTACTAGGTAGCGATGGCGATGTCGAATAAGATAGAGCACAATTAGTTTACTACGGTTGACACGAGGGAAATGTCAATACCGACAACGCGGCTCACGATGAACTTAGTCCATCGAACCGGTCTTAAGTTAGGTTTTAGTTCGGCTTTGTAGATGGTAGAAAGATAAGGCTAGACTCACATGGGATGGGGTTAGATCAAACCAAGGCGATAGAAAAGATAATGACATCGCGCTATGGCTTTTGCTAGAATGCGTGCATGCGATGATAGTGAAGCGATAACAGTGAAGCGTTAACATCAAAGCGTTAACGGCGAAGCTATGATAGGACACCCATGAAATAACAAAGTGTCGACCGTCGGTGCAATGATATGGCAGTGAGGTTATGATATGGCTCAAGAATGATCTGTGGACTACAGGGTTCAAATGTCATGACGCAACATCGATGACAGATTGGTCCAAGGGTTAGGTTAGTGTTTGAGTAAAACAACTCATGGATGGATCCACTTGGCATAGGTATAGGATGGGTGGGGTTGGCTCTGCGACAAAAGATTACCAAGGATGGCTAACCGAAACTCGAACCGATGCAAAAGAAACTAGATCGAACGACGACGGGTAGATTCTAGATTATGGCTTTGATAGCAACCAGAGACCAAATGAACTCTAAAGATGGGCAAAACAGAGGCATATGGACCTACAAGATAAGACGACACGGCCACGACGGACTAGGATGGTTGGCGGCAAAATACGACGCGCGGCAGCGACAAAAGACGGCGGCTAACGAATAAATTTTTTCGGAGGATGAACAGCAAAGGGGAAGTGAGCATCGTGTAGAATGCGACGAGACAAACTCAATGGTATAGGCGGATTTGGCGGCGAACCACCGAACAAATCGCAAACCACAGATTAACGACGTCCGAAGCTAATAGATCAAATGGTCATAACTATTAAAATAATGCATGAAACCTAACCAACTTTTACAGAGAGCTATTTTGGACCCTAAGACACAAAGTGAAGTGAGTGGATCTGAGTTTTACCTTCTGGATCGATGGGAACGCGCGAGGAAGTTTTCAGTTGTCTACAACGTAGTCTGATCGGGGAAGATTAATTTTTCTGCGCAAATCCCCTTGGCAAAACCTTTATTTAGGGTGAGCACCGTGTAGAGGACATCAATATGAGTCTACAATAAAATTTCAAGGTCAAAGTCGCAAAAACGAAGGACAACGGGCGATGGCAAAATTTGAAATCGAAATGGCCATAACTTTTGATTCCATGGATGAAATTGTACCAAATTTGGAGGAGAGTTATATGAGACCATGAGGCACATGATGACGAAGTTGGATTTTAGAAAAACTCACTGGGGCGGCAAGGAACGTGATGCCAAAATCAGTTGATATGGGGCAGCGTTTTGGAGAGGTGCGGCGGTGGCTCTAGGGTTTTGGAGGGGTGCTCTGGACTTTAGGGGGCGTGGGAGGGATCATGGCATGCATAAATGGCCTTAGAAAGTCAGGCCGAGCAAGGAAACATGAAGAAAACCGAAATCAGATAAAAAATAGCATATATCAAACACCTTCGTTCATAGCTGGGGCTAGTAGGGACGGACTGCTGTGCTTTTTCTAAAAAACGCGCGCTCGTTTATTTTTTTCATCCTTTACCACTTGAGCTTCTGTCTTCCTCGTTCTGCTCGTTTTGCTTTGCCTCTGTCCAAGGCATTCATCGACCATGAAAAGGAGATAATCGGAGCAAGAAGAAGCAAGAAAACGAAGGGAAACAAGTTTACTAAAAAAAGTTTCTTTCCAAAATAGTCTTGAATTTACATCAGGGGAGACTACACCCTGCTACGCTTTTCTTCTTGGAGGGCCTCAAGCTCCTCCCTTATGGAGTCGAGCGTTGAGGACTCGCCGATGAGCTGCGCGCCCCTCGGCAGCTCCCTGGCAGAGTCGCTTCGCTTTGTCTTTGTACGAGTTAGCCGTCTCGATGGTCACCGTCGCTAATTCGGTGGCCTCCTTCACAGCTCGCCTGAGCTCCTCCACCTCTTCCTCCAGCTCTTCGGTCTTACTCTCCAGGATCACCTTGCTCAGCAAACTCTGGAGAAGTTGCTCCCTAAGTTCCATGGTGAATTCCCTGGTCCAGCGCAGCTCCTCCCCACCCGAAGCCTTTAGCGCGACCATCACTCGCTCGAGCTCCGCAACCTTAGCGTATTGCTCAGCGATGTGTTTGGTGAAGAGCTCTGAGGGGATGGTCGTTGCGTCGAAGTCAACCATGGCTGCGTCGACCATCTGTGAAAGAAAATATGTTAAGTCCCTGCTCCTCGAAAAGGGAAAATGCATCAGGTAGGTTAAAATGTCTTACCCAGAGGGCATGGCGAACACAGTTTTCTCAGACTTGTTCGCGCACATCCTCTGGTCGAAGGTTGGAAGGGTCTCCGAAGCTGGCCTACGGTGGTAGAAGATCCCTCAAGAGGGAATGGGCTCAAGGATTTTTAAGAACATCGAGTGCAAGTGCAGGTAAGTTTTTTCTGCCGCACTGTTCGATTCTATAAATCTAGAAAAAGGCCGTTTCTACTGCCATCAGCGCCCTTTCACGAACTGACACACATCCGTTATAGCCGTAACAAACCAGTAAAAGCGCGGTTCCTGAAAAACTGTCTGGACCGTTACGAGAAGGCTTCTCAGAGAAGGAACCGGCACAACCTTTCGATTTTTACCCGAGCTTCTTTTGATCGGAAATCAAGCAAGAAGCTTGTTCACCGTCAGCCATGCTCGTTCGCGATCATGACATGCTCGGATGCTGCTTTAGTGCTTCACTACAAGAATCCAATCCCTCAATTGAGTCTTTCAAGCTCAAGGGGAAGGCCTGGCCACGTAGTTTTCCACTTGAGCCTCAGGGTCTAGCTGTCGGGGATTGGAACACTTTCTATAAAGACCGTTCTACCCTGACAGCCAATGTTAGCCGACCATGAATGCCCATGGACGACAATTCCCAAGGAGAGACCTCGAGTGACCCAGTGTTTGACCAAGAGCACCGAAGCTCGAACCACGAGCACTCATGCTTGCCCTTGAGCGATCATGCTCGGCGACGAGCATCTAAGCTACCCACTAGCATCCATGCTCGGGAACGACAAAATGGTTAACTCAGGGCCAAGTGGGTACTCAGGGCATGGTCGAAGATCGTGCCCATCCCATGAACGAGAAAGTGGCGACAAAGGCGCCAGGATTTGGGGGTAGTTACGCCCGAAATGGAAACGTGGCAGAAATCAAGGCTTCAGTTATGGACGCGGTAAATACGGTAATAGGCGCAGTATTCGGGGATAGTTACCAAAATATCATGTATTCTATATAAACTCTCCTGGCAGAAAAGGAGGGCTCTCTCTCTCTCTCTCTAGGCAACAGATGCTAGCTCTATCGCACGAGCAGGCCGAAGCTTGCCGCTTATAGCTCCAGATAATAACGAAAACAACTGGAGTAGGGTTGTTATCTCCCCGATGAGAAGCCCAAACCAGTACAATTCACGTGTTCCTATTCCGAGTGTCCACGCTTTTTCATTGCATCGTCCGGACGCTAGCCCTTCACAGAGGAAGGGGCTTAGGTTGATCCATCAATCAACAAGTAAGCTCAACGGGAGCCTGTTCCCCAATCGTCGACAGAATGTATAAGTGATGAAGTTGCGGGAATGTAACATGCATGAGCTAATTCTTGATATTTGGTGGTGATTTGAAGGGGAGAAGTTTGGAGAAGAAATGTTGAAGCGTGTTGTTTCTTGGCTGGAGGAAGAAGAAAGATAAGGAATTGGCCAAGGGAGAATTAGGGGAGAGGTGTGCTGCTTGCTGCTAGGGAAAAAGGAGATTTAATGCTGTGCTCCTTTCATTCTTTTGTCTTATTGCAGGTTTTTGCAAGAAGTTAGGTGTGGTGTGTATGTGTTGCTTGCATGTATGATTATCTTTCTCCCTAGTATGATCCGATGGCATGAATGGAATGCTTGGATGATGGGCAACATGTCGGTGTGACATGCATTGCTTGGTTCTCTGATTTGGGAGGTGATTTGGAGGTGAGAGGATTGGAGAAGAAGCTTGCTCTCTTTTCTTGTTGTTTTGGTCGGGAGAAGGGAATGGCAACAAGGGAAAGAGAGAGATGGGGGGTTCGGCTCAAGAGGCAAGTATCTTTGTTCTTGCTGCTTGCCAATAAAGGAAGTAGGTGGAAAAGAAGTAGGTGAGGGAAGAGAAAGAAATGAATGGGAAGTATTGTAACATCTCGAAAAATGGTCTAACAGAAAATGTACATTTCGAAAATGTAAAAGTAATAAAATATGAATTTGTGACTTTAATTCTCTTTTTTATCAATTTAATCTAAAAAGAAAATCACATTAGCAAATGGTATCAAGAAAATCTTTTAAATTAAGTGTACCCTTCTCCTTTAAAAATACAAAATCTAAAATTTCATAAACAAGGAAAATACACAATAACAAAATATGGAAGAATTTGTATTAACCCAAATCGTCTCTAGGACCTATGATAAAAAGTTACAAAAATTTGTATTAAAATTTAGCATCAAAAGCCTGAACCTTGATTGTCCTGGGAACAAGAAAATATAGAATGGTTTATTTTTTCTTCTTTCACTTCCAAGTAGGACCCACCTCTGCTTGACCCCACTAGACAGTCACTTCCTTCTTTCCCATTTGCTTCCAATGCTGCACTGAACCAGGACAAGCTTCCACCACCATAGCTTCTTCCCCCTCTGTCTCCAGTCAAGCCAAAAGCAATTGAATGCCTCGCTGCCACTCCCTCCTTACGACATCTTGCGGCCCAAGCGCAGAACATATTGCCACGCTACTACTTGCATGCACTCACCATTCCAGAGCTTGCCGCGGTGATTGAACTCCATCCATTTTTGCTGCCACGACCATCACTGCAGGTGCTGCTCCTCCCGTGTGCTGCCACGACAGGGAGCCGATTAAGTGCCGGCCAAACTCTCTGTCACCGTCACTTTCCCTGCCCCTCCTATGCCTCAATCCACCACAAGAATCAGCTTCTCTCCCAACTCCGGCCGCAAGCCTTTCCGCCGGCCAACGATTTACGCAAGCCACCATTTCCAAATTGTCGCCACTGGTAGCATCCTTGTCCACACCCAAGCAAAATCCCTAAGTCAATTTCACCTCTCCCCTACCGGTTAACCGTCGCGTCGGTGGCTCTGCATCCGCCGCCGCTGGCTGCCGTGGAGCCGCCACCTCAGGCCGCCTCGGCTCCGGCCGAGCACTTCTTCGGATTTCCCTTGGTCCCCCCAGCTCCCTCAACGGTCGGCCGGCCAGCTCCGGTCCTGTCTCGCCACCAGCCGTGCTCGCCGAGCTAGAAGTTGAGCTGCTCTGCTCCTTGTTTGTTTCCCTGGCCGGTGGTCCCAGTTCCAATTGCGTTTGGTAATCGGAGATCTCAGTTAAGGAGTGTATAGGCATCATCGGATGTTTTTGTCCCAAAAATCATCCAAACTTTGGACCGTACGATCAAAACACACATCTGTAGGATCAACCCACCTCGAATTCAGGGGGGCGTGCATTGATCTGAAAGCAAATCCAATGATCAGGAATTTGAATGATGGTTGCTAAAGAAAACATCCGAATGAAACTTATCAAAACCCTCTCAGTTAACCCCTTTTAACCCCTTTTGGTCCTATTGCAGGTGGAGGAGCCCAGTTAATTGTATGGTCAAGCTCAAGGCCTAGCCATGGTTCTGTCACAAGGAGCTCAGTGCTCTACTTGTTCTTTTGGTTTTCCTCTGCCGTATGGTACCAGCCAAGGTAAAGAGGTGTCAGTAACTTCTCTTTATTTCCTTACCTTCATAGCAGGTAGGGGCAACTGAGTTTATGCTAAATTGATACTTGGTTGAGCCAAATAAGCCATGTCATAAATATACGTGTACGCATAAATCCTCAAGCAGGAGTTTCAAAGTCAATAAAAACAAAAATAAACAGTAGGCAGGTTCACAGAAGTTCTGGAATCTGTTTGGGTTTATTAGCTTATTAGGTTTAATTAGCATCTCCAAACCAATAGCCAATTACTCCTAAACTCAATTGTTTTAATTAACCTTCAAACACAAAGATACACTCATCTGAATTATTATTTTTAAGAATAAAAAAATGACATCCATGGTCACTTGTATTATTCAAGGATGATTCAGACGCTAAGACCTTAAGTGGTATTCAATCAAACTGGAACAATCCCTATACCCATATGCATGTCTCCCATATGAAAACTCTCATGTAAAGACTACAATTCAAATGTTACTTGAATATCGAATTGAGTCAAGCTTGATACCTCAAATAAATTATCTAGCTTTCTTGACACAAGTAACAATGTAGTCCGGTGGTATTGTAGTACAGCATCAACCAGCAAGTCTAGAGTTCAAATCCTCATTCAGCTCATTTTTGCCCTTTTTCTTCATTTTTCCGGTCGCCTAGGCCTAACACCTCAACTATGTTTGGTAGCTCACTCAACACAAGCAACATCTTAGTTCTCTGGTATTGCCCAGCCGTGTAGATCAACTGGTCCCATGTTCGAATCCTAGCTTAGCCGAAATATTTTTCTTTTTTCTCTTTTATTTCATCTATTTATATCTTTTGCAATATAACTCCAAATCCAACCAAACAAGTTTCTATATTTAAGTTAAATCCTGTAGATTCTAATTATGCAAAAACATTTTGAGTTGAACCTTTATACTAATTTAAATTTCAAATTTAAAGAAGAAGGTTGAAAACTTGTTGAATACAAAATTTGTATGAATGAACTCCAAATTTAATAAAACAAATTTTGTTAGGTTCTCTGGATCACAAACAACCTATTTATGTAAAAATATTTAGAGTTGAATTTAGTTTGCATTGAAATTATGAATAGATTAAGTTCTACTAACTTTTAGACTTAAATAGTTATGAGTATTGTAAATAAATTCAAAATATAGTGAGAACAATTCTTAAGATTTTTTAATACCATAGTACCCCTATCATACATAGACAATTCTTATGTAATTAAGTTTGATATAAGGTTATAACAGATTTTAGGTGTTAGATACATAAAGTTAAGTATATGGTCGTATAACGCAAGTGTATACTAATGCAATAGAAATCGATGTTGAAACACTCATAGAGATATCCCCTACTAATTCCTAAAAAATAGTTTGTTAATCTTGCAAGTTGCAGCTACAAACGTACAACGAGAACTAAGCCATTATCGCGTAGACTTTAGTAACACTTAAGCCTCTTTGGCAGCCCGTAGAATATCTCGTCTTAATACAAAATTTAGGATAAATAGCCTAGAATTACTCTTTAGTATATGGACTACCATATCCTAAGAAAATATTTAAATTGCAACATGCTTTGCATCTGAATCCTATTAGAGCAATAACCCTAAGTGTTATGATTATCGACAAATACGTGTTATGAATAAGATAAGCGTAAGAGAGCCCTTAGCTAAAGTACTAATGTCACAGGAATCATCCGAAAACCTTGTAAGATCATCCAGTAACTCTAATCTAGTAAACGCCATCTTAATACTTGAAAGTCGATACTGCCAGGAAAACAATAACACTTTAATTAATGTCTTAATTCTATTAATTTAAACAATGTTAGCTTCTTGAATTCGTAAAATACGAATAAACAATTCATATAAAACAAGTCACCATGTCATAACATAATCTAAACTGCTAGTAAGAAATAAAGGTGAAAAGACAATATAACATGCATACAAAAAATCACAAAATCAAGACCCTAACCTTAAATTGTCCTTGCTTTATGTGATAATTTGTTATTTGATTCTTCTATCTGTATCCTTTTTGCCTCGTTGGAGTTTACCTTATTGGAGTTTATTATTTGCTATGTTCTCGTGGCACGACGAATAGCACCTGACGTAATCGACGCTACTAAGTCTAAGTACGTACTACAAGTTTCGACTCCGATCACTTCAAACTGCGACTTCAATTTCGTCATATACAGCGAATAGCAAGGCAAGCCTCTTTTTGATCATATTGATCCCAAATGTCCAAAAATTCCATTGTCAAATTTTTCATGCATGCTCTATGTTTTATAAAATCATATTTTGGGTTATGGTACATATTACCTTCTTTATGGGATTTCCTTAATCAATGTAGCCATGTGAACCTTGATAACCCTAGACATTGGATAGATGGTGAAAAATGGGTATAATCGCTTATTACATGCATACGCTTAGCCATGCTTAGACTAGGCTACGAACAGATGGTTTATTGTTTGCAGTGAATTGAAATGTTTAACATATTGGATTAAAATGTTGACATGATGAACTCTATTTATGAACATGTTGGATTACTATGATCATTGATGTCTCTTTCTAAAAACAAAACTATGATTCTGATGCTGGCGATTATTGGCAATAGCCGGAAGTGCAATTAATAATGCACGTAGATAGGAGAGATTTATCGCCCGGGTCGATCAAGGACCGAACATAGTGTTTTTTGATCCAAGAAATGGGACAACCTTAACCTATTAAGTTATTTAGATCTAGCTTTGCACATTGGAAGGCTGGAGCAACACGGGCTTCTGGATTTAAGCTGCTCGTAGGGGTGTCCACACAGAGGTGTGGGTTAAACGCATACCAATGCAACGGTGTACACCTTGCTATGGGGAGAAATGGTTTTTGCAGGGATATACTGCCGTGTGAATGAGATGTGTGTTATGACTTGGGTGAGTTGTTTCTACCGCCATAGCAAAGGGTAACGTCACCAGGCTGGTGCAAAGTTATGTTTGAATAATTGAACGATTCCTTTACGAACTCCCTGCAGGCATACCGAAGGAAGTTTGTCAAATATGCGTTGCACAAGGGGAGAACATATCTTGTGGGTAAAGCTGTACAACTCTACAGAGTCAAAATTAATCGATTAGCCGTGCTCTCGGTTATGAGCACTTGGTGAACTTGCACTAGTTAGATAACTTTTTGTATTTTTATAAAATAAATCAAAAGATAAAGTTTGATAATAGAGAAATTACCGCTTGTCATGTGTTGATAAGGTTGAGTTCAGCTGTTGTGCCATGTGTTGGCAACATAGCGGATTTGTGCCATGTGTTGGCGAAAGAATGGATTTATGCCATGTGTTGGCATTGGACGATTTGAACTGTGAGTTATTACATTGATGATATTATCATTTGTTACCTTTATGATTATTTTATATGCTTGTCAAATTGCTTTTAATCAATTTTGTTTTCATTCTATTATTCAGTATTTACAATTCAATTTGACTCCACGCAAGAATTAATAACCCTGATATCCATTCTGTTGAATCAGCTTGCATATATCATAGGTTTTGCAAACACTTCAAGTCTTGCTGAGTATGCAACGTACTCACCCTTGCTATCGTTGTTGTTTTTAGGTGAATATCCCGACAGATCGTACTTGACGCAAGTTACGGGATAATTACGATGATTTTATCTAGAGTTTATACCTTGTTAGTTGCCTGAAGGATTGGATGGGCAAAATACAATACTTATGCTTTATTCTGCTGAAATATTACTATGAATTGTAAGACTATTTTATACCAATAGCTTTTGCAATAATATTCGGTATGGTTGTGATTTCCATTTGTATGTGCGTGCTAGCTACTGATCCAGGGACTAGAACAAGAAGCACATTAGAACCTTTCTTTTTGAAGGGGAACGTGGTATGCTACTCTAGCACAAATTAAAATTTCTACCGCAAACCAGAAAAGCTACTCGCAAGAAGGGGATCATAGATCAATTACCACTAGACGCGTAGTTGCAAAATCTTTCGGACGCTGTTGTAGTGGATCGTTCTCGGCGTGGATCGTCCTCGCCGCGGATCGTCTTCTCCACGCCGCAGTAGCAGCAGCGTCACCACAGCAGTCCACACGTCCGGGGATGGAACGCCGTGCGTCGGTGTGCAAGCACCGTGTCGCTCGGCAGGGGCAACGAGAGGTGGAGGCTAGGGTTCTGGACGAAAGATGTGTTCTGCACCCAGCCTCCTCCCCTCCTTATATAGCCACGAGGTGAAACCCTAGGCGGTCAGAGTCCATCTACGCGCTAAGCTCACGAGGTCCATTAATTACGGATCCAATCTGAATTAATGCATCACAACCCATTAAGTGTGTGACCCTGTAGGTTCATGCGCATCTGGACATAGATTCGGAAAACCCTTTTCTAATCCAATAGTTGGTAGTGGCTCCTTGCAAAGCATGCCAACTCCCAAACGCATATGATCAAAGTACTGATGTAATAATCCCTTTGCCAAACTATATGAAGATAGCACTCAAGGCAAGAAGCATGTCATCCTTTGACAGTTCAATCTATCTCTCGTATCCGTGATATATTAATAAGTTGTGATTGACTTCTCAATCACAGCATGGCCATGCACTTCCTTAATCATATCACACGAGTGGCCTAGACATATATCTCCGTTACACTGGAATGGCAAATTATATCTTGACTGCTCACTTCCCTCTGCATGTTTCATAGTAAACATGAAAGCTACCTTTATAACTATCCAGTTAGGAAATAGTATTTGGTAACCCCAAGGTAAACTATTACATATGTAGGGAATGTGACAATCTCAGGTCTAAGGATCATACATCTACTATGTATGAGATACACTGATGACATATAAGAATGTAACATTCTCGCAGAATAGAACCGCCCACTATGTCTGTGATCCAATCTCAGGTGTCCCATTGCGGGTCTATCTAACACATGTTCTTCAACATGCGTTCACAATGTATTGATGATATCTCCATATCCCAAGATCTATGAAACATGATCATCGATTAATACATGCGCTGATCTATTCATCGTTGTCCTATACGATGATACCCGATCAGAGATACTTACATAATTATATCAATGAGTAGTTTCATAAACAAGTCACATACTTGCTGGTTAATATAATGATATACATTCATTGGACCAATAATTATATTATTATTCATAAATACAGTCATGTTACAATCATCTATATGACTGCCTCAAGGGCATAACACTAACACTTTTGTGGTACACTGTATCATAAAAGGGAGGGTCTTCACAGGTATGCTATGCTGCCAAGAAGAATGAGGGATGCGTACGCGTGCTGCTGTCTCCTGCCGAGTACTCCCTTCTGTAGCACAATGACAAAGCTACTACTCCTCCCTCTTCTTCTGTCAAAAACAAAAAACAAAACAACTTGCATGCAAGAACTTTTTGCGAAAATGGATTGCTGCGATGAGGATCGTGACGGTATAACATGCGTTGCATTATTTGCACTTATTGAATGATATTTTGATGAGAGAAGTTTGGAGAGAAGGCTTTCTTGTGTTGTAGGAGTAAAAACTAGAAGGGAAAATGGCTGAGTGGGGGAATGTCTCTATGCTGTTGCCCTTTTGGCCTTAAGTTGCTACTTTAGTATTTTGCTGCGGGCCTTTTTGGGAGGACAGGCGACAAGGGGAAAAATGAAAGGCTGGATAGGAAAAAGATGGTAGGGAATGGGCTCCATGCTATTGCACTTTCTTAGACATTAAATTAAGGCCCCGTTTGGTATGGTTCCAGATTCTAGTAGAAACGGATACGGTTCCAGATTCTTGGTAGAAACATTTCAGGTAGAATCAGAATCACTTTCTGCAAACCGTTTGGTACTGTTCCGGATTCTAGTAGAAACTAGTAGAAACGGGGTTGAGGGTGATTCAGCCACGGTGTGAAAAAAGAAGAAACGTTCCAAGGAGAATCATTCCGAGTTTTAGCCTATTTTGCTGGGTTTCTCTCGGTTTCAAGTTGCCAAACGGGACCTAAATAAGACCCCGTTTGGCAACTTGGAACCGAGCTGTTTCTACTAGAATCTGGGAGAAACCCAGCCAAACTGGCTAAAATTCGGAACAATTCTCCTCGGAACGTTTCTTCTTTTTCCACACCGTGGTTGAATCACCCTCAACCCCGTTTCACTAGTTTCTACTAGAATCTGGAACCGTACCAAACAGTTTGCAGAAAGTGATTCTGATTCTACCTAAAATGTTTCTACCAAGAATCTAGACCCGTTTTCGTTTCTAATAGAATCCGAAACCGTACCAAATGGGGCTAAACTAAATACAATTTGCGTCTATAATTTACTGACACCAAATAGATTATCGGACCAGCTCTAGAAAAATCAGAGTTGGTGCATCCATAACGGAATAGGTTTCTAGCTTCTTGAATTTGACGCAGAAATGTTTTTATACCTAAAAATCATGATAACTCATCATTTGATTTACTAATGCTAAATAAATTCTTGCAACTACCCTAGTCATTCACGGTCGAAAATTGGGATGTTACATGACCTCGACTAGGCATATAAAGTAAATTCTACAGTAGAATCTACTCACATCTTCCAATATTGTCTTGGACCACAAAGATCTTTTCTTCAAACTCTTCACACAACTCCTTTGTGTCTTCAACTCTAGCCTCACAACCTGAATATTGTCTCCTGGAAAATATAGCCAGAATAAATAAAACCAAATGACAGGAATCTGTTGTATTCATGATTTTTGCACTTACATTCCTACACCATTCTTATGTTTTTGGCTAGTCCTGCGTTTCTTTTTCTTTCCAGTGTTCTCAACAGGTGGTGCTGGTGCACGGTTCGAAATCGCTGTTGCATGCAACAAATCCAACTCTTCAAGTGCGGTAACTGCATGAAATCATCACAGCTCATCTTAGCCGCAAGGAAGCACATGCTGCACCGGTGCATACATTGAGCAGCAGCATGCACGCATATCCACATGCAACGCAGCAACCGCTGATAACCACCAGGACAACGCGTGCATATAGGCCTGCCCACCACATCTTCCAAAACTTCCACTCCATCCCCTCCCAACCTCCCCGGCCGTTCGAACGCCATGGGGTATTCCTCTGCCCCTCCGCCTCGTCAGCCTACTACTCCCCCGCCGTCGCCGCCGCCGCCTCCGCAACAGCAGCAGCACCATGACACGACGCTCACGCTAGCGCTCGCGCTGTCCCCTCCTCCGCTCCCCTACACGCTGATCTCGCCGAAACAGCAGGCACGGAGGCCGAGGCCCGAGGGCGCCGCGGTCACGCTCGCCCGGGTGCTGCCCTCGCCCATCGGTGACACACCGCCGTGCACCGAGTGCGGCAAGCGCTTCCCGTCTTGGAAGGCGCTCTTCGGCCACATGCGCTGCCACCCGGAGCGCCAGTGGCGCGGGATCACTCCTCCGCCGCACTTCCGCCACGGGGGCGGCGCATCCGCCGCCGCCTCTGCCAGCCAGTTCAGCGTGCAAGAGCGCGAGGTCGCCGCCACCCTACTCCTGCTGGCAGGCTCGCGGCCCGGCACTGGAAAGGGCAAGAAGAGCCTTGCTGCTGCTACTCTTAGTGCGAACGAGAGCTGCGGCAAGTCTACGTCGGCGGCACCGGGGCCGGCCAGGTGCGACGATCACAAGTGCAGCGTCTGCGAACGCGGGTTCGCGAGCGGGCAGGCGCTCGGCGGCCACAAGCGATGCCACAGGGAGAGGGCCTGCGCGGAGGTGGTGGTGATTGCTAACCCTGGCAGCAGTGGATCCGCAATGTCCGAGGTGGCGGCAACGGCGAAGGCCACCATGCTAGACCTCAACTTGATGCCACCGGGGCCGCCTTTGGTGCGGAAGGGCGATCAAGGCAGCAGCTTGAACGAGATGCTGGATCTGAAGCTTGGGTATTAGGGCTAGGTTTCAGTACTGCAAATTGCTAGGTTTGATATGTATGTAATGTGCATATGTATATTGCTGTATGTTTGGTTTGTGCCGTACGTGAAACTTCTTTTTATATTTGTAGGTGCGCTGATTCAGAAAGGACGTTTTCTCATCTTTCTGAATCGGTTTGTGTTGCTCTGAACTATCTGGTGTACTAACTGTAAGATATCCTCCATCGTGTGTATATGTATCTATGTGCATGTGTGTACCTAATGTGGAAGGAATGTATACCAATAATATATTTTTCCATACTTTCTAGATCATGATTTGTGTTTTCATCTTGTTCCTTTTGTGCTATCTTATTTTCTGAATTTGGTAGTTTGGCTTGTTCAAATAAAAGAACTGAGCAAAAAAGTTGTAACATCCCAAATTTTACCCACAAACTAAATATAGAGTTGCCAAATTATTCTTTTGCATTTATCATGAATTTTCAGAATTGGCTGGTTTTCCAGAATTTTTAGCACTTTAATTAGCTGCTGTTCCTGAATTTTATGTTTCAAATTCGAAACTTGTAACATCCTAAAAAGTTACATGAAATAAAAACATGCATCTCAAAGTGTGAATGTGTATAAAATCTTAAATGTGATTTTTAATTCTTATTGTAGAATTTATCCTAAAAAGGAAATCAATATGTAATATGGTAAAATGATAAAAAGTAATCAAGTAAAAGTAAAATGGTTATAAAAATAGTAAATTTGAACTGAAGTTAATTTTACTAAAGTCAAAATGAATTTGAAAGCATTTATTTAAGGATAATTACCCAAAATCAATAGATCTTATTATCAAAAACAGTCATGGCAGATTTATCTAAAATAATTTGACCTTATCTAAAGATAAGTAATTTACCAAACACTCCTCACATAAATAAATTACTGTAGTTAAAATCATAAAAATTAATACTTAATTTTACTACCAATAAAATTCAAGTATTGAAAATGTAAAAATCTCACAAATGCATGGAAAGATTTATTACAAAATACATACTAAATAAAAAAATTTAAAATTTTTACTGGAGATTACTCATATCATTACAACTAAATTTCTCAAAAACTTATAATTTGGTCCCTTAAATAAAATAATTACTAAAACTAAAAATATGTGCAGGCCCACTTGTCAGGTTTTTTAAAATAATATGTAAATATTTTAACCTCAAAATTATAAATAAAATAGATAACCTTCTCAGAACATCAAATTAAAATTTTCAAGAAATTTTCAATTGAAGTGATAGGTGAAATAAATGTTCTCCACCGATGTCTGGAAAAAGTTGAGCTGAGTTAAATCTCCTCACTCACTTACCTGTGGGCCCAACTGCATCCGTGACCCCACTACTCAGACACACCACTTCCCCCTCTCATTCTCCCATACTCTCACTTTTGGCGGGCCCAGGACCATTTGTCAGCTACCGGTTCTCTTCTATTCTCCTCTTTCTCTTCTTCCCGAGTGGTCGACCGAAACACCGCTGTTCCTTGACGGCTTTTCTACTCAGTCATCACCACTTCGCAAGAATCGAGGCTTCGCACAATGCTATACTCTAACAAGCTAACCATACCATGCCTCGGCCATGCACTGGCCAGGAGATTTCCTGAGCTCACTGCCGCACTCCTTTGCTTTCCTTCTAGCAAAAACCACCCTAACTCTGCTATAGATTGCACTAAGGTCATCCCTAGCTCCTATTTCCTCTCTTGACTCTTCCCGAAACCACCTCAAAGCAACACCGTGGCGAATTGTTGGCTTTCTTCTCCATCCCCAGTGCACCGCTGCGCGAGCCTCGTCGCGAGCAATCTCCTCTTCAAAGCTTTCTACTTCAATTCCTTTTTTTTGGGATACTCCCTATTGGTCACTAAGCTCATTTCCTCCTTTAATTTAGGTCGTCCCTTCATCGGTGAGCCTCACCACGGCCGAAGGCGACGAGCTCCGCCCGACCTCGCTGCCGATCCACTTTCGGCCACCTCCGATCACCACCGGCTGTCACCTCCGAACCGTCGACACCTACTCCAACTAACGCCGCCCTCAGCCACCCAACACCGGCACCATCTCGCCACCGATGAGCCCTCCTAGCGCTACGCTCTGCTCTCGATCACTACCGTGTGGGCCCCCACTATTAGCTGGAAACACATGTGCACACTCATTGCCGAGCGGCCCCCGTATGTCAGCTCAGCTAGTTTGAAAAACTTTTCAAAAAATGGAAAGTACACTTTCTCAGTAAGAAAGCGTTGTTTCCCTTTTTGGAAATTTTAGTAAAACTAGAATTCAAACTCATGTAACTTTCGTGTTTTAAATCCAAATTCAGTGGAATAAATTTCTAAATTCATGTTTGATTCACTATTTTCTAAATATGCAAAAATATTGTATGTGTGACCTCTGTTTAAAATTTAAATTTAAAGTATGGGTTTAAAATATGTTACTTGTAAAATTTGAGCAAATGAACTCCAATTTAGATGAAACAAATTTTGTTGGAATCCTTAGGTTGTAAGAAACTCAAATCTACAAAAATATTTAAGTTTGTACTTATTTTAGATCCTCTTTCTATTATGGATTAGTTTCAATGTGCTTAATATTCATATATGCATGACATGAACATATAAGCTTCAAATTGAATGTAATCACCTCCTAAATGTCTTGAAAATAGTGGGGTATTTGTTTGGGCTGAAATACTTATTGTAACATGTTAGCTTACATGTTGGTTCAACTGATAACATAATAACTTGTTCTCATTAACCTAAATAATCTTAGCTTCTTGAATTTGAAATAATGCATACAAATATACATAATCTTAGCTTCTTGAATTCATAAAATAAAAATAAGCAACTCATATAGAACAAGTGGTTACACCTCGGCCTAACCCAAAACTACCGAAATCAGGTAAAAAGTTAAAAGATAAACTGCATCACATGTACATGGAATCATAAAACCCTAACCCTGCACCATCACTTATGTTGTGTAATGATTTTAGTTTGATTTTTCTATATGTATTTTTTTTCCATATTAGAGTTTGTTCTTTGTTATGTTTACATGGTACGACAAGTAGAAACTAACGTAATAGACGCTACTATTAACGCCCTATGGGTGCTCCAACCTTAGAACAGTGATTCGGATCATTACTGTTGTGTCGGACTAGGATTCAACGCAACCCGCAAAACATCCAATCACTTGCCCAAAACCATACCCGGATTGAGGCCAATCAGTCGACCCTTCACACGTAACTCGTGCTCACGTGCCAACTGGTTGATACCAATCCGAGCTTCCCGCTGTTATGTGTTCAGTGCTAGTTCCCTAGATCAGTAGCCTAGCACCACATATTTTTTTCTTTAAAGAGACGCCTTAGTTCACATACACTTCTGTAATGGACATATATTAAAAGGGATACAACTATTACAACTAGTTTAAACTTTACAATCTAGGCCGACTGGCCAAATACATCTCAAAAGAAATCCAAAAGTAGCGAAGGTAAACGACAAATACAACAGCGGCCACGGTGTGCCACCCAACACAAAGACAACTGACTGGTGTGAAGACCCAGCTAGCCGTCAAAAGCATCTTCGGGACCTGGTTCGTAGAACTCGTCGTCGGGGTCACCTTCATCATCTCCTGCGCCTTCTGCTACTCACGTTTTCAATTGAGAGCAAACGGTGAGTACACGTATGTACTCGCAAGACTTTAGTGTATGCAAATACAATAGAATGCAGGTTATGATAATGAAACATGTGTCTACACTAGTTTTGATTTGCATGAAGCCAGATTTATTTGTAGTAGAATAAAAGATTTGAAGCATTTTGGAATTTATAGAAGCAATTGGTAAAGAAAGTAATTGCAATAAGTAATTCATATAATCTACAATCCATTTACCATACCGATGAGCCAGTCCACCATTTCCAATTTCCAATCCATTTGACATACCAATAACAAAACCATTTCATGTAACATTTCCTCATATCGAACAACCAGACCATTTTCAACCCGCCAAACCATTCCATTCCACCAAGCCATTTTCCCCCAAAACCAAACCATTAACCCAAAACCGTTTTCAAAAAACCCAAACCAAAAGTCTATACTTGACGATATTTTCCAAGCTGCTCTTGACCGTGACCACGGTAATCGATTAGATTTATTCTCCGCAAAGTTTGCACACTTTAACCAGATGACACATTCTAGAAATCATATCATCCATGCCACGCGATACTCATCGTATCCGTTTAGCTAGACTGTGACGAAACCTTTCCACTTTGCCAGTGTTTAACCTTACATCAGCTCTGGTGATGTGCGTCCCTTGCTATGAGTGGGAGTACAACCTATACACATAGTACTCATGATGGTTCACACCCCATAGCGCTCTCCAAGACTGGGTGAAAGTATAACCTGTACACACAGTACTCACGATGATTCACACTCCATCGGGCTCTTCTGATCCCGCTCACACACAGTTCTTACGATGGTTTCTACAGCATCATTTCCTTTACTCCATAGCAAGGCATACACCGTTGTATTGGAATACTCTGACCCCAATGCCTCGACGAGGGAGTACCTAGAACAACACCATTTACCTAGAGTGTCTGTACTACTTCAGCCTACCAGAATGCAAGGTTAACTCGAACTCCTGTACTAGGTTAAGGCTATCCCATACTAGCACATGTGATTGCACGTTGCAACTCAGTTGATAACATCAAGTTCGGTCCTTAGAGTGACTCAGGTGAGACCTCCACTCGTCCTCTCGGTCTAAATCGCACTTTTCCTTTTTACCTTCCATTTTTACCAAAATAACCAATTTGACCAAAACAACCATTCCAAAACCTAATTCGTATCCAAAGAAATTTTGATTGAATTGGACCACCAATCAGACAATTCCGTTCTACTACAGAACTAAGCATATGCAGGTATATTCATATATATTCCATTCGACATTTAACATAATTCTAACCCTAACCTAGGGTTCAATAAGGTTCACTTGTCCAAATTATCGAGGAAGTCCATCAATCATGGTTACAATTACCAATTTCTCGTAACATAGCAAATTTACTGAAATTACACGCATGCATATTAATTTGATAAATCAAAATAGACTTTGCAATTAAATATGATCAAAGGGGGTGGTTGCATGTTTGCTCTTCATCGAACGTGTTCTCAGGGGCGTAGTTGGGATCCTCGTCAACGGCCTTCGACGCGTTAACGTCTACACGATTGATCGGCAAGAAACGACAAAAAGAAATAAATAAGAATGAATCAAACAGGGAAAACAAGATACAAATACAAAAACAAAGCAAATCCAAAAAGTGAGGCAGAAACTAGACAAAAAGAAACCTAGACCCAACCTTGAACCCGACAGTACTAGCATCAGATGCCCAGTAGTGTCGCCCTACCCAGCAGTACCGACCTCCAGGTCCGGTAGTGCTGGAGTCCGAACGGGTGCTCTTTGGAAAATAGCTACCGGTGTTGCATTCATGGTACTACCGCTCGAGTGGTAGAACCGAGCCTATAACATCGGTAGTGCCGGCCTTCTAGCGAATTTAGGGTTTGCTAAATTAGGTTTTTGAGCAAACTAAGTCGAAACTTCAAAACGACTTCATGGCTAGATTCCTAGCGATGCTAGGGACCTATTCACATGGGTCTCACCAAGTTTCGAGTATGTTTAATCTAGTTTCCCACTTTACAAACACAAAAATCCTAATTAATACCAAATTTTGATTTTTGACCCGAATCAAGTTCAAACTCGATTCTTTTTACAAGAATCAAACTTTAGCAGCATCAAATATACTCTAGAGTCATTTTATTGATTTTTGGAGCTAGGGTTTCCAAAGGAAACTCCAAAACCCACAAAATGACCTTTAAGCAAATAAATCTGACAAAAGGGTTAATTAGGGTTTTCGAATCGATTCTTTCACGCTAACTAATTTTCTTGAGTTTACCCTAGGTTTAGGAACTTAGATAACTGAAGATTGACCCTACTAACTAGGTTTTTCCTAGGGTTAACCTAAAATATTGGAAAAGAGAGAAAAGGAAGGACTAGGGTTTTGGACTCAAACCACCTTTTGCTCCTTGAGCTCAAACTACCTGAGAGAGAGGGATGGCTCGGGTGGAGAGGAGAGATCGAGTGAGATTGCAAGGGAGAGTGAAGGGTAGAGTGAGAGAGTGAGTGGGGAGGCTGGCTGGCTTTAAGGGAAGTAGGGGAAGCTCCTAGAACCAGCGAAGTGGCGACGGGTAGGTCGGGCAGCGGCATGGGCGCCATGACCCCTACCCCGACTGCTCGGCTGGCATTACCGCTCCCAAGGGGCAGTAGTGCTGCTAGTCCAGCAGTACCGGCCCTCAGCCGGTGGTACTGCCGCTCCAATAGCAATTTCCCCGATTTCTTCATGAAATCGCTTTGAAGCTTGGGATTTTTCTTGGAGAGTTCTTTGGATGGACTTGGGAGCTCCAAGGGAAGACTCTAGAGTTTAGGTTACTAAGGATTCCTAACGGATTATCAAGGTAGGGTTTTGGGCTATAAATAATGAAAACAGTTCAAGCGATTAAACCTTGACGCGACCAACTCCAAATTAAGAACCAATTAAACAACAATAATCTCGCCCTCAAGATTACTAGGGCTCGCTAAAGAAGGACAGGAACTTGGGTCAAAGATGATCTTCTCGCTCCCAAGTGGCTTCCTCTTCAGTGTGATTGCTCCACTGAATTCGGAGCATCTTGATGACGTGATTGCGGGTATAGCGCTCAGCTTTGTCAAGAGTGCGGACCGGGTGCTGTTGGAAAGTCAAATCAGGTTGAAGATCGATCGTGTCCAGGGGAGTGAGCTCAGTAAGAACTCGAAGACATTTCTTCAACTCTGACACATGGAATACATCATGCACATCCGAAAGCTGACGTGGAAGCTCCAGCTGATAAGCTACTTCACCTCTTTTCGCAAGGATGCGATAAGGACCGATGTATCACGGTGCCAACCTTCCGCGAACCTGGAATCGTCGAGTGCCACGCAACGGCGAGACTTTGAGATAGACAAAATCGTCTACTTCAAAACTCAGTTCGCGGCGATGATTATCGGCATAGCTCTTCTGCCTGGATTGAGCTTCTTTTAGCCGATCCCGGATCAGGTGAACATGATCCTCTGCTTCCTGAATCACTGAAGGTCCAAAGAATTGCCTTTCGCTAACTTCATACTAGAACAGAGGTGTTCGACACTTTATCCCATAAAGTGCTTCAAACGGGGACATTTGGAGGCTTGCTTGAAAGCTATTGCTGTAGGAAAATTCGGCGAAAGCCAAACACTTTTCCCACTTTGTGCTGTAGGACGGCATGTGAGCTCTCAGCATGTCTTCCAGGACTTGATTCATCCTCTCGATTTACCTATATGTTTGGGGATGATAAGCTATACTAAAGAACAGTTTAGTTCCAAGAAGTTCATGCAGGTTCTTCCAAAACCGTGAAGTGAATTGAGATCCACGGTAAGACACGATGACCTTAGGAACTCCATGCAGACAGACAATATGGTTGAGGTAGAGCTCTGCAAGTTTGGCTCCATTATAAGTGATATGCACCAGAATGAAGTGAGCCACTTTCGTTAACCGGTCCACAATCACCCAAATAGAGTCATGGCCATTCGACGTCCTTAGTAGACCAGTGATGAAGTCCATACCAACTTCATCCCATTTTCACTCAGGGATTTTCAAAGGTTAGAGCATCCCTGCAGGTCGCTGGTCCTCTGCTTTCATGCGCTGACATACACCGCAAATGGCGACGTACGCAGCGATATCCCTTTCCATACCAGGCCACCAAAATTTCTAACGGAGATCCCAGTACATCTTGATACTCCCAGGGTGGATAGATAGAGGATTTTCATGCGCTTCCTTCAAGATCATTTGCTTGATTTCTTGATCATCTGGAATACACATTTGTTGTCCATGTATGATCAGTCCATCGAATCTTTCAGAAAACTCCAAAGACATGATTTCTTTCATTTGGCGCTTAATGTTAGCCACTCCTTCACATACTCTTCTTCAACCGCTTCCAGATTGAGTCTACAAAATTCGTTAAGCAGTTGAGGCTTTCTAACGAGAGTTAAGGCATTAACAGTGCGTAGCTTGCGACTGAGTGCATCCTCTACCACATTTGCCTTGCCCGGGTGATAATGAATTCCCAAATCATAATCTTTGATTAATTACAACCATCTGCGCTATCTCAAGTTCAGATCTGGTTGAGTGAAAAAGTATTTCAAGCTCTTGTGGTCGGTATATATCTCACATCGGTTTTCGTTGAGATAATGACACCACAATTTGAGAGCGTGAACTACTGCTGCCAAATCCAAATCATGGGTTGGATAATTGTCTTTGTGAGGTTTTAACTGATGTGAAACATACGCCACAACTTGACCTTCCTACATCAATACACATCTGAGACCTTGACGAGATGCATCACAATACACGTCAAAGCTCTTGTGTACGTTAGGCAGAACGAGTATTGGAGCAGTAGTGAGTTTCTGCTTCAACTCTTGAAAGCTTGCCTCACAGGTTGATGACCACTCAAATTTCTTCTCCTTGAGTAATTTAGTATCAGCTTAGCAATCTTGGAGAAGATCTCAATGAATCGCCGATTGTAACTTATTTGATTACAAGTACACATACATTTGGAATATAAATAAGGATCTCATCATTAATCGACCATTTGCTTATTATTTGGTACAAAAATTAGGCCTTCACGATGATCAACGCGTGTGTAGCTAGCTTCCTCAGGTTGCTCTTCCTGGACCACCCATCCAGTACCAATAGGAGGCAACTCATCGAACTGATTGTACTCTTCGTCATCTACCACATTCTCGACTCCGACAATCCTCCTTTTTCCCTGTAGAACCATGTGGCGCTTCTTGTTCAATGGGTCGGTTACATAGTGTGAATCATGTGATGAAAAATTGGCTTGATTTTGTGCTGAAAAATTGGTTAGGATTAATCTTGCAACATTGCTTGCATGAAGGACCAAATATTCAAACATCCAAAAACAGAGACTTTGCATTTGCGCCAGACCAAACATCCAAAAACAGTGAGTTTCGCATGTATGACGGACCAAACTTTTTGGTCTGTCATAAACGTGATTTTGATGCTTTTACGCTTGTTCAAGAAATCGCGTTTTTCCCATGTATGACAAACCAAATTTTTTGGTCTGTCATACACATGCTTTTGGCGACCTTGTTTTTCCCATGTATGAAAAACCAAATTTTTTGGTCTGTCATACACATGCTTTTGGCGACCTCGTTTTTCCCATGTATGACAAACCAAATTTTTTGGTCTGTCATACACATGCTTTTGGCGACCTCGTTTTTCCCATGTATGACAAACCAAATTTTGGTCTGTCATACACATGCTTTTGGCGACCTTGTTTTTCCCATGTATGACAAACCAAATTTTTTGGTCTGTCATACACATGTTTTTGGCGACCTCGTTTTTTCCATGAATGACAGACCAAATTTTTGGTATGTCGTAAATGTGCTTCTGAAGTTTTTTTTTTTGCTCGGGACCAAGTTCTTAAAAATAGTAAGTTTTACATGTACGCCGGACCAATTTTTTGATCCGTCGTGAATGGTTTTTTGAGTGACTTTTTCATGTGTACGCCGGACCATATTTTTTGGTCCGTCGTGAATGCGTTTTTGCTCGATTAGGGTTTTGAGCAAAATTGGAATTGTGTTTGATTTGTTTTTGAGATTATGAAATTTGTGAGAATTTCATGATGCTTGAAGTGGACTTTATGCAATGCTCGTGTGAGTGTTTGCATGGATTGATGTGAGTCAAGTCGTGGACTTGTGCTCGGAATTGTTTTGTGGTTTGTTCATGTGCAGGTATTGCTCGAAGACAAACGTGGTCGATGACGGGACCGGAACTAGGTTCATGGAGGAGCTGAGGTTTGGGACTAGGTTCAGGGAGGAACTGAGGTCTTGGTGGTCAAGGATGTCATGCGGGACGTTCGGGCTAAGAGAATGGTGCACATGAAGAATGGTTAGTCATGTGAGAATGGCAAGAGGCCATTCGTGTGCAAAGTGTTAGTCACGTGAGTATGGCAGGTGGCCATACGCGTGCAAAGTGTTAGTCACGTGAGTATGGTAGGGTTGCCATACGCGTGCAAGATTTGTGCTCGGTCAGGTTGGGCCAAGAGGAGTTGTATACATACTCCTTCTAGATTAGGAATTGTATTCAGAACTCCTTGTGTTTTGCTCCTTTAAATAGGAGGGGTGTCTCCTGTTGAAGGGCATTAATCAGAGCTGAGCGCATTGAGAGCCTCAAGCTCAGTTTTAGGGTTTGTACTCTTTTGATGAGAATACTTTAGACAAAAGAAATAAAGATCAATTCTTCTAGATCCTTGCGTGCTACAGTAACCGCGTTGCTACAGTGTTTCCTGTTTTGGTTTCTTGTTTGCATGCTTGTTCTTTTCTAGACTGGTTTTTGTTCTTTGAGTTTTATCTTGATTTGATCCATCAAAACCTTTCTAGAGAATTGATTTAGGGTTTCTCTAAGTTTAGTTGATTAAACTTTTGTCGTTTCTGTTAAACCTTCAAGTTTACGTTAGATCAATTCTCATCATCTTCTGTTACAGCAAGCTTGCAAGCTTCATAACTTTTGATTCGTAAGTCCGATCGAGCTGATTATTTTTGAGTTAGATTCGTATTGGAATCTAGTTTCTTGTGTCCAAATTTCAGATCGTTCCGACAGTTGGATCTCCAGGAATTCACGTTTTACCGAACCTCTGTCATTCTATTTTTGTCGAAAACGAGGCAATTATTTGGTTCTGTTTTGGGGTGAACTTTTAATAGATCAAGAATTTGGTTTTAGCTTCCGCACAATCATTCACCCCCCTCTGATTGCTATATTCGTATACTTCGATCCTACAAGTGGTATCAGAGCAAGGTTTTTCTAATCTATCTTAATCGGTGATTAGATCAATGGATCGTTATTCGACAAAACCTTGTGTGTTCGATGGTGTTGATTTTCAGTTTTTGAAGGCCAAGATGGAGGCATTCATCCAAGCACAGGGCTTCACAATTTGGGAGAAAGTCTACAAGCCATATGAAGTCCATGCAAACGACAACGTCAATGACGCCAATCGCGCACATGTTGAAGCAAACAGCAAGGCGCGCAACTTGATCATCCAAGGCTTGGGACGTAGTGACTTTGATCGTGGGATCCATCTCAAATCCGCATATGAGGTATGGAAATCTCTTTGTGATTACCATGAGGGTTCTAATACTATCAAAGAGGTTCGTCAAGATCTTTACAAAAAAGAATACATGAGATTTGAGATGAAACCTGGTGAGTCATTAGATGATTTCTTTGCACGCTTTAATAAGATTCTTAGCAATTTGCGTGCTGTTGGAGTTAGTTTTGATGATGCTGCTAATGCTAGACAATTGCTTGGTGCATTAGACATGTTAATTTGGGAGATGAAAGTTACATCCATTAGAGAATCTACTGTCATGAGTACACTTACTTTAGATGTTCTTTATTCTAAGTTGAAAACTCATGAATTAGATGTTTTTGCTAGAAAGAATGATTATAAATCAATTGCTTTGACATCTCAATCGAGCACATCTCATAATGGTGCTGCTTCAAGTTTTGCTCTATCTTTCTTGTCTTCATTAACCGATGAACAGATTGAGCAATTCCTTAAGAAGACTTATCACTACTCTCTTCTCGCTTTAACAAAGCTTTGCAAAATGTGAGAAAGAGAAAGAGAGGTGGTGGTGATCCTCCAAGATGCTATGAGTGTGGTGATCTCGACCATATTCGTCCAAATTATCCTAAACTTGCAGGTAAAGCATCAAGGGAGGAGAAGGACAACGACAGAAGAAAAGAGAAGAAGAAGTTCTCTCCAAGTGATAGAAAGAAGAAGAACTTCATCAACCGCAAAGTTGTCCACCGAGTTCTTTCCGCTCTTGAACAAGTCAATTTGAGCGATGTGGATTCAGGGAGCAGTGAGGACGATGCAACTCCAAGCAAGCATGAGTTGACGGGGTTGTGTCTCTTGGCTAAAAGCAGCAACAGCTTTCTCGAGGGCGACCACGACAAATGACTTCAGTGAGGTAGATCCTTCTTACGATGAATTAGCTATTGCTGTTGCTCGACTTGGTAAATTGCTTGATAAACGTGACAAGAAAATTAAGAAACATGATTTTGTTGTTGAGTCATTGAATGCTGAAATTTCTAGACTTAAAACCTTGATTCCTGATGATGATGCTTGCAAATCATGTGACTTAATTTACAATGAGCTTACTTTGCTTAGGAAAGAACATGTTACCTTGTTAGAGCAAATCAATGCTGAAAATGAGAAAAATGAGAAACTTGTTAAACATGCTAGTTGTTCTACCATTGATTTACATGATACAACTCCATGTTCTATATGCTCCATACTAGAATTGAAGTTGCATGATGCAAATGCTACGGTTTCTCAAATGACAGAAGATTTGCTTACACATGAGGTTCTTTCATGATCAACTTGTCGCAAGCAAAAAGGAAAAGTGGACGTTCCCTGTAATAATTGTTTAACTCTTTCTCGAAAAATTGATTACTTGGAAAAGTCATTAGAACGTTTCACTAAAGGAAAGAAAAACCTAAACATGATCTTGGATCAATCAAAAGTCAGCACTCATAACAAAGGTTTAGGTTTTGATTCTTATGCTCATCATAAATCACATGCTCCCACTGTTGTTAAATCATTTGAAGGAGTAAAATTTGAAATTGTCAATGAGCCTAAGAAAATTGTCTTTAAATCTGCTGGTCTTTTATCTTCTACTATTATGAATGCAAAATGTGCTTCTACTGTTAAAGCAAAACATCATGTTAATTACACTTGCACTCATTGTGGTAGAGATGGACATTTAGTAGACTTTTGCTTTAGACTAGCTAAACAACAAAAGAGAGAAAGGTTTAATGCTAGGTCTAATTTCAGAAAGGCACACTCTACTTCTCATTATATGCCTAGGGTGAAACAAACACCTTTTGTTTCTAAAAACACGGAAAAAGGAAAATCTGTTTTTGTACATAAGAATACTCGTGTTGTGCCTACTGTTGTGCGTCGTGTGTCTCAGTACTGGATTCCTAAACATCTTATTTCTAACCCCAGTACCGAGGCCTCGACAATTTCTGCTTCTATGTAGGCTTCTCACGCGAGGAAGGAGAACATGTGGCTAGTAAATTTTAGATGCTCACTTCATATGTTCAGTGATAAGTTTTGGTTCTTCTTCACTCGTGCATCTCATGTTGAAAGTGTTGCCTTTGGAGATGCTTCTTCCACTTTTGTTTTCGCAAAAGGCACTAGTCCAAATGGTGCAGGTACAGGTGCATATGTTCAGGGGGAGAGTATCGTTGTTCATGAAGATGATGATGCGGTTGAGGATGAGATAATTGAAATTGTTGTATGCTTGTGTGCTTGTTTTCAAGCTTTCCCGCATGCTTCACATCGACAAGCTATCAAGAGGATTTTAAGGTATCTCCGTGGTACTCAAGATTTTGGCATTTGGCTTTCTGCTTCCTCATGCATTAGTTTAAGAGCTTTTTCTGATGCTGATTTTGGAGGATGTAGAATTGATAGAAAAAGCACATCTGGTACATGCCATTTCTTGGGTAACTCTCTTATTGCATGGTCATCAAGAAAACAATCTTCTGTTGTACAATCAACTGCTGAATCTGAATATGTGGCTGCTGCTAGTTGTTGTTCTCAAATTCTTTGGATAGTAGCTACACTTAAAGATAATGGGGTTAATTTGGATAGTGTTCCTCTTCTGTGTGATAACACTAATGCAATTTGCATTGCTAAGAACCCTGTGCAACATTATAGAACAAAACACATTGACATCAGATTTCACTTTCTTAGAGATCATGTTGAAAAAGGCAACATTGTGCTTCACCATGTGGATACTGAACATCAATTGGCAGACATTTTCACAAAACCTTTGTCCTCTTCTCGTTTTGCTTTTATTCGGGGAGAACTTGGGATTGTTCATCCAATGGGTTTGTTTTGAGGGGAAGTTTCTTTGCCAAGTTCTTTCACTTGATGAGCTCACTTTATCATATTTCTTTCTATGTTATGTAATTGAGCTAATATGTGATAATCTAATTGTCTCACTTGAACTAAAAATGACATTGCGAAATTCCCTGGACTGATTGCCTATAGCTAAATACTCTGTGATATCTCACTCTTCTAGGCTTGATATTGAATCCTCTTGACAAATTTGGGCTATGAAGCAAGTGTGGTTTCAGCTTTACTCTTTCAAAAGACCTTTTAATCACTTTTGCATGTTTACAATCAAGAAAAAGTAAAGGAAAAGGGAATCTGTTTTAAAAAAAAGGGATTGTTAAAAGCAAAAAAAAAAACACCCTCAAGTTATGTGCTTCAGGATGCTTTCCCTAAAAGATAAGATGTATGCTTCAAGCATGCCATTCCCTCAAAAGACAAGATGTATGCTTCAAGCATGCCACTCCAAGAAAATAAAAGAAGTATGCTTCAAGCATGCCACATGCAGTTTACTGTTTAAAGATTAATTTGGTCCACTAGATTGGAGTTGAAACTACTTGCTCGCCCTGATTTGTTATTTGCTTCAACTTTGAGCCTTTGTTTTTCTACTAAAGGTTTTGCTTAGTACTTGGCTATAGTTGACTGAATTGAGGTTGAGATGCATGTCATTCCCTAACTTGTTAAAATCACATCAAGATCATGTATTTTGCATGTTATGTGATATATAAGGTTATATGATCGAATGAGCTCATCTTTTCCTATCTTGGCACTCCCTTGTTTCTCATTGTGAAATCATTGCTGCAGGAAAATTTTTTGAACAAATTCTCTCTTTTGTACTCTTGATGAATCCATTGTCAAAGGGGAGAAATTTTGGGAATATTTGAGAACTTCAAAGAAAAAAGGGAAAAAGTTTTTTTTTGAAATTTGAGCTTTTTGGGAGAAGTTTGGAGAATTTTGGAATTCTTGGACACATTGCACATTCACACACATTTTCATTCTCAGGGGGAGATTTTGTTTTGCCTTTTTGTCAAAGGGGGAGGTTCTGTGTTTTGGTGTTAATCCTTTGGATCTCAAAATCTTTTAAAAAGAGAATGCCAATGTTCAAATCTAAAGTGGTGTTGCCAATGTTTTCATCAAGGGGGAGATTGTGAATCATGTGATGAAAAATTGGTTTGATTTTGTGCTGAAAAATTGGTTAGGATTAATCTTGCAAAATTGCTTGCACGAAGGACTAAACATTCAAACATCCAAAAACAGAGACTTTGCATTTGCGCCAGACCAAACATCCAAAAACAGTGAGTTTCGCATGTATGACGGACCAAACTTTTTGGTCTGTCATAAACGTGATTATGATGCTTTTACGCTTGTTCAAGAAATCACGTTTTTCCCATGTATGACAAACCAAATTTTTTGGTCTGTCATACACATGCTTTTGGCGACCTCGTTTTTCCCATGTATGATAAACCAAATTTTTTGGTCTGTCATACACATGCTTTTGGCGACCTCGTTTTTCCCATGTATGACAAACCAAATTTTTTGGTCTGTCATACACATGCTTTTGGCGACCTCGTTTTTCCCATGTATGACAAACCAAATTTTTTGGTCTGTCATACACATGCTTTTGGCGACCTCGTTTTTTCCATGAACGACAGACCAAATTTTTGGTATGTCGTAAATGTGCTTCTGAAGTTTTTTTTTGCTCGGGACCAAGTTCTTAAAAACAGTAAGTTTTACATGTACGTTGGACCAATTTTTTGGTCCGTCGTGAATGGTTTTTTGAGTGACTTTTTCATGTGTACGCCGGACCATATTTTTTGGTCCGTCGTGAATGCGTTTTTGCTCGATTAGGGTTTTGAGCAAAATTGGAATTGTGTTTGATTTGTTTTTGAGATTATGAAATTTGTGAGAATTTCATGATGCTTGAAGTGGACTTTATGCAATGCTCGTGTGAGTATTTGCATGGATTGATGTGAGTCAAGTCGTGGACTTGTGCTCGGAATTGTTTTGTGGTTTGTTCATTTGCAGGTATTGCTCGAAGACGAACGTGGTCGATGACGGGACCGGAACTAGGTTCACGGAGGAGTTGAGGTTCGGGACTAGGTTCAGGGAGGAACTGAGGTCTTGGTGGTCAAGGATATCATGCGGAACGTTCGGGCTAAGAGAATGGTGCACATGAAGAATGGTTAGTCACGTGAGAATGGCAGGAGGTCATTCGTGTGCAAAGTGTTAGTCACGTGAGTATGGCAGGTGGCCATACGCGTGCAAAGTGTTAGTCACGTGAGTATGGTAGGGTTGCCATACGCGTGCAAGATTTGTACTCGGCCAGGTTGGGCCAAGAGGAGTTGTATACATACTCCTTCTAGATTAGGAATTGTATTCAGAACTCCTTGTGTTTTGCTCCTTTAAATAGGAGGGGTGTCTCCTGTTGAAGGGCATTAATCAGAGCTGAGCGCATTGAGAGCCTCAAGCTCAGTTTTAGGGTTTGTACTCTTTTGATGAGAGTACTTTAGACAAAAGAAATAAAGATCAATTATTCTAGATCCTTGCGTGCTACAGTAACCGCGTTGCTACAGTGTTTCCTGTTTTGGTTCTTGTTTGCATGCTTGTTCTTTTCTAGACTGGTTTTTGTTCTTTGAGTTTTATCTTGATTTGATCCATCAAAACCTTTCTAGAGAATTGATTTAGGGTTTCTCTAAGTTTAGTTGATTAAACTTTTGTCGTTTCTGTTAAACCTTCATGTTTACGTTAGATCAATTCTCGTCATCTTCTGTTACAGCAAGCTTGCGAGGTTCATAACTTTTGATCCGTAAGTCTGATCGAGCTGATTCTTTTTGAGTTAGATTCGTATTGGAATCTAGTTTCTTGTGTCCAAATTTTAGATCGTTCCGACAGTTGGATCTCCAGGAATTCGCATTTTACCGAACCTCTATCATTCTATTTTTGTCGAAAACGAGGCAATTATTTGGTTTTGTTTTGGGGTGAACTTTTAATAGATCAAGAATTTGGTTTTAGCTTCCGCACAATCATTCACCCCCCTCTGACTGCTATATTCGTATACTTCGATCCTACACATAGAACACTTGAAAAACTTGGTTAGCAAGAACAAACGGTTCGTCTTGGTATCCGACACGTTCAAAATCCACAGTAGTGACACCGTATTTGTCAACCTTCACATGCTGCAGGTGAACCCAACGGCACCGAAATAGGGGGATCTTGAATAGTATGTAGTCAAGCTCCCAAATTTCCTCAATAAACCCATAGTACGACCTCCTCATCGACCCAGCAGTATTCAATGCATCTATGCGAACATCGCTATTTTGGTTTGTGCTCTTCTTGTCCTGATCCGTCGTGTAAAATGTGTACCCATTTATGTTGTATCCTTTCCATGTTACAACCATAAAAGCTGGCCCTTTTGCCAACCATGTCAGCGGACCTCCGGCCGAGCTTCCAATGATGGGTAGTCGTTCCTTCAGCCATCTATTGAATTGAAGGTTATGTTGTCTGATGATCCAGGACTCCAACCGCGATGGATTCTCTTGCCGTAGCCAGTTCTTGTGCTCGTCGATATACGGGGTCACAATAGCCATGTGTTGCAAAACAGTGAAATGGGCTTTAGCACACGCAGCTGGATCAGGCGTGATTGATTTTCTTCCGATGGTCCCCGCACCCTGGAGCCTTCCCTCATGGCGGGATCGGGGCACACCTATCGGCTCGACCTGTGCCATGTAATCCACACAAAACTCGACGACCTCTTCGGTTGCATAACATTCGACAATGCTACCCTCCGGTCGAGATCGATTCCGTACGTAAGACTTGAGAATTCCCATGTACCTCTCGAACAGGTACATGCTACGTAGGAACACGGGCCCGCACAACTTTATCTCTGTAACTAGGTGAACAATGAGATGAACCATGATATCGAAAAATGACGGAGGGAAATACATCTCTAGATTACATATGGTCATTACCACCTCGGCCTGCAGAGCATCTAGTCCCTCGGGATCGATGACCTTCTGAGCAATTGTGTTAAAGAAATAACATAACCTTGTGATTGTCTCCCGGACCTTTGTCGGTAAGATGCTTCTAATTGCCACAGGGAGCATCTGTGTCATAAGCACATGGCAATCATGAGACTTCATGCCAATTAAACTCAAGTATTGCATTGAAACAAGCCTCTTCATATTGGACGAGTAACCGGACGGAACTTTAACACCATGCAAGCACTGGCACAGTTCAGTTCTTTCAGCCTTGGACAAAGTGTAGCAAGCAGGTTCGCAATAAGTTTGGCCTCTGTCGGTCTCTTTCGGTGCTAACTCAGGTTTGATGCCCATATCAACCAAGTCAAGCCGTGAGTTGATACCGTCCTTTGTTTTGCCCTTAATGTTCAGTAAGAGACCAATCAAGCTGTCATAGACATTCTTCTCTACATGCATCACGTCGATGCAGTGCCGAACTTGTAGGTGCTCCAAATAAGGTAGGTCCCAAAATATTGATCTCTTCTTCTACATGTGCTTCTCACGGGTCCTCGATTGACGTCCCTTTCCCAAAGCTACCTCCAAGTTCTTAACCATATCATGATTGTCCATCTCGCTTAAATGCTTTGGAGCTAATCCATCTTCACTCGTTCCGTCGAATTGTTTCTTCATCTTGCGGTATGGGTGATTCCTCCGAAGGAACCTACGGTGACGCATGTACACGGTTTTGCGTGAGTGATTGAGCCACACACTATCGGTAGCATGCAAGCAGTGAGTGCAGGCTTTGGCTCCTTTTGTACTCTGCCCTGACAGGTTAGCAAGGGATGGATAATCATTTATGGTGCAGAACAACAGGCAATGCAAAGTGAAATACTCTCGTTTGTGAGCATCCCATACCTTTACCCCAGGAGCCCACAACATGTTCAGATCTTCCACCAATGGTGCTAGGTACACATCAATATCGTTTCCAAGTTGCTTTGGGCCTTGGATGAGTATAGACAAAAAATATACTTTCGCTTCATAGACAACCAGGGAGGAAGATTGTATATACAGAGATTCACAGGCCAAGTGCTATGACGGCTGCTCATGTTGCCGAAAGGATTCATTCCGTCTGTACTCAAACCGAACCTTATATTTCTCGGATCCGATGCAAATTCTTCAAACCTCCTATCGATGTTTCTCCACTGGGTGGAATCAGCAGGGTGCCTTATCATTCCATCATTTTTGCGCTCATCCAAGTGCCACCGAAGTAGTTTTGCCTCTTTTGAGTTCGAAAACGAACGTTTCAGACGGGGGATTATAGGCAGATACCACACCACCTTAGCGGGAGGTCATTTCTTCGCCTCGATACACTCGTCGTCATCATCTGATCTATCTTTACGCTTGTACCCGGATGCCTTGTATACCGGATATATATGCAAGTTTGCATACTCTTTGCGGTACAGGATACAATCGTTCGGACAAGCAACTATTCTTTCTACTTCCAATCCTAAGGGACAAAGAACCTTATTGGCTTTATAGGTGGTCGTCGGCAACTCGTTTCCCTCCGGAAGTATGTCCGCTAACAGGCCCAACAGCTCAGTGAAACTCTTGTCGGACCAACCGTTGCTTGCCTTTAATTTCAGCAGTTCCAGCACACATGACAACCTTGTATATTTGGACTTGCAGCCTGGGAACAAAGGTCTCTCTGAGTCATCCATCAAACCCTGGAATTTTACATACTCCTGCCCATCACGGTTCCCTTCTATGTCCCGTAGCATCTGATCTATATTGTCATCGGGAGGAATATCCTTATCGAAGGTACAATCGATATCATCCGGTGTATTATTGACTTCGTCGACGATGCATTCACTAATTGATGCCTGCACAATCTGCTCTTCACCGTGACTGGTCCAGCATGAATACCCCCTTTTGAAACCCCGTAGAATCAAGTGTGCTTCGATTTGGGATGGGTTTCGAAACATCCTCATATTCTCGCAGTCAATGCATGGACAAGACATAAATTCCACCCCCTTGTTCAACATATCTTCCTCTGCAGCTCTTATGAAAGCGGAGACGCCATTAATGTACTCGGCGCTCGCACGGTTGTCAGCGTACATCCAGCTTCGGTCCATCTACGCTACGTATATAACAATATGTGTTAGATAATGAATTAAGTACACTTAAATAATGACAAAGAACAAATGGATATATTCTCCTTACATAGCTTGCAAATTTGAACTAGTTCCTAACCTTGGATAACTTAGAACGTAAGTACGTACAATCACACTGAACTCACAATGCTGAACCCTCACAGAGTCCAGCCACTATGCAAAGTAATTGGATTTGACAAGAATGCAACATATAGCAAACTAAATTCAGTTTTCTCGTACACTGTCACAGCCTATCTCACAATTAATGCCGAATCCTAGCAGAGAATTAATGTAACCCTGCAGCCACAACAATTTATTCTAACCCTAATCCAAAAGTTATAAGATTACCGTGTGGAACAACTAGATATGGCCGAAGGAGCAGGGCGTCGGGGCGGCCTATCAAAAATTGCTCGGAAACTCTAAGATAATAGAGGAGGTCGATCGGGCTGGGGGGTCTCTTATTAAGCATCATCGCAGACGGTTATTTACAAAAACCGTCTATGATATAGAAACATTTACAGACGGTTTACATTTATAAACCATCTATCATGACATAATTTACAGCCGGTTTTAAAGTAACAACCGTCTATGCTGATAAGCTTTGCTGACGGTTTTGCAATTAAAACCGTCTGTGATGACTTCATAGATTCAAAGGGAGTCTCATCGTTTCCCGCGCGCGCGCCTTTCCAACCATCAAAAAGTCTTCGTCTTCATCTTCTCAGGTCTTAATTAACGTCGCCACTACCTATATATATTCTTCCTACCGAGCGCAGCACTACTACTCGATCATTCTCCACACACAGATCACTCTGCATCCATGGCAGCTCTGCCTCCATCTCCCACCGGGTCCTCTGACTCATCGGCCCCCCCTCCATCACCACCTCTACCGCCATGCCAGTGCGATCCTCCCCCCCAATTCCCCAGGCAATGCCCAACATGCGGCCACCTCTATTATTCCCCCGAGGAGGAGGAGGCAGAGGAGGAGGAGGACGACAAGGACGAGGACGAGGACGAGCATGAGGAGGAGGAGGACAAGGACAAGGAAGAGGACACCTACAGCCGCTGGGGCCGCGGGAGCAGGACAACCTCCTCCTCCTTCGATGGCGACGACGACGACGACTACGAGTGGCCGGTGGACGACGACGACGAGGAAGACGAGGACGAGGACGACGAGGAGTGGTGGCGGTGATCGCGCGAGCATGATCACTGCCACCACTATAAAAAATATATATTTCTATTGTAATTAGTTAAGAATTATATATTTGTATAGTTTATAAATATATATTAGTATTCTAATTACCTCTGTCATGCATTTTGCCATATCGATTAGGACTTAATTAATTAAGGTTGTGGATGCATGGTCCTACGTATGGAGCAGCGCTTGCTAATTAGTGACCAACGTACGTATAGCGCGCTACGAATGCTAATTTACAACAGCAGTACGTATAAGTTGAACACGTCACAGACGGTTGTAAAAATTAACAGTCTGTGGTGATCTCCTTATCACAGACGGTTTAATACACCAACAGTTTGTGATAAGGGTCCCAGACATTACAGACGGTTTTATAAGTAAACCGTTTGTGATATCGGTCCTCATCATAGACGGTTTGAAATTAAAACCGTCTAAGATGTGGGGGACCCTTATCAAAGACTGGTAGCGGATAGAACTGTCTGTGATAAGGAGATCATCACAGACTGTTCATAGTTACAACCGTCTGTGATGTTCCTTCGACTCATCACAGACCGTGAATTTAAAAAACCGTCTGTGATGAGGTGTCTAATATGAGCCCTTCTATAGTAGTGTAATCAAAGGAAACTTCGAATCTCAGGAACAGTTCGAGGCTACTCCTAGGCGAGCACATCTTACACCTTGCTTGGATCGACAATAACACCTCCATTGGAGAGAATGTGGCCAAGAAATGCAACTTCCTTGAGCCAAAACTCGCATTTGCTAAACTTGGCATGCAGCTGATGCTTGTGAAGCTTATTGAGCACCATGCACAAGCGAAGCTCATGCTCTTGATTCTTGGAGTAAATAAGAATGTCATCAATAAATATCACCACAAACTTGTTCAGGTAGTCCATGAACACTTTATTCATGAGGTTCATGAAAGTGGTGGGTGCATTGGTGAGTGCAAAAGAACTACAGTGTACTCGTACAATCCGTAACAAGTAGTGAATGCAGTGTTTTAGATATCTTCCAGTCGGATCTTAAGTTGGAAGTAGCCAAGGCACAAGTCAAACTTGGAGAAGACTTGAGTTCCGCTCAACTGGTCAAACAGATCATCAATTCGGGGAAGAGGATATTTATTCTTAATAGTGACTTCGTTCAAGGACCGATAATCAACGCACATGCGGAGAATACCATCTTTCTTGTTGATGAATAACACCGTACTACCCCATGTGGATGAGCTAGGATGAACAAAACCCTTAGCTAACTGCTCCTTGAGTTGCTTCTTCAACTGCACCAACTCATTAAGGGGCATGCGGTACGGTCGCTTGGAAATAGGTGTGATTCTGGGTAGCAAGTCAATAACAAACTCCAAGTCTTTGTCTGGTGACAATCCTGGTAGCTCCTCAGGGAATACATCAGGATACTCATGAACCACCCACACTTGACTCATCCCTGGGGTGGAAAGAGAACAAACAGATGGTTTCTGTGCAGCTGATTGACTGGAGGAAAAAATGACTTGAATGCCATCCGGATTCACCAAGGAAACAGAACGATTAGCACAATCGATGCATCCCTGGTTCTTGGATAACCAATCCATACCCAGGATAACATCGAGCCCTAGGGTGTCAATTTTGATAAGATCACTGTCGGGACCCCGAATTTGCAAATCCGGACCCTCTGTGTATTCAGCACTAGTCCAGGAACGCGCTAGTGCACACAGTCTTAACATTGGTAAATATCACAATCATACCATCGATATTATCAAAGTACTTTATTTAAATAACCAAAGTGGTTACTCGACCTTATGGCCAAGTTACAAATGTACGCCTCGCAAGGCGACACTTATTCAGAGAAAGATAATAATAGCAGCGGAAAATCAAATAACTTCGTGGCGCCATCCAGTATACCACAGGCAACTGACTGGGCTCGCTTCCCTAAGTAGACGGATCCTCCTGGAGTTCCTCCTCCGAAGCTGGCGTATTCTCCTCTTCAACTGATGTTGTGTTGAGGCAAGGGTGAGTACTTGGTACTCAGCAAGTCATGCACAGAATGCAAGCTAATATACTATATGCATGGCTTGGTACAAAGGAGTAGCTCAAGGTTTATTTGCAGTAAACAGCATTTGAAAAGTAATATAAGTAGATTCGAAAGCAGTAGAAATAAGTAAAGCATAAATAACTTTTCAAGAAGTTTTAATAAACATTTTCCCCATCCTAAACCACATTTCCATCATCTTCGTTATTAAACCAACCCAACTTTCAAATCCAAGTTATTTTCAGAAAGTCTAACCCTTGACTGTAATTCCCGAGCGATGTCCAATACCGCGGACACGGCTATTCGAATAGATTCTAAACTCTGCAGAGGTTATGCACTTTACCCACAAGATACAGTCAAACACCACAAAGGCGAGTTCCCGTAACAAAGTCTTTCGGAAGCCTCAAACAACACAGGTGGTCCTCTCCGGTTCGTGCTCTACACCATCCCTTCCCTTAGCCAAGGCGAAGTATGGGACCAACACACCGTTAGATGGGTATCTGGCCACAGCCACGATACGCTCCCCCGTACAATCACACAAACGGTGTAATTGACACCCTGAGGCTCCACAAGTGAGTCCTTAGCGACTTAGTCAACTAGGGCCGTCCCATTCCGACCATGTGGTTGCAAGTATGACCAGTTCAAAGGCTTGCAAGGTTAAGTCCTTAGGGTGACCAGGGCAAGACTACCCAAGAACCAAATCAACGTCCCTAATGCCACAATGGCCCACCTGATTACTCTTGCCACATGCCCGGCCGAAAATCGTTTATCAAACCCCGCTTGATTACCATGCACCACGTGCCATCAACATCACATGATACTTTTCCAAAACAGGTTCAATATATCATTAAGTCAATATTAGCATTTGATTGTCCAAAATCATGTCATGAGCACGAAAGGTGTCTAAGCAATATACTACAACGGTCTAAAACCCATGTTGGCAATTTAATAATGTCCAACTAGTAATCCACAACTAGGGTGACAAGGGTCATGGCACATACTTAAATAATCAAGGTGTCATACAGCAAATTGGTACTTATCTAACCCCCATGTTTAAACAAAGTATTTTTCTAATTGAACTAGCATGCAATAGTTTAAATCAAAATAGATTTCGAAATAGGATCAACATGGTCAAAGCACAACTTGCCTTCAAAAAGTACTTGCTCTTGGTCTTGAGTTGGATCCTGAGTCAATACTTCTCCTTCGAATCCTTCCAGCACTTCAACGTCTACTCGTAAAGCGTGCAAATAGCAATACACAAATAAACAATAGGCAAAAACATCCCAAAACTCCAAATAAAATCCATAAACGGAGAGAACATAATTTTTGGATTTTTAGGAACTGGAATCGTTCAAATCGGAGTTAAAATGCAAAGTTACGATTATTTAAAGTTTAAATAATCAATTAAATAATATTACAGAGAAAAACTTTAGTCCAAAAATTAAATAAAATTTATATTTAGGTAGATCTCAATTTTATACAAATTTAGAAATTTGAATCACTCAAATCGGAGTTGAAACGCATAAAAGTTATAAGCGTTTGAAGTTTGAATCTAAATTTGAATCAATATTTGAATAAATAAATCATTTTCTTTTTGAAAATCCTTTTATTGCGTCAATAACACGTGTCGGCTCTGATTGGCTGGTGGCGTCGGTGGCTCATGGGCTCACCACGGTGCGGTTCGGTCCATGGTGGACCGGTCCACGGCTCGGGTGAGGCCCGGCGGATGGGACCCACTGTCGGTGCGGGGTCTCATAACGCGGCCGACGTGTGGGCCCATCGACATGCGGGCCCGGCGTGTCGGACACGCGCCACGCGTGGGTGCGGTTAGGCACACGTGGCGCAATCTCGGCCGTTGATTTGAAAATCAACGGCCCAGATTGGATCTAGGCTTTACTCGTTTAGGTTAACGCGGCGGATCTGAGCCGTTGGATCTTGATCCAACGGTCCAGATTCGATCTGGTTTCCAGGGCTTGGGATAGAACGTGGGCTCACCTCAATCGTCCGATCTGGATCTGACGGTTCACCGAGCTCGCGGAGTCCGGCGATGGCGCGGCGAGACTTGGGCACCGGAGACGTAGACGACGACCTCCCACGCGGCGTATCCGTGCAGCTCCGACGTGAAGATTGGCACTCCCAGGCGCGGCGTGACGTGGGGATGTTGGTCCTGGGCTTGATGTCGTCGGAGAGCGGCGGCAGCGGCGGAAATCGATTTAAACGGCGGTGTCTCACGCTGCGTGCTACTCCGGCGAGCAATCCCGGGCAAGCGGCGGCTGCTAGGGTTTAGCGAGCTAGGGCAAAAGTAGCGCGGGGTCACGGCGGTTCTCGGGGCAGGACCCGGGCTTTAAATAGCCTCGGCTTCCGCGCTCAATCCGTAACCCTAACGGATGCGGCGGAGGACGGCGGCGGCATGGTCCGATCCGGACTCGGGCGAAGACGATGACCCGCGGCCGTACACGTGTCCGATCAACGGCCACGATTGCCGGTAGCGCCGGGTCCGAGCCGGACTCGATCGAGCCGTGCAGGCGGATCTCACCGTTGGATCTTGATCCAACGGCCGGGATCGCTTAGGGTTAGGAAGGCTGGTTTGGTCGAGTCAATCGGCTCGGTCGGACTCGAGTCCGACTCGGGTTCCGACTCGGTCGGATGAACAGTACTCGATCCGAGTTGAATTTCCAGCGATTTAATATTTAAAATAATTCCCAGTAATTCATTTAATTCATTAAAAATAGCAAATGACTCAGAAAAATTCCAGAAAAATTCTGGAAAATACTTTGGATCATTTTGGACTCAAATAAAATATTTCCAACAAAATTTTATTTGCAAAATTAAATTCTTTAATTATTTCAAAATGGAATAAATTCAAATAAATTCCAAATAAATCCAAATAAATTCCAGAAAATTCCAAAAATTCACCAAAGTGCCAAATCACACATGAATTTAAGAAAAGCAAAATTTTGGGGTGTTACAAACCTCCCCCCCTTAATAGAATCTCGTCCCCGAGATTCAGGGCTTACTAAAGGAATAGGTTTGGAAACTCTTTCTTCAAATCCTCTTCGCGCGCCCAAGTCGCTTCGCTTTCTTCATGGTTGCTCCACTGAACTCTACAGAAACGGGTTGACTTGTTTCTAGTTTCTCGATCCATTGTGTCCGTAATCCTCACGGGATGCTCCTTATAAGTCAAGTCCTCTTGCAACTCAATTAACTCTAGCGGTGTCTGCATTTCCTCGGGAACTCGGAGGCACTTCTTCAATCGGGACACATGGAATACATCATGCATTCTCGCCAACGATTGTGGCAACTCCGGTGATAAGCAACCGCCTCTGCGACTCAAAATCTTAAATGGTCCAACATAACGGGTGCGAGTTTCCCTTTGGCATGGAACCTCTTAACTCCCCGAGAGGCGTAACTCGAGGTATACAAAGTCTTACGGTTCAAAACTCAAGTCCGGCGATGGTTGTCGGGCCAGAACTCTTCTGTCGTGATTGGGCTATCTTCAACCTTTCCCTACTCATGGCGTCTGCTCTTGACCTCTTGAAGAATATCAGGCCCAAAGACACGGCGCCACGGTCTCATTCCAATTCAATGGCGTCCGACAGGGTCGACCATACAGTGCCTCAAAAGGTGACATCTGTAAACTAGCTTGATAACTATTGTTGTAACTGAACTCGGCATACGGCAAACTCTTATCCCAAGAGTAGCATAAGCTAATGCACAAGCTCTCAACATATCCTCCAGAATCTGGTTGACTCTTTCGGTCTGTCCGTCCGTCTGTGGATGAACGGGTTCCCATGGCTTCATGCAACTTATTCCAGAACCTTGAGGTAAATTGGGTACCTCTGTCCGATACGATCCTCTTGGGCACTCCGTGCAAACAGACAATCCTGATCATGTATAATTACGCTAATTTATCTCCGAGTAAGTGGTCTTCACGGGGATAAAATGGGCTACTTTAGTCAAGCGATCCACTATAACCCATATGGAGTCATAACCTCCTTGAGTCTTGACAAACCGGTAATGAAATCCATTCCGATTTCCTCCCACTTCCACTCGAGGTATTTCCACGGTTGTAGCAATCCCGCTGGTCTCGATGCATTGCCTTGACTCTCGGCATACGTCGCACAATGCAACATGCTCGGCAACTTCACGTTTCATACTCGGCCACCGAATCTCTCCTTGAGATCTGATACATCTTGGCGCTTCAGGATGAATTGAGTACTTGGAGTCATGGGCTTCTTCCAAAATCAGTTGCTTTAACTCCTTTTGTTAGGCACACAAATGCGATCCTTCATCCACAACGTGCCTTGCTCATCCAACTTGAAGTCCTCTCGCCTTGCCTTCCTCCTTGATGGACTTAATCCTCGCGGATCTTGTCATCATCCTACATCCTTCTCGGATCCGATCCTCTAAGGTAGGCTTTACTTCCAATGTGGCCAAGAATCCGCTTAGGTACAACCTCAATCTTCATTTTCTCAAGATCCTCACATAACTCATCCTCGACTTGTGGCTAGCAACGTACTCACGGTATGGCTTTTCCGACTCAGAGCATCGGCTACTACGTTGGCCTTCCCGGATGGTAATGGATTCCAACATTATAGTCCTTGATTAACTCTAACCATCTCTCTCTGCCTCATATTTAGATCCATTTGGGTGAATATGTACTTAAGGCTCTTATGATCCGTATACACTTCACATCTGTTTCCAATCGAGATAGTGACGCCATATCTTCAAGGCATGCACTACGGCGGCTAACTCTAGGTCATGTGTCGGATAATTTTCCTCATGCGGCCTCAATCGCCTTGATGCATACGCGACGACCTTTCCATTCTCAGACAAGACACATCCAAGTCCTTGGCGCGATGCGTCACAATAAATATCGAAGCTTTGAGCAACATCAGGTAGAACTAACACGGTCTTGATGTCAATCGCTTCTTCACTCTGAAATCCTTTCTCACATTCTCAAGGCGTCCATGCAAACTTCTTCTCCTTCTTCACAATTGCGTAAGAGGTTTCGCAATTGTCGAGAAGCCTTCGATGAAACGGCGATAGTATCCTGCCATTCCAAGGAAACTCGACCGGGTCACGCCTTGGTGCTCCCAATGTAACACAGCCTTCTACTTTGCTTGGATCTACTGGCGACTCCTTCATGGTCATTACATGTCCAAGAAACTCCACCTTGTCCTTCCAAAAATCACACTTCTTGAACTTGGCGAAAAGTTGTTGTTCCTCGGCTTTTCCAAAACTCGCCTTAAGTGTTCGGCATGTTCACTCTGTCTTGGAGTAGATTAGGATATCGTCTATGAACACGACGACAAACTTGTCCAAATATTCCATGAACACCTTATTCATCATATTCATGAAATAAGTGGCGCGTTAAATCGGCCAAAGGACATAATCAGTAAACTCGTAATGTCCATATCTTGACGAGAATGCGATCTTGAATATCTTACGATCGGATCTTCAATCGATGGTATCCCGATCTCAGATCAATCTTGGAGAAAACTCCGGCTCCTCTCAAGCGATCAAACAAATCATCAATCCTGGGTAGCGGATACTTATTCTTCACGGTGACTTCATTGAGTGCACGGTAGTCAATGCACATCCTGAAACTTCCGTCCTTCTTCTTGACAAACAAAACTGGTGCTCCCCACGGCGACGAACTCGGTCTCGATAAATCCTTTCTCCATTAACTCTTCTAGTTGTTTCTTCATTTCTACCAACTCCTCGGTGGACATCCGATAGGGTCTCTTTGCTATCGGTCTTGTGCAGGTACAAGCTCTATTACAAATTCTATGTCCCGGTCCTGGCGGCATACTGTAGATCTTCGGAAAAACATCGGGTACTCATTCACTCTTGAGACATCCTCTATGCTGATTGCCTTGGTACTGTTAACCATCAAGCTGTCCATCTCTAAGCTGCAGTGGCTTGAAATTCTACTTTCTTCCCACACGGGCTCTCAATCGAGATAGTCCTTCGTCCACAATCCAATACAGCCTTGTGCTTGGATAACCAATCCATTCCCAATATGACGTCTAAGGTCCGGGTCTCCAAAATTATAAGGTTTGCTAGGAACTCTATTCCACCTATCAAGTATTCTCACCGGAACATCCTACTTTCGCTCGGAGTTCGGAACCAGGGTTTGAACTAAAAGCATGCACTTAAGTCTTGCAATCCTCAAATCATTTCTAGTAGCAAAGCCTTGCGAAACAAACGAATGCTAAGCTCGAGTCAAACAAAATCATGCAGGTGCATCGAGTTAACAAGTAACTTACCCAAGATAACGACATCCGTAGCATTCTGCGGTGCATCTGCGGTGACATGGTTGACTCGGCCTCTCACCACGATGCAGGGTGTGGCTCTGGTCTTTGGCATCCTAGCCGGGTGGTTCCTAGGTTGAAGCGAACTGGGTCACTCCTGCTGTCTTCTTTGGACAAGCTGTTGGCAAAGTGTCTGGCTCGTTGCGATTGTAGCAGCGTCTCACTGTTCCTTCTTGTTGCCTCGAGTAGTGTTTCTAGCGGGCCGGGTCCGTGGTTACGATTGGCAGGTCTTGGTGCCGGATGGTGTCCTTGTTACATTACGTGGTTGGAATCGAAGAATTGATTTGGTGCAACTCTCAGCGCTGCTATGCGTTCTCGACGTGATCCTTGCTTTGTTGCATCCTGCGCTTCTGTTCTCATCCAGTTCCTTGCGCTTGTCCTCAAGAATAAGCGCCTTATTCACCACTCTTGGAAATGCGGAAAGGTGTGGGTGATCAACCCTACTTGCAATCTGAGTTAAGTCCCTTCATAAAACGGCTGCCTGGATTTATCTCGCCGCTACATCCTCGGTGCGTAGCGTGCTAGCTGTGTGAACTTGTTCGGTAGTCGACCTTTGGCTGATTACCTTGTTTGATGTTCGAACTCCTCCTTCTTAAGGTCCATGATTCCTTCAGCACGTGATATTGTCGGAATGCACCGTGAACTCTTCCCAAGTGATATCTTGAGGGTTCTCTGCGTGTACGAAGTTCTCCCACCATTCGTATTTGTTCCTTCCAGGTGATGAGAAGCGAGAGTACCTTCTCAATTCCTATGCATTGAGCTATGTGTAGCTTCCTCTCGATTGATCTTAACCAATCATCGGCCTCCAATGGATTGGCATTTCCAGAGAAAGTGGGTGGGTGAGTTCTCATGAACTCGACAGCGGCCTTTGTATTCTGGCGTGGTCCCCGATTAACTTGATTAGCGGTGGCCTGAGCGATGACGTGCTGCATTTGTTGCATCATAGCATGCATCAATCGAGTGCAGGCAGCAAGAAAAGCTCGAAATTCTGCATATCGATGGCGGTGCCGGTGCTCCATCATTGGGGTTTTCTCTTGGCGAGAACCACTCCCATTGCTTCCAAAGTTTCCACGGGTATTCACCATCTGTCGATTTGCTCTAGGTTTAGAGATGAGAGGGAAACAAGAATAGACAAGTAATATGGAACTTATGCGGGGCGAAAGGTGTAGCCTTAAGGTCCAACTTTATTATTAGTAACTTGGTATGGCTGCTTACAATGCCTAAGGGCCTTGCAACACATACTGCACACTCAGCAAACAAAGCAAATCCAAATCGAACTAACTCTGGAGTCTAACGCCTAAAGGGTGACTCTTTCTTCTATGACGCGACTCGGCGAAGGAGTCTCACTATAGAACCTATGCTCACTCATCGAGAAAACCTCCACGGCCTGGTACGGGTCTTTGTGGCATAGGCGTAAACGATTGCCATGTCCAAAGAATCTGTGTCCTCTGTGGTAGTCGAAGAAGCGATGTCCTCATCGAGATCGACTCCTCTGGATCTCGCTCGTGTAGCTCAATCTTGGCTCTGGAGTCCAGTCCGTACAAAGTCATCTCCAACTCGTCAATCCTTCGTAGAAGGTGTGCCACATACTCTTGAGCTTCCCGCCATCTGTTCTTCTCTGTCGTGATTTCCTTGCGGGCCTTCTGTAGCTCCTTGCTTGTATTATCTAGTACATCCTCTGGCGGCGACAAATCGTGCCAAGCGTGTAACCGTGGCATCCTCATCCCGAATCGCCTTCGGTTCAAGAAGGTTATCGCTGCGTGGATGGTAACGGAACACCGTACTCTCCAACTCTCTGGCGTAGATATCGTAATGTGCCGCATTGCTCGTCGTGATACTTCTTGGATACCCATCTGCATCGTAGACCTCCTGGCGGTCAGCGGTGTATCGAGCGATTGCTGGGCCCTTTTTCCTAGCAGTACCTCAATCCTCACGTCACAAGCCTTGATCAATCCTCGCTTGTCTCGATCACTTCCACTTGGTATTGGGGCTTCTCAAAATCTCCGAGAGTCTCAGAGCATATGCCAAAGTTCCGCGGCGTGACCAACTCCCAGATCAACATAGTTGAACTCTTCCTCCATCTGTCACAAGAGTGCTTTACGTAAGAACTCGGAATTTTTGAATTGTGACAAGGTAAGAAAAATTTCAGCAAGAGACAAGAAAAGAGAGAAGGGGATAAGTCGAGAGGTCATTTCTTATCTTGACAACTTTTTAGCTTTAGAAAATAGGTTTTATCCTCACTACGACCATTCTAGCTAGGGTTGAGCCTACAGTCAAGTATGGCTCTGATACCACCTCTGTCGGGACCCCGAATTTGCAAATCCGGACCCTCTGTGTATTCAACACTAGTCCAGGAACGCGCTAGTGCACACAGTCTTAACATTGGTAAATATCACAATCATACCATCGATATTATCAAAGTACTTTATTTAAATAACCAAAGTGGTTACTCGACCTTATGGCCAAGTTACAAATGTACGCCTCGCAAGGCGACACTTATTCAGAGAAAGATAATAATAGCAGCGGAAAATCAAATAACTTCGTGGCGCCATCTAGTATACCACAGGCAACTGACTGGGCTCGCTTCCCTAAGTAGACGGATCCTCCTGGAGTTCCTCCTCCGAAGCTGGCGTATTCTCCTCTTCAACTGATGTTGTGTTGAGGCAAGGGTGAGTACTTGGTACTCAGCAAGTCATGCACAGAATGCAAGCTAATATACTATATGCATGGCTTGGTACAAAGGAGTAGCTCAAGGTTTATTTGCGAAACAAAGATTTGAAAAGTAATATAAGTAGATTCGAAAGCAGTAGAAATAAGTAAAGCATAAATAACTTTTCAAGAAGTTTAATAAACATTTTCCCCATCCTAAACCACATTTCCATCATCTTCATTATTAAACCAACCCAACTTTCAAATCCAAGTTATTTTCAGAAAGTCTAACCCTTGACTGTAATTCCCGAGCGATGTCCAATACCGCGGACACGGCTATTCGAATAGATTCTAAACTCTGCAGAGGTTATGCACTTTACCCACAAGATACAGTCAAACACCACAAAGGCGAGTTCCCGTAACAAAGCCTTTCGGAAGCCTCAAACAACACAGGTGGTCCTCTCCGGTTCGTGCTCTACACCATCCCTTCCCTTAGCCAAGGCGAAGTATGGGACCAACACACCGTTAGATGGGTATCGGCCCACGACCACGATCGCTCCCCGCACAATCACACAAGCGGTGTAATTGACACCCTAAGGTTCCACAAGTGAGTCCTTAGCGACTTAGTCAACTAGGGCCGTCCCATTCGACCATGTGGTTGCAAGTATGACCCAGTTCAAAGGCTTGCAAGGTTAAGTCCTTAGGGTGACCAGGGCAAGACTACCGAAGAACCAAATCAACGTCCCCAATGCCACAACCGCCCACCTGATTACTCTTGCCACATGCCCCTGGCCGAAAACTGTTTATCAAACCCCAGTTGATTACCATGCACCACGTGCCATCAACATCACATGATACTTTTCCAAAACAGGTTCAATATATCATTAAGTCAATATTAGCATTTGATTGTCCAAAATCATGTCATGAGCACGTAGCAGGTCTAAGCAATATACTACAACGGTCTAAAACCCATGTTGGCAATTTAATAATGTCCAACTAGTAATCCACAACTAGGGTGACAAGGGTCATGGCACATACTTAAATAATCAAGGTGTCATACAGCAAATTGGTACTTATCTAACCCCCATGTTTAAACAAAGTATTTTTCTAATTGAACTAGCATGCAATAGTTTAAATCAAAATAGATTTCGAAATAGGATCAACATGGTCAAAGCACAACTTGCCTTCAAAAAGTACTTGCTCTTGGTCTTGAGTTGGATCCTGAGTCAATACTTCTCCTTCGAATCCTTCCGGCACTTCAACGTCTACTCGTAAAGCGTGCAAATAGCAATACACAAATAAACAATAGGCAAAAACATCCCAAAACTCCAAATAAAATCCATAAACGGAGAGAACATAATTTTCTGGATTTTTAGGAACTGGAATCGTTCAAATCGGAGTTAAAATGCAAAGTTACGATTATTTAAAGTTTAAATAATCAATTAAATAATATTACAGAGAAAAACTTTAGTCCAAAAATTAAATAAAATTTATATTTAGGTAGATCTCAATTTTATACAAATTTAGAAATTTGAATCACTCAAATCGGAGTTGAAACGCAAAAGTTATAAGCGTTTGAAGTTTGAATCTAAATTTGAATAAATAATTACAATAAATAAATCATTTTCTTTTTTGAAAATCCTTTTATTGCGTCAGTAACACGCTGTCGGCTCTCGATTGGGTGGTGGCGTCGGTAGGCTCATGGGCTCGGCCAGTGCGGATTCGGTCCATGGTGGACCCGGTCCACGGCTCGGGTGAGACTGACAGATGGGACCCACCTGTCAGTGCGGGGTCTCACGCAAACGCGGCTGACGTGTGGGCCCACTGACATGCGGGGCCCGCGTGTCAGGGACACGCGCTCACACGCGTGGGTGCGGTTAGGCACACGTGGCGCAATCTCGGCCGTTGATTTGAAAATCAACGGCCCAGATTGGATCTAGGCTTTACTCGTTTAGGTTAACGCGGCGGATCTGAGCCGTTGGATCTTGATCCAACGGTCCAGATTCGATCTGGTTTCCAGGGCTTGGGATAGAACGTGGGCTCACCTCAATCGTCCGATCTGGATCTGACGGTTCACCGAGCTCGCGGAGTCCGGCGATGGCGCGGCGAGACTTGGGCACCGGAGACGTAGACGACGACCTCCCACGCGGCGTATCCGTGCAGCTCCGACGTGAAGATTGGCACTCCCAGGCGCGGCGTGACGTGGGGATGTTGGTCCTGGGCTTGATGTCGTCGGAGAGCGGCGGCAGCGGCGGAAATCGACGAAAAACAGCGGTGTCTCACGCGTGCTACTCCGGCGAGCAATCCCGGGCAAGCGGCGGCTGCTAGGGTTTAGCGAGCTAGGGCAAAGTAGCGCGGGGTCACGGCGGTTCTCGGGGCAGGACCCGGGCTTTAAATAGCCTCGGCTTCCGCGCTCAATCCGTAACCCTAACGGATGCGGCGGAGGACGGCGGCGGCATGGTCCGATCCGGACTCGGGCGAAGACGACGACCCGCGGCCGTACACGTGTCCGATCAACGGCCACGATTGCCAGGCGCGCACGGGTCCGAGCCGGACTCGATCGAACCGGTACGGGCGGATCTCAGCCGTTGGATCTTGATCCAACGGTCGGGATCGCTTAGGGTTAGGAGCTGGTTTGGTCGAGTCAACTGGCTCGGGTCGGACTCGAGTCCGACTCGGGTTCCGACTCGGTCGGATGAACAGTACTCGACCCGAGTTGAATTTCCAGCGATTTAATATTTAAAATAATTCCCAGTAATTCATTTAATTCATTAAAAATAGCAAATGACTCAGAAAAATTCCAGAAAAATTCTGGAAAATACTTTGGATCATTTTGGACTCAAATAAAATATTTCCAACAAAATTTTATTTGCAAAATTAAATTCTTTAATTATTTCAAAATCTAATAAATTCAAATAAATCCAAATAAATTCCAGAAAATTCCAAAAATTCACCAAAGTGCCAAATCACACATGAATTTAAGAAAAGCAAAATTTTGGGGTGTTACAATCACCATGAAAATTGACTCCATTGATTACATTGGAAACTCCGAGGCAAATGTGCTTGGCTCTCAAAACTAAGCCTGGTGAATAGACTAGCATTTTATTGCTCAAGTGGCAAGTCTCAATCTCCTGTTTCTTAACAAATCTTGAGGATATTAATAAGTGATGCTCTAGAGTCAAATAAAACCATTATGGGAGCTGAATGCATAAGGAACGTACCAAGCACCACATCTGGCATGTTGCTTGCTTCTACAGCTGTCACGAGGTTGAGGTAGCCACGAGCTTGACTCTGGGCAGATCTCGGTCCTAAACAATCTCCTTGGTGGCCTCCGCGTCCACTCACAGAACCTTGGGGACGAACGGGGCCACTTTGAGCTTGAGGGCGAGTTGGAACAGGATGCATGTTCGGACAGGCGTTGGCAAAATGCCCCTTCTCACCACATGCATAGCAAGTGAGAGTGGCCATTTGATCTTGCATTCCACGAGATTGCCCTCCGCGGTTAGGAGACTGAACCACAGACGGAGCAGGTCGAGGGATACTTACTTGAGGTCTTGAAGGCAGCAATGCAGCAGACTGGGCGCTAGCGGCTTGCCGAGAGCGCGGCCTTGAAGGACCAACGCTTGCTGACTTCTGGACCAACCAATTGCGCTTCTGGCTTTTAGAAATCGCTACCGCACTGTCCTCAACGCGAATCGCCTTATCCACCAAAACTTGCATGTTGGGGATATCATGAGCTGCGAGTGAATGTTTAATCTCCTCACTGAAGTGTTCTAAAAAAAGAGAGATTTTTCGGGCTTCACTTGAAATTTCATCCGCAACATAGCAGGCTAGATAATTAAACTTGTGGAGATAATCCATCACTGACATGGATCCTTGCTTTAGATTATAAAATTCTCGCTTCTTGATCTCCATCAAGCTAGAAGGGATATGTGCTACATGGAAGGCTCCCTTAAAGTCTTCCCAAGTGGTGTCTTGGCCAGGTGGTCGAATAGCCTTAAAACAATCCGACTAGGTTGCAACAACACCTTGGAGGTAGTAGGCGGCATACTGCACCTTCTCATCATTGCACCTTGCGAGATCGAGTTTACACTCGACATCGTAAAGCCAGTCATCAGTGTCCAGAGGGTCTTTAGCCGATGAAAAGCTCAGTGACCGAGTTCGTTGGAACTCGACCAGACAAGATTGCGGCTGCATAGCTGCTATTCCACCATAGGTTGTAGCATTGAAATTCTCCGTGTTTTGCACCAGTCTCTCCAGCAGATAAGTCTGCATGACCAGGACTTGTGCCATTGACAGAGGAGGTACTAATTCCTCTTCTTGTGCTTCCTGCCTGACGTGCAATCCACTAGGACCACCCACAAGCGCTCTAGAATACTGAGTCTCATGGCTCCAAGACCTCGGATTCAACGTACTAGGAGGCACCGAATCTGGCACTTCCTCAGCTGGATCACGGCCCCATGGGCAGCGCCACCTGCCATGAGCGCACGCGTGGAACTTCTTTTCGGCATCATGTTACACACAATGACAGAGCAATATGTGCAACAGATGGAGCAAAGGCTTGGAAAGGAAATAGGACAAACACAACCAAACTACCTTAGCATTCTTAAATCAATAATGAAGAATCATGAACATATAAGAATGCAGGCAACAGGAATTGATTCATAATTGCGATAGTTTTAGAGATCACAACTTGGTACGTCTTAACGTATACAAACACTTGATTACAAGAGTCATTGATCAACATCGCACATTCCCACTAAGTCCTTTACAACCAAAAGTACAGTTTCTCTAGTTCATATTTACAACAAAATGAGCTCGGTACTATGCACTTTGCACAAGGACCTAGTGTCAGCGTATGAGCTAACAGACCCCTTCCGAAATGGGGTGTGAGAAGTCCGAAAGAGGGGCTTTCCTGGTGGATTGCTCGAGACACAGCGGAAAGATAACGAACAAAGCTCCCAAGAGGAAGACACTTGGTTTATCCAGGTTCGGGCCCTCCTCACGAGTAATAGCCCTAGTCCTGCTTGTGTTGTTCTTGATTGTATTCTTGGAGGAAGTCGCTCCAACAAAGGATCAAGAGGTGGCGTGGCCGAAAAGAGGAAGAAGAACCAACCGACCCCCTATCCCATGCACCCCAGCTACCTTTTATACTCGGGTTGGCTGGGGCGCACGGGACTTACAAAAGTGCAGTACATTGAATACACTTGACATGCTGCATTTAATGCGCTCGTCACTATTCTTGCGGCACACTTAATGCCCTGGCATAGCCGTACTCTCCCCCACCTTGGGCCCGCGCCTGCTGGCATCGCCCGCTTTGTCGGAGTGGGAAATTGCACCATGACATCATCTGCAATAATGGCGCCCGTTGGAAACACACGCCGCCGTGCTGCGGCCTTTATTACTCTCATTTAATGCGCACGATACGCAATAAATGTCTTTGACCTCCTGTGCGGCCGCGCTGGTTACTAGGTGGCCTCGAGGTGGAACGTGCAGCCGCCCCCGCCTCGTAACCAGCGTGGGCCTGGGGAGCTTGCCCGCGCCTCTTCTGATTCCTTTGAGGTTCCCGCCTCGCTGTGGCCGGACGGCCCCGCCGTGCGCCCTCGGGCCTCCGCTGCCCTAGCGCACTTATGTGCCAGGGAGAACAGCTCGGAGGTGGTCGAAATGGTGTGGGTAGCCATCTTCTCCCGCATCTTCTGATCTCGGACCCCCCTCCGAAAGGCGATAATCACCGATTGCTCGGAGATCCGGGGGATCGTGTTTCGGCAGTGGCTGAACCGCCGAATGAACTCCCTCAGGGACTCCCCTTCGTCTGTTCCAGGGTGTGAAGGTCGTCCTCCACACCCGGCTAAGTGTAGGAGCCCTGAAAGTTGGCGACGAAGATGTCGCACAATTCCTCCCATGAGTGCATGGAGCCTCGAGGGAGGTTCAATAACCAGGAGCGGGCGGAGCTCATCAGCGATATGGGGAGGTAGTTGGCCATGACCTTCTCAGACCCTCCCGCGGCACGCACCACCGTGGTGTAGATCTATAGGAACTCCTCCGGGTTGGTGGTGCCGTCGTACTTCTCGATGGACGCAGGGCGGAATCTCTCCGGCCACGCAGCTTGGCGTAGGCGGAGGGAAAACGCCTAGCATCCAACGTTGTTGGGGGAGCAGAGCCACTCGCCCGCCCCTCTGCCCCGAGATGGAGTCGAGGGGTGCGAGTCTACGCTCTCCCTAGAGCCAGGGAGCGAGGTCTCCCCTCGACCTCTAGACATCGGGTGGCCCACTCAGTGCTGCACGCGTGCACGACGCCCCCTAAGTACGTCGCGCAAGTCACCACCGCGCTGGGACCTCCTTTCGTCTAGGCGGGCCCTCAAATCCCCATGGCCCCCCGCTGGCTCAGGGGAACCATGGGAAGAAGTGGGAGCACGTGCACGTCCCCCTGTACCCGAGGGGGCTGCAACCTGTGCACCCTTTCCTTTGTCCCGGCCCTCGCGACCGGGGAAAGTTGTGGCCGTGCGGCTAGAGGCTTGCGCGTCGGTCGCGCGCATGCCCTGCTGCCCGACGCCAGAAGCCCCCGGCTGATTTGCCGCCTTCACCTGCTGTTGGGCGGCGTCCACTAGGCGGGCGATGTCCCGCAGCCATGGGACGGCCGGGGTTTCGCCCCCTAGTGCAACCGAGGGGTGATCGAGGAGCAGCTGGGCCGCATGAAGATTCCGCACCGGGGTGTCGTCTCCCATCAGGAGACGCCGCCGGATGGGCGGGCCTCCTTGCGTAGAAGCACCACGCGTCCCTCCCTGGACGGAGGGACCTGGGGGGTCCGACGCCCTGGGCGAGCGCCGGGACCGGCCGCGAGCGCTGCTCTCCTCATGTAGATAGTCGTTCTTGGAGCGAGAGGCCGCCATGCTGATGATCGTCGAAGCTTCTTGCAAACTTCGCAAGAAGATGGAAGAAGGAAGAACAATCCAGCCACTAAGCCCCCTACCTGGCGCGCCACTGTTAGCGTATGAGCTAACAGACCCCCTCCGAAATGGGGTGTGAGAAGTCCGAAAGAGGGGCTTTCGTGGTGGATTGCTCGAGACATAGCGGAAAGAGAACGAACGAAGCTCCCAAGAGGAAGACACTTGGTTTATCCAGGTTCGGGCCCTCCTCACGAGTAATAGCCCTAGTCCTACTTGTGTTGTTCTTGATTGTATTCTTGGAGGAAGTCGCTCCAACAAAGGATCAAGAGGTGGCGTGGCCGAAAAGAGGAAGAAGAACCAACCGACCCCCTCTCCCATGCACCCCAGCTACCTTTTATACTCGGGTTGGCTGGGGCGCACGGGACTTACAAAAGTGCAGTACATTGAATACACTTGACATGCTGCATTTAATGCGCTCGTCACTATTCTTGCGGCACACTTAATGCCCTAGCACAGCCGTCCTCTCCCCCGCCTCGGGCTCCACGCCTGCTGGCGTCGCCCGCTCTACCGGAGTGGGAAATTGCACCATGACATTGTAACAGCACGGAGTGTCATAACCTTATTTAATGTGAATGTTGAAGTCAAAAGCATTATGAATTCTGGAATGGGAGGTTGAAACCTTACGGTATGGAGGTTAATAGCGTTTCCAGGCCGTTTTCGGGCCGTTTCCGGGCCGTTTTCGGGAGTTTGGGCCTTCCCGGGGCGTGTTGGGCCTTAGGGGGGACCCCTCGTGGGCCAAAAGTGGGGCTCTCTGGCCCATGAGGATAGAGGGGGGCAGCATGTTGCCCTTGGGGCGCCCCCCTGCTGCCCTAGCATCCTCCACCTCCTCCTCTCCCTCCCATAGCCGCCACACACCCTTTTGCCCCTTGCTTGCGCCCCCTTGCTCCCCATTGCTTCTCCACCCCTCTCCTCACCTCTCCACCACCCTTGCTGCTCCTAGGGGAGTTATCCACCTCAACACCTCAAATATCCATCCATTGGAGCGCTCCGCGTGAGGAGATCCGGTGGATTTGGAGCGAGGAAGGAGATCGCGCGAACCGGGAGGAGATCCATTGGGTTTTCGTGCGTCGGGCGAAGGTATGGCCATGGGAATCCTTGGGGTTGGTCTAGTATATGTTCTAAGGATTAATATCATGTTTTTAGATCAGTTGGTGGTGCTGTAGTTGGGTAGATTAGATGGAAGCTTGAGTTTGCCACGTTCTCTGTTTCGGGCAGCATGAGCAGTCGACCTAGGGTTTGGGTTTTCGCTAATTTAGAATCGGAATTTGGTCGTACGGCTGTTGAAGAAGTTGTAGGTAATTTCAATACCTTTCAGTGGGTATAATGAACGTCCAATTCCGCCTAGCCGTTTGAAAGTTATGCTTGTTTTACCGAACGTATTAAAATCTGTGACGTGATTGGAACAGATCACGGTATTTTGTAGATTAAACAACTTTAGATTCCGAATCAGTCTTTCCGTATACTTAGAAAAAGTTAGGAAATTTCCTAAGCTACGCGAGGATGTATTCGTTTATTCGATTCGGAGTCTTAGAACCCGAGTTATGCCTTTTGGAAGGCTGCTGTCCCGACGGGACAGAACCTCTGTTTTTGCGTTTTGCGAGTAGTTTGCGATGTCGGGGTAGAAGAGGGTTTGTTTACTGTTTTGTGGACATGATTGTGAGTGTGCGGTACCTTTGTGCAGGTGGTGTGACCCCGGGAGTGCCCTCTACGTCTCGCCAATCCGTCGCCGTGGTTGAGGCAAGTGTATTGGAATGGGTAGCGGGTTGTAGTTGCTAGATTGGTTGAGATTGAGATTGAATATATGATATGTTCACATGCCATGCCTTAATGATTGCCAATGATATGATGAATATGTTGATTATGTTATGATGCCATGTGTTAGTGTACAAGTTATTTATGATGTTGGCATGTTTGCATACATGGCATGTTATATGGCCCGGGCGGTGAGAAAGTCATAACTAATCCGGGGAAGGTCGGTGAGAAAGTTATGACTATTCCGGAGAGCCAATGAGTAAGTCCTACATCGTGATTCCATCCACCGCGGTGTATGGAAGCGAGGAGTAGGCACCCTCCATCTTCGGGATGGAAGGGGGGAGAGGGTGCACACCGACGGGTGTGTACTCAACCATACCGGTATGAGTTTCCAGGAGATATGTGCATCGCATTGCATTATATGATGATGTTATATGATGATGATATATGATGATGTCAATGATATGCTTACGCTATGAATATGAGATGTGTATGATGTCGTATGTGAAAAGTGGTGATGAAGGTGTTAGAATGTATTTTCTTGTTCCATTGCGATATACTTGCTGAGTGATGAACTCACGCTTGTGTTTATGTTGTTTTTCTTAGGTACCATGAAACTGGCATGCGGGAAAGGGAGCTAGTCACACGTCATCACTTAGCATCACACTTATAAACAATGACATGTTCCTTCCTTCAAATTGTGATGGTTAATTTGTGTGCTTGGTTTCCTCATTTACTTCGTTTGGCTCATGAGTTGGTTGGAATCTCTATTCTAGGCTTATACTACTGCTAGAACCCTTATTATTGATGATTTAGATGTCATTCTTTATACTATATCCTATGATCTTATTGTTGTTGCTTCAATTCATGGAAAAACAAAGGAGATGCTGCCGAAATTTTCGGTTTTAGCATTTACTCATTTGCTGTAATTTATCTTAATTTATGCTATTTAGAGGTTGATTAGTCTATGTTTGGTAGCATTCGGGCATATTAAATGCCGGGGTGCTACAGACATCATCCGCAATAATGGCACGCGTTGGAAACACACGCCGCCGTGCTGCGGCCTTTATTACTCTCATTTAATGCGCACGATACGCAATAAGTGTCTTTGACCTCCTGTGCGGCCGCGCTGGTTACTAGGTGGCCTCGGGAACTGAGCGCCAGTGGTGTGGGCTGGGCGCCGTATGTCCACCAGGCGACCACCTTGCTGACCGCCCAGCGACTTGGCCTGGTCACCACCCGACCGCTAGGCGATCACACAGCTGATCGCCAGCGGCGTGGCCTGGTCGCCACCTGACTGCTTCCTAGAGGACCAAGAAACAAGAGAAGTGCCGATAAATTGGCAAGTGCCAGATGTGCTCTTCCTATCTATCCTACAGCAAGCAAAGTCTGCATCGGAAAAGGCTCGAAGGGACAAATAGGAGGAGGAAGAGTACCAGATACCATAATAAATGGTAGCTCGAAGGTACCTAAAAATGCGCTTCACCGCCTGGCGGTGAGTGGCACGAGGAGAAGCCTGAAATCGAGCACAAAGACATACAGAGAAGTGTATGTCACGTCTCGAGGCAGTGAGATACAAGAGAGAGCCGATCATGCTCTGGAACTCCTTTTGATCAACTGGCTCACCACCCTCGTCAGGCTCGAGGACAGCAGTGGTGGCCATAGGAGTCATGACTGGCTTCCCATCAGACATATCAAAGCGCTTCAGGAGGTCTCGAGTGTACTTGCCTTGATGCAAGAATGTACTCTCCCGAGTCTGCTTAATCTGGAAGCCAAGGAAGTAGCTTAACTCGCTCATCATGCTCATCTCGAACTCAGTACTCATCACATCTGAGAACTGAGTAATGAGCGAATGTGAGGAACCACCGAAAATGATGTCGTCGACATAGATTTAGACTAGGAGAAAGTCCGAATCGGAATGTCTAACGAAGAGAGTCTTGTCCACTTGACCCATATGAAAACCATGACTTAAGAGGTAGGACTTAAGCCTCTCATACCAAGGTCGTGGAGCTTGCTTAAGTCCATACAAAGCTTTGGAAAGCTTGAAGACATGGTTTGGGTACTTGGGGTTCTCAAATCCTAGAGGTTGTCTAACATAGACCTCTTCCTCAATAAAGCCATTGAGGAATGCACTCTTGACATCCATTTGATAAAGCTTGAAGCCCTTGGACGCCGTGAATGTGAGAAGGATCCTGATGGCCTCTAGTCTGGCTACAGGGGCAAAAGTCTCCTCGAAGTCGAGGCCCTTGACCTGAGTAAAACCCTGAGCGACTAGCCTAGCCTTGTTTTGAACTAAAACCCCATCCTCACTCTGCTTGTTTTTGAACACCCATTTGGTCCCAATGATGTTGTGACCAGCAGGGGGCTCGACAAGCTTCCAAACTTTGTTCCTCTCGAAGTTTTCAAGTTCCTCATGCATAGCATTAATCCAAGATTCACTGGATAATGCATGAGAAACATCCTTCGGCTCAAAAGAGGCAACAAAGGCAGAGTGGAGGCATAATGTGGATAGACCTGACTTAGAGCGAGTGACTCGCTCAAAAAGATCTCCAATGATCTAGTTAGGTGGATGAGCCTACTAAATGTGGCAGGGAGGTCCAGAAGCATAAGTGACCTCTACTCCTCTTGTGGGAGAAGTAGGAACAGAGTCATTAGCTGCCGAAGAATCTGAGGGTAAGGGATGATCTCCCTGAGATGTAGAAATGGAAATGGGAGGCACCTCGGGAGCAGGAATGGTGACTGGATCAGGCATGGTGCCTTCATCTCCATCATCAACTTCCTCAAAGAAAATAGACTGGGAAAGAGGAGAAGAGCCTGAAATGTATGTTCTAGCACCAGGGCTAGCCTCATCAAAGGTCACCTCATAGGTCTCTATGATCCTACCCAAATCTATAGCCCAAATCCTGTAGCTACGAGCAGAAGTCGAGTAACCCAGAAAGATCCCATCAGCAGAGCGTGACTCGAACTTATCTAGGTTCCCAGACTTTAAGAAGAAGCACTTGCAACCAAAAACACGAAAATGAGATACACTAGGCTTTCGCCCATGTCTCAACTCATAAGATGTGTGGTGCAAGTGTGCCCTAAGAAAGACTCTGTTGGCAACATGGCATGCCGTAGCTACAGCCTCAGCCCAAAACTTCCAAGGAGTATTGTACTCATCTTGCATTGTCCTGGCCATCTCAACCAGGGTCCTATTCTTCCTCTCCACTACACCATTTTGCTGAGGGACGTATGGAGACGAGAACTGATGCTCTATGCCTAACTCCTCACAGAAGCTACTAAAGTAGGAGTTCTTGAACTCTGTGCCATTGTTACTGTGGATCGCTTGTAAGTCACCTGGGAGCTCAACGGACAACCTAAGAACCAAACCCCTAAAGTGAGAAAAGGACACATCCTTCGAGGACATGCAAAAGACCCAAGAATACCTCGAAAAATCATCGACAATGCACTACTACAGAATGACACATTACTATCGCTTCATCTGTGTCGGTTCTAAACTTTTGACTTCAGAACCGATTGTGATAAGTATATTCCATTTGGAAATCTTGGTAACAGGTTATCACAATCGGTTCTTAGAGAGAACCGATTGTGATACGATAATAATCCCAATCGGTTCTAGATAAGAACCGATTGTGATAATAATTTTCTTATCACAATCGGTTTTTATCTAAAACCGATTGTAATAAGTAGGTATTATCACAATCGGTTTTGGGAAGAAACCGATTGTGATGAGCACAGGGGTTATCACAATCAGTTCTTTTCCAGAACCGATTGTAATGAGAAGGTATTATCATAATCGGTTTTGGGAAGAAACCGATTGTGATGAGCACAGGGGTTATCACAATCAGTTCTTTTTCAGAACCGATTGTGATGATTTTTTGGCAACACCACGTGCAACCAAGAACGTCTGATTCATTAGAAACATAGTTTTTGTGAGATCCTCCACTCACACATTTCTTCAGGGAAGAAGAAAAAACAAACTCCAACACAGCCGCTCTGCTAGAATCCCAACACAGACCTCTTGTGCCCTTCATTCATGCTTTAATATTTGTGCAAAACTTGTATTTTCGGACGATGAAACGATGCAGTCTGCTAGAATCCCAACTCGCGGTTCAACTCTCAGGACAATTTATATAGACACATGTAGTGATGCAAATTATATATAACATTATAGTAGCATGCATGCAGCAGATAATAATAATATATATACCATTCCACACATTATACTTGTTTTTTTTATCAGTAGGACATGAAACATTTTGACTTGGAACAACAGAACATTAGAAAGATACAATGCACAAAAATATAAAAGAGATTCAAAATAGTGTAAAGGCAGCCGAATAGATTTCATCTGCACTAGGCCAACAACCCTAATATATTAAACAAGCTGTATTTCATTACAATATATCACCACATCCATTGTTTATAATTAGTAAACATATAAAGGGGGACTGCATTACACCTAATATATTAAATTTACTACTCGCGGCTCTAGCCCGAGTAACCCGAGTCAACCGAGTCATCCGAGTGACCTGAGTCACCCGAGTCGCCAGAGTCGCTGGAGACTACGCGGACTAGTGATGGTTCATCCTCCGATGATGAACCCGATCTAGACGACGCGCCGGTCCCTATGGTGATCGGCGCGTAGTACTCCTCCACCTTCTCCTCCTCCTCCTCCTCCTTCTCCTCCTCCTCCTCCTCCTCGTCGTCGTCGTCGTCGTCCCCCTCGTCATCCTCCTCGTCGTCGTCGTCGTCCTCCTCGTCGTCCCCCTCGTAGTCGTCGTCGTCCTCCTCCTCCTCCTCGTCGTCGTCATCTCTGGGGCGCTTCCTGCTGCCTTTGGAGGCGCCCGGATGGGGTGAGAAGCCGGGAGGGACGACGGGAGACAGGTGGGGCGCTGGCGCCACGCCGGAGTGAGGCGCCGGAGGCTGAGGCGGCGCTACCGGCGGCGGTGAGGACGGTGGAGGAGGATGGAAGAGAGGCGACTCCACGGAGTCGTCAGAACTTGCGGGAGATGGTGGTGGCGCTGCCATTGCCGGTCGAAGATGCAGAGAACGAAAGGAGGAAGACTTGTACCGATGTGACCAGGATGCAGAGAACGAAAGGAGTTATATGGTGTGATCAATGCTAGTATTGTTTGAACGTCAAAATGGCGGGGAAGACGAGGGGGCGAATGGATATCCGTGTCGGTTCTTAACAAGAACCGACTGTGATGTTGACTTGATTCTGATCGGTTCCTTTTGAGAACCGAAACAGCGATATATTATACGTGTCGATTCTATAAAGAAACCGGCGATGTTGAGAATCAAATTATCACGGTCGGTTTTACATATAGCGGCGGTGATAACTAATTAATCACAAGCGGTTCTTCTATAGAACCGATTGTGATGAGGCTCGCTAGGTTTTATATGTACCGGCCTGGACTCGGGAATGAACTTATTAACTCTCGTCGAGTTAGTTCGCTATGCGATTTCTCTATTTTCCAAATTTATCTTACCTGTGGCTTTATTCAACAGTGGGCCCGATTCCTTGAATCCCTTCAATGTTGTATTAATGTACATCATTCGATTTTGATTTGGTCTCATTAGCGAGTGTATGGTAGTGGAGGAGATCGGTGCGTTGAAGGTCTCCGTTAATTGAAACCCGTGCTAGCTTGATCAGAGCTAGATTTCCTCGTTTGTGGTTTTCCTCGATCGAAAGGTGACCAGCATTAATTCTTAGAAATCTCTTCAATATTGCGGTAGGACTTAAATTAATTGTTTTAATATTATTAATATGATCAATTATATATAATAGTTAATTAGGCTGCGTAACCTATGCGTCTCCCGTTCGAGGGTGCTTGTTTATAAGTATGCTAAAATGGCATATTTATAAATAAGCGATCTAATTGTCCACGTTTTGATTAGTTCGAGGATATGTGGCTCGGGCAAGTTCCTAATTTGTTGTACAAAGCTGTAGTGAAAGTTTCGGACATCTCCTGGCAGTGTTCTCCGAATACACATCCTCTTGACATGTTGTCGATACGTGTATTTGGAGAACAGCGAGATCTTTGCCGAAATTTCTCTAAAGTTTGTACAACATCTTAATTAGGAACTTGCTCGAACCACATATCCTCGAATGGGATTAGGACCTAACCTACTTAGATATTAGGAGTCATCGTTGAGTACGTGCGTGCTTAGTCGGTCTCTGAGATATACGTTTCTTTAAGATCATTCATTGATTAGGGCATTATTAATTTATTGTTTGCGGTTTACTTGTAGATGGACCGTGAAGAATGGATGTATCACAAAAGCCGTGTGAGTGCTGAATTTGAGAGGGAGTTAAGGAGTTCATAAGAATTGCGAGAAGAAGATATGGTTATGAGGGGTGTAAAGTTCATATATTGTCCTTGTATTGATTGCACCAATCTCGGGAGATTTAACAACTCATCTCAAATTGAAGGCCATTTGATTCGGCGTGGCTTCGTGAGGAATTACACGTGTTGGATCCATCATGGGGAGACAGGTAGTACCCTGTGATATGCAACGAAGATATCTTTGGAAGCCGATCAGAGTTGGAGCGTGATATGTATGATGAGGATAATGTAGCTCAAATGTTGCGGGATGTGGAGGGAAATTACACCGAAAGAGAGTTCGAAAACTTTAAAAGCTTGAGCGATGCCGAGGCCAAACCATTGTTTTCAGGTTGCAAAGGGAATACACCAAGTTGGGTTCGGTCCTTGCATTGTTTGAACTGAAGGCAAAACACCGTTGGACGGATACAAGTTTCAATGCACTTTTAATACTTCTTTCGGATATGCTTCCAGAGGGAAACGAGTTGCCAACAAGTATTTATGAAGCGAAGAAGCTATTATGTCCCATGGGAATGGAAATAGAAAGGATACATGCATGTCCAAATGATTGCATACTATACCTTAGCGTCCATAAGGAAGCTGCGCATTTGTCTGTTTGTGGTGTACCCGATACAAACAAAATGAGAAGCGTAATGACAAGAAGCGTAAGAACCGAATTGACCACGGTGAAGATGTGAAAAAGGGGCACCACCAAGGTGTTGTGGTATTTGCCCATCATTCCCGTTTAGAGCGGTTATTTGCAAATCCTAAAGAGGCAAAATTGTTGCGTTGGCATTATGAATCTCGAAAGGAAGATGGCAAGTTGAGACATCCCGCTGATTCGGCTCAATGGAGAAACATTAATTGGGAACATGAGGAGTTTGGTGCCGAGATGAGGAACATAAGATTTGGATTGAGTACGGATGGTATGAATCCGTTTGGTAATATGAGCGATCGACACGATTACTTGGCCGCTTTTGTTGTGTATCTACAATTTGCCTCCTTGGTTATGCATGAAGCGGAAGTATATCATGATGTCGTTGCTAATCTCGGGACCCAAACAGTAGGGTAATGATATTGATGTGTACCTATCACCACTAATTGAGGATTTGGTCAAATTGTGGAATGTGGGGGTTGAGGTGTGGGATGCATACAAAAGAGAGAACTTCACCCTACGGGCTATGATATTTTGCACCATAAATGATTTCCCAGCCTTTGGTAATTTGGTGGGCTATAGCACGAAGGGAGCCAAAGCTTGTCCAATTTGTGAAGAGGACACTGATAGCTTGTGGTTGCCGAATTCGAGGAAAACGGTGTACATGGGTCACCGTAGGTTTCTACCCCGAACTCATCGATATCGTAAGATGGATGACAAATTTGATGGAAAGAGGGAAGTTCGTGTAGCCCCGCAGCCTATGACTGGAAGGCAAGTATATTCACGCGTAGAGGATATCGATGTTCAGTATGGTAAGAGCCATAAATCTGTTCATCCTAGGACCATTTGGAAAAAGAGGTCGATATTTTGGGACTTACCATATTGGAAGGAGTTAGATGTCCGTCAATGTATTGATGTCATGCACGTTGAGAAAAATGTTTGTGATAATTTGGTAGGCATCCTGCTGAACATACAAGGCAAGACCAAGGATGGTGTGAATGCTCGCCGCGATATGACCTACATGGGGATCAGGCCCAAGCTTGCAGTGATGGAGGAGGATGGAAAAGGGCCGTACATCCCCGCTGCATGCTACACCTTATCCAAGAAAGAGAAAGAAGACCTCTGCAAGTGTCTCCACGATATTAAAGTTCCATCGGGCTACTCCGCAAACATTAAGAAGCTTGTGTCTATGGATGATTTGAAGTTGATCGGTATGAAGTCCCACGACTGTCATGTCTTGATGACCCAAATGCTCCCTGTTGCAATCAGAAATATCCTACCAGATGACGTCAGGTTGGCAATCACGAAGCTATGCTATTTCTTCAATGCGATTTCATGCAAGGTTATTGATCCCGATGTACTGGACAACTTACAGAGTGAGGTGGTGCAGACTCTTTGTCAGCTTGAGATGCATTTCCCCCCGTCGTTCTTCGACGTCATGGTCCACCTCGTTGTTCACCTTGTTAGAGAGATTAAGATTTGTGGACCCGCATTCCTGCGTTACATGTATCCGTTCGAGAGGTACATGGGTATATTAAAGTCATACGTCAGGAATAGGTCGAAGCCTGAGGGTAGTATTATTGAAGGTTATGGGGTGAAGAGGTTATTGAGTTCTGCGTGGACTACCTAGGTAAAAGACAACCGATTGGTGTTCCTATATCTCGTCATGAGGGCAGACTTGGTGGCAAAGGAACCATTGGGTCAAATCTAATGAGCCCACAATTTGATATGTACTGTAAAGCGCATTTCACAGTCTTGCAACACAGCGCAGAAGTTCATCCATACATCGAACAGCACAAGTTGATATTACGGGAAGAGAATCCACTTATGGATGAGCTTTCCATCACACGAGAACACAACGATCGATTCCTCACATGGTTCAAAGAACAGGGGCAGGTCTCCGTTAGTACCGAGGATGTCAAATGGTTGGTGATGGACCAAGATTTAATATCTGAGACATGGCAAGGTTACGATATTAATGGCTACACATTTTATACTGAAAGTCAAGATGCAAAGAGTACAGTGCAAAACAGTGGTGTGAGCATAGATGCTTTGTCCGATGATCACTCAATTAGAGGATCGTCAACTGCAATGATCTGTTACTACAGGATGATCGAAGAAATATGGGAGCTCGACTACGGAATATACCAAGTTCCATTGTTCCGATGTAAGTGGGTGAGACTTCCTCACGGAGTTAAGGTCGACAAGACAGGTTTTACACTTGTTGATCTGAATAGACTGGCCTCTGAGAGATGAACCGCTCGTCCTCGCCAAAGCAAGCAACTCAAGTTTTCTACGTGCGTGACCCGGCCAATCCGAGGTTGCACGTCGTACTTCATGGCAAGAGGAGGATTGTTGGAGTTGAAAATGTCGTAGATGAAGAAGAGTACAACCAATTTGATGAAACACCTCCGTTTGCAGATGGGGCATGTCTGTGGTGACGACGGCACACATGGAACACATTACATGCGTGTAGATCATCAAGAAGGGTTGTATTTTAAATAAATTATGTTGTAAGAATTCCCTGTATAATGTGGCATTTTGTAGAATATATATGTCAAATGGATCTTATAGTATAGCAAATTTGAATGAAGATTCTGTTTTAAAAAAATTAGAAATTGGATCATAGTTATCACAATCGGTTCTTTAGGAAACCGGCACAGATAGTATAATTGCGATCGGTTCTTTTAAAGAACCGACACAGATACTACACATATTGCGATCGGTTTTTCTATAGAACCGACACAGATACTCAGTATAATTGCGATCGGTTTTTCTATATAACCCGACACAGATACTCAGTATAATTGCGATCGGTTTTTCTATAGAAACGACCGTGATAAAACCCAGAGCATTTTCATTTCGGCGCGCACACTCAGTTCATTTCGGCGCGCACTGATTTCGTTTCAATTCATTCCACAACCCTAGCTCCACCACCTCCCGCACCGGCGCCTCCCCCTCCGCCTCCTCCCCCCCGGCGCCTCCCCCATCGGCGGGTACCCCGTGGGCGCCTCCCCCTCCGGCTCCTCCCACACCCTAGCTCGACCACCTCCCCGACCGGCGCCTACCCCGTGGGCGCCTCCCCCCGGCTCCTCTCCCAGTGGCGGGTACCCCGTGGGCGCCTCCCCTCGGCTCCTCCCACACCCTAGCTCGACCACCTCCCGACCGGCGCCTACCCGTGGCGCCTCCCCCGGCTCCTCTCCCGATGGCGGGTACCCGTGGCGCCTCCCCAGCGCCTCCTCCTCTGGGTCCTCCCCCCCGGCGCCTCCCCCTCCGGCTCGTCCCCCCCATCGGCGCGTCCCCCATCGGCTCCTCCCCCATTGCCGACTCGGTTCGGCGCACTGTAAGATGCATTTCGGACTGTGGGCTGTAATTGGTTGTAAATAGCTCGATGATGATTGCTTTTGAATGAGGCTTGATTAATCGATCATTAAAGGAACTTGCTAGACCTAGAACAACACCGCTCTTAGTGACAATTTGGTGGCACTTGCTCTTAATGCATTGTTCTAGGGTCGAGGCTTGATCTTGTGCTTATTCCTTTATGCTCTTAGTCGACAATTTGGTGGCACTTGCTCTTAATGCATTGTGGTAGGGTTAGATTAGTGCTATATTCATTCGATATTATCTTGTACTTGTTGTTTTACGTGCTAGAGCGATCTTTGTTCTAGGGTTGTGTAATCCTTGAATTTTAAGATGTAATAGCCGGTGATATATTGGCCATCTAGAAGTTGGACGGCTAATTAATTTAGCAACCCTTCTATAGCAATCGAGAGCAATCCATCATTGCAATTTGAAACTTGTAACACATGCTATATTATCGCACTTTATTATCGAGTTTAGTTGCGTAACCTATCGTCTCCCGTTCGAGGGTGCTTGTTTATAAGTATGCTAAAATGGCATATTAATAAATAAGCAGTCTCGAATTGTCCACGTTTTTTGGACAGTTCGAGGATATGTGGCTCGGGCAAGTTCCTTAGCTGTTGTACAAACTCTAGAGAAAGTCGCGACATCTCCCTGGTGTTCTTCGAATACACACCCTCTTGACCTGTTGTCGAGACGTGTATTTGGAGAACAGCGGGGAGATGCTGCCGAAATTTTCTCTAGAGTTGTACAACAGCTTAGGAACTTGCTCGAACCACATATCCTCGAATGGGATTAGGACCTAACCTAATTAGAGATTAGGAGTCATCGTTGGTACGCACGCATTACTTAGTCGGTCTCTGAGATAGACATGTGAAATGCTTTCTATTATGTGAAATTTGAATTGCTTCCTCTCATGAAGTTTAGGTTTGACAATATACGTACTTACTTCGAAATGTCGCAAAGAGAGAGCACCGGCTCAACGCCAGAGAGAGAAGAAGGTCCTTCTACCCCTTCGAGGAAGGTTAGAAAGGCCAGAGGACCGAATAAAGGAGCCACAGGGAGAACGCCGCAAGTGCTCCAATTCAATGCCAGGGGTTTGCACGGGTCCTGGCCCGTTTAAGGGCGCTACTCCTCTTTATTGGCCAATTGGTGAGGGAGCGAGTGCCGATCACAATTAAGGACTGGAGGAAGGAAGTAAGCGACGAGCAGAAGAACCGACTGTGGGACAAAGTTAAGGGAAAATGGATTATACCAGAGGAAGATGAAATCAATGCGAGGCAGTGCGCCTTGAAGAGAATGGGTGTGGCTTTGAGGCATTTCAGGGTGACCATGCATGCCGAAGTTCGTGTTGAAAGACCGTACTCCCTTCCAAAGGTATCCTTTTGTTACACCGAGGTTTGGGAGGAGTTCGCAAGGATGAGGAGTACGCAGGCGAGGAGCCGAGAGAGAAGAATATCGCTATCTGAGGCGTAACACACACGCGCACCACCTCGGTTCCGGTGGAGTGCGTAGGGGAAGAAGGCGAGTGGGTGCGACTAGCCTCGAGTGTGCCACCTGCAGGGACCACCATTCCTTACTCCCACATATGCGAGGAGCGGGCACGCGACTGGGTATTAGCGAGGACGAAGAAAACATCTGACGGTCAGATTGTCATTCCAAACCCCGCGACCGCACAGATCGTCACGACCATCGTAAGATATCTAACATAGTACATTGCATATTATATTCCCATTGTATTTTAGTAATAATTTATATTTGGCGCTTTGCGGGAGGAGGTAAGCTGCGGAAAGAGCAAGGAGCATTTGAAAGCCAAGGGTCACGGGACATCTGTCTTCGGCAATCGGAAGCCCGATCATAAGGGGTGGAGTGCTTGCCGCAGGTGGGGGGTATACGATGAGGTCCTTCTTTGTAGAGGAGAGCGCGTCCAGTGCGCGGGCAAGATCATGGGAAGCACGTGAGGCGCGGATCCATTTGCAGATGAAGGAGGAGTTGAAGGAGGAGTTATAGGCTGAGATGATGGCTGAGATGATGGCGATGTTCTCGCAGAATCAGATTCCTCAACCATCGCCTATGCTACGCCCTAGCATCTGCGCTTCCAATAAGGAACTGTGCATTCCACACCTCAAGGTAATAACTGTTTGAGACCAAAAGGTACATGAGTAAGCTTAACACAGATTATGATGAAGATGCTAATCACTTCTTGCGAGGTCCTACCAAGTCTTGGCTAGTCTGGTCGACGACGGAATACTGATTGAGGCTGCGCGGGGGTTGCATTTCCAAGCAAGGAGGATGACACGGTGCATGGTATACCTTTGGGGATGGGCTACATGAGGGTGCAGGTGGACTATGTCCACGATGTTTACATGTCTCATGCCACTGGAGTTCCCCGAGCGAAGATATCACCACTCTCGGGCAAGCACGGATGTCGTTCATCAAGTGGCCCGGCGACGGTGTCGTAGTGCAAGCACCTCCTCCTGCTGCCACTACGCTCACTGCTGGTACAAGCTGCGCTACTGCTAATGCTACTCTGCTGCTATCGCTCTTTGCTATCACTGCTGGCATCGCTCTGCTATTGTCGCTACTACTCATCGCTCTGCTAGTCTGGTACTACTCAGTCTTGCTCATATTCGCTCTCTGCTCCTCCTACTAGTGCTGCTCCTCACATTCGCTCTCGGTGCTGCTCACATTCGCTCCTCGTACTCACGTCTGCTCACATTGCACTCTGCTGGTACTACTGCTGCTGCTCCTGGTACTACTCCTGCTGCTGCTGCTGCTCCTGCTCCTCCTACTACTGCTGCTCCTGCTCCTCCAACTACTGCTGCTCCTGCTCCTGCTGCACATGCTCCTGCTCCTGCTGCACATGCTCCTGCCCCTGCTACACAACCTGCACCTACGCTGCTTGCACCTCCTGCACCTCGCTGCAGACTACAAATGTTTGTGCGCAGGTGGGGCGCAAAAGGACTTCTACCACGATGACGAAAGATACAAAGCAGAGTTCAGAGAGTCCCTCCGTGAAGAAGGCAAAGTTGTCAGAGGGCACAGAGCACCCTGATGATCACAAGCGGTACATACATGGAAAGCCCTTTCTCCCAAGCCAAGAATTGAATTCTTTGGGCTTGTTCAGTCGACACCTACATGGATGGTACATCGATAGGTCACATGAGGCCGAGTCTCGCCACGATTTCATAGTGAAGTATCGAGCGGGCCAATTCCACCGCAAGGAGGATGGGACCTTTCGATCGATTTTGAGGATCTGTACTTTATGTATAGCTTGAAAGCCGTCGATATTTCTACCATACGATCTGGGCCATTTGTGAGTCTCGCACCATACTCAATCAGATGACTATTTATTGATTTTGTATTATATTTTTAACAATTGACATGAATTGCAGGTTCATGAGGCGGCAAGCCGTGACGGGTCAACACCTGTCGGGTTTGTCGACCCGAGATGGTGTCTGCGACCATGGCTAAGTATCAATCGGAATTCCTTGCAGGATACATCAAGCAGGCATTGCATGAGGAGGCAAAAAAGGACTTCATTCTCTTCCCATACCACCAGGAGTATGTACTACTATACAATTCAATTACATGTACACACTTCAACCTTGTATTAACTTATTCTCTTGCATTGTGTACCGTTTAATAAGCAACCATTGGGTTCTACTTGTGGTTGTTCGAGTCAAAACAAGGTCTACACGTTGAACTCACTCGAAAATAGACCGATGGACTATGCGATCGAGCCTGTTTTGCAGAAGTAAGTACATTCCTCTAACCTAACACTTTACATATTGAACTACGTTAGGTATTTTTAACCTCAATGCATGGCATCTCTCCAATGTATAGGGCTTTCATGTCTTACGTTCTTTGAGCGTGGCCCATACAATGATAAACAAGGCACCAAACTCGAGTGGAAGCGCTTCAAGGTACAAGTGTCTATCATAGGATTTTTCTTGCACCTATTTTTAATTCGTCTCCTAATTTAAGTTTCTTTGTTCACAGTGTCATCAACAAGGGTGCGATGATCTGTGTGGCTTTTACGTGATGCATCACATGCTGAATTTGATTGGTCGCTCACATGTTTTCCCTAAGGTATAAAGCGATTATTTGCAATCTTGTCTATTTGATATTTGTTTACAAGCATAATACTATCAGCATGTTACAATACCAATTTAAGCCTTAAATATATTAGTGCACTACTATCTATTTTGCAGGACCTTGATATCATCCGGAAGAGCCTAACCAACACCGATCTCAAGAAATTACGAGACTATTTATGCGGTGGTGCTTGGGCCAGAAGTTATAGCGAGATGATGGTAGATATAGAGACAATTCAAGCAAATACTAGTCCATAAGGTGTAAACAAAATTTATCTGAATGTGAATGTGATACATTCTGAGATCGAAAACAATATTAATTTGAATGTAATGTGTGTAGATTGTGATGTATATGTTCTGTGATTACGTGGATTGTCATGAATGTGTCATATTGTCAATGCGAGGCCATTTTTGGACGATGGCGGTAACATCATCTGTCGGTTCTTCTGGAACCGATTGGGATATGTTTCGTATCGCAATCGGTTTGCATAAAGAACCTATTGTGATAATGTAATAATTTGAATCGGTTCTACAAATAAACCGATTGTGATATTATTCTTATCCCCATCGGTTCTACAAAATGAACCGATGGTGATAATGTAATAATTTGAATCGGGTCTACAAATGAACCGATTGTGATATTATTATTATCCCCATCGGTTCTACAAATGAACCGATTGCGATAATGTAATCATTTGTATCGGTTCTAAAAAGAACCGATTGTGATATTATACTTATCTCAATCGGTTCTAAGATAAAACCGATTGTGATAAGTGTAATATCACAGTCGGTTCCTGTTGAGAACCGACAGTGATAATGTATTATTAGTGTCGGTTAAAAACCGACTGTGATATATCTACCTTATCACTGTCGTTGGACTTTGTATCGCCACCAAAACCGACTGTGATGACCAAAAAGAACCGATTGTGATGTACGTTTCTGTAGTAGTGATGACAAGAATGTACCACTTCTCTCCTGCTGACTGCACTCTAGCTGGACCAACAGTGTCCATATGCAAAAGCTGTCCTGGTGCATCAGTCATCACTCGGGTGACTGGGGATGAGAAGCCACAACCATCTTGCCATGTCGGCAAGGAGAACATTGAAATTGCATCTAGGCTCCTAAAGAAGTTTTGGATGATTAATGACAAACGATTAAGGGGACTAATTTGTTCAATGAGTTTATGAACAGGTAATAGTCCCAATGTGAGATCATCTACGAACGATGGATACCCTCAAAAAGGAATTGATAAAGAAAACGGCTTTATTTCAATGTATTTTACATTTTGTGTCATAGGAATGCCGTACTATTAAGAGGGATGCGCTGTAGTTGATCTAGACTTAGTCTCTATGCTCAGATGAATGGTAGCTAACTGCTTTTGAGAGACATAGAGTCACTGCACTTGCTTCAGAATGCATAGCTTTGAAGTTCAAGTCAGACTTTTCGATCTTGGATCAGACGTTCCGAAGTCTTCAGACATTCCGATGCTTAGTACTGCCTTAGTCCGAAGCCCGTACAACAGTTCAGACTTTTCAATTTTGCATATTGAAAATTCCGGTGCTTGTGGTTTTCAAAAAGGGTGCTCTCTGATGAGATCGGACTTTCCGATGTTGGCACATTGGAAGTTCCGATGCCTGTTGTTTTTGAAAAGGGTGCTCTCGGTTGGGATCGGACTGTCCGAAATTTCAAGTAGAAAGTTCCGATGTGCCTAAGTTCTAGTTTGGGCACTCTTTGTGCATTTCGGATGTTTCGATTCTAAGAATCGGACATTCCGATGTTAACTTAGAAAGTTTTCTTTGAGGTCTCTCTCTGTGACCTTCAGAAGTTCCGATCATGTAATCGGAAGTTCCGATGCGTCTAGTTTTCGACCGTTGAGACTTTCCAAGTTCTGGAAGTTTACACACATCGGAAGTTCTGATGCTTTGTTCGGATGTTCCGATGTGTGGCTGAGTTAGGGTATAACGACTAGTTTTGAGCTAAAACTATAAATACCCCTCACCCCCTCCTTTTGAGGGCTACACACCTTGTTGGGCTGAACTTGTGAGCTTATAGAGCACATTCCAAAGCATCATTGAGTCCTCTTTGATCCTAGTGATCATCTAGAGAGTGAGGAACAAGAGTGAATTGCACGGCTAGAGCAAAAGTGAAGTTCATTCATCTTGAGCATTAGAGAGCTTCTCCAAGATCAAAAACACTTTGCATTTGTTACTCTTGGAGGTTGAAGGACTCCTAGATGGCTAGGCGTCACTCACGAGCTCCCGACGAATGTGGGAAGCCGTGAGAAGTTTGTGAAGGTCGGTTTCACCTCCGAAAGGAAAGAAATCAAGAGTGAAACCAAATCTCAAGTGTGATCGAGGTTTGGGAGGAAAGGGTTGAAATAGACCCGGCTCTTTGTTAGCCTCCTCAACGGAGATGTAAGATCCCCTCAAGGATCTGAACTCCGGGAAACAATTACTTGTCTCTCTCTATTTCATTGTGTGCAATACTTTACTTGAGCATCTTTATTGTTGCTACTCAAGTCTAGATAGCCTACTCATTCTTGCACCTATCTAGAGTAAAAGTACCTTGTGAGCTACTAGACTTTATTGCTTGCTCTCGAATTCCATTATTGATCAGACAATCCGATACTATACCAAAAATTCCGACACCATCGGAAGTTCCGATATTGGATCGGAAATTCATATACCTTTTCTGCTGCGATAAATTTCGTTTGAAATTTTAAATAGCCTATTCACCCCCCCCTCTAGGCAATTGTCTCATCTTTTCAATTGGTATCAGAGCCAAGCCTTCTCAAAGGCTTAACCGCTTGAAGGAAACGTGATGGCCGGTACGGGGTTGAAGGTTGTTTTCCCAAGTGAGCCGGAAAGCCCAAAGTCCGGAGATGGTGGTTCCGGCAAGAAGAAAGAAGGTGGAACCTATACATCAAATCAGGGAGTTGAAATTCCTTTCAACTATGATAAATTGAACACATCTTCGCATTATTATATTACTGTGCCATCCAGGCGTGCACCATTCTTCGATGGTACACACTACTCCGCTTGGAGGCACAAAATGAAAATGCATCTAATGTCTCTTCATCCAAGTGTGTGGAAGATTGTTTGTACAAGTTTAGATTTGCCGGATGAAGATATGGAGCTTACACTGAAACAAGAGCAAAATATTCACCGGAATGCACAAGCCGCAAGTGTGTTGCTTGGAGCATTGAGTCCCGAGGAATTCAACAAGGTTGATGGTCTTGAATAGGCTAAAGAAATTTGGGACACACTCCAAGTTGCTCATGAAGGGACATCAAGTGTGAGAGAGTCAAAGATCGAGTTGCTTGAAGGGAAGTTGGGGAGGTTCATCATGAATGATGATGAGACTCCGCAACAAATGTATGATCGCTTGATGATCCTAGTCAACAAGATCCGAGGACTTGGAAGCACAGACATGACGGATCATGTTGTTGTAAAAAGGATGTTGAGAGCCTTTGCACAAAGGAATTCGACTCTCGTAACACTTATTCGAGAGCGAAAAGATTTCAAGAGGCTCACTCCAAATGATGTACTTGGAAGAATCCTCTCACATGAGCTCATGGAAGAGGAAGCAAAAGAAGTGAAGAACCTTGCCAAGCAAAGCTCAAGCTCCAAGTCAAAGGAGATCACATTGAAGACAAGCAAGAAGGATGATGTAAGCTCAAGCGATGACGACGAAGATGAGAGTGAAGATGAGGAAGACATGGCCCTATTTGTGAGAAAATTCAAGAAATTCCTCAAGTATGATGGGTCAAGCAAGTACAAGAAGAACTACAATGACAAATCAAGAAGAAGAAAAAACGTAAAGAGGGCTTGCTATGAGTGCGGTGAAGTTGGACACTTAATCGCCGATTGTCCAAAGAAGAAGAGCAATCCCAATGAGCACAAAAAGGTTGAGCCATAAAAGAAGAACAAGGCTCACAAGAAGAAGTACTCGGGGCGAGCTCACATTGGCAAAGAATGGGACTCCAACGACTCCGACCCAACGATGAAGGAGTTGCCACCATCGCCATTGAAGCTGCTCCCCCAACCAAGTCACTCTTTGGTGACATGAGTGACAACGACACCGACAACGACACACCCGTTTGTCTCATGGCAAAAGGGCACAAGGTAATGACTAAACCAAAACATCCTAGTAGCGATAGTGAAATAGAGAGTAGTTATGATGAAGATGATGCATTGTTTAGTGACTTGAACAAATCAATCATTACCAAAATAAATAAGCTAATGAAAAGAATAGATAGCCAAGAGGAAACTCTTGAGAAGCAAGAGGACTTGCTAATACTCGAAAAGAAGAGAAATCTTGCTCTCGAGAAGCTTCTTGCAAAAGAGAAGGAGAAGATTGAATTGTTAACCAAAAATCTTGATTTGGCTAACAACTCAATCACATTGCTTAAGAGTTCAAATGAGTCACTTCAAGAAAATGTGTTCAGTCTAGATAACAATCTTAAAACTCTTGAAGTGCAATTTGAGTCTCTTAATGACATCAACTCTTCTCAAAATGATACCTCCACAGCCTCTATTCCTTCCATTAGCAATGGTTGCTCTTGTTTCTATAATGTTGATGTTAATGCTTGCGCTACTAACTCTCAATTTGTTCAAGTATTAAAGAGCGAAAACGAGAGATTAAGTGCCTTAGTTAGATATGGTTGCATCAAGACTTATCAATCCAAGGATGCCCTATATAAGACCATCAATGGTCGAGGAAACAAGAACAAAGAAGGGCTAGGATTTGATAAGTATGCAAGCAAAGGAAATGACTGTGTGTTGGTAAAAGGTAAGGAATGTATCAAGTTTGTCAAAGGAAATGGCAAGCTACCATTGACCACCACACAAGTCATCAAGGCCGTGCAAGAACCAAAGAAGCATCCTCAACATTATGCATCTCACTCTATTCATTATGCTTCTTATGTTTTGAAGAGGAACCACCGTGGTAAAGTGGTTGCTCTCTTTGTCGGTGCCCACAACTCCAATGAGAAGACTAACAAGAAGGTGTGGGTACCGAAGGTTTTAATCACTAACATGCAAGGACCCAAAAAGATTTGGGTACCTAAAAACAAGACATGGTGTGCTTTTGTAGGACTATACCTCCGGTGGATCAAGTTGGGTGCATGATAGTGGTTGCACAAACCACATGACCGGAGAGAAGAGTATGTTCTCATCTTTTGATGAGATAAGGTCACAATATGAAAATATTGCGTTTGGTGATAATGGTAAAGGTGAGGTTATGGGATTAGGTAAAATTGCAATTTCTAATGACCATTCCATTTCGAATGTCTTGCTAGTTAAATCTTTAAATTACAATTTGCTATCCGTATCGCAACTTTGCGAAATGGGTTAAAATTGCTTATTCACTAATGTGGATGTGACCATCTTTAGAAGAGGAGACTCATCAATTGCCATCAAAGGATATTTGAAGGGCAAGCTCTATTTGGTTGATTTCAACTCAAATAGCGCTAAACTTCAAACATGCTTGATGGCAAAGTCTAGCATGGGTTGGCTATGGCATCGCCGACTAGCCCATGTTGGCATGAGGAACCTCGATAAGCTTCTAAAGGGAGATCACATCATCAGACTAACAAATGTTGAGTTTGAGAAAAATAGAATTTGTAGCGCTTGTCAAGCCGGAAACACAAGTTGGAGCGCGTCATCCCGCCAAGAACATCATGACAACGATGAGACCATTGGAGCTTCTACATATGGATCTTTTCGGACCCGTTGCTTACATAAGCATCGGAGGTAACAAATACGGTCTAGTCATTGTCGATGATTTTTCTCGCTTCACTTGGGTTTTTTTTTGCAAGAGAAAAGTGAGACTCAAGGAATAATCAAGAAGTTTGCAAGAAGAGCCCAAATGAGTTCGAGTTGAAGATCAAGAAAATTTGAAGCGACAACGGGAGTGAATTCAAAAATGTACAAGTCGAAGAATTCCTAGATGAAGAAGGGATAAAACACAAGTTCTCTGCTCCTTACTCCCCTCAAAAAAATGGAGTTGTAGAAAGGAAGAACCAGACGTTGATAGAGATGGCAAGAACGATGCTTGATGAGTACAAGATTTCCGATCAATTTTGGGCGGAAGCCATCAACACTGCTTGCCACGCGATCAACCGTTTATACCTCCACAAGATTTTGAAGAAAACGGCATACGAACTCCTCACTGGTAACAAGCCTAATATCGCTTACTTTAGAGTCTTTGGTAGTAAATGTTTTATTCTCAACAAGAAGCCAAAGAACTCCAAATTTGCACCTAAGATTGATGAAGGCTTCTTGCTTGGTTATGGATCAAATGCCTACGCCTATCGTGTTTTCAACAAAATCACCGGTTGTGTTGAAATAGCGAGAGACGTGACATTTGATGAATCTAACAGCTCTCAAGTAGAGCAAGTTGATTTAAATGTGCTAGAAAATGAATAAGTTCCAAGCATTGCAATTAAGAAGATGGCAATTGGTGAAGTGAAGCCACAAGAAGTGGAACATCAAGACAATATGTCAACTCAAGTGGAACCGCCATCTTCAAATCAAGGTCAAGACATACCCTAAGAAAGCTCAAGCAAACTCATGGAGGATGATCAAGTTGAAGATAACGAGCCAATTCAACAAACATCTCAAGCGCCGCATCCAAGAGTTCATCAAAGTATCCAAAGGGACCACCCCGTCGACAACATTCTTGGTGACATTCAAAAGGGGGTAACTACACGTTCTAGAGTAGCTAATTTTTGCGAATTTTACTCTTTCGTGTCCACTTTGGAACCCTTGAAGGTAGAAGATGCACTAAAGGATCCGGATTGGGTGATGGCCATGCATGATGAGCTAAACAACTTCGTGAGGAATAAGGTATGGTCATTGGTGGAGAGACCAAATCAAAACGTAATTGGAACCAAATGGGTCTTCCACAACAAGCAAGACGAAAACAGGATTGCTACAAGGAATAAGGCAAGGTTAGTAGCTAAAGGATATACTTAAATCGAAGGTTTGGACTTTGGTGAGACTTATGCTCCCGGTGCAAGATTAGAGTCAATTCGTATATTGGTTGCATTTGCTACTCACCATGATTTCAAGCTTTTTCAAATGGATGTCAAGAGTGCATTCCTAAATGGTCCAATCTTCGAATTAGTCTATGTTGAGCAACCGCCGGGAATGGAGGATCACAAGAATCCCTCGCATGTTTATAAACTCCATAAGGTGCTCTACGGGCTTAAGCAAGCACCTAGAGCATGGTATGAATGCCTTAGGGACTTTCTTGTTAAAAAGGGTTTTGCTATCGGTAAAGCCGACCCTACTCTCTTCACTAAATATGTTGATGATGATTTATTTGTATGCCAAATATATGTCAATGACATTATATTTGGTTCTACTAATAAAAACTTTTGTGAAGAGTTTAGCAGGTTGATGACTAAAAGGTTCGAGATGTCGATGATGGGTGAATTGAAGTTATTCCTCGGATTTCAAATCAAACAACTCAAGGAAGGGACGTTCCTATGCCAAACCAAGTATATCAAGGATATGGTTAAGAATTTTGACATGGAGAACGCCAAGCCAATTCATACACCCATGGCGACAAACAGACATCTTGATCTAAATGAGGAAGGTAATCCAATGGATCAAAAGGTATATAGGTCCATGATAGGTTCACTTCTTTATCTTTGTGCATCTAGGCCTGATATTATGCTAAGTGTGTGCATGTGTGCAAGATTTCAAGCCGCTCCGAAAGAGTGTCACCTAGTAGCCGTGAAAAGAATCCTTAGGTATCTAGTTCACACACCAAGTCTAGGGCTTTGGTATCCTAAAGGATCAAAATTCGATTTGATTGGATATTCGGATACTGATTATGCTGGTTGCAAAGTGGATAGAAAAAGTACATCGGGGACTTGCCAATTCTTAGGTAGATCACTAGTATCTTGGTCCTCAAAGAAACAAAACCCGGTAGCTCTATCCACCGCCGAAGCCGAATACATTGCCGCGGGAAGTTGTTGTGCACAATTATTATGGATAAGGAAAACTTTGAGGGATTTTGGACTTAAGTGTCGGGACCCGAATCTGCAAATCCGGACCCTCTGTGTATTCTGTACTAGTCCAGGATCACGCTAGTACACACAGTTAAACAGGGATGAAGTACCACAATCATACACAATGGAATTAATAATAAAGTACTTCAAACATTAAATAAACTGGTTACAAGACCTTAAGGTCAACTTACAAATAGTCTGCCACGCAGGGCTTACAATAACAAAAGTAAATAATCAGCAGCGGAACAAAGAACGTCGGTGACACCCATCAGTATGCCACAGGCAACTGACAAGGTTCAACTCCTAGATAACTGCCTCCTCGCGGAACTTCTCCTCCTTTGAAGTTATAGTCTTCTCCTTAGCTGATGATTTTGTTGGAAGCAAGGGTGAGTATACAACATACTCAGCAAGTCATGCACAGGGGTGCAATCCTATTACTATATGCATGGCTTGTTCCAAAGGAATGGCTTAAGTGGTTGTTTTGCCTCAAACAACATTTTGCTTTGATTAAATAATCTTAATAGATTCAAAAGCAGTGAAATCATATTGTATAATAAGTATCAATCTCTTCTCAAACAGTTTGCCACAAAGCCCTATGTCACCTTGGCAATTATCTCTGGCCTACAGCCACCCATTCCACATTTTATTTTAAAAGATCTAACCCTTGACTGTGATCCCCGAGCTTTGTCCAGTACCGTGGACTCAGCTATTCGAATAGTTTTGACACACTCTGCAGAGGTTGTACAATTTTCCCACAAGATATAATCAACTCACCACGTCAGCCGTGAATCGCCATACAAGAGTATGCGAATGAGTGATCATAACAAAGCCTTTCGGAAACCTCGATCTCCACCTATGACCCTCTCCGGTTGCCATACACTATCCCTTCTCTCAACAGAGATGAAGTATAGGACCGACATACCGTTGGATAGGGTACCAAGCCGTAGCTCCGGTACGCTCCCCACCTGATTACCCGGCGTAACTGTCACCCTGAGGTATCAAAGGTAAGATTTCAGAATCCTACTAAACTAGGACCGTCCCACTCCAGTCATGTGGTTATACGTAAGGCCCAGTTCAAAGGCTTGCAATTAAGGTGAAGTCCTTAACTGTCCAGGGCAAGACATCCTTCTCACAGTCCCTAACCCAAATCTTCTCACATCACTCATCCCATTGCTGTAAAGGCTGTTATTTCAAAATCTGTGCCATAAAGGCCCACCTGGCGTAAAGCCTCATACCACTTGCCCCAGACTAAGTCTTTTCCCACCCCTGTTCCATTTTTGTGCAACACATGCCAACAATAATATCAGTTACCATGTAGAACCACAAAGGTACCTACACTTCACATCATCACGTGGCAAGATTACACTGATTCCAAAATTCATTCCATATATCATTAGTCAATATTATTTTGCCATTTGAACCACATTTCACGTAAGCATGGCTAAGCAACTAGTCATGGTCTAGCCTCCCGTGTTGGCACAATCATATCATCCAACTATTTTAACCCAACTTAAGGTGACAATGGAATACATGGTATACAAATATTAACATCAAGGGTGGAATTAACAATTAGGTTATCTAACTACTTAGCCCAAATTAAATTATTCATTTTAATCAACCTAGCATGCGTAATTTAAATCAAAATACATTTCAAAAACTAGGAGCAATATGGTCAAAGCACAACTTGCCTTCGTAAAGTAGCGAGTCTTGGTCAGGAGCTTGATCTTCGAAATCCGTGTCCTCACACAGCTCGACGTCTACGCGTAACAGATAAAGAACCAGAAAAACACGCAAAACAACGTACAACCACTCATTCGAAAATAATGCTACAAATCAAACTAGCTTAAAATCCCCATGCAAATTTCTAGATAAATATTTTAGCATTTTTTAAGATTTAGAAAATTTATTTGGGAATTTTTGGACGTATAGTTTAAAAGATACAAAATTCATAAGTTTGGACTTTCCGCAAATAATTTAACATTATAGATTTATTTATAAAATTTTAGTAAAATTAGCGTAGCTAGGTATTAATATTTACTAATTAATAAAATTGGTTGCATACTATTTAGACTTAAAATGAATTTGCAGCGAAAAAGACAAAACTCGTAATTCCGGAAACTAACACATACAACACAACTCTCATTTCCAGCCATGCTTGCACCTGTTCGGCGAGAGCACCACCACGAGCATGCGCACTGGGTTGGGTTTGAGGAATTCTTATGCATGCGCATACATACACAATACATATATATAGCTACAAATACATATATAGGCATTCACGTGTACAGCCAGGTATAGTTTTGTATACATGCAAGTCGCTGTCTAATATATACGTATATACACACTAGCATATATATAAAAACACACACGCGTCTAACATGCTTACGTATATTCCGGCGTTCATCTAAACTAATATATATACATATAAACGCGTAAATACATACGACGAGATCATCCGATCAGAAAAGATAGAACATGCGCGAAAGAAAAGAAATACTACCGACCGGCTGTAGCAACGATGGCGACGACGCAGGGGAAGGTGACGGCGACCAACGTAGACGACGGTGGCGGCTTCAATAGCGGCGAGACGGCAGTGGCGGCTTCAACGGTGGCGAGACGGCAGTGGCGGTGACGACGTAGACGACGATGGCTTCAACGGCGGCGGCGGCGGCGACGTAGATGGCGGCAGTGACATAATTGATGGCAGGGAAAAGAAAGGGAATCGGTAGAAGAGTGAAGGAAATCCAAAAGGATTGGAACTGATGATATGATATATACGTGTTACTAGGAACTGTTGGAATGAAGAGAGGCACAGGAATCGGCTGGGAATTGAAGTTCCACCACGTGCATGCTTGACTAACTAGGTACATACTGGCATGCATGGGGGTGCACTTTGAATAAGTAGCTGGGCTGGGGAGGAACGTAATTCATACGCGCATGCGTTGGAAACGGCTGGCGCGTTACTAGTTTTGCATGCACTTCCTGGTCGAACTGGTGACCGTTTACTAGTTAATATACAGGGATTGGATGAGTAAAGAAGGAACATGAAACGCTATAAATTGGAATCGGCAGGGTCATGTATTGCTAGTTGTGCTCATGCAAGCACTTGGAACAGCTGGCATGGCAAAAGGCAATAACGGCTTGGAAAATCAGTTCATCCACGCATGGAAAAATGGAAGGGTCAAGCAGTCACGTATACATGTATACACATATACGTTCTCAAAACGTGCTGCGGAAAAAAAATAACAGGGAGGTTCTAAAAATCTGAAAAATTCCTCTAAAATATTAAGAACTATTTGGGACTTAACAAAGTTGGTTTCGCGATTTTTCGACGTATAGATTTTTCATTAAAAAATCTTTTAGTGAATCAGACACCCGTACCGACTTTTGTAAAATCAACGACTTAACTTATATAGCATGTTTTTCGAAAATATTTGAAGAGAACACTCTCGTCTACCCATTATCTTCATTATCAACAAAATTTTGGATTTTATGCTTATGCAAAAATGCGCGATATTTATTTAATGCGATTAGTTCAATAAACTTGAGTCCAAATAAATTCCAGAAAATTCTAAATAATCTCATAAACACACTAAATATATTAAAAGCAAATTTTGGGATGTTACATTAAGTTGGATAAAGTACCACTCTTATGTGACAATGAGAGTGCCATTAAGATAGCCAACAATCCCGTCCAACACTCCCGCACCAAGCACATAGACATCTGTCATCACTTTATTAGAGATCACTCACTAAAAGGAGACATTGATATTACCTATGTGAGAACCGAGAAACAATTAGACGATATCTTGACCAAACCTCTAGATGAGAGTCACTTTTGAGAGTTAAGAAGTGAGCTAAATGTCCTAGACCATCGAAATGTGACTTGAAGCCTTGCATGCATTGATTGTTATTTATCTTATTGAGTTCAAAATAAAAGGTTTGGAAAATCTATTGATTAATCTTCGAAAATGTTTTATTGTTGATCTCTATCTTGAGTCAATCTACTCGTGATCATTGCTTTGTTTGTTGAATGCTTGCTGATCACAAGTGGAGTGACTCCCAAGTTCACTTGACTCGAAGTCTCAATCCTCTCTCTCTCTCTCAGAAATTCAATCTTTCCTATCCTTCTGCTGGAAAAATCAACATATCGGAACTTCCAATCCACGCATCAGAACTTTCGAATTCTGTGGATTACAATGCATCAGAACATCTGAAATATCTTATCGGAATATCCGATACTTGCTCAGTTTTCATTTCGCTGGAAACTTGAACTCTTCGGAACATCCAATTTAATTATTGGAATATCCGACATTCTGGGATTTATGCCTGTTCGGAATATCCGAACTCAATTTTACAACTTCGAATATGTGCGTAACCGCCTGAAAAGGATGGTTCGGTTGGCCCCTCATTTCTTTATTCCCTTGTCCTCAAACCTCCGTACGTCTCCACTTTTCATCTTTTGTTGTCTCCGGAGTCTCTGACCTTGCGGAACCTCCGATCTTCTCCAAGGAAAGCTCCTCCTTGGAAAGGACATCGTCTTCCTCGTGATTTCTTGATTCTATTCGTTCTCAGGTAAACCTAGAACCCTAGATTCAAGTTGCTTGTCCTTTCACTTTCTTTGTTTGATTTATCTTCAGTAGAATTGTTGGTCTACCCCCTAACTCTTTGGATATTCAAATTCACCATTTCCGTTGGTTGATCTTGAAGAAATCTTGGTTTTCGGGCTATGCCAAAAACTTCGGAACGTCCGATATATTGTATCGGAACTTACGATATAGAATCAGAACTTCCGATGGTAACAGTACAGCCCCAAAACCGGTTTTCTCTCTAGTTCCAGCTATCTTATCGAGCTCTCCTTCTATCAAATCATTTCGATGGATTCCGGACAGGGTGATTAGCCCCCTACAGGGTCGTCTAATGTCCCTTCAGTCGCAAAAGGAAAACTCCAACTAGGACAAGAACTAAGAGAGCAGCGGCCAGAGGACCTCAGCCTGGAGGCATTTCTATTAATGAACCATATCAGGCTGCTCAGACTGTCAACGTGCCTCGTGGAGCACCTTTGCCTTCCAGGAAAGGTAAAGGGATTGCAGGTGCTTCTCAGCCTCAATCCTCTCAAGCCAAAAGCATGCCTAGGCTAAGGATGCCTGACAGGAATCCTAGACTGCAAAGGAAGCCCATGAGCTACAAAGGCAAAGCAGCTTAGGTCTGAAAAGCAAGAGAGGAGAATCCCAAGAGAGCAGATCGCTTCTCCACTGACTCCCACTTTTGGATGTTCTTTCAACAAGACTTCTATGAGACAGTTATCCTTCCAAGGAAGAATTCTGTGATCTTGATGCAATGGGTGGACTGGGAATACATGGCAGAGGCAGATGATGCTACCTTCAATGAGATCATTGCAGCGTGTGAGAGGACTGGCACCAAGAGGATCATGGGCTATCAGCATGACTGGAATGTGGAGATCATTGCCCAGTTCTATGCCATGATGTATGTCTTCAGGAATCGAGTCTCCACTCTCCACTAGATGACAGAAGGTCAATGGTATGAAGTGACGTATGCTTAGTTTGCCAGATTGCTTGAGTTCACTGAAGCTGATTCCAGAGACAAGGATTAGATCCACAATGAGAACTCCTTGGGAGCTTCAAGTCTAAACTTTCTTTATGAGGAGGATGCTGAGTTTGAAGCTGGCGACACCAAGGGTATGAAGCCCTTCTTTGCTGTCCTGAACAGGCTTTTCAGGAAGACCTTGGCTCCAAAGGAAGGTGATGCTTCTCATGTCCTCTCCTATACTAGAAACCTTCTGAGCAGAATGCAGGACAACCAGCGACCCTTTGATGTCTTTGATTTTATCTGGAATGAGATCAGACTCACAGCTCAGGAGCCTAGAAGGAGCTGTGGATATGCTCCATACATCATGCACTTGATAGAGCAAGTAACACAGCAGCAGTTTGAGTATGATGTCAAGCACACTGGTTTGCAAATCAGGGCAGTGAAGGCCCCAGTTCAGAGAACTACAAGGACTTCCACCAGAGGTACATCATTTTCTGCTGCCACTCCTGAAGTTTCAGCTCCAAGTGGAGCCTCCTCGCCGGTGCTTTGTGCCTTAAAGTCCATATTCTGCTTATGCCAAAGCAATGTAGCAGCGCACAAGAAGAACACCAAGCGACTTAAAGACATCCAGAGACACCTGAACCTTCAGTGTTCAGATGATGAGGAGAGCGAGGATGAGATTGAGGACCCCTTTGCTCCGGTGCCGGATGAGTCCGAGTCTGAGGACGACGCCGAGGAGTCTGGCTCAGAGGAGCCTGGCTCAGAGGAGTCCGAGTAGATCTTATTCTCCCTTTCCTTCCTCCCTTTGTGGTGCTTGATGCCAAAGGTGGAGTGAAAGAGAAAGGCTCACAAATCAATCGATCCAAATCTTTGATTGTCAGCTGGTTGTTGCTACTTAGTGTCTTGTGAACTTGGTGTTTGGTTGTTTAAAACCTTGTGTCCGTTGAATGCTGTCTTTTAGACTTTTGTCTGTGTTGCATGACTAATTATGTTGCAATGTTGGATATTAAGATGCTATTAATGCTCAATATTTTCTTATCATGCTATTTACATGTCTTATCGTGCTTATCATGTCCTATATGCATGCTATTCTCCTATGTAAAAATATAGGGGGAGCTCTTCCATTTCTTTGTCCTTCAAAACGTGCATTTGTTTTAAGTCCTAGCTTAAATGCATACTTTGAGGGGGAGCTCACCTTATATCCATTTTATTCATATCATTTGTAAGCTTTAATCGGATTGTCATTAATCACCAAAAAGGGGGAAATTGAAAATGCATCTAGGCCCCTAAAGAAGTTTTGGATGATTAATGATAAACAATTAAGGGGACTAATGCATTCAATGAGTTTGTGAACAGGTAATAGCCCCGATGTGAGATCATCTACGAACGATGGATACCCTCAAAAAGGAATTGATAATGAAAACGGCTTTATTTCAATGTATTTTATATTTTGAGTCATAGGAATACCATACTATTAAGAGGGATGCACTGTAGTTGATATAGACTTAGTCTCTATGCTCAGATGAATGGTAGCTAACTGCTTTTGAGAGACACAGGGTCACTGCACTTGCTCCGGAATGCTTAGCTTTGAAGTTCAAGTCGGACTTTCTGATCTTGGATCGGAAGTTCCGAAGTCTTCAGACATTCTGTTGCTTAGTACTGCCTTAGTCCAAAGCCCATACAACAGTTCGGACTTTCTGATTTTGCATATCGGAAATTCTGATGCTTGTGGTTTTCGAAAAGGGTGCTCTCTGTTGAGATCGGACTTTCTGATGTTGGCACATCGGAAGTTTCGATGCCTGTTATTTTCGAAAAGGGTGCTCTCTGTTGGGATCGGACTGTCCGAAATTTCAAGTCGGAAGTTCCGATGCGCCTAAGTTCTAGTTTGGGAACTCTCTGTTCGTTTCAGATGTTCCGATTCTAAGAATCGGACATTCCGATGTTGACTTAGAAAGTTTTCTTCGAGGTCTCTCTCTGTGAGCTTCGGAAGTTCCGAAGCTGTAACCGGAAGTTCCGATGCAGCTAGTTTTCGACCGTTGAGACTTTCCAAGTTCTGGAAGTTTACACACATCGGAAGTTCCGATGCTTTGTTCGAATGTTCCGATGTGTGGTTGAGTTAGGGTATAACGGCTAGTTTTGAGCTAAAACTATAAATACCCCTCACCCCCTCCTTTTGAGGGCTACACACCTTGTTGGGCTAAACTTGTGAGCTTATAGAGCACATTCCAAAACATCATTGAGTCTTCCTCTTTGATCCTAGTGATCATCTAGAGAGTGAGGAACAAGAGTGAATTGCACGGCTAGAGCAAAAGTGAAGTTCATTCATCTTGAGCATTAGAGAGCTTCTCCAAAATCAAGAACACTTTGCATTTTTTACTCTTGGAGGTTGAAGGACTCCTAGACGGCTAGGCGTCGCTCATGAGCTCCCGACGATTGTGGGAAGCCATGAGAAGTTTGTGAAGGCCGGTTTCGCCTCCGAAAGGAAAGAAATCAAGAGTGAAACCAAATCTCAAGTGTGACCGAGGTTTGGGAGGAAAGGGTTGAAATAGACCTAGCTTTTTGTGAGCCTCCTCAACGGAGACGTAAGATCCCCTCAAGGATGTGAACTCCGAGAAAAAATTACTTCTCTCTTTATTTCATTGTGTGCAATACTTTACTTGAGCATCTTTATTGTTGCTACTCAAGTCTAGATAGCCTACTCATTCTTGCACCTATCTAGAGTAAAAGTACCTTGTGAGCTACTAGACTTTATTGCTTGCTCTCGAATTCCGTTACTGATCGGACAATCCGATACTATATCGAAAATCTTGACACCATCGAAAGTTCCGATATTGGATCGGAAATTCTGATACCTTTTTCGCTGCGATAAATTTTGTTTGAAATTTTAAATAGCCTATTCACCCCCCTCTAGGAAATTATCTCATCTTTTCAAACATACAACATTTTTGACCATCTTGAGTTTGGGCAAACCACGAAAGAGATCTTAGCTACTAACTCGGGTCAAATGATCAAAGCCATTGTGTCCGAGTCTCATATGCCAAAAGGAGAGATCATGGGACTCTGAAGCAATAAGCCAATGGAGAGAGTCTCTAGAAGAGGAAGAAAAATCAGCACAAAAGACTCCCAAAACGAGAAATCCCGCAAACCAACCCTAGAAGAGTTGAGGATCCTACAGCCACTAAACTTAAAGCTTACCTCGAAATGGTCATCGATAAGCTGAGTAATAGAAAGCAGATTAAAATGCAGCTACTCACTAAGGCAACGTCCTTAAGAACAAATTGATCATTAATGCAAACGGTACCTTTAGCGATGACTCTACCTGACGCAGCATCCCCAAAAGTGATCACCTCATCACCGGGAGCTCGGACTAGGGAAGAAAACCAACGGGAGTCTCCGGTCATATGGCGTGAACACCCGGAGTCTACGATCCAAACCTCCCCCTTCCCTGTCCCACGGACCTGAATCAATGAGAGAGAAAGGCAGATGTCTCAGTACTAGGACAGATCAAAGCTGATCTAGGAACCCAATATTGAGTCACCTGAGCAGAAGAAGAAGTAGTCAAAGGAGCAGAAGAATGCAATCTAGCGTCTCTCCGTGACTCTACTCTCATAAACTCAGAGACAGCTCCTGTAGGACATCTGGGAGCAGGTGCGGGGTTGGTCCGTCGATGTGCAAAGGCCGGATCATCCACATGCTGCTATCCAAACCTCCTACTGGAGGAAGCAAACTCTCGCCGCTAATATCCACCTCGACGGGAAGAACGAGGAATATCATAAGGACAACAGAAGGACTGACTCAGGATAGCTCTAGGGCGAAAACCTAAAGTAGAAGCCTGAAAACCAAGCCCCATACGTTGTCCAAAAACAGGAGACTCTTTAGCGTGTCTATCCTGTCTAAAAGCAGTGTGTGCCTTAGAAGCACTGAGAGTCTGGGGATGACCTTGAATACCCCTAAGGGCACTAACACGCTCATGCCGAATGATCTTGGCGTGTCTGAAGCAGATATCAACAAGATGTCCATCCTTCTGACAGAAGGTGCAAGTATACTTCGCCTTGGGGTCAATGTAGCAGGAGAAGCACCCTTCTTGTCAGAGATCCCGTGGACTAGACCTGCTGACCTAAAAACAATGGTGCTCGTATGTGGAGCAACCATGATCTCTCCACTCTTGGAGGCGCGCACAACAGTAGGCAGATGCGCCCGTGCGTGCTCCAAGGAATCAAATCCTAGACCTTGACTGAATCTGCTCATTTTGGATTGGTCTAAGATGAGATTGAGCTTCTTTTTGCCTCCTACAAATTTCTCGAGGGTGCTCATAAGGTACTGGCACTCTTGAAAAAGTGAGGCACAAGAAGAGCAGGGGGGAGGAGTAGAAGAAGAAGAACTACATGGAAAAGAATGAGCAAGGCGTGAACATTTCTCCCTATAAAATGCTGCCTCAATCTTGAGGGACTCGCAAGAAACACAAGGAGCATATCTAATTCTACCGATTTGGGCCTCAAGCTTCTTCCTAAGCTCCATGTGGACTCTATCCACATCCTCCTTAACCCCAACACACAGCAAGCAACCAGTTGGTGACTTAACTAGTAAATCCTTAGCAGATTTAGCAGACTTGACAGTCAAAGCATCATTGTCAAGTTTTAGTTGCTTACAGCCCTCACATGAGATGACTGGGTCCTTAGAAGCATATGATTCAAGTTCATCATTTCTAGCAGAAAGCTTCCTAAGATGTGAGCTCATGGCATCAATTTCAGTAAGCAATTTAGGGCAATTATCACAAGATGCAGTTGTGTGAGCATGAAGAAAACTAGCATCAACAGAAATAGGATCAACAGAACATGTGCTAGCATCATTTGACCTAAGAGCCTCAAGATCAGAAACCACACTATCATGCAGGGTCCTTAGGTTCTCCAACTCCACAAGCAAAGCATCACAGAGAGTACAGCTATCAAAGTCTCGGGAGCAACATGATCTAAGTGAAGCTAACTCCTGAGACAATGTACCAACTTCCTTCTCTAACTCTGCACACCTAACTCTAGACTTGGAATGAAATTTTTTTAGCTTGACAAAAGCATCATTGAGCTGGTCATAGGAAGGTACCTCCTCCGTGTCGCTGTATAGCTCAAAGTCGTTTACTTCTATGGCACTGGAGGCCATGAAGCACATGCTGGAGAAGTCGTCGTCACCCTTCGCCTTCTCTCGCGGTTCATCCTCGTCCTCGTTGCTCCAGGTCTCCGTGTCGGAGAGGTCAAGATCGTCGAGTGCGGCGAGTACGCGGTGGAAGAGTTTCTTGCTCTTAGCGAACTTGCGGTACTTCTTCTCTCGCGCTGGCTCGCGAGCTGGAGGCTTCTTGTTGCGGTTTTTGTCGATGTAGTCGTTCTTGCTCGGACCGTCGTGTTCATTTTTGCCCTTCTGCAGCTTTGGGTAGTTTGCCCGAATGTGGTTGGGGCCACCACACTCAAAGCAAGTGATCTTGCCACCCCTCTTTATATCTCTCACTCTCTTGTAGATATTTGAAAACTTGCGAGCGACAAGAGCAAGCTCGTTTTTTGGAAATTATTCCAGAACATTATCGCTTACGTCGCAAAAAGCGGAGAGGGAGAAACCAGAAGAGAATTCAAGAGAAGGTCCAGAAGAGGAATACCAAATGGGATCGGTAACCAATGCCATCGACTGAGACTTCATCTTGTGAGCGATGATGTCGAGCTCATGAGTCTTGAGACGGGAATACAACTCGTCAAGAGTCAAGGTCGACAAGTCAGTATGGTCTGTGATGGTGGTTACCTTCATCTCTCAAATTCTCAAATCAAGTGCTCCCAAGAAATGCCTAGCATTATCTGAGTCAGAGTATGTCGGGACCCGAATTTGCAAATCCGGACCCTCTGTGTATTCAGCACTAGTCCAGGATCACGCTAGTGCACACAGTCTCAACATTGGTAAATATCACAATCATACCACTCGATAATATTAATGTACTTTAATTAGATAATCAAACTGGTTGCTTGACCTTAAGGTCAAGTTACAAATATACGCCACGCAGGGCAAAAACTCAATAAAAGAGAAACAACTGCAGCGGAAAATAAGATAACTTCGTGGTGCCATCCAGTATACCACAGGCAACTGACTGGGCTCGCTCCCTAGTTAGACGGTTCCTCTTGGAGCTCCGCCTCCAAAGCTGGTGTAGATTCTCCTTCAACTGGTGTTGTATTGTGGCAAGGGTGAGTACTTGGTACTCAGCAAGTCATGCACAGAATGCAGCTAATATACTACATGCATGGCTTAGCACAAGGGGGTAGCTCAGGGTATAATTGCAGTAAAACAGCATTTGACAAGTAGCATAAGTAGATTCGAAAGCAGTGAATACAAGTATAAGATCAATAATCTTTCCAGAATTTAAATAAACATCTTTTCCAATCCTAATCCACATTTCCATCAATATCATTATTAAACTAGACCAAACCTTTCAAGTCCAAGTTATTTCCAACTATATAATCCTCAACTAGGGTGACAAGGGTTCATGGCACATATGTAATTAACCAAGGTGTCATACAGCAATTTGGCATATATCTAATTCCCGGAATTAGATAAAGTATTTTCTATTAAACTAGCATGCAATAATTTAAACCAATTTAATTTGACAATGGGATCAACATGGTCAAAGCACAACTTGCCTTCAAAGAGTACTTGGTCTTGGTCTTGAGCTGGCTCCTGGGTCAACACTTCACCTTCGAAGCCTTCGGGCACTTCAACGTCTACTCGTAAAGCGTGCAAATAGCAATAGATAAATAAACAGTAGACAAAAAGTATCCAAAACCTCAAATAAAGTTCACAAATAGAGAGAGCATAATTTTATGAATTTTTAGAAACTGGAATCGTCAAATTCGGAGTTTAAATGCAAAAGTTATAATCATTTAAAGTTTAAAGAAAGCATTAATTAAATAAAAACATAGAAATATTCATAAACAAAAATTGATTAAAATTCATATTTGAGTAGGTCTCATTTTTATGAAAATTTAGAAATTTGAACCACTCAAATCCGAGTTGAAACGCAAAAGTTATAAGAGTTTGAAGTTTGAATTCATTTTTGAAATAAATAAACCGAATTAATAAATCATTTTCTTTTTCGGAAATCAATTTATTGCGTCAACATGACACGCGGGCCAATCGGCAGCCGCCACGTCGCCTGGCGCACGGCGCGGCTTGGTCCACCGTGGACCCGGTCCACGGCTCATGTGTCTCACTGACAGGTGGGCCCCTCGGATGACGTCAGTAGTGACGTCATCACGCACGGCTGACGGACGGCTGATAGCTGGGCCCCACCGTGACATCAGCGTGGGGCCCGCGTGTCAGCGGCGACGTCAGCGGTGACCGGGCGGCGACCGCGCTGACCGCGGCGGTCAGACTTCCGCCCACGTGGCTAGATCTCGGCCGTTGATTTGAAAATCAACGGCCAAGATCGGATCTGGCTTAACGCGTTTGGAAACTACTCGGCTGATAAGGACCGTTCGATCTTGATCGGACGGTCAAGATCTAATCTAACGCTATCACGTGGGTTAACGCTAGCCGTTTGATCTAGATCTAACGGCTGAGATTGGATCTAGTATGGTGCGGTTAAGGCTACGTGGCACAATCTAAACCGTTGGATCTAGATCCAACTGTTGGAAATAGATCCGGGGATTAGCACGTGGGATCTCACCGTGGGTGACGTGGACGATTCTGGGCCCTTGGATCTGGATCGGACGGCTGAGGGAGTTCGGGGTCCGGCGATGGCTTGCGACGGAGTTGTTTCGCCGGAGACGGGGACGGTGACACGCCCGACGGCGTTTGGGCGTGATTCCGGCGAAGTGAAAGGTCCCCTCCGACGCGGCTGGTCCTTGCGGTTTCGGATCTGAGCTCAACGGCGGCGGAATCGATGAAAAACCACGGCGGAGACCTAGCGCAACTACAGCGAGCTTGCGTGGGCAAACGACGGTGGCTCAGGCGACGTGGGCTAGGGCTACGGGTGCTCACGGAAGTCGGCTTCCCAGTGGCGGCGGCGGCGCTTTAAATAGGGGCCTCGGCTTCCGTGAAAAGCGCGGAGACCGAGGCCCACACGCGGTGGAGTCTGACGAGGACTCGGAGAGGGGTGACGTGGCTCAACGCGAGCCGTTGGATCAAGATCCAACGGTGCGGTGGTTTGGGCTCGAGTCCGGCTCGGGCGACTTGGCTGGCTCGGTCGGGCTTGGGTTCGGGCGATGTGGCTCAATCTCGGCCTTCGATCTTGATCGGACGGTCGAGAGGGTTAGGGTTAGGTTGGGTTCGAGTCGGACTTGGACTCGAGTCAGACTTGGGCTCGGTCGGTGGAACAGTAAAACCAACTCGATTTTCAGCGATTAAATAATCAATTAATTCCCAAAAATTCATTTAATTCATTAAAAATAGCAAAACACTCAGAAAAATTCCATAAAAATTCTAGGAAATATTTTGGAACATTTTGGACTCAAATAAAATATTTCCAACAAAATTTTATTTGCAAAGTTAAATTCTTTAATTAATTCAAAAGGGAATAAATTCAAATAAATTCCAAATAGATTCCAGAAAATTCCAAAAATTCACCAAAGTGCCAAATCACACTTGAATTTAAGAAAAGCAAAATTTTGGGGTGTTACAAACCTCCCCCCATTAACAGAATCTCGTCCCCGAGATTCAGGGCTTACTAAAGAATAGGTTCGGAAACTCTTTCTTCAAATCCTCCTCGTGCTCCCAAGTTGCTTCACTCTCTGCATGGTTGCTCCATTGAACTCTGCAGAAACGGGTTGACTTGTTTCTCGTCTCTCGATCCATTGTGTCCAGAATCTTCACGGGGTGTTCCTTGTAAGTCAGATCTTCTTGTAGCTCAATTGACTCTAGCGGTGTCTGCTCATCAGGTACTCGGAGACACTTCTTCAACTGGGACACGTGAAACACGTCATGTACTCCTGCTAGTGATTGTGGTAACTCCAGCTGGTACGCAACTTCACCTCTACGGTTGAGAACCTTAAACGGTCCAACATATCGCGGCGCGAGTTTTCCTTTGGCATGGAATCTCTTAACTCCCTTGAGTGGTGTGACTCTGAGATACACGAAATCTTCCGGCTCAAAGCTCAGGTCTCGGCGACGGTTATCGGCGTAGCTCTTCTGTCTTGACTGATCTATCTTCAGTCTTTCCCAGATTATGGCAATTTGCTCTTCGGCTTCTTGAAGAATGTCCGGCCCAAAGACACAGCGTTCACCTGTCTCATTCCAGTTCAACGGTGTTCGACAAGGTCGACCATATAGTGCTTCAAATGATGACATTTGCAAACTTGATTGATAACTGTTGTTGTAACTGAACTCAACGTACGGCAGACTCTTATCCCAAGAGGTAGCATAAGCCAATGCACAAGCTCGTAGCATGTCCTCTAGAATCTGATTAACTCTTTCGGTTTGCCCATCCGTCTACGGATGACAAGCTGTACTGAAGTTCAAACGGGTTCCCATGGCTTCATGCAGTTTGTTCCAAAACCTCGAGGTAAACTAGGTACCTCTGTCCGATACAATCTTCTTCGGCACTCCGTGCAAACAAACGATCCTGGTCATGTACAACTCCGCTAATTTATCTCCCGAGTAAGTGGTCTTAACGGGGATAAAGTGAGCGACCTTAGTCAAGCGATCCACTATGACCCATATGGAATCATACCCTCCTTGAGTCTTGGGTAAACCGGTAATGAAGTCCATTCCGATTTCCTCCCACTTCCACTCGGGTATCTTTAACGGCTGTAGCAGTCCTGCTGGTCTCTGATGCATTGCCTTGACTCTCTGGCATATGTCGCACAGCGCAACATGCTCGGCAACTTCACGCTTCATGCTCGGCCACCAGAATCTTTCCTTCATATCCTGATACATCTTGGAACTTCCCAGATGAATTGAATACTTGGAGTCATGGGCTTCTTCTAGAATCAGCTGCTTCAGCTCCTTCCTGTTTGGCACACAGATACTATCTTGCATCCATAATGTGCCTTGCTCGTCCAGTCTGAAGTACTTTGCCTTGCCTTCCTCCATCTTGGACTTAATCTTGCGGATCTTGTCATCATCCTTCTGTCCTTCTCGGATTTGATCCTCCAAGGTAGGCTTTACTTCTAATGCAGCCAAGAATCCCTCTGGTACTACTTCAATCTGGATTCTCTGAAATTCCTCACATAGCTCATCCTGACTCGTGGCTATCAACATGTTCACAGTATGGCTTTTCCGACTCAGGGCATCGGCCACCACGTTAGCCTTTCCTGGATGGTAATGGATTCCAACATTATAATCCTTGATCAACTCTAACCATCTCCTCTGTCTCATGTTCAGGTCTGATTGGGTGAAGATGTATTTAAGACTCTTATGGTCCGTGTATACTTCACATCTGTTTCCAATCAAATAGTGATGCCACAACTTCAAAGCATGCACTACGGTAGCTAACTCTAGGTCATGTGTTGGATAATTCTCCTCATGCGGCCTCAACTGCCTTGATGCATAAGCGACGACCTTTCCATTCTGCATCAGCACACATCCAAGTCCTTGGCGCGATGCATCCCAATAGATATCGAAGCTTTGATTGACGTCCGGTAGAATCAGCACCGGGGCCGATGTCAATCGTTTCTTCAGCTCTTGAAAACCTTTCTCGCACTCCGGCGTCCATGCAAACTTCTTCTCCTTTTTCAACAATTGCGTGAGAGATTTCGCAATTGTCGAAAAGCCTTCAATGAAACGGCGGTAGTAACCTGCCATTCCTAGGAAACTCCGGATTTGGGTCACGGTCTTTGGCTGCTCCCAGTGTAACACAGCTTCTACCTTGCTTGGATCTACGACAACTCCTTCTGCGGTCATTACGTGTCCAAGGAATTCCACCTTGTCCTTCCAAAAATCACACTTACTGAACTTGGCGAAGAGTTGTTGTTCCCTCAGCTTTTCCAAAACTCACCTCAAGTGCTCTGCATGTTCATCCTCTGTCTTGGAGTAGATTAAGATATCATCTATAAACATAACAACAAACTTGTCCAAATATTCCATGAACACCTTATTCATCATATTCATGAAATATACTGGCGCATTCGTCAAACCAAAGGACATAACTGTAAACTCGTAATGTCCGTATCTTGACGAAAATGTGGTCTTCGGAATATCCTCTGATCGGATCTTCAACTGGTGGTATCCTGATCTCAGATCAATCTTGGAGAAAACTCTGGCTCCTCTCAACTAGTCAAACAGATCATCGATCCTGGGTGGCGGGTACTTATTCTTCACGGTGACTTCATTGAGTGCACGGTAGTCAATGCACATCCTGAAACTTCTGTCCTTCTTCTTAACGAACAAAACTGGTGCTCCCCACGGCAACGAACTCGATCTGATGAATCCTTTTCCCATCAACTCTTCAAGCTGCTTCTTCATCTCTACCAATTCCTCGGTGGACATCCGATAGGGTCTCTTTGCTATCGGGGCTGTACCAGGTACAAGCTCTATCACAAACTCTATGTCTCTGTCTGGCGGCATACTAGGTAAATCTTCAGGAAAAACATCTGGATACTCATTCACTACTGAGACATCTTCTATGCTGATTGCCTTGGCGCTGTTAACCATCAACTGTCCATCTCTAACGGCGGTAGCTTGAAATTCCACTTTCCTTCCACTTGGGCTTTCAACCGAGATGATCCTTCGTCCACAATCTAGCACAACCTTGTGCTTGGATAACCAATTCATTCCCAAAATAACATCTAAGGTCTGGGTTTCCAACATAACAAGGTTCGCTAGGAACTCTATCCCATCTATTAATATTCTTACCCCAGAACATCCTACTTTAGTTTGGAGTTCAGACCCAGGGGTTTGAACTAAAAGCATGCATTTAAGTCTTGCAATCTCCAAATCATTTTTAGCAGCAAAGCCTTGAGAAACAAACGAATGCGAAGCTCCAGAGTCAAACAAAGCAGGTGCAGTCGAGTTAACAAGTAACTTACCCAAGACGACGTCTGTGGCATTACGAGTGCCTCTGCGGTGACATGGTTGACTCGGCCTCTCACCACGGCCTGGGTGCCGCTCTGGCTGTCTTTGTCCGCGGTTTGCTCCTGGTCTGGCGTCTGGCCGGGTGTGGATCCTGATTGAAGCGGACCGGGTCACTCTCGCTGTCTTCTTGGGGCATTGTTGGAAAAGTGCCCTGGCTCGTTGCATGTGTAGCGGCGTCTCACTTGTCCCCTGTTATCGCTGAAGCGGCGTTTACGGCTAGAGCTGGGTCGATAATTTTGATTGGCCAGTGCAGGTCTTTGGCGGCGGTGTCCTTGCAGCATTCTGTGGTTGAAACCTGAAAAACTGATTTGGCGTAACCCTTAAACGTTGCTGCGCTTCCTGACGTGATCCCTGCTGTTGCATTCTGCGCTTCCTGTTGTCGTCTAGTTCCTTGCGCTTGTCCTCGAGAATAAGCGCCTTATTCACCAACTCTTGGAAATCTGGAAAGGTGTGGGTGATCAGCCCTACCTGCAGTCCTGAGTTAAGTCCCTTCATAAAGCGGGATTGTCTGGCCTTATCTGTCGCTACATCTTCAGGTGCGTAGCGTGCAAGCTGTGTGAACTTGTTCAGGTATTCGGCCACCGGCTGGTTACCTTGCTTCAGAGCCCTGAATTCCTCCTTCTTGAGGTCCATGATTCCTTCAGGCACGTGATACTAACGAAATGCGGCTGTAAACTCCTCCCAAGTGATGTCCTGAGGGTTCTCCCGCGTGGTGCAGAAGTTCTCCCACCATTCTGCGGCGGTCCCTTCCAACTGATGAGAAGCGTAGAGTACCTTCTCATTTCCCATGCATTGGGCAATGTGTAGCTTCCTCTCAATTGACCTTAACCAATCATCTGCTTCCAGCGGATTGGCATTCCTGGAGAAAGTGGGTGGATGAGTCCTCATGAACTCTGACAGTCTTGAATTCTGGCGTTGTCCCTGATTGACTTGATTAGCGGCGGCCTGAGCAGTGACGTGCTGCATCTGTTGCATCATATCATGCATCAAATGAGTTTGTGCAGCAAGAAAAGCTCCAAAATTCTGCATGTCAACTGGCGGTGCTGGCTGGGGTGCAGGTGCTCCATCATTGGGGTTTCCAGCTGGGCGAGAACCACTTCCATTGCCTCCAAGGTTTTCGCGGGTGTTCACCATCTGTCGATTGCTCCAAGTTTTAGGGATAAGGGGAAACAAGAATAGACAAGTAATAGGGAAACTATGCGGGGAAAAGTGTAACTGAAAATCCAACTTTATTATTAATAATAATAACTTAGTATGGTCGCTTACAATGCCTAAAGGCCTGCAACACATACTGCACACTCAGCAAGCAAGGAAAAATCCAAATGACTAACACAGGAGTCTAACACCACTAAGGGTGACTCTTATTCTAAACGCGACTCGACGAAGGAGTCTTAACAGCAAAACCTACGCTCACTCGTCAAGAAAACCTCCACTGCCTCCTCACGGCGGGTGCGGTGGCATCGGCGCGAAACAATCGCCATGCCCCACAACTGCAGCTGTAGTTGACGACACGGCGTCCTCCTCTGGTTCTAGATCTGGCTGCTGCTGTGGCTGTGGCGCGGGTGCAGGTGGCGCCTCTTCTGGTTCCTCCTCTGGCTCTGGGACTTCCAACTCCAACACTGGATCGGGACCCTGTCCATACAATGCGGTCTCCAGCTCTGCGATCCTTTCCGCAGCATAGGCGACGTACTCACGAGCATTCTCCAAGTGCTTCTTCTCCTCCTCAACCTGCTCGCGAGCCTTCTTCAACTCCTGGACTGTGTCATCGATAAGCTCCTCCTGGGCGGCGACGAATCGGGCTAAGTGAGTGACGGTAGCATCCTCATCTTCTATCGGCTTCCGTTGAACTCATGAGGAGAATTACCCGACGCATGACCTAGAGTTAGCTGCAGTAGTGCATGCTTTGAAGTTGTGGCGTCACTATTTGATTGGAAACAGATGTGAAGTATACACGGATCATAAGAGTCTTAAGTACATCTTCACCCAATCAGACCTGAACATGAGGCAGAAGAGATGGCTAGAGTTGATCAAGGATTATAACGTTGGAATCCATTACCATCCCGGAAAGGGGGACGTGGTGGCCGATGCTTTGAGTCGGAAAAGCCATACTGTGGACATGTTGATAGCCACGAGTTAGGATGAGCTGTGTGAGGATTTCCATAGGATGAAGATTGAAGTCGTATCAGAAGGATTCTTGGCCGCATTAGAAGTGAAGCCCACTCTAGGGGATCAGATCCGAGAAGGACAGAAGGATGATGACAAGATCCGCAGGATTAAGTCCAAGATGGACGAGGGCAAGGCAAAAGACTTCAAACTGGACGAGCAAGGCACGTTATGGATAAAGGATCGAATTTGTGTGCCAAACAAGAAGGAGCTGAAGCAGCTGATCCTAGAAGAAGCCCATGACTCCAAGTATTCAATTCATCCGGGAAGTGCCAAGATGTATCAGGATATGAAGGAAAGATTCTGGTGGCCGAGCATGAAGCGTGAAGTTGCCGAACATGTTGCGCTGTGCGACATATGCCAGAGAGTCAAGGCAATGCACCAGATACCCGCAGGATTGCTGCAGCCGTTGAAGATACCTGAGTGGAAGTGGGAAGAAATCGGAATGGATTTCATTACCAGTTTACCCAAGACTCAAGGAGGATATGATTCCATATGGGTTATAGTGGACCGCTTGACTAAGGTCGCTCACTTTATTCCTGTGAAGACAACCTATTCGGGAGATAAATTAGTGGAGTTGTATATGACCAGAATCGTTTGTTTGCACGGAGTGCCGAAAAAGATTGTATCGGACAGAGGTACCCAGTTTACCTCGAGATTCTGGAATAAGCTGCATGAAGCCATGGGAACTCGCTTGAATTTCAGTACAGCTTATCACCCGCAGACGGATGGGCAAACCGAAAGACTTAATCAGATTCTAGAGGATATGTTAAGAGCATGTGCATTGGCTTATGCCACCTCCTGGGACAAAAGTCTTCCGTATGCTGAGTTCAGCTACAACAATAGCTACCAAGCAAGTTTGCAAATGTCACCATTTGAGGCATTATATGGTCGACCTTGTTGAACACCGTTGAACTGGAATGAGACAGGTGAACGCCGTGTCTTTGGACCGGACATTCTTCAAGAGGCCGAAGAACAGATTGCCATGATCCGAGAAAGACTGAAGATAGCACAGTATGGACAGAAAAGCTACACCGACAACCGTCGCCGAGACCTGAGCTTCGAACCAGAAGATTTCGTGTATCTCAGAGTCACACCTCTCAAGGGAGTTAAGAGATTCCATGCCAAAGGAAAACTCGCGCCGCGATATGTTGGAACATTCAAGTTTCTCAGCCGTAAAGGTGAAGTTGCGTATCAGCTGGAATTGCCACAGTCGTTGGTAGGGGTACATGACGTATTCCACGTGTCCCAGCTGAAGAAGTGTCTCCGAGTGCCCGATGAGCAAACACCATTGGAGTCGATCGAGTTGCAAGAAGATCTGACCTACCGAAAACACCCCGTGAAGATTCTGGACACTATGGATCGAGAGACAAGAAACAAGTCAACCCATTTCTGCAGAGTTCAATTGAGCAACCATGCAGAGAGTGAAGCAACTTGGGAGCGCGAGGAGGAATTGAAGAAAGAGTTTCCAAACCTATTCCTTAGTAGGCCCTGAATCTCGGGGACGAGTTTCTGTTAAGGGGGGTAGGTTTGTAACACCCCAAAATTTTGTTTTCATGAATAAAGTCGAATTTTAGAATTTTTCTGAATTTTTGGAATTTTCTGGAATTTATTTGTATTTATTTGGAATTAATTTGAATTTATTCCAGATTGAAATAATTAAAGAAATAAAAATTTCAAATAAAGTTTTGTTGGAAATATTTTATTGGAGTCAAAAATGTCTCAAAGTATTTTCCATAATTTTTTTGGAATTTTTCTGAGTATTTTGCTATTTTTCTGGATTTATTTGAATTTTCTATGAATTATTTGAATTATTTAATCGCTGGAAAATGCGAATAGGTTTGTACTGTTCATCCGACCGAGCCCGAGTCAGACTCGAGTCCGAGTCCGACTCGGACCGATCACAAGAAGACGGTTCGGTCGAAAGCGTCGAACTCCTAACCCGTGCACCGTCAGATCGAGATCCAACGGCCCACGTTGGCCCACGTAGCCCACGTGCGTAAATCACACTTGACCCTAACCCGAGATCAATCGGGACCATTGGATCAAGATCCAACGGTCCGGATCAATCCGCGCGTAACACGGCCGCGCCCGAGCCATCTCCGCCGTTGATCGCGCCACGTGGACGGCCCATGTGCGTCCACGTCACCTAATCCGAGTCCCCGCCGGACTCCGCCGTCGCCCGCGAGTGGGCCTCGGTTTCCGCGAGATTCACGGAAGCCGAGGCCACTATTTATGCGCGTGTCGCCACCGCTGGTTCCTCTCTTCCGTGCGCACCCGTGCCCCCAAACCATCTCGCCTGAGCCGCCGCCGTTCACTCGTACGAGCTCGCCGTAGTTGCCTCTTCCTTCCGCCACGGTTTTTGCCCGCGCCCGCCGCCATCCGCCATCCTTCGCCGCCGTTAACCCCAGATCCTAACTCCCCGCGTCGAGGCGCACCCGTGCTTACCACTCACCTCGCCGGAGGAGCCCCGGAGTGCCGTCGACTTGGTCGTCGTCCTCGACTCCGGCCACCCAGCGTCGTCGCGTGCCATCGCCGCCCCCGAGCTACGTGCACCGTCGAATCCAGATCGGACGGTTACGGTGAGTTCACGTGTTTCCCGAACCGTAAAAACCTAGATTGGATCTGGACCGTTGGATCTTCATTGGACGGCTACGGAATCCCAACCATTGGATATAAATCCAACAGCTTAGATTAAGCCACGTGGTCAGGAACTACACCGTGCTTGGATAGATCTCAGCTGTTAGATCTAGATCATACGGTTAGGGTTAACCCACGTTGAAGCATTAGATGCAACCCCAGCCGTTCGATCGAGATCGAACGGCGTACGTCGTGCCACGCCACCCCACGGTGAGGCGAAACCCGATCGAATATGGACCGTCCGATCTAAATCGAACGGCCCAGATTAGCCGCGTTGCACCGCAACGTGCGGCATTGGATCCAATCTGGACCGTTGATTTTCAAATCAACGGCCTAGATCGTGCCACGTGCGCGGGAGCCGAACCGGCGCGGTCAGCACGGTCAGCCGCGGTCGCCGCTGACGTCACACGTGACGTCAGCGTGGGGCCCGCGTGTCAGCGTCTGGCCAACGACTCCATGACGTCATCTGTGATGTCATGCTGACGTCACGGGTGGGGCCCACGTCTCAGTCCGCTCGGCCGAAAGTCGATGACGTCAATGTTGACGTCATCCAGTGGGTCCCACGTGTCAGTGACACATGAACCCGTGGACCGGGTCCACGGTGGACCGAGCCCGAGCCGTGCACCGAGTCCATGGACCGGCTGACATCATGATTGCGCAATAAATCGATTTTTCTTTAGAAAAATAATTCGGTGGAAATTCAAATACCGTGCTGACGTCATTTTTCGGATTTTTCAATAGAAAAATAAATGAATTAATTCGATTTATTGATTTATTTGAATTTTCAAACTTCAAACGCTTATAACTTTTGCGTTTCAGCTCCAATTCTAATGATTCCAATTTCTAAATTTTTATAAAATTGAGATCTACTCAAATATGAATTTTAATTAATTTTTGGACTTGAATTTTTCTCTGTTTATATTTAATTAATAGATTCTTTAAACTTTAAACAATTATAACTTTTGCATTTTAACTCCGATTTGAGCGATTCAAATTTCTAAAAATTTGTAAAATTATGCCCTTTCTGTTTATGGACTTTATTTGATGTTTTGAGCAATGTGCATGTACTGTTTTATTTATTTATTTATTGCTATTTGCACGCGTTACGAGTAGACGTTGAAGTACCCGAAGGCTTCGAAAGACAAGTGTTGACCCAGGAGCTAGCTCAAGACCAAGAACAAGTACTCTTTGAAGGCAAGTTATGCTTTGACCATATTGATCCCATTTTTGAAATCTATCCGATTTAAATTATTGCATGCTATTTCAATAAGAAAATGCTTTAACTAATTATTGGAAATTAGATAAATGCCAAATTGCAGTATGACACCTTGATTAATTACTTATGTGCCATAAACCCTTGTCACCCTAGTTGTGGATTATTTAGTTGCACATTATTAAATTGCCAACATGGGTAATTAGACCGTTGTAGTATATTGCTTAGACCTGCCACGTAGTCACAACATGATTTTGGATAATTACGTGTTAACATTGACTTAATGACATATGGAACATGTTTTTGAGAAGTGTCATGTGTTATGATGTTGTTATCGATGGCACGTGGTGCATGGTAATCAACTGGGGTTTGATAAATAGATTTAGACCGGGGCATATGGCAATAATGATATGGTGGGCCATGATTGGCCCCGGGGAAGTTGATTTGGTTCTTCGGGTAGTCTTGCCCTGGTCACCCTAAGGACTTAACCTTGCAAGCCTTTGAACTGAGTCAAACGTGCAACCACATGTCTATAATCGGACGGACCTAGTTGATTAAGTTGCTAATAGCGTACCTGTGGGACCTCGGGGTGTCAACTATACCTTTTGTGTAGTTGTACGGGGGAGCGTACCGGGGCTGCGACTAGATACCCATCTAATGGTTGATTGGCCTAGACTTCGCCTTTGCTAAGGGAAGGGCTAGTGTGCAATAACCGGGGAGGCCCACTTGTGCTGTTAGAAGTTTCTAAAAGACTTTGTTACGGACACTCGCCTTTGTGGTGTTTGGCTGTATCTTGTGGGCAAAGTGCATAACCTCTGCAGAGTGTAAAATCTATTCGAATAGCCGAGTCCGCGGCATTGGACATTGCTCGGGAATTACAGTTAAAGGTTAGACTTTCACAAAAATGACTTGACTCTTGAAAGATGTTGGTTTGGAATGATGAATTGGGCCTAGGATCAAAAATGTTGTATTTGTGAGATCATTGTGAAAAGTACTCTATTCATTATTGTTTTACCGCTTGCAATCTATTATTTTATTTACTCATGCTACTTTACTGCAAATGAACCTGTTAGCCTATCCTTTGTAATAAGCCATGCATGTAGAATATTAGCTTGCATTCTTTGCATGACTTGCTGAGTACCAAGTACTCACCCTTGCCATAATACAACATCAGTTGAAGAAGAGTCGACGCCAGCTTCGGAGGAAGAGTACTTGGAGGAGCCGTCTAACTAGGGAGCGGGCCCAGTCAGTTGCCTATGGTATACTGGATGGCGCCACGAAATCTACTTTATTCTGCTGCAGTTATTTCTCTTTTAATAAGTCTTCGCCCTGTGAGGCGTATCTTTGTAACTTGGCCATAAGGTCGAGCAACCAGTTTGGTTAATTAAGTAAAGTACACTACTATTTCGTTAAGTATGATTGTGATATTTACCGATGTTGAGACTCTGTGCACTAGCGTGATCCTGGACTAGTGTTGAATACACAGAGGGTCCGGATTTGCAAATTCGGGTCCCGACAGAGCCGAACCGACGCGGTCAGCACGGTCAGCCCCAAGCCGTCGCTGACGTCACGCGTGACATCAGCATAGGGCCCGCATGTTAGTGACTCAGCCACCCACACGATGACGTCACCCGTGACATCATGCTGACGTCACGGTGGGGCCCGCATGTTAGAGCCGTTCGGCCGAGCTGTGCTGACGTCAGCGATGACATCAGCAGTGGGTCCCACGTGTCAGTGACACATGTACCCGTAGACCGGGTCCACGATGGACCAACACCGAACCGTGGACCAGGCCATGGACCGGATGACGCAAGCATGACGCAATAAATAGATTTTTCTTTAGAAAAATAATTCGGTGGAAATTCAAAATGCGCGCTGACGTCATATTTCGGATTTTCCAATAGAAAAATAAAGAATTATCTCGGTTTATTCTTTTAATTGATTTTTCAAACTTCAGACGGCTATAACTTTTGCGTTTTAACTCCAATTGAGGTAATTCCAGTTTCTAAATTTTTATAAAATTGTGCTCTATTTAATGGTGAATTTTATTTAATTTTTGTTCATGAGTTTTTCCTCTATTTTATTTATTTGTTGTTTATTTATCCGATACGCGTAGACGTTGAACTGCCCGAAGGCTTCGAAGGAGAAGTTTTGACCCAGGAGCAAGTTCAAGACCAGGAACCAGTACTTTTTGAAGGCAAGTTATGCTTTGACCATATTGATCCCACTTTTGAAATTATGTTTATTTAAATTATTTCATGCTAGTTTATTTTAAAATGCTTTTGAATAATTACGGGAATAGTTATGTGACCTACCTGATTAGGCCACCTTGTCTATAATAGTTGTATGCCATGAATCATTTGTCACCCTAGGATGTGGAATAGTAGTTGGACACTAATACTTTGCCAACATGGGTTGATTAGACCGTAATTACCCAGCTTAGCCTTGCAATCGAGTTATTGATATAATTTTGAATGTCGGAAATTAATCTTGACTTAATGAGAGATGGAACATGATTTTGGAAATTGCTACATGTGTTGTTGATGATGTTGATGGCACGTGGTGCATGGTAATCAACTGGGTGATTAAATGATTTAGATTGGGCAAGTGGCAAGATTGTTCTGGTGGGTTAGGTGTGGCATTTGGGAGGTCGCATTTGGTTTTATTTCTTTGGTTACTTGTGAATTACTGGGTAGTATTGCCTCAGTCACCATAAGGACTTAACCTTGCAAGAATTTGAACTGAGTCCATCATACAGCCACAAGTCTGGAGTGGGACAGACCTAGCTGAGTAAACTGTGAGGTCTAGTCTTTGGTACTATCGTAGTGGAGTGAGATCCAGGTTCGCGGGTAGGCTCACATGGCGCAAGAGGGGGGCCCTGAGTGCGTTAACCAGTCCCTTCAGTGTTGAAACCTTAGCGGGCAGTACTGGGTCTAGAAGTAGCTTTGGAAAGGTTTTTTTACGGTCACACGCCTTTGTGGTGTTTGCTTGTATCTTGTGGGTAAAGTGTATGACCTCTACAGAGTGTACAACCTATTTGAATAGCCGAGTCCACGGTATTGCACACTGCTCGGTGATTACAGTCAAGGGTTAGACTTTCATGAAAATGACTTTGGATATTTGGTGTCGGGAATGATGAAATTGCTTTAGGTTGATAAATGCTTTACTTGTGAAATTGTTTATGAAAGTTATTATTGTTATTACTGTTTTACTGCTTTTAATCTACTACTGTTATTTGTGAATGAAGCTTTACTACAAAAGAACCACTTAGCCTGTCATTTGTAACAAGCCATGCATATAGAATATTAGACTACATCTCTGTGCATGACTTGCTGAGTGCTTTCAGGTACTCACCCTTGCAACATCAAACATCAATTGAACAAGAATCAACACCAGCACCGGAGGAGGAGTTCCAGGAGGAACCAACGAACTAGGGGCAAGCCTAGTCAGTTGCCTGTGGCATATTGGTTGGCGCCACACGTTTTCTTTTATTTCTACTGCAAGTTCATTTGAGTAAGACCTAAGCTCTGTGAGGCGTGCTTTTGTAACTTGACCATAAGGTCGAGCAACCAGTTATATTTCCCTTTCAATAAAGTACTTTACTATTTCATTGAGTATGATTGTGGTATTTACCGATGTTGAGACTGTGTGCACTAGCGTGATCCTGGACTAGTGTTGAATACACGGAGGGTCCGGATTTGCATATTCGGGTCCCGACATATAGCCACAAGTCTGGAATGGGGCAGATCTAGCTGAGTAAACTGTGAGGTCTAGTCTTTGGTACTGTCGTAGTGGAGTGAGACCCGGGTTCGCAGGTAGGCTCACATGGCGCAAGAGGGGGGCCCTGAGTGTGGTAACCAGTCCCTTCAATGTTGAAACCTTAGCGGGAAGTACCGGGTTTAAAAGTAGCTTTGGAAAGGCTTTGTTATGGTCACACGTCTTTGTGGTGTTTGCTTGTATCTTGTGGGTAAAGTGTATGACCTCTGCAGAGTGTACAACCTATTCGAATAGCCGAGTCCACGGTATTAGACACTGCTCGGTGATTACAGTCAAGGGTTAGACCTTACGAAAAATGAACTTGGATACTTGGTCTGGAATTAATGAACTTGCTTTAGGTTGATAAATGCTTTACTTGTGAAATTGTTCATGAAAGTTATTATTGTTATTACTGTTTTACTGCTTTCCAATCTATTACTGTTAATTATGAATGTTGCTTATTGCAAAAGAACCTCTTAGCCTGTTGTTGGAATAAGCCATGCATGTAGCTATTAGCTTTTCATCTCTGTGCATGACTTGCTGAGTGATTTTGAGAACTCACCCTTGCCACAATACCAACATCAGTTGAAGAAGAATTGACACCAGCATTGGAGGAAGAGTTCCAGGAGGAGCCGACGAACTAGGGGCGAGCCCAGTTAGTTGCCTGTGGCATATTGGTTGGCGCCACACGTTTCTTTATTTTCAATGCAAGTTTATTTGAGTAAGACTTAAGCCCTACGAGGCGTACTTTTATGACTTGACCATAAGATCGAGCAACCGGTTATACTTCTCTTTGAATAAAGTACTTTACTATTTCGTTGAGTATGATTGTGGTATTTACCGATGTTGAGACTATGTGCACTAGCGTGATCCTGGACTAGTGCTGAATACACAGAGGGTCCGGATTTGCACATTCGGGTCCCAACATACCGATCAAAGGACCTCACTAAACCGACAAGCCAAGTAATCGCCGGATCCATCGTGGCATTCACCAATGCATAGATGTTGTCTAGACTGCCTGACTCATGAGAAGGACAGTAGGGGAACAACTGCACGAAATCTGAAACATCGTGGTGAAGGCAGAGGATAGCGACGTACGCTCTGTCGAGCACAGCAGCCAAGGGACTCGGCGCCATCCTATGATACCATTGAGTAGCTTCTGCGTCATGATGCCCACGATTAGACACTTCCGCGATGTACAATGAGGAGGCTAGGCTAACTCCAGCGCGTGAGATGAGGTACTCTAGCTGGAACAAAAATCCAGTTCGTTGCATCATGTCCCAAAGGACTGCTTGCACTGAGCCCTCAAAGATCGTGTGAGTATAATAGCACGGCTCCCAGCATCCCGACATCTAAGATTAAAGAAAAGAATAGGTTAGCAAGACTTGGAACCAACTAACGATAAGGGAAAAACAACCAAACAAACAGCTAGGCACACAAGACCCTACCTTACTTATCCTAGCAGCTATTCAGTATGAGACTAGCTTTTGAAGAAGATAGGTTCTCCAAATATTATCACACGTAGAGATATACCGATTTCCTCCCACTTCCATTCAGGTATCTTCAGCGGCTGCAGCAATCCAGCTGGTCTCTGATGCATTGCTTTTATCCTTTGATATATGTCGCATAAAGTAACGTGCTCGACAACCTCACGCTTCATGCTCAGCCACCAAAATCTCTCCTTCAAGTCTTGATACATCTTGGCACTTCTGGATGAATTGAATACTTGGAGTCATGGGCTTCTTCCAGAATCAACTGCTTCAGCTCCTTCTTGTTCGGCACACAAATGCGGTCTTTAATCCACAATGTACCATGCTCATCCAGCCTGAAGTACTTAGCCTTGCCTTCATCCATTTTGGACTTGATTTTTCTAATCTTGTCGTCATCCTTCTGACCTTCTCTGATTTGTTCTTCTAAGGTAGGCTTTACTTCCAAGGTTGCTAGAAATCCTTCAGGTACCACTTTTAGCTTCATCCTCTTGAAATCTTTACATAGCTCAGCCTGACTCCCTTCTACTAGTATATTCACGGTGTGGCTTTTCTGACTCAAGGCATCGGCTACTACATTAGCCTTGCCGGGATGATAATGGATTCTGACATTATAGTCCTTGATCAATTTCAACCATCTCCTTTGCCTCATATTTAGGTCCGACTGAGTGAAGATATATTTAAGACTCTTATGATCCGTATAAACTTCACATCTATTCCCAGTAAGGTAATGACGCCACAACTTCAGAGCATGCACTACGACAGCTAACTCCAAGTCATGCGTCGGGTGATTCTCCTCATGCGGCCTTAACTGCCTTAATGCACAAGCGACTACCTTCCAGTTCTGCATCAACACGCATCCAAGTCCTTGGTGCGATGCATCACAGTAAATATCAAAACTCTGATGCACGTTCGGCAAAACCAACACTGGCGTTGTTGTCAATCGCTTCTTCAACTCTTGAAAACTCTTCTCGCATTCCGGCGTCCATGCATACTTCTTCTCTTTCTTCAGTAATTGCGTAAGGGGTCTGGGAATCGTTGAGAATCCTTCAATGAATCGATGGTAATATCCCGCCATTCCAAGGAAACTACGGATCTGGGTCACCGACTCCAGCTGCTCCCAATGCAATATCGCTTCCACTTTGCTCGGGTCAACTACGACTCCATCGGCAGTCATTACATTTCCAAGAAATTCCACTTTACTATTCCAGAAGTCACATTTGCTATACTTAGCAAATAACTGTTGCTCTCGCAACTTCTCGAGCACTAGCCTTAGATGTTCGGCGTGTTCTTCTCTTGTCTTGGAGTAGACAAGGATGTCATCAATGAACACAAGGACAAACTTATCCAAGTGCTCCATGAAAACTTTATTCATCAAGTTCATGAAATATGCGGGTGCATTAGTTAGACCAAAAGACATAACTATAAACTCATAATGTCCATATCTTGATGAAAATGTAGTCTTCGGTACATCTTCGGATCGAATCTTCAGTTGATGATATCCTAATCGAAGATCAATATTGAAGAAAACTCCAGCTCCTCCGAACTGATCAAACAAGTTATCGATCCTGGGTAGCGCATACTTGTTCTTTATCATCACATCATTAAGTGCACGATAATCAATACACATCTGAAAGCTTCCATCTTTCTTTTTGATGAACAAGACGAGCGCTCCCCACGGTGACGAACTGGGTCTGATAAATCCTTTCTCCAACAGTTCCTCAATCTGTTTCTTCATCTCCACTAACTCATCGGTAGACATCCGATAAGGTCTCTTGGCTATCGGGGTCGTACCAGGTACTAGCTCGATCACGAACTCAATGTCCTTATCTGGCTGCATACCAGGGTAATCTTTAGGAAAAACATCCGGGTACTCACTGACCACTGGTACATCTTCAATGCTGACTGCCTTCACACAGTTGACCATCAGCTGTCCATCTCGAACGGCAGTTGCTTGAAACTCAACTCTTCTACCATCTGGGCTTTCAACTGATACGACTCTTCGTTCAGAGTCTAACACAGCCTTGTGCTAGGTTAACCAATCCATTCCTAGTATAACATCTAGGGTCTTAGTATCCAATATAATAAGGTTCACTAGGAACTCTACCCCTTTTATTAGTAACTCTACCCTAGAACATCCTACATTAGATTGGAGTTCTGATCTAGGGGATTGGACTATCAACACATGTCTAAGGTTCACCATTCTTAACCCATTTTCCACAGCAAAATTCCGAGATATAAAAGAATGCGAAGCTCCAGAATCAAACAAAACTATTGCAGGCACTAAGTTAACTAGTAACTTACCCAGTACGACGTCCGATGTGTTCTAAACCGTATCGGCGGTGACGTGGTTGATTCGACCTCTCACCGTACCTTGGGGTGTGGCTCCAGCTTGAGCAGCTCCACGGTTTCCTCCTGGTGCGAGCGTCCTTGCAGGCATTGTCCCAAGGTTGAGGCGAATAGGCATCACACCTCCTCCTCGCTTAGGGCAGTTATTGGAGAAGTGCCCCGGCTCATTGCAACTATAGTAGCATTTTATCGTTGGTGGCTGGCTTCCTGCTGGTGCAACTCTAGCTTGTGTTGGTGTCTGGTAATTCTGTCCAGTGGGTCTCGGTGCTGGTGGCGGTGTCTTGGCGACATTTTGAGACTGAAATCTGAAGAATTGGTTGGGCACAACTCTCAGCCTTTGTGCTCCTGGGTGAGATCCCTGCTGTGCCATCCGACGCTTCCTGTTATCATCCAGCTCCTTGAGCTTGTCCTCCAGGATAAGAGCTTTATTCACCAATTCTTGGAAATCAGGGAACGTGTGGATGATCAACCCAACCTGCAGTCCTGAGTTCAGTCCCTTCATGAAGCGAGACTGTTTAGCCTTATCCGTCGCTACATCTTCAGGTGCGTAGCGAGCAAGTTGAGTGAACTTGTTCAAATAGTCAGCCACTGACTGGCTGCCTTGTTTAAGATCTCGAAACTCTTCCTTCTTCAAGTCCATGATTCCTTCGGGCACATGATACTGATGAAAAGCAATCGTGAACTCCTCCCAAGTGATCTCCTATGGGTTCTCATGCGAGGCACCGAAATTCTCCCACCATTCCGCTGCAGTCCCTTCTAGCTGATGAGATGCATAAAGCACTCATTCATTCCCAATGCACTGAGTGATGTGCAACTTCCTTTCAATAGACCTTAATCAATCATCTGCCTCTAGTGGGTTTGCACTCCAAGAAAACGTTGGCGGATGAATCCTCATTAACTTTGAAAGTCTGGAGTTCTGACTCTATCCTTGATTAGCTTGGTTGGCCTGATTGGCAGCGGCTTGGGTAGTGACTTGCTGCGTCTGTTGCATCATTGCATGCATCAACTGTGTCTGAGCGGCAAGGAATGCTCCAACGTTCTGCATGTCAACTGGTGGTGCTGGCTGGGGCGCAGGTGCTCAATCATTGGGGTTTCCTGCAGGGCGAGAACCACTTCCACTTCCTCCATTGTTGCCACGAGTGTTCACCATCTATTGATTGCTCCAAGGTTTAGAGTCGAGAGGGAGATGAGAATAGACAAGTAGTAAGAAACTTATGCGGGGGTAGCGTATGTAACTCAAAAATCCAACTTTATTAATTATAAATAACTTGGTATGGTTTCTCACAATGCCTAACGGCTTTGCAACACATACTGCACACTCAGCAATCAAGGAAATCCAAATTAAACTAACACACTGGAGTCTACCGCCTAAAGGGCGACTCTTATTATTCTAAGACGCAACTCAACACTCGAGTCTCAACCGCTGAGTCTAAATACTCACTCATCGATCCATCCCCCATGGGAACAACTTGGGATACACTTGGGCGAGTGTGGTGGCATCGGCGCAAAGCGATCTCCGTGACCAACCACAGCGGTGGTCGACGAAGCAACGTCCTCCTCCAACTCTGAAGAGTAGGTGCGAGCGATCTACCGCATCGCTCGACGCGATGTCTCTTGGATCCCGACCTCAAACGAAGACCTCCTCGCTATGATGTATATAGGATGACTCGCCTTGGTCTTCTCTCTAGCATACACATTGATCTTGATGTCCCATGCTCGAACCAGTCCTGCCTTCACTATGGTGGTTCCCCGGTAGATTGGTCTATCAAAACCCCCAAGTAGCTGCATCATACGCCACAACTCAGCGGCGTAACCTTCCTCAAGTTTAGCATAGTTATTGATCATCTTCATCTGCCAAAGACACTCACATAAGAACGCAACATTTCAAAACAAAGTGAGAGCAAAAAGCATCCAGCATGGGGTATGAACAAGAGAGAGGGGGAAAGTCGAGAGTTCATTTATTATCTTGGCAAATTTTAAATTTAGAAAATAGTTTTATCCTCACTACAACCATTCTAACTATGGGTAAGCCCTACAGTCAGTATGGCTCTGATACCACCTCTGTTGGGACCCGAACATGCAAATCCGTACCCTCTGTGTATTCAGCACTAGTCCAGGATCACGCTAGTGCACACAGTCTCAACATTGGTAAATACCACAATCATACTCAACGAAATAGTAAAGTACTTTATTGAAAGGAAATATAACCGGCTGCTCGACCTTATGGTCAAGTTACAAAAGTACGCCTCGCAGGGCTTAAGTCTTGCTCAAATAAACTTACAGCGAAAAATAAAGAAACGTGTGGCACTAACCAATGTGCCACAGGCAACTGATTGGGCTCGCCCCTAGTTCGTCGGCTCCTCCTGAAACTCCTCCAATGCTGGCGTCGATTCTTCTTCAACTGATGTTTGAATTGGGTCAAGGGTGAGTACTTAAAAGCACTCAGCAAGTGATGCACAGAAATGCAGTCTAATAGCTATATGCATGGCTTATTCCAACAACAGGCTAAGAGGTTCTTTTGCAATAAGCAACATTCATAAATAATAGTAATAGATTGGAAAGCGGTAAAACAGTAATAACAATAATAACTTCATGAACGATTTTCCAAGTAAACATTTATCAACTTAAACCGATTCATCATTTCCAACACAAAGTGTCCACAAACCAAGTTCATTTTCATAAAGCCAAACCCTTGACTGTAATCACCGAGCAATGTCCAATACCGTGGACTTGGCTATTCGAATAGGTTGTACACTCTGCAGAGGTTATACACTTTACCCACAAGATACAATCAAACACCACAAAGGCGTGTGATCGTAACAAAGCCTTTCCAAAGCTACTTCTAGACCCGATACTGCCCGCTAAGGTTTCAACACTGAAGGGACTGGTTACCACACTCAGGGCCCCCCTCTTGCGCCTATGAGTCCACCCGTTAACCCGGGGCTCACACCACCATGATAGAACCAAAATCTAGACATCACAGTTTACTCGGCCAGGTCTGTCCCATTCCAGACTTGTGGCTGTATGTTGGACTCAGTTCAAATTCTTGCAAGGTTCAGTCCTCAAGTAACCAGGGTAAGACTACCCAAATGAATTCACAAGTATCCAAAATCAGCAAGAACCAAATACGACCTCCCATGTGCCACTCTTGGCCCACTAGAAACAATCTTACCACTTGCCCAGTCTAAATCATTTTACCACCCCGGTTGATTACCATGCACCACGTGCCATCATCAACATCAATAACATGTGTCACATCTTCCAAAAACAGGTGCCATCTCTCATTAAGTCAAGGTTAACATTTAACATTTAAAATGATGTCATTGACACGTTTCAGGGCTAAGCAGACTGCATACGATCTAAATAATCCATGTTGGCAAATTATTAATGTCCAACTAATATTCCATAATCTAGGGTGATAATGATTCATGGCATACAACTATTCTAGACAAGGTGGCGTACAACAAATAGGTCGAATAACTATTCCCAGAATTAATTGAAAGCATTTTTAATTAGATTACCATGCAATAATTTAAATAAACATAATTTCAAAAGTGGGATCAACATGGTCAAAGCATAAATTGCATTCAAAGAGTACTGGTTTTGGGTCTGGCACTTGTTCCTGGGTCAAAACCTCTCCTTCAAAGCCTTCGGGCAGTTCGACGTCTACGCGTATCGGATAAATAAACCACAAATAAATAAAACAAAGGAAAAATCATGTCCAAAAATTAATTAAAATTCACCATTAAATAGAGCTCAATTTTATAAAAATTTAGAAACTGGAATCACTTCAATCGGAGTTAAAACGCAAAAGTTATAGCCGTTTGAAGTTTAAAAAATCAATTAAAAGAATAAACCGAATTAATTCATTTATTTTTCTATTGAATAATCCAAAATATGATGTTAGCATGACGTCAGCACGCATTTTGAATTTTGACCAAATTATTTTCCTAAAGGAAAGTCAAATTATGACATCATGCTAGCGTCATCCGGTCCACGCTCGGGCTCAATCCACCGTGGACCCGCTCCACGGGTGCACGTGTCACTGACACGTGGGACCCACTGATGATGTCATTGCTAACATCATTGCACCTCGGGCGAACGGTACTGAGAGCTAGGCCCCACCGTGATGTCAGCATGATATCACGGATGACGTCATCGCACGGTGCGACCAGCGGCTGACATGTAGGCCCGACGGTGACGTCAGCGGCGACCGGGCAATGACAGCGCTGACCGGGCTGCTTCGGCTTCGTGCGACGTGGCACGATCTGGATCATTTATTTGAAATCCGACGGTCAAGATTAGATCTAATCCTGCACGTTTTGGATCTACGCGGTTGATCTAGACCGTTCGTTTCGAATCAGACGGCTGAGATTGGATCTGGATCCTGCGTCACGTGGGGGGTGACGTGGCATGACATAGCATTCGACGCGTGGCACGATCTGGACCGTACACCGCAGATCGAACGGCCGAGAATACATCTAACCTACCACGTGAACGTAATCTAACCGTTCGATCTAGATCTAACGGCTGAGATCTAACCTAGCATGGTGCAGTAAGGGGCTACGTGGTTTAATCTGGTGCGTTGGATCTAGATCCAACGGTTGCTAATATATCTAAACCGTAACACGGGATTTTGCACGGGGTGACGTGGACGAACCTGAGCCTTTAGATCTTGATCGGACGGCTGGCAGAGCTCGAGGATGTCAATGATGTCGCGGCGGAGCAGGCTGGTCGGAGCTGGGGACGATGACACGGCCAACGGTGTTTTGGATGCGCTCCGGCGAGGTGAGTGGTACTCCCAGGTGCGCCTCGTCGCGACGGTCTCGGATCTGGGCACCAACACGGCGGAGGAGGCAGACGGTGGCAGAATGAAGCAAAAGCCGTGGCGGCACTCTTCGTCAACTCCGATGAGCGATTGCGGACAAACGGCAGTGGCTCAAGCGCTGAAACCTAGGGCATCCGATGCGGGGCAAAGCGGGCTGCACGATGCGCATGACGGCGCATTAAATAGGGGCCTCGGCGTCCGGGAAATCTGCGAAAACCGAGGTCCACCCGGGCACGGCGGCAGAGTCCGATGAGGACACGGATAAGGTGACGTGGCATGATCCACGCTATCCACGCGAGTACGATCAACGGTACGGATGCGATCCGGCGCGAACAGATCCGATCCGGATCTGGTTGGGGTGACATGGCGCTTTAACGACCGTTGGATCGAGATCTAACGGTCGTGCGGGTAGGGTTCGGGTCCAGCGCGGACATGGCTCGGTCGGACTCGAGTCTGACTCGGGTCGGTCCAACAGTGCAAACCCATTAGGGTTTTCAGCGGTTTAATAATTAAAGTAATTCTAGAAATTCAAATAAATCAAGAAAAATAGCAAAATGCTCAGAACAATTCCAAAAAAATTCTAGAAAATACTTTGAGACATTTTGGATTCAAATAAAATATTTCCAATAAAATTTTATTTGAAACTTTAAAAAATTTAAATAACTCAAAAAGGAATTAATTCAAATTAAATCCAAAATTCCAGAAAATTCCAAAAATTTAATTAACTCAATAAATTGAATAAAAGCACAAATTTAGGATGTTATACAAAAGGGAGGATCTCGATAGTCGTGTAGCTTTAATCTTGCAATTTTGTCCAGTTCGGTATTTTGCTCATAACTTTCGTATATAAACATGGATTTTTGTGTCTTTATGCTTTCTTAAAAACTTAGAACAAGCTCTATAGAAACCTATTTCGGTACAGACTCTAATTTCACCTCTAGATTAGTTTAATCTGTCCGTCAAACTTAGTGGATCAAGTTTTAGACCCAACATAGATCGGTTCGGTATTTTGATCATAATTCTCACGTCCAAACTCTGATTTGGAAAATTTTACTTTTCGGAATCCTTGGAGAGTACTCTACTAAAACATTTTTGGGCATCCTTTGTGATTCAAAATTCTTAAAACCGAATTTGATTCAGATTCAGATTTGGTCAGATCAGCTAATTCTAGGTCAAATCTGTGCATCTCAGTTTTTCAGCCATAACTTTTATAGATGATCTCAAAATTGTGTGTTCTTGTACTTGTTTTAAATCTTAAAACACCACCTTTAATCCATTCCATTGTAAGCAAGCTAGATTCAATCATTTTTCAAACATTAATTACGATGACAAGTTTGTTGCACCATTTTGGTCGAATTAGGGTTTGTTGTATCTGTAACACCCCGACATCTAGTATGCCCGAATGCTACCAAACATAGGCTAAACAACCCCTAAATATCACTAATAAAGACAAATTACAGCAAAGGAGCAAATGCTAAAACCGAAAATTTCGGCAGCATCTCCTTTGTTTTAACATGATTTGAGATAATAGCAATAACAGGCAAGTAACATAATATCATAAGATATCTAAAGAAGCAATGTAAATGGATATGGCAACAACATAAGGCAATATTATCAAGTTCAACCACTCCATAAACTATAACGAAGCAAATAAGGGACCTGACCACACAATTTAATCCATACACCAAGATTCATGGCACTATTATAAAGATCATGACTCAAAATTTGGTAAATGTGACTGGAACTACGTGAAGATGTGTAGCTAATGCCCTTTCCGACATGCTGGTGTCATGGTACCTAAAAAAACAACATAAACACAAGCGTGAGTTCATCACTCAGCAAGTATATTGCAATGGTACAAAAGAAACAATTACATGGCTACAACATCATAAATAACTTGTACATTAACACATGGCATCATAACATAATAAGCATATTCATCATGTCAATGGCAATCATTAAAACATGGCATGTGAACATATCATATATTCAATTTCAATCTCAACCAATCTAGCAAACTACAACCCGCTACCCATTCCAATACACTTGCCTCAACCACGGGCGATGGATTGGAGAGAAGTAGAAGGCACTCCCGGGGTCACACCACCTACACATAGGTACCACACACTCACAATCATGTCCACAAAACAGTACGCAAACCCTCTTCTACCCCGACATTGCAAACTACTCGCAAAACCCAAAAACAGAGGTTCTGCCCCGTCGGGACAACAGCCTTCCAAAAGGCATAACTTGGGTTCTAAGACTCCGAATCGAATAAATGAGTACATACTCGCGTAGCTTAGGAAATTTCCTAACTTTTTCTAAGTATATGGAAAAGCTGATTCGGACTCTAAAGTTGTTTAATTTACAAAATACCGTGATCTGTTCCAATCACGTCACAGATTTTAATACGTTCGGTAAAACTAGCATAACTTTCAAATGGCTGGGCGGAATTAGATGTTCTTTATACCCACTAAAAGGTATTGAAATTACGTACAACTTCTTCAACAGGTGGCCAACCAAATTCCGATTCTAAATTGGCGAAAACCCAAGCCCTAGGTCGACTGCTCATGCTGCCCGAAACAGAGAATTTGGCAACTTCTAGATTTCATCTAATCTACTCAATTCTAGAACCGCCAATTGATCTAAAATCATGATATTAACCCTTAGAACAGATCCTAGACCAACCCCAAGGATCCCCGTGGCCATACCTTCGCCCGACGACCGAAAACCCAACGGATCTCCTCCCGGTTCGCGCGATCTCCTTCCTCGCTCCAATTCCGCCGGATCTCCTCATCGCGGAGCACTCCAACTGATGGATCTTCGAGGTGTTGAGGTGGAGAACTCCCCTAGGGGCAGCAAGGGAGGTGGAGAGGTGGTGGAGGGGTGGTAGGGGCGCACGGCAAGGAGGGAGGTAGGGGGTGGCGGCTAGGTGGGAGGGAGGGAGGTGGAGGCGCCCAAACCAGGGTGGGGGCACATGGGCAGCAGCATGCTGCCCTAAACCCTCCCCCACTTGGGCCAAAGGCCTCCCACCTTCGGCCCACGTGGGTTCCCCAAGGCCCAATGTCCCCCGGAAGGCCCATTTTCCCTCCCGGAAGGCCCAAAACACAAATTAACCTCATAACGTATGGTTTCAACCTCCAATTTCATATTTCATAAAGTTTTTGACCTCAACATTCACATTATATAAGGTTACGACACTCCGTGGTGTCACAGTATCAATTTGTGTTCTAGCTTATTCCTTTGAGTTGGTGAGTCCCATAGTGTCCATAAACCATAAAATCACAAAAATATCATTACCATCACCTTTGGAAACCAAATTATCCTTTGCGAATACTTGGACCCAATTGAGACTAGCTATTGGATATTGCTTAGGACTGTTCATATTGATATATTGTATAATCTAGAAATGGCATACCTTCGTATTATCTCATAACATCAAGTTAGGGTTTTCAAAACACTGTTCATATTAGTACTGGCCGAAAGTAACACAAAAAAAGAAAGATCTAAAAGGCCAAGAAAAGAAATAAAGAAAAGAAAGAAAGAAAAGAGAAAAGAGAATAGTGGTTGGGTACACTACATTGAGCAATACCCTAATTTGTGTTTGTCATGTTTAAATTATGTAATTGTATTTAATGGTGAGCAAACTTTTGCCACTCCACATTCTTTAAAGCAATAAGCTAGCGTCTTTCCAAGACTTGTGCAATAAAGCTTTGGTGCCACCCATATACTTTATTTGAGCTCATTCCTTGATTGCACTACGTTCCATATCTTTGTGCAAGAGTTTTTTTTTATCATCGCTAATATCTTGACAAGAATCAACAATTTAGCTTTGAATTTCTAGTTTGAGTTGTTACCTAGCTTTACAATATTAAAGATTTTAGATTTAGTATATAAACAATTTATGTACCAAGCTTCACATATAATCACTGTTGTGCATTGGGTTCACTCCTTAATTCACTTGATCATCACCAAGCTTCACAAATATCAAATATTTTGGACAAGTGAGAACTTTATTTGATAAGAATGGTGAGATTGAGTGATTTCACACATACTTGCATACATTCATAATTGCACATTTGTTGTTTTATTTTACTAACCATGGTAGGATACGAGTATTGGTATCTTCCCTTCTATGGATGTAATGATCTGGAAGAATATCTTGCATGGTAAGACAAATAGAATGCGTGTTTCTAATCAAAATGACTACAAAAGCTAACAAGATAACAAGAGCCACTAGAGAGTTTGACGATTATGTATATGATTTCTGGCAATAATTGTTTGAAAAACATCTCATCAAAACATGGAAAGTATTAAAGCTTTTCATGATGAGAGAATTCGTACCACCGTATTACAAGCAATAATTACTTCTTCACTTGGAGAACATTACACAAGGACCCAAATCTGCCCACAATTACTTTAATAAGTTGAGTTATGCACTTAATCGAGCTGGTATTAACTATGAGTACAACAAGAAAGTATACTTTGAGAAAGGTTTAAATTATAAGGTTGTAGTTACACTTCTATATAAATATTTTAGTAGTTTGTACGATCTTGTGACATATGCTATTAAAGTGGAAAGGAAAATTTAGGAGATACATCAAAAACCATGTGACAATGAGAGCCATATAGCCAAATGAGTGAGTGTTAAAAAGAGTGAGATGTGTGATTCCACCATATGTGAGGTTAAGAGTACCCAATTTGAGACTGTGAGAGATATACCATAAGAAAAGAGATATGTAGATGATAGGTCAAGTGAAGTTATATATGAATCTAACGGCTTACTTTATACTTTTAATGTTGTATCATTTAATGTGCAGGATGGTAAAGAAGATGAGGAGCTAAACAATACACAACCTACACTTGGGATGGAAAATAGAGATAACCATAAGTGGAGATGAAATACTTGTTGTCCCAATGATAAATCATGACGAAACGCTACCTACAACACCTACATCAACTAAGGAGGACGTTAAAGGGAACCACAAAGGTGTTGAATTAATAGAACATCACAAAGAGGTGGGTAAAACTGAGAACTCTTGTGTTTCTTTAATGATTCCATGTTCTTAATTTAATGTGCTTAATTGCATAATGTGGAATTGATTATTCATAAGAAAGTTCTTACTAGAATATCCTCTAATGGTTCTTTATGTTATATCATGTTTGATAAACCAAAAGAGCTATCTAGTGTGATTGATAAGATCTCTGAAATTGCATGTTTAAAATCACTAGTTAGTACCTATGCCTACACTATAATTTAATTTGATTGGAGATTATGGTGTAGACAACAAATTTCATATTTATCGAATATGTATTACTTGTGATAACATTGCTGAATTGAAGTTACATGTTCTGAACAAACTATCTTTTAAGCCATGTCATGAACACTTTGAAAAGGATTCAAATGTTAGTGCTTGTTGTTTGGAAGCATTTATGTTGCGTACTTGTTCATCTTTGTTTATGCAATCATATAAAGATAATTAGAGTAGTGCAGTTGAAGTATGCAAGACATCTAAAATCTTTTTATCCACAACACTTTCATCTGACATTGGAAATATGACTTGTGCATATATAATTGAATTGCGCTATTTGCCACAACCTTTATAACTACTTGAGAATCATTCACTCACTAGTTTTCAAAAGTCGATCATGACTTTTCTCGATGTGAGGGGTAATAATGTGGATATGATTCATCTATCAACATCATATGGTTGTCATGTACTTTGAGTTATATTTCATATAGTATCTATTATGCAACATATCATCCTATAATTGATAGTTACATATATCATGCCTATACATTATTTCCTATAATTGTCAATGTTGATTTGAGTTATATTTCCTATAGTATCTATTATGCAACATATCATCCTATGTTGAAAGAGAATGTCAAGACGGATGATGAATACATATACCACACATACACATTGTCCTCTTTGTTTAGTACATTTTCAGATTATCAGAAGTTGAGGCCAAAGCCGAGGACGACTTTTCTTGAAGAAGGGGATGATGATGCAGATATACATACATCAAGTACTTTTTTGTTTAATATCTTAATTAACCGGAAAGAATTACTAAGCCATATCAAATACCAATAGATGAATCCTTTTCTTAAGCAATGTCTACTATATTTATATGAAAATTACATACTACCTAATAGCGGGTCCTTTCTTGTTGTTAAGTATGAAGACTACACAAATGTAAATTGGTGCCAAATTGCAATAATGTATCATGGTGGAATCCAGTGGGAGGTGAGGGAGGACGGGAGCCACATGGAAGGACTGCAAGGCAGCATGGGCCACCAAATGGGTCAGGCCCACTTGGCTAAGAAGAGAGGCGCACAGGCACAAGTAGGAAGCAAGGCCACTTGATCAAGGTGTGACACTACGGGATGTCGAGACACCGTAAAAGGTGAAATTAGAGAATGTGACTTTATAAAATGTGAAAATGAAGGTTAAAACTTTATGTTATGCCGTTTAATCGCGTTTCCGGGCCGATTTCGGGAGTTTGGGCCTTTCCGGGGAAACTTGGGCCTTGGGGGGATCTTTTTGGGCCTTAGGTGGAGCCTCCTTGGCCCATGTGGGGAGGAGGGGGCTGCCAACCTGCCCTAGGGCGCCCCCATACCCTCCCCCATGCGCCCCACCTCCTCCTCTCCCTCCCATAGCCGCCACACCCCTTTTGCCCCTTGCCGTGCACCTCCCCTCCCCTCCCCTTGCGCCACCACCCCCTCCACCACCTCCCGACCCTCCTTGCTGCCCTTGGGGAGCCCCTCACCTTGCCATCCCGCTTATCTTCCCCTCGGAAAGCTCCGCGACAAGGAGATCCGGCGGTTCCGGCAAGACGAAAGCGATCGGGGAGTTTGGGAGGAAGGAATTCGGCGTTCGTCATTCTTCGGGCTGAGGTACGGCATGGGTGATCCTTGGGGATGGTCTAGGTACTGTTCAAGAGGTCTATTTGATGTTTTAGATCAAGTGGTGGTGCTGTGATTGGGTAGATTAGATGAAAACTAGAGTTTGCCACGTTCTCTGTTTCGGGCAGATTGTGCAGTCGACCTAGGGTTTGAGTTTTCGCGATTTTAGAGTCGGAATTTGGTCGGCCGCCTGTTGAAGAAGTTGTAAGTAACTTCAATACCTTTCAGTGGGTATAAAGAATGTCCAATTCCGCCCATCTGTTTGAAAGTTATGCTCGATTTACCGAACGTGTTCAAAACTGTGACGAGATTGGAACAGATCACGGTATTCTGTAGATTAAACCACTTTAGAGTCCGAATAAGCTTTTCCATATACTTAGAAAAAGTTAGGAAATTTCCTAAGCTACGCGAGTATGTACTCGTTTAATCGATTCGGAGTCCTAGATCCAAAGTTATGATAGTTTGAAGTCTGCTGTCCCGGGAGGGGGGCGGACAGATTCTCAGTTTTTCGTTTTCGGGAGTAGTTTGCGATATCGGGGTAGATGGGCAATGGCGTACTGTTATGGACACGTTGTGATTGTGTGGTATCTATGTGCAAGTGGTGTGACCCCGTGAGTGCCCTCCTCATCCCACCAATCCGTCGCCCGAGGTTAAGGCAAGTGTATTGGGATGGGTAGCATGTGGTTTATTTGTTTGTCTTGACTATATGCAATTGTTTCCATGTTATGCTATCTTGCCATGCTTAGTGTTTGCCATGATATGATCAAAAAAAGGGTATGTTAATGTAACACCCCAAAATTTTGCTTTTCTTAAATTCATGTGTGATTCGGCACCTTAGTGAATTTTTGGGATTTTCTGGAATTTATTTGGATTTATTTGGAATTATTTGAATTTATCCCCTTTTGAAATAATTAAAGAATTTAACTTTGCAAATAAAAATTTGTTGGAAATATTTTATTTGAGTCCAAAATGTTCCAAAATATTTTCCAGAATTTTTCTAGAATTTTTCTGAGTCTTTTACTATTTTTTATGAATTAAATGAATTTCTGAGAAATTAATTGGATTATTTAATCGCTGGAAAACCTAACTGGTTTGTACTGTTCATCCGACCGGACCCGAGTCCGAGTCAGACTCGATTCCGACTCGAGCCAGCCGTTCCGGTCGAACCCGCTCGGCCGAACCTTAACCCGCGTGACCGTTGGATCTTGATCCAACGGCCACGATTGAGCCACGTCACCCAAGCCCGAGCCCGACCGAAAGCCACCGCCCGAGCCAAGCTCGCGAGCCGCACGAGCCCAAACCCTTGCACCGTTGGATCTTGATCCAACGGCTGACGTTGAGCCACGTCAGCCAATGCGAATCCAACTCGGATTCCGCCGCCGCAACGGAGTGGGCCTCGGTTTCCGCGCGTTTCACGGACGCCGAGGGCCCTATTTAATGCGCCGCCACCGCTGTCGCGTTGCAGACTTCCGTGCGCACCCGTAGCCCTAGCTCACGCCGCCTGAGCCGCCGCCGTTTGCCCGCGCGAGCTCGCCGTAGTTGGCTTAGCGCTCCGCCGCGTTCGTTTGCAGATTTCGCCGCCGTCCGCCGTCCTCCGCCGCCATTGAGCCCATATCCGGAACCGCGAGGTCAAGCCGTGTCGGTGAGTACCACTCACTTCGCCGGAGGAGCCCCGCAACACCGTCGCCGTGGTCGCCATCCTCGTCTCCGGTGAACCAGCGCCGCCGCAAGCCATCGCCGTCGACCGAGCTCCACCAGCCGTCCGATCCAGATCCGAGGGCCCAGATTGCGCCACGTCACCCCCTGGTGAGATCCCACGTGCTAATCCCAGATCTATTCCCAACCGATGGATTTAGATCCAACGGCGTAGATTGTGCCACGTAGCCTAAACCGCTCAGTACTAGATCCATTCTCAGCCGTTAGATCTAGATCAAATGCTTAGGGTTAGCCGCGTTGTAAAAGTTAGATTGGATCTTGACCGTCCGATCAAGATCGAACGGTCCAGATTAGCCGAGTAGTTTTCTACTGCGTTAAGCCAGATCCAATCTGGGCCGTTGATTTTCAACTCAATGGCCGAGATCTAGCCACGTGGCCGGGAGGCCGACCGTCGCGGTCAGCGCGGTCAGCGCGCGCGCGTGGAGCGTGTCTCTAACACGCGGGGCCCGCGTGTCAGTGGGGCCCAGCTGTCAGCGTCTCAGCCAAGCGCACCATGATGTCACGGTGCGTCCCGCCTGTCAGCCCACTCGGCTGAGCCGTGTGCTGACGTCATGCTGACGTCACCTGCTGGGCCCACCTGTCAGCGACACAAGCCGTGGACCGAGTCCACGGTGGACCGAGCCAAACCATGCGCCGGGTCCATGGACCCGAGGCGACGTGGCGGCTCCCGATTGGTCCACGTGTCACGCTGACGCAATAAATGAATTTCCGAAAAAGAAAATGATTTATTAATTCAAAATATTGATTTCAAAATTTGTTTCAAAATTCAAACGTTTATAACTTTTGCATTTTAACTCCGATTTGAGTGATTCAAATTTCTAAATTTGTATAAAATTGAGATCTACCTAATGATGAATTTTATTTAAATTTTGGACCAAAGTTTTTCTCTGTAATATTATTTAATTGATTATTTAAACTTTAAATGCTTATAACTTTTGCGTTTAAACTCCGAATTTGCCGATTCCAGTTTCTAAAAATTCATAAAATTATGCTCTCTCTATTTATGAACTTTATTTGGATGCTTGGACACTTTTTGTCTACTGTTTATTTATTTATTGCTATTTGCACGCTTTATGAGTAGACGTTGAAGTGCCCAAAGGCTTCGAAGGAGAAGTGTTGACCCAAGAGCCAGCTCAGGACCAAGAACAAGTACTTTTTGAAGGCAAGTTGTGCTTTGACCATGTTGATCCCAATTTCAAATTAATTCGATTTAAACTATTGCATGCTAGTTTAATTAGAAAATACTTTATTTAAATATGGGAAATTAGATAAATGCCAAATTGCTGTATGACACCTTGGTTATTTATATATGTGCCATGATCCCTTGTCACCCTAGTTGTGGATTAAATAGTTGGACATTATTAACTTGCCAACACCGGATTTTAAGATCGTTGTAGTATATTGCTTAGACCTGCTACGTGCTCATGACATGATTTTGGACAATCAAATGTTAATATTGACTTAATGATATATTGAACCTGTTTTGGAAAGGTATCATGTGATGTTGATGGCACGTGGTGCATGGTAAACAACTGGGGTTTGATAAATAGTTTTCGACCGGGGCATGTGGCAAGAATGATCGGGTGGGCCAGTTGTGGCACCGGGAACGTTGTGTTGGTTCTTCGGGTAGTCTTGCCCTGGTCACCCTAAGGACTTAACCTTGCAAGCCTTTGAACTGAGTCAAGCGTGCAACCACATGTATGTAATGGTACAGACCTAGTTGATTAAGTTGCTAATAACGTACCTGTGGGACCTCAGGATGTCAACTACACCCTTTGTGTAGTTGTACAGGGGAGCGTACCGGGGCTGCAGCCAGGTACCCATCTAACGGTGGATTGGCCTAAACTTCGCCTTCGCTAAGGGAAGGGTTAGTGTGCAATCACCGGGGAGGACCACTTGTACTGTTAGAAGTTTCCGAAAGACTCTGTTACAGACACTCGCCTTTGTGGTGTTTGGCTGTATCTTGTGGGTAAAGTGCATAACCTCTGCAAAGTGTAAAATCTATTCGAATAGCCGTGTCCGCGGTATTGGACATCGCTCGGGAATTACAGTTAAGGGTTAGACTTTCTTGAAAATAACTTGGTCTTGAAAGGTTGGGTTTGGTTTAATAATGATGTTGATGGAAATGTGGATTAGAATCGGGAAAGATGTTTATTTAACTCCTGGAAAAGTTATTGATGCTATACTTGTTTTTACTGCTTTCGAATCTACTTATGATACTTGTTAAATGCTCTTTACTGCAAATATACCTTGAGCCACTCCTTTGTATTAAGCCATGCATGTAGTATATTAGCTGCATTCTGTGCATGACTTGCTGAGTACCAAGTACTCACCCTTGCCGCAATACAACACCAGTTGAAGAAGAGTCTACACCAGCTTTGGAGGAGGAGCTCCCCGAGGAACCGTCTCACTAGGGAGTGAGCCCAGTCAGTTGCCTGTGGTATACTAGATGGCGCCACGATGTTATCTTATTTTCCGCTGCAGTTATTTCTCTTTTAATAAGTTTTCGCCCTGCGTGGCGTATATTTGTAACTTAACCATAAGGTCGAGCAACCAGTTTGGTTAACTAATTAAAGTACCCTATTATTCGTCGAGTATGATTGTGATATTTGCCAATGTTGAGACTGTGTGCACTAGCGCGTCCCTGGACTAGTGCTGAATACACAGAGGGTCCGGATTTGCAAATTCGGTCCCGACAGAGGTGGTATCAGAGCCATACTGACTGTAGGCTCACCCATAGTTAGAATGGTCATAGTGAGGATAAAACCTATTTTCTAAAGATAAAATTTGTCAAGATAATGAATGAATTCTCGACTTACCCCTTTTCTTCCTTGTTCATACCCCTTGCTGAGTTCTTTTCGTCTTCCACATTGATTTTAAAATGTTGCGTTCTTACGCAAGCGTCTTTTGGCAGATGATGATGAAGAACAACTACGCCGAGCGTGAAGGAGGCTATGCCGCCGAGTTGTGGCGTATGCTTCAGTTTCTTGGAGGTTTTGAGAGGCTGCTCTACCGAGGTACTACACTTGTGCAAGCAGGACTGGTCATAGGATGGGACGTCCGGATCACGGTGTATGCCCGAGAGAAGACAAAGTTTAGCCGCCCTTTCCACTTCACCGCCAGGAGGTCTACCTTTGAGATTGGAATCCAGGAGGTGTGGCGTCGAGCAATGCAGCAGATCGCTCGCACCTACTCCAGGGAGCTGGAAGGCACAGTGTTCCATCACCACCCACGCCGAGACAGTAGAGCTCAGCAGAAGCCGATAGAAGATGAGGATGCTACCGTCACTCACTTAGCCAGGTTCGTCGCCGCTCAGGAGGAGCTGATCGATAACACAGTTCAGGAGTTGAAGAAGGCTCGCGAACAGGTTGAGGAGGAGAAGAAGCACTTAGAGAATGCTCGTGAGTACGTCTCTTATGCTGCGGAAAGGATCGCACAGCTGGAGACTGCACTGTATGGCCAGGGTCCCGATCCAGAAGAGGAGGAACCAGAAGAGACGCCACCTGCACCCGCACCACAGCCACAGCAGTAACCAGATCCAGAACCAGAGGAGGACGCCGCGTCGTCAACCATAGCTACAGTTGTGGGGCATGGCGATTGTTTCGCGCCTATGCCGCCGCACCCGCCGCGAGGAGGCAGTGGAGGTTTTCTGGACGAGTGAGCGTAGGTTTTGAGGTTGAGACTCCTTCGTCGAGTCGCGTTATGGAATAAGATTCACCCTTAGAGGCGTTGGATTTTCATTGTTTGCTGAGTGTGCAGTATGTGTTGCAGGACCTTAGGCATTGTAAGCAACCATACCAAGTTATTATTATTAATAATAAAGTTGGATTTTGAGTTACACATCTCCCCGCGTAAGTTTCCCTACTACTTGTCTATTCTTGTTCCCCCTTATCTCTAAACCTTGGAGCAATCGATAGATGGTGAACACCCGCGGAAACCTTGGAGGCAACGGCAGTGGTTCTCACCCAGCTGGAAACCCCAATGATGGAGCACCTGCACCCCACCTAGCACCTCCAGTTGACATGCAGAATTTTGGAGCTTTTCTTACTGCTCAGACTTAGTTGATGCATGCTATGATGCAATAGATGCAACACGTCACTGCTCAGGCCACCGCTAATCAAGTCAATCAGGGACAACACCAGAATACAAGATTGTCAGAGTTCATGAGGACTCACCCACCCACTTTCTCCGGGAATGCCAATCCATTGGAGGCTGATGACTGGTTAAGGTCGATTGAGAGGAAGCTACACATTGCTCAATGCATGGGAAATGAGAAGGTACTCTACGCTTCTCATCAGTTGGAAGGGACAGCCGCAGAATGGTGGGAGAACTTCTGTGCCACGCAGGAGAACCCTCAGGACATCACTTGGGAGGAGTTTACAGCATTTAAAGATTATCACGTGCCGGAAGGAATCATGGACCTCAAGAAAGAGGAGTTCAGAGCACTGAAGCAAGGTAATCAGCCGGTGGCCGAATACCTGGACAAGTTCACACACCTTGCACGCTACGCACCTGAGGATGTAGCGACAGATAAAGCCAGACAATCTCGCTTTATGAAGGGACTTAACTCAGGACTACAGGTGGGACTGATCACCCACACCTTTCCAGATTTCCAAGAATTGGTGAATAAAGTGCTTATTCTTGAGGACAAGCGCAAGGAGCTGGACGACAACAGGAAGCGAAGGATGCAACAAACAGGATCGCGTCGTGAGCACAAAGAACGCTTGAGGGTTGTGCCAAACCAGTTTTTCATATTCCAGCCACAGAATGCTACAAGGACACCATCACCAGCACCAAGACCCGTCAATCAGAACTATCAGACCCCAGCTCCAGCCAGAAATGCCACTTCAGGCAGTCAACAGGGGACAGTGAGACGCTGCTACAACTGCAACGAGCCAGGACACTTTGCCAACAGTTGTCCTAAGAAGACAGCAGAAGTGACCCCAGTCAGCTTCAATCTGGGATCCACACCAGCCAGGACACCAGCACCAGGAGCCAACCGAGGGATAGCACAGCCAGGAGCAGCACCCCAGACCGTGGTGAGAGGCCGAGTCAACCATGTCACCACAGATGCACTGCAGAATGCCACAGACGTCGTACTGGGTAAGTTGCTTGTTAACTTCGATACACTGCTTGATTTTGTTTGATTCTGGAGCTTCGCATTCGTTTGTTTCTCAAGGCTTTGCTGCTAAAAATGATTTGGATATTGCAAGACTTAAATGCATGCTTTTAGTTCAAACCCCTGGTTCCGAACTCCGAACTAAAGTAGGATGTTCTGGGGTGAGAATACTAATAGATGGGATAGAGTTCCTAGCGAACCTTATATTGTTGGAGACCCAAACCTTAGATGTTATTTGGGAATGGATTGGTTATCCCAGCTGTAACACCCCATAAATCTAAACTGTTGTACAAGAACAGATCGACAGCATTTCCCCTAAAACAGGGTAGTACGGAAGCAATTCGAATAGGAATAATATCATGACATCAAAACTAGAGACAACGAGTCTAATTCACCCAGGTATTAACCATAAATAAAACACATCTATAAAGGGACAACCATAAACGAGAACAAGTTTAAAGGGAACAACAATAGGTCTAAATGAAATAAAATTGCATCCAACTAATGAATTATTTAAAACACTAGATCATGTGAGTCGTGATGACAACAGAAAATTTATTGTGTTGCTAGCCCACCCTTCATGCTTACGACTCACGTGCGCTACACGAAAACATCAAAAGCGACAAGTAGTGAGATTGGGTAATCTCAAAGAAGCGGAACAACTAATACAAATAAAACATCCACCATATATCTATCATTCCACATTCCTCATATACAATACCACATCAAAGAGTCCACATTCCTCATATACAATACCACATCAAAGAGTCCACACCACTTCAAGAAATGCATATGATTGATGCACATGCTTATGCCATGTTCCTCCTCACCGTGCCCTTTCTTAGGAACACACGGTGTTGTACTGCATACAAGACGCGCAAGGCGTCGATAAACTTCCAATGCATGATTATGCGCTTAATGCTTCATGCATGAATTCATTCATAACTCCTCCCACTGAGTCCACATGTTTGCATATCATCATATAGCATGGATAGAAAACAAATATCATAGAGATGAAATGTTTAGACAATTCATCCGGTAAACAACATCCTTCTTCACCTTACCTCAAAGCAAGTGATTAAACCATGTATGATTGCTGTAATTGGAGTTTATAATGAAGGCGAAGCAAACAACAATGTATAGCTTAACAATACAACTACTTCCACTTGCCTTTACCGACGTGGACGACGAACCTAGTTACGCCCAGCAGTGGCACCACCTGAACAAACATTATTTCAGTACATAGCGACATCACAATTCATCACACAATTCAAACACACCCTTCCTACTCCCCATTCCCATTTAAACGCCAAAAACCCCAATCTGTCCGAATCGAACAGCAGCACCCTCTCTTCCCAATTTCGTATCTTTTTTTCTAATTTCATAAAAATACAAAAAAATTACAGTAGCTATATATTGACGAGATCTACAACTTTCATGAAGGTCACAAATTTCAATTCCACTGTTAAATATGCCTAAACAACCGTCCAACACAGTGGACGAAATCTGTTTCCAGATTCTGTTCGTCATCTTCCAACAGCGATAACTCTCAGACCTACGTCCGAAAAATTCTGAAAAAATTACAGAAGCTAGGTCTCGACGTTATCTACAACTTTCTTGTTATAGATTTTTTCAGGAAAAATCATCTATGCCACATAAAACGCGAAACAATCCGCGCTGCACAATCTTCCCTTCCAAAAACAGCACCACGTGAACATCTACCCTTCTCCCCCATCAAGATCCATCCAAACCACTCACCACCAGATCTAATACACTCCTAATCCCTAGGTAGAACAGGGGTAAAATATTGGGAATTTTACCTTGAGTTCCTCATGCGAACCCACGAAGAACGCGCGACGATCCCCGTAACGGAAATCTGTTCGTCCTCCTCGCCTCCACGGATCCTCTTCTCGTTTTCTCCTTCGCGTTTCGCGGTGGATCTTGAGCCACCACGCAGGGGAGGAAGAGGAGGGGGTGCGGCTGCTAGGGGGGAGGAAGGGAGGTGCCTTAGGGTTTGGGGGGAGGGGGCGCCACTTAAAGGGGGAGGTGGGCCGGCCCACCAAGGCATGGGGAGGAGAGGGGGAAAAAGGAATTCCCGGCCCAGGCCCAGGTTGCCTCAGCCCAGCGGAAACTAGCCCAAAACTCCAATTTTTAATATTAAATTGCCGCATAATCTTCAATTATTTCATTCCCCGACAAAACCCTCTTTCTTTCCGGAACAACCAAGAAAGAAAACCCTAGGATCGCTCTCAAATTCTAGGGCATCACAATCTCCCCACCTTAAAAGGATTCGTCCCCGAATCTAAGACACACCAAAATCAACAACAAAGTCCCCAAGGGACAAAAGACTTCTTTGCAACACAAAACATTCACACAAAGACTCAAACCGGAATAAACGACAAGCGAGTTCTCAAAACCAACACTAGCGAGAAAATGTTGATTTAGCTCAACAGAGTGCAACCTCTCACGGTTCCACCTTCACTTCAATTCCCAAATAGATGTAACATCCAAAAATTTTGCTTTTCTTAAATTCATGTGTGATTTGACACTTTGGTGAATTTTTGGAATTTTCTGGAATTTATTTGGATTTATTTGGAATTTATTTGAATTTATTCCATTTTGAAATAATTAAAGAATTTAATTTTGCAAATAAAATTTTGTTGGAAATATTTTATTCGAGTCCAAAATGATCCAAAATATTTTCCAGAATTTTTCTGGAATTTTTCTGAGTCATTTGCTATTTTTAATGAATTAAATGAATTACTGGGAATTATTTTAAATATTAATTCGCTGGAAAAGGACCGACCGGGTCGGTTACTGTTCATCCGACCGAGCCCGAGTCAGACTCGAGTTCGAGTCCGACCCGAACCCGACCGAGCCAGTTGACTCGACCGAACCCACTCCTAAACCTAATCAATCCCAACCGTTGGATCAAGATCCAACGCAGAACTTGCCGCACGGTTCGAGCCGTAATCGGCCGGATCCGATCGCGCTTCGCGCGATCGTGGCCGATGATCGCGCCACGGACGGCCACGATTTCGTCGTCGTCGCCGAGTCCGAAGCCGACTTCGCCGCCGCGCGCCGCCAGTAGCGAACTAGGTTTCCGTCCTAGGGCACGGACGCCGAGGCTATTTAAAGCGTGAGACGCCCCCCGAGGTTGCCCTCATCCTTGCGCACTGCTTCCCGAGCCATCTCGCCGAGCCGCCACCGTTGAGCCGCAATCGCCGCCGGAGTTGTCTCTTCCCTCCGCCGCGGTTTGCGCCGGTTTCCGCTGCCGTCCGTCGTCTTCCGCCGAAGGAGCCCAGATCCGGAGTCCCCGCGACGAGACGCACCGAAGGAGGCTTCATCTCGCCGAACCACGCCCCAAACGCCGTCGGGCTCGTGCCGTCCCGTCTCCGGTCAAGCCAGCCGAGTGAAGCCATCGCCGTCCGCGAAGCTCGGAGGACCGTCGGATCCAGATCGGACGGTTGAGGTGAGCTCACGTGTTTCCAAACCCGATTAGATGCGGATCGTTGGATCAAGATCCAACGGTTCACAATTGCCACGCGTCCGTAGCAAAGGCGAATATAGGATTAGATCCGACCGCCCGATCTAGATCGAACGCCCACGAGCAACGAGTAGTTTCAACGTGTTAACTCTAGATTCAATGCGGACCGTTGATTTTCAAATCAACGGCCGAGATTGTGCCACGTGTGCTCGATCGCCGCAGGCGTGAGTGTGTCTCGACACGCGGGACCGCTGGGTCAGAGGGCCCACGTGTCAGCCGCAGTCACGCGTGCGTGAAACCCAGCGCTGGCAGGTGGGGCCCACATGTCAGTCACGTGAGCCGTGGACCGAGTCCACCGTGGACCCGAGCCGAGCGTGGACCGAGCCCATGGACCGGCCGACGTCAAGAGCCAATCAGGGCTGCCACGTGTCCATGCCGACGACAATAATTAATTTCAAAAAAAGAAAATGATTTATTAATTCGAACTATTGATTCAAAATTAGATTCAAACTTCAAACGCTTATAACTTTTGCGTTTCAACTCCGATTTGAGTGATTCAAATTTCTAAATTTGTATAAAATTGAGATCTACCTCAATATGAATTTTATTTAATTTTTGGACTAAAGTTTTTCTCTGTAATATTATTTAATTGATTATTTAAACTTTAATACATCATAACTTTTATGCTTTTAACTCCAAATTTGGATTTATTCCAGGTTTCTAAAAATCCAAAAATTATGTTCTCTCTGTTTATGGATTTTATTTGGAGTTTTGGGATCTTTTGCATAGTGTTTATTTGTGTATTTGCTATTTGCACGCTTTTACGAGTAGACGTTGAAGTGCCTAAGGATTCGAAGGAGAAGTGTTGACTCAGATCCAACTCAAGACCAAGAGCAAGTACTTTTTGAAGGCAAGTTGTGCTTTGACCATATTGATCCTATTTCTCAAAATCTATTTTGATTTAAACTATTGCATGCTAGTTCAATTAGAAAGATACTTTGTTTAAACACGGGGGTTAGATAAATACCAATTTGCTATATGACACCTTGATTACTTAAGTATGTGCCATGACCCTTTGTCACCCTAGTTGTGGTTTATTAGTTGGACATTATTAAATTGCCAACATGGGTTTAGATCGTTGTAGTATAACGCTTAGACCTACGTGCTCATGACATGATTTTTGGACAATCAAATGCTAATATTGACTTAATGATATATTGAACCTGTTTTGGAAAAGTATCATGTGATGTTGATGGCACGTGGTGCATGGTAATCAATCGGGTTTGATAAATGACGGCGGGCATGTGGCAAGAGTAATCAGGTGGTGGCATTGGGAGTGTTGATTTGGTTTTTCGGGTAGTCTTGCCCTGGTCACTCTAAGGACTTAACCTTGCAAGCCTTTGAACTGGGTCATACTTGCAACCACATGGTCTGGAATGGGACGGCCCTAGTTGACTAAGTCGCTAAGGACTCACTTGTGGAGCCTCGGGTGTCAGCTTACACCTTTTGTGTGATTGTACGGGGAGCGATCGTGGTGTGGCCAGGTACCCATCTAACGGTGTGTTGGTCCCATACTCGCCTTGGCTAAGGGAAGGATGGTGTAGAGCACGTCTTGAGAGGACCACCTGTGTTGTTTGAGGCTTACGAAAGGCTTTGTTATGATCGCTCATTCGCATACTCTTGTATGGCGATTCACTACCGACGTGGTGAGTGGAGTGTATATTGTGGGTAAAGTGCCTAACCTCTCCAGAGTGTAGAATCTATTTGAATAGCCGAGTCCACAGATCTTTGGACAATGCTCGGGAATTACAAATAAGGGGTAGACTTTCTGAAAATAACTTGGATTTGAAAAGATGGATTGGTTTAACAAAGAAGATGATGGAAATATGGTTTAGGATGGGGAAAAATGTTATTTAAACTTCTTGAAAAGTTATTTATGCTTTACTTATTTCTCCGCTTTGAATCTACTTATATTACTTGTCAAAAGTGTTTACACGCAAATATACCTGAGCTATTCCTTTGTACTAAGCCATGCATATAGTATATTAGCTTGCATTACATGCATGACTTCTCGAGTACCAAGTACTCACCCTTGCCTCAACACAATATCGCTTGAAGAGGAGATTACGCACTTTGGAGGAGGAACTCCAAGAAGACCCGTCTACTTAGGGATGCGAGCCCCGATTGCCTGTGGTATCTGGATGGCGCCACTAAGTTTATTTGATTTTCCGCCGCTATTTCTCTTTTAATAAGTTTCGCCTTGCAAGACATATATTTGTAACTTTGCCATTAGGTCGAGTAACCCTTTGATTATTTAAATAAAGTAATTTGATAGTATCGTTTGTTATGATTTTGATATATACAGATGTTAAGACTGTGTTAACTATCGCTTTCATTGACTAGTGCTGAATACACAGAGGGTCCGAATTTGCAAATTCGGGTCCCGACAGAGGTGGTATCGAGCTGTTATTTGCTAAGGCTCAACCCTAAGCTAGAATGGTCGTAGTGAGGATAAAACCTATTTTCTAAAGCTAAAAATTTGTCAAGATAAGAAATGACCTCTCGACTTATCCCCTTCTCTCTTTTCTTGTCTCTTGCTGGAATTTTCCCTTACCTTGTCACAATTTAAAAATTCCGAGTTCCTACGTAAAGCACTCTTGTGACAGAGATGGAGGAAGAGTTCAACTACGTTGATCTAGGAGTTGGTCACGCCGCGGAACTTTGGCACATGCTACAAACTCTCGGAGATTTTGAGAAGCCCCAATACCAAGTGGAAGCGATCGGACAAGCGTGATTGATCAAGGCTTGTGACGTGAGGATTGAGGTACTGTCGGAAGAGGGGCCAGGCAATCGCGCGATACAGACCGCTAGAAGATCTACAATGCAGATGGGTATCCAAGAAGTTTCACGACGAGCAATGCGGCACATTACCGGTATTCACGCCAGAGAGTTGGAAAGCACGGTGTTCCGTTATCATCCGCAGCGATAACCTTCTTGACCCGAAGGCGATTCAGGATGAGAATGCCACGGTTACACAGCTTGGCACGATTCGTCGTCGCCAGGAAGATGTACTAGATAATACAAGCAAGGAGCTACGAAGGCCCGCAAGGAGATCACGACAGAGAAGAACAGATGGCGGGAAGCTCAAGAGTATGTGGCACACCTTCTACGAAGGATTGACGAGTTGGAGATGACTTTGTACGGACGGACCAGAGCGATTACTCGAGCTACGAGCGAGATCCAGAGGAGTCGGATCTCGATGAGGACACCGCTTCTTCGACTACCACAGATGACATAGTCATTGGACATGGCGATCGTTTCCGCGCCTATGCCGCAGAACCCGTACCAAGTCCGTGGAGGTTTTCACGATGAGTGAGCTTATGTTCTATAGAGATACTCAATCTAAGAGTAATAGAATAAAGAGTCACCCTATAGGCGATAGACTCCAGAGGTAGTTCGATTTGGATTTGCTTTGTTCTTTGAGTGTGCAAGATATGTGTTGCAAGGCCCTTAGGCATTGTAAGCAGCCATACCAAGTTATTAATAATAAAGTTGGACCTTAAGGCTACACCTTTTTAGCCCGCATAAGTTCCATATTACTTGTCTATTCTTGTTTCCCTCTCATCTCTAAACCTAGAGCAAATCGATGATGGTAAACACCCGTGGGAACTTTGGAAGCAATGGGAGTGGATCTCGCCCAGAAAACCCCAATGATGGAGCACCGACCGCCCTTTGGATGTGCAGAATTTTGGAGCATTTCTGTCGCTCAGACTCGATTGATGCATGCTATGATGCAACAAATGCAGCACGCCATCGCTCAGCCATCGCTAATCAAGTTAATCAGGACCACGCCCGAATACAAGGTCGCCGAGTTCATGAGGACTCACCCACCCACTTTCTCTGGAAATGCCAATCCATGGGAGGCCGATGATTGGTTAAGATCAATCGAGAGGAAGCTACATATAGCTCAATGCATAGGGAATGAGAAGGTACTTTACGCTTCTCATTAGTTGGAAGGAACAGCCGCCGAATGGTGGGAGAACTTCGTGCCACGCAGAGAACCCTCAAGATATCACTTGGGAAGAGTTCACATTGCATTCGACAGCATTTCACGTGCACGGAAGGAATTATGGACCTTAAGAAGGAGGAGTTCAGAGCATCGAGGCAAGGTAATCACCCGGTGGCCGACTACGAACAAGTTCACAGCCTAGCACGCTACGCACCTTTGAGGATGTAGCGACAGATAAATCCAGCGCCTCGCTTTTATGAAGGGACTTAACTCGGGATTGCAAGTAGGGTTGATCACCCACACCTTTCCGGATTTCCAAGAGTTGGTGAATAAGGCACTTATTCTTGAGGACAAGCGCAAGGAACTGGATGAGAACAGAAGCGCAGGATGCAACAAAGAAGGATCACGTCGAGGAACGCAATACCGCTGAGAGTTGCACCAAATCAATTCTTCGATTCCAACCACGCCGCAACGAGGACACCATCCGCACCAAGACTCCGCCAATCAAAACTACTGACTCAGCCTCGCTAGAAACGCTACCCAGCAACGAAGGAACAGTGAGACGCTGTTACAATCAGAACGAGCCAGACACTTTGCCAACAGCTTGTCCAAAGAAGACAGCAGGAGCGACCCGATTCGCTTCAATCTAGGAACCACCCCAGCTAGGACGCCAAAGACAGGAGCCACACCTGCACCGTGGTGAGAGGCCGAGTCAACCATGTCACCGCAGATGCACTTGCAGAATGCTACTGACGTCAGATCGGGTAAGTTACTTGTTAACTCAAGACTGCAATGCTTTTGTTCGACTGAGCTTCAGATTCGCTTTGTTTCGCAAGGCTTTGCTGCTAGAAATGACTTGAGAATTGCAAGACTTAAGTGCATGCTTTTAGTTCAAACCCTGGTTCGAACTCCGAACGGAAGTAGGATGTTCCGGGTGAGAATACTAATAGATGGAATAGAGTTCCTAGCAAACCTTATAATTTTGGAGACCTGCACTTAGATGTTATATTGGGAATGGATTGGTTATCCAAGCACAAGGCCGTATTGGATTGTGGACGAAGGACTATCTCGATTGAGAGCCCGTGTGGGAAGAAAGTGGAATTTCAAGCCATCGCAGCTTAGAGATGGACGAGTTGATGGTTAACGCATTCAAGGCAATCAGCATAGAGAATGTCCCAAGAGTGAATGAGTACCCGATGTTTTTCCCGAAGATCTACAGTATGCCGCTTGACAGGGACATAGAGTTTGTGATAGAGCTTGTACTGCACAAAGACCGATAGCAAAGAGACCCTATCGGATGTCTACCGAGGAGTTGGTAGAAATGAAGAAACAGCTAGAGGAGTTAATGGAGAAAGGATTTATCGACTGAGTTCGTCGCCGTGGGGAGCACCGCTTTGTTTGTCAAGAAGAAGGACGGAGTTTCAGGATGTGCATCGACTACCGTGCACTCAATGAAGTCACCGTGAAGAATAAGTATCCGCTACCCAGGATTGATGATTTGTTTGATCGATTAAGAGGAGCCGAGTTTTCTCCAAGATTGATCTCGAGATCGATACCATCGCTTGAAGATCCGATCGTAAGATATTCAAGATCGCATTCGTCAAGATATGGACATTACGAGTTCTGATTATGTCCTTTGAAATTTGACGAATGCGCCAAATTTATTTCATGAATATGATGAATAAGGTGTTCATGGAATATTTGGACAAGTTTGTCGTCGTGTTCATAGACGATATCCTAATCTACTCCAAGACAGAGGATGAACATGCCGAACACTTAAGGCGAGTTTTGGAAAAGCCGAGGAACGACAACTTTTCGCCAAGTTCAAAGAAGTGTGATTTTTGGAAGGACAAGGTGGAGTTTCTTGGACACGTAATGACCGCGGAAGGAGTCGCCAGTAGATCCAAGCAAAGTAGAAGTCGTGTTACATTGGGAGCGAAGGCGTGACCCAGATTCGGAGTTTCCTTGGAATGGCAGGATACTACCGCTGCTTTCATCGAAGGCTTTTCGACAATTGCGAAACCTCTTACGCAATTGTCAAGAAGGAAAAGAAGTTTGCATGGACGCGAGAATGTGAGGAAGGATTTCAGAGTGAAGAAGCGATTGACATCGATCGGTGTTAGTTCTACTGGGATGTTGCTCAAAGCTTCGATATCTATTGTGACGACGCGCCAAGGACTTGGATGTGTGCCGATGCAGAATGGAAAGGTCGCCGCAGATGCATCAAGGCGATTGAGGCCGCATGAGGAAAATTATCCGACGCATGACCTAGAGTTAGGCCGTAGTGCATGCCTTGAAGATATGGCGTCACTATCGATTGGAAACAGATGTGAAGTGTATACGGATCATAAGAGTTTTAAGTACATATTCACCGTCGGATCTGAATATGAGGCAAAGGAGATGGCTAGAGTTAATCAAGGACTACAATGTTGGAATCCATTACCATCCGGGAAGGCCAACGTAGTTGCCGATGCTCGAAGTCGGAAGAGCCATACCGCGAGTATGTTGCTAGCCATAAGTCGAGGATGAGTTATGTGAGGAGTTTCAGAAAATGAAGATTGAGGTTGTACCTAGCGGATTCTGGCCGCATTAGAAGTAAAACCGACCTGGAGGATCAGATTCGAGAAGGATGAAGGATGATGACAAGATCCGCAGGATTAAGTCCATCAAGGAGGAAGGCAAGGCAGAGGACTTCAAGTTGGATGAGCAAGGCACGTTGTGGATGAAGGATCGCATTTGTGTGCCTAACAAAAAGGAGTTAAAGCAACTGATTTTGGAAGAAGCCCATGACTCAAGTACTCGATTCATCCTGAAGCGCCAAGATGTATCGTGATCTCAAGGAGAGATTCAGTGGCCGAGTATGAAACGTGAAGTTGCCGAGCATGTTGCATTGTGCGACGTATGCCAGAGAGTCAAGGCAATGCATCAGAGACCAGCAGGATTGCTACAACCGCTGAAAATACCTGAGTGGAAGTGGGAGGAAATCGGAATGGATTTCATTACCGGTTTGCCGAAGACTCAAGGAGGTTATGACTCCATATGGGTTATAGTGGATCGCTTGACTAAAGTAGCCCATTTTATCCCTGTGAAGACCACTTACTCGGGAGATAAGTTAGCAGAGTTGTACATGATCAGGATTGTTTGTTTGCACGGAGTGCCAAAGAGGATTGTATCGGACAGAGGTACCCAATTTACCTCAAGGTTCTGGAATAAGTTGCATGAAGCCATGGGAACCCGTTTGAACTTCAAGATGACCTTATCATCCACAGACGGATGGACAGATCAAAGAGTCAACCAGATTCTAGAGGATATGTTGAGAGCTTGTGCATTGGCTTATGCTACCTCTTGGGATAAGAGTTTGCCGTATGTCGAGTTCGATTACAACAATAGTTATCAAGCTAGTTTACAGATGTCACCTTTTGAGGCACTGTATGGTCGACCCTGTCGGACGCCATTGAATTGGAATGAGACCGGCGAGCGCCGTGTCTTTGGGCCTGATATTCTTCAAGAGGCTGAAGAGCAGATCGCTATGATTAGGGAAAGGTTGAAGATAGCCCAATCTCGACAAAAGAGTTATGCTGACAATCGTCGCCGAGACTTGAGTTTTGAACCAGAAGACTTTGTATACCTCGAGTTACGCCTCAGGGGAGTTAAGAGGTTCCATGCCAAAGGGAAACTCGCACCCCGTTATGTTGGACCATTTAAGATTTTGAGCCGCAGAGGCGAAGTTGCTTATCAGCTGGAGTTGCCACAGTCGTTGGCAGGAGTACATGATGTATTCCACGTGTCCCAGCTAAAGAAGTGTCTCCGAGTTCCTGAGGAACAGACACCGCTAGAGTCAATTGAGTTGCAAGAGGATTTGACCTATAAGGAGCATCCCGTGAGGATTCTAGACACAATGGATCGAGAAACTAGAAACAAGTCAACCCGTTTTTGTAGAGTTCAGTGGAGCAACCATGAAGAAAGCGAAGCGACTTGGGAGCGCGAAGAGGATTTGAAGAAAGAGTTTCCAAACCTATTCCTTTAGTGAGCCCTGAATCTCGGGGACGAGATTCTATTAAGGGGGGGAGGTTTGTAACATCCCAAAATTTTGCTTTTCTTAAATTCATGTGTGATTTGACACTTTGGTGAATTTTTGGAATTTTCTGGAATTTATTTGGATTTATTTGGAATTTATTTGAATTTATTCCATTTTGAAATAATTAAAGAATTTAATTTTGCAAATAAAATTTTGTTGGAAATATTTTATTCGAGTCCAAAATGATCCAAAATATTTTAATTTTTCCGAATTTTTCCGAGTCATTTGCTATTTTTAATGAATTAAATGAATTATCGGGAATTATTTTAAATATTAATTACTGAAAAGGACCGATTCATCGTTCATCCGATCGAGCCCGAGTCGACTCGAGTTCGAGTCCGACCGAACCACCGAGCAGTTGACTCGACCGAACCCACTCCTAAACCTAATCAATCCCAACCGTTGGATCAAGATCCAACGGCCGAGAACAACTCTGCACGGTTCGAGCCGTAATCGGCCGGATCCGATCGCGCCCGGCGATCGTGGCCGCTGATCGCGCCACGTGGACGGCCACGATTTCGCTGCCGCCGAGTCCGAGCCGGACTTCGCCGCGCGCCGCCGTAGCGAACTAGGTTTCCGTCTAGGGCACGGACGCCGAGGCTATTTAAAGCGTGAGACGCCCCCGAGGTTGCCCTCATCCTTGCGCGCACCGCTTCCTCGAGCCATCTCGCCGAGCCGCCACCGTTGAGCCGCAATCGCCGCCGGAGTTGTCTCTTCCTCCGCCGGTTTGCGCGCCGGTTCGCTGTCCGTCGTCTTCCGGCCGAGAAGGAGCTCAGATCCGAGTCCTCGCGACGAGACGCACCGAAGGAGGCTTCATCTCGCCGAGCACGCCCCAAACGCCGTCGGGCTCGTCGCCGCCCCCGTCCGGTCCAAGCCGCCGCCAGTGAAGCCATCGCCGTCGCGAGCTCGGAGGGACCGTCGGATCCAGATCGGACGGTTGAGGTGAGCTCACGGTGTTCCAAACCCGATTAGATTCGGATCGTTGGATCAAGATCCAACGGTTCACAATTGCCACGTCTGTAAAGGCGAATATAGATTAGATCCGGACCGTCCGATCTAGATCGAACGGCCCACGAGCAACGAGTAGTTTCAACGTGTTAACTCTAGATCCAATCTGGACCGTTGATTTTCAAATCAACGGCCGAGATTGTGCCACGTGTGCTCAGCCGCGCCCACGCGCGTGGGGAGTGTGTCTCTGACACGCGGGACCCGCGGGTCAGAGGGCCCACGTGTCAGCCGCAGTCACGCGTGCGTGAAACCCAGCGCTGGCAGGTGGGGCCCACATGTCAGTCACGTGAGCCGTGGACCGAGTCCACCGTGGACCCGAGCCGAGCGTGGACCGAGCCCATGGACCGGCTGACGTCAGCAGGCCAATCAGGAGCTGCCACGTGTCCATGCTGACGCAATAATTAATTTCGAAAAGAAAATGATTTATTAATTCGAAATATTTATTCAAATTTAGATTCAAACTTAAAACACTGATAACTTTTGCGTTTCAACTCCGATTTGAGTGATTCAAATTTCTAAATTTGTATAAAATTGAGATCTACCTAAATATGAATTTTATTTAATTTTTGGACTAAAGTTTTTCTCTGTAATATTATTTAATTGATTATTTAAACTTTAATAAATCATAACTTTTATGCTTTAACTCCAAATTTAGCGATTCCAGTTTCTAAAAATCCAGAAAATTATGTTCTCTCTGTTTATGGATTTTATTTGGAGTTTTGGGATCTTTTGCATAGTGTTTATTTGTGTATTTGCTATTTGCACGCTTTACGAGTAGACGTTGAAGTGCCTAAGGATTCGAAGGAGAAGTGTTGACTCAGGATCCAACTCAAGACCAAGAGCAAGTACTTTTTGAAGGCCAGTTGGGCTTTGACCATATTGATCCTATTTCTAAAATCTATTTTGATTTAAACTATTGCATGCTAGTTCAATTAGAAAGATACTTTGTTTAAACCTGGGGGTTAGATAAATACCAATTTGCTATATGACACCTTGATTACTTAAGTATGTGCCATGACCCTTTGTCACCCTAGTTGTGGTTTATTAGTTGGACATTATTAAATTGCCAACATGGGTTTAGATCGTTGTAGTATACTGCTTAGACCTGCTACGTGCTCATGACATGATTTTTGGACAATCAAATGCTAATATTGACTTAATGATATATTGAACCTGTTTTGGAAAAGTATCATGTGATGTTGATGGCACGTGGTGCATGGTAATCAACTGGGGTTTGATAAACAGCGACCGGGGCATGTGGCAAGAGTAATCGTGGGCAGGTGGCATTGGGAGTGTTGATTTGGTTTTCGGTAGTCTTGCCCTGGTCACTCTAAGGACTTAACCTTGCAAGCCTTTGAACTGGTCATACTTGCAACCACATGGCTGGAATGGGACGGCCCTAGTTGACTAAGTCGCTAAGGACTCACTTGTGGAGCCTCAGGGTGTCGATTACACCTTTGTGTGATTGTACGGGAGCGATCGTGGCCGTGTGGCAGTGTACCCATCTAACGGTGTGTTGGTCCCATACTTCGCCTTGGCTAAGGGAAGGGATGGTGTAGAGCACGCATCGAGAGGACCACCTGTGTTGTTTGAGGCTTCAAGGCTTTGTTATGATCGCTCATTCGCATACTCTTGTATGGCGATTCACTACCGACGTGGTGAGTGGATTGTATCTTGTGGGTAAAGTGCATAACCTCTGCAGAGTGTAGAATCTATTTGAATAGCCGAGTCCACTGTGATCGACAATGCTCGGGAATTACAAATAAGGGGTAGACTTTCAAAATAACTTGGATTTGAAAAGATGGATTGGTTTAACAAAGAAGATGATGGAAATATGGTTTAGGATGGGGAAAATGTTATTTAAACTTCTTGAAAAGTTATTTATGCTTTACTTATTTCTACCGCTTTCGAATCTACTTATATTACTTGTCAAAGTCATTTACATCGCAAATATACTCCTGAGCTATTCCTTTGTACTAAGCCATGCATATAGTATATTAGCTTGCATTCTCAGGCATGACTTGCCGAGTACCAAGTACTCACCCTTGCCTCAACACAATATCGCTTGAAGAGGAGATTACGCCACTTTGGAGGAGGAACTCCAAGAAGACCCGTCTACTTAGGGATGCGAGCCCACCATTGCCTGTGGTATACTGGATGGCGCCTAAGTTTATTTGATTTTCCGCTGCTGCTATTTCTCTTTAATAAGTTTCGCTTTGCAAGGCATATATTTGTAACTTGGCCATAAGGTCGAGTAACCCTTTGATTATTTAAATAAAGTACTTTGATAGTATCGCTTTGGTATGATTGTGATATATACCGATGTTAAGCTGTGTGCACTAGCGCTGCTCCTCGACTAGTGCTGAATACACGTAGGGTCCGAATTTGCAAATTCGGGTCCCGATAATAGACCATGAAAGAAAACGGTCTCGCACTCCTTATTCCAACCACTCTCCGTAAGAAAACGGCACTGCCTCTAGAACCCTCTTCATCTCCCACGCACAAACGTGTTTTCACACCACAACCCCTCTACCGTGGTTCGCCGTATTCAAGACGATGACAAACCAGGTGAGACATACACTCCAAGACCACCACTATTTGAACAAACGAGGTTAGAACCTTGCAAAAATTGATCTTCAACAAAAAACCAATACCCAACACTACCACCAAAAGGAAAGGCCTACTTTACAACCAGGGTCCTTAAACCCGCAAGAGACAGTAACAACCAAACAAAATCGCTATGGTTGACACAACCTCGCTCAACCTCACACGTAAAGGTCCAATACACTCTGAAAAGGAAAAACAATTATTAGCAACCACCAAGTGGTCCACTAATAATTTAAACAGCCCCACCTAGGTACACATCAATAACCCAATTCTCCAAGAAGGTTTGGATTGAGTCATACACAACCTTCCTTTACTCTTCACTTTTAAACTGTTTACGATCATCTACTAGCAACATCTAATATCTTATGTCATTACCAACCCACACTAAATTCCTCTTTCTTAGAAGGTTTCGCCTCAGATTCTTCCTTTCAAAGAATCATAACCAAGGGTAGAATCATTGAGGAAGCTCAACCAAGACCCATGATCCCCAAATGATTCACATCCAACAACTCGAACTCCAAAGCGCTAAAAGCCACTTTGGAAAAAAATTCGGCAACAACCCAAGAGTACTCATTTTATTTTATTTTTCCTAAGCCAAATGCAAAGAAAGCTCAGATCTCTTACACCACAACCAACATATCAGAAGATATTCGTTCTTACTTCCCGTACTAGAAGGCAATTGAAATCTCGATTCAGGACATGCATGCAGCTTTCCAAGAGCACTCCGGATTAGTCATATATCCATATATGACTTTCTCACCGACCTGGCTCAACGACTCTTTTATCATTTAACATCTATAGACAATGTCATGTTTACTTTTCACCATTCATTCATCATGTAACAACACTATCGAATAGTCATTTACAAGACGACTTTTTCCTCTGTAACACATGAATAAAACTCGAATAACATCGAGGATTGCGCTAATTCATATAAACTATGTCGGCAGCATAGTTAACAGTAAGGCACCACATCATATCAAAACCCACCAATGATAGAAAGCTAAACTTGCAAAACATCGCATTTTAACCAAAATAAATATTTTGGAAAAGAACATCGACTCCAAAGTCAAACATCTGCACAAACAACCGCCACAATTTTTTTTTCTCGAAAGAAAGAGAAATTCATTCCCAAAAGAGAACACTTCACTAACCAAATTCACTTATGAAACACTCATATAATCCACCTTTTTGAAGCACTCGCAAACGTCACACACATCATGCAAATAAATCCAACTCTAGTCAAAAAGAGTTACAAATTAAATCTCAAGAATTTCCAACACAACCCACTATGTCCATCTGCTTCCTTTAAAATTAATTCCAAAGATAATTCAAAGGTCTAACGCGAAGGGGCGCGATCCACTCAAAGACTTTTGGGTGTAAATCCATACTCATAGTGCAAACTAAACAAGTTAGCCAAATCCAAAGGTTGGCATTAATCACAACGAGTTTTAGGAAACTACAAACACAACAGAAGAAACACTTCGACAAAAAGTATTCAACCAAAATAGCAACCAACCAAACCAGTCCAAAAGGTTTTAGACACAGGCTCAGGATGAAAGCCACCATATCTAGTATTCCACTATACTTACCATTTAAGCATTCAATATACACTATTTACTCATCGAGAAGCCTCAATATAATTCAACCAAAAGCTACATAACCAATTCTTTCTCTAGTTACCTTTCCCAACATTTATAAATACAGTTTATGATGATTAACAAAACGTCTTCCATTCTATACTACCTCATCATGATCCCCACAGACAACACATCATATATCAATGTATTCTATATTTCAAACATAGTACTTCAACATATACTTAAGCATGGTCAACGTATCAATTTTATACCATCCATACATCAACATCTTGACAATTAAAACTTGTTCAATCAATAAAATGACTTCAACCAATAAGTATTATCTCTACAAGATAAAATTCGTAAACAGGATTCTAAGACATGCATTCATTAAGGTTAAAATCTTGCATCATGATTGTTATCCAATGTTCATCCCATCACAACATGAACTCGACATAATTCCACAGTTTTACACTTTTCTCTATTGGATCAATGGTTTCCAACAATTAGCAACCCTACCAAGTCATCAATAACAACAAATGGGCATAAACATCAACCATCAACATTACTTTTGGCTACCCTATACATAGGTGATAACAAAATTACCACCACACAACATACTAATAGGTTGCAACAACGTAAATAGCAATTCTAATCAACTTCAAAATTAAAGTCGCTAGTCAACACGATTAAATTTTCTCTATTAATCCGTTAGATTAGAACATCTTTAAACAACCAAAGAAAGTTTCTTTAACATTAACATTGTCTACCTCATCTTAATGTTCTAACCATGCATCAGGTTTAAAACCTTAAACATTATCGGGGTCATAAGCACTTTTAAAGCAAAGCAACAGATTATAAGCATGTACATTAACACATTTAATCATCCCCACTCACGGGTACTCTACATCACTAGAGGTTCATTTAATCTTAAGCTAAAGGTAACAATTACACTTAATTGATTCAACTCGCAAATTAACTAAGGAGTACATCATTTCTATAAAACACATTGTTACATACTACATAACATGCTAAACAACAATTTCCACTTTTAACAAGTAATTTCAGTCAAACGAATACTTACTTTATTTGCAGCATTTTTTTTTCTTTTAATACTGAACCAAAACTCACAAAGAAGCTTGACTCTCAAATTTGCAATAGGACATGACTCCAAAACACATTTCAATCTTAAAGACTCCCACCGGAGGGAACCAAGCGATCAAGTAAACCTTTACGAACAAAGGCACAAAACATAAATTGACACAACTTAACTTTTTACACACGCTTCAATAACTTCTTTTAAACTCAGAGCAATACACACAAGAACCAAAAGCTATACCTTTCTTTGCAAGGCAACCAACTAAACAGGTGTCAAAGTCAAAAAGGCGACCAAAGACACACAACACAAAACTCCCCTTCTTTGTCTTCACCCAAAGAAGACAAAACCAAGAAACACCGAAGGCACACTCCGCGAAAATCCAAATTCCAAACACTTTTCTTCTGATTTCAATCAACTAAAACCAAGAAAACCAACCAAGACCGACCTTCAGAATGATAAAGAACATCCGAAGGAATCTACCACCAATCTCTTCTATTTGACTCCAGTCAACTACCCGATCCACGACAGAAAGGGTAAGCACTCCTCCTACAGGGGTTAATAATTCTTCGGTGATGGCGTTAACCGGCCACACCATCAAACCACACCCTTACTATGAACAAAAAGAGGTGACCGAAACACTTCGGCAACACAACCCCACTTCCTCACAAATGAAGCAACTCAATCAAATCCATCATAATTATAGCATTATACAACATCAAAAGTAGCATTCAACATCAAAGCTTAGATACAATATTTAAACGGAAAGCAACGGTACCCATACCCTTTCCTACTGTGCATCCATGTGTGTCAGATTTTAAATTAGAGATTCCACTTACACAAGTTTTAATGTTACTATCCTATGACAAAATTTTAGTTAAAACCTAGGCCATGTTTCTAAGTTATTCCACATTACATTTTAGTTGTATCCTATAGTATGACACTAAAAATACACATTCCAAGGACCTACAGCCCGCTCTGATACCAACTGTAACACCCCATAAATCTAAACTGTTGTACAAGAACAGATCGATAGCATTTCCCCTAAAACAGGATAGTACGGAAGCAATTCGAATAGGAATAATATCATGACATCAAAACTAGAGACAATGAGTCTAATTCACCCAAGTATTAACCATAAATAAAACACATCTATAAAGGGACAACCATAAACGAGAACAAGTTTAAAGGGAACAACAATAGGTCTAAATGAAATAAAATTGCATCCAACTAATGAATTATTTAAAACACTAGATCATGTGAGTCGTGATGACAACAGAAAATTTATTGTGTTGCTAGCCCACCCTTCATGCTTACGACTCACGTGCGCTACCTGAAAACATCAAAACAGCAAGTAGTGAGATTGGGTAATCTCAGCAAGCGGAACAACTAATACAAATAAAACATCCACCATATATCTATCATTCCATATTCCTCATATACAATACCACATCAAAGAGTCCACATTCCTCATATACAATACCACATCAAAGAGTCCACACCACTTCAGTAAAATGCATATGATTGATGCACATGCTTATGCCATGTTCCTCCTCACCGTGCACTTTCTCAGGAACACACGGTGTTGTACTGCGTCTGATCGCGCATGTCAAGGCGTCGACAAACTTCCAATGCATGATTATGCAGTTAATGCTTCATGCATGAATTCATTCATAACTCCTCCCACTGAGTCCACATGTTTGCATATCATCATATAGCATGGATAGAAAACAAATATCATAGAGATGAAATGTTTAGACAATTCATCCGGTAAACAACATCCTTCTTCACCTTACCTCAAAGCAAGTGATTAAACCATGTATGATTGCTGTAATTGGAGTTTATAATGAAGGCGAAGCAAACAACAATGTATAGCTTAACAATACAACTACTTCCACTTGCCTTTACCGACGTGGACGACGAACCTAGTTACGCCCAGCAGTGGCACCACCTGAACAAACATTATTTCAGTACATAGCGACATCACAATTCATCACACAATTCAAACACACGCTTCCTACTCCCCGTTCCCATTTAAATGCCAAAAACCCCGATTTGTCCGAATCGAACAGCAGCACCCTCTCTTCCCAATTTCGTATCTTTTTTTCTAATTTCATAAAAATACAAAAAAATTACAGTAGCTATATATTGACGAGATCTACAACTTTCATGAAGGTCACAAATTTCAATTCCACTGTTAAATATGCCTAAACAACCGTCCAACACAGTGGACGAAATCTGTTTCCAGATTCTGTTCGTCATCTTCCAACAGCGATAACTCTCAGACCGACGCCCGAAAAATTCTGAAAAAATTACGGAAGCTAGGTCTCAACGTTATCTACAACTTTCTAGTTATAGGTTTTTGCAGGAAAAATAATCTATGCCATGTAAAACGCGAAACAATCCGCGCTGCACAATCTTCCCTTCCAAAAACAGCACCACGTGAACATCTACCCTTCTCCCCCATCAAGATCCATCCAAACCACTCACCACCAGATCTAATACACTCCTAATCCCTAGGTAGAATAGGGGTAAAATATTGGGAATTTTACCTTGAGTTCCCCCTTGCGAACCCACGAAGAACGCGCGACGATCCCCGTAATGACCACAGAGGATAGTTTGTTGTTGTGTTCATAGATGATATCTTAATCTACTCCAAGACAGAGGATGAACATGCAGAGCACTTGAGGCGAGTTTTGGAAAAGCTGAGGGAACAGCAACTTTTCGCCAAGTTCAGCAAGTGTGACTTTTGGAAGGACAAAGTGGAGTTCCTTGGACATGTAATGACCACAGAGGGAGTCGCCGTAGATCCAAGCAAGATAGAATCTGTGTTACATTGGGAACAGCCGAAGACCGTGACCCAGATCCAGAGTTTCCTTAGAATGGCAGGTTACTACCGCCGTTTCATTGAAGGCTTTTCGACCATTGCAAAACCTCTTACGCAATTGTTGAAAAAGGAGAAGAAGTTTGCATGGACGCCAGAGTGCGAAAAAGGTTTTCAAGAGTTGAAAAAGCGATAGACATCAGCGCCGGTGTTGATTCTACCGGATGTCAATCAAAGCTTTGACATTTATTGTGACGCATCGCGCCAAGGACTTGGATGTGTGCTGATGCAGAATGGAAAGGTCGTCGCTTATGCATCAAGGCAGTTGAGGCCACATGAGGAGAATTATCCAACGCATGACCTAGAGCTAGCTGCCGTAGTGCATGCTTTGAAGTTGTGGCATCACTATTTGATTGGAAACAGATGTGAGGTATACACGGACCATAAGAGTCTTAAGTACATCTTTACCCAATCAGACCTAAACATGAGATAGAGGAGATGGTTAGAGTTAATCAAGGATTATAATGTTGGAATCCATTACCATCCAGGAAAGGCCAACGTGGTAGCCGATGCCTTGAGTCGGAAAAGCCATGCTGTGAACATGTTGATAGCCACGAGTCAGGATGAGCTATGTGAGGATTTCCAGAAAATGCAGATTGAAGTAGTGCCGAAGGATTCTTGGCCGCATTAGAAGTGAAGCCTACCCTGGAGGATCAGATCCGAGAAGGACAGAAGGATGATGACAAGGTCCGCATGATCAAGTCCAAGATGGATGAAGGCAAGGCAAAGGACTTCAAGTTGGACGAACAAGGCACATTATGGATGCAGGATCGAATCTGTGTGCCAAACCAGAAGGAGCTTAAGCAATTGATTCTAGAAGAAGCCCATGACTCCAAGTATTCAATTCATCCTGGAAGCGCCAAGATGTATCAAGATTTGAAGGAAAGATTCTGGTGGCCGAGCATGAAGCATGAAGTTGCTGAGCATGTTGCATTGTGCGACATATGCCAGAGAGTCAAGGCAATGCATCAGAGACCAGCAGGATTGCTACAGCCGTTGAAGATACCTGGGTGGAAGTGGGAAGAAATCGGAATGGACTTCATTACCGGTTTACCCAAGACTCAAGGAGGTTATGACTCCATATGAGTCATAATAGACCGCTTGACTTAGGTCACCCATTTTATTCCGGTAAAGACCACTTATTCGGGAGATAAGTTAGCAGAGTTGTATATGACCAGGATCATCTATTTGCACGGAGTGCCGAAGAAGATTGTATCGGACAGAGGTACCCAGTTTACCTCGAGGTTCTGGAATAAACTGCATGAAGCCATGGGAACCCGTTTGAACTTCAGTACAGCTTATCATCCGCAGACGGATGGGCAAACCGAAAGAGTTAATCAAATTCTAGAGGACATGCTACGAGCTTGTGCATTGGCTTATGATACCTCTTGGGATAAAAGTCTGCCGTACGCTGAGTTCAGCTACAATAATAGTTACCAAGCCAGTTTGCAAATGTCGCCATTTGAAGCACTATATGGTCGACCCTGTCGAACACCGTTGAATTGGAACGAGACAGGTGAACACCGTGTCTTTGGGCCAGATATTCTCCAAGAAGCCGAAGAACAGATTACCATGATCAGGGAGAGATTGAAGATAGCCCAATCACGACAGAAGAGTTATGCTGACAACCGTCGCCGAGACCTGAGTTTTGAACCAGAAGATTTCGTGTATCTCAGAGTCACACCACTCAGAGGAGTTAAGAGATTCCATGCCAAGGGAAAACTCGCGCCGCGATATGTTGGACCATTCAAGGTTCTCAGCCGTAGAGGTGAAGTTGCATACCAACTGGAGTTACCGCAATCACTAGCAGGAATGCATGACGTGTTTCACGTGTCCCAGTTGAAGAAGTGTCTCCGAGTACCTGAGGAATAGACACCGCTAGAGTTAATTGAGCTACAAGAAGATCTGACTTACAAGGAGCACCCCGTGAAGATTTTGGACACCATGGATCGAGAAACGAGAAACAAGTCAACCCGCTTCTGCAGAGTTCAATGGAGCAACCACGCGGAGAGTGAAGCAACTTGGGAGCGCGAAGAGGATTTGAAGAAAGAGTTTTCGAACCTATTTCTTTAGAAAGCCCTAAATCTCGGGGATGACATTCTGTTAAGGGGGAGGTTTGTAACACCCCAAAATTTTGCTTTTCTTAAATTCATGTGTGATTTGGCACCTTGGTGAATTTTTGGAATTTTCTGGAATTTATTTGGATTTATTTGGAATTTATTTGAATTTATCCCTTTTGAAATAATTAAAAATTTTAACTTTGCAAATAAAAATTTGTTGGAAATATTTTATTTGAGTCCAAAATGTTCCAAAATATTTTCCAGAATTTTTCTGGAATTTTTCTGAGTCTTTTACTATTTTTAATGAATTAAATGAATTTCTGAGAAATTAATTGGATTATTTAATCGCTGGAAAACCTAACCGGTTTGTACTGTTCATCCGACCGGACCCGAGTCCGAGTCAGACTCGAGTCCGACTCGAGCCAGCCGTTCCGGTCGAACCCGCTCGGCCGAACCCTAACCCGCGTGACCGTTGGATCTTGATCCAACGGCCACGATTGAGCCACGTCACCCGAGCCCGAGCCCGAGCCCGAGCCCGACCGAGCCAGCCAGCTCGCCCGAGCCAGACCCGAGCCCAAACCCTCGCACCGTTGGATCTTGATCCAACGGCTGACGTTGAGCCACGTCAGCCAATCCGAATCCAACTCGGATTCCGCCGCCAAGAACGGAGCGGCCTCGGTTTCGCTGCTTTCCTGACGCCGAGGGCCCTATTTAATGCGCCACCGCCGCTGTCGTGTTGCCGACTTCCGTGCGCACCCGTAGCCCTAGCTCACGCCACCTGAGTCACCGCCGTTTGCCCGCGCGAGCTCGCCGTAGTTGGCTTATGTCGGGACCCCGAATTTGCAAATCCGGACCCTCTGTGTATTCAGCACTAGTCCAGGAACGCGCTAGTGCACACAGTCTTAACATCGGTATATATCACAATCATACCAAACGATACTATCAAAGTACTTTATTTAAATAATCAAAAGGTTACTCGACCTTATGGCCAAGTTACAAATATATGCCTCGCAAGTAAAACTTATTAAAAAGAGAAATAACAAAGAATGGAAAATCAAATAACCGTGGCGCCATCCAAGATACCACAGCAATCGATCGGGCTCGCACCCCTAAGTAGACGGGTCTTCTTGGAAATCCTCCTCCGAAACCGGCGTAATCTCCTCTTCAAGCGGTATTGTGTTGAGGCAAGGGTGAGTACTTGGTACTCACAAGTCATGCAGAATGCAAGCTAATATACTATATGCATGGCTTGGTACAAAGGAATAGCTCAAGGTATATTTGCAAGAAATGACTTTTGACAAGTAATAAAAGTAGATTCGAAAGCAAAGAGAAATAAGTAAAGCATAAATAACTTCTCAAGAAATTTAATAAACATTTTTCCCCATCCTAAACCACATTTCCATCAACTTCATTACTAAACCAACCCAACTTTTCAAATCCAAGTTATTTTCGTAAAGTCTAACCCTTGATTTGTAATTCCGAGCATTGTCCAAAGACTGTGGACTCGGCTATTTAAATAGATTCTACACTCTGCAGAGGTTATGCACTTTACCCACAAGATACAGTCAAACACCACAAAGGCGAAGTTCCTCAGAATAAAGCCTTCGGAAGCCTCAAACAACACAGGTGGTCCTCTCCGGTCAGTGCTCTACACCATCCCTTCCCTTAGCCAAGGCGAAGTATGGGACCAACACACCGTTAGATGGGTATCCGGCCCACGACCACGATACGCTCCCCGCACAATCACACAAACGGTGTAATTGACACCCTGAGGCCCCACAAGTGAGTCCTTAGCGACTTAATCAACTAGGGCCGTCCCATTCCAGCCATGTGGTTGCAAGTATGACCCAGTTCAAAGGCTTGCAAGGTTAAGTCCTTAGAGTGACCAGGGCAAGACTACCCGAAAAACCAAATCAACATCCCCAATGCCACAATCTGGCCCACCTGATTACTCTTGCCACATGCCCTGGCCGAAAAATCGTTTATCAAACCCCGCTTGATTACCATGCACCACGTGCCATCAACATCACATGATACTTTTCCAAAACAGGTTCAATATATCATTAAGTCAATATTAGCATTTGATTATCCAAAATCATGTCATGAGCACGAAAGGTCTAAGCAAGATACTACAACGATCTAAACCCATGTTGGCAATTTAATAATGTCCAACTAGTAAACCACAACTAGGGTGACAAAGGGTCATGGCACATACTTAAGTAATCAAGGTGTCATATAGCAAATTGGTATTTATCTAACCCCATGTTTAAACAAAGTATCTTTCTAATTGAACTAGCATGCAATAGTTTAAATCAAAATAGATTTCAAATAGGATCAATATGGTCAAAGCACAACTTGCCTTCAAAAATTACTTGCTCTTGGTCTTGAGTTGGATCCCGAGTCAACACTTCTCCCTCGAATCCTTCCCAAGACTTCAACGTCTACTCGTAAAGCGTGCAAATAGCAAATACACAAATAAACACTAGGCAAAAACATCCCAAAACTCCAAATAAAATCCATAAACAGAGAGAACATAATTTTCTGGATTTTTAGAAACTGGAATCGTCAAATTTGGAGTTAAAACGCAAAAGTTATGATTTATTAAAGTTTAAATAATCAATTAAATAATATTACAGAGAAAAACTTTAGTCCAAAAATTAAATAAAATTCATATTTGAGTAGATCTGAATTTTATACAAATTTAGAAATTTGAATCACTCAAATCGGAGTTGAAACGCAAAAGTTATAAGCGTTTGAAGTTTGAATCTAAATTTGAATCAATATTTCGAATTAATAAATCATTTTCTTTTTTCGAAATTAATTATTGCGTCGGCAGGACACGTGGCAGCCTCGATTGGGCGGCTGGCGCCACCGTCCATGGACTTGGTCCACGCTCGGCTCGGGTCCACCGTGGACTCGGTCCACGACTCCACGTGAGACTGACATGTGGGCCCTCTCGGGTGACGTCATCGCTGACGTCAGCGGGGCTCAGCCCACGGTCCGGCAGTGGGACCTTTGTGACGTCATGGGTGGCGTCGGCGCTGGCGAGGGTCAGCCCATCGACATGCGGGCCTCGACACGCGGGCCCCGGCGTGTCGGTCACACGCACGCTGGCGTGGGCCGCGGCGCCGACCGCGTCGGTCCAACTTCCGACACGTGGCGCAATCACGACCGTTGATTTGAAATTCAACGCGCGATTAGATCCAGGGTTAACACGTTGAAACTACTCGTTGATCGTGGGCGCTCGATTTAGATCGGACGGTCCAGATCTAATCCTATAATCGCCTTTGCTAAAGACGCGTGGCGATTGTGAACCGTTGGATCTTGATCCAACGGTCCAGATCTACTCGGGTTTATAACACGTGAACTCACCTCAACCGTCCGATCTGGATCTGACGGTCCACGAGCTTCGCGAGTCCGGCGATGGCACGAAGCTTGGGCACCGGAGACGAACGACGACGAGCCCGACGGCGTTCCGGGGTTGCTCGGCGAGATGAAGGGTCCTTCGGTGCGCTCTCGTCTGGGGGATCCCAGATCTGAGCTCCTTCTCGGCGGAAGACGACGGACGACGGAAAAGCGGCGCAAACCTCGGCGGAGGGAAGAGACAACTCCGGCGAGCGATTGCGGCTCAACGGGCGGCCAGCGAGATGGCTCGGGAACGGGTGCGCAAGGATGAGGGCAACCTCGGGGGCGTCTCACGCTTTAAATAGCCTCGGCGTTCGCGCCTAGACGGAAACCTAATCCTACACGGCGGCGGCGCGCGGAGTCCGGCTTCGGTCTCGGCGAAGACGGCGACTCTCGGCCCATCACGTGGCGCGATTAACGGCCACGATCGCGGCGCGATCGGATCCGGCGGATACGGCTCGAACCGCAGACGGCGGATCTCACCGTTGGATCTTGATCCAACGGTTGGGATTGATTAGGGTTAGAGTGGGTTCGGTCCGAGTCACGTGGCTCGGTCGGACTCGAGTCCGACTTCGGGTTCCGACTTCGATCGGATGAACGATACTTGACCCGAGTTTGAATTTCCAGCGATTTAATATTTAAAATAATTCCCAAGAATTCATTTAATTCATTAAAAATAGCAAAAGACTCGAAAAATTCGAGAAAAATTCTGGAAAATACTTTGGATCATTTTGGACTCAAATAAAATATTTCCAACAAAATTTTATTTGCAAAATTAAATTCTTTAATTATTTCAAAATGGAATAAATTCAAATAAATTCCAAATAAATCCAAATAAATTCGAGAAAATTCCAAAAATTCACCAAAGTGCCAAATCACACATGAATTTAGGACAAGTAAAATTTTGGGGTGTTACAAACCTCCTCTTAATAGAATCTCGTCCCCGAGATTCGTGGCTTACTAAAGGAATAGGTTTGGAAACTCTTTCTTCAAATCCTCTTCGCTCCCAAGTCGCTTCGCTTTCTTCATGGTTGCTCCAATCGAACTCTCTGTAAACGGGTTGACTTGTTTCTAGTTTCTCGATCCATTGTGTCTAGAATCCTCACGGGATACTCCTTATAGGTCAAATCCTCTTGCAACTCAATTGACTCTAGCGGTGTGCATTCTCAGGAACTCGAAGACACTTCTTCAATCTGGGACACATGGAATACATCATGCACTCCTGCTAACGATTGTGGCAACTCCGGTGATAAGCAACCTCGCCTCATGCGGCTCACAATCTTAAATGGTCCAACATAACAGGGTGCGAAGTTTCCCTTTGGCATGGAACCTCTTAACTCCCCGAGAGGCGTAACTCGAGGTATACAAAGTCTTACGGTTCAAAACTCAAATCTCGGCGACGATTGTCAAAGATAACTCTTCTGTCGAGATTGGGCTATCTTCAACCTTTCCCTAATCATGGCGACTGTTTTTCAGCTTCTTGAAGAATATCAGGCCCAAAGACACGGCGCACGGGTCTCATTCCAATTCAATGGCGTCCGACAGTGGTCGACCATACAAAGGCCTCAAAAGGTGACATCTGTAAACTAGCCTCGATAACTATTGTTGTAATCGAACTCGGCATACGGCAAACTTTTATCCCAAGAGGTAGCATAAGCCAATGCACAAGCTCTCAACATATCCTCCAGAATCCGGTTGACTCTTTCTGCCTGTCCATCCGCCTCGTGGGATGATAAGGCATCTTGAAGTTTAAACGGGTTCCCATGGCTTCATGCAACTTATTCCAGAACCTTGAGGTAAATTGGGTACCTCTGTCCGATACAATCCTCTTTGGCACTCCGTGCAAACAGACAATCCTGATCATGTATAATTCTGCTAATTTATCTCCCGAGTAAGTGGTCTTCACGGGGATAAAATGGGCTACTTTAGTTAGGCGATCCACTATAACCCATATGGAGTCATATCCTCCTTGAGTCTTCGGCAAACCGGTAATGAAATCCATTCCGATTTCCTCCCACTTCCACTCAGGTATTTTCAGCGGTTGTAGCAATCCTGCTGGTCTCTGATGCATTGCCTTGACTCTATGGCATACGTCGCACAATGCAACATGCTCGGCAACTTCACGTTTCATACTCGGCCACCAGAATCTCTCCTTGAGATCTGATACATCTTGGCGCTTCAGTGATGAATTGAGTACTTGGAGTCATGGGCTTCTTCCGTAATCATCGCTTTAACTCCTTTTGTTAGGCACACAAATGCGATCATTCATCCACAACGTGCCTTGCTCATCCAACTTGAAGTCCTCTGCCTTGCCTTCCTCCTTGATGGACTTAATCCTGCGGATCTTGTCATCATCCTACATCCTTCTCGGATCTGGTCCTCTAAGGTAGGCTTTACTTCCAATGCGGCCAAGAATCCGCTAGGTACAACCTCAATCTTCATTTTAGAAAATCCTTACATAACCCATCCCGGCTTGTGGCTAGCAACGTACTCACGGTATGGCTTTTCCGACTCGAGCATCGGCTACTACGTTGGCCTTCAGGGATGGTAATGGATTCCAACATTATAGTCCTTGATCAACTCTAACCATCTCCTTTGCCTCATATTCAGATCCGATCGGGTGAATATGTACTTAAGGCTCTTATGATCCGTATACACTTCACATCTGTTTCCAATCGGATAGTGACGCCATATCTTCAAAGCATGCACTACGGCTAGCCTAACTCTAAGTCATGTGTCGGATAATTTTCCTCATGCGGCCTCAATCGCCTTGATGCATAAGCGGCGACCTTTCCATCCTGCATCAAAGACACATCCAAGTCCTTGGCGCGATGCGTCACAATAAACATCGAGGCTTTGAGCAACATCGGGTAGAACTAACATCGGTGCCGACGTCAATCGCTTCTTGACTCCTCAAATCCTTTCTCACATTCCAAGGCGTCCATGCAAACTTCTTTTCCTTCTTCGCAATTGCGTAAGAGGTTTCGCAATTGTCGAAAAGCCTTCGATGAAACGGCGGTAGTATCCTGCCATTCCAAGGAAACTCGAATCTGGTCACGATCTTGGCTGCTCCCAATGTAACACAGCTTCTACTTTGCTTGGATCTACGGCGACTCCTTCTGCGGTCATTACATGCCCAAGAAACTCCCCTTGTCCTTCCGTAAATCACACTTGCCGAACTTGGCGAAAAGTTGCTTGTTCCTCGGCTTTTCCAAAACTCGCCTTAAGTGTTCGGCATGTTCATCCTCTGTCTTGGAGTAGATTAGGATATCGTCTATGAACACGCATTTACAAACTTGTCCAAATATTCCATGAACACCTTATTCATCATATTCATGAAATAAGTGGCGCATTTGTCAATCCAAAGGACATAGCTGTAAACTCGTAATGTCCATATCTTGACGAGAATGCGTCTTGAATATCTTACGATCGGATCTTCAATCGATGGTATCCCGATCTCGAGATCAATCTTGGAGAAAACTCCGGCTCCTCTTAATCGATCAAACAAATCATCAATCCTGGGTAGCGGATACTTATTCTTCACGGTGACTTCATTGAGTGCACGGTAGTCAATGCACATCCTGAAACTCCGTCCTTCTTCTTGACAAACAAAACTGGTGCTCCCCACGGCGGCGAACTCGGTCGATAAATCCTTTCTCCATTAACTCTTCTAGCTGTTTCTTCATCTCTACCAACTCCTCGGTAGACATCCGATAGGGTCTCTTTGCTATCGGTCTGTGCAGTACAAGCTCTATTACAAATTCTATGTCCCTGTCTGGCGGCATACCAGGTAGATCTTCGGGAAAGACATCTGGGTACTCATTCACTACCGGGACATCCTCTATGCTGATTGCCTTGGTACTGTTAACCATCAACTGACCATCTCTAACTGCAGTGGCTTGAAATTCCACTTTCTTCCCACACGGGCTCTCAACTGAGATAGTCCTTCGTCCACAATCCAATACGGCCTTGTGCTTGGATAACCAATCCATTCCCAATATAACATCTAAGGTCTGGGTCTCCAAAATTATAAGGTTTGCTAGGAACTCTATTCCATCTATTAGTATTCTCACCCCGGAACATCCTACTTTCGTTCGGAGTTCGGAACCAGGGGTTTGAACTAAAAGCATGCACTTAAGTCTTGCAATCCTTAAATCATTTCTAGTAGCAAAGCCTTGCGAAACAAACGAATGCGAAGCTCCAGAGTCAAACAAAGCAGGTGTGCATCGAAGTTAACAAGTAACTTACCCAAGACGACGTCCGTAGCATTTTGCAAAGTGCATCTGCGGTGACATGGTTGACTCGGCCTCTCACCACGATGCAGGGTGTGGCTCTCGTGCCGGCGTCCTAGCTGGGGTGGTTCCTAGATTGAAGCGAATCGGGTCGCCTCGCTGTCTTCTTCGGACAAGCTGTTGGCAAAGTGTCCTGGCTCGTTGCATGCTTGGCGCCTCCTTGTTCCTTCTGTTGCACGGAGTAAGCGTTTCTAGCGGGGTGGGGTTTGGTAGTTCGATTGGCAGGTCTTGGTGCTGAGGATGGTGTCCTCGTTGCATTACGTGGTTGGAATCAAGAATTGATTTGGTGCAACTCTCAAGCGCCGCTATGCGTTCCTGGCGTGATCCTTCTTTGTTGCATCCTCGCGCTTCTGTTCTCATCCAGTTCCTTGCGCTTGTCCTCAAGAATAAGTGCCTTATTCACCAACTCTTGGAAATCTGGAAAGGTGTGGGTGATCAACCCTACTTGCAATCCCGAGTTAAGTCCCTTCATAAAACGAGACTGCCTGGATTTATCTGTCGCTACATCCTCGGTGCGTAGCGTGCTAGCTGTGTGAACTTGTTCGGTAGTCGACCATCGGGTGATTACCTTGCTTCGATGCTCGAACTCCTCCTTCTTAAGGTCCATGATTCCTTCAGACACGTGATATCGCTTGTCGAATGCAAATTTGTGAACTCTTCCCAAGTGATATCTTGAGGGTTCTCTGCGTGGCACGTAAGTTCTCCCACCATTCTAATTTGTTCCTTCCAAGCGATGAGAAGCGTAAAGTACCTTCTCATTCCCTATGCATTGAGCTATGTGTAGCTTCCTCTCGATTGATCTTAACCAATCATTGGCCTCCAATGGATTGGCATTCCCAGAGAAAGTGGGTGGGTGAGTCCTCATGAACTCTGACAGCCTTGTATTCTCGGCGTGGTCCCCGATTAACTTGATTAGCGTGGCCTCGAGCAAGGACGTGCTGCATTTGTTGCATCATAGCATGCATCAACCGAGTCCGAGCAGCAAGAAAGGCTCCAAAATTCTGCTTATCAACTGGCGGTGCTGGGTGCTCTATCATTGGGGTTTTCTGCTGGGCGAGAACCACTCCCATTGCTTCCAAAGTTCCCACGGGTGTTCACCATCTGTCGATTTGCTCTAGGTTTAGAGATGAGAGGGAAACAAGAATAGACAAGTAGTATGGAACTTATGCGGGGCGAAAGGGGTAACTTTAAGGTCCATCTTTATTATTTAATAACTTGGTATGGCTGCTTACAATGCCTAAGGGCCTTGCAACACATACTGCACACTCAGCAAACAAAGCAAATCCAAATCGAACTAACTCTGGAGTCTAACGCCTAAAGGGTGACTCTTTATTCTATGACTCGACTCGGCGAAGGAGTCTCACTATAGAACCTATGCTCACTCATCGAGAAAACCTCCACGGCCTGGGTACGGGTGCTGCGGCATAGGCGCGAAACGATTGCCATGTCCAAAGAATCGTGTCATCCGTGGTAGTCGAAGAAGCGGTGTCCTCATCGAGATCCGACTCCTCCGGATCTCGCTCGTGTAGCTCGAAATCTTGGCTCGGTCCGGTCCGTACAAAGTCATCTCTAACTCGTCAATCCTTCGTAGAAGGTGTGCCACATACTCTTGAGCTTCTCGCCATCTCGTTCTTCTCTCGCCGTGATCTCCTTGCGGGCCTTCGTAGCTCCTTGCTTGTATTATCTAGTACATCCTCCTGGCGACGACAAATCGTGCCAACCGTGTCACCGTGGCATCCTCATCTCGAATCTCCTTCGGTCGAGAAGGTTATCGCTGCGCGGATGGTAACGGAACACCGCACTCTCCAATTCTCGGCGTAGATACGGGTAATGTGCCGCATTGCGGCGTCGTGATACTTCTTGGATACCCATCTCGCATTGTGGATCTCTGGCGGTCTGATGTATCGAGCGATTGCCTGGCCCTTTTTCCTAGCGGTACCTCAATCTTCACGTCACAAGCCTTGATCAATCCCGCTTGTCTGATCACTTCCACTTGGTATTGGGGCTTCTCAAAATCTCCGAGAGTCTGTAGCATATGCCAAAGCTCTGCGGCGTGACCAACTCCCAGATCAACGTAGTTGAACTCCTCCTCCATCTGTCACCAGAGTGCTTTACGTAAGAACTCGGAATTTTTCAATTGTGACAAGGTAAGGGAAAATTTCAGCAAGAGACAAGAAAAGAGAGAAGGGGATAAGTCGAGATGTCATTTCTTGTCTTCACAAATTTTTAGCTTTAGAAAATAGGTTTTATCCTCACTACGACCATTCTAGCTAGGGTTGAGCCTACAGTCAAGTATGGCTCTGATACCACCTCTGTCGGGACCCCGAATTTGCAAATCCGGACCCTCTGTGTATTCAGCACTAGTCCAGGAACGCGCTAGTGCACACAGTCTTAACATCGGTATATATCACAATCATACCAAACGATACTATCAAAGTACTTTATTTAAATAATCAAAAGGTTACTCGACCTTATGGCCAAGTTACAAATATATGCCTCGCAAGGCGAAACTTATTAAAAGAGAAATAACAGCAGCGGAAAATCAAATAACTTCGTGGCGCCATCCAGTATACCACAGGCAACTGACTGGGCTCGCACCCCTAAGTAGACGGGTCTTCTTGGAAATCCTCCTCCGAAACTGGCGTAATCTCCTCTTCAACTGGTATTGTGTTGAGGCAAGGGTGAGTACTTGGTACTCAAGAAGTCATGCCTGTAATGCAAGCTAATATACTATATGCATGGCTTGGTACAAAGGAATAGCTCAAGGTATATTTGCAAAGAAATGTGACTTTTGACAAGTAATAAAAGTAGATTCAAAGCAAAGAGAAATAAGTAAAGCATAAATAACTTCTCAAGAAATTTAATAAACATTTTTCCCATCCTAAACCACATTTCCATCAACTTCATTACTAAACCAACCCAACTTTTCAAATCCAAGTTATTTTCGTAGAAAGTCTAACCCTTGACTTGTAATTCCCGAGCATTGTCGATCAGTGGACTCGGCTATTTAAATAGATTCTACACTCTGCAGAGGTTATGCACTTTACCCACAAGATACAGTCCAAACACCACAAAGGCGAGTTCCTCAGTAACAAAGCCTTTGGAAGCCTCAAACAACACAGGTGGTCCTCTCAGGTTCGTGCTCTACACCATCCCTTCCCTTAGCCAAGGCGAAGTATGGGACCAACACACCGTTAGATGGGTATCGGCCACAGCCACGACACGCTCCCCGCACAATCACACAAGCGGTGTAATTGACACCCTGAGGCCCCACAAGTGAGTCCTTAGCGACTTAATCAACTAGGGCCGTCCCATTCGACCATGTGGTTGCAAGTATGACCCAGTTCAAAGGCTTGCAAGGTTAAGTCCTTAGAGTGACCAGGGCAAGACTACCCGAAAAACCAAATCAACATCCCCAATGCCACAACTGGCCCACCTGATTACTCTTGCCACATGCCCCTGGCCGAAATCGTTTATCAAACCCCAGTTGATTACCATGCACCACGTGCCATCAACATCACATGATACTTTTCCAAAACAGGTTCAATATATCATTAAGTCAATATTAGCATTTGATTATCCAAAATCATGTCATGAGCACGTAGCAGGTCTAAGCAGCATACTACAACGATCTAAACCCATGTTGGCAATTTAATAATGTCCAACTAGTAAACCACAACTAGGGTGACAAAGGGTCATGGCACATACTTAAGTAATCAAGGTGTCATATAGCAAATTGGTATTTATCTAACCCCATGTTTAAACAAAGTATCTTTCTAATTGAACTAGCATGCAATAGTTTAAATCAAAATAGATTTCGAAATAGGATCAATATGGTCAAAGCACAACTTGCCTTCAAAAATTACTTGCTCTTGGTCTTGAGTTGGATCCTGAGTCAACACTTCTCCCTCGAATCCTTCCGGCACTTCAACGTCTACTCGTAAAGCGTGCAAATAGCAAATACACAAATAAACACTAGGCAAAAACATCCCAAAACTCCAAATAAAATCCATAAACAGAGAGAACATAATTTTCTGGATTTTTAGAAACTGGAATCGTCAAATTTGGAGTTAAAACGCAAAAGTTATGATTTATTAAAGTTTAAATAATCAATTAAATAATATTACAGAGAAAAACTTTAGTCCAAAAATTAAATAAAATTCATATTTGAGTAGATCTAAATTTTATACAAATTTAGAAATTTGAATCACTCAAATCGGAGTTGAAACGCAAAAGTTATAAGCGTTTGAAGTTTGAATCTAAATTTGAATCAATATTTCGAATTAATAAATCATTTTCTTTTTTCGAAATTAATTATTGCGTCGGCAAGGACACGTGGCAGCCTCTCGATTGGGCGGTGGCGACGCCACCGGTCCATGGACTTGGTCCACGCTCGGCTCGGGTCCACCGTGGACTCGGTCCACGACTCCACGTGGGACTGACATGTGGGCCCTCTCGGGTGACGTCATCGCTGACGTAGGCTCACCATCACTGCCGACAGTGGGACCCACTGTGACGTCATGGGTGACGTCAGCGCTTGGCGGGGTCAGCCACTGACATGCGGGCCCTTCCGACACGCGGGCCTCGCGTGTCGGGCTATTACACGCACGCGCGCGTGGACGGCGCTGACCGCGTCGGTCCAACTTCCCGACACGTGGCGCAATCACGACCGTTGATTTGAAATTCAACGGCGCGGATTAGATCCAGGGTTAACACGTTGAATCTACTCGATGATCGTGGGCCGTTCGATCTAGATCGGACGGTCCAGATCTAATCCTATAATCGCACTGCTACAGCACGTGGCGATTGTGAACCGTTGGATCTTGATCCAACGGTCCAGATCTAATCGGGTTTGGAACACGTGAACTCACCTCAACCGTCCGACCGGATCCGACGGTCCACGAGCTTCGCGAGTCCGGCGATGGCAGCCGAAGCTTGGGCACCGAGACGAGAACGACGACAAGCCCGACGGCGTTCCGGTTGCTCGGCGAGATGAAGGGTCCTTCGGGTGCGCTCGTCGCGGATCCCAGATCCGAGCTCCTTCTCGGCGGAAGACGACGACGACGGCTTTAAAACGGCGCAAACCTCGGCGGAGGGAAGAGACAACTCCGGCGAGCGATTGCGGCTCAACGGGCGCGGCACGAGCGTAGATGGCTCGGGAACGGTGCGCAAGGATGAGGGCAACCTCGGGACGTCTCACGCTTTAAATAGCCTCGGCGTTCGCGCCTGAGCGGAAACCTAATCCTACACGGCGCGGCGCGCGGCGGAGTCCGGCCGGTCTCGGCGAAGACGACGACTCTCACCGCCCACGTGGCGCGATCAACGCCACGATCGCGACGGGCGCGATCGGATCCGGGCCGGATACGGCTCGAACCGCAGACGGCGGATCTCGGCCGTTGGATCTTGGATCCAACGGTTGGGATTGATTAGGGTTAGGAGTGGGTTCGGTCGAGTCACGTGGCTCGGTCGGACTCGAGTCCGACTGGTTCGACTTCGATCGGATGAACGATACTTGACCCGAGTTTGAATTTCCAGCGATTTAATATTTAAAATAATTCCCGATAATTCATTTAATTCATTAAAAATAGCAAAAGACTCGAGAAAAATTCGGAAAAATTCTGGAAAATACTTTGGATCATTTTGGACTCAAATAAAATATTTCCAACAAAATTTTATTTGCAAAATTAAATTCTTTAATTATTTCAAAATGGAATAAATTCAAATAAATTCCAAATAAATCCAAATAAATTCCAGAAAATTCCAAAAATTCACCAAAGTGCCAAATCACACATGAATTTAGGACAAGTAAAATTTTGGGGTGTTACAAACCTCCCCCCCTTAATAGAATCTCGTCCCCGAGATTCAGGGCTTACTAAAGGAATAGGTTTGGAAACTCTTTCTTCAAATCCTCTTCGCGCTCCCAAGTCGCTTCGCTTTCTTCATGGTTGCTCCACTGAACTCTACAGAAACGGGTTGACTTGTTTCTAGTTTCTCGATCCATTGTGTCTAGAATCCTCACGGGATACTCCTTATAGGTCAAATCCTCTTGCAACTCAATTGACTCTAGCGGTGTATGCATTTCTCGGGAACTTCGAAGACACTTCTTCAAGCCCAGGACACATGGAATACATCATGCACTCCTGCTAACGATTGTGGCAACTCCAGCTGATAAGCAACCTCGCCTCTGCGGCTCACAATCTTAAATGGTCCAACATAACGGGGTGCGAGTTTCCCTTTGGCATGGAACCTCTTAACTCCCCTGAGAGGCGTAACTCTGAGGTATACAAAGTCTTCTGGTTCAAAACTCAAATCTCGGCGACGATTGTCAAGATAACTCTTCCATCGAGATTGGGCTATCTTCAACCTTTCCCTAATCATGGCGACTGCTTTTTCAGCTTCTTGAAGAATATCAGGCCCAAAGACACGGCGCCACGGGTCTCATTCCAATTCAATGGCGTCCGACAGGTCGACCATACAAAGGCCTCAAAAGGTGACATCTCAGAACTAGCCTCGATAACTATTGTTGTAATCGAACTCGGCATACGGCAAACTTTTATCCCAAGAGGTAGCATAAGCCAATGCACAAGCTCTCAACATATCCTCCAGAATCTGGTTGACTCTTTCGGCCTGTCCATCCGTCTGTGGATGATAAGGCACATCTTGAAGTTTAAACGGGTTCCCATGGCTTCATGCAACTTATTCCGAACCTTGAGGTAAATTGGGTACCTCTCGTCCGATACAATCCTCTTTGGCACTCCGTGCAAGCAGACAATCTCGATCATGTATAATTCGCTAATTTATCTCCCGAGTAAGTGGTCTTCACGGGGATAAAATGGGCTACTTTAGTTAGGCGATCCACTATAACCCATATGGAGTCATATCCTCCTTGAGTCTTCGGCAAACCGGTAATGAAATCCAGTCCGATGTCCTCCCACTTCCACTCAGGTATTTTCAGCGGTTGTAGCAATCCCGCTGGTCTCGATGCATTGCCTTGACTCTCTCGGCATACGCCGCACAATGCAACATGCTCGGCAACTTCACGTTTCATACTCGGCCACTGCATCTCTCCTTGAGATCTCGATACATCTTGGCGCTTCAGTGATGAATTGAGTACTTGGAGTCATGGGCTTCTTCGAGAATCGATCGCTTTAACTCCTTTTGTTAGGCACACAAATGCGATCATTCATCCACAACGTGCCTTGCTCATCCAACTTGAAGTCCTCTCGCCTTGCCTTCCTCCTTGATGGACTTAATCCTGCGGATCTTGTCATCATCCTTACGTCCCTTCTCGGATCTGGTCCTCTAAGGTAGGCTTTACTTCCAATGCGGCCAAGAATCCGCTAGGTACAACCTCAATCTTCATTTTCTGAAAATCCTTACATAACCCATCCTGGCTTGTGGCTAGCAACGTACTCACGGTATGGCTTTTCCGACTCAGAGCATCGGCTACTACGTTGGCCTTCCCGGGATGGTAATGGATTCCAACATTATAGTCCTTGATCAACTCTAACCATCTCCTTTGCCTCATATTCAGATCCGACTGGGTGAATATGTACTTAAGGCTCTTATGATCCGTATACACTTCACATCTGTTTCCAATCAGATAGTGACGCCATATCTTCAAAGCATGCACTACGGCAGCTAACTCTAAGTCATGTGTCGGATAATTTTCCTCATGCGGCCTCAACTGCCTTGATGCATAAGCGACGACCTTTCCATCCTGCATCAGCACACATCCAAGTCCTTGGCGCGATGCGTCACAATAAACATCGAGGCTTTGAGCAACATCCGGTAGAACTAACACTGGTGCTGACGTCAATCGCTTCTTCAGCTCCTGAAATCCTTTCTCACATTCTGGCGTCCATGCAAACTTCTTTTCCTTCTTCAGCAATTGCGTAAGAGGTTTCGCAATTGTCGAAAAGCCTTCGATGAAACGGCGGTAGTATCCTGCCATTCCAAGGAAACTCCGAATCTGGGTCACAGTCTTCGGCTGCTCCCAATGTAACACAGCTTCTACTTTGCTTGGATCTACGGCGACTCCTTCTGCGGTCATTACATGCCCAAGAAACTCCCCCTTGTCCTTCCAGAAATCACACTTGCTGAACTTGGCGAAAAGTTGCTTGTTCCTCGGCTTTTCCAAAACTCGCCTTAAGTGTTCGGCATGTTCATCCTCTGCCTTGGAGTAGATTAGGATATCGTCTATGAACACGCATTTACAAACTTGTCCAAATATTCCATGAACACCTTATTCATCATATTCATGAAATAAGTGGCGATTTGTCAATCCAAAGGACATAATCAGAAACTCGTAATGTCCATATCTTGACGAGAATGCGGTCTTGAATATCTTCTCGATCGGATCTTCAATCGATGGTATCCCGATCTCAGATCAATCTTGGAGAAAACTCCGGCTCCTCTTAACTGATCAAACAAATCATCAATCCTGGTAGCGGATACTTATTCTTCACGGTGACTTCATTGAGTGCACGGTAGTCAATGAACATCCTGAAACTCCAGTCCTTCTTCTTGACAAAAAAAACTGGTGCTCGCAACGGTGACGGACTTGGTCTGATAAATCCTTTCTCCATTATATCGTCTAGCTGTTTCTTCATCTCTACCAACTCCTCGGTAGACATCCGATAGGGTCTCTTTGCTATCGGTACTGTGCAGTACAAGCTCTATTACAAATTCTATGTCCCTGTCTCGCGGCATACTGTAGATCTTCTGGAAAGACATCTCGGGTACTCATTCACTACCGACATCCTCTATGCCGATTGCCTTGGCACTTGTTAACCATCAATCGTCCATCTCTAATCGCAAAGTGGCTTGAAATTCCACTTTCTTCCCACACAGGCTCTCAATCGAGATAGTCCTTCGTCCACAATCCAATACGGCCTTGTGCTTGGATAACCAATCCATTCCCAATATAACATCTAAGGTCCGGGTCTCCAAAATTATAAGGTTTGCTAGGAACTCTATTCCATCTATTAGTATTCTCACCGGAACATCCTACTTTCGCTCGGAGTTCGAACCAGGGGTTTGAACTAAAAGCATGCACTTAAGTCTTGCAATCCTTAAATCATTTCTAGTAGCAAAGCCTTAAACAAACGAATGCGAAGCTCCAGAGTCAAACAAAATCAAGCAGGTGTACTGAGTTAACAAGTAACTTACCCAGATTTACGACGTCCGTAGCATTTTGCAAGGCATCCGCGGTGACATGGTTGACTCGGCCTCTCACCACGGCCTGGGTGTGGCTCTGGTGCTTTGGCGTCCTAGCTGGGTGGTTCCTAGATTGAAGCGAACTGGGTCGCTCCTGCTGTCTTCTTCGGACAAGCTGTTGGCAAAGTGTCTCGGCTCGTTGCGCTTGTAACAGCGCCACTGTTTCTTGCCGATCGCTCGAGTAGCGTTTCTAGCGGGGCTGGGTTTGGTAGTTCGATTGGCAGGTCTTGGTGCTGGGGATGGTGTCCTCGTTGCATTCGTGGTTGGAATCAAGAATTGATTTGGTGCAACTCTCAAGCGCCGCTATGCGTTCGGCGTGATCCTTCTTTGTTGCATCCTGCGCTTCTGTTCTCATCCAGTTCCTTGCGCTTTGTCCTCAAGAATAAGTGCCTTATTCACCAACTCTTGGAAATCTGGAAAGGTGTGGGTGATCAACCCTACTTGCAATCTGAGTTAAGTCCCTTCATAAAACGAGATGCCTCGATTTATCCGTCGCTACATCCTCAGTGCGTAGCGTGCTAGCTGTGGTGAACTTGTTCAGTAGTCGACCATCGGTGATTACCTTGCTTGAAAGGCTCTGAACTCCTCCTTCTTAAGGTCCATGATTCCTTGAGACACGTGATACTGTCGAATGCATTTGTGAACTCTTCCCAAGTGATATCTTGAGGGTTCTCTGCGTGGGCACAGAAGTTCTCCCACCATTCTATTTGTTCCTTCCAAGCGATGAGAAGCGTAAAGTACCTTCTCATTCCCTATGCCTTGAGCTATGTGTAGCTTCCGCTCGATTGATCTTAACCCCGCATCGGCCTCCAATGGATGGGCCTGCCCAGCGACCGTGGGTGGGTGAGTCCTCAGGAACTCGACCCTTTGTATTCTCAAGCGTGGTCCCCGATTAACTTGATTAGCAAAGTGGCCTGAGCAAAGTGACGTGCTGCATTTGTTGCATCATAGCATGCATCAACCGAGTCTGAGCAGCAAGAAAGGCTCCAAAATTCTACATATCAATCAAGCGGTGCCGGTGCTCTATCATTGGGGTTTTCTGCTGGCGAGAACCACTCCCATTGCTTCCAAAGTTCCCACGGTGTTCACCATCTGTCGATTTGCTCTAGGTTTAGAGATGAGAGGGAAACAAGAATAGACAAGTAGTATGGAACTTATGCGGGGCGAAAGGGGTAACTTTAAGGTCCATCTTTATTATTTAATAACTTGGTATGGCTGCTTACAATGCCTAAGGGCCTTGCAACACATACTGCACACTCAAAGAAACAAAGCAAATCCAAATCGAACTAACTCGGAGTCTAACGCCTAAAGGGTGACTCTTTATTCTATGACTCGACTCTGGCGAAGGAGTCTCACTATAGAACCTATGCTCACTCATCGAGAAAACCTCCACGGCTGGGCACGGGTGCCGCGGCATAGGCGCGAAACGATTGCCATGTCCAAAGAATCGTGTCATCCGTGGTAGTCGAAGAAGCGGTGTCCTCATCGAGATCCGACTCCTCCGGATCTCGCTCGTAGCTCGAGCATCGCTCGGGTCCGGTCCGTACAAAGTCATCTCTAACTCGTCAATCCTTCGTAGAAGGTGTGCCACATACTCTTGAGCTTCCTCGCCATCTCGTTCTTCTCTGTCGTGATCTCCTTGCGGGCCTTCTGTAGCTCCTTGCTTGTATTATCTAGTACATCCTCCTGGCGGCGACAAATCGTGCCAAGCGTGTCACCGTGGCATCCTCATCCCGAATCTCCTTCGGTCGAGAAGGTTATCGCTGCGGATGGTAACGGAACACCGCATTTCCAATTCTCAGCGTAGATACGGGTAATGTGCCGCATTGCGGCGTCGTGATACTTCTTGGATACCCATCCGCATTGTGGATCTCTGGCAAAGGCAGTTGTATCGGGCGATTGCCTGGGCCCTTTTTCCTAGCAGGTACCTCAATCTTCACGTCACAAGCCTTGATCAATCCCGCTTGTCTGATCACTTCCACTTGGTATTGGGGCTTCTCAAAATCTCCGAGAGTCTGTAGCATATGCCAAAGCTCTGCGGCGTGACCAACTCCCAGATCAACGTAGTTGAACTCCTCCTCCATCTGTCACCAGAGTGCTTTACGTAAGAACTCGGAATTTTTCAATTGTGACAAGGTAAGGGAAAATTTCAGCAAGAGACAAGAAAAGAGAGAAGGGGATAAGTCGAGATGTCATTTCTTGTCTTCACAAATTTTTAGCTTTAGAAAATAGGTTTTATCCTCACTACGACCATTCTAGCTAGGGTTGAGCCTACAAATCAAGTATGGCTCTGATACCACCTCTGTCGGGACCCCGAATTTGCAAATCCGGACCCTCTGTGTATTCAGCACTAGTCCAGGAACGCGCTAGTGCACACAGTCTTAACATCGGTATATATCACAATCATACCAAACGATACTATCAAAGTACTTTATTTAAATAATCAAAAGGTTACTCGACCTTATGGCCAAGTTACAAATATATGCCTTCAAGGCGAAACTTATTAAAAGAGAAATAACAGAATGAAAATCAAATAACCGTGGCGCCATCCAAGATACCACAGTAACCGATCGGGCTCGCACCCCTAAGTAGACGGGTCTTCTTGGAAATCCTCCTCCGAAATCGGGCGTAATCTCCTCTTCAACTGGTATTGTGTTGAGGCAAGGGTGAGTACTTGGTACTCAAGAAGTCATGCACGTAATGCAAGCTAATATACTATATGCATGGCTTGGTACAAAGGAATAGCTCAAGGTATATTTGCAAGAAATGTGACTTTTGACAAGTAATAAAAGTAGATTCGAAAGCAGTAGAAATAAGTAAAGCATAAATAACTTCTCAAGAAATTTAATAAACATTTTTCCCCATCCTAAACCACATTTCCATCAACTTCATTACTAAACCAACCCAACTTTTCAAATCCAAGTTATTTTCAGAAAGTCTAACCCTTGACTGTAATTCCCGAGCATTGTCCAGTACCGTGGACTCGGCTATTTAAATAGATTCTACACTCTGCAGAGGTTATGCACTTTACCCACAAGATACAGTCAAACACCACAAAGGCGAGTTCCTCAGTAATAAAGCCTTTCGGAAGCCTCAAACAACACAGGTGGTCCTCTCAGGTTCAGGTGCTCTACACCATCCCTTCCCTTAGCCAAGGCGAAGTATGGGACCAACACACCGTTAGATGGGTATCCGGCCACACCCACGATACGCCCCCGCACAATCACACAAACGGTGTAATTGACACCTGAGGCCCCACAAGTGAGTCCTTAGCGACTTAATCAACTAGGGCCGTCCCATTCCGACCATGTGGTTGCAAGTATGACCCAGTTCAAAGGCTTGCAAGGTTAAGTCCTTAGAGTGACCAGGGCAAGACTACCCGAATAACCAAATCAACATCCCCAATGCCACAACTGGCCCAACTGATAACTCTTGCCACATGCCCCTGGCCGAAATCGTTTATCAAACCCCGCTTGATTACCATGCACCACGTGCCATCAACATCACATGATACTTTTCCAAAACAGGTTCAATATATCTTTAAGTCAATATTAGCTTTTGATTATACATAATCATGTCATGAGCACGAAAGGTGTCTAAGCAAAGATACTACAACGATCTAAACCCATGTTGGCAATTTAATAATGTCCAACTAGTAAACCACAACTAGGGTGACAAAGGGTCATGGCACATACTTAAGTAATCAAGGTGTCATATAGCAAATTGGTATTTATCTAACCCCATGTTTAAACAAAGTATCTTTCTAATTGAACTAGCATGCAATAGTTTAAATCAAAATAGATTTCGAAATAGGATCAATATGGTCAAAGCACAACTTGCCTTCAAAAATTACTTGCTCTTGGTCTTGAGTTGGATCCTGAGTCAACACTTCTCCCTCGAATCCTTCCCAGACTTCAACGTCTACTCGTAAAGCGTGCAAATAGCAAATACACAAATAAACACTAGGCAAAAACATCCCAAAACTCCAAATAAAATCCATAAACAGAGAGAACATAATTTTCTGGATTTTTAGAAACTGGAATCGTCAAATTTGGAGTTAAAACGCAAAAGTTATGATTTATTAAAGTTTAAATAATCAATTAAATAATATTACAGAGAAAAACTTTAGTCCAAAAATTAAATAAAATTCATATTTGAGTAGATCTAAATTTTATACAAATTTAGAAATTTGAATCACTCAAATCGGAGTTGAAACGCAAAAGTTATAAGCGTTTGAAGTTTGAATCTAAATTTGAATCAATATTTCGAATTAATAAATCATTTTCTTTTAGGAAATTAATTATTGCGTACAAGAAGGACACGTGGCAGCCTCGATTGCGGCCGACGTCACCGGTCCATGGACGTGGTCCACGCTCGGCTCGGGTCCACCGTGGACTCGGTCCACGACTCCACGTGAGACTGACATGTGGCCTCTCGGTGACGTCATCGGCCGACGTCCGGGCTCACCACGGTGCCGACAGGTGGGACTCCACCGTGACGCCATGGGTGACGTCGGCGCTTGGCGGGTCGACCATCGACATGCGGGCCTTCGACACGCGGCCTCTGTCGTGTCGGCCACACGACGCCGCTGCGTGGGCGCCGACCGCGCGTCGGTCCAACTTCCCGACACGCGTGGCGCAATCACGACCGTTGATTTGAAATTCAACGGCGCGGATTAGATCCAGGGTTAACACGTTGAAACTACTCGTTGATCGTGGGCCGTTCGATTTAGATCGGACGGTCCAGATCTAATCCTATAATCGCACTGCTACAGCACGTGGCGATTGTGAACCGTTGGATCTTGATCCAACGGTCCAGATCTACTCGGGTTTATAACACGTGAACTCACCTCAACCGTCCGATCTGGATCTGACGGTCCACAGAGCTCGCGGAGTCCGGCGATGGCACGGCGAAGCTTGGGCACCGGAGACGAGAACGACGACGAGCCCGACGGCGTTCCGGGGTTGCTCCGGCGAGATGAAGGGTCCCTTCGGGTGCGTCTCGTCGCGGGGATCCCAGATCTGAGCTCCTTCTCGGCGGAAGACGACGGACGATTTACTTTAAACGGCGCAAACCTCGGCGGAGGAAGAGACAACTCCGGCGAGCGATTGCGGCTCAACGGGCGGCGGCTCAGCGAGATGGCTTTGGGAACGGTGCGCAAGGATGAGGGCAACCTCGGGGGACGTCTCACGCTTTAAATAGCCTCGGCGTTCGTGCCCTAGACGGAAACCTAATCCTACACGGCGGCGGCCGCGGCGGCGGAGTCCGGCTCGGTCTCGGCGAAGACGACGACTCTCAGCCGTCCACGTGGCGCGATCAACGCCACGATCGACGGGCGCGATCGGATCCGGCCGGATCACGGCTCGAACCGTGCAGACGGCGGATCTCGGTAGTTGGATCTTGATCCAACGGTTGGGATTGATTAGGGTTAGGAGTGGGTTCGGTCGAGTCACGTGGCTCGGTCGGACTCGAGTCCGACTGGGTTCGACTTCGGTCGGATGAACAGTACTTGACCCGAGTTTGAATTTCCAGCGATTTAATATTTAAAATAATTCCCAAGAATTCATTTAATTCATTAAAAATAGCAAAAGACTCGTAAAAATTCCAAAAATTCGAAAATACTTTGGATCATTTTGGACTCAAATAAAATATTTCCAACAAAATTTTATTTGCAAAATTAAATTCTTTAATTATTTCAAAATGGAATAAATTCAAATAAATTCCAAATAAATCCAAATAAATTCCAGAAAATTCCAAAAATTCACCAAAGTGCCAAATCACACATGAATTTAGGACAAGTAAAATTTTGGGGTGTTACAGCTTAGCGCTCCGCCGCGTTCGTTTGCAGATTCCGCCGTCGTCCGCCGTCCTCCGCCGCCGTTGAGCCCAGATCAGGAACCGCGAGGTCAAGCCGCGTCGGTGAGTACCACTCACTTCGCCGGAGGTGCCCCGCAACGCCGTCGCCGTGGTCGCCGTCCTCGTCTCCGGTGAACCAGCGCCGCCGCAAGCCATCGCCGTCGACCGAGCTCCACCAGCCATCCGATCCAGATCCGAGGGCCCAGATCGCGCCACGTCACCCCCCGGTGAGATCCCACGTGCTAATCCTAGATCAATTCCCAACTGTTGGATTTAGATCCAACGGCGTAGATTATGCCACGTAGCCTAAACCGCTCAGTACTTGTTCCATTCTCAGCCGTTAGATCTAGATCAAACGGTTAGGGTTAGCCGCGTTGTAAAAGTTAGATTGGATCTTGACCGTCCGATCAAGATCGAATGGTCCAGATCAGCCAAGTAGTTTTTTACTGCGTTAAGCCAGATCCAATCTGGGCCGTTGATTTTCAAATCAACGCCCGAGATCTAGCCACGTGGCCAGGAGGTCGACCGTCGTGGTCAGCGCGGTCAGCGCCCGCGCGTGGAGCGTGTCTCTGACACGCAGGGCCCGCATGTCAGTGGGGCCTAGCTGTCAGCGTCTCAGCCAAGCGCACCATGACGTCACGCTGACGTCACGGTGGGTCCCGCCTGTCAGCCCACTCGGCTGAGCCGTGTGCTGACGTCACCGGCAGGGCCCACCTATCAGTGACACGAGCCGTGGACCGAGTCCACGGTGGACTGAGCCAAATCATGCGCCGGGTCCATGGACCCGAGGCGACATGGCGGCTCCCGATTGGTCCACGTGTCACGCTGACGCAATAAATGAATTTCCGAAAAAGAAAATGATTTATTAATTCAAAATATTGATTTCAGAATTTGTTTCAAACTTCAAACGTTTATAACTTTTGCATTTTAACTCCGATTTGAGTGATTCAAATTTCTAAATTTGTATAAAATTGAGATCTACCTAATGATGAATTTTATTTAAATTTTGGAACAAAGTTTTTCTCTGTAATATTATTTAATTGATTATTTAAAATTTAAATGCTTATAACTTTTGCGTTTAAACTCCGAATTTGACGATTCCAGTTTCTAAAAATTCATAAAATTATGCTCTCTCTATTTATGAACTTTATTTGGATGCTTGGACACTTTTTGTCTACTGTTTATTTATTTATTGCTATTTGCACGCTTTACGAGTAGACGTTGAAGTGCCCGAAGGCTTCGAAGGAGAAGTGTTGACCCAGGAGCCAGCTCAGGACCAAGAACAAGTACTTTTTGAAGGCAAGTTGTGCTTTGACCATGTTGATCCCAATTTCAAATTAATTCGATTTAAACTATTGCATGCTAGTTTAATTAGAAAATACTTTATTTAAATATGGGAAATTAGATAAATGCCAAATTGCTGTATGACACCTTGGTTATTTATATATGTGCCATGATCCCTTGTCACCCTAGTTGTGGATTAAATAGTTGGACATTATTAAATTGCCAACACGGGATTTTAAGATCGTTGTAGTGTATTGCTTAGACCTGCTACGTGCTCATGACATGATTTTGGACAATCAAATGTTAATATTGACTTAATGATATATTGAACCTGTTTTGGAAAGGTATCATGTGATGTTGATGGCACGTGGTGCATGGTAAACAACTGGGGTTTTATAAATAGTTTTCGACCGGGGCATGTGGCAAGAATGATCGGGTGGGCCAGTTGTGGCACCGGGAACGTTGTGTTGGTTCTTCTGGTAGTCTTTCCCTGGTCACCCTAAGGACTTAACCTTGCAAGCCTTTGAACTGAGTCAAGCGTGCAACCACATGTCTGTAATGGGACAGAACTAGTTGATTAAGTTGCTAATAACGTACCTGTGGGACCTAAGGATGTCAACTACACCTATGTAGTTGTACGGGGGAGCGTACCGGGGCTGCAGCCAGGTACCCATCTAATGGTGGATTGGCCTAAACTTCGCCTTCGCTAAGGGAAGGGTTAGTGTGCAATCACCGGGGAGGACCACTTGTACTGTTAGGAGTTTCCGAAAGACTGTTACAGACACTCACCTTTGTGGTGTTTGGCTGTATCTTGCGGGTAAAGTGCATGACCTCTGCAAAGTGTAAAATCTATTCGAATAGCCGTGTCCGCGGTATTGGACATCGCTCGGGAATTACAGTTAAGGGTTGGACTTTCTTGAAAATAACTTGGTCTTGAGAGGTTGGGTTTGGTTTAATAATGATGTTGATGGAAATGTGGATTAGAATCGGGAAAGATGTTTATTTAACTCCTGGAAAAGTTATTGATGCTATACTTGTTTTTACTGCTTTCGAATCTACTTATGGTACTTGTTAAATGCTTTTTACTGCAAATATACCTTGAGCCACTCCTTTGTATTAAGCCATGCATGTAGTATATTAGCTGCATTCTGTGCATGACTTGCTGAGTACCAAGTACTCACCCTTGCCGCAATACAACACCAGTTGAAGAAGTGTCTACACCAGCTTTGGAGGAGGAGCTCCCCGAGGAACCGTCTCACTAGGGAGCGAGCCCAGTCAGTTGCCTGTGGTATACTGGATGGTGCCACGATGTTATCTTATTTTCAGTTGCAGTTATTTCTCTTTTAATAATTTTTCGCCCTACGTGGCGTATATTTGTAACTTGACCATAAGGTCGAGCAACCAGTTTGGTTAACTAATTAAAGTACCCTATTATTCATCGAGTATGATTGTGATATTTGCCAATGTTGAGACTGTGTGCACTAGCGCGTTCCTGGACTAGTGCTGAATACACAGAGGGTCCAGATTTGCAAATTCGGTCCCGACAGTTAATATGCTATGCAATGGTTTATTGTTGGTGTTTCGTGCACCAGCAATACGAATTTTTTATTAGTGGGGGTCGCGCGCTCCCTCTCCCCGAATGGTTGACTCAAGAAGCCAGAGGTTTATACTGGTTCGGTCTAAATATCCCTACTCCAGTTCGTGTTGTTGGGGTGTATTGTTTTCGTGAGGCGAACCGAAGGTTACAGGCGAGACAAGGGGTTCGATCGATCTCCCTTGTGCTCGGCAAGTTTTGTGCTTTCTTGCTTGATCGGTCTCCCTTCCCCCCGGAGCCCTGCTTCTCCTTATATATCCGGAGGCGGCAGGTTACAATGGGAGTTGGAGAGAAAAAGGAAGGGATACTGTACGCCTTGGAGTCTGGTCTTCTGTCTTGTCGTCCGACCGGGCCCCGACTACCTCCACGCCGGGTTGGTAGCCCTGTGGCGGGGAGTCTTCGACCGTGCTGATGAGGTGACGCATTGCTCCGTACGAACGTCAGCCCCGGCAGTTAATGGTATTTGACCTCAGCTTAGCCTCGGGAGGTGGCGCTTCTCCTTTGCGGTGTGTCAGTGACGATGGGACCGGGGCTTGACTTCTTGCGCACCCTCTGACATTCTCGGGAAGGGGCCGCCTACCCCGGTACGGACGCCAAAGGACGTCACGTACACGGAGCGGTTGGCCCCTCGCCAGCGCGGGTCTTGGCCCTTCGAGCGCTAGTGGATCCGGCCGACCATGCGCTCCGACCTGGGGGGTCGGAGTCCGCCGACCACCTGGGGCTGGCTCTAAACAGTGCCAGGCCCACTCTTCGTGGCCCGGGAACCTTCGCCCAGAACTGGGCCTTGAAGGATGTCAGCCCGCTCGTGGTCTCGGGCTGATGGAGGTACCCATGGTATGGGTACTCGTCAGTAGCCCTCGAGCCCCTGTCCGGGTCAGAGAGCCGGTCGGGGGTTTGACAAGGTCGATATAGCGTCGGGGTCGATCGATACGATCCGGTCAGGGCGGCCGGTTGGGAACTGCTTCGTCCGAAGAGACGGGGTGCGCTCGAGCGCACCCGGTGGGTGCAAGACTTGAGCCCCCTGAAAGCGGTCGGAGAGCCGGTCGGGGTTTACCTGCCGAGTGGTCCGACCCGGAGGTCGGCGGGGTTTAGTCAGCACAGCCTGCCTGTTGGCTGTGTCGGCCGAGAGGCCCGGGTGCGCGCGAGCGCACCCGGTGGGTGTAGCCCCCGAGCCCCCGAGCGGGTCGGAGAGCCGGTCGGGGGTTTACCCGGTCGAGGCGGTCCGCCGACCCGGAGGTCGGCGGGGTTTAGTCAGCACAGCCTGCCTGTTGGCTGTGTCGGCCGAGGGGCCCGGGTGCGCGCGAGCGCACCCGGTGGGTGTAGCCCCCGAGCCCCCGAGTGGGTCGGAGAGCCGGTCGGGGGTTTACCCGGTCGGACTCTGGTTGGCCACGGTTGTGGGACAAAGAGTCGGGTGAGCGAACGCGCGTTTACCTTCGTCGGTTTGAACGCCGTGCTCATGCGAGCTACTAACAGGCAATCCGAGTGGGACCTTGGCGATCTCCCTCGAGGGGGATCGTTTCCAAGCGGACGTGGATCCCGGCGCGGGCGTCCGACCCGCTGTGGGGCGTCCCATGAGAACGTTTCCTTACTCGATCCCGTATCAGGCTACCGGGTCGTCCGCCAACCCGGAGCGCGGCTGGCCGCCACTCATCGATGAGCTCCGTGGGAGAGTGTGAGGTGTGGTCTCGGATGCGGGTCAGGGTGATTGGGTCGTCCGCCGACCCAACTGGAGGCCCTTTGGGAGCTCACCCCGCCTCGCCTCGCTGCTTTTACGTCCGGGCGGCTTGATTCGATCGACCTGGACTTGGCATTCGTAACCCTCAACACGGTGCCGGGCCTCGAGTGCGAGCCCGAAGGTGATCCGCCGCCCCGAGGCCGGGCGGCCCAATGGGCCGTTCGTACCTTTTTTCGGGGCGCTTGGGCCCGTTACGCCCGGCGGGGCTCGTGGAACTGCGTGGCGTGCGGCACGAGGCAGCTGTCCTGTCAGAGCAATTAATGCTCGGTGGGAATTTAATGAATTACGGCACGTTACCGGGGTGGCGGCCGAGGTGGCAGGCGAACGGTCGGTGGTTGCGCCGGTTCACGTGAGGAGGCGCCGGTTGGCGCGAAGAGGCATCCATTCCCGCCTGGTGCCTATAAAGGAGGGCGAGGGTGGCGCGAGGAGGGAGACAGTTGCTTACGCTTTCTGCAAAATGGAAAAAACCAAAAGAAGAAGAGGAGAAAAGCTCCCTGCTTCCTCACGTTTCGCCTCGTCTCCTTGCCTATTTCGGAGATGTCGTGGGTTCCCTACTCGTCCACGGCCGACCGCTTCATTGGGATGGAGAGGAAGGGGTTCCTCCCTCCGCGAGACGCGTCTGGGTGGAGGGTGCCGCCGGCGGGGGCCGCAACCCCCGCGTCGGGCGACGGGGAGATCATCGCACTCGCCACCTTCTACGAGCGCGGATTCAGCCTCCCCCTACACCCGTTCATTCGCGGGCTGCTGCACTTCTACTGGGGGGAAGTGCACCACTTAAACCCGAATGGAGTCCTCCACATCGCGATCTTCATCACGCTGTGCGAGGCCTTCTTGGGGATCGAACCCCACTGGGGGCTCTGGAGGCATTTCTTCTTCGCGCGGTCGCCGTCTGACGCGGGCGCTCCCCTTGGCGGCCTGGCAATCCAACTGCGCAGCGGCCGCAAGGTGTTTTACCTCGACATGAAGCTGTCGTCGTCGAACCGGGGGTGGCATAGCGAGTGGTTCTATGTTCAGAACCCCGGCAACAGTGCCCCAGCCTTCACCAGCAGACTGCCAGAGTCGGGTCCTCACTGGATTTGGGGTCCCAACTCGAGAGACAAAAAGAAGGTGGAGGTGATCCTCGAGCGGCTCGAGGGTCTGAAGGCGCGGGGCTTGATGGGCGAGGTGGTCGTCCGCGCATTCATGGAGAGGCACATCTAACCCTTCAAGGATCGGGTGCACCCCATCTTCAGGTACACCGGAGCGTCCGACCCCATGAGGTCGTCCGAAGTGGAGCTCCCGGGGTCGGAGCTTTCTGCCCGTGTAGCTGCGGTCGTCCGCGTGGATGACACCTAGGCGGTGGGCGGGGTCCCCGCACCGTTCTCGGCGCAGAATCCACTGAACCTGGTAGGTCGGGTGTCCTCTGCCTTTGTGACTCTTCTTCACTTGCTCTTCTCTCCGCTTACCCGAGTGTGCTTTCGTAGGGACTCGACGGCATGACCTCCCGGGCCCTTCTGCCGGGAGAAAAAGAGGTGAGAGCCGCGGCGTGCGTTGTCGCGGAACAGCGTGTCGCCGCCCGCCGTGCGCGGAAGGAGGAAAAACAAGCCGCCGCGGTGAGGAAGAAAGGGGAGCGCGCGACCTAGGCCGCGCGAGGCGAGGAGGTCTCCGACACGACGCTGGAAGACAGCGACGAGGAGTTGTCCTCCAGTGAGGGCAACGAGAGCGCCGGAGGTAACTCGGGCGACCCTGAGGCGGGATCCGACCAAGGGGTCGGTAGGCTGGAGCCTCAGGAGGACGCCTCGAGCTCAGGGTTTCTTCTGAGGAGACGGAGAGCCCCTACGCCCCCACGTAGGGGTCCGGCAAAAAGGGCGCGTTAGGCGTTACACATCCACTCGACGCGGTAAGTGCCTCATACGCCCTCCGACCGGTACTTTGCTTAGGCTTCCTTGCGCGGTTCCCGACTGGTTGTCGCGTGCAGGTGCCATTCGAGTACGGGGACGGTGCTAAGCCCCACCTCGGGAGCGAGGGGTGGTGTTTCTACGCCTCCGCCGGCGGTGCTCGTGCTAACGACTGTCCGGAGTGGGGCCCCCACGGGTGTGGTCCCCGCCGCGGGGTCTGCGGGAGAGGAAGTGCTGCAACCGGCGGGGGGACCGCCGGGTCCGACGCCTATGGTGACGTCGGCCGGGGGAGTTGTAGGATCGAAAGACACGAATATAGCAATCAGAGGGGGGTGAATGATTGTGCGGAAGCTAAAACCAAATTCTTGATCTATTAAAAGTTCACCCCAAAACAGAACCAAATAATTGCCTCGTTTTCGACAAAAACAGAATGACAGAGGTTCGGTAAAACACGAATTCCCGGAGTTCCAACCGTCGGATCGATCTGAAATTTGGACACAAGAAACTATATTCTAGTACGAATCGAACCCAAAAAGAATCAGCTCGATCGGACTTACGGATCAAAAGTTATAAGCTTCGCAAGCTTGCTATTCCAGAACTTGACGAAAATCAATCTAATCGAAACTTGTAGATTGATCAAGAACAACAAAAGATTTATCAACAAAACTTTGAGGAACACTAGATCAATACCCTAGAGAGGTTTTTGATGGATCAAATCAAGATGAAACTCAAAGAACAAAAACCAATCTAGAACTAGAACAAGTATGCAAACAAGAACCAAAAGAGAATATTGTAGCACACAAGGAACTAGAAGAATTGATCTTTATTTATTTTGTCTAAAGTACTCTCATCAAAAGAGTACAAACCCTAAAACTGAGCTTGAGGCTCTCAATGCGCTCAACTCTGCTTGATGCGATTGATGCCCTTTAACAGGAGACACCCCTCCTATTTAAAGGACCAACCCACAAGGAGTTCTGAATACGATTCCTATTCCCAACCTGGCCGAGTACAACTCTTGCACGCGTATGGCAACCCTACCATACTCACGTGACTAACACTTTGCACGCGTATGGCCACCTGCCATACTCACGTGACTAACACTTTGCACGCGAATGACCTCCTGCCATTCTCACGTGACTAACCATTCTTCATGTGCACCATTCTCTTAGCCCGAACGTCCCGCATGACATCCTTGACCACCAAGACCTCAGTTCCTCCTGAACCTAGTCCCGAACCTCAGCTCCTCCATGAACCTAGTTCCGGTCCCGTCATCGACCACGTTCGTCTTCGAGCAATACCTGCACATGAACAAACCACAAAACAATTCCGAGCACAAGTCCACGACTTGACTCACATCAATCCATGCAAATACTCACACGAGCATTGCATAAAGTCCACTTCAAGCATCATGAAATTCTCACAAATTTCATAATCTCAAAAACAAATCAAACACAATTCCAATTTTGCTCAAAACCCTAATCGAGCAAAAACGCATTCACGACGGACCAACAAAATCGGTCCGGCGTACACATGAAAAAGTCACTCAAAAAACCATTCACGACGGACCAACAAAATCGGTCCGGTGTACAAGTGAAAGTCTCGGTTTCAAGAAGAAATCATTCCGGCGAAAACACGTTCACGACAGACTAAAAGAAATCAGTCCGTCGTACATGCGAAATTAATCCTCAAAAAGCCGTTCACGACTGACCAAAGAAATTGGTCCGACGTACATGCAAAACTTACTGGTTTCTTGGAAAATTGAGTCCGGCTCATGAGCTCAAAAGCACGTCCACGGTAGACCCAAAAACTTGGTCCGGCGCAAACACAAAATCGGTTCGGCGCAAAAGGGAAACTCTCTGTTTTTGAGAATTTGGTCCGGCACAAGAAAAAGATACACTATTTCTTGTCAACTTGTCAAACACATGCACAAACACATTTTGCAAATTGAATTCTAAGCCAATTTTTCAGCACATGATTTCACAATCTCCCCCTTGATGAAAACATTGGCAACACCACTTAGAATTGAACATTTGGCATTCACTTTACAAAAGATTTTGAAATCCAAAGGATCAAGGACCAAAAAGAGAAAACACAGAATTCCCCCTTTGACCAAAATGCAAAACAAAATCTCCCCCTGAGAAGGAAAATGTGTGTGAATGTACAATGTGCCCAAAAATTTCAAAATTCTCCAAACTTCTCCCAAAATTCTCAAATTTCCAAAAACAACAACTCCCCCTTTTTCTTTAAACTTTTCAACGATTCCCAAATTTCTCCCCCTTTGACAATGGATTCATCAAGAGTACAAAAGAGAGAACATGTTTTTCTGAAACAATGATTTCACAAAGGGAAACAAGGGTGTGCCAAGATAGGAAAAGATGAGCTCATTCGATCATATAACCTTATATATCACATAACATGCAAAATACATGATCTTGATGTGATTTTAGCAAGTTAGGGAATGACATGCATCTCAACCTCAATTCAGTCAACTATAGCCAAGTACTAAGCAAAACCTTTAGTAGAAAAACAAAGGCTCAAAGTTGAAGCAAATAACAAATCTGGGCGAGCAAGTAGTTTCAACTCCAATCTAGTGGACCAATTTAATCTTTAAACAATAAATCGCATGTGGCATGCTTGAAGCATACTTCTTTTATTTTCTAGGAGTGGCATGCTTGAAGCATACATCTTATCTTTGAGGGAATGGCATGCTTGAAGCATACATCTTATCTTTTAGGGAAAGCATCCTGAAGCTCATAACTTGAGGCTTTTGCTTTTAACAACCCTTTTTTATTGATTCCCTTTTCTTTTCATTTTTCTTTGATTATAAACATGCAAAAGTGATTAAAAGGTCTTATGAAAGAGTAAAGTTGAAACCACACTTGCTTCATAGCCCAAATTTGTCAAGAGGATTCAATATCAAGCCTAGAAGAGTGAGATATCACAGAGTATTTAGCTATAGATAATCAGTCCAGGGAATTCCACAATGTCATTTTTAGTTCAAGTAAGACAATTAGATTATCATATATTAGCTCAATTACATAACATATAAAGAAATATGATAAAGTGAGCTTATCAAGTGAAAGAACTTGGCAAGGAAACTCCCCCTCAAAACAAACCCATTGGATGAACAATCCCAAGTTCTCCCCGAATAAAAGCAAAATGAGAAGAAGACAAAGGTTTTGTGAAAATGTCTGCCAATTGATGTTCAGTATCCACATGATGAAGCACAATGTTGCCTTTTTCAACATGATCTCTAAGAAAGTGAAATCTGATATCAATGTGTTTTGTTCTAGAGTGTTGCACGGGGTTCTTAGCAATGCAAATTGCACTAGTGTTATCACACAAAAGAGAAACACTATCCAAATTAACCCCATAATCTTTAAGTGTAGCTACTATCCAAAGAATTTGAGAACAACAACTAGCAGCAGCCACATATTCAGATTCAGTAGTTGATTGTGCAACAGAAGATTGCTTTCTAGATGACCATGCAATGAGAGAATTTCCCAAGAAGTGACATGAACCAGAAGTGCTTTTCCTATCAATTCTACATCCTCCAAAATCAGCATCAGAAAAAGATCTCAAACTAATGCATGAGGAAGCAGAAAACCAAATGCCAAAATCTTGAGTTTCATGAATATACCTAAAAATCCTTTTGACAGCTTGTCGATGTGAAGCACGTGGGAAGCTTGAAAACAAGCACACAAGCACGTGGGAAGAGTCTCTCATGTAAACTTCCAATTATCTCAACCTCAACAGCATCATCATCATCTTTTATGAACAAAGACACTCTCCCCCTGAACATATGCACTGCACTGCATCATTTGGACTAGTGCCTTTTGCGAAAACAGAAGTGGAAGAAGTATCTTCAAAAGCAACACTTTGCATGAGATGCATGAGTAAAGGAGAACCAAATCTTATCACTAAACATATGAAGTGAGCATCCGAAATTCACTAGCCACATGTTCTCCCTCCTCGCGTGAGAAGCCTACATAGAAGCGAAAGTGTCGAGGTCTCGATCAAGGGGTTAGAAATAACATGTTTAGGAATCCAAAGATCGAGACACCCGACGCACAACAAGAGGGGCACAACACGAGTATTCTTATGCACAAAATCAGATTTGCCTTTTCCCGTGTTTTTAGCATCAAAAGGTGTTTGTTTCACCCTAGGCACATATTGAGAAGTGGAGTGTGCCTTTCTGAAATTAGACCTAGCATTAAACCTTTCTCTCTTTTGTTGTTTAGCTAGTCTAAAGCAAAAGTCTACTAAATGTCCATCTCTACCACAATGAGTGCAAGTGTACTTAACATTATGTTTAGCTTTGGAAGTAGAAGCAACATTTGCATTCATCATAGTAGAAGATAAAAGACCAAATAGATTTAAAGGCAGTTTTCTTAGGCTCATTGACAATTTCAAATTTTCCACTTTCAAGTGTTTTGACAACGTGGGAGCATGTGATTTATGATGAGCATAAGAATCAAAACCTAAACCTTTGTTATGAGTGCTGACTTTTGATTGATCCAAGATCATGTTTAGGTTTTTCTTTCCTTTAGTGAAACGTTCTAATGACTTTTCCAAGTAATCAATTTTTCGAGAAAGAGTTAAACAATTATTACAGGGAACGTCCACTTTTCCTTTTTGCTTGCGACAAGTTGAGCATGAAAGAACCTCATGTGTAAGCAAATCTTCTGTCATTTGAGAAACCCTAGCATTTACATCATGCAACTTCAATTCTAGTATGGAGCATATAGAACATGGAGTTGTATCATGTAAATCAATGGTAGAACAACTAGCATGTTTAACAAGTTTCTCATTTTTCTCATTTTCAGCATTGATTTGCTCTAACAAGGTAACATGTTCTTTCCTAAGCAAAGTAAGCTCATTGTAAATTAAGTCACATGATTTGCAAGCATCATCATCAGGAATCAAGGTTTTAAGTCTAGCAATTTCAGCATTCAATGACTCAACAACAAAATCATGTTTCTTAATTGTCTTGTCATGTTTATCAAGCAATTTACCAAGTCGAGCAACAGCAATAGCTAATTCATCGTAAGAAGGATCTACCTCATTGAAGTCGCTGTCATGATCGCCCTCGGTGAAGCTGTCGCTACTTTTAGCCATGAGACACAACCCCGTCAACTCATACTTGCTTGGAGTTGCATCGTCCTCATTGCTCCCTGAATCCACATCGCTCAAATTGACTTGTTCAAGAGCGGAAAGAACTCGGTGGACAACTTTGCTGTTGATGAAGCTCTTCTTCTTTCTATTACTTGAAGAGAACTTCTTCTCTTTTCTTCTGTCGTTGTCCTTCTCCTCCCTTGATGCTTTACCTGCAAGTTTAGGACAGTTTGGACGAATATGGTCGAGATCACCACACTCATAGCATCTTGGAGGGCCACCACCACCTCTCTTTCTCATTCTCACATTTTGTAAAGCTTTGTTAAAGCGAGAAGAGAGTAGTGACAAGTCTTCTTCTGGGAATTGCTCAATCTGTTCATCGGTTAGTGAAGACAAGAAAGATAGAGCAAAGCTTGAAGCAGCACCATTATGAGATATGCTAGATTGAGATGTCAAAGCAATTGATTTATGATCATTCTTTCTAGCAAGAATATCTAATTCATGAGTTTTCAACTTGGAATAAAGAACATCTAAGGTAAGTGTACTCATGACAGTAGATTCTCTAATGGATGTAACTTTCATCTCCCAAATAGACATGTCTAAAGCACCAAGCAATTGTCTAGCATTAGCAGCATCATCAAAGCTAACTCCAACAAAGACGAAGATTACTAAGAATTTTATTGAAACGTGCAAAGAAGTCATCTAGCGACTCACCGGGTTTCATCTCAAATCGCATGTATTCCTTTTTGTAAAGATCTTGACGAACCTCTTTAATAATGTTAGAACCCTCATGGTAATCACAAAGAGATTTCCATACCTCATATGCGGATCGAAGATGAATCACACGATCAAAGTCGCTACGTCCCAAGCCTTGGATGATCAAGTTGCGCGCCTTACTATTTGCTTCAACATGTGCGCGATTGGTGTCGTTGACGTTGTCGTTTGTAGGGACTTCATATGGTTTGTAGACCTTCTCCCAAATTGCGAATCCCTGAGCTTGGATGAACGCCTCCATCTTGGCCTTCCAAAACTGAAAATCAACACCATTGAACACACAAGGTTTTGTCGAATAATGATCCATTGATCTAATCACCGATTAAGATAGATTACAAAAACCTTGCTCTGATACCACTTGTAGGATCGAAAGACACGAATATAGCAATCAGAGGGGGGGTGAATGATTGTGCGGAAGCTAAAACCAAATTCTTGATCTATTAAAAGTTCACCCCAAAATAGAACCAAATAATTGCCTCGTTTTCGACAAAAACAGAATGATAGAGGTTCGGTAAAACTCGAATTTCCGGAGTTCCAACCGTCGGATCGATCTGAAATTTGGACACAAGAAACTAGATGCCAGTACGAATCGAACCCAAAAAGAATCAGCTCGATCGGACTTACGGATCAAAGGTTATAAGCTTCGCAAGCTTGCTATTCCAGAACTTGACGAAAATCAATCTAATCGAAACTTGTAGATTGATCAAGAACAACAAAAGATTTATCAATAAAACTTTGAGGAACACTAGATCAATACCCTAGAGAGGTTTTTGATGGATCAAATCAAGATGAAACTCAAAGAACAAAAACCAATCTAGAACTAGAACAAGTATGCAAACAAGAACCAAAAGAGAATATTGTAGCACACAAGGAACTAGAAGAATTGATCTTTATTTATTTTTTCTAAAGTACTCTCATCAAAAGAGTACAAACCCTAAAACTGAGCTTGAGGCTCTCAATGCGCTCAACTCTGCTTGATGCGATTGATGCCCTTTAACAGGAGACACCCCTCCTATTTAGAGGACCAACCCACAAGGAGTTCTGAATACGATTCCAATTCCCTAGAAGGAATCTGTATCCAACACAACTCTACTTGGCCCAACCTGGCCGAGTACAACTCTTGCACGCGTATGGCAACCCTACCATACTCACGTGACTAACACTTTGCACACGTATGGCCACCTGCCATACTCACGTGACTAACACTTTGCACGCGAATGACCTCCTGCCATTCTCACGTGACTAACCATTCTTCATGTGCACCATTCTCTTAGCCCGAACGTCCCGCATGACATCCTTGACCACCAAGACCTCAGTTCCTCCTGAACCTAGTCCCGAACCTCAGCTCCTCCATGAACCTAGTTCCGGTCCCGTCATCGACCACGTTCGTCTTCGAGCAATACCTGCACATGAACAAACCACAAAACAATTACGAGCACAAGTCCACGACTTGACTCACATCAATCCATGCAAATACTCACACGAGCATTGCATAAAGTCCACTTCAAGCATCATGAAATTCTCACAAATTTCATAATCTCAAAAACAAATCAAACACAATTCCAATTTTGCTCAAAACCCTAATCGAGCAAAAACGCATTCACGACGGACCAACAAAATCGGTCCGGCGTACACATGAAAAAGTCACTCAAAAAACCATTCACGACGGACCAACAAAATCGGTCCGGTGTACAAGTGAAAGTCTCGGTTTCAAGAAGAAATCATTCCGGCGAAAACACATTCACGACAGACTAAAAGAAATCAGTCCGTCGTACATGCGAAATTAATCCTCAAAAAGCCATTCACGACTGACCAAAGAAATTGGTCCGACGTACATGCAAAACTTACTGGTTTCTTGGAAAATTGAGTCCGGCTCATGAGCTCAAAAGCACGTCCACGGTAGACCCAAAAACTTGGTCCGGCGCAAACACAAAATCGGTTCGGCGCAAAAGGGAAACTCTCTGTTTTTGAGAATTTGGTCCGGCACAAGAAAAAGATACACTGTTTCTTGTCAACTTGTCAAACACATGCACAAACACATTTTGCAAATTGAATTCTAAGCCAATTTTTTAGCACATGATTTCACAGGAGTCCCGCTGGATCTGCTCCCCACTCTGACGCCGGCCGAGGGAGTTCCGATGGGAGTCCTGCCGCCCCCACCGCCGGGGCCACCGCTGGTTGGGGCAGGTCGGCTGACGCACGAGGTCCCGCTACGGGCCACCGGGGACACTCCGGAGGGGCAGGGTGCCGGGGCAGTACACCCGGGGGTCGCCGTGCTAACCTGGCTGGGCAGCGACCCGTTCGGATAACCTTCGTTCGTTTTGGACGATGAGTCGGAGCACCGCGACTGGAATGCTCTAGAGGAGAGCGAGAGGAAGGTCGAGAACGAGCTTGGTCGGATGCGCAAGGGTCTCGTCCTTGTCCTCGAGTCTTCCTCTAGGGCGATGGACTCTATCATCCAGGAGTCCCGCCCGGCCGGATCGGTAAGGCTAAGAGTGGCTTGTCTTTTGTTTCTTGATCGGAGCCGCGATTGACTGGGCATGTGGTTTCTTGCAGCGTCTACAATCCCGGGCGTCGAGGAAGTCAGGCTTCCTCCGATGTCTGCACAGTCAGGGGGATGCTGTGGAGGAAGAGATGCGCGGCGCCCAGGAGGCGCTCGTCGCCGAGCGACGGAAGGCCATCGCCGCCGGTCAACAACTGGGCACTGAAGCCCTGCGAGAGGCTCAGCGACTAGCGCAGTTGCTGAACGACGAGGTGGAGGAGTCCAGGTCATCCCTGGCAAAAGCTGAGAGAGCCAAGGCCTCGGCGGTCAGCGCGGAGGAGTCCGCTCGGGCGGAGGCCGTCCGCTTCCGGGACAAGTGCGAGACAGCTCGGAGGGAGGCCGACCGGCTGCGCGCCGCGTGAGACCTCGCTCGAGAGGAGTTAGCATCGGCGAAGACGCTCATCGACCGTGCAGCGTCCGACCGGGAGGCGCGCGCTAAGGCCGAAGAGGATCTCCGCGCCAGTGAGGCTTCCCTGGCTGGTGAGTTGGCCAATCCTTTCGTAGTCATCTGGGGGAGGCGTCCTCTGACGTGGCTTTTTTCTTGCAGAGCTACGGGGGAACTTCGACAGCGTCCTGGAGTTGAAGCAGCAGGCGTCGGAGCAGCGGGACGAGGCATTCACGGCGCGGGACTTCGCCTTGTCGGCCCAACAGAGAGTGGAGAGGGTGACGACCGACGCGATGGCCGAGCTGTCGACCCTCCGTGGGGCCGGCCAGGCTATCTGCGAGCGGCTGCTGGGGCTTTTCCCGGGCCCAAGTCCTCTTTCCGCCCTGCTGGAGGGAGTTTCGGAACACGTTGAAGCCTCGATGCGGGAGGCGGCGATGCTCGGTGCTTCCTCGGCTCTGGTTAATGCCGTCTCCTACTACGACGGCATTGACCTTGAGACGGTCGGGAGCGGCGTCGCCACGAACCGGAGCGACGAAGAAGTTGACGCGTTCGTGGCCCAGGTCGACCCGTACGCCCGGGAGATTGCGGAGCAGATCTCGCCGCAGAGTATCCTCCGCCGAGGAGAAGACGATTAGTTTTTGTTTTTGTTTGTTTTTGAACAAAGTGTCGCAAATGAATCTGGCCCGCTGGGTCGCTCTAAGTTTTTGTTCGCTCATGTCGTGTCTCTTTTTATGCGATGGACAATTTTATGACCGTAGCCACAGGACCCGCAGGGGCGTCCCGAGAGCGTAGGTGTTGTGTCGATCGTATCTGAGGGAAACGCGAGATGAGACTAGGGCTTAGAGCGCTTACTTCGCAGAGGAGTGCTTCCGACCGATCGCTTGGTTGGGTGACTTCTTTCTCCGCGAAGTGCCCAACTGTTCGGTCGAATTGCTGACCTGAGTCGAAAAGCTCCTGACCGGCCTCGGCCTTCCTCGCTCGGGTGATTTCATTCTCCCGCAAAGTGTTACGTCGAAGCCGTAGCCACAGGGGCGTAGGCCGCAGCACTTGGGTCGAAGAGGTTACCGCGAGGAAGATGGTTCGGTCGGTCAGGAGGCCGACCTGAGTCGAAATGAATTGTTCGAACGGTCGAGATACTGACCTAAATCAGAATGTCCTGACCGGCCTTGGCCTCTTGCTCAGGTAACTCCTTTCTTCCGCGAAGTGTTACTTCGAAGCCGTAGCCACAGGGGCGTAGGCCGCAGCACTTGGGTTGAAGAGGTTACTGCGAGGAAGATCGTCTGGTCGGTCGGGTTATCGACCAAGGTCACTGACCCATGGGGTCGTAAGTAGCCCCCGAGTGGTGCGCGGGGACTGGAGGTACTGTGATGCCCTAGAATTTGAGAGCGATCCTAGGGTTTTCTTTCTTGGTTGTTCCGGAAAGAAAGAGGGTTTTGTCGGGGAATAAAATAATTAAAGAATATGCAACAATTTAATATTAAAATTAGAGTTTGAGGCTAGTTTTAGCTGGGCTAAGGCAACCTGGGCCTGGGCCGGGAATTCCCTTCCCACCTTCCCCCTCCCCACGCCTTGGTGGGCCGGCCCACCTTTCCCTTAGTGGCGCCACCCCCTCCCCCAAACCCTAGGCGCCACCACTTCCTCCCCTTGGTAGCCACCACTCCCTCCCCTAGGCAGCCGCCCCTCCCCTTCTCCTTCCCGGCGTGGTGGTTCGAGGATCCACCGCGGTTCGCGAAGGAAAATTCGAGAGGAGGACAGATTTCCGTGTCGGGTATCGTTGTGCAATCTTTGTGGGTTCTCAAGGGAGAACTCAAGGTAAAATTTCCAATCTTTTACCCCTGTTCTACCTAGGGATTTGGAGTGTATTAGATCTGTTGGTGTTTGGTTTGGATGGATTTTGATGGGGGAGAAGGGTAGTTGTTCACGTGATGCTATTTCTGAAAGGGGAAATTGTGCAGCGCGGATTGTTTCGCAGTTTACGTGGCATAGATGATTTTTCCTGCAGAAACCTATAACTAGAAAGTTGTAGATAACGTCGAGACCTAGCTTCTGTATTTTGTTCAGAATTTTTGGGAAATCGGTCTGAGAGTTATCGCTGTTGGAAACTGACGAACAGAATCTGGAAACAGATTTCGTCCACTGTGTTGGACGGTTGTTTAGGCATGTTTAACAGTGGAATTGAAATTTTTGACCTTCATGAAAGTTGTAGATATCGTCATTATCTATCTACTGTAATTTTTTTGTATTTTTATGAACAGTAGAAAAAAGTTACGAAATTGGGAAGAGAGGGTGCTGCTGTTCGATCCGGACAGATCGGGAGTTTGGCTTTTAAGCGAGGCGGGAGTAGGAAGCGTGTGTTTGAATTGTGTGATGAATTGTGATGTCGCTATGTACTGAAATAATGTTTGTTCAGGTGGTGCCACTGCTGGGCGCAACTAGGTTCATCGTTCACGTCGGTAAAGGCAAGTGGAAATAGTTGTATTGTTAAGCTATACATCGTTGTTTACTTCGCCTTCATTATAAACTCCAATTACAGCAATCATACATGGTTTAATCACTTGTTTTGAGGATTGCAATATTTTGACTGGCATTGTGATGTTGTGGTTTAGCTATGAATCATGAGTAAGGTGAAGAATGATGTTGTTTTCCGGATGAATTGTCTAAATATTTCATCTCAATGATATTTGCTTTCTATCCATGCTATATGATGATATGCAAACATGTGGACTCAGTGGGGGAGGTTATGAATGAATTCATGCATGAAGCATTAACTGCATAATCATGCATTGGAAGTTTGTCGACGCCTTGGCGTCTTGTGGCAAATGCCGTACAACACCGTGTGTTCTGAGAAAGGGCACGGTGAGGAGGAACATGGCATAAGCATGTGCATCAATCATATGCATTTCTTGAAGTGGTGTGGACTCTTTGATGTGGTATTATATATGAGGAATGTGGAATGCTAGATATATGGTGGATGTGTTATTTTTATTAGTTGTTCCGCTTGCTGAGATTACCCAATCTCACTACTTGCTGTTTTGATGTTTTCAGGTAGCGCACGTGAGTCGTAAGCATGAAGGGTGGGCTAGCAACACAATAAATTTTCTGACGTCATCACGACTCTCATGATCTAGTGCTTTGAAATAATTCATTAGTTGGATGCAATTTTATTACATATAGAACCTTTGTTGTTCCCTTTAAACTTGTTCTCGTTTATGGTTGTCCCATTAGAGATGTGTTATAGTTATGGTTGATACCTGGTTGAATTAGACTCGTTGTCTCTAGTATTGATGTCATGATATTATTCCTATTCGAATTGCTTCCGTATTATCCTGTTTTAGGGGAAATGCTGTCGAATTGTTCTTGTACAACAGTTGAGATTTATGGGGTGTTGCAGTTGATACCTGGTTGAATTAGACTCGTTGTCTCTAGTATTGATGTCATGATATTATTCCTATTCGAATTGCTTCCGTATTATCCTGTTTTAGAAATCTTTGTCGAATTGTTCTTGTACTGTGATTGAGATTTATGGGGTGTTACAGTTGGTATCAGAGCGGGCTTTAGGTCCTTGGTGTATGAATTTAGGAAAAGATTCTAGCATGAACTAAAATTTTGCTGTGTGAAATTAGTAACATTGTTTAGGGTTAAGTTTTAAAATTGCCATAGGCTAATAAACTTTAAAATTGACACACTTGCACTATTAGGATGGGATGGGCTGCATTGCATGGCATGCGTATGTTCGACTATATTTATGGTTCGATTGTTGGTGATTTTGATTATGTTTTTGTTGGCGTGATTGTTTGTTTACGGCTTGTTTGGGTGCAGTATGCCACCAAGGATGCGCGCGACAGATCGTTCGGGAGGGGACGCTCCCGAGCCGTCGGAGGCAGTCGAGCCTACCCAGGCTGAGCGTGGTGTTTCGGCGGAATTAGTGGCCGCCATGAGAGCGATGCAGGAGGAGTTATGGTGTCGAGGCAGGCGCATAGGCCACCCCGTGGCGTGCCAGTAGCACTGTGCCGGTTGTGGAGTGCGGCGGTGGCATCAAGCTGCGAGAGTGGGTTGGACCGAGGTCGACAGCTTTGATGGTGCGGGCACTCCGATCGAGCGGCGATTGGCTGTCCTTTATGGAGTTGCAGCTGGGCGCTTTTGAGGTGGCGGCATAAGATCATGTCCGCTTTGTGACACAGCTCTTGAAGGAGAAGCCCAAATCTGGTGGAGGGTGTGCTGTCCTCGAGAGTGCGCCGGGGACTCCTCTTGGGAGGAGTTTGTCCGGCAATTTGAGAGGCGGTTCTTTTCGCCACCTTCCTCGACAAGATGCAGATTGACTTGGGGCCAGTACACCCAAGACAAGAAGGCGTGGCGGAGTACGAGGTTGGCTTCAACCAGATCGTACATTTTGTGCCCCATGTGGCACGTGATGAGGTGGAGAAGGCCAGGCGGTTCAGGCAGGGACTCCGTCCTACCATTCGTCATATGCTGGGCGCTTTTCCCATTGTTAATTTTCGGACAATGGTTGAACAAGCTCTTGGTGTAGAGCTGCAGCTGAACTACACCGAAGAGCATCGCAAACCTACCATGGGAGAGCAGGATAGGGGCCCTCTAGAAAAGAAGGGCCAATCCTCTGGTACTTGGAGCAAGAAGGGGAAGAGCTATCGTCACCAGCCCTATGGTGGTCGTCCTGCTCAGCAGCACACCTCAGGGGGAGGTGCGCCCCAATACCGTGCCATCGTCACTCCTGGCATGGGAATTGTATGTTTTCGTTGTGGCGATTCTCATCGCCGCAGCGAGTGCTCATGGAAGGGAAGGTGCACCATCTGTGGTCGGGAGGATCACAAGGATGCGGTGTGCAGGAAGAACCCCAACGGCAAGCTGCGTTGGGAGCCGGTGACATCCTCACCAGGCGGACAGCGTTAGGGAGGCGTGATGCATATGTTGCCATCAGCCCCTACCCCGCAGTACCTCTCGGCGCCTACTTCGACTCCTTCGTTCTACCATGCACCATCCCTAGGGACTTACTGGATGCCCCAGTTTCCACCGCCGTCTTCTTCTGGGGCTTCGCCGTGGGTCCCTGCGCTGACTTATCCAGAGGCGAGGGCTACTTCATCTCAGATTACCTCAGGAGTCCACGCTTTGCCCTCTTCGGGGGAAGTGGATCGTGGCAATGTGGTGACAGGTACTATCTCTGTTAATTCTGTGGTTGCCAATGTGTTGTTCGATTTCGGCGCTAGCTACTCGTTTGTCTCTGTGGATTTTGTTTTTCGGGCTGGTCTGTCAGTACAGAGCTTGGGTGATGCGTGGTGGTTAGTGCACCGCAAGGCTTGATTTTTAGTTCGAGGGTCTATCAGGGCTGTCACTTTCTGCTAGCTGAAGAGGAGTTTGTGGCGAATTTGGTGGTGATTTCTTTGGAGCCGTTCGATGTCATCCTTGGTATGGACTGGCTATCTCAGTACCAAGCGGTGATTGATTGTGCTTGGAGGACGGTTACTTTGCATGCTCCTTCTGGGCAGGAGTTAATTTTCCAGGGGAGCACTATGCGGTACTCCCTCTCCTTTTTGTGTCAGCTATTTCCAAGCTCCCAGATGTTGAAATCAGGGGTCCTCTGGTCCATGGTTGAGGGTCAGGAGGAAGAGAAGAGTTTGGAGGGCATTGCTATAGTTTGCCGTTATCCAGATGTGTTTCCCAGTGAGCTTCCGGGATTGCCCAGGCGGGAGACTATTTTCCGCATTGATCTTGTTCCTGGTACGAGGCCAATCTATAAAACCCCGTACCGGATGGCTCCCATAGAACAAGTTGAGTTGAAGAGGCAATTGGATGGACTCCTAGCTAAGGGGTTTATTAGAGTGAGCTCATCTCCTTGGGCGGCCCCAGTCTTGTTCGTGGAGAAGAAAGATGGCACCAAGCGGCTATGTGTGGACTACCGGGCGCTCAATCAAGTTACCATTAAGAACAAGTACCCATTGCCTCGTATTGATGATCTTTTTGATCAATTGAGGGGTGCCAAAGTATTCTCCAAGATCGATCTGCAATCTGGGTATCATCAGTTGTGGATTAAGGAGGAGGATATTGAAAAGACGGCTTTCAACACGAGGTACGGGCATTTTGAGTTCGTAGTCATGTCTTTTGGACTAACGAATGCTCCTGCCGTCTTTATGGAAGCCATGAACAGGATGCTCCATGAATATCTTGATGTCTTTATCGTCGTCTTCATTGACGACATTCTTGTCTACTCGAAGTCCGAGGAGGAGCACGCCGTACATCTCGGTCTAGTTTTGGAAGCTCTTCGTAGAAATCAATTATATGCCAAACTCAAGAAGTGCTCCTTAATCTAGTCGGAGGTGAGATTCATTGGGCATGTAAGCAACCAAAGTGGTGTCTGATTGACCCAAAGAAGGTTGTTGCTTTGTGGTTGAATGGCGAAGACCGTCTAGTGTGACGGAAATCAGGAGTTTCCTTGGGTTGGCGAGTTATTATCGGTAACCGTGCACAATTTTTCCATCATTGCTAAACCGATGTCAAGGCTCACACGAAGGGGTTCCTTTCATGCAGTCGAGGGAATGTGAGGCTAGTTTCCAGACGCTAAAGAGCAAACTGGTCAATGCACCTATTTTATCCTTACCTGTGAGTGGCAATCGTTATACAGTGTATGCAGATGCCTCCAGGATTGGTTTGGGTTGTGTGCTCATGCAAGAAGGCTGTGTCATCACTTATGCTTCAAGGCATTTGAAGACTCATGAGCAATTATCCCACCCATGATCTCGAGTTAGCCGCTGTGGTTTTTGCCTTGAAATTGTGGAGACACTATCTTTATGGGGAGTCTTGTGATATTTTCACTGATCATAAGAGCCTCAAATATATATTCACCCAGCGGGAGCTGAATCTGCAGCAGCGTAGGTGGTTGGAATTGATAAAGGACTTTGATGTGTCAATCTAGTATCATCCCGGCAAGGCTAATGTCGTGGCGGATGCCTTGAGTAGAACGGGTGTCCCCAAGACTGCTTTGCCCTTGGTTGCAGAGTTGGAAAGAGGACAGGTCACTTCTTTGTTTCTTTGAGGTTGCGCAAGATGAGACTCAGATGATCATTCAGTCTTGCATACCCGAGCGAGTGCATGAGGCTCAGATGCAGGATCGTTTGCTTCAGGAGGTTCGGCGGAGGATTTCAGAGGGGAAACCTCGGGAATTCACTATAGACGAGCATGGTTCTATTCGGTTTAGAGGCCGTCTTTGTGTGCCTCAGAAATCGGATGTGAAGATGGACATTCTAAGGGAAGCCCATAGGACTCCGTATTCCGTTCATCCTAGTGAGACCAAGATGTATCGGGATCTGAAACAGAGTTTTTGGTGGAAGAGGATGAGAGTGGATATCGCCAAGTATGTGGCTTCTTGTGGAGTGTGCCAATAGGTAAAAGCTGAGCATAAGAGACCCTCTGGAGTGCATTACAGCCATTGGAAATTCCGGAATGGAAGTGGGAACACATCACTATGGACTTTGTGATTGGGTTACCCCGCTCACCGCTAGGTAGAGATGCCATTTGGGTGGTTGTGGATAGACTCACTAAGTCCGCACATTTTATTCCAATGAAGACGACCAATTCAACACCAGATCTAGTTCCCTTGTACATGAAGGAAGTGCTTAGACTCCATGGTGTGCCTAAATCGATTGTCTCCGATCGAGACACTAGATTTGTGTCCCTGTTTTGGCAGAGATTGCATAGTGCTTTGGGAACAAAACTCTCTCTCAGCGCATCTTTTCATCCTCAGACTGATGGCCAATCTGAGCGGACCATCCAGACTCTAGAGGACATGCTTCGAGCGTGTGTTCTTTCTTGGAAGTGAAGTTGGGAGGATCACTTGGCCTTGGTAGAGTTTGCCTACAATAACAGTTACCAGGCTAGTATTCGAATGGCTCCCTTCGAGGCGCTTTATGGTCGAAAATGTGTTTCTCCGCTTTGCTGGGATCCCGCCGGTGAAAAATCATTGCAGGGTCCAGATTGGGTTCAACAGACCTTTGAGAAGGTGCAAGAGATACGGCGGAACCTCCTGGCCGCCCAGAGCCGTTAGAAGAGTTATGCCGATAACAGAAGGAGAGATTTGGAATTTTCGGTGGGTGATCAAGTTCTCCTCAAGGTATCTCCATCAAAGGGTGTTGTTCGTTTTGGTACTACCGGCAAGCTTAGCCCGAGGTACATTGGTCCGTTCCCAGTGGTGGCCCGGGTGGGCAGTTTGGCATACCGTCTGCAGGTTGCGGACTCTTTGAAGGAGTGCATGATGTCTTCCATGTCTCTATGTTACGGAAGTATCTCCATGACCCAGAGCATAAGATTGACTTGGAGCCGATTCTGATTGAGCAAGATTTGACTTTGGAGTGCCATCCACTTCGAATTTTAGACTCTTCAGAGCGAGTCATGAGGAGGAGAACCATCAGATTTGTGAAAGTTTTGTGGACCAATCAGTCTGAGCGGGAGGCAACTTGGGAAACTGAGGACCAGATGCGGAAGAAGCACCCTACGCTCTTTGAGGACGCTGGGGGTAAGTCATGGTTTACCTTTTGCCTTCCTTTTCCTTTTAGGTCCGTAGCTAAAAGGAGAAGATTCAGGGATGAATCCTTTTAAGGTGGGGAGATTGTGATGCCCTAGAATTTGAGAGCGATCCTAGGGTTTTCTTTCTTGGTTGTTCCGGAAAGAAAGAGGGTTTTGTCGGGGAATGAAATAATTAAAGAATATGACGTAATTTAATATTAAAATTAGAGTTTGAGGCTAGTTTTAGCTGGGCTAAGGCAACCTGGGCCTGGGCCGGGAATTCCCTTCCCACCTTTTCCCTCCCCACGCCTTGGTGGGCCAGCCCACCTCTCCCTTAGTGGCGCCACCCCTTCCCCAAAACCCTAGGCGCCACCACTTCCTCCCCTTGGCAGCCACCACTCCCTCCCCTAGGCAGCCGCCCCTCCCCTTCTCCTTCCCGGCGTGGTGGTTCGAGGATCCACCGCGGTTTGCGAAGGAAAATTCGAGAGGAGGACAGATTTCCGTGTCGGGGATCGTTGTGCAATCTTTGTGGGTTCTCAAGGGAGAACTCAAGGTAAAATTTCCAATCTTTTACCCCTGTTCTACCTAGGGATTTGGAGTGTATTAAATCTGTTGGTGTTTGGTTTGGATGGATTTTGATGGGGGAGAAGGGTAGTTGTTCACGTGATGCTGTTTCTGAAAGGGGAAATTGTGCAGCGCGGATTGTTTCGCGGTTTATGTGGCATAGATGATTTTTCCTGCAGAAACCTATAACTAGAAATTTGTAGATAACGTCGAGACCTAGCTTCTGTATTTCGTTCAGAATTTTTGGGGAATCGGTCTGAGAGTTATCGCTGTTGGAAACTGACGAACAGAATCTGGAAACAGATTTCGTCCACTGTGTTGGACGGTTGTTTAGGCATGTTTAACAGCGGAATTGAAATTTTTGACCTTCATGAAAGTTGTAGATATCGTCATTATCTATCTACTGTAATTGTTTTGTATTTTTATGAAAAGTAGAAAAAAAGTTACGAAATTGGGAAGAGAGGGTGCTGCTGTTCGATCCGGACAGATCGGGGTTTTTGGCGTTTAAACGGGAACGGGGAGTAGGAAGCGTGTGTTTGAATTGTGTGATGAATTGTGATGTCGCTATGTACTGAAATAATGTTTGTTCAGTTGGTGCCACTGCTGGGCACAACTAGGTTCATCGTTCACGTCGGTAAAGGCAAGTGGAAGTAGTTGTATTGTTAAGCTATTCATCGTTGTTTGCTTCGCCTTCATTATAAACTCCAATTACAGCAATCATACATGGTTTAATCACTTGCTTTGAGGATTGCAATATCTTGACTGGCATTGTGATGTTGTGGTTTAGCTATGAATCATGAGTAAGGTGAAGAATGATGTTGTTTTCCGGATGAATTGTCTAAACATTTCATCTCAATGATATTTGCTTTCTATCCATGCTATATGATGATATGCAAACATGTGGACTCAGTGGGGGAGGTTATGAATGAATTCATGCATGAAGCATTAACTGCATAATCATGCATTGGAAGTTTGTCGGCCTTGGCGTCTTGCGGCCGTGCCGTACAACACCGTGTGTTCTTGAGAAAGGGCACGGTGACGAGGAACATGGCATAAGCATGTGCATCAATCATATGCATTTTACTGATGTGGTGTGGACTCTTTGATGTGGTATTATATATGAGGAATGTGGAATGCTAGATATATGGTGGATGTGTTATTTTTATTAGTTGTTCCGCTTGCTGAGATTACCCAATCTCACTACTTGCTGTTTTGATGTTTTCAGGTACGGCACGTGAGTCTTAATCATGAAGGTTGGTATAGCAACACAATAAATTTTCTGATGTCATCACGACTCTCATGATCTAGTGCTTTGAAATAATTCATTAGTTGGATGCAATTTTATTACATATAGAACCTTTGTTGTTCCCTTTAAACTTGTTCTCGTTTATGGTTGTCCCATTAGAGATGTGTTATATTTATGGTTGATACCTGGTTGAATTAGACTCGTTGTCTCTAGTATTGATGTCATGATATTATTCCTATTCGAATTGCTTCCGTATTATCCTGTTTTTGGGGAAATGCTGTCGAATTATTCTTGTACAACAGTTGAGATTTATGGGGTGTTGCAGTTGATACCTGGTTGAATTAGACTCGTTGTCTCTAGTATTGATGTCATGATATTATTCCTTTTCGAATTGCTTCCGTATTATCCTGTTTTAGGGGAAATGCTGTCGAATTGTTCTTGTACAACAGTTGAGATTTATGGGGTGTTACAGGTACTGTCGCCGTGTACCACTTTGAGTTCGGGGTAAGCGTGCGATAACACAAAAAAAGAGGATTTTTCGGGATAAGGCTGGCTTAACTCTCTTGGAGGGCCGCGCCGAGGTTGGAACTGGTGCCGGACGCTTCGTTTCCCGCCTCCCGCCATTACTCGACACGCTCCGTCTTCCGCGCCGCGAGGTATAAAAGGAGGTGCGTCGGCATCCTCGTGGGCTTCACCAGGACTTCTCTAGCCAAACTCCTCATGCGTAAAATGGCGGATCGCCTCACACAGCTCCGTGAGGAAATGAGCGATGAGCAAGCTTGGCAGCAAGTGGTTGCGGAAGTCGAGGCCGAGGCCGTGGCTGGGGACGCGAGGCGAGTTGATGTCCTCGTCGCGGGCGTTCCTCGCCTTTGGGAGGTGAGGGCGCCGCTGATCCAAGCGCTGACTGAGCGACGCCATGTGTCTTTCGGCTGGCTAGGCGCGCACCTGGAGGAGTACCGTCCCGAGTGATGGGAGGGTCCGACCTCGGCGGGTGGCTTTCGCCGGTGGGGCTGATGCCCCTCTTATGTAAATGAATAAAGTTATTGCTGGTTTCGCTTCCCTCCTCTGTTTGCCTGCTTGTTCTTCCTTTTCATGAGCTCGCCCTTGCGTGTTTCGACGACCGTAGCCTTTAGGGACCGCAACGAGTCAAGCGTAGGTCTGAGGCGGCGCTAGCGCGAGCCTGCACAGGGGAAGGGTTGCTCTGACCAATTGTTAGTCGGTCGCCTTCGCATTCGTAGCTTCCGTGACCCGCAGGGCACTATTTCGGGACCACCGCTTCCAGGGCGGAGGTCATAGTGCTCGGGGTCAACAAAGCGAGAAAAAGACGCAAAAAGAGGAGAGGACAGTTACTCGGTCGGACGTCGTCCGACCGCCGTGATTTCTTGGTTCAAGTATTTTTTGAGCGGTACAAGGAGAAGGGAGGTCTGCTAAGGATAGAACCTTCTCAGCTTCTCTATGTTCCAAGCGTTCACGATGAGGTTGCCTTCGGCTTCCTTGAGACGAAAGGTGCCGGGCCGGAGGACCTCTACGACAGTGAAAGGGCCCTCCCAGGGCGGGGAGAGCTTATGCCTATCTTTCGCGGACTGGACTTGACGCAGCACTAAGTCGCCGACTTCGAACGCCCGGCCGCGAACGATCGCGGGTGAATGCCGGTGTAGCGTCTGCTGATACTTGGCCGAGCGCAGGACTGCAACGTCCCGTGCTTCGTCGAGTTGGTCGAGGTCGTCCTGTTGCGCCTCTGACCCCCGCGCGCTGTCGTAGTTTTATACTCTTGGGGCACCGTACTCGAGGTCGGTAGGGAGGACGGCCTCCGCTCCGAACACCAGGAAAAAAGGTGTGAATCCGGTTGACCATGTCGGCGTGGTCCGCAGGCTCCAGAGAACGGCGGGCAGCTCGGCCGCCCACCGTCCCACGAATTTCTTCAGACGGCTGAAGATTCGCGGCTTGAGCCCTTGGAGAATCATGTCGTGGCCCGCTCGGCCTGACCGTTGGCACGAGGGTGTGCAACCGCCGCCCAGTCGACCCGGATGTTGAAGTCGTCACAGAATTCGAGGAACTCCTTCCCCGTAAACTGCGTTTCGTTATCGGTGATGATGGAGTTCGGAACTCCGAAGCGGTAGACAATGTCGCGGAAGAAGCTTGCCGCCTGCGCGGAAGTGATAGTTGCCAGCGTCTTGGCTTCTATCCACTTCATGAACTTGTCCACAGCGACGAGCAAATGAGTAAAGCCTCCGGGCGCCTTTCTGAAGGGTACGACCAGATCGAGCCCCAGACCGCAAAGGGCCACGTGATGGGGATCGTCTGCAGGACCTGTGTTGGGAGGTGGGTCTGCCTGGTGAAGAACTGGCATCCTTCGCAGGTGCGGACAATTTGTGTTGCGTCAGCCATAGCGGTCGGCCAGTAGAAGCCTTGTCGGAAGGCTTTTCCCACCAGGGACCGTGGCGCGGCATGATGTCTGCAAACTCCGCCGTGGATGTCGACCAGCAGGTGTCTTCCTTGGTCGGCCGGGATGCACTTCTGGAGGATCCCGGAGGGGCTCCTCTTGTAGAGGATGTTGTCGACCAGGGCAAAGGACTTGGCCCGCCGAGCGAGGCGCCGAGCCTCGGTGGAGTCGGCGGGGAGTGATCTGTCTGTCAATCGGTCGATGAAGGGTTGCCTCCAGTCGGACTCGACGTTCAGAACACAAGGGTCCGACCCAGGCGGGTGCGCATCCGACCGAAGGTCGATCGAAGCATCCGCTTTTAGGGGGTCGGCTGTGCCCTCAGCGCTCGGATCCAACCGGATGGATGGTTTGTGGAGGTCGGAGACGAAGACTCCGGGAGGAACCGGCCTTTGCTGGAAGCAAGGTTGGCGAGGGAGTCAGCTTCTCCGTTGTAGCACCGGTAGCTGTGGTGAAGTTCGAATCCTTTGAACCTCTCCTCTAGCTTGCGGACCTCCAAGCAGTAGGCGGCCATGCGGGCGTCGCATGGCTCCGTGGCCTTCATAACTTGGTCGACGACCAGCTTGGAGTCGCCGTGGATGTAGAGCCATCAAGCGCCGAGGTCGGCGGCGATCCGAAGGCCGTTGACGAGGGCCTCATATTCGGCGACATTGTTGGTGGCGTCGAAAAGCAGTCGGATGGCGTATAGGAGCTTGTTGCCGAGTGGGGAGACAATGACGACCCCGGCACCAGCTCCGTTCTTGGTGTAGGACCCGTCAAAGTACATCGTCCAGTACTCAGGGTCCTCGACCATCGGCAGGACTTGCGCTTCGGTTCACTCGGCAACGAAGTCAGCCAAGACCTGCGACTTGATCGCCGTCCTAGGGACGTACGATATGTCGAGGCCATTGAGCTCGAGAGCCCACTTGGTGATCCTTCCGGTGGCGTCGCGGTTGTGGACGATCTCTCCGAGAGGTGACGAGGTCACCACGGAGATGGGATGCCGGTCGAAGTAGTGGACCAGCTTCCTCTTGGTGATGAGCACCGAATACAACAGCTTCTATACCTGAGGGTACCGAACCTTCGTTTCGGAGAGTACTTCGCTAATGAAGTAGACCGGCCTCTGCACCTTGAAGATGCGGCCTTCTTCCGCTCGCTCCACGACGAGCGCCGCGCTGACGACCTGGGTCGTGGCGGCAATGTAGAGGAGGAGCGGCTCTTGAGGTTCTGGGGCGACCAATACCAGAGGCGAAGTCAGGAACGCCTTCAGTCGACTGAGGGCTTCCTGAGCTTCTTGGGTCCAGCAGAAGCGATCGAATTTCTTCATCAGCTTGTAGAGTGGCATCCCGCGCTCGCCGAGGCGGGACACAAAGCGGCTTAGAGCCGCGAGACACCCCATCAGCCTCTGGACCCCCTTCAGATCGTTGATTGGCCCCATCCTCATGATGGCAGAGATCTTGTCGCGGTTGGCTTCGATGCCGTGCTCGGAGACGATGAAGCCGAGCAACTTTCCCTTCGGGGCCTCGAAGACGCACTTCTCAGGTTGAGCTTTATGCGAAACCTACGAAGGTTTGCAAAAGTTTCCTCCAGGTCGGTGACGAGGTCGTCGGCCTTCCTGGTCTTGACAACGATGTCGTCGACGTAGGCCTCGATGTTACGGCCTATTTGGTCAGAAAAACACGTTTGCATACATCGCTGGTATGTTGCGCCCGTGTTCTTTAGACCAAAGGGCATCGTGACGTAACAGTACGAGCCATACGGAGTGATGAAGGAGGTCGCGAGCTGGTCGGACTCCTTCATCGCGATCTGGTGGTAGCCCGAGTAGGCGTCCAGAAAGGAAAGGGATTCACACCCGGCGGTGGAATCCATGACTTGGTCGATGCGAGGCAATGGGAACGGGTCTTTCGGACAGGCCTTGTTGAGGCTCGTATAGTCAACACACATTCTCCATTACCCCAACTTTTTCTTTACAAGGACGGGATTGGCGAGCCACTCGGGGTGGCGCACCTCCCTTACAAAGCCAGCGGCCAAAAGCTTGGCAATCTCTTCCCCAATGGCCCGGCGCTTTTCTTCGTCGAAGCAGCGCTGGGCGTTGAGGCGGCCGATGGAGGCACAGTCGGATATTGAGGGAGTGCTCGGCGGCTTCCTTGGGTACTCCCGGCATGTCCGAGGGTCTCCAGGCGAAGACGTCTCGGTTTGCTCGGAGGAAGTCGACGAGCGCGCTTTCCTATTTGGCAGGGAGGGCGGCCCCGACCCGTACGGTCTTGGCGGGATCCTCGAGATCGATCGCAACCTCCTTCGCGTCCTCCGCGGACTTGAAGGAACTCGGCCCCGACTTGCTGGAATCGGGGGCGGACTCGGGGGGCCTTTCCTAGAGACGGGCGAGCTTGGCGGAGGCGACGACCGCTGAGGCTAGCTCACAACTGCTTCGCTCGCAGTTGTAAGCGAGCTAAAAGGACGTGGCCACGGTGATGACACCTTGTGGCCCCGGCATCTTCAGCTTGAGGTAGGTGTAGTTGGGAACCGCCATGAACTTCGCGTAGCATGGCCTCCTGAGGATGGCGTGGTAGGAGCCGGGGAAGTCCACAACCTCGAAGGTGAGGTTCTCGGTGCGGAAGTTGTCCGGGCTCCCAAAGGTAACGGGCAGGTTGACCTGCCCGAGTGGATGGGCCTGCTGGCCTGGGACGACGCCGTGGAAAGGCGCCTTGCTCGGCCGAAGGGCAGAGCGAGGGACCCCCAGGGCGTCCAGGGTCTCAACATACATGATGTTGAGACCACTGCCGCCGTCCATAAGCACCTTGGTTAGGCGTTTCATCCCCACGACGGGGTCGACGACGAGTGGGTAGCGCCCCGGGTGCGGGACGTGGTCGAGGTGGTCGGTCCGGTCGAAGGCGATCGGGCATTCCGACCACCTCAGGTAGTTGGGCATGGTGGGAGTCGCCGTGTGAACTTTGCGGTACGCGAGCTTCGACCGACGCTTGTCGGCGTAGCATGGTGCGCCGCCGAAGATCATGAGGCAACCGTCGAGTTGCGGGAACTCGTCGGTCGTCTCATCACCCTTCGCCCCGGCGTCGAACGCTGGGTCACGCTTCTTCCCCTTGACCCGCGACGTCGTGGGGTTCCCGGAGAGAAACCGCTTCAGGACTTCGCAGTCCCGGTACTTGTGTTTGACGGGGTAGTCATGGTTCGAGCACGGACTATCCATCAACCTCTCGAAACAATCGGGCATCTGCCGAGCCTGCTGCTTGGCAGGGCGGTCGGCAGCGGTGACCATGCGACCTTCGCGGCCCTGCTTCCCCTTCCGTTTCTTCTTGTCGGAGCGGTCGGAAGGGGTGCCGGCCTCGGAACCGGACGCTTTGTGGGCCACCTTCCTCTCGAAGATGGCCCCCACGGCCTCCTCGCCGGAGGCGTGGTTGGTGGCGATGTCGAGGAGCTCCTTGGTGGTCCGGGGCTTTGCGCAGCCCAACTTGTGGACCAGAGCCTCGCAAGTAGTGCCGTAGATGAACGCCCCGACGACGTCGGCGTCGCGAATGTCGGGGAGCTCATTGCACTGCTAGGAGAAGTGGTGAATGTAGTCCCGGAGGGTCTCCCCCGGTTGCTGCTTGCAGCTCTTCAGATCCCAGGAGTTGCCAGGGTGTTTGTACGTTCCCTGGAAGTTCCCGACAAAGAGGTTCGTCAGGTCGGCCCAGCTCCCGATGGTGTCGGTGGGCAGGTACTCGAGCCAGGCCCGGGCGGAATCCGCGAGGTAGATGGGGAGGTACTGGATGATGAAGGAGTCGTCTGTCGCTCCCCCCGCCCGGCAAGCGAGCCGGTAGTCTTCTAGCCACACACTAGGGTTGGTCGCCCCTATGTACTTGGCTATGTTCGTCGGGGCCCGGAACCTGACCGGGAAACCGGCGTTGCGGATGGCGCGTGTGAACGCCCGCGGCCCGGGACCATCGGGACCCGGGTCGCGGTGCTCAAGCCGTCCGCTGTCGGCGACCTGCGACGGTGCCGCTGCGTCGGTGGCTCTCCTCCGCGCCTCGATGGTGGCACGAAGGTCGTAGTTGTCCCCCAGGCGGTGGCGCACCGGGGTGCGCGATGCCTGGGGGAGCTCGTGGAGTGGGGCCTTCTTGGTTGGGCTCTGACGACCCTGCGAGGGGGAGTGGCCCAGGCGGCCCGAAGTCGCGCCCGAGTGTCGGGAGGTGGAACCCTGGGCGTGCTGAACGACAGCACGCTCGACCAGCCCCCGGAGGTTCTGGTAGGTAGCCTTGGCTTCCGGGTCCGTTGGCTCAGGCAACCCGCAGAGCAGCATTACTGCCGCAGCGATATTTTGGTTGGCGTGGGGGAAGAACGGAAGATCGCCCATCCCCTCAGCCAGCTGTTGATGCACCTGACGCGCACGGGCGCGCGCAGAAGACAAGTGGCGGCTTGGGCTGACGTTGCTCCAGGTCGGCCTGGAGTTTGTCGAACTCGGCCTTTCGGGCCTCCAGCTCTTCACGCTGCTGCTGGAGGTCGGTGAGGCGACGCTGGTGGTGCACGTCGTCTTCCCGTCGGGACTCTTCCCGCCGCACTTCGTCGTGCGGGAGGAGGGTCCCGAGAGTTGTGGGGGTGGAGGATGGCTCCGCCGCGCCCGCCATGTTGCACTCTCGAGAGTACATCCTGCGCGGGGGGTGCTCCCTATCGGAGCTGGAACTGTGGCTGGAGGAGTCCCCCAGCAGGTCATGGAGGGAAGTAGGCGCGTAGCCGGTCATGGCCACGAGCCAAGAGCTCGTGGAGGGCGAGACTGTCGTCCGCCGTAGATCGTACGTAGCGTCACCGGGGGCGACGTTGGTGCGCGATAGGCCCGCCCGTGAGGCCCATGCTGGGGCCTCGAGGCGGAGGTTGCCGAGAACATCGGCGACCGCATCCAGGCTTGTGGAGGGTGCCTGGTCTCGAAGGGCGGCGGGGATGAGGACGAGCTCTCCCGCCGTGGTGACGACGAAGTCGAGGGCGCCGAAGCGAATCCAGCCCCTCGACGCCGGCGAGTCGTCGCGAGAGAAAGAAGCCATCGGGGAGGAAGATGGGAATCCGAAGACAAAGGCGATGACGCGCGAAGCGCCCCTACCTGGCGTGCCAACTGTCGGTGTTTCGTGCACCGGCAATACAAATTTTTGGTTAGTGGGGGTCGCGTGCTCCCTCTCCCCGAATGGTTGACTCAAGAAGCCAGGGGTTTATACTGGTTCGGGCTGAATATCCCTACTCCAGTTCGTGTGTTGGGGTGTATTGTTTTCGTGAGGCGAACCGAAGGTTACAGGCGAGACAAGAGGTTCAATCGATCTCCCTTGTGCTCGGCGAGTTTTGTGCTTTCTTGCTTGATCGGTCTCCCTTCCCCCCGGAGCCCTGCTTCTCCTTATATATCCGGAGGCGGCAGGTTACAATGGGAGTTGGAGAGAAAAAGGAAGGGATACTGTACGCCTTGGAGTCTGGTCTTCTGTCTTGTCGTCCGACCGGGCCCCGACTACCTCCACGCCGGGTTGGTAGCCCTGTGGCGGGGAGTCTTCGATCGTGCTGACGAGGTGATGCACTACTCCGTACGAACGTCAGCCCCGGCAGTTAATGGTATTTGACCTCAGCTTGGCCTCGGGAGGGGGCGCTTCTCCTCTGCGGTGTGTCAGTGACGATGGGACCGGGGCTTGACTTCTTGGCGCACCCTCTGACATTCTCGGGAAGGGACCGCCTACACCGGTACGGACGCCAGAGGACGTCACGTACACAGAGCGGTTGGCCCCTCGCCAGCGCGGGTCTTGGCCCTTCGAGCGCTAGTGGAGCCGGCCGACCAAGCGCTTCGACCTGGGTGGTCGGAGTCCGCCGACCACCTGGGGCTGGCTCTAAACAGTGCTAGGCCCACTCTTCGCGGCCCAGGAACCTTCGCCCAGAACTGGGCCTTGAAGGATGTCAGACTGCTCGTGGTCTCGGGCTGATGGAGGTACCCATGGTATGGGTACTCATCATTTATGATTAATGATTATAACATATGTTGCATACATGGTATGAAACTTGGCCCAATCGGTGAGAACGTCATAACTATTCCGGTAAGGTCGGTGAGAAAGTTATGACTAATCCGGAGCGCCATGGATGTAAGACCTATCTTGTGATTCCACCCACGCAGTGAGTGGAAATGAGGAGTAGGCACCCTCCATCTACGGGATGGAAGGGGGACGTGGGTGCACGCCGATGGGTGTGCACTCGGCAATACCGGTATTTGCGTCGAGGAGACATGTGCATTGCATTCATGATGATGATGACGAAATGATCTCAATGAGGTTGAGACATGAATATGATGTTGCATATGAAGTATGACTTGATCATGATGTTGAGTTTGTTATGTAGTGGTGATAATATTTGAATTGCTCTGTATGACCCATTGCAATATACTTGCTGAGTGATGAACTCACGCTTGTATTTTATGTTGTTTTTAGGTACCATGAAACCGTCATGCGAGAAAAGGGCTTAGTGGCACATCTTCACAAAGTTTCACTCATTAAGATATATGCAATTTTGCCATTCGTAGTTGTAATTATAAGTTAATGCATTGAGAACTTGGAGTATGACTTATTTGTGTGCTTGGTCATATTATTTACTTCGTTTTAGATCATGGAGTGGTTAAATTCATTATGCTAGACTTAAATAGTTGCTATATCGCCTGTTAGTGCTGCTTTAGATGCTTCCCATTATGATATAACTTGTGATATTATTGTTGATGCTCCTTACCATGGAAAAACAAAGGAGATGCTGCTGAAATTTTCGGTTTTTGCATATACTCCTCTGCTGTAATTTACCTTTAGATGTGGTTATTAGATGTTGTTTAGTCTATGTTTGGTGACATCCAGGGCATAGTAGATGCCGGGGTGTTACAGTTGGTATCAAAGCGGGCTTCAGGTCCGTGGAATGTGAATGTAGTAATTTACTCTAGAGTAAACTAAAATATTGACTTGGAAAAGTAGAAACATGGCATAGGATTACTTGTTAAAATTTGACCTTAGGGCAATAACCTTAAAATCTGAAATAGTTTGGTTAACTAATTTAAAACTTGACACACTCTGATGCACAGTAGGAAAGGGGAATGGGTAATGTTACTTACGCTTAAATGTTGTATTTAAGCCTTGTTGTTGAATGCTATATTTGATAATGTAAGCTGCTATGTTTATGAGATAATTGATTAAGTTGTTCCTGTAATAATGATTAAGGGAGGTTGTGGTGCCGAAGGGTTTCGGTCACCACTTTTTGTTCATAGCAAGGGTGCGGTTTGACGGTGTGGCCGGTTAGCGCCATCACTGAAGAACTATTAACCCCTGTGGGAGAAGAGTGCTTATCCTTTCTGTCGTAGACCGGGTAGTTGGTTGGAGTTGAACAGAAGAGTTCGTGGTGGATTCTTTCAATTGCTCTTTACCGTTCTAACGGTCGGTCTTGGTTGGTTTTCTTGGTTTTAGTTGATTGAAACCAAAAGAAAAAAAGTGTTTGGTATTGGATTTTCGCGGATTGTTCCGTATGCGGTGTGTGGTTTTGTCTTCCTTGGTTGAAGACGAAGAAGAAGAAGAAGAGTCTAGTGTTGCGCTTCTTTTGGTCGCCTCTCCAGCTTTGATGCTCAGTTTGTTGATTGCTTTATGGGGAAGAAGCATTCAATTTATTCCTGTGTTTGTCTTTCTCCGAGGTTAAAGGGGTTATTGCGGTGTTATGCGGACACAGGTGTCAGGGCTGAAGTTCTGTGGCTTTGTAGGAGTAAGTGGTGTTTGATTTCGTCATTTTACTGGTTTAAGAAATCATCTTTGAAAAACCCTTCTTGTTTCGTGAAAGTTTGGGGTTTGATGTTAAGGTTTTATTTGCAAAGAATTACTTGATCGCTTGGTTCCCTCTTAAGAAAATTGTCTTTCAACCATTTTCCTCCATGGGAGTCTTGAGACTGAAAAGTGTTTTCGAGGATTTCCTTTTGCATGACCAAGTTTGGGTTTGTCTCATTGCAACTTTGAGAGTCAAGTTTCTTTGTGAATTTTTGGTTGAGTGATAAAAAGAAAATGCTGCAAATAAAGTAAGTAGTCATTTGACTGAAAGTAGTTGTCAAAAGTGAAAACTGTTGTTTAGCATATTATGAAGTATGTAACAATGTGGTTTATGGAACTGTTGTTCTCCTAAGCTAATTTGCGAGTTGAATCAATGTAATTTTTATCTGTAGCTTAAGATTAAATGAACTTCTAGTGCTGTAGATTTATTTCTATAGCGAGTAATGATCAAATGTGTTAATGAACATGTTTAGAGTTTGTTGCTTTATTTTGAAGTGAGGTAGTACGCCCCATTTATTAAATGTGTAGCTGAACATTGTTAATGTTTAAAATTTTAAACTACTGATATTGTTAAGGAAACCTTGTTGGTTGATTAAAGACGTTTTAATTTAACGTGTTAGTAGAGAAATTTAATCATGTCGGTTTGTGACCTTAATTTGGAAGTTGATTAGAGTCGTTATTTTTTTATGTTGCAAACTATTAGTATATTTGGAAGTATGCAGTGGTGTTCCTATATTGCTAGTATCGATGTCAATTGGAAAGATATAGGTTTTATTGTTGCTTTAAGAGCGTCGTGATGGTCTAACTTATTAAATTCATTTTAATAGTTGGAGTATGTTGAGTAGCGGCAACTTGTTATAACCTATGTATGGGGTAGCTTAAGGCAATGTTGTTGTTTATAATTATGCCATTTATTGATATTGATGACTTAATAGTGGTGGTAATTGTGTAGATTACTTGTTGGAAACCATTGTTAAAATGGAGATTATTGTAACATGTTGTGATGGAGTGAACCATGGATAATTAACATGATGTAGAATTTTATCCTTAATGAATGTATGTCTTAGAATCATAATTATGAACTCTGTCTTGTAGAGATAATATTTACATGTTGAAAGTCATTGATTAATTGAATCGGTTCCGATTGTCGAAAAGTTGATGAATGGATGGTATTAAAAAAAATTATAGGTTGATCATGCTGAAAGATTTATTGAAATACTATGTTTCAAACTTGGAATAAGATGTATTATGAGTTGGTGATCCAGGGGGATCATGTCAATGTAGTCTTGGTTGGGTGCCTTTTTAATAAGCATCATAAACCTTAATTAAAGGTGTTGGGAATGGTAAATAGAGAAAGAAATTGTTATGTAAATTTTGTTAAATCCGGTTGGACTTTCTCAATGAGTAAGTAGTGAATTTTGAAGTCTTTAATGGAAAGCGTAGTGGAAAACTAGAGATGATTGCATTTATGCTAAGCTGGTGTTTAAAAACCTTCTGGGCTGGTTTGGTTGTTTGCTATCTTGGTTGAATGCTTTTGGTCAAAGTGTTCCTTATGTTGAGTTTCAGAGTTTTCCCTAAAACTCATAGAAATTGGTGCCAATCTCTGGTTTTGGCGAATTTGTTTAGTCTGTGCTATGAGCATGGATTTTTACACCCAAAAGTTGTTGAGTGGATCGCGCTTCTTCGCGTTCGCACTGAATTATCTTTGGAATCATTATTTTAAAGGAAGCAGATGGACATAGTGGGTTGTATTGGAAACTCTTGAGATTTAATTTGTAACTCTTTTTGACTAGAGTTGGATTTATTTGCATAATGTGTGTGATGTTTGCGAGTGCTTCAAAAAGGTGGATTTTATAAATGTTTTATAAAGTGATTTTGTTAGTGAGGTGTTCCCTTTTGGAAATGAATTTCCCTCTCCTTGAGAAAATTTGTGACGGTTGTGGGAGCAAATGCTTGACTTGAAATTTTGATGTTCTCTTCCAAAATGTTGAATTTGGTTGAAATGCAATATTTGGCAAGTTCAGTTTTTCAATTGAGGTGGGATGTGATGCGACGTGGTATTTTACTGTTAACTATGCTGCCGTCATAGTCTATATGAGTTACCGCAACCTTCGATGTTAGTTGTGTTTCAATTATGTGATACCGAGGAAGAAGTCATTTGGTGAATGACTATTCGGTACTGCTGTTACATGATGAAGAATGGTGAAAAGGAAAACGAGACATTGTTTATGCATAATTAATCATAAAGGAGTCGTTGAGCCAGGTCGGTGAGAAAGTCATATATGGATATATGACTAATCCTGCTCTTGAAAAGTTTGCATTCATGTCATGAATCGAGATGTCCATTTCTTTTTAGTATGAAAAGAAAGAATGAAGAATTTATGGTATTTTGGTTGTGGTGTAGGGGATTTGTGCTTCCTTTGCGATTTGGCTTGGAAAAAAAATGATGAATGCTCCTTGGATGTTGCCGAATTCTTTCCAAAGTGGTTGTTAACGCTTTGGATTTGAGTTGTCGTATGTGGTCCACTTGGGTTCAAAAGAATTGTGCTTCTTTTGCTCTATAGATGGGAGTGAGGATATGAATGTTCTTGGTTTATGGTTGAGTATGCGAAATATGTGTACACTTGGGCTTGATTACTAATTGTTATTGTGTGAGGGTGAGACCCTCTTAAGAAAGGAGCCAATTGTGGTTTGGTAAGGTTTTATGATCCTAGCTTGGGGCTAGGTGTCGAACCTTAGTGGTATAAGGGTGGTTTGTGATGGAGGTTGATGATGTATGGGTTTAACCTTTATTAAGAGTATCAATGGGTGGAAGTGATGTTGACGGTAGTTCGGTGATAATTATCCTGCCGTGAGCAATTGTCTTAACTAGTTGTCTTTGTGTTTGAGACTTTCCTGGGAGAGGATGGAATGAAATGTTAGCATGATCGTGTATCGGAAGGACAAATGTGCCTTAACGAGTTATTCCTCTCGATGGAAATTCTCGGGAATGTAGAGAGGTTGTTAAACTAATTGTGACCTGCTTTGATTGTGTCATGTTGAGTTTAATGAAGTGTGGTAGTCAGGTTGGTTGTGATAGTAGTGTGAAGTGTTTGTCGTGAGGATTCGGGCGTTTTGGGTTGATGGAGCCCTTTGTGGTTGAAACGCAGATTCTGTCTGGGAATTGAAGTGAAGATGGAACCGTGAGAGGTTGCACTCTGTTGAGCTAAATCAACATTTTCTCGCCAAGTGTTGATTTTGAGAACTCGCTTGTCGTTTGTTCCGGTTTGAGTCTTTGTGCGAATGTTTTGTGCTGCAGAGAAGTCTTTTGTCCCTTGGGGACTTTGTTGTTGATTTTGGCGTTCTTCGGATTCGAGGTCGAATCCTGTTTAAGGGGGGGAGAATGTGACACTGTGGGATGTCGAGACACCGTAAAAGGTGAAATTAGAGAATGTGACTTTATAAAATGTGAAAATGAAGGTTAAAACTTTATGTTATGCCGTTTAATCGCGTTTCCGGGCCGATTTCGGGAGTTTGGGCCTTTCCGGGGAAACTTGGGCCTTGGGGGGATCTTTTTGGGCCTTAGGTGGAGCCTGCTTGGCCCATGTGGGGAGGAGGGGGCTGCCAACCTGCCCTAGGGCGCCCCCATACCCTCCCCCATGCGCCCCACCTCCTCCTCTCCCTCCCATAGCCGCCACACCCCTTTTGCCCCTTGCCGTGCGCCTCCCCTCCCCTCGCCACCCTCCTTGCTGCCCTTGGGGAGCCCCTCAGCTAGGGATGAAAACGGTACGGAAACGGTCGATAAATGACTGTTCTGTTTCCGTTTTCACATTTTTTACCGGTAACGGAAACGAAATCGGAAACCCCGGAAACGGATACGGACACGGATAGTGACGGAAACGAAATCGGAGCAGGCAGACGGATCTGAAGCGAAAGCAAAAAAATTCCACAAGAACATAGTAGAGAATTACAATATACATAACCACAAGAACAATATAGCCCATTCCACATCTAAGGTGGACACAAGAATAGTGCTATGTTCGTTGATATCACTAGAAAATTTTTCTTAAGTTTGTTAGCTAATGGCACATTATTTCTCCCATATCAGACCATCTTGTCCTCATCTATATAATTATCATTGATACCCTATTGCTCCACCAACTACAAAGGTTTAGCACCCTAAAATTTGTATATTATTATTCGATGTTCATTTATGATTTTTTGAGATTTATCTTGGATTTTCTAGAGTTTATAAATACTATTTTGAATTTTTTAGATTTATAAAATTAATTTATTTATAAAAAAATTATGCTGAAAATAATTTTTCTAGGTTCAAAATATTCCAAAGTATTTTTGAGAATTTTTGTGGAATTTTTTAACTCTATTTAGTATTTTATATAAAACCATTTGTACTTATGAAATTATTTTAATTCGAAAATAAATATAAACTCTCTTCTCATTTTTGGGCCAAGCCCATTTCCCTTTCCGGCCCGTTTCCGTTTTTAGTTTCCGGTTTCACTTATACGGAATTTTCGTTTCCGTTTCCGCCGGAATTGGCTCTCCCGTTTCCGTTTCCGTTTCCGACAAAAAATTTCCATTTCCGTTTCCGTACCGATATTTTCCGTTTCCGTTTCCGAAAAAGAGCTTCCGTTTCCGTTTTTCTTCGGAACGGTCGGGAACTTTCCGTTCCGTTTTCACCCCTACCCTCAGCTCGCCATCCCACTGATCTTCCCCTCGGAAAGCTCCGCGACGAGGAGATCCGGCGGTTCCGGCGCGAGGAAAGCGATCGGGGAGCCCAGGAGGAAGGAATTCGGCGTTCGTCGTTCTTCGGGCTGAGTTACGGCATGGGTGATCCTTGGGGATGGTCTAGGTACTGTTCTAGAGGTCTATTTGATGCTTTTAGATCAAGTGGTCGTGCTGTGATTGGATAGATTAGATGAAAACTAGAGTTTGCCACGTTCTCTGTTTCGGGCAGATTGTGCAGTCGACATAGGGTTTGAGTTTTCGCGATTTTAGAATCGAAATTTGGTCAGCCGCCTGTTGAAGAAGTTGTAGGTAACTGCAATACCTTTCAGTGGGTATAAATAACGTCCAATTCTGCCCAGCCGTTTGAAAGTTATGCTCGATTTACCGAACGTGTTCAAAACTGTAACGAGATTGGAACAGATCACGGTATTTTGTAGATTAAACCACTTTAGAGTCCGAATCAGCTTTTCCATATACTTAGAAAAAGTTAGGAAATTTCCTAAGCTACACGAGGATGTACTCGTTTAATCTATTCGGAGTCCTAGATCTAAAGTTATGATAGTTTGAAGTCTGCTGTCCCGGAGGGGGGGGGACAGATTCTCTGTTTTTCGTTTTCGGGAGTAGTTTGCGATATCGGGGTAGATGGGCAATGGCGTACTGTTTTGTGGGCACGTTGTGATTGCGTGGTATCTATGTGCAGGTGGTGTGACCCCGGGAGTGCCCTCCTCATCCCACCAATCCGTCGCCCGAGGTTAAGGCAATTGTATTGGGATGGGTAGCATGTGGTTTATTTGCTTGTCTTGACTAGATGCAATTGTTTCCATGTTATGCTATCTTGCCATGCTTAGTTTTTGCCATGATATGTTCAAAAAAAGGGTATGTTAAGATGCTATGCAATGGTTTATGATTAATGATTATAACATATGTTGCATACATGGCATGAAACTTGGCCCGGTCGGTGAGAACGTCATAACTATTCCGGTAAGGTCGGTGAGAAAGTTATGACTAATCCGGAGCGCCATGGATGTAAGACCTAACTCGTGATTCCACCCACGCGGTGAGTGGAAGCGAGGAGTAGGCACCCTCCATCTACGGGATGGAAGGGGGACGTGGGTGCACGCCGACGGGTGTGCACTCGGCAATACCTGTATTTGCGTCGAGAAGACATGTGCATTGCATTCATGATGATGATGATGAAATGATCTCAATGAGGTTGAGACATGAATATGATGTTGCATATGAAGTATGATTTGATCATGATGTTGAGTTTGTTATGTAGTGATGATAATATTTGAATTGCTCTGTATGACCCATTGCAATATACTTGCTGAGTGATGAACTCACGCTTGTGTTTTATGTTGTTTTTAGGTACCATGAAACCGTCAGGCGGGAAAAGGGCTTAGTGGCACATCTTCACAAAGTTTCACACATTAAGATATATGCAATTTTGCCATTCGTAGTTGTAATTATAAGTTAATGCGTTGAGAACTTGGAGTATGACTTATTTGTGTGCTTGGTCATATTATTTACTTCGTTTTAGATCATGGAGTGGTTAAATTCATTATGCTAGACTTAAATAGTTGCTATATCGCCTGTTATTGCTGCTTTAGATGCTTCCCATTATGATATAACTTGTGATATTATTGTTGATGCTCCTTACAATGGAAAAACAAAGGAGATGCTGCCGAAATTTTCGGTTTTTGCATGTACTCCTCTGCTGTAATTTACCTTTAGATGTGGTTATTAGATGTTGTTTAGTCTATGTTTGGTGACATCCAGGGCATAGTAGATGCCGGGGTGTTACACAAGGTGTAAGGCCCATGCCCAATTCAGACAAGGCAAGGAAGCAATGGAAGATATAAGACCGAATTAGATTTGAAGAGTTAAGGAGCCCAATTTAAAATGCCAGATCAGTAGAACTTAAAAAGGCCATAATTCTCACATACGAAATTAGATTGTGGTGTTTTTGTACTTGTTTGAAAGCTTGAAACGTCATCTCTATTTCACCACTTTAAATTGGCTGACAAGTACCAGCTTTCAGATTGGCTGAATTAGATTAAGAATTTGAGTTAGAGATAGAGTCCATGTGGATGGGAGCCACCTTGGTCGACTGTCGGCCATGTTGCACGCCCTCTGTTGTCTTTTGTAAAGGAACACTACAATTGATAATATACAGTATATACATGTGTTCTTCCTCATTGATATTGCATACACAATAGAGTGGAGAATTCGGCGTTGTTCCTTCTAAATATCATTCTGTCTTTCTGCTGGGAATTGAGAGATCAATAATACTTCACTCGGTGATCTAGTGGAGTACAATATGCATGTGATCTTGGCGCAAAGAGTTGTAAACCCATTGCATCTGGCAATGGAGGATCAGCTAGTATTCATCAAGATGGTGCGCAAGTTATCTTCATCCTACATCGTGAAGATCAGGCACCCCCATATCAGATTGAATTCATACATTTGAAATCATGGTGCCAAGGCAGCATGATGCCCCATTTCGGCATCCTATGTATATATATGTGTGCATGTATGTATATATGTATATATAAGCCTTTATTGTACTCCCAGGAGTACATACTCCCACTTCCCACATACTATTTAAACAAACGAGTTATACTTTTTTTATCACTTTCGTTATACTTAAATGCTAATTTTAAAATACTCCAATGTGACATAGTTAAAAAATTCCATCAAAACCCTTTGTTTTTGTTATATACCCTTTTTTCATATGCAAAAAGAGTATATACACAAATTATGCTATAAAAAAGGGATTTTGATGTAATTTTTTATGGAACTCACCTTGATGCATATCATTATTAGAGTACGATGAAAAGGATAAATATGTATTTTTTTGTTTGTCATATATGGAAAATGGGAGTACAAGTTACAACCCCCTGGGGCAAATAACATCAAGAAATTATTTATAGCCAATCAAAGAATTACATCTGTCCATCGAAAAGAATCTTAACATGTCCCTGTGGAATGTAATAAGGTGGCGCATGCTATGGCAGTGCATGGTTGTAATGTGGAGTGTGAGGGTAACCTGGTCATTTTCGACAAGGTTCCGGAGTTTGTTTCCGTCTTGGTGACTGGCGATAGAGTAATGGAATCTAAGCTGTTCCATCTCAGGAAAAAAAAAGGATTATCTAGCTATGCTCTTCCTTGACTCAGTGCACATGAAACGCGAGTTCGTTCTTGAATAGCTCTTGCTCATTGCCAGGCAGACGCTTAATTCCTGCAAGCTCAAGGTGTTCTGAAGTTGTATTGGGCTGATTTGCAGAATTGAAGAAGCTTCATGGACCCCTCCGCAAGCGGCATCCTTCAGGTCTGTTAACAACAGAGTTCACGAAGGTCGAAAACAATTATTGAAGCTAATACTTGTCTGGGCTCGTATTGTTTTTGCCAGAAGAGAGATCGATCCCTTAATACTCCACCCTTATTTTTACGATCTAAACTCTGTGAACAATGCGTGATGAATGAATCCTAGTCGACGCCTTTGATCAAACACGAGAGCGAACTAATTTCTGATTTTAATGGCAGAATTATTAAGATTAATTTAGATTTTCCCCCTAATCCTTATCAAGACGCTAATTTTTTTTTTTTTTTGGCTTGCCAAGAAGTGTTCAGCTGACATCGAGAAAACAAAAAGAAAGAAAACATGCACCCATACTAGTTTTAGATAATTAGTAACTAGATTATGTACATATTTCCTTTCTCTCTTTATAATATATTCAATCAACTACATAGAATAAAAATGCGATCATCCGTGGCTTCCAAGTTTTATTTAACACATAAGCAAATAAACCAAAACTGACATGTAAATGCTTCTTGGTTGATTCACAATCGAGTGGATGTTTCAACATAATCAGGTCGTGCAGCAATGAGACGGGCATACTACTCCGGCCAAGCTTGTCAGAGCCCAGATAATTGTAAGAAAATGTTTAGCTTTTGATAAATTTGTCTGTAACTTAGTGACTTTCGACATTTGGCCAACAATTCATTGAGTAATTACTCCTGATTATTTTACCTTGGATAATACTGCTGAAATCCACCGGATGCAAGGAATGGGGAATCAGTAGCTTCCAAAAAAGGGGAAGATGAAATTTTCAATAAACATTTCAGCAGTAGCACATCAAGTTCAGCGACGAAAGGATTGATGAGCTAGAGAGGACCAAAATACAAGGAAACATCTTAGACCGGTACTTAAATTACAATTGCACTAGCTGCTGCAACTGCACAGGATCTGCTCCCTTGCACCTGAGAAAGGCATCGATATCGGGGCTAAAGTTCTGCTCAGATCTTCAGAATTGCAACGTGATGATATAGTGTGACAGACTTTGGTAGCTTTCTGTCGTAGCCAGTAAGATGTTTGTTTTAGATGACCAAGATATTGTTGTTACATGAACAATTAATAGATAGCCAAATGAAAAACAATTACAGTCGATATAATTTATGGAATGTGCCACACCGAACTGTTTTGTTAATCCTTCTGGGGCGTAATTGTAAACTTACTATCAGTTGTGACTGGTGCAGCGGTGCTTTCTACTGGCTTCTCTCTTGAAGGCTGCACCTGCGTGTATCGCCTAGAGGCCGTAGAAACAATGAATATATGAAACCAAAAACTGAGGCAGCTGCAAGTCACTACATAAACCGCCTTGAAAAGCAGTTGTTGATAATATAACAGAAGCTACAGTGTGTAGACGATAGTCTCGTTATGCCTTTGAGCACAGTTTCATGAAAATTGAGGCTGCAATTTACCATACCCAAAGCACAGTTTCATCGGTGTCCAAAGCATATTTGTCATAGATGTTGTTCAGGCCATCACGAATTAGATTACTTCATATAAAATAACAGGTCAGAAGAATTAACAAAGAAAGCAAGACAAAGCCTCATTTCACTGAGGAAAAATGGTTCTGAACTGCAACCAGTGTATTGTTATAAATCCAGTAGTATCAAGTATGGAATGCTTACATATAAAAGACAAAGACAGTGCGTAGGGAAAATTGAACATGGAAAAGAAATACAAGAAATTTATTCACTCTATTGTACAAGAACTACGTTTCAGAACAAACACCTGCAATTTTAGTTGTATCTAGGCAACAAAAGATGCCACATTATTAAGCTGACAATTGTACATGAAAAAAATTGCTGACTTCATTCCTATCTTGAAGATTTCACCAGTCTATACAAGAACAGCCCAGCTGATTCCACTACCACTGATTTGGGAATGCTTCCCTGTAGCTCATATCTTCATTACGAGAAATTTCTCTTATTGTCGCATCCCTAGCTCGAGAATTCAGAAGCCTCTCTGCAATTCTATCTTTGGTGGTAACTTTCTTCTTCAGCATAGATGCTAGTGTTGGTGCCTTTGTCTTACCTCGATGTCCCCGTCGACCCAGTGTTTCTGAAGACTGGTCATATGCTACTGCCGAGTGGGAAGTAGAAGCAAGAGCCGCTTCCCGCAAAACATCTTCATTGTGCTGACGAATTCTCGCACGTTGGGCTCTTTCCAGTGCTTTGTCATCCCTATCTCTTTTCCGGACATTCTTAATGGCCTGCCTCGCCAACTGCTCCACTTTATTTTTACCATGATCATGAGCTCCATCACAGTCGCCAGTGTCACTGCTTATGTTTGTCATTCTTGAAGGAGAGGAATCCTGCATATATTCACCATCACTGCTTCCATTCAGCTCAATCGGATTTCCTCCCGCATCACAACTGCCTCCATTGTGCTCAATGGGATTTCCTCCTGCATCACAACTGCCATCATTCTGAACAATTGGATTTCCTTCTGCATCACGTGGGATGATGGTTCCATGAAAAGGGCATATCTTGAGATCCCTTCTCCGGCAAATACCTCCTTTCTGCAGAGGTGCGCGACATGGTAGGATCTCAACAGGCTCTTCTTTATAAACTGAACTGTGAACACTTAACTCTGCAATCTTTGCTGCAGGTATAACAGCATCATTATCCACCCTCCCCCAATGGCTCTCGAGCTCAAGCCCCCTCTGGTTTACATGCGCATCCCCACTTGAACCCCAACGGTCCAAGACAGAACTCCATGGTAGCAAAGGGGCTTCAGCAAGGAGCCTTTCTCTCTCTGGATCCAGCCTTTGAGATCTATTACCAGCATTTGGTGCCTTGCCATTACCAGATTTTACTAAACACACTGCCCTCTTTACCTTTCTAGTGCCCTTGCTGGTACTTGCAACATCGACACAGCTCTCAGCTTTAGCAGGACTAGGAACTTCAATCTTTCCCTCAACCCAAAAGTCATCCTCTTCCTCCTGAACATCCTTCCGCCTATGAACATTATCAAGATCGAGACCAAGCTCACTGCACTGGTCTCTCACTGCACGTATATCATTCTTAACATCAATGAATTCCTTCAACGCAGACTCTCTGAACTGGTTATCTGCAAGATTGACCCTAACAAGCACAGATATCCACTCCTGAATAGTGACCAAATGCTTTGACACAAGGAGCCGGTACGCCTCCCTCAATGCATCAAAAACTGCCTCATTCTCCTGAGTCTCAGGCATCCATTCCCCGGCCATCAGCGACGCCATCCTAATACTCCGCATCGCCAAAGATGTAATCTCCTGCTCATCATCGTCCTCATCTGTATAACCCTCAAATTTCTCATACTCGGCACGGATGATCTCCAACCCATTGCGGATCTCATCAATTGTGGACCGGATCTCAGCCTTGATGGACGCAATGTTTTGGCGCAATTGCTCGACCTTGGCAGTCAAGATCTCCTGGGTGCGTACCTCCCGTGCGGCACGAGCTTCAACGGCGGCGTTGAGGCCAGGGAACTGGACGCGGGCGGACTCCTTAAGGTACTCAACAGCAAGGCGGAGCTGGCGGTAGTGCGCACCAAACAGGTGGTGCCAACGCTCCAGCGCCTGGACGGCGGCCTTGCGGAGCGTCGCAGCAGAGGCGGCGGGCGGCGGAAGCGGTTGTGCGCGGCGGAAGCCGACGGCGAGCGGGAGGAATCCGTCGAGCGCGTCCGCGAGGAGGGAGCGGAAGAGCTTAGAGCGCATGAAGAGCTCGTCAGCGATGCTGAAGGCGAGGAGCCGCACCTGCGCAGAAAGGGGGAAGGAGATTAGCACGCTAGGGTTCGGAGAAATTGGGGATCAGCCTACGAGATTGGGGGAGTAAGGGGGGCTTACGTACGTGGGAGTGGGGTTTGGACATGAGGGAGAGGAGGATACAGAAGGCGTCGCGGATGGCACCGTCGGAGGCGCGAGCGGATGACTTGATGGCGCGGAGGAGGGCGGGGTCAACGGAGGGGGCGGTGGTGGAGGTGGCGCGCTCGATGAGGGACACAATGGAGGACTCCGCCGCCACCGAGGAGGACGGCTGGTTCGAGCTCGGCTGCGGTTCCGCCGGCAATGGCCGCCGGCCAGACGAGGCAATCGGTCGCGGCATCGCGGTGCTTGGTGGAGAGACTAGAGGCGTGCGCGTGCGGTGGTGCGTTCTGTGGCCGGCCAGGTCGCCGCGATGGTCGAACTGTATTTAGCCCGCTGGCCTGTGGGGCCGGACCGGACCCTCCAAGTCGGTTCGTTTGAGGATAATACGTGACTTTGTATTGCGAAAATTTCGGCAAACACGTGCACATTTCAAGAAGGGAATTTTAGTGGACCAATTTCTAAACTAATAAATATTGGAGTTTATGCTGCCTTTTGATCGTCCAACCAGCGACTCTGATCTGGGCCAACGTTTAGCCTATTTCTCATGCACTATGCCAGCGCGGTCTGCATCGACTCCCACCGACTCCCACGCCGTTGGACGATTGTCCCGCCATTTCCTTCACTATTCACGCATGAATTATTCCATGAATTGCTCTAGCCCCCACGTCTTCCAATCTCAACCCCCACAATCTTTCCCCTTCTCTTCCCCCTACGCTACTACAGTGTCCAACCACGAGGATGAGGGACAGACACGATGAATAAACACTCGATCCCACCACCGCTTTCTCAACCGAGCCCGGCCTAGCCTCATGGAGCCTGAGTGGGATGGGGAGGAGGAGGCGAGCGATGTGCCTGATGTCGAACGCAAAGCACGGTGGCCGTGGCAGCGGGGCTGCACGGTTGCGGACGCAGAGGTCGTGGTCATCTGAAACGGGGCGAGAGGAAGCGTGGGAATGGTGCCGCAGGCCAGGGGAGTAGCAAGCGAGGATTATGATGGACGACGACCTCAATGAGCTATGCGGGTGCGTGGATCTAGGGTTCAGATTGGAGACCGATTGCGGCGTGTGGAGGAGCCGCCTCACCGAGACATTCCTCATGCTGGATTGTACTACACCGTCCACGGCAAGGGAGAAGAGCCGGAGACAGAGTGTTGCACGTGCGGTGTCAGCAGGTCCGCAGCGCCGTCGGATGTGGTGTTCGCCGGTCCGTGTAGTCGCCAATCAGGAGTCTTGTGTTGATCCTCTCCCCCGGTCTGTGTATTTCTGTTATGAATTGTCATTAGCTATAACTTGAATGTGCCAAAATTTGTTTCCTCTTGCGTTGGATACCGAATTCTTTCCTCCTTACTCTTGGCTACCGACTTCTTTGGCTACTGAATTCTTTCCACTTGTGTGTGCCAAGAGATGGCACAGGGTGGAGTGCTAAGCGAGGGTGAGGCAGCAGTAGTTCTGCGGATGGCCAGACATTTGCTGTGAGGCTGCACTTTGTTGGCCAACGAGGGGAGGATGGACGTCTGTAGGTACCTTGTTGAGGACCTCTGCTTGGACGTCAACCAACCCAATGACAGAGGTTTTGTTGCCCTATACTTCAATTTTGCAGTTCTTACATGAATCTAATCTTGGTGGTCTTACACAGACGGGAAAAAAAGAATTAGGTTATTCCGGTTTTTCTGAAAATGGAAAAGAAAAGGATGGTATGTCTTAGTTACAATGGTACACCTTAGGTGCCAACTTTTCCTATTTTATGTCTTCGCCATCATCTGCAACACTGGACTTCATGTCGGTTATGTAACTCATATATATTATTATTATTTAGTAATAACATGCAAAACTTAGGATTCAAATTAGATGTTATGTGTTGTATGAAATTATTATAAATTCTAAATTAAGTTATTTGAAAAATATATATGTGTGTAGCTGTATCTGTAATATCATTTTTGGGTGAAATGTGATACCGACATATCGCTATTTATGTATTGTATCTTAGAGGTGCCATGTGTCAGTAATCGCACAATCTTGTCATCTTGTATACCATTTTGTTTTCATTAGCAAGCACTTATTATAAGGAGGGTCATTTGGTACTGCATTAGGATTAGTGTAGTTCCGATTCCACATTTGGTTCTTTTTACATTAGCTTATCAGATGCCTTTTCCATCATTGAGCCTTTTTCTTGTTGAATGTGGACTGGTATGAATTTTTTGAGCTTATGATGACATACAAGGAAGGACTTGTATGTCATTTTATTTTCATCAGTAAACATGTATTATAAGGAGAGTCATTTGGTACTGCATTAAGGATTAGTGAAGCTCCGATTCCACATTTGGTTCTTTTCACAATAGCTAATCAAATGCCTTTTCCATCATTGATAGAGTGTTCTCGTGCGACGTCGGCAGGTCCGCAACGCCGTCAGATGTGGTGTTCGTCGGTCCGTGTAGTCGCCAATCAGGAGCCATATGTTGATCCTCTCCCCCAGTCCGTGTATTTCTGTTATGAATTGTCATTAGCTATAACTTGAGCCTTTGTCTTGTTGATGAAAAGGTTAGAAGATTGCCTAGAGGGGGGGTGAATAGGCTAATTTTAAATTAAAACAATTTAATGCAGCGGAAACAGGTTGGATATTCCGAGTTAATATCGGAACTTCCGAAAACTTCGGAACTTCCGTAAATACTTCGGACTATCCGATTAGCACTTGACTGAAAGAGTCAAGTAGAAAGAGCAGTTCGACAACTAGCACTAGACACCTAACAATGCACTGAAGAAAATCAATAAGATTAATCAGGCAGCTAGAGACAAGAGAGAACACAATAGTTTGATTCCCGGAGTTCGGATCCTTGAGGGGATCGTACGTCTCCGTTGAGGAGGCTCCAAAGAGCCCGGGTCTTTTCCAACCCTTTCCTCCCAAACCTCGGTCGCACTTGAGGCTTGGTTCCACTATTTGGTTCCTTCCCTTTCGGAGGCGGAGCCGGCCTTTACAAACTTCTCACGGCTTCCCACAATCGTTGGGGGCTCGTGAGCGACGCCTAGCCGTCTAGGAGTCCTTCAACCTCCAAGAGAAATAAATGCACTCGAAATTCGATCTTGGAGAGGTTCTCTACTTTCTCAAGATGAATACCAACTTAGCCCTTGACTTTCGATCACACTTGACAAACTCTCACTCACTAAATGATCCCTAAGATCAAGGAGGAGAGAAAGCTCAAAGGATGCTCTAGAGAATATACAAGAAGCTCAAGTGAATAGCCCAAGCAAGTGTGTAACCAGCAAAAGGAGTGAGAGAGGGGTATTTATAGTTTTGGATCAAAACTAGCCGTTACTCCTCAAGACTTTTCAGCCTCACATCGGAATGTCCGATAAGAACTTCGGAACATCCGATGTGTGCAAACTACCAGACTTCGAAAGCTTCCAACGGTCGAAAACAACACGCATCGGAAAGTCCGATAACAACATCGGAACATCCGATAACTCTCAGAGAGGGAACCCAACACAACAAGCTAAGTCCACATCGTAATGTCCGAAAATAGACATCGGAACATCCGAAGAAAACAGTGGGCTCCCAAACAGGAAAACAACCACTTGAACTTAGAAGACGCAACTTCGGACAGTCTGAACTAGACAGAGAGCACCTTTACACAAAAAGGCACACATCGGACCTTCCGATACACAATATCGGAACATCCGAACCAAACAGAGAGCTCCCAATCTAAAACACAACAGGTATCGGAACATCCGATACAATACATCAGAAAGTCCGAACCTAACAGAACACAGCAATTTGAAGCACAAGCGCACTTGAACTTCTGAACTATCGGAATGTCCGATACAAATTCGGAACATCCGACCTGAACTTAAAACAAACTTCATTCCGAAGAGAGAGAGAACACTTCTAGCCCTTGAGAGACTCGCCTAAGTTCATCTTGAGTGAGGAGAACATCTCTAAGTCAATTTCAATGCATCCCTCTTAATAGTACGGCATTCCTATGACTCAATAGATTAAGATTACAAGCTTAGATACCGTTTTTCTTACTCAGCGCTACTAGGGGACACTTCACGTGCATAGACGATCTCTTCTTGAAGCATTTGCCTGTGCATAAACTAGTTGAACACATTAGTTTCTTTAATCGTTTGTCATTAATCACCCAAAACACATTTAGGGGGCCTAGATGCACTTTCAATCTCCCCCTTTTTGGTGATTGATGACAACACGATTCAGGACAAGTTTATAAAACATTAAGAGAGAATAAATATAGACGGAACTCCCCCTCAAAATGTGCATTGAGAAAGTATCTTGAAAACAAATGCACTTTTCGAGAGAAAAAAAATGGAGCTCCCCCTATATCCTTGCATAGGAGATTTAACAAAAGATAGACAGGATAAACAGTATGGATAAACAATAACCATCAAGATAGCAAAAGATCTCCATGCAAAAACAATAAAAAGTTTAAAACGATAATAACATTCAACAACGAAGTTTTAAACCAAATAAACTAAGTTCCAAGTTCATGGACTCAACGACTTTGAACCAGGGATAGATAGATAAAATTGACCATCTCTCCCCCTTTGGCATCAAGCACCACAAAGGAAGGAGAGAGAGAGAGACTAATCAGACTCCTCTGATGCAGCTTCATTTGACCCAGATTCTTCATCGTCATCCTCAGACTCTGACACATCAGGTGCTGGAGCAAAGGGATCCTCAATCTCTTCTTCACTTTCCTCGTCCTCTGAGCACTCCAGATTCAGATGCCTTTGGATATCCTTGAGTCGCTTGGCATTCTTCTTCTGCTTTTCTGAGTTGCTCTTGCAAAGAACAAATATTGACTTCAAAGCTCGCAGAATAGGTGAAGAAGATCCGCTGGGAGCGGCTGAAGGAGTAGCAATGAAGAGGTAGTCCTCTGGTGGAAGCCCTGGTGGCTCGTGAGATGGGGCCTTGATTGCCACGACTTGAAGCGCCACATGCTTTCCATCACACTCAAGCTGCTTGATCCACTTGTTCAATCAAATGCATGATAAATGGAGCATATCCACAGCTCATGCAGGCTCTGTCCAATGAGTATGATCTCATTCCAGATGAAGTCAAAGACATCGAAGGGTCTCTGACCATCTTGCATTCTGCTCATGAGATTTCTGGTGAAAGACAGGACATGAGAAGCATCACCTTCTTTAGGAGCCAAAGTCTTCCTGAAGAGTCTGTTCAGAATGGCAAAGAAGGGCTTCATCCCCTTGGTGTCACCTGGCTCGAACTCTGCATTATCCTCATACAAGAAATTTAGGTTTGAAGCACCAAGAGAGACCTCATTGTGGATCTGATCTTTGTCCCTGGAGTCTGCCTCTGTGAAATCAAGTAATCTGGCAAACTGAACATATGTAGTTTCATACCAAGTTCCCTCAGTCATCCAGTGAAGAGTAGAGACTCGATCCCTGGAGACATACATTGTAGCAAAGAACTGAGCTATGATCTCTACATTCCAATCGTGCTGAAAAGCCATGATCCTTTTGGTGTTAGTTCTTTCACAGGCTGCAATAACTTCATTGAATGTAGCATCATCTCGCTCTGACCATATACTCCCAATCAACACATTGCATTTGGACAACAGGATTCTTTCTAGGATAAATGGCGAGGCATAAAAGTCCTTTGAAAGAATGTCCAGAAACGTGAGTCAGAAGAGAAACGGTCATTTCGCTTTGGATTCTCTTCACGAGCTCTTCTCACTTGTGCTGCTTTTCCTTTGTAGCTCACTGGCTTCCTCTGCAGTCTAGGGTTCCTCTCAGGTGCTCTCAATCTCGGCATGTCTCTAGCCTGAGATCCTGAGGCACCTGCAATACCCTTGCCTTTCCTAGAGGGTAGCGGTGCTCCACGAGGCACATTGACTGTCTGAGCGGCCTGAGCAGCAGGTTCACTGATTGTAATGCCTGGTTGAGATCCTCGAGCTGAAGCTCGCTTTGTTCTTGCCCCAGTTGGAGTTTTGCGCTTTCGACTGAAAGTGGCTTTAGCCGGATCCTGAGGAGGCTGATCACCTTGACTTGGATCCATCTGACACCAGCTGATAAAGGAGTAGCGAGATATGATAGATGAAACTAGAGAGAGAGCTGGCTTTAGTGCTGTACTGTCAACATCGGAAGTTCCGACAAAGTATCGGAAGTTCCGACTTTACATCGGAAGTTCCGACAGAGAATTTCGGAAGTTCCGATATATTCGGTACAACCCTAAAACTAGGATTCCAACCAAATCAACCAAAGGAATTCGATAAAACTTGAGTTCTAGGCGGGGAAACACTAGAGCAACAAGTCTACCAAAAGATATGATCAAGAATTTTACAAAGATGAAAAATCTCGAGATTGGGGATCTAGGTTTACCTGAGAATTTGAAAAACAAGATTAACGCGAGAAGAGATCCTCCAAGCCGAAGTAAAATCTTCCTTGGAGAGAGATCGGAGTTTCCGTAGGCTCGGAGACTCCGAAGACGACAAGAGATGAAGAGAGTAGAACCGTACGGAGGCTAAGCAATAAACAAATGAGGAGGAGGGGCCAACCGAGCGGTCCTTTTCAAGCGTTTACACACACTTCGGAAGATCCGAACTGAAGTTCGGAGGTTCCGAACGATTTGATTTTCCAGAAAGTCGGAATGTCCGATATATGATATCGGATGTTCCGAAGAGTTCAAGTTTCCAGCGAACCAAAAGCTGAGCAGGATTCGGATATTCCGATAAAAATATCGGATGTTCCGAAGAGTTCAAAAACACAGAATTCGGATATTCCGATGACACGATCGGAAATTCCGAAGAGTTGATTTTTCCAGCTGACATGAAGAAAGGATAGGATTTCTGAGATGGAAGAAATTGAGACTTTGAGACAGTGAACTCGACAGTCATTCTACTTGTGATCAGAGACCAAAACAACAGTCGAAGCTATGATCACAGGTGGAATGACTAAAGATGCAATTTACAACTCAACTCTTTCAAAAACAGATAATTAATTTTTGCAATCCTTTTATTTTCAAATCACCAAGAATAGTAACTATATATGCGAGCAAGATGTCAAGTCACATTCCGATAGTCTAGGATGTTTAGCTCACTTCTCAATTCGCAAAATCGTTTCTCATCAAGAGGTTTGGTGAAGATATCAGCCAATTGTTTCTCGGTTCTCACATAGGTAATATCTATGTCTCCCTTAAGAGAGTGATCTCTAAGGAAGTGGTGTCGGATGTCTATATGCTTGGTCCGAGAGTGTTGAACAGGATTGTTGGCTATTTTGATTGCACTCTCATTATCACATAAGAGTGGTACCTTTTCCATACAAAAACCAAAATCCTTCAAGGTTTGCCTCATCCATAATAATTGTGCACAACAACTTCCTGCGGCAATGTATTCGGCTTAGCGGTGGATAAAGCAACTGAATTTTGTTTCTTTGAGGACCAAGACACTAGTGATCTACCTAGAAATTGACAAGTCCCCGAAGTGCTTTTTCTATCCACTTTGCAACCCGCATAATCAGCATCCGAATAACCAATCAAATCGAATTTTGATCCTTTAGGATACCAAAGCCCTAAACTAGGTGTGTGAACTAAATATCTAAGAATTCTTTTCACGGCTACTAGGTGGCACTCTCTAGGAGCGGCTTGAAATCTTGAACACATACACACACTAAGCATAATATCAGGCCTAGATGCACAAAGATAAAGCAATGAACCTATCATGGATCGATATACCTTTTGATCCACGGGATTACCTTCTTCATTTAGGCCGAGGTGTCCGTTTGTTGTCATGGGTGTATGGATTGACTTGGCGTTCTCCATGTCAAACTTCTTGAGCATGTCCTTGATGTACTTTGTTTGACACAAGAATGTCCCTTCCTTGAGTTGTTTGATTTGAAATCCGAGGAAGAACTTTAACTCACCCATCATTGACATCTCAAATCTTTTCGTCATCAACCTACTGAATTCCTCACAAAAACTTTTATTAGTAGAACCAAATATAATGTCATCGACATATATTTGGCACACAAATAGATCATTATCAACATATTTTGTGAAGAGAGTAGGATCAACTTTACCAATTTCGAAACCCTTTTTAATAAGAAAATCCTTAAGACATTCATACCATGCTCTAGGTGCTTGCTTAAGCCCATAGAGCGCCTTATGGAGTTTGTAGACATGCGTAGGGTTTTTGTGATCCTCCATTCCCGGCGGTTGCTCAACGTAAACCAATTCGGCAATTGGACCATTTAGGAATGCACTCTTGACGTCCATTTGATAAAGCTTGAAATCATGGTGAGTAGCAAATACAACCAATATACAAATTGACTCTAATCTAGCAACTGGAGCATAAGTCTCACCAAAATCCAAACCTTCGATTTGAGTGTATCCTTGAGCTACCAACCGAGCCTTGTTTCTTGTGACAACTCCGTTCTCATCTTGTTTGTTGCGGAAGACCCATTTAGTTCCTATCACGTTTTGATTTGGTCTTTCCACCAACGACCACACCTTGTTTCTAACGAAGTTGTTGAGCTCTTCATGCATTGCCATTAACCAATCCGGATCTTTTAGTGCATCTTCCACCTTCAATGGTTCCAAAGTAGACACAAAAGAGTAATATTCGCAAAAATTAGCTACTCTTGAGCGTGTAGTTACCCCCTTTTGAATGTCGCCTAGAATATTGTGAACGGGGTGATCTCTTTGGATGCTTTGATGCACTCTTGGATGTGGAACTTGAGATGTTTGTTGAATTGACTCATTATCTTCAACTTGATCATCCTCCAAGAGTTTGCTTGAACTATCTTGAGGAATGTTTTGATTTTGATTTGAGGTAGGAGGCTCAACTTGCATAGAGGAATTGTCTTGATGCCCCTTTTCTTGCGGCCTCACTTCACCTATAGCCATCTTCTTGATTGCAATGCTTGGCTCTTCCTCATTTTCTAACATATTTAGATCAACTTGCTCTACTTGAGAGCCGTTAGATTCATCAAATGTCACGTCTCTCGCTATTTCAACGCAACCCGAGGTTTTGTTGAAAACGCGATAGGCATAGGCATTTGATCCATATCCTAGCAAGAAGCCTTCATCGATCTTAGGAGCAAATTTGAAGTTCTTAGGCTTCTTGTTAAGGATAAAACATTTACTACCGAAAACTCTAAAATATGAAATATTTGGTTTGTTACCGGTGAGGAGTTCGTAAGCCGTTTTCTTCAATATTTTGTGGAGATATAAACGGTTGATGGAGTGACATGCGGTGTTGACGGCTTCCGCCCAAAAGTGATCGGAGATCTTGTACTCGTCAAGCATTGTCCTTGCCATCTCAATCAACGTCCGATTCTTCCTTTCTACCACTCCATTTTGTTGAGGAGAATATGGAGCGGAGAACTCGTGCTTGATCCCTTCTTCATCAAGAAATTCTTCGACTTGAATGTTCTTGAATTCGCTTCCATTATCACTTCGAATCTTCTTGATCTTCAACTCGAATTCGTTTTGGGCTCTTCTTGCAAATTTCTTAATTATCCCCTGTGTCTCACTTTTCTCTTGCAAAAAGAACACCCACGTGAAGCGTGAAAAGTCATCAACAATGACTAAACCATACTTGTTACCTCCGATGCTTATATAAGCAATAGGTCCGAAGAGGTCCATGTGTAGAAGCTCCAATGGTCTTGTCGTTGTCATGATGTTCTTTGCGGGATGACGCGCTCCAACTTGCTTTCCCGCTGACAAGCGCTACAAATCTGTTTTCTCAAACTCAACATTCGTTAGTCCAATGATGTGGTCACCCTTTAGAAGCTTGTCGAGGTTCCTCATGCCAACATGAGCTAGCCGGCGATGCCACAACCAACCCATGCTAGACTTTGCCATCAAGCATGTTTGAAGTTTAGCGCTATTTGAATTGAAATCAACCAAATAGAGCTTACCCTTCAAATATCCTTTAAAAGCAATTGAGGAGTCGTCTCTTCTAAAGACGGTCACATCCAAATTAGTAAATAGACAATTATAACCCATCTCACAAAGTTGCGACACGGATAACAAATTGTAATTTAAGGACTTAACTAGCAAGACATTTGATATTGAATGATCATTAGAAATAGCAATTTTACCTAATCCCTTTACCTCACCTTTACCATTATCGCCAAACACAACATTTTCATATTGTGACCCTTTCTCATCAAAAGATGAAAACATTTTCTTTTCTCCGGTCATGTGGTTTGTGCAACCACTATCAAGCACCCAACTTGATCCCCCGGAGGTATAATCCTACGAAAAACACATCAAGTCTTGTTTTTAGGTACCCAAATTCTTTTGGGTCCTTGCATGTTAGTAATCAATACTTTCGGTACCCACACCTTCTTTTTGCTCACATCATTAGAGTGGTGGGCACCAGCATAATGAGCAACCACTTTACCACGGTGGTTCCTCTTCAACATATAAGATGCATAGTGAATAGATTTTGATGTATGACATTGAGGATGCCCTTTTGATTCTTGCCCGGTCTTGATGACATGTGTGGTGGTCAATGGTTGTTTGTCATTTCCTTTGACAAACTTGATGCATTCCTTACCTTTTACAACCACACGGTCATTTCCTTTGCATTCATACTTATCATATCCTAGCCCTTCTTTGTTTTTGTTGCCTTGACCATTTATGGTCTTATATAGGGCATCCTTGGATTGATAAGTTTTCATGCAACCGTACCTTACCAAGGCACTTAGTCTCTCGTTTTCGCTTTTTAATACTTGTACGAATTGAGAGTTAGTAGTACAAGCATTAATATCAATATTATAGCATCGAGAGCAACCATTGCTAGTGGAAGGAATAGAAGCCATTGAAGGATTAACAATTGGAGAATTAAGATCATTAAGAGATTCAATTTGCACTTCAAGAGCTTGACGATTGTTTTCCAGACTTATGACATTCTCTTGAAGTGACTCATTTGAACCCTTAAGTAATGTTATTGAATTATTAGCCAAATCAAGCTTTTTGGTTAACAATTCAATTGTCTCCTTTTCTTTTGTGAGAACCTTCTCGAGAGCAAGATTTTTCTTCTTTTCACAAATTAGCAACTCTTCTTGCTTCTCGAGAGTTTCCTCTTGGCTATCTATTCTTTTCAATAGTTTATGAATCTTATCAATAGCCATTTTGCTTAAATCACAAAATAGAGCATCATCATCATCATTGTCATCACTATCCAATTCACTATCACTACTTGGAGGTTTTGACTTAGTCATTACCTTTCGCCCTTTTGCCATGAGACAAACGGGTGCGTCGTCGTTGTCGGTGTCGCTCATGTCGCCGAAGAGTGATTTTGTTGGAGGAGCGGCTTCAATGGCGACGGTGGCGACTCCTTCATCATCGGTGTCGGAGTCGGAGTCGTTTGAATCCCATTCTTCGCCAATATGGGCTCGCCCCGAGTACTTCTTCTTGTAGCCTTTATTTTTCTTGCTTGGCTCACTCTTCTTTTGCTCATTTGAGGAGGTCTTCTTCTTTGGACAATCGGCGATGAAGTGTCCAACTTCACCGCACTCATAGCACGCCCTCTTCACATTTCTTCTTCTCCTTGACTTGTCATTGAAGTTCTTCTTGTATTTGCTTGACCCGTCATACTTGAGGAATTTTTTGAACTTTCTCACAAACAATGCCAAGTCTTCCTCATCTTCGCTTTCATCTTCCTCATCATCACTTGATGTTGATTCTTCCTTTTTGCTTGCCTTCAAAGCTATTTGCTTTGGTCTTGAGCTCGAGCTTTGCTTGGCAAGATTCTTCACTTCTTTTGCTTCTTCCTCCATGAGTTCATGTGAAAGAATTCTTCCGAGCACGTCATTTGGAGTGAGCCTTTTGAAATCTTTTCGCTCTCGTATAAGGGTTACGAGAGTAGAGTTCCTTGGGGCAAAGGCTCTCAACATCCTTTTTACCACGACGTGGTCTGTCATATCCTTGCTTCCAAGCCCTCTTATCTTGTTTACGAGGATCATCAAGCGGTCATACATTTGTTGCGGAGTCTCATCATCATTCATGACAAATCTCCCCAACTTGCCTTCTAGCAATTCAATCTTTGATTCCCTTACACTTGATGTACCCTCATGTGCTACTTGGAGTGTGTCCCATATCTCTTTGGCTTCTTCCAAGCCATCCACTTTGTTGAATTCCTCGGGACTCAACGCTCCAAGCAACACGCTTGCGGCTTGAGCATTATGGTGGATGTTTTGCTCTTGTTCCGGCGTGAGCTCCATATCGTCTTCCGGCATATCTAAACCTGTGCAAACAATCTTCCAAACACTAGGATGGAGTGACATCAAATGCATTTTCATCTTGTGCCTCCAAGCGGAATAGTACGTGCCATCAAAGAAAGGAGCACCTGAGGACAATGCTGATATACGAATGCGAAGAGGAAGTATTTAATTTTTCATAATTGAAAGGAATTTGAGCTCCCTGAGTAGATGTAGAGGTAGCTTCCTCTTTGCTCTTGCCGGGAGTTCCATCTCCGGCTCTCGGACTATTTTGCTCGTCCGTCACGACAACCTTCAACCTGGTGTTGGCCATCACGTTCCTTCAAGCGGTTAAGCCTTCGAGAAGGTTTGGCTCTGATACCAATTGAAAAGGTTAGAAGATTGCCTAGAGGGGGGGTGAATAGGCTAATTTTAAATTAAAACAATTTAATGCAGCGAAAACAGGTCGGATATTCCGAGTTAATATCGGAACTTCCGAAAACTTCGGAACTTCCGTAAATACTTCGGACTATCCGATTAGCACTTGACTGAAAGAGTCAAGTAGAAAGAGCAGTTCGACAACTAGCACTAGACACCTAACAATGCACTGAAGAAAATCAATAAGATTAATCAGGCAGCTAGAGACAAGAGAGAACACAATAGTTTGATTCCCGGAGTTCGGATCCTTGAGGGGATCGTACGTCTCCGTTGAGGAGGCTCCAAAGAGCCCGGGTCTTTTCCAACCCTTTCCTCCCAAACCTCGGTCGCACTTGAGGCTTGGTTCCACTATTTGGTTCCTTCCCTTTCGGAGGCGGAGCCGGCCTTTACAAACTTCTCACGGCTTCCCACAATCGTTGGGGGCTCGTGAGCGACGCCTAGCCGTCTAGGAGTCCTTCAACCTCCAAGAGAAATAAATGCACTCGAAATTCGATCTTGGAGAGGTTCTCTACTTTCTCAAGATGAATACCAACTTAGCCCTTGACTTTCGATCACACTTGACAAACTCTCACTCACTAAATGATCCCTAAGATCAAGGAGGAGAGAAAGCTCAAAGGATGCTCTAGAGAATATACAAGAAGCTCAAGTGAATAGCCCAAGCAAGTGTGTAACCAGCAAAAGGAGTGAGAGAGGGGTATTTATAGTTTTGGATCAAAACTAGCCGTTACCCTCGCACTCAGCCTCACATCGGAATGTCCGATAAGAACTTCGGAACATCCGATGTGTGCAAACTACCAGACTTGGAAAGCTTCCAACGGTCGAAAACAACACGCATCGGAAAGTCCGATAACAACATCGGAACATCCGATAACTTTCAGAGAGGGAACCCAACACAACAAGCTAAGTCCACATCGTAATGTCCGAAAATAGACATCGGAACATCCGAAGAAAACAGTGGGCTCCCAAACAGGAAAACAACCACTTCGGAACTTCCGAAGACGCAACTTCGGACAGTCCGAACTAGACAGAGAGCACCTTTACACAAAAAGGCACACATCGGACCTTCCGATACACAATATCGGAACATCCGAACCAAACAGAGAGCTCCCAATCTAAAACACAACAGGTATCGGAACATCCGATACAATACATCGGAAAGTCCGAACCTAACAGAACACAACGGACTGAAGCACAACTGCACTTCGGAACTTCTGAACTATCGGAATGTCCGATACAAATTCGGAACATCCGACCTGAACTTAAAACAAACTTCATTCCGAAGAGAGAGAGAACACTTCTAGCCCTTGAGAGACTCGCCTAAGTTCATCTTGAGTGAGGAGAACATCTCTAAGTCAATTTCAATGCATCCCTCTTAATAGTACGGCATTCCTATGACTCAATAGATTAAGATTACAAGCTTAGATACCGTTTTTCTTACTCAGCGCTACTAGGGGACACTTCACGTGCATAGACGATCTCTTCTTGAAGCATTTGCCTGTGCATAAACTAGTTGAACACATTAGTTTCTTTAATCGTTTGTCATTAATCACCCAAAACACATTTAGGGGGCCTAGATGCACTTTCAGTTGAAGGCAAGACTGGTATGAATTTCTTGAGCTCATAATGTTAAGTTCATTTTTTCGCAGGTGCAACTCCACTGTTCCTTTCTGCATTTTTTTGGGGGAGATACTGTTCTAAGATAGCTTTTTGATTATGGTGCTAAACCAACATTAGTTGGTAAAACATGGTCACCTCTCCATGGTGCTATTGGGAAAGATCCCTCCCCTTCTCAATATATTTTGGAGCAATATATATTCAGTACATATTTAGGTGCATACTTACAAACTTGGATTTGCCATTAGTTGTCCTGATTAGGATCCTAATTTTTGAGACTATTTCCATTAAAATTGAGTCATTGTTTGAATCTAAAAGAATAATCGGGTAGTAATTCTGGTGATAAATTAGACTTTATTGGTCAATAACTAGATGAAACCGGTCAATGTTTTATTTCTTTTGCAAAAGGTTGTTTTGGACTTTGGAGGTAATTCTTAGATAACATACATTGATCGCTAGATCATAACTTTTAGATTTAAGGCATGTCTCAAAAACTCACTACAAATTCTCATTTATATATGGCAAGTTGCAATAACAAGTGATTCCTTGCATGCAGTGGTCCCACAATTTGTTATCGAATGTTTCTCACGTTCACAGTTTGTTGTGTAAAACGTTGAAATTAAGGCCCCGTTTGGCAACTTGGAACTGAGCTGTTTCTACTAGAATCTGGGAGAAACCCAGCCAAACAGGCTAAAACTCGGAACGATTCTCCTTGGAACGTTTCTTTTTTTTCCACACCGTGGTTGAATCACCCTCAACCCCGTTTCACTAGTTTCTACTAGAATCTGGAACCGTACCAAACGGTTTGCAGAAAGTGATTCTGATTCTACCTGAAACGTTTCTACCAAGAATCTAGAACCGTTTCCGTTTCTACTAGAATCTAGAACCGTACCAAACGGGGCCTAAGTCAGAGTTCCAATGGAGCGAACAACCTATTGTTAATTACAAAATGCTTTTCTCTTGATTGACTACCATGGTCCTAACCTCTCTTGGCAAAGGAGATGCTTGATGTTTCTATATTAGCCTATCTCGCCATATGTTTCTATGTGATGTCCATCCCCCAATCTCACGTATAGATGATTTGGATGATGGAAGAAGAAAAAGTTACAGGTTTCTTGAGAACAACTTTGAGGTTTGGAATATAATTTAGTTTGATCTCCATTTTTTGTTATTCCGGTGTTGACTCTTGGCATGCTCTCACTTAATTTAATGATTTTCACTACTACCAAGCTTTATATACAAAAATAATAAAAAATTAAATATTTTCGAACCGACCACTTTTGAAAACTTGATTCTGGATGTGATCATTGGGCAACCTCTATGTTTCCGAAAACCAATAGGACAAAACAACTAAGACTACATTTTTGTTAAGGCCATTAAGAGGATGATACTTCATTTTTAAATCCCAAACCGGCACTATGTTGTCTCAAAGTTCTCATGCTAAGCAATGTATATTATTGTGTTTGCATATGATTCACTTTAGGTTCAACCATGTAGCACAGACAACTGTTATGCTAATATGCAGGGTGTTGGTTATCCACTTGATATTGTGGTGTGCAGTGCTTTGGGTGCAGACATGTATGACTATGTTTATCCAACAAGCACTGCTCACTTTGGGACCGTTGTTGTGTCATTGGTAGGAAAATTATATACCCCATTCAACAGACCTATGCAATTCGAGCTAGAGAATGTTCCTGTTTTATGCATTTCTGTAAACACTGATCTATCGGCATTCAAACAATTTATTTTCCAACTGGCCTGATCTAGCTGAGGAAATTAACATATGCAATCATTCTCCTTCTTGAATCCTGACATCACTTATTTTGTGCTTTCCTCACCCTGCATTACTTACACAATGAACTCGCATGAGAGGGGGTGAGTGAGTGGCAAGGAACATTCTTTCTTCTAGAGACCCCATAAGCTAGGCTTGCCCATAAATCTTTGGATGATGTGGGCAGGGGGGAGAGGCATCAAGCTTTTTGGCTATATTTTCAAGATTAGCTATGGCTGTTGTAGAAGTAGGCCTGTTTAGAGGAGGTTTATGCTTTAAGCTTATGTTCGTATCACCTTATATTGGTCATCATTTTCTAAGGGGTGCTAAATTTGTTTTTCTACCCCTTTGACTATAGTACTATGGATAACTTTTGCAACTTATCTTTTGCATCCCCTTAGGGTGTTCTGAAGTTGAAACAAAAAGCAATGGCAACTGATGAACGACCAATTGATCCTACCTGTCCATGTATGGTATGGCTTCAGCATCACTAGGAACAAAGTGGTTTACTAATTGATAACTTACTTTTTGGTGTCTTATAACACGGTCATCTTGTCAGGTATGCAAAAACTACACATGCTTACTTGCATTGTCTCATCACAAAAGATGATATGGGTTCTCAACTGCTGTAATATCACAACTTATCATTTATGATGAGGGTATGTGTTCGCGCTAAAAACGTGAAGCAGGGTTCCTAGCTTCGAACATATGAGACAAACGCTGGGTTTGCAGAGCGTGCCAGTCAATTTGACCTGTAATTGACAAGGTAAAGATTGTAAATCAAGCAAAGCCGATCAATCGACGCTTATCGGCTTAACACTAGTCGGCTAAAAGCCAATCAGGGGATAACTAGATCAACCAATTACGGCTAATCCGAAGATAAGGCGAAATCGGCTTTGAGAGGCATGCGCAACAACACAAAGCAGATCGAACCTGGGTGAAAATCGGTCAAGATCAACAATCGGCGATTCGCAACTTTATTGATCTTGTCGACTTACAGAGAGATGACTGCAAAACTAAAATGACGAAAAGAACTGTAAAAAGTAGACGTGTGTGGTGTGTTGGATTGATTCTCTTTCTCATCCTATGGTCTCCCTTTTTATACTGCTCTGACCGATCCGAGTCCTGTATGGATACGGCAATATACTCGTATCGGCTCTTGATCCGATTTCCTTGTTGGCGATGGATTCCTTGCTGGCACCGGTTTCTTTTCCATGTATACCGAATTTGGGCCGAATTGGGCCGATTTGGGCCGATTTTACCATGTATACCGAATTTTGGTGCAAACATATGCCCCCCGTTTTTGGAAGATGACTTGGTTATCTTTCAAAAACTGTATCGGCCAGTCCGTCGATCAGCCTTCGTGTAGTATATCCTTGGTAACCGCTCCATTTAATGGTGCCGTAAAAGTCTCAATGCGCTTTAAATGCAAAAACTGTTCCCGCCTGTTCACCTTTTTCACCGTGCTATAAATATGCGGGTCCCCCACGGTCATTTTCATGCTCCCAAGCTCTCGCTCCTTCAGCAATTGGCTTTCTCTGTCCCTCCTTGGCTTCCTTGAAATCGGATGCGATGGATCCTTCCCAGGTATTCATTCCAATCCCTGGCAGCAACAATCAGTTTTTCTTAGGACCGGTAGGCAATATGGGGTCCGACGCAGTAATTAATGAAGAGATCCCAAGACTCCCTTTATCGGCTACCGGGTATAACGTAAAAGAATGGGGAAAGAGTTTCAGAGCCTAGCCTACTCCCCTAAAGGGGTGGAGATCTTGGCATATTAGCGTGTCGGCTCAGAAACGAGCAGAATGGGAGCGGATGGGAGTAGCCGAGTGTCTTCCCTTAAGTCTAGCTGACCCTGAAGCTAACGAACCAATGGTAGCCACAGCATGTTACTTCTGGTCGGACTCATTCAGTGCCTTTCTTTTCCCCACTGGTCCCATTGGTCCCACCCTCCTTGATGTCACTGAGCTTTGCTGCCTTTGACCGGACGGTGATCAAATATCGGCTTTTAGTGGTAAGCCTTCGTACAAGCTGATCCAATCCAAAGGGGAAGGATGGTGAAAGTATATTCAAAATAACAACAAGGTCAATGGGCTAGTGTCGGATGAAGAGCACGTTGCTTTTCTCAATCTCTGGCTTGATCGGTTTCTTCTTTGCGGAGCCTCTCTTGGCCCTACCCAAACATTCCAACTAGTAGCAGAGCGACTGGTGGAGGGCCGTCAGCTTTCGCTAGGAAAGTTATTTTTAGGGTCCGTGTATCAAATGATGCACGTTATCCGCAGCCGACTCTTCTCTGGTTTTGCCAACCATGCGGTAGGGAATGTGGGAGGCCCCCTTTGGTTTATTCAGGTTTGGCTCTATTGCTCTTTCAGCCAATCCATCCTAGCCGATCCTCAAGGTAACTCGGCTTTTCCCCGAGAAGATTATCCTGAAACCTCAACTTCTCAGTACCGAGCCAGCCGATCCTATGGGGAGAAGTTCATTATGTGCTCTGCTGGTGAGCTAAAAGTTACCCCGGCTGGCCTATATAAATACCTAAACTTTTTCCTTACCTTGGACCGATCCATTTTTGGCCAGCGTGATTTCTTTAGTTATACTGATGCAGCCGATACTCCTTGGCCTTCCTTCCTGCCTTTGGCTGCCGACAGTTCTGAAATGTCCCAATCAACACTAACTCTTTATAAGCTCTTCCTTTCTCCCTGCATTCTCCATGTTGGCTTGAACACCAGAAATCGAACGTTTCAACCATCATATGAATTCTATCACCCCGCTGTTTACGCCCGCCAATTGGGCTTTGGCCAAACCATTCCACTTTTTTCGTTGCTCGAGCGTATTGAACCCCGATCTAGGGTGACCAGTCAAACAGCTACGGAGATTGTTTTGGAGCTGATCGACGAGTTTCAAATCCTATCGTTGCCTCATTTTTTCCTCAACTCTCGTCGATCGGCTTCTTTCTCACAATGGTGGGCACCTATAGTAGAGGCTCTTCTGCTAGATAGGTCCCCATCGGCCATCATTTCTTTATTTCTTCCTAACTTTCAAGAGCCGACTGTAGACCCCTCCGCTAGTGCCGATGAGATTTCCGGTTACACCAACTCTTCGGTAGCCGAAGAGGTACTTGTCTTTTATTGGTATGTTTGATCCCTTCTTATGCATCGATTTTAACCAGTTATGTTTTTGATACTAAACCGAGACGGGCACTGTCGGACAGGAGCCCGATCCCGTAGCAGCTGTTGCTAGTGGCCACCAGAGAAGATCCGGTCAGTCGATCGGTCTTACGGGCTACGCGTCTGGTACTCTTGGCGTTCGAAGCCCATCTCTTTCCGAACTTACCCAGAGAAAACGACCAAAGAGTAAGTTTCATCATCCTTTAAACATCGGCTCTCTCTTCTCATACTCGTCCTCTGCTCACACTTCATTTACTTGCTGCTTTCAGAGAGGACAAAAACGAAATCAAGGGTGAAGAGACCTCCAAAGCCCACAGAGCAAAGTGCCCATCACTCTCTGAGCCAGTCGGCCACAGAGGTAGAAATTCTTTGATTATATTTCCGATTTTTATTCATTCATTTGATACTATTTTCCTTTGCATCAGCCGTCGCCTTCTGTACAATTGGCTGGGGTCCTGGCCGATATCCAGGGCACTTCGGCGTCGCCGTTGGTTCCGGTCCCTGTTATAGTGCCATCATCAACAGAACTCGTGCCTGCCTCACCGGGTTTGGCCGACCTTGCTGATCTTCTGGGTTTTACTTTGGATGAGCTGGGTGATCCCGAGATCCTAGCTACCGATGACTACCCAGCCGACGTTCAATTGATAATCAACGCAGCTGCGGAGGTATCGGTTGCCGTGACTTCCGCACTAGGAATGCAAGAGAGACTCAACCACCTTTTCAACGAAGTCATGCAGCCCGAAGTCCGGCTCCTGGCCGACACGCAACCTCTGAGGACGGCTATGGCTACGGTGGAAGCCGACCTGCCCCCGGAAGTCATGAGAGCCCTTTTGGATGTTTTTCATCTAGACGCTTAGAGGGAGACGGTCGTAGCTGCCAGGGAGAGGATAGCCCAGCGGGTTGCGTAGCAAGAAGATCAAGCCATCTTGGACAAGTTGGTAGCCAACGCGAAGGCCAAGAAACACCGGTTTGACAAGGATATGGCCGATTATAAATTGGCCAAGGCGAAGCACCAAGATTTAGAAACTGCAAAGAAATCTCTGGAGGAGCAGCTAGCTAAGGTCACCCAACAACTAGCCGACCACCAGTTGTCTATCACCGCGTCGGCCTCGTCTTTGTCTGATCAGAAGTGCGCCATTGGTGGAATTGTAGCTGAGGTTAAGCAGCAATCGGCCAAGATCAAAACTATCCCTGGTAGCGCGGCTGATGATAAACGTATTGTCGACAATATCCAAGATGTGATCGCCAAGGCTGCTGGAGCGCTGTCGGGTTTAGGAGCCCATCTGCCCGGATCAGGGCTGTAATCTTTCAGCACTGCTTTTAACATCTGGTGTATTAAGTCTATGGTGTAAACAGCTCTTTTGGATGGTGTAATTTGATCAGCTGTTTAACCGATCTTTTGCCTTGGCACTATGTTCGTGTCTTTGCAATCAGCTTTTTAATCGATTCTGCTTTTGTATTTAGGATTCGATCCAAACGCTAGGGTAGTACGCCTTCAAATATTTTCCATTGATTGCTTTAGGCAGTACGAATCCATCCAAGGTCTGAAGTATGTATGAGTTTCCGTCGATCGGCCGATTTATTTTATAAGGCCCTTCCCACGTCGGGGACCACTTGCCAAATCGATTATCCTTAGATCCGATCGGCAATATAGTTTTCCATACTAAATTGGCTTGATTAAAAGACTTCGGCACAACCTTTTTATTGTATGATCTGGCAACTCTTTCCTTGTTCCTTTTAAGCCGATCCAGTGTGATTAGCCTTAATTCGGCTAGGTCGTCCAGGTTGTACAGCATTTCTTGTTTGTACTCATCGGCCGGCAAATTATTTTGTTGAGCCGTTCTGGCTGAGCTGATATTGATTTCAACGGGCAAAACGGCTTCTTGTCCGTACACTAACTGGAAGGGGGATAGTTTAATCGATCCATGGTACGATAGCCGATATGCCCATAAAGCTTCTGATAACGTAGCGTGCCAACTCCTTGGTCTTCCCTCGATTTTCCTTTTTATTAATTTTATTAAAGTCTTGTTTGACGACTCGGTTTGTCCGTTAGCCTGAGCGTAATAGGGTGAGGAATTGAGTAACTTGATATCTATGCTTTTCGCGTAGTCTTGAAACTCTTTGGACATGAATACCGTCCCTTGGTCAGTTGTGATTGTTTGTGGAATTCCAAACCGATGGACGATATGTTCGTTCACAAAGCCGATTAATTCCGTGCTAGTAACTTTCTTGAGTGGTATGGCTTCAACCCATTTTGAAAAGTAGTCCGTTGCAGCAAGAATGAATCTATAGCCCTTACTGGACGCTAGGAATATTTGGCCGATGATATCTATACCCCACCCCCTAAACGGCCATGGCTTGATGATCGGGTGTAAAGCCGATGCTGGTACCGACTGTATGTTACCAAATCTTTGACATGTTTGACATCCTTTGTAGTACCTGAAGCAATCTTCTAACATCATCGGCCAGAAGTATCCTGTTTGTCTCAGCATCCATTTCATCTTGTGGGCCGACTGATGTGATCCGCAGATTCCTTCATGGACTTCTCCCATTGCTACATTGGCTTCCTCTGTTCCCAAACATTTTAGCAGCAGGCCTTCCATGGTTCGGAAATATAATACATCTTCCAGTATAACGTATTTTAATGCTTTATGCCGGACTTTTCGCTCAGTCGGCTTAGATGGATCCAACAAATAATTCTTTATTTCTGTTCTCCAATCGACAGGATGGGCGCACATGATCGGCCAATCGTTTGACTCGATCGATTCCTGTCGGCTTTTACTTCTATAACCTGATGCCCATTGTGCTAATAGGTTTGCTTTGTCATTGTTCTCCCTAGGGATATGTTTTATAGAGAATGTAGTGAATATTTCAATGATCTGGAGATATTGATGCAAATATTGAGTCAACACTTCGTCATTGCATCGGTATTCCCCTTTGACCTGTTGCACAATTAACATTCAATCCCCGAATGCCTCTACGTCTCTTACCCCGATGCTCTCCAACAACTGTAGTCCTTTTAGCAGTGCTTCGTATTCTGCTTGATTATTAGAACACCAGCTATCAAGCCGATACATAAATTCGAAGTTCTATCCTTTGGGTGAAATTAGCACTATGCCGATGCCTTCACCCTCTTGGCAAACAGATCCGTCGAAGTACAACTGCCAAGGAGCAACATCGGCTGTTCCAACTAACGTGGCGCTTCCTGTGAGAAAATCGGCTATAGCTTGCCCTTTCACGGCCTTAGCCGATTCGTATGTTAGGTCAAACTCGGTTAAAGCATATGCCCATTTACCGAGTCGGCCCCGTAGAATTGGTGCGGATAGTATATATTTAACTACGTCGGTTTTACATACTATGACGCATTTTGATGTCAGGATGTAATGCCTTAATTTGGTGCAAGCGAAGTATAAGGATAAACATAACTTTTCCACTAGGGGGTACCTGATTTCTGCGTCCAAAATTCGTAGGCTTAAATAAAATATGGCTTGTTCCTTTCCATCGGCTTCTTGTGTCAGAACTGCTCCTATTGTATCTCCTTCAGCCGATATATACAATTTGAAAGGTATGCCATTCTTTGGGGCGACCAACACCGGGGGTTTCATCAGATAACTCTTCACGCCATCGAAAGCCTTCTGCTGATCGTTTCCCCACACAAATTCTTGGTCGTCTTTTACATTCAGTAGTGGTGTGAAAGCACGAATTCGTCCGGATAAATTTGAAATAAAGCGTCGTAAGTAATTGATTTTACCGATCAATACTTGTAACTCTTTCTTATTTGTCGGCGGCTTGGTATCGACTATGGCTTTTACTTTTGCCTGGTTTACTTCAATCCCTTTTTCGTGCACTGTGAATCCGAGGAATTGTCCAGCCGATACCCCAAAAGCGCATTTGAGCGGATTCATCTTTAATCCGTGTGCCCTTGTGCTCTCGAACATCTTTTCCAAATCGGCTAAGTGTTTCTAGTCTTCTTTGGATTTCACAACAACATCATCAATATAGATTTCTATGGTATGGCCGATTAGATTATGGAAAATATGGTTCATGGCGCGTTGATAAGTGGCGCCGGCATTTTTCAAGCCGAACGTCATGACAGTCCATTCATAGAGCCCTAAAGCTCCTGGGCATCTGAACGCCGTTTTGGGTATATCGGCTTCTGCCATGAATATTTGATTATATCCGGCATTTCCATCAAGAAAACTTATGATTTTATTTCCGGATGCAGCATCGATGAGCATATCGGCTATAGGCATCAGATATTCATCTTTTGGCGTAGCTTTATTTAAATCTCTAAAATCGACACACACCCGGAGCTTGCCGTTTTTCTTTCTTACAGGGACGATATTTGAGACCCACTCAGCATATCGGCAAGGCCTGATAAACTTGGCCTCTAGTAGTCGTCCTACCTCCTCTTTTATAGCATCGTATAGTGTGGGATTAAACCGTCTCGGGTACTGTTTGAATGGCTGATACCCGATTTTTATGGGTAGTCGATGTTCGACTAGCTGTCGGCTTAAACCTGGCATTTCATAGTATTCCCATGCAAAGCAATCTTTATATTTTCTGAGCATCTCGACCAATTTTGTTTTGTAGTTGGTTTCTAATCTAGCACTTACAAACGTTGGTCTTTTCCTATCGCCTTCTCCGATATCGACTTCTTCGAGCAGATCGGCGGATGTGAAGCCTTGCCCTCGTCTTTCTTCTTCTAAATCTTCGATAGCTTCCTCGTATTCCTCTTGCCGATAGCTCCTTGCTTTTTCTTGTAATTTTGCTATTGTTTTGGACTCCATCTTCTTACCACTTCGCTTGTCCGATCAAATGTATTGGGTTTAACACTGATCGGCTTGAATCCTGATTTCTCGATGCAGATGAAATCACAATCATCCAAAACCTTTCCTGATATGCATTCGGCTTCTTCGTGCGGCCAGTTTGCATCAGGGCTGGCCATGGCAATATGAGCCGATGTATCGGCAGATACAACTTCAACTGTGTCATCATTCCACTGTACTAGTTTTTGGTGCATAGTCGATGGTATGCAGCAGTTAGCATGGATCCAATCTCGTCCGAGGAGCACACTATAATTGCCCTTTGCTTCAATCACAAAAAACGCAGTTGGCAAAGTCTTACTGCCGACTGTCAATTCCGTCATCATTACGCCTTTTGCTTCGGTGGGATCTCCCGTGAAATCATTCAATACCATGTTTGTCTTAATCAGATCTTCATCGGCTTTGCCCAATTTTTTAAGGGTGCTCACAGGCATAAGATTGACTGTCGCCCCACCATCAACCAACATCCGCGATATCGGTCGGCCATTGATATGGCCCTTGAGATATAGTGGCTTCAGATGTCGATGCATATCTTGGGGCTTTTCGAATACGGCATCCGATGCACCAAGGGACAACTGGGCGGATACTTCCTCAGCCGATTCCGCCTCGGTTTTGAACTCGGCGGGTAAAGTGAACACCATGTTTATATCCATTCGCGGTGTATCATCCCGGATCATTGGAGATCCAGAATCAACCGATTGATCTGAATCACTATCGGTTTGCTCTTTTTTCTCCACTCCTGTCTTCCAATTGGTATCGGCCTTAGCTCATTGAATACCCGATCTCTTTCTCTCTCTCTTTTGACTTCCCTTTCTTCTTGTGTCTTTAGTCGTTGAAGTCGCCTGCGTTGTGATTTGCTAAGACCCGAAGGGCACCACCTTGGTTTAGGTTCTATCGGCTTTCTGATTTTCCCAGCCAGATTGTTCGTTTCGCTGTCGGACTCTGTCCTGACAGTGTCGTTGGAAGCCAGCGCTTCTTGAGTTCCAGGAAACTCGCCTTCTGGTATTGACAATCTTTCATGGATCGGCCTTCTGCTCTCTACCCCTAGTCGATCGTGTACTGGCCTAGACAGCCTGTCTTTAGCCGATCGATTTGGCCGATGCCTAAGTGGGTGTTGCATAGGCATGATAGCACTGTAGGTAAGGTCATCCCTCTCTCCCAGCAAAATTGCCAAAAGGGGCACTGCCGATGTTCTTCTTCTTCGGTATTTGGCCGATGAGGGGCATCTGGTCGATAGTATTTGTCTGGTAGATGACTAGGCCGGTGAAAGTAGTTAGGTCGTCGGGAATTTTGTCTGTGGCTTATCCTTTCATATTTTTCCAAAAGTTGCGAGAAAGTCGGCTTTGGCTTGAAGCTGGCTTTTCTTGGGGCTCTCTCCGCCCTATACCATCTCCTAACTTCCAAATCTCCTTTCGGTTTTACTATCCTCGAGTTTTTCCCATTTTTATCGGCCTCGATTTGTATTGAGCCGATGGTGATTTGCACCGTTTCATCTCCCTTTGACCGAATTTCAACTTTCTTGGTTGGCTTGACATCCTCCTTCATGAGTTCTTTTCCTTTCTGCGAACACTGGACCATGTTGATCTGGAAGGGATTCACATCTATCTGCATAGCCGACTCATCCGCGAACTTCAACTGTCCATCAGCAATAACCGATTGAATCTGTTGCCAAAAAATATTACAATCGTTAGTATTATGCGAAAAAGAATGATGCCACTTGCAATACCTTCGCTTTTTGATTTCATCAGCCGACGGGATGACGTGCCCCTCTGGTAATTTTATAAGTTTTTCTTGAAGCAATAAATCGAATATCTTATCACATTTTGACACATCGTACGAATATTTGACTTCTGTTTTGTTTTTTATCGGCTTAAGCAGAGAGCAAACAAGTGGCCTTTTAGTGCCCTTAGTCCACTCGGCTATATTTATATCTGCTTCGTCATCCTCAGAAGTGTCGCTTGGATTATACTCCACCATATTTACTTTGGCTTTTTCATTGCCATTCGACCTAAATTTATCCTTGAACCTTTTGTTTTCCGCATATCGACTTTCATGAGCCGATACACGATGTAGCAGATGGCCTAGGTCGGAGAACTCCTGCCCTGCCAATTTTTCCTTTAATGGCGGGATCAGTCCTTGAACTGCCAGATCTGCTAATTGATCATCGGGAAGTGTTACACTAAAGCATCTATTCCGCACGCCTCTGAATCTCCTAATGTAGTCGGAAACCGATTCACCGTATTTCTGTCGGACTGAGCTAAGGTCAGAGATCCTAAGCTCCATAGTTCCGGAGAAGAAATATTCATGAAATCGGTTTTCCAAATCGTTCCGGAGATGAACCGAATTTGGAGGCAAATTGGTAAACCAAGTGAACGCCGCCTCGGACAGTGACAAAGGAAATAGTCTAATTTTTAACCCATCAGACTATGCGGCTTCTCCACACTGAGCCATGAATCGTCCGACGTGTTCAATAGTAGTAACAGAATCATCACGTGAAAACTTGGCAAAGTCTGGTATCCTGTAGTTATGGGGGTAGGGCATGCGATCTATGTAATCGGGATACGGCTTTTTGTAGCCGATTATCCTCCCTTTTGGCTATAGGCCGAACTGCTCTCTTAATACAGCGGTTATTTGTTCGGCCCAATTTACATTATCGGCTTGTTGTCCCATATGACCCTGCCAATCACCATAGTTGACGCCCTGCCCCCCGAGTGCAAACTCGGGTTGTCGGCCGAACCGCATCTCTGGATGCCTAGGAAATAGTTCATAATCGTTGTTTCTTATGGCCAACGTCTCGGGTATAGGTAAAAAGGGTTCGACGTATGATACCACCTTGTGTAGGGTTTGGTTTCTAGGCATAGCACATTGGGATTGGTAGGTTTGGCTCGCATCAATCGACCGACAAGCCGATTGTCCAAACCCACTAACAGAAGGTACGGGGGGTAGATTTGGTATGTTTATTTTTGCCCCATCCGTGTGCCCATGGTAGTGCGCCACTCCACCTATATGAGTGCTAGGTTTTAACACAGTAGGTTGGGTCAGCATCATCGGAGGCAATGGGGCCGATGCATTTATTGTGCTCGTATTTGGTGGTATCGAGTATGCTGGGTACATCGGGAGGGCTTGTAATGGATCTAACAAACTCCCAGACACTGCTAACTCTTGAGCAATCATTTTGACGCTGTTCTCAATCATCGGCTTTAGCGTTGATACCAGAGCCGATGATTGATTGATTAATGCATGATGCACGAATTGCTCGATCATAGTGGACAAATCGGCCTGGCCAGGTGCATATCGGCTTACCGGATCAGCAGAGGCATCACCGATAGGGTTGATTGTTGGAAGTGCAACCTTTTGGGTGACCCCCCGCCGTGTCTTTTGGAAGCACTTCAACATCATCTCTTCCATTGCTGCCTTCCGATCTTCAATTTCCTTTTGTTGCTCAGGAGATAAATCGGCTAGCGTAAGCGCGATTATTGCATCTGCATTGATGTCGGTGGTAGCTGTGGATTTTCCGGTTGACGACATGATTGACTTCGTTCTTGTCCCACTGGGCATGCCAAAATATGTTTGCGCTAAAAATGTGAAGCAGGGTTCCTAGCTTCGAACATACGAGACAAACGCCGAGTTTGCAGAGTGTGCCAGTCAATTTGACCTGTAATTGACAAGGTAAAGATTGTAAATCAAGCAAAGCCGATCAATCGACGCTTATCGGCTTAACACTAGTCGGCTAAAAGCCGATCAGGGGATAACTAGATCAACCAATTACGGCTAATCCGAAGATAAGGCGAAATCGGCTTTGAGAGGCATGCGCAACAACACAAAGCAGATCAAACCTGGGTGAAAATCGGTCAAGATCAACAATCGGCGATTCGCAACTTTATTGATCTCGTCGACTTACAGAGAGATGACTGCAAAACTAAAACGACGACAAGAACTGTAAAAAGTAGACGTGTGTGGTGTGTTGGATTGATTCTTTTCTCATCCTATGGTCTCCCTTTTTATACTGCTCTGACCGATCCGAGTCCTGTATGGATACGGCAATATACTCGTATCGGCTCTTGATCCGATTTCCTTGTTGGCGATGGATTCCTTGCTGGCACCGGTTTCTTTTCCATAAACCCTAAAGTTCGAATTGGGCCGAATTGGGCCAATTTTACCATGTATACCGAATTTTGGTGCAAACAGTATGCTAATGCATTTTTTGTGCTTAGTTCTTCATTGTTTTAAGCTATATTGGGTATCGCCTGATAATTCGCCTTTCTATTCCAATTAAGTATAGATCTCCACAAGTCAACTCTTGAAGGATGATTTTCAGAGTATGATGTCCCATTCGACCCAAATTTGTCTGATTTGTCGGTGAAACATAGTTTTAGTACATAATGAAATTTTGATGTCATTGTAGATTCGTGAGAGGATTCCTGAGGATGTAGGTTTGTGTTGTTTCTCTACTTCATCATGTACATTATGTTCACATCAGAGAAATATTTTGTGTTTGAATCCAAAATACCAGGGCAAAGAAGCTACCTCCTTATATCTAGAAAACCAAAAATATACTCTGTTTTATTATTTTCTTTCTTGATACTTTGTCTTGTCAACGCTCAAACCATGATGACAGTTCCAAAAGGGTGATGCCCCAAAGTGGGTTCGTAATGCAATGGAGGGTTGCTGGCATTGACATATTAGAGTGCTTCAGGGGTGACCTTTATAAGTACTACGGTGCCAGTTGACACTATTGGAGTGCTGTCACATGAAGATCTTCCCTCTTAATTAACACGACATATTTTCACAAGAATCAGGTTTTTGTTATAGATGTAGGCCTCACTTCTTCAGTATAGAATTTTCCAACAGTATGCTGAAGCTAGCTCATAGGATTTGATAATTTTTGAAGGTATTGTATTTTTTGGAATACAACTGGGATATGTATGATACGTTTTAGATGACTGAATGAATCATCTGGCATTGTAACATTTGCAAGCAGTTACAAAAGATCTCTACTGGTGCGAACAAACATTTTAGAATAGCAACAGTCTACTTATGAGTGAACCATCTTGCGAGATTACAGTTTTTTCTCAATATAAGAATATGGTGTCTTCAGTCCTCTCACTCTTAAGGCGTACATATGTATATTTTGTTGAATGCTTACTATGTTTTAACTAGGATTAGCGGCTAGCGCACATCCTTTCTAATGGTCACCAACAAGTGGCCCCATGTTGTTGATTTCTTTGAGGAACATGGATTTATTCTGGCCATGTAAAAGGTGACATGGGAAAATGTGGCGATCTGCAGGAGTCCAAAACTCCTAATTTGACGGCAGAAGAATTACCGACGACTATCTGGGGGCAACACATGTCATCATCCCATTGGCTGCTGCTTCCACGCCTCACGGGATCCACAAGTGTAACAAAAATGGTATGTGATTTTATGAACAAAAATGATCCTGTCACCAAGAAAGAAAATGATTGGTGACAGAAAATGATTTTTTAAGATTTTGTAACATCTGAATATCTATGTTAGTTCAATGGCACCAATTAATCTAACACGAAAGAGAATGTATGTGTTGTTTTTCTGAAAACCCTGTGGTGCCTATGTGTTCATGTATTTTTCGCTATTTATGATGAAGATAAAATTAGTGTTCATGATACGCTTTAGAATCATGTTTTGCTAATATGTATCTTTTTTAGTATTCCGTTGCAACGCACGGGCATCTTACTAGTTATGGAAAACATTTCACGGGAACAGATACAAAACCTTGTTTAAAAACAAGAAAATCAATTTAGCACAGATGAAAAATATATTGCAAGTTGTACGTTCTGTTTAAACTGTGAGACTTATGAGCTGGCTAGATGAGTCACTACAGGAATCTGACCTATTTACGTGATCGGATCGGATACGGTCGAATATCGTCCTATTCATATCCGTATTCGTATTTTTTATCGAATACAGAATCGAATACGAATAGTGTCGAATACAGAATCAAATACGAATTATATAGGATAATATCGGTTACGAATACAGATCGAATACGGATCGGAATCAACATGGATACGAATAATATTAGTCGGATATTTTAAAATCCAATTTCAGTTTTTTTCCAAAATCGGTCCAAATTTAAATTCAAAATTCCAAAAGAAATATATTTGTATGTCCTTTTTTTTGCCTTTTTATCCCTAGCTTGTCATACATGTGACTCTATGAGTAACAATGTACCCCATTGCAATAATTGAACCAAATGATTTGCGGTGGCATATCTTCTTTGGATCCTAAGTAGCCCTCCCAAACGCCACTTGCCAATTTACGTACCACCTTTACCCAAATATCTCCAAATTAGCATCAAGACACATGAACACATTATATCTTGTCATCCAATGCACCCGAGTCTGCAAACAGTTGAAACATGTTAAATTGTTAATGTGTTATTCTGAAACGTGTTATTCGGATAATATCCGTATGTCATATTCGGATATTATCCGAACAAAAACTCGAATATTCCGTATCCATCGGATAATCAGTGTTCCATATCCGTATCCGTATCCATGTAAATTATCTGTATCCATATCCTTATCCGAGAAATCAACTAGATATCTGTGAAACTATCCAGATCATCATCCAAATCAATTCGGTCGGTCGGTCGGTCGGAAAATATCCGTACCAGTTCCATCCCTATGTGTTCATGTATTTTTTGCTATTTATGATGAAGATAAAATTAGTGTTCACGATACGCTTTAGAATCATGTTTTGTTAATATGTATCTTTTTTAGTATTCCGTTGCAATGCACGGGCATCTTACTAGTTATGGAAAACATTTCACGGGAACAGATACAAAACCTTGTTTAAAAACAAGAAAATCAATTTAGCACAGATGAAAAATATATTGCAAGTTGTACGTTCTGTTTAAACTGTGAGACTTATGAGATGGCTAGATGAGTCACTACAGGAATCCGACCTATTTACGTCGGCCATAAGCCGACGTAAATAGGGCAAAAGCCGACGTAAATAGGCCGCCGTAAACCGAACAACGTAAATAGCCTTTATTTACGTCGGGGCCAACGTAAATACGAATAGTAGACCACATCCGTCTGGAGTGGACGTGATGTGGCACTTATTTACGTCGGCCATGGCCGACGTAAATACACCTATTTACGTCAGCCAAGCCAAGCCGACGTAAATACTCTACGTGCATTGTCGGCCAGTGGCCGAAGTATTTACGTCGGCTTGGCTAGGCCGATGTAAATACGAAGGCTATTTACGTCGGCTTGGCTCGGCCGACGTAGATACGAAGGCTATTTACGTCGGCCACTCCAGGCCGACGTAAATAGTGCGCCTATTTACGTCAGCCACAAGCAAGCCGACGTAAATAGTACGCCTATTTACGTCAGCCACAATCAAGCCGACATAAATAGTGGCCCTATTTACGTCAGCCACGAGCAAGCCGACGTAAATAGTGCGCTTATTTACATCAGCCACGAGTAGGCCGACGTAAATACTGGAAGGTAGCCCAATTTCGCTTCCAGCAAATTGGATTTGGTCAGCAAAAATATCATATCAGATAACATACAATATCAATTCAGGCCATTCAATCATGCATTCATATAAACTAATATCCATCCATCCATTCAGATGACACAATTCAATTTGCAAACATGACATAGAAACTTCAATTTGCATACATGACATACAACACATAGAAACTTCAATTTGCAAACATGACATATGACACAGTTGAACCATACTACTCATTGTTTCATACAAACATCAATTTAGCGGAGTATCTTCAAAGCGATGCCCACTACCGGCGTCACCTCCCGAGTTTAAGAAGCCACCAACCGATGGCGGAGTCCTCGAAGAAGAAGCACCGGTGCCTCCAACATGTGATCCGGTGTGCGGGCCGCCGAACCCTATATCAACGAACATATGTTAGCGATAGCTAGATTACGTTAAAACAAATTTAAATAATTGATGATACCATGATGGGAGATTGCGGGGTAAACAAGGGTGGAGGTTGGAACGGGGAAGATTTAGTGGTCTTCCGAACTGCTGCGCCATATATTCCTACCAAAGAAATGTAATTGGCATGAATCATTGACATATCACTAAAATTAAAGAATGAATACATAACTAAAATTAAAGCATATAACCAAACAAATGTAAATGGCATGAATACATAGCTAAAATTAAAGCATATAACCAAACAAATGTAAATAGCATGAATATATAACTAAAATTAAAGCATGCATACAATCATCGACATATAACTAAAATTAAAGCATGTATATAAAGCAAGAACGTCTTGGAGGCTGCCGAACTTAATAAAAATGTCGGCAGCACCTCCCCTAAAATAGTGGACATCCACTCAGCAGACAAAAGACAGTATTCAATGTAATATCAATAACAACAACCAGTCATGGTATCCACTAACCATTAGGACCAACTAAGCACATATAGCAAGAATATAAATCATCGACATATACAAGGCTAGCTAATTAGCATCTAGTCCTTTGTAACTTCCATACAATTAAAGCATGAATACAAACATACGACGAAATAGACATAAGTATATGAATTCTTGGGATTCAACCATACGACTTACTTGTAGAGCCGCCTGATGCTGCGCCTGCCATGCAACAAAGTACTCTTGTTGCTGTCGCAGCTGCTCCTGAAGTCGACTCTCACGGGCTGCTTGTTGTCTCAACTCCTCCTCCAGTCGAGTCTCACGAGCGCTACGTCCATTGCTCTGAGAGAAAAGACAACACTTAGAACAAGGGCACTTTGCTAACCCACCAGGAAGAGTTGGGGAGAACACCCGATCAAGAAAAGCCTATGTGTTTACTTTCCAATCTTGCGTGTGATTCATAGATCTATCCCAGCCATCATACATCCACCCACGGTCCTCTGCCATCTTTTCGACTATTGAATGCAAAAACAATATGTGAGAATGGGATAAACTACCTAATTTTAAATTGGGCAGTAAACTACCTTAATTTAAATTAGTATAGAATTTACATTAGAGTTACCAACTTAGTGATGTTTCATGAATTCGAGTTTCTCTAAATTTGAACGCCCATTGGCAATAATATTGTCACCTAAACTAAATAGAATCATGTCTAAACATTGCAGAAAATCTAGTCTAAAAACATAAAAGTGGAAGTGGGTTAATGGTACTAGCAAGAGTTCTAGGCAAAGATAGGTCCTAAAGCCACCCAAGAATGGACCGCTTATCGAGAACGGGAACTTAAGGATGTGCACCAATAGTTCCACCCCCACTCAAATTCTTCACATGTCTCCCAAATAATACGACACTTTAACTGTTCCAACTTTCAAGTAAAAAGTTCGAGTAATTTCATTTGTGATTCAAACTTTCAACAACAAGAACCAAACAATTTCAACCATGAATTCCAATTTTCAATTACAGATTCAACAATTTTAATTGGCTATATATATAAGCTTCAACTATCGAAAACTTCTAAGTACAAATTCAAACACTTTCAACTACCAATTCCAACTATCAGCTACAAAAATCAAACACTTTCAAGTAACAAATTCCCTAACTTTCAACTTGTGGTTTTGGGGCTTTCACATGTGCTTTTCGCTTATTCCTATCCGTGGAGGTGGCAACACGGTTAGGGTTTTGTTAGGACCCGAATATGCAATTCTGGACCCTCTGTGTATTCAGCACTTGTCCAGGATCACGCTAGTGCACACAGTCTCAACATCGGTAAATATCACAATCATAAACATCGATAGTAATAAAGTACTTTAATTAAGATAACCAAACTGGTTGCTCAACCTTATGGTCGAGTTACAAGAGTACGCCACACAGGGCGAAAACTTATTAAGGAAATAAATTGCAGCGGAATAAAAGCATCAACGTTGCGCCATCCAGTATACCACAGGCAACTGACTGGGCTCGCTTCTTTAGTAGACGGCTCCTCCTGAAGTTCCTCCTCCAAGGCTGGCGTCGCTTCTCCTTCAACTGATGTTGTTTGTGGCAAGGGTGAGTACTTGGTACTCAGCAAGTCATGCACAGAATGCAAACTAATATTCTACATGCATGGCTTAGTTCAAGGATAGGCTAATAGGTACATTTGCAGTAAAACAGCAGTTAACAAGTAGCATAAGTAGATTCGAAAGCAGTAAAAGTAAAGATAGTATCAATAACTTTTCCAGGAGTTAAGTAAACACTTTTCCTTTCCTAATCCACATTTCCATCAACATTATTATTTAACCCAACCAAACTTTCCAAGTCCAAGTTGTTTTCATGAAAGTCTAACCCTTGACTGTAATCCCCGAGCAATGTCCAGTGCCGTGGACACGGCTATTCGAATAGATTTTTACACTCTGCAGAGGTTATGCACTTTACCCACAAGATACAGTCAAACACCACAAAGGCGAGTGATCGTAACAAAGCATTTCAGAGACTACAAACTAAACAAGTGAACCTCTCCGGCTTCTATCATACACCATCCCTTCCCTTAACGGAGGCAAAGTATGGGACCGACATACCGTTCGACGGGTACCATGCCATAGCACTGGTACGCTCCCCTTTCAAGCTACACAAAAGGTGTAGTTGACACCCCAAGGTACCACATGCAAGTTATTAGTAACTTACTCAACTAGGTCCGTCCCATTGCGGACATGTGGTTGCACGTTTGACTCAGATCAAAGGTTTGCAAGGTTCAGTCCTTAGGGTGACCAGGGCAAGACTACCCAAAGAACCAAAACGACATCCCCGGTGCCACTCATGGCCCACCATATCATTCTTGCCACTTGCCCCGGTCTAAATCTATTTATCAAACCCAGTTGATTACCATGCACCACGTGCCATCAACGATCACAACACATGATACTTCTCCAAAACAGGTTCAATATCTCATTATGTCAATATTAACAATTGATTGTCCAAAATCATGTCATGTGCACGTAGCAGATCTAAGCAATATACTACTACGGTCTAAGTACCCAATGTTGGCAATTTAATAATGTCCAACTATGTATTCCACAACTAGGGTGACAAGGGTTCATGGCACATAATTAAATAGTCAAGGTGTCATACAGCAATTTGGCATTTATCTAATTCCCAGAAATAATTTAAACAATTTCTAATTAAATTAGCATGCAATAATTTAAATCAAATTAATGTCAAAAATGGGATCAATATGGTCAAAGCATCACTTGCCTTCAAAAAGTACTTGTTCTTGATCTTGAGCTGGCTCCTGGGTCAACACTTCACCTTCGAAGCCCTTGGGTACTTCAACGTCTACTCGTAACGCGTGCAAATAGCAATAAATAAATAAAACAGTACATACACATTGCCCAAAAGTTCAAATAAAGTCCATAAACAGAAAGGGCATAATTTTACAAATTTTTAGAAATTTTAATCGCCCAAATCGGAGTTAAAATGCAAAAGTTATAATTGTTTAAAGTTTAAAGAATCTACTAATTAAATATAAACAGTGCAAATTTCATAATAAAAAATTAATTAAAATTCATATTTAAGTAGATCTCAATTTTATAAATGGCATCATAGCTACACGAGGGAAAGCGATGCTGCCCACTCTGCCGCAAAAGGGGGCGGCTTTCTTCCCCCCTGGATAACTCACTGCTGCTGATAGATGGAAAATAAGCTCTCCTGCAACTTGCTTCCGAAATGAGGAAATTGGACATGTGTTAAGAACTCTTACCCCACCTACAGACCTTGCCACTACTGATGCCTCGTAGCATTCCAATAGCAGCTCCGAGAAGCTGGGCTTAGGGTGCGCCCCCTGCGGTCGTTTCAGTAGAAGAAGAAACTGAAACTCGATGGAGTACCCTAAACCTGAGATCCTCGACACCGGAGAGAGAGGCCTCCGCTTTTATCGCATTGAGTGGGGTTCACGCACGATTTTCAACCACCCTTGTTCACGGCATTCTACTTTTCTGGCACGGGGCGGACACGATTTCAGAGAGCGCCCATAAAAAAAAAGTGCTCAGCAGATCCGTGAATAAGCCGAAAGCTTAGCGCCCTCTTAGCCCGCCGCCGGACTAGAATCTAGAAACATACCTAAGGGAAGAAAGCATATTTTAGGTTTACTCCTTCCATGTTTAGTAGGAGTGCGTGCTTCTTATTGCCTTTTGAGCAGTAGTTGTATACATTCCTCCTCTACTAGGCACGGAATGAATCGAGGAACTGAGGACGTTTCCAATACCGACAGCAGCTCCCGCTAAAGCAATTGTAGCAGCTCCGGGACCTAATTGCTCTTTCCCGGGCCCGTGCTTCTATTTACTCAATAGAAGGGCTTGTGATTGGGTTATCCAGGAAGGAGGAACAAAGGAAAGGCGACTCCATGTACCCACAGATGAGGGCTCCAACGCCCTGTTTGCAGAACGTGTATACGCCACGCCATACAATCGAAATAGAAACATGGGACGATTCCAGAATTTGGCCAGAGCCCTGTTTCTGATTCAGCAGGGTGTTGCGGAGAGCTTGTTTCCGCGAATTATTGGCGGCACGAAGGAAGCATGGGAGATTTAAAGAGAGGAGTTCCACTCCTTCACGCATGAGAGGCTATTGCTCCCAAAAAGAAGGAAATTGGGGTTTAGAAATTGGAATCGTTCAAATCGGAGTTAAAACACAAAAGTTATAAGCGTTTGAAGTTTGCAAATTCAAATAAATCAATAAATTTAATTAATTCATTTATTTTTCTATTGAAAAATCCGAAAAATGACGTCAGCACGGGATTTGATTTTCCACCGAATTATTTTTCTATTGAAAAATCAATTTATTGCGTCATCATGACGTCAGCCGGTCCATGGACTTGGTCCACGGTTTGGTTTTGGTCCACCGTGGACCCGATCCACGGGTTCACGTGTCACTGACACGTGGGACCCACGGGATGACATCAGCGGCTGACGTCACCACACTCGGCTGACAGTACTGACACGCGGGCCCCACCGCCGTGAAGTCACAGAATACGTCACCGCACGGTGGGCAAGGCCACTGACATGCGGGCCCTCGGCTGACGTCACGCGTGATGTCAGCGGCGACCGGGCAACGCCCGCGCTGACCGCGCCGGTCCAACTTCCGGACACGTGGCTTGATCTGGGCCGTTGATTTGAAAATCAACGGTCTAGATTGGATCTAATTCCGCACGTTGCGGTGCAACGCGGTTAATCTGGGCCGTTCGATTTGGATCGGACGGTCCAGATTCGATCGGGTTTCGCCTCACCGTGGGGTGGCGTGGCATGACCCGTGTGACGACAAGTGGTTCAATCTACGCCGTTCGATTTAGATCGAACGGCCAAGATCACATCTAACGCTATAACGTGGTTCAACCCTAACCGTACGATCTAAATCTAACGGCTGAGATTGGATCTAGCACGGTGCTATTGCGGGCAACGTGGCACAATCTAGGGCATTGGATCTAGATCCAACGGCTAAGATTAGATCTAAAGAGTAACACGTGAGGCTTACCCGCGGGTGATGTGGATGAATCCTGGCCGTACGATGAAGATCCAACGGCGGAGAAGATTCGGGGCTCCGGCGATGGCGCGGAGGAGCAGAGGTTGCCGGAGACAAAGACGACGACACAACCAACGGCGCTGTGGGCGTGCTCCGTCTAGGTGAGTGGTACCCCTCGACGTGGCTCGACACAGCGGATCCGGATCTGGGCTCGGTGATGGCGGAGGACGGCGAACGGCGGCGGAAACAGCGGAAAACCGCGGCGGAGCACGAATCCAACTTCGGCGAGCTCTAGTGGGCGAACGGCGGCGGCTCGGGCTCGGTGGGTTAGGGCTACGGGTGCGCACAGAAGAGAGGAACACGGTGGCGGCGACGACGCATTAAATAGGGGTTTCAGCTTCCATGAAAACCGCGGAAACCGAGGCCTAGTCGGCGGCGGCGGAGTCCGAATGGAACTCGGATTGGACGACGTGGTGCAATCGTGGCCATTGGATCGAGATCCAACGGTCGCGGGGCTAGGGCTCGGGTCCGGCTCGGTCAGGCTCGAACGTGGTCCGGGTCGGGCTCGAGTCAGACTCGAGTCCGGCTCAGTCGGATGAACAGTACAAACCCACTCGCCTAATTTCCAGCGATTTAATATTCAAAATAATTTCTACAAATTCAAATAATTCAAGAAAAATAGCAAAATAATAAGAAAAATTCCAGAAAAATTCAAGGTTCTCAGTCGCAGTGGGGAAGTTGCGTACCAGCTAGAGTTACCGCCGTCATTAGCAGGAGTGCATGACGTATTCCACGTGCAATGGAGCAACCATGCAGAGAGTGAAGCAACTTGGGAGCGCGAGGAGGATTTGAAGAAAGAATTTCCAAACCTATTTCTTAGTTAGCCCTAAATCGCGGGGATGAGATTCTGTTAAGAGGGGAGGTTTGTAACACCCCAATTTTTGCTTTTCTTGAATTTAAATGAGATTTGGCACTTTTGTGAATTTTTGGAATTTTCTGCGATTTATTTGGATTTATTTGGAATTTATTTGAATTTATTCCCTTTTCAAATAATTAACGAATTTAATTTTGCAAATAAAATTTTGTTGGAAATATTTTATTTGAGTCCAAAATGTTCCAAAATATTTTTCAGAATTTTTCTGGAATTTTTCTGAGTGTTTTGCTATTTTAAATGAATTTCTGGGAATTAATTTGATTATTTAATCGCTGGAAAAACCAAATCGGGTTTTACTGTTCATCCGACCAAACCCGAGTCCGAGTCAGACTCGAGTCCGACCCGGACCCGACCGCGCCGGCCGTCTCGGTCGAACCATGTCACCAAACCCTAACGCGCGTGACTGTTGGATTGAGATCCAACGGCCAGGATCGCGCCAACGCCGCCCGAGCCAACCAGACCACCGAGCCGGACTCGAGCCCAAACCCCGTGCCGTTGGATCTTGATCCAACGTTCCACGTTGAGCCACGTCACCGAATCCGAATTGGATTCGGATTCCGCCGACGCAGCCGTGTGGACCTCGGTTTCCGTGGATTTCACGGACGCCGAGGGGCCTATTTAATGCGCCGCTGTAACACCCCAAAATTTTGCTTTTCTTAAATTCATGTGTGGTTTGGCACTTTGGTGAATTTTTGGAATTTTCTGGAATTTATTTGGATTTATTTGGAATTTATTTGAATTTATTCCATTTTGAAATAATTGAAGAAATTAATTTTGCAAATAAAATTTTGTTGGAAATATTTTATTTGAGTCCAAAATGATCCAAAGTATTTTCCAGAATTTTTCCGAATTTTTGAGTCATTTGCTATTTTTAATGAATTAAATGAATTATCGGGAATTATTTTAAATATTAAATCGCTGGAAATTCAACTCGGGTCAAATCGTTTCATCCGATCGAAGTCGAACACGAAGTCGGACTCGAGTCCGACCGAGCCACGTGACTCGATCAAACCAGCTCAAAACCCTAATCAATCCCAACCGTTGGATCAAGATCCAACGGCCGAGATCCGCCTGCACGGTTCGAGCCGTGATCCGCCCAGATCCGATCGCGCCCGGCGATCGTGGCCGCTGATCGTGCCACGGGCGGCCAGGCGTCGCCGTCTCCGCCGAGACCGAAGCCGGACTTCCGCCGGCCTGGCCGCCGCTGGGAAACTAGGTTTCCGTGTCCCGCGAACGCCGAGGCTATTTAAAGCGTGAGACGCCCCCGAGGTTGCCCTCATCCTTGTGCACCTGCTCCCGAGCCATCTCGCTCGAGCCGCCGCTTGCCCGTGCAAGCTCGGGCCGTAGTTGGAGGAAGTGACCGCCGCGTTTTTGCTCGATTCCGCCGTCCGTCGTCTTCCGCCGAAGGAGCCCAGATCCGGAACCACCGTGGACGAGACGCACCAAGGAAGGATTCATCTCGCCGAGCAACCCCAAACGCCGTCGGGCTCGTCATCGTTCTCGTCTCGGTGCCCAAGCCTCGCCGCACCATCGCCGGATTTCGCGAGCTCGGTGAACCGTCGGATCTAGATCGGGCGGTTGAGGTGAGTTCACGTGTCCCCAACCCGATTGATTCGGACCGCTGGATCAAGATCCAACGGTTCACAATTGCCACGCGTCGGGAGTAGTGTTATTATAGGATTAGATCCGGACCGCCCGATCTAAATCGAACGGCCCACGATCAACGAGTAGTTTCAACGTGTTAACCCTGGATCTAATCCGCGCCGCTGATTTTCAAACCAACGGCCGTGATTGCGCCACGTGTCGGGAAGTTGGACCGACGCGGGCCGCTGGCCCACGCACGCTGCAGGCAGGACGCCGACACGCGGCCCGCGTGTCGAGGGCTCAAGATGTCACGGGCCGTCCCAGCCGAGCGCCGACGTCACCCATGACGCCACAAGGTCCCACATGTCACCGTGGCCGAGCCTCGCCGACGCCGGGCCGATGACGCTACCCGAGTGGGCCCACATGTCGGGCCTCACGTGGAGTCGTGGACCGAGTCCACGGTGGACCCGAGCCGAGCGTGGACCACGCCCATGGGCCGACGCCACCGACCAATCGAGGTTGCCATGTGTCCATGCCGACGCAATAATTAATTTCGGAAAAAGAAAATGATTTATTAATTCGAATAATGATTTCAAATTTAGATTCAAACTTCAAACGCTTATAACTTTTGCGCTTCAACTCCGATTTGAGTGATTCAAATTTCTAAATTTGTATAAAATTGAGAACTACCTAAATATGAATTTTATTTAATTTTTAGACTAAAGTTTTTCTCTGTAATATTATTTAAGTGATTATTTAAACTTTAAATAATCATAACTTTGGCGCCTTAACTCCAAATTTGATTTATTCCAGTTTCTAAAAATCCAGAAAATTATGTTCTCTCTGTTTATGGATTTTATTTGGAGTTTTGGGATGTTTTTGCCTATTGTTTATTTGGGTATTTGCTATTTGCACGCTTTACGAGTAGACGTTGAAGTGCCTAAGGATTCAAGGAGAAGTGTTGACTCAGGATCCAACTCAAGACCAAGAGCAAGTACTTTTTGAAGGCAAGTTGTGCTTTGACCATGTTGATCCTATTTCGAAATCTATTTTGATTTAAACTACTGCATGCTAAGTTCAATTAGGAAAATACTTGGTTTAAACATGGGGTTAGATAAATACCAATTTGCTGTACGACACCTTGATTATTTAAGTATGTGCCATGACCCTTTGTCACCCTAGTTGTGGTTTACTAGTTGGACATTATTAAATTGCCAACATGGGTTTAGATCGTTGTAGTATGCTGCTTAGACTCACACGTGCTCATAACATGATTTTGGACAATCAAATGTTAATATTTACTTAATGATATATTGAACCTGTTTTGGAAAAGTATCATGTGATGTTGATGGCACGTGGTGCATGGTAATCAATCGGGTTTGATAAACAGCTGATCGGGGCATGTGGCAAGAGTAATCAGTGGGCCGTTGTGGCATTGGGGATGTTGATTTGGTTTTTCGGGTAGTCTTGCCCTGGTCACTCTAAGGACTTAACCTTGCAAGCCTTTGAACTGGGTCATACTTGCAACCACATGGCTGGAATGGGACGGCCCTAGTTGACTAAGTCGCTAAGGACTCACTTGTGGAGCCTCAGGTGTCGATTACACCGCTTGTGTGATTATGCGGGGAGCGTATCGTGGTCGTGGGCCAGATACCCATCTAACGGTGTGTTGGTCCCATACTTCGCCTTGGCTAAGGGAAGGGATGGTGTAGAGCACGAACCGGAGAGGACCACCTGTGTTGTTTGAGGCTTCCGAAAGGCTTTGTTACGGGAACTCGCCTTTGTGGTGTTTGACTGTATCTTGTGGGTAAAGTGCATAACCTCTGCAGAGTTTAGAATCTATTTAAATAGCCGTGTCCACTGTGATCGACAATGCTCGGAATTACAAATAAGGGTTAGATTTTCTCAAAAATAACGTTGGTTTGAAAAGTTGGGTTGGTTTAATAATAAAGTTGATGGAAATGTGGTTTAGGATGGGAAAAATGTTTGTTAAACTTCTTGAAAAGTTATTTATGCTTTACTTATTTCTACTGCTGAATCTACTTTTATTACTTGTCAAAAGTCAAGCATCGCAAATATACCTTGAGCTATTCCTTTGTACCAAGCCATGCATATAGTATATTAGCTTGCATTCTGCATGACTTGCCGAGTACCAAGTACTCACCCTTGCCTCAACACAACACCGCTTGAAGAAGAGACTACGCCACTTCGGAGGAGGATTTCCAAGAGGACCCGTCTACTTAGGGGATGCGAGCCCGATCGATTGCCTGTGGTATCTTGGATGGCGCCACGAAGTTTATTTGATTTTCCGCTGCTATTATTTTTCTCTGAATAAGTTTCGCCTTGCAAGGCATATATTTGTACCTTGGCCATAAGGTCAAGTAACCCTTTGGTTATTTAAATAAAGTACTTTGATAATATCGATTGGTATGATTGTGATATTTACCGATGTTAAAGACTGTGTGCACTAAGCGCTGCCTGGACTAGTGCTGAATACACAGAGGGTCCGGATTTGCAAATTCGGGGTCCCGACAGAGGTGGTATCAGAGCCAGGTTGACTGTAGGCTCAACCCTAAGCTAGAATGGTCGTAGTGAGGATAAAACCTATTTTCTAAAGCTAAAAATTTGTGAAGACAAGAAATGACCTCTCGACTTATCCCCTTCTCTCTTTTCTTGTCTCTTGCTGAAATTTTCTCTTACCTTGTCACAACTTAAAAATTCCAAGTTCTTACGTAAAGCACTCTTGTGACAGATGGAGGAAGAGTTCAACTACGTTGATCTGGGAGTTGGTCACGCCGCGGAACTTTGGCATATGCTACAGACTCTCGGAGATTTTGAGAAGCCCCAATACCAAGTGGAAGTGATCAGGCAAGCAGGATTGATCAAGGCTTGTGATGTGAAGATTGAGGACACTGCTTCTTCGACTACCACAGAGGACACAGTTGCTGGACATGGCGATCGTTTCGCGCCTATGCCGCAGCATCCGTACCCAGGCCGTGGAGGTTTTCTCGATGAGTGAGCATAGGTTCTATAGTGAGACTCCTTCGCCGAGTCGAGTCATAGAATAAAGAGTCACCCTTTAGGCGTTAGACTCCAGAGTTAGTTCAATTTGGATTTGTTTTGTTTGCTGAGTGTGCAGTATGTGTTGCAAGGCCCTTAGGCATTGTAAGCAGCCATACCAAGTTATTAATAATAAAGTTGGACCTTAAAGTTACCCCTTTCGCCCCGCATAAGTTCCATATTACTTGTCTATTCTTGTTTCCCTCTCATCTCTAAACCTAGAACAAATCAACAGATGGTGAATACCCGTGGAAACTTGGGAAGCAATGGGAGTGGTTCTCGCCCAGCAGAAAACCCCAATGATGGAGCACCAGCACCGCCAGTTGATATGCAGAATTTTGGAGCCTTTCTTGCTGCCCAGACTCAGTTGATGCATGCTATGATGCAACAAATGCAGCACGTCACTGCTCAGGCCACTGCTAATCAAGTTAATCAGGGACCACGCCAGAATACAAGGTCGCCGAGTTCATGAGGACTCACCCACCCACTTTCTCTGGGAATGCCAATCCATTGGAGGCCGATGATTGGTTAAGATCAATCGAGAGGAAGCTACACATAGCTCAATGCATAGGGAATGAGAAGGTACTCTACGCTTCTCATCAGTTGGAAGGAACACCACGAATGGTGGGAGAACTTCGTGCCACGCAAGAGAACCCTCAAGATATCACTTGGGAAGAGTTCACAAATGCATTCCGACAAGATCACGTGCCTGAAGGAATCATGGACCTTAAGAAGGAGGAGTTCAGAGCATCAAGCAAGGTAATCACCAAAGGGCCGACTACTGAACAAATTCACACAGCCTAGCACGCTACGCACTGAGGATGTAGCGACGGATAAATCCGCATGCCTCGCTTTCATGAAGGGACTTAACTCAGATTGCAAGTAGGGTTGATCACCCACACCTTTCCAGATTTCCAAGAGGTGGTTATTAAGGCACTTATTTTTGAGGACAAGCGCAAGTAACTGGATGATAACAGAAGCGCAGGATGCAACAAAGAAGGATCACGCCAGGAACGCAACGCTTGAGAGTTGCACCAAATCAATTCTTGATTCCAACCACGAGAATGCAACAAGGACACCATCCCCAAAGACCAAGACCTGTCAATCAAAACTATCAGACCTCACCCCCGCTAGAAACGCTACCCTGTGCAAACAAGAAGGAACAGTGAGACGCCATTACAACCGCAACGAGCCAGGACACTTTGCCAACGATTGTCCAAAGAAGACAGCAGAGCGACCCGATTCGCTTCAACCTAGGAACCACCCAGCTAGGACGCCAAAGACCAGAGCCACACCCTGCATCGTGGTGAGAGGCCGAGTCAACCATGTCACCGCAGATGCACTGCAGAATGCTACTGACGTAAGATCGGGTAAGTTACTTGTTAACTCGATACACAGCTGTGATTTTGTTTGACTCGAGCTTCGCATTCGCTTGTTTCGCAAGGCTTTGCTACTAGAAATGATTTGAGAATTGCAAGACTTAAGTGCATGCTTTTAGTTCAAACCCTGGTTCGAACTCCGAACGGAAGTAGGATGTTCCGGGTGAGAATACTAATAGATGGAATAGAGTTCCTAGCAAACCTTATAATTTTGGAGACCTGCACCTTAGATGTTATATTGGGAATGGATTGGTTATCCAAGCACAAGGCTGTATTGGATTGTGGACGAAGGACTATCTCGATTGAGAGCCCGTGTGGGAAGAAAGTGGAATTCCAAGCCACCGCTGATTGGAGATGGACAGTTGATGGTTAACAGTACCAAGGCAATCGCATAGATGATGTCTCAAAGAGTGAATGAGTACCCGATGTTTTTCCCGAAGACCTACCCGGTATGCCGCGCAGGGGACATAGAGTTTGTGATAGAGCTTGTACTGCACAAAGACCGATAGCAAAGAGACCCTATCGGATGTCTACCGAGGAGTTGGTAGAGATGAAGAAACAGCTAGAAGAGTTAATGGAGAAAGGATTTATCAGGCCGAGTTCGTCGCCGTGGGGAGCACCGCTTTTGTTTGTCAAGAAGAAGGACGGGAGTTTCAGGATGTGCATTGACTACCGTGCACTCAATGAGGTCACCGTGAAGAATAAGTATCCGCTACCCAGGATTGATGATTTGTTTGATCGCTTAAGAGGAGCCGGAGTTTTCTCCAAGATTGATCTCGAGATAGAGATACCATCGCTTGAAGATCCGATCGTGAGGATATTCAAGACTCGCATTCTCGCCAAGATATGGACATTACGAGTTCTGATTATGTCCTTTGGGTCGATTTAACGCGCCACTTATTTCATGAATATGATGAATAAGGTGTTCATGGAATATTTGGACAAGTTTGTTGTCGTGTTCATAGATGATATCCTAATCTACTCCAAGACAGAGGATGAACATGCCAGAACACTTAAGGCGAGTTTTGGAAAAGCCGAGGAACAAAGAACTTTTCGCCAAGTTCAGCAAGTGTGATTTTTGGAAGGACAAGGTGGAGTTTCTTGGACATGTAATGACTGCAGAAGGAGTCGCCGTAGATCCAAGCAAAGTAGAAGCTGTGTTACATTGGGAGCGTAGAAGGCGTGACCCAGATTCGGAGTTTCCTTGGAATGGCAGGATACTACCGCCGTTTCATTGAAGGCTTCTCGACAATTGCGAAACCTCTTACGCAATTGCTGAAGAAGGAAAAGAAGTTTGCATGGACGCCAGAATGTGAGAAAGGATTTCAGAGTGAAGAAGCGATTGACATCAAGACCGGTGTTAGTTCTACCGGATGTTGCTCAAAGCTTCGATATTTATTGTGACGCATCGCGCCAAGGACTTGGATGTGTGCCGATGCGTATGGAAAGGTCGCCGCTTATGCATCAAGGCGCTTGAGGCCGCATGAGGAAAATTATCCGACACATGACCTAGAGTTAGCCGTAGTGCATGCCTTGAAGATATGGCGTCACTATCTGATCGGAAACAGATGTGAAGTATATACGGATCATAAGAGCCTTAAGTACATATTCACCCAGTCGGATCTGAATATGAGGCAGAGGAGATGGTTAGAGTTAATCAAGGACTACAATGTTGGAATCCATTACCATCCCGGGAAGGCCAACGTAGTAGCCGATGCTCTGAGTCGGAAAAGCCATACCGTGAGTGCGTTGCTAGCCACAAGTCAGGATGAGTTATGTGAGGATTTTCAAAAGATGAAGATTGAGGTAGTACCTAGCGGATTCTTGGCCGCATTAGAAGTAAAGCCTACCCTAGAGGATCAGATCCGAGAAGGACAGAAGGATGATGACAAGATCCGCAGGATTAAGTTTATCAAGGAGGAAGGCAAGGCAGAGGACTTCAAGTTGGATGAGCAAGGCACGTTGTGGATGAAGGATCGCATTTGTGTGCCTAACAACAAGGAGTTAAAGCAACTGATTTTGGAAGAAGCCCATGACTCCAAGTACTCGATTCATCCTGGAAGCGCCAAGATGTATCAGGATCTGAAGGAGAGATTCTGGTGGCCGAGTATGAAACGTGAAGTTGCCGAGCATGTTGCCTTGTGCGATGTATGCCAGAGAGTCAAGGCAATGCATCAGAGACCAGCAGGATTGCTACAACCGCTGAAAATACCTGAGTGGAAGTGGGAGGAAATCGGAATGGATTTCATTACCGGTTCATCAAGACTCAAGGAGGTTATGACTCCATATGGGTTATAGTGGATCGCTTGACTAAAGTAGCCCATTTTATCCCCGTGAAGACCACTTACTCGGGGGATAAATTAGCAGAATTGTACATGATCAGGATTATCTGTTTGCACGGAGTGCCAAAGAGGATTGTATCGGACAGAGGTACCCAATTTACCTCAAGGTTCTGGAATAAGTTGCATGAAGCCATGGGAACCCGGTTGAACTTCAAGATGCCTTATCATCCACAGACGGATGGACAGACCGAAAGAGTCAACCAGATTCTGGAGGATATGTTGAGAGCTTGTGCATTAGCTTATGCTACCTCTTGGGATAAAAGTTTGCCGTATGCCGAGTTCAGTTACAACAATAGTTATCAGGCTAGTTTACAGATGTCACCTTTTGAGGCACTGTATGGTCGGCCCTGTCGGACGCCATTAAACTGGAATGAGACCGGCGAGCGCCGTGTCTTCGGGCCTGATATACTTCAAGAGGCTGAAGAGCAGATCGCCATGATTAGGGAAAGGTTGAAGATAGCCCAATCTCGACAGAAGAGTTATGCTGACAATCGTCGCCGAGATTTGAGTTTTGAACCAGAAGACTTTGTATACCTCAGAGTTACGCCTCTCAGGGGAGTTAAGAGGTTCCATGCCAAAGGGAAACTCGCACCCCGTTATGTTGGACCATTTAAGATTTTGAGTCGCAGAGGCGAAGTTGCCTATCAGCTGGAGTTGCCACAGTCGTTGGCAGGAGTGCATGACGTATTCCATGTATCCCAGTTGAAGAAGTGTCTCCGAGTTCCTGAGGAACAGACACCGTTAGAATCAATTGAGTTGCAAGAGGATTTGACTTATAAGGAGTATCCCGTGAGGATTCTGGACACAATGGATCGAGAAACTAGAAACAAGTCAACCCGCTTTTGTAGAGTTCGATTGGAGCAACCATGAAGAAAGCGAAGCGACTTGGGAGCGCGAAGAGGATTTGAAGAAAGAATTTCCAAACCTATTCTGTAGTGAGCCCTGAATCTCGGGGACGAGATTCTATTAAGGGGGGGAGGTTTGTAACACCCCAAAATTTTGCTTTTCTTAAATTCATGTGTGGTTTGGCACTTTGGTGAATTTTTGGAATTTTCTGGAATTTATTTGGATTTATTTGGAATTTATTTGAATTTATTCCATTTTGAAATAATTGAAGAAATTAATTTTGCAAATAAAATTTTGTTGGAAATATTTTATTTGAGTCCAAAATGATCCAAAGTATTTTCCAGAATTTTTCTGGAATTTTTATGAGTCATTTGCTATTTGTAATGAATTAAATGAACTACTGGGCATTATTTGCAATCTTAAATCGCTGGAAATTCAACTCGGGTCAAGTACTGTTCATCCGACCGAGTCGGAACCCGAGTCGGACTCGAGTCCGACCCGAGCCACGTGACTCGATCAAACCAGCTCAAAACCCTAATCAATCCCAACCGTTGGATCAAGATCCAACGGCTGAGATCCGCCCGTACCGGTTCGAGCCGTATCCGGCCCGGATCCGATCGCGCCCGTGCGATCGTGGCCGTTGATCGTGCCACGTGGACGGCTGTGCGTCGTCGTCTCCGCCGAGACCGAGCCGGACTCCGCCGCCGCGTCCGCCGCCGTGGGAAACTAGGTTTCCGTGTCCCGCGCGAACGCCGAGGCTATTTAAAGCGTGAGACGTCCCCCGAGGTTGCCCTCATCCTTGTGCACCCGTTCCCCCGAGCCATCTCGCCTGAGCCGCCGCCAGTTGCCCGTGCAAGCTCGCCGTAGTTGGAGGAAGTGACCGCCGCGTTTTTGCTCGATTCCGCCGCCGTCGTCTTCCGCCGAGAAGGAGCCCAGATCCGGAACCACCGTGACGAGACGCACCGAAGGAAGGATTCATCTCGCCGAGCAACCCGAAACGCCGTCGGGCTCGTCATCGCTTCGTCTCGGTGCCCAAGCCTCGCCGCACCATCGCCGGACTTCGCGAGCTCGGTGAACCGTCGGATCTAGATCGGGCGGTTGAGGTGAGTTCACGTGTCCCCAACCCGATTGGATGCGACCGCTGGATCAAGATCCAGCGGTTCACAATTGCCACGCGTCTTGGGAGTAGTGTTATTATAGGATTAGATCCGGACCGTCCGATCTAAATCGAACGCCCACGATCAACAAGTAGTTTCAACGTGTTAACCCTGGATCTAATCCGCGCTTGATTTTCAAACCAACGGCCGTGATTGCGCCACGTGTCGGGAAGTTGGACCGACGCTGCCGGGCTGGCCCACGCACGCTGGCAGGCAGGACGCCGACACGCGGGCCCGCGTGTCGAGGGCTCAAGATGTCACGGGCCGTCCCAGCCGAGCGCCGACGCCACCCATGACGCCACGGTGGGTCCCACATGTCAAGACCGTGGCCGAGCCCCGCCGACGCCGGGCCGATGACGTCACCCGAGTGGGCCCACATGTCAGTCTCACGTGGAGTCGTGGACCGAGTCCACGGTGGACCCGAGCCGAGCGTGGACCACGTCCATGGACCGGCTGACGTCAGCCGACCAATCAGAGGTTGCCACGTGTCCATGCTGACGCAATAATTAATTTCCGGAAAAAGAAAATGATTTATTAATTCGAATAATGATTTCAAATTTAGATTCAAACTTCAAACGCTTATAACTTTTGCGTTTCAACTCCGATTTGAGTGATTCAAATTTCTAAATTTGTATAAAATTGAGATCTACCTAAATATGAATTTTATTTAATTTTTAGACTAAAGTTTTTCTCTGTAATATTATTTAAGTGATTATTTAAACTTTAAATAATCATAACTTTTAAATCTTAACTCCAAATTTGACGATTCCAGTTTCTAAAAATCCAGAAAATTATGTTCTCTCTGTTTATGGATTTTATTTGGAGTTTTGGGATGTTTTTGCCTATTGTTTATTTGGGTATTTGCTATTTGCACGCTTTACGAGTAGACGTTGAAGTGCCTAAGGATTCAAGGAGAAGTGTTGACTCAGGATCCAACTCAAGACCAAGAGCAAGTACTTTTTGAAGGCAAGTTGTGCTTTGACCATGTTGATCCTATTTCAAATCTATTTTGATTTAAACCATCGCATGCTAAGTTCAATTAGGAAAATACTTGGTTTAAACATGGGGTTAGATAAATACCAATTTGCTGTACGACACCTTGATTATTTAAGTATGTGCCATGACCCTTGTCACCCTAGTTGTGGTTTACTAGTTGGACATTATTAAATTACCAACATGGGTTTAGATCGTTGTAGTATGTCGCTTAGACTCGCTACGTGCTCATAACATGATTTTGGACAATCAAATGTTAATATTGACTTAATGATATATTGAACCTGTTTTGGAAAAGTATCATGTGATGTTGATGGCACGTGGTGCATGGTAATCAAGCGGGGTTTGATAAACGATTTTATCGGGGCATGTGGCAAGAGTAATCGTGGGCGGTTGTGGCATTGGGGATGTTGATTTGGTTTTTGGGTAGTCTTGCCTGGTCACTCTAAGGACTTAACCTTGCAAGCCTTTGAACTGGGTCATACTTGCAACCACATGGCTGGAATGGGACGGCCCTAGTTGACTAAGTCGCTAAGGACTCACTTGTGGAGCCTCAGGGTGTCGATTACACCGCTTGTGTGATTGTGCGGGGAGCGTATCGTGGCTGTGGCCAGATACCCATCTAACGGTGTGTTGGTCCCATACTTCGCCTTGGCTAAGGGAAGGGATGGTGTAGAGCACGAACCGGAGAGGACCACCTGTGTTGTTTGAGGCTTCCGAAAGGCTTTGTTACGGGAACTCGCCTTTGTGGTGTTTGACTGTATCTTGTGGGTAAAGTGCATAACCTCTGCAGAGTTTAGAATCTATTTAAATAGCCGTGTCCACGGTACTGGACAATGCTCGGGAATTACAGTCAAGGGTTAGATTTTCTCAAAAATAACGTTGGTTTGAAAAGTTGGGTTGGTTTAATAATAAAGTTGATGGAAATGTGGTTTAGGATGGGAAAAATGTTTGTTAAACTTCTTGAAAAGTTATTTATGCTTTACTTATTTCTACTGCTTTCGAATCTACTTTTATTACTTGTCAAAAGTCATTTCGCAAATATACCTTGAGCTATTCCTTTGTACCAAGCCATGCATATAGTATATTAGCTTGCATTCTGTGCATGACTTGCTGAGTACCAAGTACTCACCCTTGCCTCAACACAACACCAGTTGAAGAAGAGACTACGCCACTGGAGGAGGATTTCCAAGAGGACCCGTCTACTTAGGGGATGCGAGCCCGATCGGTTACTGTGGTATACGTGGATGGCGCCACTAAGTTTATTTGATTTTCATTGCTATTATTTTTCTCTGAATAAGTTTCGCCTTGCAAGGCATATATTTGTACCTTGGCCATAAGGTCAAGTAACCCTTTGGTTATTTAAATAAAGTACTTTGATAATATCGATTGGTATGATTGTGATATTTACCGATGTTAAAGACTGTGTGCACTAGCGCGTTCCTGGACTAGTGCTGAATACACAGAGGGTCCGGATTTGCAAATTCGGGGTCCCGACAGCCGCCGCCGCCAACGTGTCCTCCGTTTCCTTGCGCACCCGTAGCCCTAACTCACCGAGCTCAATCCGCCATGGTTGCGCCGCAATCGCTCGCCGTAGTTGATCGTGCGTTTCGCCGCAGTTTTCCGCTGTTTGCCGCCGTCTTCCGCCGCCGATGAGTCCAGATCCGGAACCGCAAGGACAAGCCGCGTTGGAGGGTACCTTTCACCTCGCTAGAATCACGCCCAAACACCGTCGGGCGCGTCGTTGTCCCCGTCTCCGGTGAACCAGCTCCACCGCATGCCATCGCCGTCTCTCGAGCTCTCTCCACCATTCGATCAAGATCCGAGGGCCTAGATTCGTCCACATCATCCCCGGGTAATTTCCACGTTTTAGTTTCTAGATCTGTTTCTAACCGTTGGATCTAGATCCAACGGTTTAGATCGTGCCACGTAGCCGTAACTACACCGTGCTTGGATAGATCTCAGCCGTTAGATCTAGATTGTACGGCTAGGGTTAGCCACGTTGTAGCTTTAGATTGGATCTTGACCGTCCGATCGAGATCGAACGGTCCAGATCAGCCGAGTTGTTTTCCAAACGCGCGAAGTTAGATCTGATCTGGGCCGTTGATTTCCAAATCAATGGCCGAGATCTAGCCATGTGGGCGGAAGTCTGACCGTCGCGATCGGGCCGCCGCCGCCGGTTACCGACGCCACGCTGACGCCAAGATGGGGCCCGCGTCGGGCCGCCGCTCCAACGGCCGATGACGCGCCACCGTGACGCCATGATGACGCTACCGGGGGCCCACCGTTAGAGATCTCACCAACTGCAGCCGGGCGCACCGAGGGGTCCCACTGCCGCCGGGCTCAGACAGCAGGACCGGGTCCACGGTGGACCCAAACCGAACCGTGGACCACGTCCATAGACCGACTGACGCAATAAATCGATTTTTCAATAGAAAAATAATTCGGTGGAAAATCAAAATCCACGCTGACGTCATGCTGACATCATTATTCGGTTTTTCAGTACAAAAATAAATGGATTAATTCGGATTATTGATTTATTTGAAATTTGAAACTTCAAACGCTTATAACTTTTGCAATTTAACTCCGATTTGAGTGATTCAAATTTCTAAATTTTTATAAAATTGAGATCTACGTAATGGTGAATTTTATTTAAATTTTGGACCAAAGTTTTCCTCTGTAATATTATTTAATTGATTATTTAAACTTTAAACGCTTGTAACTTTTGCGTTTTAACTCCGATTTTGTCGATTCAAATTCCTAAAAATTCATAAAATTATGCTCTCTCTGTTTGTGGACTTCATTTGGATGTTTGGATACTTTTTGTCTACTGTTTATTTATTTATTGCTATTTGCAGGCTTTACGAGTAGACGTTGAAGTGCCCGACGGCTTCGAACGTGAAGTGTTGACCCAGGAGCCAGCCCAAGACCAAGAACAAGCACTCTTTAAAGACAAGTTATGCTTTGACCATGTTAATGCCACTTTCGAAATTAATTTGATTTAAATTATTGCATGCTAGTTTAAATTAGAAAATGCTTTATTTAACTGTTGGAAGATAGACAAATGCCAAATTGTTGTATGACACCTTGGTTAATTAAATATGTGCCATGACCCCTTGTCACCCTAGTTGTGGATTACTAGTTGGACATTATTAAATTTCCAACATGGGTAGCTAGACCGATGTAGTATGCTTAGCCTTGCCACGGGAAATGCTTTGGACAATCAAATGCTAATATTGACTTAATGAGATGTTGAACCTATTTTGAAGAAGTATCATGTGTAGTGATTGACTATGGCACGTGGTGCATGGTAATCAACTGGGATTTGATAAATAGTTTTCAACCGGGGCATGTGGCAAGAATGATCGGGTGGGCCTGTTGTGGCACCGGGAACGTTGATTTGGTTCTTCAGGTAGTCTTGCCCTGGTTACCCTAAGGACTTAACCTTGCAAGCCTTTGAACTGAGTCAAACGTGCAACCACATGTCTGTAATGGGATGGACCTAGTTGATTAAGTCACTAATAACGTACCTGTGGGACCTCGGGGTGTCAACTATACCTTTTGTGTAGTTGTACGGGGGAGTGTACCGGGGCTGCGGCTAGGTACCCATCTAACGGTTGATTGGCCTAAACTTTGCCTTCGCTAAGGGAAGGGTTAGTGTGCAATAACCGGGGAGGCCCACTTGTGCTGTTAGAAGTTTTCGAAAGACTTTGTTACGGACACTCGCCTTTGTGGTGTTTGGCTGTATCTTGTGGGTAAAGTGCATAACCTCTGCAGAGTGTAAAATCTATTCGAATAGCCCTGTTCGCGGCATTGGACATCGCTTGGGAATTACAGTCAAGGGTTAGACTTCCTTGAAAATAATTTGAGCTTGAAAGGTTTGGTTTGGTTTAATAATGATGTTGATGGAAATGTGGATTAGGATTGGGAAGGATGTTTATTTAACTCCTGGAAAAGTTATTGATCTTAAACTTGTGTCTACTGCTTTTGAATCTACTTATGTTACTTGTCAAATGCTGTTTTACTGCAATTATACCCTGAGCTATTCCTTGTACTAAGCCATGCATGTAGTATATTAGTTTGCATTCTGTGCATGACTTGCTGAGTACCAAGTACTCACCCTTGCCACAATACAACATCAGTTGAAGAAGAGTCCACACCAGCTTCAGAGGAGGAACTCCAGGAGGAGCCGTCTAACTAGGGAGCGAGCCTAGTCAGTAGTTGCCTGTGGTATACTGGATGGCGCCACGAAGTTATCTTATTTTCCGCTGCTGTTATTTCTCTCTTAATAAGTTTTCGCCCTGCGTGGCGTATATTTGTAACTTGACCTTAAGGTCGAGCAACCAGCCTGGTTAACTATTTAAAGTACCTTATTATTTCGTTGAATATGATTGTGATATTTACCAATGTTGAGACTGTGTGCACTAGCGTGTTCCTGGACTAGTGCTGAATACACAGAGGGTCCGGATTTGCAAATTCGGGTCCCGACAAAATTCCTGTAGCTCCAGTAATCCGTGAATTTCTACGGCCTGTAGTCGCTACCTCTATTGCTTCTCTCAAGTTCTTGCAGGACAGTTTTCATTTTTGTGCGGCTCGGCGAAAGAAGGAACTCTAATTTTTATTTCTTTTGGCTAGTCTGGTTACAGTACTCCCAAAAAAGAGTACAAACCCTAAATTCCTAGCACACCAATAAACAGGAGACACCCCTCCTATTTATAAGAAGTAAACCCTGAGGAATTTGCATGCATGTCCACTTGGCCCAACATAGCCCAATGCATGCAAGCTACCCCAAACGATTACAACTGCATGCGTATGGCCCACCTGCCGCACTCACGTGACTAACTAGCCTCCATGTGCACCGTTCTCTAGCCCGAACATCCTGCATGACATTCTCGACCATTAGGACCTCGATTCCTCCCTGAACCTAGTCCCGAACCTCAGTTCCTCCATGAACCTAGTTCCGGTCCCGTCATCGACCACGTTCACCCTCGAGCAACACCTGCACAGGAACAATCTACAAAACAAAATTCCGTGCACAAGTTCTTCCCAACTTGACTCAGTTAGTCCATGCAACTACTCACACGAGCGCATTATATCAAGCAAAACAATTAACATACTATCACAAGCATATCAATTAATCATCTAAAACAACACATGCACATGCACCACACATGCCATGAGCACAAGCACTTTGCAATACCAAATTCATCACCAAGCCAATTTTTCATCACATGATTTCACAATGTCAAAACTTGCAAGGAGCTGAAATTTGATACTTCCTCCATTCAAATTTATAAGGCGTATTTTTTCTTAACACATATATATCAAGAAGATATTAAAAATAACTAGAGTGCCCTTAGTTACTATCATTAAACACTATATTCAATGCATGCTTGTAGAGAATATGAAGTAAAGATAGACATTTATTAGGGGTATATATGGAACATCACACTAATTTTGTATTGCAATATGAAATACGCCCTATATTTATGAATAAAATCATTCAAACAATACGTCTTCTAAATTTGGATGGGGAGAGTATTTACTTGTCCTCATTTTTTAAGTTTCTGGACTTTTTTGTCCTGATGAAGTTTGTTCAAAAGCTCCAACTGATATATCGCCTTCAAAAGAATAATAGCATTTTTTTGCGAGGGAGGATAATTAACAATTATTCTATCAGTATTGGATATGTCCATCTAAGAGCAAGACAATCGATATTTCATATCCACCGACTGACCAATGTGAAGAACCAAGAAGTATGTGACAAAAAATAATCCAAATTAAAAATTTTAAAGAAATAATATGGCAAAAAAATTACATAAATTTACCTCTACAACCATTTAAAATGGCGATAGAGCCACTATCGCCATTTGAAATATCGACAGAAGCTCTATCGCTATTTTAGTTGGCGATATATCACCATTTTAGTTGGCAAAGGCTTCTGAAGCCACTCGAAATATAGACAGAGTGCCACGTAGGTGGTCGAGTCATCTGTCGTCATTTTAATTAATGATAGAGGAAATGAATCGACAATTAAAATAGCAATAAAAGCCTTCACCCCCTTTGTAAGCCAACTATAAAAGTCACGCACGACAGTGAGGGGGAGGGCAAACGACAGAAAACAAAGAGAGACAGAAAAAAAAGAGAAGAGGAAGAGAAGGGAAGAGTAAAGGGAATAAGAGGAGAAGAGAAGGGGGCTTTTTAGGTGAATTTTTTATTTTTTAACTATATTTTGAAAATATGGTAGGTTAGCAATTAAAATAATTAGATCTGTATTTGTGTAGATATGTAGTTAGGTAGATATGTAGGTATGTAGTTTTTTTAGGAAAGATATGTAGGTAAGATCTGTAGTATTTGTATAGATATATAGGTACGTGTAGATATGCGTAACAGGTGAAAAATATGAAAATAAATATGGTAGACACATTATTGTTGTAGTGTAAGTTATTTTTTTGTGATGCGTAGAAATAGATTGGGATTAACTTTAGAATTCATTAAGTTTATGTATTGCTTAAGAGAATGATATTTGTTGTGTATATAACAATAATTTGAGAAAATGCTTGGCAGGTGTGAATGAGAGAGTACATTTTAAAATACACTATGGAGAAGGGGTTCCACAGATGGGTGCAAAAGGGGTTCAACTAGGTCATTTTCCAAGTGTGATGGCTACCATGTCACATGTAGAGAAGCGTCTATGAGGCACCATTATGAGATGATTGTACCACCTATTGTACCACCTATTCTTGTTGGATTGTGAGTTACATGATTTATAGTTGCACAGTGTTGGCACTTGTGCATTGCAGGGCACGTTCTGGGAGTTAGTGGAATTGAAGGGGCTGAAGTCGTGGAGATCGTACATATGATTGGCAAAGGAGCAAGGGTGGCCTCTAGTGTTGTTGGCGCAAGTATTCAGAAAGTTGATTTTGGCCATATGATGCAAGAGGAGGCCATTGATGATGATGCCGAAGAAGTTGGGGAGTTGAGCCGCTGTCATGCATGCTTAGTGGAAGCCAAGAAACTACATCTTTCCATACGGAAGGTGTAGGAACCGATGGGCACTGCAGACGAAGGAGAATAGATGAAGGCCTTTGTGGAAGGAATAAAGGCTGAGGACTGCGACTACAAGGTATTATCTCATGATGAAGACTGTGATGATGGGGAGGTTGGATGTGAGGAGAGTATTCCTGGGGAGTGGAACGAATACCAATTCGATAAGCTGGTAGTCAATGAGGGTGAATGTCTTGCATAGGACTAATAGCGTAATGAGGTACAACAAGGAGGGATGTATGTCACTACGAAAGACATTTAAGTTGTGAAGTTAGCACTGATGGTGTATGATCTGAAATGCAAGATAGAGAGTTGCCCATGGCGCGTCCATGCCTACCAACCTAAGTTGGACACCCTTTGAAAGTGCTCAATAGACGTTCCGCACACATGCGTACTAACGAAGTCCATGCAATCGCATCAAAACATCTCTTCATGCTTTGATGCAAATGCAATGTATGGAGAGATTATGAGCAACATGAATCTGGAGTGTGTTGCATTATACTTGCAATAGAGTAGAGGTTTCATTACATAATAAGCTATGCGAGGCCTGGAGGGTGAAGCCAAAGATGCTCCAAGCTAGGTTTGGTACGTATGAAAACTCATACCACAACCTACCAAGTATGCTTTGAGTCATTGAAGAAAGGAATGCTGGGATATTTATTAATATTTTCGAATAGCGCTCATAGCGGTTCCCAGGAAGATGGTACTTCGGCTAGCATTGTTTGCTTTTGGTGCATGTATCAACGCATTCAGATATTGCTGACCCTTGCTTTGCATGGATGGTACATTTTTTACTAGAAAGTACAAGGCCAGATATTGACTATCATTGGAGTAGATGGCAACAATTAGATTCTTATTGTTGCACTAGCCTTTGTGGATAGTGAGAACATAGATAGCTGGCTATGTTTTCTGAAGAACGTGAAAATCGGTATTGTTGGCATGTGGCCTCAAGTTTGTATCATACATGATCAACATCCTAGCCTATTGAAGGTGATTGTACAGCTATAACAGGCATAAGATGATCCCTATCCATGGCCTAATTTGCATAGTCGGTGGTGAAGTGGTACATGGGTAGGAACTTCTACAAGCAATTTAGGAACAAGGATCTCATGAAGCTTTTCAAGAGGTTATGTGATCAGAATCAATAGAGAAAATTTGATGCACTATGAAAGAAGCTGGACAAACTCTCATTAAAGCATACAACATAGGCTGCGGAGAAGCCAACACCTGGCGCAAAAGAGGTCGCGTAGCACTGGATGATGTACCTACGAAACTCCCCCCACTTGCTTAGGAGGAATGGAAGGGGCACGAAATGCCTCTGACAGTGGATTGAACATGAGCCTAGGGAGAAATAGGCTTTAGTTTACAACACCGACGATGCTAGGTACGGCGTCATGATGACAAACCTGGTTGAAGTGTAGAACTAGATCATGCGGGTTCTTAGGCCCCTTCCTCTTGTAGCTGTAGCAGAGGGAGTTCTTTTTGGTATTATGAAATACTTTGTCGATGGTCATGTCATGGTGTTGGTCATCATGAATGATCCTCAACTGAAGTACTCCAATATGAGCACCTAGGAACATGGAAGAAAAAAGCAAGACGGGGAGATGCATAGAGCATTCAAAATGAGCATGAGGGACCTTTGTTTTAAGGTCTTGTGTAGGAACAAGGACGGTTGTGGGGCAAACCAACATAAACTTGTTCACGAGTGTACCCTTGGGAGGCGACATTGTTCCTATACATGCAAGAAGCCCTACCTGTAACACAGGCCATTCACACATGTTGGAATGTTTCATGAAGGAAGCAGTGATGGAAACCTGGGGTAGAGAACTATATGGTTTTTGTGTGGTTGGATTATTCACTGAGCATCCGAGCTAGGATCAGATAAGGTGGGTTCCCCACCTTTACAGGCTAAAGGGAGTTGGATGCGGCCAAACTAGACTTATCAGGAATGACATAGACATGCAGAATGTGGCTATCATGTGAAAAAATACTTCATTTGCAAGGAGACAGGGCACACTTTCTGTAACACCCCGGCATTTAATATGCCCGAATGCTACCAAACATAAGCTAAACAACAACTAAATACCATAATTAACATAAAATTCCAGCAAAGGTGCATAGGCTAAAAACCGAGATTTCGGCAGCACCTCCTTTGTTTTATCATGAATTTAAGGAGCAGCAATACTATGGCATTATAAGGCAATAAGAAAAACACCTAAAACAGCAATAAATAGAATCTTAACGACATTAAAAGACTAACATCAAGCTCTTAAAGTTCCAAGTGTCAAACAAACAATAGAACTCTCATTAACCAAGCTAAGACTTAATTTAAAGGCCATCACACGCAATTTATTATCAAACTAAATGAATTGACTTGGAGAAACATTAAGGTGAAGCAACGTGTGAGCGTGTGACTATTCCCCTTTCCCGCATGCCGTTCTCATGGTACCTAAAACAACAAGAAAACACAAGGGTGAGTTCGAAAACTCAGCAAGCATACTGCAATGGACAACAAGCATAACAGCAAGTCAATAACATCTTTCATCATGTATAACATCTCATTCATGAATACTTATCAATATCATCATCAATTTGTATGCGATGTAATGCATTGCTCCTGACCTGAACCTCATACTGTACTGGAAGTACACACCCGCTTGTGCACTCCTTTCCCTTCCATCCCGAAGATGGAGGGTGCCTACTGCTTCCAAACACCACGTGGATGGAATCACGACATAGGACTTACTCAATGGCGTTCCGGACTTAGTCATAATCTTTTCTCACCGACCTTGCGGACTAGCTATGACTTTCTCACCGCTCTAGCCCTATCTCATGACATGCATGCAACCATGCCAAATATCATATTCAATTCACATATTAACACATGGCATCATAATATGTTAAACATGCTCATCATATCATATCAATCATTAAAACATGGGCAAGTGGACATATATCATGTAGGCAATTCCATCTAATTTCAACATGCAACCTACAACTTTATCCATCACAACACACTTGCCTCAACCACGTGCAACGGATTGGCGGGAAGAAGAGGGAACTCCCGGGTCACACCACCTGCACATAGGCATCACACACTCACAATCATAACCTCAAAACAGTACACACGCCCCATCTAACCCGACATTTGCCAACTACCGCAAAACCTAAAAACAGAGGTTCTGTCCCGTAGGACAGCAGCCTTGCAAAAGGCATAACTTGAGTTCTGGGACTCCAAATCGAATAAACGAGTACACCGTCGCGAAGCTTAGGAAATTTCCCAACTTTTTCTAGTTAGGTAAGGAAAGACTGATTCGGACTCTAAAATTGTTTAATCTACAGATTACCACAATCTGTTCCAGTTACGTCACAGATTTTAACACGCTCGGTAAAACAGCCATAACTTTCAAACGGCTGATCGGAAATTAACGTGCTTCGTCCACGGAAAGATAATTAAATTATTCACAACTCCAGAAGTCCGTGGTCTGATTCGGATTCTAATCGACGGAAACTCGAACCCTAGTTCGACTGCTCAATCTGCCCGAAAACAGAAACGTGGACAAGTTTAGATCTAACTCCAAATTACTTCAAACCAGCGCCTCCAATTGATCTAAAAAACTTGATAAACACCCTAATAACAGTACCTAGATCAAATCCAAGGATCCTCATGTTCATACCTTTGCCCCGGCGCAAAACTCCAATCAATCTCCGCGAATCTCCTCGCGAATCGCTCGCTTCACGCCTCGCCTCCTCGCTCCTTGTTTCGCTCCTCGCCTCCACGGGATGACTCGCGAGGTGCAGGTGGGAGAGCCACCCTAATGCAGCAAGGGGTGAGGGGAGGTGGTGGAGGTGGAGAAAGGGAGGCAAAGGGAGGTGGAGGCGCAAGAGGGAGAGGGAGGGGGAGGGGCTGGGGCTAGGAGGGGAAGGGTGGGGCGCACCAACAGCAGCATGGGCGCAAGGGGCTGGGGAGCCCCTTTTACCAGCCCTCAACCCAACCCTAGTCCGTTACGAGTCCTAATCCATCCCACCAAAGCCCACCAAGGTCCAAAACTCCTCGGAAGGCCCAAAACCCCGGCAGCGTCTTAAACGGCCCTGAAACGCGTTATTAACCCCCGATCCTTATGATTTTAACCTTATTTCCACATCTCATACTGTATTTAACCTTATCATGTTCAAAAATTAAGGATACGATAATTCGAGGTGTCACATTCTTCCTTCAACTGATTCGACCTCGAATCCAAACGCACAATCACGTAAACCCCAAAGAAAACCAAAGACAAACGATTTTCATATCACATACCCGAGGTGAAAAGCTCAGATACTTCTCGCGCATGCGATTCCAGCTCAAGTCGCTTCTCGGTCTGATGACCACAAGACCTTGACAAACTTAAGCGTCCCTGTTCTTCATCACCGCTCCAAGAGTCCCTGCATTCTACAGGACGGGACTCGAAGGTGAGGTCCTGCTTACACTAATGGTTCCAATGGAACCACCAACTCGGTCGTGGTAAGTATTTCTTCAACATCGAGACATGGAACACATCATGCACACCTTGCATGGATTCCAGGTAGCTCTAGGCGATAGGCCAACCCGCCAACTTCCTAGGCGAGGATAGGAAAAGGCCCAACATACCTTGGACTGAAGCTTTCCTTTGGTGCCAAACGCACCACACCCTTGGTGGGAGATACTGCAAGAGTACGCTATCACCCACCTCAAACTCCAAGTCTCGCCGCCTCACATCGCATAGCTCTTCTCACATCGCTTCCGTGCAGAAGGTTTTGCCGAACCTCCGACACGATCAACACACAACCTAATCCGGCCCAAGAATAGCTCTCGCCACAAAGATCCCAACAAAGTGGCGACCGCACTTCCGACTATACAAGACCTCATAAGGAGCAGCCGATCTTTGGAATGGTAGCTGTTATTGTAAGCAAACTGGCAAGGGGCAAATGGTCTTCCTACTACCCTTCCAAGCCCCGAGGCCACAGGCATGTCCTCCAAAGTTTGATGGTACGCCTTCGTGCCCATCTGCCTGAGGGTGAAAAGCGTACTAAGGCAAAGTTCTGCACTCCAAAGCACTCGCAAACTCTCCCAGAACTTGGAGACTAACTTCGCATCCCGATCGGAGATAATGGTCTTGGGTACACCATGCAATCTCACAATCTCCGCGACATAGATGGGAGCCAACTCGCCCGAATTGGTCGTGCGGATGGGAATGAAATGCGCATGAGACTTGTCAGACGGTCCACCACAACCCAAACAGCATCCTTCCTCGTGGGAGAACGAGGTAGACCAACCACTAAATCCATGGAGATGTCATCCCATGGCCACACAGAACCTCCAATGGTCGCAGAATGATCGGCGGACGCTTTATGCTCGCCTTTGATCTTCCGACCAGATCCCACAAGACGCCACATACTTGGCAATATCCACTCTCATCCTTTTCCACCAGAAATTCTTCTTCAAGTCCCCTGACATCTTGGTCTCTCCAGATGGACCGTACGGGTGCGATGAGCTTCTCTCAGAATGTCTTCTTCACTTGAGATTTCCGGGGCACGCACTGACGACCCCAAACCTCAAAACTCCCGCATCATCAACGGTAAAGTCTCCCGACTTGCCATCCTCAAGGCGTTTCCTCACTGGAGCAAACGATCATCTTTCTTTGTGCCTCCCAGACACGGAATCGACTCAAGAATCAATTGAGTTTCAGCCTGCACGTCCCCGCAGCAAAGTAGGAGACTCCCAAACGCCAAAATCAGCAACAAGACAATCAACAACAGGGGCATTGTCTTGCGACTAGAGCCGCTGCCACCACATTTGCCTTCCCGATGATACCGGATAGTGAGGTCATAATCCTTATCAATTCTAGCCACCTCCCTCCGCCTCAAGTTCAAATCTTTACGAGTGAAGATGTACTTGAGGCTCTTGTGATCAGTGAAAATATCACAAGACTCGCCGCATGAGTAATGCCTCCATATCTTCAATGCAAACACCACGGGCGGCTAGCTCAAGATCATGGGTGGGATAGTTCTACGCTCATGCTTTTTCAGTCGCCTCACATAAGCAATCACCTTGCCATTTTGCATGAGCACACAACCAAGTCCCATGAGAAGCATCAGAATAAACAGAAGCGCTCTCGTTCGGGAAAAGAACAGGAGCGATCACTAACTTCTCCTTCAAAGTGCAGAGCCGTGGCTCACACTCGCATCACTGGAACTTCATCCTTCTCGAGTCAATGTGAAAGTGGCTTGGCAATGATAGAGAAATCTGCACAAAACGCCGATAGTATCCACCAACCCAAGGAAACTACGCACCTCTTTGACATTGGAAGGCCTCTTCCAATCCAAAACTCGCTGAGACTTTGCTAGGATCTACCGATATGCCCTCCGGATTGATGATGTGGCCAAGAAAACCCACTCAAAATCCAATAACTCAGACTTTTTCAGCTTAGCAAAGAATTGATTCTCCTCAGGGTACTCAAAGACAAGCCTCAAGTGTCGCTCATGCTCCTCTTCCGATTTAGAGTAAATCAGAAATGTCATCGATGAACACTACCACAAACTCATCAAGGTACTTGTGTAGCATAATTGCTCATCGCCTCCATAAAGACAAGAGGGCATTAGTTAGTCCAAAAGACATAACTTTAAATTCATAATGCCCATACCTAGTGGAGAAAGCAGTCTTTCCTCAATGTCCCGCTTCCTCACTCACGGATCGATTATACCCATCAAGATCAATCTTGGAGAACACCTTTGCTCCTTCGGTTGGTCAAACAGGATCCTCGATGCGAGGCAAAGGATACTTGTTTTTGATCACTTGGTTAAGAGCACGATAATCAATGCACATACGCCTAATCTTCCATCCTTCTTCGAGACGAAGAGGACGGGTGCTCCCCATGGCGATACGCTTACGCCGAATGAAGCCTTTCTTGGTCAGATCCTCCAATCGCTTCTTCAACTCGTCTTGGTGGAAAAGGTCGAGCTAAGCGGTATGGAGAGATAGAAATAGGTCAGTGCCCGGAGCAAGATCAATACTTAAACTCCACATTCCTCACAGGAGGTAGACCAGGCAACTCGTGCAGTGAACACATCAACGAACTCCTTCACTCATGCAATCTCCTCAATGGAAATCAAGAAGATGGTTTCTCGAGACAAAGTCATGAGGAAACCCAATGTACCTCAAACGCCTCAGAAAACAAACTAGTCAAAGCAAAGACTGAATCGGAGGGTATACCACCTGAAAGGTCAACTCTTCGGACGGGCCTGCAAGGCAACGTCTTCCAGAACAACAGATCTTAGCACTGCGATGCAGCCAAATCCATGCCCAAAATGACATCAAAAGGAGCCAAGCCCAGGATCACCATGAGATTGGCAAAGAAAACCTCATCATCAATGGCAATGGTGCAAACCAGGCAAACCAAAGAACTAGCAATCAAACCCCAGAGAATCGACTAACACGGACTCGTAAATCCGTGAACTCCCAACTTAGCTCTACTAGCAAACTCCGACGACACAAAAGAATAGGATGCTCGGAATCAAATAGAACAAAGGCATCAACGGAATCCACGAGCAGAGTACTCAAACTACCTCTCGATGCCCTGACTCGGGCGGTCGCAAAGCGCATACACTCGTGGCGCCGACGTATGAGCCCCGACTCAGCCGATGCCCCATCAAGGTGGGGCGGAGGAGGCAATCGAGGAGGAGCGGGCGGTGACCAGATGCGCGACGGTGGCGCCACGCAAAGGGTGGCTGAGAAACAGGGACCATCATGTGCACCGATCCTCTAGAAGACGCCCGGAGTGGGAGGAGAAGGCACCATCTCCACTTGATGATGCTAGTGGGATTCATCCAGCAGACTTCGCCCCGTATGGCGGGCTTGCCGCAAAGGGTTGCAACTCCTGGCCCAACCACACTCGCTACACGGTGCTCACCACCGCACTTTCGCAACCATCCGCGAAAATCCAATACAAAACACTTTTCTTTTGGTTCAGCTCAACCAAAGCCAAGAAAAACAGCAAACCGACCGCCGTCGAGCAGAGAACATCCGAAGGGAACCACCATCAACTCTTCTATTTGACCTACCAACTACCCGATCAAGGATGTAAAAGATAAGCACTCTTCTCCTACAGGGGTTAATAGTTCTTGGTGATAATGCCAACCGCCACACCACAAACCTCACCGTTACATTATGAACCCAAAAAGAGGTGACCAAACCCTTCGGCACCACAACCCCACTTTATCACCACAACAGGAACAATCCAATCATTTACATGCATGCATCCGCAACCCTCCGGGAGCCTCGCCTGGCCTCCACGGCCATGGCGCCCTGACCTCTACCCTTGGCATGGCTGCTAGACAGCACAACCATCCAAACACAAAACATAAACACAACATCACACAACCAAGAACATAGATCAAGCATCATCATAAGCATATCCTTCATTAAATAATTAAGCGCAATGCAATGATGAACCGAAACCCCATCCTACTGTGCAACCAAGTGTGTCAAATTTTAGATTAGTTATACCACCTTTACAAGTTTTAATGTTTCTATCTTATAACAAAGTTTTAGTTAAGACCTAAGCCATGTTTCTAAGTTATTACACATCACATTTTAGTTGTACACTATAGCATGTCACTAAAAATTCAAATTCCAAGGACCTACGACCGCTCGATACCATGTAACACCCCGGCATTTAATATGCCCGAATGCTACAAGACATCAGCTAACCAACAACTAAATACCATATTTAACATAAAATTCCAGCAAAGGTGCATAGGCTAAAACCGAGATTTCGCACACTCTCCTTTGTTTTATCATGAATTTAAGGAGCAGCAATAATATGGCATTATATGGCAATAAGAGAAACATCTAAAACAGCAATAAATAGAGTCTTAACGACAATAAAAGACTAACATCAAGCTCTTAAAGTTCCAAGTGTCAAACAAACAATAGAAATCTCATTAACCAAGCTAAGACTTAATTTAAAGGCCATCACACAATTTATTATCAAACTAAATGAATTGACTTGGGGAAACATTAAGGTGAAGCAATGTGTGAGCGTGTGACTATTCCTCTCTTTCCGCATGCCGCTCTCATGGTACCTAAAACAACAAGAAAACACAAGGGTGAGTTCGAAAACTCAGCAAGCATACCGCAATGGACAACAAGCATAACAACAAGTCAATAACATCTTTCATCATGTATAACATCTCATTCATGAATACTTATCAATATCATCATCAATTTGTATGCGATGTAATGCATTGCTCTCTGACCTCTCCGAACCTCATAATCAGGTATGGGAAGTACACACCGTCGGTGTGCACCTCTTTCCCCTTCCATCCCGAAGATGGAGGGTGCCTACTCGCTTCCAAACACTCCACGTGGATGGAATCACGACATAGGACTTACTCAATGGCTGCTCCGGACTAGTCATAACTTTCTCACCGACCTTGCCGACTAGCTATGACTTTCTCACCGCCTCGCCTCTATCTCATGACATGCATGCAACCATGCCAAATATCATATTCAATTCACATATTAACACATGGCATCATAATATGTTAAACATGCTCATCATATCATATCAATCATTAAAACATGGCAAGTGGACATATATCATGTAGGCAATTCCATCTAATTTCAACATGCAACCTACAACTTGCTATCCATCACAACACCCTTGCCTCAACCACGCAACGGATTGGCGGGAAGAAGAGGAACTCGAGGTCACACCACCTGCACATAGGCATCACACACTCACAATCATAACCTCAAAACAGTACACACGCCCCATCTAACCCGACATTGCCAACTACTCGCAAAACCTAAAAACAGAGGTTCTGTCCCAAGGGACAGCAGCCTTGCAAAAGGCATAACTTGAGTTCTGGGACTCCAAATCGAATAAACGAGTACACCGTCGCGAAGCTTAGGAAATTTCCCAACTTTTTCTAGTTATAGGAAAGACTGATTCGGACTCTAAAATTGTTTAATCTACAGATTACCACAATCTGTTCCAGTTACGTCACAGATTTTAACACGCTCGGTAAAACAGCCATAACTTTCAAACGGCTGATCGGAAATTAACGTGCTTTACGTCCACGGAAAGATAATTAAATTATCTACAACTTCCTAGAAGTCCGTACGGTCTGATTCGGATTCTAAATCGACGGAAACTCGAACCCTAGTTCGACTGCTCAATCTGCCCGAAAACAGAAACGTGGACAAGTTTAGATCTAACCTAAATTACTTCAAACCAGCGCCTCCAATTGATCTAAAACTTGATAAACACCTAATAACAGTACCTAGATCAAATCCAAGGATCCTCATGTTCATACCTTGCCCGCGCAAAACTCCAATCAATCTCGTGAATCTCTCGCCGATCGCCTCCTCGCTCCACGTTCCTCGCTCTCGCTTCCTTGCTCCTCGCTCCCGCTCCACGGGATGACTCGCGAGGTGCAGGGGTGGAGGCCACCCCAATGCAGCAAGGGTGGAGGGGAGGTGGTGGAGGTGGAGGAAAGGGAGGCAAAGGGGAGCGGAGGCGACAAGAGGGAGAGTGAGAGGGGAGGGCTAGGGCTAGGAGGGAAGGGTGGGGGGCGCACCAACAGCAGCATGGCGCAAGGCTGGGGAGCCTTTTCACAGCCTCAACCCAATCCTAGTCCGTTACGGAGTCCTAATCCATCCCACCAAAGCCCACCAAGGTCCAAAACTCCTCCTGAAGGCCCAAAACCAAACTAACTGGCCCTAAACGTTATTAACCCCCGATCCTTATGATTTTAACCTTATTTCCACATCTCATACTGTATTTAACCTTATCATGTTCAAAAAATTAAGGATACGACACTCCGAGGTGTCACACTTTCAAATATTGCCCAACGCTAAGAGCCCACCACAACAGAGAAGAGGGCAATGTGCATGGGTTTGGTGTGAGCTCCATGGACAGTGCTGGCCATGGGGGTGACACTACCAATTAAAGAACAAGTGAAATGTTGTATTGTAAGAAGTATGTTGAACTAGCTGTGCAATTGTTTCATGTGGTGATGTAACAATTGTTGAGATGTACGAACTATGTCAGAATTGTTGTACCATAAAAACTATGTTGTAACTTCATTTGTCATGTGTATGGATGTAAACATTATTGTGATGTACTATCTATGTCAAAAAATTTGTATGGTAAGGACTATGTTGTACATGAAAGTGTGAACTGCGTAGGGTTTTTACTTTGTTTATTATTATACTTATGTATTGTTCCTAAACAACTATGTTGGTGTGACATTATAGAATGTGACATTATAGATTGTGGCATTACGGTACGAGGTTATACCGTGTTTGTAACACCCCGGCACCTAGTATGCCCAGAATGTCACCAAACAGAGTAGAAACATCAACCAAATATCATAATTAAGGACAAATTACAGCAAGTACGTAAATGTTTTTGTAACACCCCGTCATTTAATATGCCCGAATGCTACCAAACATAAGCTAAACAACATCTAAATACCACATTTAAACATAAATTCCAGCAAAGGTACATATGCTAAAAACCGATATTTCGGCAGCATCTCCTTTGTTTTTCCATGAATTAACACAATATCAATATCATGGCAAGATATATCATAGCAAGTATTCAATCTTTCATCTAATCTCCACAAGCAACCTACGATTCCGCTATACATTACAACACACTTGCCTCAACCGCGGGCGACGGATTGGCGGGAAGTAGAGGGCACTCCCGGTGTCACACCACCTGCACATAGGCATCACACACTCACAATCATGCCCACAAAACAGTACACAAACCCCCATCTAACCCGACATTGCCCACTACTCGCAAAACCTAAAAACAGAGGTTCTGTCCCGTCGGGACAGCAGCCTTGCAAAAGGCATAACTTGAGTTCTGGGACTCCGAATGAATTAAACGAGTACACCCTCGCGTAGCTTAGGAAATTTCCCAACGTTCTCTAGGTATATGGAAAGTCTGATTCGGCATCTAAAGTTGTTTAATCTACAGATTACCGAGATCTGTTCCAATCGCGTCACAGATTTTAACACGCTCGGTAAAACGGCCATAACATTCAAACGGCTGATCGGATTTTAACGTGCTTTATGTCCACGGAAATATAATTAAATTATCTACAACTTCTTTTAAGTCCGTACGGACAGATTCGGATTCTAAATCGACGAAAGCTCGAACCCTAGCCCGACTGCTCAATCTGCCCGAAAATAGAAACGTGGCAACGTCTAGATCTAACCCAAAGAACTCCAACCCAGCACCACCAATTGATCTAAAAACTTCATAAACACCCTAAGAACAGTACCTAGATCAAACCCAAGGATCCCCATGATCATACCTTTGCCCAATGAACGAATCTCCAATAGATCTCCTCGCTCCTCGCTCCTCGCTCCTCGCTCCTCGGATGGATCCATGAGGATGCAGGGGTGGGGAGGCCACCCTAGGGCAGCAAGGGGGTGGAGGAGAGGTGGTGTGCAATGGGGAGCAATGGGGGAGGTGGAGGCGCAAGGAAGGGAGAGGGGAAGGTGGGGGTGGCGGCTAGGGCTTGGAGGGAGAGGTGGGGGCGCCCAAGGGCAGGGGGAGCACGCCCAAAAGGCTGGTGGGGAGCCCTTTTACCAGCCCCCACACCCAATCCTAGTCCGTTACGGAGACCTACTCCATCCCACCAAAGCCCACCAAGGCCCAAACTCCCCCGGGAAGGCCCAAAACCCCGGAAACGGCCCGGAAAAGCTATTAACCTCCATATCCTATAGTTTTAACCTTAATTCCACATCTCATAATGTTATTAACCTTATCATGCACGTTAAATAAGGTTACGACACTCTGTGGTGTCACAACGCTTCAAAAGGCCCAAAAACGCGAGTAAACCTCAAGCCGAAAGGTTTTATTCTCTAATTTCACCTTCTATAACGTCACACCAAACCGTAGTGTCACATTCTTCCCCCCTTCAACAGGATTCGACCTCGAATCCGAAGGACGCCAAAAACAACAACAAAGTCCCCGATGGACAAAAGACTTCCTTACAACATAAAACATTCACACAAAGACTCAAACCGGAACAAACGACAAACGAGTTCTCAAAACCAACCCTTGGCGAGGAAATGTTGATTTAGCTCAACAAAGTGCAACCTCGCACGGTTTCTCCTTCACCCCAATTACCAAAAAGACCACGAAAGAACACGGTCTCACACTCCTCATTCGATACATTCCTTGGCACTAAAGTGCCTGATCCCTTTAGCATTGCTACTTTCCAGAAGAACACGGCTTCAACCTGCTAGAACCCTCTTCAGCTCCCACGCACAAAAGTGTTTTTCACACATCAACCTCTCTACTATGGTTCGCCGTAATCAAGACGACGCAAGCCAAGAGAGACACTACACTCCAAGACAACCCACTGTTTGAACAACGGGGTTTAAAACCATGCAAAAGATTCGTCTTTTACAAAAGACCAATACCCACCGCTAACATCAAAAGGGAAAGCTTTCTTTAAAACCAAAGTTCTTAAAACCCGCAAGAAGAACAAGAATAACCGAACAAAATGCTACGGTTGACTCCACTCGCTCATAGATCGACAAAAGATCCAATACACTTGAAAAGGAAAAGCAATTACTAGCAACCACCAAGTGGTCCACTAGTACTTAATCAACCCTATCGAGGAACACATCAACAAAGACAATTCTCCAAGAAGGTTTGAATTGAGTCAAACTCAACCTTCCTTTACTCCTCACCTTTAAACCATTTACGATCCACTACTAACAACACCTAATGCTTAGGTCGATAACAACCCATCTTTGGATTTCTCATCCAAGCGGGTCTCGCCCTCAAGCTTTCCACCCAAGGACTAAAACAAGGACACAACGATTGGATAAACTCAACCACAAACCATGAACCCAATTGGTCCCCATGCTTAACCTTGAATCCAATGCACTACAATCACTTTGGAAAAGATTCGACAACAACCAAAGAGCATTCAGTTTAACTTTCTAAACCAAGATGCAAAGGAAACACAAATCCCCTTCATCACAACCAACATACGAAATTCTTTATTCTTTCTTTTCATACTAGAAAGAAATGGACATCTCGATTCATAACATGAATGCAAACTTTTCAAGAGCACTCGGATTAGTCATGTATCCATATATGACTTTCTCACCGACACGGCTCAACGACTCCTTCATCATTAAACATCGATAAACGCGTTGACATGTTTTCCTTTCCACCATTCATTCATCATGGAACAGCAAGATGCCGATTAGTCATTCACCAAACGACTTATTAGGTATCAAAGAATTGAAACACCATTAATATCGAAGGTTGCAGAAATTCATATAGACCATGACTGCAAACCGTTAGCAGGAAAAGACCACGTCATAACAGAACCCTCCATTACTTGAAAGCTAAACTTGCAAAACCTCGCATTTTAACCAACATCAGAATTTTTAAAAATAACATCGACTCCAAAGTCAAGCATCTGCACACACAACCGCCACAAACTTTCTCAAAGAGAAAAGGAAACTCATAGCACAAACTAAACAAGTTAGCCAAAACCAAATATTTGCACCAATTTCTACGATTTTTAGGGAACTCAAACACAAAGATAAGGAACACCTTGACCGAAAACCCTTCAACCAAAATGGCAAGCAACCAAACCAGTCCAAAAGCTTTTAAACACAAGCTCAAAGATAAAAAGAACCATCTCTAGTACTCCACTACGCTTTCCATTAAAAGACTTCAATAATTACTATCTACTTCCTGAGAAGCCCCAACACAAATAAATCAGAAACTTCACAACAAATTCTTCCTCTAGTTACCAATCCCAACACTTTTAATTAGGGTTTAAGGAGCTTATAGAAAAAGGCTCCCAACCAAAACTATATTGACATGACCCTCACGGGTCACCGAATCATAATACATCTTATTCCAAGTTGGAAACATAGTATTTCAATAAATCTTTCAGCAAGATCAGCATATAAATTTCATGCCACCTATATATTCACGTCTCGACAACCGAACCTTATTCAGTTAAACAACGACTTCAACATGTAAATATTATCTCTACAAGACAAAGTTCATAACTAGGATTCCAAGGCATACATTCATTAAGGATGAAATTGTACATCATGTTAATTATCCAAAGCTCACTCCATCGCAACATGTTAAAATTTTCCTCTATTTTAACCATGGTTTTCCAACGAATAATCTAAACAGTTACCACAACTACTTAGTCATCAATAACAACAAGTGGGCATAATCATCAACCAACTACATTACTTTTAGCTACCCTATACATAGGTGATAACAAAATTACCACCACACAACATACTCCCACTATTTAAAATAGACTGAATACTAGCATTAACACTACCATTAACAACATCATTAACAATAAGTCTTATGTCTTCTCCTATTGATATCAATACTAGCATTGTAGCGACAATAACCGCATACTTCCAAAGATACTAGTAGTTTGCAACAACATAAATAGCAACTCTAATCAACATCCAAATTAAAGTCACTAGTCAACACGATTAAATTTCTCTATTAATCCATTAGATTAGAACATCTTTAACAACCAAAGAAAGTTTCTTTTACAATAACGCAGTCTACATCATCTTAATGTTTTAACTATGCATCAAAGTTTAAACTTTTAACATTAACAAGGATCATAAGCACTTTTAAAGCAAGGCAACATATTCTAAGCATGTACATTAACACATTTAATCATTCTCGCTAAGAGTAAATCGCAACAATAGTAGTCTATTTATTCTCAAGCTAGAGATATTAATCACATTGAATTGATTCAACTCAAAATTTAACTTAGCAACACATCAATCCATAAACCACATTGTTACCTACTACATAACATGCTAAACATCAATTCTTACTAGGGACAAACGATTTCAGTCAAAAGACTACTTTGTTTACAGCATTTTAGTTTTAAAACTCATCCCAAATTCATAAGGAAAATTTGACTCTCAAAATTGCGATGAGACAAACCCAAACTTGGTCATGCAAAGGAATTCTCCAAAACACTTTGTAAATCTCAAAGACTCCTACTGGAGGGAACCAATCGATCAAATATACCTTTGCAAATAAACCCTAACTCCAAACTTTCACAAAATAGGAAGGGTTCTTCAAAGATGATTTTCTTAAACCAGCAAAATAACGAATCAAACACCACTTACTTCTACAAAGACACGTAACTTCAGCCACCGACAGCCAGTGCGGCATAACTCATAATAACTCCGTTAACCTCGGAGAAAGACAAACACAGGGATAAATTTGAATGCTTCTTCCCCATAAAGCCATCAACAAACTAATCATTAAAACTGGAAAGGCGCCCAAAAGAAGCGCAACACTAGACTCCTCTTCTTCGTCTTCAACCAAGGAAGACAAAACCACACACCGCATACGGAACGATCCGTGAAAACCCAACATTTTTCATTTGATTCAAATCAACTAAAGCCAAGAAAAGCAACGAAAATCGACCGTCAGAACGGCAAAGAACATACGAAGGAATCCACCACCAAACTCTTCTATTTGACTCCAGTCAACTACCCGATCTACAACAAAGAGGGTAAGCACTCTTCTCCTACAGGGGTTAATAGTTCTTCGGTAATGGCGCTAACCGGCCACACCGTCAAACCTCGCCCTTACTATGAACAAAAAAAGAGGTGACCGAAACCCTTTGGTACCACAATTCCACTCTATCACAACAACAAGAGCAATTCAGTCATTTATCTCATAGACATAGCAACATGCTTTATCAAAGGAAGCATTCAACATCATAGCTTAAATACAACATTTAAGCATAAAGAAACGATACCCATACCCTTTCCTACGGTGCATCCATTGTGTGTCAAATTTTAGATTAGTTATACCACTTTTGCAAGTTTTAATGTTGCTATCCTATAACAAAATTTTAGTTAAGACCTAAGCCATGTTTCTAAGTTATTCCACATCATATTTTAGTTTTTCCCTATAGCATGACACTAAAAATTCACATTCCAAGGACCTACAGCCCGCTCTGATACCAACTGTAACACCCCGGCATTTAATATGCCCGAATGCTACCAAACATAAGCTAAACAACATCTAAATACCACATTTAAACATAAATTCCAGCAAAGGTACATATGCTAAAAACCGATATTTCGGCAGCATCTCCTTTGTTTTTCCATGAATTAACACAATATCAATATCATGGCAAGATATATCATAGCAAGTATTCAATCTTTCATCTAATCTCCACAAGCAACCTACGATTCCGCTATACATTACAACACACTTGCCTCAACCGCGGGCGACGGATTGGCGGGAAGTAGAGGGCACTCCCGGTGTCACACCACCTGCACATAGGCATCACACACTCACAATCATGCCCACAAAACAGTACACAAACCCCCATCTAACCCGACATTGCCCACTACTCGCAAAACCTAAAAACAGAGGTTCTGTCCCGTCGGGACAGCAGCCTTGCAAAAGGCATAACTTGAGTTCTAGGACTCCGAATGAATTAAACGAGTACACCCTCGCGTAGCTTAGGAAATTTCCCAACTTTCTCTAGGTATATGGAAAGTCTGATTCGGCCTCTAAAGTTGTTTAATCTACAGATTACCGAGATCTGTTCCAATCGCGTCACAGATTTTAACACGCTCGGTAAAACGGCCATAACTTTCAAACGGCTGATCGGATTTTAACGTTCTTTATGTCCACGGAAAGATAATTAAATTATCTACAACTTCTTTTAAGTCCGTACAGACAGATTCGGATTCTAAATTGACGAAAACTCGAACCCTAGCCCGACTGCTCAATCTGCCCGAAAACAGAAACGTGGCAACGTCTAGATCTAACCCAAAGAACTCCAACCCAGCACCACCAATTGATCTAAAAACTTCATAAACACCCTAAGAACAGTACCTAGATCAAACCCAAGGATCCCCATGATCATACCTTTGCCCAACGAACGAATCTCCAATAGATCTCCTCGCTCCTCGCTCCTCGGATGGATCCATGAGGATGCAGGGGTGGGGAGGCCACCCTCGGGCAGCATGGGGGTGGTGGAGTGGTGGTGTGCATGGGGGAGCATTGGGGGTGGTGGTGGCGCATGGATGGGAGTGGGGATGGTGGGGGTGGCGGCTAGGGCTTGGAGGGAGAGGTGGGGGCGCCCAAGGGCAGGGGGAGCACGCCCAAAAGGCTGGTGGGGAGCCCTTTTACCAGCCCCCACACCCAATCCTAGTCCGTTACGGAGACCTACTCCATCCCACCAAAGCCCACCAAGGCCCAAACTCCCCCGGGAAGGCCCAAAACCCCGGAAACGGCCCTAAACGCCTTAAAAGCTATTAACCTCCATATCCTATAGTTTTAACCTTAATTCCACATCTCATAATGTTATTAACCTTATCATGCACGTTAAATAAGGTTACGACACTCCGTGGTGTCACAACGCTTCAAAAGGCCCAAAAACGCGAGTAAACCTCAAGCCGAAAGGTTTTATTCTCTAATTTCACCTTCTATAACGTCACACCAAACCGTAGTGTCACAGCTTTAAACGAAATTTTGGCAGCATATCCTTTGTTTTTCCATGGTTTGAAGCAATAATAATAATATCATAACACAATAACATAATGGATGACATCTAAAACATCAATAACAGGAGTTATAGCATCATTTCAAGTCCAGATTATAAACTCAAACGTTTCATGAACCAAAACGAAGTGAACAATATAACCAAGCACACAATATGGCATAATCCAAGTTTAGCGCAATAAAATTAATCATCACAACTACGAATGATAGTGTGTAGTTGTCTAGGTGAATGAAACTACGTGAAGATGTGCCGCTAACTCCCTTTCCCGTATGCCGGTTTCATGGTACCTAAAAACATCATAAAACAACAAGCGTGAGTTCATCACTCAACAAAGTGTATTGCAATGGAATTAAGCAATAACAGTTTTCAATAACATCCTCATTACATCTCATAAACATCATCATAAACATCTCATAATTCATTTTCATAAGCATCTCATAAACATTTTCATCCATGCAATGCAATGCACATGTCTCTTTGCTTAGCACATACCGGTATTGCCGAGTGCACACCCGTCGGTGTGCACCCTCTTTCCCTTCCATCTCGTGGAGGGTGCCTACTCTTACTGACTCGCTTCCAAGGTAGGTCTTTCATGTTCACTACGTGCGAACACAAAGGCCCAGATCAGAATGGGTTGCATCTTCCTTTATGCATGCACATATGCCATAAAACATGAATAACTTGCATATAAACTTGATTTAACAATTGCATAGCCATTTAACAAATTATACTCATCATGTCAGAAGCACGAATCAATCATGGCATCTTATCAAAACACATGGTTAAACTATTTCATTGCGAATCATCACAACCACTACAATACACTTGCCTTTAACCGTGTGAGACAAAGTGGTGAGATGTTGAGGGCACTCCCGGGCTCACACCACCTGCACATAGGTACAATACACTCAAAATCATTCTCACAAAATAATACAAGAACAATCATCTACGTCGACTTCGCAACCCACTCCTAAAACCCGAAAACAGAGAATCTATCCAACGGGACAGCATGCTTCCAACAAGCATAACTTGAGTTTTAAAACTCCAAATAAGATAAAATAGTACATTTTCTCGAAGCTTAGGAGATTTCCCATCTTTTTCTAAGTATTCGTGAAAACTGGATTGGCTTCTAAAAATCTCTAATCTACAGTTGAACACAATCTGTCCCAATCACGTCATAGATTGGGCAGTGCTCGGTAAAATAGCCATAACTTTTAAACGGTTGAACAAAATTTAACATTCTTGCTGTATAATTAAAGGTAATTGAATTGCCTACAACTTTTGTAACAGCCGGCCCTCCATAAAACGCCTCCAAAATTACTAAATTCGCGTTCGAAGACCGATGACCTAATCTGTTCGAGGACAGAACGCTGAACGCAGGACAGAGTTACAATCACCCTAAATCCTTCTAATCACAGCACCTAAACACCAAAACTAACCATGATCTCCCCCATCTAACCAGCACTATAACCCTACAAAATAATCTAAATACACTTACCTCCCTTGAAGAACCAAACAAATGCCGAATTTCTTCTTCTCTCGGCCCGATCTCCCTCCAATCGACTGAATCGTCGAATCTCTTTGGGTGGAAGGTTCCTAAATCAAACGAGGGATGTGAGGGGAGGGCACTAGGGCCAGCTAGAGGTGGGGAGGGGAGGTGCAAGAGGTGGGGAGTGGTGCGGCTAGGGGAGGGGAGGGGGAGGGGCGCACCATGGGATGGGGTGGCGGCTAGGGTAGGGGAGAGTGGGAGGGGCGGCTAGGGGGAAAGGGTGGGGCACCCCAAGGGCTAGGGTTTGCTAGTTTTGTAGGTTATTTCCCCCCTCAAGGCCCAAACATCCCCACAGATGGCCCAAGACTCAATCCCTTAGGCCCAAAACCTCCTGAGAAGGCCCAAACCCTCTAGGAACGGCCCAAAAACCCAGAAAAGACCAAAAACTCAACATACTTCATACCGTAATATCACAGTGTTTTTGGGCCTTTCCGGGTGTTTGGGCCTCTCCGAGGGAGTTTGGGCCTTGTGGGAGTTAGTTTGGGCCTTGGAGGAATTAAATGGGCCATCGGTGGGGGAGTTCTTTGGACCTTGTTGGGGAAAATCCTGCCAACCCTAGCCTTGGGTGCGCCCCCCTTCCCCCTCCTCCCCTCCCACACCTAGCCCCCCTTTGTGTGCGCCCCCCATCCCCCTCCTAGCCGCACCCTCCCCTCCCCCAATGCGCCACCCCTCCCTCCCCTCCCCACCTCTATCCGGCCCTAGATCCATCTCTCGTAGCCCCCCATCTCACTATTGGGAAGCTCTCCATCCACGGGGATTTGGCGTTTCCGGTGTTCCCGGGATTGGAGGGAAGATCGGGCCGCGAGGAGGAGACGTGGGTCGATCGGGTGGTTCATCAAGAAGAGGTATGCTTTGGGGAACTTGTTGGTAGAGATTTGGTTCTGGTTAGATGGGGAATATCATGCTTAGATTTGGTGTTTAGGTGCTGTGGTTAGAGGGATTTAGGAGGATTGCAAATCTGTCTCGCGTTTAGTCCTAGGGTAGATTAGGTCGTCGATCTTCGGGCACAGATTTGAGGACTTTAGAGTTGTTTTCTAGGGATCTGGCTAATGAGAAAGTTGTAGGTAATCGAATTACCTTTAATTGGGCACCGAAATCACTAAATTATGTTTAGCCGTTTAAAAGTTATGGTTGTTTTACCGAACATTGTCCAATCTGTGACGTGAATGGGACAGTCTGTGATCAACTGTAGATTAGAGGATTTTAGTGGCCGAATCAGTTTTCACGAATGCATAGAAAAAGATGGGAAATTTTGTAAGGTTCGAGAAAATTTACTCGTTTACTCGATTTGGAGTCGTTAAACTCAAGTTTTGAGCGTTAGAATTCTGCTGTCCCGTTGGGACAGATTACTGTTTTTCGGGTTTAGGAGTGGGTTGCGAAGTCAATGTAGTTGTTTGGGCTTGTGTTGTTTTGTGGGCATGTTGTTGAGTGTGTTGTACCTATGTGTAGGTGGTGTAACCCTGGAAATGCCATCAACATCTCGCCACTCCGCCTCGCGAGGTTGAAGGCAAGTGTGTTGTAGTGATTGTGGCTTGTGTGGCCATAATGCTTTGTTATGTGTAGCTTATCCATGTGTTAGGTTAAGTTGCTATGTTTGATATTTGCATGCGTTATGATGAATATCTCTACTATATAAAGTGAGAGTTTCTTCCCACGTCACATTAATTGATCTGCTTAATTGCCCTACTTAATTGCCCTGCTTAATTGCCCTACGCAAGAAACGAAGCGTTGCTTTAATTAGCCAGCTTTTGCAAGAAACGAAGCGTTAAAGATAGATGTTTGATCTTATGAAATAGTATTTTTTATTTTTTAATCTTTATTTTTCGTTATCAATTTTGTTTTTCGTAGCAACGCACGGGCATATAACTAGTAGTTGTTAAATGGCAATGTAATGGTTAAATCTAGTTCATATGCAAGTTTATTCATGTGTATGGCATTTGTGCATCCATAATGGAAGAGACGACCCATTCTGATGCAGGCCTCTGTGTTTACACATAGTGAACAGAAAAAACCTACCTCGTAGTCCCATCCACAGTTGTGAATGGAAGCGAGTCAGAAAGAGTAGGCACCCTCCACGGGATGGAAGGGAAAGAAGGTGCACACCGACGGGTTTGCACTCGGCAATACCGGTATGTGCTAAGCAAATAGACATGTGCATTGCATTGCATGAATGAGAATGTTAATGTGGAAGTTTTATATTGCTACCCATGATTCATGATTGACATAGCATAAGTATGTTAACTGTTATCGTTTTATTCCATTGCAATACACTTTGCTGAGTGATGAACTCACGCTTGTTGTTTGATGTTATTTTTAGGTACCTCGAATTCGGCATACAGGAAGGGAAGCTAGCATCACGTCTCCACCTAGTTGCACTCATTTAGACAACTACACCCCCTTATTCGTAGTTGCAATGATTTATTTTTATTGAGCAAAAGAAGAACTTGGACTATGCTATATGGTTTGCTATGTTTTATGGTTCCCTTCGTATTGATTCATGAAACGTTTCAATTTATATTCTGGAGCTTAAACTATTGCTAAAATCCCTGTTATTCATGTTTTAGATGTTCCTTTATTATGATATTGTGTTGTGATGTTATTGTTGATGCTTCAAACCATGGAAAAACTAAGTATATGCTGCCAAAATTTAGTTTAAGCTATTAATGTGGGTGCTGTAATTTATTGTTAAATATGTGTTTTAGTTGTTGTTAGTATCCTTTGTGATGACATTCGCGGCATACTAGGCAACGGGGTGTTATAGTTGGTGTTCTACTTATTTCTTCCTCGTATATATTTTTCGTTCCTTCATGTTAACAAATTGATATGAATAACTACCCAAAACTGCACTAGTAATAACAAAATAGAACAAATTGTTTCTTAAATAATCCACATTATTTGACCTCTATCACCACTCTAAATGGCGATAGAGGACCCACGCCCCTGCAGGAGAGAGGTGTTGGTTCAAATCTCGACAAGGTTGTGATGGCACACAACCAATTACTATCCATCACGGATGGCAACTGTAACATCCCAAATTTTTTTGCATTTATTATGTCTTTTGAATTTTTGAGAATTTTCTAGAATTTATTTAGAATTATTTGAATTATGCCTTTTGTTAAATGCATTAAAGAATTTGAAAATTTTGAATAAAGTTTTGTTAGAAATATTTTATTTGAGTTCAAAATATCTCAAAATATTTTCTAAAATTTTTTTGAAATTTTTTTGGTATTTTTACTATTAATTTTGACTTAATATATATTTTCCTAGATTATTTCAAATAAGAAACTATTTATTTTGACTTAATATACCCAAAACTGCACTAGTAATAACAAAATAGAACAAATTGTTTCTTAAATAATCCACATTATTTGACCTCTATCACCAATCTAAATGGCGATAGAGGCCCCACGCCCCTGCAGGAGAGAGGTGTTGGTTCAAATCTCGACAAGGTTGTGATAGCACACTGCCAATTACTATCCATCACGGATGGCAACTGTAACATCCCAAATTTTTTTTTTTGCATTTATTGTGTCTTTTGAATTTTTGAGAATTTTCTAGAATTATTTGAATTATGCCTTTTGTTAAATGCATTAAAAAATTTAAAATTTCGAATAAAGTTTTGTTAGAAATATTTTATTTGAGTTCAAAATATCTCAAAATATTTTTTAGAATTTTTTTGAAATATTTATGTTATTTGTACTATTTATTTTGACTTAATATATATATTCCTATATTATTTAAAATAAAAAAATTAGGAAATTGTCTAAATAGTGTCGGGTTGAAACCTTAGTAGGCTCAACCCAAAAGCCCAGCCAGACCAAAGACCGTGCTGCAACCGAGTCAAACCCGTGACCTTAGATCATTACCGTTGATTTGCGATCAAACAACTAACGTGAAGCCACGTGTACTAATGCTTTGTGATCGTGGATTTCAAATCAAATGATGGAGAGTGATCTAGACCCTAGCACCTCATCTGACCATCCATCGCGGACACGTGGCACTTTGGTGGCTTTCTTCTCCGATCAGGACTCGGATCCGTGCTGTCATGCTCGCCATGGATTCCCTCATCCGTCCCGTGCTCAACTCAGTCTCTAGCTACTATTTAAGGCAAGCAACCGGTGCACAAAAGTTCTCTAAACCAAAGCCCTAGATCGATTCCTTGATTCCCTTTACCGCTTTGCCAGAATTGAAGAATATTTCCAAGCGCCACCGTGAACTTGATCTTGTCGATTCACCACCGCCAGTGGAAGATAGAGCTTGGAGTCGATGACGTTCGCTTCGCCTTGACGTGAGCTAACTTGTGCGCACCTTGGATCTACCAGAAGATCATCGGAACTCTATTGCTACCGTGGAGCCGAAGCCACCGCCTTCGTCTTCATCGCTGTTGTTCTAGACCCCCAGGTGAGGAGTTGACTGCATCACCAGAACCGCGACAATGAGACTTCTCTGTAGATGCTCACCATTCTCGGCTCTCGCCGTCAAAGAACCTAGGCTGTAGCGCACCGCCATCCTCCGTGGCATGGCTCGATGGTCGACAAGTGTCGCCTACGTGACTGCTATGTCATGATTTTGCCAACATGGCCACCTGATTAGTGCTCGCGTGTAATCTAACCAGCAGCATTGGACGGGTCCACATGTTAGTGAAAGCATTGTGCGGTGGACCAAGCCCGTGGTAGACCAAATGGGTTCTGTGGACTAAGTCCATGGACCAAAGGGCCCACCTGTTAGTGGGGTAGGTTAGAATTTAGAATTTCTTTTTTGCGGTAACTTTGATTTATGACATCATCATGACATCATAAATAGAATTTTCCATAGAAAATATTTCAGTTGAAAATCAAAATAGTTGCTGATATCATCTTTCCTATTTTTCAGTACAAAAATAATTCAAGAAATTTAGTTTATTGTTTTTAATGTATTTTCAAACTTTAAATAGCTCGTTCTTGCTCATATGAACTCCGATTGAGATAGTGAATTTAAAACAAGATAACTTTTAAAACATGGGAACAACATGGTCAAAGCACATCTTGCCTTAGAAAAGCTCTTACTCCTACTCTGGATATTGCTCTTGGATCAGCACTTCACTCTTGAACCCCTTGGCACTTCAACGTCTACGCATAACGAATAAATAAATAATAAATATAAAAAATAGAGAGCAAACTCATATTCAATAATTAAATAAAATTCACCATTAAATATATCATAATTTTATAAATTTTTAGGCTCCAGAACGAGCTATTTAATCCTATTTTGTCTTTGCTTCTAGTCTTGAAATTATGTTAAGTGATGTTAATGTTGAAATCATGCAAAATTAGTATACTTTCTTTTTGAGCTCGCTAGCAAATTTTGAAATATGCCTTTGGATATGACTTAGGATAACATAATCTGAAATTGAGTAGCTTGGTATCATACTTTGTCTAAGATGTCACTTGCATAAGCTTCAAAGCTCTTCTAGGGTGCATTTCATTCCTAATTGCTCTCTTGATACCAATATTGCCAAAAGAGGGAGAAAATTGCAAAAGGCAAAGAGGGAGATGAAAATTTAAAAAATGCTTTCTCGTGATCTTGTTGAACAATTGTCCTTGCATTTTGATCATGAGCAAAATTTGATTAATCTGGAGCTTTTGAGAAATTTCTTGGATTTTAGAGCCTCTTGTTGAAAACTTGTCCTTTCTAGTGTTGAGCTCTGAAATTCTCTTCATCTACTTTATCTTGAGCTTGCTTTCTCTTTTATTTGGACTAAGTATGATGTTGCAATCAAATTGTTTTTCTTCTTTTATTTTCAAACTCAAATTTATGCCTTTTGTGTGTTTTGTCAATATACTCATCAAAGGGGAGATTGACCATGTGGAGGTCAATCCATGTTTGTGATGAGTATTTGATTTTATTTGAACAAGGTATGCTCAAGTTTGAGTTCGATTTGAATTGGAATTCAAAAGGAAGCAATTTGAGTTGTGTTAGTTTCAGGTGGCACTACAGACCTTGTGGAGGCGGTAGTACGACTATATGAACGAGCTAAGATTTTTGTTTGAGCATTTGTAATGATTATTGCATATTATTGTTGGACAATGCTATGTGATGGGTTTCCTTATCTTTGATGATTGCAGGGCTTCAAATTGTGATCATGGTGAGGCGAAGAATGGCCGGGACTAGGCGAGGTGCGTTAAAGGTCCGGATGGCCGGGGATCACCAAAAGATGGCCGGAGATGAAGTCAGAGCAAGTCATGGAGGCAAGGGAATAGTGGAGATGCTAGCTTAACACTGCTTGGATCAAGGAGAGCCGTTGGATCGCGGGTCTAGAAGATAGAGTAGTGGTTAAGTCTACTTTGCTTTGAGAAATGTGCAAAACCCGTTATGTTATTGGATTTTGGGTTAGCCTAATGGGTAAGTGTGTGGGATCAAATCCTGGTCCTTGGAGGGTAGCTTAATTAGGATAGAAGCAACTCATCCAAGGGTGAAGGATGACCCATGAACACTATAAATAGAGGGGTAGGGGTAGCCTCCCTACTTGAAGGTTTTATGTGCTCATTTGATCTTTGCCCACTTATTGTGAGGCTTTGTAAACCTTCCCACCAGAAATACAAAGAGTTTCTTTACTATTCTTGTGAATTTAAATTCCGCATTTACATTATGCCTTTACTTTACGCAATTTAAATTCAGCATTTACTTTCAAGCATTTAAATTCTGCACATTTGCCTCCCCTCCTTCTAAATGCTTGTAGTTCTTAAGCCAAGGATGAATGATTGATGGATGAATCTTCTTAAATCATATCCCAATCATCTAGGCTTCACTTCTTATGTTCAATCTTTGAGAAATCTTAAAGGTTTTATTCTTGAAGTCTCTTTTTTGATTTCCTACTCAAGTCTGTTCTCTCCATGCAGCAGTCCTTATTTATTTTGTGAAAAAAAAAATCATCCGATAGATTTTTGAAGTGATTCTTATTGGGTTGGATTTTTAATTTCCATAGGTTCTTGTGATAAAAATTTCATAGGCCCAACAGCCACGATTTAAGAGCTATGGAAGTTTTACCAAGCCCTAAATGTTCTGTCTGAGTTCTTTATGTAGTAGAGCTTGTTACTTTCATCAGAATTTTACCTTGCTTGATTTGGATCTGATTTTTTGCAGGTAGCTGTGTGACTCCATTATATCATCAGATAAAAAAATTTGAAATTCAAATGAGTCATATATTTGGAGAGATCACCTTTTGACTGAGTTTCTTTTGTGCTGGAAATTCACTTTTGCTTTTTAGAAACAACATATCTTGTCTTATTTTTCTATTTTTTATAAAGGTGATTTTGAATTGATTCCTTTTGTAGTCGACTCTCAATAACCATTAGTACCGGTCAAAAAATTCCCATGGTCATATGAGCCATGAATTTTTATTCATGGCAATTTTATTAGGGGAATGTGCTGCTGTCTTTTTGATGATCCATGGTTGCTCTTGATTCTTGAGAGTCCCTTGATTGTTTTGATTATTTAACTTGGTTCTTGGGGCTTGGTGTTGGAGAAAGCATCAATATTGTCAAAGAGGTGGGAATATTGAAATTGGGATCATTCAGCCCCCATCTGATTGTCATCTCGATCTTTCAATCTGAATCATGGTTTTGGAGCCATGAGGTTTTTATCGATCTCCAAATGTTCTATCTGAGTTCTTTGTGTGGTAGAGCTTGTTATTTTTATCATAATTTTACTATGCTTGATTTGGATCTAATTTTTGGCGGATAGCTTCGTGACTCAATTATCTCTTCAGATAAAAATTTTGAAATTCAAATGAGTCACAGATATGGAGAGATCACCTTTTGACTTAGTATTTTTGTGCTAAAAATTCACTTTTACTTTTTAGAAGCAGCAGATCTTGTCTTATTTATCCCACTTTTTCTTAAGGTAATTTTGAATTGATTCCTTTTTTGGTGGACTCTCAACAACCAGTAGTACCAAAGAAAAAATCCCTATGACCATATGAGCCAAAATTTTTATTCATGGCAATTTTATTAGGGGGATGTGCTGCTATCTTTAAGATGATCCATAGTTGCTCTTGATTCTTGAGAGTTCCTTACTTGGTTTGATTATTTAACTTGGTTGTTGGGGCTTGTTGTTGGAGAAAGCATCAATCTTGTCCTAAGAGGTGGGAATTTTGAAATTGTGATCATTCACCCCCACTCTGATCGCCATCTTGATCTTTCATGAATTATTCTCTAGAAATTAGCAAAAGCCAACAAACTCAATAATGTTTACTATTTTACCTTTATTTTACAAACAAAATTCTGGGATGTTACAATAGCAGAGTAGCATAATATATTAAACATGTAGAGTTAAGTCGTACTGTAACACCCCGGCATTTAATATGCCTGAATGCTACCAAACATAAGCTAAACAACATCTAAATACCACAATTAAACATAAATTCCAGCAAAGGCGCACATGCTAAAAACCGAGATTTCGGCAGCATCTCCTTTGTTTTAACATGAATTAACACAATATCAATATCATGGCAAGATATGTCATAGCACACGACAAATAAAACATCAACATAAATGGATATATCATCAAATTACGCCAAAAAAAACATGCTCAACCACTTCATAAGCTATAACCAAGCAAATAAGGAATCACAAGCATGCTAAATTAAACCCTACATTAAGTTTATGGCACAACTCTTAATATCATGTCTCCAAGTGATTAATTATGGACTATGATGGTGGAGCTACGTGTAGAAGTGTAGCTAGACCCCTTTTTCCCGCATGCCGATCTCAAAGTACCTAAAAACAACATAAAACACAAGCGTGAGTTCGAAAACTCAGCAAGCATATTGTAATGGACAACAAGATCATTTACAAGACAATAATACCTCACGTCACATATAACATCTCAAACTTGAACACATAACAACATCCTCATCATTTAATATGTATTGTAATGCAATGCAATGCAGTGCTATGCTCATATCTCCTTGGAAACTCATATCGGTATGGTTGAGTACACACCCGTCGGTATGCACCCTCTCCCCCCTTCCATCCCGAAGATGGAGGGTGCCTACTCCTCGCTTCCATTCACCACGTGAATGGAATCACGATGTAGGTCTTACTCAATGGCGTTCTGGAATAGTCATAACTTTCTCACCGACCTTCCCCGGATTAGTTATGACTTTCTCACCGCCCTCGCCCCATCTCATGTCATGCATGCAACTATGCCAATTATCATATCTCATTTGTACATAAACATATGGCCTCTCATCATGACAAATATAGACACATGGCATCGAATCATGATAGGTATAAACACATAGCATCATATCATGATAATCATACTCAATATTTATCATTGGAAAACAGCAAGCAAGGCAAGTGATCATAGCAAGTATTCAATCTTTCATCCAATATCAACAAGCAACCTACAATCCGCTATACATTACAACACACTTGCCTCAACCGCGGGCGACGGATTTGTGGGAAGTCGAGGGCACTCCCGGTGTCACACCACCTGCACATAGGCATCACACACTCACAATCATGCCCACAAAACAGTACGCAAAACCCCATCTAACCCGACATTGCCCACTACTCGCAAAACCTAAAAACAGAGGTTCTGTCCCGACGGGACAGCAGCCTTGCAAAACGCATAACTTGAGTTCTGGGACTCCGAATCAATTAAACGAGTACATCCTCGCGTAGCTTAGGAAATTTTCCAACTTTCTCTAGGTATATGGAAAGACTGATTCGGAATCTAATGTCGTATAATCTACATATTACCGTGATCTGTTCCAATTACGTCACAGATTTTAACACGCTCGGTAAAACAGTCATAACTTTCAAACGGCTTGGCGGAATTTAACGTTCTTTATATGCACGGAAAAATAATGAAATTATCTACAACTTATTAAAAGTCCGTACAGTCAGATTCAAAATCTAAATTGGCGAAAACGCGAACCCTAGCTCGACTGCTCAATCTGCCCGAAAACAGAAACGTGGCAACATCTAGATCTAACCCAAATTACTCAAATCCAGCGCCTCCAATTGATCAAAAAACTTGATAAACTCCCTAATAACAGTACCTAGCTCATCCCCAAGGATCCCCATGATCATACCTTTGCCCGACGCACGAAAACTCCAATCGATCTCCTCGCTCCTCGCTCCTCGCTCCTCGCACCTCGCTCCTCGCTCCTCGGATGGATCCATGAGGATGCAGGGGTGGGGAGGTCACCCTAGGGCAGCAAGGGGGGTGGAGGAGAGGTGGTGTGCAATGGGGAGCAATGGGGGCGCCATGGGGGCAAGAGATGGGGCGGCTAGGAGGTGGAGGGAGGAGGAAGGGTGGCGGCTAGGGTTAGGGGCACATGGGGCAGGGGTGGACGTCCCAAGGGCTGGTGGGGAGCCCTTTTACCAGCCCCCACACCCAAACCTAGTCCGTTACGGAGACCTACTCCATCCCACCAAAGCCCACCAAGGCCCAAACTCCCCCGGGAAGGCCCAAAACCCCGGAAACGGCCCGGAAAAGCTATAATCCTCTATATCCTATAGTTTTAACCTTATTTCCACATCTCATAATGTTATTAACCTTATCATGCACGTTAAATAAGGTTACGACACTCCGTGGTGTCACAACGCTTCAAAAGGCCCAAAAACGCGAGTAAACCTCAAGCCGTAAGATTTTCTTCTCTAATTTCGCAATTTGTAATGTCACACCAAAACGTAGTGTCACATTCTTCCCCCCTTCAACTGGATTCGACCTCGAATCCGAAGGACACCAAAAACAACTACCAAGTCCCCAAGGGACAAAAGGCTTCTCAGCCGCAAAGGCTCCATCAACCCAAAACGCTCGAATCCTCACGACAAACATTTCGCACTTCTATCACAACCAACCTGACTACCACACTCCATCAAACTCAATCATGACACAATAATCCCATCTCTTCCAATTATTTGACTCTTTTCACAAAGAATCAAAATTAACTAATGTCAGCTACGTACATAGCCTTCATCGACAAAACTTTTCTTTTCTTCCACAAACCACGCTACACTTTCATTCTACCCCTTCCCAGGCATAACACACACCCAGGGACAACTAGCTACGACAAAGTTCACGACAGATCACTATATTTCAAATTATCATCACTTTTTAACAATCCAACCATATTCTCAACAAGGTTTGGACCGACATCACCAACTTCCAACATGACCACCCTTTGAACCACAACCAAAGTTCTACGCCTAGCCCAAGGTAGAGCTGTAAATTATTACCAAACCTCAACTGGTTCTTTTCCTATGAGGGTCTCGCCCTCACACTTTCTCACTCAAAAACTACCAAACCCATGAGTATAATCCTCCATTATGCTCAACAATTCCATAGACATTTCTATTCACATCTCAAACGAGAATGCCAACAAAGAGCAACTCCCTTAGTCGGATGAACCACATTCATCAACTCGAACCCAAAACACAACAAATCACTTGGAACAAAGGTTTGACAACCTCGAAAGATCACTCGATCTTTTTTTCCTAAGTCAAGTCGCAAAGGAAAAACTCCAATCTCAAATCAATGCGATACATCTCGCATCGGGGACCACTCAAACAAAAAGAGAGACTCCACACAATTCTTTGTCAGAAATTCTCAACAATCAATGACAACTCGACTCACTTTCACCACAGCCAAGCATCTCATAAAAACAACATTGTGGAAGAGAAAACCGATTCTCAAACCAATCGAAAGAATCCACAACCGCCATAATAACTCTCAAGGAAACAAAGAAACCCAATCCTCTTACAACAAAGCCAAATGCCAGGAACTCTTCACTCTTTCTTTTCATGCTAAAGAGCAAATGGAAATCTAGATTCATGACATGAAACCAAGCTTTTCGAGAGCACTCCGGATTAGTCATATTTCCCTATATGACTTACTCACCGACCTGGCTCAACGGCTCTTTTATCAATAGACATCTATAAATGATGTCATGTTTCCTTTTCACCATTCATTCATCATGTACAACGCTACCAAATAGTCATTGACAAGACAACTTCTTCCTCTGCATCACATGATTAAAACTTGGATAACATCGATGATTGCGCCCAATCATAAAACTATGAGGGGAACACCATTAACAGGAAAACACCACGTCATACATAACCCGTCGACAACTGAAAGCCAAATTTGTAAAGCATCGCGTTTTAACCAAAATCAACATTTTGAAAGAGAACATTAATTCTCAAAGAGAAATGGGAGACTCATTTTCCCAAAATGAGAACACTTCACCAACCCGAATCACTTATAAACATTCATAAAATCCACCCTTTTGAAACACTCGCAAACACCACATGACCTTTTCCAAATAAATCCAGTTCCAATCAAATAGACTTACAAATTAAATCTCAAGAATTTTCAACACAGCCCACTATGTCCATCGGATTCCTTTTTAAGATTTACTCCAAGTATGCTTCGATAACGCGAAGGAGCGCGATCCACTCAAAGGCTTTTGGGTGCAAAATCAAACTCATAGCATAAATCGAACAACTTAGCCAAAACCAAAGATGGGCACCAACCTCTACGAGTTTTAGGGAAACTCGAAAATGCAACATAAAGAACACCTTGACCAAAAAACATTTAACCAAGATAGCAAACCACCAACCTGCACCAAAAGGTTTTATACACAAGCTCGGCATGAGACTCACCATAACCAGTGTCCCACTATCCTTAACATTTAAGCATTCCATAATCACTATTTACTTATCGAGAAAACCCATCTTAAATCAATCCATACTACCTCCTTAAGAAACCCACAAACCAACACATCATAAAACAACGTATTCTATATTTCAAACGTAGTACTTCAATGAGATACTTAAGCATGATCATCCTATCAATTTTTATACCATAAATACGTCAACATCTTGACAATCAAAACTTATTCCATTAACAAATGACTTCAACATACAAATAGTATCTCCATACGACAAAGTCGAAAATTATGATCCTAAGATACACCTTCTTTAGGATACAATTCTATATCATGCTAAAATATCCATGGTTCACTTCATCGCCACATGTTATAATAATCTCTATTTTACAATGGCTTCCAAAAAGTAATCCAAACAATTACCACCACTACTAAATCATCAATATCCATAAATAGGCATAATCATAAAAACAACTACATTGTTTTTAGTTACACTATCCATATACCATAACAAATTGTCACTACACAACATACTCCAACTATAAAAACAAATTTAATAGGTTAGACCATCCCAATGCTTTAGCAATAACATAAGCAAAGAAAGCCTATGTCTTCACAATTGACATCGATACTAGCATCGTAGGAACACAACTGCATACTTCCAATTATACTAATGGTTTGCGACAATATAAAAAGCAACTCTAATCAACTTCCAAATTAAAGTCACTAGTCAACACGATTAAATCTCTCTATTAATCCATTAGATTAGAACATCTTTAGACAACCAAAGAAAGTTTCTTTTACAATATCTAGTCTACATCATCTTAATGTTTTAACTATGCATTAGGGTTTAAAACTTTAAACATATTCGAGGGTCATAAGCACTTTCAAAGCAAGGCAACAGATTCTAAGCATGTACATTAACATATTTATTCATTCTCATTATAGGGTAATCTGCAACACTAGAAGTTCATTTAATCTTAAGCTAAGCACAAATATTACTTTTAACCGATTCAACTCACCAATTAACTTAAGAACAAATCATTTCCAATAACCACATTGTTACATACTACATGACATGCTAAACAACCATTTTCACTTTTGACAAACAGGATGCAACTCCACTTTTAAGGACAACCACAACTCAAGAACCAGAACGAACACCGATAGACAATTTCTCCTTTTCCAGGCAAGGAAGAAAACAAAACTCTAACAGAAATGCAGGAGAGTTCCACTCTCAAGTTCCCAAATTTGCCCACAAAACTCTTCAAGAAATCTCAAGATCCATACTTCCAAGAAGGAAGAAGGATGCACTAGGGAAAACAAAATGTTCAACCAAACCTTTTCCGATAAAGTTACAAAACTTAGCTCCACCCAACCTAAGGTCGGCACTAGGAGAACTTCAACTCTTTTCTCAGATAGGGAGGACAACAACCACATATGTTTCCTCCCTAAGACAATCCACAATAACCAGCAAAACCGGGTGTCAAAGCAACGGCGACTCAAAAGGCGCAACACTAAACTCTTCTTCTTCGTTTCCAACCAAGGAAGACCAAAAAAAACCACAAATCGCATACGGAATGATCCGCGAAAAAAATCCAATACCAAACTTTTTTTTTTAGTTTCCATCAACTAAAACCAAGAAAACAACCAAAACCAACTGTCAGAACGGTGAAGAACATACGAAGGAACCCACCACCAAACTCTTCTATTTGACTCCCGTCAACTACCCGATCTACGACAGAAAGGGTAAGCACTCTTCTCCTACAGGGGTTAATAGTTCTTCGGTGATGGCGCTAACCGGCCACACCGTCACACTTCACCCTTACAATGAATAAAGAGAGGTGACCGAAACCCTTCGGCACCACAACCCCACTTTAACATAATAACATGAACAATTCAATTCAATTCTTTCATAAACATAGCAACATACATAAACAAATGTAGCATTCAACATCAAGGCTCAAATACAACATTTAAGCGTAACGCAACGATTCCCATACCCTTTCCTACTGTGCATCCATGTGTGTCAAATTTTAAATTACTTATACCACTTTTGCAAGTTTTAATGTTGCTATCCTATAACAAAGTTTTAGTTAAGACCTAAGCCATGTTTCTAAGTTATTCCACATCACATTTTAGTTGTACCCTATAGCATGATACTAAAAATTCACATTCCAAGGACCTACAGCCCGCTCTGATACCAACTGTAACACCCCGGCATTTAATATGCCTGAATGCTACCAAACATAAGCTAAACAACATCTAAATACCACAATTAAACATAAATTCCAGCAAAGGCGCACATGCTAAAAACCGAGATTTCGGCAGCATCTCCTTTGTTTTAACATGAATTAACACAATATCAATATCATGGCAAGATATGTCATAGCACACGACAAATAAAACATCAACATAAATGGATATATCATCAAATTACGCCAAAAAAAACATGCTCAACCACTTCATAAGCTATAACCAAGCAAATAAGGAATCACAAGCATGCTAAATTAAACCCTGCATTAAGTTTATGGCACAACTCTTAATATCATGTCTCCAAGTGATTAATTATGGACTATGATGGTGGAGCTACGTGTAGAAGTGTAGCTAGACCCCTTTTTCCCGCATGCCGATCTCAAAGTACCTAAAAACAACATAAAACACAAGCGTGAGTTCGAAAACTCAGCAAGCATATTGTAATGGACAACAAGATCATTTACAAGACAATAATACCTCACGTCACATATAACATCTCAAACTTGAACACATAACAACATCCTCATCATTTAATATGTATTGTAATGCAATGCAATGCAGTGCTATGCTCATATCTCCTTGGAAACTCATACCGGTATGGTTGAGTACACACCCGTCGGTGTGCACCCTCTCCCCCCTTCCATCCCGAAGATGGAGGGTGCCTACTCCTCGCTTCCATTCACCACGTGAATGGAATCACGATGTAGGTCTTACTCAATGGCGTTCCGGAATAGTCATAACTTTCTCACCGACCTTCCTCGGATTAGTTATGACTTTCTCACCGCCCTCGCCCCATCTCATGTCATGCATGCAACTATGCCAATTATCGTATCTCATTTGTACATAAACATATGGCCTCTCATCATGACAAATATAGACACATGGCATCGAATCATGATAGGTATAAACACATAGCATCATATCATGATAATCATACTCAATATTTATCATTGGAAAACAGCAAGCAAGGCAAGTGATCATAGCAAGTATTCAATCTTTCATCCAATATCAACAAGCAACCTACAATCCGCTATACATTACAACACACTTGCCTCAACCGCGGGCGACGGATTTGTGGGAAGTCGAGGGCTCTCCCGGTGTCACACCACCTGCACATAGGCATCACACACTCACAATCATGCCAACAAAACAGTACGCAAAACCCCATCTAACCCGACATTGCCCACTACTCGCAAAACCTAAAAACAGAGGTTCTGTCCCGACGGGACAGCAGCCTTGCAAAACGCATAACTTGAGTTCTGGGACTCCGAATCAATTAAACGAGTACATCCTCGCGTAGCTTAGGAAATTTCTCAACTTTCTCTAGGTATATGGAAAGACTGATTCGGACTCTAATGTCGTCTAATCTACAGATTACCGTGATCTGTTCCAATTACGTCATAGATTTTAACATGCTCGGTAAAACAGTCATAACTTTCAAACGGCTGGGCGGAATTTAACGTTCTTTATATGCACGGAAAGATAATGAAATTATCTACAACTTCTTAAAAGTCCGTACAGGCAGATTCGAAATCTAAATTGGCGAAAACGCGAACCCTAGCTCGACTGCTCAATCTGCCCGAAAACAGAAACGTGGCAACATCTAGATCTAACCCAAATTACTCAAATCCAGCGCCTCCAATTGATCAAAAAACTTGATAAACTCCCTAATAACAGTACCTAGCTCATCCCCGAGGATCCCCATGATCATAACTTTGCCCGACGCACGAAAACTCCAATCGATCTCCTCGCTCCTCGCACCTCGCTCCTCGGATGGATCCATGAGGATGCAGGGGTGGGGAGGTCACCCTAGGGCAGCAAGGGGGGTGGAGGAGAGGCGGTGTGCAATGGGGAGCAATGGGGGCGCCATGGGGGCAAGAGATGGGGCGGCTAGGAGGTGGAGGGAGGAGGAAGGGTGGCGGCTAGGGTTAGGGGCACATGGGGCAGGGGTGGACGTCCCAAGGGCTGGTGGGGAGCCCTTTTACCAGCCCCCACACCCAAACCTAGTCCGTTACGGAGACCTACTACATCCCACCAAAGCCCACCAAGGCCCAAACTCCCCCGGGAAGGCCCAAAACCCCGGAAACGGCCCGGAAAAGCTATAATCCTCCATATCCTATAGTTTTAACCTTAATTCCACATCTCATAATGTTATTAACCTTATCATGCACGTTAAATAAGGTTACGACACTCCGTGGTGTCACAAAGCTTCAAAAGGCCCAAAAACGCGAGTAAACCTCAAGCCGTAAGATTTTCTTCTCTAATTTCGCAATTTGTAATGTCACACCAAAACGTAGTGTCTCATTCTTCCCCCCTTCAACTGGATTCGACCTCGAATCCGAAGGACACCAAAAACAACTACCAAGTCCCCAAGGGACAAAAGGCTTCTCAGCCGCAAAGGCTCCATCAACCCAAAACGCTCGAATCCTCACGACAAACATTTCGCACTTCTATCACAACCAACCTGACTACCACACTCCATCAAACTCAATCATGACACAATAATCCCATCTCTTCCAATTATTTGACTCTTTTCACAAAGAATCAAAATTAACTAATGTCAGCTACGTACATAGCCTTCATCGACAAAACTTTTCTTTTCTTCCACAAACCATGCTACACTTTCATTCTACCCCCTCCCAAGCATAACACACACCCAGGGACAACTAGCTACGACAAAGTTCACGACAGATCACTATATTTCAAATTATCATCACTTTTTAACAATCCAACCATATTCTCAACAAGGTTTGGACCGACATCACCAACTTCCAACATGACCACCCTTCAAACCACAACCAAAGTTCTACGCCTAGCCCAAGGTAGAGCTGTAAATTATTACCAAACCTCAACTGGTTCTTTTCCTATGAGGGTCTCGCCCTCACACTTTCTCACTCAAAAACTACCAAACCCATGAGTATAATCCTCCATTATGCTCAACAATTCCATAGACATTTCTATTCACATCTCAAACGAGAATGCCAACAAAGAGCAACTCCCTTAGTCGGATGAACCACATTCATCAACTCGAACCCAAAACACAACAAATCACTTGGAACAAAGGTTTGACAACCTCGAAAGATCACTCGATCATTTTCCTAAATCAAGTCGCAAAGGAAAAACTCCAATCTCAAATCAATGCGATACATCTCGCATCGGGGACCACTCAAACAAAAGAGAGACTCCACACAATTCTTTGTCAGAAATTCTCAACAATCAATGACAACTCGACTCACTTTCACCACAGCCAAGCATCTCATAAAAACAACATTGTGGAAGAGAAAACCGATTCTCAAACCAATCGAAAGAATCCACAACCGCCATAATAACTCTCAAGGAAACAAGGAAACCCAATCCTCTTACAACAAAGCCAAATGCCAGGAACTCTTCACTCTTTCTTTTCATGCTAAAGAGCAAATGGAAATCTAGATTCATGACATGAAACCAAGCTTTTCGAGAGCACTCCGGATTAGTCATATTTCCCTATATGACTTACTCACCGACTGCTCAACGACTCTTTTATCAATAGACATCTATAAATGATGTCATGTTTCCTTTTCACCATTCATTCATCATGTACAACGCTACCAAATAGTCATTCACAAGACAACTTCTTCCTCTGCATCACATGATTAAAACTTGGATAGCATCGATGATTGCGCCCAATCATAAAACTATGAGGGGAACACCATTAACAGGAAAACACCACGTCATACATAACCCGTCGACAATTGAAAGCCAAATTTGTAAAGCATCGCGTTTTAACCAAAATCAACATTTTGAAAGAGAACATTAATTCTCAAAGAGAAATGGGAGACTCATTTTCCCAAAATGAGAACACTTCACCAACCCGAATCACTTATAAACATTCATAAAATCCACCCTTTTGAAACACTCGCAAACACCACATGACCTTTTCCAAATAAATCCAGTTCCAATCAAATAGACTTACAAATTAAATCTCAAGAATTTTCAACACAGCCCACTATGTCCATCGGCTTCCTTTTTAAGATTTACTCCAAGTATGCTTCAAGCATAACGCCGAAGGAGCGCGATCCACTCAAAGGCTTTTGGGTGCAAAATCAAACTCATAGCATAAATGAACAACTTAGCCAAAACCAAAGATGGGCACCAACCTCTACGAGTTTTAGGAAACTCGAAAATGCAACATAAAGAACACCTTGACCAAAAAAACATTTAACCAAGATAGCAAACCACCAACCCAGACCAAAAGGTTTTATACACAAGCTCGGCATGAGACTCACCATAACCAGTGTCCCACTATCCTTAACATTTAAGCATTCCATAATCACTATTTACTTATCGAGAAAACCCATCTTAAATCAATCCATACTACCTCCTCAAGAACCCCACAAACCAACACATCATAAAACAACGTATTCTATATTTCAAACGTAGTACTTCAACAGATACTTAAGCATGATCATCCTATCAATTTTTATACCATAAATACGTCAACATCTTGACAATCAAAACTTGTTCCATTAACAAATGACTTCAACATACAAATAGTATCTCCATACGACAAAGTCGAAAATTATGATCCTAAGATACACCTTCTTTAGGATACAATTCTATATCATGCTAAAATATCCATGGTTCACTTCATCGCCACATGTTATAATAATCTCTATTTTACAATGGCTTCCAAAAAGTAATCCAAACAATTACCACCACTACTAAATCATCAATATCCATAAATAGGCATAATCATAAAAACAACTACATTGTTTTTAGTTACACTATCCATATACCATAACAAATTGTCACTACACAACATACTCCAACTATAAAAACAAATTTAATAGGTTAGACCATCCCAATGCTTTAGCAATAACATAAACCGCAAAGCCTATGTCTTCACAATTGACATCGATACTAGCATCGTAGGAACACAACTGCATACTTCCAATTATACTAATGGTTTGCGACAATATAAAAAGCAACTCTAATCAACTTCCAAATTAAAGTCACTAGTCAACACGATTAAATCTCTCTATTAATCCATTAGATTAGAACATCTTTAGACAACCAAACAAAGTTTCTTTTACAATATCTAGTCTACATCATATTAATTTTTTAACTATGCATTAGGGTTTAAAACTTTAAACATATTCGAGGGTCATAAGCACTTTCAAAGCAAGGCAACAGATTCTAAGCATGTACATTAACATATTTATTCATTCTCATTATAGGGTAATCTGCAACACTAGAAGTTCATTTAATCTTAAGCTAAGCACAAATATTACTTTTAAGCGATTCAACTCACCAATTAACTTAAGAAAAAATCATTTCCAATAACCACATTGTTACATACTACATGACATGCTAAACAACCATTTTCACTTTTGACAAACAGGATGCAACTCAACTGTTAAGGACAACCACAACTCAAGAACCGTAAGCGAACACTGATAGACAATTTCTCCTTTTCCAGGCAAGGAAGAAAACAAAACTCTAACAGAAATGCAGGAGAGTTCCACTCTCAAGTTCCCAAATTTGCCCACAAAACTCTTCAAGAAATCTCAAGATCCATACTTCCAAGAAGGAAGAAGGATGCACTAGGGAAAACAAAATGTTCAACCAAACCTTTTCCGATAAAGTTACAAAACTTAGCTCCACCCAACCTAAGGTCGGCACTAGGAGAACTTCAACTCTTTTCTCAGATAGGGAGGACAACAACCACATATGTTTCCTCCTAAGACAATCCACAATAACCAAAGCAAAACCGGTGTCAAAGCAACGGCGACTCAAAAGGCGCAACACTAAACTCTTCTTCTTCGTTTCCAACCAAGGAAGACCAAAAAAAACCACAAATCGCATACGGAATGATCCGCGAAAAAAATCCAATACCAAACTTTTTTTTTTAGTTTCCATCAACTAAAACCAAGAAAACAACCAAAACCAACTGTCAGAACGGTGAAGAACATACGAAGGAACCCACCACCAAACTCTTCTATTTGACTCCCGTCAACTACCCGATCTACGACGAAAGGGTAAGCACTCTTCTCCTACTGAGGGTTAATAGTTCTTCGGTGATGGCGCTAACCGCCACACCGTCACACTTCACCCTTACAATGAATAAAGAGAGGTGACCGAAACCCTTCGGCACCACAACCCCACTTTAACATAATAACATGAACAATTCAATTCAATTCTTTCATAAACATAGCAACATACATAAACAAATGTAGCATTCAACATCAAGGCTCAAATACAACATTTAAGCGTAGCATAACGATTCCCATACCCTTTCCTACTGTGCATCCATGTGTGTCAAATTTTAAATTACTTATACCACTTTTGCAAGTTTTAATGTTGCTATCCTATAACAAAATTTTAGTTAAGACCTAAGCCATGTTTCTAAGTTATTCCACATCACATTTTAGTTGTACCCTATAGCATGATACTAAAAATTCACATTCCAAGGACCTACAGCCCGCTCTGATACCAACTGTAACACCCGGCATTTAATATGCCTGAATGCTACCAAACATAAGCTAAACAACATCTAAATACCACAATTAAACATAAATTCCAGCAAAGGCGCACATGCTAAAAACCGAGATTTCGGCAGCATCTCCTTTGTTTTAACATGAATTAACATAATATCAATATCATGGCAAGATATGTCATAGCACACGACAAATAAAACATCAACATAAATGGATATATCATCAAATTACGCCAATAAACATGCTCAACCACTTCATAAGCTATAACCAAGCAAATAAGGAATCACAAGCATGCTAAATTAAACCCTGCATTAAGTTTATGGCACAACTCTTAATATCATGTCTCCAAGTGATTAATTATGGACTATGATGGTGGAGCTACGTGTAGAAGTGTAGCTAGACCCCTTTTTCCCGCATGCCGATCTCAAAGTACCTAAAAACAACATAAAACACAAGCGTGAGTTCGAAAACTCAGCAAGCATATTGTAATGGACAACAAGATCATTTACAAGACAATAATACCTCACGTCACATATAACATCTCAAACTTGAACACATAACAACATCCTCATCATTTAATATGTATTGTAATGCAATGCAATGCAGTGCTATGCTCATATCTCCTTGGAAACTCATACCGGTATGGTTGAGTACACACCCGTCGGTGTGCACCCTCTCCCCCCTTCCATCCCGAAGATGGAGGGTGCCTACTCCTCGCTTCCATTCACCACGTGAATGGAATCACGATGTAGGTCTTACTCAATGGCGTTCCGGAATAGTCATAACTTTCTCACCGACCTTCCTCGGATTAGTTATGACTTTCTCACCGCCCTCGCCCCATCTCATGTCATGCATGCAACTATGCCAATTATCGTATCTCATTTGTACATAAACATATGGCCTCTCATCATGACAAATATAGACACATGGCATCGAATCATGATAGGTATAAACACATAGCATCATATCATGATAATCATACTCAATATTTATCATTGGAAAACAGCAAGCAAGGCAAGTGATCATAGCAAGTATTCAATCTTTCATCCAATATCAACAAGCAACCTACAATCCGCTATACATTACAACACACTTGCCTCAACCGCGGGCGACGGATTTGTGGGAAGTCGAGGGCTCTCCCGGTGTCACACCACCTGCACATAGGCATCACACACTCACAATCATGCCAACAAAACAGTACGCAAAACCCCATCTAACCCGACATTGCCCACTACTCGCAAAACCTAAAAACAGAGGTTCTGTCCCGACGGGACAGCAGCCTTGCAAAACGCATAACTTGAGTTCTGGGACTCCGAATCAATTAAACGAGTACATCCTCGCGTAGCTTAGGAAATTTCCCAACTTTCTCTAGGTATATGGAAAGACTGATTCGGACTCTAATGTCGTCTAATCTACAGATTACCGTGATCTGTTCCAATTACGTCACAGATTTTAACACGCTCGGTAAAACAGTCATAACTTTCAAACGGCTGGGCGGAATTTAACGTTCTTTATATACACGGAAAGATAATGAAATTATCTACAACTTCTTAAAAGTCCGTACAGTCAGATTCGAAATCTAAATTGGCGAAAACGTGAACCCTAGCTCGACTGCTCAATCTGCCCGAAAACAGAAACGTGGCAACATCTAGATCTAACCCAAATTACTCAAATCCAGCGCCTCCAATTGATCAAAAAACTTTATAAACTCCCTAATGACAGTACCTAGATCATCCCCGAGGATCCCCATGATCATACCTTTGCCCGACGCACGAAAACTCCAATCGATCTCCTCGCTCCTCGCTCCTCGCACCTCGCACCTCGCACCTCGCTCCTCGCTCCTCGGATGGATCCATGAGGATGCAGGGGTGGGGAGGTCACCCTAGGGAAGCAAGGGGGGTGGAGGAGAGGTGGTGTGCAATGGGGAGCAATGGGGGCGCCATGGGGGCAAGAGATGGGGCGGCTAGGAGGTGGAGGGAGGAGGAAGGGTGGCGGCTAGGGTTAGGGGCACATGGGGCAGGGGTGGACGTCCCAAGGGCTGGTGGGGAGCCCTTTTACCAGCCCCCACACCCAAACCTAGTCCGTTACGGAGACCTACTCCATCCCACCAAGGCCCAAACTCCCCCGGGAAGGCCCAAAACCCCGGAAACGGCCCGGAAAAGCTATAATCCTCCATATCCTATAGTTTTAACCTTAATTCCACATCTCATAATGTTATTAACCTTATCATGCACGTTAAATAAGGTTACGACACTCCGTGGTGTCACAACGCTTCAAAAGGCCCAAAAACGCGAGTAAACCTCAAGCCGTAAGATTTTCTTCTCTAATTTCGCAATTTGTAATGTCACACCAAAACGTAGTGTCACACGTACTTAACTAGTTTTTACAATCAAAGGGCCATCAGACCAAATAGTTCATATAATAAATAACACAACGGAAATAAAATAAGTGGTGTCAAATATCCAGCTAGTATGTTTGAGCCCATCCACAAGCAACTGACTAGGGCAACCTAGAAAGCGTCATCTTCATTACTAAGGCCCACGGCGTAAAAGTAACCGCATGATGTGTCTTCAACTCCATCCTCTGAATATTTTCAAGAAGCAATGATTGAGTATGAAAATTGTACCCCGCAAGAGTTCTACACAAATGTATATAGTATGCAAGACTATGTCAATGGAATGGTTATCCTACCAAGTTTTTCCAATTTTGCATAAAGCAAGATTTATTTGACAATAACAAGTAGTAGATTGCAAATGGAATTGGTAAAAGCATTTGACATTGGATAAGCAAGTAAATATAAAGCATAATTACCATAACAATGGGTGGCATCTTTGTGACACTATGGAATGGTGTGATATTATTTATTGTGAATGTTAAGGTCAAAAACTTTATGAAATATGGTATTGGAGGTTAAAACCCTACGCTATGAGGTTTAATCGCGTTTCTGGGCCGTTTCCGGGGTTTTGGGCCTTTCCGGGGGAGTTTGGGCCCAAAAGAAGGGGTTGTGGGCTTTGGTGGGATGGAGTATGAGTCCATTTAGGACTAGGAAACCTGTTTGGGGCTGGTAAAAGGGGCTCCCCCTGCCCCTTATGCGCCCCACCCCTCCCCTTGTGCGCCCACTCCCCCCCCATTGCGCCCTAGCCGCCCTCCCTCTCCCCTTTGGCCGTGCGCCCCCTCTCCCTTTGCCCCTTGCCTCCACCACCTCTCCTCCACCCCCTTGCTGCCCTAGGGTAGCCTCCTGTCGGGACCCCGAATTTGCAAATCCGGACCCTCTGTGTATTCAACACTAGTCCAGGAACGCGCTAGTGCACACAGTCTTAACATCGGTAAATATCACAATCATACCACTCGATACTAATAAAGTACTTTATTTAATAGTCAAACTGGGTACTTGACCTTATGGTCAAGTCACAAATGTACGCCTCGCAGGGCGAAACTTATTAAGAGAGAAATAGTAGCAGCGGAAAATCATAGAAGGTAACATCGTGGCGCCATCCAAAGATACCACAGTGCAACCGATCGGGCTCGCTTCCTACGTGACGGATCCTCTTGGAGCTCCTCCTCCAAAGCTGGTATAGTCTCCTCTTCAACTGGTGTTGTATTATGGCAAGGGTGAGTACTTGGTATTCAGCAAGTCATGCACAGAATGCAGGCTAATATACTATGCATGGCTTAGTACAAAGGAATAGCTCAAGGTATATTTGCAAAGAAATGACATTTGAAAAGTAGCATAAGTAGATTCGAAAGCAGTAAAAACAAGTAAAGCTTAAATAACTTTTCAAGAAGTTTGAGTAAACATTTTTCCCATCCTAAACCACATTTCCATCAACGTCATCATTGATCCAACCCAACTTTTCAAACCAAGTTATTTTTGGAGAAAATCTAACCCTTGACTGTAATTCCCGAGCGATGTCCAATACCGCGGACACAGCTATTCGAATAGATTCTAAACTCTGCAGAGGTTATGCACTTTACCCACAAGATACAGTCAAACACCACAAAGGAGAGTTCCTGTGAATAAAGTCTTTGGAAACCTCTAACAATACAAGTGGTCCTTCCCGGTTATTGCACACTAACCCTTCCCTTCGCTAAGGCGAAGTCTAGGCCAATCAACCGTTAGATGGGTACCTGGCCTCACTGCACGCTCCCCGCACAACTTACACAAAGGGTGTAGTTGACCTCCCGAGGTCCCACAGTGCGTTATTAGCAACTTAGTCAACTAGGTCCGTCCCATTACAGACATGTGGTTGCACGTTAGACCCAGTTCAAAGGCTTGCAAGGTTAAGTCCTTAGGGTGACCAGGGCAAGACTACCCGAAGAACCAAATCAACATCCCCAATGCCACAATGGCCCACTGATTACTCTTGCCACATGCCCTGGCCGAAAATCGCTTATCAAACCCCAGTTGATTACCATGCACCACGTGCCATCAACATCACATGATACTTTTCCAAAACAGGTTCAATATGTCATTAAGTCAATATTACCATTTGATTGTCCAAAATCATGTCATGAGCACGTAAGTGTGTCTAAGCGATACTACAACGGTCTAAACCCATGTTGGCAAGTTAATAATGTCCAACTAGTAAACCACAACTAGGGTGACAAGGGTCATGGCACATACTTAAATAATCAAGGTGTCATACAGCAAATTGGTACTTATCTAATCCCCATGTTTAAACAAAGTATTTTTCTAATTGAACTAGCATGCAATAGTTTAAATCAAAATAGATTTCGAAATAGGATCAACATGGTCAAAGCACAACTTGCCTTCAAAAAGTACTTGTTCTTGGTCTTGAGTTGGATCCTGAGTCAACACTTCTCCTTCGAATCCTTCCGGCACTTCAACGTCTACTCGTAAAGCGTGCAAATAGCAAATACACGAATAAACAATAGGCAAAAGGTGTCCAAACATCCAAATAAAATCCATAAACAGAGAGAACATAATTTTATGAGTTTTTAGAAACTGGAATCGTCAAATTTGGAGTTAAGACGCAAAAGTTATGATTATTTAAAGTTTAAATAATCAATTAAATAATTTTGCAGAGAAAAACTTTAGTCCAAAAATTAAATAAAATTCATATTTAGGTAGATCTCAATTTTATACAAATTTAGAAATTTGAATCACTCAAATCGGAGTTGAAACGCAAAAGTTATAAGCGTTTGAAGTTTGAAACAAAATCTGAAATCATTATTTCGAATTAATAAATCATTTTCTTTTTCGGAAATTAATTATTGCGTCAGCATGGACACGTGTCCGCCTCTGATTGGCCTGCTGACGTCAGCCGGTCCATGGACTCGGTCCACACTCGGCTCGGGTCTACCGTGGACCCGGTCCACGGCTCACGTGAGACTGACATGTGGGACCACTCGGGTGACGTCATCGCTGACGTCAGCGGGGCTCAGCCCACGGTGCTGACAGGTGGGACCCACCGATGACGTCATGGGTGACGTCATGGTGCAGTTTGGTTGTCGGTGACACGCGCGGGCGCGTGTCAGAGACACGCGCTCACGCGCGCGTGGCGTGGCTAAGCACACGTGGCTCGATCGTGCCCGTTGATTTGAAAATCAACGGCCGCGATTAGATCTAGAATTTACGCGTTCCAAATCAGCACCGTCGATCTGGGCCGTTCGATCTAGATCGGACGGTCCAGATCTAACCCTAAAGCTACAACGCAACTAACCTCAACCGTACGATCTAAATCTAACGGTGGAAACCTAATCAAGGACGGGAATAGTAACGGGCGACGTGGCCTCACCTCGTGCGTTGGATCTTGATCCAACGGTTCACCGAGCTCGCGGACGACGATGGCACGCGGCGGCGTTGCGGCTGCCGGCGCTGAGGACGGCGACCACACTAACGGCGCTTCGGGGCGTCTCCGGCCAAGTGAGTGCACCCAATAGGTGCGCCTTGACGCAAGGTTCTCGTGACCGGCTTGAACGCGCGGAGGATGACGAACGGCGCCGGAACGAAGAAAACCGCGCGGCACACCCTAAACTGGCGAGAAATCGTGGAGGCGACGGCGGCGCTTGGGCGTTGGAAACTAGGGCAACAGTGCGCACTAACGACGGTCCTCGGCGATATCCCACGCCTTAAATGGCCTCGGCATGCGTGCACAAGGCGGAAACCTAACCGACGCGGGCGGCTACGCTGGGCGGAGTCGGCTCGATCACGGGAAGACAACGCAATCACGGCCGCCCACGCTGCGTCCGCTCAACGGCCCAGATTTCGGGCGCGCGGATCCGGACGGATCCGGATCGATGCGGCCAAATTCGGCCGTTGGATTTCGATCCAACGGTTCGGATCGATCAAGGTTCGACCGGATCACGTGGCTCGGGTCGGACTCGAACTCGAGTCTGACTCGGGCTCGGTCGGATGAACAGTGCAAACCAACTCGCATTTTCCAGCGATTTAATAATTAAAATAATTCCCAGTAATTCATTTAATTCATTAAAAATAGCAAAAGACTCAGAAAAATTCCAGAAAAATTCTGGAAAATACTTTGGATCATTTTGGACTCAAATAAAATATTTCCAACAAAATTTTATTTGCAAAGTTTAATTCTTTAATTAATTCAAAATGGAATAAATTCAAATAAATCCCAAATAAATCCAAATAAATTCCAGAAAATTCCAAAAATTCACCAAAGTGCCAAATCACTCATGAATTTAAGGAAAGCAAAATTTTGGGGTGTTACACCTCCCCACCCCTGCACCTCGAGGATCCATCCGTTGGAGCGAGGAGCGAGGAGCGAGGAGCGAACCAGGAGGAGATCTACTCAGTTTTCGTGCGTTGGGTAAAGGTATGGCCATGGGAATCCTTGGGGTTGGTCTAGGTACTGTTCTAAGGGTGTTTATCAAGTTTTTAGATCAATTGGTGGTGCTGGATTTGAGTAGATTAGATGAAATCTAGAAGTTGCCACGTTCTCTGTTTCGGGCAGCATGAGCAGTCGACCTAGGGCTTAGGTTTTCGCCAATTTAAATTCAGATTTTGGTCATACGGCTGTTGAAGAAGTTGTAGATAATTTTATTATCTTTCGGTGGATATAAAGAACGTCCAATTCCGCCCAGCCGTTTGAAAGTTATGGCTGTTTTACCGAGCGTGTTAAAATCTGTGGCGTGATTGGAACAGATCACGGTATTTTGTAGATTAAACAACTTTAGAGTCTGAATCAGTCTTTACCTATGCCTAGAAAAATTTGGGAAATTTCCTAAGCTACGCGATGATGTACTCGTTTAATTGATTCGGAGTCCCAGAACTCAAGTTATGCCTTTTGGAAGGCTGCTGTCCCGACGGGACAGAACCTCTGTTTTTGGGTTTTGCGAGTAGTTGGCAATGTCAGGGTAGATGAGGGTTTGCGTATTGTTTTGTGGACATGATTGTGAGTGTGTGGTACCTTTGTGCAGGTGGTGTGATCCCGGGAGTGCCTTCTACTTCTCGCCAATCCGTTGCCCGTGGTTGAGGCAAGTGTATTGTAATGGATAGCGGTTTGTAGGTTGCTAGTTGAGACTAGATGAGATTGATTATGTGTGATGATCACTTGCCATGCTTTAATGATTGCCATTGATATGATGAGTATGATTATCATGTTATGATGCCATGTGTTAATGTACAAGTTGATTATGATGTGGCATATTTGCATACATGGCATGATTACATGGCCCGGGCGGTGAGAAAGTCATAACTAGTCCGGGAAGGTCGGTGAGAAAGTTATGACTAATCCGAAGAGCCAATGAGTAAGTCCTACATCGTGATTCCATTCACCGCGGTGAACGGAAGCGAGGAGTAGGCACCCTCCATCTTCGGGATGGAAGGGGGGAGAGGGTGCACACCGATGGGTGTGTACTCAACCATACCGGTATGAGTTTCTACGGAGACATGAGCATCGCATTGCATTGCATACATAATGATGATGATAATGATATGTGATCATGAATGAGATGGTTTACATGATGTGAGATATTATTGCTATGTAATTGTTCTTGTTGTACCATTGCAATATACTTGCTGAGTGATGAACTCACGCTTGTGTTTATGTTGTTTTTCTTAGGTGCCATGAAACCGGCATGCGGGAAAAAGGGTTTAGCTACACATCTACACGTAGCTCCACACAAATTAGACAGTGTTATCATTTGGAGTCATGATAATGAAAGTATTGCCATGAAACTTGGAGAATTGCTTAAATGTGTGCTCGGTCTTACTATTTGATTCGTTTAGCTCATGAAGTGGTTGAATGCTTTATCCTGGACTTATATTGTTGCTATGTCACATGTTATTGCTGTTTTAGATGCTTTCCATTATGATATAACTTGTGATATCTTGTTGTTGCTCCGAATCATAGAAAAAACAAAGGAGATGCTGCCGAAATTTTCGGTATTAGCATTTGCTCCTTTGCTGTAATTTATTTGTAATTGTGGTATTTAGAGGTTGATTAGACTTTGTTTGGTAGCATTCGGGCATATTAAATGCCGGGGTGTTACAATCTTGCCATAACATAAAAACTTGACAATGTCCTCTTGTCCGCCAAATAGTGCATGGATTCCCTACCCATACATTCCCAAACCAAGTTTTTTTAATATATATATACACACACACACACACAAAATTACTTATTGTGGGAAATAACCAAGCGATGTCCATGACTGGGGACATAGCTATTCGAATATATTACACTCTACAGAGGTTGTATTGCTTTACCCACATGACATGATTAGCTCTTAATGTTAGCCATGACATGCTTCCTTTGGCGTGCGACTGAGAGATCATGATAAAGTTTTTATATTGCCAGTTATAACAATCACCACCCTATGATCTGCATCTCAAGGATGGAGTGTTCTCCAACCTCAATAGTTCATAGTTGTATTGGTAAGCTTCGTGTACCTCATAAAAGCTCCTTCGAACATGGACTTCCTGTACCATACCCACACTAGCCCAATGTTTCACCTATCACATCAACCTGCGGCTAAATTGCTAAAATATAACAACTTATTATGCTAGGTTTGTCCCATTCCAAATATGTGGTAGTATAGAAATGCTTGGGTCAATGGCACAATAAATCGGATCTTAGTAACCCAAACGAGAATGTCATATACCCCGCGCGCACCTGCACCTTTCCTAACAACCACTCACCCAAGTTCAAAGCATGTTTTCCACTTTCATTTGTATTCAAAATATGAGAGGTACCTCCTCTGAACCATATCATAAGTATTTCCCATTTTTGAGTATTTTTACTATCATCCAAGCTAATGGCCTAATATCGTTATAAGCATAGCTTAGCATCTGGCGATCATCTCTACTCTACAATTCCACTTTTAGCCTTTATGGATAGTGGATAATATTTACCAGGGTGACAATGGTAAATGTATCAATTTATCAAGGTAGGGCGAATGCAATAATTGGATATATTTATCATCCATACCAACATAGCAATATTTACTGAAATTACATGCATGCATAATAGTTTAAAACATAACATATAAAATAGTGCAATATGGGTCCAAATATGATCAAATGGGTGCTTGCCTTGCTCGTTGAAGTCTTGATCTATAACACCCCGGCACCTAATGTGCCCAGAATGTCACCACAAAGGACAATACTAACAACTTAACAATAATAAAATTAAATTACAGCAACTACCCTAATTATTTAAACAAAATTTCGGCTGCATGTACTCTCTTTATTATGGTTTTAGGCATTAATAATAAATTCATAGCACAACAGCAAAATGGAAGATAACAACAATATTGTAACCAAGGGTTTCAGGATCAACTCATAACAAGGATATAAATTTAAACGTCACACGAACAACTAGAGGATGAACATTTAACCATGGTGTTCAAGACGACACAAACATCATCATAGTTTAATAAAAGAAAGCAACACCAAATTGGATCATAAATGAATTCATCTAGTGAAATGACGCTAAGTGAAGTGATGATTCTATCTCCCTTTCCCAAATGCCGAATTCATGGTAACTAAAAATAATAATAAACAACAAGTGTGAGTTCATCACTCAGCAAAGTGTATTGTAATGAGAAAAAGACAATAACATGTAACCTACATATAAATGTACTTCATGACTTAAACCATGCGAGGCAAAGTTCACTCAAATTCTTCATTCACATTGTCATTTATGTAACGCATCATGCATGCTCATAAAATGCTCCTTTTCTTAGCACATACCGGTATTGCCGAGTGCACACCCGTCGGTGTGCACCCTCATTTCCTTCCATCCCATGGAGAGGCCTACTCTTACTAATTCGCTCCCATTCATATCTGTGAATGGGACTATGAGGTAGGACTTTCGTGCTCACTACGTGTGAGCACAGAGGCCCGCATCAGTATGGGACACCTCTTCCATCATGAATGCATAAATTCAATAATCATGAATAAGATGCAAATTACATTTGTTTCTAACATTTACATAACCACAACTGTCGGGACCCCGAATTTGCAAATCCGGACCCTCTGTGTATTCAGCACTAGTCCAGGAACGCGCTAGTGCACACAGTCTTAACATCGGTAAATATCACAATCATACCACTCGATACTAATAAAGTACTTTATTTAAATAACCAAACTGGTTACTCGACCTTATGGTCAAGTTACAAATGTATGCCTCGCAAGGCGAAACTTATTAACAGAGAAATAGTAGCAGCGGAAAAATAAGATAACTTCGTGGCGCCATCCAGTATACCACAGGCAACTGACTGGGCTCGCTCCCTAAGTAGACGGTTCCTCTTGGAGCTCCTCCTCCAAAGCTGGTGTAGTCTCTTCTTCAACTGGTGTTGTATTGTGGCAAGGGTGAGTACTTGGTACTCAAGACAAGTCATGCGAGAATGCAGGCTAATATACTATATGCATGGCTTGGTACAAAGGAATAGCTCAAGGTATATTTGCAGAAAACAGCATTTAACAAGTATCATAAATAGATTCGAAAGCAGTAGAAATAAGTAAAGCATAGATAACTTTTCAAGGAGTTTAATAAACATCTTTCCCATCCTAATCCATATTTCCATCAACATCATTATTAATCCAACCCAACCTTTCAAATCCAAGTTATTTTTGAGAAAATCTAACCCTTGACTGTAATTCCCGAGCGATATCCAATACCGCGGACACGGCTATTCGAATAGATTCTACACTCTGCAGAGGTTATGCACTTTACCCACAAGATACAGTCAAACACCACAAAGGCGAAGTTCAGTAACAAAGTCTTTCGGAAACTTCTAACAATACAAGTGGTCCTCCCGGTTATTGCACACTAACCCTTCCCTTAGCTAAGGCGAAGTTTAGGCCAATCAACCGTTAGATGGGTACTGGCCTCGGCCTGACGCTCCCCCGTACAACTTACACAAAGGGTGTAGTTGACCTCCTGAGGTCCCACAGGTACGTTATTAGCAACTTAGTCAACTAGGTCCGTCCCATTACAGACATGTGGTTGCACGTTAGACCCAGTTCAAAGGCTTGCAAGGTGAAGTCCTTAGGGTGACCAGGGCAAGACTACCCGAAGAACCAAAGCAACATCCCCAATGCCACAACTGGCCCACCTGATTATTCTTACCACATGCCCCGATCGAAAAACTATTTATCAAACCCCAGTTGATTACCATGCACCACGTGCCATCAACATCACATGATACATTTCCAAAACAGGTTCAATATATCATTAAGTCAATATTAACATTTGATTGTCCAAAATCATGTCATGAGCACGTAGCAGGTCTAAGCAGTATACTACAACGATCAAATTTCCCATGTTGGCAATTTAATAATGTCCAACTAGTAAACCACAACTAGGGTGACAAGGGGTCATGGCACATATTTAAGTAATCAAGGTGTCATACAGCAAATTGGTATTTATCTAATTCCCCATATTTAAATAAAGTATTTTCTAATTGAACTAGCATGCAATAGGTTAAATCAAAATAGATTTCAAAATAGGATCAACATGGTCAAAGCACAACTTGCCTTCAAAAAGTACTTGCTCTTGGTCTTGAGTTGGATCCTGAGTCAATACTTCTCCTTCGAATCCTTCCAGCACTTCAACGTCTACTCGTAAAGCGTGCAAATAGCAAATACACCAATAAACAATAGGCAAAAAGTATCCAAACATCCAAATAAAATCCATAAATAGAGAGAACATAATTTTATGAATTTTTAGAAACTGAAATCGTCAAATTTGGAGTTAAAATACAAAAGTTATGATTATTTAAAGTTTAAATAATCAGTTAAATAATTTTACAGAGAAAAACTTTAGTCCAAAAATTAAATAAAATTCATATTTAGGTAGATCTCAATTTTATACAAATTTAGAAATTTGAATCACTCAAATCGGAGTTGAAACGCAAAAGTTATAAGCGTTTGAAGTTTGAAACAAAATCTGAAATCATTATTTCGAATTAATAAATCATTTTCTTTTTCTGGAAATTAATTATTGCGTCAGCTTGGACACGTGGCAGCCTCTGATTGGGCGGCTGACGTCAGCCGGTCCATGGACTCGGTCCATGCTCGGCTCGGGTCTACCGTGGAAACGGTCCACGGCCACTGCCGCCGACAGCGGCCCGCTGTCGCTGGCTTCGGGCTCACGCCAAAGACGGGCGCGGCTGACACGGGGGCCCCACATGTCAGTGGCGTGCTCCCACGCGCACGGTGCGGCGGCTAGAACCATGTGGCATGATCAGGGCCGTTGGATCTAGATCCAGCGGTCTAGATCCACCCTAGGTTAACGCAGTTTCCAGCACGTGGCGATCGTGGGCCGTTGGATCTTGATCCAACGGTCCAGATCCGATCTAGTTTATAGGGTTTGGGTTGCACGTGGGCTCACCGTGACTGTCGGATCCTGATCGGATGGCTGAGGACCTTCGCGGGTGACGATGGCGTCGCGGCGGGGCTTGGTCACCGGAACCGAGGAAGACGACCCACGGGACGGCGACTCGGGGCAGATCTGGCGAAACGGAGGTGTCCCTCGGGCGCGTCACGCGATGGGGGTTCCAGATCTAGGACCCACGCGGCGCGGAACGGGCTATCGGCACCGGAGGAGAGGAAGGAACCACGGTGGTGCTTCACGAACTCCGGCGAAAGATTGCGGGCAGGCGGCGGCGGCTCGGGCGTTGGAAACTAGGGCAACAGGTGCGCACACAAACGGCGGTCCTCGGGCGATGACCCACGCCTTAAATGGCCTCGGCATGCGCGCACAAAACGGAAACCTAACCGGACGCGGCGGCTACGCTGGCCGGCGGAGTCCGGCTTCGGGTTCGGCGGAGACGACGACGACGTGGCCGCCCATCCGCGTGTCGCGATGAGCGGCTACGATCGCGCGAAGCGGTCGGATCCGGCCGGACTTCGGCTCAACCGGTGCGATCCAATCTGGACCGTTGGATCTCGATCCAACGGTCGGGATCGAATAGGGTTCGGTCAAGTCACTTGGCTCGGGTCGGACTCGAGTCGGACTCGGACTCGGGTCCGGTCGGATGAACAGTACTTGACCCGACTTGATTTTCCAGCGATTTAATATTTAAAATAATTTCCAGAAATTCATTTAATTCATTAAAAATAGCAAAATACTCAGAAAAATTCCAGAAAAATTCTGGAAAATACTTTGGATCATTTTGGACTCAAATAAAATATTTCCAACAAAATTTTATTTGCAAAGTTTAATTCTTTAATTATTTCAAAATGGAATAAATTCAAATAAATTCCAAATAAATCCAAATAAATTCCAGAAAATTCCAAAAATTCAACAAAGTGCCAAATCACACATGAATTTAAGACAGGCAAAATTTTGGGGTGTTACAACAACCATTAACATAACATCCATCCTTTCTCACAATACTTAAAATACCATTCATGCCAACCTAATCAAATTCTAGATTAAGTACATGGTAGAACAACACATCTTCCCTACCATGCGAGTAAGTCATGACAATAAAAACTATCATTGCGCTACCAACAATCCACATGACAATACACTTGCCTTTAACCTCTCGAAACGGTGTGGCGAGAAGTTAATGCCACTCCTGGGGTCACACCACCTGCAAGTAGTTGCATTCCACTCAAAAACATGCCAACAACACAAACACAAGACTTATAACGACATCAATCCTGCGACCCACTCCTAAACCCTGAAAAATAGCAATCTACCAAACTAGGACATCAGCCTTCCAACGATCATAAATTGAGTTTTACTACTCCAAATCAAGTAAACGAGTACATTTTCGTGATCTACAGGAAAGTTACCATCTTTTTATAATTATTTGAAAAATCTAATTCAGCCTCTAAGTTGCTCTAATCTACAGATGAACACAGACACGGCCAGTCACGATATTGATTGGACAGCCTTCGGTAAAATAGTCATAACTTTTAAATGGGTGAACTAAACTTAGTGATTTCAACCTCTATTGAAAGATAATTCGATTATCTACAACTTTCGCAACAGCCGGGCTCCCATAAAACGCTTCTAAAATTCTCTAATTCACGTTCTAAAATAGCAATATGATTTGCCCGCGAATCCAGAATCTGCCCCGAAATTGGATCCATCTCTAACCTCAACTTCCCAACATGAAAACCAGGAACAAATCCATCTAAACACTCCCAAAACCAGCCTCTATAAGAAAACAAAACCCTAAATGAAGAATGACTTCTCTTACCCAACCACGGGATCGATGATGACGCGAGGAACTCGCCCGATCTGCAGCACTCCTAGCGTTTCGATCCACCGGGGACAGCAATGGGGATCAAAAAATTGGATAATAAGGGAGATGAGGTTGGGTGGAGGCACACCATGGGAGGGGAGGGGCGTCCAAGGGATGCAGGGGGAAGGTCTAGGGTTTGGAGGGGGAATCCCCTCTTCAGGCCCAAAAAGGCCTAACTAGAATGCCCAGAAAGTGAAAATACCTTCAAAAATTCAGATTTTCTCCCCTAAAGTTCTCCTGGAATATTACATTCTCCCTAAAGTTCATTTGGGATATTACATGATCTTATTGTGGTACGAGATAGATGTTTCTAAGATGTCGATGTCTACACGCATCATATTGGAAACACAAATAAGAAACAAATGATATCAAACATAACTCACATTAAAATATTTTTGCAGATTAAGAAATATCATAATTTTAGAAAAAAATATATAAACTGGTTTCACTCAATTTGGAGTTTATATGCAAAAGTTATAAACATTTGAATTTAGCTTGGCTGAGAAAAACTTGAAAAAGAAAAAGGAATGACAGAGATGATGTCAAAGGCTTAATCTCAGATATTACATCTTTTAATAGAGAATGCATAGGCCTTGTTTGGTAGAGCTCCAGCTCCATCAGATCCATGGATCTGGTGGAGCTGGGTATTTTTAGCTCCACCAGATCCGTCGAGCTGGAGCTGTGGATATATTAGAGTGTTTAGGTGGGTCATATTGTCTACATTTTAGAATAAAAATATAAACTTAATTCACTTTATTTTAGCTTACAAGTTTCAGATCTGAGGTGGAGCTGGGGTCTGAAGCTCTGCCAAACAGGGCCATATATTCATCAGGATTGAAATAATATTTTTCATTTAAAGAAAAGGATGTTCCTCTTAGAGAGGCTGATAGGTGGGACCTACATGTCAGTCTGTTATTATTTTTCCTGGAACTGATAGGTGGGGTCCATATGCCAGTGAGATTTTCAAATATTGGTTTAAGTTACAAAATGGTTCACTTAATCGAAATGGGGCCACAAGTCAAAGACTCATTACGCTTAACCACACTTAATTGACATAGCAAACATCATTACCACTAAATATAGGGCCCACAAGTGAGAGACAAAGCACGGGAGCAAGTTGAGCACAACGGTTGAGCTTGCTTCCTAGATCATCGATGGTGCGAAAGAGGCAGAAAGACCATGGGTTCTGGCACAAATGGAAAGATAGTGTCCTTGCGCACCTTTGGGAAGTGGCGGTGGCCAAAAATGTAGACTAGGGCAGAGGTCCGGTGATGTTGAGCAGCGAGGTGTGTCGGGTCAACAGCGAACTTGGCTCATGATGGCAGAGTAGCTGAACCAGGTCAATAAGTTAGCATAAGGCTATTCTCAATGGGTAGTATCATACTCATTAATTAGATGCCACATAGGATTTTTTGCTGATGTGGCAAAGCAATAAATAGGAGGGAGAAGAAAGCTGTATCTTGAGCAAGATACTGCTTTGGCACGATATCTTAGGCTGTGGCACAGAATCTAACGCATTGGGCCCACTTTCATAGACACAACATCACACCAATTAATTATTTTAACCATATAAGTATGACACTATGTATTGTAGAGAGTGTTTCTTCGATGCAGTATCATACTTTTCATCATATGTGGCATTCTTGGATATTGGAGTATGATACTTTGCACTGGGAATAGCCTAAGGGATCTCAGGCGATACTATAGGGGTGGGCGGGAGGACCAATGGTCACTTGTAACACCCTAAAATTTTATTTTATTTTTCTAATTATTTATTTATTTTGAATTTATGGAACTTTCCCTGGATTTTCTAAATTTTATGTGGCTTTTTATAATTTTTAGAATTTTAAAAGTAATATATATGAAAATAAAAAGTAAACCTAGGTTGAAACTAATTTTATTTAGTTAAAAATGTTTCAAGAAATTTTTGGGAATTTTTCCAAAAGAAATTTAACTCTATTTGCTATTTTCTAAAGGCCATTTTAATTTTCTAAAATTACTTTAATTAGAAATTTAGTTTGAAATCTTTGTTCTTGCTCTCAGGTCAAAGCCCAAGTCTTCACAGTCCATTTCTTTTTCCCAGTCCACCGCTTTCTCCTCCCCGCGCTAGCCCGTTCAGCCTGCCCCGCCCGTCCGACCCACCGCTCCCTCCTCTATCTTCCCCTACCATCGCCAACTAGGCCTTCTTGGGACCACCTATCAATGGCCCATCGCCGTTCTTCCTCCTTATTCTTCCTTCGCTGGCTACTTTCTCTCTTCTTCCCCCATTGACATGAGCTTTGAGCTCCGTCCATAGCCGCTTTCCCTCACTAAGGTGCACTTTTGAGTGCCATTAATCTCTCAACCGTGTCACTTCCCTGGCCACTCACCCCACTATCGCGTGCCATAGCTCCCTCCGCTGCCATCGCCCGATGCCATTCTCACACCCGTTGCTGTCACTCTGGTACCCTCCTCACACTATAAAAAGGAGCCCGCCTCACCACCCTTGTGCCATTTTCCACCTCGACAGCTTCTCTCCCTCGTACCTTTCCTTAGAACACCGCACGCCCGAAGCTTCATTTTCTGCTCTGGCCATCGTGCCCTCACAAAGTCATCGACCACATCACAAGGTGCGTAAGGTCCCCCTCAACTTTCCCCTCTCTCAATTCCATGTTACCTCTCCTCTCCCGCCAGTATTTCTCGTTTCCCCTCGCCAACCGCTGCACCACTCCATCATCAATTCCACCGCCATCACAGCCTCCTAGCAACCACCAAGCCCTCCATTAACATCATATCACTGTATTCTAGCTGATACTCCCTTCCCCTTCTCCTGAGCGCCTCCCAAACCCAGCTGACGCCATAACACCGGCTGCCTCACCGCCATCTTTCATGCTCATGGCTGGTACCATCATTTCCCAACGTTAAGCACGTGTGCAATAGTTGGGCCACGCTTCGCGCTACCAAACCCACTCCTCGCTATCAGTCGTCGTGCCCTAAGGAGCCAGCAACGTCCACCATGGACCGATCGAGGCAGTGGACTAGGTCCATGGGCCATGAGCCCACCTATCATAGAACAAAGCCCTTTTTCTTTTGAAAAATAAGTTCGACCAAAATCAATTTCCTTTGATGATGTCATAATCCTATTTCTCCTTAGAAAATAATTCCAAATTCGAAAACCCCTATTTACATCATGCTGATGCAATAAATCAGAATTTCCTTTAGAAATCAAATTCAAAAATACTGGAAAAACCCTAAATATTGTTATCTTTCTCTTTCTCTTTGATTTAAACCTTACGGGAGTCCGTGCTCCTTCATTTTAACTCTGATTGACTTCATTTTTTTCTAAATTTATCTAAAATCCTAATCTACCTATCTTGTGGGCACCCAAAAACAGGAATCGAACCTCACTCGTGTGTTGGACTAGAAAAGACACCCATACTCCACTTAAGTGTATTCCCACTAGCACCAATTGTCCCGTGCACAAAAAATTAACCAGCTAGCCCTCACTCAAACAAATATGAGCCACCTGATTCCATTGTCCAAGAGAGTTCCGATTATTTTCCAAAAAACCTTACCGGGATTGAAACCAACTCTTCCGGACGTAGCTCATGCCGGCCATCTCAAAATCTTGGTATCGCCCACACCCACCAAAAGGTGTGCATCACAATAGGCAAGGAACGACGATTGCTCGTGTCCACATGTTGAATGGTTGAGGACAATTCCGTGTACCTAGATATGTGGCCAGCGCTAGTTCCCAAGATCAAATCTTAGCGCTAACATATCCCGCATTTGAGATGAACCATTACGCATACACACATGTAATTGACATAGCATAAAAGTAGACTAAAAGCTATTTCATCTACTTAATATTACAAGTCCATGGCCGGTCGGCCAAATAATACACATAGAAATAAATTGCAGCAGAAATTAAGCATAAACCAAAAGTGGGGCTACGGTATGCCCATCCATAATACAGAGGCAACCGACTAGAGAAAAGCTCTAGTTCATCCATCCAAGTAGTCGTTTGACCCTAGTGCGAAGTAAGTATCATCAGGGATCTCTTCATTACTTTTGTCTAAACATTTTAAATTGAGCAAATGGTAAGTACACGTATGTACTCGTATGACTTTAGTGTATAGAAATAAATATATATGTATGGTTAATCCAAAGGAATAAACTTCTACTCTAAGGTTATTTTTAGCATAAGACAAATTTTATTTGCAAGTGAATAGTTTATCAAATGTTAACGAATTTGTAAAAAACATTTAATATGAAACTAAAGATAGTATGTAAAGCATATTTACAAAATTTCGTGGCCCTCCATGGCCATGAATATCGAATAAAACACAATCAACCTTGGCTTAGGATTAAACCAACGTACCCATCATAATATATTTCTCAAAATCTTTGCAAAATCAAAGCTATATTTGACATTACTTTCCCGAGTTGCTCTTAACCATGAGCATGGCTAATTAATTAGATTTAGATCTCTATAGAGAGTGTAGACTTTACCAACATGACACATTCTAGCAATCATGTCAACCATGCCACGCGATACCCACAGTACCTATTTTGCTAAATTGTGACAAAACCATTCAACTAGTTAGAGTCTAACCTTACACCAGCCTCGATAATAACTAACCCTTGCTATGGTGCCAGAAATCCAGACTTGTACACTCAGTACTAACGATGGTTTACATCCCATCGCGTTCTTTACCCCATAGCAAGGCACACATCGTTGTATTGTAATACTTTAGTCTCAATGCCTAGGTGACTAGAGCACCTACGAGAGAAACCGTACTCCCAGTTTGCCCTTACTACTTCAGCCTACCAAAATGCAAGGTTAAACCTTAACTAATTTACTAAGCTAAGCCTAACCCATAGTAGCACATGTGGTTGCACAACTGTAACACCCCAAAATTTTTCTTTTCTTAAATTCATGTGTGATTTGGCACTTTGGTGAATTTTTTGGAATTTATTTGGATTTATTTGGAATTTATTTGAATTTATTCCATTTTGAAATAATTAAAGAATTTGACTTTGCAAATAAAATTTTGTTGGAAATATTTTATTTGAGTCCAAAATGTTCCAAAATATTTTCCAGAATTTTTCTGGAATTTTTCTGAGTATTTTACTATATTTAATGAATTAAATGAATTTCTGGGAATTAATTGAATTATTAAATCGCTGGAAAAATCAATCGGGTCGAGTACTGTTCATCCGACCGAGTCGGAACCCGAGTCGGACTCGAGTCCGACCCGAGCCAGCTGACTCGACCGAACCCAATCCTAACCCTACTCGATCCCGACCGTTGGATCGGGATCCAACGGTCCGGATTGGACCGCACCGGTTCGAGCCGTGACCGGGCCGGATCCGGTTCCGCCCGTGCGATCGTGGCCGTTGATCGCGCCACGTGGACGGTCGCCCGTCGTCGTCTCCACCGAGTCCGAAACGGACTCCGCCACCGTGTGGGCCTAGGTTTCCGTTTTTCACGCGGACGCCGAGGGTATTTAATGCCCGGGTCGCACCTCGAGGACCGCCTTGACCCCGCGCAGCCATTGCCCTAGCCGCCGCCGTCCGTAGTGCACCGTCGCGCCCGCGATTGCTCGCCGTAGTTGCGTGAAGCACCGCCGCGGTTCTTCGTTGTTCCCGCCGCCGCCCGCCGTCCTCTGCCGCCGACGACCCCAGATTCGAACTCCCCGCGACGAGGCGCACCCAAAGGGAGAACTCACCTCGCCGGAGCGCACCCGAAACGTCGTTGCCTGTGTCGCCGTCCCCAGCTCCGGCGGTCGGCCGTCATGCGCTATCGCCGGGACTCGAGCTCCCTCAGCCGTCGGATCACAATCGCACGGTCCAGATCACGCCACGTCGTCCCGCCGGTGAGATCCCGTTCTAAACCCCAGATCCAATCTCAGCCGTTAGATCTAGATCGTACGGTTAGCGTTAGCAGCGTTATACGCGTTAGATTGGGTTTGTCAAGTCCCCAAGTTCGAAAAGTGCTGGGACATCCGGAGTATCCGGATCTACATCCGGAGTGTCCGGATCCAACCCGGAATGTCCGAATAAAATGTCCGGAGTATCCGGATTGGGCTGACCGAGCGCCCCAACCCGGAGTGTCGGAGTGTCGGGTTGATCAAAGACCCCAACCCGGAGTCTCGGGTTGAAGCGTCGGAGAGTCCGGATGGTGCGGGATTTTGTATAAAAGTCCCGTTTCTTGATTTCCCCACCTCATTTCTTCTCCCCACTTGGTTCCCCACCCGTGTGAGCTCGTTCCTCCACTCCTAGCTCCTCTCGTGAGCTTCCACGGCCGGGTGACCCTCCGTGGCTCCTCCCGGCGGCTCCTCCATCCCGGGAACTCCTCCTCAAGCCGGCATCCTCCATCCTCCACCGGCATTGCTTCTCCTCCATCTTCCTTGGAGGTAGGTCTCTCTCTTGGGAGTAGATTCGTAGGATTCTTGGGTTCTAGGGTCATCAATGGTGGGAGTTAGAGCTTAGGTTTAGATTTGAAGTTTCGGAGTTGAATCTTGAGCTCTAGGGTTTTGGGTGTAGTGATCCTAGGGTTAGTGTGGGGCTTGGATTGATGAATGTGGGTGCTAGTGTGGTTGATCGGGTAGTAGTAGCGCCGATCCAAGAGTCGTTTGGAGTTGGTTAGTGGTTTCATGGGCTAGTGTCGTTTCTCGTGGAGTTGGGTTAGCTATAAGCTTCTTCGGCCTTGCCACGTGTAGGAAAGTCATGGATCGGGTCCCGTGATGCCGTTGGACTTGGCGGCACCTCGATCCGTCGAGTTATTGGGTAAAACTTCGCGGAGTGTCCGGACACCCGTCCGAGTGTCCGCTCTGCCGAGTATCCGGACCGAATGGGCGGAGTCCGGATTGTCCGGAGAGTCGGATCAAATACGGTTGTCCGGGTTAAGTCTGTCGGTTGAGTCGAGTTGTCCGGTTGCGTTATTTCTTCGGGGTTTTTCAGTTGTACTTCATTCATATGCATTGCATGCATTTTTATTATGCATTGTACTCGTGTAGAGAACGATCCCGCGGCATCGACGTGGCCGTGGTTGAGGAGTTGCCGAGGGCAAATCATTGTCGATCCACCAATGAGAAGAACAAGGCAAGCACCTAAGCATATTTACCCCATTATATGATTTTATCTTAGAGAATTAAATTGCTTATTTAGTCGATTAAGTATGCATTAGGAGTTGAATGGTAGGAACAGGGTTAGAACCTAATTGCTGCACATACACTCCTTGAATTTGTGGAACACTCCCTTCGGAACCAAAATATGGGTAATTGTAACTGAGTCTACGCTTAGTTTTGCTTAGATGTTGGGTTGGGCCAAGTGGGGATGGTTCTCCGCTTGTGATTATTAACAATTGTTTCACTTCACACATGATGGATTGGAATGGGTATGTTTATGAGTTGTAATTGATAAATTGTGGACCAGGCGGGAGTTGGTTCATTTGAGTATGGAGACTCAAATGTGTAGCCCGTCTGAGTCGATTAAGGACCGATTCGATGGTTGCCCTTTGATCGAGCACACCGGTTGGTCGCATGCCCGATTATGGTACGGTAAGCCACTCTTTCTCTCATAAGGAATCGATGGACCGTAACTTCCCGTGGTTGGACGTGGTTGAGGGCGAGGCTTAGCCGACTCTCGGCGCCAAGCCGGGCTTGGGGCTGCTCGAGGGTGCTAGGTTTTCGGCCACAGGAGGACGGCGATTGGGTATGATTGGGAGGTTGACACTAGGCCCTTGTGGTAAGTGTCGTGCGATCAATGCTTCCTGCAGGGTTAATTAAGCGATTCGAATTGCCGCTCTCGGATATGAGCAAGCTCTTTCATCGCACGATCACGTAGTAAGAACTTGAACCGAGGTTCTGCCGAGCTTGAGCCCACATAAATTGGTGTTGAGATTAATTGTTGTGAATTAATGATTGCAACTTCATTTTTAGAAGTAGCGCATTACAAGCGCTAAATTGTGAATTGAGTAGTTAGGTAATTAATATAACAAATGTTAAGCTTTACGCACTTTTACCTTGGCTGGTCTTTTGCTACATCCAAATGCATGTCCTTTGGAGTCGGTCATATATGGACCACGGGTAAGACTTGCAGTACCTTCCGGTACTCAAAGCTTCGCTTTGTGGTTTTGCGGTGAGGATCGGAGGGGTGTGAGTTCGCCCCTCGCCTATCGGTGGCCAAGGGGCGGGGCCGAGTAGAGGCCGTTGCGTGTGTGCGCCGGAGGTGTTCAGGGCATGACACTTCCGGGGTGTTTTACTTTTGTTGTATAGGATAGTCGGCTTTACTTTTGTAAACTGTTGCACTTTTATTTCTGTATTGGAGCCTGTCGGCTCTTCGCTTCCTGTTTGTTTGGTCGTCCTTTGGGCTTCCGTGTGCTGTGTGTGTTTTGTTGTTTCAGCGTTCGTGCGTCTCGGTAGTGAGTTTGGGCCCGATGCCCCTTTGTGGGAAGCTGTTGTGATATAACTTGGGAACCGGTATGTGGGGATCTGGGCGAGTTTCGGATGATACCGGGGAATACCGGGGTTGTTGTCGAGTCGTTGGACGTTCGTAGGGTGGTCTCCATTGGGCTTGGGTAATAGCATCGGGATCACCTCCGGTGATTTGTTGCTAGGACCCAAATCCGGACGAGCAACCGTGCATCCAACAACTTCGAGGACGATCTGGGCGGCTCCTCTCACGGTTGGTATCGAGCAAGGCGCACAAAGGCGGACCCCAACTCGACGACCGCTTAGGAGATTGCTTAGGATTGTCATCTCGCATTAGATAGAAAGTCATACTTATCCCGCCTTAGATTGTAGAGGTGAGAGTAAATTGCGTTGGAAGTCGTGCGTGTCATCTCATCTCATGCCGTGCATGTGTCATCTTTGCCTTGCATCGAGGTTGTGTTAGGTGTGGCAGACTTGTGGGACCCAGTCGGGTGCCGCAATGAGTGTGGGAGTTAGTTCGGGGTTTTTCGCATTTAGGGCTTGTCTTCCCGTGTAGGGTCCTAACTTTTGCCGCTGACTACTGTTCGATGACGAATGCGGACCGCGGGGCTTCCACTGGGGGTGATGGAGGTGCGGGCGGCGGCCGAGAGGTGCTATTCCGCCGCCTCCTCCCAATGTCTTTGGATATTCTGCGGCGGACCGAGCAAAGACACCAGGAGGCGACAAATCGGATCCTAGAAATGCCGGTCCAGATCGGGTCCAGAGGGTGGCGCGGTGATGGGCGAGGTCGGCCCACCGGCTATCTCGACTTCGCACACGCAGCCACGGTCTTCTCACTGCCGCCGATCCGTTGGAGGCCGACGATTGGCTGCGCTTCGATAGAGCGTAAGTTTGCTCTTATCGACCGTGGGGAGCTCGAAGGCCCACTTCGGCGGCGCAGCGGCTCGAGGCCTGCCGGTGCTTAGTGGGCCAATTTGAGGGTGATGCGACTGCCGGCACCGATTCTGGGCTGAGTTCCGTGAGGCATTTCGGGCGTACCACATCCCGAAGGGCCTCATGGACATGAAGAAGCAGATTTCTCACCCTCCGACAGCCTCGGCAAGTCGGTGGTTGGCTACTCGCAGGAGTTCAACTACAGCGCGACGCCCGAAGAGTCGACACCGGCCGGAAGAAGCGTGGTCGGTTTGTGAGTGGGTGGCGAAGATGCAGGATAAGCTGTCCGTCTGCGACCGCGACGACTACAATGACTGGTGAGCGCGATCACCGTTGAGCTCAAGATGCGGGCTCATCAGGAGGAGAAGAAGAGGAAGCGGCGACGCCGTACTCGGCGGCGGCTCGCGGAGCTCGTCGCGATCTCGTATCGGCCGCCGAGGCCGTCTGCTCAGCGTCGTCTCGATCGGTCGCGACAGCCGGTCGTCGGTTCGCCGCTGCCGGCCACGACCACCACTACCGCCACCGGCAGCGAGCGGCGGCGGTTCGGTCGATCCGTGCTACAATTGCGGACGTGCGGGCCACTTCATCGGATGCCCATTTCCACGCCAGGGCAACGCTGCCGCTCAACGGCTTCAGGCGCGGCGGCACCACCGCCCGTTGCCTACGCCGAGCCGAGGCAGCGTCACCTTCGTCGCCGAGGCGGTTTCTGATGGCTCCGCAGTGCTTGCTGGTACGTTCCTTGTTGAGGGGCGTGAGGCTGAAGTGTTGTTTGATTCGGGGCTTCCCATTCTTTTATCCGCACGGGGTTTTGCGGAGCGGCGTCGATGAGGGTCGATGGCAGTGTCACCTCTTTCGATTGAGGCACCGGTGTCGAAGATCACGGTTAGGCAGATGGTTCGGCGATAGTTCAGATTCAGGGATTCCGTTCACGTTAGTTTGCTACTTCTAGATCTTGAGGATAGATGTCATCCTAGGGATGAGTTGGTGACACGACGCGGTGTTTTAGATTCTTTGTAGTCGTACCACTGTCACTCCGAAATCCGAAGGCGGCCGACTCACCCTACTTCTTAACGAGAACAAGGCCACCTTGTGTTCGCTAAATGGGACAGAAGTTGAAGAGTGGACTCGATTCTGTGGTGTCCGAGTTTCCCGATGTGTTCCCGGCGGAACTAGGGGATGCCACCTAATCGGGATATCGAGTTTGTCGTTGAGCTTAGGGATCGCTCCGGTGTCAAGCGACCGTCAGAATGCCACCCAATGAGTGGCTGAGCTAAAGACCGGTGAAAGGATTGATGGACAAGGGGTTCATCCGACCGAGCTCCTCGCCTTGGGGCATTCGGCTCTATTTGTGACCAAGAAGGATGGTTCTCACGCCTCTGCGTGGATTACCGTCCCTTGAATGCGGTTACTATCAAGAACAAGTACCCTCCGCCTCGGATTGATATCCTGTTCGATCGACTTCTTTGGTGCCCGAGTATTTTCCAAGATTGATCTGCGGCTCGGCTACCATCAGATTAAGATCCGAGCCGAGGACGTCCGAAGATCGCTTTCTCCACCGTGATCACGGGCTCTCACGAGTATACCGTGATGTCGTTCGGCTTTAACGACATCCGGCGTATTTTATGTATCGATGAACTCCATATTTATGGAAGAGCTGGATTCTTTTGTCGTCATCTTCATCGATGATATTTTGATATATTCAGCCAGCGAGGAAGAGCACGCCAGACACCTTCGCATTGTCCTCGGGCGACTCAGGGAGCATCGCCTGTATGCGAAGTTCAGCAAGTGCGAGTTCTGGCTGAGGGAAGTGTCATTCTTGGGACACGTCCTTTCTGAGCGAGGCGTGGCAGTTGACCCGAGCAAGGTACAGGATGTACTCAAATGGGAGCAGACCCAAGGCATCACGGACATCCGCATGATTTTCTTGGTGGCCGGGTATTATCGCCGTTTCATCCAAGACTTCTCAAGCGATTGCGGCCGATGACCGAGCCGCTTAAGAAGGGAGTTGAGTTCGAGATGGTTGTGGGAGCGCCTTTCAGACACTGAAGCAACGTCTGACTACAGCTCCTGTCCTCACTCAGCCGGATATCCACAGGCCTTTTGATGTGTATTGCGATGCGTCAGGCATTGGGCTTGGTTGTGTGCTTATGCAAGAAGGCCGAGTCTCACGCATCTCGTGATTGAAGCATCATGAGGAGCACTACCCCACCCACGATTTGGAGCTTGCGCGATGGTGCATGCCTTGAAGATCTGGCGCCACTATCTCTTGGGGAACCAGTGCAATATCTATACTGACCATAAAAGTCTCAAGTACATCTTCACCCAAGCAGATCTGAACATGAGGCAGCGGAGATGGCTTGAGCTGATCAAAGATTACAGTCTGGAGGTGCATTACCACCCGGGGAAGGCGAATGTGGTAGGCCGACGCGTTGAGTCGCAAAGCTCAATGCAAGCGCCTTACTCTCCACCCCCGAGTGCTTCCCTCGTGCCGAATTCCAGACTCGGCTTGGAGATGGGCGAGCAGGATTCATAGCTAATCTCGAGTTGAGATCTACATTGCTCGATCAGATTCGAGAGGCGCAGACTAAGGATGAAGAAGTTTCCCAAATCCGGATAAAGTGAATTTGGGGCAAGTCGAGTTTCGCCTAGATGATCAGGGAACCTTGTGGTTCGGAGACCGCATAGTTGTCCCTGATGACCAGGAGTTGAAGCGAAGGATTCTTGATGAGGCGCATAACTCCTTGCTTACCATTCACCCGGGCAGCAACAAGATGTATCAAGACCTGAGGCGGCAGTTTTGGTGGACTCGTATGAAGCGCGAAGTCGCTCGCTATGTGTCCTGAGTGCGACGCAAGCGGTGAAGGCCGAACACCTCAAGCCGGGTACCCTTGACCTCTTCCTATTCCAGTTTGGAAGTGGGAGGATGTTGCCATGGATTTCATTACGGCTCGCCGACCACTTCCTCGAGCCATGACTCGATTTGGGTAATCGTCGATCGACCGACGGTCTGCGCACTTCTTGGCCGTTTGCACCAAGTATCGAGTCAAGAAGTATGCGGACTTATATATCTCCGGATCGTAAGTCCGCATGGAGTGCCCAAGCGGATAGTTTGAGCAGAGGTTCTCGATTCACTTCTCACCTCGAGAAGCCTGCATGAGGCCTTGGGCACGAAATCGCTCTGATTCACATACCACCCTCGGTGTGGTCGACCGAGAGGGTAAATCGATCCTCGAAGATATGTTGAGGGCTTGTGTCTTGTCCTCGGGAAGAAGTGGGAAGAGTGTCTCCGTGACGCCGAGTTTGCGTACAACAACACTACCAAACCAGCATCAAGATGTCTCCATTCAAGCACTCTATGGTCGTGCTGTCGGGCACCTTTGAACTGGTCCGAGAGTGGCGGCGTTCATTCCTGCCTGAACTAGTCATGGAAGCGAAGAAAAAGTGAGCACCATTCGGGAGAACACGAGGGTAGCACAGTCGCGACAGAAGAGCTATGCCGACCGTCGTAGGAGACCCCTCTCCTTCGATATTGGCGACTTCGTCTATCTGAAGGTATCTCCTCTTCGAGGCACTCGTCGGTTTGGAATCAAAGGGAAGCTGGCACCTCGATACATCGGACCGTTCCGAGTCCTTGAGAAGCGGGGTCAGGTTGCATATCAGCTAGAGCTTCCTCCGTCGCTCGAGATGGTCCACAATGTCTTCCATATCTCCCAGTTGAAGAGGTGTCTCCATACTCCTTTCGAGTCACTTGAAGTGGATGACCTCGGGGTTGCGCCTGAACCGGATCTATCCTATCGAGAGCATCCAATTCGGGTTTTGGAAGAAGCGAACGCAAGACTCGACGAAGAACTCTCAAGTTCTATAAAATTCAGTGGAGTAATCATATCGAGGATGAGGCTACTTGGGAGCAGAAGATCGCTTTAAAGACCGAGTACCCTGAATTTTTCGATGCCATGTAAGTGCGAGCGTACAATTCCCAAGGTTTAGAGCATGTCCGTTAGGGTCCTAACCCGTGTGTCGTCGTTACGAATCTCGGGGCGAGATTCCTTTAAGGGGGGAGGGTTTGTCAAGTCCCCAAGTTCGAAAAGTGCTGGGACATCCGGAGTATCCGGATCTACATCCGGAGTGTCCGGATCCAACCCGGAATGTCCGAATAAAATGTCCGGAGTATCCGGATTGGGCTGACCGAGCGCCCCAACCCGGAGTGTCCGGAGTGTCCGGGTTGACTGTACCGAAGACCCCAACCCGGAGTCTCCGGGTTGAGCGTCCGGAGAGTCCGGATGGTGCGGGATTTTGTATAAAAGTCCCGTTTCTTGATTTCCCCACCTCATTTCTTCTCCCCACTTGGTTCCCCACCCGTGTGAGCTCGTTCCTCCACCCTAGCTCCTCTCCGGCGAGCTTCCACCGGCCGGTGACCCTCCCGTGGCTCCTCCCCGGCGGCTCCTCCATCCCCGGGAACTCCTCCTCAAGCCGGCATCCTCCATCCTCCACCCGGCATTGCTTCTCCTCCATCTTCCTTGGAGGTAGGTCTCTCTTGGGGGTTGATTCGTAGGTTTCTTGGGTTCTAGGGTCATCAATGGTGGGAGTTAGAGCTTAGGTTTAGATTTGAAGTTTCGGAGTTGAATCTTGAGCTCTAGGGTTTTGGGTGTAGTGATCCTAGGGTTAGTGTGGGGCTTGGATTGATGAATGTGGGTGCTAGTGTGGTTGATCGGGTAGTAGTAGCGCCCGATCCAAGAGTCGCTTTGGAGTTGGTTAGTGGTTTCATGGGCTAGTGTCGTTTATCGTGGAGTTGGGTTAGCTATAAGCTTCTTAGGCCTTGCCACGTGTAGGAAAGTCATGGATAGGGTCCCCGTGATGCCGTTTGACTTTGCGGCACCTCGATCCGTCGAGTTATTGGGTAAAAATAGCCAGGTCAGAGTGTCGGACACCCGTCCGAGTGTCCGCTCTGCCGGAGTATCCGGACCGAATGGGCGGAGAGTCCGGATTGTCCGGAGAGTCCGGATCAAATACCCGGACTGTCCGGGTTAGGCTGGTCTGTCCAGTTGAGTCGAGTTGTCCGGTTGCGTTATTTCTTCGGGGTTTTTCAGTTGTACTTCATTCATATGCATTGCATGCATTTTTATTATGCATTGTACTCGTGTAGAGAAACGATCCGCCCGTAGCGTGGCCGTGGTTGAGGAGTTTCCGAGGGGCAAATCGCTGTCGATCCACCAGCAGAAGAACAAGGCAAGCACCTAAGCATATTTACCCCATTATATGATTTTATCTTAGAGAATTAAATTGCTTATTTAGTCGATTAAGTATGCATTAGGAGTTGAATGGTAGGAACAGGGTTAGAACCTAATTGCTGCACATACACTCCTTGAATTTGTGGAACACTCCCTTCGGAACCAAAATATGGGTAATTGTATGAGTCTACGCTTAGTTTTGCTTAGATGTTGGGTTGGGCCAAGTGGGGATGGTTCTCCGCTTGTGATTATTAACAATTGTTTCACTTCACACATGATGGATTGGAATGGGTATGTTTATGAGTTGTAATTGATAAATTGTGGACCGGGCGGGAGTTGGTTCATTTGAGTATGGAGACTCAAATGTGTAGCCGTCTGAGTCGATTAAGGACCGATTCGATGGTTGCCCTTTGATCGAGCACACCCCGGTTGGTCGCATGCCCGATTATGGTACGGTAAGCCACTCTTTCTCTCATAAGGAATCGATGGACCGTAACTTCCTGTGGTTGGACGTGGTTGAGGGCGAGGCTTAGGCCGACTCTCGAGCGCCAAGCCGGGCTTGGGGCTGCTCGAGGGTGCTAGGTTTTCGGCCACAGGAGGACGCTTCAGCGATTGGGTATGATTGGGAGGGGTTGACACTAGGCCCTTGTGGTAAGTGTCGTGCGATCAATGCTTCCCTGCAGGGTTAATTAAGCGATTCGAATTGCCGCGCTCTCGGATATGAGCAAGCTCTTTCATCGCACAGTCACGTAGTAAGAACTTGAACCGAGGTTCGGTCGAGCTTGAGCCCACATAAATTGGTGTTGAGATTAATTGTTGTGAATTAATGATTGCAACTTCATTTTTAGAAGTAAGTACATTACAAGCTGCTAAATTGTGAATTGAGTAGTTAGGTAATTAATATAACAAATGTTAAGCTTTACGCACTTTTACCTTCACTGGTCTTTTGCTACATCCAAATGCATGTCCTTTGGAGTCGGTCATATATGGACCACGTAAGACTTGCAGTACCTTCCGTACTCGGGCTTCGCTTTGTGGTTTTGCGGTGAGGATCGGAGGGGTGTGAGTTCTGCTTCATCGCTTATCGGTGACCAAGGGGCACCGAGTAGAGGCCGTTGCGTGTGCGCTCGGAGGTGTTCAGGGCATGACACTTCCGGTGTTTTACTTTTGTTGTATAGGATAGTCGGCTTTACTTTTGTAAATCGTTGCACTTTATTTCTGTATTGGAGCCCGGCTCTTCGCTTCTGCTTTGTTTGGTCGTCCTTTGGGCTTCCGTGTGCCGTGTGTGTTTTGTTGTTTCCGCGTTTCGTGCGTCTCTGGTAGTGAGTTTGGGCCCGATGCCCCTTTGTGGGAACTGTTGTGATATAACTTGGGAACCGGTATGTGGGGATCCTGGGCGAGTTTCGGATCGCATACCGGGGGAATACCGGGGTTGTTGTCGAGTCGTTGGACGTTCGTAGGGTGGTCTCCATTGGGCTTGGGTAATAGCATCAGGATCACCTCCGGTGATTTGTTGCTAGGACCCAAATCCGACGGGAGCAACCGTGCATCCAACAACTCGAGGACGATCTGGGCGGCTCCTCTCACAATCTCAACCGTTGGATCCAGATCCAACGGTCCAGATTGGCCACGTTCACCCCAAACGTGCGTCACCAGATCCAATCTGGGCCGTTGATTTTTGAATCAACGGCCGAGATCGCGCCACGTGGCTGGAAGTCTGACCGTCGCGCCGGTGCCGCTGGAAAGCGTGTCTCGACACGCGGGTCAGCGTGTCGAGGGGCCCACTCGTCACCACGCCGCGCGCTGCGGAACCCGGGCCGACAAGGCAGGCCCACACGTCAGTGAAGTCACCAGTGGGTCCCACCTTTCAGTATCGGGCTGAGTCCCCACTGACGTCAGCAATGACGTCACCCCAGTGGGTCCCACCTGTCAGTCTCACGGGGAGCCGTGGACCGGGTCCACGGTAGACCCGAGCCAAACCATGAACCACGTCCATGGACCGGCTAACGTCAGCCGCCCAATCAGGGGCTAACACGTGTCCCTGCTGACGCAATAAATGAATTTCCGAAAAAGAAAATGATTTATTAATCCGAATTATTGAATTCAAATTTGATTCAAACTTCAAATGCTTATAACTTTTGCATTTTAACTCCGATTTGAGTGATTCAAATTTCTAAATTTGTATAAAATTGAGATCTACCTAATGATGAATTTTATTTAATTTTTGGACTAAAGTTTTTCTCTGTAATATTATTTAATTGATTATTTAAACTTCAAAATGCTATAACTTTCGCGTTTAAACTCCGAATTTGACGATTCCAGTTTCTCAAAATTCATAAAATTATGTTCTCTCTGTTTATGAACTTTATTTGGATGTTTGGACACTTTTTGTCTATTGTTTTATTCATTTGTTGCTATTTGCACGAGTTACGAGTAGACGTTGAAGTGCTGGAAGGATTCGAAGGAGAAGTATTGACCCAGGAGCCAACTCAGGACCAAGATCAAGTACTTTTTGAAGGCAAGTTGTGCTTTGACCATGCTGATCCTATTTTGAAGTTAATTTGATTTAAATTAATGCATGCTAGTTTAAATTAGAAAATGCTTTACTTAATTATGGGTAATTAGATAAATGCCAAATTGCTGTATGACACCTTGGTTAATCATATATATGTGCCATGACCCTTGTCACCCTAGTTGTGCTTTACTAGTTGGACATTACTAACTTGCCAACATGGGATTTTAGACCGTATAGTATACTGCTTAGACCTGCTACGTGCTCATGACATGGTTTTTGGACAATCAAATGTTAATATTGATTTAATGATATATTGAATCGTTTTGGAAAGGATCATGTGATGTTGATGGCACGTGGTGCATGGTAATCAACTGGGGGTTTGATAAATAGCTTTTGACTGGGGCATGTGGCAAGATTGATCGGGTGGGCCAGTTGTGGCACCGGGAACGTTGGTTTGGTTCTTCGGGTAGTCTTGCCCTGGTCACCCTAAGGACTTAACCTTGCAAGCTTTTGAACTGGGTCAAACGTGCAACCATATGTCTGTAATGGGACAGACCTAGTTGATTAAGTTGCTAATAACGTACCTGTGGGACCTCAGGATGTCAACTACACCCTTTGTGTAAATTGAACGGGGGAGCGTACCGGGGCTGCGGCCAGGTACCCATCTAACGGTTGGTTGGCCAAAACTTCGCCTTAGCTAAGGGAAGGGTTAGTGTGCAACACCGGAGAGGACCACTTGCATTGTTAGAAGTTTCCGAAAGACTTTGTTACGGGAACTCGCCTTTGTGGTGTTTGACTGTATCTTGTGGGTAAAGTGCATAACCTCTGCAGAGTGTAAAATCTATTCGAATAGCCGTGTCTGCGGTATTGGACATCGCTCGGGAATTACAGTCAAGGGTTAGACTTTCTTGAAAATAACTTGGACTTGAAAGGTGGGGTTTGGTTAAATAAGGATGTTGATGGAAATGTAGATTAGGAATGGGAAAGATGTTGATTAAACTCCTAGAAAATAACTTGGACTTGAAAGCACTTGGAGAATGCCCGTGAGTACATCGCTTATGCTGCGGAAAGGATCGCAGAGCTGGAGACCGCACTGTATGGCCAGGGTCCCGATCCAGTGTTGGAGTTGGACGCTCCAAACCCAGAGGAGGAACCAGAAGAGGCGCCACCTGCACCCGCGCCACAGCCACAAAGACCACCAGATCCGTAACTGCAGGAGGACACCGCGTCGTCAACCACAGCTGCAGTTGTGGGGCATGGCGATTGTTTCGCGCCTATGCCGCAGCACCCGTACCCAAGCCGTGGAGGTTTTCTTGATGAGTGAGCGTAGGTGTTGTAGTGAGACTCCTTCGTTGAGTCGCGTCATAGAATAAAGAGTCACCCTTTAGACGTTAAACTCCAGTGTTAGATTGATTTGGATTTTCATTGCTTGTTGAGTGTGCAGTATGTGTTGCAAGGCCCCTAGGCATTGTGAGCAACCATACAAAGTTATTATTAATTAAATAATAAAGTTGGACTTGAGTTACACCCTTCGCCCCGCATAGTTCCATATTACTTGTCTATTCTTGTTTCCCTCTCGTCTCTAAAACCTGGAGCAAACCACAGATGGTGAACACTCGTGGAAACCTTGGAGGCAATGGAAGTGGTTCTTGCCCAGCAGAAAACCCCAATGATGGAGCACCAGCACCGCCAGTTGTTATGCAGAATTTCGGAGCTTTTCTTGCTGCTCAGACTCAGTTGATGCATGCCATGATGCAACAGATGCAGCACGTCACCGCTCAGGCCACTGCTAATCAAGTCAATCAGGGACAACGCCAGAATACAAGACTGTCAGAGTTCATGAGGACTCATCCACCCACTTTCTCCGGGAATGCTAACCCATTGGAAGCCGATGACTGGTTAAGGTCAATTGAGAGGAAGCTACACATTGCTCAATGCATGGGAGATGAGAAGGTACTCTACGCTTCTAATCAGTTGGAAGGAACAGCAGCCGAATGGTGGGAGAACTTCTGCGCTACGCGGGATAACCCACAGGACGTCACTTGGGAGGAGTTTACAGCTGCATTTCGCTAGTATCATGTGCCAGAAGGAATCATGGACCTCAAGAAGGAGGAGTTCAGAGCACTGAAGCAAGGTAATCAGCCGGTGGCCGAATCCCGAATACCTGAACAAGTTCACACAGCTTGCACGTTACGCACTTGAAGACGTAGCGACAGATAAAGCCAGACAGTCTCGTTTCATGAAAGGACTTAACTCAGGATTGCAGGTGGGACTGATCACCCACACCTTTCCAGATTTCCAGGAGCTTGTGAATAAGGCGCTTATTCTTGAGGACAAGCGCAAGGAACTGGATGAGAACAGGAAGCGCAGGATGCAGCATCAGGGATCGCGTCAGGGAGCGCAGTAGCGTTTGAGGGTTGCACCAAATCAGTTTTTCAGATTCCAGCCACAGAATACGACAAGGACACCGTCACTAGCACCAAGACCCGTCAATCAGAACTATCAAACCCCAGCACCAGCCAGAAACGTCACTTCAGGCAGTCAACAGGGGACAATCAGACGCTGCTACAACTGCAATGAGCCAGGACACTTTGCCAACAGTTGTCCTAAGAAGACGGCAGGAGTGACCCCAGTTCGCTTCAATCTGGGATCCACACCAGCCAGGACGCCAGCACCAGGAGCCAACCGAGGGATAGCACAGCCAGGAGCAGCACCCCAAACCGTGGTGAGAGGCCGAGTCAATCATGTCACCGCAGATGCACTGCAGAATGCCACAGACATCGTACTGGGTAAGTTACTTGTTAACTCAGTACCTGCAACAGTTTTGTTTGATTCTAGAGCTTCGCATTCTTTTGTTTCTCAAAGCTTTGCTGCTAAAAATGATTTGGAGATTGCAAGACTTAAATGCATGCTTTTGGTTCAAACCCTGGTTCCGAACTCCGAACGAAAGTAGGATGTTCTGGGGTGAGAATACTAATAGATGGGATAGAGTTCCTAGCGAACCTTATTATTTTGGAGACCCAGACCTTAAATGTTATTTTGGGAATGGATTGGTTATCCAAGCACAAGGCCGTATTGGATTGTGGACGAAGGACTATCTCAGTTGAGAGCCCGTGTGGAAAGAAAGTGGAATTTCAAGCTACCGCCGTTAGAGATGGACAGTTGATGGTTAACAGTACCAAGGCAATCAGCATAGAAGATGTTTCAGTGGTAAATGAGTATCCAAATGTTTTTCCTGGAGATCTACCTAGTATGGCGCCAGACAGGGACATAGAGTTTGTGATAGAGCTTGTACTGCACAAATACGATAGCAAAGAGACCTTATCGGATGTCCACCGAGGAATTGGTAGAGATGAAGAAGCGGCTTGAAGAGTTAATGGAGAAAGGATTTATCAGACCGAGTTAAATCGTGGGGGGAGCGCTTGATTCTGTTTGTCAAGAAGAAGGATGGGAGTTTCAGGATGTGCATTGACTACCGTGCACTCAATGAAGTCACCGTGAAGAATAAGTACCCGCTACCCAGGATCGATGACTTGTTTGACCAAATTGAGAGGAGCCGGAGTTTTCCCAAGATTGATCTCGAGATCGGATACCATCGATTGAAGATCCGATCGTAAGATATCCCGAAGACCGCATTCTCGTCAACATACGGACATTATGAGTTTACTGTTATGTCCTTTGGTCTGACGAATGCGCCAGCATATTTCATGAATATGATGAATAAGGTGTTCATGGAATATTTGGACAAGTTTGTTGTTGTGTTCATAGATGATATCCTAATCTACTCCAAGACAGAGGATGAACATGCAGAGCACTTGAGGCGAGTTTTGGAAAAGCTAAGGGAACAGCAACTCTTCGCTAAATTTAGTAAGTGTGACTTTTGGAAGGACAAGGTGGAGTTCCTCGGACATGTAATGACCGCAGAAGGAGTCACCGTAGATCCAAGCAAGGTAGAAGCTGTGTTACATTGGGAACAGCCGAAGAACGTGACCCAGATCCGGAGTTTCCTTGGAATGGCAGGTTACTATCGCCGTTTCATTGAAGGCTTTTCGACAATTGCGAAACCTCTTACGCAATTGCTGAAAAAGGAGAAGAAGTTTGCATGGACGCCGAAGTGTGAGAAAGGTTTTCAGGAGCTGAAGAAGCGATTGACATCAGCGCCGGTGTTAGTCCTACCGGATGTTAATCAAAGCTTTGATATCTATTGTGACGCATCACGCCAAGGACTTGGATGTGTGCTGATGCAGAATGGGAAGGTCGTCGCTTATGCATCAAGACAGTTGAGGCCACATGAGGAGAATTATCCGACGCATGACCTGGAGCTAGCTGCCGTAGTGCATGCCTTGAAATTATGGCGTCACTATTTAATTGGAAACAGATGTGAAGTATACACGGACCATAAGAGTCTTAAGTACATCTTCACCCAATCAGACCTGAACATGAGGCAGAGGAGATGGTTAGAGTTGATCAAGGACTACAACGTTGGAATCCATTATCATCCCGGAAAGGCCAACGTAGTTGCCGATGCTTTGAGTCGGAAAAGCCATACCGTGAACATGTTGCTAGCCACAAGTCAGGATGAACTATGTGAGGATTTCCATAGAATGCAGATTGAAGTCGTACCAGAAGGATTCTTGGCAGCATTGGAAGTGAAGCCTACCCTAGAAGATCAGATACGAGAAGGACAGAAGGATGATGACAAGATCCGAGGGATTGTCCAACATGGATGAAGGCAAGGCAGAGGACTTCAAGTTGGATGAGCAGTGCACGTTATGGATGAAGGGTCGCATTTGTGTGCCGGACAAGAAGGAGCTGAAGCAATTGATTCTAGAAGAAGCCCATGACTCCAAGTATTCAATTCATCCTGGGAGTGCCAAGATGTATCAGGATTTGAAAGAAAGATTCTGGTGGCCGAACATGAAGCGTGAAGTTGCCGAGCATGTTGCGCTGTGCGACATATGCCAGAGAGTCAAGGCAATGCATCAGAGACCAGCAGGATTGCTACAGCCGTTGAAGATACCATAGTGGAAGTGGGAGGAAATCGGAATGGACTTCATTACCGGTTTGCCGAAAACTCAAGGAGGATATGATTCCATATGGGTTATAGTGGACCGCTTGACTAAGGTTGCCCACTTTATTCCAGTGAAGACCACTTATTCGGGAGATAAGTTAGCTGAATTGTATATGACCAAGATCGTTTGTTTGCATGGAGTGCCAAAGAAGATCGTATCGGATAGAGGTACCCAGTTTACCTCGAGGTTCTGGAATAAGCTGCATGAAGCCATGGGAACCCGTTTGAACTTCAGTACAGCTTATCATCCACAGATGGATGGGCAAACAGAAAGAGTTAATCAGATTCTAGAGGACATGCTATGAGCTTGTGCTTTAGCTTATGCTACCTCTTGGGATAGAAGTCTGTCGTACGCCAAGTTCAGCTACAACAACAGTTACCAAACAAGTTTGCAAATGTCACCATTTGAAGCACTATATGGTCAACCCTGTCGAACACCGTTGAACTGGAATGAGACAGGTGAAAGCCGTGTCTTTGGGCCGAATATTCTTCAAGAAGCTGAAGGACAGATTGCCATGATCAGGGAGAGATTAAAGATAGCCCAATCGCGACAGAAGAGTTATGCTGACAACCGTCGCCGAGACCTGAGTTTTGAACCAGAGGATTTCGTGTATCTCAGAGTCACACCGCTCAGAGGAGTTAAGAGATTCCATGCCAAAGGAAAACTCGCGCCGAGATATGTTGGACCATTCAAGGTTCTCAGCCGCAGAGGTGAAGTTGCTTATCAGCTAGAGTTACCGCAATCACTAGCAGGAGTGCATGATGTGTTCCACGTGTCCCAGCTGAAGAAGTGTCTCCGAGTACCTGAGGAGCAGACACCGCTAGAGTCAATTGAGTTGCAAGAAGATCTGACTTACAAGGAGCACCCCGTGAAGATTCTGGACACCATGGATCGAGAGATGAGGAACAAGTCAACCCGTTTCTGCAGAGTTCAATGGAGCAACCACGCGGAGAGTGAAGCAACTTGGGAGCGCAAAGAGGATTTGAAGAAAGAGTTTCCGAACCTATTTCTTTAGAAAACCCTGAATCTCGGGGACGAGATTCTGTTAAGGGGGAGGTTTGTAACACCCCAAAATTTTGCTTTTCTTAAATTCATGTGTGATTTGGCACTTTGGTGAATTTTTCGAATTTTCTGGAATTTATTTGAATTTATCTGGAATTTATTCCATTTTGAAATAATTAAAGAATTTGACTTTGCAAATAAAATTTTGTTGGAAATATTTTATTTGAGTCCAAAATGTTCCAAAATATTTTCCAGAATTTTTCTGAGTATTTTACTATATTTAATGAATTAAATGAATTTCTGGGACTTAATTGAATTATTAAATCGCTGGAAAAATCAATCGGGTCGAGTACTGTTCATCCGACCGAGTCGGAACCCGAGTCGGACTCGAGTCCGATTCGAGCCAGCTGACTCGACCGAACCCAATCCTAACCCTACTCGATCCCGACCGTTGGATCGGGATCCAATGGTCCGGATTGGACCGCACCAGTTCGAGCCGTGACCGGGCCGGATCCGGTTCCGCCCGTGTGATCGTGGCCGTTGATCGCGCCACGTGGACGGTCGCCCGTCGTCGTCTCCACCGAGTCCGAAACGGACTCCGCCGCCGCGCCCGCCGCCGTGTGGGCCTAGGTTTCCGTTTTTCGCGCGGACGCCGAGGGTATTTAATGCCCGGGTCGCACCTCGAGGACCGCCTTGACCCCGCGCAGCCATTGCCCTAGCCGCCGCCCATAGTGCACCGTCGCGCCCACGATTGCTCGCCGTAGTTGCGTGAAGCACCGCCGCGGTTCTTCGTTGTTCCCGCCGCCGCCCGCCGTCCTCCTCCGCCGACGACCCCAGATTCGAACTCCCCGCGACGAGGCGCACCCGAAGGGAGAACTCACCTCGCCGGAGCGCGCCCGAAACGCCGTTGCCCGTGTCGCCGTCCCTGGCTCGGCGACAAGACCGTCGCGGCATCGCCGGGACTCGAGCTCCCTCAGCCGTCAGATCACAATCGCACGGTCCAGATCACGCCACGTCGTCCCGCCGGTGAGATCCCGTTCCAAACCCCATATCCAATCTCGGTAGTTAGATCTAGATAAATGCGGTTAGCGTTAGCAGCGTTATACGCGTTAGATTGGATCTGAACCGTTGGATCCAGATCCAACGGTCCAGATTTGCCACGTTCACCCCAAACGTGCGTCACCAGATCCAATCTGGGCTGTTGATTTTCGAATCAACGGCCGAGATCGCGCCACATGGCTGGAAGTCTGACCATCGCGGTCAGTGCCGCGCGTGGGAGCGTGTCTCTGACACGCGGGGCCCGCGTGTCAGAGGGCCCACCTGTCAGCCACGCCGTGCGCGCGTGAACCCAGCCGCTGACAAGGCAGGCCCACACGTCAGTGAAGTCACCAGTGGGTCCCACCTTTCAGTATCGGGCTGAGTCCCCGCTGACGTCAGCAATGACGTCACCCCAGTGGGTCCCACCTGTCAGTCTCACGGGGAGCCGTGGACCGGGTCCACGGTAGACCCGAGCCAAACCATGGACCACGTCCATGGGCCATTGACGCCACCGGCCCAATCAAGGGCTGACACGTGTCCCTGCTGACGCAATAAATGAATTTCCGAAAAAGAAAATGATTTATTAATCCGAATTATTGAATTCAAATTTGATTCAAACTTCAAATGCTTATAACTTTTGCATTTTAACTCCGATTTGAGTGATTCAAATTTCTAAATTTGTATAAAATTGAGATCTACCTAATGATGAATTTTATTTAATTTTTGGACTGAAGTTTTTCTCTGTAATATTATTTAATTGATTATATAAACTTCAAAATGCTATAACTTTCGCGTTTAAACTCCGAATTTGACGATTCCAGTTTCTCAAAATTCATAAAATTATGTTCTCTCTGTTTATGAACTTTATTTGGATGTTTGGACACTTTTTGTCTACTGTTTTATTCATTTGTTGCTATTTGCACGAGTTACGAGTAGACGTTGAAGTGCCGGAAGGATTCGAAGGAGAAGTATTGACCCAGGAGCCAGCTCAGGACCAAGAGCAAGTACTTTTTGAAGGCAAGTTGTGCTTTGACAATGTTGATCCTATTTTGAAGTTAATTTGATTTAAATTAATGCATGCTAGTTTAAATTAGAAAATGCTTTACTTAATTATGGGTAATTAGATAAATGCCAAATTGCAGTATGACACCTTGGTTAATCATATATATGTGCCATGACCCTTGTCACCCTAGTTGTGGTTTACTAGTTGGACATTACTAAATTGCCAACATGGGATTTTAGACCGTATAGTATACTGCTTAGACCTGCTACGTGCTCATGACATGGTTTTTGGATAATCAAATGTTAATATTGATTTAATGATATATTGAATTGTTTTGGAAAGGATCATGTGATGTTGATGGCACGTGGTGCATGGTAATCAACTGGGGGTTTGATAAATAGCTTTTGACTGGGGCATGTGGCAAGATTGATCGGGTGGGCCAGTTGTGGCACCGGGAACGTTGGTTTGGTTCTTCGGGTAGTCTTGCCCTGGTCACCCTAAGGACTTAACCTTGCAAGCCTTTGAACTGGGTCAAACGTGCAACCACATGTCTGTAATGGGACGGACCTAGTTGATTAAGTTGCTAATAACATACCTGTGGGACCTCAGGATGTCAACTACACCCTTTGTGTAAGTTGAACGGGAGGCGTCTGGGAGCTGCGGCCAGTACCCATCTAACGGTTGGTTGGCCTAAACTTCGCCTTAGCTAAGGGAAGGGTTAGTGTGCAACAGGAGAGGACCACTTGTATTGTTAGAAGTTTAGAAAGACTTTGTTACTGAACTCGCCTTTGTTGTGTTTGACTGTATCTTGTGGGTAAAGTGCATAACCTCTGCAGAGTGTAAAATCTATTCGAATAGCCGTGTCCGTGGTATTGGACATCGCTCGGGAATTACAGTCAAGGGTTAGACTTTCTTGAAAATAACTTGGACTTGAAAGGTTGGGTTTGGTTAAATAATGATGTTGATGGAAATGTAGATTAGGAATGGGAAAGATGTTGATTAAACTCCTGGAAAAGTTATTGACCTTATACTTGTTTCTATTGCTTTCGAATCTACTTATGCTACTTGTCAAATGTTGTTTTACTGCAAATATACCCTGAGCTATTCCTTTGTATTAAGACATGCATGTAGTATATTAGCTTGCATTTTGTGCATGACTTGCTGAGTACCAAGTACTCACCCTTGCCACAATACAACACAAGTTGAAGAGGAGTCTACACCAGCTTTGGAGGAGGAGCTCCCGGAAAATCCGTCTAACTAGGAAGCGAGCCCAGTCAGTTGCCTGTGGTATACTGGATGGCGCCACGAAGTTATCTTATTTTTCCGCTGCTATTATTTCTCTCTTAATAAGTTTCGCCCTGCGTGGCGTATATTTGTAACTTGACCATAAGGTCGAGCAACCAGTTTGACTATTTAATTAAAGTACTGTATTAGTATCGAGTGGTATGATTGTGATATTTACCGATGTTAAGACTATGTGCACTAGCGTGTTCCTGGACTAGTGCTGAATACACAGAGGGTCCGGATTTGCAAATTCGGGTCCCGACAACAACTGGACCTAAGTGATAGCATCAAGTTCGGTCTTTAGGTTGACTCAGGCAAGAATCTCCCCCTATCTACGTGCAAGTCCATCCCTCACGCAACTAGTTATAAACATACCTCGCCTGTGTCTAAATCATAAGAATTAATTTCACTTTTACCAGAATATCAACAACCATTAATCATGTTTAACATATATCAAATTTGATCAATAACATACACATCATTTCAACTTCTATAGCATGACTAAGCAAATGCAGTTTAATACTCGGTTATACCCATTTAACATTTCATGTAATGTTTACACGTAGCTTAAGGTTAACAAGGTTCTCATGCCAATCCAATTAAGAAAATTCCACAATTTTAGGAATACAACTACCAGTTTACACAATATAGCAACTTTACAAAAACTTCAAGAATTAAAGAAGGTTTGAGAATATAATTCCTTCTATCTTTACTATTTTTATGTTTTTTTTCAGTTTTGGAGCTTCTAATCCTTTCTTTAGTTCTTTCTACAAGAATTAAAGAAGTTACTTCCCCATATTTATACCTTTCGGCCGTTGCTTTAGTGCCCAAGGAAATTGAAAAGATTTCTTCGAGACGTGATCGACGGCATGATTGGCGCGATATCCCCAATGTCTCGGAAGTTGAAAAGTCTTAAGAGAATATATGTGTTCTCTTAAGACTTGGGGGCTAGCTAACGATGATTGCCTGAAGCCTATTAATGGTTACGGCTTTTGAGAAGCCAGTTATAAATATGACCCCTATAACAAAGAGACAAGTTAAATGTTTCGGTCAAAGTTACCATTGACCACGTAAATGACTACTCAACCTGAATTAGGTCGAATGAAAGCTAAGCATTACTAGGTCGGTAATAGACCGACTTGGAAACCTTTCCAGGTTGGGCCATGATGTCTTTTACCATGCCGATTTAGATATAAATCAGTCTGACCAAGTTCTGGTAGGGGGGAAAATCCTCTACGCAAAGATAACATGCAGAAGAAGCTCTATCTGATAGGTACAGACAATCGCATAGAAGTTACTACCTGCAAAGAGACGCCTCTTTGACGAAAAGCCACCTTTTCAGCGAGAAGACATCTTTTGACCAAGAGACATCCTTTGGTGGGAAGACACCTTTAAAGACGACAACTGTCATCCCTTCGATGCTATAAATAGGCTTCTCCTGCCAAGGGCAAGAAGGGGAGGCACAAATCGAAGGCATTTGGAGCAATACATGTTAAGCAATAGACATTGAGCGTTTGTAATAGACATCATCTGTACTTTTTAAAGAGCAGAGCAATACAATTTCCATTCATTTTCCTAATCCTTTCAGTGTCACTTCCAAAGATAGGCAACCCATTTCAAAATCATAAGCTCAGTCTAGGGACCCCCAGGTCCTGAACATCGATACTTATGTATATGTTATTTTTATTTTTTGAATTCAAGATGCTAAAATTATAATTATGTATAAGAAAAATTATGAATTCAAGAGGCTAAAATTATTTGGATTTATTGAAATGTAATACCGAGTTATCATGTAGTGGTGTGCGTATAAAGCATATCTTAAGGGTTTAACCATAAAGGAACTTACAAAAGTACTTAAGTCTAGGATGTTGCTGCTATTACACGGCTTCTGTTGGCGTACTTTACACCAGGGTAACCTCTCCATCGTTGACAAAATGGCCAGGTGAGCAGGCGGGCGACTAGGCCCCTCTCGCTGGGCGGCTAGGCCGAGTGGGTGAACAAAAGGATGAAAAGAAGGAGCCTCCTCCCTCTGACACGGGCCATTGATTGCAAAGGTTGCCCGTCCCTTTGACGCCTCACACCTAACCCGGGCGGACCGGGTGAAGACGTGCGGCAACACGAAGAATGAGGCTGGGGGACATGACTGAAGTGATGGGTGTAATAAAAGAGGCAGAGTTCATTGTGACGCCACCTTCTCACTTGCCTGAGCCGACCCCGTCTATATAAGGCAGCTCGGGTGCATGGAGAGAGAGGATCCGGTTTTATTCTTCTTCTTCCTAGAGGTCGGTCGAAGCTCTGCTTCTCGATAGTAAGGGAGAAGCCTTGTAACCACCCTAGTATACATCAACAACGATCTAGCAAGACGTAGGGCCGTTACCCACATCGGGGGCCCAAACCTGGGTACCCGAGCCGTGGACCGAGTCCGTAGACCGGATGACGCAATGCTGACGTCATAATTCGATTTTTCAATAGAAAAATAATGCGGTGGAAATTCAAAATCCATGCTGACGTCATAATTCGGATTTTTCAATAGAAAAATAAATGAATTAATTCGGTTTATTCTTTTATTTGATTTTTCAAACTTCAAACGCTTATAACTTTTGCGTTTCAACTCCGATTTGAGTGATTCCAATTTCTAATTTTTTATAAAATTGAGATCTATTTAATGGTGAATTTTATTTGAATTTTTGAATACTTTTTGTCTACTGTTTAATTATTTATTGCTATTTGCACACGTTACGAGTAGACGTTGAAGTACCCGAAGGCTTCGAAGGTGAAGTTTTGACCCAAGAGCCAGCTCAAGACCAAGAACAAGTACTTTTTGAAGGCAAGTTATGCTTTGACCATATTGTTCCCACTTTCAAAATTATTTTGATTTAAATTATTGCATGCTAATTTAATTAGAAGATGCTTTGATTAATTTTAGAAATTAGTTAAATGCCAATTTGCTGTATTCCACTTTGACATAAATAATTGTATGCCACGACCCTTTGTCACCCTAGTTGAGGATTATTTAGTTGGACATTATTTAATTGCCAACATGGGAATTTAGACCGATGTAGTATAATGCTTAGCCCTACCACGTAGTCATGACATGACCTTGGATAATTACATGTTAATTATGACTTAATGAGATATGGAACCTGTTTTGGAGAAGTGTCATGTGTTATTAATGATGATGTTGATGGCACGTGGTGCATGGTAATCAACTGGGTGTTGATAAATGGTTTTAGACCGGGGCAAGTGGCAAGAATGATCTGGTGGGCCATGAGTGGCACCGGGAATGTCGTTTTGGTTCTTCGGCAGTCTTGCCTTGGTCACTCTAAGGACTTAACCTTGCAAGCCTTTGATCTGAGTCAAACGTGCAACCACATGTCTGTAATGGGACGGACCTAGTTGAATAAGCTGCTAATAACTTGCTTGTGGAACCTCAGGGTGTCAACTACACCTTTTGTGTAGTTGTACGGGGGAGCATACCGAGGCGATGGCTAGGTACCCATCTAACGGTTGGTTGGCCTAGGCTTCACCTTTACTAAGGGAAGGGTTAGTGCGCAACAACCGGGGAGGTCCACTTGTGTAGTTAGAGGCTTCCGAAAGACTTTTTTACGAACATTCGCCTTTGTGGTGTTTGGCTGTATCTTGTGGGTAAAGTGCATAACCTCTGCAGAGTGTACAACCTATTCGAATAGCCGAGTCCACGGTATTGGACACTGCTCGGGGATTACAGTCAAGGGTTAGACTTTCATGAAAATAACTTGGCCTTGGAAAATGTGTGGGTTGAAATGATGAATTGGACCTAGGATTGGAAAATGTGTTACTTGTGAAATCATTGTGGAAGTACTCTATTTATTATTGTTTACTGCTTTGCAATTTATTACTGTATTTACACTTGTTGTTTTGCTGCAAATGAACATGTTAGCCTATCCTTTGTAATAAGCCATGCATATAGAGTATTAGCTTGCATTCTGTGCATGACTAGCTGAGTACCAAGTACTCACCCTTGCAACAATACAACATCAGTTGAAGAAGAAGCAACGTCTGCACTGGAGGAGGAGTTTCAGGAGGCGCCAACGAACTAGGGGAAGAGCCCAGTCAGTTGACTGTGGCATATTGGTTGGCGCCACGTGTTTCTTTATTTTTCGCTGCAGTTATTTCTTTTAATAAGTTTTCGCCCTGCGAGGCGTACTTTTGTAACTTGACCATAAGGTCAAGCAACCAGTTTGATTAGTTAAATAAAGCACTTTATTAATTCGCTGAGTATGATTGTGATATGTACCGATGTTAAGACTGTGTGCACTAGCGTGATCCTGGACTAGTGCGGAATACACAGAGGGTCCGGATTTGCATATTCGGGTCCCGGCATTAACGTTCCACCGTTAACATTTCGCCGTTAACGTTCCACCGTTAATGTTCCGCCGTTAACGTTTTGCCGTTAACGTTCCACCATTAACGTTCCATCATTAACGTTTTGCCGTTAACGTTCCACCATTAACGTTTTGCCGTTAACGTTTCGCCGTTAACGGTTCGCCGTTAATGTTTTGCCGTTAACGTTCCATCGTTAACATTCCGCTGCTAACATTTCGCCGTTAATGTTTTGTCATTAATGTTTTGCCGTTAACATTTTGCCATTAATGTTCCGCCATTAACGCTACACCGTTAACGCTTTGCCCTCATCGTATCGCTATCATCGCATGCGTGCTTACAAGCAAAAGCTCTAGTGCGATGTCATCATTTGTTCTATCGCCTTGATGTGATCTAGCTCCATCACATTGAGCTCAGCCTCGTCTTCTTATCAACACCACCTGATCGTTGTCGAGCCTCTTCTTCGACGTAAGACTAAACCCTAGATCGGTTCGCAGTGAATGATGATCCTATCTGTCTTTGTCTTATCCCTGAAAATCCAATCCGCCATTAACCTAGAATGCATTCGAGGACTTGGTCGATAGACTAATGGCCATGTGTCATGTCCTTGTACCCAGATCTAGTTTATTAGTCTCTCTCTTTTGTTTGACTGTGTATCTGTTTAGCCAACAAAAGTCAACATCGAGAATCAGTTTAGTTCATTGTGAACTAACATATCTTTATGGACCCAGTCTATAGATCGAGAGCCCATATGTCATTGTTTGTCCAATCAAGATAATAACTTCAGAAGAAATATTCTTTGGAATATTATTCTTCCTTTCTCTGTTATTAATCTTTTCCTTTTCGGTGTTTTCCGAAAGCCCGTTCCCTTTTGTCTAATCTTCGATCTAATCTGTTCGAGTCCCTAAATTCTTCCAAGCCGTTGTGCCCAATGCTATTTGTTCTTAATTTGGAGTTTTACTTGATGTGTTTTTTGAGCTGGTTTGTATTTGCTTCTTATTTGATCATTAGACGCGTCGTCCAGAAGTCGTTCCAACGAGCTGAGGATCGAGAAAGTAGAAGTTGAAGATCGAAGATCCGAAATTGAAGATAAAGAGTAAAGAGCAGTAAAAATTGCAAGGGCCAGGCAAGTTGTGCTTTGACCATGTTGATCCCATTTTCGAAACTTATGTTGTTTCAAATTATTGCATGCTAGTTTAAGTTAAACTGATTTCAATTAATTTGGGATTAGATAATCGACCTACTAGTTATTGCCACCTTGTCTATAATAATTGTATGCCATGATTCATTTGTCACCCTAGGATTGTTGATTAATAGTTGGTAGCTAATAAATTGCCATCATGGGTTAGATAGAACGTATTAGTTTGCTTAGACTTGCAACGTGTCGGGACCCCGAATTTGCAAATCCGGACCCTCTGTGTATTCAGCACTAGTCCAGGAACGCGCTAGTGCACACAGTCTTAACATCGGTAAATATCACAATCATACCAATCGATATTATCAAAGTACTTTATTTGAATAACCAAACAGGTTACTCGACCTTATGGCCAAGTTACAAATATATGCCTTGCGAGGCGAAACTTATTAAAAGAGAAATAATAGCAGCGGAAAATCAAATAACTTCGTGGCGCCATCCAGTATACCACAGGCAACTGACTGGGCTCGCTTCCCTAAGTAGACGGATCCTCTTGGAGTTCCTCCTCCAAAGCTGGTGCAATCTCTTCTTCAACTGGTATTGTGTTGAGGCAAGGGTGAGTACTTGGTACTCAGCAAGTCATGCACAGAATGCAAGCTAATATACTATATGCATGGCTTGGTACAAAGGAATAGCTTAAGGAATATTTGCAGTAAACAGCATTTGACAAGTAATGTAAGTAGATTCGAAAGCAGTAGAAATAAGTAAAGCATGAATAACTTTTCAAGAAGTTTAATAAACATTTTCCCCATCCTAAACCACATTTCCATCATCTCCATTATTAAACCAACCCAACCTTTCAAACCAAAGTTATTTTTTTTGAGAAAATCTAACCCTTGACTGTAATTCCCGAGCATTGTCCAGTACCGTGGACTCGGCTATTTAAATAGATTCTACACTCTGCAGAGGTTATGCACTTTACCCACAAGATACAGTCAAACACCACAAAGGCGAGTTCCCGTAACAAAGCCTTTCGGAAGCCTCAAACAACACAGGTGGTCCTCTCCGGTTCGTGCTCTACACCATCCCTTCCCTTAGCCAAGGCGAAGTATGGGACCAACACACCGTTAGATGGGTATCGGCCACGACCACGATACGCTCCCCGCACAATCACACAAACGGTGTAATTGACACCCTGAGGCTCCACAAGTGAGTCCTTAGCGACTTAGTCAACTAGGGCCGTCCCATTCCAGCCATGTGGTTGCAAGTATGACCCAGTTCAAAGGCTTGCAAGGTTAAGTCCTTAGAGTGACCAGGGCAAGACTACCCGAAGAACCAAATCAACATCCCCAATGCCACAACTGGCCCACCTGATTACTCTTGCCACATGCCCCGCCGAAAATCGTTTATCAAACCCCGCTTGATTACCATGCACCACGTGCCATCAACATCACATGATACTTTTCCAAAACAGGTTCAATATATCATTAAGTCAATATTAGCATTTGATTATCCAAAATCATGTTATGAGCACGTAGCAGGTCTAAGCAATATACTACAACGGTCTATAACCCATGTTGGCAATTTAATAATGTCCAACTAGTAAACCACAACTAGGGTGACAAAGGGGTCATGGCACATACTTAAATAGTCAAGGTGTCATACAGCAAATTGGTATTTATCTAACCCCCATGTTTAAACCAAGTATTTTTCTAATTGAACTAGCATGCAATAGTTTAAATCAAAATAGATTTCGAAATAGGATCAACATGGTCAAAGCACAACTTGCCTTCAAAAAGTACTTGCTCTTGGTCTTGAGTTGGATCCTGAGTCAACACTTCTCCTTCGAATCCTTCCGGCACTTCAACATCTACTCGTAAAGCGTGCAAATAGCAATACACAAATAAACAATAGGCAAAAACATCCCAAAACTCCAAATAAAATCCATAAACAGAGAGAACATAATTTTCTGGATTTTTAGAAACTGGAATCGTCAAATTTGGAGTTAAAACGCAAAAGTTATGATTTATTAAAGTTTAAATAATCAATTAAATAATATTACAGAGAAAAACTTTAGTCCAAAAATTAAATAAAATTCATATTTAGGTAGATCTCAATTTTATACAAATTTAGAAATTTGAATCACTCAAATCGGAGTTGAAACGCAAAAGTTATAAGCGTTTGAAGTTTGAATCTAAATTTGAATTAATATTTCGAATTAATAAATCATTTTCTTTTTCGGAAATTAATTATTGCGTCAGCATGGACACGTATCAGCTCCTGATTGGCTGGCTGACGTCAGCCGGCTCATGGGCTTGGTCCACGGTTTGGCTCGGTCCACCGTGGACTCGGTCCACGACTCCACGTGAGACCGGCGGTGGGACCACTCGGGTGACGTCATCGCCGACGTCGGCGGGGACTCGGCCACGGTGGCGACATGTGGGACCCACTGCGTGACGCCATGGGTGACGCCGCTTGGCTGGATTAGCCACTGACATGCGGGCCCTCTGACACGCGGGCCCCGCGTGTCAGCGTCACACGCACACGCGCGTGGACGGCGCTGACCGCGGCGGTCCAGCTTCCCGCCACGTGGCGTGATCTTGCCCGTTGGTTTGAGAATCAACGGTGCGGATTAAATCTAGCGTAGTACTTTGGAAAAACAACTCCGCTGATCTGCACTGCTCGATCTTGATCGGACGGTCAAGATCCAATCTAACCTGGTGCAGTTCTAGCTACGTGGCACAATCTAAGCCGTTGGATCTAGATCCGACGGTTGAAAATAGATCCAGAGGTTGCACGTGAGATCTCACCGCGGTGTGACGTGGCGCGATCTGAGCCCTTGGATTCTGATCGGACGGCTAGCGTAGCTCGCGGACGGCGATGGCGACGCGGCGGAGCAGAGGCCACCGGAGATGAAGACGACGACGAGTCCAACGGCGCTTCGGGGCTTCTCCGGCGAAGTGAAGGGTACTCCCGAACGCGTCTCGTCTTGGGGAATCCGGATCTGGGCTTGATGACGGCGGAGGACGACGGACGGCGGCAGTATCGGGCGTTAACCGCGGCGAACGGAATTCCAACTCCGCGAGCTCAGACGGCAAACGGCGGCGGCTCAGGCGAGATGGCTTGGGGCACGGGTGCGCACGGAAGTCTAGGTCACGACCGTGGTGGCGGCGCATTAAATAGGGGTCTCGGCGTCCGTGAAACGCACGGAGACCGAGGTCGACACGGTTTCGACGGCGGAGTCCGGCGGCGGCACGGAGAGGCGACGTGGCGCAACGTGAGCCGTTGGATCTCGATCCAACGGTCGCGTTACATGTACTCGGGTACGGCTCGGCGAGCAGGCTGCATCGGTCGGACTCGGGTTCCGTGACTTGTCGCACTCACAACCGTTGGATCTTAATCCAAGGGTCGTGTGGCTAGGGTTCGGGACGAGCGGGTTCGGCTCGACCACGTGGCTCGGGTCGGACTCGAACTCGAGTCTGACTCGGGCTCGGTCGGGTGAACAGTACAAACCCACTCGCATTTTCCAGCGATTTAATATTTAAAATAATTCCCAGTAATTCATTTAATTCATTAAAAATAGCAAAAGACTCAGAAAAATTCTGGAAAATATTTTGGGTCATTTTGGACTCAATTAAAATATTTCCAACAAAATTTTATTTGCAAAATTAAATTCTGTAATTATTTCAAAATGGAAAAAAATTCAAATAAATTCCAAATAAATCCAAATAAATTCCAGAAAATTCCAAAAATTCACCAAAGTGTCAAATCACACATGAATTCAAGAAAAGCAAAATTTTGGGGTGTTACAAACCTCCCCCCCTTAATAGAATCTCGTCCCCGAGATTCAGGGCTCACTACAGAATAGGTTTGGAAACTCTTTCTTCAAATCCTCTTCGCGCTCCCAAGTCGCTTCGCTTTCTTCATGGTTGCTCCACTGAACTCTACAAAAACGGGTTGACTTGTTTCTAGTTTCTCGATCCATTGTGTCCAGAATCCTCACGGGATACTCCTTATAAGTCAAATCCTCTTGCAACTCAATTGATTCTAATCTGTCTTTTCCTCAGGAACACGGAGACACATCTTCAATCGGGACACATGGAATACATCATGCACTCCTGCTAACGACTGTGGCAACTCCAGCTGATAAGCAACTTCGCCTCTGCGGCTCAAAATCTTAAATGGTCCAACATAACGGGGTGCGAGTTTCCCTTTGGCATGGAACCTCTTAACTCCCTGAGAGGCGTAACTCGAGGTAAACAAAGTCTTACGGTTCAAAACTCAAGTCTCGGCGACGATTGTCAAGATAACTCTTTTGTCATGATTGGGCTATCTTCAACCTTTCCCTAATCATGGCGATCCGCTTCTTCACCTCTTGAAGAATATCAGGCCCAAAGACACGGCGCTCGCCGGGTCTCATTCCACTTCAATGGCGTCCGACAGTGGTCGACCATACAAAGGCCTCAAAAGGTGACATCTCAGAACTAGCCTGATAACTATTGTTGTAATCGAACTCAAAGATACGGCAAACTTTTATCCCAAGAGGTAGCATAAGCTAATGCACAAGCTCTCAACATATCCTCGAGATCTGGTTGACTCTTTCGGCCTGTCCGTCCGTCTGCATGGATGATAAGTCAGATCGAAGTTCAAACGGGTTCCCATGGCTTCATGCAACTTATTCCGTAACCTTGAGGTAAATTGGGTACCTCGTCCGATACAATCCTCTTTGGCACTCCGTGCAAACAGACAATCCCGATCATGTACAATTCGCTAATTTATCCCCGAGTAAGTGGTCTTCACGGGATAAAATGGGCTACTTTAGTCAAGCGATCCACTATAACCCATATGGAGTCATAACCTCCTTGAGTCTTGACAACCGGTAATGAAATCCATTCCGATTTCCTCCCACTTCCACTCAGGTATTTTTAGCTACCGTAGCAATCCCGCTGGTCTCGATGCATTGCCTTGACTCTCCGGCATACGTCGCACAATGCAACATGCTCGGCAACTTCACGCTTTCATACTCGGCCACCGTAATCTCTCCTTGAGATCCTCGATACATCTTGGCGCTTCGGGATGAATTGAGTACTTGGAGTCATGGGCTTCTTCCGTAATCGCTTGCTTTAACTCCTTGTTGTTAGGCACACAAATGCGATCCTTCATCCACAACGTGCCTTGCTCATCCAACTTGAAGTCCTCCGCCTTGCCTTCCTCCTTGATGGACTTAATCCTGCGGATCTTGTCATCATCCTTCGCCCTTCTCGGATCTGATCCTCTAGGGTAGGCTTTACTTCTAATGCGCCAAGAATCCGCTAGATACTACCTCAATCTTCATCTTTGAAAATCCTCACATAACTCATCCCGACTTGTGGCTAGCAACGTACTCACGGTATGGCTTTTCCGACTCGAGCATCGGCTACTACGTTGGCCTTCCCGGATGGTAATGGATTCCAACATTGTAGTCCTTGATTAACTCTAACCATCTCCTCTCGCCTCATATTCAGATCCGACTGGGTGAATATGTACTTAAGGCTCTTATGATCCGTATATACTTCACATCTGCTTTCCAATCGATAGTGACGCCATATCTTTAAAGCATGCACTACGGCAGCTAACTCTAGGTCATGTGTCGGATAATTTTCCTCATGCGGCCTCAATCGCCTTGATGCAAGTTTACGACCTTTCCATTCTCAGACAAGACACATCCAAGTCCTTGGCGCGATGCGTCACAATAAATATCGAAGCTTTGAGCAACATCCCAGTAGAACTAACACCGGTCGATGTCAATCGCTTCTTCAGCTCCTGAAATCCTTTCTCACATTCTGGCGTCCATGCAAACTTCTTTTCCTTCTTCAAAGAATTGCGTAAGAGGTTTCGCAATTGTCGAGAAGCCTTCGATGAAACGGCGGTAGTACCGCCATTCCAAGGAACTCCGACCGGGTCACCGTCTTTGGTCATTCCCAATGTAACACGACTTCTACTTTGCTTGGATCTACTGGCGACTCCTTCTGCGGTCATTACATGTCCAAGAAACTCCACCTTGTCCTTCCAAAAATCACACTTGTTGAACTTGGCGAAAAGTTGCTTTGTTCCTCGCCTTTTTCAAAACTCGCCTTAAGTGTTCGGCATGTTCATCCTCTGTCTTGGAGTAGACTAGGATATCGTCTATGAACACGACGACAAACTTGTCCAAATATTCCATGAACACCTTATTCATCATATTCATGAAATAATTTGGCGCATTAAATCGACCCAAAGGACATAATCAGTAAACTCGTAATGTCCATATCTTGACGAGAATGCGATCTTCGGAATATCTTACGATCGAATCTTCAATCGATGGTATCACGATCTCAGATCAATCTTGGAGAAAACTCCGGCTCCTCTTAATCGATCAAACAAATCATCAATCCGGGTAGCGGATACTTATTCTTCACGGTGACCTCATTGAGTGCACGGTAGTCAATGCACATCCCGAAACTCCCATCCTTCTTCTTGACAAACAAAGCGGTGCTCCCCACGGCGACGAACTCGGTCTGATACATCCTGTCTCCATTAACTCTTCTCGCTGTGTCTTCATGTCTACCCACTCCTCGGTGGACATCCGATAGGGTCTCTTTGCTATCGGTCTTTGTGCAGTACAAGCTCTATCACAAACTCTATGTCCTCGTCTGGCGGCATACTGTAGATCTTCGGGAAAAACATCGGGTACTCATTCACTACTTGGGACATCCTCTATGCTGATTGCCTTGGCACTGTTACCCAGCAACGGTCCAGCTCTACCGGCAGTGGCTTGAAATTCCACTTTCTTCCCACACGGGCTCTCAACTGAGATAGTCCTTCGTCCACAATCCAATACGGCCTGGTGCTTGGATAACCAATCCATTCCCAATATAACGTCTAAGGTCTGGGTCTCCAAAATTATAAGGTTTGCTAGGAACTCTATTCCATCTATTAGTATTCTCACCCCGGAACATCCTACTTTCGTTCGGAGTTCGGAACCAGGGGTTTGAACTAAAAGCATGCATCTAAGTCTTGCAATCCTCAAATTGTTTCTAGTAGCAAAGCCTTGCGAAACAAACGAATGCGAAGCTCCAGAATCAAACAAAACTGTTGCAGGTACTGAGTTAACAAGTAACTTACCCAGTACGACGTCCGTAGCATTCTGCAGTGCATCTGCGGTGACATGGTTGACTCGGCCTCTCACCACGGTGCAGGGTGTGGCTCTCAGTCTTTGGCGCCCTAGCTGGGGTGGTTCCTAGGTTGAAGCGAATCTGGGGTTGCTCGCTGTCTTCTTGGGACAACTGTTGGCAAAGTGTCTGGCTCGTTGCGATTGTAGCGGCGTCTCACTGTTCCTTCTTTGCCTGGGGTAGTGTTTCTAGCGGGGTGGGGTCCGATAGTTACGATTGGCAGGTCTTGGTGCTGGGGATGGTGTCCTTGTTGCATTCTCGTGATTGGAATCAAGAATTGATTTGGTGCAACCCTCAAACGCTATGCGTTCCTGGCGTGATCCTTCTTTGTTGCATCCTGCGCTTCTGTTCTCATCCAGTTCCTTGCGCTTTGTCCTCAAGAATAAGCGCCTTATTCACCAACTCTTGGAAATCTGGAAAGGTGTGGGTGATCAACCCTACTTGCAATCCCGAGTTGAGTCCCTTCATAAAACGAGACTGCCTGGATTTATCTGTCGCTACATCCTCGGTGCGTAGGCGTGCTAGCCGTGTGAATTTGTTCGTAGCTCGGCTTGGCTGATTACCTTGCTTGATGCTGAACTCCTCCTTCTTAAGGTCCATGATTCCTTCAGCACGTGATCTTTGTCGAATGCGGTGTGAACTCTTCCCAAGTGATATCTTGAGGGTTCTCTGCGTGGCATAGAAGTTCTCCCACCATTCTGGTCGTTCCTTCCAGCTGATGAGAAGCGTAGAGTACCTTCTCATTTCCTATGCATTGAGCAATGTGTAACTTCCTCTCGATTGATCTTAACCAATCATCGGCCTCCAATGGATTGGCATTCCCAGAGAAAGTGGGTGGATGAGTTCTCATGAACTCGATGACCTTGTATTCGACGTGGCCCCGATTAACTTGATTAGCAAAGTGGCCTGAGCAAAGGACGTGCTGCATTTGTTGCATCATAGCATGCATCAACTGAGTCTGGGCAGCAAGAAAAGCTCCGAAATTCTGCATATCAACTGGCGGTGCTGGTGCTCCATCATTGGGGTTTTCTGCTGGGCGAGAACCACTCCCATTGCTTCCAAAGTTTCCACGGGTGTTCACCATCTGTCGATTTGCTCTAGGTTTAGAGATGAGAGGGAAACAAGAATAGACAAGTAATATGGAACTTATGCGGGCGAAAGGGGTAACTTTAAGGTCCAACTTTATTATTAATAACTTGGTATGGCTGCTTACAATGCCTAAGGGCCTTGCAACACATACTGCACACTCAGCAAACAAAACAAATCCAAATTGAACTAACTCTGGAGTCTAACGCCTAAAGGGTGACTCTTTATTCTATGACGCGACTCGGCGAAGGAGTCTCACTATAGATCCTACGCTCACTCATCGAGGAACCCTCCACGGCACAGTGCGGGTCTTTGTGGCATAGGCGCGAAACGATTGCCATGTCCAAAGAATCGTGTCCTCTATGGTAGTCGAAGAAGCGGTGTCCTCATCGAGATCTGACTCCTCTGGATCTGGCTCGTGCGGCTAAATCTTGGCTCTGGTCCGGTCCGTACAAGGTCATCTCCAACTCGTCAATCCTTCGTAGAAGGTGTGCCACATACTCTTGAGCTTCCCGCCATCTGTTCTTCTCTGTCGTGATCTCCTTGCGGGCCTTCTGTAGCTCCTTGCTTGTATTATCTAGTACATCCTCCTGGGCGACGACAAATCGTGCCAACTGTGTAACCGTGGCATCCTCATCCTGAATCTCCTTCGGGTCAAGAAGGTTATCGCTGCGCGGATGGTAACGGAACACCGTATTCTCCAATTCTCTGGCGTAGATACGGGTAATGTGCCGCATTGCTCGTCGTGATACTTCTTGGATACCCATCTGCATTGTAGATCTCCTGGCAGTGCAGTGTATCGGGCGATTGCCTGGGCCCTTTTTCCTAGCAGGTACCTCAATCTTCACGTCACAAGCCTTGATCAATCCCGCTTGCCTGATCACTTCCACTTGGTATTGCGGCTTCTCAAAATCTCCGAGAGTCTGTAGCATATGCCAAAGTTCCGCGGCGTGACCAACTCCCAGATCAACGTAGTTGAACTCTTCCTCCATCTGTCACAAGAGTGCTTTACGTAAGAACTCGGAATTTTTGAATCGTGACAAGGTAAGGAAAAATTTCAGCAAGAGACAAGAAAAGAGAGAAGGGGATAAGTCGAGAGGTCATTTCTTATCTTGACAACTTTTTAGCTTTAGAAAATAGGTTTTATCCTCACTACGACCATTCTAGCTAGGGTTGAGCCTACAGTCAAACCTGGCTCTGATACCACCTCTGTCGGGACCCCGAATTTGCAAATCCGGACCCTCTGTGTATTCAGCACTAGTCCAGGAACGCGCTAGTGCACACAGTCTTAACATCGGTAAATATCACAATCATACCAATCGATATTATCAAAGTACTTTATTTGAATAACCAAACAGGTTACTCGACCTTATGGCCAAGTTACAAATATATGCCTTGCGAGGCGAAACTTATTAAAAGAGAAATAATAGCAGCGGAAAATCAAATAACTTCGTGGCGCCATCCAGTATACCACAGGCAACTGACTGGGCTCGCTTCCCTAAGTAGACGGATCCTCTTGGAGTTCCTCCTCCAAAGCTGGTGCAATCTCTTCTTCAACTGGTATTGTGTTGAGGCAAGGGTGAGTACTTGGTACTCAGCAAGTCATGCACCGAATGCAAGCTAATATACTATATGCATGGCTTGGTACAAAGGAATAGCTTAAGGAATATTTAAAGAAATAAAGATTTGACAAGTAATGTAAGTAGATTCGAAAGCAGTAGAAATAAGTAAAGCATGAATAACTTTTCAAGAAGTTTAATAAACATTTTCCCCATCCTAAACCACATTTCCATCATCTCCATTATTAAACCAACCCAACCTTTCAAACCAAAGTTATTTTTTTTTGAGAAAATCTAACCCTTGACTGTAATTCCCGAGCATTGTCCAGTACCGTGGACTCGGCTATTTAAATAGATTCTACACTCTGCAGAGGTTATGCACTTTACCCACAAGATACAGTCAAACACCACAAAGGCGAGTTCCCGTAACAAAGCCTTTCGGAAGCCTCAAACAACACAGGTGGTCCTCTCCGGTTCGTGCTCTACACCATCCCTTCCCTTAGCCAAGGCGAAGTATGGGACCAACACACCGTTAGATGGGTATCTGGCCACAGCCACGATACGCTCCCCCGTACAATCACACAAACGGTGTAACTGACACCCTGAGGCTCCACAAGTGAGTCCTTAGCGACTTAGTCAACTAGGGCCGTCCCATTCCAGCCATGTGGTTGCAAGTATGACCCAGTTCAAAGGCTTGCAAGGTTAAGTCCTTAGAGTGACCAGGGCAAGACTACCCGAAGAACCAAATCAACATCCCCAATGCCACAACTGGCCCACCTGATTACTCTTGCCACATGCCCCAGTCGAAAACTGTTTATCAAACCCCAGTTGATTACCATGCACCACGTGCCATCAACATCACATGATACTTTTCCAAAACAGGTTCAATATATCATTAAGTCAATATTAGCATTTGATTATCCAAAATCATGTTATGAGCACGTAGCAGGTCTAAGCAGTATACTACAACGGTCTATAACCCATGTTGGCAATTTAATAATGTCCAACTAGTAAACCACAACTAGGGTGACAAAGGGGTCATGGCACATACTTAAATAGTCAAGGTGTCATACAGCAAATTGGTATTTATCTAACCCCCATGTTTAAACCAAGTATTTTTCTAATTGAACTAGCATGCAATAGTTTAAATCAAAATAGATTTCGAAATAGGATCAACATGGTCAAAGCACAACTTGCCTTCAAAAAGTACTTGCTCTTGGTCTTGAGTTGGATCCTGAGTCAACACTTCTCCTTCGAATCCTTCCGGCACTTCAACGTCTACTCGTAAAGCGTGCAAATAGCAATACACAAATAAACAATAGGCAAAAACATCCCAAAACTCCAAATAAAATCCATAAACAGAGAGAACATAATTTTCTGGATTTTTAGAAACTGGAATAAATCAAATTTGGAGTTAAAGCATAAAAGTTATGATTTATTAAAGTTTAAATAATCAATTAAATAATATTACAGAGAAAAACTTTAGTCCAAAAATTAAATAAAATTCATATTTAGGTAGATCTCAATTTTATACAAATTTAGAAATTTGAATCACTCAAATCGGAGTTGAAACGCATAAAAGTTATAAGCGTTTGAAGTTTGAATCTAAATTTGAATTAATATTTCGAATTAATAAATCATTTTCTTTTTCGGAAATTAATTATTGCGTCAAGCATGGACACGTGTCGCCTCGATTGGCTGGTGGCGTCGGTAGGCTCATGGGCTTGGTCCACGGTTTGGCTCGGTCCACCGTGGACTCGGTCCACGACTCCACGTGAGACCGACGGTGGGACCACTTTCGGGTAGCGTCATCGGCGACGTCGGGGACTCGGCACGCAGTGCGACATGTGGGACCCAGCGTGACGTCATGGGTGACGTCGGCGCTTGGCTGATTAGCCAGCGACATGCGGGCCTCGACACGCGGGCCGCGTGTCGGCGTCCTACACGCACACGCTGCGGCGTGATTCGGCGCCGACCGCATGGCGGTCGACTTCCCGCCACGTGGCGTGATCTTGCCCGTTGGTTTGAGAATCAATGGTGCGGATTAAATCTAGCGTAGTGCTTTGGAAAAACAACTCACGATCCGCATCGCTCGATCTTGATCGGACGGTCAAGATCCAATCTAACCTGGTGCAGTTCTAGCTACGTGGCACAATCTAAGCCGTTGGATCTAGATCCGACGGTTGAAAATAGATCCAGAGGTTGCACGTGAGATCTCACCGCGGTGTGACGTGGCGCGATCTGAGCCCTTGATTCTCGATCGGACGGCTAAGCGTAGCTCGCGGACGGCGATGGCGACGCAGGCGGAGCAGAGGCCACCGGAGATGAAGACGACGACGAGTCCAACGGCGCCGGCTTCTCGGCGAAGTGAAGGGTACTCAACGCCGCGTCTCATCTTGGGGAATCCGGATCCGGGCTTGATGACGGCGGAGGACGACGGACGGCGGCAGATCGGCGTTCATGGCGAACGGAATTCCAACTCCGGCGAGCTCAGACGGGCAAACGGCGCGCTCAGCGAGATGGCAGAGAACGCAGTGCGCACGGAAGTCTAGGTCACGACCGTGGTGGCGGCGCATTAAATAGGGGTCTCGGCGTCCGTGAAACGCACGGAGACCGAGGTCGACACGGTTTCGACGGCGGAGTCCGGCGGCGGCACGGAGAGGCGACGTGGCGCAACGTGAGCCGTTGGATCTCGATCCAACGGTCGCGTGAGTTGGACTCGGGTCCGGCTCGGCGAGCTGGCTGGCTCGGTCGGACTCGGGTTCGGTGACGTGGCGCAATCACAACCGTTGGATCTTGATCCAAGGGTCGTGTGGCTAGGGTTCGGGACGAGCGGGTTCGGCTCGACCACGTGGCTCGGGTCGGACTCGAACTCGAGTCTGACTCGGGCTCGGTTGGGTGAACAGTACAAACCCACTCGCATTTTCCAGCGATTTAATATTTAAAATAATTCCCAGTAATTCATTTAATTCATTAAAAATAGCAAAAGACTCAGAAAAATTCCAGAAAAATTCTGGAAAATATTTTGGGTCATTTTGGACTCAATTAAAATATTTCCAACAAAATTTTATTTGCAAAATTAAATTCTGTAATTATTTCAAAATGGAAAAAAATTCAAATAAATTCCAAATAAATCCAAATAAATTCCAGAAAATTCCAAAAATTCACCAAAGTGTCAAATCACACATGAATTCAAGAAAAGCAAAATTTTGGGGTGTTACACAACGGGTCAGTGCCATCATTTTGGAAATACAAAGGATAATATTGATTAATGGAATATGCAATGTATTTTGAAATGGTGTGACGTGTTGCCGACTCGATGATGTTGATATGTGGAGCCCTTCGTGCTTCTTTAAGGATGTTGAGTTGTTGTTGGCATTGTGTTGCGCAATAATCAACTGGGTGATAAAATGATTTAGACTAGGGCAAGTGGCAAGGATTATGGTGGGCCAGATTGGCGATTGGGATTGTTTGAAACATGTTATATATATGTGAGTGATGGTGAGATGGATTTCTTTGAGAGTATTGATGTAAGTCTTGCCTTGGTCACTCTAAGGACTTAACCTTGCAAGCCTTTGAACTGGGCCAAACATACAACCACACGTCTGGAATGGGACATGCCTAGTCGAGTAGGTTGCTAATAACTGGCATGTGGTACCTCAGGGTGTCAACTATACTTAAGTGTAGTTGTACGGGGGAGCATACATGTGCTGCGGCCGGGTACCCGTCCAATGGTTTGTTGTCCTAGACTTTGCCTTTATTAAGGGAAGGAATAGTATTCGACAGCCGGGGAGGTTCACTTATTGAGTTAGAAGTTTCCAAAAGACTTTGTTTTGATCACTCATTCGCATACTCTTGTATGGCGATTCACGGCTGACGTGGTGAGTTGATTATATCTTGTGGGTAAAGTGTATAACCTTTGCAGAGTGTCAAACCTATTCGAATAGCCGTGTCTGCGGTATTGGACAATGCTCAGGGATTACAGTCAAGGGTTAGCTTTTCATGAAAATGAACTTGGGATTGGAGGCATTTGCCTGTGGAAAAGTGATAATTGGTTAAGGATGTGGAATGTTTTACTTGTGAAATAACTGTGAAATCTATTACTGTTATTAATTGTTTTACTGCTTTACAATCTATTATGTTTATTTGTGAATGTTGCTTTACTTCAAAATAACCATTCAGCCTGTTATTTGGAATAAGCCATGCATATAGTTATTAGACTTGCATTCTGTGCATGCCTTGCTGAGTGCTTTATGTACTCACCCCTTGCAACAAACAATCACCAGTTGAAGAGAAGTCTACACCTTCGAGGATGGAGTTACGTGAAAAGGCAAATATCTAGGAGTTGAACCTTGTTAGTTGCCTGTGGCATATTGATGGGATTCACCGATGTTCTTCGTTCCGCTAGTGCTTATTTGGAGTTGAAGCTGTCAAGGCTTCGCAAATGTAAGGTTGACCTTAAGGTCGTTCAATAGTTTATATTCTGTAACTGAGTTATTTTTATTATCCCGCTGTTTATGATTGTGATATTTCATCTATGTTGAGACTGTGTGCACTAGCGTGATCCTAGACTAGTGTTGAATACACAAAGGGTTCGGATTTGCATATTCGGGTCCTGACAGGACGGCTCCTGGGAATGAGAGCTCCTCCCATGAATCTCACCTTCGGAGGAGGGAAGAGGTCCACTCCTCCAGTTCTTTGGGGAGTCAAGATCCGCGCTCCCCAGCGTGGTCTCTTGGCCGGGGTTTAGGTGGATGGCATGACTCCCCCTACGGTGTCGGGTGCCAGGCGTTTCCCTGACGGCTGCGCTGTGTGGCGTGGCCCGAGAGGTTTTGCCCGACATCCCTCGAGAAGTACAATGGCACCACCAACCCAGAGGAGTTCTTACAGACCTACACCACGGTGGTGCGGGCTGTTGGCGGGTTTGAAAAGGCCATGGCCAACTACCTCCCAACGTCCTTGATGGGGTCCGCCCGGTCTTTGGTATTGAACCTCCTATGAGGATTGGTGCACTTGTGGGAGGAGTTGTGCGGCCTCTTCGTCGCCAACTTTCAAGGGTCGTACACATAACCGGGCATGGAGAACGATCTCCGTGCCCTCGAGTAGGGGAGAGGGGAGTCGTTGCGTGACTTCATTCGACGTTTCAGTCATTATCGCAATACAATACCCCAGATCTTCGAGCAGTCGGTCGTGATTGCCTTTCGGAGAGGCATTCGGGACTGTAAGATGCGGGAGAAGATGGCCACCCGCGACATCACCACTACCTTCGAGCTTTTCTCCCTGGCGTGCAAGGCATGCGGGTGGCGGAAGCTCGGGGGCCGGTGTTTGGATCCGCAGGTGGTCACGGCGGAGATGAAGCTGGGACCTCGAGGGGTCCTGGCCCTGCAAGCAAGAAGACTAGGAGGCACGAGACGGGCGAGACCAGGCTGGTCTTGGCCGCTAAGCACGAGTGTAGGGATGCTAGGCCACAAGGGCGTGATCGCTGTGACCAGCGAGGTGGTCGACGTGGGCGGAGAGATGATGACAACGAGGAGAAGGTGGGCAGGCCCTACTGCCCGATCCAAAGGACCAACACTCACGACCTGGCCGGCTACCAAGTTGTGAGTGTGTAATATCCCGAGTATTTCTATACTCAAGCCACTGTACATTTGTACTCAAACGCTGTTCAATAATACACTGTGCTTGTGTATTTTCGTGTCTTGAGTGAACATACTTGCTTGGGATCAGAAAGAACCCTTCAACTTAAGTAATTTCGCTCATAAGTAAATTCGAATTAGGTTGGGCAAGTGCCTGTGACCCTATTAACTTCCAAAATACTTTGGGACAATTAGTAATCAACCACAGGCGTTAGCGATCAAGGCCCAAGTTCAAAAGTTGCAGGATGTCGGAGTATCGGATCCAACCGAATGTCGGACAAAGTCCGGAGTAATAGATTGGGCTGGAAGCGGTCCAACCGAGTGTGACCAATGTCCGAGTGTCCGGTTAGTGTTACAAGGCCCCAACCGAGTCTCGGGTTGAGTCGAAAGTAGAGTATGTGCGAGGGGTTTTGTATAAAAGTCCCATTTCGTGGCTCCCTTCCATTCTTTCTTCTTCTACTTTGGTTTACTTCCTTGGTGTTCTCTCTCCACCACCCCGAGCTCCTCTCCGTGAGCCACCGTCAGTGACCCTCCCCAGTGACTCCTCCGTCTCGGTGTGCTCCTCACGGCCGTCATTCCCCATCCTCCACCGGCGTTGCTCCTCCTCCATCTTCCTTGGAGGTAAGCTTTTCTCTTAGGGTTTGATTCAGCGGGATTCTTGGGTTCTAGAGTCGGATTCATGGTGGGATTAGGACTTAGGTTTGATTTGGGAGGCTAGGTTGAACTTGGATTCTAGGGTTTTGGGTGTAGTGGTTCTAGGGTTGAAAATGGGATTTGGATTAGTGAATGTGGTATGCTAGAGTGGTAGATCGATTAGTAGTAATGTCGATTTAAGTTGTTGGTGTGAGTTAGAGGTTTGGCGGGTTAGCGGCGTTTTCGTAGAATAAGGCTGGTCGGAACTCCTTAGGTTCGCTAGGTGTACGAAAGTCGTAGATCGGTCAGCGGTGAAGTTGTAGGAAGTGGTAAGGTCTCCGTCTCCTGTCTGAGTTGGACCACACGCCCTAGGACGATATCCGGACGAAGCAGTCCGAGTGTCCGAGCCTATCGATTGTCAGGATACAAAACGATTTGTCCGGGTTAATTGTACAATCGTCTCGTGTTGTGTTGTCAGTCGCGTCGTTTCTTGAGGTTTCTTGGTTGTACTTCATTCTTGTGTATTGCATGCACTTCATGGTGCATTTAAAACTTTCTTTTGCTAAGTTGTATTTCTTTACATCGTTTTGTTGCTTTGACCGATTAGAGGCTAGCGAGTGACCGCTTCTCGAACAACCCGAGCATCATCCAGGACATCAGAAATTGTGCAACAACAAGGCAAGCACCTCCTTGACCATCTTGAAACCTATATTTCACGATGTCTACTTTGATTTCTCAAACTATATGCATTGTTTATATTGATAAATTGCTAGTTTGTGGGAATGGTAGATATACCACTGATTTGGTGGTTTCCCTCAATTAATTCCACGAGATCATTGATAACCTTGTAGTAGGGTTAGACAATTTAATAAAATGTCACTTGGGTATAAACGATTTAGTAATTGCATACGCTTAGACACTGCAATAGAGGTGAGCAAAGTCGATCCTTACCAAATGCTCAAAATTATGATAAATGTAATTGGTTTGGGAAAAGTTTTGGAAATGTGAATCGTAAGGTATATTGGTAAAAATGTGAAGTGTCTAGTTGGTAATTAGACTTGGCGGGAGGTATAATATGTGCTAGTTAAACATGGTGGCGATTGGTTGGCGAGTTAAGTGGAGTTCCAGCTTGAGTCACTAGGCAAAAATATAAGGACCGAACTTGTGGCGGTTTTTGAATTGAACACCGTATGCAACGCGCAATGCTGGGATGGGGCAGACCTATTCTAGTACTTGAAGTGTGAGGGATAGCCATGTACTGTTAGGTAGAAAGAGTGGACCTTTTCCTGTGTTGAGCTTGATCAAGCGCGGTGTGTGTGTCCTCACGACGCCGTATGCGCCTTCGTGTGTGCGCTTGTACTTTGCGGCGGAATCGCTCGATTCATGTTTGTTGATACAGCGGTGTACGCCTTGCTATGGGAGGTAATGCGCGGCCAACAATTCGCCGTCCGCGATGAGTATTCCGTGGCGCTGAGTGGTGGTTGGCCTCTTGCTCGCCATAGTAGTGGATTTGTCGTCAGGTCTTTGGGCCGGGTGTGGCTATAACCTCAACGATGGGAAAGAATAGATCATTCTTGTATATCGGATACCTCGTGTATCGCGTGTACTGGATAGCGAGGATGCAAGTGCGAGTTGTGTTTGGGTAAAGTGCAAACTCTGCAGAGTATCAAATAATTCTAATCGATTAGCCGTGCTCACGGTTATGAGCAATCTTCTCTAATCATATCAAGTATAGAGATTTGGTTTGGTTTTGAAAAGCGAAAATCTATTTCGGTCGGTATAAAGTATGTGGTGGAATGGTACTTGATGGGATTGTGGATATGTGTATATGATTCTCGATGGGATTATGTATGGATGTCGAATTCGTATCGATTGCGACCATGGATGGTGGCAGTTGTGGAGCTCGATTATTACATACACTTGTAAATATGTTTTATTCAAGCTACTGTCTTTCAAATTATGTATTACTTTTGATGGCTATTTTAAATCCAGACTTTCTGCAATTAACTTGATGTAGAAGCTTTATCTGTTGAATCCTTTGCATTTATTTATATTTCCATACACTAAAGTCTTGCGAGTACATACGTGTACTCACCGCGTTCTTTGCTAACCCTTTTTCCCACGAGAGGAAGGTAATGATGATGTCAGGATGATGGCGAGCCCCTTTTACTGCATGAGTGTTGCGGCCGTAGTCCTCCTCCCGGTAGCTTTGTGGGGTGGTCGGGCAGCATTTCTGTTGTTGTCTTTCTTTTGTTTCATTGTCGCTTTACTTCTTTTGGATTACGTAATGTACCGTGTAAGATTTACACCGATTATGTAATTACCTTAGTTTATCTTTCGTGCATTGATACTCGGGTTGTGGAGTGCAGCGTCTGGAGCTCTTGATCCAGGATCGATGCTCCAGATCTTGTCTGAGCACCGAGTCCGAGCTAAGGAGTTCGATCCGTCGATCGAATTTTTAGGTTCAGATCTTGATGTCGAGGCTTCCTGTTGCTATCACGGTGCTATACGCTACGATGGTAGCGGCGTCTGATCACGGTATAGGAAGAGGGTCCTCACGGCTGGTATCGAGCCATTATTGAGAGAGGACTTAGATTAGCTTTGACGTTAGACTTAGGGACAGATTTTTCTTCTCAAAATTTATTTTGAAGTACAAAACTCTATTTTCAAAGTGTAGAATGCTATTCTTGTCCATTCTATAGCTTTTAAACTTATCTACTCTTCAAAATGAATCTGATCTTAATCAAATTTCAAAATTTGTTTCCTTCTTCTATCTTGTTCAAAGGATTAAGAGGAATGCGGTTTTAGCTAAGAATGGGTTAAGGATAGATGTTTGTGGTTGTAATTAGGGGTTATTTGTCGTTTCCTGAGTTGGTTTTTGAATTGGTTCTTATGCTTCTTTGAATGAATGCTTGTAGTGTGTTTGTGTTTATGAGTGCATCCTTTGGGATCAATCATTTCACTTGATTTGCCTGATTAGTTGACTCAAGCTGTGCATTTGAATGCCTCCCGAAGAAAACGATTCGTGCGCTTCGGTGATGATCTTTGAGGCGTGGCAGTCGATGGGGCGAGGCCCAGCGATCGCGGTCCCTCTTGGTGGGTCGGTGGGGTTCGATCTCGGCCACATGCCCAGTGAGAGCTCCCTCCACCTCCTCCTGCTCCCGATATGGCTGCACTCATGTGCAGCGAACTCCAGGCTCATGGAGGCTGATGGTCCAGGCTTTGTCGAGTGGCCGCGGCCGCCGGCAGCGGCAGTCTCGATTTGTCGGAGTTCGGCGAACTCGACCGAGCTTTTCTTCAGCTGCATGATCCGATGGAGGCAGAGGATTGGCTTAGCGACATGGAGGGGAAGTTGGAGTTAGTCGATTTGCCCGATGCGGAGAAGGTTCGATGCAATCGCCTACTACCTCCAGGCCGGCAGCCTGGTGGTGGAGGCGGCTTGAGTGCGCCTGCCCAGGATCAAGTCACCACATGGGCAAGAGTTCAAGGCGCGCTTCGCTCCTTCCATGTTCAGCGGGCTTGATCGAGATCAAGAAGCGGAGTTCTACGACCTTCGCCAGGTCTATGGCAGTGATGGACTACCTCCACCGCTTCAACCATTTGTCACGCTATGTTGTTGATGAGGTGACCACTAGGAGAGTGACATTGTTCAGGAGCACCTCACCGAGGAGATCCGTTTCCTCGCCGGTCATGACATTCCTAGCTGCAGGTCTTGGTGGGCAAGGCCATTAGCATTGAGATGGCGCCAAGGCGCTTATGGAAACGCATAGCGCAAGTGGCAGCTCGGCTGACGATCGGCCGGACCTTCCAGACCCGCACCTTCACTCGATCGGCTTCCAGCCTTTCGGCGCGCTTGATTCGAAGGTCTCGGGCTTACCTCCTCGCCTCGCCCGAGTTAGATGCGATCACCTAGCCGCCCGATCTGGCTGATTGGGGTCCCGAATCCATTTGGCCATATCACTTGCTTCTCGCGGCGAAGGGGCCACTTCGCGGTGCTTGTCCGAGCAAGCGGCGGCGTGACGACTTCAGTGCACCGGCCGTCGAAGTCGATCGGTGGGCGTGGGAGTGGGCAATCAGGGACGCCCGGTTCCGTCGCGGCCCCGCCATGGCGCTGAATTTAGCCGCGAGAGCGGCGGCGGCTCCAGGATGTGGTGTTGGAGTGCGTTATCATTCATTAAAGTACCCGCCTTAGTATTATTTGACTCTGGGCGTCGCATTCCTTTATTTCTTCACGGTTTTGTTGTTCGGCGCATGAGTCACATTTCTTTGTACCTCGAGAAGTACTTGTTGATCAGTTACTTTGGATCCGTTTTGATAGAGCTTGTGAGTCCAGGGGTTAGAATTGAGATCAATGGGGTAGAATTTTGGGGTGATCTTATCAACATTGAGGCGTGGTCTTGATGTGATTCGGTATGGGCCGGTGTCCAAGCATCGAGGGGCATATTGATTGTGCCAGGAGATCCGTTTCATTAGTCAACCACGATGGCATTCTTGTTACCTTTCTTATTGTTCAAGCAGCGTGCAGAGCCTTTGCTCGCTCTTTACATTAGGGGACGATCAGTACCGGTGGTGTGTAGTACCCTGATGTGTTCACGATGAGCTGCCAGGGTTGCCACTTTGATCGTGATTTGGAGTTCATCATCGATCTTACAGCACTTCTCCAATTTCTAAGCGTCGTCACGGGATGCCTGGCAATGATGAGCTGATCGAGTTGAAGATTCAGCTCAAGGAAGCGATTAGAGAAGGGTTCATTCGTCCCAGATTCTTCTCCCTGAGGCAGCCCGATTGTTTGTGAAGAAGAAAGGCGGCACTCTTCGCATGTGCGTTGATTAGTCGTTGAATGAATGAGGTCCTTTGTCAAGAACAAGTATCCTCTCCTCGGATCGATGATTTGTTTGACCAATTAGGCGAGCTCGAGTTTTCTCAAAATAGACTTGAGATCCGGCTATTTTCAGCTCAAGATCCGTGGGAGGATATCGTGAAGACCGCATTCACCACTGCTTCTGATGCAATGCGAGTACCACGGTTGTTTCGTTTGGCCTCACCAATGCACGGCCACCTACCTTCATGAATCGATGAACAAAGTCTTCATGGAGTTCCTTGATAGATTTGTGGTGGTGTTCATTGATGACATCCTCATATACTCTAAGGATGATGATGAGCACGCACTTCACTTGCATATGGTGCTTAGCAAGCTTCGCGAGCATCGCTTGTATGCCAAGTTCTGTATAGGCTAGTTCCGCTCAAGCAAGTGGAGTTTCGGGCATGTCCCGCAAGGTGGGGTAGCAGCTGATCCACGCAAAGTACAAGACGTGACTAATTGGGAACAGCCCCGCAATGTCCCCTCGAGATTCGAGTTTTCTGCCTTGCGATACTATCACGGCTTTATCGAATTTCTCCAAAATTTCTAAACCATTGTCGCATCAAGAAGGAGAAGAAATATGAGTGGTCACCTGGTTGTGAGTCCGGGCCAGAGCTGAAGAATAGACTCACCATCGCACCAAAGGTTGGTCCTTCCCGACATTCACAAGAACTTCGATGTCTATTGTGATGCATCCCGCCTTTGGACTTGGTTGTGTTGATGGGAGGGCAAAGTGGTTGCTTATGCTTCTCGATGCCTAAAGCCTCATGAAGCCAATTACCCGACGATGATTTGGAGCTTGGTAAAATGTTGTTCATGCTCTCAAGTTGTGGCGACATTATCTCAGAGGAAACAGATGTGAGATCTACACCGACCACAAAGCTAAAAGTACTTCTTTCGCACAGATCTGAATTTGAGACAGCCGATGGCTAGAGCCGATCAAAGACTATGATTTGGGTATTCATTAATATCCTGGCAAGGCTAATGTGGCTGCAGATGCCCTCGCCGCTAAGCTGCACACAAGGAATGCCTTGGTGTCATTGGCCGCCTCACCGGTTGAAGAGTTTCGTAAGCTCAATCTAGAAGTGGCTTGAGTATGGTTACGCTTCGCTTTAGCCGCACAACCCACTCTAGAGTCTCGATTCAGTGCACCAACTACAAGATGATGTCGTGATTGAGATTAGACGCCATGGATCAAAAATGGCGATCTCCGTGTTTTTCTCGTGAAGTCCAATGGGTCTGATTCTGTATGGGCAGCAGTGTATGTCCTCGATAATGTTGAGATCAAGGGGTTGATCTCGCTGTAAGCTCATGATACTTTCTCTCGTCCCATCCTGGCAAACACCAAGATGTACCAGACCTTTCGCAGTACCTCGTGGCCGTGTATGAAGAAGGAGATCGCGCTCATGTATGGCGACAGATGTGTGCCATGTCAAGGCCGAACATCAAAGGCCACGGATTATCACCATTGCACTGCATCCCTCGAGTGGAAGTGGGAAGAGATTGGGATGGATTTCATTACCGGGTCTACTAAGGTCCTCCACCTGGCCACTTACTCTATTTGGGTGATCATTGACCGTCTGATCAAGGTAGCCTCATTTCATTCCAAATATACCACCTATTCTCGAGCTAAGCTTAGCGAACTCTATTTGCGTAATATTGTTCTGCCCATGGAGTTCCAAAAGTCATAATCTCCGACCGTGGTTCGCAGTTCACCTCTGCATTTTGGGAGAGTTTGCACCATTCTGGCACTAAGCTATCCTTCAAGACAGCTTTACCATCCCTAAACCGACTGACAGACGGAAGGGCAAATCAAATCCTTGAAGACATGCTAAGGGCTTGTGTGTCGTACAAGAAGTCGTGGAGAAATGCTTGCCACATTTGTCGAAGTTCTCCTACAACAATACCATCAAGTCGCTTCGATGTCGCCGAGGCTCTTATGGCAAGAAGTGCAGACACCACTGTTTTGGTCCGAGGTTGGTGAGAGGTAATTCTTCGCCGGCCATGATTGAAGAGGCTGGGTGTTAGCTTGATTCGAGACTCACCGAGAGAAGCCTGGCCCCAAGAGCTTAGGCTGATCGCCGACGCCGCAGTTGAGTTTTGAGGTGGGTGACTTTGTTTATCTCAAGGTCTCACCACTCCGCGGTACTCGCAGATTTTCAACCGCGGAAGCCAGCCTCGCGATACATCGGGTCCGTTCGATTTTTGAGAAGGTTGGTGTTGTGGCTTATCGCTTGAGCTACCGCCACATCTTTCTGACATTCAATGATGTGTTCCACGTGTCCCAATTGAAGAAGAGTCTTCGGTTCCATCAGTTACCTAATTGGACCATCTTGATTTGCACCGATCTTTCAGACGAGAGTATCCAAATTGATTCTTGAGACAGCCGCCACACTCGCAAATGTTATCAAGATGCTCAAGGTCCAAGTGGGAGCAACCATTCGTAAGATGAAGCCACGTGGGAGCGTGAAGACCATATTCAAAGTGCAATACCCCTAATTTCTTCGAGAGAATTAGCAATTTAGGACAGATTTTTGTAAGGGGGTAGATCAGAATATCCTCGAGTATTTCTATACTCAAGCCACTCAGACATTTGTACTCAAACGCTGTTCAATAATACAACCGTGCTTGTGTATTTTCTGGTCTTGGAGTGAACATACTTGCTTGGGATCAGAAAGAACCCTTCAACTTAAGTAATTTCGCCATAAGTAAATTCAATTAGGTTGGGCAAGTGCCTGGTGACTTATTAACTTCCAAAATACTTTGGGACAAAATTAGTAATCAACCCGAAGCGTTAGCCAAGGCCCAAGTTCAAAGTTCTGGATGTCCGAGTATTCGATCCAACTCTTAATGTCCGACAAAGTCCGAGTGTCCGATTGGGCTGGCTGAAGGGTCCAACTCCGAGTGTCCGACCAATGTCCGGAGTGTCCTGGTTAGTGTTATCAAGACCAACCCGAGTCTCCGCTGAGTCCGAGAGTCCGCATTGGCGAGGGGTTTTGTATAAAAGTCCCATTTCGTGGCTCCTTCCATTCTTTCTTCTTCTACTTTGGTTTCCCACTTCCTTGGTGTTCTCTCCACCACCCCGAGCCTCCTCTCCACGAGCCACCGCACTATGACTCCTCCCTGACTCCTCCATCTCTGTGCTCCTCCCTCAAGCCGACATTCCCCATCCTCCACCTCGGGCGTTCTCCTCCATCTTCCTGGAGGTAAGCTTTTCTTAGGGTTTGATTCGTTGATTCTGGGTTCTAGAGCTGCTCATGGTGGATTAGGACTTAGGCTTTGATTTGGGAGGCTAGGGGCTGAACTTGGATTCTAGGTTTTGGGTGTAGTGGTTCTAGGTTGAAAATGGATTTGGATTAGTGAATGTGGTATGCTAGAGTGGTAGATCGGGTAGTAGTAATGTCGATTTAAGAAGTTGTTGGTGTGAGTTAGAGGTTTGGCTGGGTTAGCGACGCCGAGAATCGGCTAGTTCTAACTCCTTCCTGGCTCGCTAGGTGTAACAAAGTCGTAGATCGGGTCGCGGAAGTTGTAGGAAGTGGTAAGGTCTCCGCTTCCTCGCTGAAGTTGACCACACGCCCTAGGACCGAGTATCCGACGAAACGGCCGAGTGTCTCGCCTTATCCGACTGGACTCCGGATGCAAACCCTGACCGTCCCGGTTAGGCTGCTCTGTCCGGCGTGTTGTGTTGTCCGAAAGGCTGCTTCTTCAGTGGTTTTGGTTGTACTTCATTCTGTGTATTGCATGCACTTCATGCATTTAAAACTTTCTTGCTAAGTTGTATTTCTTTCAAGCTGCTTTTGTTGCTTTGACCGATTAGAGGTTAGCTTAGTCGCCACAACAACCCGAGCATCATCCCGATATCACCAAGTGCAACAACAAGGCAAGCACCTCCTTTGACCATCTTGAAACCTATATTTCACGATGTCTACTTTGATTTCTCAAACTATATGCATTGTTTATATTCAAGAATTGCTAGTTTGTGGGAATGGTAGATATACCCTCGATTTGGTGGTTTCCTCAATTAATTCCCCCGAGATCATTGATAACCTTAGTAGGGTTAGACAATTTAATAAAATGTCACTTGGGTATAAACGATTTAGTAATTGCATACGCTAGACATCTGAATAGAGGTGAGCAAAGTCAGTCTACCAAATGCTCAAAATTATGATAAATGTAATTGGTTTGGGAAAAGTTTTGGAAATGTGAATCGTAAAGGTATATTGGTAAAATGTGAAGTGTCTAGTTGGTAATTAGACTTAAGGGAGTGTATAATATGTGCTAGTTAAACATGGTGGCGATTGGTCATGGCGAAGTTAAGGAGTTCCCGCTTGAGTCACTAGGCAAAAATATAAGGAATCTAACTTGTGACGGTTTTTGAATTGAACACTGCGGCAACCGCCGCAATGCGCTGGATGGGGCAGCCTATTCTAGTACTTGAAGTGTGAGGGGATAGCCATGCCTCGTTGGTAGGTCAAGAGTGGACCTTTTCCTCGTGTTGAGCAAACAAGCGCGGTGTGTCCTCACGACTACCGTGATGCGCCTTCGTGGTGCGCTGTACTTTTGCAGCAGTGGAATCGCCCCAGTTCATGTTTGTTGATACAACGGTGTACGCTTGCTATGGTAATGCCGCTGCCAACACCCGGGCCGTCACGATGAGTATCTCCGTGGTCACTCGAGTGGTGGTTGGCCTCTTATCGCCATAGTAGTGGATTTGTCGTCACCGGTGCTGGGGTGTGGCTATAACTCTCAACGATGGGAAAGAATAGATCATTCTTGTATATCTGATACCTCGTATCGCTGCGGTACCTCGGATGACAGTGGATGCAAGTCTGAGTTGTGTTTGGGGTAAAGTGCAAACTCGCAGAGTATCAAATAATTTAATCGATTAGCCGTGCTCACTTGAGGAGCAATCTTCTAATCATATCAAGTATAGAGATTTGGTTTGGTTTTGAAAACTAAAATCTATTTCGGAGCCTGATAAAGTATGTGGTGGAATGGTACTTGATGGGATTGTGGATATGTGTATATGATTCTCGATGGGATTATGTATGGATGTTTATTCGTGATCCCGGGCCTAAGTACTATGGATGGTGGCAAACTGTGGAGCCTTGTTAGCATACATCGGAAATATGTTTTATTCAAACCGCTTGCCTTTCAAATTATGTATTACTTTTCGATGAACTGCTTTTAAATCCAGCTGCAATTAACCTAACCCAGCAGAAGCTTTATCCCCGTTGGAATCAGCCTCGCATTTATTTATATTTCCATACACTTAAAGTCTTGCGAGTACATACGTGTACTCACCGCTGTTGCTAACCCTTTTCCACAGAGAGGAAGGTAATGATGATGTCCTTGATGATGGCGAGCCCTTTTCTCATGAGTGTTGCGGTTCAGAGTCCTCTCCTCCGCCAAGAGCCTGTGTGGGTGGTCAAAGCCACCGCTGGTTGTCTTTCTTTTGTTTCCGCCGCTTTACTTCTTGGATTCTCGTAATGTACTGCAAGATTTACACCCGGGCTATGTAATTACCTTAGTTTATCTTTTTCGCGGCATTGATATTTCGTTGTGGGTACGCGATATCGGGCTACTGATCCAGGGATCCGTGATCGATGCGCATGTGCACCGGTCCGGTTGGTGGTTCGATCTCGCCGATCGACTTTTTAGGTTCAGATCTTCTGCGGTCGAGGCTTCCGCTTGTTATACGGTGCTATACGCTACAAAGACTCGCGACAAGATGACGTGATAGGAAGAGGGGGTCCTCACAGAGTGATATGGTGGAGCAGCGGCTCAAGGAGTGCCGCCCCCGCGATGATGACCAAGACGAAGACCCTGCCCCACTGGCCTTCTAGCGGGCAGATCACACTGTGGCATACATTCATGGTGGCTCGGCCACCTACCCCTCCAACACGACATACAAACGTCTGAGGAGGGAGGTTTGTGCCACGGTGCCGAGCTCGGGGGCGAGTCGGATCCTGAAATGGTCGGAGGAGCTAATCACTTTCAGTTAAGCTGACCACCCTGAGAGCACCGCCGGCCTGGGTCACCTTCCGATCGTGGTTTCACACACGATCTGGAATGTGAAGCTAGGGCGGGTGCTAGTGGACGGAGGAAGCACCATCAACCTCCTGTCATCCGAGGCGTTTCGTGCGCTTCAGATATCTCGGCGGGAGTTGCGCCCAGCGTTGCACTTCTATGGGATTGCCCCGGGGGCTGGCTTGCTGCCCCTAGGCTAGATACACCTCCTCATCACCTTCGGGGAAGAAAGCAACTACTGGACGGAGATGGTGGACTTCGAGGTTGCCGACTTCGACCCCCGTTCAATGCCCTGCTTGGCCGACCGGCGTTGGCCAAGTTCATGGCGGTGACCCACTATGCCTACATGGTGGTGAAGATACCAGGGCCCGGTGGCCCCATAGTGATCCAGGTGGATAGACCGGAAGCCTTGCATTGTCACAAGAACGCATTGGACCTAGCTGGCGCCACCTGCAGCAGGGAGGCTGATGCCGCCTGTCCGGGAGCCCCTCTGGCGAAGACTCGTGCCTCGCCTGGCTCAGCCAGCGAGGTTAAGGTGGTCTCCATGAGTGAGGCCAAGCCCGGGAAGACCGTCTCCATTGGCGCTAGCCTCAGCGCCAAATAGGAAGACACGCTCGTCACCTTCCTCCGATCTAATTCCAACGTGTTTGCCTAGCAACCGTCCACTATGACTGGGTCCCCAAGGAGGTGATCGAGCACCGATTGGCAACGCTCCCAGGAGTGCGCTCAGTCCGATAAAAGGTCAGGAGGCAGGCACCAGAGCGGCAAGATGCCATTCGGCAGGAGATAGAGAAGCTGCTGCGCGCAGGGATCATCAGGGAAGTCTCTCACCCCGAGTGGCTTACCAATCCTTTGCTTGTCAACAAATCCAATGGGAAGTGGCAGATGTGTGTCGACTTCACTGACCTCAACAAGGCCTGCCCGAAGGATCCTTACCCCCTGTCGCGCGTTGATCTCATCGTTGACTCTACGGCGGGGTGTGAGCTGTTGTGCTTTCTGGATGCGTACTCTGGGTACCACCAGATTAGCATGGCGACAAAAAATGAAGAAAAAACCGCTTTTGTAACCCCCATGGGTGTCTACTGCTATATCAAGATGGCTTTTGGGTTAAAGAATGCTGGTTCTACTTACCAACGTGCCATGCATATTTCTTTTCGTCCGCAGATAGGGCGAAATCTTGAGGTGTACGTTGATGATTTGGTTGTGAAGGTTAAGAAGAGTGAAGGGATGATCGATGACCTAGAGGAAACCTTCGCCAACCTTCGGAAGATCTGCTTGAATCTCAACCCCGAGAAATGCGTGTTCGGTGTGCCCTTTGGAAAGCTGTTAGGGTTCCTCGTGTCCAGTCGGGGTATTGAGGCTAATCCTGACAAGATAGTGGCCATCGAGCACATGAAGCCGCTGGTTAGGCTCAAGCAGGTGCAGTGCCTTGCGGGTCACCTAGTGTCCCTCGGGCGATTTATCATCCGGTTGGGAGAAAGAAGCCTGCCCCTATTCAAGCTGCTAAAGAAAACCAACCACTTCGAGTGGACAGAAGAAGCCCAACGAGCGTTCGAAGACTTGAAGCAGTACCTCTCCTCCCCATCGGTACTGGTCGCCCCTAGGCCCAGCGAGTCATTGCTCCTGTACATCGCCGCTACCCCTACGGAGGTGAGCGCGGTACTGGTGGCGGAGAGGGAGGGCGTCCAGAAGCCGGTCTACTACATCAGCAAGGTGCTGCACGAGGTGGAGACCAGGTACCCGCAAGCACAGAAGATGTTGTACGCTGTCCTGGTGGCATCCAGGAAGCCCGAATACGAAGGCCTGCTGGCAGGGTTGCGCGCCGCCTCGGCGTTAGGAATTCGGCACCTCCAAGTCAAAGGCAACTCCTTGCTGGTCATCAACCAAGCGCGAAAGGAGTTCCAATGCTATGACCCCACCATGGCTGCCTACCTGGCGGAGGTCAGAAAAATGGAACACCACTTCGAAGGACTGGGATACATCCATATCCCTCGACGCAACAACCATATGGCGGACGAACTTTCGCAGCTCACGTCATCAAGATCTTCTGTTCTGGTCAGGGTCTTTCAAGAAAGGCTATCGCGACCGTCCGTCGCAGCCCCCGGACATGGAGGGGACAACGGTGTGTGCGTCTCGGCATCTGATTCAGGTGGTGGGGGCGACGCGGTTGTCCCAGCCCCCAATCCTAGAGGGGAGGACAACACACCAACCTCGGCCCCTTGTTCTGGGAGGGAGGACGTTGGCAGCGCTAAGGCCGCGCCAGGGGAAACGTTCGGCCAAGCGAAGTACCCGGGCGATCACCACGTGATCGCCATACTTGGCCGGGAAGGTCAGTGGATGGATCCGATCCAAGCCTTCCTGCGGGACCAAGTGATCCCCGATGATGATGCCTCAACCGAGAAAATTGCACGTAAGGCCAAGTGCTATACTCTGGTAGGTGGGGACCTATATCGCCGGAGTAGAAACGGAATTCTTCTGAAGTGCATCACTTGGGAAGAGGGGAGGACCTTGCTCTCTGATATTCATGGAGGCTTGTGTGGGAGCCATATGTCCGGCTGAACGCTCGTCGGCAAAGCGTTCCACCAAGGATTTTATTGGCCTACTGCCCTCCAGGATGCCTATGAGTTGGTGAGGAGATGCGAGGCATACCAATTTCAAGCGAAGCAGATCCACCGACCAGCCCAGGCTCTGCAAACCATCCCGCTCTCTTAGCCATTCGCGGTCTGAGGGCTAGATATCCTGGGCCCGTTCCAGCGGGCCATAGGGGGCTGCACCCATTTGTTTGTCGCCATCGACAAGTTCACCAAGTGGGTTGAAGCCGACACAGTGCGCGCCATCATGGCGTCCACTGTTGTCAAGTTCATGAATGGAATCTTCACCCGCTTTGGAGTCGCCAACCGCATCATCACCGACAACGGCACCCAATTCACCAGCGCAGCATTCCTGGAGTTTTGTGGCGAGATGGGCACTAAGGTGTGTTTCACTTCGGTGGCCCATTCGAGGAGCAACAGCCAAGCGGAACGCGCCAACGCGCTAGTGCTGAGGGGCCTCAAGACCAAAGCATTTGATCGACTCCATAAGCGGGGGGTGCGGTGGACAGAAGAACTCCCGGCGGTGTTGTTGTCACTTCGAACCATACCCAACCGGGCGACTGGAGAAACGCCCTTCTTCCTGGTCTACGGAGCGGAAGCGGTCCTCCCGTCCGAGCTATCGCTCGGCTCCCCACGCATTTCGGCATTCTCTGAGAGCCAGGAAGATCATCGCAGAAATGAAGTCAACCTTCTTGAGGAGGTGCGCGATCGGGCAGCCTTGCGTGCTGCTCGGTACCAGCAGAGCCTCAAGCGGTATCATGCCACCTGTGTCTAGCAGAGAACACTAGCAGTGGGCGACCTAGTCTTGCGCAGAGTTCAGACGCATACCGGCCGCAACAAACTGTCTCCCCGGTGGGAGGGCCCCTTTAAGGTGGTCTCATTCTCTCGGCCCGGGGTGGTTCGGTTGGTCACTGAGTATGGTCAAGAGGTGCCAAACTCCCAAAACCTGGAAATGATGTGGAAGTTTTACCCCTGAGAACTCTGCTGGCAACTTCTTGGGGTTTGATGGGTTTCGCACCCTCTTGTTGGTCAGGGAAGTTGTTTGCCTTAGAGGCTTTTTGCTTTGTCCTTTTTTGTGTCCCTTTCTTGCGCCCCGGTGGGTAGCATTCTGGTGTGGGTGTCATTGGTACCACCAGTGTGGCAGCTCCTTATCGATATGCGGTAACACCCGGCGATTCGCATCGGGCAAGGACGGGCGACCGGGGGCGCGAGTGTGGCACGGTGGTTCAATGCGGCTAGCACGCCTCGGGTCGTCACCGCAAACACCCCAGGCCCAATACCACTCCTGGGAGCCCGCTGCCTTGACACGCAACACCGTGGGCTGTTCCGAATCACAAAGGCCTAAGTCCCAAAAAGAAAGGAACCATGACAACCCCCCGTGGGGACCTCTATCCTTTCGGTTTTTTCCCATGTGTCCCGCGTAATAACTACTCGTGTTTGCAGTGGCTACGTGCAATCGCAAATGAAGTACCGAAGCACTCGCCTAGCTTAACATTCGAGATCGCATCGCAGCAAGCCTGGGGGTTGGTCGCCTGATGGTCGGATCAAGCAAACACAAGTGAACGCAATCAATCAAACATCTAGTTAAAGTCCAAAGGTGCTAACTTCATTGGGCTTACTGATATAGTCTTTACATGCAGAAAATAAAACAAGTAAAAGAAGAAATAAACAAAGTAAAGGCGGCGGCCTGGGCAGTCACTCGTCGCCGGCAACTTGGTTGTGCCCAGTAGGATCTTGGGTTTCCTCCTCCACTAGCATGGTGTCAAGCTTCAGGTCTGTCACCTCCATTAGCCCAGCCACGTGCTCCACCGCCTCGCGCACGCGCGTCTGCGCCTAGGCCTTGTCCCCCTCGATGCCGGCTACGACGGCCATCGGGTCGAAGGAGGCATTGCGGCTGGCGCAACACGCCAGCACAAATGTTGCAATGGCAACCGTGACTTCCCACCCTTCTCAGTCGCAGCGAGCGGCCAAGGCGGCCGATAGGCCGCTGAGGGCCTCGGCAACCTGAGTAATGCCGTGGGCATACTACAGGGCCATGGACTCGAGTGGGTCGCGAAGGACTACCCCCAGCGGCCCTAGGCTTTTCGCCATGTGCTTGAAGGCTTGGCAGAGCATAACGGTGAGGTTGTGCAGCGTGTGACGCATCTTGGTCCGCGCGTGCTCCTACACCGCGTCGGCCACCTGCGCCCGGGCGAGCAGGGCCGCCCCACTCGCCCACTCCTGGGCCAGCAATGTCGCCATCTGCTGCGACATCTGCGCTTCGCGCAGGATGACTGCCGTGAGGAGGGCGCCTGAGGACGCTTGCGCCTCGCCAAGTTCGGCGAGTAGCGCAGCCAGGCTGGTGGTTGAGGGGGCAAGGACGACCATGGTAGGGTGGGCGGCGGCATCGGCATCGACGACGTCCATCAGGGCCGCTTCGACGGTGCCTGGCGGACCCTGGGCGGAAGTCCCCGCTGTGTCTGTTGACGTCACGGTCATCCGCTCGACCGGGGCACCTTGGGGGGCCACCCTTGGAGGTGACCGGAAGACGAAGGAGGCTGTTGGGAGGGTGATCCCGCCTGGTGGGCGGCGGCAGTGACCCTTGGCGCCGAGGGAGTCAGTGCCAACGGGGACGGCGGCGACGAGGTTGGCGTCGATGAGGTCGACGCCAAAGAAGTTGGCGCCGGTAGAACCGGCGCTGGATCAGGGACGGCAGATGCTGCCACCCCAGATGAAGCTTCCGTCGCCCCGAACGTGCTTGTGGTCACGGTGGAGTCGGGGGCGGTAGAAGTTTGGCCCCGGTGCAAGGCCTCTTGGGGTCTGCACGCAGGGCGTCCGGAGAGAGGCCGCTTGCCTGCACTCCGATCGTCAGCCGGGACTAGGTCCCTGATCACAAAGGGACCACGGGCCGGCAGCACCGACAGGCCAGTGGAGTCCATGGCGGGGAAGAGCCGCATGATCCGGAGGTGCTCCGCAGACTCCAGATCGTAGAGCGGCCGGGCCCCGTGTGATGCCTTAGAATTTGGGAGATTACCGTAGGGGGGTTTTCTCCCTTGTTTCGATTTTGGAAGGAATGAGGGAAATGTTGGGAGATGAAATAATTGAGTTTTATGCTGCAATTAATATTAGAAATTGGAGTTTTGGGCTAGTTTTAGCTGGGCTGAGGCAACCTGGGCCTGGCCGAATTCCCTTCCACCCCCTCCTCCCCACGCCCTAGTGGGCCGGCCCACCTTTCCTCAAGAGGTGGCGCCCCACCCTTTGCAACCCTAGGGCGCCTCCCCTTCCTCCTAGCAGCCGCACCACCCTCCTCTTCCTCCCCTGCGTGGTGGCTCAAGATCCGCCAAACGCGAAGGAGAAAACGAGAAGAGGATCCGTGGAGGCGTGGAGGACGAGCAGATTTCCGTTTCGGGGATCGTCGCGCATTCTTCATGGGTTCTCAAGGGAGAACTCTAGGTAAAATTCCCAAACTTTTACCCCTGTTCTACCTAGGGATTAGGAGTGTATTAGATCTGGTGGTGTGTGGTTTGGATGGATCTTGATGGGGGAGAAGGGTAGTTGTTCACGTGGTGCTGTTTCTGGAAAGGGAGATTGTGCAGCGCGGATTGTTTCGCGTTTTACGTGGTATAGATGATTTTTCCTGCAAAAACCTATAACTAGAAAGTTGTAGATAACGTTGAGACCTAGCTTTTGTAATTTTTTCAGAATGTTTAGGGCGTCGGTCTGAGATTTATCGCTGTTGGAAGATGACGAACAGAATCTGGAAACAGATTTCGTCCACTGTGTTGGACGGTTGTTTAGGCATATTTAAAAGTGGAATTGAAATTTGTGACCTTCATGAAAGTTGTAGATCTCGTCAATATCTAGGTACTGTAATTTTTTTGTATTTTTATGAACAGTAGAAAAAAAGATACGAAATTGGGAAGAGAGGCTGTTGCTGTTCGATCCGGACAGATCGGGGTTTTCGGTGTTTAAAAAGGGAACGGGTTGTAGGAAACGCGTGTTTGAATTGTGTGATAAATTATGAGGTTATTATATACTGAAAGTATGCTTGTTCAGGTGGTGCCCCTTCTGGACGCAACTAGATTCGTCATCTACGTCGGTAAAGGCAAGTGGAAGTAGTTGTATTGTTAAGCTATACATCGTTGTTTGCTTCGCCTTCATTATAAACTCCAATTACAGCAATCATACATGGTTTAATCACTGGCTTTGAGGATTGCAATATCTTGACTGGCATTGTGATGTTGTGGTTTGGCTATGAATCATGAGTAAGGTGAAGAATGATGTTGTTTACCTGATGAATTGTCTAAACATTTCATCTCAATGATATTTGCTTTCTATCCATGCTATATGATGATATGCAAACATGTGGACTCAGTGGGGAAGGTTATGAATGAATTCATGCATGAAGCATTAACTGCATAATCATGCATTGGAAGTTTTGTCGACGCTAGCAGGCGCGATCAGATGCCGTACAACACCGTGTGTTCTGAGAAAGGGCACGGTGAGGAGGATCATGGCATAAGCATGTGCACAATCATATGCATTTTACTGAGGTTGTGTGGACTCTATGATGTGGTATTGGATATGAGGAATGTGGTATGCTAGTTTTATGGTGGATGTGTTATTTGTATTAGTTGTTCCGCTTGCTGAGATTTACCCAATCTCACTACTTGCTGTTTTGATGTTTTCAGGTAGCGCTTGTGAGTCGTAAGCATGAAGGGTGGGCTAGCAACACAATAAATCTTCTAGGGTCGTCACAACTCACTTGAACTAGTGCTTTAATTAATTCATTAGTTGTTTGAAATATTATTACACCTAGACCCATTGTTGCCCCCTTTAAACTTGATTTCGTTTATGGTTGTCCCTTTAGAGATGTGTTATGTTTATGGTTGATTCCTATTTGAATTAGACTTGTTGTCTCTAGTTTTGATATCGTGATGTTATTCCCATTTGAATTGCTTCCGTATTGTCCTGTTTTAGGGGAAACGCTGTTGAATTTTTCTTGTACAACAGTTTAGTTTTATGGGGTGTTACACCCCGTCGGGGAAATCCAGGCCGTCATGCACTAGCGGGAGCAGGACAGCCAGCCATTTGGAAATGGCAGGACCGTCCAAGTTCCCTGCACCTGGCAAAAAAAGGAAGATGAGGTTGTTGGATTGGCGGCGACCACGCAAAAGAGTGCGAACTCATGAACAACAAGGACTTACTACCCAGGTGCGTGCGGGTCACATCGTCGTCGCCCGTGTACTGCCACTCCGAGCGAGCACGACGACGGAGGGGGCTGATCCTCTAGGCTATGAAGTCCCGGACTACCAGCGCCCCAGTCATCCCGACGTCCTGCAGGTGGTTGATGCGAGTCACCATTGCTTGGAGCTCTACCGTCTCCTCGACGAGCGAGCCCCAACTCTCGTGGGCGTTCACCGGTGCGGAAGGCATCGCGAGGGCATCGACCCCGCTATCATCACTGGTATACAGCTAATCACTCTGCCATGACTTCCAGTTGGACTTTGCCTGGAAGGGGATGTAGTGGGGGACCAACCCGTCGCGGAGGAGGAAATGGCAACTCCCCATGGCCCCGCTATCGACGTGGCCGCGGAGAGTGTAGAAGTGCCGGAAGAGAGGAAGATTGGGCATCACCCCCATGAACATCTCGCAGAGGTGCGCGAAGATGGCGAGGGTGACGATAGAATTGGGGGTGAGATAAAGGTGGTGGATCTCGTAGAAGTGGACGATGGTGAGGAAGAACTCGGAGAAGGGCGGCACCAGGCCCGCAAGCACTCCCCAGGCGAAGACGATGATCTCCCTGGGTTCGCACCGCGGCACGAGGGTCCCATGGCGGAAGTGCAGGGAACCCTTGGACGTGAGTAGGGAGAGCGCCCACGCCTTATCCTTGTCGGCGGTGGAGGATAGAAGAGGTTGCGCCATTGGAGCGAGAGCGAGATCTCTGGACGAAGAGTTAGAAGAGCAAGAAGCAATGTGCGCGGGAGTTTGAAAGAGCGTGGACCACTAGGCATGAATGTGTGCAGGTATATATACCCTTCACGCCGACGGTTCATAAGGATGGCGAAGGGACACGACGTTTCGGGTCCCGAGAAGAAGCGGCAGAAGTTGGAAGGACCGAGGCGGTTGGAGTACCCTAAACATATGGCTCCATCCGGGAACGTGGTGGCATTAAATGAGGTCTGAAAAGCAACTGGCACGCGTTCTGGGATGGACCCGGAGGCTACTGTTGGCATACTTTACGCCAGGGTACCGTCTCCGTCGTTGACAAGTAAGATGGCTAGGCGAGCAGACGGGCGACCAGGCCCCTCTCGCCGGGTGTCGGCCGACGTGGCGGCCTGGCGAGCAAGTGGGCGACCAGGCCCCTCTCGCCGGGTATCGACCCACGTGGCGGCCTGGCGAGCAGGCGGGCAACCAGGCCCCTCTCGCAGGGCGTCGACCCACGTGGCGGCCTGGCGAGCAGACAGGCGACCAGGCCCCTCTCGCCGGGCAGCCAGGCCGAGTGGGCGAGCAAAAGGATGAAAAGAAGGCTTCGCCCTGAAGCCTCCTCCCTTTGACACGCTGTGTCAGGGCTATTGATTGTAAAGGCTGCCCATCCCTCAGACGCCTCACACCTAACTCGGGCGGATCGGGCGGAGACGTGCGGTAACATGAAGAATGAGGCTGGGGGACAAGACTGAAGTGATGGGTGTAATAAATGAGTCATAGATCAGTGTGACGCCACCTTCTCACTTGCCCAAGCTGGCCCCGTCTATATAAGGGAGCTTGGGTGCATGGAGAGAGAGGATTCGGTTTTATTCTTCTTCTTCCTAGAGGTCAATCGAAGCTCTGGTTCTCGATTGTAAGGGAGAAGCCTTGTAACCACCCCAGTATACATCAACAACGATCTAGCAGGACGTAGGGCCGTTACTCGCATCGGGGGCCCGAACCTGGGTACATCGGTGTGCTGCTCGTTCTTTTGCTCGCCCTTAGGTGTTGTGTGTGTTCCTTGGTCTGTTGATCGCCGGGATCCCCCGAGAGAGTCCCCCTGGGTGTCCCGCCGCGAAAGCACCCCCTACAGAACCAAATTTCTTCGCCCAGGAGATATCCTGCTAGCCGAAAACGCCAACAGCTTCATTTTATGACTTTTTTTCATGAAGTTAGGCTTTATTTCAACGGTTTTGGAGACTATTTACTATTATTTAATATGTTAACATTATTTGATTCTTCCTAGGTCATAAACATGCATAACCAGAGTTGAAGGCCTAAATATATTCATATAACTAGAATGAGTGTCATTTTAAAGGATCATAGGGTTTGGTTTCACTGCATTTGAATCACTTTAGCACAAGTTATGCACATTTGTATTTTTGAATACATTGAAATTAGAATATTTAAGTACTTCATTCAAACTAAGTCCAAATACTAATATTTTTATATATTTGGAAAGCTTATGACCTCAAGAAAATGATAAAATTTATCTCATCATTTTTGGAGTTAATTTGTGAAAATTTTATATAGTACATATGTAGGGTTGAGGATACGACTAGAGGGTGTGAATAGGCGTATTTAAAAATTCTAATCACTACAACTAGTATGCTCTAATCAACCCCTATGTCAAAACCTAATCAAGAGTAATGCGGAAGTGATGAACTAAGGTCTTGCCAATTAAAGCCAAAATCAACTAGGCTCACTAGTGCACTAACTAAATTATGTCTTTAATAAGAATAAGCAATACAAACAAGAATTGCAAGAATGTAAAGCAAGAGACATACTGATGTTTTACTGTGGTGTTTGGAGACTTGCTGGCCTCCCTTAATCCATGTTGAGGCAAATCCAACTCACTTTGGACCGGCTTCGCACTTGAGCACCCTCCTCGAATCCACTCGTGGTAGCTTTTCACTCCTCCGGGTAGGCTAAGCTCCAACCTTCACAAACTTCACCCAGGGCTTCTCACAAACCTTGAGAGCTCCCACGCATGACTCTCCTACACCGTCTAGGTAGCAGCAACCACCAAGAGTAATAGGTCAAGCACTCCGCTTGAACTTCACCTAACACAACACATGCGCTCCGGTGACCACCTAAGTGCAACACATGCACTAGGCTCCTCCTAAAGTGCAACACATGCACAATGATGTCTCAATCCTCACTCCAATTGCAACACATGCAATTAGAGGCCACTCTTATCTCAAGAATCAATTGGGAGAGAGCAACACATGCACACAACTCCCCTAAACACAAAATGAACCAGCCAACACCCCCAAGGGGTCCTTTTATATCCCACACTAGAAAACTAGCCATTGGGGGCAAAACCAGGAAAAATCAACAAAACTGGTACTATCGCCGTTCAAAACCCGGCAGTACCGCCGTTCAAAACCCAGTAGTACCACCCTCAGGCTAACGGCTAAAAAACTAGCCATTACACAGTAAAATAGGTACTACCGACGGCCACTTGGCGGTAGTACCATTCCCTGGTAGTACTGACTTCTAGCCACAGTACTGCCAGCCTCAGTAATGCCTCCAAAGCACCCTCTCTGGATAAAAGCTACCGGCACTAAAACCCGATACTACCGACCTCCGGCAGTACTGCCATTAAACCGCGGTAGTGCCGGCCTTAGAAAACTCAAGAAAAACACCCCGTTCTAAAAATTAACTATCGCTCCAAATAGCAGTAGTACTGGCTAGCGGTAGTACTAGCCAGCGGCAGTACCGATGCCCATATGGCGGTACTGTCGGACTAGCAGTACTACCAGCATTACAACTGCGGTAGTGCTGACTTTAGGAGAAAAACAGGATTTTCACTAAAATCTTTTCTCCAAAAACTTAATAACAATTCTTTGAGCCAAAAGATGATCAACACTTGATCACTCTTACTTGCAAAACACATTTGAAACAATCAAACCATGCTCAAAGAATTTCAATCAAACTCCGATCAAATTTGTGAAAACACATTCCAAAAACCGCTCAAGTTATTTGCACAAACGCATTAAGCAAATAAATCCCGGAGTCTATGAGATTGATCCTCTTAGCCATGTGATAGTCAAACCACGACCAAGTCAACTTGCAAAAACCACGGTGCAAGTAGTCACATGCTCTTCGGATCCTGGACTCATAGACCTCCCATTTATTCGCACAATGAATATGCAAATAACAGTTAAAACTCAAAGTATGAGCTATCTCCCCTTTGCAACACATGTAAATCCATAGCCTCATGCAACACCAAATCAAACTCAATTTGCTTGAGCACTCTAATTACAACACATGCAATTCTCTAGCTCTATGCAACCAACTTAAACACCAAATTGCTTGACCTCTCTCCTTTTGCAACCCATACAAACTTAGCTCTAAGCAATATCAAACAAACTCAATAAGATTTTGATTTGAGAATAAAACATGAAGTTCAACAATTGCAACACATGCAAAATATGAACTTCATGCAAAACCAGCGTATGAGCTTATCTTATTGGAACACACGCAAATCAAAGCATAATACAAAAAACCAAAGCATATGCTTATCCTATTTGCAACACATGCAAATCAGAGCAATATGCCAACAAAGCCAAGGCACGAGCTTCATCCATTTGCAACACATGTCAAATGGTTAGCTCCATGTAAAATCTAAATCAAGAAGATTTGAGCTCGAGTGAACACGAGATTGAGTTCATCAACACATGATGAAGCTCAAGCTAAGGACGCAACCCCTCTTAATAGTATGGCGCTAAAACTAGACTCAAAGCTAGGAATTGTCCTTAGCCTATCTAGTTATACCTTTATGCCGCGGCAAGTGATCCCCTTTGGGGTTTTATGATCTTCAATCTTTTTCTCCCTGGGATCATGGACTAACTCTCTTGAAGTCTTCATGATTTGCAATCATTCTTCTCTTCAAGAACGTCACCCGGCTCCATCATCTTGTTCATCACTTCTTGATGAATCTTCTTTTCTTTTCTTCTTATCCGCTTGGATTTAACCCTATTTCAACCACAACTCATAGAAATGGTTAGTCCAAGACACATAGTTGTCTCAATCATTTATGCACTTGAGTAACACATAATGGATGCCACCACAATCTATTGAGCACAACCTCATTAAATCAAATGAATTTAAGTGTGTCTTGAGTACTTGATGCAACACATGCTTCAATATACTCAAGAACTATCCGTTTGTCCTTATTTAATCAAGGAACACCATCAACACATGATGAAGTGTTCTCTAATGATTAATAAGACAAATGAACTCAATTTAACCTTTCATTTAAATTGATATGAGTATATACTAACTACACAAGTTAAATATATACTCAAAGTTATGTCTCAAAGTCTTGATCCTTTATATGTGGCAATTAAACATGAATCAATACTTATGAGACATCAAGTTAAGCATGAACTCCCCCTAGATATGTGCATCCATGTAATATATGGATTGGAAAACATAATGCACATTTTGTGGTTAAAGCAATGGAGGAATTTATACTTTAACTTCAATCTAAAGTATGCAATACAATAATGAATACTAAAACACATTCATACCTTGGTTTCCCATTTCCATTCAAATATGAAACTACTAAACATAAACTCAATATGTTAGTCTCATTAAAGTTTGGGTTTATCATTAAACAATGATTAAGAATTAATCTAAAATCAATCACCAAAACCAATAGAGCTTGAACTTACAACATATTATATGCCTATAACATAAATTTGAGCTCATTTGCTTTACATTGACCAAAACTAAAATATTTTTGTATATTCAGAATCTATATGAATTTACATGAATGTAAGACTTTTTTCATTGAATTTGGAGTTTCTTAGCAAAAGTTATATGCATTTGAATCTGCTCGGGTTTGAAAAATCACTAAAAAATGTAAAATACACTTTCTCTGTTGGAAAGTGTATTTCCGATTTTTGTGTGATTTTGAATTTCACCACGCCAACTAATAAGGTGACCCACCTGTTAGTGGTAGCATGTGTGTACTGACGTCTTGGGCCCACATATCGGTGACAGCAAACAGATGAGGAGCTACGGGAGCTCGCTGGCGGTGAGGTTTGGTCAGCGGCTCGATGAGCAAGAGGGGGAGGTGGCGAACCTAGGGGACTGGTCGATGGAGCAGGGTGAGGCCATGGAGAGCTAACGGTGTGGATGGGTGGCGCATGGTGGAGGAGGCTGCCAGGAAGGAAGAGGAAGGCAACTTAGTCTCGGCTAGGTGAGGGAAAAGCACCAGAAGGTTGATAGGATCCAAATGGGGTACCTCGGAGAGGCGAAGGAGCTATGGGCCAAACTAGTGGAGTGCAGCTGGAGCCAGGGAAGACGGTGGCCAGGCGGTGACGACCTGGTCAATTTGAGCTACAACTAAGGTGAGAGGGAGGATTAAGGGATGGAATGGAATATGATGGCGAGAGGAATTGGCGGAGGAGCTCACCTGGTGAAGGTTCGCTTGAAGCGTGCTCACCGGCCTTGTCCCAAGCTCTTGGCATTTTCGCCCACGCACAGCGAACTCGGGGCAACAGGGCAAGGGGTGGCGAGCTGAGGAGGTAGGTGGAGTCATTGTTCAACTTTAAGGTAGGCTGCTATAGAGTGGGTGAGGTGGTATAGGTGTGGTGGACTCAGCGACAGGAGGCTGGCCACAGCCACGTAGCACGCACACTCTGCCGCTCCCGCGCGCGTGTCCAGCCGTTGCGTCGAGCGTATAGTGGGGAGGAGAGAGGAGCACATCGGTGTGAGGCTGCCAGTGGGGTCCCTAGCCAATGCAGGCACTGGCAGCTATGGAGGGATGTCGAGCATTTCGTTGAGCACGTCATGATTGAAGGGAATATGCCCTAGATCAATCATGGTGATTATTGTAATACGTCTTTGTTCATGTAATTATTATAACTTTGTTTATCGGTTCCCTGAATAAATGTTATGACTTTGTTCATTTGGTACGACCTGATTGTGAAACACATTGTTAAGTGACATTATTCTAAATGGGTCCCTGATCCATATCATTACGAGGAGCGGTGACGATTTGATCAGCACATGTATTGGTTGATGGTAATTTTTCACATACCATAGATATGGAGATATCGAACCAATAATGTGGACACATGTTGAAGAATATGGGTAGTCGGACAAGACCCACTCCGAGACGCTGTGAGTTGTTATCTCTTATAGTGCCATCAACGTATAGTCTCGAGTGGTACGCCTATATGGTCCTTAGACCTGAGATTGTCATGGATGTCTAGCATGTAGACTCGTATGCTTTGGTGTCATCAAACGCTACACCGTAACAGGGAAGTTCTAAAGATGACTACTGGGCCCCTCGTGTGGATGGATAGGGAAAGCGCACGGCCGTGCTAAGATGACTAAGGAGTTAGTCATGGTTTGTATCCATCACACTGTCGAGTGAAGTGGTCAAGCTATCAACAAGGGTGGTGCACATCTCGCCTTGAGCTTGACTGGTATCGTGTAGCAAAGGGATGTGAGTATATCAAGGTTCAGCCAAAATTTGATTCTGTGCATTAGGGGGTCAATACGTACTGCTAGGTGCCGCTGTTGATCAGTGAATTCGAAAAGGGTCTCCAGATTCACGTCCGACTTGCACTGAACCTAACGGGTCACACACTTAATGAGTTGGAATTGTTTAATGGGTTTGTGCGTGGATGAGATCCACGTTGGAGGTGGAACCCTAGTGGGCTTCGGCCCACTAGCGTGTCTATAAAAGGCAAGGCCAAGAAAAGTGCGCGGTATGACTAGAACCCTCACCATTTTCAGCCGCCGCACACCCTTCTTGCTCCCCAGAAACCCTATCCATGTGGCGAGGTGCTAGCACATCGCGCACGGAGTTCCTGCTCGATACGTGTGGATACCAGTAGAGGCGCTGCTGCAAGTGGACGCGCTGTTCGGTTGGATCTCCAACGACTTCCAGTGATCGGGAACCACTCGGCAGATCAAAACCACTCGGCGTAGATCGGGAACCACTCGACACTGATCGGGAACCACTCGGCGCTGATCGAGACATGAATGACTACTTCCTCTACGCGCACGTATCTGCTTCCGCTGCATTGGCGTGCCAAGGGTAACGATTCATGATCCCCTACTCGCATGTGATCTTGGATGATTCGTGGTAGAGAAAATTGTTTTTATGCTCGCGTAGCCTACCCGTACTCCTTCAATGATCGCACTGTAGCTATGTCTAACTTCATTTTTTTCGGCTTAGTAATTGAGGTTGTCCAAAAGTGGTTCTAGGTGACTTGCAAAATTTCAAAAAAAAACAATATACATAACCTAGTGAATAATGTTTCAAATTCCCTTAAGCTCACTCAGTTTGGTGAAGTAGTTTTCAATTTAAAATTCCAAGAATGTTATTGTTTTTAATTTTTAATTGAATTTTTAGAGCATATGTATATTGTGCAAACATTATGAAAAATTCATATTTATTCATTTTATATATTACAGTATTTTACAAAATTATTTCCATGGTCGGGTTATTTGGAAATTTTCTGAGTTTATTTTGAATGGTCTAATTTGGAGAAAAAAGAATTAATTAAAGAAATTAAATCTTGGGATAGAGTTCATTTTATATATTACAGTATTTTTACAAACAAATGCAGTATAAAACCCAAAAATGCTCTACAAAGCATGCTAAGTCACTTTTTTCTATTTTCATATTTCTTGGGATGCTACATATTTATGCCAATTTTTAATTTTATTTGAATCAGGTTATGTTTCAACGTATAGATTTCGGAGAGCCGGGGGAGTTTTCAACCGTCGATCTAGTTCATCAGGAATTCGATGAATGCAAGTTACATTTTTGATCATATTGGTCCTAGTCTTTGAATTATATTTTATTTTGAAATATTGCATGCATAATTTTAACAAGTATAATTTCATTCATAGTTTAAAATGAATAGAGATGTCCCATTATAAACCACATTTGAACATGAATACTTTATGCCATGGTAAACTTAAGTAGTACTTTTGAAATATGGTAATTATTAAAATGCTTTGGAAAATGGCTTAGTCATGCTTAGATCTAGAAATAAAGTTTTTGGGAATTTTTGCCAAGCAGAGTTCTGTTAAAATAAAAATATGCTTTGGTGTACCATGAAATGATACGTTAAAGTGATAGAATAAAAAATGCTGTTTAGATTAGGCGAGAATAGTTGATTGGTGGTTGTCGAGTTGTTGAAAATCTCATCTTGTCAATTAAGAACTAGTATGTGAGTTGCTGAATGTAAAACCTTATCGTTCTACAACAAGCCTGGTATGGGATAAATCTGGCTTTCCATTTTGAAATATTCCATTGTTAGTTATGCCATTTGGTTGAATGTGGAGTTAGGTAGACGGCCAGATGGCGCAAGAAGGGGCTTCTAACTAGGATAGTTCAACCATATCAATGGTGGAACCTTAGCATGCATAACTACATGGATGGTGCTTTACAGGAGTCTTATCATAATCTCTCCATCGCACATCAAAGGAAGTGTGTTATTCTAGCAGCAAGAGATGATTATGTCTTGTGGGTAAACTTGAACAACCTCTGCAGAGTGTAAACTAATCGATTAGCTAAGCCCTTGGCCATGGGCATGCCAAGCAAACCTTTCACTTATTAGACTTTCGTATTTCAAAAACAATTTTAGGAAAAGAATTTTAGATGGAGTGAGTCCATTTTGGACTAGTTTGTTTAGCTCCAAGACGGATCCTGAGATAAAAGTTGTTTAAAAGTAAAACTTTCTTTAAATAAAACTATGCAGTTGAAAATTTTACTTAAAATATCTGGAAACTTGCTGCTTTGTGCAAACATCTAACCTTACGGCCTTTCTTTGTCACCCTTACATTAATAATGCATTCCCGTGTAACTTGTGCAGTACTTCTAATACTCACCTTGCTTTATTTTGTTGTCTTGGAGGAGGAGCAGTATTACACTAGTGATGACTAGGCCGCTACTCTAATCGATTGCCTATGGCAATTCTATTGGGCTCTACTCTTCTTTTTTTTTCTTTCATTGTATTATTATATTTGGCCTATGTGCCACTCATATTGTAAACTCTGATCATTTAAATTAATAAAATGCGTCTGATATGTTGTGATATCATCTTTAATGTGTGTTCTAGTGTTTCCTGGACTAGTATAGGATGCATAGATGATTTAGGGGGTGCTTGGATTAGGGGTATTTCATTGGAATGTTTTAGGATTTAGTTCAAATTTAAACTAAATCCCAAAACCTCCCAAGAAATTACCACTCATCCAAGCAGGGCCTCAGGGTGTTACTCCGAGTCCAACATCATTGGAGCGACGTCGATGACCATTCCTGCGCCAGCGGCATGGATGGCAACGAGAAACCTTGGCTTTGGTACTATCCTTCCAAATCTAATGCGCTCCATACCAGGAGCGTATCGTGTTGTTGAGTAAAGATGGAGAGGCACTGGAGTGGCTGGTCGACAATGAGCAAGGGAGGTGGCAATGACTCATACGGCGCCAATGGGTTGCAAAGGAAGAGAGGCTTCAAGATGGTGTGCTAGTTCACGTGCAAGACAAGGAAGGTGCCAGAGGAAGGAATCAAAGCGGAGCTCACCTGAGAAGCTGTGATATTAAGAATGGTGGCGGCGGCTTGAAAATAGGGGATTAGCACAGTATTGATACCTCACGCCGAAACCAAGTAATAAATTAAGTGATGGGTTTTTGTCAGTAGAGTATGGAACACAAGGTGACGTGGGCAAACAGGAAATGTGCTCACTTGAAATAGGGTGTCACGGTGACCCGTATTGGGTATGCATGTCGATATCACTCGACTACAACTGCTCCATTAAGCACGAAAAGGGTGAGAGCGGAGCTTAAGTAAGATATTGACTCGTGCGTCAAGCATATACTAGTTACATGCCCGTGCATTGCTACGAAAAACAAAATTGATAACGAAAAATAAAAATAAAAAAATAAAAAAATTAATCAAACATCTATCTTTAACGCTTCGTTTCTTGCGAAAACTGGCTAATTAAAGCAACACTTCGTTTTTTGCGTAGGGCAATTAAGCAGGGCAATTAATGACGTGGGTAGAACTCACCACTGCCACCAACCGTTGCTTTATAATAGTAGAGATAGAAGCTCACTAAGGCGGGCGTGCTTGCAGGTGTCTATGAAGACGATGCCATTCCTAGCGATCCCCAAGACCAAACCTTCTGGTGTTTGGGAGGGAAGCTAAGGGTGGTAAGCTGGAGGAGATGACACAATGAGCTAACCTTAATTAGAGGCAAGGCTCGAGAGAGATATGTCAGTTCTCGCAGCGAGACAAAGCGATGGCTCAGCGCTTGGGTTCTTTATCTCTAGTTGGTGACGCTCGGAAAAGCACAAGGGGAGAGGGGGAAAGATCAAAAACAAGACTGTAATATCCCAAATTTTGCTTGTAATGAATTTATTGAGTTATTTAAAATTTTTGGAATTTTCTAGAATTTATTTGGATTTATTTGTATTTAATTTGAATTAAGCCATTTATTAATTATTTAAATAGTTGAACATTTCATATAAAATTTTGATGGAAATATTTTAATTGAGTCCAAAATGTCTCAAAGTATTTTTTTTCAGAATTTTTCTGACATTTTAGCTATTTTTCTAACTTTATTTGAATTACTAGAGGTATTTTAAATATTAAAAACAAAAGAGGAAAAACTAGAAAAACCCATGACGGGTCAAGCCGGTGAATCCTACCTGTTAACCCGATCCACGTTAAAATCCGAACCCTAAGCCTCGCATCGTCCGATCGGGATCGAACGGACCAGATTGTGCCACGTAGCCGCGAGCCATGAACCGCCGGATCCGGACGCGTGTACGGTCAAGATATCATCTTCCTCGCCGAATCTGATTCGGATCGCGTCGCCACATCACCAACGTGTTAATCAGGGTTCCGCAATTTACACGGACGCCGAGGATATTAAATACCTCACCGCGTTCGCCCGTGCGCGCTGAGCACACACGCCTAGGTCTTGACCCTCGAGGCGCCGCTAGTGATGCGTAATTACTTGCCATCGATCCTCAGTGCCACCGTGATTTTTTACACTTTCCGCTGCCGACAAGCCGTCCTCATTGTGTGGGATTCCGATCTGAACATGTCGCATCGAGCCGCGTCGAACTCGACGTTTCACTTCACCGGAGGAGCCCCAAAGCGTCGCACGGTTGGTCATCTGCTCCAAGTCCGGCCAGCCACCTCGCCAGGCCATTACCGAAACTTCGCGGAGCACGATGACCGTCAGATCAAGATCCAATGATCCAGATATGGCCACGTACCGCATAACCTAGATGAACTACATCTAATCAGGCCGTTAGATCCGGGATGGGTGGTGTAGATCGAGCCACGTAGATGCAATCTAGTGACTTAGATCAAACCAGTTTAGACCATTGGATCTTAGATGAGCGGCTCAGATTAGCTGATATAGACTGAGACTCGAGTAGATCCGAACCGTAGGATTTCAAATGTGTGGTTTAGATCGATTCGTGCAGTATCGCATTCGATCTTTTCACAGCCGTAGGATTAAGATTGAACGATATAGATTGATCCACCTGTGTGCTTTGGTGTGGAGATTGGAATCATTCTTAGCCGTTCGATTCGTAGTGTGTGGTCCAGATCGATCGGTGTAGTGCCGGTTTAGATGATCAATGATTGTTAGATTAGATCTGGACAGTCCAGATGTGTGCACGTGTCATGGACCAGGACAATCCACGTCGCCTTAAAACCCAACCGACCGGATCCAATCCCGACCGTCCGATTTGGATCGTGCGGATAGGATTAATTTACGTAGTGTATTATCGGGGGGATCTCAACCGTTGGATTTGATTTGAATGGATCCGATCAAGTCGCATCGCCAATGAACCACGTCCTGCCTCGTGAGCACAGAATCCGAGGCATCGTGGCTGAGCGTCGGTCATGCTGACATCATGACGACGTCAACCGAGCGGGACCCATCGGTTAGCCACTGCAACCGAGTACGCGTGACATCAGCAGTGACGTCATGATGACGTCACGGTGGGACCCGCATGTTAGATCAGCCCGTCGTGCGGTGCGATGATGTCAGCGTGATATCGTCCTGAGGGGGCCCACATGTCAGCAGGACAGAGTCTCATGGACCGAGTCCACGGTAGACCCGAGTCGGGTGTGGACCGAGTGTAAGCACCGGCTGACGCAAGCATGATGCAATAATCCGATTTTCCTTTTGAAAAATAATTCGACCAAAATTCAAATAGTGGATGATGTCAAGATGACATCATATTTCATAGTTTCCAATAGAAAAATAATTCGTTTAATCCGATTTATTCTTTTAAATGATTTTCTAACTTTGAATCGCTATAGCTTTTTGCGTTTGAACTCTGATTGAGGTGATTCTAGAACCTAAAAATTTGTAAAATTGTGCTATATTTGATTATGAATTTTATTCAATTTTTGGACTTGAGTTGCTCTATATTTTAGTTATTTATTGGTTATTTATTCATTTCGCGTAGACGTTGAGTTGCCCGAAGGCTTCGAGGGAGAAGTGTTGACTCAAGAAGAAGGTTCAAAACCTAATCAAGAACTTTTCCAAAGCAAGTTATGCTTTGATCATGTTGATCCCACTTCTAAAAATTATGTTGATTTATATTATTGCATGCTAGTTAATTAAAACGATTTGAATTAATTTTGGGAATAGCTATGCGACCTATTTGATGTATGCCACCTTGTCTTTAATAATGGTATGCCATGAATCATTTGTCACCCTAGGTTGTGGAAAAATAATTGGACCTTATTGTATATGCCAACATGGGTTAATAGATCGTATGTAGTAAGCTTAGCCCTACAACGTGTCAGTGACCTCATTTTGGAATATTAAATGTTAATCTTGACTTAATGAGATATAGAACATGTTTATGAAAGATGTGACATGTGTTGTTGATGATGTTGATGGCACGTGGTGCATGGTAATCAACTAGGTGATAAAATGATTTAGACCGAGGCAAGTGGCAAGAATGTTTATGGTGGGCCAGGTGTGGCACTTGGGCGGTCATATTTTTGTTTTGAATGAAGGAAAGTGGTGATGGGGATTAATGGTATTTGTGGTTTTTTTTCTGGAAGTCTTGCCTTAGTCAATTAAGAACTTAACCTTGCAAGCCTTTGAACTGAACCAAACATACAACCACATGTCTGGAATGGGACAGACCTAGCTGTCGTGGTTGGTGTGGGTTTCGAGTGTCCAGGTAGACTCAGTGTTGAAACCTCATCGGGCAGTACTGGGTCTAGAAGGAGCATTGTAAAGGCTTTGTTATGATCACTCATTCGCATACTCTTGTATGGCGATTCACGGCTGACGTGGTGAGTTGATTATATCTTTGTAACACCCCAAAATTTTGCTTTTCTTAAATTTATGTGTGATTTGGCACTTTAGTGAATTTTTGGAATTTTCTGGAATTTATTTGGATTTATTTGGAATTTATTTGAATTTATTCCATTTTAAAATAATTAAAGAATTTAACTTTGCAAATAAAATTTTGTTGGAAATATTTTATTTGGGTCCAAAATGATCCAAAATATTTTCCAGAATTTTTCGGGAATTTTTCTGAGTCTTTTGCTATTTTTAATAAATTAAATGAATTACTGGGAATTATTTGGAATATTTAATCGCTGAGAAATCCAAACCGGGTCGGTTACTGTTCATCTGACCGAGCCCGAGTCAGACTCGAGTTCGAGTCCGACCCGAGCCATGCGACTCGGTTGAACCCGGTCACCGTGCCGAAACTCAACCGTTGGATCAAGATCCAACGGCTGAGATCAACCGCAATAGCCACCGAACCCTAGCCCGTGACCGTTGGATTGAGATCCAATGGCTCACGTTGATCCACGTCACCCAATCCGAATGGGATTCGGACTCCGCCGCCACAGCCGTGTCGACCTCGGTCTCCGCGCGATACACGGAAGCCGAGGCCCCTATTTATTGCGCCGTCGCCGCCATCGTGAAGCCCGCTTCATTGCGCACTCGTAGCCCTAACTCACCTCGCCTGAGCCGCCGTGGTTGCGCCGCTAGAGCTCGCCGGAGTTAGGAGAAGGTGCCGCCGCGGTTTTTCGCCGATAGCCGCCATCTCCGTCGTCCTCCGTCGCCGTTGACCCCAGATCCGGAACCGTGAGAGCAAGCCGCGTCGGTGAGCACCACCCACGCCGCCGAGCGTCTGGAACGCCGCCGGCCAGGTCATCGTCCCCTCGCGCCGGTGACTCCAGCGCCGCTTGCCATCGCCGGACTTCGAGCTCCTCAACCGTCCGATCCAGATCCAACGCCCCAGATCACGCCACGCCATCTCACGGTGAGATCCCGCCCAAAATCCCAGATTCAATCTCGACCGCTGGATCTAGATCCAACGGTCCAGATCAAACGCTGTTCACCCCAAACGCGTGAGTCCAGATTCAACCGGGCCGTTGATTTTCAAATCAACGGCCGAGATCTAGCCACGTGTGCGGAGATCGACCGCCGCTGTCGCCGCCCACGCGCTGGCGCGTGACGCCGACACGCTGGGCCCGCATGTCACGCCCAGCCACATCGCACCATGACGCCACGCCGACGCCATGGCGGGCCCGCATGTCTCCGACCACCCCAACCGTGCGATGACGCCACCCATGACGCCACGGTGGGTCCCACCGCCGCAAGACTGCGTGGCCGAGCCTCGCCGACGCCAAAGAATGACGTCACCCGAGTGGTCCCACCTCGCCGGGCCTCACGTGAGCCGTGGACCGGGTCCACGGTAGACCCGAGCCAAACTATGGACCACGTCCATGAACCGGCTGACGTCAGCAGACCAATCAGAGGCTGCCACATGTCTTCGCTGACGCAATAATTAATTTCCGAAAAAGAAAATGATTTATTATTTCGAAATAATGATTTCAGATTTTGATTCAAACTTCAAACGCTTATAACTTTTGCGTTTCAACTCCGATTTGAGTGATTCAAATTTCTAAATTTGTATAAAATTGAGATCTACCTAATTATGAATTTTATTTAATTTTTGGACTAAAGTTTTTCTCTGTAAAATTATTTAATTGATTATTTAAACTTTAAATAATCATAACTTTTGCATTTTAACTCCGAATTTGACGATTCCAGTTCCTAAAAATTCATAAAATTATGTTCTCTCTGTTTATGGATTTTATTTGGATGTTTGGACACTTTTTGCCTATTGTTTATTCGTGTATTGCTATTTGCACGCTTTACGAGTAGACGTTGAAGTGCCGGAGGGATTCGAAGGAGAAGTATTGACTCAGGATCCAACTCAAGACCAAGAACAAGTACTTTTTGAAGGCAAGTTATGCTTTGACCATATTGATCCCATTTTGAAATCTATTTTGGTTCAAATTATTGCATGCTAGTTCAATTAAAAATTACTTTATTTAAATATGGGAAATTAGATAAATGCCAAATTGCTGTATGACACCTTGATTACTTAAGTATGTGCCATGACCCTTGTCACCCTAGTTGTGGTTTACTAGTTGGACATTAATAAATTGCCAACATGGGATTTTAGACCGTTGTAGTATATTGCTTAGACCTGCTACGTACTCATGACATGATTTTGGACAATCAAACGTTAATATTGACTTAATGACATATTGAACCTGTTTTGGAAAGGTATCATGTGATGTTGATGGCACGTGGTGCATGGTAATCTACTGGGGTTTGATAAATAGTTTTCGACCGGGGCATGTGGCAAGAATGATCAGGTGGGCCAGTTGAGGCATTGGGAATGTTGGTTTGGTTCTTCGGGTAGTCTTGCCCTGGTCACCCTAAGGACTTCACCTTGCAAGCCTTTGAACCGGAAAGTTAATCTTGCAACCACATGTCTGTAATGGGACGGACCTAGTTGATTAAGTTGCTAATAACGTACCTGTGGGACCTCAGGAGGTCAACTACACCCTTTGTGTAAGTTGTACGGGGGAGCGTACCGGGGCTGCGGCCAGGTACCCATCTAACGGTTGATTGGCCTAAACTTCGCCTTCGCTAAGGGAAGGGTTAGTGTGCAATAACCGGGGAGGCTCACTTGTATTGTTAGAAGTTTCCGAAAGACTTTGTTACGGGAACTCGCCTTTGTGGTGTTTGACTGTATCTTGTGGGTAAAGTGCATAACCTTTGCAGAGTGTACAATCTATTCGAATAACCGTGTCCGCGGTATTGGACATCGCTCGGGAATTACAGTCAAGGGTTAGACTTTCTTGAAAATAACTTGGACTTGAAAGGTTGGGTTTGGTTAAAATAATGTTGTCAATGGAAATGTGGATTAGGAATGGGAAAGATGTTGATTAAACTCCTGGAAAAGTTATTGATGTTATACTTGTTTCTACTGCTTTAGAATCTACTTATGCTACTTGTCAAATGTTGTTTACTGCAAATATACCTTGAGCTATTCCTTTGTATCAAGCCATGCATATAGTATATTAGCTTGCATTCTGTGCATGACTTGCTGAGTACCAAGTACTCACCCTTGCCGCAATACAACACCAGTTGAAGAAGAGACTACACCAGCTTTGGAGGAGGAGCTCCAAGAGGAACCGTCTACTTAGGGAGCGAGCCCAGTCAGTTGCCTGTGGTATACTGGATGGCGCCACGATGTTATCTTATTTTCATTGCTATTATTTCTCTCTTAATAAGTTTCGCTTCGCGAGGCGATATTTGTAACTTGACCATAAGGTCGAGCAACCAGTTTGACTATTTAATTAAAGTACTTTATTAGTATCGAGTGGTATGATTGTGATATTTACCGATGTTAAGACTGTGTGCACTAGCGCGTTCCTGGACTAGTGCTGAATACACAGAGGGTCCGGATTTGCAAATTCGGGTCCCGACAGAGGTGGTATCAGAGCCATACTGACTGTAGGCTCACCCATAGTTAGAATGGTTGTAGTGAGGATAAAACCTATTTTCTAAAAGATAAAATTTGTCAAGATAAGAAATGACATCTCGACTTATTCCCTTCTCTCTTTTCTTGTCTCTTGCTGAATTTTTCCTTACCTTGTCACGATTTAAAAAATTCGAATTCTTACGTGAGCACTCTTGTGACAGATGGAGGGAGAGTTCAACTACGTCGATCTGGAGGTTGGTCACGCCGCAGAACTTTGGCGTATGCTACAGACTCTTGGAGATTTTGAGAAGCCACAATACCAAGTGGACGTGATCAGACAAGCAGGATTGATCAAGGCTTGTGACGTGAAGATTGTGGTACCTGCTAGGAAGAAGGGCCCAGGCAATCGCCCGATACACTGCACTGCCAGGAGGTCTACAATGCAGATGGGTATCCAAGAAGCGTCACGACGAGCAATGCGGCACATTACCCACATCTACGCCAGAGAGTTGGAGAGCACGGTCTTCCGTTATCATCCGCGCAGCAATAACCTTCTTGACCCAAAGGCGATTCAGGATGAGAATGCCATGGTTACACAGTTGGCACGACTTGTTGTCGCCCAGGAGGATGTACTCGATGATACAAGCAAGGAGCTACAGAAGGCCCGCAAGGAGATCACGACAGAGAAGAACAGATGGCGGGAAGCTCAAGAGTATGTGTCACACCTTCTGCAAAGGATTGGAGAGTTAGAGACGGCATTGTACGCACCAGAGCCGGAGCCAATGCTCGAGTTGCACGAGCCAGACCCGGAGGAGCCGGAGCTTGAGGAGGACACTGCTTCTTCGACTACCACAGATGACACAGTTGCTGGACATGGCAATCGTTTCGCGCCTATGCCGCAGCGTCCGTACCCAGGCCGTGGAGGTTTTCTCGATGAGTGAGCGTAGGTTCTATAGTGAGACTCCTTCGCCGAGTCGCGTCATAGAATAAAGAGTCACCCTTTAGGCGTTAGACTCAAAGTGTTAGTTCGACGGATTTTCATTGCTTGCTGAGTGTGCAGTATGTGTTGCAAGGCCCCTAGGCATTGTAAGCAACCATACCAATTTACTATTAATTAAAATAATAAAGTTGGACTTTAAGTTACACCTTTCGCCCCGCATAAGTTCCATATTACTTGTCTATTCTTGTTTCCCTCTCATCTCTAAAACCTAGAGCAAATCACAGATGGTGAACACTCGCGGAAACCTTGGGGGCAATGGAAGTGGTTCTCGCCAGCCAGAAACCCCAATGATGGAGCACCAAAGACCGCCATCGACATGCAGAATTTTGGAGCATTTCTTGCCGCTCAGACTCGCTTGATGCATGCTATGATGCAACAGATGCAACACGCCACCGCTCAGGCCACCGCTAATCAAGTCAATCGTGGACAACGCCGTAATACAAGACTGCCGAGTTTATGAGGACTCATCCACCCACTTTCTCCGGAATGCTAACCCGCTGGAAGCCGATGGGGTTAAGGTCAATTGAGAGGAAGCTACACATTGCTCAATGCATAGGAAATGAGAAGGTACTCTACGCTTCTCATCAGTTGGAAGGAACAGCCGCTGAATGGTGGGAGAACTTCTGTGCCACGCAAGAGAACCCTCAGGACATCACTTGCGATAGAGTTCCTAGCGAACCTTATTATTTTGGAGACCCAGACCTTGGATGTTATTTTGGGAATGGATTGGTTATCCAAGCACAGAGCCGTGTTGGATTGTGGACGAAGGACTATCTCAGTTGAGAGCCCGTGTGGGAAGAAAGTGGACTTTCAAGCTACTGCAGTTAGAGATGGACAGATGATGGTTAACAAGACTGTGCAATCAGCATAGAAGATGTCTCAGTAGTGAATGAGTACCCAGATGTTTTTCCTAAGATCTACCTGGTATGCCGCCAGACAGGGACATAGAGTTTGTGATAGAGCTTGTACCTGGTACAGCGCCGATAGCAAAGAGACCTTATCGGATGTCCACCGAAGAATTGGTAGAAATGAAGAAACAACTTGAAGAGTTAATGGAGAAAGGATTTATCAGACCGAGTTCGTCGCCGTGGGGAGCACCAGTTTTGTTCGTCAAGAAGAAGGACGGAGCTTTAGGATGTGCATTGATTATCGTGGCACTCAATGAAGTCACTGTGGAAGAATAAGTATCCGCTACCCAGGATTGATGATTTGTTTGACCACCGAGAGGAGCCGGAGTTTTCTCCAAGATTGATCTCGAGATCGATACCATCAGTTGAAGATCCGATCAGAAGATATCCCGAAGACCGCATTCTCGTCAAGATACGGACATTATGAGTTTACTGTTATGTCCTTTGGTCTGACGAATGCGCTAGCATATTTCATGAATATGATGAATAAGGTGTTCATGGAATATTTGGACAAGTTTGTTGTTGTCTTCATAGATGATATCCTAATCTACTCCAAGACAGAGGATGAACATGCCGAACACTTGAGGCGAGTATTGGAAAAGCTGAGGGAACAGCAACTCTTCGCCAAGTTCAGCAAGTGTGATTTTTGGAAGGACAAGGTGGAGTTCCTCTGACATGTAATGACCGCAGAAGGGTCGCCGCTGATCCAAGCAAGGTAGAAGTCGTGTTACATTGGGAGCACCAAGGCGTGACTCAGATCCGGAGTTTCCTTGGAATGGAAGGTTAGTACCGCCGTGTCATTGAAGGCTTTTCGACAATTGCGAGACCTCTTACGCAATTGCTGAAAAAGGAGAAGAAGTTTGCATGGACGCCAGAGTGCGAGAAAGGATTCCAAGAATCGAAGACGAGATTGACATCGGCACGGTGTTAGTCTGCGGATGTCAATCAAAGCTTTGATATCTATTGTGATGCATCGCATCAAGGACTTGGATGTGTGCTGATGCAGAACAGAAAGGTTGTTGCCTATGCATCAAGGCAGTTGAGGCCGCATGAGGAGAATTATCCGACGCATGACCTAGAGCTAGCCGTAGTGCATGCTTTGAAGTTATGGCGTCACTACTTAATTGGAAACAGATGTGAAGTATACACGGACCATAAGAGTCTTAAGTACATCTTCACCCAATCGCACTGAACATGAGGCAGAGGAGATGGTTAGAATTGATCAAGGACTACAATGTCGGAATCCATTACCATCCAGGAAAGGCAAACGTAGTTGCCGATGCTCTGAGTCGGAAAAGCCATACCGTGAGTATGTTGCTAGCCACAAGTCAGGATGAGCTATGTGAGGATTTCCAGAGAATGCAGATTGAAGTCGTACCAGAAGGGTTCATGGCAGCATTGGAAGTGAAGCCCACCCTAGAAGATCAGATTCGAGAAGGACAGAAGGATGATGACAAAATCCACAGGATTAAGTCCATCATGGAGGAAGGCAAGGCAGAGGACTTCAAGCTAAATGAGCAAGGCACGTTATCGATGAAGGGTCGGATTTGTGTGCCCAACAAGAAGGAATTAAAACAACTGATTTTGGAGGAAGCCCATGACTCCAAGTATTCAATTCACCCAGGAAGTGCCAAGATGTATCAGGATTTGAAGGAGAGATTCTGGTGGCCAAGCATGAAGCATGAAGTCGCCGAACATGTTGCATTGTGCGACATATGCCAGAGAGTCAAGGCAATGCATCAGAGGCCAGCAGGATTGCTACAGCCGTTGAAAATACCTGAGTGGAAGTGGGAGGAAATCGGAATGGATTTCATTACCGGTTTGCCTAAGACTCAAGGGGGTTATGACTCCATATGGGTTATAGTGGATCGCTTGACCAAAGTAGCCCATTTTATCCCCGTGAAGACCACTTACTCGGGGGATAAGTTAGCAGAGTTGTATATGATCAGGATCGTCTGTTTGCACGGAGTGCCAAAGAGGATTGTATCGGACAGAGGTACCCAATTTACCTCAAGGCTCTGGAATAAGTTGCACGAAGCCATGGGAACCCGTTTGAACTTCAGTACAACTTATCATCCACGGACGGACGGACAGACCGAAAGAGTCAATCAGATTCTAGAGGATATGCTAAGAGCGTGTGCATTGGCTTATGCTACCTCTTGGGATAAGAGTTTGCCGTATGCGGAGTTCAGTTACAACAATAGTTACCAGGCTAGTTTACAGATGTCACCTTTTGAGGCACTGTATGGTCGACCTTGCCGGACGCCATTAAACTGGAATGAGACCGGCGAGCGCCGTGTCTTCGGGCCTGATATTCTTCAAGAAGCTGAAGAGCAGATTGCCATGATTAGGGAAAGGTTGAAGATAGCCCAATCACGACAGAAGAGTTATGCTGACAATCGTCGCCGGGATTTGAGTTTTGAACCAGAAGACTTTGTATACCTCAGAGTTACGCCTCTCAGGGGAGTTAAGAGGTTCCATACCAAAGGGAAACTTGCACCCCATTATGTTGGACCATTTAAGATCTTGAGCCGCAGAGGCGAAGTTGCTTAACAGCTGGAGTTACCGCAGTCATTAGCAGGAGTGCATGACGTGTTCCACGTGTCCCAGTTGAAGAAGTGTCTTCGAGTACCTGAGGAACAGACACCGCTAGAGTCAATTGAGTTGCAAGAAGATTTGACTTACAAGGAGCACCCTGTGAAGATTCTAGACACAATGGATCGAGAGACGAGGAACAAGTCAACCCGTTTCTGTAGAGTTCAGTGCAGCAACCATGCAGAGAGCGAAGCAACTTGGGAGCGCGAAGAGGATTTGAGAAAAGAGTTTCCGAACCTATTCCTTAGTTAGCCTTAAATCTCGGGGACGAGATTCTATTAAGGGGGGAGGTTTGTAACACCCCAAAATTTTGCTTTTCTTAAATTCATGTGTGATTTGGCACTTTGGTAAATTTTGGAATTTTCTGAATTTATTTGGATTTATTTCGAATTTATTTGAATTTATTCCATTTTAAAATAATTAAAGAATTTAACTTTGCAAATAAAATTTTGTTGGAAATATTTTATTTGAGTCCAAAATGATCCAAAATATTTTCCAGAATTTTTCGAATTTTTACGAGTCTTTGCTATTTTTAATAAATTAAATGAATTATCGGGAATTATTTGGAATATTTAATCATTGAGAAATCCAAACCGGTTCATTCGTTCATCCGACCGAGCCCGAGTCGGACTCGAGTTCGAGTCCGACCGAGCCATGCAACTTTGGTCGAACCGGCCATCAAGGCTGAAACTCAACCGTTGGATCAAGATCCAACTACCGAGATCAACCGCAATAGCCACCGAACCCTAGCCCGTGGCCGTTGGATTGAGATCCAACGGCTCACGTTGATCCACGTCACCCAATCCGAATGGGATTCGGACTCCGCCGCCGCAGCCGTGTCGACCTCGGTCTCCGCGCGATACACGGAAGCCGAGGCCCCTATTTATTGCGCCGTCACCGCCATCGTGAAGCCCGCTTCATTGCGCACCCGTAGCCCTAACTCACCTCGCTCGAGCCGCCGTGGTTGCGCCGCTTAGAGCTCGCCGGAGTTAGGAGAAGGTGCCGCCGCGTTTTTCGCCGATAGCCGCTGCCTCTCGCTGCCCTCCGCCGCCGTCGACCCAGATCCGGAACCGTGAGAGCAAGCCACGCTTGGTGAACACCACCCACGCCGCCGAGCGTCCGAAACGCCGTCGGCTAGGTCATCGTCCCCTGCGCCGGTGACCCAGCGCCGCCGCTCGCCATCGCCGGACTTTGAGCTCCCTCAGCCGTCCGATCCAGATCCAACGCCCCAGATCACGCCACGTCATCTCACGGTGAGATCCCATCCAAAATCCCAGATCCAATCTCGACCGTTGGATCTAGATCAAACGGTCCAGATCAAACGCGTTCACCCCAAACGCGTGAGTCCAGATCCAATCTGGGCCGTTGATTTTCAAATCAACGGCCGAGATCTAGCCACGTGTGCGGGAGACTGACCGCCGCAGTCAGCGCCGTCCACGCGCGCGTGCGTGTGACTCTGACACGCGGGGCCCGCATGTCAGCGGCCCAGCCACATTGCACCATGACGTCACGCTGACGTCATGGCGGGCCCGCATGTCAGCGACCACCCCAACCGTGCAGTGACGTCACCCATGACGTCATGGTCCCACTGCACAAGACCGTGGCCGAGCCTCCGACGCCAAGAATGACATCACCCGAGTGGTCCCACCGCCGGGCCTCACGTGAGCCGTGGACCGGTCCACAGAGACTCGAGCCAAACCATGGACCACGCCCATGAACTACCGACGCCGCAGACCAATCAGAGGCTGCCACGTGTCTTCGCTGACGCAATAATTAATTTCCGAAAAAGAAAATGATTTATTATTTCGAAATAATGATTTCAGATTTTGATTCAAACTTCAAACGCTTATAACTTTTGCGTTTCAACTCCGATTTGAGTGATTTAAATTTCTAAATTTGTATAAAATTGAGATCTACCTAATTATGAATTTTATTTAATTTTTGGACTAAATTTTTTCTCTGTAAAATTATTTAATTGATTATTTAAACTTTAAATAATCATAACTTTTGCATTTTAACTCCGAATTTGACGATTCCATTTCCTAAAAATTCATAAAATTATGTTCTCTCTGTTTATGGATTTTATTTGGATGTTTGGACACTTTTTGCCTATTGTTTATTCGTGTATTGCTATTTGCACGCTTTACGAGTAGACGTTGAAGTGCCGGAGGGATTCGAAGGAGAAGTATTGACTCAGGATCCAACTCAAGACCAAGAACAAGTACTTTTTGAAGGCAAGTTATGCTTTGACCATATTGATCCCATTTTGAAATCTATTTTGGTTCAAATTATTGCATGCTAGTTCAATTAGAAAATACTTTATTTAAATATGGGAAATTAGATAAATGCCAAATTGTTGTATGACACCTTGATTACTTAAGTATGTGCCATGACCCTTGTCACCCTAGTTGTGGTTTACTAGTTGGACATTAATAAATTGCCAACATGGGATTTTAGACCGTTGTAGTATATTGCTTAGACCTGCTACGTACTCATGACATGATTTTGGACAATCAAACGTTAATATTGACTTAATGACATATTGAACCTGTTTTGGAAAGGTATCATGTGATGTTGATGGCACGTGGTGCATGGTAATCAACTGGGGTTTGATAAATAGTTTTCGACCGGGGCATGTGGCAAGAATGATCAGGTGGGCCAGTTGAGGCATTGGGAATGTTGGTTTGGTTCTTCGGGTAGTCTTGCCCTGGTCACCCTAAGGACTTCACCTTGCAAGCCTTTGAACTGAGTTGATCTTGCAACCACATGTCCAGAATGGGACGGACCTAGTTGATTAAGTTGCTAATAACGCACTGTGGGACCTCAGGAGGTCAACTACACCCTTTGTGTAAGTTGTGCGGGAGCGTCTGGGGTCATGCGGCCAGTACCCATCTAACGGTTGATTGGCCTAAACTTCGCCGCTAAGGGAAGGGTTAGTGTGCAATAACCGGGAGGCTCACTTGTATTGTTAGAAGTTTCCGAAAGACTTTGTTACGGAACTCGCCTTTGTGGTGTTTGACCCAGTATCTTGTGGGTAAAGTGCATAACCTTTGCAGAGTGTACAATCTATTCGAATAACCGTGTCCGCGGTATTGGACATCGCTCGGGAATTACAGTCAAGGGTTAGACTTTCTTGAAAATAACTTGGACTTGAAAGGTTGGGTTTGGTTAAAATAATGTTGTCAATGGAAATGTGGATTAGGAATGGGAAAGATGTTGATTAAACTCCTGGAAAAGTTATTGATGTTATACTTGTTTCTACTGCTTTCGAATCTACTTATGCTACTTGTCAAATGCTGTTTACTGCAAATATACCTTGAGCTATTCCTTTGTATCAAGCCATGCATATAGTATATTAGCTTGCATTCTGTGCATGACTTGCTGAGTACCAAGTACTCACCCTTGCCGCAATACAACACCAGTTGAAGAAGAGACTACACCAGCTTTGGAGGAGGAGCTCCAAGAGGAACCGTCTACTTAGGGAGCGAGCCCAGTCAGTTGCCTGTGGTATACTGGATGGCGCCACGATGTTATCTTATTTTCCGCTGCTATTATTTCTCTCTTAATAAGTTTCGTCATGAGGCGATATTTGTAACTTGACCATAAGGTCGAGCAACCGCTTTGACTATTTAATTAAAGTACTTTATTAGTATCGAGTGGTATGATTGTGATATTTACCGATGTTAAGACTGTGTGCACTAGCGCGTTCCTGGGACTAGTGCTGAATACACAGAGGGTCCGGATTTGCAAATTCGGGTCCCGACAGAGGTGGTATCAGAGCCATACTGACTGTAGGCTCACCCATAGTTAGAATGGTTGTAGTGAGGATAAAACCTATTTTCTAAAAGATAAAATTTGTCAAGATAAGAAATGACATCTCGACTTATTCCCTTCTCTCTTTTCTTGTCTCTTGCTGAATTTTTCCTTACCTTGTCACGATTTAAAAAATTCGAATTCTTACGTGAGCACTCTTGTGACAGATGGAGGGAGAGTTCAACTACGTCGATCTGGAGGTTGGTCACGCCGAGAACTTTGGCGATGCTCTGAGACTCTTGGAGATTTTGAGAAGCCACAATACCAAGTGGACGTGATCAGACAAGCAGGATTGATCAAGGCTTGTGACGTGAAGATTGTGGTACCTGCTAGGAAGAAGGGCCCAGGCAATCGCCCGATACACTGCACTGCCAGGAGGTCTACAATGCAGATGGGTATCCAAGAAGCGTCACGACGAGCAATGCGGCACATTACCCACATCTACGCCAGAGAGTTGGAGAGCACGGTCTTCCGTTATCATCCGCGCAGCAATAACCTTCTTGACCCAAAGGCGATTCAGGATGAGAATGCCATGGTTACACAGTTGGCACGACTTGTTGTCGCCCAGGAGGATGTACTCGATGATACAAGCAAGGAGCTACAGAAGGCCCGCAAGGAGATCACGACAGAGAAGAACAGATGGCGGGAAGCTCAAGAGTATGTGTCACACCTTCGCAAAGGATTGAGAGTTAGAGACGGCATTGTACGCACTGCAGAGCCGGAGCCAATGCTCGAGTTGCACGAGCTGCACCGGAGGAGCCGGGGCTTGAGGAGGACATCGCTTCTTCGACTACCACAGATGACACAGATTGCTGGACATGGCAATCATTTCGCGCTTATGCCGCATGCCTGCACTTCCAGGCCGTGGAGGTTTTCTCGATGAGTGAGCGTAGGTTCTATAGTGAGACTCCTTCGCCGAGTCGCGTCATAGAATAAAGAGTCACCCTTTAGGCGTTAGACTCGGTGTTAGTTCGATTTGGATTTTCATTGCTTGTCGAGTGTGCATTATGTGTTGCAAGGCCCCTAGGCATTGTAAGCAACCATACCAATTTACTATTAATTAAAATAATAAAGTTGGACTTTAAGTTACACCTTTCGCCCGCATAAGTTCCATATTACTTGTCTATTCTTGTTTCCCTCTCATCTCTAAAACCTAGAGCAAATCACAGATGGTGAACACTCGCGTAAACCTTGGGGGCAATGGAAGTGGTTCTCGCCAGCAGAAAACCCCAATGATGTAGCACCAAAGACCGCCATCGACATGCAGAATTTTGGAGCATTTCTTGCTGCTCAGACTCGCTTGATGCATGCTATGATGCAACAGATGCAACACGCCACCGCCAGGCCACCGCTAATCAAGTCAATCGTGGACAACGCGAGAATACAAGACTGCCGAGTTTATGAGGACTCATCCACCCACTTTCTCCGGAATGCTAACCCGTTGGAAGCCGATGGTAGTTAAGGTCAATTGAGAGGAAGCTACACATTGCTCAATGCATGGGAAATGAGAAGGTACTCTACGCTTCTCATCAGTTGGAAGGAATAGCCGCTGAATGGTGGGAGAACTTCTGTGCCACGCAAGAGAACCCTCAGGACATCACTTGGGATAGAGTTCCTAGCGAACCTTATTATTTTGGAGACCCAGACCTTAGATGTTATTTTGGGAATGGATTGGTTATCCAAGCACAGAGCCGTGTTGGATTGTGGACGAAGGACTATCTCAGTTGAGAGCCCGTGTGGAAAGAAAGTGGAATTTCAAGCTACTGCAGTTAGAGATGGACAGTTGATGGTTAACAGTACCCAGGCAATCAGCATAGAAGATGTCTCGGTAGTGAATGAGTACCCAGATGTTTTTCCGGAAGATCTACCTGGTATGCCGCCAGACAGGGACATAGAGTTTGTGATAGAGCTTGTACCTGGTACAGCGCCGATAGCAAAGAGACCTTATCGGATGTCCACCGAAGAATTGGTAGAAATGAAGAAACAACTTGAAGAGTTAATGGAGAAAGGATTTATCAGACCGAGTTCGTCGCCGTGGGGAGCACCAGTTTTGTTCGTCAAGAAGAAGGACGGGAGCTTTAGGATGTGCATTGATTACTGTGCACTCAATGAAGTCACTGTGAAGAATAAGTATCCGCTACCCAGGATTGATGATTTGTTTGACCAGCTGAGAGGAGCCGGAGTTTTCTCCAAGATTGATCTGAGATCGGGATACCATCAGTTGAAGATCCGATCAGAAGATATCCCGAAGACCGCATTCTCGTCAAGATACGGACATTATGAGTTTACTGTTATGTCCTTTGGTCTGACGAATGCGCTAGCATATTTCATGAATATGATGAATAAGGTGTTCATGGAATATTTGGACAAGTTTGTTGTTGTCTTCATAGATGATATCCTAATCTACTCCAAGACAGAGGATGAACATGCCGAACACTTGAGGCGAGTATTGGAAAAGCTGAGGGAACAGCAACTCTTCGCCAAGTTCAGCAAGTGTGATTTTTGGAAGGACAAGGTGGAGTTCCTCGGACATGTAATGACCGCAGAAGGGGTCGCCGTTGATCCAAGCAAGGTAGAAGCTGTGTTACATTGGGAGCAGCCGAAGACTGTGACTCAGATCCGGAGTTTCCTTGGAATGGCAGGTTACTACCGCCGTTTCATTGAAGGCTTTTCGACAATTGCGAGACCTCTTACGCAATTGCTGAAAAAGGAGAAGAAGTTTGCATGGACGCCAGAGTGCGAGAAAGGATTCCAAGAACTGAAGACGAGATTGACATCAGCACCAGTGTTAGTCCTGCCGGATGTCAATCAAAGCTTTGATATCTATTGTGATGCATCGCATCAAGGACTTGGATGTGTGCTGATGCAGAACAGAAAGGTTGTTGCCTATGCATCAAGGCAGTTGAGGCCGCATGAGGAGAATTATCCGACGCATGACCTAGAGCTAGCTGCCGTAGTGCATGCTTTGAAGTTATGGCGTCACTACTTAATTGGAAACAGATGTGAAGTATACACGGACCATAAGAGTCTTAAGTACATCTTCACCCAATCAGACCTGAACATGAGGCAGAGGAGATGGTTAGAATTGATCAAGGACTACAATGTCGGAATCCATTACCATCCAGGAAAGGCAAACGTAGTTGCCGATGCTCTGAGTCGGAAAAGCCATACCGTGAGTATGTTGCTAGCCACAAGTCAGGATGAGCTATGTGAGGATTTCCAGAGAATGCAGATTGAAGTCGTACCAGAAGGGTTCATGGCAGCATTGGAAGTGAAGCCCACCCTAGAAGATCAGATTCGAGAAGGACAGAAGGATGATGACAAAATCCACAGGATTAAGTCCATCATGGAGGAAGGCAAGGCAGAGGACTTCAAGCTAAATGAGCAAGGCACGTTATCGATGAAGGGTCGGATTTGTGTGCCCAACAAGAAGGAATTAAAACAACTGATTTTGGAGGAAGCCCATGACTCCAAGTATTCAATTCACCCAGGAAGTGCCAAGATGTATCAGGATTTGAAGGAGAGATTCTGGTGGCCAATCATGAAGCATGAAGTCGCCGAACATGTTGCATTGTGCGACATATGCCAGAGAGTCAAGGCAATGCATCAGAGGCCAGCAGGATTGCTACAGCTGTTGAAAATACCTGAGTGGAAGTGGGAGGAAATTGGAATGGATTTCATTACCGGTTTGCCTAAGACTCAAGGGGGTTATGACTCCATATGGGTTATAGTGGATCGCTTGACCAAAGTAGCCCATTTTATCCCCGTGAAGACCACTTACTCGGGGGATAAGTTAGCAGAGTTGTATATGATCAGGATCGTCTGTTTGCACGGAGTGCCAAAGAGGATTGTATCGGACAGAGGTACCCAATTTACCTCAAGGCTCTGGAATAAGTTGCACGAAGCCATGGGAACCCGTTTGAACTTCAGTACAACTTATCATCCACAGACGGACGGACAGACCGAAAGAGTCAATCAGATTCTAGAGGATATGCTAAGAGCGTGTGCATTGGCTTATGCTACCTCTTGGGATAAGAGTTTGCCGTATGCGGAGTTCAGTTACAACAATAGTTACCAGGCTAGTTTACAGATGTCACCTTTTGAGGCACTGTATGGTCGACCCTGCCGGACGCCATTAAACTGGAATGAGACCGGCGAGCGCCGTGTCTTCGGGCCTAATATTCTTCAAGAAGCTGAAGAGCAGATTGCCATGATTAGGGAAAGGTTGAAGATAGCCCAATCACGACAGAAGAGTTATGCTGACAATCGTCGCCGGGATTTGAGTTTTGAACCAGAAGACTTTGTATACCTCAGAGTTACGCCTCTCAGGGGAGTTAAGAGGTTCCATACCAAAGGGAAACTTGCACCCCATTATGTTGGACCATTTAAGATCTTGAGCCGCAGAGGCGAAGTTGCTTAACAGCTGGAGTTACCGCAGTCATTAGCAGGAGTGCATGACGTGTTCCACGTGTCCCAGTTGAAGAAGTGTCTTCGAGTACCTGAGGAACAGACACCGCTAGAGTCAATTGAGTTGCAAGAAGATTTGACTTACAAGGAGCACCCTGTGAAGATTCTAGACACAATGGATCGAGAGACGAGGAACAAGTCAACCCGTTTCTGTAGAGTTCAATGGAGCAACCATGCAGAGAGCGAAGCAACTTGGGAACGCGAAGAGGATTTGAGGAAAGAGTTTCCGAACCTATTCCTTAGTTAGCCTTAAATCTCGGGGACGAGATTCTATTAAGGGGGGAGGTTTGTAACACCCCAAAATTTTGCTTTTCTTAAATTTATGTGTGATTTGGCACTTTGGTGAATTTTTGGAATTTTCTGGAATTTATTTGGATTTATTTGGAATTTATTTGAATTTATTCCATTTTAAAATAATTAAAGAATTTAACTTTGCAAATAAAATTTTGTTGGAAATATTTTATTTGAGTCCAAAATGATCCAAAATATTTTCCAGAATTTTTCTGGAATTTTTCTGAGTCTTTTGCTATTTTTAATAAATTAAATGAATTACTGGGAATTATTTGGAATATTTAATCGCTGAGAAATCCAAACCGGGTCGGTTACTGTTCATCCGACCGAGCCCGAGTCAGACTCGAGTTCGAGTCCGACCCGAGCCATGCAACTCGGTCGAACCCGGTCACCGCGCCGAAACTCAACCGTTGGATCAAGATCCAACGGCTGAGATCAACCGCAATAGCCACCGAACCCTAGCCCGTGGCCGTTGGATTGAGATCCAACGGCTCACGTTGATCCACGTCACCCAATCCGAATGGGATTCGGACTCCGCCATGGCCGTGTCGACCTCGGTCTCCGCGCGATACACGGAAGCCGAGGCCCCTATTTATTGCGCCGTCACCGCCATCGTGAAGCCCGCTTCATTGCGCACCCGTAGCCCTAACTCACCTCGCCTGAGCCGCCGTGGTTGCGCCGCTAGAGCTCGCCGGAGTTAGGAGAAGGTGCCGCCGCGGTTTTTCGCCGATAGCCGCCGTCTCCGTCGTCCTCCGTCGCCGTTGACCCCAGATCCGGAACCGTGAGAGCAAGCCGCGTCGGTGAACACCACCCACGTCGCCGGAGCGCGTCCGAAACGCCGTCGGCTAGGTCATCGTCCCCTGCGCCGGTGACCCAGCGCCGCCGCTCGCCATCGCCGGACTTTGAGCTCCCTCAGCCGTCCGATCCAGATCCAACGCCCCAGATCACGCCACGTCATCTCACGGTGAGATCCCATCCAAAATCCCAGATCCAATCTCGACCGTTGGATCTAGATCAAACGGTCCAGATCAAACGCGTTCACCCCAAACGCGTGAGTCCAGATCCAATCTGGGCCGTTGATTTTCAAATCAACGGCCGAGATCTAGCCACGTGTGCGGGAGACTGACCGCCGCAGTCAGCGCCGTCCACGCGCGCGTGCGTGTGACTCTGACACGCGGGGCCCGCATGTCAGCGGCCCAGCCACATTGCACCATGACGTCACGCTGACGTCATGGCGGGCCCGCATGTCAGCGACCACCCCAACCGGCAATGGACGTCACCCATGACGTCACGGTCCCACCGCCGACTGCGGCCGTGAGCCGACGCCGACAAGAATGACATCACCCGAGTGGTCCCACCGCCGATCTCACGTGAGCCGTGGACCGGGTCCACAGTGAGACTCCGAAGCCAAACCATGGACCACGTCCATGAACCGGTGACGTCGCCAGACCAATCGAGAGGCTGCCACGTGTTCGCCGACGCAATAATTAATTTCGAAAAAGAAAATGATTTATTATTTCGAAATAATGATTTGATTTTGATTCAAACTTCAAACGCTTATAACTTTGCGTTTCAACTCCGATTTGAGTGATTTAAATTTCTAAATTTGTATAAAATTGAGATCTACCTAATTATGAATTTTATTTAATTTTTGGACTAAATTTTTCTCTGTAAAATTATTTAATTGATTATTTAAACTTTAAATAATCATAACTTTTGCATTTTAACTCGAATTTGATTTATTCCATTTCCTAAAAATTCATAAAATTATGTTCTCTCTGTTTATGGATTTTATTTGGATGTTTGGACACTTTTTGCCTATTGTTTATTCGTGTATTGCTATTTGCACGCTTTACGAGTAGACGTTGAAGTCTGGGAGGGATTCAAGGAGAAGTATTGACTCAGGATCCAACTCAAGACCAAGAACAAGTACTTTTTGAAGGCAAGTTATGCTTTGACCATATTGATCCCATTTTGAAATCTATTTTGGTTCAAATTATTGCATGCTAGTTCAATTAGAAAATACTTTATTTAAATATGGGAAATTAGATAAATGCCAAATTGTTGTATGACACCTTGATTACTTAAGTATGTGCCATGACCCTTGTCACCCTAGTTGTGGTTTACTAGTTGGACATTAATAAATTGCCAACATGGGATTTTAGACCGTTGTAGTATATTGCTTAGACCTGCTACGTACTCATGACATGATTTTGGACAATCAAACGTTAATATTGACTTAATGACATATTGAACCTGTTTTGGAAAGGTATCATGTGATGTTGATGGCACGTGGTGCATGGTAATCAACTGGGGTTTGATAAATAGTTTTCGACCGGGGCATGTGGCAAGAATGATCAGGTGGGCCAGTTGAGGCATTGGGAATGTTGGTTTGGTTCTTCGGGTAGTCTTGCCCTGGTCACCCTAAGGACTTCACCTTGCAAGCCTTTGAACTGAGTTGATCTTGCAACCACATGTCTGTAATGGGACGGACCTAGTTGATTAAGTTGCTAATAACGCACTGTGGGACCTCGGGAGGTCAACTACACCCTTTGTGTAAGTTGTGCGGGGGGCGTCTGAGGCTGCGGCAGTACCCATCTAACGGTTGATTGGCCTAAACTTCGCCTTCGCTAAGGGAAGGGTTAGTGTGCAATAACCGGGGAGGCTCACTTGTATTGTTAGAAGTTTCCGAAAGACTTTGTTACGGGAACTCGCCTTTGTGGTGTTTGACTGTATCTTGTGGGTAAAGTGCATAACCTTTGCAGAGTGTACAATCTATTCGAATAACCGTGTCCGCGGTATTGGACATCGCTCGGGAATTACAGTCAAGGGTTAGACTTTCTTGAAAATAACTTGGACTTGAAAGGTTGGGTTTGGTTAAAATAATGTTGTCAATGGAAATGTGGATTAGGAATGGGAAAGATGTTGATTAAACTCCTGGAAAAGTTATTGATGTTATACTTGTTTCTACTGCTTTCGAATCTACTTATGCTACTTGTCAAATGTCATTTCGCAAATATACCTTGAGCTATTCCTTTGTATCAAGCCATGCATATAGTATATTAGCTTGCATTCTGTGCATGACTTGCTGAGTACCAAGTACTCACCCTTGCCGCAATACAACACCAGTTGAAGAAGAGACTACACCAGCTTTGGAGGAGGAGCTCCAAGAGGAACCGTCTACTTAGGGAGCGAGCCCATTCAGTTGCCTGTGGTATACTGGATGGCGCCACGATGTTATCTTATTTTCATTGCTATTATTTCTCTCTTAATAAGTTTCGCCTGCGAGGCGTATATTTGTAACTTGACCATAAGGTCGAGCAACGATTTGACTATTTAATTAAAGTACTTTATTAGTATCGAGTGGTATGATTGTGATATTTACCGATGTTAAGGCTGTGGTGCACTAGCGGCGTTCTGGACTAGTGCTGAATACACAGAGGGTCGGATTTGCAAATTCGGGTCCCGACAGAGGTGGTATCGAGCCATCTTATCGTAGGCTCACCCATAGTTAGAATGGTTGTAGTGAGGATAAAACCTATTTTCTAAAAGATAAAATTTGTCAAGATAAGAAATGACATCTCGACTTATTCCCTTCTCTCTTTTCTTGTCTCTTGCTGAATTTTTCCTTACCTTGTCACGATTTAAAAAATTCGAATTCTTACGTGAGCACTCTTGTGACAGATGGAGGGAGAGTTCAACTACGTCGATCTGGAGGTTGGTCACGCCGCAGAACTTTGGCGTATGCTACAGACTCTTGGAGATTTTGAGAAGCCACAATACCAAGTGGACGTGATCGACAAGCGAGGATTGATCAAGGCTTGTGACGTGAAGATTGTGGTACCTGCTAGGAAGAAGGGCCCAGGCAATCGCCCGATACACTGCACTGCCAGGAGGTCTACAATGCAGATGGGTATCCAAGAAGCGTCACGACGAGCAATGCGGCACATTACCCACATCTACGCCAGAGAGTTGGAGAGCACGGTCTTCCGTTATCATCCGCGCAGCAATAACCTTCTTGACCCAAAGGCGATTCAGGATGAGAATGCCATGGTTACACAGTTGGCACGACTTGTTGTCGCCCAGGAGGATGTACTCGATGATACAAGCAAGGAGCTACAGAAGGCCCGCAAGGAGATCACGACAGAGAAGAACAGATGGCGGGAAGCTCAAGAGTATGTGTCACACCTTCTGCAAAGGATTGGAGAGTTAGAGACGGCATTGTACGCACCAGAGCCGGAGCCAATGCTCGAGTTGCACGAGCCAGACCCGGAGGAGCCGGGGCTTGAGGAGGACACTGCTTCTTCGACTACCACAGATGACACAGTTGCTGGACATGGCAATCATTTCGCGCCTATGCCGCAGCGTCCGTACCCAGGCCGTGGAGGTTTTCTCGATGAGTGAGCGTAGGTTCTATAGTGAGACTCCTTCGCCGAGTCGCGTCATAGAATAAAGAGTCACCCTTTAGGCGTTAGACTCCAGTGTTAGTTCGATTTGGATTTTCATTGCTTGCTGAGTGTGCAGTATGTGTTGCAAGGCCCCTAGGCATTGTAAGCAACCATACCAATTTACTATTAATTAAAATAATAAAGTTGGACTTTAAGTTACACCTTTCGCCCCGCATAAGTTCCATATTACTTGTCTATTCTTGTTTCCCTCTCATCTCTAAAACCTAGAGCAAATCACAGATGGTGAACACTCGCGGAAACCTTGGGGGCAATGGAAGTGGTTCTCGCCCAGCAGAAAACCCCAATGATGGAGCACCAGCACCGCCACTGGACATGCAGAATTTTGGAGCATTTCTTGCTGCTCAGACTCAGTTGATGCATGCTATGATGCAACAGATGCAACACGTCACTGCTCAGGCCACCGCTAATCAAGTCAATCAGGGACAACGCCAGAATACAAGACTGTCAGAGTTTATGAGGACTCATCCACCCACTTTCTCCGGGAATGCTAACCCGTTGGAAGCCGATGACTGGTTAAGGTCAATTGAGAGGAAGCTACACATTGCTCAATGCATGGGAAATGAGAAGGTACTCTACGCTTCTCATCAGTTGGAAGGAATAGCCGCTGAATGGTGGGAGAACTTCTGTGCCACGCAAGAGAACCCTCAGGACATCACTTGGGATAGAGTTCCTAGCGAACCTTATTATTTTGGAGACCCAGACCTTAGATGTTATTTTGGGAATGGATTGGTTATCCAAGCACAGAGCCGTGTTGGATTGTGGACGAAGGACTATCTCAGTTGAGAGCCCGTGTGGAAAGAAAGTGGAATTTCAAGCTCTGCGATTAGAGATGGACAGTTGATGGTTAACAGTACCAGGCAATCAGCATAGAAGATGTCTCGGTAGTGAATGAGTACCCGTGATGTTTTTAGGAAGATCTACCTGGTATGCCGCCAGACAGGGACATAGAGTTTGTGATAGAGCTTGTACCTGGTACAGCGCCGATAGCAAAGAGACCTTATCGGATGTCCACCGAAGAATTGGTAGAAATGAAGAAACAACTTGAAGAGTTAATGGAGAAAGGATTTATCAGACCGAGTTCGTCGCCGTGGGGAGCACCAGTTTTGTTCGTCAAGAAGAAGGACGGGAGCTTTAGGATGTGCATTGATTACTGTGCACTCAATGAAGTCACTGTGAAGAATAAGTATCCGCTACCCAGGATTGATGATTTGTTTGACCAGCTGAGAGGAGCCGGAGTTTTCTCCAAGATTGATCTGAGATCGGGATACCATCAGTTGAAGATCCGATCAGAAGATATCCCGAAGACCGCATTCTCGTCAAGATACGGACATTATGAGTTTACTGTTATGTCCTTTGGTCTGACGAATGCGCTAGCATATTTCATGAATATGATGAATAAGGTGTTCATGGAATATTTGGACAAGTTTGTTGTTGTCTTCATAGATGATATCCTAATCTACTCCAAGACAGAGGATGAACATGCCGAACACTTGAGGCGAGTATTGGAAAAGGCGAGGAACGACAACTCTTCGCCAAGTTCAGCAAGTGTGATTTTTGGAAGGACAAGGTGGAGTTCCTCGGACATGTAATGACCATGAAGAAGTCGCCGTTGATCCAAGCAAGGTAGAAGGCGTGTTACATTGGGATCGTAGAAGGCGTGACTCAGATCAGGAGTTTCCTTGGAATGGCAGGTTACTACCGCCGTTTCATTGAAGGCTTTTCGACAATTGCGAGACCTCTTACGCAATTGCTTTGAAAAAAGGAGAAGAAGTTTGCATGGACGCCAGAGTGCGAGAAAGGATTCCAAGAATCGAAGACGAGATTGACATCGGCACAGTGTTAGTCTGGGATGTCAATCAAAGCTTTGATATCTATTGTGATGCATCGCATCAAGGACTTGGATGTGTCTTTGTCACGAGCAGAAAGGTTGTTGCCTATGCATCAAGGCAGTTGAGGCCGCATGAGGAGAATTATCCGACGCATGACCTAGAGCTAGCTGCCGTAGTGCATGCTTTGAAGTTATGGCGTCACTACTTAATTGGAAACAGATGTGAAGTATACACGGACCATAAGAGTCTTAAGTACATCTTCACCCAATCAGACCTGAACATGAGGCAGAGGAGATGGTTAGAATTGATCAAGGACTACAATGTCGGAATCCATTACCATCCAGGAAAGGCAAACGTAGTTGCCGATGCTCTGAGTCGGAAAAGCCATACCGTGAGTATGTTGCTAGCCACAAGTCAGGATGAGCTATGTGAGGATTTCCAGAGAATGCAGATTGAAGTCGTACCAGAAGGGTTCATGGCAGCATTGGAAGTGAAGCCCACCCTAGAAGATCAGATTCGAGAAGGACAGAAGGATGATGACAAAATCCACAGGATTAAGTCCATCATGGAGGAAGGCAAGGCAGAGGACTTCAAGCTAAATGAGCAAGGCACGTTATCGATGAAGGGTCGGATTTGTGTGCCCAACAAGAAGGAATTAAAACAACTGATTTTGGAGGAAGCCCATGACTCCAAGTATTCAATTCACCCAGGAAGTGCCAAGATGTATCAGGATTTGAAGGAGAGATTCTGGTGGCCAAGCATGAAGCATGAAGTCGCCGAACATGTTGCATTGTGCGACATATGCCAGAGAGTCAAGGCAATGCATCAGAGGCCAGCAGGATTGCTACAGCCGTTGAAAATACCTGAGTGGAAGTGGGAGGAAATCGGAATGGATTTCATTACCGGTTTGCCTAAGACTCAAGGGGGTTATGACTCCATATGGGTTATAGTGGATCGCTTGACCAAAGTAGCCCATTTTATCCCCGTGAAGACCACTTACTCGGGGGATAAGTTAGCAGAGTTGTATATGATCAGGATCGTCTGTTTGCACGGAGTGCCAAAGAGGATTGTATCGGACAGAGGTACCCAATTTACCTCAAGGCTCTGGAATAAGTTGCACGAAGCCATGGGAACCCGTTTGAACTTCAGTACAACTTATCATCCACGGACGGACGGACAGACCGAAAGAGTCAATCAGATTCTAGAGGATATGCTAAGAGCGTGTGCATTGGCTTATGCTACCTCTTGGGATAAGAGTTTGCCGTATGCGGAGTTCGATTACAACAATAGTTACCAGGCTAGTTCTGAGATGTCACCTTTTGAGGCCTTTGTATGGTCGACCTTGCCGGACGCCATTAAATCGGAATGAGACCGTGGCGCCGTGTCTTGGGCCTGATATTCTTCAAGAAGCTGAAGAAGCAGATTGCCATGATTAGGAAAGGTTGAAGATAGCCCAATCACGACAGAAGAGTTATGCTGACAATCGTCGCCGGGATTTGAGTTTTGAACCAGAAGACTTTGTATACCTCAGAGTTACGCCTCTCAGGGGAGTTAAGAGGTTCCATACCAAAGGGAAACTTGCACCCCATTATGTTGGACCATTTAAGATCTTGAGCCGCATGAGGCGAAGTTATGCTGTTGGAGTTACCATGATCATTAGCGAGTGCATGGCGTGTTCCACGTGTCCCAATTGAAGAAGTGTCTTCGAGTACACGAGGAACAGACACCGCTAGAGTCAATTGAGTTGCAAGAAGATTTGACTTACAAGGAGCACCCTGTGAAGATTCTAGACACAATGGATCGAGAGACGAGGAACAAGTCAACCCGTTTCTGTAGAGTTCAATGGAGCAACCATGCAGAGAGCGAAGCAACTTGGGAACGCGAAGAGGATTTGAGGAAAGAGTTTCCGAACCTATTCCTTAGTTAGCCTTAAATCTCGGGGACGAGATTCTATTAAGGAGGTTTGTAACACCCCAAAATTTTGCTTTTCTTAAATTTATGTGTGATTTGGCACTTTGGTGAATTTTTGGAATTTTCTGGAATTTATTTGGATTTATTTGGAATTTATTTGAATTTATTCCATTTTAAAATAATTAAAGAATTTAACTTTGCAAATAAAATTTTGTTGGAAATATTTTATTTGAGTCCAAAATGATCCAAAATATTTTCCAGAATTTTTCTGAATTTTTCTGAGTCTTTTGCTATTTTTAATAAATTAAATGAATTATCAGGAATTATTTGGAATATTTAATCGTTGAGAAATCCAAACCGGTCGATTCTTGTTCATCCGGCCGAGCCCGAAGTCGGACTCGAGTTCGAGTCAGGCCGAGCCATGCAACTCGGTCGAACCGGCCATGGCTGAAACTCAACCGTTGGATCAAGATCCAACGGTGAGATCAACCGCATAATAGCCACCGAACCCTAGCAGTGGCCGTTGGAGTGAGATCCAACGGCTCACGTTGATCCACGTCACCCAATCCGAATGGGATTCGGACTCCGCCGCCGCAGCCGTGTCGACCTCGGTCTCCGCGCGATACACGGAAGCCGAGGCCCCTATTTATTGCGCCGTCACCGCCATCGTGAAGCCCGCTTCATTGCGCACCCGTAGCCCTAACTCACCTCGCTGAGCGCCGTGGTTGCGCCGCTAGAGCTCGCCGGAGTTAGGAGAAGGTGCCGCCATGATTTCGCCGATAGCCGCCGTCTCCGTCGTCCTCCGTCGCCGTTGACCCCAGATCCGGAACCGTGAGAGCAAGCCGCGTCGGTGAACACCACCCACGTCGCCGGAGCGCGTCCGAAACGCCGTCGGCTAGGTCATCGTCCCCTGCGCCGGTGACCCAGCGCCGCCGCTCGCCATCGCCGGACTTTGAGCTCCCTCAGCCGTCCGATCCAGATCCAACGCCCCAGATCACGCCACGTCATCTCACGGTGAGATCCCATCCAAAATCGAGATCAATCTCGGCCGTTGGATCTAGATCAAACGGTCGAGATCAAGCGCGTTCACCCCAAACGCGTGAGTCGAGATCAATACGGGCCGTTGATTTTCAAATCAACGGCCGAGATCTAGCCACGCGTGTCGCGGAGGCGACCGCCGCGATCGGCGAATCCGCAGCGTGCGTGTGACTTCGACACGCGGGGCGCATGTCGGCCCGGCCCGACCACATTGCACCATGGCGTCCACGGCAGCGTCATGGCGGGCCGCATGTCGGCGACCACCCCAGCCGTCGCGATGGCGTCACCCATGGCGTCACGGTGGGTCCCACCTATCGACCGTGGTCGAGCCCCGCCGACGTCCAAGAATGACATCACCCGAGTGGTCCCGCTGTCGGTCTCACGTGGCCGTGGGCCGGGTCCGCAGTGAGACGAGCCAAACCATGGACCACGTCCATGAGCCGTGACGTCGGCAGACCAATCGAGAGGCTGCCACGTGTCTTGGCCGACGCAATAATTAATTTCCGAAAAAAGAAAATGATTTATTATTTCGAAATAATGATTTCAGATTTTGATTCAAACTTCAAACGCTTATAACTTTTGCGTTTCAACTCCGATTTGAGTGATTCAAATTTCTAAATTTGTATAAAATTGAGATCTACCTAATTATGAATTTTATTTAATTTTTGGACTAAATTTTTTCTCTGTAAAATTATTTAATTGATTATTTAAACTTTAAATAATCATAACTTTGCATTTTAACTCCGAATTTGACGATTCCATTTCCTAAAAATTCATAAAATTATGTTCTCTCTGTTTATGGATTTTATTTGGATGTTTGGACACTTTTTGCCTATTGTTTATTCGTGTATTGCTATTTGCACGCTTTACGAGTAGACGTTGAAGTGCCGGAGGGATTCGAAGGAGAAGTATTGACTCAGGATCCAACTCAAGACCAAGAACAAGTACTTTTTGAAGGCAAGTTATGCTTTGACCATATTGATCCCATTTTGAAATCTATTTTGGTTCAAATTATTGCATGCTAGTTCAATTAGAAAATACTTTATTTAAATATGGGAAATTAGATAAATGCCAAATTGTTGTATGACACCTTGATTACTTAAGTATGTGCCATGACCCTTGTCACCCTAGTTGTGGTTTACTAGTTGGACATTAATAAATTGCCAACATGGGATTTTAGACCGTTGTAGTATATTGCTTAGACCTGCTACGTACTCATGACATGATTTTGGACAATCAAACGTTAATATTGACTTAATGACATATTGAACCTGTTTTGGAAAGGTATCATGTGATGTTGATGGCACGTGGTGCATGGTAATCAACTGGGGTTTGATAAATAGTTTTCGACCGGGGCATGTGGCAAGAATGATCAGGTGGGCCAGTTGAGGCATTGGGAATGTTGGTTTGGTTCTTCGGGTAGTCTTGCCCTGGTCACCCTAAGGACTTCACCTTGCAAGCCTTTGAACTGAGTTGATCTTGCAACCACATGTCTGTAATGGGACGGACCTAGTTGATTAAGTTGCTAATAACGTACCTGTGGGACCTCAGGAGGTCAACTACACCCTTTGTGTAAGTTGTACGGGGGAGCGTCTGAGGCTGTGACAGTACCCATCTAACAGTTGATTGGCCTAAACTTCGCCTTCGCTAAGGGAAGGGTTAGTGTGCAATAACCGGGAGGCTCACTTGTATTGTTAGAAGTTTAGAAAGACTTTGTTACGGGAACTCGCCTTTGTGGTGTTTGATTTGTATCTTGTGGGTAAAGTGCATAACCTTTGCAGAGTGTACAATCTATTCGAATAACCGTGTCCGCGGTATTGGACATCGCCGGGAATTACAGTCAAGGGTTAGACTTTCTTGAAAATAACTTGGACTTGAAAGGTTGGGTTTGGTTAAAATAATGTTGTCAATGGAAATGTGGATTAGGAATGGGAAAGATGTTGATTAAACTCCTGGAAAAGTTATTGATGTTATACTTGTTTCTACTGCTTTCGAATCTACTTATGCTACTTGTCAAATTCTGTTTACTGCAAATATACCTTGAGCTATTCCTTTGTATCAAGCCATGCATATAGTATATTAGCTTGCATTCTGTGCATGACTTCCGAGTACCAAGTACTCACCCTTGCATAATACAACACCAGTTGAAGAAGAGACTACACCGGCTTTGGAGGAGGAGCTCCAAGAGGAACCGTCTACTTAGGGAGCGAGCGGTCGGTTGCTGTGGTATCTTTGGATGGCGCCACGATGTTATCTTATTTTCATTGCTATTATTTCTCTCTTAATAAGTTTAGCCTGCGAGGCGTATATTTGTAACTTGACCATAAGGTCGAGCAACCGATTTGACTATTTAATTAAAGTACTTTATTAGTATCGAGTGGTATGATTGTGATATTTACCGATGTTAAGGCTGTGTGCACTAAGCGCGTTCTGGACTAGTGCTGAATACACTGAGGGTCGGATTTGCAAATTCGGGTCCCGACAGAGGTGGTATCGAGCCATCTTATTGTGAGGCTCACCCATAGTTAGAATGGTTGTAGTGAGGATAAAACCTATTTTCTAAAAGATAAAATTTGTCAAGATAAGAAATGACATCTCGACTTATTCCCTTCTCTCTTTTCTTGTCTCTTGCTGAATTTTTCCTTACCTTGTCACGATTTAAAAAATTCGAATTCTTACGTGAGCACTCTTGTGACAGATGGAGGGAGAGTTCAACTACGTCGATCTGGAGGTTGGTCACGCCTTGAGAACTTTGGCGTATGCTCTGAGACTCTTGGAGATTTTGAGAAGCCACAATACCAAGTGGGCGTGATCAGACAAGCAGGATTGATCAAGGCTTGTGACGTGAAGATTGTGGTACCTGCTAGGAAGAAGGGCCCAGGCAATCGCCCGATACACTGCACTGCCAGGAGGTCTACAATGCAGATGGGTATCCAAGAGGCGTCACGATGAGCAATGCGGCACATTACCCACATCTACGCCAGAGAGTTGGAGAGCACGGTGTTCCGTTATCATCCGCGCAGCAATAACCTTCTTGACCCGAAGGCGATCCAGGATGAGAATGCTATGGTTACACAGTTGGCACGACTTGTTGTCGCCCAGGAGGATGTACTCGATGATACAAGCAAAGAGCTACGAAGGCCCGCAAGGAGATCACGGCAGAGAAGAACAGATGGCGGGAAGCTCAAGAGTATGTGTCACACCTTACGCAAAGGATTGAGAGTTAGAGACGGCATTATACGCACGAGCCGGAGCCAATGCTCGAGTTGCACGAGCAGACCGGAGGAGCCGGGGCTTGAGGAGGACATCGCTTCTTCGACTACCACAGATGACACGATTCTTTGGACATGGCAATCATTTCGCGCCTATGCCGCAGCGTCCGTACCAGGCCGTGGAGGTTTTCTCGATGAGTGGCGTAGGTTCTATAGTGAGACTCCTTCGCGAGTCGCGTCATAGAATAAAGAGTCACCCTTTAGGCGTTAGACTCGGTGTTAGTTCGATTTGGATTTTCATTGCTTGCTGAGTGTGCAGTATGTGTTGCAAGGCCCCTAGGCATTGTAAGCAACCATACCAATTTACTATTAATTAAAATAATAAAGTTGGACTTTAAGTTACACCTTTCGCCCCGCATAAGTTCCATATTACTTGTCTATTCTTGTTTCCCTCTCATCTCTAAAACCTAGAGCAAATCACAGATGGTGAACACTCGCGGAAACCTTGGGGGCAATGGAAGTGGTTCTCGCCCAGCAGAAAACCCCAATGATGGAGCACCAGCACCGCCACTGGACATGCAGAATTTTGGAGCATTTCTTGCTGCTCAGACTCGATTGATGCATGCTATGATGCAACAGATGCAACACGTCCACCGCTCAGGCCACCGCTAATCAAGTCAATCGGGGACAACGCCGTAATACAAGACTCGCCGAGTTTATGAGGACTCATCCACCCACTTTCTCCGGGAATGCTAACCCGTTGGAAGCCGATGACTGGTTAAGGTCAATTGAGAGGAAGCTACACATTGCTCAATGCATGGGAAATGAGAAGGTACTCTACGCTTCTCATCAGTTGGAAGGAATAGCCGCTGAATGGTGGGAGAACTTCTGTGCCACGCAAGAGAACCCTCAGGACATCACTTGGGATAGAGTTCCTAGCGAACCTTATTATTTTGGAGACCCAGACCTTAGATGTTATTTTGGGAATGGATTGGTTATCCAAGCACGAGCCGTGTTGGATTGTGGGCGAAGGACTATCTCGATTGAGAGCCCGTGTGGAAAGAAAGTGGAATTTCAAGCTACTGCGATTAGAGATGGACAGTTGATGGTTAACAGTACCAGGCAATCGGCATAGAAGATGTCTCGGTAGTGAATGAGTACCAGATGTTTTTAGGAAGATCTACAGTATGCCGCTGACAGGGGACATAGAGTTTGTGATAGAGCTTGTACTGCAGTACATACCGATAGCAAAGAGACCTTATCGGATGTCCACCGAAGAATTGGTAGAAATGAAGAAACAACTTGAAGAGTTAATGGAGAAAGGATTTATCGAGACCGAGTTCGCCGTGGGGAGCACCAGTTTTGTTCGTCAAGAAGAAGGACGGGAGCTTTAGGATGTGCATTGATTACTGTGCACTCAATGAAGTCACTGTGAAGAATAAGTATCCGCTACCCAGGATTGATGATTTGTTTGACCAGCTGAGAGGAGCCGGAGTTTTCTCCAAGATTGATCTGAGATCGGGATACCATCAGTTGAAGATCCGATCAGAAGATATCCCGAAGACCGCATTCTCGTCAAGATACGGACATTATGAGTTTACTGTTATGTCCTTTGGTCTGACGAATGCGCTAGCATATTTCATGAATATGATGAATAAGGTGTTCATGGAATATTTGGACAAGTTTGTTGTTGTCTTCATAGATGATATCCTAATCTACTCCAAGACAGAGGATGAACATGCCGAACACTTGAGGCGAGTATTGGAAAAGGCGAGGAGCGACAACTCTTCGCCAAGTTCAGCAAGTGTGATTTTTGGAAGGACAAGGTGGAGTTCCTCGGACATGTAATGACCGCTTGAAGGGTCGCCGATTGATCCAAGCAAGGTAGAAGCTGTGTTACATTGGGAGCGTAGAAGGCGTGACTCAGATCCGGAGTTTCCTTGGAATGGCAGGTTACTACCGCCGTTTCATTGAAGGCTTTTCGACAATTGCGAGACCTCTTACGCAATTCTTTGAAAAAGGAGAAGAAGTTTGCATGGACGCCTTGAGTGCGAGAAAGGATTCCAAGAATCGAAGACGAGATTGACATCGGCACAGTGTTAGTCTGTAGGATGTCAATCAAAGCTTTGATATCTATTGTGATGCATCGCATCAAGGACTTGGATGTGTCTTGTCTGAAACGAGAAAGGTTGTTGCCTATGCATCAAAGCGATTGAGGCCGCATGAGGAGAATTATCCGACGCATGACCTAGAGCTAGGCTGCCGTAGTGCATGCTTTGAAGTTATGGCGTCACTACTTAATTGGAAAGCAGATGTGAAGTATACACGGACCATAAGAGTCTTAAGTACATCTTCACCCAATCAGACTGAACATGAGGCGGAGGAGATGGTTAGAATTGATCAAGGACTACAATGTCGGAATCCATTACCATCCAGGAAAGGCAAACGTAGTTGCCGATGCTCTGAGTCGGAAAAGCCATACCGTGAGTATGTTGCTAGCCACAAGTCAGGATGAGCTATGTGAGGATTTCCAGAGAATGCAGATTGAAGTCGTACCAGAAGGGTTCATGGCAGCATTGGAAGTGAAGCCCACCCTAGAAGATCAGATTCGAGAAGGACAGAAGGATGATGACAAAATCCACAGGATTAAGTCCATCATGGAGGAAGGCAAGGCAGAGGACTTCAAGCTAAATGAGCAAGGCATGTTATCGATGAAGGGTCGGATTTGTGTGCCCAACAAGAAGGAATTAAAACAACTGATTTTGGAGGAAGCCCATGACTCCAAGTATTCAATTCACCCAGGAAGTGCCAAGATGTATCAGGATTTGAAGGAGAGATTACGGTGGCCAAGCATGAAGCATGAAGTCGCGAACATGTTGCATTGTGCGACATATGCCAGAGAGTCAAGGCAATGCATCAGAGGCCAGCAGGATTGCTACAGCCGTTGAAAATACCTGAGTGGAAGTGGGAGGAAATCGGAATGGATTTCATTACCGGTTTGCCTAAGACTCAAGGGGGTTATGACTCCATATGGGTTATAGTGGATCGCTTGACCAAAGTAGCCCATTTTATCCCCGTAAAGACCACTTACTCGGGGGATAAGTTAAGCGAGTTGTATATGATCAGGATCGTCTGTTTGCACGGAGTGCCAAAGAGGATTGTATCAGACAGAGGTACCCAATTTACCTCAAGGTTCTGGAATAAGTTGCACGAAGCCATGGGAACCCGTTTGAACTTCAGTACAACTTATCATCCACAGACGGACCAGACCAGGCCGAAAGAGTCAATCGATTCTAGAGGATATGCTAAGAGCGTGTGCATTGGCTTATGCTACCTCTTGGGATAAGAGTTTGCCGTATCACGGAGTTCGATTACAACAATAGTTACCAGGCTAGTTCTGAGATGTCACCTTTTGAGGCCTTTGTATGAGTCGACCTTGCCGGATGCCATTAAAGCTGGAATGAGACCGGCGAGCGCCGTGTCTTGAACTGATATTCTTCAAGAATTTGAAGAAGCAGATTGCCATGATTAGGGAAAGGTTGAAGATAGCCCAATCACGACAGAAGAGTTATGCTGACAATCGTCGCCGGGATTTGAGTTTTGAACCAGAAGACTTTGTATACCTCAGAGTTACGCCTCTCAGGGGAGTTAAGAGGTTCCATACCAAAGGGAAACTTGCACCCCATTATGTTGGACCATTTAAGATCTTGAGCCGCAGAGGCGAAGTTATGCTGTTGGAGTTACATGATCATTAGCAGGAGTGCATGGCGTGTTCCACGTGTCGATTGAAGAAGTGTCTTGAGTACACGAGGAGCAGACACCGCTAGAGTCAATTGAGTTGCAAGAAGATTTGACTTACAAGGAGCACCTGTGAAGATTCTAGACACAATGGATCGAGAGACGAGGAACAAGTCAACCCGTTTCTGTAGAGTTCAATGGAGCAACCATGCAGAGAGCGAAGCAACTTGGGAACGCGAAGAGGATTTGAGGAAAGAGTTTCCGAACCTATTCCTTAGTTAGCCTTAAATCTCGGGGACGAGATTCTATTAAGGGGGGAGGTTTGTAACACCCCAAAATTTTGCTTTTCTTAAATTTATGTGTGATTTGGCACTTTGGTGAATTTTTGGAATTTTCTGGAATTTATTTGGATTTATTTGGAATTTATTTGAATTTATTCCATTTTAAAATAATTAAAGAATTTAACTTTGCAAATAAAATTTTGTTGGAAATATTTTATTTGAGTCCAAAATGATCCAAAATATTTTCCAGAATTTTTGGAATTTTTAAGTCTTTTGCTATTTTTAATAAATTAAATGAATTATCGGGAATTATTTGGAATATTTAATCATTTGAGAAATCCAAACCGGTCGGATTCTTGTTCATCCGATCGAGCCCGAGTCAGACTCGAGTTCGAGTCCGACCGAGCCATGCAACTCGGTCGAACCGGCCATCAAGGCAGAAACTCAACCGTTGGATCAAGATCCAGCAGTGAGATCAACCGCAATAGCCACCGAACCTAGCAGTGGCGGTTGGATTGAGATCCAACGGCTCACGTTGATCCATCGTCACCCAATCCGAATGGGATTCGGACTCGCCGCCATGGCCAGTGTCGACCTCGGTCTCCGCGCGCGATACAGGAAGCCGAGGCCCCTATTTATTGCGCCGTCACCGCCATCGTGGAAGCCCGCTTCATTGCGCGCGTAGCCCTAACTCACCTCGCTGAGCCGCCGTGGTTGCGCCGCTAGAGCTCGCCGGAGTTAGGAGAAGGTGCCGCCATGATTTCGCCGATAGCCGCCGTCTCGTCGTCCTCGTCGCCCGTTGACCCCGAATCCGAACCGTGAGAGCAAGCGCGTCGGTGAACACCACCACGTCGCCGAGGCGCGTCAAACGCCGTCGGCTGAGTCATCGTCCCTCGCCGGTGACCAGCGCCGCCGCTTCGCCATCGCCGGACTTTGAGCTCCCTCGGCCGTCCGATCCAGATCCAACGCCCAGATCACGCCACGCGTCATCTCACGGTGAGATCCCATCCAAAATCGAGATTCAATCTCGGCCGTTGGATCTAGATCAAGCAGTCCAGATCAAACGCGTTCACCCCAAACGCGTGAGTCCAGATCAATCTGGGCCGTTGATTTTCAAATCAACGGCCGAGATCTAGCCACGTGTGCGGGAGGCCGGCCGCGCGATCGGCGAATCCGCAGCGCGTGCGTGTGACTTCGACACAGGGGCGCATGTCGGCGGCCGGCCACATTGCACCATGGCGTCCACGCGGCGTCATGGCGGGCCCGCATGTCGGCGACCACCCCAGCCGTCGCGATGGCGTCACCCATGACGCGTCACGCAGTGGTCCCACTGTCGACCGCAGTAAGTGAGCCTCGACGTCGGCAATGACATCACCCGAGTGGTCCCACTGTCGATCTCACGTGAGTGGGCCGGGTCCACGGTAGACTCGAAGCCAAACCATGGACCACGTCCATGAACCGGTGACGTCGCCAGACCAATCGAGAGGCTGCCACGTGTTCGCCGACGCAATAATTAATTTCGAAAAAGAAAATGATTTATTATTTCGAAATAATGATTTGATTTTGATTCAAACTTCAAACGCTTATAACTTTTATGCGTTTCAACTCCGATTTGAGTGATTCAAATTTCTAAATTTGTATAAAATTGAGATCTACCTAATTATGAATTTTATTTAATTTTTGGACTAAATTTTTTCTCTGTAAAATTATTTAATTGATTATTTAAACTTTAAATAATCATAACTTTTGCATTTTAACTCCGAATTTGACGATTCCATTTCCTAAAAATTCATAAAATTATGTTCTCTCTGTTTATGGATTTTATTTGGATGTTTGGACACTTTTTGCCTATTGTTTATTCGTGTATTGCTATTTGCACGCTTTACGAGTAGACGTTGAAGTGCCGGAGGGATTCGAAGGAGAAGTATTGACTCAGGATCCAACTCAAGACCAAGAACAAGTACTTTTTGAAGGCAAGTTATGCTTTGACCATATTGATCCCATTTTGAAATCTATTTTGGTTCAAATTATTGCATGCTAGTTCAATTAGAAAATACTTTATTTAAATATGGGAAATTAGATAAATGCCAAATTGCTGTATGACACCTTGATTACTTAAGTATGTGCCATGACCCTTGTCACCCTAGTTGTGGTTTACTAGTTGGACATTAATAAATTGCCAACATGGGATTTTAGACCAGTTGTAGTATATTGCTTAGACCTGCTACGTACTCATGACATGATTTTGGACAATCAAACGTTAATATTGACTTAATGACATATTGAACCTATTTTGGAAAGGTATCATGTGATGTTGATGGCACGTGGTGCATGGTAATCAAGCGGGTTTGATAAATAGTTTTCGGCCAGGGGCATGTGGCAAGAATGATCAGTGGGCAGTTGAGGCATTGGGAATGTTGGTTTGGTTCTTCGGGTAGTCTTGCCCTGGTCACCCTAAGGACTTCACCTTGCAAGCCTTTGAACTGAGTTGATCTTGCAACCACATGTCTGTAATGGGACGGACCTAGTTGATTAAGTTGCTAATAACGTACCTGTGGGACCTCAGGAGGTCAACTACACCCTTTGTGTAAGTTGTACGGGGAGCGTCTGAGGCTGCGGCCAGGTACCCATCTAACGGTTGATTGGCCTAAACTTCGCCTTCGCTAAGGGAAGGGTTAGTGTGCAATAACCGGGGAGGCTCACTTGTATTGTTAGAAGTTTCCGAAAGACTTTGTTACGGGAACTCGCCTTTGTGGTGTTTGACTGTATCTTGTGGGTAAAGTGCATAACCTTTGCAGAGTGTACAATCTATTCGAATAACCGTGTCCGCGGTATTGGACATCGCTCGGGAATTACAGTCAAGGGTTAGACTTTCTTGAAAATAACTTGGACTTGAAAGGTTGGGTTTGGTTAAAATAATGTTGTCAATGGAAATGTGGATTAGGAATGGGAAAGATGTTGATTAAACTCCTGGAAAAGTTATTGATGTTATACTTGTTTCTACTGCTTTCGAATCTACTTATGCTACTTGTCAAATGCTGTTTACTGCAAATATACCTTGAGCTATTCCTTTGTATCAAGCCATGCATATAGTATATTAGCTTGCATTCTGTGCATGACTTCTTTGAGTACCAAGTACTCACCCTTGCCGCAATACAACACAGTTGAAGAAGAGACTACACCAGCTTTGGAGGAGGAGCTCCAAGAGGAACCGTCTACTTAGGGAGCGAGCCCGGTCGGTTGCTGTGGTATCTTTGGATGGCGCCACGATGTTATCTTATTTTCCGCTGCTATTATTTCTCTCTTAATAAGTTTCGCCCTGCGAGGCGTATATTTGTAACTTGACCATAAGGTCGAGCAACCAGTTTGATTATTAATTAAAGTACTTTATTAGTATCGAGTGGTATGATTGTGATATTTACCGATGTTAAGACTGTGTGCACTAGCGCGTTCCTGGACTAGTGCTGAATACACAAAGGGTCCGGATTTGCAAATTCGGGTCCCGACAATCTTGTGAGTAAAGTGTATAACCTCTGCATAGTGTACAACCTATTCGAATAGCCGAGTCCATGGTATTGGACAATGCTTGGGGATTACAATCAAGGGTTAGACTTTCATAAAAATGAATTTTGGGATGGTGGACACTTGGTATGCAAATGCTGAAGTTGATTAAATTTGATAAATGATTTACTTGAGAACTTATTATGAAAGTTATTATTATTATTATTGCTTTACTGCTTTTCAACCCATTATGATTGTTTGTGAATGCTGTTAATGCAAAAACAACCAAATAGCCTGTCATTTGGAATAAGCCTTGCATGTAGTATTAGTGTGCATTCTGTGCATAACTTGTTGAATGCTTTAAGTACTCACCCCTTGCAACAACACAAACATCAGCTGAGGAAGAATCAACACCAACACTGGAGGAGGTGTGCCAGGAGGAGCCTACGAACTAAGAAGAGAGCCCAGTCAATTGCCTGTGGCACATTGATTGGACACCACACGTCTTCTTTATTTTTCGCTGTAAGTTTATTTGATTGAGACTTAGCCCTGCGAGGCGTACTTTTGTAAGTTGACCATAAGGTTAACCCAACCAGTTATACTTTAAATAAAGACTTTATTTATTATTCCACTGTGTATGGATGTGATATTCATCTGTGTTGAGACAGTGTACACTAGCGTGATCCTGGACTAGTATGGAGTACACCAAGGGTCCAGGTTTGCACACTCGGGTCCCAACAGAGATGGTATCAAAGCTATACTGACGGTAGGTCTGGCCCTAGTTAGAATGGTCGCTAGAGAGGATAAAACTATTTTCTGAAGTTAAAATTTCCAAGATCATGAATGAATTCTTGACTTATCCCCTCTCTCTTGTTTCATACCCGTTGCTGAATTTTTCTTGTTATTACCTTGTTTTAAAATGCTGCGTTCTCACGATAGTGTCTTTTGGCAGATGAGGATGACTCACACCTATGGTGAGCGCGAGGGAGGATACGCCGCGGAGCTTTGGAGGATGCTCCAAGTATTGGGAGGCTTCGACAGGCCGATCTACTAGGCCAGCACTTGGATCGTCAATGGGAAGGCCTGGGGCATGGTCGCTAAAATCACTGTGTATACTCGGAAGAACATGAAGGCGAGTCGCCCCATCAACATTACTGTCAGGAGGGCCACTTTTGAAGCCAGCATCCAGGAGACAGAACGGCTTGCATTGAGGAGGATCTTCGTCGCCTACACCGATGAGTTGCAGGAGTCGGTCTTCCGTCTTCACCCTCAGGGAGGAGGAGCCACTAGCGCTCCAGTAGATCTAGAGAGCGACTCTGTAGTTGTGCACCTTGCACGATTTGTGACGGGACCCAAATTTGCAAATCCGGACCCTCTGTGTATTCAGCACTAGTCCAGGATCACGCTAGTGCACACAGTCTCAACATCGGTAAATATCACAACCATACACATCGATAAAAGTAAAGTACTTTAATTGAAATAACCAAACTGGTTGCTCGACCTTATGGTCAAGTTACAAGGGTACGCTACACAAGGCGAAAACTTATTAAAGGAAATAAATTGCAGCGGAATAAAAGCATCAACGTGGCGCCATCCAGTATACCACAGGCAACTGACTGGGCTCGCTCCCTAGATAGATGGTTCCTCCTGAAGTTCTTCCTCCAGAGCTGGCATCGCTTCTTCTTCAACTGGTGTTGTATTGTTGCAAGGGGTGAGTACATGGTACTCAGCAAGTCATGCGCAGAGTGCAAACTAATATTCTACATGCATGGCTTAGTACAAGGAATGTTTCATGGTTCATTTGCAGTGAACAGCAATTAACAAGTAGTATAAGTTGATTCGAAAGTAGTAAATGTAAAGATAATATTAATAACTTTTCCAGGAGTTAAGTAAACACTTTTCACTTTCCTAATCCACATTTCCATCAACGTCATCAATAAACCCAACCAAACCTTTCAAGTCCAAGTTGTTTTCATGAAAGTGTAACCCTTGACTGTAATCCCTGAGCAGTGTCCAGTGTCATGGACTCGGCTATTCAAATAGGTTGTACACTCTGCAAAGGTTATGCACTTTACCCACAAGATACAGTCAAACACCACAAAGGCGAATGATCGTAACAAAGCATTTCAGAGACCACAAACTATACAAGTGAACCTCTCCGGTTTCGGCCATACACCATCCCGTCCCTTAACAGAGGCGAAGTATGTGACCGACATACTGTTGTACGGGTACCATGCCATAGCCCTGGTACGCACCCCTTTCAAGCTACACAAAAGGTGTAGTTGACACCCCGAGGTACCACATGCAAGTTATTAGTAACTTACTCAACTAGGTCCGTCCCATTACAGACATGTGGTTGCACGTTCGACTCAGATCAAAGGCTTGCAAGGTTAAGTCCTTAGGGTGACCAGGGCAAGACTACCCGAACAACCAAAACCACTTCCCAGTGCCACTCATGGCCCACCACATCATCCTTGCAACTTGGCCCGGTCTAAATCTATTTATCAAACCCAGTTGGTTACCGTGCACCACGTACCATCATCAATATCACAACACATGATACTTCTCCAAAACAGGTTCGATATCTCGTAATGCGTGCAAATAGCAATAAAAAATTAAACAGTGGACAAAACATGTCCAAAAATTCAAATAAAACTCATAAACAGAAAGAGCACAATTTTATGATTTTTTAGGAATTTGAATCATCCAAATCGGAATTAAAACGCAAAAGTTATAACCGTTTAAAGTTTGGAAAATCAATTAAATAAATATAAACAGAGGAAAACTCATGTCCAAAAATTAAATAAAATTCACCATTAAGTAGAGCTCAATTTTATAAAAATTTAGAAATTGGAATCACCAAAATCGGAGTTGAAATGCAAAATTTATAAGCGTTTGAAGTTTAAAAAATCAAAATAAAAGAATAAACCGAATTAATTCATTTATTTTTCTATTGAAAAATCCGATTATGACGTCAGCATGACGTCAGCGTGAATTTCGAATTTCGACCGAATTATTTTCCTAAAGGAAAATCGTATTATGACATCAGCTTGCGTCATCCGGTCCACAGACCCGGTCCACGATTCGGTCTCGGTCCATCGTGGACCCGGTCCACGGGTGCACGTGTCATTGACACGTGGGACCCACTAGATGACGTCATCGCTAACGTCATCACCGCTTGGCCGAACGGCTCTGACAGCTGGACCCCACCGTGATGTCAGCATGACGTCATCGCACAATGCGCCCAGACGCTAACACGTGGGCCCGTGCTAACGTCACGCGTGACGTCAGCGATGACCGGGCGCGGCTCGGCTGACCGCGTCAGTTCATCTCCCGGACACGTGGCTTGATCTGGGCCGTTGGTTTGAAATCCAACGGTCCAGATTAGATCCAATCTCACGCGTTTTGGATTAACGCGGTCAATCTGGACCATTCGATTCGGATCAGATGGTTGGGATTGGATCTGGTTTACCGCGTCGCTCGGGGGGGTGACATGGCATGACCCGGTGGCCGACGCGTGGCGTGATCTACACCGTTCGCTTTCAATTTGACGGTGGAGATCGCATCAAATGCTACAACGCGGAACGAATCTAACCGTACGATCTAGATCTAACGGCTGAGATTGGATCTAGCATGGTGCAGTCTAGGGGCTACATGGCTCAATCTAGAGCGTTGGATCTAGATCCAACGGTTGACATTAGATCTAAAACCGCAACGTGGAGATCGAACGGGGTGACGTGGACGAATCTGGATGATACGATTTCGATCTAACGGTCTAGATTTAATCTAGTGAAATCACCGAGATGGCTACGTGGACTCACCGTGGCCGTTGGATCTGAATAGGACAGTTGATGTAGCTCGAGACGCTGATGGTGATGTGGCGGCGCGAGGGTTACTGAAGCTGGGGACGACGACCAACGGTGAGGCGTTTCTGCGGGTTTCCGGTGAAGTGCGTGGTCCCGCCCGGTGCGCCTTGACGTGGGGGCCTCGGATCTAGGCTCGGTGACGGCGGAAACGGCTAGACGGCGGCGGCACGAAGAAAAATAGAGGCGGCGTCCCCCTTAACTTCGGCGAGCAATCGTGGCCACGGTGGGGCCTTCCAGGCGGCGGTGGCTAGGGCAGGATGTGCGCAAGGCGAAGGCGATCCTCGGGGCAGCATCCGGGCATTAAATACCCACGGCGTCCACGCGAAAAACGGAACCCTAGGCCCACACGGCGGCGCAGTCCGTTCCCGAGTCGGAGACGACGGTGGCGCTACGTGGCAACATCACGACCGTCCACGTGGCTTGATCAACGGCCCGGATTCGACCGGTGCGAACGGGTTCCGAACACCACGTGGGCGACGTGGCTTGATCTCGGCCGTTGGATCAAGATCCAACGGTCGTTGCGTTAGGGTTTGGGTCCAATTCGAGTCAGACTCGAGTCCGACTCGGGTCTGGCTCAATCAGATGAACAGTGAAACCCACTCGGATTTTCCAGCGATTTAATAATTAAATTAATTCCTAGAAATTCAAATAAATCGAGAAAAATAGAAAAATACTCAAAAAAATTCTAGAAAATACTTTGAGACATTTTGGACTCAAATAAAATATTTCCAACAAAATTTATTTAAAACTTTTAATTATTTAATTATCTCAAAAGGGAATAAATTCAAATTAAATCCAAATAAATTCCAGAAAATTCCAAAAATTCTCAAAAGTGCAAAATTTTATTTAAATTCATGAAAAGCAAAAATTGGGGTGTTAGAAACCTCCCCCCTTAACAGAATCTCGACCCCAAGATTCAGGGCTGACTAAGGAATAGGTTCGGAAATTCTTTTCTCAAATCCCCCTCGTGCTCCCAAGTCGCTTCACTCTCTGAGTGGTTGCTCCATTGGACTCTGCAGAAACGGGTTGACTTATTTCTTGTCTCTCGATCCATGGTGTCCAGAATCTTTACAGGGTGCTCCTTGTAAGTCAGATCCTCCTGCAACTCGATTGATTCCAAAGGTGTTTGCTCATCTGGCACTCAGAGACACTTCTTCAGTTGTGACACGTGGAACACATCATGCACTCCCACCAACGACTGCGGTAACTCCAATTGGTAAGCGACTTCTCCTCTATGGCTTAGGATCTTAAACGGACCAACATATCTTGGTGCAAGCTTTCCTTTGGCGTGGAACCTCTTAACCCCCTTGAGAGGTGTAACTCTGAGATACACGAAATCTTCCGGTTCAAAACTCAAGTCTCGGCGATGGTTATCAGCGTAACTTTTCTGTCTCGACTGAGCTATCTTCAGTCTTTCCCGGATCATGGCAATCTGCTCTTTAGCTTCTTGAAGAATATCTGGTCCAAAGACAGGTCGTTCACCCGTCTCATTCCAGTTCAACGGTGTTCGGCATGGTCGACCATACAGTGCCTCAAAAGGTGACATATGTAAACTGGCATGATAACTGTTATTGTAGTTGAACTCGGCATACGGCAGACTCTTATCCCAAGAGGTAGCATAAGCCATTGCACAAGCTCTTAGCATATCCTCCAGAATCTGGTTAACTCTTTCAGTCTGTCCATCTGTCTGCGGATGATATGCAGTACTAAAGTTCAAACGTGTCCCCATGGCTTCATGCAGCTTGTTCTAGAATCTTGAGGTAAATTGGGTACCTCTTTCTGATACAATCTTCTTTGCCACTACGTGTAAACAGACGATTCTGGTCATATACAACTCTGCTAATTTATCTCCTGAGTAAGTGGTCTTTACAGGGATAAAATGAGCGAATTTAGTCAAGCAGTCCACTATAACCCATATGGAGTCATATCCTCCCTGAGTCTTTAGCAAACCGGTAATGAAGTCCATTCCGATTTCCTCCCACTTCCACTCAGGAATCTTCAACGGCTGCAGCAACCCTGTTGGCCTTTGGTGCATTGCTTTAACTCTTTGGCACACATCACATAACGCAACATGCTTGGCAACTTCACGTTTCATGCTTGGCCACCAGAATCTCTCCTTCAGGTCTTGGTACATCTTGGCACTTCCTGGATGAATTTAATACTTGGAGTCATGGGCTTCTTCCAGAATCAGCTGCTTCAGCTCCTTCTTGTTCGGCACACAGATGCGATCCTTAATCCACAATGTGCCTTGCTCATCCAATCTGAAGTCTTTTGCCTTGCCTTCCTCCATCTTGGGCTTGATTCTCTAAACCTTGCAATCATCCTTCTGTCCTTCTCGGATCTGATCTTCCAGGATAGGCTTTACTTCTAATGCAGCTAGAAACCCTTCCGGTGCAACCTCCAGCTTCATCTTATGAAATTCCTTGAATAGCTCGCCCTGATCCTCTGCCATCAACATATTCATAGTATGGCTTTTCCGACTCAAGGCATCGGCAACCACGTTGGCCTTTCCGGGATGGTAATGGATTCCGACATTGTAATCCTTGATCAACTCCAACCATCTCCTTTGCCTCATGTTCAGATCCGATTGGGTGAAAATGTACTTAAGAATCTTATGGTCCGTGTACACTTCACATCTATTCCCAATCAGGTAGTGTCGCCATAACTTCTAGGCATGCACTACGGCTGCTAGCTCTAGGTCATGCATCGGGTAATTCTCTTCATGCGGCCTCAACTGCCTTGATGCATATGCAACGACCTTCCGGTTCTGCATCAACACGCACCCAAGTCCCTGGCACGATGCATCACAATATATATCAAAGCTTTGATTAACATCCAGTAAAACTAACACCGGTGCTGATGTCAATCGCTTCTTCAGCTCTTGGAAACCTTTCTCACATTCCGGCGTCCAGTTAAACTTCTTCTGCTTTTTCAACAATTGCGTAAGAGGTCTTGCAATCGTCGAGAATCCTTCAGTAAAACAGCGTAATAACCAGCCATCCCCAGAAAACTACGGATTTGGGTCACTGTCTTCTGCTGTTCCCAATGTAACACAGCTTCTACTATGCTCGGATCAACGGCGACTCCTTCTGCAGTCATTATATGTCCAAGGAACTCCACCTTGTCCTTCCAAAAGTCGCACTTACTGAACTTGGCGAAGAGTTGCTATTCCCTTAGCTTTTCCAACACTAGCCTCAGGTGTTCTGCATGCTCTTCTCTTATCTTGGAATAGACTAAGATATCATCTATGAACATGACGACAAACTTATCCAGATATTCCATGAAAACCTTATTCATCATGTTCATGAAATAAGCTGGCGCATTCGTCAGACCAAAGGACATAACTGTGAACTCGTAGTGTCCGTATCTCAACGAAAATGCAGTCTTCGGAATATCTTCTGACCAGATCTTCAGCTGATGATACCCTGATCCAAGATCAATCTTGGAGAAAACCCCAGCTCCTCTTAGCTGATCAAACAAGTCGTCGATCCTGGGTAGAGGATACTTGTTCTTCACGGTGACTTCATTGAGTGCACGGTAATCTACGCACATCCTGAAACTCCCATCCTTCTTCTTGACAAACAGAACTGGCGCTCCACATGGCGACGAACTCGGTTTGATGAATCCTTTCTCCATCAACTCCTCTAGCTGTTTCTTCATTTCTACCAATTCTTTGGTTGACATCCGATAGGGTCTTTTCGCTATCGGTGCTGTTCCAGGTACTAACTCAAGCACAAACTCAATGTCTCTATCTGGCGGCATACTAGGTAAATCTTCAGGAAAAACATCAGGATACTCATTCACCACTGAGACATCCTCTATGATGATTGCCTTCGTACTGTTGACCATCAATTGTCCTTCACGAACGGCAGTCGCTTGGAATTCCACTTTTCTTCCACACGGGCTCTCAACAGAGATGATCCTTCTTCCACAGTCAAGCACGGCCTTGTGTTTGGACAACCAATCCATTCCTAAAATGACATCTAAGGTCTGGGTTCCCAGTATAATAAGGTTCGCTAGGAACTCTACCCCATCTATTAGTACTCTCACCCCAGAACATCCTACTTGAGATCGGAGTTCTGACCCAGGGGTTTGAACTATAAGCATGCATTTAAAATCCACAATCTCCAAATCATTCTTAGAAACAAAATCTCGAGAAACAAACGAATGCGAAGCTCTAGAGTCAAACAACACTATTGCAGGTACTGAGTTGACAAGTAACTTACCCAGTACGACGTCTGTGGCATTCTGAAGTGCATCTGCGGTCACGTGATTGACTCGGCCTCTCACCACGGTCTGGGGCGCGGCTCCTTGCTGTGTTGTTCCGCGGTTTGCTCCTGGTGCAGGTGTCCTAGCTGGCGTGGATCCCAGATTGAAACGAACGGGGGTCACTCCTACTGTCTTCTTGGGGCAATTGTTGGAGAAGTGCCTGGGTTCATTGCATGTATAACAACGCCTCACTGTGCCCTGCTAGCTGCTCGCAGCGGCGTTCCTGGCTAGAGCTGGTATCTGGTAGTTCTGGTTGGTAGGTCTTGGTGCTGGCGACGATGTTCTTGCAGCATTCTGCGGTTGAAATCTGAAAATTTGATTTGGTGCAACTCTTAGGCATTGCCCTCCTTGGCGTGCTCTCTGCTGTGCCATCCTGCGCTTCCGGTTGTCATCCAATTCCTTACGCTTGTCCTCAAGATGAGTGCCTTGTTCACAAGCTCTTGGAAGTCAGGAAAGGTGTGGGTAATCAGTCCCACCTGTAGTCCCGAATTCAGTCCCTTCATGAAGCGAGACTGCCTAGCCTTATCTGTTGCTACATCTTCAGGTGCATAGCGGGCTAGCTGAGTAAACTTATTGAGATATTCAGCCACTGACTGGTTGCCTTGCTTTAAAGCTCTAAACTATTCCTTCTTGAGGTCCATGATTCCTTCTGGTACATGATACTGATGGAAGGCGGCAGTAAACTCCTCCCAAGTGATATCTTGTGGGTTTTCCTGTGTAGAGCAGTAATTCTCCCACCATGCTGCTGCAATCCCTTCTAGCTAATGAGAGGCGTAAAGCACCCTCTCATTTCCCACATATTGGGTAATGTGCAGCTTCCTTTCAATTGACCTCAACCAGTCATCTGCCTCCAAAGGATTGGCGTTTCCAGAGAAAGTGGGTGGATGAGTCGTCATGAATTCCGATAGCCTGGAATTACAGCACATCCTTGGTTAGCCTGGTTGGCGTGCTTTGGCGATGACCTGCTGCATTTGCTGCATCATAGCATGCATCAGCTGGGTTTGTGCAGCAAGGAAAGCTCCAAAATTTTGCATGTCCACTGGCGGTGCTGGTTGGGGTGCAGGTGCTCCATCATTGGGGTTTCCGGCGGGGCGAGAACCACTTCCGTTGCCTCCAAGGTTTCCGCAGGTGTTCACCATCTGTCGATTACTCCAAGGTTTAGAGACGAGAGGGAACAAGCATAGACAAGTAATAAGGAAACCTATGCGGGGCGAAAGGTGTAACTCAAAATCCAACTTTATTATTTATTCAATAATAATTTGGTATGGTTGCTCACAATGCCTAAGGGCCTTGCAATACATACTGCACACTCAGCAAGCAATGAAAATCCAAATCAACTAACACACTGGAGTCTAACGCCTCTAAGGGTGACTCTTTATTCTATAACGCAACTCGACGAAGCAGTCTCAACCACTAATCTGAACGCTCACTCCTCGACCCAACCTCCACTGCCTCCACGTGGTGGGTGCGGCGTCATAGGCGCAAAGCAATCTCCATGCCCCACAACAACTGAAGTCGAAGAAACGGCATCCTCCTTGGGCTCTGGCTCTAGCTGCGGCTCCTCGGGATCTGGCTCGTGTAGCTCCAGTACTGGCTCTGGCCCCGGTCCATACAATGCCATTTCCAGCTCATCAATCCTTCGCAGAAGATGCGACATATACTCTCGAACCTCTTGTAGACTTTTCTTCTCTTTCTTGACCTCCTCACGTGCCTTCTATAGCTCCTGCACTGTATCATCGAGTGCATCCTCCTGCGTGACGACGAACCTTGCCAAGTGTGTGACAGTGACATCCTCATCTTCTATCGGCTCCCGTTCAATCCTGTTGTCTCGGCGTGGGTGGTGACGAAACACTGTGCCCTCCAGCTCTCTGGAGTAGGTGCGAGCGATGTGCCTCATAGCTCGGCGCGACACCTCCTGGATTCCCATCTCAAATGTAGACCTCCTGGCCGTGAAGTAGCATGGGCGACTGAACTTCGTCTTCTCGCGAGCATACATGGTGATCTTGATGTCCCATGCCTTGACCAATCCAGCCTGCACTACGGTAGTCCCTTGGTAAAGTGGCCTCTCGAAACCTCCAAGTACCTGTAGCATACGCCATAACTCAGCGGCGTAGCCTCCCTCTCGCTCGGCGTAGTTGTTCAGCATCTTCATCTGCTAAAGACACTCACATGAGAACGCAACATTTTAAAACCAAAGTGGAGACAAAAAGAATTCAGCAAGGGGTATGAACAAGAGAGAAGGGGATAAGTCGAGAATTCATTCATTACCTTGGCAACTTTTAATTTTAGAAAATAGTTTTCAACCTCACTACGACCATTCTAACTAAAGGGGTAGTCCTAGAGTCAGTATGGCTCTGATACCACCTCTGTCGGGGCCCGAATTTGCAAATCCGAACCCTCAGTGTATTCAGCACTAGTCCAGGATCACGCTAGTGCACATAGTCTCAACATCGGTAAATATCACAATCATACACATCGATAAAAGTAAAGTACTTTAATTGAAATAACCAAACTGGTTGCTCGACCTTATGGTCAAGTTACAAGGGTACGCCACACAGGGTGAAAACTTATTAAAGGAAATAAATTGCAACGGAATAAAAGCATCAACGTAGCGCCATCCAGTATACCACAGGCAACTGACTCGGCTCGCTCCCTAGATAGACGGTTCCTCCTGAAGTTCTTCCTCCAGAGCTGGCATCGCTTCTTCTTCAACTGGAGTTGTATTGTTGCAAGGGGTGAGTACATGGTACTCAGCAAGTCATGCGCAGAGTGCAAACTAATATTCTACATGCATGGCTTAGTACAAGGAATGTTTCATGGTTCATTTGCAGTGAACAGCAATTAACAAGTAGTATAAGTTGATTCGAAAGTAGTAAATGTAAAGATAATATCAATAACTTTTCCAGGAGTTAAGTAAACACTTTTCCCTTTCCTAATCCACATTTCCATCAACGTCATCAATAAACCCAACCAAACCTTTCAAGTCTAAGTCATTTTCATGAAAGTGTAACCCTTGACTGTAATCCCTGAGAAGTGTCCAGTGTCGTGGACTCGGCTATTCGCATAGGTTGTACACTCTGCAGAGGTTATGCACTTTACCCACAAGATACAATCAAACACTACAAAGGCGAGTGATCGTAACAAAGCATTTCAGAGACCACAAACTATACAAGTGAACCTCTCCGGTTTCTTCCATACACCATCCCTTCCCTTAACAGAGGCGAAGTATGGGACTGACATACCGTTGGACGGGTACCATGCCATAGCCCTGGTATGCTCCCCTTTCAAGCTACACAAAAGGTGTAGTTGACACCCTGTCGGGACTCGAATTTGCAAATCCGGACCCTTTGTGTATTCAGCACTAGTCCAGGAACGCGCTAGTGCACACAGTCTTAACATCGGTAAATATCACAATCATACCACTCGATACTAAATAAGTACTTTAATTGAATAATCAAACTGGTTGCTTGACCTTATGGTCAAGTTACAAATATACGCCTCGCAGGACGAAACTTATTAAAAGAGAATTAATAGCAGCGGAAAATAAGATAACATCATGGCGCCATCCAGTATACCACAGGCAACTGACTTGGCTCGCTCCCTAAGTAGACGGTTCCTCTTGGAGCTCCTCCTCCAAAGCTGGTGTAGTCTCCTCTTCAATTGGTGTTGTATTACGGCAAGGGTGAGTACTTGGTACTCAGCAAGTCATGCACAGAATGCAAGCTAATATACTATATGCATGGCTTGATACAAAGGAATAGCTCAAGGTATATTTGCGATAAATGACATTTAACAAATAATATAAGTAGATTCGAAAGCAGTAGAAACAAGTATATCATTAATAACTTTTCCAGGAGTTAAATAAACATCTTTCCCAATCCTAATCCACATTTCCATCAACATCATTATTAAACCAAACCCAACCTTTCAAGTCCAACTTATTTTCAAGAAAGTCTAACCCTTGACTGTAATTCCCGAGCGATGTCCAATACCGCGGACACGGCTATTCGAATAGATTTTACACTCAGAGGTTATGCACTTTACCCACAAGATACAGTCAAACACCACAAAGGCGAGTTCCCGTAACAAAGTCTTTCGGAAACTTCTAACAGCACAAGTGAGCCTCCCCTGTTATTGCACACTAACCCTTCCCTTGGCGAAGGCGAAGTTTAGGCCAATCAACCGTAAGATGGGTACCTGGTCGCAGCCCCGGTACGCTCCCCCGTACAACATACACAAAGGGTGTAGTTGACAACCTGAGGTCCCACAGGTACGTTATTAGCAACTTAATCAACTAGGTCCGTCCCATTACAGACATGTGGTTGCACATTTGACCCAGTTCAAAGGCTTGCAAGGTTAAGTCCTTAGGGTGACCAGGGCAAGACTACCCGAAGAACCAAACCAACGTTCCCGGTGCCACAACTGGCCCACCCGATCAATCTTGCCACATGCCCCAGTCAAAAGCTATTTATCAAACCCCCAGTTGATTACCATACACCACGTGCCATCAACATCACATGATACCTTTCCAAAACGATTCAATATATCATTAAATCAATATTAGCATTTGATTGTCCAAAAACCATGTCATGAGCACGTAGCAGGTCTAAGCCATATACTACAACGATCTACAAACCCATGTTGGCAATTTAGTAGTGTCCAACTAGTAATCCACAACTAGGGTGACAAGGGGTCATGGCACATATTTAATTAATCAAGGTGTCATACAAGAAATTGGCATTTATCTAATTCCCCGGGATTAAATAAAGTATTTTCTAATTAAGCTAGCATGCAATAAATTGAATCAAAATAGGTTTCAAAATGGGATCAACATGGTCAAAGCACAACTTGCCTTCAAAAAGTACTTGCTCTTGGTCCTGAGCTGGCTCCTGGGTCAATACTTCTCCTTCGAATCCTTCCGGCACTTCAACGTCTACTCGTAACGCGTGCAAATAGCAACAAATGAATAAAACAGTAGACAAAAAGTGTCCAAACATCCAAATAAAGTTCATAAACAGAGAGAACATAATTTTATGAATTTTTAGAAACTAGAATCGTCAAATTCGGAGTTTAAACGCGAAAGTTATAGCATTTTGAAGTTTAAATAATCAATTAAATAATATTACAGAGAAAAAATTTAGTCCAAAAATTAAATAAAATTCATCATTAGGTAGATCTCAATTTTATACAAATTTAGAAATTTGAATCACTCAAATCGGAGTTAAAATGCAAAAGTTATAAGCGTTTGAAGTTTGAATCAAAATCTGAAATCAATAATTCGAATTAATAAATCATTTTCTTTTTCGGAAATTCTTTTGTTGCGTCGGCGAGGACACGTGTCAGCCCTCGATTGGGCCGACGTCAGCCGATCCATGGGCGTGGTCCATGGTTTGGCTCGGTCTTGTGGATCCGATCCCACGGCTCCGTGAGGCGGCGGTGGGACCCACTAGGGTAGCGTCATTCTTGGCGTCGGCGGGGACTCGGCCCGCTCGGCAGTGGGACCCATTGGTGGCGTCATGGGTGGCGTCAGCGGCGTGTGGGCTGCCTTGTCGGCCGGAGTTCCGCAGCGCGCCGCAGCGTGGGCGGCAGTGGGCCCCTCGACACGCGCGGGCCCCGTGTCGAGACACGCTCCCAGCGTGGCGGCCGACGGCAGTCGGACTTCGGCCACGTGGCGCGATTGGATCTGGTGACGCACGTTCGGGGTGAGCGTGTGTCTGGGACCGTTGGATCTAGATCCAGCGGTTGAGATCAATCCACGCGTAAAACGCCGCTAACGCTAACCGTACGATCTAGATCTAACGGCTGAGATTGGATCTGGGGTTTGGAACGGGATCTCACCGACGGGACGACGTGGCGTGATCTGGACCGTGCGATTGTGATCCGACGGCTGAGGGAGCTCGAGTCCGGCGATGGCGTCTTGGCAGTCTTGGCCGAGGCTGAGGGCGGCGACGAACGCGGCGTTTTAGGCGCTCCGGCGAGGTGAGTTCTCCTTCGGTGCGCCTCGTCGCGGGAGTTCGAATCTGGGGTCGTCAGTGCGTGAGATGGCGAGCTGGCGGGAACAACGAAGAACCGCGGCGGTGCTTCACGCAACTTCTGGCGAGCAATCGCGGTAGCGCGGCAGTGCACTACGAGCGTGGCGGCTAGGGCAATGGCTGCGAGGTCAAGGCGATCCTCGAGTGCGACCGGGCATTAAATACCCTCGGCGTCCGCGGAAAGCGGAAACCTAGGCCCACACGGCGGGCGCGGCGGCGAGTCCGTTCGGACTTCGGTGGAAACGACGACGTCGGCGAATCCCACGTGGCGCGATCAACGACCACGATCGCACGCAGGCGAGCGGATCCGGCAGTCCGCGGCTCGAGCGGTGCGGTCCAATCCGGACCGTTGGATCCCGATCCAACGGTCGGGATCGAGTAGGGTTAGGATTGGGTTCGGTCGAGTCAGCTGGCTCGGGTCGGACTCGAGTTCGACTCGGGTTCCGACTCGGTCGGATGAACAATACTCGACCCGATTGATTTTTCCAGCGATTTAATAATTCAATTAATTCCCAGAAATTCATTTAATTCATTAAATATAGTAAAATACTCAGAAAAATTCCAGAAAAATTCTGAAAAATATTTTGGAACATTTTGGACTCAAATAAAATATTTCCAACAAAATTTTATTTGCAAAGTCAAATTCTTTAATTATTTCAAAATGGAATAAATTCAAATAAATTCCAGATAAATCCAAATAAATTCCAAAAAATTCCAAAAATGCACCAAAGTGCCAAATCACACATGAATTTAAGAAAAGCAAAATTTTGGGGTGTTACACACCCCGAGGTACCACATGCAAGTTATTAGTAACTTACTCAATTAGGTCCGTCCCATTACAGATATGTGGTTGCACGTTCGACTCAGATAAAAGGCTTGCAAGGTTAAGTCCTTAGGGTGAGCAGGGCAAGACTACCCGAAGAACCAAAATGACTTCCCCGGTGCCACTCATGGCCCACCACATCATCCTTGCCACTTGCCCCGGTCTGAATCTATTTATCAAACCCAGTTGGTTACCATGCACCACGTGCCATCATCAACATCACAACACATGATACTTCTGCAAAATAGGTTCGATATCTCATTTAGTCAATATTAACATTTGATTGCCCAAAATCATGTCATGTGTATGTAGCAGGTCTAAGCAATATTCTACAACGGTCTAAATACCCAGTGTTAGCAATTTAACAACGACCAACTAATATGATCCCCAACTAGGGTGGCAAGGGTTTATGGCACATAATTAAATAGTCAAGGTGTCATACTGCAATTTGGTATTTATCTAATTCCCAGAAATAATTAAAACAATTTCTAATTAAACTAGCATGCAATAATTTAAATCAAACTAATTTTCAAAAATAGGAGCAATATTGTCGGTGTTTCGAGTACCGGCAATACAATTTTTTGGTCTAGGGGGGTCGCGCGTTCCCTCTCCTCGAATGGCCTGACTCAAGGGAGCCCAAAGTGTATACTAGTTCGGGCTGAATATCCCTACTCCAGTTTGTTCGCTGTGTATATGCGCTTCTGAGGTATTACAATCGTCACTTTCAGGAGGAAGTTAGGGTTTGTTCGTTGTCCAAGTGTTCTCTCAAAATGTTCTCACTCTCTCCCTCTCCTTTACACCCCCTATTCTCCCTTATATAGATGGGGGCAGTGGGTTACACGGGAGCTCCTCTAAAGAAAGGAAAAAAGAAGGAGAAGGAGTGTCTTGTCTCAGGGTTTGATCTTCGGCCATGGCGTCCGACCGGCCTCCACCTCCCCGCGTGCTTGGTCAGTAGGCTTGCGGTGGAAGGAAGGTTTCATACTGTTGGGGGAACGTGATGCGCCGTCCCGTATGCTTGTCAGGCCGCTGGTTTTAATGGCGAATGACCTTTGAATCCATGGGAGGGAACGTTCCCTCCTGTTGCATGTCAAAGCGATGGAACCGGAGCCTGATTTTGTAGGCGGCTCCCCTGACACCTTAGGAAGGAGCCACCTACCCTGACACCGACGTCCCGGGACGTCGCGTTTGGCAGGGCAGGTACTCGAGTGCCAGAACGCCCAACCTGGGGCTCTCCGACCCAGGCGGTCGGAGAAGGTTGGATGGGGTGCTCGAGCTGGAGCCTGGTCGGGGACTGAGCTTGTCTGCGGCCCACAAGTCTCCTGCTGGGGCTGGGCCTTGAAGGCAGCCCGCTCGAGGTTCCGGGCTGCTGGGAATACCCATGGTATAAGTATTCGTCAAATATGATCAAAGCATAACATGCCTTCAAAAAGTACTTGATCTTGATCTTGAGCTAGCTCCTGGGTCAAAACTTCACCTTCGAAGCCTTCGGGTACTTCCACGTCGACTTGTAACGCGTGCAAATAGCAATAAATAATTAAACAGTGGACAAAACATGTCCAAAAATTCAAATACAACTCATAAACAGAAAGAGCACAATTTTATGAATTTTTACGAATTTGAATCGTCTAAATCAGAATTAAAACACAAAAGTTATTACCGTTTAAAGTTTGGAAAATCAATTAAATAAATATAAATAGAGGAAAACTCATGTCCAAAAATTAAATAAAATTTACCAATAAGTAGAGCTCAATTTTATAAAAATTTAGAAATTCGAATCACCGAAATCGGAGTTGAAATGCAAAAGTTATAAGCCTTTGAAGTTTGAAAAATCAAAATAAAAGAATAAACCGAATTAATTCATTTATTTTTCTATTGAAAAATCCGATTATGATGTCAGCATGACGTCAGCGTGAATTTCGAATTTCGACCGAAATATTTTCCTAAAGGAAAATCGAATTATGACGTCAGCTTGCGTCATCCAGTCCACAGACCCGGTCCACGGTTCGGTCTCGGTCCACCGTGGACCCGGTCCACAGGTGCATGTGTCACTGACACGTGGGACCCACTGGATGACATCATCGGTGACATTATCACCGCTTGGCCGAACGGCTCTGACAGCTGGACCACACCGTGATGTCAGCATGACGTCATCGCACGATGCGCCCAAACGCTGACACGCGGGCCCGTGTTGACGTCACGCGTGACATCAGCGACGACCGGGCACGGCTCGACTGACCGCGCTGGTTCGTCTCCCGGACACGTGGCTTGATCTGGGTCGTCAGTTTGAAATCCGACGGTCCAGATTAGATCCAATCTCACGTCTTTTGGATTAACGCGGTCAATCTGTACCGTTCGATTCGGATCGGACGGTTGGGATTGGATCTGGTTTACCGCATCACCGGGGGGTGACGTGGCATGACCCGATGGCCGACGCGTGGCGTGATCTACACCGTTCGCTTTCGATCGGTCGGTGGAGATCGCATCTAACGCTACAACGCGGAACAAATCTAACCGTACGATCTAGATCTAACGGTTGAGATTGGATCTAGCATGGTGCAGTCTAGGGGCTACGTGGCTCAATCTAGAACGTTGGATCTAGATCCAACGGTTGACATTAGATCTAAAACCGCAACGTGGAGATCGAACGGGGTGACGTGGACGAATCTGGACGCTACGATTTCGATCTAACGGTCTAGATCTAATCTAGTGAAATCACCGAGATGGCTACGTATACTCACCGTGGCCGTTGGATCTGAATCGGACGGTCGACGTAGCTCGGGGCGCTGATGGCGACGCGGCGGCGCAAGGGTTACCAGAGCTGGGGACGACGACCAACGGCGCGGCGTTTCTGCGGGTTTCCAGCGAAGTGCGTGGTCCCGCCCGGTGCGCCTTGACCTGGGGGCCTCAGATCTGGGCTCGGTGATAGCGGAGATGGCTAGACGGCGGCGGCGCGAAAAAAAATAGTGGCGGTGTCCCCCTTAACTTCGGCGAGCAATCGCGGCTACTGTGGGGCGTTCCAGGTGGCGATGGCTAGGGTAGGATGTGCGCAAGGCAAAGGGGATCCTCGGGACAGCATCCGAGCATTAAATACCCTCGTCGTCCGCGCGAAAAACGGAACCCTAGGCCCACACGGCGACGCAGTCCGTGCCCGAGTCGGAGACGACGGTGGCGCTACGTGGCAACATCACGGCCGTCCACGTGGCTGCATCAACGGCCCGGATCCGGCCGGTGCGAACAGGTTCGAACCAAACCCCACATGGGCGACGTGGCTTGATCTCGGCCGTTGGATCAAGATCCAACGGTCGCAGGGTTAGGGTTTTGGTCCGGTTCGAGTCAGACTCGAGTCCGACTCAAGTTCGGCTCGGTCAGATGAATAGTGAAACCCACTCGGATTTTCCAGCGATTTAATAATTAAATTAATTCCTAGAAATTCAAATAAATCGAGAAAAATAGCAAAATACTCAGAAAAATTCTGAAAAATACTTTGAGACATTTTGGACTCAAATAAAATATTGCCAACAAAATTTTATCTAAAAATTTTAATTATTTTATTATCTCAAAAGGGAATAAATTCAAATTAAATCCAAATAAATTCCAGAAAATTCTCAAAAGTGAAAAATTTCATTTAAATTCATGAAAAGCAAAAATTGGGGTGTTACAATTTGTTACCGCACAGGATGCGATGATGGACTGTATTGTCCAGGAGCTGGATGATGCCTACACTGCTTTGGAGGCCGTAGAGAGGATTCTGCAAGATGTCCGAGGCTGGGCAGCACAGAGGATCGGGGAGCTAGAGAAAGCCATGTATGGCGGGGAGATGGAGGTAGAGCTGGAGCTCGACGAGGAGGACCCAGAGGAAGTGCAGCCTAAGCCAGAGCCGCGGCCAGAGCAGGAGGCAAAGGACATGGCCTCGTCAACAACCGTGGTCCAAGATCATGGCGACCAGTTCGCGCCGATGCTCCACACCCGCCTTTGTACCCGCCAGGAGGTCCCCAACCAGGTTGGATGGATGAGTGAGTGTTAGGCCTAGCAGTTGAGACTCGAGTGTTGAGTCGTGTCTTAGATTAATAAGAGTCACCCCCTTTAGGCGATAGACTCCAGTGTGCTAGCTTGATTTGGATTTTCTCGATTGCTGAGTGTCCGGTATGTGTTGCAAAGCCCTTAGGCATTGTGAGCAACCATACTGAGTTATGAATAATTAATAAAGTTTAGATTTTGAGTTATACCTTTCACCCCGCATAAGTTTCTCTATTATTTGTCTATTCCTATTTCCCTCTTATCTCTAAACCTTGGAGTAATCAACAGATGGTGAACACTCGTGACAACAACGGAGGAAGTGAAAGTGGTTCTCGCCCCAGTGGGAACCCCAATGACGGGAGGCCTGCACCTCAACCTGCACCCCCAGTTGACATGCAGAATTTTGGAGCTTTCCTTGCTGCACAGACGCAACCGATGCATGCTACGATGCAGCAGATGCAACAGGTCACTACCCTAGCCGCTGCTAATCAGAATAATCAAGCCAATCAGGGACAGTGGCCATATTCCAAACTATCAGAGTTCATGAGGACCCCCCATCCCCCTAAATTTTAGGGATTGCCAACCCACTGGAGGCGGATGACTAGCTAAGGTTGAAGGACCATGTGGAGGTTCATCCATATTTGTGATGAGTATTTTGACTTTATTTGAGCAAGGTGTGCTCATGTTTGAGTTTGATTTGAATTGGAATTCAAAAGGAAGCAATTTGAGTTGTGTTAGCTTCTTGTGGTACTACCGGCCTATGGTGGCGGTAGAACCGACTGATGAACGAGATATGATTAATTGTGAGCAATTGAATGATTATTGCATATTATTTTTGGACAATTCTATGTGATGGGTTTTCCTTGTCTTTGATGGTTGTAGGACGACGGTGCTAGGTCATGGTGAGGCGGAGGATGATTGGGACTAGGCGAGGTGCGTCGGAGGTCCAGACGGTCAAAGATTGCCAGAAGATGATCGGAGATGGAGTCCGGGCAAGTCAAGAAGACAGGGAAAGGCGATGATACTAGCTAGATGTCACGAGGATCAATGAGGGCCGTTGGATCACGGTCTAGTTGATAGGTTAGTGGGTCTAGGTAGTATGCTTTGAAACCGTGCAAGAAAACCCATTATGAGTGTAGGGTTTTGGGTTGCCCTTGCATGGTTGTGTGAGTGGGTTAATCCCAGCCCTTGGTGGAGTGCTCTAGGGTTGAGGAACTCATCCAAGGGTGGTAGGTGGCCCAAGAGTAGTATAAATAGAGGGGGAGGGGTGCCCTCCCTCACTTGAAGGTTTGAGTTGCTCCTTTGAGCTTTGCCCACATAAAGTGAGGCTTTGTAAACCTTCTAACCAGAAAATTGAAAGATTTTCTTTTCTATTCTTGTGAATTTAAACTGCGCATTTACATTATGTCTTTACTTTATGCAATTTAAATTCAGCATTTACTTTCCCGCATTTAAATTTCCGCAATTTACATTCTCGCAATTTGGATTTACCTCCCCTCCTTCTAAATGTTGTTGATCAAGGATGTCTTGAGGGTGCTCATTTGGTTTTACATCTCTCTTGCACCCTAGGATAGACTAGAGATCAAGTTTATATCAAGATTGCAAATATGTCATGAACTTATTCTTCATGTAGCAGTCAGTCTTTGATTTTTAGAAAAATCTAGAAAAATCCTTTTTAGGTGATTCATATTGGAGAAGGTGCATGACTCACATATCCATCTCTTGAAAATTTTTGGAGTCCACTGGTTGGACCGTTTGGGCACTGTGAGATGAAAACCGAGCTCCAAACTTTTTGATCGAAGTTCCTAACTATCTGTAGTCCTTGATTTTACCTGATATTTCTACAAGGCTTTTTAAGGTGGTTTTTGGTGAGGTGTTTTACGACTCATCTGCCCATGGGGTGAAATATGCCCAAAAATTTTAGAGAAACATAAGTCCACCAACCACCTGCTCCAAGTGAGGATAATTTCTGAAAAATCTGCTTTTGCTTTTCTAAAAGAGACTTTTGTGGTTTGGCTTGATCTCTTTTAGAAAAGAAGTATTTTAATTAATTCCTCTTTGTTTGGACACTTGACAACCAAGATTGTGATTTAAAAATCTCTCACATGTTTCATGGCTCTCATCCATGCAAGCTAAGGGTACGCATAGGTGTCTAGTTGTTTCGGTTTTTGCGGGTTTGCGAATCTGAGGAGCAACAGTTTAAAGAAAAAACTTTAGGTGTTTCGGATTTTCATTGCGGGATTGTTTGGAGTACTTTTAGTGGGGAAAATTTTTATTTGGGATCATTCACCCCCTACCCTCTGATTGCCATCTCGATCCTTCAAAGGTCCATCGAGAGAAAGCTACACATTACCTAGTGTACTGGGAATGAAAGGGTACTCCATTCATCTCACCAGCTGGAAGGGACGGTAGCTAAATGGTGGGAGAACTTCTGCGCATCGCAGGAAAACCCACAGGAGATCACTTGGGAGGAGTTCACTACTGCCTTCCGTTAGTACCATGTGCCCGAGGGAATTATGGAATTAAAGAAGGAAGAATTCAGGGCGCTAAAGCAATGTAGCCAGTCAGTGACTAACTATCTGAATAAATTTACTCAACTAGCTCACTATGCACCTAAGACGTAGCGACAGACAAGGCAAGATAGTCTCGCTTTATGAAGGAACTAAACTCAGGACTACAGGTGGGATTGATTACCCACACATTTCCTTATTTCCAAGAGCTGGTGAATAAGGCTCTTATTCTTGAAGACAAGCGCAAGGAGCTGGAGGACAACCAGAAGCGTAGAATGGCACAACAAGGAGCTCGTTAGGGAGCGCAGCGGTTGAGGGTTGCACCCAACTAGTTCTTCATATTCCAGCCCAGGAATGTGGCCAAGACATCATCGCCAGCATCAAGATCTGTCGGTCAGAATTATCATACAACAGCTCCAGCCGGCAACACAATCGCAGGGAGTCAGCAAGCAACAGTGAGACATTGCTACAGCTGCAACGAACTGGGACATTTCGCCAACCACTGCCTCAAGAGAGGAGGAGGTGTGACGCCTGTTCACTTCAACCTCAACCACGCCTGCAAGGACAGCTGCACTAGGGACGAACCGTGGAGCTGTACAACCTAGAGCTACACCTCAAGCAACAATGAGAGGCCGAGTCAACCACATCACCGCTGATGCAGTCCAAAATGCAACAGACGTTGTACTGTGTAAGTTCCTAGTTAACTCAGTACCTGCAGCAGTTTTGTTTGAATCTGAAGCTTCATATTCTTTTATATCTCGGAATTTTGCTGTTGAAAATGGGTTAAGAATGGTGAACCTTAAACATGTGTTGCTAATCCAATCCCCTGGATCAGAACTCAGATCTAATGTAGGATGTTCGGGGGTAAAGTTGCTTATAGATGGTGTCGGTGTATTCTACACCAGGGTGCCCACTGTACTTTAGTAAAAGCAGCCGCTGTCGGACACGTGACATTCAGGCTACACCTTCGGCAGTTGGCTGAGTGATCGCTAGCAAGAAGGTGGCGACCAGGCCACGCCCCTGGCGGTCACCTGAGTGATCGCCAGCATGAGGGTGGCAATCAGTCACACCTCTGATGGTCAGTGAAGTGATCGCCAGCTAGAAGGTGGCGACCAGGCCACGCCCCTGGCGATCAGCTGAGTGATCGCCAGCGGGAGGGTGGCGACCAGGCCACGCCTCTGGCGGTCAGCTGAGTGATCGCCAGCGGGAGGATGGCGACCAGGCCATGCTGCTGGCGGTCAGTTCCCAAGGACATTTAATGGCCTGCGCGGCCATTCGAGAGGTCAAAGACATTTAATGCATGTCGTGCGCATTAAATGGGGGTAATGAAGGCTACAGTATGGCGGCGCGTGTTCCCAACGTGCGCCATAATTACGAGCGACGTCAGGGTGCATTTCCCCACCCCGGTGGAGTGGGCGAAGCCGGCAGGCGCGGCGCTCAAGGGCGGGGGGAGAGGATGTCTGCACCAGGGCATTAAATGTGTTGCAGAGGCATTTAATGCTAGAGAGTAGGGTAATGAGATAGCTTGCTGTGTAAGCCTCCCATGCGCCCCCGCTAGCCCGAGTGTAAAAGGGAGTTGAGGTGCATGGGAGAGGGGGTTCGATCATTTTTCCTCAGACTAGACTCTCCATTCTGGGCGGGCTGATCTGAGTGGCTTTGGGTAGCTGTTCATCTTCCAGCTCCCCCCCAAGCATACCCAAATACAAGAACACAGGAGTAGGGTTATTACTCTCAGGAGGGCCCGAATCTGACAAAACACCCAAGTCTCCTTGCATACTTCGCCCCCGGTTCTCCCTTTCTCGAGCAATCCCCACGAAAGCCCCGGTTAGAACTTAGTATACCCCTCTCCGGAAGGGGTCTGTTGGCTTATACGCCGACAGATGGAGTAGAGTTCCTAGCGAACCTCATAGTGTTGGATACCCAAACCCTAGATGTCATATTGAGAATTGATTGGTTGTCCAAGCACAAGGCTATGTTAGATTGTGGACGAAGGGTCATGTCGGTTGAGAGCCAGAATGGAAGAAAAGTTGAATTTCAAACAACTACAACTCGGAATGGTCAGTTGATGGTCAATAGCGTGGAGACTATCAGCATTGAAGAGGTACCGGTGGTTAGTGAGCACCCGAATGTTTTTTCAGAGGATCTACCCAGTATGCCACCGGATAGAGATATAGAGTTCGCGATCGAGCTAGTACCTGGTACAGCCCCAATAGCCAAAAGACCTTACCGGAGGTCTACCGATGAGTTGGTGGAAATGAAGAAACAGATCGAGGAGCTAAGGGAGAAAGGATTCATAAGACCCAGTTCGCATGGATTCAAATTTCGGTCTGAAATCCAAAATTCGGCCGAGATTTCAGATTTCGAACCCCTCCGAGATTCAAAATATTGGCTGTTTAAAAAAATTTAAAAATTCAAAATGCTACAGTGTATATACAAATTTTGCCAAGATCTCGTCGAATTTGGCCGAGATCTCGGTGATTTCGGCCGAAATTTTAGATTTCCCGGTAGAAAAAAATGGATTTAAAATTTGAAATTTAGATTCCATCCAGATTTGATTTCAATTTCCGAAATCTCGCCAAGATTTTGGATTTCGGGCACCTCCGAAAATTTTTTCAAACCGAGATTTGTAACCCTGCTAGTTCATCATCGTGGGGAGCACCCGTTCTGTTTGTTAAGAAGAAGGATGAAGTTTTCGGATGTGTATTGATTATCGTGCACTCAATGATGTGATGATCAATGACTTGTTTGATCAGTTAAGAGGAGCCACTACCAAGGATCAATGACTTGTTTGATCAGTTAGGAGGAGCTGGAGTTTTCTCCAAAATTGATCTTCGATCAGGATATCATCAACTGAAGATTCGATCTGAAAACATACCAAAGACTGCATTTTCATCAAGATAAGGACACTATGAGTTTACAGTTATGTCATTTGGTCTCACGAATGCACCTGCATACTTCATGAACTTGATGAATAAGGTTTTCATGGAGTATCTAGATAAGTTCATTGTCGTGTTCATAGATAACATTCTTGTCTACTCCAAAACGAGGGAGGAACACGCCGAACATCTGAGCTAGTTCTTGAGAAGCTACGAGAACATCAATTATATACTAAGTTTAGCAAATGTGATTAGTTTAGCAACTGTGATTTCTGGAAGAGCAAGGTGGAATTTCTGGGACATGTGATGACTGCCGAGGGAGATGCAGTTGACCCGAGCTTGGAAGCAGTATTGCATTGTGAGCAATCGAAGACGGTGACCCAGATCTGCAGTTTCCTTGGAATGGCGGGGTATTACCGTTGATTCATTGAAGGATTCTCAACGATTGCTAGACCACTTACGCAATTGTTGAAGAAGGAGAAGAAGTTTGCATGGACGCCAGAGTACAAGAAGAGCTTTCAGAAGTTGAAGAAGCATTTGACATCAGCACCGGTGTTAGTCTTACCGGATGTTCACCAGAGCTTCGACATTTACTTTGATGCATCGCATCAAGGACTCGGGTGCGTGTTGATGCAGAATAGAAAGGTAGTGGCTTATGCATCAAGGCAGTTAAGCCCGCATGAAGAAAATTACCCGACGCATGACCTGGAATTAGCTACCGTAGTGCATGCCTTGAAGTTATGGCGTCACTATCTCATTGGAAATAAATGTGAAGTTTATACAGACCATAAGAGTCTAAAATACATCTTCACTCAGTCGGACTTGAATATGAAGCAGAGGAGATGGTTGGAATTGATCAAGGACTAAAATGTGGAAATTCATTACCATCCTGGTAAAGCTAATGTGGTAGCCGATGCCTTGAGTCGGAAGAGCCATAGAGTGAATATGCTAGTGGCAGGAAGTCAAGTTGAGTTGTGTGAGGAGTTCCAAAAACTGAAGTTGGAAATGGTACCTGTAGGATTCTTAACCACTTTAGAAGTGAAGCCTGCGATAGAAGACTAGATCAGAGAAGGTCAGAAGGATGACGATAAGATCAAGAGAATCAAGTCCAAGAAGGATGAGGACAAAGCTAAAGATTTCACCCTAGATGAGCAAGGTACTTTGTGGATTAAAGGACGTGTTTGCGTGTCGAACAAGAAGGAGATGAAGCAGTTGATTCTAGAAGAAGCTCATGATTCCAAGTACTATATCCATCCAGGAAGTGCCAAGATGTATTAGGATCTGAAAGAGAGATTCTGGTGGCCCAGCATGAAGCGTGAAGTTGTCGAGCATGTTCGCTATGCGACATATGCTAAAGAGTTAAGGCAATGCATCAGAGGTCAGTTGGATTGTTGCAGCCACTGAAAATACCTGAATGGAAGTGGGAGGAAATATTTATGGATTTCATTACCAGTTTGCCCAGGAATCCGAGTGGATATGACTCCATATGGGTCATAGTGGATCGATTGACCAAGGTCGCTCATTTCATACCTATGAAGACCACTTACTCAGGAGACCATTTAGCAGAGCTTTACATGTCAAGAATTGTCTGCCTACATGGAGTGCTGAGGAAGATCGTATCGGACAAAGGTACCCAATTTACCTCGAGGTTCTGGAATAAGTTGCATGAAGCCATGGGAACCCGTTTGAACTTTAGTACAACATATCATCCATAGACAGATGGCCAGACTTAAAGAGTCAATCAGATTCTAAAGGATATGCTGAGAGCTTGCGCTCTAGCTTATGCAACCTCGTGGGACAAGTGTCTACCATACGCTGAGTTCAGCTATAATAATAGTTATCATGTAAGTTTATAGATGTCGACGTTTGAAGCCTTCTAAGGTCGATCCTGTCGAACATCACTGAATTGCAATGAGACTGGAGAGCACCAAGTCTTTGGACCAAACATTCTCCAAGAAGCTGAAGAGCAAATCACATGATCAGGGAAGGATTGAAGATAGCCCAATCAAGACAGAAGAGTTATGCCGATAACCGTCGCAGAGAGTTGAGCTTTGAACCTGAGGATTTTTTTTACCTCAGAGTTACGCTTCTCAAGGGAGTTAAAAGTTTGACGCCAAAGGGAAGCTAGCACCGCGATAAGTTGGACCGTTCAAGGTATTGAGTTGCAAAGGTGAAGTTGCCTATCAGTTGGAATTTGCCGCAGTCTTTGGCAGGAGTACACGACGTGTTCCATGTGTCGCAACTAAACAAGTGCCTATGAGTGCCAGAGGAGCAAACACCTTTGGAGTCGATCGAGTTGCAAGAAGATTTAACTTATAAAGAGCATCCAGTGAAGATTTTCGACACAATGGATCGAGAGATGAGAAACAAGTCGATCCGCTTTTGCAGAGTCCAGTGGAGCAATCATTCAGAAAGTGAAACGACTTGGGAGCGCGAAGAAGACCTAACGAAAAAGTTTCTCGACCTATTCCTTAGTTAGCCCTAACTCTCGGGGTCAAGATTCCGTTAAGGGGGGAGGTTTGTAACATCCCAAAATTTACTTTTAATGAATTTATTGAGTTATTTAAAATTTTTGGAATTTTCCAGAATTTATTTGGATTTAATTTGAATTAAGACCTTTATTGAATTATTTAAATAGTTGAACATTTCATATAAAATTTTTTTGAAAATATTTTAATTGAGTCCAAAATGTCTCAAAGTATTTTCCAGAATTCTTTTCGAATTTTTCTGACATTTTAGCTATTTTTTAGCTTTATTTGAATTACTATAGGTATTTTAAATATTAAAAACAAAAAGGAAAAACTGGAAAAACCCCTAACGGATCAAGCCAGCGAATCCGACCTGTTAACCCAATCCGCGCTGAAACCTGAACCCTAAGCCTCGCATTGTCTGATCGGGATCGAACGGACCGGATTGTGCCGCGCAGCCGCGAGCCGTGAGCCACCAGATCCGGACCAGTGTACGATCACGATATCGTCTTCCCCGCCGAATCTGGTTCGAATCGCGCTGCCACATTAGTTACGGTTCGGCAATTTACACGGAAGCCGAGGGTATTAAATATCCCACCGCGTTCGCCCGTGCGCACTAAGCATGCACGCCTAGGTCTTGACCCTTGAGCCGCCGCCAGTGGCGTGTAATTGCTCACCGTTGATCCTCAGTGCCACCGCAGTTTTTCGCTCTTTTCGCCACCGACAAGCCATCCTCACCATGTGGGATTCCAGATCTGAACGCGTTCCATCGAGCAGCGTCGAACCCAACGTTTCACTTCACCGGAGGAGCCCCAAAGCGCCGCGCAGTTGGTCATTTGCTCCAAGTCCGGCCAGCCACCTCGTCGCGCCATTGCCGGAACTTCATAGAGCACGGTGACCGTCAGATGAAGATCCAACGATCCAGGTATGGCCACGTACCGCATAACCTAGATGAACTAGATCTAATAGGGCCGTTAGATCCAGGATGGGTGGTGTAGATAGAGCCACGTAGATGTAATCTAGTGACTTAGATCAAACCAGTTTATACCATTGGATCTTAGATGAGCGGCTCAAATTAGGTGATATAGGTTGAGACTCGAGTAGATCCGAACCGTAGGATTTCAAACGTGTGGTTTAGATCGTTTCGGGCAGTATCGCGTTAGATCTATTCACAGTCGTAGGATTAAGATTGAACGGTATAGATTGAATCACGTGCGTGCTTTGGTGTGGAGATTAGAATCAATCTTAGCCATCCGATTCATAGTGTGCGGTCCAAATCGATCGGTGTAGTGCCGGTTTAGATGATCAATGACCGTAAGATTAGATCTGGATGGTCGAAATGTGTGCACGTGTCATGGACCAGGACTATTAACGTCGCCTTAAAACCCAGCCGGCTGGATCCAATCCTGACCGTCCGATTTAGATTGTGCGGATAGGATCAATTTGCGTAGTGTATAATCGGGGAGATCTCAACCGTTGGATTTGATTTTAACAGATCCGATTGAGCCGCAGCGCCAGCCAACCACATCCTGTCACGTGAGTGCGGAATCCGAGGTGTCGCGGCTGAGCGTTGGTCGTGCCAACATCTTGATGACGTAACTCGAGTGGGACCCACCGGTTAGCCGCTGGAACCGAGTACGCGTGACGTCAGTAGTGACATCAAGATGACGTCACGGTGGGATCTGCATGTTAGATCAGGCCGTCGCGCGGTGTGATGACATCAGCGTGACGTCATCATGAGGGGGCCCACATGTCAGCGGAACAGAGTTTCGTGGACCGAGTCCACGGTAGACCCTATGATGGGTTGTGCAATCGCAAAATGGGAGCGGCGCAACGAGGTGCTTCGGCTGAGCTCAGCGAACAATGGACAGGCGCGAGGGTGTTCTGGCGGTATTCTGTGGTGGCAATGAGATAAACCCAACGATGAGGGCCTCGGGTCCACGGTTCGGTAGTAGGGTGAGAGAGAGAGCACGGCTACTCTCCTCGCGGGCATGGGCATGGCATGAGGTGGACGAAGGGTCTGACTGGTGGGGTTGGCTTGTGTGTGTGTGTGTGTGTGTGTGTGAGAGAGAGAGAGAGAGAGAGAATGCTTGAGCTGAAATATGCTTTTTCATGGAGGAAATAGGTTTCGGTCAACTGTGTTCTAGAAATCGAATTTTAAAACATTTTTTCCAAAGGACTTTAAATGTAGAGAAAGAAGTTTGGATTTTTAGAAATAGCAAACCAACTTCAAAAATTATGAAAATATTTGGAGAGATACTTTAGATTAGTTAGGACCCAAATAAAATATTTTTATTCTTTTCAAAGTTAATAAATAATTTTCAAAATTCAGAAATAATAGCTAGAAAATGGTAAAAAAAACACTTTCTTAAATGAAGAAAATTCTAGAAATCGCCAGAAAATGCAGCAAACAATTTTTAAACCTAGAATATAATTTTTATGGTATTTTGGGATGTCGTATATGTGTACTCACAGCTACATGCCTTGTTGATCAATTGCTGAGGAAAGACCTAGGAACTCAGAGTTCTACGAGGAGTACTATGAAGACTTTGTGAATTAGGAGTGCATTCCCTAGACGATTGTTCGTGGCATGTCAAATGACCTCAAGTTATTTGATTTCCGATGCAAGAGTTTATTTGTTTCTTAGGCGCTGTGAGACATAGTTGTGTAAACCTTGACCATAAGGTATGTTGCTACTATTTAATAAAGATTTCCTACTTTCTTAGTTAATTCGTTGATTGGAATGGTATTATATCTATGTTGCTACTACGTACACTAGCATGATCCTGGACTAATGCAGTATATACAGAGGGTTTTGGATTTCATAATCTGTTTCCCAACACCCTTGGAGTAGTTTTGCGAGGAGGTCAAACTGTAGGTCTTGTTCCTTATCGATTACCTGTGGCAAGTCGATGGGTTCTACTAGAATTTATCTTCATTCTACCTACAAAAATGTGGGACACTCTACCAAAACAACCAACACTTCACTAGAGCAACCATCACTACCAACACTCCATCGGAGGCATCACCACACCCAACACTCCACCACACCATCGAGGTTGAGGATGTCGGACTATGCAGTGATACTTCGGAAGAAGAAGTGAGTTGACGAGAAGGCGGGAACCTACCCAGGTTGTTCTAGCAAGGATGCACCTGTGCTACCGGAGTTTCCAAGCCCAAACTGCGACTACGGTACTCCGATGTGGATCATTCAGTCCATACATCCAGACACCACCGGTCGGGCTTTCTACATCTGCCCGGATATCCGCGTAAGTCAATGTTACATATGTATATTCCACAATACATGTTGTGTTTTTCATACGTCTAACTTCATCCACACATAATCCTAGGATTCAAAGAGTTACTGCTTCTTAAAATAGATTAATGGGTCAGACAACAGGGCATTCGTTGAGCAAAAATTTTGGCTGAACTGCCCAGTTGCACCTGAGATATTCACCCACTGGAAACATTCACCTCAGATTGAGGAACTCAAAGGAAAGGCATCGGCCTACTTCCTTGAATCTATGTATTTCTGGAAGTCCCAATATGATTTTTTTTGCCCTAGAAAAAGAAGCTGAAGGAGCAAGCCTAGTGGCTTTAGTCCAGGAGGAGCCTAAGGTCACCGTGGAAGACCAGTAAGGGTGGATTTCTATGGGAGTAATTGGAGGAAAGCCAAATCCTATAGCCTCACGGAATCAAAGGGGAAGGCTCTAATGGATCCTACTGCATAGGATCTATAACAGCAAGCATGACTTTTTTCCATCCCGAGTGTTCTCAATTCCAAAAGGCACACATATATCTTAGCTGTATATTCTATTCATGTTCATCCGTGTCGCCATTTGTACCGTAGAAGTAGCGAGGCAAACATAGCCACCGAACCGAACTCTATGCACCATGTAATTCACATCTATATTACAAAATGCTATGTTCGGCATCGTTCGATTTGTGCAAATAAGAAACATCACATCACCTCATTACATGCATACAATGAATTCCTCGATTAAGCGATAAAAAGGTCCAATTTTGCTCTCCTTCCCTAGAGGAAACTAGTATATTGCCCGTGCTAACGCTACGGCGATATTTGGTAATACAATTTAAATAAACAAAAGGTGTTATATATTTTGGTAATCAAGTGTAGTAAGATGTGCACAAAAGAAAGATAGTGAAAGTTTTTATATCGTTGATTACACAAGCAAGTGCATAAAGTAACATAGCAACTTAAGGCTATCTTATCTGAAAGGTATCTTTCTTATAATTTATTTGGTCCAACTTAAGGCCACCATCACGCTTAAGAATATTGGAAATAAATGTATCCTCCAAGAAGGCCTTTCCACCAACTCTACGAAGTAGATGCTTTTCACCCATGATACAATTAATATACGCACTTATAACCTGTATAAGGAAAAATACAAATATATTATTAGCAAGTAGTGAGAGCACTCTTTGTAGATCACTTGTAAGTTATTAAAGTGAGTAAAAACCAGCAGAGCAATTGGGTGGCAGCTGCTTTGTTAGACCGAGTCTGCTTTGTATATCCTCAGGCTGCTTATCTCTAGGAGGTTTTACATGTGATGAAACATTTCCAGTAAAGCACCTCTGTGCATTTCTTTGAGGAGGTTTTACAAGTGATGAAGTATTTCCAGTAATGCACCTCTCTGCATTTCTTTGAGCAGTATCGCCATGTGACACAGGAGCCTTTGCCTGAAACAATCAGTCAAACAATGAAGCTTAGACAAAAGAGCCCTCTCACAAAAATAAGAATCAGATGACATGCGAACCAACAGGTTGCAAAAGTACAAGAATTAGAAAAGTTGGAAGCTAATGTACTCGAAGAATGGGAAACTAATTTTGTACCAACTCAGACAGCTATATAGCTCTGCCTATGGCAAAATTAAAAGTAGTGTTTGTACGATGGCCATCCCTTGTTTCAAACAATTTTCATATCATATCATGAGCTACATATGCAGTTATACATTACTATATACCAATTAGTGCTAATATCTTCCACATGTATCAGGCACCATTATTTTTTTTCCATACATTTGCAGGGAATTGATTTACAAAGCTTGGTTGCATGCAAGGGAGAACTTAGCATAGAATGACACATCTATTTTATAATTCAAAGTAGATGTCGATAAAATCACCTTATTTTCAAATCACAGAGAAAAGGAGAAACAACACCAGTACATTAAACCACAATGAAAAACAGGTGTATTCTAAAAAAGGGAAATAAATCCTTCACAGGTGGCTAGGCATGGAAGAGCATAACAGACTACCTGACCGAAAAACCCAACTGAAGGTGAAGGCATCCGAAGTGCTGACGGCTTAGCAACAGTTGATGAACGGGTACCAATGGAACTTGACGGGGTATTTTGTGATGGTGACCGAAAAACCCAACTGAAGGTGAAAGCATCCAAAACCGTTGGCTTCTTCGCAGATGGCAGTGACAGCAGGCACCTGCACAAGTAAACAATTGTGTTTGGGCACATTGTCTGATATTTAAAAAATGTTTCACTTTTATTACAACGTTTGAAGTAATTGAAAAATTCAGATGTCAAGATTTGGAGATCTAAATTTGAGAAGTCCAAAATCTAGAAATATAAAATCGGAGTCCTTTAATTTTGAAGATTCAGATTTTAAATCTCCCCATTCGTAGTTTTCAGGTTTCAAATATTCAAAGTTTTTCAAATACCTAAAGTAGCACATATATAGACATGGCTTTAGATCAGTAGATCTTCAGTGATATGGAAGGAAGTGACAAAAAAAAGGGATAGACTGGCATTGCTTGAAATATCAGTGGTGTTTAAAAAATTTTCCCTTAATAAAATGGTAAAATTCTAGCACTCACCACATCCTTCTCTATGTTAGGTCCAGAAGATTTAGTCAAAGATGTAGGCTTGATCTTCGATTTAAGAGGGAGTCCCTCTATTCTACGTGTTTGCTCAGTTTTAACTGAAAAATGGCAGTGCATTGAGTTAGACAGTTAATAATAACATACAATAGTGCAAAAGCTAAGTTAAATAACAGACAAATGTCACTGGGAGCCTGGGAGGTTAAGTAAAAGAAATGCCTGAGTTCACAGGAAACTCAGCTTCTTTTAAAAGCCATATACACAAGATTACCTGGAGCTAACTTTTTGTTTGGTTTGGAAATACTTGTCACAGATGACGTACTCCTAGGGACCATAGGAAGAGAAGGTTGAGACTTCTTCGGTATTCTTGACACCTGAGCTGTAACACTTGAGTTTGGAGTCTTCTTATGTGTATAACTATGTTAAGACTAACGTCATTTGTGGTTATTATTTATTAGGACTTAAACTTGTAGCAACACTACAGACGATAACTTAACCCTACTTGTGTTAATAAAAAAACTAAGACTTTGTCCAATTATCTCTGAAATTTTATATGGATATGCATATCCTGATGGTGGTCGCGGTATGCACTTTTGGATGCTTCTTGCTGACCTTTTATCTTGTGTTCCCTGCAATTGGCCAGAGGAGCAATGTTATTGCATGATGATTACCATAAGTACTCATAATGTGCCGAGTGATGAACTGGCCGCAAGTTCTTTCCATTCATCCCGCTCAGGAGTTTTTGCAGAGGAAAACAAATTCCTTCCCTTGTTTTCTGTGCTCCGAAATTTTGCGGGCAATTTGGCACGAGAGTTCTCCGCGACTTCCTTGAGTACAGATGTATTGCCAGATTTCCCAAACCTACACGACGGGGAAATGGTAGCACCAATCCCCCCTGAGGCAGGGCTTCCATTTGCCTTCACTTGGAAACCATGGCAAGCTAGAACCAACAAAATCCAATCCAAGGAGATCGTTGGAAACCATGGCAGGCTAGAACCGGGTGAACCGCAAGACAAGCGATCGAGATCTCTGACGAACGTACCCTCGCTTTTGGTGACGTCGTCGTCGCCGTAGAGGATGAAGTCGCAGGTCTCCGACATCTTCGCCGTCTTCATGGCTGCCTCCTTCTCCTTCCCGGCGAGGAGGCACCTGTCAACAGCAAGCCACACTAATCCAACTCAACACAAGCACACACGCGCGGAGAGAGAGGGGGAGAGAGGGGAGAGAGAGACCTATCCGGCCATTGGAGTTGTGACGTGGGCGTCGACGTGGGGAGGAGCTGCACGATCTCGTGGGGTCCCAGCGCAGCAGACGGCGTCGGCGGCGTGAGCAGCGCGGGTCGGGCGGAGGGGAGGAGGAGGAGAAGGGGAGCGCGGCGAGGAGGTCAGCGCGGCACGACGAGCGGTGGGTGGTGAGGCGGCGGCGGAGGAGCGCGAGGGAGTGCGTCGAGCGGGATGGTGGGGCGGCGACGAGCGCGAGCGAGGCGGCGGCGCGTCGGCGTCGGCCGTGGAGCGGATGGCGGCGGCGAGATCGGTGGGGGTGGTGATGGGCCTCTTGTCGGGTGACGGCGTGTCGGGGTGTCGATGGCGGCCAGGGTTCTCGGGGTCTTGAGGTTTTGCGGGGTTTAGGGTTGGTGGGATGAACCGGGCGATATGATCCATTAGATTTGATGAAGTGCTGTGATAAAACATCTTAGCCTTTGATTATGAGGAAGTAGGATTTCTGGGTGCACATTTTAGAGTGAACAAAGGAAAAATATCCTCTGTGGGGGCAAAATAGTGTGTGCATGTAGAAAAGAATTAACTGGTGAATTATAATCCCTAGAGGAAATTTTTTCCCAATTTCAACACATGGCTAATGTCGGTGTTTTTTTTCCAAAAACCAAAAAGACAGTGCTCTATCTCTTTTTCAATTGGCAATAAAGTCTCCATTATTGTTTCGAATAGCGACAGATGCTTTGTCGCCAAACCAAACGGCGACAAATAGCCTAACTGGATACAACCTAAGCATTTCGTTATTTGAAATGGTGTCGGACACTTTATCACCAATTCAAATAGTTACATAGATATATTTCCGTAATTTTTTGGTGTATTATTTTTGAACAAATTTTAATTTAGATTATTTAAAAAAAATTATTAGGTTTATGCCATTGGTTGCACTAAGAACAGTGTGGGGGATGGAGCAAAGTATTTTTTTTATAAAGTAGGGTTCTAGTTAATTTTACACCATCCTAATCACCCTTTGCGCTAGTTAGGGTGTGTTTGGTTGATGGGATGAGGTTGAATGGGATGGGATGGTCTTGTACCATTTGGTTTCATTATTTTGAGTGAATGGAATGGTTCAGCATCTAGAGGGAATATTCCTCAAATTTGTATTACTTGGTCCAAGATGGGATGGTTCCATTCAAGCAACCAAACACATGGATGACTTTTTTCTTAAACTATCTCATACATATACCACTAGGTACAGGTAACCAAACACACCCTTAAGCAACCCATAATCGATCCTTATCTACTCTTTTCGATCCATTATACTTTGCGTTTCTTTTACTTTTCACCATCTTTGACATATGACTTTAAGCACTACCTTTGGTAATTTTATATTAAAATATACTAATACAATTATAATATTATAAAAATATTTTTAATAATAAATCTAATAATATATTATTTTATATAGTCAATATATATATGCCCCATTCGTTTCAACTTCTGGACGGCTTCTACTTTAAAAAAAGAGGATTATTTGCCGAACGTGAGAATTCTGGACAACTTCATTCAGAATCAAAAGCTGCCTTTTACATAGAATCATAATCTGGCTGAAAACCAGATTCTCACTAATTCTTACTGATTCTTGCCGGCTTGGTCCGGAACCTAGAAGTCGCAGCAATCTGCCTCATCGCCAGACGCTATGTCTCCTGGATCCGGCCTCGAATGAAGACCTCCTGACAGTGATGTAGGTAGGACGACTCGCCCTCATCCTCTCCCGAGCGTACACGGCGATCTTGATGTCCCAGGCGATAACAAGTCCTGCCCGCACTATAGTGGTCCCCTGGTAGATCGGCCTATCGAAACCTCAGAGCAACTGCATCATATGCCATAGTTCAGCAGCGTATCCTCCAGTGCGCTCTCCATAAGAGTGGATCCTCCTCATCTTCCAAAAGATATCCTCGTCAGCTCTCAAAATTTTAAAACAAAATAACCATGAGAGTTTCAGCAAAAAGGAATGAATAGGAAGAGATGAGACAGGAGTGATTTAATTTTCTTGTTCACTTTTAAATTTAGAAAATAATTTTTCACCCCCCAATGACCATTCTATCTAAGGGCCAGTCCTACAGTCAGTATAGCTCTAATACCACCTCCTGTCGCGCCCAGAATTGGAATTCCGAACACTCTGTGTGATACACCAGTCCAGGACCACGTGGGAGCTCACAGATACAACAGAGATGAATACCATCACACATACATAGCGGAAATAATGACAATAATGTATTTAATTCAAATTAAACTGTTGAGACCTTAAGGTCAGTCTTACAATATTAAGCCACGCAGGGCTGAGTTCAGAGTAAACAAATAGCAGCAGCGGAATTATAAAATTATTCGTGGCGCCTCAGTTTGCCACAGCAACTGACTGGGCCTTCCCCAAGTTAGCCGGGTCATCGTTCTTCTCCACCTCAAATGCTTGCGGTTCTTCACCCTCTAATGTTGTGATTGTGGAAGGGTGAGTACATTGGTACTCAACAAGCTATGCACATAATGCAACCTAATATGCTACATGCCAGGCTTATTCCAATGGAATGGTTTAAAGGTTGATTTGCAATAAACAGCATTTAACAAGTAACATAGGTAGATTCGGAAGCAATAAAAACAAGTAGAATTACCAATAACTTTTCCAGATTTTAAGTAAAAGCACTTCCACATCCTAATCCATACTTCCATCAACTTCATCTTTTATCCCAACCACATTTTTAATAAAGTCTAACCATTGACTGTAATCCCCGAGGGATGTCCAATACCGTGGACACGGCTATTCAAATAGTTTGTGCACTCTGCAGAGGTTATACACTGTAACACCCCGGCATCTAGTATGCCCGAATGCTACCAAACATAGACTAAACAACATCTAAATACCATAAATAAAGATAAATTACAGCAAAGGAGTAAATGCTAAAAACCAAAATTTCGGCAGCATCTCCTTTGTTTTAACATGAATTGAAGGAAACACAATAGCATAGCAATAAAAGGCAATATGAGAGACATCTAAAATAGCAATAATTAAAGGTATGACGACCTTAAAAGTCTAATTCCAAACATTTTTCCATGAGCCAAACGAACAATAAGACTCTCATATCGCAAAGCTAAACCATAAAACAATAGGCATCACACTTAATTTATTATCAAGACCCAATTGAGTGACTGTGGGAACGATTGAGTGACGCTACGTGTAGAAGTGTGACTAATTCCCTTTCCCGCATGCCGATCTCATGGTACCTAAAACAACAAGAAAGCACAAGCGTGAGTTCAACACTCAGCAAGCATATTGCAATGGTACACAAAAATAATTACATGGCTACAACAACTCATATCATGTCTTTCATCTCATTCATGATCACATATCAATATCATCACCATTATGTATGCAATGCGATGCGATGCTCATGTCTCCTTGGAAACTCATACCGGTATGGTTGAGTACACACCCGTCGGTGTGCACCCTCTCCCCCCTTCCATCCCGAAGATGGAGGGTGCCTACTCCTCGCTTCCGTTCACCGCGGTGAAGAGAATCACGATGTAGGACTTACTCATTGGCTCTCCAGAATAGTCATAACTTTATCACCGATCTTCCCCGGACTAGTTATGACTTTCTCATCGCCCGGGCCATGTAACATGCCATGTATGCAAATATGCCAACATCATAAATAACTTGTACACTATCCCATGGCATCATAACATAATAAACATATTCATCATATCATTGGCAATCATTAAGGCATGGCATGTGAGCATATCATGTATTCAAATTCAATCTCAATCAATCTAGCAACTACAACCCGCTACCCATTCCAATACACTTGCCTCAACCACGGGCGACGGATTGGCGAGAAGTAGAAGGCACTCCCGGGGTCACGCCACCTGCACATAGGTACAACACACTCACAATCAAGTCCACAAAACAGTAGGCAAACCCTCTTCTACCCCGACATCGCAAACTACTCGCTAAACCCAAAAACAGAGGTCTGTCCCGTCGGGACAGCAGCCTTCTAAAAGGCATAACTCGGGTTCTAAGACTCCGAATCAATTAAACGAGTACATCCTCGCGTAGCTTAGGAAATTTCCTAACTTTTTCTAAGTATACGGAAAGACTGATTCGGACTCTAAAGTGGTTTAATCTACAGAAAATCGTGATCTCTTCCAATCACATCACAGATTTTAATACGTTTGGTAAAACGATCATAACTTTCAAACGGCTGGGCGGAATTGGACGTTCTTTATACCCACGGAAAGATATTAAATTACCTACAACTTCTTCAACAGCCGTACGACCAAATTCCGAATCTAAATTGACGAAAACCCAAACCCTAGGTCGACTGCTCATGCTGCCCGAAACAGAGAACGTGGCAAACTCAAGATCACATCTAATCTACTCAATTCCAGAACCACCAATTGATCTAAAAACATGATAATAACCCTTAGAACATATCCTAGACCAACCCCAAGGATTCCCATGGCCATACCTTCGCTCGAAGCACGAAAACCCAACGGATCTCCTCCCGGTTCGCGCGATCTCCTTCCTCGCTCCAATCCCGCCGGATCTCCTCGTCGCGGAGTGCTCCAATGGTCGGATCTTCGAGGTGTGGAGGTGGAGAACTCCCCTAGGGGTAGCAAGGGAGGTGGAGAGGTGGTGGAGGGGTGGTGGCGCAATGGGGAGGGGAAGGGGAGGCGCACGGCTAGGGACAAGGGCATGCGGCGGCGGCTAGGTGGGAGGGAGGAGTAGTGGCGGCTAGGGCAAGGGGGTGGGGCGCAATGAGGGCAGGGGGAGGCGCCTAGTGCTGAAATACCAATCCCCCCTCTCCCTCATGGGCCCAATTCCCATCCCACTAAAGCCCACGACACTTCCCCCTGGGCCCAAACTCCGCCGGAGAGGCCCAAACTCCCGAAACCGGCCCGGAAACGCGATTAAACCCCACCGCGTATAGTTTTAACCTCCAATTTCATATTTTATAAGATTACGACACTCCGTGGTGTCATATACACTTTACCCACACGATATAGTTAAACACCATACAGGTGAGTAACCCTAACAAAGTCATTCCGAAACTTCTATCCTCGCATGCGTACCTCCCGGTATAGTCCCCACTATCCCTTCCCTTTTGCAGAGCGGAAGTACAGGGCCAACGTATACCGTTGAAGAGATGTAAGAACGATCCGGTAAATACTACACCCTTCTTTCCACATCCACAGCTACAAAAACCACCTAGGGTCTCACATGCTAAGACTTCGGAATCATACTCAACTAGGTCTGTCCCACACCAGACATGTGGTTGTATGTTAGGCCCAGTTCAAAGGCTTGTAAGGTTAAGTCCTTAGGCTGACCATGGCAAGACTACCCAAAGTTCACAAAACCAAATTCAACAACATCACTCCCATGTGCCACATCTGCCCCACCCCCACCTCCATTAATCACTTGCTACTTGCAACAGTCTAAATTATTATATGACCCGGTTGGTTACCATGCACCGCGTGCCATCAATAACATCAACACATGTGTCACATTCTCAAAATGTCTTTCATAGTTCATTAATCAATATTTCTTCTTTCTCATGAAATAGTGTTAATGAAGCGTACTGCTTGGCTAAGCATACCTACTTCGTTCTAACCATTTCCCGTTGGTGACTAATATTGACCAATTTAATAGATCCCAACTTAGGGTGACAACGGATTTATGGCATACAAATACTAGAAACAAGAAATCGAGAACAAGTGGTGATTTAACTAGACCAAAATTACCATAAAGCTTTTACAATTTAATTAGCATGCATAATTTAAATCAACATAACATTTTAAAACATTAGGAGCAAAATGGTCAAAGCATAACTTGCCTTCGTAAAACAGTGAGTCTTGGTCTAGGTCTTGGTCTGGAGCTTGATCCTCGAAATCCGCGTCCTCACACAGCTCGACGTCTACGCATAACAGAAAAAGAACCAGATAAACACGCAAAACAACGTACAAACACACATTAAGAAAAATACTACAAATCAAACTAGCTTATAATCTCATGAAAATTTCCAGATAATTAGTTTAGCATTTTCTAAGATTTACAAAATTTATTTGGACATTTTTGAACGTACAGTTTAGGAGCTACAAAATTCATAAGTTTGGACTTTCCGTAAATTATTTATCGATATAAATGTATTCATAAAATTTCAAGATATGTATCTTAGATAGGTATTAATTTTTACTAATTAACAAAATTTGTCACAATTGATTTGGACTTAAAACGAATTTGTAATGGAAAAGACAAAATTCGCAATTCCTGAAAATTAACATGTACAACTTTTAAATTTTCCTTGCATGGCACTATTCATCCGTATATGTGTATGCTTCGGCTTGGCAACTATGAGAGAGAACAATCGAAGCAAACTAGCATTACTTTAGCATATAAGTATGTATGCATATAGAAAATTATACTTGTGAATCGGCCGAATATATACATGCGGATCAGACGAATACATCCACGTGTATACATATATATATGTACAACACCGTGTGTGTGTGTGTGTGTATATATATATATGTATGTATACATGCTACGACTATTATAGAAACATGCGTGCGCCTAGTATACACGTATGTGTATTAACATATATATGTATGTGTTCAAAATTCAGCCTAATATATATATATATATATGCATATACATGCGTTTGCTTAATATATATACGTGTACAAGCCTACGTCGTACTAATGTATATACTTATACATGCGTGCAATATATATATCCGTACTAACATACATATGCTAACATGTCTATACATGCGTAAATACACACGACGAGATCATCCGATCAATCTACATACGCATCTGCTGACCATAGTACATGTGTTCATGCATATAGAGGAATCATACACGCTAATCTTCCTAAGATATACATGCGAATTATAATATATCATATATATATATGAGTTCACTCATTTGACTTAACATGTATATTCATACACATACGAACAATCCTAATATAGATATATACATGCGCAAATATAGATGATGAGATCAACTGCTCGACGGAGATAGAGTGCGCGCATAAGAGAAAAAGAAGTACCGATCGGCGGCGGCAGTAGCGCAGACCGTCGGCTCGGGAGAAGGCGAGTCCAGAGAATGTGCTGGCGGCGACGTAAACGGTGGCGGCGGCGTCCACGGCGGCGGCGACGTAACCGGCGGAACAAAAGATCGGTGGGAGAAATGACTGCAAATGGTGGAACGTGCAGGAAATGGAGAGATGAAGAAATGAATGAAAGTTTTGACGTAAGTAACTAAATGTGAAACAGTTGGAGATGAAGCAACATGCAGGAAGTGGCGTTGCTAGTTAACGTATAGGAAATTAATGAAGAAACGGATGGAAATAAAGCAATGGACATAAAGTGGGAAATGGAGGAACGTATAGGAAATGAAGGAAAGGACATGCATGCACATGGAGCTAATCACGGCACTTCATTGAAGAGGATTTGAATTCATGGAGTAATTCACATCAAGGCTATAGTGGTGGTCGGTTACTAGTTGCTATTCATGCTACATAAAGGAACAGAGTCTGTAGTGGTTTCAAGCCACACAAAAAGAAACTGGTGAATTAAGGAAAGTAGAGGAAACAGATGGAATGAAGGAAATGACTCATGCGCGTGGAGTAATTCACGACGCTTTTGATCACTGTAACCATTCAAGCGTTCTCGAAATTAAATAATGCTGAAACAAAATGCGTTTAGGACAAAATAGCAGAAAGGTTCTAAAAATCTTGAAAAATTCCTCTAAAATACTAGGGAATATCTGGAACCTAACGAAGTTGGTTTCATGATTTTTTGACGTGTAGATTTTTCGCAAAAATTCTTTTAGTGAATCAGACACCTGTACAGAGTTTTGTAAAATCAACGACTTAGGTTATATCGCATGTTTTTTGAAAATAATTGAAAGAAAAACTCTCGTCTTCCAATTATCTTTATTATAAACGAAATTTTAGGTTTTATGCTTATGCAAAAATATAGGATCTTTATTTAACGCGATTAGTTCAATAAGCTTGAATTCAAATTAACCTCGAGGATTTCAAATAAATTCCAGAAAGTTCCAAATAATCCCGAAAACAAACTAAATATATTAAAAGAATTTTTTGGGATGTTACAAACCTCCCCCCTTAACAGAATCTCATCCCCAAGATTCAGGGTTAACTAGAGAATAAGTTGGGAAATTCTTTCTTCATGTCTTCCTCACGTTCCCAGGTTGCTTCCTTCTCCGAGTGATTGCTCCATTGGACTCTACATAAATGAATCGTCTTGTTCCTGGTTTCTCGTTCAGCTATGTCCAAGATCTTAACTGGATGCTCTTTGTAAGTCAGATCTTCTTGCAGCTCGATCTCTTCCAGAGATGTTTGTTCAGTTGGCACGCGAAGGCACTTCTTAAGTTGAGACACATGAAAGACATCATGCACTCCTGCCAAGGATGGCGGCAACTCTAACTGATATGCAACTTCACCTCTACGGCTCAAATCTTAAATGGACCCACGTATCTTTGGGCGAGTTTACCTTTAGTGTGAAACCTTTTAACTCCTTTAAGCTGGGCGACTCTGAGATATACATAATCCTCTAGATCAAAGCTTAGCTCGCGGCGTCGGTTGTCAGCATAACTCTTTTGCCTTGATTGTGCAGTCTTCAGTCTTTCTCTAATCGAAGCAATTTTTCCTCTACATCTGAGAGTATGTCTGGTCCGAAGACTTGACGTTCCCCCATCTCGTTCCAATTTAATGGTGTTCGACATGAACGACCATATAAAGCTTCAAATGGAGACATCCTCAAACTAGCTTGATAACTGTTGTTATAGCTAAATTCTGTGTATGGCAAACATTTGTCCCATGAGGTGGCATAGGACATAGCACAAGCTCTTAACATATCCTCGAGTATCTGATTTACTCTTTCAGTATGACCATCTGTCAGCGGATGATATGCCGTACTAAAATTCAAATGGGTGCCCATTGCCGTATGTAACTTATTCCAAAATCTTGAGGTAAATTGAGTGCCTCGATCCGATAGTATCTTCTTTGATACACCATGCAAGCACACAATTCTGGCCATATATAGCTCAGCTAAGCGATCTTCGGAGTAAGTGGTTTTCACTGGTATAAAGTGGGCGACTTTGGTTAGGCGATCAACTATCACCCACATTGAATCAAATCCTTGTTTAGTTCTGGGTAAACCAGTAATGAAATCCATATCGATTTTCTCCCACTTCCACTCAGGTACTTTCAAAGGTTGCAACAGTCCTGCTGGCCTTTGATGCATTGCCTTTACTCTTTGACATATATCACACAATGCGACATGTTCGGCAACTTCTCGTTTCATGTGGCCACCAGAATCTTTCCTTAAGGTCTTGGTACATTTTTGCACATCCTAGATGAATTGAGTACTTGGAATCATGTGCTTCCTCAGGTATCAGCTCCTTCAATTTAGGTTTATGAGGTACGGAGATTCTATTTTTCATCCACAAGGTACCCTGCTCATCTACCCTGAAGTCCTTGGCTAAACCTTCATCCATCTTGGATTTGATCCTGAGAATCTTATCATTATCCTTTTGACCTTCCCTGGTCTGCTCTTCTAAAGTCAGCTTTACTTCTATGGTAGCCAAATATTCGCTAGGTACGACCTCCAATCTTAGCTTCTGAAGCTCTTTACACAAGTCAGACTGATTTTTAGCGACCACCAAATTCAAGCTGTGGCTTTTCTGACTCAAAGCATCAGCCATCACATTTGCTTTTCCTGGATGGTAGTGGATCCCAATGTTATAATCCTTGATTAACTCCAACCATCTTCTTTTCCTCATGTTAAGATCCGATTGGGTGAAGATATACTTTAAACTTTTATGGTCAGTATATATTTCACATCGGTTTTCGAAGAGATTGTGGCGCCATATTTTAAGGGCATGCACTACAGCAGCTAATTCCAGGTCATGAGTTGGGTAATTCTGCTCATGGGGTCTTAACTGTCTTGAAGCGTAAGCTACCACTTTTCTGTTCTGCATCAATACGCATCCGAGTCCATGGCGCGAAGCATCACAGTATATGTCGAAGCTATTCCTTACATCCGGCAGCACTAAGACAGGTGTCGAAGTTAGACGCTTCTTCAGTTCTTGGAAACTCTTCTCGCACTCTAGCGTCCATACAAACTTTTTCTCCTTTTTCAACAATTGCGTAAGAGGTCTTGCAATTGATGAAAAACCCTCAATGAACCGGCGGTAATATCCCGCCATTCCGAGAAAGCTTCTAATCTGGGTAATTGCTTTGGTTGCTCCTAGTGTAACACTGCCTCCACTTTCTTCGGATCGACAGCTACTCCTTCGGCAGTCATTACATGACCCAGGAACTCTACCTTCTTTTTCCAGAAGTCACATTTGCTAAATTTTGCATACAGTTGGTTTCTATCAGCTTTTCCAAAACCATCCTTAGGTGTTCTGCATGTTCTTCTTCTGTTTTGGAGTAAATTAGGATGTCATTAATGAAAACGACGACAAACCTGTCCAAATATTCCTGAATACTTTGTTCATCATATTCATGAAGTATGCTGGGCCATTGGTCAATCCAAAGGACATGACCGTGAATTCATAGTGCCCAAACCTTGACGAAAAAACTGTCTTTGGTATGTCCTCAGTCCAAATTTTTAATTGATGGTATCCGGATCGAAGGTCTATCTTAGAGAAGACTCCCGCTCCTCTCAATAGGTGTTGTACCAGGCACTAGCTCAATCACGAACTCGATATCTCTGTCCGGTCGCATCCCTGTCAAATCTTCGGGAAAAACATCCAGAAAGTCTTTCACCACTGGCACATCTTCTAGACACACAGTCTTCATACAATTGACCATAAATTTTTCACTTCGGGTTGTGGTTGCTTGAAATTCCACTTTTTCTCTGTCTTGGTTCTCTACAGACACTACTCTGCGGCCACAGTCCAATACAGCTATGTGCTTGGTCAGCCAATCCATTCCAAGGATTACATCCAAGGTTTGGGTATCTAGCACAATTAGGTTTGCTAGAAACTCTACGTCATTTATGACCAACTTAACTCCCGAACATCCTAGGTTAGATTGAAGTTCCGACCCAGATGATTGCACTACTAGTGTGCACTTAAGTTTTCTCAATTCCAACCCATTTCCCACAGCAAAGTCTTGAGAAATGAATGAATGTGAAGCACTAGAATCAAATAAAACTATGGCAGCTACTGAGTTAATCGAAAACGTACCCAATACAATGTCTGTGGCATCTTGAGCATCCGTGGTCGTGATATGATTCACGCGGCCTCAGACGACTATGGAAGGTGCAGCTCCTGATTGATTGTTTCCACGGCTGGCTGCTGGTGCTGGTGTCTTCGTTGGCGTGGGCCCCAAATTGAAGTGAACGTGGATCACATTGCCTCTCTTCAGGCATTGATTAGCAAAGTGTCCTGGTTCATTGCAGCTATAGCAACGCCTCACCGTTGTCTACTGGATGGAACCAGGTGCATCGTTCCTCTGCTCAGGCGTTCTGAAGCCCTGGCTCGAAGATCCGGGTGTAGCAATTGTCTTTTGGCTGGTCAACTACGGCTTGAACCTCGCAAATTGTTGAGGGTTGACTCTCAGCCTCAACTGGTTTGGACGTCCTCCTTGATTGGTCATGCGTCGCTTGTGGTCCTCGCCTATCTCTTTGTGCTTATCCTCAAGAATGAGCGCTTTGTTGACAAGTTCTTGAAAGTCCAGAAATGTGTGGGTGATCAGTCCCACCTGTAACCCAGAATTGAGTCCTTTCATGAATCAGGATTGTCTCGCCTTTTCCGTTGCCACATCTTCTGGCGCATAATGGGCCAACTGAGTAAACTTGTTAAGATAATTGGCCACGGATTGGCCTTCTTGTTTCAGAGATCGGAACTCTTCCTCTATGTGGTCCTAAGCCAATCGTCCGCCTCTATCGGATTGGCATTCCCAGAAAATATCGGTGGCCTGGTTCTCATGAAGTCAGACAGTCGGGACTGAAACTGGTTCCCCTCGTGTACGTTCTGATGATTGTTATTGTTGGCGACAGCTTGATTCTGCATCTGCTGCATTTGATGCATCATGGTTTGCATCAGCTGGGTTTGAGCAGCGAGAAAAGCTCCCAGGTTTTACATATCAACTATCGGCGCAGGCTGGGGATTTGGTGCTTCATTCCGGTTGCCTCCCTAGCGCGAACTCTTCCTCCAGCTCCAGTGTTGCCACGGGTGTTCACCATCTGCTGTTTGCTCCAACAATTTAGAGAAGAGGGGAAAAAGAATAGACAAGTAGAAGAAAACTTATGCAGGGAAACAGGTGTAACTTAAACTCTTTAACCAGTAGCTCTAATAGTAATATTGGTATGGTTGCTTACAAGTGCCTAAGGGCGATGCAACTCATACTAACACACGAAAACATAACACAAAACATTAAGTCTCAAGACCACTTTGTCACACAACGACTCACGCCTAAGGGAGGCTCTTGGAAATAAAAAGGATGCGACTCTAACAACTGAGTCTCAATACGACACACCAACACTCTCACTTGTCGAGAATACCCGGCTGCGGGCCTCCTTGGGGATACACTGGTGGGTGAGCTGGCATCGGGGTGAACTGGTCCCCGTGCCCTGCTGCAGTCAGAACACACGACCCCACCGACTCTGCTCGTGCCAGGGCTGCCTGCTCCTATGACGGTGGCTCCTGCACCTCCTGCACCTACTCCGGCTCCTCCGGATCTGGGTCTGTCGGGACCCGAATTTGCAAATCTGGGCCCTCTGTGTATTCTGCACTAGTCCAGGATCACGCTAGTGCACAGAGTCTCAACATTGGTAAATATCACAATCATATTCAATGAAATAGTAAAGTACTTTATTTAGAATACCAAACTGGTTGCTCGACCTTAAGGTCAAGTTACAAAAGTACACCTGGCAGGGCGAAAACTTATTCAAAGAAATAACTGCTGGGGAAAAATAAAGAAACGTGTGGCCCCAACCAATATGCCACAGGCAACTGACTGGGCTTCCCCCTAAGTAGACGGCTCCTCCTGTAGTTCCTCCTCCAAAGCTGGCGTAGCCTCTTCTTCAATTGGTGTTGTATTGTTGCAAGGGGTGAGTACTTGGTACTCAGCAAGTCATGCACAGGATGCAAGGCTAATAATCTAAATGCATGGCTTAACACAAAGGATAGGCTAACAGGTTCATTTGCAGTAAAGCAGCCTTCAGAAATACAGTAATAGATTGCAAGCAGTAAAACAATAATAAAGGTAATAACTTTCACAATGATTGCACAAGTAGAGTATTTTCCCAATCCTATGTCCAACTCACCATTCCAAACCCAATGTTCCCAAACTCTGCAATTATTTTCATGAAAGTCTAACCCTTGACTGTAATTCCCGAGCAATGTCCAATGCCGCGGACACGGCTATTCGAATATATTTTACACTCTGCAGAGGTTATACACTTTACCCACAAGATACAGTCAAACACCACAAAGGCGAGTGCCCGTAACAAAGCCTTTCCAATGCCTATCTAAACCTAGTACTACTCGCTGCGGTTTCAACACTAGTGGGACTAGTTACCACATCCAGGGCCCCCCTCTTGCGCCATGTGAGCCAACCCGTGCGAGGACTGGTTACCACTACCCGGGCATCACACCACCACAATAGTACTAAAGTTTAGAATCAACAAATTAATCAGCTAGGTCTGTCCCACTCCAGACTTGTGGTTGTATGAATGACTCAGTTCAAAGGCTTGCAAGGTTAAGTCCTTAATTGACAAGGGCAAGACTACCCAAAGAACCAAAACGACTTTCCCGATACCAATCCTGGTCCACCTGATCAAACTTGTCACTTGCCCCGGTCTAAAGCATTTTATCAAACCCCAGTTGATTACCATGCACCACGTGCCATTAACGTCATCATTAATAATACATGACACTTTCCAAATCATGTTCCGTATCTCATTAAGTTATCATTAATATTTGATTATCCAAAATCATGTCATGACTATGTGGCAGGGCTAAGCATTATTCTACAGCGGTCTAATTACCCATGTTGGCAATTTAATAATCTCCAACTAAATAATCCACAACTAGGGTGACAAAGGGTTCATGTCGTATAATTATTTATGTCGAGGTGGCATACAGCAAAATTGACATTTAACTAATTTCCAGAAATAATTAGAGCAATTTCTAATTAAATTAGCATGCAATAAATTGAATCAAAATAATTTTTGAAAGTGGGAACAATATGATCAAAGCATAATTTGCCTTCAAAAAGTACTTGTTCTTTTTCTTGAGCTGGCTCCTGGGACAAAACTTCACCTTCGAAGCCACCGGGCACTTCAACGTCTACTCGTAACGGATAAATAAACACCAAATAAATAAAACATTGAAAAACTCATGTCCAAAAATTAAATAAAATTCACCATTATATACATCTCAATTTTACAAAAATTTAGAAACTGGAATCACCTCAATCGGAGTTAAAACTAAAAAGTTATAAGCGTTTGAAGTTTGAAAAATCAAATAAAAGAATAAACTGAATTAATTCATTTATTTGTCTATTGAAAAATCCGATTATGACGTCAGCATTGCGTCAGCGGCGAAATTGAATTTCCACCGAATTATTTTCCTAAAGAAAAATCGAATTATGATGTCAGCCGGTCCATGGACTTGGTCCACGGTTCGACTCGGGTCCACCGTGGACTTGGTCCACGCGCACAGTGTCGCTGACACGTGGGTCCCACTCGGATGACATCGGCTGCTGATGTCAGCATCGCTCGATTGAACGGGCTGATAGCTGGGCCCCACCGTGACGTCAGCATGACGTCATGGATGACGTCATCGAGCGGTTGGGCCAGACGCTGACACTCGGGCCCATGCTGACGTCAGCGACCACCGGGCTGACCCGCGTGGACCGCGTCGGTTCAGTTACTGGCCACGTGGATTGATCTGGGCCGTTGGTTTGAAATCCGACGGTCCAAATTAGATTTGGATCCCGCGCGTTGTGATCAACGCGGTTGATCTGGACCGTACGATTTGAATCAGACGGTTGAGATCCGATCGGATTTTCACCACGTCGTGGGGGAGACGTGGCATGATCCGGTGCTCGACACGTGGCTCAATCTACACCGTTCGATCTCAATCGAATGGCTGAGAATGCATCTAACACTACAACATGGGTCAATCCTAACCGTACAATCTAGATCTAATGGCTGAGGTCTAATCTAGCATAGTGCGGTCAAAGGGGCTACGTGGCTTAATCAGAGGCGTTGGATCTAAATCCAACGGTTGATATTAGATCCAAAAACCGTAACATGGATTTCGTACGGGGTGACGTGGATGAACCTGGGCGGTCGGATCTTGATCGGACGGTTGGTAGAGCTCGCGGGTTTCGTTGATGTCGCGGCGGAGCTAGGGACAACAACACGGCCGATGGTGTTTGGGCGCGAATCCGGTGAGGTGAGTGGTGCTCCCAGATGCGTCTCTTCATGACGGTTCCGGATCTGGGCACCAACGCGGCGGGGGACGACGGAGACGACGGGAAACGGCGGAAAACCGCGGCGGCGCGCACTTCCAACTTCGGCGAGCGATTGCGGGCGACTGGAGCTTGGTGACCTAGGGATACGGGTGCGCACAAAAACGACAGTCACGACACGGGTGGCGGCGCATTAAATACTGCTCGGCGTCCGCGAAATCCGCGGAAAACGAGGCCCACACGCGAGCGGCGGCGCAATCTGGAGAGGACTCGGACACGGTGAAGTGGGCACATCCGGGCTGTACACGTGTACACGATCAACGGCCACTATCGTGTCGGGCGTGAACGGGTCCACACAGGCACAGGCTCGGGTGATGTGGCGCAATCTCAACCGTTGGATCTCGATCGAACGGTCGCGCGGTTAGGGTTTGGGGTCCGGCTCAGGTCTGGCTCGAACCGGCTCGGTCGGACTCGAGTCTGACTCGAGTCTGACTTGGTCGGATGAACAGTGGAACCCGTTAGGGTTTTTGTTGGGACCCGAATTTGCAAATCCGGACCCTCTGTGTATTCAGCACTAGTCCAGGATCACGCTAGTGCACACAGTCTCAACATCGGTATATATCACAATCATACTCAACGAAATAGTAAAGTATTTTATTAAAAGGGAATATAACTGTTGCTCGACCTTATGGTGAAGTTACAAAATTACGCCTCGGAGGGCTATAGTCTTACTCGAATAAATTTGCAGTGGAATGTAAAGAAAACGCGTGGCGCCAACCAATATGCCACAGGCAACTAACTGGGCTTGCCCCTAGTTCGTAGGCTCCTCCTGGAACTCCTCCAGAGCTGGCATCGATTCTTCTTCAACTGATGTTTGTATTGTGGCAAGGGTGGGTACTTGGTACTCAGCAAGTCATGCATAGAATGCAAGCTAATATTTTATATGCATGGCTTATTACAAAGGATAGGCTAACAGGTATGTTTGCAGAAAAGCAGCATGTGTAAATACAGCAATAGATTGCAAAGCTGTAAAGCAATAATAAATGATAATAACTTTCACAAACATAGCACAAGTAAATCATTTCACCACCTAAGTCCAATTCTCAGTTCCAACCCAACCATTTTCCAAACCAAGTTATTTTCATGAAAGTCTAACCCTTGACTGTAATCCCCGAGCAGTGTCCAATACCGTGGACTCGGCTATTCGAATAGGTTGTACACTCTGCAGAGGTTATGCACTTTACCCACAACATACTGCCACGCACCACAAAGGCGAGTGTCCATAACAAAGTCTTTCGGAAGCCTCTAACTACACAAGTGGACCTCCCCGGTTGTTGCGCACTAACCCTTCCCTTAGCAAAGGCGAAGTCTAGGCCAACCAACCGTTAGATGGGTACCTAGCCATCACCCCGGTACGCTCCCCCGTACAACTACACAAAAGGTGTAGTTGACACCCTGAAGTTCCACAACCAAGTTATTAGCAACTTATTCAACTAGGTCCATCCCATTACAGACATGTGGTTGCACGTTTGACTCAGATCAAAGGCTTGCAAGGTTAAGTCCTTAGGGCGACCAAGGCTAGACTGCCGAAGAACCAAAACGACATTCCCGGTGCCACTCATGGCCCACCAGATCACTCTTGCCACTTGCCTCGGTCTAAAGCATTTATCAAACCCTAGTTGATTACCATGCACCACGTGCCATCAACATCATCATTAATAACACATGACACTTCTCCAAAACAGGTTCCATATTTCATTAAGTCAACATTAACATATAATTATCCAAAATCATGTCATGACTACGTGGCAGGGCTAAGCATTATACTACAGCGGTATAAATACCCATGTTGGCGATTTAATAATGTCCAACAACTTAAACCAGACTAGGGTGACAAGGGGTCATGGCATACAATTATTTATGCCAAGGTGGAATACAGCAAATTAGCATTTAACTAATTTCCAGAATTAATTAAAGCATTTTCCAATTAAATTAACGTGAAATAATTTGAATCAAAATAATTTCCAAAGTGGGAACAATATGGTCAAAGCATAACTTGCCTTCAAAAAGTACTTGTTATTGGTCTTGAGCGGGCTCCTAGGTCAAAACTTCACCTTCGAAGCCATCGGTACTTCAACGTCTACTCGTAACGGATAAATAAACAACAAATAAATAAAAAAGAGAAAAATTCATGTCCAAAAAATTAAATAAAATTCATCATTAAATAGAGCTCAATTTTATAAAAATTTAGAAATTGGAATCACCCAAATCGGAGTTAAAACGCAAAAGTTATAAGCGTTTGAAGTTTGAAAAATCAAATAAAAGAATAAACCGAATTAATTCATTTATTTTTCTATTGAAAAGTCCGGATTATGACGTCAGCGTGGATTTTGAATTTCCACGAATTATTTTTCTATGGAAAAATCAAATTATGACATCATGCCTGCATCATCCGGTCCACAGACCCGGTCCACGGCTCGGGCTCGATCCACCGTGGACCCGGTCCATGCGCACAGTGTCACTGACACGTGGGCCCCTCAGATGACATCATCGTTGATGTCATCGCACTCGGCCAAACGGTACTGACACGCGGACCCATCGTGACGTCATCATGACTTCATGGATGATGTCATCGTGCGGTTGGGCCAGACACTAACATGCGGGCCCATGACGCCACGTCAGCAACGACTGGCGTTGCCCGCGCTGACCGCGTCGGTTCGGCTACTGGACATGTGGCTTGATCTGGGCCGTTCGATTTGGGTCGGACAGTCGAGATCCGATCGGTTTTATGCGTCACCGAAGGGCGATGTGGCACGTCCCGGTGCTCGACACGTGGCTCAACCTACACCGTTCGATCTCGATCGAACAGCTAAGATCACATCTAACGCTACAACGTGAGTCAATCCTAACCATACGATCTAGATCTAACGGTTAAGATTGGATCTAGCACGGTGCAGTTAGTGGCGATGTGGCTTAATCTCGTGCGTTGGATCTAGATCCAACGGTTGCTATTAGATCTAAAGCCATAACGTGGATTTCACGTACGGGTGACGTGGACGCATCTGGACGCTAGGATCTAGATCTAACGGTCTAGATCTAACCTGGGACTTGCGTATGGGATGGTGACGTGGACATACCAAGGGCGTCAGATCTTGATCGAACGGTTGTGGGAGCTCGTGAATCCGGCGATGTCACGGCGGAGCAGAGGTGGCCGGACCTGGCGAAGACGACCACCCGGACAGTGTTTTGCGCGGTCTCCAGCGAAGTGAGTGGTCTCTTCAGGTGCGCCTTGACCTGACGGTTCCGAATCTGGGCTCCAACACGGCGTAGACGGCTCAACGGCGGCGGCACGAAGAATAAACCGTGGCGGCGCTTCCCCGAACTTCGGTGAGCGATTGCGGGAAGCTGGCGGCGGCTTAGGCTCGGTAGACTAGGGCACCCGATGCGCACGTAAGAGGGGAACATGGCGGTGTGGTCGGGGCATTAAATAGCCTCTACGTCCGCGCTTAATCCGGAAACCTAGGCCCACACGGCGGCTACGCGGCGGCGCTATCCGACTCGGAGACGGAGACGACGTGGCGCAATCTCGTGCGTCCACGTGGCTCGATCCAATGGTCTCTGTCGCACGCACACGCGGACACCAGCACAATCACCGGATCTCGATCCGACGGTTCAACGCACGTGTCCACGTGGCTAAATCATGGCCGTTGGATCTTGATCCAACGACTGGCGCGAACGTGGTTCGATCCGGCTTGGTCAGGCTCGAGTCGGACTCGAGTCTGGCTCGGTCGGGTGAACAGTGAAACCTGTTAGGGTTTTCCAGCGATTTATTATTTAAAATAATTCTAGTAATTCAAATAATTCAAGAAAAATAACAAAATAATCAGAAAAATTCCAGAAAAATTCTGGAAAATACTTTGAGACATTTTCGACTCAAATAAAATATTTCCAACAAAATTTTATTTAAAATTTTTAATTAATTAATTAATTAATTATCTCAAAAGGGAATAAATTCAAATTAAATCCAAATAAATTCCAAAAATTCACAATTACGCTTTAAATATAATAAAAGTAAAATTTGGGGTGTTACAAACCTCTCCCTTAATAGAATCTCGACCTTGAGATTCAGGGCTAACTAAGGAATAGGTTCGGAAACTCTTTCTTCAAATCCTCTTCGCACTCCCAAGTCGCTTCACTTTCTGCGTGGTTGCTCCACTGGACTCTGCAGAAGCGGGTCTCCTGATCCATCGTGTCCAGAATCTTTACCGGGTGCTCCTTGTAAGTCAGATCTTCTTGCGGCTCTATTGATTCTAGCGGTGTCTGCTCATCTGGTACTCGAAGACACTTCTTCAGTTGTGACACATGGAACACATCATGCACACCCGCCAATGACTGCGATAACACCAACTGGTAGGCAACTTCGCCTCTGCGGCTCAAAATCTTAAATGGTCCAACATAACGCGATGCGAGTTTCCCTTTGGCATGGAACCTTCTAACTCCCTTGAGAGGTGTAACCCTAAGGTACACTAAGTCCTCCGTTTCAAAGCTCAGCTCTCGGCGGCGGTTATCGGCGTAGCTCTTTTGTCTTGACTGAGCTATCTTCAATCTCTCCCTGATCATGGCAATCTGTTGTTCAGCCTCTTGGAGAATGTCCAGCCCAAAGACATGGCGTTCGCCTGTCTCATTCCAATTTAATGGTGTTCGACAGGGTTGACCACACAAGGCTTCAAATGGCGACATCTGTAGACTGGCTTGATAACTATTATTGTAGTTGAACTCAGCATACGGCAAACTCTTATCCCAAGAGGTAGCATAGGCCAATGCACAAACTCTCAACATTTCTTCCAGAATCTGATTTACCCTTTCCATCTGTCCATCCGTCTGTGGATGATAGGCAGTACTGAAGTTCAAATGGGTCCCCATGGCCTCATGTAACTTATTCCAGAATCTTGAGGTAAATTGGGTACCTTTGTCCGATACAATCTTCTTCAGCACTCTGTGTAAACAGATAATTCTGGTCATATACAATTCTGCTAATTTATCTCCTGAGTAAGTGGTCTTTACAAGGATAAAATGAGCGATCTTAGTCAAGCGGTCCACGATGACCTATATGGAATCATATCCTCCTTGAGTCTTCGGCAAACCGGTAATGAAGTCCATACCGATTTCCTCCCACTTCCACTCAGGTATCTTTAGTGGTTGTAGCAATCCTGCTGGCCTCTGATGCATTGCCTTGACTCTTTGACATATGTCGTATAACGCAACATGTTCGGCAACCTCGCGTTTCATGCTCGACCACCAGAATCTTTCCTTTAGGTCTTGATACATCTTGGCACTTCCTGGATGAATGGAATACTTGGAGTTATGGGCTTCTTCCAGAATCAACTGTTTCAGCTCCTTCCTGTTCGGCACACAGATGCGATCCTTAATCCACAACGTGCCTTGCTCATCCAGTCTGAAGTCTTTTGCCTTGCCTTCCTCCATGTTGGACTTGATTCTCTGAACCTTGCAATCATCCTTCTATCCTTCTCGGATCTGATCTTCCAGAGTAGGCTTTTCTTCCAATGACACTAAAAATCCTTCCGGTACGACCTCCAGCTTCATCTTCTGAAATTCCTTGCATAGCTCGCCCTAATCCTCTGCTATCAACATATTCACGATATGGCTGAAATTCTCTAGATAGAGTGAGCTAGGTACTCTCGAGCTCCCGCAGTTGTGTCCTCACCTCCGTGACCTCGTCGTGGGTCCTCTGCAGCTCCTGGACAGTCTCGTCCATGGTCTCCTCCTGCGCGATGACATATCTTACCAGGTGGGTGATCGTGGCGTCCTCCTCCACTATCGTCTCCCGGTTGTCTCGGCGCGGGTGATGGCGGAACACGGTGCCCTCCAGCTCCCTAGAGTGGGTACGAGCAATCTGCCTCATTGCCAGACGCGATGTCTCCTAGATCCCGATCTCGAACGAGGACCTCCTGACAGTGATGTAGGTAGGACGACTCGCCCTCGTCCTCTCCCGAGCGTACACAGTGATCTTGATGTCCCAGGCGATAATAAGTCCTGCCCGCACTATGGTGGTCCCCTGGTAGATCGTCCTGTCGAAACCTCAGAGCAGTTGCATCATACGCCATAGTTCAGCGGCGTATCCTCCAGTGAGCTCTCCATAAGAGTGGATCCTCCTCATCTGCCAAAAGATATCCTCGTCAGCTCTCAGAATTTTAAAACAAAATAACCACGAGAGTTTTAGCAAAAAGGAATGAATAGGAAGAAGAGATGAGATAGGAGTGATTTAATTTTCTTGTTCACTTTTAAATTTAGAAAATAATTTTTCACCCCCCAACGACCATTCTATCTAAAGGCCAATCCTACAGTCAGTACGGCTCTGATACCACCTCCTGTCGTGCCCGGAAATGGAATTCTGAACACTCTTGTGATACACCAGTCCAGGACCACGCTGGTGCTCACAGATACAACAAAGATGAATACCATCACACATACACAGCGGAAATAATGACAATAATGTATTTAATTCAAATTAAACTGTTGAGACCTTAAGGTCAGTCTTACAATATTAAGCCACATAGGGTTGAGTTCAGAGTAAACAAATAGCAGCAGCGGAATTATAAAATTATTCGTGGCGCCTCAGTTTGCCACAGGCAACTGACTGGGCCTTTCCCCAAGTTAGCCGAGTCGTCGTTCTTCTCCACCTCAAACGCTTGCGTTTCTTCATCCTCTGATGTTGTGATTGTGGAGGGGTGAGTACATTGGTACTCAACAAGCTATGCACATAATGCAACCTAATATGCTACATGCTAGGCTTATTCCAATGGAATGGTTTAAAGGTTGATTTGCAATAAATAGCATTTAACAAGTAACATAGGTAGATTCGAAAGCAATAAAAACAAGTAGAATTACCAATAACTTTTCCAGATTTTAAGTAAAAGCACTTCCACATCCTAATCCATACTTCCATCAACTTCATCTTTTATCCCAACCACATTTTTAATAAAGTCTAACCCTTGACTATCCCACACCAGACATGTGGTTGTATGTTAGGCCCAGTTCAAAGGCTTGCAAGGTTAAGTCCTTAGGCTGATCGTGGCAAGACTACCCAAACTTCACAAAACCAAATTCAACAACATCACTCCCATGTGCCACATCAGGCCCCCCCCCCATTAATCACTTGCCACTTGCCACAGTCTAAATTATTTTATCACCCCGGTTGGTTACCATGCACCGCATGCCATCAATAACATCAACACACGTGTCACATTCTCAAAATGTCTTTCATAGTTCATTAGTCAATATTTCTTCTTTCTCATGAAACAGTGTTAATGCAGCGTAGTGCTTGGCTAAGCATACCTACTTCGTTCTAACCATTTCCCGTTGGTGACTAATATTGACCAATTTAATAGATCCCAACTTAGGGTGACAATGGATTTATGGCATACAAATACTAGAAACAAGAAATCGATAACAAGTGGTGATTTAACTAGACCCAAATTACCTTAAAGCTTTTATATTTTAAATAGCATGTATAATTTAAATCAACATAACATTTTAAAACATTAGGAGCAAAATGGTCAAAGCATAACTTGCCTACGTAAAGCAGCGAGTCTTGGTCTAGGTCTTGGTCTGGAGTTTGATCCTCAAAATTCACGTCCTCACACAGCTCAACGTCTACGCGTAACAGATAAAGAACCAGATAAACACGCAAACACAACGTACAAACACACATTCAGAAAAATACTACAAATCAAACTAGCTTATAATCTCATGAAAATTTCCAGATAATTAGTTTAGCATTTTCTAAGATTTACAAAATTTATTTGGACATTTTTGGACGTACAATTTAGGAGCTACAAAATTCGTAAGTTTGTACATTCCGCAAATTATATATCAATATAAATGTATTCATAAAATTTCAAGATAAATATCTTAGATAGGTATTAATTTTTAATAATTAACAAAATTTGTCGCAAGCGATTTGGACTTAAAACGAATTTCTAATGGAAAAGACAAAATTCGCAATTCCTGAAAATTAACACGTACAACTAACTTTTAAATTTTCCTTGCATGGCACTATTCATCCGTATATGTGTATGCTTCAGCTTGGCAGCTACGTGAGAGAACAACCGAAGCAAACTAGCATTACTGAAGGACCATGTGGAGGTCCATCCATATTTGTGATGAGTATTTGACTTTATTTGAGCAAGGTGTGCTCATGTTTGAGTTTGATTTGAATCAGAATTCAAAAGGAAGCAATTTGGGTTGTGTTGGTCTCTTGTGGCACTACCGGCTTTTGGCCGGCGATAGAACTGACTGATGAATGAGATATGATTAATTGTGAGCATTTGTGATTTTTATTGTATATTATTGGACAATGCTATGTGATGGTTTTCCTTGTCTTTGATGGTTGCAGAACGACGGTGCTAGGTCATGGTGAGGCGGATGATGATCGGGACTAGGCGAGGTGCGTCGGAGGTCCAGACGGTTGGAAATCGCCGGAAGATGATCTGAGATGGAGTCCGGGCAAGTCAAAGAAGATTAGGAAAGGGGATGATACTAGCTAGATGCCGCGAGGATCGATGAGGGCCGATGGATCGCGGTCTAGTTGATAGGATAGCGGGTCTAGTACTATGCTTTGAAAACCGTGCAAGAAAACCCATTATGTGTGTAGGATTTTGGGTATCCCTTGCATGGTGGAGTGAGTGGGTTAATCCTAGCCCTTGGTGGAGTGCCCTAGGGTTTGGGACTCATCCAAGGGTGGTAGGTGGTCCAAGAGTAGTATAAATAGAGGGGTGGAGGGAGGCCTCCATGCCCATTCATTCTTTGAGTTGTTGTGTTGCTCCTTTGAGCTTTGCCCACATGAAGTGTGGCTTTGTAATCACACATCTCTGAATGAAATAAAAGTTCCAAAAGCCAAATTTATTTTCTCGCAATTTACATTATGTCTTTACTTTCGGCATTTACTTTCATGTATTAAATTCAGCATTTACATTCCCGCATTTACATTTATGATTGCTGGATTTTGTTCTTGACTTGAGCGATTCACATTCACCTCCTTCTATACTCTATTTGGATCTTCGCTCAAGATCGAGTTCATTTGCCAAAGTTTGTATGCCGCAAGAGTTTATTTGTCAAGTTTCTATCAAGATCGCGAATCTGTCCAGAATTTGTTCTTCGCGCAGCAGTCAGTCTTTGATTTTTAGAAAAATCTATAAAAAATCCTTTTTTGATTCTTGTTGGATAATGTGCGTGACTCATATATCCATCCGTGGAAAAATTTTGGAGTCCATTGAATGCACCGTTTGGGAGCTATGAGGTGAAAACCAAGCCCCAAATTTCCTGATCCAAGTTCCTGACTATCTGTAGTTCGTGATTTTTCATGATTTTTGTACAAGGCTTTTGGAGGTGATTTTTGGTGGAGTGCTTCATGACTCATCTGTTCATAAGGTGAAAAATTCCCAAAAATTTTGGAGCAACAGAAATCCACTAACCATCTACTCCAAGTGGGGACCACTCCTGAAAAATCTGTTTTTACTTTTCTAAAAGAGGCTTTTTGGTGATTATGCTTGATCTCCTTTAGAAAAGAAGTCTTTAAATTAATTCCTCTATATTTTGGGACACTTAACAACCAGGATTGTGATTTATAAATCCCTCACATGATTCATTGTTCTCATCCATGCAAACTCGGGATACACATAGGGTGTGTTTGGTTGCCTGCATGGTGCCTGAATCGCATGAGTGGATGCAACTGTATCTGTTAGACACATGTTTGGTTTCCTGTTCATCCTGGCCAGGTGGATGCAATTGCACCCACTCATACAGGATGGAGAAAACACAGAAATTGGGCTTCTCTCTAATGCAAGGCGGTGAGATGCACAAACAAGCAACCAAACAACTTAACTTGCATCCACTCAGTCAGACCAAGGCTGGCCTGGATGGCTCATACGAAACAAGCTAGGATGGTGCAGGTAACCAAACACACCCATAGTTGTCGAGTCGTTCCGGTTTTTGCGGGTTTCGCGAATTTGAAGAGCACTGGTTTCCTTGCGGGATTGTTTTGAGTACTTTGAGTGGGGCAAATTTTATTTGGGATCATTCACCCCTCCTCTAATCGCCATCTCGGTCTTTCAATTGGTATCAGAGCCTGTTCTGCTCTTTCATAGATCTTGATCGGTCTCAAGAGCCATGGCGACCTCCTCTAAGCCTCCAATTTTTGCTGGAGTTGATTATCCATTCTGGAAAAATGCGAATGGAGTCATACATCACTGCTCAGGGCTTTATGATCTGGCAGAAGGTGAAACTTCCGTATGAGGTTCTGGCCGATGAGAACATCAATGCCACGAACTTGGCTGACGTTGAGGCAAACGCTAAGGCTAGGAACATTCTCATACAGGGACTTAGCCGCAGTGAGTATGATCGGGTTTCTCACCTTCGGTCCGCTCACCAGATCTGGGTGACACTCAATGCTTACCATGAGGGTACCACACAAATTAAGTCAGTGAGGCAGGACCAATTCAAGCGTGATTACAACAAGTTCGAACAACACGTTGGTGAAAGCCTCGATGAATGCTTTGCTCGATTTTCTACGATCCTAAGCAATCTCCGGTCAGTTGGTTGCACATACTCTGATTCGGAGAATGCTAGGCATTTTTTGAGAGCTCTTGATTTGAGGATTTGGGAGATGAAGGTGACTACCATCATGGACCATACTGACTTGTCGACCTTGACTCTTGACGGGTTGTACTCCCGCCTCAAGACTCATGAGCTCGACATCGTCGCTCGCAAGACGAAATCTCAGTCGATGGCTTTGGTTATCGATCCCATTGGGTCTTCTTCTTCTAAACCCTCTCTTGACTTCTCTTCCGGTTTCTCTCTTTCCGCTCTTTGCGACGTAAGCGATGAAGTTCTGGAACAGTTTTCAGAAAACGAGCTTGCTCTTGTCGCTCGCAAATTTTCAAATACTTACAAAAGAGTGAGAGATAGGAAGAGAGGTGGCAAGATCACTTGCTTTGAGTGTGGTGGCCCCAACCACATTCGGGCAAATTGCCCAAAGTTGGAGAAGGGCAAAAATGAACAAGGCGGTCCAAGCAAGAATGACTACACCGACAAGAACCGCAACAAGAAGCCTCCAGCTCGCGAGCCGGCGCGAGAGAAGAAGTACCGCAAGTATGCCAAGAGCAAGAAGCTCTTTCACCGCGTACTCGCCGCTCTAGACAATCTGGACCTCTTCGACACGGAGACATGGAGCAACGAGGACGAGGATGAACCGCGAGAGAAGGCGAAGGGCGATGATGACTTCTCCGGCATGTGCTTCATGGCCTCCAGTGCCATAGAAGTAGACGACTCCAAGCTGTACAGCGACATGGAGGAGGTACTTTCCTATGACCAGCTCAATGATGCTTTTATCAAGCTAGGAAATTTTCATTCCAAGTCTAGAGCTATGTGTTTGGAACTAGAGAAGGAAGTAGGTACCTTATCTCGGGAGTTAGCTTCACTTAGATCTTGTCCCTCCCGAGACTCTGATAGTTGTACTCTTTGCGATGCTTTGCTTGTGGAGTTGGAGAACCTAAGGACCCTACATGATAGTGTGGTTTCTGATCTTGATGCTCTTAGGTTGAAGGATGCTAGCACATGTTCTATTGATCCTATTCCTGCTGATGTTAGTTTTCTTTATGCTCACACTACTGCATCTTGCGATAATTGCCCTAAATTGCTTACTGAAATTGATGCCATGAGCTCACATCTTAGGACGATTTCTGCTAGAAATGATGAACTTGAATCATATGCTTCTAAGGACCCAGTCAGCTCATGTGAGGGCTGTAAGCAACTAAAAGTTGAGAATGATGCTTTGACTGTCAAATGTGCTAAATTTGCTAAGGACTTACTAGTTAAGTCACCAACTGGTTGCTTGCTGTGTGTTGGGGTTAAGGAGGATGTGGTCAAAGTACACGAAGAGCTTAGGAAGAAGTTAGAAGCCTAGATTGGTAGGATTAGAGATGCTCCCTGTGTGTCTTGCGAGTCCCTCAAGATTGAGGTTGCTGTTTATAGGGAGAGATTTGCTCGTGCTGTTCGTTCTTCTCCATCTGGCTCTTCTTCTTCTACTCCTTCCCCCTGCTCTTCTTGTGCCTCACTTTTTCGAGAGTGACAGTACCTTATGAGCACCCTCGAGAAATTTGTGGGAGGCAAAAGAAGCTCAATCTCATCTTAGACCAATCCAAAATTAGCAGATTCAATCAAGGTCTAGGATTTGATTCCTTGGAGCACGCACGGGCGCATCCACCTACTGTTGTGCGAGCCTCCAAGAGTGGAGAGATCGTGGTTGCTCCACAGACGAGCACCACTGTTTTTAGATCAGCCGGGATTGTCCACGGGACTTCTGACGAGAAGGGTGCTTCTCCTGCTGCTTCGACCTCCAAGGCGAAGTATACTTGCACTTTCTGTCAGAAGGATGGACATATTGCTGATTTCTGCTTCAGACGAGCCAAGATCACTCGGCGTGAGCATGTTCGTGCCCTCAGGGGTATTCAAGGTCATCCCCAGATTCTGAGTGCTCCTAAGGCACCCACTGCTTCTAGACAGGTTAGGGATTTGCCTGTTTTTGGACAGCGTATGGGGCTTGGTTTTCAGGCTTCTACCTCTGGTTTTCACCCCAGAGCTGTCCTGAGTCAGTCTTTCCGTCGTCCTCATGATATGCATCGTTCTTCCCATCGAGGTAGATATCAGCGGCGTGAGTTTGCTTCCTCTAGCAAGAGGTTTGGGCAGCAGCATGTGGATGATCCGGCCTTTGCACATCGGCGGACCAATCCCACATCTGCTCCCAGACGTCCTACAGGAGCTGTCACTGAGTTCGTGAGAGTTGAGTCTAGGAGAGGCACTAGATTGCATTCTTTTGCTCCTTTGACTGCTTCTTCTTCTGCTCAGGTGACTCAGTATTAGGTTCCTAGATCAGCTTTGATCTATCCTAGTACTGAGACGTCTGCCTTTGTCTCTCATTGATTCAGGTCCGTGGGACAGGGAAGGGGGAGGTTTGGATTGTAGACTCCGGCTGTTCACGTCATATGACCGGAGACTCCCGTTGGTTTTCTTCCCTAGTCCGAGCTCCCGGTGATGAGGTGATCACTTTTGGGGATGCTGCGTCAGGTAGAGTCATCGCTAAAGGTACCGTTTGCATTAATGACCACTTCACTCTTAAGGACGTTGCCTTAGTTAGTAAGTTGCATTTTAATTTGCTTTCTGTTACTCAGCTTATCGATGACCTTTTCGAGGTAAGCTTCAAGCATAGTGGTTGTAGGATCCTCGATTCTTCTGGGGAGTTGGTTTGCGGGATTTCTCGTTTTGGGAGAGTCTTTCGTGCTGATTTTTCTTCTTCTTCTAAAGATTCTCTCCATTGCCTTATTGCTTCAGAGTCCCGTGATCTCTCCTTTTGGCATAGGAGACTTGGTCACATTGGTTTTGATCATTTGACCCGAGTTAGCAGCCAAGATCTCATTCGTAGTTTGCCCAAACTCAAGATGGTCAAAGATGTTGTATGTTCTCCTTGCCGACATGGCAAGATGATTGCAGCTTCTCATCCCCCAGTCACCCGAGTGATGACTGATGCACCAAGACAGCTTTTGCATATGGACACTGTTGGTCCAGCTAGAGTGCAGCCAGTGGGAGGGAAGTGGTACATTCTTGTCATTGCCGATGATTTTTCGAGGTATTCTTGGGTCTTCTTCATGGCCTCGAAGGATGAGTCCTTTTCTCACTTTAGGGGTTTGGTTCGTAGGTTGTCCGTTGAGCTCCCAGGTGCCTTACGAGCGATCCGCAGTGACAATGGCACAGAATTCAAGAACTCCTACTTTAGTAGCTTCCGTGAGGAGTTAGGCATAGAGCATCAGTTCTCGTCTCCATACGCCCCTCATCAAAATGGTGTAGTGGAGAGGAAGAACAGGACCCTGGTTGAGATGGCCAGGACGATGCTAGATGAATACAATACTCCTAGGAAGTTTTGGGCTGAGGCTGTAGCTACGGCATGCCATGTTGCCAACAGAGTCTTTCTTAGGGCACACGTGCACCGCACATATTATGAGTTGAGATATGGGCGAAAGCCTAGTGTATCTCATTTTCGTGTTTTTGGTTGTAAGTGCTTCTTCTTGAAGTCTGGGAACCTAGACAAGTTCGAGTCACGCTCTGCTGACGGGATCATTCTGGGTTACTCGACTTCTGCTCGTAGCTACAGGATTTGGGCTATAGATTTGGGTAGGATCATAGAGACCTGTGAGGTGACCTTTGATGAGGCTAGACCTGGTGCTAGACCAGACATTTCAGGCTCTTCTCCTCTTTCCCAGTCTATTTTTTCTGAGGAAGTTGATGACAGAGATGAAGGCGCCATGCCTGTCCAGTCACCATTCCTGCTCCCGAGATGCCTCCCATCACCATTTCTGCACCTCAGGGAGATCAGCCCTTACCCTCAGACTCTTCGGCGGCTAGTGACTCTGTTCCTACTTCTCCCACGAGAGGAGTAGAGGTCTCTTCTGCTTCTGGACCTCCCCGCAACATTCAGCAGGCTCATCCACCTGACCAGATCATTTGAGATCTATTTGAGCGAGTCACTCGCTCTAAGTCAGGACTATCCACTTTCTGCCTTCACTCTGCCTTTGTTCTGCCTTCACTCTGCTTTTGTTGCCTCTTTTGAGCCGAAGGATGTTTCTCATGCGTTATCTGATGAATCTTGGATTAATGCCATGCATGAGGAACTTGAAAACTTCGAGAGGAACAAAGTTTGGAAGCTTGTCGAGCCCCCTGTTGGTCACAACATCATTGGGACCAAATGGGTGTTCAAAAACAAGCAGAGTGAGGATGGGGTTGTAATTCGAAATAAGGCTAGGCTAGTCGCTCAGGGTTTTACTCAGGTCGAGGGCCTCGACTTTGAGGAGACTTTTGCCCCTATAGCCAGACTAGAGGCCATCAGGATCATGTTTGCATTCGCGGCGTCCAAGGGCTTCAAACTTTATCAAATGGATGTCAAGAGTGCATTCCTCAATGGCTTCATTGAGAAAGAGGTGTATGTTAGACAGCCTCCAGGATTTGAGAACCCCAAGTACCCAAACCATGTCTTCAAGCTTTCCAAAGCTTTGTATGGACTTAAGCAAGCCCCATGAGCTTGGTATGAGAGGCTTAAGTCCTACCTCTTGAGTCATGGTTTTCATATGGGTCGAGTGGACAAGACTCTTTTCGTCAGATATTCCGATTCGGACTTTCTCCTAGTCCAAATTTATGTCGACGACATCATTTTTGGTGGTTCCTCGCATTCGCTCGTTACTTAGTTCTCAGATGTGATGAGTACTGAGTTCGAGATGAGCATGATGGGCGAGTTGAGCTGCTTCCTTGGCTTCCAGATTAAGCAGACTCGGGAGGGTACATTCTTGCATCAAGGCAAGTACACTCGAGACCTCCTGAAGCGCTTTGATATGTCTGATGGGAAGCCAGTCATGACTCCTATGGCCACCACTGCTGTCCTCGAGCTTGACGAGGATGGTGAGCCAGTTGATCAAAAGGAGTACCGGAGCATGATCGGCTCTCTCTTGTATCTCACTGCCTCGAGACCTGACATACACTTCTCTGTATGTCTTTGTGCTCGATTTCAGGCTTCTCCTCGTGCCTCTCATCGCCAGGTGGTGCGTATTTTCAGGTACCTTCGAGCTACCATTGATTATGGTATCTAGTACTCTTCCTCCTCCTGTCTGTCCCTTCGAGCCTTTTCCGATGCAGACTTTGTTGGCTGTAGCACTTCTGGCACTTGCCAATTTATTGGCACTTCTCTTGTTTCTTGATCCTCTAGGAAGCAGTCCGGAGTTGCTCAGTCCACTGCAGAGGCCGAGTATGTCGCTGCAGCTAGTTGCTGTAGCCAGGTGCTATGGATGAGATCGACCCTACGGGACTATGGGTTATCAGCAGAGTGTGTTCCACTCTTTTGTGATAACACATCTGCCATTCACGTTGCTAAGAACCCAGTGCAGCACTCTCGGACCAAGCACATTGATATTCGATATCACTTCCTAAGAGACCATGTGGAGAAGGGTGACATAGTGCTTCAGTTTGTGGAGAGTGACCACCGGGTTATCGACATCTTCACCAAGCCTTTGGATAGCTCTAGGTTTGTTGCCTTGAGAGGGGAGCTTGGGATTATGAGCCCATATGGCATATCTTGAGGGGGAGCTGATGTGTGTTATATGTTTATATGTGTATATTCAGCATTCTCTTCTGTTCCTTCTGGCTATCTTTGGGATTCTTTTCATTTTGGTTGAGTCCACTTCACCTAGACTTCTGGCATGCCTCGGCATGGACCTCTCACCTTATGCTTTAGGGTGCTATTCTTCTCTTTTTCTCGATTGAGCTCACTCACAGTCTTTTAGGTCTAGTAGGTGTTGGGCTCCCTGGGTAGACAGGGTCTGTGTTTGCTCCTGGGTTGGAGTTGGAGATGTAGCTTTCCTATATAAGTCATATGGGGAAGGTGAGAGCGAGTCTGAGTGTTAGTGTTTCTCTTCATCTTATCTATGCTCATAGATTACTTATTTGTCAGTTTCTTGATTCTTTCTCCTCATTCTTGTCTTTCTAGTTTCAGTTGAGTTCATTTCATCTTTTTGGAATCTAAAATTGCTAATAACTCAACTTCAATCAAATTTGGTACTTAATTGACTCACTTGTTGAGGGGGAGCTTGGAATTGATTCTCTTGCAATGTATATAGACTTGTTTTTCATTTACGAGTTTTGTCTATTATGCAATTGATAAAATTGAGATATGTTGCACCTAGCTACTTTTCTGAAGATATTTGCTAATCTAGGTCATATCCACTTTGGTATATCATGTGAAACTAGTCAACTTTTTAAATTGAGCTTTCCTGAAAACTTGATGAAACTTAGCTTTTACTCGCTATATTTCCTTACTAGATGCTTATGCCATGCTTAGTGAAATAGTGGGTTTCTACTAGAGTCCCTAGAGCAGCTTGGGTTATCTACATTGTTTCATTCTAGAATCCTCAATAATGCTCATGAATCTAAGTGCTGGAAATACAAATTGACTCTTTTTTGCTAAAATTAAACTCAACACTCTTCATTCACGAGACTGCTTCCCATTGCACTTGGGATGAACTTGAAATGAAGTGTGTATGACCAAAACCACTCTTTTAAGCTTCTTGCTTGAGATTGTTGCTAATGGCTTGAGTCAATACACCGAAAAATGCAAAAAGAACTAGAGGAAGAGAGTGATGCCTAGGAGACCTATGTCGATGGCTCCTAGTCGAGGTTGTGTTTCTCTAGGATAAACTCTCTAAACACTAAAAGGTTTGCGGAGGAGAGTGAAGCTTAGGGGGCCTTTATTGATGGCTCCTAGTCGAGGATGTGCTTCACTAAGCCTAACTCTCTCATACCGCTTTATGAGCATTAATATAAAAATTTGCATTTAAAGAGATGATTGAGCATGAGGCTTCTCTTATGAACTTATAGCTTCCCAAAGTGTTGACTAGGTTGAACTCTAGTATATCCATTTGCTCCTTACTTTAGCTTTGTTTCTAGTCTTGAAATTGTGCTAAGTGTTGCTATTGTTGAAATCATGCAAAATTAGTATAATTTCTTTTGAGCTAGTTAGCAAAAATTGAAATATGCCATTGGATATGACTTAGAATGACATATTCTGAACTTCAGTAGCTTGGTGTCATACTTTGTCTAAATGGTCACTTGCATAATCCTCAAAGTTCTTTTAGGTTGCATTTCATTCAAAAAAAAATTGCTCTCTTGGTGCCTATATTGCCAAAAGGGGGAGAAAACGTAGAAAAAGCATCTTAGAGGGAAGAAAATTTTAAAAAAAATGCTTTCTCATGATCATGTTGAACAATTGTCCTTGCATTAGGATCATGAGTAATATTGAGCTTGTTGGAGGATTTCTTAGTTTTTGGAGCTTTTATCGAAAAATTGTTCTTTCTTGTGTTGAGCTCAGAAAATCTTTTCATCTATTTGGTCATGATCTCTCTTTCTGTTTCAATTGGACCAAATATGATTTTTTTTTTTTGCAATCAAATTGCTTTTCCTCTTTTATTTTCAAACTCAACTCATGCCTTTTGTGTGGTTTGTCAATATACTCATCAAGGGGGAGATTGAAGGACCATGTGGAGGTCCATCCATATTTGTAATGAGTATTTGACTTTATTGGAGCAAGGTGTGCTCATGTTTAAGTTTGATTTGAATCAGAATTCAAAAGGAAGCAATTTGGGTTGTGTTGGTTTCTTGTGGTACTACCGGCTTTTGGCCGGCAATAGAACCGACTGATGAATGAGATATGATTAATTGTGAGCATTTGTGATGTTTATTGTATATTATTGGACAATGCTATGTGATGGTTTTCCTTGTCTTTGATGGTTGCAGGACGACGGTGCTAGGTCATGGTGAGGCGGATAATGACCGGGACTAGGCGAGGTGCGTCGAAGGTCCAGACGGTTGGAAATCGCCAGAAGATGATCGGAGACGGAGTCCGGGCAAGTCAAATAAGATAAGGAAAGGGGATGATACTAGCAAGATGCCGCGAGGATCGATGAGGGCCGTTGGATCGCAGTCTAGTTGATAGGATAGCAGGTCTAGTAGTATGCTTTGAAAACCGTGCAAGAAAACCCATTATGTGTGTAGGGTTTTGGTGTCCCTTGCATGGTGGAGTGAGTGGGTTAATCCTAGCCCTTGGTGGAGTGCCCTAGGGATTGGGACTCATCCAAGGGTGGTAGGTGGCCCAAGAGTAGTATAAATAGAGGGGTGGAGGGTGGCCTCCATGCCCATTCATTCTTTGAGTTGTTGTGTTGCTCCTTTGAGCTTTGCCCACATGAAGTGAGGCTTTGTAATCACACATCTCTGAATGAAATAAAAGTTCCAAAAGCCAAATTTATTTTCTCGCAATTTAATTCTTGCAATTTACATTATGTCTTTACTTTCAGCATTTACTTTCATGTATTAAATTCAGCATTTACATTCCCGCATTTACATTTATGATTGCTAGATTTTGTTCTTGACTTGAGCGATTCACATTCACGTCCTTCTATACTCTATTTGGATCTTCGCTCAAGATCGAGTTCATTTACCAAAGTTTGTATGCCGCAAGAGTTTATTTGTCAAGTTTCTATCAAGATCGCGAATCTGTTCAGAACTTGTTCTTCGCGCAGCAGTCAGTCTTTGATTTTTAGAAAAATCTATAAAAAATCCTTTTTTGATTCTTGTTGGATAATGTGCGTGACTCATATATACATCTGTGAAAAAATTTTGGAGTCCATTGATTGCACCGTTTGGGAGCTATGAGGTGAAAACCGAGCCCCAAATTTCCTGATCCAAGTTCCTGACTGTCTGTAGTTCGTGATTTTTCATGATTTTTCTACAAGGCTTTTGGAGGTGATTTTTGGTGGAGTGCTTCACGACTCATATGTTCATAAGGTGAAAAATTCCTAAAAATTTTGGAGCAACAGAAATCCACTAACCACCTGCTCCAAGTGGGGACCACTCCTGAAAAATCTGCTTTTGCTTTTCTAAAAGAGGCTTTTTGGTGATTATGCTTGATCTCCTTTAGAAAAGAAGTCTTTAAATTAATTCCTCTTTATTTTGGGTAACATCCGTACTAACATATATACGCTAACATGTCTATACATGCGTAAATATACACGACGAGATCATCCGATCAATATATTGATCGGATGATCTCGTCGTGTGTATATATATAGGAAACATGCATGTGTATTATCATATATTATATATATATGCGTTCACGCATTTGACTTAACATGTATATTCATACACATGCGAACAATCCTAATATAGATATATACATGCGCAAATACAGATGATGAGATCAACTGCTCGAAGGAGATAGAGTGCGCGCATAAGAGAAAAAGAAGTACCGATCGGCGGCGGCAGTAGCGCAGACCTTTGGCTCGGGAGAAGGCGAGTCCGGAGAGTGCGCCGGTGGCGACGTAAACGGCGGCGGCGACGTAATCGGCGGCGGCGACGTAATCGGCGGAACAAAAGATCGGCAGGAGAAATGACTAGAAATGGTGGAACGTGCAGGAAATGGAGAGATGAAGAAACGCATGAAAGTTTTGACGTAAGTAACTAAATGTGAAACGGCTGGAGATGAAGCAACATTCAGGAAGTGGTGTTGCTAGTTAACGTATAGGAATTTAATGAAGAAACGGATGGAAATAAAGCAATGTACAGGAAATGGGAAATGGAGAAACGTATAGGAAATGAAGCAAAGGGCATGCATGCACATGGAGCTAATCACGGCACTTCATTGGAAAGGATTTCCATTCATGGAGTAATTCACGTAAACGCTATAGTGGTGGTCGGTTACTAGTTGCTATTCATGCTACATAAAGGAATAGAGTCTGTAGTTGTTTCAAGCCACACAAAAAGAAACTGATGAATTAAGGAAAGCAGAGGAAACAGATGGAATGAACGAAGCGACTCATGCGCGTGGAGTAATTCACGATGCTTCTGATCACTGTAACCGTTCAAGCGTTCTCGAAATTAAATAATGCTGAAACAAAACGCGTTTAGAACAAAATAGCAGAAAGATTCTAAAAATCTTGAAAAACTCCTCTAAAATATTAGGGAATATCTGGAACCTAATGAAGTTGGTTTCGCGATTTTCCGACGTGTAGATTTTTCACAAAAATTCTTTTAGTGAATCAGACACCTGTATAGATTTTTGTAAAATCAACGACTTAGGTTATATCGCATGTTTTTTGAAAATAGTTGGAATAAACACTCTCATCTTTCAATTATATTTATTATAAACAAAATTTTAGGTTTTATGCTTATGCAAAAATGCAGGATCTTTATTTAACGCGATTAGTTCAATAAGCTTGAATTCAAATTAATCTCGAGGGTTTCAAATAAATTCTAGAAAGTTCCAAATAATCCCGAAAACACACTAAATATATTAAATTTTTTTTGGGATGTTACATGTTCACTGCTATTACTAGAAAATTTTTGTCAAGTTTGTGAGGTGTTGGCATGTTATTTGTTTCTCATATCAGATCATCATGTCCTTATCCATATAATTATTATTGATATCCTCTTGCTCCACCAACTACAAAGGTTTAACACCCTAAAATTTGTATATTATTGTTCAATATTCATTTATGATTTTTTAAGATTTATCTTGGATTTTCTGGAGTTTATAAATACCATTTTGCTATTTTTAGATTTATAAAAATAATTTATTTATAAAAAATAAACCCAAAATTATGCTGAAAATAATTTTTCTAGGTTCAAAATATTCTAAAGTATTTTTGAGAATGTTTTAGAATTTTTGAACTCTATTTAATATTTTATATAAAACTATTTGTATTTATGAAATTATTTTAATTCGAAAATAAATATAAACTCTCCCTTCTCATTTTTGGGCCAAACCCATTTTCCTTTCCGGCTCATTTCCGTTTTTAATTTCCGGTTTCATTTATACGGAATTTTCGTTTTCGTTTCTGTTTTCGCTGGAATTGGCTCTCCCGTTTCCGTTTTCGTTTCCGACAAAAAAATTTCCGTTTGCATTTCAGTACCGGTATTTTTTGTTTCCGTTTCCGAAAAAAGGCTTCCGTTTTCGTTTTTCTTCGGAATGATCGGAAACTTTCCGTTCTGTTTTCACCCTTAGTCAGAACCAAGGTTTCAAATTTCGTTTTGGTATAAATCTCGGAGGTGGCTGAAATCCGAAATCTCGACGAGATTCGAAAATTTTGGACAAAATTCGGACGAAATACAAAAGCAAAATTTCAAATCCGTTTTTTTTTTCAACCGGGAAATCCGAAATCTCGACCGAAATTACCGAGATCTCGGCCGAAATCACCGAGATCTCGGTCCACATTGAACAGACCGAAAAATGGACCAAAACACGTCAAAAAATTTTAAATTTTTTTTGGATGGTCCTGACACATCACTAATGTTCCCATAAAAATTTCAGATGATAATTATTCATGAGGAATTTTTAAAAAATCTAATAGTGGTCAAGTTGTGATAAAAACCTTATGTAAATTTTGTTTTTTATTTTTCAAATGTAACAAATGAAGTTTTTGGAAATCTATTAGTGGTAATTTCAAGTTTTTGGAAAGTTTTCTATATATTCCTATATATTATATAGCTAATACCTCATTAGGATATGTGGAATTGTAAAAGTCTTGATACTCGGGGTCTCTGTGGACAACTAGTACATATTCTATCAAACATGTTGTTCTGAGGTGGAGTGGACTGATCCTAATTTTGAGATTTGTCGAGTTATATTCAGAAAGTTTACAATGTTCTTGTTATTCCAGCAAAGGAACTGATGCTACGTATTCAGAAAATTTACAGTGTAGAGTTGAAGTTTTACATGTAATTTTAACTTTGGTGTTGAAATTGACAGTGTATTGGTTATTTGTGTCGAATGTTAGACGGTTGATCAATCTTTAGGAATGTTTAAAAATTCAAATAGTGCTACCAAAGACGGACTGACAAATTTTACCTAAATGAAAAATAGTTTAAACTACTTTAGAAAATTTTGAATTTTTTTGTGAATAGTCTTAACACATCCATAATATTCCCATAAAATTTTCAGATAATGATCAATCTTGAGAAATTTTAAAAAATTCAGACAGTCCTAACCGACAAATTGAACCGATAAAAAACGGTCAAAAACATGTTAATTTTTTTTAAATTTTTGTGGATGATCTTGATCCTAAATCCAATCAAATCTAACGCACAAAAATTAAAATCCGACAAAAAATCACCAAATTTTGGCCGAAATTGCCAAGATTTCGGTCGAAATCGCCGAGAAATCCAAAATTTAATTTTTTTGAATTTATTTACTCGGCCGGAATTTTAAATCTTAGAGGGGGCGAGATTTCGAAATTCGAACCGAAATTTGAATCTTGATCATAACACACGGCACGCCTTGCAACGTTTTGTGGGCACCATCATTGCATTATTTGGCGAAGCAGCCCCACAAGCAAGAAACACTCGGAGTCGATATCCTCCAGCAAGGCGGCCAGCTCCAAAAATACAGAGTTATTTTTTTCCTACGGGTCCCCCGCTCCATACCTTCAACTCTTCCTCGCACGAAACCCCTACCTCCTCCCTCCGCGCCGCCATGTCCGCCGCCGTCCGCTCGCGCGCCGCCGCCGCCGCCGGCGCAACCATCTCCGCCGCTCGCCGCATACACGCCGGCTGCGCCGCTGCGGAGCAGCAGCACCAGAGCCCCGGCCACCGCCGCCCGTGGGCGTACATCAGCCGGCGGCAGCAGGAGACCCTCCCCCGCGTCGCCCCCGCTTTCCAGGACGCCCTCGCAGAACGCGCGTCCGGCGCCTCAGACGGCGCCGGGGAACCGCCGGAGATCTGGCGCCAGCCCGGCGAGACGCCGGGCGCGCGCGCGGGCGCCGTCGGGAGGATCGATGTGGTTAGGGTTGCGGGGGGTGGTGGTGGGGATGGGTCTGATGGGAAGGAGGGGGGAGATGCCAGTGCGGGGTGGGGCGGCTCGAATCTGGGGCGCCGGTTCCCCACGCCCAAGGAGATTTGCCATGGGCTCGATAAGTTCGTCATCGGCCAGGAGCGCTCCAAGAAGGTGAGCTTTTGGGAAAATCTCTTACGAAATTTTGGTGTTCCCCTGAAGCTGTCGAGTATGTATTCAGCGTTTCTTGATATTGCAAGATAGTGTAGTTTGTGCTTAGTGGGCACTTCTTTTTCTAGTATTGTAGTCTAGACTCCTAAAGGTTGTGTTGTTGTATAGTTGTTACTTATGTTGTTTTTCCCTGTCTGACGGTAATGGCCCTCGTTTGTTTTGTCAGGTAACTTGACATAACAGGCTCGTGTTTGTCTTTTCGCAGGTGCTGTCTGTAGCTGTTTATAATCACTATAAAAGGATATATTGCGAGTCACTCTCCAGCCGGTAGGTATTGTATAAACATCAGCTCTGTGAGAGTTGTTGTGCAGCAGCAGGTGGTAAAATTTACCCAAAATGTGGAATGCAGGTCTGCTGGAGATTGTAGCGAAAGCGATTCTTGCACGAGTGATACTGATATGGTAGAGCTCGAGAAAAGCAACATCCTTGTGATGGGTCCGACAGGCTCGGGTACATGCTCTGATCATTGAGTATGTTGCAATTGTTCGAAATACACATAATGCACTTTAAACAAATTTGCCATCTGATTAGAAACAGAATCAGTTTGTTTGTTGACATCCATCTGTCTCCATTTTTTCCTGTGCTAACATTGTTTAGCGAAAAGTTCTTGTAGCACTGTAGAAGCATGAATGTATACAATCGACCGCTTTTTGGGTGGTCAAACAGTACTGCCTGTTCATTGTCATACAAATGATGGAAAAGTGGTATAATGATATGCTATATATTCATATGGTAGAACTTTCAACCACACCAAATGCAACGCTAATAAATGAAATAGCTATGCATTCGAAATCTTCTGAATATTAGAGTATTTGATAGATGATTCATTAATTGAATTGTCACTGTCTTTCTTTGCACTGATGATTGGTACATTCTGGTGACCAGAAACAAAATCTGCATTAGTATTTACATCTTGATTTTATCCCTTACTTTCTTTTGCATGCTAATTATTTTATGCCATGAATAAGTTGTCTGTAGATCTCCTTATATTATTAATTTTTTTACTTATATTATTCTATAATGTTCCCCAAAGTCAGGGAAAACATTGCTGGCAAAAACACTTGCAAGATTTGTTAATGTGCCATTTGTTATAGCAGATGCAACAACCCTCACTCAGGTTAGCTGAATTATCTGTATTTATTAATCCATTCAGGCATTCGCTTTGCATTTTCCTAGCTGAATTGTCTTTATTTTTTTTACTCCATTCACTTTGCATTTGCTATTTTTCAGTGTAGCATTACTTTTTTTTCATTCCTATGACAATAAAAAACTAACATGAGTAAAATTTGCCATCTTGAAGTTCTCTGTCCCTTTTTTTTACTGCAAATGAGACTAATATCCCGTGGTTTCGTAAATCATGTATACTGCAGTGAAGCTTTTATTAGGTAGATCTATGTATTTGCAATATGTGCTCCAATTATTATTTTTATTTCACTGTTTACCTTGTAAAATTTGATTAGTTCTTAACATGTCTGTCACGAGCACGGATCAAAGATCGAAGATGATACTTGTGGCTTGTCGGAGGTCTTGGTCCAAGACCCTTGCGATTCTTAGGAGGTCCCGTGATGGTGCTGTTGCTATGGAAACAGAGGAAAGGCGCAGGAGAAGGGTGCCGGCAAGGGGAGACAGAGAATCAGGGATGAGGAAATAGATTTATCTTATTGTTCAGTTCTGAAATACGCTGCTATCCTCATTATATAGAGGTAGCCCTAACAATAGTTACTAAAGATAGACTCCTGCTAAACTAGGAAAACTGTTGTTGAGGTGGAATCCGAACTCTGCTTGTCTGCTGCATCCTTCCCTCTGCTAATTCCAAATTAGAATCAACGTTGCGTTTTGTGCGGGTGTATGGAATACCACACATTACATCTCTCCCCTTCTCGACAAACAACTTGTCCTCTAGATGGAAAGCTAGATATTGCTGTTGAAAATGGTGAAGATTTTTCCATGACGATTCTTCAATAGATAATCCTTGCCGCTGAATATGAATTTGTCGGGACCCGATTGTGTAAATCCGGACTCTCTGTGTATTCCACACTAGTCAAGGATCATGCTAGTGTACACAGTCTCAACATAGATGCAATATCACAGTCATACACAGCGGAATAATAAATAAAGACTTCATCTATTAATATAACCTGTTTGGTTTAACCTTATGGTCAACTTACATAGTATGTTTCGCGGGGCAAAGACTCAAAATATTAAGAAAACTGCAGTGGAAAAGAAATAAAACTCGTAGTAACCCATCAATATGCCACAGGTAACTGACTGGGCTCGCACTCTTAACTGTTCGGCTCCTCCTGGTTCTCCTTAAGAGCAGGTGTAGACTTCTCTTCAACTGATGTTTGAATTGTCGCAAGGGGGTGCGTACATAAAGCACTCAGCAAGTCATGTACAGAATGCAAGTCTATTATCTACATGCATGGCTTATTCTAAATGAACGGCTGAAGTGGCTGTTTTGCAATAAGCAGCATTTACAACAATTACCATAAATAGATTGAAAAGCACTAAAACAAGTAATATCAATAATAAATTTCTCAGTTATTTCACAAGTAAACCATTCCTCAGCCTTAAACCAATTTCCACTTTTTCCGAGACAATCTACCTCCAATCCCAAGTTCATTTTATCAAAATCTAACCTTTGACTGTAATCCCCGAGCATTGTCCAATACCGCGGACACGACTACTCGAATAGGTTTGACACACACTCTACAAACACTTTTCCCACAAGATACAATCGATTCACCATAAAGGCGAATGACCATAACAAAGCCTTTCAAAAACTTCTATCCTAGCATATGAACCTCTCCAGTATTACCTTCACTATTCTTTCCCTCACACAGAGCCGAAGTATATGACTGACATATACCGTTGGATCGACATCAAGCCGCAGCACAGACATCCTCCCCCCAAGGTTCAAAAAAGCGCTAAGCGGTAGGCGGGCATAGACCCACTGCCTAGCGCCTAGCCCGCCTAGGCGGCACCTAGGCGGAAATCGCAAAACATAGCCCAAAATATTAATTTTCACACAATATAGTCACAAAACACATAATATAGTCACAACTCACAAATATAAGTCATAACATAGTCACACATAATATAGTTACAACTCACAAATGACAAAACATAGCCCCACATATAACTATGTTCCACAATAGAGTGAATGACAAACATAAAAGATAGAACATGACATATGAGCCAATGATCATGAAATGATCAATCCTCTAAAGGATAGAGCTTTCGTGGCAACACTTCATCTTCGTCATCCTCAAACTCAACAGTCGCCTCTTCCTCCTCATTGTCCTCCTCTTCTTCAGATTGGAAATCATTATCATGAAGCTCTCTCACTCTTGCACTCCTACGAAGTTCAATTTGTTCACTAGTACCCATAGCTTCATCAAGTACTCCCCATGGTATACCGGGCACTACCTCTTCCTCATCCTCATCCCTAAAAACAACCAATGCATGATTATCCACTCCCTCATATAGAAATCCTTGAGCTTCGGAAGCATCACAACATAGGAGGACATCAATGTTCTTCTTTGCCATGATCCTTTCTTTTTTGGCCAACATTTTAGCATTGAATTGTATGTAGACTAGATTGTTGAGGCGGGCAGTGGTTAGCCTATTTCTTCTTTTGGTATGTATCTATGAATTGCAAAGTAGATTTAGACATTATGACATTATGTTATATTGTGAATTGAGACTTTAGAGTATTGAATATTGGGACTCAAGAGTAGGACTAACAGATTCAAAAGTGCTCCAATTTCTTTCACAATCAGAAGAGCTTGAGGTTAATGAGAGGAGTCTTAAGGCCATCTTTTGTAAATCCGGTGTTTAGGGATGGCAAAATTACCCGTGGGTTCGGGTATCCGTGGGTACCCGACCCGATGGGTTCGGGTATGGGTTTGATTTCAGACCCACGGGTTTCAAATTTCGGGTTCGGGTTTGGGTTCGGGTTCGGGTTCGGGTTCATTCTGCTGGTACCCATGGGTACCCGAATTAATTAATATAAATTAAAAATAATGGAAAGTTAATTCAAGATTTTCAAGCATCGTTTGAGATGTAAGATGCAGTAACTTTCATGATTATATACACCATATATTTTTCCTTTAAACATAGAAATTACAAATGAATTGATTGACAATTGATGGTTGAAAATTTAATTGCAAGGTGATTAGGTGAATTTAATTTGGGTTGGCACCGTTCGGTACCCATCGGGTTCGGGTATGGGCGTGGGTATGTACCCGTGAGAGATTTCGGGTTCGGGTTCGGGTATGAATTTCGGGTTTCGGGTTTGGGTCTGCGGGAGGTCTACCCGCCCGAACCCGCCCGATTGCCATCCCTACCGGTGTTTGGCCTCCATATAGCCTCCACCAAGATGCTATTAACAAGAAAAGCAAGAATAATTTAGTATATGTTACTATGTTAGCATGCATTGCAAAATGAAGGCATAAATTAAGCACAAGTTTACTCGGATTATAGTCGAAGCTTTGACAACTCCTTGCAAGCTTCTTTCCAAAGGGACCTTTATTTTGAAATTTGATCAACTCTTGATTTACAACCCAATATTGCTTGTCGTCATCATCATGATAAAAAGTCTCAACACAAGACATGAATGATTCCGTAATGTTTGAATCCATGAAGATTGCATCATTAATATAACTATAATATGGATTCAAGATGTATGCACTCAAGTGCAATGGAGAATCAAGTCTACCTTTCATCTTCTTCTCAACAATGGCCATAGCATCTTTGTAGTTCTTTTCTACATTTCCAAAAGCATCCTTGATCTCCTTCTTCGTCTTAATTAGTTCTCCATATAGAAAAGCCATAGATGGCTTGGCATCCCCATCAACCAAATGAAGAACTTGTACCAAAGGCTCAAAAACCCTCAAGCATAGAGTCACACCATTCCAAAAGGCCCTATTTAGAACCGTCGCCGTTGCATCCTTGCCCTTTTTGGTTTTCACATGACAAGTTTTCCCACTCTCCATCAACCACCATCTTCTTTAGTTCTTCCTTCTCAATCGTAGATACATTGTCTGTCACAAGAGCTCCAAAAGATATTTGGCCTCTTAGCATGCAACAATGCCTTAACTCCCATGTTGTTAGAAGCATTGTCCGTCACTACTTACCACATGTTCCGAACCTACTTCCTCAATTGCTTCATCCACTATGTTGAATATGACTTCACTTGTGTGTGACACATCCGACATCTTCTTTGATTTTAAAAAACCTGTTCCTGTTCTACAATGTGTGCACAAATTCATTATGCTCCTCTTCATATCCGTCCAAGCATCGGTCATAATGGAGCAACCATGCTTTATCTTTTCCTCCTCACATTCCTTTAGCAAACTCTTGGTTCTTAAGAATTCCTTACTCAACAAATTCTCCCGAAGGTCATATTGGGTAGGAGGTTGAAATCTGGGGCCAAATTGACCAATGGCTTCACACATTTGTTTAAACTCATCGTTGTCAGGAGCATTGAACGATATACCTATCAAATAAGAGATTAGTGAGGTAGCAAGCAATGGAACTATGGAAGGTAGAAGATAGAATGATTTACCATGTGTATACACCCATCTAGCAACATATTGCGCACTTGATGTGTTCTCTCTTTCCAAAGTGCATCGGTAATATTTTGTTGTCGCTTGGCTTCAGCCGGGCTTGCTTTAGGATCAGTAGGACGTGCAAACTTATCCATAGGGCCTAATTTGTTAGGTCCCGAGCTTCCATCATCCTCCTCTCCTCCAACCGACGAAACATTCACATCTTTTCTAACTTCATCATCACGGTCTTGCTTTTCTTCTTTCATTTTGCTTCTTCAAGAGATTTCTTGCACTTGTCTTGAGCTTCTTCTGAAGCTATTTTACATTTAGCAACACTATTTTCAATTTTGCCAATGTGTTGCTTAAAACGATAAATCCCTCCCGAGCTCACATGGCCACAAAAAATGCACTTCACTCTATCCAAGTTGGACGGATCGAGTAGAACCCCATAAGCCCATTCTACGTCATTCGACTTCCTCTTAAGAGTCGTTGTGGTCTCATTAGTTGTCGACGCTGATCCAGTTGACGACATTCTAGTGTAGGAAATGCAACTAGTGTAGGATTCAATTATCAATAGATTCAACACTCTAAACTTCTATAGAAAGAATAGATCCAATAATCAATAATCGATGATCAATCAACTAGCGTAAGAAATGTAAAACAATTTACTGTACGCAGTCGTAGTGTATCACATACATTTCTATAGTCTACACTTCTACAGAGAATTCTATAGAGAATCGATGATCCAATAATCAACTACAGAATCAAAGAATCACATTTCTAGTCTTCTACTGTTCTACACTTCATTGATTCAACAGTCTACACTTCTAGTCTTCTACTGTTCTACAGAGAATCAAAAATCACATTTACCCTTATCGACCACCGAGTCGATCGACCAGTTGCCACAGAGAGTCGGAGAGGAGAGGAGGGCGTCGACCTTGGCGACCAGAGGGCGTCGACCTTGGCGACCAGAGGGCGTCTCAGCGTCGGCAAGCCCAGGCCTTGGCGGGCGGCCAGCAGGAGGAGGCGCGTCTCGGCGACGATCTGGCGGAGGAGGCTGAGGCGGCGGAGGAGAGGCGTGGAAGCGACTGGCGGAGAAGCGGCGGGGACCTGCAGCGGGAGGTAGCTTCGGCTTCTTTTCTCCTCTCAAGTAACCCTAGCTCCCCCCTCTATTCTGTTTCCCCCCTTCTCTTCCCAAGTAACCGCCTAGGCGCCGTCGCCTCGGCGTCCGCCGAGCGTCGCCTAGGCGTCGACTACGCCTAGAGCACGATTAAGTGCCTAGGCGAGGCGGAAGCTCGCCGCCGACCGCCTAGGCGGCGCTGAAAACCGCCTTTTGGAACCTTGCCTCTCCCACACAATTACACCCCTGTGTAACCATCACCCTGCAGTATCACATGCCAAGACATCGGTAACTTACTAAACTAGGTCTGTATCAGTCTAGACATGTGGTTGTATGTTTGGCCCGGTTCAAAGGCTTGCAAGGTTGTCCTTAATTGACCAAGGTAAGACTTCCTTCTCTCTCATTGGCACATAGCCTTGACATCACTCATCAACCCATTGCCACACAGGACTACCATGACAGTCTCTTGCCACTTGCCCCAGTCTAAATCATCTCACCCCAGTTGATTATTGTGCAACACATGCCAACAACAATTCAACATCTATGTAGAACCACACAGGCCTTTACATATCAACATCATCATGTGGCAACATCATACCATTTTAGAAACATTCCATATTCCATTAATCAATATTAAGTTTGTATTTCCAAAATGATATCAATAACACGTTGCATGTCTAAGCAAACTAGTCACGATCTAGCAACCCATGTTGGCAAATTAATAGTAACCAACTAATAAACAACAATCCTAGGGTGATAAATGAATCGTCGCATACAAATAACAGTGATATGGGATCAACATGATCAAAGCATAACTTGCCTTGAAAAAGCTCTTGTTCCTGCTCTAGACTTTGCTCTTGGATTAGTACATCTCCCTTGTATCCTTCAGGCACTTCAACTTCTATGTGTAACGAATAAATAAACAAATAAATGTCAAAAATAGAGAGCAACACAACTCCAAAATCAAATAAATTCACCATCAAATAGAGCACAATTTTACAAATTTTTAGTTTCTGAAATCACCTCAATCGTAGTTCGTAGAAGCAAGAGCGAGCAATTTGAAGTTTGGAAAATAAACTAAAGAAAATACCGAATTATTTGATTTATTTCTCTACTGGAAATTCCCGAATATGACATCACGCTTACATCAGCTCTGAATTTCTTTTCAATCGAATTATTTTTCTAAAGAAAATTCCTATTTATGATGTCATGCTGACGTCAGCAAATTAATAAAATAAAATAAATCTCTTTCTGGAAAATCCTATTTCGCTGACACGTGGGCCCCATCGACATCATCATAACGTCATCGCTAATGTCACACGTGGTTACGTCGCCTTAGATTCTGTGCCCACACTGGCACGATCCGATTCGTGAGCTACACGGTTTGATCTGGGTGACTTAATGCAAATTGGACGATTGAGATTGGATCTGATCGGCCGTGAAGTCCGGTGTACGTGGACAGTCCCGGTGACAGCCACGTGGTTCAATCTGCGCCATTGGCTTGCAATCGGATGGCTACGATTAACCCGAGATTGCTTCTACACGAATCGATCCGGACGACTCGATTCGAACCGGACGGTTCACATGCGATCTATTCCGCGCAACTGCAGAACTACGTGACATGTCCCGGAACGTGACAGGTGGAAGCATCTAAGCCTTTGGATCTAGACCCAACGGCCAGTAATCACCTAACCTGCAATTACGTGAATCAATCTGGACCGTTCAATCCGAAATCTACAGCTACTATATGATCTAATCGCAGCAGTCCACTGCTACGTGGCGAGCCATAAACTAGTCCATCAACTAGTCCATGCGACACCATCTAGACCTTACAAACTAAATCCAACGATCCAGATTGGATCTAATCCATCAACACTTCACCATTTCCTGAAAATAGGTTTTATTAGGAAAACATGGGTTTCAATTTTAAATTCCTGAAATTGCTACTAGCACTCGTATATGAGGCAGACTTAGCTTCTGTAGCCTCCAATCCAGGAGATAGGCATGAATTCATGATTTGACCATGCGCAGGTTTGTACCACTTTACCCATAGTGACCCCTAACACGAGAGGTCCCAGAATGTTTATCACTAGTCTAGTATTAGATCTCCAACTCTGTTAACGGACTTGCGGACTCCTTCACTAGGCAATCCCGCCGACTCGCGGCTAACAGTTGTATCCGGCTACCGCAGCAGCACCACTGATACTCAACCCAAGGCTTTATTCATATATAGCCTAAAAGAATCAACCCGCAGCTGATTTTCTGTGCCCCTCACCCGGCACTTCTCGGCGAGATGAAACCCTTCCGCAAACGTGGCTCTCCATGAGGGTTCCAAATCTGGGTCCAGTGGCGGCCATGGATGGCGGACGGCGGCGGAAAATGAGCGGCAGCACTCGCAAACTCCGGTGATGTGGCGACCCACATAATTAGCTCAGGGTAATTAACAACTGCTGTCATTACCCTAAGTTAATTACATGAATCTCGGTATACTAATCAAAACATCGAGCGCACCCGATATTTTGTCCATTAGTACACCGTGTTCAGAGTGTTGCAACAGAACAATAATTAGAGATTGAATGTAAATATATTACAAACCAAGCCACGCAGGCTATAGGTCCATTACATAATTAGACATAGGATCCAAGTACAACAAAAGTATAAAACATAACTACAAATTACACAAAAGACCGACGAAGTTGTAACACAACTACTCAGCACTCTATTCTTCATGGTAGTCCTCGCGGATCTGATTCCGCGGGTGACCCTCAACCCAAGTCTCGTGGTCGGACCAATTGGGGTCCACATCCCAACCAGATGCTTGATCGACAGAACAATTATCTAGCAGGGGAAGAGTTAGCAAGAGTGAGTACAAAAAGTACTCAGCAAGCACTAATAGCAAATGAATGCATAATATGAATTTTTCTCAGCACTTCACCATTTCCTGAAAATAGGTTTTATTAGGAAAACGTGGGTTTCAATTTTAAATTCCTGAAATTGCTACTAGCACTCGTATATGAGGCAGACTTAGCTTCCGTAGCCTCCAATCCAGGAGACAGGCATGAATTCATGATTTGACCATGCGCAGGTTTGTACCACTTTACCCATAGTGACCCCTAACACGAGAGGTCCCAGAATGTTTATCACTAGTCTAGTATTAGATCTCCAACCCTGTTAACGGACTTGCGGACTCCTTCACTAGGCAATCCCGCCGACTGGCCAATAGCTTGTATCCGGCTCTGCAAAGAAGACCATCGATACTCAACCCAAGGCTTTATTCATATATAGCCTAAAAGAATCAACCCGCAGCTGATTTTCTGTGTCCCTCACTGGGCCTTTCGGCATACCCAGCTTCACACGCGTATTAATCTAATCTTACCCAATGTGGAGATCATAATACCTTCCTAGGACAACCTTTTTTGGTCGTTTCCACACACTATGGTTGATACTGAAAATACGACTCATTGCCCGAATGTAGTTGTTTATCCTTATATCATAGTCTATGTAGAGGGCCCTACCGGCCAACATACTCATTTCCTTGGCACCCTCTACCCACCATATTAACACAACACCATTAATAATAGGCACAAGCCAACTGCTCCATCAGCTGGACTTGCCAACATATTCACCACACATCATCATCATCAATACTTTCATTTTCATCAAACCACCTTTCCATCCGAAACCGGTTTGATATTTTCAATTTACATATAAAGTTTGCAATGCATGAATGATACTTATAATGATACTGAATTCAATTTGAAAACATTTAATGAAATTTGCTCAAAGAAATCTTGCCTGAAGTATTATTTGCAGGTACGTCCTTGCTCGAAAATAGGAGTGGGTGCTCTGACAGGTTCCGCTCTGGACCTGACAAGCACGAAGCATTAAACTATAGAATTGCCTAAAGCAATCCTTCTACCTGAACCCTTTTTAACTACACCCGTTACTAACCCGCAACTTTAATAATCTAACAACAATAATGACAGCATTCTAGTTAATACACTTCTTACCATTTTACACAATCATTAACTAGCAACTTTGCAACTTTTAAGAATTTAATTAAAATTTTTCCTGAGATCTGAATACGGCAATTTAACCTACGCGGATGCACGGAAGACCAAAATTTTCTTATTTTTCCTATTCTTCTCCCTTTCTTTCTTTCTTTTTCCCTCTTTACTTTTCTCCTTTTCTTTTCTTTTTCTTTTCCCTCATTCTTTTCTCCTCTTTTTCTTTTCTTTTCTTTTCTTTTCTTTTCTTTTCTTTTCTTTTCTTTTCGTGCCTTTCTCTCTTTTCTGGCCGCACTCGCCTTGGCTCCTTTTCTCGGGCTCTTCTCCACTCCCCTGAGACCGAGCCCTCCCCTGGCTCTCCTCGCCGCCGACCGACGCCTCCATGGCGCCGTCGCGACTCCCTCTCTGTGCCCGCTGTCGGCGTTTTCGGCCGGCAGGATATCTCGCGAAGGAGATAGTTTGTTCGATAGGAGTGCTTTTGCGAGTGGAACTCCCGAGTGGCCCCCTCGCGGGATCCCGGTGGCCGGCTACCGTGATGGTGATTGTCCTCGGCGCCGGGGGTCGAGAAAGTGGGGAAGCGAGTAGTGCGAACGGAACGAAGAACGAGCTGGACTCCGATGTACCCAGGTTCAGGCCCCTGATGTGGGTAATAGCCCTACGTCCTGCTTGGTTGTAGTATGATATTTTGTGGAAGAACGATTACAAGGCGTCTCTCCCTTCTCTCCCCAGCCTTGGCCTCCTCTCTCCCATGCACCCGAGCCCCCTTATATAGATTGGTTGGGCTTGGGCAGGTAAGGTGGCGTCACGTTGATCCGTAGATCACTATTACAATAGTCGCTTCTGTCTTGTCTTTGCCTCATTCTTTGCGCTTGGCCCGCTCGCTCTGTCGATCGGCGGAGAAGGCGCGAGACGTCAGGGGGGCAGGCTATCTTTACATTTAATGGCCCTGACATGGCGTGTCAGGGCGGGGGAGGCTTCGGGACGAAGCCTCCGGGTCCACCTCTTGGTCGCCCATCGAGCTGGGCACTTTGGTAGGGGACCACAGTCGCCTCCTCTGCTCGTCGCCACCGGCCGCTGGCTGACGCTTCACTGGTCGCTAACGCCACGTGGGTTGGTGCTCGGCGAGTGGGGCCTGGTCGCCGGGCTGGTAGGGGGACCCTGGTCGCCCTCCTGCCTGGTCGCCAGCCCGGTCGCCCACGTGGTCGCCAGAACGCCATGTGGGTTGGTGCTCGGCGAGTGGGGCCTGGTCGCCGGGCTACTAGTCTTGAACCCGGCGGAGGGGTACCCTCGGTATAAAATATGCCGACAGTAGCCTCCGGGTCCATCTCGGAACGTGCGTCGGTTTGTACTCCGGACCATTTAAGTGCCGCCGCGTTCCGGGATAGAGCCCGTTTCTCAGGGTACCCCAACCGCCTCAACTTTCTTTAACTTCCACCGTTTTTCCTTGGAGACACGAGGCGCCATGTCCCTTCGTTGCTTTTGTGAACCGTCGACGCACTGGGTATTAGTACGATCATCCTCCGTACCCAGCGATTCCACGGTTCCTTGAACTCCCGCGCACATTGCTTTCCACTCTTTTGGCCCTTCGTCTTGGTAGTCTTCTTTGGTTTCAATGGCGTAACCTCTCCCATCGTCCTCTGTCGACCAGGAGAGGGTGCGGGTGCTCACCCAGCTCGCGCCCGAGGGGGCTTTGCTCCTCTGCCGTGGGACCCTCGTACCACGGTGCGAGCCCAGGGAGATTGTTATCTTTGCCTAGGGGGTGTTTGCCGGTCTGGTGCCGCCCTTCTCCGAGTTCTTCCTCACCGTCCTCCACTTCTACGACATCTGCCATCTTCACCTCACCCCCAACTCTGTCGTCACCCTCGCCATCTTCGCACACCTTTGCGAGATGTTCGTGGGGTGATGCCAAATCTTCCTCTCTTCCGGCACTTCTTCACTCTCCGCGGCCAACCTGATAATTAGGTCGTGGGGAGTTGCCACTTCTGTCTCTGCGACAGGTTGGCCCCTCTCTACATCCCCGTCCAGGCGAAATCCAACTGGAAGACATGGCGGAGCGATTGGCTCTACGCCACTGACGACAGTGGGATGGACGCCTTGGCGGTTCCGTCCCGCATCCGCCACCTGCAAGACGCCGGGCTGACCGGGGCAATGGTCGTCCGGGACTTCATCACCCGGAGGATCAGCCCCCTCCGCATGCGCGCCCGCTCGGCGTGGCGGTATACAGGAGACGACGACATGACCCGCACTTATCCGGGCAGTAAGTCTTTGTCCTTCGCTCATTCATATTTCTTCATGCGGTCGTTGCTTCTTTAACCGATTCTTCGTTCTTGCCTTTGCCTCTCAGTCGCAGGGAATTTGGACGGCGCCTCCATCTCCAGATGGATGTCCACCTTGCTTCCCCCGGTGCAGGGCATTCTGGACTTCCCTGATGGGGCCAGATCGCTCTGCGATTTGGGTTCCACGGAGAGGCTTCACATTGTGAGCCGCTTCCCCTCCATGGACCCTATCAGGCCATTGAGGCTGCCGGCTCGTGGTCATTTGAGGATCAGGGACTCGGCTCCGGCCGACGACCGAAGTGCAAGCAAGTGACCTGCATCTCTTGACCCTCCTCGTGCAGATCCCAAGAGGCCTCGCATCGGGGGTCAGACTTTGGTTCCATTGACCTCGCTGTGGCTACAAGCGCGCAGGGGGCGACGGAAGCTTCCTCTGGGGCGGCGAGCACCGCCGCCCTGGAGGTGGCGTCGGTTCTTCCGGCGTCAACCTTGTCGGCGCCCTCTCCCGTGGCGCTGACTCCTCCGGTGTCGGCGCCGCGGCTTGCTCCTTCCGACGGCCTCCTAGCCTTTTGGCCCCAAGGCGGCCATTCCACGTCTCGTCGAGCAGGCGCCTTACGACAACGGCGCGTGGCGGGCTTTCCGCGATGCTGTCTGTGCCGCGGTCCCGACCCTCTGCGGTAGTTCTGCCGCTCCCAGCCTGGCTGCGCTACTCGCCGAACTTAGCGCAACGCAGGTGTCCATGGGCAACCTCCTTGCGGCTGACCATCCAGCTGGCGCAAATTGCCGCGGTGGTAGCGCTGCGCGATGAGTTGTCCCAAGAGCGAGAGCGAGGAGCGGCACTGTTGTCCCAGGAGAGGGCCACTTGGGCGGCCCTCGTCACCTGGGCGCAAGAGGCGGATGTGGGGCAGGAGCAGGCGCAGTCTGAGTTGCGCCGCACCTTGCATAACCTCACGGTCATGCTCCGCCCGACCTTTGAGCGCATGGCGAGGAGCCTGGGATCGCTGGGGGTAGTGCTCTGTGACCCCATCGAATCCACGGCTCTGCAATACGCCCACAGCCTCACCCGAGTTGCCGAGGCCCTTGGCGGCCTGCCAAGGGCCCTGCTTGCCCGTTCCGCCCAAGATGGGCGGGCAGTGGCGGTTGCCACCACCTTCGTGCTGGCGAGCTGTGTGAGCCGCGACGTCTCCTTCGATCCGATGGCCGTGGCGATCGGCATTGAAGGAGACGAAGCTCAGGCGCGGGCCCGCGTGAGCGAGGCGGCAGAGCAGGTGGCCGCTCTGACATGCTTATTAAAAACGTCCGGTCGTTCTGTCGGACTCACGTAGAACGTCGTGAAACATCGTTCAACTGACGGTAAAACGCGTTCGGACGTTCTACCCGTTCTAGACCGTGTTATGATCCCATATTAGTGAGGGTCCAGGAGGGGAAAAGGGATCGGGACCGAAGGAGAGGAAGCGGAGAGGAACTGGCGAGACTAACCTTAGCCCGCTGGCAGCCGCCGCTGCCGGCCGCTAAGCGTCATTGCTCGCCGCCAGCGCCATATCCGGATCCGCGTCGTCACCTCGCGGTAGCTCGGATTCACGCTGCCGCTCGCCGCTGCCTCGCTCACGCCCACGCCTCTCGCTTCGCGCCCACGCCGTCTCGCCGCGCCACGCTGCTGTCGTCGGCCAGCTTGGTCGGATCTCTCTCTCTTGTCTGATGTCTCTTTGCCTCTCTGTCTCTCTTATCTGTGTCTCTCGGCTGAGGGAGTGAGAACTGAGAAGTGAGAATGAACTGAGAAGTGAGAATGCCTCTTGTCTCTTGGTTCAGCTGAGCCACTGAGGAAGTCTTAGCTCTTCGCTCTCCAGTCCTCTCTGACTCTCTGTCTTATTCTCTTGTCTCTTGACTGAGGAAGTCTCCTCCAGAACTGATTGAATGTTACAAACCATATTTCCTTATTAAATTGAATTATAATTTCTTGTTATGGTAATTCATATGTTGCAATGTGCAAGGAAATGGATACATCATACATGGGAGAAAGATGCATGGCATATGGCCTCAAATTATATGGAAAAAGACTACAAAATCAAGTTACATATGTGATTTATCTTTGCTCTCATATTCGTTTTACAATAGTGCCTAAAACTACGTTTCAACGTTCGTTTAAACGTTTAAAAGTTAAAAAGGGGGTGGGTCGTTTCGTTCTCGTTTTACGTTTTAATAACCTTGCGCTCTGATGGAGATGGCAGTCCCCGCGCCCGACGCCGCTACGGAGGAGGAGGCGGCCCAGGACCCTGTCGGGCACATCGAAGTTGTTGGCGACGAGTGATAGCCTGGGCTGCACTCCCCCCTTTTTTTCTTTTTTTTCTTCTGCATGTAAGACATTACCCAGTAAGTCCAAATAAAGTTGACGCTTTTGGACTTTACATGAATGTTTGCTTGATCCTCTTTTGTTAGCGCTATCTTTGTTCTACCGTTGGGCGACCAACCCTTGGGCTGGTCGCGACGTGGCGACGAGTCAGGCTGGTGTTTTGATACTCCACGGTTGCCTGCATGCAGCCACAAGTCATCGAACACGCGCAGAAAAAAGGTCAAACGGCCAAAAACTCCCGTGAAGGGTTAGCTTTGGTTCCCTTTAGGACTTTGTGATTTTGGGATTTAGGCTTGCGGGGTAGCGTGTTAGGGAAACAGGGGAGCCCGGGGCGGTCGAACTTAGCGGTGTCAGCGGAGCTGGCCGTCTTAGGAGACCGGGCCGCACGCGCCCTTTGGTCGCCCAGCCCTGTACGACTTAGGCGCCGGAAGCAACCGCTCATCACTCAAAGGACCTTTTTTTTTAATTTTGCGCGAGGACTTTGCATGTGATTTGTCATGGTTCCTACGTTTTTGGGACTAAGGTTTCTTGTGACCCGAGATTACGCTCGCGGGGCAGCGTGTTAGGGAAGCGGGGGAGCCAGGGGGTGTCGGACTTAGCATTGTCAGCGGAGCTGGCCATCTTAGGAGACCGGGCCGCACGCACCCCCTGATCGCCCGGCCCTGTACGACTTAGGCGCCGGATGCAACCGTATGTCAGGCAAGAAACGGCCAGACAAATCAGAACCAATGACGACCATAGCAAGCTCTACCCTTCTGGGTGCGCGCAGAAAAAGGAAAGGGAACCAAAGCAAAAAGCACTTCTGAAACTAGCAACTTCTCTGTCGATTGGCAGTCGTTGGGCTGGCCAAGGGGAAGCTTACCCTTGCAGCCGATCAGTGGGGACCGCCAAACTTTTACATCTCTTCAAGGGTAGAACTTCCATAGTAGCTCAACGTTCTGGGAGTTCGCCAACTCCTGACCGTCTTCTGTTGCCAGTTGGACCGCCCCGGGTTGGGACACCGAGATCACCTTGAAGGGGCCCTCCCAGTTGGGAGACAGCTTGTTGCGACCGGCATGCGTTTGGACCCTACGCAGGACCAAGTCGCCCACCGCCAGCGTTCTCGGCTGGACTCGGGAGGCGTGGTATCGCCGTATTTGCAAATCCTACTTCAGGCAAGATTCCTTTGAGCAAATTTCATTAAATGTTTTCAACTTGATTTCAGTATTATTATGAGTACCATTCATGCATTGCAAACTTTATATGTAAATTGAAAATACCAGATTGAATACGGATGGAAATGTGGTTTGATGGAAATGAAAGTGCTGGTGATGATGAGGTGTGGTGAGTGTGTTGGCAAGTCCAGCTGATGGAGCAGCTGGCTTGTGCTATTTACTATTATTATGGTGTGGTGCTAATATGGTGGGTAGAGGGTGTCAAGGAAATGAGTTTGTTGGCCGGTGGGACCCTCTACATAGGCTATGATGTAAGGATAAACAACTACACTCGGGCAATGAGCCGTATTATCAGTATCAACCATAGTTGTGGAAGCGACTAGAAAAGGTTGTCCTAGGAAGGTATTATGATCTCCACATTGGGTAAGAGTAGATAAATACGCGTGTGAAGCTGGGTATGCCGGAAGGCCCAGTGAGGGACACAGAAAATCAGCTGCGGTTGATTCTTTCAGGCTATATATGAATAAAGCCTTGGGTTGAGTATCAGTGGTGCTGCTGCGGTAGCCGGATACAACTATTAGCCGCGAGTCGGCGGGATTGCCTAGTGAAGGAGTCCGCGACTCGGGTAACAGGGTTGGAGATCTAATACTGGACTAGTGATAAACATTCTGGGACCTATCGTGTCAGGAGTCACTATGGGTAAAGTGGTACAAACCTGCGCAGGGTCAAATCATGAATTCATGCCTGTCTCCTGGATTGGAGGCTACGGAAGCTAAGTCTGCCTCATATACGGGTGTTAGCAGTCTTTTAAATTAAAATGTGCAACTCTTAAAGAAAAATCAAAACCTATTTCCAATAAAAATCAGATTTTGGGAAGGAGGTAAGCTGGATTTGGAAAAAGGGAGGAAAAACTCATGTATTGCATTCTATACTATTACTTGATGAGTACTTTTGTACTCTCTTGCTAACTCTCCCCTGCTAGATGTTTGTTCTGTCGATCAAGCTTCTGGTTGGGATGTGGATCCCAATTGGTCTGACCACGAGACTTGGAGTGAGGTTCACCCGCAGAACCAAACCTGCGAGGACTACCGGAAGAATAGAGTGCTGAGTAGCGGTGTTTTGACTTTGTCGGTGTTTTGTGTAATTGGTGGTTATGTCTTATGCTTTCGTTGTACTTGGATCCTATGTCTAATTATGTAATGAACTTGTAGCCCTGTGTGGCTTGGTTTGTAATATATTTACATTCAGTTTCTAATTATTGTTCTGTTGCAACATTCTGAACACGGTATAGTAGCTAATAAAGTACTAGGAAGCCCGATATTTTGTTAGCCACTATGCCGAGATTCGCTTAATTAACCTGGGGTAATGACAGCTGTTGCTAATTGTTAGAGATAGAGTCTTGTTATTCCTTTCCCTTATGTACTCTATATATTGTGGCCATTGGCCCCCATATTCAATACAAGTCATATTCATAACATGGTATCAGGGCATAGGTTCAAACCCTAGCCTCAATCCTTTTCTTAGCTATGCCCGGAGAAGCGAATCCGCTTCCCGGCAGTATCAATTTTTCACAGATCCTGGCCAAGGCCCGACTTTGCTTGTCGTCTCGCTTCTTCTCGTTCTTCCGAAAGCACACGGATCATGTGTACAAGACCGGGCGGCCGCCTTCTTCCAGCCGCCTCTGTTGCCTAACACGACTTGTCCTGGCAAGTTGTTTTTCCAAGTCGTGACGGCCGCTGGGCCGTGGCGCGAGCTCTTCTGTCTTCGTGAGGCGACGGCACGGTCGTAGCGCCGCCAGCCTTGACCGATCCGATCGGGTCTCCCATCGAGGCCTCCATCCTCGAGGACGGCTCAAGCGGCGCACCTGCGGATCGCCGCTGCCGCCGACTTCGCCACTTTCCGCTCGACGCAAACCGTCATGCCGCTGCTCAGATCGTGGCGCGTAACGCTTTCTATCTTCAGGCGGGCTCGGCCAGCCGCTGCCGCCGCCTCTTCGGCCGTTGTGCTCGGAGATCGGGCCCCGCCGCCTCTCGCAGATTTGCTCGGCCTCGCCGCCGAGGTCTCTCCGTTGGGTGTTGCGAAGCCGATCAGAGATCTCCCTCGCCGCGCAGGTCTCTCGTGGGGAGCTAGTTCGGCCGAGAGGTCTCTCCGCTGGTGCTCGAGCCGAGTCTCGCTGCCCACGTGCCTCGCTGCGTCGACCTCCGGCGCCGGCTGCCGTGTTTGGCGGACCGCACTGCCTCGGCCGCCGCTGGCTGCCGACGCCGGAGGCTAGCACTCGCTGCTCGCTTCCGCCTCAGACGCGGGCTGCAACGCTGTGGCGCGTTTGGCCAGAGCTGCCCATACGCCGGACCGGACGTGGAAGACAAACATGTGAAGAAGTTTGGCTTTGAAGTGCTGATCGGACTTGAAGTCCGATTGTAATTGGTTTCTCAAAAGTTCGGATCCGGCTTCAATCCAGCGTCTGGTTTTCAAAAAAAAAAAAAGGTCCATCTCGGCTCTAGTTCTGGCTTCTACCATCTCGGGTTCGGCTCTTTGGCTTCTCTGTTTTCTACGGTGTAGGCTTCTTCAGTTTTTTGGTGCTGATATTTTCGAACTTTTGTTGATGGCTACCGCTATCAATTTGGAATTTATCTCGCTCCTTCGGCCGCTATCGTTGGGCTTCTCCTTGCCTTGGCCATCGACGATGAGCTTTGGTTCGACGTCGACATGATTTTCTTTGTGTTAGGTGTCGCCGCTGAGTTTTGATCTAGCTGTTGCTCCTGCTGGTATCCACTACTAGTATTTTTTTAGTATTTTCTTAAGTCTTCCGTTGCGTCCATCCAAGACTTTAGCATCTTGATTCTATCGTCGCTCGGCTCTTTTATCGGCTTGGCTCATTCTGTCAACTCTTATTACCTCGGCTCGACTCGTTTCGTCGGCCTCGTCGGTTCTTCTTCGTCGACTCAAATTTCATCGGCTCTTTCTTCGTCGACTTACTCTACCTTCGACTTCCGCTTTATCGATTTGGCTTCATCGCTAACTTTTTCTTCGCCGACTCGGCCCTACCTTCGACTTCCGCTTATTTCGACATTTTGGCTTCTTCGTCGACTTCTCTTCACCGACTCGGTTCTTCGTTGGTTGTTCTTCGTCAGCTCGATGTTTCAAGAGTTACATGCTAAGATGGCTTCTTCAGGACTATGACTTTGGATTTTCCCTATTTTAGTTCATCCCTTCCAAATGCAATACTATTGCATACGCCTTGCATTTGTGGGGGGGTGTTAGAGATAGAGTCTTGTTATTCCTTTCCCTTATGTACTCTATATATTGTGGCCATTGGCCCCCATATTCAATACAAGTCATATTCATAACACTAATTACCCTGGGCTAATTGGGCGGGTCGCCACAGAAGCCCCCTGTGGTCCGCGGGAACAAGCCCAGGATATCCAGCCCCCAGACCCCGAATGTCCAGGAGAGTGGGATGGTTTGTAAGGCCTGGGCGGGTCGGTGGATCTGCTTGGCATGGAATTGACACGCCTCGCATCACTTCACCAGTTCGCCAACATCCTGGAGGGTAGTAGGCCAGTAATATCCTTGGCGGAACGCTTTGCCGACGAGCGTCCGGCCTTACATATGGCTCCCGCACATGCCTCGGATATCAGAGAGCAGGGAGCTCCCCTCTTCCCGTGTGATGCATTTCAGGAGGATACCGTTTCTACTCTGGCGATATAGATCCCCACCTACCAGAGTATAGCACTTGGCCTTTCGTGCAAGTTTCTCGACTAAAGCATCATCGTCGGGGAACACTTGGTCTCGCAGGAAGGTGCGGATGGGGTCCATCCACTGCTTTTCCCGGCCAAGGGGGGCGATCACGTGGTGATGGCTAGGGTACTCCGCTTGGCCGAGCGTTTCCCCTGGCACGGCCTTGGCGGCGCTGGCGTTCTCGACAACGAGGGTCATGGCTGACGCGTCATCCTTCCAATCCTGATTGGGGGCCGGGGTGGTCGTGCTATCCTTCCATCCTGGATCGGGGGTCGGGATAGTCGTACTGCCCTTCCATCCCGACAGGGGGGCCGGGACACGCGTTGCCGCCCTCACCGGAAGCGGAGGCCGAGACGTCCACACCATCGCGCTCTCCCTCTTCGGGGGCTGCGACAGACGGTCGAGATAGTCTTTCTTCAAAGACTCCGATCGGCACAGAAGATCTTGATGAGGTGAACTGCGAAAGTCTGTCCGCCAGATGGTTGTCGCGTCGAGGGATATGGGTGTAGCCTAGGGCTGGAAATTAAGCTCGCGGCTCGGCTCGAGCTCGGCTCGGCTCGAAGCGGCAGTGAGCCGAGCCCGAGCCTACAATTCGGCTCGCTTAGCTAACGAGCCGAGCCCGAGCCGGCTCGTGAGCGGCTCGTTGGCTCGTTAGGCTCGTTACCGGCCATTCTCTATGGCATCAGTTCACTAGTGCATCACAATCAACAATCATCTCAATTCTCAGACCAACGTAACAAAACAATTTAACAACTATACACGCAAGAACATAACACTGAACCTTACTAGTAAGAAGCTACTGCGGGGGTTACGTCGATCCTGACCCAATTTCATCAGACAGACAAACACCCACAAGACCAGCCCCAATTTCATCAAACACCCACAAGATCCAAAACTGGTAGAAAGGTGCTTGGTTTACTATAAGGTTACAGGCGGCATTTCATCGAACAAACATCGTGCGCAGTATACACAACACATTACAGAGGATAGAGGCTAAAGCTCTACGGGCAAAGCCAAACGTAAGGGGGGAAATGTAGGGGCAAATAGCAGATAGAGAGAAACGCTAGAATCAGGAGGGATGGGGTGGAGCCGCAGGGCATGACTCGAGAGAAGCCAGGTTCTACCGGTGGGAGCGTCTTAGGGTGAGGAGTCGCGCTGACGGCGAGAGGGAGGAGCTGCGCCATGAAGCTCTCAGAAGCGCAGCGGCATCCGTCAGCGCTGAACGGCAGATCGGCATCGACATCGGTGGGGCCCAGGGCGCATGTTCTAAGACAGCATCGACCGGCAATGGGCGCGACGACTGCGGATACGCCACCGGGCTGGGCTGGAGCGGCGGGCGTAGGAACCTCGCATCCGGCGTGGCCGATGCCGGACTCCGAAGGCCACCGACGGCAGCGGCCTTGGCCCTCGACGATCATGGAGACGACCTCGCCGCGGAGTACTAGAGTCGAGGAGGCGCCGAACGGCTGAAGCCCCGAACCTTAGATTGGGGATTTGGGGGAGCTTTGGTTCGAGAGGAGACTGGAGAAGTGGAGTGGAGACTCGATGGACTGGGGGCCTTCCGGGTGGACCGTGGACCTTGTGGCCGGCTCCTGGCCGAAGCAGTGGCTCGAGGCTCGGCCGAGCCCGGCCGAGCTCGGTTTCGGCTTCGGTAAAGACAACAAGCCGAGCCTGGCTCGGCTCGCAAACTAACGAGCTCAGACGAGCCGAGCCGAGCTCGGCTCGGCTCGGCTCGATTCCACCCCTAGTGTAGCCCAACCCCTCAAAGCGACGCTCCATCCTTCTGACCTCCGCCAGGTAGGCAGCCATGGTGGGGTCAGGGCATTGGAACTCCTTTCGCGCTTGGTTGATTACTAGCAGGGAGTAGCCCTTGACTTGAAGGTGTCGAACGCCCAAAGCCGAAGCGGCGCGCAACCCCGCCAGCAATCCTTCGTACTTGGCGATGTTGTTGGTAGCCCTAAAGTATAGGGCGACCACGTACTGGAGGATGTCACCGGTCGGAGAAACCAGGACAACCCCAGCCCCAACGCCTTCCAGCCTGAAGGAGCCGTCGAAGAAGAGAGTCCAGGGGGAAGGCGCGGGTTCTTCTTCAGCTTCTAGAGAGGCGGGAGTCCATTCGGCAACAAACTCCGCCAGCTTCTAACTCTTGATGGCAGTGCGGGGGGCGAACTTAAGACAGAACTCCCCCAGCTTCACGGACCACTTGGCGACACGGCCCTCGACTTCCCGGTTGTAGAGGATTTCTCGGAGAGGATAGGCCGTGACCATCGTGATTTCTCGTCCTTGGAAGTAATGCCGCAGCTTCCTGGACCACCAGGACAGCGTACAACATCTTTTGTGTTTGCGGGTATCTGATCTCCGCTTCATGCAACACCTTGCTTATGTAGTAGACCGGCTTCTGAATGCCTTCCCTCTCTGCCACCAGCACGCCCTCACCACCATAGGGGTAGCGGCAATGTACAGGAGCAACGACTCACCCTGCCTGGGGGCGACCAGCACTGGTGGGGAGGAGAGGTACTGCTTCAGGTCTTCAAATGCTCGTTGGGTTTCCTTGGTCCACTCGAAGTGATTGGTCTTGTTCAGCAGCTTGAACAGGTGCAGGCTCCTTTCCCCCAGTCGGGCGATGAATCGCCCGAGGGAAGCCAGGCGGCCTGAGAGGCATTGTACTTGCTTGAGCCTAACCGGCGGTTTCATGCGCGCGATGGCCTCTATCTTGTCTGGGTTAGCCTCGATGCCCCGGCGGGACACGAGGAACCCCAACAGCTTTCCAGAGGGCACACCGAACACGCACTTCTCGGGGTTGAGCTTCAAGCAGATCTTCCGGAGGTTGGCGAAGTCTCCTCCAGGTCTTCAATCATGTCCTCGCTTTCCTTGACTTTCACGACTAAATCATCAACGTACACTTCAAGGTTCCGCCCGATCTGTGGGCGGAAGGAGATATGCATTGCACGTTGATAAGTAGAACCAGCATTTTTTAACCTGAAGGCCATCTCTACGTAGCAGTAGATGCCCATGGGGGTTATAAAAGCTGTCTTTTCTTCGTCTTCCGCCGTCATGCTAATTTGATGGTACCCGGAGTACGCATCCAGAAAGCATAGCAGCTCACACCCTGCCGTGGAGTCGATGATGAGGTCGACGCGCGACAGAGGGTAAGGATCCTTCGGGCAAGCTTTGTTAAGGTCGGTGAAGTCGACAAACATCCGCCACTTCCCGTTGGATTTCTTGACGAGCACAGGGTTGGCAAGCCACTCGGGGTGAGAGACTTCCCTGACGATCCCTGTGCTCAGCAGCTTCTCTACCTCCTACCGAATGGCGTCCTGCCACTCAGCTGCCTGCCTCCGGACCTTTTGTTGGATCGGACGCACTTTTGAGAGCGTCGCCAATCGGTGCTCGGTCACCTCCCTGGGGACCCAAGTCATGTCGGACGGTTGCCAGGCAAACACGTCAGAGTTAGACCGGAGGAAGGTGACAAGCGTGTCTTCCTATTTGGCGCTGAGGCTGGCGCCAATGGAGACTGTTTTCTCGGGCTCGGCCTCGCTCAGGGAGACAACCTTGACCTTGCCGGAAGAGCCAGGCGAGGCGCGGGTCTGGCCCTGAGGGGCTCCCGGACAGGCGGCGTCGGCCAGCCTGCTACAGGTGGCGCCGGCCAGATCCAGTGCGTTTTTGTGGCAACGCAAGGCCTCTGGTCGGTCCACCCGGATTATTATGGGGCCAGCAGGCCCCGGCATCTTCACCATGTAGGCGTAGTGGGTTGCCGCCATAAACTTGGCCAACGCAGGTAGCCCTCGGGGGTGTACCTGGCCCAAGGGCTGCAAGGTAGCCCCCGGGGCAACCCCGTAAAAGGGCAACGCCGGGAGCAACTCTCGTCGGGAAATTTGGAGCGTGCAGAACGCCCCGAAGGACAGAAGGCTTATAGTGCTGCCTCCGTCCATCAGCACTCGTCCCAGCTTCACGTTCCGAATCGTGGGCGAAACCACAATCAGAAGGTGACCTAGGCCGACCGTGTTCTCGGGGTGATCGCTTGACTGAAGGTGATCGGCTCCTCCGACCATTTCAGCATCCGACCCGCTCCTCTCGGCATCGTGGCACAAAGCTCCCTCCTCAGGCGCTTAAACGCCGTGTTGGAGGGGATGGAGGCCGAGCCACCATGGATGTATGCCACGGTGTGGTTCACCCGCTGGAAGGCCAGCGGGGCGGGGTCTCCGTCTTCGTCGTCGTCGCGAGGGCGGTGTTCCTTGAGCCGTCGATCCATCATGTCCGTCAGGACACGACAATTTGCCAGGTTGTGATCGCTAGTCCGGTGGATCGGGCAGAAGGGCCGGTCCTACTTTTCCTTGCGATCGTCGTCCCTTCGTCCACATTGGCTGCCCCGCCAGTCACGGCGATCGTGCCCCTGTGGACGGGTGTCCCGTCGCTCGTGCTCGGTAGCCAAGACCCGCTTGGTCTCGCCCGCCTCGCGCCCCTTCGTCTTCTTGCTTGCATGGCCGGAGCCTCTTGAGGCTTCGGCCTCGTCTCCACCGCGGCCACCCGTAGAACCGGACACCGGCCCCCGAGCTTCTGCTGCCCTAGCGCACTTGTGCGCCAGGGAGAAAAGCTCGGAGGTTGTGGTGACCTCGCGGGTGGCCATCTTCTCCCGCATCTTGCGGTCCCGAACGCCTCTCCGAAAGGCGATTACGATTGACTGCTCGGATATCCGGGGGATTGTATTGCGACAGTGGCAGAAACGCCGGATGAAGTCGCACAACGACTCTCCTTTTCCCTGCTCGAGGGCATGGAGGTCGTCCTCCACTCTCGGCTGTGTGTACGAGCCCTGGAAGTTGGCGACGAAAAGGCCACAGCTCCCCCCAGGAGTGCACTGAGCCCCGTGGGAGATTCAACAGCTAAGATCGGGCGGACCCGGTCAAGGCCGTTGGAAGATATTTAGCCATGGCCTTTTCGGTCTCTCCAGCGTCCCGTACCACCGTAGTGTAGATCTGTAGGAACTCCGGGTTGGTGGTGCCGTCGTACTTCTCGAGGGATGTTGGGCGAAATCTCTCAGGCCACACCACACGGCGCAGTCGTCGGGAAAACGCCTGACACCTGACGCCGTAGGGGTAGTCGTGTCGTCCGCCTGAGCCCCGTTGCGGAGATCGTGCCGGAGAGTGCGGACTCTGATTCCCCAGAGAGCCGGAGGAGAAGCCACTCACGGGGGGAACTCTCCTCCCTAGAGGCCGCCCGCTTGCCATGGTTCTGCCTCAGGGTACGGCGGCGTTGAAGGTGATCGCGGAGGTCACCGTCACGCCGCCGCCGATGCTCCTCCAAGTGAGCCCCCAGGTCCCCATGGTTCCTCGCGGAGCCGGGACACGAGTCTTGCGTACTCTTAACTTTGCTCTGGCCCTCCTGGCCAGAGCGCTCCTTGTTCGGGAGACTGGGAGCTTGAGCTCGGTCGGCGCGTGCCGTGGATCGAGTGGTGCCGACGGTACCTGACTGGGCGGGTGTCCCGACACGAAGTCGGGCCGCGTCTACAAGCCCAGCAAGGTCCCGAAGCCAGGTCGTCGCCAGGGCGTCTCCCGCGAGTCCCACCGGAGGGTGGTCCAGGAGGAGACGGACGGCGTGTAGATTTTGGGCCAGAGTGGCCGCCTCCAAGTTCAGCCACCGCCGAACCGGGCCTCCCGGCGGAGCTAGGGGACGTCCCTGCCACCCTGTGGGGGTGGTGTGAGAACCCCCTGCCTGACGGGAGTGCTTGGTTTATCAAAGGACCGAGATCAACCAGAGAGGTGTTCGGGCGAGCCAACCGCGAGCTCCCTACCTGACGCGCCCCTGTCGGCATTTTCGGCCGGCAGGATGTCTCGCGAAGGAGATGGTTTGTTCGATAGGGGTGCTTTTGCGGGTGGAACTCCTGGGTGGCCCCCTCGCGGGATCCCGGTGGCCGGCTACCGTGATGGTGATTGTCCTCGGCGCTGGGGGGGGGGGGCGAGAAGGTGGGGAAGCGAGCAAGGTTATTAAAATGTAAAACGAGAACGAAACGACCCACCCCCTTTTTAACTTTTAAACGTTTAAACGAACGTTGAAACGTAGTTTTAGGTGTTAGAATGGTTGCATTTGCATTGACTGGGCCAATGGGCCAAAACAGTGTACATTGAGTTTGGAGAGATGAAGATCATGATGCGCCTTCGTTTGTGCCTTGGTGAAGAAATCTGCGATCTGAACCTCGGAAGGCACGTACTGAAGGGCAACCACCTGCTGTTGCACTTGCGTCCGGACATAGGAAGCATCAACGCCAATGTGCTTGGTGAGCTCGTGCTTCACCGGATCTCGAGCAATGTTGATAGCGTCGGTACTGTCGGAACACACTGTCGTAGGGGTAGAGACAGTGACACCAAAATCTGCCAGGAGCCATCGTAACCAAGTCACCTCGGTATCCACAGAGGCGGTGCTCGCAACTTCGGCTTGATCTTTGGAGGCGGCTGCAGTCTGCTTCTTGGTCTTCCAAGCAATCAAAGAAGAACCAAGAAAGACACAATAAGCAGAGAGGGACTTGCGATCAGAGGAATCGCTAGCACAGGAAGCATCTGAATAGGCCTGGAACTGCAAAGGGCTGGAGCAAGAGAAAAAGAGACGGCGATCAATGGTACCACGAAGATACTGCAGGACCCGAAGGAGATGACTAGTGTATCTGAGTAGGAGTCTGCATAAATTGACTCAGGATGTGAACAGCATGGGAGATGTCAGGGCGAGTAATACCAAGGTAAACAAGACTCCCAACTAGGTGGCGGTAGCGAGTAGGATCCTCAAGAGGTGTACCGTTAGTAGGACGAAGCTGAAGGTGAAGCTCCATAGGAGTGGAAACAGTACGCTGATCAGTGAGACATGCCCGATCAAGGAGATCCTGAATGTACTTCCGCTGGGAGAGGTAGTAGCCCTCCGGCGTGGAAGTGACCTAAATCCCAAGGAAATACCGAAGAGGACCCAAATCAGACATCTGGAACTGCTCACTGAGACGCGCCTTCACAAAGGCAACATACTGAGGATCATCACCAGTGATGAGCATGTCATCAACGTAGAGAAGAAGAGTACGACCACGAGGAGAAGTGTGAACGAAGAGAGCAGGGTCGTGCTCACTAGCAACAAAACCAGCAGCGGTGACAACAGAGGTGAAGCGCTCGAACCAAGCACGAGGGGCTTGCTTGAGCCCATAGAGAGAACGACGAAGGCGACACACGTGGCCATCTGGCACAGAATAGCCAGGAGGTGGGTGCATGTAGACCTCACGGAGCTCACCGTGAAGAAAAGCGTTCTTCACATCAAGCTGGGAGATGGTCCACCGACGAACAGAAGCAACGGCCACAAGTGTGTGCACAATGGTCCGGTGAGCAACAGGAGCGAAGGTCTCCTCATAGTCACGCCCATACTCCTGCTGGAAACCACGTGCAACGAGACGCGCCTTATAGCGCTCAATAGAACCATCAGAGCGAGTTTTGATCTTATAGACCCACTTGCATGTGATAGGAGTGACAGAAGCAGGACGAGGGGCAAGGTCCCAAGTACCAGTGCGCTCTAGAGCAGCAAGCTCCTCAGCCATAGCGAATTGCCACTCAGGATGAGTAACAGCATCGCGATAGGAAGTAGGCTCAGAGGAAGCAGTGGCGAGCAACGAAGGCCGTAGCGATCGGGACGAGGAATCGTACTCCGATCACGAAGAGCATCTGCGGTGAAGGAGCAGGAGAGGTAGACTGCAAGTAGGAGTAGAGGAGAGGATGAAGTGGGAGTAGGAGCCAGGACCTAAAGAGAGAGGAAGGAAACGGGAGGAGGTGGGCGGCGAGTGTAGTGGAAAGCAGACAGAGGCGGCGGAAAGGGAGGCTGCGAGGTGACGAGAGAGAGGGTGGAGCGGCCAGACGAAGGGGCGGGAATGGAAGGTGAGGGGAATGATGGCGAGGATGGAGGTAAAGATAGGGACGGAGGAGAGGGTGGTGGTGGATAGGAGGAAGTATCAGGTAGAGTGAGGAAGGAGAGCGAATCAGAAGTAGAGTGCGGGCTATAGGAAGGATCACGAGTGAAGAAGGATCGAGACTCATCAAAAGTGAGGTCTCGGGAGACCCGGATCCTGCGAGCCACAGGGTCCCAACAACGATAACCCTTGCGTTCAGCATCATAGCCAAGAAAGACGCACTCAACAGACTGAGCAGTCAGCTTCGTCCGCTCACGAGGCTGAAGAAGCACAAAGACAACACACCCGAACGCACGAAGGTGACTGTACTGAGGAGTCCTGCCAAAGAGACGATCAACAGGGGTGGCACCCTGAAGAGCGATGAAGGTGGAGGTTCACAAGATAGACGGCCGATGAGAGACGACCTCGGCCCGAAGTGGGGCGGAACAGAGGAAGCCAGCATCATCACTCGAGCAGTCTCAAGGTGACGATGCTTGCGTTCGAAGACACCATACGGCGTGAGCACCAAAGTACAAGAGTCTTGAGGAAGGGTACCTGCTCGAGGTGATCTTGACGAAGAGAGGTGGATAGGTACTCGCCACAGAGTCATTTCGGAAGACACGAATAGGCAAGTCAAGCGTAATGCGGACCATGGCGGTAAAGCTTTGGTAGGCGAGACAACACCGATGCCTGGACGTCAGAACGTAGATCCAAGTGTAACGAGAAAAATCATCAATAAAGATCACATATAGCAATGACCCCCTTTCGAAACGAAGGGAGCCGGGCCCCAAACATCAGAATGAACCAAGTCAAACGGCTGAAGAGACACTGAATCACTGGTGGGATAGGGTAGCTGTAGCTGCTTCCCAAGCTTACATCCCATACAGGATAGGGAGGTATCACCAGAAACCTTCCCAAGAACACCACGACTCACTAACAAAGAAAGACGAGACCCACACATGTGACCTAAACGATGATGCCACTGAGCAAAGCGGCGGAGCGAGGGTGGCGAGGGCAGTGACATCAGAGACGGCAGTCGACTAGCTGCTGGAGGTGGACGTGACGGAAGCGGAGGGAAGGCGAAGCCAGTCAAGCTCCCAAAGACGCTGAGAGTCACGGACTCGACGGCCAGTACCAACCAGGGTCCCCGTGAGACAATCCTGAACAGAACAAGAGTCAGCCTCAAGAATGATACGACAATCAAGGTCGACAAAGGCGGCAGAATCGATTGCGGTCGAGGCGAGGAACATGTGAAACAGAAGGAACATGAAAACAAGAAGTGTGGAGAGTCCCCCGACCAGCAACTGAAAGGGAAGTACCATCAGCCGTCTTGACAGACATGGGGATGGCTGAAGAACTCAGTGGGCCAAGGTAAGTAGAATCAGGTGTCATATGAAAGGAAGCCCCAGAGTCAAGAATCCAAGGCAACTGTATACCTGAAGGAAGACTGGCAACAGACGGTCCTGGAGGAGTCGCCCCCAGACGGCGCTCCATGCGCTCAAGGCGCTGAGTCACATCCTGTATAGCTGTCAGGAGGGCGTCAGGTGGGCGAGGTACCAGCTCTACCACCTCCACCCTTGCGGTTCTGAGGCCGCCTCCTGCACTGCTCAATGGTGTGCCTTGTCTTCTTGCAGTAGTTACAACGAACCACTGCACCAACGGTGCTCGCCACAGCAACCGAGCCTGCCGTAGGTCTTTGGGAGAGGAAGCGATCCACGAGGCTGTGCAGGAGGAGGTACTAAGTGATCGGGGCAGAGCGAGGAAGGCGAGAGAACGCCACGAAGACGAGTCTCCTCTGCACGGACCAGGTGAGCGCCTCAACCAGAGACGGCCGCGCGGGCGGCAATGTGAGCACGGAGCTGCTCAAACTCCGGTCGAAGCCGACGGAGGAACTCAAAGAGGCGAACAACACTCTTGTGGTCCCGATGAAGGCCACATCAGTCGCAGGTCGAACTGAAGGGAGGCTCCAAGGAGTCAAGCTGACGCCACACGTCGGTAATCTTCTGGTAGAAGGCATCGACGGTGGAATCCAACTGACGAAGAGAGCTCGCCAGCTCCAATGTAGAGGTGTAGAGAGCTGCTCGGCTGAAACTGAGCCTGCGCACGCTCCCACATCAGCTGAGAAGAAGGAAGAGCGGCCAGATCCATGGCAAGCTCAACCTTCATGCTGCCTAAGATGATAGCAACAGCACGAGCCTCATCCATCTGCCATCCCTCAAGAGTCTGCAAATCAGCGACATATTGATCAGCGTCCTGCTCATATGTTGCTAGAACATCTGCAGGGACAGGAGCACCATCTGGCCCGACCACAGGCTGAACTGGGCGAACCGGAACTGGTGGGCGAGGACGAGCTCCAGTGAGGTGACCCCATAGACGCTGACTGTCAAGTGAGACCCGAAGCATTGTAGACCACTCCCGGAAGTTGGTTCCATCAAACATGACGGGCGGGAGAGGCATTGGTCCAGAAGAACGAGATGCGCTCGCCATTTGGTGCTAGAAGGATGGAGGAAGAGCCCTCTGTTGTATTCGAGTCGCAGAGGAGGAAGAGCCCTCTGTTGTATTCGAGTCGCAGAGGAGCCCTCTGTTGTAATCAGTCACCGGCCACCGACGTCGCCAGCAAGTGGCCGCGTCCCCAGCAAGAAGTGTCAGCCACCGACGTCGCCGCCGCGACCTCATCGTCGTTTGATGCCGCCATGGCGCCGCGCGACGCGGACTGAGGCTGGCGACTGCTCGATGGAGGGAGGTGGCAGCTCGTGCGGCCAGGCGACACGGACGGAGGCTGGCGGCAGCTCGAGGCGACGCGGACGGAGGGAGGTGGCGTCGAGGCGACACGGACGGAGGGAGGCAGCGGCAGCTCGGGGAAAGCAGAGGCTGCCGCCGGAATGCAGAGGAGGAGAGAAGGGAGAGCAGTGGTTGCCGCCGGAGGGATCTGCGGCGACGGCGGAGCGTCGCCGGCGAGGATGGCCTGCGGCGGCGGCGGCTACAGTGCTAGGTGGAAACCCTAGCTAGGGTCATGACCAACCTTGCTCTGATACCATGTTAGAATGGTTGCATTTGCATTGACTGGGCCAATGGGCCAAAACAGTGTACATGTACAAAGAGGGTAAAATAGCAAATAACACCCTATACAAGTCTAGTTTAACATTAGGCACTATTGTAAAACGAATATGAGAGCAAAGATATATCACATATGTAGCTTGATTTTGTAGTCTTTTTCCATATAATTTGAGGCCATATGCCATGCATCTTTCTCCCATGTATGTTGTATCCATTTCCTTGCACATTGCAACATATGAATTACTATAATAAGATTATAATTCAATTTAATAAGAAATTATAATTCAATTCAAGAAATTATAATTCAATTCAATAGGCTACAATTAACTTGCACTTGCACTTGAACTGCCACTTGCTCGATTGGACTTGAAGAGAGAGGGGAGCCGAACCGAACGAAGAGAGAGAGGCGTCGGCTCGGGCTCGGCAGAGAGACCAGACAGAGAGATAGAGGGGGAGAACGACCTGGCGGCTGGCGGAGTGGCGGGCGACGGCGCGGGCACGGAGACGGCGGATCCGGATCTGCGCTACGCTGCTGAGCACGGAGACGATCCGGATCTGCCGAAACCACGAGCAGCGGATCGGCCGTGTACGTGTGGCGGCCGACGGCGGTGGATCCGCCGGCGACGGCTCGGCGCGGCGCTAGGGTTAGTCTCCTTTGGTGCTTCGGTGCTTCCCCGCTTCCTCTCCTCCGCTTTCTCCTGATCCCTTTTCCCCCCTAATGTCTTGGACCCTCACTAATATCCGTTCATAACACGGTCTAGAACAGGTAGAACCTACGCGTTTTACTGTCGGTTGAACGACGTTTCACGACGTTTTACCGTCCGACAGAACGCACTGACGTTCTTCGTCTCGGCAGCGTTCTGACGTTTTACTAATCTTGGAAGCGAGTAGTGCGAACGGAACGAAGAACGAGCTGGACTCCGATGTACCCAGGTTCAGGCCCCCGATGTGGGTAATAGCCCTACGTCCTGCTTGGTTGTAGTATGATATTTGGTGGAAGAACGATTACAAGGCGTCTCCCTTCTCTCCCCGGCCTTGGCCTCCTCTCTCCCGTGCACCCGAGCCCCCTTATATAGATTGGTTGGGCTCGGGCAGGTAAGAAGGTGGTGTCACGTTGATCCGTAGATCACTATTACAATAGTCGCTTCTGTCTTGTCTTTGCCTCATTCTTTGCGCGGCCGCCCGCTCCTGTGCAGTCTGCTCGGGGAAGGCGCGAGACGTCAGGGGGGCAGGCTATCTTTACATTTAATGGCCCTGACATGGCGTGTCGAGCGGGAGGCCGGGGCCGAAGCCTCAGATCCCTCTTGGTCGCCCATCGGGCACTGGTAGGGGACCGGTCACTGTTGATCGCCCACGTGGTTGCCAAAACGCCACGTGGGTTGGTGCTCGGCGAGTGGAGCCTGGTCGCCGGGCTACTAGTCTTGAACCCGGTGGAGGGGTACCCCCGGTATAAAATATGCCGACACCCGCCTCCACGCCGGTTCCTCTCTACTCTCCCTCTCTCTCTCTCTCTCTCTCTCTCTCTCCCCTCTACTTCCTCTCTGGTTGCCCCTAGGCCGACTGCCTCCCCTGGACTGACGATGGCCCCCCTCTCCTCTTGCCCCTACTCCTCTCTCTTCTCTCTACTGCCGACCGGCTGCCTCCTACCAAAGCCGACTCCCCCTTCCCCTCTCTACTTCTCTCTTCTTCCCGCCTTCTATCCTAATGGTGGTAAGAACATATACTACCCGATCTACCTGGTTTTCGCATTCTACTCTTTGATTTCTTTGTTGAACAGCAAGATCGGTCGATGATGATGGTTCTAACGGGGCGGCATGGTCAACGGCTAAGCAACCCTAGAACTCACTGAGACCACCATTCCCTAGTCGATCTACCGAGGTTACACTAACAGGAAGTAGTAGTACTGCTGCTACTACCACAGAGGTGAGACAATGGTGCACCTGAGAGGTCGATCTAGGGATTGGTTGACGGTTTGGAAGGAGATGGAGTGGCTGGCTCGGTTCTTGGGGGCCTCCTCCTGGTTCTTGCTCGGTTCGGCACTTCTTGGGGACCTCCTGGTTCTTGCTTGTCTTGGGGATCCTCCTGGTTCTAGTGCTTGGGGGGGATCTCCGGCTTCGGGCTCCTCTTTTTGCTTCTTGCTCCTTGCTTCTTGGTTTCTTGAGCGTTCTCTGGAGTTAAGTGTGGTTGTGTTTGTGCTCTCTGGTTCGGCTGGGAACTGAGGAGGAATGAGGCCGAAGCCTTCTCTCCCTGGCTGCCTCGATTGACGAGCTGATGGGGAAAATGAATTTGGGTGCTGGCTGTGACTGTGTCAAGGGCATTGAGTTGTCTACTGGGTAATGCAATGGCTCAATGGTTGCCTTCTGGTTAAAGCAATGGTACTGGTTGTCCACCGGGCAAAACGCTGCTACGGATACCCGCAACCCGAACAGGTAAGCACGGATTGCCGAGTGATGAACCGATCTAGCGAGAGGAGCCGACTCGGCCCCAACGGGTCTGGTATCTCGGTGATCAATACCTTGCCTGCGGGTTTGACGGCAATCCCCTTCTAATTCTATTCGTTCTATTCGAAATTTTTGAATTTTACAATAGCAATGAACACTAATTAATAACCTAATTAGCAACAAATACTATTATCTATTTGATTAATAACCTAGGTCCTTTCAGGTGAGCAATCGGTGGTAGAGCACAGCGTCTCGGGCACCAGGGTCTAGGGCAAGGCACAACACGCGAGACGGCGAACACGGTAGCAGCATTTAAAGCACCTAGGCGAGCGTGTCCAACCCGGAACCACGGCGGTAGTTCGGCGATGACTCGAACAGGGTGACGCGGCGCGATCGTATTCGTCCACGCGGTGTAGATCTGACGGCCCCCAACGCGCGTACACATGGATTGATCTTAACCACAGGATCACGATCCGACGGCAGGAAGATTAGGGTTATGGTCCTAACGGGTTGTGGCGTAGGTCGGGCTGGGCTGGAGCAAGTTGGTTCTGGATGGCCTGGGTCGTTAGGGTTTAGATATTTTTTGAATTTCTTTATTTTAAAATAATTCTAGTGATTCAAATAATTCGAGAAAAATAGCAAAAATGCCAGAAAAATTCTGGAAAATATTTTGAGACATTTTGAACTCAAATAAAATGCTTCCAACTAAACTTTATATAAACTTCAAATGTTTAAATAATTCAATAAACGACTTAGTTCAAAATAATTCCAAATAAATTCCAGAAAATTTCCGAAAATTCAAACAACTCAATAAATGCATGAAAAGAAAAAATTGAGATGTTATAGAATTTCCCATCCGTCATGAGCACGATGGGCGCGAAGGGCTTTGGCCGGGATATGGCAAACCTTGCCACAGTGCAAATAGGGCAATGGGGGAGGCACTGAAGGTGTTTCTCCACGGAAAGGTTTTAGCAGGCTAACATGAAAACATCAAAGATTTTCGCCTTAGGTGGTAGTTGAAGTCGATAGGCCCACCGAACGTACTTTTGCTAAAATATGATATGGTTCGTGATATCGAGATGCTAATTTGCTATGCACCTTGATTGCCAAAGAAGCCACCGGTCTATTCTGAAGGCGCAACCATACCTAGTCACCAACTTTGAATTGAAGGTCACGATGATAATTGTCATAGACATTCTTGTAATACTTGTGCTCGAAGGAGACAGGCACTAATATCTGTAAGGAGCTCATCACGATCGCGAAGGAAAATTTCCACTGCTGCTAATTTGACACACCCTGGTTCATATGCACACAGTGATGGAGGACGGCCATAAACAACTTTGAAGGGTGTGTCTTGTAATGCCGAATGTAAATATAGTGTTGTAACAGTACTCAGCCTATGGCAGCCATTGTAGCCATTGTTTTGTCTATCTCCTGTGAGGCACAGGGCCTCACAGGAGACACCTTAAATACATAGTGATAATCTTATTTGCTGCCTCCGATTGACCATCTGATTGTGGATGAAATGCTGAATTGCAGTGTAGTTGGACGCCTTGTAATTGAAATAATTCCTCCCAGAAGCGGCTGGTGAAAACCGGGTCGGTCGCTATCAACGGAACTAGGAATACCATGTAGATGTACCACCTCATCAAAAAAAACTTGTGCGACCGATGTAGCCTTATATGGATGAGCAAGAGGAATAAAGTGTGCATATTTAGAGAAACAATCGACAATAGTGAAGATGATTGATTTCCCAAAAACTTTCGGAAGGCCTGCAATGAAATCCATGGAGATGTGTTCCCATACCTGCAGAGGCACTTCTAGCGGTTGTAACAGTCCTGCAGGATGTAATTGTTCCCCTTTGTTTTGTTGGCAAATAGTGCAGGCGGACGCAAAATCCTGTACAAGTTTGCGAGCATGAGGGATAAAGAAATCAGCACGTACACGGAAGAGTGTCTTTTGAATTCCTTCATGGCCAGTTGTGTGGGCTGCCTGTAGGATAGATGCCACTATTGTAGAAGTAGCAGGAACATACACGTGACCCTTAAAAGTGATGAGATATCAACAACATTCCAAGATGGCTCGGCTGTCCCTGCTATTATGCTGTCTCGTAATGCTGATAATTCTATGTCATTTGCTATTTCGTGGCGAAGAGTGTCAAAAATATCGAAAAGAGTAGAAATTGCAAACACCGTGGAATACTCCATATCATGCCGAGACAATGCATCTGCCACAATATTTTGCCGACCCGGTCTAAATTCAACATGGAAATGAAAACCAAGAAGCTTGCTGATCCAATGATGTTGTGGGATAGTCGAAAGTCGCTGATCTAGTAAAAACTTCAAACTATAATGGTCGGTGCAAACCATGAAGGAATGTCCCCATAAATAAGGACGCCAATGTCGGACTGCTTGTACCAAGCCAATAAGCTCGCGTTCGTAGGCTGGCAGCTATTTATGACGAGGAGCTATCGGCCGGCTAAAGAAAATGAGAGGGGCCCCTCCTTGATGCAGAACGGCGCCAATACCTGAACCTGAGGCATCGCATTCCACGATAAATTTGTGAGAAAAATCTGGAATTTGCAAGACTGGTGTTGAAGAAACAGTGGATTTGAGTGTGGAGAAGGCATTAGTCTGCTTTTGGGGACCATCGAAAACTTTCCTTTTTTAACAGCTTAGTGAGAGGAGCAGCCAGAGTACTGTAATCCTTGAGAAATCTGCGATAATAGCCTGCATGTCTGAGGAAGCTGTGCAAGGCACGGATAGAACGTGGTGTCGGCCATTCTAGAACTGCTTGCACCTTTTGCTCATCAATGGCACATCCTTTGGTGATGATGTGACCGATATACTTCACCGATGTGTCAAACCAATACACATTTTGACTTCTCAAGAAAAAGATGATTTTTAGGAGGCGAAAAACGGCATGAACATGGCAAAGATGATCTGACCAGGAGGAGCTATAAATATCATCGAAGAACAAAACAAACCGACGAAGATAGGGCTGAAGGATGGTGTTCATAAGAGCTTGGAAAGTTGCCAAAACATTTGTCAACCCGAATGGCATCACCAAAAATTCAAATAAACCTTGTTGTGTGTGGACAACCGTCTTGCTCACATCGTCTAGGTGCATACGCACCTGATGGTATCCCGAGCGCAAATCCAATTTGATGAAGAATTGTGCACCGCGAAGTTCATCAAGGAACTCTTCCACTACTGGTATGGGAAATTTATCTTTGATGGTCTTGTTATTGAGAGCGCGATAATCCACACAAAACCACCACGAACCATCCTTTTTCTTGACAAGGAGAATCGGAGTGGAGAATGCGAATGTGCTTCTTTGTATAGTCCCTTGGCGCAACATCTCATCACATTGGTGTTCTAATTCATCCTTCTGCAATTGTGGGTAGCGATACGGACGTACCGCCACTGGATCGGTACTAGGCAGCAAATATGTGGTGGTCACTGGCTCGTTCTGGTGGTAGACCATGAGGCTTATGGAATAGATCCTCAAATTCTTCCAAAAGTTCTACCATTAGGTCAGATGTAAGGCATGCGACGGATTGTTGTGTTGTAGAATTGGATGCGTCCAGCCCCTGCTACTGTACTTGACGACCATTGTGATGGTAGGACATTGTTGTGTGAGTAAAATCCCATAAAATTGGCCCAAGAGTCCCTAGCCACTGCACACTTAACACAATATCAAAACCTTCCAAAGGAATAGAATAGCAATCGAGAGTAAAACCTTCCTGGTCAATGTAAAGTTCCAAGGATTGGCAAACTCCAGTACTCTGGACATGATCTATATTGGCCACAGCCACGCTGAGCCCATTGCGTGGTTGAGTATGCAAGTTGGCCCAAAGTACCGCCTCATGGGCGATGAAGTTTTGTGTCAAGCCGGAGTCAAAAGAACAACCAAGTGAGTCGACCCACCCAAATAGGCAGCTGCATAGTTTGAGCCATGCTGGTTCGAATACCAGTCAACACATGTAAAGGGATGGCTGGTTCCTCTTTTATAATCTCTGAACTGGAGGTACCATCGTCGTCAAGAGCTACTTAAAGAAGAAATAAGCGCTTGCAGTGATGCTGTATAGTAAATTTCTCTTCACAATTGTAGCAAAGACCCATTCTACAGCGATCTGTCATCTCCGTTGCTGTAAGTCACCGTCGAGGAAGGGTTGCTTCTCGTGACGGTGTCATTGCTCCTGCTGAGATGGTTGGTGAGGTAGAGGGGTTTTGACGCCTTGTTGTTGTCCAGTAATGCCTGTGGTAGACCGTGAGGTTGTGGGATGCTTATACGTCAGCTGAGAAGTCACCATATGTCACTTCTCATAAGCTCGAGCTAAAGCCATTGCGAGCTGCAAACTTGCTGGGTTCTGGAGCTCCACATCATTGCGAATTGGGTCCCTAAGACCAGAAGTGAACAGTTGAATGTTGACGGGAAGAAAGCGAGTCCGCACGACAAAGGAGAGCTAAAAATTTTTCTTGATATTTGTTAACCATCCCAGATGCTTGTAATTTGGCAAGGTTGCCAAGGAAATTGTTCTGAATTGGTGATCCAAAACGCAAATTGCAGTATTCCTTGAAGTCACACCACGTTGGTTCACCGTCGTCTCTTTCGAGTTGAAAATACCACTGTTGTGCTGTATTGAGTTGCATGCACCAGCCAGTTCACCCTAAAGCTTAAGCTTCACCCTAAAGCTTAAGCTGATGAGGAAAGACGGGCAATTCACTTATACTTCAACACTCACCCTCACGTGTAGGCTCCCTCAGACCTAAGACGTGGAATAGAAGTGGACTGCAATTATTATTTTTTAATTGTACCAACCGGGTCTTGAACTCAAGACCTCTTGGCTCTAATACCATATTGAGTTGCATGCACCAGCCAGTTCACCCAAAAGCTTAAGTTGATGAGGAAAGACGGGCAATTCACTTATACTTCAACATGCTGAACCGGTAAGATGGTAGGCTGCAAGCCATACCTTATCTTGTTTGGGCGTCTTCTGTCCACGAAAGAATTGCTCACAACGATTGAGCCACTCCAATGGATCTTCCTACCCGTTGAATGTTGGGAACGAGAGTTTGTGAAAGTGTGGCACACTGTTTCCATCTATTCAAGCAGGCTATGGAGGAAATGAGAAGGGAGGGTGGGAGCATGTCTTGCCCTGTGGAGTTTGCAGTATCCCATCTCCTATGATTGGCCGCTTCTCTAAGGTGCTGATGCGATCCTTGACATTGGTGACTCTGTGGTGAGATCTGCTCGGAGTTTATCCATCTTGATCGTCAATGATGCTGTGTTCTGCAATCTCCTGAGTCAAAGCTGCCATCTCGGAAGTCCCAAACATTGGCTCTGATACCAAATTGTCACGAGCACGGATTGAAGATCGAAGATGATACTTGGCCTTGGTCCAAGACCCTTGTGATTCTTAGGAGGTCCCGTGATGGTGCTGTTGCTATGGAAACAGAGGAAAGGTGCAGGAGAAGGGCACCAGCAAGGATAGAGAGAAGCAGGGATGAGGAAATATATTTATCTTATTGCTCAGTTCTAAAATACGCTGCTATCCTCATTATATAGAGGTAGATGTAAGGACCCACTATATTAATTAGTTAAATAATAGTATTAGTGGTTAATTAGGCTATTAATTAGTGTTCCTTGTTAGTGTAAAATTCCAAAATGCGAATAGAACGAATAGAAATAGAAAAGAGGATTGCCGTTAGTCCCGCAAGCGAGGTATTGATCACCGAGATACCAGACCCGTAGGGGCCGAATCGGTACCTCCCGCTAGATCGGTTCATCACTCGGCAATCCGTACTTACCTGTGCGGATTGCGGGTATCCGTAGCAGCATTTTATCTATCAAATAACCAGTAGCATTGTATTACCCAGAGAGCAACCTTGGAACCTTGCAGTGTCCAGTGGACACTTCAGTGCATTTGACCATTCTTTCAGCCAGCAACCAAGGCAGCCAAGGAAAGGCATGGCTACAGGCCATTCCTATCCTTTCCCACTTCCTTCATAACCAAGCAACGCATTCCACTTTCCTCTCAGTCCCCAGCCGAACCAAGAGCAAGCAACATTCATTTCCTTCTCAGCTCCCAACCGAGAGACAGAGAGCACAAGCACATAACCACACTCCGTCCAGAGAGAGAGAGAGAGAGAGAGAGAGCTCAAGAAACCAAGGAGCAAGAAGGAGCCCAAAGCTGGAGATCCCCCAAGCCGAGCAAGAAGCCAGAAGTTCCCCAAGAGCAGGGAGGGTCCCCAAGACAAGCCAGGAACAGGAGGTTCCCCAAGATCCATTGAACCAAACCGAAGCAAGGTGATCCACAAGAACAAGCTGTGATTTAAGAGGATTCCCAAGAACCAGAACCAACACCTTCATCCCCAAGAACCCAACCGATCTCCCGGTGCACAACCAATCCTAGTAGTGGTAGCAAAGAAGAAGCTACTCTTCTTAGTGCACCGAGTAGATCGGTAGTTGTGGTCTCGATGAGAGCTCTAGGGTTGCTAGACGTAGTCTTCTTTGTCTCCGCTAGAAGCTCTTGCATCATTGACCCCTCTAAACTTGCAAGCAAAAACTGAAACCAGAGTAGAATGCGAGAACCAAGCAGAGCAAGTAGTATATGTTCTTATCATTCACCCAAAATGCCAAATCAAAAGCAAAGCAAACGTAAAATGAGGCAACCGATTAGACCGTGTATCATCTGTTCTTTAGTTGGCCATTAGGGCAGGTAAGGAGAAAGGGGAGTAGAGGAAGAGAGATTAAGGGGAGGAGTTCGGCGTCCAGCCGATTAGAGAGAGAGAGGGGGGGAGAGAGAGAGGGGTAGAGGGAGGAGATGGCTGGGGAGGGCCAGCCATGGGGAGGCGGCGGTAACGCCGAGAGAGAAGGGAGGGGAGGAGAGGAATCGGCTGAGGAGGGGGGGGGTCGCGCCGGCGGTGTCGCGCGGCCGACCGGCGGAGGAGCTCGGTCCCAGGGAGCCAAGTGAAGGGGCGCACGTGAGAAGAGACCGAGGGAGCTGGGAGCTTGCTGGCCAAAGAAAGAAAGAGGGGAGGGCGTGAAGAAAAGAAAGAAACAGGAGAAAAGAAAGAGAGAAAAGAAAAGTAGAAGAATAAGGAAAAGAAAAGAAAGGAAAGAAGAGAAAAGAAAAGAAAAAGAAAAGAAAAAGAGGAGAAAAAGGGAAGAAAAGGAGAAAAATAGGAAATTGCTGTTCTTCGTGCTTTTAACGTAGGTTAAATCACCGTATTCATATCGTAGGAAAACTGTATCTTAAATTTCTAAAAGATGCGAGTTAGTAGTTAATAAATGTGTAAAATTGTTAATTGTTGTATTAATTGAATTGCTATGTTCATTGCTGCTAGAATATTATGAATCGGGTTAAGTTAGTGGGTTTAGTTAAATAAGTGTTGTCCGTAGATTCAGACACCGTAAAGCTGATGTGGGTTAATTCTCGTAGAGTTGATACGTTGTATTTGTCAGGTCCAGAACCGAACCAGTCTTACCAACCCTCTCTGTATTCGAGCGAGGCCGTATTTGCAAATCCTACTTCAGGCAAGTATCCCTTGTCCATAATTGTGAAATCGCTTTTGAATGTTTTTCAGAAATTACCACTGCATGGGAAAAATAACTTTTGAAGTAAAACTCTAAATCAGCAGTTGTTGGAAAGATGGTTAATTGTGAGCTGTTGCGGCAGAAAGTTGGTTATTGATAAATTGGTTGTGGATGCACTGCTGCGGCAGTGGTTGATTATTGTTCTGTTGAAGTGGCTCATCCAACGAATGGAGCCGGTTTGGTTTATATATGAGGTGGGTAGAGGGTGCCATGGTTTGATAATTTGCCAGAGGGACCCTCTACATAGGCTATGATATAAGGATAAAACAAACTACACTCGGACAATGAGCCGTATTAAATCGTATCAACCATAGTGTGTGGAAGCGACCAGAAAAAGTTGTCCTATGAGAGTGTTTGATCTCCACATTGGGTAAGTAGATACCTAGGGGTGTGAAGCTGGGATATGCCGGAGGCCCAGTGAGGGACACGAAATCAACTGTGAATGACCTGGCGCTATATTAAACGCCATGAGATGAGTATTCCGTGGTTAGTCGGAATACAGTACTGCATTGATTAGTCGGAGTGTTGTACTTTGTAAACAGACGAAGTACAATACTGCGTTGTTAGTCGGAGTGCTGTACTACGTGTTAGTCGTAATGTGATCGCGTTTAATAATCGAATCTTGTATTGCGTAATGGTCGGAGTATAGTACTAAGTTGTAGTCGGAGTACTATACTGCGTATTTAGTCGGAATACAACTGGTATGTTGACAGTAGGTGGGAAACAGTCGAGGACACCACTACTTGTTGGCTATCAGGGATGGAGATCAAATACTGATTAGTGATAAACATTCTGGGTTCCCAGCTGCGGTTGGGTTCGCTATGGGTAAAGTGGTACAAACCTGCGCAGGGTCAAATCATGAATTCATGCCTGTCTCCTGGATTGGAGGCTACGGAAGCTAAGTCTGCCTCATATACGGGTGTTAGTAGTCTCTTGAATTAAAATGTGCAACTCTTAAAGAAAATCAAAACCTATTTCCAATAAAAAAAAAAATCAGATTTTGGGAAGGAGGTAAGTTGGATTTGGAAAAAGGGAGGAAAAACTCATGTACTGCATTCTATACTATTACTTGCTGAGTACTCTGTACTCACTCTTGCTAACTCTCCCCCTGCTAGATATTTGTTCTGTCGATCAAGCTTCTGGTTGGGACGTGGATCCCAATTGGTCCGACCACGGGACTTGGGTTGAGAGTCACCCGCAGAACCAAACCTATGAGGAGGACTACCAGGGAGAATAGAGTGCTGAGTAGCTGTGTTATGACTTCGTCGGTCTTTTGTGTAACTAGTAGTATGTCTTATGCTTTTGTTGTACTTGGATCCTGTCTAATTACGTAATGAACTTGTAGCCCTGCGTGGCTTGGTTTGTAATATATTTACATTCAGTCTCTAATTATTGTTCTGTTGCAACACTCTGAACACGGTATAGTAGTTAATAAAGTATCGGGGTGCCCGATATTTTGTTAGCCACTATGCCGAGATTCGCTTAATTAATCTAGGGTAATGCCAGCTGTTGCTAATTACCCCGGGCTAATTGGGCGGGTCGCTACAGTAGCCCTAACAATAGTTACTCAAGATAGACTCCTGCTAAAGTAGGAAACTAACATGGAAACTAACTTGCTGTTGTTGACGTAGAATCCGAACTCTCCTTGTCTGCTGCATCCTTTCCTTTTGCTAATTCTGAATTGGAGTCATCTGCTGCATCCTTTCCCTTTGCTAATTCCAAATTAGAATCAACATTGTGTTTTCTGTGGGTGTATGGAATACCCCACATGACATGTCACTTAGTACTGGCACAATGCTGTAACGTTTTTAACTGTAGCAATACATCTGACAGGTACTGTGTTCATAGGATCAAAAGCATGTCACTGTCATAAATTTTTTGAGTAGTACTTCATGCTTCTATGTTTCCCCATAAACTAAATTGCACAGCTACAAATCTTGAAGCAGCACTGTTAGTAGTGGAGTAGTAGGTGTTTGCATATAAGATCTCAATGTGCTTTCAAATTTGCGCTTTTCACTTTTGAGGAGGGCAGAGGAGCACCTCTCAAATTTATTTACTCCTTTTTCTTTTGCATAAAATCCTCAATCATGATCTGTGACAAATGGAATGCTTCTGTTTGAGAGTGTTGGACTTGCAACATCTTGATCTAATGAACTGCACATGTTGGTGCTGAGAAGTCTACCTTTTTTTAAAAAAAAATCTATTGTCTTCTGTTTTGTAGGCTGGATACGTTGGTGAGGACGTTGAATCTATTCTGTATAAGCTCCTGGCGGTACTGCTCAATTCCGTTGTTATGACAGTGAAGTTTATACAATTTTTACATTTTACTTGCTCTTTTTGTGATTCCTAATCTGGAGAACCTTCTGAATTTTTCCTATTTTTCCCATACAACCTGTTAACACAATAATTTCTGAGTTGTAGTCTGTAGAGGGTTCAAGAATCTATTACATATTAGAGAATGTGTTCTCATAAAATGATAAAAAAAATAAAATACTAAAGCTATCAAATTTTGGTTACTGATAGCCAGCAAAAGCGGTAGGCAAACTAGGGTTATTAGGCTGTGTTTGTTTAGGCTTCTGCTTAGGCTTATTTGGCTTCTAGGCCTTCATAAGTCACAAGCCAAAACAAACAGTAATTTTTCAGCTAGCTGGAGAGGAGAAGCTCCAGCCCAATTTGCACTACACGAGAGAAGCAAGGAAAACGATGCTTCTCGGGCTGGCTGGAGCTTCTGAAAATCCCACTTCCCTGGTACCCTTGCAACTTGATCTTATTTACAAAAAATTGCCATCCCCTTCATCAAGTCTCTTCCAGCTCCAGCCTCCAGCTCCAGCAGGCCAGCTAGCTTCTTCCAGCTCCAGCAGCTTCTCCTCCAGCACCAGCCTAAACAAACACAGCCTTAATCTTGCTCTCTAGCTGAGCTTATATGCAATATGGGGAGAGTTAAGAGCAATGCTCCAATATCCTGCAATCCACAATAACAGTATGAGCTTTAAAATGGAGATACCCTATATATGACCTTAACATTTGCCTCTTGAGTCATGGACTCTTTAGGATACAAAGACAAGAGAAGATAAAATGACTGACCACGAGGTCCTTACCCTGGAGAATTGAAAATTATAAGATAGAGATTTGGATAACAGTTTTGTTTTTTTTCTAAAGATGGAACCTTGGCATGTATATTTTAATGAGACAATTGTTAAATGATACTAACGTTCCTTTTGTTATCCAAGCAAGGTATTAATATAATTGGAACCACAGAAGCAAATACCAAGTTACTAAATAAAGAAAATAGTATCTAATCTAAAGGATTCATTTTCATTTTATGTTGCAACATGTGAATTAGCTAACAGACTGTTCTATGTTACTGAAACTAATTTGTTGCCTATCTTCTTAACATTGAGCATTATGTGTTGATTATGTTCATAAACTTAGTTATAACTTGGGTGACCTGAATAAGGATTTTTGAAAAAGTTTAGCTTGTAGTGTGGAGCATATAATGACCTTTTTATAAAGAAATTTGAGATGTGAATTTTTGTACTGAAAAATATTTGCATATGTGACTTGAATTGAAGCTATTTTCGATTATTTTTTTGTAAGAGATCTAGATAATAGCCATTTCGCCTTTTTTGTATTGAACCATTGCCCAAGCAGCTAATAGCTCATTCATAATCCCCCACTTCAGCTAAATGCTGTTTTTTTTCATAAGATGTCTATAATTGTTTCAAAATGTTCTTTTTAGGGGATGAACTAAGAGCTTTAGTAAGTATTTTAGAGAAACTAGGACAAGACTTTGAAATTTCTTTCTGCATTGCTGTTGCTAGCACAATATACACACTTTAATATTTTCCTTAAAAGCACTTTTCTTACCCTTCTCTTTTGCACCCTAGGCTGCTGATTTTGACATAGCTGCTGCTCAGCAAGGGATCGTCTACATTGACGAAGTTGATAAAATAACAAAGAAGGTACTTTTGTTAGAACTATGGGTACACTTATGCAGTAATAAATATATTTTATTTTTGGATTTTTGATGTTTCAGTGCCTTGCAGGCTGAAAGTATCAACCTTAGTAGAGATGTGTCAGGTGAAGGTGTTCAACAAGCGCTGTTAAAAATGCTTGAGGGAACGGTGAGCTTGTCAACCTTTGTGGCCATTCATTGGTCATTTGTTATGCCCCAATTTCTGCACAATAAACAGTTCAGTTAAGATATTTGGTAGTTTGCTGATGCCGAGTCTTATTTTAATAAATGGATTGCGAGCATAGAATATGAATGGCATATATTAATTTCATTCTGTGTGCAAACTTGTTCTTTTGATATGTTTTGCCAGCAAGACATGATATGGTTTAGTTACTTCGTAATTATGTTCCATTCTATTGCTAAAATCTGTTGATCACTTCTTAATATTTTATCTTGTTATCTTGAACTATGTACTACATATTGTGTTGATAATTTATTAGTTTCCCCCTTCTTCAGTACATGAATTTGATCAAATCACTTTGTTTCCGATGAATTATTTGCTTCATCAGTTTAAAAGTAACTACAAGTGCTTATATCAATATAAATTAATTCAAACATACTCATCAGAGGACTGTTTAAGGGATTTTGGTGTGCAGTTTTTTTTTTAGTATTTATGGGTCACCATTACCAGGTTTATTGTACTAGTTGTACTCAAATGATGGTCATTTGCATTCCCATGGTTCAGAATTGGTTAATCCATGAAGCTCGGCACAATCAGTGGCCAAATAAGTTGTTCAAGTTCTTGGTGATTTCTTTTTTATTAAGTTCATGAAGGGTTTTTTCCCCTTAAATTTGTGTTGTTATGTATGTATGTATGTATGTATGCATGCATCGGTCCCCATGCCTTCATCTATCTCTGCTGATCTTTTTGATTTTTTTAATCAACTAGTACCCCGCCATTATCAGAAATAAAGTACAAATGAGCCCTCTTATTAAGAAAAAAAAATGATGGCCTTCCGAGCCATGCTCATTTCAAAAGCAAAAGATCACCATCGCAGAGACATCCTTACACACTATGCAGTTGGTTTAAGTGCATCATGCATGCATGCACATGTATGTATGTGAAAATGGTTTCATACTCCTGGGAGTACGCACTCCCACATTCAGGGGGTGTTTGGCAGAGCTCCAGCTCCACCAAATTCGTGGAGTTGGTGGAGCTAGATATGCCTAGCTTCACCAGATTTGTGGAGCTGGAGCTGTGGGTATATTAAGAGTGTTTAGGTGGGTCATCTTGTTTATATTTTAGAATAAAATTATAAACTTAAGTCACTTTATTTCAACCTACAAGTTTCAGCTCCAAGATGGAGTTGGGATCTGGAGCTCTGCAAACAGGACCTCAGTATACCTCTTAAATAATGTTGTTGTACCTCTTTATCCTTTTGAGTATACTTTAATACTGATTATAAGATACTCCAAAGTGAGTTCCATGAGAAATTTCATCAAAGGTCCACTCTTTATAGCATAATTTATTTATATACTCCTTTCACATATGAAAAGGAGTATATGGCAAAAAATAAAGGCTCCAATGAAGTTTTTTCAACCAAATCACATTGGAGTATTTTAGAATTATTATTAGAGTATACCGAATATACCGAAAGTGACAAAAGAGTATAACACGTTCATTTAAGTGGTATATTAGAGGTGGGAGTATGTACTCCCGAGAGTACAAAAAAGGCTATATATATATATATATATCGTCTAGATATTTATGTTTCTTACATGTTAGATGTTTGTGGGTTAGTACCCTTGAATGCTTAGAATGTAAAATATTGAGGGTGCATTATGAGGTAATCGATTACTAATCTTCTTACAATTGTTTTTATACTGTCAAGATAGGTTGTTAGTGTTCCCGAGAAAGGGGCTAGAAGGCATCCAAGAGGTGAGAACATCCAGGTATCTTATAGGCCAACTTTGTTCTTTTGCTGCTGTTTGAGATTTGTTTGATATCAGATTAATATTTTCAATGAATGTTCCATGCATCTAGTAGGTTAGGGAATGAGACTCAAAATAAATTATTAGTGTGCTTGTTTTGGAATCTAAAGCAAAGCAAGTATACCTAACTTTTCTTATCAAAGTTCAAATTGAAATTAAGCAGCTCACCAAAATATAAATGATGGTGGAAACAGTGAAACTTATTAAGAAAATAGAGCATAGGAATTAGTAGTTTTTCTGTTATGGTTATTAGAACGTCGTGAAAACGACGTTTACACGTCGTGTAAACGATAGAACGCCGGCCAGCTTCGGAACGTCGGAGCGTTTTGGCGATGTCGGCTAGAACGTCTTGGAGCGTCCCGAGAACGACGACTAAACGTCTAGAACGCCCGATTTGGACGAAACGGGCGTTCTAGATCGTTTCGGTGTGATGAAATTAGTGGGGGACAGAGCTAAGTGTAACCCTAGAGTGGAGAGGAATCGGGTCGGGGCCAGTGGAGAGGCAGTGGAGGCGGGAGAGAGGGGCAGAGCTTACCCTAGGTCCCTAGTGATCCGTCGTCCGCCTTGCGCCGCTCGAAATAGCCGTCGTCCGCCGCTGCCGCCAGCGGCTTCGCGTCGCGGGCTCCGTCATCGTCGTCGTCACGAACTCCGTCGTCGCGTCCTCGCGGGCTCCGCCGCCTCCCTGCCAGCAGCGTCGCCGAACCGCGCTGTCTCCCTGCCCGCAGCGTCCAGATCTCGACGACCCGACCTCTCTGGTCTGTGCTCCTCGCCTCCTCCTCTCTGTCTCTGTTTGCTTCCCCTCTCCGCTCCCCCTCTGTCTCTTCGCATGTCTCTATCTCTGTCTCTCTTCGCTCTCTGTCTCTTATTTCTGTCTCTGGCTCTCTGGTTCCCCTCTGTATTTGGCTCAAGTATTTTAGCCCCCTCTGAGCCCCTCTGTCTCATGTGTCGCTCGGGTGAGATGAGGAAGTCTCCTCTCTGTCTCTTGGTTGGGCTGACCGGCTGAGGAATGTTGATTGTTGATTGTAGCCTATTGAATTGATTGGGTACATGGGAGAAAGATGTATGGCATATGGCCTCAAATTATATGGAAAAAGACTACAAAATCAAGGTACATATGTGATATATCTTTGCTCTTATATTCGTTTTACAATGGTGCCTAAAACTACGTTTCAACATTCGTTTAAACGTTTACAAGTTAAAAAGGGGGTGGGTCGTTTCGTTCTCGTTTTACGTTTTAATAACCTTGCTTTTGGTATTAATATAAGAGCATATCCCTCCGAGTTTTTGTCTAATACGAAGCACTGCTGATCTCCCGTTTGTTTCCCTGAAAAAGAAAAAGCAAAGAGTGAAGAGACTGCGTTGCCCCCTCTTAGTTGTATCATGTTGTCCCAAATATTTCTGTATCCAAACATGGCTGTGAGCCAGCTGGCTTTTGCATAATTTTCAGTTGTGTTCATTTGTTTCCAAATAAGTCTTTCAATTGTTCAATTTGATTTGATGTTCTTTTGTATGCATTGCAGATTGATACAAAGAATATTCTCTTCATTTGCGGTGGTGCTTTTGTGGACTTGGAGAAGACTATTTCTGAAAGGTTGTACATACACTATTTCATTCATATTTCATGTGAGATGTCACAGGTCTTGCTTACTTTAGGCTTCCCCTGCAATCTTTTATAGGAGACACGATTCTTCTATTGGTTTCCGAGCACCAGTTCGTTCAAATATGCGGACTGGTAATGTGATAAATGCTGATATCATGTCTTCCTTACTGGAATCAGTGAGTGAAAACTAATTGACTTTCATTTAGTATCCTATGTCAGTAACCAAATGGTAGAATATATCCAGTTCTTTTGTTCTGCACATCTGCTTGATGCTCGACTCCTTTGGAATATTAAAGTTCTTATGTGGAAGAAATTTCTGCAGGTTGAAAGTGGAGATCTCATTGCGTATGGATTAATCCCAGAGTTTGTTGGCAGATTTCCAATTCTTGTTAGTCTATCGTCCCTCAGTGAAGATCAACTTGTTGAGGTAACTTGTATCGCATAAATGTAAGAGGCTCATTTTGGTTGTTCTTTCTGTTTGTGAGGCCTTTGTTGCTTCAGTGAAGCATACATGTAACAGGTTCATTTTGGTGGTTCTTTCTGTTTATGAGGCCTGTGTTGCTTCAATTTTATTATGGTTCTAAAGGTAGCACCTATATTTTTATTTGTGACCCTACTTTCATACTGTTCGCATATTCACATGAACTATTTTAGCAATATGTTCATGCAAAATGATTTGTGTATCCTTTTTCCTGTTTATTTTGTTCGAAAATTTCGGCCAGACTTTTCATCATCCGACACAAATCAGAATGGGCTTATATGCTCCTCTATTTTTCAGTAGTGGTTATTATATGGTTATACCAAATATGGCCACTATATTGGCTTGTGGCCTAATGGTAATGGCTTATGGCTTAGGGCCTGTCTATTTTGTGAGCATTAAATATTCGCTCGCCATCCATATGGGTTAATCTTGAAATTTGCTTGGTACGCACAATTGGGCACTATCACCTTTCAGGTGTTGTTTCCATATATTTTGTTAAGCATTCTTGGTTCCTACTTCCTAGATAATTGATTTACATTCCTCTTGCTTAATAATTTTGTGCACATCTCTGCAGGTACTTACAAAACCAAAGAATGCCCTTGGCAGGCAGTATACGAAGTTGTTTGAAATGAATGATGTGAGAGTGTTATAATAAGTTTGGAAGCATTGCTTGTGGTCATAATGCTACTTTAGTATAACCTCTTAATGCATGTTTTTTATATGCGTTGTTTCATTATAGGTCAAGTTGCATTTTACTGAGAAGGCTTTACGTCTTGTTGCCAAAAGAGCAATAGCTAAGAATACTGGTGCTCGAGGTTTAAGGTCCATATTGGAAAGTATATTGACTGAAGCAATGTATGAGGTATATATTCTTCTTTTCCTGCCTTGCTGAAATTCATTAATTGGGTTATGAACATTTTAGAACATCTCAACTTGAAGCAGCATTGTGGCAACCATTCGAACCTGGTATAGAGTTTTGTTATCTTTCAGTGAGCCTTCCAGAATCGCCCTGCCATTGAGTCTAAAAAAGATCCTCAGTCATGTACTAAGAGGCATCAGGCCATCAACAGTTAGTTTTGGGTGGAAGTCAAATCGCAAACATTGGTCAATTGGTAATATTGACAAAATCTCGACTGGTGTACAGTCATACCCCAGAAAGAAACCCATTCTATCTAGCCAGAGGTTTTCATGGCTTAAAAGTAACTTCCATGAGCCTATGTTTGTGCCTTGTCTTTCTCTGTGCTTTTCAATGGTAAATCTTATAAGTGGTAAACCCTCAAATTAGATGGTGGTAAATATCTTGTATAATCACGACATAAAAGAAACTTCCATGAGCCTATTTTCGTGCCTTGTCTTTCTCTGCGCTTTTCAACGCTAAATTTTATAAGTGGTAAACCATCAAATTAGATGATGGTAGATATCTTGTGTTGCATTACCTTTTTGGTTTTCAATTTGTACCATTACTTTGTTCAACTAGCTGAATCTGTTTTTGTTTTTCTCATTATGCAAAAAGGTTCTGTTGTTACGTATTTCAACCATCCTAATGAACAAATTTCTTTCAGATTCCAGAAACACGAACCGGAAAAGACAAAATAGATGCCGTTGTTGTTGATGAAGAGTCTGTTGGATCTGTGAATCAGCATGTATTTGGAGCTAAGATTCTTTGTGGAGAAGGAGCATTGGACCTCTACGTGGACAAACAAAATAAAGAATCGGTGGTGCGTGTTATTATCATTTTGTTATTCACATGCTACTGTCTAATAGCATTGGATCCTATAGCCAAATGAAATGGAAATAGTCATACAAGTTACAACCAAACTCTATGTGCACCTGATCATTTGGCACTATTATTTTCAGAACGAGCTCTAGGACTTTGCAGTGTTTTAGGCTAGTCCTGGTCTCTGTCAATGTTTAGGAATGGGGTTGCAGTTGTTATAGGCATGCTGGTTTGTACTGGTCAGTTCATTTCCTGCACTTTCCCTGCAGATATTGGGAATACATCGTTTTCATGTTTCCTTAAGATGCCCTCTTTGGGGTAGGAATAGGTATCGAAACATGTAAAGAACCAAGCATCATTATTAGCCTGACAGAAGAATCGGCATTTCCTTTATCCCTTACACACTGTTGGTGACAAAATTTGTGGATAGCCTCTAGGTTTACCACGTTTTGATTATCACTTTTCTGCATAACTTCATTTTTCAATTAGACAAGGGACAACCAGGCATGCGATCAAAGGATAATGATCATTAATTTGTTCGTGTGGATAATATAAGCTAGTCAGCTGCATCACATGGAAAAACTAGTCAGATGCATGCCTGCATCACTAATCAGCTACATACATCTTCATTACTAAGACCAGTCTGTGCGTTGGTTGATTGCTCCATCTTCAACTGTCTATATGCGTCTAAAAGTTACTTGTTATGTTGCAGCTACGACAGCCCAAGAAGTCAGATGGAGAACCTGGGATTGATACAGAAACCCCTTCCAGAGTGGCCAGCATGTAGTGTTCCTGACCACAGAGATTATGTATATAACTTGTCATCAGCCATGTAACTGTAGCCAATTCAAATGTAAAGTCATGCCCATAAATTCATCATGTATAAGACCCATGTTAGGGGTGCAATTTGTCATGGCACCCGATCTAAAGCTTTCCTTTCTATTACATTCGAAAAAAAGGTAATTAGGTGGATAGGTTCTGTTCATGCAGCTGCTTTTACCCTTATCATCCATAGGGTCTCGAAGGAAGCTGTCGAGCAATGAAATAAGATCAGTCAGAACTTCAAATAATGAAAGTGTAGTGCAGTAAGCTGCATAGTTCCGTGTTCAGCCAGGAACCGGCCGGTTTACGTAGTAGTGGGATGGGACGAACCCCTGGTTTTGGTCTGAGATGACCCTATTTAAGGCCATGTTTGGATGGGTCCCAGAATGTGGTTTAGGTCTGGGATTCTGCATGATCTAGAGTCACCCACGCGAGCCATTGACAGGTGGGACACACCTATTAGGGTCGTCTTCTCGTGTACAAGCAAGACTTAGTCAATGCTGTGGTCACTGTACTTCATCTCCAATTCGCATACTACACGGACATGGCGGTCCTTTAAAAGGGAGCATTAGCATCGCCTTGAGGCCCTCGATTGAAGCCTTAACCCTAGCTGACTCAATATGCCCATTGTTTCGTCGGGAATTAGAGTTTTTTTAGAGCGTTGCTGATGTAACATTGGGTGTTCCGATCTTTCGATGAGAATGATAACCTTCGATTTGGGTGGAGATGATTTTGACGATCCGACCACAACGTACAACGACGATGCGCCTTAGCAATCGCTAAACCAACTCCAGATGGTTATTGACCTTGCCGTGGGCACGATCAACCTGATCACGAAGATCAATTCCTGCAAGCAATCGAAGAACAAGCAAGAACAAGATAAAAACAATCTAAAATTGCAAATATAGATAAGTATTGAAAAGTTGGGGTTCTGATACAAGGAGCCTGTTAGGCGGCTGTTGAGCACGTCTAAAAGACTCAAAATAGTAGCAAAAGGCTAAACTATCAAATAACCAAAACTCAAGTTATTTTGGAGGACTACCTAGCTATATATAGGAGAAATAGGAGGCCAAAATAGTATTAGGGGCGTCCAAAACACATCCATGGCCGAGTAGAACTCCTATTCCTAGTTTGACTCGGATTTAAAAAGATAACCGAACTTGTTTTGCAGATTCCTGTTGACTCGTAAGGAATTTGGACATGGGGCCGGATCCATTTAAAAGAGGACGACGAAACCTTTCAAACCAGTACTCATAGACCCCAAACACACTTGTGGATCAAAAGTTATGGTCGTTTTAAGTTGGTGCTGTCTTGGAGGCCGAATCCGAGTTGAACTTGTGCACCGAAAGAATTGGCTTCATGCTTGATGTTTGGGAGTCCTTCTGCTTGGCTCCTAAGCACAATAAAATCATCACAAGGATTAAATAGCATTTCATTCATTAAATTATTTGTATGCAACCCGAGGAACGCATTCACCTGGCAATTGAATTGACGTGCGCGAGCTCGAGTAATTGGCCCTTCTTTTACATTGTTGGTTTCAATTGGGTTTGTAGGCATGGCCGTATCCATGGTAGTGATGTCCCCATCATCCTCCCCTTCTTACATTTGAATCGTCCTCGACTCAAGTTCATCATCTTCTCCGAAGTATAGCTTTAATCTGATAATTGAGTTGACGGGCTCGAGCTCGAGTCAATGGTCCTTGAACCGACGAAGATGTAGAAGGATGGCCAAGGTGGGGGTCGATAAAGCCATGCAGATGGAGCCATCAAAGTAGATGTATACAAAGTAGAGGATGCCGTGAAGTGTCGCCAACTTAATGGTCCTGGCCAAGGTGGGGGTCGATGAAACCATGCGGTTGATATAATTGCAGCAACACTCGGTGATGACCATATGTATGCAGTGTTAGTTCTGTCCATGATGAGCATGGTCTCATCAGTTGCTGTGAGAGAACTCGTCGGATTTTGTTGTTGGTGAGTCTTTGAGCTCTTAGTTTGCACCGTTGGATTCGTTGTTCCACATTCTATCTCGTGCGCACACTCTCTCTCATCGGGGAGTGGTCGTGGCTCATCGTCGCCGAAGCGGCATCGTCGCTGTCGCTTTCTTTGCCCGTGACACCCGCGTCAAAAAGGTTTGCCATGTCGAGAGCTGGCTAGTGACACGACCTGGAGCTCGCTGTCGACAACCCTAAGGTTTCGCACGTTGTCTTCGACGTGGTGTGCCATCTGACACCGAGTCAGCAGCCACGTAAGCCAATAGATCTGTGTGCTTAGTCCACCATGAGCCATGTCTCTAAGGTGTGGGGTCCACATGCAGAGGCAAGCTATTAGCGAGTCCACTGTGGACCAGGCTTATGTGTTTGTGGACTTGGTCTATAGACCAATGACCCATATCTCAGCCTATATTATTTTTTAAAATACAGAATAATCAATTAGAAAATAGAAATCAGTCCATGCCTTCTTATCAGTCTCTCAGGAGGGAATATTCTATGTTCTCTCTATTTTTTCAGGACTTAATTTTTCGATCAATCTTTAGAGAGTATGTTCTCCTTCATATGAACCCCGATTGAGCCTGTTCAAGCTTTTAAATTCATATAAAATCAAGCTCTACTCTTTGGTGTATTTTATTTAACTTTTTCTAGTATTTGTTTTATATCGTTCATTTCGTTTAGACGTTGAAGTGAAAGGAGCGTTCAGAGGCAAAGAGTTGATCTAGGATCAAGATCAAGAGCTGTTTCAAGGTAAGCTGTGCTTTGATAATGTTGAACCTTGTTTTACAAATATTAAATTGTTATAATTTATTTCATGTTATTTCAAGTTATACTTATTTTCAATTGTTTTTGGAATTAGTTATTCAACCATTTGAATTATTCGTACCTTATCATTTGCTATGCCATGATTATTTATCACCCTAGAATGGATCTTTATTAGTTGGTTGCTAATATATGCCAACATGGGTTGGTTAGATTGTGCTTAGTTTTCTTAGTTATGCCTTGAATAAATGATATCTTTTGAAAGTGCAAATTCGAACTTGACTAAGGGTCCATGTAATATCTTTTGAAAAAGGGTGTGTTATGTGTTGTCACAAAATAATGTTGATGTTATTGATGGCATGTGTTGCATGATAATCAACTAAGGTGGTAAATGATTTGGATTGACACAAGTGGCAAGAAGATGTGTGCCATACTGTGGGTCTGTGTGACATTGGTTGGAAATTCTGTGTGGATCGTTTGATATGGTTTCTGAGATTTATTTGGAAGTCTTACCTCAGTCAATTAAGGGCTTAATCTTGTAAGCCATTATACTGGTGTGACACCCCTACCATGCCTGACTAGGTCGAACACGGCAGAGACCATCGCAGAACAGAATTGCGCCAGGATCAGCTAAGGAAAACAGCGACATGCACCAATATAACTTTTCACTATTGTAGACGATACCTTATTCATATAGCACATATAGTGCTTCCTTAGGTCTGACTATGGTGTAGACTACACCGCCCGCTTATCCAAATATAGAACTCTTGTGCCTCCCTCCTGATGGTTTTTGACTTCACAAGTTATGGTCTCAAAAAAATTTCATAGTTGTAGACCATCATCAATAGCATCAACAGCACCCACTTAACAATGAACATCAGCCTATACTCCATTATAATTAGCATAGATGACCTGCTTGAAAAACAACAACAAAGCAAGGTTGAGTACTCCAGTACTCAGCAAGCCGCGAGAAGTTGATGCATGAACTTATGTACTCATATATACTCTCCTGGCCACCAAGCCATGTAACTTCAAAGTAACTCTTTATCCAAAATATCCATCCTTTACCCATTTGTTGAAAAGTGACAAGTTTTAATTACAAATCTACTGACGGCAAAGCAACGTGGGATCTTACAACCTGTGTTAGAGGAAAACCCACATGACGCACTTCCAAACCCGAAAGCTAGGAGTGATATCACATTTTTAACTCTAATCAGATGTGTACTGCTTTGCCCATAGCATATATTGGCTTATAACGTCTGGCCAAAGTATGCGCTGCCTTTGGCGCACGACTAAGCCAAGGAAACAGAACCTTTGGCCAACTGTACTTTCACCTCTGCCTAGTTCCACCTTGCCTCACCAAAGGCTCATGGGTCGAGACTCCTCCCTTGACATCTTGCCCTAGGGTGACTGCTCATCCCCTAGCAGCAGTCACCTTCTCACCCGTAGCAGAGTCAGTTACTTGTCGATTACTTGGTTCAGCCCATCTGTCGGAACCCGCAATGGGACATGGGCCCAGCTGTATTTACCTGTACTAGTCCCTGGATCAATAGCTAGTACACACATATCATAACAGTATGGATCGTAACCATGCGATAAATAAAGTTTAATACAGAGTACTAGCCAACAATGCCCATTATTACAAAAGTTGGACCCGTAGGTCATATAGCAGCAAAAATATTAAACTGGCAAATTAACTATAAAATGAAGTCCAAAAACACCATAGGCAAACACTGAAGATAACGTGATCCTAGAAGTTCTGATAATCTTCCTCTTCAAAGTCTTCATTGTAGATATCGAATGGTGGAATGCAGGCCCTTGGATAGCTATCTTTATCTTCCTGATCTGCTTCATGGAATAAGTAGGCCCACAATAAAAAGCGAGGGTGAGTATGCAACATACTCAACAAGTCCGGTAAGAAATGCAGTATGCAATTTGATTCAAGGGAAGGAATTGGTTAGCTTGCGAAAAGCCAACTTTGAAGATTTGGACCTAGAATTTTTAAGAGTAGTTTTCAAAAGTATTTTCCTTTATGTAATCATAGTTTAAACTTTTCGGAACATGGCTGCAACCATGGAAAACAAAACAATACCTGGCATCGACCATGTTTTATTTTAAGAATACTTTGGAAATCTTTTTCGTGTGGCTCCAACCACTAACTTTTATCAAATCAAAACATTCACGGCTACAACCGTGCTTTTCTTTTGTAAAGTCGAGTTTTGAAATCAAATAGAGAAAACTATACCTGGTGACAACGCACTTTGTCCACCCTTGACCGTGGGTACGGCTATTCGAATAGTTTTACTCTGCAGAGCTTGCACGCTTTACCCGTGAGAGATATTTCACTCTTTTTGGTCATTTGCTTCCTTTGGCATATAACCCCAAGTGAAAATCACAAGGCCATTTCCCTAGCTACGTCTTAACTAAGTTACGCCCGCTGAGGTTTCACTGCCAAATGGCCACAACCAAGTTGGAAGCCCCCTCTTGCGCCTGTAGGACTACTGTGGGTACAACCACGCCTACTCCACCGTCTGGCATGCCTTAATTAAGTTTTCACTAGTTACTCAGCCAGGTCCGTCCCACAGGAACCAGCTGATCTTGTTGTACATTGTTTGACAATCACAAGGGATCGGTCCTTAGGGTGACTAGGGTGGCACATACTCAAACCCGAGTCTCGTGCATACTGCACCCGCCTTGCAACCTTCCACCCTATTCTCATTTTTGAAATTCCAAGTTTCTCTTTTGTTTTGTTTTACAAAACTGGTAGCACCAACTGCCCTTTTTAAAATAACATTTTTGCTCAATCATTTGGAATTTCAAATAACAAGCTTTCAATTAAACATACGAATAGTATTTAGCATAACTAGGCACTACTAGTAGACTAAACAAGGGTGTTAGGCCATACAATTAATCATTCTAGGGCAACCAAAGGATAGATAGATTAATATGTAGCAAACATACATATTAACAAGGTATATAACTACACTCTATCATAACATATCATTTTATGTAAACAACCATAGCATGCAAGTTAGTAAATCTATAAAACATTTCAAAACATGGATCAACATGCTTCAAGGGTACTTATTGGAAAATTGCGGGGAACTTGCGGGAACTTGCCTTGGTCGGTGAGAAGAGGGTTGTCTTCCTGTGGTTCCGCGACGGAGTCGACGTCTAGCGTTTCTATTAAACGAAAAACAATGAATAAACAAACATTCGGAAAATACAAAGAAACAAATTAATTCATAATCACATGAAAACTTCCAGATAATTAGTTTAGCATTTTATAAGATTTATAAAATTTATTTCAAAATTTTTGGACATATAGTTTAGGAGCTACAAAATTCGTAAGTTTAGACTTTCTGTGAATAATTTAATAATATAAATTTATTTATAAAATTTCAGTAAAATTATCGTAGATAGGTATTAATTTTTACTAATTAACAAAATTTGTTGCATAGAATTTAGAGTTAAACGAATTTATAGCGAAAATCATAAAATTCGCAATTTTGTGACAAAAACACGTACAACAACATTTCTTCTATGCATGGCACTATTCCTCTTATATATACGTATTCTCCTTGGCTTGCATGAAGGCTACATGAGGGGGAAACCAATAAAAGGAAAAATCGCAATGCACAGGCCACTGCCAGGCGACCGGTTGGATGAGCGCGCAGGTTCAGCGAGATCGAAGACAGCACCTGTAGCAGCGGCCGACGGCGGTGGCAGCGACGGCGGCAATGACAGTGAAGACGGCAACAGTGGCGATGACGGCGAAGACGGCGACGGTGGCGGCAGCAGAACACTACGGCGGTAGTGCACTACGGTTGAAGAGATTGGCTGGAAATAAAGTCTTTGCATAGAGCAACTCTCGTCATTTATAAAGAAAAGGATTTCCAGCAGCATGCATGGTAGTGACTCAGTTGACACATGCATTCACTAATATGGAGTGGACACGTTACTAGTTCTCTCGTCATGCATGACTAAATGGCCGGACTGGCTAGAAGAATCTCATCCCCGAGATTCCGGACTGGCTAGAGAAGAGGTTGGGAAACTCCTTCTTTAGGTCTTCTTCACGTTCCCAGGTAGCTTCCCTCTCAGTATGGTTACTCCACTGCACCTAATAGAATTTGATACTTCTACTGCGAGTTTTTCGAACTGCCTCATCCAGAATCTGTATTGGATATTCCTTATAAGAAAGATCCTGTTGTAAATCCAACTGTTCCACAAACATGTGTTCCTCTACTACTCGAAGACATTTTCTTAGCTGAGACACGTGAAATACATCATGCACGTCAGTTATTTGCGGTGGTAATTCTAACTGATACGCCACCTCGCCTCTTCTGGCCAACACTTTAAATTGTCCAATATATCTGGGTGCAAGCTTTCCGCTAACCCGAAACCTCTTGATTCCTTTCATTGGTGAAACTTTCAGGTACACGAAGTCACCCTTGGCAAACTTCAGGTCTCGACGTCGGTTATCAGCGTAGCTTTTCTGTCGGCTTTGAGCAGTTTTTAATTTATGTTGTATGCACCTCACTTGTTCTTCTGCCTCCTTAAGTACATCCGGTCCAAACACTTTTCCTTCTCCGGTTCCCTTCCAATAAAGTGGTGTTCGACACTTGCATCCATATAATGCTTCGAAAGGTGACATCTGAATACTTGATTGATATCCATTGTTGTATGAAAACTCTGCATAAGGCAAACTCTTATCCCAACCTGTCTTATTTGTCAAAGCACAGGATCTGAGCATATCTTCTAAAATCTGATTTACCCTTTCTGTCTGGCCGTCTGTTTGCGGATGATATACTGTACTGAATTTAAGGTTCGTGCCCAATGAACTATGCAACTTTTGCCAAAACTTTGAGGTGTATTGAGTACCTCTATCTGACACAAATTTCTTTGGTACACCATGCAAACACGCTACCTTTGACATGTATAACTCTGCCAACTTGTCTCCACTGTAGGTTGTTTTAACAGGGATAAAATGGGCAGATTTGGTTAGACGATCAACTATAACCCAGATTGAATCATATCCAGACTGAGTCCTTGGTAATCCAGTAATGAAATCCATTCCGATCTCTTCCCATTTCCATTCGGGAACTTTTAACGGTTGTAGTAACCCCGCAGGTTTCTGATGTTCAGCTTTTACCCGCTGGCAGATATCACACAAAGCAATAAACTCTGCAATCTCTTTCTTCATACTGGTCCACCAATACGATTCTCTTAAGTCCAAGTACATCTTGTACTACCTGGATGAATGGAATATGCAGTTTCATGGGCTTCTTTCAAGATCATCTCCTTGATTTCCTTCTTATTGGGTACAAAAATTCTTTTCCCAAACGATAGGGTACCTTTTTCATCTATTGCAAATCCTAGGGCCTTTCCTTTATTCATCTTCTCAATAATTGTTAGGACCTCTGCATCTTCTTTCTGAGCTTCTCAAATTTGGTCCTCTAAGGTTGGTCACAGTTCTATCATATTGATTTATCCTTGCACCACTATGTTCAAATTCATTTTCTTGAATTCTTCATGCAAAGTTGGCTGGCTTTCCTTAACCAATATACTATTACAATAATTCCTCCTACTCAGAGCATCAGCCACTACATTAGCTTTCCCAGGGTAATAATGGATTCCAACATCATAATCCTTTATAAGCTCTAGCCATCTTCTTTGCCTCATATTTAAATCTGGTTGAGTGACTATATACTTTAAGCTCTTATGGTCAGTATATATCTCAGTTCGGTTCTCGATGAGGTAATGCCTCCAAATTTTAAGGGCATGTACCACGGCTGCTAATTCCAAATCATGAGTAGGGTAATTTTCCTCATGAGGGCGTAATTGCCTGGATGCATAGGTCACCACTTTACCTTCTTGCATCAACACACAACCCAAACCTTGCTTCGAGGCATCACAATAAACCACAAAGTCTTTTTGTATCTCTGGTAATGTCAATACTGAAGCAGAGGTTAGTTTCTTCTTGAGCTCTTGGAAACTATCTTCGCATGATGGTGTCCATGCAAACTTCTTTTCTTTCTTTAATAGTTGTGTAAGTGGTCTCGCAACTTTGGAGAAATCTTCTATGAATCTTCTATAATATCCAGCCAAACTAAGAAAACTTCTAACTTGAGTTACTGATTTGGGTTGCTTCCAATCAAGTACATCCTTTACTTTACTGGGGTCTACAGCAACTCCTCCAGCTAAAATGACATGGCCCAAGAAGAGACTTCTTTCATCCAAAACTCGCATTTGCTGAACTTGGCGTAAAGCTTATGTTCCCTGAGTTTTTCCAAAACTAAACGCAAATGCTTCACATGTTCTCCTTCATCTTTGGAGTATATCAAAATATCATCAATGAAAATAACTACGAATTTATCCAAGAATTCCATGAACACCTTGTTCATCAAATGCATAAAATAGGTTGGTGCGTTGGTTAATCCGAAGGACATCATGGTGAACTCGTAAAGTCCATACCGAGTGGTGAAGGCAGTCTTAGGAATATCCTCCTTCTTGATTTTAATCTAATGGTACCTTGATCTTAAATCTATTTTTGAGAAAACACAAGCTCCCTTGAGTTGGTCAAATAGATCATCAATCCTCGGCAATGGGTACTTGTTTTTTATTGTCACTTCATTCAAGAATCTATAATCTATACACATCGTTAGTGTGTTATCCTTCTTTTTCACAAAGATGACGGGAGCTCCCCAAGGTGACGAACTAGGGCGAATGAAACCCTTCTTCTGTAATTCTTCAACTTGCTTCTTTAACTCCACTAATAAGTTAGCAGACAACCGATAGGGTCTCTGATGGATCGGGGTTGTGCCAGGTACTAGGTTAATAACAAACTCTACATCTCGATCTGGTGGCATGCCTAGCAAGTCATCAAGAAAGACATCTGGATATTCTTTTGCTACGGGTACTGATTCCAATGTTATTTCCTTCAGCTGATTCAACAGACTGGTCGGACTTGAAGCAAGGTCAGATAAGAAGCATACCCGGTCTCCATCCCCATTGACAAGAGATATGGTATGGTTGGCACAATTAATTTGTCCTTCATGTTTGGTTAACCAGTCCATACCAAGTATTACATCTATTCCCTTGGAATCTAATAGAATAAGGTTTGCTAGAAACTTCACCCCAGTAATTTCAGCACCTGGGAGCGATAGCGGTAGTGAGGCCAGGAGCGATGGCTCAGTCAGGCTATGATGGTGACAGCGCTCTAGCATGGCTCTGACAGAGTGGGTGTGAGCACCAGAGACAACACGACAGGGGTAAGGTGATGGTGTGGACGATGTCAGCGAGGAGCTCTGGCGGCGGCAGAAATGGCAGCAAGGTGGCACGGAGGTGAACAGTAGAAAATGAGCTCGATTTGACGAGTGACGGTGGATTCACCGAATTGATGGAGAGGAAAGGATTGTGGTAGCATGGAACATGTTTTATCGCACTCAAAAGAGGCAGGGATTCACCGGTTGCATCGAGGTAGTGTAGGGAGCATGGATGAAGAAGATGAGGGAGAAGATTAGGACGGTAACGTTCCAGCAAATAGAGAGGGGGTGGGAGCTCCTCAAGGGGGAAAATGGAATGATCGAGTGAGGAGGATGTAAACCATAAAATTTGTATATTATGGTTAATTATTTTATTATATATTTTGAGATTTTCCTAAATTTTCTTAATTTTAAAAGTGTTTTTCCTATTTTTAGATTTATAAAATGGTTTACTGTAGAAAAATGATAACAACAATGATTCTGGAAATAATTTTATTAAGTTTGAAATGTCTCAAGGTATTTTTGAGAATTTTCTAGAATTTTTTAACCTTATTTACTATTTTCTAAAAACATTTTTATTTTTAGTAATTAAATTATTTTGTAAAATTAGAAAAATCCCTTCCTGATATGTGGGACCTAACCCCACATGTCAGGAGAGTCTTGAACCTCCAGACCAAACCAAAGAATGTGTTGTTCTCTCTCTACTCCATGAACACATTTTGAAATTCAAAGACCTTATGATTTTCTTCCAATTTCTTTCCCACATTGAGTGTATTGTTATCCTCATCCAACCACCCCTATTTTCCTGACCTAACCCCCTCGTTTTGCACCAAAAATCTATTTTTCTATTTTCGATGCCATTGTATCTAAGTTGGATTCTCCCTTATCCGAGCCTCCCTGAGCGTTGAGCACCGGGACCGTCTCTTATTGCTCAACTTGTTCCTTCGTTTGTTCCTTGCTTTCATAAAGTCATTTGCCTAGAGCACCACGACATCCCGAAGTTGTCCTTAATGTCGCCGACATGCCCTTGTGACCTTCCTGTCGCCTCGAACCTCCTTTTCCCGAACTATCTACGTCATATCGTGTTCCACCTCATCGCGGAAGTAACCCCTCAATCAATTTAGAGTTACTTGTGACATTTACAATGAATTTCGCATTATTCTGGAGCTACCTAAACACTATTAATTGATGTTCATCGTGTCGTTGTGTCGTCTTCCATGCCCCTTCACCACTTTCGTGGCCGCTATTGAATTTGTCATGTTGCGAGCTTTCCTGTGCTCACCTCGGTTTGGTTAGAGCCCCGCCCTATGCATGGCAAGATTTCCTATGCTCATGCTTCTCTATTATGGCTGCATGCATGTGCTCTATGTGTTGCCGAGAACAGCAAGTCTCCGGTGAAAAGGAAAAAATAAAAAATAATAAAATAATAAAATAAAATAATTTGTTTTTTTGAAATTTAAAAATCAGAGCCGATGTCATAATTTGGATTTTATTTTGAAAAATAATTTCAAAAACTTTAGAGAATCTTTTTTCTCATTTTATGTAATCCCGTTCTCCTTCATCCAACTTTGATTGAACTCATTCAAATTTCTAAATTTATCTTCAATTTGGAGTTTATTTGAGTCTCTATTTGTTGTTTATTTGTATTTCTCTCTTTCTTTTTGGTAGACGTTAATCACTAAGGAGCGAACAAAGGATTTAAAGATCAAGACTCAGCAATAGTATTCGAACAAGGCAAGTAGTAACCGTTGACCATGTTGAACCAATGTTTGCAAAATATTTTGTTTTATACAAATTGCATGCTACTTCTTTACAAATGTCATTTGCTAGGAATAGCTAAATATCTATTTGTCATTATGTCACCTTGATTATGTCAATACACTATATCCATTATTACTCTAAGTCGGGACATTAATAGTTGGACATAGTTGTATTACCAATATTGCGTTAATACTATGCTTAGACATGCTTAGTTGTATTAAGTGTTCATATCACATGATGAATATGGATAATCTTCACTTAATGAGATTTGGAATTGTGGCAAGTAGCCACTGTTGTAAAATTTGTTATGCCAGGTGTGCCATTGGTCTTGGTTATTGTCGGTGTTTCGTGCACCGGCAATACAAATTTTTGGTTAGTGGGGGTCGTGCGCTTCCTTTCCTCGAATGGTCGACTCAAGAAGCCAGAGGTTTATACTGGTTCGGGCTGAAGGTCCCTACTCCATTTCGTGATGTGGATGTGTATTGCTTCTCAGGGCGAATAACAGCCGGGGGATTACAGACGAGGGAGTGTTCCCTTGGATGCTCAATCGGTCTTTGGTTCGATCGATCCAGAGAAAAATGCCCCCTGCACTTAGGGTCCTGCCCCTCCTTATATAGACGGAAAAGAGGCAGGTTACATCGGAGTTTGAAGAAAAGAGAGAGATAAAAGAAGAAAAAAAGGGGTAGTGCCTCTTATGTCTCAAAGTCCGTTCTTGGGTCTCGTCGCCCGATCGGTCCTCACGTCCTTCACGCCGGGCAGGTAGACCAGTCGAGGGAGTCGGTTCTGGGACTGGTTGAGGGGAGTGACGCACTGCTTCGCTTGCCCAGGGGTGCTGACGAGGTGGTGCTTGACTTTGGTGTCCCCCACCAGAGGGCGCGTCCTCTGGTTGCGTGTCAGGCGAATGGGACCGGAGCTTGACTTCGCGCGGCCCCTCTGCTGCCTCGAGAAGGAGCCATCTACCCCCCACAGGGGTGTCTCGAACGTCATGCCCATGGGGTAGGCGGCCAACTCCCGGTGCGAGCCCCGATGCCGTGGTCGTTGTGGTCGTTGGTGGGGACGATCTCCTCCGGGTCAGGGTCATAGGCGCCCCGACCCAAGGAGGTCAGAGCGCGTCCGAGCCCCGATCGGGGGGCGGGACTCCTTTGTTGCATGGCGTACGCCTGCCGGTCGGAGCTGGGCCCCAAGCGGCCCAACTGATTAATCGGGCCGCTTGGGGTACCTGTGGTATGAGTATCCGTCAGTAGCCCCCGACCCCCGATCGAATCGGAGAGCCGGTCAGGGGTTTACCCTGATCGAGGTCAACCTGGTGTCGGGTCGATCCGTCAGGGCGGGATCCGGTCGGCGCAGCGTGCCGGGGACAGCCTTGGTCGGAGAACCGAGGTGCACGTGAGCGCACCCGGTGGGTGTAGCCCCCGAGCGGGTCGGAGAGCCGGTCGGGGGTTTACCCTGATCGAGGTCGACCTGGCGTCGGGTCGATCCGTTGGGGCAGGATTCGGTCGGCGCAGCGTGCCGAGGACCGCCTTGGTCGGAGAACCGGGGTGCGCACAAGCGCACCCGGTGGGTGTAGCCCCGAGCCCCCGAGCGGGTCGGAGAGCCGGTCGGGGGTTTACCCTAATCGAGGTTGACCTAGCGTCGGGTCGATCCGTCGGGGCAGGGTCCGGTCGGTGCAGCGTGCCGGGGACCGCCTTGGTCGGAGAACCGGGGTGCGCGCGAGCGCACCCGGTGGGTGTAGCCCCCAAGCCCTCGAGCGGGTCGGAGAGCCGGTCGGGGGTTTACCCTGATCGAGGTTGACCTGGCGTCGGGTTTTTTGCCCCGTCCGCAGATATGGGATCTGGAGGGGATGAGCGAACGCGCGTTTACCTACGTCGGCATGAACGCCATGCTCGTGCGAGCTACTGGCGGGTAATCCGAGTGGGGCCTTGGTGATCTCCCTGGAGGGGGATCATCTCCAAGCGGACGAAACCCGGCGTGGGTGTCCGGCGCGCTGCGGGGCGTCCCATAAAAACCTTTCCTTACTCGATCCCGTATCGGACTTCAAGGTCGTTCGCCGACCTGAAGCACGGCTGGCCGCCACTCATCGATGAGTTCCACGGGAGAGTGCGAGGTATGGTCTCGGATGCGAGCCAGGGTGATTGGGTCGTCCGCCGACCCAACTGGAGGCCCGCTGTGGGCTCGCCCTGGTTCGCCCCTCGCTCTGAATCCGTGCCGGGGCGGCGCTAGGTCCATTTGACTGTACCAGGCCTTCGTGACCCTCAGCAACATGCCGGGCCTCGTGCGCGAGCCGGAAAGCGGCCCGCCTCCTCGAGGCCGGGCGGCCCAATGGGCCGATCATACCTTTTACGGGGCGCCTGGCCCATACCGCCCGGCGGAGACCGCGGGGCTACGGAGCGCGCGGCGCGAGGCGGCTGTCCTATCAGAGTTTTAATGCTTAGTGGGAATTTAAAGCCATAGCACGTTACCAGCGGCACCGGAGGTGGTGGCAGACGGGCGGTCAGGAATCACGCCGGTTCGCGCGACGGGGCGTCTGCCTTTGTCTGGTGCCCGTTCGGTCGCTTATAAAAAGGGTGCAGGAGGCGCGAGGAGGGGGCGCTTGCTTTCATTTTCTGCGACAAGAGACAAAAGGGAAAGAGAAAAACTCAGTCGCGAAGAGGGGCCCTTGTTCCCTTGCCTTTCCTCTCCCCTCTTCCTCGGTCCTCGCGATGTCGTGGCCGATGTGCTCGCCGATGTCCGGTCGCGTCCCTAGCTTGGAGAAGAAGGGGTTCCTCCCCCCGTGGGACGTTTCATGGTGGAGGGTGCCGGCTAGGGGTGGATAACGAGCCAGTTGAACTTTTTTTCGAGCTTTCTTCGACACTGATTTATTCTTATTTATTATAGTCTCCTGTATTGTTTGAGACCCAACTTCGAACCGAGCTTAACGAGCCGAGCCTAACGAGCCGAGCCGAAGTTGACTCTGGTTCCAAATCAACTAATTTTTATTTTAAAAGAAAAATAAATGTAATCAGAACAATTTTGAAACGAGCCACCGAGCCAGCTCAACGAGCTTTTTTTCCAGCCCTAGTGCCGGCGGGGGCCGCGGTCCCCGCGTCGGGTGACGGTGAGGTCGTTGTGCTCGCCTCTTTCTACGAGCATGGATTCGGGCTCCCTCTCCATCCGTTTGTTCGTGGATTGCTGCACTTCTACAGGGCGAAGGTGCATCACCTGAACCCGAACGGCGTCCTCCACATCGCGACCTTCATCACGCTGTGCGAGGGCTTCCTGGGGATCGAACCCCACTGGGGGCTGTGGTGGCACTTCTTCTTGGTGCGGCTGCCGTCGGACGCGGCCGCTCCCCTTGGCGGTGTTGCCGTTCAACTGCGTGGCGGCCGCAAGGCGGACTATATTGACGTGAAGCTGCCGTCGTCAAACCGGGGATGGCACAACGAGTGGTTCTACGCCCGGAACCCGGGTGGTAGCGCCCCGGTCTTCACCGGCGAACTGCCCAAGGCGAGTCCCCAATGGGGTTGGGGACCCGACGCGAAGGACAAGAAGAGGGTGAAGATGGTCATCGAGCGGATCAGGGACCTGAAGGCGCGGGGCCTAACCGACAACGTCGTCGTTCGCGTGTTCATGGAGATGCGCGTTCAGCCCCTCATGGATCGGGTGCACCCCATGTTCAGATACGTTGAGGCATCTGATCCCATGAGGATGTCCGAGGCGGAGCTCCTGACGTCGGAGCTCTTAGCTCGGGTATCTGCGGTCGTCGGTGCGGGCGATACCGAGGCGGCGGGCGGCGTCCCTGCGCCGTTCTCGGCACAGAACCAACCGAATCTGGTAGGTCGGGTGGCACCCCCTTTTCTGACCCTTCTCCCTTAGCCTTCCGGGGCTCATCCGAGCGTACCTTCGCAGGGGCTTGGTGGCATGGTCTCCTGGGCCTACTTGCCGGGGGAGAGAGAAGCGAGGGCTACAATACAAGTAATCGCCGATCAATGACGCCGTCACTGCCGAGCGGAGGGAGGATAGGAGAAAAGCTAGGGTGGCGTAAAAGAGGGAGGAGCGCGCGGCCAGGGCTGCGCAGGGCGAGGAGGTGTCCGACACATCCTTAAGCGAGGGCAGCTTGGAGGTGACCTCGAGCGAAAGCAGCGAGGGTGTCGGGGGCGGTTCGAGTGGCCCCAGCGAGGGCGCTGCCGGAGGGCTCGGAGTCCCCGAGCCCCAGGAGAACATTTCGGATACGGGCTTCCTCCTGAGGAGGCGGAGACCCGCCATGCCCCCACGCGAAGGTCCGGCGAAGAGGGCGCGTGGGCCGCCGCACATCCGCTCGTCGCGGTTAGTATCCCATTCGTTTCCTTTGCTTGAGCTTCCTCGTGTGATCCCCGACTGGTTGTCGTGCGTAGAGTCTACTCGAGCGCGGAGGTGGTGCTGAGCCCGACCGTGGCCGCGAGTGGTCTCACATCCCCACCCCCGGCGGTGGGGGACACGTTGATGGTCGTCCGGAGCTGGGGGCCTGCAGGGACAGTCCCGGCGGCGGAGCCGGGTGAATGGGAGGTGACGCTGCCGCGGGGGAGCCCGATGCGTGGGAGTTGCTCCGCGCCTTCGGTCGGAGGGGGCGAGGATGTGCTTCTGCCGCAACCGCCGAGGGAACCGTCGGCTTGCGCGGGCCGGCCATCGGAGGAGGCCCTGGGATGGGCTGTTGAGGACGCGCCAGCAGGGGCGGCCCAGAGACAGATCGAGATCGGGTCGGAGTACCCGAATCAGCCCCTGGAAGGGCAGATTGCTGGGACGTCGCGGCCGGGGCCCGTCCCAATGTCCTTTCCCGTGCTCACCTGGGCGGGTAGCGATCCGTCCGCAGAGCCGTTACTCGTCCTGGACGACATGGCGGAGAACCGCAAATGGGTGGCCCTGCAAGAGGGCGAGAAGAGCGTCGAGGCCGAGTCGGTCGGATCCGCGAGGGTCTTCTTCTTGCTCTCGTGTCCTCTAGCAGGGCGTTAAGCTCCATCACCGGGGGAACTCACCCGGTCGGGACGGTAAGTTCGGGAGCCTCGTCCTGGCGTTTTTTTTTTAGAACGGGGCTGCGGTTGACCAATCAGGTAGTTTGTTTGCAGCGCCTGTAGGTTCGGGCGATGGACAAGTCAGCCTTCCTGCGACACCTGCACGGTCGGAGGGAGGATGTTGAAGAGGAGCGTGACCGCCTTAAGGCGATGTTGCACGATACTCCGGGAGCGCTTGCCGCCGAGCAGGAGAGGGCCAGCACCACGAGTCAGAGGCTGGACGAGGTTGCCGGGTCTCTGCAGGAGGCTCGGCAGCTGGTACGGTCCCTGGGCAACGAGGTGTCCGAGGCTAGGTCTTCCCTGGATGAGGCCAACAAAGCCAGGGATTCCGCCGTTAGTGCGAAGGAGTCCGCTCGGTTGGAGGTGGCCCGCCTCTGGGACGAATGTGACTCGGCCCGGAGGGGGGTCGACCAATTGCGCGCTGAGCGAGACTCCGCCCGGGAGGAGCTGTCTTCGGCGAGAAACTTGCCGAAGAGGCGGCGCTCGATCGGGAAGCGCGGGCCAAGGCTGAAGATGATCTTCGCGCCATGGCAGCATATGTGGCTGGCGATTTATCCGAGCCCTTGATGAACTTCGCGACAGCCGCCTTCTGATACAGTCTTGGTCTTGCAGAGCTGCAGGGGAGCCTAAGTGGTGTCTTGGAAACGTGAAGGTTGGCGGTGGAGGAGCGCGACGCGGTGGTCATGTCACGAGACGTGGCCCGCTTACCAAGAGGCGCAGAGAGGGGCTAGCCGAGCCGACAATTGGTCGACGACCCTTCGGGGTCGGCGGTATCTGTCTGCGACCGAGTGCTGGGGCTAATCCCGGGCCCGAGCTCCCTCTTTTCCGTGCTGGCTAGTGTGCCGGAGCATGTCGAAGCCTCGGTGCGCGAGGGAGCGACGCTCGGCGCTTCCTCGGCACTGGTCAACGCCATCTCTTACTATGATGGTATCGACCTCGAGACCGTTGGGAGCGGGATCGCCGGGAACCGGACCGACGAGGAGGTCGACGGGTTTGTGTCCCGGGTCGACCCATACGCCCGGGAGATCGCCGAGAGGATTTCGCCGCAGAGTGTCCTCCATCGAGAGCAGGGAGATAATTAGTTTAGTTTAGTTTTTTGGTAAGGCGGCGAACTTTATGTAATGATACTTCGTGGAAAGGAAAATTCCCGACCGGCTGGGAACCGAGCGGCCGGTCGGATTATCGATCCAAACGAGTGCGGAAGTAAAAGTGCTTGTGTCTGTGTGGGGTGTTTTCGGCTGACAACGAGCGGTCTTAGTCGGGTGCCGCCTTTTTCCATAAAGCGCTACTTCGCGACTCTAGCCACGGGGGCGTAGGTCGTAGTGCTTGGGTCAAAAGGTTTACCGCGAAGTGGGATCACTCGGACGGTCAGTCGGAATCACCGACTCGGCCTATAGAGGCACGAGTAGCCCCCGAGTGGTGCGCGGGTTCTGAGCTCCAGTTGCCGCGCGCCGCTTTAAACTCGGAGGCCGGGTAAAAAAGAGGGCGGTCGGAGGGAAGAGTGGAGGATAAGCTCGACTTAACTTCTTGGGCGTTCTAATTTTTGGAAATGGTGCAGGCCGCTTCGGATTTCGCTCCCCGTAGTTACTCGATCTTCTTCGTGCCACGCGCCTCGGGGTATAAAAGGAGGTGCGTCGAGACTCTTTGAGCCGCGCCAAAACTCCTTTTCCAAGCTTATCCATGCCACTATGGGGGACCGCTTCGCTGAACTTCTTAGGGAGTCCTCTGCAGACGCGGAGGAGGCCTGGCGGAGGATCGTGGCGGACGTGGAGGCCGGCGTTGTTGTTTGGGACGCTAGGCGGGTCGACGCCCTCATCGCGGTTGTGCCTCGCCTTCAGCTGGTGAGGGCACCGCTGATTGAGGCGCTGACCGAGCGGTGTCATGAGTCGTTTGGCTGGATCGGCGCGCACCTGGAGGAGCGCCACCGCGAATGACGGGGAGCTCCGATCAGAGGAACGCCTCCGTTAAACGTCGGGGGGCTCCGATCCGGGTGGGCCGCTTCCGCTGGTGGGGCTAGTGCCCCTTTTTATGTAAATAAATAAACAAATGAAAAGAAGCTGCCACTCTGTTTCCTTCTTTGCTCGCTGGTTCTTCTTCTTTCTTCTTAACGGGCTTGTTTTTGTGAGATGTGCTTCGATGACCATAGCTTTTAGGGACCGCAAGGGGTTAGGCGTAGGTCGGAGGCAGGTATTAGCGTGAGTTTGCGTGGGAGGGACGTACTCCCGACCGACAACCGATCACTTTGCATGCGCAATTTATCCGATCCATAGGGCACTACTTCGGGACCTCAACCGCCGGGGCGTAGGTCGTAGTGTTTGGGCTCAACAAAGTTACCAAGAGGAGAGACTAGACACCTGATCGGGTAACCGACCGTCGCGATTTCTCGAATTAGAGACTTCTCGAGTTGTTCGTGGACGAGAGAAAACTTCTAAGGATAAAATTTTCTCAACTTCTCTATATTCCACGCGTTGGCGATGAGGTTGCCCTTGGCGTCCTTAAGACAAAAGGTGCCAGGTCGGAGAACTTCTGTAATGATGAAGGGGCCTTCCCAGGGCGGAGAGAGCTTGTGTTTGTCCTTGCTTGACTGGACTTGTCGTAGAACTAAATCGTCGACGTTTAACGATCGACTGCGAATCAGGCGACTGTGATACCGCCGTAGGGTCTGCTGGTACTTGGCTGACCGCAAGATGGCGACGTCACGTGCTTCATCGAGTTGGTCGATGGCGTCTTGTTGTGCCTCCAATCTCCGCGTGTCGTCGTAGGCTTCTACTCTTGGAGCGTCGTACTCCAAGTCGGTCGGGAGGATGGCTTCCACTCCGAACACCAGGAAGAATGGCGTGAATCTGGTCGATCGGGTTGGCGTGGTCCGCAAACTCCAAAGAACAGAGGGCAGCTCGGCCGCCCACCGTTCAGCGAATTTCTTCAGGCGACTGAAGATTCATGGCTTGAGCCCTTGGAGAATCATGCCGTTGGCTCGCTCGGCCTGGCCATTGGTGTGGGGGTGCGCCACCGCTGCCCAGTCGACGCGAACGTTGAAGTCGTCGCAGAATTCGAGGAACTCCTTCCCCGTGAATTGTGTCCCGTTGTCGGTGATGATGGAGTTCAGGACTCCGAAGCGGTAGATGATGTCGCGGAAGAAGCTCGCTGCCTGTGCGGAGGTGATGGTCGCGAGCGGCTTGGCCTCTATCCATTTTGTGAACTTGTCCACGGCGACGAGCAGATGGGTGAAGCCCCAGGGCGCCTTTCTGAAAGGTCCGACCAGATCGAGCCCCCAGATCGCGAAGGGCCATGTGATGGGGATTGTTTGTAGGACTTGTGCCGGAAGGTGGGTCTGCCTAGCGAAGAACTGGCAGCCTTCGCAAGTGCGAACAATCTGCGTAGCGTCAGCCACAGCGGCCGGCCAGTAGAAGCCCTGCCGGAAGGCTTTTCCTACCAGGGACTGTGGCGCGGCATGGTGTCCGTAGACCCCGCCGTGGACGTCGAGCAGCAGGTGTCTCCCTTGGTAGGCCGGGATGCACTTCTGGAGGATCCCAGAGGGGCTCTTCTTGTACAGGTTCTTCTCGACCAGGACGAAGGACTTGGCCCGCCGAGCGAGGCGCCGAGCCTCGGTGGGGTCGGCGGGGAGCGACCCGTTTGTCAACCGGTCGATGAAAGGTTGCCTCTAGTCGGACTCAGTGTTCAGCACACTACGGTCCGACCCAGGCGGTTCCGCGTCTGGCCGAACGTCGGTCGGAGCATTCGTTTTTAGGGGGTCGGCTGCGCCCTCGATCGTCAAGTCCAACCGGATGGATGGCTTGTGGAGGTCGGAGACGAAAACTCCAGGAGGGACCGGGCCTTTGCTGGAGGCGAGACTAGCGAGGGAGTCGGCTTCACCGTTGTAGCGTCGGTAGCTATAGTGGAGCTCGAAACCTTTGAATTTTTCTTCGAGCTTGCGGACCTCCAGGCAATAGGCCGCCATTCCGGCGTCGCGAGGCTCCGTGGCCTTCATCACTTGGTCGACGACCAATTTTGAGTCGCCATGGACGTAGAGTCCCCGGGCGCCGAGGCCGGCGGTAATCCGAGGCCGTTGACGAGGACCTCGTATTCGGCAACATTATTGGTCGCGTCAAAAAGTAGTCGGATGGCGTACAGAAGCTTGTTGCCGAGAGGGGAGATGATGACGACCCCCGCGCCAGCCCCATTTTTGGTGTAGGACCCATCGAAGTACATCGTCCAATATTCGGGGTCCTCGATCGGTGGCGGAGCTTGGGCCTCGGTCCACTCGGCGACGAAGTCGGCCAAGGCTTGTGACTTGATCGCCGTCTGGGGGACGTATGATATGTCGAGGCCATTGAGTTCGAGAGCCCATTTGGCGATCCTTCCGGTGGCGTCGCGGTTGTGGACGATTTCTCCGAGGGGCGAGGAGGTCACCACGGAGATGGGGTGCCGGTCGAAGTAGTGGACCAGCTTCCTCTTCATTATGAGCAGTGAATACAACAGCTTCTGTATCTGCGGGTACCGAACCTTTGTCTCGGAAAGTACTTCGCTGACGAAGTAGACCGGCCTCTGGACCTTGAAGACGCGGCCTTCTTTCGCTCGCTCCATGACAAGTGCCGCGCTGACAACTTGGGTCATAGCGGCGATGTAGAGGAGCATCGGCTCTTGCGTTGTCGGGGCGACCAACACTGGAGGCGAAGTCAAGAATGCCTTCAGTCGACTGAGGGCTTCCTGGGCTTCTTGGGTCCAGCTAAAGCGGTCGGATTTCTTCAGTAGCTTGTAGAGTGGCATCCCGCGCTCGCCGAGGCGAGAGACGAAGCGGCTCAGAGCCGCGAGACACCCCGTCAGCCTTTGGACCCCCTTCATGATGTTGATCGGCCCCATCTTCATAATGGCAGAGATTTTCTCGCGGTTGGCTTCGATGCCGCGTTCGGAGATGATGAAACCGAGTAGCTTTCCCTTCGGGACCCCAAAAACGCACTTCTCGGGGTTGAGCTTTATGCGAAACCGTCGAAGGTTCGCGAAAGTCTCCTCCAGGTCGGCGACAAGGTCGTCGGCCTTCCTGGTCTTGACAACGATGTCGTCGACGTATGCCTCGATGTTACGACCTATTTGGTTAGAAAAATACGCTTGCATACACCGCTGGTATGTCACGCCCGCGTTCTTCAGGCCAAACGGCATCATGACGTAACAACACGAGCCGTACGGGGTGATGAAGGAAGTCGCGAGCTGGTCGGATTCCTTCATGGCGATCTGGTGGTAGCCCGAGCAGGCATCCAAAAAAGAAAGGGATTCACACCCGGCGGTGGAGTCTACAACCTGGTCGATACGAGGCAATGGGAACGGGTCTTTTGGACAGGCCTTGTTGAGGTTCGTGTAGTCAACACACATTCTCCATTGCCCAGACTTCTTTTTTACAAGGACGGGATTGGCGAGCCACTCGGGGTGGCGCACCTCCCTCACAAAGCCAGCGGCCACGAGCTTGGCAATTTCTTCCCCAATGGCCTTGCGCTTTTCTTCGTTGAAACGGCGCAGGCGTTGGGCGACCGGCCTGGAGCCCAGTCGGATGTTTAAGGAGTGCTCAGCGGCTTCCTTTGGGTTCTCAGCATGTCCGAGGGTCTCCAGGCGAAGACGTCCCGGTTTGCTCGCAGGAAGTCGACGAGCGCGCTTTCCTATTTGGCAGGGAGGGCGGCCCCGACCCGCACCGTCTTGGCGGGATCCTCAGGATCGACCGTGACCTCCTTCGCATCCTCCACGGACTTGAAGGAGCTTGACCCCGACTTACAGGAGTCGGGGGCGGGCTCGGGGGCTTTTCCCTAGAAGTGAGCGAGCTCGGCGAACGCGACGACTGCTGAAGCTAGCTCGCAACTGCTCTGCTCGCAGTTGTAAGCGAGCTGGAAAGACGAGGCCACGGTGATAACTCCCTGCGGCCCCGGCATCTTCAGTTTGAGGTAGGTGTAGTTGGGGATTACCATGAACTTCGCGTAGCATGGCCTCCCCAAGATGGCGTGGTAAGAGCCGGGAAAATCCACGACCTCAAAAGTGAGGTTTTCGGTGCGGAAATTGTCCGGGCTCCCGAAGGTGACGGGTATGTCGACTTGCCCAAGTGGATGTGCCTGTTGGCCAGGGACGCCGCCGTAGAAAGGCGCCTTGCTCGACCGAAGGGCGGAGCGAGAGATCCCTAGGGCATCCAAGGTCTCAACATACATGATGTTGAGGCCGCTACTGCCGTCCATGAGCACCTTAGTCAGGTGCTTCGTTCCCACGATGGGGTCGACGACGAGCGGGTAGCGTCCCGGATGCGGGACGTGGTCGGGATGGTCGATTCGATCGAAGGCGATCGGGCACTCCGACCACTGCAGGTAGCTGGGGACGGCGGGGGTCACCGCGTGGACTTCCCGATAGGCGAGCTTCAGCCGATGCTTGTCGGCGTAGCACGCTGCCCCACCGAAGATCATGAGGCAACCGTCGAGTTGCGGAAACTCGTCGGTCGTCTCGTCCCCCTTTGTTCCGGTGTCGGACGCCGGGTTGCGCTTCTTCCCCTTTCCCCGCGACGTCGTGGGGTTCTCGAAGAGGAAGCGTTTCAGGACTTCACAGTCTCGGTATTTGTGTTTGACGGGATAGGCGTGGTGTGGACACGGACTATCCATCAACTTCTCGAAGTGGTCGGGCGTCTACCGAGCCTGTTGCTTGGCAGGGCGGTCTGCAGCGGTGACCATGCGGCCTTCGCGGCCTTGCTTCCCCTTCCGTTTTCGTTTGTCGGAGCAGTCGGAAGAGGTGCTGGCCTCAGGGCCGGACGCTCGGTGGGCCACCTTCTTCTCGAAGATGGCCCCTACAGCCTCCTCACCGGAGGCGTGGTTGGTGGCGATGTCGAGGAGCTCCTTGGTGGTCCTGGGCTTGGCGCAGCCCAGCTTGTGGACCAGAGCCTCGCAGGTGGTGCCGTAGATGAATGCCCCGACGACGTCGGCGTCGCGTATGTCGGGGAGCTCATTGCACTGCTGGGAGAAGCGACGAATGTAGTCCCAGAGGGTCTCTCCTGGCTGCTGCTTGTAGCTCTTCAAGTCCCAAGAGTTGCCAGGGCGTTTGTACGTGCCCTGGAAGTTTCCGATGAAGAGGTTCGTCAGGTCGGCCCAACTCCCGACGGTGTCTGCGGGCAGATACTCGAGCCAGGCTCGGGCATAGTCCGCGAGGTAGATGGGGAGGTACTGGATGATGAAGAAATCATCTGTCGCTCCCCCCGCCCGGCAAGCGAGCCGATAATCCTCCAGCCAAACACTAGGGTTCGTCGCCCCCGAGTATTTGGCTATATTGGCCGGGGCCCGGAACCTGACCGGGAAGCCGGCATTGCGGATGGCGCAGGTGAACGCCTGCGGTCCGGGGCCGTCGGGACCCGGATTGCGATGGTCGTGCCGTCCGCTGTCGGCAACCTGCGACCGTGCTCCCATGTCGGCAGCTCTCCTCCGCGCCTCGATGGTGGCGCGAAGGTCATGGTTGTCCCCTAGGCGATGGCGCACTGGGGTGCGCGATGCCTGGGGAAGCTCGTGATGCGGGGCTGACTTGGCCGGGCTCCGATGACCCCACGAGGGGGAGCTACCCGGGTGGCCCGAGGTCGCGCCTGAGTGTCGGGAACCGAAACCCTGGGCGTGCTGGACGACAGCACGCTCCACCAGCCCCTGGAGGTTCTGCTATGTGACCTTGGCCTCCGGGTCCGTCGGCTCGGGGAGCCCGCGGAGCAGCATTGCTGCCGCGGCGACGTTTTGGTTAGCGTGGGGGAAAAATGGAAGATTGTTCGTTCCCTCAGCTAACTGGTGATGCACCTGGCGTGCGCGCACGCGCGCCAGAGACCAGCGTCGGCTTGGGCTGACGTTGCTCTAGGTCGGCCTGGAGTTTGTCGAGCTCGGCCTTGCGGGCCTCCAGCTCCTCGCGCTGCCGTTGGAGGTCAACGAGGCGAACCTGGAGGCGCGCGCCGTCTTCCCGCCGGGACTCGTCTCCCCGTGCTTCGCCGAGCGGGAGGAGGGTCCCGGGAGTCGCGGAGGTGGCGGATGGCTCCTCCGCGCCCGCCATGTTGCATTCGCGAGAGTACGCCCAGCGTGGGGGGTGCTCCCTGTCGAAGCTAGAGCTGTGGCTGGAGGAGTCCCCCAGCAGGTCGTGGAGGGAAGTCGACACGTAGCCGGTCATGGCTACGAGCCGGGAGCCCGCGGAAGGCGGGGCCGTCTCCTGGCGCCGTTCGCACATGGCGCCATCAGAGGTGACACTGGTGCGAGGTAGGCCCGCCCCTATGGCCCGTGTGGGGGCCTCGAGGCGAAGGTCGCCAAGGATATCGGCGACTGCGCCCAGGCTTCCAGAGAAGACCTGGTCGCGGGCTGCGGTGGGGACGAGGACAAGCTCTCCCGCCGTCGTAGCGATGAAGCCGAGGGTGCCGAAACGGATCCAACCCCTCGACGCCGGTGCGCCGCCGCACGAGAGAGAAGCCATCGAGGAAAGCAGGTGGGAATCTGAAAACGAAGGTGATGATGACGCGCGAGCGCCCCTACCTGGCGCGCCAACTGTCGGTGTTTCGTGCACCAACAATACGAATTTTTGGTTAGTGGGGGTCGCGCGCTCCCTTTCCCCGAATGGTCGACTCAAGAAGCCAGAGGTTTATACTGGTTCGGGCTGAATGTCCCTACTCCAGTTCGTGCTGTGGATGTGTAATGCTTCTCAGGGCGAATAACTACCGGGGGATTACAGACGAGGGAGTGTTCCCTTGGATGCTCAATCGGTCTCTGGTTCGATCGATCCAGAGAAAACGCCCCCTGCACTCAGGGTCCTGCCCCTCCTTATATAGATGGAAAAGAGCAGGTTACATCGGAGTTTGAAGAAAAGAGAGAGAGAAAAGAAGAAAAAAAAGGGGTAGTGCCTCTTATGTCTCGAAGTCCGTTCTTGGGTCTCGTCGCCCGACCGGTCCTCACGTCCTTCACGCCGGGCAGGTAGACCAGTCGAGGGAGTCGGTTCTGGGATTGGTTGAGGGGAGTGACGCAGTGCTTCGCTTGCCCAGGGGTGCTGACGAGGTGGTGCTTGACTTTGGTGTCCCCCACCAGAGGGTGCGTCCTCTAGTTGCGTGTCAGGTGGATGGGGCCGGAGCTTGACTTCGTGCGGCCCCTCTGTTGCCTCAGGAAGGAGCCATCTACCCCCACAGGGGTGTCTCGAACGTCATGCCCGCGGGGTAGGCGGCCAACTCCCGGTGCGAGCCCCGATGCTGTGGTCGTTGTGGTCGTTGGTGGGGACGATCTCCTCCGGGTCAGGGTCGTAGGCGCCCCGACCCAAGGAGGTCGGAGCGCGTCCGAGCCCCGATCGGGGGGTGGGACTCCTTTGCTGCCTGGCGTAGGCCTGCCGGTCGGAGCTGGGCCCCAAGCGGCCCAACTGATTAATCGGGCCGCTTGGGGTACCTGTGGTATGAGTATCCGTCAGTTATACAAAATGGTTTTCACTCGGACAAGTGATCATGTAGTAAAGAGGGTGTTGTTAGCATATTTGGGATGTGGATGTCTCGCTTGAGGCTATTTAAAGACTTAATCTTGTACGCCATTGAACTGGGCCTAACCGTACAGCCACATTTCTGGTATAGAATAGATCTAGCTGTTTAATTTGCAATATCTTAACTTAAGTACTACCAATTGGTGGTGTATGTTCCGAAATGGATGGGTAGATTCACATACAACAAGTGGGGGGGCCTGAGGGGTGAAACCTTAGCGGACGATACTTAGTTTAGACAGAGCATTGTAAAAACTTTGTTGTGATCTCCTTAGCCACACTATCATATTGAGTGTGAGCAGGGTCGTACAAGTTGATCATATCTTATGGGTAAACCTGTACAACATCTGCAGAGTGTCTAAAACCATTTGAATAGCTGTGTCCACGATCATGGACGTGCTTGAGAATTTCCCATGAGATATAGAGTTTTCATTACAATGTTGGAAGGTGGATTTGTTGAGAAGTGAACGGGGATTTCATTAGAGATTTTGATGTCTAAATATTAGCACTATTGAGTTCAGTGGTTTGATGATGGTTGATATGGTGATGGGTGAAGCCTCACCAATCTATTGTTGTTGTCTACCATTGGTTTACTGGTTATTTATTATCTTTTATTAAATATGCTTTGAATCTATTTATTGTATTTAAATTCAAGTTATTACTTTCCGTAAGAGAACCATATGACTATTCTTTGTCAAACCTTTCATGACTATAATTGCATCATTTTCCAATGACTTGCTAAGTACTTTATGTACTCACGGCTATACGTCTTTATTGATTAGTTGCTTAGGAAGGACCAGTGAATACAAAATTCTACGATGAGTACTATAAGGACTATATAAACTGGGACTGTGTTTCCTTAGACTATTGCCTATGGCCTGTTGAATAGCCTAAGTTATTGTATTTTTGTTGCAAGAGATTTCTTATTCCTTAAGCTTTTAAGATATAGTTATGTAAACCTTGACTATAAGGTATGTTGTTATTATTTAATAATAATTTGCTACATTCTTAGTTAATTCGTTGAATGGAATGGTATTTCATCTATGTTGCTATTGTGTGCACTAGCGTAATCTTGGACTATTACAGAATATATAGAGGATTTTGGATTTGATAATCTAGGTCCTGACAGGTCCATCGGTTTTCCCTTTCATAGGGAGAGGGGAGGGTTGGAGAGGGTGTAACAATGGCAAGAATGGCGGGGCCAAGAGGCATTAGTGGATATAAATGCACACAAATATGGGGGAATGGTCGGTTTGAATGTGGCGGTGAGTGCGGCGATGAATTCCCTTTTCAATGCGCGCAAAAGACTGGGGAAGACATGGTGACTTGGCGAGCTTGGGCACATGGCAATGATGGTGGCGCGAGGAAGAAGGTCGGGAGAAAGGAGCATAGGGGCTAACAGGCCAGGCCCACATGGCGAAGAAAGAGAGAGGAGAGGAAGGCGGGGCGGGCTGGGTGGAGCAGAGAGGGAAAGAGGTTGGGTGGGCTAAAGGTAGAAGGGGTAACACGGTGGTATTTTGTGGGTAATAAAGTGCAACTTTAAGGCATATTTTTATTTTTTTTAGTTTGGCTTCTCACGAGAATCTTTGGAAAGATCGATCCTAATCGTTGGTTCATTTTCAAGATTGCTCCTCGCGAGAAGCAGAATATATCTGTTTTAGGAAGCTGGGTGTTTGACCAGATCCGAGCAAGAAGCTGGGAATAAGGCTGTAGCAAATAATAAAGAGCATTTAGCATGAATTGTCCTTATGGCACAAAGTTATACTTCACAAATATACGTCATTTTGGAGAATGTGCGGCTATAATCTTTCTAATTTTGACTAATAACATTAGTGAAAGTATTAGTAGATTGAGTATGTGAAAAATAATCAGTAGATTTACCATGAAAAATACTATTAGAATACCATAAAAAATTAATGCTTAGGGTTGTACCTTAAAATTCATATCAATGTCTAAAATGACATATATTTATAGATAAATATTGATGGAAAATACATGAAAAGAATTGAAACAAAATACTAGACTTCAATCCCATAGAAGAACCACAGTATGGCACATAGGCCATCATACGTTATCTCCGTTATCATTTCAAGCTTTCATATCTTATAACTTCTTTTTAAGCTGAGTACAAAAGAAGCCTCAGGAAAGCTCCACATTTCTCGTAAGTTGTCTTCCGTCTGCGGAGAAGATATTCCTCCTCCATCAAACTCTTCAATTTATCGCAAGATTCCAAGATTCTAGTGTGCTGATACAAATGCATTGTCCTATAATCATGTTTTGAATTTATCACAAAATTCTAAAATCTTGGTCTAGCACGAGCATTGTCTTGTTTAAACAAAGCAACAAGATAAGACGACGTTGTTCTAGAATCTGCACGACGTGATTAAAAAACGCATGATTGGAAGGGGAAAATGATTTCGTTGGAAAGTGTACCACTTGTTATAATGTAAAAACCTCCTCACAAAAATAAAAAGAATCTCATACAATTTATTTTCCAGCAGCTCTTTTCGAAAAATTGTTATCAATGAACCATTTTCTTAATTTTTTACCGGTAATGTTACTTTACGTTGCTCGCAATTACGCCTGTGTGCTGCGCCCCGTCGCAAGACGGTCTCCTAGCGACACGGGTAGTGCGTCACGCTTACACGGTTGCATTTTGAAACTTTTAGGATGCATTTGAAAACTTCCGAGAGAGGTTAACAAAAAAATTACACTTTATATTTTAAATTTTTTTGTTTTATTTTTTTCGAGTTGAAACTTTTTTATTTGAATCTTTTGGTTGGAATTTTTCAGCTTGAATTTTAAATTAAAACTTTTCGAACGAAAAGTTTTTGAATTAATTTTTTTTGAACCGAAAGTTTTTGATTTAAAACTTTTCATGTGTGAAACTTTCTGAATTGAAACTTTTTGATTTGAATCTTTCCGAGTTGAAATTATTTGATTTAAAACTTTTCGAGTTGAAATTTTTTAAGTTGAAATTTTTTCGAATTGAAATTTTCTATTTTGAAAGTTTTTTATTTAAATTTTTCTCAGTTTTAAATTTTGACTTAAATTTTTAAAGTTTAAATATTCTAATTTTAAATTTTTATGTTGTAGAAGGAAGAAGGGGAGTGGGGGAAGTTGAGCAGAGAAAAGGGAATGGTGAGATGGATAGAGAAGATGATACATGGTATTTTAGGAAGATGACTTTAAATTTATTAGTTTGAGATTAATTTCAAAATAATCATCCCTATTTTTTACTGATAACTCATCTATAAACTTATTTACTAATCTAAAGCTATTGGCCAGGTCAACAATCGCGACGTCGCATGACAAAAATGACATGCCACGGGGTATGTCTAGCTTTGAGCATCAACAACACTGCCGCATCAGAAATAATGGCGATAGCATGAAATATTTTGGCCACGCTGTAATGACTGACATGACACGATTGTTTCGCCACACTACGACCAAATTGACTTTGCTCATTTTGCTCTAGCAAACATAGGGGAAATGGCTTGACAACTAAGCCGGTGGAAATCAAGCAAAAAGGCACAGCCAGTCCAAGGTGTTTTGAGGGTTTCGACATGGCTTTCTCCTCCCAATGGCCGCCCGATCTAGCCCCCAATGGTTGCCACGCCGACCTTCGCCCCGATCGAGCTCATCGCCCCAGACCTGCGTCGTCGTCTCCGCCCCACGTCGGCTTGGTCAGCCCCACCCCACCTCGCTTCGCCTTAACCCCGACCGAGCTTCGTCCTCGCCGCCGCCCCACCTCACCGTCTCTGCCCTGACCTCTGCTGCTCTGCCTCGCCACCTCCGTGTCACCTCCCCGCTCACCCGCCGCTGTGGTTCGCTCGGTTGCTGCCTCCCCGCTCGGTTGTCCCCCAAAAGCTTAGCGACCATGTTGGTGCCAAAAACTTGACGACGGGTCGATCGCTGCCAACACACGCGAACGCCGGGTTCAATTCTGGGGTGCGAGCGTGCCAGGCGATTTGATCCTACAATCAGCAAGATGTTATAAAGCCGATCTAAGATATTGTTAACAACTAAACTCTATCGGCATGTTCAAGCCGATGCAACTATGATATTAGATATGTCTAATCAACCAGATAGTTGATTAGATGGAGGTATAGATCGTTCTTCTCAAAAAGGCGATGCGGACAAGATCGGAGAAGAAGTAGACTTGATTTGGTGCAAATCGATGATGATCAACAATCGATGATGCACAACTTTATTGATCAAGACAAATTACAAAGGAAAGATTACAAAACTAAAGACTACTCTTATGCGATGAAAAGTGAAGAAAATAATAGAACATATTGTGTTGGTTGATTCGTTTGTTTGAGGTTCGCCCATCATCCTCTTTTATAGCCCTGATCGTGGCCGTCCGTATCAGCCTCGATCTCTTCTTATCATATCAAACTCGATCTTCTCCTCTCAATCTCTTGCATTGCTTGTATCGGACTCGATCTCTTTTGGTAAATTACATACCGAGTTATATTCTACCAAAAACGTATCTGCCAATGACTCCAGCTTAATGGAAATATCACATGCCAAATTTGAATGTCAACACACCAATTTGCCAAACGGCATATAAAAAAGCTACATCTGCTTCATAGCTCAGCAAACCAAAACAGCTTTTCAGTATAGCCATAGCCTTCCAAAAAGACCTATAGGCCTCATTCGTTTCATCTTCTGGACAGTTTCTGTTTTAGAAAAAAACGGATTATTTGTCGAACGGGAGGATTCTAGACAGCTTCTCTGAGAATCAAAAGCTGGTTTATGTATATAATCAGAATCTGGCTGAAACATGATTCTCATTTATTCTTGCTGATTCTCGCCGGCTCGGTCCGAAACCTAGAAGTTGTAGTTTGCTCAAACCGATTCTCCTATAATCAAAAACAGTTTCTTCCATAATCTAGAATCTATAATTCAAAAGTTGAAACCAACTGGGTATAGTTGAGTTTGCAAATCCCCTTGAGCCCCACTCACTCCTCCACTCACCTACAGTCCCACCCCACCGGACGACTCCTAAGTTTAAATTTGAACATGCACCGCACCACCACCTCCACCGCGTACTAAATAAATAAACAGAATCCCCAAAGAAAAGAAGGAAACGAGCGAACCAGCCCGGCCACCATCATAATAGCACGAACCAGTGCACCACTGCCCGACCACCACCAAACGGCACAGCGCAAATCCGAATTAAAAGCACCCAAAACCATCCCCCCCCCCCCCCCCCTCCTCTCTCTCCCCTCGTTTCCCGTTGCCGCAGCCTCTCCCCCCTGTTTCTTGTTCCTGGAGGAGCAATTTCTTCAAGAATTCGAGCACACGACGGAGGAGAGGGGGTGGGAGGGGAGTTGCAACGGGTGGCAGAGTCCCTTCCTCCCGAGCTCAACCAAAATTCCGGCACGATTAGGTTCGATCTGCTCCGGGCCATGGAGATGGACAGCATCGAGTGCGTGTCCTCCTCCGACGGCATGGACGACGACGACGCGGCGTCCCACCTCCCCCGCCCCCTCCTCAAGTCGTCCTCTGCCGCGGCTGCGTCGGCGTTGAACGTGGTCGTCGTCTCCGGCGGCGGGGGCGGGGGCGGGGCGATCACTGGGCCGCTGATCTCGCCGGCGACGAGCGTGCACGAGCTGCTCGAGTGCCCCGTCTGCACTAATTCCATGTATCCGCCCATCCACCAGGTCTGCGCCCGCCCTCGCGCCGCGATTCGTTTCTTGCCTTCTTTCGGGATCTCGTCCTTGTATCGGGGAATTGCGTGATCTGGTGCCGTAAAGGTGGGATCTTTGTTGCGTATGCGTGGGTTCTTGGTCTCGGGCACAATCTTCCTCTCATTGGACATGGCGTAGTTGGTGCATTTGAGGGAATAGGATGGATTCTTCAACTAGTAGCAGAGCAGTGTCGAGTTTAATGTACAATGCAGTTTAGATGAAAATAATTATGGGCAACGAGGGTTCGGCAAGTCTGCATTTGAGGGGATAAATTGTTGCTGTGATAGGCTTGTGTAATTTCCTAACCCCTTGATGCAATGGATTTGATTGGCCCGGTGAATTTGCATTTTGCAACTTGTTCGAACTAATAATGTACACACCAATCTAATATCTCTTTTTTTAATGAATTTATGCTTGTGTCTGGAATCAGTATGTGCGGCAGAACATTGGCTAATGGGGATCGATTTATCTTGGTTTTGTTTCGTCTCTTGAGGAATCTCTTGACTTTGAGCCCCTCTTTCATGGTATTAGATGCTTGGTAGTGGAATATATCACCGCTGGGTCACGAGAATGATGGCTAGGGCATATGCTACTACGCTAGTGAAGTGTTGGGTTGTTTAGAATAATTTGTTTGTACCCTTCTTTGTCCATTAACAAAGATGTGCATTTCTATTTGAGGTCTAGGATGTCCTGTGTGCATGCTTGCATGCCCTTGCACAAGCGGAAGGTAAGGGTTGAGACCTGGTAAATGTCATTTAGTTTAAGTTTGCCAAACTGTTCTTTTGTTTCCTGTTTTGCTTCTGCTGTATGGTTGTATTGCAAATTTACCGATAAGCCCCCCCCCCCCCCTTAAAATTGATTATTTTGTCTATTATTAACATAGTATACTCTGTTTATCTTCCAACTGGAGTCATCTAGTAATACTGTAATCTTGAAGTATTGCAGTTTCAGGTTTTATGCTTGTATTATTACACTTGCCTGAGTGACATACCATGATACCGATTTTGTTTTGCTCTTTAGGATTCAAATACGATGTGAATAATTCAGTCATGGTTCTCAAATATCTCTATGTTTGGATCAAGAGTTGATCAATAAAAAATGCTAATTAATAGGTTTTTTCCTTGTCATGCCCTCTTGCCTTTTCTATAGTTGAATTGCTGATTATAAATCTTATTGTTTGTAGTGTAGATTTTGTTGTTGAGCTCCTTTTCTGAGAACTGGTTATGTAAGTTCCTTGCATCTAAAAGTGCCTGGAAGCAAACATCTTATCTGGTTGTTATAAAAAGGATTGGGCCAACAGCCCAATGCATAGTTACCAGAAACACGGTTCGTCGGAGTTATGGTACGAGGTTTGGGTTTGTAGTTCGCCATTTTTTCTTCTAATTTCCACTACGAACACGAACCCTGTACCCTAAACCCGTTCTGGTTTGAAGAATCCTGTTCGTGATTCGCGGGGGCTTATAGCGAATCCGGTAACCATGGTCCAATGTTTCTTTTGTCAAATATTGAGATATTAGCAAACTGCCATTGCAGAGATGTATAGATGGAAACATAACATTGAATGTGAAGCTGACAAATGAGCCTGGGGCCATGTTAGTGGCATATTGATGGTGTTTTCCAACTTGAGTGCTCTTTACGATGTTACAGAGCAGTTTTCTCGGTCATATATTCTTCTTCCCTTACCTCCTTTTATTTTTTATTTTCTTGTTTTTTGTGCAGTTTAATATTGTTTCCTCCTACTCATATATTTAAGAATGTTTAAGTGTATGTAGTCTTGTTGTAATCCAGCTGTTGTTTGTGTTTTACTAAACATAAAATCATAGCTTACAAGAGAAAATTAAAGCTAAAAGGTTGCACGGCAATCAGATGCAATCAATGTGTTTGATGAATGATCTCATTGGAATCCTTGTAACTTCTATGGCATTTAACAGAGAGTATGATGTTATTATGGATGAATGGGATAATCTTTCGCAAAATTACTGCATACAAGAACATATCTTGAAAAATAATGTTGTGCTATTCATAGTTATTAAGTCGTAAAGTCGAGTAGAGTCACCATGCTACCGACTTGCCGATTACTTCGCTACTAGTCCACTACTAGCTGGTTGCTTCTACTACTAGCTGCCTTGTACTACTACTACTACGTGCTACTGCAACTAGTAGCCTACTACTGCCTGCTACTACCTTCCTCCTCCCCCCTTCCTTCTCCCCCTCACCTCTTCTCCATGGCGCCAAGTTGACAGGCTAAGTCACTTGACTACCGCAACTAATCGAGCTGAGGTCCTCCAATTGTGTTACTAGGCCGACTTTGCGACTAATCGCATGACTTGATAACAATGGTGTGGTTAGAACTTCATAATATGACACAGGAAGCTTTCAGATAATGCACAACTGTACATGTCAGTACGCAAGTTTCATATGGTGGTATCATCATACACATGGATTTAGCACGTGTTTCCCCCTTTTTTTGTACTTTTATCTTACGTCCTGTATTATACCAATACTTTCAATATTTTGTTTGTTAATATAATTGTTTTTTTTCTCCAGTTTTTGCCTTTATTCTCCTTGTAGAAATTGAGTAAATGGTACTATGCATCGCAGTTATTGTGATTTACTACATGAAACTTTGAATTTTTTCTAGGTTAAGTATTGATTTGTAATCGACTGATATTTTAGCTATGTTTCAGTGCCAAAATGGTCATACTCTGTGTTCGACGTGCAAAACCCGGGTGCACAATCGCTGCCCAACTTGTCGACAGGAGCTCGGTGACATTAGGTGTTTGGCATTGGAAAAAGTGGCTGAATCACTTGAGCTACCCTGCAAATACTACTCACTAGGATGTCCAGAGATCTTCCCGTACTACAGCAAACTCAAGCATGAATCGCAGTGCAATTTCAGGCCATACAACTGCCCTTATGCAGGCTCTGAATGCTCAGTTGTTGGGGATATTCCTTTCCTTGTTGCACATCTAAGAGATGATCATAAAGTTGACATGCATTCAGGGTGCACATTCAATCACCGTTACGTTAAGTCCAACCCCAGAGAGGTTGAAAATGCAACTTGGATGTTAACTGTAAGTATCTACTTCCGTTCATGGTAATTAGTGTACACACTTTAACTGCCAGGCTTTCTTGATATGTGTTGATTGCTTATACCACGTTTGTCAGTTTCATCAGACCAAAATATATATTGGTGTAGATGGTACTATTCTTACCTTCAGCGATCTGCAGGATCCCTCATTAAAAATATTAAGGTTTAGAGTTAGTGCTGATATGCAGAAAAGCATATCAATGCTCACAGATAGGAAAAATTGTTTCCCCCCTTCGCATTCCATTGACATGATAGGGTCAGTTAAGCCTTATCCATGTTTGAATGATGTTATAATAGTCTAATATTATCATGTCTCTTTCTAGGTCTTTCATTGTTTTGGGCAGTACTTCTGCCTGCACTTCGAGGCCTTCCAACTTGGAATGGCACCAGTTTACATGGCTTTCCTTCGTTTTATGGGCGACGAAAATGATGCAAGGAACTACAGTTATAGCCTTGAGGTTGGGGCGAATGGCAGGAAGATGATATGGGAGGGCACTCCCCGCAGCATCCGCGACAGCCACCGGAAGGTTAGGGACAGCCATGATGGCCTCATTATTCAGCGCAACATGGCTCTATTCTTCTCCGGTGGAGATAGGAAAGAGCTGAAACTGCGGGTCACTGGCCGTATCTGGAAGGAACAGCAGAATCCTGACTCGGGAACCTGCATTCCTAATCTATTCAGCTGAACTGAGATAACCAGGGAGAAGGAGTTGATTCAGGTGTATATCGATGTGTCAGATGCGCTTGTGCCTGCATTTCTATAATTTGTATTTATTATTTTCATTGTCCTGCCACGTCACAATTGTGGCCTGCTCTAAATTTCTTAGGGCTGATCGTGGAAGGACGATGAAAATACGAGTGGAGCTTGTGTGTTGTGACTAGCTCTCATGGATCACATGATAATCATTTTTCTCGATTGCTGTGTGTATCTTTGTCAATTCGAGATGGAGGCCGTTATCTTGTGCTTGTCATTTTATTTCAGGCCACTGCATTTCCGGACTCCTGATGTCGTGCATTTGTGCTTGTTAATACGGGTGTTCACTTATCTATGAACAACTGGGTGAAATGTGGAAGGTCAACAAGCCATTTAATCTTTAGCTTGCCTCGCTGTATGTGAGAAGGGCAGTCTGCCCATGTGAAGTCTGCTCATCACCTCCTCCTGCTCCTCCACCTTCTCCTGCTGCTGAAAAAACAATGTCTTTATTATTCTAAAAGAAGCTAGTGGTCGTTTGTCAATCCAACTCTCCCAAGCCCAGGGTTCACATTTTCGACGAAAACCGTACGAAATTCGTGAAAATCGATGATTTCGAGCCATGCCGAGATTGCAAATCGACGGCTAAACTGGAGAAATTCAAATTCAAATTCAAAAATTTGGGAAAATTTAACGAAAAAAATTCTAAAATAAGTATGAATAGTTTTGTAACCTCTGAGATGAAAATTGATTGAAAAATCGCGTTTTTTAAACATTTTTGAGCCACAACAGAATTGACAAAATTGACAAATAAAAAAACAATAAAACAGTACTGGGCCGGCCCACGGTGCCTAGGCCCAACACTGTTACCCGGCCCAGCACTATTTTTCGTGGCATTATTGCTCTGTCGACTCCAATCCAAGCGCATTATTGTTCTCCATTCTTTCCCCTCCTATCTTCCCTAGCTCCCCCGGCGAATCCAGTCGATCCGCTCAGCGCCGTAGAAGAAACCGGCGATTGAAGGCAAAAACCGAGCGGTTTGGCTCAAAAATCACAGGCCAAGCAAAGAAATCGAGCCGGCTGCTGATTGCTTCGGTTTTGCGAAGGAGCTGAGCCATTTTCGATGAGTTTTAGTCGATTTTCGATGTTTACTGATTGTTGTTCGTGGATTAAGTACAGATTGTTGTTGTTGTTGCTTGTTAGCTTGAGTGGACCATAGTGGACCATAGTTCTGGATTCAATTGTTGCTTACTAGAAAGTGGACCATAGTTCTGGATTGACAAAAATCAGAAGTAGTATTGTTAGCTTGAGTGTAGCCATCAAACCGTGGTATTAATTCAGTCATATTAGTGTTGTTAATACACATACTAGGAAGTGGAACTATTATTGTTCTATTATTTTGTTCATTGCGAAGAGGCAGATGACACTGGTATTGTTAGCTTGTGAGTGTAGTCATCAATAGGGATGGCAATCGGGCGGGTACGGGCGGGTAGACCTCCTGCAGACCCGAACCCGAAACCCGAAATTCATACCCGAATCCGAACCCGAAATCTCTCACGGGTACATACCCACGTCCATACCCGAACCCGATGGGTACCCGAACCCGACGAATTGCGAACCCGAAATTAAATTCACCTCGCAATCAAATTTTCAACCATCAATTGTCAATCAATTCATTTGTAATTTCTATGTTTAAAGGAAAAATATATGGTGTATATAATCATGAAAGTTACCGCATCTTACATCTCGAACGATGCTTGAAAATCCTGAATTAACTTTCCATTATTTTTAATTTATATTAATTAATTCGGGTACCCATAGGTACCCACAGGTGCAGAACCAAACCTGAACCCGAACCCGAACCCAAACCCGAACCCGAAATTTGAAACCCGTGGGTCTGAAATCAAACCCATATCCGAACCCATCGGGTCGGGTACCCACGGATACCCGAACCCACGGGTAATTTTGCCATCCCTAGTCATCAAGTTGAATGAATTGTTGTTTTGTATCAGTAGATGGCAGACCAGGGTGATGTTGTGTGGGAACACGGCGACAGAATTGCTGGATTTCGATGCAAGTACTGTCACCAAGAAAAGAAAGGAGGCGGTGTAACTAGACTGAAGCACCATTTGGCAGGGCATGGTACAAATGTCGTTCATTATAGTCAAGTTCCTAAAGAGATTCGCGAGTACTTTCAACGTGACCTAGCTAGGACGAAGGATAAAAAGAAGGGATTGATGGAAGAGAGGCTCAGAAAAGAAGCAACAGCTGGCAATGAGGATGAAGACCAACTTCCGCCGAGAAGAAGTGTATATTCTGAGTACACAGGTGGTACTGATGAGGAAGACCAACTCCGGCATGCCATGGATGCTTCCAGGGCGTAGGCAGAATTTATCAGACAGTCAGGTGGCAGGTATGAGCACAGTGTTAGCAGTGGCACCTCTAGGGGGACTAGAAGATGGGGTGAAGGTATGTTGCCGAGGTTGTTTCGGAGTTCCACGCAACAGGAAAGACCAAGCGTGAGGGATTACAATCTTGGTACAGCCCGTGGCCCTGTGCAACCAAGGACTGACACTGGGAGCTGGACACAAAAGGGGAGGAATGCGAAGCAGTCGATTGGCTCTGCTTGGGCCAAATTTTTCCACACGGCTGGTATTGCGCGAAGGAAAGCAGACAATCCCTACTTCATTAGCGCCGTGAAGGAGACTAAAAAATGGGGTAATTGATCTTTCAAATTTTTGTGTAGGTATTTGCAAGCGATTAATAGCTCATATTTTCATCCTACGTTTTATTTGTAGGGGAGGCTCTTCCGTCTCCGAGTGGGAGAGACATAGACGAACAATATTTAGACGCCAACGAAGCGGACATACGGCAAAAGATGGCAAAGTTCAAGCTGGAATGGACAACGTATGGTGTTACAATTATGTGCGATTCTTGGATTGGGCCGATACGCATGAGCATTATCAACTTCATATTATACTGCAATGGCACCATGTTCTTCCACAAGTCTATAGATGCAACGGGCCTAACTCAGGATAACTCATACTTGCGCAAGGTACTTGCTTTTGTTCGTCCTGTTATCATCATTATTTGAAAATGGGGAGTTTTCATTTTGTTTATTGACGCAGGAAATTGCCGTAGTAGTCGATGAGGTAGGTGCAAAGAATGTTGTGCAGATTATCACAGACAATGGTGCAAACTACAAAAAGGCATGTAGACTCATAGCACGGGAGCACTGTAACATCGTGTGGCAGCCTTGTCTGGCCCACACGATTAACTTGATGTTGAAGCAGATTGAAGAGTTCCCTGACCACGCATGTAACACCCCAATTTTTGCTTTTCATGAATTTAAATAAGATTTGGCATTTTTGTGAATTTTTGAAATTTTCTGGGATTTATTTGGAATTTATTTGAATCTATTCCCTTTTCAAATAATTAAAGAATTTAATTTTGCAAATAAAGTTGTTGGAAATATTTTATTTGAGTCCAAAATGTTCCAAAATATTTTCTAGAATTTTTCTGGAATTTTTCTGAGTGTTTTGCTATTTTTTAATGAATTAAATGAATTTCTGGAAATTAATCGGATTATTTAATCGCTGGAAAAATCGAGTTAGTTTCACTGTTCATCCGACTAAGCCTGAACCCGAGTCGGACTCGAGTCCGACCCGGACCGCGTTCGAACCAGACCCGAGCCAACTTAACCCTAATCGCGTGACCGTTGGATCAAAATCCAACGGCCACGATTGAGCCACGTCGCCCGAACCCGAGCCCGACCGAGCCAGCCAGGTCGCCAGGCCAGACCCGAGCCCAAACCCCGTGCCGTTGGATCTTGATCCAACGGTCCACGTTGAGCCACATCACCGAATCCGAATTGGATTCGGATTCCGCTGCCGCAGCCGGGTGGACCTCGGTCTCCGCGTGATTCATGGAAGCCGAGGCCCCTATTTAATGCGTCGCCGCCGCCAACGTGTTCTCCGTTTCCTTGCGCACCCGTAGCCCTAGACCATCACGCCTGAGCCGCCGTGGTTGCGCCGCAATCGCTCGCCGTAGTTGAGTAGGCTTCTGCCGCGGTTATTCGTTGTTTCCGCCACCGTCCGCCGTCCTCCGGCGCCACTGAGCCCAGATCCGGAACCGCAAAGGCGAGACGCGTCGGAGACTACCACTCACTCCGCCGGAGGAGCCTCGCAACGCCGTTGCCGTGGTCGTCATCCCCAACTCCGGTCTGCTAGCACCGCCGCACGCCATCGCCGTCTCTCGAGCTCTCTCCACCATCCGATCAAGATCCGAGGGCTCAGATTCGTCCACGTCATCCTCGAGTAAATTCTCACGTTTTAGTTTTTAGATCTGTTTCCAACAGTTGGATCTAGATCCAACGGTTTAGATCGCGCCACGTAGCCGTAACTGCACCGTGCTTGGATAGATCTCAGCCGTTAGATCTAGATCGTACGGCTAGGGTTAGCCACGTTGTAACTTTAGATTAGATCTTGACCGTCCGAGCAAGATCGAACGGTCGAATGGACCGAAAGCTTTCAGCCGCGTGAAACCAGTGATCCGATCTGGGCCGTTGATTTTCAAATCAACGGCCGAGATCTAGCCACGTGGACGGTAGGCTGACCGTCGCGGTAGCACCGCCGCCAGAATCGACGCCACGTGGCGGACGCCGTGCGGCGCGTGGCGGTCGTGGCCGTTCAACGGCTCGATGACGTCGGTATGGACGTCCACGATGGGGCCCAAGTCGAGCTCTCGGCCGAACCGTGCGCTGACGTCACCGAGGTCCCACTGTCGGCTCGTCTGCAGATGGGCCAGGACCGGTCCACGGACCCAAACCGAACCGTGGACCACGTCCATGGACCGGCTGACGCAATAAATCGATTTTTCAATAGAAAAATAATTCGGTGGATAATCAAAATCCACGCTGACGTCATGCTGACGTCATTATTCGGTTTTTCAGTACAAAAATAAATGGATTAATTCGGATTATTGATTTATTTGAATTTTGAAACTTCAAACGCTTATAACTTTTGCAATTTAACTCCGATTTGAGTGATTCAAATTTCTAAATTTTTATAAAATTGAGATCTACCTAATGGTGAATTTTATTTAATTTTTAGACCAAAGTTTTTCCATGTAATATTATTTAATTGATTATTTAAACTTTAAACGCTTTTAACTTTTGCGTTTTAACTCCGATTTTGCCGGTTCAAATTCTTAAAAATTCATAACATTATGCTCTCTCTGTTTATGGACTTCATTTGGATGTTTGGACACTTTTTATCTACTGTTTATTTATTTATTGCTAATTGCACGCTCTACGAGTAGACGTTGAAGTGCCCGAGGACTTCGAAGGTGAAGTGTTGACCCAGGAACCAGCCCAAGACCAAGAACAAGTACTCTTTGAAGGCAAGTTATGCTTTGACCATGTTGATCCCACTTTCAAAATTAATTTGATTTAAATTATTGCATGCTAATTTAAATTAGAAAATGATTTATTTAATTGTGGGAAGTTAGATAAATGCCAAATTGCTGTATGACACCTTGGTTAATTAAATATGTGCCATGACCCCTTGTCACCCTAGTTGTGGATTACTAGTTGGACATTACTAAATTGCCAATATGGGTAGCTAGACCGATGTAGTATGCGTAGCCTTGCCACGTGAAATGTTTTGGACAATCAAATGCTAATATTGACTTAATGAGATGCTGAACCTATTTTGAAGAAGTATCATGTGTCGTGATTGACTATGGCACATGGTGCATGGTAATCAACTGGGATTTGATACATAGTATTCGGCCGGGGCATGTGGCAAGAATGATCGGGTGGGCCTGTTGTGGCACCGGGAACGTTGATTTGGTTCTTCATGTAGTCTTGCCCTGGTCACCCTAAGGACTTAACCTTGCAAGCCTTTGAACTGAGTCAAACGTGCAACCACATGTCTGTAATGGGACGGACCTAGTCGATTAAGTTGCTAATAACATACATGTGGAACCTCGGGGTGTCAACTATACCTTTTGTGTAGTTGTACGGGGGAGCGTACCGGGGCTACGGCCAGGTACCCATCTAACGGTGGATTGACCTAAACTTCGCCTTCGCTAAGGGAAAGGTTAGTGTGCAATCACCGGGGAGGACCACTTGTGCTGTTAGAAGTTTCCGAAAGACTTTGTTACGGACACTCGCCTTTGTGGTGTTTGGTTGTATCTTGTGGGTAAAGTGCAAAACCTCTGCAGAGTGTAAAATCTATTCGAATAGCTGTGTCTGCGGCATTGGACATCGCTCGGGAATTACAGTCAAGGGTTAGACTTTCTTGAAAATAACTTGAGCTTGAAAGGATTGGTTTGGTCTAATAATGATGTTGATGGAAATGTGGATTAGGATTGGGAAGGATGTTTATTTAACTCCTGGAAAAGTTATTGATCTTACACTTGTTTCTACTGCTTTTGAATCTACTTATGTTACTTGTCAAATGCTGTTTTACTGCAATTATACCCTGAGCTATTCCTTGTACTAAGCCATGCATGTAGTATATTAGTTTGCATTCTGTGCATGACTTGTTGAGTACCAAGTACTCACCCTTGCCACAATACAACACCAGTTGAAGAAGAGTCTACACCAGCTTTGGAGAAGGAGCTCCAAGAGGAACTGTCTAATTAGGGAGCGAGCCCAGTCAGTTGCCTGTGGTATACTGGATGGCGCCACGAAGTTATCTTATTTTTCGCTGCTGTTATTTTTCTTTTAATAAGTTTCGCCCCGCGTGGCGTATATTTGTAACTTGACCTTAGGGTCGAGCAACCAGCTTGGTTAACTAATTAAAGTACCTTATTATTTCGTTGAGTATAATTGTGATATTTACCAATGTTGAGACTGTGTGCACTAGCGTGTTCCTGGACTAGTGCTGAATACACAGAGGGTCCGGATTTGCAAATTCGGGTCCCGACAATGCATCTGTCATTGAGAATGCAAGGAAAATTTCTCGATGGATGTACAACCATTCAAAGCTTCATGCTATGATGAAGAAGCATATTGGGGGCGAATTGGTGAAGTGGAATGCTACTCGCTTCGGTTCAAATTACATGTTTTTGGACAGTTTCCTTCGTTGCAAGGAAATTTTTTTGCAATGGACGGCCTTGGAGGAATTTCTATCACCACGCTTTATTACTACCGTAGAGGGAAGATTCGTGAACTCTTGCCTCTCGAGTTTGGACTGGTGGGACAATCTTTAATCTGTTGTAAAATCTGTGGAACTGTTGTATGCCTTCTTGCATTTTGCTGATCAAGACAAGCAACCCACATTGAGCGAGGTGCTTCTAAGGTACAACATAATGAGACAGGAATATGATAGCTTGTTCCATGACTCTCCATCCACATTTTCCTTATACATGAACGTCATGGACCCAAGAATGGATGACCTAACATGAGACACATACATGAATGCCGGTAATACAAACTTCTCTTGCACATACGTTACATACTTGTACTAGTGTGTTTCGTTGACTTGGTGCAGCTACCGCGTTGAACCCTTGGACACACTATGCTTACGGCACGACTCACACATTTTTGCCAGATCTCCGAGATGCTTTTCAAGCACTTAATGATAATACTGATAGCGCCGTTGAAGCTCTTCACGAGGCCGATTTGTATAGAAGGAAGGTTGGGATGTTCGTGACTACTGTAGCTGAGCGAATGGCACATGATCCTAAAACAAGTCCTGGTATTTTTCTTATGTCTTAAGTGTCACTATCATAGTTTCACCTCGTACTTAATGTTCTCTTCGTTAACTTGCAGCACATTGGTGGGGTGTGTTCTTTTCGAACACACCCACACTCTAAAAGTTTGCTCAGCGTCTCGTTTCGCATTGCACTTCTTCTAGCGGATGCGAGCGTAATTGAAACACATTCGCCTTCATCCATACTAAAGTTCACAATCGTTTGTCCTACAAGAAGCTCCATAAGTTAGTGTATGTTAACTACAATTTGCAGCTCAGAATTCAAGCTGAAGAAAGTCAAAGGTCTACAGATGCAGATGATCCATTCCAGCGTCTTATGGAGCTTACATTGTGCGACAATGACAATCCAATCTGGCAGTGGATGGAGAAAGGGAGGTCCAATGCTGACCCCTTACTTGATGAGGACGAAACTGAGAGTGACACCCCCATCCCATCACACCTTGTGACAGACCCAGTTGACCCTATTGCATTGCGAAAGAACACTGGGGTGGCAAGCATCCCCGAATGGGCAAATAAGACAGTTGGTGCCAGTCACATAGGAAAAAGGAAGTACCAAACTATGACAACGAGGGAGCAAGAAAAAAGGAGAACTCCCTCTAAAGTCACACAGGAGGCACATTATGTTGGGAGTGATGACTCGACCGATAGCACTCCTGCGGATCGTCGGAGCCCACCGTACCAAGAGTCCAATGACAATAGCTTCAAGACGGACAGCGATGGCAGTGAGTCTGGTGATAGTGCCCCAGAATAACAATGTCTCATAGAATTTACAGGGGAATCTGAGGTCACTCATGCCACACAGGACAAAGATCATGGCGCTCCATAGTCACAGAGGACGACTACTTCAGGGAAGGGAAAGGAGCATGATGCACAACGGGATAGCTCTAGCTCGTATAACGTCGCTGAGATGCAAGACAGCTATGGCTCATATGGATAATTCAATTACGCCATCCCGGATGCTCATACACAGCCTCCCACCAAATGGGTCTATGAGTGGCAAGATCCGGAATTATATACCATGTTGTACCAACAGTGGGAAACGACTAGCCCATGGACATGACAAAGTTGGCAAGAATACAAGGCGAAGTTGCTAGCTACCCAAGAATTATCACTCATGTCCACAGAGGACTACAACATAGCCAGCCAAGCATACACCCATCAATACTACCCATAGCCCTGAAGGTAATGCTTTATTTGTATACTTCATTTCATTGCAACTTGATTTTTTATTAATACAACGTTCTTGTAAGTTCAACATGGCATAAGTGCGACTATGGAAGGATGACGAAGCTATGAAGTGTGAACATTCATTTTTGGTGACAAATATTGATTTGAAATGTAATATGCCATGGTATTGAAATGTAGATTTGTTGAATTGAGTTGTGAACGACTGAATGGTATTGAAATGAAATGTTATTATTGTTGATATACTGTTGCAACTTGAGATTATCTAAAATATAGCAAAGGTCATGCCGAAATTTTTTATATTCTTCCATAGTTGTTCTATTATAATTTTCCACAATTTTTTTCTATTTTTTCTTGCATTTTTCTCCATTTTTCCATTCAGTCCACGGTTTTCCACCATACCGGTCAATTTTCAACCAAAACCGGTCGAATTTCGAGGTTATCGAGCGGTTTTCGAATTTTTTCGAGCTGAGTTTGACCGCTCATTTGACTTCGCAAACCGATCGGTTTTTAGCAAATTTTGGTCGATTTTCACGATAAATCGCTACCGGTGGGAACTCGATTTCTATGTTTAAAACGAAAATGTGAACCCTGCCCAAGCCTTTGGTGCCGACTACCCCAACAGATCAACAAAAAAGCTGATTTGGCTGCCCCCTCGATCGGATTTCTTCCTTTTCCCTCTCTCACCCGATCCGTCGCTCCTTGTGCCCACCCTCATGTACACCCATACACCACAATGGATAGTAACGGTGGGGATTGAACTACGGAGTAGGAGGGAGAGGCAGGCGATGGAGAAGGAGCGATTAGCTGGACTTCGCCGAATCAGGTCGGACCGAGCCACGCTGCTGCTAGATCTGACCGGATTCGTGTAGGCTGAGGAGATGGCCTGCTCGTGTTCCCCGAGGTTGTCAACAATGGCAGAGGCGCTGTTGCAGGGAGGAACGACACGAAGGGCGGCGAGAGAGGTCATGCAGGGGCAACATCCATGGGCGAGACTTCGTGCCAGATTGAGACAAGGGTTGTGGGAGCAGGAGGTTTATGCGAGGGGGTGGACAAGGAGGTCACGGAACAGTGGTCAGGGATGGTCGGATTCGATTGGACCGAGCTGCGGCGACCGCGGTGTGCTTCCTCGCCCTCCTTGTTGTCGCTGCCTCCCTTTCTGCGGTGGTGGCGTCCCTCCGATTCTCGGCATCCACGAAGGCGCAGGGGCCAGTGCCACCATTACCGATGCGGCTATGGACCTCAACGCCACCAACTTTCCTTAGGGCCTCTCCGGAGTCGAATTGTTTACTATTGTAGCCTCTAATAAATTATTTTTTTTTCAGAAAAAACATCTATATTTTTTTTTTCAAAAATAATCCTCTGAACACGTCTATAGCGGATGGGGACCACTGCAAGCCACCTGCAACAGACCCAGCTTGTGCTACAGTACCACACGTAATTTTTTTATTTTTTAAAAAAATAATTATTTAAAAAAATGAATTTAGGATTGCCGCTGAAAGGAATATTTTATGGTCACTCGCGATGGTAAAAAATATTGTCCGTAAAAAAATATTATTGCTGGCCTGCATAATTCTAAAAGTAATAATATTGACCTGAACTGCAAATAATATTTTTGTGGGATCTATATTTGCGGGCCTATATTTTTTGCAGGCAATATTTTTTACCATCGCAGGTGGCCATGAAATATTTTTTTACAGTCACGGATCATGAATTTTTCACTATTGTAGCCCTAAGAAATCATTTTTCAGAATTAGCCCTCGACCGTAATGTCGCACTCCCTGTGTGCTGAAATGTCAATGTCGCGCACGGGGAGCGCTGCAACACACCTACTGTAGCGCGGTATCGCTAAAGTACCGCACATAATTTTTTTAAAATAAATTTTGGGTTGACAATGAAAAAAATATTTCATGAACACCTTTGACGGTAAAAAAATATTGCCCACAAAAAATATTTTTGACAGCCCGCATAATTATTGTCGAAAATTAGGCTCGCATAATTATTTCGGATATCCGAATAGGAAATATCCGAAAATCCGAATCCCATCCCGTATTTATCGGATATTGCTTGTCCCATATCCGATCCTGTATCTGAATTCAAGTATCCGGATCTTGTCCCGGATCCGACCGGATAGTAAAATCTGATCCCGTATTCGGTCCCGACCAGATCTGGTCCCGGATCGGACGGGAATTATCTGACCCGTTTTTATCCCTAATTACGTCAACGGTACACTGGAGTAATATGAGGACGATAAGTGCTGGTGTTGCCCGAATTGATAGCTGTGTTGACTAAATGAGGACAGCTACCAATAATCGTCACTAGTTACATGCCCGTGCGTTGCTACGAAAAATAAAATTGATAATGAAAAATAAAGATTAAAAAATAAAAAAATTTATTTCACAAGATCAAACATCTATCTTTAACGCTTCGTTTCTTGCGAAAGCTGGCTAATTAAAGCAACGCTTCGTTTCTTGCGTAGGGCAATTAAGCAGGGCAATTAAGTAGGGCAATTAAGCAGGGTAATTAAACGGCAATTAATGACGTGGGAAGAACGGACCACTGCCACCAAGTGCTGCTTTAGAATAGTAGAGATACAGGCATGGTGAGATCGACCGGTAGGTGCTGTAGGGGTTATTGGTGCGGCAAGGGCAGCGGAAGCGTCTGGAGATACATCCACACCCGAAGGCATCTGGCTTGGACATTCCTCCTGAAACATATTATGACTCCTGGTTGATAAAGATCACCTGGGCTCAAGTCATTTAAATGATCAACTGTTAAAACTGTCAATATAAAGGCTTTGTCATAAATTCCTTAAACGGGTACCAAATTGTATCGTGTGACATGTTTTGACATGGTAAGTCTTTATGTCATGTCGATAAAGTTGTACAAACTCTGCAGATTCAAATAGCCGTGTCCACTGTCATGGACGTGCTTGTGATAGTCCATAATTATGTAGATTTTCTAGTTTATAAAAATATTTGAGAGTGCCATGAATGGGAGAGTTCTTGCATAGCAGTGACTTGTGAAAATGGTAATCTTCCTTGCAGCCTCTGTGGTGACAATATCCCTCTTTCAAATAACTATTACGTATGACTTCAGTTATGCAAATGCTCTTTAAATTCCACTTTTAAATTATTGTACATTTAGTATTGTAAAAAGTACTCAATTGTTGTTTATGTAAACAAAACTTGATAGGTTAGTGTAATATCTCAAGAAGTAAAGAAGAAAAAAAGGGGGATTTTTCCTCCATGGGCTGCCTAGGCCAGCTTTGGATCAAGAGGGGGAGTTAAACTACAAACCCTAGCTCACCCCCAGCCGCACCCGTCCCCTTCCCACTCCTCCAGTCATTTTTCCCCAGCCATCTCCAGCGCCTCCCTGCCCTCCCCTATCCTCCCTGGCCCTACCTCATGCTTCCATTACCGCTGCATATGGTGGAGTCAAGGGATGTGGTGAACCTAGGGCAAGAGGTTTGTTTGCGTGGTGGAGCGAGGAGTGCTTGATCCAAGGGAAAATCATAGTCTTTGCCATTCCATCGAATCCTCGAGCAAAGGTATAATTTAATGTTGATTTTGGTAGCATGGGTACTGTAATTGGGGGTGTTAGTGATGTGTTAGGGTGAATACATGGTATTTTTCCCTGGTAGATGTGGTTTGCTTGATTACCGAGCTGTCTTGGGTAGATTCTATTTTAGGGTAGTTCTAGACTTGATTTTTAGATCTAGTTTTGGGGCACCTATGGTCAATTCCAGATGGTTCATATGTTGTGAAAAGCGTATATTATTATCTAATTTTTTATTAGAGTACAAGAATACAAAATTTGGTTAAGCGGATTAAAAGTTATGATATGTAGAAACAGCCTATCCAGAATCTAATCTCTACTAGAAGCAGTCAGGGTAAATTGCAGATTAGGACAATTTAGTGTCCAAATTAAATTATTCCAATACCTAGAGAAAGCTAGATAATTTTTTATAAAAAGAGTTATGAATTTTTGAAGTTAGCTATCCATTGAGTCAACAAAACGATATTCGAGGTTGAAAAAGAGATGTTAGGTGAATTAATTGAAAAAGATGGATAAATAAAAATTTGTAGGGAATCTTCTTTAGTTTTCAGAAGTTTATGTTTTTCTATTTTTGGACTTATGAACTAGAAGTTGTGGTCTTTGATTGCCAGACCAGAAAAAAGGGGTGAACTGTCCAGTGAGTGAGTTGGTTAGAACCGGGGTTATACGTAGATGCGATGTCATTATATTTGATGTAAATATTTTTGCTTCATGATTGTGATATGGATTGACTGTCTGGACAGACAGAAAATGGGTGAACTGTTCGGTGAGTGAGTTGGTTAGAACCGGGGTTGTACAAAGATGTGACCTCATTATATTTGATGTAAATATTGTTGCTTCATGATTGTGATATATATATTGTAGGAATTGTGACTTCGGGAGTAGCTTCAATCTCACGCCACTCCGTTCTCCGTGGATAAAGAGGCAAGTGCATGGTAGAATGACAATTTTGTTAAGGTGAACTATTGTTTAAATTGATAAATGCTACCTTACTGTTTTACATGATTATGGTTAATCATTGCTATGGTTTATGCTTGCAATCTTGATATTATGTTGGTGAATACATTTTAGGGATGATCACTTGGTGATGTTGGTATATGATGAATAGTTTTTGGAATATGTTGCATCACTTGCATTCATATCATGAATAGTGCAAATGAGCCTGGTCGGTAAGTGAGTCATATAACTAATCCAGAGTGCATGAGCCAGGTCAGTGAAAAAGTTATATGACTTGACTTGAATGCTCTTGAGTAAGATCTACTTTGGTATGCCCCCTCCACGGGATGAAAGGGAATGAGAGTGCGACATCGACGTGTGTGCACTCAGCTATACCGGTATAAGCTATGAAAGGTGCATATGAGCATGCAAGCATATTTGCATTGCATAGCATCACTAATGGTGAATGATGATTAATGCGATGATTGTGATATATGGTTATGTGATTGAGTTGTGGACTTATACAAAGATGATTAATGTGATAAGTGTAACAACTTGCAAGATATTGTTTATTTATGTACTAGTTGAGTCATGGACTCACCTTTGCTAATTCTAAATGTGATAAATGATTATGCTATTGTTTTGTTACGCACTTTGCTGAGTTTTGGACGCACGCTTGTTTATTTAATGTTTTAAGCACATTCACGACAATTATTACCACATTATCCTCCTATTGATTTATAGCTTATGATCATAATTAGCTCATGGAATTAACTAGAAAAATTTAATTATGGGATAATTTCAGTGGAACTAATCTTGTGAGAATTTAATTGGTTATGTTGTTGTTAATTATTGTTGTAGCCTTTGGTTATGTCATGTTAAATAATACTTGTGGTTTATGTTTATGTCATGAGACAAACAAGTTTAGATTAGTTATTATTACTTCCATTATCTTTACATTTGAGCAAACTTTAGTTGGTGTTTAAGGTTCATTAGTATGGATATATTGTTGCTGAAATTTCGATAGAAGGATTATGTTGATGCTTAAATTTTGTTGCAAATATTGTATTAATAATGAGAAAGAAGATGTAGTAGCATTTTGTGCACAAGGAATGCTGGGGTGTTACAGTTAGCCACATACAAAGGCTCGTGTTAATTATTTTGCTTAGTTAATGTTGTTTGATTACTAGTATACTCACACTTACTTGGCTGATCGCCCCTCAGATGAAGTGGTTATGTATCCCAGAGCGGTATTCTATGAAAATGTAGGACTCGATGCTGCTGCTGATGATGAATACTAGGATCTTCCATCAGTTAGTTGGCTATGGGATGGTTATGGCAACCTAGTTGATCTTTTCTATGTTGTCTTTTCCTATTTCGATACTTGTTTAATTTGGCTGGTTGGCCCTATGTATGCACTGCTATGTATTTTTCTCCCGCTGCAACTTATTAAAATTTTGCAACTCTGTAAGGAATTGTTTGTGTGGATGTGATGACAATGTTATGAATGTGTGAGCTAGCCACTGATCATGGGACTAGCTTGGTCCACACATGAGGATTCAGAAATGAAATTTTTTGGGTCTCATAGGTCCTTCCCATCCATGCATGTGTTTAAACATACTGAAAAGCCATTCAAATTATTCCACTTTCTCATCCCGTAGTAGCGCAATGCTAAAGATAATTTTTTGCAGATGATGATTGGAGCCAACAAACATCACAAGAATCATATTGTAGATGCTGGCCTTGTACGTGGTGTCGAACGTGACCACCTCGCCAAAATTAGCGTACTCAGTGCGACAGCTCGCGTGGCTCCATAATATGTTTTGGGACAAGTTGTTCTCATTAACTTGTATGTTGTATAAGAAATTGTCATTCTGGGACACTCTTTGAAGATAGCAATAAGTTTGCCAACATCGTTCTCCCTATCAGCTTGTGTGTTAGCTGCCTTCCTGTGTAATACAATAATGTCTTAGAAATATAGTGGTAAATTATTTGATGGTAATGTATAAGCAATATACTAGCAAATATAATAGTGATGGATAGTAAAAAACTTATTTTGTTTGTTGTGATCAGTGAATGGTATGTTACTTCAACTTCCATTCATCTCGGATAGCACAATCATCATCATATTATGAGAGACCTTGTTTATCTGCATGGCATCGACGAGCTCCATCAAACAAGGATCAAAGGTTTTGTGTGCATGCATGAAAGCCATTAAGGATGGTGATCTGCATGGAGGATGGTTGTGCTCCAATAAAACCCTTTCTACACAAATGGAGCCATCACTTAAGTTCGTCTTCAGTTTTATAAAGGCCCTGCAACCGACCCTCTTAGAGGTGTTGTTACGTTCCTTTTCTTTCTCTAGCATTTAGTACAGATGTTTTCTTTCGTGAATGTAGCAAAATTCTTTAAATATTTTTTTGTACTATTTTTCTTAACACCAAAGCCAGCGTGTTGTATGTAACAGCAATAGAAATCATATACTTAGTCTCATCATCAAAACATTGGCTAAGCTGAGGATCCATGTAGTCTGGTATCTCTTTCCCCTAATTCAGTAAAATTGTACAATAAATATAGTAAAATGTTATACGAGTCATAAATTTTAAGAAGTACAACCATACATAAACCGGTAAAATATTGAAACATAGCATAGATGTAATAATTTGATGGACCTTATACTGACAGTAAAATAACTTACATGAATGTATGTTTGATCGGTGGTAGGGCTTTCTGAATTGGCCGTAGAAACTGATGGTTGTGGTGTTAGTATCGATGTGCGTAGAAGGGGATCCCAGACCGTGGGAGGACTTGCAGCCAATGGTATAGCATTTACCAGATGTAGTTTTAACATCTGCTGAGGGCATAGGAGGGTATGAAAAATGATTGTTTTGTTCATGGCTAGTTATGTAGTGGTTTGTGTTTCTTTCACCTAACATCGTGCGCACGTCGATCACGAAAGTTATTGTGTAACTATTTTTTGTAGTCGGTTCCCTTCATCTTTTACTAATAAATCTCTTTTCATTACTATGGAAAGCATTATATTTTATTTTCAAACAAGGAATGAACATTTTACTACCGTACATCTGATTGTCAAGCAGCGACGCATTTTTACTGGCGAAAAAAGGCGACACATCGAAGAGAATGTTTCAAAAAAAAAAAGAGAGGATTCGGGATTGATTTACTGCTGTTTGGGTTATGTAGGACGTGGGAGTTTTGGGCCAGTGGGAGTTTTGGGGCCTTATGCGAGAGTCTTGTTTGACTAAATCAAGGGGTTATGGCTAGAGTGTCGAATAACTAATTCTGTGTGCAGGCGTACATTAGCGCTTATATATATAATGTATGGGACATCATGGTACTTGGGCACCATGATTACAAATTCGTGAATTCAAAAATTTTAGTTTTAGTGTATATAACCATATATAACAATTCAAATCAAACATGCATTTACCTTTGAAAAAGTATACTCCAATTGAAAGAGGCAGATCCTGTTCCTAAACATAAGGGAGGGATAGGGGGAAAAGGGGCCGGGCCTATCATATAAATAGGGTTGTAGAAAGACCACGTATTGAATGAATTTAGATCACATGCTTTGATGATTTATATACAAAATCATCACATACCTACAGTCAAAATATCATCAAAAAAGAAAACTCTAGTTTGAATTCTGTTTAAACTTGTTTGAACTGGTTAGTAAATTGGTTAAATGCAACATCCTAAAAATTTCAAAACTTTTCGCATGTAATACATTGGGAAAAAATACCTATTTTTGGATCAAGGTGCCCCAGGTAAGTATACTACATAAGACACCAAAATGGGGCACCACCAGGCACCATGATTTCAAATGCGCGAATTCAAGCCAAATTTAGGAATATTTTTGAAAAATATCAATTTTAGGGTATATACCCATCTATAAGAATTCAAATAAAACACATGTTATTGAAAAAATATACTTGAATTGAAATATTTTGAATGAATTTAACTTACATGCCTATAATCACCACATACCTATAATCAAATTATCATAAAAAAAAGAAAACTCTAGTTTGAATTTTAGTTCAAAATTGTTTGAACTAGTCAGTAAACTGGTTAAACTCGAGATCCTAAAAAATTTAAAAAAATTTCACATGCAAACATAGGGAAAATACCCGTTTTGGATCATGGTGCCCCGGGTATTTGCCCTATGTATTGCATGCGAAATTTTTTTGAAATTTTTAGGATATTGAGTTTAACTAGTTTACTAACTAGTTCAAAAAAATTTGAACTAAAATTCAAACTATAGTTTCCTTTTTATGATAGTTTGATTGTAGATATATGCTGATTTTATATATAAATCAGCAATGCATGTGATCGTGGGTGAATATAATGTAGTATCGTTGAAGGGGATGCTTGAGTGTAGTTGTCTAAGGTGTTGACCTAGCAGCTGCTTGTGTGTAGATGCCAAAATTTGGTGACCAAATTAGTTATCAATGTTTTGGGCAAAGATTGGCAAGAAAATGATCTAGAGAACCAAGAGAGAATGGAATCTTGCCAAAGTTTGGTACCAAACTAAATGCTTACCAAATTTTCTCAACGCTACCAAAATTTGGTAAGCAAACATTGGCAACCACTGGAAGTAAACCAAATAGCCCCAAAATTTTAATTATATCCCAGGTATTGCTAATTTGAGGTTACCCTACCAAATATTTTGATGATGACACATCCAGGTGTTGCCAAATGGCGCCCCTCCCTTCTCTTCCCCTTTCCACCCCCTTCCTTCTCTAATACACAAAATTTCGATTCAAGATGAATTTAGCCGAAAACTTTTGTTTTAAAAACTTCGATTAAAAAAATTTCCGATTCAAAAAACTTTTTGTTCAAAAATTTTGGACTCAAAAAAACTTTCGGATGGAAAAGTTTTTGACTCTAAAAACGTTGTATTAAAAATCATTCAAAAATAGTTAAAACATACTTTCTATTAAAAAAATTTGGAAAAGTTTGAAAAGAAAAACTTTTTGAGTTTTTGGGGAAAGAAATAGAATGAAAAGGGGATGAAGTGGATACCGCTAAGTGTCGCAACAAGAGCTTTTAAAGGAGAAAAGAAGTGAAGAAATAAAGAATGTATCATCATATATTACAATAAAAAAGCATTATCAAATTAGCAATTCCGTTGTATCTCAACTCAGCCATTCTTGAAAAAATTGATGATTTGCCCTGAAGTTGATTGATCTTTGATGATTTGTCCTACGATATCTCACTGACATGCGGGTCCTGAGGCCACATGTCAGTGAGATATCGTAGGGCAAATCATTAAAGGTTGATCAACTTCGGGACAAATCCGCAAATGCCCCGCCGTTCTTATCCAAATCCTACTGATTAATTTGTTCAGTAGGTGGCTGAATGCGGCTTCCTCGCTCATCCCATGGTTCATGCTTTAAAGTGAAAAATTGGCAACCTCAAATCTAGAAAGCTAAGTCCGTCAGCTCAAATAACAACCATGCATTGTACACGCATGCTCCCTCTTATTACAGATAGCTATTGTTTTAGATATCAACATGATATCTAAAATACAGTTTTAACTATATATATTATAAATTTATAATATAGTATGAAAGTATTTCGTTTTTTTATGGTAAGCGCACTGCAAAGGAAGGGCAAGTACAGTAGACTCCTGAAACAAACGGGCCTTATTAGCGCCAGGCCAACTGCAAGATCGAAACAGAGAGGAACTCATCATGTTTTGTGGATCAACTGCTTGAAATTGATCGGCACGGTGAATCTGGCTTGGCCGTCGTAAAATGTAGCGGCAGACAGCTTAGCGGCCTGCTCCGTCATCGACGTCTCGTCCCAAAACCAATACTTCGCGCGGTTGCCGCATGGCGGTGGAGAGTATTCATAGGGCCCGAGGCTGGGCGTGCAGGGGCTCCGGCAGCATGCGCTGTGGGTGTCGGCAAACCCTGCGCATACAATAGCAAAGCACAGCAAACATTAGATAGGCCGGCCGGCCGGCCGGCCACCAAACACAACCGCAAAACACAACCTGCAGCGTTTCGATCGATCTAGCCCCGATCGACCCAAAAGTGTTCGATAGTTTCGATCGACTTACCGTGAGCTGACGGATTCACGAAGGTGGCATTTGAGAAGGCGTACAGGTCGGCGATGGAGTAGCGCAGACCGTGCAGATCACCGCTAAGGCCGGCCAGGAGGGGCTTCAGGCCGCCGTTGAATTCCCTGGCGAGATTGTTCATTGTGTCGTTGCAGACACCGCGGCCAAACACGATGCCCGAGGGCGAGCACCCAAAGGGCGGTATGTTGATGATGCCAAACTTCCTCGCGCCCATTTTATACAAGGAGGTGACGACGGCTCCGTAGGAGGAGACAAGGCGTGGGACGTCGGTTAAGTTCGCGCGCGATTTGAACCTCAATTGGTGGTAAATATAGAATAGGTCCGTGCTACCGACGCTGATCAGGAAGAAGGATTTGGATAATATCTTGCCCAGCTTCTCCTTGCCCAGGTTATCCTGCATCTGCCGTATGGTGGCTGCGAAGTTGTCCACTTGCTTCAACAGTGAAATAGGCCATTCATCGAGCTGCATATTCACAACATAGCAGTGTCAATCAATCAAGCAATCTATCTATAGCTAGCTACTAGAGAAGCTGCTACGTTAATTCTAGAAGACAAATAGACAAATTATCACGTTAATCAGGAAAAACAAATTAAATAGCTGGAAATTTCCACATTAACCGTAGAAAAGAGAAAATCTTAGGCCTTCTATATAGTACTGTTGCAATGTAAGGCTTGCAGTGCATAATAAAATCATGACAGGACAACATTGTATACATTAAGCACCTCTCATTTATTTATCGTTATATGGCAGTCTCAGAGAGTTTGATTATGACCTTCGTGAAAACAAAAAGTCTGATTGAAAATATGCAATAAAAAACAGGGAAAAAGTACGTCATGAATGAAGCCTCAAGGCCAAGTCGATCTGGCACGTAGTATTAAACCAATTACACCATGAAACCAAAAAATAGCGTCAAAGGTATGTTGCATTCATCAACAGATATATGATCCAAGTTGAAAAAAAAACAAGATAAGTTGGGCTTGGCTTTTGTGGTCAGTGATACAAACAAATTAATGTGTAATGCTATGTTGATGATACCTCTTTAATCTAAAACTAGAAAATAGATAGAAATTTCTATATTCATTTGAAAATATATAGAAAAATAGCTAAAAATTGGATGTCAAGTGTATGCATATATGGTGCTAGAAAGAAGAATAAGCTATCACAAGACTAGGAGTCAAAGGTTTGGGCTAGCTGTACAAAGACAGTAGATATGAAAAAAATTTAAGATCCCAATTTTTGCTATTTGAAAATTCTTTCGTGTAGTTTAGCCTTTCCAAAAAATCTCACCAATTTTCCTTGCTAGTTAAGCTTATAACAGTGCTTCTATGTTTTCCCTCCCAATACAAGTTGCATAAATCTTAAAACAAACGAAGGAGTAAGTAATCACTATCTACCCCTCATTCATACTTTAATTTCCGTGCAACTTTTAAAAAAGAAAAGCATAGAAGCACGCCTCTAAAGCTTAAATTGGAACTTTCATAAATCAAATACAATTTAATATGATTAACCCAAAGTAAACAATTGTCAAAATTATTTTATTTAGGTTCCTTGTACTTTGAAGTATTTTTCAGATTTGTTTGAGAATTTTTCGAGTCAATTTTCTTTTTTTTATTTGTGCACCTTTTACTATATTTTCTAGAATAAAAAATATATCTAAAAGCTAGAAGGCCGAGTGGGCTGAATTCCTTTTTATGGCCCGTTTTCTTTTTCTCTCACTTCTATCCTGGCCTGCCCAATGCCGCCAGTGTTTCTATGCTGCTCAGGCCAGCATCGCAGCACGTCCAGCCGGCCAGCCCCCTCTAACTCTTCATCACGTGCAAACCGGCCTAGTCCACCTCCGTGTCGCCCATGCCACGCACATGCCTGCGCCGCTCCGCACCCGCCGCCGAACCTGCCCAGAACTCGACTCTTGTGTCGTCGCTAATTCAGTGACTTGGCACATACACTGTAACCGAGGCACCGAGCCCCAACGATCTGCGTTGTCGTCGCGTGCGAAGTTACCTTCCCTGGAATCGGCCGCCGCCCGTTGACCCGTCCCCGCCACTCCAGTGATCTTCTCACAATTTCTCCGGCGTCACTTGATGTTCCAGAATCCCTGGAGTATTTCCGCTCAACCAAATTTCGGCTTTTCTCGGTTCACACTTGGGCCGGCCCGAAGCATGACGAGCATGGCACGGTCCAAGCCCGACCCGATAGGTAAGAGGACCATGCTGGACCGGCCCGACACTGTAGCTCGGGCCGTGCTAGGCCCGGGAACCGGGCACGACAGCGGCATGCCGTCGGCACGTGGTCGCCGCCACTGCCCTTGCTCACCGCCACTATCCCTCTTAATTATGCATTCCTAGAAAATTCAAATTTAAAGTTACAGTATGTCGAACCCAGAAATTGTATTTTCAAACATTCTGTGTTTACCGTGCTAGTCCCACGATCAGTCTTTAACACATTTACGAGAGAGGGAGCAACGGACGAGAGAGAAAGAGGGGGAGAGATGGGCAAGAGTGAGTAACGGATGAGAGAGATGGGATAGAGAGGGGGAGCAACGGGCGAGAGAGAGAGTTGAGAGAGGTGAGAGAGAGAGAGTAACTTTGTACATATTATTGATTGAATAAAATTTAATATATTTTTTTCAATATTTGTCTTCATTGCCTCAGCTCCGTGCGTCTCTGGGTTCTTTTCTCTCATCGCAATAGTGCACATGGGAGCGGGCCTGGGCTGGCACGACACGAAGCACAAATGGGCCGAGCCTGAGCTCGCCAAAAATGAGCTGGGCCGGCACGGTTCTGGCCCAAAGCACGATGGGCCCGTGCCGGGCCGATACGGCACGGCACGACACCCACCACTATTCTCGAAGATCATCACCGGATTTCACCGTCTTCCCTATTGCTGGTCAAGCCGCCGCTTTCGTCGAATTCTTCAGCCTCTGTAAGCCTATCTTCAATTCCTCGCACCCACACCGTCGCCACCATCTGCTATGCCTATTCCCCTCCTTAATTTTGCCGTTGCACCACCATGGAGCGCAGCCCCACGACCACCATCTTCTCTGGCGCTAGCCATCGTCGCCCCGCCATCTCAGGCCACCTCCGGCTGCGCAAGATATCCTGGAAGATTCCCCTCACCGTCGCGTTGCCCTTGCACGTGCCGATTCCTTGAGGGCGTTGCTAGAGCGCCACCACCATCGTCCAGTCGTGCCTCCATCGTGCGTAACCGGTCGAACCACCATCTCCTATTGCCGTCTGGAGGCTGCCCCAACCCGTTTGGGCCATTGACCATGCCCGCCACGCAGCCGTTCGCCCGAGACGCCATCGGTCAGAGCCTCCGCCGGCTGATCGCATGTTTCTCCCTCTTCCCTCGATCTCGATCTTTCTCTCTGTCTCCCTGTAATGTGGGGCCCAGACATCTTCTTCCAAAAAGCAAAAATAATCCGACCGGCCAAATTGGGTGTAGGACGCGTGGACCCCAGTGATTTTATTTCTTTTAAAACCGGTTCATTATTTTTGTTAGTATGACAGACAGACCCACCTGTCACTCTTTGATAATTTTCATTTTTTAAATCCGAAGGGAATATTTCATAGTTTATTTTCGTCTCTCTCATTTTCTAGGACTAATCTGTCAGCATATTTTTTTATAACCTCTTCTCCTCTATTATAACTTCAAATCGAGTTGCTCTGGGTCCTAAATTCATATAAAATCATCATCCCAGTAATTATTTTATAATTTTTCTATTTTATTTGCTTTTCTGAACATTTATTTTGTATCATTTTGCGAATGTAGGAACTGACATTGCCGAAGTGAACTTGAGCAACCGGAGGAAGTGACACTCAACTTCAATGAAGGCAAATCTTCCTTCACTATGTTGATAGCAAATTTATTTTAATATTGTTTCAAAACAATTATGCATTGCTATTCGTAGAAAATGATAAATTTGCTATTTAGGAATGTTAAGTAATCCAATTTGAATATATCTCTAATGTTATTGTTATTCATGTAACATTGCCGCCCTAGCATAGTAAACCAACGATATCGAGTATGTTATCGGTGGATTAGTTTACTTCGGTACAAATGCCTAAACTTGCTATATCAGACAATATCATCCTATGGACAACTGAAAATATTTAATATTGTTGTCTTTCAAATTGTTTGGCAATAGGTATTGCCATTGGTTTTCAAAATAAAATAAAATATAAAATTGTTTTCGACTTGGGCGGATGCTAACATGAGGTGGGTGTGGATTGGACATGAGAACTTGTAATGTGATACTTCTGCCCGAATCAATTAAGGACCGACATTGTGTCTAGCCAAACCGAGGTATACAATATAACCACAAGTCTATCACTACTATAGAATGGTACAACACTATCTGTTTATCTATATCGGTTCCTGACTTTTCAGGAAAAACTGATTGTTATAGAGGATTCATAATAATTAGAGGGGAATTATCACAATCGGTTCTAATGTTAGAACCAATTGTGATGTGCCAAATGCTACATTACAATCGGTTCTAACATAAGAACTGATTGTGATGACAAAACACATCACAATGGTTCTGAGGTTGGAACTGATTGTGACAGCGATTGGGAAATGCATTTTCATATCACAATCGGTTCGTAGGCATGAATTGATTGTGGTGTGCCATGCTTATCACTATCGTTTCTAGGTAAAAACTGATTGTGATGTGCTTCGCTAGGTTTTATACCTTCGAGCCGAATCTCCTATGTTGGTACTCTAAAGGCAAAAAAACCGCTGTTGCCCAAAAAAAACACAATATGCTCTGCTTGAAACTAAGACTTGTAAATCCTTGATGATGGGTATCAAGAGGGAAAATTGAAACCCTAGCTTGAGTAGATTTCCCCTCTATTTTTCCTCATTTGTGGTTTTCTTGATCAAAAGGTGAGCGTTCATTCACTTCCTTTCAATTTTGCATTAGGAAATTCAATTTTGATTTGGTGAATATATTACATGTCATTAGCGCTATGGTTGAAACAATATGGATGAGAAATTATGAAATCCTTGAGAATGGGTGTTAAGAGGGTAAAGTTGAACCCCTAATTTGAGGAGATTTCCCCTCTTTTGTGGTTTTCTTCAAAAGGTGAGCATTCCTTCAAATCCTTTCAATTTTGTACTACGAATTAAATTTGATTTTGATTTGTTGAGTATGTTACATGTCATTATTGTTACTATAATTAATATGTTCGATGCTACAGTTTAGGTTACGTAACCTATGCGTCTCTCGTTCGAGGGTGCATGTTTATAAATATCCTGAAATGATATATTTATAAATAAGCAGTATCGAATTGTTCATGTTTTTTTAGATAGTTCGAGAATATGTGATTCGAGCAAGTTTCTAATGAAGCTGTTGTACAACTCTAGAGAATTTCGACATAATCTCTCTGATGTTCTCTGGATACACACCCTCTTGATCTATTGTCGAGACGTGTATTTGGAGAATAGCGGGGAGATGCTGCTGAAATTTCTTTGGAGTTGTACAACAGCTTAGGAACTTGCCTGAACCATATATCGTCGAATGGGATTAGTTGGTATGTATTTAGTTGGTCAATAGATAGACATTTCTTTAAGATCATTCAAATCCTCAACTTTGTTAATGCTTTAACCCTTATTTCTTTCATTGAAGTCAAAAAGAATTGCAAGCTTAATTACTACATTAGATATTTCGATAGCATTGTTGAATTTTTAAATTTGCATGTCTCCTAACTAGGGAAGAGAAAGCTCTTAATTAGGGATGAAGGTATCGGAGATAAAATTATATATATTGGAAACTGAGCTCTATTTTGCAAAGGTAATTAAATAATGTCTCAGTATTTGAAATAGCTAGCCGTTGCTCAAATTTTTCTTAATTTATTGTTTGTGGTTTAATTGTAGACACTACTACAAAACCGGGCATCAAAAGCGGTCTATTAGAAACGGTTTGATGCGAACCGGTTGTAATGCTCACACCAGAAGCGGTTCGTGGCAACAGGCCGGAGGGGATCTCTACAAGCGGTTCGTGGCACGAACCCCTTCTAAAGCCCCACTTTTAGAAGGGGTTCGTGGCACGAACCCCTTCTAAAGATCTTTACAAGCGGTTCGTGTCCCCAACCGCTTCTAAAGCTTTAGAAGGGGTTCGGGCCACCAACCGCTTCTAAAGGTGGGGCTTTAGAAGCGGTTTGTGACCTAACCGCTTCTAAAGACCCTTCGAAGGGGTTCGTGTCACGAACCGCTTGTAGAAGCTTGATTTTAGAAATAATAAAAGGAATGCGTGTCCTATTCTATCGAGAGCACGCGTGGGTGGGTTGGCTAGATGGATGAAGCGGTTCCACGAGGATGGAGTCTTTGGTCGTGGGTTCGAATCCCATTCCCACGATATTATTGGTAGTCTTTTATCGCTTGGTGTCATACCACCACAAGCGGTTCTAGCAACCGCTTGTGATACCCTTCGAGGTATCACTCGCGGTTGCTTAGAAGCGGTTGTAGAACCGCTTCTGGAAGTGGTTTGGAACCGCTTATGAAAGCTATTTCTGTAGTAGTGAGATATACCATAAATAATGGATGTATAAGAACAGCCGTATAAGTGCTGAATTTCAGAGGGGGTGTTAAGGAGTTTCTAAAAATTGTAGAAGAAGACATAAATGTAGGTTTTTAAAGTAATGATCGCCTTACGAACACAACATGTCAAGGATAATATTTCTGACGATGTTAACTCATTATAGAAATGGCTAAATGAAGTTAACAGTTATGTCTATCCTTGATTGAGGGTGTCAAGAATAGCCGTCAGGATTATTTTCCTAACGGTTACCTCTAAAGCAATTCACAAAAATCACAATTTCCTGTGGTTAACCGTAAAAACCTTTGCCTCTTCCCGATGGTTGCTGAACTTTGGGAAGATTGGGTTTCTGTTAATAATATGTACAATACCGTTTGTGCTTCTTGACAATTATCAATTAGTTCATGTCGTGAAAGCTTCGAATTATATTCCTGTTTAGCAGAGTTTCAGATCTCAACTCTACCTTAAATCTAAAATTTGTAGGCTAAAATAAAGTAAATAGTTTATATTTGTATTCTAAAATGTAAACGATTCACCTAAATACTCTTACCCACAGCTTCAGTTCCACAGATCTGATGAAGCTGAAACTCTGTCAAACATAACCGAAGGCTATGGTTCAGTTTGCAAGCATGCATTGACTTACAGGGAGAATGCTCGAAATCGCAGCGTCTGCCGAAGCATAATTGACTCCGGTGAAACCGGCCTCCATTTTTATCGGGGCGGTAAGCGACAGATAAGCCGGAGGGCTTATCTCGAATCCCATGGCCATTGCTGCATGCATATGCAAGCACTCATCAATCACAGTTGTGCATCGCAGTAACATGTACCAACAATTAACTTGATCAACATGTCCTTGAAAAGGTAATAAAATAAACAAAATTATATTCCGTCCGTCCTCAAATAGATTTTTTTTAATCTCAGACAAATTATTATAGATGCCATATGAAACGATATTAAAAGCTCTGTAATCAAAAGTATTTCCATATAATTATTTTTTATAAACTACAAACAGTAGAACAAGTACGTAATTTCACATGGAACGAGTTGCTACGATCGATCAGGCCGGTCGCTTACCGATGAAGTCGGCCATGTTATATCCATTACTGAACCTTCCGGTGGGCTTGGAACCAGGGAAGTCGATGCCGTAGTAAGGGTGGTCAGCCCGGGGAGCGTCCCCGAGTGGCAGGTAGTTGTTGTTGCCGACGTCCAGCATCTCGTCACCGAACACGAAGATCGCCGGCACGGCTTGCTTCTGTATCTTACGGCCGGCAACCGCACCAGACACTTGAAATGATATCATTATCACAAGGCTAAGAACAGCGCTACCTTTCATGAAGTGCCCCGTCATCGAATGGCCCCGCTTAATCCCTTCTTTTTCTGCGAGGAGACCCAATAATTGATTCTTATGCAACAGCAGCTTGTATATATACAGTTAGTACTATAGTATATCACGCATGCAATACTACTGATTACTGAATGTATATGCTTGTGAGGTGATGGATAGGCCGGGCTGGGTAGCTAGCTAGCTACTTATAAACACAAAGTATAAAGTCCCCGGTCTTATATTATATCCTAGTGTAACAACCTCCAAAGTCAAATCTTAAAATGCTGCGCTTAGCGTGTTCTTGAAAAAATTGCCGCTTCCTCCCTCATCACATGGGTCATGCTTGAAAGTTAATAGTCAGCGACCCCAATTCTTAGAAGCTAAGTCGGCCAGCTTAAATCTCAGCTCTGTACGTAGTACTCCTCCGTCTAAGTTGATAAGGGCATATTTCTTATTTATATATAGGCAAAAAAAAAAATTGAAAACAACTAGATTATCTCTAATTACTATCACTAAGCACTGTACTCGATGCATGCATGTAAAGAATAAAAGTAAAGACATGTATTTATTAGGAGTATAGAAGGGATATCGTACTAATTTTACATTGAATTGTGAAATCCGCTTTATATATATTTATAGATAAGATCATTTAAAAAATATGTCTTTTAAACTTAGACAGAGGAAGTATCTAACTAGTGATCATGTCAATGCATGGAATAGTCAATCAGTTGTTTATTCATGGTAAGCGCATAGGGAAATTAAAAGCCGATCTATATATCCACTACGAGGTGAGTTCGACCTGAAAGAAGTGTAAACGTGAATGCTGCAATACAATGTATTGATACAATGGTGGCCTATATATAGGCAGTACATCAGTGCATGCGCACGTTACAGGAGTTAGGGATGTAAATGGGCCGGCCCTAGGGTTATCTTTGACCCACTCTAGTTCATTTGTTTGCACTAAAACTTAAAAGATGGAGTAAAAATTAAGTTTTTAGTGCAAACAAATGAATTAAAGTGGGCCAAAGAAGACCCTAGGGTCGGCCCATTTGCATCCCTAACAGGAGTGGATCCGAAAGAGATGGATCAAGCAGAGAGGTAGCTGAAGAATAGGTCCTACTGATGTTGTGGCTGGAGAATTGGTCATATTCAGTTAACAGCCCCCCTCAGCCTGTACATGGTAAAATGTTCAGGCTGCGTCTGATTTCATAAAACAAGGAAGAAGGTAACCCTTTTGTAAAAATGTCAGCATATTGTGACGTAGAAGGCACATGTAAGACGCGGACTTGCCCAAGGGACACCTTGTCACGGACAAAGTGCAGATCAATTTCGACATGCTTGGTTCGTTGGTGTTGCACAGGGTTGGAGGAGATGTACATAGCGCTGATGTTATCACAGTATACCAATGTGGCTCGAGTAGGAGGGCGATGTAGTTCTTCAAGAAGTTGTCGGAGCCAGCAACATTCCGCAACAGCATTAGCCACTCCACGGTATTCTGCTTCGGCTGAGGAACGGGACACTGTAGCCTGCCGCTTTGAGGACTAGGAAACCAAATTATCACCAAGGTAAACACAAAAACCGAAAGTGGATCGCCGAGTGTCTGGACATCCGGCCCAATCCGCATCAGAGTATGCTGTGAGTTCATGGGATTGAGAGCGATGAATGTGCAGGCCAAAATAGAGAGTCCCCTTGATATAGCGAAGCACCCGCTTTAAGGCATGAAGATGGATCTCACGAGGGGCATGCATGAAAAGGCAAAGTTGCTGGACAGCATAGGAAATGTTTGGACGTGTCATGGTGAGAAATTGAAGAGCCCCAACAAGACTTCTATATTCGGTTGGGTTTGAGAGAAGTGGACTATCAGATGATGCTGAGAGTTTTGATTTGGTATCGGCTGGAGTAAGACAAGAATTGCACTGGGAGAGACCAGCGCGATCCAGTAGGTCAGCAGCATACTGGCGTTGAGACAAAGAAATGCCGGTTTTGGTAGGTGTGACTGAGATGCCAAGGAAGTGAGAAAGGGGACCAAGATCAGTGATGGCAAATTCTGCTTGTAATTTGGACAAGATGGTAGTGAGGACAGTGTTGGAGCTAGCTGTAAGAATGATGTCATCTACATAAAGTAATAGGTAGGCTGTGGATGAATGTGTATGGTATATAAACAGGGAGGAATCGGATTTGGATGCTGTGAACCCAATTTTGTGAAGAAAGGAGGTGAAGCGTAGGAACCAAGTTCTGGGTGCTTGCTTTAAACCGTAGAGTGATTTGTGAAGGCAGCAGACAAAGGATGGATTTAATGGGTCAACAAATCCAGAAGGTTGTTGATTATAAACTCGCTCAGTAAGATCTCCGTGGAGGAAAGCATTATTGACGTCGAGTTGACGAGTGGGCCACTGATTTGTAGTAATGATGCTAAGAACCACGCGAATGGTTGACGGTTTGATAACGGGGCTGAATGTTTCAGCGTAGTCCACTCCAGGCTGTTGATGGAAACCACGGACCACCCATCGTGCCTTGTATCGTGACAGGGACCGTCAGTGTTCAGCTTGTGGCGAAAAATCCATTTGCCGGAGATGACGTTAGCACCTGCAGGACAAGGGACAAGCTGCCAAGTATTGTTTTTCATTAGTGCATTGTGCTCTTCTAACATAGCATTGTACCAGTTGGGGTCTTTCAAGGCAGCACGGTAATTTTGTGGAATTGGTGAGACAGGATTGGTAGCAGAAAGATTAAAATGTTTCTTAGGAACAACAATGCCTGACTTGGCCCTGGTGATCATATGGTGAGAAGAATGGTGATCAGGAGCAGATGGTTGTAGGGGAATGGTGACATCAACAGATGGAAGAACAACTGCTGAAGGGGAGAGGGAATCATGAACAACAGGTGTTGGACGCGGCGAGGTAGGAGACTGCACAGTTTCAGATACTGAAACGCTGTAGGGTGTGTTTGGCGCAAGCGGAGAAGGTTGAACTACTGCTTGAGCTGTGGAACGTCTGCAAGATAGTAGCAGGAGTGAGCGCGGGCCAAAGGGGAATCAGATCCCATGCATACTCGGTGGGATTGGTTGGGACGACAGGAGGTTGGGAAGAAGTTTTGGGGAGCGATGAAGTGTGAGAGAAGGGAAATGAATTTTCATCAAATATGACATGCCTAGAAATAATGACCTTGCGAGTGAGTAGATTTAGGCATTTGTAGCCCTTGTGTTCGGCTGGATAGCCAAGGAAAACACAAGGAGCGGAGCGTGGAGAAAGTTTGTTGGGACTAGTAGCTGTCAAGTTAGGGTAGCAGAGGCAACCAAATACTCGCAAGTGTGAGTAGTCTGGTGGTTCATGGAAGAGACATTGATAAGGTGTAAGGAAGTGGAGAGGCTTGTAGGGACGTCTGTTTAAGAGGTAAGTGGCTGCATGTAAAGCCTCCACCCAGTAGGTGGTTGGCATGGATGCTTGAAGAAGCAGTGTACGAAGTATATCATTGACAGTGTGTATAGCACGCTCGGCCTTGCCATTTTGAGAGGATGTATAGGGGCAGGAGAAACGGTAGGTAATACCACGAGTTTGAAAGAAATCACGGAGCGGAGTATTTTCAAACTCGCCACCGTTATCGCATTGAACACATTGGATAGAGAAATGGAACTGATTGAGAACATAAGAATAGAACACACGAAGAGTATCATAAGTGTCGGATTTGCGACGTAAAGGGAAGGTCCAACAGTAATGAGTGTAATCATCAAGAACAACTAAGTAATATTTGTAACCAGTAAAGCTTACAGTGGGAGACGTCCAGACATCACAATGTATTAGTTGAAACGGAAAATATGTGAACGAAGTGGAAGAGGAAAAAGGTAAACGGACATGTTTTCCCAGTTGACAAGCAGGGCATGGCCCATGAACAGATTTATTTGGAGAACAAAAGATACTAGAAGATGAAGCTAATCGTGATAAAGTTTCCTTCCCAGGATGTCCGAGCCGACGGTGCCAAACATTGGAAGAAGCCTTGGTGACGAGAGCAGTGGCAGATGGCATGGAAGACTGACCAAAAAATGGATACAAGTCACCGGAACTATTGGATCTCATGATCTCTTTTCTGGTAAGTTTGTCCTTCACAGAGAAACCACAAGAGTCAAATTCAATGGTGCAATTGTTATCGGTAGCGAATTTACGCACAGAAATAAGGTTGGTAACAAGATTAGGAGTGTGCAGAACATGAGATAAGTGAAAACTGGAGTTAGGTGAGTGTAAAGTGCTAGAGCCGGTACCTCGAACAGGAACGGAAGACCCATTACCAACAATGATATGAGAGGAATTTGGCACTGATGAAGGACAATAGTTGGAGAGATTACCCGAGTCGGCTGTCATGTGTGACGACGCGCCGGTGTCCATGTACCACTCGCGGTTGCCGGAAGGCTACTGAGGAAGAGAGGCCGCATGAAGGGCCTGGATGAGGCCGGTTGTATCCCAAGCTGGTTGGTGCAGAATGGGCGGAGTAGTGGTAGGCTGGTGCACAACAGAATAGGCTTGACCTGCATGAGGCAGCGTCGGGCGTGGTCCAAGTAGACCAGGACCAGTAGCTCCAGTTCATGGCGCCCGATAGGTGAGGTGAGGGAGCAACATGGAGATCAACTGGTTCAGGGATGGCTGCTGCTGCTGAGAGCCACGCCCCCCCCATTGTATAGTTGTTGCCACGGCCACGGCCGCGTCCACGCCAGCCTTGGTTGGAGGTGTTGAAGGTGTTGGAGTTGCTACCGCGGTCGTTTGAAGCAGGGTGTGTTGAGGAAGAGCCGCCACCGGAGTTGGTGCTGGTGCCGGTGGCAAGGAGAGCAGAATCTGCGACCTTCGTAGCCGCATTTGCCTGAGCGGTCTCCTCCAGAAGAAGGTAGCCTCGCGCCTGCATAAACGTTGGGAAGGTGGGCAGGATCGGAAGCATTGTCTTGAGGACAGAGAATTTCTCATTGAGCCCTCGGATCAGCTGGTGTACAAGAGCCCGATCGAGGACAGGCTGATCACAGTCGGCGAGCGCGTCTGCAAGAGTCTTCAATTTGTGGCAATAGGCAGAGATAGAGAGATCTCCCTGCACCATGCCATGGAATTCGGCCTCCAGATGAACAGCGCGACTTGGCTTGTTGTCGCGAAAGAAAGCCTCCAGTTTGGACCATGCGCTGTAGGCGGTGATGTCGGGAGCCATCACCATATCAAGCAGCTCCTCCGAAATAGTAGCATAGATCCACATCAAGACAGTAAGATTTTCCTTGACCCATTCGGGGTCGTCATGATGAGGATCGCCGGACTCAACATGCCGGCGAAGACTGTAGCGACCAAGAACCACCAGGAGGAGATTGCGCCACTTGCTGTAATTGTTGGACTGAACATCAAGGGTATGAGGAACAAGAACCTTGATGTTCACAGTCTGAACAGCCTGGGAGAGGGGAACAGTGGCAGTGGAGAATGTCAGTGTGGAGGGAGATGTGGTTGCGCCGGAAGTGTCGCTATTTAGAGCTGCAGCAGTGGAGTTCTCCATGGAGAAGTTGGTTTCTTCACTCATGGCGAGATGTGGAGGTTGGAAGAACAGGGCAGGAAGAAGACTGCTCTGATACCATGTAAACGTGAATGCTGCAATACAATGTATTGATACAATGGTGGCCTATATATAGGCAGTACATCAGTGCATGCGCACGTTACAGGAGTGGATCCGAAAGAGATGGATCAAGCAGAGAGGTAGCTGAAGAATAGGTCCTACTGATGTTGTGGCTGGAGAATTGGTCATATTCAGTTAACAAGAAGCAATCCATTTATAGCTGTTGCAAGCTTGCAGCTTTGTATGCTCCCTGCCGTCGGATCTAACATCTAATTGTTCATGAGGTCTCCTACCACACTAGTATACTGCTGTATTCATGGACTGTTCGGGCCACAAGCTCAAGCTCCACACCGGAATAAGTTGTTGGTCGTAGCTGCAATGTTTTATCAACATCCACTTAGGACCACAAGATAACAATAGTGTATATGTATATATATGAAGGGATCGCCAGTAACAAAAAAATGTATATAAGAATATATCTAGCTAGCGTCGTCGTCTGCCAAACTAAAGCTAGCTAATTTTTTTTGTCAATAAGATACAAGTGTTGTACATGTTCATGAACGACGTACAATAACATTCCTTGAAAAATGGACTACGTCTGTGACTTACCTGCTCTGATTTTGAAGTTGTGATTTGTTTGTGCCTTTGGTTACTCCAATTCGACCGGTCCATTGCCATCCAATATCTAATGTTCCACTGATAATTATGATTTGTTTCACTAATAGGTTTGAATTTGTTCAATTTGTCCTACCACTGGAACATTGTCAATGAATTATTGGAACAACACTGACGAACTGTTGGAACATTGATGATGAACCGTTGGAACATTGGAAGTAAATGTGTGGAATATTCACCCATTCCTCAGAAATGTGTGGAACCTCGGAATGTTTATATAGATTTCATTCTTATCATAGACGGTTTGTAGCTAGAACCATCCATGATAATCATATACTACAAACGGTTTTATTTTAAAACCATCTGTGATATTTACAAGAGTCATCACAGACGATTTTATACTAAAACTGTCTATGATATTGCTATATATCACAGACGGTTTCTAAATAGAATCGTCTGTGATGTTGTCACTGACGATTACACTACAGAATCATCAGTGATGTTTCATATCACATACGGTTTATCAAAACCGTCTATGATGAGACGTCTGATTCAAAAGATAGGGTACTACGCATTAATAAAAGACATATACATAGAGATGCAGGGGTAACCCTTTTTCACTGTAGCCCTAGCCCTGGGAACTGCAGCAAAAATTCCCGTGGGTGGGGAATTGGCCCCTATATATGGTCCTCACTTTGTACCAGCCTAGGTTTATTTTTGTAATCTCACTGTACTCGTCCCTCAGCGCTATAAATAGTAGGGATGCAAATGGGCCGACCCTAGGGTCTTCTTTGACCCACTTTAGTTCATTTGTTTACACTAAAAACTTAATTTTTACTCCACCTTTTAAGTTTTAGTGTAAATAAATGAACTAGAGTGGGTCAAAGATGACCCTAGAACCGGCCCATTTGCATCCCTAATAAATAGGACCATGTAAAGGGCACGGGGTAGATCAACTCATGTAACATTCTTCGTCGGAGCAAGCCAACGTTCAAAAAGTTTACCTCTCATTCTGCATCCTTATGTGAACCTCCACACCTAACTCCTTGGTGATCTGAGATTCTGAGTAGGGGTGTCAATACCTTATTGTTCTAGTCCTTACTACAAAAATTGGCACCGGCCTTTAGGATTGGACGAGAAGCCATGACGCCAAAGAGAAATACTAGGATGATGATGATGGGGGATCAACGAGCCCTGGTCATGGGTATTTCAATACGATGAATGTTGGCGCAATATGATCAGAGGCGAAGCTGAACCTTGGGCCAGTGGGGCAATAGCCCAAGGCAGGGACGGATCTAGGCTTCGGACAGAGTAGACGGTAGCCCGAGACCTGGTACTGAAAGCTCACTAAAATTCTACGAAAAATTATTGAAAAATAATTGAAAACAGATATTTAATTTAAAATCAGTTGGTCCAGCCCGGGGCTTGGGCCTAGACTAGCTCCACCACTGGCCCAGGGCCTGATCCAGCTAGTAGTAAAGCAGTGTCGTAGGGTCGTGTCCTTGCGAGTGCCAACAACAACATTGTGCAGCTTGTGTCATGCCGTGTGGCCGAGCGGGGTGTGCAGGGAGAGGTCGTGAGGGATTGGATTTGGCGCGGCGTGATCGGCCGTCCGGGTGGAACGCGACGCGGCAAATAAGCCTAGTTCTGCAGGTTCGTGGGCTCGTGGCTGGGGAGCTACGAGCCTGCGAAGGGTAGGCGCGGGGAGATGTGAATCATGCGATGGGCTGGGAGAACAGCGGAAGGCACGGTCGCGCAGGAGATGGGCCAGGAGAGTTGTCGAAGGCGGCTCGGCCAGGAGAAAAGTTGGCCCTCCCGCGTCGGAGCGATGCTGGGCTGACGCGACCAGCGGGCATGCCGCCGTCGTGGAGTACATAAACTCCCTCCTTTCTTTTTTCTCCTTACGCCGGGCTTCACGTGTACTCATCTCTAGTACTGAGAATCGAGTCCGCCGCCTGCCGTGTGACGTGAGCATAGAGGTGGGCGTACTGCCATATCGCAACAGCTTATTGTGTTAATTGTGTCGGCTTGACTCGTATTTGGTGAGTTTAGGTATAGTTTATTTATGATTCGTGACTACTTCGTGTCGTGCTGCCCTAAGTTAGCCCATTCGTACTATTGCGATGAGACGGAAGGAGCCGGAGATGCACGAGACTAAGGCAGTGGATACAAATATTGAAGAAAAGAAATTAAATTTTATTCAAGAAACAGGTACAAAGTTACTTCCTCGTTAAAAACCTTACACCCTAGTGTGGGGTACCCCTGGTAAAGAAAAGTGTACGGTACCCCCAGTAAAGTGTATAGTAATTACGTACATATACATAGACTAATCGAGATTGAGGTGGTCAAAGTCAGCTAACGCCTTTGTGATCTTTGGATCCTCGGTTTAATGTTGTGTTCGCTTATTTGCATACTCCCAATCTTTGAGGCATATGATTGCCTCGACCATCTCATGCGTGAGAGACGACCTTCTTAGCTCGAGTACCATCCCAATCGAACTGAAAGTAGCTTCTGATGAGATGGTGGACATGGGAACCACAAATACATCCCGTGCAAATTGCGTTAGCATAGGATAAATACGTTAGTGGTTCTTCCACCACAAGAGTAAGTTGAATTTATTACCATCCTCGATGTCAAGCTTAGTTTTCGCAAAAGGTGTGTTGAAATAGTGATTGATCTCTACTCGTGGATTCCATTGTGACCTACTCGGCGCATCAGAAGACGAACTATGTGCCTTGTGAATGAAGCGTTTGAGACAATTTTTCTTGCTTCAATTATGCTGCCAATCTTTTCGTAATATTTGTCAAAAACTATAAAAAAAAACTCCTTATGAACGTGAGCATAGGCCTTAGAAAAATCAAGATGGCATGCTTCACCTATTCCCTCGAAAGCGCCGTGCAAATCAATTAATTTTCTCCAAGTATCTAAAATAGTACCAAAACAGTAGAGATGTAAAATAGCTGTAAAATATTTTTAATTTTTTTTTCTCTATTGGTTTAACAATGGGTTGTCAAACATAATTATCTCTATTTTCTTTGGAAGTATTAGCAATAGTCCAAAGCCACTCAGTGACTAAGAAAGAATTTAGGTAGTAAACACCAGGTGAGGAACGATCTTGACTTTTTCTTGCCAAATATTTTGTTCTTTCGTAGAGTGGTGAGGGAGCAAAGAGATAGCAAAGGGAGAGCAAAGAGATAACGTTGTGTGTGCTGAAGAAACAAGTAGTGAGAGAGCAATGAGAATGCTTAGTGTGCTGAAGAAACGAGTGGCCGAGGGGAGTTTTATAGAGATCGATTAGGCACACAACTAACACTAGAACTTGTAGCTTTGGCAACCTTCTCGATGAGACATGCAGATGGCTCTCAATGCTATCTTGACATGCCAGTTGTCGATGACTCTCATGAATAGCAGGTATCGTAGATACATCATACATGTCCCCTCTACCCTTTCGCTACCAAATCTTCTCGCCAACTCCTCCCATCTGTGACACGACTTCAATGGCATCGAGTCTCAACCTAGAGCTTTACACGCACGAGTAGGTGGACACATAATCTCAAGAACTCATGAACATATAGGACACTGACAAAATAACCCGAATACACATGCACGCACATCAAACATTGTGTACAGTGCGTATTTTGACGATGGCTTGCTACCTCGTCATGGAGCCGCATGCATTGCCACAGCTGTGCTCGATGTGCTGTTGTATTCTACTCAACATTGTGTCACATAGTGATGATAACTTGCCTCAAGGCACAGTAGTGGTGGCCTCCACTGGGGTAAGCATGACACCAAGGTTGCAACCTAACTCTGATACCAATTGTTGTTTTAGCTTTGAATCGTGAACGCACGCACACAAACACGAGTAAGAACAAAATAGCACATAGAGATTTATTTCAATGTCGCCATAACTTAATGTCTTTTCTTTCTTTTCTCTTTTTATATTGTTCAATGTTTTTTTGTTATTCTCAAACACACATGATACATGCCTTTTTATGATGGGTGGACCACCTAATCAACTTGTTAACCAAGCCAACAACTATAAAAGGATAGTCTAAATAAGGAAAAATAACTAACTAGTTTGATCCGATTATCGATCATCTTAACGGCAATCTAACAATTTTAGCAAGTAACCGTTTTTTTTTTTCCGGCTAGCTTACCACAGTCAGGAATGTGTTCCATTCGCGTCGGACGTGTAAACGTCAGAAAAGCTCATTTCATTAATTGACGGGTCTTGCATATCCATCAGGAATATCAAAATCCGCCCGGGGAAAACTGATTCCAGGTAATGATATTATCTCCGGATCTATGGCACATCACTCGTTAACACGTTGTTACAATCAATTTATTCTTCTTCTAGATTATGGACTTATTACACATTCCAATAGCTGGACACATTGGTGAGCTACAACTGCGAGCAGGTAGTCAGGTACTCCTGCACCATCTCGCGCGACACTACCACACACGTCCACATACAGACCACTGACGGTGACAGTAAAACACAATCACCCATGTCGCAACATGAGACCCTCAGAAGACACAACTTATTAGCGGACGACACTGCAAGCTGAAAACAGAAATCAAATCATTTTTTGGTGATCAAGTGCTTGAATGTAACCGGCATGGTGAACTGGGCTGGACCGTCAAAAAATGTTGTAGCGGCCAGCTTAGCGGCTTGCTCAGAGATGAACATCTGGTTCCAGAACCAGTACCGCGTGCGGTTGTCACACGGCGGTCCATAGTATTGAGTGAGCTCGGGCACGCAGGGGCCGTTGCAGCATGCGCCGTCGGTGTTCGCAAACCCTGGGCATACAAACACAAGCAGTTTTTCGATCGAGCTCATCTCGTTCGACCCCAAAATTCCTCAATAATGTCGATGGATTTTTACCGTAAGCTGATGGATTGGTGAAGGTGGCATTTGAGAAAGCGTAGAAGTCAGCGATGGAGTAGCGGAGATCTTGCAGCTGGTTGGAGCCGAGGCCGGACAAGAGGGGCTTGAGGCCGTCGTTGAATTCCCTGGCAAGACTGTTCATGGTGTCATCGCACCCAGGAGGGCCATACGGACGCTGCATCTTGTACTGCCCGCATCCAAGGGGCGGGATGTTGACCATCCCAAACTGCCTCGCACCCAAATCGTACAAAGCCTGGATGCCGACTCCATAGGAGGAAACTAGGTGTTGGACGTCGGTATTGTTATCCGGCCTTGGGGAATTCAAGAGGTTGTAAATATAGTACAGGTCCGAGGTGCCGATGCTGATCAGGAAGAAGGATTTCGATAATAGCTTGCTCAGCTGGTGGTGGTCTACTTTAGCTTCCATCTGGCCTATCGTGGCCCCAAAGTAGTCCACTTGCTTCAACAATGGAATAGTCACTTCGTCGTTCTGCATAATTACGTTATGGATGAGGATATGGTATCAGTTGAGGTGATTAATTACACTTTGATATCTAAGGAACAAGAGTGTTTTCTTTTCGTTTTAGAACCCTATATTTTTCATTTTTCCGCCCTGAGATCCTTCGTCTAATGGATCGATCTCATCACTCCCTCATCTTCCTTATATACTTCAGTCGCTCACCAACAAACTGCTAATTATTATCACTCGTGTGTATTGTTCCATTGTATTCACAATAGTATATCCAATAGCAAATATAAGTCGATTTAGCTTTGGCAGAGGAACAAAAGAGAGAGGAAATGACCTCAATGCACTTTATTTATTCCTATACTTCGATGGTTCTTCTCTTAAGTATGTTGAGAAGGATAGATCGGCTGTGAGAGAAAAACATCATTTATTGATAACGATTTGACCATCCATTTAATGAGGGTACAATGGAAAGAAATCTATCTATCTATCTATACTAATTAGAGGCCCTCTTAGAAGTTCACACGTTAATCCTAAGATGTAAAAAGCTAGAAATTCCTAAGTTAACCAAAGAAAAAGAAAAATTGCTAGAAAATCCCAATTTAATCGTGAAAAGAAAAAAAATCTCAGCCATTTTATTTGTGTAAGTGGGGACTGGATTGAATAGATAGTAAACTTATGTGTTTTGATTTAGTTATGGACATGTTCAAAGCAGTTAATGTTTCCAGCAATTCCGAATCAGACCCTAATTTCAAAATCAATCTATCTATCTCTCTGTCTATATCTTTACTAATTGGAGGGTCCTCTAGGAGGTCCCACATCCTACGGTATTAAAGATCGGAGAAAGCGCGCCCGAAGAGCTCCTCCACGCGTCCCTTCATCCGTTTTGCGAAAAAACCCTTCTATTCTTTCGAATTACGGATAGATCATTGAAAATTTATGAATAGGTCCTTTGCGATTTTCTGTGAGGGGAAAAAAAATTTCACGGTTTGCGTTTAGGTCCCCCGTTCGCTGTTTTACGGAAATAGGCTCTCGTTAAATATGAATTGCGAACAAACCCTTTTCTAATTTTTTGGATAACGATCAGGTCCAAAAATATAACAAATAGGTCACCGCTCTTTACGTTCAGGTCTTTTCTCTGTTTTCTCCGAAAAAAATATTTTCGCCAACAGAAAGATGGGTACTTTTTCCCCGTCTCGGTCTCTAAGGGTTCTGGAGCCTCCAAAAAAATGAAAATACAACTATGTCTATTTTTCCTCCGAAAACTGATCCTTTCTCCGTTTTCCCTGATAAAAATATTTTCGTTAACAGAAAGATGTGTACTTTTTTCCCGGCTCGGTCTCTAAGGGTTCTCGAGCCTTAAAAAATTTTAAAAATACGTCTAGATCTATTTTTTCTCCAAAAAAAAAAACACGAAGTCATTTTTCGTTCACGCGCACGGCATGCGCCACGCTTCCAGGCTGATTAATCATAAAACAGAAAAACTAGAAATTATCACAGTAATCCTAGAAAAAAGAATACATTGATCATGACCATCTAATTGGAGGCTCTCCTAGAAATCTCCAAGTTAATCCTAGAATGTAAAAGGCTAGAAATTCTCGTGTTAATCGTAGAAAATGAAAAATTGCTCCACATTAATCGTAAAAAGAAAAATCTCAGCCATTTAGTTTATGTATAAGGATGTAATGTAGGGACTGGATAGCACAGATAGTAAATCTATGTGTTTTGATTTAGTTATGGACATAATGTAGGAGAGCAATTAATGTTTCCATCAATTCCCATCAGACTCTAATTTCAAAATCTATCTATGTATCTATCTATCTATATGTTTACTAATTACTAATTACTAATTAGAGACTTCTCTAGGAGCCCCATGTTAATCATAGAAGTGAAAAACTAGAAATTACCACACTAATATATCCTAGAAAAAAGAATACATCCTGACCATTAGAATTGTGGATTTGGTATGATCTAAGACTATGATTAAATACAAGATTGAAGAGTCGTATAACTGAGATGAAATGTTGTATACTAACACGTATACAACCTGGAGTTGGTTCCGGATAAGAATATGTGCATGCGTATGCATCTCGATGACCAAGCGCGCCTACTACAGATCTGGCCTTCCATACCGGCCCATCAGTCCCGATTCAACAGTCTACAGGTCCAGGGGGATCATTAGTATCGATCAAAAACACCAACCGGTGCTAAGCACCCTCCTCACACCTGTGCTGCTTAGTACGGGTTGGTGTAATCAACCGGTACTGATGTTAGCACATCAGCACCGGTTGATGTTTTTGACCGGTACTAATGCAGTCCACGCTTCGTCTCCCGTGCGCCTCCTCGATCCCGCGCGTCTTTATGATGTGAGAACTCTTAATTCGTGTTCATTCGATCGAATTCTTGGTTTTCCGATCCAGCTACCTATAAAGCCATCAATCGAGTGAGGGAGACATACATCAGATCGAGTCATTTTGTTAGCTCAATCAACAATGGCAGCTCCTTCTCCTTCTTCTCCCTCTGGCGCGCCATCACCACCTCCAGAGGAGGAGGAGCGGGAGAAGGAGGTGGTGGAGGAGGAGGAGGTGGTGGAGGAGGAGGAGGAGCGGGAGGAGGAGGAGGGTGAGGACAATGATGAGGAGGTGGAGGATGATGAGGAGGAGGAGGAGGAGGAGGAGCAGTCCAAGATCCGCTGGGGGAGCTCGTCGAAGGAGGAGGATGACGAGGAAGACGCCATCCACGACGACGACTATAGCCCCCCGCCTGACGACGACAACGATAGCCCCCCCGGCAACGACAACGGGTGGTGGTATCAGTGATCGCGCCACCCACCACCTGCGCGCCGCGCCACTGCTATATATATATATTGTAATTAATATATTGTTATGTTATGAATTATTGTAATTAATATAATATTTTATGGTCTACATATAATGTTTTACCTCCCCATTCTTGAATCCTCAACCGTTAAATTCAAATATTCAAAAAAATTATGGAACATAAAAAAAACGTTCAAAAAAATTATGCCACAATGAGAAAATCGTTCAAAAAAAAAACGGCTTATGTCAACAATCAGGAGGAAATTAGGAGAAAATCGGTGAAAATCGGAAGAAAAATTATGCCACAATGAGAAAATCATTCAAAAAATTATGTCAACAAGAGGTTCAACGTTACAAGGCATATCAGTACCGGTTGATAAGACCAATCGGTACTGATTTCTACCATCAGTACCGGCTGGTTACATCAACCGGTACTAATATTAGATAGTCAGTACCGGTTCGTAAAATCAACCGGTACTGAATCCCCACATCAGTACCGGTTCGTCTCCCGAACCGGTATTATCTATCGGTTCAACGACTACAGGGTTGGGGAGATATCAGTACTGGTTCAAGGAACCAACCGGTACTAATAGTCTAACATCAGGGCCGGTTGGTACGTTGAACCGGTACTGATGTCAGACCAGTTTAAACTTCTTTGTCCTTCCGCTCTCTGCCAGAGCAAGAACAGTTCATCGCGCGAGAAGAACAGGAGCTTCGGCCAAGAGCTTCAAGGGAGGGGAGGTGCTGCCAAAATTTCAAATTTTTTGTCATTTTACTCACAACCAAGGTAACTAATGTTAGTAACATCATTCCTCACTACATTTGGTCTTAAATGGAGTCTCTTCTTTGCTTGAATCATGAAGAAAATTTGATTTTTTTCCCCCATAATCGATGAAAGATTATGAATGTAAAGATCTAGCTCGATCTTTTCAAGTAGGATACAAAAACTTGTTGTGTAAGCTTAGAATTTGCTTGGATTATAATATAGCTCGCATTTAAGGTGTGGATCTAGCTCAAATTTACGTTTTAGTTTCATCGATCGATGAAGGATGAGGTTTGGTTGCATGTAGTTGGGGAAATTAAGAATGGTGCATGAAAATCATAGAGTTTGGGATCTTCAAATGGCAATAGTTATGTGAAAAAGAAGAAATTTAAATTTATTTATGAATTAAAATAATATCAGAAATATAAATGGTTTTATAGAAAATATAAAATGAGTTCAAAATTTGAGAAAAGTTTTCAAAAATAATATCTAGACTTTGATCTACCAATTCTTACAATATAAATTAGTGGTCAAAGTTTTGATTTTTGATGTCGATGTAGAAAACAACATGTTTTTGTGATTGGAGGGGCTAATTCTACGTTTAACCGTTTGGTGAAGATATAACACCTTGCACACCATTTTTGGCTTGAGCACCTAATCGACATGAAAAATATGAATTTTGAGAAATGTTCAAAAATTCATTATTGGAAAATGAGCTAATAGCTGCCTTGATGTAACATAATGTAGATGGACCGGCGATGGATGTACATGGACCGACGTGCCCCAGAGTTCTTGCAGGGTTTGCAAGCTTTTCTTCATGCGGCTGATGCATACACAAAGTCAGGCTACATATGTTGTCCATGCATACACGAAGTCATCCAATAAATCTGAAATTTTTATTCAAGGTAATATTTTATAAAACCCATTATAAATTTATGAGAAATTTATAAATCAATTTATGTCCTCAAATTAATTAATTACAGTAATGGAAATTTAAAAAAAAATCCCACTTGTACCGGGTCATAACACCAACCGCAGATCGATAAGATATTATCGATGCATTTGGAGCCTCGGCCGGTACTAATGATCTATTATCGATGCATTTGGATCTATTATCGATCTGGGTTGGAGGCTCTAACGATGCGATAGTAGATCATTACTACCGGTTGGAGGATTTAACCGGTACTGATGGGCATATCAATACCGGTTCCACCAACCGGTACTGATGCCCAATGGGCATCAGTCCCGGATGGCTGGTACCGGTTCAAAAACCGGTATTGATGGCGCTTATGAATCGGTAGTGACAGCGAGATCTGTAGTAGTGCGCTCAAGCAAAATAGTGGACGGATCCAAGTATAATTAGAAAAATATATATATACTATTGGGATACTGAACATTTTTTTTACATTATTAATTGTGGAGATAAAACATCTTAACCATAAATCCAAGCGCGTAGAGCTACACTATAGCTACTCTTGAAAACATGGAAAAAACAACCAGAAACTATACATAATTATACGGAATTGCTAGATAGCATTTTTTTACATTATTAATTGTGAAGATAAAACATCTTAACCATAAATCCACTAACTAATCTAACACGCGTAGGGCTACACTATATCTACTCTTCACAACATCGAAAAAACAAATAGAAACTATACATAATTATACGGAATTGCTAGATAGCACTTTTTACATTATTAATTGTGGAGATAAAACATCTTAACCATAAATCCACTAACTAATCTAACGCGCGTAGGACTACACTATATCTACTCTCGACAACATCAAAAAAGCAAACAAAAACTATACATAATTATACAGAATTGCTAGGTAGCATACATTCGAAATGAGAAAACCATAGAATACTTCCAATGCTCTCTAGTCTATCTATCCTAGTGCTCTCTTATTCATCTACCTTTTCACTTTTTCCATCACATACTAGTACCACCATATCTACTCGACAACTCATACCGCTCCCTGCTCTCTCTCTCTCTCTCTCTCTCTCTCTCTCTCTCTCTCTCTCTCTCTCTCTCTCCATCTTTTGCTTTGAATCATCCACTTTGCTGCATGTGTAGTTTGAATCTCAAGGCGGCACCACTGGCACTGGGTCTGTGTAGTTTGAAGGTAGCCACGGTGCCAGATTGCATGTAAAGGAGGGCAGCAGACGACGAATGGAGGGACACCGTGCTGGTATTGACCCTACCATGCATATTTGGGCATGCAGCGATGAGGTTTTGAGCCGGCTATCTCCTCTAGCGAGCTCAGCCATCATTTGCAAGTGTTTTCTAGATTTGTTGTAGGCATTCAAGTGATTTGTTGCACAAGTTCAATCAAAATATTGTAGCCTCGTAGCCTATGTGTTTTGATAGTCTTGCTGCAATGTTGTTGCATACTTTATTTGCTACAACAAGTTTTATTGCAGTCGGAGTGGGATTATGTTGCACAAGTAGCAATCGTTGTTGTGTTGTACTATGAATTTGTTGCAGGGTTAAATTCCCTTTCTTGCAGCTCTAGTTAGCTTGGTTGCATACATTACAAAGAAATGTTGCAGCTACAATAGATTTATTGCATTTTATTGCACCCGGTCGTTACAATTGTTCTACATATTGTTTAAAGATATTGTGCTGACGTATCCGATAGAAATTTCCCACCAGACATCTGACTGCTAGTCCTCCCCATAATTATATATGCAGCTGCCACATCCAAATACAAATCAAATTGGACATACACAAGTATTCTCCGCTACAATGAAAAAAAGTACGTAGATGTCCATATCCTATATGGCTTCCGAATACAAAACAAATTAGAAAACCACACCATACATGCATTGGTCTATGCACGTTTGTACTCTAAATAGAGATAAAAAGGCCAGAAATTGCCACATTAATTAGAACAATACTAAAAAAAGTTAGAAATTCTTAGATTCACTATTAGAAACCTAGGCTTTACTACCGGCACATCACTACTGATAGGATTTGAACCCGTTCTAATAGTAACATCAGTATCGGTTCATTGGCTATAGGGCCGTAGTGGGCTTTCAGTACCGGTACTGATAGTGACATCAGTACTAGTACTAATGAGAGTGCATTAGTACCGGTTCGTGTTACGAACCGGTACTGATACCTCGTTTCAGGAAAGTTCAAAAGAAATGCATATTCTATGTTTATTAGTATGCGATGGTGGATGGATTGGTTAGAAGGGTGAGGTTGGAGTCACCAGGTTGTGGGTTCAAGTTCTGCTTTTTCCATGCATCCTTAATATATTTTGAAACATTTCTAGTACCATCAGTACCGGTTGGTGGGTACTGATGGCCAGATCTGTAGTAGTGATTAACCAGGAAGAAAACGTTTTAATCGTGGATACTAATTTGTACTCGTGAAATTCACAAGTATCTGTGTCTTTTTCTTAATATGGATCGTAAATTAATACATGCTGAAATTGAATTAGACTCTAAGAGATGCCATGCCAGCCTACGGGATATGTGGGAAGGCAAATTTATCCGGTAAATTATTAATGTCACTTTTTCTGTGCATGATGTAGTTTTTTTTTTTTCAGGAATCTTTGTTATAGCTAACTAGCACATGTACATAACAAAACTAAATTAAAATTAATATAACACAATCTTCAGGTAAACCTAGAAATCCTATATTAAAATTTAACTGAAACCTAATAGGTAAGAATTAAAAAGAATTCAAATGTAGAACTAAAATTCAGTTTGAATTTAATTCAAATTAGCAAGAAAGTCAAATTTAAATTAGGAATATATATAAAAAAAATTCAAAAATAAAATTGATGCATAAATATACATAAATATTTATTAGAACTCAATCTACAATAAACTATATTCTGATGTAAAAAATAAATCACTAATGAACTTAATTTTTAGTATATAAATTCAAATTCTTGATTTAGCTCAAGAATAAACTTTAATCAGAAATATAATCGAATCTGTAATAAATATAATATAGTATTAAAATTAACTTTGGAATATATATAAATGCAAATGTGGAACATAAACTCTGGTATACAAAGGTACTATTTTAAGAGTAAAATTAGAGAAACTAAGTACAAAGTCAATATGTTAAATAATTTTCTTCTAACACACATTGTGTAAAATCCCAAAATACCCTAAGAAGTTTATTCCAAGTTTACAAAAGTTTTCCCTGAATTTTTGGCTTTTTCTAGAATTTTCTACATTAAAGAAAATGCTTTTTACATTTTCTATCTACTGTTATTGAGTTTTAAAATTATTTCGAAACTATACAAAGCCTAAAAATATTTTATTTGGGATTCATGTGATTTGGAGTGCATCTCCAAAAAATTTAAATAATTTTTTAATTTGGTTTTCCATTTCTAAAAAATTCAAACTTGCTTCTCTGTAATTAAAACCCTTTTGAAAAATGTTAAAATCTTGTTAATAGAATGTGGCTAGTGGAAAACCCATCTTTCCCATGAGAAAGCGTATCCCTCTCTCACTGGACGCGCGAAGATGCCCTAGCGCAAAGCCGCCTCCTCTCTGTGCTCCTCCGCCGCCACTGGTAGTCTCGGCCCGCTCATCAAGTATCGTCCTCCATGCAGCACCTGCCATGGGAGCAGAGCTCCGAGATCCTGTAGCTTCACCTAAGGCCCCTGGTTCTAGCACGATAACCTGGTTCTTCGCTGTTCTACTCTCCTTCACCTAGTTCCTCGTAAGCCCAAGAGACCCCACTGTTAAACTCTGTCACGCCACCGTCTCCATCCATCTATCCGGCCACCATGACAACCAAGAGCTTCGCCATGGTCCCCCCGTTTAATTCTCAAGCTCCCCCATGCCCTTCCACCGCTGATGAGCTCAGAAGCAAGTTCGACAATGGCACCCAGCTCCATTTTTGCCCTATCTCTATCACATGTGGGCCCCTTTTGTCAACAGAGCATAATTAGTACTAGTTTAAGTCTGTTTAGTCATGTTTAATACTTATGAGTATATTGTTGGAATAAAGTGGGCTTGGCCCAGATCAACTAATTCCTAGAGAAAATCTCAAATGCCCATTTGGGAGCAAGAGGATGGTGAAATCCTTTAGTCCCACCTTACTAGTGAACGGGGAGGAACACCTGTGGCTCTCTATATAAACTACCTATCGGCCGTCACCAGGAGTGTGCTTGAGGCTTGAGAGGGGGTAGAGTTGTGCCACCTCTCGCTATTGCGCTACCACTGTAGCCTTCTCCATTCCGAGCGCCAGCGTGCACCTGCGATCGGGAGAGCAGGTCTCCGGAACCCTTCGCCTTCGAGATCCTGCACCGAGAGAGGGCGAATAAGGTTTTTGGGAAGCGCTTTGCACGACTGCTCAAAATCTTCACCACGGGTCGCCTTCCTGTTCTTGCTGCTAGGCGTCGCAGTGAGCGGCTCCTGCGATGTGCCATCAATAACGTCGTCCAAGTCAACGTCGCGACTGCACCAGCCGCGGCATCTGCATCTTCTTCTGCTTAGTATGTTCGATCTGTCCTAATCTCGTGGTTAATCATGTTTAACAAGATGGTCATGTTGTTCGTGCTGTTTAGTATGGTAGAGAAATATATGCTAGTTTCTATGATGCTGTTCATGAATTATATTCGGAATTTAATCTGAAAATTGTCTAATTGCTCCACAATCCAAAAACCTAATTGTAGACAACCTCCTAGATTAACAATGGCTGGTTTTGCCGACACACTGAGGCTGAAGATTAAATTCTATGGTGTGCACTTTAAGAGGTGGCAAGTCAAGGTTACGCTCTGGCTTACGGCTATGAATGTATTCTGGGTTAGTAAAGGCAAGCCTTAAGGTGATCTCTCTGCTGAGCAGCAGAAAAGTTTCACGGATGCCAATACTATATTCGTGGGATGCATTCTTAGTGTTCTTGCCGACTGTCTGTGTGATGTGTGCATGCACATAACAGATGCGAAGGTGCTGTGGGATACACTGAACGCCAAGTTCGGTGCATCGGATGTGGACAGTGAACTGTATGTCATGGAAAACTTTCATGACTATAAGATGACTGATAATCGCTCTGTTGTAGAGCAAGCCCATGAGATATAGTGCATTGTCAAGGAACTCGAACTCCTGGAATGTGTCTTACCTGATCCTTTTGTGGCCGGTTGCATCATTGCAAAACTACCTCCCTCGTGGAGGAGTTTCGGCACTACTCTAAAAAATAAGAGGACAAAGATATCAGTCGAAAATCTGATAGCGTCCCTTGATGTTGAAGAGAAGGCTCGGGCTAAGGACTTCAGTGGTAAGGGAGTAGAGGGCCAGTCCAACGCCAATATGGTTCAGAAGAACTACGGAAAGAACAAAGGGAAGAACAAGCCTAATAAAACTACCAACTTCAAGAAGAAGAAGATGAACAAGGCTAAGATGCCCTGCTTCGCATGTGGTGAAGTCGGGAATTTTTCCAAGGACTGTCCAGATCGTGCAGACCGTCGAGGGAAAAAGGCCAACAATGGACAGGCGTCCAAGGCTGTCAACACGGTGACAACTAGCAACACTGGAGATGGAGGGTGTGGTAATTTACCTTCTATGTTTTCAGTATTTTAGTCTTCCAGTTGGTGGATTTATACGGGTGCTAATGTTCATGTGTGTTCTGACAATAATATGTTCTCTTCTTATCAGGTCACTCGGGATTCCTCCGTCCTAATGGGGAATGGGTCACATGCTTCTGTTCATGGCGCTGGCACAGTGGATCTGAAGTTTACTTCGGAAAAGATCGTGCAGCTAAAGAACGTGCGGCATGTCCCTTCTATGAACAAGCATCTCGTTAGTGGCTCCCTTCTATGTAGAGATGGGTTTAAGGTAGTGTTAGAGTCCAATAAAGTAGTTGTGTCGAAGCATGGACTATTTATTGGTAAAGGCTATGAGTGCGGACGCTTGTTCCACTTTTCCCTTTCAGATTTTAGTAATAAGTCTGTAAACCACATTTGTGGTAGTGTTAATGATGATGTGAGTATTTGGCACTCTCGTTTATGCCACATTAATTTTGGTCTTATGAATCGGCTTTCCAGCATGAGTTTAATTCTGAATTTCACTATTGTCAAAGGTTCTAAGTGCCATAGTTATGTGCAATCGAAGCAACCTCGGAAGCCTCACAAGACGGCTGAGGAGAGGAACTTGGCACCTCTAGAACTCATACATTCTGATCTATGCGAAATGAATGGTGTGTTGACAAAGGGTGGAAAGAGATACTTCATGACATTGATTGATGATGCGACTAGATTTTGCTATGTTTACTTGTTGAAAGCTAAGGATGAGACGCTACACTGCTTTAAAATCTATAAAGCTGAAGTTGAAAATCAACTAGAGAGAAAGATCAAACGCCTTAGGTCGGATCGTGGTGGCGAATATTTTCCCAAAATCTTTGATGATTTCTGTGCGGAACATGGTATTATTCATGAGAGGACACCTCCCTACTCGCCCGAATCAAACGAGATTGCCGAGAGGAAAAGCCGTACGCTGACTGACTTGGTGAATGCCATGTTAGACACGGCTGGTTTATCTAAGGCATGGTGGGGGGAGGTTGTGTTGACTTCATGTCATGTCCTGAATAGAGTTCCTAACAGAAACATGGAGAAGACCCCTTACGAGAAGTGGGTTGGGAGAAAACCATCACTTTCTTACTTGCGCACGTGGGGATGCTTGGCGAAAGTTAATGTACCTATTAACAAAAAGCGCAGCTCAGGCCTAAGACAGTGGATTGTGTCTTTCTGGGATATGCTCAGCGGAGCATCGCCTATAGATTTTTAGTAGTTAAATCCGATGTGCTTGATATGTATGTTGATACTATTATGGAGTCTCGCGATGCTACATTTTTTTAGAATATTTTTCCGATGAAAGATATGCATAGCACTTCTAGATTTTCTTCTGAGATAATTCCTGAAACTATTATACCTATTGAGTCTTCTGAGCAACCACCTGAGAAAGTCCCAGAGGATGACAATGAAGCTCTTAGAAAGAGCAAGAGACAGAGGATTGAAAAATCCTTTGGCAATGATTTCATTGTGTACCTCATGGATGATACTGCCACGTCCATTGCAGAGGCATATGTATTTCCAGATGCAGACAATTGGAAAGAAGCTGTCCATAATGAGATGGACTCGATTCTTACCAATGGGACTTGGGAGGTAACTGAACGGCCCTATGGTTGTAAACCTGTGGGTTGTATGTGGGTGTTCAAGAAGAAACTTAAGCCTGATGGTACTATTGAGAAGTACGAGGCTCGGCTTGTGGCTAAGGGTTACACCCAAAAGGAAGGCGAAGATTTCTTTGATACTTATTCACGTGTTGCTAGAATGACCACCATTCGAGTATTACTTTCCCTGGCTGCCTCGTATGGTCTTCTCGTTCATCAGATGGATGTGAAGACAACTTTCCTTAATGGAGAGTTAGATGAGGAAATTTACATGGAACAGCCTGATGGGTTTGTAGTAAAGGGTCAAGAGAGCAAGGAGTGCAAATTATTGAAATCTTTGTATGGCCTGAAACAAGCACCTAAGCAATGGCATGAGAAGTTTGACACCACTTTGACTTCTGTGAGCTTTGCCATTTATGAGGTTGATATATGTGTATACTATCGCTATGGTGGGGGTGAAGGAGTTATATTGTGCCTTTATGTGGACGATATATTGATCTTTGGCACAAATATTGATGTGATCAATGAGGTCAAGTCTTTCCTATCAGAGAAATTTGATATGAAAGATCTGGGAGAAGCTGATGTAATTCTGAACATCAAGCTTATTAAGGATGAAGTGGGATTACTCTTTCGCAATCACACTATGTGGAGGTCTTGAGCCGGTTTGGCTTTATGGATAGCAAGCCCTCTCCCACTCCTTATGATCCCAGTGTGACAATGAGAAAGAATAATAAAATTGGCTTAAACCAATTAAGATATTCTCAGATTATCGGTTCGCTCATGTATCTTGCTGGTGCAACAAGACCTTATATATCATTTGCTGTGAGCAAATTGAGTAGGTTCATGTCAAACCCGGGTTCTGATTATTGGCATGCACTTGAAAGGGTAATGCGCTATTTGAAAGGTACTACGAGTTATGGGATTCACTATTCAGGGCACCCTGCAGTGCTTGAGGGATATAGTGACTCGAACTGGATTTCTGATGTTGATGAGCTCTATGCTACCTGTGGATATGTATTTACCATTGGTGGTGGTGCAGTGTCATGGAGGTCTTGCAAACAGACCATTTTGATAAGGTCAAACGGACCATTTTGACAAGGTCAACCATGGAGGCAGAGCTCACTGCTTTAGATACAGCCACTGTAGAGGCAGATTGGCTGCGTGAGCTCTTGATGGACTTGCCGTTGGTTGAAAAACCAATACCGGCTATCCTTATGAACTGTGATAATCAATCTATGATTGCTAAAGTGAACAATGCTAAGGATAATGCGAAGTCATCTAGACACGTTAAAAGATGATTGAAGTCTATCAGGAAATTGAGAAACTCCGGAGTAATAAGTGTGACTTATATTCAAACAGACAAAAACCTGGCAGATCCCTTTACAAAGGGACTATCACGGAATGTGATAGAAGGTGCATCTAGGGAGATGGGTATGAGACCCATATAAGTTGCCATTGTGGTAACCCAGCCTTTATGATCGGAGATCCCGTGAATTAGGTCATGGGTAAAACAAGCAATTGGCGAACTGAGGAGAGTAATCTGTTGCCCTCTCCAAGTGAAGATGCAATACTCTCAAAAGGCTATAAGGCAGGATGGCGATATGCCTTAATTTTTTTTCTGTTGGCTTTAACTAGCGAAGATGCTGTCCTACAGAGCATTCTTGAAAGAACACACCTATACGAGCCCGACTGTCTAACGTCGCAGTTTATGAGACCTGGGTGATCTCTAGTAAGCTCATGAAGAGACCATGGAGTACGACGCATATGCTCCACCCGCGGAGGGGGCTACTGGCAGCCAGGTATCAGTTATGACTTTGAGTGAAGCCTGTTCACACAAAACTTGCAATTCAAGGCATAGTCCATTGTTCAAGTTATGGATGGATGTAGCTTCGAGCTCTAGGCAGAAGTTCAACTTAACAGTCTTTGCTGAAATGCTGGTATATCAAACAACAATGAGTATTGGCAAATCTCTAAATGGGCATTTGAGATCTGGTAGGGGATTGTTGGAATAAAGTGGGCTTGGCCCAGATCAACTAATTCCTAAAGAAAATCTAAAAGGCCCATGTGGTAGCAAGAGGATGGTGAAATCCTTTAGTCCCACCTTGCTAGTGAACGGGGAGGAACACCTGTGGCTCTCTATATAAACAACCTATCGGCCACCACCAGGAGTGTGCTTGAGGCTTGAGAGGGGTTAGAGTTATGCCACCTCTCGCTGTTGCGCTACCACCGTAGCCTTCTCCATTCCGAGCGCCGGCGTGCACCTGCGATCGGGAGAGCAGGTCTCCGTAACCCTTCGCCTTCGAGATCCTGCACCGGGAGAGGGCGAATAAGGTTTTTGGGAAGCGCTTCGCACGACTGCTCAAGATCTTCACCACGGGTCGCCTTCCTGTTCTTGCTGCTAGGTGTCGCAGAGAGCGGCTCCTGCGACGTGCCGTCAATAACGTCGTCCATGTCAACGTCGCGACTGCACCAGCCGCGGCATCTGCATCTTCTTCTGCTCAGTACGTTCGATCTGTCCTAATCTCATGGTTAATCATGTTTAACAAGATGGTCATGTTGTTCGTGCTGTCTAGTATGGTAGAGAAATACATGCTAGTTTCTATGATGCTGTTCATGATTTCTATTCGGAATTTAATCTGGAAATTGTCTAATTGCTCAACATATATGATATGTGAGCCCGCTTCAATTAAGCATGTCATTGTATAATTCAAATTGGTATTTAGTTATTTGTCACAAACAAGTGGACCCCACCTGTCAGCCTTTTTCAAAAAATAATAAAATACTAACATGTAGGTCCCACCTGTTGGTCTCTCTGAAAGAAAAATCCTTTTCATTAAATGAAAAATGTGCTTTCAAACTAAAAGAAAATATGCCTTCTCTATTAGAAGACTTAATATCTGAGACTACACCTTTGATGTCACCCTCCCCCCTCATCTTTTTTTCTTTTTAGGACTTTTCCAGCCGAGCTATATAAATTCAAATGCTTATTACTTTTGCATACAAACTCTAGATTGAGTGAAGCCAGTTTCTAAATTTTTTATCTAAAATCATGCTCTTTTTTAATATGTAAAAATATTTAAATTTGGTCTCTGCATGTATTCATTTGTCTTCTTATGTGTGCATTACGATATTATGCGTGTAGGCACCGACGTCCCAGAGATTTCCATCATTGATCCAGAGCAAGACCAAGAGTTTAACGAGCAAGGAAAGCACCTCTTTTGATCATATTGATTCTACCTTTTCACTTAATTTATGTTGTTTTACAAATTATGTATGCATGTGTGTACTTTTGGTTTAATACCTATATTGTGTGTATCGACAGATAGACTTACTTGTTGTGTGGTACTTCCTTGATAAATATACAATCTTAGTATGTAGTGAAATTCATAAGATAGTATGTAGTAAAATCCATAAGATAGGGGTTAGATAATATCTGATGTCAATATTGGGTATATTGGGTTATGCATACATATGCTTAGCCATGCATTAGATTTGGGAAGAACAAATGAACCGTTGAAACATTTGTTTAGAAATGGGATTTTTGACATGATGGACCATATGTGTTACCTCTATTATTTTGGTATACAAATCAAAGCTGAAAATTAAGTTTTGATGTGGGAGAGTTATTAATATAAGTTGTGAAGTACGAGAGATGGACATAGGCTTAGTGTAGGGGAAAGTTCTCGCTTAGGTCGATTAAAAACTGAACTTGGTATCGTGTAATCTGATATAACCGTGCATCCACAAGAGCTATTTATGTGGTGGCCCTAACTTACTAAGTTGTCTAGGGCTAGCTTTGCACATTGGAAGATCGTAGTAGTACAGGCATTCCTAGTAGGTTTGCTTAAAGGGGTTCCCTCACCGAGTTGTTAGTGCTAAAACTTTCCGATACAATGATGCATGTCTTGCTATGGGGGGAAATGGTTATGACAGGGATGGATTGTCATTGATATTATGTGTATGAGAATTTTATTCCTGCCACCATAGCGAGTCGATATCCACCAGGTTGGTGCAATGTTAGATGTAGGTGATGTAACGATTTTGTGATGACCTCTTAGCCACACTCTATCATGTTGAGTATGAGTGGGCAATACAAGTTGATCATATCTTGTGGGTAAAGCTATACACCTCTGTAGAGTGTAATTTTTTTTGAAAAGCCGTGCTCGTGATAATGAGCCACTTGATGCACCAACACTAAGTAAGACTTGAATTCTTTTGCAAAAAAAATTGAATTGGAAAAATGGTGAGTAGACATGATATATATGCTATGCAAATAGAATGGTTGGGAATTGATCGACGACCACAATCATGGAGGATTGTCATTTGCTCATATTTATATTATACACTTGTTACTTATATACTTGAAAATTGCTCTTTAAAAATTGTTAAATACATCTCACTTTATGCAAAATTTGAGAACATGGTAGGATAGCCATTCATTTGACATAGCCTTCCTATTCATGAGCCATGCATATATTTATATTTGTGATACACTATAAGTCTTGCTAAATACAAATGTACTTACTCTTGCTTGTTGATACTCAAAGGATGAAGGAATTGCTGCCCCTAATGATTTATACTTTTTCACAGGTTTCGGGGAATTCGACTATATTCTTTTCTAAGACATAATCTAGTCGGTTGCTTGTGCTTTTGCAATGAGGCATATCACTAGATTTAAGTGTCTTATTTTGATACTTTCTGTTGCTTTACTAGTGTTCACTCCTTTTCACCCAATGGCCTTTTTCGTAAACTCTATATATCGATGGTATGCAATGCACTATGTTTTAAATCTATGTTATGTTGTGTATAGAAGTGATGATAATATTATGAATATGTGTGCTTGTAACATTCTAAAATTTTCAAAATAATATTTTTTTGAAATTTACAAAATTATTTTTTGAAGTGATGATACTTTTTATTGATTTTTTTGAAATTTACAAAATTATTTTTCTATTTTTTGTTTAATGAAAATATTTACTCTAACCAAAATATAAATAAAATTGTTTTGAAGTTTTTAAAGTAAGTTGAAAATATTCTAAAGTATTTTTGGGAATTTTTTAGAATTTTTGAACTTCATTTACTAGGATTTCAAAGTCTTTTTATTTCTAGCATTAATTAATTTAAAAAATAATTAAAAATGATGGGATTCACATGTCATATCATCTTCAACCTCTAGCCCAAAACCAGCAGCACTATCTCTCTCTTGCCTCCATTGCTAAGATTTGGAAAGCTCTAGTTCTTCACGTTTTTATTTCGATTTCGTGTCCAATACGTGTACAACTTTATCCTCATCTAATCCCCGCAAATTTGCCATCCTAACTCCCTCTATTTCAAAATAAAATTGAGTTTTGTTCAGATCGGACTCTTTTTTAAATAAATCGTATCTATCTCTATGAGTCACCCCAAGCCTATTTAAGGTGAGCACTGAGATTCCCTCTCATTGTTCTACCTGTCCCCCAACTCGTCCTAATCTTTTGTTTCTCTGTTTGCTCAGAACGCTGTGACATTCAAAACGCGAACCGAATATCGCCGACGTGCTCGTACAATTTTCCCGGAGCTCTGGAGCATCTCTTCCAAAACCGTTCGCTTCACATCGTGCTCCCGGTCATTACAAAACTGTCTCGTTAAATTAATATCACAAACGGTATCCATTAGAAAATTGTCTCATTGTTTTTCATTTCTCCGCGCGATGGTTCTGTGCATCGGGAAGGTCAGGTTTCCATTAATAAGATGAACAATGCCATTTGTGTTTCTTGACAAGTTCCATTTAGTGGATATCAGCAAAGATTTCAAATTAAGGTACGATTCAGTTTGCATGGATGCATGTATATACTCATTGACTCACAAGTCTCACAGTACTGCTCCAAATCCCAGCTCCTGCCGAAGCATAGTTGACCCCAGTGAAACCAGCCGCCATTTCTATTGGAGTGGTAAGCGACAGATAAGCCGGAGGGCTCATCTCGAATCCCATAGCCTTTGCTGCATCCATGCAAGCACACTTCAATCATATAGTTACATGTACCAACAATTAACTTGATCATTGTTCCTTAAAAAATGAATAACTTGTCAAAAATATACTCTCATTACTACACAAAGGGTTATATTAGATGGCTTATCACAGACGGTTTATCAAAACCATCTATGATGAGGAATATCACTGACGGTTTTATAGTGCAACCGTTAGTGACAACATCACAAATATTTCTATTAGAAATCATCTGTGATATATAGCAATATTATAGACGGTTTTAGTATAAAACCGTCTGTGATGACTCCTGTAGATATCATAGACGGTTTTAAAATAAAACCGTCTGTGATATATGATTATCACAGATGGTTTTAACTACAAACCATTTGTGATATGAATGAGACCTATATAAACATACCGAGGTTCCTCGCGCAAACCTTAGCACTTAGCACCTCCCCCAAACCCTAGCCGCCCGTCGTCCTCCTCCTCAGTGACCTCCTTCTCGGCGACCTCCTCCCCGATGTTGTCCCCACCCCCTCCCCCCGGCAACCTCCTCCCGGATGTCCACCCCCTCAGCGACCTCCCTGGCCTCCTCCCCCTCGGCGACCTCCCTGACCTCCTCCGCCTTGTGCCCCCAGCCCTGCTCCGCCTCCTCCCAGTTGTTCTAGCCTTGCTCTCGACTCCTCCAAGTTAGCCACGCCGCCTCCTCCCCAGCTCGCGGCGACTCCTCCCTGCTGGCCAGCCGCCTCCTCCCCAACTCACGGTCGCCACCTCCTCCTGGCTCACCGATGCCCCCATCAACACCAGATCTAACCACCACTACCCATTCCTGACCAGCTTCTGCAGGTATCTACTGGTCCCATCCTTAATTCCTTTGCTTTTGCTATTTCCTCCATTGAATTTACACTGGATGAAGATAAGCAAAAGTGGATTTGGAACCACGCAGGGTTGTTCTCAGTAAAATCTGTTTGCAAGTATTTTTAGGAGTTTATGTTGCGGATCTTGTCTAATATTATGAGAAAAATAGCATGTTTTATTCTGATGGAAACATTAATTTGTAATGTTATGATTGTATATCTATATAGGTTGATGCTTCTAGTGCATTGGAAATTAGCTATCATTGAGCATCATAGAGATACGCCTCCAAGTTAATATCACTGCTAATTTACTGGTGCAATATGAATCACATTGATAATTTTGTTCCAGTGTATGTGTAACTTTGATTGGGTTTCATTCCTAGCCTACCTCAGTATATTAGGGACAAAAGGCTTGATTATTGTTGTTGCTGTATTTGCTCATCTTGAATGCAATAACTTAATAGTGTCTTAGCTTGTTGGAATCAAATATTTTTCGTACACCCCTCAGTAGAACTTCTATCATTAATATATATTGTTTGAAATTTTTATCTGCTTAGTTATTTCTGCAATGACATTTGCAAGGCAAAACCAGTTATAGATTTTGTAATTGAATATCTAAACATCCTAGATGCATCGAGGCAACAGTTTATCTGATCAGGATCGTCTTAAAATATGAACATTTGTAGCACTTTCATCTCCCTTCTTATTGTAATGTTGATAGATTATAAGGTAAAATCTATTTTATTCCATAGTTCATCCTGAAAGATGTCATGCGTTAATTTATCGCTATCATTTTATCCTCATCGCCGAATGAGAATACCTTGGCAGCCTTGCTTCTTGAATTATAGAGTTGATCAACTCATCGGAGTTGATCAACTCTATAATTCAAGAAGCTAGGTTGCCTATGGTATTCTCGTTCGGAGATGTGGATAAAGTAGAAGCAATAAATCAGAGTATGACAGTATTAAGGACGAACTATAAAATGAAATGGATTTTGCCTTAGAATCCATCAACATTATAAAATAAAAAGGAGATGAAAGCGCTACACATGTTCATATTTTAATACGATCTTGATCAAACAAGCTGTTGTCTCAATGCATCTATGATATTTAGATATTCAATTACAAAATTTATAACTGGTTGTACCTTATAAATATCGTTAGAGAAATATCAAAGTAGGTGAAAATTTTGAACAACAAATACTAATGATGGAAGTTCTGCTGGGAGTGTAGAAAAAAAAAGAGATCACAGACAGTTCTACAGTATCACAGACGGTTTTTAATTAGAACCGTCCATTATATTGTAGTATCACAGATGATTTCAAACTAGAACCGTCTGTGATGTTTATACCACAGACGGTGACCAAACCATTTGTGATATGTTGTTATATCACTGAAATATGATCACAGACGGTTCGAAAAACCGTATGTGATGTTATTATCTGTAGTAGTAGTGTCTCTATCTGTTCTCAAATAGATGTTATTTTAGAACATATATGCGAGATGAAAACCAAATTAAAAAATGGGATTAGTACATCATTATCTTTTAAAACTACATACACTACTACATTTCAAGCATTTTTTGATGTTCAATAGTATATATATAACTGACAGTGTTATCCCTTTGTACTATTTTTTTCTCAAGTGCCCATTATCTTGTTGGCAATAACTTTTTGTCGCTAGTTAATTCTAACCAGGAAAGACTGTCCGCTGTACGATGAAAATACTATTTGAGTATAACAACCATCGCATATTCACAAACAACCGTTGGAAAATTGAAGTCATAAACCCAGTAGTGATACTAGAACAAAGTAATGGTAGATCGAATATGTGTGTAACAAAGATCATGGCGATGTTTAAAATGACGAGTAAAAGAGAAGGAAAGTAGCAAGATCGATCAAGTCACCTACCCACCCAGTCGGCCATGTTATATCCATTACTGAACCTTCCGGTGGGCTTGGAACCAGGGAAGTCGATGCCGTAGTAAGGGTGGTCAGCCCGAGGAGCGTCCCCTGCCTCGGCGGGTGGCAAGTAGTTGTTGTTGCCGACGTCCAGCACCTCGTCCCCGAACACGTAGATCGCTGGCACTGCCTGCTGCTGCGGCTGCCTCGTACGTACCGCCGGCAACTGCACCAAGCACTTGAAAGGATATCATCATCGCAAGGCTAAGAATAGTACTACGCTTCATGGCTATGTGCCCCATCATCGACTGACCCAATTAATCCTTAATTGATTAAGAGTACCGTAGCTATTAACTCGTATATGTATGTTTCTGAGTTGATGGCTAGGAGCTGGCTAGCAAGCTAATTATAAGCACAACATTTTCAGCTACATCCCAAGTCCCGGTCTTATCCTAGCTAGTGTAACCTAAAAAGTCAAAGGGCTTAAAATGCTGCTTCCTCAGATGGGTTATGCTTGAAAGTTAGAAGTCGGCAACCTCAAAACTTAAAAGCTAAGTTGGTCGGGCTCAAATCTTAATCTCTGTACGTAGTATATAATGAGTTGATTAATGGTCTGATCAATTAGTCCGTTGTTTACCCGTGGTAAACGCATAGGAAAGCGAAGCGAAAAGGCGATGAACCATAGTTCCTCCTGAAAGAAGCAATCCGTACATATATTAGTTGTTGCAGACTAGCGACTTGCAGGTGGATATGCTAGCTTCCTACCGTTCGATCTAAAAATATATCTAATTAATGGTTCAGATCTCAAACTGTAGTCAAGCAGTAAGAATGCAATATGCAAGCGGCACAGCAAATAAAGGCAAGTGGCCTGGACCTGGACGGGCTGCAAGCTCAAACCACACAGAACGCCAAGTTGTTTGGTCGTAGGCTCGTAGCTGTCATTTTTCATCAACTTTCAGCTAGGACCACCAGGGTAACACTAATATTTATGCGTAATATTATGAAAGTCAGGACCGACCAATAACAAAAAACAATACATCTAAACTTTGGACCGTACGATCAAAACACGTATCCGTAAGATCAACTCACCTCGAATTCAGAAAGGACGTGTATCGATCTGAAAGTAAATCTAATGACCAGAAATTTGGATGATGATTGGTAAAGAAAACATCCGGATGAAACTTATCAAAACCCTATTATGTATGCATATCCACGAAAGACGTACAATATATAGCATATTCCTCGGAGAAAAGATTGTACATCTATGACTTACCTCACTTTCAGGAGGTTATGGAAAATGGCAGGTGTGCGTCGGTTAAATTAATATCAGAATGACATGTCTGTTGGGAAGTAACCAACTGTAGCAAGGTTCAAAATTTTATTTCGATAGAAATCTCGAAGATGGCCGAAATCCAAAATCTCGATGAGATCTCAGAATTTCAAACAAAATCCGGACGAAATTCAAAAACCTTTAAATCTAGTTTTTTTTCAACCGGAAAATCTGATATTTCGGTCAAAATCACCGAGATTTTGGTCAAATTGTAATTTGACTAAAAAAAGGTCAAAAACATGTTAAAATTTTTTGAAATTTTTTTTGTGAATGATCTTCACCCTAAATGCAATCAAATCCGACCAAAAAAGAAAATCTAGTAAAAAAATCAAAATTTCGGCAAAAATCACCGAGATCTCCCCGAAATTTGAGTGGGTATTATAGCATTTTCATTTTTTTTTTATTTTTTTACCCGGCTAAGATTTAGGATCTCGAGGGGGTCTAAAATCCAAAATCTCGACCGAGATTTCTCGTCAGGATTTGGATCCACGAACTGTAGTCATGTATAGTCCAGTTGATCGACCTCACCTTCGAGTGCAAGTTGTTGAGAGATCGCCTAGACGCTGATTAATTCCCAGTGTCACTAAGTATGCACGGAACACGCCTAAAAAATGTATGCATGGCACACAGGATGAGGAGAATACTAGAAACAAACCATATCACAGACGGTTTTGTGAACCGTCTGTATTAAACTGTCAGTGATGACTTTTACTCATCACAGATGGTTTTGCAACCGTCATTGAAAAAAGTCATCACAAAAAGTTCTAATTTGGAATCGTCTGTGATGAACCATTATCCCCGACGGTTCCAAATTAGAACCGTCTAGGATGAGGGGCTATTCCCATACGGTTCCAAATTAGAATCGTATGTGGAAAACCCCTCATCCGAGATGATTCTAATTTGGAATCGTCTGAGATGTTGATTTTTCTTTTTGTTTTCGTTAATTTTGATTTATTCCCTAGCCTCACGAAAGCTAGCAATATCTTCTGAAACAAAAGACAGTATAGAGCATCACCAGCATATTATTATGAAATACATTTCAGAAATGAACACGGATCACATAAACATACAACGCATCCATTTTAGAAACCAACTATGATCGCAAATTACAATGTACAACGCATCCATTTCAGAAATCAACTCACATATATAAAAAACCAATTAAATTCAGAACTAAAACACACAAATTCATAACATAAGGTTCACAAATTAATCTAAATGGTATCTAACAAATTCACAACTCATCAGGTGAGGCTTGAGTGGGATTCACCTTTTGTATTAATGACCCCACGCATCAAAAAAGCACAGAGTTGTCCTAGAATACATAGCAGGTCAGCCTTTCCACGCAGATTCAGTGCATTGCCAAGCCTATCGATGGGAAGCATAAAGTCTTGTGCGTATATAAATTAATAAGTGGAAACAATTGTTGCAAGATTGACAAACCTCTATGACATTGATCTTTTTTAAACTAACGAGGAGTGTTATATTGTGGTAAACGTAGAATTCACGTAGGTTAGTGGCCTTTGGCTGTTAGTTATACAGCTAGGAAAGAGACGCATAAAACAACCAACAACTAGAAGCGCACAGCTTCACGCAACGAAGGCACCGCCAGCAGCGGCCGCGTTGCCGCCAATGTTATTGCTTGACATCGCAGAGCCTGCCTCCGCTGTCGTGCCGTGCGACCCGATCACGCGATAGCGTCTCGCAACGAGGGGCGTGAAGTGTTACCGACGACAATTTGCTTCATTCTTCTTTCAGCTTCTCTAGCATGCTTTATCGATCTTCACAAATTTGTTAATGATTATGGAAAAAAAAGGGCAAGATTAATTGAACGGAAGAAGAAAGTTGGTTGTTTTAGGATGCTTAAGTGTCACGTGTCAACTTTTCTGAAGGGTGTCGCCATAAGATGTTTTATGGAAGCAGCTATATATCATTTGATTGATATATATTTCCTGAAAAGTCAGTCGACTTTTCCTGAAGAAGCAAGGCTGAGCAAAAGGTTAAAAGAAGGAACCGAACATGCATGGGAGGCTAGGCCTTTCTCAGAACATGGTACGTGACATTTAACTTTAATTCTATCAACTACGTACCTCAAACCCTCCTATGAAATTCAACGTTACGTGTCATATTTTGAGAGGTTTCAACCTCCCATGAATACTCGTAGTATTATTTCCCAGTTGCCCCACCCTTCGTTTCTCTTCATAAGCTAGCTGGTAGTAGTACTGTACACTGCTAGTTGTAAAGTCTAGTTCTCTAGCAGTGATGGTCCAATCTGTATAGCAGTGATGGTCCAATCTGTAGTAGTAACGTATGAGCCATATGAGGAATTAATTAAACGGCATTATATTTTGCCCCATGAACGGGCCCTAAGTATGGTAGAATAAGACAAGCTAGGGCTTGGGATGTACTCCTGTAGTTGACATTTTGTGCTTATAAGTGGCTAGCTGCCCGGCCCATTGGCATTCATACACAGTATAGTACATGATTTAATTAGTACTAACTGTATATACATGCTACTGCAACCACTGATCTAGCTAGATTGGGCCTGCATGATGGAGCAAAAAGCCACGAAGGGCAGTAGTAACAGTACCGTTCTTAGCGGCATTATGATCATGATGGCGATATCCTTTCAAGTTCTCGCTGGTGCAGCTGCCGTAGTACCGCAGGTGCCGCCGGCGATGTTCGTGTTTGGGGACGGGGCGCTGGACGTCGGCAACAACAACTACTTGCCGGGAAACTGGGAGCTGGGGGACCCTCCCCGCGCCAACCACTCTTACTACGGCATCGACTTCCCCAACTCGCAGGCCACCGGCAGGTTCAGCAACGGCTACAACATCGCCGACTTCATCGGTATGTATCAAAAAATATATATGGCGCCATCGATCACATAGAAATTAGTCAAGAAATCAAGTAAATTGTTTGCGTAATTGGGACTAATCAGTGGGCATGTCGTGCGTGCAGCAAAGTCCATGGGATTCGGGATGAGCCCTCCGGCTTACCTGTCGTTATCCAGTCCGATCAACACGGGGGGTTTCACTGGAGTCAACTACGCTTCGGCAGATGCTGGTATTCGGAACTCCACTGTAAGACAAGCTAGCCTACGTACGCAAGTATGCATGCATATATATATATTGAACCGTGCTGGATGGTGATCGATTCTATACATTGTCAAAATTTGCGTGCAGGGCGTAGGTATGACTATTCCGTTGTCCAAGCAAGTGGAGTACTTTGCGGCCACAAGCGCCCAGATAGAGGCTCAAATGGGTCCCGACGCGCTGAGGGCGCTCCTATCCAAATCCTTCTTCCTGATAGGCGTCGGCACCATGGACCTCCTCCCTGACTGCAACTTCTTCATGCCGTCATTCCCGCCTGAGGACAACCAGACCGAGGTCCAGCGCCTGATCAACCTCTTCGGAGCTGGCATCACGTCCTTGTACGACATGGGAGCGAGGAGGTTTGGCATCATCAACGTCGGGCTCGTCGGGTGCGGCCCGTCCGAGTTGGGGCGCTCGTCCAGCGGCGGTGGGTGCAACGACAGGCTGAACAAGTGCGCCGCGGAGTTCAACGACGCCCTGAAGCCCCTCCTGGCCGGCCTTCGGGCCAAGCAACACGGCCTCCGCTACTCCCTCGCCGACTTCTACGCCTTCTCGAATGCCACCTTCGCAAATCCGGCGGCTGCTGGTAATTAAATCTCTAGTATTATGATCGGATTCTGTTGGGCCGAGTAGGAGGAGATCGAAACTAACTGTAATACTTGTCTAATGTTTTTGTTGTGCTTGCAGGGTTTGTGGACACCACCAGCGCGTGCTGCCGAGGCCCCTGCATGCCGAACTTCTACGGACCGCCGTGTGGAAACCGCTCCCAGTACTGGTTCTGGGACGAGGGCTACACGACGGAGCAGGCCGCTAAGCTGGCCGCCGCCGCGTTTTACAACGGCTCATCGTTTTACAACGCCTCAGCCCACCAGTTCACCGCGCCGGTTAACTTCGAGCGGTTGATCGGGAAAAAATGATCTTGTAGCGTGGTAGGCCTTATAGTGCCGCGCGTGTGTGTGGCGCAAGTTGGGAGTATGTGTTTTGCTTGCAGCTATATATATATGGCTCACTGATCATTGTGTCTGTGTCTGTGTCTGTGTGTATTACGTGGATGTGTGGCACTGTGGTGTGCGAGCGGCAGATGCATTGTTCGCAGCTGTAGCTTGCCAATACGTCGAGCGGCTGGGATGTGTAATAAGTCCAGCGAGAAGAATAAATTGGTTATTGTAACCCATGTGTTAGTGGCCGGTTTGCTAGAAAGGCAATTAAGGTGACGATGATTTTCATATATGTTTATGGGGTGCTCATGCTAAATAACACTTAAATTGTTAGTCTTCAGATCTAGATCCAATATATAAAATCAATTTGCCCTCCTCTCCTCCCATCTGAGTAATTTTTTTATCAATGAGTACTCAACTTTTAGGTATTGAATGAGGAACATTATTCTCTTCTGCATGGTTGTTTTACATCTATTATATGTTAGTTTTATACACATTAAATTATGTAAAAAAATAGCATTATTCTTTTCTGCATGACCTTTTTACATCAATTATATATATACTAGTTTTACACAAATTAGATTTTATAAAAACTAATATCACAATTTGTAAAAAAAAAAAGGAACAAAACAAACTATAAACAACACAATAAACAAAAATTTGAATTACAAAGTCAAATATTGATAAAGTCAAAATAGATCACAAAGCAATATCTAATAGATAAAAAAAATTAAGTGCTCGCAAACCAAAAAAACACTAATATCTAATAGATAAAAAAAAATGAGTGCACAAACAAACAAACAAAAACACTTGAGTACCATTCAGTAATTTCCTTTATTTATATATGAACTCTCAAATTGTGTGTTATTCGGTCCTTAACAAAATGTAACTTTAATGACTAGTAAATATAAGACTTACTCATGAAACTTGATATCATTTACTTGATAAAGATTATTGAATGTTGTACAGGGATATGTTGCCAACCATATATATTTTTTCCCCTCAAAAACATATATGTTTCTCTCCGATGTTGCTCGTTTATTTTGTGAACTCCTGTGTTGCTCTTGCATACATTTCAACCAAAGAAACTTACTGTTGTTTAACTAACAATCCTCATTGATTCATGTAAGAAATACCGCTTCCACTACTACAGATCTGGCATTCCATACCGGTTGTGGGGGCTCTGATCATTGCGATAATTATCAGGAAACTTACTGTTGCGTTGGACTAGAATTAATCTAACCCGTCAGTATCCCGATTACTAATCATAAGATCGTACTCGGATTGAGTCCAATCAATCAGCTCGTCACGACTGTGACTCTGTGCCAACTGATTGAAGCTGATCCGAGCTTCCCGCAGATATGTGTCCGGTGCTGGTTCCCTGGATCAGTAGCCTAGCACCCACATATTTCACAACAAGTTGCATCAGCTCACACACACGGGTGAAAAGGAAAAAGACTCAAGGCAATACGAGAGTGAGCAATATAATAGAGAAAAAGAAGTTGCCTCGTCTCAGCTTGGTCGTAAGTTACTTGTTCTCCGTAGTCGCCGAAAAGCAAAGAGGCTGCATATATACAACAATAAGCAAAGAGCTTCAGGCGCGAAGCAGCACTTCTAGCCGGCGCCTCCGCCTGTTCCGACGTCTTCTGTTCTAACAATGTTGTGGCAAACCTATAATCCATATAGGTTAGTGGCCTTTAGCTGCTGGTTATACAGCTCGGAAAGAGACACATAAAACAACTCTAACAACTAGAAGCGCACAGCTTCACGCAACGAAGGCACCGCCAGCAGCGGCCGCGTTGCCGCCAATGGTATTGCTTGACATCGCAGAGCCGCCTCCGCTGTCGTGCCGTGCGAGCCACCGGCCGGTCCGGCCGTCGCACCGTGCGACCCGATCACGCGATAAGCCTCGCAACGAGGGGCGTGAAGTGTTACCGACGACAATTTGCTTTCTTCTTCTTTCAGCTTCTCTAGCCTGCTTTATCGATCTTCACATATTTGTTAATGATTATGGAAAAAAAAAGGGCAAGATTAATTGAACGGAAGAAGAAAGTTGGTTGTTTTAGGATGCTTAAGTGTCAGGTGTCAACTTTTCTGAAGGGTGTCGCCATAAGATGTTTTATGGAAGCAGCTATATATCATTTGATTGATATATATTTCCTGAAAAGTCAGTCGACTTTTCCTGAAGAAGCAAGGCTGAGCAAAAGGTTAAAAGAAGGAACCGAACAGGAACATGCATGGGAGGCTAGGCCTTTCTCAGAACATGGTACGTGACATTTAACTTTAATTCTATCAACTACGTACCTCAAACCCTCCTATGAAATTCAACGTTACGTGTCATATTTTGAGAGGTTTCAACCTCCCATGAATACTCGTAGTATTATTTCCCAGTTGCCCCACCCTTCGTTTCTCTTCATAAGCTAGCTGGTAGTAGTACTGTACACTGCAGAAGTTGATCTGGACCGTTAGATGTTACACCGGACATCGAGGGGCGAGAGCTAACAATATGGCGATTACGGAAGCGTCAAGCACGCATGGTGCATGCATGCGGCCAACTGCAATTAGCTAGTTGCTTCTTTGAGGTGGCATCCGCGGCTTCTCCCGATCGATGCGCTTGAGATTTGAGCTGACCAAGACTTCTTAGATTTTAGGTTACAGACTTTTAACTTTTACGCATGAGCCATACGAGGAATTAATTAAGAGTAGTGCTATCGCACGCTATACCGTTGGAAGTGATTCCAACGGTATAGCATGTTTCACTAGGTATTAAGTGTGTTCATTCATATTTTGTAAGTTTCGTAAGTTTTATGATGTCTCAAGTGTAAATAGGTTTCACAGATAAGTTTCATGGATAAGTTTTATTATATTTCACGGATAAGTTTCATTAGGTTTCACGGATAAGTTTCATGATGTTTCGCAGATAAGTTTCATTAGGTTTCATGGATAAGTTTCATTAGATTTCACGGATAAGTTTCATGATGTTTCGCAGATAAATTTCATTAGGTTTCATGGATAAATTTCATGATATTTCATTAGGTTTCACGGATAAGTTTCATGATATTTCACGGACAAGTTTTATTAGGTTTCACAGATAAGTTTCATTAGGTTTCACGGATAAGTTTCATGATATTCCACGGATAAGTTTCATTAGGTTTCACGGATAAGTTTCATGATATTCCACGGATAAGTTTCATTAGGTTTCATGGATAAATTTCATGATATTCCACGGATAAGTTTCATTAGGTTTCACGGATAAGTTTCATGATATTTCACCGATAAGTTTCATTAGGTTTCACATACAAGTTTCATTAGATTTCACGGATAAGTTTCATCAGGTTTCGCGGATAAGTTTCATGATATTTCACGAATAAGTTTCATAAGAAGGTGCCTTTTATTTCGTCTGTGAGGGAGAGGGTTTGTCGTGCATGCATGCAAACATCTTGATCCTCAAAAATGTCATGTCCGTGTGGTTTCCTCCACGGCTAGTTCGAAGACGACCTCTGCAACCGCACAGCTACTCCTAAGAATTAACATGGCAAGAAGCTATAAATGGACGAGCCACGATCCGAAGAAGTTTCCCAGGGCAACATAAAAAAACTTGTTAACATGCAGCATCGATTCTGTAAATGTAAAGCTCCTTCCTTCCTAGCGAGTCTGTAAATGTAAAACTTGTTAATAAATGTTACTACAGTTGTTGATTGCCAGCCATGTCGGAGCAGTACGCTCCATCGAGTCTCTCTTGTTCTTTCTGTCCAAAAACCTACGGCGTTCGCATGCTTGGAATCCTAGCGGTACAAGTCGGCAGCGGCCGCGGACCTCGACGCCAACGAGCCGGGAGGCTAGCGACGCAAGACGATCCAGCGAGTCTGATGGGTGGGGCCGGATAGAGGGTCAACGGGAGCGGATTGCAGAATCGATTCGCTTTCTCGATGGGCTTAACCCACCGTCTATACTCTACCGTTGTAAATACTAGGCACGGTATACCGTTTGTTAGTATTTCTGATTAATTAAACGGCATTATATTTTGCCCCGTGAACGGGGACTAAGTACTGTAGAATAAGACCATGCATCTAGGGCTTGGGATGTACTCGTGTAGTTGACATTTTGTGCTTATAAGTAGCTAGCTGCCCGGCCCCTTGGCATTCATACACAATATAGTACATGATTTAATTAGTACTAACTGTATATTCATGCTACTGCAGCCACTGTCTAGCTAGATTGGGCCTGCATGATGGAGCAAAAAGCCACGAAGGGCGGTAGTAACAGTACCGTTCTTAGCGGCATTATGATCATGATGGCGATATCCTTTCAAGTTCTCGCTGGTGCAGCTGCCGAAGTACCGCCGGCGATGTTCGTGTTTGGGGACGGGGCGCTGGACGTCGGCAACAACAACTACTTGCCGGGAGGCGGGGAGATGGGGGACCCTCCCCGCGCCAACCACTCTTACTACGGCATCGACTTCCCCAACTCGCAGGCCACCGGCAGGTTCAGCAACGGCTACAACATCGCCGACTTCATCGGTATGTATCAAAAAATATATATGGCGCCATCGATCACATAGAAATTATTCAAGAAATCAAGTAAATTGTTTGCGTAATTGGGACTAATCGGTGGGCACGTCGTGCGTGCAGCAAAGTCCATGGGATTCGGGATGAGCCCTCCGGCTTACCTGTCGCTATCCAGTCCGATCAACACGCAGGGTTTCACTGGAGTCAACTACGCTTCGGCAGATGCTGGGATTCGGAACTCCACTGTAAGACAAGCCTGAGCATCAAGCATGTATGCATGCATATTGAGCCGTGCTGAGCAAGTGTCGCACTGGATGGTGATCGACTCTATACATTGTCAAAATTTGCGTGCAGAACGTAGATATGACTATTCCATTGTCCAAGCAAGTGGAGTACTTTGCGGCCACAAGTGCCCAGATGAAGGATCAAATGGGCACTGACGCGCTGACGGAGCTCCTATCCAAGTCCTTCTTCCTGATCGGCGTCGGCACCATGGACCTCCTCCCTAGTCCATTCCAGGGTTTGAAATTTCGGCGTAATTTCGGCGAAATTCGCCGAAATTCGTTTTATTCGGTGGGTCCCGAAAAAAAAACCAACCCGGTCAAAAAATTCGGCCCGGTCAAAAAACCCGACCCGTGGCCTGGGCTCCAGGTCTCCTACGCAAGGGCTGCCGAGTCACTGGCTCTCTCCCAAAGTCCCAAATCAACTCCAAAATCCCCAAATGAGAGCTGAGTGCTGAGAGCCTGATGCTTCCAAATCTTCCCAAATCAGTCCCAATCTCACAAGCTTTCCTCCAGATCTTGCATCCCCATTCTCTGATCTATCTTGTCCTTTCTCCTGGTGATGGACAACGCACGCAGTAGGGGGAGGGGGCTGGTTGGCGGCGCACGAGGCGGCTGTGGCACGGACGCCGACGGTGGTGGCGGGGAGGGCAGCACGGATGTCGCTGGCGGCGGGAGGGGCGCAAGCACCAGCAGTCTCTGGCGTTGGTTCTATCATGCATTATTAGTTCTTTCTATGATATGCTTTTGTTCAGTGATTTTCTCAGAGCAATGGATAGTAGCATTAGGAGAGAAGGGCAAAGTCGCAAGGGGAAACAAGGTACATATAATCAGATATATAAGTAGTTCCATCATTTAATTTCAACTCCTTTTGCTCCCTTCACGAGATATTCTTAGACATGCGCTGATTAAGCATTCCTCCTTCTGTTTTGTCAATACTGAACTCCTATTCCTTCCAGGAGTATGACACTGCAGCACCCGTGAGAATGCAGTTTATCTGGGTAAGAATCAAGATCTTATACTAATTTTTGTGCAATTATTCACCTGCCATATCCATCAACAAAAGGAGCCAGTTGTTGATTCTCTATAATATATCTATCTGTTTCCTTCTGTGCACATAGCCAGTTGTTGATTCTATATTTTTGTTCCTATAATTCTGCAGGTAAGTACTTACGAAAAGGAGCCAAGGAAATGAAACATATGACTAGGCAGAGTACATTGCATATCTTAGGAGGTATTGCTTGATGCATGCTAATTTTTTTATCGCATCACATGCTTGGAAGATTGCACAGCATTCCTCCCAAAAGAAAGAAGAGAAAAAGATTGCACAGAACGGAAGCATTTCGATCTCTTCTGGTGACGACGGACAAAAGACTGAAAGAGGTCCGTAGTGTTCATACATGCAGCCTGTTTTCCCTCCTATTTTCTTTGTTTTTCTGGCTCTGTTCGATATTTGTTTTCGTCCAAATTTCGACCAAATTTCGGCCAAATTTCGTCCAAAATTTCAAATTTTACCAATTCATTTCGTTCCGAATTTCGGACGAATTTTCCGAATTTCCCGAATTACGGTTCTTTCGGTGGGTGCCGAAAAAAAACTCTGTCCGAAATTCAAAACCCTGGTCCATTCCCGCTTAAGGACAACCAGACCGAGGTCCTGATCAACCTCTTCGGAGCTGGCATCACGTCCTTGTACGACATGGGAGCGAGGAGGTTTGGAATCATCAACGTCGGGCTCGTCGGGTGCGGCCCGTCCCAGTCGGGGCGCTCGTACCACAGCGGTGGGTGCGACGACAGCCTGAACAAGCGCGCCGCGGAGTTCAACGACGCCCTGAAGCCCCTCCTGGCCGGCCTTCAGGCCAAGCAACACGGCCTCCGCTACTCCCTCGCCGACTTCTACGCCTTCTCGAATGCCACCTTCGCAAATCCGGCGGCTGCTGGTAATTAATTAAATCTCTAGTATTATGATCGGATTCTGTTGGGCCGCGAGAAAGAGGGGAGATCGAAACTAACTGTAATACTTGTCTAATGTTTTTGTTGTGCTTGCAGGGTTTGTGGACATCATCAACGCGTGCTGTCAAGGCCCCTGCATGCCGAGCTTCTTCGGACCGCCGTGTGGAAACCGCTCCCAGTACTGGTTCTGGGACGAGGGCTACACGACGGAGCAGGCCGCTAAGCTGGCCGCCGCCGCGTTTTACAACGGCTCAGCTTATTACAACGGCTCAGCCTATTACAACGGCTCAGCCCACCAGTTCACCGCGCCGGTTGACTTCGAGCGGTTGATCGAGAAAAAATGATCTTGCAGCTGCGTGGTGGGCCTTACAGTGCCCTGTGTGTGGCGCACGTTGGGAGTATGTGTTTTGCTTGCAGCTATGGGCTATGGCTCACTGATCATTGTGCCTGTTTGTATTACGTGGATGTGTGGCACTGTGGTGTGCGAGCTGCAGATGCATTGTTCGCAGCTGTAGCTTGCCAATACGTCGAGCGGCTGGGATGTGTAATAAGTCCAGCGAGAAGAATAAATTGGTTATTGTAAGTTTGTAATCCATGCATGTGTTTGCACCAAAATTTGGCGTGAGATAAAATCGACCCAATTCAAATATGAAGAGTTTTATGGAAAAGATAAACCGGTGCCAACAAGGAATCCGTCGCCAACAAGAAAAGGGAATCGGATCAAGAGCCGATACGGATATAGTTGCCGTGTCCATGCAGGACTCGATCGGCCGGAGCAGTATAAAAAGGGACGAACCATGAGGCAAAAGGTATCAACAACCAATCAATCGACGCAACCCTATTTACAGTTCTTTTTTTAGTTCGTAGCAATCTTTCCTCTGTAAGTCATCGAGATCAATAAAAGTTGCGCATCACCGATTTGTTGCTCTCGTCGACTTGTTTTTCAGGTTCGATCTGCTTTGTTTGTTGCGTATCGCCTTTCAAAGTCGATCAGTCTTTACCCTCGGATTAATTGTAACTGGTTGATCTAGTTATCTCCCAATCGGCTATTAACCGACCGGTGTTAAGCCGATAATCATTAGTTTATCGGTTTCGATTGATCCTACATTTTTTACCTTGTCAATTTCAGGTCAAATTGACTGGCACGCTCTGCAAACCCGGCGTTTGTCTCGTCTGTTCGAGGCTAGGAACCCTACATCACGTCTTTAGCGCGAACATATTTTGGCACACCCAGTGGGACCAAGGAAGTTAAGCATGTCGTCGACCGAAAAATCCATAGCTACCGCCGACATCAATACGGAGGCAATAATCGCACTTACACTGGCCGATTTAACTCCTGAACAGCAGAAGGAAATTGAAGATCGAAAAGCAGCAATGGAAGAGATGATGTTAAAGTGTTTCTAGAAAACACGGTGGGGAGTCACCCAAAAGGTTGCGCTTCTAACCATCAATTCCATCAGCGATTCCCCTATTGACCCGGTGTGAGACCCTCATTTTTATGCCACTAAGTAACATAAATATGAGGTTCTTAAGTGCTTTCTGAGCCATTCCCATGATCAGTGGCTGGCACGCACAAACACAATTTGAAATTACAGCCATACACAAGTTCAAACTTTTATTACATCAGATGTTTGATATTAATATTACACATCCAAAAGTAGTAGTAATAAAAGACCACATCTCATTGTTTGCCGACTAGCCCAAAACTACATGTAACATCCTGAAACAATGGTTCAATGAAATATGCCTTTCGGAAAAATTAAAATTTGAATTTGAAGCTTTAATACTTAATCTTGTGAATTTATTTGAATAAGCCTACTAGTTAATGAGTAAATTTGGTAAAATAGTATTAAGTGAAAGTAGAATGGTAGAAGTAAGTTAGTAATAAAACTTTTACCAAAGCCTTTAGCATGCAACAACTCTCCTTAAGTCAAAAAAATCTTGAGGTTTGAGAGCTGGAAGCCTCAAAACCTTTCAAGTGTCCTGACAATAGCAGTTCCTACTCCCTGCTTTTCTGCTGTTGTCGGGGGAGTGGGAGAAACTGAAGTGAAGCCCTAGCCTCCCTCTTCCCTCACTGTTGTTGGGCCCAAGGCCCCACTGCTAGCCTCTCCTTCCTTCTCCCCTCTCCTTTCTCTTCGCTCTCTGTCGCGCGAGCACTGAAGCCGCCTCGCCCTGTCATTGCCGGCGTCGTTCACCTGCTCCCAAGCGTCCTCGCCTCACCGACTCCGGCGCGCGACCATGCCCTGCAACGACACGACCCGTGCACTGCCGCCCACGTCCTGCCGCCGAAGCCTCCAGACCACCGCTCGCCCCCCCCCTCGGCATCCCTCTGCTTCGGCCGGCTATAAAGCCCCGCAAGCCATCCTCTTGGCCCCCCCTTTTCTCTTTTAGCGTTCCTCCACTTCTCCCTGGAGTCGCATTGGAAGGAAGCCGTCTTCTTCTTCATTGCCGGCCGAGGTGCCGCCGTGAGCCGCACGGCCAATCTTCCACCTCCCTCGCTCCCTCTCCAATTCCTTCGGTAGGGAGCCCCCTCAGGCGTCACTAACTCCTTCCCCTCCATTGATTTCAGTCAGGGAGGTCCGTGACGTCGCCGCCACCGAGAGCTTCTTCCCCAGCGCCGGTCCACCGTCGCCATGTCTCCTCGGCCTACCTCCGATTGAACCAGGTAGGGGAAAGACTCCACGTACCATGCGGATGCTGTTTACCCTATTCATCCGAGCCCTAACACCGTCTTCGTCCTTGCCGGCCAACCGCGCCTGTGCGCCCCGCCAGTCGCCGTCGCGAGCCCCTCTGCGTTGGCGTCGAAGCACGTTGGAGGCCACCCCCGAGTTCCCCGCATCACCATCAAGCTCGTCGGCCCCTTGCCCAAGCCTCCCCGGCCCTATCTCGCCGCTGGTAAGCCACACTTCCGCCGCCCCTGTTGCGGTCGCTGACGAGCGGGCCCCGCTCGTCAGTCTCCCTTCATCTCTTCTTACGCGCGCGCGAGAATGCGCTTTCCAGCCGGGAAAGCGTATTTGCCCTTTTCGGATTTAAACCAAACCGAACCAAACTCAGCCTACCATTACTTTTGAACCTCTAATCCAAATCCAGTGAAACCACTTCCTAAAATTGTGTTAGAACATCTAGGTTCAGCTTATGCGAAAACATTTTAAGTTTACTCGCTAGGATAGCTTAGGATTTGAATTTGAATTGTATGTTTGAAAGATGTCTAAAGTAAGAAATTTAGCAAGCAAACTCCAAATTGCATAAATCAAATCTTGTTAGACTCCATGTGCTATGTTTGATCCAGGTATACGGAAATATTTAGGTCTGTTCATGTTTTAGATCCTTTATTAAATAAGAACTTGCTCTAGGTGAACCAAGTAATTGCAAATTCCTGTTCCATTTCCTTGTAGCCTGTGTGTGCCACCCCAAAAATACTGCCAAACTTCTTCGCCACAAGTAACACCGTAGCTCAGTGGTGGCACCCTGCTGCTTGAACCGTGAGGTCTAGAGTTCGAGTCCCAGCCCAGCCGTTCCGAGTGCAGTTTTCTTCCTCTTCCTGAAAGCCACTGCAGGTTACCTCAAGTCCCTTAGCTACCCATTCAGACTCGAGCCACATCACTAGACCGATGGCAAGGGCGTTGCACTCTGGACCAATAGGTTCCCATTAGAGCCAAAAATTCTTTTTCTATTTTATTTTGCCATTTTGGATTCAACCCCTCATATCTTTTGCTAGGAAGCTCCAAACTCAACCAAATAAATTTCTAAATTCATGTTTTAATTCCTAGTGTTTAGTTGTGCAGAAATATTGAATTATTGCTCATTGTTTAGAATTTAAATTCAAATTTAAACTATAGGTTGAATATGTGCTTTAATTGGAATTTGAGCAAATGAACTCCGATTCGCATGCAACCAATTTTGTTAGAATCCATGTGCTGTGAATAACTCAAACATGTAAAAGCATTTAGGGTTGCTTATACTTTAAATTCTTTTATTAATTCAAATCTTGCTCTAGGTGTTGATTTTCAGGCAATCGTAAATTAAATGTTTAAATGCTCGAAAAATTCTTGCAACCACTTAAATTGTGACCTAGAAGAAATATAGTACCTGTTAGAAATGAAAATGCTTAGGGTGTTTGGATTAGTTCATTTGTTGCTCCATTTGCTAGTTGATAGCCAGTACATAAGTAACCTCCTTCATCGGAAAACCTAATAGCATGAGAGGCACTACATAAACCCTAGAATTGAATGCTTGATGTATGTATTGATTCTTGGTTCGATTAGCTATCTGTATTCTTTTTGCCTTATTGGATCTTTATTTGATGTTATGTACCGCGTGACGACGAGTAGAATCTGACGTAGTGAACGACTCCGTCTTTGAACCCGAACTTCAATTCGACGACAACGATCCGCAAGGCAAGCACCCTTTGAACATGTTGATCCCAGATTTTGAAATGATTTCATCAATGTTTTTACATGCATGCATTATGTTAGTAAAATGCTAATTTGTGGTTAATGGTAGCTATGACCCTCAATTGTGGATATCCTTAATCAATATTGCCATGTGAACATTTGATAACTCTAGGACATGGACTGACACATGAATATGTGAAATGGGTATACGCGTTTAATAATCATTCATGCTTAGCCATGCTTAGATGAGATGTTTAGCTCTTGAAAAACTTAAAAAGGTTGGATATGACAGTAAAGGATACTGATAGTTTAATAAAAATGAAAATAAAACTATGATTTGGACGCGGGTGACTTATTGGCAATAGCCGGGTGTGTGAGGGTGTGCTCACACGTAGTTAGGTGGAGATTGTCACCCGGGTCGGATTAAGGACCGAACTCAGTGTTGTATGATCCAAGATTACCCGTACAACCACGATGCCGGTATGGGACAGCTATAACCAATTAAGTTGCTTAAAACTGGTTTTGCATGTTGGAAGGCCGTAGTAGCACAGGCTTCTGGATTTAGGTTGCTCGAAGGGGTGCCCTCACCGAGGTGTTGGGAATCACGCCTGCCGATGCAACGGTGTACGCTTTGCTATGGGGAGAAATGGATGGCAGGGATGGACTGCCGTGTGAATGATTTGTGTTGTGACTTGGGTGCGTTGTTTCTTTCGCCATAGCAAAGGTTAACGTCACCGGGCTGGTGCAAAACCTGGGTTGAGTAATGTAAAGGTTATATATGATTTTCCTCGCGGCACACCTAAGGAAGTGTGTTAACATGCATTGCAAAAAGGGGAAATCATTATTTGTGGGTAAAGCTGTACCACTCTGCAGAGTTAAAAACTAATCGATTAGCCGCGCTCTCGGTCATGAGCACTTGGTGAACTTGCACTAGTTAGAAGGTGTTTTAATAATTTTTGCTAAAATGTGAAGATAAAATTTGGAATAGAATTTACCCCGCAGATGAGCCAACATTTGACATCTGTTGGCAATGTTGGACTCAGCTGTTGTGCCCTGTGTGGGCAAATATAGCGGTTTTTGTGTCTAGGTTGATATTATGGTGGTTTGTGCCATGTGTTGGCCTTTGGATGGATAGTGGACATGATTATGATCTGTTAAGATATGTTGGTAAAAATGCTCATTACTTTACTTATTTACCAAATGTTTTATGACTTATGCTTTTGAATTACTATTCAGTATTTACTTTAAATTTCGCTTTCTGCAATCAACCGTAGAGACCCACTTTGTATCAACTTGCATATATTTAGGCTTGCAAACACTTGAAGTCTTGCTGAGTACAAAATGTACTCACCCTTGCCTCGTTGTTGTTTTTAGGTGCAGACTTAGAGTATGTTGATGAACCGTACTGTGATGTGGGTTATGATGACTACGACCGTTCTTCTACCTAGTGTCTTACCTAGTCAGATGCCTGTGGTGTTTGGGTAGTGGCAATCTGAGGGATAAGAATGTTTAGTACTTTTGGACTTGTAATATTATGTGGTTGAACTACTTAGCAAACTCTGTAATATTTTGGTAATGTATGGACTTGATGGCAAATTGTGTATATGCGTGCTGGCTACTGATCTAGGGACCAGCACAGGATGCATATTTAGAACCTGCCTTTTTGTGATAGCACCGTATTGCAAAAAGGGAGGGTCTCACACTCCACAGGCAACAAACGAGATGAACTTAGAGAGGACAGTCGTCGCCATAACTAACGAATTCTTCGTTATCGTTATCGTCAACGGAATATTCTTGCTCATCACCTAAAAACCATGTTAAAGCAAGTTGAGTACATTGGGACTCACAAGACTTGTAGTGTTTGCAAAGCCTGGAATATATGCAAGCTGAATAGAAAGTGGGTTTCTACGGTTGTTTTGCGTAAAGCGAAACTTTTGAATTGTAAATACTGAATAGTAATGGAAAGCATAAATTGAATTTAAAGCAGTTTGATAAATAATTGAAGTAACATGTGTTAAAATGAATAATAGCAATTTATTCACGGCCCTTTGTGAATAACATAACGAAAAAGACCCTCCATGGTCTTATGCAAGCATAGCAATAAGTGACATTAACAAATGTGAGTTATTTTTCAAACCATTTAATCAGGGTTTTAGAAAATCGAAAACAACTAACCATGTGATGACTTTACCAAGTGCTCATGACCGCGAGTGCGGCTAATCGATTAGTTTTGGCTCTGCAGAGTTGTACAGCTTTTACCCACAAGATATGTTCTCCCTTTTTGCAAGCTATAAGACACTTCCTTTGGTATGTCCGCGGGGAGTTCATAACGAAACCGTTCAATTACTTGGACCTTAATCTTGCACTAGCCCGATGCCGACTCACCCTGACTATGATGGAAGCTAAAAAGGTAAAAATCTTTTCGGAGTCAATGACCCACCAGGAATAATAACAGCCCAAAATCATAGCCAGGCGTACACCGTTACAACGGCAGATGCCAACACCTCGGTGATGACACCTCCCTCGAACAAACCTATATCCGGAATGCCCGTGCTACAACTGCCTACCAATGTGCAAAGCTAATTCCCAAATAATTTAATAAGTTAAGACTGTCCCATTCCAGTACTTGTGGATGTACGGTTATCTTGACCTGAAAACAACACATTAGCTCGGTCCTTATTGAGACATGGGCGACACTCCACCCTATCTACGTACACGTTAAAACATGTACATCCGGCTATTGCCAATAATCACCCACGTCAAAACAATAGTTTTATTTCCATTTTTATCAAACTACCAGTATCCTTTACTGCCTAAATAAACCATAAAAAGATTCATAAAGAATAGTGTGTGGGTGTAAATGTTCCCGACATTAATCTAAAGCAGTGCTAAGCATGTGTAGATTAATAAGCGATTATACCCGGTTCAATGAACTTAACCATTCCTATGGCTTTCATGGATCGTATGTCAACATGATTAAGGGAATCCATCAATTTGGGTTATAGCCACCAGATAACACAAAATAGAAATTCACTAGAATATAAAGCATGCAGGCAGGTTATTAATCACATTTTATCTGTTTATAAAATTTGGGTTCAAAGATGTTCAAGGGGGTGCTTAATTGCCTTGCTCTTCAGTAGCGTAAGTGGGATCGGCGTCGTCAACTGTAGCGTCGGTAGCGTCAACGTCTACGCATCAATAGAAGAACATAACAAGTAGCAAATAGCAAACTTTCAATAGTGGCAAAAGAACAAATGAAATAATCAAATAGAATCATTACATGGGCAAACAAAATAGCAATCAAACTTTGTCATTTCATGTGGTAACTAAGTAGTGAGGTTTTGGTTTTAAAGACAGAAGCTTATGGTTATATGACACAGCTACTTTTCTTTATGTATTATTTCATTTCAATTTACAAATTCAGGAAGCTAAGATTGTATGATCAAACTTACTAAAATTCATTTTCATGTTATGTTGTTACTTTTACTAACTTCACTTAGTATATAAAGCAACCTATTTATTTTGATAAAAAGATGCATGGTATACCCTAAATTTTATTTCACCAACTGGTTCTAATTAATATAACTAACACAATGAAACAAGTTTCAGTCAGTTTGGATCATTTTTGAGTAAGTTATAACCATTATATCGATTTTATATACAGTATTCAATCCTAATAGGAAAATTTCACAAAACAACTTCAAATTTAAATCTAGTCATATATTTGGACAGTATATAGCATATGGATTCAGACAAAATTGGTTTTACTCAATTTGGACTTAGTTTGCCAAGATTCTTCATGGGACATATTCAAATTTCCTTCTTTAAATTCAAATTCAAATTTAAATTGCTAAACAAGTTCTAAATATTTTTGCATGTTATGAAACTAGAGGATATATCATGAATTTAGAAAGTTGTTTCACCTAATTTGGACTTGTAGTTTAGAAGTTATTCAAGTTTGAATTGATTCGGTTTACTAAAGTCCAGAAAAATGGGAAAAAAAGCTTCCCTTAAGGGAAAGCGTATTTTCATCCTTTTGCGCGGCTGGTTTGTGAAGGGCTCGCAGTCACTGACAAACCGGGCCCTCGCAGCAGCGACCCAGCGCAGGGGAGGCCACGGCCGAGCTCTCCGGCGATCCTCCGGCAACGTCGCAGGGAAAGGGCTGGTGGTTACGGCTGCAGGGGACCAAGGCAAACCTAGGGATGTGCTTGGTTACAGGCAGTGCTTGGAGGTTTTGGGCGCGCGGCGGTGAACGGCGGAAGCGCACGGTGAGGTCAAGATTGGCGGCGTTACAAAGTTTCTCGGGCTTGAAGATCATGCGCATAAGTTTCAAGGAGTTCTAAGTGTCCTATTCGAGTGCTTAAACCGGTGAATGAACGATCGGGTGAAGCTCTCACCGTGCAGCGTCAATGGCGGAAGGAGGCGCACGGTGCGGGGGCTCCTCGGACTGCTTCGGGTTGGAAGAAGAGGTGCAGAAGGTTCATTAGCATCTAAGTATGCTTCAAGATCAATCAATTTTGAGATTTCTTTACCGTATTGCGGCAATTTGAAGTTTGCCCCAATCCGGGTTCCGCCGGAAACAGAGAAGAAGGGTTCGGTCCGGCCGGTTTTGAGGGTGAAAAGAGGTGTGGGTGAATGTTTCGTGTTTGGGTAGACTTAGCGTCCTTATTCCTTTGCTTATATAGGCAAGGGAGGCTATGGGGAGTGGAATTGATCGAAGAAAAGGGATGGCGGTCGGTCAACAATTCTTCGAGCCTTCTCGTCTATCCTCCAGGGTTTGGGTATGGGCACCAGGCCTAGTAGCAGCGGGATGTGAAGGTGGCCTCGAGGCGCGAGAATGCGGTGAGGTGGCGACAAGAATGGAGGCGGTTCAAGCTTTTCCCTAGCTAGCTTCGCACAGGAGTGAGAGAAAAGAGAGAGATGAGAGGGAGCCGAGGGAGAAGACAGAGCTAGCGAGGGGGTCCCGGGGCCACCGGCAGAGAAACGGGTGAGCGCATGAGAGAAGGAGAAGAGAGAGTGACGCGTGGGTCAATGATGCTTCTGGGTCCCGTCGGTAGCGTCCCTTGCGTTTGGACCGGCTGAAGAGCCACTGGCACGTGGCCCCACGTGGAAGAGGAGATGAGAGCAATCTAGTTCTTTCCCTCCAGACAGCATGATGATCAAATTAATTCACAGGACAAATCGTCACTGGAATTTTCTAAACTTTTTGAACAAGCTAGTAGCTAAGATATATATCTCCAGTAAAATTTTGGGGTTTAAATGATCTATGGTGATTTAATTAAAAATCTGACAACACAGATTGCACAGAAAAACCTAATTTGGTTTTTGATTTAATTAAAATTTTAAATGAACATCTTAATTTTTTAAACTTTTACTGGGAGTGTGATACTATATAATGGACCTACCATAAAAATTTCAGAACTAGATTCACAATATTTATTTTATTAAAATTCTTTTGCTGGCTTTTGCAGAATTTCGAATCTGTATTGTTTAATTGGTAATAAATAGTTAAACTACTTATTAATTTTTGAAAATTTTACTTGATGAAGGTGAAGTAACAAAGATCACATGATAAAAATTCCAAACACTGGAAGGCTCCATGATTTTCTCTAAAAAGCTGACAAAGGTCTGGTCAGGGGTAAAGTTGGCTAGTTTAAACTGTTTTCTATACATTTAAATGCTTTCACATGGTCTTTTGACCTGCTAAAAGTGATTCTAGGGCTGTCCAAGGTCTGGTGTAAATTTACTAAGATAATTTTCATTTCTTACCATTTAACCATTCTATAATTTCCTTTCTTTTCTTTCTCAATTCCAATGATCATTTTATTTACTCAATTAAATCAATAAAAGCACACAAAATCATGAAACACAACAATGAATTAATTTCACATTTCTAATATTGGATTTTAAACTTTTATAATTTTGAGGATGTTACACCCGGTAAGCCGATATATACCTGGTCAGGCTGATTTATCTAGTATGATTGAGCAGTCAGTACATCATGCATTGATAAATAAATCATCGGCTCTAGTCTCCACGCTAAAACCGATGTTCAAAAATAGCGTCAAAACGATTGCTCAGGAGTTGGCCGTATCTGGGAGTCTGCTAGACCCGTTACAATCCTTACCAACGTACCCAGTGTACTCGATACCACTGAAAACAGACACAGTAAATGCGTCGGCTTCAACACCCCTAATGATGCCGACCCAACCTACTGTGTTGAAACCCAGTACCCATGTAGACGGAGTTGCACATTATCACGGGCACACTGATGGGGCTAAACTAAACACGAACTTGCCCAACATACCCTCAGCTAGCGGTTTCGGTCAATCGGCTTCTAGGCCAATTGACGTAGGCAGGGTCCCTCCTATACCCAGACATCAGGCCCCACACATGGTTGTCTTGTATGATGAACCTTATCCACCTGCACCTGAAGTATCGGCTATAAAAGATAATGATTATGATCAATTGCCCAGGTGTCCAGCGACACGGTTCGGCCGACAGCCCGAGTTTGCACTCGGGGGGCAGGGCGTAAACTACGATAACTGGCCAGGACATGTAGCGCCACAAGCCGATAATATCAAGTGGGCAGAACAGATCGCTGTTGTTTTGAGGGAACAATTTGGTTTGTAGCCCAGGGAAGGGTCATCGGATATAGGAAACCATACCCAGATTACATCGACCGCATGGCCTACCCACATAACAATAGGATTCCAGACTTCGCGAAGTTTTTGGGCGATGATTGCGTAACCACTTTAGAACACGTCGGACGATTTATTGCTCAATGCGGCGAAGCAGCCCAGTCTGACGGGTTAAAAATCATATTGTTCCCGTTGTCCTTGTCAGGAACAGCATTTACATGGTTCACCAATTTACCCCCAAATTCGGTCCATGTTTGGAACGATTTGGAAAGTTGATTTCACGAATACTTCTTCTATGTGACTACTGAATTGAGGATTTCTGACCTAAGTTCGGTCGATTAAATTCAAGTAGTCGATTCGATTACATTAGGAGGTTTAGAGACGTGCGAAATAAATGTTTTAGCGTTATGTTACCCGACGATCAATTGGCCGATTTGGTATTTCAAGGGTTAATTCCGCCTCTGAGGGAGAAATTCGCGGGGCAGGAATTCACCAACTTGGGCCATTTGCTCCATCGCTTATCGGCACAAGAAAACCGATATTCAGATAAAGGGTTTAAGGACAAGTTTAGGGCTAATAATGGCAAAGTAAACATGGTCGAGTGTAGCTCCAACGAAACATCAGAAGACGACGAAGCGGACGTGAATATAGCCGAGTGGACCAAGGGTCCGAAGAAACCACTCGTTTGCTCTTGGCTTAAACCAACGAAAAGTAAAACGGAGGTTAAATATTCCTTTGACGTATCCAAGTGCGATAGGATGTTTGATTTGTTGTTGCAAGAAAAACTTATAAAATTACCAGAGGAGCACGTCATCCCATCGGCTGATGAGATTAGAAAGAGAAGATATTGCAAGTGGCATCATTCCTTTTCACACAATACTAACGATTGTAATATCTTTCGGCAACAGATACAATCGGCTATTTCTGATGGACGAGTGAAGTTTGCGGACGAATCAACCATGCAAATAGATGTGAATCCTTTCCAAGTCAACATGGTCCAATGCTCAGAAAAAGGAAAAGAACCTGTGGAAGAGGACACCAGGCCGACACAGAAAGTCGAAGTCCGATCCAGTACTAATGGGGACGAAACAGTACAGATCACTATCAGCTCAATACAAATAGAAGCCGACTGTAGTGGTCGAAGCTCGAGGACCGTGAAGTCAAAGGGAGAATTGGAAGTTGGGAGATGGTACAAGGCAGAAAGGACTCCGCCAAGAAGACCCAATCTCAAACAAAAACCAACCTTCTCCCAACTCTTGGAAAAATATGAAAAGATTAGTTATCGATGGTAAAGTTATCGTCGGCCGAGCTATTTCCATCGGCCAAAAACTTACCGATCAAGTGAGCGCTATCAACCGGACGGTTGTTATCGGCCAAGCGGTGAGGAAGAGGCTCACTGGCAATGCCCTTTTTGGCAATTTTGCTGGGAGAAGGAATGACTCTACCTACAGTACACTCATGCCCTATGCAACATCAATTCAGAGATTGGTCAACCTGGTCGGTCAAAGATAGGTTGTCCATACCAGTACATGACCGGCTAGGGCCAAAAGACAGAAGGCCAGTCCATGAAAGGTTGTCGATGCCAGAAAAGGGTGAATCCTCCAAAGGCATCCAAGCACCAATTCCTGACACCACTACCGAGCCAGAATCCGGCAGCGAAGTGAGTAATCTGGCTGGAAAAATCTGAAAGCCGACTGAACCCAAACCGAGGTGGTGTCCCTTGGGCCTTAGCAAATCACAGCGCAGACGTCTCCAACGACTCAAGACACAGGAAGAAAGAGAGGCCAGAGCAGACAGAGAACGGGATCAGATTTTCAATAAGCTTCGGCCAATACCAGCCATAAGACAAGAATGGAAGATAAAAGATCAAGCCGATAGCGATTCAGACCAATCGGTCGATTCCGGTTCTCCGATGATTAGAGACGACACACCACCGATGGATATCAACATGGTATTCACATTACCCGCAGAAGTCAGGACTGAGGTGGAATCAGCTGAGCGGGTGCTCGCCCAGTTATGCCTTGGTGCGCAGGATGCTATATTCGAGAAACCTCAGGACATGCATCGGCATTTGAAGCCATTGTATCTCAAAGGGTACATCAATGGCCGACCGATATCAAGGATGTTAGTCGAGGGCGGAGCCACAGTGAATCTGATGCCCTTGAGCACGTTCAGAAAGTTGGGTAAAGCCGATTAAGACCTAATCAAAACCAACATGGTGTTGAACGATTTCACAAGAGATCCCACTGAAGCGAAAGGGGTAATGATGACAGAGTTAACTGTCGGTAATAAGACTCTGCCGACTGCGTTCTTTGTGATTGAGGCTAAAGGCGATTCTGGCGTTCTTGGGCGAGACTGGATCCACGCTAATTGCTGCATTCCGTCAACTATGCATCAGAACCTCGTGCAATGGAATAATGATGAAGTTGAAGTCATATCGGCCGATACATCGGCTCATATCGCCATGGCTAGCCCTGATGCTAACTGGCAACACGAAGAAGCCGAATGCATATCAGGAAAGTTTTTGGACGATTGCGATTTCATCTGCATTGGGAAATCAGGTTTAAAGCCGATCAGCGTCAAACCCAATACGTTTGATCGGACGGATGAAGTTGTGAGAAGATGGAGTCCAAAACAGTGACCGAGTTACAGGAAAAGATGAGGAGCTATCAGCGAGAAATAGAGTACGAGGAAGCTATTGAAGACTTCGAAGAAGAAAGATGAGGGCAAGGATTTACCTCCGTCGATCCGCTCGAAGAAGTTGACATTGGACAAGGCAATGAGAAAAGGCCAACTTATGTAAGTACTAAACTAGATCCAGAATATAAAGCAAAGTTGGTCGACATACTTAGAAAGTATAAGGATTGTTTTGCATGGGAATACTACGAAATGCCAGGTTTAAGCCGACAGCTTATCGAGCATCGGCTACCTATAAAGGTTGGGTATCGACCATATAAACAATATCCGAGGCGATTTAATCCTAGACTATACGATGCCATAAAAGAAGAAGTAGAACGATTACTTGAGGCCAAGTTTATCAGGCCTTGCCGATTTGCTGAATGGGTCTCAAACATCGTTCTCGTAAAAAAGAAAAACGATAAGCTACAGGTGTGCGTAGATTTTAGGGATTTGAATAAAGCCACGCCAAAAGACGAGTACCCGATGCCAATAGCTGATATGCTTATCGATGCTGCATCCGGGAATAAAATCACAAGCTTCCTTGATGGAAATGTCGGGTATAACCAAATATTTATGGCTGAAGCCGATATACCCAAAACGGACTTTCGATGCCCAGGGGCTTTAGGGCTCTACGAATGGACCGTCATGATGTTCGGCTTGAAAAATGCTGGGGCCACATACCAACGTGCTATGAACCATATCTTCCATAACTTAATCGGCCATACTGTAGAAATCTACATCGATGATGTCATAGTAAAATCAAAAGACGACTGGCAACATTTAGCCGATTTGGAAAAAATGTTTGAAAGCACAAAAGCCCATGGGCTAAAGATGAATCCGCTCAAATGTGCTTTTGGAGTATCGGCTGGGCAATTCCTCGGGTTCACGGTGCATGAAAAAGGAATAGAGGTGAATCAAGCAAAAGTCAAAGCCATGGCCGATACTAAACCACCGACAAATAAAAAAGAGTTGCAGATATTAATCGGCAAGATTAATTACCTGCGGCGCTTCATTTCAAATTTGTCCGGTCGAATTCGCGTCTTCACACCATTGTTAAAACTAAAAAGCGAACAAAAGTTTGTATGGGGAACCGATCAGCAGAAAGCTTTTGATGACATAAAAGGCTATATGATGAATCCTCCAGTTTTGGTCGCGCCAAAAAGTGGTTTACCCTTCAGGATGTACATATCGGCTGAAGAAGAAGCAGTAGGAGCCATCCTAACACAAGAAGCCGATGGTAAAGAACGAGCCATATTTTATGTAAGCCGACGACTTCTGGACGCCGAAATCAGGTACCCCCCTGTGGAAAAATTATGATTGTCTTTGTATTTCGCTTGCACGAAACTAAGGCACTACATCCTGACGTCAAGATGCACCATAGTATGTAAAACCGATGTTATTAAGTATATACTGCCCGCACCAATTCTGCGAGGTCGACTCGGCAAATGGGCATATGCTTTAACCGAGTTCGACCTAACGTACGAATCGGCTAAATCCGTCAAAGGACAGGTTATAGCCGATTTCCTCACAGGAAGTACCGCGTTAACTGGGATGGCCAGTGTCACTCCTTGGCGACTGTACTTTGACGGATCAGTTTGCTAAGAGGGTGAAGGCATCGGCATAGTATTAATCTCACCCAAAGGACAAGAATTCGAATTCATGTATCGGCTTCATAGCCGATGTTCAAACAATCAAGCCAAGTATGAAGCGCTGCTCAAAGGGTTACAACTGCTAGAAAGCATCGGGGTGAGCGACGTAGAAGCCTTTGGGGATTCAATGTTGATCATACAACAAGTCAAAGGGGAATACCGATGCAACGATGAGGTACTGGCTCAGTATCTAAATCAATGCCTTCAAGTTATCAAGACGTTTACAACATTCTCCATAGAACATATCCCCAGAAATATCAACGGTAAAGCAAACCTACTGGCACAATGGGCATCAGGGTATAAAAGTAAAAGCCGACAGGAATCGACCGAGTCAAGCGGCGGGTCGGTTATGTGCTCAACCTGTCGACTGGAGAACAGAGATAAGGGATTATTTGTTAGATCCGACTAAGCCGACCGAGAGGAAGGTCCGGCGCAAAGCATTAAAATATGTAGTACTAGAAAATACATTGTACTTCCGAACCATGGAGGGTTTACTACTAAGGTGTCTTGGGACTGAGGAATCAAAAGTAGCAATGGGAGAAGTTCATGAGGTAATTTGTGGGTCGAATCAATTGGCTCATAAAATGAAATGGATGCTAAGGCGGACAGGATACTTTTGGCCGACAATGTTGGAGGATTGTTTCAAGTATTACAAGGGATGCCAAACATGTCAGAAGTTTGGTAATATACAGTCAGTGCCAGCATCGGATGGGGTATAGATGCAATCGGCCAAATATTCCCAACATATAGCAGGGGTCATAAGTTTATCCTTGCAGCAACAGATTATTTCTCAAAGTGGGTGGAGGCCATACCACTTAAAAGGATCACACGTGCAGAAGTAATCAAGTTTGTCAACGAACATATCGTCCATAGGTTTGGAATCCCACAAACAATCACGACTGATCAGGGGACAGTATTCATGTCAAAAGAATTCCAAGACTTCGCAAAAAGCTTAGGTATCAAATTGCTCAAATCTTCGCCTATTACGCTCAGGCTAATGGGCAGGCCGAGTCATCAAATAAAACTTTGATAAAGCTGATCAAAAGAAAAATCGTGGAAAAATCAAGGAACTGGCACTCAACGTTATCAGAAGCTTTATGGGCATATCGGCTATCTTACCACGGGTCAACTAAGTTGTCACCCTTCCAGCTAGTATATAGACAAGAGGCCGTTTTGCCCATAGAAATCAACATCGACTCGGTCAGGGTATCCGAGCAAGATAGTTTATCAGCTGGTGAATACAAGCATACGATGCTGGATAATTTGGATGATTTGGCGGAATTAAGATTGACCACGTTGGATCGGCTTAAAAGGAACAAGGAAATAGTCGCTAGATCTTACAACAAGAGGGTGGTGCCAAAATCCTTCTATCAAGCCGATTTAGTGTGGAAAACTGTATTGCCCGTAGGTTCTAAAGATAGTCGATTTGGTAAGTGGTCTCCAACGTGGGAGGGCCCATATAAAATAAATCGGCTAACCGATGGTAACTCGTACATACTTGAAACTCTCGGGGGGTACGTGTTGCCAAAAGCAATCAATGGAAAATACTTGAAGCTGTACTATCCTAGTGTTTGGATCGGGGCATAGACATGCAGTTTAGATAAAGCGAAAAGCATTAAAGCAACCGGCTATTCAAGCCGATGGTAAAACTTACATCCCAATCATCCAAAATTACAACCACAAGTTTTAGATGACATTCAAACAAGTGACGAGTAAAACATCATTTAAACTTATGGAAATTACAGCCCTGATCCGGGAAAATGAGCACCTAAACCCGACAATGCCGCCGCCGCCTTCCCGATGGTTGTCTGGACGTTGTCAACAAGTCTTTCGTCGGCTGCTGCATCGCTAGGAACAGGAACCACTTTGGCCGATTGAAGTTTGACCTTGGCAAAAACTTCACCGATCTATCGTTTCTTGTCTACTAGAGATGAATTCGATTCGACATTCTTCAGTTGGCAATCGGTCAGCTCTTTCGTCACCAAGGCCAGTTGATCCTCGAGTTTCTTCTTGGCCATTTCCAACTCTTGGACTCTGCCCTTACCTAGCTTGAGAGCGGCAGTGCTTTGATCAAATTCCTTCTTTTTTTAGCTTGGCATCGGCCACCAGTTCATTTAAAATCTTCTGATCAGCTCGTTGCATTTCCCTCTGGGCAATTCTGGATCTAGCCGCTCTTACCGCCTCCCTCCAGTCATCCAAGTGACAAACATCCAGTAATGCATTCATGATCGTAGGGGGAAGATCGGCTTGAACCATGGACATGGCGTCCCGAAGCGGTTGGGTGTTTTCCAAGAGCCGAGCCTCGGGCTGCATGACTTCATGAAGAAGACGATTGAACCTGTCCTGCATACCTGGCTCAGAAGTTACAGCAGCCGATGCGGTCATGGAGGCATCAAGTATTCGCCGAACGTCAGCTGGGTAATCATCTGTGGCTACCACCTCGGGATCGCTCAGCTCGTTCAAAGTAAAGCCTAGAAGATTGGTAGGATCGGCTGAGTCAGGGGAGATAGACACGACATCTGCGAAAGGCGGCACGACAGGAAGCGTCGGAGATAGCACGGGCGGAAGGGCCGAAGAGGTACCCTGGAGATCGGCCAGAACCCCCGCCACTTGCACTAATGGCGATTGCTGAGACCAGAAGATGATGGTCAGCGCCACGTAAAGTATCCCATTCAGGGTAAAGGAACAAAACCAAACTTACATCGGTAGCCGAGTGCTCTGGGGATTGATCGGTTGAGCATCTCACAGGCCTTGGCGATCCCCTGATGGACTTCTTTTTCCTCTCTGAATCACAAAGTAAGCATTGGCAAAAATAATAATAAAGGTAGAATGTATAAGCCAATGCAGTAATAGCAACTTACTAGCAGGCCGTTGCTGGCGAGCGAGATCTGACAGGGATGGACTACGAATGCCTAGGGTACCCGATGAATACCCCGTGGTACCGGTTGTCTGGCCTGGCCGTCGCTGTCGGCTACTGCCGGCAGGAGCATCTTGACCAGCCGATTGCGCACCAGCGTTCGTAACTGTCCTCCCCTGCAAAGGCCAAAATTTAGTGGAACCTGACACAGAACCAAACACAAGGAGATTCAAAGGAAGAATATAGGCACCGGTACCTCTACAACTACTGAAGAGATGGTATAGCCGGAACTCTCGCTGGAATCATAAACTACTGTCGGCTCATGGAAATCGGGTAAAAACGAAAGGATTATAGCCGACGGAGCCCTGTCCAGGAGAAGTGCTTCTGCTATGGTTGACCACCACTGCGAAAAAGCAACCGACCGACGAGAATTGAGGAAAAAATGAGGCGTCGTGAGGACTTGGAGTTCATCGGCTACCTCAAGCACGATCTTTGCGGCAGTTTTGTTGGTAACACGAGATTGGGGCTCGATACGAGAAAGCAAAGGAAAACCAGGGATAGCCTGCCCGAAGCCCAACTGACGGGCATAGACTGAAGGATGATAGAATTCATAAGATGGATGAAATGTGCGATTCCGGGTATTCATGCCGACGTGGATCACGCTAGGAGAAATGAAGAGTTTATACAAGTCCAAGGTAGATTGAGGCATCAAGGAACTATCGTCATCTAGCCGGAGAAAGGAAGGCCATGGGAAGTCGGCCACATCGGTATAACTGAAAAAATCTTGCTGACTAAAAGAAGATCTATCTAGATGCAAAAAGAAACTTAGGTATTTATGGAAGCCAACTGGGGTCATTTTTAGTTCACCAGCAAAACACATGATGAATTTCTCTCCATAGGATCGACTAGCTCTATATTGGGGTCGAGCAGTTTCGCGATAATCTTCTCTTGGAAAGGCCGAGCTCCCTAAAGGTTCAGAGAGAATGGATCGGCTAAACAGGTAGTGTAGCCAGATTTGGATAAACCACAGAGGTCCCCCTACATTGCCGACCACAAACTTGGCGAAACCTGAGAAAAGTCGGCTACGAATAATATGCATCATTTGGTAGACAGCCCCTAGAAAAGTTTTTCCAAGTGCAAGCCGATGGCCCTCCACTAATCATTCGGCTATCAATTGAAAAGTTTGGGTGGGACCGAGGGATGCCCTGTAGAATAAGAACCGATCCAGCCACAAGTTAAGAAAAGCGACATGCTCTTCAGCCAATACTAGGCCATTCACCTTGTTGTTATTTTGGATATATTTATGCCAGCCCTCCCCTTTGGTTCGGATTAGCTTATAGTTGGGCTTACCACTAAAAGCTGATACCTGGTCACCATCCGGCTTAAGACAGCAGAGTTGGGCTACGTCAAGCAAAGTAGGGCCGATTGGACCAGTCGGGAAAAGGAAGGCTTTAAAAGAATCCGACCAAAAGTAACAAGCCGCAGCTACCAACAGCTCGTTAGCTTCCAGATCGGCTAAGCACAAGGGGAGGCATTCGGCTATTCCCATTCTTTCCCACTCTAGCCTTTTTTGAGCCGACACCCTGATATACCAAGATCGCCATCCTTTCAGGGGTGTAGGCCAAGCCCTAAAACTTTTTCCCCATTCTTTGATGTTATATCCAGAAGCCGATAAGGGAATCCTAGGGATTTCTTGGTTTATTACTGCGTTGGCTTCTACGGTTCCTACCGTCCCAAGGAAAAATTGATCATTGCTATGAGGAATCGGGATGAATACCTGGGACGGATCCATCTCAGCCGATTGAGGAAGGAGCAGAACTTGAACGAATGAGAAGTGCAGGAAGCCGATCACTTGTGATTCGAGAGCCCAGGAAGGTGAAAATGACCACAGGGGGACCCGCATATTTATACCGCAGTAAAAGAAGGCGAACAGGTGGGAACAGTTTTTACATTAAAAGCGCACCGAGATTTTGACGGCGCCATTAATGGGGGCAGGCATCGAGGAGGTATCCCTTAGAAGCCGATTTCAAAGCCGATGATATCAGGGCATGATTTTTGAAAAACAACAAGTTGTCTTCCAAAAATAGGGGGCATATGTTTCCACCAAAATTCGGCGTGAGATAAAATCGGCCCAATTCAAATATGGAGAGTTTTATGGAAAATATAAACCGGTGCCAACAAGGAATCCGTCGCCAACAAGAAAAGGGAATCGGATCAAGAGCCGATATGGATATAGTTGCCATGTCCATGCAGGACTCGGATCGGCCGGAGCAGTATAAAAAGGGATGAACCATGAGGCAAAAGGTATCAACAACCAATCAATCGACGCAACCCTATTTATAGTTCTTTTTTTAGTTCGTAGCAATCTTTCCTCTGTAAGTCATCGAGCTCAATAAAAGTTGCGCATCGCCGATTTGTTGCTCTCGTCGACTTGTTTTTCAGGTTCGATCTGCTTTGTTTGTTGCGTATCGCCTTTCAAAGTCGATCAGCCTTTACCCTCGGATTAACCGTAACTGGTTGATCTAGTTATCTCCCGATCGGCTATTAACCGACCGGTGTTAAGCCGATAATCATTAGTTTATCAGCTTCGATTGATCCTACAATTTTTACCTTGTCAATTTCAGGTCAAATTGACTGGCACGCTCTGCAAACCCGGTGTTTGTCTGGTGTGTTCGAGGCTAGGAACCCTACATCACGTTTTTAGCGCGAACAGCATGTTAGTGGTATGCTAGAAAGGCAATTAAGGTGACGATGATATTCATATATGTTTATGGGGTGTTCATGTTAAATAATACTTAAAGTTTTAGCCTTCAGATCTAGAACTAATATATGAAATCAATTTGCCTTCCTCTCCTCCCATTTGAGTAATTTTTTATTAATGAGTACTCAACTTTTAGGTATTAGATGAGGAACATTATTCTCTTCTGTATGGATGTTTTACATCAATTATATACTAGTTTTATACACATTAAATTATGTAAAAATGATGTGATAATTTGAAAAAAATGAGCATTATTTTTTTCTGTATGACTATTTTTACATCAATTATATACTAGGTTTACATAAATTAAATTATATAAAAACTAATGTCACAATTTGTAAAAAAAAAAGAGGAACAAAACAAACTATGAAGAACACAACAAACAAAAACATGCATCATAAAGTCAAATATTGATAAAGTCAAAATGATAAAGCACAACATGCATCACAAAGCAATATTTAATAGATAAAAAAAATTAAGTGCTCGCAAACCAGAAAAACACTCAAGTGCCATTCATAATTTCCTATCTTTATATATGAACTCTTAAATTGTGTATTATTCGGTCCGTAACAAACTGTAACTTTATTGATAAGTAAATATAAGACTTACTCATGAAACTTGAGATCATTTACTTGATAAAGATTATTGAATGTTGAACAGGGATATGTTGCCAACCATATATGTCAGCGTGATGTCATCCAAGCTGGGGCCCACGTGTCAGTGACATGTGGACTCGTGGACCGGGTCCACTGTGGACCGAGCCGGACCGTGGACCAGGTCTATAGACCATATGACACAATGCTGATGTCATAAATCGATTTTCCTTTAGAAAAATAATTCAGCGAAACTCAAATTTGGTGCTGACCTCAGCTGATGTCATAATTCCGTTTTTTCAATAGAAAAATAAATGAAATAATTTGGTTTATTCTTTTTAATTGTTTTTCAAACATCAAACGGTTATAACTTTTGCGTTTTAACTCCGATTGTGGTGATTCCAGTTTCTAAATTTTTGTAAAATTGGGATCTATTTAATGGTGAATTTTATTTAATTTTGGACTTGAGTTTCTGTCTTTTTTTTATTTATTTGTTATTTATTTATCCATTTCTGTAACACCCCAAAATTTTGCTTTTATTGAATTCATGTGTGATTTGGCACTTTGGTGAATTTTTGGAATTTGCTGGAATTTATTTGGATTTATTTGGAATTTATTTGAATTTATTCCATTTTGAAATAATTAAAGAATTTAATTTTGCAAATAAAATTTTGTTGGAAATATTTTATTTGAGTCCAAAATAATCCAAAATATTTTCCAATTTTTGGAATTTTTACGAGTCATTTGCTATTTTTAATGAATTAAATGAATTATCGGGAATTATTTTAAATATTAAATCGCTGGAAATTCAACTCGGTCGTATCGTGTTCATCCGATCGAAGTCGAACAGAAGTCGGACTCGAGTCCGACCCGAGCCGATTGACTCGACCAAACCAGCTCCCAACCCTAATCAATCCCAACCGTTGGATCAAGATCCAACTACCGAGATCCGCCTGCACGGTTCGAGCCGTATCCGGCTGGATCCGATCGCGCGTCGCGATCGTGGGCCGCTGATCGTGCTAATGGGCGGTATGGCGTCGTCGTCTCCGCCGAGTCCGGCCGGACTCACGCGCCGCGCCGTGTAGAATTAGGTTTCCGCCTCGCACGAACGCCGAGGCTATTTAAAGCCCTGGTCACGCCCGAGGTTGCCCTCATCTTTGCGCACTCCGTTCTCGAGCCATCTCGCCCGAGCCGCCGCTTATTGCCGGCGAGCTCGCCGTAGTTGAGCGCCACTCCGCGCATGTTTTTGCCTCGTCTCGCCGTCCGTCGTCTTCCGCCGAGAAGGAGCCCGAACCGAACCCCGGCCAGCGCAGAAGAGACCACTCACGCCGGAGCGACCGAGCGCCGTCGGGCTCGTCGTCATCTCCGTCTCGGTGGCTGCGCAGCTCCGGCGTCGCCATCGCCCTCGCGAACTTCAGGCGCCGTCCGATCTTGATCGTGCGGTTGAGGTGAGTTCACGTGTTCCAAACCCGATTAGATACGGACCGTTGGATCAAGATCCAGCGGTTCACAATCGCCACGCGCCGTGGTAGTGATTATTATAGGATTAGATCTGGACCGTCCGATCTAGATCGAGCGCCCACGATCATCGAGTAGATTCAACACGTTAACCCTGGATCTAATCGCGCCGCTGAATTTCAAATCAACGGTCGAGATTGGCGCCACGTGTCGGGAAGTTGGACCGACGCGGTCGGCTGGCCCACACGCTGCTGGCGTAGGACGCTGACACGCGGGGCCCGCGTGTCAGAGGGCCCGCATGTCAGCGGCTGACCCAGCCAAGCGCTGACGTCACCCATGACGTCATCGGTGGGTCCCACTGCCGACCATGGGCCGAGCCCACCGACGTCGGCCGATGACGCTACCCGAGTGGGCCCACATGTCAGCGACATGTAGAGTCGTGGACCGAGTCCACGGTGGACCCGAGCCAAGCGTGGACCAAGTCCATGGACCGGTGACGCCGACCAACCAATCGAGGCTGCCACGTGTCCTCGCCGACGCAATAAATGATTTTCCGAAAAAGAAAATGATTTAATAAATCGGTTTAATAATTGATTTGAATTTCAAAACTTCAAACGCTTATAACTTTTGCGTTTCAACTCCGATTTGAGTGATTCAAATTTCTAAATTTGTATAAAATTGAGACCTACCTAAATATAAATTTTATTTAATTTTTGGGCTAAAGTTTTTCTCTGCAAAATTATTTAAATGATTATGCAAACTTTAAATAATCATAACTTTTGCGTCTTAACTCCAAATTTGACGATTCCAGTTTCTAAAAATCCATAAAATTATGTTCTTTCTGTTTATGGATTTTATTTGGATGTTTGGACACTTTTTGCCTATTGTTTATTTGGGTATTTGCTATTTGCACGCTTTACGAGTAGACGTTGAAGTGCCGGAAGGATTCGAAGGAGAAGTATTGACTCAGGATCCAACTCAAGACCAAGAGCAAGTACTTTTTGAAGGCAAGTTGTGCTTTGACCATGTTGATCCTATTTCGAAATCTATTTTGATTTAAACTATTGCATGCTAGTTCAATTAGTAAAATACTTTGTTTAAATATGGGGGTTAGATAAATACCAATTTGCTGTATGACACCTTGATTATTTAAGTATGTGCCATGACCCTTTGTTGCCTTAGTTGTGGATTACTAGTTGGACATTAGTAAATTGCCAACATGGGTTTTAGACCGTTGTAGTATACTGCTTAGACCTGCTACGTGCTCATGACATGGTTTTGGACAATCAAATGTTAATATTGACTTAATGATATATTGAACCTGTTTTGGAAAAGTATCATGTGATGTTGATGGCACGTGGTGCATGGTAATCAACTGGGGTTTGATAAATAGATTTCGGCCAGGGGCATGTGGCAAGAGTAATCAGTGGGCGATTGTGGCATTGGGGATGTTGATTTGGTTCTTCGGGTAGTCTTGCCCTGGTCACCCTAAGGACTTAACCTTGCAAGCCTTTGAACTGGGTCTAACGTGCAACCACATGTACGTAATGGGACGGACCTAGTTGACTAAGTTGCTAATAATGTACCTGTGGGACCTCGGAGGTCAACTACACCCTTTGTGTAAGTTATGCGGGGAGCGCATCGGCCGAGGCCAGTACCCATCTAACAGTTGATTGGCCTAGACTTCGCCTTAGCGAAGGGAAGGGTTAGTCTTAATAACCGGGAGGACCACTTGTATTGTTAGAGGTTTCCGAAAGACTTTATTACGGAACTCGCCTTTGTGGTGTTTGACTGTATCTTGTGGGTAAAGTGCATAACCTCTGCAGAGTTTAGAATCTATTCGAATAGCCGTGTCCGCGGTATTGGACATCGCTCGGGAATTACAGTCAAGGGTTAGATTTTCTCAAAAATAACTTTGGTTTGAAAAGTTGGGTTGGTTTAATAATGCAGATGATGGAAATGTGGTTTAGGATGGGGAAAAATGTTTATTAAACTTCTTGAAAAGTTATTTACGCTTTACTGCTTTCGAATCTACTTATATTACTTTTCAAATGTTGTTTACTGCAAATATACCTTGAGCTATTCCTTTGTACCAAGCCATGCATATAGTATATTAGCTTGCATTCTGTGCATGACTTGTCGAGTACCAAGTACTCACCCTTGCCTCAACACAACACAGTTGAAGAGGAGACTACGCCCGGCCGGAGGAGGAATTCCAAGAGGATCCGTCTACTTAGGGATGCGAGCCTACCGTTGCCTGTGGTATCTTGGATGGCGCCACTAAGCTATTTGATTTTCATTGCTATTATTTTTCTCTGAATAAGTTTCGCCTTGCGAGGCATATATTTGTAACTTGGCCATAAGGTCGAGTAACCACTTTGGTTATTTAAATAAAGTACTTTGATAATATCGAATGGTATGATTGTGATATTTACCAATGCTAAGACTGTGTGCACTAGCGCGTTCCTGGACTAGTGCTGAATACACAGAGGGTCCGGATTTGCAAATTCGGGGTCCCGACAATTTCGCGTAGATGTTGAATTGCCCGAAGACTTCGAAGGAGAGATTTTGACCTAGGAACAAATTCAAGACCAGGAACAGGACCTTTTTCAAGGCAAGTTAGCTTTGATCATATTGATTCCACTTTTGAAATTATGTTGATTTGAATTATTGCATGCTAGTTTAATTAAAAAATGCTTTTAATTAATTTGGAAAATAGTTATGTGACCTAATTGATGTATGCCAACTTGTCTATAATAATTGTACGCCATGAATCATTTGTCACCCTAGATTATGGAATATTAGTTGGACTTTATTAATTTGCCAACATAGGTTAAATAGATCGTATGTAATATGCTTAGCCCTACAACGTGTAGATAACGCCGTTTTGGATTAATAAATGTTAGATTTGACTTAATGAGATATGGAACATGTTTATGAAAGTTGCGACATGTGTTATCGATGATGTTGATGGCATGTGGTGCATAGTAAATCAACTGGGTGATAAAATGATTTAGACTGAGGCAAGTGGCAAGATTATTTCTGGTAGGCCAGAAGTGGCACACGGGAGGTCGTATTTGGTTTTTGCTGGTTTTGGATACTTGTGAACTTCTTTGGGTAGTCTTGCCTTGGTCACATTAAGGACTTAACCTTGTAAGAATTTGAACTGAGTCTAACATACAACCACAAGTCTGGAATGGGATAGACCTAGCTGATTAATTTGAGATGTCTAGATTTCGGTACTATCGTGGTGGTGTGGGTTCAGGGTGTACGGGTAGTCTCACATGGAGCAAGAGGGGAGCCCTAAGTGTGGTAACCAGTCCCTTCAGTGTTAAAACCTTAGCGGGCAGTTTTGGGTCTAGAAGGAACATTGTAGAGGCTTTGTTACGGTCACTCGCCTTGGTGGTGTTTGATTTTCTCTTGTGGGTAAAGTGTATAACCTCTGCAGAGTGTACAACCTATTCGAATAACCGAGTCCACGGTATTGGACATTGCTCGAGAATTAAAGTCAAAGGTTCGACTTTCATAAAAATGAACTTGAGTTTATGGATACTTGGTATTGCAAATGATGAATTGGGTTAGGATGAGAAATGCCTTACTTAAGAAAGTAGTTGTGAAAGTTATTATTGTTTGAAGGACCATGTGGAGGTCCACTTCTGTTTGTGATGAGTATTTGACATTTATTTCAGCTTGGATTGCTCGTGTTTGAAGTTTGATTTGAATTTGAATTCAATTTGAAGCAATTTGGATTGTTTCTGTGTCAAGCGCCACTACCGGCCCCAGAGGGCGATACTGCTAGCCTCAGGCAGCAGTACAGGCCAGCAGTGCGACTGTTTTTTTTCCAGAGAGGGTGCGTTTCTGTTCACCGTCAAGCGGGACTACCGCCAGGGTGGGGTGGTACTGCCGGTCGAGCCGCAGTACCGGCCCTTGCACTGCGGTAGTGCCGGCCAAGCTTCGATGCACTCTGTTTTTAATAAACAAATGAGTTAATGAATGATTAAATGGTTCATTAATTTCACTTTAATGTTGAGCAATGCTATGTGATGTGTTTCCTTGTCTTTTGATGTGTGCAGGGCTCCGATTCGAGGTCATGGTGAGGCGGACGAAGGCCAGGACTAGGTGAGGAGCGCCGGAGGTCCGGGAGGCCGGTGATCGCTGGAAGATGGCTGGAGTTGGAGCGGGTGCAAGTCAAAGGGTCAAGGGAACCATGAGGATGCTAGCTTGACGCTGCACAGATCAAGGAAGGCCGTTGGATCGTGGTTCATGAAGATAGTGTAGTGGTTAAGTCTAGTAGCTTTGAGAAGCGTGCAAAACCCATTATGTTAGTGGGTTTCGGGTTAGCCCAAGAGGTGGAATGAGTGGGTTAATCCTAGCCCTTGATGGAGTGCCCTAGGGTTTGGGACTCATCCAAGGGTGGAAGGTGGCCCTAGTTTAGTATAAATAGAGGGGGAGGGGTGCCCTCCCTCATAAGTTTTTGGTGCTCCTTTTATCTTTAACCACATGAAGTGAGGCTTTGTAAAAACTTCAAAGAAAAGAAAATACAAAAATATTTTCCTTATTTTTGAATTTAAATTCCGCATTTACATTATGTCTTTACATTCCGCAATTTAAATTCAGTCTTTACTTTCTCACAATTTAAATTCCGCAAGTTGATTTTTGCCTCCCCTCCTTCTACTTGCTCTTGGTTCTTCAAGCCTATGATGAGTGATTGATCGGATGAGTCTTCCTTGAGATCATATCCCAATCCTCTAGGCAGCTCTTCAAGTTTTTGCGAGAAACCGATCTCTTGAGATTTCATGGAAAAATCTTTATAGATTGAGTTTTTGGGTTGATTCTTGTGTACTCTAGGTTGCTGTGACTAGTGGGAGTATATCCAAGTCCATCTTGATCATCGAATCCCCACGAGCAACGCTAGATCGCAAAGTTGCATTTTCTTGCGTTCTTGGTGCCTTCCCTCTTCAAATGGTTAAAGGTTGGAACTTTGACATCAATCCTTGTGATTGATTGTTGGAATAAGTTTCTAACATCCTTTAGAGTGTATCTACCAAGTTTCATGAGGTCTTGATGACTGGATCAATTGTTTCATCAATTTTGGTCTTGGCCTCGAGTACATTTTCTGCCTGTTCTTGAGCCAGCGATCGCTTTGACGAGCGGTAGTACCGCCCAAATGGTAGTACCGCCCCTGAAGAGCAGTAGTGCCGGCCAAGCGGCAGTACCGCCTTTTGCACTGCGGTAGTGCCGGCCTCAAGATTTTTTGCTGACCTATTTGCTCCAAAGTTCACGAATTCTTTTGGAGGAGTTTTTCTTGGTTGTTATTTGTCCAAACATAGGGGGAATTTTTATTTTGGCCAATTTGGGATCATTCACCCCCCCTCTGATCGCTATTCCGATCTTTCAATTGGTATCAGAGCTGGTTTTTGCTCTTTCATAGATCTTGACCGATCCCAAGAGCCATGGCGACGGACAAATACTCTTCTAAGCCTCTAACTTTTGCTGGAGTTAGTTATCCATTCTGGAAAATGCGAATGGAGTCATACATTACTGCTCAGAGCTTTATGATCTAGCAGAAGGTGAAACTCCCGTATGAGGTTCCTACCGATGAGAACGTCAATGCCACGAACTTGGCCGACGTTGAGGCAAACGCTAAGGCTAGGAACATGCTCAAACAGGGACTTAGCCGCAGTGAGTATGATCGGGTTTCTCACCTTCGGTCCGCTCACCAGATCTGGGTGACCCTCAATGCTTACCATGAGGGTACCACTCAGATTAAGTCGGTGAGGCAGGACCAATTCAGGCGTAACTACAACAAGTTTGAGCAGCACGCTGGTGAGAGTCTTGACGAGTGTTTTGCTCAATTTTCTAAGATCCTAAGCGATCTCCGGTCTGTTGGTTGCTCATACACTGAGTCGGAGAATGCTAGGCACATTTTGGGAGCACTCGATTTGAGGATTTGGGAGATGAAGGTAACCACCATCACGGATCATACTGACTTGTCAACCTTGACTCTTAACAGGTTGTATTCCTGCCTCAAGACTCATGAGCTCGACATCGTCGCTCGCAAGACGAAGTCTCAGTCGATGGCATTGGTTACCGATCACATTGGGTCTTCCTCTTCTGGACCCTCTCTTGACTTCTCTTTCGGTTTCTCTCTTTCCGCTCTTTGCGACGTAAGTGATAAAGTTCTAGAATAATTTTCTGAGAACGAGCTTGCTCTTGTCGCTCGTAAGTTTTCTAACATTTACAAGAGAGTGAGAGATAGAAAGAGAGGTGGCAAGATCACTTGCTTTGAGTGTGGTGGCCCCAACCACATTCGGGCAAACTGCCCAAAGCTGAAAAAGGGCAAAAATGAACAAGGCGGTCCGAGCAAGATGAACTACATCGACAAGAACCGCAACAAGAAGCCTCCAGCTTGCGAGCCGGCGCGAGAGAAGAAGTACCGCAAGTTCGCCAAGAGCAAGAAGCTGTTTCACCGCATACTCGCAGCACTCGACGACCTTGACCTCTCCGACACGGAGACTTGGAGCTACGAGGATGAGGATGAACTGCAAGAGAAGGCGAAGAATGGCAACGACTTCTCCAACATGTGCTTCATGGCCTCGAATGCTATAGAAGTAGACGACTCTGAGCTGTATAGTGACACGGAGGAGGTACCTTCCTATGACCAGCTCAATGATGCTTTTGTCAAGCTAGGAAAATTTCATTCCAAGTCTAGAGCTAAGTGTGCAGAATTAGAGAAGGAAGTAGGTACCTTGTCTCAGGAGTTAGCTTCACTTAGATCATGTTCCTCTCGAGACTCTGATGGCTGTACTCTCTGTGATGCTTTGCTCGTGGAGTTGGAGAACCTAAGGACCCTACATGATAGTGTGGTTTCTGATCTTGAGGCTCTTAGGTCGAAGGATGCTAGCACATGTTCTGTTGATCCTATTCCTGTTGATGCTAGTTTTCTTCATGCTCACACGACTGCATCTTGTGATAATTGCCCTAAATTGCTTGCTGAAATTGATGCCATGAGCTCACACCTTAGGAAGCTTTCTGCTAGAAATGATAAACTTGAATCATATGCTTCTAAGGACCCAATCAGCTCATGTGAGGGCTGTAAGCAACTAAAACTTGACAATGATGCTTTGACTGTCAAGTATGCTAAATTTGCTAAGGACTTACTAGTTAAGTCACCAACTGGTTGCTTGCTGTGTGTTGGGGTTAAGGAGGACATGGTCAAAGTCCATGCAGAGCTTAGGGAGAAGTTAGAAGCCCAGATTGGTATAATTAGAGATGCTCCTTGTGTTTCTTGCGAGTCCCTCAAGATTGAGGCAGCTTTTTATAGGGAGAAATGTTCACGCCTTGCTCGTTCTTCTCTATCTGGCTCTTCTTCTTCTACTCCTTCCCCCTGCTCTTCTTGTGCCTCACTTTTTCGTGAGTGCCAGTACCTTATGAGCACCCTCGAGAAATTTGTAGGAGGCAAAAAGAAGCTTAATCTCATATTAGACCAATCCAAAATTAGCAGATTCAGTCAAGGTCTAGGATTTGATTCCTTGGAGCATGCACGGGCGCATCCGCCTACTGTTGTGTGCGCCTTCAAGAGTGGAGAGATCATGGTTGCTCCTCAAATGAGCACCACTGTGTTTAGGTCAGCAGGATTTGTCCACGGGATCTCTGACGAGAAGGGTGCTTATTCTGTTGCTTCCGCCCCGCTTCCGCCCCCAAGGCGAAGTATACTTGCACCTTCTGTCAGAAGGATGGACATCTTGTTGATTTTTGCTTCAGACGTGCCAAGATCATTCGGGATGAGCGTGTGAGTGTCCTTAGGGGTATTCAAGGTCATCCCCAGACGTTGAGTGCTCCTAAGGCACACACTGCTTCTAGACAGGATAGACAGGCTAGAGAGTCTCCTGTTTTTGGACAGCGTATGGATCTTGGCTTTCAGGCTTCTACTTCTGGTTTTCGCCCCAGAGATGTCCCCAGTCAGGCTTTCCACCATACTAATGATATTCCTCGTTTTTTCCATCGAGGTGGATATCAGTGGCGTGAGTTTGCTTCCTCCAGCAGGAGGTCTGGACAGCAGTATGTGGATGGTCTGGCCTTTGAACGTAGGCGGACCAACGCTACACCTGCTTCCAGATGTTATACAAGAGCTTTTTCTGGACTTGTGAGAGTAGAGTCACGGAGAGACGCTATATGGCATTATTCTGCTCCTTTGACTACTTCTGCTAAGATGACTCAGTATTGGGTTTCTAGATCTGCTTTGATATGTCCTAGTATTGAGACATCTGTCGTTCGCTCTCTTTGATTCAAGTTTGTGGGACAGGGAAGGGGCAGGTTTGGATCGTAGACTCCGGGTGTTCACGCCATATGACCGGAGGCTCCCGTTGGTTTTCTTCCCTAGTCCGAGCTCCCGGTGATGAGGTGATCACTTTTGGGGATGCTGCGTCAGGTAGAGTCATCGCTAAAGGTACCATTTGCATTAAGGATCAGTTTGTTCTTAAGGACATTGCCTTAGTGAGTAAGCTGCATTTTAATCTTCTTTCTGTTACTCAGCTTATCGATGACCTCTTCGAGGTAAGCTTTAAGTTTAGTGGCTGTAGGATTCTCGATTCTTCTGGGAGGTTGGTGTCGGGACCCCGAATTTGCAAATCCGGACCCTCTGTGTATTCAACACTAGTCCAGGAACGCGCTAGTGCACACAGTCTTAACATCGGTAAATATCACAATCATACCATTCGATACTAATAAAGTACTTTTAATTAATTAAGCAAACTGGTTACTTGACCTTATGGCCAAGTCACAAATGTACGCCTCGCAGGGCGATACTTATTAAGAGAGAAATAGTAGCAGCGGAAAATCAAATAACTTCGTGGCGCCATCCAGTATACCACAGGCAACTGACTGGGCTCGCTCCCTAAGTAGACGGATCCTCTTGGAGCTCCTCCTCCAAAGCTGGTGTATTCTCCTCTTCAACTGGTGTGGTAGGGTGGCAAGGGTGAGTACTTGGTACTCAGCAAGTCATGCACAGAATGCAGGCTAATATACTATATGCATGGCTTGGTACAAAGGAATAGCTCAAGGTATATTTGCAGTAAACAGCATTTAAAAAGTAGCATAAGTAGATTTGAAAGCAGTAAAAACAAGTAAAGCATAAATAACTTTTCAAGAAGTTTTAGTAAACATTTTTCCCATCCTAAACCACATTTCCATCAACGTCATCATTAATCCAACCCAACCTTTCAAAACCAAGTTATTTTCAGAAAATCTAACCCTTGACTGTAATTCCCGAGCGATGTCCAATACCGCGGACACGGCTATTCGAATAGATTCTATACTCTGCAGAGGTTATGCACTTTACCCACAAGATACAGTCAAACACCACAAAGTCTAGTTACATTAACAAAGTCTTTCGGAAACTTCTAACAATACAAGTGGTCCTCCCAGGTTATTGCACACTAACCCTTCCCTTAGCTAAGGCGAAGTCTAGGCCAATCAACCGTTAGATGGGTACTGGCCTCGGCCAGACGCTCCCCGTACAACTTACACAAAGGGTGTAGTTGACCTCCCGAGGTCCCACAGTGCGTTATTAGCAACTTAGTCAACTAGGTCCGTCCCATTCTGAGACATGTGGTTGCACGTTAGACCCAGTTCAAAGGCTTGCAAGGTTAAGTCCTTAGGGTGACCAGGGCAAGACTACCCAAGAACCAAATCAACATCCCCAATGCCACAACTGGCCCACCTGATTACTCTTGCCACATGCCCTGGCCGAAAATCGTTTAACAAACCCCGCTTGATTACCATGCACCACGTGCCATCAACATCACATGATACCTTTCCAAAACAGGTTCAATATATCATTAAGTCAATATTAACATTTGATTGTCGAAAATCATGTCATGAGCACGTAGCAGGTGTCTAAGCGATACTACAACGTTCTAAACCCATGTTGGCAATTTAATAATGTCCAACTAGTAATCCACAACTAGGGTGACAAAGGGGTCATGGCACATACTTAAATAATCAAGGTGTAAATAAGTAGATTGGTGTTTATCTAATCCCCATGTTTAAATAAAGTATTTTCTATTTGAACTTAGCATGCAATAGGTTAAATCAAAATAGATTTCAAAATAGGATCAACATGGTCAAAGCACAACTTGCCTTCAAAAACTACTTGTTCTTGGTCTTGAGTTGGATCTGAGTTAATACTTCTCCTTCGAATCCTTGAGGCACTTCAACGTCTACTCGTAAAGCGTGCAAATAGCAAATACACGAATAAACAATAGGCAAAAAGTGTCCAAACATCCAAATAAAATCCATAAACAGAGAGAACATAATTTTATGAGTTTTTAGAAACTGGAATCGTCAAATTTGGAGTTAAGGCGTTAAAAGTTATGATTATTTAAAGTTTAAATAATCAATTAAATAATTTTGCAGAGAAAAACTTTAGTCCAAAAATTAAATAAAATTCATATTTAGGTAGATCTCAATTTTATACAAATTTAGAAATTTGAATCACTCAAATCGGAGTTGAAACGCAAAAGTTATAAGCGTTTGAAGTTTGAAACAAAATCAAATCATTATTTCGAATTAATAAATCATTTTCTTTTCGGAAATTAATTATTGCGTCAGCATGGACACGTGGCAAGCCTGGATTGGTCTGCTGGCGTCGGCCGTCCATGGACTCGGTCCACGCTCGGCTCGGGTCTCACAGTGGACCCGGTCCACGGCCACGTGAGGCCCGACATGTGGGACCACTCGGGTGACGTCATCGCCGACGTCGGCGGGCTCACCACGGTCGGCGGCAGTGGGACCCACCGATGACGTCATGGGTGACGTCATGGTGCGGTCTGGCTAAGCCGTGACACGCGGGCCCGGCGTGTCGGTGACACACGCCGGCGTGAAGCGCGGCTTCGGCTTCGGACCGTGGCACGATCGTATCCGTTGATTTGAAAATCAACGGCCGCGATTAGATCCAGGGTTAACACGTTGAAAACTACTCGATGATCGTGGGCCGTTCAATCTAGATCGGACGGTCCAGATCTAATCCTACATTAACACTACTACGACACGTGGCGATCGTGGGCCGTTGGATCTTGATCCAACGGTCCAGATCTAATCGGGTTTGGAAACACGTGAACTCACCTCAACCGCACGATCAAGATCGGACGGCGCCTGAGCTTCGCGAGGTCGATGGCGACGCGCAGAGCTGCAAAGAACCGGAGACGGAGACGACGACGAGCCCGACGGCGCTTCGGGGTTTCTCCGACGGAGTGAGAGGTACCCACAGGTGCGCCTTGACTTGAGGACTCCGGAACTGGGCTCCAACTCGGCGGAAGACGGCGGACGGCGGCGAGACGAGGCAAAAACCGCGGCGGAGTGGCGCTCAACTACGGCGAGCTATCGCGGCTAAACGGCGGCTGCTCTGCCTTGGTGAGTAGGGGCTATGGGTGCGCAAGGTCAGGGCCGACCTCGGGGTGTGACCTGGGCCTTAAATAGCCTCGGCGTCCGTGCGGAAAACGGAAACCTAAACCTACACGGCGGCGGACGCGGCGGCGGAGACGACGACGCACGGCCGTCCACGTGGCACGATCGACGGTCACGATCGCGTGGGTGCGATCGGATCCGACCGGATCGGTGCGGCTCGATTCGGCCCGTTGGATCCCGATCCAACGGTTCACCGGGTTAGGAGTTTGGACTTGATTCGGTCGAGTCATGTGGCTCGGTCGGTTCGGTCGGACTCGAACTCGAGTCCGACTCGGGCTCGATCGGATGAATAGTACAAACCCACTCGCATTTTCCAGCGATTTAATAATTAAAATAATTCCCGATAATTCATTTAATTCATTAAAAATAGCAAAAGACTCGAGAAAAATTCGGAAAAATTCTGGAAAATACTTTGGTTCATTTTGGGCTCAAATAAAATATTTCCAACAAAATTTTATTTGCAAAGTTTAATTCTTTAATTATTTCAAAATGGAATAAATTCAAATAAATTCCAAATAAATCCAAATAAATTCCAGAAAATTCCAAAAATTCACCAAAGTGCCAAATCACACATGAATTTAAGAAAAGCAAAATTTTGGGGTGTTACAGTTGGTTTGCGGGATTTCTCGTTTTGGGAGAGTCTTTCATGTTGATGTTTCTTCCTCTCTTAGAGACTCTCCATTGCCTTATTACTTCAGAGTCCCGTGATCTCTCCTTTTGGCATAGGAGACTTAGTCATATTGGCTTTGATCATTTGACCCGAGTTAGCGGCTATAATCTCATTAGTGGTTTGCCCAAACTCAAGATGGTCAAAGATGTGTGTTCTCCATGCCGACATGGCAAGATGGTTGCAGCTTCTCATCCCCTAGTCACCCGAGTGATGACTGATGCACCAGGACAGCTTCTGCATATGGACACTGTTGGTCCAGCTAGAGTGCAGTCAGCGGGAGGGAAGTGATATATTCTTGTCATTGTCGATGATTTTTCGAGGTATTCTTGGGTTTTCTTCTTGACCTCGAAGGATGAGTCCTTTTCTCACTTTAGGGGTTTGGTTCGTAAGTTTTCTGTTGAGCTCCCAGGTGCCTTATGAGCGATACGCAGTGACAATGGCACAGAGTTCAAGAACTCCTACTTTAGTAGCTTCTGTGAGGAGTCAGGCATAGAGCATCAGTTCTCTTCTCCATACGTCCCTCAGCAGAATGGCGTAGTGGAGAGGAAGAACAGGACCTTGGTTGAGATGGCCAGGACGATGCTAGATGAGTACAATACTCCTAGGAAGTTTTGGGCTGAGGCTGTAGCTACGGCATGCCATGTTGCCAACAGAGTCTTTCTTAGGGCACACTTGCACCACACTTCTTATGAGTTGAGATATGGGCGAAAGCCTAGTGTATCTCATTTTCATGTTTTTGGTTGCAAGTGTTTCTTCTTGGAGTCTGGGAACCTAGATAAGTTCTAGTCACGCTCTGTTGACGGGATCTTTCTGGGTTACTCGACTTCTACTCGTAGCTATAGGATTTGGGCTATAGTTATGGGTAGTGTTAGAATAGTCCCACATTGGTTGTGGAAGGGCAAATGACCTAACTTATAAGTGGGGGAGTCCCTGACCTCTTAAGCTAGCTTTTGGGGTTGAGAAGGCCCTTACGATCCAACAATTGGTATCAGAGCCCGGTTCTAACATCTTTGGCCCGATGGACACTAGGGTGTGAAGGCCTGATGGACCGTGGCCCTGAGGGACAATCGGTGTACGGTGAAGGGGCGGTCAACGGCTGAGAGATACCAATGTGTGAAGGGGGATTGTTAGAATAGTCCCACATTGGTTGTGGAAGGGCAAAGGACCTAACTTATAAGTGGGGGAGTCCCTCACCTCTTAAGCTAGCTTTTGGGGTTGAGAAGGCCCTTACGATCCAACAGGTAGGATCATAGAGACCTGTGAGGTGACCTTTGATGAGGCTAGCCCTGGTGCTAGACCAGACATTTTAGGCTCTTCTCCTCTTTCCCAGTCTATTTTCTCCGAGGAAGTTGATGACGGAGATGAAAGCGCCTTGCCTGATCCAGTCATCATTCCTGCTCCCGAGGTGCCTCCCACTTCCATTTATGTACCTCAGGGAGATCAACCCGTACCCTCAGACTCTTCGGCGGCTAGTGACTCTGTTCCTACTTCTCCCACGTGAGGAGTAGAGGTCACTTCTGCTTCTGGACCTCCCCACCACATTCAGCAGGCTTATCCACCTGATCAGATTATTTGAGATCTGTTTGAGCGAGTCACTCACTCTAAGTCAGGTTTGTCCACTTTTTACCTCCACTCTGCCTTTGTTGCCTCTTTTGAGCTAAAGGATGTTTCTCATGCATTATCTAGTGAATCTTGGATCAATGCTATGCATGAGGAACTTGAAAACTTCGAGAAGAACAAAGTTTAGAAGTTTGTCGAGACCCCTTCTAGTCACAACATCATTGGGACCAAATGGGTGTTCAAAAATAAGCAGAGTGAGGATGGGGTCGTAGTTCGAAATAAGGCTAGACTAGTCGCTCAGGGTTTCACTCAGGTCGAGGGCCTCGACTTCGAGGAGACTTTTGCCCCTGTATCCAGACTAGAGGTCATCAGGATCCTGGTCGCATTCAAGGCTTCAAGCTTTATCAAATGGATGTCAAGAGTGCATTTCTCAATGGGTTCATTGAGGAAGAGGTGTATGTCAGACAGCCTTCAGGATTTGAGAACCTCAAGTACCCAAACCATGTCTTCAAACTTTCCAAAGCTTTGTATGGACTTAAGCAAGCCCCACGAGCTTGGTATGAGAGGCTTAAGTCCTACCTTTTGAGTCATAATTTTCATATCAGTCAAGTGGACAAGACTCTGTTCGTCAGACATTCTGGTTTGGACTTTCTCCTAGTCCATATCTATGTCGACGATATCATTTTCGGTGGTTCCTCGCATTCACTTGTTACTCAATTCTCAGATAAGATGAGTACTAAGTTCGAGATGAGCATGATGGGCGAGTTGAGCTACTTCCTTGGCTTCCAGATTAAGCAGACTCGCTAGGGTACATTTTTGCATCAAGGCAAGTACACTCGAGACCTCCTGAAGCGCTTTGACATGTCTGACGGGAAGCCAGTCATGACTCCTATGGCCACCACTATAGTCCTCGAGCCTGACGAGGATGGTGAGCCAGTTGATCATAAGGAGTTCCGAAGCATGATCGGCTCCCTTTTGTATCTCACTGCTTTGAGGCCTAACATACATTTTTCTGTGTGTCTTTGTGCTTGATTTCAGGCTTCTCCTCGAGTTTCTCATCGCCAGGCGGTGAAACGTATCTTCAGGTACCTTCGAGCTACCATTGACTATGGTATCTGGTACTCTTCCTCCTCCTGTCTATCTCTAAGAGCCTTTTCAGATGCGGACTTTGTTGGCTGTAGGATAGATAGGAAGATCACTTCTGGCACCTACCAATTCATTGTCACTTCTCTTGTTTCATGATCCTCTAGGAAGCAGTACGGAGTTGCTCAGTCCACTGCAGAGGCCGAGTATGTTGTTGCAGCCAGTTGCTGTAGCCAAGTACTCTGGATGAGATCGACCCTACAGGACTATGGGTTAGCCGCAGAGTGTGTTCCACTTTTCTGTGATAACACCTCTGCCATTCACATTGCTAAGAACCCAGTGCAGCATTCTCGGACCATGCACATTGATATCATATATCACTTCCTTAGAGACCATATGGAGATGGGTGATATAGTGCTTCGGTTTGTAGAGAGTGACCACCAATTGGCTGACATTTTCACCAAGCCTTTGGATAGCTCCAGGTTTGTTGCCCTGAGAGGAGAGCTTGGGATTATGAGCCCATATGGCATATATTGAGGGGAGCTGGTGTGTATTATATGTGTATATGTATATTCAGCATTGCCTTCTTCTTCTTGGTATCTATGGGATGGTTTTCACCTTGTTGAGTCCACTTCACCTATACTTCTGGCATGCCTCGGCATGGACCTCTCGCCTTATGCTTTAGGTTGCTACTTTTCTCTTCTCCTCGATTGAGCTCACTCAGTCTTGTAGGTCTAGCAGGTGTTGGGCCCCCTGGGTAGACAGGGTCTGTGTTTGCTCCTGGGTTGGAGTTTGAGAGTCAGTTCTCCTATGTAAGTCATATGGGGAAGGTGAGAGCGAGTTTAAGTGTCAGTGTCCTCTTCATCTTATCTATACTCATAGATTTTCCTCGTGTCAGTTTCTTGTTCCCCACTTCTCACTTCTGTCCTTCTTGTTTCAGTTGAGTTCCTTGTTTCTTGGATTCAAAATTGCTAATAACTCAAATTGAATCAGATTTATGCTTAAAATTTGACTCACAGGTTGAGGGGGAGTTCGTGAAACTAACTTTCTTGCATTGCATGTAGACTTGTTTTTTTTTCGAGCTTTGTCTATTATGCAAATGATAAAATTGTGATATGTTGCACCTAGCTACTTTTCTGAGGATACTTGCTAGTCTAGGTTATATCCAATTTGGTATATCATGTAAAGCTAGCCAATATTTAAAATTTAACTTTCCTGAAAACTTGATGAAACTTAGCTTTTACTTGCTAGATTTCTTTACTAGATTCTTATGCCATGATTAAGTGAAATAATGGGTTTCTACTAGAGTCCCTAGAGCAACTTGGGTTAGCTATATTGTTTCATTCTAGAATCCTCAATAATGCTCATGAATCTAAGTGCAGAAAATACAAATTAACTCATTTGTGCTAAAATTGAACTCAACACTCTTCATTCACGAGATTGTTTCCCCTTGCACTTGGGATGAACTTGGAATGAAGTATGTATGACCAAAACCACTCTTTTAAGCTTCTTGCTTGAGATGGTTGCTAATGGCTTGAGTCAATACACTGAAAAATGCAAAATGAACTAGAGGTTTGCGGAGGAGAGTGAAGCTTAGGAAGCCTTTGTCGATGGCGCCTAGTCGAGGATGTGCTTTACTAGGCCTAACTCTCTATACCGCCTAATGAGCTTTAATCAAAAACTTGCATTCAAAAGAGATGTTTGAGCATGAGGATTCTCTAATGGTCTTGTAGCTTCCCAAAGTGTTGGCTTGGCTTTGTTTCTAGTCTAGAGATTGCGCTAAGTGATGCTTTTGTTGAAATCATGCAAAATTAGTATAATTTCTATTGAGCTAGTTAGCAAAAATTGAAATATACCATTGGATATGACTTCGCATGACATATTCTGAACTTGAGTAGCTTGGTGTCATACTTTGTCTAAATGGTCACTTGCATAATCTTCAAAGCTCCTTAAGGTTGCATTTCATCCATATTTGCTCTCTTGATGCCTATATTGCCAAAAAGGGGATAAAACGTAGAAAAGGCATCGTAGAGGGGTATTAAAAAATGCTTACTCATGATCAAGTTGACCAATTGTTCTTGCATTCGGATCATGAGCAAAGTTGATTGAGATTTTGAGCTTTGGAAGGTTCTCAAAGATTTTTAGAGCCTTTTGTGGAAAACTTGTTGTTTTCTTGGTTGAGCTCTAAATTTTGTTTCATCTACTTGGTCATGAACTTGCTTTGTCTTTCAAATGAACCAAGTATGATTTTTTGGCAATCAAAATTGCTTCTTTTCTTTATTTTCAAACTCAAATGATGCCTTTCGTGGATTTGTCAATATACTCATCAAGGGGGAGATTGAAGGACCATGTGGAGGTCCACTTGTGTTTGTGATGAGTATTTGACATTTATTTGAGCTTGGGTTGCTCGTGTTTGAAGTTTAATTTGAATTTGAATTCAATTTGAAGCAATTTGGATTGTTTATGTGTCAAGCGGCACTACCGGCCCCAGAGGGCGGTACTGCCAGCCTCGGGCAGCAGTACCGGCCAGGAGGGCGGCTGTTTTTTTCTAGAGAGGGTGCTTTTCTGTTCACCATCAAGCGGCAATACTGCCAAGGTGGGGTGGTACTGCCAGCAGTACCGGCCCTTGCACTGCGGTAGTGCCAGCCAAGTTGCGATGCACTCTGTTTTTAATAAACAAATGAGTTAATGAATGATTAAATGGTTCATTAATTTCACTTTAATGTTGAGCAATGCTATGTGATGTGTTTCCTTCTCTTTTGATGTGTGCAGGGCTCCGATTCGAGGTCATGGTGAGGCGGAGGAAGGCCGGGACTAGGCGAGGAGCGCCAAAGGTCCGAGAGGCCGGTGATCACCGGAAGATGGTCGAAGTTGGAGCGGGTGCAAGCCAAAGGGTCAAGGGAACCATGAGGATGCTAGCTTGACGCTGCATGGATCAAGGAGGGCCGTTGGATTGCGGTTCATGAAGATAGTGTAGTGGTTAAGACTAGTAGCTTTGAGAAGTGTGCAAAACCCGTTATGAGAGTGGGTTTCGGGTTAGCCCAAGAGGTGGAATGAGTGGATTAATCCTAGCCCTTGATGGAGTGCCCTAGGGTTTGGGACTCATCCAACGGTGGAAAGTGGCCCTAGCGTAGTATAAATAGAGGGGGAGAGGTGAGTGCTCCTTTGAACTTTGCCCACATGAAGTGAGGTTTTGTAAAAACTTCAAAGAAAAGAAAATACAAAAATATTTTCTTCATTTATGAATTTAAATTCCGCATTTACATTATGTCTTTACATTCCGCAATTTAAATTCAGTCTTTACTTTCTCGCAATTTAAATTCCGCAAGTTGATTTTTGCCTCCCCTCCTTCTACTTGCTCTTAGTTCTTCATGCAACTCTTCAAGTTTTTGCGAGAAACCGATCTCTTGAGCTTGCATGGAAAAATCTTTGTAGATCGAGTTTTTGGGTTGATTCTTGTGTACTCTAGGTTGCTGTGACTAGTAGGAGTATATCAAAGTCCATCTTGATCATTCAATCGCCACGAGCAATGCTAGATCGCAAAGTTGCATTTTCTTGCGTTCTTGGTGCCTTCCCTCTTCAAATGGTTAAAGGTTAGAACTTTGACGTCAATCATTGCAATTGATTATTGGAATAAGTTCCTTACATCCTTTAGAGGGTATCTACCAAGTTTCATGAGGTCTTGACGACTAGATCAATTGTTTCATCAATTTTGGTCTTAGCCTCGGGCTGTTTTTTTGCGCTCTGTTCTTGAGCCCGGCAGTACCGCCCCTGACGAGCGGTAGTATCGCCCAAGCGGTAGTACCACCCTTGAAGAGCGGTAGTGTCGGCCAAGCGGCAGTAATGCCTTTTGCACTACGGTAGTGCCGGCCTCAAGATCTTTTGCTGACCTGTTTGCTCCAGAGTTCATGAATTCTTTTGGAGTTCTTCTTGGTTGTTATTTGTCCAAACATAGGGGGAAGTTTTATTTTGACCAATTTGGGGTCATTCAACCCCCCCTCTGATTGCCATTCCGATCTTTTATTGTTATTATTGATTTACTGCTTTCCAATCTACTGATGTTATTCATGAATGTTACTTATTGCAAAAGAACCATTCAGCCTGTTGTTGGAATAAGCCATGCATGTAGCTATTTGAATTGCATTCTGTGCATGACTTGCTGAGTGCTTTAAAGTACTTACCCTTGCCACAACACAACCATCAGCTGAGGAGGAATCAACGTCAGCATTGGAGGAGGAGTTCCAGGAGGAGCTGACAAATTAGGGGTGAGCCCAGTCAGTTGCCTGTGGCATATTGGTTGGCGCCACTAGTTATCTATTTACGCTGCAGTTTATTTAATTAATTAAGACTTTGCCCTGCGAGGCGTACTTTTGTAAGTCGACCCTTAGGTCGACACAATCGCTTTCCGTTGTATTAAAGACTTATTTGTTATTTCGCTGTGTATGATTGTGATATTCATCGATGTTGAGACTGTGGTCACTAGCGTGATCCTATACTAGTGCTGAAAACACAGAGAGTCCGGATCTGCATATTTGGGTCCCGACACTAGCCATAATTGCATTCTAGAAAATTCTCACTTAACCAATATTATCCTTGGGTTAAGATTTTTACTTTCTACCTTTTTACTTTTAACTTTTTACTCTCATCTTTTTACTAATCCAGCTTAAATGATTCTTCAATCAATAAAAGGTTTAGAAATTTAAAAAAGATGATAAATTCAGAATATGACTATGTTAATTTTATTTGCTTAGTTTGCTCAATCTAGATGACTTTAATTATGGCAATTGCTTTTTACTAGAATCGAAAATACAGAGAAAAGATAATGTATTGTATATTTTTTACTCTAATCAAAATTTTAATTCAATTCTATTATTATTATTTCTATTTTTAAAAAATTTGGGATGTTACAACTGATGATTGCAACCGCCAGAGTAACTTTCAAATTAACCTTCCGCTTACTCTCCTTAAGATTAAATATCCAGACAGATGTACGAACTAGCCGTTCCGAAAAATACTTGCAAAATATAGATCCTTCGTCAACTCATCGAAAATACAAACTATAACCAAATTTCTATAAAATATAAATATCGCACAAATTCCTTCTCAAATACACTTCCAAATTTCCTTAAAAACCTCTTTTTCCTCTATGTTTTTCCCTCCTGTCCTCTCGTTTTCCTCTGCCCGAACCCCCTCGCTGAAACGAATTTCTTCTCACCTTCAATGCGAGCACAGAGGAACTTCCTTCGATGCAGGTGGGATTTATAGCGCGGAAGGGAGTGGAGCTTTCGGTGCACAGATAGATGCGAATGCAATTAAGGAAGTGCTTTAATTACATAAAATCCGCCGAGCACACCATCATTCATTCATTCCAAGGTTATTCAGTCATTCGATTGTCAATTCTTATTATTACTTCCGTTATTCGGTGGTCATTCGGGAAAAAGCAACAGGTATTGCGACAATTCCTCCGGCTGAGTGCATGCAAAAGTAAAAGAAAGATTCCCATGCTGCATGCAAAAGTGAAAAGAAAATATTAAAAAAAGATTCCACCAGCTGGAAATAATTTTTTTTTTAAATCCACCGGTCGGCGACCACACATTTAAAAAAAAACGATTTTTTTTTTAAATCCTGGAAAATAAATTTTTTTGATTTTTTAAAAATCCAACGCGCAGCGACCGCGTAAATTTTTTAAAAAAATTAATTAGGCGACTGCTGGGAGCGTAAGCAGGTAGGGGTGTAAAAAAAAAGCTCGAGCTCGGAGCTTCATCGAGCGAGCTCGAATGGCTCGCGAGCCTACTCGAGCTTGGATTGAGCTTCCTTCAACCGAACTTTCTCGAGCTTGTTATCGAGCTTACTTGAACCGAACTTACTCGAGCTTGTTACCGAGCCTATCAGATTCATCGAATTTACTCGAGCTTACTGAGCTTATTCGAGCTTATCAGCTTACCGAACTTACTCGAGCCTACTCGAGCTTTGACCGAGCCGAGCTCGAGCTTGGATCTAGGCTCGGACCCCAACTCGAGCTCGGCTCGAGTCTTACCGAGCTTGAACCTGACAGCCCTAGACCCGCTCGAATTCGACCCGTTTACAGCCCTACAAGCAGGAGGAAGGGGCTTGTCAGGGAACAGAGCGCGTGGAGCAGCAGTTCGGCAAGGAAGGAAAACGCAAAGAAAGATACGTGCCCCCATGCCCCACGTGTAGGTGACCTGAAAAAGAAGTTTGTGCAGCAGGAGAAGCAAAGTCATGGCTGCGGGCTGCGGCAGTGTATCGCGTGGAAGGACAGCAAGAAAACAAGCGACAGCAAAGAAAAGAAGAGAGCGAATAAAGAAATAAAAAAAGAGGGAAACAAATTTAGAAAAATTTGAGAGGTTATTTGAGAATGTTGCTTTGATGTAAAGGGATTCTTATAAGTGATTATAAATTTTGATCTACTGATTATTGTTTGTATATAATTACTTTATAATTTACTTGTTTAATCTAGGTTTTTTCTGAGATCAATTATTCTAAATTGATTTTTAAAGTTTGATCATTATTTTATTAATCACTATGCTTTCCCTCTCAATATAATTTGCACAAATCTTGAAGCAATCGAAGGGGCAAGTAATCAGCATTTACCTTTTATTCATGCTTTAATATTTATATACAACTTTCAAAAATAAAAGCACAAAGCACCTCTATGTGTTAATTTGCACTAATTCACCCTCTTAATGCGCTGGATTCTTCGCTAAGTGACCGGTGAAAAACGACTAATATTTGCGAATTCTGTAGCGAGCAGCCGGGTGCCGTGGATCGACGTCGACCAAGCCGGGGCGGGGAGGGGTGAGGCAGACTCCAGTCCCAGGTGCGGCCTCAAGCGCCCAGCGTCGAGCTCAGCTGCTAGACGTCTCGGCGTCCGCCACGACGGCCAGCACGGCGCAGCCGTGTGTGTGCGTGTTCGAGTACTCATCGATCAGGCATGTAGAGCTAGCTTATTGATAGCCACGTCCATGTGACATAGGTTTTGGCTCCTGTTTGCGGTCGGTGATCACACCATGTGAATTGCACGGATTTTAGTCGTGCTTGTTAGCTTGCTCCCGATTCTCGAAACAGTGATCTAATGGGGTCACGTCGAGCACTGGCCTTCTTACGCCATCTCTGCTGCACGCTGGGTGCTCGACGAAATGCCTAGCAAAGCACCAAGCAATTGCCCTGTGTTGTGTCTGGCTGGCCAGGGCACGGTAGCAAGTCCTTCCATCCACACAGGCCAGGTGCAAAGAAGGATCGGAGACTAAAATGTCGTCGGTGGAGCCGTGTTTGGCTTTCCTGCCAGCGACCCTCGCGAGAGTGACTGCAAGGCGGGCACTCTTTATCGCCAAAAGACCCTTGAAAACAAGCACTCGATCCACTTCTCGTCTTGGTGTTTGGCGCGTTGTCAACGGGCCTAGTCCTCGCAATCTACTACCTACGCGCCTCTGTTTGCGGGTGCCCGGTGAGCAGACAGGCATGGAGAGGATGCCCTGGATGGAGTATCCCGTTTTCTTCCCCACCAGCAGCACCCCCTCTACCTTGGGCAGCACCCCCTCTACCTTCCGCAGCACCTGTCCCAGCTCCGCCGCCACCCCGGGCTCACTGCGTCTCACGCCGACCCCGAGGACGTACATGTACCCCGACCACGGCAGCGGTGGCCGGGCGGGTGGTGTCACCAAGAGCAGCGCTGCCATCTCCAACGAAGACCCGACCCCGAGCCCGAGCACGCTGCGTTCCTTGCTCCGCTCTCCGGATGTAAGAGTGGCGTTCCAGGCGCTGGTAAAGGTGCGCAACTCTATCCAACAGGTCCACCTGGAGATCAAGTCTCTGTGCGTTACGCAGCAGCTACATGCCAATCTTGCTGACGCCTCGTTCCGGCGGAGGGTGGTCGAGGCTTACCTGGGACTGCGGTGCATCACGCAGATCGCCGAGGCCACCGTCGTGCCGCACCCAGACAACCTCCTCGTGGTGCTCCGCATTTACAATCCACTCACAGAATTGTTCGATGTCGCGTTCTCGATGTTCTTCCCAATCCTGGAGGAACTGTCCGTGGATAGCAGAAGCAGTTTCTCCGCGAGATTCCAAGACACACTGCTGGTGTTGAGGAGCACCATAAGGTCGTCGTTTGACGTGCTCAAGACGAGAATCTTGGGCTACCCTTCTAAACAAGTCCCAGCAGGAGGCGGCTGCGGCGTCGACGAAATCACCGAATATCTCATCAAGTACATCAAGCTGTTTCTGGAGCATAGCAGCATGTTAAGCCTCATCCTTGCCAGTGATAAGCCGGAGCAGGAAGTGAAATCTATGCAAAGTGGTACTGGCATGGAGACGCTGGAAGATGCAGTGGCCATCTTGATCTCCTGTTTGGAAACTGCGCTAGAGACGAAATCGAGGCTTTACCAAGCTGCTGATGGGTTTCAGTGGCTGTTTTTGGTGAACAACGTGCATCACATACTGAAACAAGTGGAGAGCTCGGAGATTAAGTCTATTGGGAGATGATTGGATCTTGAAGCGCAGGGAGCATCTTGAGAATTACATTACTAAGTATATTGACATTGCTTGGGTGCCCATCTTGTCATGTTTGCAGATGAAGTCCTACAGAATCTCTTCATGTTTTAAGCGACCAGCGTTGCCTACATTGAGTAGTTTTAACTTGAAATTTGAGGAAACTTACAGCACTCACAAGGCATGGAAAGTAGAAGACCCTCAGCTTCGGAAGCGAATGCGGGGAGCGGTAACAGAAAAGATCGTTCCAACATACCGTTTGTCCTTGGAGAAGCACTGGAGAAGGCCTCCAAAGTACACCAAGTTCACACCTGAAGAAATTGAGGAGCAACTGTCAGAGCTGTATGAAGGATAATGACCAGAATAAGAACAGGATATTTATTAGTTAGCACAAGGTATGTACTCAAATGTTCTTGTTACGGTATGTACTCAATGTTCTTGTTACAGCTAGAAACATGAAGCTTTAAGTAGCACACGGGCATGTACTCAATGTTCATGTTATAACTAGAAACATGGTCTTTAAGTAGTTGTTAGAGATATGGCTTGATTCACAAGTTGTAACCATATCTGTAGTTGATTGGTTGTAAATATCGTGTATAGGATCACAACCATACCATGTATATATGTCTGATTGTATGCGGTGTATTCGGGACACTGTTACCTGTCCGGCAATATAACGAAACGAGTCACGTCGTGCAGTTTGCACTGGCTTCAACCCTTTCTGTTTCTCGTTTCCTCACAGTAGTAACTGCTTTGTGAAGTAGACTACGGGTGAAAACAGGGCAGGAAATATCCGCTCGATCCGATCCCGAATCCGTTTAAAACCCGATCTGTACCTTGAATACAGCTATCCGCCCAGATCCGGATCCGGATTCAGAGTCTTTGGTATCCGACGGATACGGTACCAGATCCGGATATTGGATACTTTTAAATCTGGATATCCGGTTAGTCATCCGGCCTAGCCCAGTCACCCACCGCCCCACGCCTGACGCTTCCACTCCCAATCTCCCCGAAGGCCGAAACCGAAATTAGGGATGTGATCGGATCGGATACGGTCGAATATCGTCCTATTCATATCTCTATCCGTTTTTTTATCGAATACGAATAGCGCTGAATACAGAATCGAATACGAATTATACAGGATAATATCGGTTACGAATACAAATCAAATACGGATCGGAATCAACATGGATACGAATAATATTAGTCGGATATTTTAAAATCCAATTTCAGTTTTTTTTCCAAAATCGGTCCAAATTTAAATGCAAAATTAGGAATTTTAAAAAATAAGAAAATGTCAAAAATTACAAAATTTGTGCACGAATATTATTAAATTAGTACAAATTCAAAATTTTTAAATTTAAATTGAAAATTAGGAGAAAGATCAATCAAAAATTTGAGAATTTCATTTAAATTCCAACTGTTATTTAAAAATAAATTACATTTAAATTTTGTTTTTAATGCACCATCAAATTTATTTAATCTACTATGAAAACTACTCAAATTTATAAGTAGTGGTCTCTAGTGGATAGTGATAGTCTAATAGACCTTCAGCGTCAAGTTCGTCATTGATGAATGATGAATGATGATCGTCTGAACTCAACAATTGGCAAACATCAAACATAATCATTCTTTAGAACAAAACATAGCCAGTTAGCCACATAGACATAACTACATAGCATAAGTACATATGAGTATATGACATCCACGTCTGGTCATCCATATTCCACAAACTACAATTCCACATGTATGTAACCTTGCAGCAGTTACATGTTGTTATGGTCTCATCTCTGATCTCATGGACATGGTTCAAGTTATTCGGATAATATCCGTATGTCATATTCGGATATTATCCGAACAAAAACTCGAATATTCCGTATTCGTCGGATAATCAGTGTTACATATCCGTATCCGTATCCATATAAATTATCTGTATCCATATCCTTATCCGAGAAATCAACTGGATATCTGTGAAACTATCCAAATCATCATCCAAATCAATTCGGTCGGTCGGTTAGTAGAAAACTATCCGTACCAGTTCCATCCCTAACCGAAACAGGGCCGGTCCTGAGGGGGGCAGGGTGGGCGGCCACCCCGGGCCCCCCAAAGTCAAGGGCCCCCAAAGTAATTAAGCAAAGTGCCGGCCTATGCTTTGGTACGTGTTCTGCCCTGCCTGCAGTCTAAAACCCCAAAGTAATTAAGTAAAGTGCCGGCCCATGCTTTGGACTAGTTGTGCAGGACGCGCCATGACGTGAGCGACTAGAAGTCTTTTTGAGGAAAGAGGGTTTCCACCAAAATAATGCTTCCTGGCGGCTAGCGGCTATGGCCTAGGGGCTTCATCCAAGGAAAAACAGGAGAGGCGACGCCTGGACGTGGCGAGTCTGGCGACGCGTAGAGAGAAAATAAAAGGGCGATCGCCTGGACGTGGTGTACTAGTGCTGTCCGAGCAATTCGCCGACGAGCCGTGATCGCCCCTAATCCGAGGTATAGAATATTAATCTTCCTTAATCTCTTTTCCCTATTAGTCTTACACTATTTAATTTTTGATACATTTATTATTATTTTCAGCACCGTGCGTTATCAACTTATCATGTCATCTAGAAGGTATACATCCGGTAGCGAAAAAAGAAAAAGAAAAAAACGTGCGGATGACTTCATACAAACACAGAAAGGAGCTATGGACAAATTTTTAAAGAGTAATACAAGTCAGGGCCCTGATACAAGTGCTTCGTCGAGCCCAAATGATGAGTTGGCGATAGTTGCCGTGGAGGAAGAGGATTTGGCGACTTTATGCATCGAGAAGAAGTTATTGGACGAGATTGATATCAATAGTATAATTGATGACTTTGTATCACAAAATGTTAGAAGAAATTTTTTAAGATGATGCCAAGCGCCAAGTAAGTGTTTATGATTACAATTTACATTTGTCATTTCATAAACTTTAAAGTGTTCTATAGAAGTAATTTTTGTGTATCGAATATTAATTTCTTCAATGATGTGTGCTTATAAAACTACACACACATATCTCTACTATTCTAAAGCAGCGGTTGGTGGCAGTGGTCCATTCTTCCCACGTCATTAATTGCCGCTTAATTGCCCTGCTTAATTGCCCTACTTAATTGCCCTACGCAAGAAATGAAGCGTTGCTTTAATTAGCCAGCTTTCGCAAGAAACGAAGCGTTAAAGATATATGTTTGATCTTGTGAAATAATTTTTTTTTATTTTTTAATCTTTATTTTTCGTTCTCAATTTTGTTTTTCATAGCAACGCACGGGCATGTAACTAGTATATATAAAAGAGAAGTTGGATGGAGCCTCCATATAAGTTTTCACCATTGGCTCCCAAAATATCAGGACCGGCCCTGAACCGAAACCCTGTCTATTCAATTCTCCTTTGCGGCTCTGCCTCTGATCTCTCCCGACTCCTCCAGCCGGGCGTCGCCGCCACTCGGTCGTTGCGCCTCCACCCAGCCGTCGCTTCAAGATCCTCGACCGCAACAAGATCCTCTCCCTCCGCTTCGATGACCAGGTGCCCATCCGTCCCATCCTCCATCGAGTCCTGCACTAATGAAGGCCTGTATCCATTGGCGGATACCACAATAATATAATTACGAAGTCAAAATTACTAACACCATTTCAAAATAACTAACACCATTTTTGCTTAAAATTTGCCTCATTGTAACCGTCTTCATTTGATTTTGACTTTTCTCTCCCTAACAAGTAGATAATTTATAGTATCAGTGGGCAAATCCTGATTGTTTTTTACTGATCTCGCCCTAACAAGTAGATAACTTATAGTATCAGTGGACAAATCCAGATTGTAACAATCAAACCACCCAAACATGACAAATGAGATCAGTATTATTATTCTCAAACAGAGAATGCTCATGTTATCTGGAATCCAAAAGCAAATAGCAAGATGTATCTGGTTACATTAATACATGTTCCTTCTGGTTACATTAATACCTGAAATATGTCTCTTCTTGTTGATGCTTTGTAACAACCCGATTTTCTAGGTCTATCAGAATTAACTGAAAGTAGGTTAATAAATGGGCGGAAGCATTATCGCTCGTCATTCATTTTCGTTTGAGGAAAATCGGTCCAACAATTTGTTGTAAAATTTTAGCATGGCACAAATATTTTGCGTTTGCAAAATAAAATCACAGGTCATTTATAAATCATATTATTATTATCTTATTTCACCTCAAATATATATTCTCAGCATGTATATTTTTATTTTACTAGATTTAAAACAAGCTTAGTCTAGGAAATTTCCTAGTATAAAGATTTAATGAAATTTTTTTAAAAATAATACTTTTTTTAAGAAGAATTGCGGTTTTAATACTCGAAAAATTAAAATTGCAAAATTAATATGTAATCGCCAGACCGTACGGCGAATACCCTATTTTCGCCATACCATATGGCAAAAATACCCTAATTACCCAATTAAAGCCGATTAACCGTCGGTTGTTTGGTTAAGGCTATTTTCGCCGTACCAGATGGCGAAAATACTATTTTCGCCCTACCAGTCGGCGAAAATACCCAAATTATGAAATAATTTTCCAAAAATCATGAAATAATTATGAATTATTCCTAGGGTGTAGGATGTCCCATTTTTGCAAAAAGATATAGGAATCAATTGAGTTGAATAAACTAAATAAGTATAAGAAATTAAAAGTGCATGAAATTGTTAAACCTTTTCGGCAGCATGTAAAATATCATGTTTAAATGTAATTTTTTGCAACAGTACTGCAGATTAGCTCTTTGATATATTGAGTACCATATTCTGGAAAAATATTTTATGTACACCTTTCGTTGCTACAAAAATAGACCGTCGCAATAACCCTAAGTATTATTGTAAACGATAACTTTTAACCCTTTTCGGCGGCCCATAAAATATCACGTTTAAATGTATTTTCTTGCAATTGTACTGCAGATTAGCTCTTTGATATATGGAGTACCATATTCTGAAAAAATATTTTATGTACACCTTTCGTTGCTACAAAAATAGACTGTCGCAATAACCCTAAGTATTATTGTCAACGATAACTTTTAACCCTTTTCGGTGGCCCATAAAATATTACGTTTAAATGTATTTTCTTGCAACTGTAATGCAGATTAGCTCTTTGATATATGGAGTACCATATTCTGGGAAAATATTTTATGTACACCTTTCGTTGCTACAAAAATCGACTGTCGCAATAATCCTAAGTATTATTGTCAACGATAACTTTTAACCCTTTTCGACGGCCCATAAAATATCACGTTTAAATGTATTTTCTTGCAACTGTACTGCAGATTAGCTCTTTGATATATGGAGTACCATATTCTGGGAAAATATTTTATGTACACCTTTCGTTGCTGTCGACAACTCATGATATGAATAGTTTAGCCCAGGAACACTTTAGCCGAAGTGTTTAAATCATTACAAGCATTGTAAAAAGCATGTAGTTGCAGCCAGTAACCTTAGTAAGCAAACTCAACCTTAGTAGGTTAGATACAACGAAAGTCAAGATGATATTACAAGGATATTACAACAGTGATGAGATTGCTAGAAGAAGTGCAGATAACATTGATTGTCATGGTGGAACAAGTGATCGTTCTGCCTATGTTCGTAGAGTGGGAATAAGCGCCACATTTTCTACATATTACATCACCCGTCAATCTTGTGCGATTTGTTCTCGGACACCGCTCAATCTCTCTTATGAAAGAGCTCCATGGCCGTGCGCAGTGCTCCCAACTGCTGACGAATGGGTAACCTATGCCATACGTCTTTGGGGTATGAGAAGTAACTTGTTTGTGTGCATTCTGTGGAGTTCTGCCCTCCCATACGGGCATGCCATCCCGATTTCCGGCACCCTCTATGTTAATACCACCCAGGTTCCGGATGGTCTTTGTAATGCGTCAAGGATTTGTTGCGTAGTGCGGACCTCGACCAGCTGCTTCCCCTTGGCCCTTTCTCTTTGAGAGGACGAACCCTCTTGCCCTTCGGGAGATTTGCCGAGACGCCTCCTCTGTTTTGGCTCGCACTCCACTATATGGTGCAGGAGGTGTGTGTTGGGCTTCTTGTTGTACAACCGTAAGCTTGCCCTGCAGTCAATGCAGTATGCCCGCTGTGGTGGTTGAAGAATACCATATGCGTACTCGGGGTCCGGCTTTTCTGGGAGGTAGTAGCACCAAGGTGAGGGTTGCTCTCCCCAGTTATCGAATACGGGAAGTTTGAGATGTGGGTGGTACGTCTCCGGGTCCACCCAGTTGAAGTAGCAGCACCATTCATCCTCGGGCAAACGGCACCAGTAGAATCTTCGGTCCGCTAGATCCTCGTGGCAGGTATCAACCACTGCCTACAGGCCGTGGTCGCACAGTTTGGAGCTTTGGGGTGGCCCTTGAGGAGGATGTTCCTGCCTTGACTTGAGCAATTTTGCAAGCTTCTTTTTGAAGTCCTGTATGCGATGAACTTGTTTAGAATGACTACTTTGAGACTGAAACATGAGCATGTCGCATGAAACTCACCAATTGGTTCGTCCCTTGCCCACCGACCCTTAATCCCGATCGATCCATATACGGGACATATCCGGGCGGCCTCTCCCACCGAATGAAGTTCTCGGGCGAAGTGGGGTAGGCGTCGTGGCAATTGTAGACAAATTCGTAGTCACATCGTTTCGGCCCGTCGATCCATTGGAAGAAGCAACACCGGTCCTTGTGCTAAAAAAAACAAAGAACAATGCATGAATTGGTAGTGTTACCCTAATTTGTATTGAGACCGGTTGGTTTACCTCGTAGCCGTAGCCCACAGTGATAGTGGCCAGCGGGCCGTCAGATTTACGTGCATAGGCGCATCATCTTCATTTGGAAGGTTGCAGTCGCATTTCAGCCGGGGCAACTCCGGCAGGACTGGAGTGTCAATGCTACTCGCATCCGGGTATTCGAGGGGGTTAATTTTCGCTTGCTGAAGAGGTGACGATAGAACGACATCGTGGCCTAATGGTGGCTAATTTTCGTTTGCTGAAGTTTATTGCAGTTTTGGCAGTGCGATGCACATATCCCTCCCTCGGTCGGTTTTTATAGTGCTGGTGAGGGGCCAGCCAAAGGGGAGAGTGGCGGACTTAAGAGAAGTTCAAATCCGCGAGCATCGGATTCTTCTGCAGCTTTGCATGTTATGCGACATGAGCCTGGCTATGGCCACAGCTTTAGACAGGGAATCTCTCCCATAGTCAGCTAGAAGGCTAGGTCATGCAGCTTTAGGTAGCTGAGAAAGATGATATGACAAAAGCTGAAAAAGTTAATATGACTAAAGCTGAAAAAGCAATAATGACAAGAGATTGATATGACAAAAACTGACAGCAATATATAATCAACCACATAATATGAGAAAGTACACAAAATAGATGGTAAAATATAATATGAGAAAGTACCCAAAATGGGCAATACCACAAAAATCATGTCACAGAGAGCCTAATCCTGATCACCCCCCAGTGGTGGATGCTGACCCCTACCCCTACCCCTACCTCTCCTCTGCCAACGTGCTGAAGGGGGTGCATCATCGAGAGGTCGTGGGTGAAGCGCCCGCGACGGTCCTGCTTAGCCGTAGTCTAAAGGGCTATACCAAACCACTGGGCGACGCACGCGTGGAGGTGATGGGTCCTGCGTAGCTGTAGGAGGCTGTGTGTACCGCGTGGCTGGGGGAGGCTGCGTGTGCTGCGTCGCTGGAGGGGGCTGCGGGAACGGAGCGCCTGCGAACAACTGATCCACCCAGTAGTCACCAACGTTGTGCCCTGAAGAAGTGTCCGAAGTAGAGGCCTGTCCTAGGACACCTATAGTTGAAACAGTAACATCAATTATATTGAGGTGGTTAGATTTGAAGCGTGATCAACTGAATATTGCTCAGCTTACCGAGTGTGGGTACCATGATAGGACCGCGTGGTGGTGCCTACCAGCTGGATCCTCCATCCATGCCTGGAGCCGGAGGCACGGGGGTGTGGAAGCTGGAGCCCGGGTGGTGTGGTGGTCGAGGAGGTGGTGTCGAGGAGGTGGCCAGCCGAAACAGTCGGGGCGGGACGTGGCATGCAGCACCAAGCTCCACGATCCGTCGAGACTGCGCCTCCACATGCCTCATGGCCTCCGATACCACGTCCAGTGTGAGAGCGGCCCCCGGTTGTAGCCTAGCAAGAAAGTCAAGGGCATGCTGGTGCAAGTCCCTGACCTCGTCCACCTATCACGTACAAACAAACGATAAACATAACGACATAGCATAACGAATAGATGATGTAATATATTAAATAAGACTTACCATCGCGTGTAGTGTCACTCCTAACCGGCTCGAGTACAAGTCTACGACGCTAGCGGCAAATATCTGGGCCGGTTGCTCCTTCACAAGTAGGAGACTAGTACGGGTTTGGGGCACGTACCAGAATAGGTAATCCTTGTAGGAGGAGGGGTCGTAGGGCGCGTCCTCTTCAAGAACGTCCTCCAACGCCCCATCCCACTGCACAAGCCACGGCCCCATCCTCTGAAGCAACGTCGCCATGGTCTTCTGGGGTCCCTGGGTAGAGTACCTGCATAAAAATCCACATTATTACAAATATAACATAAGCACGTAGCATACTTGTTGTGGCGAGTAACTCACAAATGCACTTTCGCTGGCACACGTTGCCCCAAAGGAATAGGGACCTGCTGGCAAAGTCCGAATTGCCAGAGGACTCGTTGCGGCGCGTAGTCCTCTACGAAGACGTCGAAGACGAGCTTCCTCCTCGTCAGCCAGTAAGCATGGTCCCTGTAGCACAGCAACGAGACGCCCCCCGTGGCTCTCTCTGCTACACGCTGGTCGTTGTAAAGGTCCCAGACGACCTGGTCCGCACTCAAGTGGTCGAAGGCCTCCGTGAAGGCGAGGTACGCCGAATGTACCTGGAGACCTGCCCACTGTGGCTGCAATGGAAGAGAAATAAGTGTAAGCACATGCGATTCAAATTACAATTGCATTAATGAGTAAAAACATGTACCCGTCGCCTGGTCCAAAGCGAGCCCATCGTCGGTCGGTCCAGCGCATCGCCGTCATACATGTCAGCGGTGTAGTACCGAGGGTCGACATAGGGTCGACCCACGGAGAAGCGCTCGAATGACCACAACTGAAGAAGAAGAGGCATCCCGGTAAGATTGGGGCTCTTGCCTTTCTTCACGCACGCGTCGCAAAGGGCGCGGTACGTGGCAGCAAGAACCGCCGAACCCCAGGATACCTATGGTACGTCGTCAGGCTCCGCGTCGGCAATAACCCGTGCATGGGCTATCCAACGCGCGTTCACGCTGTCGCCATGATTCGACGTGAACATCACCCAGCCGAACAACCAAAGTAGATAGGCCTCAAGGTGCCTAGCAACCTGGTAGTCGGTGGGCTGTGGCACCATCCGCTGCACCTACGGCAATTGAAAGAGTGTGATATCACGTTAATGTTATGCAAAACTGGAGTAACATAGTAACTGAAGGAGAACGCGGTGCTACGCTAGCCGAAAACAAAAATTTTCTACCGCGAACACCCAGGAAACATGCGAGTCAGAGATCATGGAGCATTACCCTTGGAGCACGTTAGCAGCGGAAGTAGAGTGGGTGAAGCCTCCCCGCGTGCTCCGAAGCACAGCACGTAGTCGAACATGACGTGGTACACCTCCTCCTCGTCGCGGATCGCCGTCACAACAGCTTCATTGTAGTCGCACAATTGATGTAGCCGATTGAATCGATCAGCGCCGACGCAACAGCGATGACACCTCTACGGTATCCACACGTCCGGGGTGGGATCACCGCGCGCTGGTGTGCTAGCACCCACGCGTGCGACTAGGGTTTAGTGGGACGCGGTGGCGGCTAGGGCTTGTGGTGGGGAGACTCTCACTCCGCACGCCCCACACCTCCTTTATATAGAGCGCACTAACGGGCCTTCTGTAATAGAAGCCCACTAGGACTCGCACTAATGGATCTTCTACAATAGAAATCCATTAAGACGCTAGAGGATCCAAATCCATATAAACACACTAATGGATCCGATCCATTACACATGATCCAACCCGTTAAGTGTGTGACCCATTAGGCTCATATACAAGTCAGCCGCGGTCCCGGAGAACCCCTTTTCTAGACCACAAGTCAATAGCGGTACCTAGCAGCACATATTGACCGCCGAATGTACACAATGATCGAATCAGCTGAACCTTGATATACTCACATAGGATCCTTTTGCCACACGATATCAGTCAAGCTCAAGGCAAGAAGCGTGCCACCCTTGTGATAGCTCGACAAATTCACTCGTCATTGTAATGGATATAATTCGTGATTAACTCTTTAATCACTTTGGCATGGCCATGCACTTTTCCTTATCCATCCACACTGAGGGGCCCAGAGATATCTCTCCCGTTATCAAGGAGGGGCAAATTCCATCTTGATCTCTTACATCTCACGTCATGTTTCATGGCATACCCGTAAGCTACCTTTATAACTCCCATGTTATGGTGAAGCATTTGATAGCCCCAAAGTATACAATTACACATGCTGAGAATCAATAAGAATCTCAGGTCAAAGGATCATATAGGTATACCACTCGAGACTACATCCTGATGGCAGTTCTTAAGATAACAATCTCAGCAGTGTCTCGGAGCGGGTCTATCCAACCCCATGTTCTCTAACATGTGCCCACATTATTGATTTGATATCTCCATATCTATGGTATGTGAAACATTACCATCAATCAATATATGTGCTGGTCAAATCACTATTGTCCCACATAATGATATGTGACCAGGGATCATTTAGAATAATATCATATAACCAATGTATTTCACAATTAAGTTGTACTCAATGAACAAAGGAGTGGCATTTATTCATGGAACTGATAAGTACATGAACATAGACGTATGATATAATCATCTCACATGATTGCCTCTAGGGCATATCACCAACAGTAACATGTACAACCACTAACCTCAAACTGCACCAACCACCTCCTCGATGGCCCGTGCCTGCTGCCCATCGGTATCGCTGGGTCGACAACCGCCACCCCATTGAACCGCGCCTGCAAGTCTGCCACCCACCCAGCAGGAGTGACCGAGGGTCCGATCGGTGACCCGGCGATCAGCAAGCCTGTGAGCATGGCGACGTCCTGCAGCATCACCGTCACCTCCCTGAAGGGAAGGTGAAAAGTGTGCGTCTCCGGCCTCCAACGGTCGACCAAACACGCTATCAGCGAGCTGTCGAACGGAAAACGCCACGACCACTGTGGACCGTCGTCACCCTTGGCCTTGTCGTCGGGCTCACCTGCATTGTCCGCTGAACCCTCCATCATGCGGACTAGCGGAAGCAGCCCGGCACGTGCCAGCCTAACGAGGAAGAAAAGAGTTGTATCAGTCGAATGTTATGGACATTAATTGTACGAACAATGTAACATGTTAATGTACTGCAACTAACCTGGTGTGGAAGCGAGGGTCAACGCACCATGCCTTCTTAGGCACACGAATCCACAGTAACGGCACCTTCTCATTGCCCTGTGTCGTGTGGATGTGCGCGCGGTGCCGCACATCCAACACAGGGTCCAGAAGTGAGTCGATCTGCTCCATCCCTACATGTAAACAAGTGGAAATATTTAGTGCACATACAAATCAAAAACATCAATAATACTACACAACATACGGGAACCATGGCATATGCTAATTAAAATACATAAGGGCTGAACATAAATAATAGTACACAACAACATATATAAATCACAAGCCATGAGCGTCAATATTACATTACATGCAATTAATGTGACAACGTGCATATAATTACATAATTCGATACATGTTGACGATACACACATCGCCCAAACCCATGACATAGCCACCACCGCGTTCAGAACCTACAGGCTACGTGCACTGGTTTGCCTTGTGGCCATACTGACCGCACTCAGAACACCTCCTAACAGGGCCACCCACTTCAGATTCATCCATGTCGTTGCGAATGCGCCTGGTCTGTGGATGACCAAACTGCCCTTCCACACACCTCTGCAAGGTCGGATCCGGCAAACAGATGCGCTCATATCTGTTAATCGCAGTGAAAACACCGTGTGCACGAAAACTACGGAACTCACCGGACCAGGTATGGACAACATGATCCTTCAAGTAGAAAGGGGACATGTATTGCGACGTGTTCATCCCAATTTGCCCACAAGCAGCCATCACGTGTGAGCAAGGAATATGGAGAAATCTTGGTGTAGGACCGAGTAGGCAACTAGAGGGGGGGTGAATAGATGCCGAATAAAATTCAACTATTTCTTTCGGAAAATTAAAGACCCCTAAATAGCGGAAGAATATTTAATATCGTAGAGATCAAAACCCTAGATTAATTAGCGAGACAAGTTCTAACAAAATCAAAACTAGTTCTATCAAAAATCGAACAATCCTTCTAATCAAGAATCAAAGCGAAAAAAAGAGAATATTGCATAAACTTATCTTTTTATTCCAAAGCCATCTTCAACAAGATGACACCAAAAATCTTCTAATCTTCAATGATTAGAAAACCCTAAACAAACTAATAGAGCATACAAGCTCTTCTTTGCACCTTGTGCTTGATTGAACAATTGTTTGCTTGATTGATTGATTGATTCTAAACACCTAGAACCCCTATTTAAAGGACAAGAAAACAAAATCCTTTTCCGATTCTTCATTGACTCGAACTCTGCTTCCGCTGGCCACTCGTACTCGGAATCTCGTACCTCACGGCTCGCAGCCAGCTCCACTCGGATTCAACGTTATGTACACATGCACACTCACAGCAAAACCACGCCAAGCACACACTCATGTCACATGCATTCATATGCACACACACATGCATGCAGCATGCACGCCATGCACACACACACACATGCATTAAATGCATTCACACACATGCATGCACACACACATGCATTAAATGCATTCACACACATGCATGCACACACACATGCATGTATACTCACACACTCACATGCATGCACACACACATGCACGTACACACACACTTGCATGCATGCACACACATATGCACGCACACACTCTAAAATTCGTATACACGCCAGACGGCTTCGCCACTACTACGCTGCAACGATCTCGATCTCACGGCACCGTTCCTTCTAGTCCGAAACATCTCGCATGACACCCTCGACCCTCGCGACCTCAGTTCCTCCCTCGAACCTAGTCTAGTCCATCACGACCACGCTCGACCTCAAGCAACACCTGACGTGAACAAAAACACAAAAACAATTTTCCGAGCCCAAGTCCGCGACTTGACTCAAGTTAATCCATGCAACCACTCACACGAGCGCATTGCATCAAATAAAATCAACCAAAAACATAATTAAAAATCAGACCAAACTCTTTTGCAAAATCTGAATCTTTTCAAATAAAGAAACCAAAAAATAAATCGTTTCAAATTGGTTTCAAATCCTTTTCAAATACTGAACCAAAATCAAATCAACTCAAATCTTTTCAAATCTCTTCGAATATTCAAATACTCATCATCAAAAACACATGGATCAAAAAACAATGATCCTTCAATCTCCCCCTTGATGAGTAATTTGACAAAACACAATATAAGATTTGACAAAGGTAGAAAAAAAATGAGAGTTTGAGACCCAAAAGATTCCAAGACCAAGTAAAGACCAAGTAAATCCAAATTCTCAAACAGTTTGAAATTCTCCTCTCTTTTTATTTTTCTTCTTCTTGACTTTTGCTCTCCCCCTTTTTGACAAAATAGTCATCAAGATCTCAAAATTCCCCCTTAATGAATGCAGTATCTCAAGCTTTGAAGTATATTCAAGGTATATAATCAAAGTAAAGCATTTGGAGAGTTTTTTACTAGAGTTTTCACATTTTGTGTCAATTTATCCAATGAGAAAGCAAATTGTGGAGAATATGGAGGCTCTAACACATAGAATAGTTGTTGCATAAGCAAATTAGAGCAAAGAGGTAAAATGTCATAAACTGATTTTGCCAAAGCTAAAAAGAAATCTATCATGAGCAAAGAGAGACTTTCAAATTCACTAATGTTTGTCTCAAGCCTTTTCAAAAATTTGAATTTCCTTTTTTTTTCTTTTAGCAAGTTTGACAATTTTGCTTTGTGATCAACAGGGATGACAAGTAACTGCACACTAGCCCATACTTGTGTATGAGTAGGTAGTTCTTTCTTGTATCTTTCTCAGTTTAAATTGGCAAGTGGCTTCACATTGTTCTGAACTTTTGTTTAGACAAGTAGCCTTCTCTTGCATCTTTTGAATTTAAATCCCTGGCAAGGAAGCTGCACATTGTACTAAACTTGTGTTTAGCCAAGTAGCTTTTGCTTGCATCTTTTTCAACTTGCTTTTAATATTAAAACACTGATTTTGCTTGAGACTCATAATGATCATTTGAAGTCCAACAAAAAGCTCACACATAGTTTCTAATCAGCTCTAGCCTTTCAACAGATGACAAGAAACTTTTAAGCCTATTTCACAAATGGAATACCATAATGAACAAGAGCCAAAATATTCTCGAAAAGCATCTCAAATTGAATTATTTTAGTCTTTTAGTGAGAAGTGAAGCAATGTAGCATTAATTTGACTATATACACAAGAATAGTCAACAAAGCTTTGTACTACATGATGAAATGAAAACAGGGGAGTTTTCTTTAAGTGTAACGTCAAAATAACTCCTTGTAGTAACCAAAGTCAAGTAATACAAATGAAAGAGTTAAAATCAAGACTCCCCCTCAAATCAACCCATGGGGATGAATGATCCCAAGTTAGCACAAGAAAGCAAAGCGAGAAGAATCAAGCGGCTTAGTGAAAATATCAGCAATTTGAGCATCCGAATCAACAAATTTTAGTTCAATAGCTCCTTTTTCAACATGATCTCTAAGAAAATGATATCGAACATCAATGTGTTTAGTCCTTGAATGTTGAACAGGATTTTTAGCGATGTGAATTGCACTAGTATTATCACAAAGAAGTGGAATACTATTAAAGTTAATGCCGTAATCTTTAAGAGTTGAAGTGATCCACAGAATTTGTGAACAACAACTAGCGGCTGCAACGTATTCAGCTTCAGCAGTAGATTGAGCAACTGAGGACTGTTTCTTAGAAGACCAAGAAACAAGAGAAGTGCCAAGAAAATGACATGTGCCAGAAGTACTCTTTCTATCTAATCTACATCCCGCAAAATCAGCATCAGAATATCCTAGGAGTGTAAGCGAAGAAGAACAAGAATACCAAATGCCAAATTCAGAAGTGGAGCGAAGATACCTGAAAATTCTTTTAATTGCTTGTCGATGTGATTCTCGAGGAGAGGCTTGAAATCGAGCGCACAAACATACTGCAAAATGTATGTCGTGCCTCGAAGCGCTCAAATGCATGATCCAATCATGCTTCAGTATTCCTTTGGTCCATCTCGAAACACCATTTTCGGGCTGGATCCAAAATTGTTGTTGTGCTCATTGGAGTAGATACTGACTTTCCTTCCCATATCGAATTTCTTTAGTAGCTCCTTTGTATACTTGGATTGGTGCAGGAAGATCCCGCCTTTCGCTTGCTTGATTTGAAATCCAAGAAAGTATGTCAACTCTCCCATCATACTCATCTCGAATTCCTCGACATTAGCCTAAAAAATGCAACACAAGAGAGTGGGAGGATCCTCCAAAGATAATATCATCCACATAAATTTGCACCACAAGAAATTGATCATTTGAATTTTGAGTAAATAGAGTTTTATCAACTTTTCCCATCTCAAAATTATGTTGAAGCAAGAAGCCTTTTAATCTATCATACCAAGCACGAGGGGCTTGTTTTAGTCCATAAAGAGCTTTTGACAAACGATATACATGATTAGGAAATTTTTCATTTCAAAGCCAGGAGGTTGTTTCACAAAAACTTCTTCTTCTATAAAACCGTTTAGAAAAGCACTTTTCACATCCATTTGAAATAACTTAAAACCTTTTGAAGCTGCAAAAGCCAAGAGGATGCGAATAGCTTCTAAACGAGCAACAGGAGCAAATGTTTCATCAAAATCAATTCCTTCAAGTTGAGAATAACCTTGAGCTACAAGTCTAGCTTTGTTTCTAACAATTATTCCATCTTCATTTAACTTGTTCTTAAAAACCCATTTTGTTCCAATAATGTTTTGATTTTTAGGAGGTTCCACTAAAGACCAAACTTTATTCCTTTCAAAGTTTTCTAACTCTTCATGCATTGCATCTACCCAAGAACTACTGCTAAAGCATGAGTAATGTTCTTAGGTTCAAAATTTGCAACAAAAGCGAGAATGCATGCATAAAAGAGTTTGAGATGAATTAGAACGTGTCACCCTTTCATGAAGACTTCAATAATTTGTTCAGAGGATGGTTCTTTAAAACATGTAAGGAGGTCCAGCTTGTTTTACTGCCGTGGGAGGTGTAGGAGAATCAAGTAATAGTCACATCAATTTGTTCAGAACATCTTCCTGCCTGTAAGTATGAGCTCATCATCATCATTATCTTCATCATTTTCTCGAATCTTTATCCAAAAGATTGGCTCTAAATCTTCTCGTGAACCTGAAATGTCGGGTTCAGCCTGTGGCTAGCCTCATCAAAAGTAACATCGCATGTCTCCAACAATTTGTTAGTCGATAAATCAAGTACACGATATCCACGAGTGCAACGAATAGCCAAGGAAAATACCATCTCATTTACGAGCTTGAATTTATCAAGATTTCCATGTTTAAGAATAAAGCATTTGCAACCAAACACTCGTAAGTGAGAAGCAGATGGTTTACGATCAAATCTCAGTTCATAAGATGTTTTACCAAGTAAAGCTCCGAGATAGACCCTATTTGATATATAGCAAGCGAAGAAATTGCCTCAAAAATTTTCTTGAAGTGTTGTATTCATCTAGCATAGTTCTAGCCATTTGAATCAAAGTTCTATTTTTCCTTTCTACAACACCATTCTCGTGAGGGAGAATATGGCGAAGAAAATTGATGTTCAATCCCATTAGTTTCACAAAAGATTTAAACAAGGTATTTTTGAATTCTGTGACCATTATACATTCTTATGGCTTTTAATGAGTTAGGCAATTCATTTATCAATCTGTTAATGAAGACATGAAAGAGTCAAAAATCTCATCTTTGAAGACAGAAAATGCACCCAAGAGTATCTCGAATAATCATCAACTATTACTAGAAAGTACCACTTACCTCACGTGATTGTACTCGAGATGGTCCCATCAGTATCCATGTGAAGAAGTTGACCGGGGCCGGTGGTCATTACGATAGAGAGACAGGAGCATGAGGGGCTCCAACCATCTTACCATGTCGACAGGAAGCACAAACAATGTCTTTGCAAGATTTTAATTTTGGCAAGCCACGAATTAAGTCTAGACCACTCAATCTAGATAACAGATCAAAGCCCATGTGACCTAACCGACGATGCCAAAAATTGAGATTTCTAGATTCTGAAGCAACAAAACAATGTGAACTTGAAGCATTGCTAAAATTTGCTATGAAAATTTTTCAAGTCTAGATATCTCAAGAATCAAGTTTCCACATCGAGTACTCTACATGCATTTGGTTTAAAACTCACTTCAAAGTTTTCATCCAACAATTGAGATACATGTATGAAGGTTGAATTTCAGTTTTAGACACCAAAGAGACATTCTTTAAAGTAAAGTGATCATTCACCTTCACTGCACTTTTGCAATGACGCCATCCAAAGAGTAGCATCTCCAAAAGTGATCGCTTAGTTTCTCCGTGATGCTTTTGTTAGGAGGAGAACCAACTTGCAGGTTGCCTTTCATGTGTTGGCAAGATCCCTGAATCAACAACCGTGATGTTCTCCTTCCTTCACCACCTACATGTTATGAACAAAAGATGTCGAGGATTCAAATACCGGGTTAGAGAAATATGATTTAGGTATCCAGCACTGAATCACTCGACGAGGAGGTGATCGTGACAAAAGCTTGTGAATGCAAAGTAGATGAATTTCCGTATTTTGTTTGCTTTCACTAGCGGAACATGTGGAGAAATGATACGTGTTTGTCTAAAGTTAGACTTAGCCTTTGAATTTTCCTTTTATTTGTTTGGCTAGTCTAAAACAAAATTCATCAAATGACCATCTTTTCACACAATGAGTGCAATTGTACTTAACAAATGGTTTGACTTTAGAAGCATAAACATTTGCATTCATCATAGTAGAAGATAAAATTCCACAGATTTGAAGACAGTTTTTCGTGTTCTTTGACAATTTCAAACTTTCCACTTTCAAGAGTTTTAACAATAGTAGGAGCATATGATTTGTGATGAGCATAAGGATCAAAACCTAATCCTTTGTGATGAGTGCTGACTCTTGATTGATCCAAAATCATAGTTAGATTTTTATTTCCTTTAGTAAAGCGTTCTAAAGACTTTTCCAAGTAATCAATTTTTCGAGAGAGTGTTAAACAATTATTACAGAAACATCTACTTTTTTCTTTTGCTTATGATAAGTTGAGCATGAAAGAACTTCATGTGTAAGCAAATCATTAAACAATTGAGTAATCTTAGCATGCATCATGCAACTTCAATTCTAGTATGGGACATTTAGAACAAGAAGTTTGACCATGTAAACCATCAAGAGAGCAACCAACATTTTTCACAAGTTTTTCATTTTTGGCATAAACTTGTTCTAGTTTAATCATATGTTCCTCTTTTTAGAGACTTAATTTCAATTTGAGATCTAAGCAAGAATCACATGTCTTTTAAATTTGAATTTCTAAGATCAAAGTTTTCGCCAAAGACATGGATAGATCTTTCTCTAAGTTTTTATTTTTGAGTGAGGATTTTCTTAAAGATTTTCTCAATATGACTAAAACTTCACAAAGCTCATCATAGAAGAGTATTACCTCATCATCGTCGCTGGAGAGCCGTTGTCACTAGAATCACTAGTGTTCCTTTCGCCATGAAGCCATCCATGAAATCTTTCTCGTCAGCCTTAGTTTGCTTCGCTTCCTTCTCATCAGCTTGAATCATCAATGTCGCTTAAGTCTAAGCGACCAATTGCATGAAGACTTTGTTGAGCATCTTCTTTGTCCGTTGCTTATTTTTGTCCTTGCTCTCTTTGGCCTGAAGGACTTGGAGGAGTTGCTTTGCTCCTTCTCCTCTTTATCTTTGTTCTTGAAGCTTGATTAGCACGGATGTGCCCGGCCTTGCCTTGATTAGCTTGCAAAGGATGGAGGCTCCTCTTCTCTCCTTGATCTCATGTAAGTTTGCATTGACACGCTTGGAAAGAAGAGCAAGTGTATCTTCCGTATTTGATCTAGCATTCATCACTAAGAGCACTCAAAGCATAATGGAATATGATGATGAAGAACTAGTAGCATTATCATGAAGAATTAGCATTAAGAGCCATAGAGTTATCATTGGAAGTTCTTGAAACAATGTCTATCTCAAAGTCTTGAGACTAGAATATAGTTTATCCAAAGTCATTTCACTCATCTTGTGAACTTCCCTAAAAGCAGTCACTTTCATTTGCCGATTTTAAGATCAAGAGATGATAGGAAATGTCTAGCATTTTGAGTCAAAGGTACTTTACATCTACTCTAAGATTGTTTAAGATTCTGTTAAAGCGAGCAAAACAATCATCTAGAGATTCTCCAGAGTTCATTTCAAATCTAGTGTATTCCTTTTAAATTGATCTTGCCTAGCTTCTTACAGAGTCTTGCCTCATGATAATCTTGAAGAGATTTCCAAATTTCATGAGCAGTGAGTAAATGATGACTCTATCGAATTCTTTTCTAGCAAGTCCTTGAAGCAATATGTTTCTAGCTCTATTATTGTTTTCAACATCTTTTTCAAACTCGATTTTATCAATATCATCATTAGAAGGAAGCTCAGACGAAATTTTTACCTGGCGCCAAATCGCGTTACCTTGAGCTTGAAGATATGCACATCCCATCCGCCATTGGGAAGTCTGTGCCATCGAAGATTGGCGGCTTGTTTGAGTATTTCTGTTGCCATAACTTCACCGCTTACTAATCACTGTTAAGATGGATTAGTACAACCCGGCTCGATACCACTTGTATGACCGAGTAGGCAACTAGAGGGGGTTTGAATAGATGCCGAATAAAATTCAACTATTTCTTTCGGAAAATTAAAGACCCCTAAATAGCGGAAGAATATTTAATATCGTAGAGATCAAAACCCTAGATTAATTAGCGAGACAAGTCGAACAAAAATCAAAACTAGTTCTATCAAAAATCGAACAATCCTTCTAATCAAGAATCAAAGCGAAAAAAAAATAAGAGAATATTGCATAAACTTATCTTTTTATTTCAAAGCCATCTTCAACAAGATGACACCAAAAATCTTCTAATCTTCAATGATTAGAAAACCCTAAACAAACTAATAGAGCATACAAGCTCTTCTTTGCACCTTGTGCTTGATTGAACAATTGTTTGCTTGATTGATTGATTGATTCTAAACACCTAGAACCCCTATTTAAAGGACAAGAAAACAGAATCCTTTTCCGATTCTTCGTTGACTCGAACTCGCTCCATTTGGCCGACTCGTGACTCGAATCTCAGACCTCACGGCTCGCAACCAGCTCCACTTTCGGATTCAACGTTATGTACACATGCACACTCACAGCAAAACCACGCCAAGCACACACTCATGTCACATGCATTCATATGCACACACACATGCATGCAGCATGCACGCCATGCACACACACACTCCATGAATGCACACACACATGCATTAAATGCATTCACACACATGCATGCACACACACATGCATGTATACTCACACACTCACATGCATGCACACACACATGCACGTACACACACATTTGCATGCATGCACACACATATGCACACACACACTCTAAAGTCATTCGATACACGCAGCGCCTCGCCACTACGCTGCAACGATCTCGATCTCACGTGCACCGTTCTCTAGTCCGAAACATCTGCATGACACCCTCGACCCTCACGACCTCGTTCCTCCCCGAACCTAGTCTCACCTCACACCGACTCACGCTCGACCTCAAGCAACACCTGCCACGTGAACAAAAACACAAAAATACTTTCGAGCCCAAGTCCGCGACTTGACTCAAGTTAATCCATGCAACCACTCACACGAGCGCATTGCATCAAATAAAATCAACCAAAAACATAATTAAAAATCAGACCAAACTCTTTTGCAAAATCTGAATCTTTTCAAATAAAGAAACCAAAAAATAAATCGTTTCAAATTGGTTTCAAATCCTTTTCAAATACTGAACCAAAATCAAATCAACTCAAATCTTTTCAAATCTCTTCGAATATTCAAATACTCATCATCAAAAACACATGGATCAAAAAACAATGATCCTTCACTTGGCTTATTGAAGGTGCATTCACACCATCCAGTTGCCCCTTGGCCTAGATTAACCTCGTGCGTAATAACCGTTGTGTCAGTTCCCAAACCCCTTTTGCACCGAAGAGTCACCTCGAAGCGGTACTCAGTGATTCCGAAGCTACACACCATATGTTGCTAAGCTTTCATGGTTCGTTCCTCCATGTATGTCATCATCCGCGAACAATACGGCGTTTGCAATGTCGAGGCATGAATTACCGCATCGGCATGCCTTTTCTGGTAGTACGCAACGATGCCGTGCAACATGCCTTCAAGGATGGCCACAAGCAGTAGCGGACGAAGGCCTCTGATGACCCAATTGTAAACCTCGGCTATATTCGTTGTCATGACACCAAACCTGTTCAACGCATAACGGTTTAGCACAACAACCCCATTTGTTTAGCAGTAATAAATATCTTAATGTAGTATACTAACCTGGAGCCTCCAGTGTCATGGAGCAATGCCCACTTCTCTAGAGGCGCTGCCTCTATCCAGTGCGAGAAACATTTTATGTTCCTTAACGTTCGTCTCCTCACATTGGGAGGATCGAGCTCCCCAAGAGGTGTTAGCCTTTTAGGTGGGCATTCGTTCGGTGTAGGTGGTTGCTTCTTTATCTCCTTGATATGTGCACTTGTGTGCTTATCCAACTAAACCAACAGCGTGTTGAACTTACGTGCCCGATTCTGCTTGCATAACCTCTTAAATAGGTTCATCAGTTTCTTGCTCTTAAACTGCTTGAAGAAATTTGCTCCCAAATGTCTCATGCACCACCTATTCTGCAAGTCAGGCCATGAAAATGGTTCATCTGGGTCCTCCTCTAGAGTCTTAATTGCCGAAAGGATACCTTTGTGACGATCATGAATGATGCCCATGTTGGGCCGATTACCAACTACCCCCATCTTCAGATGTCTGAAAAACCACAACCAGCTATCCCGATTCTCACCCTCAACAAATGCAAAGGCCAATGGAAGTATGTGGTTGTTCGCATCAACTGCAATAGCTGTTAGAATCTGCCCCTTGTATTTTCTAGTCAAAAAAGTACCATCCACACAAAGCAATGGACGACAGTACCTGAATGATGCAATGCAAGGGCCCAATGAAAAAAAAGCACGACGAAATGTACAGATCCCATTTCCATCTGCTTCACTTTCTTTGAAAGCGGTGTATGTGCCAGGATTGGTTTGCTTCAATACTTCAAGCACATGAGGTAGGTTGCAATACGAAGTCTCGTATGTGCCAAACATCTTCTCTAATGCTTTCTGCTTCGCACGCCAGGCCATCGAGTAACTTATCTGATACTTAAATGTTCGTAAGATTGCTTTCTGAATATACGAACACTCAATATCCCACTTCTCAATGATTTCATTGAACATCACGCTAGCTATTAGAGCCGCGTTCAAGTTACGATGCTTGACAAGAATATTTTCTAGTTTGCATGTTTGCTCCTCCACTCTTGATGCAATCCAATACGTCTCACACTTCAGCTTGTATGCATGAACTCGAAATTCACAACCATCGGTTCTGCACTTCACTGTGTACTTATCTGGGCTGGACAACACAACCCGAAACTCTCTCTGCAGCGCTAGTGCCCACAGCCTCACTGCCAACTTCAATTCAGAATTGTTCGGGAACATTTGATTCAACCGAATGGCACCAGTACCATACTCACAATGCGAATCATGGCCCCACAAAGCTTCCATACCAGCTTTGTTCTGCCTATTCCATTCATTGGGGATGGGTACCTCCGCTGAGCCAGTACTACCATGCATTTCATCATCTTCCTCCCCTTCGTCATCTTGGCCGCTGGTATCATCAGGCTCCAACATTTTAGCTTCCTCTTCTGTCGCCATACGGTCCACCCAATCCAAATGATCCACAAGTTGATCGATCTCCTCCCCTTCATTAGCCCGACCTTCTTCGACTATTGCATCACTGTGATCATCCCCCGCTACTACCTCAACCGGCACCACTGGCTGAACTTGTTAAGCTATAGCCGATGTGCTGCTCTCGCTCAAACCAGTAGTACCCACCTCTTCCCTAGGGCAAGCTTGCACGAGCATCGCACATTCAAGGCGAGATCCCTTGCACCACCTTAACCATTTCTGCCACAACTGTGTTCGATCTACTTTCTTCAACTCCCACATAGCCGGGTCACCCTTGCTACGCGTGAATACGATTTGGATGGTAACATAATAAACACTTGGATCCAGGGAAAAATATTGGATCAACCAAAGTTTTATATCACGGATGGTAACAGTATCGGGGGACAAGTGCTCAGCCATGGTGACCGCAAAGCTGCTTAAATCCACTCCGTTCTGCCCAATTGTTACTTCACCATCACCATAATATACCCTAAATTTCACTGGTTCCGACATCACTGCGACGACATAGACAAAATACATTTTTCCATTACTACTGACATGTAAAATCAGTACAGTAAATTGAACAACGCTAATTAACTATCTCGCTATCGATACTCTAATATTATAGTATTATAGCGCACGTGTAACATCGCTATTTGCTACAATATGTAGTCTTCAAAACAACGGCCGATTGGCCGATTAGGTTCTGATCGGAGCCCTAAAGATTCAATTTTACAATTTTCGGTGAAAAAACTTGGCAGACCGATTAATCGGGGCTAATCTCGATTTTTTTGTATTTTAGTAATTGTCCTAGCTGACCAACCGATTAATGATCTCTAATCTTAGACCCGATCAGCTACTGTCGGGACCCGAATTTGCAAATCCGGACCCTCTGTGCATTCAGCACTAGTCCAGGATCGCGCTAGTGCACACAGTCTCAACATTGGTAAATATCACAATCATACTCAACGAAATAATAAAGTACATTAAATAGTTAACCAAACGGGTTGCTCGACCTTATGGTCAAGTTACAAATATACGCCTCGTAGGGCGAAACTTATTAAAGAGAAATAACAGCAGCGGAAAATAAGATAACATCGTGGCGCCATCCAGTATACCACAGGCAACTGACTGGGCTCGCCCCCTAGTTAGACGGTTCCTCCGGGAGCTCCTCCTCCAAAGCTGGTGTAGATTCTTCTTCAACTGGTGTTGTATTGCGGCAAGGGTGAGTACTTGGTACTCAGCAAGTCATGCACAGAATGTAGCTAATATACTACATGCATGGCTTAATATGAAGGAGTGGCTCAAGGTATATTTGCAGTAAAGAGCATTTAACAAGTATCATAAGTAGTTTCGAAAGCAGTAAAAACAAGTATAGCATCAATAACTTTTCCAGGAGTTAAATAAACATCTTTCCCGATTCTAATCCACATTTCCATCAACATCATTATTAAATCAAACCCAACTTTTCAAGACCAAGTTATTTTCAAGAAAGTCTAACCCTTGACTGTAATTCCCGAGCGATGTCCAATACCGCGGACACGGCTATTCGAATAGATTTTACACTCTGCAGAGGTTATGCACTTTACCCACAAGATACAGCCAAACACCACAAAGGAGAGTGTCCGTAACAGAGTCTTTCGGAAACTTCTAACAGTACAAGTGGTCCTTCCCGATGATTGCACACTAACCCTTCCCTTAGCGAAGGCGAAGTTTAGGCCAATCCACCGTTGGATGGGTACCTGGCCGCAGCCCCGGTACGCTCCCCCCCGTACAACTACACAAAGGGTGTAGTTGACAACCTGAGGTCCCACAGGTACGTTATTAGCAACTTAATCAACTAAGTCCGTCCCATTACAAACATGTGGTTGCACGTTTGACTCAGTTCAAAGGCTTGCAAGGTTAAGTCCTTAGGGTGACCAGGGCAAGACTACCCGAAGAACCAAAACATCGTTCCCGGTGCCACAACTGGCCCACCTGATCATTCTTGCCGTATGCCCCGGTCGAAGACTATTTATCAAACCCCAATTGATTACCACGCACCACGTGCCATTGTAATATCCCGAGTATTTTTACACTCGAAGCACTATACCATTGTACACAAACGTTGTTCAACAATACATCAAGTTTGTGTATTTCTGTATTTTAGTGAGTAGACTCATTAGGATCCAAAAGAACCCTTTAACTTAATTAAACTCACTCCAAAATCAAATCGAGTTCAATTGCGGTTCGTAATTGTCCTTTTGGACAAATTGGAAATTTAGGAAATTAAATGTCTAAAGTCCTCAAAAACTATCCAAAATATCTTAGAAGTATTCAAAATCAGCTTTAGATGTTTGAATCTTCAAGTTTTAACATTGGACCAAATTGCCCTCCATAAGTGCATAGTGTATAAAAGTGGCAAGTCTCAAGCCATCTTCCCAAACCAGCCATTTGCCTCTCCCCAACCGTGAGAGCAAGAAGAGTGGGAGCAAGCCCTAGGACACCCAAACCCGCGGATTGGAGGCGATCCGGCCAAAAGCTGACGACACGGAGGCGGATTCATCCTCTCCATCGCGTTCCCCATCTTCTCAACCCCTTCAAGTGAGTATTCCATCGAGATTCATCGATGTCTCTTGGAGTTCCCGTGGTGCTTTTGCGTCGACTTGATTTCTCGGCTCCGGGGCGTCCCTCGTCGCGTAGCTCACAGTTTCCTCCTCCTGTAGCTCCGCATTTCATCATGTCCCTCAAACCCTAGCCTAGGTCAAAACTAGGTTCCATGTGTTAGACACGTCGCATAGCAATTGTGTGCTTTAGAATCTAGACTCGAGATCATCGTTAGGCTCATTTAATCCTATAGCCGACCTAGCTTTTAGTCACCCTCGTATTCGCTCAAGTCCATCGCTAGGTCTTGATTTATCGGAGGTCTAGTGGTGCATAGCATGTATAGATTTTTCCTATAGTAGTTACGGTGGCTAGAGTAAGCTCTTTGGAGGAATCGAATTCAATTTCGCTAAGCCAAAATTTATTTTATTCATTTAGGTGTTAACTATTTTTACAATGGACCGAAGGTCCATAGCGATAACGATAGCTCCATTAGCTCTTCCGATAGCCCTGGTTGCGATCGGAAGAGTCGAAAGTAAGTTTCGTCAAAACATGCTACAAGTTGTTAGCTCTAGGTCTCTTTTAATTTATTTTTATTTCATAAAATCCTAGAGCTTGAGGCATGTATTGACTTTACCATTAGTCCCCTTAGAGGCTAAGAAAGTTAGAATCGCTAGATTTGCATTTTTAGCACTTTGCATTTTATTTTAGTAATTATAGGCCTCACAAGCCGTTTAAGGCATTTAGCTTTGTTTAGCTTCGTTTAAGGTCACTAAGGTCGATAGCATGCTTCGCGTGTTTTGGATCGCATTCAAGTCACTTTTAGGACTTTGCCGGTTTCGGGTAATTCTGGGAGTTAGCGGGCAATTGATCAAAAGTCGAGAGAAGATTAAGTCATCCATGTCGGGAATGGCTCCGAGTAGGTCGTAGGTATCCCTAAGCAACCAGCCGAGGAGCTTAAAACAATTCTCGCGGCATTTCAGCTCAAAGCGGCCCTTTTGGGCGAGATTGCTCGTTTCGAGCAAAATAATAGCCATTTGGCCATATTCCACATTTAGGGGTTTCTTCGCCGCTTAGTCATTTTGAATGAGTCATTTAGGGTCATTTTAGACTTAGTAGAAGTCAACGTGCTCCTCGCGCCAAGTGGAATCGAGTTTGAGCCGTTTCGGACCACGTCTTGAATCGAGGCGTAAACCTCGGCTTAATTTAGCTTTCGATCGGATTTCGATGCAAATTAAGTGAATTTTCAAGGGGCAAGGTCCAGATAGGTCCTAGACATCCTAAAGTACCTAGTGGAGTCGCTGGAATTGGTCGCAAGTCGTTCGAATGGATTCTGGACAGAAATGGCTCTTGCGTTACGATGAATAGTGCCGTTTTTCTTTTTACGATTTTTAGGCATTTTGTGTATTGATTTTCCTTTGTTTTGGCTTCCGTTTGTTCGTTTTAAATCCAAGCGAGTTCCCGTAAGTTCCATTAGGTGTATTATACCTAATTCTGGGTGTTTAACAAAATTTAGTTGAATTTAAATTATTTTGCGCATTTTGTTCAAGTTGGCGAAAGTGTGAAATCATTTCGAATCGCGATTTCGCCATTTTTCTCGCTTGTTTAGTTTCTTTGCTTTCTTAGTGTCTAGATGAGTTCTATTTGATGTTAAGTTGGTGTTTATGCTTCTAAAGTCACTTTTTGCTAATTTATTTCTCGTTCATTGCTTTTTTGATGTTTTTATTCGATTAAAGTGAGTGAGTAGCGCCTCGAACAATCTGAGTTAACGTCGGATCCATCAGAGCAGGCAGACAGCAAGCACCTCCTTTGATCATCTTGATCCAATATTTTACGACGATGTTTACTTTGATTTATCAAACTATATGCATGCGTTTAATTTCAGTAAATGTGCTAGTTTGTGGGAATGGTAGATATAACCCAAATTGGTGGTTTTCCTTAATCTATTTCCCATGGTCACATTGATAGCCCTAGTAGAGGTTAGGCAACTTAATAAATGTCACTTGGGTATAAAATGTTAATAAATGCATATGCTTAGTCAATGCAATAGATTTGGGTCTAGTCCTTGGCAGTTACACTCATCAATCAAAATATGATTTCAAAATGAATTGAGTAAAAATGGTTAATGGTTAATTGATAAAAATGAGTGGTGTAAATGACTCGGGGAGGAGGTATAGAATGTGAAGATGATGGTGTGGTTGGAGTCCTTGCCCGAGTCAACAAAAATATAAGGACCGAACTCAAAGTTAATCTTTGGGTGAGTCTCGCTAACCACATGAACTGAGCGGGGCAGAATGCCTATGTACCGACTTCGAGAGGATAGCAGTTGTTGGTAGGCCGAAGAGCAAGATGAGAACTTGCGCGGTCTGCGGCCGATCAGCGGGTTCTCGGAAGGACTTGTCATCCATTAGACGAGAAGAAGGGGGTGTTGTGGGTTCCATTTGCAACAATAGTGCCACTGTGGGGTAATGGGGCCGGGGCAAGGGATACCCGTGTTACGCCGGCCTGCGTCTGACCGCCTAAATCCGCCAGGGTGGGATCACGCTATTGTCTTGATGTCGCGGTGACGATGATGGGAAACGGCATGGTCAATGCAAGAAGTCGAGATCTTGAAAAGTATCGCGGCGTCGTGGCAACACGCTTGCTAGATAGACCCATGTGGGGAATGTGTGCAACTTACCGAGAAGTGTTAAGTAAAACTAATCGATTAGCCGTGCTCACGGTTAAGAGCATCTAGCGAGATAAGTATGGAGAGTATAGAAGTTTGGTTTTGTGTCTTCTTACGAAAAAGTGTGAGTCTCGAGCGGAAAGGAAGTGTTTGATGGATAGAGTCGACAATCTAGCCCATCGATTGCATTCGGCGGGAATGGCGACGGTTGGGATAATATACATTATACATATCTGTGAAATATGTTTTATGTCAAATGCTCTTTCAATTACTAATGCTTATCGGTTGTTAAATGTTGTTTACAAATAAATCTTTCGCTTTATGCAATCAACCTAGTATAGAAGCTTATTCCTGTTGAAATAGCTTTGCATTTAACTATATTTCCATACACTAAAGACTTGCGAGTACATACGTGTAATCACCGTTGCTTTCTTTGTTGTTTACTAACCTTGTCTCGAGAGGATGGTTCCGATGGTGATCGGATGGCTCGGGTGGTCCTCGTTCTGCGGTTGTCTTGGCGGTTGTGGTCCTTCCTCGATCCGAGCCTGGGGTTGTCGGGCGGGCGCTGGGTTTAGTGTTTCTTTTGCGTCCGCTATTATTCTACTTTTGGATTTTGTAATGTGTATGTACAAGATTTACACCCAGTTATGTAATTTAACTTTAGTTCATTACTTTGTGCATTGATACTCGTGTTGTTGGTATGCGCGATCTTGGAAGCTCTTGATCCAGGGAACCGTATCGGATGCGTCTGAGCACCGTGAAAGCTAAGGGTTCGATCCGTCGATCGAATTTTTTTAGATTCAGATTTTTACCGGTGTCGAGGCGTTGCTATCTGGTGCTATACGCCACGTTATCGATACTGATGCGGTATAGGAAGAGGGGTCCTCACAGCCATCAACATCACATGATACCTTTCCAAAACAGGTTCAATATATCATTAAGTCAATATTAACATTTGATTGTCCAAAAATCATGTCATGAGCACGTAGCAGGTCTAAGCAATATACTACAACGATCTAAATTCCCATGCTGGCAATTCAGTAATGTCCAACTATTTAATCCTCAACTAGGGTGACAAGGGGTCATGGCACATATTTAATTAACCAATGTGTCATACAGCAATTTGGCATTTATCTAATTTTCCATAATTAAATAAAGTATTTTCTAATTAAACTAGCATGCATTAGTTTAAATCGAATTAATTTGAAATTGGGATCAACATGGTCAAAGCACAACTTGCCTTCAAAGAGTACTTGTTCCTGATCCTGAGCTGGCTCCTGGGTCAACACTTCTCCTTCGAAGCCTTCGGGCACTTCAACGTCTACTCGTAAAGCGTGCAAATAGCAATAAATAAATAAACAGTAGACAAAAAGTGTCCAAACATTCAAATAAAGTTCATAAACAGAGAGAGCATAATTTTATGAATTTTTAGAAACTGGAATCGTCAATTTCGGAGCTAAAACGCAAAAGTTATAAGCGTTTAAAGTTTAAATAATCAATTAAATAATATTACAGAGGAAAAACTTTGGTCCAAAAATTTAATAAAATTCACCATTAAGTAGGTCTCAATTTTATACAAATTTAGAAATTTGAATCACTCAAATCGGAGTTAAATTGCAAAAGTTATAAGCGTTTGATGTTTGAATCCATTTTTGAAATCAATTATTCGAATTAATAAATCATTTTCTTTTTCGGAAATTAATTTATTGCGTCAGCAGTGACACGTGTCAGCTCCTGATTGGTCCCCGCCAGTCCTGCTGACGTCAGCACCGGACGGCTCCCTCGATGACGTCAGCATGACGTCATCATGACACGTGGCGCTCTCTGGAGCGGCCACGTCGGCGCCGGCGCATGGACCCGGTCCACGCGGGCGCGGTCCACCGATGCCGTGCCATCGACAGCGGGCCCGCTTCGCTGGCGGCCGCTCACGCTGGCGCGCGCCGACATGGGCCCTCTAACACGCGGGCCCCGCGTGTCAGAGACACATCCCACGCGCGGGCGCTGACCGCGCTGACCGCGACGGTCGGCCTCCCGGCCACGTGGCGCTATCTCGGCCGTTGATTTGAAAATCAACGGCACAAATTCGATTTGGTTTCACGCGTTTGGGGTGAACGCGGTTAATCCGGACCGCTGGATCTTGATCGGACGGTCGAGATCCAATCTAACGCGTACAAAGCGGCTAACGCTAACCGTCCGATCTAGATCTAACGGCTGAGATTGGATCTGGGGTTCGCACATGAATCTTACCCGCGGATGACGTGGCGAAATCTGGGCCCTTGGATGGAGATCCGACGACTGAGGGAGCTTGGGGTCCGGCGATGGCGCGGCGGCGCTGCGGTGGCCGGAGCCGAGGACGATGACCACGCTAACGGCGCTGCGGGGCTTCTCCGGCGAGGTGAGTGGTACTCACGGATGCGTCTCGACCTCCCGGTTCCGGATCTGTGCTCAACGGCAGCGGAGATCGACGAAAACCGCGGCGGAACCCTACCTCAACTACGGTGAGCTCTCGCGGGCAGACGGCGGCGGCTTGGGCGATGTTGTCTAGGGCTACGGGTGCGCACGGAAGTCGGCGCCACGACACGGGTGGCGGCGCAATAAATACCCCCTCGACGTCCGTGAAACGCGCGGAAAACGAGGGCCCACGCACGGGCGGCGGCGGAGTCCGGCGGCGACACGGAGAGGGCGACGTGGCTCAACGTGAGCCGTTGGATCTCGATCCAACGGTCATGTGGGTTGGACTCGGGTCCGACTCGGTGAGCTGGCTGGCTCGGTCAGGCTCGGGTCCGGGTGACGTGGCTCAATCGTGGTCGTTGGATCAAGATCCAACCGCCACGATTAGGTTCTACGAGCGGGTTCGGCTCGATCACGTGGCTCGGGTCGGACTCGAACTCGAGTCTGACTCAGACTTGGTCGGATGAACAGTAAAATCTGTTCGGCATTTTCCAGCGATTAAATATTCAATTTAATTCCCAGAAATTCATTTAATTCATTAAAAATAGTAGAAGACTCAGAAAAATTCCAGAAAAATTCTGTAAAATATTTTGGAACATTTTGGACTCAAATAAAATATTTCCAACAAAATTTTATTTGCAAAGTTAAATTCTTTAATTATTTCAAAAGGGAATAAATTCAAATAAATTTCAAATAAATCCAAATAAATTCCAGAAAATTCCAAAAATTCACCAAAGTGCCAAATCACACATGAATTTAAGAAAAGCGAAATTTTGGGGTGTTACAGCTACCGATTAATGATTTCTAATCTTAGTCCAGTTAATCCTCCGATCGATCGATTAATCTCTAATCTTAGACCCGATCAGCTATCGATTAATGATTTCTTCAACATTGCTAGTATGTAAAACCATTACTGCAAATTGAACAACACTATAATATTCAAACTAAAATCCCTACCCTAAACTAAAGAACTAGAATCGATACTCTAAATTACACACCTAAATCGCTACTCTAAATTACACACCTAAATCGCTAGTCTCAATTACGCACCTAAATCGCTACTATAACATCCCAAAAATTTCTTTTAACATATTTAGTGTGTTTCTGGGATTATTTGTAATTTTTCGAAATTCACTTGGAACCCTCGCGAGTAAGTCGGATTTAAGTGTATTGAAATAATCACGTTAAATAAAGATCAGGCATTTTTGTATAAGCATAAAATCTAAAATTTTGTTTAAAATAAAGATAATTGGAAAATGAGAGTGTTCTCCTCAAATATTTTCAAAAAACGTGTTAAATGTCGTAAGTCGTCGATTTTACAAAAATCGGTACAGGTGTCTGATTCACTAAAATAATCTTTATGAAAAATCTACAAGTCAAAAAATTACAAAACCAACTTCGTAGGGTTCTAAATAATTCCTGGTATTTTAGAGGAATTTTTTTTCGGATTTTTAGAACCTCTAATTTTTTACTCTCAACATGTTGTGAGAAGATACATGAGTATATGTGTATATGTGTTGGCATATATACGTATGTAAATAAATTGTGTTGCTAGAGGGACTCCAACTCGTGATCTCACCTGGCAGCCTTTAGTTCGATCGCCTGCCCAAACCAACCGACCATCCATATCCCCACGTGTATGCATAAATATACCTGTAATGCATGGATACCTGAACGTCTCTCTCTAGTCTACCCATTCAAGCTGCCCATGCGTGCATGCAATGGAAATTACTCCAGCCGTTTCTACTCTAGCCGTACCACTTCCGTGCCTGTTGATTACCACTAGCACTAAGTAACGTGACTAGCCTTCTCTAATTAACCTTGACGTGAGAACTAGTAACCACTACTACAGAATGACACATTACTATCGCTTCATCTGTGTCGGTTCTAAACTTTTGAGTAAAAAACCGATTGTGATAAGTATATTCCATTTGGAAATCTTGGTAACAGGTTATCACAATGGCCTTAGAGGGAACCGATTGTGATACGATAATCCCAATCGGGTTCTAGATAAGAACCGATTGTGATAATCATTGTTTATCACAATCGGTTTTTATATAGAACCGATTGTAATGAGTAGGTATTATCACAATCGGTTTGAGGAAGAAACCGATTGTGATGAGCACAGGTTATCACAATCATTCTTTTTCCAGAACCGATTGCAATGAGATGGTATTATCATAATCGGTTTTGGGAAGAAACCGATTGTGATGAGCACAGGTTATCACAATCATTTCTTTTCCGTGAACCGATTGTGAGATCCTCACAGATTTCCCTTCAGGAACAAGAAAAAAACAAACTCCAACACGGACCGCTTCTCGCTAGAATCCCAACATGCACCTCATCTACCCTTCATTCATGCTTTAATATTTGTGCAACTTGTTTTTTCTGACGATGAATAGTACCGCTCCTCGCTAGAATCCCAACCGCGTTCAACTCTGGACAATTTATATAGACACATGTAGTGATGCAAAATATATATAACATTAGTCTTCCACAGATTGTACTTTCATTACAATATATATCACCACATCCATTGTTTATAATTATTAAACATATATTACAGCCTAATATATTACATTTACCAGTCGAGTCACCGAGTCACCCGAGTCGCGTAGTTCCAGATCACCGAGACTACGCTGACTAGTGATGGTTCATCCTCGATGATGAACCCGATCTAGACGAGGCGCCGGTCCCTATGGTGATCGGGCGCGAAGTACTCCACCTCCTCCTCCTCCTCCTCCTCCTTCTTCTCCCTCCTCGCCTCCTCCTGGTTGCCGTCCCTCCTCCTCCTCCTCGCTCGCCGCCGCCGTCCTCCTCCTCCTCGCTGCCGTCGCCTTGATCGCCATCTCTAGCGGGCGCTTCCTCGCCGGCTTTGGAGGCGCCGGATGGGGTGAGGCGCCGGGAGGGAGGGAGACAGAGGCCACGCCACGAGTGAGGCGCCGAGGTCGAGAAGTGGCCGCCGGGCGGCGTGAGGGCGCCGGAGGAACGACGGTGACTCCACGGATTCCTCCAGACCTTGTCGGAGAAGGAGGCGCTGCCATTGCTGCGTCGATCGTGAAAGGATCAAGTTAGACCTTGCAGAGAAGAAAGGGGCTATATGAAAGAGACTGGAAAAGGAGCTATATGGAGTCACCGTGACGCCTTTGCAGAGAGTTAGACCTTGCAGAGAAGAAAGGAACGCGATCAAACTCTTGGAAGAGTACCCCGATATCGATGAAAGGAGTTATATGAAAGGAGCTATATGTTTGAACTGGCCAAATTGGCGGGGAAGACGAGGGGTGCACATTGAATCGGGTTCATATCCGTAACTGATCGTGATGACCTATAAAGACATTATTGGTTCTTTTTTAGAACCGATCTGCATATTATTATCCAGGTTTCGGTTCTATAAAGAAACCGACTGTTGAGGATCCAAATTATCACAATGGTTTTACATATAAGCCGACGTGATAAATAAATAATCACAAACGGTTCTTGTATAGAACCGATTGTGATGAGGTTCGCTAGGTTTATATATGTACCATCCGACTCGGGATGAACTTATTAACTCGTCGAGTTGGTTCGCTAGGCGATTTCTCTATTTTCCCGCCTAGCTTACTTGTGGCTTTATTCAAAAGGTGGGCCCCATTCCTTCAATCCCTTCAATTTTGTATTAACATACATTATTCGATTTTGATTTGGTGTCATTAGCAGAGTGTATGGTTGAGAAACGAGGGGGTGTAGGAGATCATACGTTGAAGGTTAAAGTTAATTGAAACCCCTAGCTAGCTTGATCAGGAGCTAGATTTCCCCTCGCTTTGTGGCTTTCCTTCTAAAGGTGATCAGCATTAATTTTATAAATCCTTCAATATTTGCAGGGGACTTAAATTAGTTTTTTTATTTGGTCAATGTGTACATTACATGTCATAATTGTGTCAATATAATTAATATGATCAATGATAGAGTACGTAGTTAATTAGGTCACAGAACTTAATGCCTATCGTCTCCGTTTGAGGGTGCTTGTTTATAAGTATGCTAAAATGGCATATTTATAAATAAGCGGTCTCAATTGTCCACGCTTTTGATTGGGGCTTTGAGGATATGTGGCTTCGCAAGTGTTCTAATTGTTGTTGTGTACAAACTCTAGAGAAAGTTTCGCAGGCATCTCCTGGCGTGTTCTCCGAATACACATCCTCTTGACATGTTGTCGATACGTGTATTTGGAGAACAAATGGGAGATGTCGCCAAATTTTCTCTAAAGTTTGTACAACATCTTAGGAACGTGCTCGAACCACATATCCTCGAATGGGGATTAGGACCTAACCTACTTAGAGATTAGGAGTCATCGTTGGTACGTACGTACTTAGTCGGTCTACAGATATACGTTTCTTTATATAAGATCATTCAACAAAAAAACTTTGTTTTCGGGTTCAACCCTTCTTTTTATTTCATTGATTAGGCATTATTAATTTATTGTTTATGGTTTACTTGTAGATGGACCGTGAAGAATGGATGTATCACAAAAGCCGTGTGAGGCCGAATTTCGTGAGGGGAGTTAAGGAGTTCATAAAAATTGCAGAAGAAGATATGGTTATGAGGGGTGTAAAGTTCATATATTGTCCTTGTATTGATTGCACCAATCTCATGAGATTTAACAACTCAGCTCAAATTGAAGGGCATTTGATTCGACGTGGCCGTGAGGAATTACACGTGTTGGATCCATCATGGGGAGATAGGTAGTACCTCGTTACACAACTAAGACATGCTGAAGCCGATCACGAGTTGGAGCGTGATATGTTCGATGGCGATAATTTAGATCAAATGTTGCGGGATGTGGAGGGAAATTACACGGAAAGAGAGTTCAAAATTTAAAAGCTTGATGGATGACGATGCCAAACCATTGTTTTCAAGTTGCAAAGGGAATACACCAAGTTGGGTTCGGTTCTTGCATTGTTTGAACTGAAGGCAAACACCGTTGGACGGATACAAGTTTCAATGCACTTTTAATACTTCTATCGGATATGCTTCAGAGGGAAACGAAGTTGCCAACAAGTATTTATGAAGCGAAGAAGCTATTATGTCCCATGGGAATGGAAATAGAAAGGATACATGCATGTCCAAATGATTGCATACTATACCTATAGCGTCCATAAGGAATCACAAGATTTGTCCTGTTTGTGGTGTACCCCGATACAAACAAAATGAGAAGCGTAATGACAAGAAGCGTAAGAACCTAATTGACGACTGTGAAGATGTGAAAAAGGGGCACTGACCAGGTGTTATGGTATTTGCCCATCATTCCCCGTTTAGAGCGGTTATTTGCAAATCCTAAAGAGGCAAAATTGTTGCGTTGGCATTATGAATCGAAAGGAAGATGGCAAGTTGAGACATCCGCTGATTCGGCTCAATGGAGAAACATTAATTGGCAACATGAGGAGTTTGGTGCCGAGATGAGGAACATAAGATTTGGATTGAGTACGGATGGTATGAACTGCTTGGTAATATGAGCAATGACACAAGATTTCTGGCCAGCTTTTGTTGTGTATCTACAATTTGCCTCCTTGGTTATGCATGAAGCGAAGTATATCATGATGTCGTTGCTAATCTCGTGTCCCAAACAGCCGGTAATGATATTGATGTGTACCTATCACCACTAATTGAGGATTTGGTAAAATTGTGGAATGTGGGGTTGAGGTGTGGGATGCATACAAAGAGAGAACTTCATCCTACTGCTATGATATTTTGCACCATAAATGATTTTTCCAAATTTTGGTAATTTGGCGGCTATAGCACGAAGGAGCCAAAGCTTGTCCAATTTGTGAAGAGGACACCGATAGCTTGTGGTCGCTGAATTCCCGAGGAAAACGGTGTACATGGGTCACCGTGAGGTTTCTACCAAGTCATCGATATCGTAAGATGGATGACAAATTTGATGGAAAGAGGAAGTTCGTGCAGAAGCACCCTATGGTGGAAGGCAAGTATATTCACGTGTAGAGGATATCGATGTTCAGTATGGTAAGAGCCGTGAATCTGTTCGTCCCTAGGACCATTTGGAAAAAGAGGTCGATATTTTGGGACTTACCATATTGGAAGGAGTTAGATGTCCGCCAATGTATTGATGTCATGCACGTTGAGAAAAATGTTTGTGATAATTTGGTAGGCATCCTCGCCGAACATACCTGGGAAGACCAAGGATGGTTTGAATGCTCGCCGTGATATGACCTTACATGGGGATCGGGGCCCAAGCTTGTAAAAGGATGGAGGAGGATGGAAAAGGGCCGCACATCCTCATTGCATGCTACACCTTATCCAAGAAAGAGAAAGAAGACCTCGCAAGTGTCTCCACGATATTAAAGTTCCATCGGGCTACTCCGCAAACATTAAGAAGCTTGTGTCTATGGATGATTTGAAGTTGATCGGTATGAAGTCCCAATGACTGTCCATGTCTTGATGACCCAATGCTCTCGTTGCAATAATCGTAAATATCCTACCATATGACGTCAGTTGGCAATCACGAAGCTATGCTATTTCTTCAATGCGATTTCATGCAAGGTTATTGATCCCATATACTAGACAACTTACAGAGTGAGGTGGTGCAGACTTTGTCGCCTTGAGATGCATTTCCCGCTGTTTCTTCGACGCCATGGTCCACCTCGTTGTTCACCTTGTTAGAGAGATTAAGATTTGTGGACCCGCATTCTGCTATATGTATCCGCTCGAGAGGTACATGGGTATATTAAAGTCATACGTGAGGAATAGGTCGTAAGCCCGAGGGTAGTATTATTGAAGGTTATGGATCTGAAGAGGTTATTGAGTTCTGCGTGGACTACCTAGGTAAAAGACAACCGATTGGTGTTCCTATATCTCATGAGGGCAGACTTCTGGTGGCAAAGGAACCATTGGGTCAAATCTAATGAGCCCACAATTTGATATGTACCGAAGCGCATTTCACGCCTTGCAACACAAATACAGAAGTTCATCCATACATCCAACAAAGACAAGTTGATATTACGGGAAGAGAATCCACTTATGGATGAGCTTTCCATCACACGAGAACACAACGATCGATTCCTCACATGGTTCAAAGAAAAGGTGAAGGTCTCCGTTAGTACCGAGGATGTCAAATGGTTGGCCGATGGACTAAGATTTAATATACGTATATGGCAAGGTTACGATATTAATGGCTACACATTTTATACTGAAAGTCAAGATGCAAAGAGTACAAGCAAAAGCAGTGGTGTGAGCATAGATGCTTTGTCCGATGATCACTCAATTAGAGGATCGCCAATCGCAATGAATCATTACGGGATGATCAAGAAATATGGGAGCTCGACTACGGAATATACCAAGTTCCATTGTTCGATGTAAGTGGTGAGACTTCCTCACTGAGTTAAGGTCGACAAGACAGGTTTTACAATTGTTGATCCGAATAGATCGCCTTTCATGAGATGAACCGCTCGGCCCTCGGCAAAGCAAGCAACTCAAGTTTTCTACGTGCGTGATCCGGCCAATAATCCGAGGTTGCACGTCGTACTTCATGGCAAGAGGAGGATTGTTGGAGTTGAAAATGTCGAGATGAAGAAGAGTACAACCAATTTGATGAAACACCTCCGCTTGCAGATGGGGCATGTCTTAGCGGTGACGACGGCACACATGGAACACATTACATGCGTGTAGATCATCAAGAAGGGTTGTATTTTAAATAAATTAAGTTGTAAGAATTCCCTGTATTAATGTAGCATTTTGTGGAATATATATGTCAAATGGATCTTATAGTATAGCAAATTTGATAAAGATTTGAATTATTCGACTCTTTTGAATGAAGACTCGCTTTTAAAAAAAATAGAAATTGGATCATAGTCATCACAATCGGTTCTGCTTTAGAAACCGACATATAGTATATTGCGATCGGTTCTTCTATAGAACCGATTAACTGTATATCTAAATATTGCTGCGATCGGTTTTTATATAGAACCTAATACGATACTCAACATATTGCGATCGGTTTTTCTATAGAACCTACGTATACTCCACATATTGCATCGGCCTCTTTGGTTAACCGACCGTGATAAAACCAGCATTTTCATTTCTGGCGCATACTCGTTCATTTCGGCGCCAGACTGATTTCGCTTCAATTCATTCCACAACCCTAGCTCGACCACCTCCCACCGGCCGCCTCTCCGCCTCCTCCCCTGGCGCCTCCCCATCTGGCTGGGTACCCGTGGCGCTCCCCCCTCCGGGCCTCCCTCGGCGCCTCTCCGGCTCCTCCCCGGCGCCTCCCCATCGGCCAGGCACTCTGGGCGCCCTCCTGGGCCTCCTCGATCCCACACCCTAGCTCGACCACCTCCCCCACCGGGCGCCTCCTCCGGTCTCTCCCCGCTGGCCCCTCCCGCGATTCCGGCGCCTCCCCTCCGGCTGATTCCTGGGCGCCTCCTCCGGCCTCCCCGGCGCCTCTCCGGCGATTCCCTGGCCGCCTCCTCCTGGCCTCCTCGCGCCTCCTCCGGCCTCCCCAATCGGCGCGCCCCCATCGGCTCCTCCCCCATTGCCGACTTCGGTTCGACCGTAAAGATGCATTTCTGACTGTGGGCTGTAATTGGTTGTAAATAGCTAGATGATGATTGCTTTTGAATGAGGCTTGATTAATCTGATCATTAAAGGAACTTGCTAGACCTAGAACAACACCGCTCTTAGGCTGACAATTTGGTGCCACTTGCTCTTAATGCATTGTTCTAGGTCGAGCAAAGTCTTGTGCTTATTCCTTTATGCTCTGAATCGACAATTTGGTGGCACTTGCTCTTAATGCATTGTGGTAGGGTTAGATTAGTGCTATATTCATTCTGTGCTATGTGCACTTGTTGTTTTCTGTGCTAGAGCAAAGGCTGTTCTAGGTTGTAATCTGAAATTTTTAGATGTAATAGCGGTGATATATTGGCCATCTAGAAGTTGACGGACTTAATTAATTTAGCAACCCTTCTATAGCACCGGAGCAATCCATCATTGCAATTTGAAACTTGTAACACATGCTATATTATCGCACTTTATTATCGAGTTTAGTTATGAATCTATATGCCTCCTCTCTGCTCGAGGGTGCTTGTTTATAAGTATGCTAAAATGGCATATTTATAAATAAGCAGCCTCGAATTGTCCACGTTTTGATAGTTGAGATATGGGAAACCGGGCAGTTCTGAGTCAAGATTAAAACTCTAGAAAGTTTCAACATCTCCTGGTGTTCTTCGAATACACACCCCTCTTGACCTGTTGTCCAGACGTGTATTTGGAGAACAGCGAGATGCCGAAATTTTCTCTAGAGTTGTACAACACTTAGAACTTGCTCGAACCACATATCCTCGAATGGGATTAGGACCTAACCCAATTAGAGATTAGGAGTCATCGCTAATGCACGTGCATTTAGTCGGTCTACAAATAGACATGTGAATTGTTTTCTATTATTTGAAATTTGAATTGCTTCCTCTCATGAAGTTTAGGTTTGACATATACGTATTACTTCAAAATGTCAAAGAAGAGAGCACTGCTCAACGCCGTAAGAGAGAAGAAGGTCCTGCTACCCCATCGAGGAAGGTTAGAAAGGCCAGAGGACCGAATAAAGGAGCTACAGGGAGAACGCCGCAAGTGCTCCGCTTCAATGCCGTGGGGGTTTGCACGGTCTCGGCCTGTTTAAGGGCGCTACCTCTTTTCTCGGCCAATTGGTGAGGGAGCGAGTGCCGATCACAATTAAGGACTGAGGAAGGAAGTAAGCGTTAGCAGAAGAACCGATCGTGGGACGGGTTAAGGGAAAATGGATTATACCAGAGGAAGATGAAATCAATGCAGACGGTGCGCCTTGAAGAGAATGGGTGTGGCTTTGAGGCATTTCAGGGTGACCATGCATGCCAAGTTCGTGTTGAAAGACCGTGACTCCCTTCCAAAGTTATCCATTTGTTACACGAGGTTTGGGAGGAGTTTGCAAGGATGAGGAATACGCCAGGCGAGGAGCCGAGAGAGAAGAATATCGCTATACGCAGGCGTAACACACACGCGCACCACCTCGGTTCCGGGTATGTAGGGAAGAAGGCGAGTGGGTGCGACTTCAGCAGAGGAGTGTGCAACCTTCGGGACAACGATGCCTTACTCCCACATATGGTGAGCGGCACGCGATCTGGGTATTAGCGAGACGAAGAAAACCTTCGACGGGTCGATTGTCATTCCAAACTCCGCTGATCGCACAGATCGTCCACGACCATCGTAAGATATCTAACATAGTACATTGCATATTATATTCCCATTGTATTTTAGTAATAATTTATACTTGCGACCTGCAGAGGAGGTAAGCTGCGAAAGAGCAAGGAGCATTTGAAAGCCAAGGGTCAAGGGACATCCTGTGTTCGCAATCGAAGCCCGATCATAAGGGCTTACGCAGGTGGTATACGAAGAGGTCCTTCTTTGTAGAGGAGAGCGCTTCAGGCGTCAGGGCAAGATCATGGGAAGCACGTGAGGCGCCGGATTAGGCGCAGATGAAGGAGGAGTTGAAGGAGGAGTTAAAGGCCGAGATGATGGCTGAGATGATGGCGATGTTCTCCCGAATCAGATTCTCAACCATCGCCTATGCTACGCCCTAGCAAACGCGCTTCAATAAGGAACTGTGCATTCCACACCTCAAGGTAATAACTGCTTTGCACCAAAAGGTACATGAGTAAGCTTAACACGATTATGATGAAGATGCTCGATCACTTCTTGCGTGGTCACGCCAAGTGCCTGGCTAGTCCTCGATCGACGACGGAATAAGATTGAGGCTGGGCGCGCGGGTTGCATTTCCAAGCAAGGAGGATGACACGGTGCATGGTATACCTTTGGGGATGGGCTACATGAGGGTGCAGGTGGACTATGTCCACGATGTTTACATGTCTCATGCCCCTCGAAGTTCCCCTAACGAAGATATCACCACTCTTGGGCAAGCACGGATGTCCGTTCATCAAGTGGTTCGCGACGGGTCGAGTGCAAGCACCTCCCGCCGCTGCTACGCTGGTACTACTGCATTACTTCAAGCATCGCTGGTACTACTGGCACGCTCTTCTGCCATCTTGCTATCGCGCTCATCGCGCTATCCGCTATCGCTACAGCTTGTTACTACTATCGCCATCGCTAGTAATCGGTATCGCTCGTGTCGCCCCGTTACGCTATCCGGTACTACCGGCCGCCGCTTCCCTGGTATTTACTCCCGCCGCTTCCTCGCCCTCCTCCTCCTATCCGCTTCCTCGCTTCCTCCTCCTACTCACCGCTCCAGACATGCTCCTCGCCGCGCACAACTGCTACACAGCACCGCACCTCTCTCGTGACGATACGCACCGCTGCACCTCGCACCTACGCCGCAGCCTACAAATGTCAAAAGGCAGGGGCGCAAAGAGACTTCTACCACGATGACGAAAGATACAAAGCGAGAGTTCGTAGAGTCCTTCCGTGAAGAAGGCAAAGTTGTCGAGGGCACGTAACACCCTCGATGATCACAAGCGTACATACATGGAAAGCTCCTTTCTCCCAAGCCACGAATTGAATTCTTTGGGCTTGTTCACCGCCACCTACATGGATGGTACATCGATAGGTCACATGAGGACGAGCCTCGCCACGATTTCATAGTGAAGTATCGAGCGCCAATTCCACCGCAAGAACGAGGATGGGACCTTCTTCCTACCGCTTTGAGGATCTCAGATTTTATGTACAGCTTGAAAGCCGCGATATTTCTACCATACGATCCTGGGCGCTGGAGTCTCGCACCATACTCAATCGATGACTATTTATTGATTTTGTATTATATTTTTTAACAATTGACATGAATTGCGTGGATCATGAGGCGAGTCATGGACGTGGTCGACACTGGCTTCCGGGTTTGTCGACCCAGAGATGGTGTCTGCGACCATGGCTAAGTATCAATCGGAGTTCCTTGCAGGATACATCAAGCTGTGCATTGCATGAGGAGGCAAAAGGACTTCATTCTCTTCCCATACCACCAGGTGAGTATGTACTACTATACAATTCAATTACATGTACACTTCAACCTTGCATTAACTTATTCTCTCTGCATTGTGTACCGCTTAATAAGCAACCATTGGGTTCTACTTGTGGTTGTTCCGAGTCAAAACAAGGTCTAGACGCTGAACTCGCTCAAAATAGACCGATGGAATATGCGTCGAGCCTGCTTTGCGTATAAGTACATTCCTCTAACCTAACACTTTACATATTGAACTACGTTACGTATTTTTAACCTCAATGGCATCTCTCCAATGTATAGGGCTTTCATGTTTACGTTGTCAACGTAACGTACGACACAATGATAAACAAGGCACCAAACTCAGTGGAAGCGCTTTCAAGGTACAAGTGTCTATCATAGGATTTTTTTCTTCGACACCTATTTTTAATTCAGCTCTAATTTAAGTTTCTTTGTTCACAAGGTCATCAACAAGTGCGATGATCTATGCGGCTTTTACGTGATGCATCACATCCCGATTTTGGTTGGTCGCCACATCTTTTTCCTAAGGTATAGAGCAGATTATTTGCACTACTGTCTATGTGATATTTGTTTACAAGCATAATACTATCAGCATGTTTTAGTTCCAATTTAAGACTTAAATATATTAGTGCACTACTATCTATTTTGCAGGACATTGATATCAACCGGAAGAGCCTAACCAACGCTGATCTCAAGAAATTACGAGACCATTTATGCCAGTGGTACCGGGATGCAAGTTATAACGGATGATGGTAGATATAGAGACCATTCAAGCAAATACTAGTCCATAAAGTGTAAACAAAATTTATCTGAATGTGAATGTGATTCAGTGGATTGTACAAACAATATTAATTTTAATGCAATGTGTGTAGATTGTGATGTATATGTTCTGTGATATTGTGGATTGTGATGAATGTGTCATATTGTCAATGCGAGGCCATTTTCGGACGATGGACAGTAACATCATCACAATCGGTTATTTGTTGGAACCGATTGGGATAGGTACAGTATCACAATCGGTTCTTACTGGAACCGATTGGGATATGTACAGTATCACAATCGGTTCTTACTGGAACCGATTGGGATATGTACAGTATCACAATCGGTTTGCATAAAGAACCGACAGATAATGTAATAATTTGAATCGGTTCTAAAAAAGAACCGATTGTGATATATTATTATCCCCATCGGTTCTACAAATCAACCGATTGTGATAATGTAATCATTTGTATCGGTTCTAGATAAGAACCGATTGTGATATTATACTTATCGCAATCGGTTCTAAGAGAAAACCGATTGTGATAAGTGTAATATCACAGTCGGTTCGTAAAAAGAACCGACAGTGATAATGTATTATTAGTGTCGGTTAAAAACCGACTGTGATATATCTACCTTATCACTGTCGTTGGACTTTGTATCGCCACCAAAACCGACGGTGATGGCCGAAAAAAACCGATAGTAATGTGCCATTCTGTAGTAGTGAACTGCCGTTATGAAGTGAGTACAAGCAATTGCCTTGACGAAGGAAATAGCTAAAATGTTTCCTCACTTTGGTTCAATTAGCCTTAGTAGTGCCAGCCGTTCTTAGTTAGTAGTGCAGCCGCTCCATTCATTTTCCAGCCATTTGTGGTGCTTCACACCTCCACTCTTTTTCCTACGTAAGGTTACTCAAGTTCGTTCAGGTGGACAGTAAGTCCATTTCCTGCGCATGATTGATTCTTCTCCCAGCCAATTCCATTCACTAACCACGCCAGTTGTTGGGTCGTTCTCGCCGCCGTCGTTGTTGCCGTCGTCACCGCGCCGCCGTTGGAGTCGCCGCCGTCACGTCGCCGCTGTTGTCTCGTTGCTGACATCACCGCCGGCGCACTCTCCAATCTCACGTTTCCTGTGCCCAACGGTCTGCACGCTGCTTAGCATCGTCTGGTACTTCTCTTAATTTTCTTTTACGCGCGCTCTGTTCCTTAGATCAGTCGATCTAGTCTGTATATATTAGAAATACTAGCGTGTATGATTTTTTCTATATGCATGAACTCATGTACTACGGTTGGTAGATGTATATATATATTCGCGCATATATATAGATTGATCGGATGATCGCGTCGTGTCTGTTCGCATATGTTTAGACATGTTAGCGTATATATATGTTGGTACGAATGCATCTCTACATATATATTAGGTTGCGTGTGCATACGTGTGTGTGTGTATATATATATATATATGTCTTAGACTGAATCTTGAGCACATATACATATATAGGTTGTAAGTAGTCTTGTATACATTAGGAGGTATACGTGAATGTTGTATATAAATATATATTATCATGTTTCTAGCCGAACCATTTCGCATACACATTGTGCATGAATCCAAGCCACGCGTGAACAGTACCATGCAAACTAGTAAAAGTAAGTTACATGTGTTAATTTCCGGTATTTGCGAAATTTGTCTTTTTCACTACAAATTCGTTTTAAGTCCAAATGCTTGCAATAAATTTTGTTAACTAGTAAAAATTAATACCTTTCTACAGTATTTTTACTGGAATTTTATAATTAAATTTATACTGTTAAATTATTTGCGGAAAGTCCAAACTTGCGAATTTTGTAACTCTTAAACTGTACGTCCAAAAATGTTGAAATAAATTTTATAAATTCTAGAAAGTGCTAAACTAATTATTTGGAAGTTTTCACGAAATTACGCATTAATTTGATTTTTAGTTTTTCTCGAATGTGTGTTTATTGGGTTATCTGCTACGCGTAGACGTTGATCTGAGCGGGAGTGCGGAAGTTGAAGACCAAGCCCAAGCTTTAGATCAAGATTATCAGCTGTTTGAAGGCAAGTTGTGCTTTGACCATGTTGCTCCTAATTTTTGAAATATACTTTGATTTAAATTATGCATGCTATGTTGTTAAAAATGGATTAACTTAATTTGGATTAAGTAGATAATTAACATAATCATTAATTCCACCCTTGATGATATTATTTATATGCCATATGTTCCATTGTCACCTTAAGTTGGGATTAATTGTTGGATGATATGATTGTGCCAACACGGGAGGCTAGACCTTGACTAGTTGCTTAGCTATGCTTGCGCGAAATATATTTCAAATAGCAAAATAATATTAACTAATGACAAATGGAATGATTTTGGAAGTTAAATGTGATCTTGTCACGTGATGATGTGAAGTGTAGGTACCTTCGTGGTTCTACATGGTAACGGATATTATTGTTGGCATGTGTTGCACAATAATCAAACCGGGGTGGGAAAAGATTTAAACTGGGGCAAGTGGCAAGATGGCCTCGTGCCAGGTGGGCCTTTGTGGCAACAGGATGAGTGATGTGAAGGCTTTGTGCCAAAACTTGAGAGAAGGATGTCTTGCCCTGGACAGTTAAGGACTTCACCTTGCAAGCCTTTGAACTGGGCCTTTCGTACAACCACATGACTGGAGTGGGACGGTCTTAGTTTAGTAGGATTCTGAAGTCTAACCTTTAATACCTCAGGGTGACAGTTACGTCGGGGTAACTGTGTGGGGGAGTGTACCTATGCTACGGCTTGGTGCCCATCCAACGGTGATTGTCGGTCCTACACTTCGGTCCTTCGTGGGGGAAGTGGTAGTGAAGGCAATATCGGAGAGGGTCATAGGTGTAGAAAGAAGTTTCTGAAAAACTTCGTTACGGTCAATCGCCTTTGTGGTGTGCGACTGTATCATGTGGGTAAAGTGTACAACCTCTGCAGAGTGTGTCAAAACTATTCGAATAGCCGAGTCCACGGTACTGGACAAAGCTCGGGGATTACAGTCAAGGGGTAGATTTTCTAAAATAAAATGTGGGAAGATTGGCTGAGTGCCAAAGAGGATGATAAATTGACTTAGGCTTGGTGCCATGCTTATGAAATGAGATTGTGAACTTAATATAACCTAATATAATATGATTTCACTGTTTTTGAACCTATTGTAGTTATTCAATTAAAGCAAAATGTTGTTTAATGCAAAGGAACCAATTAAGCCCTTCCTTTGGAAGAAGCCATGCATATAGTAATAGGATTGCACTTCTGTGCATGACTTGCTGAGTATGTTGTATACTCACCCTTGCCAATCAACAAAACATCAAAAGAAGAGTCTACACCCGCTTGGGAGGAGGAGTATGTCGAGGACCAGGAAAACTAGGAGGCAACCTTCGTCAGATGCCTGTGGCGTTGTGGAGCTTATCAAGACTTTTGTTTTCTGTTGTTTATGTTTACTTGTCTTTATTTGAGTAAGCCTTGCGTGGCTGAATATTGTAAGGCGACCTTAAGGTCTTGCAACAGTTATCTTAATTATTGAAGTACTTATTTATATTCCGCTGTGTATGATTGTGGTACTTCATCCCTGTTATGACTGTGTGCACTAGCGAGATCCTGGACTAGTGCGGAATACACAGAGGGTCCGGATTTGCAGATTCGGGTCCCGACAGCTACTCTAAATTACACACCTCAATCGCTACTCTAGATCACACAACTCAATCCCTAGTCTAAATTACACAACTAAATCGCTACTCTAAATTGAAGAACACGAAATTAAGCAAAATTGCGATGTTACCTCCTTCTCCTCCTCCTCCTCCTCCTCCTCCTTCTTCTTCTTCTTCCTCTCTCTCTCCCTCTCCTTCCCTCTCCTTCCTCTCCCTCTCTCTTCTTCTCTTCCTTCGGCCGGCGGCGCCCCCTCCCTTTTTTTTGCTTCTGCCGCTCAAGATCGATTGAGATCGATCTGGCTTTGGTCGTTTGTTTTACCGAGCTATTTTCGCCGTACGGTGTGGCGACAACCTATTTTCGCCAAACCATACGGCGAAAATAGGGTCTTCGCCATACCGTACGGCAAAAATAGCCTTGATTCCCGTGTAGCAGATTAACTGCGGATTTAGGGTATTGTCGCCACACGGTTCGGCGAAAATAGGGTATTCGCCGTAGGGTATGGCGAAAATAGGGTATTTGCCGTATGGTCTGGCAATTACATATTAATTTTGCAATTTTGATTTTTCGAGTATTAAAACCACAATTCTTTTTTAAAAAAGTATTATTTAAAAAATTTCAAGATTTAACCCTTTTTCTACATCGTTTTCACATATAGGCTACAAAAATTTCAGTATAATTCAAAAAAAATCAATTAATTAATAAAACCCAGAGCACAAAAAAATTACAGTTTTGCCCCTCATCCTTTCTTTTGTCTCCTGTTTGCCAAAATGAGGAATAAAAGAGCCATTCGGACAGGGACATCAACCATTATTGCCTTGCATCACTCCACCCATTTTTCCCCTTCCTGTCACTTTCTTCTCCCAAAAGCAGCAAGCCACGAGCACAAGATCAAGCCTCAAACTTTCATCTTCTCTCCTTCGAATCTCATTCAAGAATCATCTCATGCATGTCATACCATTGTATTCACAAGCTCACATGCAATCCATTCCTGCGATTAGTTTTTGCATGCAAGTTCGATTGAGCATTTTGGAGGAGGGACAATAGCACTAGAAGTGAGGCTCACGTGAGCATGGCCTGCACTGGCTACCTCAACATTAGCTCAAGGCGGCATGGTCACGCCCAGGAGGTGGATGGCGATGTGGAGAAGTGTCGGTGGCATGGCGAAGCCTGGTGGCGACTTCGGGGCAGCATGAAGACAACGAGGCTGGGCGATGTGGAGCCAGAGAGGCGAGTCGGCGTGCAGGGCCGGGCCATGGAGCAAGCGTCAGCCTGGGATGTCGGCGGTGAGGCGCACGGAGGCCGGGTCAGCGCGAGGTGCCGGCGAGGCGTAGTGGCCCTCGGCACGGGTGACCGGCGAGGCCGCGAGAGTGTCAAACCCCGGAATAACACCTCTGAAATCCTTTGTGTATTCTATACTAGTCCAGGAAATGCTAGTACACACAGTAGAAATGAAACCATAGCATATCCTTCGCTCTTTATTAACAATAAATATTCCGGGTTACATAATAAATAGCGCGCGGGCCAATGAATAAACAACTTAAATAAAAGCAGCGAAATCGAAGAATGGAAGATAGGGCCCAATTTATTTGCCACAGGTAATCGACTAGGGACGCGGCCTAGTCCAACTGGTCCTCACCATCGTGGTACTCCTCCTCTGAAGCAGCAGATTAAGCAAGGGTGAGTACAAACGTACTCAGCAAACCACACCGGAAATGCAATATAAATGCACGGGTAATCAAAGGATAGCAATATGGTTTATTTGAGCGTAAAGCAATAGTTTAATAAACATTTTAGATAATTTTAAATGGCATAGTTTTTAATGGAACTCAAATCTATACATTTTTCTTTAACTCAGGAATCTCTCCTGGAATTGTCTAAGTTTTACCCATAATGGACTCCTTCCATCCAACATCATTTTTGGAAACCAAATTTTAATTTACAAAAGTCTAATCTGAGAATGGCTTGCTCGGCATGCCCATAACCGCGGGCGCAGCTAATCAATTAGTTTGACACTCTGCAGAGGTTGTACAACTTTACCCACAAGACATAATATTTCCCCTTGTATCAACACACTTCCTTTGGTGAGTGACAGAGAAAATTTATGACAAGGCCTCTTTAATAAATCATACATGTAGCCATGCCCACTAAGGTTTCACCGCTGAAAGACTCCCTTAATTCAGAAGCCCCCTCTTGTGCTAAAGTGGCAACATCACGCTTTCACCACACCACTACCCCCATATGGCATGACTGTCCATGGAATGATTTAATATGGCTAGTGTAACATCCCTATTTTCGGTTTTCTAAAAAAACTTAATTAAAAATTATTTAATTTAAAGACTTGGATTTTAATTGGAGTTCTAATTATCCTGGCATTCCTTATCCCTCCGAAAATGGAATTCATTCCATTATCATCCGCAAAATCCTAAATTCCATCCTTACTTGAGAATTCCGTTCAAGGTTAAAAATTGCTTCAAAAATCCCAAAACCTATTGCATTAGGTTTCAAATATTCTATAATATTTTTGAGAATTTTTTCAAGATTTATAAAGTCTCTTTGCTATTTTATCTTTCGCACTCTTCCTCGAAACACTATTTAAATTCAATTTATTCATTCTGGTATCATTCAAATTCCAAAATTCATCCAAAAATCATGAAACTAATTTTATTTGGTTCCAAATATTCTCTAGTATTTTTGAGAATTTTTTCGGGATTGTTAGATCCTTTTTGCTATTTTATCTCTCGCGCTATAGTTTCTTCACTATTCATGGGGGTCCACATGTCAGATGAACATTGCTTCTTCAACCTCCAGCCACTTGCAAGCAGAGAACGACCCTCTCTCTCCCCACTCCATTGAAGCACTAAAGGAAGCTTCATTTCCCCTCCGATTCTTGCCCCAAAAATTCTGAAAAAATAATATTCGTAATCCTCGTTGCATTTGTAACGTTCCAAAGTTAATTCCTTAATTAAATCCTTCATAAATTGCAACTTACTCCCGTGAAAACGTTTTTCCATTTCTTCCATGAATGCATCCACTTCGGTCCTCCTCTTGCCCTATAAAAAGGGGGCTTTGGTGCCTCTACTCGTCACCAACCCGTCCCTCCACTTCCCTTGTGCTACTTCGTCTTCATTTCGACTAATTTCGTGTTTGTTCATCATCAACCAAAGAGTTTACAACCTTGATTACTTCCAATCCGGTAGTCCTCTTCGAAATCCGACACTACCGTTGGATTCGCATCGTCGAAACCTTTCCGGTAATCACCTTCCCCAACCCCGCCACTGTAACACCCCGGCATTGAATATGCCTGAATGCTACCAAACATAAGCTAAACAACATCTAAATACCACATTTAAACATAAATTCCAGCAAAGACGCACATGCTAAAAACCGAGATTTCGGCAGCATCTCCTTTGATTTAACATGGTTTGAAGAAGCAACAACAGTATAGCACTATGGAATATGAGAGACAACTAAAAACAGCAATAATTAATGACTTAGCAACAATGTAAGTCTAGTTCCAAACATATAATGTCTCCAAGAGTCAAACGAACGAAAAGATTCCCATTTAGCAAAGCTAAGCCTTAAAGCAATGATCATCACACGCAATTTATTATCAACACTAATTGAATGACTTGTGAAATCAAAAGAGTGAAGCTACGTGTGGAAGTGTGACTATTTCCCTTCCCCGCATGCCGGATTCATGGTACCTAAAAGAAAACAACATAAACACAAGCGTGAGTTCATCACTCAGCAAGCATATTGCAATGGACAACAAGAACAATAACATGGCAATAATGTCTCACATCATGTATATCATCTCATTCATGAACACATAACATTATCATCATCATTACGTATGCAATGCAATGCAATGCTCATGTCTCCTTGGAAACTCATACCGGTATGGTTGAGTACACACCCGTCGATGTACACCCTCTCCCCCCTTCCATCCCGAAGATGGAGGGTGCCTACTCCTCGCTTCCAAACACCACGTGGATGGAATCACGATGTAGGACTTACTCAATGGCTCTCCGGATTAGTCATAACTTTCTCACCGACCTTCCCCGGACTAGTTATGACTTTCTCACCGCCCGGGCCATGTAACATGCCATGTATGCAATTATGCCAACATCATATTTAACTCGTACATTAACACATGGCATCATAACATAATAAACATGCTCATCATATCATTGGCAATCATTAAAGCATGGCAAGTGATCATATATCATGTAGTCAATTCCATCTATTCTCAACAAGCAACCTACAAATCGGTATCCATTACAACACACTTGCCTCAACCACGGGCAACGGATTGGCGAGAAGTAGAAGGCACTCCTGGGGTCACACCACCTGCACATAGGTATCATACACTCACAATCATGTCCACAAAACAGTACGCAAACCCTCATCTACCCCGACATTGCCAACTACTCGCAAAACCTAAAAACAGAGGTTCTGTCCCGTCGGGACAGCAGCCTTCCAAAAGGCATAACTCGGGTTCTAAGACTCCGAATCAATTAAACGAGTATATCCTCGTGTAGCTTAGGAAATTTCCCAACTTTTTCTAGGTATAGGGAAAGACTGATTTGAACTCTAAAGTTGTTTAATCTACAAAATACCGTGATCTGTTCCTATCACATCACAGATTTTAACACGCTCGGTAAAACAGCCATAACTTTCAAACGGCTGGGCAGAATTTAAATTTCTTTATATCCACGGAAAGATAACGAAATTATCTACAACTTCTTCAACGTCCGTATGACCAGATTCCAAATCTAATTTGGCGAAAAACCGAACCCTAGGTTGACTGCTCATGCTGCCCGAAACAGAGAACGTGGCAACTTCTAGATCTAATCCAATCTACTCAATTCTAGTACCACCAATTGATCTAAAAACTTGATAAACACCCTTAGAACAGTACCTAGACCAACCCCAAGGATTCCCATGGCCATACCTTTGCCCAACGCACGAAAACCCAATAGATCTCCTCCCGGTTCGCGCGATCTCCTTCCTCGCTCCAATCCCGCCGGATCTCCTCGTCGCGGAGCGCTCCAACGGATGGATCTTTGAGGTGTGGAGGTGGAGAACTCCCCTAGGGGCAGCAAGGGAGGAGGAGAGGTGGTGGTGTGGTGGTGGAGCATTGGGGAGCATTGGGGGTGGTGGTGGCGCCACATGGTGGTGGTGGGGTGGTGTGGGGGGCGGCTAGGACTTGTGGGGGCGCAAGGGCAGGGGGTGAACGCCTAAAGGGGCTGGGGGAGGCCCCCAACTAGGTCTCCTACTCCTATTAGGACTCAAACTCCATCCCACCAAAGCCCACGACCCTTTCCTTTAGGCCCAAACTCCCCCAGAAAGGCCCAAAACCCCGGAAACGGCCCGAAAATGGCCCGGAAACGCTATTAAGCCTCCTATCATATGGTTTTAACCTCCAATACCATATTTCATAAAGTTTTTGACCTTAACATTCACATTAAATAATCTCACACCATTCCGTAGTGTCACAGCCACCCTTCCACGGCAAAGCTACCTTGTGTAAACCCTAGTTTTTCTATGTCCTGTCGTTCTAGAAGCCATGGCTACTGCATGATCACTTGCCCGAGTGAAAACAATTTTGTAGCTATAGTAATCATGGCTTCCAGAACGACAGGACACATAAAAACTAAGGTTTACACAAAGTAGCTTTAGCATGGAAGGGTGGCGGGGTTGGGGAAGGTGATTACCGTAAAGGTTTCGACGATGCGAATCCAACGGTGGTGTCATATTTCGAAGAGGACTACCGGATTAGAAGTAATCGAGGTCATAAACTCTTCGGTTGATGATGAACAAACACGAAATTCGTCGAAATGAAGACGAAGTAGCACAAGGGAAGTGGAGGGACGGGTTGGCGACGAGTAGAGGCACCAAAGCACCCTTTTTATAGGGCAAGAGGAGGACCGGAGTGGATGCATTCATGGAAGAAACGGAAAAACGTTTTCACGAGAGTAAGTTGCAATTTATGAAGGATTTAATTAAGGAATTAACTTTGGAACATTACAAATGCAACGAGGATTACGAATATTATTTTTCCAGAATTTTTGGGGCAAGAATCGGAGGGGAAATGAAGCTTCCTTTAGTGCTTCAATGGAGTGGGGAGAGAGAGGGTCGTTCTCTGCTTGCAAGTGGCTGGAGGTTGAAGAAGCAATGTTCATCTGACATGTGGACCCCCATGAATAGTGAAGAAACTATGACGCGAGAGATAAAATAGCAAAAAGGATCTAACAATCCCGGAAAAATTCTCAAAAATACTAGAGAATATTTGGAACCAAATAAAATTAGTTTCATGATTTTGGGATGAATTTTGGAATTTGAATGATACCGGAATGAATAAATTGAATTTAAATAGTGTTTCGAGGAAGAGTGCGAAAGATAAAATAGCAAAGAGACTCCATAAATCTTTGAAAAATTCTCAAAAATATTATAGAATATTTGGAACCTAATGCAATATATTTTGGGATTTTTGAAGCAATTCTTAACCTTGAACGGAATTCTCAAGTAAGGATGGAATTTAGGATTTTGCGGACGATAATGGAATGAATTCCATTTTTGGAGGGATAAGGAATGCCAGGATAATTAGAACTCCAATTAAAATCCAAGTCTTTAAATTAAATAATTTTAAATTAATTTTTTTTTAGAAAACCGAAAATAGGGATGTTACAGCTAGCCAGGTCTGTTTCATTCCAGACTCGTGGTAGTACGGTTAGGCTTTACATTCAGCAAAATGCAGACCGGCCCTTAATTGACTAGGCGAGACTTTCCACAAACCCAATATGACAACCACACCACTTTCCAATCCTTTCTCGCCCTGTCTAAGTTATTTTCATTTTAACCATACTAGTCTCCACATTAATGCTAACATTGATCGCTATAAGCTTCCATTTAATCATGATATCATTTTGGCATAAAGATCCCTAAAACTTCCTAAGTCCATATCTAAGCTTGTCTAAGCAATATCTAAATTTTACAATGGTCATAGCTTATATTTTTCCCTAAGGTTACAAAGGGTATCGGAATTTAAATGTCAAAGGTGGCACATCAATAATGGTCATATCTATCATTTAAAACTAGGTCGAAAATTAACGTCTATAATAAATAAGCATGCAATAATTTAAAATTCAACATACAAGTTCACAAATTGGGAGCAACATGATCAAGGGGGTGTGACTTGCCTGGTTCGACGAGTTGCTGCTCGAAATCGTCGTTCGAGAACTCGGACTCTCCGTAATCTACGCATAAAAAGCACCCAAATTCAAATAAAATCCAAATAAATTCAAATTGAAATTCAAACTAGTACTAAACTAAAATTTAAGATTTAAAATGAATTTAGGAAGAAAAACAGAGCCAAACGGAGTTCGAACGGGCGAAAACGGGCTCCCGAAAGTTTAAAAAGATTAAAACATAATTTTCTAGATTTTTTAATTATTTTTAAAAAGAAAAACCGAATTTACTGCATCATGCTGATGTCAGCAGTCAAAATCTGGTTTTTAAAATATTTTTAATAGAAAATCCACTTTATGACATCAGCATGACATCATAAAGGGTTTTTGGAAAATCCTTTTTTTTCTTTTAAAAGCGAGGCGGGCCCTGGTAGCGTGGATCGCGTCCACGACGGCGTCTGGCGCACGCCTTGTACACGCTGGTGCAGGCGAGGGCGGCGGCGAAGCGGCGTGGCGGCTGGCCGGAGCGAAGGAAGAAGGAGAAGCGGCACACCGTAGGCGAGCCCAGCAGGCGAGGCGGTGGAGTCGACGAGCAGGAGGCCGGGAGAGGGCGGCGCGACGCGGAGGAGCAGCACGGGCGCGCGCCGGAGATGGGGAAGATGGCGGCGGCGCGGGGTGGGGAAGGGAGAGGGGAGGCGAGGGAGGAGAGTGGAGGGCACGGGGAGAAATGGGGGGCTCGTGGGGGCTTTATAGGGGGGCGAGGCGGCGTGGCGGCTCAACCGTAGCTGAATCAGCTTGGCGGCGGTTCTTGAGTGGTGGCGGCAGACGGAAAGGGCTGGGACGACCGTTGGGCGGCGGCGGCCCATGCAGCGAGCGAGCGTCACGAGGAGGCGCGGCGCCAAAGGGCGACCACGGCTCGTAGCCTGGCGTCGGCGAAGTGCTGATGTGGTGGCGGCTCATTGGGCCAGCGTGTACGGCATCCCGACGAGGTGAGTCCGACGAGCCACGGTGCGGATCCGGATCCAGCGTGGACGAAACGACGCGTCGCCGAGGCAACAACGGCTTGGCAAGGCGGCGTGGCCCGGTCGGGGCGGCGCTGCTCGGGCTGGAGGAAGAGGAAGGCGACGGCGCCCAGGAGCCGAAGGCCAAGGCGGCGACCGTGGATGGAACCAGCCGGTGCCGCAGCTAGGGGGAGAAGGGGGAGCTCACCAAGGGGTGGACCGACCAGGGAGTGGCGAGGAGATGGCCGGATTGGAGGAGAGGAAGAAAGAAATGAAGAAGAAGAAGGAAGGAGAAGAATGGGGAAAAGAAAGCAGCATGAGTTGTTCAGCCAGGCTGGCAAGAAAAGAAAAAGGAGAGAGAAGAAGAAAAAGGGAAGTCAGAAAAAAAATATAGAAATTAGATGGTGGCGGTAGACTCGGATTTTTGTGTTTGCGAGATGGTCGATTTTCGATGGTTCTTTATATTCGGCAGCACATATTTGACGCTATGGTAAAACGCTAGTGCCAATTGAATTTCCATATACATGAATTTATTGTCATGCATGTCATCTTATTTATGAACTTATCGTATATACATCCATGTTTGCGGTAAAAATTGTCCAATGGTTCATGATTGGATCGAGATGGCTAACTGTTACATCTTAATTGTGTGGTAGCATGTAAATAAATGGATGATAACTTGTTAGCTCATACAGGTGTCTTCGACAATGAGGAGTAACATGCTTAATTGATTGGTGGATGGCAAGCTATTCAATCAGATGAATTGTTGCGCGAGGCCAAGTCCGAGGTTGCGGTGGTTGGCCCCACAGCCCACAGCGATGGAGGAGGAGGCCCGGTCGTGGCGCTTGCAGAGCAGGCGCAGGAGGTTGGTCGACGCTGCGCGGCGGCCAGGGATTGGTGCGACCGAGGCCAACCAGCGAGGCGCGGGTCGGCACCAGGAGCGATAGCCAACCGGCGCGGCCTGGGGCGTGATGGCCGTGGCCAGAGCGAGGAGGCCAGCACCGGGAAGTCGGAGCAGCCGACGGCCAGGGCGGCTTGGCCAATGGCCGATGGTGTTGAGGGGCGGCCTGGCAGTGCAGTCAGCGTGAAGGTGACGGCGTGGAGGCAGGCTTTGAGGCACAGTGCTCATGGTGTGGTGGCTTGACAAGAGAAGAAAAAGATGGCTTCTAGTGAAGCCAACGAATGTGAGGCAGGAAAATAGAGAGGAGAAGAATGGGGAAGGAAAGAAGGGGGAAAGAAACGAGGAAGCGAGGAAAAAGATGGAGCCTATCGGCTGGAAGGAAAGGAAGGGAGAAAAAAGAAGAAAAAGAAAAGAAAAGGAAGAAAAAGAAAGAACAAAAAAAAGGGGGAAAGAAAAACAAGAAAGAAGAAAGAAGAAAGTAGAAAATAGAGGGCGGCGGTAGACCCAGGTTTCATGTGCGTGCGATGCTAGGGATTTTTCTTGGGGGTTCTTCAGATTCGGCGGTGCATATTTAACGCTATCATAAAACGCTAGTGCTAATTGCATTTCCATATAAATGAATTAATTGTCATGCATGACATCTCATTTTCATACTCATCGCATCTACATGCATGTTTGTGGTAAAAATTGTCCAATGGTTCATGATTAGAAATAATTAGCTATTACATCTTAATTGTGTTGTAGCATGTAAATAAATGGATAATAACTTGTTAGCTCATAAAGGTTTCTTAGACAATGAGGAGTAACATGCTTGAGTGAATGGTGGATGACAAGATATTCAATTTGATGAATTGTTGGATCACATGCACATATCGTTAGTACCACATGAATATAAGATAATATGTCGGTAGTCAATTGAGATATTCTTATAGTGGGGACAATTGTGTGGTTAATTGGTTGGAGGTCAATGAGATTGAATTGCATGGTTTACTAGTCATGGGGTCAATGGTAGATCTATATAATTGTGTCGCATCGATGGAGTTCCCCTACTTAGATTGAGTTGTATTTATGTGATGATGGATTATTCTCATGATTAACTGATGGTCGTGAGCTATTTAAGTTGCACATACGTACTTGGATTGAGTGTCTTAATAAGATTTAGATAATCACTTAAGTTAAGTGATTGAAGGCTTAGCAATTGATTTCTTAGCACACAATTAAATTGCAATGACATGTTAGAGTATGAGTCTTATGTGCCAAATTGTGGAATGTGGTACTCTCAAATTGGATTAATAAAGATGTAGATAGGAGATGAAAAAGCTAGTGCACATATGACTATATTGGTAGATAACATAGATGATTGATAAGGAATGAAGAGTGGTGTGGTCGATATGAGTTATTAAATGATGATTACAAGAATAAATCGTGAAGCTCATTAAGAGTTAGATAATTAAGTGCACCTAGACTGGTGGGATTTTAATTTGTACATCTCCATATTGATGTTGTGAGATCAGCACATGTCACAGCCCCAAATATTCTTTAAGACATTAAGTTATGCATATCATATTCATGTCATTCATATTTGCAATAAAATCTTCACTTGTTTACAATTTCACAAGTGATGAACCATTTAACTTGAAGGGAGATCAATTTCATAAAACCTTAAAAATCATTCTCCAACCACACCAACCTTTCTCTTACCCATAGTCAATGACATGTGGGCCATGCTTGCAAGAGAGAGGAGTGGCTTGCACATACCAACCTTGTCCTTTCTCACTTTATTCACCTCTACCCACTCCCCCACCTATTCTATGCCATGTGGGACCTTACCCCACATACAAGGGAGAAAGGTGGCAACTATATAAACCATCCCACCTTGGTTTCTCCTCCCCACACTCTCATTTGCTCCTCCCTAATCAGAATTTTTAGCAAGAAGAGAGCAAGAACACTCCCCTCTACCTCTCCATTCTCCTTCGCAAAATCCATCCAAAAATCAAGTTTTAGCTTGTGCATCATTTCCATCCGAATGGATTTTTCTTGCACCAAGTTTTGGGTAAGTTCAAATCCTTTCTTACTCCTTCAAATTCTGAATTTTTTGGCAACTTGGAGCTTATTCTATTCTTCTCCATGAAAATCACCTCCAAGTTGAAGAATGAGTTGCGCATGTCACATTGCTAATTTAAGGAGGAGAAGGCAACGTCATTACAAGCTCAAAGAAGCGAATGCATTGTCTCCGCGAGCGAGGAGGAGAAGTTGAAGTCGATACCGAGCGAAAATAGAGTTGTCGCCGTACCGTTCGGCCAAAATAGCTATTTTGCCGTACCGTTTGGCAAATAGGTGTTAATTTTGCAATTTTTGTTTTCCGCGTATTAATACCGCAATACATTTTAAAAAAGTATTATTTAAATTTTTTTTATTTAGATGATATGTGCAAAAATACGCACATAAGATAGCACACATGTCAAATATCAAAGTCTACTAGTGGCATACACAAAATATACTCCTATAAACAAAGTCAGGAGGTTTCGGCATCCGTCCGCCCCTCCACGTGCCCATGTATGCGAAAAGGGAGTGTATAAGCATCTTCCAGATGTTTTTATCTTAAATAACATCTAAATTTTGGACCGTAGGATTAAAAATTTAACCGTTAGATCAAATTATAGGATCGGATGTAATCGATACTCCTGAATCTCAATAATAATCAAATGCTCCTAGATTTAGATAATTTTAGCAAATAAAAACATCCGGATGATTTTTATGAAATCCCATGCGAAAAACACCACTGTCGTCTTCCGTTTTGCGTTTCATTCTCTCTCCTCCCGATGCCTCACCCTTCACCGCAGCTGCATTCATCCCCTCGCTGCATCGCTTGTCTTCCCCGCCGTGCGTCACGCCCTGCGCCGCCTCGCACTACTACAGAACCGGCCTTCACAACCGGTCTATCACAAGCGGTTAGGTGCGCACCGCTTGTGAAGTTCCGTGCCACAAGCGGTTCGTGGGCAACGGACGGGAGGGGGTCTCTAGAAGCGGTTCTTAACACGAACCCCTTCTGGAGCCTCCTCTCTAGAAGCGGATCGTGTTTGGAACCACTTCTAGAGGTCTAATGGGGGCTCCAGAAGCGGTTTGTGTGTAGAACCGCTCGTAGTGCCCCCCTCCCGCCCAGCGCATTTAAACTCTGTCTTCCTCCCCGAGCTCGCACAGGACATCACAGTGGTGGGCCGAGAGCTGTTCATGGCGAGGTGCTGCCAAAATTTTGAATTGAGGCTATTAGATCCGAATTAATTGTTCTAAGGTGAGTAATATGTTGCTGACATCCTTCTCACCTAGATATTGATATTTTTTGTGCATTGGATGTTGAGAAATTATGTTTTGTTGGCTTATATTTTTGTTCTTAAGGTGATATATACGATTTGGTGTATGAAATGAAATTCAATAAATGTGAAACGATGAAAAATTACAAACGTGTGGAAGAGAAAAGATTTGTATGAAAATGTAACAATTAGTTAGTTTTATTTTTAAAAAAGTAGGAGGATTAGAAATAATTAATAGTTTTAGTGAAAAGAACACAGAATGATTAAAAAATACAAAACTATTAGTCATGGTTAGCTTTAATAGAATATTGTGATAGATGTTGTTATTATTTTTATTTGTGTAGATGAATCGGCAATGGATGTACAATGCAGACCGTCGGTCAAGAGAGTTCCGAGATGGCATGAAGGAGTTTCTCGACGCGGCCGTTGCATTCTTGCCTCCAGGAAGCTTCATACGTTGTCCGTGCGTAGAGTGCAAGAATGAGAAGGAGCATTCCGAATGATGGATGGTTATGAGGCATGTGATCACGAGAGGTTTCATGGCAAACTATACCTGCTGGACCCACCATGGCGAAATAAAGGCGATTCGACAGGAAGACGATGAAGAAGACGAAGAAGAGGAAGATAGAGCCAACAGTATGCCGGACACCACTCAATACGGGTCCGTGGAAGATACACTCGATGAGTTTGGCGATGATGAGCTAGAACAGATGCTCCGTGACGGAGAGGGAGAGTTCACGAGAGGAAAGACAATACAAGAAGTTTGAGCATGGTAGAGGACCACCGGCGCTTTGTACCCAAAGCGTGCCGAGGGCCACAAAAGGCTGCGTACTACACTGGAACTCATGCAATGGAAGGCCACACACGGTGTGTCGGACAAAGGGATTCAATGGTTTGTTATCACTCGTAAAGAAGTTGCTTCAGGAAGGTAACACTCTACCAGAATCTACGATGAAGCGAAGCGAGTCCTGCGCCCTTTAGGATTGCAAGTGCGGAAGATACATGCATGTCCTAACGATTGTATCCTCAGACGCAATGAGTATGCCGATTTGGTGGTCTGTCGGTGTGCGAAGAATCCGGTATAAGGTGCAGCGTGGCGATTCGAGGTGAATTAGATGGGAATCGACGAAGAAGAGAACTCGGCAAAAGTATTGTGGTATTTCCACTGTGATACCCTGGTTGAAGCGTCTGTTTGCTAACGAAGGTCATGCCAAGATGATGCGTTGGCATGAGGAAGAGCGTAAGGAAGACAGGATGCTTAGACACCCCTTGCAGATGGCTCACGGTGGCGGAAAGTCGATCGGGCTTACCGAACTTTGCAAATGAGGTCGAAACATAAGGTTTGGGTTGAGCACCGATGGGATGAATCCTTCGGTCTGTTGAGCAGCATCCATAGCACCTGGCTTTGTGACACTTTGCATCTATAACATTCCTCCATGGTGTGCATGAGCGGAAGTACATCATGATGCCATTATTGATCGAAGGCCGAAGCAATTGGAAACGACATAGATGTCTACCTAAAACCATTGGTTGAAGACCTTGTGAAGTTGTGGGAGGATGGTGTACGGGTTTGGGATGAGTACAAAAGAGAGTATTTCAACCTGCGTGCATTGTTGTTTGTAACAATCAACGATTGGCGGTAGCTTCGGTAACCTCTCCGCCAAAGCGTGAAAGGGTTTAAAGCCTGCACCCAAAGTGCATAAATGAAACGAACTGCATGTACCTCAAAAACTCTCGGAAGTGTGTGTACATGGGCCACCGCAGTTTCTTCCTAGCAGTCATGCTTTGAGGTGGAAAGGAAGTAAATTTAACGGGTAATGAAATTCGTGGTAAGCCTCGGCATCGTAATGGGCGACTTGTGTTTGCTATGGTAAAAGATCTAAAAGTAGTATTTGGGAAGGGTCGTGGAAGCATACATGTGTTTAACGAGGATGGTCATGCACCCGCATGGAAGAAGAAATCAATATTTTGGGACCTGCCGTATTGGGAGATTTTGGAGATTCGTCACTCGCTGGACTTCATGCACATCACGAAGAATGTTTGTTTGAACCTGCTAGGCTACATAGATATGTACGGCAAATCGAAAGATACACTGCAAGCTCGGAAGGACCTTGAAGACATGGAGGTGAGGAGTGACCTACATCCGAAAAACAAAGAAGGGACAAAACAACTTTATCTACATCATGCGAGCTACACTCCAAGCAAAGAAGAGAAAAAAAGCATGATTGAGTGTTTGAACAGTGTGAAGGTCCCTTCTGGATACTCCTCAAATGTAAAGAGACTCATAAACACGAAAGAGAACAAACTCCAAGGCCTAAAATCCCATGACTGCCTTGTGTTGATGACACAGTTGCTCCCAGTAGCTATCAGAGGTATACTGCCCGAGTGGGTGCGGGGGACAATCACGAAGCTATGTTCCTTCTTCAACGCCATTTCGCATAAAGTCGTCGAACCAACTAAAATGCCTAAGTTGGAGGCTGATGTGGTACAAAGTTTGGTTAGCCTCGAGATGATTTTTCCTCCTGCATTCTTTGATATCATGGTTCATCTCACCGTTCACCTTGTCAAGGAGATAGGTATCCTCGGACCAGTGTATCTGCACAACATGTTCCCTTTCGAGAGATACATGAGTGTCCTCAAGAAATACGTTTGTAACCGTTCGCGTCCTGAAGGGTGCATTGCCGAGGGCTATGTGACGGAGGAGGTGATAGAGTTTTGTGTTGATTACATGAATGATCTAAATCCTATCGGCGTCCCCATATCACGACACGAGGGGAGGCTACGGGGCAAAGGGATAATAGGAAGGCAAGCAGTTGCATGCAACGATCTTGTTGCATTCAAGCAAGCACATTTCAGCATTACGAAGCAATCCACCATAGTCGCCCCCTATGTCATTCAGCACAAGAGTGTCCTCGCGAGTTCCACGGGGAAGGCAGAGAGTTGGATAACCCTGAAGCACATTGATTCTTTCGGCGGTAGGCTACAGTACATCCTTGAGGAAGGGTCAAGCGATGAACTATTGCAACGCTTGGCCCGGGACCATCACAAGAAATCGGGACATTCAAGGGGTATGAGATCAATGGTTACACATTCTACACGGATCGGTGATAACAGGAGCACCAACCAGAACAGCGGCGTCCGTATAGACGCCGAAGACAACAGTGGCAGGTTCGACACATATTACGATTTCATAGAAGAAATATGGGAGCTCGACTATGGACCTCTCAAGGTCCCTCTATTTAAGTGCCAATGGGTCAAGCTGAGGACAAACGGTGTGAAGGTCGACAAATACGGCATGACAAGCTGTGGATCTCACAGAAGTCGGCTATAGGCGCGAACCGTTTGTTCTCGCGAACGATGTGATTCAGGTCTTCTATGTAATGGACATGTCAAGCAAACCTAAAAATCGAAAGGACAAGCAAAAGGTAATGCCAAAGCGACATGTAGTTCTCCAAGGCAAACGACGGATTGTAGGAGTTGAGGACGTCACTGATGAGGAAGAGTATGGTCAGTTCGACGAGCTCCCTCCTTTTACAGTTGATGTTGACATAAACGTCCTGCGTGACAGTGATGTCGATGCTCCTTACATACGTCACGATCATAAAGAAGGAACAATTGTAAAGACAAAGACTTAAGATGTACTACTTGTATACATTATGGCTGGCGAAACATTCCTTGTACATTATTCCATATGATCATGTTGATATGTTGATGTTTAACATTGCTTGTACATATGATGTTTAAAAAAAATGAAACAATAAAATAGAAACACTTCAAAAAAAATGTAAAAATCGCATACAAACACTTAAAAAAAACCATCGAATACAAACACTTTTAAAAAAAGAAATACAAACACTTAAAAAAAGAAATACAAGCACTTTTAAAAAAAATATTGTATACTTAAAACAATGCAGTGCCTTATAAGGTTAACAACAAATCTCCTCTCCCCCTTGGCTAGCGCGGGCGCTTGAGTGCGGGCTTGTGCCCAGAGGTTGGGTGTTCGAGCCCCACTCGCGCCCCGCGGGCCTTTCTTTTTTTTAAACCCCACTACAAGCGGTTCTTAGTACCAACCGCTTGTAGTGGGGTCCTCTACAAGCGGTTGGTATTACGAACCGCTTGTAGAAGTACCTGTACAAGCGGTTCACAAGACCAACCGCTTGTAGAAATGGGTGAGCTGGTAGGGTACTTGCAGTCGGGGTCCTCTACAAGCGGTTGGTATTATGAACCGCTTGTAGAAGTACCTCTACAAGCGGTTGGTATTACGAACCGCTTGTAGCAGTGGGGTGACTTTTAAATTTTGAAGTCAGAAGGCTCCCGCACCTTCAAATTTTCTAAGTCCGCGCGGCATGAGCCCGGCTCGTCGAGCCACCACGCCGACGGCCCCCGACCACAGCGGGCCGACGCCTCCCAGCCACTGCGCCGACGCCCCCCCCGGCCATCCACCCCGGAGGACCTAGGTAGCCGGCGAATCGCCCAACGCTGCTCTGTATGTTTTCATGCCCGCAAGGTGTTCGGTGAAATGCCCACAAGGAATTTTCATGCTCTCTGTGTTGTAAATGTTGTATGTATGTGTGTTTGACAATATATAAGTATTGTATATATGATTTCATCCCACATTTATGTTGTATGTGTGTTTGACAATGTATAAGTATTGTATATATGATTTCATCCCACATTTATGTTGTATGTGTGTTTGACAATGTATAAGTATTGTATATATGATTTCATCCCACATTTATGTTGTATGTGTGTTTGACAATGTATAAGTATTGTATATATGATTTCATCCCACATTTATGTTGTATGTGTGTTTGACAATGTATAAGTATTGTATATATGATTTCATCCCACATTTATGTTGTATGTGTGTTTGACAATGTATAAGTATTGTATATATGATTTCATCCCACATTTATGTTGTATGTGTGTTTGACAATGTATAAGTATTTTATATATGATTACATGCCCACTTTAGATGGCGACACCAAGGCGTGGTGACCCGGATTTCGACAATGAGGAAAATATGATGTTTGAAACAATTGCGCTGGGTAGCATCTTAGGCCTGGATGAAATTTGTTAACACGGTGCATTGTCGATGAAATTTGTTAACACCGGTGCCGCTGTCGATGAGGCTGTTAACACTGGTACTGGCGAGGATACTGCCGGCAACACCGAGGTATACTCTTAACCATTATGAAATCACCATAAACATGTTAATTATTCTTACATGTGTTTGTGTATCCAGCCCGGTACATCATCGGCCACCCAGTCCGGAATTAACCGAGGACCTAACAAGAAGCCTTCGACCAAGTATGTGATAACCGAGGTCGAACGACGGAGTCTGGTAGCCCCACTTGTCGACAATTGGCCCTTTCAACAATGCTTGCGGCTACCACGTGAGAGATCACGTCCCAATCAGCATCCAAAAATGGACTGAAGTCCCTGCAGCTACCAAGGAATTGCTTTGGAATGATATGAAGGAAAAATTCACTTTTCGGATGGGTGCGACAGAAGGCCAAGGGATGGGCTTTGAAGAAGATGGCAACTTACTTTCGGCGGTGGAAGTCGTCCCTCACCCGCAAGTACATCGACAGAGGAGAAAGGCCGGACTTCAATCAATTTCCTAAGTGGCGAGATCATTGGGAGGCTTTTGAGGAATACAAGCTATCCGATGCGAGACGAGCCGCGAGAGAGAAAAACAAGGTGAATGCCCGGAAGAAGAAATACCACCACCATCTCGGCACGGTGGTTACATTAAGGCTGCGAAGAAATGGGACAAGCGGGAAGAGGAACTTCGGCCAGGATATTGTACCTGGCGAGGATTGGGAGCCAGCTTGAATCTGGTTCTTGGGTCACGGGGGCCAACTTGCAGATGACGGTAGCTTGGTGATGGCACCGACAGTCCAAGAAGTTGGTCAAAGGATTGTACAAGCCATCGATCAATCTCGGTCAGGGTCCTTCATGACGGACAGGGAGAATGACGAGCTAACATATGCCCTTCAAAACCACGAGCACCGGGACGGACACGAGGATTCGGAAAGATACCGTGGAGGCACGGATTTGCCAAAGACGCAAGCAGTTACAGGAGCCGGGACAGAAGCAAGAGGAGAGATCAGGGTAGAGTGAGCCGTTTGGAGGACGAGCTTAGAGCTACAAAGGCTTCTGTCGACGATCGGTTTCGCCGGCAATAAGATTTGTGATTCTAGGGGATTTGTGCGGGATCTGAGCTTGATGGTAACACAGGATGCGGGGGCAATCTGTTTTAGACAGGTTCGGGCTCTCTCGGAGGAGATAATACCCTAGTCCTGTGTTCTTGGATATATTGTGTGTGTCCTCTCTTTCTTGTTTCTCCCTCCTCCCCTTATATACTGGGGGAAGGATACACGATAGATGGGCGCCACCGGGCCCTGAACATGGTGGCCTGGACGACATGTCCCTTGTCCTTATCCGCCTTCGCGCTCTACGTCTTGGAGAGGTGGTTATGCTTTCCCCGACCCACGCCTGCCGCCTTGTCAGGTTCCAGCATCCGCAGGCTCTGGCAGTGTCAGACTGCGTGCTTCGTTCCTGGCGGGTTGTTAGGGCGTGGCGCGAAGCTTCCCCGAAGGATCAGGAGTTGCCTTGGGGAGCAAGCCGAAGGTCTCCTCCGGGCCCGTCGTGGTGCTTCTGGGCTTTGGGCTTTCTATTCCGCCTGTCAGGCCCAGTCGGGTGTAGGCCCTTCTTGTGGGACCCCTGTCTCTGACATCCCACAGCAGCCCCCAAGTGCTTTAGGATCGACTTTCCGTCCCTTACCCTGTCATGAGGATTATGCGGGAGAAAGATCATAAAGAACTTGTAGTATGAAGCCACCGTGGTTGGTTAGCTCGTGGTCGAAAGTGGTACCAGCGCCAGCTTCACGGTGCACGACAGCCAGGCTTGTCGCTCATTTGGCCCTCATGGGGCGTCTGGTAGTCTTCGGCTCATGGCGAGTGGTACCACGCCCGCTACTTCGGTGCGTGGCAACCGGCTGCTCGCTCGGTGGCCCTCATGGGGCGTACCGTAGTCTTCGGCTCGTGGCGTGTGGTACCCACGCCCGCTTACGGTCGCGTGGCAACCGGCTTATCGCTCTACCGGCCCTCATGGGGCGTCTGTAGTCTTCGGCTCGTGGCGAAAGTGGTACCACGCAGCTTACGGTGCCGCAGACAGCAGAAGCTTGTCGCTCGTGGCCCTCATGGGGCGCATCTGTAGTCTTTTGGCTCGTGGCCGTGTGGTACCCACGCCCTCTTACGGTGCGTGGCAACCGGCTTATCGCTCGGCTGGCCCTCATGGGGCGTACCGTAGTCTTTCGGCTCGTGGCCATGTGGTACCCACGCCCGCTTACGGCATGCGTGAGCAACCGGCTTATCGCTCGGTAGCCCTCATGGGCGTACCGTAGTCTTCGGCTCGTGGCGAGTGGTACCACGCCGCTTACGGTGCGTGGCAACCGGCTTATCGCTTCGGTGGCCCTCATGGGGCGTACCGTAATCTTTTGGCTCGAGCGGCGGTACCCTCCAGATTCGCGGTGTCGCGGCGATTGGCTGTGAGACTCCAACCGACCCTCATGGGGCATACCTTGGTCATCCAGAGTAATGCCTGTGCCCGCTCACGGCGCACTGCTTCAGACCCTCATGGGGCGCATTCTCAAGACCGATTTAGTGAAAAATCCTCTCGCGGCACCCAATCACGCTAAGAAGCAGTGACCAGCAATTGGCCCCAAATTATGGGACATACCGGTTGGGGATGTTCGGAAAGTGCCCGGCCCCAAACTTCCGTAGCGGCCGGCGTTCAGGCCCATCATGGGGCGCACCTTATCCCAAACTTCGAACCAGACTTGACACCTGGTCGCGTTTTGCGCAACCCAGCTATCGGCCCAACATGGGGCGTGCCCTAGATCTGGCCCAGGATTGAAAACGGAGGTCGTTGCTTTCCCCGCCGTAAGGCGAAAATTAAGGCTTGCTCCTTATAAATGAGGGAAAACTTGCTAGGCGAAGGTACCTCTGTCCTTCCCCCTCCCTCCAGGTCTCCTTCACAGAGATGTCTTCCTCTTCGGGATCCTCGTCAGCGTCGGGAGGTAGCGTCGACCCTGCGACGGCGGGGTGGGAGACCTCCATCACGACGACGTCCCGCTTGGAGGGAATGGTCGCCGCCGGCGTCCTCCCTCCGCTGGAGTTGATCTCCGCCCGTCCCGCCGCAGGTGACCCTTACCCCACACCTCTAGAGAATGAGATTGTGGTGTTTGAGTCCTTCTTCTGGCGGGGACTTAGCATTCCTGGGAGCGCCTTCTTCCGGGGGCTCCTCCACTTCTACGAAATCGAGTTGATTAATTTGAACCCCAACTCGATTCTTCACATTGCCATCTTCGTCCAGCTCTGCGGCGTATCTTGGGATACATCCTCATTTGGATTTGTTCGCTCCTTCTTCTTCTTTGAAGCCTCATCCGACCGGGCCGCCCCAACGTCGTTGAAGCGCAAGCTCAGTGGGAGGGCTCGAAGAAGCGATATTTTGTCGTTCCTCTCAAGACCTCCCTCAAAGGTTGGAGGCAGGAGTGGTTCTATTGTGCCAATGTTGATCCTTTCCTCGCCCCCTTCTTTGCCGGCGCTCCTAAAGCTTCCCGATCTTGGAGCGGCGCCCGGATGGAGGCGGTTTGGCCCAAATCGAGCTTCGGCATTGATTGACGATCTGAAGAACCGAGGTGACGGGTCCCGGGATCGCGATCGAGTTTGTGAAGCGCCGAGTGCAGCCCTTGAAGGAGAGAGTCCATCTGGGGTTCCAATACAGCGGGCCTCTGAACCCCACGCGGAAGCGGATGTGTCCTTGTCGGCGGAGGCGGCGGCACGGGTAGTTGATCTCTTAGTGCTCGCACAATAATCACCAACGAGGGCTGCCCTCATAAATTTTCGGCGGCAAGGCCTCCCCCTCTGTGAGTGCACTATTCTCTCGAAAGGCTGTTCCATGATTTCTTTGGTGATGTGTGATTCAAGCAGGTGCGATCGTTCCTTTTTCGAGGAGCCTTGGCGTCCTTCCTTCGGCGCTCGGTTGTCGGCCTCTCTCGGCTGAAACACGCTCAGGCGAAGCGAGTGGCTAACACCTCGGTCGACGAGCTGCGCCGGGAGTCGGCGGAGGAGGTCGCCGGTCTTTCGTCAGCCGGGCCTTCAACCTCCGGTGCACCCGGATCACAAAGCGCGGGGCCACAGCCTTCTGTCCCAGGGCAGCCCCGGCTGCGGGAGCTAACTTCCCTCCGAGTGGTGCTCGGTCTCGGATGAGACCTGGGATGAAATTCAAGAAGTCCAAAAGGTATTCTTTTGGGCGACCCTTGTCTTTTTGTCACTTCCTGTGCTGAGGTGTCTTCTCTTTTTGCGATTGGTCGGGACTCACCTTTCACGGACGTCCGGCGGAGGGTCTCTGAAAAGGAGCCTCAGGCGGAGGCTAGGTCGCCCGTTACCGCCCATTTCTTTGGGCGTCGCCACCGGCGCCGGCCCATTAGCGGTCGAACCATCCGGTGGTCCGTCCGTCGGCGAGATCGACCCGGCACCGTCTCCGGAGTGGAGGAAGTGCCTCGAGAGCCACCGCCGCTCGGTCCTCTGCCCGAAGCCCCGAATCGGACCGTATGGTGGGAAGGGGTTCCGTGAAAGGGATGGAAGAGGGCGACGAGATGGAAAGAGCGGCTCGGATGGAGCTTTATGAGCTCACCGTCGGTGTAGCACGCCTTCGTCAGTGGTGAGTTTCTTGTCTTTAATCATTTGCTCTTGACTTCTCCCTGAGATTACGCCTGTTACCTAGGACATGGGGGGCGCTCGGAGCAAAGATCGCGGTTTTTCGGAAGGTGCTCCCGAAGCTCAAGGAGCGAAGCGATGCAGGACAAGCTCAGCGAGATCAGCACGGACAGATGGAAAGATGTCCACGGGCTTCAGGGCGAGTGTATGACGATCCGGGAGGAGAAGACGAAGCTTGAGCATATGCTTGAAGGTGAGATTCTCCCCTGGATTCGGTTTGGATGGTTGGAGAGGATGATGACACTCTTGTGTTTCAGAGCGTAACTCGGCAGATTCTTGGTGAGGGCCAGGAGGCTTCAGAGAACTCTGGCCTCGAAGCTCGAGTCAGCTTGGAAAGGATGCAGCGGGAGCTGAAGGGTAAATTTCTTTGACTTGGGTTGACCACACTTGGAGTCGGGTGTGCCCCTGATGGCCGTTTGACTTTGTTACAGAGTGCAAGGAGAAGATGGCCGCTGTCGAACAGGGCCGGACTGAACTGCGCGTCGCCTGCGAGCCAGTCCTGCACCTTCTGCGTATTGAAGGAGTCACGCCGGGCCAGGGGACGATCTTTGTTCCACTTCTCTCGGGAGGAGCTGACAGGATCAGAGCTTACGCCAAAGAGTCCGCAGCAATGAGTGCGAACCAGGCATTGGCGGTGGTCAAGTCTCATTATCCGAGAGTTGACCTCGAGAAGGCTGTGAAAGAAGGTTTTGCTCTGTGATGAAGACAAGGCCAACGCGCTCCTCGAAGAGGTGTCCGGTGCATCGCGAGCCTTGTTGGAGAATCTAGAATTCGACCGATGTGGGCCTTGATGCAGTGCTCGCCCTCCTTGTTTGAGATATTGTGTCTTCTTACTTCAATATGATTTGCCTGTATTGTCTTCCGCTGAGTGGTCTTCAGACCTCTTCCGCTCTTTCTCCTCTGGCTGAGTTGTTAGAATATAGGCCCGCGGCCTTTTGGATCCTGTTGCGCCTTTCCGGGTGAGTTTCAGCCGACTGGTATGGCTCCCAAACGCCAGGGCCTTGGCCCGTGGCTTTCTTGCCCCAGACACGCTTTTCCGAGAGGCTGGCGTGCAGCTCTCGAGCGTCGGGACTTACGTTGTGGCCACCTGGCTGAGTGGTTTAGCCCCCAGGCTTGCATCGCTTGCTAGCTCTCCAGCCCCCGGGCTTTTTCGCTTGATTCGGTAGAATTAAGCGGGAAGGCCGAATGAGCTTGAACTGCTCATGACACGTGTCTGGCGAAGTGTCCCTTAATTTTGTTCAACGCGCTGATCTTCTTCGGTATTTGCACTGCCGCTTTGTTTTTCGCGCTTCATTGATTGCGAGGTGGCGCGTTTGATTGCCTTTGAGACGCTTCGATTTCCGGGGCTGGGGTGGCTTATAAATGGGGCGTCACCGCTAATGAGCGATCGCCCGTTTCTTCTTGCCTTGTCCTTCGTCTTCTTCTTCCAGTTTCCTTCCATGTCTAATACGGGGAGGTTCGTTGGCCCCTACGCGGCATTGTTTCGCCAGCGATTCTTCGGCTGCTCCACAAGCGGGAGGCGGAGTCTTGGGAAGACCTCGACTTTGCCACACTGGAGGCGGAGGAGGAGGAAGGAGCGGCGAGGGACGCCGCCGCCGTGGCCACCTTGTTGGAGGCTGCGCCGGGGCTCCACGAGGTGGCCGAGATCATCCTCGAGATGGTTGGTCGCGATCGGCTGCGGCGACCTTGCCGTCAGGGCCTCGTCGCCTTATACCACCCTTGTGGGTGGTTGAGGACGAGGTTACGCGGCTTTGGGTCGCGTGGGTCGCGTCTAACCTCAATGATCCCGCCTCGGGCCTCCCGGCGTCGGCGACACCAAGACCAGACTCGGCAAAGCACCAGCGGCTGACACCGGCACGACACGGCACATTAGCACCGGCTAGCGATTTTTTTAAGCGAGAAAAGAAAAAAGGAAAGTCAGTAATGTAAATTATTAACATTATGGAATGAAATGCGAAATTTTGTCCAGTCTGTGCCATCATATTTAATCCGAGTTTAGTGGTTCCGCCTGATCAACTTATTCTAGTCAGTTGCTCGATTACCCGACATTGGTAGCGGGGCTCGAGCTTTTGGCGGCTAGAAATTCGCGATCGGCGAATCTCGGTTAGATGCGGCGTTGCGGTGCAGTCCCCGAGTGGTTAGTGCTTTCTACCCGTTCCGTTGCGCGCGCTGGTAATAACCACTCGGGGCTAGCATTACACAGAACTTCAGAAAATAAGACGGACCACCATTTTATTTAATGTGTGAGAGTCGGGTACATAACTCATGCGTAGAAGCGACGGAGCTGTTCGGCGTTCCAAGTATTCGCCAAAACCTCGCCGTCTTCTCAAATGCAGTCGATAAGCACCGGCGGATTGTCTTTTGCACAATGTACGGGCCTTCCCAAATTGGAGAGAGCTTGTGCTCACTTTTACGGTTCCTCCTCAGGACCGGATCTCCTACGAAAGGTTCTACTTCGGCGTTGCGAGTGGTAGCGCCGAAGTCCCTGGAGGTACTTAGCCGCCGGATGGCTGCAACGTTCGAGCCTCCTCGAGTTGATCAAGCTCCACCATTCGGCTTCCCTCGGATTCGGCCGTTGTAATTCCGAACCCTCGCGATTCGAATCCTAGCTCGGTCGGCGAGAACCGCCTCTGCGCCATAGACCAGGAAAAGGGAGTTTGGCGATCGCTCGGTGGGAGTGGTTACGAGTCCCCAGAGTACCGACGGTAGCTCCTTCACCCATCGAGCAGCGTATGGTTTGAGGCGGTCGAAGATCCTGGCCTTGAGGCCTTGGAGGACAAGACCGTTAGCTCGCTCAACCTGCCCATTGCTTCGTGGGTGAGCCACCGAGGCGAAGCAGATCTTGATCCCGACGCCTTCGCACCATTCTTGCAATTCTTCACTCCTGAATTGGGTGCCGTTGTCCGTGATGATTCGGTTGGGCACTCGAATCTGACCACAATATCTGGAAGAACTCCTTGGCCTTAAGCTGCGGTGATAGTGGCGATCGGCTTGGCTTCGATCCATTTGGTGAACTTGTCAATGGCCACGAAGAGGTAAGCGAAACCGCCTTGAGCCTTCTTGAGCGGGCCCACTAAGTCGAGCCCCCAGACTGCGAAAGGCCAAGAAATGGGTATAGTCTGTAGCTCTGTCTAGGCAAGTGTGTCTGTCTTGCATAGAAGCGGCAGCCCTCGCTTGAGTTAGAACTATCTCCTTGGCGTCCGTTACCGCAGTTGTCGAGAAGAAGCCCTGTCGGTAGTCTTTCCCAACCAAGGCGCTTGATGCAGCGTGATGGCCACACATCCCAGTGGATTTCTTGGAGCAGCTCTCTTCCCACTTGTCCCGAAATACACCGCACTTTGAGGACACCGAGGCACTCTTTCGGAAGAGCTCGTTGCCCACCACCACATAGGATTTGGCTTGTCGGAGACGCGCTCTGCCCAGTGAGTGGTCTTCAGGGAGTTTGTCCTTGAGGAGGTAATCAAGGTGCGAGGTAGTCCAATCGGGATCGATGAGCGGGACCCGGTTCCGGGACCCTCACTTGGCTTTTGCCGTTTTGTAGCAGTTGGCTCGTGAAGATCTGTGCGAAGATACCACTCGGGACATCTGCCAGTGGCTCCCATCTTCGCCCGGCTCGTCTGCTGCCTCATTATTGCGGCGGAGGACATGAACCCGACTCGGACCGTCAAACTTGCCTTCCAATTCTCGGACTTGCTTTGGCGGTATGCCGTCATGGTCTGATCCACGCCACGACCAGTCCTTACAGACTTGATTCACCACCAAGCGGGAGTCGCCACGAACCGCCCGGCCGTCAGTTCCGAGTGATGTGGCGTCTGAAGCCCATGGATGAGGGCCTCGTACTCGCGGCATTGTTTGAGGCCGGAAGTGAATCGAAGGACATACTTCAACTGTCGCCCTTAGGCGAGATAAGGAGGATTCCGCCCTGCTCCCGAGCATGAGAGATCCATCGAAGTGCATGACCCAATATTCGGCTCTTCTTCCGTGCGAAGTGCAGGGGATTCGGTCCACTTTCGGTAGTGAAGTCGGCCAAAGCACTGGGATTTGACGGCGGTGCGCGGCTTGAACGAGATGTCGAAAGCTCCAAGCTCATTGCCCACTTTGAAATTCTTCGATGGCTTCCCGATTCACGGAGGACCTCTCCCACGGGAAAGAAGTCACTCAAAATCGAATGTCCTTGAAATAATGCTTGACTTAGTGGCGAGATCAAAATGGCGTATTAAAGCAGCTTTCCTTCGGATTTGAGGGTATCGTGTCTTGGAATCGCCCGACACTTCAACGACAAAATAAGCGAGGCGGTGCGCCGTGCGGTGTCCGATTCTTCCCGCTCCACAATTATCACGGCGACTACATGAGTGGTCGCCGCTATGTAAGCGGAGAGGTTCACCTAGCACCGGCGAGACTAGAATTGGCGGGGTGGAGAGGAAAACCTTGAGCTCTTCAAAGGCTTCTTTGTGCCTCCGCCGTCCATTCAAAGCGGTCGTGCTTCTTGAGGAGCTTGAAGAAAGGCATTCCGGACTCCCAACCGTGAGATAAACACGCCAAAAGCGCTACCATGCATCCGTGAGCTTTTGGACCTCTTTTTGGGTGGTAGGCGGGGCCATTTTATGATGGCTCCGATTTTCTCGGGTTCGGCTCGATCCCACGATGAGAGACAATGAACCGAGTAGCTTCCGGAGGAACTCCGAAAACACACTTCTCGGGGTTTAGCCTCATCTGGGCAGCCCTCCGGACTTGTGAGCGTCTCGGCCAGGTCGGAGGTGAGGCTGTCTTCGCCTTGGTTTTGACCACTATTTCATCCACATAAGCTTCCACGTTGCGTCAGGTGATGGTGAAAATACTGGCCATTATCGGGCCTGATAAGTAAGCGCCCGGCGTTCTTCAAATTAAGCGGCATGGTGGCGTAGCAATATGCTCCGAGCGGGGTGATAAGCGAGGTCTTCGCAATCCCCCTCTTGAAGCCGAATTTGATGATAGCCCGAGTAGGCGTCCGAAAACTAAGTAGTTGGGATCCGGCGTGGAGTCTACCACTGATCAATACGAGGGAGACCAAAGGGATCTTCGGACAAGCCTTGTTGAGGTCGGTGTAATCAACACACATGCGCCCGACTTTTATTCTTCTTACGGGCGAGTGCGAGGTTTGCCAACTTGATCGGGATGATATACTTCTTTGATGAAACTGCGGCTAGCGACTTTGTAATCTCCTCACGATAGCTTTGTCGGCGGTCTTGGCGAATCGACGCAGCCTTTGCTTGGCGGCCTGGCCGATTGGTCTACGTTCAACGCGTGCTCGATCACCTCCCTGGGAACTCCGGGCATGTCCGACGGCTTCCAGGCGAAGACGTCTTTATTCGCCCGTAGGAAAGTGACGAGCACGTCCTCCTATTTGTTCTCGAGCCCTGTCCCGATCAAGGTGGTTCGCGACGGATCGGACGGGTCGAGGAGGATTCTTTTGGTACCTTCTTCGGGGCCAATCCCTGGGCTTCGCGCTTTGCGGGTGGGGACGCCGCCTTCTGGCTTCCCGGAATCCGCTTCTCGCCGGATCCCTTCCCGACCTGCTAGCGCCTCCAGGGACTCGGCCATCTCGACTTTCACATCACAGAAAAAGATCGCTTCATGTCACCAGTGAGCGATGATACCACTCGGCCCGGCATCTTCAAAGTCAAATATGTGTAGTGAATGCGCCATGAACTTGGCCAGCTGGTCTCCCCAAGATGGCATGATATGTTGTTGCGAAATCCGCCACCTCGCCGAGGTTCTCTGTCGGTAATTCTCCTTGCGCGAAAGTGACCGGCAGAGTGATTTGTCAGTGGTGTCATTTGAAGTCCAGGTATGACACCGTGGAAAGCGGCGATCCGCTTTAGCTCCGGCGTGGAATCCCCATATCGTCTAGGGTTTTGACAAAGAGGATGTTGAGCCGCTTCGCCGTCAATCAATACCCTCTTGAGCTTGATGCCGCGGACGGCGGGCGCCAAGACGAGAGGATACCTGTAGGAACGGGGCGTGATCTGGGTGGTCCGGCGATCGTGGGTTATCAGCGACCTCGGACCAGCGTACATATTGGGGCGTTCGGCTGCACGCGTAGATGTCCCGGGCGGTGAGCTTTTGCTTCCGCTTGGACTCATCTGCGGTGAGCCCCGAATATGTAGTTGAGCTCGAGATCGGCTTCACGATAGTCCTCCTCGGCCGGGGAGGTGGCTTGTTGGCGGCGTGTCCACTCGGACCTTGTCATCGGCTGCTTCTTGCTCTGTGGCGAACCTCTTTAGGGTGAAGCAGTCCTTGGCGGCATGCCTCCTTTGGATGGAAAGGGCAGGGTGAGTTCATAACCTTATCGTATCCATCCTCTTTGAGGGCGCGAGGTGAGTTGATCGGCGGCGCCACGGCTCTTAAGCCCTTGCGCTTCTTTTCTTTTCGCCGGGGTTCACCTGATCCTTCCTCAAATCACGTCGTTCGCGAGCCTCGGAGGCTGGCGTAACGGTCCGCTAAAGCGAACAGCTCCGGACCGGCGTGGGTGGCTTAGGGACATCTTCTTGATGAGTCGGGTCGTGACCCCTTTGCGGAAAAGGCAGCTATCACAATCGCATCTGTGACATCGAACGGTGCTTTTCCTGTGCATGAAGCGCTTGGCGAAATCCGGAGAGTTCGTTCCTCCTTTGGTGTAGTGGTATAGGTCCCAAGGGGTGCACTGGCGCTCGTAAGTGCCTTGGAAATTTGAGATAGCTGCTCACACAGATCTCCCCGAGGAATCTATAGAGTTATTTGGAAATGCAGTGAGCCATGCTTGGGCCAGGGCGAGAGGGTAACCGGCAAGTAGTTTGCCATTACTTTTTGATCCCCCCCGGCGACTGCCAGAGCGTATACTTGTAGCCAAGCCTCCGGGTCCCTCTCACCGTCGAACCTAGTGATGCCTTTAGGATTAAATCCATCAGGCCAAACCACTTTCGGCGTAGGTGAGGTAAACGCTGAACCCTTCGATGACCCGCGACACCCCGGGTGGTGATCGGCGTGGAGGATCGCGCTTGGCGTCACCAGCGGTCTCGCGGAAGGATGCCGTAGCGTTCATATTCATCGGCTTGGCGGCGTTGTTCCTCCCTTTCTCGGTCGCGGCGCTGGCGTCGAGGTGCGAGCAGTCGCGGTGATCTTTGTGTCGCAAGTCGTCTCCAGCTTGAGGTAGAACATGATGTGTCTGGCGGGCTTCCCGACCTGGCCATTCTTTGGCTGTTTGGGTCCTCGCCGGACCACGTGGCAGCTCCTTCGCCGGCTGGTTGGTTTGGGCACTTTGGATAGTGCCGCCGTCACCATGGCCTTTACTTGGGCCATGATCGAACAAGCTGGATCACCCGCCCCGACGCATAGGGTCGGGGTATCGGGAGTGTCTTGGAAGCGGCGATATTCTGGCGTAAGTACGAAAAACAGCCTGGTCCCCATCTTGGCTTGCAGAATGTCTTCATTGACGGCCCGGGCGCGTCTCGAGTACGCGCCGTAGCGTCGAGTTCATCCTCGGCCTCCTTCCAAATCGGCGGGCGATCGAGGTGTCGAGGCGCCGCGCGAATCTGCCCGCAAGCCTTCGATTACACAGACTCACGGAAATTCAGCGACTCTCTAGGCTTTCTTCGACTCGGCGGCGAGGTGGGTGAGTGCAGAGAAGATAAACCTAGGCGCTCGGGGTGCCGAGTGGCTTGGCGGTGAGAACCCCACCCTTCGTGCCTCGGCGTCCTCGAGCCCGACTCCCCGTGGAACGGGTCTTCGGATCCCCACTCGGCACTTTAGGAGTGCGAGGCAGGGGACCTTCCGATCGGCCAGCGGAAGTCGTGACGATGGATCGCGGAAACCTCACTGTGTGCTTACGGTTCCCTTAGAGAGGAAAGGCTTCGAGGTCGTTGGAGATGAAGGTCGAGGCTTTGAAGCGGAAGACTGGCAGGAAGAAGGCTGTGGAGACTTAGCTTCGTGCCGCAGCCATCAAACTTGGACGAAGATCTTGACCACGAGCCCCTACTCGGGCGCGCAGAACCCAGCCGGCGATCGGTTTGCCGGCAATAAGATTTGTGATTCTAGGGATTTGTGCGGGATCTGAGCTTGATGGTAACACAGGATGCGAGGGCAATCTGTTTTAGACAGTTCGGCTCTCTCGGAGGAGATAATACCCTAGTCTGTGTTCTTGGATATATTGTGTGTGTCCTCTCTTTCTTGTTTCTCCCTCCTCCCTTATATATTGGGGAAGGATACACGATAGATGGGCGCCAGAGACCTCGAACATGGTGGCACGGGCGACATGTCCCTTGTCCTTATCCGCCTTCGCTACGTCTTGGAGAGGTGGTTATGCTTTCCCGACCCACGCTGCCGCCTTGTCGAGTTCCAACATCCATGAGGCTCTGGCGATGTCGGCTGCGTGCAACCGTTCTGGCGGGTTGTTAGGGCGTGGCGCGAAGCTTCCCCGAAGGATCAGGAGTTGCCTTGGGGAGCAAGCCGAAGGTCTCCTCTGGGCCTGTCGTGGTGCTTCTGGGCTTTGGGCTTTCTATTCCGCCTGTCAGGCCCAGTCGGGTGTAGGCCCCTCTTGTGGGACCCCTGTCTCTGACATCCCACAGCTTCCATCCCTGATTTGATCGCGCAACAAGTGTCCGAAGCATTAACCCAGTATCAGCTTCAAGGAGGTAGTGTTCAAGAGGCGCCGGCACCCGTGATCAGTCCGAGCGCGCAAAAAGAAGCGATTCTTGGCGTCCGCTGCAGTAGCCCTGAAGCGAGATGACCGCGGTCTGTTATCCCGTGGACAGTATCAAGGTTCACCGCCAGTGCGAGCTACACATTGATATGCGTAACCTGTCCTACAAAGTGGCTTACGGCATGGCTTATCCGGTGGAGGCGGGCCAGACGTTCCACTTCAATCAGATACCCTCCGGATACTCTAAGGTCACGGTGGAAGAGGTGGTGGGGGGCTTCGAAGATCTCTTGCTCGAGATTGCTGGGGGCGACGACGTGACCAAGCTTGGACAGGCCCTCCACGGCACATTCATCCTCTGGCGCAAAAAGTACATCATATTTCCAGATGGTGTGGAGGTCACATCAACAGTAGAGGCCCCGCAGTTTGAGCCAGTTGCAGCATCAAGCACGCCTCCTCCACATCGACAACCCACGACTCCTCCAATGTCGCCTGCACGCAAAGCTTCTCCGGTGGTCCAGGCCACGCCTCCAGCACCTCCTGCTCCAGCATCAGATGCTCCAGCACCTCCCGCTCTAGCATCAGATGCTCTAGCACCTCCCGCTCCAGCACCTCCCGCTCCAGCATCTCCCTCGAGGAAGAAGCTCCCTTTCAGAAGGAGGGATCCCACAACGGCACCTCCTCCCACGAAGTCGGCATCCGACGGACAGAGAATATTGAAGGAACTGCCAAAGAGGCCATATGATCTGACTGCGGAGGAGCTATCAATTACCGTGAAGACGGATGTGGCGAGCGGCTTGCGCCAACGGCGGCGCCCAAGGTTAAAATAGATAAAAATTGTGAAGCACTTTCATTCATGCGGAGCGGCGCCACCGCTTTGTGACGATCGACTACGAAAGGACAATAAGAAAGGCTACAAGGAAAAATACACGGGCTTAGTCGGCGGCAAAGAAGAAGAAGAAAGTGGAAGATGAGCAAAGTCTTTGAGCAATTGAGGATCCAAGATTTCTTGAAGGAGGCGGGATCGGAATCAATAGACCAGGATCTTCCACCGGCACCAATCGGATGGAAGTATGAGTTGGGCAAACCGCTAATTGATCCAAAAGATATAAAAGATCTTCCAACCAAGATCGTCAAATGCATGAATGTTATATGGAAAAGGGCATCTAAAGGAGAGAAAATGTTCCACCTCATTTCTCAAGATACGCATTTCTTCCGCGGAGGCAGGCAGAAATATGGCTGCAATTCGAGGACTTGTACCATGTGTACCAAGCAGACGCCATCGGCGTGTCCTTCATGTCTTCTTTGGTGTCTGTAAGTATTGATCTTCTAAGTTTACCGTTTGCTTCCTCTCGTACCACAAAATCGAAAATCTAATTAACTTAGTTATCCCTTCTTATGTAGAATGGAGATACAACGATGTAGAAGAGTGGGCATCTGAGCGTTGGTTTCATCGACCCAAAGGTTGTCAACAAGAAAATTTGGTCATTCGAGCAAAGAAAGACCGCAAGTTGAGGCATACATTTTGCGTGCATTATTGAAACTTGACACTACAAACCGTACATATACGCCCTTCAACTTCATGTACGTGTTCTCACAAACCTCTTGTTCTTGTATTTCTTAAGCCATTGATAGTACGATTAGTCGCTTACGCGCTTCTTGGAATATACGAATAGGTTTCACTTTGGATCCTTCTAGTCATCGAGCTTGACAACAAGCAGGATTATAGTTCATGACTCAAGAAGGAATCCAATCAGCAAATACCAATGGTTCATTGACATCCTCAACAAGACATTTGCAAAGTTCGGAAGAAGCATAAAGGAGAATTCAAGAAAGAATTTGAAGTCATAGTGAGCACTTTCAGTGCACGTACTACAAAAACAATTATTAATATAAATGCACCATATCAGTTCTTCATCGATATTATGAAATTTCTCCTGTCAAGGTTAAACGCCAAGCTTAATTTGGAAACAACTTATGTGGCTACTACGTGTTCCACTATATTCAAAGTTTTATTCATGCCGATGCGCTGGAACATTATGCCGAGGTTCGTATATGCATGTCAATTTGTTAGCTACAACTTACATTTTAATTAATCGCATGTGATTGGATATTTATATATTTCCCGCTTAATCAATTGTCAGCCCAACATCGATGAGCATATTAGCGTGCTCCTGCCTCACCGAGTGCGCGCACTCCAAGAACAACTCATTGGTTTCATTGTCGACGAGGTTGTATCTCCAAATGGCGAGTTCCACGTAAGGCTTGGTCCATCGTTGAACACAGCTGAACTGATGACGACATCAACGTCGACCAAGGACTTGACTGACGCATGCAAGAAGAACTGAGTTCGATAATCATTTTTTTAATCATTCAAACTTGTAAACGTCGATAGCGTGTATGTACTTGTCCATTTATTACACTGTTAAGGCGGGTTTTTTTTTACTGAGCTAGCTTGTGAACATGTGTATGAGTGAGCATATGTAATATATATTTAATTCTTGTGAGAAAACTCCTCCACTCATATTTCATTTTATGGTCAAAAACGATATACAAAAACACTGAAAGAACATATTCTATAATACATATAATTGAAAAATCTCTTCACAAGCGGTTGGTGACTCCAACCGCTTCTGGAGTGCTTGCTCTCCACAAGCGGTTGGTAACTCCAACCGCTTCGGGAGTGTGCTGTCCACAAGCGGTTTGTAACACGAACCGCTTGTGGAGGCCCCCACGTGACGGCTCTACTGGCCTTCCTGGACACCTTCTCAACCGCTTCTGCTGCCACAACACAAGCGGTTTGTGCAACCGCTTGTGATACCGGGCGGGTATCACACACGGTTACTTAGAAGCGGTTATAAAACTGCTTCTGAAAGGGGTTACAACCCGCTTGTAGTAGCCGGTTCTGTAGTAGTGTCGCTCACGCACCGGCGCCTTCCTCTTCGCGGATTTCATGTCCGCATGTGCCAATATGTCCTGTTTCGTCGTTTCCATCTGCGTGTTTCTTCTGCCTGTCGTCGTTCCCATGTTTTTAGGTCACAACGCTTGGCTTCCCCGCCGTGCGTCGCGCCCTATGCCGCCTTGCTGAGTCGCCGGTGGCTTCCCCTTACCGGATTTGATGCCCGCATGTGCCAATACGTCCTCAGTCGCCGGCGACTTCCCCTTCCCGAATTTGATGCCCCAATTTGATGCCGCTCCACGATTGTGCGACCTGTCGTCATTCCCATGCTTTTCGGCCATGCCAATCCGGTTCACGCAGATCGCTGCGCCTTCGCGCTGTCGCTGCAAGTGTCGTTCTCTACTGCTATGCCCAAGAGACCTATCGGCTCGTGCTCCGCAGATCCATCGCTGCCACGCCGCGGTATGGCAACACTGTTAACAATAGAAACTGCTCTATATGCTTCTAATCTAATTCCTATCCCATCGATTTCTTTGCAGCACACTGTGATTCCTTCTAATATTTCGCACTGTGTCATATTAACATAGGATGATAATTTTGCAGCAGCTCGATTTAATACGCTTTCTACTTCTTTACTTAATTAACCAAATATGTTCACAAATTTATGGACTACCAACAAAAATAACACAACAGCCTAGCTCAATATATATCAAAACAATGCTGAAGCTTGCTTTATAGTCAAGTGAAGTTTCCAGCAAAACGATTTGCCTACAAAAAAAAACGCACCATTTAGTATATCATCTAATGAATTATTATTCCCTATTAACATAGCCACTGTCTTATTTGCACTTTTGACAACAAACAGATTTTTTAAATACAGGCCTGCCCATATAATACGATATTGGAGATATTTTATGCCTAACCGACCAATACGATCATCTCATATTCACTCATGCTCATCTCATTTATCACCACAGCAGTTATATCTTAGACCTGTTTATTTGTCTTTTCCTCTGCTTTCCTACACAAATTATAGAGGTGCTGTGTTAAACACTTGCAGTACCTTAACTGTACTACCTACATAAATTTTCTTACTTTTTGTATAGTTGTTATCTTTACATTGCAAAAACACTACATTAGTATTATGCTTCTAATTTGCGCATTGCGCAGCCGACCTAATCGAAAAGCTATGTAGTCCCTGCTGTATATACTTCTAATCTAATTTATATTCCATCGATTTCTTTTCAGCGCACTATGGCTCATTCTAATATTTCAGGCCATGTCATATTCACTTAGCATACCAGCTTTACAACAGCTCAAGTTAATATACTTTCCAATTCTTTACTTACTTCAACAAATATGTTCACAGATTTACAGACTATTAGCAAAAAAATGATAAACAGCCTACCTCAATTTGCATGAAAACAATGGTCAGACTTGCTTTGTGCTAAAGTGAAGTTTTCAGAAAAACAATTTGCGTCGAAAAAAACACACCGCATAGTATAGCGTTTAAGAAATTGTTATTCCCTGTTAACATAACTGCTGTTTTATCTGTGTCTTTCACAACAAGTTACAGGTTTTACAGGAACAAGACAACCCATATAATTTCCTGAAGACTGAACAAAGCTACCAACACAGAGTTATCTGTTAACTCTGCTGCAGCCGATGCTGAGAATAAAAAAACAATCAACGTAGATCTTTTTTTTTTTTTTCCGAAACTTAGGACAGGAGCTCTGTCATTTCATTTAGAAGAAAGAAAACCTCAGAAGAGGAAAATACAAAGAGTATAGCAACTCCAAATAGTAAAAACGTAACCCTCGGCCAACGCCACCGAGCTCACCCGCCATCGCGGCTTACAGCCCAAGCACAATGCTAATGCGCCCTCGGGCACAGCACAAACACCACCCTGAGCGTTGCCAGCGCCAAGCGCCACAGCCAGAAATTGCCCCTACTACGACACACCGTCACTACCGCGGAGACGCTCCGACGACCTCCCCTCCTCCACCTGCTCAGCTCGGCAAAGCAATTAGAGGATCGCGCCGCACCATCCACGCCATACATGAGTCTCCACTACCGGGTAGAGGACTGCTCGCCGTCATCCGTACCACCACAGTCGCCATTCGCGCCACTACACCAAGCGCGCTTTCGTGCCATCCACACCAGACGTGCCACCATGGCCACCACCCGAGCCATCCACACCAGCCGCTCGCGTCACCATGGACACCATCTTCACACCGTGCGCGTCACCATGGCCACCAATCTGCCGGCCAAAGCGCCACTCTTATTGCGCCACCCACCGCCAACCGCACCACCACGGGCGCTACCTGCACCATCCACGCCAGCCGCATGTCATCGCCACGGCCTCCATCGGCGCACCGCTCCGCGGCACCATGGCCACCAACCTCACCGGCCTCTTGACAACCTCCTCCAAATCACTGGCAAACGGCCGGATCTGGTAGGGAGGGCAGATCTGGCGAGATCAGCATAGATCTTCAGTGCTATTGTTTTTGTACAAATGCGCTTAAGCAATGGACGCCTATTCCGAAACAGTTTACTCAACCTTGTATGCAATTTCTAAGACTTATTTCGAAATTTTTGCTTACCTGTATTTCAGCCTCATGTACAGACTTCCTTTTATACGAATGCTATCTCTATTACATATTTCATATAGGCATTCTTCCATTATAACAAAACGAAACACGGTCTCATCTTATCGTATTGCCCAAAATTCTTACCATTTCTGTCATTTTCTGGCTATTCGTTTTACACATACCATTCTGGTAATGACAGTACTGTTGATTACCAAATCTCTACTATTCTAAAGCACCAGTTGGTGGCAGTGGTCCTTTCTACATTTTCCCTCTTAATTTTGAATTTTGAAATGGAACAAGATATCAATTAAGCCGTACACAAGAAACGATGCTGCTTTCATTAGCCCTACCTCTTGTTCAGATCAGCGGCGTGCCAACTGGATGTGCATCCCATGTTGGGCTCGCCACGTGCATGACCGGACCAGGCCACCGTTAAATATGCGGCTGGGCCGCTGGATAATTTCGCACCGCATTTCCCTCGCCTCGTCCCATTTTGAAATGGGGAAACCTGCCTCTCCTCTCGCCTTCGTCTCGTCTCCGTGCAGCGAATCGAGGATTCTGCTTCTCTCCCTCCCCGGAGGCCCGGAATCCCCCGGAATGCCGAGCAGGTGGCAGGTCTGGGGCCAGCCCGACGGTGGCCTCGTCTGGGTCCCTGCTTCCGACGCGACTCCTGCTTCCCCGCCGCGGCTCCTCCTCTCCCTTCTATTCCGCCGCCGCCCGCTGTCGTGGCGCCAGCCCCCGTCGCCGCTTCCGGCGATGCGCTGATCGAAGGTACGGTCTAATTCTCCCTTCTCCTTCACTTCGATCGGGAAATTGTCATGAGTACTGATCCCCCCCTTCGCCCGCGTTTCCCCGATCCGAAACCCTAGGCACCGGCGCCGCCGACGCCGACGGACGCCGCGTCCAGTCCATGGACGACCTCCTCACCGAAGGTGCAATCTTCTTTCATCTCCTCGGTATCCATACGCACGCGAGCACTGACCAGCGTGCTTGCCTACTGCTTGTGGCTTGCTCGCGTGTTGTTTGAGTTCGTTGAGGTGTGTGTGCTGGCGTCTAATCGGTGAGAGGCCTGTTTTTACTGATGGAATTCTCAGCTCGGAACAAGCTGATTGAATGTGATGGGATGGCCGGAGCAACTGAGGATGCAGCGAAGGGTGGGATGTTCTGCACCGGGTCAGGGAGATCCGTGACCGTCAGCGGCAGGGCCATAAGGAGGGCCAGGGCGTTGGTTGGGGAGGCGGCGGGGGAGACAAGCAACAAGACAAGTTCTCATGCACCCAATTTGCTATGGTCAAAGTGTTGCGTTCTGTTGTGAGTTTAGCAGCACGGAATTGGCCATCTTTCTGTTCATTTCTCCATGCATTGTACTGGGTTGACGAGTGTGTGTTCTGCAGAGCAACCGTTTGGTGATGGTGCTGATTTAGAGGGTGAATTGAGAGAAACGAATGTTTCATTTAGAGGTGAGACTTGTTTCCTCCTTTTTCTTTGTGGAGATCGGATTGGATGTTGCAACTAGAGGTAGAAAGTGCATATTTTGGATAACTTTGATGAGTTATACTTTCTTGAGGTTGTGCAGTAGGAATTCACCTTTGCATCTCATGAAATTTAGGTGGTGTGCATAAAGATAGCATGCCCCCAGTGTTCCAAACTGGATTAGGCAAAGCTGTCTCGATGAGTAAGGACTCAATCCGGGAGGCAAGAGCTGTTTTACTTTCTATGTAAATGCTGGAAGTGTTTTGTTATTTTGTGCATGATGACATATAGTTGGCTCTGAGTAATTCAGGATTAGTTTGTGTTGTGTACCACTAGACAAATGTGCCATAAATAATGAGACATCGTAATATACTATTTAGGAAATGCTGAGAATGCTGCTGGTGCCATGCAACCAATATTCCATACAGGAATGGGGAGGTCTGTCTCTGTTAGCAGGAGCTCCATTGATAAGGCAAGGGCTGTTTTGGAGGGACAAACAATTGCAAAACAAGGTTAGTTTGATGAAGAAGCTATTTATCTTGCAAAGTTTTGAATATTTCGGTAAAATTTTTCAAATGTGCCTTTACTTTTTACAGATGTGGCTGGTGTGGATGGCATGAAACAATTTCCATTGTTCCAAACGGGTTCGAGTAGAAATTTGTATCGGTTAGTGTGGCATCAATTCAGAAAGCTAAGGTTGTCCTGGAGGGAAATAATACAAGTGATGAGGGTAAGATTTAATTGTTTTGCTATTTGAATTTGGAGTTACCTTCAATAAAAGCTGGGAGAAACCTGTTTCTATAAATTTTTTTTGGAGATACCGCTTTTGCCTATTTATTGTGAAATGAAACATTTTTTGGTGTTGCGATGGAATCCCTCTCCTATTAGGAAATACGGAGGGTTTTGGTAGGCCCGACCAGTCTTTGATGTTTTGGATCAGTTCGAGAAGACCAGTCTTGATCAGAAAAAGATCTACTGAGATATCTAGGGTTGTGGTGAAGGAGGGAGGTGCTGAGAACAGTGGTAAGATTGGAAATGTGTTTGGATTTATCTAAATTCAATAATTGATATTAAGTGGTTACTTCTTTGTGTAAGGACATTGGGATACTGACTTCCAGTTCCCAATGTTCCAAACAGGACTAGGGAGGGCTGTTGCTGTGAGCCAGACCTCAATTCAGAAGGCAAGGACAGTATTGGAGGAAGAAAATATTAACAGAAGTGGTAAAAAAACACATACGAGCTTATTATTTGTTTAATGTGTAATGCACAAGATCAACAATTTGCTTATTTTTTTGTGAGATTCAGGACATGGAGATACCAGTATATGTGCTACAACTCTTCAAGCTGAAACACCGAGGTCTGTTTTGATGAGTAGCAGGTTGATTATGAATGATGGAACTATTACACCAGAGGGAGATACTGCAATGCAAGGTTTGTCATTTTCTCAAGTTTATTGTAGAATCTTGTCTCCTTTTGTGTCTGTGTGTTACCATCTAATCTCAATTTTTGAACAATATAAAAATACTACCATTGATACATCTAAGATGTTCTTCATACTGATTGATCTTTGTCCTCCAATAGAAAAAAAATCACACGGATTCCCACTTTTCGCTGTTTCAAACTAGGTTAGGGAGGTCAGTTTCAGTTAGCAAGAGCTCAATTAAGAGGGCAAGTGCGGTTCTGGAGCCAAAGAACATTGCAAAGGAATTGGAAGGTAAATTGCGCTCAAAACATCTCACATCATGGTTTTGTAGTTAAACATGTGATAAATAAGGCATGTCTTTTTTAACAAACAATTTTTTTTCCAGTTAGATGAAGCCAATTTAGATGGTGGACATGCCATTTTCAAAACTGGATTAGGAAGGTCTATCTTAACAAATGAGAACTTGGGAAAGAAAGCACAGGTTGTCTTAGAAGCTGAAGACGCAGTAAAAAGTGGTAACTTCATGTTCTGAATTAAGAGTTCCTTTACGTGGATTAAAAAGTGTAGAAATAGCTTTTCTTACTGTCTACACTTGATTAAACATTAATCTCATATGTGCAAACCCGTAAATAATGACATTGGAGAAAGCTTTGCCGAAGATCCAGCGTTCCATTCTGGAATACGAGAGTTTGCACCCCAAAAGATAAGTTCAAGTCATATGGCCAATATCCTCTTGGAGCAAGGAAACTTTACGAAGAAAGGTGGTTTTTATAATCACTGGGTCACAAAAATCAGACATCTTTGTTTCCATTCCCTAAACATACACATTATCTTTGAAGGATATGAAGACCGTGGAAGCCAATTGCCAATGTTTCGAATTGGATCTGGAAAGTTGGTCTTGATAAGTGAGAACTCAGTGCAGAAGGCAAGGGCTGTTCTGGAGGAAGAAGGCAATGTAAACAAAGGTATATATCATGCTTACTATTTCACTGATGCATTAACTAATACTTCATGTGCAGTAGAAATGGTATAAAAAAGTATTGTGTATCTGTAAAGACTAAAGAATATTTTTGAAAGACAAGCTGTCATGATAAGAGATCATCTTTCACACTACTGTGAAGTCTGAGGTGGCCATCAATTGCTTAGATAAGTGTAATAGTTTATGTCCTCTCTTTGTGTTTGCTTGGTTCACTTCATTAGATGATTAGTGATTGGTAGTGATGGTCACTCAATTCAGTTACAAAAGAGATTGTATTGCATAAATTTTAGTGTGCATGCATAGTTGAAGTGCCTAATCTGTACTTCTGTAGTTTCTTTGTAGAATACTGGAGCCAGGGATAAGATAGCTAACCATCACCAGACATTTAAATATAATATTTATTGCTAGCCTGGTGGGGTACTCCAATGGTCCTAAATTGTGTTTTAGTTCAAAATTAGATAGTTCACTAGGACTATTGAGCTAACTACTACTGGAGCGCCACTTGTTTTCAGAGACGTTGAAAACCTTGCTCCACAAGTTCTCCTTTCTCGTTGTCCTTGACCTGCGTCAGGTTAAACTCTTCTAATGGACATCTATTCACAGAAGACTCCTCCATGGGTGCAAACTTTGGTTGAAACTATTTTGGCTCATCCTTTAGGTCCTAAATCTCGATCTGGGTGTCGTGCAACTGCTATCTGGGTGTCGTG